>CM028133.1:585070000-595070000 GCA_016271365.2 Neoceratodus forsteri | reverse complement strand
CCGGAATTCAATAAAATTGCCCCAGATTTAGCATGTCTTGTCTAGGAGGCAAGGTCTCAATAAACTATAGTATGTGAAAAGTTTTGGGATGACAGCTTGTGTAATTTCTGAGATTTGCATATGTCATTTCTACATTAATGTCAATTTTTTTCCTATACTCAATATGCTTTTTTTTGCTCTGTTTTATAGGAACATTATATTGATTTTCATATGTGATATATTTAAAATTATTTAAGCAGGATAGCTTAACTAGAACTGCAGGTTGTCGTTCTTCATGGTTTTATATCTGTGATGACTGAAACACAGAAAGGTAAAGTGACTTGCTTAATGACACCATGTGAGTCAGTGTGGCTGTGGTCTCCTAGTTTGTAGTTCACTGTTGTAACTTATAGACCCCCACACACTCTATCCATGCATGAAAGTGCATATAAATTGAGTTTTACTGAATTGTGGGTATTTGTACAACCTTTTATCAATGCCTTTTGTTATGTATCAATACTTTTGAAAAACAATGTGTTAATTAATACATGTCTATACGTATCTATATAGTGGGTGGGGTTTTCAATACCCTGTATCCTCCCTGCAGTGGTTTGGAGAATAAAAGGTGTCTAAATGTGACAACTGCTGTATTCTGTGCCCAAACCTATATTGAACAATTGTGATACCACTGCAGCAAGCCCTTTGACAACTCTTTGCAGTATCTGAATTAGCAAATTAATTAGCATTAAGTAAATGTTCATGTAATGGAATTAATCCTCTTCTTGCTTCCCAGCACAAAGCTTTGCCAATGCACTTTTCATCTAAGAAGGCAAAAACGTATGACTTTTGCATGTTATTTCTTAGTTATGACTTTTGTGAAGGGTAAAGAAAATGTTTAAATCCTGCCCAAAAGGTGATTTTACACCACAACTGTGAAAATACATTTTGGGCAGAATTTGAAGAATTGCAGCTGTCACATTCACAAGGTGGTGTGAAAAAATGACTATGTTGAAAATTTGGGGTCAAAACGTTGAAAATTACCAAGTTACAAGTGTGCATTGAAAAATTTCAATGTAGGCTCATAACTTTGTTCTTTGTGTGTATTTTTACCCCAAATTTTCAACATAACCATCTTATAACCCCACCTCATGAACAAGGCTGAAGAAAATGTAAAAATCCTGCCAAACAGGTGATTTCGTGCAATGACTGCAAAATCACCTTTTGAAATGGGGTTACATAGTTTCTCAGCCCTTGTTCATGAAGTGGCATCCCAAAAAGGCCATGTTAAAAATTTGTGGAAAAATATTTAGATATGACCAAGTTATGAAGACAAGTTCAAAACCCATTGAAATACAGTACATTGAACTGCATACCTGGTTTCCTCAGTTCCTGGTCTGACACTGAAGAGTAAGACATGTCTCTGGTCCAGACAGGATTAATACGTTGGACCCCAAGTAGAAAAGTAAGGGATGTGGGTGTATGGGGTGGTGTGTATGACAATATTACATAGGGCTGGAGCCAAAAATCAGAACTCAGATGGCTTGTCTCGCATCTATGAGGAGTGACCTGATTTGGGAAGCTTATCCCATGCAGGGGACAGAGCCCCCAAATTCAGTCTAGGTAGGGAGGATTGTGATGCTTGTACAGCTGGTTCTGATTAATCTATGCTTTTTGTTATATAAAAATGTGTTATTGAGTGTCTCTCATGAGATATTCTGAATCAGCCTGTGGAATGACACCTCCCCTCCCCCTTCCCCAGGTTTTGGCTACAAGGTGTTATCTGGAAGGTCAAGAGATAATTACAGGCTAGAAGAGGCCTAAATTAAGGATCTCCTGTTTATCTAGCTTATTTGTAGCTTGCCAACTGCTAGGATGGGAAATCATAAACTTTTATAACATCTAGAGGAAGAGAGCAGGTTATGACATGTTAGTGCAAAGTCATAAAAGATTATTTGATGTGTCCTGGGAAGAAGAGCTACTTGAGATCAAAGAGGGGATGTTATTTAAAGAAGGTCATGTGAGGACATGAGTTTTGCTGAGGTCACCTTTATTAATTTACCTCCTGCTGGATAGACATCCTGATTATATAATTTTTAATAAACAGAGGAGGAGCTGGGTGACATCATGGAGAAGGCTGGCTCAAGTCAGTGTTTTTAATTATGCTGTTAGTGACCTGTAAAGACACACATGTTTTGACTCTCTTGACAACAACATCTGTCTATCAGCACTATTAGAAGAGATACAGTAGATATATGTCTAATTATCTAGTGGTAGGAATTTTGCCCTTTTGTTTTAACCCTTGTTCTTTTAAATGATTGTATGTTTTTGTGATATATGGTTCTGTATTTACAGTTTACATTTTTTTATTCTATTTTAAGTAAACCTCTACTTTAGAGACTGCTTGGTGTGCCTTTGAAAGTCTTTTTCTTGATGAGTGAAGCATACATGGTTAAAGTTGACACTGTACAAAGCTTACTGGTTTTACCAAACTGGGAAAAGGTAAGAGTTTATTCTGAGGTCTTTAATAGAGTTTTAAGGGTTCATTTTGTACTCCTGGTTAGGTGCCCATAGGCAAAAGATATCTTCCCCCCCAAGAGCAGAATTATCTGAGCCTGTACATTGGGTATGCTAGCAAGAGGTTCACAGTTTGAATCTCTCCAAGACTTGAGACCAAAGGTTGATTCAGACCCACAAAATAGACAGGAGGGTTACTCTGTTTCTATTTCCTGTTCACAAGACTGTGCTCAGAGGTTGGCACTGTGGGAGCAGAGGGCCTGACCTGCTGAGTGTGTTTGTGACAGTGTGCACTGTGTGGGAGGGATGGGGGGTGAGGGTAAAGGTGGAGGTATGCTGGTGGCAGCAACAGACATCGATGGACAACTTTCTTTTTTGCAGGGCATACAAGAAACAGAAAAGACTATGAGGGATGGTTTTCTTTATTTCAAGTACCAACAATGGGGACTGGGCATCCCAGTGTTGGTCTTATCTTTGGCAGTACCAGGATTGGGCTCCCTGGTGTTGCACACTGATAATGGGTGGGGTGGGAGGTACTAGCTGGCACCAGGGATTGGACACACCAGTGTCAGAAAAGTAAAACTAAGTGATGGGTGGTTGACTGGGTGTGGGGTGGTTGGTCCTAAATGGCAGGGTAATATGGTGGAAAGGTAATGGCAGCAGCATCCCAGTGGCCACAGCAGACATTGAAAGACAGTTTTCTTTTTTGTAGAGTGTATAAAAATTAAAAAAGACTATGAAAGACAGTTTTCTTTTTTATTTCAAGTATCAACAGAGGGGATTGGATACCCCAGTGTCATTGTTACATTTTGTAACACTACAGTGGGCTTCCAGGTGTTGCCCAGTGAAAACAGGTGGAGTGGAGGGTATTATACTTAGTTTATTATCTTTCAATTGTCAGCATTTGTTACATCATTTACTTGATTCACATGTTGTTCTTTGGGGTAAAAGCTCCTAGCACTGACAACATCACAGAAATATTACAGTACTTCTGGTTCACAGTAGTCAACTTTACTACAATCTAGCTAGAACAGTAACAGTAGGTGCTACTGTCTGGGATGTGTTCCGTCCATTCACTATCTATAACTAGTTGTCTCATATCCAGAAAATACCTATAACAGGAGTTAATCAGGGGACATTCTCTAACTCCGGTGTAAAAGGTAAATATCTCTTTTAGTGCAGTTCAGGAATCTCTCTCTTAACCACTGCCATGAAGTAACCATCTGGTCCATTTCTGTTGATATATCTGTGGCTTTTGCTTAAAATTGATTGTTAACCTTTCCATCAAATGTATGGATTCAGCCATATCCTTCCATTCCCCTACCCCCGGGGTTCTCGGCTGCAACCAATTCTTTGTGATAATTTCTAAAGCTGCCACAACCAGGATCTTCCATAGGTATCTGGCGTCCTTATCTTTAACCTCCCCTGGGATTAGTCCTAAAACCAAATGTTCAGGTCCTAACTGCGTCTTAATTGAAAATATCTGTTCTAAGAGTTTCCTAACCTCTCTCCAATATACGGTGATACCTGGACATGACCAAAAGACATGTGCCTGTGAGGCATGTTGTTCTCCACAAGCCCTCCAGCACCCAGCCGTGGTCCCTCCCTTCACATGCACCATTTGTGTTGGTACTAAGAAATATCTGGTTCTCAACTTCCAACAGAAGTCCCTCCATATTAAGGAGCCAGAAGTTGACCACGTACTTCTCCATATCAAAGACCAATGTTTATCTGTTATAAGAATTACTAAGTCCTGTTCCCATTTTTTCTTTATATGCTGGGACGTGTTGGCCATATCTGCCACATAGTTATTATACAGCAACGAAATGGCATGGTCTGCCCCCCCTTGCCCCCCATACTCTTTGAAATAGCCCTCTCTCTCTTCCAACACCAGCTCCTCCAACATTATTTTGTTAATTTGTATATTCAAGTAGTCTCTCAGTTGGTAATACCTGATATTATCTGTCTGCTTCAGGCCATATTTTTCCTGAATTGCTTCGAAGGAGAGTAGGGTATTCCCCATCATTATTTGATAAGGCGTGCACAGATCCCTTCTAGCTTGTTTCTGATACAATTTATCAAGCATTGCTGGTATAAACTGATGGTCATATGCCCACCATCTGTACCTCCATAGATTCCCAAATGTGGCCCCCCTGCTTATTCCCCTCCTCCATCCTTCCAACACCACCCTTGTGCCTGAGAAACCAAACATTCCCCTGTATCCAGAGGCCCAAACATCACCACCCGCAGAGGGGATCCCTTTGTTTCCAGAGATCTAGTCGCTTCCAATGGGTATCGTATCCCAGGTTGCCCCAAAGTAGTGCAACCCTCATCTGGGCTGCCACCCAATAGCCCTGCAGGCATGGGAACACAAGGCCCTCCTCTTCCTTAGGAAGATAAAGCAAAGATCTTCTTAATCTGGGTTTTTTACCCTTCCATAAATAGGAAAAAACATACTCTGCCAGGTCTTCAGATCCGCCGGAGTTAACAGACATGGGACACATTGAAATAAGTAGAAAAGGCATGGTAATGCATTCATCTTGAGGGCTTGAGCCCTAGCACTAAGTGAGATGGGTAGAAGGGACCATCTTTGAAAGTCACTTTTAAGCTGTGCTATTATAGGAGGATAGTTCAGCTCTTTCAATTGTGTGTTATTCCTACCCAACTTTACCCCTAAATATTTTATCTCTGTCTGGTCCCATAACATGGGGTACTTACTTTTAAGCTCCTCAGTTGGGGTAAAATTTAAACAGAGAATTTCTGTTTTATTATTATTCAATTTATAGCTGGATAACCCAGAAAACTTATCTAGCCATCTGAATACCACTGGTAAAGACTCCACGGGGTCTGCCACATATAAAAGAACATCATCAGCATACAAAGCCAGTTTGTGGGTTTGTCCCCCAATATTAATCCCTTTTGTCTCTGGCTACTGATGGATGCTCTGAGCAAGAGGTTCAATGAACATGGCAAACAATAGTGGGGAGAGAGGACACCCTTGTCCGATCCTCTTTCTAAATTAAAAGTCCCAGAGATATGTCAATTTTCTCTAACCTGTGCTCTCGGAGATTCATATAACTTTAATATAGCCATTATCAGCTGCCTCAGGAACCCAAACCGGGAAAGGACCTCCTTCAGAAACAACCACGATACACTATCAAATGCTTTTTCAGTGTCCAGACTTACTATCAGCGAAGGTAACTTTTGCATGGAAATTTGATCAATTATATGTGTTATTCTACAGAGATTATCCTGTGCTTGTCTGCCCGGTATGAAACTGGATTGGTCTATCTGTATTAAAGAAGGGAGGTACTCCTGAAAAAGTCTAGCCAGAAGAGATGTAAGTATTTTATAATCAGTGTTCAATAGGGAAATCGGTCTATATGAAGGGCATTTTGTTGGGTCCTTTCCAGGCTTGGGTATCACCGAAACCACCACTTGGACCCAAGAAGGACGGGCCACAGCCTCATCTCTCATGACCTCATCAAAAACCTTCCCCAGAAGTGTCTGTATCTGGTTCCCAAAGCATTTATAGAACTCCACAGGGAGTCCGTCTGAACCCAGACATTTACCCACTTTAAGCCTTTTAATCTCTTCCTTTATTTCCTCTGGTCTCACAGGTCTCATTAACCTTTCCCCTTGCTCCCTAGTTAGGCCCAGTAGTTTAAGTGAACTCAGGAATCTCTTTATGTCTTCCCTTCCTGCTTGTGTGTCTTCTGCGTATAACTTAGTATAATATGTTCTGAAGGCATCTGCTATCTCATGAACCCCTTGGACCATTTTGCCTATCCCTGGATGCCACACCTTCATTATTGTTGCTCTTGCCCATTTTGCCCTCAGCCTGCAAGCCAAGTAGCGCAACGATCGAGGTCCCCCCTCATAGTGTTGTTGTCTCAGAAAGAGCAACCTCTGTTCCACCTGATAGTCCAAAATTCCCGTCAACTCCCTCTTATAGTCCAACAACTGTCTCCTCCACTCCTTGTCATGAGTGGAGGGTATTAGTCAACACTGGGGACTAGGTGTCAGAAAATTAAGAAGGGGATGCAATTTGAGGTGAAAAGGTTACTTGGCAGAGGGTGTGAGGAATTGTTTTTGCACTGGGGGGAAGGGCCACAGCAGGCTCATCATGACACTGATCAGCTCTGTCTGGTGGGTGGCTTATGCAGATTAAAGGAAAGAGTTGTCCTATGATTCAGTCAATGGTTTTCATTGAACTACACAATGTTTCCACCCAGCAAGACCCGAAGAATGTCCTGATCAGCCTGGCTGATGATTGGTCTGACACTGTCCAGCTCCTCACAGACTGCCCTGCATTGGACCACCAGTAACACACTTCTCAAAACCCACTCTCATACCAATATGTTTGCTTTGCATAAGTGCAAGGGAGAACATAAAAATGAAAGCAGTGACCCCATAGCATTTGTTTTATGAGTTTCCAAAGAAAGGTAATTTTTTTGTTCTTATGCTGCTTCAAGCCTCTGATTAATGCACTTTCAAAGCTTCCAAATATGACCTGATTAAGTAAGAGATTAATAATGGGGACACTCGTTCAACAAAAGAGAAGAACCTAATAAAATAGACTTGGTTTTGGAGGAATTTAAGACCAAATTTTTACTTTTAAAGCATCTGTTGACTGCACAAAATCACGGTTCAAAAATTCAGAAATTTTAGTAAATACTTGGAACTTTTGGAAATAATCAGATCTTCAGCATACAAAATTGTTTCACAATCTAAACGTACGTCCAGAACCAAGTTTATGCAGAAACAAAATAGGGGTCCTAAAATGGATGCCTGAGGCTCCACCCCATAACAGTTTTTAGAGATTACATTATAGGCCCTATACCAACTGATTTGGCACAGCTGGACAAATAAGTCTGAATCCATGATACAACATTATTTGAGATACCCATGACTTTCAATTTTTATGGCTGCATGGGCAGAGCCCTGCAGGCATTTTGGGATTACTAGGAGAGAGAGAAAGAGAGGAGAGAGAGAGAGAGAGAGACAGATGGAACTGACAGGATATGATGACTGTGTTCTTCCCATGAATGCTTCAGACTGGACATTATTCAAAACTCTCCATCTTCTCTGGATTTATTGCAGTGCTCTGTTTTTCCTGCCCTCTCCTTAACCCCTGCCAGCACTAGATTGTACTATTTCATTGATGGACTGTGAGGTTTATTTAGATACTTTGACTATAAGTTCCTTGTAAGCCATTTTTAGTGCCCATTCAATAACTGTGCCCTTGGGTCTGTTCTGCATGGCTTTCCATCCAAACTAAAGCTGGACTGTAACTTTCAGCAGAAAATGAGCGCCCAACAGAGAACAGAGCCCAGCCATGCTCTCTCTCTCTCAAACACACACACACTCAGTGGCACCACTCTTCTTCAAGTGCGTGTACTTCTAAGGATCCAAGCCACTCAAATCAGAGAGGGCTTCTTTGATTTACATGATGCCAGAACATTGGGGAAAATCTGCAGAGAGTTTAAACTGTGTTGTGCCAATATGTTTTATTTTATTACTGTTTAAATATTTTCCTGCCTCTGCTTCTGAAGGCAGCTTGAAACTACAGGATGATGTCTCAGTTTGCAGCCATTCTTTGACTTAAACTAGCAAATCTCTAAAGAAGATTTAACCCTTGCCTGCCCCTCTAGTTGCTAGTAGTATGGAACTTACTCTCCTTTCTGTGGCAACTTTTAAATACAGGGGGGAAATAATTGTATACCTCTGTTTCTCTTCCCCAGCAAGTGTATATTGCAAACAAAGTTAACCTAGACAAATACACATATTCATTCTAAACCTTTTTGGGTCTATATTTATAAATGAAATTGGAAAGGTGAACCCACACTTATAGAACTGTGTTTATATTAGTTATATTATTATATTTAGTTCTGTGACTTAGCAATAGCAATGGTAAATGTACATTTGTGTACAAAAATAGAAGGAGTATATTGGACTATGGAACAGTGGATATTTTTTCCTATAACAAGGTACAAAAAATTGAAGTTATAAATAATTGGGAAAGTGATCATAGACCAATCAAAATATATCTGGATGGTAGTATTGGCACACATAAACATGATAAAAATAAGAGGGAGTGGACAGATAAAAATATGGAGATTAGAAAGAATAAATGGATAAGATGGCAAAAAGTGAATTTGGAATCTCGTTATAATTTTATTCAAACAAAAGAGATTTTGGATATGAAACAAAATTGTGTCTTACAATTAAATGAAAATCTAAATTTTCAAGGACTAAGTAATAGGACAAAAATATATTTCTGACATTTCAGCAGATTGAACAAAGAATAGTGAAATAATAAGAGGGACAGCAGAAAGCAAAACCAAATAAAAATAATGCCAATATGGCTAAATGGTTTGATACTGAATGTATACAAAAAAGGAAATGAATATAAGTGAGTAGAAGAATTGTAAAATACAATGACACGGAAAGCCGCAGACCACTGCTAAATTTAAAATCTGAGTACAAAATCCTTATACAGAAAAATAAAAGAAATGATCAACAAGATTTATGGGACTAACTACAAATAGCTATTCAAGAAAAAGATAGTAGTGCTTTCTGGACCCTTGTAGCTCACAGTACAAATAACACCTGAGAAGTGAATGGAACACTATGCAGGAATTTTTAATAAACAAACAGCATGCCTAAGGACAGAAATAGATTTATTAATAACAGAAGAAGATAAAACAGGATAGAGATTATGAAAGAAGAAATAATATGTGCCATTCAAAATCAAAAGAAAAATAAGGCAGCTGGAATTTATAATATTGGTACAGAGCTGTATCATGTAACTATTGAATGGTTGGCTGAAATACTATTAGGTTTATACAAGAATATAATAAAATATATGATATTACCAAATGTGGAATGTGGAATGTGATTGGAATGTGGGAGTGATAGTTCCCATACATAAAAAAGGATCCACAGTGATTTCAGAAAACTATAGACCTATTACATTGTTAAATAGTAATCAAAAAATATTCTCCAGAGCAATTTTAAACAGGATTTTGTTCTGGATAGAGAATAACAAAATATTATCATCTGTTCAGGCAGGTTTCTGTAGAGGATGATCTACTGTAGATCAAATCTTAAGTCTAAGATATAAAGTAGGAAAGTATGTGATTATAAAGAAGAGGAAAATTTATGCAGCGTTTATTGACATTAAGTCAGCCTTCGTTTCGAGTAATCGTAGAACCTTGTGGGAAATCTTGACAGAAAAGGGAATGAGCAAGACGTTGCTAAATATTATTAAACTATTACACATGGATAACAAATAGGTAATAAAATACAATAAAGAAAGAACTATAACAAATACAATAGATGTTAATATGGGAGTTACAGTGGTAGCACTGAATCTGTCAAGCAATTTTGTGAGATTCCCTATTTATCCTTCATAAAATTTAGGGGAAAAAAAATCCTCTAAAATACTTTTTGTTATACCTACAGAAAAAGGCCAGTTCCTATTACAGAACTTAAGTGTCATCTGGTAGATTTTCAACTACACTATCAGATGAGACAATCCTCTCTGGGTAGCAGTGAACACACTAACAAAGAAAACAAAATCCCTAACTAAAGGTTTCACAATTCTCAATAGGGATTTTTAAAAATCCTTAAAACTCCCTTGACTAATTCGGTGCTACTACTGTATGCAAAGATGCATCTTGGCCCACACATTATTTAATCTATATATAGATAACATTGTAGAAGATTTAAAACAGGTAGAGACTTTTCCCCATAAAATATATGGGATGGACATACAAATATTGTTATATGCAGATGATGTGATATTACTGGCACATGCCCCTCTGGAGTTAAAACGTGCCATTATATCCACAGTAGATACCTTAAAGAAATTGGATATTTTATTGAATCAAGAAAAAAACAAAGTGGTGGTGTTTGGTAAATAAAACTACAAAGTTGGATAAATAGAGCTATGCAAGTAGAAGAAGTGAGTGGATTCTGTTACTTAGGGGTCATGTTTATTTATAACTTAAAATGGAAGAAACATATGGAGAAAGTTTGTGAGAATGCAGTAAAAATGTTAAATGGAATTAAGCATTTTGCATATGCAACAGCAGGGAATTCTTGCATTGCCCAATACAGATGCATAAAAGCCAAAGTTGATTCACAGATGTTATATGGGGCGGAAGTCTGGTGACTGACAAGCAAAAGTAATATAAAACATAGAAACATAGAATTTGATGGCAGATAAGGGCCTCTTGGCCCACCTAGTCTGCCCATTTACCTATCTAATGGATAAGCTGCGGATCCTAGGTAACCAACAGCCTACTTCCTCCTACCCCTCGCTAGAATTGCCTTATGTCTGTCCCATGCATTCTTGAATTTCCTCACTGTTTTTGATTCTATGACCTCCTCAGGAAGGCTGTTCCATGCATCTACAACCTTCTCTGTCAAGAAATACTTCCTCACATTACCTCTGAGCCATCCCCACTCTATCTTCAAATTGTGCCCCCTTGTTCTTGCACATCTCTCTTTCGGAAAGATGCTACTCTCTTGAACTTTGTTGATTCCCTTGAGGTATTTGAACGTTTCTGTCATGCCCCCCCTCCTTTTCTTGAGGCTGTACATCTTCAGCTCCTTTAGTCTTTCTTCATATGTCTTCTGGTGCAGACCCTGCACCATTTTGGTTGCCTCCTCTGGACAGCCTCCACCCTGCCTATGTATTTGTGGAGATGGGGTCTCCAAAACTGTACACAGTACTACAGATGTGGTCTTACCAACTGTCTGTACAGAGGCCCAACAAATTCCTGTTTTCTACTGGTGATGCCTCTCGCTATGCATCCCAGTATCCCCCCAGCCCTCCCTACTGCCTTTTCACATTGCTGGCCCACCTTCAGGTCATCTGATATGACTACCTCCAGGTCCCTTTCCCATTTTTGTTGTTGTCAGTATCTCATCCCCCATTGTGTAGTCTTGCCCTGGATTTTTGTTTCCCAGGTGCATTACTTTGCACTTCTTTTCATTGAATCTAAGCTGTCATACATTTGACCAGTTCTCCAAACTTGCCAAGTCCCTTTTCATCCTTTCTGCCCCACCTTGCATATCGACCCTGTTGCAGAACTTTGTGTCATCTGCAAAGAGACATACTTTCCCTGCCATTCCCTCTATAATGCCACTTATAAAGAAATTAAGAAGGACCGGCCCCAGTACTAAACCCTGCAGTACCCCATTAGTAACCTTCCTTTCTACACTGTGGACTCCATATACTACTACCCGCTGTGTCCTGTTATCCAGCCAGTGTTTTACCCAGTCTACCACCCTGGGATCCACTCCTAGGCTGGCTAATTTGTTTATTAATTTTTTTGTGCAGGACTGTGTCATATGCCTTGCTAAAGTCTAGGTAGCCAATGTCCACAGCCCCTCCCGGGTCTATTACTTTGGTCACCCAGTCAAAGAAATTAATTAGATTTGTCTGACATGACCTTTCTGCTGTGAATCCATGCTGCCATGGGTCCTGTGTCCCACTGGCCTCTAGGTACTCAACAATTCTTTCCATCATTTTTCCTACCACTGAGGTCAAACTGACAGGTCTGTAGTTCCCTGCCTGTCTTGCTCCCACTTTTGTGAAGGGGAATCACATCTGCCCTTCTCCAGTCCTCAGGTACCACACCATCCTCCCATGATTTATTAAAAAGGGTAGTTAGTGGTGTTACTCGTTCTTCCCTTAGTTCTTTTAGAATTCTGGGGTGAATTCCATCAAGCCAAATTGCTTTATCCACCTTCAGTTTTAAGAGTTCTTTCAGAACCCTTTCTTCTGTGAAAGGACTAATATCAACCCACCTATCCAAAGTGTTTCTATTGACTGGATTAGGTATCTCCCCCTGCTCTTCCATTATGAATACTGAGCAGAAATATTTGTTCAGTATCCCTGCTTTTTCACCATTGCTCTCTGCCCAACCATCTTTCATCTTTATCCAGCCTCAGTATCCCTGCCTTCATCTTTCTTTGCTCCCTAATGTACCTATAAAAGATTTTATCCCCCTTCTTGATTGAGTTGGCTATCTTTTCCTCAGTTTGGGCCTTTGCTATTCTGACTGCCGTCCCCACTTTCTCCTGCTTTAACTGGTACAGTTCTCTGTCCAGCTCCTTCTGTGTTTCCTTATACTTCCGAAATGCTATCTTTTTCTCCCTTACCTTCCCCGCCACTTTTTTTGAGAACCATAGTGTTTTTTCTTTCATTTTGATTTGTTTATTTGCTTCACACAAAGGCTTGTTGTCTCTGTGATGGCTGTTTTGATGTTTCCCCAATCGTTGCTCCACCCACCTTCTTGCCTGTTTGCTAGTGCTTTTCAGAGGCACTCTCCCAGTTTGACAAAATCAGCCCTCCTGAAGTCCAGTACCATCACTTTTGTGAGGCTTGACTCTACAGCTAAGTTTATTGTGAACCACACTGTTTGGTGGGCGCTTCTTCCCAGATGGTTACCCACTTCAAGATCAGAGATCCTCTCTCTGTCCCCATTTGACAGTACCAGGTCTAAGATTGCTCCCTCCTGAGTGGGTTCCAAAACTAGCTGTCTGAGGCATGTCCCCTGTAGGGCATCAAGAATGGCCCTGCTCTTGGATGTGACTGCATCAAAGGTGCTCCAGTTAACATCTGGCTTATTCAGGTCCCCCATCAGCAATATCTCCCCTTTCTCTGCCATCCAAAGAATGCCTTCTATGATTTCCTTGTCCATTTCCTTCCCCTGAGATGGGGGTCTGTATACAACCCCTATGTGGATTGTGGAGCTATTTCCAGTCTCCAGGGTGACCCACAGTGCCTCCTCTCCTCCTTGTTTACCCTTTAGTTCTGTTGCTTTGATCTCTTCCCTTACATAGAGAGCTACTATTCCTCCTCTTCTTCCCTTCCTGTCCCTCCTGTAGATTGTGTACCCTGGTGCGTTGATATCCCAGTCATGATTCTCTGTGTACCATGTTTCTGTGACTGCCAAGATATCCAGGCATCCCTCTTCCATCAAGGCCACCATTTCAAGGAGCTTTTTGCCTAGACTATGGGCATTGGTACTCTTTACCCTCCATTTTGTATTGCTTTATTTCTTTTTGCATCAATACCTGTCCTTACTGCCTTTGTCTTTTTCTCCATTTACCCCTGCTCTTATCCCTATTGACTGCTCTATCTTGGTGTTTACCTCACTGACTACCCCGGTTTGGGGGGGGGCTAGGATTTCCCTTCTTCTTTTCAGTGCCTTCCCCCTTTGCTAGTTTAAAGGCTTGCCAGTGAAGCATTTAAACCTATCACCAAGGATCCTGGTTTCCCTCCTGGATAGATGCAGACCATCTCAACTGTATCAGCCTGCGTCCCTCCAGGTACAGCCCCAGTCCCCAATGAAGCCAAATCCCTGAGTTCTGCACCAGTTTTTCAACCAGTCATTGAATCCCATGGTGCAGAGTACCCTAGCCTCATCCATGCCATAGACAGGTAGCACTTCTGAGAAAGTTACCATGTGTGCTACTTGTCTAAGGCCCCTCCCCAACTCCACAAACTCCTGTTGCACTGCTCTGATCCCGTTCTCAGCCAGATCATTCATTTCTAGGTGGATAATGACATCCAGGTCACTCCCCCTTGCAGCTGCTCCCACAATCCTGAGGATTTATTTCCTGTCCCTCCAAACCATGGCACCGGGCATGCACCTTACCTACCTTTACCCTCCCTTCCCAGTTCTATCCCCTAACAATTGAGTCCCCCACAAGGAGTTGTTTCCTTCCCCTGTGGGGTCTGGTGCCACCCTCCTGTAGGTCTCCATTGTGGAAGTTCCCAGCATCCTCCTTGGTCTCCACTGCAGGTGCCTTTGTAGAGGAACTATGCTCCACCAGAGTGGAGAATGAATTGTGGAGAGGCACAACTGGAGGGATGTGCCTCTGTTCCACCACCTTCATCCTCCCTGATCCCACTGTGGTCCAACCACTCCTCTTTCTTGGCAACCTCTGAGGTTGTGGTGGTGGCCTGGGTGGTCCCTGGATGGGAGAGCAGATTTCCTGAATCATTGCCAGGTCAGCATGGAAACGAGCAACCTCCTCCCTCAGACTAGAGAGGTGCCTGCAAATAGGGCAGCAATGCAGTTTCCAGAATGTCTCCCAGAAGACTGCTGCTCCACAGCCAGTGCATTGCACCACTCCCCACAAGTCTGTGTCCCTTCCTGTTACAGATGCTTTACTTTTGTTATTGTTTTTATTTGTTCTTGTTTTACTGTGTGCAAGCTTGTGAGTGTCTTTACCCCCTATTCAGTGTGCTATGCCTTTAAGGATATGAACAGGTGTATGTTGTTAGCAGTTTTGGGGAAGTGATGTCAGAACCCCTGCTATAAAGGAAGTTATGCACTTGGGGTGGGTGGGGAGAGGGAAGGGTGGAGGAGTAAACTTATGCTGTCCTGAAACAAACAATTATAACTCTGACCCTCCACCCCAAAATTGCTGGCTTGATACAATTAAAAGACTTAGAAGTGGTTCAAAATAAATATTTGAAAAGTCTACTGGGATTACAAAATGTGGATCTGTAGCAGAGGTTAGCTAGGATAGTTAAGAAAGCATTACTGTTCTGGTAAAAAAATAATAATTGCACCAAGAGAAAGTGTAATACAAAATTGCTGGCTTGATGCAATTAAAAGTCAAGATACAAAGGAATCAACCTACACTAGCCTGGTGGTGCTGATGGTTGAGGCGCTGGATGCCACACCTCACACCATGTTGGCGGCCAGGATTCAGGAATGGACTTGGACCACCAGGGGCTGGCAGGGGAGAGGAAAGATCGAGCATCTGATGACTGCTCTCCTTCCTCTGGGGTGGGTAGTGGGACTCACGTCACCATGCAGCGGTGACTGGTGGAGGCCGGCCACACTACAGTAGCATACATAAAGAAGGGGGAGTGTGGTGGGTGTCAGCACTATGTGCTTTGATGCCATTGCACGTCTGGCTCTCCGAAGGGGAGAAAATGCAGAAAATAGGCTG
This sequence comes from Neoceratodus forsteri, assembly GCA_016271365.2. Lineage (NCBI taxonomy): Eukaryota > Metazoa > Chordata > Ceratodontiformes > Ceratodontidae > Neoceratodus > Neoceratodus forsteri. The sequence goes on along the minus strand of CM028133.1, from coordinate 595,054,520 downwards.
TGGTAAACTCTGCGGCTGATGGCCACACCTTGTACCCCTGGTAAGGAACCTGAGAGAAGTGCTTAACCAGGGGTGCGGAGTGATGAAAGGCTGGCCCTTGGTGGTGTGGGTTTGTGTGGCCCATGCGTATGACCAGGTCCGGGGGTGCAGGTGCCGGCAGCTGGAGATTGTGGGAGCCGCTCTGCTGAGGAGGTAAAAATGTTAAATGACAAAAAAAATTGAATCAACCTGGTTTGGCACATTAAATCAAGAACTGAATAAAAATGGCTTAGAGCATAACTATATTTTGGGACAAGCAGACCTTATGTTGACTCCAATTAACTTTGTACAGTCTGCATTGCAAAGGATAGATGATATTGCAAAAAATTTAGATTATATCAAGGTACATGATGCATGGTAAAATGACCCACTAAAAATTATAAAAACTGAATTTAAGGCAGAGAAATATTTGTTAAAATGTGATTTATTGAAACATAGGAAAGTGTTAACAAGATTATGGTTTGTAATTTTTACAGGGTGGAGGAATAAATCCCCTGGTAATAATAGTATTAATGTTTGCCCTGATTGTAATAATGCAATTATAACAAGTGCACATTTAAACTTTGAATGTAATGTCTTTACAACAGAAAGGAAGTTACTTATTAATCAGCATTTTAATAACCTTACAGATATGAGTAGAAATGAGAAACCAATTTTCATCTTAAACTGTAAAAAATTGAAATACATCTTTGCCCTTGCAAGTCTTGCACACAAATTAACGATAACATGGAAATGGAATGTTTAACGTATAACACTTCTGTGATATACTTGTAACTTATTTAATTTATTTTCTGGGAGTCTGCAGAACTGGGAAATTTTAAATGTAAATTTAACAGCTATTAGATTGTTTTAATGTATTTTGTACATGCTGGATATAAATATTTGTATGTGACAAAGCTTTTTATATGCATACTCCATAAATAAACTGAACTGAGCTGACTTAGCAATAGCGGTAACCTCAATCAGGGTTGTTGTTTGTTTGTTAAAAGTAGTTGGCTCATACCTGAATTTCCAAAGGTGGTATCTCAAGCTATTATAGTTGATTATCCAGCAAGAAAAGTGAAAAATGTGTTCTTAATATTTAGCAGAAAACGATAGAGCAGGAGGTTGTTCTATAGTTGACAAGAGCACTGTATATTGGAATGTGCTGAGTATCTTACTTAGAAACATAGAGATTTGGGAGTTTCTTTTTCCAGGGATTTTCCATTGATACTCACACTACTAATATACTAAAGAAGAGTAATCAGGTATTGGGTTGTATATTAAAAAACATTAAAAATAGAAGTGAAAAAGTAATAATACCTATTTTTTCTAATCTGGTCAGACCGCATCTAGAGTACTGCTCATCAGAATGCGGTCCATCCTCAGTTAGAGGTAATAAGCTAATTGAAGGTGTTCAGCGTAGAGCTTAGAGTTACCAAGAAAATCAAAGCTGTTAAGGGACAAGATTATGGCAATAGATTAAAGAACCTTGGACTTTTTTCTATGCAATATAGGAAACTAAGGGGAGATCTGATATTGGTTTATAATGCACTTAACAATAAAAGAATATTTGAAACTATAGGACTATGTCTGAATCCATCTGTAACATTTACAAGATCTCATAATAAAAAACTGGCAAGAACACAAAATAAGACTAATAAGAGAAATCAGTGGTTCACTCAGAGAATGATTTCTACATGGAATGACCTACCTGAAGATATTGTCGGAAGCAACTCATTAAATATATTTAAAAGAAGATTAGATTTATATACGGGATATCGCAAATACTCCTTCCACCAATAAGAGGTGGCGAGCTCATAAAGGGCATCACTGCCTACTGAGTTTGTAAATTACCTATGAACCTATGAACCTAGAGTTGTGCATGATAATATTGAACCCAGGAGGGGAACAAATAAAAAAGCTGGTTTTTAGATGGAGCATATCAAAACTGAATATATAAAAGTGAAATTTTGGAATCATTATACTAACTGCTATATTAAAACTCATTGTTGGGATATTGCTGGGAGGTTTGGGGGAAGCATTTTTAAAATAATTTGAATCAATTGATTATACAGGAAAGGAAATTTTATAGCCATTGTGTATAATATATTAAAACACATGGCAGCGATATTAGCAAAGAGGGTTGGGCGAAGCATATGTACATTGAATATGCAGGTAAGCAAACACTGAAATTCCATTATACCTGTTATATTAAGCTCATTGGGTAGGCATTAGCAAAGGCTTAACATGCATTTTGAAGAGGGATATCGGTGCAGCTGGGAAGTAGGTTGGGGCAGGGCAGGACATGGCAGCTTGGAAAGATGGGGGTACAAGACATGGGCAGGAGTAAAAGAGGGAGATCTAGATCAAGGAGAAGAGTGGAGTGTAATGGATGCAGAACAGCGGTTTACATGGATATGCCATTGAAAAACTGGCACAGCTGGAGGCAGATGTTATTAGGCTGAGAAAGGAGTGGAAGCATAGGGTCATGGGGAGTATGGGCAGGGGAAACAGCAGGAGCCTGAACAACATGCGGAGGGTGGAGAATTTGTTAAATGGGAGGTATATGAGGAGCACTTCCAGTGCAGGAAGTGGTACAAGATGGACAAGGAATAGGGGAGGGCAGAAAGTGGACAGGACAATGGGAGGATTAGGAGGGGAATTTGAGGGAGGAAGCAAGAAAGATGAGAAGTCAGGAGGAGACTAGTAAAGTGAAGAACAGCAAGAACATAGGTGGCCCATATATCAATGGGGTGGGGTTAGCCTGAGGAATAGGTATAACCCCTTAAGAAAGTTGATGGAAACAGGCAATCAGGAGAGGGAGGGAGACAAGGTGGATAGAAACAGAGAGGGGAGGAGTGGTAGGGAGCTAATAGGGGGAAAAAAGGTTGCTTGGGCAGGAGGGGAGATGGGTAGGAGAGGCAAGGAGGGGGCTAAGACAGATAACTCTGAGATCCCAGAAGGGGACACGTTTAGGAGGAGGCTGGGAGAGGAGAGCATGCAGGGGAAGGAGGAGGACAAGGGGAGGGAGGGAGGAAGGGAGGAAGGGGAGAGTCATGTGGGGGTATGGTAGTCAAGTGTGGGGAAGGGGAAATTAAAATTATTAGGAAAAAAGGGGGCACTTGGGCTAGGAAACCCAACAGTGATGATGGAAGGAGGTGCAAGAGGGGGAAATGAGGAAGAGGATACTGATAAGGGGAAGGACAACGCCAGTGTTAGGCACCCCAGCAGATGGGAAGGACAGAGGCACATACTGGCAAATTGGGTATGAGGACACTGTGGAAAGGGGGAAGAGCAGTGAGAAGAAGGGTGAAATCTGACTGGGAACAGTTAAGTGAGGAATCCATAGACAGCAGGTGGACTGAGGATGGCAGGATACTTATATTGGGGGACTTCATAAATAGATGCATCAAATGGGGGAAGGGGGGAGAGATGAAGAGCTCTATTAGGGATAAATGCATGCCGGGCATGACGGCGCTCAAGGCCAGGCACTTAGTACACACCTTAGCCAGGGCACAAGGAGGGATCCCCACATTGTGGTGCATTTGGGCATGAATAATCTTGAGGAGAACAGTGTGATGGAAGTGCAGGCTAGATTCAAGGATTTGGCAAGAATCTGTCAGGAAGAGGGGAACACAGTCTTATTTTCTGAAATCCTGCCAGTGCCAAAAGCCAACATGGATAGAAAGGGGAAAATTGAGGAATTCAATTCATGGCTGAGGAGGTGATGCAAAGAAAAAGGTTTTGGGCTGGTGGCAGAATGAGGTAGAACATGGAATAATGCAGAGCTTTATGCACCAGACAGACTGCATCTAAGCAAGGGGGGCACAAGGGTCCTGAAAGATAAATTGGATAGCTACGTAAGAGAAGGTCTGCATTTAAACTGAACAGGGGGGAGCAGCAGGAAATAGCCTAGGAAGCACTCCCCCACAGAATGGGTCAGGTAGGGCAGTAAGGGATGGCAGGGATGTAAAGAGTATATGGTGGAAACGTTTATCCGCAAATGCCAGGACTTTGGGGAACAGAATGTTGATCTTGGAGGCCATACTGGTGGACGAGGGCCTGGACATTGTGGCTATAACTGAGACCTGGTGTTCAGAGCATCATACTTGGGACATAGCTATCCTAGGGAACAGACTTTTTAGAAAGGACAGGGCTGGAAGAAAGGGGGGATAGCACTGCACATCGAGGATGACATTAGGGCAACATAAGGGCAGGAGGAGCAAGGGGAGATGGAGGTCCAGTGGGTCACACTGGAAAAATGGTCTGGAGAATCATTAAGACTTGGGGTGATATACAGATCTCTTATGCAGGGAGAGGAAGGGGATGGGCAGCTGTTGCAGGTGGTTAAAAGGATGGCACTCAAGGGGAACTCCTGCTAGTGGGGGAAATAAATCTCCTCGATGTGGACTGGCAAATCCCGACTACAGCCTTAGCCAAGAGCTGAGAGATCCTCAATTCACTCCAAGGTGCTTTCATGCAACAGCTAGTTAGGGAGCCCACTAAGAGAGATAACATACTGGATGTGGTCCTCTCCAATGGGGAAAATGTGGAAGAAGTTGTGGTGGGAGACAGCCTAGGTACAAGCGACTACAATACAGTGAGATGATATTCAGGGTAAGGATGGGGAGGGACACAAGTCGTACCAGCACAAAGGTTATGGACTTAAGGCAAACAGACTTTTCCAGAATAAGGGACATATTCAGGGAAGAAATGGAAGGAAATGGGAAACTAGGAAACATGGAGGAATTATGGGAATCTATTAATGGGTGGTTACTGAAAGCCACTGAACTCTGCATAAAGTAGAAAAGAACAAAAAAAGGAGGCCAGTCTGCTTTACCAGGGAGGTTTTAGGGGCAATTAGGCAAAGAAAAGGGGCATTCAGAGCATAAAAGAAGACCCAGAGGAAGGAGGACAGGGAGACTTACAGAGAGGAGCTGAAGATAGCAAGGCAGAAGATTAGAAGGGCTAAAGCTGATACAGAAGAGAGAATTGCTAGGCAGGCCAAACGAGGGGATAAAACTTTTTTTTAGGTATGTGGGAGAGAAGAGGAAGGTGAGGCAGGGGACAGTACGGGTGAGGCAGGAGGAGGGAGTACAAGCGGAGGGAGACTTTGATAAGGCAGAGGTGCATAATAGCTACTTCTGTGCAGTCTTCACAGAGGAGGGGGAAGGAAGGGGACCAGAGTTAAGAGGAAGGGGAGGGGAAGACAAAAGGGTGGATCCTAACCTGTTCAGTGAAGACAAGGTAAGAGAGGAACTAGGAAGGTTGAAGGTGGACAAGGCAATGGGGCCGGACAGCTTGCATCCGAGGGTACTATGGAAACTAAGGGAGAAGCTGGCATCACCTTTGATGAGGCTGTTTAACTTGTCCTTGAATACAGTGGGTGGGGGGTTGCCAAAAAACTTCAGTGACAAAGGTGGTCGATCAGGAAGGGGTGGTGGACATGGCCTATCTTTACTTCAGAAAGGCCTTTGACATCATCCCTCACAGAAGGCTAGCAAATAAACTGGGAAGCTTAAGAGTAGAACAGAAAATAACTAGGTGGGTGGAAAACTGGTTGAATGACAGAAGCCAGAGGGTGGTGGTAAATGGGGTGCATTCCAGTGAGAAGGGGTTGACTAGCAGGGTGCCCCAGGGGTCGGTACTGGGACCCCTCCTTTTTAAGATATATATCAGTGATATAGAAGAAGGGCTGGAAGGGAGGGTGTGCCTATTTGCAGATGATATGAAGATTTGCAATAGGGTGGACACCCCAGGGGGGTTTGAGGTCATGAGGAAGGACCTGGAGATTCTGGAAGGTTGGTCAGAAACTTGGCAGCTGAAATTCAATGGCAAGAAGTGTACAGTAATGTAACCCACAAGCAGTTTACACACTGGGGAGGGGGGAGAGGGAGGAAATTAAGCCAACCAAGCAGGAGAAAGATCCAGGGATTATTGTATTTATTTATTTAACAAATCGGAAAGACCTTTGTGCCTAAGGCTTTTTTACAGAGGTTCCACATCAGGTTACAAGAATAACAAATTACAATGGTTTCAGTAAGTAGTGCAACATGAGGAAAGTAATTACATAAACAAAAGAATAATATGGTGAGATAAATATTGTGTCAAGTGCAGCCAGTGGCCTTGTCTGAAGAGGGGTGGAAGGGATTATAAGGAAAGAAGGATAGGGGGTGAATTGGGGAGGTGGAAGGAGCAAAATAAGAGCAAGGAGGGAGCTGCCACAATGTAGCTTATGTAGGAAAAGACCCATGGGAGGGTAAAGGAAGAGATCAAGGTAAAGAAACAGAGCGGAGGGAGGGGGAGTGGAAGTGGAGGGGTAGAGGAAGGTGGGATGGAGTAGGATGAAAAGAGGGCAGGGATGAGGATGGGAAAGGAATGAAGGAAGGGAAGTGCTGTATGTGGAATAATGCAGCAACAGGGTAGGGCTATACAGGGGTGAATGGTAAAAGAGAGAGGTCTCAGTGCATTTAGCTGTCTGCAAAGATTAGGTATAGCAGTCACAAGATGCTCTGGAAACTAGGAATTGATGCAGCTTCTGCTTAAATGGTCCCAAGGTTGCAGTCGTCGCAATCTCAGGAGGAAGAGAATTAAATAAATTAGCCACTCTAACTGCAGTGGATTGCTGGTGGAGTGAGGTTCGACAGCGAAGGACAGTAAAAGTTTGGCTCACAGAACTTCGTGTGTTACGAGTGCTCCAGAAGGGACTGAAAAGTTGAAGGGAACCTGGTGGTAGAAGACCAAGAGCTGCCTTCTTAGGCAGAAGGCAGACTTGATATTCAATGTGAGCATGAAGTTGAAGCCAGTTTGCTTGTCCATAAAGGTCAGAAGTGTGAGTCTGATATGCTGCACCAGTTAGTAGATGACATGCCTTATTCAGAGCTGTGGTGAGCTGCTGTAGGGTTCTGTCTATGGCGGTACTGTAAATGACCAAACCATAGTCAATAATAGACACAATTGAACTTTGGATAGCCAGTCTAAGGGCTTCAGTAGTAAGGCAGTGTTTGTGTCTGGGTATAAGGCCTAGGTGAATGTTAACTGCCTTGGCAACAATCTCAACATGGTGGGAGTAGGACAGCGTACTATCCAGAGTAACTCCTAGGTATTTAAAAGATTGAGTCGGATCAAGGACTACACCTGCACTGTTTTTAATCACCAATTGTTCGGCTTTATGCTTGCTGTGGGTACCATGGAAGAGCATGTCCTTTGTTTTATTTTGCAATTAAGCACCAACTTATGAGAGGTGAACCAGGACTCAACTTTAGTAAAACCTTTCTGAAGTTGGGCCTGAAGGAGGGTAGGGTAAGCAGTCTTTGAGAAAATGACCACATCATCCATGTAGAGGAGTACTGGTTCAGAACAGGATGCCAGAAGATTATTGAGGAAGGTGCTAAACAGAAGGGGTCCCAGTATCGATCCTTGAGGAACCCCAGAGCAGATTGACAGTTTAGCAGAAAGGGTAGACCCTATTCTCACCTGTTGTGTGTGGCTTGCTAGATAGCTGGTGAACCACTTTAGGGTGTCTGAAGATATACCAAGCCCAGCAAGTTAATGTGTCAGCAAATGGTGATTGACCATATCAAATGCTTTAGACAGGTCAATAAAGGTTGCATCAACAAGTTGACCCTGATCAAGAGTATGGTGAATGAAACCTATAAATTCCAGTAGGGCCGTAGATTGCTGTGCCCTTTCTGAAAACCATGTTGTTGGACACCTTGTAGGTTGTATTTTTCCAGGTACTCCACAAACTGGTTGGCAACAATCCTTTAAAGTGCTTTGAACAATGGGGGAAGAATAGATATTGGCCTATAATTCCCAGGTAGTAATCTATCCCCACTCTTAAAAACTGGTGTAACCAGTGCAGATTTCCAAATTTGGGGGAACTGTGAAAGTATGAGGGAGCGATTGAGAAGCTTGGTGAGGGGGGATAGGACTTCATCTAGGGTTAGGTTAAGACGTTTCAGGTCAAGGTAATCACTGCTTGTCCTAGTCTTATGCTTTCTCCCTTCTCTGATATCTTCCAGGAGGTAGTCAATCAGATTTTCCCCCTCAAGCACATGAGGGTCAAGTCAAATAAACAACCCTGGTTATCTCCCATGCTACTTAGGTTGATGAGAATCAAAGATAAAAGTTGGAAGGCCTATCGGAAATCTAGGGAAGCTTCCCACTGCAGGCCTATAAATCATTGTGCAACAAATGTAAAGCTGCGATCAGGAAGGCTCAGACTCAGTATTTCTTAACTGCCCCAAAAAATGCTTATGGTAACCCCAGGAAGACCTGGGGTGTGCTTAACCAGCTACTGGGTAGAAAAAAGACTCAATCTTCCGTCTCTCTGTTGAAAGATGACTCACTTATTAGTGATCTCACTGTCACTACTGAGGTCTTTAACAACTATTTTGGTGATCTCTCTTCATTTTGGTCTCCTTTCCCTTCAACTACTATTTCTGATTCCCCCCTTAGTGAGTGACAATAACTGTCCTAAATTTCATTTCAAAAGTGTCTCCCCTGAATTGATAATTGATTATATTACAAAAATGAATTCTCAACCATTGTCCTGTTCTGCTGGTATAGATTATAGGTTGGTTAAACTTGGAGTTAGGTCTCTTGCTTCACCTTCATCTCTCATTAATAATGCCTCCCTGAGTTCAGGTTCTTTCCCTACACTTTGGAAAAACTCTATTATAAAGCCTATCTTTAAGTCTGGTCCCCAATCTTCCCTCAAGTTATTGCCCTATTTCCCATCTTCCTCCATTATCTAAGATTCTTAAGAAAATAGTTCTCGATCAGACCTCTGAATTTCTCAATAAATATAGTCTTGTAACACCAGAACAGCATGGTTTCAAACAGTTACATAACACTGAGATGGCCTAGGTTGGGTTCACAAGCTGTAATCAGAGTGCCCTAGATAAAGGACACTCTGTTACAGCTGTATTTGTGGGCCTCACCAAGGTCTTCGACCTAGTCAAGCACTGCTTGTTACCTAATATTTTGTCAAGTTTGTATTTCTCTCAGGAAGTTATTCTATGCTTTTCCAATTACCTTAGTAATCGTACCCATGCCACATCCCTTGAAGGCTTTCTTTCCCATACTACTTCTATTTTCTGTGGAGTTCCTCAGGGATTAATATTGGGACCATTAATCTTTTCATTATATATGAACACTGTCCCCAGTATTTGTACCCAGACTTCAATCATTATGTACGCAGACGATGTGTTATACAGCACTGTCTCTAAACAAAATGTTGTTATTTCAAAGGTTCAGGTTGAATTTAACTTGCTTCAAGATTGGCTTCTTCATAATCACATGGTGTTGAATGTTCAGAAGACCAAATTCATGGTCTTCTCTAACAAACCTAGTGTCGATGACCCCCTTCCCCTTGTTGACTTAAATGGTTCCCCAGTTGAGCTTGTCAATCATTTAAAATATTTGGGGTTAATCCGCGACTCAAAATTATCTTTTGAAAATCACATTGTTCATATCAGGAAGGCTATTCATCAGTGTCTTGGCGTGTTATAGCGTGTCAAAGCATGCCTTACCAATGAATCCCAGATTTTGTTAGCTCTCAGCTTTTTGCTAAGCAAACTGGAATATGGTCTCTTAGTTTCCTTCAGCTGCTTGTATAAATATGCTGGAATCACTCTGGGTTATGTATAATTCCATCCTCAGGTTATGTTCCAGGTTTCATATCACACTCACCACTGTTTTCTCCTTCAGGAGTCCAACTGTTTATCTTTTGATTACCGGATGCAGTTTAAACATTGTACAATGCTGTTTAAAATCATCCTGGGTCTTCTTCCCCCCTCTGTCTCTAAATTGTTCCCTAGGTTTATTAATGATTGTGGTACTCGCTCCCAGGATACATTTTCTTTTCAGATATCTCTTTTTCACAGGGCTATTGGCCAGAGATCAATTTTGTATAGGGCTCCTAAAGCTTTCAACTCACTCTCTTCTGTTTTTGTTTTTATTTTAAGTCCGTTGGTAATTTTAAACACATATTATTTTTATTTTTTGTAGCTCTCAGAAATGTACTTGTTAACTATATTTGCATCTGTTTATTGTTCTGTACTATATAAGAAGTATTGTAATTTATTGTCAGTGTTATTTACTGTTTTTTGTATTATGTCTGTTTTTTTATAATGCTTGTCGCCTATGTAAATGGGCAGTTTGCTCACCAGGCTCGCAAGGATAAAAAATAAAAAACGAAAATGAAAAATGAAATAGTTCCTCCTAGAACTTTAAGTAAGTATGTCTTCATCTCGCTTTCCAAGATATCTTTGAAGTAGAAACATGGGTGGGACAAGGCCTCTTCTGATTTGGTGGACATAGGAACTGTGCTGGGTGGTTCAAAGAAATTTGGGGGCAGAATTTGGCTAAGGTCTGTGAAGGATAAATTAAATGTGTTGGCAATTAACACGGGGCCATGGGTGATAGACCCATCAACATTTAATATAGTTGTAGCCTGCTTGGACGATTTCCCAGAGATTTCTGAAAGGTTTTCCCAGAATGTTTTCCCATCCGCCCAAGTCTTGGCAAGGATGTCCTTATAGTAATGTGCGTTGTGCTCACGGATAGCCTTAGTACATGTGTTTCTGACTATCTTATAGGCCTGTATGTCAGGTTGACTGCCAGAGGTCCTGGCCCTATGCCAGAGGTGGTCACGAGCTTTCATTTGAGCCAGAAGTTAAAAGAGATCCAGGGATTATCAAGTTCCCTGATCCTACTTGTCCTAAAAGGGGTATGGATGTCACAGGCTGTACTGAAATGTTCAATGAAGTATTCCAGAGCTGAGTCAATATCAGGGACGATTTCAATGTAAGACCAGTCTTGTTGCCGGAGGAGAGATTTTAGTGGCTACAGGTGGCCACAGGAGAGCACTCTACCTGTGATTGTTCTTGCAGGGGGCCTTGATAAATTTGTTAGTCCACTAGCACTGGGTAGGAGAGTGATCACTGATAGTGTCAGACAATACTTCAGAATGGGAGATGTGCACTGAAAAATTCATTAGGACTCAGTCCAGGTGTGTGCTAGTTCCAGTCTTATAGTTTATCCTGGTTGGAGTTGTTATCAACTGGGGTAAAGTTCAGGCCTGTTAACTCATCCCTATGCCTACTGGCACCTGACAACAGCCAGCTGACATTAAAGTCACCTAACAGGATGGTTTCTGCTTCTTGTTTTAGACTCATGACGCAGTTCATTAGGGTTTTTAAGCCCCGTTCAGCAAGATCAGGGAGAATATAGATGGAGCCAATGTTGAGGGCCTTGTTGTGTGCGCCGAGCAAAACCTTAACAGCAAGGATCTGAATATCCATAGCTTATAATATCAAGCAACCTTAAGGTGGGTAACCAATGCAGCAAGGCAGTGGGCAAGGCAAATAGAATGCAGGCATGCATATGGAGGGGCATAACAAGCAGGAGGAGGGGGGGGTGCTGATGCCTCTTTAAAAAACAATGATGAGACCTCACCTAGAGTATGGGATACAATTCTGGAGACCTCACCTATGTAAGGACATAGATAGGATTGAGAGGGTTCAGAGAAGGGCAACCAAGATGGTGCACAGCATGCATGAGAAGCCCTATGAGGAGAGGTGGAGGGAATTGGATTTGTACCCATTGGAGATTAGAAGGGAGGGGGGCATGATAGAAACATTTAAGTACATGAAGGGGATTAATAAGGTGAGGGAAGGGAGCTTATTTACAAGGAAAGTGGTAGCTAAAACTAGAGGTTATAGTCTAAGATTGGAAGGAGGAAGATTTAAGGGTGTTGTGAGGGGGTATTACTTCACAGAGAGGGTGGTGGAGTCCTGGAACAAACTACCTGAGGAGGTGGTGGGGGCCAAAATGGTGAAAGGATACAAGAGGGCATGGGACAGATATAAGGAGTTGACCAGTGGGGGGAAGGGGATGTCCACTGACAAAAGTGCCAAGTGGGAGGGGGGAAGGGACAGACTCGATGGGCCAGAATGGTGCTTTTCTGCATCACATTTCTATGATTCTATATTGATGTCACCAACTTTTGCAATCTTCTCCTGCCCCTCCCCTTGTTTTCTTTCTCACAACCCCTCCTCCCATAAATCTTATGTTCCCCTCCCCTTGTCTTATCCATCCAAACCGCTCTCCTGTATGCTACCTTACCCCTCCCTTTTTAGCCCTTGCATATATACCAAGACCTGCCATGTTCTGAGTGATGCATAGATCTTAACATTGTTAATCCTTGTTGTTATGATTTTACATATGTTGAAATTCAATAAAAAGAATAACTGGCAGATCCTTACATGTATTCTCCATTTTCTTGTGCTCATCTGTTGTACCTGTCATCCTCAGGGCTGTTGCCAGCTGGGATTCATCAGGTTTGAATGAACCCCAAGTTTGGTACCTCCTTTTTCTATTTAACATGTGTGCCGTTTTGTGTACTTCCCCTTCAAGGACTAAAGAATGAGCCTAGCGGTGCCTTCGCCCACCCACCAATCAGCTCTGCAGTGTAGAGCTGTCCCCTAAGACCCAGTTATTTGTGTCCACCCACTCCCTGAATCTGACCCAATCAGCTCCTTAGCGCCTGAGCTCCTATGTGACTCTTTTGCACCATGGCCACCCCCATCCTTGGCTGGCCAATTGGCTCACGATCAGGATGTGAGTGTGCCCATAGTGCATCATGACACCTGCCCAAAATTCACACTGCACTGCTGTGAGCAAGGATGGAGCATGGTGGTTGTGATGTCTTGAAGAACAATCAAGAAAAGGCAAGGGGCTCATCACAGAATATTTTTGTCAGTCAGCAGATAAATGTAAGTGGTTGCTGCCGGAATATCAGTTGTGCCTGAAATTTGGCAGGGGATAAACAGTGCAGTTAATGGGTCCAGAGAGACGTTTGTGGGGAGAGGGTCTAACTAAATGGGGCTGCAGCTCAATAGCAGAATGGTATTTATACAGCAAGGGAGGATGACTGTCTGAATAAATAGGGCTGCAGCTCAACAGCAGAATGGTATTTATACAGCTGAGGGGATGAGTGTCTGAATAAACAGTTCCACAGCTCAACAGCAGAATGGTAGTTATATAGCTGGGGGGATGAGTGTCTGACTAAATTGGGCTGCAGCAGAATGGTATTTATACAGCTAGGACAGTGAGTGTCTGACTAACTGGGGCTGTAGCTCAACTGCAGAATGGTATTTATGCAGCTGAGGGAATGAGTGTTTGGCTAAATGGGGCTGCAGTTCAACAGCAGAACGGTATTTATACAGCTGGGATGGTGAGTGTCTGACTAAATGGGGCCACAGTTCAACAGAAGAATGGTATCTATACAGCTGGGGGGGTTAATGTCTGACTAGCAGATGTGTCCCGAGCCTTTCACTGGGTACGCTTCTTCTGCAGAGCAGAGCTCCTAACTGCCGCCACCCGCCTCACACTCCTGCAGCCAAAAGACTCTTCAGGGTAGTAAGATGAGCCCCTCACCCCTCACCGGATGTACTTTTTTTCTTGGAGCGGCATTCCTAACCACCACCACCTACCTCACCCTCCTGCGGCCAAAAGACTCTTCAAGGCAGCAAGACAAGCCCCAAGCCCCTCACCGGGCATGCTTCTTTTGCGGAGTGGTGCTCCTAATCGCCACCACCTGCCTCACCATCCTTCAGCAAAAAGACTCTTCAAGGCAGCAAGACAAGCCCAGAGCCTCTCACCAATTGAGCTTCTTCCACCGAGCAGTGCTCCTAACCGCTGCTGCCCACCTCACCCTCCTGTGGCCGAAAGACTCTTCAAGAGAGCAAGACGAGCCCCTCACCCCTCACCAGGTGTGCTTCTTCCACGGCATTTCTTCCACGGCGCTCCTAACTGCCACCGCCTGCCTCACCCTCCTGCAGCCAAAAGACTCTTCAAGGCAGCAAGGTATGGTCCCAAAGCAGCAAGTAGCAAGACTTTCAATTTTTGGCACTAGACAGCTGCTGCTCCCTGATTGGCCGACCGCCGCAGTAACTCCAGTGGTGTGGGCGCTTACAAGGACTTCTCGCTGTGCAAGTAGGAGTTATCCCCCGAGCTAATTTAGCTGGGGTTTTCATTCTAAAGCCTACTTTTTTGCTCTGCTTACTACTCTCCCCTGATTCTTCTACAAGCCTGGACTATTTTCACTGTGCTTCTAGTAATTTAATTAGCTTCTAGGCAGTTCATTTAACTCTCATGTTACTGAGGCTACAGAGCCACGGACTTGTATTGCACCTTGTTAAACTGCATTTTCTTTTTACTGTTTAGATCACAATCCTTGCACCTTGTTAAACTGCATTATCTTTTTACTGTTTAGACAGCAGATCTTGCACATTGTTAAACCGCCTTTTCTTTTTACTGTTTAGACAGCAGACCTTGCACCTTGTTAAACTGCATTTTCTTTTTACTGTTTAGACAGCAGACCTTGCTCAGTCAAATTATCCTGCATTGCTTTTTGTTTATACTTTTACTGTGCTTATAGTATTTGCTGATCTACTTAAATTCTAGTTTGCTGTTCTCTAACATCTAAAGCCTTTTTCCTCCCTTATTTTTCCCAAGCTAATCTCTCCCCTCACTCGTTTCTTCATTTCTTTCTTCATCCCTTCCCCCCCCCTTGGTGCCTGGTGTTGACCCACCCTGCCCTCTAATCTCTTTTCCCACTTAGCTCTGCTGTTAACCCTGCATGCCGATTCAGCAATTCCTCTGCTGTCTCAGGCCCCCTGTTGCTCCAATGTCGGCTTACCTGTCCCCCTGCCTCCCAACCCCAGTGCAATTTAATTTAATTTATTTGTTTCCTCTCTCTCTCTCTCTCTTTCTCTCTCTTTCTCTCCCACAGATGAGCCCTGAGATCCTCACTGGGCACACTTCTTCCATGGTGCAATGCTCCTAACTTGCTCTCCTGCAGCCAAAAGTCTCTTTAAGGCAGCTAGGTAGGGTCCAGAAGCAGCAAACAGCAAGATTTTACATTTTTTGTTCTAGCCAGCTGCTGCTCCCTGATTGGCCGCTCACCGCAGTAACTCCAGTGGTGTGGGTGCTTATAAGGACTTCTCGCTGTGCAAGCAGGGTTCTCCCCTGAGCTAATTTAGCTGGGATTTTCATTCTAAAACCTGCTTTTTGTCCCGCCCACCCTTCCCCACCCAGCACCTTTAAAAGGGAGGCAGTATAGCGCAGTGGTTTAAGGCTCTGAGCTACAAATCTGGTGACATCAGTAGACCAGACCTGGGTTTGAATCCCACAGCTTCCACTTGCATACTGTGTGACCCTGAGCAAGTCACTTAACTTCCCTGTACTCCCAGGTCGCTCCTGTAAAAAAGTTTTCAGCTTAGTGTGCTACTCCTGGTTAAACAACTAAATAAAAAAAATGCACATTCTGAATGCAGGGTCCACCCATCTCAAAAGTTCTGTCCAATTGCTCCATATCTGAGCCCTCCCACAGAGTGCAACTTACAATCCTTCACCTTTTAGCACCTTCTGCATGTAAACTCAGTACGTCCCCCTTGGGTTCTGCCCATGATTTTTCTTCAATCTATCTGAAGCTCAATAAGCCTCAAGTAAATTCAGGCTATAAAACACCCACCCTCCTCCTGCTATTCTGCCGTACTCCAATTCACACTGCTCTGTCTCCCCTTTCTGCCTTCTCATCTCCTTATTCTACATATACTAACATTCTCCTCTATCTTGCCACCTATGTCGCCCCTCTTCCTTGCCTGCTTCCCCTACTGTTCACTCTGACATCCCTCCTCCACACTTCCCTACCAACCACTCTCCCTAGCCCCCTCTATTGCCCCCTCCTCCACTACCCTCCCCATCTCTTGTCAACCTTCCCTAATCCACTTCCCAAGGTGTGCTGCTGCCAGTTTAATCTACAGAACTGAATCCCACTTGGCCTTCCTTCACACTCTTATTTTTAGCAACAGCAACATGACTAACAAACCTAACACAGCCTCCAGCCATCTACTCCCCCATCTAAAAAATGGCTGGCCATCCTAACGAGATCTCTCATAACACTTCTGCTTATCTCAGTTGGTGACATCAAACCTAACCCAGGTCTCCCACACCTCACTCCTCCTGTAATGCATAAAGGTCTGAGACTTCTTCATCTCAGTATTAGAAGCTTACTCCCTAAAGTTGATTTTCTGCAGTCACTCATGTTACATCATAAACCTCCAGTCCTCATTCTAACTGAGTTATGGCTCAGCTCTAAAATCCCTGACTCTGACATCGCCATCTCTGGTTACGCCTTCATCCACCAGGATCGCAAGTCCAGAGGTGGGGGTATGGCCATGTATATATCCATATCCATTAATTACTCTGTATGCCTTTCCTTGGCCTCCCCATCTGCCTACAAACTGCTGCTAGTAAAAATTTCCCTTCCCTTCTCCCTGCCTATCTTTGTAGTTGGTGTCTACAAATGTCCTAACCTCCCTGTCTCCTCCTTCTCCTTTATCAGAGACCTTCTCTCTTCCACTTCCTTCCTTGACTCCCCTGGTGAACTGTTCTTCCTCAGGGACTTCAACATAAATTGGCTGTCCACTACACAGTCCAAAATCTGTAATCATGTCTCCTAACTAAACTTAAAACAACTCATCACCAACCTTACGCATCTCAATCTCAAATCTGGTAAACATACCTTTATCAACTGGGTACTAACCCACATCATGTCATTAAGTCTGGTATACTCCCTGATGCACTCAGTGACCACTACATGGTCTACTGTGTGCGAAAAATCCACCATACCGAGTCCCCTCCAGTTATTCTCCACTTTCGTTCTTTCTGCTGTATAGACCTATCCTCCTTCTACAATGAACTGACCAATATCAATTGGATGCCGATTACTGCTACCTCCTCTTTTAATGTAGCACTACCCTTTTTTAGCTTTCAGTTCTTGAATGTATGGGACTGACACATGCCTTTTAGAAAGGTGAAGGTACGTGGAAATCACCTTCCTTAGGTCACTGCACAGCTCATAGCATGTCAACGTGCAAGAGATCAATCTTGGACTGTGTATAAAACTTCTGGCACTCCCCCAATCTCAAGCGCTATCGCATACTGCAACACTTGCACCAAGGCCATCTGCCTTGCCAAGGTGGAGTACTTCCAAACTTCCTTCCAGGCAAACATCAATAATCCATTCAAATTCTGGAAGGTTATCCATGCCCTGTTCTCTCCCCCTAGCCATTCCCCATCTCCTGTCCTAAAAATCAACACCCAGACTATTGATGACCCACCCTCCATGGCCACAAAATTTAACAATTATTTCACTACCTGCACCACCTCCCTTTTTGAATCTCTTCCCTGCACCCTCTCCAAGGGATCTACTGTTCACCCGTCTCTCTCCTCCTCCATCCCCAAGATCCCTTCTGCACCACTGTTCTCTTTCAAGCCCATTCACTAAGAAGAAACCATGTATGTATTACTTGCCCTGAATCCACTCAATGACAAAAGCCCGTACAGCGTAGACCCCAAGCTTCTGCACCTTTCTGCCTACTTTATAGCTCATCCCTTAACTAATTTGCTGAACCTCTCCTTCCTACATGCTACAGTTCCATATGCTTTGAGGTCTGCCACCGTGATCCCTCTCCCAAAAGGTGGGGATACCTCCAACCCCTGCAACTTCCACCCTATCTCCCTTCTCCCCACCTTGGCTAAACTTCAGGAGAACCTGGCCCTGGAACAACTCTCCTCCTTCCTTGACTACTCCTCCTTTTTCACCCCTTACCAGTCTGGATTCCACAAAGACCACTATACCACCACCTCCCTCTTACGGCTCACTGACTCCATTCTCTCAGGCATGGATCAGGGACGTGTTACCTCTGCCATCCTTGTCAACTTGGCCAGAGCCTTTGACACTGTCTCCCACTCACTTCTGCTCAGCAAACTGTCTGCGGCCAGCATCTTTGGCTCAGCCACCAGCTGGTTCCAGTTCTAACTCATAGGCCAGTCCCATTTCATCAGGGTAGGCAACTATCTCTCTCCCCACCACTCCCAATCTACACAGGTGTCCCCCAAGACTCAGTACTTGGTCCAATACTATTTTCTATTTTCCTGAATGACCTCCCTAATGCCTGCACATCTACGTGTCTCCACATGTACGCAGACGACACTGTGTTGTTCTCCTCCAGGAACTTCCCCTCCGAGGTGGCTGCCAGCCTTCAGCTGGACTTTAACAATGTCCAATATTGGTTTAACGCTTACCAACTCTCCATGAATGTCACAAAAAACAGTATCTATGACCTTTAGCTCCAGACAAAAACTGGCCAGGCTCAAACCCACCCCTATTTTCCACACCCTTTCTGGCTCAACACTGGATGATGTAGCCACATTCAAATACCTTGGCAGATGGCTAGACAAGCAGCTAGACTTCAGTGTTGACATTGACACAATCCAAAAAAAATTACTCCCTAGATTTGGTGCTCTGTACAGACACCACAGCTGCCTACCACAGCAAGCCAGGAGAGAAATCATCCAAAAGATTATTCTCCCTGTCCTCAACTTCAGGGACATTGTCTACAGCTCCACCCCCAGAATCACCCTATCCAGACTGGACACTTTATTCAATTCCTTCCAACGCTACATACTTGGCTGCCCCCCTCGTACTCATCACTGTGACCTATATTCCTCGCTCTCCTTCCCCTCACTCCATACCAGGCACCTGTCTCACATCACAAATTTAGTTGGGATGTTCTGGCTTGGCTCTCTGCTGCCCTATTTGTCCTCCGTCATATCAACCCCTATCCCCTCCTACTATACCCTCCATGCCTCCACACATAGAACTCTTGCTCTCCCACCATGATGCACTTCTTCTGGCTGATCCACATTCTCATATAAGTTCCCCAATATCTGGAACTCCCTTCCACTAGAAATTCATTCTGCTCAATCCCACCACTCTCTTTCACTCCTCCTCTGCAAGCACACTGTGCATTGCTGTAACTGCACCTAATTAACCTCCAATTGCCTAAGAAATTTCCATCACTACCCTCCCTCCCTCCCCCTACCCTAATCACCCTCCAATTTGTCTACCATATTCCCATCACTACCATCCTCTCTCCCCTATGCCTTCCTTCTCCAGATTTATACTCCCACTAGCAAGTGCCCCAACCACCCCTTCTCTCTACTCCCCTCTGCCACCCTATTTAGACTGGACACTCTGTTCAATTCCTTCTGCCACTACATACATACTGCCCCCTTCCCCACTTCTCCCCTGTTCTCCCTCCCTTCTCTCACCTCCCATCTACTGGGTCCTGTCCCCTTGCATGGTTCTCTGCATCCTGAAGATGTACAGTACAGTTCCTGGCTTGCCCCTCTTTCTCCCTGCTCCCCCCACCCTGTCTTTCCCCCTCTGTGCTTCCCCTTCAATTTACCTCCTATCTGATGGGTCCTGTCCCCTTGCAGGGTTTCCCACATCCTGAAGGGGTATAGTTCTTGGTTTCCCTCTCTTCACCCTCCTATCCTCCCCTGCCCTATCTTTCTCCCTCTGCTCCCCCCTCCACCTCCCCCTACTGGGTCCTCTCCCCCTGCAGGGTTCACAGCATCCTGAGGGGTAAGTACAGTTCCTAGCTTGTTTCTTCCCTCCCCCCTCTTTCCCTCCCCTTCCCTGTATTCCCTCCCCCTGCTCCACTCCTCCACCACCTCCTTCTGGGTCATCTCCCCTGCAGGTTCACAGCATCTTGAGGGTATCATTCCTGGCTGTCTCTCTTCCTCCCTCCTTTCCTCACTCCCCATTCCATTCCCCTCACCCCCACTTATGTTATAACTCCCTCTTTTTTATACCTAAATTATCACTTATAAACCCAGTACTCAGCTTTCTACTTATAGCACTTCTAGGAGTACTCCATCTTCTGCCATTTCCTCAGTGGGCTGCCTGCTCACGTCTTATCACTGGTTATGTCTCTATCAATACATATTTGCATATCATGCTTACCCCAGTCTGCTTCTCCCTATGTCTCTTCCTTTCATTTCAGAATGTACTGTATTTGACTACACTTTATGTATTTGAGATGGCTCTGTTGAATTCTGTATTGCTATCTTTACACCTGCCCTGCACTTTATGTATCTGAATTGTATCTGTATTGTATCTGAATTGCACTGTAATGTTTTTTCTACATTATTAACTGTTTGCTTGGTATCCCATTTCTTGTAATGCCCCCACCTGCTGGGACACTTCTGGAAACAAGCTATTCACAGCTCATGTTGTCTCTCCTGATGATGCCTTTTCAAATAAATAAGATAAATAAATGGGGCTGCAGCTCAATAGCAGAACGATATTTATACAGCTGGGAGGGATGAGTGTCTGACTAAATGGGGCTGCAGCTCAACAGCAGAATGGTATTAATACAGCTGGGGGGATGAATGTCTGATGAAATGGGGCAGCAGCGCAACAGCAGAATGGTATTTATACAGCTTGGGGGATGAGTGTCTCACTAAATTGGGCTGCAGCTCAACAGCAGAATGGTATTTGTTCAGCTGGGGGCATGAGTGTCTCACTACATGGGTTTCCAACTCAACAGCAGAACAGTATTTATACAGCTGGTGGCATGAGTGTCTCACTAAATGGGGCTGCAGCTCAACAGCAGAATGGTATTTATACAGCTGGGGGGTGTCTGACTAAATGGGGATGCAGCTCAGCAGCTAAATAGTATTTATACAGCTGGGGGGATGAGTGTCTAACTAAATGGGGCTACAGCTCAACAGCAGAATGGTATTTATACAGATGGTGGTGAGTGTCTGACTAAATGGGGCTGCAGCGCAATAGTAGAATGGTATTTATACAGCTGGGGGTGAGTGTCTGACTAAATGGGGCTGCAGCGCAACAGCAGAATGTATTTATACAGCTGGGGGTTAGTGTCTCACTAAATGGGGCTGCAGCTGAACAGCAGAATGGTATTTGTTCAGCTGGGGGCATGAGTGTCTCACTAAATGGGTTTCCAACTCAACAGCAGAATAGTATTTATATAGCTGAGTGCCTCATTAAATGGGGCTGAAGCTCAACAGCAGAATGGAATTTATACAGCTGAAGGTGAGTGTCTGACTAAATGAGGCTGCAGCTCAACAGCAGAATGGTATTTGTTCAGCTGGGGGCATGAGTGTCTGACTAAATGGGGCTGCAGCTCAACAGCAGAATGGTATTTGTTCAGCTGGGGGCATGAGTGTCTGACTAAATGGGGCTGCAGCTCAACAGCAGAACAGTATTTATACAGCTGGGGGATGAGTGTCTGACTAAATGGGGTTGCAGCGCAACAGCAGAATGGTATTTATACAGCTGGGGGTGAGTGTCTGACTAAATGGGGTTGCAGCGCAACAGCAGAATGTATTTATACAGCTGGGGGGATGAGTGTCTGACTAAATGGGGCTGCAGCTCAACAGCAGAATGGTATTTATACAGCTGAGAGTGAGTGTCTGACTAAATGGGGCTAGAGCACAACAGCAGAATGGTATTTATACAGCTGGGGGGATGACTGTCTGACTAAATGGGGCTGTAGCTCAACAGCAGAATGGTATTTATACAGCTGAGGGTGAGTATCTGACTAAATGGGACTGCAGCTCAACAGCAGAATGGTATTTATACAGCTGGGGGATGAGTGTCTGACTAAATGGGGCTGCAGTGCAACAGCAGAATGGTATTGATACGGTTGGGGGGATGAGTGTCTGACTAAATGGGGTTGCAGCTCAACAGCAGAATGGTATTTATACAGCTGGGGGATGAGTGTCTGACTAAATGGGGCTGCAGCTCAACAGCAGAATGGTATTTATACAGCTGGGGGGATGAGTGTCTGACTAAATGGGGCTGCAGCTCAACAGCAGAATGGTATTTATACAGCTGGGGGATGAGTGTCTGACTAAATGGGGCTGCAGCTCAACAGCAGAATGGTATTTATACAGCTGGGTGATGAGTGTGTCACTAAATGGGGCTGCAGCGCAACAGCAGAATGGTATTTATACAGCCTTGGGATGAGTGTGTCACTAAATGGGGTTGCAGCTCAACAGCAGAATGGTATTTATACAGATGGTGGTGAGTGTCTGACTAAATGGGGCTGCAGCGCAACAGCAGAATGGTATTTATACAGCTGGGGGTGAGTGTCTGACTAAATGGGAATGCAGCTCAACAGCAGAATGGTATTTATACAGCTGGGGGTGAGTGTCTGACTAAATGGGAATGCAGTGCAACAGCAGAATGGTATTTATACAGCTGGGGGTGAGTGTGACTAAATGGGGCTGCAGCTCAACAGCAGAATGGTATTTATACAGCTTGGGGGATGAGCGTCTCACTAAATGGGGCTGTAGCTCAACAGCAGAATGGTATTTATACAACCAAGGTGTGAGTGTCTGACTAAATGGGGCTGCAGCTCAACAGTTAAATGGCATTTATACAGCTGGGGAGATGAGTGGCTGACTAAATGGAGCTGCAGCTCTGCAGCAGAATGGTATTTATAAAGCTGTGACATCATGTGGTGCTGATAATGCCTCTATGAAGACTTGCAAAGAATCTATGTCCCATTTCCTTGCGTATTTTAAATGACATTATCTCTTTGAGTATAACTGCACCTGACTCAGCATTTGGCCCTTGGGAATATTATTTTTTAATGGATGAGTTCTTCAAGGGCTTCCGATAGATGCTAGCAGTTAGACCTGTTGAGTCTTTTGTGATAGTTAGATCCAGGAAAGGGACACTCATCTCACTGAGCATGCAAGTAAGTTTAAAGTTTTAATCACATTCATTGATGTACTAAATATAAGTCTGCGTCTGTTGCCCCCTTCCCCTGTATTGTTGCATTGTGTAGGCAGATTTTTTTTTTACAATGTTGATATTGTATTTTAGGAAACTCTGTTCCTTTTCATTTCGTTTTATGTCCCCCAACCCATAGCCCCCCTTCCTCTCCCCTCGTCTGCCTCCTCATCCCTGTGTGTGTGTGTTCCTTCACTTATCCTTATGTAAATATGTGACACATGTTGTTACAAGAAGGTGTACTCTCATGTATTGTGATAAAATTGTTTTTTAATAATTTTAGAAGACTTGAGATTGATAGTCTCATGTGGTTCTTCACTACAGATACCCCATGACACCAGTTACATGACATTTATTTTCTATACAGTATATGGTGTTGGACTTGGTATGGAGATGTAGCTCTGATGAAGCCTTGTTTGACGTCCCACATGTGTGGCACTCCCCATCTAAACAAGATCACAGACCTGTCCTAAGTTGCTTTTCATGCTGTGTATCTATGTGGATTTTTTTGGGGGGAGGGAGTATTGGACATTGCTGAATGTTATTACTTGTGCCAGACATCTATTCTGTACGTGAGGTTAGCAAAATGCTGACATTCAAGGCCTAGCCTATGTCAAGCCAACAGGTGAAAGTTACAGACAATATAGAGGATAATGGCTGGGGATCGGGTGATAACCATGCTGTAATCACCTCGAGTGGTTGCTAGGGCAACATGGTAAACCTCGAGAGCGCAGCTCGAGAGGTTTACTGTAGCCCTAGCAAGCACGAGAAGTGATTTCAGTGTGGTGGTCACCCAATCACCAGCCGTCATCTTTTATAGTGTATGGTCAAAAAAACACTCTCTGCATTCTATGTGTGAGAATTATGGAACTCTGGTGCATTCTTTTTTGTTATGCCACTGTTTGGAAGTTCTGAAGTGTGGTTAACAACTTTTAAAATTCTAAACAGTGCATAACAAAGCTGTGTGACTGCTGATTATGGTGGTTAATAGGCACTTACCATACATTATATAGAGGATAATGTATGGGCTGGATTAGTAACAATGTTGTAATCACTTTGATAGGTTACCATGACAACTGTAAACCTCAAGAGCACAGCTCAAGAGGTTTATACAATTGTCATGGTAACCTCGAGAATCAGTTTCAGCGAGGTTACTAATCAAGACCCCATACATTAGCTTTTATAGTGTATTGGTTAGGAAGCATAGGTATAACCCCCATCCCCATAAACCATCATAACCTCCATTCAAATGTTTTGAGCTTACCTACGGTAGTCAGAAAAACAAGCGGTTTATAATTGTCTCGAAAAGTTTATTGGAAAACACGTAAACAAATTAAAAACATTTACCACTCTTTTAAAATAACTAGTCTTTAATATGAACAATAAGAGAAACAAAACATACTTGGAAAAGCAGTCGTTTTTAACAGAAATACATTAGGAAAAGTCTGGTTGGTCAGTTGTCACCATGTGATGTTAGGCAGCAGGAAGTGCTGGGAAACGTCTGTGCATTGTCTTCACGAACATCTTGGCCCACCAGTGAGCATCAGGACTGATATTTAGAGGAAACAACTCGAAGGTAACTAGAATTGGGATATAGATCATGGCTCATCTTTTTTTCTGAGGGCCATAGCAGGGAATAGTAATCAGCATTCTAAATAAGGAATGCTGATTTATGCTGGCATTGCATTTTGTAACTGTGTTCCATTTCATAAGAGAAAAAAGAAAAACTAAGGGAGTAATAGTCCGACTAGCAACCAAGGAAGGTAAAATGGCAGAGAGTGACGAGGACAAGGCAGAAGTACTAAATTAGTTCTTTTGCTCTGTCTTCACAACAGAAGACAGTAGCAATGGTCCCACACTGAGCAGGACAAAGGAAGATACTTGGGGAGCAGATACTAGCCCTGTCACAAGGGAAAGGTTCCTAAAAGAGCTTAATAAACTGAAAGTGGAAAAAGCCATGGGACCAGATGACATACACTTTAGGATATTGAAGGAACTCTGAGAGGAACTGGCCACACTCCTGGCTGAGCTCTTCAACAAGTCACTAGACAGTGAGAAAATACCTCTGGACTGGAAACAGGCAACTGTTGTGCCCTTACACAAGAGTGGAAACAAGGAAGAGGCAGGAAATTACCTCCCTGTCAGTTTGACTTCAGTTGTTGGGAACACGATGGAGTCACTACTAAAAAAGAGGATAGTGGCGTACCTAATAGATACTGGAAAAATGGACCCAAAGCAACATAGCTTCACAGCAGGACACTCTTGTCAAACCAACTTGATCGACTTCTATGACTGGGTCACCAGAACACTGGATATGGGAGGGGTGGTAGACGTTGTATATATCTAGATTTCAGCAAGGCCTTTGACACCATCCCTCACAGAAGGCTAACCAACAAGCTGTAACATACGGGAGTTTGCCAGAAGATGGTCAGCTGTATCAGTAACTGGCTCAATGATTGGACCCTGAGAGTGCTAGTCAATGGATAATTTTGAAGGGAGGGTATGGTGACCAGTGGCGTCCCACAGGGATCGGTACTGGAACCGATCCTATTTAACATATTTATAGTAGACATAACAAATGGAGTAACAGGGAAGGTTTACCTGTCCGCAGATGGTACAAAACTCTGCAACAGAGTGGACACAAGGGAAGGAGCAGACAACATGGAAGCTGAACTTAGAAGGCTAGATGATTGGTCCGGGGACTGGCAGTTATAATTTAATGCCAAAAAGTGTAAGGCAATGCCCTTGGGAAAGAGGAACCCTGAAAGAAAGTATCCACTGGAAGGACATCAACCTGAGGAGACACAAACAGAGTTAGATCTCGGCATAATCATCACTGATGAATTAAAGGTAGGAAAACAATCTGAGAAAGCAGCACAGAAAGTGGGTGGCATCCTTGGATGTATAAGTAGTGGTATTTCTAGTAGAAAGAGGGAGATTATCATGCCCCTCTACAGGTCCTTGATGAGGCCACACTTGGAATACTGTGTTCAGTTCTAGAGACCTCACCTCAAGAAGGACATTGACCATTTAGAAATGGAGCAGAGAAGGGCTACTAAGATGGAGCATGGACTGCATCACAGGCCATATGAAGCAAGACTTGGGGAGCTGAACCTATACTCCTTTGAGCAGAGAAGAAACAGGGGGACATGGTTGAAACTTTTAAGTATGTGAGGGGACTTAATGTTGCTCAGACAGGTAATTGATATCAACAGAACATGGCAGCACGCATGAGAGGGCATGATACGAGACTGGTAGGAGGAAAGTTCAAAAGCAACCTCAGGAAGTACTTCTTCACAGAGAGAGTGATAGACCCATGGAACAGCCTGCTCCATGAGGTGGTAGCATCAAAGACAATCAGGGATTTCAGACTCACATGGGACAGACATAAAGGACAAGTTAGGACAAAGGCTGCATAGGGAGGGGGATAGTTTCTAGGGCAGTCTAGATGGATCACACGGTCTCCAACTGCCAATGCTTTTCTTATGTTCTTAGTAATTCTATTGTTATGTCATACTTAAGAGAAGTTAACAACAAATTGACATCATAGCGATGGAATTACAAGGATATTATCTGTTTGATTTTTACTTGTAACAAGCATCTCCCATACCCCTCCCATACAGTATATATATTTTCATTGCAAAAAAACTCCATTAATGCATCAGTTAGGGTTCCCATTACAGTGACAAAAGTATGGAAATTCGACATTAGTGTTCACAACCTACCACCCACCCCACCCACCCTCCACACATCAACATCCATCTGGGTGTGCCTTGGGAGTCGGCCTGACTCTGACCCCATTCCATGTGTAAACAAGCAGACATGGTACAGTACAGCAGAATGGGGTGAGAGTTAGGCCTGATGACCCCAAGGCACACTATAGCCATCTTATTATCCCACCTCATGTAACCTGGTACAGAGAAATTGTGAAATGCAAGGCAAAATGTAATTATGTGAAACTGCAATGCCATTCTGCATCACAAGTGCAAAATAGCTTTTTCAGCAGGATGTGAAAAATTACAGCTGTGCTGTTCATGAAGAGGTGTGAAAAAATGGCTATGTTGAAAATTTGGCATCAAAAGATTGAAAAATAGCAAAGTTATGTGTGTGCATAGAATAAATTCAATGGACGCACATCACTCAGGTATTTTCAGGAATTTTTTCACCAGATTTTTAACATGTTCTTCTGGGGAACCCACCTCATGAACAGTGGCACTGTCATTTCATTAATTCATCCCTAAACTTGATTTAGCACAGCAACCGTGCCATTCAGTGCCACAGGTGCGAAAACATGATTTGAGCAGGACGTGAAAAATGACAGCTGTACTGTTCATGAGGAGGTGTGAAAAAATGCAAATGTTGAAAATCTGGAGTGAAAATATAAAAAATTGGTGAAGTTACGAGCGTGTATAGAAACTGCACAATGCACGCTCATAACACGGGCATTTTTCAACATTTTTGCACCAGAATTTCATTATAGGATTTTTGGGACCTCTCCTCATGAACACTGGCACTGTTATTGTGTTAATATGTCCCAAAAGGTGATTCTGCACAGCTAATGCAAAATCACCTTATGGGTCTGATTAACGAGATGACAGTGACTGTGTTCATGAGGCAGGGTCCCAAAAAGCCCATGTAGAAAATGTGGTGAAAAAATGTTGAAAATGCCCAAGATATCAACCTAAGTTCAAAACACCATAGACTGCCATTATATGGCACTTAGCTGGATTCTTCAGTTCACGGTTCAGCTTTGGAGAGTGAAGATGTGGCCCGGTCCACAGAAGATGACAGGGCCTGACCTCCAGAGGTAAGCATGGGGTAAGGGGGGGAGGTAGGTGTGCAGAGGGAGGGTGGGGATGGGTGACGGGGATGAGGAGATGGCAAGGGACCATTTTCTTTTTTATAGGATTAAAAAATAAAAATAAAAAGACATTGGGTGACTGTTTTCTTTTTTGCATGTATACAGTTATTGTTAAACTATTTTTTGACACTGGGAGTGGGCTCCCCAATGTCAATACTGGTTGTGGTGGTGGGAGGTATAATATTACTGGGGACACTGGCAGTGGGCTCCCCAGTGCACCATCTTGGGAGTGGGGGAACTGCAGATCCGGGGACTGGGCACTCCATTGTCGGAAATATAAGAGAGGGTTTTCTTCTGTAGGAGACACTGGTAGTGGGCTATCCCAGTGTCCCTTACTTGAGGTGGAGGCATCTAGTGCAGACATGGGGATTGGGCACCCCAGTGTTAGCATAAGCATTTAATTTTGGGATTTTTTGGTTGACGAACTAGGATTCTACTTCATATCTCACCATACAAAGTTGGATCCTAGGTCGTACTACACGGATATGAATTAGGATTTTATTTTTTAAATAAAGAACATTTTAGGGGCATAATTAGTCCAGTAAAGTGCAGAATGCACCTAAGGGGCCCCTGATAAGAAAGCTACATGTGTTGTTTCCTCCCCAGAATATGATCTGGGGAGGTTTCCAAATTTTTTATTAGGCATAAATGAAAACAAGATGGTGGCCATACGAAGTAGGAACTTCTCCATATGAAGCAGGATACCTACTTTGTTTCATACAGCTATCTTGAAGTGCTTACTGAGCATGCTCAGCAATGTTTTTTTTTTCAAATTTGTAAATTCCAAGAACTTGAAAACTGCTTAATATTTTTTCACCAGACTAGCAAAAGGCACATCTGTGGGATAGTTCCTGTCTACCCCGAAAATGTCATACCCAAAAACCAAACCCTCTGGACTATAAGCATGTTCAAAGAAAAATTCCAGCAAAGTCAATGAGTGAAACCATGTTTTATTCACCTCTCCATAACTCGGAGATCACACATCTAACTGAAATGAAACTTGCCAAATCAAGAGACTACCCCACTGGAAGCTGCATACCAAATTTTGTGCATATCTGCTGAACAGTTTCAAAGTTATTAAAGTGCAAAGGTTTGAGTTTAACATTGAACTGCCTTCTCAACCCTAACTATAGAGCTGTGACTTTGCCCCTATTATACATATATTCATTGCAAAAAACTTAGTTAATGCATCAGTTAGGGTTTTCATTGCAGAGACAAAAGTTTGGAAATTTGATGTTAGGATTACCAACC
This sequence comes from Neoceratodus forsteri, assembly GCA_016271365.2. Classification (NCBI taxonomy): domain Eukaryota; kingdom Metazoa; phylum Chordata; order Ceratodontiformes; family Ceratodontidae; genus Neoceratodus; species Neoceratodus forsteri. The sequence continues at coordinate 595,025,697 of CM028133.1, read as the reverse complement.
CTACCCCTCTACCCCACCCTCACTCTCCACACACCAACAGGCATCAGGTTGTGCCCTTGGGGTTGTCAGCCCTAACTCTCATCCCATTTCATTTATAAGGAAGCTGAGTGGTACAGTAAAGGACAATGGGGTGAAAGTTAGTCACGTCAACCCCAAGGCACACCCCGACGCTGTTGTTGTGTGGAAAGTGGGGTTGGGGGGTAGGGTTGGTAACCCTAACATCAAATTCCCAAATTTTTTTGCTGTAATGAGAACCCTAATTGATGCATTAATGAAGTTTTTTGCAATGAATTTCCCTTCTTTTTGAGAAAGTGTAATGTTACTCGTATGTGGTTGTGGGAGCACAGGGCCTCTGAGTCCTGTGCTCCCATCATGCATACATTTTGTATTTGTCTCTGATTTTCAGGGCCCTGCGCTCCCATCTATACATAAGTGTACTGATATTTTAATGATATCACATCTCCTTGTGGGAGCTCAGGCCTCATTATTGCATAATAGGATCCAAATGTGGGAGCACAGGACCATGCGCCCATAAATATAGAAACATAGTGCACACCTAGAGCCATTCCAGATAACCCTTGTGCTGCAAAAGTTGCAATATCTCAGGAATCATAGGAACTTTGGAAAAAAAATTAATTTGCATTTGTATTCATGGCCTGGCCACCTCCAAGCATGCTTAGCTGTGCTTAGCAAAAAATTTGTATCTCGGACCGTTTTCGAGATATAGCTGCCGAAAGGTGTCACAACTGCCACAATATTATCCTATGGAAAAATTCATAACTTTGGAGTGCAGTAACTATGGAACCGGTGTCCATTTTTTCACCAAACTAGCACAGGGCACAATTGTGTGCAAGGACTTGCCACCCTGAAAATTTCAGCCCAAAAGTCCTAGTGGCAAAGAAACTGTTTTTTGGGGACTGTTTACCTGCTTTCACTTTCAGATTATATATATTTTTCCCAATAGGCTGTAATGGGAAATTTTAAAGTTTAATAACTTTTGAACGGATTAATATTTTTTCACCACACCTACAAAAGGCACATCTGTGAGGTAAAGGCTTTCAGCCCTGAAACTTTTAGACCACACCCTAAAGCCATTTTTGAAGTCCAGGTGGACAAAGAAATGTAAAAAAACACAGATGTTTCTGTTTTTTCAACACTATATCTTAGAAACCACACAACGGCTTCCTGCGGAATTTGGCAGGTCAGGATCACTACGCCTAGTCATTATGCATGCTAAAGTTCATGCATATCTGTTGTACGGTTCCAAAGTTATTAACATTCAAAAATACAGGTTTAAGATAGAAGTTACTTTTCACCCTAACTATACCGGCATCACCATGCCAGTATACTTTATACAGCATATTTTTTGACATATTTCTACAGATAAATAGTAGTATCCGAGGCAGACTGGCGATATCAGTGATATCTCCATGTTCCTATACGTCATGGTGATATCTCCACGTTCCTATTCGCCATCCTAATGAAAGAGAAAGTATTTAACTTTTCATCACGCAACTGTCTCTCTTTACAACCAGGCACCCCCCCGCCCCCAACGCCTCTCTCACATGCGGGTGATCCTGCCACTATCATTAAACAAATAATTATTTAAAAATGTATCTAGTTGATCCTGCCACTTTCTATTATCTTAACAGTACTTTCACTATCCTCTGAAATGTAGCATGAAGAGGGGTATGAGCAGGGAAACATGATGCTTCCAGACCTTTAGCATAAGGGAGTCTGTGTTACAACACTTAGAAAAGTCTGTTGCTAATGTTAACATTATTTTCTTAAAAGAAGCTGCCAACTGTACCGAGAGAAGAGCGAGTGAGTCGACAGCTTCAGAATGGCATACAGAAGCACAAGTGTGCATTGCTTTGGCAAAAGATACTCACACTTCCCTCTGCTGTTCTGAAGCTGCTGGCTTGCTTGCTGTCCTCTCTGTACAGTTGGTAGCTTCTTTTAAGAAAATGCTGATAACATTAGCAGACAGATAGACATTTCTAAGCATTGTAACACAGACTTCCTTATTCTAAAGGTCTGGCAACATGTCATGTTTCCATGCTCTTACCGCTCGGTCATGTTACATTTCAGTGGAAAGTGAAAGTACTGTTTTGGATAAAAGAAAGTGGCAGGATCAACCAGATATGTTTTTAAATTATTATTTGTCTAAAGATAAAGGCATCAGTAACCAGATAGGTTCCATTAAATTACTTTAAAGTGGCAAGATCAACCAGATATATATTTTAAATAACATATGTACATAGTCTGTTTGGGGGGTATAGAAGGTTGTATTGGGGGTGGCCATGACTTTATCAACCAGAACCCAGACAAGTTTTTTTTTTTTTTTAATAACAATAAAGTGGCAGGATCAACCACATATTTTTTTTAAATAACATATGGCATCTGTTTTGTTGGCGGGAGATATGCAGAGCTGTGTTAGGATGGCCATCACCACTATGTGAGGATTTTATTGAGGGGGCATGTGGAGGTTGTGTTGGGTGGGGCCCAAAACATATGATGTATAAACAGAACATGACATGGCCTGACAGAAGATATCATATTTATCTTCACATGAGGCCAATGACATCAAGATAGCTCACTCATGGCTTTGCCACTCATGAGATATTATGATATCATTGGCCTCTCATAAAGATAAACGTGATATCTTTAGTCAGGCACATCATATCCTATATATATATATATATATATATATAGAGAGAGAGAGAGAGAGAGAGAGAGATACAATAGATAATATATATATATTTATTTATTTATTTATATAGGTAAAGGAAAGGAACATTGTTTAACCAGGGTAGAACACTGAAGCAAAGCTTGTTTCCAGATGCGACCTAAGACCACAAGGAAGTTAAGTGACTTGCTCAGGATCACACAGTATGCACCTAGGCGGCTGTGGGGTTCAGGCTCTAGTTCTCCAGATCTGGTACTCAGAGCCTTAACCCACTACGCTATACTGCCTCCAATATGTATATGTGCGTGTGTGTGTGTGTGTGTGTGTATATATATATGTATATATATATATATATATATATATATCACTTATACTACAATGTCAGCATTTTACTAACCTCACCTACAGAATACAAGTATGTATTCACCCTGCAGCCAGACAGTTCATAATAATAGAGGAAGGGGTGGAGGAGAGCTAAGATATGAGTTATTAAGTTTCAAAATAAGCCAGAAAATGTACCACAAAGCATCTAGAACCCCAGGGCTCCTGGGGGCCATCTGGATTTTTTTACCTCTGAAAACTGGTATTACTCCAGGACTGCAGTCTCATGCCTGTTGTTCTTCTTGATTTGTTGAACCAGTACAAGTACACCATCAGCTGCGGCAGGATGCTTGAGTAGTTTTCACTCAGACTCACTGCTCTGAAGTAGTCGTGTTGGCTCTGACCAGAGTTTGTTTGCTAAAGAATTTATGATCAATAAGTTCAAATGCCTTGGTCAGGACCACAAAAATGGTTCCCATAAAAAAAAAAATCCTTTTCCATAGCACAAAGAACCACATCTGTGAACCTGACCAAGGCAGTATTAGTAACCACCTTTTCTTAAATCCATGTGGCTGCACACAGAGCACATTCTGTTTATCCAAATGATCATTGATTTGTCTAGAAAAAGCCATTACTAATATTTTACTCAATGGGTTCAAAATGGAAATATGATTAAAATCATTCAAATTAATGACATTATCTTTTTAGATACTGAGACAATATGAGATCATTTCCAACTGGAATGAAGTTCCTCAGATATAACAGACAGATTCAAAATTGTACACAAAGGGGCTGCAATTTGAGGAGCTACTAACTTAAGAAAATGAAAATCCAGCCCATCATCATTGACCCCACTTTTAATTGGAATGCTGTTTAAAATTTCAGAGTGTCTTGAACATTTGTCTCTTTGAAATACATTTTAGGAGATTCACTAGGAAATAAATTAATTGGATAACCGGAAGGGTAATCAACAAATTCAGAGAGGAGAGTGAAAGGTGACATGATAGAGACCTACAAGTACCTCACAGAGAAGAACAGAGTACATGAGAGGAGTCCCTTTCAAATAAGAAAGAGCACCAGGATCAGGGGGTATGCAATGAAGCTGGAGGGGGAGAGTTTACAAGAGATATGAGGAAATATTTCTTCACTGAAATGGTGGTAAACATCTGGAAAAGCCTTCCAGCAGAAGTGATTGAGGTGAAAACAGTGGAGTGCTTCAAGCATGCATGGGATAGATATACTGGTATATTAGAAAACAGGCAGAGAGGAGGAAGGGTTGTAGGAGACCAATTAAGGTCTGAAAAGACAGAGTAGGCAGGGAACATCTGGGTAGACTTGTGGGCCAAGTGGTCCTTTAGTGCTGACATATTCTGTGTTTCTTCATTTCTATATAGCCCTTCCTGGACAAATGCCCACCAATCTATGCACTCTAATGTCCAACCAATTAAAAAGAATCCCCATCCCATCTGCCTGTCCTCCCCAAACTTCCAAAAGGAGGGACCCCAAAACCAGTTCTTGTTCACCTGAGTTATATCAAACCATGATGTTAATCTGGTTTCTGGTAAAAAAGAAATATTATGTTAAAAGAAGACAGCTACAGAAGAGAAAAAAATAGCACTTCTCATTTTGGAATTCTTAATGCCATAAGTATTAGGAGCAGCAAGTTTGAAATGGGTCATGAAAGTCAAGGATTATGGATACTGAACATCTTATTTAAGTACAGTGCATTCCACTTGCATGCCATTTGGGTGTATGCAGTTTTTGCTTATATGCACGTTTTGCCTAAGCCTCAATTTTTTTCCCATTGTTTCAATGTTAAACCAATCGGTTATATGCACTGCTTTTTCGGATGTATGCCATTTTTTTTTCAGGTAGACTGCTGGTGTTTTCTATGAGTTAGTGGGTTAATTTGTTTTTCTAATGTGTCCTCTCACTTATCTGCCAGGCTGATCAGGTGTTAACAGAGTAACAGCCTCAGATGAGCGGACAATTAGCTTGTAAGCATTTTTAATGCGGTCTCAGAGCTGCTGCCTAAGTAGCTTACCTGCCACAATGCAAGTGACACATAATGTTCTGACAGTGAAGCAGAAAATCAAGCTGCTTGAAAAGTTCAAACTCCTTGGATTTTCAAAAAAAGAGCTGGCCAAGGAGTTTGCATTGATGTGTCCAGTGTGGGTCAAATCTTTAAAAAAACAAGAGGCTCTGCTGGACCCGCAGCAGCAATAAAGACAGAAAACGTAAATGGAAGGGGAAGGATGGCCATGGGGAAGAAACATTTTTATGCTGGTTTACGCTATCCCCTGATCACAGGGTCCCGTTTTCTGGCCCCATCCTCAAGAAAGCACAGCAAAGCAGCTTTCTCTTACAATGGACATCAACGATTTTGAGCTGATAGCTGGTTTGCTCTCCAGATGGAAAGATCATCATCAAATCTCTTATCACTGCATACACAGTAAAAAAGCAGAATGTGACTCTGCAGCTTCTAAAGAGTTGCTGACTAATGCGCTGCCTGTCATTCTCCATGGTTACTCAGTTTCTGAAATCTATAGTATTGATGAGATGGCTCTCTTTTTCCGGTGCAACACCTGATGGCACCCCGACTTCCAAAAGTGAGAACTTTGCTGGCTATAAGCAAGTCAAAGACAGAGTCTCAGTACTGGTGGCAAGTAATGCAGATGGGACAAGTAAGTTGCCACTCCTGAGTATCGGGAAATCTAAAAAACCCTACTGCTTCTATGGTGTTACTGTTGAAGCCTTGCCAGTGTGGTACTGGACTAATAGTAATGCTTGGATGACTGCAGACATTTTTGCTAGCTGGGTGCTAGAACTGGACAATAAAAAGATCAGAAAATGAAACAAATATGCACAATTGCCCTGCCCATAAGCCTGTCACCCTCCACAATATGAAGCTTTGTTTTTCACCAAATTGCACAGCAGTTGTACAACCAATGGACCAGCAGGTGATACACAACTTAAAGGTGCAATATAGAAAATGGATTGACAATAAAATTATTGGGGCCATTGATGACTCTCCGGAACAGTTTTGCCAACTGGCAAAGGAGATCAGTATCCTGGTGCTATTCACTTGATCCACACAGCATGGAGAGATGTCACTGGGATAAAAGTGTGGCACTGCTTTCAGAAGGCCAGCATAGGGAAAGGGGAAAAGGGAAAATTGTTTAACCAGGAAAGGCACACTAAGCCAGAACTTGTTTCCAGGTGTGACCTGGGAGCACAAGGAAATCAAGTGACTTAATCGGTGTCACAAAGTAGGCAACTGGTGGCTGATGGGATTCAAACCCAGGTCTCCAGATTTGCAGCCCAGTGCCCTTAACCACTAAGCTATACTGCCAGCTATACTGCATATGAATACACACACATACCAGTAACACCACCTTACCACCATCTTCACCCGTAGAGCCAACAGCAGGAATGGATCAAGCAGCATTCCTGGTATACCCTGAAACTGACACTGCTGAGCCGACTTTTGGAGCCCTCAAAGATGAAGACATCTTTTCCTCAGTATTGAATAATGCAGCTGAGGACAAAGAGGAGGATGAGAGGGACCAGAAAATCATTCTTTCCCCTACACCTGAGGTCTGGGACATGATATGTAAAATCAGGCAATAAGCCAAAAGGAGAGAGAGACCATGAACTTTACAAGGTTTTATGTATTTGAAACGTGGCTAGAATCACTAGCTGCAAATAGTAACAAACAAAGCTACATTACAGCATTTTTATATAAAGACAGCATGTAAAAATGTTATTAAACTGTTTAATGCTTTTTGTTGCTTTTAATACATTTTATCACTAATTAAAGTCATTGGGAAGGATTTTCAAAGCACAGATGTAAGCTGCAACAGTGGCAGCTTGCACCGATTGCCAATGCGTCCGGGGCCCTGTGCCTGATTTTCTATCAGACAGGGTCCCAGCGCCAAAGTCCCACAGCTTGCAGCAACAGTGGCAGTGTGCCGAACAGATGGCGCACTCATGATGGGTGTCACAACAGCTGCGGGGCAGTGGGGTGGCAGCTGCATCCTTGGAAAGGAGTAAGACTAGGGCCCCCCTGAACCCTGAGTTGCCAATAACCTAACTGGTTACAAATAACCTGATCTAGTGCCTCCCATGTGCTGTAATGTAAATTATCACTCCAAAACAGGTAGTCCCTGGTAATCTAGTACCCCCTCCCAAATCCCTGACATGCCATAATGTACACCAATGTATGTCAACAGGCATTCTCCCATGATTCCCCTCCCAAGGCCCAATATGCCAGTAATACAACATAGTATTGCTACCCAGTCATTCCCTGGTGATCTAGGGTCCCCAACCCCAGCCAGATATGCCCAAATATGGCACAGCCCCAAGTGCCCCAACATCCAGTCCTGGTGGTCTAATGACCCCCCCCCCACCCCGGCAGGTACTGGCTACCACCCCACTCCCCCTCCTCCCCATTAAGAACCCTGATTGTGCCTAGCACAACCCTCCTCACACCACCACGGCTAGACCCCAAAAGAACTTGCAGAGTGCATACTGTATATATTTTATTTATTTATTTGGTTACCGGGTAAGTGCAATGATCCCAAGGACCATTTTTAGGCATGACCCAGGTCATGAAGATGGCAAACAGGATTACAGATGAATACAAGTATGTTAATTAAGAATGGTGCAGGTGATAAAACACTAGGGCCCAGATATTCAAAAGGGTTGCTCCATGCGCAACAGGGTTGCGCATGCGCAAGTCCTACATTGCGCCATTCTGCGATATTCAGCAGGAGGCAGTTGCTCCACTGGCAACAGGTTGCGCAAAAGAGCAATGCAAATGAATGCATGCTCAACAGGAGGGGGAGGAACCATGCATAACCTGCGCAACCCGATATTCAGTCAGGTTGTGCAGAGTTGTGCATGCGCAACCCCCAACCTGCTCCTGCACAACCTTGAGCAAAAAGGATCAAGTTGAGGGCCACCCACAGGTGAGCTGCTGTATTGCAGGGTGCAACACAGCAGCTGCCACCTCGCTGGCCCCAACTCGGTCCCTGTGCCCCCACCAGCCCGATCGCGGGCATCACAGTTACATGAAACCCCCCACATCTCCCACAGCCCGATCGCGGGCAGAACGTGTATGAACCCCCAGTGCCCGATCGCGGGCAGAATGTGTCCCTTCCCCCAACCTGAATATCTCCCTGGTGGTCCAGTGGACCGTAAGCCCGATCGCGGGCAGAATGTCACATCACAACCCCCAAACATCTCCCTGGTGTCTAGTGTCCCCCACCCACCCACCCAGAAGAAGCCCCCTCCACCCGCTCCCCGCGGCGGCGGGGCTACAGCATCCCACCCACCTGCCGCCGCCCGACTGACTGTCCGGTAGGGCTGCACGCCCATTGGTACAGAGTTACAGCCAATGGGCGTGCAGCCCATACCTGACATGACAGTCCAGATTTGTGGGGAATGAACAGATTCAACGCAAAGAAGTGCAAAGTAATGCACCTGAGAAGCAAAACCCCAGGGGAAGAGTACACAATGGGGGGTGAGATACTGACAACAACAAAAATGGAAAGGGACCTTGGGGTAGTCATATCAGATGACCTAACGGTGGGCCAGCAATGTGAGAAGGCAGTAAGGAGGGCTGGGGGATACTGGGATGCATAGGGAGAGGCATCGCCAGTGGAAAACAGGAAGTTGTTGTCCCTCTGTACAGACAGTTGGTAAGACCACATCTGGAGTACTGTGTACAGTTCTGGAGATCCCATCTCCACAAAGACATAGACAGGGTGGAGGCTGTCTAGAGGAGGGCAACCAAAATGGTGCAGGGTCTGCACCAGAAGATATATGAAGATAGACTAAAAGAGCTTAATATGTATAGCCTCGAGGAAAGGAGGGAGAGGGGGGACATGATAGAAACTTTCAAATACGTCAAGGGAATCAACAAAGTCCAGGAGGGTAGCATCTTTCAGAAAAAGAGATGTGCAAGAACAAGGGGCACAATTTGAAGATAGAGGGGGGATGGCTCAGAGGTAATGTGAGGAACTATTTATTCACAGAGAGGGCTGTAGATGCATGGAACAGCCTTCCTGTGGAGGTTGCAGAGTCAAAAACAGTGGGGGAATTCAAGAATGCATGGGACAAACATAAGGCAATTCTAGTGAGGGATAGGAGGAAGTAGGCTGTTGGTTAACTAGGATCTGTAACTTATACGTTAGGTAGGGAAATGGGAAGACTAGGTGGGTCAAGTGGTCCCTATCTGCCATCAGATTCTATGTTTCTATGTTTCTGTGGAGCCCTGGGGAAGTCCAGTGGATACCAACATGGCCAAGGAGGTGGCTGTCCCAAAGTTAATTGACTGGGATCTGCCTGAGTCATATCTCTGAAACCACGTTGATGTCTCAGCTGAGCAACCAAGGTTCAATAGTTTGGTTTGGAGAAGGCTGTGTTCAACAAGGCTGAACATGGCACCAGTGGTGTTTCCAGTGTCCATGTTCCTGAGGATGTGATTAGTGAAGTGAGCCAGAGCTGATGTGGTGCTGTGATGTTTCTGGAAACTGTGTTGTTGTGGGCAAAGCAGGTTGTATTTTTCTATATGTTCAGAGAGCTGGTGGTGGACTATTTTTTCAAGGAGTTTGCTTAAATGGGGGAGGATAGCGATATACCTGTATCTGTCTGGTGATAGGGGGTCACATGCCTAGGGGGGTAAGCTCCCAATGATCTACCTTGGGTAGAGGAATGTTGGGCTTATAGAGGTGTGTGAAGTTGGAAAGTTTTGCTTGATCAGAGGCTAGAACTGAAGCACAGAAGTCAGTTCCAACCAGCAAGCCAGCAAAAAGGGTTGCCAGCAGGGGGAGCAGGAGGGGCTTCATTTGGAGGTGCTATATCATTTACCACCATAGCACCTGTTAGCAGTATTAGCCAAGAAGTTAGGGATCCAGACTGCAGCACTGGAGACAGGTGCCATCCAAGTTTAAAACCCACAGCATGCACCCTGTGTTACAGACTTCAATGCACAGAGAGGGATACCTACACAGAATGTGGTAAGGGGGGACAACTTGTTACCAGGGGTTGGGGTTAGAAAGCTGAGCGAAATGAAGAGTTAGGGATGTTGATACAGGGGGAAGCAGCAGGTACAATTCATTTAGGGAATGATTAATCAGGGGGGCTGAAGGGAACACCTATTATTACTGGGGGGGGATCCAAGTGGTAGACTGGAATGAGGGGGCTAGAGTGGGCTGAGAGGTTCTGGCAGTATAAAGCTAGGACAACCCTTGGGTGGGTTGGGTGGAAAGAACCTAATGGTGCTGAGGAGAGTTGAGCTGAGCTGTATAACTCTGTCCATGTTACCACTGCTTGTATAGGAGGGAAGGCGATGTTGGAGCCCTTATTGCAGCCGGTAAGCCTGTGAGGAAACAGCAAAGAATTACCACAGGTCACTGGAGGAGATCAAAGGAGCTGAAAGGGTCAAGGCGAGAAGCCAGAATTGGAGAGAAAGGGGGGAGGGGATGAGTGAGAGTGAGTTTAAGGTGAACACAGTGCAAGTAACAACAATGGCAGGCAATCTAATCAGCCTAATCCAGAGCGACTCCAATAAGACCTAGGTTAGCAGGTACTGACACATAGCAGTTACAGATCACAGTTCCTGTTCTTAAGGCACCATTTGGTACATGGCATACAAATGCTAAATAATACAGCTATCTGAAAGCATAAAATCAACACAGCTCTGCTGACAGAAAAACTAGCAGAGGGTGCTGAGCAGAGTTGAGCTGAGCTATACACCTCTGTTTGTGCTGCCGCTGCTTGTGTGGGAGGGAGGCAATGTTGGAGCCCTTACTGCAGCTGGTAAGCCTCTGTCCATGCTGCCACTGCTTGTGTGGGAGGAGGGGCAATGTTGGAGCCCTTACGGCAGCCAGTAAACCTGATCAAAAATGACTGAAGACAATTGTGCAGCACACCACAGTGTGGGCCACTGTTTCCAAAAATTGTGCAACTATTGGGACAGTGTCACATAGAGACAAGGCTTCCCATTATGACAGGGACAAGTGTTGTGCATATTGAATTCATGGGCAACATTGCCACAAAAATTATTTATTTGGGCTGTGTATACCTGCTAAAAATTTACAAAACATTATTCTGAAGAAGACTGAATGAAGAGAACAGTGCAGTATCCCACAGTGTGAGCTACTGGTTCCAAAAACTGTGTCCCCATTGGGACAGTGCCACACATAGACAAGGCTTCCCACTGTGCCATGGACAAGTATTGTACATGCTGGTGTCATGGACAACGTTGCACCAAAAAGCCGGTCAGCCTGTGTAGACCTGACAAAAATTCACAAAACATTAATCCAAAGAAGACTAACAACAACAGCAGTGCAGCATCCTACAGTGTGTGTACAGGAGACTGCCCCCCCAAAAAAAATAAATACATAATGGACAAAGAAGCCTTCCTCCTCCATCTCATCATCCTCTTCTGTCTTTAGTCCAGCTGGAAGTGTAGAAGATTTATCATCAATAAACCACAGCATAAAGGGCTACGGATATGGGGCAGGTTAATCTTTTAAAAAGTGAGCATCTCTGCATTTTTGATGGGAAGTAGTGCTGTGTGGAATTTTCAGATTTTGGCAGAATGAAATGCTGTGGAATATTCAGAATTCCCCCAAAATTCTGCTGACTTCTGCTGGAAATGGAATGGCAGAATTCTGCAGTATAAAATAGTTGAGGAATGATTGTGGTATGCATGGTCGTGTGGCCCCCGCCATCGCATGCTCATCTGCCGGCGTGCCTTCAGGGGCAGGCCATACCTGTCACCTTGCAAGTATGGTACCCTTGCAGCTGGCACTTCGACCCCTGGACTATTGCACATCTGTCCCTGTTGCCACTGTGGGCAGTGCCATTGGTTGCCCTCTCCATGCAGTCCATGGTGACTGGGTTGGTGCCTGTGGGCTGGTGACTGTCACATGGGGTCCTGCTGCATGCGGGTGGTGGCCTGGTCACAGGCCCATGCACCTGCCATCAGGGTGGCCAGGCTCATAGGGCGACTGCCACATGGCAGGCTCACCAGCTACCTGGTGGTGGGCAGACCGCAGGTTACACGGCATCATGGGCTTCACAATGGCGGAGCCTGTCGCACTGCTTTGTGTGGCTGTTTGCCGGAGTACCCATGGGACTGGGATGGGGGAAGGCATTGTGTGTGCCCTGTGTTGCCTCCTGTGTGGCGCATGTCTCCATGCACCATGGGAGGGAACTGTGCTGCCTGGTGGGGTTGGTGCTGTGGCAGGGTGGGTGTATGGGTGGTGGACCTTGCTCTGGTCCTGTGTTCAGAGTGCCTACCTGCTTGTGGTGGCATCCAGGGCACATCTTGTCACGTGTGGGGTCCCTCGGGTACTGGTTCCAGGTCACCCACCTTGCTGTGCCTCCATGGGGGCCATGCTGGAGGGCCTTGTGTGGGTCATGGTAGCATTGATGGACGGTTTCACCACCTGTGTTGGGTGGTCACGGTGGGGTTGTGGTACATGTGCATTGCACTCTGAGGCAACTGGATGCCTGGGGATGGTGGTGGCAGACTGCCTTCAGTGCCATGCACTGTTTGGTCATGCTTCTGAGCTAGGTGTCTCGGGCACTGTGTACTGGGAGGCAGCATTGGGGTGGTGCCGTGGCATAGGTGGGGCATGGCCATCATTGTGTCCTGGTCCCTGTTGGCCGGTGGATGGTACAGTGGCACCTTGCCCATCGGGTGGGTACTACTGGGTCACATCTGCTTGTGGTTCAGCACTTGGGTTCAAGGGTCAGTGGTCCATCTTGCACCTGTCTGGTTGTGCTGCTCATGGGGGCCTTGCCCTGGTTGGTTGGGGGGGCTGGGGGGGGGATGGTCTGTCTGTCCTGGTGCATGCTCCTCAGCACATGGCACATCCATGGCTGCTGCTCAGCTGATTCCTGTCTTTGTTAATGTGCATCCCTAGGGGTGCTATTGTGCATCGACCCTGCTCCATGGCACATCCCTCATTGTGCTATGGTGCATCAGTAGTGATATTCAGCCACATTGCGCAGGCGCACCTTGTCCTGCGCATGATTTGGATATCGCGCCCATTGCACCATGGCACAATGGACATGTGCCTGCTCCCTCTATTGCACATCTTTCTGGTGCAGTCTGAATATCCCAGCCCATGAATCTTTCCTCCTGAGAAATACTATAGAAACATAGACTTTGACTGCAGATAAGGACCACTTGGCCCACCCAGTCTGCCCATTTCCCTACCTATTGGATAAGCTGCAGATTCTAATTAACCAACAGCCTACTTCCTGCAACCCCCCCACTATAATTGCCTTATGTCTTTCCCATGCATGTTTGAATTCCCCCACTGTTTTAGACCCCACAACCTCTCCAGGAAGGTGGTTCCATGCGTCCACCACTCTCTCCGTGAAAAAGAATTTCCTCACATTACCCCTGAGCCGTCCCCCTCTAACTTTAAATTGTGCCCCCTTGTTCTTACACATCTCTTTTTCTGAAAGATGCTACCCTCCTGGACTTTGTTGATTCCCTTGAGGTACTTAAAAGTTTCTATCATGTCCCCCCGTCACTCCTTTCATCAAGGGTATACATATTAAGCTCTCTCAGTCTCTCTTCATATGGTTTCTGATGTAGACCCTGCACCATTTTAGTTGCCCTCCTCTGGACTGCTTCCATCCTGTCTATGTCCTTGCGTAGATGAGGTCTCCAAAACTGCATGCAGTACTCCAGATGGGGTCTCACCAACTGTCTGTACAGAGGGATAACCACTTCCCTTTTTCTACTTGTGATGCCTCCCTATGCATCCCAGTATCCCCTAGCTCTCCTTACTGACTTCTCATATTGCTTAACCACCTTTAGGTCATCTGATATGACTACACCCAGATCCCTTTCTATTATTGTTGTCGTTAGTACCTCCCTGCTATTGTGTACTCTTCTCCTGGATTTTATTTCCCAGGTGCATTACTTTGGACTTCTTTGCATTGAATCTAAGTTGCCATATGTCTGACCATTCCTCCAAGCTGCCAAGTCCTTCTCATCCTTTCTACCCCCTTGTGTATCAACTCTGTTACAGATCTTTGTGTCATCCTCAAAGAGGCATACCTTTCCTTCCAGACCCTCTGCAATGTCACCTATAAAGACGTTAAAGAGGACTGGACCCAGTACTGAGCCCTGAGGTACTCCACTAGTAACCCCCCTTTCTTCAGAATGTATTCCATTCACTATTACCTTCTGTGTCCTGTTGTGCAGCCAGTTTGCTACCCAGGCTACCACCCTGGGACCCACTCCCAGGCTGGCTAACTTGATTATTAATCTTTTGTGCGGGACTGTGTCAAATGCCTTGCTGAAGTCTAGGTAGGCCATATCCACAGCCCCTCCCTGGTCTATTGCTTTGGTCACACAGTCAAAGAAATCAATTAGATTTGTCTGACATGACCTTCCTGCTGTGAATCCATGCTGCTTTGGGTCCTGTGTCCCGCTGGCCTCTAGGTACTCAACAATTCTTTCTTTCAGAAGTGATTCCATCATTTTCCCCACCACTGAGGTTAAACCAACAGGTCTGTAGTTTCCTGCTTCTGCCTTGCTCCCACTTTTGTGAAGGGGAATCACATCTGCCCTCCTCCAGTCCTCAGGTATCACCCCATCTTCCCATGATTTGTTAAAAAGTGTGGTTAGTGGTGTCACTAGTTCCTCCCTTAGCTCTTTTAGGATTCTAGGGTGAATTCCATCAGGCCCCATTGCTTTGTCCACCTTGAGTTTTAGGAGTTGTTTCAGTAATATTTCTTCTGTAAATGGATTGGTGTCAACCCCACTATCCAGAGTGCTTCTACTGTTTGGTTTAGGTAACTCCTCCTCTTCCTTTTTTGTGAATACTGAGCAAAAGTATTCATTCAGTATCTCTGCCTTTTCACTGTCTCCCTCTGCCCACCTCGATCTATACCATGGAGCATGGGCTGTATGACATTTTGTGATAACTTTCTTTTGAATAATTTAACATATTTGTGAATTTTAGCCAAATTGGCTCTGCTCCAAATTGACATACTAAATCCAAACATACTCGTAAATGTACCAGTTATGCCTGTAACATCTGAAAAACCCAAAATCCTCTTGGGGCATTTGGGGTGGAACACTCCTCTGTGTTCCATAGTATGATGCTTAGCTACAGGGTTTTGTGCAAGTTTCTGATAGGCTGACATTAAATCTAATAGCATCACAGTATGAAATTTAAAAACATTGGTGGCGGAATAGTGGCCACGCTCCATCATGTTCCTGTGGGAAAGGTTCAAAATAACAGGAACATGCATAAATTGATCATTGTTAATAAGAGTCCCAGGGACAAAAGTTGTGGCCAGGCCACTGGGCAGACCTGACTCCATAACTGGGCATTGCAAGGGTTAATCTGTGGATGGTGGGATGACTGTAAGGAAAAGAGCAGTGGTTGCAATGGATTGGTTGACACAGTTTTGGTGCAGGGTGGTACTGGGAAACTGGTAACAAAAGTCTGGGCTCATCATTGCAGTGAGGTTGTAGAGGCTTGTATGGTATTGATTAACTTGGAGTTTGCATAAAGTTCCATTGGGGCAAATACAGCTGTTGGGCCAGTCTTGAAAAGTTCCTTTGGCAAGGCGTACTACTAGAATTTCTTGTCCAGTATGATTACCAGTTGTCCATTCAATCTGAAGGGTTGAGTTATCTGGAGAAACCACCATGGCATTGAGGTATGCATCTCTTCCCTCTTGAACAGTCACATGGGTAGACAGAAGTTGAATGGCCACCTTTGGTTCAGGAGGTAGGGTTGGAAATAGGCATGGTCCCCATATTCGAGGTCCGAGAGCTATCTGGAGATTCCTCATAGTTTCATCTGGATCTAATTGTGATAGTGCCTTCCTGACACCCAGGATGAGGAAAGGGATTACTGAGATTAGTTTCATTTCTGAAAATATAGAAATCAATAGGTTATAGGACAGGTCTCCTCCCCCCATCGGAGGAAGGAACATTAATCACCTTTGTACAGTTTCAGTTGATTGGCATGATACCATTTGTCTATGGGTTCCTTGTGGTCTGTTATGTGCACTTGGTAGACAGCAGGGCTCAATTTGTTGATGATGTCATAGGGACTTGTTCATTTGTTGGCAAACAGGTAGGCTTGTGTGGAACATTTCAGTACCATGACTTGGTCTCCCACCTGCCAATTGACATCTTTGGTCAGGAAAAAGGTTTTAAGCACTCCAAATCAGTAAATGACATTTGAGATCCAGGCTAATGCAAACAATCCATTTTATTCCAGGTGCTCCACAGTCACTCTTATCCCAGTGCTTCAGCCCTCCAAATGGGCCTTCATCAGGGGACATTCTTGTCAAAGTACAGTTTGGATTGCAGTTGGGCCTGGCCCAAACTCTTGGCAGCAAAAAGATGAGTCTGGACAAGATTGTCATTCAGTTGTGCGACATAAGCATCCACCAACACTTTGTCTGTGGTGGGGGTATTCAGATCAATTAATAAATATTCTGGCAGTCTCATTTGCCTGCCAGTCATCACCTCGAAGGGTGTGCACTGGGTTGCTGCAGCTGGGGAATCACTGATTGCCATTAGGAGTAAAGGCAACAGAGTATCCCAACTTTTAACATTCTCATTTGCAAATTTACACAACATGAGTTTGATCTGTCTCTTAGCTCTCTCTACCTGTCCAGAGAACTGAGGGTGATATGCAATGTGGAACTTCTGGCTAAATCCCAATAACTCCAGACATTCTTGCATTAGTTCTCCTGTGAAGCTAGTACCTTTGTCAGTCTACCTTGAGGGGTTGGCCCCACCTGCTGCATACTTGATCGACCAGGATTTTGGCAGTGGCTTTTGCCTTGTTTGCTCTATATGGAAAGGCTTCTACCCAGTTTGAGAAACGGTCAGTGACCGACCACAAGTGCGTACTTGCTCTGTCTGCAAGTGCTGGGCAAGGACCCAAAGAAATCAATTTGAATTGCATTCCAGGGGTTTGATTGCCTTTGCGGATGTAGTTTGGCATTTTTTGTCCCAGGGAGAGGGTTGTTCTGAGCACAGGTAATGCAATTATCCACATAATATTGGACATCGGTTGTCATTCTGGGCCACCAGCCCACAGTTCTCAGTCTCTGCAAGGTCTTGTCTGCCCCTTTGGTGTCCACCTGTAGGGGTGTCATGGACCTGATGGATGAATTCTGATTGGAGTGATTTGGGAATCACCAACAGTTTTTGATCATCTGAATGGTACAGGACCAACTTCTGGTCTGTAGAGAGGTGGAAGTTGTCATAATGTCTTTTGAATGGGTTATTCAAAGACACTTCCTTTGCTGTTTCCTTTGAGAGGTATTCTTATACCTCTTTTATTTCTGGATCTACCATTTCTACTGCAGTTAGATCCAGAGGGACCACTTTGGCCCTTTTGTGTGCAGTCACTGTTTGGGCCTCAATGGGGGCTGCATATTCTCAGATTAGCCACACTAGTAGGTAGTGACAAGTTCTAAAAGCCTTGGACCTTGTCCAAGGCAGGGCTTCTGCCCTCAGCAGTAATGCGCAGGCCCAAAAAGGAAAGTTCAGGAAAGCAAAATTATACCTTTGCAGGGCTACACTTGAGGTCTGCCCTCTGTAGAAGTGTCAATAGCTCATCTAGGAGCTCCAGGTGTCTCTCCAGGCCTGTTGTGGCCAAGAGAAGGTCATCCACATACTGCACGAGGCAGTTTGGTGTGGAAAAGCCTTGTATGACATCCCTGATGTGCATGTGTAAAAGGGAGGTGCTGTTGTGGAATCCTTGTAAGAGGAGGTTTCATGTGTACTGTCCTTCAAAGGTGAAGGCAAATGTCTACTGGCTCTCAGGAGCTAGTGGGAGTGACCAGAAACCACTGGAGATGTCCAGGGTACTGAACTACTTGTTATCTAGTTTCAGAAGTTTAAGCACATCCAGGGCGGATGCCATGGTGGGTGCACAACTGGGAGTGACTAGATTGAGTCTTCAATAGTCACTGATAAGCCTCCAACTATTGTTGGACTTCTTCACTGGCCAGATAGGGGAGTTGACTGTGGACACACAGGGCCTAATGACCCCTTGCTTCAAAGGTGAGTCAATTGTTGCCCTCAAAGAGGGTACTGCCCCTGCTGAAAAGGGGCATTTTATTTTGACATGGTGGCTCATCACCAGTGACTTATATCAGAGTGTCCATTCTCCCACAATCATGTTTGTGTTTTGCAAATGTGTCTTGATGCCTTTCTAAAATTGGTTTCAATTGAGGGAATAGCTCATGGTGCTGGAGCATGAGGGTGATGTCATACTCCGCGTCATTGGACTTTACTGCTGCTACCACATGCAAATTAGAAATGAGGAGTATTTGGCATAGGCCAGGTATCTGAATTAATAGCTGATTGGCTAAGTTCACTACATAGCCATAGCGTGAGAGAAAATCTACATCCAAGATGCTCTTGTGATGACGTAATACCTCGAGGTCAAAACAGTGTGTCACCTCTAAAGTACTGATGTCAGCTGTTTCTATTTTGGAATGGTACGTTGCAATCATGGTCCCTTTGAAGGTCTGGGTGGAAGTGGCCTTCCCCGTGGACCAGCGAGACAGCTGCGGATCATCTTGATGTAGCATTGAAACAGTGGCAACCCTTATCTAGAAGTAATTCGAGCTGGCAGCCCCCAACCTGTGCTTTTACATATGGGCATTCGGAATCACCGGTTACCAAGGTGGTAATAGTGTGAACCGGGGCCTGACAATGTCCGCCCGATTCACTGTGTTTATGCTTGGTGTCATCGAGTGTGGAGTTTATCTATCGAAGCATTTGTACCACTTTGGTGTATGAAGACTTTGACCACCCACCCCCATCGTATTCGTCCAATGGAGAAGCTTATGGAATGGCCACCACAACTTTGGACGGTACTGAGGCCCTGAGTGACTGGACCTTGATCTTAAACTCATGAAGTCGTGCATTCTCCTTGGCCAAATCCCTATACGAAGGGCCAGACCACTGGTGTTGTCCATTGTTTCTCTTTGTATTTTGCTGGTTCGACTTCTGCCGATACATTTGTTTGTTCTTGCTGGATCCTCCTTGGTTTGGTAGGAGGGCTTATCCTGTTGGGAATCCTTTGGTTTCCTTTCCACCACTTTGGCCTTGGAACCTGAGCTCAGGTCCCATTCATAAATCTGGTACGCCCATTCTGCTTTTTCCATGATCTCATGGAAGCAATCCTGTCTCAGGAATACCATTGTCTCTACTTTCTGGCAAAAGGGGACTGTAGATTTTTCAAGTACAGGCATTTGTAGTTAATTGATTACCTACCAGAATGTTCACCAGCCAGGTCTTTGCCTGCTATGTACGCGAGCCACAAGTGGCCTTTGTACTGGGCTCGGGTCTCTTTGGCATGCTGCTTTACCAGATGGGCTACCATTACACTGATCATGTTAGGGTTGTGCACCACCAAGAGGTGGGTTGCAACAGCTTCAAATGGGGCTGTGACAACATTACATATGCCTTCCAGCAACTTGGCCCACAACGGAGGGTCCATAGCCTGTTTCAAAACCTGTACCCTGTGCTCAGTGTCAAGACTGAGCATTTCACAGTGATTTTGTACTTTTTCCAAATGGCAACTGAGACTGTCCCTGAGGCCACACTGCCTATCTTGTCCGCAATGTTTTGGATGCCTTGCATAGACTGCAGAGCATTCGAGGTAGGCCCTTGCTGCCCTGTGATGGACTTGATGACCACCTTGGCTGTGGTGGTGAACACACCCTGAAGGAGAGTCTGTTGTTCCACCTCCTTTTTCAATATGTCAGAGACTGCTTGTCTCAATACCCTGGCCTGAGCGTCGGAGATCCCAGCTTTTAGATCACCTTCTGAATCAAGCTCTCCACTTCTGGTTTGGCCTTCTTATTCAAAGTGGCTACCGGTGGGTGAGGCCTCAATCCTCAGGCGTCCCAGGGGCTACCATCTTGACTATCTCCGTCATCACTGTTCCTCTCCAAAAACCCATACAACTCGAGCGGTGCTATGTAATGCCAGGTCTATTAGGAACAAGACTGCTATTATTGCAGATCTTGTTGCAACATCTGACCTGGCATGCATCACCGAGACCTGGCTGGATGAGAATGCAGGTCCTATTTTAGACTCTGCTGCTCCGGCTGGGTTCTCGGTGATGCACCGTCCAAGATTGGATCGTAGGGGTGGGGGAGTGGCCATCTTTTTTAGATCAGATCTGAGTCTTGTGGAGGTGCCAGTTGGTAACGCCAGGTCTTTTGAGTGTATCCTGGCAGCAGCTGCAGAGTTTAGGATTCTCCTCATCTACTGTCCACCCGGCGATGGTGGAGAATTCCTGAAGGAATTCGTGGACTTCATCGTGGACATGGCATTGGAATCGCCCAGATGGTTAATACTGGGTGACTTCAATGCCTGGGTCAATGATGAACTCTCGCACTTTGGAAAGAATTTCCTCCAACTTATGTCTATGTTGGGCCTGTCACAGGTAGTTACCTCTGCTACCCATATGGGGGACACTCGTTAGACCTGGTGTTTACACTGGATTTGGATGTTATGCATCTGGGGGAGGAACCAAATGTGTGGACAGACCATCACACCATAAGATTCAGTTTTTGGGCACCCCCTAATTGGCCTGCCCCTATGGAGATGGTCCAGTATCACCCTTTAAGGGGAGTAAACCTAGAGGGCCTATTAGCGGTACTGGACCTATCGGGTGTTTTGGTTGAGAGCATGAGTCCAGGAGACCTTGTTCTTGCCTATAATAAGGCAGTGAGCAGGGCCTTGGACCAAATTGCTCCTGTTCATGTTCGCCCACTCACCCAGTGCCCAAAGACTCTATGGTTTGATGAGTCTTCGAAGGAACTGAGGAGAGTAGGGCGAAGGCCAGAGAGGGCCTGGCGGAAATCTTGCCTGGATGCTGACAAACTTAGATTGATGGATCATTATGTTATCTATCAATTTCCAATAACCCGTAAGAAGGCAGAATTCCTGTCCAGGGAGATTGCTGCTGCGCAGAACTGACCAGCTCAACTCTTTCGGACCGTTGACAGATTGTGCAATCCACTCTGTCTACAGTCTGGAAGAGATTTTTCACAAATAAAGTGTGATGAGCTTGCTCGGTTTTTCGCTGATAAGATTGCCAGCATTAGGTTGGATATCGTCCAGGCTCATTCTTCAAGGGCTTGCAGTGATCGGCAGGGGGAAACAAACACCTGTGTTGCCTGGTTTGACTTTGGTAGGCCGGAGTTCATGGATATTGTGAGGATTGTCCAGATTGTACGTCCAACCAGGGGATCACGTGATGAGCTGAACGAGCGAGACGCTCTACAGACCGATCCGAGGCCCACAGCTAATTAATTAAGTTAAATCTCCTACAGGCTGACCCAAGTTGTCCTATTTCAGCTGACCATGAAGTCGGAAGATCTGCAGACTCGATTGGGAGCTAAAATTAACCGGCAGTTGTAAATCGCTCGGGTCTGCAGTGCAACAGGCGGTGGCACGCTTCTGAGAGGCTGCTAAGCCGCATGCTACTAGAAGATGGACGAGAGTACTGAACCTCTGGTAGGGAGGTCCCAGCTCGTAAGCTAGCCCCAGTCCCCACCCCGAAGAGCAGGAGGAGGTGGCAGGAGAGGAGGAAAAGCCTCAGGCAGGCAACGGAGACCTGCAGGAGATTAAACAGCTGCTTCAGGGGCTTGTACTGGATTTTGCAGCAGTTAAGCCAGTGCTGCAATCAAGTAGCCCAGAGAATGGGGATGCAGAAGCTGGGATTGCGTCTCAGGAGAGAAGAATTTCTACCTCGAACAGGAGCTGGTTCTGGTCAAGAGGCAGATTAAAAAGCTGGAGGAGAGGCTGGAAGACCAAGAGTCGAGGAGTAGGAGGAATAATTTGATTTTAGCAGGGTTGCCAGAGAGGCAGAAGGAGCTGACTGTGTATTGTTCATTCAGGACCTGTTACTTAAGCAATTTGGTCCGTCACCTTATGGAGAAGCATACAACTTGGAGAGAGCTCATAGGGCCTGAGGGAGGTACCACCACACGGGGCCAGGCCCCGAGTTATCATTATGCTTCTTAATTATAAAGAAAAAGTGTTTGTACCTTCATGCAGCAAGGCAAAAGAAATCTCTGCAATGGAATGGCGCCACCCTGTGGATGTTCCAGGACCAAACACCTACTGTGAGAGGAAAACAGAAAGAATATGTGGACATTAAAAAGAAGTTATATATGGCAGGGATCAAGTTTCGGCTCCAGTACCCGGTGACTTTGGTGGTTCAGTTGCAGGCAGGAGAGAAACGTTATCTCACGGCTAAGGAAGCACCGGAAGGGCTGCGAATAGAGCTGCCAGAGTTATTTAGAGCTCCGACATGAGCTGCTCCGGTCTCCTGGAAGAGACCTGATTGTTTTCCAAGGCTGAGACTGTGAACTGGCTAATTTGTTTTTTATTTTATTTTCTCTCAACTTCAAAAAGGAATAGGTTGAGGTTGAAACCTTATTTAGAACGCAGGAGGAAGGGGTGGAGAACTGAAAGGGGCCAATTCGCTAACACTATTGCATATTCTGCTGGGTTCAATATGAGATTATTCAGGGGAGATGCTAATTTAGGTGTCAGAAGCAGATGGGATA
Source organism: Neoceratodus forsteri (assembly GCA_016271365.2). Classification (NCBI taxonomy): domain Eukaryota; kingdom Metazoa; phylum Chordata; order Ceratodontiformes; family Ceratodontidae; genus Neoceratodus; species Neoceratodus forsteri. The sequence continues at coordinate 595,003,073 of CM028133.1, read as the reverse complement.
GGCTGGGTAAGGAGGGACAGAGGGATCCGGATATCTGATAAATAAAGGCTTTAATTTTGAGCTGCTAGAAGGGTCCTTAAAAAGGAGTTCCCCAATCATTGGACTCCTAGTATTTGTTTTGTTATAGATCTTCTGCCTACTACCAGTTTGGCAGCTTAGGTGAGGGGCGAAGGGGGTACAATGAGGTTGGGTTAGGACGAGGACTTTAAACCTCGATGGTTTTAAAATGGTATTCAGATGGAACCAGTTTTATATTTAGAAAATTAAGGTGTAAGGAAAAAGTAATATTTGGTTATGAGAGGATTATAGTTTGATCTCAGAGAGTTGGAGGTCATAGAGGGCTGGGTGGTCTGGTAGGAGCTCATCGATGATCCGAGATTCATAGGTGTACTATCCGGGGATGGGGGCGAGGGTTAGGGGAGGGAAGATTTGGGAGAGAATCCAGCCGGTAGAGACAAAAGGGCAGGCTCAGGCAAGGTTCTGGGGCCCAGTAATTGTGCACTGTGACATTTAGTTATGGAATGGCGAGTATTAGATTAATCTCATGGAATGTTAAAGGACTCAGGGGTAGGCGTAAGCTGCTCATTATTATGAGACACTTGGATCAGTTAGGGGCCCATATTGTTGCCTTACAGGAGACTCATTTATTGACAGAGGTGGGTACTCTCAAGCGAGTATGGGTGGGTCAGGTTTATGGAGCAGGTGCGGAGAGGGCCTCAGCGGAGTAGCAATCCTAATTAGGAAGTCATGCCCGTATAGTATAGACCAGGTGATGATAAGAAACGATGGTAGAGGGTCTATATCCGGTTTACTATACGGTAGGGCTACTCTAGTAACCTCTATATATGCGCCTTCCAACCTGGAATTTTTGCTTCGATTGAGAGGATATAGTTGGTTTTTGGGACATGCGCTATCATAGCAGGGGACTGGAATGTCTATGGGTACAACTGGGTGGATAGAATCCCACTGGTGAGAGGGCCATTAACAAGGGCCCAAGTGGCCTTGAATAAAATGTTAGACTCTATGGCGCTTGTGGATCCAATACGCACCCATGCTATGGGCGGTAACAATATGACATTTTACTCGGCAGCACACAAGACTCAATCTCGTATTGACTTCTTTTTAGTTGACAGGGAGGTATTAGTGGGCATCAAAGGGTGGAGGCAGGACCAGAATTTTCTCGGACCATTCCCCAATTAAGTTGGCGTGGGAACCGAAGAGTGGTGTGCCTAGACCACTTGATGGCGGTTGGCGATCTGATGGCGGACCGTTAGCTAAGGATGAACTTGAGGGAGCCCTGATATGTATTATACAGCAACAATTACCTACCCTGTTAAATAGGAAACTGGCGTGGCCAACCTGTAAGGTTCTGTATGCGGGAACAGCACGGGAGCTGACAGCCCAGAGAAACAGGCAGAGGAGAGCTAAAGAGGATTTCTTAGTAAGAGCTATAAGTTTTTTGACCCCCTTAGAGGGGACTTCAGAGGAAATAGATGGGGAGCTTAAAAGCTTAAGGCGGGAACTGGGGGACATTACCTATGGTAAGAGATTATTGGCTAGAGAAGATTAAAGCTAAGTATTTACTGAAGGGAGATGTTCCGGGACGCCTGCTGGCGGCCAGAGTCAGGGAGTGGGAGGCAAGTAGAACAGTGACATCTATTCGGCATGAGGGGAAGGTGATAGTTGACCCCCAGGGCCTAGTAGATACGTTTGCACTTTATTTTAAAAAACTATACCAAATTGGACACAGGGTGGGAGAGAAAGATATGGAGACATTTCTAGATGGAGTCCCCTTACCGGTTCTAGATCCGGGGCAGGCCAGGGATTTAGCAGCGCCTATAAGTGTAGCAGAGATTACAGAGGTAATTAAATCACTGCCTTTGGGTAAGACACCAGGACCAGATGGTCTTACAGCGAAGTTCTACCAGACCCATATACACACTATAATGCCCCTTCTTCAGGAATTCTTCAATAGTGTAATGCAAGAAGGGGTTCCCCACTCCCCTCTCTATCAGGCTTATATTACCCTAATCCCAAAACCGGGTAAACCCAGAGACGAATTATCTAGCTATAGACCTATTGCATTAATGAATCAGGATGTCAAAATTCTGACAAAAATACTGGCTAATAGAATATGGCGGATAGCACCAGCTATAATTAGTCAGGAACAGGTGGGGTTTATGCCAGGGAGGGGTGCTCTTGATGCGTTGAGGAAACTCCATCACATTCTGAGTTATGCAGTGGACTCCCAATTACCTCTAGCGTTAATATCTTTAGGCAGAAGAGGCGTTGATAGGTCTCGCATCCCTTCTTATTTGCCATAATGGAGAGGATGGGTTTTCATGAAAGCTTTCCTTAAAAGGCATTAAAAATCTATCATCCGCCCCATCGCTTTGAGTTCTATGTAATGGCTATGTCTCTTGGAGATTCAATTGAAAAATGGAACCCGACAAGGTTGCCCACTTTCCCCAATATTATTCAATATTTATTTGGAACCCTTGTTGAGGGCCATAAATATGGATAGACAGATAAAAGGGGTCGTGATTCTGGGAAAAGAACTGAAGCTCTCAGTTTTCACGGATGACATTCTGCTACATCTCAGGGACCCGGTGGAGGGGTTTGAGAAAACTAGAGAGCTAATCGACAGTTTTGCCAAAGTATCTAATTATAAGCTCAATGTGACCAAAACACAGATCCTCCCCCTGACGCCACATGTGTATCGGGCGGACTTTGCTCAACTAGGAGTTCAATGGGTGTCGAATAAACTTAAGTATTTAGGTATTTGGATTACAAGGAATTCTGAGTTAGGGGCAGAAGTCAATATGGAAGGGATGCTGTCAGCTATTAAGGGGGATTTAATAAGATGGAATAAGCTACCCCTAAATTTTACGGCCCGGCTTGGGCTTATTAAAATGAATTTGCTACCGAGGTTACTATACCCAGTATATTTAGCGCCATATAGTATACCTAAAAAATGGTTTATAGCGATCAAGAAAGTACTATCTGACTTTTTATGGGGGGGTAAACCCTCTAGGAAAAAACGTAAGGATCTACGCCTCCCCTCCCACTTAGGTGGGCTTAAACTTCCAGACCTCCATCTGTACTATGTAGCGGGGCAGTTAGGTTTGATGAATCACTGGGGCCGTGGTCTGGAGGGAGAGGATTATGTTCCGGAGTGGCTGTATTTAGAATCTCATACTTTGAGAGAGGCTGGGCTTTCCCCAGAAGCCCCATTATATGCTAATATTGCTCAGTGTTTTATGGCTGGAGTGGGAGGCCCAGTTAAGAAGGGAGCAGATGCCTGGTGGTCATATCTAACTCGAGCACAGAAAGACGCTCAAATGAAGGCTCAAGATCAACCGCTGGTGGGTAATCCCAATCTACTTATAGGGAGCAAGGTACTTAAAGGGAGATGGGCTGTGTGGGTCTCGGGCCTTCACCTAAAGGAAGTCATTCAAGATAACAGAGTAGTCCTCCCAGTGCAATGTGACAGAATGCCCCTTTTCCAAAGAATGCAAATTATACATTTGCTGGAGGGGTTTTTAAAGAGAACGGGGGGACTGTCAGATGGCTCATTTAACTGGGACAGGCTAAGGGAGGTTGACTCCAAATCTAGACCCTTATCACAGATATATAGAGTCCTAATTGAGTTTTTTGGTCCGGGCTCCCCCATTCCGGTGTCGTACTGGGTCGACAGGTTGGCCCCCCAAAACATCGACTGGGCCAGCGTGTGGAAAAATAGCAAATATATAACAATACCCAAATATAGAAGTCTGCATTTTTTCATTGCTTCCAATTTATATTTTACCCCTGTGAAGCTATTTGAAAGAGGCCTTAGGCAGACAGACCTGTGTTTTAGGTGTGGTCAAGAGAAGGGGGACTTACTACATGTGTTATGGAACTGCAGTAAATCTCACCCCTGTGGGGAGAAATCAAGAGGCGGATGGACCCGTTGCTCGATTACTCAGAATATATTATACGGAGATCTGTATTCTAGAGTTTATCGCAAATGAGGTACAATATCAAAATATCATATATCCTAATTGCGTTCCTAGTCAAATCATTTGTGGTTCAACATTGGAAGGACGATCAGCTTTATGAGTACGAGTAATGGGTGGGAGATCTTGTGGGGGCCCTTAACAGAATTAAAAGGTATGTTTACTTAGAGGGGAAGAAAGAGTTGTATATTAAAGGGTGGGTGCCGTTGGAGGCAATTTACTCCCAATAAAGAGATATTCGAATCACACAGGTCTGTCTGTGGGGCTGGGTTTAGCTAATAAACTTGAAATTAAAGAAATTATGGCATATGGATAGGTTAGGGAGTTGTTAGGGACAGATTTAGTTAATAAGAGGTCCAATAAAGCTTGAGGACTTGTTTGAGTGATAATAGGGAGGTCTGCCTTAGCGCAGGAGGGTTGGGGATTCTCTCTTTCCGGGGGGCACGGGGAAGCTCTACCCTCATACAGGCTACAACTTAATTCCAACCTAGCTAGGAGTGTTCAGGCCAAACTGCGTGGGACCCCAGTGAGATAGATATGGGGAAGCTAGACATATTGAGCAATAGGTGGCTTGATTATGGGAACATTGTTAAGTTTGGGGGTTGGTATGATGGGGGTGGATGCCTCCTGGTGTCTGTAAATAGTTTTATTGTAAATAGTTTACACAATCAGTTTTTGGATTGTGTACCCTGGGATGTCTTGTTTGCCTTGTCTGTAATCACATCGGAAACTCAATAAAAATGGATATTAAAAAAAAAAAAAAAAAAGATCGTACGTCCAACCAGCTGTAGTTTGGATCCGGGCCCTACGCCTCTATTATTAAGTTGCGTAGATACTATCTGTCCGATCATTGCTGAAATTGTTTGAAAATCTCTGGAGCAGGGGATCTTTCCTGATCCCCTAAAGGAGGCGGTTGTTCGACCACTCCTAAAACAACCTTCATTGAACCCGAACTGTCCAGCTAACTACAGACCTGTCTCTAACCTGCCCTTTTTGGGTAAGGTTATTGAAAAGGTGGTTGCACTGCAACTGGAGGACCATATTACAAATCACAATGTATATGATACTCTGCAATCGGGATTTAGGAAAAGACATAGTACTGAGACTGCTCTTGTCCGGGTTCTAAATGATCTCCTGATAGCGAGAGATCGAAAGGCGTGTACTATTTCAGGCCTTCTTGATCTCTCTGCAGCATTCGACACTGTGGACCATGGTGTGCTTTTGGAATGCCTGTGGTTTTACTGCGGACTGTCTGGTACAGTTCTGCAGTGGTTTCAATCTTTTCTCACGGGGCGGAGACAGAGGGTTATCACCGGAATTTATTCCTCTGATGCCTTCTCTCTGCTCTGTGGGGTTCCGCAGGGCTCCATTTTAGCACCCATGTTGTTCGCTGTCTATATGCTGCCATTGGGAGACATTATTAGCAGTACAGCTTGGGTTTTCACTGCTATGCAGATGATACCAGCTGTATTTGTCTTTAGTCCGGACAGGAAGATGCAGTCTCTATACTTAACAGCTGTCTATCCGAGATCAAGGATTGGATGAGTGCCAGCTGGCTAAGGATAAACCGGATAAGACTGAGGTGTTGGTGGTGGACCCAGGTCGCCTTGAGGTGGGTTGTAGGGCTGGGTTTCCTTCGGGCATATGGATCGATGGTGCCCAGCTCTCAACCTCAGACCGGGTGCGTAACCTGGGCATTATTATTGATGATGGTTTGACCCTGAAGTTTCAGGTGTCATCCATTGTCAAATCTTCCTTTTTTCATCTTAGGAATATCGCTCTGGTGAAACACCTGGTTCCTCCGGCTGACCTTCCAGTATTGGTCCATGCCTTTGTTACTTCTCGCCTTGATTACTGCAATGCCCTGTACCTAGGGCTACCAGGGGTTGATATCCGCCGCTTGCAGCTGGTGCAGAACGCAGCAGCCAGGCTTCTGACTGGGACATCTATGAGAAGTCATATTACACCTGTGCTGCGTGAACTGCACTGGCTGCCGGTTCAGTGGTGGATCACCTTTAAGGTCGGGTTACTGACCTATAAAGCCCCTACGAACAGGGACCACGGTATCTTCAAGATCTTCTTGTTCCCTACTGTCCTCTCGCTTGCTCCGCTCCACCGAGGGATTGCTAGAGGTTCCCAGGGTCCGTTTAAAACCTCTGGAGCTCGGGCTTTTTCTTATGCTGCCCTACCTGTGGAACTCTCTACCTCGTCGGATCTGGCTGCCTGACCGTTGAGAGTTTTAAGTTAGAATTGAAAACTTATTTAAACAGGCATATGGAGAGTGATTTTATTGTTTTTATTGTAATCATATTGTTATTGTTGTTGTATGTTATATGTATGTATTTTAATTGTGTATTTGTACAGCACTTTGGCTTTGAAAAGTGCTTAAAAAATAAATGTTTTACTTACTTTTACTTACTTACTGTTGTAACCCTCCAATGATGATAGGTTGATAGGCGGGCATACAGCATAGCTTTCACATGACCCTTCAGGATTGCCAACTGCTGACACAATTTCGTCATCTTGATTCTACAGCTCATTCTACAGCTCAAATGATCCAATCTGTCTGTGTACTGTCCCTTACTAACATGATCCTGAAAAACTCTGTATGTGGCACTCATTTCATGATTTTCCTGAATCTCCCTGTCCAATGCATCCTGATATTTTCCAAGATCCTCTTCCTACTCATCATATTCTCTCCACAATGTATCATTCATACCTGTGAGCAAGTTATTCAACTGTAACACATGTTTCTTAGCCTGCTGTAACCTTTCACAATCCTCCGTCAACTGAACAATCTCTTTGTCTTTTTCCTGTACAGTACTCTCAAGTTCATTCTGGGACTCATTCCTAAGCTTTTCAATTGCTTGTTCCAACTCCCTCCATTGCTCACCCGCCTCTCAGGATTTGGAGCCAAGTTCCTTTTTCAGCACTAGGACCTCCGCTTCCACTGCTTGTAATGCAATATACTGGGTGGTAACCATTACACCTTTTTGGTCATGTTTCTTAATCATAGGTTTTGTCTCTGAATACGGTTTGCAAACATACTGTATCGGATGGGCTTGTGATTTTGCATCTAGTGCAAAATCACACCAACCTCCATGGGAGGTCAGAAAGTTTGAGATGTCTAGTTTGAGCTCTGTGCTAATGGCCATATTTTTTAAGATTTCCTTTTTCCTGCACTAGTTGGGAGTGCAAGGCATATTGATCCACCTTGTGCTCAACAGCTGGACAGTTGCCGGCCCATTGGTGCTGAGGGTTGAGGTGCTGGACATCATACCTTGCGCCACACCGATGACCCATGTTCGGGAGCAAGCTTGGGTGCTGGGGGTTGGCAGGGGAGGGATTGGATTGAGCACCCGCAGGGCTGCTCTCCTATCCCATGGGGAGGGTATCAGGGAGTCCGGCACTCTGGCAGCCCCTGGTGGAGATTGTGGGTCACCACAGAGAGCTGGGCTGCATTTATGGTGTGGCCAACACAGGCATGGTTGCCATGTACCAATGCGTCATGGCGTGCCCACACAGGGGGGTATGGATAGTAGTGCAGAACAAAGGAAAAACTGTTTCGTGGGGCAGGCGACATCACCAGTCTTCCATGCCCACCACCAGGATCACCTTGGCTGGCCTTCCAGTTCCTCTCATGGGGCCCTCCTACAGTCAGAGTCTGTCTTGTAAGTGAGCCCAAGAGGCAAAGGGCTACCCTCCCTGGACAGGTGAAACTGGGGGTGCTGGCTGCAGGGTGGGTTGGGAGAGAGGAGGCTCATTCTGAGGGATCCACAGGCGGGCAGAATAAAGGAATGGATGCCTGTGAGAAAAGCCCCATGAGCCGTGACCATGACTGGAATGAAAGAAATTAAAAAAAAAAAAAACAGCTGGAAAGTTGCATGTTTGGGAACAGAATCCCACAGACCAATGCCACTAGGTGAACGAGAGGGCATAGGTTTGAGGGCCTTTGTGTTTCCCAGTTTCATTCATGATGTGGACTCAGGGAAAAACAGACATGCACAGACTATTATAATCAGAGATAAGAGGGTCCGTTACCTGGTAATGGGCTCATCTGCATAGCAGAAGAACTAAACAAAGCAATTATATTGGTAGATACTAGTGAGCAGCTCGCACCCAAGGCTGTTAGGTTTTGCACATACACAGTGATAAGTGTTATGCTGACTCAGGCTACTTTTGGGATACATACAATGATTCATAAAATATGCTGATCATAGCATTATGGCTAATAGCTGTAGGTGGCACACTAACACCACAAGAATAACTATATTGGATAATAGTTTGCAAGCACATCATAGCAAGATTGAGTAAATACCAATGCACCCTAAGCATAACACCACCATGGGGTGTGCAGACATGCTTAGTGCGGGTGCATAGGTGGCTACGTGCACCTGAAAGGCACATTCAAAGACAGGAAAATGCACAATAGGTGCATAGTGCCCCATGAACATGTACATGTCCGCGGCTGCTACATGAAGCATGTCCCGGGGGCGTGGCCACATAGTGTGGGGTGCAATAAGAACCTGCATGCATGCACGAATGCATGTATGACAGGCAGGCACGTGGCGGTCAAAACATACAGTTATGCCAGGGGGAGGCCTGCTGTTAACTGTACAAGGATCAGTGCCAGCAGTGAGAAAACACTAGTGGATGCCCGCAAACCATATGGGCAGTAGGATGAAACCCACATATGATCGCCAAACGCACCCAGACTGTCCACCCTGCACATGTGATGAACCACACCTGTGTGACCATGTGGGACAGGGCATGCATGCTGGAAGTGCCAGGGGGTATGGCTGGGGCAAAGAAAAGTGTCCCTGCACCATGGGCCACATGACATGCATCACAGCATGGGTGAGCTAGCAGCCATGGGCACCTCTCCATGCAATGTGGCTGTTCTGCCAGTGCTGCCTCATGCATGTGCGCAATATGCGATCATAACACATGGCACACATGATGGACAGAGTCACACCACTCCAGCATCCCCCCACATTGGGGTGCACCCTACCCGCCACCATGAGTGTGGCAGTGAGCCCATACCCCCTCCACCCACCCCCCACCTATATGGCACCCGCAGTCCATGACACAGTAAACACACAGGATGTTTGTACTAAGGTTTATTGCAGAACAACAGTGAACAAAACACAATAATCAGTTCATATAAAGGCATTCAAAGACTCGGCATGGGAAGATACACAATGCACATGAATATGAAAGTGGTGACACACATCACACTCCCTACCCAGGACCACCGGTCCCCCACTCCCAACCCCAAATTCCACACATCACAGTAGTGAAGTACACAGATGCATCCATGGTATGGTTGCTATCTACTCTGTGGAGCTGCTGCTGTCCTCTGGTTCATCACCCTGTCATCATCACAGGACCCCCACATAATGCAGCATCATCCTCTGGACTGGTCCCTTGTATCACTGTAAGGCAAATGGAGACATCATTAGTCCGCTGCAGTGATGTGTGCCATGCAACCATGCCCAACCAAAGACACAGGGCCCCTGCCCAGTGACCATGCACTTACTACTGAGGGCACATCCACCTGAAACAAGCCATCATACTGATCTTCCTATTGCAGCTCCGGGCAAGAGAATTGCAGGCTGATGTAGGTCTGGTAGGGCAATTGCCAGTGTCTCCAGCAGCGTGGGGGGGGTGCAGACATAGCATACATCACCATTGGGCTGCTCTGTCCAAAGGAACTCCAGGCAGGTCGGCTTTCCATGTTGATCCTGAGGGGGGCATGAATAATAACATGTCAGTACCATGGACAGCTGCCACTACCCACAGTGTCCCTCAACCCCACCCCAATGGTTGCCACATACCTTGACAAATCCAGGCACATGTCACAGTATCCCTGCTCCGTAGTTGTCCGTGAAGGTGTCTTCAGACACCCAACAAAGCCTCCTGGGAAACTGGTTGAATCAGTCTATATCACTCTCCACCATTGCGCAGCACTGCGTAACAACCTGAGGTACTCAGCAGTAATAGTGACACTGGGTGCATGTGTTACCTGCACAGGTGAGGGCATGGCAAACCTCGCCAGGTACACTCCCACTTAAAGATGCATACAGGTGTCAGGGGCTACATAAAAGGGGATGCTGGAGTGGATGCATGGACTGACAGGAAGTGATAACAGGTATGGAGGATGTGTCCCAGAGCGCTAATGCATCACACCTGATAGTGGACAAGGTGGATAGGTGGAGGAGGAGAGGCCACAGTCCAAGGTGTTCTGACCATGGATCAAAACTGTCACCTGGAGAGACACACTGCATAGAGTGATTCTGCTTCCCATTTGCCATTGTCGTACAGCTGTGCTACATGGTCTGTAATGCCACTGGACCATGGACATGGCAGTCATGGGCAATGATGGTGGTGGAGACCAAGGCTATGTGCACCATTGCATACTATGCAAGTGGCTCATTCTAGCATGTGACAGGTGACACAGTGGACATATGCCAATCTTCTTTGTCCTGAGCTGTGGCACAGGTGACCAATGCCCTGCTCTCACACATGGATGAGCACATTCAGTTCCCCATGTTGATGGATGACATACATGCCACTAAACGGGCATTCTATAACATGCATGGCATGCCGAATGTGATTGGAGCCATTGATGGCATGCACATAGCCATACTGACACCATCAGTACATGAGGAGGCATACCATAACAGGAAGGGGTTCCACAGCATCAATTGCCAGATTTTGTGTGACACAAATGTTATCTTCACCAATGTGTGTGAGAAGTTTCCCAGCTCCTCACATGAAGCCTATGTTCTGGACTTCTCTGGACTAGGTGCCATGCTACATGCAGGACGTGTGGGCGGCTAGCTGCTGGGTGAGTATGGTAATGCAACATGCACTGACCAGACATTAACAGTAGTTGAAAAACACGGTACTAACCCCGTGTTCTTCCCCATTGCAGGTGACAGTGGATACTCTCTCTGCCTGTACCTGATGATGCTGTACCTGGCCCTGAACCCACTTGCGGAGGAGGTATACAACAATGCCCACAGAAAAACAAGGGGCATTGTGGACCAGACCATCGGATTCCTGAAGATGTGCTTCTGATTGCTAGACCATACCAGGGGAACTATAATGCTGGCACCTGCCAGGGCATGCAGAGTGTTCACCACATGTGCCATGCTACATAATGATGCCAAACATGGCAATGTGCCCCTTGCCACACATACCACCTGCAGATCCTCGGGATGATGAGGCTGAGGAGGTGCTGCGCCATGAGCTCTGGACAGTGGGTGGCCATGCAGCATGGCAGGCACTGGTCGAGGGTATGTTCCAGTGGTAGTGCAGACCACCAGCACAACCACCCTGTGCAGTGATGTGTGTACACCAGTATGTGACTCCATTCATTGCGTGCCATGCTGTCATGCCCAGCCATGTGCAGCTCATGGGGCCACGGTACACATTTGAAGGCAGTGTGTGTGTTGCAGATGCTGTGTGATGTGGGTGCAAGAGGATGCTACCACTCACTGCGTGCACCCATGTCAGGGGGGTGGGGGGGTGCACATGTGGCGGCCTGCCTAGGACATGGGTGCATTTTGCCCTGTGGAGTCCAGGTGCATGGGTGAATGGGGGGGGGGCACCAGTGTGCCTGGTGCTTAGTAGAGTAATGTGTGTTGTGTGCCACATCAAAGTGTGTTATGTACTGCACAGATGTGTGGGGTGCTTGGTACAGTTATATGTGTTGGAATGTGCCACATCACAGTGTGTTGTGTACTGTACAGATGTGTGGGGGGCACAGGTGTATGGGGTACTTGGTACAGGACTGTGTGGTGGAGTGTACTACATCCCAGTGTCATGTACCGTACTGATGGTTGGGGGGGGGCCAGGACTGTACATTGGTGGCAGGCCTGTGTGGCGTGTCCCTGACAGCGTGGGAGTGCTGCCCCTGGCCTGCACAGCAGTGTGACACAGCTGTGTGCCCATCTGTCCAGCACTGCAGTGCTACTCTATAGGTTGCCCATCGGACTTTGCCTGTAGTGGTGCAGATGTTCTTCTGCCAGTACACATGGTGTGTGCACAGGGCCATGGCGCATCGCATGGCTGCCTGGTGGCCTGTGAGAGGTCAGTAGATGCCCCTTTTGACACATCACCACTGGCCGTGACCTGACTGCTAACCTCTCCAGCCATGTCCACCTGTGTGCTGTGGTCCCCTGGGACAGTGGTGGTGATAGGGACTGCATGCAGTGTCACAAGCACTGGTGGGATGTCCGGTGTGTACTGTTGTGCATCCTGGATCTGGTCAGGGTCTGGCACAGGTGGGAACCACTGTGTTTCTGCATCCACCATGGGCGGAGGTGTGAGTGCTACACAGACGGATGGTGCGGGGTCTCCATGTAGGTGCTGCAGTATCAGCTCCTATGCAGTGGCACACCACTCGATGCCACTGCACAGTCCTTGTACCTCATCTGTCAGGGCAATGAGCACCACCGTGTTCTGTTGCTGTGACTCCAGCCTGTCTCTCCGGAGCTGCTGTAGCACACAGTACTGTATGTCCATAAAGGAGTGTGCATGCGTGCCTGGATGCGTCTTGGTGGCCGTGCCAAGGTCTCCTTATCCCCACTGTTGCCCAGGCATGATTGCATTGCCTTACCCCTGGTACCCCTTCCCATGGACAGTATGGGTGTTCTGATTGTGCTGCAGGGACTGCACAGCACTTTGCCTGGTGCTTGGCAGGGGGTGAGGGGGCAGGCACCACACATGCCACGCTCCTCCTCCTCCAGCAGGGGCTTCACCAGCCAACACAATGTCCTTGTTCTGGGGTACCACTGTGCTCTCCCCATCCATGTTGCTGTCCAGCTGAGTCTCAGACTCCATCTCTGTACCTGTGGGTAGAGAATGCACACATTACTATGTCGTGTGGCTGTACCGCCTTCGCTCTCCACCAGTGTTGCCTATGGAACGTTTACCTACCTGAGGCTTCCAGTTGCTGGCTGCTTATCTCTCATGCCCACTGCACAGATGCCATGGCCATGGACTGCATGTGCCCCACTGCAGACAGTTCTGGAATGGTGGACATGTCTGTGGGTGCAAAGCATGTCAGTTACTACTTGCATGTGGCACACTCCCCATTTGTCCCCCCCCCCCATCGGTGTCTACTACATGCCATGGTATCCACACCATCTACCTCCCCATGAACAGTGACATCAGTTATGGTCTTGGACTCCATCTTCTCCAGTGGCTTGAGCTCAGTGTCCATACTCGGTGGCCCACCCCTTGTGCCTTGGCATGCCCGTGTAGCCATGGCCATCTTTTTCTTCATCGCAACACAGGTTAACCACTTGTATTTGGTGACAGTCAGGGTTCAGGCCTCCAGGCTGGCAGCATTGACACCGGCCTAGATATCCAGTCACATTCAGACCTTCACCTAGGGGGTGGTGGTCAATACCTGTGCACCATACAGCCGACTGTAGTGCTGCCAGATATCGCTGACCATCGCCCGTGACCCAGCCGCCTGTGAAGTTTGGGGCTCTGGACCGTGCACCACCATGTGTGTGGACACAGCCGTGGTGCAGCTAGCCACAGGTGACTGCCAATTTCTCCTGTGCCTGTGGTGGGGGGCTGCCCTCTACACCTCCTTCCTAGTCCGCCATTCTGTGCGTTGGGGTGTGCCGGGCAACATTCACATCCGTGCCACTATGCTGGATGTGTGCCATGCCCATATATGGTGTGGTCAAGGGATGGTCCCACGTAACCAGGTCCCATCTCTCTGGGGAGCATAATACACTATGCATTCCTTGCTGTCACTCCCACTGGGTGTGCGTGACCCATGGTGCAAAGCGAGCATGCCATGTGGCACTTGTACCTTGCGCACCACATAGCTGTGCACTGCAGAAACTACTGAATTCCGTGTTGTTTCTGCACATTCATGCATAGGCACCAGTATACCTTATGCTGTATCATAGAACATGATAATCCACATTAGGGATGGTGGTCAGGCAGATCTACATTTAGTTTGCTGCTTAATTTAAAACCTGCATTATTATTGCAGTTGCCACAGTTTGTTTTCCCATTATACCTTTGCTGCATATTTGCTATTTCAGCCTACTGAATGCCTCTATGGTAAAGACTCTGAATCTCCCAGTATCACTTCCTATAGCCAAATACCCTATCTGGGAAGCCTATATTTGCTATCTCAGCCTACTGCTTACCTCTACTGACTAGACTCTGAATCTCCTGGTATTACTGACTGCAACATAACACTCTATCTGGTATTACTGGGTTTAGCCACGCACCCTATTCTGAGGTAAGCCTGCTTTGCTACTCTAGCCTGCTGCCTACTTCTAAGGTCCTGACCCCTGCCACTGGGATAGACCAACAACCTTCATAGAGTTGGTTTGTATTTCATATAATTAATGTTCTTTTTGCCTACCCTTAAAAATTTGTCTTCTTACCTGCTGTTACTCTGGGTGCTACGTAAGCAATAATACCCAACAGGGTGGGCGGTATTGTGCTATGCCGGACCACCCAGGGCGTGAGGCCCGGCGCCACAGCGGAAAGTGACCCTGGAAGGTCGGTATAGCATCACCGCCACCCTGGAAAGTATTACGCATAAAAATAGGCTACCTGTGGCATTTATATTAAGACTTAATAAAATTAATAAAGAAATTAAAAAATGAGAGGCTATTAAGTTAAAGACTTTTATGTTGTAAAGTAGTCCCTCCTTTTGTGCTGTTCTATGTCTTAATGCCCCCTGAAAGAGCTATTCTGTTCTCTCCCACCACCCCTTACCACATCAAGAACAAAATAGGAAATTTATTTTACAGTTTTTCTATGGTAGCTGAAAATAGTTTTCTCTTTGTTTCGCCAGATGCCCCCCCCACACACACACACACACTTAGAAGTTACAAGTTTGGGCTACCCTGCCATACAAAAGCATGAAGTGCAAAGTGAGAAGTTCAATGTGGCAGGGCAGCATACAGTACCGGTGTTTCTCTTTTAAATTAAAAATACAGTATTCAGAGCATAAATGCGGCATTTGAGAGTGTTGTCCAGCTGCCGTAAAAACTCAGAAGTCATGACTGAATGATTTTTTTTTGGTAATCATTGCGTGTCGTCAATGCAGAGCAGCTAGTAGTTTTCAGTTGGAAGAGTCCAGGAGCACATGGCGAGATAGAGGTGAGTGAGTGGAAACAAACGGCAGCAGCACTTGCAGAAATTACGAATTTTTAATTTTTTTCATTCCTGGATTGCAGACATACTGATTCTGGCTTCGGCACATTTCTGCCCCCGCCCGCCCACCAAGCTACCCTCACCATGTTGAATCTTGTTGCAGACCAAGTGGCACAATACAGTTATGCTGATCTGTCCCCCCGAGCAACAACAATGGCATTATAAATACTTTTAGGAGCTTCGTTTTAACTTTCCTCTTCATTTCTTTTTTATATTGTACGTTGGAAAGTGGGTGACCATGCAGAGGAGGGCCGCACGAGACATGAAGAAGGGTTTGTGTGGCTGGCAATGAAACTGGCATTTCCGTGGTGGGCAGGGTTCTGCTGTATTTGTGTGTTGTGGCTAATCAGTGTTTTGTCAGTCTTACAGAGCGGAGAAAATGGCAATTAGTGTGAAAATGGCATAGATACATGTTGAGAAAAAAAATTATGGCAGATTGTGGCAGTAGGGAGGGAGGGGGATGGTTGAATGACTCGGGCTGGGTGTGAGGTCTCGCTAAGCGAGAGAGAAAAAATGGCGGGCATTTGAAAATGAAATGGGGGGGGTTAGCAATTAGGGAGCAGGGTGTGGAGCAGGATCCTGGTGATGGGGCTGGCTGGGCTGGTACTTTTAATAGCTGGGCATCTGTTGTCTGATAGATGCCCAGCTAGAGAAGCCCCTCAGTCAATCAGAAGTCTCAAATACTTTTATCCATTTTCTAATCTCTTTTACTTTCTGTTTCTGGATTGCTAACCTCTGTGAAGTCCATTTCCTAACATCTCCCTTACTGTCATTACTGTATACCACTGTTTATAGCTGCTGCTATTTAGCTGGTATAGTAAACGACATGGAATAAAAACAGAGTCAGTGAATGTAGATAAATACCCTATCTGGAGTAGGCCTGTGTTTCAGCTTTGAACACTCCCCTCCTCTATATTCACAGTGCATCCCCTTCACTCTGTGCTGCCACACCCACTGTAGTAAACATGCTAAAGTGCTCTCTCTTAATAAGACTTTTCCAAGTGACAGAGCTTAGCACCATCATCCTGACTTCTGACCAAGCTGCTCCCTCCCACTTCTCACCCACAAACCCACTGACACCCTTTCTGCCCCCCCCATTGACCACTAGGTGTCCACCTCTTGCCCAACACTCCTCCTAGGACTTCTATGTAAGAGTGACCACCACCTCCTAGGTGCCTTCATATACTCTCTGACCTGGCCAGGGCCCCCACTCAACTCCTCCTGCAGTCCTACGCATCATCTTCCCATCCTACTGCAACTCCTCACAGGTGATGTTTAAAGCAACCCTGGCCCAAACCCCCCCCCACACACACACACCCACAGTGAACCCTTATGGCTGAACAAACATTGGCTCAAAATTGTGCATCTAAATGTCCCCAGTCTATTGTCCAGACTGAACTTGAGGCATGGGTCTCACTGTACAATGCTGTGATACTGGGCATCACCAAAACCTGGCTGAAGTCTAATACACCAGACACTAGCTGCTGCATAATTGGCTATACTCTCCTAGGAAATGACTGACCTGGGACCAAAAAGGGGATGGAGTACTTTTATACTTCAAGGATCCTCTTAGCACCACCTAGCCCCAGCTCATCTGACACATCTAATAGTGAGTGGCTCCTTGCTAAACTATCTATTGGATCCTCCAAAAAGTTGTACACTGGCTGCTGCTATAATTCTCCCAAAAGCGGAATAACAGGCCTTACCCACCTACTAAGTGGCATTGGTCACCTCTTCCCCTCCAGGGAGATCATTGTACTGGATGACTTCAATTTAAACTGACTAAACACCTCCCAGACCAAGAGTTGTGACCTATTAAAACAGTGAAACCTTACGCAGCTCATTTCTACCCCAACTTGCCCTACCAACTGCACCCTGAACCACTCCGTCCTAAACTGGATTTTGACCGATTGTGAGGACAGGGTCCTTCATGCCGGAATCCTATCAGATTCCATCAGCGACCACTCCCCAACATTTTTCACCTGGTCCTTCAACCCCCCCGTGAGCTTCCCCAAATACTTTCAGAGACTCCTCTAAATATGACACCACCTGCTTATTAGCTGACATTAGGGTCATCAACTGGCCCTTCCTACACAAATTGATGGATGTAAACTTGGCCCTGAGCTTCCTTACTGCAGCCCTGATGGTAATCCAGGAGAGACATTTCCCCCTAATTACATGGAGAGTGTACAGAGGCAACATGGGATGGCTCACAAAGGACCTCACTCAGCTAATGAAGGCAAGGGATGACAAGTTGGCTGCACACAGAGCCTCTCCCTCTCCTTCACTCTGGAACTATTACTGTCACCTGCATAACCTCTGTAAACGAAGAATGAAATCACATAAGGCTGATTTCCTCCAAAGCCTCCAGTCCCGCAACCTTGGAAATTCCAAAAACTTCTAGTCGGTGGTAAACTTCCTGAATGCCCCAGGAAACAGACAGGCTGTCATTAAGCTGGGGTTAGGGATGGGACATACAACTAACCTGTCCAAGGTTGCATCTGCTCTCAATAACAGATTCTCTGACCTGTCTGCCCATCTCTCCAACCCTCCCCCATGACCCCAACCTGCACCAGCCTGACCTGGTTGAGTATGACCCAAACACACCACTCTTTTATTTCAAAGCCATCACCCCTCAACATACCCGTAGACTCCTTATGAGTCCCCCAACCACTGGAGCACTTGCAGTGGTGGCCTGGCTCCCCAATTTCTAAAACTCATATCCCATACCATTGCTAAATCACTGATCACTGTCTTTAACCCCTCCCTTACTTCATTTACCATACCCCGACTTGGAAACAAGCCAAAGTTGTCCCCATCTACAAGTCTGCTAATCCACTATCAGTGGAAAATTACCTACCTATATCTATCCTCTGCCACTTAAGCAAACTCCTTGAAAAAGCTGTGTACCAGCAGATCACCAGCTACATGGTGAAGCATAACATCCTCTGTCCATAATAAAATGGATTTAGGAAAGGCCACAGTACCACCACAACCCTGGCTTGCTTCGCTTACCGTGTTCTTCGCAACTTGGACAAAGGCAAGCTCATGGGCACCATTTTTGTGGACCTTACCAAGGCTTTCAACATGATGAATCACAATATACTCCTAAACAAACTGAGCTGCCTTGTCTACTCTGCTCTGGCCACTGCATGGTTTTGAAACTACCTCTCCAGTCATACACAGACTGTCTGCACCGGAGGTTCTCACTGGGTCCTCCAAGGCTCCATCCTTGGACCCATCCTGTTCTCCCTATTTGTAAACTCCCTTCCAAAAGATAGCATCACCTGCAATTCTCTTCTGTCCATCAATGACTTAATACTATTCCACAGTGACAAATCATCAGCCAACCTCTCTACTATTCTCATAGACAACTATGGTGCCACCCACCAGTGGTTCCTCACAAACAGGCTCCTGGTCAATGCCAAAAAGATGAAAGCCATGCTTTTCAGATCCAAAACCAGGCTAAGATAATATGATTATATTTATTGTTTTAATATTTATGTATATTATCTGTATATCATATGTCTTTTATTTGTTTTCCCTACCTGCTTTTATGTAAGGTGCCCAGAGTCTCAGGGATTGGGTGCCTCAGAAATAAAATTGCCTTGCCTTGCCTAACCAGGCCAGGTGAAAACACTACCATGCTTATAATCATATCCCCTGATGGCCCCACTCCCCCAAAACAGTGACCACCTTCAAATAATTCAGAGTCACCCTTGATCCTGCTGTGACCTTTGGTGACCACACTGACCTTACAGCATAGTGCATGAACCAGAAATTAGGAGTCGGATACAGGTTTAGAGATTACCTGACTCCTGAGTCAAGGCTCGCTATCCCCCAGGGCACCTTACTCCCCCTACTGAACTACTGCTCCCCCATAAAAACTCAGACCACATCCTCTGGGCTAGATCCACGACTGGTCATCAACAAAATATTTGTTGAACGACCATACAGTGAAACTATCACGTTGACTGCATTTGCAGTTAGCAAATGGTTTCTGTCTTGGAAATATGTTTTTCTTTGGGGGGCTTTGCCCCCTGAACCACCCACGTGGGATGCTGTGCCCCCTGTACCCCCCCTACTAAATATAATTAACTCTGAGTCAGAGCTGATTAGAGAAGGGAGTGCAAGACCCCTGGAATACAATGCCAGGGTCCAGCACCAACACTGCAGAGACCTGGCACTGTAGTCGCTGTAGTGACAGTAACTATCAACTTTTCACTGTCAGTGGTGTATACCCTCTTGGATCACCAGGCTGAACACAACCTACAACAACATTTGTAGGTTTGTCCTGATGGCACTGATGGCACCTTACTCAACTCACCATTGCACCCTCTACCAGATGATCTGGTGGCTCTCCCCTCAAGCCCGCCATGATTGCCTCCTAGGTTGCCTTATGGACAAATCTATTTGGGGGAAAATATGTATACCCCATCACCCCCCTACTCAAGCCTACACCTTGCTTCTGGAGCCTCCAGAACTCAGCTAGCCTTATGCTTGAGTACCCTCAGGTCACCACATAGATGGGACAAAAGGCCATCTCCTCAGCTGCACCAATTCTATGGAACAGCTTGTTTGCCCCTCTAAGGGCACTGGGATCATACCCCTGTTCAAATCCCACTTTACATCCTCCTTGTGGTGTCAGCAACATGCTCCTGCTCCCTGAGCTGACTACCTCCCCCCTGCCCAGGAGCTGCTAGATGACCACCATTCTACTATCTTGACTAATTGCTCTCTGTATATGTATTTGTATAATGTATCGATGCTGTACTGGATGTCTTATTGTGAGCCTGCACTGCTCAGCACCACTGTGTACTTTCAATTGTATGTACTGTTATCACTTCATGTGCTATTTTTGCACAGATCATACTGCTTCTTCTAGTGTGCTAATCTACTTGTACCTACCTGAATATGCTTCTTGTAACATGTTTTATGTGCCATCTTAATGGCCTGGGTCCTACCTGAAAATGGCCCTTGGGATCAAGTGCACCCACCCGCTGTACCATGTTTGATGTGCCAACTTAATGGCCCAGGTCATGCCAGAAGACTGTCCATCATCCCTGGGATCAGTACACCTACCCAGTTAACAAAGAAAAATAAATAAATAAAATATCATATGATACTTTTACTCAAAACCTTGATCAAAATATCAAAGAAAAACACAACATTTCACAAGTAGGGGGATTTCCCTGGTCTCCTGCCAGTTTTCCACATTCACAAAAATACTGCAAACAGTGTAATCTGGTTCAGTTTTAGTTGATTTGAATGTGCCCCTCCCCGGACAAGACTGAAATGGACAATATTGACTAGTTCTCCTTTTCTTGGTAAAAAACTTACATAAATATATTAGATAAATAGATTAGATAGATTGACAATTAATAAACAAATAAATAAATACATAAAAACAGGATTTACCCTCCACAGTCTCAGAGCTAGAGACCCCAACACCAAAACTGTGGAGGGCAGTCATACTTGCCGAGAATGATGATAACAAATTTCACCGTGGTCTTCTTCCTCACTTAAGACTTCATAGGCATGCCCCTGATTTAAGGGCACTCTTTGAGCAGTGTACTTCCTTGGGACAATTCAGACACTCATTGCAATCATCAGCCATGGGCATTTGCTTTTGAAGGATTCACCTTAAGAAAGGCTATAGTGCCAGAGGAAACTGAGAAAATCAACAACTTGAAGCAAAAAACTGAAACTGTACAGGGAGGGTTGCTGTAAACTAACTTGATCAGGACCAATATGAAACTAAGCACCAGCAGTACTTAACAGTAGAAAAGCAATACTAAAACATATGGCACAGATCCAGGGAAATAAATCTCTTTGGTAGAAAAGAACTATGTAATGTTTTAGTTTCATTTTATTTAAAATGAAAACCTATGGACATAAACTGCTGATTTTTATAGACAACCATGGTCAAGGCACACAAATTACAGATAGACAAAACAAGAAACAGTACATACAAACAGTATATAAAATTATTTCTTGTAACAATTACAAATATCAATAATGCTACTATAATTTCTTGGAGAGAACGATGGTAAGGTGAGTGTGCAGTCTGCACAGTATGGTTTGACTCCTATTGGACATTTCTGAGAGCTGGCTCCTTGAGCTGGGAATCTGTAACTGCGTTTCCATCCATAAATGTACACTGGAAGAATGGGAAGTGCATTGAAATGCTTCTAAACCATTCATGGTATACAAGCGTTTCTTTCTTGCTGTTAACCAAGAGAGCCATCTAGTGACTTTGCTTAAGAACAACCCATTGTTTTACTAAAATATGACTGCTATTTTAAGTAAGACTTCAGGGTCCAGCACAAAACATATGACTGATCTGGTTGCAGATATATCATGATGAATCAGTTGCTTGCTGTTCCTTGAATATATTGTTTTGTATGCTCATATGGAAAATATGTTCTTTGCATATGTGTTATTAATTGTATGATCCGTGCATGTGTGTTTATATTCTTTGCATCAGTAAAATCTATATAAACTATATATTTCTAGAATATTTATCTTATAGTTGCCTTTATAAGGTATATACTACTGTTCATACATTAAAAGAAATATTTTTTCAAGGTCCATATATTTAAAATATTATAAATGTGGCCCTTGTTTCATTCCTATCTAGTACATCAGTTTGTCAACTAATACATAATATTCCACCTTTCAACAATTTGTTAGCTGTTTACTTAGTTTTTTATGCTGGGTAAGGTGAGCTAGACAAACATTTGCCTATTTTCAGGTATGACCTGAGAGAGTACAAACCAATAAAACAATACAGTGTAAGACATTAAGTTTGACATTAGAGTACATGACAATCTTAGAAAACAAAACTGTGTATTAGAGTAAATTAAACAACATAGTAAACAATACAGTACATGACCATCAACTGAGGAAGCATAGGAGAGAGAAAACTGGCAAAAAGCTAGAAGTGCAGACTTAGCAGGTATTTAGTGACAAGTGAAGGGACTGTCTTAAACGAAGGCTAGAGTTACCAAAGTCAGGGACAGGAGCATACTGCCAACTGTAATAAGTGTGAGCGATACTGCTTCTGAAAGGCATGAGCTACAGAGAAGTGTCTAATGTTAGCAGGTATACTGTTCCATAGTTTGGGGGCAATGACAGCAATGGCTGTCTCTATGATTTTCAACCTGGTCCTAAGTGTGAGTAAGAGGTCAAGGTCTGAGGATCTGAGGAGGTAGGCATTACTATAGGACACCAAGAGGTAGGTGAGAGATAAGGGTGCCTGTTTCTGTATTATGCTGTGAATGATGCCACCCAGGAAGAAATCACACAGACCAGCAGGAGGCAGTCAACATAGTTTTGAATACAGGGTGCAGTGATGGGCAAGACAGTTACAGGCAAGGGCAAAACGAAAGATGTTGTAAACCATGTCCCATTTTCATATGATAGAGTATGAGACTTTAGCAAAAATAGGCAGGCCATGGGCTAGCTTGAGTAAAAGGATACCATGGCTGACAGCAATGCAGGCAGAGGTGGGGAGATTTTGGCTAGCATGGTAGGCAAGTCCAAGTCTGATGTTAACTGCCTTACAGATAGAAGACATGTGGAGAGAGAAATCAAGGGAGGGGTCAAGCGTAATCCCAAGGTACTTAAAGGAAGGGACAATAACCAGAGGGGTGCCACTGTCACAGGTAAATGAAAGCAGAATAGGGATGTTCTTTAGCCAGTGAGCAGTTCCAAATAATATTGCCTGTGACTTTGATGGGTTCATTAAAAACCTGTTCTCAAGGAAACAGGATTGAACTTCCTGCAGGTCAGCAGACAGGATTTTATTGATATCAGCCATGTTCTTGGCACTGGTGAAAAAGATCAGGTCATCAGCATACAGAAGAGGGATACTGTTGGTGAAGCAATGGTGAACAGAGTTGACGTGGAGAAAAAAAAGAGTGGTCCTAGTATGGAGCCTTAGGGGACACCAGTAGTGACAGGGGTAGGATCGAATAGGGAGGATCCAAACCTGACACATTGCTGCCTGTTGGTTAGGTAGCTTCTGAACCAGGTGAGCGCATCTTTGGAGATTCTCAGAGCACTAAGTTTGTTACATAGTAGGGAGTGATCAACCATACTGAAGGCCTTAGTGAGGTCTATGAATACAGTGCCAATATACTCCCCTTTGTCAAGAGAACTAGAGTTGCTATTAGTAAGAGTAAGCAGTGCAGTGCTGGTACTATGGTTCTAGCAGAAACCATGCTAAGTTGGGGAGAGAAGACTGTGAGTAAAGAGATATGTGGCAAGTTGGGTGGAGACATTTTTTCCGGGGCCTTGCAGAAAACTGGTAGATGGCAATAGGTCTATAGTTGCTGATAATCTTGTTGCTACCTTTTCTGAATACAGGCACTATGTTTGACATTTTCCAGATAGCTGATACAGTATTAGTGTTGATGGAAAAGTTAAAGATCCTGGCTAATAAGAGGTCAATTCATAGGATGCTAGCCTGAGGAGTCTGGTTCAATTCCATCAGAGCCGTCAGATTTAGATTTCAGTATCCGCCTCATGAGTTTTTACACCTCACAGACTCTTACATAAGAACATAAGAAAATGAAGGCAGATGGGGATCTTGTGATCCATCTAGTCTGCCTGTAAATCCTACCCCCGCTCCTAAATGTTGCTTGTTTTGCTTTTACCAATGTGTTGGTCCCATGTGTGATTAAATTCATTTACTGTCTTTGCTGCAACCACCTCTGGGGAAGGCTGTTCCATGGGTCTATCACCCTCTCCATGAAAAAGTGCTTCCTAACATTATTTCTTAGCCTTACACCTCTCAGGAGTAGGTTGTGCCCTCTAGTACGTGCCTCTTTGTTGGCCTGGAAGAGGTTGTCTGCCTGAACTGTGTTTATACCTTTGATGAATTTGAATGTTTCTGTCATGTCCCCCCTGTCCCTTCTGTGTTCCAGGGAGTACAAGTTCAAGTCCCTGAGTCTAGATTCATATGGCTTGTGATGGAGGCCCTGCATCATCATAGTGGCCCTTCTCTGAATAGTCACCAAGCGCTCTTTGTCCTTCTTTAGGTGGGGCCTCCAGAACTAGACACTGTATTCCAGGTGTGGCCTCATCAAGGATCTATAGAGTGGGATGATTACTTCTTGTGTCCTGCTCTTAAATCCCTTGCCTAGGCAACCGAAGATACTGCTTGCCTTTTGTGCTGCTTTTTCTGATTGCTTCCCTACTTTAAGGGGTATCCTGTGATAAGGGCATCCGCTATTTTGCGCTTACAAAAAGAGCAACTCAATAGCGGCACCTGTTCACAGGGCTACTGGACGTGGGGGTGAATATGGATATAGCAACACCCCTGAAGTTGAGAATCCTTTAATAGGGGGGTGCTGGGGCACAGCCCTCTACATGAACAAAAAAGAAACAAGTCCCCAATGCCCTTTTGCTTTGCGCCAGGAGTCTACATCGCTGAATTGATTTTCGGCGATGTACACTCGTCCTAATGGCGATCACCTTTCTGCAATCGCATTAATCACATAGAACCACTTTAGGGTCATCTTTCAGTCTTGGTCTAGTGTATGCACATCTAGGATATACTGTATTCCTGGGTTCTGGTTACCCAGATGCATCACTTTGTATTGTTTAGCATTGAATCTATGTTGTCAGTCTTTGGACCACTGTTCGAGTCTTTTAAGATTGTCTGTCATACCAGAGGTTCCCTCTAGAGTATCCACCCTATTACAGAGTTTTGTATTGTCTGCGAACAGGAAGACTTTACCCTCTAGACCATCAGCAATGTCGCTGATGAATATGTTGAAGAGGACTGGACCCAGCATTGGCCCCTGAGGCACTCTGCTGGTCACATAACCCTCTTTGGGTATGGTGTCATTTACAATGAACTTCTGAGTCCTATCTTGCAGCTAGTGTGCAGTCCAGCTTACTGTCTTATGACTGATGCCTGTGTGTTGAAGTTTTTTGATTAACCTCCTATGTGGGACAGTGTCAAAGGCTTTGCTGAAGTCCACGTATACCACATCCGCCTCCCCACCCTGGTCCACTGTTCTGGTCACCCAATCGAAGAACTCAATCAGGTTGGTCTGGCATGATCTGCCTGCAGTGAACCCATATTGTTTGGGGTCAAGTTTTCCTGCCCTTTCTAGGAAGTTTACTATCTACTCATTAAGGAGTGTCTCCATGATTTTACCCACTACCGAGGTCAAGCTGACCAGGCAGTAGTTACCTGCCTCCTCCCTACTGTCACTCCTATGCAAGAGCACCACTGTTGGCCTCTTCCAAACTTATGGCACCCTACCACTTTCTAGAGATTCATTATATAATTCTGCTAATGGTGTGGTTAATTCCTCTCAAAGCTCTCTCAATATGCTTGGGTGAATTTCATCCGTTCCCATAGCTTTGTCTGTCTTCAGTTTCTCCAGTTCTTTCAGCACCCTTCCCCTTGTGAAGGGACTTGTGTCTGCACTTTCTGTGGGGTGCTCTGTTATGTTTAGTGTTGGCCCACTGCCATTTAGCTCATTTGTGAAGACTGAACAAAAGAATGCACTGAGTGCTTCAGCTTTGTCCTTGTCTTTTTCCACTATCTGACCATTGCTTGTTACTATTCTGACTATCCCTCCTTTTTTCACTGATATATCTGAAAAAGTGTTTGTCCCCCTCCTTGACTCTGAGTGCTATTCTTTCCTCCATTTGAGATTTTGCCAATCTGATAGCTTTTCCAGCCTCCTTAAGCTTTTCCCTGTAGAGCTCCCTATCAACTTCCCTCTGTGTCTCCTTGAACCTCCTAAAGGCTTTTTCTTTTCCCTAATCTTTAGTGCTACCTCTCTAGAAAACCAGAGAGGGTTCCTCTTCCTTTTTGATTTAACTATTAGCCAAGTACAATCCGCAGTTACCATGTTCAATGATTCTTTTATGGACTTCCAGCGAGCTTCTACATCCCCTGTGGTGCTGTTTCCTAACAATGCCTTTATACTGGATCTCATTTTATGAAAATATCTGCTTTTTTGAAGTCAATCACTTTTTGTCTGGTGTGGCCTGAAATCTCCACATTATTAATTTGTAGCCAGACAGTCCTGTGATTACTGGTTCCCAGATTGATGCCGACATGGGCATTGAATATTCTGGACTGTTAGTGAGAACCAGATCTAGTGTTGCTTTTTCCCTAGTGGGTGACTCCACTAGTTGGTTCATCCCTGCTCCCTTTAGAGTGATAAGAAATGATCTGCTCTTTTCTGTGGAAGCTGTGCAAGTGGACCAACTATATCTGGTAGGCTGAAGTTCCTAACCAGAAGCAGCTCCCCTTTGTCAGCCATTCTGTGAATGGTCTCAAGGAGCTCCTTGTCCACACCAATGTCCTGGGCTGGAGGTCTGTATATGACACCCAGGTGGATAGGAGCCCTGCTCTCAGCTCCTAGAGAGATCCATAGGGCTTCTGCTTTCCGATGTTCCTCCTGAATTTCTGTAGCCTTAATTCTTTCCTTGACATATAATGCAGCTCCCCCTTCCCTCTTTGTTTTCCAGTCCTTTTGGGAAAGTGAGTAGGCAGGAATGCTAACATCCCAGGTGTGGTTTTCAGAGAACCATGTTTATGTGACTGCTACCCAGTCTAGTTGTGTCTCTGCTATAATTGCTGAGAGTTCAGGGATTTTGTTCAAAAGGCTATGGGCATTGATGTACATTGCCTACTATTCTTGAACAATTGATCCACCTAGATGGCTACTTGTTTTTTGTTGTGGTTGTCCCCCCAGGGGCTTTGCACTTTTTTGGTTCAGTAAGGCTTTGCAGATTGTGATGCTGTCAGACAAAAATATGTTCCCTGGTGTTAATGTCTGAATGCTAGCATGCTCTTTTATCCAAGTGGTTATCAGGAGCCGATGCTGGTATAGGGACCTACATGATGGAAATGTGATACTTTGTGGGAGTAGGAACCTGGTGGATGGAAATATGATTGTCACTAATGATGGTATGCTTATATTGTTCATCTGATGGATTGCTGTGAGAAATTGATGGGGATGGGCATATGGTGACCCATGTGATGTGCTGGGTGCCTGTGCTTCCTCCCCACCCTCTATTTAACTGACTGAGATGGACGTCAAACTTCTGGCCTAGTGCCCTAGTTCTTTGTCTTGTAAGGTGTAGCCCATCGAATTTGAAGAACTCTCTGTCCCAGAAGTTCTTCCAGTTGCCAATGAAGTAGTGTCCTTTCTCCTGACACCACTGTTTTAGCCAGCTGTTTAGTTCAGTAATATCCCTTTTTCTGATTTTCTGTGCCCGCCCTCACTTAGAGGGGGCCCTCTCACATCTTATGAAGTTATAGCCTGCTAGAGCACAGAGGCTGTTGGGCATAGTAGGCTTTAGCCATGTTTCAGAGACACAAAGAATATCAAACTGATAGTGGCAAGCCCAAATGGTGACCTTATCCAAGTTGTGGAGGTGACTTCTAACATTAAGACAGGCTATTTTGAGACCTTTTACCCCTTGCCAAGGGGGGGAGGAAGAGAGAGAAGAAGACAGGGGCTGAGTAGGCCCCGGCTGGGTTTGATGTCTCCAGCAGCCAGTAAGAGGGATAGAGCCAGAAGGACAAGAACATTGACTCTCAAACTCTCATAAGGGGAAAATGCAGATGAAATTTGTTTAGGTACCAGGATATGAGGTACCAGGTTTTTGGGGTGAGCAGGCCAAGACAGTCCATACTCCAGTGAGTTCTGACTAGGGCATTGGACATGGCAAAGTCAGAGTGTGTGGGGGGTAGGGTTACTATAAACATAATTGAAGGCTGGCATTGTATCAGTAATAAGGAGAGAGGAAGTAAGGGCCATGAGGCTGGGGTCAAGCTATACATCCTAACTCTACCCCAGGAAGGCCCCACCTTTACCTATTTTCCTGCCTTCTTCTGGCTGTGCACTGATGTGCACCAGAGCATGCCTTTGAGTCCCAGATGTAAGCCAGCTCCCATGTTGCACCTTGTCTCACTTTGCAACCACATGTGGTGTCCTCTGGTCCTCTCATCCATTCCTCTCATCATTCCTGGGCATTCTCAGCCTTATCTATTAGGCCATCCTCTGTTCTGCCCTCTGGTGCCCCCTCTTCTCCCCCCAATTTTCCATGTCTACTCACTACCAAAAACATCCAGCCTCCTGCCCAAGGTTCCCCCTTTGGGTCCCTCTTCAGTCTGACTGACCCAGACCAGTGCTGAAATTACCCCTTCAACCTACTGACTACCCAGGCCTCTCAACCCTGGCCTCATAGCAAATAATGTAGTCTGACCACACCAGACCAAGACTGAGATACCCCTGCCACTCCAGACTATTTATTTATTTTTTTAGCTTTTGTTGACTGGGTAAGTGCACTACACAAATTCTGCCTATTTTCAGGCACCACCTGGGGGAGGGGGATACAGATGAATGCCAACTGATTTTGAACCAGATTAAGCTGTTGGTGGTATTTGTAGTGACTAAAGATGCCCTACTGTCATGTGATCACCCCAGGCCACTGACCACCATGCACCAAAGCGTGACCACACCAGGGTAGGGCAACATCCACCTTTATCATCCCTTTGTTCCCCCAATTCAATTATTGGTCCCTAAACATCCACAAAAAAACCCTTGTTATAAATAAGTAGTGGGGGATAGAAACTGCAGCAGGAAGAGGTAGAGGTACCTTGGCACTAATCTTTTAAATCTCTGTCTCCATTGTATTAAAACCTCCAATTATCTTCCAGGCCACAGTTCAGGAGCTCTACCTGGCTAATCCCTTCAGTCTTCTCATTTTCCGCCGTATCCCCGTCCATGCTGCTCACTATAAAAAGTAATACAGTAAGCGGCATGGCACCACACTGAGAATATGATGGTGAGCTTTCTGTAGGATAATGGGCTCTAGGATGTGAGGCCACATGGGTTTGTGTTAGGGAGGTCCTTACAGAGAAACCTAATTGACTTTTTTGACTGGGTTACCAGGACAGTGGACAAAGGCCAAGTGGTTGATGTCCTATATCTGGACTTCAGCAAGGCTTTCGACTCTATACCTCACAGAAGACTGGTCAGGAAGCTAGAAGACCTGGAGATGGGGGCTAAGCTTGTTGGGAGGGTCAGACACTGGCTGCAGGACAGAAGCCTAAAGGTGGTAGTTTTGGGAGAATTCTTAGAAGCTAGGCCTGTGACCAGTGGGTTCCCACAGGGCTCTGTACTTGGCCTGGTGTTTTTTTAAATATTCATAAATGACATTGTGGATGGGAGCAAGGGTAAGATCTGCCTGTTCATGGACACAAAGCTCTGTGGGAGAGTGGTCACAGAGGAGGGGAGAGAGGAACTCAGGAAAGTCCTGGCTAGCCTAGAACAGTGGTCTGTCATTTGGCAACTGGAGTTCAGTGCAAAAATATGCAAAGTTACACATTTGGTTGAAAAAAAAAACAGGAACAAAATACTGGTTGAGTGGTGTGCAGGTAACCAGGTCAGAGAAAGAAAAGGACCTGGGTGTAATTATCACGAGTAACCTGAAACACTCGGCACACTGCAGGAAAGATGGTCAAAATAAAACTGCATAGGCAGGGGAATTACTGGCAGGAAGGTGGAGGTCATTCTGCCACTGTACAGGTCACTAGTGAGACTGCATCTAGAGTACAGTGTGCAATATTGGTGCCCTTATCTTAACCCTTTGGCTGCCAGAAGATTTTGAACATATAGGTTTTTAGAACATGCATACACACTAGTGGTACAGCAAGGGTTAAAAAGGATATCAGCTTGATGGAAACGGTCCAAAGAAGGCCAACCAAGATGATCCAAGGCCAGCAAGGCATCACCTATGAGGAGAGGTTCAGGGGGGCTCAACATGTACTCCCTTGTGGACAGAAGGGAGTGGGGCTACATGACTGAGACCTTCAAGTACCTTAAAGGTATAAACTGGGTGGGCACCATGGGCTGCACTGTGGGCCTCTTCAGCCTTAGTGGAAACAAGACCACTAGGGACAACAACCTGAAGCTGGTGGAGGAAGTTCAGAGGGAGATGAGGAAGCACTTTTTCACCAAGCCAGTGGTAGCTAAGTGGAATATGTTGCCAGAGAACGTGGTTACCCTAAAAATGCTTCAAAGAGAGGTTGGGATAGGGTGAAGGGGAAAGTTGCAGGAAGGGGGGAGAGGTGCGTAGGGGGTATTTGAGAGGGGTCAAGGGGGATAAGGGGAGGGGGCAGTTCCCTCTGTAAATACAGTGGGAACTGCACACCTTGAGCAGACTAGATAGACCATAAGGTCTTATCTGCTTGCATATTCATATGTTTGTATGTTTATATGTGATATGGCGCTGTGCAGCTGGTGACATGTTTACATTATAGCTGGTACAGTACATCGGAGTCCATATTAAGCCACAGAGGTAATGAAAGCATTATTTTAGGGGCTTAGAAGTCTAATTGGGGGTTATAGTTTGTGGGGTGGGGTGCTGGGAGGACAGGTGTTGTCCTTTAATGATTTACATACAGTATATTAGATCATACATTATAACAATTAATCACTCTTAATACATCAACTTGCTAACTGATACATAACATTTCACCTTATAACAGTTTACTAGCTATACAGCCTAGCTCTACACTGCTGAGGGACCCAATTTTAACCTTTCTGTGGCTATATATTGATGCACATCAGAGCATGCCAGCGAGTCCTTGATGTGAACCATGTCCCAGCTTGCACCTTTCCTTGATGGACCCCAGGAATGTTGTCTTCTTGGCCTCTCACCCATTCCTTTTACCTTTCCTCAGTCCTCTTGATTCCTGCCTGTCAGGCCCTCCCCTGACTGTACTCCTTCCTATTGGTGCCCCTTCCTTCCTCAACCCATCTATTTTCCCATGCCACCAGCCTGGTTTAGCCAATGTAAAGGATTGCAGGCACCCCCCCCCCCCATCTCATAGGTCTGGGCCACTGCTTCTTCAGTGGCCTCCCTAAGAGTTCAGTTTAATAAGTTTGACCCCTCATCTGACAGAGGCGCAACATCCTCTCTATGAAACCCTGAGCAGACTGTTGTTATGTCTGTGTGCTTCTAGCGCACCTCTCTTAGTACCTCTCTCTTCCTTGAAGAAACCTGGCTGCCCTCCATTTATCTCATCCCTGGGTTTTTCTAATGCTTCTACATTCTCTACCTCTCTCCGCATTACTCAAGTTCACATTCGGGTTATAAGGCAATTGTAGGCCAATGGCCCATAGTAACTGCCTCCCACTTCTCAGTGGTCTTGGCATTGTAAGTAGCCATTCACTATATAACTATCAAGTTTATTTTTAAAACTAATAAGACCAGAAGTAGGCTGCTGGTTAACTAGGATCTGCAGCTTATCCAGTAGGTAGGGAAATGGGCAGACTGGGTGGGCCAAGCGGTCCTTATCTGCCGTCAAATTCTATGTTTCTATGTTTCTATTACATGATACAATATCTTCAGGTAGCCTGTTCTACAGTCTAACTGTCCTGGGAATAAAGGCATATCTTCCAATGTCTCAGTTTGATTTGTTTCAATAAGCTGGAAATGATGCCTTCTTAAGCTATAAACTAGTTTCTTAAATTCCAAGCCAAGCAATTGCTTATCACGGATTATGTTAAATAATAATAATAATAATAAAACTCCCATCAAGCACCTGTCTTTTAAAGCAAAAAGTCTTTAAGTTCTTATGCCTATCGTCGTAGGATTTGTAACTGTGACAAACAATGAGTTTAGTAAATATATGGTGAGGATCCTCTACCAGTTTAATATCTTTTTTTAAGGAAGGGGCTCTATATCTGTGAGCCTTAGTCCAGGTGTGGACATATGTAGGTTCTATATATGGGCACAAGTACTGCAGGAGATCTGCTCAAAAAATTCTTTTTTTACACAATTAATCAAGTAGTTAGATTTTGAAACAACCTGTCTACAGTAAATATACAGTTTTAATGAATCACTAATATGAATTCCGAAGTCAACAACTTGATTAGAATGATTAATCTTAATGCCATTTATAAAATAATCCTGGCATTCATTAGTCCTGTCACTGTGTAGAACTGTACATTTTTTTTATATTAAACTGCAGGTTGTTAGCTGAAGCCCACATCTCAATGTGTTTTAAGTCATTCTACATCTTAATTTTGTCAGGTAATTTCGATACTGATCTTCCAAATTTGTTGTCATCTGCAAATTTTGTAAGATAGTTATCACTCTGCAGTTTCGAGTCATGGATGTAGATGTTAAAAAGAAGTGGTCCAAGCACTGACCCCTGGGGAACACCACTGGTCACAGCTCCCTCATTTGAGATGAATCCTTTGACTCTAACTGCTTGCTTTCTATTACAAAGCTACGCATGTACCCACTTACCTAAGTATTGATCAATACCTAAATTTAGCATTTTGGATACCAATATGTTATGGAACATTTATCAAATGCTTTTCGATAGTTAAGATATAAAATATCTTTGTTGTCACCAATGTCTAATCATCTACCAACATGTTCATAGAATACTGCCAAACTGATGGTGCAAGACCTCTACTTAACAAAACCATGTTGTGTATGATCATGTATACCACAAGAAGTCATAGCCTCTATTATCAGTGATTTAACAATCCCTTCCATGATTTCCCTAACCACAGAGGTAAGCCTGATGGGTCTGCAGTTAGTTGGCCTGTTACCTTTTTTGAAGATGGGGATTACTAATGCTACTCTCCAATCCATGGGTAAGGGATTTGGAAAATATTTTTGTCAATACAGGTGCACATTCTAAACTAAGTTCCTTCATAAATTTGTGGTACAAACTATCAGGTCCTGCAGATTTATTTGGGTCAAGTGTCTTTAATATTGACAAAACATGATCTGAGTCTATGAGGTTAATCTCTCACTGGGAAGAAGTGTCTTTCCAGTTAATGACATCATCAGTTTTTGTAAAAACAGAACAAAAGAACTCACTGAATACATTAGCTACACCAGGTTTTGGGAGTGGATTCAGGTCACTCAGGGGCTGGCAGGGGTGAGGAAGGATTGAACATCCATAGACAGCTCTCATTCCTCGGGGAGGGGAACAGTGCAGCGTGTTGTTTGACTGACACCCAACGGTGGCTGGGTGTCAGCGCATATGACCCATCAGAATGGGGAGGGGTCCCATGGCCAGAATGCAAGACTGGCACCGTAAAGGCAGAGCCCAGCCACTCCACTCATTGGATGCATGTGGGGCCCAGGGAGAAAATCTATAAAATGAAGCTGGCAGGCTCCATGATGGTCTGGATGCCCAGACTGGAGAACGAGCCCTCATAGAAGGGACGGAGCTGCCTGCCCACTCCAGGGTAAAAGTGTAAATTAAAAAAAGGTGGGGCCCAAACCTTTTGCTGTACCCGTCTTAGAGTTTATATAAGAATAAAAGGTTTTTAAATTATCTTTAGTATGGGCAAGCCTGGTTTCTAGATTAGTTTTTGCTTGTTTAATGGCTTTCTTGGCTGTTCGGGTTGCCCTTTTATAACACTGGATATTGAAATTTGATGGATGAGCCTTCTGTGCAAGGAATTGTTTCCTCTTTCTATTAATTAATTTATTGATCTTGCCATTAATCCAAGGGGGACATTTTCCTTTTTAACATACTAACATACTATTTGCCAGCAGATTAGGCCTTACGGTCTATTGAGTCTGCTCAAACCTTAGATCCTTAGTTGGGTGCCGAGGCCCTCCCATCCCTTGTGCTCCAGAAACCCCTATCATCCATCCCCACCCCCTGGGACAGGCCATCATCTGATACATCCACTTTATGTGTCTGTCCCACCCTCTCTTGAAGCCCTCCACTGTAGATCTCTGAACCAGCTTGCCAGGCAGTGCATTCCAAAGATCCACCACCCTCTCAGTGAAAAACCTCCTCCTCTTTCCCCCCTTACCCTTCCACCTTCCAACTTCAAACCATGCCCTCTGGTGATACCTCCCTGCTTTAGTCTAAAGATCCCCACCATGTTTACCCTATTTATTCCCTTGAGGTACTTGAAGACCTCAATCATGTTCCCCCGTCTCTCCTCTCCTCCAATGAAAACAGGCAGAGCTCAAGTCTGTCCTCATATGTCAAATCCCCTAGCCCTCGTATCATCTTAGTTGCCCTCCTCTGTACCCTCTCCAGGAGCTGTACATCCCTGTTCAAGTGTGGTCTCCAGTACTGTACACAGTACTCAAGGTGTGGTCTAACCAGTCCATTGTACAGCGGCAGAATCACTTCCTTGCTCCTAGAGGTGATCCCCCTTACGATGCATCCCAACATCCTGTTTGCCTTGCTAGCCACTCTCCTGCACTGTTCAGAGTTATTCATACATGCATCCACCATGACCCCAGGTCTTTTTCCCTATTGAGGCCTCCAGCGCTCCTCCCAGGGTGTACCTGTGTTTAGGGTTTCCCCGACCAAGATGCAACACCTTGCACTTAGTGATATTGAAATTTAATTTCCATGTGTGAGCCCAGCTTTCCAGGGTGTCCAGGTCCCCTTGCAAGGCCAACCTCCCCTCTTCTCCCTCAACTACTGCTCCCATCTTGGAGTCATCCACGAAGAGACTCACTTCACACCCTATACCCTCCCTGATGTCCGATATGTATGCATTAAACAGGATTGGACCCAGGACCGAGCCCTGCGGTACCCCACTACCAACCTCTCTAGGGTTCGAGAGCTCCCCACAGACCACTACTCTCTGGGTGCATCCAGCTAGCCAGTTTTCAATCCATCTGACCACCAAAGGGCCTACTCCCAACCCCATCAGTTTCTCCACCAGACCATTGTGGGGGACAGAGTCAAACGCCTTGCTGAAGTCCAAGAATAATACATCCACATTTTTGATTATACAACTTTCTTTCTGGGATATATTTCTTTATGACATCATTGATTACAGTTTTGAAAAAGGTCCAGGATTCATTTGTATTTAAGTGATCTAGAATGTTATTCCAATCTATGTGATTCAGGAGTGTTTTAATAGAATCCTAATTAGCTTTCCTGGTTATTCTCTGTTTTGTTTTTTCTCTTCACAACTTGTCTACCCCTACATAATTTAAATAATATGGTTGCGTGATCACTGGAACCTAGTGGGGCACTGATATCTACCTCCTTGATGTCGTCCTTTATGTTAGTTAGTATTACATCTAGGATATTGCTTCTCCTTGTGGGTGTATCAACCAGCTATGTCAGATGTAGGGAGACTGTAATATCTAAGAACTTATTACTTATATAGGAAGTAGCCCTCATTTTCTCCCAATTAATTTGAGGCATATTGAGACAGCCCAAGATGATTACATCACCTATGTCAAAAAAATGGACAAACAGATCAAGTAAAACTTCCATTATTACATTGTCTGAATTGGGAGGTCTATAGAAAACCCTTAAAATCAGCGATGGATATCCATATTGACTCACAAGTGTTTCCAGTATTGGGTTCTGATTCAAGGAGATGACAGTCAATACCATCCTAAACAAATAGGGTGCCCCCCTCCCCTTTCTGTCCTATCTTTGTAAAAGAGGTGAAAGCCAGGAATATGTCTATTGCAACTGCTATCCTCCCGCACCATGTTTCAGTGACAGCAACTATGTCCAATTGTTGATCTCTTTTAATGACTTCTAGTTCCATTTTTTTTTCTATATTTAGACTCCTAGGCCCAGATATTCAAAAGGGTTGCGCATGGCGCAACAGTGTTGCGCCATGCACAACCTACTGATACGCCCCGGTGCGATATTTAAAAGGGAGAAGTGCGCCTGCACAAATCCCGATGCGCTGGGGTGCATCAGTAATGTATGCAGGCACAGTAGGGGGGGGCGTGCCCATGCATAAACTGCACAGCCCGATATTCAGCCCGGGCCATGCAGAGTTATGCAGGTGCAACCCCTACCTAAGCCTGCACAAAGCTGAGCTGAAAAAAAAAGTAACAAGTCGAGGGCCACCCACAGGTGAGCTGCCGCATTGCAGGGTGCAACACAGCAGCTGCCACCTGTGGGTGGCCCTCGACTTGTGCCCACCGCATCTGGTGGTGCCCCCCATGCCCCGATCATGGGTATCAGTATCCCCCTTCAAGTCCAATATTCCTGGTGGTCCAGTGGACCGAGATTAGCCCGATTGGAGCATAAATGTAACACCCCCCCACCCCGAGTAAGCCCAATCATGGGCATAACTGATCCCAGTAGCCCAATGGCGGGCATAACTGTATGTCCCCCAAGTAGCCTGATCGCGGGCATAACTGAACTTATCCCCCAATTAGCCCGATCGCGGGCATCAGTATCCCCAAGTCCAATATCCTTGGTGGTCCAGTGGACGAGATTAGCCCGATCGCGGGCATAGCATAACACCCCCAATTAGCCCGATCGGGGCATAACTGTATGCCCCGGTGGCCCGATCATGGGCATAAGGATACTGATGCCCGTGATTGGGCTAATAGAGGATGAAGCGTTATGCTTCGCGATCGGGCTCCTAGAGGACATGCAGTTATGCCTGATCGAGCTACTGGGGGACATAGTTATGCCCGTGATCGGCTAATGGTGGGGATGTTACAGTTATGCCCACGATTGGGCTAATTGCAGTCCACTGGACCACCAGGGATTGAGACATGCATTGTCCCTATGGGATGTCCACGATCGGGCTGGGGGCGTCGGTTCCCTGATGGCTGCTGCCTGGCGGGGCGCCGGGTGCAAGTATGGGATTGGCTCACCATGCTAATGGCATCGAATGGGGCCATAATCAGAAGCAAATGGCCCCCCGTACGCATTGCATAAATTATGGCCCCATTTGCATGTCACCCTTTGAATATCGCAGGTGCTGTGCATGGCACAATGGAACTTGCGCCACCGCATCTCAATGCTCCACTCTGACCACTTGCGCTGGCGCAGTTCCACTGCACCATGCACAGTGGGGGTGGCCAGGGGGCAATATTCAAAGCAGTTGTGCCATGCGCAACTCCGTTGAATATCGCCTGGCCACTGGCCCCGCCTTCTGTTTTGAGCAGCGCGGGCTTGCACCCTGACTCGGCGCAATTTGAATATCTGGGCCCTAGTATTTGGAGGCATAATATTAAAGTTATTAATATGTTTCAATTTTTTAACTACAGTTCCCTTAACCAACATTACATTTATAGGTGTTCTTTAACATGTCCCTTTTCCCCCATTATTATTCAGTTAAAAGATTTGGTAATTGTGTTGTTGATTCTAGTACCCAGTAATTTATTTCCATTATAGTTGAGAAGAAACCAATCTCTACCAAATAGAAGAAGTTTCCCATAGAAAGAATCCCACTGTCATAAAAAGGTAAAGCCCATTTCATTGGTTCAAGTTCTCAGGCAACATTTAAGATGTTTAATGATCTCATTCATCTGGTAAGTGGCCCTTGGCGCAAGCAAAATCTCAGAAAAAAATATCACACCCTCTCGATTTCAGCTGATTCCAAAGTGAAATAAAATCATTTTTACAGCTGTGGGTGAAGCCTACAGCTGTTTTGGGATCCATCTGTTGCCTTAAAATGGCTGATCGTGGCACCTTCCATTGGACTTTTGGAAGTATCCTTCTGAAAGTCCAATGGAGCTTGTAACACTCCGTCACAATCGGCCACTACCGAGTAACAGCCACATTATTTTGGCTGTTACTTCCATATTCTGTGACAAGAACTATGCATGCATGTAGTTCTGCTGGTGCCGCCATCTTGTGAATGGTAGATGCCATTTTACTGCAACTACGCATTTGCAAATACTGTGCATGTGCAGTTGCATCACCACTGCCGTATTGTGGATGGCACTCCTCCCGCACCCTCCCCACTCCCTCCATTCCCTCCCAGAACCAGCAGCAAATAAAACCCTCCCGCTCCCTCCCACTGCTGCTGTCCTCCCCATTCCTTCCATTCCCCATCCCTGTGCCAACATCGGGGTGTCCAATCCCCGTATTGGCATCATGTACCCACCAACTCATGTGGCACACTGGGAGCCTACCGCAGTGTGCCCAAATTTATGTTTTTTTCTTTTCCCCCTGCACCAACATTAGGGTGCCCAATATCCATGTCGGCATCATGTACCCCCCACAACTCATGTGGCATACTGGGACCCCACCCCAGTGTGCCAAATTTATGTTTCTTTCTTTTTTCTCTGCACCAACATCAGGGTGCCCAGTCCCTGCGTGTGCATCATGTACCCCCCAAACTCATGTGGCAGACTGGGAGCCCACCCCAGTGTGCCCCAATTTATGTTTTTTTTTCCTTTTCTTTCCCCCACACTGACATCAGGGTGCCCAATCCCTGTGTCTGCGTCATGTACCCCTCCAAGTTAACTCATGTGGCACACTGGGAGCCCACCCCAGTGTGCCCAAATTTGTGTTTTTTTTATTCTGTAAACAAAGAAAACCATCCCAATGTCTTTTTTTTACCTGTAAAAAAGAAAATGGTCCCTCATCATCACCCCAGTCCCTGCTCCCCATACCCACCCTCCCACTCAAGCACCTACCTCCCTTACCCCCCTTACCCCATACTTACCTCCGGAGGTCAACGTTGTCATCTTCTCTGGACTGGGGCTTGTCTGCACTTTTCAAAGCTGAACCACAAACTGAAAAATCACAGGTAAGCATGGTATAATAGCAGGCAATGGGGTTTTCAACTTATGTTGATATACCAGCCATTTTTAGGAATTTTGGCCCCAGATTTTCAACATGGGGCTCTTGGAACCCCACTTCATTAACACTGTTACTGTCATTTCCTTACTTGGTCCCGAAAGGTGATTTTGAGGTTGCTATGCGAAAACACTTTTTGGGACTGATTAACAAAACGATAGTGCCACTGTGCATGAGGTGGGGTTCCAAAAAGCCCATGTTGCAAATTTGGTGAAAACATTCCAAAAAATATCTGCATACGAGTATGCATTGCACAGTTTCTACACACGCTCCTAACTTCACCAGTTTTTAATATTTTCCCTCCAGATTTTCAACATTGCCATTTTTGCGCACCTCCTTATCACTGATATAGCTGTCATTTTTCACATCCTGCCCAAAATATGTTTTTGCATCTGTGGCACAAAATGGTGCAGTTGCTCTACAAAATCACCTTTTGAGACAAGTAAATGAAATGACAATGGCACTCTTCATGAGGTGGGGTCCCAAAAAGGCCATGTTGAAAATTTGGCGAAACAACTCCAAAAAATGGCTGAGTTACACCCGGTCATTCAAACTTTTCTACACACATATGTAACTTTGCTCATTTGGCAGCTCATCACAGCCATATCGGCTCTGGTTAGAGTATGTTAATAAGAGAAATGGGGGATCTAGTCATATCATTAACTCTGATATGAATAAGTATCAAAGGGTGCTCCCTCTCACCTCTCAAAATATTCTCCGCCATGCGAGTTAGGTCCTTAATCCTTGCCCCTGAAAAGAAGCTTGCCATCCTATTGTGTTTGTCAGCTTGACATATTATCCCATCTATGAATTTAGTGATTGAGTCCCC
Source organism: Neoceratodus forsteri (assembly GCA_016271365.2). Lineage (NCBI taxonomy): Eukaryota > Metazoa > Chordata > Ceratodontiformes > Ceratodontidae > Neoceratodus > Neoceratodus forsteri. The sequence continues at coordinate 594,963,472 of CM028133.1, read as the reverse complement.
AAATACAACTATTTTTCTAGCTTCTACTGAACCTTCTAGTGACTCTTGCAAGATATTATTATTTGTGTGTGTCCTTGTATCAGCAATACATTCCTTAATTCCTAGCTGTTGGGTATCTACTTGTGGACGCAATGTGCTAGATCCTGAGTGTTCTGAACAGCTATATTGTACCTAGATTGTAATTGTGACATCTCGGTACCAGCATTTGTAATCTCCATGCTGGATCTGTCATCAGTGGCTAAACCTGAAAATCTATTAGAAGTGAATATTTCCCCACCTAATGCCCCCTGTCCTTTTTTAGTCCTTCTACAGTTACACACAGTACTCCAGTCAGAGTCATTACTTTGAGATTCATCAACTTGTCTTTTATTTTTCCCCAATAGTGTTGAGGGGTTATTATCAGGCCCATCAGTAGCAGTATTCAGATCAGTAACTGTATTAGACAAGGATATGCATGTTATGGGATTGGAGTCAAGTAAGGTTTCCTTTATTCTCAAAAGGTTTATTTCATGTGTAAGTGTTATAATTTTGTATGGCGGCTGTCCAGAGGAGGGCAACCAAAATGGTGCAGGGTCTGCACCAGAAGACATATGAAGAAAGACTAAAGGAGCTTAATATGTATACCCTTGAGGAAAGAAGGGAGAGAGGGGACATGATAGAAACTTTCAAGTACCTCAAGGGAATCAAAAAAGTCCAAGAAGGTAGCATCTTTCAGAAAAAGAGATGTGCAAGAACAAGGGGGCACAATTTGAAGATGAGGGGACAGCTCAGAGGTAATGTGAGGAAGTATTTTTTCACAGAGAGGGTTGCAGATGCATGGAACAGCCCCCTGAGGAGGTTGTGGAGTCAAGAACAGTGGGGGAATTCAAGAATGCATGGGACAGCTATACGGCAGTCCTAGTGGGGGGGTAGAAGGAAGTAAGCTGTTGGTTAACTAGGATCTGCAGCTTATCTGTTAGGTAGGAAAATGGGCAGACTAGGTGGGCCAAGCAGTCCTTATCTGTCGTCAAATTCTATGTTCCTATGTTTGTCCTTTAGTACTTTTATTTCTTCACAATGGCCACATACACATTTCACAAAATCAAGCATTTGCTCAGGAGAGTAGGACTTACTTGTATCACATTGTATGGCTAAGGTGCTATCTGGTAGTGTAACAAAGTTTTCTGCAGTCATATTTGTGTAGTCCAAAGGTGTTTTTGTTAGAAACCCTTAAAACACAGGTAAGGCACTTGTAGAGAATTGTGTATACCACCCACTTGGAAGAAACGGACAATGAGTTGGGGGGATATTAGAATTCAGGATTAAAAACTACAGTTAATATGGTTTAAAATATCCAAAACTCACTTGTAATTCAGCCCACAATGTACTAGGTTCCTTTGATACTACCAACAGACAATGCAAAATTAAACATCTAGTGTGGCTGTTTAGTAAGTTGCTCCATACTCACCCATGGAAAAAAACTGTCTGACTATAAGAGTCTAGGGCCCTCTGTAAACTAATACTACTAGTCCAGTGCCAGCAGAGTCTCTCCCCCACATCCCCTGCTGTCCCCAGCAGACATGAGCAGACACTAGAGAGGTTACAATGTTTTACTTCACTTGCGTGGGCCCGGGGAAGTCATCAACTTCTGCTTCATGGATCAATTCATGGATTTTTGCCATATGCGATAGATTCCACTTAAAGGTGATAGGAAACAGTTCTTACACTTCTAGATGTCTTTCGGTTGTTATTTTATTCTCTACTCAGTATTCTTACATGTTTTTGACCTTTTATGTTGAATTAATAATCTAATTTTGTTGCCCTTTAAACTACCCTGAATCCCTTTCTCCTCAGCAGTTACTGCTCTCTCTTTTCATACTGCCTGAACTTCTATGACATCAGTAACACCATTCTAGGTCATTCAGATGAATACCATGGAGTGGGAGTTATTGATGTCATAGAATGTCTTAGAAATATGAAAATAAAGAGCAGTAGCTGGTGAGGAGAATTGAACTCTAGGCAGATCTGAGGGCACCCCCAAAGCTAGATTATTTATTTATCAAAAAATTATCAAAGCATATCAGAATACATAAATGGCATGGAAAGGAGATGGAAGGGCAGTTAACTATGTAAAAATCATTTCCTGTCTCCTTTAAGTGCACATTGGATAAGTGCACATTCCTGATAAGTGCATACTTTCTCTGTTTTCCATTTTTTTTCTATTCACATAGAACAAAAAATGTGTTAAGTGCACATTTTGGCTAAATACACAGTTTCACAGTTCACCAACACATCTCTCCCTAGGTAGTTAGCACCTCTTAAGTGCACAGGTGATTCTAAGTAAGTGTAAGAGCAGCATTTAATACCCTGCCTTCCCACAAGCAACTGAATGTGCTAACTGCAGTAATGGAATGCAGGAAGGAAATGCTGATCCTTGGACAAAAAGTTTCTGTTTTACAACGATTACAGTTGCCAAATGTAAAGAGAAGTGATGTAGCAACAGAGTTCAGAGTTGATGTCTCAAATGTGTCTAGAATAGTGGTAAGTAATGAAAAGCTGTTGGCTGAATAGGAATGCTCAGAGAACCAGGACAGAAAATGCTGTCATGGTGGGAAAAGTAAGGAAGTAGAAGCGGTTCTCTTATGCTGGTTCTCTACTGTTCGAATTGTGGATGCCCCAGTGAATGGTTCCATTTTACTGAAAAATGCACAGCACCTGGCAGACACAATGGGTTTCAAATTCCCAGCCACGAGCTGCTGGCTGAGCAGATGGAAGGAATGTAATAGTATAATCTTTAAATGCTGCCATTGGGAAAAAAAGGATGCAGATGGAGACTTAGCAGATGCCTGGCTAACAACAGTCCTGCCCCAAATCCTGAAAGATTACCCACCAGAACACATTTTCAACTGAGATGAAATGGGACTGTAGATCCGAGCCACACCTGATGGAACTTTATCATATAAGTCTAATTTGTCATCTGGAGGCAAGAAAGTGAGAGAGAGAGGATCTCAGTCTTACTATGTTGTAGCCTTTCTGGGACTGCAAAACTGAGACCCATGGTCATGGGTAAATAAAAAAGGGGCAAATAAAAAAAAGATATTTTTCAAGATTACCCCTGGATGCATTGCCAGTAGATTAAAAAAGAATTCCAATGCCTGGATGATGGCCGCAATCTTTACGACCTGTTTAAAAAAAGATTAATGTTCAGATGTGGCGCAAAAGGAAAAATATAGCTTTGTCACTGGAAAATTGTTCTGCCTATCTCGATATCCCTTTGAGACACATAAGAATGATTTTCTTGCCACCAGACACAACCTTGCTAATTCAACTGCTGGACATTTCATTTTCATTTTATTTTGTTAACTAGGAAGGAACCCTGGAACTGGCCCCTTTTCAGGTTTGACCCAACACAGAACTTGTAACATCAAACCACATACAAACATATAGTAATTTCAGACCAATATAAAAATTGTTGTAATTAAAAACATGAAACACCATTACAACAGTCAGGTAAGAAGGCTTTCAGTGGCAATGCATTGTTGTACAGTACTGTTGTACAGTTCTGTTAGCACCCTTTGCAAACTGTGTGAGAGGCCTTTCGGCACCATGCAATTCTGCTTAAAGTTGGACCAGCATAACATTCTGTGGTGATTTGCATATGCAGCCCATGATGCTTTGCATTGTGGGGGCATGTGTGAATTTGTATTTTCTTGAAACTTGGCTTCCCAGCCAAATGCCCTTTGAGGTAACCCTTGCCTCAGTGTTTACGCACAGAGGTTCTTTGTCAGTACTGTATTATACTTAATGCTTAATTTGTGTTTTTTTTGTTTGTGTCTAGATGCTGGAGAAAATAACTTTTTGCCTAGGTGGGGAAACACTAAACTCTGTTACCGAGTTGTCTAAAAAAGTAACCCTGCTTCATGCCATAAAAATTTTAGACCATGCTTGGCATCAGGTTAAGCCAGAAACAATCCAAAACTGTTTCAGAAAAGCAGGATTTGTTGACCAGTCTGCCCCAGTTGAAGAAGAGGTGGTTGAAGAGGAGTCCGCACCAGTTCTACTGCCAAACATAAGCACTGCTGACTTCAATTTATACAAGGATATACAGTGGATAATATGTTTCAAACTACAGGGTTGCTTCAGGACTCAGATATGTGCAATGAAACCATTGGTTGATCTGATGAAGATGATGAGCCAAATGCCATGGAGAATGATACAGTGGAACTGGAGATCTCAATGTTTGAAGACCTCAAGTGCATGGAAAAAAATTGGTGCTTTCGTCCATGCCTGTGAAAAAAACGAGATCTAACTCATGTGTTCAACATGAGCACTATATCACTCAGCTGGCACTGAAAAGTTGCAAACAGACTAACATTACTTCCTTTTTCAGGTCTGCAAGCAACACAGACAACAAAAACAGATGATCCGCTTTTACATTTTTTTTTATTTATTGCATTGTGCTTCATTAAGTTATTTGTCAATGCTGCACAGTAGCACATTGTAAGATTTTTAGTATACTGTGATGATAAATAAATGTGGACTGTCATTACAGTGTCAGTTATTTTCATTATGTAGCATTATAAACATAGAAGTTCGGCTAAATGCACATTCCGCTTAAATACGCATTTTCTCAATGCAAAATGGGTGTTCATTTAAGTGAATTCCACTGTACTAGGAAATTCATCTTTTGTAATGTTGCCTAGCAACTCTGCCTGCAGTGTTACCTTTGAGGTGCATTTGGCTAAGTTTGCTCAGATTGAGGCTTCTGGTAAATAAGTTCCTGTAGGTCACACAGAAACAGCTCTTGCAGGTCACATGCTACTTCTCTAGGTACAGACTGAGCCTTTGTTTCATTTTGCAGTCTGAGTGAGTTACTGGAGGAGATCAGATCTGCTGCTTTCTGAGGCTTTAAAAACCAACCAAAACACAACATTTAAAGCTTTTTTGCTTTTCTTGCCATCTTCTGATTACCTAGTAGTTTGTGTGGATTTATATGGTTCTTATTTAGATGTATTTTTTTAATATTCCCCACTTTTACTTGTTCTGTTTTTCTTGCTTTTACTGTTTACTCTGTTTTTTTAAACTTAAAATGAGTGGGAGTGGTGAGGGGGAGACTAGGAGGAATGGGACTGGGACCAGTGAGAGCAAGGAGAGGGGGATGCAGTCCATGGATGGCACACATTGTCCTATATGACAGAAGAGTCCTGCTTTGGCACCAGAAGCACCGGAAAGTGGAACAGCCACCCCCATGCAGCACAGCACCATCAGCAGCATGCAGTGACTCCACCACCAAAATGAGTTGACTCTGCTATGGTACATCCTGTACCTGCTGTAACATCTGACTCTATGCCCCCACCCCCCATGGTTGTGCCACCTTCTGAGCCTCATAGGGAGGAGGAGTCCTGCTCAGGACCATCTGGATCCTCCCCTGAACAGCTGCAAAATTCCCTTGCTTATGATGTTTTTGTGATTGACCCCACCAACAGTGTGATGACATGCACCTGTGTCACACCATTGTTTGGCATGGGAAATGGGGCAACCATTTGGGCAGAAGTGGGCAGTACACCCACCTTTAGGTGAGGCACCACCGGGAGTGGGAGGAACATGTGAGGAGGACACAGATCAAGGCAGCTGAGAGAGGTGAAGGCAGTGGTATCCCTAGTGCTCCATCCATGATGCAGGGTGGGCAACACAAGAAGAGCTGACATGGCAGATCATCACACGATGCGCAGGTCCCAGAGAGGGACACAGACTGGACAGGGAGGACAAGGAGTGGAAGCTGCAGCTGGAGTTGGGTGCTGCAAGGTAGGGTTGAGTGGAGCAACACACCTAATATTGGACCCCCTCCCCCTATCTAATGTGGCCCAGCAGACCCAGATCAGTAAGAACCTAGGGTATAACTGTACTGAGTGTGGGTCCACTGCTCCATTGCTGATAATGAGTACAGCATGGCTGTTTAAAACACAGCAGCAGCAGCAAGCAACTTACCTGACTCCCAGTCTGAAAGAATGGGTGGGATTCTGGAAATGTAAGGCAGTGAGTTAAATGTATTATAGCAGTAAAAAAAAAAAAAAACTCAAAATGAATTCAACAATTTATTTTAAATTTGCTTGCCTTTCTTTTTTTTTTTTTGCGGCAGCCTATAAAAATGCACAGTGGTTCTCTTCAAGTATGCCAACTAGCCCTAACTGTTATATACACACTGCAAAAATAATAATTGTTGGTAAAGGACTGAGTAGAAAAACACTCAAAATCTCAAATGCAAATGAACTGAATCAAATCAGTCTGATTTTAAGTCATCTGCAGTTGAGATTTTGAGTGTTTTTTTTCTACTCAGTCCTCTACCAACAATTATTATTTTAGTGACGTGTGTACTGTAAATAAAATAATCAGACTACCAGTGAAATGCAGAAGGCTCTACAGCTGACAGCATTGCTCTGCACTGTGTCATGTTGTCAGCATCACACTGACTGAATGATTATTCTTCTACTAGCAAGCAATTCAGTGTGTGAGTGCAACACAGTGTTTCATACAGTCAGCTGAGTTGCTAGCCCATTAACTTACCACTGCCCATTTCCTTCCCTTCTACCTGCCTCCAAGTTTGTTCTCTCAGGCACAGCTCACGTTGGGGGGGGGGCACCCTGAGTCAGAGGGAGACTAAGCACTGTGCTTGCGCACCACGCACAACACAAGCCTCAAGTCACCTGACCAGCTGCTACTGTACTAATGCTGGTCAGGTGGTATGAGTTATATAAGGCTGTGTATGGTGGATATCAATCAGTTGGTGGCTGAGAGTGATTGAGTAAGGGCAGAGTTTTGCAGTACTCAGTACCGTTGCATATCCTCGCATTAAAAACCTTGCTCTGCCTTCTCTTTATAGATTAGGATTTGAACTCAGTATTAAAGCCTGCAAGTGTCCTCTATAAAAAAAAGTAACAGCTAAAAAAGAACAAAAGGGGGGGACGATCAACCTGCCAGGGAGAAGGGAAGGCCAAGTGAGTGTGAAACAAGTGACTGTCTCTTGGGGCTATATTCTGCTTTCAATCAGGCACTTAGAACTGAGAGACACTTAGTTAACATAAAAGAAAAGGAAGACAATAATAACTTAAGTGTACAAACTTAGTTCCCTGCCTCCTGCCTGACTGAAGTGGGGCAAGGGGTATCCCATTTATTTTTATCTGATATGCTTTGCTGGATTGCTTCTAATCCTCCATCTGTACTGTTGCTGCTGTGGTGTGAATAGTTACATATGCATATTTTGATCTATTTCATTTTCCAGTACCATTCTGGTGGCTTTCTTCCTGTGTCAAAAAAAAATCTCACTTGATCTGTCTGGTTCCCTTATACCCTGCCTCTTGCCTGTCCCTGACTGGCAGTGTTTATTAATCTAGTGTCACTCTGTCTTCACTCAGAGGGGGATCCTATTTATTTTTGTACCAGGAGGCATCATTTTGTTGGCCCCAAGCTGCTTCCCTGTTTCAGAGAGTGATAATCATGTTTTCTCTGCCTTGTAGACTTAAAACATTTTTTTAGAGCACATTGTACACAGTTTGTGGCTGTGCATTGCTCATTTGCATCTGTCTTGTAATTATTGGGCCCTATGCACTAATGGGTGGGATATACATGCCGGAGGTGCATATGCCACCCGCGTAGCTCTGCACCTGCAGACAGGTGCGCACCAGCTGGTATTCACTACTGGCTACCACCTGTCTGCAACCCTGTTCCCCCCTGGCACACAGGTCCATGCAGGGTGGCCGGGGGGGGAGTGGACCCAGCTGGGCATTCAGTCAGATGCCAGCTCTGTGTCCCAAGTGGATGACTCACAGAGTACTCATGCAGTTGGGTGTGGGTCCAGTTGTGTGAATTGCACCTGTGGACACCTGGACCTGTGCAGCAACACCCCTTCGGGTGATGGACCCCTGGGCAAGGCCCTGGAGTATGGGGGCCACCCACTGCCCCCTTCTATCACACAGCGCCCACTGGCACCCATGTAGCAAGGTGCCCCCTCAACACCCACAGGCCCCCAGACCAGCCATATATGGCAGACCTCCGAACCCTGTACCCCCAACCCACCATTGGTGTCCAGAGTTCCCCCCCAATGGCACTGACCCCTCCCCCACAGTACCTGCAGTGTCAGTGCTGCAGTCCGAGATGGCTAGTGGCACAGCATTCTGCACACCTTGATGGCTGCTGACCATCTAACATATGTGGGCATGCATCGGCTGTGCACCCCTGCATACGTCAGACAGCCAATGGCCATGGAGGTGTGTGGAGGGCTGTGCCACTGGCTGTCTCTGACCTCAACACCAACATTTCAGATACAGTAGGGGGGTCAGTGCCATGGGAGCCACCACTGGACACAGATGGTGGATTGGGATACTGGGTTCATGGGTCTGCCATGGCCAGTCTGGGCACCAGTGGGTGTTGGAGGGTGTTGGCCTGTTGACATCAGGGACTGAGCATAATGGGGGGCATGTACAGCATGGTGATGGGGTGGCCATGTGTGGGGGATACATGGCACTACAGGGTCAGGGCCAGCCTGTAATGGGGGGGTCATGGAGCAGTACTATCATTATGGACCCAGCCTTCTGTTGATTGGACAGTCACTCTGTTAGCTGCCCTGGCCCCCACCAGCAGCCTAGTGGGCTGGGACATCACAGGGATCAGTGTCCATGTTCAGCTGCAACCAGTGGGTCACATCCAAGGGGGCATACAGTGGGTTACAGCAGAGTCCCGGCTGCTGTAACCTGCTCACACTTCACCCCTCTGAGGCCAGCACTATGCACCTTTGTGACTGGCAGGTTGTGCCAGCCAACTCCCGGCATGCCCCCCCCACTCACCCCCAGCATGTTGCTATCTGCGCTGCTAGGGGATCAGGAGCATAACTGTGTTGTGTCTGGTTCGTGATTGCCACATGGGGTCCATGGAACCCACTCTGTGGCATTCACATGTATCAATGCCAATGCACCCAGTTTTCACAGTGCGTTGGCATCATGCATTTGGCCCATACTGAATAGTCACATATTTGACCCATTTCTCTTATTCTCTATTACTATTTTTGAGTGCTGTTCCTTTACTGCATAAAACCTGATTTGACCTGACCTTTTTACTGGCTGACTGCTGGTAGCAGTGATTACTGACCTTCCTAGTGTCTGACAGAGGGAGATCCCATTTATTTTACCCAGAGACATAATTTTGTTGTAGGTCTTCTCTTAGCTGCTTCTCTGTTTTACAGAGAGTGATGACAGTGTTTTCTCTGCCTAGTAGACAGTACAAAAAAAAGAAAAAATAGAGGACACTACTTACAGTGTGTGACTGTGCATTGCTCAATTGCATGATTTGTTTTGCTGTTATTCGGAATAGTTGCATATTCGACCAATTTCTCATATTCTCTATTCTCGGTTACTATTTTTGGGTGCTTACTGCTCCCTTCCTGCATAAAACCTGACTTGACCTGACCTGTTTCCCTGCCTCCTACCAAACTGCTGGTAATAGTGTGATTACTGACCTTCTGTCTGACTGTCTGTCACTGGAGGTGAATCCCATTTGTTATATGGGGAGGCATCAGTCTGTTGTAGCCCTAGGCCCCTAGTTGCTTCTCTGTTCCACAGAGAGAAAAAAGTTCACTATGAGCAGCAGCAGCAGGAGATAGGGAGAGGAGGAGGCAAAAATGGGGAAAGGGATGGGGAAATGTAGTTCCAAGACCATACTGTATACTGTTAAAAGAGTGCTTCCTGGCACTGGTGTATCACCCAGTATCAGGAGTGGTAGCTCCCCTTTGCTGTCTGAACAGTCAAGAATGGCAACATCTTTGTTAATTAAAACAAAAGCGGTCATCAGCAACACAAGGAATGTCAAGCAAAGATATGGAGTTCAGTTTCTGGTGTTGAGATCAGAGGAGAAGCTGCACTCTACTGTGTGAGAAGCATGGACAGCGGGATCTCCTAAAGGCTATTTTTGCCTTTTGAAAAGGTATGCCACCATTGCATTAATCTAGCAGTTTCTTACCAGTAAATCTTGTGACAAGCCTCTGGTTGGCAAGCCAGTATAGGTCTCCTTTTCTCTGTGTCCCTTAGGAGGAGACCTGTTGGTGGAGGCTGGACAAGAGAATGCCGAGGGGCCGTTCAGGAAGACCAGATCCTACACCATGAAACCAAGGGACAGAATGAGAGGAGAGGACAGAGGAGAAGGTGAAGGAAGGAGTGGAAAGTTTAAGAGTGGGCACCACGAACCAGAGATGGAGAATTGCCAGTAACCACCAATGAGAAGAGAGTCCTGAACACTGAATGCTAGCACACTGGCAAACACCTTTGAAAACTGCTAGAACACCAGAATTCAAATGTTAATATCAAATGCCATTGGGAAGATCCAAAGTAGCATACTGTATATCTGCGTACCTGTTCCCCGACCAGCTACTCGGGTTCTGGGGCCATAAGTGATGTGAAGTCCTTTTGCTGTTTACAAGTACATTTGGTTAAATTAAAATTAAGAACAGTATCATACCTGACTGTTTTGGGTGGAATTGTGACATGGCATTCCTATTACATCTACCTCATATTATTTTGTGAAAACACTGTGAGGCACTGCATACTGCGAACACCTGCAGAATTAGATTCTGGGAAAATGGCAAGCAAGTGTGTTGGGAACTAAAACCAACATTCATACTAAGTCTATAAAGTTTACTCTGGAAGGTTATATGGAATATAACTGAACATTTTCATATGTTTCATATGTTTTGTCAACTGTTTTAATTTCGGGAGAGTTCTACTGATTATATCTTTGAGCAAATGCAAAGAGTTGGAAAGCGGTACGCAGTACCTGTTAAACACTCAGTTTGTTTCCTCTTGTTAATTACTGTATTAATATCAACCTTTTAAATTTTAGTCTGTCTTTTGAAGGAGTAGTGCCCTAATAGTCTAAGACATTTGAACTATATTAAGAATGCTGTGGTATAAATTATTTTTGATCATCAGAATCCAGCACTTTCTAAACATAAGAAATGATTTACAAGTGCTTCTATTTAGCTTTAAAGCTAGTATGGGGTATTTTCAGCACTTTAAGGTACTTTAGGCACTTTAAGTATTTGAAGCACCTGAAGCACCTAAAGCACTTTGGCACTTTAGTACCCAGTATCCAGTATTCAGTATCTAGGTATACCTAATTCCCCAGTAATCTAGAACTGTGGCACTGACTAGCAAATAAGGCATTTTGTAGTAGCCAGAACAAATTTAAAAGCGAAGGCCACAACTACCACCCCTAGAATTAGGACATCGATCTTGGTGTTTTCCTTTACTGGAGATAGTTAAAGTATTTTATTTTATTTTTATAAAGTCTGTATGACTATTTTAGGTTTTATTTATACTTGTAAAGCTCCAGTACTTAGTATGTAACTTAAATTAAGTGGCGATTGAAAGTTGGATTACAGTTTTAACAATTGAGCATAGCTCATTGAGCACTGCATATGTAGTTTGTACATAGTCTGTAATATTAACCCTATAGTACAAATAAGAATTTTATGAATTATTTGATCCAGTATTAGATCCAGTTTCAAATAATCCTAAATCTCTACTAATTTTTGAGTACAATGATGAATACCTAATTACAAGGCTTAATAAGCAGACAAAACTGAAGGCTATTATATTTATTTAACTTGTTGGACTCCACATTTGCAATATAGTGCCTAAAAATGGTATCAATGAAGAGTGGAAAAGTTGGTTCACCTTCTCCAGCATTAACATCAGTATATACTACACCAAAAAAAAAGAAAACTGAGTAAAAACAAAAATAAAAATATGACATCTGAAGCTGAACCTAAAAGCTTAATAGATAGGGAGGGAAAAAATTACAACCTCCTTTAAAGAAGCTAGTCCTTGCCTGAGCCATAAGTGCCTTCTCAAAGATACATTAACACCTAATGTTATAGATAAGGGAACAGTAGATATTACAGATAGTAGTAGCGTAAATAAGGAAGCTAATGATAAATCTATCAGGGATGAAATACAGCTGTTCCTATATGACTCCTTTATTGAAGATATAACAATTTTGGAGTATAGTTGGGAAATAAATGGTCCCTCTGTATTTAATCAGAGTACCTCCTCCCAGGGTCCTACTGGAACCTTTTTGCTCAGTTTCTGAAACCTATAGCAAAGAAAGCAGGATTAGACAGAAACAAGGGAAACCTTGCTACAATATAAGGGATGATTTTAATACAAAAACAAAAGATAACATGACTTCTGTTATACAGGATATGAGCTTAGCTATTGAGGGACTGAAAACGTTAGTACCACATTTTCAACCAAACAATACGTCTATACCCCCATAGTAGAGGAGTTGAATGAAGAATTAAATGATTCTAACAGAAATTTCTCAAATTGGCAGCATACATCAGAAGCAAATACCATGCACTCAAATGGTAGGGAGCCAGTTATCTTTGATGAAAGGAAATTCCTATCCACCTCTATATTGTCTAAACAAACTTTGCAGCTAGTTAAAAAACCCTACTTGACTAATATAGCAATTCTAAAGAATACAGTAATTCTGAAAGATGAAATCTCAAATTTGAAAATAGATATATTTCAGAATTGTACATTATTAAAAAAATTAACACAGATGAAAAAAGAGGAGAGAGAATCTTTAAACCAAACACTAGAGCAAGTAAATGATGAAATAAGTATCAGCAAAACCAATAAAGCCTTGCAAGTGAATTTACCAGCACCTTTGTTAGAGAGACTTTGCTTAATGAAACAACTATTGGGAAAACTAACTGTAAATCTAAAACAAATAAACGAAACATAACTATAAAACTTCAGACTAAAAAAACAAAAGCCAAAAAAAAACAAACGTAATAGAACAACAGTATCCAAGGCCAACAGAAAATAGAAATCAAATAATAGGAACAGAAAGGGCATCAGGAACTGAAATGACAATAGAAATTCCAGAAATAATTATGAAGGGAAATGGAATCCAACAGGAAAGTATTGTAATAAATATCCCAGGGGAGACCAAGGTTTTCAATTTTATTTGTGCCACAACCAGATATAGTGGAGATAAGGTAACCAATGTTTTGCAACCACAAAAAAAACATGAACTTTCAGCATGAGGGTAACATGGAATACCTGATCAAGCTTTATGGTATTAACCAACTGTACTGGGAAACCCAACAAATGTTGAAAGATTGGATAACCAAACTGTTGCATAACACAGATGTACAGAATAACATTTTTATAACAAGGCCACCAAATAAGGATTTCCAAAACTGTGCTATTATTTATTGCAATACACTAGAGTTGGCAGAAAACATTTGGAAAAAAGAACATGATCTAAGTATAAAAGGGATCCAAATGTTACCCCCACAACTCGTTCATGTGGTTTGGAGCAATCAAACCTTGGCTACACAAGAAAAGAATGGTAAAGTTGATAATTCTACCAACTGGTATAAGATTACGTTAGAGGTAATATCTGATTATGTTAACTAAAGGAAGCAGCATGGGAAACCAAAACACTCACTACGTTTGGTTGGAAAGTCCTGAACAGGGATACAATAGCTAAAATTAAATCAGAAACAGTAACTTTCTTTTCAAGTGTTTTAGGTGTCCCATTTGCAAGGAAAAGCATAGAGTGGATCAAGGTTCGTGACCAAACCGATGGCAGCACTCAACTAGACATTACTTTTTCAATTTTTAATCTGGTGAAACAAATCTTTGAGCAGTCAATGGTTCTTGCTAGAATGGACTATAACATAGTAGAAGCCCGATCATTAATGAAAAACCACATTAGGGAAAGAATGCAGGAAGAAGAGCAAGTATTTAACAGATTCAATCAATTAGAAACAGTGGAGGAGGACAACTGACTGGCAACAAGTAATATGAATCAACAGTTAACACAAATGTCTATTTTATCATGGAACATTGAGGGGCTCATAATGAAACTAGTGGATGCAGAGTGTAGAAACTTTTTAGTGCAACATGATATCCTCTACTTCCAAGAGACTTGGTATAAAGAGGATTTTACCCCTCTGATGGCTGGCTATGAGGGATATTCCCTGCCAGCTACTAAGGTTATAAAAAGTGGAAGATCATGAGCGGGATTAGCAATCTATATAAAAACCTCAATGAACTTTAAGACAAAATAATTACCTTGCAAACTTCAATCTGTACTACCTCATTTGTTAGAGCAAGATAAACAATCTCTCTTAATATTAAATATATATATATATACACACCACTAAGAGAAATGTTGGATGCGGTTCACAGTTGGAATACATTTACAGAATTAATAGAAGGGCTTAATGATAGGTATCCTACTTACCCTCTGATAATTATAGGGTATTTCAACACCAGAGTGGCAAAGGAAACCACACTTGGAGCTCTACACAGGGATATTTTACAAAACATACCAGACTTAAACCTACACCTTAAACAAATTAGGAGTGCAAAAGACAATAAGATGAATAAACAAGGGAGACATTTATTACAAGCCATGGAGGATACAAATTGTTGTCTATTAAATGGAAGAACAAATGGTAACCTCAAGGGGGAATTTACATTTATGGGCTCGTTAGGCTCATCCACAATAGACCATAATTGGACTAATCTGGATGCAAATAGCAGAATCCCTAACAGTCAGAAGAAGACCTGAATCTAGTCACTTACCACTTAAACTGATGGTTAAATCAGATACTGGTCACATGGTAGATATGGAAAATCAATATGTGGCTCAAAATAGTGAAATAATAAATAGTAGGAAAATAAGATGGAAAGATCATTCTATAAATACAATAAAAGAGATACTATATACAGGTTGCCCATGTAACTATAGACAGGAAAAAATTACAAATACAGAAAATATGGAAATATTAATGAAAATTGGTTGAAAACATCACTCTATATTAAACCCTTTTTATGTCAGTCGAGAATAAAGAAACCAAGGCAAAACAATTGGTTTAATGGACGTTGTAAGAAAGCCAAACAAGGAACTAAATAGAAAGGTAAAAATAGTAAGGAAAAATCCAAACAAGGAAGCGTTGAGGCAATTAAATAGAGAAGGAAAATATATAAGGAATAGTTAGCGAAAGAAAAGAAGAAAAATCAGTTAATGAGGTGGAACAAGTTAAGGCATGTGGTTTACGAAAAGAACAACAAAAAATTTGGGACCTTGGTCAGTAAAGGATACTAACAATATAGTAAAGGAATTGAGGCCTAAAAATTGGAAGAGTTTTACCATAATCTATGTTATTCTCCTGAAGAAAATACTCCTATAGTCACATATGCAAATACACAATACTACCCTTATCCATTTTACACAAATCAATATGAAATACAAGTAGCTCTTGAAGGATTGAAAAACAATAAGGCCCCAGGTCCAGACCAAATAATGGAAGAAGTCTATAAATACTTTCAAGATTGGTGGATTCCTATTTTTTATATAATATTTAACAAGCTATTACAAGGTGAGGAGATACCGAGCAGCTGAAAAGGTAGCTTGGTATGTCCCATACAGTATGTGACAAGCATTTGTCAATGCCGAATGTTTGCTTGCTGGCATTAGCATTGAAAGTGCAGAAGTTAGACAGATGCAGAAAGGTAATGGCAGTGAAGTATTGAACTGACGCCAACTCCACCCTCACCCTGCAGAGATGGACAGGCATTGGGGTGTGCCTTTGGGTCATCACCCATAGCGCTCACACCATTTCACCTCATCCTACCCTGCAGACACTGATAAGTGTTGAGGTGTGCCTTGGGGTGTTCGGGCTTTACACTTATCCCATTCCATAAGGATATACACTGAAATGGGTGCAGTATAGGAGAATGGGGTGAACTTTGGGGCCAAAGAGTCCAAGGCACACCTCAATGCCTGTCATTGACTGCAGGGTGGGGGTTGGGGTGGAATGGCATGAGCATTACTGTTGACAATCCCAAGTCACACCCCTGATGCCTGTCAGTCCCTACAGGGTAGGGTGATATGGTCAGAAACCCTAACGCCCTGGGAGTTTCTTGGTATTTTCACTCCATTTTCACTCCAAGTTTTCAACAGGGGCTTTTTGTTACCACATCGCATGAACAGTGACACTATCAGTTTGTTAACCGAAAGGTGATTTTGCACAGCGACTGCACCATTTGTGACACAGATACAAAAACACATTTTAAAAAGGATGTGAAAATGACAGATGTACTGTTCATGAGGAGGTGTATAAAATGGTAATGTTGAAAATCTGGAGTGAAAATATAAAAAAAATTGGTGAAGTCACGAATGTGTGTAGAAACTGCACAAAGCACACCTGTAATGCAATTATTTGAAGGAATTTTTACACCAGATTTTCAACATAGGCATTTTAGGGCCTCTGCTCATGAACAGTGGCACTGTGATTTTCTTAATCTGTCCCGAACGTTGATTTCGCATAGCGACCAGGTCCATTGTGTGCCACAGGTGCGAAAACATGTTTCTGGCAGGATGTGAAAAATGACAGCTGTACTGTTCATAAGGCAGTGTGCAAAAATGAAAATGTTGAAAATCTGGAGTACAAATATAAAAAATTGATGAAGTTACGAGCATGCATAGAAACTGTGCAACACACGCTGGTAATCCAGTCATTTTTTTGAATTTGTTCGCCAAATTGCTACATGGGCGTTTTGGGACCTCTCCTTATGAACACTGTCACTGTGATTTTCTTAATCTGTCCCGAACATCGATTTTGCACAACGACCACACCATTGTGCACCAAATGTGTGAAAACACATTTCAGGCAGGATGTGAAAAATGACAGCTGTATTGTTCATAAGGAGGTGTGGAAAAAATGGCAATGTTAAAAATCTGAAGTGAAAATATTAAAAATTCTCGAAGTTACGAGCATGTGTGGGAAATGCACAAGGCACGCTCACTACACAGTCATTTTTTGGAATGTTTTCACCAAACTTGCAACATAGGCTTTTTGGGAGCCCACCTTATGAACAGTTACCCTGTTGTTTCATTAATTGGTCCTGGAAGGTGATTCCATGCAGCGACCAAGAAATCACCTTTCAGGACCGAATAACGACATGACAGAGACTGAATTTATGAGGATTCCCAAGAACCCCATGTTGAAAATTTGGTGCCAAAAGTCATAAAAATGGCCAACATAGCCACCTAAGTTGAACCCCCCCCCCATTTATGCCATTATACAGCTTACCGGCACTTCTTCAGTTCACGGTCGGCTTTGAAGAGTGCAGACATGTTCCTGCTCCACTGAAGATCATCGCGCCGGGCTCCGGAGGTAAGTATGGGGTGAGGGATGCAGGGAGATAGGGTGCAGAGATGGTGGGTGTGGGTTAGGGGAGGGGGGCACCGAAGACAATGAGGGACCATTTTCTTGTTTACAGGTTAAAAAAAACTTTGCGGGAAGGTTTTCTTTTTTACAGGTACATTTGGCACACTGGGGTGAGCTCCCAGTGTGCCACCTGGGTGTTTTGGGACTACTGGAGCTGATGAGGATCGGGCACCCCATCAGCAAAGAAAATGGGTCTGTGTTTGGTGGGATATGATGCTGAGGGGGATTGGGCACCCCCTCGGCATACAAATTAAACTACAGGGACACCATGCCGATGGGGATTGGGCTCCCCGTTGGCAAATGAACTGGGGAAGGGGCATGACAACAGGGGGATTGGGCACCCCTGATGTCAGCTTTCAGGTGGGACTGTGAGAGGTGGACTATGACAGCTGCCACCATGTTAATTGAAATGTTACACCAGGCAAGGCATGCCCTGCAATGACTGGTCACTCCCTCATTGCAGCAACAAAATTGTTTCACGTTGGCACGCTTTTGAGCTACTGTCATAGACAGCATGCTCATTCATTGGTGCCACACAGACAAGCTCTAAAAAGCAGTGGCAGCATTGGCCACAACATGGCATCACCTCCACAACCTGCTACTCCAGCAAGCTGTCACAACATGTTCCTTTCGCATGCATGCAAGCAAACATAAAAAGAAATGGGACCCCTCTGATCGACTAATGTATAGGCTGATATGCCTCTTGGACATATCACAAAAGATATTCTGTTGTATAATCCTAGATAGGCTTTGGAAATGGACAGAGGAGATGAATACACTTAGTGAATTCCAAAATGGATTCAGAGAAGGGAGATCTACGATCCAATACTGCTATTCCCTATCACACCTGATATGGAAATATGTAAAGGCCAAGAAAGGGAAACTCTACTGCTGCTTCGTAGACCTCAAAATGGCATTTGACTCCATTAGTCAGACTCTTTTGTGGTGTAAATTGAAATCTTATAATATGGATGATACATTCTTTGATGTTATAGTAATGTTGCACCAGGACACCTGGTTAAAAGTTAAATACTGTATAACCAGAAAGGTGATCTAACAAAAGAAATAAAAAACAAATTTAGGAGCAAGACAAGGATGCCTTTTGACTCCAGTCCTATTTAATCTGCATATAAATTCCTTAATTGAAAACTTAGATAAACCAGAATTCCATTCTCTGAGTATTAAAAATAGGAAACTACCAGTCTTAGCGTTTGCAGATGATCTTGTACTGATATCAAATTCACTTCTAGGGTTACAGAGGAAAATAGACAATTTTTCTGACGTGTAAAGAAAATAAATTAACAATAAACAAAAGCAAAACAAATCTACTAGTGTTCAGTTATAATAAGAAGACAATGCTAAGTTTATAATTAGGCCCGGATATTCAAAGCAGTTGCGCAGTTTGGCAGTTGAAATTCAATGCAAAGAAGTGCAAGATAATACATGTGGGGCACAAAAACCCAGGCGCAATATATAAGTTGGGGGTGAGGATATAGCATGCACCAAGCAGGAACAGGATCTTGGGGTTATCATCTCTGATGACCTCAAGGTAGGGAAACAGTGTGACAAGGCAGCAGGTAAAGCAAATAGGATGCTGGGATGCATAGGCAGAGACACTAGTGAGGCCCCACCTGGAGTACAGTGTACAGTTCTGGAGACCTTACTTATGTAAGGACATAGACAGGGTAGAGAAGATTCAGAAGAGGGCAAGAAAGATGGTACATGGATTGCATCACAAGTCCTGTGAGGACAGGTTGAAGGAATTGAATATGTACTCCCTGGAGGAGAGGAGAAAGACAAGGGATATGATAGAGACACACAAGTACCTTACAGGGAGGAACAGGGTGCAGGAATGAATACACTATTTTGAAGAGAAAAAGATGTTCCAGGACTAGAGGGCATGGGATGAAGTTGGAGGGAGGACGATTCAGAGGAAACGTGAGGAAGAATTTCTTCACAGAACGGGTGGTGGACAAGTGGAACACCCTGCCAGAGGAAGTGGTGGGGGCTGAAACAGTCACGGGATTTAAGAATGCATGGGATAGACATAAAGGAATTCTGGAGGTCAGGGTTAAGGGGCAACAGACTTCTAGGAAAACATGAAATAAACTTACAAGCTCAAATGGGCAGACTGGGTGGGCCGTAGGCCCTTATCTGCTAACACTGTCTATGTATCTATGTATTGCGTCAATGTGCAACTATAATGATTGCAGGCGTAAGTGCAGGGGATGTTCCCATGAATATCCAGCACAGTGGTACATTCAACCGTGAAACCATGGCGCAAGTGCAGAGCAAATCAAAGTTGCTCCGAGCAGATTTGTTCCTATAAATACAGGGTGCAAGCACACAGACAGAACTTGCACCAGGCAAGAGAGAGAGAGAGAGAGAGAGAGAGAGAGAGAGAGAGAGAAAGAAAGAAAGAAAGAAAGACCAAAGCAGACACAGGGAGAGGGACAGAGGTGGCATTGGAGAGGAGAGTGGGGGCAGAGAGAGTGAGAGAGAGAGAGAGAGAGAGAGACAGACACACTGCCAGGCAGTGCACCAGGTTGGCACACAGGCAGCAGCAGCCAACTGCCCAGGGGGATATTGGACAGCAAGGGCCATGGATAGTGTGCCCTTCGTGATGGAGGCCATAATGAGAGGTGTGAGGGGGCAGGAGGAAGGCGACATGGCGAGGAAGGGCCGCCAGTGGTATGCCGACACAGGTGGTACGGTGCCCGCATCACTTTTGAGAACTACAGTGACACAGAGATTGTGGGCCAGTACCGCCTGAACAGGGCCATTCTGAGACAGCTCTGTGAGCTGTGCAGTGAGGAGATGCAGGCACCCACCAGATGGAGTCACGCCATGTCTGTGGAGATGAAGGTGACAGCTGTCATGTGCCTATTCGCCACGGGCACCTTCCAGAGACCAACAGGGACACCACAGGCATAACCCAGTCAGCCACATCCCGCCTCCTCACACAGTTCCTCAATGCTGTGCTGCCACCTGTTTCCGAATTCATCCATTTCCCCAGCACACAGGCAGAGCGTACAGCAACCATGCAGGACTTCCACAGGGTTGCACGTATGCCTGGTGTGATTGGGGCCATTAACTGCACCCATATGACCATCCACATGCCACCTGGCCCCAAGGGCATGGCGTACATTAACAGGATGGGGTGCCTGAGTGTCAACTGCCAGGTGGTGTGCGATGCCAAGGGGAGTATCACCAATGTCTGTGCCACACACACCTCGGGAGTGCACATGATGCGTTCATCTGTCACAGTTCTGTGCTGTGCCACTGGATTGAACATGGGGACATCCCCAAGGGCCACCTAGTGGGTGAGTATGGCACGGGCAAGGGGTGATGCTCTGATCATACCTTGGGATGGGGAGGGCAGGATGTGCATGTTGGCGTGGGCGCCAGGGACAGGCAAGGGGCACAGCATAGAATAGGAGAGGGCTAACTATGTCATTATCCACACAGAGGACAGCGCTTATCCACTGAAGTCCTGGCTGCTCACCCCCAAATGGTGCCCATCGTCCCCAGCAGAGGAATGCTACAATGAGGCACATGCCAGCACACGTAACATTATCGAGCATGTCTTTGGCATGCTGAAAGCACATTTCTGTTGCCTAGACAGGTCAGGCAGTGCCCTACAGTACAGCCCCTCAAAAGTCTGTGGCCTATTCCTGGCCTGCTGCACGCTGCACAACATGGCCATTGACCAAGGGATAGCTGTCAAGGCTGATAAGCGCGATAGTAGTGGGGATGATGCAGGCAATGGGCTAGAGGTTGGTGGATAGCCACCCACTGGGTGGAGGGATCCCCAGCTGTGACAGCAGTTGCAATGACACCAGGACACCATCGCACAGGAGCACTATGGTGCACACAGGTAGGTGGTGTGATACACATGCATGGGCCACACAAACAGGTACAGCACACATGCAGGGGCATGCATGGCAATGGGCATGCACACACAGAGGTGTTATGCAGGGGAAGGGGAGTCAGGGGCACACAACCATACAGAACCACACACAGCAACACACACACACACACACACACACACACACACAAGCACCCACACACCCAGGCGGTGGTATGTGGCATGGATCAGATGCATTGCACTGGTGCACAGACGCAACTGGTGCTAGACTGCCTTGCATCACGCTAATACCACATGGTCCAGTGGCTGGGCAAGCACACACACAGGCAGGGTGTGGCATGAAACACAGGTGCCACCCCAGTGGTGGGCACACATGCACTGCCCATGTACACACAGGGCAGCAGCAGCAGACTGCAGGCGGGGCAGCCCACACATCAGGTCTGCTGCATGGAACCATGGCCACCATGGCCATGGGGGTGGCCGCACTCGGGCCGATCGGCAGTCACAGGCTGTGCATCATCCATGGGGGGGTTAGCAACAGCCCCCCCAGGGGTTGAACCATGGAACCACGACTGTGTCTGCGTGGGGGTGTGAAGGCACCCATACAGGCCAGCCCTGGGCATGCCTGGGATGCCCACATCAGAGCCTGGCATTGACTGTGTTGGGGTCACCTGACGCCAGGTTCACGGGGTGGACAATGTGCTGTGGGGGTCATCTGTGCCCAGCCATGCCCTGTGGCAGCCAACAGCACAAAGCCATCCGTGATTGCAGTGGCAATGCAATCCAGGAATGTAGTCATGGCCTCCTACATGTGCTGCATCCCCACCAGGATCTGTGTATTGCGCCTCTCCTGCTGCTCAGCTAACTGGTGCACCTCTGCGTGCAGTGCATGCACCCCAGTGGCAAGTAGCACCTGTTGCTGTACGGACACCCACAGCAATTGGGTGTGCTCAGCCAGTGGGTCATCATCCTGGGGCTCCCAGTTGGGATGCCGATCCTCATGTGGTGACCGGCCATGCTGCACAGCCCCCCTTTCTAGTGGACACTGCACAGTGGGGTCTGCAGGGGGAATGGGCACAGCAGGCGTACCAGCAGCGGACCCTGTGTCCGACTGCCCGGTGGCACCCGCAGCTTGCTACCATCACCTGTCTGGCCGCTGTACACCGCCCAGTGCCTGCGTGGCCACACCACCACCACTGCAGGGCACAGCCGGGGCAGCACACACCGCTGCACCTGCAGTGGTGGCAGGCAGCTGTTTCGGCCATGGCAGGATGCTGGGCGTGCTGTCTGTGTCAGTGGCCAGCAGGGGCATCTCACCCATAACATTGTCCATACTGTCCAGGATAATCGTGATGTCATCATCAGTGTTGCACCCCGCCCTGCTCTATGTCTCTGCGCAGAGGACACCAAGGCTAGCATCCCGCAGGAACACATTCAGGGCCTCGTCCGACCCAGGTCCAGGACATCCACCTGCACTGTGGTGGTGAGCTGTAGCCTGTCAGGCCCCTGGATGCCAGTGGAGGTGGACGGCTGGTCCTTCAGGGCCATTCCAGCATCCACGGCTGCTGCCACTGCTGGTCCTCCATCATTCGCACAGATGCATGTTGGTGCTGCAAGAGAAAGAAAGGCATGTCAGTGATGCATTGCCCACATGAGCCCCCCCATACTGCCACTGCATGTGTCCTGCAGCATGGCATGGATGTGGGTGCGCACACATGCACATGACATGCATGCCGGCTGCATGCACACCAGCATGCTCGTATACGCACCCTCCGTGCCACCAGCTATGCATGGCTGACATACTTACTGTGCAGCAATGGACTGCCACCATGAGTGCTGGCACATCCACAGGTCCCCCTCTGGTGGCATTCTGGGATGCAAGGATGGCTGCCACATTCTCTTCAATGTGCCTCTTGTCTGTGCCCACCTTCTTCTGGCACTCCTGCGCTGATCGCTGGTGGCTGCCAGGCTGGTTGACGTATGGTGCCACTTCCTCCCAGGCCCCATCCTTGGTCTGTGGTGTGCCAGTGGCACCACTCAACATGGTCTCCCTATCCAGGTATGCATCAAACAGGGCCTCTGTCTCTACTTTAGTGAAACTGGGCCTGCGCTTCCAAGCAGGCCCATGCTCCTCACCCTCCTCACAGTCTGACATGTCGCGTCCTGTGGACATGGACAGCACAGTGTGTTAGTGTCAGCATCTCCCTGGTCCATCTCACTCTGCTGTGCTGCCTGCTCCCAGTGAGCTGCAGCAGCATGCGCAACTTACCTTGAAGGGATGTAATACCAGTCCATGGCCTGTGCTGTTCTGTGATGTATATGAGGTGCAACACATGCAAATGAGGTTTGACAAAAAGGTAATGACATGCTAATGCATTCAGTGCGCCACACATGGGCTGATGAGCTAATTTGCATGTGGTGTCTGAATATCGCATTATTGTGCCGTGTGCAATGGGGTTGCACCAGAGCAAGTCGCGATAGCTTAATGCGCACGCATGCACGGTGCACAGGTCCACAGTGTGCATGCATGTCATGGCATCATGGCAGCAATCATGCACGGACAATGACGATGCCATGGCATTGTGCATGTTGTGCATGGGCCGGCTACATGCATGGCCATGCATGGGGTGCCATGCCCTATTGCCCACGTGTGCAATGCCGGTCAACCCCTGACCCCTGGGTCTGGCCTCTGACCCTGTAACCCCACGTAGCCACACCCATTCTGTGAATCCCCACACTGCAAGATGTGCGTGCACTGTACATGCACCCATGCATCATGCAGCAGGCACATGGTGTGGACACATGCACCTCTGGAAGCCATTTTCACCACCCAATGCAATTAGCAGAACATGGCACAGGCACAGCAAAGGAGGGCCCAGAACTGGTCTCCCATCAAGGTGGCCAACCTAGTGGCATGTGTGGAGCCCCACGCCCCCAGCACTTTGGGCAGTTGCCCCTGCAGCAGGCCATGGGCACCATGTGGCAGGCAATCACCACAAGCCTGGGGCACAGGACAGGGGTGCCCAGGACTGGGAAGCAGTGTCACCACCATTATGATAACCTCATGCGGTGGGACCCGGAGCACCTCATGAGGCTACAGGCACGTGCCAGGTGAGGAGTCGTGCCACAGCCAGGTGAGTCATCCTATATTGCATATTTGCCCTGGTGCTGTCCTGTGGTATTGGCTTGGCTGCCTGCCATGCCCTGCAGAGGGGTACACTGTCATTGTGTGCACTGCCAGATTCTGCTTGTGTTGCGATGCTGCTGTGCAGCAGTGTGGGATGTGTTGGGTTGGGGCACACCCTGTGCACAGGGGTGGGGGTGGGGGCAGCTGCTGTGGTTAGTTCCTGATGTGCACCTGATTTCTTTCCATTCCCAGGACCTGAGGACTGTAGGAGGGCCCAGGCTGCTGCAGTAGTGCAGCAGGCCACATCAGGACAAGCCAGAGTGGGACCGGCACCAGTAGGGCCACAGAGGGCAGGTAGGCACTGTCATGATCCTTCGCACTGTGCATGGGGAGTGGGAGATGTGGGTGTGGGCATGGCAGCCTGTACCATGTGGCATGGCAGCTGTGTGTGTTGCACTGTGCATGATGCATGCCACTGTAGCGCAGCCATTGGACACTTGTGCCAGCTGTTGGTGGAGTGGGCACGTGCGCCCGGCTGCCACTGGTGTTGCTGTGGTTCCGCCGGTGCACTGTGCCATGTGACTGTCTTTGTACAGTCAGGTGGCCAGTGTGTGGTGAGGACCACCTCTGTGCAATGTTGTGGTGTGCCGAGTTGCTGGCAGACATTGGCCCACCCCCCTGCAGGTGGCCAGTATGGGCCCTCCAGGGGTGTGTGTGTTCCCACTGCCTATTGTGCACAGTGGGTGGGCATGGTTCCTTGGGACATTACACTGATCACCTGTCCCGTCCCTTGTCATAGGTGTCCAGCAGAGGTGTAGGAGGTCCATGTACTGCAGGCTGCTCCGGCAGCTCATACTAATAACCTCAACCACCATGGAGGCAGTCCTACAGGTTTGGCACCTGCTGCTGGCAGATCAGGGGTGTCAAGGACACTAAGAGGGTGACAGGTCATGACCACAATTAGTTTGGCCCCAGCTTTCCCCTGTTTCCCCTGCTGTACCTCCCCCTACAGTCCCTCTTCCCAATATACTGTCCCTGTTCCCTGTCCCCTTCCCTCAGTTTCCTACCCTTTCCCACCACCTTGTTATTGTACATAGTTTGCATTGTAAATACATATTTTTTGACTTACCTGCCTGTGTCAGTGTCTGCTTTGCAGGTGGCGAGAGGGCCCATGCTGCAGTGGCCCAGTGTCTGTTTGTGAGGTGTGCCTGTGTCAGGGCGCATGTTGTGCTTCTGTAGTTCACTGCTGTGTGCTGTGGTGTGTCCCACTGTGATGGTGTCCTTCCTCTCGGTTGGTGGCTGTGCCTTGGGGTGCCCATGGGGCAGCTGTCAGGGTTGTGTGGTGGGTATGTGCATGTGGTGGTACACTGCCATGGTTACTGGTCGAGTACTGGCTGCACACTGTGTTGGGGCCCCTGGTTGGCACTGTGTGGCCTGTCTCATATGGTCTGCCACATTACCTGCCTCCCGGCATGTTTGGTGCCTCCTGTGTGGGCTTTCTGTGTGCTTGTGTGGCATGTGTGTATGTGCTTGGTTGCGTGGTCCTGGGTGTGGCCTGCTCTGGTCTGGGAGGGAGGGAGGGGCATGGCCAGCAGCCTGCAGATGGTGGGCTCCCTTGGTGGCCCTCCATTGGCCATTGGCACCTCCCTGTTGCCTGCTATCTGTGCCACTGTTGTGTTCTGGGCAGGGGTGCTTGTGTGTGCCCTGCTCATGGAGGCCTCCTGTGGCCTGTCACTGTGCTTCCCTGGCTCTGTCCCTGGGTCTCTTCTTTGTACCATACCCCTGTCTGTTGCTCTGCTGCTTTGCTCCCATGGTTGTGCTGGAGCATCTCTTTGTGTGACATGGCGCAACTGTGTTTGCGCCATGGCGCAACTGTGCGATATTTAGCCTGGTTACGCTGGCGCAGTTTGGCCAGCACAACCTCTCAATATGGCTCCTGTTGCACCATGGTGCATCAGGTTTGCACTGCGCTGGACTGGAGCTAGCCTTTGGCCATTTCTGAATATCTGGGCCATAGACAACAAAAAGTTAGATACTGTTAAAAGCTATCTTTACTTAGGAGTTTGTTACACACAAGATACCAAATGGACGGATCATTTAAAATTAACACGCCATAAAATAATAACTGCATTCAATGCTTTCAAAAGGTTTTCAGTACAAACAGGGAATGAGTCAGTAAAAGGATTATTAAAAGTTATGGAAGCAAAAACAAGAGTGAGTCTCTTGTATGCAGCAGAAAATGAGCCCCAGAGAAACTGGAAATTCTACAAACACAGATAAACAAATTATTCAGATACGTCCTAAAGGTTCCCCCAGGGAGTTCCTGCCTGATATTAAGGGCCTAATTAGGTCAGCTTCCACTTATAAATTATGTCATTGAAAGAAGAAGAATATTTCTATTAAAATTATTTTTACTCCAGGAACACAGAATACCCAGCATGTGTCTTGAGGAGGAAATTGAGTATACAACAAGAGGGTTGGTGTTCTCAATGATGTCATGTATTGCCTCCTGTTTGTATCCTATGGGGTTAGGATACTTAATATCACAAATTTATTATAGACCTTTAGAAGAGATTATGCTCCAAGTCAAAACTAGGGCCAAGACATATCTATATCCAGAGATATGGAATTATTACAAACATACAAAAATTTCAATTGGTATAAAAAAATCAAAATAATACATAGTATAGAACCCAATTTGGTTTTATTGGATCACCCTGATGTTAGAAGGATAATCACTAGATTCAGACTATAAATTTATGATTGTAGATATGTTTATTACTGTCAGAAATGAAATGATATTGATGATGGATTATGCAAATGTAAATTAAAGGTTCTGGATGACTTGAAGCACATTCTCTTAATATGCCCTTTATATGAAAAATGTAGGAGGTTCTCGTTAGGGCCTATATTATCAAACCTTGATCTCCCATGGACCAAATCTTAATTTATTTGTTCAACACTCAGGATAAAACCATTTTGCACAGACTCAGTCATTATTTATTGTCATTGAAATTGTAATAACGTGTTATATTTATACAAAAATGGATTAACTGTTCTATATTTTATTGTGATTTTATTTATGAATGTTATTATGTATGTTAACAATTGTAATGACCCTGTGTCGAGCAATAAAAAAAACTGATATGAAAAAAAAAAGCAAAGATATGCAACTTATGTGCAGGGATCACATGACACACTGACCTCAGATCCTCTGCCTACATCCATCCATACCAAAGGGTTGTAACTGCATAGGGAGATGGAGGAACTTTCCTGCCTATCTGTGTCCATGAAACAAACTTTGGAGGTGTTGCTCCAAAACCAACAGAGCATTCTTGAGGGTCTGGTGGAACTCTGTGGTGGCAGTGCACCCTCTGCCTCCAGGCCATAGCTCCATTCTCTATATGCTCCTTGATTCAAAATTCATTACTATCAGTTTGTTAGAGTATTAGAAAATGATTTTTGCCAAATGCTGAGTACCTTGGTGGATCTTAGATTGCTGCTGAATTAACATAAAACCCAGTAGCATGCTCTTCACAAAAAAGCCAATTACATATGACAATTTGGCTCAGAAATCAAGTAGGGGTATTGATATAGCTAGGGTGGCCACTTATAAGTATTTAGATATATAACATTGGATGAACATTTAAATTTTAATTTCCATGTAAACTGTCAAATAAATTGAAAACATTTTTATACTTTTTTTTTATAGAAACAAAGGGTATTTCAGCTATCATATTAGGAAATGACTGGTAAACTCCTTATTTATCTCTGTACTTGATTATGGCGATTGCATCTACAGAACAGCAATTGCTAAAACTTTGAATTATTTGGATACTTTATATCACAGTGCACTAAGGTTTATTACCAGACTTCCACTTAACACTCATCACTGTCAGTTATATGTAGCTACAGGCCTGACCCCATTGTCAGTACAAAGGGGTATTCACTGGTACTTGTATGTTTATAGATTTATTATTGGGACTCTGCCTAAATTCCTTACTAGTTGCTTATGTTACAGAAGACATTCATCTTATAGTCTTAGATCATTTAATACAGTTAGTTTTATCATCCCTAAACAGCGGTCTAAATTTGGTTCCATTAAGTTAGCCTCCTCTGTCCCTCGTACGTGGGATTTGATTAAGAAAAGATGCAATTTAAGTAAGCATTAACCCCCGACAAAGGAGGGGTCTGCTACTGGATTAATGTCCTGCTGGGGGGGGGTGATGCACGAGGCCACAGGCTGAGTGCTTCCAACCACCCAGCGGGCATTAGTCCACTAGTAGAGCCCTACTGTGGAGGGGATTAATGCTCTTGTAACATGGGCAATGTGGATATCTGTAATATTGCATTATTATCTGTAATACATTATACATACAGATAGATGCAGTGTTTCACTAAATGTTGATAGCCATACAAAATATTCAGTACTTTTCAGTTCCTGAGTACCACATTTATTGATATAGTGGTGTTTTTTTATCACACATCTATAGCTTTCTCATAGGAGACTAACACAGTGAGTAGTTCAATGGTTATTTTTTTTTTCTACATGTACAAACTGTTTTTATTTCACTCGTTTCTGTTCTGTTAACTGATATTCAGAGGTTGTGCTGTGATGGGATTATCATTTGCATATATCCTTCACTCAGCTTCTGTGGATTTATACGTGACTGTTTACCTCACTCCTCAATTTGCTGCACTTTCACTGCTACCTGATAGCAATACAACTTTAGCTATGTTCCTGCTGGATAGGATGACTACAGCAGACGTGACCGTTAGCATTTCTTCTTTTTCTCTGTCCTTCACTTCTAGTATGCACAAGCCACATCCACTCCACACTGTGCACCTCATGGGTTGCTACACAGCACATATTGCTCATGCCGTGGAACAGTGGTTTCTCCTACTAGCTGCAGTCTGCTACTGCAGTAGCGGGGTTTATTGCATGCGCCTTCGGTATTTGCTAGGGATGGGGACGGTGAGTGCCACTTTGTGCTTTTTCTTCATTTCTCTCTGTGCTGATTTCTAAAACTGCTTCATTCTAGCTATATAACTAATGCTGTCAGCTAGCCTCCTCTAGGTGAATGAAAGAAAAAAAATGATTTACTCTCTGTATTGTGTCATTCTTGTGCAACTGTGCAGTCCTTACACTATCATTGCCTTCTCTCACTATTTTTTAGCTACCAGAATAAATATGTCATGCTGCTACGTGGTGCTACACTGTGTGTCAGTCCCCTACCACAATTATTGCAATGCACTTTAAGGGAATTGTAAAAAAATCACACCAGACATACAGTAAATTCTGTGCTCACTGAATTTTTCTCAGCTACCAGAATAAATATGTCAGGCTGCTGCATGCTGCTACAAGGTGCTGCATTGTGTGTCAGTCCCACCAACACAGTTCTTGTAATGCACAATAGGAGATGAACTTTACTGCCCAGGCATTCTCAGTCTAATAAATTCTCCTGTCTGGAAATTTTCACATGAGTGAACAAAAAGAGATGAGCTCCCTGAATTAATATGATACTTCTGTACTATGTAAATTTTCCACCACAGCACATGTCCGGATGAACTGTAGTGACCAGAAATTCTGGATATTTTCTCATGAAATAATACCTGTTTAGGTCGCTGGTCTGGATGATAATCTTCGAATATCCCTGTGTGGTCTACCAGCAAGGTAAGTTTTTGTTTTTCACTTTTTACTTTTTGGCTGTGGGCAGGAAGGGTTGGAAACTGTGTTTTTCTAACCATCTTTTATTCCTCTTTCTCTCTTTTCAGGAATTTATCACTAAGGTTATGCAATGTTGTTGCTGCAATTGTCCATCCTAGTTCTGTTCTTTAATTTAGCAATGTTTACTACCAGGAAAGGTAAATATTTTTTTTTCCACTTTCATTCTTAAATTCCTAAATGTTATTCATAGGTCACTTTGCTGCTGGATCTCTCACTTCAGGTATTTTTCAGCTGTGTGACAATGTGGAATCAGGCAGTAGCATCAGGTAGATGACTGGTACTCATGCTGGATATGGAGTATATGTTGACTTTAATAAGTCCAAACACAGTGGTGGAGAAGCTGGAGGAAGAGGAGTCTTGAGCATGAAGCAGTCATGACAGAATGGAAAGAGACTTGTCAAGTGTACACTCCCCATTATGTAGCACCTGTGGCAAAAAACAAAAAAGAAAAAAATTAAAAGAAAAAATAACTTTTGAAAAGGATACTTACCATCACATTGGTGACTGCCATACCTTGAAATGAACAACAGTGAATGTAACTTACCACCACAGCAGACAAAGTTGGGCCTTAACTGGACTTCAGGATCTTGTTGACTTGATGCATGTGCTGACTGGCTGGAGGCTCAGCTTGAGGACTGGCTGGCTTGCTGGAGGTCTGCCTGGCAACCACTTTTATGCTGGCATAAGAGTTTGAGTTTCTGAGTCTGGATGCATGTAGTGGAGGTGGTGGTGGCTCATGTTGGTGGATGTGGAAGGCACAAGCAGGCCAGAGGAGGAGAAGAAGATGCTGTCTTGGTTGCTGGAGGATGCAAGGTCTGCATGTTTGGCAATAGCATTTGCAATGGCTTAAGAGTCTGGTCTTTCAGTCTTGATGCATGTGGTGGAGGCAGTGGAGGCTAATGTTAATGTTGGCAAACCTGGTATTTAATGATGTAGTGTTCACTGATTTTCTTTTTTTTTATCATGTAACATTTTATTATTTTCCACACTTAGCACAGCACTGGTAAAGAGCATATATCAATACCATCTGTATCAACAGACAACTGGTCTGAATACATTCAGATATTAACTTTCCACCGGGGTATACATCATGTGTCAATGTACTTGCTTTAAGAAAGAAACAGCTTATCTTCATGCCTCTGGAGTTGCATAATAAATTTCAGAAACCATCTATACCTTACAATGCCTATCAACATCTATTATAAGCAGCCATCGACGCACCTATAAAAGAGATACATTAAAAGGTAGCTAGCCAGAATATACTATGCAGGCCTACTATCAGTAGAGGTAGAAAACAAGTCAAGAAGTAAAAGGTTATCCAAGAAGTAGCAGGTGCGGTAGGAGATAATCAGGAAACACAGGTCACAGTGGTGTGGGGCAAAAGCATGGACTCCCTCCGGAAAGGGGAAGGACCTATCCTTCATCTACCCATCTTTAACCAGCAGGGGGATTTTTGCAGTGGGAGTTGCAATCATACAAATATCATGAGTGCAGGTATGCATCCCACTTACAGTGGTAACTGGACAGTTTACCCTTGGCTGCTGCTGTGAGTCTTTCAAAGACCACCAGCCTAGCTATGGCCGCACACCATTGTGAGACTGTGGGGGGTGAGGGGTTCCTCCATTTTAACAGGAGAGCCCTTTTCACCTCCATGACTATGGCCAGTACCCATGCTTTGCTGTAATGGGGGAAAGTGGCCAGGTGGGGAGACATCCTCCAATAGCAGGGGGTAGTATTGAAGGTGATTTGTGTGCCTACTATAGCTGAGCAGTCCTTCAGTACTTGCATCCAGAAAGTATGTATGCCTGAGCAGGACCACAGTATGTGGAAAAGGTGGTCCAGAGAAGCTTGACATCTCCAACACGTATCTTATGGGATGAGCTGATGGCTGAACAGGAATGTGGGGGTCCTATGCCACCTGAGTAATATCTCAAGTTGCAATAACTGGCTCCTGGAGTCCTCATATGCCATATGTGCCACCCTAAGACAATCTGACCATTACAGGGGAGATATCGGATGAGGAAGGTCTCGGTCCCACGCCACTTTGCTAGGTAGTGAGATGTCCAGCTGCATGTCTCTAAGTGTTTTATACAAGGTGCCTACTAGGCCTCTACCACCCGACAGTCAATGGAGATTGTCTATGCAGCTCCATTTAGACTAGGATACGGCCGATTTAAGAAGGGGGGTAAGGACACTCCTTAACTGGAGAAACTTCCAAAAATCGTGGGCTGGCAGTTCGTATTTGCCCCTAAGCTGTTCAAAAGACATCAGCACATATGTGTTTGTGATGACAAGATCCACAACTGTAACAATGTGCTTAGAGGCCCAGAGCTTCCAAAAAATCAGTTTGTGGTCCACCATGATGAGAGGATTATTCCAATCGGAGCATAGCAAAGAGGGGGGTACTCCGCGTTCGGAACTTTAGCAAGGGCCATCGCACTACGCCAGGATCTGCATGTCTCTTTCATAAGATGTGTCAAATGCTGCCCCTGGGATTGTTTACTAGACAACAGAGAGTAAAGGGGGAAATTGGGCTACAGGTCAGTTTCTAGCTGAACCCATGGGGGGGGAAGGGAAGAGTGAGGGGCAAACCAAGCCACCACCTGGGCCACCCAAAAGGCAAGTTGATACCCTAAGAACCGGGGGAGGTTCAGACCCCCTCTGGTCCAGTGGGCACGCAACTTCGCACACCCCCATCTGGGGGCTTTGCCCTCCCAGAGGAACAGTGCCACCAGCCTATCCAAGGCCTGAAATGGTTTCTGAGTAAGGAGGATAGACAAGTTTGCAAGTAAATATGAAACCCTGGAGAGAATAAACATTCAAATAGCTTCAACTTTCCCTATCAAGGTAAGGCATAATTTCCTCCACTGTTATACTTCGGCCGCTAACAACACCAAAAGGGGAGAGAAGTTAGCTGGTTCCAAGTCCTTCCACACTAATGTAATGATAATACCCAGATAGGGGAAACCTTGTGGGGCCCAGGTAATATCTGTGCCATTCAGGCAATGCCTACTGCATTTTTTATTTGGTGGGGAGAGTGTCATTTTCTTTTGGTTTACCTGGAGTCCTGACAAAGAGGCGAACTCTTGCAGGATGGGCAGATCCAGGGGGACAGAAACCTGCGGGTAGGAAAGCGTGAGCAGCATGTCGTCTGCATACACATTGACTACGTATGAAGAGCTGCCTACTTTAATGCCAGTGATACTCGGGGCAGTGGTAAGCTTCCTTATCAGTGGATCAAGGGTAACCAGGAAGAGTAAGGGGGAGAGGGGGCAGCCCTGCCTAGAGCCTCTGTACAGGGTAAAGGGGGGAGATATCCTTATTAGTAAGAATTCTGGCTGTAGGTCAGTTGTACAGAGTTGAGACCCAAGAGCAAAAGGAAGGGCCAAAACCATGCAGCTAGAGAACCTGGTGTAGGTATGCCCACTCCAGAGAGTCAAATGCCTTGGCAAAGTCAATTGCCAAGGCAGCCATGGGAGTATAGGACTGTAGCGCCAACCATTTAATGTTGAGGATAAGCCATAGGTTATCCGCACTGGATTTCCCTGCTAAAAACCCTGTCGGTGAGGGGTGAATCAACCCTGCAAGAAGTGGTGACAGTCTGGCCGCCAGCACTTTGGCCAATACCTTAGTACCCACTGGGAGAAGTGAAATGGGCCTGTAGTTCACGCAGAGTAGCCCATCCGATGCTTTTTTTGGAATCAGTGTGATGAGAGCCTCTCGCATAGTAGAGGGGAGTGAGGTGTCCTTCTGAACTTCCTGGAGGGCATTTAGAAGGGGGGGTGGCGATTTCATCCTGTAACAGTTGATATAACTCAACAGACATCCCGTCCGGACCTGGGGCCTTCCCTTTAGCCATGTGTGACAAAGCCAACCGCAGCTCATCTTGGGTAATTGGGGCCTCCAGAGCATGGGTCTGTTTGTCAGTGAGCACCGGTAAGTGGGCTGCTTGGCAGAAAACATGCAGGCGCCAAGCTATCTCCTCGTCGGGCAGGGTGGTTTGGGACTGATAAAGTTCTTGATAAAAGTGATACATGGTTTCGTTAATAGCTTTGGGCATAGTCACTACCTTCCCTTGTTTAGTCTTTAAAGCCAGGATCCTAGAAGACGCCTGTTGCTTTCAGAGGTAGTAGGCTAGGAGCTTCCCCCCTTGTCCCCTCCCTCCCAGGAGCGGTGTTTGGCTCGAGTTAGTTGCCACTCTACTTTTCTATTTAACAAAATATTGATTTTGTATTTTAGCCCAGTGATATCAGCTAGAAGGGGGGAATTCAGTGGGTTAACTGTGGATAACTTAAAATGTCTTTCCAAATTCACAAGTTCTGTTTGCAATGCAGATATCTGTTGCCCCCGCTGCTTATTTTTAGCGGCCGAGTAGGAAATAATCCTCCCCCTTAAATGACCTTAAAGGCTTCCCACACTACCGTAGCACTGGTTTTCCCTGGGGTATTGAAGGTAAAATAGGCACGGGATTCTTCCTTCAAAAAATCTCAAAACGCTACATCTTGCAACAGGAGTGGGTTACACCTCCATCTTGTTGAGGATGGCCCCTGCCCCAGAGGCAAAAAAGTGATTGTCACTGGGGCATGGTCCAAAATCAGTATACTGCCAATGGAGGCATCTACCAGTCATGGGAGAGCAACATGGTTGGCCAGCCAAAAATCAAGCCTGCTATGTGTTCTATGTACTTTCGAAAAGAATGTATAGTCTTGCCCAGTCTGGTGATGAAGTCTCCAGGGGGTCCCCTGACCCCCATTCAGATATTAAATTATTTAGGGATTCTAAAACTCTCGGGTAAGACTGTGGTGTGGGGAGAGATTTGTCTAGGAAGATATCTCTCATCAGGTTGTGGTCTCCACCCGACAAAATAGGAATATCAACTTCCTCAGCAGAAAGTTCTGCCAATGCCTGGCTCAGGTCAGGGTTAACGTCCCCTGTATCTGAGTTAAAGCTGTAAACATTAGCTATTATGGCTTTGCCCCCTGAGTAAGACAACTTGGCTGTCACCCAATGTCCCTGCATATCCCCGTGTTGAGCCTCCACTGTCCAGGGGCCTGATTTCCGTAGCGGGATGACAACACCCTTAGACTTCATAGAGGCAAACTGGCTATCACTGTGCCCACCCAAGATTTCTTCAGCCACTGGACCATGTGCGTGGTAAGGTGGGTCTCCTGGAGTAGA
Organism: Neoceratodus forsteri; assembly: GCA_016271365.2. NCBI lineage: Eukaryota > Metazoa > Chordata > Ceratodontiformes > Ceratodontidae > Neoceratodus > Neoceratodus forsteri. The sequence goes on along the minus strand of CM028133.1, from coordinate 594,928,290 downwards.
GCAATGTCCGCCTTCATAGAGTTTAAAAATTGTAGTACTTTTGTACATTTTACCGGATGGTTCAGCCCACGCACATTCCAGGAGACGCACTCCCAGCCACGTGGTCCAGTTGCAGCTTGAGTCATTCTTTTGTACCCCACCAGATATGTATTAGTAAAATCAGGTACTCACCAGTCCGTTGGTAGCAGTGGAGACAGGTGAGCAAGAAGGAGGAGAGGAAAAGACAAAAATCAAGGGGGGGGGTACCTGGGTAGCGGCTTATACGGGAGATACTTGCCACAGGCGGTCCTCGGAAATAGAAGTTGATAGAAGAGGAGTAATAACAGAGAGAAGGTGCTCCGTCTATGGACTGCAAGGAAAATCTAAAGAACACAAAGCGAAAGAAGGATAAAGTGTTAGCTATAAAACTAAGTTATCATATAAGTAACAAGACCAGTTTTCTACCAATACTATCAGAATCACACACTATAATTTTGCTAAACACAACGTATTCTCAGTTATGGTGCTGGAGTAAACGTGTGCGAGGGGGAATTAACACCCCCAACAGCCACACTGCTTCCGACACCAAAATGTAAAGGGGGAAGCTTGTGCCAGATATGGGTAATGTGACCCAGCCCGCCTCCTTCGGATTAGCACTGGGATCTTCCTCCTAGAGTGGGGTAGTCCCTTTTCTCCTGACCAGACTAAAATAGAAGTAACATCCTCATCAGTTAAGTGCCAGGATGTATTTATCTGGTCATGGGATAGGGTATGGATCAAGTGACTTCCTAGCTACCTTTGCCAATCAGGGTATCCCGAGTCTGGTTCAGGGTAGGCAGGGGCTAGGTGGGGGGGAAGAGGGGAAGGGGAAATGGAAGAAAGGGGTGGGAGATAGGGGGAGGAGGAGCAACAAAAACAACCATGCAGAATGCCTGCCAAAAAGGCAGGGTCATCTTATGGTAAAAGTAAGGCCCACGTTTGTAGCAGACAATTGCCCTTACATCACCTCCCCTGGACAGGGGAAGACACAGCGGGAGCTGGCAATACAGGGCAGTGTCATATAGCAGAGGTCTGCCACCTCTCATAAGGATAGTCACATATGCATGATCTCGGGGAACAGGGCTCTGAGGGACAAGGGTCAGGTCTTTACTAGAACAACAGCAGATCGGGAGGAAAATGGGGGCAATGAGACCCTCCATCCTTGCCCACGTCCCTTGGGGGCTATGGCAGTCTGAACCAGCCACAAACGAAAATAGTCAAATCTGATCAAGTCTCCAAGCATCACACATTCTTAAGCAGCTCTCCCTAGCTTGGTGTCACCAGCATTTCGGCAAAGGTTTTAAATCTTGGTTTAAGCCAGCCTTTGGTCTCTGCTTCCTCTTCTTCAGCTTCTTCCATGGCTTCCGCCCAGTCCAACAGGACTGGGTCTTCCAGGTGACCCCCCAGCCAGTTCTTCCAGGCTCTAGGCACTTTCCAACTTCCGGGTTTGATCTGTCCGCTCGGGGAAATTTAGCCGGGGGGAGAGGCAGCAGGGTTGTCTGGGGCTGAGAACAGGGGGCTTCTAGCCCGCTGACACTGCTTCATTGGGCAGGAGAAATTGGGAGGGTCCGCTGGTTTGGCTGTTGCACTCCCGCACGGTGTGTTATGTTTAGACTGAATGGCTTCTTCTGCTGCTTGGGCCCAAATTTGTCATTGTGTGCAGGGTTCCTTATTCTGGGGGCCTGTCCATCTACGATCAGGGTCCCTGTGAGCAGCATTACCTTTACCCTCCATTCCACGTTCTGTGTGGTCACGTGGATCCCATAGGCATCTGAGGGATGAAGTCCCTAATAGCAGGCCAGGCCAATGGCTCTGGATCCAGGATTCGACCTCCCAAGGGGATTCAACTAGGAAGGACTGACCATTCTTTGAAATATACAGAGAGGTAAGATTCTTGAATCTGTATTGTATGGCATTTGCACTCAGGACTTTCTTCAGCTGGCTATAGGCCTTGCATTTAGCTGCAACCTCTTGGGAGAAATCCCTATAGAATGAGATAGTGTGACCCTTCCAGGTCAGTTCCCCAGCTTCCCTCGTTGCCCTGAGTATTTTCTCTTTCATGGAGAAGCACAGTATATAAGCTGTTATGGTCCGGGGATTATTGCTGCTATTTGGTCTGCCAGAGACACGGTGAGCAAGCTCCACCTCTATAGGCCCTTTCTAGTGTTCACAGAGGATCTGAGGAATCCACTCGTTCAGGAATCTCTCCATGTTAAGGTCTTCTGCTCCTTCAGGCACCCCAAGGATCCTGATGTTATTACGTCTTCTTCTATTTTCCTGATCCTCTGCCCTGTGCCACAACTGTGCTAGCTTTGTTTCATGATCCCTCAGCTTGTGGAGTGTGTGCAAGTGCTGGGTTTCAAGCTCCTCCACACGCTGCTCGAGGACGTTATGCTGATCTTCCAAGCAGCGAACATCAGCGACGTTACCAGCAAGGGATGCCCCGATTGTGTCTACCCTGCTGAGCAGTGCTTCCAACATCTTAGTTATGTTCGCCAGGGCTTCCCCCACTTGCGTGCGTTCTTCTGCACTAAGAGTTGCTCCGGACTCCATGTCCTCACCTGGGCTACAGGCCTGCTCCATCTGCTGAGTTTGTGCTCCCAAACTACAGGCCACTGCCGTACTATCAAGTAATCTCTGGTCTGAAGTGGTCTTTCTAGGGTGCCTACTGCCCGCGTAGCGCCTCTCAACAGATAGCAGAGAAGAAGGGGGGAGGGGAAGTTGCTAGGAGCTGCCGATCCACCGGTAGCCGCGCTAGACCTCACGTCAATGGCACTGTACCAAAACCGCACACTGAGCACTATTTGCCGGTTAATAGAGTGTGGCAATCCCCCAACAAAAACACCTCAATAGCGCATACCGGTAGTGAGTTAGGATACATCCCGTTAACACAAATGGATTTTCATCCCAGCATAGTGATCAGGTATGGGCAGATTTTCGCCAGGCTGGGGCAGAGAAAGCGAGTCAAGCAGCCATCTTGTCCGGGTCTAAGCCCATGTTCACTGATTTTCTAATTTGCCATTAGGCATCGCATAGGAGATAGTGAAAGGCAGGTAATCAGAAGGATGCAGAGAACAGCAGCACAACTTGGTGAAATAAAATATAATTTTAATTTATTTAATTATTCTTTGGTAACAGAGTAAGGCTCACTAGGCACAAGTACCTGTTTTCAGGTGACCCAGGAGCACTGGGAAGGATAAGTGACTTGCTTCGAGTCACACAGTATGTGAGTGGAGGTTGCAGGGCTCAAACCCAGGTCTGCTGGATGTATCAAGCTCATTCACAGCTTGTTACTCTAACTACTAGGCTACAATGACAGGAAAACAAAACTGAATTATGAAGAAAATGATTTACCTGATGAGGAGGCACGGATGGACAGAATGCCTCTATATTTATGCTTCAATCATTCTTTTTTCTATAGAGCTGTTTCACCTGGCCAGGTTCTGGCTGGCTGTTCAGCCCCTACCCCTTCCCTCAACCAGCCACCATCACCCCCCAAGTCTTACCTGCCTAGTTCCCCCATAGCTTACTCCCCATGGTAGGGCCAGTGGGTGGGCCATCTTGCCCATCACCAAGAGTCCAGATTCAGTTGGTAGGGCCTGGGGTGATAGTGCAGGTCGGGGAAAGCAGGTAGGGCTTCCTTAGTGCACAGCACTGCTTTTCTTTGTTTAATCCCTGTCCCCAAGGCTGGCATGCATCCAATGATGCAGGTTTGTGACATGAAGACATCACATGTACTCAAATGACTATGCTGAGCTGTTAGAGAGGTGGCTTCCTGCTGTGTCACCCAGCCTCTGCTGGGTGGCAATTAAGTAGCAGCTCATGCTGTCCTTGCTCCCTGAATGAGGAGAGTCATCTGTGATGTTCAATCCTCCTTCTCTAGGACAGCCCCTGAGTGACCCTGATCTGTTCCCTAAACTGGGTCACCAATGTGGCTGGAGGTGAGGTACCCAGTGCCGCAGCCCTGCACGCAACTGGGTCAGTTGGCTTCAATCATCCATAACAAGGAAGCAGCCCTCACAGTCTTCCAGATTGAAGTTGCCCCCACAGGGGAATTCTTTCTTCCTCCATGCTTCATCTACCTCAGTAGAAGGCAATTTACCAGTGCCGACAGGCTCAGGCTCCTTAGGTTCATCTTCACCACCACTGCCACCTTCATGTTTTAGGAATGCTGACAGGATTGTGCTGCATGGAATATGCCAGCATCTATTTTAATAAATGTTAGCATGCTAACATTTCTAGGGGGCACATTTGTATGCCTACTGTATGCAATGGTCCCTGTTGAAATGAATACTCACTCCACCCTGTCACTCGAGGGTGGACAGCTCAGGTACTTGATTGCTACTGAAGTCAGTGCTGGTGAATCAATGATCTTGCTGCTCCAGTAAAGCAAGCGCACTTCTGGGATGGTAAGGTGCCTGGTGTCTGCCAAATATGCATCCAACATGCTTTGCTCTGCTTGCAATCCTGCTCTCTTGTTAGCCTCTTCCTCCTTTTCCTCTACATCTTCAATTCAGACCTGGTACAAAACATCCCAAAGTAGATTTGTGGTTATTTTTTTCTGTTACTGTAAACATTTCATCAGGCCATTTACCATGCAAGGTAGTAGCAACACCCAGTCTCTGTTTAGTTTCATGCTGTGCTTTATATAACTGTGACTTTTACATCTGTGTCCCATGTACCCATTATTAGAAGATCAGTTAAATTTTGGACCTGATTACCCCCAACTTCAGGTGTTGACAACAAGCCCCATTTATACCACGGGTCCAGAATGATGGCAATCCCAAAAGTTGCAGACTGCAGAATGTCAGAAATATGGGTATTGCAGTCCAAGACATGGAGCATGTGATCCATTAAGACACAACTTCGTATTTCACCACATGCCTCCAGAACCTGCTGTATATTTAACAGTGTCTGCCTGAGCACCCATAGAAGTGGGATGGCTTGACTGATACAGTGTCCTCACTCACTGCCTGTGTTACATGTTCAAATAGCCTTAAAATCATGATCAGGCCATCCATTAGTCACCACTGTTCAGTTGTCAAAGACATGGATACTCCAGTATTGTCATGGCTTGTATACAACAGAAGATTTTCAGAGATGGCTTTGAACTGCTTGTAGATGTGCTTGATCATGTACAGTGTCAAGTTCCATCTGGTGACAACTTCCAGCTTCTTACAGTACTGAAGGAGTTTGTTGGGGATCTGCAAGTGCCTGAGATGGTCACGGACCTCTCTGGAAAGGGCAAAGTAGGCACAGATGTGATGAGCCACAGACAACATAGACTTGATTTCATGATATGCTAGAAACTCCTGCACAACAAAATTAAGACAGTATGCCAGGCACGGATCCTAAGAACCCCTTCCCCCATCACTGATGCATTTCACTACATTCAAGCCATTATTAGTCGCAATGAAGCCTGCTTTCAGTGACTGGGATGCAGCCATTCATCAGTCTCAGTCAGGGCAATTATATAGAGAATAATGGATGGGGATGGGTTTGATATGAGAATTTAATGCACACCCGAGTTGTGGGATACTACATAAACCCCGAGGGCGAAGCCGGTTTATCAACATCCACAATGAGGTGCGTCATTAATCTATTTAACACCCTCCCATCTTTTATTTTTTATAATAACAGGCCAGCAATTTTCCTCCAGCAGTTTGTGAGACTGTTTGGCCCCACCCACATACAGAATGTTGGCCAATGAGGCAGCAGCATAGTTTGACTGGCATGGCTCATGAATATCATAACAACCAGCCGGTTGTTATGGAAAATATCAGCCTGGTCAGTACATTGAGAGAAATTGCTGACCAGTTATTATAGCATTTTCTGACCCATGTGTGTGATCCAGTTATACTCTTTGTTGTCAGCGTGGCATGCTAGTAAATACCCAGAGTGTTGCTACCACTCCAGTTGGGCTTAGTAGTATTTTTCCCTTGCCAGAATCAAATTCTTACCCAGGTACCTGTGCCCAATGTGCTGTAATGCACATATAGGAGCTACAGAGGTAGCCAATGCCACTTTCAAAGAGAACAGAGGTTATGACACAGCAATAGTGATGGGCGAAGTGGCCCCAATTCGCTCCGCGGAGTGATTCATGGAGTGAAGGTGAAGTCGCAGCGTGCTCCACAACGTGAAGCAGAGTACTTCATGTTATTAATGGGTGACACGAAGTACATTGAAAACACTAACTTCGCATTACTCCTCCTTCCCAAACCACTAATTCACAAATTCTTAAGGCGAAGTACATTGAAAACAACATGCTTAGCCTTACTTCGCCTTGTTTTTAAGCTCCAAAGGTGTATTTTGCAGTGATTCATGGGATTTCAGGTCATATGGGCTCTAGATTGTTCTGCACAGCCTCAGTTTGGGGTAGTGTATGTAGGAAGCTGTAGGAGACAATCTGCTCTGAGAACTCTCTGCGATTCAAACCTTCAAAAAGCTGTTAAAAAAGTCACTTTTTGCTGAAACTTTAGTTCATCGATTATAGGAAACCCTCCTGTACTCATATCATAGAGCGTTTATTGTTTGTGTATGGATTTTGAATGTTAATGTACAGCATTCAGTCTGGGTACTGAGAGACAGTGGAAGTGTGCTTTGGGGGAAGGGCGTATCTGTGATGTAGGTAGATTAACTTGGAGAAAAAGACAGTGCTTTCTATTTTGGTGATATTTTTCTTGTATAACTGTGTTAATGTACTCACAGTAATATTTTCAATATTTCTTGCCATTTTTTTGCTGATTGTTGTGGTGCAGCAGTGCATAATTTTAGTTTGTTTAAAATATGTGGTTATATTACTGAAGTTTTAAATTTGCTATGCATTACTTGATGTGTGTGTGTATGTGTGTGTGACGCGTGTCATCAAATCTTTTATTGTGCCACATAATAATTTCAGCAATGTGAAGCTGCTATGCACTGCAGCTGTGTGATTTTTGTACTTCTTTGTGGTATCTTTACTGGTACTAGTACTAGTGACTGTTACTGCAGCAGTGCAGTACACTGCTCCCCCGCCCACCCCAACTGGCAAAGGTATTCTCTTCCAGATTTGAATTTCTGATGATGAGCACTGGTTAGGTGTTGTGCCTTTGTGTCTGCATCTCTTAAGTGCACAGTGCAATCTTCATCCGTCTGTGCATTTGCATCTCTTTAGGGTCCAATCTCCATCTGTAACTTAAGTCACAGTTGTTTCTTTGTCTTCCCTTCAGAGTACTGGACAGGTGTGGTGCTTAATTCTGCATGAACACAGTACTCATTAATATGCATTTTTAAGTCAGGACCATCATCACGAGTCACTCGTGATACAAATCATGTTCTTCATCATCATGGTCACAAATGCAATCACAAATCACGATTCACAATCACTCACATTACGAATCACAGCATTAATTTTTTTCTAGTTACTTGGATGTATTGTAAGCCTGTTTTGTAGTATCTCTCCGGCTTCACAATCTCACCATTGTACTCATTGATATGTGTTCTTAAGTCTGGGAGTTTTAAGCTACAGCTCATCGGAGAAGTACAGCTGTAGGCATTCACGTTTCTTCATCATCACGGTCACAAATGCAGTCACAAATCACGATTCACGATCACGTCACAAATCACAACAATAGTTACTTGGATGTACTGTAAGCCTGTTTTGTAATATTTCTCCATGCTTCATCACCCCACTATTGTACTCATTAATGTTTGTTTTTAAGTCAGGGATTTGGACAGTGTCTGCAGTACATACACAGACTGGAAAGAAGACCGACTGCACACATGCAGTTTAGTACAGTATACTTGCACTGCTCAGAATGCAAAGTGTCACACATACGGAAGACAGCAAAAAAAGGGCATAATTACATACAAGGGTCGTGGATGGTGGAGGAATACATTTAATAACACAGCAAGGAAGGTGTGGGGGGGCACATGGTGTGAGGAAAAAAAAACTAATGTGGGATCCCATGGTGATCCAGCAGCAGTTCCAGCATGGACATAATTTGCAACTGATATCCCTCTATGTGATCCAGCCGCTGCTGCACAGCACTGACCCTCTTGTTGTTATCCTCAACAGTACTCCAGAGAACTGCCAAGTCAGCCTATGTTACATGCAGTTCTCTGGGGTCCACACGTTCTACGGGCTGACCTGGTGGTGGTGGTGGTGCTGGTGCTGGTGGAGCAGCAGGTGCTGCTGTGGCCCTCGTCTTCTTAGGGATGCCGCAATGCACAGCTGCACCCTCTGCCACAGAATGGCCAGCAGGTGTAGGCGTGGTATGTTCTGTGGCAGCCTGCCACTCCAACTGCTGGCGATTGAGCATATGGGTGTGCTGGTCCCCAGTTCCCAGATGAGTCCCCTGGGGCCATGGTGCACCTCCACCTCACATAGGCAGCATTTGACCACACTGCTGTCCCCCTGCCAAACAACGGAGGTGAGGGGAGGACCAAGCACAGGCAGGGGATGGCCAGATGAACTGGCAGCCGGCTGATCATGGTGCTAAACAGGGATGGGATCCACACCTAGGCCCAGGGGAACAGGAACATCCTGTTCCAGAGGACCTGGTGCTGGCCTTGGTGTTGGTGGTGGTTCAACTGCCTCAGAGTCAGGACAGGAGGCGGTGCTGGTCCTGCTTCGGGGGGGGGAACACTCACAAGTTTTGACTTCACCATTTTTTTAATTTTTCACTCCAGATTTTCAACATTGCCATTTCCTCACACCTCCTCATGAACAGTACAGCTGTCATTTTTCATATCCTGTCCAAAATGTGTTTTTGCACCTGTGGCACTGAATGACACACTTGATGTGCATAATCACCTTTTGGGATGCAGTAATGAAATGATACTGCCACTGTTCATGAGGTAGGATTCCAAAAAGCCCATGTTGGAAAATTTGGAGCAAAAATACCAACAAACACCTGGGCATTAGGATTTCCAACCATAATGCCCATCCTTGCCTTGGGGTCTTTGCCCCTAACGTTTACCCCATTCTCCTATACTGCACCCATCTCAGCTTATTTCCTTATGGAATGGGGTGAGCATAAAGGCCGAAGACCTCAAAGCACACTGTGACACCTGTCAGTGTCTGCAGGGTGGGATGAAGTGGAATGGCGTGAGTGTTGTAGCTGATGACCCAAAGGCACCCCCCAACACCTGTCAGTCTCTGCAGGGTGGGGGTGAGGGTTGGTGTTACTTCAATAATTCAATGCCATTCCTATTATGCATCTCTCTAACTCCTGCACTACCAATGCCAATACCAGCAAGCAAACAGTTGGCATTGACAAATGCTTGTTTAAAGTGAGCCTGTACAAAAATGGGTCAGGGCCTTTCACAATATGTGGAACAATTCTTGGACTTTGTACCCTGAGTTAATGTTGCTGGCCCCACCATAAAGACACTGCATATCAGAGACCATAGACTCATAAGTACCCACATGTAAAATATTTAGACATTGGCTTAATGATAAATCCCATGGATTGCTATGGATTAGTGTTTGATGTTTTAAAAGTGTTTTAAATTTGCTAAAATAATTTTGTTACAGGTGTTAAATAAGGTATCTGTTTGCTTTGTTTCTAATTTTCATTCTACCCGAGAATATTTAATATGTGAATTTAAGGCTAAAAGCAGTTTCTGAAAATTATCATACCTTATACTGTATGGGACACTCAAACCCCATTTTGAATCATAGAGTACTGGCTAGTAGAATTTATGTGCAATGTGGAACTTGAGGTCTGTTAAGAATGAGACTTGACTGAACTTTAAATACCTGACTTAAAAGACGGATTAATAGGTAATCATGATGTCTTTGTCTACAAAGCCAGAAATAGCAGGGGATCCTAGGAAAAACTCCATAGTTCTAGGCATGGAACATTTAGTATAGCAAATTTTGGTGGAGATTTTTAACCTATGATGTCAAAATGCAAAATTGGGATGGGATCAAATGCTGCCTGGTGCCTGGACAGTAGATGAGCCCATCATGCTTGCCCCCCTCCATAATTATCTTGTGATCAGGGACCGTTAAAGACCCAGCTGGCCAATGCAGCCTAAATGGAAAGCTTACTTACTGCAAGGTAAGATAATAGGAGGGTCTAGTTCTGCTTAGTATCACCAGATTGAGGTTGGGAGACATATACTCCGTGATCTAGCTGATCTATAGCTGGTGGCTCTGTTTGGAGAAGCCCCTATGTAATGCACGACAACATTAAGGCAGGGATCACCCCAGAATGGTTTTAGAAAACTTACTGTTGCCTGGTATAAGTGAGTATTCTTGGGAATATCTTTCCCAAAAGATGGCTTCCTCATTTTTGCTTTAATACCATGAAAAACATTCTTGTTCAGGATTTGGGAATTAAAGGGCAAGTTTTCAGTCATTTGATATGTATTATAAGTAATATAAATTAGGTACTTTCAAGACTGACTGATTTACCTGGCTAGCCCTCTATTTGTGGTTAACTCTGTACTCTAAAGAATATATTAGATCCCAGGCTAATAAGAATAACATAATGATAAGTTGATTTAGTGCTTAGTCAAAATATAGGGTTTGGACATATCCATTTCTTGTATTTGGAAAGTCGAAGAAATGTCCTGCTAAAGCCAAGCAACTGTTACATGAATTAATTAGCTATAAATATAGTGTATATAATCTGCAATGTAACATTTTAGCATTGACCTTGCCCCTGTTTTAAGGGTACATTTTATTGTTGTTGTTATTATGCACAGGGAGATAATTCTTTGTGTATTTATTGAATGTATTTTAGTTATTTTCATAATATTTGCAAACGTTTACAACCAAACAAACCTACTACTACTACTACATTAATGAACAGAGTTCACAAACTGCAGGAGGGAGCTTCTTTCAAAGGAAGAGAATCACCAGTACACCATCGCAAGCTATGAAACTGGGGGGAAGGGGAGTTTAAGAGTGATGTGAGGAGATACATCTTCACAGAAAGGATGGTAGACATGTGGAATAGCTTTCCAGAAGAGGTGGTAGAGGAAAAGACAGTGGGGAGCTTGAAATGTGTGGGATAGGCACATGGGTATTATAAGCAGAGGAAAGGTAGGGAGGAAGGAGAGACACCTGTAATGAAGGTGGGTCGAGGGTGTAGTTTTAGGAAGGGAAAACAGGACAAACTAGATGGGCCTACTGGTCCTTTTCTGCTGACACTTTCTATGTACGTTTGTAATGGCCTTATAAGCAAAAATAAATAACACATTTAAAGTAAATAATTTCTAACTAATAGAGCAAATTAATTTTGTAAAAGAAAGAAACTGGATATGTTCTGACATTTAAAACAGAACCTGTGGGCTCAACTTTTGTCTCTGCTATCTGAGATCTCAAATATTTTAGAAATAAAAATGATTTTGGGGAAATAATTATTCTGTGATTATGACACAGAATATTTGTTAGCATCTGTGTCACATCAATAATGAACACAATTGTTGTAGCATTTTTTTCTCCATTTTTCCATTTGAACACATATTGCAAGTAATCAATTAGCTGTAATTTCTAGTGTCTTTTGGTTCAGGATCTTTCCCCCTCAACACATTTCAGGCTATTGTTAAAGTATGCTGTTTTCATAAATCAATATACTGTATAGCCACAGTCTTTCTGATTTATGTTTCCAAATTAGAAAGTTCAATACACAAGATAAGGCTAACATCTGTATCTGAGACAGTACCAATGCAATTATTCTGTAACAGACTTGTCCAATGCTTTTGACACCTTGAACCATGACATCCTCCTGTCCAACCTCAAAACTATTAGTAAGTCTGATTCTGTGACCAAATGGTTCCAGTAATATCTTGTACACTGAAAACAAATGGTTATCATTGGAGACTGGACTTCTAGCCAGAGGACCATAGTGACAGGTGTACCTCACGGCTCAATATTGGGCCCTGTCTTGTATAATATATATATGAATAGTATTTGTATGTCAAATCCTAGGGTTAAATATCATATCTATGCAAATGATACCATTGTGTTTGTTGAAGGTACCTCTGTAGAAAGTATTCAGCGTACAATTCAGCAAGTTTTTGATGAATTGCAGAATTATTTACCGAAGTCTAGGCTGATTCTGAACCCTGAAAAATCCCAAGTAATGATTTTCTCCAAACAGCAAAAGATATGCTCTTCCAAATCAACCTTGCAGATTAGAACTTTTAATAATATCCCTTTAGAACATGTGCTGAGTTATAAATATTCGGGAGTTCATTTGGACTCAGCTTTTTTTATCACAACATTATTTGTCAACCGCAGTGGACCTGGCAGGGGCTATGCCTCCCCCCACTCAGAGGGGTACATCCTCCTGCCCCTCGGGGCCATCATGGGTCCTTCTGGGTTCCAGCATTTTTCCTCCATTTTCTCCCCCATGCCCGCACCTGTACAACTGGCACAGCAACTGTCTCCATCTCCATGGAGGCAGCCAAGCATCCTGGGCACAGGCCAAACCCTTCTTGTTGTTCTGACACACACAAGACAAACCCCCCACCATGAAGAAAGAGAGCAGTCCAGAAGCTCAATCCTTACCTCCTTGGCCAATCCCTGAACAACCCGAGTCCATTTCCAAACCCCAGTTACCGGCATGGCGCGAGGTGTGGTGTCCAGCACCTCAATCCTCAGCACCACTGGGCTGGCTTAATTTGGACTTAGCTTTGAAATGGAATTTGCATGTAGGATCAATAGAACAAAAAGTAGGGAAATGTTTAGGCTGTTTATATAGGAACACGTTTTTTTCTGAAGCAAAAAGAATGCATCTGGTCAACTCTTTGATTTTACCCTTAATAGATTGTGGGGATATGGTTTACACAGGTGCTGCACAAAATAGTTTAAATAAACTAAACATAGCATATCATACATTAACAAGATTCATATTAAATGCTCCAAAGAGGTCCCACAGACTAGAGCTTCAAGAAAAACTCCAATGGCTTAACCTTAGAGCAAGAAGATCTTTACATGCTCTGTTATTCAAGACCAAATGTGTAATAGGGCAGGCCTTGGATTATGTTATTGATAAACTAACACCAAGGCCAATAAAACAAGGCCTGCGATCAGCATTAGGACTAGAATATAGTCAACCAAATTACTGAACAAAGATGGGTAGAACACACTTTTTCTTAGGGGGCCGATGCTTTGGCATTCTATACCCCAAGCTCTTCGATTAACAAATGGCAAAATTAGAATAGGTGAAATAAAATCCTGGTTTACTAAAGATGCAAGACAATGGGCCACAATAGAATTGTTCTAGTGTATTCTTGAATAGTTGAGTGAGTTATTTTAGTCTAAGCATGTACTTATTAGGCTATCTTTGGATTTATGTAATATGTGTTTTGTATTTAATTGTATACTCTCATATGTCTTTGTATTTTGTATTGTGTAGTATGTAATTCTTGCAATTTTGTATGAAGGACCTCACTGGAAATGAACTTGTCTCAGTTGAACTACCTGATTCATTCATTCTGTGTATGAAATGAATGCAAATTTTTACTACTACATAATCATAGTTTGCTGGCCCACTATCACAGCTGTACAAACGTGGCTTGACGTCACCAAATACTTTTGAGATGTACTTGTTTAATTGTAAAACTAAAGTCTTATGCAGAGAAGTCTATTTTGCATGAGGTAAGCAACACAAGACAAAAGGTGTGGTTATGTTGTGCAGTACTATACAATATGTATCCACTGTAAGCCAACCAGACTTGAGGAAAATCATAATTTAATTCCACATAACCTACTATAGCCACTACTTTAGTCAATTATCCACTTCAAGTCATCTCCAGGATAGTTTGCTCACATTCAACACATGGCATAACAGTTTAGCCACATTTAGGACATATCCACAGTAGTTATTTGCCATTCTTACAATGGATTGGGAAAATTCTAGCTTCTGATTGGCTGAGACAGGCTTGAATCCATGTATTTACCACTATATACTGGCCCACTAAAAAAGTACTGGTACCACTTGCCTCGTTACCAGAAGTACCCTTTCAGAAATGTTGTATTTCAAACTTGCTGCTATCTGTATTCCTTCACCAGCTGAAGAGAAACAAATGACTCAAATGCCACATCTCAGTTCTTAATCCACAAGTACTTATACACTTTACAAATGAAGAAACATCTGATCTTCCTGACAAAATAAAAATAAAAGAGTCAGAGACTGAGAGTGAAAGACACCTCTGTCTATCTGAATCTAAAATAAACAAAATTGAAGTTTGTAAAGATAAAAAATACTCAGAAATAAACTGGTGTGTCACAGTGTTCAGTAACTGGCTTTGTAAGAAAACAATTCAGTTTGACCAGAAAATGACCTTTCTTACTGACATAAACTGTATACTGAGACAATTTTACTTAAAAGCATGTACTTTAAAGAGCTAGAGGATCGGAATTGATATTTAATGTTGAAAGATGAAGTGAACAGATATGAACTAACCTGTAATACAGTTCATGTTGTCCAGGTGATTATCTGAACTTTTTTTATATATATGTTTGCTATTTTACATATCACTCATATGTCATGCTGTGGAAACTGCCACAAGACGGTAAAGAAACTGGAAGTGTCATCTTGGGGGGATGGATTCCAAGTCCATGTTTGCCTGGCCATGTGGGTGGTCCATCCTTTGTGAAAACATTCTATAACAAATTACATTTTCTATTAGAAAATATGTCTGCACACTGTCGGGTAATTTGATAAGTTTTTCCCAGCTGAAATTTATGTTCAGCTAGTTACCCATCTAATGCTTTGTTTTCTAAGACAGATGGATATATTTTAATTCATTTCTAGTTAGGTTTCCCAATGGGAACATGGCAAACAGAATGAGAGAAGCTGTCAGTGGAAAGAAACAGTCACGCACCGTACACACTGAGAATTTCTCTCAAGTTAGTCCAGGACAAGTGTACCAACTCAGTCAGACCTCTCTGTCATTATAAAGACAACATTGCCAAATACCCTCTTGTTTTCCTCCAAGACAAAACAAAACCCACTGTACAAACATAAATGGGTATTTGACATACAGGATGAGATGATGCTCTGTGCATGGGCACTGTCATCTGCAGTTGATGGATCAAGTGTCTCTTATGCCCCCCCAACAGAATGTGGAAAAAATGCATTGCCTCTTCATCTCCTTTTGAACAGGCAATCCCCTTTTTCTGTGTTCTGACAGGGGCTGGATGTGGGGGGTGGGGGATGGGGGAAGAGAAGAAGAAACCTGATCCATCAGATACAGTTTGACTGAGCCTATGCACAGAGTACCATTTCAGCCTGTAAGAAGAAAGCTCATTTATGTTTGTACAGTGTATTTTTTGTCTTGGAGGGAAACAAGAGAGTATGCTGTAATGCTGGCTTTATAATTACAGAGAGGTCTGATTGAGTTGTCAGGATCATCCTGGACTAACTTGGGAATAATTCTCAGTGTGCACACTGTGTTACCACTTCTTTTTGACTGACAGCCCCTCTCACTTGGTTTGCTGTGTTCCCATTGTGAACCCTAAATAGAAATAATTTATAACCAACCCACCTGTCTTAGAAAACAATACATTAGATGGGTAAATACAATATTGCTGAACAAAAAATGTCAGCTGGAAAACTTCAACTTTCCTATTTGTTTGCACTGCAGACATTCAAAACTACTGGGCAACTTTCCTCCCACAACGTCACTTCTTTCCCCACTGTCTGGTGCTTGGGACTAACAGTCCTTGTCAAAGGCATGACAGAAATGCATGAACATAGGGGTTTAACGTATATGTCATAACTATAATGTCAGCACATAAATAAATAAATAAGACTGAAAACCAATGCACTTAAGTATTCCAGCCAGTATAAAGTGGTTAAAAAGTCTTGCTGTGCTAGCTCTTTAAATGGAGCTGAATACTCTGCTGAAAGCTTGAGAGAGCTGGAGTCAGTTGCAATGTTAACAGCCCTGCAGTGATATACATATACAGTAGCCCTACAGTATCACAAACTGCTCATTCAGTGCTCCAGTAAATGTCTAAAATTGCTGAAATTGAACAACAATCTAGGATAAATTCAAAAAGCAAACTTGAATAAACTGGCCAGTGCATTTCACAGCAACAATTGAAAGAAGTTACTGTTCAAACAAGCCGAAGAAGTTGAAAATAAACCTTGGCATCCAGAATGTATTTTCATTTTATGTTGTTATTTTGCTCTACCCCATACAAAAGTGTAATTTATTTGAAATTCACCCACCTCACACTTCTGGACATGTATTGCAAATCAGTAAATAATTAATTTACAATGCCACTGGGTGGATAGTTATCAACGTATAAGGACTACCCTGTCATGTCTTTTTGCTTGACTGGTTTACAGAAAAATGGAAAAAAAGACAGAGCTGACACTAATCACTTTAACTACCACAAAGCTTTTAACATTTCAGGTTCAAAATTCTTTGTCATATAATAGTAATAATATTCTGCTAAATAAACTCTGGATAACCAGCATCTGTAGTTACTAGGTTTTGTACTTGTAGTTACTAGGTTTTGTACTAGGAAAGAGAGACAGCATAAGAAGGTGGTCCACATAAAGCTGTCTGCCCTTATTGCAGAGGTAGTAGTCTGATAAATAATGCAATCCCATGTATAAACTTATCCAGTCTTTTTTTTGTCTGTTTTCAGGTTTTTAACATCATCACTGACTACTACAGTATAAGGTTTGGCAGAGCATTCTATATACTAATTATACATTGGGCAAAAAAGATGTTGCTGTTCTAGGTTGTAAAGGTCATTGCGCGAAGCTGTCTGCTATATCCTCATGATTCAAATTTGGTTGTCTTAAATGGAGAGAGGTGATATGATTGAAACATTCAAACATCTTAAGGGCATTAACAAGGTGAAAGAGTCTAACATGTTTCAATATAAGAAAAATAGCAGGACAAAAGGACACAGCATGAGATTAGAGGGAGGCTGATTAGGGGTAATGTGAGGAAGTTCTTTTTCACAGAAAGGGTAGTGGATGCATGGAACTGCCTACCTCAGGAAGTGGTGGCTATGAATACAGTGCAGGGCTTCAAACAGGCATGGGATAGGCATAAGGGAGCAATACAGATGAGTATGAATAGATAGGCCATTGACAGAGCAAAGGCCTATGGCACTTTCATAAAGTAGAAAAAGAAATGGGCAGACTGGATGGGCCTTGTGGTCCTTATCTGCCATCAACTTCTATGCTTCTATGTTTCTAACTTCAGGTCCTGCCTAAGTCTCAAATCCCTCAGGATACTGAACAATAAAAAAGTAACCCCTCATTCATCTCTGGTGGAGCCTATGCAGAGAGAGTAACTTAAGTATTTTATCAGACTCCAAGTATTCCATCCCTTCTATTATTTTTGTTGCCTTTTTTAAATGCATTCAATTTTGGCATGTTCCCTGTATTAATCGTGCCATCCATATGAGCTCTAACATTGGTTTTGAAAAGTGGCAATAGTACTTACTTAAGTGTAGTCAAGGTGCCTTCAAATGATATTAAGGAGGTTATTTGCTCTTCAAAATAATGCATCTGAATTTTTTTTTAATTTTTGAGGTCAGATGAAACAATAATACCCAAGAGTTTTTCAAAACTTGTTTCTTTGAGAACAACTCAGTTTATATTATGGCTGTCATTGTTTTTCCCTTAGAGCATAACTGACCACTTTGCAGCATAAAGAACATGCCTCGTCCTCCAACCCATCTTGAAAACGTATCTAAACCACTTTGTAGTTTAATATGATCTACACAATCTATACTAACTCCAATTTTTGTGGGCCTTCAGCCTCAAGTGTTTAATCCTCATGGCAGTCAGTTGTTCATTCATATACTCTAGCTAACTGGATGCTATTTCTTAAATAACTGCACACTTTGGTTAAGTTAAAAGGAGGGTGGCAACACTGAGTGCCTTCAGCACCCAGGATGTGCATTTATTTCAACAAAACTATGCAGCTTGCAAAGTCATCACTCTTATAAAATGGGCCAAAAGCCACAACTCCTCCCCCAAAAAAGTACTTTTTAATTCATGTGGACTTATGATTTAATAACTGGACAGTCATGTGGCTGCATTTCACCAACTATGGAGCAGGACCACTAGTTCTCATCATGGGAAGTAATCTTTAAGGCACTCCACAAGCCTTAACTCATTGCCTCCACAGGAGCTCTCTGAAGTTGCACCACTTGTCTCCTGTATACTGTTAACAGTAAATCCTAGGCCTTTCTAAGCAAAATCAAGCTATACTCAGTATGCCACAAACAAATCCTAATAGCTCAAGAACCGTAAGTGCTAGACATAAATTATGAGTGGCAAAGTTATTCAGCATAAAATTACCTTTCCAGTGGTGGTATGCAAATAATAATATGTAATTTAGTTGTTTTTTTTTTTTATGCTGGTCGAAACAGCAAAAAAAAAAAATGTTTTCACTAAAATAGGCAACATAAGCCATACACACCATACCATAAACAAATGCGAATAACTCCTAAAGTATACATGATATACACAAAATTTCAGCGGCAAAGTTGTTCAGCATAAAATTGCCTTTCCAACGGTGCTATGAAGTCAAATATATATTATATTCTGTTACACTATATATTAAAATATATAAGCGACTTCTCCAGATGTTCCAAGATCACACTGGGAGTCAGTAGCCGACTTCTGCAGACATCCTCAGGACACACCAGTGAATTTTACTGATGACTACAGGCATATGCTAGGAGACAATGAGTTAAATAATAGGCTACAGTATGTTCACCTGATAGGCTGTAGATGTACACGTGACTTCAAAGGGTGATTGGGGACCTTGTTCTGGTGATCCATTCTTCCACACAGGGAATCACCTGAATGCCCAGTTCTCTCATATTTGCTGCCAGCTCTATAGAGATCTTTGTGAATACTCTGGGTGCTGATGCCACGTTGAATGCGAGAGCATGATATTAGAAATGCTGTCCCATTATATTGAAATGGAGATATTTGTTATCTGAGGGTCTGATAGGTATGTGAAAGTATGCATAATTCATGTCTATGGATGTGAGATAGTCTTCTGGACAGATGGCCCTTATTGTGGTACAGACTGTCTCCATCTTGAAATCTCTTGTGTGCCACAAATCAATTTAAGAATTTTTAAATCTATCACTGGGCATAAGTCTCTTGTTTTCTTGGGAACCATAAAGAATATTGAATATATTCCCTTGCCCCCTTCTTCTGGTGGAACTTGTGTGATGGCCTTGTTTGCAGCTAGGTTGTCTAGCATTTGTTGGACTTGTTCAGGGCTTGCTCTTCTGTTTGAGACTGGTGAGATTATGAGGCGCTCCCTTACTGGGATTTCTGGCAGTTCTATTGCATAACCCTTTTAGATGAGTTCTAACACCCACTTGCCCTGAGTTGTCTTCTTCCATTGATCTGAAAACTGAAGAAGCCAAGCCCCAGCTGGTGGGTGCAACCATTGTTTGATTGCCAGTGTGTAGTCATTGATTGGACTGTTGTCTGGATTAAAAGGAGTTGTTGAAATGACCCCTGCTGGCATTATTATGGCCTCTGAATCTGCTATTGTTTGTTGTGGGGTATGAGCAATGAAAATTATTGTTTCTGTTGGCATGAATGTTTATGGAAGTTTCTGAATCTGTGAAAACTCCCTCTGGATGGTAAATTGGTGTCCCTAAAAACCCTATCCTTGCTGAGTGTTTTAACTTTTTTCATTTGCTTTCAAGCATTTTTCAAGATCTTTACAAAAAGGTGTGAGCCTCTGAAGAGTACAGTAGCTTCTGGAGCATTATTTTCAACTCCATGTCCACATCCCATAATTTCAGCCACAGGTTCCTATGCAGCCTGTTGGCTATAGCTGGCACTCTGGTATTTATTTTCAGTGAGTCCACAGCCATGTCGGCAAGATGCTTAGTGGACTGGACAGACTGTTCCATTAGTTGCGCCTCTGACACTTTTGGTGCTAGGATTTTTGTGGACATCTTGCTTCCAAACTAGCATAGCTCTTGCAGTGTAATTTGTAATAGTTGTTGCTCTAGCCCTTAAACCCACCAGCTCACAGCTCTTCTTGAGCATTTCCACCATTGTATAGTCTATGGGTTCCTTGAGTCCAATTGGCCCCTCTGACAGCAGGAGTGTTTTCTTGCTGTGTGCTTCACTTTTTGGGTCAACTAGTGGGACAGTACACCAGATCTTCATCCTCTTTATGCAGGTACATTTTATCCCACAAGTGTCACTCTGGAATCCTTGCTGACTCTGCTGCCTATTGAACATCACCGCATCTATGGCCTCAGAGACAGGAATGTGTTATTCTGCTTGACTGTAGGTTGAAGTAAGGACATTAACTTAGACTCCAGAGCAGGTAGAGGAGCTTCAAGGTCCACAGATGTTTTAATATTGCACACCAGATGGGGTACTTAGTCATGAAAACACATTTTAGCAGTCAATGACTGTGGACTTTGTTTCATATCTGACTCATAGAAACATAGAAACATGGAATCTGAGGGCAGATAAGGGTTGCATGACCCACCCAGTCCGCCCATTTTATTATCTTCATTTGTACCACAGGCCCTACTTGATCTAAAGGTCTTTCTCCCCTTCTTTTACCTCCATGATTTTCTTGTGCCTATCCCAGGCAATTCTGAACACCACCACTGTTTTTGCCCGCCCCCCACTTCTGCTGGAAGCCTCTTCCAGGAATACACCACTCTTTCTATGAAGAAGTACTTCCTTACATCTCACCTGAATCTACCCCACCAGCTGCATAGCAAGCTCCTTTGTTCTAGAGAACCTATTTTCAGAACAATATTCCCCTCCTGTACCTCATTTACCTGCATGAGGTATTTAAAGGTCTCTATCATATCATCCTTCAGTTCCTTGCAGGTGTCGTCACCTGATTCATGGTTATTGTTGTCGGGTTGAGGGTTTATTGATGCTGTAAAATCGGAAGTGGTGTTGGATTTGAATCAGTGAGTTCAGGGCTCAGGTTAGATCTGCGACCTGTGAAAGCAAATTCAGGTTTTCCCAAGGTCCATTTTAAGCCTTTCTCTACAAACGGCCCATTACACTAAGGACTGCTACACAAGGAGAGTCTACAGGAAGAGTAGCCAGAAGTGGCAGCCAGCAGCCAGGAACTTTGCCCATTGTATCACAGATTAAACTGTTTAAAAAAGTTAACTCTATTGTTTGTTGAGTGTGCTATAACTAGGTCCTAGCCGCTACCTATCTGGGTGAGCACTGCAAGGTAGTTTTATACTTGTTTTCTATTATACAACTGAGCCTTACAGCTACATCTTATTTGGGTGAGCACTACAAGGTAATTTAGTCATCCGTTTAGTACTTTAGCTGCTGAGCTTGCTGACTTCTGTTTACTATCATAGGCCAGGTGAATACCATACATTGTAAACAGCTAGGTTTAACCTCATTCATAGACCTGCATAGGGATGGGATTCAGAGGAGAGGCAATCAGTTGTGGTGGAAGTGGAGCACTCTTCTCTAGAGATATGCTGTGCAGGAGGAAGTACTACCCCATCTACAGGACCATGGCAGAGCTCCAGACTCAGCTGGTAGCAGCAAGGATAGCAATATCTCAGCTGCATCACCAGTTCAACTGGAGCCCACACCACATCCCCACTCCCACAGAGACCCACTGGTGCAGAGAAGTGGAGAGTGGTAGGGAGGAGCAGGGGTGTCATTAGCCCCTCAGTTTAGGTTGGCACCCACTCAGTCTTTTCACCCACCCTTGCATTACAGTTAAGAGCTTTAAAGCCCAGCAGCACCACGCCAGTAGCTTCCTGTGGACCACCCCACCCATGAGTCTCAGACATGACCTCTTCCATTACGTCAGCTATGTACTGGACATGTGCAAATGGGAACTGACAGATGTCTGCCTGCAGTAGGCATAACCTCAGCTTTTGGCACCCTTCACCATACTCATCTGTTCATGAGGGTGCGATAGTTGGTTCAGTCATCTTGTATGAGACAGTCGGAATTCAGCAGCTGTCAGCTAGATGTGTTATTTATTTATTTTTTTTGTCTCAGAGTGAGTCTATCTTCCTTAAGTTGTGGACAGGTGAATCTTTCCGTATAGTGGTGCCAGTGCAGTTGTGGACTCTGAGTCCAAGGCAGATAATGGAAAGACCAGCAGTGAGGAGATGAGGTTGTTGGTCAGTGGCAGATGGTGCATGTGCTGACTTGGATTCCAGGACCATCCAATAGTGACAGCAGGGTCTGTAGGCTGCCTACTGATAGACAGTAAATATATTCTGAACAATCAGTTCAGCAAGATGAGGTAAGCAGTGGGAACTGTTGGTGGTCAGGGAACTTGAGGTCAGCATCAGCTGGCCAGCTGAGCCTGAGGACTTCTCTGCTGGTGACTTTACTAGGTGGTTACTAGTGTTCAGTAGTGGTGGATTGGCAGGAGGTAGGTAGTCTGAGAGTGTCACTTGGGTCTGACAGGGTCAGGAGCCTAGTTTGCCTGTGTCTGTTGGTTGCCACAACAACTAACTTTGGAGCAGAAAGCTAAAGTGCTGAGGGGGGGTTCTAAACTGGGATTTTTTACTGAGTGAATCTCCTCAACACGGCACATGGCAATTTGAGTTTGGTTTGAGTATCAGACTAAAACTATTAAATAAATATTATATTAGCAATAAATAAATAGGCAACAGGGAGCCCAGGAGATACAGAAACAACAGGCTAAGCAGAGCATACACATAGACAGCAGCAGAATCCAAGAGCCTAGGAAATATTAAACTGTACTATGTGGATTCAGGACTGGAGCACATTTATTCATGAAATAAAATAAAAACATATATGTAGGGATTGAGGGAGTCAGGAGGAGAGAGACAACAGCAGGCATCTGCAGTGAGCAGCTGCAGTCTGGAAAAGCAGCAGATAGCAGCTAGTAAATTCCTATGTTTGTCTTGATGGAGACATCATGGAAAATGCTTCTAAAATGCACCATTTGGCACAAAATTCTTCCAACTTTCTTCTGGGTGGCAAATCCTCCTGACCCCCCTTTTTGTAAAAAGTCACTGATGAGGGCATGTGCCACCCCACTTTTAGGATACTGTCCACACCCCTGGAAGGGGAGCAGGGCTACCATAAGGAGGTTGTCCAGCCTATCACCATCCAGATGGTGAACTACTTCATACCCCTAGAGGAGACCTAGGCACCTGACTCTGCTGGGAGGGATTCCAAGTCAGTCAATGGAAATGGCAGGACAAAGTGCTGGCACCCATGGGGAGCAAGTTGATCAGGACAGTCTTAGTGTTTGGGGACTCAATGATTAGGAGGTAGAGAAGGTTGTGGAGGGGGGGTCAGGAGTGTGATATTCTTCTGCCTTCCTTATTCATCAGCCATTAGGGGTTTAGACAGGATAGGGATGATAGCAGAGAGGGAGCAGGGCAACCTGGGAGTTCTGGTACACCTAGATCTGGTGAATCAGTCATTGGAGATGGTGAAGCAGAAGCTCCCGAGATTAAGGGACAAATTGATAGCATGCTCAGACTCCCTGGTCTTTTATGAAGTCCTCCCTCTGTGAGGCAGGAAGGAGAAGCAGGATAGGATAAGAAGTGGTGGAATAGAAGAGTTTGCTGGGTGGCTTAAGGGATGGTGTCAGAAGAAGAGGTAGTACATTGTAGAGGACTGAAGGGAAGTCTAGGGTAGGAGGCTTTTCAAGGTGATGGACTTCACCTGACAAGACAAGGGGCCTGCACGCTGGGGCAGAAGTTTGATGTCTATATAAGACCATTAAACTGATTGCAGAGGAGACTGTGACTAGGGGAACCACAGTGGCAGGTGAGAGGAAAACAACCCTAGCTAGTACTCCACCACATCTGAGGGCTTGTAGAAGCTACAAAAAGAGTTATGGCCCTAACTGGACTAGGTGAGGGGACAATACAGAAGGGGGGTTATAAGTGTTACGCTTGGGTTATGCCCCTATCGTCCCACATACACCTCACATTGTATTCCTGGTCTATTGTACTGTGATACTGCTATTTTGCACTAACCTATAGTTATGAGCACCAGTCATATAAGCATGGGTGCTAGGAATGTGCTTTGCTGCTAAGATATGCTAATAATGTCATTGCATGATATATTATACCTCACTATAATACATTTATCTAGATTAGTTTGTCTTTTATAGATATTCCATACATTATCTACCTAATCAGTGATAAGATGACTCAGAGGGATCATCAGTGATTATTGTATACTCATATTCTCATATAATTATATGTAATGTGTATTTTACACTCAGGCAAATATGCCTGTCAGCAGTTCTCTTTGTCTAAGCAAGCTGACAGAGAGAGACAGCTTTTGTTTTGTCTCTGTGTTTTATATTGTACATAAGTAAGACATGTGCATGTAGTTTAAACTGTCAGCATTTCTTTTGTCTAAGCTATAATGCTAATGGAAGCATATTCTGTCTCATATGATACTCATTAGTAATTCTGTCTCCTAAGTCATTATCCAATAGAGAATGACTTAGGACCAATACATATTGTTTCTTATATCTGTAACTATGTTGTAATCTCTGTTGCTATGCTGTTATCCGTAGTATTTAGCTGTCCACAACCCATTGTAGCTCTCTCAAAACACTACTGTAACTTCTCTAGAAGGGCAGAGA
The DNA here is from genome assembly GCA_016271365.2 of Neoceratodus forsteri. NCBI lineage: Eukaryota > Metazoa > Chordata > Ceratodontiformes > Ceratodontidae > Neoceratodus > Neoceratodus forsteri. The sequence goes on along the minus strand of CM028133.1, from coordinate 594,903,714 downwards.
GCTGGAACATGGGAAGAGATAGAACAAGATCTTAGAGAACCTAAGATCTGCAATTCTGGAGATTATGTACATTCTTCAGGAATGGTGAGAACCCCATCTCCCTTGTGATTTTCTCTGTCACATGCTTGGCGTAAGTAGTATAATAAACTTCATTAGTACTCCTTGCTTGTTTACAAATGTTTCTTGGCAGACTCCGAGACACAAGAATCTGTATTATTATTTTTATTGTTTACCCTACACACCAAGAGTATTTAGACAACAGTAAGTGTGCAATCACCAAGAATAACAAGAGGATGAGAGGACAAGGAAAGTAGCAAAATCGGATCAGGGTCAGAAGGATGGGAGTATGCCTTAATGCCAGAAGCCTGGGTAACAAAATCAGAGAGCTCCAGGCGCTGATGGCACACTGAAGTGGACCTTCTGGCCATCAGAGAAATGTGGGCTTCAGAAAATAATGACTGGAACCTGATGGTCCCTAGGTACTCAAATTTCAGAAGAGATAAAGGAACAGGTAGAGGGGGAAGAGTAGCCCTTTTTGTCAAAGATGGCAGTGAGGCAGCGGAAGACGGATGCATCAGGGATAGTCACAAGAGTAGAAGTTCTAAAACTGCTACTCTCCATCCCTGACAGCACCAGTTCAAGGTCTATCGGCTTGGAACCTAGGCTGCTGAAAGCTGCTGCCCCTCTCATAGCCTCCCCTTTAACAAAAGTCTTTAACCTGTCACTATGCCATGGCACAGTTCCCAATATCTGGAAAATAGCCAGAATTAAGCCCATTCCTAAAAAGGGTGATGCTAAAGAAATCACTAATTACTGACCTATAGCTATTCTCTCTGTGCTTAGCAAACTCTTGGAAAAATTAGTGGCAACTCAATCCATAGATTATCTTCAGAAGCATAACCTTCTCTCTTGCTCCCAGCGTGGTTTTCACAAAGGCCATAGCACTACCACTGCACTCCTAAAACTTACAAATGACATCTATGCTTCCATGGACTCGAGCCTCCTGACAGGTGCAGTTTTCATCGATTTAACTAAGGCATTTGACCTGGTTAACCATACCCTCCTCCTTGCAAAACTACGTTCCCTAGGCTTCTCTGCTGACGTAGTGGCCTGGTTTAATAGCTACCTGTCCGATAGGAAACGGGCTGTAGTTTTCAACTCAGATATATCTGACCTCTCATCTATACACGTTGGCATTCCCCAGGGCTCCATACTTGGCCCCCTGCTTTTCTCAATCTTTATTAATGACCTTCCACTGCTTCTACCTACCTGTTCATTTCTGCTCTACGTGGATGATCTTGTTATTTACCAATGTGCAAGAAAAATCTCAGACATAAATCACGCTCTTGCTTTGGACTTCTTAAATATTCAATCCTGGCTAACAGAGAACAACTTTGTACTATCTGTATCTTAATACAAGCAAGACACTCTCCATGCTCTTTGGCTCACCTACCAGACTTAAAGCAAACCAAAACACCCTCAAAAATATCATGTGCCAATAGTTCTCCACTGGTCAGCGCTACCGCCTTTAAATATCTGGGCATTCTTCTTGACGAATCTCTAGATTTTGATCTGCACATCACTACCACCTATAAATCTGTCAATGCAAAGATAGGAAGCACCTACCGCACTAGCTGTGCTCTCACCCCATCGGCCAAACTAGCTGTGGCACAAGGCTTTCGGCTCCTAGCCCTGGCCTATGGCTCAGGCATCTACCTATATGCCACAAAATCTGCCCTCCATAAATGGGACACCATCTATAATACTATCTGCCACTATGCCTCTGCATCTCCACAATACAAACACCACTGCCAGCTCAACGCTGACCTAAAATGGCCCTGCCCCTCTGCCCATCGACTCCAGTCCTATGGTTCTCTAATTGACAGTATTGCCAGATCAGGCCTTCCCCAATCTCTCAGCTCTCTTCTTCACTCACAACCCCTCACCTATGGGCTCTGATCTACTGACCAAGCCCCTCTACATATCCCCAGATGCAAAACCAATATGGATGCATGGGCTTTCTCATACATGGCTCCAAAGTACTGGAACTCCATACCTCAAACTATTCATCAAGCTCCCACCTATGCTAGCTTCAAGAAATTTCACCATGACCTCTTGTGTGCTACCAGCCCCTGCACTTGCTTTCATCCACCTTAGACCATCCTTTCCCTGCCCTCCACACCACTAGGCAACTACTCTTCTGACTCCTTACTCCACCTCTATTAATACCCTCCTGAAATGTTTCCCTCATTGCTTACCATATTCCTCTGCCTTCCACCACTCTCCCCTTCCCTCTCCTCCCTGTTTCTACTATCCTAATGCTAATGGCCACTTAATGGCACTTATTGTATACTGTATACACTTTTCTTTTGCAATGCTTGTTTTCTCACATGTTCTTCTGCATTTTGTTTTTCTTCTGACTGTCTATACTGTATTGATTGAATCATGCTGAACTATGTTTCTCCTAACCCTGAAATTGATTGTATGTTGATCCCTCCTCGATGTGCTACATATCTCATGTGCTGTGTCACATGTATACACATGTACTTGTATACTCATGTATTTGTTCAACTTGTATCCTCCTGGGTCATACCTGAAAATAGGCATTCTTATGGCTAGTGAACCCACCCAGTAACCAAAAGCAAATAAATAAATAAATAATGGGGAGACAGCGTCACTGTGGGTGAAACTCATGGTAACCTCAGGTAAGACACTGCATTTGGGGGGTAATCTATTGACCTCCAGGGCAAGGGTAAGAGAAGGACAGAGAGCTCAGTGAGGAACCTGAAAGAGTGGTGGCAAAGGGGGAATAGGGGTGGTGGATGATTTGATCAAAGTGGCCAGGAGCACCGGAAGTCAGTCCTTGCTGGATGCCTTTCTGAACTGTCTACTGCTACAGCAAGTTAAGGAACCCACCAGGTAGACTGCAGTTCTCTATGTGGTGCTCACCACGTCAGAGGTGATGCATGCCAGGTCTGATGATCCAACGAGATCCGCTATTATAGCAGTCTTAATGTTGTTTGCGATGTATATGCTGCCATTGGGAGCGATTATTAGGTGGTACAGCTTGAGTTTTCACTGCTATGCTGATGATACTCAGCTGTACATGTCCTTTGTGCCTGGCCAAGATGATGCTGTTTCGGTCTTTAACAGCTGTCTAGCCGAGATCCAGAATTGGATGAATGTGAGCTGGCTGCGGTTAAACCCAGAAAAAACTGAGGTGTTGATTGTGGACCCAGGTCATCAGGGGTGGATTTGTCTGCGGGATCACCTTCGGGTCTATGGTTTGCGGGTGTTCAACTAACTACCTCAGACCGGGTGCAGAACCTGGGCGTGATGTTTGATGACTGCTTGACCCTTAAATTACAGATGTCGGCAGTTGTCAAAACTTCTTTTTATCATCTGAGGAGTATTACCCAGGTAAAGCATCTGCTTCCCACTGACGATTTTCCAACTTTGGCCCACGCCTTCATTACTTCCTGCCTTGACTACTGCAATGACCTTTACCTTGGGCTACCAGGGGTTGATATACGCCAATTGCAGCTAGTGCAGAATGCATCAGCTAGGCTTTTGACTGGGATCCCTAGGTCTAGTCATATAATGCCTGTGCTCCACAGACTGCACTGGCTGCCAGAACAGTGGCGTATCACCTTCAAGGTTGGTTTGCTGACCTATAAGGCCCTACACAATCAGGGACCTAGTTACCTGCAAGATCTCCTTCACCCCTACTGTCCCCTCCATCCTCTCCGATCCACCAATGAGGGATTGCTAGAGATTCCCAGGGTTCGTTTACAGACTTCTGGGGCAAGACTATTTAGTTTTATGGCCCCAATCCTGTGGAATTCTCTACCTTGTCGGGTGCGAGATTGCCTGACCGTCCAAAGTTTCAAAGTTGCCTTGAAAACATATCTTTTTAGCCTAGCATTTTCTGATTTTTAATGTTGCTGCTGTATTTATAATGTTTTAATGTTTTGTATTATGTATCTATTGATGTGTTTTAATTGTTGTTCTACAGGCGCCTTGGTTTTAGAAAGGCGCCTTTTTATAAATAAAGAAAGATGATGATGAACCCTGGTGATATTCCTCAGATGGTAAAAAGGTGTTTTCATGACAGCTGACACCTGAGATTTTAGAGTCAGGTTGCTGTCAAGTGTGACACTAAGGTTCCACATCCAGTCCAAGGAAGGAAGCTTGAGTCCATCAAGGTGAAGCCCCAACAACTGACTGGCAGCCAGACCTGAACCCCAAAACCCTGGGTCCACTACCAGCACCTCAGTTTTGTTCGGATTCAGCTTTAGCCAGCTGGCTGTCATCCAGTCCTGGATCTCGGAGAGGCAATTATTAAATACCAAGACGGCACTAGCCTGTTCAGGCACAAAAGACATGTAGAGCTGAGTGTCATCTGCATAACAGTGAAAACTCAGCCCATACTGTCTAATAATGTCTCCCAATGGCAGCATGTACACAGTGAACAACATGGGTGAAAGAATAGAGCCCTGTGGAACCCCACAAAGTAATGGAGAGGGGCCAAAGGAAAAAGTCCGGACACCACTCTCTGAGTCCTACCCATGAGGAATGATGAAACCATCTGAGGACTGTACCAGACAGTCCACAGAGCAACCACAGGCACTCTGACAACACACCATAGTCCACTGTATCAAAAGTTACAGAGAGGTTGAGGAGAACCAGGATGGAACGGCTTTCTTGATTTCTGGCAGTTAAGAGATCATTAAGAACTCGAACAAGCACCGTCGCAGTACTATACCTCTTCCTAAATCTGGACTGTAGTGGTTCATAGACATTGTAGATGGTAAAATGGGTCTCCAGTTGCTCCGCAACAACCTTCTTGATAACCATTCCCACAAAGGGCAGGTTAGAGACCGGTCTGTAGTTGGCAGGACAGTCTGGGTCAAGGGAGGTCTTCTTAAGGAGGGATATTACTATTGCCGCCTTCAGGGGGGTAGGAAACACCCCTGTTACAAATGAACACCAGACAATCTCAGCCAGGACTGAGCCGATAACCTCAACACACCCCAACAAAAGGTGAGTTGGGCCCGGGTCCAAACTACAGAATGCTGGGTGTATATTCTGGATGATCCATACAATGTCTATGGTTTCCAGCCAGCCAAAATCTGACCAGACAATCTGGGTGCCTGCTACCTCCTGCCAACCTCCACAATACACACTGAAGAGGGCTGCACAAATCTCCGACCTGGTGGCGGCAACCTTATCTGAAAAGAATAAAACAAACTCATCACATTTCTCCTGTGGAAAGGCTCTTTAGGACTGAAGACAGGCTGGATTGCACAGTCTGTCAACAGTGTGGAAGAGCTGAGCTGGTCAGTTCTGTGCAGCATCAATCCCTCTCGACAGGAACTCTGCCTTTTTATGAGAGATTGTTGATTGATAGAATTTATAATGATCCATCAATCTAAGTCTGTCATCCTCCAGGCCAGATTTTCGGCAATGCCTCTCCAGCCTTCGCCCCACACGTCTAAGCTACTTAAGGGGACAAACACAAACAGGAGCTACAGCATCCAGAGCTGCCATAACTGCCTTATTATAGGCCAGTACCAGCTCCTCTAGATCACTGCTAGCACTCACCAAACCTGATACGTCCAGTGCCGCCATAAGACCCTCGGGGTCAAGCCCTGTAAAGGGCAGTACTGGACCATCTCCACAGGGGCAGATCTATGAGGGCAGCCTGGAAACTGAACCTTATGGTATGATGGTCAAACCATCTGTCCAGTTCCACCACCAGGTCAGAGGTCTCCATCCCAAGTAGGAAGTCCAAGTCCATCGAGTGAACCTGACTGTGGGTAGTAGAGGTAACCAACTGTGTTAGGCACAACAAGGTCATAAGTAGGACGAAGTCCTGACTGAACTGCGAGAGTTCATCATTGACCCAGGCATTGAAAACCCCAGAATTATCCATTTGGGGAATTCCAGCACCATATCGACTATGAAATCTGCGACTTCCTGCAGAAACTCCTTCTCGCCTCCGGGTGGACGACAGACGAGAAGTATTCTGCAGCCTACACCTGCCCCCACAATACACTCAAAGGACTTGGTCACCCCCACTGGAATATCCACAAGGCCCAGTTCCAATTTAAAACAAATGGCTATACCCCCGCCCCTATGATCCTCCCTCGCGTGGTGTATCACTGCGTGCCTGGCAGGAATAGCTGCTTCCAGAAATGGGCCAGCATTTCCATCCAGCCAGGTCTCAGTGATGCATGCCAGGTCAGCTGAACCAACAAGATCAGCAATAATTGCTGTCTTGTTTTTAATGGACCTGGCAATGCACAACTCCGCTCAGGTTGGATAGATAGCCAAGGCTGATTGAGCCATCTGCCCACAAGAAGTGGAACCCTTGGGCAGGGGGACCAAGCAGGGGAGAACCCATTTTGCCCCAGGGCATCTTCTAGTCCCTACCACTCCAATCTGCCCCACCCTAATCCACTGTCCCACCAGGTCCAGTTCTTCTCCTCCCCTTTATCCTACGCGCTGTCCCCAATGCATGACAGCGACCATATACTTCAGTATACAGAGGGGGACAATCAAAAGGGTGGAGATCCCTGAGCCTGGTGGGAGAGTAGTGCCTGACTGAGCATTCAGCCAACACATAGCTAAGACACTTCCAGTGGCAGGCAAGAGAAATAAAACTACTAGTAATCAACCAAGAAAATAAAATAAAAAGAAGAAACTACACCCTAACATTTACACATACACACACCCGCTATACATACATTCAATCCTATTTCTACAACCCATCCCCCGAGAAGTAGGATTAACCCACCCAGCCACTCTAAACCCTAACCAAGATGAATATTAACCCACCCCAACAATAAACCCAAAAATTACAAGAAAAGCAAAGTAAAACAAATAGATTTAAGTCCTAGGGTCATCAAATGCCACAGTTCCTAAATAAAAGTCTCCAAGTCTTAACAGAATAGCAGAAGTGGCTGTAGGAGCTCTCACCTCCCCTCACCCCAAACTGTTAAGTAGAAGAAGTCATAATGCTATGTTCCAGAAATAGAGCAGCACAAAAATGTATGGTACTTGTGGCACTCTCACTACCACAAGGGAACCAACAAGAGCAATCAAAGTGTATAAATCAAATAAATCAATACAGAGTCCAGTGGTACTCAAGGCTCCACAGTCAGATTGTTCAGACCCGGTTAACAGAGGTCCCACAGAAAACATCCCTCACCACTCTTCACATGACATTGATAGCCTTCCGGGCATCAGTCCACAAAGCCAGGTACTCCTCCTTGTCTGCAGGCTTAGCAACAAATAAAAACCGGACTGCAGAAGGCTGCTGCCGAGGTAGGCAACCATCAACCTAGCACCGGCGGCAGCACCTAAACCCAACAACCTCCGGCAGCAAAGCTGGAAAACACTCACCCTCTGCCAAGCAAATCCAGGGACTGATTAGAGGTCCAGGGCAGTAACCCTGTGATCAGCCACATTAAACCCCTCTCAGAGGGCTAGGAACTGATGACTATTGTCAGGGAGAAGATTTGGCTCTAACCCGGCAGCAATAGATGGCAAGGCCCTCAGTTGACAATCTGATGAGGAACGGCAGGCAAGACATTCAGGTCGACTGAAAATTAAGTGGTACTGAGGAAGACAGAAAGGATTTCACAACAATCAGAGACGGTAGCATTTTCGGACCTCCTTATCTCTCGATAGTCTCAGCAGTTCCAGGGCTCCAGGAATCCCACGGTCCACCATCCACAGTCTGGGAATACCTTAGACTTAAACCTCAGGATAAAGCAAATTCATTCTGAAGAACTGCAAAGCGGGTAAGGAGAAAATAGTAAACATGAGTCCCACTGGTGTGATACAGTTGCAGTGTCAGTTGAAAAGTGGCTTATTAGGTAAACATGAGTCCCACGGATATGATATGGCTACAGTTTTGACTGAAAAGTGGCTTGTTAAAGAAAATAAGCAGTGATAGTTTCTGACTCTCCAACTCTCTTATTAAATAAACATAAGTCCCACTGATATGACACAGCTACAATGTCAATTGAAAAGCGGTTTATTAAAGTAAAAATAAGCAGTGGCAGTTTCCGACCCCCTTGTCTCTCTAACCCAAATGCACAACTCTGACGCAACTCCGAAATAAATATAAGAGACAAACAAAAAAGAAAAACACGCAGTTATACCTGCCTCTAAGCCTACTCCTATCCTCCCAGACAAGGCTCACTGAGCCGCTCTCTGACCTTCTGTCCAGCTCTACCGTTACTTGCTACTATCTTCCCTACACTCCTCTTCTGATACCTCCCACCCAGCCTTACCTTTATTCTTCCCACTGAATGAATCTCCATGTAACTACTGTATATTGTCTACTCTGTAAAGTGCACAAGTAAGCCTGTTTGTATACTGTGTTTGACAAATGCCTGCATTTTCTGGCTGCTTCCTAATTGTTCTCAGATGTTTTGTCTGCTTGGTTGTTTGTTTTCCTGCACTGTTTTGTCCTCACTGTGATGAGGTACCTTTGTAAATGAGCCTCTGTCTCAAAGGTTGTTAAACTGATGTTCCAATAAATAAATAAATAAATAAATAAATAAATAAAATAAAAATGCAACTCGCAAACTTGAAGACTCGAATTCAAGTGAAATAAAATAAAATAACATAAAATAGCATAAAAACTAGCACATAACTCCCACTGCTTCCGACGGTCGGTCCAGCGTGGCAGCCATCTTCTCTCCAATTGAAATGCACGGTCGCCGTTCTCAAGGCATCTTATATCGAAGGTATGCATAACAATGGTAACCAAAAAGAACAGGTAGTAGAGACCATTATGGTTCTTGGCTGGAGTCAGGGTAGTGGTGAGGGCCAAGAAAAGGCCTTCTATAGGCATAAGGAAAAGCTGGTGAGGAAGAATGGATAGAATACTTACTGAAAAACATGGAGGCAAAGAGGTTGGTTAGGGAGGCAAAAACAGACACAGAGCTGCATATTGCAGAGGGGGTCAAACACATTGAAAAACAGTTCTTGAAATGTATTTGGGAAAAAAAGGAAGAAAGGAGAGGTACTCATAAGACTAGTTGAGTGAGATAGCATGATAGGAGAGAATGGCCAAAAAAATTACTTTTGCTCAGTTTTCACTAGAGAGGATAGTGGGCCCTTGCAAGAGAGTGGCATCAAAGTGGCCACTAAGGGTGTCCCAGAGATGAGACAGCCAATATTTACAAGTGAGAGGGTCGCTGATAGACCTAAAGATAGATAAGGCCCAGGACGAGATGGGTTGCATTGGAGGTTACTGAAAGAGCTAGCAGTGGTACTGACTGAACCCCTGGTAGGTCTATTCAACAGCTCACTAAGGATGGTGGTAGTTCTGAAGAATTGGAGGGTGGCGGACATAGTTCTACTCCATAAGGAGACAAGGAACACGCAGGGAACTACAGATCTGTCAGTCTTTCCTGTATTGTTGGGAAGCTGATGGTGTCAATGTCCAAAGAATACCTCATGGACTACTTGGAAAGCAATGGTCTTCAGGATAGTTAGCAGCACATATTTGTGGCTGGGAGGTCTTTTCAGACTAATCTGATAGTTTTCTTTGACTGGGTGATGAGGAAATTGGATAGGGGCCACATTGTGGATTTGCTGCACTTGGACTTCAGCAAGGCTTTTGACTTGATGCCTGACAGATACTTGTTGAAGAAGATGGAGGATCTGGGTACAGCTAAGGTCATTGTAAATTGGGTAGGTAACTGGCTAAAGGGGAGACAGCAGAAGGCTGTGGTCAACAGGGTCAAATCAGAAGAGAGGGAGGTCAAGAGAGAGGCACCACAAGGATCTGTCCTGGGTCCAATCCTCTTCAATATGTTCTTCAGCTTGAATGCTAGTTCGCTGTCACGTGGACATGAGTGGAAACTGACAGGAGGAAGATTCAAGAGGGACATGATGAAGTATTATTTTACACAAAGGGTTATGGAGCCATGGAACAGTCTACCAGCTGGAGTTGCGGGAGCTCAAACTATTAGTGGTTTTAAGCATGGTGGGACAGAATGAAGGGTATAGTGGTTGCTCAGGCAGCAGAAACTGGGAGGAAAATGGTGGGAAAGATGGGGAGGGCTAGGACCATGGAGGAACAGTAGGTCCAGAGGGCTAAATAGGGAATTCAGCCAGACTAGATGGACCATTGGTCTTTTTCTGCCATCTTTGTCTATGTTTCTAATACACGACAGTGTGCTCTTAGGCTGTAATAGGATTTCTCGTTCCTATTTTATAAGTATAATTATCAAATCAAATCAAACTTTATTTATAAAAAGCGTCTTTCTAAAGCCAAGGTGCCTGTACATAACATAATAAAATAAATCAATAAATAAATAATGAATTACTAATTATACTACCCACTGCACCCATCAAATCATCCCAGACACAGCAGAAAGTACTGTATTTTGCATATGGCAGTTCTGTGATGGCATTTAAAGGACATATATAAGTATTTAAAGTGTAGGTACAATAAGTGTTGACAGGGTAATAATGGCATGACACCACTGCAGCATATGAGATCACGTGATTGTTTGGAACTCTATAGCACTTGAACAATTAAGTCCTTTGTAAAATCAATCTGGAATTCCATGTAGTACCATTTTTGTTATATCTATCCAGCACTGAAGAATTGATCTGTCAACTAACACAGCGGTTTAAAATCAGGTTAAGGCAATGCAATGGTAGTAACAGAGAACAACGTAACTACTCTACCACCCCTTTACACTCAATGAAATTTAGAAAATTAACATAAGACATTCAGGGCTGAATATTCAAATGTGGCTGACTACACTACACAAAATACAAAGCAGTGCATTAAGCAGTGTGATGCCCTAAATGACATATAGTTGTGTATGCATTGCACCCATGTCTGGTGGCATCCAGTGCCTCCTGCTGTTCCCCAGTCCCAGTACATTACAGAGCATATCCCTGGTAGTCTAGCAGACCTGCCACCTTCACTTGACCTGATAATATTAAAATGTAAACACATACCTGGTAGTTTAGTGGACCCACCACCCTCATCTGACCCAGTAATATTAAAATATAAACATATATCTGGTAGTCCTTTGGACCAACCCTTACCCAATCCTGAATATTAAAACAGAAACATATACCTTGTAGTCTAGTGACCCCACCACCTTCACCTGTTCAGGTGATGTTTAAATAGAAACATGTACCTGGTAACCTAGTGGACACATCAACCTCACCTGACCCTGTAATATTAACATTAAAACATATACCTGGTTATCTAGTGGACCTCCATCTTCACCCAATCCTGTAATATTAAAGTAGAAACATATACATGGTAGTCTAGTGGGCTGTCTTCACCTGACTCTGTAGTATTAAAATACAAAACATATGCCTGATAATCTAGTGGCCCCACCACCTTCATCCAACCTGTAATATTAAAATAACATCATATACCTGGTAATCTAGTAGACCCATCACCTTCAACTGACCCCTTAATCTTAAAACAGAAACATTGTTAATAATGTATATGTAATTAAAGACAAAATGTGGTAGTAAATTAGAGAGTAAGGGATGTTGTTGGGGGATATATACAAGAGGCACTACAGGTACAAAGAATGCATATTGAGGCAACAAAAATAAGGGCTGGGAGAACAATAAACTTAGTTGGAGGGAGTAATTGCTATAATAAGTGGGAATATAAAGGTCCCAAATAAGGGCTTTGAAAGAAATAGAGAGGTGTAGAGGAGCAAACATGAAGGAACGGTAGACTGCCCAGCTGAGGATTTGCAACTAGAGATAGCGAAGGAGTGAACATCAAAGCAATGGGGGAGATAAAAGAAAGGGAGAGAGGGAGCAAACTGAGAGGAAAGATAGTAGGGAAGGTAACTGAAGCATTTTGCTATGCAGGAGGCACTATACAAGAGGTGTCTGCCCTGTAAAATGGGGAAAGGAAGGTTCAGCTAAAGGATGCAGGGAAGTACGTGGAGAGGCCAATTAAAGGGGAACAGTTAGCCAGCCCGGTGGCGCTGAGGGTTGAGGCGCTGGACGCCACACCTCACTCCACACTGGGGACCCGGGTTTGGGAACAAGCCCGGGCCATCAGGGGTCGGCAGGGTAGGACTAGGATTGAGTATCCGACGACAGCTCTCCTAGCCCTGGAGTAAAGGGATGAGTGCACACCATGCTCTGGCGGTCCCTGGGGATGCCCGGAGGAACTGCAGTGGTGCGGGTGTCTGTGGGGGGGGGAGCACGGCAGATGTCTGCATGCAGGTGCGCAACGTCTTTGCACGTCCGTGCTCCCATTGGGAGGAAAAGAGGAAAAAGGCAGCATGGTCAGCGGCAGCCTGATGGCCACTCACTTCACTGGCCGATGATGCCTGAAATAGGCGTGTGCCGGTAGTGGATCCTCGCCGGGCATGGGGGCTGAAGGGGGAGCCCCACTCGATGGTCGTAGCTGCATATGCCAGCTGGGCACGTCAGCTTCGGGGTTGGAACGGTGGCTGGATGTATAGCAGGACTGTGGCTGCAGGTGAGAAAATAGAGTGGAGTTTAAAAAGGGGAACAGTTAGCAAAAGGGACCCCACACTCAAGTATGGCATTGGTCCCAATGTGCACCCTAGGACTTTACCTGGACAGTAGGTCCCAGGGTTAGATATGAAACGATGGGCAGACTTGATGGACCATTGGTCTTTTTCTGCAAGCATTGTATATATTTCTATGCACTTTGTGTGTAAAAATGTTTTGGTTTACTTACTGTTTACTGTAGTGTAGTAGACTTATAAAACTAATTTTGTCTACTTCCAGGTTGACATCTGTTACAACACATTCCAAACTCCACTGCAGCTGAAATCAGAGAGTAGGCAGCAGTAGAAGATTCATTAGTCTGCAGTGCATGTTAGAGTTTATATAGGTTCTAATCATTTGTTTGCTAGTCCTGCTGTCCCCTCTGGGCTAAGTACAGTCACACACAGAGGTACTTGAAGTTGGCGACATCGTTGGGGGGGGATCAAGTGTTGTGAAGATGGGTATTGTGGAGCCTAGTGAGTCTCTGCATAGTACCATAGGTCATGCAGACTTCTTTTTTGCATTAAAAGACAGTTGATGTGAGCAAAAAGAATGCTTGACATTGTCAAACATTATGTTGCACAGATTTTTCCCTTCCAGTTGCTGAGGCACTAGAAACCTATGGTATGGAGCTGTCTGAATACCTATAAGTGTATGTAAAGACACAGAAAGAGGGAAGGACATTTTGGAAAATGGAGAACGGGACTAAACCAGAGGTGAGCCCTAGGGAACATATGAACACATGGGGAAGGGGATATGGCAACTTCTGCCTAGACTGACTGGTGACAATCCATGAGTTTTTTAAGGAGGAATGGATGGGTCATAATGTTGCAAGCCTCAGCAAGGCAGACAAAAACTGAAAAGATAAACTGGCCCTGATGAACTGACTCTCAGGAATGAATCAGCAAACCAAATTAGAGATAAACTGGAATGTGATTTGTGGAAGCCAGAGAAGAAAGAGGAGAAGTCAAGGAAGGAAAAATGTTGCAAGAAGAAATGTTTTTCTCGCACTTTGGCCAGGGCTGGGAGAAGAGATGAAGGACAGTAAGTCTCTGGGATGGTGGAGTCTCCTACATTGTGCAGGGAGAACTTTTTCTCAAGTACAATTATGGGAAACCATACAAAACCAGGCTGAGTCATAACGGGATGCAATAAGGACACAATTCAGGTGCATAAAAGTGCAGGAGTTCTGGGTCAAGGGTTGTGCTCCTACAAGGTTGGAAAGAATCAATACAGATAGCATAGTCTCAGGAAAGATAGGGAGAAGAAAAATCAGGAAGCGGAAGAGAGGTCAGCAGAAGGACAGGGAGAGAGCAATAAGAGGTCACGGGAAGTGAGCAATTTGTTGAAAGAAGCAAAGACTCCAGCAGGATTGAAATAAAAATTAGTCAGTTTGCTTGTTGGAGGACTGGGGAGTAGACTGGGAAGGACCTAAAATGAAGTGTGCCATATTACAGAACCCAGGGGTAAACTTGTGGTTGTTTGGGAGATTGGAGGGAAAGTACAGTAATTTGATTTGGCTTCACTGATACCCTTGGTGTTGGCATTTTGGAGTTGTTAGTACATCATTAAATCCTTTGGTGAGTCAGATGCTTTACACTGGTATCATACAGAGTCATGACTTTTGAGGCAAGAAATATATGCTATATTATATTGACTAGTAAAATATACTAGTACAGAAGTCTATTAGGCATTCAAAAGGACTGTCAATGTTTATGTTGGATATATTGAGAAATACTGAAACTCAGTATCCCGAACTCTACAAGACCGAGTTCGGGAGACTGAATTTCAAAAGACTGCAAGGCTGTTAAATGCAACGTGAGGGGCTCTGACCCCCAAACCCCCCACACCCCTCATAACTAAAATTACCAACTCCAAGGGGGAGCGGACCTCGGAGTAAGAATAAAAAGTTATGGGGGGGGGGGCACAGAATAGTGTGAAGCAAAATTGTCCATGTCTGGAAAATGAACCCAGGTCTACAAGTCTATGATGGCCGAGCTGCCACTGACTTACGCCTCCATACCACAGGAGCAGCTCAGCCAGCTTCCACATATTGCAGGGAGTTGTGATGCCTGGCTAAGGGTAGGGTAGCAGTCCGCCACATCTGCTACAGTACCCCTGTCAGCATTGGCTTCTTCCTGTCGGGCATGTAGGTGTCAGGAGACTGAGTTCACTCCCATGAGTTTCAGGATTCCAAGTTTCAGTCTCCAGAACAGATACCTTTATGTTTTCACTTTTGACTCCTTTCTGAGTTTCTGATAACATTTCAGACATCCATCTCTAAATTAGTACAGTTTTGGGAGATGAGAGAAAGCAAAGAGATGTGGGGGAACTAGAGTAGTGGTGTGCGATGTCCATGAAGATCTCTCCATGAGTTAATTTGTGGATTCTGCGGAATTATGACATTCATGAAATTCACGGTTGTGAATTTTGCTGATTTCAATGCACAGCACGAAATTTCACCTGCAAATTTCACATTTTGCGTAAAAAAAGGTGAATTTCACTGAACATTTCATGCAAATTAAGTGAATCAAGTTTCAGAGTGTTCTGAAAACTCCGGCTTAATTCCTCTAGCTACCTAATTTTCAGCAATTGCTGGAACTTCATGGGCGGTTTAACTTCACAACACCTCTGAACTAGAGGTGTGGTCTAGGATGTGGCAGCTGGGTTGCAATGCCAAAAAGTTCAAAGTCATGCACCTGGGGCAGGGAAACCTAAGGGCTATGTATAAGATGGAAGGGGAGGTACTTACTGTATAGTTACCAAGCAAGAAAGGGACCTTGCAGTGAGCATATCTGATTTTCTCAAGGCGGCAGGGCAGTGCAACAGGTCAGTGTGACAAGATGAGCAGGATGCTGGAGTGCATCAGGAAAGGGATTTCCAGCAGGAGAAAAAGGAGGTGGTATTGCCCCTGTATCACTCACTTGTAAGGCCCCACCTGGAGTAATGTGTACAGTTCTGGAGCCTTCACCTCCAAGGACATTGACAGGGTGGAAGTGGGCCAGTAGAGGGGTACTATAATGGTGCAGGGATTGCACAAAAAACTATACAAGGAGAGGCTGCTGGAGCTCAACATGTACTCTCTGGAGGACAGAAGAGTGAGAGGGGACATCACAAGACCTATAAGTACATCATGGGGGTGAAGAGGTGTAGGAGGGAAGTCTCTTTAATAGAAGGAGGGGCAACAGAACACGGGGGGCATGCTATGAAGCTGGGTGGCAGTTTAAGAGGGATATGAGAAAATGCTTCTTCACATAAAGGGTGGTAAACATCTGGAACAGCCTGTCAGAGAAGGTGGTGGGGGTGAAGACAGTGGGTAGTTTCAAGCATGCAGAAGATAGGCACATGGGTATAATAAAAAGAGGTATAGGAGGAGAGAGGGACATCTGTGATCAAATAGCATCCAGGGTGTAGCATTAGGCAGAGAAAACTAGATGGGCCTACTGGTCCTGTTCTGCTGACACATTCTATTTTTCTATAATTCTACAGTAGTTCTACTTCTCACCCAATTATGAAAAGTTATTTTGTTAAAGATCAAATGCACATATTTCATAAAAAGCTTGAACACTTGAATTCACATCAATGTGTCATGATAAGTGTTTCCTGAAAATATCATGCTGTTTTGTTTTTTGTTTTTCTTTAAATCAAATTTGCGGATGATTACAGACTAGGTGCAGTTGTGAACACTACAGACAACAATATTAATTTACAGAATGCTCTGAATCAGATTTCCTTTTGGACTATGCAGAACAAATTAGAGCATAATGTTAATAAGTGCAAGATAATGCACTTGGGCACCAAGGACAGACATTACAAATATACTTTAAATAACAATCACTTAATGGAAACCACAAACGAGAGAGACTTGGGAATAACAGTTACACATGATCTGAAATTTAGTTCTCACTGTAGGGAGACAAGTAAAAAAAGCCAATCAGTTATTGAACTGCATCACCAGGCATATATCAAGTAGAGCTAGTGAGGTGTTGCTTCCCCTATATGTAGCACTGGTCAGGCCACATTTAGAATATTGCGTCCAAGTATGGTCACCATTTAAAAAAGGAAGATACCAAAATGGTGGAAGCTGTACAACACAGATTTACAAGGCTTATACCAGGACTTAAATCAATACCTTATAAACAAAGATTGAAATTTCTTAATCTATATACTCTACATTATAGAAGAACAAGGAGATATTTGTGTTTGTTACACAAAGTAATTAGAGATAATACTTTAATGAGAGAACTAGGACTTAGTTTCAATGTGGATAGGGTCAGTCATAGGAAGCACTCAAAACAAATACAACTGAATAAATGGAACTCTCTATCTAGAAGATATTGGTATAGCCAAAGGGTTGTTACTCTCTGGAATAGTCTCCCACAAGAAGTGATAGATAGTGAGGATGTAAATATCTTCAAAATAAGTCTAGATAATGAAATGAATGATGAGATCAAATTTGGTATATAATATTTACTAATGGCAAGCAAAAAGGATGAAAGTCTATCACAGCTTGTATTATCTATGAATATATGAAATCAGCATCTGTTAATGTTCTCTGCAGTAACTGAAAACTGTGAAGAAACAGTGAAGAATTTTCTGTCCCTATCAGTGAGCAATGATATCATTTTTGTCTAGCCTGCTGCTTCTGCAATTAAGTCCCTAATTGACTGAAGAAGCTTTACAGTTCCCAGTAAGAGCAGTCTGTAGTGCTAACTGTTTTCACTCAGTGCTTGTTACTAACCCATCTTGAGTGTGTTTAGATAGATTAGCTTAAAATCTATCATTCTGTTCTCATAAAAAGTTGATCATTTGGGGTTCAGTGCTAAACAGAAGTGACATGAATGAATGTCTATGCGAAATCACCTTGTCTGTATCACAGCTGTCAGTTCTTTGTTATCAAAATTTGGCATTCTGCTCTGGTTATATAACACAGGGTTGTTTAATGGATAAAAAATAAATCAAAATTTTGTTAAGTCATAGAAGCAGTGTGTCTTTGATGTAGCCTCCACAATTTTGTTTTTATGTCAAATTGACAAAAGTGTCTGCTTTTTCAGGAACATGTATGAACTCATTAAATTCAGTTCTTTGAGGGTTTCTGTATGAAATACATCATGTATGTGTAGAACTAGATATACTACATGGCATCCCAGTACTCCTGTCTCCTGCCTCTCAGTTGAGGCTGTTGCACCCTGCTTCCCTCTGTCCCCCACCTCCATAGTCAGGGCCAATGCACTCTGTTGCCCCTGTTCCTGCTTCCACAGAAAGGGTTACTGTGCTCTGCTAAGCCCTAGAGTCCCAGGGCCTCTGTCTTCACAGTAGGGGCGGCTACACTGTGTTGCCTCAGACCACCAAAGGTGGGGCTTTAGCTGCACCCTGCTACCTACTTCCATTGCCCATAATGGTCAGGGCTGTTGCACCGCATGCACCTCATCTCACAGTTAGGGCTGCTGCACCCTGGTGCCCCACTGTGTCCTGCACCACAGTCAAGGCTTCTGCACCATGCTCTCCTCTGTACCCTGTCACCACTGTGCCTGCTGCACCACAGTGTCTCTTACTGCCACAGTTAGGGTTGTTGCACCATGCTGCTCCCTGCCACCAGAGTGAGATCCTTTGGTACTCTGCTCAAACTGCTTCAAAGAAAAAACCAAAAATACTTTCATCTTGTGTTTTAGGGTGGGGGGCAGAGGGTATCAGGGTGCAGCAACCCTAACTGTTTGGGCAGGAGACAGGGGAGGCATCAGGGTATAGCAGCTCAAACTGTGGGACAGGGTGCAGCAGACACACCTGTTTGGGACAAGGGACATGGGCAGCAGGGTGTAGCAAAGGATCTGACTCAGGTGGCAGGGGGCATCAGGGAGAAACTGTCCCAAATGTGGTTGCAGAAGACAGGGTACAGCACATTTCCTGCTTTGTCTTATGGCAACTGGCAGCATGGAGCAGCAGCTCTAACTGTGGAGGCATGGGACTCTAGGGCACAGCAAACAACAGCATGAATGTGTAGACAGGCAGAGGGTGCAGCAGCCTTGGATGTGGGGGCAGAGACAGAGAACACCATGATGTAGATGCCTTGACTGTGTGACAGGACACAGGGGGACATCAGGGTATGGCAGCATTAACTGTGGGACAGGGTGTGTGTGGTGCAGAAGCCTTGCCAATTTAGGGCAATGGAAGCGGGTAGCAGGTGCAGCAAATATCCCAGCTCTGGTGGCCTGGGGCAGCATTGTGCAACAGCCCCAACCATGATGGCAGGGGACCTAGGATTCTAAGGATTTGCAGAGTAATGTAGCCCCAACTGTGGAGACAGGAACAGGGGGCAACAGGGGGCATTGCTCTGACTGTGGGGGTGGGGGACAGAGGGAAGCAGGGTGCAGAAGCCTCAACTGTTTGTGTAGGAGGCAGCAGGGTGTAGCAGCCCTGACTGTGTGGATAAGATAGGGGGCAGTGGGGTGAAGCAGTATCAAATGGGGTCAGGAGACAGGGGGCTTTTGGGCAGGGGAAGGGGGAAGCAAAAAGCTGCTGCCACAACTGTCGGGCAGGAGACAGAAGCATCAGGATGCCATATAGTATTTCTAGTTATACACAAACATGATGTACTTTTACACAGAAACCCTCAAAGAACTGAATGTTATGTGTTCATGCAGTACATGTTCCTGAAATAGCAGAGTGTGGCAGACATGTTTGTCAAGATGACATAAAAAAATTGCTCTCACATGAACCTATTTATGGAGGCTACATCAAAGACACACTACTTCTATTAACAAAATTTAGATTTATTTTATGTCCATTAAGCAACCTTATGTTATATAGCCAGAACAGAATGCAAAGTTTTGATGACAAAGAACTTATAGCTATGATACAGACAAGGTAATTTCTCACAGATATTCAATTCATTCATACCACTTTGTTTCAGCACTGAATTCCAAATGATCAACTTTTTATGAGAACAGAATGATAGATTTTAAGCTAATCTATCTAAACACACACCAGATGGGTTAGTAACAAATTTTGAGCTAAAACAATTAGCTCTACAGACTGCTCTGACTGGGAACTGCAAAAGCATCTTCAGTCACTCAGGGACTTAATTGCTGAAGCAGCAGGCTAGACAAAAATGATGTCATCACACACTGACAGGGACAGAAAAATCTTCACTGTTTCTTCACTGTTTTCAGTTACTGCAGAGCACATTAACAGATGCTGATTTAATGAAAACCACAAAACCAAATACTGTAGCAAGATATTTTCAGGAAACACTAATCATGACATACGGACATGAATTCAAGCTTTTTGTGAAATATGTGCATTTGATCATTAAAGAGACCCTTTTGCAATTAAGACTACTGTAAATAATGTAATATTTAGACACAGTTTAGCTTTTAGTATGTATTTTTTTGGAATGCTTACTCTTATTTCTTTATTACTAAAGGCATTTGCAAGAAAGCAGGATCTCTGTCCTATCAGGTCTGGATGGTTGCCTACACCTGATATCACATTTCTGTTTATGATATCGCAATCTGGTGCTGTTAAGATAATTATACTGTGATAAACAGACAATTATGATGTCAGGTTTAGACAAACAACAAAAACAGGTCAAAGTCTATGTAACACTGATCCTGTTTCCAGGGTGCTGTCTTCAGTAATCAAGAAAAAACGGGAAGAAATATGTAATATTTGGTACATGAAACATAGACTGAACTGTGTCTAAATTTTACATTTTTACAATTTTTCCCAATGGTGTCAAGACAAGACCTCTTTAAAAAAATAATGAAATATAGACTTTTTTGATGAAATTATTTTTTATGCAGCTGTTTGCAGTATCAGGGGAAGGGGGAATGGGGGAGCAGCATCGGCCAACTCCCACGAACAGAGGGGAAAGTTAACAAAATAATACAGCATTGTGAGTTTTGGCATGGCTAAAATACTGGCCATGGCTCGGGGAAGTGGGCAGGCATTTTTCAGCACCACAAGCCTTAACACCATAGGCCCTTGTCCCAAGATCATATCTTTATATCTAGCCCAGCCCAGTCAGGTCAGACTTGCATGCCACTGCAAGCACTACAGTCAAACTGCTATGCTCTACCTGTACAAGTACAGGGTGGGTACTTCAAACCTTGGAAGTACAACACATTCAAATATTAGTTTCTTTTTTTTTATTTTGTTCTTTTGTGGCAGGGCTCTCTACCAGATTTCTTCCCTGATCACGGCCCCCGGACTTCAACCTTCTGTCACTGCCATGATCCCCTGATCACCCCCAGCTTTCCCCCAGAGGGTGGGGCCATGGAACTGGTCCCCTATCCAGCCCGAAGTACCAGTAACTGGTTGGGGTATCCAGTGACAGAGGCTAATTGAAGCCTGGGGAGGGCTTCATATAGGCGGAGGCCCCACCTGGATTTTTTTTCTGATTGGTTCCCCTGTGGAACTGGTTGCATGCAATGACACAAGCCAAGGGGGAGCCCGCAAGCATCCATGCATGCTCCCCTCAAAGCTTCCACACTCGGCTCCCCCCATGCTCTCACCCGGCGCCGTGTACCCCAGCTTCCGATAGGGGGCAACATGATGCCGGTGTGGTGCTTCCCCCCTCCCCAGAGAAGGACAGCAGTCCTTCAGATGCTCAATCCTTCCCCTTCCCTGCCAACCCCGGCCGCCCATGCCCATTCCCAAACACCAGGTGCCGGCGTGGTGTGAGGTGTGGCGTCCAGCACCTTAACCCTCAGTGCCACCAGGCCAGCTTAAATATTAGCTTTTTTTCAATTATCACTCTTGAAACAGACACCAGTTGTGAACTTGTTTACCATTTACATTGATTGTACTGTTTATTGTTCTGTTGGGGTGACACAGCTAGCTCATGTACTCAGGGGGAAACACTGATGAGAAGGAAAGTCTGCCTATTCCCCACTAGTACAGAAATTATAATCTGACTGAAGGGAATTATAATCATCTATTATGGACACTTCAAATGTAACATCCCTTAATATTCAGAGGATAAATTCAGTGGCAAAGCACACAAAGATCTTGGCATAAGTGAAGCACCCCAGCTGCAATACTGTGTTCTTCAGGAGGCAAAACTCTGTGACCTGGAACACCAAAATCTGCATATGTTGTGGGTTGAGAGGGTGGTAACCTCATTGCACATTTCTAGGATATTTGCTGGCACAGCCATTCTCCTCCACAGAGATGTCCCCCTTGAAAATCCTGAGCATTGACATCTCAGAGAATTGCAGGCTGGTAATAGTCTCAGGGAACAATTTTGGTCAGAAACAACATGTAATTAATATTGATGCACCTAATACAGACACCCGTTCTTCTTTAAATAGATATTTAACAAAGTAGTGGCATTGGTTGAAGGAATCATATGTACAGGTGGGGACTTTAATCGTGTGGTGAACCTATAGGTAGACTGCACCTCAGGCAAAGTTTCCACAAATAAACTTATGAGCAAAGCCATTGTGGCCAGGTTGAAGAAGGTAGTCCTGGTTGACATATGGAGCGAACTCAACCCCGACAGAAAATACTTTACGTTTTACTTAAACATGCACAAATCCTATTTAAGAACTATTTTCTAGGAAGTAAGGAAGACTTCCATAAATTTACAAAGTGTACTACTCACCCAACAGTTATTATGTACCATGCAGTGGTCTCAGTGGAACTTCACTTGGGGGATTGGACTAGAGCAACATTCTGGAGGATGAATACCTCCCTACTTGGTAAAGAGGAGTTTCAAAACATGATAGGGGATATGATATGGGACTTTCTGAGGGACCATAGAGGTACAGAGATAAAAGAGAAGTGGTTAAGAGATGCCCCAAAAGCATAACTGTGGGGTGTTTAGAAGGACAGAACAAAAAGGGGGTGCTCCTTGACATTACGGGACAGCTGAAAAAGATCCAACAGGAACTCCAAACCATTCTGGTTCAAAAAACAGAGGGAAACCTGAGACATCTGAAGAAAGGGGGGTTACTAGTGGGGTACCACAGGGTTCAATATTAGGACCGTCCTCTTCAATGTCTTTATAAGTGACATTGCAGAGGGACTGGAAGGAAAAGTATGTCTCTTTGCAGATGACACAAAGATCTGTAACAGAGTTGATGCACAAGGTGGGGTGGAAAGGATGAGAAGGGACTTGGCAAGGTTACAGGAATGGTCAAATGTATGGCAGCTTAGATTCAATGCTAAGAAGTGCAAGATAATGCACCTGGGAAACAAAAACCCAGGGGAAGAGTACACAATGGGGGGTGAGATACTAACAACAACAAAAATGGAAAGGGACCTGGGGGTAGTCATATCAGATGACCTAAAGGTGGGCAAGCAATGTGAGAGTGCATCAAGGAGGGCTGGGGGGATACTGGGATGCATAGGGAGAGGCATCACCAGTAGAAAACAGGAAGTTATTATCCCTCTGTACAGACAGCTGGTGAGACCCCATCTGGAGTACTGCGTGCAGTTCTGGAGACCCAATCTCCGAAAAGACATAGACAGGATGGAAGCTGTCCAGAGTAGGGCAACTGAAATGGTGCAGGGTCTGCACTGGAAGACATATGAAGAGAGACCTAAGGAGCTTAATATGTATAGCCTTGAGGAAAGGAGGGAGAGGGGGGACATGATAGAAACTTTCAAGTACCTCAACGGAATCAACAAAGTCCAAGAGGGTAGCATCTTTCAAAAGAGGTGTGCAGAACAAGGGGCACAATTTGAAGATGGGGGCAGCTCAGGGTAATTTAAGTATTTTTTCACAGAGAGGTTGTGGATGCATGGAGCAGCCTTCCGAGGAGGTTGTAGAGTCAAAACAGTGGTGGAATTCAAGCATGCATGGGACAGTCATAAGGCAATTCTAGGGGGTGGGGGTAGGAAGAAGTAGGCTGCTGGTTAACTAGGATCTGCAGCTTATCCACTAGGTAAGGAAATGGGCAGACTGGGTGGGCCAAGCAGTCCTTATCTGCCATCAAATTCTATGTTTCTATGTTTCTATCTCAACCAAAAATACATAGAAATAGACTGGGACTCCCACAATTGCAAGGCCCCAGCTGATTGATACTTCAAGAAGGTAAAACATCCTTGGGGGATGGCCTTCACACCAGAAGAAGTAGGTAACCACTTCATTGAATACTACCAGTTCTTGTACTGGCTAGAGAGAGGATTCCATGTGGGACACAGCAAAGTCCAAGATTTCCTAAATAAGGTGGAGTAGCCTGAGCTGACAGAGGAAGATAAATCCATGACTGATAGCCCTAATGCAGGCAGAGGTAGTGAAGGTTATAACCTGTATGAAGACAGAGAACTCCCTAGGACAAAACGAGTGCAACATAGAATTCTTTAAAACATTTAAACATTGCAAACCCAGTTTTCACCAAAGTCTTCAGTGCAGGGCAAACTATGGGAGATCTCTTGAATTCCTGGCAATCTACTCTACATTCATAATGGTTAAACCCAAACCGAGTAAGCCAACAGACCAGTGCAGCTCCTGCCATCTAATTTCATTGTTGAATGTGGACTTCAAAATATTAACCAAGTTACTAGCTACTAATGTTGACAACATTCTGCAAAAACTAGTACACCCCCTAAACGGACATCTCTCTGATAATATCAGAAGATGCTTAAACATTTTTCAAGAGGGGAAATGAACCATAGAGCAACAGACAGCTATCATAATCAGTGCAGAAAAGGCATTCTATAGGCTCAGGTGGAAATTTCTTTTCGTGACATTGACCAAATTTGAATTTGAAGACAGGTTCTGCTGCTGACTCAGAGGTATATATATCTACAACATAATGCAAGAGTCAAAGTGAATGGCACCATCTCAGACTACCTGCACATTAGTAGGGGCACCAGACACGGGTATCATATTTTGCCATTGCTGTTCCTGTTCAGTATTAAGCCACTGGCTGTAGTGGTGAAGGCGCACCCAAACCTAGTGGGAGGGAAGAAAACACAATTTCGTTACATGCAGTTGACACCATGCTTTATCTCATGAACCCAGTTTGCACTTTCCAAACCCTGCACCAATTTTTTTTTTCTGTACGTAGTTTTTGTGGCTTTCTCTCTTTCCCCCCCGACTCTGGACCCTGGCAGACACAGATGTGCATGCATATGGAGGCGCACACGCAGGCCGGGTACCGACTCGGCCCCTTCCATCCCACCCCTGGCAATTGCCATTGTCCCACCTGCCCGATCGCCACTGCCCTCCGCACCTACACTTCCAGTGGACCTCCACCCCATGGGAGCAGAACTACAAGGGGGGTTAACAATCACCTCTGGGAGGGGAAAGCAACCGTTGGCTGCTCAATCCTGCTCCCTGCTTCCCCCGCATGCCGGGACCCCAAAGACCCAAGGTCATTCCCAAACCCAGGTTACCATTGCTGCACAAAGTAAGGTTTCCAGTACCTCAGCCCTCAGTGCTACCAGGCCAGAATCCTGCAGCAAATTTTGAAAGACTACAGGGAGACTTCTGGCTTTAAAAACAATGAAGGAAAAACAGAAGTGTTCCTTGTTAGTGGCACAATGATGCCTGTGTTGAAACGAATGGTCCCGTTCAAATGGGTAACCACAAAAATCAGATACCATGGCATACACATTCTGGTAGGATTACTAGGGCTATATCAAGTAAATTATGGCAGACTAATAAATAAATGAGGTCCTAGCTGACCTAAAACAATGGGACAGCCTCCCCTTATACCTACTGGGAAAAGTAGATTCCCTCCGGATAAATGTGTTACCAAGGTGTTGTTCCTTTTTCAAACACTACCAAAGTTTCTCAGACAGACTAGGTAAACATAAATAAGCTATGCACTACATTATATGGGGAGACCTGCAAAGACCTAGGGGGTGTGGAAGAGTGGGCATATCCAGTCTAAAAGTCTACTACCAGATAGCAGAAACTTCTGCCCTGGACAGAATATAAAAAGAGACAGCCCAGAGAATGTGTGGGCCACAATGGAGAGAAACAGTAATCAGAGAGATTGCCCCTTAGAGTTATTTGATACGCCCTGGAGAAAGTAACTGTCCTTTTTGCAACAAACCATATCTTAAGCAGTTTTACTAAAACTGGGGAAAAGTTCGATGAGCATTACATATCACTGGTTCTTTAAACTGCTTCACATCTATGGTCGTTTGCCTAGAATTTATCCCACCTAGAAAAGACACAGCATTTCTTAGATGAAAGAGGCCAGGTCTTATGAGGTTCCCATAATTTGTATACAATGGTACTTTAAAACCCTTTGTTGAAAAGCAAATAGAATTTACGCTACGTAGATCTGATTTTGTTAAGTATCTCCAAGTGACGTAATTTCTCAGGGAAGGTTCCAGATTAAGAGATGTCCAAAATGAACCACACCTACTGCTCAGAATCCTAGAATTTGTATGGGAGGAGCAGATACAAACAAAACATATTTCCCACCCAGTTCAAAGTTATGTATAGCACAAGGGAGAGCCTATGGTCTCTCCTATTAGACAGCGCGTGAGGCAGAGGCAGGCTTAACTCCCCCCCCCCCAACTGCAAGGATATTTGGGAAGGGGAGTACTGCATTTTGATGTCATCTTTCACCAAGATGGAAACATCAGACTTGTTGAGTACCTGTCCCCATACATTATTTGGCATAGTACTGTATTGGTTTATTTTAATTAATCTACTTTCTTTCTAATTCTGTATTGAACTGTCCACAAATAAGCAGAAACCAGCAAACAACATGATAGGATTAAACATTATTTAATGTAGTTTAATTAATAGTTACATGAGCTGGCAATACTGTTTGTAGTTAATCTTGTAACAGATAAATCACAGGGTGGCTTCAGTCTTGCTGATATCTTTGTTATGAGGAATCTGTAGTGTAGGTAAGCATGAGAAGTCATAACAGCCATGGGATTCCATGCCGTTGTTCCATAGAAGTGACATAGGTATTGTGGTACAACAGTATTCTGAAAATATCACTTCTATGGTACGACAGCATCTGGATATGTATGGATTTCCATACACAACACTGAACCATATACATAGTATTATAAATAATATGGTATAGTTAGCATGACACTGTTGATGATCACTCTGAAGACACTGCCCTATGTTCACAAGCATTACCTCCTGTGTTAACGCCAGTTTACTTTGTCTTTACTATCCCATTTCAGCTATCTCCCATGCTGCTCCATGGCACATTGCTGAATTGGGGTAAATACAGTAAGTTAAAATGATACTGTATGTGAATATAGGACACTGTGTGGTTTGAATGTTCAGCATGTTTTATCAGATGGATTGGCTGTCATCCTTCTATTCTTTTTATGAAAACAATTTAAAAATGCTTTGATGTTCACTGTTTTTAAATAATACACAAAATAATATTCTTACTATAGGCAAACAAAAGTTTTTGCTTTACTCAGGAGATAAACAGTTATTTTCTTCCTACACAGCCTCACCAAACTGCAAAAGCCAATTCACAGCCTCCCACCTAACACATTGCAATACCTGTTTCAGTTGATGGAGCTATTTGACAGATGCAGCAAAGTAGAGCTGCAGTTTTTGTATAGAATGCCTCAAAGAACTGTAAGAAAATGCAAAAACATTCATATGTCTAAGGCTTTGACTGAGTTCTCCAAGTGTCCTTCATTCCTATGCTTTGTAGATGATATTATTCCAGTAAACATCTACCTGGGCTGCATTTGTGACCCTAAACCCTGTTTACACTGCTGACTTTGCAGTGCATCAACCCATGCTCACCAGCTAATGCTCTGTAAAGTCAGTAGTGTAAACACTGCTGGAGTGCCCTATGTGCCCATTGGATAATTTTTTTTTTATCTGACTTAATTGAGGGATCAGTAGCAGAGCGAGCACATTAAATGGTAGTGTGAATGCTTGGCTGTGCTCGCTCTACTACAAAGGCCATTTTTTCCATCAAAATTGGGTAACTTGACAGCCCCTCCTTGAAGCAACCTGTGGTGCTGCGAGGGCAGGCTGTGTGAACGGGAAAGGAGCCAGCACATCGGGAAGGGAGCGGCACACATGAGACAGCGCTGCCACTGTGTAAACACAGCTTAAATGTGTTTCTGTACTAGAGTGGGGCACTGGTCTGTTAGTGTAATCATTACCTTGGTCATGTCAATATTAAAGGTATTTTGGTATCAATAAGTCTCACTATCTAGTTTATATATAGTCACTATAGGTTAAGGTCAATATCTAATTAGTTTAATTATAAACATTGTTTAGTGACATACATTAAATAGAGGATATTTCATGAAAATTGTCATTGGATATATAAATTTAGCTAAGTATTGTTTCAGCTGTAGAGATAATTAGCATTTCCATGTAATTTTATGACTTTTGTCTTTACAAACATTTTTCAAAATCAAATATTATATACACATATGTGTAAACCACCCAGAATGCAGGCTTATGCAGCTGGCCCAGTGGCGCTGAGGGTTGAGGCGCTGGACGCCACGCCTCGGCCACGCCGGCGACCCGAGTTCAGAAGCGCGCTCAGGCTTCGGGGATTGGCAGGCATGGGGCGAGGATCGAGCGCCCGTCAGGCTGCTCTCCTCCCCAAGTGGGAGGTTTGGGGCTTGTCCAGCGCATCAGCGGCTTCCAGTTGAGATCGGGGGTGCTGCAGCGCATCGGCTGCATGTCAGAGTGGCTGACGCAGGCAGGGTTGCCATTCACCTTGCATCAGAGTGCACCATGAGTGGGGTGGGGGGAAAGAACACCAGAACAAGGAAAAACTCAGCTCCATGGGGTAGTAGACAGCACCTGACCTCCATGCCCACCACCGGATCTACCTCTCCTGGCCTTCCAGTTCCTCCACCCGGGCCCTCACCTGCAGCCAAAGTCTAAATGTTATAGCACCCAAAGAGGAGGGGCGGCCCCACACTGGAGGGGTTAAGCTGGGGGTGCTGGCTGTGGGGGGGAGAAGAGGCTCAGTGTCGAGGGGACCTCAAGAAGGCAGAAACAGGTGGGATGCCTGAGAGAAACTCCACGGGCCGTGACCAGAGTAACAAAGAGTTGAAAAAAAAAATGCAGGCTTACCTTTTCTGTAGAAGCCCATGCAGCTCCAACCCCTCCTCTGCCTGGGGCCATGGTGGGACTCGAGCCCCAATGCCTGCCAGTGCCGCAGAAGAGGTTGCATTCATTCAGGACCCCGGCCCATGTTGTGGAAGGGGTTGAGGGGCCATAGTAGGGAAATTTAAGCCCTAAAGAATGTCAAGCGGCCCGGTATCTTCTTGCACTGGGCCACGTGAAGTTAAGAGGGAGAAAGGGAAAGTGGAGGAAACATGCTCGGCCATGGAGTCCGCATGCTCACACGCATGCACGAGCAGCCAGGGGGAGAATCTAAAGGAGCCCTGCTCCTATTATGTCTTTGTCATGCGGTCAACAACAAGACCAGTGTTTCCCCAGCCCCCAGATAAGCAGAGGGGCAGGGGAAAATGCGCACAGCGGCCAGAAAAGTTCCAGTCATGACCCAGGCCAAAATCAGCCCTGGCAAAGGGCTAAAAAGAAGGGATGGGGGCATAAATTCAAGGGGGCTGGCTGCTTAAACAAGATAGTAGCCCCCATGTAAGTGCAGACTCGGGCTGCTGAGAGATTACCCAGAAGCAGCCTGGAGGTCACATGGGGGTTGTGCAGCCAATGAGAAGGAGGCCATGCCAGCGGTTTAAAGGTGAGGGACTGGTGCAAAAAGAATGAGAATACAAAGGGGGGGAGCTCAGAGGAAGGTAGCCGAGAGCTGGGTAGTACGGAAAGAGCTGGAAAAAGTTGGAAAGTTCAGCTACTATGGCTGCCAGTGTGACTGTGAGCTCTCTGGCTACCCCCCTTTCTCCAAGTCAAGTGCAGAAGGAAGGCTGCAGCTTCTGCAGTGCCGAAAGAGCAGGAAGGTTCACTAAGGGTGCCAGGGCTCACTGGCTGGACTGGAAGGTACAGTGAGAGTGAGCCTTTGGGCCCTGGGAGCAACTCCATGCAGGGACAAGTGGGTTCAGCCAGGGGAAAGCCCTGGAAGCTGGGCTGCAGTAGTCAAGTTCTGGCTGAGGAGGACTGAGCCACCCTGGTTTCCCCAGGTTGGAATCGTAGCTACCACAGAGAAAGAGAAAGAAGGACAAACAGGCCTGCCTGAGTGAACACTGTATATAAAGGCCCACGGGTGAAGCTGGAGAGGCCAGGCAGGTGAAGAACAGCACCTCATGAACCTCTCCTGCAGTTCTTCAGTCACAGAGCTTCTTCACTCTTCTGGAGAACTGTGAGAACTCCAAGCTGCGACTCTGGGGAGTTATTGACTAAGTTAAGAGGGTTGGGGAGGAGCCCCCACCACTCTGACAGACTTGAGCTTCGAGAACTTGTTGTGCAGGTATTACATGGGCCACACCAAAAGATCGCAGGCCTGCAACTGAAAGTGGTGAGGTACCCACCGTCAGGGATGAATCTGGATGCACCCGGGGGGGGATCCCCATAGTGGGTTGTGTACTGAGTGGCTGAAGGCATAAGGGGATTACCCTTGCTCTGCTGTATTGGTGTGTTTTCTTCTATTTTTTTAATAAAATGGTCATGGATTGCCATTGATTCAATGTGTATGAGTTTTTACACCATTGTTATTGTGGGGTGCAACAATTTGTAGAACTGATTTGGTGGGGTCAGTCTCAACGGGGAGACATTATTGTTCCTGGGGAGTGGTAACCTGTTCTTTGTCCTCAGGAGTCCTTGCCACTGCCCCATGTAGAGGCACCAAGTCACCATTGGCTACCCTGCCAGAGTTCAGGCCCAGCCCCTTGGAGGTATATGCTGCATACCACGAGGGCCCCCGTGGCAGCCCAGGTGAGTGATAAGGGGCTGTTACATATGTCTGTACCTTAACTAGTTGAACAGCAGTGTTTGTAAAATGTGTTTGCAACTAAGTTGGAATGCATCTGCAGTCCAGTCACACTTCAATGCAAAGCTGCATTTTTACTCTTAAGAAACTGTTTTTGCAGGGCTTTTTGCTTGATCCAGAAACACTTATGCAACTCAGTCAGAAATGTTAAAGTAACTCATTGGAGGAACAGTTTAATGGGACCTGTAATAAATATACAGTACATATATATATATATATGTATTAGAGCAAAAACTCAGTTTAATTCTTTAGTTAGGGTTGTTCTAGCGATAAAGTGAGGAAATTAGGTGTTAGGGTTGAAAACCCCCTTAGACCCGCCACCCCCGCATTGGGGTCGTCAGCCCTAACTCTCACCCCATGACATGTAAAGCAGCAGCAGTATAGGAGAATGGATGAGAGTTGGGACCACATGACCCCAATGAGCACCCCAATGCCGGTTGGGGTGGGGGGGGGTCAAGGAGTTTTCAACCCTAACACCGAATTTCCTCACTTTGTCACTGTGGAACAACCCTAACTAATGCATTAAATGGAGTTTTTGCCTCTAATCCTCTTCTTTGAGAATGATAACAAGAAATAATGAATGTATGCAGCAGCGGAGCCGGGACCTCCGGCCGCCAGGCTCCCACCACATGATGTCTTGTGGCATAGTAACAGGAACAGCAATGCAAACAGAAGCACTAACAGTGGCACACATGGTAGACGAAGTGCAAATGAGAACAGAAAGGGTAACCCACACTGTAGACGGGAACAGTCTGCCACGTGATGTGTTGTCACATAGTAACATGGTGCCTGCAAACAGAAATGTCAATGGGCATGGTGACGCAAAGTGAAACAGAAAGAGAAACAGTACTGTAGACACAAATGGCAAAAAATAACAGAAACACAAGCACAAATGAAAACGCAAAGGATAACGCACATGGTGGCATAGACGTCAACGGTAAGTGAAACGGGTACGGAACCGCAAGCAGAAAGGGCAACGATAACAGTAATGTAAGGGCACAGGCTGGGTTTCCCCAAAAGCTGCATAGAGGAAGACAGTGAGTACAAAGAATGTATGCATAATAATGGGTATTGGAGCAGAAAATAAGGACTTGGAATACTAAATATGTTATATCTCAGGAACCATACGACGTAGAAAAAAAATTTAAAAGTCATATGATTTACGACTGTCCTGGCTAGTTTTGAGCTTAACCCCCATTAGGGGGCTTAGCATTTTTCCAACGAAA
Organism: Neoceratodus forsteri; assembly: GCA_016271365.2. Lineage (NCBI taxonomy): Eukaryota > Metazoa > Chordata > Ceratodontiformes > Ceratodontidae > Neoceratodus > Neoceratodus forsteri. The sequence continues at coordinate 594,872,120 of CM028133.1, read as the reverse complement.
AGTCCATATCTCGCACTGTTTCCGAGATACGGGCCCTGAAAGGTGCGGCGAACGCCGTAATGTTATCCTATGGGAAAAAAATAGAATTTCGGAGTGCCATAACTTTGTCTCCCTGTAATATTTTTTCACCAAACCACTGAAAGGCACATCTGTGGGCTGTTGGCTGTCTTCCTTCCAAATGTCAGGAAAAAAGACCAAACCGTTATTTTGCAGCAGGGTGCCAAAGGATTCCTGTAATGCGTCAGGCACCGTAAAGTTATCCTATGGGAAAAACTGTCAACTTTGGAGTGCTATAACTTTGCCGCTGTGTAATATTTTTTCAATACAATACTGAAAGGCACATCTGTTAGATGTCGTCTGCGTTTCCTCCAAATTTCAGCCCAAAACTCCCAACCGTTCTTTTGCAGTGGAGTGCCAAAGAATTACTGTTATTTTGGGCATAGTGTCGCAAAGTAGTGTCGCAATTTGCGAAAGCTTTCACAAAAATTTTCAACACTTTCGCTGTGAGTGCGACACCACTTTGTCGAAGTACTTTTTCCAGAAATCTGAAAAACATATTTCTGGGGTGTTTTACCCCAAAATAAAGACATGGCTAGCATCCTCAGGGACCGACTAGGTGAATACAAAAATAATTAGGTTGCTAGAGGGTCTCAATTTTAAATGCCAAGCATTTTTCTGATCTCTAACTGAAAACAAGATGGCGGATTTGCGACAGTAACAGGGCCATTTGCAACAGTAAAAAGTGCATTTGCGACACTGTTGAACTTTTTGTTAACTTTTCCCATTGACTTATAATGGGAAATTGTTTTTTGAATAACTTTTGAACTGTTTAATATTTTGTCACGAAATCTTTGAAAGGCACATCGGGGACCCTGGCCGCACGTTCCCTGAAGATTTTGGGCTGGTCGCGCAAACCGTGCGACCTGTAGGCGCGACAGCAGAATTCCAGAAAAAGCATAAACGCATGCGCAAATCACGCTTAATAACTCCATAGCTGTGTAACCAACTGGTACGAAACTTGGCAGATCCCAACGCCTATGGTTCTTGATCGTGTGTTCCAAATTTCAGGCAAATCTGTCAAACGGTTGCAAAGTAATTAAGGTGCAACTTTTGGGGTTTAACATAGAAATGGCTCCTCAACCCTAACTATGGCAGCACTACCGTGCTGATATATATCAGGGTTCCCCACTCTCTGAAAATATAGGGCAGTGGCAATGGTGATCAGGTCAAATGGTGCGTTACTTTTCAGGACCTCCTATATATACTGTACATGTGCATAAGTAGCTTTTAAGTAACATATAGTGTGCTGGTATTAAATGGGTAGTATTGCAATAAAGGATGTCAATAAAAGACAATTTTGGAGGATTTTATAAAAAAATGGATAAAATGTAGGGTGGTGGCAAAAAAATATAGGGTGGTGGTAAAAAATATAGAGTGGTGGTAAAAATATAGGTGGTGGCCACCGCCTAAAACAATGAATGGGGAACACTGTATATATATATATATATATATATATATATATATATATATATATATATATATATATTTGATGTTAGGAGTTGAAACCCTTGCCTCAGCCCACCCCAACTGTAATCGGATGCGCATTGGGGTCATCGGCCTAAGTGTCACCCCATCACATGTGGAAAGAAGCTGAGGAATAGGAGAATGGGGTGACAGTTAGGGACCGATGGCCCCATGCACCCTGATTCCAGTTGGGGGTGGGCTGGAGGGGTCAAAGGGATTTCAACTCATCAGTGCCATCCCTCGCTTTTTGAGCTGTGGAACAACCCTAACTGATGCATTAAATGGATTTTTGCCTCTAATTTCCTCTTTTGAGAATGATAATGAGAAATAGTGAATGCATGCAGCGGCGGAGCGTGAGGGGCATGTCTTGCTCATTGTAACATTGTGCCCACGAACTCAAATTGTAATGCGCATGGTGACGCAAAGTGAAACAGAAAGAGGAACAGTACTGTAGACAGAAATTTTAAAAACAACGGAAACACAACCGCAAATGAAAACGCAAAGGGTAACGCTCATGGTGGCGTAAACATGAACGGTAAGTGAAACGGGTATGGAACCGCAAGCAGAAACTGTAATGATAAGAGTAATGTAAGCACACAGGCTGGTTTTCCCCAAAAGCTGTATAGAGAAAGACAGTGAGTAGAAAGTATGTATGCAAAATAATGACTCTCAGAACACAAAAATCAGTAGTTGTAATAGTAAACTGCTTATATCTCAGTAACTGTATGACATAGAAAAAAAATTTAAAAGTCATATGTATTATCACTTTCCTGGCTAGTTTTATACATAGCCCTATGAGGGGGCTATAATTATTTGACAAAACTCCGTATCTCGCACCGTTTTTGAGATACGGGCCCTCAAAGGCGTGGCTAACGCCATAATGTTATCCTATGGGAAAAAAAACAGAAGTTCAGACTGCCATAACTTTTGAACAATTTAATATTTTTTCATTAAATCTTTGAAAGGCACATTATAGACCCTGGCTGCACGTTCCCTGAAGATTTTGGGCCGGTCATGCAAACCGTGCGACCTGTAGGTGCGACAGCAGAATTCCAGAAAAAGCGTAAACACACGCGCAGATCGTGCTTAATAACTCTGCAGCCGTGTATCCAACTGGTACAAAACTTGGCAGATCCCAAGGCCTATGGTTCTTGATCGTTTATTCCAAATTTCAGGCAAATCCATCAAACAGTTGCAAAGTTATTAAGGTGCAAAATTTTGGGTTTAACATAGAAATGGCTCCTCAACCCTAACTATGGCAGCACTACCGTGCTGCCATAATCTATCTATCTTCATTGCAAAACCTCCATTGATGCATCAGTTAGGGTTGATGTCACAGTGAAAAAGTTTGGAAATTCGATGTTAGGGATACCATCCCTACCACCCCACCCCTTCCCACCCTTCTGGCACCAACAGACATTGGGGCATGCCATGGGGTTGTCAGGCCCAACTCTCACCCCATTCAATGTGTAAACAAGCTGACACTCTACAGTATAGGAGAATGGAGTGAGGGTTAGGTCTGATGACCCCATGGCATGCCCCAATGCCTGTTGGTGCCTGTAGGGTGTGGGGTGGTAGGGGTCATAACCGTAACATCACATTTCCAAACTTTTGTCCCCGTGACATCAACCCTAACTGATGCATTAGCTGAGTTTTTTTCAATGAATTTCCCCTCTTTTTGAGAAAGTGTAATGTAAGTGTCTAGTGGTATGTTTTTGTGGGAGCGCAGGCCCTCCAGGGCAAACTGCACTCCCTTCACATTGCCCATTTTGTGCTTAATGGTATGTGTATATGGGAGTGCAGGCTCTCTGGGCCTTGCACTCCCACTTACACTTAAATACGGAGGCATATAGCAGCCCCATAGTACTAAAAAGTAACCCTTGTAACACTTATTTGGCAATAGCTCAGTAACCATAGCAACTATGGAAAAAATTCCACTGCAGGTGTAATCTATGACTTTGAAACTTCCTTGGACTAAGCTGCAGGTAGCAAAAAATCCATTCTCAAATCGTTTTCGAGATACGGGCACCAAAAGGCCCTGCAGGCACCACAATGTTATCCTATGGAAAATTTCTCAACTTTGGAACGCTGTAACTATGGGCCTGTTGAATGTTTTAGGACCAAACCACCAAAAGGCACATCTGTTAGACCAGGGCTTGCCATCCTGCAAATTTCAGCCCAAAGGCACAATCCACCTTGGCACAATGAAGTGACAAAGAAAACAACACATTGGGCAGTGTTTTTGAGCATTGTTATTGTGAAAACAAAAATGTTTTCATGATACCCCTATACCTTATAATGAAACACTGTCATGCTCAAAAAAATGTTGTCTAGGTACTTTTTTTTGATCGCTGTCATTGCCACAACAACAAAAAATGTTGTTGCGACAACAAAACAGTAGAATGGTGGAAAATCTTTGAAAAACACATTTCCAGACCACCTGCAGGAAAACTAAAGCCAGGGCCATGTTCCTAAGGGCACGATTAGGTAAACATAACTGTTGGTGTTTACCAAAGGGCATTATTTTTCAAGTTACAATGTTTTTGTCTCTTGCTAACTGAAAACAAGATGGCAGCAGCACAAAGACAAAATTGGGGAGCACAACAACAAAAATGTGATCAGGAAAGTTTCCGCAGTACACATTTAAATTGTCCCATAGGCTAAAATGAGACATGAAAAACTTGCATAACTTTTGAATGGATTAATATTTTTTCACCAGATCTTCGAAAGGCACCAGTTTAATCCAGGCCACATGAAAAAAATTAAATTTGAATCCACTTAGACACATTCTTCAGTCCTTTAAGTCCGACTGAAAAACATGCAAAAGTTGAGTGTTTTTCACTTTAACACTATACAGTTCCGCTACTGTACATTCGACTGGAACACAACTTTCAAAATCCAGAGTTTCATGTTCGGACACCGTGCATGTAAAACGTCAAGCAAACTGGACAAATGGTTGCAAAGTTATTAAAGTGCAAACTTTAGGGTTTAACATTAAAATGGCCCGCCAACCCTAACTATACCTGCACTACCATGCAAGTATAATTAATATATGTAGGGGATACCTGATGGGCATGAGTGTGGTATGGCAAATATTGTCACTCCTGCAGAGTGAGATATCCAAGCTCATGATGCAGGAGTGACAATATTTGCCATACCACACGATCTGCCCATCATGTATTTGATATATACAATAGGGCCAAGAGTTTCAGAAGTTTTGTTATGCTGTCTTGAGTTCTGTTCCTGTTAATGTGTTTGCTCATTATGTGTGAGCTTTTCTGAATGGGCTGGCAGTGTTATAAACTCTGAGAGACACATGAGTGTGTTTTGCAATGCTAAATGAGTTAGTTTTAGATAGAAATGAGAAAAACACTTTTGTGAAGCTGTATTGTGTAGCAGTCTGGCTGCAGTGAAGTTAAACGCATCACAGTAATTGTAATGAACTGAGAGGCAGAGTGTCAGAACAGCTGATACCGTTTTCAGTGGTAATTAAGTTAGCTGCAGGCAGAGTGCAGAGTGTTCTGTGAAATTGTGCTGTTTAGGATTCTGGCTGCAGTGAAGTTAAATTAGCACAGTAATTGTAATGGGTGAGAATCAGAGTTTGAGGAACAAGTGAGAGTGTGTTTCAGTGGTAGTTGAGTTAGCCGCAGGCAGTAGTTTAGACTGTTCTGTGAAGCTGTGCTGTTTGGAATTCTGGCTGTATCAAGTTGAGAGCATTACAGTAATGAGCTGGAAGTTGGGGGGGATAGGTGTGTTTTGTAATGCTCACTGAGTTAGCTGTAGACAGCAGTGAGACCTCTCAGGTAGTTCTGCATTTGTGTCTATGGTAACAGCACAGGTGTTTCTTTCATGCTGAGGGGAAAGCTACCTAGGGTGATGATATCAGTGACCTTTTGTGACCTGCGTGTGTAAATGTCTCATATCATCACAGTAGAGTAGAGGGTACAAATATCACACTGCAGTGGATGATGCACTGTTTTATCTCACTCATTTATCACTCACCCCTATTGTGTATATATATATATATATATATATGCAGTGTACAGCAGTTTATATTCATACCCTTTATATTTAGCGTTCCAAGCACACCCCCCCCCCATATGCTCACTTCCTCTTATTTTCACTGGTGGAACACTAGTGCTGCTTTATATAGTGATCTACCTAATATTCACTGTCTTTTTATTTTCACTGTAATATGGAACCAGCAAATACAATGAAAATAAACAGAGAGTGAATATTTCCTGTTATACAGTATATATGTGTGTGTGTGTGTATGTGTGTTTCACCAGGTAGACATAAAGAGATACACAAATAATCTTTTTTGCAGCTGTGACCTGGGAGAAGAGGAACAAGGACAATGTGCTTGCAGTCTCCTTAAGTAGAATCAGTGTGGGAAATCACAAATGAACCTTAAACCAGTTAGTTCTGACTTCAATCATCAAAAGATGGAGTCAAGCATGGAGGACACTTGCTAGCTTGGCTCCCTGGGGTGGCGGCTCCTAAATGTTAATCACAGCTGTAAAAATTTAATTTGGTTATATTTCTGGCAATATTACAACTCTTTGAACAGATGGCTACTAACAAATCTAAAAACCAACAAGCAAAACTGCAGTTCAGATCCAGGGTGCTGTCTAGCAGGACCAAAAACACTCCATGTGGTTCTGGGCCCTCCTCATAAAGTGCCAGTGCAGACAGCGAGCAGATCGAGATTTGTACAATGGATCTTACAAAAATGCTAGCAAGTGTCCTCGATACCCTGGCGCAAATGCAAAGGGATATGAATGCGGGATTTCACAATCTAAATATGCAGTTTAGTCACCTCACCACTCTGACAGAGACCACAGCTACCCATACATCGCAAATCTGTGAGCTGGAGCGGCATGTCAGCGACATGGAGGACTCATATGCCGGTGTTAATGCTGAGCAGAATGGCCTCATGTCTACCATTGCTGACCTCCAAGAGTGTTTACATGATCAAGAGAATCACTCTTGGAGATCTAACATCTGGATAATCGGGCTGCCTGTGGGCCTCGAGGGGTGAAACCCCAACGCAGGTTTACACTGATGGCTGATTAAACAATTAGGCCTACTGGAGGAGGCTTTGGAGTTCGAAATTGTTCAAAACTTTGCTGATCCAAATGTGGGTGCCCACTGAGTATCTCGGGATATATATCTCTAAGTTCTCCTTGTACGAGGTTTACTGTGCCCGACCGTGCCTGGGGGCATGGGTACCAGCAGGTCGAGGACTCCTTCGGCATGATGTCTCTCTGTTATGGATGTCTTTGAGCACCAAGGCTCTGTAACTGCATGTTGCTATGTGAAAATAGCCCTGAGGATCCCAGGACCATCTTGAATGTGTGAGCCTGCTCTGGTTGATACTAGTCAGCTTGACCTTCTGGGATTTAATACAGGGTACAGCAGCTCTCTATTTGGCATTCTCTATCAAATGCTGGAGGCCAATGGAGACCGCTTTTCTTAGCCTGAATGCACCTGCCCTGGGACCTTAGCGAAAGGTGGAAGCGAGCTGGGGGTCACAACTAAAAGGGGAGGAGACACCTTTTGTAGCCTTGGGGTCTGGTGTGGAGGCTTCAGTGAATTCTGTCTTATATTGAAACTGTGCTAGACCACATGGGGCTGCTTTCTGTGAATCCCGGTTCACTCTTGGCTCTCCTTATATGTGATCCTCTACGCCCGACCATGCCTGGGGGCACAGGTAACAGTGGGTTGAGTTCTGTGTCGCCATGGAGTCTCCATAGTTTGGATGTCTCAGAGTGTCAGGACTCAATATATAATTGTCATACAGTGACTGAGTAGACTCAGTGTGATATTGTAATATCTGTTATAGGCCAACCATATTGTTAAGGTTGCTAACAATCTATTTTGAGTTACTTTTAAATGGAGTTGATGTTTATTGGACTGTAACTTTTATCTTACCTTTTATTCTAGTTTATACAGCAGATTGGGCACTGTTTACTATTGCTTAAGGGTCGCCACCCCTTGCCACCAGAATGGCTAGCATTATGGGCAGGATTAGTCACGCCTGCCTATGGTTTGCAATGGGAATGCTGGCAGGTTTATACCCAAGGGGGGGGGGGCAGTCCTGTTTGGACTGAAATGGGGCTTAGTTGTTCATGTTCTGGAGAGTGGGTGGAGGGAGGCTGACACCTATGGGAGAGGGGAAATGCTTGGGTTACAGGAGATCAAAACAAAGAGCCCTTTTTACTTGTGAGAGAAGGGGTGGCACCACCTCAGAAGCACCTTAATTTGCTGACACAGGTGCATGTTGAGTTGGGATCATCTTTAAGGGCACCTTTATTGATCTGATTACTCTGGCTATACTGTTGGGGGGATTTGGGGAATTTTTGGTTCGGCATTGGGGGGGGAGGCTCTGTTTTGTGGGAAAAAAAGTGTGGTAGCTCACATGTTGCACACCAGAATTATGTATTATTGTAGATTGCAATTTCTTGATGGGGGATGATGTTAACTGTATCTGCTGGAATATTAATGGACTTAAATCTATTGTGAAACAAGAGGGTTGTGGCGGAGATATGAAGGCATAAGGGGGTATTGGTCCTATTTCAAGAGACCCACTTTTTTATTTCTGAATCACAAAAAACAGCTACGTTTATGGGTGGCATTTGGGTTTCTTTGTCTTTTTCATCCAAAGCCTGGGGTGCTTCTATTTGGCTCCCAAGGGGTTCCCCATTACAAATTTTGTACTCACAGGTGAACCCATTGGGCCCCTATGTTCTGGCATGGGTGGAGGTCCCAGTTAAGGGTATTATTTTGGTAGGCTCCATCTATGCTCCAAATGTGGAAAATCCAGGCTTTTTTCAGAAACTGGCTATGGACATGTCCTGCTGGAAGGTTCCCTGGATACTGGGAGGTGATTATAACTGTGTCACAGACACTTTGCTAGACTGCTCCAATACAGCCCCTATTCATAAATCTCATAATGTGAAAGCACTAGAGGTCCTGCAAGGCGATTTCGACCTGGTTGATATCTGGTGCCATTTAAACCCCTCAGGGTGGGAATACAGTTTTTATTCTCATGCTCATAATTCCTATGCCTGCATTGATAGGTTGCTGCTTTCAAGTACTCTAGTCATGGGGGTGGGGGGTTGGGGCTGGGCACATGCCAATTCTAATATCAGATCATGCCTTCCATTATATCAGCATCCGTGGAACAGGACCTCCTGCTGGCACTAGGGCCTGGAAATTAGATCTGCTTCTTCTACGGAATGAGGAATTTCTGACACACATGAAGGCAGCTTTACAGGAATTTTTAAAATTTAACCACTGGGGTGATACTTCTCATACTACACATTGGGAAGCATTGAAAGCATATATAAGAGGACAGACTATTCCCTTCACTGTGCAAGCAAAATGAATTGCTACTAGTGAATTAGAATTTCTTAGGGGTAAGATCGCGGCTTGCAAATGGGCACACACGTTGAACCCTACAGCAGCCCTGTATAGTATTGTCCAGTAGTTGAAATGGAAATTTAACACCCTTTCTAGTGCACAATTGGAACGCACTATTCTGCTTTCTAATGCGGGACAGTACTTCGATGGGGTTAGGGCTGGACAATACCTTGCCTGGCAGCTTAAGAGGAGGGAATCCGCAAAAATTATAAATTGAAATCCAAGATGACCAGGGACATGTAGTAAGGGGCATTAAAGAAATAGGAGATACATTTGGAGCCTATTACAAACAACTATACAACTATACACTTCAGAGTGTTCCCCACACCCAGGAGGACTATAGCCAGCTCTTTGATGAGCTCCCCCCCCTTGATAGGATAGGTGAGGAGGAAGCCAGGAGATTGGATTCTCCCATAACTGCACAAGAGATAAGAGTGGCATTGAAATCCCTAAAAAGTGGGATTTTTTTAAATCCTTTGAGAATCACATCCTGGAGCCCCTGTTTGATGCCCTTGAGGAAGGTTTGTGGAAGGGAGAGTTGCCCCCATCCACTCGGTCTGCAACCATTACACTATTGCCCAAATTGGGTAAAGACCCCACACTATGTCCCTCATACAGGCCAGTCTCGCTGCTCACTGCAGATTATAAAATAATGGTGAAAGCCCTTGCTTCTCGATTGGAGCATGTACTCCCATTGGTTGTGCATCCAGATCAATCAGGTTTTGTTAAAGGTCGTATGGGCAAACATAATATTCGGCGTACTCTCAATATCATATTCCGATGGGCCCATAACAAGAGAGCTCATGGAGCAGCAGTGGTGGCACTTGAAGCTGAGAAAGCTTTCAATCATGTGGAATGGGGGTACTTATTTCCTACTCTGGGGGTACTGGGGATAGGCCCTATCTTCAACTCTTGGGTGCAGTCATTATACAAAGGTCCATCGGTTCAAGTACTAGCGGGGGGTGTCTTGTCGAGTCCTTTCCTTCTGGGCAGGAGTACCAGACAGGGATGTCCATGATCCCCTTATTTATATGTGTTATTACTGGAACCCCTGGGGGCAGCCTTACGGGTGCATGCAGGGATCAGGGGGTTCACTGGTGGAGGTCGGGAACATAACATTTCTATGTATGCTGATGATCAGTTGTTATACTTGCAAAACCCTGCTGAGGATCTGCTGGTTGTACATACATTAATGCTCAATTCTGGTGCTATATTGGGACATAAGGTTAACTGGTCTAAGAGTGAACTCTTGCCGGTGGGTGCTCTAGAATGGGAACAGCTGATAGCTTAATTGGGTGGACTCCAAATGGTCCAGTCCTTAAAATATTTGGGAGTGCATATCTCTGCATCTGTGGGGGATCTTTATAAATTGAATTTAAAGCCACTTGTGTCTGCTATTGCTGAGGATTGTGAAAGGTGGGCAGCCCTGCCTATATCGCTGCTAGGATGAGTAGGGGTTATTAAAATGTCTATATTACCTAGAGTATTATACTTTATCAGACAAACTCATTTTAAATATTTGGATACCATTCTGTATAAGTTTTTGTGGCAAATGGAACAAGCTAAAATCCCAAGGGCTACATTACAGAGAAGGCCCAGAGCAGGGGGCCGCCCACATTTTAAATTTTGCTACTGGGTTGTCCAGCTGGCCTTCATCCCGATGGGGGAATTCAGCTCTGAATGTCCTTGGATGGGCCTAGAGGAAGATATGTTAGTAGGTAACCTCAAGAATAATCTGTTAGTTGGGAATCTGTGAGATGCAGAGACTGTGCGGTATGCAATCCCTTTACCACCACCACCTTGACTATTTGGGCTCTTGCCCATAAGTGGATTGGGTACATGTGGGGCAACTCCCCTAATCTTAGTGTACTAAGTTATATGCAACATGGGGGAAGGTGTATGGCCAGGGCAGTGCTGAGACTGGGCATGGCAGAAAAAAGTTCTAGTGGTAATTAATCAACTATATGAAGAGGGGTTGATGAAGAGTTTTGCTCAGGTTTCTGAACAGTGGAATATACCAGCAGGGGACTTCTTTTTATATTTGTTAATAAGGCACAGGTGTGGGGTCACCCTCTCTTCTGCAAATATTTGGATAAACCCGTCTCCGATAGAGGAAGAATTATTTTCTTCCCAACTGGGTAGCAAACCTTGACCACACATTATGACACACTTATGGGCTCCCTACCCCAGCTGTGCAATTCCAGTTTGGAAAAGTGGAGTGCAGACCTATCCTTGCCCATGAATCAAAACATATGGAAGCTGGCCTGCCCCCACTGCCTCCATTGTTCTCACAGTAACAAGCTGTGGTAAATCCAGCTATATATCTTGCATACAGCATATGTTACCCCTAAATGGTTGAATAGACTTGATAATACGAGATCACCTCTGTGTCCTAAATGCAGTGTGGCTGAGGTGGACTTCCTGCACCTGGCACTCACCTGTACCAGGGTGGCCCCTTTCTGGCACCAAATTCATTACATAATGTCCCGGGTTCTAGGGTATGTCCCTTCTAAATCTCTCTTGGAACTGGTGGTGGGTGTTGTCCCCTCTTATCCTAATCGGAGACAGTCCAACCCCTTGTGGTCTATCGCACTAATAAATGCCAGGAGAACAATTGCACAGGTGTGGATATCTGCCTCCTACCCTTCAGTTGCAAGATGGGTACAGAATGTGAAGTCATGTATGTTGTTAGAGGGGGCCCAGCTTGGGGCTCGGGGTAGGTTATCATATTTCTGGGAAACCTGAGAACCTTGACTCTGCGGTGGAAGCTGGTACCATTCCTGATTAAAGCTCCGAATGTTAGTAATTCCCAAAGTAAGAACTATCATTGTAAAGCCATGTAAACCTCTTCATTGTGTATAGTAGCTTTTGCTATAGGTAACACCAGAAGATATGTATAAAACATCATGTATTTTCTTGGTTGTACTGTGAGCTGTACTGCACTTATAAAAAAAAAGATTTATCAAAAAGATGGAGTACCCCAGAAATAGAGCTCTTTGCCTCTTGGGAGAACAATCAATGCCCAAAGTTTTGTTGTAGGCACCCAGAAAGAGGTATAGACCCAGAGGATGCCCTTGCTGTGAGCTGCACAGGGAGGTTCCTGTATGCCTTCCCTTCATTACCACTCAAACAATGAGTGTTCATAAAGCTTAGGAACAAGCCAGCAAAAATACTCCTCATTGTCCCAGACTGGGCCAGACAGACTAGGTACTCAATGCTTCTGGCCCTGTCCAGCAGGATTACAGTCAGCCTGTCACTGAAATCAATCAATCAATCAAGCAATCAATCAATCTTTATTTAGCCAGGTGAAACATCATTGAGAAGAACTCATTTACAAGATGGACCTGGTAATAATTACATACGAGACAGAATAACATTGGAGTACACAACAACACATTCTCATAGAGTAGCTATTCCAAACAGTTACAACATACAACTGGCTGTTTATACAGATTGGTTAGGATATATACAGATTTGTTGAAGCAAAGTACGAAAACAAAATACAATAGACATGCTATTAGCTAGATTGGTTAGGATAAACACAGATTGGTTTAAAGAAAATACAATACACAAAATACAGAAGTAATTCTAATAGCTAGCTGTACCAGTCTATACTGATAGTGTATTATCTGACTGGCAGGATGTCAAGCCAAAAGCCAGGAGGTAAAAGGTCTGCAGGGAGGAAAGGTCACCTCTGAGAGTTGAAAAACAAATATAGATCATAGAGTAAGAACCCAGGGCAATAGCTATCTGAGGCACTGTAAATACGTGGGCCAGAAAAAGTAGGTATGCTGGACCACTTATGAGGAAAGTAAAAGGCAGTGAGAAATCATAGTGGTGTGGACTTAAGGTAGGGGATAGATGAAAAGTGATTGCATAGGGGTTTTATGACGCACACTTATAATTTTCTATAACAGTCCTGGCCAATAGAACTAAGGTAGGGGATAGAAGAAAAGGTGTTAGCATAGGGGTTTTATGATGCATATTTACAATTTTCTGTGGCTGTCCTGGCCAGTAGGGTTTTGAAAGAAGCCAGGGGAAGTGAGGAGGCAATTTGTAGTACCTTTTGGAGCTTGTTCCATAGGGTAGGGAAGGAGTAGCCAATGGAAAATTTGCCATATCGAGTTTTGACTTTAGGAATGACAAGAGTGATATAGGTGGATCTTCTTAGTGTATACGATCCAGGGACGCAAATAGGGAGGCAATCCGAGATATACAAGGGCAGTTTCTTGATGATAGCATGGTAGGTCCAGATTGCTACATTTTTGTATAGCCTTGTGCCGAAGGAGGTCCAGCCGACCAGGGCATATAAGGAACAGTGGTGTGTAGCGTAGGGGGCTCCCAATATGAATCTTAAAGCCCGGTGGTATAAGATGTCAAGCTTTTTTAGAGCTGTGTTGTTCCCTTGTCCATATAGAATATCCCCATAGTCAAGTAAGGGGAGGAAGGTAGATTGTACGATTCTGGTTCTCGCTTCCAACGTTAGCAAGTGCTTAATACGGAAAAATATGCCGAGCCTCTGTTTAAGTTTTTTGGAAAGTTCTTCAATATGGTAAAGAAAGGACAGTTTGTGGTCAATCCACATCCCCAGGTATTTGAATTTATGTACCAGTTCAAGAGGTTCATTAAGGAGAGTAGTAATTGAGGTTTGCCCACCCACCACAATAGTAGGGGTAGACCTCAGAAAAGGAGAGAAGAGCATAACTTTTGTTTTTTTGCATTGAGCAGTAGTTTAAGTTGCAATAGGTTGTTCTGTAGATGGTTAAATTCAAGTTGGAGGTCTGACCATGTTTTGTCAGGGATAGGTCCAGAAATGTGTAATACAGTGTTGTCTGTGAATAAGTGGATATCAGCATGATGGATGCCAGCCAACCACTAAATACAATGTGCTGACTCTATCTGAGGGCAGAATAATATTCCCAGCCTCACAACACTACATCTGAGGGCATGGTCCTTGAAGAGCTAGAACTCTGTAGTTTGAATCTGTCAGAGGAGTTGCTGAGGTCGTTGATGGTTTCCAGAAAACCGTCTACATGGAAAGTATATTCTTCTAAGTGAAACAGCTTCTCATACCAGTGTGCCCTGAGGAAGACAAATTCAATGTAGACAGGGTTGCCTACATTTCTGGACTACCTGGTACACTCACAATCCTCAGATCTGAGCCCTTCAGTACAGATTGTACACTTGACAGCTGTGTCAGCCTACACATTAGCAGACAAAAACAAGTCCTTGGCCTCACAATCTGTTTTTAAAAGGTTCTTTAAGAGCCTCAATCATCTGTATCTCTTTAGAAAATGGCAACAATCAATTCTTAAACCTGATTGGCTGAGACAGGCTCCAAGCTGAGCATTTATTTTTCAAGAGATGCTCAGCTAAAAATAAGAGTCAGTCCAAGTGCCTCTTCACAGATTAACATTCTCCAATGGGCTATTTTCTAAACACAGTAATACCCTCCAGGGTGGGCATTATTGAGAAATACCAGACCTTCCACTGCCTATAAGGCCCTCCACCTGTGGCGTCGGGCCTCATTATGCCCCTGGGTGGTCCGGTATTTCCCAATAATGCCCACCCTGTTGGGTATTATTGCTTACTTGTAAGAGACCCAGTTCCTCCTTGGGACTTAAATATTTGTCTTGCCTAGCTCATGGAGGCTTCTTTTGAGCCTATGGCTACTGCTGATTTAAAATATGCCACATGGAAAACAGTTTTACTGATAGCCATGACATCTGCCAGGAGGGTAAGTGAACTGCAAACTCTCTGTACAGTTCCAAACTACAAAATCTGACACAGGGATAAGGAACAGTAGTCCTTAGGACCAATAGGGCTTTCCTACCTAGGTGGCATCAGAATTCCACTTAAACCAGTCAGCTATCCTTCCTGCACTCTGTCCCGAACATTCCAGTAAAGGTGATCAAATATTGCACTGTCTGGGTATAAACAAGGTAATAGTTTACAGTATGGACCAGAGAAGGGAGGTCAAGTCCCAGAGCACTTAGCTTTTTATTATCTATGGAGAGGCTGGCAAAGGTAAGTCAGCAACTAGGAAAACTGCCTCTCATTGGATAGTCTTCTGCATACAGTTCTATAACAAAAAAGCTGGTAAGATACCCCACAAGGCCCTACAAGTACATTCCACAAGGAGCTCCTCTGCTTCTGTAAGAGCCACAAGAGGCACCTGCTTCAAGAAATCTGTAAAGCAACTACCTGGAAAACAGTACACATCTTCACAAAGCATTCCTGTTTGGAGATACAGTCCAGAAGGGATACAAGTTTTGGAACTGCTGTACTGTTAAACCTTTTTCCTAAACAGGTTCTAGACCCACCCTCCCAAGGTACTGCTAGTGAATCTGCCATTTGTAAGGCATCTCAGTGATGGATTCCTGTTGTTTGAAGAAAAAATGATTTGCCATAGTAATGTTGTTTCTTCTCAGGAATCCATCAATTAGTCTTACAGACCCTGATCCTGTCTTCCCTTCTAGAATATGACAATAGACTCACACAAAAATCTGTTCTTATCTTAAAGTTGCTTAAGCATAGTTAAAATGTGATCATTTTACTTTTCCATGTTGTCTGCTTCAGTTTGGTTGGATTTAGCAAATATTTTTTGAAAATTTCTAAAATTATTTCTAGTAGCCATTTATCTAGTTTTAGTGGTCACAGCTCCCCTGAGTATAGAAACAAATGTGTAACACTAGCAAACAGGCTAGAAGGAGGTGTGGAGCAACAATGGGGAATTATCAAAACTGCCATCACAGAGGCAACAAGCCTTTGTGTGAAGCAAATAAACAAATCAAAATGAAAGAAAAAGCCACTATGGTTCTCAAGAGAGGTGGCTGTGAAAGTCAGGAAGAAAAAGATAGCATTCCGGAAGTATAAGGAAACACAGAAGGAGCAGGACAGAGAGCTGTACCAGTTAAGGCAGAAAGAAGCAGGAGGAAGTCAGAATAGCAAAGGCCCAAACTGAGGAAAGATAGCCAACTCAGTTAAGAAGGGGGATAAAACCTTTTATAGGTACATCAGCGAGCGTAGAAAGACAAAGGGAGGGATAGTGAGGCTGAATAGAATGAACGGTGGGTGGGCAGAGGGGGACAGTGAAAAAGCAGGAATACTGAACGAATATTTCTGCTCAGTATTCACAAAAGAGGAGGAGGTGCCTAATCCAATTAACAGAAGCACTCTTGATAGGGGGGTCAATCCCACTCCTTTCACAGAAGAAAGGGTTCTGCAAGAACTCCTAAAACTGAAGGTGGACAAAGCAATGGGGCCTGATGGAATTCACCCCAGAATTCTAAAAGAATTAAGGGAGGAACTAGTGAAACCACTGGCTACTCTTTTTAATAAATCATGGGAGGATGGTGGTACCCGAGGACTGGAGGAAGGCGGATGATTCCCCTCACAAAAGTGGGACCAAGACAGAGGCAGGAAACTACAGACCTGTCAGTCTGACCTCTGTGGTAGGGAAAGTGATGGAGTCACTCTGAAGGAAAGAATAGTTGAGTACCTAGAGGTCAGTGGAGCACAGGATCCAAGGCAGCATGGGTTCACAGTGGAAGGTCATGTCAGACGAATCTAATAGATTTCTTTGACTGGGTGACCAAAGTAGTAGATCAGGGAGGGGCTGTGGACATGGCCTACCTAGACTTTAGCAAGGCATTTGACACAGTCCCACACAAAGATTATTAGTCAAATTAACCAGCCTGGGAGTGGGTCCCAGGGTGGTAGCCTGGGTAAAACATTGGCTGGACAACAGGACACAGAAGGTAATTGTAAATGGAGTCCACTCTGAAGAAAGGGCGGTTACTAGTGGGGTACCGCAGGGTTCAGTATTGGGTAGAGTCCTTTTTAATGTCTTCATCAGTGACATTGCAGAGGGACTGGAAGGAAAAGTATGCCTTTTTGCAGATGACACAAAGATCTGCAACAGGGTTGATACACAAGGAGGCGTGGAAAGGATGAAAAGGGACTTGGCAAGGTTGGAGGAATGGTCTGACGTATGGCAGCTAGGATTCAATGCAAAAAAGTGCAAAATAATGCACCTGGGAAACAAGAACCCAGGGGAAGAATACACAATGGGTGGGAAGGTAGTAACAACAACAAAACAGGAAAGGGACCTGGGGGTAATCATATCAGATGACCTTAAGGTTAGCAAGCAATGTGAGAAGGCAGTAGGGAGGCCGGGGGTATACTGGGATGTATAGGGAGAGGCATCAGCAGCAGAAAACAGGAAGTTGTTATCCCTCTGTACAGACAGTTGGTGAGACCCCATCTGGAATACTGTGTCCAGTTCTGGAGACCCCATCTCCGCAAGGACATAGACAGGATAGAGGCAGTCCAGAGGAGGGCAACTAAAATGGTGCAGGGTCTGCAAGAGAAGCCGTATGAGGAGAGACTAAAGGAGCTTAATATGTATACCCTTGAGGAAAGAAGGGAGAGGGGGGACATGATAGAAACTTTCAAGTACCTCAAGGGAATCAACAAAGTCCAAGAGGGTAGCATCTTTCAGAAAAAGAGACTTGCAAGAACAAGGGGACACAATTTAAAGATAGAAGGAGGGCGGTTCAGGGGCAATGTGAGGAAGTATTATTTCACAGAGAGGGTAGTGGATGCATGGAACAGCCTTCCTGAGGAAGTTGTGGGGTCTAAAACTGTGGGAGAATTCAAGAATGCATGGGACAGACATAAGGCAATTCTTGTGGGGGGTAGGAAGATATAGGCTGTTGGTTAACTAGGATCTGCGGCCTATCCTGTAGGTAGGGAAATGGGCAGACTAGATGGGCCTAGCGGTCCTTATCTGCCGTCAAAGTCTATGTTTCTATGTGTACATTAAAACAGCAGGGGAGTGTGACCACAGTGCAGAGTTTGAACTTTTATTCTAAATTCTATAATTAGCACAACGTTCTATCTCTGGTGCTGCACACTTCTGTGGAGTATGCCATTTGTAAAGCTCATGCATAGATCCCTGAGAAGAAACAAAATTCTCATGGTGAGTACTTTTTTCTTGTGTCCCACTAGGGAAGCTAACCAATGTGCATTTATGTGAGTGACACTTAGAGACTTGCTTGTCAAGATCAGGTAACATATGGTAATTACTTTCTTTGCCTTTTAAGCATTTGCCCAAACTGAACAGTTTCACTCATGGGACTGCTTCTGTACTTTCTTGCTTTCTGACTTCCTGCCCCCTGGGTATCAGTACAGAGCCCCGGTGTGAGGACCAGTGGGTGGAGTAGGAGGGAAAGGGGAAATTGTTTAACCCGGGAAAGGCACACTAAGCTGAAGTTTGTTTCCAGGTGTGACCTGGGAGCACAAGGAAGTTAAGTGACTTGCTTAGGGTCACACAGTATGTTAGTGGGGGCTGTGGGATTCAAACCCAGGTCTCCAGGTTTACTTCTCAGTGCTCTTAACCACTGCGCTATACTGCCTACTATACAGAGGAGAAGTGGGTGGTTCCTTTACTCCCTGAGGACTGAGTGAGTGTATGTTCTGCCAGTAACCTTGCTATCTTATTATATTTTAAGTTACATTTTGATGTTGATTGGCGCATGCGCAAGAAACATGTTGCAGCAGCTTGCTGCAGAAGCAGGTTGTGAAGGTGCGGCAGTGTTGTGGCCAATGCCCCTACTGCCTTTTGAGGCTTGGCCCGCTTTCCCCTATGGGGTGGCACACTGCTGCTGACACTAGTTCAGCCAGCTTGCTACCAGCTTGAAACATTTTAGCAGCTGCAATCAGAGGCCGCCTTGTTATTGCAGTGTCAGCCATTCCGCTGCAGTGAGGGAGCGACCCATCATTGCAGGGCGCTCCCCACACCCCCAACCCAGTTTGCCAAGGGGGAACCCAGTCCCCGTCCCATAATCTCCCCACCCCACATTTCTGCTGTATGCCGGTGCCAAATCCCCTTGGCATCATGTGCCCCAATCTTTGTTTGCCAATGGATGCTCAATCCCCGCAGGCTTCAGTCCTCCTTCCTGACTGAATTTGCCAGTGAGGAGCCACCCCCATCTGCATAATGTATACCCCCACAATGTGTAGTCTGCCGAGGGTTGCCCAATCCCTCGGCTCATCCACCACCCCATACATGCCAAAGGGGGTGCCCAATCCCTGTTGGCTACCCCCCAAAAAACACTCAGGTGGCAAGCTGGGAGCCCACCCGTGCCAAATGTCCCTATAAAATGAAAACCGTTCTGTGATGGGTTTTTTTTTTACCCCTTTAAACAAGAAAATGGTCCCTCATCGAGTCCGGCGGCCCCTCCCCCAACCAGTGCTCACCCTCTGCGCACCCTGCCTCCCCACACACCCTCACCCCATACTTACCTCCGGAGTCTGGTGCGATGATCTTCGGTGGACTGGGAACCTGTCTGCACTCTTCAAAGCTGACCACCAACTGAGGAAATGCCGGTAAGCTGTATAATGGCATAAACAGGGTTTTTCAACTTTGGTGCATTTCTCAGGCATCTTCTGGAATTTTGGCACAAACTTTTCAACATGGGGTTTTTGGGAGCCCTCCTCATGAATTCAGCCACTGTCATGGCGTTATTCCGTTCCGGAAGGTGATTTCGCAGTCACTGCGAGGAATCACCTTTCGGGACCAATTAACAAAATGATAGTGCCAGTGTTCATGAGGTGGACTCTCAAAAAGCCTATGTTGCAAATTTGGTGGAAAAAATCCAAACAATGACTGTTTTACTAGGCGTGCATTACGCAGTTAGCTACGCACACTCATAACTTCACGAATTTGCAATATTTTCACTCCAGATTTTCAACACTGGCATTTTTCCACACCTCCTTATGAACAGTACAGATGTCATTTTTCACATCCTGGCCGAAATGTGTTTTCGCACTTCTGGCATAGAATAGAGCGGTTGCTGTGGGAAATCAGTGTTCAAGACACATTAAGAAAATCACAGTGACACTGTTCATGATCAGAGGTCCTAAAATGCCTATGTTGAAAATTTTGTGATCACAGTCCATAAAATGACTGTTACGACCGTGTGTTGCGCAGTTTGCACGCACGCTTGTAACTTTGCAAATTTATAATATTTTCACTCCAGATTTTCAACATTGCCATTTTTTCACACCTACTTATGAACAGTACAGCTGTCATTTTACACAACCCGGCCAAAATGTGTTTTCACACTTCCAGCGCCGAATAGCGTGGTCACTGTGGGAAATCAGTTTTTGGGATAGACTGAGAAAATAACAGTGACACTGTTCATGGGCAGAGGTCCTAAAATGCCTATGTTGAAAATGTGGTGATGAAAGTCCATAAAATGACTGTGTTACACCTGTGCATTGCGCAGTTTCCACGCACCTTGTAACTTTGCAAATTTGTAATATTTTCACACCAGATTTTCAACACTGGCAATTTTTCACACCTCCTTATGAACAGTACAGTTGTCATTTTTCACATCCTGGCTGAAATGTATTTTTGCGCTTCTGGTGCAGAATAGTGCAGTCACTTTGGGAAATCAGTGTTTGGCACAGATTAAGATCGAACAAGTGAGAGAGAGGGGGTGTGACCAAGCTCAACTGAGCTCTGTCCGGATTGCTGCGGATTTCTTTATGGGAAGAAAAAGGCATCAGTGCAGGCAGGGGCCCAGTACAAAAGGGCAGCCTGCAGTGGTGGGAGTAACAGAAAGAGCGAGTGAGAGAGGAGGAGTGAGCAAGCTCAACGGAACTCTATCAGGACTGCTGCAGATTTCTTTGTGAGCAGAAAAAGACACCAGTGCAGGCAGGAGCCCATTACAAAAGGGCAGCCTGCAGCGGTGGGAAAAACAGAACGAGCGAGTGAGGGGGGGTGAGTGAGCTCAGTGGAGCTCTGTCAGGACTGCTGCGGATTTCTTTGTGGGCAGAAAAAGGCGCCAACGCAGGATGGAGCCCAGTACAAAAGGGCAGCTTGCAGTGCCAGGAGAAATGGAATGAGTGAGTGAAACAGGGGGAGTGAGCGAGCTCAATGGAGCTCTGTCGGGACTGCTGCAGATTTCTTTGTGGGCAGAAAAAGGCGCCAACGGAGGCAGGAGCCCAGTATAAAATGGCAGCCTGCAGCACCAGGAGAAACAGAATGAGAGAGTGACAGAGGGGGAGTGAGTGACCTAAACGGAGCTGTGTCAGGACTGCTGCAGATGTTTTTGTGGGCAGAAAAAGGTGCCAATGGAGGCAGGAGCCCAGTACAAAAGGGCAGCCTGCAGTACCAGGAGAAACAGAATGAGCGAGTGAGAGAGGTGGAGCGAGCGACCTCAACAGAACTCTGTTGGGACAGCTGTGAACTTCTTTGTGGGCAGAAAAGGCACCAACGCAGTCAGGTGCCCAGTACAAAAGGGCAACCTGCAGCTCTGGGAGAAACAGAACGAGCGAGTGAGAGAGGGGGAGTGAGCGAGCTCAAAGGAGCTGTGTTGGGACTGCTGCAGATTTCTTTGTGGGCAGAAAAAGGCACCAATGCAAGCAGGAGCCCAGTACAAAAGGGCAGCCTGCAGCTTCAGGAGAAATAGAATGAGTGAGTGAGAGAGGGGGAGTGAGCGAGCTCAATGGAGCTCTGCCGGGACTTTACAGTTGCCCGCCCAGGGTCCTCTGTGGTCCTATATTGCAGCAGGGTCTCTGGAGTGGAGACAAAGCAATGATTGGCTACTTTAGGATTGCTGTAATAATACAGATTTAGTTCTTCTGTTTCTTTCTCTGAGCTAAGTACTGAGTTATACTGTTATGATTGCTGTAATAATACATATTTATTTGTTCTGTTTATTTCTCTAACTGAGCTGAGTAATACTTGGAGTGCAACAGAATTTCTAACTGTGCTAAGTGAAACTATATGAGAGCCGAGAACAAAAAGTATGGTAGCTGAGGGGTGAAACACAGACAAGAAGGCTTTAGGATTGCTACAGTAATACAGTATCTAATGGATGAGATTTGAGACTGAATTACTCCGATCGGCATGGGGTCAGTAGGGGGACTAGTGTGGGGGGGCAGGAATTTGAGTAAATAGGGGCCTAACAGTTGTAGTAGGGTACAGAACCTGGGAGTAAGAGCATGTAACATAAGATGGGGCCAAAATGGGGCAGGTGCCACATGTCAATAGGGCGGGCATCTTTGGAAAGGTAGAGGTCTGCCATGATCCTGGACTGGGCTGGGAGGATGGGGGGGTGTATGGTCTGTAGATGACTGGCTAGCTTGAGGAAGGAACTGTGAAACTTAGGGAGGAGTGTAAATGGCAGGGCAGATGAGTATGGTAGGAATCCTAAGGGGGGGGGAATAGGGGATGGCAAAGGGGGACGGAGGAAGAATAACTAGGGACTGAAACCGACCCCAGTATCAGAGGCAGTAGCAGAAAAGAGAGAAGAAGGTAGGGGGTGCCCAAGGTGATGGGGGAGAAAAAGACCATGAGGAGTACCAGGGGAGAGAGCAGATGGCTGCGGGTTCAGAGAGACCAGGGGTGCCACAAAAGGGAACAAGTAGGAGGGGGGAACCAATAGGGGAAAGAGATATAGGACAGGTATTGACTATGAATAGATTCGAACCTCTGCTATGGGACAAAGGAGGGGAGAGGAATACACTGAAGGGGGAGGATGACAAGCATGAGAGGATGGTACGGTAGGGGAAGAGATAGTGAGGACAAAGGGGTAGAAGTGGGCTAGTAAGGAAGGTGGGGGTGGTGACTGAAGAAGAGAAGGCTAAGGGAAGGGAAGGATGGAAGGGGCATCACTATCGGAGTAGAAGGGAATGGGGCTCTAAATTGACAACAGCGGGGATAGGAGAGGGGTTGGAAATCAGCAGGGCAGGAGAAGAGGTCGACATGGGAAGCCCAGTAGGAAGTAGTCAGGCTGGGAAGGGGTTCAAGGGGGATGAGAGGAATAAGGCAGAGAAAAGGGGTGAGGAGGAAGTAGGGGGTACAGATACAGAAGTCACAGAGGGTGTAGTTGGTGAGTGTAAGGTACAGGTAAGAATGAATACTGGGGTGGTGGGTACTCGTCCTGGGGGATTCTATGCTGAAATGGGTGAGATGGGGCAGAAAGGTGGAAAGGCACAGCCATATTTGGGTTGAAGCTGTCCCCAGGTTGACTGCAGGAGGGGCAGGGCAGGGCAGGCACTGCTCAAGCGTGCAGCGAGGGGGCAGAAGAAACCTCATTTACTGTTGCATGTGGGCACAAACAACTTGGCGGGGAACACTGTGGAAGTAGTGAGGGGGAGGTTTAAGTACTTGGGCAGGCAGTGTGAAGGGGTGGGGAAGTCAGTGGCATTCTTGGAGGTACTGCCGGTACCATGTGTAAGAATGGCGAGGAAGGGTAGGCTTGAGGAGTTCAAGTGGCTGAGGGATCGGTGCCACACAAAACAGTATGGGTTAGTGACTAACTGGGGTAGGGTCTGGGAGGAATAGCGACTTGTACGTGGGGACAGGGTACACTGGAGCAGGAAGGGGAGGGGAGTATTAAAGGCAGCATTGCTGCTGGGCCACTGGCGCTGAGAGTTGAGATGCTGGACACCACATCTTGCGCCACACTGGCAACCCGGGTTGGACACAAGCTCAGGGCCTTGGGGTTGGCGAGGAGGGATAGGATTGAGCATGTGTAGAGACTGCTCTTCCTATCCTGGGGTGAGATCCAGGACCTCACCATTCTGTAGCAGCGCCCTGGTGACGACCGTGAGCACTACTACAGCGGTGTAGTAAAGGTGTGGGTGTAAAGCTGAGCGTTGGTATGTGTGCCTAAGTGTCATGCTGGCCCCTTGCTCCATGAAAGGAAGAAAAGTGGAAAATGGGCTATGCTCAGGGCATGAGCTTGGCACCCCACACCCGCCCAGAATGGCGTCCTCAACCAGATCCTGCTTCTGTGGGTCGTAACCTGGTAGTCTCACACTCGCTATGGGGTAATCCGTAGGTGAGCAGGTTGGCCTGAAATGTCAGAGAACTGAGGCTGGGGAGAGCCAGTCAGGACAATAAGCGTATAGCAGTAGTAAATATGTAAAAAAAAAAAAAAAAAGGCGTGATAGAGGGGCACATCTCTACTAAGGTGGATTTAAACAAATGGGGTGGCCAAAAGACTAAGGTTGGTAGTAAAGGTCCGGACATGGGAGCCTGATGAGGTCACCAACCTAGATATATGTAAAGGCGGGGCGTGTAACCTGGGAAAGGCAGACAGAGTGGTTTGAGTGAATATGAAGTGACTCACCACCCGGTAAGAACAAGGAGGAAATGGCAGACTCACGGAGAGGACACAGGCCAAGGAGGAGAAAAGTGAGGAGAAGGAGGGTATGGGTGGAAGGTGGTGGACAAAATGATAGAGAACTGTTTGTGGAGGTGCAGAGGGTAGTGGTGGTGGGGTAGCTCTGGCACCCACGGCAGTGACAAGTGGGTGGCAGGACTCGATTATGGCACAATGCTATTTGGGTCTTTATCTCTGATATAGCACACGGAGTGGGGGAGCAGGGTTAGTCTGTTCGCACATTATACAAATCAAAAGCAGTCAGTTATAGTAGCAGAGCCCCCACTCACACACATACACACTCCTGAAAAGCTGCTTAAAAGCTCGCAATTCATTCAAATCAATTTCCATTTTCTTACTTACTTGGGTTCAATGCCAACAAGTGTAAAATCATGTACCTAGGGCATAGAAACCCGATGCTGGGTATGGGATGGTGAGAGGTACTGATACTCACTAGACATGAAAGGGTCCTCAGTTATTATATCAGAGGACCAAGATGGTAGTACAGTGTGACAAGGCTATGGGCAAGGGTACATTGGATTCTAGGGTGCTTATTGGTGGTATCTGCAGTAGAGGAGGAGGGATGGTTGCTGTGTTATGTTACTCCCTGCTATACCCTAGCTGGAGTACTGTGTCCAGTTTTAGAGTCCACACTCTGCAAGGACATAAGGTGGAGGTTTTCCAGAGGACTAGCAACTAAAATGGTTTAGAATTCTCACAGGAATCCCTACAAGAAATGCTGAAGAATCTCAACATGTACACTCTGGAAGAGAGGAGGTGAAAGGTGACATGATCAAGACCTACAAAGTACCTCTTTAGTGTGTCGAGGGTACAGTTGGGGAGTTTTCTAAATGAGGGTGAGCACCAAACCAAAATACAATGAAGCTGGGTGTGGGGTGAGGTGGGGAATTCAGGATAGATGTTAAGAAATATTTCTTTACTGAAAGAGTGGTAGGTGGCTTGAACAGACTGCCAGGAGAAGTGGTAGAAGCTAAAATGGTAGGAGCATGAAGGCATGGGATAAATATAGGGGTATATTAGAAAAAAGGGAAGGTGGGCCAATCTGAGATCATTAGGCCATGGAAGCGGAGTAGGCTAAGTTCATTGCAGGAAAAATCCATTAAGCAAGCTCATTCACAATGAGGTCCTGATGGATGCAAGCAGGAATAAACATGCAGTAATATACAGGCAGGAGTTACAAGTCAGGTAGAGTCACTTGGGCAGACTGGGTGGGCTGAGTGGTCCTTTTTCGTGATAAATTCTATGTTTCTATGGCACCATGTGTTAATTCAGGTAGTGTTTATTTAAAGTTGGTCCCACTATACATACAGATGTAAGGTAGCAGTAATTACCGAATTAGATGCAGCCCACTACACTCAATAAATAGAACCTCGGTTTTATAAGCCTTTACTCTTCATATACGTTTAAAGAGCTGGGGTTCTATTTTCAGTGTCCACACCAGTATGTTGATCTTAAAATTGACGCCACATCTGAATGAACCCCACCTCACTTAGGACCATCACCCTCTATGGATAGTACACCCCCTCTTATCTACAACACCTCTACCAGACCCCCTGGATACCACCACCTCCCCCTTCCATAATACCCACCCACTCTTCCACCCCTGCTACTCTTACTCCCACTTATACCTTGGTCTCTTTCTCCTCAATGTCTTCCCACCCTCTCAGACTCCACCCACCCCTGCACCCCAGCACCCGGACCGCCTCAGTCGCAAGGGGAGATGCCACACTACCACGCTTGTGTGCCTAATCACCTCCTGTTGCTTCTATCAGGTAACATTCATCCAAACCCTGTCCCCGTGCCCAGCCTTATGAACAAGCCTGCCCAGGCTCAAGGACTCCGCATAGCTTCTATGAATATTTGCAGCCTCCTTAAGAAGGCTGCTCCATTCCAATGCTGGGTTACTCAGCACCAACTGGACATTATCACACTCGTTGAAACCTGGCTATCCAAATCCACCCCTGACTCTTTCGTCCTCCTCCCTGGTTACACCCTTTTCAGGGAAGATCATGTGGATAAGCGTGGAGGTGGTTGTGCTGTCTACATGCGTGACTCCCTCCTTGGACATGCACTTCCACCACCCAAGCTTGATAACAGGGCACAAGCCCTCATGCAAAACATCTCCCCCAACCCTGGTAAGGGCTCACTCTTTCTCACTGTTACCTATATTCCCCCCAGAAAGCAAGACCTCACCATTCAGGTGCTTACTGACTACCTCTCTTGCCTACCACCCAAAATGGCCCAGATAATTGTTGGTGACCTGAATATCAACTGTCTCTCTACCACAGCCTCCCAAACCAGAGATATCTTTGCTGCCCTTGACATGTCTCAGCTTGTCACCACCCCCAACTAGATTCAACCCTTCTACTGACTCCAGCATCCTCCTGGATATCACCATTACCAACCATCCTCAGAGGGTGCTCGATATCAGTGTACTTCCCAACTCACTTAGTGACCACTCCCCAATCGTATTCTCTTGGTCCACTGCCAACAGCAAACCTGCACCACAAACCATCCAGCAATGTCACCTACTCCCAGGTGGCCTGCGTTGCCTTAAACTGTACCTCTCACAACTGGATTGGTCCCCAATCAGGCTTGCACCATCCATAGATGAGGCATTGGATTTTTTCACTCGCACTTTTAACACTGCCTGTGACCTCTATGCCCTCTTCTTAAGAAATCTCACCAAAGCAAAGCACGCCCTGGTTACACCTCCACTCCTTCACAAACTTAAAATGAGAGCAACCTATGGTACATTGCCATAAGTCTGGCAAGCCAGCTGATAGGCAAGTGTACAGTGCTGAGTGCAATAAAGTGTACTTGGGCTATGCTAACAGGCCAAAGCCCAGTACTACTAACTCTTGTCTCCTCCTGAGTCAGCTAGAAAACTTTTGGGATAATGTAAAGGAGATGAATGGGAAATCCCACTCCCCAACCCCTTCTCAACTCTCCTTTAATGGAACTGTCTGCTCTGACCCCCTTGGCATTTCAGACTGCCTAAACCACACTTTCTCAGACCTGAGTTCAATCCTGCCCAGTAACTTCTTTGACCCCATCCCAGTAGCACCCCTGCCCACTCTCCAGAGACCTCCTTTCTACCTACGTACCATCTTCCCATTGGAGACTAGACCCCTTCTGCAAAAATCCATTAGTAGTAACAACCCAGGCACCGACCTACTGGACACTAGGCTACTTCATCTGATGTTGGATGCTATCCTGGTCCCACTTACCGAGCTGCTCAACTGCTCTCTGTGCCTGGGGCAGTTCTCCAGCACATGGAAAACTGCCATCATCACTCCCATCCTAAAGAGTGGTGATCAAGTGACCCCAGTAACTATTAACCTATCTTCATCCTCCCCAACTCTCTAAGGCCCTTGAAAAGTAGTTGCCAACCAGCTTGTCAATACCTGGCCATGCACAATATCCTGTGCCCTGAACAGCATGGCTTTCTTATGCAGATCACAGCACCACAGCCTTTTCTTGAATTCCTCCAACTTCCTGCACTCTGCTCTTGATGCTGGAAGTCCTGCCGTTGCCGTGTTCATTGACCTCTCCAAGGCCTTTGACACGGTTTGCCATCCCCTCCTGCTTGACTCCCTCAGATGCCTTGGTTTCTCCCCTTGCATGGTTCACCAGCTACCTCTCTGCCCGAACTCAGTGTGTAAAAATCAATAGCACCCTATCTGACACACGACCTGTCTACTCTGGGGTTCCCTAGGGTTCCATTTTAGGCCCTCTCCTCTTCAGTCTGTGCCTCAACTCCCTCCCTTGGCCTGCCCAAGTAAGATCCCTCCCCACGGATGACGCTGTGCTCTTCGCCTCTGACCCCAACCCCTACACACTCCAGGCCACCCTCCAACAAGTTTTTGATAGAGCTTTGAGCATTGATTTACATCACAGGCTAGTTCCTGAACCAAAAAGACCAAAGCTATGCTCTCTGCATCGCCAAAGCAAAGCCAGTGGTGCCTCTCTCGTGATAATTGCCTAGTTTACTAAACCCCATTAAGCAGGTTTCCTCCTACTAGTATCTGGGCATTACCTTTGTTTCGTCACTCTCCTTCCATTCCCGTTATCATTGCTTTTTCTGTTGCCACCAATGTCAGGACTGGACTGCTATACTGCCATAGGGACTGCCTACCACAAGAGGCCCTTAGATTGGCAATCACCTCCTCTATCGCTAATCGACTATGGGTTGCCCATTTATGCTGCAGCTGACAACACTGCGCTTGCAAGAATCCAGCTCTCTATAAACAAGGCCTGCAGGCTAATGCTGGGAGCCCCTAGGCACACCCATACGTGCCTGCTGTACTCCACCACCAACTTGCTCAACCTTGAAGAAAGATTCCACTTCCAAACCTGCCTTCTTGTAAAAAAGACCATGCTAGGGTTATCCCCCCCCCAGGGTCACCACCTCCCTGCAGCATGCCTCCCCCTCAGTCTCCACCCACAGCACTGTCAAAACCTCCCTTACTGTCCCCAGGGTAAGGACCTCCATGGCCCAGATCCTTTTGCTATCGGGCTCCCTCCTGGTTCAATTCCTCCCAGCCAACATAGCTGACTCCACTAGCTTGGTCCTTTCAAGGTCTCCCTCAGAAGCCATCTGACAAGCACTCGCTGCTACAACTGCACATAATCCCCCACCTGCCCCTTACCCTCACCCTTTGGCTGGGTCTACCCTGTCTACTTTTGCTGTATATACCTGGGGTCTCAGGCAACATCTGCTGACTAATGTAATAAAATATCTCTGGTTGCTACCTGACGTGGTACTCGTGTACCTATATTATGACTACTGTGATCTACCTATTACCATGCGTCTACCACCAGTGAATGCCTGTAACACTGGTTGCTTTTTTAATCTAAGCGTTATGTACTGTACTGTTTTGTTTGCTGTGATGTATTGCTCTCTTGACAAGGTGCCTTTGTAAATGAGTCTTTGACTCAAAGGTCTGTAAACTGATGATCTAATAAATAAATAAAATGAGTACTTGATTCTTGCTCACTCCATTTCTTCCCTACTTTGAAACCTGCTTGTCCTGAGTCGGTTTTGGGCTGGCAGCGCCTCACCTGTGTTGGAAGATGACCAATAAGTGCCACTGAAAGACATCAGACTTCACAGACAGGCATAAGGCAATTCTACTGGGGGGGGGGTAGGAGGAATTAAGACACTGATTAACTAGAATCTGCAGCTTCTCCATCAGGTAGGGAAATAGACAGAATAGGTGGGCCAAGCGGTCCTTATCTGCCATCAAATTCTATGTTTCTATGTTTCTCACCCACCATCTTGGCAAGAAGAAGGCTGCAGCTGTGACCACTGATGACTGTTGAGGTGTGGGGATGAGGGGAGCAAAGGGGTCAGACGTAAGGAGATAACATCATAATAAAAATTATGAGACCTTCACCAGCTTTCCAAAATGCTTACCAGTAAAAGAACAATCTATGAAGTTTTTCAAATGGCAACACAATCTGGTGAGCCCTCTGCCATCTGACACCAGGCATCAGCCAGCATAAAATTGCCTAAAGAAGGCAGTGTGGTCATGTGGTTACTGAAATACTGGAGAATACAGATTTATAAGAACAAAAGAATATCACACAGAAGCTGACACATATGTTTATAGCAGCTGTCTCCTGCTTCTCAGTAGTTATATTTATACCCTTAAGGTACTTGAATGTTTCTAACATATCCCCTCTTTCCCTCCTCTCTTCCAGTGAGTACATATTGAGGTCCCTTAATTTCTCCTCATAAGTCTTGTGTTGCAAGCTCTGTACCATCTCATTCGCCCTTCTCTGGACCATCTCCAGCCTGTTAATATCCTTACGAAGGTGTGATCTCCAGAACTGCACACAGTACTCCATGTGAAGCCTCACCATGGTTTTATAAAATGGCATCACTACCTCCCTCCTTATGCTGGTGATACCCCCGCCTATGCACCCCAGCATGTCACTGGTCCTCCCTGCTGCCTTACCACTTTTGACATTTTCAGGTCATCTGAAATAAGAACCCCCAGGTCCCTTTCCTTCTTTGCGACTGTCAGTAACTCCCCCCCCCCCAATCCCGTGCCTTTCCCCAGGGTTTCTGTGTCCCAGGTGCATAATTTTGCACTTTTTTTAATTAAACTTCAGTTGCCAGTCCTCAGACCATTTCTCAAGCTTCCCCAGGTCCCTCCTCATTTTCTCCATCCTCTCTGCGGTATCCACTGTGTTACACATCTTGGTGTCATCTGCAAACAGGCAGACCTTTCCCTTCAGTCCTTCTGCAATGTCACTAATGAAGACGTTGAAGAGGACTGGCCCCAGGACCACTCCCTGCGGCACCCCACTGGTCACCCCCTTTCCCCAGACTGTGCCTGATTTACCACCACTGTCTGCCTCCTGTCTGTTACCCAGTTTCTAACCCAGTTTACCACCCTTTCCCCCATGCCCAGCCAACTCAGCTCGTTTATCAGCCTCCTATGCGGGATGGTGTCAAAGGCTTTGCTTACATCAAGGTAAGCATTGTCCACTGCCCCACCCTGATTTACTTCCTTTGTCACCCAATCAAAGGGATCAACCAGAGTTGTCTGACATGATCTCCCCACTGTGAATCCATGTTGCCTACGGTCCTGGCTCCGATGACTTCTAGATGCCCCACTATCCATTCTTTAACCAATGTCTCCATGATCTTCCCCACTATTGAAGTGAGGCTGACCAGCATTTAATTCCCCGCCTCCTCCCTACTGCTGTATTTGTATAGACGGACCACATGTGCCCTCCTCCAATTCTCTGGTACCACCCTTGTGTTGAATGACTCAGTGAACATGGCTCCAGAGGTACTGCTATTTCCCTTCACAGTTCTTTTAATATCCTTGGGTGTATGCCATCTGGTCCCATCGCTTTATCCACCTTCAGTTTACTTACCTTCTGCAGGATTCTTCTGCCTGTGAATGGACTATTGTCCACCTCTTCACACCTTTGCAACTGCTGTACTGCTGTGGCCCCTGCCCATCTCCCTCTTCTGTGAATACTGAACAGAAAGACACAGTGGATGTCTTGGGGGGGGGGGGGCACATGACAGTTCTTAGGCGTGGTACTTTCACTTCCAAATACCTAAACAGCACATATAAGCAATCAACATTCGGCATTGACAAATGCTTCTTTACTTTTGTTGCTGTATATATTTGTTTTATTTATCAGACTATACACTGATAGTAAATTTAGTTTATTCCTTATTTTGTATACTTGTCATTGCTGTGAGTTTTTCGCTGTACTGTACTATGCTAACCAGGACCTCCTTGCAAATGAGCTTTGCTCAATTGAGCTTTTCCTGGTAAAACAAAATTAAATGAAAAACCCTTTGAAGGGGGCTTGCAGGCTTGTGGCTCCCTCTGAAGTGGAATTCCAGAGGAACAGATCCTGGCAAAGGTCTGGGTATGGGACAGTGAAGGCCTATTTGCGCTCACTCTGAAGGTGGGTTATCTTGTAAGGGTCACAATCACTGCCCATGAATTAAGAAGTGGAACCTGCAGCTTTCCCTGTCATCTAACTAGCTCCCAAGTGGGAAGCGTTTGTTGAATCTTATTCTAAGGGCCAGAATGGTGCCACTGAGACACTGAGGCCTGAGGGCAGAGTAAGATGCAGTGTGACTGTTTTATCTCATTTCAAGAATACCCATACCCAGGTGCTATAATATGCTGGTTAAGAGGTTCTGTCCCTTACCCTGCTGTTAGAGAAGTGAATCGATATGTAAAGTGTACAAACTGGGGTGAAGGTAAATACTGCATTTACCCCTATTTCCTTGCAACTGCAATTAAGGCAGTATGAATTGTAAAGATGTTATGCTGCTGTTAAAGTTGTATCTTGCTGCTCTCTCACTCTGGATTTGTATATATTGATTTATCTAGGCTCTCAGTGGGGGCTGCAGTTGGGCTCCAGTTTTGCACGTCCACTAATCTGGACTGCGCATGGGGCAGTGTCAATAAGTTGTTTCACTCAAGCAATTTCCTGTTCCAGTGTAGTACTGTGTGTCCCAGTGTTGTTACTGTAATGAAGTAGGGGAACAGTGAGTGGTAAAAGGATCAGGCCTGACCAATCTGCTGGTAAATAGATGCATATCTGGTACCCTCTTTGCCTCAGTGGGATTTGTGAACTGAGCCGTCTAAATAAATCTATTTACAGTCAGAGACTGGCATGGCTTCATGGAGCCACGGGCTTCGTTGCGCCTTCACTGACAAGGTAAATGGCAGTGCCATGGTAAGAATGAAAGTCAACTGCAGGGAGATGTACAGGAGAAACTTCCCCCACAATGGGTTTCGTGAAGAAGTAATGGTGAGCATCTGTGCTGGGGTGACACAGGGATATTTATAGGCAGCGCTCCTGGCTGGAGAAAGAGGCAGCCAAATTGAACTATTTGCAAGGGGACGATGGTGATCTGAACATCTCTATACCCTTAGACACAGAAGATACCTCTTGCCATGCCCACCCCCATCAGGTCCCCTGATGGATCAGTCAGGGGTCGAAGCAGAGTCATCACAGACATACCTCCAACACCTTGACCAGTATCTTTATGTTCACAATACATTTAGAAAAGCTATTAGGTAGTAACCAGTACAACTTAGAGTGACTTTCCCCTTCCTCTGAAAGAACTGTTATAAAGGCCTTACAGTGTATGGGTGATAACAGCTCTTGTTCTAGGGAATCATTGTACTGTGCATTGTTCTGAGCAACCTGACCAGTTCAGATCCCAGTAGTTTGTAAAAACTTTGATTAGGAGCCATCTCTCCCATGCACTTTCTCATTGGGCAGGGATTTTTTTTTACCAATTATTTTACCAGGAGAGAGACATACTAAGCTGAAAGCTTGTTTGCAGGTGCAACCTGGGAGCACGAGGATGTTAAGTGACTTGCTCAGGGTCACACAGCATGCAAGTGGGGGCTGTGGGATTCAAACCCAGGTCTCCAGATTTGCAGCTCAGAGCCTTAAACCACTGCGCCATAATGGACTCTAAAATTTCTTGCTGGGAGATGTCCTTTCTAATTCCTTATTGGACTCCCTTATAACCAGGGAAGACTCGAATGGTCAAATATCCCTGCCCATTGTTCTGCTTTATCTGCACCTAGTCGGCCAAGACTGACAGACTACTGTGCAGTATTGCTGGAATACTCCATGTCAGCTAGGCATATGTGTGGATGGCCAGCTTTGCCTGCAGTCTTAATTATAGTTCTCTCCCCTTTTTGCTTCCTTAGTCCTATCGCCAATAGTCTGTCAGATTCTTCTCCCCTAGTATCATTATTATCTTCTACAGAGCACGTATTCTGTTCTTGATTAACAATAACAGTTAACTTCAAATGTCAGTTATATTCTCTCACAAAGGCCTTATAAGTATTCCACAGTGTGGACCTAGACACATCAGGGGTATCACTGTTGTGTAAAAGTATAGCTCAATCTGTGTTTTTGTCCATCGTTGAAACTTTTTTTCATTTTAAAAGTGTGGGGTTACAGTGCCATCTAGTGGCAGATGTACAACTTCTGGCATCCTATTATGTCAGAAAGACAGCAGCAGGGCCCATTATTACTGAATCATGTATCCTACTACTATGCAGCCTAGTAATTAATGCATGCTATATCAGGAGTAATCAAAGCAACTATACATTTTCTGGGGGGGCTGAGTAGCATGTGTTATGTTTGCCCACTGGGTGCAGTAAGCACTAAACATCTGCTAGAGAAAAATCTTTAACAGGTGTGCCGAAGTGTCCTATTCTTCTACTATCTCTTCCACTAAAGTCTATCAGGTTCCTGTCTAATAATGGATCCAAGCAGATGGATTGGTCTCCTCCAAGTAAAATAAAACCCATCCCTATTTCTGTTAGTTTTTGTGCCAGGGTGTTAAAAAAATGGATTCTCCTTATTTGGGACATAAATCTTCCCCCTGTGTCCTGAGCAATTTGTGTACCTGTGACATTAAGGCATTGCCTGCACAGGATAACTACACTTCTATGCTTATTACTATATTAGCCACAGAACACTTGCCAACCCAGACCCTTTCCAATTTCATGGCCTCCTGCTCTTTGAAGTGAAGTTCTTGCAGCAGCCCAATGTAACTGTGCATCCTTTTATGAACCGTCAATACTCTTGTATGCTTACTAATGTGTCAAAGACTGTGAACATTACAATAAATTAAATTCAGTGGTCTGGGATCACCCATTGATTATCTTAACTGTGACGCAAGTTGGAGCTTATAGAAATGCCAAAAAGTGCTGTCATGCACCTGGGACAGGGAAACCTGAGGGTTGTGAATAAGATGGGGAGAGGTACTTACAGTTACCAAGCAATGGAGGGACTTTTGGGTAATTATGTGTGATGCTGTCAAGCTGACAGAGCAGTGTGACAAGGCAGTAGGCAAGGCTAGCAGGTTGCTGAGGTGCACTAGAAGTGGGAATTCTAGCAGGAGAACAGAGGTGGTGTTGCCTCTGTATCGCTCACTTGTGAGACCCTACCTGGAGTACTGTGTCTAGTTCTGGAAGCCACACCTCCACAAGGACATTGAAAGGGTGGCTGTGGTCCAGAGTAGGCCTACCAAAATAGTGCAGGAGTTGCATAAGAAACCGTATGAGGAGAGGCTGTGGAAGCTCAACATGTACTCCCTGGAGGATAGGAGAGCAAGAGGATACATGACTGAGACCTAGAAGTATCTCACGGTGGTGAGCATGATGCAGGAGGGTAGTATCTTTCAAAAAAGGAGGAGCACTAGAACACAAGGGCATGCTATGAGATTGAGAGTGGAAGTTTGAGAGAGATGTGAGGAAATACTTCTTCACAGAAAGATTGGAGGACACTTGGAACAGTCTGCAAGAACAAGTAGCAGGGGCAAAGAGACTGGAGAGCTTCAAATATGCTTGAGATAGGCACATGAGTATAATAAGCAAAGGTAAGGGAGGACCACCTGTTACCAAATAGGGTCCAGGGAGTAGTAATAGGCTGGGGAATTTCTGCTCACACATTCAGTGTTTTCTTCCCCCATATTTTCTTTATGCTCCCTGGTCATGGCAGGCTTGGTGCCCATCTGCCTTGCTACACTTCCCTCCACCATTCACCATCTTCCCAGGCTTACCTGTTGGCAAGTAAACCCATGGATTGTGCCCCATGGTGGCATCAGGAGGGGGAGGCTCATCGTTGTTCCCCCCCCACCAAGGCCTCACTCCAGTCTCCCAGCAGGTCTCTGATGATGAGGCTACAGCCACATACACCCTGATTTATCTAAACTTTTCCTTCCTGCTTCATTCAGAAGCATTTTTCTTTGCTGACTGGAGGCTCTGTCAGTCTGTCTTCCATCCTGGGACCTGCTGGGACCTGCCACCCACCCCCCCACGCTGCTCCTGCTTTGGGCTCTGCTTGGTTTGTGCTAGACTCTATTCATTGTGCTTCTCCTGCTTTGGTTAGTATTTGCTGCCTCCAGCTGCTCCTTGCTTCCTTGTGTTGCTTGTTTTCTCATTTGTATTTTCATTTATTTTCTTTTTGTGACTTTTTAGTTTTCCTAGCATTCTGTTGCTCTTTGTTTGTATCGTGCTATCCTGCGCCTGTGTTCTCAGGCCCCCTTTCACTCACCAGATGTTGCAAATCCTCAGTTCACTACATTGTTACATCTATGCTTCAGTTTCAGCTAACAATCCTTTTTTCCTCCAATTGCCATTCTATGCTTCAGCTCCCACTGCTGTATTTCCGCTTTCTCCTGTGCTTCTAATTGTTTGCACCAGGACCAAGCTCTTACAGCTCATCTAGCTGCCACTCGCTTTTATACTGTTTGTTCTACAGCTCTGCTTTCATTCACTCAGTGCCAGCTCCCTGCTCATTTGCTGTTACTTGTTAACCTACTGCCTAACCTACAGCCTCAGAATTTAACCAGACCATACTTTTACCAAAACCTCAGCAGTTCCTTCCTGCCTTCTGCCATACCAAAACTTTAAACATTAAAGTAGCTAAATTTTTATTGGGGGGGGGTTATATCCTACCAACATTACAGTTGCTATTTGATCTCATGGTGCTCAGCTTGTGACTTCCCTGTTATTCCCATGGCAGGGGACTATGATATCACAGTGGAACGTTGTGGCTCCAAGTGGCAGGAGCATGCTTTTATATAACCTATATGATTTTGCCCTGCTTCTTTTGACTACATGGCTTTTCACCTGTCCATGACAAAAATGTACTTACCTTGCAGCCTACATAGTTTTCAAGAAATTTGTTTCATTACTGCATTCCAAACACTTACTGCCTTCCAATAACCTAACTCTGCCTTCATGGCATTTGAGGTATTCATACCAATCATATCATTCACTCTTCATGCTGAAACTATTGCCCATCCATATCAATTCTATTTATTCTGCAACCATAGCAATCATTGCTAAATCTCATTGATTCAGTTATGCTTAACCTGATCATATCAATTCTGGCATCACAGCCTCTCACTAAGCAATCACCTACCTTCTATGTCATCATTAATTTGGCTTATTAATGGAATTGGTTGGCTTGTTTTCACTGACTATGCTCCTATCAGTCAATCATATTAAGTATTCCTGTCCATTCATCTCAACACTCCAGCCATCTCATCAGTCAATCGTATCAATCTATCATATCCGTTCACCATCTTAGCCAATCATTTCAGTCAATAATATCATTCAGAACACCAATACCTAACCGATTG
The DNA here is from genome assembly GCA_016271365.2 of Neoceratodus forsteri. Classification (NCBI taxonomy): domain Eukaryota; kingdom Metazoa; phylum Chordata; order Ceratodontiformes; family Ceratodontidae; genus Neoceratodus; species Neoceratodus forsteri. The sequence goes on along the minus strand of CM028133.1, from coordinate 594,835,295 downwards.
CTGCTGGCTCCTCCCAGCCTTATCATATTTAATGCTTCATAGCTGACTGTATGCTTTCATTTATAAGTCGAAGATATGCCAACCATGACCATTAATCTCCCAAGGCTCAGGGCCAGCCCTGCAGCTGACAGTCTCACTGTGCACCAAAGTCTGCATCTTGAGTATGCAAAACTCAGGGCGGGGTCCTTCTCATCTGGCCCATAGTGGGAATGTTCTCGCTTCAAGCGGAGCTTTAGCCATGCAGCTGATCGATGGCACCTCTTGATGTAGAATTTAAGACTTTGGCTACGAGGGATGGCGCCCTCATGCCCAAGAACACTCCTTTAGCTTTAGCTAGCCAAATCAGGTTTGGCAGTGCCCTCTATATTATTATCCCCATGACCTCCTCTGGTTCACCTGGACTGATTTTAGTCAGTAGGCTGGCTGAGTGCCTTAGGAGTTGGTGCTCTCCTTCTCCCACCATGAAGGTCCTACTCTTCAGAATATCCATTGTTGCAGATCTCTATTGCAACCCTTCACAGCATTCCCATTAGAGTGATCGTGAGAGCTTTCCACCAATTTGGACAAATTTTCTCCCCTTGTATTGGGTTTCTAAATTGCAGAAGCAGAGCTGTCACTGAATAAAACATCCCAAGCCTGGAGGGAAGGTGACTTAGGCTTAAGATCCCCAGAGGTTTCCTCCTCAAAGAGGATTTTTCCCTCTCCTCAGTCCCAAAGGTCATAATTTCTAGTCACTTTAGTCTGATTCAATAAGTTACTTAGGTAGGGTTCTACTGTTGGACAGAGATGGATGGTAGCCCTCCTTGCCATTCCCACTCTGCTTGGATGTTACGGACTTTTCTTATAAGTCATTCAACCTACCTTAAACATTTTTTATTTATTTCCATTATATTTGACTATTCTCATTATCTCTGCTGACCATGTGTATGTTCAGTCTCTATACCAACTCATTACCTCTGCAATGTTTCCAATCTACTCTCTTTTTGAGCATTTCATAACCTACCCTTAGCCTAAGGGAATCATTCCTGTGACACGTCCAGGGGTGGAATCCTCCTCCAGGGTTCCTGCCTTCAGCATCCCTACAGGGTGGTATTCCCAAGGCTAGAGAGGTGAATGGCCACAACAAAGTTTATTCAGCAACTTGTATAAGCACAGCACCATACTTAGTGTAAGCACATTGAATTGAAAGGCTTAGCCTCCAGTTCAATGACTGAACCAACAGCCACACACATCCCTGACCTATTTAAACTCTTCCTTCCTGCTTCATTCTGAAGCATTTTTCCTTGGCCCCCATCCTTCCCTCCTCTTCCAGTGACTAGTCTCTCTCCTCAGTGGCATTTCATAACCTACCTTTAGCCTAAAGGAATCATTCCTGTGGCACCTCTAGGAGTGCAACCCTCCTCTAGGGTTCATGCCTTTGGCATCCCTACAGGGTGGTATTCCTGAAGCCAGAGAGGTGAATGGCCACAACAAAGTTTATTCAGCAAGTTGCATAAGCCCAACACCGCACCTAATTGCATAAACACATAGAACTGATAATCACTGGATCATATTGCATTGCAGAAAGCATGATATGTTGCATCCCATCAGGTCTACAATGCCATACATAAATAATTTTGCTTCACATACCCTTTACTGTCCATTTGTTCCTCTTTCTCCTACCATTCTTGTGACTCAGCCACTTCTATTCATATCTTTCACTTCACTTGGTTATCATAATAAAGTGTACCATACATCAAACTTTAGCCGGCCTGCACACACACACACACACACACACACACACACACACTACACTTGGGGGGAGGGAGAAAGAGATAGGGAGGAAGGGAAGGAGGGAGAGAGAGAGAGAGAGAGAGAGAAAGAAAATGTGGACCTCCACTGGAGAATGCACTCTCATTACAAATTAAGTTTGATGAACAGAGCATTGTTTAAATAAAAATTAATGGAGAACCAGAGTTTAGAAAGTTTATAGTGCTGTTCCTAGTAACTGAATGCAGCCAGGAACAGCACTGTGGTCTGCTGAATGGAGAGAGTGGAGCATTTCAACTAGCAGAAGGATTGTGCTGCAACTCCTAGATTTTGTGCTTCATTCTGAGTCTGATGTGTTTCTTTTTCTCTGTGATAGCAAGACAGCATGCACAGCTCTGCCCTGCAGCTGTAAAAATCAGCCCCACAGTGAAGAAATGTTTGCTGTATTCAAAACTGCATTGAAAAAAAAAAAGATCCCCACTGTGATGCTGACACTGCCATTTGTCAATCCTGGTGACTGAAACTGACAAACCCAGAGAAAGTGTCAGTTTCACCCCTGACATCACTGTGATCCTGGCATCCATTTAGTGTAGCAGTTGGCTCCTCTACATTATGGAAACTGTAATAGTTCACTGCTAATATTGTGGTCTGTAAATATCCCCCCCCCACAGTGGCACTGAGATCACCATTTTTATTATATGATAATTATTATTGCAAGTCCCCACCCTGTGTTGTGTGACCCCAACCCCCTTCATATATATAGACACTAGGGTTCCACCAAAACGTCTGTGACACTGAGGTGCCAAATCCCCAATGTCACCCTGTGCATGTGAATAAGTAACAGTTTGTCATAGTCTTGGTCCCTTGTAGTCTTTTTTTTTAAGTAAATTTAACCTGCAAAGCAGAAAACTGTCCATTGATGTCTTTTGCTGGCGACCCTTCCATCAATCCCTCCAGACCCACAACACAACAAGCACCATTCCACACCACATCACTCACCTGAACATGTCCCATGATGTAAATCTACTCTCTAATAGTGGACATGTTTTACTGCTGGAATCGGTGACTGTGATATCAGAAAATATGGTAGGTCCAGTTTAATGTATTTCAATGGGGGTTTGAACCTTTATTCATAACTTTGTCATTTTTAAATATTTTTACATCAAATTTTCAACATGACCTTTTTGGGACCCCACCTCATGAATGAGTGTGGTGAAGTTAATCAAATCTGTCTTAACACTTTGGAGCCTGGACAGGTATCTCTGTACTAGGAAAAACAATGGATGTAGCTGTTGTTAGGCTCCAAAGGGTTAAAAGGTGATTTTGTGGTTGCTGCACAAGATCACCTCTCTGGCAGGATTTGAATATTTTCTGCACCCTTGTTCATGAGGTAGGGTGCTAAGAAGGCTATGCTGAACATTTGGTGAAATAATAGTAAAAAACTTCAAAATTACAGTATGACCAAATTTTGAAACTTTCCAATGCTCATTCATAGCTTTGATAATTTTCAATATTTCAACCCCAGATTTTCAACATATCCATTTTTCCACACTACTTAATGAACATGAGACCTGATATTTTTCAAATCCTGGTCGAAACATGTTTTTGCACTTGGGGCACAAAATGGTGTTTTAGCAGGGATTTGAAAATGTTCACCTACATTCATTAGGTGGGGTCATATGAAATCTAAGTTGAAAACTTTGGGTTAAAACAGTACAAAACAACATAGTTATGTGTATGCATGAGAATTTTTCAACACTCGCTCATAACTGGTAATTTTTCATTATGTTGACCCCACAAATTCAGCATAGCCATTTTTTCACACCAGCTCATGAACAAGACAGCTGTCATTTTTCAGAAACTGGTAAAAATATGTCTTTGTGCTTCTGGCATGAAATGGCGTTTGGCCACAGTTTCAAATTTTTTACCTACTAGGTTCATTAAGTGTGGTCACAAGAATACAATGTTGAAAATTTGGGGCAAAAGTATTAAAACAACAAACTTATGAGCGTACTCCAGTGATACCAGTCCATTTACAGAAGAAAAGGTTCTGAAAGAACTAATAAAATTGAAGGTGGACAAAGCAATGGGGCCTGATGGGATTCACCCAAGAATTCTAACAGAACTAAGGGTAGAACTAGTGACACCACTGACTACTCTCTTTAACAAATGATGGGAGGATGAGGTGGTACCTGAGGACTGGAGGAGGGCAGATGTGATTCCTCTTCACAAAAGTGGGAGCAGGACAGAGGCAGGAAACTACAGACCAGTTAGTTTGAACTCAGTGATAGGGAAAATGATGGAATCACTTCTGAAGGAAAGAACTGTTAAGTACCTAGAGGCCAGTGGGGCACAGGACCCAAGGCAGCACGGATTCATGATGGGAAGGTCGTGTTAGATGAATCTAATAGATTTCTTTGACTGGATGACCAAAGTAGTAGACCAGGGAGGGGCTGTGGACATGGCCTACCTAGATTTTAGCAAGGCATTTGATACAGACCCACACAAAAGATTAATACACAAGTTAGCCAGCCTTGGAGTGGGTCCCACGGTGGTAGCACGGATAAAAAATTGGCTAGACAAAAGGATGCAAAGGGTAGTAGTAGTAAACAGAGTCCACAGTGAAGAAAGGAGGGTTACTAGCGGAGTACCACAGGGTTCAGTACTGGGACCGGTCCTTTTTAATGTCTTTATAAGTGACATTGCAGTGGAACTGGAAGGAAAAGTATGTCCGTTGCAGATGACACAAAGATCTGCAACAGGAATGATACACAAGATGGAGTGGAAAGGATGACAACGGACTTGGCAAGGTTGGAGGAATGGTCAAATGTATGGCAGCTCAGCTTTAATGCAAAGAAGTGCAAGGTAATGCACCTGGGAATCAAAAACCCAGGGGAAGAGTATACAATGGGGGGTGAGATACTGACAATAGTAAAATTGGAAAGGGACCTGGGGGTAATTATATCAGATGACCTAAAGGTGGGAAAGCAATGTGAGAAGGCAGTAAGAAAGGCTGGGGGGATACTGGGATGCTTAGGGAGAGGCATCAATAGTAGAAAACAGGAAGTTGTTATCCCTCTGTACAGACAGTTGGAGAGACCCCATCTGAGTACTGTGTGCAGTTCTGGAGACCCCATTCCCAAAAGACATAGACAGAGTGGAGGCTGTCCAGAGGAGGGTAGTCCAAAATGGTGCAGGGTCTGCACCAGAAGACATACTAAGAAACACTAAAGGAGCTTAATATGTATACCCTTGAGGAAAGAAGGGAGAGAGGGACATGATAGAAACTTTCAAATACCTCAGGGAATCAACAAAGTCCAAGAGGGTAGCATCTTTCAGAAAAGAGATGTGCAAGAACAAGGCAAAACATTTGAAGATAGAGGGGGGACAGCTCAGAGGTAATGTGGGAGGAAGTATTTTTCATGGAGAGGGTTGTGGATGACAGAACAGCCTCCTGAGGAGGTCGTGGAGTCAAGAACAGTGGGGGAATTCAAAAATGCATGGGACAGACATAAGGCAGTCCTAGTGGGGGGTAGGAGGAAGTAAGCTGTTGGTTAACTAGGATCTGCAGCTTATCTGTTAGGTAGGAAAATGAGCAGACTAGGTGGGCCTTGCGGTCCTTATCTGCCATCAAATTCTATGTTTCTATGTTTCTATGTACATTGAAATTTTTCAACACGCACTCATAACTTTGGTTCATTTCAATATTTGCTGTAGTTGTTTTAGTTGTTAATATAATTTTCTAGCATTTTAAGGTATTTTAGTTAAGGTATCTTAGGTTTCTCTACCCTCTGCAGTAAAGCAAGAAAATATTTTTCTACTATAAAACCAGGACATTTAATATTTCTTATGTTTTTTGGCAGGACACAGCAGCCAAAACAAGTACTGTCCTGTCATGATCAGAAAGCCAAAGTGACAGCATGTCAGAAACAGTTCAGCAACATCAACCTTCTCATTGAGGTTTCAGATGAGGAACTGCTCAGATGCTGCCATTTAATAAGCACAGACAAAAACGATTCAATGGACAGTTGTATGACTGAACCAGTTGAAGGTACACAGACGGTCTCACAGACTGGGCAGCTTCAATCTGCATTTGAAACAGAAGAAAAACAGGATTACACCACAAGCACTGTGATAGAAATAAACATTCAAAACGTTGAAGAGAGACAGATACCCTTCCAAATGAAATGTGACAATGACAACAGTACTAACATCAAAGCAGCACCTACTGCTGCCCTGTCTGTCAATGATATCACCTAAATTGAGACGTCAGTGGGTAGCCAACCCATCAGAAACATGTCTGAAATGGATCTTGTACATACCACTGCAAATGCTATGAGCTACCCAGATGAAGGTGCCAGAAGCCACTGTAGAGTGAACAGCACAATAGTACCAAAGTCACAAAGTCACTTAAAACTATCAAAGAAGGAACTGGATCACACAGAAGATGGAAAGAGTGAGAAGAACAAAAAAAGTCCACAACCTGGGTGCTAAGGGTCTTCTTTGAGTGGGCAGAAAATAATGTAGTACATGACTTTAAAACATCACTGTTCTCTGAGATCAATGACATCCTTCACCATTTTTATGTTGGCACACTTGCGTACCCAACATCTTGTGGTAGTGCAGATTTGGAGGCGCGGTCACTGTTGGGTGAATGCAGGGCATGCACCAGTAGGTGCGTCCTGCATTCCCCAATCAGCCAGCAGCAGGGGATGACACCCTGCCTAGCTAATAAGGTGAAGAGATCAGAGAAAAGGTACTCTGCAATGAGAGCAGAGCTTTCATGCAGTGTGACCACAACACGCCTCCCCCTACGTGCAGGCAACATGGCGGCAGTGACTGCCGCTGTTGTCTGTCAACACTCCCGCTTATTGTGTACAGATGGGGGTGCCCAATCCCCGTTGGCATCATGTAACCCCCCCTTTTTTTGCTTGTTGAGGGGTGCCTAATCTCCCTCGGCTCCTGCACCCTCCCTTTCCTTGTTTGTCAATGGGGGTGCCCAATCCCCCGTCAGCTAAAGCACCGACCCACCCACACACACACACTCAGGTGGCATGCTGGGAGCCCACCCCAGCGTGCCAAGGCACCTATTAAAACAAAAACGGTCCCCCGATGTCTTTTTTTTTTAACACCTGTAAACAGAAAACGGTACCTTGTAGTCTCCCTACGCCTCTCTCACTACCCGCACCCACCCACTGCACACCCTGCCTCCCCACACCGCCCCCTCACCCCACACTTACCTCTGGAGCTCGGCGCAATGATCTTCGGTGGACTGGGATCATGTCTGCACTCTTCAAAGCCTACCGTGAACTGAGGAAATGCCAGTAAGCTGAATAATGGAATAAATAGGGTTTTTTCAACTTTGATACATATCTCAGGCATTTTTTGGAATTTCTGCACCAGATTTTCAACATGGGGTTTTTGGGACCCTCCTCATGAATTCTGTCAATGTTGTGACATTAATCGATCGCAGAAGGTGATTTCACAGTCACTGCATGGAATCACCTTTTGGGACCAATTAACACAAGGACAGTGGCAGTGTTCATGAGGTGGGCTCTCAAAAAGCCTATGTTGCAAATTTGGTGGAAAAAATCCAAAAAATTTCTGTTTTACGAGTGTGCGTTGCACAGTTGTTACGCATCACTGTAATCTCATGAATTGCAATTTTACTATGCAGATTTTCAACATTGTCATTTTTCTACACTCCTCCTTGTGAACAGTATAGCTGTCATTTTCACATCCTGGCTAAAATGTGTTTCCACACTTCCAGTGCCTATAGTGCGGTCACTGTGGAAATCAGTGTTCGGGCAGATTATGAAAATCACAGTGACACTGTTCATGAGCAGAGGTCCTAAAATTCCTATGTTGAAAATTTGGTGACTTTATATCTATAAATTGATCAGGTTACTAGTGTGTGTTGCACAGTTTGTATGCACGCTCGTAACATTGTGCATTTGTAATATTTTCTCTCTGGATTTTCACCATTGGCATTTTTCCACACCTCTTGATGAACAGTACAGCTGTCATTTCACATATCCTGCTCAAAATGTGTTTTTTTCACATCCGGCACAGAATAGCGCAGTCGCTCTGCGAAATCACTTTTTGGGACAGTTTGAGGAAATATTAGTGAACCTGTACATGAGCAGAGGTGCTAAAATGCCTATGTTGAAAATTTGGTGCCGAACGTCCAAAAAACGACTGTGTTACTAGCATGCATTGCGCATTTCCCACGCACACTTGTAACTTTGCAAATTTGCAATATTTACATGCCACATTTTCAACACTGACATTTTTTTACACCTCCTTATGAACTGTACAGCTGTCATTTTTCACATTCTCCCCAAAATGTTTTCTCGAGCCGCACTACCAAAGCCAATGCCAACGCGACAACATTCGGCATTGACAAATGCTTGTAATGTAGCGGTGCAAAACTCTTCCAGATAGCAATATATAATAACAACTTTTATGAATCTACTTGCAGGGATTAACAGACACCTGAACTCTACAGAAACTGGTTGAAATGTGAGCATTATTAAATAATGAGGAATTTCAGCATCTTCCTGTTAATAATCAAAAAATACCAGAGGGACAACAAAGGTGTTGCTTCCTATCATCCACCATTGTCATCGGCTGACCTCCGCAAACTGTGACAGTCTTCTACAGTTTCCCCCTCACAGCAAGTAGTCTAGTCAAAAAAGTTTGGCTAGATATACACATAACTATGACCAGACATGGCAGAGAAGGTGACAGAGCTCTGAAACCAACCACCCTTGAAGTAAAATCTGATGAGAACAGTGATGAGTACTTAACACTAACTTTCAATCCTCACACCAAGAACCCTTCTTGTCATACTAATATAAACAGAACAATAGAGGATTCATGCTTTGTGGATCTGGGAATCTGTTCCAAACAAAACTGGCAAAGCAAAATTAAAAAAAATGGAACAGCCCCACAGTCAGACAGTGCACAAAATGAAAAGAATATGAGATATGTAATTTGACTATATGTGACACATCTAACTTCATTTACCTGACTACCTGTACTTGTTGAGTGTTCTGTGTCAGAAAGACTGCCCAACTGAACAAGCTACTAAGTGGGGAATATATCTGAGAGATTGATGAAGATACTCAAGAATATTTACTGCCTTTTGTGGACAATGTCATCCGGCTGAGATGACACATAATGTAAAGAGTTCCAGCACAACAGCTGCAGTCCAAGATGCATTTCTGCAACAGATTATATATTTTCCAATCTGCTTTACAAAACAGACTTCACAAGATACTTGAAAATATTATGCATGAAACCTAACATACGAATGAAATGTCTACACTCTAAATCATCTTGGCTTTGTGAGTGTTATGCTTTTTAAAAATAAATAAAATAAATATGTCCTAATGTCTGCATTTAATATTAGATCTCTTTGTATACTGTTAGGATACATTGTTTGTATTTCTTAATAATTGGGGGATTGTATGTACCTGAATTTTTATAACTGAATGCAACCCTTACCCCGACCAAGAGCAGCATCTTGCAACCAGGACCCCCCCTAACTTGTACACAGACAAGGCAACAAACCACAAGTTGGCATAAACAAAGGTACCACCCCTGGCTTTAGGGCAAATATTTGGCTCGGCATCTGAGATGTTGGGGGGGTTAGAGAGATTGCAAAATAACATTTATATTTACTCCACGTTTACTCTGAGTTCTGGGAGAGAGGTGCCTACAGTATGCTTCCTATCTGAGGGGGCCCCATAAACATTTTACTTGGACTCAAAGATGGAATGTCCAGTACCAGAAAATTGGGATTGTATCATATGGCTTTATTTCTACAGATGGTAAACAAAAAACTGGGTAGTCCCCCAAGTTTGGAGTTGTCACTACAGACAACAGATGCAGTCAAGAACACTTTGCTTTCCTACAGAACAAGCAGTATTGATATTTCACGCAAACGTCCCTACAGAATGAACTATCCATACCATTTTCTTGGAATCTCTGGACTTTCTTTTCTGTAAGTGTCTATTATGTGGGGGTTCCCACCCACTTTAATTCAAACAAAACATCCTCCTGATGAGATGGGCTGTTAACACTCAAGGGTAACTCCAGTTTACTAGGTAACCAGTTAACCCTGACCAAGGCTCCAGGTGAGGGTCTGCCCACCCTGGCCCCAGCCAGCCTCTGACATTCCTTCCAGGACTCACATGGGATCCTTCATTCCCACATGGATTGCTAAAGGCCTCCACACAGAAATTACATTTACATTCAGCACATCTTTGTGGTGACAATGGGGTCCTGAGTGGTATAATCTAGCCTTGTTTGGGCACATACACCACCAGACGACTCCCAACATTCTCCCAATGTTACTGTGCTTATGGTTTGTTTGTCCCTCTGTTACAGACATCAGGCTTGAACAAAAGAAAAATCTTTTCTTCCCTTGAATACATAGCTTTTTGTCATGAACTCTCTCAGTTCCTGCTCTGGGCAGCTGGACAATCTTCTAGTCACTCAGAAGGTTGCCCCTTGGACCTACTGATTTCTCAGTCCCATTTCATTTTCACAGAAATGATCCACTGGGGTCCTGTTGGCACAGGTCTCCACCACTTCTTGTTGAAACTCTGTGGTATAACTCTCTAGGGTGAGAAAAATGTCCCGATGTCCTTCACCCAGCCTAAGACAGGCTTGCACACACCTCTACACTCAGAGCTCCAATCTGGACACTACACGGCTCACAGACAAACTACACCCAAGATTCTAAACTCCCTCCCTTGCAGCTTATTTATTTATTTATTATTTATTTGCTTTTGATAACCGGGTGAGTGCACTAGGCATAGCAATGCCTATTTTCAGGCACAACCCAGGAGAAGACAGTTTAAAACACACAAAATGAAGCAAACATGTGACACAGCACATGAAATTGGTGGAACACAGTGAGGAATGCAGACAGTAACAACAACTGGAACAATAAACTCAATGAGCAGTACACATTAGGAGTATATTTATTTATTTAAAAGATTTACCAGATTAGCATACTGAGCGGGAACCGCTCATTTCCAGATGCGTAGGGGGAGTGTTACAATGGAGGCAAAACTGGGGGATACATTTAGGTAACATAAACAACTAGAGTTACATGGTGAGTGAAACAGGCATTAGCAACAAAAGGTTTATACAAAACAAAGTGCAGTAAGTGCCTAAAATGAGGGTAAAATGATAAGAGAGAGGGAAGGGTGGAGAGAGAGAGGGGTGAGGGGAGGAGAGATGGGTTGATAAGGAGGAGGGGAGAGAGACGTAGAGGAGGAAAGTATTATGGTGAGAGAGGGGAGAATGCTGAAGTCTAAGGTGGGTTAAAGCAGGTGCATTGGCTGATGGATTGTAGATGTTCCAGGTTGCACAAGGTTATGCTGCTGCGAGAGATCTAAATGGCATCGCTCATTTTCTACCTAGCCTAGCTAGGTAAACAATGAGCTGTGCGCAGAGGATTTCTAAAAAAAAACTATACAAGCTGCCCAGAGACCCTACCTGGTCTAATACTGATGGAATTATAGTAACCCCAGGGGACTGGGTGGTTACATAAACATATACATTTGTAACCTGTGTAACATCATTATAAAGGGATTATTTAAAAGGCTTGATCTCACTGAGTTAACTTATCTTAACAAAGCACCTGCTAAAGGTGTGACATGCCATTGGGTTTCAGTACCAGCTGTGGTGGGAGTTTGGCACCTTGTTGGGGATATGCCCTGCACCTTTAACTTATGTAAGTTTGTTTAATAAACTTCTTCTATATAAGCTGTGCCTCACAGCTCTCCTCCTCCTGATGTAACAGTCTTGTACTTTCACCTGAACTGCCACCCCCAAACTTATCTACAGTAAATACTCTACTAGTCTGGTAATCAAGGGAACCCATGGAAGTGAATTACCTTTCATTGATGATGCCACGTATATATGCAAAGAAGCAAATCTTGAAACAAGGTACACAAACCACTCACTCTGTTCAACAGCAATCCATCTGCTCTCTGATGCCAGTCTCAATGCAAAAGAAATCATGTTGGTCACAGGCCACCATTGTGAATCAATCCTTCAGAGCTATTGGGATCTTCGGACAGTGACAAGAAAAAGTGGAGTGCTATATTATCTGTCACAACACCTCAGTCCAGCAGCACAGATATCAGTCTGAAAAATCCTGAACAAAACTCAACAAACCACTGCCTCAACTTGCAGCAACAAGACTCAGTTACAAATAAAAGAAAAGCAACTTGAAAAGCAACCTTTCAATCTCTTCAACTGTTCATTCAACGTAGCAGTCAGATTCCAAAACTACAAAAAATAGACCACACTCTATCAGCCAAAAAAAAAAAAGTGCACCACACGGTACACTACTTTTTGTTGTTTTACCCCCCATAAAACAGTTTTTGGGAATATTTTCTTCAGTGTAATGATATTTGTCCAAAAAATTAACTAGTTTGATGATTAATTGCCATAACTGCCGTATCATAAGTACAATAAGACATGCCAGGGTGTGGGTAGTAATGTGGTTTCTGCACTTCCTGGGGCAATAAGGCAATTAACATGTGGCCTCATGCTTCATTATGCCACTGGGCATGCAGTGAGCACACTATCAGTCACACCCTGTTCAGTCTTATTGCTTACAATGCTGCCATGTGATAAGTGCAATAAAACACTCCAGGGTGTGGGTGGTATTGTGATCATCACGCTTCCAAGACAATAAAGCACTCGGCCTGTGACCTTGTGCCTTACAACACCCCTGGGCATGTGGTGATCACACTACCACCCACACCCTGTCACATCTTGTTGCATATATACATATATATATATATATATATATATATATATATACAGTATATGGGATATGACATGGGTGGGAGTGAAATAACATAAATAGCTTCAGAAGCTGTCACTGAACTCTTGATAACCCAAGAGTGGCAAAGCCATGAGTGGGATACACAAGTTCAGTGGCAGTGAGCGGAGATATTTATGCTAGCTCATGATCCACCTATGTCATATTTGATTTGTACAACATGTGTGAAACCCTCTTGTTTCTGTTTTAAAGTTACAGTCAATTCAGGTTGTACGCACAAGCTCGGGGCCAAAGAAACGTGTGCATACAACCAGAATGGCATTCATGCAGGAACGGCCACTCCATCACTTCTGTGCATGCTGAACCACAATAAAATAATGCCATAAGCCGTTTAGTGTTCAAATGGGGCTATATTATACATACCACAATACTTTAACTTTTAAAAAATCTTTACATAGGATTTATTATAAAATGGACAGCTATGGCTCATAAGTACAGGATGGAGACGCTCTCGCTCCAAACACAAAGTAGCACAGTGGCAGTATTATATGCAGTAACTTCAAATCAAGCAGGCATTCGGGGTATCAGAGTTATGAAAACTAACAATCTTACCCCTATACATATCTGCAGTACTGTAATGGTGATCAGCATCTCCTTAGCCAAAGAAAGAGCAGTAAGTAAGAACAAAAGAACAGCTAGAGGAACTCAAGGAGTAGCACTCCGACAGTGGGTATTCATAACCATAACATCTGCTGCAAGTGCTGCGGCTTTGAATGGCAATCTCCCTAGCTGCGGGGTTTTGGTCAACAACTTACAATGTGGCATGCATCCCATTTCCTTTTGTGAATCAAGCTCTACATCGGCAGGCCGTTAACTTACAGCATGTAACACCTACTGTTTGCACCTACTGTGCTTGAGTAAGGTGCTAACAAGCTGACAGGGCAGGATTTTAAGCATCATCAACCAGTTGTCTTAGGAAAAATAAGTCATACAATTAAAATGTCACAGGCATATATCCAAATGTTATTGCATTGAGCACATAGGAAAAAAACTGGGACCCAGAAAAAATGTCATAGAAATGGAAAAGGTATACATCCGAATGGCATACAAGTGCAGTCGACTGTATTTGCATTTGTTTGTTGCAAAAAGTGAGAAAAATTTGTTTTCTGCTGTTTTTTGTTAATTATGAAAAAACTGAACAGTATCTATAAATGAAACACCATTCATTTAGTAGATATCTTTGTGCTGAACCAATTTTGTGCATGGGTAAAAAATTGGCTGGACAACAGGACACAGAGGATAATAATAAACAGAGTCCACTCCAAAGAAAGGGAGGTTACAAATGAGGTACTGCAGGGTTCAGTACTGGGACCGGTCTTTTTAATGTTATTATAAGTGACACTGCAGAGGGACTGGAAGGAAAAGTATGCCTCTTTGCAGACGACACAAAGATCTGCAATAGGGTTGATACACGGCGGGGGGGTGGAAAGGATGAGAAGGGACTGGGCAAGGTTGGAGGAATGGTCAAAAGTATGGCAGCCTAAATTCAATGCAAAGAACTGCAAAGTAATGCACCTGGGAAACAAAAACCCAAGGAAAGAGTATACAACGGGGGTGGGGGAGTAGTACTAACAACAACAAAAATGGAAAGGGACCTGGGGGCAGTCATATCAGATGACCTAAATGTAAGCAAGTGATGTGAGAAGGCAGTAAGGAGGGCTGGGGGAATACTGGGATGCATATGGAAAGGCATCACCGATAGAAAACAGGAGTTGTTATCCTTCTGTACAGACAGTTGGTGAGACCCCATCTGAAGTACAGTACTGTGTGCAGTTCCAGAGAACCCATCTCTGGAAGGACGTAGACAGGATGGAGGCAGTCCAGAGGAGGGCAACTAAAATGGTGCAAGGTCTGCACCAGAAGCCATACAAAGAGAGACTAAAGGAGCTTAACATATATATATATATATATATATATATATATATATATATATATCCCTCGAGGAAAGGAAGGAGAGGAGGTACATGATAGAAACTTTCAAGTACCTCAAGGGAATCAACAAAGTCCAAGAGGGTAGCATCTTTCAGAAAAAGAGATGTGCAAGAACAAGGGGGCACAATTTGAAGACAGAGGGGGGATAGCTCAGGGGCAACATAAGGAAGTATTTTTTCATGGAGAGGGTGGTGGACGCGTGGAACGGCCTTCCTGAGGAGGTCGTGGGATCAAAAACAGTGGGGGAATTCAAGAATGCATGGGACGGACAGACATAAGGCAATTCTGGTGGGGGTTAGGAAGAAGTAGGCTGTTGGTTAACTGGGATCTGCAGCTTATTCAATAGGTAGGGAAAAGGGCAGATTGGGTGGGTCAAGCAGTCCTTATTTGCCATCAAAGTCTATATTTCTATGTTACAGTACCATGCTATAATTTTTTGTTTTCAAGTTATTTGCATTTGAATACAGTTAGTACTGCTACTGAGGCTGAAAATATTTTGACAAACCCAACTGGTGAAGATATCCACTGTGACATACTCAACTTGAAGACAGCAGTGATATCTCACATGTGGTCAGAATGATATATTTTTTATCTTCCTGAAAAGAGACCCCCACACACACACACATATTATACTGTGTGTAGATATAGATATATATATATATATATATATATATATATATATATATATATATATATATATATATAATATATGTATGTGTATATATATATATATATATATATATATATAGAGGGATATGACATGGCCTGAGTGAAGATATCATATTTATCTTCATGAGAGGCCAATGATATCTTGATGTCATTGGCCTCGAGTGAAGATAAATATGATATCTTCACTCAGGCCATGTCATGTTCTATTTATACAACATGTGTTTGGGCCAGATTGCAATGGAAACTCTACCTGAACACAATCTAAAACACACACCCCCAACACAGGGCACAAAAGATGATATGTTATGTAAAATAAAAAATATATATGGTAGATTTTGACAGTTTAAAATGATGTGGAGAATGTTATCTGGTTGATCCTGCCATTATTATGTAAAAATGTAATTTAAGCACTTATCTGGTTGATCCTGCTACTGTAATATTCAGGCAAGAACCATAAACTGTACCAGCTCTTCATATTACTTTCAGTTTCCCCCCTAAAAATGGTGTGACCGAGTGGTGGAAAGATTGACTGACTAGGATATTACAGTAGTTCACAGTGCAGAGGTCTCTATCCATTTAATTTATAAAACTCTGCAGTTCTGCATTTTTTTCTTGAAGCTGCAGACTGTATTGGAAAGAGAGAGTGTCAGAGAAGCAGGCGGACGTGCCAGTATGTGTTGCTATAGCAACGAACGCTCACGGGTGCTGCTGCAGTTGTGAAGCTGCCAATTTGCTCTCTCTGTCTCTCTCTTTTGGATACAGTCAGCAGCTTCAAGAAAATAAATGCAGAAGTACAGAAATTTTTTTACATAAATGGGTACAGACCTTTTTAGTGTGAACTACTGTAATGTCCTAGTCGGTCAATCTTCCTACCACTCGGTCGCGCTATTTTTAAGGGGGAAACTGAAAGTAATGTAAGGAGCAGGTGTAGTTTACAGTTCTCTGTTGAATGTCAAAGTGGCAGGATCAACGAGACAAGTGCTTACATTCCATTTTCACATAAAAATAATGGCAGAATCAACCAAACAGAGGTGCATATGTGTGTGTTTGTGGTTGGGGGACTGCCAGATTTTAGAGAAAGAGAGAAGGAGACTCATGCAAAGGAATGTAAAAAAAACCTTCACTTTCTATTGAATGACGAACAGGATCATGGATATATCACTATGATGTACAGAAACATGGAGATATCAATGATATCTTCACGGCCATAGTGATATCTCCATGACCTGGCTCAGATACTACTTTTTATACATGAATTTATTTCCAAACACATGTTGTATAATATATATATATATATATATATATATATATATTTATGTATATATATATTCATCAGTTAGGGTTGATAGCACAGAGACAAACGTATGGAAATGTGATGTTAGGGTTACCCTGCCCACCACCCCCACACTCTACAAACCATACACCAACAGATGTTGAGGTGTGCCATGGAGTCATCAGGCTCAACTCTCACCCCATCCCATGCGTAAACAGGATGACATGCTACAGTATAGGAGAATGGGGTGAGAGTTAGGCCTGATGACCCCATGGCACACCCTGATGTCTGTTGGTATGTGGAGTGTGGGAGGGATGGGTGAGGTTGGTGGGTGGGATAACCCTAACATCACATTTCCATACTTTTGTCACTGTGCTATCAACCCTAACTGATGCATTAACAAGGTTTTTTGCAATGAATTTCCCCTCTTTTTGAGAAAGTGTAATGTAGCTGGTAACTGGTATGTAGTTGTGGGAGAGCAGGCCTTCTGGGCCCTGCGCTACCTTCATGATGTCAATGTATGCCTAATTGTATGTGTATGTGGGAGTGCAGGCCTTCTGGGCCCTATGCTCCCATTTATACATAAGTACGAAGGCATACAGCAGCCCTATAGTACTGAAAAGGAACCTCTGTAACACAGATTTGACAATATCTCAGTAACCATAGCAACTATGAAAAACATTCCACTGTAGTTGTAATCATGACTTTGAAACCTCCATGCAGGCTTACTGTGGAGAACAGAAAATATGTGTCTTAAATCGTTTTCGAGATACAGGTGCCAAAAGACGCCGCGAGTGCCACAATGTTATCCTATGGGAAGTTTCTCAACTTCAGAGTTATGTAACTTTGTAACCGTTTTAAATTATTTTACCAAACCATCGAAATGCACATCTATGGGGCCAAGGCTTGCCACCCTGCAAATTTCAGTCAAAAAGTCCCAACTGTTCAGGTGCAGTGGCGTGGCAAAGAAATGTTTTTTTTTTTGTGCAGTAGTGTCGTAAATTGCGACAGTACAGATGTGAAAGTGTCGTGATTTGTCAAAGGGTCGCAAGTGTACTATCGTTATTTGCAACACTAAGGGTGACCTGATTTTAAAAAAAGGTATTTATAGGGGGTCCTAGAAAAAAATGATGTCACCACTGTGTTCCTCAGGCCCCGTTTAGGTAAACACAGCTGTAAGTGTTTACCTAGGGGAAACTAGAATTTGAACTAAATACATTTTTCTTCACCACTGACTGAAACAAGATGGTGGCAGCACAACACTACTTAGTGGATTTGAGAAAGTAAAATGTGGTTTTTGAGACAGTTTCGAGAGGCACATACTATATATTTTTTCCCCATTGACTTCAATGTTAAAACTTAAAAAATTAATAACTTTTGAACGGTTTAATATTTTTTCACCAAATCTTCAAAAGGCACATCAGTGACCCAGATTGCATCTTTCCTTAAGATTTCAGACCAGATGGACAAATCATGTGGGCTGTAGCCCCAACCAAAGAAATGTGCAACCCCCCCCCATTTTTGCACTTATTTTGAGCTCCGCAGCTCTGCAACTGCTCATCTGACTTTAACGCAACTTGCCAAATACAAAGACCTATGGTACCACACCGTGCATTCAAAATTTTAGGCAAATCCATCATACGTAAGTGTAAAGTTATTAAAGTGCAAACCTTGTGTTTAACATAAAAGTAGCTAGGCAACCCTAACTATAACTGCACTACAGTGCAGCTATATAATATATATATACACAATGTATATATATATATATATATATCTACACACACACACACACACACACACACATACACACACAAATTCATTGCAAAAACTTTGTATGACCAATTAAGTTCAAAAACAACAAAATGGGAAATGTGGTGGGTTTCCAACCCAAACACCTCACCCCAACCCCTATCCTCAGGCAGCAACAAGAGTGGGGTGTGCCTTGGGGTTGTCAATCCTAATGCTCACCCCAGTATGAGAAGGGGGTGTGCTTTAGGGTTGACAACCCCATAGCACACCCAACTCCGGCTGCTGCCTGTAGAGTAGGGGTGGAGTGTTTGGGTTGGAAACCATAATGCCACATTTCCCTACTTTTGTTGCTTTAAGCCTAACTGGTGCATTAATGAAATTTTTTGCAATGAATTTCCTTACTTTTTGAGTTAGTATAATCACATCCTCATTTGCCTGTGGGAGCGCAGTGCCCTCTGGGCCATGTGCTCCCATTCATTGATACCTTTTGAGATAGTGTAATCATATCCTTATTTGTCTGTGGGAGTGCAGGTCCCTTTGGGCACCTGCGCTCCCATCCCTCCATAGATGCGTACAGTATATGTATATTGCTTTGGAAGTGCAGGGCCCTCTGGAGCCTGCACTTTCAATTTTAGCAAAACCAGATCCAAACTGTCATCATAGCCTTCTTATTACTGTTTGAAGTTCTGGCTGGGTGAGTTCATCTCAGATTTGGACCTCATGCAGGAAGTTGTGTTTGGCCTTGCACCTTTGTGTGGGGATTGAAAGGTCTGGTAGGGAAAAGGTCAGGGCTGATTGATTCTCATGAGAATCAGGTTAAGATCCTAATCCCACCCTCCCCTATCCCTCCCACCCACGGAGTATTGCACATTTATAGGGGAGGAGCTACTCTGCAATTGTTGGACAGGACTACCAGGTGCAGCCCATTTCAGTCCCTGGCCAGAAGTCTGAAAGCCACAGAGCATGGAAACACATAGCTGGAGTGGAAACACACAGGAGTAAAGGCTGCAGTATTAATGTAGTTAAAACAGCTATACTGATATGTTGAGTGGGTGGAAATAGTCAGGCTCAAGGGTCTTAAGGGGATAATGCTGTATGGCAAGGGATTATAAGCTGAAGAGGGGGTACAGGCACCACTTAAGGAGTTTAACACACTAGGGGGTAAGGGCAGCAAAGAGGCATGAAAATGGAGAGAGAGGAGGGAAGACGTGCCAGAGGGTGGCATTGCAGAAATAGGGGAGGATGGGGACAGTGTAATGGGGGAGGGTACAGGGAGCAGCAGGATGCTGGGGGGGTCAACATGGGAAGAATAGTGGGCTGCAATAGATGTGGGGCAGCTGTTTGGATAAGTATATTATGGAAGCTAGGTGGATGTCCAATTTATCATAGGCTAAGGAGGCTGGAGGGAGAAGTGCACTGGCTGGGTAAAGAGCTGGAGAGGGTGAAGGGAGGGAGAGCTGGTGCAAGATGGCCTCCGGCACAAGGTAGCATGATGCCAAGGTATAGGAGGAGACACAGAACTGAAGATGGAGAGGCAGAGAGGAGGGGGAGAGGGGTCAAGATGACTAGGGGGTCTAGTAACAGAGGAAAGCTTCAGAGCGGGAGGAAGGAAGGAGTCTAGTCTCAGCAACACTGAGAGGGCAGGTAACAGGTTTACAGTGTTGACAGAAATGGTGGAAGGGGAGGCACTGGATCTCCAAGATGGGGCAGGAGGGAATAGGGGCAGGGACAGCCCAGGTGACAGCTGGACAGAGGAAGGATAAAAGGGGGAGAGGGGCTCAGTTGGACTGGTGGATGGAAGGGACAAGGGTAATGGGGAAGTGCAATGCTGGTGAGATAGATGCTGGAGATATAGCAGGAGAGGGATGGGGACCCAGGGTAGAGGATAGAGAGGGGGAAGATAGTGAGGGAGCATTGGGGGGAGGGGATGCAGGCCAGATGAGCAGGTTGGGGGAGGTACAGGAGGATTGGATGGAGTTCCTAAAAGGCAGGGTAAGGGGGAGTCTACTAATAAGTACATAGAGAACAGGTTGGGGAGGTATGAGGCATGAAGGGGTGGTTCTAGTGCTGGGGGATTCCATACTGAAAGGGATCAGATGGGGCAGTAAGGGGGGAAAGGCATAGCTGAATCTGGGTTGAATCCATACCTGGGCTGACTGCCAACAGGGTGGGGAAGTCTCTTCTTAAATGCGCAGGGAAGGGAAGGAGGAAACCCCATGTTGTGGTGCACATGGGTACGAATGACCTGGCAGAGGGGATGGTGGAAGTGGTACAGGAGAGGTTCAAGGAACTAGGAAGGCTGTGTGAGGAGATGGGGGATCGGTGGCCTTCTCGGAGGTACTCCCAGCACCCTGCATGAATACAGCAAGAAAAGAAAGGATAGGTGAGTTTAATACTTGGCTGGGGGAATGGTGTCACTCAAGGGGGTATGGTTTGGTGGGAGGCTGGGGTAGAACCGGGGACAGAAATTACCTGTGTGCAGGGAACAGACTACACCTAAGTAAAGAAGGGAAAGCAGTACTGGAGCAAAAGATAGAGGAGTACACAGTAACAAAGATGGAGTTAAACTAAAAGGGGGGTGGCGAGTGGTCAGCTGGCAGACAGGGGTTCCAGAGTGAGGGGCCTGACAAGCTTACTACCCTAGTTCATGGGGAAGGCAAAGGGGAGGGGACACAGGGCAGGAGAAAGAAGGGAGAAGGGTTAGGTAGGGGAAGGTAGTGGGTTGGAGAGTGGTCTCACTGAACACGAGGAGCTTCAGAAACACGTCAGCTGAGTTTCAGGCCCTATTGGCAGAGGAGAAGGTGGATATTGTGGCCATCATGGAAACGTGGGACACCCCGTATCAGGACTTGGAATTGATGGTCCTGGGGTATAGGATATTCAGAAAGGAAAGGACCGGGGGGGTAGCAATCTATGTAATGGGAGGGGATAAGGTGTGCAAGGGATAAGGGGGAAGATGGCAGGACAGATGCCCTATGGATGCATTTTCAGGACTCAAAAGGCAGGACACTGAGGATGGGGTAGTTTATAGACCACCAGCTCAACTGGAGAACCTGGACAGGGAGTTAGCTGAGCAAATCCGAAGGGTCTGCAGGAAGGGTAGCACAGTGGTGGTGGAGGACTTCAGCCTACTTGGAGTGGATTGAAGCACCCCAACCACCACAAGTGCAAGAGAGCAAGTCCTGTTAGAGGCATTTTAGGACAGCTTCTTAATGCAGTTGATCCATGGGCCAATTCGGATAAGAAATACTCTGGACCTTGCACTGTCCAATGGGGAGATGGTAAGGGATCTGGGGGTGGAGGACCCATTGGCGGGGAGCTATGACTATGGTTCACACTCAACATAGGGATGGAAACTGGGGGTACAGGCACCAACGTGATTGATGTTAAGCCGGTGGACTTTAAAAACATGGGGGAAATTCTGGTGGGGCACCTGGAGGGGATTCAACCAGGTTGGGACACAAGTCACAAGTGGAATGTCATAAAAAAGGGGCTAGTGGAGGCTACAGGGGCATGTACTAGAACACAGAGCAATAAAGGGAGGGCAAAGAAGCCCAGTTGGATGACTCAGGAGATCAGGGAGGGGATGAGGTCTAAGACACAGGCATTCCAGAGATTCAATAACTCAGGGATGGGAGAAGACAAGGAGATGTATACAAAGAAATCCAGAGAGGCCACCAAACTAGTCAGAGCAGCCAAGGCTTCCAGGGAGCTGAGGCTGGCACAGGATATTAAAAACAGAGAAAATGATTTCTTCAGCTACGTAAGGGAAAGAAGGAACAACAAGGACCAAATAGTGAGAAAAAAAGGACGGGGTGGGTGGAGAGAGTTGAGGATCAGGCAGAGGCATTAAATGAATATACTGCTCTGTATTCATGCAAGAGAAAGTGGGGCAGGTGCCACAGGGGAGGGGTGAGGTAGGCGGTGGGGTGACAGATGTGAGGATTACTGAGGACAGGGTACTGGAAGGACTGAGGGCACTGAGGATGGACAAAGCACCTGGGCCAGATGGCATTCACTCTAGGGTACTCAAGGAGCTGGCTGAGGTTTTGGCAGGCCACTGGCAGACCTGTACAAAACCTCCCTGGACATGGGATGCATACCATAGGATTGGAGGATGGCCCATGTGCCCATCCACAAAGGTAGCCGAAAGAATGAACCGGGAAACTACAGGCCAGTGAGCCTCACATCAATTGTGGGGAAGCACATGGAGACAATCCAAAAAGAGAGGCTGGTGACCTTTTTGGAGGACAATGGACTCCAGGATGGGCATCAGCATGGGTTTGTCTCGGACAGATCCTGCCAGACTAACCTCATTGAGTACTATGACTGGGCGACAAGGAAACTAGACAAGGGCCATGTAATGGAGGTCCTGTATTTAGATTTCAGGTAGGCCTTTGACTCTGTGCTACACAGGAGTCTGGGGGAAAAGCTGGAAGCTGTGAGGGCAGAAGCGAAGACAGTGAAATGGATAAAGAATTGGCTAAGCAGTAGGCATCAGAGAGTGGTAGGAGGAGGGGAACTCTCAGCACCGAGGGCAGTGACAAACGGGGTGCCACAGGGATTGGTGCTGGGGCCAGTGTTGTTAAAGTTATTTGTAGCTGATATCTCACATGGGATCCGAAGTAAGATCAGCCTGTTTGCAGACAACACCAAAATGGGGGCGGTAGTTGATGACATTGAGGGATGGAAGAGGCTACAGGATGACCGAACTAAACTGCAGGAATGGTCAGAAACATGGCAGCTGGGGTTCAATGCTAAGAAGTCCAAGGTAATACACTTCAGAGCAAAGAACCAAGGGATGGACTATCATCTGGGAGGTGTACAGTGGGGTAGCACCATGGAGGAAAAGGACCTAGGGGTACTTATAATGGAGAGAATGAACAACTCTGCTCAGTGTAGGAAGGAGACAGTGAAGGCCAACAAGATGCTGGGGTGCATAGCGAGGGGACTCTACTTCTGTACAGGTCACTGGTCAGGCCACACTTTGAGTACTGCGTGCCCATACCTAAGGAAGGATGTCAGATTGTTGGAGGGGGTGCAGTGTAGAGCAACAAAGATGATACAGGAATTGGAGTATAAGCCCTACAAGGATAGGCTGAGTGAACTAGATATGTATTCATTGGAGGTGAGAAGGGATAGGGGGGACGTGACACAGACATTTAAGTACTGTACTTTCAAGGGATGAACAAGACTTGAACAGAGGGGATCTTCCAATTAAGAAGAGGAAGGAACACAACAGGGCAGTCTCACACTGGAGGGGGGGAAATTCAGGAGGGAGGTAAGGAGACAGTTCTTCACAAAGATGATCCAGGGGTTGGAGGGCAAGCCCTACAAGGAAAGACTGAGCGAGCTAGATATGTATTCATTGGAGGAAAGAAGGGATGGGGGGACATGATTGAGACCTTTAAGTACTTGAAAGGGAAGAACAAGACTCAAACAGAGAGGATCTTCCAATTAAGAAGAGGAAGGGACATGAGAGGGCACAGTCTCAGACTGGGGAGGGGAAGATTCAGGAGGGAGGAAAAGGCGACAGTTCTTCACAGAAAGGATGGTGGGCAGGTGGAACACTCTACCACAGGAGGTGGTGGCCTGTAAGATGGTGGGCAGTTTCAAGAGGAGATGGGACAGAGTGAAGGGGAGGGTAAATCTAAGGAGGGGAGGAGTGGGAAGGGTAGCTTCGAGATGAGGGGCTAGCTGCACAATCGAGCAGACTCGACAGACTATAAGGCCTATTTCTGCTAGCATTTTCATATGTTTAGACATTCGTATTACCCACCTCATGCATCCGGTACTGAAAATTTCGAAGTCCTTGCCAAAAATGCAAATTCCGCACCACTGCAACATCATCCTATGCCACAGGTACAAAAACAGCTGTCATGTTCAGAGGTGGTGTAAAAATATGTCTATGTTTAAAATTTGGTGTCAAAATTTTGAAAATTATAACAGTTACGAGCAAGCGTAACAAAATTTCAATTCATGCTCATAACCTTGCCATTTTTACTTATTTTGATCCAACATTTTCAACATTGCCTTATTATCATCCTCACCTTATGAACAAAGTCAGTGAATTTTTTCAAATCCTGCCCGAAAGGTGATTCACAAAGTGACAACAAAATCACATTTTGGGACGGATTTGTGAAATTCCACTGACATTGCTCATGAGGAGGGGTCCCAAAAAGGCCATGTTGCACATTTTGATTTTGAGTCAAATTATGCAAAAACACAAACATTATGAATCAAAGTTGAAAAACCCATTGAAATACATATTACCACATTTACCTTTGTTTCTCATATTGCAGTCAGTGGTTGGTTTTTCAGTGGGAGGTCAGGGTTGGAGGGGTTGGATCAGTGAGGGACGTTTTAATTTTTTCAAGTTAAAAAAAAAAAGACAATGAGGGACAGTTTTCTTTACTACAGGTCTAACAAGAACCTGACCTTGCCCAACAACTAACACACTGAAATTTGGCTAATGGAAAATCATGTACACAAATGCCCACAGTCTGGGAAACAAAATGCCAGACTTGCAGACAACAATGACAGAGGCTAAACTGGACATAGTAGCCATTAACGAGACATGGTTCACCAGTAACTACACTTGGAAGACTTCAGTGCCTGCTATGTACTGTTCAGAAAAGACCAAGGTACAAAAATGGGGGGGGGGGGGGAGTGGTTCCTTATGTCAATGAAAATAAATATCAAAGCTACAGAAATTCAGAATACACATAAGGAGCCAGAAGAACTGTGGGTCACCTTGGAAACAGGAAATGGGGCAGCCATATGAATTGGGGTTGTCTACAGGCCTCCAGACCACAGGGAAGGACATAGACACATTACTGTTAGAAGATATACAAAACATGACACCTAAAGGGGAGGTTCTGATAATGGGAGACTTCAACATGCCAGATACAGATTGGTCAATACCAGCAGGAACATCCGCCAGAACTGGACACATGGTGGATTCCCTGCAGGGGTAGGGCCTCAAACAACTGGTACAACAACCCACAAGAGACAGAGCTATCCTAGATCTAGTACTGACTAACGGGGAAAGGATCACAGATCTCCAGGTAGAAGATCACCTGGGGGCCAGTGACCATCACATGGAATGGTTCAATTTGGTCACTAAAACAAAATCATCCCATTCCAAGGCAAAACTATGGGAGTTCAGAGGAGCTGACTTTGATTTGATGGCCAACAGAGTTAAGCTAGCCCTGACAAGATGAAATACAGGTGAGGGGGTACAGGCAAAGTGGGCAAGCATCAAGGATGAAATACTTCAAGCAACATCCCATTCTCTTAGAGAGAAACGCAAGAGCAAAAGAAGGAGGAAACCACTTTGATTCTCAAAAACAGTAGCAGAAAAGGTGCGAGCCAAAAGGCTGGCCTTCAGGAAATATAAGGGAATGCAGCAGGACGAAGATAGGGAGGCATACCAAACTTCCCTAAGGGAAGCAGGGAAGGCAGTAAGGCAGGCAAAGGCCCAAACTGAGGAAACACTAACATGAACAGTAAAAGAAGGGGACAAGGCTTTCTATAGATACATTAGTGAAAAGAGAAAGTCCAGAGGGGGTATTGCTAAGGTCAAAGGGGATAAGGGGGAGTGTGTGGAGGAGGGCAAAGGAAAAGCATGTTTCCTAAGCAGATACTTCTGCACAGTATTTACTGAGGAGAAGGTAGGACAGAGCCCACAGCTCAGCACCATGTACACAGGGGGGAGGGAGGTGTGCACTAGTTCCTTCATAAAGGAAGGCAATGGGATCTAATGGCATACATCCCAGGGTACTAAAGGAGCTAAGGGTGGAACTAGCAGAGCCATTATCAGAACTGTTTAGTGAGTGTCTGAGCACAGGAGAGGTCCCAGAAGACTGGAGAAGGGCTCATGTGATCCCACTTCACAAGAGAGGTAGCAGGGAGGAGGCAGGGAACTACAGACCAGTCAGTTTTACCTCAGTAGTGGACAAGATTAAGGAGGCACTCCTTAAAGAAAGGATAGTGCAACATCTGGAATCCATAGGAGTACAGGATCCAAGACAGCATGGGTCTACAACAGGAAGGTCCTGTCAAACTAATCTCATAGATTTCTTCGACTGGGTAACCACAGTGGTGGACCAAAGGGGAGCAGTTGATGTTGTCTACCTTGATTTCAGCAAAGCTCTTGATGCTGTTTTACACAGAAGATCGAGTAATAAGCTGGGTAGGCTTGGGGTGGGCCAGAAGTTGGTCAACTGGGTGGCAAACTGGTAGGTGGGCAGAAAACAGAGAGTGGTGGTAAATGGTATACAGTCATAAGAGATGCAAGTCACAAGCAGGGTACCTCAGGGATTTATCCTGGGGCCAGTCCTCTTCAATATCTTCATCAGTGACATTGCAGATGGACTGAAGGGTAAGGTTTGTCTGTTTGCAGATGACACCAGATCTGCAACAGAGTAGATGATCCAGATGCAGTGGGCAGAATGAGAAGAGATCTGGATAAACTGGCAAAATGGAAAGAAGAGTGGCAAATGGGGTTTAACGCAAAGAAGTGCAAGATCATGCACATAAGGAAGAGAAACCCTGAAGCCACCTATAGGTTTGGAGGGAAGTTGCTGGCAATCAGAAGGGAAGAAAGAGACTTGGACATCATCATCATCATCACAGATGACCTGAAATCATCCAAGCAGATCACTAAAGCAGTAGGTAAGGCTAGAGGGATGTTGGGGTGTTTTAGTAGGGATATCGCAAGTTGTAAGAGGGAAGTAATAATCCCTCTTTACAAGACACCGGTTAGGCCCCATCTGGAGTACTGCATGCAGTACTGGAGGCCTCATCTGCACAAGGACGTTAACAAAATGGAGGCAGTCCAGAGAAGGGCAACCAAAATGGTGCAGAGACTGCATCAGAAAACATATGAGGACAGATTAATGGAGCTCAATATGTATACCCTAGAGCAAAGGAGGGAGCAAAAGAGAGGTGATATGGTCAAAACATTCAAACACCTTAAGGGCATTAACAAGGTGAAAGAGTCTAACATGTTTCAATATCCTCTCTGTCCACTCCACCTCCTCCCACCCACTCTCTCAGATCAAATGACGCCCGCACTTTGACGGTCCCTCACCACTCCTCCCTCATCGGTCAGGCTGGTTTCGCCCATCATTTCCCTAAAATTTGGAATTCTCCCAACACGATACCCTCCTCCTCCAACTACCTGCTACCTCTGCCCTATGCAACTGCCTTTCTCTCAGTTGTTCCTGCTTTAACCCACCTTAATGCCTGTCCCCAGTTTCTGCCTTCCTACCATGCCCCCCCCCGGCAGGGTTCTCAACATCCTGAAGGGGAAATCAGGAAATGGCTACCCCTTCTCCTCATATTCAATTCTTGCCTCTCCCTCCCTCTCTTCTCCAACTGCCCTTCTGGGTCACCAGTGTGCACAACCTAACACCATTCTTTTTACTCCAACAGCACTTGCGTACTACCTCGAGCCTGCTCCTGGTACACTCATGCACTATAAATGGTTCTATAGGTTTTGTATGTTCATATGTTCTTTTGTATGATTTTGGACATGTATTGTAATTTACCCAATGTTACTCTACTGTTTATTGTACAATACCTTGTGTTCCAACTGTTGCACAATTTTACAATGTTGTATTGTTTGCACTACCCACATACTACTGTAACTGATCATCCTTCACAATCCTATGTAACCCCTCACCAGGTCGCACCGTGAGATGAGCAACTTGTTGTTCAGTGTGCCCTCCTGGTGAAACATTTCAATAAATAAAAAGTATAAGAAAAATAGCAGGAAAAGAGAACACAGCATGAGATTAGAGGGAGGCTGATTAAGGGGCAATGTGAGGAAGCTCTTTTTCATGGAAAGGCTGGTGGATGCATGAAATGGCCTACCTCAGGAAGTGGTGGATATGAATTCAGTGCAGGGCTCCAAACAGGCATGGGATAGGCATAAGGGAGCAATACAAATGACTATGAATAGTTAGGCCATTGACAGAGTACAGGCCTATGGCACATTCATAAGGTAGAAAAAATGGGCAGACTGGATGGGCCTTGTGGTCCTTATCAGCTGACAACCTCTATGTTTCTATGTTTCTAAGAGAGGTGATCAGAGGGTGGGGGGTACTACCGGACACCAATGAGAAAAGCAAATATTACGGGGACCACGATCAGAGCATGGGGGTACCACTGGACACCAGAGTCCATAAAGAAACATATTATGGGGATGAGGATGGCAGGATGGGGGGCACCACTAGACACCAGGGAAATAAATAAATAAGTATGGGGACGGTGATCGGAGGGAGGGGGTGCTACTAGACACTAGGGAAATAAACAATAAATACAGGGGCAGTGACTGGATGGTGGAGAAATCACTAGACACATGGAATAATATAGAAAACAATATGGGGAGGGCAATTGGTGGTTGGGGGTTGCCACTAGATACCAGGGAAATATAGTGGTATTACAGGGATGCTGATTGGAGGGTGGACGTGCCACTAGACACCAGTGAATGGATGCCAGCAAAAGAAAATTGATGTTTCTTTCATGAAAAAGGATCTCTTTTTTGTGAGTTGAGATACGAAAAAGAATCTTTTTTTGCATCACGAGTCCAGAAAAATTATTTATAGGGCTGGATTTTCAGATTTTCCAGACTGCTGCAAGCCCCCTGTGCACCGAATATACAACGCACAAGGCTTGCGGCAGTCTCTGGCCAGTCAATCAGGATTTTGCATCCCTTGTGGCTAACACAGGACCTTAGACCACAGTTTTATGGTCTAGCCTGTGCCACACACCGAAGTCAAAGACATGGGGCTTGTGCTGGACATTTGGTGCAAGTTGCCATAAATCAGGTAAACTGTCACAACTGCACTCAAGACTGGAACATTGGGTTCAGTTGTGGCACAGGGGTTCATTGCACCACCGATTTCAAAGTCCCCTGGCACAGGGCTTGTTGCAAGCCCTGCGCCTTCATTTGAAAATACTACCCATAATCTTAAAAAACAACATGTCATGGGCATTTCTCATACAGTTAAGTACAGAATCCAGCTTGGGAGCTCCAGATAAGCAAGCTGTGCAGTATGTGTTGGTGGCTCTGCAGAATGCCATTTTTGTGGTCTCCCAGATTATCATTTTTAAGGGAAAAGAGAAAACAAGATGGAAGTCATATAAAAAAACAAATGAAAAACCATACAAAAAGGGTTCCCATATGAAAATTTCATACAGCTATTCTGAAGTGCTGAATGAGTATGCTCAGAATCTGATTTTTTTAAATGTAATTACTTTAGAACAGATTAATATTTTTGTCACCAAACTGGTGAAAGGTACATCTGTGGGCCAAGCCCTTTCCACCTCAAAATTTTCAGACTAAAATTCCAAATAGTGTAGGCGCTAGGCGACTACAAAAAATAAAACCAGCAACAAATAGCAATGTTTTACATTTTTTTACTATCCACATTTCAGAATTCACACATCTGACAAGAATGAAACCTAGCATATCAAGAGATATATCCCATGAGACTGCATATGCAAACTTTAGGGAAATTCCACTGAATTGTTGCAAAGATTTTAAAGTACAAAATTTGAGGTTTAACATAGAAACCACTGCTCAACACTAACTATAGCTGTGCTACTGCACCACTATAATTAGGTGCTTCACCCCCATTCTACATAATTGCAGTAAAGTTTGCATGCACAGTCTAGGAAGGGGGGTGCAATGTGTCTTGAATTGCTAAGATTCGTTCTAGTCAGATATGAGGATTCCAAGATCCAGATACAGTAGTGCATTTTTAGGAAAAATTGATTTTCTTTCGGTGGGGGGGACGGGTTGTCATCAATTACAGCCCAGGTGGTTTGGAATGTTGGCCATAAATTTTTGTGGTAGAAAGGGTATACCACAGAATGGTGTATTTCATTGGCTTGATGAAAACATTTTAATTCAATCCCAAGTTATAAGCATCTGAAATTTTACTTCTGAGCATGCTCAGTAGGGTATCAAATGTCTATCCAAAAGACCATGCTCTGAACCAAAATTTAAAATCCTTACAACTTGGCAATGGATTAATATTTCTTCTCCAACCGGCCAAAGGCACATCTGTGGTCCAAGCCCTTTCTATCCTGAACATTTCTGATCAAATTCTAAACCATCTGGGCACTAGATGATGACAAAAAACAGCAAAAAATTGTGATTTGTTTACTTTTTTCACTCTCTGGATCTCAAAATCCAAACATGCAGCCAGAAGAAAATTTGATAAGTCAAAATATCTATCCTCTGAGACCATGCATGCAACATTTTGTGCAAATCCATTGAACAGTTGTGAAGATATTAAAGTGCAAAGATGGTGCCTCACGAAAAAGGATTTTTTTTCTCACTAAAAAGGATTGGACCCTCACAACAAAGAATCCTTTTTTCTGAGACCAAATTCTTTTGCCATCCCAGGAGTTATCCAAAAGACTGAACTGAGCATGCTCAGAACTCAAAACTTTAAAATTAAATAACTTTGGAACCGATTAATATTTTTTCACCAAACCAGCGGAATGAAATGTGAGGCAAACCCTTTCTACCCTAAAAATGACAGACCAAAATTCCAAATTTTCTGGGTGCGGCGAGATGACAAAAAAAGCAGAAGAAAGTGATTTTTAATGTTTTAGCACTATGAACAACTCAGAATTCGCAAATCCAATGGAAAAAAAACTTGGCTCATCAAGAGATCTCAAAACAGCACAACCAAAACATAAAAGGTGCTTAATCCAAATGATCCTCCTGTAGATCTTAATCACGGGAATACCATCCACCTTTGAGGTTTTTGCAAACTTCAATGTCTGATCAAAAGTGCAATATGGGTGGGTCCCTTCCCTCAAAAGTTCAATCCATAAGTTTCTGTTTGGGGCTGGTATGGGGTGAATGTATCACAAAGAAGACAATATATCACCAGCAGCACACAAAATTCTTTGAAGTAATATTTTCTTCTTTATTTATATAATGTTTCCAGCATGAAAACTTCTTGTAAAAAAATATGGTGTTTTAACATCTAACATTGAAGGAACAACTGTTTGACATCTACATTACAGAAGAAGCTGGGATCCTTGTCCCTGAAGAGGCCCTTGCCTGGAAGAAACGTTGGGGAATTTTACATGAAGTCCACATGGCTACACTGACAATTCCATCACTCTTGTGCTCCAGGCCCTAGGCTCCCATAATTATGTACATATATACATCTTTGGAGGAATGGGATGCAGGGCCCTCCACCAAGAAAATTATGATATAATTATACTATCTCAAAACGTAATGAAATAAATTGCTAAAAAACCTTAATGTATCAGTTAGGGTTAAAGCAACAACTTTAGGGAAATGTGGCTTTAGGGTTTCCAACCCTAACACCCACCCCACCCTGCAAAGAAAAAGAAGGATCAGGGGTGGCATTGGGGTCATCAGCCCTAACGCTCACCCTATTCTGATATGCTGTGCCCAGACAGTTTTTTTTCTAATGGAATGTGGTGAGCGTTAGGACTGATGAGCTCCAATGCCACCCCGATCCCTCTTTGTCTGTGCAGGGTAGGGGTGGGGTGTTAGGGTTGGAAACCTTAATGCCACATTTCTGTACTTTTGTTGCTTTAACCCTAACTGATGCAGATTTATACAATGGTAGTCATAGAAAAGTTTCACAGTACTGAGCTATATCTAAGTATACTGAAGCAGAATGAAGCAGGATCACATTACAGCCATTGCAAATTACCTCAGTGGTACCTCGAGGTAGGAAACTTTTCGATAACTACCACTGAATATATATATATATATATATATATATATATATATATTTATATTACAGGCAAAAAACTCTGTTTAATACATCAGTTAGGGTTGTTCCACAGCGACAAAAGCAAGAAAATTCAATGTTAGGGTTGAAACCCCCTTTGCACCCCTCCAGCCCACCCCCCCAACCAGAACTGGGGTGCGCATTGAGGTCGCTCTCCCACCACGCAATATCTTGTCACATAGTAACACTGTGCCTGCAAACGCAAATCGTAATGCACATGGTGATGCAAAGTGAAACAGAAAGAGAAACAGAAACAACTTTTTTTTTTTATTTAGTTGTTTAACCAGGTATAGCACACTAAGCTGAAAGCTTTTTTACAGGAGCGACCTGGGAGCACAAGGAGGTTAAGTGACTTGCTCAGGGTCACACAGTATGCAAGTGGAAGCTGTGGGATTCAAACCTAGGTCTAGTCTGCTGGATGTCACCAGATTTGCAGCTCAGAGCCTTAGACCACTGCACTATACTGCCTCCCTAACTTAAACGTAACCACAACCGCAAATGAAAACGCAAAGGGTAACGCATATGGTGGCGTAGACGTGAATGGTAAGTGAAACGGGTACAGAACCGCAAGCGGAAACAGTAATGGTAACAGTAATGTAAGCGCACAGGCTGGTTTTACCCAAAAGCTGCATAGAGAAAGACAGTGAGTACAAAGAATGCATGCAAAATAATGACTCTCGGAACAGAAAACGAGGACTTGGAATAGTAAATTGCTTATATCTCAGGAACTGTATGACATAGAAAAAAATATTAAAAGTCATTTGAATTATCACTTTCCTGGTTAGTTTATGCTTAGCCCCATTAGAGGCTAGTCGCTTTTTCAGACGAAAAAGTCCCGTATCTCGTGACCGCTTCGAGATACGGCTCCTGGAAAGGCGCGGAAAACGCCGTTGATGTTATCCTATGGGAAAAAAACTGAAGTTCGGAGTGCCATAACTTTGCCTCCCTGTAATATTTTTTCACCATACCACTGAAAGGCACATCTGTGGGATGTTGGCTGTGTTCCCTGCAAATTTCAGCCCAAAAGACCAAACCGTTATTTTGCAGCAGGGTGCCAAATGATTGCTGTAACGTGTCGTACACCGTAATGTTATCCTATGAGAAAAAGTGTCAATTGTGGAGTACCATAACTTTGCTGCGATGTAATATTTTTTCAAAATTCTACTGAAAGGCACATCTGTGAGATGTCGGCTGCATTCCCTCCAAATTTCAGCCCAAAACTCCAAACCATTCTTTTGCAGCGGGGTGCCAAAGAATAGGTGTCATTTTCCCACAGCCTAGAAAAGTACTGTCGCAATTTGTGAAAGCTTTCGCAAATTCATTCAACAGTGTCGCAAGTGCAAAAGTACTTTGCTAAAGTATTTTTTCCAGAAATGTGAAAAACATATTTCTGGGGTGTTTTACCCCAAAATAAAGACATGGCTAGCATCCTCTGGGTCCGACTAGGTGAATACAAAAAGAATTAGGTTGCTAGAGGGTCCCAAATTTAAATGCCAAGCATTTTTCTGATCACTAACTGAAAACAAGATGGCCTCTTCTCCCTTTCCTCAGAGAGGGTTTTTCAGAGGGAGAGGCAGAAGGGGGATGAGCAGGGCTGCATCCATCCCTCAACCTAAGGCTCCTGCCAAGCAGACACCCTGATGTGTCAGCCCGGGTCAACTCCCCCATTCCTGTAGGGGGCAGGCTGGCTTACTTCGTCCAGGACTGGATGTCTGTTACCTCAGACAAATGGGTCCTGGAGGTGGTAAGCCAGGGGCTGGTTCTCAGCTTCAAGAAATTCCCAAAGCTGAGGGCCAGATCTTTTCCACCTGCAAGCATCTCCGAAACCATTGCCCTAGAGGCAGAGGTTTCATCTCTACTGGCTCTAAAGGCTGTAGAGAGAGTTCCTACACTGCACAGGGGCAAAGGTCTGTATCCAGGTACTTCCTTACCTCAAAAAAGACAGGGGAGTGGCAACCCATCCTAGACTTAAGATACCCGAACAAACATCTTTTAAAACCAAAATTAAAAATGGTGACTCTGGGAATAATCCTTCCCTCTCTAAGGCCAGGGGACTAGCTAGCCTCCCTGGACTTAAAAGATGCCTACTTTCACATTCCCATCAGGTGCTCCCACAGAAAGTACCTCAGGTTCGAATTGTCTTCAGGCCTTTATCAGTTCAAATCTATGCCCTTCAGCCTGACATCAACTCCTAGGGTATTCACAAAATGCCTAGCAGTAGTAGTGGCCTTTTTAAGAAGGAAAAATATTTCCATATTTCCATACCTGGACAACTGGCTCATTGTGGGTCAGTCCCCAGACCAAGTCAAGTCAGACCTTCAAGTGACTCAGCAAGTGCTCACTTCTCTAGGATTCCTTCTTAAGCTTCCCAAGTCAGTTCTCGAGCCTGTACAGCTCCTCACCTTCATAGGGGCAGAGTTGGATACAGTCAAAGCAAGAGCTTTTCTTCCCCTGGAAAGGGCAAGGGCTATTGTAGAGTTGGCTTTTTCATTCCACCTTCTGGCCTCTCAGCCAGCAAGACACTTCCTTCAACTTCTGGGCCACATGGCAGCTTCTACAGCAGTGGTCCAAGGGGCCAGATTTCAGATGAGGGACATTCAGTTTCACCTGAGGGCCTTTTGGTCTCAGAAGAAAGATTCTCTAACCAAACTAGTTCCAGTGACCCAGACTCTGATCCAGGCTCTCCAATGGTGGCAGGATCAGGGGAACCTCAGGCAAGGAGTCCCATTCATCACTCAGTCTCACTCTGTGGTCCTAACCACGGATGCTTCTCTATTGGGGTGGGAAGCCCATCTGGGGGCTCTCACAGCCCAGGGACTCTGGTACCCTCAGGAATCCATTCTTCATATCAATCTCTTGGAACTCAGGGCAGTCTTTCTGGCCCTGCAAGCTTTCTCTCAGTCAGTGCAGAACAAGGTGGTTCAGGTCAGGACAGACAACAGCACCACCACCACCATGTGGTACATCAACAAGCAGGGAGGCACTCAGTCCATGGCCTTGTGCACAGAAGCCATGAAATTGTGGCCCCTAGCTTATTCTCTGCAGACCTCTCCGATAGCAGTCCACCTTCCAGGGAAGGGAAATGTGCTAGCAGATGCATTGAGCAGGATCTCCCAGGGCCATCATGAATGGTCCCTGGACCCTCTGGTGTTGAAAGTGATTTTTTCAAGGTGGGGCACTCCAGAGATAGAGCTCTTTGCAGCCCCAGACAATCACCAACTTCCTCTGTTTTGTTGCAGACACCCAGTATTGGGCTCAGTCCCTCTGAATGCTTTGATTTTGAATTGGGAATGGAAATTTCTATATGCCTTCCCTCCCTTTCCTCTACTGTTCAAGGTTCTGGTCAAGGTAAGGTCACAACCTTGCAAAGTGATTCTGATTGCTCCAGACTGGGCCAGGCAGCCTTGGTACCCCCTGTTGCTGTCCCTAGCAGTCCATCTTCCCCTATCTCTTCCCAGGAATTACAACCTGTTAACCTCCTCTCAGGGGAGGATTTGGTACCCCAATCTTCGGTCGCTCAATCTCAAGGCATGGCTCTTGAAGAGTTCGATTATGCAGATTTGCATCTGTCCCAAGGGGTTCTGGATATTCCCAAAGCCTCTCGAAAGCCTGCCACCAGAAAACTTATAACTCCAAATGGAAAAGATTCAGCATTTGGTGTTCCAAGAAGCATATATCCCAGACACTGCTGAATTGTCTACAGTTCTGGATTATATGGTTCATCTTAATGGCTCAGGCCTCAGACCAGCTACTCTCAAAGTACATTTGTCAGCTGTTTCTGCTTTTCTGTCAGTGGAAAGCTTTCCTCACTGTCATCTCACCCTGTATTCTGTAATTTTTCAAGGATTGCTTCATACCAATCCCCTTTAGGATCCTACCTCTGCTTGGGATCTTAATGTTTGCATTGCTTAGCTTATGCAACCCCCTTTTGAGCCTTTGTGTTCAGCTGAGCTTAAGTACTTGACTTGGAAAATTGTGTTCCTGGTAGCTATTGCCTCTGCCAGGCATATCAGTGAATTGCAAACTCTGTCAGTGGAGCCTGATTTTATCTCATTCCATAGAGATAAGGAGGTTTTTACCTAAAGTGGTTTCAGATTTTCATCTGAACCAATCTATGTCTCTCCCTATGTTCTTCACTGATCATTCTTCTTCTGGAGAAAGAAGTTTACACAGCTTGGATGTTAAAAGAGCCCTTAGTTACTACATTGAGCATACTAAGGCTCACAGGTTTGACTCCCTTCAGTTGTTTCTCACTTATGGGGAAGTGGGTATGGGCAAACCTGCCACTAAGAGAACTATTGCCAGTTGGATTGTCTCCTGTATTCAATTCTGCTATGAGAAGCTAGGCAAAATACTTCCCTCAGGTCT
Source organism: Neoceratodus forsteri (assembly GCA_016271365.2). Taxonomy (NCBI): domain Eukaryota; kingdom Metazoa; phylum Chordata; order Ceratodontiformes; family Ceratodontidae; genus Neoceratodus; species Neoceratodus forsteri. Next base: position 594,798,883 of record CM028133.1, on the reverse strand, counting down.
GAGGGCTCATTCGACTAGAGGTACAGCTGCTTCCCTGGCTGCGGCCAGGGATAGTCCTTTGCTGGAGATATGTAAAGCAGCCACCTGGAAAACAGTCCATACATTTACCAAGCATTACTCCCTGGACATCCAGGCTAGGAGTGATGCTCGGTTTGGTACAGCAGTACTGCAGAGCCTATTCCCAAGGTAGGTTCGATTCCCTCCTCCATGGAGGTACTGCTTGGTAGTCTGCAATAGTCAGAATACAGCAAGTCGTCATCTTGTTTGACGAAAAAATTACTCACCTTAGTAATTATGTTTCTTCTAATGGAGTCTTGCTATATTCTGACCTCCATCCCTACCTCCCCTCTCAGAACCTGTTTTTGGGAAGTGGGCTGGCAGATGCAGTGTTGCACCCCAGGGGTGCATTTGGGTACTCCCTCCTTTTAGAGAGGGGGAGTGGGTTATATTATTAATTTAACAGTCTTAAGTTGTTCACTACCTGGTTTTTGATTTCGGATTTCTTGACTTGAGTCTTTTGGGGATCCAAAATATTTGGTTGCCATTTGGCTAGTAAAAATTTTATAATTTCCACATAGTAGTTAGTTAGTATTAGCTCATAAGAATCTGACAGTTGTGTTTCAAAGTGCAGCAGACAGAGGTTTGAACTGAGCTCGAGCTCTGCATAGAAAATTAACCATCTACTCTCTGGGGCAGTTTGAGTGCTGGGGCTAACTGCAATAGTCAGAATACAGCAAGACTCCATTAGAAGAAACATAATTACTAAGGTGAGTAATTTTTTCTTGTTGCCTGTGTGTACAGTATGTTAGGAGAGAAACATTCTGCCAGTGGAATTGAGCAGAATTTTGAATCCATGTATTCCATGGTAAACATTCCATGATAAACATTCCATATCTCGAATGTGGAGAAAAATAGAAACAAAAAACTGAAGAAGAAAGTAGGCAAACATACAATGACATCATCAATGACGTCACTGGTGTGGGTGGAAGGACTATTTTATCACAAATGCACACAAGTAAATTTATTGTTTCTACAGATAAACATGCTTTTCCCAACAGCAAAAAGTAAAAAAAGGAGCCAATTTTATAGGCATTATATATTTTGATTGTAAACATATTTTACAGCACATCCAGTGGCTGAAGTCACCGCCTTTGACCTCATGCCTTAGTATGCCCCTGGCTGTGTTGTAAAATATGTTTTACACACACCCCTTCATGCCTTGTTGCTTACATATTTATATTTTCATATTTCACATGGCTGCGTGCAGTGTGTTCTTTCCTAGGGTTCTTTGAGAGGTAGCTGACCTCTTTTCCCCCCCATCCACATGTCCTCACATGCACGGGTGGATGATGGCCTTTGCTCCCTCCACTGTTCCATGTTCCTGAGGAGGGGGGGCCCCCACTGTGTGTTTCACTGTGTTCACCTACACAGGTTGCATATTGGCCCTGTGACATGTCCATCCTTCCATTCCATTCTGCCTATCCACTGTGGTGCCCTGACCATGCACTGTGTGGACATCACTGCCTGTGGCATGCATCCCTGAATACCTGTGTACACATGTCCTGACCTGTCATCAGCCATGTATTGCCACTGATGTGTGTTCCTTGTGTGTCCCCCCAGGCTCCATGTCATTATGGTTGTGTCCTGGTGTCACTGTAGACCTTCCCTCACACTGGCATGCCTGCTGCACTGTCCATTGTCCTCCAATATCACCTAAATCCATGGGTCATGGGCACTGTCGTGCTCCCCTATCCATGGCAGTGTGTGTCTACCGTGGGTGATGAGCATAGCTGTGCACATGCCTGGGCATGTCTGTCTGGTACACAGGGCTGGTCCTTTGCAATCCTTGCATCAGGCCCTTTCAGCCTCTTTGGTGTGTCACTGGCTCCTCCCTGTCCCCTAAGCTGCCACACTTTTGTGCCAGCCACGTTCTCACATGCAAAAGTGCAGTGTGCTACAGACACTGTTTGTGCATCTGTCCCCCGGTTCTTTGTACGCAGTTAGCCCATATTCAAACATGGCCTGCTGCACCACACATCTTTGGATGTGTGATCGCGCATACTCAGGATAGTCAGTCGAGTTTGCGTGATCGCATTTGCTGCTGCAATTTATGAATATCCCATTATTTTGTGCTGGTGCATTTAAATGTGCCACAATCACTTGTGTGGCGTATCCTGACACTTTTGAATATGGGACCCTAGGAAAAAAGTTCCAGGGCTTGGGGGCAAATTATGTTGGAAATGTCCTTTAGTATATGGTTACTGGAATGCATTTCAAACCCTAAATCATTTGAATTACCTGGGCCGGTAGCATAGAAAAGTGTGCTTAAAGCAGCAGTGCATAAATCAGATGAAAATTCTGATCTGTACTTTTTTATGCTATTTTAGATTGACCCTTATCTCTTGACTTGTGTAATACTTGTCTTTCTCCATTTTAATTCTACTTTAGTACTTTTTTTCACATTTGAAATAATAAAAGGACTGTTCCTTTTAGTATGGCTCAAAGCAGGATAGAAAAACATCTGAAGCCTGAAACAAATACAAAAACAACCAGATTAACTATCTTACAAAGCAGATCCAACCCCCAAAAGCACAATATTTGGAGTCTCTGGATTTAGAGTTTAACATATCAGACCTCAGGCCCATATTAGAGAGATTAATTATGTTGCGGGGGTGGCTTCTCTTTTATGGATAGCTCAGTGCCAAAGCTTCACACTCACTGCAGATTTTAGCCACATGAATTGTATCTATATTGTAATGGGGGCCATCACTTTAAGTTTCTTATTACAACACTAGATGGCAGTATTGGCATTTTAGTAGAGTCCTGTAGCAATTGTTTTATCACCACTAAAGAGTGAAAGAAGAAAGTTCCTTCTTACAGCACTGTGGCTGTTCCAATAAATTAACGGGAAAAAAAAAGAAACTACGGTGCTGATCTTCAAAATGAGTTGCAACATACTAAATAGCAGCATTTTTCTGGGTTGCCATTGGCATGCAGTATCAAGTGTCCAGCTTGTTCTAAAGAGGGCAGTGGAGGGGGGGTGGCATGTGCAGACTTGCCTGTATATACTGCACTTTTTCTATGCCACAGGACTTAGTATGCTGTTTATTGCTGCTGTCGCCATGATCTTTGCAAAACTCTCATCAGAACACCTTCACTGAAACTTTTCCTTGTCTGCCAAAGCTGAAAGATGCAGCTAATCATTCTTGGAGCAGATTTAAGGCACAAACTTACATGTTATTTATTCTGCTAAGACTGTGAAAAGAACATTTAATAACTCATGGTGACTAATACCAAACATGAATAATAAGATGACAACTGACTGACTGCACTCTGCCCTTCTCCTAAACAATTGTTACACTGTCTTGGTGCTAACCATGCTATGGGAATTCCATTCCTTCCCTTAGGAACCTTAATATTCTCTCTTGTGTATTAACCAAAGGGCACACAGTGCTGTATGTCTGCAAATGCTCAGACCAGAAGCACACTGACGTAACTAGCACATGACCAGCCCAGTGGCGTAGCTGTAGTATACGGTATTGCTACATGGGCACGAGAGGTTTAGAGCCAAGTCAGGGTTCTCATTTGTGGCCTCATAAAAGTTTATCATGTCCATGGCAGGGACGGACAAGTCCCAACTCCTAGAGGCCTTAAAGTGTGGTATCCAGAACTCACTGATGATATCACTCTAGTTTTTCACCCCCAAACCCCTGATATATTAAATCTTTCTTCAAAAAGTATACACAGAATCTTGTTAAACTGACTTTCTCCTGGAAATGTATTAATGTATTTAATTATTGTCAAATTAGTGACAAGCGGGGCACATTGAACCAGGGCAGATTTCCGGGTGTAACCCAAGAGTGGGGGTTACATGGGAGCAGAACAACACTTCAACCATCAAAACCACAAAGCCAATAAAAAGTAAAATGAAAGACAGTAAGTAACATAATTTCATGCCAAAAATAGTACATAATGCAAAATGGGAATAAAATAAAACAGATTATCAGAATAAAGTGAGTTGCGTAAAAAGGTAGCGGCTATACATTAATTGTCTTCTGATGCATGAAGATAGTAAAATGTTTACAGCATGATTAAGGTCAAAACATGAAAGATTATTAGATTGCAAGTATGCAGTTCCTCGTTAAATAAGGCATAGTATTACCAAAACTCTGAAAACATAAAAAAAAAATAAAAACATTTCTTTTTAAAACCATCTCACTGTGTTATATCAATACATAGAATTATTTTATTGATATAATATTTATTCAGTGCTTGTGAGGATATTTAAGGGCATATATCAGTGATATTATTGCTCCCTCTGAACCTAGCATGAGAATATTTCACCAGGAACAAAAATATTATCCCTGTAGGTCCTGACTGGTGGAAGCATGCAGCACAAGTAGCGCAGTTCTAAATCTGAAAAGGTCACTCGCGAGCTGGCTCCCACCTGTTGGTTTCAGCTCTGACCAATGCTTGTACTGATTACTTTTATTTTCTCCCTTTGAGCTCTCTACCAATGTTTTTTTTTTTTTAATCTCCAGTAACAGTAATTCTGAATAAAGATCATCCATACAAGGTCTGCGTTTTAATTCTGAACAAAATTCTCCCTCCCATCGCTTCCATCATAGAATGTGGCTTTTCATACCTCTGCGACTTCCCCGACTCTCCCTCCAACTGACTCTCTCCTTCATCTATAACCTTCACCGAAACTCCACTGCACAGCCTCCCTCAACACTGAACCCACTCACACAAACCACCAGCTTGCTCCTCCAGACCCACTGCACCCTTCATAAGCTTGCTGACTTATTCCTGCATGCAAAACTGTCACATACATCATGCGTCGCGTGCCCCCTTGGCCATCTGAAAATGGAACAATACAATAAAAACAGGAGAATAACTAGCATTTGTCAATGCCGAATGTTTGCTTGCTGGCATTGGCATTGGTAGTGTAGAAGTTACAGAGCTGCATAATAGGAATGGCAGCAAAGTATTGAACTGAAGTCAACCCCACCACCACCCTGCAGAGAGTGACAGGCATTGGGGTGTGCCTTTGGGTCATCAGGCATAACGGCCATGCCATTTCACCACACTCTACCCTGCAGACACTGACAAGTGTCACTGAGCCTTGGGGTATTTGGCCCTTATGCACACCCCATTCCATCAGGAAATATGGTGAGATGGGTGCAGTATAGGAGAATGGGGTGAAGTTTGGGCCCGAAGAGTCTGAGGCACACCTTGATGCCTCTCACTGGCTGCAGGGTGTGGGTGGGGGTGGAATGGTATGAGCATTACAGGCAAGAATCGCAAGTCACACCCCTGATGCCTGTCATTCTCTACAGGGTAGGGCGTTATGGTCAGAAACCTTAACGCTCAGGCATTTGTCGGTTTTCACTCAAATTTTCAACATGTTTTTTCGTGACCCCACTCATGAACAGTGGCAATATCAGTTTGTTAGCCGAAAACTGCTTTTGCACAGCGACTACGGCATTTGGCAACACAGGTGCAAAAACACATTCTGAACAGGATGTGAAAAATGACAGCGGTACTGTTCATGGGGAGGTGTAAAAAATGGCAATGTTGAAAATCTGATGTGAAAATCTTAAAAAAACTGGTGACGCCATGAGCATGCATAGAAACTGTGCAATGCGCACCCGTAATGTAACTAGTTTGGGGATTTTTTTACAACAGATTGTTAACACAGGCATTTTGGGACCTCCAATCATGAACAGTGTCAGTGTGATTTTCTTTATCTGTCCTGAACAATGATTTCCCCAGCACTCATGCATTTCTGCGCTGAAAGTGTGAAAACACATTTCGCCATGTTGTGGAAAATGACAGCTGTAGTGTTCCTAAGGAGGTGGAAAATGCCACTGGTGAAAATCTGGACTGCAAAATATTACAAATTCATGAACTTACGGTGCATGGAAACTGCAATGCTCACTCGTAACACAGTCATTTTATGGAGTTTTGTCACCAAATTTTCAACATAGCCATTTTAAGACCTCTGCTCATGACCAGTGTCACTGTGATTTTCTTAATCTGTCCCAAACATTGTTTCTGCACACCGACTGTACCATTGTGCGCTACATGTGCGGAAACACATTTTGGGTGAGATGTGAAAAATGGTAGCTGTACTGCTCATAAGGAAGTGTGGTAAAATGGCACTGTTGAAAATCTGGTGTGCAAATATTACAAATTCGCAAACTTGCCAGCGCCGTAGGAACTGCGCAACGTGCGCTCCTAAAACATGTCATTTTGGGGAATTTTTTCACCAAATTTTCAACATAGCCATTTTAACACCTCTGCTCATGACCAGTGTCACTGTGATTTTCTTAATGTGTCCCATACATTGATTTCACACGCCGGCTGCGCCATTGTGCGCTACAAGGGTGGAAACACGTTGTGGGCGAGGTATGAAAAATGACAGCTGTACTGCTCATAAGGAGGTGTGGCAAAATTGCAATGTTGAAAATCTGGAGTGAAAATATTGAAAATTTGTGAACTTACGAGCGTGCGTGGGAACTCTGCAACGCACGCTCATAAAACAGTCATTTTTAGGAATTTTTTCACCAAATTTTCAACATAGCCATTTTAAGACCTCTGCTCATGAACAGTGTCACTGTGAGTTTCTTAATGTGTCCCATACATTGATTTCGCACACCGACTGCGCCATTGTGCACTACATGGGCGGAAACACATTTTGGGTGAGATGTGAAAAATGACAGCTCTACTGCTCATAAGAAGGTGTGGTAAAATGGCAATGTTGAAAATCTGGAGTGAAAATATTGAAAATTCGCGAACTTACGGCGTGCGTAGGAACTGCATAGCACGCTCTCAGAAACAGTTATTTTTAGGAATTTGTTCACCAAATTTTCAACATAGGCTTTTAAGAGCCCACCTTATGAACACTGGCAGTGTCATTTTGTTAATGGTCCCAAAGTGATTTCATGCAGTGATCGTAAATCACCTTCGGCCCATTAACGCCATGACAGTGCAAGAATTCATGAGGAGGGTCCCAAAAACCTATCGTTGAAAATTTGGGGCCAAAATTCCCAAAATGCCTGAGATATGCAACAAAGTTGAAAACCCTATTTATTCCATTATACAGCTTACCAGCATTTCCTCAGTTCGCGGTCGGCTTTGAAGAGTGCAGACGTGTTCCCGTCCACGATGATCATCGCAGACCGAGCTCCGGAGGTAAGTATGGGGAGGGGGTGGGGAGGCAGGGTGCCAGTGGGTGGGTGCGGGTTGTGGGGGCAGGGAGACTGCGAGGAAGGTTTTCCTTTACAGGTTTTAGACGAACCCAGGACGCTTGCCACGCTGGTGGGCTTCCAGCATGGCAGCTGGAAAGACTGTTTGTGGGGCTGGAGCCGACGGGATTGGCACCCCATCGGCCATAACATGTTTTGCCACACTGGGGTGGGCTCCCAGCATGGCACATGGAAAGCTTTTATGGGGGCGTGCAGCCGTGGAGCCGATGGGGATTGGGCACCTCCTGTTGGCTATGACAGTTCTTGCCACGCTGGGGTGGGCTCCCAGTGTGGCACCTGGACAGCTGTTGTTGGGGGCGTGGGCGACGGAGGATTGAGCACCCCCGTCGGCCACACAGTGTGTGCGTGAGGGGAGCGCATCAGCATGCAGTATGCATGCTGCGTGTGTGTGTGTTGGGGGGACAGCTCTGCTCACTGAAGCGGAGCTCTCCCTTTCAACTGTATGTCACTGCATTTTCCTGCTGTCATAGACAGCTGCAGCAGTGATTGGCGCACTGCGACCGCGTCTGTAAACACACTGACTGAATTGGAAGAGGCTGACACACCTCTAGAAAACTCATATGATGGCACTATGTTTCTTGCACATGCATGCAAGCAAACATAAAAAGGCACAATACAAAAATCCAAAATGAATCCTCACAAAAAGAACAATTGTTGGATAATATAACATGCAATGGATCTAAGAAAAATATCCCAGATATTTTTGCTGGTGCTGTTTGACCTTATGACATCATTTGTGGCTCTGCCACTTGTAATATCATACAGTCAAACAGTACTTGAAAAAAATATCATTGATATTTTTCTTGTGTCCATGGCATATCCCATGGCATGGAAATGGGAGTGGTTCCTGGGGACTGGAGGAAGGCAGATGTAGTCCCTCTTCACAAAAGTGGGAGCAATGAGGAGGCTAGAAACTATAGACCAACCAGCCTGAGCTTGGTTGTTGGGAAAATAATTGAATCACTGCTGAAAGAATGAATTGTGGAACATCTAGAATCAAGCAGTGTACAGAATTCGAGACAGCATGGATTCACAGTGGGAAGGTCATGTCAGAAAAATCTGATAGATTTCTTTGACTGAGTGACCAGGGAAGTGGATCGGGGGGGGGGGTGGTTGTGGTCTGCCTGGATTTCAGCAAGGCCTTTGACATTGTTCAATGTAAGAGGCTTGTAAATAAGCTGATCAGCCTAGGAATGGGTCCCAAGATAGTAAACTGGGTTAGAAATTGGTTGAGGGATAGAACACAGAGGATGGTGATAAATGGAGCTCAATCAGAGGAAAGGAGGGTGACCAGCGGGGTTCCAAAGGGATCATTTCTGGGGCCAGTCCTATTTAATGTCTTCATAAGTGACATTGCTAAAGGGCTGGAAGGGAAGGTATGCCTCTTTGCAGATGACACTAAGATCTGCAACAGGGTGGACACTCTGAGAGGGGTGGAAAAAATGAGGAAGGACCTAGGTAAATTAGAGGAATGGTCAGGAGTTTGGCAGTTAAGATTCAATGCAAAGAAATGCAAGATCATGCATTTGGGACACAGGAACATGGGGAGGATTACATGATGAGTGGGGAGATACTGATGGCCACCAACAGGAAAGGGATATAGGGATAATCATATCGGAGTACCTGAAGGTGGCCAAACAATGTGCCAAGGCTGAGGGGAGAGCCAGTGGGATACTGGGGTGCACTGGGAGAGGTATCACCAGCAGAAGAAAGTAGGTGGTGATACCACTGTACAAATCATTAGTGAGACCTCATCTGGAGTACTGTGCCCAGTTCTGGATGCCGCATCTCCATGAGGACGCAGGGAGGTAAAAGTAATTTGGTAAAAGTACCTGCAGTCCTCCTCTCATCCCTGCAGCAACTCCCAAGGTTTGGCGGATCCAGTGGCAGCAGTTCTCCAGCAGCAGCAGGTCTCCCAGCGACAGTTGACCACATCACAGGCTAGTTAGCCCAGTTTAATTTAATTTAAAAAAAAAGTAACTTTGGTCCCTTGGCGGAGCCGCCCACAACTGGGGCCGCATTCCCAGCCAGTAGCACCAGCAGAGCGTCGCGCCGAGTTTTAAGGCCCCTTAGTCGGCTGCCGACCACCTGCCCGTTTCCCCAGCACCAGCAGCAGCATTTCCCTCCTCCTGCAGCAATTCTTCTCCCCGGGTCGGGGTGGTGAGTTGGCAGTAGCACCACAGGGCAGGTGCTGACTGCCAGTTCTTTTAAATGAAAATAAATTTAAATTTTTAATCGGCGAAATCGGGCACTTGGAGGGACAACCTAGAGGGGCAAGGCAAGGCCCCTTAGAGAATGGACAGCCTGTGGGTGGGGATATTTTAATTTATTTAAATTAGCTCTAGCACAGAGCAACAGGCAGGAGGAGGAGCTAAGGCGGGGCATCTTGCCTGACAGACAGGGAGGCCACTGCCAGGCCTTACAGATTTAATGAGGCAATGTTAGGTCCAGCTATTTAAAGGGGTAATGCTAGGCCCAGCTGTTTAAAGAGGCCACACAGACCCCAGAAAGCTAAGGGGGCCAGCTCAGAATACAGAAAGCCCCAGCACCTCAGGCCAGCTAGCCAAGTGGACTACCAGAAAGGATTAGTTAGCCCAAAAGCTACTGTTTATTCTTATCTAACACATATAAGGGCCAGTTAAGGCCAGGAGGGCCCCAGTTGTTTTAGTAGCCATGGTAGCCAGGTGGGCCAGTGAGTTAGGGGCCAGGTAGTCAATGTGTTTTCTTAGTGTTCTTTACATTCTATGCATTTTTTTGCAGTTCTGGGTGGGCCAGTGAGGGGACGTCAGCCTCAGATAAGGTACAGTGCCCCAGATAGGAGTCCATTGACCAGTAGCCAAGTGGCCACCAATAGATAAGCTAAGCAAATATTTAATGAGTGCTCCCTGTGGTTTAGAACTGCAATATGTTATTAGTGATAGCCAGCAGCAAGTAAAGGGTAGTGAGTAAGGCAATTAGCCATCCCCTCCAGTTTAGTAGCCACTTCCATGCCCAAAGGCTAGTAATCCTGTAATTTCCCCGTCACCTCTAGTCTGGGGAGGGACTCTTAGTGCTTAAACTAATCAGATTACCTTTGCCTTAGGGCAATTTTCCCATTATGTGCCTTCAGAGCTTATTACCAGTGGGAAAGCCACAGAATGTATACCCCAGGGTCCCCACATAGCTAGCCCTTAGCTTTTGGTTGGTGTTTCCCCAGTGTATTCCATTTCTAAAGTCCCTGCCTGGATTGCTGCTGTGTGACACTGGGATTATTAAGGAAGGCGAAGCATTGTAGAGACATTGAGGCTGTGTTTTACAGAGACTGTGTCGGAATCCTATAATATAACTGCCTTTTCCTGCTTAAGTTGTTGTGCTGCAAGAAACTATTCAAGTGACCCTGCATATGTTTTGGTTATATCGAAATGTTCTGCTTGCTTTCTTCCACTGGAATATGCTTACAGACTATGGGATCAATCCTGCATTAGTGTCTCCGCCCAAGAACTGCTTTGCATGTTACCGAACTGCCCGCTTGCTTAAGAATTGAACTCTTTAGCCTGATGCTAATCATCTTCACCTGATTCTCATCCTCCTCATGAACTGTTGATTGCAGTGACCAATTAGACACTGATATCACCTTCCTTCTACAAGTTGGGGCCGGTCGCCAGTATAGGTATAGCATGGTTAGCTCCCAGCCAATTGACTCAAGTCCAGAGCATCAGGCCATTCCCCTTCCTAACAGTGTTTAGGTAGTGGAGGGAACTGCCCCAGTTCACAGGTAGGGATCCATTGTAAGAAAAAAGGGTTGGGCTTCAGACGCAAGAATCCAGAGACCTCCAGTCAAGTGTTTGCATCTGTCTTGTTCCCCGGAGTCCAGCTTCGGCCCAGTGTCTGCATCCTGTCTTGTTCCCTGGAGCCCAGTTCTGGTCCAGTTGCTTGCATCCTGAATGTCCCTGAAGCCCAGTTTCGGCTTAGGAGTTCTTCTTCAGCAGTTTACATCTTTCTCGTTTCTTTGGGGTCTTCCACTGACCAGGAGCTCCCACACCTGCATCACATTGTTTGCTTTAGCTTCATCACAGTTCAATTTCCCTGGGCCCTATTTAGCCAGGAGGATTGCATAGCTTGGGTTCTTGCTTAGTTCAGTCCTTTCACTCTTCGCTTTTCCAATCCGACCAAAAGCAGACCAACAGAACACATTAGCGGCCACTGCTCTGGACTTATAAAGGACTCTGTATTCATTTGGTTACTGCTCAACAGGTTGTATTTATGTAATGAAATACAGTACAAGGTTGATTATAGAGCTCGTAATAATAAGTTTACCATAGAGTTTAAAATAGAGCAATAAGGGTATTATAGAGTTCAGAAAATAAGACATTCGTAGAATAAAACATTCGTAGAATAAGACATTCATAGAGTAAAAGAATCCCTATAGAGTATAAGAATCACTATAGAGTTATAGAATCCTAAGTTACAGAGTTACAGTAGAATTGTAAAACACTTAAGCTACAGTAAAGTTATAGCATACCACGTTACAGTATAGATTGATTGTATACTGCTTGATCTTCTTGGTGCCCTTGCACCCAGTAAACCTGCTTTTATTCCCCAAGTTGGTCTCCTGCCTCTCCTTACTCAAGCACAGCTACACCATCAGTGAAATTAGACACTTGTGCTCTTTGCAAATTTTTGGCATCATGGTCAGAACTAAAAGGAGTCCAAAGCAGGCAGTGACTCATTCAGAATGGAAGCTAGAGAGTCAAGTAGCAGTTCCGCAACCAGTGGGGGATCTGGGGAGGGTCCCCGAGCATACTTGGGCACACCACTCACCATGCCCTATTACTTTGGTGCACCTTAGCTACCACAATTTTTTAATTTTTATTTATTTTACTTAGTAAACTCTAGGATTACAGGTACTTTTGAGCAGGGACTGCTCATTTACAAAGGTTCCACGTCAAAGGATGTAGGGGAACGACAATACAAAGGAAGCAATAGATACATATATTACATTTCAAAGTTGAATTAAGCATGGTATGTACAATGATTTGCAGAGAGAGACAGCAATAGCCAGTATGAGTAAGTTTTGATGGTGAACTGCATATGGAGTGGAGAGAGGTAGGAAGGAATGAGCAGGCAATGCCATTGTCAGGTAGAAGTGGCAAGTGGCATGAGATTGGTCATGGTGGCTCAGGCCTACTGTCAGTTGAGAGGGGAAGTGTGGGTAAAGGGAGGAACGCAGGGAGGGTGACAAAAGAGGGACAGGAGGCAGGAACCCAGAGCACCACTGTCACCGATACAAAGTGAAGACCATTCTTTAGGAGAGGCAGTCACACTGTGTGGTTGAGGCAATGGAGCGTCGTACTGACCCCACATCCACCAACATTGTAGAGTTCCAAAATAAGATCCAAGCCATGTTTTGCCTCTGTGATGTCTCTGAACAACAGAAGTTGGAAATCCTAATTGGACAGTTGGGAGAAGCGGCACACAGAGAGGTCAGCGCCTGGCCAGAAGGAGAAAAGACCACGGTGGCCCAAATCTTTGCCCGATTGCGATGAATGTTCAACCCCTGAACTATGATTTAAAAATGAAATGTTTCTCTTATGTCCAAGGACCCACTGAAACCCTCAGAGAATATGCACTCAGTGTACAGGAGGCACTAAAGGCTATCCAGCAGATAGACCCAGAAGAAGTACGGGACTCAGACCAGGCTTTGAAAGATCGTTTTATTGAGGGCATCAGAAGTGATGGGCATCACAGAGAACTGTGACTATTATCTAGCAAGACCCAGATGCAATCTTCATGAACTTTAAAGGAGAGGCAATTGAGCTGTTGTCTGAATGAACCCACCACGGAGTGGTGAATTCCCAGCATTGCAACAAGGAGAATGAGAAGGAACCTTGGTGCTGACCTAGAGGGATGCCGGAGGCTGAACCGACCCGGAGAGATCTGAAAAACTCCAAATCAGACTTCACGGCTTACATTATGAGTGAGATGAGATGGGAAATCCAAAACTTGAAAGATCATCTCAGTCGTGAATTTTGGGGACAAGCTCGTTCTGGTAATTTAGACTGGCGTCAACCTAGAGCACATGGTCAGAGAACTAATATGGGATGGAGGCCTACAGACCAATTTGACTCACAAGAGTGGCCGATCTGTGGAAGGTGTGGTGTCAGTGGCCATGTGGAACAGAGATGCTCCCATTAAGACAACAGTAGAGAGATGGTTTTAAACAGGGAGCCCCCGGAACAGAGGACTGAGTCCTGGGACATCAAACGGTACTGTAGGTCCATGAAAATATCCGGAACAGTCAAGGTTCATGGGTAACTGCCCAATTGTTTCAATACAGACAAATGGAATAACCCTGCCTGCCCATCTTGACACTGGATCCCAGGGAACCGCCATCCAGAGTGGGAAATTCTTTGAGCAATAGTCCAGGGATCAGCTACTGCAACCCCACCCCACCTCGAAAGCTGGATCAATTTGGTCACCAGCAATGGTACAAGAATTCCAATCATCAGATATGCAGAAGCCTCTGTGAGGATTGGGGACAGTGAGCACAGCCAGCAGGGTATACTTGTAAGCAACATCCATGACCCTTCCGTACCACCTGTCATCGTGGGAATGAGCGTACTGCAACACTGCCAGAATGCATTGATGAATGTGATGAAGGTGCAAACTCAATCTATGTAGGTCCAAGAGAGGAAAGTCTGGCAGACTACACTCCAATATCTCCAAAAGTATCAAAAGTTCACCAATGAGCAAGGGGAGGTAGAAAAGGTGTGGAAACATAGAAACATAGAATTTGACGGCAGATAAGGACCGCTTGGCCCACCCAGTCTGCCCATTTCCCTACCTAATGGATAAGCTGCAGATCCTAGTTAACCAGCAGCCTACTTCTTCCTACCCCCAACCCCTAGAATTGCCTTATGACTGTCCCATGCATGCTTGAATTCCACCACTGTTTTTGACTCCACAACCTCCTCCGGAAGGCCGTTCCATGCATCCACAATGCTCTCTGTGAAAAAATACTTCCTGAAATTACCTCTGGAGTATGAGTGATGGATCGCTGTCCCATTGAACTTGAACCTGGTACAGAGACACTGGTGATGTACAAGGCAAAAATGGGCCTTGGAGGGAAAGACTATGTGGCTATGGTGGAACCCTTTTGGACTCGAGAGGGAGACCCAGTGATAGCAGCCAGGAGTCTCATGACTGTCAAAGAGGGGAAAATTCCTGTCCACTTATTAAACTATGGATCCCAACCTGTGAAGCTTTACAAATGATAGGCAGTGGGATGACTTGTCAGAATAGACTGGACGAAATTGTCACTCCAACTAAGGAAGAAACAAACCACCCCTCCTACCTGCAAGCCAGCATCAGTGAAAATAATACTAATGATGAAGAGGAAGAGAGGGTATGTGAGATAGATATGGGACAGCAAAACAACACAGCAGACCAGAGGGCCCAACTCACGGCACTAACACAATGCCATCGGCAGGCGTTCTCTCATCACTACTTGGATTTTGGTTGTGCCACTCACATCAAACACTACATCATTATGGAGAACCACCCTCCGATCAGAGAAAGATTCTGCCCCATTCCACTGGCATTATACCAACCGACCATGCAACTAATTAAAGAGATGCTGGATGCCGATGTCATCAAGGAAAGTCATAGTCCCTGGGATGTACCAATCGTGCTTGCAAAAAAAAAAGGATGGCAAGATCAGATTCTGCGTGGACTACTGCAAGCTAAATCAGATCACCCTGAAGGATGCTTATCCTCTGCCCAGAACTGAATATGCTTTGACTGCTCTAAAGTCCTCCACCTTCTTTTCCACCATTGACTTGGTGAGTGGCTACTGGCAGGTCCCCATGGTTCAGGAGGATCAACAGAAAACGGTGTTCATTACCCCAGTGGGCCTGTATGAGTTCATGAGAAAGCCATTTGGCCTCTAAAATGCACCTGGGACCTTTCAAAGACTAATTGAGCACTGTCTGAGAAGTGAAAATGTTGATACAGTGATACTCTACCTTGAGGATATAATTGTGTACTCTGAGACATTTGAGGCATACCTCAAGCATCTAGATATGGTTTTCGGGCGTCTGACACAGTATGGACTTAAAATCAAGCCATCAAAGTGCCGCTTCTTAAAAGAACAAGTAAATTACCTGGGACATGTAGTGTCATCAGAAGGAATATCAACAGACCCCAGTAAGGTGGAAGCAGTGAGGGACTGGCTTAGACCCATAACCATACAAGATGTGAGATGTTTTCTGGGGACCGTAGGGTACTACTGCAGATTCGTGAAAGACTTTGCGAAGACTGCCTCACCTCTGCATGAGCTACTGCAGTATCCTAAAGGCAGGAAGCTATCCAAGACAAGTATTGTGAGGTGGTCCCCTCAGTGTCAAGAAGCTTGCGACCTGTCAGAGAAGGTATTGAAGACGGCACCCATCTTGGCCTATCTGGACTATACTCATCTATTTTGTCTCTACACGGATGCCAGTAATCATGGTCTTGGGGCAGTTCTGGCTCAGGAACAAAATGGAGTTGAGAGGGTAATTGCCTACGCCAGTCAAGACCTGAAAGGATCAGAGAGGAATGATGAGAACTACAGCTTGTTCAAGTTGGAGTTCCTGGCCTTAATATGGGTGGTAACAGAAAAGTTCAGACACTGTCTCGCAGCTGCACAGTTCATGGTTTATACAGACAATAATCCCCTCGCTCATCTTGGGTCAACCAAGCTAACAGCATTAGAACAGCGCTAGGCCTCCCGCCTCACCAGTTTCAACTTCTCGATAAAGTACCGATCTGGAAGGTCAAATGGGAATGCAGACACCCTATCCCGACTGCCTATCACAGATGAGCTGGAAAGAAGTGAGACAGAACAGGAAGATTTCAAAATGCCACCTTTCGTGCGAGTACCTGATGAAATAATCAGAGTTTGCTGTCAATGCCAAGTCACTCCCAAACAAAATCCAGACTTTCCAGGGTGTCCTATGTCTGATGGGCGAGAAGACATGTAGGGGCAACTCCAGGACCAAAGTCCAATTAAGATTGAACTAAAAGAGATTCTCCAGACTGAAAGAAAGACAAGTAAACAGGATAGAATGAGCATGTCCCCAGAGTTGGTTAAATTGCTACAACATCAAGAATACTTTAAAATTTAGGATGGCCATCTAGTCCGAGTGACCCAAGATCCTGCAAGCCATGAAGAATGTAGACAAATTCTAATTCCTCATCAGGAAGTTGATACAGTGTTGGAAGCCTACCACAATGTATCTGGACATTTTGGAACTAAACAGACAGTGAGCACCATTCAACAGCGGTTCTAATGGGTGGGCATGAGAGAGGACATTGAGCATTGGTACACAGATTGTATGGAAGTATGGCATGTAGCCTAAAGAAAGGTGCTGGCAATGTTCAGCGAGCACCTCTGCAACCTATCTCCACCAAATCTCCATTAGAAATTGTAGCAATGGATCACTTGAAAGCTGAGAACAATCACAGTGGGCTTAACCAGATTCTAACGATAGTGGACCATTACTCAAAATGTGTGGTAGCCGTGCCATTGAAAGAGTCATCAACAAGATGTACCACTGAAGCCTTCTAGAAATATTTTGTCAAGTCATATGGATACCCCACTAAAATTCTAACTGATCAAGGAGGGGCATTTGAATCCCAGTTGTTCAAAGAACTGTGCTCTCTATATGGATGTCACAAAACGCGAACAGTCCCATACCACCCTCAAACAAATGGATTATGCAAATGCACAAATCGTACTTTGACATGCTTTGAGCACTGCCTACACACCAAAAACCTCTATGGCCTGATTTGTTACCAGAACTATGCTACGTATATAATATCACAGTACATTGGTCCACAGGTTTTACACCTTATTTTCTGATGTTTGGTCAACACGGACTTTTACCCATGGACCTGGTGATGGATGTTGAAGTTGAAACTCACAGAAACAATTCTGAATCAAACCAGTGGGCAGAAGATCAACATCAGCACCTTAGAAAAGCAGGCAACTTCGTACAAGCTAGAATGGAACAAGCTCATGCTCAACAGAAGAGCAATATGACCGTAGAGCTCGAGCAGGACCGGTGTCAATTGGAGATCATGTCTTGTTAAAGAATCAAGGTGTTCAAGGCACATGTTAGCAACCAGGTGGAAATCAGAGCCATTTGTAGTACTAGACATTTCATATGATGATCTGCTTGTGTATCGGATCTGGTCAGAAACCGATGGACACTTCACTAAGGTAGTGCATCATAATCAGATCAAGCAGATTCCAGACTGCAGACCTGGATAAGTCAGAGGATGAAGAAGACTCCATAAGTGAGGGCAGGAGAAAACTTCCTTTGGTACCCCTAAAGATAACCCCATTCTAGAATGGTCTGGCATGCCTGGCATTGGTATATATAGCACTTCCTTTGATTATTCTGCACCATATGCATCTCTCAACTGTTCTGAACCCTATGGTGTAGCTATCAGAAGGTCCAATCGAAGCAATAAAGGTTGACCTCCCAGACGCTTGATAGAAGAGTCTGACTAAACAAGAAATATCAAAACAGTAGTTAGTAATGCATGTCAAATAAATGTGAATATGTACAGTTATATAAGATTGTTTACCTAAACATGTAAGGTAAAGAAAAATAGATATAGTAAAAGGTAAATAGTAACTTAAGAAAAAGATTTTGGGCCATACATGGGGACATGTACAGTATGTTTAAGCAGGGCCAAATGTGTAATGCCCCAAATTATAGGGCTCCCCTGTTAGTACCCCAGTATCCCCCCATCTGCCAGCTAGTCCCCAGTGCCAGTCAGTCTCCTCAAGTAGTTCCCTATTGTCCCCCAGTTCTCAAGCCCAGGAGCCCTGTACAGAAAGTAAACTGCAGCTACAGTTTAAACCCTTTTTTTTCCTCTCCTGCGGACTGCCCAGCCCTAGCGCGAGGGAGTGCTATCCTCGTGCTGGGCAGCTGCCTGCCTCCCTGGTTGCTAGGGACTCAGTGTTCCAAATGCCAGGGAGGGCTTCCATGGTCAGTAATGACCATTTTTAAAGTTAGTTTGGTGGGGAGCCAGCAGTCGTGGTGGTCGAGTGAGCAGTCTCAGGCGCCCCGATGAAGAAAAAGAAAAATTTGTGGCCCAAAGCAGGAAGAGAGAGGATGCAGGGAGGTAAAAGTAATTTGGTAAAAGTACCTGCAGTCCTCCTCTCATCCCTGCAGCAGCTCCCAAGGTCCAGCGGATCCAGTGGTGGCAGTTCTCCAGTGGTAGCGGGTCTCACAGTGACAGTCGACTGCATCGCAGGCTAGTTAGCCCAGTTTAATTTCATTTTTAAAAAAAAGTAAATTCGGTCCCTCGGCGGCGGCACCCACAAGCGGGGACACATTCCCAGCCAGTAGCACCAGCAGAGCATCAGGCTGAGCAGTAAGACCCCTTAGTCAGCCACCGACTGCCTGCCCATTTCCCCAGTGCCAGCAGCAGCATCTCCCTCCAGCCTCCTCCTGCAGCAATTCTTCTCCCTGGGTCAGGGTGGTGAGTCGACGGCAGCACCACAGAGCAGGTGCTGACCACCAGTTCTTTTAAACTGAAATAAATTTAAAATGTTAATCGGTGCCATTGGGCGCTTCGAGGGACAGCCTAGAGGGGCAAGGCAAGGCTCCTTAGAGAATGGACAGCCTGAGGGTGGGGATATTTTAATTTATTTAAATTAGTTCTAGCACAGAGCAACAGGCAGGGGCAGAGCTAAGGTGGGTCATCTTGCTTGATGGACAGGGAGACCCCTGCCAGGCCTCACAGATTTAAAGGGGGAACTGTTAGGTCCAGCTATTTAAAGGGGTAATGCTAGGCCCAGCTGTTTAAAGAGGCCACACAGATCCCAGCAAGTTAAGGGGGACAGCTCAGAGTACAGAAAGCCCCAGCACCTCAGGCCAGCTAGCCAAGTGGGTTACCAGAAAGGGCTAGTTAGCCCAAAAGTTACTGTTTATTTTTATCTAACACATATAAGAGCCAGTTAAGGCCAGGAGATCCCCAGTTGTTTTAGTAGCCATGGTAGCCAGGTGGGCCAGTGAGTTAGAGGCCAAGTAGCCAATGTGTTTTTTTAGTGTTCTTTACATTCTATGCATTTTTTCCAGTTCTGGGTGGGCCAGTGAGGGGACATCAGCCTCAAATAAGGTATAGTTCCCCAGATCGGAGTCCATTGGCCAGTAGCCATGTGGCCAACAATAGATAAGCTAAGCAAATATTTATTGAGTGCTCCCTGTGGTTTAGAACTGCACTCTGTTATTAGTGATAACCAGCAGGGAGTAAAGGGGAGTGAATAAGGCAGTTAGCCATCCCTTCCATTTCAGTAGCTACTTCCCTACCCAAGGGCTAGTAACCCCTGTAATTTCCCCGTCATCTCTAGTCTGGGGAGGGACAGTTAGGGAGGTACTCTTAGTGCTTAAACTAATCAGATTACCTTTGCCTTAGGGTAATTTTCCCATTAGGTGCCTTCGGAGCTTATTACCAGTGGGAAGACCACAGAATGTATACCCCAGGGTCCCCACATAGCTAGCCCTTAGCTTTTGGTAGGTTTTCCCCAGTGTATTCCCCTTCTAAAGTCCCTGCCTGGGTAGCTGCTGCATTACACTGAGTTTATTAAGGAAGGCAAAGCATTGTAGAGACATTGAGACTGTGTTTTACAGAGACTGTGTCGGAATCTTATAATATAGCTGCCTTTTCCTGCTTAAACTGTTGTGCTGCAAGAAACTATTTGATTAACCTTGCATATGTTTTGGTTATATCGAAATGTTCTGCTTGCTTTCTTCCACTGGATTATGCTTAGAGACTATGGGATCAATCCTGCACTAGTGTCTCTGCCCAAGAACTGCCTTGCAGGTTACCGAACTGCCTGCTTGCTTAAGAATTTAACTCTTTAGCCTGATGCTAATCATCTTCACCTGATTCTCACCCTCCTCATGAACTGTTGACCGCAGTGACCAATTAGAGACTGATATCACCTTCCTTCTCCTACAAGTTGGGGCTGGTCGCCAGCATAGGTATAGCATAGTTAGCTCCCAGCCAATCGACTCACGTCCAGAACATCAGGCCATTCCCCTTCCTAACAGTGTTTAGGTAGTGCAGAGAACCGCCCCGGTTCACAGGTAGGGATCTGTTGTAAGAATAAAGGGTTGGACTTCAGACACAAGAATCCAGAGACCTCCAGTCAAGTGTTTGCATCCTGTCTTGTTCTCTGGAGTCCAGCTTTGGCCCAGTGTCTGCATCCTATCTTGTTCCCTGGAGTCCAGCTTCGGCCCAATGACTGCATCCTGTCTTGCTCCCTGGAGTCCAGCTTTGGCCCAGTGTCTGCATCCTGTCTTGCTCCCTGGAGTCCTGCTTCGGCCCAGTGTCTGCATCCTGTCTTGTTCCCTGGAGTCCAGCTTTGGCCCAGTGTCTGCATCTTGTCTTGTTCCCTCGAGTCCAGCTTCGGCCCAGTGTCTGCATCCTGTCTTGTTCCCTGGAGTCCTGCTTCGGCCCAGTGTCTGCATCCTGTCTTGTTCCCTGGAGCCCAGTTCCAGCCCAGTTGTTTGCATCCTGAAATCCTTGAAGCCCAGTTTTGGCTTAGGAATTCTTCTTCAGCAGTTTATGTCTTTCTTGTTTCCTTGGGGTCTTCCACTGACCAGGAGCTCCCACACCTGCATCACATTGTTTGCTTTAGCTTCATCACAGTTCAATTTCCCTGGGCCCTATTTAGCCAGAAGGCTTGCATAGCTTGGATTCTTTCTTGGTTCAGTCCTTTCACCCTTCGCTTTTCTGATCTGACCAAAGCCAGCCAACAGAACACATTGGTAGCCAGCGCTCTGGACTTATAAAGTACTCTGTGTTCATTCTGTTACTACTTAACAGGTTGTATTTATGTAATGGAATACAGTACAAGGTTGATTATAGAGCTCATAATGATAAGTTTACCAGAGTTTAAAATAAAGCAATAAGAGTATTATAGAGTTCAGAAAATAAGACATTCGTAGAATAAGACATTTGTAGGATAAGACATTATTAGAGTATAAGAATCCCAGAGTATAAGAATCACTATAGAGTTATAGGATCCTAAGTTGCAGAGTTACAGTAGAATTGTAGAACACTAAGCTACAGTAAAGTTATAGCATACCATGTTACAGTATAGATTGGTTGTATACTGCTTGATCTCCTTGGTGCCCTCGCACCCAGTAAACATCTTTTATTTCCCGAGTTTGTCTCCTGCCTCTCCTTACTCAAGCACAGCTACACCATCAGTGAAATTAGACACGTGTGCTCTTTGCAGAGGCAGGTCAACGAAGGGCAACAAAAATGGTACAGGGCCTACACCAAAAGTCATATGAGGGGAGACTGAAGGACCTCAATATGTGTACCCTGGAAGAGAAAGGGGATATGATAGAGACCTTCAAATATCTCAAGGGCATAAACAAGGTACTGGAGGGTAGCATCTTTCAGAAAAGGAGATATTCTAGAACAAGATGTCATGACATGGGGCTGGAAGAGGGCAGACTAAGGGGTAATGTGAGGAAGTATTTCTTCACGGAAAGGGTGGTGGATGCCTGGAACAGCCTCCCAGCTGAGGTGGTGTGAGCAAATTCAGTAGGGGAATTTAAAATGCATGGGATAAGCATAGGGGAACCCTAGCAATATGAAAGAGAGGGTAACAATCTGCATTTTATGCAGTAGGTAGAGAACATGTACAGACTGGGTGGGCCTTGCGGTCCTTTTCTGCCACCAGTTTCTATGTTTCTCTATCCCTTACACACAGTATATTACGTATATCTCGATATAGGGACATAGCCTATATATCGCACTATTGATTATTAAAAATGTACAGTGATACTACCTTTGAGAAGTGAAAAACATGTATTGATATACATTTTTTACTAATACATCACAACATGTATAGACATGTATCAACAAAATAAATGTACAGACAAAATACAACTGTATCATTATGCTCAATCCATGTTCATCAGACTCCAAGGTTTCATTTAAAAAAAATTGCAGTCCTAATGATTACAGAAATAGACCTTCCTGAACATAAAATGTGTTAACTTTGGAACCATTCCAGATAGGAACTTAATTTTGTTTAATGAAAGCCTGGAATCCATTAAGTTAATATATCAATATATTATCTTGCTACATTTTTCCTATTTAGACATAAAGACATTAAATTGTTAAAACATTTAAAAATCTTATTATTACTAACACAGTATTTTAGCAAAAAGCTTGATACTGAAGTTGAGAAAATATATAAATGATATACCGACACTGTATTATGTCAGATCGTAGAGATATATAATATCCCTAGTCAGAAGACACAAGTGGTTGTTCTGTTAAAGAACAAACACACACTTTTCCAGTTACAGTGATTATTAAAAGTCACCCCTGTTAAAGTAGGTGGCACAGTAAAATGAGTTGCAGCAATGCAAGACAACAGAGAGGTGGAACTGTACCTATCATGCTTTTTATATGGTAAGACATGACCAATTCCATCACATTTTAATTAGCAGTCTGAAAAGCTCTGTGGCGGTAGAAAATTGTGCTGGTGGATGTACGTGGCCATGGGGCTCCACCTGTGAAACACTATCCCAGAGCTAGTGCACTCAGTTTGAGGGGAGAAGAAGTAGTCTCCAGCACCACTGCTGGCTGTTTCACAAAGCAACACTTGTGTCAAGGCTAAATAATGTTCTTACCCTCTCAGCTGGGGAACTGACTCCCTAGGTAAGGCTACCAAGTATAAAGGTGAGTAAAAATGGGTGGGCACATATATTTGTTACATTAGATATTTAAAGAAATGTAAGTCAGCCAATTAAACATTTTTTCTTAAATTCTGAAGGCACCCAAAATGTAAATTTGGCCAATCTTAAACTATTTTTCCAGCTGTAAAACAATTAGAACAATGGTCCCTATGCACAATGGGGTGGAAGGTATGTGCACGAAGCTCCACACCTGTGGACAGGTGCGCAGCTGGTGGCATGCACGACCACCAGCCACCTGTCCTTAGCCCCACCCCTTGGCATGTAGGTTTACATGGGGTGGACGGGGGCAGAGACATGGACCCAAGTGGGCATCCAGTCGGATGCCTGTCATAAGTCCCGCAGTAGTTCCCTTACATGGCAGGGCACATGTTGGCTGCACACCCCTGTGGATGTCGGAGGGCTGGCAGCCATGGAGGTGTGAGGCGGGCTGTGCCAACGGCCATCCCAGCCACAGCACTGACTATCAGGTGTGGGTGGGGGGTATCAGTGCCACAGGGGTGGGGGAGACACTGAATACCACTGAGGGGGCCGGGGCATGTGGGGGGTAGGGGTGCACATGCTGTGCAGTGAAGGATGGGGGTACCAGTCTGGTGGTATGGCTGGTGATGGGGAGGGAGGCAAATGGACCTGCTGACCAGGGTCGGGCTCTGCCTGGGGGGGTGTCGCAATGATGCTGGGTCAGGTGTTGGATGCCATGCATTGAGGTGGAGGGTCACTGGCCCATATGGGGGGTTGGGTTGGCTTGTGTTGGTGAGGGGGGTTGCATAACAGGTCCAGGGACTGGGCAGATGGGTACACCACTGGGGTGCGGATCGTGATGGAGGACCACTGTGATTTGCAGGCACTGACTTGATCAGTTGCCACAGCCTTCCCCATCTGCCTTGTGGGTTGGGGCAGCATGGAGGGTCAGTTCCCAGTCCCATCATAACCAGCAGGTGCAGTCCATGGGGGGTGCCCAATGGGTTATGGCAGGGTCCCCCCGGCATAACCTCCACACCACTATGGCCCTCCCTGCAAGTTCCACTACATGCCTTTGTGCATGGCACATAGTACAGACAAACACCTTGCCCGCCCCTGACACATTGTGGTCTGTGCAGCTGAGGGATCGGGTGCATAGGGGCTGCACACCTCAGTTAGTGCATCCTGTGTGGGGGGCCAATGGTTGCAGAGTGGCTCCACGCCGCAGATACGAGGTGCATAACCACTCCACACATTAGTACAAAGGGTCCAATATCTTTAAAGCAACACTTAGTTGATAAAAAGGGTCCCTGGAGACTATTCCAGACAAGGAATGTCAGGTCCACATGTCTGGAAGTTATAACATAGTCCATAGTAGAGATGCCTCTATTTACAGAGGTAGTCACACTAAAGTTGACCAGGTACTTAAAGGGAAGGTCCCCTCAGACTTTTATTTTATTCACCTGAGTAGTTTGTAGGCATGAACAATGATTGTCTCTATTGCACCCTCCAAATTTTGTCAGGATTTAGATGTAAATGAAGATAGTTAAGCCTGTTGTGAAAATCTGGCTGGCTCCATTGCAAAGGTCATGACCCAACTAATGTAAGACATACTGGGATTTTATGGTGTTTTGGTGTTAAAGCCTGTAGTAGTTAATTAGTCAGTGCTGTTGCTGTTCTCTGCAGTACCTATATTCTTGTGTTATGCTGGCCATGAAACATTTCAAGGTATAGTAAGTGCCCTGCTGTTTTCTGCAGTTTAAAGGGTACTAGAAAAAAATGCTTTTAGAGAATACAGGGACTTCATAAGACATGTAACAGAAATTAATGAGAGTATAACTTCTGCTGGCTTGTGCATATATGCATCAACAACTCCCATGATACTTTGCATAAGTGGGGTCATGACCTTTCCAATGGAGACAAACATGTTTTCACACCAGGGCAGAACTGAGGGAAGCAACCACATTTATATTTAAATTATGATGAAATTAGGAGGCTGCAGCAAAGGGAATCACTGCTCATAACTACAAACTACACAGGTATACAAAAAATAGGTTATGGGGACTTTCCCTTTAAGTACCGCTGCGGAATGGTGAGGCAGAACCACACTACAGCCAATGCAAATTGTAACTTGAGTGCCTCAGTTACATCAGCACTACATCAGTAATTATCAACTTTTGGATTACTACCACTGTATGAGCAAGGCAAGCTTGAGGTCTGGATTTTCCTAGTATGCTCTTATCATATTTGTTTTGGGAATTAATTCTGTTGATGCTGGTATTTGAAGGGCATTTGTTAATTTGGGGAAATCTTTGAAAAATACAATACTTCAATACTGTTCTGCTTATATTTTACAGATATTATGTGTTTCTGATCCTTTTATCCTTCATTACTAGAGCTGTTTACATGAAAACAGGATCCCTGGCATATACATTCGTTCTTGTTATGCTGTTTAATCCTTTGTTGCAATCACTATGCTTTGTGACATCATACTGTAATTACAGTACAATTTACATTTTAACTGTCACACTAACTTGCTTTAGCATTTCCCAATATATTGTATAAATGCATGAGTGTTGCTAGATCATGCCTACAGCCTTATAGAAACTATTTCCTATGAGTTTTAACTCAATTTTGCATTGAATTGCAACATAATTCTGCAGACTTATTCCAGATGAGTTGCATTTTTTTTATAAAAGCTGTTTTTGAGCTGATTGAGTGTCAAAAAACAAAATGCAATCTGAGTTACCATTGAATTGCCAACTTAAAAAAAAACTCAATGCAAAACCAACTTATTTTCATGGTAGTTTAAGGTGACTTGTACTATATTTCCATCGCAAAAAACTGATATCAGAAACAGTTCGGCAAAGGATTAAAGGGGAACAGTCACAACAAAGGGACCCACACCCAAATATGGATCTGGTCCCAATGCACACCTTGTGTACAAAAACATTTTTGTTTACTGTAGTATAGTAGATTGTATCTGACTAATTTTGCTTACTTGTAGGAAGACATCTTCTGTTACTACAAGTCCCAGAATCCCCCACAGCTGACAACAGAACAGTAGGCAGCAGTGGGAGATTTAATAGCCTGCAGTGCACGTTAAAGCTTTATAATCGCTGATCAGATGTTTTCCCATTCTGATTTTCTCCAAAAGATCAGAGCTAATATAAACTCAAACACGCACTGCAGGCTATTGAATCTTCCACTGCTGCCAGCTGATCTGATGTCAGCTGTAGGGGATACAATCTGCTATACTACAGTAAACAGAAAGCAAACCAAAATTTTTATGCACACAAAGTGCACATAGGGACCATCCCCACACTTGAGTGTGGGGCCCTCTGAGATGACTGTTGCCCTTTAAGCAATTGAGGAAGATACAGTAAACTATAGGGGTCAATGCACCTGTTTCCATGGGATAATGTCAATATAGCGTGTCCGTAATAGTGTGAGTCATTATCTCGCTACCTTTTTAGTGCTTGCCTAAATAGCGTTTAATATTCACAGCGCGTGCCATAATAGCGTTTCACAATTTTAAAAATGTTACTTACAGCTACGATCACAGCATTTGTGAAATATTCTGCAAGCATTGAAAGTTGATGGGGACCTCTATCTATGTAGTGCTCATTTGGTCCTACTCTGAAATTGTTCCCTTGGAATACAAGTAGTAATGTTTAGTTCCCTTTTCCCAGTTCCCATTACCTACATGCCCATGTTTCCTTTAGTTGAGATGCCAACAACAGCAAGGAGTCAGATATGAATGCAAGGTAATTTATTTGTATTTAACAGTGAATAATAAAGGATAACCATAGTAATTCCCAATACCCCCAGTGCTAAATCAGGTTAATTTGTGCTTAAGTCATTAGTTGTGGCAATGTTTTGCTAGCTCATGAGTGTAGTCAGGCCTGCAGTTGAAAGTTGTATGCGACTCCGCGCAAAAACTCAATTCTTGGTTGAATGCTGAATTCAGAAACAATTGCTACCATTCGCTTGGCACTATCTTTATATTTTTTGGGGGGGTCACACGATGCAGTGCCTGCAATTAGCTGCTCCATCAACATGGAACTGTAATATTTTTCCTCTGTAAGGCACTGAAGGATGCTGTGCTCCCACAAAATGGTTAAACTTGAGGTGCCATGCCTTTACAGAGTTAGTTGTGCATGGAATGCCATGCTCTACCACATCATTGCAATTCCACATCTTGATCTCAAACATGGGTCTTCTACGTCCTTCTCTGGCCAAGGGCCGTCCCAACCAGGTATCCTCAAAATAGTCTATAATTGGAGTTAGTGTATTGCCATTACTTTGGAAAAACTCTGATGTGATAAGCTCCTCAAATGTACAGATCACTTCAGGCACTGGTACATATGCAAGTGCAGGCAGTAGTTACATGTTTAAAGCAAAGCTTGGGTCAGAGATGTACTTAGAACAGACCGGTTGATGTTCCTGTATTTTTCACCAGAATGCTTGACACATGTGAAAAAAAAAGGCTGCTAATATAAGCAGATGGAAATACGGTTTTGAAAGCTTTGATAGCTGCATGCTCATAGTCGACCATGATAGTTTCTAGATGCAAATCAGGGCACAGGCTGATAATTCCGTTAAACACCCTGTTGTATGATGCTGTTGTACGGTTTGCCATTAAGATATATATTAAGGACACCACGCTGTTATTTCTAATGGCATGAATAGTGTACATTTGCTGAAATATTGTAGGACAGGATTTGAAGGTGCCATCTGCAAACCAATGAATGCTGCTTTTGAGGTGCTCTAAGTCCTGAGTGGTACTGAAAATCAATATTCAATCTGACACTGGGCCAGAATCATAGAGCAGGAATGTATCATTTTTAACAGTCACACACAAGTCATCCGTTAATTCAAGAGATGCTGCATTAGATGGTTCTGGTAGTGGGCAGGCTGCTGCCCTGCGAGTGCGCCAGACTGTGCGCTTTATGAGCGACATTGCAGGGAGCTGGGAAGCCACAGAGGGGCACAGCTCTGCAACAGCTCCTGCAACAATCTGGTGAGTTGTTTTGCTACTGGTTGCTGCTCACTCCTTCATGCCAGCCACTGCTTCCTTCACCAACACAGCAGCAGAGTCGGGGACATGATTGTGTTCTCCTATAGTCTTTAAGACAATTTCCCCATTCAAATGCAGCCTTGCATTGCAGTGCCCCTTATCATAATCTAGGCACTTGTAATAGGACTTTGAAGGAGTGGCTCTCTCGCGACGATACATAAAGCCATTTAGAAGAGCAAGTTCTCCGCCCTTCTGGCTCTTGAAAAATCACACAGACTCAGTAGAAGACTCACTTGCAGACATTATAAGTAGCTGGGGGAGTGTGATCGATAGTCTAATATACCATGTAGATGCATGATGTGTTGCAATGATACAGATGCTAGGAGGCAGTCTTGCATTGAGGTTTATGTGCTATTTTAGACAGTAGCTAAAATGTCAAGCGCTATTAAGTACACGCGCTGTTATGACAGCGCTATATTGACTTAAGCTAAAACAGTCGCATGATTTTGACCGCATACCCTGTTTCCATGCACTATAATCTGGTAATAAAGAACAAACAGAGGGGAAGTGCAGACAAAATGTAAAATAGGAGCTGAATCGTATTTAATATTATGTTTTTCAAAGTTTTCTCAAAAGTGACAAACTCAATTTAAAAAAAAAAGAGGAATTTATTTTTCTTAAAAATATTGGGCCACATATTCAAACCATTATTTATTTTATTAAAATGTTTTACCAGGAAGGCACGGTGAGCAACAACTTGCGCTTCTCCAGGTGGGAGCAAGGGAGAAGGGGAACATGAGGATAATTACATGGAATTGAGCACAACAGAGATTTACATGTAGGTTACATATAATAAGCACAGTGAGTAAAACAGTAATGGTACAATGAGACAACAAAGTGCAACAGTTTGGGACCAAGTGGGTTCAATGATGACTGCGTAGAACTTAGAAGATACAACAGCATAACATGACATTAATGGTATATTCTACATGTCCCGTAAATGGGAAGACTGAGTACAGTTGAGGGAGATTCTAATAATTTAAACTAGAGGGGTCTAGTAGGGGGTCATAAAGACAGTACAAGGTAGCCAGGGAGTTCAGACAGTACAGGGTAGTAAGGCAAAACAACAGTACAAGTTAGCTAAATTGAGACAGAAGGGCAATTTTGTTTAGAAGTGCAAACAGAATACAAGATTAGGGTTAGCCATAGCTGTGGCTAAATAACTGAAGGGGAGAAGGGGTGATAATGGGGAGGGAAATGGGGGAGGAGGCAATTGAGATATGTGACATAAGAAAGAAGGACCCAGTCAAAAGTCAATTTAAGGAGGTTAGGGGAGCAAGGACCCTAGGGGAGTTTGAAGCCTATTAGGGGACAGGGAACAGAGATGGGGGGGGAGGGAGAAGGAGGAGGAGGGAAAGTCTGTTGGGGCCAGAACCTACTGTGCACAAGGCAGAGGTGAGCACATATGGAGACAGTAGACCATCAGGCAGTGAGAATGAGACAGAAGCTTAACCCATTTAGGCCAGTTCAAGCTTTTGAGAACCCTGTCTGGGGATGGTCCAAGGCAGGCATTTGGCGAATATGTGGAGGAAGCGGCAAGGGGAGTGGGAGGATAGGTAGAGGAAGGGGGGAGGAAGGTGAGGGCTTATCAAGAGCAAAGAACCTTGGGGAGGGTAATCCCAACAGAGCAACGAGGGAGGAGAGAAGGAGAGAGGAACTGCCAGGGCCTGACCACTCCCATATGCAGAGCACCCTGCCTGCACAAGGCAGAGGTGGAGCACGTTAGGAGGGTAGCAAACTGCAGGCAGCAAGGGAGAGTTATGCTATGGGAAGCTGGGGCCATGATAGGGTTTGTGAAGGCCAGTGGAGAAGTACTGATGAGAGAGGAATGGGGCAAAGTCACAGATGGAGTCCAAGTGAAACTAATGGCAGAAGGTAGGGTTTAGAGGAGGGAATTAGGGACGGTCATGGCAGGTACAGTTGGAGCAAGGTAGTTATTTAGGGCTGTGCAGATGGAATAGGAGGAGGAGGATGAATGACAGATCTGAGGGGGAGGGAGTTCCAGATTTTAAGGAGTCAGTGAGAGTACCCAGATTGGCCTATTAGGGTGGATTGGCGGGGGACAAACAGGGTGCGGAATCTGTTGATCTGAGTGAGTGGGAGGGTGGAGGGGGAGTTATAAAAGAAGTGGTGAGATAGGAAGGGACCTCACCCAACCAATGTGTTTGAAGGTGAACTTAGCCCAGTGGGAGAGTCGCCTATTTGTAAGAGAGGGGAAGGAAAGGGCACGATAGAGATCACAGTGGTGGATGCGAGGGGGAGCATCCAGGGCAAAGCAGCAGAAGGAATTGAAGAGGGTGTCCCATCTGATCAGGGAGGACTTGGGGGCAGCACCATAGACTATGTCACAGTAGTCAAAAATGGGCAGTATCATCTTCTGAAAAAGTTCACGCCTAGCTGTAAGAGGGATGCAACTATGGGTCCTGAATAGGGTACCAATCTTGGGGTGCATTTTTTTCTGGATGGCGTCAATATGTCCAAAGAAATTTAGGTGCTGATCCAACCAAACACCTAAGTACCTGAAAGAGGATGTGTCCTCAAGAATAGTCCCATCAAGAGTGTGGAAAGTGGGCAGGGAGGGAAGACTAGAGAGTCTCTGTTTTGTGCCAAAGGTCACGGAGACAGTCTTCTTTGCATTAAGGAAAAGTTGATGGTTAGCAAACCAGAGCTGAACCTTATCGAAGTCTTGCTGCAAGCTCTTTCTAACCTCAGTAGTACAGGAATCAGATGTATACAGGACCATATCATCGGCATACATGTGTATAGCAGTGGAGGGGGAGCAAACAGATGGCAGGTCATTTAAGAAGATGGAGAATAGGGGCCCAAGCACAGAGCCCTGGGGAACTCTAGTACTAATCAGGAGGGGAGGAGAAATTGCATCTGATATTATTACTGAATGGCAGGCTTAGCACCAAGCTTTTGGGATACAGAATGACTGATAGCCTGTTAGCGTGGCCACTGCTATATTCAAAAGTATACTTAATGCATTGGTAATTGTTTAGTATGGTCCCACTAAATATATCTCTGCACCATGCAAATAAGGTGAACCTCTTATATAGAGGTTGCAGTGTTATATTGAAAGGGTTTTAGAAGCACTAATATGTTGCCTTTTCAATGCTACTTTATGCCTTCAAAAAGGTACTTTCAGCAATGTGCACACTGGTGCTTGAACCACTCCTGGCAGCAATGGTGCCAATCAAAACATAGAAACATAGAAACATAGGTAGTGATGGCAGAAAAAGATCAGAAGTCTATCCAGTCTACCCAAGTTTCCTATAATCCCTGAAACCTACTGTTCCTCCAGGCTACTAACCCTTCCTGTCCTCTTTCTATTCTCCTCCTTGGTCCTGTCGCCCCCGGTAACCACTATTCCTTTCATTATGTCCCTGCCCTGCTTGAATACCCTGACTGTTTTCAAACCCACCACTTCAGCTGGCAGCCTGTTCCAAGAGTCCACCACTCTTTCCGTAAAGTAGTACTTCCTCACATCACTCCAGAACCTACCTCCTGTTAATTTCCATTCGTGTCCACGCGACCGTGAATTGGTAATCAAGCTAAATAGTTCCCCGCAGTTCACTCTGTTAGTTCCTTTAAGGAACATGAAGGTCTCTATCATATCTCCCCTCTCCCTTCTGGTCTCCAGTGAGTACATGTTTAGTGCCTTGAGGTGCGCCTCATAGGATCTGCCTTGCTGACCCTGAATCATTTTTGTTACTCTGCGCTGCACTGTCTCCAACCTATCCATATCCTTTCTGAGGTGAGGACTCCAGAACTGGGTGGAGTACTCTAGGTGAGGCCTCACCAGGTATCTGTAGAGGGGAAGTAATACCTCTTTTCTTCTGCTGTCAGTACCCTTCCGATACATCCTAGCATCCTGTTAGCCTTGCTATAGGCATCGTTGCACTGACTCGATTGCTTAAGTGAGTTGCTAATGATAACTCTAAGATCCTGTTCCTCAGCTGTAGTGCAAAGTCTCTCTCCTCCCATCCAGTACTCTGCATTGGGATTCTTTTTCCCTAGGTGCTTTACCTTGCACTTTCTAGAACTGATTTTAACTGCTGGACCTTTGACCACCCCTCTAGCTTTTGTAGGTCTCTTTTCATTTCCCTTTATCCCCCGTCACTCTTCACCCTCCCACAAAGTTTGGTGTCATCTGCAAAGAGACCCAACCTGCCCAGGACTCCTTCTCCAATGCCACTAATGAACATGTTGAAGAGGACCAGACATAGGAACTGGGAAAAAAGTAAAAAAACTGTTCCCCCTCAATCACCTGATCCCCACTGTAATAGTGAAATAATCCCTGATTCTAGTCATACCACCTTCCTACCCTAGTGCCTGTTGTAATAACAAAATTTTTGCAGGTGCTACTGGTACTGCCCTCCCTTAGCCAATCCCCACTGTAATAAATAAATAATTCCTGGTTGTCCAGTTGGGCACCGTCCCTCACCAAATCCCAGTTGTAATAGTGAAATAATCCCTGGTGCTAGTTTACTCTCTGCCCCGATCCCTGTTGTAATAACAAAATATACCTGGTGCTAGTGGTGATATTCAAAGGTTACAGATCGTACTACTAGTCCAGATATGTGAATGATTCATTCACATATCTGACTATAGTACATGGTTGCACGCCCATTGGCCCGCGCTGTGAACCACCGGGGCATGCAGCCCTACCGAGCTGTCAGTCAGCAGGCGGCGGGCGGCAGGCGGTGGGGTGCTGCCGCCCGCCAGCTGATGGGGAGCAGGGCAGTGGGGCTCAGTGGGCGGGTGGGGAGGGGTACTAGACCACCAGGGTGGTAGGGGTCTGTTATGTGTTACGGATGTCCATGATCGTGCGGCGATTGGTCCACTGGACCACCAGGGATATGGGACGTGGGGGGGACTATACTGATGCCCACGATCCGGCACATAGAGGTCCACTGGACCACCAGAGATATTGGACAGGGTTTTTTTTATATTACAGGAATGCCTGTGACCGGGCTGCAGGGGGCGTCGGTCCCTGACGGCTGTTGCCTGGCAGGGCGCCAGGCACAAGTCATTGGGGATCGGCGCACCTGCATGCTAATGGCATACAAATGGGGCCGTAATGAGATGCAAATAGCCCCCTTTGTGCCTTGCATAAATTATGGCCCCATTTGCATGTCCCCTTTGAATATCGCGAGGTGCTGTGCATGGCGCAATGGCACTTGCGCCAGCGCATCTCCATGCTCCACTCTGACCACTTGCGCTGGTGCAGTATCACTGCGTCATGCACAGTGGGGTGGCCAGGGTGCATATTCAAAGCTGCTGCACCATAGTGCAGCTCCGTTGAATATCGCCCAGGCCACACCCCTGCGCAACAAAGTTGAGCTGCGCCCAGGCATGCACCACAGCCTGGTGCAGTTTGAATATCCGGGCCTCTGTATTTATCTCTGCTGTATCATATAGCTAATCTTCAAATGTCTATGTATGTATATTTAACTTTGTAAGATACTGCATTTCTATGCCCTTTTGTTGTTTGTAACTAATTCCGGGTTGCCCCTGAAAAAGGGACAGCTTATCTCAGAGGGCTTACCCAATCATCAAAATTCAAATAATAAACTAAATAACAGTCATCGACATGGCCTACTAATGGTTTCACATTTTGATGCAATGTTCTGTATGCTAACAGTGCAGTACTACAATCTGTACTGATGGCCCTGCATGCAGAAATCGTTTCCCCATTTAAACAAATGAAGTTGAATTATGAAGGTGTTAGAAATTTATGTGTAGTTACACTAAATGTGGATGTCTGGACTGCTACTGATTTATGTATTTATTTAAAAGTTGGTGACTAGGAAAGGCACATTGAGCTAAGACCCATTTTGAAATGTAATCTGGGACAAGGGAACAAAAAAGGGGAGGAAAATGTGGGTATAAAAGATGGCAATATACAGATGGTACAAAAACCCAGAAACTATAAATTAACAGAACATGAGAATGCAAATTACAGCAAGTAAGGAAACACCAAACATACAAAACAAATATGTCAGAGATGTACACAATTGAAACAAAATGTAAACATATTGCAAAAGCGTGTTGGGTGAACAAAGGCTGGACACAGAAAAATGGATCTAGTGAGTGGCATTTTCAAAGCCCCGTGTCCAATTTTCAGATGTGGGTGTAGAAATCTAATGGGAAAGTTAGACCAAAAAAACTTGGTAACTTAGTCTAATTTGTCCAACAGAACTCTACACTTGCAGTTGAAAAATGGACAAGAGTCACAAAGTTGCAGCAAAAATAGCTGTAAACTGTGGAAAATGTTGTGAACATGTCTGCATATCTGTGAATAGGATGCAGACATCTGGACGCATCTGCATGGACACAGCATGCATCCAAAGTATGGACACAAGTGCTTCAAATGCTGCCCAGTAAGTTTAGAAACAGAAGAAGAGGTGGAGGAGGAACGGGTTAGGGAGTGAATACAGAAAAGTAGATAAAGTGCAGGGGCAAAAGATGAAATGAAAACTTTAGAAGATGCAAAAAATAGAGAAGGGAGGGTATAAGGAATAAATGGAGAGGTGCAAATAAGAGGAGGAAAGACATGACAAGGGACATAGCGGGTAAAAAAATAGGATTAGGCTATCTACAAGAGTAGGAGAGGTAGAAATGAGCACTAAGGAGGCACTTGAGGGAGGGGATATGGTTGGTTGGAGGGTTTTAAATCCATACCTGGGAACTATTTACCAAGCTTTTACTCAGTACAATAACGCTGATTCAGATTGTTAGTTATTTACCGTATTCACTGTAACAAGTCTGTTTGAGTACTACTTTGCAATGTGTTCACTGTTGTATTGTTCTACTAAATGTGACGTGGAACCTTTGTAAATGAGTCTTTGACTCAAAGGTACTCTACGAATTGTGAAATAAATAAATAAAATACCAGCCAGTGAATCAAATGGAAGCAGAATCACAGAGGCCATCTCCTCTGCTTTACAAAGTATTGTATCTTATGTCATAATAAATGTAATTTGAGTCTTTTCCAGAACAAAAAATTGAAAATTCTAAGGTAAAAATCCAATAAAATGTGGAAAATGTCTTAGTATTCTGAGCAGAAAGATTGCAGGCACAATTGTCTTGTATATTCCTATCCATTACATATCCCCCCAACACACACACACAATTTAAACTGAGGCAGACATAATCTTGGGAATACACTGCTGTACAGTACAGCTCATATTGAATGTACTGTGCAGCTTGTTTGAAATCCATTCTCTATGTGAGTGCAATTAATTGTCAACTAATTGATTTTCTTCCCCTTAGATAACGTTACTTTTAAATGAAAGTATATTCAGTCATGCCATTCAGAGTTCTGCAGAAACTAGCTAATAACCAGGTGCTGGATTTTCACAGACCCCCGAAATTGGTGCAGGTGTGGGAAAAACTTGCTCAAGTGGGTCTTCACTTGTAGAGCCACAGTTTTTCCTGCATGCACTGGATTTTCTAAAAAGGAATCGTTTTATGATGGCTCCACAATTTATGGCACTTTGCAGCCATTTGTTGCCACAGCTGTACCAAACGTTACACCTGGTTGGACCAGGTGTAACATCCTCCGCAGCTACACCTGCTACCTGTGCAGAGAATAGGCTGAAAATGGGACTGTCTGCCAATGCATAGATTGTTTTCCACACAAGCAGACTGCAGCACGGGACTTAGTCCCACAGCCGTTCAGATATCAGTGATTAAGAGATTTTCTAGCAGAGCCTTACCAGCTTAGATGCTGACGGGCTGTCAACTGGCTGTACAATAAGTTTAAAGTACCACCACACCATCATCACATATTGTGAATTTCATTAGTTTACTTGTCAGCAGTTGACTCCATTTCTATAGCAGTTTGGGACAGAAGTGTTTGTTATAGTTTATTTTTTCAGCTAGCAGTAATCCTTTGTACCTGTCTTAGGTCCCACCATTTTTTCAATTGTTGAAATCTGAGTTTGCTCAGAGGAGGTGCAGTAACAGTGCCAAAACTGTGTAATGGAGTCCATTAACACGATGTATCAAGTTGAAATAACCTTAAAAACTCTCAAGAAATACACAAAGTGAAAGTGATTTACAAGCAAAACTCATGCTCTGCATTTCTAATTGTTTTTGAAACTAACTGAAGGAAAATGGGGGGTATTTCATACCTCTATTGTTTGTTTCTGTTATTCTAAATCAGCAGACAGGCATAGTGTTTTCAACTTCCTCTTCCCCTACAATGGATTTGTAAACAAGCTATTACCAGCTCCATATATCTTTCCTGGAGAAACTTTTGAAATAAATAAATTCTGTAGAGACTAATGGAAGCTAATACATCAT
Organism: Neoceratodus forsteri; assembly: GCA_016271365.2. Lineage (NCBI taxonomy): Eukaryota > Metazoa > Chordata > Ceratodontiformes > Ceratodontidae > Neoceratodus > Neoceratodus forsteri. The sequence goes on along the minus strand of CM028133.1, from coordinate 594,762,500 downwards.
CTTCTGGCTGCTAATGCAGCTCACTGGAGCTACTAAAATTTCAAAAATCAGAAAATGGAGTCACCCAGGATAGTTACAGAGGACTACTGCAAACATGCAAACATGGAAACATAGAAGCTGTTGGCAGACAAGGACCTTTTGGCCCACCTAGTGTGGCCCAAGACCGGTAAAAGTAAACCATAACAAATGTTTATATCCAACTGCTATAGAAATGGAGCTGATTGGTGACAAGAAAACAAAACTTACAATATGTGAGGGTGCGGTGCTCCATTAATGTGAACTGTACTGTACATATATAGTATCTGTGGTGTTGAAAACCTTCACAAAACATTGCCAAGTGGCTCCAGAGGAATACTGTTTTGATTTATCCATGACAGCATGGCTGAGATAAAAATCTTTGTTTAGAATGAGTCCTACAGTAGTCATGTACAAGTATACATATGGGAACAGTGAAACACAGAGAAGTTTAGCAACCTGCTCAAGCCCACTCTCTCAATTAAAAGTGGCTATGGCGGGATTTGAACCTAGGATCCTGGGATCTCTTGGTCCATCATTCTGCACTCCAACCACGAGTCTACACTGCCCCCCCTAATATAAGGTAACATGTAAACTATTTTGTTTGATACATGAAGAACAAAATCAGCATTATGGTGCACAAGTTTGAATTTTTGCCATGGAGCATTTCAAGAACATAATTCATAAATCAGAACTCAGATTGGGTGGGGTGCCATTTTCAGAACTTTATATCAGTTCTAGAAAGGGAGGAAGTCATTTCCTTTACCAACATGTTCTAAAACAATGTTGCTGCAGTCGTGCTGGGTAGGTCACAAATAGCTGTGATAGTTAGTTAATCCCCTTCAAAACAAAGTGATGGAAGCAGTTGGATAATCCTTCAATGTCTGTTTGGAAAAAATGAGACCCACCAGGCCCAATGCCATAGAACGCTGCAGTTGCTCAAGCATAGGCAGTGCTCATGTGTAGGCCAGGACCAGAAGCAGGTGATGGGCAGTGAAATGGTTTGCATCCTTCAATCATAATTATTTTTCTTACTTGTCATTTTCTCCAGGGACAAGATTTTTTTTCTGGACTTCCAAATGAGCATTTTGCTGCTCCTGTGATACTGACAAACATTTAAGCTATTGTCTGAAGTATTTACAGATCAGTGATGAAAATTCTTCTAAGAACATGTGCGCCTCCTTATTATATTGGGCATGATTATTTAAAATTCTGTTTAAGGACAGTTTAAATTCTGTTTAAGGACAGTTTTAAAATACAGTCATTTGACAGTCACTGTCTGTCTAGTTTTTTATACCTTTTCATTCCGGGGGCCTGATGCCCCATTTTCACATTTTATTCTGAAAAGGACCCTCATAAGCCTTCACAAGCACATCACAGCATCCAGCCAAAGATATGAGGGTTGTGGGCAGTGGCCTTTTCTGTGGCTCCATCCATGTCCTGCTTTCAATATGGCAGCAGGGGCACAAAAGCGTAATGTGATTAAGTCCTCTTTCCCTCCCTGGAGAGTATGTGAAGTACCGCCTTCATCATGGGAGTCCACAGGATAGACCATTGCTAAAATAAGCCTTGGTCTTCATTTCCTTTTATTACCCAGATATTTTTTTTAATTTCCATCCTCTCCCCATGCCAAACACTGACCATGTGTGCTGGGCCACCTCCTAGCCTTGTTCATAATTTCAGTGGTGCTTACCCTTACCTTATGCCATGCCCCCAGTGGCAAGGCTCTTGGTTCAACATCGCATTCCAGAGACTCATTATGAGGAGACCAGTCCCAGTGACAGAGGTCAAGAGTGCCCTCTCATCATCCTGCTAGCACTAGGGCCTTTTTGCTTGTTACATCCCAGGATGTCATTGCACACAAGTCTCCATGCATGCTTATGCAAGAGTGGCAATGGAGAGCCCCACTGATGCCCTCTCGCCTAGTTTACCTCAACTGTACAGCCCCCCCCCCCCACAGCCACCAAGGTGGAAATATTGCAACAGAGACAACAAGTCTCCCTCCCCAGTGGAGTCCTCTGGGGTACTCAGACTCCTCCTCCCTTGCTGACCCTCCAACTCCCCAGGCTTGGGGTGTTAATCCATATTGTCTTTGTAATGGGAGGCAGTGTTGCCACTGCTCTGACAGGCCAGATGTTATCCTGTAATTGTTAACACAAATTGTTATCCCCATAGTTGTCATCAAGAGATAATAGCAGGCTCCCAGAACTGCCAACTAAAATACAGTGTAGGGCCTGTGAGTGCCAACGGTCATCATGTTTCCTGCCATGCTTTAGGTATTTTTCCTCCACTAGCCACCCTCAGGGTGCCCAGAAGCAATGCCTGAGATCTGCAGCAGCCCAGCAGAGGGGATAGACATGATCTCCTTGTCCTACCACAGGAGTAGCAGTAGAGGTAAAACCAGGGTGCTGCCCTCCTGAGCCACAAAGTGCTGCCATTGGCAGTACCTCCAAAAATAGGGGGCAGCATGATTGTAGAAACTGGCATTTGCACCCAGACCTGGCTTGTTTTTATGTCTGAGTGAAGTGCTACTGCTGAGCCACTGGGGCAGGCCCTCTTTCCCATTTTAAAATGTGTGAGAAGCCTTAACCCAACAGGCCATAGCATGAACTTCACCTTTCTAAACTTAAAGCATTCAGTTTTCAAAATCTCACTGTCTCTCCAGACGATGCATTCCTTGCTACTTTTTTTCTAAACAAGTAGTAATGATGAGAATATAGCCCTAGCAACTAGTACAATAAAGATTTGAAAAAGGATTTTTTAATGGCTATGTTTGCAGTCCTACAGAGCTGTGTCATTCCTATCCACTTTGCTTTCCAAGAGGAGAGACGGCCCTGGCAAGTAGGTCTGTGATGAACGGCCCTATCCTGTCTGAGCTAACTGCTCTTAAACCAGACACCATTTGCAGAAGGCAAATAGATCAGAAAGCAGCAAGAAAGGGTGAAGGAGAAGGATTATTGGTTGGAGCTGTGATAATCAAAAGCAGTTGTCTATAATTACATAGCCCTCTCCTCCGGATGAGGGGAGTAGCCTTCAAACCCAAGGGGGGGGAAGGGAAACAGACTGGGGGTGGAGGCTTCAGGAGGAGCAGAGGAAGGATGGAAGTATAAGGAACCTGGGTGGGGTTCGACAAAGGGGATCCGGGATAAGGGTGGGGGTGGTGTTAGTAAATGCCAGGAGCTTGGGAAACAAGTTGCCAGAGTTCCAGGCCATGCTGTTTGAGGGGGGGTGGATGTGGCGGCGGTCACGGAAACGTGGACCAACAAATAACCATGACTGGGACCTAAACATGCGGGGGTACACTATGCTTAGGAAGGATAGAAAGGAGGGCAGAAGAGGTGGAGTGGCTATGTTCATTAGAGATGACATAGAAACTGCTAGGGTAGAAGAGGCAGAGGGAAACGTGGATACCTTATGGGTCACCTTACGAACCCCAGCAGGAGGTAAGGTCAAGCTGGGTGTAGTATATAGGCCCCCCGGGATGGGTGATGTTCTGGAGGATGGTTTGCTGGACAACATCATTGCCCAGTGTGGACCAAAAGGGGAAGGAGTGGTGTTGATGGGGGACCTTAATATGCCAGGTACAAACTGGGGAACCATGTCTTCTAAGGTGGCCAAGGAGCAGAGGCTGCTGGACGGCTTCCAGGATGTGTTCTTAACACAGCATGTGATGGAGCTCACAAGGGAGGGGCATGTCCTGGACGTGGCTCTGGCAGATAGGGATCTGTAGGGGACCTAGTTGTAGATGATCCCCTGACTGGGAGCGACCACAATACTGTCTGGTTTCAAATAAGCATGGGGGGAGGGAAGGTGAGATCTAGGACACTGGCAGTGGACTTCAGGGGGCAGACTTTGTGGGCATGGGAAATATTCTCAAGGATCACTTGAAGGGGATTACATCAATGACAAATGTGGAAAAGAGATGGGAGGTCATAAAACGTGGACTTCATGAAGCAGTCAGGACCTGTGCTAAAGTGAAACGTAAGGGAGCAAGGTCACATAAACCATGCTGGTGGTCCAGTGAGGTTCAGGTAGTGGTCAGAGAAAAGAAGGCGGCCTACAAAAAATATAAAACAACAAGAGGGGATAGGGATATGGAAATGTACCATCTTGCATCTAGAAAAGTCACCCGGATGATGAGGGGGGCAAAGTCCAGTAAAGAGCAGTGGCTGGCACAGGAAATACATGGAGGGGAAAATGGGTTCTTCCAGTACATTGGGGAGCCAGAAAACTAAGGGCCATCTCAGCAGATTGAGATCAGAAGGAGGGTGGGTGGAAGAGGCGAGGGACCAGGCAGAGGTATTAAATGAGTACTTTGCTTCTGTGTTCACTAGGGAGGGGGATGGGATATCTACAAAGCAAGGCACGATGGGCATAGAAGCGGCAGTGAGTGGGATCAGGGGAGCAACAGAAATGGAGCAAGAGGGAGGGAGAGGTACCCCAGGGGTATCACATCAGGATAAGGATAAAAAGGCCAGTAAGGTGGAGGGGACGGATAATGCTATCTCCACCGAAAGGGTGTGGATAGCCCTCAAGGTCCTAAAGAAAGACAAATCTCCTGGGCCGGATGGCATTCATCCGAGAGTACTATGGGAATTGGCGGACATACTGGCTGCACCCCTGGTGGAGCTCTTCAACAGGTCGCTTGAGACAGGAGGTACCCAGGGATTGGCGAGGCACATGTGGTGCCAATCCATAAAGGGGGTCGAGGAAGTACCAGGTAACTATAGACCCATCAGCTTGACCTCAGTGGTGGGAAAATTAATGGAGAGTATACTAAAGGAATAATTGGGGGTGTACTTGGAGGAGGTGGGAGGTCTGGATAGTCGGCAATATGGGTTTAGTGCTAGGTAGATCATGTCAAACCAATCTTGTGGAGTTCTACAAATGGGTAACATCAGAACTGGACAGGGAAAGCCTGTGGATGTATTATTCTTGGACTTCAGCAGAGTTTGACTCTGTCCCCACAATGGTCTGTGGAGAAACTGATGGGGTTGGGAGTAGGCCCTTTGATGGTCAGATGGATTGAAAACTGGCTAGCTGGATGCACCCAGAGAGTAGTGGTCTGTGGGGAGCTCTCAAACCCTAGAGAGGTCGGTGGTGGGCACATGAGTCACGGTCCTGGGTCCGATCCCGTTTAATGCATACATATCAGACATCAGGGAGGGTATAGGGTGTAAATGAATCTCTTCGCTGATGACTCCAAGATGGGAGCAGTAGTTGAGGGGAAGAGGTGAGTTGGCCTTGCAAGGACCTGGACACCCTGGAAAGCTGGGCTCACCACGAAATTAAATTTCAATCTCACCAAGTGCAAGGTTACATCTTGGGCGGGAAACCCTAAACACAGGTACACCCTGAAGGGAGGTGCTGGAGGCTCAATAGGGAAAAGACCTAGGGGTCATGGTGGATGCATGTATGAGAAACTCTGAGCAGTGCAGGAGAGCGGCAAAGGCAAACAGGATGTTGGGATGCATCGTGGGGATCACCTCTAGGAGCAGGGAAGTGATTCTGCCGCTGTACAATGGACTGGTAGACCACACCTGAGTACTGTGTACAGTACTGGAGACCACACTTGAAGAGGGACATACAGCTCCTGGAGAGGGTACAGAGGAGGGCAACTAAGATGATACGAGGACTAGGATTTGACGATGAGGACAGACTTGAGAAGCTCTGCCTGTTTTCATTGGAGGAGAGGAGACAGGGGGACACGATTGGAGGTCTTCAAGTACCTCAAGGGAATAAATAGGGTAAACATGGAGGGATCTTTAGACTAAAGCAGGAAGGTATCACCAGAGGGCAGGTTTGAAGTTGGAAGGTGGAAGGGTGAGGGGAAAGAGGAGGAGGTTTTTCACTGAGAGGTGGTGGACCCTTGAAATGCACTGCCTGTGAGCTGGTTCAGAGATCCACAGTGGAGGGCTTCAAGAGAGGTGGGACAGACACAGAAAGTGGATGTATCAGATGATGGCCTGGCCCAGGGGGGTTGGGATGGATAATAGGGGTTTCTGGAACACAAGGGTGGGGGGGGGCCTCGGCATCCAACAAGGGATCTGAGGTTCGAGCAGACTCGATAGACCGTAAGGCCTAATCTGCTGGCAATTAGTATGTTAGTATTATTTCTCTTTTGAAAGCCTGACTGGGAAAAGTAAAAAACCTAATATTTAAATTCAGACTTCAACTTCTAATTAAGACATTTCGGGCTAGTTATTCAAAACATTGCCCAGTGGGCAAACAGATTGTGCACCATTTGTGCAATTGTGTAATATTCAAAAGGCCCATTAGTGCAGGAAAAATTAATACAGCACAAGCAAACAGATAATGTTTGCACTGGGCAAAGTGAGGGGCGTGGACATGATTACAGGCGTAATGCTATATTCGGTGTGCTTGCACTGTGCAATGTGAGTTTGTGTGGCACCATTGTGCAGTGCAAATACCACCTATAAAAAAGTAGTCTTAAATCTGGACAAACCCTACAGGCGGGCAGTGACACTGCAGTCAGAACACAGCATGGCCGAATATACAGCACATGTGCTGTTCCTCATGGAACAGGCCATGCAGGAGAAGGAGAGGGCAACAGGCCACCCTTGGCCACTCGGTAGGCCATGGAGGCAATATGCTGCACACAGACAGTACCAGCCATGAGGCCATAAGTCTCCTTAGAGACTATCACCAAGGACCAGCTGGTGGGCCATTACCACCTCAATAGGGCCATGCTATGGCAGCTGTGTGAGCTCCTGCATGAGCAGCTGTGCAGTGACACCCATCGCAGCCACGCTATGACAACTGAGCAGAAGATGACATCTGCGATGTGTTTCCTAGCCATCGGGTCATTCCAGACACTGGTGGGGATACCATCAGTGTGTCACAATCTACTAGATGCCCTTTTCCCACATGCTGGCAAGTTCATCATATTCCTCAGCACAGTAGCGGAGCACACAGAAACCATGCAATAGTTCTATCAGGTTGTGCACCTAACTGCAGTACTCAGTGTCACTGACTGCACCTATGTTGCCATCCGTGCATCCACTAGCAATGGAGTGGATGCCTACCTCAATTCGAAGGGCTACTACTCCATCAATTGCCAGGTGGTCTGCAATACAACAGGGCACATAAACAATGCCCTCACACGGTACCCTGGCAGTGCCCATGACACCTTCATTTGGCACAACTCCACACTATGCCAAATCTTTGAAGGTGGCCACATACCCAGAGGGCACCTTGTTGGTAAGTACATGTAGCATGCTCCCTACACAAACCCCCCAGAGGGGGCACTCAGCAGTACAGCAGTACACACATGCCTCACCAATGGAAGGCCGGGCAGGGGAGGGTGGACAGGTGCACAAGAAACAACACAGCACATGGGCCATTGACACTATGCAGGCAGCAACAATGTGAATAGGTGCTAACAAATGTGTGTTACCTTACAGGGGACAGTGCATGTCCCTTGCACACCTGGCTCCTTTCACCTGTCCTCCATCCCACATCTGTGGCAGAGGACAGATAAAATGCAGCACACACTTCCACACACAGCATCACTAAACAAGTCTTTGGCATGCTGAAAATGCTATTCCAGTGTCTCAGCCATTCAGGTGGTGCCCTACAATGCACCCTTCAGTAGGCCTGTGGCATATTCTTGCCCTGTTGTATGCTACACACCATGGTGCTTGCCTATGGAATAGGCTTGCTGGTCCAAGAAGAACAGAGTGACAGTGACATGGAACTGGAGGTACAGGGGATACTGGAGCAGCTCAACAGACATGATAACCACATGGCCAGGATGACACAGGAATACCATGATAACATCATAAGGAGCCTCTCACGCAGGAGCAGGTGAGTGGAAAGGAAAAAAGAACACTGTCATATGTGCAAAAACTTTATTGTGAAAAACACAAACCTAAACAAAGCAAAACATGGCAGTGACAAAACAGTGCACAAAAACAAGAGGGTTTTGGACAGGGTGGCCAAGGGGAGGGGTGGTAGGGAACAGAGGTGCTGGGGATGTGCGGGATATGGGGGGGAGTCATCCCACACATGTCAGCCTGTGGCCAAAGTGGGTTTACACATGTGGTTGCCGCAGACACCTGTTCGTGGGTGGTGTGGCCCATGGGGAGGAGAAAGACAACACCCGGGGTGATGAAGTCACCCTGTCCCATGCATGGCCACATGAGGAGCTGGAGGGCAGGAGTGGGAGGTTTTGGCCTGGTGTGTGGTGTGGCACCAGTCCTGGGGGTCACAGGTGTGCCACCAGATCCTGACTGTCCACTGCATGACATTGGTGTGTGCTATGGTGTCCTCATGGAGCCAGCACTGTGCACACTGGAGGAAGCGGTGCGGTGACCTGGAAGCAGACCACCACGCACCATGGCCATGAACTCCTGCAACACCATGGTGAGTTCACCAGTGATGGTGCAGATGGTCTCCACAAGGAGAGCATCACAGGTAGAGATGCAGCAAAGTTTTAATTTGCAGGCAAAACTGCTGCAAAGTTGGCAATTTCACCTTGCATAGCACTTTGTGTCATTTTCAAATATTACCCAGAATTTGCCATTTGTGAGTTTGTCTTGCTTTGGGGGGGTTTAAGTGCAAATAGCACTTAAAACCCCAAAGCAAGTAGAGGTTACAAATTGTGAATCCCCAACAGCACCCCTGATACATCCCAGTCTGCGCACCCCCCCATCGATCGCCAGTTCCTCCCAGTTTTAAAAATATGTGTGTGTGTGTGTGTATATATATATATATATATATAAATTTGTGCAATGGGGTGGGCATAAATGGAGTGTGATATATCCGTTTATCTGAGTAACTTAAATTTCATTTATCCATACAGTTTCACAGTTAGCCATACAGTTACTAGTTTATCCATACTAACCATATTCAAATTCAAATAACTTTAAAACGAAAAAAGATAGCATGGTACTGTGAGCATGAAAATTGTTCCGCACAAAATTATCTCCAAAATAAGTGATGTTTCATTTATAGATACCGTATATATTTTTTATAATTAACAAAACAACAGAAGAAAATGTAATTTTTGTTCACTCTTTTAACAAACAAAAGCAAATAACTTTAAAATGAAAAATGATAGCCTGGTACAGTGAGCATGGAAGTTGTTCAGCACAAACATATCTACAAAATGAGTGGCGTTTCATTTATGGATACCTTTTATTTTTTATAATTAGCGAAAAACAGCAGAAAATTCAATTTCCTTTTCACTTTTTTGACAAACAAATGTGAATAACGTTAAAATGAAAAAGATAGCATGGTACAGTGAGCGTGATATTTGTTCAGCAGGAAGTTTTCTACAAAATGAATGATGTTTCATTTAATAGCAATCACTGAGATAGGTGGACATAGACTAGAAGAGTTAACTGAAAGTCCCAGAAATTATCATAAAAAAAAAACAGTCAAAAGCAAATGTTCCTGCACTGATAGAAAACATTCCTGTTGCATAAATAAAATACACAATGGTGAGCTATCAGATAAATAATTTATCTATACTTGTGCAGTTTGACTGCGGACACGTCACTTGTGGCTTACATGACTTGTGAGGTTACCCGAGGTCAAATGGCTCTTTAAGGTAAATCATTTATCTGACAGCTCACCATTGTATATCATATATATATATTTATATATATATATATATATAGGATATACAATGGTGTATATATACATATACATAGATCTCTCTCTCTCTCTCTCTCTCTCTCTCTCTCTCTCTATATATATATATATATATATATTTATACACATACACACACACCATTGTATATCCCATATATATATATACATATATATATCTATCTATATATAGATATATATATATATTATGGTAGCACGGAAGTGCTACCATGAATTAGGGTTGAGGAGCCATTTACATGTTAAACCCCAAATTTTGCACCTTAATAACTTTGCAACCATTTGACAGATTTGCTGAAATTTGGAATACCTAATCAAGACCCACATGCCTTGGGATCTGCCAAGTTTACGTACAGGTCAGATACCTGTGGGTTAATGTAGCGATCTGCGCGTGCATTTACGCTTTTTCTGGAATTCTATGGCTCAGAACTACAGGTTGCATGGTTTGCGTAACTGGCCCAAAATCTCTAGGAATGCCAGGGTCCCCGATGCCTTTCAAAGATTTCGTGAAAAAATATTAAATGGTTCAAAAGTTATTCAAAAAACAATTTCCCATTATAAGTCAATGGGAAAAGTTAACAAAAAGTTCAACAGTGTTGCAAATGCATTTTTACTTTTGCAAATGGCCCTCTTACTTTCGCAAATCCGCCATCTTGTTTTCAGTTAGCGATCAGAAAAATGCTTGCCATTTAAATTTGGGATCACCTAGCAACCTAATTCTTTTTGTATTCACCTAGTCGGAGCCTGAGAATGCTAGCCATATCTTTATTTTGGGGTAAAACACCCCAGAAATATGTTTTCCAAATTTCTGGAAAAAGTACTTTCACAAAGTACTTTCGTGCTCATGAAAGTGTTGCAAATTTTTGCAAAAGCTTTCGCAAATTGCGACAGTACTTTTCTAGGCTGTGGGGAAATGACAGCAATCAATTCTTTGGCACCTCACTGCAAAAGAACGGTTTGGAGTTTTGGGCTGAAATTTGGAGGGAACGCAGCTGACATCTCACAAATGTGCCTTTCAGTATTGTGTTGAAAAAATATTACATGGCAGCAAAGTTACGGCACTCCAAAGTTGATGCTTTTTCCCATAGGATAACATTACGGCAGTCGACGCACTGCAGCAATCGTTTGGCGCCCTGCTGCAAAATAACGGTTTGGTCTTTTGGGCTGAAATTTGCAGGGGATACAGCCAACATCCCACAGATGTGCCTTTCAGTGGTTTGGTGAAAAAATATTACAGGGAGGCAAAGTTATGGCACTCCAAACTTCTGTTTTTTTTCCCATAGGATAACATTACGGCGTTCACCACACCTTTGAGGGCCCGTATCTCGAAAACGGTGTGAGATACGGAGGTTTTGTTGAAAAATTCTTAGCCCCCACATGGGGATAAGTGCAAAACTAGCCAGGAAAGTGATAATACATATGACTTTAAAATTTTTTTTCTATGTCGTACGGTTACTGAGATATAAACAATTTACTATTCCAACTCCTGATTTTTGTGTTCCGAGAGTCATTATTTTGCATACATTCTTTCTACTCACTGTCTTTCTCTATACAACTTTTGGGGAAAACCAGCCTGTGCGCTTACATTACTGTTACCATTACCGTTTCTGCTTGCGGTTCCGTACCTGTTTCACTTACCATTCACGTTTACACCACCATGTGCGTTACCCTTTGCGTTTTCATTTGTGGTTGCTTTTCCATTGCTTTTAACATTTCTGTCTACAGTACTGTTTCTCTTTCTGTTTCGCATTGCGTCACCATGCACATTACGATTTGCGTTTGAGGGAACAATGTTACTATGTGACAAGGCATCACGTGGCGGGAGCACTGGGCCCGCCACCGCTGCCTGCGCTCCCACCACAGCATTACATTCACTATTTCTCATTATCATTCTCAAAAAGAAGGAAAATTAGAGCCAAAAAAATCCATTTAATGCATCAGTTAGGGTTGTTCCACAGCGACAAAAGCGAGGAAAGTCGATGTTAGGGTTGAAACCCCCTTTGCACCCCTCCAGCCCATCCCCCCAACTGGAATCGGGGTGCACATTGGGGTCATCGATCCTAAGTGTCACCCCATTCTCCTATTCCTCAGCTTCTTTCCACATGTGATGGGGTGACAGTTAGGGCTGATGACCCCAATGCACTCTCAATTCCAGTTGGGGGTGGCTGGAGGGTGCAAAGGGGTTTCACCCTAACATCAAATTTCTCATTTTTGTCGCTGTGGAACAACCCTCAACTGATGCATTAAACAGAGTTTTTGCTCTAATATATATATATATATATATATATATATATATAATCCAGGATAGTTATAACAGCATAGTTAGGGTTGTATAATGTATATGTGTATATATATATATATATATATATAAATATTCCTGGTGTCTAGTGGAACCCCCTCACCCCACCAATTGCATGGCCAAAATCCCTGCCTTTGTGCGAAGCCTTTGTGTGAAGCAAATCAACAAAACAAAACGAAGGAAAAAAACACTATGGTTCTCAAAAGAGGTGGAAGCGAAGGTTATGGAGAAAAGGATAGCATTCATGAAATATAGGGAAACACAGTAGGAGCAGGACAGATAACTTTATCAGTTAAAGCAGAAGGAGGCAGGGAAGGCAGTCAGAATAGCAAAGGCACAAACTGAGGAAAAGATAGCCAACTGTGTTAAGAAGGGGGGATAATACCTTTTATAGGTACATTAGGGAGCAAAGAAAGACCAAGGGAGGGAGGGATACAGAGACTTAATAAAGGGGAGGGAATGTGGGCAGAGGGTGACAGTGAAAAAGCAGGGATACTGAGTGAATATTTCTGCTCAGTATTCAACAACGGAAGAGGAGGGGGAGGTACCTAAACCAAACAAGAGAAACACTCTGAATAGGGGTGATAGATACCAGTCCATTCACAGAAGAAAGGGTTTTGAAAGAACTCTTGAACCTGAGGGTGGATAAAGCAATGGGGCCTGATGGGATTCACCCCAGAATTCTAAAAGAACTAAGGGTAGAACTTGTAACATCACTGACTACTCTCTTTAACAAATCATGGGAGGATGGGGTGGTACCTGAGGACTGGAGGAGGGCAGATGTGATTCCACTTCACAAAAGTGGGAGCAGGGCAGAGGCAGGAAACTACAGACCAGTTAGTTTGACCTCAGTGGTAGGGAAAATGATGGAATCACTTCTGAAGGAAAGAATTGTTGAGTACCTAGAGGCCAGTGGGGCACAGGACCCAAGGCAGCATGGTTTCACAGCAGGAAGGTCATGTCAGGTGAACCTAATAGATTTCTTTGACTGGGTGACAAAGTAGTAGACCAGGGAGGGGCTGTGGATATGGCCTACCTAGATTTTAGCAAGGCATTTGACACAGTCTCACACAAAAGATTAATATACAAGTTAGCCAGCCTTGGAGTGGGTCTCAAGGTGGTAGTCTGGATAAAAAACTGGCTGGACATCAGGATGCAAAGGGTAATAGTAAACGGAGTCCACAGTGAAGAAAGGATGGTAACTAGTGGGGTACCTCAGGGTTCGGTACTGGGACCGGTCCTCTTTAATGTCTTTGTAGGTGACATTGGAGAGCACCTGGAAGGAAAAGTATGTCTCTTTGCAGACGACACAAAGATCTGCAACAGGGTTGATACACAAGGTGGGATGGAAAGTATGAAAAGGGACTTGGCAAGGTTGGAGGAATGGTCAAATATATGGCAGCTTAGATTCAATGCAAAGAAGTGCAAGGTAATGCATCTGGGAAACAAAAACCCAGGGAAAGAGTACATAATGGGGGATGAGATAATAACAACAAAAATCAGAAAAGACCTAGGAGTAATTATAACAGATGACCTAAAGGTGGACAAGCAATGTGAGAAGGCAGTAAGGAGGGCTGGGGGGATACTGGGATGCATAGGGAAAGGCATCAACAGTAGAAAGCTGGAAGTTGTTATCCCTCTGTACAGACAGTTGGTGAGACCCCATCTAGAGTACTGCGTGCAATTCTGGAGACCCCATCTCCCCAAGGACATAGACAGAGTGGAGGCTGTTCAGAGGAGGGCAACCAAAAATGTTGCAGGGTCTGCACCAGAAGACATACATGGAGAGACTAAAGCAGCTTAATATGTATACCCTTGAGGAAAGGAGGAAAAGGGGGGACATTATAGAAACTTTCAAGTATCTCAAGGGAATTACCAAAGTACAAGAAGGTAGTATCTTTCAGAAAAAGAGATGTGCAAGAACAAGGGGGCACAATTTGAAGATGGGGGGGGGGATGGCTCAGAGGTAATGTTAGAAAGTATTTTCTCACAGACAGGGTTGTGGTTGGATGGAACAGTCTTCCTGAGGAGGTTGTGGAGTCAGGAACAGTGGGAGAATTCAAGAATGCATGGGACAGACATAAGTCAATTCTAGTGGGGGGGATAGGAGGAAGTAAGCTGTTTAACTAGAATCTGCAGCTTATCCATCAGGTAGGGAAATGGGCAGACTGGGTGGGCCAAGCAGTTCATATCTGCTATCAAATTCTCTGTTTCTATGTTTCTAGTGGGCTCCCACCCCACCAATCCCCCACCCCAAAAACAATCCCTGGTATCTAGTGGAACCCCACACTCAGACAATCACTGGCCCTAATCAAAAAAAATCCCTGCTGTCTCGTGCCCCCCCCCCGCACAGATTCAGCACTTTTAATTTTAAGATAGTAAATTAATCCCTGGTATCTATTGGAACCCACCTGCCCCAACCCCATCTGGTAGTGCCCCCCAACCCAAGCCACCACTCACCCGTCCCGGCCCCCACCCTTTACCTGACTCCAAGGAGGCATCGGCACAGCCCTCCACTCACCTTTGCATGAGGCAGCCCCACTGATGTGTGCTCTCATTTTGAATGAATGAGCATGTGCTTCTACAAGCACATGCTCATTCATTCAGTCGTTCTCCTCCTAGTAGTGGAGCTGATTTCAGGGGCCCTACAGAAGGATGGGGCTGCTCTGGCTTTAGCGGGGTGGTGGGATGGGAGGAATGGTGTTGTGGACGGGGTCTACAATGCCATTTCCCCATCCCTCCCCTCGATGTCACATCATGTGCTGTGGAGAGAGGAACAAACTGTCAGTGTCACAAACAATACAAGAAACACAATGCATGTTGCTGGTGATACATGTATATCCCAGCATACGGTACCATGTGTCACCCACTGCCAGCATGCCACTGGTGTCATCAGGTCTACCAACCCTGGCCCTCAATGATCACACAGCTACCTGTGAAGGGAGGATCGTGCAAGCACGACAGTGCTCCCTGACCATATAACCCACACACTCTACACATGCACAGAGGCAGGCACAGCTATTTTGCCTTATGGATTAACCATAGAGCCATCATAGAGATATTAACCCCAAAATTCAAACTCTTACATTAGCAGTCCATGTATTGTTATATAAAAATATATACACTGATTTTCATGGCAGTTAAGTAGTGCTGCCTCTGTTCATTTTCTTTTGTTTAATATGTTCAAAGAGCATCTGTCATTAAAGGACTACTTGTGAAGCTTATACAGATACATCAAATTTGACACAAGAAGGAGACTGAAGGTCCACCTAGTCTGCAATTTACTATGATACATCACCCCACTGACTTACAGTCTTAGTGGGTGGTTTCTTTCCCCCAGTCCTGCTATCCCATCCCTCAAACCCTTACTGCCCCTCTTTTGGACAATGTGTCCCCTTGGCCTGTCCTAACCTTGCTTTATGAGCTAATGGAGCCAAAACAGGCAGACAGGAAAATAAAGCAAATTTTGAGAAAGGATCCATTGTAACTTTTTATTTCTGAAGAGCCCCAAGGGGCAAATAGGGGCTCCCCAAAATAAACACACTGTGTCCTGGCTCCCTTTGAGTTAACGGAGTCAGGATAAATGACCATTAGCACCTGAATAGGCATAAATATTAAAGTTTGGGGGGGGGCAAAGTGTGTTTGGGTGAAGCGTAAATAAATATGGTAGCCCCCATGGGACTACAGAAGAGAGGGGGCTGCTGGGTTAAGGTGAGAGGTAACTGGAAACACCGGGCATACAGCAGCCAGTAGGAAGAGGACTTGAGGAGAAGAAGAATAGGTATTGCTGTTTTGTTCACCAAGGGGGAGTTTTGAAACTGGATCCTAGAGTGAGCAGAAAGCAGGGAAAACTAGTGGAGGACTTTTCAGCCCAAGGCCTGCACTCTGGGCTTTATGCCCAGCCCGGCCTCAACATCCAGCTGTCCAGCGGACAGTTTGCTTCAGCCAGCCACTGCCTGAGTCTAAAGACTGGCAGCTTTGAAGAGAGGATGAGCAAGTTTTGAGAGTTGGCCAGAGAGAGATAGAGAGAGAGAGAGAGAGAGAGAGAGAGAGAGAGGAAGAGAGAGGGGGAGAAGTGCTGTAGGGAGATTAGTGTGCCAGCCTGCAAGTGAACTCTGCAGCAGTGGAACAGTACTGGGAGAGCTGGCTATGTATCCCTTGGTGGGGTAAGTTAAGAAATGAACTGCTGAAATCATGATGGACTGTGTGTGTGTGTGTGTGTGTGTGTGTGTGTGTGTGTGTGTGTGTGTGTGCTGTGGCCAGAGACTGTCAGAACCCAACCACTGCTGCTAACAGAGAAGCAAAGTGGGAAGCAAAGTAGGGCTAGAGACTGAGTAGAAGCTCATCTAGTTTGTACCTAAAAAGGGTGTGTAACAGAGGGGTCTGGGGACCAGGCTACTCAGTTCCTGACCTGAAGAGGATGGAGACTGGCAGAAAAGATGGTGAGAGGCCTGCCTGGTAAACATTGTCTAAAAAGGCCTCTGAGGTGAAGATTGGAAAGGCCAGGCAGGTGAAGACCAGCATTATTCAACGTTCTTCAGTTAGTTGTTCTGCCTTGTGGTGCACCACCAACAAGATACCTTCATGGTACCATAATATCTCCAGCCTGCTGACCCCCCCAAAATGTGAACTGTAAGTATGCCGAGCTTTGGTTTTGGGGAGTCTTTATTTAGCTAGATATCTAGGTTGAAATTAAAGGGGGTTAAGTCCTGGGCAGAAAATTGTGCCCAGACCTGTAAGTTAAAGTTAAGAGTTGTGAATTTAATGTTATGTGCTCCGTAGGGTGACACCAACACTGCAAACTACAATCCTGTCGGCAAAATCGACACTTTGCCAAAAGGTCACCATGTTGGTGTGCCCAAGACAGGGGCACACTGTCTCCCAGTCCTGCACCCCCGCCCGAAATAACTCTGACTGGAGTTAAGAATCCTAAAGTTGGGGGGGCGGGGCAGAGCCCCCACATGGGAGGTTTGGGAGTCAAGCCCTCGATTAAAAAAAAAAAAAAAAAAAGGACTGGGACACAAGCAGGAATCATGATGACTGCATCTTGTGGTCAACATGATTCCTATCAGCGAGATGCTGGTCGACAAAAGAGTTGTTGAACCGGCATCGTACAGCCGAATTTAATGTTTGGGCCACAATGAAATATTCCCATATTGACTTCTGTGCCGTGGCATGGTACCCACCAAAAAGGATTGTATAGACTTTCTGAGCAGCTGCCAAGGGAAAGATGGGTGCACCTGCAGGTGGGAGGTGGAGACTGATTGAGGACAGAATTGTTAGCAGTTGTTATTGTTGTTGCTGCTTTATCCCTACTTTTCCCCTTCCCTTACTAAACAATACGGTTGTTGTTCATGTTAATTACTGCTATAGAGTGTTTCTGTAAAGAAGGGGGTATTGTCAGTGTATGTGGGGAACTGTTTAGGGGGAAGATAACATATTTTCCTTCAGGGTGGTAACCTGCTATTTGCCCACAGGTATTCCCTATCACTTCCTCAGGTGGAGGCACCGCACTACTCTACACCTACCTAGCCTAACCCAGGCTGGCCCCCTCAAAGGCAACTGCTGTAAGGACCTCAAGGGCCTCAAAACAGCCAACGGTGAGTTAAAGGGCTGTTACATGGGATATCACCATAACTTGGGTAGTATGCCAAGTGCCTTAAGCCTCTGGAGAGGAGGCAGTCTCCCACATGACACACACCCTGTGGCACCTATTGTAACCATCAGAACAGAATTCAAGAACAATGCAAGATTCCAACTCATCACTTCATACCAGAACACTAATTAATCAATAATGCATGACAGGGTGTGATATATCATGGGATATCGTCACACCTCAGTGCATTGTGAAGCATGAGGCAAAGCCAAGTGCCTCATGCACCCAAGACGTGACAATATCCCATATTATACAATGGCAAGAATGAATGCTCATTCCTGATTGGTTAGACTGAGACTGGACTCGGGATGTTATCCCAGCATAACATCCCAGTTCTAGTCCCAGTACATTTATGATCACATTAAATATAGAAAAAAAATCACTCCACGGAATGCAAGCCATCAGCATCAATGTCTTTGCCCATCGCGGTCAGCTGCCGACTTCTGTGACCCCACTAAGCAAAACACAAGTAACAGCACTCATTTATACCACCTCACAAACTAAACACTGGGAAAAAAAAAGATACCTGAAAAGCAAAGCCACATTTTCAATCAGCTTTCATTCAGGAGAAGGAAGTAGGAAGTGAAGCCACTGAGTGTTCACGAGGCAGGCAGCAAGGAAGGAGCGTATCACTGCTGAGAAGCTGATCACAGAAAGGCTTTCACTTACCTTTCTTTTTGTTGGTTCTTTTTTTTAATTAACAAAAGACAACATCTTGGGGGGGGGGAGTGTGTGAAGGCTCTGGATTAAAGAAAGCTGAATGGAAACGCAGCTTTTACTTTGGCTGGTACCGGGAAGTACAGAAGCCGAAGTCAGGAACGGCTGTGGAATGATTGTTTGTGGTGACCGGGGACAGCAGAAGCCACCGGAAGTGACAGCTTCACTTTCTGGTAATGGCTATCTTAATTTAGAAACATTTTCTTTTTTTCCCCATTATTTGCTTTCTGAGGTGTGGAAACTGTAACAGAACATGACTGCACAGAGTGGGAGTGGGGCTGGGGGTGAGGGATGAGATGGGGGGGCACCCATTACAAAGCCACAGAAAGGAACTACTTTTTAAAGTACTATTCTTCCACAATAAAAAAATCTCCAAAAAATAGAATTAAAACACTATCTTTTAACCCATTTTTAATGTAAATGTAAATGAGCCATTGTATAACAGGAACAATGCCCTTCAGGGTGGGTGTTATGCTAGGATAACATCCCTTCTCGGGTGTTGGACGCCCTTGGCCTGTGGCCTCAGGCCCAACCACCCGAGGCGGGATGTTATCCCAGCAAAACACCCACCCTGTCGGGCATTATTCCTTTAGTATACCACACCCTGGAGTGCATTATTGCTATTATGAACTGGATTACATGTTTTGTAAAGAAAAAAGAAAAAGAACACCATTTAAAAAATCTCTGAAAACTGAGTTTCTGGGTAGTGTAGAAATACATTGTAATAAAATAGTTCTTGGAGGGCTGTGGTCAGCAGGTGGCGCTGTTGTTGGAGGTCATAGACAAAATGGAGCTCTTGTGACTACGTGACTGTGTACTCCTGAAAGTGTGACCTCCCTCTCCTGTGAACTCCTGTGCTTTCCCAGTCCTTTTTTTTCAGAAATGGAGTAAGTCTTTATTAAACTGTTGTGTTTTCTGATGTTTGACTGTGAAGGGCCATTCTGTGTGCCTTCCTGGTAGCAGCCAAATGTTTGACCACAAGCAGCTGTTGCAGTATCCCAGTCAGGATGGATTGGGTTTGCTGAGTGGCAGCACTTTGTATGAAGTGTTTCTTTATTTTCAAATTAAAAAATTAAAAAGACACCCTGTGGGCAGTTTTGGGATCCATTCGTTCTTTGCTTGTTTTCAAGGGTTGATCAAGCCGCAGTTGGGGTTGTCCATTATTGTGCGCGCCCTTTTCTCGCAGCTTGGTGCTGTTGAAGCTGAGTCTTTAGCACTGATGTGTTGGCAGTCGGATGAGTTTGCGGTCAATGAGGAGGCTGGTGCCGGAGGTTTTTGAAGCCGTGAGTATGTAGTTGGATTTTATCATGGCTTCAGAGACCTCTCAGCCAATCAGCTTCCTCCATTTCCGGCCATGAGTTCATGATATAGATTATAAAATGGGTTTTCGAGATTGGCTGAGAGCCATATTTACCAGTACTGTTATTTCAGTCTCAGCACAACAGCACTGGATAAAGATCCAGCAGCATCTTCACACTAAAATCAATACTAACCACGTATCCCGGATTGCCATCACAAATATTGCTGTCACCTTTACTCACTAAAAACCCTCAACTAGCAGGACTGGCCCTAACTATCCCAGGGCTCTGTGTGAACCTCCTTGCTGGAGCCCCATCTTAGAAGTTGTGAAGCCTGCAAGGAACATCCTCATCTCTACCATGGCCACCCTATATCTTCATTTTCATTCAGGTTTTCCCATTTTTGCACTCTACTTGAATTAAAACATACAGGGCCAGGAAGAAAGGAGGCCAACTGGACAGCTGAGTCTTTTGGGGGGCATCTCTGCTGTTGGGGCCCTGTGCAAATGCACAGTTCGCTCCTACCTAAGGCCAGCTCTGTCAACTAGGCCCTAAAACAAAACTGCCTTAAAATTAAAACATTATAATTAAATGTTACTTGCCCGCATAATTCTCTTTCTACTCACACACACATAAATTAAAAAAAGTACTACAGTATTCACAATTTTGATTTCTGGTGTTTCTTTGCTGACCATGAAAAATATCTCTCCTATCCTCACTTGCTTAGCAGGAAAATCTCTGTTGTTTAACCTGCTACAGATAAAGCAAAAGTCCTAGTTCCATCTGAGGCCTTCTATTGTGTGACTGTGGGGCTAAACATTCTGCCAGTAGAACTGAGCAGAGATCTGAATTTTTGTATTCCATCCATGGTAAACATCCCATCTCTTGAATGTGGGAATGACAGAAAGGAAATAAGGTGGGGAAAAGGAAGGGAATAATACAAAGAAAAAGAAAGAAAGGTGAGGAAACAGGTAAATGGGGGTGGGTTGTGGAAAATAGATGGTTTTAAGGCTAATTAAAAATAAATTTATTTTGATGTGCATAATATTTGAACCTGAGATGGCATATCAGTGCTGTGATGTGCTGGGAGTATTTTGGTGGGGTGAATGAATATTTAAAAAAAAAAGTCATAAAATGCTTCTTTTTTAATTTTGTGCATTTTTCAACCCTCTCAAGAAAAAATCTTGGCCCCATTTTGTAATAATCATAAGACATCCAATGATATGCTTTGTGGTGGGATATCGTCACTTCTCAGGTGGTTAAAGGTACTCGGTGATACCTTGTGCTATACAACACACCTTTGGTGTGCCGTTATCCCCCCACAGTGCACACTCTGTCATGTCTTATTGTTTAATTCTTATCCTCACCAGCTAACTGAATCACAGCAGGCAAATGAACCATTATATGATGATGACTATTAGTTTTATGTGGTGGCAGGAAATCAGAACAGAGTCTGAAAGTGGCATGTCAGTCTTAAGGAATAGGTAGGTTGGATTTGGATGCACAGTATCTGCAGATTCTACTTGGCTGAATAAATGCAACCCTGTAAGACTGCAGAAGACCTGCTTTGGAATAACAGGCAGACAATTTCAACTGTGTTGACGATTGCTGTAATGAGAGGCATATTTTCAGTGCTAAAGATAGACACAGATTTTTGGAATGCAGTGTTGTGTGTCTCATACCCATACATCAGTGCTACCGACAGACAGAAAGTTCTTCCATCAGAGTGCTAAATCTCTGATTCCTGAAACTCATGACAGAAAACTTTTACAACACCTATATTATATATCACTTATAAAAAAGAATCTCAAAGCACTTTACAATAAAAGCAATTAATTTAATTCAACAGAAAACTAAAGTACCAGCTCCCATTGTCTAAACATCTCTACAGTATTTAATAAACCAGTAGCATGTCTACTGATTGACTATCACTCTGAATGTTTTACTTCCAGTATACAAACTCTTGAGTATCCAAACTAATTTCATGCCATTCAAGCAGCTCTGGTAACTGAGGCTAAAGACAAATGCTTTAAACACTTTGCACTCACTCACAGTCCTGGAGTGTTGCACATGCTTTTGTACTGAGAATGGGAAAGGCAAGGCCACTGACCATGTCGAATGCTGCCATGAGATGTTTAGCTTCCATTTCAGTAACTACCAGGAACATGCAATGGAGACCTCAGGTTAATGGCTCACACAAATGTCGTCAGCTCCTGGAGAGTTTTACCCTCTGCACTGCAGTGTCATCACTGGGTGTAAGCCACATTCCTAGTGTGGGACATGAACATACAACCCTCTGGCCAGAAGGTGAATGTGCTACTAACTGAGCCATAACTTTCTGCTGAGTACAGCATTATTGAGGGAACATAGATGCACGTAGGCCTGACTTACAAAAATATTAGGGAGACACTGACTACTAACAGTAATCCTGGCAGCTATCATTTAACATTAAGTTACACAAGGCTTTTTGGGAACCAGTACTTATCATTTCTTTTTCCAGTAAGTGTAAAATTGTTAGCAGACAAAACAAAATACTGTAGTATTTTAGGGGAATCTCTTCTCCTTCTGGGGTTCTATTCTTGACAAATGTCTGCCAGGCTGTAGAGAATTACACAGGCGAGAATATGTTTGAGACAATCACAAAAGAATGAAATGTAAGCACTAGAACTATAATATAATCTGCCCACTTCAAGATTGAGTTTCCAAGCTTCATTTTGTATGGGAGGCTGACTTGTGTCCAAAATTCTGGATGCTGGATGTTCCTGCAACCTACACTGCTTGCATTGGTATTTTCCACAGGGCTTTCTTTCAAAACCGGGCTGGCCTAAGACCAGAGTCCCATTTTGGGTGCAAGCAATGCTGAGCATCGCAAGAGTGCTATACTTGAGTCCAGCACATTGCTTATGTGCACTGCATGGGAGCCAGGATATTCAAACCCCTTTAGCGACTGCAGAACAGTTTAGTGAGTCACTAACACCACTTTGCAGGTCCAAAGCAGGGCAGGACTGCAAAATACCATATTGGATGGCATGGTTAGTGAGTTGATAACCTGTTTGTGACTGGCCCTAAAATATGCCAATTCAGCTATGCAAAGCAGCTGAAAGTGCCTTGCATATAGGCTAGTGTTTTTCAAATGAGGCCACCATGGCCGCATGTGGCAACCAGCACAGTTTTCTGTGGCCACCAAGCTCTTAAGTTCTCCAAGAATACAGGTAAAGGATTGGACAATTTCTTAACTTTACAAAATCATGGGAGATACATTTCAAGTGACAGTACATCATGAACTTGATTTATTGTATACCGTGTGAAAAGAAATGTATAATATCAAGGGGTTTGTAGGTCGGGGTATATCACAAGATCTGCGGTGAACAAAACAGGAAGTGAAGCCACCAGTAAATTCTAGTGGCTGCACTTTGAGACCCTTTGAGGCCAAGAAAATGTGGCGCTTGAGAACCACTGATATAGGCACACTGACATATAGGTAGGTTTGAAGAGGTGGTAAGTAACCATCAGTACTGCACTAATTACCACCTCCCAAAACCAATCCTAATGCCCTGCACCCCATAAACATAGCTCCCCACCCAAATACCCCTGATGGTAATGATATCAATATCCCTGGTGTCAAGTGGTTACTCTCACCTCCCAAACACCCTCAATGGTAATAGTTTTATTATCCCTGGTGTTCAGTGGTCCCTTCCGTCCCCTAAACAACCTTCATGGTAATGACAGCAATATCCCAGGTGTCACGTGGTCCCTTCTGCCCCCTTAACACACCTGATGGTAATGATGTCACTAACCCTTGTGTTCAGTTTTCTGTCTGGCCCTCTAAACACCCACAACAATAAGGATGTCAATATCCCTAGTGTCCAGTGGTCCATCCCCCCTCTGAACACCCCCAATGGTAATAATTTCCCTCCCCTTATACGTATCCTCACTCCTCTCCCACCTTCACACCTCTTTCTACTACCTATTTTCTAGGGACCCTCATACCTTCTACCTCCCCTGTCCTCACTTCTTAGCTGGGAAATCTGCATTCTCCTATAAGTTCCCCTTCCTCTGAAACCAGCTACCTTCCTCCATCCATCATTCTCCCTCCCTTTTCTCCATCAGGCACCTCTCCCACCTGTTCCTGCCAGCCCTTCACATGAACTCTTCCTAACCCTTACCCTGCAAGTCTGCCCTTCCCTTCTGTACCTCACAAATCTGCTCTCCCCTTACCTTTCCCACCCTCTTAACTGTATGGCTTTGGCTATTTTGTGTGTAGTTTAGTCAGTCCATTTCCCTACTCCCCTCAAGACTAGGTAAGTCTCCACTCATTCAGGCACTAAGCATTTTTGATCATGACTAGTGATGGGCGAAGTGGCCCCAATTCGCTCTGCAAAGTGATCCGTGGAGTGAAGGCGAGTTCGCGGAGTGCTCCACGACATGAAGCGGAGTACTTCGCGTTATAATGGGTAACGCGAATCCATTGAAAACAATGACTTGCTACATTCCGCCTTCCCAAACCACTACTCCACACTAATTTAAGGTGAAGTGCATTGAAAACAATGTATTTTGCCTCACTTTGCCTTGTTTTAAGCTCCAAAGGCAAATTTTGCAGTGATTTGTGGGATTTCAGGTCACATGGGCTATAGATTGTTCTGCACAGCCTCAGTTTGGGGTAGTGTGTGTAGGAAGCTGTAGGAGACAATCTGCTCTGAGAGCTCTCTGAGATTCAAACCTTCAAAAAGCTGTTAAAAAAGCCTTTTCGAGTCATTTTTTTTTCTGAAACTTTAGTTCATCGATTATAGGAAACCCTCCTGTGCTCATATCATCGAGTGTTTGTTGTTTGTGTATGGATTTTGAATGTTAATGTACAACATTCAGTCTGTGTACTGAGAGATGGTGGAAGTGTGCTTTGGGGAGTAGCATATCTGTGGTGTGGGTAGATTAACTTGGACAAAAATACAGTGCTTTCTGTTTTGGTGTCATTTTTCTTATATAACTGTGTTACTGTACACACAGTAATATTTTCAGTATTTCTTGCCATTTTTTTGCTGATTGTTGTGGTGCAGCAGTGCATAATTTTAGTTTGTTTAAAATATGTGGTTATATTACTGAAGTTTTCAATTTGCTATGCATTACTTAGTGTGTGTGTGTGAGTGTGTGTGTGACGCGTGTCATCAAATCAGACACCTTTTATTGTGCCACATAATAATTTCAGCAATGTGAAGCTGCTAATACCTGCTATCCACTGCTGCTGAGTGATTTTTGTACTTCTTTGTGGTATCTTTACTGGTACTAGTACTAGTAACTGTTACTGCAGCAGTGCAGTACACTGCCCCATCGGCCCCCAACCGGCAAAGGCATTCTTTTCCAGATTTGAGTTTCTAATGGTGAGCACTGATTAGGTGTTGTGCCTTTGTGTCTGCATCTCTTTAGTGCACAGCGCAATCTTAATCTGTCTGTGCTTTTGCATCTCTTTAGGGCCCAATCTCCATCTGTAACTTAAGTCACAGTTGTTTCTTTGGCTTCCTTTCAGAGTACTGGACAGGTGTGGTGCTTAATTCTGCATGAACATTGTACTCATTAATATGCGTTTTTAAGTCAGGACCATCATCACGAGCCACTCGTGATACAAATCACGTTCCTCATCATCACAGTCACAAATCACGATTCATGATCATTCACGTTACGAATCGCAACATTAATTTTTTTCCAGTTACTTGGATGTTTTGTAAGCCTGTTTTGTAGTATCTCTCCAGGCTTCACCACCCCACCATTGTACTCACTGATTCGTGTTTTTAAGTCTGGAAGTTTTAAGCTACAGCTCATTGGGGAAGTACAGCCCTAGGCATTCGCATTCCCAATACAGTTTCATACTGGTTATCTCACACCATCAACACCGAATCAAGTTCTTCATTATCACAGTCACAAATGCAGTCAGAAATCAAGATTCACAATCACGTCATGAATCATAACATTAATTTTTTTTAATAGTTACTTGGATGTATTGTAAGTCTGTTTTGTAGTATCTCTCCATGCTTCACCACCCCACCATTGTACTCATTAATGTTTGTTTTGAAGTCAGGGAGTTAGACAGTGTCTGCAGTACATACACAGACTGGAAAGAAGACTGACTGCACACATGCAGTTTAACAAAGTATACTTGCACTGCTCAGAATACAAAGTGTCATGCATATGGAAGACAACAAAACAAGGGCATAATTACATACAAGGGTCGGGGATGGTGGAGGAATACATTTTATAACCCAGCAAGGAAGGTGTGGGGGGGCACATGGTGTGAGGGAAAAAAAACTAATGTGGGATCCCATGGTGATCCAGCAGCAGTTCCAGTATGGACATAATTTGCAACTGATGTCCCTCTATGTGATCCAGCTGTTGCTCCACAGCACTCACCCTCTCGTTATTCTCCTCGACAGCACTCCAGAGAACTGCCAAGTCAGCCTGTGTTACATGCAGTTCTCTGGGGTCCACACATTCTACAGGCTGACCTGCTGGTGATGGTGGTGGTGGTGGGTGTGCTGGTGGAGCAGCAGGTGCTGCTGTGGCCCTCCTCTTCTTAGGGATGCCGCAATGCACAGCTGCACCCTCTGCCACAGAATGGCCAGCAGGTGCAGGCATGGTCCATTCTGTGGCAGCCTGCCACTCCAACTGCTGGTGATTGTGCATATGGGTGTGCTGGCTCCCAGTCCCCAGGTGACTCCCTCGGGGGTCACGGCGCACCTCTACCTCACATAGGCGGCACTTGACCACACTGCTGTCTCCCGAAACAGTCAAAAAACTGCCAAACAGTGGAGGTGCGAGGAGGACCAGGCACAGGCAGGGGATGGCCAGATGAACTGGCAGCTGGCTGGTCATGGTGCTGAACAGGGATGGGATCCACACCTGGGCCCGGGGGAACAGGCACATCCTGCTTCAGAGGACCTGGTGCTGGACTTGGTGGTGGTGGTGGTGGTTCAACTGCCTCAGTGTCAGAACAGGAGGCGGTGCTGTCCTGCTTCCCCGGGGGGGACACTCAAAAGTTTTGAGCAGTCCAACAGGAGTGGGCAGTGGCGCCCATGCCCTCCACACAAGCGCACGGTACAACGCTTACCACTACCATGTTCCCCCAGAGCTGCCCCCACTCCAGACATTCCCTCACCCTGGTCCATCTCTCCTACTGAGCTCCCTCAGTCTGAGCAATCACTACTCACACTGTCACACAACACACACACACAGTCACAGACAAACAACTAACTACTTATAATGGTAAGAAAAATAAAATTTACAGAAACAACAAATTAAGTAAAAAAGAGTACAGAAAAGACAAAAAAATGTAACTTTTAAAAAAGCTGTTGGGTCTAAATCAAAGTTTAAATCTCCTCCTCTCTCTGATCTGAAAGTATCAGCAGTCACAAAACACACTACTCTCTCTCCGTCTGCACAGGAGAAAGTAAAAGTGTCTGCTTGTATGACTCACTTTCTTCCTGCCTAGCTAAAAAGCATGTGACTTACAGTACTGTAAGCCATGTGATGTGTGGGGGGATGGCTGCCAAATCTGAAACACCAAGTGGATCACTTAGAATCATAATGAGGAACGCGAAGTCCATTAAAAACAATGACTTTGCCTTACTTCGCATTGCCATTCCGCCTTAACGCGAAGTGGTAATGACAAGGCGGAGTGAGCACTTTGCATTGCCCACTTCGCGTAGCGGAGTGGCAATGCGAGGTGCCCACTTTGCGTTTCACTTCGCTGGCGGAATTTAAATTCGCTGCATCTCTAATCATGACCAATTGCACAGCTGATTTGTATGCTAATTTATCTGCCCTCTGTTCTATGCAGTAGTCTTGCTTTCTTGCTTGTTCTGCACTATAGTATTGTACTTTATTGTCATTGTCATTGTAACTGCATCATCTGACTTTCATTGTCATTGCAACCACATCATCTGACTTGATATAATCTTTGCAATTGTTTTCTCCCCTTCCTCTGCTCCAGGGTTACACTTAGAAATAAGCCTCAGCTCAGTGTGCCTCTCCAGGTATCTAATTTTTGAACAGGCATTTGTCAATGCTGAATGTTCACCACTTACATTGCTGTTGGAATGGGTCTTGATTGTACATATTTATTTATTTATTTAAGAGTTTAACCAGGAAGGCATACTGAGCGGAGTACCACTCGATTCCAGATACGTCCTGGTATTTACTATATATTTACCCAGGATAGTCCAGATGAGATGCAATATCTCATTTTCAGTGATGTCCTACTTTTATACATTTTTACATTGCATTTACCCAGGATAGGCCAGCTGAGAGGCAATATCTAATTTTCAGTGGGCTCCCTCATTTTGACCCCAAATTTTCTAGTCTTTTTTATGACCTTACATTATGATCACGATAGATAGATTTTTTTAAATCACATTCAAAAAGTGATATCACAGTGCAACCATGAAAACAAGATTTTGAGGGTATTTGAAAAATGGCACATGTCATATTCAGGAGGTCGGGTAATATAAGGGATATGTTTAGCATTAGGGTACCAGAATCTGAAAACGTCAAGTTATGAGTAAACATTGGAACAATTCCAATATTTCTTCATAACTTAATTGTTTTTTCACATTTTGATCCCAAATTGTCAACTGTTTTTTTATAACAACTCCTTCTGAACATGACAGGTGTCATTTATAAAAGAGTGGCTGAAACATCATTTTGCATCAGCCAGAAGTGTGAAAACACATTTTGGACAGGATTTGAAAATGACAGCCAAAACATTCACGAGGTGGTGTGAAAAAATGGCTATGTTGAAAATGTGGGGTCAAAATATTGCAAATTACCACAATTATAAGCATGAGTTGAAAAAATTTCAGTGTACACTCAAATTATTTTGTAATAGTTTTACTACAAATTTTCAACATTGCCTTCTTATGACCCCACCTCATAAACAAGGGTGGAAAAAATTTTTAAATCCTGCCCAAAAGGTGATTTCACATTACAAGTACGAAAACACATGTTGGCCAGGATTTGAAAAATGACAGCTGTCACTTTCCTGAGGTGATGTGAAAAAATGGCTATGTTGAAAATTTGGGGTTACAATATTGAAAATTACCGAAGTTATGAATGTGTGTTGAACAATTTCAACATACGCTCATAACTTTGTTGTTTTTTAATGTTTTTACCCCCAACTTTTCAACATGATCTTCTTATGACACCACATCATGAACAAGAGCAGAGAAAATTTTCAAATCCTGCCCAAAAGGTGATCTTATGCAGTGACTACCAAATCACCTTTGAGGACAGATTTGCATAATTTTACCACACTTGTTTATGAGGAGGGTTTCTAGGAAGGCCACGTTGTAAATCTGGGGGAATTTTTTTTAGAAATGACCAAGTTATGAAGACAAATTCAAAACCCACTGAAATACATTGAACCACATTCCTGATTTTCTCAGTTCCTAGTCCGGCATTGAAGACTAAAGACGTGTCTCCAGTCCAGAAAGGATTATGGTGTTGGACACCCTGTAGGTAAATAGGGGGTTGGGGGAGATGGGGTGGTGGATGCTGAATGGGAGGGTAATGGCAGTGGAATGCCGGTTGCCACAACGTACATCAATTAATGGTTTTCTTTTTACAGGGTTTATAAAAATAAAAAAATTAAAAATATGAAGGACAGGTTTCTTTATTGCAGGTATTGACATTGGGGATTAGACACCCCCATGCTGGTGTTATATTTGGAGGCACTTGGGGGTGGGATCCCCAGTGTTGCACAGTGAAAACAGGTGGGTTGGGGTGTACTAGCTGGCACTGGGGATTGGGTATGGTGTGGGAGATCTGGAGTGGTGGATGCTGAGTGAGAGGGTTGGGGGAAGGCAATGGCATTGGTATGCCAGTTGCCACAACAGACATTGATGGACAGTTTTATTTTTTTACAGCGTGTATATAAACAAAAAAATACTACAAGGGACAGTTTTCTTCATTTCAGTGTCAGCATTGGGGATTGAGCATCCTGGTGTCAGTGTTATGTTAGGAAAATTAAAAGTAATGGGTGGAGGAGTTGGGGGGTGTTGGGTGCTGAGAGGAAGGGTTTGGTGGAGGGAGTGTAACAGTGGTGGTATTTTGACAGCTGCAAAAGATATTGATGGATGGTTTTCTTTTCTTACAGGGTGTACTGTATAAAAAAAGGAGACTATGAAGGACAGTTTTCTTTAATTCTGGTTTCAGCACTGGGGATTGGGTACCCCAGTGTCAGTGCTATGTCTGGCAGTACTGACAGTTAGCTCCCCATTGTCACATAGTGAAAACAGCAGGTGTGTGGGGGGGTACTAGCTGGCACTGCGGATTGGGCACCCCAATAACAGAAATTTAAGAATGGGAAGGCAATGGGAGGTGGGAGGGATACTTGGGAGAAGGTGGGAGGGATTTTTTTTTTGTTGGAGGGGAGGACCACAGCAGGTTGATCATGATGCTGATCAGCTCTGTTTCTTGAGTTGCTTATGCAAATCAAAGGAAAGGACCACCCTATAATTTAGTCAATTCTTTTCTTTGAACTGTATGAAGTTTTTGTGCAGCAAGATCAGAAAAGTGTCATGATCAGCCTGGCTGATGATTGGTCTGACACTGTCGAGTCCCTTGCAGACTGCCCTGCATTGGACCGAGAGTGGAACACCTCTCAGAACCCACTGTCATACCGATATGTTCACTTTGCACAAGTACAAGGGCAAACATAAAAAATACATTTCATTATCCATGGTGTCCAGTGGTCCCTCATACCCCTTGGCTTCAAATCCCTGCACCTGATGCTGGCACCCCTTCCCAGGACACACTCCCTTCATGGCGACTGGCACAGACCCTCCACTCACCTGCACAGCCAGCCACAGACTAACAGGTCACAACTGGTCCTCTACTGACATCAGCTGTGATTACAGTAGGAACATGATCTGGAACTGTCAGTCGGTGGATGGCCACAGAGCTGAGTGGAGTGTCTGAGCCAGTCACCTTGGAGGGGGTTTGACCTGGGTGGAGTGCCAGGGTTGGGTGTGAGGATTTGAAGCCAAGGGGTGGAAGGACTACTGAACAACAACGATAATTAAATTATTACTGTCAGGGGTGTTCGGGGGGGCAGGAGGGTCCACTGGACACCAATGATATTGACATCATTACTGTCTATGGGTATTCAGGAACAGGAGAAACCACTAGAAACCATGGATATGACATCTTACCATTAGGCTGTTCAATAGTGGAAGAGACTACTGGACACCAGGGATATTGACATCATTACCATAGTGGATGTTCAGGGGTGGGAGGGAACACTAGAAACTAGGAATATTTACATCATTACCATCAACAGTGTTCTGAAGCAGAGGGACCACTAGACACCAGGGATAATGAAATTATTACCATTGGAGATGTTCAGGGGGTGGGAGGGTCCACTGGACAGCAGGGATATTGACATCATTACCATCAGTGGGTGTTCAGGGACAGGAGGAACCACTAGACACCAGGGCTATTGACATAATTACCACTGGCATGTCCAGTGGTGGGAGGACCACTGGACACCAGGGATAATGGAAATATTACTGTCAGGGGTGTTCAGGGGTGGGGACCACTGGACACCAGGGATAATGAAAGTATTACCTTCAGGGTGTTCAGAGTTAGGAGAAGCCACTGGACACCAAGGAAACTTTATTATGGACTGGCAGGGTTGTTTGTGGAGATAAAGGGGGGCACTAGACCACCAGTCATGCAGCACTGACAGAAGCTGTAGTGGGGGTCACAAACACGGTTTGCTCCTGGCCTGAGATGCAAATGACCCCATAGTGTCCTGCTAGTGCTATGGTGTCTTTTGAATCTTGAGTTGCTAATATGGCAGTTTTCTCCAGAGGAGCAATTGCCATTAGAGGTCCCTAACAGCCCAATTTTGATCGCAATCCACATAGCACCCTATTGACCACATACCTTCTGTGGCAAGTAGGGGGCTAGGCTTTTCTGTCACAATCTTTTTTGAGCCAGGCTGGTATACTGGAAATTGCCTTTAGCACTCCCAGAGTGCCATAGCATGTTCCAATATACCACTGGTTTGCTCCAGGCACTCATTTGCTCCTGGATCAAATATTTAGTGGGCTCAAATCCTGACCTATGAATATCCAGGCTGGGCTCCACTAATACACATCCACATGTTCTGCTGCAGGGGTTCAGGAAGGATCACGTAGCATGCAACCTGCCCACTTGCCGGACCTGCTTACTGATTCCTACCCTCACTTCTGGTCATTCCATCATGTTGTGTAGGTGCCCTGGTCAGGGGAGACTGTGACTCTTGCAAAGGGGCAGTAACCATCCACAGCATCCACAAGACCACTAGCACATAGCTTCTGTCCACTGAGAGGGAGCATATGTTATAACAGGGGACACAGCAAAAACACAATATGCAACTCCTCATGCATTGTTTCATGGGGCCAGATGTGCCTCATCCAAAGGTTATCAGCTGATGACCATTCACCTCTTTGCTCTGGAATGGTGCATGCCACGGGGCCAAACGATACAAGATTTTTTAAAATAAAACTTATACCTTGTGTGTGCATGGGGGGGTATGGCAGTACCATGGATGGACTTCCATGTGCCCAGGTTTCTGATTGGAAGCTCAGTGCCAAAAAAAAATGCATTGCCCATGGCCACTTTGCCCCCTTTAAGTAGCTCAACAGGGGAGAAGGGGCTGCCAGGGGCAGTTGATGCCAATCATGCCACCAATATGTGAATTGTGCTATGAGGCATTACCATGGCTGAGGTAGGCTGCATGTGAATTGTACATTCACCAGTCCAAATAGGTTTTCAGCCTTTAGTTTATATGCAGCCAGGTCTGTGTTTTGACATAAGTTAGAGTATTGCAATACAAAACTAAAACACCATCAGTTTGAACCTGTTTTTCACATTTATTTTCACATTTTCTGTTATTCACATTTTTTGTTTTGATGGGAATCATCCCTACACCCATGCCAGCTCACTTAGGCATGTGTTTTTCCATTGTGGAGAAAAAACTTCCTTTGCTTGTTGCTATATCCCCCCTGCCCTAAGCATCCACAATGAGAAAGCTTGTGTCCACACCTGACTTGCACCCAAACTATGGAAACAGTTCCTTCTGTGATATCAACTCCTTGTGATTTCTAGCACATGTACTGGAGCATAGTGTGGAACTTAGAAGGAGAGCTCTTTACCAGAAGATGAGAAAAAAGGAGTATCTTAATGAGATTAGAGAAGCACCAGTACCGTACATGAAGGCAAAGGATCATGGCAATATAAATCCTCACAGTTTTATCAGTTACATATGCTGTAGCCTGAAAATAGTGGGTAAACAACTTAAAACACTTACTGATAATGCATAGTCAAGTTCTTTCATGAAGCAGTGGTATTACAGGGCAGTGGGCTATCACCAATTAGTCAGCCTGGAAATCACTATGCTATCAAGAAACACTCTGCCAGTTAGAATGGAGTACTGAAATACTTAATATGAACAGCATTAAGTGAACAAGCCTTTAAAATAAGTGCTTGGAATATTGATTTAATAGTTTTTGGAAAGAAAGCTGAAACATACTCATAGCAGGTTTAGGAGATCCTTGAACCCTGAGGAAGTTCAATCAGGTGAAAAGCTGGGCCTGGACCTGAGGGCCCATGTCATTTAATGAAAAAACAAATTGAAAGACACTGAACAATGAACTTGTGTTGGAGTGGCTAGTTTTCCTTGGATAGTTTTGATTACTGACTAGCCCCAAGACAAATATGTTCAATATTTATACCAATCTGGAGTATCCATCTGGACATTGACTTGTGTATACTCACAGTCATATCCATTATACTCTCACTCATGGCCATGCTGCTTAATAATTTGAATGCTGTATGTATAATAGAGATGAAGGCAGCCTCCCACCTATGACCTAGAATTTATCAGTTCTCTATTGTGATGGTCAGCTTTAAAATTCCTGTTTTGACATGTTGCAATAGGGGGAAAAGCACATACACACACTTGCTGATGGGGCATCTGTTGTCTTATAGACAGTATGTTGAGAAATGCAGCATCAAATCAGTCATCACAGTTAATATGAGTACCTTAAGTACAAATTAATTGATTCCATTCACAAACATTTCAGGGGTATTTGATTAAATTCAGTCTTTTTCAGCATAAAAACCATTTAGCAGATCTTGTTTAAAATGGTGTTCTGTTGAGGCAAAACATTTGATGACTAGCAAACATGTTACAGACATAAATTCTGCTAGACAGAGTGTACAGCTATACACGAGTATGGCAATAGCATCTTGTAGAGTCATGTGGGTACCTGGGTTAGAGGGCAGTCAGGTTTCAGTTGCCAGACTCGTGAAATGTATATTTTTTTAAATTTTCATCAACAGCAGATGGTAGGCTGTGTATGTAAGACAGAAAGACTCATTTTTATTATTTTATTTTTATGTAGTAAGAGAACCCCACTCCTATTGGAAAATAAAAGAAGTGGACGACCCGGCAGAAAAAAATATTTTCTATCTGTAACCTTTGCCAAAACTGGGGAAGGAGAGGATGTGCACTGATTTCTGTTTCTACTGATGTATGCTATATGCTGTTGCTGTATACAGTAGCACCTCGTTGGAAAGGACATTTTAAAGTTTGTCAATGAGCAAGGGTGAGCAGTTAAATTTGGTTGGGAGAACTATGACTCTCTCTTTAGCTAGCTCTTCACTAGTTACCTGCACAAAGGCTGGGGACACCACATTGATTAAGCCATTTTAGGCTGGGCACCTTATATAAATGAAGCCATTTCAGGCAGATGCATTTTGGAATAGGGACCTCACTGATGAGTGGTCTACCTCAATGACTGATAGTTGGGTGACTTCACAGCAGGGCACTAAAGTAAATACTAAGACACTCTCACTCCAAAAGGAAAATAAGTGGCCAAATCAGGCAGAAAAAAAATATTGTCTGTTTATTAAGATTTGCCAAAATTGGGGAAGGAGAAGATATGCAGAGATTTCTGTTTCTACTGATGTATACTGTATGCTGTATATAGTAACACCCCAATGAAAAAGCCATTTAAAAGTTTGTAAATGAGCAAAGGTGAGCAGCT
The DNA here is from genome assembly GCA_016271365.2 of Neoceratodus forsteri. Classification (NCBI taxonomy): domain Eukaryota; kingdom Metazoa; phylum Chordata; order Ceratodontiformes; family Ceratodontidae; genus Neoceratodus; species Neoceratodus forsteri. The sequence goes on along the minus strand of CM028133.1, from coordinate 594,727,802 downwards.
AACTCTGGTTGGGAGAACTATGGTTCTGTCAGTAGCTATTTCCTCACTAGTTACCTGCACATTGGTTGGGGATCACACCTTGATTAAGCCAATTTAGGCTATGCACCTGTATAAAGGAAGCCATTTTGGGTAGATGCATTTTGGAACAGGGACTCAGTTGATGGGTGGTCTACTTCAGCATCTGGCAGCTGGGGAACTTCACAGCAGGGCCCTGGAGTGAATACTAAGAGATCCCCCATTGCTATTGGAAAACAAAATAAGCAAGTGAAAAATTCTGGCAGGGACAATATGTTCTATTTGTAAGATCTGCCAACATTGAGGGTCAAAGGGGTGTGTGCACTGAATTCTGCTTTTACTGATGTATGCTGTATGCCATATGTAGTAGCACCCCTGATGGAAAAGCCATTTTAATGTCTGTGAATGGGCAAGTGTGAGCAGCTGAATTTGGTTGGGAGAAATGTGGCTCTCTCATTAGTCAGCTCCTCACTGGTACCTGCACACTGATTGGGGACTGCCCTTTGATATTTACCTTGCTGTATTATTATTCTGTGGTGGTGTTGTCATACACTATATTGTTTCACTTCTTGTACTCTCCAAAGTTGTGCCTGAAAATAGGCAAATGTTTGTCTTGTGCACCCAACCTGGTTAGCAAAAACTAGATAAATACTGTGTCAGTTTAGGCTATGTACCTTATACAAAGAAAGCCTTTCCAGGCAGATGCATGTTGGAATAGGGACCCAGCTGATGGGTGGTCTACCTCAATGTCTGGTAGCTGACAGACTTCACAGCAGGGCCCTGAAGCGAATACTGAGACCCCCCCCACTCTTACTGGAAAATAAAATAAGTGGCCAATTCAGGCATAAAAAATATATCCTATTTGTAAGATTTGCCAACATGGGGGGGGGGGAGAAGGTGATTTCTGTTTTTAGTCATTTTGGGGGGGTGTTCCATTGGTACAACTGGGTGCAAAAGTGCTTAGTTTATACTGCAGTACAGAATCTGGGTGCATACAGGAGTTGAAGAACATACTCTCAAGGGTTATGGTGCCATCTGAACAATGCAGAAGCCACACCTGCAGGTTGGGTAAGGAGTGGAACAAACACTGGTTGCCGAAGTAGCCACTTGCCCACCTGAATAATGAACAAACACAGTCAGTTGGCAGTGATATGTGGGGCTAATTAAATTCCTCAAATGTAGTGTTAGTGACTGGGGCTGGGGCCTCTCATAGTCTGAGAAACAGAGATAGGAGAGGGACTGCTTATATGACTGTCCTCCTACCCTACCCTGAACACTATATTTGTAATACCTGTTAAAAGTAGACAAATATTTCAGTTGATTTCTTATTAGCAGAAAATGATACTAAAAAAGATAATCAATATCAGATATCTAGGCCGGCCTGGTGGCACTGAGGGTTGAGGTGCTGGACACCACACCTCGATCTATGTAGGTGACCCGGGTTCGGGAACGGATTCGGCCATTGGGGGTCAACAGGGGAAGAGAGGATTGAGCATCTGTAGGACTGTTCTCCTCTCCTAAGGGAGGGTTAGGGGTGTACACCTACCACTCTAGTGACATCAGTGGAGACTGGGGGTGCAGCAGTGGGGACCTTATAACAGGGATCGAACAGCGGCAGACATCCTGCGGGCAAGCATAGAAGCGTGCTAGCCACATGCTGGACATCACTGAACATCCTCTTCCTAGGGGAATCTAAAAGAAAGAAAGAAATCCCCTCAAGATGTGCACAATGACACCTACAATGGGTAACCTCTCCTTCAGCCAAAACAAAGCCTGGAGTAAGTAAGGACGGGGGTCCAAGGGTGATGCGGTCTCTCTCCCCAGTCAGCCTCCCACTGAGGGGGCCCTCCATGGGGGGAGTAAGCTACGGTCCTTCCCAATATGCATCCATGGCAGAGGCTGACTCGTGGGACGAATTGAGTGCCTGCATACAAGGCAGAGCATGGGCAAACATGCCCTGGCCATCAAGATGAGCAAAAATAGGGCTAACAAAAATATCAGATATCTAAAAATGTTAATTTTAAGACACTTAACATAGTTTACAGGGAAGGAAGGAAGGAAGGAAGGAAATGGAGAAAGAGAGAGCGAGAGAGAGAGAGAGAAAGAAAGAAAGAAAGAAAGAAAGAAAGAAAGAAAGAAAGTAAATAAGTTTGTGAGGCATGTGCTGCAAGTTCCTGATGCACCTTGCTTTTTAACATGCTGACCAAAAAGGAACTAGTCATGCAATTGAATTAAAATAACTGTTTTTTTTAAATCTTCATAACCAGAATATACTTTATTCTGATTCAATTCTCAATCAGTTATTTCTTCTGATTCATTTCTCTACCAAAGCTTTCTATAAATGTTTTGTATTTCATTTTAATGTTAAATAAAGTTCACATCCACAGCCAGTGCTTTACAGAAAGGAAAATGCTTTCTGCTTATAAATATAATAATATATAGTACAATTTTATAGATTGAAAAAAAGATAATGAAATCCCAAAACTTCTGTCATGAGAAGAGCTGGAAATTGTTTCTAACTATTAATAGTGTGAAAGCATATGAAGTGATTCGTTATAGTTTCACAGCCCTCTATCTACCGACATCAGATAGCGGTATTTTGCTGTGTTGTAACATACCAGAGATAACTGTCAGCACTATACTTTTTTTGCTGCCAACAAGTCAAATCTCTTGTCTGACTGAGGACACTCTTTTTGGTGTGTTCTATAAGTACTTCAGTCTCATGTATTATGTGACTAGAAGGCAAAAATATTTTCCCACTGGCATAGGAAATAGTAGGTAAAGTCAGAGTAGTGAGATCCAGCCATCCTTCTTCTTAATATATCCAATGTGAGGTCTTCTTTTCAAAAGAATGCTTCAGGTTTTTAATTTTTTTATTTAAGTGTGCTGCTTCCACCCCTCAACCAAAACACTCACTGTGTCCAGGACTTATCCATATCCACAGGAGGTGCCACCCTCCATGAAGGGTCTCTTTCCTCCTTCTCTAGGGTTAGGAACATGGGGTGAGATAAGAACCATAGTCAAAGGGCTGGCCAGTCAACCTGCTATGCCCAGTGTTATTTTTCCTCAAGTTCTTTCTCTTTTTCACCAGGTGGCATGCACATAATGTGTGTGTTTCGTGTGTGGGAGGGCATTGCCACTGCTAGGAAAGCCAGCTCTCTGGCCCACTAGCAGGAATTGCTTTGTGGTCAGAGCATGCCACCTCCCTTCCCCCAGCCTGGCTGCCCATGGTCCAGCATAGAAACATAAAAACATAGATTACAGCAGATAGAGGCACACAAGCCCACCGCGTCTGCCCATTTTAGTGCTTTTTTTTGCACACATGAATCTCCCATTAAACTATTACTCCCCTGTTCATTCCAGAACCCAGGTTGGTGGCATACAAGTGTTATGCCCTTCTGTTGGGTCACTTGACAGCTCCTCAGGGTTTTATTCAAGACACATGGCTTTCCATGACACGTGTTGGGAAGTGTTGGGATAACATTATGCTTCAGGTGCATTGCGACATACAAGGCACAGCAGAAGTCTCCAACCAGCTGAGAAGTGACTTTACCCAGCACAACACATGCCATGGAGTGCCTTATTGTGATTGTAAAATGGATGCATTAGAATAAAAAACAGACCTTACAACATGTTTTTCTTACACAATTGTCATGTTATACTTGGATGACATTATGTCTGGAACTGCCTCTTGACCTATCAGCTTTCAGGATTTTTTTCTATACATTTTAAAACTATTTATTGGGATTGTACACTGAAATGTTGGTCATTGACACAAAGCCTCATTTCCCATGAGGTCCTGGAAACAAAATGAATAGAAAGCTTCACATATTATATCACACCATAATATGTAACACAGACTGTGGACAGCCACAGTACAATCAGGCAGTTTCCATTTTTTGTGCTTTTTGTGCTCACAATGGAATGGGTTGTAATCTCCCATACAAGTCCATGTACTTCTGTCTAGTAGGGAAAGGCACCTGCATATGTTTTATGTATTCTAGTTTCCCAACATGGACCATGTTAATAAATCCTCAATGTCAAGGCTACTCTAGCCACTTTGTGGCTTAAAAAATGTTCACACAGAGTCACAGTCTGGCACAGATGGTAGATGTTAAGAAATCCTCTAGCATGAAAATATTATTAATTGTTTAGAAATCCATTTTTTAAGTACATAGTTATGGCCAATGTGGAACTAACTGTCAAAACCACATACTTTTTATTTTAAGACAAACTGTGTTTCAGTCATCTGGGTTTCAAGTACCAATTAATTTTTCTTGCTAAAAGCTATTCTTGTGTAACAGGAGGTCTGTCTTGATTATTTGAATTGCAATACCTTTGTTCCAGCACCTTAGTATTATGTTTAATTTTCCAGGTTCCCTGGTACCTGCTGTACCACATACTGTGTTCCAAAGGTAACATATTTGTTGAGACTGTAAAATATGTGTTAGCACTGCAACAAGTATGTCCTACCACCTGTTATGCCACTTGACAGCCTGTTGTTGAGCACACTAAAACTTTTGCTATAAGTTATTTAGCACACTGCAAACTAACACTACTGTTTGCCTTTAGGATTAAAATGTTGCAGAACAACACCATACAGATTCAGTTATAGGGTCTAGTATGGAACTTTTTATATTACAATAGTGTGAGCAAGTTGTTAAGATTCCACCAGGGTAATTGATATTTGCATGTAAAATGACTGCTTAACTATTTTACTCAAATTTTGTAAAGCTAGTTATGTTTGCTATATTTCTTTTGACACTCTCCAACTAAAGAAACTTTGTTTCAAATCATTTCAATTAAAAAAGAATGTAATTACTTTGCGATGTAACAGTAAATACTTAAAAAGGCCCAACTAGCACGACTGTTTGTTAATTCATTAGTTTTCAGATTGGACATAGTATGGATGATCTATGACTCTAAGTCAAGGTTACACACTGATTGGGAACACTGTCCTGTAGTCTCTGAGGATTTGTAAATATCTTTACAATAAGCATAATAAATCTTGTCTATACTATATAAAGTATGTTGTGTTATTTTTTAATATCTGTTTTGCAGGCAGTTTTTCTTTTGTCATTACAGTGGCATTTTATTATCACTGCAAAATACCTCACATCTGAACAGTGTATGAACTTTAATACAATAACTCTTGCAGTCTCTCACAAACATAACAGTAGTTACTGATACATGCCATAAAATGCCGGGCCAAAAAAGGGAAATAAAAAAGAACAGTGCAACTTCAACATAGACCTTGTAATGAGATAGAAAAAAAGTAACTAACTTCAGCCTCAAACCTTTAATAAACACTTTGTTGATTGTGAATGTTTAATGTTATAAATTATCAGTTTGATATAATGAAATAAATTGAATCAGCAAAACCCTCATAAAAGTACATTTAAAATTAAAATCTCTCTTTCTTCTCTCTAGATGGTAATACATTTCTGGCTTTTCCTGCATGGTTCAAACAGTATATTTTAATAACATTAAATACTTCTGTGTTTTTTTTTATTATAAATAAGGTTCTTTATTTAGAATATTGTTGAAAACAATCTTGGCAGCCACACTGTATAAATATATAAAGTGAACATTTAGCACAACAAACCAAGCAACATTAAATATTTAAAATGTTTTGCAAAGCAATCTTATTTACAAATATACAGTACAAACACAAATTCTTAAAAAAAAAGTGGTCCACAACCATTACTTTCATTTTTGGGGGGTGGGGGACATAACATATGTGTGCTATTACACACAAAACTACTTGATTAAAAAGTTTCACATGGTCACTCAGGCAATGAGTTTATTGAACCCCCTAAAAAATAATTTCTCTCCTTTTTGATAGATGAAAATTAAATAAAAAAAAATGAAACAGAGTCCCATTTCAAAATGGAATATCTTACTAAAATCTGAGGCTTTCTAAACTACTGATATATTGTGGTGAATTGTTTCTTAAAAAAACAGTCCTAGTAACTAGATGAATGCTTAAATAACTGTACAGTAGTTTGTGATAATAAATAAGCCAGTCACACTGTCTTTGATAAAAGAAAAACATTGGAAGTCGGATGCTTTAAGGAATTTGGGAGGTGTTCAACACTTGGAAAATACTTTTTAACACCAAAGAATGCATAAACCAGCATCACATCTTCTCTTCCAGTCTTCATAAGGAATATTTGTTGGCTTACAGTAAGTAATTGTTTTTTTCTTTTCAGTCCAAGCAAGTAGTGTTCATAGTACTTGATAGATTGGGTTGCTGGTATCATGAGGGAGTGGAGTGCAGTTGGTTGGGGATGGGATGGAAGCTCCACTCTCACTCAGGCTGCCTCCCCCATGGGGAGAGGAAGGGCTGCCCTCAGCTCCAGGCTCCTGCACTGACAGCACAGGGCAGGTTGAGTTCTCAGTTGAAATTCTCTCCACAATGCTGGAGAGACAGTCCAAGCTGGAAACTACGGAACTCTTCCCATTCCTTGACTCTAAATAATCAAAAAAATGATAATTAGTTACTTCTGCAACTGGAGCAAAACAATTCAGAGGCAGATAAAGATCATTATAATATAGCACATTATGATGTTGACTTTATGAAACTTATAGCATGACTTAGTGAATGATTTCAAAGGCAGACTCATTTGTCTTAGAGTAAAATATGTTACTTGAACAGTTATGAACTACATGGTTTCTATAAAATAATTGATAAAGGACTAACATCACTATGAGTTAGGTTTCCAAATACAATATGAGTCTACACTCTACTGTTATTTATTTATTTTTTTACTGTAGTGTTTTAGATTTTCTATATATACTTTTTAAAATGACAATGACACATTTTCACAAAGCTTAATAAAGATACATTGATTGGTGAGTCTACTGCCTAGAAAGAAAACAAAAAAGAAATGTTGTATAAAGAAACAGTATACTAAAATTCTTAAATAGGGCTAAAGTTGTTGGTGTAGAAAGCGTATACAACACATTTCAACAAATGGAAGTGAGTTGTTTTCTGCTCATTTCACTAATTCTCAGAAAAAAGAGTTTGAATCCATTTTGTAGAATGTAGTTTGATGGTAGGTTGTCATCATACTGAACACTTTGTATCAGCTTTTGAATGTAAGCTGTTCAAAGTTTAACACGTACCATTTGGTGTTTCTGAATAGTAGCTGCTGTCATAGTTGCTTCTCCTTCTGGAATTGCATGGGGGTCCACTGTAATCCAGCTAAAAGGACAATAAAATCAAGAGGTTAGAAATCATAGATTTATTAAAATAATTTAATTTGTCATGTTCAGAAGTTAAAATGTCTTACTGCTGCATACTTATGTTGTGTAACAGTTAATATAAAACAACATAATAACTTTGCTTATTTTTGTCTTCATGAATAGATTATTACATATAATATAGCTTCTAGATAATTTCTGAAGATGATAAATGGCTGAAAACTCAATTCCAAATATAGTTCCTATTTTTAACATACAATTAGTTTAACCCATTTGGTTTATTAGTTGCAGTCAAGGTGCAAATTAACTCATACACATTTTATTGAAGTAGAATACTACCTTTGTAAAATTCAGATTTTGTTAGTGTGAATATATTACAATATAAGAAACTCCCAAATTGTCTTACATCTATTCCAAAACCTATTATAAGATATGTGTCTTTATTTTTACTTACTGCAAACTTGTTTTAGTTTTTTTATAACAAGAAGACTACATTATAAATATAGTCAAATGCTTTCCCTATATATTACACTTGCTATACCCTGTCATATGACTTCCTGGATCATCCCCATCACTCAGACATTACAGCCACTTTATTTGGCAATGAGAAAAGCTTTGCAACTTACCATCCCATCTGAGCAGTTGGATCGAGGGCTGGAAGCATCTGACTCCCCACTGTAGTGCTCTAGGACAGGGTAATAGCTGTCATCCTGCTCTCGCAGCAAAGATTGTAGGCTCTCAATGTACCTGATAGCATTTCTCAGGATCTCCACTTTGGGTAACCTTTGATTTGGGTTTGTGGATGTACACCTTTTCAGGGTCTCAAATGCCTCATTGACTTTACTCAGCCTCCTTCTCTCTCTCATAGTGGCAGCCTTCCTGCGATCTGCATTAGTGGTCTTTCTCTTACAGGCTTTGCAAGCCCAAAGTAGGCATCGGCCGGCCTGGTGGTGGCCACTGGGAGCCCGAATATGCTCATCTTCATTGTGGTGATGCTCTTCTGGTTTTAGCAAGCTAACATGTACCAGCCTGGGGTCAAGATCCTCAAAAAAGTGCATGTCTGAGGGGTTAAAGCAGGGGTCATCATAGAAATCATCTGCTGGGAAGGAGCAAAGAGAGCTATCCGTTAACTCCATCTTCCAATGCTGAAGTGAAAAGTCCACCAGAATCAGAAAAGAAAATTAGATCTTCCCAAACTATGAGCTCTAACAGGTTCTTCTTAAAGCTGTGAAAACTTAATTCAGCTTTTCTAACACTTTTCCAGGTTGCTGTGCAAGTCTTGAAATATCTGAAATGTGTTATTAATTTCCCAAACTGATAAATAAATTAAAAAAAACTATGGTGTAAAGTATATTAAATTTGGAAAATGTTTTACCCCTTAAGTAACTTGTCTCTTATCCCTTTCCTGTAACGCTATCACCCTTTGGTATCTACTGCTGTCCCAGTAAAAGTTTGTCCTATTTATTTGAAAAGTCTGCAAGGGGGGAGCTGGTCCTGGAGGAGCTGTTTTTTTTTTTTTTGTGACCTATCAGGTTCACTGTAAGCAATAGCAAGCCAAATGGGCAGAGCCCCTTTCGATTGGGTGAAAACAACTGAACAAAACTTAAGCAATAGTTTAGGGCTGCTCAGTTTGTCAAAAACCACTGACCAGCCTGAACCTAGTTCAGCATGAAGTATTTACTTAACCCTTTTACTGCCGAATAAATCTGAACTCCATATGGTTAGCATGACACATGTTGTTACAGAACTGGAGGTTTACAGATAATTAGGATACAACAAACCATTTCCCCTTGTTTTTTCTTCAAAATGCAGTATTCTCTGCCATTAAATACATTTGTTCATGAGTAAGTTATATTGTATACTGATATATAAAGAAACATCTCTACTTTACTTTGGCTCGACATATTTTCTAATAAGTTAAGTCCATGGAATTTGTTCTGAATAGTTTTGTATGGTTTTCCTAATGTATTTTTATACTACAGTGAGGCTATGATTTATATTTATGTATGTTGTTTTATACTTGTGTGCTTGTTAAATGTTTGTCAACCAATACAAATTCATATTTTAAAGACAAAACATATTAACATTTAAATTGCTATAAATATGTCCCTATGTCTCTATTTTATCTCAGTGGGCTTAACTGCAGAACAATCCATCCTGTAAGAAGTTTCTTTAAATGTTTTCTTTCAAAAATAATGTAAAAGTTAAAAAATATAAAAATATGACAATTATTTACAAGCTACTCTTGCTTGATAGTTATCTGTATGTATGTATCTGAACCTTTTGTATTTACTAATGCCATTTTAGATTTCAAATATATTAGACTTTGATTAATTTTGTTTCTTTTTCTGGTCCTGTTTCTTGTTATTTTCCATGTCCCCTTTGAAATAATTATTATTAGTTTTTTAATGTGTGAAAGAAAGTAAGAAACTGTTAATTAATTGAAACAGCACCATATAAAGTAGTATTGTGAATGTGTTTATACAGATAGAAATGATTTAAACACTGACTTTATATCTGAAGACAAATCAGCATCTGCAGACACTTACTATACTGTATCTGTTTTAATATATCAAATGTCAGTTCTGTTTTGTCTTTCCATGGTAAACTCCAGTTACAAAAGTTTTTTGTATATATTTCTTCAAATTAAATGCACAGACCATGTTATAACAAAAGAACTATATGTCCATATTTATATTTATAAAGGGTGTATAACTGTTCTTAAATGTGGAACAGTTGCTAGATAAAATTACTTTCATTTTATCTTCCTTTATAATTTTTCCAGTATAGATATAACCATTTTTTTTAATTATAAAATGAAATTTCATATTCCCTGTTTCCCTACTTTAACTTAAGAGTACAATGACAATAATAGGACAATGTATGTTTAGCTACAAAAGAAAATATTTAAATTTTAAAGCATTATTTTGACTGTTCACAGATTGTGACTTTTTTTCTGTAAGCCTATAGAAAATATACATAAATGGCACACAGATTATCATATTATTTTTCTTTACATAAGCTTCCTTTTTCTGGGCATGTTCAAACTCCCCCTGTGTTTAATCTTTCATATTTTCTAATTCATATTTAACCAATTTTATTTTCATGAAACTATGTACTTTTACCTTGTCTTCAGAATGAATTAAGTGATAGTAACTGATGTCTGATCAAATAACTTTCACTGATGTCTTCTCAGCATCTATAGAGATGCAAATCACAGAACCCATTGCAAGAATGTGTCAAGCAGAACTGAGGAAGAGTGACTATCAACCCACCCCAACCCCAAATTAGTAGGCCTGATAATAATGATACATAATCTGTCCCTGCAAACATCAAAAACTCATTATTACAGTTGTCACCTCTCTACTAACTGGCCATTAAGAAGACATCAAAGGCTGTGGGATTTCTAACACAGGTAGTTCAGTGACACTCTTAGGGTGATATTCTCTCACTTGGAGAGAAGCCTAGAGGATCACTCAAAGTGGTGCAGGAGGAGGAAAAGCCAGTAGATGGAGGTAAAGAGTCAGGAAATTACAATTCTTTGATAGTTATTTACACTTCTGATAAGCAAATGTAGCCAAAAAAACCTCTGAGGAAAATTCTGAGGACTTTCTCAAACCACTAAGTAGCAATGTATAAACACAATATTTTGGTGTGTGTGTGTGTATCTGTAGTAAAATGCAGCATGTTGGCTGTCTTTCAAAATTCATGCTTTTCAGTTAATATAGGTGACAAAAACAAAAGCAAATGTTTTCTCCACCTAATATGATCATTTAAGTTACATTTTTGAGTCTGATTCTCCTCAAATCCTTACCTCTTATCTTCCTTAAATCTTTACCTCTAAGGTGAGAAAACATAGATGTTAACAAAAATTGATTTTGTACTGCTTATTGATTTGAACAAATATTTGTAATGAATAAATGTTGCATTTTTATCAGTACCAAAAAGCTGACACTGCAGGGTGTCTGTAGTTTAAGTAAATGTGTCAATACTAAATACCTTATGGCTGTATTTATCCAGTGGGCCTGTAATGTGTGGGCCTTCATGTGGAATTCACCAATTGTCCTTCATTTTGCCTCCTCCATCCTAGTCTTAGAAGTCTGTAGAATATGGACAAGGGTTATAGTTGGTGTTAGACATACAACAAAGGAACATCTAGGCTTGGATCCTCAAAGCCCTTTGGATACCTGCAAAAATACTATAAATTGCAATTTGTAGCTGCTAACAAGTTTTAGTGCTTATGTTGGCCAGATGTAGTGGGGGTAATTTTGTAACCACTGTTAGTGAAAACTTGTATATATAGACTTGCATGTGGGAGACATAGTATAAGCCACTTAATATGTGTGATATTTTAAATGTGCGAAATTATTTCAAACTAAATAACCACCTTGATGTACACCAAGAGACAAAGAAATCTGTTAAAGTGTTTTTTGTTAAGTATTTTCAGAATAAACAGGAAATAAAAGTGTCAGATGTTAGGCACATGTTTGTACCCTGATTCATATGTTGGCATCAGCAAGCTATTTATGGATAAAAGAATTAAAAGGCATTTATGGCCTGGAGGACATAATTTGATGCAAATCACAGTTTTTTGTGTGGCTTCTAATCGAAGTATTGAAGATAAAATATGCAGCTCCTCTTTGTGAGACTATATCATACAGAACCCTGTCTGTAGCCCCTAATTGGGATCTCTGGATTTCTTTACTGTCATGGGGACCACACTGCACCATTTCAGTGGAAAAATGTTCTAGGAGGTGGTGCAGCTCTCTAAATTAGTTATTTTTCTATTTCAAAAAAGAAAGTACAAATTAAAGAACCTTAAACTACAGTCCAGCAATAATCTATTTGCTAAAGGAAAGACTTTCACAAGATGAAAAAAGATTTTTGGTGCCTTTTGTAAGAGTATACATTATGGCAGTCTTTAACCCTAAGACATCGATGAGCACATTCAGATGCCCTATAAATCAATATGCCCAAATCACTAGTCAGTTTCTTCATTTGGCCCAGTGGTACAGCACAAATGGTTTCACACATGAGCCCCAAAAACTCACACTGAGTCTAGATGGTGGACAGGTGTGCCATAGAGGTTAGGTGCTTGGCTCCAGAAGGGAAAACATGGACATAATCTACCCTGCATAATTCATGGAGGGTGGGCATGGAACAACTCATATTATTCATGTATGGAAGGCATATGTTACACAAACATTATTTATGAATGGTGGGCATGGGCAATATCCATTATTCATGGAGGGAAGGCATGGGCCAGCCTGCATTATTCATGGAGGTAGGGCACAGACTGCACTAGTATTCATGAAGGGAAGCATGGGCCACCCAACAATATTCTTGCAGGGAGGGCATGGGCTACCTTGCATTTTTCACATAGGTAGGGTATGGGCTACCCTACATTATTCACACAGGCAGGGCATGGACTACCCTACATTATTCATAAAGGAAAGGCATGGGCCTCCCTACCTTCTTCACATAGGGAGAGCATGGACCACCCAACATTATTCCTATAGAAATGCATGGACAAACCTACACAATTCATGTAGAAAAGGCATAGGCCACCATATATTATTCATGTAGGGTGGTATAGACAAACCTATATTATTAACAAAGGGAGGGTGTGGGCCATCCTACTCTATTCAAGTAGTGAGGTTATTGGCCACCATACATTATTCACCAAGATAGGGCATTTGCCAGCCTACATTATTCATGTAGGGAAGGCATGGATCAACCTACATTATTTAGAGAGGGAAGGCATGAATCACTCTACATTTTTCATGTACAGAGGACATAGGCCACCCTGCATTTTTCATGTAGAAAGGGCATGGGCCACCTTAGATTATTCATGTAGTGAGGGCATGGGAAATTCTACATTATCTCTGTAGAGAGGGCATGAGCCACTTTACATTATTCAAGCAAAGAGGGCATGGGACACCTCACATTGTTCATGGAGTGAATTTATTTTTTTATTTATTTAGTTTTTGTTGACCGGGTAAGTGCACTAGACAAATCCTGTCTGTCTTCAGGCACGACCCGGAGGAGGGGGATACAGATGAATTCCAACTGACCTTGAACCAGATTAAGCTGTTGGTGGTATTTTTAGTGAGTGAGGGAAATTTGGCCAGGACACCGGGGAAATTCCCCTACTCTTTTCGATAAGTACCATGGGATCTTTAACATACACCTGAACTACCACCAATCCAGGCAGATGGGACCTCGGTTTAACGTCTCATCCGAAAGACGGACATGCATGGGCCACACTATATTATTCATGGAGAGAGGCTTTGGGTCATCCTATATTATTAAGGGAGAGAGGGAAGAGGCCACCCTACATTATTCACATTGGTATAGCATGGACTATACTACATTATTTACATAGAGAGGGCACGGACCACCCTATATTATTCATGGAGGGAAGGCAAGGTCACCCTACATTATTCTCATAAAAAAGGCATGGACCAATCTCCATTATTTATGTAGAGAGGGCATAGGCCACCCTTTATTCTTCATGATGAGGTGGGACTCGATCAACCTACATCATTCATGGAGGTAGGGTATGAGCCACCCTACATTATTCCCAGAAAGAGGGCATGGGCTACCATACACTCCTAAAGTCCACCGTCCTAGTCACGCCACCCTGTGTGCTCACTACTACAACTATAAACCTTACCACCTAAAACACCTGCTACAGTCACCCCCCCACACACAGCTCGGATCCTTCTTCTGGCTACCCCCTTATACTAAACCTCCCCATTCCTACATTCTTAACCCCTAAAGGGCATCTAGCCCACAAATCCCGCCTACTAAAAAAGTTGGCCTGGAACCCTGTCCTCAGGTGCCTCCTCCTCCTCCTTCTCATGTCTTGTAACATACACCCTCACCCCGGACCATTCACACCCGCTACTCAAACACACTCCCCTACCAGCAGACTGCACATTGCCTCCCTTAATGTCTGCAGCCTATTAAAAAAGTGGGACTCTTTCCAGGGATGGGTCCTGCAACATCAGCCCGATGTCATTGCCGTGTGTGAAACCTGGCTCTCCCCCCTGATTCCAGACTTGTCAATAACCCTCCCCGGCTACAACATTCATCAAGCTGACTGAAAGGGTAAGCGCAGGGGTGGCTGCACCATTTACACCAAGGCCACACTACATGGAGAGCTACTTCCACCCCCTCAGATGGAACCAGGACCCCAGGCCCTCACACTAAAACTCACCCTGGGACACTCACAAACCCCCCTACTCATCACTGCTGTATACATACCTCCTAGGGACCAGAAGGCTGCCTTCCACTTGATACTGTCCTACCTGGCCACCCTCTCATCTCAAATGGAAAAGATCATACTCGGGGACTTCAATATTAATTGGCTAGATAAGGCTGTCTTACCTTTCATCGATGCTGCCACTGCCCATGATCTAATGCAAGTAGTCACATCCCCCACCTGACTGAACCACCTTACAAAGTCACTAACACTACCGTTCTCCCAAATGCCCTTAGTGACCACTCCCCAGTGCTCTGCACCTGGACCAGCAAAGCACCTAAATTTTCTTCCACAATAATACATCTTTGCAAACTTGGCCCTGGCAAGCTTGCCCTCCTTAAAGCTCATCTCAGTAATATGGGCTGGTCCTTTATAATGAATACCCCTGACCCTGACAGAGCCCTCAACCTCTTCATTCATTCCTTTAATACTATATGTGATAAGTTTGCCCCACTCACTAAAAGGATGGTCAAAGAGAACCCCGCGTCTTGGATCTCGAGCCACCTCCTGGCACTGATGCGGACTAGAGACTCTCTGGCACCTGTCCAATGAGTCCCGCCTGCCGACTGACAGACAGAAGTACAGGGAGGCCCGAAATAAATGCACGTGAGCCTTGTGCAGAGCCAAAGCCAAGTATTTTAAATCCTCCCTTACCTCCACCTGGGGCTCAGGGCAGAATTTCTGGAACAACATAAAGAATATCCGTGGCAAAGTCCCTAACCACTGATCCTACACAGATAGCTGCAGCCTTCAATGACACTTTCACAAACCTCAGCCAGGTCCTACCTCCTAATTTCTTTGACCCACCCTCAACTAGCCCCCCCTTTTCCCTCACAGAAGGCCCCCTTCCATCTACACTGCATTACACCAAAGTCTGCAGAGTCTTACCTCATAAAAGCCCTGAGCCACTCCCGCTATAGCAGTGACTCCTTAGATCTGAAACTCCTATGACTCACCCTACAGGAGGTACTCAACCCCCTCACACATATTCTAAATCGCTCCTTGTGTCAGGGAAAATTCTCCTACTGGTGGAAATCTGCCTCCATTGCACTGATATTTAAAAGCAGGGACTGTACCAGCATCAACAACTATCACCCCATCTCCATTCTCCCTTCCCTCTCCAAGGCCCTAGAGCGGAATGTCTCTGATCAGCTCACCGACCACCTCAACAAATGAAACCTTCTCTGCAAACAGCAACATGGCTTCCGCAAGGGGCACAGTACCACTACTGCCCTCCTGGAGTTCACTGCCCACGTTCACTCCACCTTAGACAGGGGCCAAATCACTGGTGCTGTCTTCATTGATCTCACTAAGGCGTTTGACACCGTCAACCACTCTCTTTTACTAACCACACTTTCCAACTTTGGTTTCTCCCAGGACACCCTCTGCTGGTTCACTGACTGCCTCTCAAACCAATTCCAGCAGGTCAAAATAAGTAACACCTTGTCCAGTAGACTGCCCATTCTCTCTGGCATCCCCCAGGGGTCCATTCTTGGGCCACTGCTGTTCAGCCTCTCCCTTAACTCCCTGCCCATATCCTCCACAAGCAACCTGCTACTTTACGTGGATGATGCTGTCCTATACTCCTCCAATTCTGACCCCATTCAGCTCCATCACTCCCTTCAAACCTCCTTTAGTGGTGCTGAAAACTGGTTCTCCTCACAGCACCGCATACTGAACTATAAGAAGACAAAAGTTATGATCTTCTCCCACCCACAGAACTCCCAGATGGAGCACTGCCCCCTTCTACTAACTGTCAATCATTCTCCTCTTGAACTAGTGGACTCCTTTAAATACCTGGGCATTACCTTCGACCCAGCGCTAAGCTTCCATCAACATATACACCTCCTATCCACTGCCCTCAACATTCATCTTGGGATACTGCATCACTTCAAACACTGTCTTACTCAAGACGCCCTTAGGCTCGCTGTCTCCTCTTCGGTCCTCTCCCTGCTTGACTATGGCTTACTTATCTATAGCGCGGTGAGCACCTCAGCCCTTTCCAGACTCCACCTTGCCCTTAATAAAGCCTGCCACCTTACCTTGGGTTGTGAGCATCTCACCCACACTTGCTCACTATACAATACCACCAACTGGCTCAACCTCGAAAATAGAATCAGGTACCACGCCTGCCTCATGGCAAAAAAGGTTACCCTTGGCCTCGCCCCGGGCTCACACCTCTAATCCACTCGGCCCCAACACTTAAGCACACCTGAAGCTTTGTTAAGCAGCTCCTCACAGTACTCCACTGCCGTACCTTCCAATTCCAAAGGTCCTTTAGCTACAGAGTCCCATCTTGGATGAATGGCCTACCCACCTCTCTTGCTAACAAAAAACCAATTGGTACCTTCAAAACTCAGCTTAAGGAACATCTCCAGTCCTCTAATTACTGTGATTGCCACTGATCACCTTCCCTTCCCTGACTAAGGCCTCTGGCCAGCTTATTTCCCAACCCCGTTGAGTCTCCAGCCTAAGTCTGTCAGATTCACCTTGATTTCTGAGTATTATTAACGTATTGTTTAAGAACTGTGCTTATTACTCTTAGTTAGGGATGTAAGTTTGTCATGAATGAGGTTTTAATGACTCATTGTTTGTTCATGAAATCATCAGTAAACAGTAGTAAATGTTGTGGCACTGTCTTCATTGTTACATTCTGATGACACTAGTGAAAGTCATGGAAGTCCTGAATAAAGATCAAACATCATGGAATCAATGACGTGTATGACTGCCATGACAAAGTTACATCCCTACTCCTAACATCAAGCTGTTAGCCTTTTCCCTGCTCTATGTATAGAGCTTACTTCGTGCCCTGGTGAAGGTGAATTGCCATGTAATGTCTGTTTTGTATCTGATTTCTGTGACGTGGAACCTTTGTAAAGGAGTCTCTGACTCAAAGGTACTTTTCCGAAACCTCAATAAATAAATAACAAATAATATACATTATTTATGCAGGGAAGGTATGGGCCAACTTACATTATTTACAGAGGGTGGGCATGGGCCACCCTATACTTTTCATGTAGAGAGGCATGGGCTATCTTGCATATATGATGTAGAGAGGGCATGAGCCGCCCTAAATTACAAATGTATAGAGGGCACAGGCTACCCTACATTATTCAGGTAGAGAAGGCATGGACCACCCTACATTATTCATGTACTGAAAATTGTTTTCAAAAACTTTATATGGAGTAGAGTTATGGGAGCATTTGGAGACTGAACAACTTAAGGGAAACAAAGTTAGATTCTAGTGACAGGTTCTGGCTGTTCCACAAGGCACCTTGCTTGTGCTATAAGAGCTGAATTGGGAGAGACTATGCTTCTCCTTGTCAGTAAATCATTTTTAGTTGATCATTGGATTGGTATTTCAAAAATGGCTGGAAAGACTACCAGTGTTGGCCTTAAAGGAAATGAAAAATTCAAAAAACTTCATTTGGATTATGGATGACTTAAGTATTTGGATTCCATCCTTAGGGAAACTAATCTTTTGGTCTTATCAGAACTCAAAAATATGGGTACATTTATTCATGAGTCACACTGCAAGTTAATTTGTGAATTTCTAAAAGCTATAGTCTGATCTTCAACACTATAACTATAAATGTAGTCCTTGGTACTTAATAAAGAGACTCATAAATCAGAAAATCATCTCATTTTTATCAAGCCACCTGACATTAGGAAAGATTTTAAAAAATTTAGATTTCAGTCTGTTGACACAAAGGTTATGAGGGCTGGATATGAAGGTAAAAATTACTCATATGAAGCAACTATATGTCCATATATGCTTCAAATACTTGAGGACATCATTCACCATATCATGTTTTGTCCATTAGCATACTAACATACTAATTGCTAGCAGATTAGGTCTTACGGTCTATCAAGTCTGCTCGAACCTCAGATCCCATGTTGGGAACCAAGGCCCTCCCCTCCCTTCCATTCCAATACCCCTTTCGGTATCTGTCCCACCCTCTCTTGAAGCCCTCCACTGTGGAAATCTGGACCAGCTTGCCAGGCAGCACATTCCAAGGATCCACCACCCTCTCAGTGAAGAACCTCCTCCTCTTCCCCCCTCATCCTTCCTCCTTCCAGCTTCAAGCCATGCTCTCTGGTGATACCTCCCTCCTTTAGTCTAAAGATCCCCTTCAAGTTTACCATATTTATTCCTTTGAGGTACTTGAAGACTTTGATCATGTCCCCCCATCTCTCCTCTCCTCCAATGAAAACAGTTCAAGCTCCTCAAGTCTGTCTCATACTTCAGCTCCCCCAGCCCTCGAATCATCCTGGTAGCCCTCCTCTGTACCATCTCCAGGAGCTGTATGTCCTTCTTCAAGTGCAGTCTCCAGTACTGTACACAGTATTCGAGGTGAGGTCTAACCAGTCCATTGTACAGTGGCAGAATCACTTCCCTGCTCCTAGAGGTAATCCCCCTTATGATGCATCCCAACATCCTGTTTGCTTTGCTAGCTGCTCTCCTGCACTGCTCAGAGTTATTCATGCATGCATCCACCATGACCCCTAGGTCTTTTTCCCCAAACGAGGCCTCCAGCACCTCCCCTCCCAGGGTGTACCTGTTTTTAGGGTTTCTCCATCCAAGAAGTAACACCTTGCACTTGGTGGTATTGAAATTGAATTTCCGTGTGTGGGCCCAACTTTCCAGGGTGTCCAGGTCCCCTTGCAGGGCCAACCTCCTCTCTTCCCCCTCAACTACTGCTCCCAACTTGGAGTCGTCAGCGAAGAGACTCATCTCACTCCCTATACCCCTCCGATGTCTAATATGTATGCACTGAACAGGACTGGACCCAGGACCAAGCCCTGTGGTACCCCACTACCGACCTCTCTAGGGCTCGAGAGCTCCCCACTGACCACTACTCTCTGTGTGTGCCCAACTAGCCAGTTTCCTATCCATCTGACCATCAATGGGCTCACTCCCAACCCCGTCAGTTTCTCCAACAGTCTTTTGTGGGGGACTGAGTCAAATGCCTTGCTGAAGTCCAAGAATATTACATCCACAGACTTCCCCCTGTCCAGTTCCGATGTTACCCATTCGTAGAACTCCACAAGGTTGGTTTGACATGATCTACCTGGCACAAATCCACATTGTTGACAATCCAGCCCTCCCTCCTCCTCCAAGAACACCCCCAATCGTTCTTTCAGGATACTCTCCATTATTTTTCCAAGGTCAGACTGATGGGTCTATAGTTACCTGGTACTTCCCTCATCCCAGTTTATGGATTGGCACCACATGTGCCTCACGCCAATCCCTAGGTACCCTTCCTGTCTCAAGCAACCTGTTGAAGAGCTCCACCAGAGGTGCGGCCAGTACATCTGCCAGCTCCCATAGTACTCTCAGATGAACACCATCTGGCCCAGGAGATTTATTTTTCTTCAGGTCCTTAAGGGCATGCCACATTTGTTCAGTGGAGATAGCCTCATCCATCCCCCCAACCTTGCTGGCCTTTCTATCCTTGTCCTGGTGTGAAACCCCAGGGGTGCCTTCCCCCCCTTTTGCTCCCTTTCTGTTACTCCCCCGATCCCACACACTACAGCTTCTATACCCCTCGTGCCTTGCTTAGTAAATATCCCATCCCCCTCCCTAGTGAGCACTGAGGTGAAGTACTCGGTTAACACCTCCGCTTGCTCTTTCGCGTCTTCCACCCACCCATCATCTGATCTCAGTCTGCTGACCATTGTTTTTTCTCCACTCCCCGATGTACCTGAAAACCCCCTTTTCCCCCTCCCCAAATCCCCTCTGCCAGCCATTGCTTTTTACTGGACTTTGCCCCCTGCACCATCTGGGTGACTATTCTAGAAGCAGGACGGTATGTTTCCATTTCCCTTTCTCCTCTTGTTGTTTTGTATTTTTTGTAGGCAGCCTTCTTCTCCCTGACCGCTACCTGTACTTCACTGGTCCACCAGCACAGTTTATGAGACCTTGCTCCCTTGTGCTTCACCTTAGCGCAGGTCCTGACTGCTTCATGAAGTCCCCATTTTATGACCTCCCATCTCTTTTCCACATCTGTCATTGTTGTAATCCCTTTCAAGTGCTCCTTGAGAATATTTCCCATGCCCATAAAGTCTGCTCCCCTGAAATCCATGGCCAGTGTCTTAGATCTCTCCTCCTCCCCCCATGCTAATTTGAAACCAGACAGTGTTGTGGTCACTCCCCGTTAGGGGATCCTCTACAACCAGGTCCCTTACCAGATTCCCATCTGCCAATTACCACATCCAGAACATGTCCCTCCCTTGTAGGCTCCAACACATGCTGTGTTAAGAACACATCCTGGAAGTCGTCCAGCAGCCTCTGCTCCTTGCCCACCTTAGAGGACATGGTTCCCCAGTTTGTACCTGGCATATTAAGGTCCCCCATCAACACCACTCTCTCCCCTTTTGGTCCACACTGGGCAATAATGTTGTCCAGCAAACCATCCTCCAGGACATCACCCGACCCAGTGGGCCTATATACTTCACCCAGCTTGACCTTACCTCCTGCTGGGATTCGTAAGGTGACCCATAGGGCCTCCAAATTTCCCTCTGCCACTTCTGCCCTAGCAATTTCTATGCCCTCTCTAATGTACATAGCCACTCCTCCCCCTCTTCCCTCCTATCTGTCCTTCCTAAGCAGAGTGTACCCCTTCATGTTAAGGTCCCAGTCATGGTTATTGTTGGCCCACATTTCGGTGACTGCTGCCCCATCCACCCCCCCTCGAACAGCATGGCCTGGAACTCAGGTATCTTGTTACCCAAGCTCCTGGCATTTACTAACACCACCTCCCACCCCTTATCCCTGATCCCCTTTGTCGAGCCCCACCTGGATTCCTTGTGCCTTCAGCCACCATCTGCTCCTCCTGGAACCTCCTCCCCCTGACTGCTTTCCCCCTCCTCCCCTTGGGTTTGAAGGCTACTCTCCTCATCTGGAGGAGAGGGCTTCCGGCCAGCCCCTTCCTTGTCCCTCCTGCCCCTCACAAGTTTAAACCCCACATTTCTTGAATGTTGTCCGCTATCCCGTTTTAGGATTTCCTTCCCCAACAGGGTAAGGTGAAGCCTGTCCTTGGCATACAGTCCCTTATCCTCCTAAACTCCCTCCCAATTACCTAACACCCCCAACCCTCTTTCTTCCCCCCACTTCCTGAGCCAGTCATTTACCTCTGTGATCTTCCTTTTGTTCTCCACTGAGGCCCTAGGTACTGGCAATATTTCCAAAAAGGAAATGTTGTATCCATTATCCCTACAGACTCTAGCAAGTTCTTGGAACCTTGCTTGGATTTCCAACACACTGTGCCCCTCTATATCGTTAGTCCCCAAGTGACCAGAAAATCCGGTTTCCCTCCACAATCCCTTACCAGCTCATACACCATGAACTTTGCTCTGTGCACCGTCAGCCCAGAGATACTCACTACCTTCACTTGGCTATGGCCTCCCCTTCCCCGTCCCTCCCAATGGATATGCTTAATCATTAAAGTCACCCAATAACAGAACCTTAACTCCGCCATCCCCTTATGGTTACTTCCACTATGCTCTCTCAACCCTCCCCATGATCCGTGATCTCAATTTCATGGGAGTCTTCCTGCCTTATTATGAGAGATCCTCTTGCCACCCTCCCTTTTTTGCCTTCCTTATCATTATGCCTACTCAACTCAGCCCCCCTGTATAGGTATCCCCTTAATCCCACTCATTTCCGGGCCTTTTATCCTGGCACTGATCATATCCCCTTCCCCCACTCCATCATCCTCCCACCTTATAATGGTAATTTAACCTCCAGAGGCCCCCTGTGGGTCCTGTACACCTAGGGCCCCACCCATGGTACAGACTCCCCTCCTGAAGGGGGGGTCCCTCCCCCAACTCCTTGTCTTCTAGATTCACTCCAGTCATGCTCTCCTCCCTTATTTCTGCTATATGTTGCATCTCCCCTTTCTGCTTCATGTTGAAGCTTCCCCTTCTCCCCCGGGACCATTTCTATCCTTTCCTTTTCTACCTGCAATGCCCTATGGATATCCAACTCCCTCTCCTTGGCCTTTACCCCAGTTTCTTCATTTCCACTGATCCCTTCCTCCCCTCTAGGTTGCTTAGCAGCTCAAATTTATTATGACACTTTATGCCAGCCTCCATTGAATGACCTGTTACCCCCGACTGCCCCTCTAAGCCACCCATGTTTCTCCCCACTTGCCCTATCCACTTTAGGAGCTCCCTTCCCACTGTCTGCTCTTCTAGTCTTCCCCCCAACAGCCTCTCCAGACTCTTCCCCCTCCACTTTCTTTATTTTCAGAATGTACACCCCATAAGTTTTCCCCTTAGTGTCAACTTCCCTATCCAGGGGTCCCCTGCCACTAATATCCACCTCCTAGTTGCTGTAACATGACCTCCTTGAGTTTCTGGGCATTGCCCCAGCCTCCAATCATCCCTACCCCTCTGCCACCCATAGCCCCACTCCTTATCCTTGGTTGCCCCCCCAAGTCCCCCAGCTTACTCCTTAACCAAGAAACTTCACTCCTGATCGGAGATAGCTGTCTACAGAGTGGACAGCCTCCCTCTCTCCAGGCCCATTTTAGAATTATTGTTGCCCCACAGCTTGTACATTCTACAACCCTTCTGAAGATGCCTGCTGTGGTGGAAAGAGGCCACCCTGTTTGTCCTCCTCGAGACCTCTATTCATTATGGGCACCTCCCCTTTTTCCCAGTCCCTTCCCCCGGAATAGTACCCCTTCTACCCCTCCAAGTGGCCATACTGGGGTATCCTAACTCAGTCATATTCACTTCAACATACAGCCCAGCTCTAAATAGCCACTTAAACTCTATCTAATGATACAGGTTAACAGGCTTTTAAAAGAGACACTTAATCACTAACTGGAAATACAAATAAACAGTGCTAACTTTGAAGTAGCTAACACCTTAGCTAGATTTCATTACAATGTTCCAAAACAAAGCTATCATGGTGGGAATCAGTACAGAGCAGCAGACACAAGGTCAAATGTATTGGATTCAATTTGCAGCCACAATAGAGTGGGTCCATAAGGATTAGTGGGAGGGGATATAGCGCATTTAAGGGGAGGGAACAGGGCGGGTGAGTGGGAAGAATTTAAAGTTCTGCAGTTCCTTTTAGCAATGAGGGAGGTCCACTTAGCCAGTTACCAGCACCTCTACCCCAAGACTGTTCCTTTCCATTGCGCCCATGGCAGGAGGAGGGGACCCAGGGCACTGGGTCTCCCTCACAGACCCCCGATGTAGCACGTAGCAGTCCAGAAATTTGAGCTGAACTCAGCGTGGCTCAGAGCGTCTTTATGTCCAAACTGCTCAAACGTCACTGGTATCAGCACCAATGTCTACCAAGAGCCTTTTTTGAATTTGGCACTCTCGGTGAGTTCAACAAAGGCTCCCACTGTGGTTTAAATTCTAAGTGGAGCTCTCATCGCAACACAGAGGCTCCCACTGCAGTTCAAGATCTCCAGCTCTCAACTTTAAAGCCCTGCAGTTCCTTTCGGAGTCTAGGGAAGTCTGACAGACCAGTTACCAGTGCCTTTACCCTGAGGAGGTTCCTTTTCAGTTGCACCCATTGCAGGCGGAGAGGACCCGCGGCACTGGGTCTCCCTCACAGACCCCTGATGTAGCATATATAATGATATTCAGAAAAATGGCTTGGTACATATTTTGCAAATTCTTTGGACCCACCATTAAAACAGCTTTATTAGTTACTGTCTAGAACTGATATATTTTAAGTTCCAAGCAGTACTGCAAAAAGAGGCTGGAATGGTTGGATGGAAGACTGGCATCTAGGAAAGGAGGCCCTGTAACACTGACAGGCTGAAACTGGCCCACATTCTAGTGGCGATGCCCAGATTGCAGTGTTTTGTGAAAGTGTGGACAGTGCTCCAAGTAGCTGCAGCACAAATTTCTGCTGCAGAGATGCCCTGGAAGCAGACAACTGAAGTGGCCATGCCTTTGGCAGAGTGGTCCTTAACCCCAGTAAGTTCCTTTCTGTACTTCCTGCAACAAAAAAATGATGCAGTTGGCCAATCATCTGGACAGACACTGCTTGGACACTGGTGTGCCCTCTTTCCCAGGGGCAAAGGAAATGAAGAGCTGTGAGGAATTTCTGCACTCCTTCGTACAAGTAACATAACACAAAATTCTAAGGTGTGGAGCAAGGCTTCCCTTGGATTGGTATGCTTCGGGAAAATCACAGGCAGGTGGATGGACTGATTCAGGATAAACTTGGACACCACCATCTGCAAAAATTTAGGGTTAGTACGCAAAGACACCCTGTATTTGTGGAAAAACAAATAAGGCTGCTCACATATGAGTGCCTACAGCTCTGAAATTCTTCAAGCAAAAGTAATGGCAACCAAAAATAACGCTTTCCATGACAGAAAGCACAGCTTGCACAACATGGCAGGCTCTAAAGGAGTCAATGAAAGTTTCTCTAAAATAAAATTCAGGTCCCAGGCAGGAACAGGATTGCAGACTTCAAGTGCAGGAGGCCTCTCAAGAAAGTACAAGCCACATCCAGCTGGGTCACCGTATGGCCATCAACAGGCACATGGAAGGCTGATATGACTGACAGGTGCACAATAAGGGAGGAATATTTAAGCTCAGCATCTGACATGGACAGCAGATACTCTACAATCTGATTCACTAGAGAGCTAAATTGGTCCAGATGATGGGAAGCTGCCCACAAAGCAAAATGCTTCCACTTCATGGAGTAAGTTGCCCTGGTGGAAGGCTTCCTGGCAGCCACCATGACATCAGCCACTTTAGATGAAACTCCAAATCTAGTGATGGCTATATCTCCAGGAGCCATGCATGCAGATGGACGGACCATAGGTTTGGATGTAGTAGGGTTCTCCACTGCAGCAACAGCATGCCTGAACACAGGAGAAGAGTAACTGGAGGTTCCACTGCCAACTGTTGCAATAGTGGAAACCAAATTTGACAAGGCCAAAAGGGAGCCACCAGAATCATCGTGGTGCCCTCCATCTGGAGCTTGATTAGCACTCTCTGTATTAGAGGGAAGGGCGGGAAGGCATAAAGAAACCTCCCTTTCCAAAAAAGGGAAATACATCTCACCAGAAAACTCCAGGCCCTGGATCGAGTGAGCAGAAAAGTGGCAGTTTTGCATTGTGTGGGGACACAAAATTGTCCAATTGTGGATGTCCCCTCCTGTCGAACAGGTCCTTAGAGACTGAGGTCAGCAGTTCCCATTCATGCATTTTGGACTGTGACTGTTTTTAATGCCTGGAACATGGATGGCTTGTAGCTCGTGACCATGGTCCAGAGCCCAGTATGAAACTCTCATCACCTCCTGGCACAGGGGGTAAGATTGGATGCCCCCTTCCTTGTTGATGTAATGTACCACACTGAAATGTCTCTTATTGTTACCGCAGCCAGCTGCCTACTCAAGCTGCTCGTTATATGCATATTATCTTAAAGTATGTTATAACTGAGTATCTTTATTTTTTCTTTTAGTTGTTTTGGTTGTTTATTGTGCATTCTTTTACTACCTCCGTATGTTTGTTGACCCTCATCCTTTGACTTGGAACCTTTGTAAATGAGCAGTTTCTGCTCAAAGGTATTTGTAATCTGAGATTTTAATAAATAAAATAAAAATAAAATCTGCACCAGAAGAGGGCCAGGGCACAGGTGAGACTGGAAGGCCTGCAGACCATGCAGTACCACTCTCATCTCAAGGACATTGATGTGCAATTAAACCTTAAGGGCAGACCACATCCCTTGGGTCTGGTAGGGACCCTGATAGGCACCCCATCCCACCCCGAAGCATCCGAGGTGAGGATCTGGAGGGGGAAAGGGGATGAGAAATGGAACCCCCACCAGCAAGAAGAAATGTGCAAAGTTGCCACAATTCACTCTGAAATATTTCATGAATTGCGCTCAATTCGTAAAGCACAATTTGCGTAATTCACCAATTCGTGGAGTGCGGATCGGCCACAAAGTGTGGAATTTTATGGGTGAAATTCCACACTTTACAGCAAAAGCTACTGTCTAGTGGGTGGTGCTATGCATATATTTACAGACATATTAGAATACAGATGTTTTAAAAAAATAATTAAATCTATACAAGGTGCAGTCTTATACATTATGTGCACTGTATCTGATAGACAGCATAAAAGTTCTGCACATCTTGAAATTTGGCATGTATAAGAACTAACCAACTTGGTTGTCAGTTTGTTTTTGTGCTGCAAAGATGATCTGTCGGGGGGAGGGTCTGATTCATCTTACCTTGCCAATAAACACTTTATTGTGTGTTAATATGTTGTTCTTGCAATCCCAACTTCTGACCTGGCTGTCAGTTTTTTGTTGGGGTGTGGTCAGATAAGCTTGGGGGGGGGGGGTGTCATCGCACCAAGACCACGATGATGGCACAGTGAAGTTGGGGGATAAAAAAAACAACCAAGTGATTTTATTTTTCCCCAGCTTCACTGGGCCAAGCCAAGAGAGTCTGGACATCAGTGATTTGTGCAGGCAGAGCAGCACATTCAGGGTTGGTGCCATTGTGATGGAGAGGAGTAGGGACTCGGGAGCTACAGATCAGCCAGGCAGCCACCTAAACAGCCCAAATGGGATTTCTTAGCAGTAGATCATTGGTTGATGCCTTCCTACACATCCAGTTAATCTCTTCTATGGCAGGTGTACCTCTGTAAAGGGGTCACCCAGCACAAGGGTGTGAGAATGCATTGGGGAGCTACTCTCCACTCCTCCGGCTCCCAGGATCCATCCAGCATATTGCACCTCATATCCCTTATTCTGGTCACGTGATGGCATTTGGCTAGGCAGCTGCTTGGGCTCTGAGCTCTCCCCTGCAATCGCCGTTTTCGTTGTTTTTCTGAGCCATCGGGGCACTAAACAAAGAAATTTTTCAATAAGGTGTTTAGATACTGTGCCTGCTATCGCCAAGTCCGATTGGTTCGGGAAGAAATCGATTATTTTGGTGGGATGGAGGTCGATATGAAGCAGGCCTCACACACTCCCCTGCCTCCTAACAAGGCCTCAAGAAGCAACGCAATCAGGGCCCGGTCAAATCGGAGCGGAATGATGACAAACCGCAAGCGGCTACTCCCCTGACTGAAGATAAATTTCTTCAAGAACTTACCCCTGTCAAAGATATGCTTAAAGATCTGGCTGCTGAGTTTAAATCACTGCGAGGGGATCTGTCGTCTGTCTCCACCAGGGTCACCGATGTCGAAGCTAGAGTGTTCTCATCAGAGCAAAGACAAGACAAGACGGAGGTCGTTATTGCCGATTTAAAGCAACAGGTTAAAAAGTTGCAAGCCAAAACAGAGGATTTGGAGGGACACAACCGTAGGAACAATCTCCTA
Source organism: Neoceratodus forsteri (assembly GCA_016271365.2). NCBI lineage: Eukaryota > Metazoa > Chordata > Ceratodontiformes > Ceratodontidae > Neoceratodus > Neoceratodus forsteri. The sequence goes on along the minus strand of CM028133.1, from coordinate 594,699,998 downwards.
ATATTTGGTCTGCCGGAGATGGAGGAAGGGCCGGACCTAATGGCCTTCTTACAGAAGCTCCTAGCGAAGATTGTTGGCCCATCTCCTATCAGTCCTCATATCATCTGGAGCGGCCCATCGTTCACTAAGGCCCAGGCCCCCAGCTGGCTCTCCTCCACAACCCATTATAATAAAATTTTAAGTTATATTGAGCGCCAGCATGTTTTCTCTAAATCCCGTGATCTTAAAGAAATTCTATGGGGCTCATCCAGGCTTCGTTTGCGCAAGATCTCCCTAAAGAGACTAGGAAAAAAGGGCAGCTTACCACCCTGTCGTCCAAAAGTTAATAGCTGCCTCCATCCCTTTCAAGATGATGTACCCAGCTACCTTGAAGGTCATGATCGGGGGCTCTGTATGCAGTTTTAACTCCTCAGAAGCGGCCCTAAAGGGAACTCTTGCCTCAAGATTACGGATCTCTTCAAGACAGCTGGCTGATGGACTCATTCTTTGCTAGTTTCTATAATGATTAGATGATCTGGTGATTTGGGTTGTTTTACCCCTTTTCTGGGGCTGACCAGTTGGGTTAAGTCTGTAGGGTGGGGGTCTGGCCTTTCCTTTGCTAGATCGTTGGGATGGCTGGGTCTACCTACTATTTTTCTTTCTCTATCTTCCCCCTTTCTTGACTATCCGCTTCATCTATTTTACTATTTTACTTTTTTTCCCTCTCTCGTTCTTTTTTCTTCCCTTACCTGGGCTCCTTCGCGATGGCTGGATTGGATGAGTGGTTGCCTTTCTGGGGTCGAGGGAGTCCTCCTTGCTGGGCCTGATCGTTCGGGCTCGAGGCAGAACCTTTTTTCATCTGATGCTGTTTTCTGAGGGGACTTCCTGGTAGGAGGACTGTTTTTGGTCCGGTTGTTTTTTCGGTCCCCTCGGAAACAGCATCCCAGTACCGGAATCTCTGCTAATTAAGGCCTTTCCTATTGTTTTTATTTCTTCGAGCAGTTTTGATGTCGGGTAAGTCACCTTTCAGTTTTTGCTTTCTGGGCTTATTGAGGGATGTGCTTTCCACAGCAGGCAGACGGGGAGGGGTCTCTTGTTATTATGGGGATGCCCTCTCCGCTTCTCATTTCCTTGTTTGCCATGCCTTTACTGTGTCTCCTCCATCCAATTTATTTAAGCTATTTTTCAACATATTTGTAGTACTGTTGGTAATAGGCGATCGGGGGCTCGAGCCTGTGGATGCTTGCTCGCTAGATCACGATATTGCGAGCCTATTGATGGGGGTCTGCTAACCTCTCCTGGTGAATGGGTTGAGATATTTCATTATCACGGGGTTTTAGTTATCTTTCGCTGGCTTATGCTAGGAATATTTTCTGTATGGATGTTTGTATCTAGCACTGGGACTCTGGGGTTCGCTATCGGGGTTGGGTGGCCAGGAGTTTGTGTGTTTTCGCTTGGTTGGAGGACTACTTCGTCTGGCCTTCCTTTGTACATAGTTATGTGAGGGTTCTGGGTTTTTTTGATTTTGGGGGAGGTTGTTGGGTTCCGTGATTTTTCCTTGATGCTGGTTTTTAGAGTCGGAGTTTGGGAGGGTGGGGGTTTCATATTGAAGGGTTTCTATAAGATATTAGGGAGGCAGGTTTTGGCTGGGTGGGTAGGGAGGATGGGGTTGTTGGTTGCTCTCCCTGTACGCTACATGGTCTCTGTTTAAATAAGGTTTACTGTTATGGGGAGGTGTCTTAGGTAAACCTCGGTTTGGGGTTGTCTTGGGTGGTATATGTTGGATGTAATAATGTCAAACCTAAAATGATAGATGGGTTGGGGTGCACCCTTTTCTCTTTTATAATTCTGAATATGTCTGGATATTTGGTTTTCATTTATTGTATCTAAAATGGCTATGAATACTCTCAAAATAGCTTCCTGGAATGTGCGTGGACTTCGGGATCGGGTCAAACGGTTGCAGATGTTTAATCACTGTTCGTTGTTACAAATTGACATTCTCTTTTTGCAGGAAACACACCTCAGTCAGGGTGACGAAGCTTTTATCTCGCTCGGCTTTTCTCAACCTTATCTTGCTGGTAATTCTTGTTTTACTAGAGGGTGGCGGTTCTTGTTAAGAAACATGTTTTATTTACTAAGGAGATGACTGTGTCAGACCCAGAAGGAGATTCATGCTGGTTAAAGGAATTCTTAATGGTGGGAATGTTGTTCTGGGATCTATATACGGTCCGGTGGGGGGTGATTCTGGGTTTTTCATGTCCCTTGCTGAGAAATTGGCTAGGTTTCTTCCCGCCCAGTTTATATTGGGTGGGGACTGGAATATTCCTTGCTCACCTGTCCTAGACAGAGACCCTCAGGATAAATGCCCACCTTCCCCAGCTCACAGAGCCTTCTCGGATTTGAGATCATTACTTGGTCTATGTGATCCTTGGAGACATGCTAACCCTTCTCTCCGGGCTTTTTCCTTTCTTTCCCAGTCGCACTGTACTAAATCTAGATTGGACATGGTCTTGGTTAGTGTTTCTTTCCTCTCAAGTCTCTGTTTAACTGGCATTGACCCAATTATTCTTTCGGACCACGCTGTTGTCTGGATCAAGCTTTCCTTAACTTCGGAGTTCTCCCGGGATTCGGTCTGGTGGCTGAACACTCAGCTGTTGAAAGATCCGAAAAACGTATCTGGTATTAGTTCCCTAATCTCGTTATTTCTGGCAGATAATCTTAATTCCACTCAAGGTTTGATATGGTTTGGTCCGCTCTAAAGTGTTTTCTTAGGGGTGAGCTTATTAAAATGGCTTCCTTTAAGAAGAAAAGGGCTTGCTAATTCTCTATTTTTGATGGGTAGAATTCGGGAGTTGGAGACCAAGTACTCTTCAACCTCTTCCTTAATTGATCTTAAAGAGCTTTTATCAGTTAAGAGTAAATATTTGGATCTTTTGAAGGAGAAAACTGAATATTCACTGATTAAAACTCAAGCTAAGTATTTTGACCAGGGGGAAAAATCCGGTAAGCTTCTGGCTTTGCGTCTACGGGCATTGGAAAGCTCCAGGATTATTCCCTCTCTGCTCTCCCCATCTGGTGTGGCTGTTACTGCACCTAGAGGAATTGCCCATATCTTTAAGGAGTACTATCTGGACCTATATAGCAAACCGACGGTGTCACATTCCACTTTTGAACTAGATGAGTATTTGAAGGAGATCGATATTCCGTGTCTATCAGAAACCCAGCAAGCTATTTTGTTGGCTCCTATCTCATCGGAGGAGATTGAGAGATCCATTGCTTCTCTTGCTCCTGATTGAACACCGGGTCCTGACGGTTTCCCGGCTAACTTTTATAAGACCTTTGCCAAAGACTTGATACCTATTCTTCTCAAACTGTATGAGTATTTGTCTGTATCTCCGGAGGTGGATCCTTCATTGTTTGAGGCTATCATTGTCTTAATTCCCAAACCTGATAAGATTCTTACCGACCCGGCCAATTATAGACCCATTTCACTTCAAAATTATGATATGAAAATTCTTGCTAAGATATTAGCTGAGCGAATCAGGATGGTTTGGTCTGGGCTGTTGAGTCCTGAACAGGCTGGCTTTGTTCCTGGAAGATCGGCGGCCGACCATTTGAGGACCCTATCACATATCTCCCAACATGCCCAATCCTTTTCACACCCGGCTGCTCTGGTTTCTCTTGATGCTGAAAAGGCCTTTGATCGTGTGGACTGGTCTTTTCTTTGGGCTGTTTTGGAGAGAATGGGTTTTCCGTCCACCTTTGTTAACAGGATTTGTGTGTTTTACAACTGCCCCTCTGCCAAAATTTATTATAATGGGGTGTTCTCCTCCCTTTTTCGCTTATATGCTGGTACTAGACAGGGATGTCCTCTCTCCCCTCTGTTATTTAATTTGTACTTGGAACCTTTACTTATAAGGATTAAGGCCTCTGCCCAGGTCAAGGGACTTAGATTACACCAAAGAGAACTGGTTCTCTGCATGCGGATGACATTCTTCGCATTTGGCAGACCCGCTGAATCTTTGAAAGAGGTGGTAGGCCTTATTGAGAGGTTTGGTGTCTTTCTCGTTATAGACTGAATATTTCAAAATCTGAAATTCTCCCTTAATGTATATACCAATAAATCTGAGTTCTCCTTTGGTATGAGGTGGGCCCCTAAATTTATTAAATATTTAGGATCTTTTTCTCACCGACCCTTCTCTTTGAAGAAATTAAATTTGGACAGACTTAAGGACTCGGTTTCTCAGGATCTACAGCGTTGGTCAGTTCTTCCCATCTCACTCTGGGGTCGAATAAATATTCTTAAAATGAGCGTTCTTCCCAGTGTTCTACCCATTGAATCTGGTCAACCTTTAGCTTCCTATCTCTTATATTCAACAATTTCATGTGCTTTTCCAACTTTGTCTGGTCGGGGAAGGCGGTTAGGCGTTCCTACGCTAAATTATAAGCTTCCTAAGGAGAGGGGTCTTAGGTTACCCAATCTCCTGTTGTATTACTGGGCAGCTCATCTCTCTAAGTTGGGAAGATGGTTCTCGGCCGAGCCGGACTCATCCTGTCCAATCTGGCTTCAGCTCGAACGCTCCTCTCTTACTGAGATTAAATCTGATAGGTATGCTTTATTCTATCTATCCCCGAAGGTACTCTCCAATTGGGTGCCAGATAGTGTTATAACGGTTGCCATTAAGTCTTTTCTGCAATGTTTAAAGTACTTTCGTATTTCTGCTATCTCAGACCTGGGGCAACCGGTTGTCTGTAATCCTAATGTTAAATTGGGTACCTCATGGATTAACCCGGAGTGGCTTCCACAAATCAGGGAGGCTAGACTTGAGCAATTTTTTAACAAAGATTCACTTCTCTCTTCTGGTGATATTCTTGAGAAATTTGACATATCTAAAAGGGTTATTTTCAAAGTTTATCAGTTGAGACACTTGATTAGTCAAAGATTTGGAACCACTCCTAGGGATTCGGTTGTTTACCCTTTTCTTTCTGAAATTATTAATCTTGCTTCCCAACCTCATTCTATTTCCTTGATATATTCTTTTCTTCTGAAGTATAATTCACCGGAGAGGGCTGTTGGTTCGGATGTATGGGCCCATCTTTTGCCTGATATTTCCCTGGACTGGTGGTGTTTGGAAGGACCTTCATAGATACCATACCCAGGACAGGATGCGACTAACGCAGTATTATATTGTTAACAATTTATATTATACCCCAGTTAAACTTTTTCAGCTCAAGAGGGTCTCTCACCCAAACTGTTTTAGGTGTCTACAAGGTGAGGGCAATCTTGTTCATATGTTCTGGGACTGCCCTAAAGTTGCCCCCCTATGGTCTCAGGTTAGGGACTATCTTGATCCTCTTCTGGGTCTGTCCATTTTTTTCTGTCCTGAGGTGTGTATTTTAGGTGAACTTTCCCGTGTGGATAGTGTCGAACGTAGATATTATATGGCTTTGGTGTCTATGGTTGTTAAAAAACTGGTTTTAAGACATTGGACTGACCAACTGGCCCTGTCATTTGCTGATTGGTTAACTGAATTAGTTTCGTACTTCCAATCTGAAAGGTTGGTTGCCAGTTTTAAAGGGTGTTTGGATCTGTTCCAGAGGAGATGGAGTAAACTTCAAGCCCTCTGCCTGGCTTAATTTATATTATTTCATGACCTGATCCCATATGTCCGCGTGTCATGTTTGCCTGTTAATTTATAACCTTTGTAACTCTTGTTTTCAAAACTGTCTGACTTTTTATAGATGTTGGGATTTGTATCTTTGGGATAATTAATTGTTTTGTCCAGAAAATGTTTGGTCTTTTGTTCGGTGCACCCTGGGGGGGAAGGGATTGGGTTGTGGGGGCGTGGGCTCTCAATGTTGTGTAATGGTTTTTTCTTGTAGCTGATGATGGGTGGGTTGGCGGGTTAGTGGGTGGGCTGTTTTTGTGTTTATTTTTCTTTTGTTCTTTATGGGGGGGTTGGGTAAAATTTTTTTGGGGGGTATATTTTCTGTTCTTTTGGTTGTACTGCCTGTTTCACTGTTGCATTGTATTTTCCCGGTGTATATTGTGTTGTTGTTTGTTTCTTAAAACCAATAAACTTAAATTTCAAAAAAAAAAAAATATCCCTTATTCTCTGTAGCAAAGTTTACTTTAATTGGATTCAGTTCACCTCCTGAAGGAAATACCAGTCATGCCTTGTCCCTCAATTTAGATCTCCTTGTCACAGTCCATAAATCAACAAAGCATGATTTTGCCCCTGAGTGGGATCAAGTTAGAAAGGTCCCCCCCAATATAGTGCTTTAATGTCTCACATCCTCGGTGGCTTGCGCTGAACCACTGCCCCTCAAATAAAGCCTTGCAGTGGACTTTCAGGGTGCTGCAGTGTCCTGGAGAGCCACTGCTTCTGCTAGAGTGCCATGCAGGAAAAAGTGATGAGAAGTCGAGAATGCAACAACAATTCTTGGTGAAATTTCTATGCATAAAAATGTCACCAGGAATTGTTGCTGCATTCCCAAGTTCTGGCCTGGCTGTGGGATGCAAAGATGATTGGGGGTGGGGTGGGGGCTCGTACCAAGATCACAATGATCACATAATGAAGTTGGGGGGGGACAGTCAAGTGATTTTTTTTTTCACCAGACATCAGTGATTTAACATATATGCAGGCAGAGCAGCACGTTCAGCATTGGTGCCACAGCGATGGTTAGGAGTGGGGACTCAGGAGGAGCTACAGATCACCTAGGGGTGGGGGATTATACTTCATGAGACACTTATCCTTGGGGGGCAATAACTGATGACAGATCTTCTTATTCCCATCTGACCAGAATTGTCTATAAAAGCAAGGCACTGTCTGATACAAGGTATTCTGACACCTGGTCTGTAAACCTCTCCTTTTCATTGACAGACTATGCTAAATAATGTTGCTGCAATAAAAAAAAAAACTAGAATCAGTAAATATTTAGAAAGACTAGAGTTTGCACTGTTATAGCCAATTCTTGTCAGACGGGGATAAGAATAACTGTCTGTAGTTATCAGCCCCCCCCACAAAAGCACTGTCAGAGCCTTCCCAACTAGATCTCACAGCACGCTGCGTTCCGACTCTCACTCACTGACAGAGTGGGAGGGTGGGAGTTCCACTAGACACCAGGGATTCATTGATGATTTTTTTTTTTACACTGGGGCTGGCGATCAGTGGGAGGGCTACTAGACACTAAATATTTCTTGACATTGGTGCCAGCGATCAGCAGGGGAGGGGGGGAACCACACCAGGGGCAGGATTCACAAAGCTATCAGGACCTAAGTCCCACTCCGCAACTGCAGTTGTGGACTGAAATCACCTGCAGCTGCACTGGTTGCGATTCACAGCCGCAGCAGTTGCAGAGGGTGTTATGGCTGCTCCCACCAACTGTAGTATCTTTCCACAGCTGCGGTGATCACCCTGGTGACACCACCCACAAGCTGCCATACATCGTGGAGCCAGTCATAATCCATCTCCACCTCTGTGAACACCCACCTCTGTTGGACTCCTGCGGCTCCGAAAGTGGCCACCCCTTGGTTCCGACATTTTGCCGCAGCTGTGGGAATTCCACAATCTTTGTGAATCCTGCCCCAGGGATTTAATGAATATTTCTTTTACATTGGGGCTGGCGACTGGTGGAAAGGGGGGCCAGTAGACATCAGAGATTTAAAAAAATATTTGTTTACATTTGGACCAGTGATTGGCGAGGTCTCCCCTAGACACCAGGGGCAGGATTCACAAAGAAGGCCCAAAATCCCTGCAGCTGTGGGAAAAAAGCCTGCAGCACTGTGGAAATGCAGTTGCGTGATCTTCACAAAGAAAATCCCACAACTGCGGGAATTTCACAAAATGTCCAGCGGCTGTGGAATTCCAGCAGCTGTAGGAATCCCACAAGTGCTACGAATCCGCAACTGTGGCTCTGCAGCTGTGGAAATGGCTGAGGAGGCACAGCAATAGTACAACTCAGTAGCTGAAGCAGCAGACTTTAACATTGCTGGCATAATATGAAGCTGACAGCACACACAAAGTGACCTGCAACCAGTCCCTCAACTGGGACCACTGCAGCACTACAGGTACCAGCGATACCATGGCACCACAGTGGCTGACTGTCACTGCTGGTCATCCCTTCCTGGGGTGTTCCTGTGGCCTGTGGAGGGGTAGCACTCACTGCAGGCTGGTCAGGCTCTACTGCTTGTGGGGCTCCGTCATGGGCTGCACTGGGTCTGGTGGTTGTTGCCTATTGCCATATCATGGCAATGTGTGCATTTGTTGCTACACCAACAACCACTGCTATACTATCAGGGATGCTATTGCCTGTGCCTCACCTCCACCTTAATTGATTCCAACTGTTGGGGCACTACTGCAGTTTGCTGAGGGAGAGTTACACCTCATTCCACTGTGTGTAACATTTTTTCTGCAACTGCAGAAAAAACCTGGCTGAGAATAGCCTTTCAGGGTCTGTGCCTTACTTATCTCACACCTTTTTTTCCTCAGGGACTTCCGTAGCTGCACTTTTTTCCAGTCTGTAGTGTCTTTTTTCACAGCTGCGGAGGTTTTTATGAATAGCACTTAGAGCAAGCTCCCCTTTTTTTCCATAGCAGAGGCAGTTTTGGGGACTTAGGGAAGGTTTTGCACCTTCTGAAAGCTTTGTGAATCCAGCCCCCAGGGATTTAGTAAATATTTCTTTACATTTGGGCCAGCAATCGGCAATGGGGGGGGCCACTAGACACCAGGGTTTAATTTATTTATATTTTTTTTAAATTAGGGTTGATCAGCGGGGGGAGGGCACTAGACACCAGGGGCAGGATTCACAAAGAAGGGCAAAAATCCCACAGCTGTGGGAAAAAAGCCTGCAGCACTCTTGTGAAAATGCAGTTCGTGATATTCTCAAAAGAAACTCCTGCAACCTGGGGAATTCATAAAAATCCCGCAGCCTGGGAATCCCGCAGTGTTATGAATCCACAGCCGCGGATCTGCAGCTGTGGAAATGGCTGAGGAGGCACAGCAATAGTACAACCAAGTAGCTGAAGCAGCAGACATTAACATTGCTGCAATAGTATGAGGCTGACAGCACCCACAAAGAGACCAGCAACCAGTCCCTCAACTGGGACCACTGCAGCACCACAGGTACCAGCAATACCATGGCACCACAGTGGATGACTGTCACCACTGGTCCTCCCTCCCTGGGGTGTTCCTGTTGCCTGCAGGGGTAGCACTTGCTGCTGGCCAGGCTCTACTGCCTGTGGGGCTCCGTCATGGGCTGCACTGGGTCTGGTGGCTGTTGCCTGTTGCCATATCACGGCAATGAGTGCTTTTGTTGCTGTAACAGCAGCCACTGCTATACTATCTGGGAAGCTATTATCTGTGCCTCACCTCCACCTTAATTGAATCCAGTTGTTGGGGCACTACTGCAGTTTGCTGAGGGAGAGTTACACCTCATTCCAGTGTGTGTAACATTTTTTCCACAACTGCAGAAAACAACTGGCTGAGAATAGCCTTTCAGGGGATATGTCTTACTTATCTCACACCTTTTTTTCCTCAGGGACTTCTGCAGCTGCACTTTTTTCCACAGTCCATAGTGTTTTTTTCTGCAGCTGCGGAGGGTTTTGTGAATAGCACTTAGAGCAATCACCCCTCTTTTCCATAGCTACGGCAGTTTTGGGGGCTTAGGGAAGGTTTTGCACCTTCTGAAATCTTCGTGAATCCAGCCCCAGGGGCAGGATTCACAAAGCTATCAGGACTTAAGTCCCACTCTGCAACTGCAGTTGCAGGCTGAAATTGCCCGCAGCTGCGCTGGTTGCGATTCACGGCTGCAGCAGATGCGGAGGGTGTTATGGCTGCTCCCACCAGCCGTAGCATCTTTCCGCAGCTGCAGTGATCACCCTGGTGACACCACCCACAAGCTGCCATACATCATGGAGCCGGTCGCAATCTGGCTCCACCTTTGTGAATACCCACCGCTGCAGGACTCCTGCGCCTCCACAAGTGGCCATCCTTTGGTGCTGATGTTTTGCCGCAGCTGTGGGAATTCCACGATCATTGTGAATCCTGCCCCAGGGATTTGGGGGAGTTGCAATTTCTAACTTCCCCTTGCTTTCATTTTTTTAAGTGCAATTTGCACTGAAAAAAATCCTAAAAGCAAGGTGAAGTTACAAATGGCAAATTGTCATTTAAAGTGACAACTTCGTGAATTGATCTGCGGAGGCAAATTTGGCAACTTCGCGGACAATTCGTGGGCGAAGTAAAACTTTGCTGCATCTCTACCAGCATGTGGCTGAGTTCCATCCACCACTGAAGGACCCTCTTGATGGTGGAGGAGACCAGGACCATCTGCTCCAGGTCATCGGTCTGCTGGTCCCACTGCACCCTCAAGGTCCATTGGGGGACACACATGTGGAGCCGTGGAAGAGGGACAGTCATAATGGCTGTGGACATGAGCCCCAGAAATCTGAGGTATATACAAGCTGTGACATATTGGCTGCAAAAGAGTTCCTGGCCTGTGCAGTGAGGTGCTCTGCTTGATCCAGAGGAGGGAAGGCAGAGCCCTGAGCAGTGCCAAGAATGGCCCCAGTGTATTAGAGATTGAGGTCCAGAGTCAGGACTGACTTGGTCAGGTTGACTGTGACCCCCAGCTGGTGAAACAGCTGCAGTGTACGCTGCAGGGTGAGAAGTAATTGCTCCTGGGATGAGGCCTTGAGCAGCCAATTATCCAGATAAGGGAAGACATAGAAGCCTTCCCTCCTGAGGGCCGCCACTACAACCGTAAGGCACTTGGTAAACACTGAAGGTGCTGAGGATAAGCCAAAGGGGAGAACCCTGAGCTGGAAGTGCTCCACCAGGAACATGAATCTGAGGTATTTCCTGTGGGCAGGACAAACTTTGATATGCAGGTAGGCATCTTGCATATCCAGGGAGCAGATCCAGTCACCCTCCCAAAGCACAGGTAACAGACCAGGGAGGGTGACCATCCTGAACTTTTTGTACTGAATGTAGTAATTTAAAATGCATAAGTTCAGGATGGGCCTCAGGTCCCTGGTGGACTTGGTGATGAGGAAGAAATGGAAGTAAAACCCCCTGTTTCGCTGGGTCTCGGGAATGGGATTTATGGTCTTTTTGGCTAGCAGAACGCGAATCTACGCTTGCAGCACTGGCATACAAGCAGAGGGATAACAGGAGGGTCTGAGCAGAAGGTCCAGAAACCTTTCCATGAACTCTAGGGTGTGGCCACGATGGATTATTTGAAGCACCCATGCATCAGAAGTAATCCCCCACCATTTCTTGAGATGGAGGGAGAAATGACCCCCTACAACCGCATTCTGAGGAATCATATGGGTGGGGGTTGACCAAGGAATCAGCCTGAGGAGGGGCCCATGGTGGTCCCTGCTTCTTCTTCCCTTGCAGACTTGCTAGGGTTGGCGGGGGTAGGCAGAGCAGCAGCCACCTTTCACTTGGTGCACACTTTAGAGCAGGTAGCACTCACCAACTAACAAACACTGGCACAAGGCAGTAGTTGCCAGTAAAAAACTATTCATTGTGCCATAAAGAAAATGCCAGATATCTCTGTCACCGACACAAACTCCTGCCCTTCGACTAATAGGTATTCCTTAGGGAGCTCCTAAGGAAGACCTAACCGTCGAAGTGCAGGGGTTTCTGTCAGTTACAGCAGTATCTGACATTTTCTTTATGGCACAATAAATAGTTTTTTACTTGCAAATACTGCCTTGTGCCAGTGTTTGTTTGTTGATGAGTGCTGCCTTCTCTAAAGTTTTCACTTGGTTGGCCACTTGGAAGCAACTCTAGGATGGTGCCTGGCCCACCAAAAGTGCACCCTCTGACTACTCTTCTGGTGTGTGTGGCAGAGAGAATGTAACAAAGGGAGGGTTCTACCTGAAACCTGCAGGTCACTAAGGATGTCCTGCACATCACCCAAAAAAAGTTTTTGGCCCCTGAAAGGGGAATTCATGACTTGATTGCTGGACATCAGTCATAAACCCTGACACTCTAAGCCAGGAGTAGAGCCAGAGGTGAATGACGACTGCCTAGGCTCTTGCTGAGGCATCCACAGTGTCGTACGCTGCCCTCAACAAGTGCCTCTTCATGGTCAGCATGAGCTCCAGACTGGAGAGCCTTTAGCATGTCATGTTTCTGCAGGTATGCTGACCGCACTGCGAAACCCACACGGTGAAATCCCCCACAGCGACAATCTCGACAGGTCTTAAGATTGTCACTGTGGGGACCCACGGGTGAAATTTCACCCTTTTGCTGACTTTCGCCCCCCCCTCAAGTTAACTCTGACTTGGAGTTAGGAATCTTTAGGAAGGAGGGGTGGGGGGGTGATAGAAAACACACTGATGTCGGACAGGTGAAATTTCGCCTGTCGACATCAGGGATCTTGCTATGCCAAACCTCGAGTCGGCATAGGTAAATTGTTTCTGTGAACTCACAGAAAGGGACTGAGCAACCGATCTGGCAGTGTCCCAGAGATCAGGCTGGTACTTTAACATATACCCAACATAACTGAAGACCCTGATGGCTAGGTTACAGAAAGCAAAATCCTTTTTCCCCAATAGGTCCAGTTTCCTAGATTCCTTGTTGTGAGGGAGGGAACTGAGATGTTGCGGTCATTTAGAGTAGTTATGAGCTACATTGATGACCACTGAGTCTGCCTGGGGGGACCTGGAGAAAAAAGTCATGCCCAAGGGGGCCTTATGTAGTTTGTTTGCCTTCCTGGGCATAGAAGGAACCAGGTACAGCCTTTACCAGGCAGCTAAGATAGCATCTTCATAGGCATCAATGATGGGTGGTATGACCAGGGTGGAGACTTTTGACAACTCAAGTAGTGTACCAAGTTCCTGCAAGGAACATCTTGTTCTGCAAAATCAAAACCCATTGCTGCTTGCAGCTGACACATGACTGCTCCAAAAGAGGGGTCATCAGGAGAGAACGAGGCACATACAGTAGTTGGATGAATTGTTCCCTGTGGACAAAATCGTAGACGTGCTGGTAGGGGTTCTGAGCCTGGCACCTACTTCGTCATCATTGTTGTCATCCTCATCTGGTTGGAGGTAATCTGGATGATTGTCATCATCGTCATCAACCCCAGGTTCGGGTGGGGACTGAGGACATCGATGAACATGAAGGGATGACCCTCATCGATGGGTGGCATGGGGGCACCTCAGGCATCCAAGCAAGCCCTTTCGAGGGTGGGACAGGAACCAGGCCAACCCACTTAACTAGGTCCAGGACCAAGGAGAACAAGGCCTGGACATCAATGGTGACAGCCGTCCATGGAGCACTGGGAGGTGGCACCAAAGGGTAAAGAGATCCATGCGATGACAGGATCATCAACAGAGGGTAGGAAGGAATGGGGGCAGACTGGTGAACCAGTTGAGGAACCTGCAGCCCCAAAGAGGTAGGGAAGGGTATCAATGGGCCAGGATGACCGCCCAACCAAAAATGCCTGTCTTCAGCTGTGAACAGGCTGGTGGTATGCCCTGACAGAGCACCTTGAGGAGGAGGGGGGGGCATTCAGCGGGGCAGGTGAGTAGGTGGGGGCTAAGTGGGAAGCCCTGGCAAGATTGACCCCCCTGTCGATGGAGCTGACAGGTCACACTGCCAGCATCCCCCCTGTGGCAAATAGGATGAAGAAGCCAGTGGGCCAGTGGGGAGTGACAGCGGGAGCTGAGATGGGCCCGCCTATGATGCGGTACTGCTGGCCTGAACTGCATCAGTGGCCAGGGCTATAAGTTCCTGCCATGTAGCCATAATGGTAGGTGATGCAGCGGGGACTGGCATCACAGAGGACAACAACCCTGGATTAGTCAGTGCAGGAAATCGCTATCAGGACCGCTTGAGGGAGGAATGGCCCATATCCCAGTGGTGGAGCTTCCCCATTGAGGATTTGTCCCAGGCTTTGCCCGACAATGGGGCCAGGTAAGTGGAGGAGCTTCTGGCCTGGAGCTCCTTCTCTAAGATGGCCACCTTCTGCTCCATATTGTATTCCTTTAGCTCCTCCAAGTGGCGTCAACGGGTGGCCTGGTTGAAGCTGCAGCAGACTTTGTAGGCATTTATGTCATGGCCAGTGATGGCGCAGAGACAACAGACACAGGAGTTGTGGAGATCCTTTTCAAAGATTTTCTGTCCACAGCTGCAATGATGGAAAACTGAGTCCAAAATGTACATAAATTAAAAGAAGGAAAGGATCACTTTAGATTAAACTAAAGTGAAGGGGAACTAGGGAGAGAAAAGAAAACAAGAAACTGGAGAGAGAAAACTTCAATGGTTAGAAATGGCGGTCCACAGAAGCAATGGTACTCTACAGAGTCCAGTGCAATGGTTGATGGTGGGAAAAGAACTGAAGAGGGCCTGGGGCTGCCTGTGGCTATATAGAAGCATGTCGACATAGTGACATCGTCATGGGCGGCCCCAGTTAAACTGTTTGTGAAAAAGCTTCCATGTGGTCCTGGCGCTTGATGGCTGAGGTTTCTAAGGTGTGATCTGCCGCAAGAGATAGCCTCGAAGAAGATCTATAATGAACTATTTCAATTGTACTGTCATGTTATTTATTCTTGTTATTATCATTATGCCCATTTTCTCTGTGGAGAAAGATGACCAACCTGTAAACTGGGACTGCTGAGGAGATGTGCTGTCTAGCCAAATTAAAATGTATATGCTTGCTCTCTTCTACGACAGGTATGCCATCAATGGCTTTTCTTCATAGTCAATTTACCTTGGTAAAAGGAGTTATTGCACTTAGAAAGTGCTTATTTTATTGTTTTATATAGGCTGGCATCCATTCTGATGGTTGGGAAAGGATGTGTGGAGTAAGGACCAAAAGGGGGGCTGTGGCATTCCCATGGAGCAGGAGTCAGTGGAAAGCTGTGGAGGAGAAATGAGTGTTGAACTAGAATGGAGTCAAAAGTAGGAGAGGTTGCAAAGAACAGAAAAGTAGAAAAGTGGTGGGAGACATTGGGAGTGATGCATTGGACTGAAGAAAAGAGTGAAACTGAAATGGAACAGATGGATAGGAAAAACCAAAAGGGTCAGAAACTATACGGCTTGGAGGATTGAATTGAATTTCAATTTCGTATTTGTATTTGCTCAGTCTGAAAAATGCATCAAGTGATATATGCACGGTCAGTACTGTACTTACAACAGGATTTTTTTTTCCGTAAGTAGTTGTATGTTTTTTGACTTTCGTTCCCTGACCCCGTGTGTGCTGGCATCATGTGCACATGTGGAGGCATGCACATGCTATGCACTATGGGATGCCCCACCTTATCTGTTGCACCTTTACCACCTAAGCCTGTCACCGGACCTCCATCCGGTGATGGTGGGACTACGGCGGGTGACCCCCTCCCAGGAGAGGAGAGCCAGTGCTCAATCCTGTTCCCACCCTCCCCCTGCAGGCAACCTGACGCCGAGGTTGTTCCCAAACCCGGATCACCGGCATAGCATGAGGTAAGGTGTCCAGTGCCTCAACCCTCAGTGCCACCGGGCTGGCTCTTATAACAGGATTTTAAAACTAGATTTGTGTTCGAGTTTGTAAGGCTGAGGCAGAAAACTCTTTGGTGACTTTGTGTGGTGAGTACTGTACATTGCAAATTCATTTTTATAACTTTGTGCTTATTTTTGGTGCTCCTTTCCTTAGACAGTTGCCTATTGTTATGTTTTTTGTAAGGGTAATAATTGTTAATTTTTAATTAATTATTGAGTCATTGTTTCTTAACAAATTTAAATTTCCAAAGCACCAAATAAGTAGTAAGACTGATTGTGACACATAGTACGTCACTTACTTCATGGTGCACTTCATTTGTACTTAGGCTCTAAGCTGTAAATATAACCAGGTTTTCATATGCTCTGAATCAGGAGCTGAAGTCATGCTGAAGCTTTTAACACACTCCATTGGGGTATAGAGTTTTGCCCAAACAGACCCCCATTACCATAATAAAGACACCACACCATTTTTCTTGGTATGGAGAAGGGCGCAGCTTTTACTTAACTCCAGTATTCACCAACATTACAAACATCAAATCATTCCTTAAAATATATACATACATACATACGACAAATCAACCAGTTTATACATACGTAAAACACATTAAGACCCCTGGGGCACCAAATTCATGTGACTTTGGCTTAATCCTAAATCATCAGCATCCAGCATATCAAGAGAGCTGTGGCCCTTGAGTTGGACAGACCTGCCCAGGGCCATGTGTCACTCTTTGCTAGTCCCACCCCCACACTTTTTCTTTGGATTCTGGGACCTCCGTGACCCTTACCGAGGAGCATGACCACCCTGGGCTGCACTCCACACTTGCAGGTCATGTCCCCATTGTATTCTGAAGCATGCCTTAATTTATGTGACTGCCTCCCATTTCCATGAGGCGTACCCACCCATGGTCTCGCCTCCAGATAGCTGTCACCCAATCCCAAACAACTTAACTTTTTGCCAAGCACCTTTTATTTTTTAGATCAGCCATGAATTTACTGCCACTTAAACATGCTTACCATATTTTCCCCACCAATGCCCCAGGGATCTCACCTATCCTCGTGACACAACCTCTCAAAAATCTTGGAATGTTGCATAGAAAATATCATTGCCAATTTCAGATGTGTACCCCAACCTTACTATGTAGTGCATCACACACCTTCATGATGTGAAAGTGTCAGATGATCTCCACTCCACATGAGAGAGCAAACCAGGACACCTCCATGTTTACCTCCCTATGTGCCTTTTCTATCACATGGGCATTGTGTGCTCCTCTCCATCGTTGTCTCGGGATGCTCCATGACCATGCTAGAAACATCTGTGGGAGAAACCTCCTCATATGGGCCAAGCCCTTCTTGATTTCCACAATCAGTTTTGGTGCCCCAAGGGCAAGCAAGGCATTCCCCCCTAAATGTAGTGCCAGAGCCAATGGTGGTTGCTTCTGGAGCCCTATATTATGCACTGTTTATGTCAACTGACCCCACCTAATGCCCCCTTTTCCCACCCAACAAATGATGACTAACTGTTCTGCTATTCCCAGCTATGTACAGTCCGGTTGAAGTGCTGCTCTCCTTTGAGCTTTCTGAACATAGTAATGCCCAATAATCCATATCATAGGGGTTACATCCATTACATGGAAAAGACAGACAAAACAGCATGAGTGGACTGTATGATCTACAGTAATTTGTACCTCTCTATATCTGCCACCTTGTCCCATGCAACTGGCCTGACCTTAACTTCAGCATCTTCGACATCCCTTCCTGGGGCTGATGTATCCTTTAAAGAAATTGGATGCCCATCTGCCCACCTCTTTTATCTGTTCTTCCACCATTCTAAATCTAGCTGCCTCTGTAGCCATGTCAATTCTGAAAGAGTGCATGCTGAAGGATTCTGTGTCCTTGCCCACCAGCCATAAGCCTTTCCTGGTGACAGCAGCACACTGTTACCTTGTGACCAGCTTTCTGTCCCCATGTATGAAAACATGCCCTTCCTCAGGGTCTGTCAGCTAAATAGTCCTGCATCAATGACCAAGGACAGATGTCACCCACTTCTGCTTTGTGCTGGGTTATGGAGGTCCTTGGTTTCATACCTTGAGCTGCAGGTCACACTTAAAGACTTTAGAACTTCAGATAGTTCCTGAAGGCTAATGAGCTTCCTGCTGTCTCATGGTTTTACCTTAGATCTGGCCCATCCTTCCCAATTCTTCATGGTAGTAAAGGTGTCGGTTGGGTTAGGGAAACCATGTGCTTTCTGCAGAAAAGTGATCCCTGTTAAGTACAAGTGAATTGCTACTTTAACCCTGCCCAACTGTATCAAGTGGAGGACGTAGTCCTGGACCTGTTTTGGGGTTTTGTTCAGAGACATGCTTACCATGTGACCACAAAAGTTGAGAAAAGCTGAGAAACAACTTCATATTTTTTCCATGTCGAGAGGCAACAGGGAGCTGTACCAGTTGGAGTGTTCTTGCTTCCCCAGCTGCCATACCACTTCTGGTATTTGTGTGGGTGATGAGTCTGCATCTGTTGCCAGCTGCCTGAATCAGTCAAACTGTAATCAAGACAAGGCATCAGCAATCACATTTGTCTTGCCCAGCAAGTGTCAAACTCTAAACGTGATATTCTGCTGGAGACAGCATAAGATAAACACCTGCAGCACACTCATAACATCCTCAGACCTGGAAGTCTGCAAGTTGATTATTTTAGATAGGGCTCTGTTGTCTGCATGGAAAAATACATACTGGTTTTCCAGATTGCATCCCCACACCCTCACTGCTGTCAAAATAGGGAACAAATCTAGCATTGTGATATTCTTCATCAGTCCTTGCTCAACCCATTCCTGTGGCCACTGGCCAGCAAACCATATACCCTGGAAAAAGGTTCCAAAACCCAATCCCCCAGAGGCATCTGTAACCAGGTCCAATACCTTGTGCTCCCCTGACCTATTCTGCCAAATAACCACCTTGTTAAACTCCTACAAGAACAATTTCCACACTTTGAGATTGACTGTTATTCCCTGAGCCCAGCAGCCCAGCAGGTTAGTAATTTTTTTATAAAATGCATTTAGAGGCAAAAGAAATACCCACCCCAGTATTAGATTCAGGATGTGAGTGTCTTTTTATAGAAATGGTATTGGGCAAAACAAAGAAATTAAATGTGGGATGTGTATATAATCCTCCAAATTCTAAGATTCAGGGATTGGAGGAATTAACTAAAATATTGGAAGGATATAGCAAAAAGCAGTTCATTGTAATGGGGGATTTTAATTTAAATTGATGGGGGACTGAGGTAAATAAATACAGGAAGTTGCTGCAGGGAGTGAACCTTGAACAAATTGTAACAGATGGTACAAGATTAAATAATAAAACAAAGCAATTTAGTTTAATTGATTGGGTATTGGTAAGTAATGTAAAAAATAATGGAAGCTCAGAGGTATTACCCAATGTAATTAGCGGCCATCATCCAATTTATTGTGTTTGGGGGAATGGGAGACCCAAGGGTAAATATTGTGTAGTGGAAAATAGAACTTTAAGTGAGGAGAATTTGTTAGCTATTAAACAAGCTCTATCAGTGGTTAATTGGACCTAATTAAACAATATTAGAGACATTAATAAAGCAGTAAGTATATTCACGGAGACGTTAAAACACAATAATTGACAAACGAGCCCCAATAAAGAAGAGAAGGGTGAGGAGCACTAGAAACAAATGGTTAAATTCTAAATTGTTTAAACTAATGAAGGAAAGGGATACAGCTAACCAATTATATAGAAAAACTAGGTTAGAATCAGACAGGAACCATTACAGACAGTTGAGAAATAGATGTAAAAAAGAAATAAAAAGATCTAAGGTTGAGTTTTTTAAGAATTAACAGGTTACTACTTTTCAGGACAAAAAAACAGTTTTAGAGAAATGTGAATAATTTACTGGCACCTAAAAAAGAGAATAATATAATTGGTTTAGTTAAAGAACAACAGGTGATTACAGGGAAAAAGGAAATGGCAGAATACTTGAATGAAAAATTCACTGATCTAGATGAGTATCTTTTGGATTTTGGGGAAATGGTTAAATTTAGAATGCCTGACCAACGTAATAATTTACCTAAGTTTTATTTTAAGAAAATCACTTGGAATGAAGTTTATCAGGAACTCTTAAAATTGGATGAAACAAAAAGATTTGGGTTTAATCAGCTAGAATCAAGAATCTTAAAAATAATGGCAAATGAGATTGCAAAACCACTGCAGCTGATTGTAACATATCACTTGAAACAAAAATTGTACCAACTATGTGGAAGAAAGCAATAGTGATTCCCATTTTTAAAGGGGGTCAGGCAGATCTTGTGGTAAATTACAGACCAATTTCCCTGCTGTCTATAGTGGGAAAAATCCAGGAAAAGTTACTGCATCTACAAATTGTAGAACATTTAAATAAACATCAGGTGCTTACGGATGCACAACATAGCTTCCATAAGGGGTGTGGTACAAAGACGGCCTTGGTCAGGTTCATGAATGACTTGCAAGAAAATATGGACCAGGGAAGTACACAGGTGTGGTGTTTGTGGACCTGACCAAGGCCTTCAACCTAGTGGACCACCAAATATTGATTTTCAAACTGAAAGTGCTGGGGTTTGGAGACCAGTGACTGAATGGTTAAATGATTACCTGACTATGAGAGAACAACAGGTTAGGATAAATGATACTGTGTCTGACTTTAGAAAAGTCAGTTATGGGGTACCACAGGGATCAATATTGGGGCCTCTGTTGTTCTCTCTCTCTATATAAATGAATTACGATAATATGTAAAGATTCCTCCTTAATTTTGTATGAAGATGATGCAATTTTATATGTGGCTGAGAAAAATATTGACTTGATTAGCATTAAATTAGAAAATGATTATAGAAAAATGATAGGATGGTTAAAAGCAAACAGATTAGTTTTGAATAAAAAAAAGACAAAAGGTATGCTGTTCAGTATGCCTGCAAAGTTAAGGAGGATGAAGGAAGATTTTAAAATAATAGATAATGAAGGTTCTTTTCTTGATATGGTCACTGAGTTCAGTTATTTGGGTGTGTTATTAGATAATCACCTTTCCTTTGCTCCTCATTTAAATAATGTAACTAAACAGATACATAGTAGAATTGATGCACTATATACAGTAAGGGATTCTTTAACAGATTATACTAGGAAAACTATAGCAACAGCATGTTTATTGCCCATATTAGATTATGGAGAGTTGATTGGCAGGGGGTCAGAAAAGGTAAAACAGCAGAGACAAAGTCTATATAATTCCATTTGTAGATCTGTATTAAGGGTTAGACGTAGGGAACATCATTGTAATCTATACAGTAGGTTGGGTTGGGTACCTTTGATGCAAACAGACACTATGCAGGAGTTATGTTTTGTGCATTGATCCCTCTACAGTCTTATATACACTCCTATGAACAACTTTTTTCTTGCAGAACAAACACTAGGCAGCTAAGATCCAGTTCTTCTGTTTTATTGGAAATTCCTCTTTGTAAAACATCAAAGAATCAAAACCTTTTAAATACTGTGCTATAGATAGTTGAAATAAATTGCCTTATGACTTAGGAAATTTAAAAAGTTTAGCTTCTTTTAAAGTATCTCTAAAAAGACACTTGTACCTAGGGGTGGGATGTAAGTGTACCTGGAGGTTGCTTTAGGCATTGCTCTTTACACAGTCTAGCTCGATGCCCAAGTACAAAAGGCAAGTTATTTATTTATTTAGCTTTTGTTGACCAGGTAGGTACACTAGACAAGTTATATGCCTATTTTCAGGTACGATCCGGGAGAGTACTATGACAATACAGTCCAAACAGGGTACATAACACAGGTAGAAGCATGGTACAGAATCACAAAAGAGTCAGGTAAACATAGATAGTCTACAATAAGCAGTAATAGGTAAAATATATATAACACATACATAACAAATAGGCCAAGTCATTCAATGGCAATACTAGTGTGTGAGTGATCCTTTTTTCCGAGCCACAGAAACAGATAATTCCTGAGCAGATAAACAAGCAAATTGCATGCCTCCCAGAGTTAAAGGGCAGTAGGCAGCTTCATTAGAGCCTGCAAGAGGGATCACAAGGTTGGGTGAGTCCAATTTAGAGACCTGGCTAAGGTAGCTTGGGACACCCGAACGCAGAGGCCAGTTTCAAGTGCTCCCACAGGTAATTTTGGAGGCTCAGGTGGGAGGGAGAGGAACAAACATGGTCAGGAAGAGAATTCCATAGTCTTGGAGCACACGTAGCAAAGTCCCTATCCCTCATTAGAGTGCGAGTATAAGGAACTTTGAGCACTCCAGTTCCCTGAGAGCTGAGGACGGAGGAGGAGGAGTCAGCAGGCTTGAGAAGCTGCACCAGCCCTGTAGGGGGTGCTGGTAATGAGCACCTTGCCCATGAAGCAGCCAAACCCAAAGTTCAAGTGATTGGCTGGGGAGAGCCAGCCAAGTTTGTTGTATAATTTACAATGATGGGTGAGGCATGGGGCTGCCAGGGCAAACTGACAGATGTTGTTGTAGATCATGTTCCACTGAGTGAGGTGGACCTTGGAGAAGCTAGCAAATAGGAGAAGGCCATAGCTAAGCGAAGGGAGAAGCACACCACTGGCCAACAACAAGCGAGTAGCAGACATCGGATTTTTCTTTGCCTTGTAGGTAAGACCCAGTTTGCAGTTTACAGTTCTGTAAACATTAAGGATATGACACCCCAGGTCAAGCTGGTGGTCAAGTGTCACCCCAAGGTATTTTATAGAAGCGGTGGTTAGGAGGGGAGCACCGTCCACACCCCTGACGCTCAGAGGGACAGGGGAGGCCTTGATCTTGGCTAATGACCCAAAAAGCATGGCCTGAGTTTTCTTTAGGTTGAGGACCAGCTTGTGAGATGTTACCCAGTACTGAATATTCTTAAAGTCCTCACTCAGCTGAAGGTCATGAACCCCAATGTCCCAGGAATGTGCAAGGATGACTCGATCATCTGCATAAAGGGTGGCACTACAGTTGGAAGCTGCAGCAAGGAGGTTGTTAACAAATACAGAGAAGAGAAGGGACCCCAGAACTGATCCCTGGGGGACACCAGTGATCACTGGAGTGGAGTCAGAGAGGACCTTGTTGAATTTGGTCTGTTGTAGTCTGTCTTGGAGGTAGTTTCTAAGCCAACTCAAGGCTGCAGGGGACAGGCCAAGGGACTGCATTTGTGAGCAAAGTAATGCATGGTCCACAAGGTCAAAGGCCTTGGATAGGTCAATGAAAATGGCCCCAGAGAGTTCACCCTGGTCCATGGCCACCCTGATGCTAGTTGAGATAGAGACAAGGGCCATGGACTTACTCTACCCTTTTCGATAGCCGTGCTGCACGGGGGACAGCAACTTATGGGACTGAATGTTCTCCATGAGTTTTTTGGCCACAACTTTCTCTAGGAGTTTGCTACTGGCCGATAGGATGGCAATTGGATGGTAGTTGTCCAGAACTTTGGGGTTACCCTGCTTTGGAACTGGGACAATCCTCGCTACTTTCCAAATGTCATGGATAACTCCAGTGGCAAGGGACAGGTTGAAGATATGTGCCACTGGGAAGGAAATGAGGGGGGCACCCAGCTTCAGAAGCTTAGGCACCATGTTGTGATGGCCTGCACTGGAGTGTGGGGAGAGATGAGACAGCAGTCTCTGCATCTCCATGACAGACACAGCCCTGAGATAAAATAGTGGGCAGGAGGAGTGGACCTCCTGAGGGGCAGAGGCCATGGGGCCACTAATATTCTATGCAGCATTGAAAACGGAGGTAAGTGCGGACAGGTCCAAAAAGTGGGAATTAAAAGCATTTGCAATTGTAGGTAGATTATTACAACTTGACCCACTAATGATCATGTCAGATAACCCAGAGTTGGATGGGCCACTGACCAAGTTTTTTATGTTCCTCCAGAACCTTCGTGGGTCCCTAGCAGAGCTAAGCAGGGCAGATTTACAATATTCACTTTTTGCCACCTTGATGGCTTTTTTTCACTCATTTCTGAGCTTTCTGTACTGTTGGAAGATGGACTGATCCAACTTACCTTTGAAATGAGCCCAGCACTTGTCTCTTGCCCTCATGAGGGCTAAGAGGCTCCCGTGTATCCATTTTGTGGCTGACCTCCTTACTCTTCACCTAATAAGGGGGGGCATGCCTGTCCTGCAGGTCACCAAAAACAGTGAGAAATTGGGTGACAGCAGTGGAGGGGTTGAGGGCATTAAGTACCCCTGACCAGTCAGTGCTCCTCAGATCATCATGAAATGACCCCAGATCAAACCTGGAGAAATCCCTAACTTGAATGATTTTGTGGGAAATTTTTGAAGAGGGGACTTTCCACACACAAAACACCAGGGTGTGATCTGAGATGGAGTCAGGTAGAGTTCCAGCAGAGCTGATCCTCTTGGGATGATTTGATAGGACCCAGTGCAGTAAGAAGTTAGTGCCACCATTTGCGGACCATCTAGTGGGCTCCTGGATAAGCTGAGTGAGGGCAAGATTTGCAAGCAGAGGTTCAAACTGCTTGGAATTATCTCCATTCCAGTTTAAGTTCAAGTCTTCCAGGATCAGAAGTTCATTATCATCAACATCAGGCTCAATGGAGTCCAGAAGGTGTGAATGCCCGGGCAGACCACTCTTGGGGGGATTGTATGTGCATACAACATGCAGCTTCTTTGTATCAGAACTGTTTAGTGAGTCTCTAAGCACAGGAGAGGTCCCAGAAGACTGGAGAAGAGCTCATGTGATCCCGCTCCACAAGAGTGGTAGCAGGGAGGAGGCAGGGAACTACAGACCAGTCAGTCTTACCTCAGTAGTGGGCAAGATTATGGAGGCACTCCTTAAGGAGAGGATAGTGCAACACCTGGAATCCATAGGAGCACAGGATCTAAGACAGCATGGGTTTACAAAAGGAAGGTCCTGTCAAACTAATCTCATAGATTTCTTTGACTGGGTAACCAGAGTGGTGGACCAAGGGGGAGCAGTTGATATCGCCTACCTTGACTTCAGCAAAGCTTTCGATACTGTTCCACATAGAAGATTGATTAATAAGTTGGGTAGGCTCGGGATGGGTCAGAAATTGGTCAACTGGGTGGCAAACTGGTAAATAGAATACAGTCAGAAGAGATGCAAGTCACAAGTGAGGTACCTCAGGGATCAGTCCTGGGGCCAGTCCTCTTCAATATCATCATCAGTGACATTGCAGAAGAACTGGAGGGTAAGGTTTGTCTATTTGCAGATGACACCAAGATCTGTAACAGAGTAGATGATCCAGATGGGGTAGGCAGAATGAGAAGAGATCTGGATAAATTAGCAAAATGGTCTGAAGAGTGGCAACTGAAGTTTAATGCAAAAAAGTGCAAGATCATGCACATGGGGAAGAGAAACCCTGAAGCCACCTATATGCTGGGAGGGGAGTTGCTGCTAGTCACAAGGGAAGAAACAGACTTGGGTGTCATCATCACCGATGACCTGAAATCATCCAAGCAGACCACTAAAGCAGTAAGTAAGGCTAGAGGGATGTTGAGGTGTATTAGTAGGGGTATAACAAGTCAGAAGAGGGAGGTAATAATCAGTCTTTACAAGACACTGGTAATGCCCCATCTGGAGTACTACGTGCAGTACTGGAGGCCACACCTTCACAAGGACATTAACCAAATTGAGGCAGTCCAGAGAAGGGCAACCAAAAATGGTGCAGGGACAGCATCAGAAAACACATGAGGACAGATTAACAGAGCTCAATATATACCCTAGAGCAAAGGAGGGAGAGAGGTGATATGATCGAAACATTCAAACACCTTAATGGCATTAACAAGGTGAAATAGTCTAACATGTTTCAATATAAGAAAAACAGCAGGACAAGAGGACACAGCCTGAGATTAGAGGGAGGCCGATTAAGGGGTAATGTGAGGAAGTTCTTTTTCACAGAAAGGGTGGTGGATGCATGGAACAGCCTACTTCAGGAAGTGGTTGACATGAATACATTGCAGGGCTTCAAATAGGCATGGGATAGGCATAAGGGAGCAATACAGATGAGTATGAATAGATAGGCCATTGACAGTGCAAAGGCTGATGGCACATTCATAAGGCAGAAAAAGAAATGGGCAGACTGGATGGGCCTTGTGGTCCATATGTACCATCAACTTCTATGTTTCTATGTATTTCCAAGCAACAACACAGCATGCAGCAGCTCATGTGAAGATAGGGAGGACTGCTGATGAGTCACCATAGACAATCTAAGATGGCTCTTATAATAAATTAGAATACCACCCCCCTGCTTTTTTCCAGACCGATCCTGTCTAAGAAACTCAAAGCCGGGAAGCGTGCAGGCTGAGTCTGGGACTGAGGGTTTCAGCCAGGACTCTGTAATGCCAAGTATGTCAGGCTTACAGTGCACAGCCCAGGCATAAAGTTCATCAATGTTGGGCAGCAGACTGCGGATGTTAAGGTGAGCAATTTTTAACCCCTTGCTCGACTTACAACTCACGGGGAGTGAAGAGACCTGATAGGAAGGACTTGGGTTTAGCTCGATGTCACCAGCCAGGACCAGTATTACCAGGAAGAGCCAGAGGAGATACCTTATGGGGGGAGGGATACCTCTGGCCAAGGACCTATGGCCAGGTTGTCTTCTCACCATGACAGCACTCAGAAGACATCTGAGGTCAAGGCAGTAGGAAAGACAGGGGAACAGTCTATCACGAGCTAGGAGGTTAGAGAAGGTGAAAACAAACACCTCATGAGGGACAGTCGTAGCCCAATGGTCCCCAGACAACTGAGATGAGTCAATGACCATTAGGGAGAGAAAAAGGCCAGAGATGAGACCAATGGAGAGTATAGTATGAGGTGCGGAGGGCATGGCACCATCCCTAGTAGGCCTGGGAGTCTCCATTCCAGAGGTGAGCTCAGCAGTGGTCAGTGTCACCCAACTCAGAGACATCAAGAACCAAGGAAAAACTTGAGAGGAGGCAGGCCAGAGCATATAGTGCTCTAGTACTACTAGTAAGACAGGGTCTGCCTAAGAGTATATAAGCATTCAGTATAGCCAGTCAAACAGTGACTCAGAAATTACTGCAAAATGCTGTCCCCTGAAATTACAGACAGGTAGGTTTGTGCTCATACAGAACCTAGAGAACACTAATTTTTACTGTTGATAGCCCTGCAAACCCCTAAGACAATATCACAGAGTAATTTTAGAGAGTAGGCAGGAGTGTATAATAAGCAATGGTACAGGAAAAAGTAAACAGCACTATGCAACAAACCACATGCAGTATACAAGATCTGAAGCTTGTGAAAAGTCAAAAGCCAGAAAACTGTTTTTCAGCCACACCTGCCTGCCAATAGGGTCCGTAGTCAGCGAAGGGAGGAACTAACCAGCATTTAAGGGGAGGAGGGAACGGGGTGGGTGGTAAAAAAAATAATTATCCCAAGAGCAGGTCTTTGTTCAGCATCATGCGGCAGGTCTTTGATTCAGCACCTCGAGGTCAGGACTCCTGCAATGGCTAGGGCAGTAGCTTGAGTTTAAAGATGATTTTTTTTTTTTTTTGCTCAAACAGAAGACATGCTCGGGAGGCCCGCCGAAGCTCGGTTAGGCGAGCTGGCACCTCAACACACACGAACATAGGAAAGGATTCGGTGTCCCTAGTGGGGGGGGCCTTCCTAGCACAGGTCACCCATGCCACCCCTCCACAACGAGAAGATTCAGCACAGAGTTCAACACCACTGGATGTGCTTGCTCTTATGAGCAGGGAGAGCTGACACATCATGGCTGTAGTAGAGCCAATGAAGCAGTGTTTGGGATTTTGAATGTTGGCACCCAAAAGAAGAAAAGATTCAAAATTGTCCCTAAAGAAGCTTGTCTTAGTTCGGCACCTCGTGGACAGGACCCCTGCAATGGCAGGGGCAGAAGCTTGAGTTTAAGTTGATTATTTTTAAAATTATCCCAAGAACAGGTCTGTTCAGCACCACGCGGCAGGTCTTTGATTCAGCACCTCGCGATCAGGACTCCTGCAACGGTGGGGGCAGTAGCTTGAGTTTAAAGATGATTATTTATTTATTTTTTGCTCAAACAGAAGACATGCTGCGGAGGCCCGCCGATGCTCGGTTAGGTGAGCTAGCACCTCAACCCACACGAACGTAGGAAAGGATTCAGTGTCCCCAGCAGGGGGGGACCTTCCTAGCACAGGTCACCCATGCCACCCCTCCATGACGAGAAGATTCAGCACAGAGTTGTGGGGCCTTCCATCTTTTTGGGAGCCAGTGGCACATCAAAATATTCCATGAGGTTACAAAACCCTCCCAAGGTTTCCAAAAACATTCCTTGTCCCATTGACCGCTGCAAATAAAAAGTTGTCCAGGTAGTGCATAATATGCTAATTTCCCATGTATACTTTGGTGGCCCACTCTAAAAATGATGTAAACATCTCAAAGGTTGCACAGCTTACCAAGCAGTCCATTGGCATGGCCTTGTCAAAATATCAAATCCCCCTGGAAAATGAAATCCAATAGCTCATAATCCCTCAGTCTTACTGAGAGAAGGTGAACTGCAGACTTGATGTTTTTTGCCATCAATGTGCCAGAACCCAAATTGCAGACCAGCTTAACTGACGCATTGAACAATGCGTACTTGATAGACCTGTCTTCTGGAGCTATGAAGTAATTTACTGATTCACCTTTTGGGTATGACAGGTGGTGTATCAATTGATATTCACTGGGTGTCTTCTTGGGAACTATTCCCAATAGGTATACACTGTGGTTAGGAAATGGTGGCCTTTTGAAAGGGCCAGCTACGCAGCCCATCTCCACTTCCTTCCTAATCTTATGGTCAAGTATTTGGGGCAGGGCCATCACAATTTTAGGTTGTGAGCCATCGTAGCTACATGGGAACCCTTATAAGGGATCTCAAAACCTCTGCTAAAACTGTCAATCAAAAGTTTTGCCACATTAAGATCTGGGTACCTGGAATGCCAGGGGGCAAGGTTACTGAGCCGCACCAGTGTGTTAGCCAGATTTTCCAGTTCCATGTTTCATTTTGTCTCTGCCCATTGGCTCGGACCTGTGATGTCCTACTGTGAATCCCCTGCAGTACGTAACTCTGTGGCCCCCCCCACACACAGACACACAGTTTTTGCAGATATGGTTTTATTTGCAGTAGGATCAAAAACACTTTCCTTTGTTATAGTCATAGCATGCTCTTTTACTGCTTTCCTTATGTTCCCCTTTATTGTCACTGGAGGCCTGCCTGCCAATAACATGCCCACTGTTAATATATATGTGACAGCATTGGCCTCCTCCATGCCATGTACCGGGCCCATGAGTCCAGGTCCATGCTTTCTCATTTAAGGTTGGGCTGTCATGCCAGTTTTAAGTGAAAGTGTTCGTAGTTCTTAAACCACACGTACCCATCAAATGATAGGTGAGCACATTTTATTGTGTCCCCATATTTAAACTTCTCCTGGTGCTTCATTCCATACACTGACATGTATATATCAAACACTGCTACTCAGTTATCAAAAGTAAAGGGGACTTTGAGCCTGCACAGTCTCTCCTTCTTCCCCTTCTTATCATCCTCCTCCTTGGGGAGCTTCCTGTGGAAGGGGGAGAACATGTCAGTATATTCCCCTTTCCAAATTTTCTCTCGCACAGCATCCGACAGCTGATCCCCTAATGGGTCATCCACCCTCACATATGCCCAAACCTCCTCATTTTTTTTTCGGTTCTGATGAGCCTCCGTTCCCTGTGCCAGGTTGCAAGGGGGCTGTGCCCATAGCCACCGGGAGGGGCTGCATTGTCCTGTGCCAACATCGTTCCATTACCTTCCTTCTCATAGCCTGAAAGTTCTAGGGAATTGGAGGCATGTGCAGTACCCATCCAGACCTGAACTGCAGCCTTTTCCATGACTGGGGCAGTCTGCCATGTTGCCACTCCTGCCAATGTTGAATGTGGGGTAGCTGGACCCTGTGCAGGTGGATCAACTTTTAACTGCGGGTCTGCTGCCACCACTGTCACCCATGAGGTAGCCAATCCCTGGGTTGCCAGCACCCCCACCCCATGCAGGGGCATGTGGGGGGCATGCCTCACCATCCCCACTGGCTCAGCATTGGGCCTATGCTGGATAAAGGACTGCCCATTCCACTGAACATTGGTGGGCAGATCTTAGCCACTGGTCCCACATCGGTCCCCAAGGGAAAGCTGGCCACTGTAGCAACTGGGGATTCCCTGTCATGTACATGTGTGGGGCCTGTATGCCTTCAACAGTGCCTGTGTTAACCAGCACACTGGGGGGAAGGGCCGTCTCCAGTAGTGGGGACTGTGGACCATCTGGTAACCTGCCTGACCAGTCCTGAGTGTGGGTATGACTTTCTAAGGTGGAAGCCCTATTAAGGTTCCCTGATGTGGTGCCTGTTGTGGCTAGGCAATGTGTATCCACCCTACCTTTCCTCACTCCTCCACCGAGCCAAGCTGTGTATCATTCCACAACTGTTCACAGCATTCCCTGGCCAAGGACACCTCTCAGGCTGCTCTATCAAACACAACCTGCCATATGCCATGCTTGTTTCTTCATAAGGAATGACCCCCCATCCCGACTACCTCTTTTGAGGGGGGTCTCTCTCCTCCCCCCACAAAGTCCTCATTGTCAACCTGTTCATCACCCATCGAACCAGGTGATGAGTCCCCCATCTGATCCCCATCATACTCACCCAGGGTACCCACTCCACTTGGCCAGCCTGGTCTTCCGGCATCGTGTTCACATGATCACCATGCCTCTGGAGCTGATCCAGTGTTGAAACATTTGTTAAACCTCTGCCTGTTCTGTTGTCACCTACTGCCATCTCTCATCCACTGATGTCTGTGCCTTGCACTTGGCCATCTTGCTTTGTCCCTTATTCCTACCTCTAGGTTCCTGTGGCACTGAATCCAGGAGGCAAGTGAAAGGCTTCTGCTATCTGGCAGGGTACCTGCCTTGTTCGACCTCCTGGTAGCTGATTGGTTCCCCGCCATTATCACCAGCACCTGACCAGACCCGCTTGCCAGCTCTGGTAATGACTTGAAGTTCAGGCTCCAATTCAGACAACATCAGCATCCAGTTGGGGCCCTCAAAATCTTTCAGCCACTGGAAGGTGTCAACAAAGGTCCGGTCTTGTCCCCTAGTATGCAGGGTGTGTGGTCCAGGGGTTGCCTAGTCCACCTGCACCAGTTACATTTGCTTGGATGCATTCAACTGAACTAAAACTCAGTACAAAACAATGACAGATGTTAGCGAGATCTATGCTAATAGAAGAGAAAAGAAAACATTAGTACCCAGAATGTAACTAACCCCTAGCCCTTCTAGCATGGCATTACTGCTTTCCTGCCCTTTATAATTTATTTATTTATTTATACCCTTAGTATACTGCCAGAGCTTACTCCACAGCTCACCTGCCTCCCGCTTTCTAAATGCAGGTCATCCCCCTCTCAACCCACCCACCTCCCGCAATGACCACCCTCTCACCTCCTGCGATGATCACCCTCCCACGGAGTCCTCCTTTCTGTGAAGCAGTCCACCCCCCCACCTGACCAACCCTTACGGGCTGACAACTTAACCCACCTGCCTCAATGTAACCCTCCTGCAATGCACCCTAACATAACATTCCTACCTATGACAACCAATGGTGCCACCAAACAATAAAAATAAACAAAGGGGGGTGGCAGGCGCAGAGGACAAGGGCCTGGGACCAAATACCAGGAGCCAGCGATGTACTCATGTATGGGGGTGGGTGAAGCAGGCAGCAGGAGCTGAGCATGGCTGCAAATAGAGGCTGAGCATGGCAGAAGAGTGGGGAGCAGGCAATACTGTAGGATGGCAGAATAAGTTAAAGGATAAAGGAAATAGACAAGCAAGACAGATGACCTGAACTAATGGATATGTATTATTATAATTATTTTGCATTATTTCATCATTTTTTTTAAATACCACATCCCCCCACCTGTTGGAAACATGGTGATAACCTTGCTTATAGATTATACCACTGGGCTATCCTACTGGTCTGCAGCAGAGGGAGTGCTGCTAAGTAAGACGTGCTGTAGAGGGGCAGGTTAGCACTCTGGGGAAGGACAACAGGCAAGTCATGAGACCTGGCCACTCAGCCGGGAGTGGAAAGACTCCAGGGATTTCCTTATTTTAAATTATGACATGAGAACACTGAAGGCAAGCAAAATATTTATAATTTACTTCTTAGTAATGGAACTGGGCTGGGGGCACATGGCTGACTGCAGGCAGCCATGGGGTGAACTCTGACCACAGGAGGGCACCACGAAGGAGACAGCAAGCCATAGGAAAATGGGGGGCCACCCTGTGTGGACCTGATGATCAACAGGTACCATGCCAGGTAAGACCAAAACAGATCCCAGGGGACATTGTCAAAGGTGGGAACCAAGGATGCTGCCATAGCCAAGACAGCTGCCATGGATGCTGGCTGCAAGCTTTCAAGCAGCCCAGACCAATGATGATGAGACCGGCTCCCAGGTTTTTTATTTTTTTGTGAGAAATCCTGGGCAAGGAGGGAGAGGCAGCAACTGGGGACCAGGAAAGAAGGGGAGGATGAGGAAACAAAGGGGGGGGGGCAGCCAGATGGGAAGGAGGAAGGGATGGCTGCCAGATATGGGGGGGAGACATTGATGTGGTTCCATACTAGGGAATTGAACTCTGCATCCCTCCAAATAAAAACAATATTAAAACCAGAGAAGCACTGGTGAAATTGGAGATCACCTAGCTGGGGCAAGAGGGCGCAGTGGCCACAGGGTACCTGAGCAGGTGAAGGATAAGTCAGCAGACTGGCAGACAGGGGCAGAGGGCCCAAACCAGGAAGGGGGCCAGGAGCAATGGTTGAAATGGCCAGGAGGGGGGAGACACCAGTGCAAGGCTGGGGCACAGGCATGGGACAGGGGGAGTGGAAGAAGCTCTGAACACCAGCCATCAGTGAAGATGGCAGGAGATGCCAGCAGCAAAAGGGGGGGTGAGATGGAAAGGGGAAGGAAGTGAAGGCTCAGTGTGGCCCAAGTCTAAGAATATAAAAACTTCCCGGGCAAAAGGACGCTGGTTGAGATGCTGAAGTGCCAAGAGCAAAGTAAAGGGCCAGCAATGGGAATCTCCAGGAGTGAGGTAAATCACTGTTTGGAGGTACACCAAAGAGGGTGATCACTCTCTGGACAGGCCCTTAAATCTGTCCAAGCCCCTCCCTGATGGAGAGGCCTGGGCTAGTCCCCTCAGGTGTTTCTGCACCTGATTGGGCTATGAGCCTGGGCTGCCTCTTTGCCTAAAGGCATCGGCAGCCTGTCCCCTTTGCAATGTGTGCTATGTGCTTAGCTACCCCCCTCCCCCAGTGAGCAGCCAGGGGTGTCATTCCCAACTCTGCTCTTTTTTTTTAATAGAAGTTTACATTTTATTTAGATTGATCAGTTTTAAGTAAAAGATGTTCCTGGTCAATGCTCTTCTGTATGCAACATTGGGTATCCAGTAAACATGGTGACCGCAATTCAGCACCTACAAAAACGGTGACTCAATTATGGCAACTGTGTTCAGGGCTACCTGGCAGGGTAGCCACCGGATACCTAGGTGGGCGAGGTAGGGTGACGGGAAGCATATGCACGCACAAGTGCGGGGGGTGGGGAGGAAGGGGAGGGAAGATATGTGAGAGGGGGTGTGGAGGGCAGCTGCCAAACTGGTTCACTAGTGTGATGGGGAGGGTGGTCAGTTGGGAGGTGCAGGTTTCGGTCTGTACAGCATGGATTGTTTTGCTGGCAAGCGGCTTTTTTTTAAATGTTCACCCACCCCCCCCAAAATGCACCCCCTGGAGTTGAGAATACTTTAGTATGGGGGGGCTGGGGGTGTGGGGGGGCACAACCCCTCATATTAAACAGAAACCCATAGATCTCGGGTGCCCTCTTGCCATTTGGCATGAGTGTGCATCGTCGAAATTCATTTTCGGCGATGTACACTCGCCCAAACAACGATCGCTATTCCATGATTGCCATTATCACATAGAACTGCAACATTGTACTAATCTTCTGAAATTGCTGTCACAGAGCTTCTAACTCAGAGCTCCTCAAATGAGGGAGATCTCATGATTCTGATCACTAAAATCAGGGGGATTTTCAGAGGGCCCTAATATATGTGCCTAACTGAATATAAGGTGCTAGAAATGCACTGCTAAAGTCATTTAAAGGCAGGAGGAATAGTCTGTTCTTTAATGCTGATAATTTTAAGGACATGGACTGGTGTCATAAAAAAAACAAGAGGAGTCTCAAAAAAAAAGGCAAAATCAGGCAGACTCCCTGAAAATAGGGAGACTTGGAAGGTATGCCATTGACCTGTCTTGACATCTACAAAGGAAAGGAGCACCAAGCTGAGAATATTCCTTTAATCTATACAGCCCCAAAATGTAACCATTTTTCACTCACTAAAGAGTTAACTAAGGGCAGATAATCCCAAAGGATTTGTTTAATTTTATTCATTCTTACTAAAACCTGACTTTTGATTTTAGTTTTATGGGAGCACTTAGAACTAGAGTATTTCTGTTGTTTGCAGCAGCCCCTGTAGCAGCATTCGGAAATCAAAAGCAGAAAAAAAAAAAATACATGGACACTAAAACAGGTCCTATATGGAAATTTGTAACATTTTAAAGCTACTTATTGGACCAGTCTTTTTCAAACTCCCAGACCTTTTAACTATAATCACTACACAGTGGGTCCCATGCATCAAAGTTGAAAACTAAATTCTTGTATTTTTACTATCAACTGGATGAAATACAAATGGGGAAGTTACTTTTCACTTGAAAGCTAAAGACCTTTGTTGCAAATACCAAACGTTTCCCATATTTAACTACAGATGAGGGGGCCAATTTTCGAAGTCCCCCCCTTAGAGCAGCGTGCCATCCACTAAACCCTTGCTACAATAAACTCAGGTGCACCAAGGACCCTGTGCTGCATTTCTGAAAAATTGGGGCCCCGGCACCAAACTCCCTGAGTTTGCCACAAGCTGTCCTGTGTGCCAAACAAACAATGCACAAGAGGGGAATGCTGCAAGCTGCAGGACATTTGGGCAACAGTGGTGGCCATGGCAGGAGCCCGCTGGCCATGCATCCAAAGGCTGATAGTGCCCCTGGAGGGCAGGAGGAGGTGGGTTGGGGGTGGGGTGGTGATGGCCCCTGTATGGGAACAGTGTACAGCTCCACAAGGAGGCAGTGTGGCACACCCAGTAACTATAGGTATAAAGAAGATACCGTGAGGGATCAGAGCTCCAATAGCCTCTTGAAAACCAAACCACACAATTGGAGACACTATGACCCACTCACGGGATGTTGATTTAGTTTTTTGTTTATTTTATTGGATAATAGACCACCACTTGTATTTGATCTACATTTCATAGTTATCTAACTACTTCATCAGGATCTAATTTCACAAATAAAAATAAATTTTTAACATAAAGTATTCAGTTTATGTAATGACATTGAATACAACACACCTCTTTGCTTCTATTGCATTCATTTATACATATATGTTTTTGATAAATGTATCATGAAACTTAACAATATATAATTTAATACATATATTAGAAAAAAGATCCTTTTTTTAAACAATATCATGCTGGGAAGGTCAGAAATATACTATATTTTTTAAAACTTATATATTTATTTATTTATTCATTTTAGGATTACAAATACCTTTGAGCACCAGGCAGCTCATTTACAAAGGTTCCGCATCAGTAGGGAGGGTTACATACAGATACTGGGAAACAGACAAGTTATACAGAATGGCGCAGATATTCAAAAGGATTGCACCCTGGCACGATATTCAAATGGGGACTGTGCCTGGCACAAATCCCGATGCGCTGGAGTGCATCAGTAATGTATGCAGCGCAGGTGGGGGGTGTGCCCATGAATACTCTACACATCCCGATATTCAGCCTGGGATATGCTGAGTCCATGCATGTGCAACCCCTACTTGCGCCGCACACAGGTGAGCCAAAAAAAAGAACAACAGCTGGCCATCCACAGGTGAACTGCCGTATTGGAGGGCACAACACGGGCATACGTACAAAAAT
Organism: Neoceratodus forsteri; assembly: GCA_016271365.2. Taxonomy (NCBI): domain Eukaryota; kingdom Metazoa; phylum Chordata; order Ceratodontiformes; family Ceratodontidae; genus Neoceratodus; species Neoceratodus forsteri. The sequence goes on along the minus strand of CM028133.1, from coordinate 594,664,439 downwards.
GATCCTCCGAAATCCCTGGTGGTCCAGTGGACCGCTGTCAGCCCAATCATGGGCATTTGTAAAATAAAATAAATTCCTATATCCCTGGTGGTCCAGTGGACTGCTGTCATCCCGATCGTGGGCTTAAATATAAAGAAAATAAAGTCAGATATCCCTGGTGGTCCAGTGGATCACTGTCAGCCCGATCACAGGCTTAAGTATAAATAAAATAAAGTCAGATATCCCTGGTGGTCCAGTAGACTGCTGTCAGCCAGATCACTGGCTTAAGTATAAAGAAAATAAAGTCAGATATCCCTGGTGGTCCAGTGGACCGCTATCAGCCCGATCGCGGACATTTGTAAAATAAAATAAATTCCTATATCCCTGGTGGTCCAGTGGACCACTGTCAGCCTGATCGCGGGCATTTGTAAAATAAAATAAAGCACTAGTTAATGTTAGTGGGGAAATTAAAACCATATATGACCAGTTTAACAAAAATCCAGATTTGGAAGATTTTTCTGATTTCCTGGATAAAATACAAAAAGCACTAGAGGACTACCAAAATAATATAATCAAATAAAAACTGAAGACATTTAGAAGAGATTTAAATGATTACAAAGAAGGGCAGGTATATGCCTATAATAGATTTTCACCATATAAACAACAATATAGATATAACCCAGACTCTGATGGGAACCTGTATAGTTCAGACAGCAGCTTGGAAACAACAAACAGGTAGACTTTTATTTTGGGAGAGGCTGGTTCAGAGGATGAGGCAAAAGATGGAACAGGGGCCAAAGCAGGAGGGAGAGGGCAGAGAGGTTGAGATATGACAAGAGAATATGCAGAACAAGCAAACCAAAGGGGAGGAGGTTTAGAAACAGAAAACAAACAAGAACCCAGAAAAGATTCAGATACAACAGGAGATCGAGTAGCATTACAGAGCCAGAAGAAAGGCCAAGTATAGTATTTACCATGTCAAAATGGATGATTAATATAACAGAGGAAGAAGTATTAAACTTAGGACTTACTTTTTGTCCACATGAAAAACTAAACTTTTTTCATTTGAAAATGGATTAAAAAGATTGTACAGAAAATTAAGGTTAAAATATTTTTTTAATACAATTGAAGACCACAGTGATCCAAAAGAGAAAGAAAAACGAAGGACATTATCATTAAACTTAGACTATAAGTCTAAATTTCTACCACCTGGACCCATTCCATTAAACATTATAACAAATTGTATATAGAATTGATAGAGAAAGATATAGACAGACTAGAAAGAAACCAAGAGTGATGAAGAAAAAAGTTGAATCTTACTGCCAATGAATATGGAACTTTAAGAAATTGGAGAATGATAACGTGATTGTAATTAAAAAAGTGGACAAAGAGGGTGGCATAGTGATAATGGACAGTGATATTTATAAAAATGAATGTTTGAGACAACTAAAAAACAGAGTACTATAAGAAATGCAACAAAAATCTGACAGAAACAGTACACTTGTAAAGGGCACATTAAAAGAAGGAATAGGCAAGAACTACATAGTAGACTGGGAACATAGAGCATTATTAAGACAACATCCAATAATGCCAGGTTTCTACATTCTACCTATAATCCACAAAAATCTTACCAATCCCCCAGGGAGATCTATAATTGCAAGTATATGCTCCACCTTAGAAGTACTTTCAGTGTATATAGACTACTATTTACAGCCCCTGGTGAAAAGCACAACAGCGTATCTTAAAGATAGTACAGATACAATACGGTATACTGTGACACTGGTGACCGCAACTGAGTGACCCGTGAAAGGGCAACTCAATTGCAACACATGTTGGAGTGGTAACCCAGGAGCTACAGTGACTGGATAGGGTGGGTTGGCAACCTGAGTGACAAAAGCCACTACAGGTATGGACACGGGGGGGGGAGCTAGCATGTCGCTACAGGTATGCACGTGGGGTGCAGGAGCGAGCACGGTCAGTGAGAGGTGGTGCTGCGGTAGGTTGCCGAGCTGGCCCCATGGTGTGGTGGGTCAGCTCACAGCTTTGCTGTGTAGGGTGCTGGGTTCAGGTCTGGGTCTGGGAGCAGGTTCTTTTTTGTTGTGGCCATCCTGAATTTAATTTTTTTATGTTTTGGCCCCCAACATGCACCCCAGAGTTGAGAATCCTTAATTGGGGGGTGGTGCAGGGGGTGAGTCCTCAGTGCCATTTTGTTGTGCGTCTGGGAATCAGAGCACCAAAATTTGATTTTCGGTGCTCTGACTTCACCGTAATGGCGATCATCCTTTGGCGATCGCTGTTATCACATAGAACCTTATGATACAGTATTTAAATAAACTTAACACAGATAATGTGATTACAAAAAATGTATACTAATAACATTGATGTCTCAGATCTATACATGAGCATCCCTCACAGAGAAGGTCTTGAAGCACTAACAGAAAAATTGAAAGAAAGATGAAACAGAAAAACCTCCAAATGAATATTTACAGTAATAAAACTGGCAGAAACAGTACTAACTAAAAACCATTTTAAATATGAGAACAGCTACTTCTGGCACTGTAAAGGCATGGCTAAGGGGTCTTCAATGGCCCCATTTATTCCAATATATTTTATGGACAGTTTTGAAACAAAATACATGTTTAATGAAAACAATGTACTGTATATTGGAATACAATTGTATGTTGGAAGTAATTTATAGAGGATTGCTTATGTATTTGGAAGAGAACTGAAAATGAGTCAAAACATTTTTTTGAGTACTTGAAAGACGAAACAGAATTTCTTAAATTTGTTATGATATTTGACAAAACAACAATTAATTTTTAGATTTATTGATTATAAAGAAAGACAACACACTAGAAACAAAGATGTACAGAAAACCAACTGACAGGAATGAACTCCTGCATGCAAAAAGCTTTCATAGAACAAATGTAATTGAAAACATTCCATATGGCCAATTAGTGAGAGCCAAACAAAATTGTACCACACAATATGACTTTCAGCAGGCAGCTGATGACTTGGAGATTAAGTTAAGGGACAGAGGTTATAAAGAAAATGTGCTGCAGACAGACAGACAGAGAATAGATTCAATGAGTAAAGATAGCTTACTGAAATCAAAACCAAAGGATGAAACAAATAAGGAAAGAATGACATTATCTATTGACAATTCTGACCACTTTGGGGTGATCAAAACATACATAAGTAAACATTGGGTTGTTTTGAAATCAAATGCTGGAGAAAATACATTTAGAGAAAAAAACATTAATAATAGATAAAAAGTGAAATCATTTAGTGACTGTCTATGCCATGCTGTCTAGTAAACCCCTGAAAAGAAACATGAGATATCTGAAGGAAGAAGTACAATTATTGGTAATTACTCTTGTGGCAAATGCCAAAATGGTAACAGTACTAGAAAGACTAAAACAGTGTACAATCCATATAGAGATGAATATCTTGAAATTAAACAATTCATTATATGTCAAACTGAACAAGTTGTATACCTGCTCAAGTGTCCATGTGATTTACACTACACAGGACAAACATCTAGATGTCTAAAATTATGTCTAAGTGAGCACAGAAGTGATATCAGAAGGGATGATATGGACTCAGTGATAGCAAGACATTTTGTAGAGAATAGACACAATGGCCCAGATATTCAAAAGGGTTGCGCAAAGCTTCTCTTTTTACAGATGCCCGTGATCGGGCAGATAGCAGTCCACTGGACCACCAGGGATATAGGACGAATTCTTCTCTTTTTACAGATGCCCGTGATCGGGCAGATAGCAGTCCACTGGACCACCAGGGATATAGGATGAATTCTTCTCTTTTTACAGATGCCTGTGATCGGGCAGATAGCAGTCCACTGGACCACCAGGGATATTGGACGGAATTCTTATTTTTTTTTTTAAATGCCCGCGATTGGGCTGCAGGGGGCGTCGGTCCCCGACGGCTGCTGCCTGGCAGGGCACCAGGTGCAAGTCATAGGGGATCGGCGCACCTGCATGCAAATGGGGCCATAATGACATGTAAATGGCCCCATGTGCACATTGCATACATTATGGCCCCATTTGTATGTCAACTTTTGAATATCGTGGTTGCTGTGCATGGCACAATGGAACTTGTGCTAGCGCATCCCCATGCTCCACTCTGGCCACTTGCGCTGGCACAGTGCCACTGAACCATGCACACTGGGGGTGGCCAGGGTGCAATATTCAATGCTGCTGAGCCATGGCGCAGCTCCATTGAATATCGCCTAGTCCACACCCCTGCGCAGACAAGTTGAGCTGCACCCAAGCTTGCGCCACAGCCTGGTGCAGTTTGAATATCTGGGCCAATGTATCTACTTTACACTTTGTAGGACTGGAAAAAGTGAAAAGTCCACCTAGAGGTGGTAATATACAAAACTGTTTATTAAGACGTGAAATGTTCTGGATTGATAGATTTGGCACACTTGATAAAAGATATGGCATAAATCAAGAAGTAGTGTGGACAGAATTTGTCGACTGAACTGAGCAAAATGTATAATATAAAATGTAATTACATTTGTTTAACATTAGAAGACATGATTAACCAACCAAAACCAACTTTGATGGTATCTGTTGACTGTGCCCACCTCTCCCCCGGCTATAAAACAGACTGACCACTGTCTTGTTGTCACCATGCTGGTGATGCTGGGGACAGTGGCCACCAATAACAGTGTTTGACATTGGGTGGGTCGGGACAAGGGGCTCCACAAGTGGAGTGAAACCCTGTTTGTCCTGATTCAGTCTATATCAGTTTCTATGCTAGTAAATAACAAACATAGAGTATGAGTACAAAGTGAAAAATGTTGCAGTTCATATATGCTAAAGAGTTTAGTATTTGTAAGCAATACAAATGACAAGTGATGAAAGTGGAAATATGGACTCCACAAAGGTTAAAATTAGATACATTCCAAACTAGAGTATGTTATCACCAGATACAAGTTTGTAACCCTTTAGGTGACAGATTTTGATATATTGAGAGAATATACAAAACAATCTAAAAGATTTATGAAATGTAAACTGCAATGACCAGAGATACCCAATAAGAAACTGGAAATCAAGAAAGTATAAACTGTCCTATGGCTTGTTCAAATTAAACTATAAAAAAGACCATAAGAAAAGAAGGTTTAGAAAATAGCACCAAAAACAAAGTACAGAAAAAAGTGAATTGAGCATGCCCATAGATTTCCTTAGCAATAGAAGTAGTATAAAAGTACCAGTATGTCTCAAAATGCCTGCCAGACAGAAGAAAGAAAGAAGAGAGAGCCCAGGTAAGAAGAATAAAAATTTTAACGTTTACTGCTAAAACAGTGCTGAACAAGTTTCATTTGTTAAACTAAAATCTTAAGGAGAAAAGCAAAGCATTGTAACTGTGTATAAGTGAATGTCTGCACTTGAAAGATATGAGCTATTGTAAGGGTGACACAGAAGTTTTAAAATGGAGATACACTGGGACCACTCAGTGTTTATTTTCTTCACACTGAAAACCTTTTGATAGAACTGTGAGACCAAAGAAAATGAACTAAGGGAGTTTTTTATGAAACCCCATCTGTAGAAGAAAAAAGGAAAAGAGAAAAAAAAGAGAAAAAGAGGTAGTTTGATTTTTTTACAGCTATTCAACTGTTGCAATATACCATCTGTAATACCTAAATTGGATTACAATATAAAAATAAACAATGAATTTAAGAAAGACTGAAGGATAAATTTGTTTAAAAATAGAATACAAGTAAGGGAAGGTAAAAATAAAGAAATAGAAGTTTGAAACTGAATGCTTTTGGTTGTGCTTAACACTATTAGGTTTAATCCAGGATAGAGGCAAGTCAGCCTCTCGTTTAAGAAACGCTGAAACAGACATTGGAAAATAATTGTCTCAAGAGAAGAAGGAAATTATATGAAAATGATTTCATTTCTTTATATCTGCTATAATAAATGGATATATTTTGATAAATTGAAATGCATTGGGAATAGGTTAAACAAAGTTATAATTTGTGTCTTTCTTAATAGTGGTAGAAAACCACGTGAGAGAGGACCAACTTATCTAGGTGGGCATAGTGTTATTCAATTAAATTTGAAAATGAAATACATACATAAGTGTAACCCCCTCCCCACAATTTCAGGGAGCTTGCCTTTGATGTTTCCCTGGGCTCCACTGGTGCCCACTGCCAGGTGGACTTCCTGGGGGAAGGGTTGGTCCATGTGTGGGAGAGTGTTGCTGTTGCTCTGCATGTGTGCGCATGCGTCTGTGCCACTGCACTGTAGCTTTGGGAGCTCCAGCCATTGTGCGTGGTGTTAGTGGCCTGGGCTGGGCCCAAGTGCAGTGGGGCTCATGATCAGCTGGGCTTTGTCCCAGTCAGCTCCGCTTTGCTGTCGCTGGCAGAGTGGGGGGAGCCCTTTGGAATTCTGTGAATGTTTATATCTTCTTCGAGGCAATCTCTTGCAGTAGGTCATTACAAATGGGATTACAGCTGCAGGCATCATTTCCTCTGGATGACTTCTCAGCAGTTGACCCTGGGATCTCCCCCTAACACTACCACGTGGTGTCTGCATGGCAGGTATAAAAGGGGGCTGTCCCAGCTACTCCTCAGTTCTTTTTAACTGCTACCTGTATGCAGCAAGTCCTTGTTTGGATCTCTGCTTACCTGTCATCGACGAAGAGTTCTACTGATCAAAAGTTACTACAAACAAGTTTATATATTGATGACTTCAGATCCCTTATTCTGAAGGCATTCCTGTGGTCACAGAAATGCGACAGAAGACCTCCACAAAATCTGTGTTCATTGCCTTGGTCCTGAACACAACTCCAGGGAGTGTGTTTTCTGTAACAGATTCAACAAGGCCACAAAACGTCAAAGGCTTCAGCAGCTCTGTGAGTTTCTAATGGAGCAAAAGGTTGCCCTTCTGGAACAACAATGCTCCAAGACCAAAGAATTATCTATGTCCTCCTCGGGGTCTTACTGCTCTGTGGGTGATCCCTCCTCGTTGATGGCACAGGGTCCTGGTAAGAAACATGCAAGAAAGACAAAGCATATCTTTCGTCTGGGGAAAAAGACCTAGGGGCCGTGGTGGATGCATGCATGCATAACTCAGAGCAGTGCAGGAGAGCAGCTAGCAAAGCAAACAGGATGTTGGGATGCATTGTAAGGGGATCACCTCTAGGAGCAGGGAGGTGATTCTGCCTCTGTACAATGGACTGGTTAGACCACACCTCAAGTACTATGTACAGTACTGGAGACTGCACTTGAAGAGGGACACACAGCTCCTGGAGAGGGTACAGAGGAGGGCTACCAGGATGATTCGAGATCTGGAGGAGTTGAAGTATGAGGACAGACTTGAGGAGCTTAGAATGTTTTAATTGGAGGAGAGGAGAGATGTGGGGGAATGATCAAAGTCTTCAAGTACCTCACAGGAACAAATAAGGTAAACTCAGAGGAGATCTTTAGACTAAAGGAGGGAGATATCACCAGAGGGCATGGCTTGAAGCTGGAAGGAGGAAGGATGAGGGGGGAAAAGAGGAAGAGGTTCTTCAATGAGAGGGTAGTGGATCCTTGGAATGCTCTGCCTGGCGAGCTGGTCCAGATTTCCACGGTGGAGGGCTTCAAGAGAGGTTGGGACAGATACCGAAAGGGGTATCGGAACACAAGGGGGGAGGGCCTCGGTGGCCAACATGGGATTTGAGGTTCGAGCAGACTTGATAGACCATAAGACCTAACCTGCTGGCAATTAGTATGTTAGTATGTTTCTACCACTTCCTTGTTGTCGACGAAGGCTACTTCACAAAAAGTAAGTATGCAGAAGGTTGCCCCTCTAACATTGTCCTCTACACCGTCAACGATTGTGGGCTCCTCTCTTCCCTTGTCGATGGCTCCTCCGTTGACAGTGGGTTCTGAGATCATGCTACAGCTTCCAAAGCTGCTTCCTCCTTCAGTGCTTTCTAGCCATTGTCATTCGACAATGGTTTCAGACCCCTCAATGATATTATCGTTGTCAACAATGGCTTACAGCCCATCGACAATCCTGTTGTCATCAACGATGGCTTACAGTCCTGTCAATGGCAGCAACTTCAGGCCCATAAATGATCCTGTCATCGACGACCAGCCTTGCCTCACAGGGCTTAATTTTGGCACCCTTGTCGACAATCTTGGGGTCATATACACACACCCCCCTTGTCAATGGCTCCATGTTTGGCTCCACTGCCTGTCTCTATTGTGTCAGTGGTCCCAATTCACTCTGTCCAGTCTGCCCTGGCTACTTCCACTGGGCAGATGGCCATGATTGATGTCCAGGCTCTAGTGAACACTATCCTGGACCCGACTCAGACCCCGTGCCCTCCTAGCGAGGGTTCAGCTCTGTCTCTGCTCCCTCTTGGCCTGCTTCGGCCCAGCAGACAACCAGTTCTTCCCCTGTCTCCCCAAGTGTTTACAATCAGGACATAGAAATGGACGACCCTTTCCTACAGGACTGGGATCTGGCTGACCTGGAGGACGAGGACAGCATGGACCATGAGGAGTCCTAACAGTCCTCCTCAGCCGCCTCCTCTGTTCAGGGGGAACCTATCCCTGAGCTCCCTTGTTCTCCACCAGATGACCCAACATTTTCAGACATTATGTTGCACCTCCAGAAAATGTTTAGATTTCAAGGCACTGAGCAGGATGCTTCCAGAAAGAAATTGGCTCAGTGTTTAGGTGTGTTGGAATGCCGCACTTTGGTCGACCCCCCCCTTTGGTGGATGCCTTTGAAGAGGCTATCTTGGCTGCATGGAAGCATATCATGCCAGTCTCTTGCCACTGCTATCAAGTGAGTACCCTCTGACTTCTTGTATGCTTCACCCTAGTCTCCCTATCCACCCTGGCCCCTGTCCTCCCTAGTCCATCCTCATCCTTACACCCAGGACTCCTTCTAAACCCTACATCCCTGATCCCTGCCCAGCTCTCTCCCTTGCTCCTTCATCCTCTCACAACTTCTTGAACCTATCCGTTGCCCCCTCAGTCAGACTCCTTCCTCATGAGAAGTAGTTATGTATTTCTTCTTACACCCTTTCTTCCTTCCTGCACTGTCATCCATCTTGGGAAGCTGACAGCAATCGTATAAGTTCTTACTGATACTATTTTTTGTTTCTCCCTCTCAATATGAATTGGTTCCTGTATGCTTCACTATTGTTTTTCTGTTCATTGACCTTGTATGTATTTCTTACCAGCTACTGTTACCTTATGGTATGTCACTGTTGCTTACCTGAGCACCAGATTCCGATCTGTTTTATTATTGTTTTTACCTACCATATATGCACTTTTTTTCTACCAATTATTGTGCCTGTATGCATTGTCATCATTTTTATTGTACACTGTTGTTAAGATTGTCCTTACAGGACCTCCTTGAAAATGAGCGTGCTCAATGAAGTCTTCCTGCCAATAAACTTAACTTAACCTTTCAAAATTCCCTCCAGTTCTCATAAGGCTGATAGGATTTATCATGCTCCGGTGCCTCACCCCTATTTCATGTCTCCATCTCAGGTGGACTCATTGGTGATCAATGCCACACATGATAGGTCCCCTAGGCCTCAGCACATGAGTGCTCATCCCCCAGATAAGGAGTCCAAGAAACTGGATGTTATGGAAAAAAGGGTTTTTGTCTCGGCCACCTTGCCTCTACGTATACTTAATTACATGGGACACCTCCTGAAATATCAGGAGGAAATCCTAAAGGCCTCCCAGGTGACAGTCCAGTGGCTCCTGGCAGGTTCTGTCCAGAAGGACCAGACAGTCAAAATGTCTACTGCGGCAGCAGTATGCCACCACCTGCTAAAAGCCATTTATGATGCTGTTGACACTATGGCTCGTATGTCCTCTGCAGGAGTGTGTCTCAGATGACATGCCTGGCTCAGGGCATCAGGCTTTTCACAAGACATTCAGCAATCTATCGTGAATGCTCATTTTAAAGGGGTTCAGCTGTTCAGTCCACAGACCCAAGATATATTGAAAGGTTTACAAGACTCAGGTTATATCCTTCAATCGGTCCTGACCCTGTACCATCGTAAAGCCAGAACAGATTTCAGGGGCTTCTCGAGGGGCGCCCCCACAGGGGCTGTCCCACAGCTCAAAGACAACCTGCCAATAAGAGAAAATGTCAATTACAATTGCCAAGTCCTAGAAATGCTCAGAAAACCAGTTACATCCCTGCTGCACCCTAGCAGGACCAGCCTTCCACCTGAAGGTCTTCCTCCAGTCGTGGGACTAGAGACCCATTCCACAGCCACTGGAGACAGGTTTTCCCTGCATCTGCAAGGGTGGAAAGCTATCTCCTCTGACCAATGGCTTCTGCAACTCATCACGACAGGACACACACTGGAGTTTACAGAAATACCTCTTCCTTTGCCACCCTGGGTCTCTGTTTACCTCCAGACCAAGCACTTGTCTTAGAGACTGAAATTGGTGCTTTACTGTCACAAAAGGCCATCAAATCAGTTTCCCTTCCTTAAGAGGGTGCGGGATTTTACTCCAGCTTTTTCCAGGTTCCCAAATGGATGGAGGATTTATGCCCCATTTTGGATCTGAGCTGTCTCAACCTCTACATCACTTATCAAAAGTTCTGAATGGTGTCTCTTCCAACACTTCTCCCTTTGCTGAACATGGGCAATTGGCTCTGCTCTATAGATATGAAGGATGCATACATCCATATCCTGATGCAACCAGCCCATAGACAGTTTCTCTGTTTCATGTTTCAGGGTCATCATTATCAGTTCAGAGCCCTCCCTTTTCACCTTTTCTCAACCTTGGGAGTATTTTCAAAATGCCTAGTGGTGGTTGAAGTGGCCTTCTGCAGGGAAGGTCTCTATGTCTTTCCCTACCTGGATGACTGGCTCATGAAAGGGTCCTCCAGCCAACAGCTGCTGCTCACACTTTCTCAAACCCTACAGTTATTCACCCAGGTGGGGATAGCGGTAAACTATCCGAAGTCCAAAATGGACCCTACACAACATCTCCAATATGTCAGAGCCCTGTTAGACACCTCCATGGGGAAGGCATATCTATCCATAGCTTGGGTGGATGCCCCAATTGCTTTGGCATGCAGATTGGAGTCCAGCAGATTGGTCTCAGCATGAAACTACCTCGGCCTCCTGGGACATTTGGTGGCCACAATACTGATGGTCCCCAATGCCAAGTTAAATATGAAGGTCCTTCAGTGGTCCCTCAGAGTCCAATGGGACCAGAAGGAGGAGGATTTTGATGCCCCGGTCCTGATATATTCCCTCGTTCTTCGAGCTCTACAATGGTGGAAGTCCAGTGACAACTTAATGCAAAGCATGCCATTCTGTTCTCCTGTCCCAGTCTCATTCTGACTACAGACACCTCCTTGACTGGGTGGGGTGCTCCTGTCCTGCATATCAGATCCCAAGGATCTTGGACGCCAGTTGAGACCCGCCTCCACATCAATGTCTTGGAGCTGAGGGCAGTTATCTATGCCTTACAGGTATTTGAAACTCATCCCCCCCAGGTTGCCTTCAAGTGCAATCAGGCAGTTCTACAGTGGTTCACTAACTAAACAAGCAAGGAGGCTCCTATTCCTACCCTCTCTGCAGAGAATCAATGAGGGTTTGGTATTAGGCGAACCAGAGAAATATTAATTTTCTGGCAGTACACATCCCCGGTGTGTCCAACACCCTGGTGGATGCCCTGAGTAGATCTACTGCCCAGGCCCATGAGTGGGAAATCTTATCCAACATTCTAAATGATGTCTTCTACCTGTGGGGCTGACCAGAGTTGGACCTGCTGCATTTGTCTCTCCACAAAACACAAAACTGTCTCTTTACTGCTCTCTTGTGTGAAGTCCTGGAACTGTGTGGAGAGACACATTATGTCTTTTCTGGACAGGATAATTTCTTTACGCCTTCCCACCCTTTCCTCTCATTCTGAGAGTACTACTCAAACTGGTCCAGGATGGGGCATCTATGATTCTCATAGCGCCATTCTGGCCAGTACAGATTTGGTTCCCTCTACTTCTATAGCTCTCAGAACAGATCCCCTACCTCTGCCAATTTGCCAGGCTTTACTGTCCCAGACACAAGGCTTCCTGCTACATCCAGACCTTTGCTCCCTCCATCTGCATGCCTGGCTGCTGAGGACGAAGTCCTCTCATGCTTTCGGGTGTCATTAAAGGTGGCGGAAATTTTCCGGGCTGCTAGGACACTGTCTACTTGGTCTTCCTATTCCATGAAGTGGAAACGCTTCTCTATTTGGGCATCTACACTGGACTTAGATCCTTATGAGTGTTCCCCTCGGTATCCTGTCAATATCATGCAACCAAAATAGCGTGACTCATTTTAGCATGGACAGTTCAGCGCAACTGCAAAACAGTGTGCATACACTACAGCGCATGGTCACGATAGCGCTAGTAAATCATTCAATCATGGACATCCCCATAAATACCAGCAATTACCTAAATTACCTAGATTGTAAGTTTTTTTGTCGAAAGAATGGAGCTTCAGTTCGTCATGAGTCAGAAGGGTAGCAATCTTGCTGCTCTAGAGGGTTTTCTGTTCCGCAGAGAGCGAAGTGCTGCAAGCAAATCCTATTGGAAATGCTTGCAATACAACAAAGGACACTGAACTGCTCGTATACATCTGGAAGGGAGCACTGTTATTAAATGGATTGGAGAACGTAACCACATCCCTGACCCTGCTAGTGTTGTAAGCAAGGTGGCTATTGCAGGGATGAAAGACCGCGCTGCCTCCACATGTGAGTCAACTCACCAAATAGTAGCATCTGGAATATTGGAACTTGCATCATCTGTTGCTTGCCAGCTTCCAGCTATACCTCTACTTAAACAAATTGTTAGGAGAAACTGAATGAGCCACTGCTCAACCTCACCCTGAGCCTGCTGATGTGCTTTCTTTAGTGCTGCCACCAGATTATATTGTGACTGAAACTAATGTGCTGTTTCTAATGTTTGATTCTGGTGCAAATGCTGACATATTCCTAATATTCTCAATGAGAAAGGATCTAGATCACTTAAAGTGGTTTGGGTACTATTCTCACAGGGACATTTTCGATGTAACACTCACTGTGTGCTGGTTTGAGTAAGCCATCACACACTATCACTAACCAGCATCAGGTATGGCAGAATTATTACTGGAATTATACAATAAAGCACTTTTAGAGAGTAGCGCTATGTGATGCTGGTGCCATTATGTAGCCACGCTATTCAGAAATTGCGCTTTAATGTAAGCCCTAATATGATGCGCCGGAATACTACTGTGCTATTTTGACATTGAACCATTCCCCTCAGTGCATCTCTGATTATTTGCTCTCCTTGGCAGAGGGTGAACTGAAATATTCTTCTGTAAAATTCCACCTTTCAGCCATTGCTGCATTTCATTTACCTGTGGGCAACATCTCTTTGTCCCAGTTACCTTTGATTTGTACCTTTTTAAAATGTATCCTGCCCCTTCATCCCCCTATCTGGGATCCAGTCCCTGTGTGGGATTTGAATTTTGTGCTTGAAAAACTGACTACAGGTTCAATTGAGCACGCTGAATCCAGTGTCCTCCGTTATCTTTCTGGACAACTATGTTTTTAGTTGGCATTACGTCAGGCAGACATGTTTCACAGTTACAAGCACTAATGTGCAAACCTCCATACCTACAATTTCATAACAACCAGGTATCTTTACACACAAACCCACTGTTTTTGCCTAAAGTTGTTTTTGAATTTACTTTAAATCAGGACATTCAGTTACCAGTGTACTTTGTGGAGCCTACGAATCCAGGGGAAGCCCTGCTTCATACTCTTGATGTGCACAGAATATTGAGTATTTACCTTCTCCGCACTTCACAGTTGCGAAAAACTGAGCAACTTTTTGTTTCTTTCACCCCTGGAAACCAGGGCATTAGTGTTTCAAAGCAGTGCTTGTCCACATGGTTGGCCAACTGCATTATGTTTATCTACGCAAAATACAAAAAAACTCTCACAGGGGTTGTAAAACCCCATTCTACCAGAGGCATGTCTGCCTCTACAGCGTGTTTCTGGGGCGTTTCTGCCTTGGATATTTGTGAAGCTGCCATGTGGTCTACTGTACATACCTTCATCAAGCATTACAGTCTACACATCACTTCTAAGAAGCAAACCATTTTCGGACGGGCTGACCTACAAGGCCTCCTGTCCTAAGTCCTGATGGTTTGCTTCCTCCTCCCAATGGGCATAACTGCTTGGGAATCTTTCCATGTGTAATGACCTGCAGCAAGACATTGCCTCGAAGAAGATAGTATGGTTGCGTAAGAACTTACCATAACAGTAGATCTTTGAAAGTATCTCTTGCAGCAGGTCTTGCAGCCCTGCCCTCCTTCTCCCTTACTGTTACTTCAGAAGGGTTCTTTGCTCCTGTCTCTTATGATTCCATGAGCTGCTGCCTTAATTTCCCTCCCTTGGTTCCCATTGGAGGCCTAGGAAATGTTTTCACATTCGATCGCCTAGTTGAAAAAAAATGAAGAGTAGCTGGGACTTCCCCCTTTTATATCTGCCATGCAGACACCATGTGGTAGTGTTAGGGGGAGTTCCCAGGGTCGATTGCTAAAAAGTAATCCAGAGAAAATTATGCCTGTGGCTGTAATCCCATGTGTAATGACCTGCTGCAAGAGATACTCTTGAAGATCTACTGTTATGGTAAGTTTTTACACAACCGTACATTCTGGCTCACTGCTGTTTTCTGGATGGATTGATTTGTTTGGACTGCTGGTGTGGAGTGCTGGCCTCTTCCAGTGGGGGCTGCCATGTTTGGTCTGGGGCTTCCTGGTTTGGGCCGGTCATAACCAATGGGTCCTTAAGAGGTCCTCATTACAATGCCTTATGGGTGAAACTGTGAATGTTTTGGGTTGGCACCTAAATTAACCAATGGAAGCTTCCCAACTGTGATTGACATTCAGGTTAGCCAACTGGATGACAGAGATCCCGAGCTAACTGTGGGATTGTTTGAAACAAGAGGGAATCCTGCTCGAGACACCAGGAAGGCAACAGCCTGTGTGTAGGCTGAGGAGATTCACCACAGGGAAGGCCTGCTTTGCCTCATGTGCTCCCAGTTCCATCCACGATGGGATCAGACACGCTGAACTGCGTGCAAGCAGACTTGAAGAGATTTTCCCTGAAAGTGACTGGGGGGGGGGACTGGCCAGAAGCCGAGAGCATAGAAGTTGCTGTTTCTTCAGCCACAAGCTGTGGCCTACTGTGTGTGTATAATCATGGATTCTGGGACTACTGAAGAAAAAGCAGGAGCCACTTCACTGGAGCTGGAGAGGCTTACTTTTTCAAAGCCCAGCTGGAGGGTTCACCAGCATGCAGAACAAATCCTTTAAAGACATTTTCCTCATCTGTGCCTATGTCAAGGGGGGAGTGGGGAGATGGGTGCACAGTGGAAGGTCAGGTGGGGGTGTGAGAATCAAACCCAGGTCTGGTCTGCTGGATGTACCAAGCTCATTCACAGCTCATTACTTTAACCTCTAGGCTATACTGCCAGCCCTGTCACAATTTTGTCACAATTTGGGGCAACCCCCCCTTGTTTTGTGAAAGAAGTGCCATAATTTATGGCAGTAAACACACGGCAGATAAAATAAACATATTTCTGCCCATTTTTGTGGAAACTGACCTCAGAATCAGATTCCTCAGGCCCCAGTTTAGTAAACACAACTGTTGATGTTTACCATCTACCAATATTTTATTTCTCCTCCTACTGCCCCGGCTGCTATCTTTCTGACAGATCCTCACTGGCCCAATCATTCCGGCACCCCCAGGACTTACCTTTCCACCTGCGCTGTCTGCCACAGAGCTACAGTGTTGCCTGGCTACCAGATGCAGAGCCTGTGGAGGGTTGGTTGTTACCCCCAGCTCGGAGTTGTTTCCTCCATTTTTATCCCTTCCTAGTTCCGGGACCCCAGGCCAACTGCATGCACGCATGACATGGAGGCACTGTGTGTGTTGAGACACCCAGTGCTGGCCCCTTCCTCCCACCTGGCCTTGCGCCACTTCTCTTGTTGGCCTGGTACTGACCCCAAGCCTCCACTTGGAGGCAGCCAAGAGCTGAGGAGAAGTCTCCCTTCCTGGGAAAGAAGAGCTGCCTAGCTGCTGCTCATCCATGCTCCCTCCCTCCCTCCCCCGGCTGACCTCCAGTGGCTCAGGCTCACTTCCCAAACCTGGGTCACCAGCACAGCATGAGGTGTGGCCTCCAGCACCTCAACTCTCAGCACCTCCGGGCCAGCTTCTATCAGTATTTTTTGAAATATTTTAATTTGTTTGTCTCGCTAATTGAAAACAAGATGGCAGAATCTCAACACTACAGTCAGCATTTGCAACAATAAATATTACTTTCACTGCAATAAAACAGTTGTTTCACATAGCATATCTAACTTTTCCCATAAGAAATAATGGGAACATTAAAACTTTAATAACTTTTGAACAGACTGATATTTTTTCCACCAAACCTTCAAAAGGTACATATGTGTCCCAAGATCTGTATACCCTGCAAACTTCAGACCACAACTACACACAGTTTCTGAGAAACAGCATGACAATGAATTTACACAAAAATGGTAATTTTCACATTTTTGAACACTCCGTATCTCCACACCTGCACATTTGAGCAAAACAAAACTTGCCACATCCAGAGAACTTTGGTCCTCAATGGGGCATGCAAAATTTGATATGAATCAACAGAACGGTTGTGAAGTTATTAAAGTGCAAAGTTTTGAGTTTAACATACTGTAGAAGTGACTGTTGAACCCTAACTAAAGGGGTGCAACCACACCCCTACAGATTTTATATACATATATATATATATATATATATATATATATATATATATATATACACACACACACACACACACACACACACACACACACACACAATTGGGGTGGGAGCTTTACTAATGTGATAACCTGTGTTATTTCCACCGGGTGTGGATATCTCATGATGACATCAGCAGCGTGAGGATATCTGACAAATAGCCACACTCTGCTGATGTCATCTTCACTACAGTCTGCATTCTAAATGGAACTGCTTCACAAAACAGCTTCTCTTTCTCACTGCTGCCTGTAACTCACTCCACTAGCATTGCAAAGGATGCTCACCTGTCTGCCACAGTGTTTCTGAGAATCCCAGGCCAATCAGAAAAACTTACTCACATTTGGACCACACACAGAAAGCAGAAAGCACACAAAAACAGGAAAACAAACAGAGGATAAAACAATATTTCTAAAGCTTCCACCCCACTGTATAAATCACATTTGTGATGTGCATATTGTGGGATATGGAAAACATTCTCACTCCTGCAGAGTGAGCTCTGGATACTCTCACTCATGCCTTCGGCACTTGTGAATATCCAGAGCTCACTCTGCAGGAGTGAGAATATGTTCCATATCCCACTCCTGCCCATGATGTATCCCCTGTTTATGAAATAGGTGTGGAGATAAACAGAGTGTGATAAATCCATTTATTTGAGTCACTGTCTGTATAAATAGGGATTATACCCTGGACATAAAAAAAGACTTCAAACCCTGCAGTCTGATTGGCTGGTTGGCACCTCCAAGGTGTTGTAAATCCTAGAATCACCAACGAAAGAGGTGCCAACCAGCTGTACCCTCGTGACCCACAAACTGTAAATCCATCCAAGCAGGTTTTCGCCCCGAAATGGATGCCATTTTTTCTGCCCGCTACGAGAAGTTAAACCGCACCTCCATTTCACACACACTAAAACAGCCATGGAATCAAGTTTCGAATTAATGGACCAGAGCGAACTAGATGAAATTTTCCATTTGCTAAAATCAAGTGAGCCCCAAACAGTCGCAGCAACCCAAACAGCTTTACCTATTGCTTCCGCTGCTCTGGCCGCTGCTCCTCAGGCCTCCAGCACCGACACAGCAAACGTGCTCCTTCTGATTCCTTCCTCAGGAAACACCGTTCTGCCCTAGTCAAACTCTGTGGGCATCACTCATGCACCAGGCCCGTCCAATCCATAACAGGCATGAACGTCTGTAACCCTTCCCCCAAGCCTCAAGCAAGTACAACAAAACAACTTAAAGCTTCAAAAATGTTGAAAGTAATAAAAACAGTTCTACATTTGAAACCTTGTTAAATGTTACACATATAAAATGCTTATATAAGGCAACATATACTGCATGGACTATTTTATGTGGAGCAAGAACATTTACATAAAAAAAGGTATTTCCAATACAATAAAGAAGTAATAAAAAAAGATTTCACACTAAATGTTATCTAGATCCAAGGTATAATCACAATAAACCACTTCAGGATGTGAGTTATGGTGGGTTTTACCATGGCTGACATGGATTTGACCACTTGGCCTGCAGCCTCATGGCCAAACCACACCAGCCGTGGTAAATTCCACCATAACCCACACCCTGTCATGGTTTATTGCTTAAATACACAATGGATTGCAGTGGAATAACACATTTTTCTCCACTAGTGAGTGATAAGACTCATAACTCATGAATGGCAAAACCACGAGTTAGTTATGAAGGTCTTACCACTCGTGGAGATAAATGTGTTATTCTACTTCAACCCATGTATTTGATATATACCACACCATTTGTAGTGTTTTCACTAATGTTTTACCTTGTTTTAGCTTAAAACTGCCTTTCTTTCCATTGAAAATTCTCTATCTGGCCCATTGTTCTCTGTGTTCTATTTTCAGATTCAAAGTGGAAATAGCATGTTCCAAGTTAAATTAATTTTATTCCAAGTGAAATAAATGGTGTTCTAAGTGAAAATAAATATTTATCCTAAAATAACATGATTTATTTGCCCAATTTATTCACCACTGATGTGAAGCAAGTGTAATAAATGATTGTGATTGGTTGACCATCCATGGTACTCCAGACATTACGTCATGGTAGACCCTGGAGCAGTCATCAGCAGTTGAAATAGTCAGTTGCAATTCAATGCTGTTGCAATCAGTTGAATTGCTTTGGATTGCAGTCATAAAATAGTGGAGTTGAAATCCACTGCAGTTGACAATTCCGTGACCCATCTAGGTTTGTTGCTGTGATGCACTGTAGTGTGTTTTCTCTTTTTTTCTTTCATAGAAACATATGTAGACTTTGACTGCAGATAAGGACCACTTGGCCCACCCAGTCTGCCCATTTTCCTACCTAGTGGATAAGCTGCAGATTCTAGTTAACCAACAGCCTACTTTCTGCCACTCCCCCACTACAATTGTCTTATGTCTGTCCCATGCATGTTTGAATTCCCCCACTGTTTTAGACCCAACAACCTCACCAGGAAGGTGGTTCCATGCATCCACCACTCTCTCCGTGAAAAAAAATGTCCTCACATTACCCCTGAGCTGTCCCCCCTCTATCTTTAAATTGTGCCCCCTTGTTCTTACACATCTCTTTTTCTGAAAGATGCTACCCTCCTGGACTTTGTTGATTCCCTTGAGGTACTTGAATGTTTCTATCATGTCCCCGACCCTCCTTTCATCAAGGGTATACATATTAAGCTCTCTCAGTCTCTCTTCATATGATTTCTGATGCAGACCCTGCACCATTTTAGTTGCCCTCCTCTGGACTGCTGCCATCCTGTCTACGTCCTTGCGTAGATGAGGTCTCCAAAACTGCACACAGTACTCCAGATGGGGTCTCACCAACTGTCTGTACAGAGGGATAAACTACTTCCCTTTTTCTACTTGTGATGCCCCTTCCTATGCATCCCAGTATTCCCCTGACTCTCCTTACTGACTTCTCACATTCCTTACCAACCTTTGGATCATCTGATATGACTACCCCCAAGTCCCGTTCCATTTTTGTTGTTGTTAGTACCTCCCCTGCTATTGTGTACTCTTCTCCTGGGTTTTTGTTTCCTAGGTGCATTACTTTGCACTTCTTTGCATTGAATCTAAGTTGCCATATGTCTGACCATTCTTTCAACCTTGCCAAGTCCCTTCTCATCCTTTCTACCCCCCCTTGTGTATCAACTCTGTTACAAATCTTTGTGTCATCTGCAAAGAGGCATACCTTTCCCCCCAGACCCTCTGCAATGTCACCTATAAAGATGTTAAAGAGGACTGGACCCAGTACTGAGCCCTGAGGTACTCCACTAGTGACCCCCCTTTCTTCGGAAAGTGTTCCTGTTGTGCAGCCAGTTTGCTACCCAGGCTACCACCCTGGGACCCACAACCAGGCTGGCTAACTTGATTATTAATCTTTTGTGCAGGACTGTGTCAAATGCCTTGCTAAAGTCTAGGTAGGCCATATCCACAGCCCCTCCCTGGTCTATTACTTTGGTCACCCAGTCAAAGAAATCGATTAGATTGATCTGACATGACCTACCTGCTGTAAATCCATGCTGCTTTGGGTCCTGTGCCCTGCTGGCCTCTAGGTATTCAACAAATCTTTCTTTCAGAAGTGATTCCATCATTTTCCCTACCACAGAGGTCAAACTTACAGGTCTGTAGTTTCCTGCTTCTGCTTTGCTCCCACTTTTGTGAAGGGGAATCACATCTGCCCTCCCCCAGTCCTCAGGTACCACCCCATCCTCCCATGATTTGTTAAAAAGTGTGGTCAGTGGTATCACTAGGTCCTCCCTTATTTCTTTTAGGATTCTGGGGTGAATCCCATCAGGCCCCATTACTTTGTCCACCTTGAGTTTCAGAAGTTCTTTCAGGACACTTTCTTCTGTAAATGGACCGGTGTCAACCCCCCTACCCAGAGTGCTTCTATTGTCTGGGTTAGGTAGCTTCTCCTCATCTTCTTTTGTGAATACTGAGCAAAAGTATTCATTCAGTATCTCTGCCTTTTCACTTTCTCCTTCTGCCCACCTCCCCTCTCCCTTACTAATCTTCACTATTCCTCCCTTAACCTTTCTATGCTCCCTAATGTACCTATAAAAGGTTTTATCCCCCTTCTTAACAGAATTGGCTCTTTTTTCCTCGGTTTGGGCTTTTGCTATTCTGACTGCCTTCCCCACTTCTTTCTGCTTTAATTGATACAGGTTCCTGTCGTGCTCCTTCTGTGATGCCTTATACTTTTTGAATGCAGCCTTTTTCTCCTTAACTTTCCCTGCCACCTCTTTTGAGAACCATAGTGGTTTTTTACTCCGCTTTGTTTTCTTTATCTGTTTCACACAAAGGCTTGTTGCCTCGTTGATGGCAGTTTTGATTTTTCTCCATTGTTCTTCCACCCCTCCTTTTTGGCCATTTGCTAGTGTATTCCTCAGGTATTCACCCATTTTGCCAGAGTCAGCCTTCTAAAGTCCAGTATGCTTGTTTTTGTATGGCTTGTCTCCGTGGTTGTGCTTATTGTGACGCACACTGTGCAGTGGTCGCTTGTTCCCAGATGTCTACTGACTTCTAAATTTGTGATCCTCTCTCCATTTGAGAGTACCAGGTCTAGTATTGCTCCCGCCTGAGTGGGTTCCAACACTAGCTGTCTAAGGCCTGCCCGCTGCAGGGCATCGAGAATGACCCTACTCTTGGATGTGGCTGCAGTACATGTCATCCAGTTAACATCTGGCATATTCAGGTCCCCCATCAACAGTATCTCTCCTTTTTCAGCCATTTTGAGAATGTCCTCTATCATTTTCTTGTTCATTTCCTCCCCTTGAGATGGGGGTCTGTATACAACCCCTGTGCGGATTGTGATGCCATTCCCTGTCTCCAAAGTGACCCAGAGTGCCTCTTGTCCTCCCCCTTTACTTTTTAGTTCTGTAGCTTTGATCCCTTCCCTTATGTATAGAGCTACTCCACCTCCTTTTTTCCCCTCCCTGTCCCTTCTGTAGACTGTGTACCCCGGTATGTTGACATCCCA
Organism: Neoceratodus forsteri; assembly: GCA_016271365.2. NCBI lineage: Eukaryota > Metazoa > Chordata > Ceratodontiformes > Ceratodontidae > Neoceratodus > Neoceratodus forsteri. The sequence continues at coordinate 594,642,638 of CM028133.1, read as the reverse complement.
GTCATGGTTCTCCATGTCCAATATTTCTGTGACTGCCACAATATCCAGTTGTTCATCTTCCATCAAGCCTACTAGCTCAGGAAGCTTGTTTCCAGGACTACAGGCATTGGTACTCATTGCCCTCCATTTAATGTTGGCCTTATCCTTTTCCCCCATGCCTGCTCTTTTTGCCCTTGTCTATTTTTCCATTTACCCCATCCTTCCCTCTGTTGAGCACTGTACCTCAGTGTTTACCTTACTACCCATCATGTTTTGTGGGGGGAGATTTGAAATTTCCTGTCTCTTATTAGCACCTCCCCCCATGGCTAGTTTAAAAGCTTGCCAAGGAAGCATTTAAACCTGCCACTTAGGATCTTGGTTCCCTTCATAGACAGATGCAGACCATCATGTCAGTATAGCCTTTCATCTCTCCAGGTGTACCCCCAGTCCCCAATGAAGCCAAAGCTCTGTGCTCTGCACCAGTTTTGCAACCATTCATTAAACTGCATGGTGTGTAGTACTCTAGCCTCACCCCTGCCATGGACTGGCAGCACCTCTGAGAAGGTAACCGTGCTTGCTACCTGTATGAGGCCCCTTCCAACTCCACAATTTCATCCTGCACTGCACGCAGGGGGCGAGGGGGCCATGACTATCTAACAGTCTTCAACCGCCAGCACCCAGCCTTACAGCCAATAAAATGCACCCCTGGCTCCTGGACATGAAATGTCCACCAATTAGGAGAGATAGAAGGAGGAGCCAGGAGCTTGAGAGTGTCTGTGACTGGCTGCATGAGATGGCAGGGAAGGCATGCCTTGGTAGGAGAGGAGACTGTCAGAAGAAGAGGCATTTGTGTTGGTGTGTGGGCAACAGAGCGAGCAGTGTTTTTCTGCACTGATGAAGTTTGGTTGTTTGGCCATTACTTTAAAAATAAGTTAGCTGTGTCCACTGTCCTGATGTGTCCGGTGCCCAGAGAGAGACACTAGTGTGTGGCTGTGCAGGTCCCAGTCAGTCCTCCAGCAAAGTCAAGCAGCAATTGTATGAAGGCAGCAAGTCAGTGGTCTGGTCATGGTCAGGATCAGCCCATGATCCTATCAGCTGGGCCTGTTGGGTGACTCTCACTTAGCCTCAGTCAGGTTTTCAGAGTTTGCAAGGAGAAGGAGTGGTAGGTGCAATAGTTCCACTGCGTGGAGTGCTGGAGTGGGGACATGGGTCTGGGTTGGGGACCGACTGTGCTTGTTCGGAGGAGGGAGCACACAGCTCCAAAAAACACCAGCACCACCACTGAGTAGAGCAGCAGCGGCAGCCTGAGCCACACAGCCACCCACCACCACTGCCGAATCATCACCCAACACCTGACCGAACTGGCAACAGGCTGCTGCAGTGAGCAAGGTACTGTATGGGATGTGTATGCAAGGCCCACCAGGGCTGGGCATTGTGCAGTAGGAAGGTCAAGGAAGAGGATGGTCTCTCACAGACTACTCAGTCTGTCTGTGTGTCTGCTGCATGCTGGGCTGGCTTGTCTGGCTGGTTGAGGGCTTGGGGGCACGGAGGCTTAACTTGAAAAGCAAGGTGATCAATCACTATCGATCTACTGCTGGCGGCTCAGGTGGACTCTCTCTGACTGTGGTGGCATTGTGAATAAGTCAGACTCCCCACGAGGTCATGGAGCAGGCCAGGTGCAAGTGGTCAGTTGGTGAGTTCCCGGATGAATAGAAGGCCAGAGCAAGCAGCATGGTTGGTCTGGTCCAATGGACAAAATGTTTGTTGATTGCCACTGTAGGAATCAGATAGACTAAATATTAAAGTCCTCACAGCAAGATGAATAAAATAAAAAAAAACACATTAGTGTACATGCTGAAAGTCAAAACAAGTTCAGAAACTGTGTCAGAAAATGTTTTTTTTTTAAAATGCATGAATTTTTTTAGCTTTAAATTTAAGCTATGGATACATCTCAGTTCGGGTATACCTGGCTCTACCATGCCAGTTCGACATTCTTTATGTCAACCGGCATTACGGTGACAGGAATCAAGTCAACTGCAACTTGTGGTCTACATGATTCCTGTGTGTCTCCCAGTCCTGTTTTTTATTGGGGTTGTTAGCCCCCAACCCCCCATGCGAGGGGCTCTGCCCCCCATCATTTGGATTCTCAACTCCAGTCGGAGTTGATTTGGGGCGAGGTGCATGACCTGGAGACAGCATGCCCCTGTCTCAGGCACACCAAGACAGCGACCTGTCAGCAAACTGTTGATTCTGCTGACAGGTATGTATTTCGCTGGGTTGGTGTAGCCGTAAAGGTGGCATACCAGTATACCATACAGGAGGTATTTCTAGGGGTCCTCCCATAAACTGTTTTTAGTCTCACAGATTCTACGACTACTAGTAAACTAACATATATTGATAGTTAGCTCTGTTTGAAAAAGGGTACCTTCTAGCCTCTGTGGTGTGTTCAAGAGGCCCTACCTATACAGCATTTTAGACTCATATTTCTTTCTCTAAGTAACTAGTATTACTGCTGCTTATTTTTCTATACTGTATATTGTTTTACTGCCCTGCTTCAACTTGTTACTTTCAGGGGCTTAGTATATTTTGTTGTTGTTTTGACTGGTAATTGTGCTTTAGTGGGTCCCTACTGTGTGTAGATTTGTTTCACTGCACTTTGTATTTGCATTTTAAAGAGCAGCCTGCTTCTTAGCTGCTGCTGACTAGTTGCTGCTCCCTCCAACATATTTATTTATTTACGAGTTTTACCAGGAAAGCATACTGAGCAACATGCTCGATTCCAGATGTGACCTGGGGTCCGAGACCCACTTACATATTAGTAATGCTTAGACAGTACAGAGTTGTGCAAGGTTTGTTACAGTACATTTGTGTGGGAAAAATTACATATTTGGGGGAAAGTTACAGTCAAGGGTAGGATACATACAATCAGTATAGAGAATACAGAGGGTAGATACTGTTCAATACATATGAGATTATAGCAGCGAGACATTTAAGCAAGAATTCTTAGCTGAAACAGGAACAACTGGAGGTGAAATGTACTCTGAGTAATTTGTTCCATAGGGCGGTATTTGGTGCGTGTCAGAGGGGGGCAGGTAGGGTGTTCCAGATCTGAGGTAATTGGTAATTAAAAGTGGCCTGGCCTTTGGATGTGCACACAAATGGGACACAGAGCAGTTTATGGTCAACCCATCTAAGGGAGTACGTTGGTGACGGTTGTTGGGAGAGGCAGAGGTCAGGTGGGAGGGAGGGAGGAGTTGGACCAGAATTTGGCTGCGAATCTGGCACAGTTGGTTTGTCTGCAGTCATGTAGGGATGGTAGAGTTAACGAGCTATAGAGATCACAGTGGTGGGTTGATTGGTGGCAGCCGAGGATGAAACGGCAGAATGAGTGGAACAGGGTATCTAGGCTGGCCAAGGCAGACCCAGGGGCAGTGGAGTAAACTATGTCGCCATAGTCGATTACGGGGAGAATCATTTTTTGCACAATGGCATGCCTTGTTGGTTTGGGGAGGCAGCTTTTGTTACGGTACAGTGCCCCAAGTTTAGGGAGTAGCTGCTTGTGTAGAGAGGTGATGTGAGCAGAGAAATCTAGGTGTTGGTCTAGCCATACACCCAGGTATCTGAAGCTCATACAGTTTTCCAGGGGAGTTCCGTCCAGGGTTTTGAAGGGGGAGGAGGGGACTTGGCAGGAGAGTCTTTGAGGTGAACCAAAAGTTAGCCATATGTTTTTTTAGAGTTAAGAAATAGCTGGTTAGACCTAAACCAGTTCTGGATAGCGTTGAAATCTTCCTGGAGTTGGGTTGCTACACTGAGGGTTGTGGGACCAGAGGAGTATAGGACAGTGTCATCTGCGTACATCTGTATAGAGGAGTGTGAGCATGCTGCTGGGAGGTCATTCAGAAAGATGGAGAAGAGAATGGGGACCCAGGACTGAGCCTTGCGGGACACCTGTTGGGGCAGGCAATGGGTGGGAGGTGTGAGATGCAGTACCTCACCTGCCCCAGAGTGGAGGGGCATAAAGAATTCCTTTTGTTTATGACCATTTATGAAGTTATAATCCTGCTAAATCCCAAATACTAAAAACAGAGTTGCTTCCTGACCTTAACCCACCAACATGTCCCCATGGAGGCACATGCAGCCCCATTTCGTGATGTCGGAAGGTGAAGACTGTGTGTGTGTGTGTGTGTGTGTGTGTGTGCCCCATTGATTTGGGGGGGAGCAGGAGGACTTTTCCATTCATTTTATTGACTTTTATAGTCAAAATTTTAATAAAAAAGACACAAAGTTAAAAAAGTATGACAAACTACTACATAATAAAATTCAACGATGGTGAAAGTTGAAAAAATTGGTTGGATTTTCTTCGGTTAGTTGAAGTCAGAAATGTCAAACTAGTTGAAAAAATCAGTCATAATGTGTGGTAAGCCAGTCACAATTGTTTTTTCAACTGTCTCCGGGGTCTACCTCATGGGTTTTAGCCCACCTGATAGGCTAGTGATGCACATGACTCTAGCATCAAATTTCTTGTATATCCAGGTCCCAGAAACCCCTGTTCTCCAGTTCAAATCATGCATCTAATCAGGCTACTTGCACACCAGTATCCCTGTTGTTTTTCTCTAGGAAGGTAGGCCTCTCCTTACAACTCTTAAGCCATTTATAATGTAAATTATGACCACATCTACTGCAGTTCCTTATGTGGTCTCCCTAAAAGGGAAGGAAATCTGCAGCAAAATATATTTTTGAGACTATAAATGATTGAGGCCAGTGTTGTTCACTGCTTTATTCAGAAAAAAAAATTTCTCACTTGTTTGGCATATAAACAAAGTTTTAGGTTGTTTTATTGCGAGGTACTGTTTAGAGATATCTAGCTCAATGTGTTGTTTCAAGAATCAGTTTATGCCTGGCCTTCTCTGGCCTAATTTGCAGTTGTTGCCCCTACTCTGGCTTATTTCAAGCCAACTGAAGAGTCTCTGCTCCTCTGCAAACAAGCAGAACCCTTCTCTGTGCTTGTTGCATTCCTCTAGCTTCGCGATTGGCAAAGCGAGAAGTTTTTCCTTATTTCCCATTGTCCACTCGCTTATGCACGCGTCCTGGTGTGTGTTTGCTCTCCTTACCTCACGCAGGCAGTGCTACGCCCAGACAGGCCTCCCCCAAGCCCTCTCTCTTTCTCTCTCTCTCTCTCTCAGCAGGCTCGCGAGTGAGAGTGCAGTGATCGTTCTCCCTTGTAAAAGGAGAACAAGGGAACCGGAGGCAGCGACTAGGAAGCAAGTTCTTTTGCTTGCCCATTAGTCCAAGCAAGCACTCCTCTGTTTTTTCAGGCCTCTGGCCTACTGTTAATGCCATGTGGTGCTCCTCCCCCCTAGCGCATGGCCTCAGCATCTTACTGCCCCATTAATTCCCGTTCGGGAAAGATGGCAGGGGATAGCACCACTGTTTAAGAAGCTGCTCTCCTGCCAAAGAATCCCCCAAATTAAGGATTTTTCTCCCTCTTTCTCAATCTGGATGGGGTTTGTTCTCAACCCCATGCTCCCTCTCGGCCACATAGTTCCCGTGGCCTACTTCCATCAGAATGCTGTGAGCATCTCCCGGGCAGCACCAGCCTCCCCAGCATCTAAATCCCCAATTCAATGGATATTCTACCAAGGGAGGCCCCTTCTCACCTTCCCCATGCTAGTTTGGGCCGCTTGGCCTGTGCGGCCTATTCCAAGGCCATTGCTGCTTTCTGGGCCTAGCGTGGAGGGGGCCAAGGGTTAGATGCCTTCATGCAAGTGAGCAACAGTTGAGCTTGCTGAGGCATTTCTAACACATTTCCAAGCTAAATCCTCTAGAAGAATCATGGAAGTGAGGCGTGTTAGGTTATTTTCTGGGCAAATTAATAAGAAGCTGACATGCTGTACCAAAGTGGGAGCTATAACAGACCTGGGTTACAACAGGGAGACCCATTGCCCCACAAGCACCCTGGCTCAGTTCTTACTACTTAGCACCTCCTCTACCTCCATATGGGGTCCCTCCTATAGCGACCCTATATGAATTGCAAAACAAACTAGTGGTACCTCCCCCCTGGTTATATGGGGTCCCTTTTCTCAGCGACCCTATATACATCACAAGAATCTGGTGGTCCATCCCAATAGCGACCTCCACAGTTTCCTTCTCCATGCAGGGTCCCTCTCTGTAGTGACCCCCATGCTGAACCTCGCCTGTATTTATTCTTGTACTCCCCACTAATAGTTTCTCAATGGCGAGCATCCAATAAAGGGTTATCAGCAGACCTCTAGGGCAGTTCTCCCCTAGGATGTTCTGTTCTGCTAAGACAGTATTGAGCAGATAGGGGGCACCCTCTGAATTGGAGGCCCATTGTCACACAGTCCTAACAATACGCCTCCTTTGTCTCCCTCTCTCCACCAGATGGTCAAAGCCAAGAAATGCACTTCCTACAGCGCTACCCTTCTGCCCCATGCTCCGGGTCCCCTATGTCCTGCCTGTCTCCATGATGACGACGACTTATCCCTGGAGCAAACCTCTGTCATGGGCTCCAGTAACCCAGGGCCCAGTGGCTCTACTTGGATGGACCCTGGATCTATCCTACTTCAGAACCAGCAGGCCACGGTAGCAATGATGGAGAGCCAACAGAATTTTATGATGAAGATAATGGAGAAGCTAGAATCCCTTACCCAGCATAGGGCCTCTACCGCACCACCTCCAGAGCCAGATATCATGGGGAAGGCAAATGAAGAGTACTCGGACCTGGTAGAACCAGCCCTGGACAGCCATAAACTGGACTCCGGAGAAGACAAGGAAATGCCAGATGAGGAAGAGGGGGCAGAGACTGATGACGAGGACATGGAACCACAATCCGTGCCATCCCTCACATCAAAACTTTGTACTTTTGACATGGTTCCCGGACTTATGAAAATAGTTAAGGCCACCATGGGATTTGATGTCAAAGAAGGCAAGTCAGAGTCAAAGTTAGACCCCATGATCCAGCAAAAGGTGACTATCAAGGATACATTCCCAGTATGCCCAGTGATCGAGGATATTTTCAGCAAGGAGTGGCAGGCCACAGACCCTAGCAGAATGTCAAACAAGGGAAACTTGGATCGCATGTATCCCGTCCAGGAGGACAAGACCAGCAACTGGTGCACAGCCCCTACTATTGACCCTCAGGTGGTGACACTCAGTAGTAAAACCATCCTGCCATGTGGGACCATATCATTGAAAGAACCCACAGACAAGAGAGTGGAGGACATGCTGAAAAAGGCCTTTGAAATTGAAGGAACGGCCACAAAAGCCTCTACTATGACCATTTACACAGCACGTGCCCTGATCCGCTGGCTCGAAGGACTCCTCAAGCAGGCAAACCCCAAATCTAGAGAGGCAGAATTGTTATAATGCACTCTCAATGCAGCCAAATACCTGGCTGACATGGCAGTGGACACCCTCAGACTGAATGCCAGGGCTACGGCCATCACTAACCATGCCAGAAGGGCACTGTGGCTAAAATTATGGGAGGCCGACAATGAATCCAAAACATTACTGCAAAACTTGCCCCAAAGGGAAAACACATATTTGGGGAGGGACTGCAGGAATTCCTAAAGCAGAAGGAGGAGGGAAATGACCTACTCAAAAATAGGAATAGGGACACCTATCTACCTTTCACTAGGTGGAGGTTTCGGGGGGGCAACAAGTCTTATCAAGCACGCAGAGACACCCATTACCACAACAGTACATTTTGAGGCAGAGAAACACATAGTGGACATCGCAGTTCCTTCACCCATTCCTATCAGCCCTCCTCCTTCAGACCCCATGGGTCCAAGTTCAGAGGAAGAGGTAGAGGACATAGGGGGAAACAACAATGACTACCTGACCATAACTCCTCACGGGTAAGAACCGTGCCCCCTCGTGGATCAAAGGTTGTCACTTTTCAGACACCAGTGGTTCTGCACAACTTTGGACAAGTGGGTCCAAGAGGTGGTGTTGAGAGGATACTTCATAGAGTTATCCCAATCCCCCGTCACACACAGATTCATAAGCTCTCCCATTGCCAAAAAGAAGGCAACACCTCATCAGGTCCAACAAATCCTGTGGGATCTAATACAGAACAAAGCAATACAACCCGTTCCTCTTCACTAACAGAAACTAGGAGTGTACTCCATTTTCTTCCTCGTGCCCAAGAAATCGGGTGAACTATGCCCCATTCTGGACCTGAAGCATCTCAACCAGCACATAGTTCCCCAGAGGTTCAAAATGGACAGCCTAAGGTCGACCCTATGCAGCATCCGCATAGGCGACTACCTCATGTCCATGGATTTGAAGGACGCATACCTTCACATACCTATCAGACCAAAACACAGACAATACCTCAGATTCCACATCCTGGGCCAGCACTACCAATATCAGGCCCTACCCATCGGTCTTACCTCAGCACCAAGAGTGTTTACCAAGGTGTCCATAGTGCTAGTGGCCAGACTCCGAGAACAAGGTCTCGATATCATCCCTTACCTAGACGACTGGCTGATTCAGGCACGCTCCATGGAGCACTCGTGTCAAGACACAGTAATCACTCTGAGAGCACTCGAGGAGCACTGCTGGGTGGTGAACCAAGCCAAGAGTCATTTGGTGCCCATGCAACAGATAGAACACCAAGGGGCACAGATCAACACATTACAGGGATGGGCAAAACCATCACAAACAAGGGTTCACAACCTAATAAGACTGTCTCGCTACCTGAGGGATTGCCATCAGTCAACCATGGGCCAAATAGCCCAGTTATTAGGCTACATGGCATCATGTATTGACCTGATACCTTGAGCCAGATGGCACATGCGACCCCTACAGACTTAAGTCCTCACTCGGGGATCACTGAACAAATACAACTTGCATGTCATAGTCCCATTACCTCCACCAGTAAGGCAGTCACTAACATGGTGGACAGTGCGCTCCAACCTCACATGAGGGGTACCACTAGAGGCATCTTACGATGCCACTATAGAGAAGGACCCAAGCCTATTGGGCTGGGGAGCATGCCTGGGCCACATCACGGCACAGGGTCAATGGACAACATCAGAGGCCCAGTTGTCCATCAACATCCTAGAAATAAGCACAGTATACCATGCTCTCAGAGCTTTCAGATCTTCCATTTCCAGTCAGTCGGTTCTGATCTGATCCGACAACCAAGTCACGGTGGCATACATCGCCAAGCAAGGGGGTACCACAAGCAGAGCTATGCTGAGGGAGGCTGCGATGGTCCTCACCTGGGCACAGAGCAACCTCACTCATCTCGGCGCATTGCATCTTGCTGGCAAGCTCAACGTGTAAGCGGATTGGCTCAGCCGACAGCAGGTCCACTCAGGGGAGCGGCATCTCCACCACAGCCTCTTCAAGATGATTCAGAAGGCTTGGGGACTGGTATCCATGGACCTCATGGCCACAGCAGAAAATGCGCAGGTCAAGAGATTCTATTTGAGATACAGGAAGATCCAGTCCCAGGGAACCAATGCCCTATCCCAACCCTGGTCTCGGGACCTGGCGTACGTTTTCCCCCAATCCCATTGATACCCCAAGTTCTGGCCAAGATCCAAACATCACAATGAACCATCATTCTAGTGGCACCCTACCGGCCATGGAGAATCTGGTTTGCCATGGTGCTGGCTATGACAATGGACAGTCTCAGGTTACCCTACCAACCAGATATGCTGACCCAGGGACTGGTATTACACCTGGCTCCATGGACGCTAAAGCTCACAGCCTGGCTCCTGAGAGGAAGAGACTGTTGAGAGCAGGTTATCACAAGTCAGTCATCTCCATGATGCTACAATCCAGAAGAGCCTTGACCACCTCTACCTATGGTAGGCAATGGTCGGTGTTTGTAAAATGGTGCAGAGAACAGGGTAAGAATCCTGAACTAGCAGACATGTCATCCATCCTCTTATTTCTCTAACAAGGAGTAGATAAGGGGTTGGCCCACTCATCCCTCAGGGTACAGCTCTCAGCCATTGGAGCAGCCATTGGTCCCATAGGGGGACACAGTCCGGGGGCCCACCCAGATGCTGTGCACTTCCTGAAAGCAGTGGAAGTTCTATTGCCCAGAGTCAAATCATCCATCGCTCCCTGGGACCTCCCTTTAGTATTAGATTCCCTCAGTACAACCCTCTTTGAACCATTACATAAGATAGACCTGTTCTGGGTGGGTCTGAAGACCTGCTTCCTCATTGCTATCTGTTCAGCTTGAAGGATTGGGGAACTAGGAGCACTATCATACAAAGAACCCTACATGGTGTTCACCCCTCAGGGAGGTCGCCTACGCACGTACCAGACTTCCAACCAAAGGTCTCTTCCACCTTTCACAGGGAACAACCCACTGAGTTACATACCTTAACTGGAGACACTCAATCAGGTGACAAGCCTGTCCCACACCATCTAGATGTCGGGATCAAGCTGTCCATCTACATATCCAGAACTTTGCCCTTACACAAGACAGAGAGATTGTTCATTGTCACAAGGGGACAAAGACAAGGCAAGGCTGCCTCTAAGACTACTATTGCTTGCTGGCTCAAGAGTACCATCCAAGAAGCCTACAGGGCTAAACAGCTGATGCCTCCAGAGGGCATCAAGGCCCATTCCATGACAGCAGTAGCCACCTCTTGGGCAGAAAGGGCAAACGTGTCTTTAGAAGACATCTGCAAGGCAACGACATGGACTTCCATCCATACATTTGCCAGACACTAAAGACTGGAGCACCTGTACAGGCTACAGCCCACCTTTGCCACTCAGGTCCTCTCAGCCACCAGCTCCTCCTCCTCTCACTCCCAGACCACTCTGTCTCCCTCCCTAATGTACAGTACTGCTACTTATCTACCCATGAGGTAATATCTGGAGTGCTATGGATGGTCAACCAATCACAATGGGAGTTTACTCACCTGGTAAAGATGATTGTGTTGGTTGACATCCATGGCACTCCACGACCCACCTGATGGAGTACTCAGAGTGACCAGGATTAGGCTACACAGAAGAATTACATTGAGGGGAACTAAGCCTCGTTTTCACTAAGGACATCCAGGATGTCGACTGTCGACCAGTTGAAGGGACTTGCCTGAGTCGAGTTTTGGTCTGCTGGCATGTGGTCGTGCTGCTGGCTGTTCATTGGGAGCAATGCGTGGGGAGCTGGTTCTTGATTGCCGCTGTGGAGGGTTTGGTTGCCGACAGTCTGAAGCTTCGGCAACTGCCCGTGTGCTGGAGAACTGGGAGGAACGTTTAGCGGTGGAGCACCAGTTTCGATTCAGGGAAAGAACTCTGCTGGATTGTAGGAAGAGGAGGTGATCGGTTCTATATTGTGACTGGACCTGCCGAAAGAAGGAAGCATTTGTGGAGCGTTTGTGGAGCAATGGACAGTGGAAACTGTGGATTACTTTGAACTGAGTGTCCAGATTCCCTGGCCCAGACAGGGTAGCAGGTTTCTCTGCCTCCTGAGGGTGGTGGGGTTAGCTCTGCTTCCTAGTTGAGACAGGGGTACCACCGGAGGGTGGTTCAGCCTGCCTCATCGTAGTGAGGGTTAGGTCGAGTTGGAACTTTTAGCTTGTGCTTTCTGCTTGATGCCTGCAGGACTTTGGCATTGAAGTTGGATTTATGTGGACCGTGGTGTGGACTATTGATCTGGTGATGTATATTTGAACTTCTGCTACTGTCAGTGTATGATAACTCTGGGAAACGATTGGGAAGATTAAACTTGAGTTTATTTATTATTAGTTCAGTCTTGTGAGAGGAGACTGACTAAAGGTTTGGGCCACACTAAGTGGTGAGAGCACATAAGTGTGAACATCAAAAAGACCTTGAACTCTTGTTTTTGGGTTTCCTCTGGGTAAACGAGGGTATTGGCTTTAGAATTACGGGAATTTTAAACTTTGAGCCAATTTTTATGATGGGTTTTGTACAGGTGGAAAGCTCCTTCCCTCGCAGTGGTGAGAGCACTGTGGGTGGGGGTAGATGGATAAAGCGTTTCTGATAAAATTAATGTGTAAGCTCTGACACACTGTTAGGAAAATTGTTTTGTTTATAATTATTGTATTTATATTTTGATATTTGAGTGTTGTGTTTTCAGTTTTATTTAGAATATATTGTTAGGGTATAATTTTGTGTTTTTGTTTTAATTGTAGTATTTACATTTTGTTATTTGAGTGCTGTGTTTTAGAATTTTGTTATTTATATAAACCGGTGGGGTTTATTGTAGTTAGTTGTGTTATTAATTATGTGTTGGAGTGAAAATAGGACAGTCGGCTATTATTCCCCCTCCAGGCTCAGGGATCTTCGTCCTTTCTCCTGTCCCCCCCTGTCACCAGGAGTCTATGGAAGGTGTAGGGCTCTGGGGATTGTGAGGGGGAGGAGGAGGGTTGGAGCTGGGCCTGGGGGGGTGGAAAGGGTGGATAGGGATAGTGAGGTCAAGGAGATGCCCTGGGGTGAAATGGGCACAGGAGAGGGGTTCTCCCTGTCTTGTGCCCATACCCAAGGGTTCTGGTCAAGATCAGCAGGTAAGGCAGTCATCGTCGGAGGCTCATCCTACTCGGGCGGTGTTGTGCAACGCTAGGTCTATTAAAAGCAAGATGGCCATTATAGCCGATCTTGTTGGGTCAGCTGACCTGGCGTGCATCACTGAGACCTGGCTGGATGGAAATGCTGGGCCAGTTTTAGCTGCAGTGGTTCTGGCCAGGTACTCGGTGATACACCGCCCCAGGCAGGAGCGTAGGGGCGGGGGCGTTGCCATTTGTTTTAAATCAGAATTGGGCCTGGTGGAGGTAGCGGTGGGAGTCACCAGATCCTTTGAGTGTGTTCTAGGCGAGGGCGTGGGGTGCAGGATACTTCTCGTATACCGTCCACCAGGTGACGGGAATGTTTTCCTGCAGGAAGTCACAGATTTCATTGTCGGCCTGACATTGGGGTCCCCCAGATGGTTGGTTCTGGGGGACTTCAATGCCTGGGTCGACGATGAACTCTCACGTTTTGGTCAAGACTTCCTCCAGTTGATGTTATCACTGGGCTTCACACAGGTAGTTTCCTCCTCGACCCATATTGGTGGGCACTCATTGGACCTGTTGTTCCTTCTGGGGATGGGGTTATCTGATTTGGTGGTGGAACCACTTGGATGGTCTGACCATCACTCCATTAGGTTCAATTTTGAGGCCGCCCCTATTAGGTCAGTCCCTTCGGAGATGGTCCGGTACCGCCCATTAAGGGGTGTGTCCCCAGATGACCTGATGGCAGTGCTGGACCTATCGGGCCTTCCGATAGATTGCTTGGATCCAGGTGACATAGTACATGCCTATAATAGGGCAGTTACAGGGGCCCTGGATTCTAGTGCACCTGTTCGTGTTCATCCTCTCACTCTTCGCCCCAGGTCTCCATGGTTTGATGAGACCATGAGGGAGTTGAGGAGGGTTGGACGAAGGCTGGAGAGGCGTTGGCGGAAGTCTGGTCTGGTCTGGTCTGGATGATGACAAACTTAGTTTGATGGACCACTATACGGCCTATCAATCCGCAATCTCACATAAGAAGGCAGAGTTCCTGTCCAGGGAGATAGCGGCTGCACAGAATAGACCAGCCCAGCTCTTTCGGACTGTGGACAGACTGTGCAATCCAGTCTGTCTTCAGCCCAGAAGGGCCTTTTCCACAGACCGGTGTGAGGAGTTTGCTCTCTTCTTTGCAGATAAGGTTGCCAAAATCAGATCAGATGTCCATTCTTCCCTCTCCAATGGGAGCGGTGATGATCGGCAGGAGATGTCAAACACCCAGTTTGCATGGTCTGACTTCAGCCTCCCCAAAATCGATGATATCGTGATGATCATCCGAGCGTTGCGACCAACCAGCTGTGATTTGGACCCTGGCCCCTACGCCTTTTAGTGGATTGTGTGGATAAATCGCCTAGTCCTGGCTTTGATAGTCTGAAGTCTTTGAGAGGGGATCTTCACAGATCCCTTAAAGAGGCTGATAGTTAATCCTCTTTTAAAGAAGTCCTCCTTAGACCCAGATTGTCTAGCAAATTACAGACCAGTCTCTAACCTACCCTTTGTGAGTAAAGTTATTGAGAAGGTGGTCGCAGTGCAATTGGAGGATCATCTGACCAACAACAATATCTACGATTCTCTCCAATCTGGATTTAGGAAAAGGCATAGTACCGAGACAGCACTTGTTCGAGTACTAAATGACCTCCTAATAGCGAGAGAGTGTAGGACCCATTCTATCTTGGTACTTCTTGATCTCTCAGCAGCATTTGACACTGTTGATCATGGAGTGCTGTTAGAGCATCTACGGTCCATCTTTGGATTATCCGGTATGGTCCTCAGGTGGTTTAGATCTTACCTCGAGGGTAGGACTCAGAGGGTGGTGTCGGGAATTTTTTCCTCGGCATCAGTCTCCCTATCCTGTGGGGTACTGCAAGGCTCTATTCTAGTGCCTTTGTTATTTGCGTTGTATATGCTGACGTTGGGAGCGATTATAAGACGATACGGTCTGGGTTTTCATTACTATGCCGATGATACCCAGCTGTATATGTCTTTTGTGCCTGGCCAGGATGCTGCCTTGTCGGTATTTAATAACTGCCTTGCAGAAATCCAAGATTGGATGAATGGGAGTTGTTTGAGGTTAAACCCGGAGAAAACTGAGGAGTTGGTTGTGGACAAAGGTTGCTGTGAGGTGGGTTTGCCAGCTGGATCGCCCTCAGGCTTATGGCTTGGGGGCATTCCGCTGATGACCTCAAATCAGGTGTGGAATCTTGGCGTAATAATTGATGACCACTTGACGCTTAAAGCTCAGGTGTCAGCGGTGGTCAAAACTTCCTTTTTCCATCTGAGGAATATCGCCAGGGTGAAGCACCTGGTTCCTCCAGAGGATCTTCCAACGTTGATCCATGCCTTTGTTACCTCCTGCCTTGACTATTGCAACTCCCTGTACCTAGGGCTATCGGGGGTTGAGCGTCGCCGTCTGCAGCTAGTGCAGAAATGTGCGCCAGGTTATTGACTGGTTCTTCTAGATCCAGCCATATAATGCCTGTGATCCGCGGACTGCACTGGCTGCCAGTATTTTGGTGAATCACCTTCAAGGTCGGTTTGCTGACCTATAAAGCCCTACACGACCAGGGACCTACTTACTTGAAAGAGCTCCTTTGCCCCTACTGTCCCTTCCACCCCCTCCGATCCACTGATGTGGGATTGCTGGAGATTCCCAGGGTCCGTTTGAAAACTTCAGGGGCTAGATCATTTAGTTTTGTGGCCCCGACCCTGTGGAATTCTCTACCTCATCAGGTGCAAAATAGTCCGACTGTCCTGAGCTTTAAAGGAGCCTTGAAGACCCACCTTTTTAGTATAGCTTTTAATGATCTTTAATAGTTTTAAATTCTGTTTATTTATTGTTTTATGAAATTGTAGAGGTGCTTTGGTTTTGAGAAAAGCGCCTTTTTTAAAAATAAAGTTTTGATTGATTGATTGATTGACCACTTACGGGTCGAGTTTAGATCGTATTAATAGGAAAATAAAACTAGGGCCATTGGCCCACATGTTCATATCGCCTCAGTTTGCATTATTGTATAGGAGGTTTAGTGTTTTTTTCTAGTACTTGCTCTTGTACTAACCTTGATTTCAGCTATGGAAGATTTGAACTGAAGAACAGGGGTTACTGAGACCTGGATATACAAGAAATTTGATACTAGAGTCATGTGCATCACTAGCCTATCAGGTGGGCTAAAACCCATGAGGTAATGTCTGGAGTGCCATGGATGTTTGTTTGTTTGTTTGTTTATTCGCTTAACGGGTAAGCACACTGGAAACTAGTTCCTTTTACAGGTGCGACCCACATATATTACATAAAAATAATACATAATCAAACATACACATACAATACAGCAAATTGCAGACATAAAATGTCTTTGTTACAAAAAATTAAATCATAAAAAACATTTACAATTAAATTGGGATTCAAAATACATCCTTAGTGCATCAGCAAACTTTTTAGCAGAACATAACCATCTAATATCATAGGGAATTTCATTCCAAATAGATGGCGCAATATAAGAAAAAGACATTTGCCCGCTTTTAGTTTTCATGAATGGAATCTCAAAAAACCTGCTATCTGACCTATATCTAGAATAATAACCATCACTATACGGCCTCAAAAATTTAGAAATATTATGTGGAGTCCCAGAGTCTACAACTCTGTACATAAACTTAACATCACAATATTGAAAATTTAATGAGACAGGTAACCAACCCATTTCTTTCAGAATCAAACAATGATGAGATGATTTAGGACAATTTAAGGCAAATTTGGCTATCAAATAGAGTAAAGTGGATTTCCTTGAGATCACTGTCGAAGAAGCAGTATCAGTAATTATGGCTGCATAGTTCACAATAGGAGCTAAACAGTGTTTAGAAATAGCTAACCTAGACTCGGAAATAAGGAATGAACGAATTCTATACAAAGGAGCCAATCTACAATGAATTCTTGAGGTAACCCTCAATAAATGAGGTTCATAACTTAAGTGTGAGTCTAATAATACTCCAAGATATTGAAATGTATCTACATGATCAAACAATACTCCATCGAGAGACTTAACTTCCAATTTGTTAACCTCAGATCTCAATCTAGGGGAAGTTCCAAAAACCATCACCTTTGTCTTAGATCTATTTAAAAGTAAGTTACAGGCCAGGAGAGAAGACTGGAATTTACACATTTCCTCTGTTAAGGAAACACCTAAGTCTCCCACAGATGAACCCTGCATGTAAATTACTGCATCATCAGCATAAAGAGTTAAAGAAGCATTGTTAGTCACACTCACTACTTGATCAAAAAACAATGAAAACAAAAGTGGCCCCAAAATACAGTCTTGTGGGACCCCACACTCAACCAATACAGAGTCTGATGCAACACCCCTAAACTTCACTCTCTGAAACCTGCTTGTTAAATAATTCCTCATCCAGTCCAGAAAGGAATCGCCAGCTCCCAGAAACTCAAGTCTAGAAACCAACAGCTGATGATTAACTGAATTGAATGCCTTGGTCAAGTCCACGAACACGGCACCCGTCAGGCACCCTTTATCCATGCCATTAAGTACCGAGTTCGTGAACTCGACCAAGGCAGTCTCAGTACTCCTTCCTTTTCGGAAACCATGTTGGTTCTGAGACAATAGTCCAAAGCAATCCACATACTCAATCAGTTGGTTATAAACTATTCTTTCCTGAACTTTAGCTAAAGCAGACAGAATAGAAATGGGTCTGTAATTACCAAACTCCTGTTGTGAACCAGATTTAAGAATAGGAGTAACCAAAGATTGTTTCCATAAACTGGGTATAGTACCCATCACAAATGACAAATTAAAGATAACACTAATTGGAAGTGCTAAAACTGAAGCAGCATCTGCCAATAAACTAGGACATAAACCATCAGGACCAGCTGAGCTATCCCTTTTAATACACCGTAATAGCCTCTCAACCTCTTTTGGGGCAGTGATCCTTAAATAAAACTTACAATTACCTGTAAGATTTTCAGACATTCCTAGATGGTTCACCTCAGGCTGGTCACCACAAGAATTAAACAATACAGTAAATTTTGAATTAAACTCATTAGCTATCTTCAGTGGACAAGTCAACAAGGCACCATTCAGCCTCATTGAACCTGGTTGACAAACGTTAGGCCTTATCAGAGCATTAATAGTTTTCCAAAAAGTAGTAGTATTAGACAATCCTTCATATTGTTTATGTCGGATAAAATCTGTCTTAGCCTTCCTTATATTAGCCTTACATTGATTCCTTAAAGTCCTATAAGCATGGTAACCAGAAACAGAATTGTTAGTTTTATACATTTTCCAAGCCTTGTCTCGTCATCTCATAAGTTTAATCAGAGAAGATGTTAACCACCCATGAGTTTTCTCTCGAACCCTTCTTTTAACAAGGGGGCAAACTGATCCAAAACATATGTAAACTCATTAATAAACAAATCTAAGGCAGAATCCACATCAGGAATAGAATATAAAAAAGACCAGTCTATTTTACCCAACTGTGTACAAAAAGAATGCACATCAAACCCAGAAAAAGATCTCGAAATCCTTATAATTGGCTTGGGCTTCTTCAATCCCCCGTGATTCCAAATACAAAAAACTGGATGATGATAACTTAACGCATCAGAGATCAAGCCACATTTTATCACATTAATAGGCCTATTTGTTAACATCCAGTCCAACAAAGTATGGTTTCCGGATCTATTGTTATGTTGAGTAGGCAAAGTAATAATTTGTTGTAAACCAGACTGAAGCAAAACAGTATTTAACTTTGTTATACCTGAACCCATCCAATTTAAACTAAAATCCCCCAGTACTATCAGCTCTGTAAAAACCCTAGTATTTAAAGCATTTACAAATTCCTGTAAACCTAACACATGTCAACCAACACAATCACCTTTACCAGGTGAGTAAACACCCATTTATCTGCTCAAGAGCAGTTTGATCTCACGAGTAGTGTAAGCCATGAGTGAGGTGTCCATGGTCAAACTGCTCAAATGCAGATAAATCATTTATTACATGAGTTTTCCATTGCATATTCCATTTATGCAATTCTTTTGTTTTTGCTTTTGTAGGGTGCCTTTGTTAGTCAAAAATGTGAATAAAGGTTGAATTTTCTGCCAGTTATTGCTGATTATAGAAAATCTAAAAGGAATCTAGAAATGAAACACCTCTCATTTTGTAGATATTGTTATGCTGAACAACTTCTGTGCTCAAAATACCATACTATCATGTTTTGTTTTTAAGCTATTTGCATTTGTTTGATGAAAAAGTGCACAAATGGAATTTTCTGCTTTTTCGCTAATTCTGAAAAAAACTAAAAAGTATCTATAAATGAAACACCACTCATTTTGTAGATATTTCAGTGCTGAATAAACTTTGTGCTTACAGTACCATGCTATCATTTTTCATTCTAAAGTTATTTACATTTGTTTGCGGACGAAATGAAAAAAAAATGAATTTTTTGCTGTGTTTTTGCTAATTATCAAAAAATCTAAACGGTATCAATAAATAAAACACCACTCATTTTGTAGATATTTCCTTGCTATGGAAAAAAGCTCAGTTTAATGTATCAGTTAGGGTTGTTCCACAGCGATAAAAGTGAGGAAATTCGTTGTTAGGGTTGCCACCCCTTGCACCCCACACCCAACCCGATCCCCACCAACAGGCATCGAGGCATGCATTGGGGTCACAGGCCCTAACTCTCACCCCATTCCATGTGTAAATAAGCTGAGGTGGTACAGTATAGGAGAATGGGGTGAGAGTTAGTACCGATACCCCAACGCACACCCCAATACCTGTTGGTGGGGGCGGTGTGGGCATGGGGGGCAAGGGGTGGCAACTCTAACACTGAATTTCCTTGCTTTTGTCGCTGTGAAGCAACCCTAACTGATGCATTAAATGGATTTTTTTGCCATGAATTTCTCTTCTTTTTGAGAATGTGCACTGGGAGGGCCCCATTTTTCCACCATGTGAATTTTTATCACTTTGCTGTGCAAAAACTGTATGATCGACTGAAATGAAAATTGGTAAATGAAGACATGTACCATACCACAACATGTATAACAAATGTTATCTGAATCTGTTCAACAGTTGCACAGCGTCACACCAGAAAAACTGTGCAGGAGTGTCGAAAAGAACATTTTTGCCACTTCGCTACACAAGAACCATATATCCAATGGAACCAAAAATTGTTAAAAGAAGACATGTACCATAGCACACCGTGTGTCCAGAGTTGTGTGTATATCCATTCAACAGTTGCACAGCGCCACGAGCAAACAATGTAGCATGAACAATTCAGCAACTGTAAGTGCCAGTGTCCCAAACATTGTCACAGTCAAAGATCTTTGTACATTCCAAATACCAGGCAAATCAGACATATGGTTCAGAAGTTAATGAACCAAATTTTCATTCATCGGAGTGGCATAATTCCACACCTGTTAATGTTTTATGCACCAAACCACTGCAAGGCACCTCCATACCACTAGGGTTACCTACACTATAAATTTCAAGCCAGTAGCACCATGCAGAATGCTATGCACAAAGCATTAACTGCATCATGCAGTATCTCTGCAGTGAATTATTTTTCCAACATCTAAATAGCATTATTGACATCCCCAGGACATCCACTCAACACCCTCCAAATTTCATATGAAAAGACCAAACCATTCCAGAACTATTCAGTTTTTATGTTTCTACACCTTTAAGATGTCTTCCACCACAAAATGGCAGAAATCATGGCTGAAAATGCACTAAAATGGTGGACCTTGCGGCCGAAAAATCTGTAAGTGTGAGGGGGGCCAAATTCAAATAGCAATAACTCTGTAACAGAACAACATTTTTTCACCAAACAAAAACTGCCACATTCCTTGGATAGAAGTCTTTCAATATGACAAGTTTCAGCCCAATGAACCACACACTGGCTGCACAATGCATCATGGAAGACAGTGCAGAAAAATAGTGAAAACAATGTTTTGCACTGCACTGCGTAAATGCAAAAACACAAACGGTAACATTAATGCAAATGGTAATGGCAACTGTGAGGTAAAAGAAAATAGTAACACTAACAGTAACGCAAAATTAAGCGCAAATGGTAACGCACACAGTGACGCAAATGGAAACAATAATGCAAACAGTAAGAGAAATGCAAGCAGAAACGTAAATCAATCAGAAATGGCAACACAAATGGTAATGCGAATGCTAATGGCAACAGAAACACAAACAGTAACAAAGGCAGTAACGAAAATACAAACGGTAACAAAAACGCAAACAGTAATGGCAGCAACGACGCAGAAGGAAACAGTAATGCACTCGACAACGGAAACACTACCAAAAACACATATGCTAAGGTCAACGGAAATGTAAATGGCAATGAACACGCAAATGGTAATAGTAACGTAATTGGAAATGCAAACGGATATGGTAACACCAACAATGATGCCAAAGGAAACAGTAATGCAAACAGAAACGCAAATGCAAGCATGTATACAAACGGAAATGGTAACGCACACAGTGAAGCAAAAGTAAACTCAAACAAAAATGGTAATGGAAACGCAAACAGTAACACAAACACAAGCACAAATGCAAACATAAAGAAGAGATGCTTTACGGTGACATAAGCGGAAACGCTTCGCATAAGCGGTAATGGAAACACAAGTGGAAATGCTAATAGTAACAGTAACCAAATGCACCTTTTTTTCAAAAAGGTGCCTTCAGAAGCACAGTGAACACAAAGAATGTATGCATAATAATGGCCCTCGGAGCAGAAAATGACCACTTGGAATACTAAATTCCTTATATCTCAGGAATCGTATGATGTAGAAAAAAATTTAAAATCTCATTTTATTTATGACTTTACAGGCTAGTTTTGTACTTAGCCCCCTAGTGGGGGATGTAGCATTCTTCTGATGAAAAGTCTGTATCTCGAACCATTTTCGAGATATGGGCCCCGAAAGGTGCAGCGGACCCCGTAATGTTAGCCTATGGGAAAAATTGGCAGCTTCAGAGTGCTGTAACTTTGCAGTCCTCTAATATTTTGTCACCAAGCCACAAAAAGGCACATCTGTGGGATCTTGTCTTTCTTCCCTCCAAATTTCAGCCCAAAAGACCAAACCGTTCTTTTGCAGTAGGGTGGCAAAGATTTCCTATTGTTTTGGGCCTAGTGTCGCAAATTACTTTCGCAAATCATGACACTTTCGCAAAAAAATTCATGAAAGTGTCACATATATGAAAATACTTTGCGACACTACTTTTTACAAAAATGTAAAAAACATTTCTTGGGTGTTTTACCCCCCCCTCCACCCCCCAAAAAATACATGGCTAGCATCGTCAGGGCTCGACTAGGTAAACACAACAAGAATTATGTCCCTAGAGGGTCCCAAATTTAAATGCCAAGCATTTCTGTGACCACCAACTGAAAACAAGATGGCCAATTTCCAACACTACAAGGGTCATTTGTGAAAGTAAAAAGTGCATTTGCAATACTTTCGCATATTTTAACTTTTCCCATTGAATATAATGGGAAACTTGTGGTTTGAATAACTTTTGACCCGTTTAATATTTTTCCACGAAACATGTGAAAGGCACATCCAGGACCCCAGCTGCATGTTCCCTAAATGATTCAGACCGGTCGCGCAAACCATGCGGACTGTAGATGTGGCAAAGAATGCACAAAAATGTGTAATTTGTGCATTTTTTGGCACTCTGTAGCTCTGCAACCGTACATCTGACCATAACAAAACTTGGCAGATCCAGAGATCTATGATACCAGACCAAGCTTTCCAAATTTCAGGCACATCTGTCATATGGTGGCAAAGTTATTAAGCTGCCAAATTTCAGATTTAACCTTAAATGGGTACTCAACCTAACTATAATTGCACTACTGTGCCACTGTAATATATATATATATATATATATATATATATATATATATATACATATATATATATATATATCACACACACATAAACACTGCATTATTCTTCAGTAATACAGTGGAGCCCCTTAAGTGCACATTGAATAAATGCACATTCTGAATAAATGTACACTTTCACTATTTCCTGATTGTTTTCCAGTCTCTGCAAAGTTAAATTTTCTGGTTAAGAGCATATTCCTATTATGTGCACACTTTCCCTGTTCACCAATGCATATATTAGTATGTAATTAGCACATGTTAAGTGCACGGCCTGTTTTCAGCTAGTATGAAAACAATATTTTAATGAGTATCCTGGCTCTAATGCCTTTTTAACACAGCGAATTAAAGTGAAGAAATAAAGTCATACATTAATTAAATGATGTTTAATCACGTTAATGTATGTTATTTAAAATTATTCTTGTTTTATGCTTTTCTAAGTACAGAAATAAGGTAAATAAACAAACTGGATCTCAGGCTAAGTTTTTCCAGTTAAAAACATGCAGCTCTTGATAATTACACAGCCCACTTAAATGCACAGTTTTCTCATGCAAAACGGGTATGCATTTAAGAGGGCAGCACTGTTCTGCAATGTACTACACTATACATACGCATGTTTTGTACGCATCAGGCTCATCCTTAACTGAAGTCAGGGAAGCACTCCAAGCTGACTTTATCTAGTTAGAAAGCAACCTTATCAATGCCAAGCTTCTCTTAAATGCCAAAAAAAAACAAGACAATGATTTTCTCAAGACTTGCCTTGTCTGGTGTCCTACCTACCCCACCTAAAAACTTCATAGTTACCTCCCTAGGTGAACCCTTGGAAGTCATACCTAAATTTAAATATCTAGGTATGTGGATAGACAACAAGCTTTCCTTCAAACGACCACATCGAGGATCTATCAAAGAGGCTGAAAGCCGCTTGGTTTCTTCTTTAGAAATAGGACCTCTCTTTTCTCTCGCGACCCGCAAAAGACTTGTCCAAGCAACATTCCTTCCCTTACTTGACTACGGAGACATTATCTTTATCTCCTCCCCAACCTTGAGCCTTTCTAAACTGGACGTACTCTATCACCGTGCTCTTCGCTTCATTACTAACTCTGCGTACAGGACCCACCACTGTGATCTTAATGCAGCAGTTGGATGGACCTCTCTTGCCACCAGACGCCTCCTGCATGCTGGCATTTGGACCCTCAAATTACTACTCCACAAACTGCCTCTCTATTTAACGTCTCTCATACACATCTCGCATAGCGCCTAATCCCTAAGGAAATCTGACCTTATCCTACTAGATATTCCCAGGACACGTACCACAGCTGGCCAAAGAGCTGTCTCATATGCTCTCCCAAACATTTGGAACCAACTACAAGCCATGCTGAAGCTAACCAGCATCGTATCAATTAACTCCTACAAAACACTGGCTATCTCTAAATTAAAAGACATATGTAGGTGCTACTAGGCCCCCAATGCCAAGTCAACTTCCTAGGTACCAACTGGCCCTCTACTTATTAAGCTGAAATGTGTTGCATAATTTAGGGCAAGATTAAAGCTGGAATGTACTGCATATATAGCATAAGGACTTCTACTGTGTATACCTCTTGTATTGTATATATTTTTTCTTTGTTGTTCTACATTTTATATCTCCTGTCTATGTAATTGTGAAATGTATGTGTATGTGCCTCAGGACCTCCTTGTGAATGAGCCTGCTCAATGGAGTCTTTCCTGCAATAAACTTGAACTTGAACATACATCCATTATGTGCAACACATGCAGTAAGTGAAAAAGTGAAAACACAGGTCAGAGTGTACAATAATATGACACAGTTGGTGCCTTTAACTAACTTAGATATGCAATTAGTACTGCACAGCTGAACACACTGGAGGGTAATATCACACTGATAACATGATAAAACACGCATTTGTCAATGCCGAATGTTGGCTTGCTGGCATTGGCACTGGTAGTGCAGGAGTTAGAAATGCAAAATAGGAATGCAGTGAAGTACTGAAGTAATGCCACCCCCCCCACACACACACACACAGACTGAAAGGCATTGGGAGTGTGGCTTTGGGTCAGCCATAACACTGATGCCATTTCACCTCATCCCACCCTGCAGAAACAGGTGTCAGGGTGTGCATTAGGGTCTTTGGCCAGTATGCTCACCCATTCCATAAGAAAAATAAGCTGAGATGGGTGCAATATAGGAGAATGGGGTGAGCGTTAGGGGTGACAGAGACAGGCACCTCAATGCCTGTCAGTGGCTGTAAGGTAAGAGTGAAATTCTGCAAACATTATGGCCGACAATCCCAAGTGACATCCCCGACACCTGTCAGTCTCTACAGGGTGGGTGTAAGGATGAAAACCTTATTGCCCTCGGTGTTTGTTGGTATTTTCACTCCAAATTTTAAACAGTGGCTTTTTGAGACCCCACCTCATGAATAGTGGCACTATCATTTTACTACTCAATCCTGAAAGGTGATTTCACACAGCAACTGCGCCATTGGGAGCCACAGGTGCAGAAACACATTTTGGACAGGATGTGAAAAATGACAGCTGTACTGTTCGTGAGGAAGTGTAAAAAAAATGGCAATGTTGAAAATCTTTAGAGAAAATATGAAAAATTTGCAAACCTATGAGCGTGCATAGATACTGCGCAATGCATGCCCATAATGTGGTTATTTTTGGGATTTGCTTTACCAAATTTTCAACATGGGCATTTTGGGACCTCTCCTCATGAACAATGGCACTGTGATTTTGTTACTCTGTCCTGAAAGTTGATTTCACACAGCGACTGCGCCCATTGTGTGCCACAGCTGCGAAAACACATTTTGGGCATGATGTGAAAAATGACAGCTGTACTGTTCATAAGGAGGTGTGTAAAACTGGCAATGTTGAAAATCTGGAGTAAAAATATAAAAAATTCTCCAAGTTACGAGCATGCATGGAAATTGAGCAATGCACACTCGTGACATGGTCATTTTTTGGAATGCTTTCACCAAATTTTCAACATAGGCATTTTGGGAACTCTGCTCATGAACAGTGTCACTGTGATTTTCTTAATGTGTACCAAACATTGATTTCCCACGATGATCGTGCCATTGTGCACCACATGCGCGAAAACACATTTTGACCAGGATGTGAAAAAATGACAGCTATACTGTTCATAAGGAGAAACATAGAAACATAGAATTTGACAGCAGATAAGGACCGCTTGGCCCACCCAGTCTGCCCATTTCCCTACCTAATGGATAAGCTGCAGATCCTAGTTAACCAGAAGCCTACTTCTTCCTACTCCCACCAACTAGAATTTGCCTATGATTTGCCTTGCATAGCTGATTCCACCACTGTTTTTTGACTCCACAACTTCCTCGGAAGGCCGTTCCATGCATCCACAACCTCTGTGAAAAAATACTTTAAATTACCTCTGAGCCGCCTCTCTATCTTCTTCAAATTGTGCCCCTTGTTCTTGCACACCTCTTTTTTTGAAAGATGCTACCCTCTTGGACTTTGTTGATTCCCTTGAGGTACTTGAAAGTTTCTATCATGTCCCCCTCTCCATCCTTTCCTTGAGGCTATACATATTAAGCTCCTTAAGTCTCTCTTCATATGTCTTCCGGTGCAGACCCTGCACCATTTTAGTTGCCCTCCTCTGGACAGCTTCCATCCTGTCTATGTCTTTGCGGAGATTGGGTCTCCAGAACTGCACACAGTACTCAGATGGGGTCTCACCAGCTGTCTGTACAGAGGGATAATAACTTCCTGTTTTCTACTGGTGATGCCTCTCCCATGCATCCCAGTATCCCCCAACCCTCCTTGCTGCCTCTCACATTGCTTGCCCACCTTTAGGTCATCTGATATGACTACCCCCAGGTCCTTTCCATTTTTTTGTTGTTAGTATCTCACCCCCATTGTGTATTCTTCCCTGGGTTTTTGTTTCCCAGGTGCATTACCTTGCACTATTAGCATTGAATCTAAGCTGCCATACATTTGACCATTCCTCTAACCTTGCCAAGTCCCTCTCTCATCCTTTCCACCCCACCTTGTGCATCAACTCTGTTGCAGATCTTTGTGTCATCTGCAAAGAGACATACTTTTCTTCAGTCCCTCTGCAATGTAACATAAAGACATTGAAGAGGACCGAGTCTTAATACTGAACACTGCGGTACCTATAGTAACCTCCTTTCTTCAGAATGGACTCCATTTACTATTACTCTGTGTCCTATTCTCCATCCAATTCTTTACCCAGGCTGTCATCTTGGGACCCACTCCCAGGCTGGCTACTTGTATATTAATCTTTTGTGTGGGACTGTGTCAAATGCCTTGCTAAAGTCTAGGTAGGCCATGTCACAGCCCCTCCCTGATCTACTACTTTGGTCACCCAGTCAAAGAAATCTATCAGATTTTCTGGCATGACCTTCCCGCTGTGAATCCATGCTGCCTTAGGTCCTGTGCCCTCTGGCCTCTAGATATTCAACAATTCTTTCCTTCAGAAGTGATTCCATCATTTTCCCTACCACTGAGGTTAAACTAACAGGTCTGTAGTTTCCTGCTTCTGCCTTGCTCCCACTTTGTGAAGGGAATCACATCTGCCCTCCTCCAGTCCTCAGGTACCACCCCATCCTCCCATGATTTGTTAAAGAGGTAGTCAGTGGTGTTACTAGTTCTACCCTTAGTTCTTTTAGAATTCTGGGATGAATTCCATCAGGCCCCATTGCTTTGTCCACCTTCAGTTTTAAGGAGTTCTTTCAGAACCCTTTCTTCTGTAAATGGGCTGGTATCAACTTCTGTATCCAGAGTGTTTCTACTGTTTGTTTTAGGTACCTCCCCCTCTTCCTTTGTAAATACTCAGCAAAAATATTTGTTTAGTATCTCTGCCTTTTCACAGTCACCCTCTGCCCCCCTCCCTCCCCTTTATTAAGCCTCACTATCCCTCCCTTGGTCTTCCTTTGCTCCCTGATGTACCTATAAAAGGTTTTATCCCCCTTCTTAACTGAGTTGGCTATCTTTTCCTCGGTTTGGGCCTTTGCTGTTCTGACTGCCTTCCCAGCTTCCTTTTGCTTTAACTGATACAGTTCTCTATCCTGCTCCTTCTGTGATTCCTTGTACTTCCTGAATGCTTTCTTTTTCTCTTGAACCTTCACTGCCACTTCCTTTGAGAACCATAGTGGTTTCTTACATCATTTTGTTTTGTTTATTTGCTTCACACAAAGGCTCGTTACCTCTGTGATGGCAGTTTTTATTATTCCCCATTGTTCTTCCACCCCTCCTTCCTGCCCATTTGCTAGTGCATTCCTTAGGCACTCACCCATTTTGGCAAAGTCAACCCTCCTAAAGTCCAGTACTTTTGCCTTTGTATGGCTTGACTCTATTGCTGTGTTTATTGTGAACCATACTGTTCGATGATCGCTAGTTCCCAGATGGCTACCCACTTCTACATCTGTGATCCTCTCTTCATCTCCATTTGAGAGAACCAGGTCTAAGATTGCTCCCTCTCAAGTGGGCTCCAATACTAGTTGTCTAAGGCATGCCCCTGTAGGGCATCTAGAATAACCCCACTCTTAGAAGTGGCTGCTGCAACTGCACTCCAGTTAACATCTGGCATATTCAGATCACCCATCAGCAATATCTCCTTTTTCTGCCATACTAAGTATACTTTCTATCATTTCTCCCCAAGAAGGGGTCTGTATACAACCCTGTGCAGATTGTGGTGCCATTGCGGTCTCCAAATTTACCCACAGTGCTTCTTCTCCTCCCTGTTTTCCCTTTTGTTCTGTTGCTTTGATTTCTTCCCTTATGTAAAGAGCTACTTCTCCTCCTCTTTTACCCTCCCTGTCCCTCCTGTAGATAGTGTATCCTGGTATGTTTACATCCCAGTCATGGTTTTTGTGTACCATGTTTCTGTAGTGCCACGATATCCAGATGTTCCTCCTCCATCAAGGCCACTAATTCAGGAAGCTTGTTACTCAGACTATGGGCATTGGTACTCATTGCTCTCCATTTTTGATGGCTTTACTTCTGTTGCAGCATCCCCCACTGACCTTTCTACCTCGGTCTTTTTCTCATTTAGTACCCGTTTTGTAGGGAGGCTGGGATTTTCCTGCTGTTTATCAGTGCCTTCCCCCTTGACTAGTTTAAAAGCTTACCAATGAAGCATTTAAACCGATTGCTCAAAAGACTTGTTCCCTTCCTGGACAGATGCAGACCATCCTGCCAGCATAGGTTGGTGTCCTCCAGGTGGAACCCCAGTCCCCAATGAAGCCAAACCCCTGTGCTCCACACCATTTTTTCAACCATTCATTAAACTGCATGGTGCAAAGTACCCTCGCCTCACTCATGCCATTGACAGGCAGCACCTCTGAGAAGGATACTGTGTGTGCTACTTGTCTTAGGCCCCTCCCCAATTCTACAAAGTCCTTCTGCAGTGCTCTAATCTCATGTTGAGCCAAGTCATTTGTCCCTAGGTGGACAATGATGTCCAGCTCAGACTCCCGTGCAGCTGTTCTCGTGATCCTGAGGATGCGCTTCCTGTCCCTCCAAGCCATGGCACCAGGCAGGCACCTTACTTCAGTTTTCCCTGCTCCCCCCAGTTCTATCCCCCTAATAATTGAGTCCCCCACCAGGAGCTGCTTCCTTTCCTTGTGGTGTCCTCTGCCTCCTTCCTGTGGGCCTCCCTTGTGACAGTTGTCCTCAGCCTCCTTAGTCTCCTCTGCGGGTGCATCCATAGGGGAGCTATGCTCCCCCAGAATGGTGTATGGATTGTGGAGTGGAACAACTGACTGGGTGTGCCTCTATTCCACCATCCTCACCCTCCCTGAGCCCACTGTGGTCCAACTGCTGTGCTTTCTTCGCAACCTCTGAGGTAGTGGTGGTGGCTCTGGTGCTCCCTGGATGGGGGAGGTTCCCTTCCTACTGTCCAGTGTGGCCTGGGGGAAGGTTCCCCTTACTACTGTCCAGTGCGGCCTGAAGACGGGCAACTTTCTTCCTCAGGGCAGAGAGTTGTCTGCAAATAGGGCAGCATCTCAGCTTCCAGAAAGACTCCCGGAAGACTGCTGCCCCACAGCCATTACATTGCACTACTCCCCACATGTTTATCTACTTTTTTTTTGTGCGTTTGTGTGTGTGATTGGTTTGTTATATAGAAATATATATATTATACATTGTGTATACTGATATTGTCAGTGCAGTGTGCTAGAGAGGATATGACAGTGATATGCACCTTGCACTCTTGAGGAAATGATGTCAGAACCCCAGGTATAAAGGAACTATTTCCAGGGGTGGGAAGGGGTTGGGCCTAAACTGTGCCCTCACTAGACAATCAGCTAAGAGCTCTGACCCACCACTGCGATGAGTGCCTTCCTGTCAGCAAGATGCCCTACACAACAATTTGAAAGAGAAAATACCCTGCTAATCAAACAGAGAAAAATCCAGACATCCAAGTCAGACACAGGTAAACCTCCCCAGCCCCAAAATAGCCTGGTGGTTTGTGCTCTGAAAGCAGTCAGCCCCACAATAAGTCAGCTGTGCTTTAAACTCTTCCTGCACTGAAAATCTTAAGAATTGTAACAAACATAAAGCTAGATCCACCTCCCTCTGTTGCTTGAAAGACTGTCTTTTCCTGATAATTCTAAGTTCCTTATTTCACCTTTCAGTTAGAAGTAGCCTCCACCTGCAGAATATCTTCTACAAGCCAAAGACAATTGTAAGGTTCACCTCCCTCTGTTGTGAGCACAACTCGCTTTCTTGCAAATCCTATGTTCAGTATTGCAGCTTCCAGTCAGAGGTAGGTTCAGTTGAAGAATATTAGCTAGGAGGTGTGAAAAAATGGCAATGTTGAAAATCTGGAGTGAAAATATTAAAAATTCTTGAAGTTACGAGCGTGCGTGGAAACTGCGCAATGCATGCTCATAACACAGTTATTTTTTGGAATTTTTTCACCAAATTTGCAACCTAGGCTTTTTAAGAGCCCACCTCATGAACAGTGGCACTGTAATTTTGTTACAGTCCCGCAAGGTGATTCCATGCAGTGGCCATGAAATCACCTTTCGGAACTGAATAATGAAATTACAGTGACTAATTTCATGAGGCAGGGTCCCAAGAACCCCATGTTAAAAATTTGGAGCCAAAAGTCAAAAAAATGGCTGGGATATTCACCTAAGTTTAAAACCCCCCAGTTATGCCGTAATACAACTTACCAAGCATTTCTTCAGTTCGCGGTCGGCTTTGCAGAGTGCAGACATGTTCCCGCTCAACGGAAGGTCACCTCTCCGACCTCCGGTGGTAAGTATGGGGTGAGGGGGGTGTGGGGAGGTGGAGTGGTGTATAGGGTGGGTGCAGGTTGGGGGAGGGACGCCGTGGACAATGAGGCACCGTTTTCTTGTTTTGCAGGGGAAAAAAAACTTCGGGGAAGGTTTTTGTTTTTACAGGTGACATTAAGACATTTGGACACACTGGGGTGGGCTCCCAGTGTGCCACCTGGGTTGTTTTTTGGGAGGGGGGACTGGAGCAAATGGGAATTGGGCACCCCGTCAGCAAATAAAGCATGTCTGTGTTGGGGGGTTGCCTGATGCCGAGGGGATTTGGCACTCCTGTTGGCAGACAAATAAAACTGGGGGAGCATTATGCAAACAGGGATTGGGCACCCCCATTGGCAAACAAATTGAACTGGGGAGGGGGCATGCTGACAGGGGGATTGGGCACCCCCAAAGTTGGCTTTCTAGGGATTGCGGGAGGTGGATGGTGAGAGCTGCAGCCCTGTTTAGGGAAATGTATCACCAGGAATGGCATGTAATGGAGGCATGTCAGATCTGCCACTGCAATGATGAGCCTGTCTCTCACTGCAGTGGGGGAATTCTTTCAAGTTGGTGGCACTCTCTGAAACTGCTGTCATCGGCAGCATGCTCACCGATTGGTGGCTGAGGGACACACCGGCTAAAGCATCCCCTGGATTCACCACAACCCTGACACACCTTTGAAAGTGCTAGTACAGTGCCACTACTGCAAAATGTTTCTGCACATGCAGGCAAGCCAACATCAAAAAGCCATAAAGGCTGAACAGAAAGACATTTTAACTGACTTTTGAGGTTATATGTAGTATTCATAAGGTCATGTGAATGGATTCCAGCAGTCACAGCCCAGGATTTCTGATATATAGATAGATAGATAGATAGATAGATAGATAGATAGATAGATAGATAGATAGATAGATAGATAGATATTTCAATATATTTACATTGGCTATTCCAGCTGAGATGGAATGTCTTGTTTTCAGTGGTGTCTTGCATTCATGTAGTTTTTATAGCTGAGCCTATTGAAGCACTGAAATGTTGTGACTTGCTCAGCCATACTTGTAAATGACTGGTGGGATTTAAACACGAGTCTCCTGTTTCTATCAGTTCCCAAGAGTTTGCTCTAGCCACAAACCATATTTCCTGTTAATTATTCAGTCTAAAGGGGAACCACCTCACTACATTTGGAAGTCACTACTGTATACTGTATGCATCCATATCTACTCGTAAACAGCACACTTCTTGAGATACATGCCCCAAAGTGCAGAACATATACAGCGTGTACAGAGCCATGAATGTGTTAAAGGAAAACTATCGTGTAAATTGTATTTGTTTCCATGTCAATAGACAAGTCTTTTTGTGTAACTGTTAGAGATGTATCCAGTTGCTTTAGTTTGTTTTCACACTTCATAATAGGCCCTGTAACTATCCTGGGGTCTCCATTTGCTGGTAGTTAAAATATTATTATACCTGAGAGCTGCATTAGCATATGAGAATGTGATGTGTAATCACCCTTTAGACTCCACAGTATGCCTGTCTGCTTAATTAGACTTCAAAGAAATAAGCTGCAGAAATGTGTGAAATACTACATTTATCTTCAGTTAGCTTTGTAAACTAAGTTGTAATGCAAGGTTTTCCCTTTAAGCTGCATTCAGTTTATGTGTTTCCCAACAGTTTTTTGCAGGGTGTTTGTTCTTTCAGCATAGAGATACATGGTATACATGGGTGATGTGACATCATGTTCTCATATGTTAATGCAACTCTCATGGACAATGAAATTTCAACAACCATAAAATGGAGACTCCATGGTAGTCACAGGAGTCTACCATGAACAGTGAAAACAAACTAAAGCAAACACATATAGCCCTAACAGCTTCAGGAAAAGAGTTGTCTGTTGACATGGAAACAAATAAAATGTACATGTAGAGGTTGGTTTCCCTCCTAGATGCTAATGGTCTGCAGGACAGCAGGCAGCAAGGGCTTGTCTCAGGCAGATCCTGTCAGAACAACCTGGTGGATGTCCTGTACCTGGACTTCGGTAAGACATTCGATTTGGTGCCACATGGGAGGCTAGG
Source organism: Neoceratodus forsteri (assembly GCA_016271365.2). NCBI lineage: Eukaryota > Metazoa > Chordata > Ceratodontiformes > Ceratodontidae > Neoceratodus > Neoceratodus forsteri. The sequence continues at coordinate 594,609,860 of CM028133.1, read as the reverse complement.
TAGTAAGCCGGAAGGCACAGGGGCAGAGGAAAAGATAGTGGGATGGGTAGTGAACTGGCTGCAGGGGAGACAACAGAGGGTATTGGTGGGAGGGGAGCTCTTGTCGCCCATGGCAATGACTAGCGGGATGCCACAGGGCTCTGTACTGGGGCTGGTGTTGTTTGGGATCTTCATTGCAGACATCACAATAGACATCAAAAGTAAGATCAGTCTGTTTGCAGATGACACCAAGATGGGAGCAGTGGTGGATGGTGTAGAGGGGTGGACAGGGGTTACAGGATGATCTGAAAAAACTGGAGGCCTGGTTGGACACTTGGCAGCTGGGATTCAATGCCAAGAAATGTAAGGTGTTGCATTTTGGTGCAAGAAAAACAAGAAGAAGCTACCAGCTGGGGGGGAAGGGTTCAGCTAGCCAAATCAGAGGAGGAGAATGATCTGGGGGTGATCACAACGGGAACAATGAACAACTCAGCTCAGTGTAGAAATGCAGCTGCAAAGGCTAACAGGATGCTGGGTTGTATTGCCAGGGGCATATCCTCCGGGGGGGGGGGTGATCCTTCCACTGTATAAGTCCCTGGTTAGACCACTCCTGGAGTACTACATGCAGTTCTGGAGGCCGTACCTGAAGAATGACATTAGGTTACTGGAGGCAGTGCAGTGCAGGGCAACAAAAATGATCCAGGGGCTAGGGGACTTGTCCTGTAAGAGCAGACTGAAGGAGCTGAACATGTACTCCCGAGAGGAGAGGAGAGGAGAGGAGGGAAAGGGGGGACATGATTGAAACCTTCAAGTACATGAAGGGTATAAATAAGACAGACATGGAGGGGCTTTTCCAGTTCAGGAGAGGGAGGGACACCAGAGGGCTCAAGCTGAGACTGGAGGGGGAAGGTTCAGGAGGGAGATGAGGAGACACTTTTTATTGAGAGGGTAGTGTCAGGTGGAGCACATTACCAGGAAGTGCTAGCCTGTAGTACAGTGTGGTGCTTCAAAGGGGATGGGACAAGGTAAGGGAGGTCACTGGGAGGGGAGGGAGAGGGGTAGCTGCAGCATAAGGGCTGCTAGCTGCACAGTCAAGCAGACTCGACAGACCTAAGGGCCTTTATCAACTGGCAAGTTCGAATGTCCGTATATATATAATATATATATATGTTGGTATGATATGATGGTGTAGTTTTCCTTTAAGTAGGCTTGAAATCTCTTTACAGTATTGCACGTATAAGTAGTTTTTATTAATAGAGCAACTTTAATTTTCAACAGGTTAGTGTTAAAACAGAATTTTTGGTTTAAAACATTACATGCATAGACACAACCCAGTTAGAAGAAACATAATTAGCAGTCCCAGAAAATGAATATGCAGCAGTGGCATAACAGGGAACATGAAACTTTTCTTACTTCTCTCACATGATAACTGAGAATATGAAGCCCACTTCACATGACTAGTGATCAGCCAGTGCCAAAACAAAGTTGTTCTGCTTGTCAGCACCTACAGTATAATGACAAAGCAGAGCTAGATGACCTCTAATGTAGGGTCTTTTTTAAAGTTTGTACAGCCATTTGGTACAAGTTTCCCTGACTCACCACCTGTCATATTATGAACTTTTTCTTAGAGAGAAATAGTGGGGGCTTCCATGATGTTAGCAATGAGATTTTTGTCTCACATCTCTTGTTAAACCAGGCAAAGACTGAAATATAAACCAAAACAACCTTTCTTGTAACTTACTCTGAATCGAATTCTGAGAAACCTTGCATGACCTCTGTTGTAATGAACCAGAGCAAAGAACAGTGATATTGTACAAGAAATTAACACGCTGTATTGTTTACCATGAAGGACTCCTTTCCACAGTTGAGCTTAGTTTGGCAATCATGTTGTGGAGCTTACTGAACAGCTCTCCAGAGCATAAGACTACAATGCAGCAGTTATTACTGGCTATTTAGACACACATCAATTTTAGCTTAACAAAATACTTGACTTCAGTAACCTAGGCAAATATGTACCAAGTCTTTTGGTATACCTTTCCTGACCTTGACCTGACAAACAGTGCACATATAATGAGGAGGTGGCGAAGATACGCAAATAACTACCCCTGCCATGCCATTCATTATGTGATATCCAATTTCTAAGGTTAATGTTTTCACAGCCTTTTTACTGTAGGGCCAAAGCAGCAGTACATTGCTGAGTTAGAAAATCACACTCTGTGAAAGTAACCATGCAGTGAATGGCTAAAATTTTCAGACTCTCCTTGTAGTCTGAATGTATTCACATGTACTGTTATATAAAACTGTAACACAGCACAGACCTGGGTAGTCTGTTGCTATTTATTAACACCAAGTATGCTGATACACAAACACTCCAGTGCTTCAAGGTGCCCTACCGCTTCTTTAGGGAGCTGTTCTATGATCGGTTAACATGTCATTTTAAAAAATGATGGAAGAAAGGGTCAATCTCCTATTTTAACATTGTTTGATCATATGTGTGATCCATCTGTTACAATTTTTTGTGATGCCTCTTTTTTTTAAACTTTCATTTTATACTCCCTCTGCCCCCCCCACCACCCTGAGACCCACACTATCAGGAGTCACCTATGGTGTCTAATCCTGTGCTGTCCACCTACCTGAGACCTGTGGGTGAACCCCCATAGAGCTGTGGTTATACCCCCCAAGCAGGTACAAGGTGGGCCCGTACACCCTGAAGTCCTTCTTGTTTTCATTGGGCACTTAACAAGACAGGCAGGCGGGAGTGCTGGAGTCTGCACCAGGCACTCCTTCTTCCCAGTGTTCCCGGAGCTGATTTTTCTGCTGTTCTTGGGGGCGTGACATGCACCTAGACGTCAAGGCCCTGCCGCTAACATCTATTACGACCTAACCCTCGGACTAGCTCTGGCACTTGCTATGCCTCCAGCTGCCACCAGAGGCCAGTCATGCATTGAGCATCAATCCCCGTAGAGAAGGTGAGTGGTCCTTGGATGCTCGAGCCTCCTCCCCACCCACCCCACTAGTCCTCTGTCTCCCTTGGCACATTCCAGACTGGATCAAAGGTGTCACAAACGATAGCACTACTGCTGCACCGGCGGGTCGGCCATTGCTTCTTTTTTTATATTTAAATTTTATATAAGATTTGACAATATACAGGTCACTTAACAATTCCATGAAAATTACAGCTTGCAGTAGAGAAGCCAACTGTAATCTGTCTTCAGTGCAATAGTAGCATTTCAAAGCAACATCATGTAATGACCCCCTCTTGGTGAATAGTTGGCATATATGTCTCTAACAATGATACTAATGATGGAGATCTCTAAGGTGTTTCAACCCCTACCACAAGGACCTTATATAATTAATCAAATAGCAATATCTGATTGAATTATAGATATATAATGTAGTCATTGGTTCCATTTATTTTGTATCTTCTCCTCCGTGTTTTGAAGGTATGATGTCAACTGTTCCATTCCATAAATCTCCCAGATCGTATTTTGTCATTGATTCAATGTTGGTGGCTCTGGCTGGAGCCAAAGGTGAGTAATAACTTTTTAATTACTGGTCCTCACTTTTTATCCACAGATAACCATGGTTTTATTCTGCGTTAAAACCTCCCGGTTGATATTTCTCATTACAACATGGGAGGTTGTAATCACTGTCTGCCACTCAAAGAACAGCTATGCAGCTCATTGGCTGCAACACCATCTGGGAGGACTGATTGTCTCTGAGAAACATGGCGGCTCCCTTGCTCGGTAACCAACTTCCCAAATCTGGGTCCCGAAAGTGTCCTTTACCTCTCACTTCATCCAAGGTAATTTTTTTCTTACATACTTTTAAATATGTATTTGGTTGATCCTGCCTTCAAACTAAAAAAAAAACATCTTTCTGATCCTGCCATGCCTACCTGTTGAGCGGAGCTCCACGCTACCACTTCACCCTCACGACCCACAAGTAACTGACGAGTGAGTAAATGAGAGACTATATGTGTGCGTGTGGGTGTAAAACTAATAAAAAATGAGGACCAATAAAATAATATATGGGTGAGTGTGTGTAAAATCAGAATTTTACACACACCCTCAGCGTGGGATGCTTTTATAAACCCCTCGGGATTCACTCTCAGAGTTTATGTTGTATCCCACACCTTGGGTTTGTGTAAAATTCTGGTTACACATACCCACCCATATATTATTCTATAATTTAGCTACAGTAAGAAGTATGCCTAAGAGGGCTTATTTTTTTAAGATGTGTGGGGTACAACAGGAGTGGAGCTCCCTGCGGAGTGAGGTAATGACAATCTGTAATCACAGTTCGATTATCCCTTTCTACCCCTTGCCAGAAGGAATGAAGAACAGGGCAGCTCCAGAATATATGGGTATGTGTGGCTACTTCACATCCATAGTTCTGCCAGTAGGAGGAATTGTGCATGTGAGAGAATTTTGCTGTTATCTGAGGTGTTCTAAAATATCAAGTAGCTGTTTTCCAGTTAAACTCTCTCTCTGTTTGCAGGAATTAGTTATTTTATGTTGTCATGACCAAATAACTGCCCACTTAGAAGGGGAAAGACTGAGATAATTCAGCTTCCCAATGCAGCTGTGTCTGCTCCACATCTACATATGTGAGTAGCTGTAAGGCTTGGTAACACTGGGGAAGGAAATGGTCAGGTGAGGCTCCCCCTATAAAGAGCAAATGAGGTTAGATATGTGTCATTAATCCATAAGCCTAGGTGTTTAGTTAAGTAATAATGAATTTGGAAATTTCTAAAGTGGTCTCTGTGGTCTAATTGAAATTCACCTTGTAGTTGTGTGAAGGACATTAGCATGCCTTCTGCATAAAAGTTGTGTGCATAAGTTATGTCTTTAAGGAACCACCTCAGAAAAGTACTGTCCAGTCTGACTGGTTGAAATGATGAGGTGTAAGCCTTGACTGATAGCCAGTTTGTGCTGTAGATGTACTTTGCTTGGGTGAATAACTGATGCCATGCTCTGAGGACCTGTTGTGTGGATTGGAAAAGATGGGGCTCTCCCTCCAAGTGCTCTAGTGTGCCAAAGCCATATTTGTCAGGTTCATAGTCAAACTGTTCCATCTCAAGGGTTGCCCAGTAGGGTTGTGCTCCAGCTGAGAACCATGTAAGGACAGGTTTAAGCACTGCTGCCTTAGCATATTGAATCAGATCAGGGAGGGCTACACCTCCTTTAGCTTTGGATAGTTGAGGCTTGCAATATGCTATTCATGGGTGGGACCCTCCCCCTAGGAATCAAGCTGTTTGGGGAATATATGGTATGGCCTCAAAAAAATACTAAAGTCTTGGTAAAATATTCATATGGATGGTATGTATTCGATGAATAAAATCCAGGAGTAAGACTGACCATCCCTGGATATCTTCATGTGTGTCTTGTTCTAATTTAGAATAATTTAGTGAAGATATGGTAGCTGGCTTAGCTCCTATGTAAACTCTCAAGTATTTAACATGTGATCTGTCCCAACGATACTTGTATTGTTGTATTGTCAGAGAAGGAGTACAATACATTTGCAAGACCTCAGTTTTATCTGTATTTATTTTGTAACTGGCCAGAAACTCCATCTGTTGCAAGTATTGTGTTAAGCAGGGAAGCAAAGTGTCTGGATTTGTAATGTACAACAACAAGTCATCAGTGTAATACGCTACTTTGTGACAGTAATTGTGAACAGTGACTCCAAATCTTGTGCTTGTCTCAGAGACTGAGCCAGTGGCTCCACATAGAGGGTGAAGAGGTATGGGAAGAGTGGGCAGCCCTGCCGTGTACCTCTGGAAAGTGAGAAGTATGAAACTGTTCTGGTCATCTTAACTATTGCTTTAGGAGAGGTACATAATCCCTGAATGACATACAGAAATTCTGTAGGAAATTAAAATTTTGACAGGGTCTGGTATAGAAAAAAGCCATGAAACAATGCCAAAGGTGTTTTGGGCATCTAGGTTTAGGATTAGAGTAGGGCATTGACATTTAAGAGCCATTTCAAATATCAGTCTGGTTCTCTTTATATTGTCAGCAGGTTGCTGGTTTCTAATAAAACCTGATTGGTCTGGATCTATAATAGTGGGAAGTATGTTATCCAATATTTATGCTAAAGCACCAGTGAACAATTTGTAATCCGTATTTAGGACAGAGATTTGGTGGCAAAAGTCACAAATGAAGGGGTCCTTTTGGGGTTTCAATATAGCAGATATACTTGCATATTGTTAAGTATCAGGACACTGGGCCATAGTGTGTGCATGTTGGAATGTCTGCAGAAGAAGGTCTTGTGGAGATGCTAAAGTGGCTTTATAAAATGCAGATCCATAACCATCTGGGCCTGGGCTTTTATTGTTTTTAAGGGTTTCTGTATTTGTAATCTATTCTTGGGGGATTATAGGATTGACCAAGGCTGCCCGCTTTGTCCCTCTGTGTTGCTTCTTTCTTTTAAAAGTACAATAAAGAGGATAGAAAAATCCTTTATTTTCTGCACTACAAATACCCATGAACTCTAAATTTGCTCCTGCACTTGTTATATGAACCAGTAGTCTATCATCATTTCTCCAATCATCTTGCTATCAGTTTTATCCTTGACAGCTGTCAGTTGGGTTGTCTATCAATTTACAGCAGAGACTACCCTTTTAAGTTAGCACACTAATGACCTTCTCTCAATTAGATACAGGTTCTCTCTCCTTTATTTCTCATTGATTGTGCAGCTGTTAGCATAAATGATCATTTGTTGTCTGCCTATCCTCACTGATAGCACTAAGGTGGCCAGTGTGGTAGATGTCATTGATAATGGAGACAAACTTCTGGAGGACCTGAACAATCTGGATAATTGGTCAGACTACTGCAGATTCCAATTCAATGTAGCCAAATGCAACATGCTACACTTGGGGAGGAAATCCTGAGGTACTGTATGACCTACATAATGCATCATGCTCCTCTTGCCGTAGTGGAAGAGAAAAAGACCTGGACATCAAAATAGAAAAGGATCTGAAGCTTGAAAAGTAGTGTGCAGTTTCTATACAAAGGTCTGGCAGAATGCTAGGGTGCATCTAAAGGGAAAGACTAGCAGAGCAGGGAAAGTAATCCTACCACTTTAAATGGACCTAGTCCAGACCTAACTAGGATATTGCATGCAATTATGGGGCATCTAATAAAAAGGACATGGGAGCAATCAGAATCTGCAACACAGGGCCATCCAAATGATCAGGGTTATAGGGGACAAACAGTCTGTGGAGAAGCTAGAGGGTCTTGACCTGTTCATCCTGGGGAAAAGGAAGTTGAGAGGGGACATGATCTCAGTCTTCCATATACTCAAGAGTTTCAACACAACTTAAAACATGAATATGCTTGATCTGGTGTCCTCTATTAGGATGTGGGGACACACTAAAGCCCAGAGTTAGTAAATTTAGGTACAGCATTAGGAGGTAGTTTTCTTTCCAAATGGTGGTGAACCTGTGGAGCAGTCTATCAGCTGAAACTGTGGACAAGAAGACAGTACAGTCTTTTGTTGTAAGCCTGGACACAATTCTGCTTACCCAGGTGTATGCAGTGGGTCACCATAGGTGCTTAGTGTACTAATATTTATTTATTTGCTTTTGTTAACCGGGTAAGCACACTAGACAGCCAAGTGCCTATTTTCAGGTGCGACCCGGGAGAATTACAGAGGACAACTTTACATAACCATTGAGGAGTCAAAAGAAATACATAGCATAACAACAGGCAATTCAAAGCAGGTTCTAGGAACAACAGGCAATTCAAGACAGGCATTAGAGGACAGTAGGCACAAAGTACATTCATGGACAGCTGAGGAATTGAGTAAGATGCATGGGGAGTAAACGGGGATTTCAAGGCTGACTCTAGAGCGAGGGAGGCACCATGTTCATAGAAGGACATATGAGAAGTCTGTAACAAAAATACCAGAAATAACAGGCATTTGAAGCTGGCAGCACTGTGCATTGCGATGAAGTGGGAGGTGGACAGTGGAGTAAAACAGTAGCAGACAGTGGTAAGTGCCTGTGTGGAGGGAGGAGGCCTAGGCGGGAGGGCTAGTCCAGGATTCCTGGTCAGTACCCAAGAGAAGTGCAAGAAGCGCTGAGGCCTCCACCCCATCGGATTGAAGGGAGGAGAGGGGCAAGGAGTAGGGTTACCAGGAGCAGGAACAGGGGGAGGGAGGTTTCAGGAAGTTCCAGAGGGAGGTTTTAAAGATAGGATGGGAGGAGGAGGACCGAGTGAACTCAGGGAGCGAGTTCCAGAGTATGGGAGCATATGTGAAGAAGGCCCGATCCCCCGCAAGGGTGCGGGTTCTGGGAACCAGGCGTTCCTGGTTTGTCCCAGATCTTAGGTGGTAGGAAGGGGCAGCTGGTTTAAGGGGAAGGGCTAAGGCAGGAGGGGTGCCAGAGTGGATGATATTGTCAATGAAATTACCTAGGACAAAGGAGCGGTGCTTTTCGGCGGGAAGCCATTCCAGGCGGCTGTATAGGTCACATTGGTGGGTGAGGGGAAGGGCAGAAAGCGCGAAGCGACAGACATTATTGTAGGCCATGTCCCACTTTGAGAGATTGGATTTGGGAGCTGGGGCAAAAGCTATGAGTCCGTAGCAGAGAGAGGGGAGGAGGACCCCGCCCCCTAGCTAGGGCTAAGTGAGCAGTGGGGGTGAGGCAGTTATTGGCTCGGTAAGCAAGGCCAAGCTTGCAATTTGTGGTCTTGCAGATGTTGGGAATGTGCAAGGTAAGGTCCAATTGTGGGTCCAGGGTGACGCCCAGGTACTTGGCAGAAGTTACCATCTCAAGGGGCGAGCCATCCGCTCCGAGGATCAGCAGGGGGGCAGGGCAAGATTTTATTTTGTTCAGGGACCCAAACAGCATGGATTGGGTTTTTTTGAGATTGAGGGTGAGCCTGTGGTCCCCCAGCCAAACTTGGATGCATTCGAAGTCGTAATTCAGGTGGGAGTTTATAGTTGAGATGTCCCAGGAGTTGACCAGGAGAACTAGGTCGTCCGAGTACAGGGTGGTGTGACCATGGACAGTGACGGACGGTAGGTCATTGATGAATAGTGAGAATAGGGTTGGACCAAGGACTGATCCTTGAGGGACTCCACAATGGACTGGTAAGAGGTTGGAGGTCGTCCGGTTGAAGTATGTGAATTGCTGTTGGTTGGGGAGGTAGTTCATGAACCAGGTGTGGGCGGAGGAGGAAAATCCAAGGGATAGGAGCTTGGAGCCGAGGAGCGAGTGATCCACCCTATCAAAAGCTTTAGAGAGGTCCACAAAAATGGCTCCAGTGAGGTTGCCTAGGTCAGCACCAGTCCGGATTAGTGAAGAGACCACTGCAAGGGCGGTAGACGTGCTGTGTCCTCTCCTGAAGCCATGTTGAGCAGGAGAGGATGTTGTGGTCCTGGATATATTGGGAGAGCTGGGAGTCAACGGCTTTCTTTAGAAATTTACTAGTGGCGGATAGCATGGCTATAGGATGGTAGTTGCCAGGATCCTTGGGATTTCCTGGTTTAGGGACAGGAATGACCTTGGCCACTTTCCAAAGGTCAGGAATGAGCCTAGAGTTAATGGAGGTGTTGAATGGGTGCGAGACGGGCCTGGCAAGGAGGTGGGCCCCCAGTCTGAGCAGTTTGGGCTCGAGTCTATCATATCCTGTGCCAGTGTGAGGGGAGAGGCCTGAGAGTAGCCTCTGAGTTTCCTTTGGTGAGACTTGTCTCAGTTGGAAGGGGGGCCCGGGGTGGAGGCTGGTTGAGGGGGCACTAGGCAGAAAGATGACTGGGGACTGGAGGGGGGCAGGCAGGTTGGAAAACAGGGAGTTGAAGGTGTTTGCTATGGTGCGGGGGTTAGTGCAGCTGACCCCGTCAACAAGTAAGTCAGTTACCTGAGCCTTGGCTGACCTCCCAATAGCGTTTTTAATGATTTGCCAGAAGCTCCTTGGGTCGCTGCCAGAGGAGAGCAAGGCGGCTTTGCAGAACTCACTTTTCGCTGAGCGGATGGCCCTTTTGCAGGAGTTCCTGAGACGTCGATAAGCCATCAGGTCATTAACATTTTGGGAGGCCTTGTATGTAGCCCAACTCTTATCCCTGGCCTTCATAAGGGAGAATAGGTCCCCATTTAGCCATTTGGTGACGGTGCCCCTCACCTTCCTCTTAGTGAAGGGGGCATGTTCATTCTGAAGGGGGACAAACTTGGCTAGGAATAAATCCAGAGCTTGAGAGGGGTCGTAGGAGGTAGTGACCTCTGTCCAGTCAATAGCTCGAAGGTCAGACAGGAAGTCGTGGGTATTAAATTTGGAGTAATCCCTTAGTTCAATCACCTTGCTATGGATTTTGGGCTGGGAGGTGCCCCAGGCACAGTAGGTAGGGGAATGATCAGAGATGGCGTCCGAGAGGATTCCTGAGGATATAATGTTGGCAGGCCTGTTGGATAGGATCCAGTCGAAGGGAGCCTGAGTTCCCTCGTGCGGAGAGCCTAGTGGGTTCAGTTATGACTTGAGTTAGTGCAAGACTGGAGAGCAGAGGCTCGTACAAGTTGCGGTTTGTACCCAGCCAGTTGAGGTTGAAGTTGCCTATTAGTAGGGTTTCGTTAGGACCCACTTTGGTACTGATGCAGTCAAGCAGTGAGGAGACACCAGTCAGGCCATCCTTCGGTGGGATGTAGGTGCATACCAGGTGGATTTTCTTTGCATGGCCCAGCAGGAGGAGAGCGTGCAGAAACTCACATGCAGGTGGGGTGGCCGGTGAGTGGTCCATGGTGGTCAAGTTTAGGTGCGTTTTGTAGTAGAGGATTACCCCACTGCCTCTCTTCTTACCTAGTCTTTCCTGTCCAAAGTGGTTATAGCCCAGAAGGACACACTGGGTATCAGGAATATGGGGCTTGAGCCAGGTTTCTGAGAGGCCCAGGATATCAGGCTTATGGAGGGCGACCCATGCCGTGAGTTCGGTTTGGTTCCGTAGGAGGCTGCGCATGTTCAAGTGAGCAACTTTGAGCCCTTTTGAGGAGAGCCATGGGAGGGGGAGGTGAGGCAGAGGGGAGGCCATAATCCCAGGTAGATCCTGCTAGCTCTGGTTAGGGGATATGACTGCCTTATGGGCTCAAATGCCCTTGTTTGCGTCCATGGTTAGGTCACACATGGAACACTGTGGGCAGTTTTGGTTGCTGCAACACAGAACTGATATACTAAGACTTGGGTGTGTGGGGGGGGGTTCAGAGGAGAGCCCCAAAGATGATCAGAGATCTTAAGGACAAGGCATATGGGGAGAGAATTCTAGATTGGAATCTTTTCACTCTGGAACAGCAGAGAATGAGGAGCGATATCATTTTACTTTTTAGAGCAACCAAGGGCCAACACCTTTGGGCAATGTTTTAATCTAGAGAAGAAAACAACAAACTTCCATATAGGGGGCCCTAACTGGCATTTACTGTATTTTGGTTAAACAGTTATTGCATCATATGGAAACTGCATGGGCTGTATCAGTGGGGAATATGGTGGGTTGGTGCTATTTCCCATGGATATTACTAGTATTTCATGTAGTCCACTTAACTTTTCCTTGGTGGAGGCACTGCACAGCTTATTTTTAATATAACATCTCTGGATAACAAATCCCCACAGGGTTTATTTTCCCAGGCCCATCAACCTGATTTAGGTTCATAACTAATATAGACAAAAAATACATGAATGCCCACTGTTGCTCAATGGTGTACCCAGTTATGCCATTCTAATCATATATATATATATATATTTCAAAATTATTTTTGAATAAGTCAAAGGCAGCATTCTCTTCTGTAAATGCTGGCAAGCAATTCCAGAAAGAAACCTCTCTCTGAGAGAACCATGCTCTCCTTTCAGTCTGAAATAGCTCCCTATTTAATATAAATCTTTACCAATAATATGATCATTAGTCAGGGATTCAAACAAATATTAAAGGAATTTATTTGGGGCAGAAATTAGGTCCTAATGGAAGGTAAGATAAGCAAAGACTAAGCCAGAAAGTACTGTACTTAAGAAAAGAATAAAACCTGAAAGGATGTGCAGTTGTGCTTTAATATACACATGCCTTGAGTATGGAAGAGGCACAAGACAAAGCCAAGTGCCTTCAACCACCCGAAAAGTGTATTTATCAGAGTGTGTCCACACATCTTGAGGTGTGTTATTGCACTTATAAAGTGGGCACAATATTAATATTTAAGACTAAAACACATGGAAAAGGTGCAGGTGTGCGGTCATTGGGGAATTGTATGGTCATGTGATGTCTCTGCACTAAAGATTTCTAGGATTTTTCTTACTCATTTTCTAGATATATTTATAAACTGGGTAAGAAAAATCCTGCTCCAGTATTGTTGCAAACAAGGATGTGCTGTCACTGTGATATATAATATGCATTTCTCAGGTGTTCAAAAGCACTCAGCTTTGCCTTGTGCCTCAAAACACACCAGAGACTTGCATATATCAGTGACTGATTCAGTTCTTCACAGCAGACTGGTCATGAAAGTTAGATACCTAGAAGTGTAAGAAAGGACAGCAACATGGGTGGAAAGCAGGCTGAGAAGGAGGATGCAGAGAGTGGTGGAGAATGGGAAGATCTCAAATGTTAAAGATGTAGCAAACGTGGTGCCACAGGGGTCAGTCCTGGGCCTGTCCCTTTTAACATATTAATCTGCAACATAGGGTTGGGTGTTCAGGGCAAGATAGAAATATAAAAAATGATGGCAGAAGAAGACCACGGGTCCATTTATTCTGCCCATGAGTTTCCAAGACCATCTACTGGTCCTGGAACCTAGCTCCCCTCTTGTGGTATTTGTTAATCCCTGTTGCAGTCCTTTTCCTTTGTCTTTTCCACCCAAGTTGGAACGCTGCTACTGTCTTAGCTCCCACCACCTCAGCCAGCAGGATAGTCTATGGTACCACTGTTCTTTTGATAAAGTAGTGTTCCTTTAGATCCCTTCTGAAGCTTCCTCCCTGCAACTTACATTCATGACCTCTAGTAGTTGAGCTGTCGACCCTGTTGAATAGTTTAGAGTAGGGCACTTTATTTATACCTCTCATGAATCTGAATGTCTCAATCATGGCCTCTCTCTCCCTCCTTGTTTCAAGTGAGTACATGTTTAGTCACTTTAGGTACCCCTTATATGAGAGCTCATAGAATCCCTGAGCCATCTTTGTTGTCCTTCATTGTACAGCCTCCAGTGCATCCCTGTTCTTCCTATGGCAAGGGTTCAAAAACTGGACACAATACTTCAGGTAAGGCCTCACCAGGGACCTATAGAGGGGGAGGAGCACCTATTTTCTCCTGCTGTTGAATCCCCTTCCTATACATCCTAACATTCTGTTTGCCTGGCTATATGCTTTGTTGCATTAGCTTGTCTGTTTTAGAGCATCACATATGATGACCCCCCCGGTCCCTCTCTTCTTGTGAGGTACTGAGCCTGACCCCATTGAGCCAATATTCTGTCTTTGAGTTTCCTCTCCCCTGATGCATCACTGCATTTTTTGGCATTAAACCTTGGATGTCAGATATTAGACCATCTTTCTAGTCTGTGGAGGTCCTTCTGAAGGTCCCTAACTGTTTCTGTACTGTCAACTCTCCCACTGACTTTTGAGTCATCCACGAATAGGGCAATCTTGCCCTGGATACCTCTGCTGATGTTGGTAATTAACATGTTAAATAGGACCTTTCCTTCAGATGATCTCACCCCATTGTTTACCAGTCTCTGTTTTCTATCCTTGAGCCAATTTCCCACCCACCTAACAATGCCCTTAGCAGTGCTTAGGTCACCCAACTTCTTTAACAGGTGATTATGCAGTACTGAGTGAAAGACCTTGCTAAATTCAAAGTAGAGGAGGTCCACTCAATGGCCGTTATCTAGTTCTTTAGTTACCCAGTCACAAAATGCAATGAGGTTCATCTGGCACAATCTGCCTGCCACAAACCCAAGTTGTTTTCCATCCTGAAGACCATTTCCTTCCAGGTACTCCACAAGGTCCTGCTTGATTAGGGTCTTCATACTTTTCCCTATGACAGATGTGAGGCTGACTGGTCTGTAACTGCCAGCCTCCTCTCTGCCTCCTCCTTAGTGGAGTAGACCCATATCTGATCTTTTCTAGTCACCTGGTATGTCACCCATCTGCAGTGATCAATTAAACTGATATGCCATGGGATCAGCCAGTTCCTCAGTCAGCTCCCTTACCACTCTCGGGTGCAGCCCATAAGGGGATCTGGTGCCTTGTCTGCCTTCAGATGCACTAGTGCCTCCCTGACCCTACCAATGGTAATCATTGGTTATTCCATTAGCAGGATCCCCTTATTGACTGCTTTGAGGTCACTTTCAGGTTTCAGTTTGGTATTCTCCTTGGTGAATGCGAAGCAGAAGAAGTTGTTTGGTACGATAGCCTTCTGTCCATCCTCCTCTATGATACTGTCATCTTCTGCTAGCCTAGGGATCCCTTCCCTTTTCTTTCTTTTTTCGTGAATGTAATGAAAAAAGTGTTTGTTTCCAGTTTTGACCCCTGTAGCAATCTGAAGCTCGGCTACAACCTTTGTTTGTTTCACCACATTTGCTTTTTTATTTTTCTGAATGTAATTGTCCCCATCATTATCCCTCTGATCCCTTTTATATCTGTGGAAAGTTTCTCTCTTGCTTCTGATTGTTTTTTTTGACCTGGGCTGTAAACCATTTGGGCCTTTTGTGCTTATTTCTTTTCTTCACTGGCCTAATGCAGAGTTTAACAGCCTCCAAGGTGGATTACTTAATCAGCTCCCAGATGTCCAAGATCTGAGGAGGCAAAACAGCAAGGATGACATCAGGGCACTTAGGAAAACCTGGGACGGTTGGACAAATTGTCAAAGATGTGGCAGTCGAATTTTAATGCAAAAAATGCAAGGTAATGCACATCAGGAACAGAGACCAGAAAATACAATATCTGGGAGAGGAGTGTTAGAAAGCACAGCAGGAGAAAAATATCTAGGAATGTAATATCAAACTGTTTGAATTCCACAGTACAGTGCAACAAGGCAGACAGGTAGGCAAAATGAATGCTGGATTGCATAACAGGAGTATCAACAGTAGACAGAGAGAGGTGATCCTTTCTCTGTACAGACTGTTGGTCTGCTTGTGTCTGGAGTATTGTGCAATGTTCTGGAGCCCATCCATATGGGACTGTGAGAGGGTGGAGTCTGTACAGAAAAGGGTGATTAGTATGATCAAGGGAATGGGGGAAAAGACATATGAGGAGAGACTGTGGGACCTCAACATATACACCTTGGATACTAGAAGTTGGGGGGGGCACGCTAGAGATGTACATATACTTGCTCAGGAAAAATGGTGTCTTGCAAAGAACAGTTCATCTTAAATATGCCACAAGCAGACTTCCAGTTATGTCATGGCTTGGTTAGTAGCATGAAACAGGAGATCCCTTGCCTAATGAGACTCAAGCTACCTCCCTACAACACAAGATCTACTGAAACTCAACAAAATGTCAAATGGATGAGCTCTCTTCCCTCTTGGGACTCAAACTACCTCCCTGCAAAACAAAACCTACTAAAACTCAATGAGAATGGCAAATAGAAATAAGGGATATAACAGAATGACAAGATCCCACCCTCTAAAGTCAAAACCGGGACCATATGGCAATCAATTGAGAGACTGCTGCTGAAACAGGAGCTGCAGCACTTCTTCCATGGCAGCTCATGTCACAAACTATAATGACCAAGAATCAGAGAGACTTACCAGAAATTATTTTGCACTCCTACTAAAAGAAATCAAGGAATCTTGCAGGGAAAATAAAGCCAAATTCTGCCCACTGAATGATCATCTGGATGGGGTGGAACACAGGGTCAGTGAGGCAGAAGACCATGTGGCAGTGACCAAGGATAGGACCCTGCAGCTCAGGAATGCTACAGACACTCTTCCCCAGTACCCAAAAGCCTTTAAAATGATATGTGTGGATCTGGAAGCAAGATCCCTTAAGGACAACCTCCAACTTTCTGAACTACCAGAAGGCTCCCAGATAGGGCAAATGTGTGATTTTCTTGTTGACTTACTCAGAGATGTCCTTGCATGCCTTCCAACACTGGACTTTAAAACTGAAAGGGCCCACAGAGTGCACCTTTTCAGGTCCACAGGCACTCAGACACACCCCACACATGATCTTTAATGAAATTCAGTAGCTATCATAACAAAGAGGAACTATTAAGACTCACTTGGAAACAAACAGAAATAGAATACAAAGGAGCTAGGCTCTTTCTGGACCAGGACTAGTCTCCAAAAATTCAGCATAAAAAACTTCAAGACAGGGAGATTATCAGAGCACTGTAGGGCAAATAGGTTAAATTCCAAACCCACTATCCAGCCAAAATTCATATTTTTGGGAATAATGGCACAAGGGTTTACAACACTGCAAAGGAAGCACGTAAGGCTGTACATGAGAGGGGGATTGTCATGGAACTGAGGAGGATGACCAGCAGCAGGACTGCATAGCCACCAACAAGTAAATGGTTGACTGTGATGAGACAGCAATTCAAGGTACAACCAACTGCCCCATGAAACCTGCTCTGGGATCCTGAATTATGCTTTCAGTTTTCCCATGGCACAAGTCAGCAGAATGTATCTTGACACGCTAACGACTTCATGGCTCCTGCCTGGGGAGTAATGACGTCCATGCTCAGGAACTGGTCTTGCCATTGTTGGTATCATTTTTTGTCAAAAATGCTTGCAATATACTTGATTCCTACTCAGCTGAAAAACTTTATACTCACTCCCCAGTAGACTGCTGAGAGGGACAGAACTTTAGAGACTTTAAATAACATTGAATTTGTTAGGTTTTATTATTCCAAAACTTGCAGTATACTGCTTCTTATTTGATTCCTAAGTCTGTTCTTTTTCTTACAGAGAGACTGGAGCAGGTACTGGGGGAGCAACAGTACACAGTATGAATTCTTGAGTCTCAGTGGAATTTAGAGATTGCTTGCTAAAACTGGGTCGGGGCAAGAGGAGGAGATCTTCATGGAAGGAAATGTGATGCTACAAATGGCTGCATGGCAAAAAGGAGGGAAGTGTTTTCAATAAACTGTGTGTAAGAATAATAAGTACCAACCTGATTACTGGTAAGGGGAAACTCATGGTCAACTTAAAATTATCCCCTTGAATAATTATAATGCAGAGATAAGAGGTGTCCTCCACACTGGCAGTAGCCAGTCACAGTGGGGAGAGTAAGGTGCTCTGACAGGGTCTCTTGTGAGAGGGACAGTGATTGGAGCCACACTGCAATATCACCTAGCTGTAAGGGGGGCTTATCCCCCGCAGGCCAGCAGGGCCTGCTGGCTGGGGACCACCCTCCTTCTGGTAAATGACTGCAGAAAGAATCAGCTCACATAACCAACCTAAACCTGTAACCTTGGGAAGGTCATCCATCTGGAGGTTGACTTAAGTAAGTCAGTAATGGCCACTGCAAACCACTCATCCAAGAGAAGGTCTGTAGCACCCCTAGATTCTACAGATAGCCATCTGGGTACACTACTGTGAGAAAGAGTGTGTGCCCAGAGATCACTAAGAAAAAACGATTGGGGCCACCTCTACAGCAATGAATAATGGATCTGTCTTTTACCCACCACGTGCACTACTGAGAGTGAACACTCCCGACTTCATAAACCACAGAAGGAGCCCCCTGCCACCCCTCCTTCATGTCATCTTTATGCCTAGACTTGAAGCACTGCACTGAGAATTGCTCTGAGAAGTGGAATCATCAGTCATATCTCTCTAAAATGTTGGAATTATACCCTTCCCCCAAATTATGAGGGACTGAGAGTGTACCAATAACAATGCGGGAATCAGCAAGATCCAAAGAACTTATTTTGCAGCTCCTGGGACAGAGCAGGAAGTAGACTGGGAACTGCTGGCCATGCTGTGCATGTTTTTCCCATTTTTAATCCTGTGTTATGCTGTTTAGTGAGCACCCATGAAAGATGGGTAACTCATGTGGTGGCCAACTCCACTACATATCCTCAGTCTGGGCACACAGAGTTATAGAGAACAACCCCAGGGAGGACCACAGAATATGATAAGCTATTCTTCTGACTTGCAAGAGTTTCTAAGTTCAGTTTTAGCTGTTGATGTTTGCAGGATTGACTCAGGAGGAACAATACTTGTAGGAGTGAGAGGTTGAAGGTGCCAAGGGAGAGGGGGGAGGGGCAGCTCCTCTGAGGAACAATAAGGGATACCATTCCTAGACACTGAATATGACAGTTCCCATGCCTGAGATCTAGACTTACAATGTAAATGGCCTCACCCACCCAATAAAAAGAAAAAAAGTAATCACATGTTTAAGGCAAACCAAAGCTGACTTTATAGTTTTACTTCAAGGAGGTGAAACACCAGAAACTGATCAAAGTTGGATACCACCAGTTCCACTTCCTCCTCATACACAGCTGGGCAGAGGAGGGTGAGATTATACCAGTGATAAACAAGCCTTTTGAACACCAAGAAGTCTGCAAAGTTAAGGACAGAAGATACACTCTACTGAAAGGACTTTGGATGGTCAGGTAACTACCGTATTTTTGGTGCATGCACCACCAGCAGTGAATTTTAAGTTCTACCAAAAATAATCATGCTGCAAGCAGAAAAAAGGGGAGGGCACACTGATTTGTGGGAGAGATTTAAATCTCATCTTTTTGCTTCAGATTTATAACACTTCACAGATAACACGAGAAGAACACGTTGTGGCCAAAAAGGGGAAAACCCTATCAGAACTAGGCTTATGTGATGTTTGGAGGCACTTATAAGGCAAAACACAAGGGTATACGGTTTATTTGGCAGCCCAGCAAATGTACTCATGATTAGACCTTTTTCTACTCCCAAAAGGCCACGTTAATAAGGCACATAGTTGCAAGATAGCCACAACTGGATTCACATAACACATCCCTAACATAGAAGGTGGACCTTAACTCCCAGAAGAAAGATTCTTTCTGGAGGCTGCACACCTTTCTACTACAGGACAAAGAGATGAGGGATCAAATCCCCCAAATTATCACCCATGCAAGTGCAGGAAAATGATTCTCCTGACGTTGCATCTGGAATTTGTGGGACACAGTGAAGACCATCTTGAGAGGAAAGTTAACTGCATTAGTAGCACATGAAAAGGAAAAGAGGTGAGAATAGCAAAATCAGGTACAGCACAAAATACAAGAGTTGGAAGGCCAGCAGCAAATCAAATTAAATAGGGCTACAGGTAAAGAATTGCAGACTTCAAAAAAGCAACTTCATCAACTCCTCAACTGTAACATTAAAAAAATGAAATACCTATGCCAAAAATACGAGGGGGGACCTTCAGCATTTTGGCTGCTAGCCTCCCATTTAAGGGCACAAAGGGCTTGCAACCATGTTATAAAAATTATTTATCAGGGCACCAGACAGATCAGTAGATCCAGTGATGTACCGGTAGCATTTCAGTATTATCATTTGATGTTATACGCCATAAAAGGAAGTCAAATTCTGGCAGACACAGATGCCTACATAGGCAAGCTGGGGTTGCCTCAAGTCACAGAGGCTCAAAATGAGGAGCTATGTGTGCAGGTTACAGTTGAAGAAATGTTAATGCATATCTCTAGAAGCAAAAAAGGAAAATGCCTGGATCGGATGGATTCCCAGCTGAATTCTACAAAAGATTTAGAGAAGACACGGTCCCCTTCCTAAAGGCAGCATAACGTGCTGTGCTAGAAAAAAGATGGTACACTTGCTCCCTTGTGGAACTATGCAGTAGTGTCAGTGATTTCTAAGCCCGGACAGCACCTACCATATGTTCTTACTGGCTGCCCCATCTTCATATTAAATGCTGACTTTAAATATCTCACAGCTATTCTAAAATGGAGGCTAGAGAACATTATTTCATAACTAATCCATATTGACCAAACAGGTTTTATAGGAGGCAGCCAGTCCCCAGATAATATCAGAAGAACGATACACCTACATGATAGATCACCTAAATCACACAAAATGTCCAGCAATGGTGATTAGTAATGTGGACATTATTACTGTGAAATGTAAAACACTTTACCACAACTAGTAAATTATCACTGAACTACAGAACTACATTACCAGTAGAGCATATCATGAGACCTTCCCAGAGCATTTGTACACATTAACAAATTTATAACTTCAGGTGTCCATTGATTTGTACCTTATACCTTATAAGCATGGCAACTCAATAATTCAGCTGTACCTTTAGATCAAATAAAGAAACTTAATAAAAGAAAAAGCAATATAAGTCACAGAGAGACAATAAAAACAAACAATACACTTGTATCAGTCAGTGAAATTCATGATGTGACCAGTCAGAACTCATTCCCTGGATATCTTGCTCACCTGCAGCTGTGTGGTGAGTGGCTAATTTTGGCTAGTTCTTTGCACAAAGTCAGTTCAGAGCACATTTCTTGTTGGAGGACCCTCAGACATTACCAACTGTCAGTGGCTTATCTAACCTTACTCCTGACCCTTTCCAGGAATCCAGATAACTTGATTAGATGTGGGTTTGTCTCACTCAGAAAATGTCTGTCTTTACCAGGGTCACATCCAATGGAGTGATTACCTTGTGATTTCTGGATTAACCTCCCAAGGGCTATTAGATTATTTAATGTTCATTCCAAGATGTACAGGTAATAGGGTTGGAAAATGTTCATAGACAGTTCTCTCTTGTAACAATTAATGCCATAGAACAAAAATAAAAGTCACGTTTTCCTTCTCTTCAAAGAAATTTGAACTATGTAAACTACATCCTCTTTTCATACAGCAAGCAAGATGTATGTAAGGTTACAGAGAATAGTTCAAAAAATTCTTTATTTCCTACTGTGTTCATTCTATATAGATAGCAATTAGCTATTGGTTGAATATTCAGACACTCAGTGACTGCTCCTGTGCGTGCATATAACCATATCTGGATGTACACTTCAGCCTCATCGAATTTCTTTAGAACTGATAAAACAAATGCATATGCTTCTTGATCGTAGTCCCGGGGTTATCAAAAGCATAATGTCTAACGCTTATTCTAATTTTAGCTTACATTTCTCACCACAGTGCCTAGTGTCTCTAATTGCCTTTGCTGCAGTATTTGCTAAATATCTTGTTCTTGACATAAGAAAACCATGGCTTCACAACAGGCAGACCTGTTTAGCTTCACTTGTGATACTGAAGGCTAGGCATCACATAATCCCCCCCCCATTTGGAACATGGATTTTTCAAAGTCAGATTCATGATCCAGACAACCTAAATTGTGTTGCTATACTATCACAGTGAATCATCCATTATATTAAGCAGTACACTGATGACTCTGTGGCCACAGGGTAGAATTACTAACTGTACATCTCCTTTCAAACATATTAATTGGCTATTGCCTTTTAAAGTATTATACAAAAGGTAAAATGCAAATGTTTATCAGACAAAGTACATAGTTAACATACTTGGTACATGCTTAAATCAAAATGGCATTACAAGCTGACCTGTCGGTGCAGCGGTTGGATTTCCGCTTATGACGCCGGCGACCCGGGGTCAGGAAGGGAACCGGGTTGCTGGAGGGCTGGCTGGGGGTAGAAGGACAGAGCATCCAGTTGACTGCTTTCCTTCTCTGGGGGGAGAGATGGGTTCCCGTCCTGTGCTCGATGGACCCCTGGTGGGGGCTGGGGGTACCGCAAGCTACCAGCATGTAGCAGTTCCAAAGGGGCGGTGCGGATGCTGGATATCATTGCACATCCCTGTCCCCCGTATATGGGAAAATACTCCTGCAAGTCTACTGCCTCCATGAAGCCTGCCTTTAGCTTCAGTTAGCCTCCTGACCGGCTCCCCAGATAGTTACATTGATTGCGGCACCTGGCCAGTGCTGTGACCCCACGCTCCAAGGGGCAAGTTGGGGGTTTCATGAGTGAGCACGGTGGGGAAGGTTGAAGCATGAAGGCACCATGACCAGGCAGATATCGGCGGCAGACAAGTAGGGGACAAAAAGATTAAAAAAAAAATGGCATTACAAGCATAAGCAACATCCATAATCATAAGTAGTGATGTTTTTGAATTTTCTTCTACATTTACTGGTTTACATTAAGCCTGTACTCATCAAGGGGAAAATTCCTAACATGTCATGGCTCTCCTTCAAGTATGGAGACTCTCTTCACCACACAAATCAGGGAAATTATCAGTACTATGAGGGTTGCTATGGTCAGTCATATGACCTTGTATAGCACATGGTTGACCTGATAAGTCTTGGGCACCAAAGTTGTGGTCAGTGATTTGTAAGATTCTGGAAATGATGATCATCCACAGTGGCGTGAAAAAGTATTTGCCCCCTTCCTGATTTTCCCTATTATTGCATATTTGTCACACTGGATGTTTTCAGGTCTTTAGACAAAATGTAATATTAGATGAAGGGAACCTGAGTGAACAAATAACACTTGTTTTTTTACTTATTTCATTTATTTAATGAAAAAGTTAACCAACACCAACTGGCACTGTGTGAAAAGTATTGCCCCCTAATTAAATCAACCCAATTAAAGGGATAATTAGAGTCAGCTGATTGAACACAGCCAGGCTTGATTACAGCCAGCCCTGCTCAATATAAACCTCACTTATTTTGACCCTTACCATCAGAGTCCGTTGCCAGCACAAAGATTCAACAAGCACATTATGCCACGATCAAAGAGTTCCTGAAAAGATCAGAAAAAAAGTTGTTGCTATCTATCAGTCTGGAAAGGGTTACAAAGCTATTTCTAAGGCTCTGGGACTCCATCGAACCACAGTGAGAGACATAATCCCCAAATAGAGAACATTTGGAACAATAGTGAATCTTCCCAGGAGTGGGCGGCCTGCCAAAATTACTCCAAGGGCGCAGCGTAAAATCATCCAGGAAGTCTCAAAGGATCCTAAAACAACATCCAAAGAACTGCAGGCTTCTCTTGCCTCAGCTAAGGTCAGTGTTCATGACTCCACAATCAGAAAGAGACTTGCAAAAATGGGCTTCATGGGAAAGTAGCAAGGTGGAAACCACTGCTAACCAAGAAGAACATAAATGCTCATCTCTATTTGCCAAGAAGCACCTGGATGATCCACAAGCCTTTTGGGAAAATGTTCTATGGACAGATGAGTCCAAAGTGGAACTTTTTGGACGACATGGATCCCATAATGTCTGGCATAAAGCATACACAGCATTCCACAGTAAGAACATCATACCAACAGTCAAACATGGTGGTGGTAGTGTGATGGTGTGGGGATGCTTGCTGTCTCAGGACCTGGACGACTTGCCATAATTGTAGGAACCATGAATTCTGCTCTGTACCAGAAAATTCTTAAGGAGAATGTCCGGTCATCCGTCCGTCAGCTGAAGCTGAAGCGTAGTTGGGTCATGCAGCAAGACAATGATCCAAAACACAAAAGCAAGTCCACATCAGAATGGCTGAAAGAAGTAAAATTAAAGTTTTGGGTGGCCTAGTCAAAGTCCAGACCTAAACCCAATAGAGATGCTGTGGCAGGACCTAAAACAAGCAGTTCATGCTCAAAACCTACCAATGTTACTGAATTAAAGCAGTTCTGCGAGGAAGAGTGGGCTACAATTCCTCCACAGTGATGTGAAAGACTGATATTGAATTATAGGAAGCGTTTGGTTGCAGTCATTGCAGCTAAAGGTGGCGTAACCAGTTATTAAGTGTAAGGGGGCAATTACTTTTTCACACAGTGCCAGTTGATGTTGGTTAACTTTTTTCATTAAATAAATGAAATAAGTAAAAAAAAACAAGTGTTATTTGTTCACTCAGGTTCCCTTTATCTAATATAACATTTTGTCTAAAGACCTGAAAACATCCAGTATGCCAAATATGCAATAACAGAGAAAATCAGGAAGGGGGCAAATACTTTTTCACGCCACTGTATGTAGTGTGGGCCATTTCAGGGGAAGGATTTGGTTCCACCTGGCTTATGATGATTAAGGCCCAAACTGCATCCAGCACGTACATCTAAGGAGACATGCACAAAGCTATTATTAATTAGCAGCAAGCCACACTGTTCTCTTTGCAATTATTTATCTATATGATGCCCAGGTCTCTCTCTAAACATGGTTACTGCCCAAACAGATTCATTCTTCTCTATTCTCAAGTGATCTACCCAATTCAAATGGGTGGAATGGTTGTAACTTATTGACATGTACCCAGTTGTGGAGGCGGTCTTGTCACCATCTTGGTATTTCAGTTTCATAGGCCACAAGTGAGGCTTTTTCAATAATCTTAAAGGGGTCTTTTCAACTCTGTAGAAACTTACTTGAACCATTGTTCATTAGGTTGTAATTGAAAGCAAAACACTGTCACCCACTTAATATTCTTTTGGTGTTGCCTTCCTCTCATAATAGGCCTTACGTTCTTCTGCACTCATTCCTAATTTCTGCTAGGCAAATGAAAATATGCTCTGCAAGTGCTGTTTTAAGTCTGTGATGTATTGGTGTATGTCTGCTGCACCTGACATATTTTCCTGTAGAGCCTGGTACAGTAGGTGCATGGGTAGCATCATTTGTCTGCCAGTCATCAATTCAAATGGTGCAAAACCTGTGGGTCAGTTGGGAGTTGAACAGATGGCAAATAGTACCATTGGAAGCTTACAAAGAAACATAGAATTTGACAGCAGATAAGGACCACTTGGCCCACCCAGTCTGCCCATTTCCCTACCTAATGGATAAGCTGCAGATCCTAGTTAATCAACAACCTACAGCCTCCTACCACCCTCTAGAATTGCCTTTTGTCTGTCCCATGCATTCTTGAATTCCCCCACTGTTTTTGACTCCATGACCTCCTTAGGAAGGCTGTTCCATGTATCCACAACCCTCTCCATGAAAAAACACTTCCTCACATTACCTCTGAGCTGTCCCCTCTATCTTCAAATTGTGCCTGCTTGTTCTTGCACAATTCTTTTTCTAAAAGATGCCACCCTCTTGGACTTTGTTGATTCCCTTGAGGTACTTGAAAGTTTCTATCATGTCCCCCTTCTCCCTCCTATCCTCAGGGGTATACATATTAAACTCTTTTAGTCTCTCTTCATATGTCTTCTGGTGCAGACCCTGCACCATTTTAGTTGCCCTCATCTGGACTGCCTCCATCCTGTCTATGTCCTTGCAAAATGGGGTCTCCAGAACTACACACAGTACTCCAGATGGGATCTCACCAACTGTCTGTACAGAAGGATAACAACTTCCTGTTTTCTACTGGTGATGCCTTTCCCTATGCATCCCAGTATCCTCCCAACCCTCATTACTGCCTTCTCACATTGCTTGCCCACCTTTAGGTCATCTGATATGACTACCCCCAGGCCCCTTTCCATTTTTGTTGTTCTTAGTATCTCACCCCCCATTGTGCACTCTTCCCCTGGGTTTTTGTTTCCCAGGAGCATTATTTTCATTTCCTTGTGTTGAATATAAGCTGCCATACATTTGACCATTTTTCCAACCTTACAAAATCCCTTCTCATCCTTTCTACCCCACCTTGTGTATCAACCCTGTTGCAGATGTTTGTGTCGGCTGCAAAAAGACATACTTTTCCTTCCAGTCCCATTGCAATGTCACTTATAAAGACATTAAAGAGGACCGGTCGTAGTACTGAACCCTGCGGTACCCCACTAGTAACCCCCCCTTTTCTTCAGAGTGGACTCCGTTTACTATTACCCTCTGTATCCTGTTGTCCAGCCAATTTTTTTCCCAGGCTACCACCTTGGGACCCACTCCAAGGCTGGCTAACTTGTGTATTAATCTTTTGTGAGACTGTGTCAAATGCCGTGCTAAAGTCTAGGTAAGCCGTGTCCACAGCCCCTCCCTGGTCTACTACTTTGGTCACCCAGTCAAAGAAATCTATTAGATTCATCTGACACGACCTTCCTGCTGTGAATCCATGCTACCTTAGTTCCTATGTCCCACTGGTCTCTAGGTACTCAACAATTCTTTCCTTCAGAAGTGATTCCATCATTTTCCCTACCACTGAGGTCAAACTAACAGGTCTGTAGTTTCCTGCCTCTGCCTTGCTCCCACTTTTGTGAAGTGGAATCACATCCGCCCTGCTCCAGTCCTCAGGTACCACCCCATCCTCCCATGATTTGTTAAAGAGGATAGTCAGTGGTGTCACTAGTTCTACCCTTAGTTCTTTTAGAATTCTTGGGTGAATCCAGTCAGGCCCCATTGCTTTGTCCACCTTGAGTTTTATGAGTTCTTTCAGAACCTTTCTTCTGTTAATGGACTGGTATTGACCCCCATCCAGAGTGTTTCTATTGTTTGGTTTAGGTACCTCCCCTCCTCTTCCTTTGTGAATACTGAGCAAAAGTATTTGTTTAGTATCCCTACTTTTTCACTGTCACCCTGTGCTTACATTCCCTCCCCTTTATTATGCTTCAGTATCCCTTCCTTGGTCTTTCTTCACTCCCTAATGTACTTATAAAAGGTTTTATCCCACTTCTTAACAGAGTTGGCTATCTTTTCCTCAGTTTGGGCCTTTGCTAGTCTGACTGCCTTCCCTGCTTCCTTCTGCTTTAACTGATATAGTTCTCTGTCCTGCTCCTTCTGTGTTTCCTTATATTTCCTAAATACTATCCTTATCTCCTTAACCTTCCCTGCCACCTCTTTTGAGACCCACTGTGGCTTTTTCCTTCATTTTGTTTTGTTAATTTGCTTTACACAAAGGCTTGTTGCCTATGTGATGGCAGTTTTGATTTTTCCCTTTTTGTTCTTCCACCCCTCCTTCTTGCCTGTTTGCTAGTGTGTGTCTGAGGCACTCTCCCATTTTGCCAAAGTTAGCCCTCCTAAAGTCCAACACCCTTGCTTTTGTATGGCTCGACTCTACAGCTATGTTTATTGTGAACCACACTGTTTGGTGGTCGCTTGTTCCTAGATGGATTTCCACTTCTAAATCTGAGATCCTGTCTCCATCCTCATTTGAGAGTACCAGGTTTAAGACTGCTACCACCTGAGTGGGTTTCAACACTAGCTGTCTGAGGCATGCCCTGTGTAGGGCATCAAGAATGACCCTTCTCTTGAATGTTGCTGCAGTAAAGGTGCTCCAGCTATCATCTGGTAAATTCAGACCCCCCCATCAACAATATCTCTTCTTTTTCTGCCATTCTAAGGATTCCTTCTATCATTTCCTTGTCAATTGCCTCCCTCTGAGACGGGAGTCTGTAAACAAGCCCTGTGCGGATTGTGGTGCCATTTCCTGTCTCCGGGTTGACCCACAGTGCCTCCTCCCCTGCCTGTTTACCCTTTAGTTCTGTTGCTTTGATTCCTTCCCTTATGTCAGGGGTCTGCAACCTTTTCAGGCCTGTGAGCCGCATGCCCAATGACCACAAAATGGACAACCACAAAACAGCCACACAAAATATTTTTATATATGGTTGTGACTATAACGCACATGTATGTGCAGGACATTCTCCAAACATGTCATTTTATTATGAAATATATGTTACTTTGTTGAAAGAATAACACAAACTACTATATTAAGATGAACTCTCTGTTTTTATTAAAGAAATTCTGTGCAAATGAATTTGCTGTGTTTATTGAATAAATACATTTGCTGTGCAAATGAATTTGCTGTTTCTATTTAATACATAAATTCTGTGCAAATGTATCAACTGCTTGTTATTAAACATCCCACTTACCAAAATACAACCAACAATGTTTCATTCACTACCATCAGTGCCAAAGCATAAACTGCTGGTTATTATAATCCTATTTTCCAAAATATAGACAGTATTGTTCAGGTACCAATATTCTGTGCCAATGCATAAACTGCTCAATAGTACTGACTGTATTTTGGGAAGAGGGATTTTGAATAACCAGGTACCACATCTCTATGCCAATCCACAAACTCCTGGCTACTGCAAATGTCTCTTCCCATGATCAAGCCAGTACTGTTCTGTCACCACTTTTCTGTGCCAGTGCATAAACTGCTGCATAGCGCTGGCTGTATTTTGGCAAAAGGGATTCTGAATAACCAGATACCATTTTTGTGTCCATGCATAAGCTGCTGGTTATTCAAAAGCCCTCTTCCCAGGGTACAACCAGTACTGCTCCATCACCACTTATCTGTGCCAATGCATAAACTGCTGGCTATTACAAAAGCATCTTCCCAAGATGCTACCAGTACTTTTCAGGTACCACTTTGTCTGTGCCAATGTATAAACTATTGCACTGTACTGGCTGTATTTTAGCAAGAAGGATTCTGAATAACCAGATACCTGTGCCAATGCGCAAGCTGCTGGTTATTCAAAAGCGCTCTTCCCAAGGTACAACCAGTATTGTTCTGTCACCCATTTTCTGTACCAATGCATAAACTGATGCACAGTACTAGCTGTATTATGGCAAGAGGGATTCTAAATAACCAGATACCATTTCTGTGTCCATGCATAAGCTGCTGGTTATTCAAAAGCCCTCTTCCCAAGGTATAACCAGTGCAGCTCTGTCGCCACTTCTCTGTGCCATTGTACAAACTGTTGGCTATTACAAAAGCATCTTCCCAAGATGCTACCAGTACTTTCCAGCTACCACTTTTTCTGTGCCAATGCATAAACTACTGCACTGTACTAGCTGTATTTTGGCAAAGAGAGATTCTGAATAACCAGATACCTGTGTCAATGCACAAGCTGCTGGTTATTCAAAAGCCCTCTTCCCAAGGTACTACCAATAGTGCTCTGTCACCACTTTTCTGTGCCAAAGCATAAATTGCTGGCTATTACAAATGCCTCTTCCCAAGATCAAACCAGTACTGCTTTGTCACCACTTAAGCATAAACTGCTGCACAGTTCTGACTGTATTTTGGCAAGAGGGATTCTGAATAACAAGATACCACTTTTGTGCACATGTATAAGCTGCTGGTTATTCAAAAACCCTCTTCCCAAGGTACCACCAGTACTGCTCTGTCACCACTTTTCTGTGCCAGTGCATAAACTGCTGCATAGTACTGGCTGTATTTTGGCAAGAGGGATTCTGAATAACCAGATACCACTTCTGTGCCCATGCATAAGCTGCTGGTCATTCAAAAGCCCTATTCCCAAGGTACAACCAGCATTGCTCTGTCACCACTTCTCTGTGTCAGTGCATAAACTACTGGCTATTACAAATACCTCTTCTCAAGATCAAATCAGAACTGTTCTGTCACCACTTTTCTGTGCCAAAGCATACACTTCTGCACAATACTGGCTGTATTTTGGCATTTCTGGCATTTTCTTAAACAATCTGCCTCAAGTCTGCTCCAACTCAGCATTACAAATGTACGCGGACGACACAGTACTGTACACCTCTGGCCCCTCTACCGGTGACACAATCGCATCTCTTCAACGGGATTTTGATGCCGTGTAAACTTGGCTTAAGTCCAACCAGCTTATCCTAAATGCTAAGAAAACCGTCTCCATAACTTTCGGCACCCATCCTAAGCTATCCCGGCTAGCAGCCCCCCCTGTCTTCCACACCCTGGATGGATCCAAATTATATTCCTGCACCTCCTTCAGGTACCTAGGGGTCTGGCTCGATCAAAACCTTGATTTCCATGCCCACATCGAATCACTACAGAAAAAACTCCACCCTAAACTAGGTGCACTGTAGCGGTACAAAGGCACCCTTCCTACCTCTGTTAGGAGGGAGCTAGTCCTCAAAATGATCCTCTCCATTTTTGACTAACATACTAACATACTAAAATGCCAGCAGAATAGGCCTAATGGTCTTTCGTGTCTGCTCATTTGGTCAGCCCCCACCCTGGGTGCTGACCTTGCTGTCCCCCTCGCCTTCTCTGGCTTCTCCCTTCCCAGTTCCGGATATTCTTGCTGCATTGGATTTTGCTTCCAGAACCCTTCCCCTGTACCTGTCCCAACCCCTCTTGAACCCCTCCACTGTCTCTGCCTCCACCAGCCCCCTAGGCAGTGCATTCCATGGCTCCACCACCCTCTCAGTGAAGTAGCACCTCCTCCTTTCTCCCCTGAATCTTCCCCCCTCCAGCTTCCACCCATGCCTTCTAGTGGCCCCTTCCTCCTTCCTTTGAAGCACACTGACTGTTCCTCCCCTATTTACCCTCTTCATGTACCTGAAGACCTCTATCATGTCCCCCCAGTCCCTTCTCTCTTCCAATGTGTACACATTTAGCTCTTCGAGCCTCTCCTCATAGGTCCTGTCCCCTAAGCCCCAAATCATTTTGGTTGCCCTCCTCTGGACCCTCTCCAGGAGGTTAATGTCCCTCTTTAAGTGTGGCCTCCAAAACTGCACGCAGTACTCAAGGTGCGGCCTCACCAAGCAGTTATACAGAGGAGTATCACTTCCCTCCTTCTGGAGGTGATCCCCCTAGCGATGCATCCCAGCATCCTGTTGGCCTTGGCTGCTGCCCTCCTACAAGTCTCAGAGTTATTCATCTTGACATCCACCACCACCCCCAGGTCCCTCTCAGCCATCGAGACTTGTAGCATTCCCCTCCCCAGGGTGTACACTTGGCCTGGGTTTCTGGCCCCCAGGTGGAGTACCTTGCATTTCCCTGCATTGAACCTCAGCTTCCACTTTCTAGGCCATCTTTCCAGAGCCTCCAGGTCCCCCTGTAGGGCCACCCTCCCCTCCTCCCCATCCACCACCGCCCCCAGTTTGAGTCATCTGCAAAGAGACTCATCTCACTCCTGATTCCTGTCCTTATGTCAGATACGTAGGCATTGAACAGAAGGGGCCCAAGGACTGATCCTGTGGGACCCACTAATGACCCTCCTTGGGATGAGACTATCCCACCAACTTCGACCCTCTGGGTCCGGTCCTGGAGCCAATTGCCTATCCATCTGATCATCTGGTTCCCCACCCCATTTCTCCCAGCTTATCCAACAGGCCCATGTGAGGAACAGAGTTAAATGCCTTGCTGAAGTCTAGAAAGAGGACATCCACTGGT
This sequence comes from Neoceratodus forsteri, assembly GCA_016271365.2. Taxonomy (NCBI): domain Eukaryota; kingdom Metazoa; phylum Chordata; order Ceratodontiformes; family Ceratodontidae; genus Neoceratodus; species Neoceratodus forsteri. The sequence continues at coordinate 594,578,993 of CM028133.1, read as the reverse complement.
CTACCCAGGTCCAAGGCACTTGTCACCCAGTCATAGAACTCCACCAGGTTTGTCTGACATGATTTCCCCGGGATGAATCCATGCTGTCTATCGTCCAGGCACCCTGACTTATCCAGGTCCCCCAGCCTCTCCTTGACAATGCCCTCCATCACCTTGCCCACCACCGATGTCAGGCTGACAGGCCTGTAGTTCCCTGCCACCTCCCTTGATCCCCCCCCCTTGTGGATAGGCACTATATGCGCCACCTTCCAGTCTTGGGGCACCCACCCTGTCCTCAGAGAGATGGTGAAAAGCTCTGCCAGGGGTTTTCGCCAGGACATCTAGCAAGTTCCTTCAGCACTCTGGGATGTAATTTATCCGGCCCCGGTGCTTTCTCCGTCTTAAGGAGCTGAGGGCTTCCCTCACTCTCTCTGCTGTGATTTCCACTTTTGGTACCTCTTCTCCCTGCTTAGCCCTCCCCCCACCTGCCAGTGATGCCTCCCCCTCTCCCCAGACCTGCCGATCGGTAAGGGTCCCCCCCTCCTCAGTATCTCTGTCTCCTCCCATGTATGATGCAGCACCCCCATTTTCCCTGGTGAAAACTGAGGTGAAGTACTCATTTAGTACCTCAGCCTGCTCCCCCGGGTCTTGTGCCCATCTCTCCCCTGATTTAATCCTGCTAATCTGCCCCTTCACCCTTCGTCTTTCCCCAATGTATCTAAAGAACCCCTTGTTCCCTCTCCTAATTTCCCTGGCCAGGTTCTGCTCCTTCCTTGCCTTAGCTGCCCTCACCACTCTAGTGGCCCTTCTAGCCATCAGCTCGTACTCCCCTCGATCCCTTTCACTCCTTGAGCACTTGAATTGCTTATAGGCTGCTTTCTTTCCCCGCTCCACCTCCTGGACCTCCCTGGTCCACCAACAGCGTTTTGGGGCCCAAAGGTGACTAGGGTGATGTGGTCTACGGCGCCGCCCCTCCATCTACCTTGGCCAGCCTGGACCCCCTCTTTCACTTGTTCTGTCATTACGCACTCGACTGCCCTCCCTCCACCCATCACTGCGACCTGTACAGTGCCCTCTCCTTCCCATCACTAGAGTCTCGGTGTAAACTACACTGTACAAATCTTATTTTCAAATACTGGTCAAATATCCTCCCCCTCTACCTCAGCTGTGCTCTAGCAACCCAACCACCCCCAGCTTACCCCCTCAGAGCTTCAGTTTCAAAACAGCTCCAAGTACCTTTCATGTGCACCTCTAAGGGCCAAATGGCCTTCATGCATCGACTGCCCAAACTATGGAATGAGCTACCAGCAGACTTCAGGCTCTCAGCCTCCGACTGGCTTCTCAAACAGCACCTGATTACCCACTTCTCAGATGTATGTAACTGCCACCCACAGATTTAGCTGTCACATATACCTTTCAAGTATAATGCCATTGTACCTGCTGTCTACCCACACTGATGTACTGCGACTACTGTTAGCTATTTTTGACCTATGCAACACTGATGTACTGTGTTTTTTAACTGTATCTATTCTTGACCTATGTAACCCAAGGTGTCATCTGGAAACGAGCGGTCCCCGCTCAGAATGCTTATCTGGTAAATCTCTTAAATAAACAAATAAAATAAAGAGGGATTCTGAATAACCAGGTACCATTTCTGTGCCCATGCATAAGCTGCTGGTTATTCAAAATCCCTCTTCCCAAGATACAACCAGTACTGCTCTGTCACCACTTCTCTGTGCCAATGCATAAACTGCTGGCTATTACAAATGCCTCTTCCCAAGATCAAACCAGTATTGCTCTGTCACCACTTTTCTGTACCAGTGCATAAACTGCTGGCTACAAGAAAAAACCCTCTCTACAGTACTCTTCAGTCACCTCTTTTCTGTGCCAGTGCACAAACTGCTCGCTATTACAAAAGCATATTCTCAAGATACAACCAGTACTTTTCAGGTACCACTTTTTCTGTGCCAATGCATAAAAGGCAGGCTTCAAGAAAAAAAAAAAAAAACATTTTCTCCAAAATACAGACAGCACTGTTCAATTGATTAATTTACTTTAGTGAGATTTCTGCCCTTGCATCCCTTTGCTCAACTTTTCAACATTTGGTTTATAGCTGGTCAGTTTTAATCAAGTACAAATATCTAATGATCCGTCAGTGAGCTGAGAGTGGAATTTGTTTTTAATACAGTTCATGTGAGAGAATACTTGTTCCCACAAATATGTGGAGCTAAAAACTGACAACATGCCAAACGCAAGTCGCTTCATTGTCTTGAATTATTAGGGATTGCCATCCAAACTTTGAAGATGAGCCCATATGTCTTTGGCAGCCTTTCCACCTCTGCCCACCTGTGCACCACTGATAGCTCTGCCCGCCTTCTTTCCAGATTTTCTAGCTCTGCATTTAGCTCTCTGACTTTATCCATCCAAATGTGGGACTCTTCACATTCAACTAGTTCAATCTCCAAGTCAGCAATGGGGATGCTAAAATGGGGCAGCCACATTTCATCAAGATTTGACTGATATGGCTGGGTCATAAACTGGAAGGTTGGTACATATTTTCCTAAATCATTAAATCTGTGACTGAAGTTTTTGATCAGCCCATTGATGGCTTCATCAAGCACTGCAGTGTTCATAGTGAAGCTGGGTTCTCATGCCTCATTGTCTATTTTAAATTTACAAAGGTATTCAAAGTGATGTAGTGTCCCTCTTTTTAAGCCATTCTGGAACACTTTCAGTTTTGACGAGAATGTCAGGACCTGTTCACACAGGGAGAACATGGTATTGCCCCATCCTTGCAGACTAATATTCAGTCAGTTCAAATTTCCAGTCAGATCAACCAAGAAGTAAACTGGAGCCAAGCACCGTTTGATATTTCTTGGTGCACAATGCCCTTCTCATGAAAAAATTGCTTTATTTCAGTGAAGCAGTCTGCAAACCGTTTCAGGACCTTGCCCCTGGAAAGCCAACGAACATTGTTGTACATCAGTAGGTTGGAATATTGTGAGTCCAGCTCTTCCAGAAGTTGCTCGAATTGCTGATGGTTCACAGCCCTGGCAAGAATTGTGTTTACAATTTTCACAACAACTGCCATAACATCTGCCATCTCCTTTCCAAGGGACTAGGCACACAGTGACTCCTGATGAAGAATGCAATGAAACATAATTTTTGGCCATTGTAGTTTCCCCTCAAGTAGCTTTGCAAGTCCTTTGTGACATCCAGTCATGCTGGGGGCTCCATCAGTATAAATACTCACTATTTTGACAAGGGACAGGTTCTCCTTCTGGAAATACTCACAGAGAGCACTGAAGATGTTCTCTCCTCTGGTTTGTTGCTTCAGGGGGCAAATGCTCATTATTTCCTCTTTTACTCCAGACCCACAAATAAAACAAACCATTATTGCCAGTTGTGCTGTGTCCTTAATGTCTGTGGATTCATCAAGTGCTAAAGAAAAGTAAGAGGATGACATGATATCTTTCACTACCTGAGAATCTACATCTTGCATAATTTTATGTGCCCGATCCTTCACAGTTTTAGCAGACAGAGGTAAATCTTGAATCTGGCGAATAATTTTGTCCTTTTCCTTAAAGTCTGCAAACAAACATGGAGCCATCTCAAGAAATGTATCTTTCACAAATTCTCTATCCGTGAAAGGCTTCCCTGCATGAGCCACCTGCAGAGCTCCAATGAAGCTAGCCGTTGTCAGATGATTGGCAGATGATGACCAAGACGTCAGAGCAGTTTGCTTCTTCCCCAGTTTCCTTTCCAGCTCTTCAAAACCCTTTCATTGTGCCTGTCCTTCTGGGTATTTGCTTGCAAATGCTGCATGTTTTGACATGAAGTGCCGCTGGACATTGGACTTTTTATTTGAGGTGAGAGATTCTCTACAGAAGATGGAGAATGGTAGTCCCTTCCTACCAACGAAGCCATAATCGAGCCACTCATCTTGAAAGATCCAGTTCTCATCAGCAATCTTTCTTTTTTTAGCTGGATATACCATATTTTCTTTAAATGTACACCAACACCGCAAAACTTTCTGAATAGAGGCTACAAAAAAAAAAAAGACACCAAAAAACTTATAACCGTAACTGCCATCTGGCAGGAAGTATGTAATGTAAATGGAGTGCCACCACTCTGAGACACAATTGAGACAAGAAACAGAAAACCAAAACAAAAAAGTAAAACTGTAATTGTCATGTAGCACAATGGGACAAACTAAAAATACAAAGAGGTCCACAACTTTAGCAACTTTCTTCAAATACAACAACAGCCCCAAACCTCATAAATAAAGTTGTGTGGCAGGACGTAGGTCACAAAAGATCCATAACTAGCTAATATGCACCAACATAGCAAGAACCAACAGACTGATGAAAGTAGGCATGCTTTCAATTTAACACTTCCACAGTATGGAACAAAAGGAATTCTCATGTGCTTCTGAGAAGTAAAGTGCACAAGACACAGTAACACTTGCAAAGCAGTTTTATGATGCAGAACCAACCACAGTTTTACACTACACCGCCTTTTTGCTTGAGTAGGTGGGGCGGTGATCTGTCCTGCTGTATTCAAGCACATCTGATATTTTATCAACATGACCACCATGTTACAGTGTAACACTGCAAGTATATTAATAAAACTTCAGAAGTGATCAATGCAGAATAGTTGAACCTCCGTAGTCACCCCCCATTAAAACAGCACAACACATTTAAATCTTATTAAAAAAAAACAAAACATCAGGGCCCAGATATTCAAAAGGGTTGCGCCATGTGCAACAGGGTTGCGCGTGCGCAACTCCAAAAATGCGCCATTCTGCAATATTCAGAAGGGGCCAGTTGCGCCACCGAAAACATGCTGAGCAACAGAGCAATGGAAATGAAGGCATCACGCAACCCGGAAAGCGGTCAGCATGCATGATGCGATAATGCGATATCCGAACACTTGCAATGCGCCAAGAGTGGCGTAAGCCGAAGTTCGCAGTACGCGATTTGAGCCAAAATAAAAAGGGCGCCAAGGAAGCGCCAAGAACTCTAGCAGGCAAAACTGGGAGAGAGAGAGAGAGAGAGAGAGAGAGAGAGAGAGACAGGAGCTGGAAGGGCAGAGAGGGACAGTAGGTCAGGAGGACAGAGAGGCCAGTGGGGGTGCCGGTGCAGTGGAAGCAGCAGTGGGGGCAGCGGGGTAACACAGGAACAGCAGCCGGGGGCAGAAGCCAGGAGATGGACAGTGTCAGCTTCCACATGGAAGCTGTAATGAGGGTGAGACACCATGCTGCAGGGGACGTGGCCACGGAGGGCCCGTCGTGATGTCTCCCGACAGGCAGTTCGTGCCCGCATCAGCTTGAGCTGTACACAGATGTCGAGATTGTGGCCGGTACCGCCTGAACAGGGCAATACTGTGACGGCTCTGCGAGCTGTGCAGTGATGTGATGCAGGCATCCTCACGGCAGAGTCATGCTCTGTCCGTGGAGACCAAGGTGACAGCCTGCATGTGCCTGCTCGCCACGGGCACCTTCCAGAGGCCGACAGGGGACACCACAGGCATTACACAGTCGGCCATATCGCCATCCTCACCCAATTCCTCAGCGCCTGCTGCCTCATGCTGCGGAGTACATCCATTTCCCCAGCACAGCGGCAGAGTGTACAACAAACATGCAGGAGTTCCACAGGGTAGCACATATGCCTGGCATGCTAGGAGCCATAGACTGCACCCATGTGGCCATTTACCGCACACCTGGCCCCGGCGGCCATGCTTATCGGAACCGAAAGGGCTTTTCCAGTGTCAACTGCCAGGTGGTGTGTGATGCCACTGGGCGCATCATCAATGTCTGTACCCACACCCTGGTGGAGCACATGATGCCTTCATATGGCACAGTCTGCACTGTGCCATCGATTCGAGAGTGGGAACATCCCACAGGTCATCTAGTGGGTGAGTACACATGTATGGAATGCAAACTCTGTGCAAGGGTGGGAATGACACAGGTGCCATGGTTGTAGCACACAAGGATATGGGCAATATGGACCTGACATGACACTGATCTCCACTATCTCCACACAGGTGACTACGGATACCACTCCGTCCCTGGCTGCTCACACACCCGGCACCCCGACCCCAGCGAGCTCGGTTTCAATGAGGCACATGCCCCAACACGTAACATCATAGGCGGGTGTTTGGGATGCTCAAGGCATGCTTCGATGCCTGGACACCTCGGCCAGACCCTACAGTACACAGCCCCAAAGGCTTGTGGGATATTCCTGGCCTGTTGCATCCTGCACAACATGGCCAAAGACCATGGGATAGCTGTACAGGTCCAAGAGGGGACAGCGATGGGGCGCCAGTGGCGCCCGGTGATGTGGGTGATGAGCAGCCCCCCTGGACGGAGGGACCCCTGACTGACCGGCAGGCCCAGCTGCACAGGACCCATTGCAGAAGAGCACTACGCCCAACACAGGTAAGTCAAGGGGACATGTGCAGGCAACACTGTCCATGCGCAAACCCACAGGCACACAGGGAACACACACGTGCATGAAGGTCAGGGGAGTTGAAGGGTCCAGGCATACCAACACACCATCAGAGGGTGAGCACTCATATGGACACACACACACACCAGGCAGCATACAGGGGCAGCAGCACAGCACTACGCGAAATGACATTGCCAACACACAGCACCACCAGCCACCCCACCACCTGGACTGTCCCGCATGCATGTTGTCAGGACCTGGGCAACCTTGCACCTTGAGTGTACAGTGCAATGCAGGCATCATCATGCACACGCACCTGTGGACAGCAGTTGGGAGACTGTGCAGGTGGTCCATGTGTCAACTTGGTGAGCAGAGCACCCAGCAGTGCACTGCCCACCATGACACACATTCACACAGGGCAGCACCAGACAGGGCCTGCATTGGAGACAGCTCAGTCAGGTAGCACTGTCCTACGACCTGCGGATGCGTGGGCGGCCCGCCCGTGGCCTAGCAGCACTGGCAGGCTGAGCAGGGGCCACATCGGGTGGCGCTGGTGCACCACCAGGGGTCCCAGTGCACGACCGCGACCTTGCCCCACAGGGGTCTGCATCCTGCCAAACAAACTTGCACCAGGGGTGCTCGGGATGCCCACAGCAGAACCGGCATCGACAGGCCTGGTGTCGCACGATGCCGGGAATGGGGAGTGGAGTGCACACTGTGTGGGGTGTGTGGTACAGGGGCACCTGACAGTGTGTGTCACGTTCGCCACAGAGACCACTGCCTGGGTCCAGCCTGTCAATGGCAGGCGGTCACATCCATCCGCATAAGGACCAGCTGTTTCGGTCCTGAGCACCTCCCTGCTATGCACTCCACGGACACAGACAGTGCCTCCACGGACCTTGGCCCCGCCCTCGCAGCTACTACCAACTCCTGCAACAGGCGGGTGTCTTGCGTCAATAGGTACTGTGCCCCAATGGCATCGTCACCCCCAGGGTGTGGACGGTCCTGGTGCACAGCACCCCTTGAGGGTGGGCGCTGTTCGCCAGGACCAGGTATGGGTGGATCAAAGGGCGGTGGACATGTGCCACTGCTTGACACTGTCCCCCCAGACCTGGTGTGCAACTGCTGCTGCCGCCCCTCCAACTGCTGAGCCCCCAGGTCCACCTGTTCCACCTCCGTGCTGTCAACAGTGCCAGACACCTGCACAGCCACCGATGCTGCCCCACCGGTGCTGACAGGCACAGCCTGGGACTGTGCCAGCATGCTGGTACAGGTGTGAACCAGGAAGGCCCAGGGAGCGCGTGCTGGCCTGCCATGTGTCCATCGTGGGACACACCTATCACTGGCCATTGCAGGCCTGCTGTCATCAATGGTGCAGGTGCGTGCCACTGCCATAGGCACAACATGCTGGCATACCTGCATGCCAGACTGCTGTGACACGGCTGTGCCCCCCTGCATCCATATCACTGGCGGCGGAGTTGTTGGCCCAGCCTGCATGCTGCTGCAGTGCCTGCAGGCTGGTGGCGGAGTGGATGGTCCCTCCTCCACGTCCAGCAGGTCTGCCTCACTGTCTGGACCCACCACCACCACCGTCTCCTGCAGACGAACAGGATCTGTAACAGAAGAGAGTACATGTGATGCATGTGAACAACAGCCCCCAACAACATCACCATGTCATACCCGTGCAGTGATGGGCTCCACCTGTCTGGAATCCTCCGCCTGGAGCTCCGCAATGGCACTTCGGCTGCATGGCCGTGACCAGTGTCTCCTCTGTGAGGGTCAGCTGCAACACCACTGGTGGGCCCCCACCAGTGCCAGCACGTACCACCCTGAAGGCTGCCACCTTCTCCTTCAGCCTCCTGCGGTCAGTCCCCATCTTCTTCCGGCATTCCTGCATGGAGCGCTGGTGGCTTCCGTGCAGGTTGACGGCCCGAGCTACCCCCTCCCATGCAGCTTCACGCTCCTGAGGGGTGCCCCTCCGTCCACTCAATACTGGCTCATCCTCCAGGTAGGCCTGAAAGAGGCCTCGGTCTCTGCAGTGGTGAAGTTCGTATCCTCGCCCGCAAAGTCCACACCCCTCAAGCCTGGCTCTGGTCAGTCATGGTGATCTGTATGGGTGGAAGTGGACACCTGTCACTGTGCAGTCCACAGCATTTCCCCATGAGCATAGCTGCCGGCCCGGGGGGGGGCAGAAGCCCCCCCCGTTTCCTCTCCACATGGCAGATACTGATAGAAAGGGTGCCCTTTGTCCCTTTCTAAGTGCCCTTTTCATGCTCAGCCCCCTCAACCTTTATCATCCTCCAGCATCCCTGCCCATGAGCAATGTCCTGAGCATCACACAGCATGTAACTCACCTCTCACCTGCAGCAACCAAATCTGGCCGGCACAGCCCACTGTCATAATTTTATAAGCGCAGCTTACATGCAAATGAGGTGTGGTGCAACTTTAATGACATACTAATCGACCCTGCGCCTTTGAATAGCTGATCGAATGATTTGCATATGTCGGCTGAATATGCGCATTTGCGCTTAAGCGCATCGGAAGGTCCGGCTGAGCCGATGGCGCATGTTTGTGGCTGCGTGCTACACCGTGCACATGCCCAGACGGGTTACGCATCGTTGATCACGCTGCAGACCTGCTGCTGGCCCAGCGATAAGCGATTCAGGCCATGGCCACCATTGGCTGCCAGTGGCGCTACAGCACTGGGCACTATATGGGCTGTAGCACTTCTGCGTGATAGCCACTGTGGCACTGGTGCACTGCTTGGCAATCGCGTAGGATGCCTATCGTCCTATGGCGCTGTGTGTATGCGTCATTGCCGTGACCTTGTGTATGCCCTCTGACCCGGCGCTGTTGGCATGCCATGTGTACGTCCCTATTCGCTGTCTGGTGACAGCGCCATGTAAAAATGACGGCGCTGTTAGAACAGCCGATTGGAGCCTGTGCTGGTCTATTGCGCAACAACTCCACGTGGAGTTATGAGCGCAGCGGGCGCCATATTGCCCGCTGTAAAGTTGGTGCCATAGCTGGAGGAGGGCGGTGTCCTGGAGCCAGCTTGAGTGGCCAACCTGGTGGCCCTGGTGGAGCCCACTGTAAGGCACTGTATGGTGAGGCCCCCTCACCATGCTGAGACCCATGTGTGGCAGCAAGTGGCCACTGACCTGGTGGAGGTCACTGGCCGGGGCGGTCTGCTGAGCAGTGCCGGCACCGGTACAGTGACCTCCGCCGGAGGGAGCCGGAACTGTTGACGCGGCTGCGTTCACGTGCCAGGCGGGGCATGGTGCCTAGGCCAGGTGAGTGTACCATCTATGCACCTATATTCTCTGTAGGGGTGTGTGTGTGCTTGGGTGGCTGTGCATAAGTGTGTCAGTGTGTGCAGCTGTGTGATGGATGGTTATGGCTGTGTGGGCAGGCAGCAGCAGCAGCAGCGTCAGACCCAGCTGCTGGAGGAGTGTGAGTATCATTACTTCATGGATGCTATTGCATGCTGGGGGGGCAAGACCACCAGCCATGTGGGACACAACCAAAGGGGAGGTCATAGTTCCACTATACAAAACACTAGTGAGTCCCCACACTGGAGTACAGTGTACAGTTCCGGAGACCATACCTGCGTATGGACATGGACTGGGTGGAGAGGTTCAGAGGAGAGGCGACATGGATGGTGCATGGATTGCATCACAAGTCCTATGCAGACAGGTTGATGGAACTGAACATGTACTCCCTGGAGGGAGGAGGTGTGGGATATGATGGGGACATACAAGTATCCTACAGGGGGGAACAGAGTGCAGGAAAACAATATTTGTAAGCGTAAAGGATGTTCCAGGACTAGAGGGCATGGGATGCAGTTGGAGGGGGGTCGTTTAAGAGGAAACATGAGAAAGTATTTCTTCACAGGATGGGTGGTGGACAAGTGGAACACCCTGCCAGAGGAAGTGGTGAGGGCTGACTTGGTCACGGGATTTATGAATGCATGGGTTAGCCATAAAGGAATTCTGGAGGTCAGGGGTGAGGGGGAACGGACTTATAGGACAACAGAGTGAGCGTACAAGGTCAAATGGACAGACTGGGTGTCCATAGACCCTTGTCTGCTGACACTGTCTATGTATCCATGTATGTAGGCATGACACAGGTGACCTGCATCACAGTGCAGCATCACGGCACGTCTGTGTATGCATCACAGGTGGTCCAGGCATGCACTGGGCACATAGCTGTGTAACTGGCATCGCACCAGTTGCCACATCACTTGCCAGCCTAGTTTGTACTGTGATTGGCGTGGGCGGTGTGTGTGGGCGGTGGTGCGATAGCTGGTGCCGCCTGTTTGTGATGGCCATGTGCATGTTCACTGTGGGGTGCATGCCATCACAGGTGCGGGACATTGGGTTATATGGCTTGCAGGTTGGGTGGTGTTCAGGGTTGTGGTCAGTCTCAGCCATTGACTGTGTTCCCATTTCCTAGGCCTCGAGGTACTCAGGAGGATTGAGAGGGTGTTCGCAACTCACCCAGGTGTCACAGGAGAACCAGGCGATACTGCAGGCACACAGCGCCATGGTTCCAGGAGGCGGAGGCACAGGACGGGACACCAGCAGGGGAAGACCGGCAGCCAGCTGAGCCATAGGCCACATTCCCTTCCCACTTCTCCCATCCCTATCACCCTGCCTTCCCTCTCCAGGTTTTATTCCTCCCCTTGAACACCCTGCCTTTTACCCATCCCCCACTTGTACATAGTTTCACCTGTTTATGTTTATATGTTGATCTTTTAAATATACATTTCTATTTTGATCGACTGCTGTGTTGGTCTCTGATTTGCAACTGGCTATGGGTGCTCCGTTGCAGGGTGTACATGCCATCTGGGCTGGTATGGTCCTGGGTATATGTGTGTGTGTGTGTGTGTCCATGGGGAGGTATCACCAGCATGGCATTGACTTTCTGTTGGTCTTGCCGTCTGCTGCCACCCACTGCTGGGTGCACAGGGTGGGTCTGGCTGGTATGCTTCTCTGCAGCATGGGGTTGACATGTGGCAGGGGGGATGCATGGTGTTTCCTGCAATGCCAGTCACTGCACATGAGCGGTGTCTTGGGGTCACGGTGCACGGTGTGCTGTGCGTCGGGGGGACTGATGTGCACTGTGGTTGTCAACCCCCTGTGTGTGGCACTCTCTGCCTGCCAGTGGTTGTGCTGGGGTGTCATGGCTCTGCTATGCATTGTTGGCTTGTCCCCATGGGCACGTGGATCATCCGTCCCACCCCCAGTGATGCTGTGCTTGGGGTGTGCCGGTGTGGTGTGGGTTCTGCAGTGTGTTCCTGTGCCCATGTGTGGCATGGCTGGCGGTGGGCCAGCCTGCCTCCCTGGATGTGCAGTTCCATTGCTGTGGGGGCTGTGCTTGCGCTATGGCAGCTCTGGAATGCTCAGCTGAGCTTCCATGGTTGCGCTATAGCGCAGCATTCAGCTCAGCTTCTCCTTCCTGGTTGTGCGATGGCGCAGTATGTGCGATATTGAGACGTTGGTTGCTTGCGCAATTTGCTCTGCTCCATGTTTGAATATCGCACCTGTTGCGCATTTGCGCAACTGGTTTGTGCTTGCTCCTGCTGTTGCGCTACTTTTGAGCGCAGTTTGAATATCTGGGCCCAGATGTGAGTGGATGCAGCAGAAGCAAACAAGACATCTCTTCTAACAATAAACAGGCAGTGTTTTAAGTGTGTGTGTGTGTGGCGGGGGAAGGAACATGGCCTGGCCGGCTGTATTTTATCACATCTGATCACTTATCAACACATCCACAGTGCTACAGTACAACTATATTCATAAAACAACAGAAATACTTAGAAACAGCATGGCAGGACCCCCCCCTCCCACACACACACCAGTGCAACACATTTAAACTTAGTGATTAGCTGCAGCAAGCTGCCAGACTGCATACCCCACAGGCACTGCCTTTTTTTGTGGGGGGGGCAGGTTTGCTATATATATGACCACCTCTGATGTTTTGATTAATATGACTATGGTGCATCATACAGCACCACAATCATATTAATAACACTGGTTCTGTGACACAACAGGCCAGGCCCCCACCCATGCACTCCAAATAAGGCAGCAGTCATATACTGTACAGCCAAGAGAGGGCATCCGGAGAGATGAAACTCCCCAAAAAGGAAATCACAGCAATGCAAAGTATCCCAGGCTAGCTGTAGGCATGCATATACTGTACAGCCAAGAGACAGCATTAGAATAGTTCAGACTCGGCAACGCATCGACCCTGATCCTGATCCCACTCATGCACCCCAAATAAAAGCCAAGAGAGGGAGAGATACAGCAACCTTGACCCCCCACACCACACACACACACACACACACATATGATCTCCAGTCAGTAGTAAAGCACAACAAGGCATCTACCTGTGGTGACATGGAGCTGTCCCTCCTTTTTCGGGTTCTAGATGTAGCTGTCTAGACTCCATCTCGCAGCAGCAGCAGGTCTTTCGCTCCTCACTCCTCCTGGCTGGATGACCCTCAAAACAGCAGGTAACACACACAGATCCCCTCAAAGTAGGCAGACAACAAAGAGTTGTGCAGGCAGACCTAAAGCTGTGATCCAAGGCCAACAAGATAAGGCAGCACAGTCACAGTACCAGGCAAAGGACCAGTAGAGGTGGTACTGAAGTAGGCAGCAGTAGGGTACCCAGGTGCCATTCTGTAGTGGTCACCTGCTCTCCTTTTAAAAATTCAGAGCTAGATGCTTGTTTTTGCTTGCTGTTTGGGCTTACTCTTATTTCAACAGCTCTAGTAGTCAGAAACAGTTGGTGGACCCCCAATCAGCACAACAGCACACAGCCAAAGTGAATTATAGCTTTAGCCAATATGCTGGCCTGGTTGAGTGCTGAGCACTGCGGTTCCATCTCACTGCCGGTGTTCCTTCTCCGGAGTGCAGCTTCTCTGTGCCCCTGACTGTGCTGGCCACTGACTGAAGACTACAGTCAGACAGAGCTACAGAGACAGCTTTTGTGTGCCCCCCGAGTGCTGGCTCATGAGTGCCAAAAAGCCCCACACAGAGCTAGTCCTTCTCTGCCCTGATTGTTCTGGCTCCTGACTAGAGATCTTGAAAATGACCCCAAAAAACAGAGCATACGGTGGCATTTACAAGAGCTCCATGGTGCAGTGAGTAAGGCTGGCTGTGATCCTCCTGAAGTGACTGCGTCTTCCTGCTTCTGTTCTGGCTGTTCATGCTGTATTGCGGTCTGGTGGAAAAAACAACACTGAGACTGTGGTTCCCTCTCCACATCACCAGGCTATTAAATAGTGCTGCTGCAGACCTGAGGGGGAACCTACAGGCATCAGGACTGCTTTGGGGGTGGACTTGGAGCAAGAGGATTACATCACGGGGGGGGGGCAGGATGGATTTCCAGCACCATGCTCAAACAATAGAGAAGATGTTAACAAATGGCGTTTCTGGAATTCTGGACCTGGCAATCACGTGGAGCAGCAGGGAATGTGGAGAAAGGAATGTTGGTGAAATGAAAGCTGCAGGTTAGGGCTGGGAGAGCCGCATGCGGCTTGACAGCAACGGGTTGCCGACCTTTGCCTTATGTAGAGAGCTACTCCTCCTTCTCTTTTACCTTCCCTGTTCCTCCTGTAAATTGTGTACCCTGGTATGTTGACATCCCAGTCATGGTTCTCTGTGTACTACGTTTCTGTGACTGCCATGATTTCCAGGCATCTCTCTTCCATCAAGGCCACTAGTTCAGGGAGCTTGTTACCTAGACTATGGGCATTGATACTCATCGCCCTCCATTTTTTGATGGCCTTAACTCTTTTAGGTCCATCCCTGTCCTTACTGCCTTTGCCCTTTTCTGGATTTACCCCTGTCCTGCTCCATACCGACTTCTCTACCTTTGTGTCTTTTTTGCTAACTACCATGTTTTGTAGGAGTCGGAGCTGGGATTTCCTTTCTTCTTGTCAGTACCCCCTAAAATAGTTTAAATGCTTGTGAATGAAGCATTTAAATCTATCACCTAGGATCCTGGTTCCCCTCCCGGACAGATGCAGACCATCAGACCAGTATAGGCCTGTATCCATCCAGGAGGACCCCCAGTCCCCAATGAAGCCAAATCCTTGAGCTGTGCACCAGTTTTCAACTAGTCATTGAATCCCATGGTGCAGAGTACCCTGGCCTCACCCATGTCATAGACAGGTAGCACTTCCGAGTAAGTTACCATGCATGCCACTTGTCTAAGGCCCCTTCCCAACTCCATAAACTCCTGCTGCACTGCTCTGATCTAATTTCCAGCCAGGTCAGTTGTCCCTGGGTGAACAATGATATCCAGCTCCCTCCCCCCATGCAGCTGCACCCATGACCCTGAGGACTCGCTTTCTGTCCCTTCAAGCCATGGAGCTGGGCAGGCATCTTACCTCCCTCTCCCTTCCCTAGTTCTACCCCCTTAATGACTGGGTCCCCCACCAGGAGTTGTTTCCTTCCCCTGTGGGGTCCTGTGCCACCCTCCTGCAGGTCTCCTTTGTGGAGATTCCCAGCATCCTCCTTGGTCTCCACTGTGGGTGCCTCCATAGAGGAACTAGGCTCCACTAGAATGGTGAATGAACTGTGAAGAGGCACAACTGGAGGGATGTACCTCTGTTCCACCACCCTCACCGTCCCTGAGCTCACTGTAGTCCAACCACTCCTCTTTCTGGGCAACCTCTGAGGCAGTGGTGGTGGCCTGGGTGGTCTCTGGGTGGGGAAGGAGGAGGTTACCCAAATCCCCACCAGGTCTGCATGAAGATGGGCAACCTCCTCCCTCAGACCAGAGAGGTGCCTGCAAATAGGGCAGGAATGCAGCCTCCAGAATGTATCCCGGAAGACTGCTGCTCCACAGCCAGTGCATTGTACCACTCACCACATGTCTGTCTCCCTTCCTGTTTATGATGTTTTTGTTTTTTTTTTCCTTTTAGTGTGTGCAGGCATGTAAGTGTGTTTACCCCCTATTCAGTGTGCTGTGCCTTTAAGGATATGAACAGGTATATGTCCTTTGCACTTTTGGGAAAGTTATCTCAGAACCCCTGATATAAAGGAAATGTTGTTATTGGGGCAGGTAGCGTGAGGAGCAGGGTGGGTGGGTGGGACTAAGCCCGTGCCCTCCAGAAACAATCAACTACAACTCTGACCCACCACCCCGTGAGAGCCTTCCTTCCTTTCAGACACCTATTTCACAGAGTTTAAGTAACAGGTCTAGTCACAAATGACTGCAAATATTCTCCCAGCTAGATTTCCTAGCTGGCAAATAAAAGTTACACTAAGAAAAGTCAACCCCAAAAACAGAGAACCAAAACACTGACTTCTACTTAGTTACACAGGCCCCAAAATTAAGAATTCAATTCAGTGTACTCTATTAAATCACCTCCTTGATATAAGGAAGCTGGTGGCTGCTCTCTGTCTCAGCTACAGCAGATCTCCCAGTCTATGCCATTCTGTTTGAGGTACTTTTTTAGAATAGTCACTGTGGACTAATTCATGTTTTCCACCTGACCTCATGATTTGGGGGGGGGGCAGGCTACATGGAGCTTCCTAAGTATGTCTAGCATGCCACACAGTTTGGTAATCATCTCTGAGGTAAAATAGGATCCTTTATCTGACTTTGTCCTAAGGGGTAGGCCCATTCTACTCAAAACATGATTTACCTACAATACGACGGTCATTTGGCAGTGTCATTTGTGGCAGGTATACACAGACCCATTTAGTGAATGAACAGGTCAAGGTAAGCAGGTACTTGTTATCCCGTGAAGACTGTGGAACAAGGCATAGCCAGTCTATTTGTATGTCTGACCAAGGGAAGGTGATTGCCTTGGTTTGCAAAGGTGCTTTAAATCTAGGTTTTTGAAGGCTGAAATTCTCTGCAAGTAAGGCACCCTCAGTTGTAGTCAGCTACATCTTGATACATTCTAGGCCAGTATGCTACCAGTATCAAGGACTCATAGGTAAGTTTTTCCCAAGGTGATCTACATATCTCATCATGAGTGTGGAGCAACATCATTCCCCTGTAGCTGGTAGGTACCACCCACCTGGGAATGCCCTCTTTTTTCCTTGGCATAATTTAGCAATCCTTGATAGATGTTGAACCGTTGCTTTTGCTGATACATAATTCTCAAATCTGTGTCACATGCCACGTCCTCAGGTGTGATTGGATTCTTTTCTTGGTCTTCTATTTAACAGTACAATTTAGCAACTGTAGTGTCAGTCAGTTGTGCCTGGATCATGTCTGAGTCAGGATCGTCTTTAACTACAGATAAGGTCCCCTTCTGGTGTACTTCAGTTACGTCTGAGGGAGAAGGGGTCAATAACTGAACTCCCTTGTTTAGCTTGTTGGTGAATTATGGCAGCAATGTTGGCATAGGTTCTGTTTGAAAAACCCAAGGAGTGCCTTATAATGCTCCTTTCATGGCCATATCATTTAGATGTTTATCAGGACCAATAGTACAGGAATGGCCCTATACTTTCTTCAGGTAATTGTTCATGTGGTTTTCTTTTACCAAATCATCAATGGTAACAACAAAATCTTTGTGTCTTATATCCTTGCCCTTGTATGGCTTAAACCCCCTTTCCTCCAGTGAGGAAGATGTGATAAGAAACCACATCTTACATAATTGGAATTGGTACATGCTACTGGCTCAGGGATGCGAGCGGCTAGGGTAGTCTGGTCAGCAATATGCCTGCCATCTCGTCATACTGGCTTGATTTTGGGCCTATTGTAGCTGGAATTTGAGATCCAAACTGTTCCTCTTTTCAATACAATCCTACACCTGCACATAGTTTACCTTCCATATGGAAGGCACAACCATCCAGATATGCCTTTAGGTGCTCTGCACACACACTGGCATCATGAGGCAGGTGCCTTATGTCTTCTGGAGGAGTCAGTTCATGGTCTTGTTCAGACATTAGGGGCTCTAAATCTACTGTGGTACACTGGCGCAAGACAGCTAGGCCTTGGGCCAGTTGACTCTTCTTACTTTTGGCATACTGCACCTCCAGGTCATACCTCCAGAGGACCAATATCCAGAATGTTATCATGATACCAGACATCTTTCCATTTTTGATCTTAGTACTTTTCAGATAAGCTAGGGTCTGATGGCTGGTCTCTGTCTTCTCCCAACAGATAATATGGGCAAAATGTTGCAAAGCACACATAGTGGCGAGGAAGATCTTTTCACATGCAAAGTACTTTTTCTTTACTGCTCTGAGGCCCTTGCTGGCATAGGTAATGACCTGACAGACATGGTCATATTTCTGATACAGGACTGCATTAATGCTCTGATCAGTGTGTTCTGTTTCCCAATCAATCTCTTTGTCTCTCTGGGGAGATGCTAAACAGGGTGCTTTGCTAAGGCTTCTCTGCAACGCATTCATGGTGGAGTCCTGTTCTGGGCCCCAGTCCCATGTCTGATCTTTCTTAAAGAACAAGTGCTTAATAAGGGTGTATATCTTAAAGAATGATGGTTTGGGGGCTTTAGATGACTTTGCAATCATTCTGTGTGCTTTTATTTGTTTCTTTAGTTACTTTTTCATAATTATATTTGCATTTTGCCAACTGTTACTGAAAAAATAATCCAATGGAATCCTATTATAATGTCAGAAACTCTATACTGGCAAGCCTGCCAGTGTATTTCAATGGGAAACTGCAAATCTGTTTTCAGATTTTTATTGAGAAATAACATTTCCTGCCACCAAAATATTATATATTTAATAGAAATACGTGATTTTTGATAACCTGTAATCTTTTGTTATGATTTAGCAGGGTTCATTTTCATCATAACCAGATTTTACTTAGAAAGAAGAAAACAGAAACTAATTATTGTTTTTAAAAACATAAAATCACAACAATGGAGCATAATACTGCAAACATATAATAGGCAAAATTTGTTGATGAAAGAAGTATCAATTTCTTTTGAAAACGATAGAAAAATATATTTAGTTTCTCTTTGAAATACATTGGGCTCCTAAGTAGCTAGCAGTTTCTGACATTGCAATTCCAGAATTCCTCTGAATTCCTTTTTACTAGCAGTGTGAAGAGCATAAGTAAAAATGTACTTGTTTCACTGCCCTAACAAATATTTTATTATAAAAGCAGAAAGTAATTACTAACACATCAAAATACAACAAATAAAACAGTCAGTTTTCAGTTTATTAGAAGTAAACACCTGCTCTTTAAGCAGTCTGGTCAGTGGTAGGGGCAACTGGGTATAATCTTCAATGAACTTTCCTAGGAGAATGTGCAATTCTGTTAGGTTAGTTGGGTTTTCAGATTCAAGAGAGCCTGAATTTGTTCTGCTTGGAGCCTGAGGCCTTGTGGCCCTATCTCTAAACCTAAGTAGTTTAACTTTTCTGTACACCACTGTGCTTTCATTAAGGAGAGCTTCACACCTGCTTCCTGTAAATGCAATAGCACATACCTGTCAGCGAAAGATGAGTTCCATACAGAGTCCTGTGCCCCTGATGTGTTGCAGGAGATTCTTTGACTAGGAGGGTGATCAAGCAAAAAGAAGCATGGACTGGGTTGGAGACTGCTGCTGGCAGTTATCGGAGCAGTGTTGTTGCTGCCTGTATCCCTGCGGGAGTTCAGAGCTGCTGGCAGGAACGAGTGGTGGCTGATAATCTAAAGGGTTTAACTCTTGTGGAACTAAATAAGGCCACTATCTCTGGACTGGTGTTCTGCATTCCTTGTTCTGAATTTTCTCTTGGTGCCTTTTTTGAATTGACTACTCTTGCACCTACAGGACCCAGCCTGCCGTGACGTTGCTCTGAACTGGTATTAGGGTGAAAGGAGTGTCCAGTGGTGGACTTGCTCATCCTCTGCTACAGTAAGGGGTGGCAAGGGTGGCTTCTGCTTGGTGGGTCCTGTTCCCCTCCCTCCACCTTTGCCACTGCTACAGACTGGCCGAATACATCTTATGGTAGAGGCGGCAACTTGGTAACTAGAGTCAGGCTGTCCTCGCCTGTCAGCCAAAGATGCGTTCCATCTAAAGTCCTGTGCCCCTGCTGTGTTGCAGGAGATTTTTTGACTGGGAGGGTGATCGAGCAAAAAGAAGTGTGGACTGGGTTGGAAACTGCTGCTGGCAGTTATCAGAGCAGTGTTGTTGCTGCCTGTGTCCCTGTGGGAGTTCGGAGCTGCTGACAGGAACGATTGGTGACTGATAATCCAAGAGGTTTGAATATTTCCTGCCCACCCAACCCGTTCCCTCCTCCCCTTAAATGGGCCTAAGCCACTCCCACTTGAATGTTGTTTTATTTGTTATTGTGTGGGATTGGCTGGTCTTTCTGGCTCAGAGGGGGCTGTCTCTTACTATAACTGAACTCGGGGGTGAATAATCCTTTCTTCATATCCCATGGTGGCTGCTGTTTACTCTGTTTTCCCCACTGTTTGGTCTGATCTTTTTGGGGATGCAGAACTTTGAAGTAGAACTTTCCTTGCCCATTAATCTGTGGACTAGAGAACTTGTGGCTATTGTGGGTATCAGCCACTGTGTATTATGAAGATATTATTGTCTTAATGTCTGCCAAGGTGTTCATTGTCTTGCTACCCAACTAGGGGCTGCTGCTAGTTTATTCTCAGATCTATTTGCTGTATTCTGTATGAAAACTGCTGTGTCTGGGAGCATCTAGGGTGGAGTTTGGTAGTCCTGTGGTACTCTGTTCTTAGTGGGTTTGACTGCTGCAGGTCTAGCTGCCCGCCTATTTGCCTGTTCTTCTGGGCCCTCAGGGTGACCTAGTGGGGCTGGATGGCTCTATCTCCTGCTGTACTGCTGGGCTTTTGCAGCTGATTGGTCTGACTCAGTAGAAGATGTACATATCATAGGGGCTCCTAAGCATTGCATGGGTGGGGCTGAGCCCATCTCTTTCCCCTGTGTCCTCACCATCTGGCTGCTCTCTGCAATATTCCTCCTCTTCTTATTGTGGACTATGCCCCCCTCCCCCCTTGGATGCTCCGGGATCTCTTTGGGTCTACTTGAAGAGATGGATTTTACCTTTTCTAACCTCATAGCCTGCAACAGACAGTCTCCCTGGCCCATCGGCTGCCTTAATCTGCAGAGCTTCCTATGTCCTGTCATTGTGGTCAAGTGTCATGGTCGTAGGCCATCCACTAGGGCAAGCTCTCCCCCTCTTTTTGAGACATCTCCTTTGGCTCATTTTGGTTATTCTAGTCCTTGCAGGGGATGTGGAGTTGAATCCTGGTCCACTCTGCCGAGCCTTCTTCTCTCCTGTGGGCTGGCAAACTGGCAATGGACTGAAAATTGCTCATCTTAATGTCCGTAGCCTTCTGCCTAACCTGGTGGAACTCCTTGCCTGGGTCACCCATTATAAGCCTGATATCCTTGGCTTAAACCGTCCACCCCAGACTCGGCTTGTGCGCTCCCTGGCTTTGCCTTTGTCAGGCAGGACCGTCCAGGGAAAAAGAGGGGGGTGGTATTCTGGTCTACTTTAGGAGTCACCTTAACCTGTCAGTGTTGGCCAGCCTTCAGCCAGAGCAGTCATCTTCTGAGCTGCTGCACACTGTGTTGTTACTAGGGAATACAAAGAAGCTACACATTGTGTGTACCTACAATCCGACCACAGGGGGTGTACTGGGTTTATCTTCCCTTCTTGACTCTGTTGGTTCCAGGATGGGGAATAATGAGGTACTGATCCTAGGGGATCTCAACTTAAACTGGATGGGTGGCAATATCAAGTAGTATGAGACTCTGCTAGCAGGCTTCTCATTCTCCCAAATTATTAAGGATCCCACTAGATGGTCGTCCATGGGTGGCACAAGCTCTCTCCTGGACTGGGTCCTGTCAAATAGAACTGAGAGGATTAGCTCGTCTAGCATCCTCTCTGACTCCATCTCTAACCATGCCTTGATATACTGTATATGGAAGGTCTCTACCCCAAAGATTCCTCCAAAAATCCTCCAAGTCAGGGACTTCTCCAGGTTTGACAGAGGGTCTTTCCAGGAGGATCTTAGGCTCATGGACTGGTCTGCAGTGATGGATGCCCCAAATGCTCAATCTGCAGTCTGTCATTTCCTTAGCATCTTTGGGGTGCTACAGGACAAGTATGCCCCTCTTGTTAGATGGAGGGTAAGGGGGGGCTGCTACGAAATGGTTGCATGGGAGCCTTTTAGCTCTCATGAGGGCCAGAGACAAATGCTGGGCCAACTTCAAAGTCTCTATGGACCAGGCTATATTCCAGCCATACAGGAGGGTCAGGAATGATTGCAAGAAGGTGATCAGGGCTGCCAAAAGCACATTTTGTAAAGCCGGCTTAAGGACTTCAGCTAAGGACCCTAGGTGCTTCTGGAGGAATATTAAACACATAGTGAGAGGATCCTCCTCCTGTGAGACCCCTGACATGCTTATTGATGGTGCTAGCTGCAATAATCTGCTAACCATCACTAATGCATTTAACTCATATTTCTTGGACCTGTCCACCTTCACCTCTCTATTCTCTGACAGGGGTTGTGATAGACCTGCCCAGGTCCCTCTGCCTCAACTGGCCCCCTTCCCTCATCCTCTGTTCTTCATGGCTGTGATGGCACAAGAGATGCAGAGATTGCTCTCTGGTTTCACCCCCTTTTCTAGCACTGGCCATGATGGTATGGAACCTAAGCTTCTCCATCTTGCCACTGCCTCCATTGCCTCCCCTGTGGCCCATATCATCAACCTATCCTTAGCTTCTGGGGTCATCCCTGACCAATTGAAAGTGGTGAGGGTTGCCTTGTACTCAAACAGGGCAATCCTAGGATTCTCAACAACTATTGGCCGATTGCCATATTGTCTGCTATTAGTAAGCGTCTTAAGAAAGTTGTGGTGGGGCAACTCACAGATTATATCCAGTCTCATGAGCTACTCTCCCCCCTCGCAGCATGGCTTTTGTAAGGGGCACAGTACAACCTCTGCCCTGGTCACTGTCACTTCTGGGATAAGGGCTGCTATGGACCAGGACAGACTCTCTGGGTTCATCTTTATTGACCTAAGGCCTTTGACCTGGTTGACCATGCCCTTTTAGGCACTCAACTTGGGTCATTGGGTCTGTCTCCTCCAGTGCTCAGATGGCTCTCTAACTATCTTCAGGGCAGGCAGCAACTTACCAAATATAGTAAGGTGCTTTCAGACACCACTGCTGTGTCCTCAGGGGTTCCCCAGGGGTCCGTCCTTGGGCCTCTACTCTTCTCCATCTTCGTCAAAGATCTTCCCTCTTCAGCTGCCTCTTGCATGGCCATCCTGTATGCTGATGACCTAGTTATTCTCACCCATTCCAGGGATATTGGGGTCATTAACCACTAATTGAGTGAGGATTTTAGGAATATTCAATCCAGGATATCGTCCCACAAGCTGGTCCTAAACCTTAAAAAGACTCAGGCCATGTTGTTTGGATCCCTGGCTAAGTTAAAGGCCTCCCCTGTCCCCCTGTGCATTTTGGGCATTGGTGGTGCTCCTGTCCTCACCACTGGCTCTGTCAAATACCTTGGTGTGACACTTGACCCTCAGCTCGATTTTGGTCACCATATTCACAATGTCTGTCGAGCTGTTAAATGGAAATTGGGTCTGGCTTACAGGGTGAAGAATAATCTTACTTTGGCTACTCACCTAGCACTGGCCAGAGGTGTGTTTCTACCATCCCTCTGTTATGGGCTCCTATTGTTTACCCGTACTTCCAAGGTCCATTCACTAGGTGGACAGTAGCCTACAATCATATCTGCCGTTTTGCACCTACAGCTCATCTCACTCACCATTGTGATCTGTATATTAGGCTTAACTGGCTCTCCCCATCCAACTACATTAACTTTGTTCTGGGCTGCTTCATGGGTATGGTTCTGGGCTCAGGCACCCCTCCTGGATTGGCGGAACTCCTTGTGCTGTCTGTCCCCACTACCTACTCTCTAAGGTCACTGGGCCCTGCTATCCTTAAGGTTCCTGCTACGCGGACCCAAATGGGGGACAGGGATTTGCACAGCACAAATCCCATTGCGCCAATGCGCAACTATAATGAATGCAGGTGCAAGTGCAGGGGGCATGCCCATAAATATCCGGTGTAGTGTGATATTCAACCATGGAACCATGGCGCAAGTGCAGAGCAAATCCGAGATGCGCCAAGCAGACTTAAGCCTATAAATACAGGGCGCAAGCACACAGACAGCACTTGCACCAGGCGAGAGGGAGAGAGAGAGACAGAGTGACAGAAAAAATTAAAGAAGGAAGGGCAGACAGAAAGACAGATTGAGAGAGACAGAGTGAGTGAGAGACAGACAGACACAGGCAACCACAGAGGGAGAAGGACAGAGGTGGCAGTGGAGAGGGAGATACGGGCAGAGAGAGTGAGAGGGACAGGCAGATACAGTGCCAGGCAGTGCACCAGGATGGCACACAGCTCACAGCAGCCGACCACCCAGGGGGATATAGGACATCAAGGGCCATGGATAGTGCACCCTTCATGATGGAGGCCATAATGAGGGGTGTGAGGGGGCAGGAGGAACAATGACATGGCCGAGGAAGGGCCCGTCGGCAGTATGCCCGGAACAGGTGGTACCATGCTTGCACCACATTTGAGAACTACTCCGACATGGAGACTGTGGGATGGTACCTCCTGAACAGGGCCATTCCGAGGCAGCTCTGCCAGCTGTGCAGTGAGGAGATGCAGGCACCTACAAGACGGAGCCACGCAATGTTTGTGGACACCAAAGTAACAGCTGTCATGTGCCTGCTCACCACGGGCACCTTCCAGAGACCAACAGGGGACACCACAGGCATAACCCAGTCGGCCACGTCATGCCTCCTCACACAGCTCCTTCATGATCTGCTGCCACGTTCTTCAGAATACATCCATTTCCTCAGCACACAGGCTGAGCATACAGCAACCATGCAGGACTTCCACAGGGTAGCACATATGCCTGGCGTATTTGGGGCCATTGACTGAACCCATGTGGGCATCCCCATGCCACCTAGCCCCAAGGGTGTGGCCTACATCAATAGGAAGGGGTTCCCGAGTATCAACTGCCAGGTGGTGTGCAATGCCACGGGGTGCATCACCAATGTCTGTGCCACACACCCTGGGAATGCACATGATGCATTCATCTGGCACAACTCTGTGCAGTGCCACAGGTTCAAGCATGGGGACATCCCCATGGGCCACCTCGTTAGTGAGTATGGGATGGGCAAGGGGTGATGGGCAGAGTAGGCCGTCGGATAGGAGAGGGCAGGGTGGGCATGCTGGCGAAGGTGCCAGGGACAGGCAAGGGGCACAGCAAAGGATGGCAGAGGGCTAACCATGTCATTATCCACACAGGAGACAGTGCCTATCCACTGAGTCCCTGGCTGCTCACCCCCTACAGGTGCCTGTCGTCCCCAGCAGAGGAATGCTGCAATGAAGCACACGCCAATACGTGCAACACCACTGCGCATGTATTCATCATGCTGAAGGCATGTTTCTGTTGCCTAGACAGGTCTGGCGGTGCCCTACAGCATAGCCCCTTGAAAGCCTGTGGCCTATTCCTGGCCTGCTGCATACTGCACAACATGGCCATTGACCGTGGGATAGCTGTTCGAGGCTGATCAGGGCAACAGTAGTGGGGACGATGGAGGCAATGGGCTGGATGGTGGTGGACAGCTCCCCCTGGGCAGAGGGATCCCCAGCTGCAACGGATGGCACGCCAGCATCGTGACACCATCCCACAGGAGCACTATGGTGCACGCAGGTAGGTGGCGTGAAACCCATGCATGAGTCACACACACAGGTACAGCACGCAAGCAGGGACATACATGGCAATGGGCATGCACACACAGAAGCATGGTGCAGGGGTAGGGGAGCCAGTAGCACACAACCACACACAACTGCACACAGCATCACACACACACACACACACACACCCATGCACTGGCATGTGGCAGGGATTAGAAGCATTGCACCAGTGCACAGGTGCAACCGGTGCTAAACTGCCCTCATCACACCCACACCACATTGTTCAGCAGCTGGGCAAGTACGCATATAGGCAGCGTGTGGCACGACACACAGGTGCCATGCCAGTGGTATGCACACACACACCGCCCATGTGTGCACAGGGCAGCAGCTGCAGACTACGGTCAGGGCAGCACACACATCAGGGCTGCCATATGGAACCATGGCCACAGCTGCATTGGGGGCAGCCATGCTGAGGTTGATCAGCAGCCACAGGCTGCTCATTGGCAACAGGGGGTGTTTGCAACAGCCTCCCAGGGGTTGAACTGTGGGACCGTGACTGGGTCCATGCGAGGGGTGCGTAGGTGCCCAAACAGGCCTGCCCCAGGCATGCCTGGGATGCCAACATCAGAGCCCAGCATCGACAGTGTGGGTGTTGCCTGATTTCAGGATCATGGGGTGGACAGTGCACTGCGTGGGGTTGCCCTGTGGCAGCCAGCAGTGTAAGGCCATCAGTGATCGTATTAGCAATGCGATCCTGGGATGCAGTCATGGCCTCCTGCATGCATTGTAGCACTGTCAGGAGCTGCGCAGTGCCCCTCTTGCGCTGCTCAGCTGCCTGGCACACCTCTGCGCACAGTACATGCACCCCAGTGGCAAGCTGCACCTGTTGCTCCATGGAGGCCCGCAGCAAATGGGTGTATTCAGCCAGCGGGTCAGCGTCCTGGGGATCCTGGGTGGGACGCCAACCCTCCTGTGGTTACTGGCCACGCTGCGCAGCCCCCCTCTCAGGTGGATGCTGCACAGTTGGGTCCCCATGGGGTATGTCCCTAGCTGGCACCCTGGTGGCAGACCCTGCATCTGGCTGCCCTGTGGCACCCACAGCCTGCTGCCATTGCCCGTCCAGCTGATGAACGCTGCCCAGCGCCTGCACGGCCACACCACCACCACCACACTGCACAGCTGTGGCAGGTCACTGGGTGCACTACCTGTGTTGGTGTCTGGTACGGGAGTCTCCCCCACAACAGCGGCCATGCTGTAGATGATTAAGATGATGTCGTCATCTGCATCGGACCCCGCTCCGATCTGTGTCTCCACGCAGAGGATGCTGCAACTTGGATCATGTAGGAACACATCTAGGGCCTTGTCTGACCCCATGCCCAGGACATCCGGCTGGAAAGTGGTGGTGTGCTGCAGCCTATCAGGCCCCTGGATGTCCATGGAGCTGGATGGCTGGTCCTCCGGGGCTGGTCCTGCTTCCATGGCCACTGCCGGCACCTCATCCTCCACACACAGGCGTGCCGGTGCTGAAGGAGAATAAAGGTGTGCCAGTGATGCAATGCCCACATGTGCCCCTCCCCCACACAGCCACTGCATGTGTCCATCGGCATGGCATGTGCATTGTTGCGCACACATGCACAGGACATGCATGGCAGCAGCATGCACGCCAGCATGCCTGTGTACGCACCCTCTGTGCCACTGGCTGTGCACGGCCGACATATGTACCATGCAGTGATGAGCTGCCACCCATCTGGAATCCTCCTCCAGGCACACCCTCCACGGTGCTGTGATGCATGGTGGCTGCCACCAACTCCTCCTATGCCGTGAGCTGTGGCACATCTGCAGGCCCCCTCCGGTGGCATTCCAGGATGCACGGATGGCCACCACCTTCTCCTTTATGTGCCTCTTGTCCGTGCCCACCTTCTTGTGGCACTCCTGCACTGACCACTGGAGGCTGCCCTGCTAGTTAACACATGCCTCCACCTCCTCCCAGGCCCCAGCCCTGGCCTGTGGTGTGCCCATGGCACCACTTAACAGCGGCTCCCTGTTGAGGTAGGCCTCGAACAGGGCCTCTGATTCTGCCTTAGTGAAGTTGGGCCTTCGCTTGCGAGCAGCCCCACGCTGCTCATCCTCCTCACATTCCGACATGTCACTTCCTGTGGACATGGACAGCACAGTGTGTCAGTGGCAGCAGCACCCTACTCCGTCCCCCTTGCTGTGCTCAGTGTGCACCAGCAGCATGCGCAACTTACCTCAAAAGGATGCAGTACCAGTCCATGGCCTGTGCCGATCTGTGGCACTTTTATAGCGCATTGCATGTAAATGAGCTTTGGCACAATGGTAATGACATGCTAATTCACCCAGTGCACCACGCATTGGCTGATGAGCTCATTTGCATGTGGCAGCTGAATATCGCGATTTTGCTCTGTGCACAATGAGACTGCTCCGGGAGCAAGTCGCGGCACAATGCGCATGCATGTGCAGTGTGCATGTGCCGGATGGTGTACTGTCTCCTATTGTGCACTGTGCACCAACTGTGTGGTAGGGGCCATGGCGCATGGTGCACCAGGCCTGCTATTGTGCACGTGTGCACTGTGTGGTGGTCAACCTCCGACCCCTGCTGTGACCGCTGCCTCTAGGTGATCACCACACCCATGACCCTGCCTAGCCACGCCGATGCCACACAACTCTGTGACTGCATGATGGGCGGACACAGCGCATGTCCCTTTGGCCTGTGCATCCGGTGCATGCTGTGGCCACGTGCGCCTTCCGCCACTATTTAGCTCAGCGTCTCACACCTGAAGCATGGTGCAGCAGCAAGCAGGATCAGCGGCCAACTAGATGCAGGTTGAGTTATTCAACCTTGTAGCCTGCATTTAGCCCAATGCACCCCAACTGTCTGGGCAGGTGCCACTGCAGCAGCCCTGGGTGGCTGTGTGGCAGGCCATTGCTGCCTCACTGCGGCAGCACACAGGGGTGGCCACGATGGGGGAAGCAGTGTTGCCACTGTTATGGGGACCTGGCTCAAAGGGACCCAGAGTGCCTCAGGAGACTGGATGCACATGTCAGGTGTGAGGCTGTGCCACATCCAGGTGAGTAGGCCCATAATGCATGTGTGCCCTGGTGCTGTACTGTGGTGTTGGCTAGGCTGCCTGGCATGTCCTGCAGGGCAGTGTACTGCCATCGTGCACATCGTGGGGTGGCATCACCATCCGCCACTTGTGTTGCGATGCCACTGTGCGGGACGTGTTGGGCAGGGGCTCACCCTGTGCACAGGGGTGGGGGGTGGGCTGCTGCTGTGGTTGGTTACTAATGTGTACCTGTTTCTGTTACATTCCCAAGGCATGAGGGCTGAAGAAGGGCAATGAAGGCAGGGTGCCAGGCCACAGCGGCCCAGGGTGGCAGAGCTGCGCCCACACCAGTGGGGCCACAGAGAGCAGGTAGGCACTGACATTGTCCTTCGCACCGTCCATGGGGGTGGTGGGGGCATGGGTGTGGGCATGGCCACCTGTGCTGTGGCAGCTGTGTTTTTTGCACTGTGCCTAGTGCTCGCCACTGTGGCACATCCATTGGACACGTGTGCCAGCTGTTGGTGGGGTGGGTGTGCGCCTAGGTGCCACTGATGTTGCTGTGGTGCTGCCAGAGCACTGTGCCTTGTGACTGCCATGGTGCAGTTGGGTGACCATTGTGCACTGGGGGGCCACTGCTGTGCACTGTTGAGGTGTACCACGTTGCTGGCAGGCATTGGCCCACCCCCTGTGGGTGGCCTGTATGGGCCCTCCAGGGGTGTGTGATCCCACTGCTCATTGCATGCTGTGGATGGGAATGGTTCCTTGGGACGTTGCACTGACCTCCTGTCTTGTCCCTTCCCCTAGGTGTCCGGTGGTGGCACAGGAGGCCCCTCTACTGCCGGCTCCTGTGAAAGTTGATTCTCATCACCTCAACAACGATGGAGGCAGTGCTGCAGGTCCAGCAGATGCTGTTGGCAGACAGGAGGCAGCAATGTCTGCAGGGGGGCAGCAGGACGTGGCCACCGCTAGTCGGGCCCTGATTTCTCCCGTTTCCCCAGATGTAACTTCCCCTCCAGTTCCCCTTCCCATTGTACAGTCCCTGTTCCCTATCCCCTCCCCTCACTTTCCTACCCTCCCCCACACCCTTCTCTTTTACATAGTTGTTTACCACAATATATATCTTTTGACATACATGCCTGTGTCTGTGTCTGCCTTGCAGGTGGTGTGAGGAGCCATGCTGCAGTGGCCCAGTGCCTGTCCATGTGGTGTGCATGCATTGGGGTGCGTGTTGTGCTTCTGTGGATCACTGCTGTGTGCTGCAGTGTGTCCCACTGTAGTGGTGTCTCTCCCCTCGGTCGGTGGCTGTGCCTTGGAGTGCCCATGGGGTGGCTGACAGCGGTATGTGGCAGGTGTGCTTGCCTGCGTGGTCCTGGGTGTGGCCTGCCCTGGTCTGGCTGAGGGGGGGCATGGCCCTGCAGCCTGCGGCGTCCACTTTGGTGGCCCTCTGTACACCACTGGCACCCCGTTGTCTACTGTCTGTGCCACTGTTGTGTTCTGGGGTAGGGGTCTGGGTGTATGTGTGCACCCTGCTGTGCCCAGCTGGTGGTGGCCTCCTGTGGCCTGTCACTGTGCTTCCCTGGTTCTGTCCCTGGGTCATCTCTATGTGCTGTGTCCCCCTCTGTTGCTCTGCTCCCACGGTTGCCATGGGGCTTCTCTGTCTGCCCATGGCGCACCTGTGTTTGTGCCATGGCGCACCTCTGGTTGCACCATGGTGCATCCATGGTTGCGTCATGGCACATGCATGGTTGTGCCATGGTGCAACTGTGCTATATTCAGCCGGGTTGCGTTGCCGCAGTGTGGCCAGCGCAACCTTTGAATATGGCTCCTGTTGCACCATGGCACATCGGATTTGCGCTATGCTGAACTTGCACTGGCTTTTGGTGTGCATTTCTGATTTTCTGGGCAATACTGAATAAAGTGAGGAGCATGAAAGCAGAGAGAGAGAGAGAGAGAGAGGAAGAACGCAGTGCCTCCATGGAAATGGTGAAGCAGTATATATAGTAATTATTTAACTACAAGGAACTGAAATGGATCTGCAATGGATATAAAGTAATTTTGTACAAGAACACTTTGGCACTTTTAGAGATGGCTAGATAGAGAACAGGTAGTTAAATATACAACAGGGTGAACTTAAGAAAGCAGGAAGTGAAGAGAGTTCATTTTTCATGTTTTTACTTTAGCATTTTCTAATGGTATAAATTTGATTACACACTGAAGAGAAACCTGTAGAGCTATTACAAGTAAGGCTCTGAATTTACAACTTAGCATGCAGTAATATTTATGTTTAGTTTCAGACTATTTTGAGATTAGCTAGTGGTTGGAATTGATGAAATTTCTTTCCCTCTTATTTTTTGTTTTATTTTTTTGTGTTTAAGAAAATAACACAGAAATACTTTATTTGGAAACAATGAAATAATTGATTAGCCATAAGGTATGCAGTCTATCCATTTCACACTGGGTGTATGTATCTATGTAACTTCTTTAAAATTGAGATTATTGTGATGATTGGCCAGCTGGTTATGATTATTGTATGATATTTGTAATATAAAAATATAGTATGTGATTGTCTCACATAAGACAGCCTGTGCTTCCATGGGTGCCCCACATCCCCAGGTTTCAGTGAAGCTACAGGATATGTAAACTGACCAGGAACCATTTAATTTACTGGCTTCCTTCAGAATGGCATTTTATTACCTTTTTATGACATGTCTAAGCTTTTTGAAGTGCAAACCAAATGTGACTTTATGACTTCAGGAACAGGACGTCATTAGGCTGATTCCTGTTAGCTTCTTAGCACATTGGTGCCAGTGTGGGATTCCTAAGTTCAAAGGAAACATTGTAAATAAGGAGATATATATAGAAAATGTATTTTTTCTTCTGATGGCACCTTATTTAAAATACTTCCTGATAGGAAATCATGTTTGTACTTTTTTATTCTAAAAGGAGGAGCTAGATGACTCACAGAAGTGATGTGAAGAGAGAATTTAAACTGATACTTGTGTCTGAAATATAGGACATACCTTGGGACTCTAAGAGAGAAAAAGTTCTCTGATCTAACTTATAACACACTTCCAGAGGTAATACCTTAGATAGCAAAGATCTAAATGTATTGTGGTAGGAGTTTTGTTTCTATAATTTTCTCGTTTATTTTTATAGATGGTAAGCTCTTGATATTTGTCCTGTATTTAATATTACTTATTTTACAATTTTTAGTAAACCACATTTTTTCAGGATACTGCCTGAGTCTTCCCAGTTTTCTTTTTGCATGTGATGTAAACGTGGTTAAGTCTGACAGCTGTTTTGAAGGGCATGATGGTGTTACTAGGCTCAGAAAAGGTAAGAATATACCTAAGGTCTATTATAGAGTTTTAAGGGTTCATTTTGGATACCTGGCTTGGTGCCCCTGGTGAAAGATTGTACTGCAATCCCCGAAGAGGGTATGTATCTGAGCCTGTACACTGGATATGCTAGCATAAGGTTCACAGTTTGAATCCCCCAGAACTTGAGACTAAAAGTGATTCAGACCCAAAAGCAGACAGGAGGGTTACCCTGTCTGTTACCTGTTCACACTATTGCGCTCTGAAGTTGGCCCTGTGGGAGCAGAGGGCCTGACCTGCTGAGTGTGTTTGTGACAATTATGACATCTAAAATTAAATGTTTTTGAATTTACATCTAGAAACACCACCTTCCACCCTGAAGAAGTGATACTATGGACAGGTGACCCACCACATCCTCCCCAGTTCTCCCATCGGAGACCCCAGAATGTTCGGTTGAGGGAACAAAGGAGGAACCCAAGGTTCCAAAGAAAAGGAAACGTAAATAAGGGAAGGCTGAAGGTCTTCTGGACAGGAAGCTTATGCAGAATAAACAGGCCTAGAAGGAAGGAGGAAGGGAAAGCAAGGCCTGCTGCAAGAGATCCCCTCGAAGGTCTACTGCTATGGTAAGTTCTTAACTGTACTATCTTACGTCAGGGGAATCTCTTGCATCAGGCCATCACAGGCAAGATGAGTAGCGAGCAGTTCTGAAAACTGACAGCACTATGAAAGTGGGCAGGGGTGAAAGAACACCTAAGAAAAAAGGCCCTGCAATACAGCCAGACCAAAGATGGCTTGACACCTGGAAACAATGTCCAGGCTATAGTGTTTAGTGAAAGTGTGAACAGAACTCCACTGCACAGATTTCTGCAGCGAACACATTACAGAAACAGGCTACCAAGGCAGCTACCCCCTGGTGGAATGGCCATGAACAACACCCAGAAAGTCCTTACCATACTTCTGGTAACAAAAAATAATACAGTTGACCAACTAGTTGGACAGACACTGCTTAGAAATGGGTGAACCCTCTTTTCCTGGGGCAAACAAACAACTGAGAGGACTTCCTGACCTCTTTCGTTCTGTGCATATAATAATACAAAATTCTATTTCGATTCAAAGTGTGCAGCAATGCTTCCCATGGACTAGCATGCTCCAGAAAATAAACAGTGAGATGAATACATTGGTTCAAAGTAAACTCAGATACCACCTTAGGGAGAAACTGAGGATTAGTACATAAAGACACCCTGTCTTTGTGAAAAAACATGGCTACATCTTCAGGAGTTATGCATGAAGGTGGAGCAACCTGAGGTCCAGATGGACAGGTGCCCTATTCCTGGGACACAAACCTGTGCATAGTGGAAGAGGAACTGGAGGCTCCACTTCCAGTTACTGGAGTAGAGGAAACCAGATCTGGCGAGGCCAAAATGAGGTAATACGAATTATGGTCGCCCCCTCCATCGGTGGTTTAATGAGAACTCTGTGCAGAAGAGGGAAGGAAGAAAAGGCATACAGAAACCTCCCTTTCCAGGAGAGGGACAATGCATCTTGCCAGAAAACTTCAGGCCCTGGAGCGAGCAAGCAGAAAAGAGGCAGTTTTGCATTGGAGTGGGGATGCAAAAAGGTCCAACTCTGGGTGACCCCAGAGGTCAAACAGCTCCTCTGTGACAGGGGGCAGAAGCTCCCACTTATGTGCTTGAGATTGGGAATGTCTTAATCTGTCTGCTAAGACATTCTGCATGGCTGGAACATGCACAACCAAAAGATAAAGGCCATGGTTCACAGCCCAGTACTAATCTTGCATCACCTTCTGACACAAGAGGATATGAGTGGGTCCCCCCACGCTGGTGGTGTCTGTCTAGACCAGCAGATCCAGGGAGAGATAGGTTTGGAAGGCATTCAGCACGACTCGCATCTCCAGAACATTTATATGCAGATGGTTCTTGCCACTGACCACAGCCCTTGGGTTTGGTGAGTCCACAGATGGGCCCACCATTCTGAGTTGGATGCATTCATAGTCAGGATTTGCTGAGGATGGGGAATAAGGAAGGTTTCTGGGCTCTAGCCACCACAGCAGAACCCTCTTTACTGGGTCTGTGAACATGACCAGCTGGTCAAGGTCTGTACACTGATTCCCCTGAACTCTAAGTGTCCACTGGGGCACTCTCATGTGTAGCCTGGCCAGAGGGAAAGTAACTATGGCAGCCGCCATATGACCCAGCAGGTGTAGGAACAAGTGAGCTGGAACATGACGAGAGGAATACAGAAGGCTGGCCAGTTCCATCAAGTGGTCTGCTCTGTCCTGGGGAAGGCCATGACCTGGGCCATGTCCAGAACTGCTCCAATATACTGGAGGTGCTGGGAGAAAGGAAGGACTTGGCCAGACTGATGGTCACCCCAAGGTCCTGGAAAAGGCTGCCAGTATGCTCGAAGGTTAGTAGTAGGCACTTCCTGGATGGGTCCCTAGGAGCCGATTGTCCAGGCAGGGGAAGACATAATATCCCTGGTGCTGGAGGGCAGTTGCTACCACTACTAGGCACTTGGTAAAGACCCTGGGGGCTGAGGAAATTCCAAAGGGGAGCACCCAGAACTGATAGTGAGCTCCCTGGAAATGGAAGTGCAGATATCCCCTGTGAGATGTGCATATTTTGATGTGTAGGTATACATCCTGCATGTCCTGGGAACAGATCCAATCCCCCTTATGTAATGGGAGAGGAAGCCTTGCAGTGTGATCATTCTGAATTTCTTGAACTGAATGGAGAAATTTAGTTTGCCAAGGTCCAGGACGGGCCTGAGGTCTCCAGTGCACTTAGGGACTAGGAAGAAATGGGAGTTGTACTTTGTCCCTTGCTGGGATACTGGCACCAGCTCTATAGCATGCTTTCGCAGAAGGGCATGGATTTCCTCCCCTATCAGAGGAACATAATGTGGGGGAGTAGTGGGACAGAGATGGGGGGTTGTCTGGAGGCCATTTCAGAAACTCTAATGAGTGACCTTGCTCTATTATCTGAAGTACCCAGCTGTCTGTTGTGATTTCCCTCCACTTGGGAAGGTGGAAGAAGAACTGACCCCCTACCACCCTCTCCTGCTCCACCCGAGGGAAGAGGGGTTGGGCAAGGAGTACAGAGGGGGGAAGTGGAGGTGGGGGGGCACTGGTCTCCCTTTGGGAAATTTGCTTGCAAAGGCAGCTGAGATGGGTAGGGCAGGTGCTGTGGTTTTGTGCTTACCCTGGGCTCTAGCCAGCTGCCGGACCTGGTGGGGAGGCTGGCGATGAAAGGGCTGATTCTGCGGAGGCCTAGATTGCGTATGATAGAGGGAACATACCAAATAAATGGCCCTCCCTGAGGCTTGGAGCTTGGCAAGAATGTCCTCCACATCACCCCCAAACAGCAAGAAGCCTCTGAAGGGGACATTCTGTATAGACTGTTGCACATTCTGGATGAACCCTGAGACTCTAATCCAGGAACACTGGTGAAGGCAGATGCCGGTGGCTGCAGCACTGGCTGACGCATCCACAGCATCCTAAGTAGTCCTGAGCAGGTGGTCAGGTCGCAACTAAACAGCTCCACTGTTAGACAGTGTGCCCGGTTACAAAGTACATAGAGCAGGAAACAACACTGTCACCACTCCAGACTGTTGTTGTATAAGGTCAGGCTTTATTACAAACAAGTTAAAAAATATAAAGTCTGCCACAAACAGCAGCAGTGGGTGGTATAGTGACCCCCTACCAGTTTCACACTACATGTGTCATCAGGAGGATGACCAGATCATTAAGCACACATCAATAAATATGGTATTCTTAAAGGCACAGTATCACATTTTACATCACACGTAGTAAGAGCACTAGCTCTCAGCCTTATAAATAAAGGTCCCTTATGAGTATACCTACACCAATAAACTAATGTGAATAATAAAATTAAAATGCAGGAGTGATGTATTTTCTAAAGCATGCAGTATCTTGTAACTCTTCCTAAAAATAGTGCTTGAGGTGAAACACATTCCCAACCCCTCTGCAACCTATTTTAATTTTATTATTCACATTAGTTTATTGGTGTAGGTTTATTGTGTAAAGTTTTATGACTGAAGTATTTATTGTGATACATATTTAGCATTGATATAGTGTGCAATAGTGTGTCTCTGTAGATTTGCATTCTATTACTCATAAGGGACCTTTATTTATAAGGCTGAGAACTAGTGCTCTTACTACATGTAATGTAAAATGTGATACTGTGCTGCTCTGAGCAGGTGGTCACCTATATCTGAGACCCCCTGGAGGTCGTCCTGCCACTCCAGCTTAGGACCCCCCTCGGGGAGGGAGAGGATGGCCTCTTGGATCTTGTCCCACACGGAGTTCTGATACTGCAACATGTGGCTGAGGTAATTAAGAGCTGGGATGGCAAGACTGGAGGCAGCAAACATCCTTTTGCCAAAGAGGTCCAAATGGTGGGATTCTCTGTCTGGGGGCAGGAAACTAAGGTGTTTGGGCCATTTAGACCAGTCATGGGCAGTGTTGATGACCACCGAATCTGCCTGTGCTTGTTCCCCCAAGAAAGGTCTGCCCTCCAGGGCATGATAAAGTCTGTCCCCGCCTTGCAGGACATGGGAGGGAGGAGATGAGACCGACATGAGGCTGACATCTTAACATCCGTCATAAACATCAATGACTAGGGGAAACACCAACAGTGGGTCATCAGGCTTGCACAGGTATATAGTAAAGTAAAAAGTAAAGTAAAACATTATTTCTAAAGTGCCTTTCAAATGCCAAGGCGCTGTACAATAAAATAGAAACAGATAACATAAAACAGATAATAACATCCATAAACAAATATTTAAGAACCCTCTGGGAATGCCTGATAAAATACATATATATGGTCAGCTGCCTACACTCGGGGTCTTGTTCCTTTGAACAAAAACTCATTGCCACTTTGATGTGGTGCATGACCACCAAAACAGAGGGATTGTATGGGGGAGACTGTAGAAAATCCTTAGGGGGGAGACCCCTTCTGAGGACCCTGAAGAGTGAGAGGGGAAGCCTGAATTACCATTCCCTTCACTTTGAGTATCCTGATCCCCTGAATCTGGGAGAACGAGGTCAGGGTGGTATTCATCCCCTTCGCTGGTTGTGGGAAAAGGGGAGAAAGCCATCTGTGGCATCTGGGGCAGACGCTAGGGAGTGGGCAATGTGGGCCCCTATGGCGGATCCCTTAGAGGAGGTAGAGGGGCTGGTGTGAGTACCTGTAAATGTAGGACCCCCAAAGGGAGGACACCAATCCCTGAATGTCCACTGTGACTGACACTGGGCCCAACGGAAGTGGGTAGGGAAAACCCAGAGCAGCCCCTGGAGTAGGTATGGGGAAGTCTGGATAGGGTTCCAGGTATGGTTAGTATGAGTCAGGCACCAGATGGTAAGAGTTCTGCAGTGGAGCAGGTGACATAGGGGCCAGGGAAGGGTGAGCCCTTTGTGGGGTACAGCGAGGACTGGGAGCCAGCGAAAAGGCTATCTCCACTGGGGGTGTAGATCTGCATGAGGTGTCTGATGCTGGACAGGCAAGTGACAGGAGGGGTGATGAAGGTGCCCTTGCATTCATAGCGCCTACACTGGTGGTGGGACTACTGAAAGGGCCACTCTGCTGTATACCCAATGAAGAGATGGGCCTCAGCAGCAGGGGCCTGGTGGGCTGGGAGGATCCCTGGCCCTATGCTCTTCCACCTGTAACAGAGAGAGAGGTGACAGGAGGAACCACCATTTGCCCTGTGGAAGGGGGGACATTGGTGGGAAGCAGGACTGACCCCCTGAAGGAGGACCCTGACATGGTTGAGTGACAGTGCGACGACCGCGAGCAGGAAGATGAGGACCCGGATTTATGCTTTTCCTTATCCTGGTGCTTGTGCTTCCCTGAAGGTTTGTCCCAGGGCCATGCCACCAAAAATCACTTTTAGGAAAAAGATTACTATGTGAGTAAAACAAGAAAAGATCAGAGACTGGAACAGTGTAATTTCTGTGCACAGTCAGAGTATGGTTGACAGCAGGAAAAGAACTGAGGAGGGAAGGGGCCACCCAGGTTTATATGGGACAGCCAACGTCAGATGTCATTGTGGGCGGCCCCTTGTGGACTGCTTACAAAAGTTTCTGGGTGATCCTAGTGCTTGGCAGCTATAAGTTCCATACGTGTGGCCTAATGAAAGAGATATCATCAAAGAAGCTCATATGAAATAAACACAAAAAGTCAAAAGACAATCTAAAAAACTGAGGAAGAACTTAAAGAGCTAGAGAACAAAATACAACAAAAGAAAAAAAAGAAAATGCAGAAATCAATCAATGAAATTATTAATGAACAAAAAGAAAAATACATGCATACACTGAAGACTTTTTACTTTAATGCAGATAAAAGTGGAAAACTGTTAGCCTATAAGTTAAAAAAAGAAATACAATAACAGAAATTCAAGACACAGACAACATAATATACACAAAAATGAAGATACAAGGAAATATTTTTATAATTACTATAAAACAATTTATTAAACTCTATGGAAATAGACAGTAAGGCACATAATGATTTTATCAGCTAATTTGCCAAAAATGGAAATCAAAGAAAA
Organism: Neoceratodus forsteri; assembly: GCA_016271365.2. Taxonomy (NCBI): domain Eukaryota; kingdom Metazoa; phylum Chordata; order Ceratodontiformes; family Ceratodontidae; genus Neoceratodus; species Neoceratodus forsteri. The sequence continues at coordinate 594,540,900 of CM028133.1, read as the reverse complement.
CCCCTTTTCTCAGGAAGAAATAAATGAGGCCATATGTACACTAGCAAAAGTTAAAGCCCCCAGGCCAGATGGGCTAACAGCAGAATTTTTCTCTATTTTCAGAAAAGATCTGGGGCTGGATTCAGAGAGGTCCGCCGCAAGCTGTGGCAATGGCAGCTTGCAGCAACCTGCCCTGTGCCCTGGCCAGTGCGCCCGAATCAGGATCGGAGCGGGTACAGTGGTCTGCATCCTGCAACTTGTGGTGGCTACGCAAGGTAGGGCGCAACACCGGGAATGCTGCAGGTGGCAGGACAGCAGTTGCGATGGGTGAGGGCTGCCTTGACACCCCAATGCCCACCTCCAAGGCCCCATACAGTGTGGGCACCAGCCCCGAACCCCCTTGCCATGGACCCCACATGGACCCATACCTGCCCTGGTGGCCCAGTGGTCCCCCACCAACACACACACACACACACTTGGCGACTGGTGCTGGTGGTGAGGGAGGGCTGTGCCAGTCACCAGTGGGGTATTAGGGGGTGTGGGGGGCTTGCACTGTGGGGTGTGAGGCCACTAGACTACCAGCGGGTTACAGGGATGGCAGGAGGATCGTGCCCCAAGGCATGGGGGGGCTCACAATGTGTGTGTGTGTGTGTGTGTGTGGGGGGGGTCTGGACATTGGGGGTATGTCACACATCCTGCCTGGCACCGTGCGTGCCATGCCTGGGACACGAAGCCCATGGGGGTCCATAACCCACAGGGGTTGTGGGGCTGGGGCACAGTGGCAACCTCCAGTGAACAGCAAAGACCAGTTAGACCACCTTTTTGTTGGCATAACTGGTCTTTGACAGATGTTCACTGATGGTTGTCTCTGAATCCCATCAGTGGACGTAGTGACCACCCTACCTGAATAGGTGCAAATGGTGCCAGAAACCCCTTCAGCCATATACGGGGGTTTCAGGAGCATATGCTGTTAGCTACGAGGCAGCCTGCCACATGTCACAGGCTGCCTATGTGAATCCGGAGGGGACACAACACAGGACGCAAGTGCGACTTGCACCTTATTTTCCGATGCAAGTTGCCTTGCGTCCTGCATTAGCTTGTCTGAATCCGGCCCCTCATCTCTTGGTTGAAGCTACTGATCTCAGAAATGGCAGCAAATAAAGGGATACCAAAGACTATGTTAGAGGCATTAGTTATACCAAAGGAAAACAAAGATCCTAGATTACCCGAAAGGTATAGACCAATTGCATTATTAAATGTGGATTACAAAATTATAGCAAAATTAATCATTTTCGTAATTAGAACCCTCCATCCTGAAGATCATCAGCTCTAACCAAACAAGGTTTATAAAAGGCTGAGCCATCTCTGAAGAACACAGATTATCTTCAAGGCCACTGATTTACAGTGATTAAAACAATTAAATTCCGTTTTCAAGACTTAAGATTCCGGAATTTCACCGGTGATTGTAACTTTAATTTCCAGATTTTACTGGGATTCTTTTATCATTTTTCAGTATGTGCATAAATAATCAGAATTAAAGAAGGCTTAATATACAGAGCATTAAATGAAGCAAACTGAAAATAGTACAGGAAGGAATTAAAAGGAAAACACACTTTTTTATAGATTTACTTATCTGATAGAAAATGCCAGATTCCATGAAATCTTCATTTTTACCGGTTTTCAGGCAGCCCTAATTCCAGAATTTTACCGGATTTTCCGGTAAAAACCCAAAAACAGTGGCCTTGATTATCTTTGACCTACTGTATATAAAGACCATGGAGAACAAATAATAGCAATTGCAAATTACACAGCTAATGCATGTGATGTTATACAATGGGATTTTCTTTTAAACTGTTTAGCCAAATGCCAAACTCCTGTGGACATGTTGAACATAATACGTTTATTTTATAGTGAACCTAAAGCCATTTTTTAGATCAACCAGTACAGAACTATCCTATTAGCAATGAAAAATGGTGTATGATAGGGCTGTCTCCACTCTCCAATACTTTTTATAACTGCACTGGAAGTTTTATTACAGAACATGAGAAGTAATAATATGATCAAAGGTTTGGCTATAGGCAATATAAAAATCAGTGCATATGCAGATGATTTGATGATTTATTTAAAACAATATAATATGTAATCTTTGGCCTTAATAAAAGATTGTTTCTCCAAAATTTCTGGATACACATTAAATAAAAGTAAATATGTAGTGCTACCACTAACAACAATATCAGAGGAAATCAGGAATTTTTTAAAAGAAATGAAAATTGAAAACACAGTAAAATATTTTGGAAAATTATTAACAACTGATGTTCAAAATACAACCAATATAAATATAACTTCCATGACAAATACTGGATAATTGGCAATCATTATCTTTATTGGGATGTATGGATACATTAAAATTGTGATATTACCCTACCAACCATAGGAACAGCATCCATACAGATACTCCAAAAAATATGAACAATATTTAAGAAGCTTTTGTGGAGAGGGGGCATCCCTAGGATACCTTGGACAACATTAACTGCAGCAAAAAAAAAAAGTGAGGAATGGGCTATCCAGACCCATTACATTATTACTGGGTGTATAAAGCTACAGTGAAATGGAAATGTTTTTTTTTTTTTTGTTTGTTTGTTTTTAGTTATGGAAGAAAGTACTATTACAGAAAGACATAATATAAGAAAAAAAACTTTAAAAAGGAAAATAAAAATGCTTTTTAACATCATTATTATGTGTTTCATCTATGAAGACGGTAGAGTAATAATGTAATTGTCAAGGAACTTCAAAACTCTTTATTCTATACATATGTGTCTATATCTATATGAAAAGGAGAAAAATATATTCCATGGAGATATTCAGAAATTTGTGTAGAGGAAACACAGCAAACATAAAGACATGTGGAACCTCTGTTTAACAAACTGAAATAAAATAAAATCTCAGGATGGAAATAGAAAATTAGGGGGAATGGACTAATTTATCCAAAACAATGCAAATCAGAATACCCAAACCTGCATTTAAGTTTGTGTTACCAAAAAGTATTACAAACTTATTTTAAGAATTTCAGGAAGACATTTATGAGCAATAACCATATCAATTGTAACTTAACATTGACAGAAATATCAATTTATGACTATTAAAAATGTTATATGGACAATATAGCTAACCACATGAAACCTTGATTAAAAGACAGGGAAGGTAATAAAGCCAAGTGAGAAAATGAAATGGATATCCAATTAAAATAATTACAATTGGAACAAAAAATGGCACAACGTGAATCATCGTTATAAACATTAAAAAAATAAAACAATCCAATTAAAATATTTATCTACAGCATATCTAACACCTGTTAGATTATTGCATATGGGGTATAAAATGAACAATCAATGCTGACATGGATGTAATAGCAAAGGAAAAATTATTCATATGCTCCGGGAAAGCCCAAAGATTAAAGATTTGTGGGTGGAAACCAAAAATGAATGCCAAAAAATCAAAGGAAAGAATATCCTCATGGATACATGGCATGGGGAAGGTGGGGCAGCTGCAAGTTGAGGGGCTAGCTGCACATTCGAGCAGACTCAACAGACTGTAAGGCCTGCCTCTGCTGGCATTTTCGTATACAAATATATTTCTATTTAATGATTTCTCAGTTTTAAATGCAGGTAAAACTGAACAGAAGGTGCTGGCTTTGCTACAGTGTGCTGTAAGAGATTAATACTGGAAAACTAGAATAACCCAAACATTCAAAACTCTGAAAGGAATAGATGGATAAACAAACTGAGGGATGTACAGTATTATCCTCTGAAAAACTGATGGACAGTTTTGAAGTTTCTTACAATACACAATCTGTGTGGAAAGAAATAGCTGGTATTCTATCTCCAATGACCAGATTCTAAAAAGAGAGAACAAAGAAATAAATCCTTCTGTATCATAACTAAGACCTAATACTCTTAAGATTTTTTGAGATTTTCATAATGTCTTTTATTCCCCCCAGTACATGAATTAAATGTTTTATTACGTATATTATGATTGATTCTACTGCTGTTTGTAATTTTTTTAGAGACAAATAATAAAACATTTTGGGGAAAAAGAGCATGCTCAGTGTGGCCACAATGAGTGAGATAAATTTCTGAGCATGCCCAGTGACCAACTTCATTTGTCTTGCTCATGTTGCCTAAAATAATGTTTATTTTGGCAAATTTATTTCTACAACTGCTGTATAAATCAAGATATTACCCCTTACATACCAAGATATCACCTATTAGATACATCACAATTGGTCTATTGATAACTAATAGCAACAGGGCATGCCACATTCCCTCATAAAATCCTACCTTAACAACCATTATAAAATGGGCACCTAAAATAAAGACTTCTGACTGACTGACATCCATCACATGACTGTGCTGCAATGAAGCTCATGGCATGGTCATGCTGGTATGTAGCCGAATCACAAATCAATACATCAAAGCATTACAAAAATTGTTTGGCAGCCATTTTGTTTCTCCCACAAAGCAGTCACTGTAATTTTCAATAAGTACCCACAGTATAGCAATTTATAATACACAGTGCCCCTCCACCAACCAAAACAAAACTGAATATATCTCAATTACATTTCTTTTTTTGCCATGGCTATTATCAGCCACAGTCTGTGCCACAGTTCGCTTTTATACACTCTTTAAAGTCCCGTTTCAACTACCATATTTCTTGCACTCCCAGTCACACTTTAATGTGTGGTACTCTTTCAGTCCTACTTCTGGAGTCCATTGTTAACATATCAATTAAAAAAAAAAAAAAGCATAACCTGTTATTTATGCTCCTCTCCGAAGATGGTGGTGCTGGGGGAAGCTCCAGGCTTTGGTCACTATCTTCTTCAAGTATGTACGGTGGTGCTGAATGAGGCTCCTGGCTTAGGTCACTGTCTTGCTCAAGTATATCAGTAAATGTGTCCTTACATTACTGCTGAAACAAACCTTCTGAGACACATCAAAACATTTGACTAATTGTTGTTTGGTGTATCTCCCAAAGACAATCTTCACACACCAAGCCTTCCAGCAGCCAAGACACTTTTCACACACAGAGTCTTCCAGCAACTACTGGACCTCACAGAAACAACAGGCAACACTGCAGAAAAAAAACTACAACTACAGATAGTTAATAGGGTCAAATACCGAAGTCATGACCTCTTTCTTGTAATAATAATGTCATTATTGATATCTCATGTCCTTTTGCACAAATTATTTGATATGTATTTGTATATGTTTTCTTGCTCTTGACACAACACAAATTGTTGTGTTATCTATGTAACCTTTTGTACTGTACCTAATTGACGTGGAACCTTTGTAAAAGAGCCTCTGGCTCAAAGGTAGTAATTCCTAGAACAATAAACTAAACTAAACTAAACCGAAGTCAAACCTGTAAATACAAACAAGCCCCAGGAGGCGGAAAGACTATTTTATGTTAAAATCCCACATTAATTGTAACTTTTATAATACATTTTTTTAATAATTTTACATTTTTAACAGTAAAACCCCATTTTATTACGATCAATAACACATGACAGGGTATGCATTATGTTAGATTGCTGCATGCCCCAAGTGCGTTGTGATGTATGAGGCCACACCACATTCCCTCAAAACAATGTTGCCTTAACAATCACTACTGCATACGTTCTTCAGAGGCATTCCATTCGTAGAAGCAAGCATAAAAACAGTGAATAAAAAAGAAAACTGCTTGTTTACAGCTTTATGTTTTATGAAACTTTTACATCCTGTTGTATACATCAAATATAAGATGAGCTTCTGTATAATATCAGAAATACTATGTTATTGAGTGGCTCTCTTATGACCTCAGTCAGAGGTCAAGTACAACAAATGATATTTCGGCTAGAGACTGAGGTGCTGCCCCATTTGCACTTACTTCTCTGGGTTGAGGACTGAGGTTACAGTCCTGAACTACCATGGGTGCAGAGAACCTTTTTCTCCACCCAGGGGCCACCAAGGCTACTGCCACTACCCCAGAGGATGCCTAGGCAGAAGCAGAATGGCTGGACCTTGGCCGGTTCCAAGACGGTGGGGGTGGGGGGGGGTGGTGGCTGGATACACATTCCTCAGCCTTTGCCACTGCAAAATTCCTTCACCATACTGGTGGGATAAGCCAGGAGGATGTACCTGAAGCAGTAGCAAGGGAAGAAGTTGGGTTCCTCAGAATGGGAAGATCTAGGGTAAGAGGAAGAGGCCCCTAGCTAAAAAGGATGCATCTTCTGGTGGGACTTTACTGTTAGGGGAATAGGCTTGGGAGTGGGAGATGGAAGGGAGAGAGAGGTACAGAACCTTCCTGGTACTTTGGCTTGGAGAGATGGTGAGTAGATCCAGAGGACCGCTAGAATGGCAGGTCATGGGAGGGAGCCAGATGTCACTGTCCACCTGGGGACAAATGACATCACAAGGAAAGGGATAGAGCAGGGAACTACAGAGAGTAGGTTGTGCACACAGTGGCTTTCGCTGAGGTGTTACCTGTGTACATCCAAGGGTAGGACAGGGTGCTCCACTCTAGGACATTCAATAATTTGTGGAGGGCATGGTGCACGAAGGAGGACTTTGGCTACATTGAGGATGGTGTGCCACCCCGGGAGAATATGGTGCCTCTATAAGGGTGATGGCCTGCATCCTTCCAGGAGAGGCACCACAGTCCTTAAATGGAGGTTTAAATGTTACTTGGATGAACATTTAGACTAGCCGGGGGGGGGGGGGGGGTTGGCTGTATTACCAAGGGATGCAAAAACTGCCTCCCCACGTGATGAATCAACAAGGAAGGAGGGCCCAAGGAGAAGCAGCAGGGCAGGGGATAAAAAGAAAGGTATGCAAACAAGGCAGAGGACAAGGAGGGTATAAAGCAAGAACGCAAGAAAAGAGTAAAAGAGACAAGAAATGGAGAGGATAACAAGGGAAGAGGAGGATCAAGGGGAGCCTCAGAGAGCAAACAGGCTGATGGGGGAAAAGGGGTTGCAGGCAGGGAGGAAGCAACTTCTGGCAGCTATGTGTGCCAATGCAAGGAGTCTGGGAAATAAAATTCTGGACCTTGATGCCATCATTTATTTACTTATTTAAAAGTTTTACCACGAGGGCACACTGAGCAGAATAGTACTCGATTCCAGGTGCATCCTGGGGGAGGGGGACATGGTGAAACAGACAATATAACAGTGTACAATAGTGCAACAGTGAACATACAAGGGTAGCAGAATCAAGTAACATAGCAAATATAGATGTGCATGACAACACACGAGGAACAGTAGCATAGCAGACATCAAAACGTCAGGTCAGTACCAGTTCTTTGCACATTTGCAGACAACCCTCATGGAGGAGGCTAGCTTGGATATGGTGGTATTAACTGAATGATGGTGCACTGACAATCATGACTAGGGCACGGCCATACCAGGCTACTTCCTCTTCAGGAGAGAGAGGGAGCAGGGACTGCTCTATATGTGAGGGAGGGAATCAAGGCTATGGAAATACAGGGGCACTCAGAGAAAAATGAAGGACTGGAGGTGCTGTGGGCCATCCTGCAGGCAGCAGCTGGGGCCATTTTCCATACAGGGGTTGCATAAAGACCTCCAGTACAGGGAGTGGAGTTGGATAAAGTACTAGAGGAAATCATCAAAAGGATGACAAAAAAGGGGGAGGTGTTTCTACTTGGGAACTTCAATCTGCCAAATGTGGACTGGGCCTTCAAACTGCAGCTTCAGCAAGTAGCAGGGCCATCCCTGACTCACTACAGGGGGTGTTTCTGAGGCAGCTAATCAGCCAGCCTATTAGGGATGGGGCAGTGCTGGACCTGGTGCTTCTAAACAGGGACAGCACTGCAGACGTCATAGTGGGCAGTCCCCTAGGTACCAGCGATCATCGTATAGCGTGGTTCAACATTAAGATGGAAGCAGAGGCAAACCACACAAGGACAAGGGTCCTGGACTTTAGGAGGGCAGATTTTAAAGAAATAGGAGACTGCCTCAAAAACTGCCTAGTAGGGGAGGATTGCCAGAGAGGTGTAGAGGAACAGTGTGGAAAAATAAGTGGGGGTGCATGAAGGAAATGAGAAGCAAAAGGAAAAAAGGACCATTATGGTACTCCAGGGAAGTGGACATGGTGGTGAAAGATAAAAGGGTGGCATGCAGGAGGTACCAAGAAATGTAGAGGGTGGAAGACAGGAAGGTGTACCAAGTAAAATTGAGGGGAGCAGGTAAAGTAGAGAGGGGAGCAAAGGCACAGACACAGGAAAGGATAGCCAAAGGGGGAAATACATTCTTCAGGTACATAAGCAAGAATAGGAAAGCAAGCGGAGGGATAGTAAAGATAAGGAGGATAACAAAAAGAAACTGCGAAGAAGATGATCAAGAAAAAGCTGACATTCTGAATAGGTACTTCTGCTCAGTCTTCACAGTGGAGGGAGGCAGGGCAGAACATTAAAGAGCAGCAGAAGTGATGGGGGTGACAAAAGTCCATTTTCAAATTGCAGCTCTGAAAGTGGACAAGGCTATGGGTCCAGATGGGATACACCCATGGATACTAAAGGAACTCAGGGAGGTGCTTGATGCACCACTGACGGCCTTATTCAGCAGCTCACTGCAAACAGGCATGGTTTCAGAGGAGTCACACATGGTCCTGCTCCAGTACAGTGGCAGCAGGGAGGAGGCAAGGAACTATAGGCCAGTCAGCCTCACATCAATAGAGGGGAAATTAATGGAAACCCTGTTAAAGAAAAGGTTAGCAGAATACCTTGAATCGAACAAGTTACAAGACCAAAGGCAGGATGCATTGGGGGGGATGCCAGATTAATCTGATTGATTTATCTGACTGACAAGATAATAGATCAGGTGAGGGTAGTGGGTGCGGCTTATCTGGATTTTTAGCAAGGCCTTCAAAACTGCCACCCAGAACACTAACAATGACACTGAGCAGTCCAGGGGTGGGATCCAAAGTGGTAAATTGGGTAAGAAACTGGATAATTGGTGGGCTACAGAGGGTGGTTGTCAGCTACATAGAAACATAGACTTTGACGGCAGATAAGGACTGCTTGGCCCATCTAGTCTGCCCATTTCTCTACCTACAGGATAGGCCACAGATCCTAGTTAACCAACCGCCTATTTCTTCCTACCCCCCCAAGAATTGCCTTATGTCTGTCCCATGCATTCTTGAATTCTCCCACAGTTTTAGACCCCACAACCTCCTCAGGAAGGCTGTTCCATGCATCCACTACCCTCTCTGTGAAATAATACTTCCTCACATTGCCCCTGAACCGCCCCCACCTCTATCTTTAAATTGTGTCCCCTTGTTCTTGCACGTCTTTTTCTGAAAGATGCTACCTTCTTGGACTTTGTTAATTCCACTGAGGTACTTAAAAATTTCTATCATGTCCCCCCTCTCCCTTCTTTCCTCAAGGGTATACATATTAAGCTCCTTTAGTCTCTCCTCATACAGACCCTGCACCATTTTAATTGCCCTCCTCTGGACTGCCTCTATCCTGTCTATGTCCTTGCGAAGATGGGGTCTCCAGAACTGGACACAGTACTCCAGATGGGGTCCCACCAACTGTCTGTACAGAGGGATAACAACTTCCTGCTTTCTGCTGCTGATGCCTCTCCCTATGCATCCCAGTATACCCCCAGCCCTCCCTACTGCCTTCTCACATTGCTTGCTAACCTTAAGGTCATCTGATATGATTATGCCCAGGTCCCTTTCCTTTTTTGTTGTTGTTACTACCCCCCATTGTGTATTTTTCCCCTGGGTTCTTGTTTCCCAGGTGCATTATTTTGCACTTCTTTGCATTGAATCCTAGCTGCCATACTTCTGACCATTCCTTCAACCTTGCCAAGTCCCTTCTCATCCTTTCCATGCCTTCTTGTGTATCAACCCTGTTGCAGATCTTTGTGTCATCTGCAAAGAGGCGTACTTTTCATTCCAGTCCCTCTGCAATGTCAGTGATTAAGACACTAAAAAGGACTGGACCCAATACTGAACCCTGCGGTACCCCACTAGTAACCCCTCTTTCTTCAGAGTGGACTCCATTTACAATTACCTTCTGTGTCCTGTTGTGCAGCCAATGTTTTACTCAGGTTACCACCCTGGGACCCACTCCCAGGCTGGTTAATTTGACTATTAATCTTTTGTGTGGGACTGTGTCAAATGCCTTGCTAAAGTCTAGGTAGGCCATGTCCACAGCCCCTCCCTGGTCTACTACTCTGGTCACCCAGTCAAAGAAATCTATTAGATTTGTCTGACATAACCTTCCCGCTGAGAACCCATGCTGCCTTGGGTCCTGTGCCCCACTGGCCTCTAGGTACTCTATTCTTTCCTTCAGAAGTGACTCCATCACTTTCCCTACCACAGAGGTCAGACTGACAGGTCTGTAGTTTCCTGCCTCTGTCTTGGTCCCACTTTTGTGAAGGGGAATCACATCCACCTTCTTCCAGTCCTTGGGTACCACACCATCCTCCCATGATTTATTAAAAAGAGTAGCCAGTGGTTTCACTAGTTCCCCCCTTAATTCTTTTAGAATTCTGGGGTGAATTCCATCAGGTCCCACTGCTTTGCCCACCTTCAGTTTTAGGAGTTCTTGCAGAACCCTTTCTTCTGTGAAAGGACTGGGATCGACCCAATTATCAAGAGTGCTTCTATTAATTGGATTAGGCACTTCCCCCTCCTCTTTTGTGAATACTGAGCAGAAATATTCATTCAGTATCCCTGCTTTTTCACTGTCCCCCTCTGCCCACCCACCGTTCATTCTATTCAGCCTCACTATCCCTCCCTTTGACTTTCTACGCTTGCTGATGTACCTACAAAAGGTTTTATCCCCCTTCTTAACCGAGTTGGCTATCCTTTCCTCAGTTTGGGCCTTTGCTATTCTGACTTCCCTCCATGCTTCCTTCTGCCTTAACTGGTACAGCTCTCTGTCCTGCTCTTTCTGTGTTTCCTTATACTTCCGGAATGCTATCTTTTTCTTCCTTTCACAGCCACCTCTTTTGAGAACCATAGTGGCTTTTTCTTTCATTTTGATTTATTTGCTTCACACAAAGGCGTGTTACCTCTGTGATGGCAGTTTTGATGATTCTCCATTGTTGCTCCACACCTCCTTCTAGCCTGTTTACTAGTGCTTTTCTGAGGCACTCTCCCATCTTGCCAAAGTCAGCCCTCCTGAAGTCCAGTACCCTCACTTTTGTATGGCTTGACTCTGTAGCGGAGTTTAATGTGAACCACACTGTTTGACTACATTTACTCTAATGAGGTCCTCTTCAATGTCTTCATAAGCAACATTTCAGGAAAAACTGGAAGGGAAGGTATGCCTTTTTGCAGAAGACACCAAAATCAGCAATAGGGTGGATACTCAGGAGGGGGTGAAGAGAATGCTTAGGGACCTTGAGAAACTCAAGGAGTAGTCAAGGGCATGGAAGCTGGAGTTCAGTGCCAAAAAGTGCAAAATCATGCACCTAGGGCATAGGAACCCAAAAGCTAAGTACATGATGGGAGGGAGGTATTGACAGTCATTAGGCAAGAAAAATACCTTGGGGTTATCATATCTGATGACCTCAAAGGTGCAGGGCTATGTCACAAAGCAGTGGTTAGGGCTGTGGGATGTATAGGGAGAGGTATCACCAGCAGGAGGAGGGAGGTGGTATCACTCACTAGTGAGACCCCATCTGATATATTGTGTCCTGTTCTGGAGGTCGCATTTCAGAAAGGACATAGGGTGGAAGCAGTCCAGAGGAGGGAAACTAAAATGGTGCAGGAGTTGCATCCAAAGCCCTATGAGGAGAGACTGAGGAATCTCAACATGTACACTTTAGAGGAGAGGAAAGTGAAAGTGAAAATGCTAGACAGTACAGTTACGTAAGAACTTACCATAACAGTAGATCTTCCAGAGGATCTCTTGCATCAGACCACATCTATGGAACTACAGCCACCAGAAACTAGGATAATATGAAAACACTTTAGCTAGCAGTCTAGTTGGGGCCACCCACACCGACATCAGATGCTGATGTCCTCCCTATATAAACATGGATGGCCCCACACCCTCCCCAGCTCCCCTGCTGGAGACCATATGCAGAAAACCTCCTCATGGGGAACTGAAGGAGGACCAGAGATTTCCACCACTAAGCAAGGTGAAACAGAAGTTGAACCATCCTGGAGAGAGAGACAGGAAGAGACAAGCCCTGAGGCTAAGTGGGATGGAGGGTGGGACAGCATGGCCTGATGCTAGAGATCCATATGAAGATCTACTGTTACGGTAAGTTCTTATGTAATTGTACTAAGTTCATCAAGAGTTTCTGTTGCATCAGGCCACACCTATGGAACGAGTCCCAATCAGTATTGACAGAAAGACAGTCTGGGTGGCTGGAGGTTATAGGCCTAAGACAAGAGGCCTTGAAGCATAGCCAGGCCGAAGCTTGCCCTTCTCTGAGAGGCAATGTCCAGACTGTAGTTTTCAGTGAAAGTGTGGACAGTACTCCAGGTGGTAGCGGCACAGATGTCAGCAGCTGACACATTCTTGAAACAGGTAATAGAAGTGGCCATGCCTCTGGTAGAGTGGCCATGGACAATCACAGGAAGTTCCTTACTGTACTTCCTATATCAGAAAATAATACAGTTGGCCAACCATTTGGGCATGCACTGTTTAGAAACTGGTACACCCTCTTTCCCAGAGACGAAAGAAACAAACAGCTGTGAGGACTTCCTGCAGTCCCTTGGGTGATGAACATAATATCTGAGTATTCTATGTATATCCAAAGTATGGAGCTATGATTCTCCTGGATTGGCATGCTCTGGATAATACACAGGCAGGTGGATGACTTGATTCAGGGTAAACTCGGCCATCACCTTTGGTAAAAACTTATGGCTGATACGCAAAGACACCATATATTTGTGGAAAACCAAATAAGGAGACTAACACATCACAGCCTGAAGCTTGGAAATCCTCTGAACAGAAGTAATAACAACCTGTCTTTGCCTGATGTGCTTGAATGTACCTTTGTAACCTCCCGGATCACACCTGAAAATAGGCACTTGGTTGTCTAGTGTGCTTACCTGGTAAACAAAAGCAATAAATAAAATAATAAAAAATAACTCTTTCCATGACAGAAAGCAAAGCTTGCATGTCTTGGCTGACTCAAAAGGAGCCAAAGTAAGTTTCCCTAGCACAAAATTTAAGTCACAAAGTGGGACTGGATTGTGGATGGGAGGCTTCAGATGAAGAATACCTTTCAAAAATGTATGGGACAGCTCCAGTTGTGCCACCATATGGCCATCAATGGGCATACGGAAGGCTGAGACAGCAGCCAGGTGCAATTTAATGGAGGAGTATTGCTGGCCAGAATCTGAGAGGGACAGCAAGTACTTCAGAATCGGATTCACTGGACAAGTGAACAGGTCCAGATGATGGAAAGCCACCCATAGCAAAGCACTTCCACTTCATAGAATAGGTTGCCCTAGCGGAGGGCTTCCTAGCAGCCACCAGAACATCAGCCACCTTTTGAGATACCCCAAACTGAGCCATGGCTGTGTCTTCAGGAGCCAGGCATGGCGGTGTGGGGACTTGAGGTCTAGGTGGACTAGTGTGCCATGCTCTTATGGTTGCAAGCCCTTGCACAGGGGCAGGGGTACTGGAGGTTCCACTGCCAAGTGCTGCAGTAAGGGGATCCAGATTTGATGAGGCCAGAAGGGAGCAATGAGGATCTTAATCGCTCCTTCCATCTCAAGGTTGATCAGCATTCTCTGAAGTAGTAGGAAGGGAGGGGAAAACATAGAGGAATCTCCCTTTCCAAGAGAGGGACAATGCGTCTCACCACAAAACTCCAGGCCCTGAAGTGAGTGAGCAGAAAAGTGGCAGTTTTGCATTGAGTGAGGACACAAAAAGGTCCCACTCTGGATGACCCCACCTGCCGAACACATCTTCTATGACTGAGGTCAGCAGTTCCTACTCATGCATACTGGGCTGTGACCTGCTTTGTCTGCCAAGATGTTTTGGGCACCTGGAAGTGAACTGCTGGCAGTTCTAGACCATGTTCTAGAGCCCAGTACCAGACCCTCATCGCTTCCCTGCACAAGGGGTATGAATGGGTCCCCACTTGTTTTTTTTAACTTTATTTATCCCCGTCTTGTACCGGTGCTGAGGTATCTCTCAGGAGGACCTGCCCGACCTTGCCACCACCACCCCCCTGAACCCCTTTCCTGACTGAGGAATCCGGTAAGCTGGGTCCCCTCCTCCCACTGGCCCTTACAGGAGGAGGCGGGGACCACAGAGAGTCAAGCTGGGGTCGGGGCCAGCATTGGGCATGTGGGCTTGGCCACTGGGAGTCCACTGTCGCCTCCCTGGTGCCAGGGATTTTCTGCTTTTCATTGTCCCCCCAGATGCAAGATGTGCAATGCCATCCAGAGCAGGATGTGCTTGCTCCTTCCAATGTCCGCAGGATGGCCGCCTGATGTCATCTCCTCTGCAAGGTCCCCAACTGCAGTGCATGCAGTCTCCACTGGGCACCATTAGAGTTGCGGGACATTGATCCCCCTTCCTCCCAGGAGAGGAGAGCAGTCCATCGGATGCTCAATCTTCTACTCCCCGACTGAACCCTGGCTCCCTGGGCTCGTTCCCAAGCATGGGTCACTGGTGTGGTGCGAGGTGAAGCAGATACCTCAGCCCTCAGTGCCACTGGGCCGTCCCACCCCCTCCTTTGCTTGTTTTTTTTTTTTTATTCTATTTTCTTCACTGGAGACACAGGGCATCTCTCCAGGGAACCTACTTGACTACTGCCTCTATTCCCTGCCTGAAACTTCCTTTCCTGGTCTCCACCCAGCTCCTCAGCTTTGTCCAGCCCCCTGGATCACCCCCCCCGGGGGCCACCCACCCATGGCGGCTTTTTTGATATTAGAGGGACAGCTGAGGAGTCCGGAGAGTGGGAGATCCAGGGAGGAAAGTCTGGCGATGGGATATGGGCAGGTCACTGGGGCCCCCTTCACCTCCACTAGGCCACCAGGATTTTTCTTCATGTTACTCCCTCTGGAGCGTGGATGTGCAATAACGGCAGCAAACCTAACATGCAGCTGTCCACTGCCGCTCCGCCCCCTGACACTGCGTCGATTCTTTGCTACCCTTAGTGTCCCAAGTTTCCACCAAGGACCTCTATGGAGTGAGGCTTACACCGGAACCCACCCCGAGAGGGGAGAGCAGTCCTCTGTATGCTCAATCCCCTCCCTCCCTCCCCTGCTGACCCCCGAGTCCATTCCTGAACCTGGGTTGCCGGCATGGCGCAACGTGTTATGTCCAGTGCCTTAGCCCTCTGTGCCACTGGGCCGGCCCACCCTTGCTTGTTGATGTAGTGAACTACACCGACGTTGTCGGTCTGCATCAGCAGAGAGCCCAGGGATAGGTAATCCTGAAAGGCTTGCAGGCCATATAAAATGTCCCTCATCTTTAGGATGTTTATACGGAGGGAACTCTCCACTGCAGTCTAGGTTCCCTGGGTCTGATGAGGGGCTAGTTGTGCACCCCTGCCCATCCCCAAAGCATCAGTGGTGAGGATCTGATGAATGCAGGTAATCAGGACAGAGAACCTTTTTGAGTAGATTGCTGGGTTCAATCCACCACTGAAACACTTTCCATACTGGCGAAGATACAAGAATCTTCTGTTCTAGATCATCGGTGCACTGATCCCATTGGACCCTTAAAGTCCATTAGGGGATCTGCATGTGCAGTCTCGCCAGAGGAACCATGACAATGGCTACAGCCATAAGGCCCAGCAACTGCAGGAATGTCCTAGCTGTGACATACAGATTGCTGTAAAGGAATAGGGCCTGTTCCATTAGGGGTTCTGCCCTGTCTTGGGGCAGGAAGGCTGAACCCTAGGCAGTGTCCAGTATGGCCCCATCTACTGGAGATGCTGACGGGGGGGGGTCAAGACTGACTAGAGCAGGTTGACCATAATCCCTAGGGTGTGGAACAGCTGTCTGGTATGTGCTACAGTGCAGATGAGTTGCTCCTCAGACTGAGCTTTGGGCAACCAATCATCCAGGTAAGGGAAGATGTACAGTCCCTCCATCTTGAGGGCTGCCGCAACCACCGCCAAACATTTGGTAAGGACCCATGGTGTAGAGGACAAGCCACAGGGCAAGGCTCTGAACTGGTAGTGCTCCCCTGGAACAGGAACCTGAGGTATTTCCAGTAGGAGCACAAATCTTTATGTGCAGGTATGCATCCTGCATGTCCATGCAGCATATCCAGTCTCCCTTGTTCAGTAGAGGCAGCAGGCCTTGTAGGATTACCATCCTGAACTTGTATTGGATATAGAAATTCAGGTTTCTTAGGTCCAGGATGGGCCACAAGTCCCCTGTGGATTTAGGAACTAGAAAGAAGTGGCAATATAACCCCCTCTTCCTCTGATCCTCTGGAACTGGCTGGATGGCTCACTGTTGAAGCAGTGTGCAAATTTCCTCCAGCAACACCGGAATGTGATCTGGGGGGTAGCTTGAATGAACTGAAGGAAAAGCTGGAGGCCACTCCAGAATTTCTAGCATGTGGCCATGCTCTACGAGTGGCAGGACCCAATCACCTGTTGTGATCTCCCTCTACCTGTCCAAGAGGAGGGAGAAGCAACCCCCTACCACCATCTCCTGCAGTGCTGGAGGGTGGGTGTCTGTCAAGTAGTCATGCTGAAGTAGGGCCAGTGGCCAGAGCTGCACCCCCACCTTCAGGGGCCTTCCCGGTGGTGGAGGCAGGGGTGGGCAGGGCTGTGTCTGCATGGTGCTTGCCTAGCTGTTAGTTACCCAGCTTGAGTTTGTGGGAGGCTCGATGAAAAGGCACCGTCTGACCACCTCTTGGTTGTGTATGATAAAGGGAGTGAACTGACCACAGGGTTCTCCCCGAGGCCTGCAGGTCAGAAAGAATGTCCTGTACATCAGCCCCGAAGAGCTTGTAGCCTCTGAAGGGAGTACTTAGGATGGACTGTTGCACATCAGTGGCAAAACCAGACACTCTGAGTAAAGAATGTCATCTGAGACAGATGTCAACCACAGCTGCCCTTGCATAGGCATCTGCAATGTTCTAGGTAGCCGCCAAGAGATGCCTGTCCACATCTTCCCCGGACTGGAGGGCGTTAAGCAGCTCCTGTCTCTGTGAACCCTCTGAAAGGGCATAAACTGCATCTTTGCCCTTCATCCAGAGAGTATTTTGAAACTTGGCTGTATGGGAAATGTAATCAGAAACTCTGATGGCCAATGTGGAAGAGGCATAGGCCCACTTGCCCATAAGATCCAGGTTTCTGGAATCCTTATCTGGAGGAAGAGAGCTGAGTTGCTAAGGTCTCTTGGATCTATCATGGACAGTATTTTTCAATACAGAATTTACCCTGGGTTGCTCTGCAAAAAAAGGCTTCCCTGAGGGAGCCTGGTACAATCTGTCTGCCTTTCTTAGTATCGCAAGAATCATATTTGGCCTGTACCAGGCAGCCATAGCGGCATCCACAAATGCAGCCATCAGAGGAGGAATAATCAAAGGAGGGGAATCTGGCAATTCCAGGTATTCTGTCAGATTTCTCTGGGTGAAATCCGGCTCCTCAGCATCAAACCACATAGCTGCTTTTAGCTGCCTCATCACAGAGATGAAGGATGGGTCATCAAAGGGTGATCTCAGGGTATATTTGGAGGAGTCCTTGCCCCTGAGGAAACCATGGAGACCAAACTGAAGGGGCTCTTAGCCCCCTTCTTCCTCCTTCTCCTCCTCCTAGTCAGGTGGAAGGAGGTCAGGCTGGTACTCATCATTGGTACCAGGCTCTGAAATGGGCACAGATGATGTTGACAACTGCAACTGTGCAGGATGTGTCAACATGAGGGGTTGTGGTGTGGGAGCAGGCCTAGCAGACACTGGCATCAATGGGCCTGGGGGGAACAAGACGGTGCATGAACTCTCAGAAGGAAGACAACATAGTCTGGACGTTGGTGGTCAGAAGTATTGTTGGAGCACCTTGTAGCACCGATGGTGGGGTGGCTGAGTCTCTGATGATGGCGGTACGGCCTGAGGCATTGACTGAAGGGACTAGGGCCATGGCTGGAGGGCCAGATATGGCAATGAGGGAGGCTGGGTCCTCGACGTCAATGAAGTGGCCCAAGCAGGTGATGGGGGAGGCCAGTGGAACCCCCCTCCTGATGATTTTGGGCAAGACGAGGCCAGAATGGCAGGGGATTCTGAGGTGTTGATGGGGGAGACTGGGGTCCTGGCATCAACAAAATGGCCCAAGGCATTGATGGGCATGGCAAAAATCCTAATGTAGATGAGCCAGAGCCAATCGAAGTAAGTCTGATGGAGAGTCCTGTCTGTTGCCCCCGAAACATAATGGGCCTAAACGACAAGAGTTGCTGCATTGGTGGGAGTGTCAGCAAGCCCGACATTGACACTCCATCGAAGGAAGAACAGGTGGGAAACACTGCAGTGAACAGCCCTGTGGAAGAGAGGGTGTGGGTGGCAGCGAGGGTTGCTTCCGAGGTGATCAATGATCCTGCTACAGTTGACACTTGACGTGGCGACCGAGAGCACACTGGGCAGGATTTCTCCTTGCTCTGCTCCCTCTCCCAGTGCTTGTGTTTGCCATATGATTTGTCCTAGGCTTTGGAAGAGTGGAAGCCCATGGACAGAGCTGGCGAGGCAGAGGAGCTTCTTGCCTGGAGCTCCTTCTCCATTTGGGCAACCTTGTTCCAGGAGGATGTTTTCTAGGGCCTTCTGATGGTGCCACAACATGGCCTGGTTGAATCCACTGTAATCTTGCAGGCCTTAATGTCATGGTCCATGCTGAGACAGCAGACATAGGCATTATGGTCATCCTTACTGAAGATCTTCTTACCACACCTGCAATAACGTAAGAGTTTCTCGGGGTTAGTCAGCATAAACAGCGGTGAAAATTACTTTATAAAATGAAGTGATAAACAAAGTAGGGTGAGTGAGAAAAAAAAAAGAAAAACATAAAGAAACCTAAGATTTGATGGTCAACTGAAGCTGCAATGCCTCCATGGAGTCCGATGTGCAATAGTTGATGGCAGGAAAAGAACTGAGTAGGGCACGGGGCCACCCATGTTTATTTAGGGAGGATGTCAGCATCTAATGTCGATGTGAGCATCCCCAACTAGACTGTTTCCATGTAGTCCTAGCACCTGGTGACTATAGTTCCACAGGTGTGGCCTGATGCAAGAAATACCCTCGATGAATATCTACAGGTACCTCATGGGGTGAACAAGGTATAGGAAAAGAGTCTCTTTCAGATAATGGCATGCAATGAAGCTGGAAGGGGGGACGTTTGATGGATGTGAGGAAGTACTGCTTCATTGAAAGAGTGGTGGATGCCTGGAACAGACAGAAGTGGTGGATGTGAAAACAGTAAGAGGCTTCAAGCATGCATGGGATAGACATGGAGAATATTAGTAAGTGGGCAGGGAGGAGGGAGGTTGCCAGAGGCCAGTTAGGATCTGTGGAAACATACTAGGCAGAGACCATTTGGGCAGACTGATTGGGCCAAGCTGTCCTTTTCTGCTAACAAATTCTGTTTTTATCTTATTTATTTATTTATTTGCTTTTGGTAGCCGGGTACGTGCATTAGGCAAAAATCCTGCTTATTTTTAGGCACGACCCCGGGAGAGTACACTATTACAATATAACAATGTAACAATATAACCATACGACAATATGACAATGCAGCATTGACAAAACAATCAGATTCCAGAGGCAGGAGTACTGTCTGCAAAAAACAGAGACAACCCCAGTAGAATATACACCACATGGATAACAGCAACAGTAGTGAGGTTAATTGCAGCGAACAATTTTACAGAAAGAAGCTTGACATTATTGCAGCATACAGTGTTCCAAAAAGCAATGTTGACAATTAACAAGCCAAGCTGAGGGAAGAAAAAAAGCAGGTAGGCTCAGATTACAAAGTATTACATCATATTACAGTAGACAAGACATTAGACCCACCAAGGGAGAAACAGATAAATACTGACACATAAGCAGTGGGTGAACTCCCGAAGGAGGGCAAGGACACAACAAGGACTAACTCGAGAGAACAGAAGCAGAAGTTAAGTGCAGTCACAGTTGTCAAGGGTTATGAGGTGGGAAAATAGAGTATGCTTAAATGAGGGGTGAGATGTGGAATTTTTGACATGAACGGGGAGAGTTCCAAAACCTAGGGGCAAAGTAGGAGAAAGCTTGCTCTCCCATTTTCGTGGAGCAATGTGGAACAGAGAGTAAGGGGTAGAAAGAGGACATCAAGGTGCAAGAGTGAGAGACCAGGGTAAACATGTCCCCCAGTGTGGAGGGATGAGGAGATCCGGTTAAGGAGTCAACAAAACACCCTAGTGTGTATGAGCAGAGAGCACCCAGAGACAGACAGTTTAAGGCAGAATAGAGAAAACAGTGATGAGTTAGACAAGGAGCAGATAAGGCAAATCTACAGATACTGTTGTAGGAAGTGTCCCATTTGTGAAGGACCCCCGCATTGGCATGAGATATAACAGGGAGGGCGAAAAACACCTCTTGCTACTGAGATTCTAGCAGCCGGTGTGAGAGAGTGACGTACCCTGTAGGCAGTGCCAATTTTTTTATTTACAGAGCTACAAACCACGTTAATGTGCACAGAAAAGTCCAGTGCCAGAACCAGCATAACCCCTAAATACATGAAGGCTAAAGTGTTGGAGACAGCTGTCCCACTGCAGCACCGAACCAGGAGCTTAAGGGACTCAGTGGGCACCTTACGAGAGGACCCAAAGAGCATGGTCTGTGTCTTGGATATGTTTAGAACTTGGTGGTTGGATGAGAACCAGGATTGGAGAGTCTGAAATGCAAGAGAGAGATGTAGATTGATGCCAGGCATAGACTTGGAGGCCGAGTAAAACACCAGGTCATCAGCATACATGAGAATGTTGCAGTGAGGAGGGGAAGGGATATCACTGACGAAGAGGGAGAAGAGTAGGGGATCAAGGATCGAACCCTGTGGAACACCACAGGTGATAGGGACAGGAGGGACAGGAGAGGAGCGAGACTTACAGAAGGAGACAGCCTGAGAATGATTTTCAAGGTAGCTGCCAAACCAGGAAAGGGTAGGGTAAGAGACACTGAGGGTGTGCAGCTTGGCCAGTAGAAGGGGATGATTTACCAAGTCAAATGCTTTTGAGAGATCAATGAACACAGCCTCAGTAAGTAGACTCTTATCCACGTTATTTTTAACATTGTTGGTAAGCTGGGTAAGAGCTGTAGTAGTACTGTGGCCAGTCCTAAAGCCATGTTGAACCGGGGATAGAAGGTTAAATTTGAGGAGGTGACAAGAGACCTGATGATGAACAAGTTTCTCAAGCAGCTTGTTGAGGGTGGGAAGGAGAGAAATGGGCCTGTAATTCAACATGATTCTGTCATCTCCTTTTTTAAAGACAGGAATAGTTCTGGCAACTTTCCAGCCCAATGGCACAGAGGCAGAACAGATGGAGAGACTGATAAGCCTGGTAACATGTACTGCAAGGTAGGAGGCAAACTGCCTTAGAATCCTAGGATGGATACCATCAGGGCCAGCACTACCTTTATCAGGAATAGACCTTAGTAGTTAAAGTATCTCATGACTCGTGACCGAAGTCAGCTCAAATGCAGGGGGAGCAGTAGCTAGCGTGGGAGGGGACACCTGGGAAGTGATGGTAGAAGAAGGGGAGGGGATGGGTAAAGAGGAAAACAGGGAGTTCAAGGCATTAGCTATGGTAAGAGGATTATTACAGTGAGTATCATTTATTAGCATTTCATTTGGAGTCATAGGCTTGTTGTTCCCCAGGATCTCCTTAATTTATGACCAGTAATGTTTAGGGTTCAAGGCAGAGGACCTGAGAAGGTTCTGGTAGTAAGCACTCTTGGTCAGGCGAATTTCCCTTTTACAGGAGTTACGTAAGGACCTGTAGGCCTCAAAGTCAGCTTGAGTTGAGGAGGACTTCCAAACTGTCCAAACTGACCAGAGTTTATCCCTCTGTTTTAGCTGCTGGAGTGGAGGATGCTTAAGCCATTTAGTGACTTTGCCTTTAACTCTACCTGTAGAGACCAGGATATGCAGATTCTGAAGGGAGGGTAGGGTATCACTGAAGTATGCAGCTGCAATGTTGATGTCATTGGTCATGTACAGGGGGACCAGTCAACCATGTTAAGATCATGCAGAAACGCAGAAGGGTTAAGTTTAGAGATGGTTGAGAATGATAAGACTTTAGACATCTTACATCAGCTCATTTCATATTTCTATAAATTTATTACCACACACCCTGAAGTGTGTTATCTTCCTTATAAAATTAGTCCCTTTTAATTATAAAAAAACAAGAAATATCCGTACTTTTAAAAAGTGCTAAAATTTGTGATAGGCATCTTTCTGACTGCTGAATTCCCTCGCTTCCCATAAGCTGAAGCCACCCCACACATAACAGCTATGTTTAAATTTAGAAGTTACCACATATTAGAAAACACAACATATCCCAAACTGCTGAAAACCCACAACCATTGCCCAATTGCTTCAGTAATATTAAACACTTTCAGTGCATCACATGTACCACCACTGATCATCAATGCTTTGCTCCTTATAAATGGTCAAGCAGGATCCCATGATCCTGGCTTCATGTGCAGTATGTAGGAGTGCTGCTGTGTTGTAATCTGTCAGCAACATTCACACATACTGTAACTGATGCATACAGTCATAGTGGGGTACAGTGGAAGGTGGGGAGAGTGAGAAGCTGAAAGGTATCAGGGATCCGTTTTAAACATGCAGTAACTTCTACATTTGAAACATACTTGTCGATATTCTGGGGCATATATTCCCTTACAATTGCATGAGTTATCCCTTACATACAGTATTTGCATGCTCTTTTGGTTTTTATTGCTTAAATAAGTGCTTCAGAAATCTGAGCTGTGGTGCCTTATCACAGCAGCATACTGAATGATGAAGGTTTCATACTTCCGTGTGCAGTTCTTCCTGCAGTTGATCAATGAGGTACTCCCCAAAGCTACTTTTATCAGTGGTGCACCCCAGTCTGTGTGCATTCGCAAGCATGTCCCCAACTTGCTTGATCTTTTGGATTTTGGGAGGAACAAACTGGGTCTTGATGACGTGAGCACTGTGCACGTCAGCATTCTCCTGGCACAAGATGACCAGCTCCTGAAAATATCCTGCCACTGCTTTCCATTGTGTCAGGGCTACTTCAAATGCCTGAATCATGCTGGTAACATGTTCATAGCCAGGTTTCTGCAAGGAAGAAAGACACACATTTCCAGATTAAAAAAATAATAAAAATGTCACTTTAACTACATTATTCTTATCCTTTTTTTGGTGAAATAAAATGGATTTTTTTCCAAGTCTGTTTATGATCCTCAGCTGGCTCAGCAGGGATATACCTCACTCTGACCTCTGCATGGACCCCCAACCCCCATCAGCCCCCTCTCCAGCTACAAGCAGGACACTGTAATTTACTCAATGGGGCATATGGGGTTTGGCTCCCCCCCCCCAAATGGGAGGCAGATGCCACGGAAAGAGGAGGGAAAGAGATGTTAATCTGGTTGTGCTTCTGGCAGGTGTGGGATCTACGAGGCCTTGGGTTGTTATGCTGCTGTGACTTGAGGGGTTTTTCCTCTTTGTTGCACACAATCTCTGTGACTGGAGCTGCCACCTCACTCCAGCCACTTCCACCCGCAAATGCAGGTGCCTCCAGCATGCACTGCCACCTGTGGACACTTAGGTGGTGGTACTGCTGTAAAGTCCTGCCACCCTTCCCCCACCCCCAAAGGAAAGCATCCACTGGGATACTTGATCCATCTCCCTCTGCTGGCCTTCGATTAACAGGGCTCACTCCCAAACCCTGGTTGCCAATGGCATGAGCGGCAGCGCTATGCTCAGCAAAACTCTGTTTTGTGAAAATAAAGTACTTGGATTTGGCGTTATACTTTATCCACTCCATAACTGGATTATCACCTATACAGAATTCATTATCATATTATCACTTAAATAGATTTCCCCTTTATTTTACAGCTGTAGGTACAACAACCATCAAATTGCCAATACACTGAGTCACCCTCCTCCTAGTGGGAGACACAGGGTTGTATTTTCTAATGTTTGTTTTTGTCACAAGCCCTGGGAGTGTCAAATATATGGTGCACCAGACTTGCAGCAAAATATCATAATTTTCAATCACAGACGTCAACTCGACACCCACTAGATCACTTTTCTGTGGTCAGCTACCATGCATCAATGTCAGTGTCAGTGGTTCAGTAGGCAGAACACTCACCTCTGAGGCCAGGAGATCAGAAGGCTGTGGGTTCAGTTCCCACATCTGGCACTTGAGTTAATACCCCAATACTGACACTGTAGTGCAGCACTGGGGGGGGGGGGTGCTGCACTTCTGAGGTGCCATCTTTCAGATGAGATGTTAAACCAAGGACCCATCTGCCTGGATTGGTGGTAGTTCAGGTGGATGCTAAAGATCCCATGGCACTTATCGAAAAAGTGTAGGGGAATTTTTTATTAAACAGAAAACTAATGTACAAACAAAACAATATTTCATCACTCAAAACATAAAAATAAAGAAAATAAAATTTTCCCAGCATACAGAGTTATAACAAAACTGATTTCCCGCATATAATCATATTTACAGTGCATTATAGTAGAATAGTTGAAAAAGAGCATAATAATATACATAAAGCTATAGTCTCAACACAAAATGAAACTCATTAATCCTAAAATCCCTGAAAAAATTTTTACTAGGTCAGGTTCCACCCACAACTCTTCCAGTACCTTCTAGGTACAGTACTTGAGATTTTAGTTTCTTCACTATAATAAATGGCTTGTAATTGTGATTGAATTTTAAACAAAACTTGTTCTGCAGTATAACATTTTTGCTGTAACAAGAATGCACAGCGTGCTTGCCATAAATAGAACCTACAAAAGGTGAATATAAGTCTTAGAGTGCTATGGTGATATGAGGATAAATTAGAATTGAAAACACCATAAACTAAGACTTCATAAGGTAGGGGGATGAGATATTTTTCCTTCCATTTATGTAATAGTAAAGTCCATAGGGATGCACTGTATGGACAGTCTAAAAAAAATGATACATTGCCTCAAGAACCCCAGAACAAGTGCTTCGGGGACACATTCTCTCCTCTATGGATTTATGTTTGTGATTACCCCGGACACCAAGGTGCCCATGGCATGATAACCATGTAACATCCCAGAGTTTCAAGGGAATTCTATGGTCAGTAAGCTGTTGAAAAACCAAGTTGGAGTCTGAACTATTTCCTTGTAAATCCTGAATTAAGGGGTTTTCAGAATAATTATTGTCTAATACATAATGATACATTTGCTTTCTGGTTGATGTAAGTAGCTTGCTTGGGGGAATATGCCATTGCCTTATTTTGAAAGATGCAGGTATCAAATAAAGTAAGGGAACAAATGTCCTACAATTTCTGGGAAGTTCAAAGGGTGCTTGATTCCATACCAAAAGCAGAGGAGTGGTTGAATGCTTGGCTATAGAATACCAGAATGATGGAGAGGCATGTAAAATGTGCATAATGCCATGTGAAAAAAATAAAGTATGAAAAAAAAACTATGGGATTTATCATCCACACTCCCCCAAAACAATAGTCTGGGTAGGTATGCTGCCTTTTGACAGGATTTAACCTGCTGCTCCAGAATCCTTGGAAAAACACATTATAAACGTTAGCTTCTAGGGCCGAAGGCAGTGGGTAGATAGAAGCAACATATAAAAAGTGAGGCAGGATAAGAGTTTTTATTAGGTATACTCTTTTCCTTTTGGAGATGGATCGGCCTTTCCAAGAAAATACTATTCTGTTAGCTTTCTAAATAGCATATGTCCAATTATGAGAGAGTCATCGTTACTACCTAAAAAGAGCCCTAATATTTTAGTAGGTCCAGTAGCCACAGGTATCCCAGCAAACAGACCACATTGTACTGGTGCCGTTTCCGGTGGTAAATACAGAACTGAGCTTTTATTACAATTTAGTTTTGACCCAGACAGGTTTTCAAAATCAGTAATGATTGCTTTCAGGTTAGAGTCTCTGAGAGAAGAAGGGGTAGTGCAGATACATAAATCATCTGCATAAGCTGTAATAGCTGGAAGTGACGCCTCTGTAGGTAAAAGTGTACAAGGAATTCTGGGGTGTTGTAAAATCTTCTGTTACAAGTGGTCTATTTGAAATGCATAAAGTATGGGATTTAGGGGGCAGCCTTGGCGTACCCCTCTTTGCCCTAAAAAGTGAGGCCCAGGGAAGACATTTACATGAGGGGTAATCCAGGCAGTGTGGTATAACAGTTTAACCCAAAGAATAAATGTTTGTGGAATGTGGCAATGTCTCAAGACCTGAAATAAATAATTACGGTTGACCCGATCAAATGCTGTCTTCTGATCTAAAGAAACTGGCATGGAAGGATTAGCTATCGAGGAAGAATATGCAATATCCCTTAATAAGGATAGGTTTTGTTTTATTGTTCTAAGTGGAACGGCACGTTTGTGACTCAGTGAGGAGAAGGTGAGCCACTGAAAGTAGCCTACAGTACTCAATAAAACAGATGCCAAGATGTTATAATCAACATTGAGCAAACTAAGTGGTCTCCAGTTTCTTATATCTGATCTATCTCCTTTTCTAAATAATAAATCATGATAACATCAAAAATTGTTTTGGAAATGAATGAGAAAATAGTAAATTATTAAATACTATTGTCAAAATAGGGGGAAAACATTTCAATATAGTGCTGGTAAAACTCAGTTGTGAGGCCATCCTGCCCCGGAGAAGTAAGTTTCTTTTGATGGGAAATAGTCTGTCTAGTTTCTGATACAGAGATTGCAACAGTAAGAGAAGACACTCGCTCCTGGGGGATATTTGGTATGATGATATCGGTAAGAAAATCAGAAGGCCCCATAATTGGTGATGCTTCCCCAAACATATGCTCTAAATATTTCTGAGCCACTTTTTACGTTCGATTGCGCGCATGCGCAAGGAGCGTTTTGGGAGAGTAGCACACTTGGAGGTGTGCCTCTCCCATCCAATGCACTGCTCCCTTGAGCAGGCATGGCGGTCCTGCACCAATGGGTGCAGGAGCT
Source organism: Neoceratodus forsteri (assembly GCA_016271365.2). NCBI lineage: Eukaryota > Metazoa > Chordata > Ceratodontiformes > Ceratodontidae > Neoceratodus > Neoceratodus forsteri. The sequence continues at coordinate 594,513,772 of CM028133.1, read as the reverse complement.
CAGTATGACAGCGGTGTTCCTCTGCTTCAAAGGAAAGCACTGCTGCCACACTGAGCGCCGCCCTCACGATGTCCCCCCGAGCGTGTCATGCTGCCCCCCCCACAGCTTTGGTGCTTTGTTTGCCGACAGGGGTACCCAATCCCCCGTCAGCTCCACGGCCCCCACAATCATCCTGCTGCCACACTGGAGCCACCCAACATGGCAAGCGTTGCCCTTTGTTTTGCCGGCCAGGGTGCCCAATCCCTATCAGCTCCTCACCCCCACAGTCATCTTGTGCCACGCTGGGAGCCCACCCAGCGTGGCAAAACGTCCCACGCCGTCGTTTTTTTTTTTTAACACCTGTAAACTAAAACGGTCCCATGGCGCGCCTCCCAGCCCCCACAACCCGCACCCACCTACTGCGCACTCCAGCCTCCCCACACCTCCCACCCATACTTACCTCCGACTCCAGCGCGACGATCTTCGTGGACTGGGAACACGTCTGCACTCTTCAAAGGCGATCATGACTGAGGAAATGCCAGTAAGCTGTATAATGGGCTAGATAGGGGTTTCAACTTTGTGCATATCTCAGTCATTTTTGGAATTTTTACCAAATTTTCAACATGGGGTTTTAGGGCCTTCTTCTTGAATGATGTCACTGACATGGCGTTATTCGGCCTGAAAGGGTGATTTCACAGGCACTGCACAGTCACTGCGTGGAAATCACCCTTCAGCCTCAAATAACACCATGACAGTGACATCATTCATGAGAAGGTCCCAAAACCCCATGTTGAAAATTTGCACAAAATTCAAAAATGACTGTTTATTAGAATGCATTGCGCAGTTCCTACCGCAGGCTCGTAAGTTCTTGATTTTCAATTTTTCACCCAGATTTTCAACGTTGCCATTTTATCACACCTTCTTATGAGTTGTACAGCTGTCATTTTCAGATCTCACCCAAAATGTGTTTCCTACTTGTAGCGCTAAATGGCGAGAGTCGGTGTAAGCAAATCAATGTATGGAACACATTAAGAAAATCACAGTGACACCGTCTCATGAGCAGAGGTCTTAAAATGGCTATGTTGAAAATTTGGTGAAAAATTCTAAAATTACTGTTTTACTGACTGCATTGCGCAGTTCCAGCATCGCCAGCAGACGCTTGCTAATTTTCAATATTTGCACTCCAGATTTTCAACATTGCCATTTTACCACACCTCCTCATGAGCAGTACAGCTGTCATTTTTCACATCCTGCCCAAAATGTGTTTCCGCCCATGTAGCGCATAATGGCGCAGTCGGTGTGCGAACTCAATGTATGGGACACATTAAGAAAATCACAGTGACACTGTTCATGAGCAGAGATCTTAAAATGGCTATGTTGAAAATTTGAAAAAATTCCTACAAATAACTGTTTCTGACGTGCGTTTTGCAGTTCCTATGCACGCTCGTAAGTTTACGAATTTCCAATATTTTCACTCCAGATTTTCAACATTGCCATTTTACCACACCTCCTTATGAGCAGTACAGCTGTCATTTTTCACATCCTGCCCAAAACGCTTCCACCATGTAGTGCACAATGGCGCAGTCGGTGTGTGAAATCAATGTATGGGACACAGTAAGAAAATCACAGTGACACTGTTCATTAGCAGAGATCTTAAAATGGCTATGTTGAAAATTTGGCAAAAAATTCTACAAATAACTGTTTCTGACCCGTGCGGCGCACAGCTCCACACGCCTTCGTGGTTTCATATTTTCAATATTTCCACTCCAGATTTTCAACATTGCCATTTTACCACACTTCCTTATGAGCAGTACAGCTGTCATTTTTCACATCCTGCCCAAAACGTGTTTCCGCCTATGTAGCGCACAATGGGGGTAACAAAAAGGTCATGCTGACAATTTATTGTGCAAACACCAGCAATCGCACAGGGCATTAGGGTAAAGCACCACACATGCCAAACACCACTGCAAATACCTGCAAGCGAACGTTCGGCATTGACAAATGCTTGTTTTATATGAGGTAATGCAGTGCAATGAATATTTGTGTCTGGGTCCAATAAGCTTTCTATATGGGTGGCTGCTACTCTCTCTGAGCATCCCTCAAATAAATCCAAAGAGGGTTTAGAGTTCCGAGTGCCACTATGTGCTTCCATTTTTAGAGACATGGCCCTATTGTATTGATAGGACTCCATTTGACTTTTGACATTTTTAATGGCCTGAGCATTGTTTACCTGATTTTCATATGAAGATGAGATAAGGTCTTACAATTTTTGCCTTAATTTGGAATATGTAAGGAATCCCGATAAAGTTTTAGACCTAGCCTTACTTTGAAAAAATTTCTTTAGAATCAATTTTGTATCCTCCCGCCAGCTTAAGGGAGAGGGATAGGCATCAAGAACAGTGCACCGGGCCCTTAGGAGTTCTAGACATGCTGCAGCTATGGCAGGGTAAGTTTAATAAAGTGTTATTTAATTTCCATCTAGTGGTGGGGGTGTAAGGCAGAGGTCCCCCTGCAGGAAAGCAAGGTAAGGAGACCGCCATATGATCAGAGGTCTCACAAGGGATAACTGCCCCCTGAGACACAGTAACATTGTCAGATAAAAAAGGGAAATCAATTCTTGTGGCACATGTGCCCCTATAATAAGTTTTTTATCCCTTTGGGTGTATTGCAAAAAATCCATCTTTCATTTTAGCAGTAGCTAAAATTTTATTGAGTGCAGCAGAGTCCCCAAATATTTTTGTTGTTGTACCCCCTTAATCAGTCAGGGTTAACCCATAGTTAAAGTCTCCTCCCAAAATCACCTGCCTGGAAGTATGTAAATAAGGTTGAATTAAATAAAAAACTCTAATCTGGCAGCAATGCTTTGAGGGGCAAACACATTAATAATTCTTAGTTTTAACTGCCTGAAAAGGCAGTCAAGCAACAAAGCTCGCCCAGGGAGAATGTCAAGGACTTTTGTTATGTGGAAATGATATCCAGAGAAAAGAATGCCAAACCCATCACATAAGTCCTCACCATGAGCCCAGAATGAAGGGCCTCTTGACCATTTCAATTTTGCTTGATTGATTTCATGCCTTGTTTTCATTCTGGTGTCCTGTAGTAAATAGATATCATGAGGCAGATCAGATAAAAATTGTATGGTGGTAAGTTGTTTTCAAAAAGACTTCATACTGCATCCATTTAAAGTAAGGCACTTTATTTTAGTAGCAGTATGCAAAAGGGTTTAGGCAGAAAAGAGAGAAGGAATAAACCACCTTTTTGAAGGGAGTCTCTTCTCATCATTGGAAGTTTTGCCCTACCCTCCTAGGGGAACCTCCATTTTAGAACAAGACACCCTGGAGGAATCAGAGTCCTCCTCTTCTTCTTCAGTATACCCCCACTGTTTGTGTTTTTTTGCTAAAGCATGAAATTTATTCATAGTTAGGATTGTCTTTCTAGGATTATGAGCTTCAGACTTCCTCTTCCCTTTCCCTCTCCTAGAGCTCTTCGCAGGAGTAAATCCCTGAGCTGGGGGTTGCATATGACCACGGTCTGAAGCTGTGCCTAAGACACCTTCTGCTCTGTAGGTTACTTCATTACAAGCAAGGAGGTCGTCCTGTGCTGTATCCATAGATGATGGGGGGGTTAGTATCGCAGGTTCAGATGCTGAGGTGCCAGGTATCTCTGGTTCTTGTGGGACTGGAAGGGTTACTGTTAGAGAAGTTATCTCTTCCCTACGCTTAAGGGCCAGTGACTGAGGGTCTGTGATAAGAACAACCTGATCTTGTGGGGCCGATCTAATCTATTGTGGTCTGTCCATGGGCATTGCTGATAAGTATGACTCTGCTCATCACAAAGAGGACAAAGTAGGGGGTTAGGGCAAACAAGACTAACGTGCCCATACACCAAACATAAAGTACAGTGAGGTTTATCACAAGAATAACTAAGGTGAGTCCTAGACCCACACTTATGGCAAGTTCGGGCTGCCCTGGGTAGAAACAGATGCCCTTATCCCTCCTGATATAAAAACCGCTAGGGAGATGTACAAAGCCTTTTTCATTCTGACGCAGTTGGACTTTCATTTTCCACCCTCCAGTCCATACAAAGTCATCACCCAAAATTGGTCGGAGAGGTATCTAAAATATCACACCTCTGACATAACCAGTATTGTACATCAGCAATGCTAACCCCTTCACTTCTGAACAATAATGTAATACATTTTACTGCTGGCTTAGTGAGAGGAATGAGAAGAAAGGAGGCCCACAAATGAGAATTTTTCACTAGCTCATTCTTCGCCCAAAATGCTTCCAATGTTGTCACAGTTTTAAAACTAACATCATAAGTGAGTTCCCCATGAGCATGAATGAATGCAAAAAGCTCAGATGGACTAATGCCTAACATATCTTTAAACATATTATGGAGAACTATTTTCCTGGTTGGAGCAGTGGACACGTCTCCTAAATATTTCAGCCTTACAGCGTTGCATCGCTGAGCAAGCTGTCCCACAGCTGTAAAAAAGTTACTCAGTTTGAAAGGCTTGTCCATGTTCCCCATATCTGTTTGCGGGAATGAGTCTCTCAGTGAAGCAGCAGGAGGTAATTCATCCTCAGAGGAAGAAGAGTCCAATTGTGCACTGTTGGGGCACATAGAGAGAGAATCCTGTTGTGGGTAAAAGTTGCCTTTGTCTGCTGTGTGCGAGTCAGAAACACTCCCTGGAGCTGCAGAGGGTTGCTGCAAGGAAGCCGCTGTCGGGTGAAGGAGTTGTGCAAATGTTCGTGCCACAGAGATTATCTCCCTGGCACTGACAGGTCCCAGTGAAGACCAGGGATCTTTCTCAGTAGATCTCTGCCAGCCAGCTGCTTTTAGTGCTGCTGTAGGGGACCAAGTGGTGGAAAAGTCATGCTAGTCTCTGTTCGTCTGCCTAAGGTGCAATGAGGCAGGTTGCTGAGAGCTCACAGAAGAAAAGCTTGCATTGATAATGTGAGGGTACAGCATCAGCAATGTGTCCCACAGCAGCAGGATAGGTGGCATCTGGTATATCAATATTTAAAGCATTATCCTCTTGCATCAATTGTTTCATAAAATCCTTGTGCATATTAAAGACTTGTCGCAAATTCTCTTGTGATAGTTCAGGTGAAGATACAGGGGGATTAAATACAGTACCTTGTAAATCTCTTCTATCCTGAGTAAGAGGAGCAATAGGATGATTAGAGTTGTCTTTTGCAACAAAAGTAGTATTTCCAACTTAAGATTCCTTTCCATCAGGTCCCACTGAGATCGGCTGGCTAGTGTCAGCCCTGCTGGGTCTTTCATCCACCTTCATATCAGCACTCACTCCTCCTCCTCCTCCTGTGTCCGGCTCCAAAATGGGTCCTTCCATCCTGCCCACAGGAAGTGGCAGCACTCCTGCAGGCAAAGTAGGGGAATTTCCATGGTGTCCTGGCCAAATTTCTCCCAGTCACTAAAAATACCACCAGCAGCTTAATCTGGTTCAATTTCAGTTGCTTACCATCTGTATCCCCCTCCCCCCGGTTGCCCCTGAAAAAGGAACTTCTAGGCCCAGTGGGCTTACTGGGTCAACAACATTCAATAAATTCAATGCTGGGGCTTCCTGCAAGAAGCTTGCAGCAAAGCATACAGTGGTATTAAACGTATTTTTTGAATTAAGTGTTCCTCTAAACATTTTATGCCGTTTTATCTCACAATTTACTCCAGTTACTTGTGAAAACAGGCAGTACATTTTGCTCACAACGCTTGCCAGAATACTCAATAAAATGAAATGAAATAAAAATGATGCTGTCATGGTGTTACACAGAAACATAGACTTTGGCGGCAGATAAGGACCGCTTGGCTCACCTAGTCTGCCCATTTCCCTACCTACAGGAAAAGCTGCAGATCCTAGTTAACCAACAGCCTATTTCTTCCTACCCCCCCACAAGAATTGCCTTATGTCTGTCCCATGCATTCTTGAATTCTCCACTGGTTTTACACCCCATAACCTCCTCAGGTAGGCTGTTCCATGCATCCACCACCCTCTCTGTGAAAAAATACTTCCTCACATTGCCCCTGAGCCGTCCCCTCTCTATCTCCAAAGTCTGTCCCCTTGTTCTTGCATGTGTTCTGAGCAAAAGTAACTTTTGAGTTCCTTTAGTAGCCAGGTCTTTCCCTTGAGGGAGAACTGGTAAGGGCACTAAGAGGTATGCGGCATGAAGAGCTCTCAATTATGTGATTGGCTGCTGCAGGTACTTGCCAACAACTTGGACAGGCTCACTGTATGCTCCCTGTAGAAAGTTCCGCATCATGATACTGAAGTGATGAAATGCCAAAGGGACACCATATTGCTTGAGACCTGCTTCACTAATCTCCATGTCAGATTTCAGCATGTTCACCAAATACAAATTTGGCATGAGCTCATCCTTGCATGACAGCAGCTGCCTGTAGCACCACCACCACCACCACCACCGTAACCTCTGTGCTGTGGGCAAGAACAATTGCCTGACCTCTCGTGGCATAATATGATGCACTTTTCCACCCCCCCAAGCATCAGCAGAAGTAGCAGCACAAAGCCCAGTGCTGCTGACTAGTCATTGCATGAAGAAGGGTTGTGGCACAAAAATACTATCATTATCTTGTCACTGAAGGGTACCATGGAATTGTTTGGGCTAGGGCAAGGTAAACTAATGTCACAGTTTTACAAAAACTAGCTAGTAGCACCACCACCAATGCAGTTTACAGAACAGGTCAGTGCCAGTGAGGAGGACATGGAAGAGGAGCCATCCGAATGAGAGAGAATGAGAATGAGGTGGTAGAAGATGGGGAAGCAGAAAGACACAGGAGGAGACATCAAAAGAGCAGGGGAAAGCTAAAGAAGCACATAAGACAAAGCTGAAGAGGCACGGGGAAAGGGAAGAAGCAAAAGGGGAGAAGTAGGAGAAGAGGATGCTGAAACAGAGGATGTTGAAAGTGTGCTGTCAGATTCGCCAACAAGTTCTGATGATGTCTGTGAGACAGTGCAAAGGACGCCATTATGGAAAGAGATTACCCAAAAAAATCAAGCATAGGAGGAAGGCGAAAAAGCAAGTTGGTAAGATGGGGAAATTTAAAAACCCGACTTGCCCCATGATTAGCCTCACTGTAACCCTAGTGCTGTTGCTGCTAATGCTGCCTCTCACAGTTGCCACCCTATTGCTTTCAAATAGACCCATCAGCCCAGTTGCAGCTAACAAATCAAAGAAATCTTCTGTAATGAGGGGGTATTTAACTGATGATTCTACAAGTACACTAAGAGCACGCTGCAATCTGTGTGATGGAAAGATTATCCAGGGTCAGTACACTTGGACACTGGGAACCAGTGTTCAGGCTTATCATTGAAACAATGATCGTGGCATCTACCTAACAGTCACATCAGTTTCTAATCTCTACTCAAGTAACACAGGCCAGCAACAGCAACAGGGACAGTAGGGAATGGGTGGGGGGATTAGATGTTTTTTTTTCAAATCATGCAGCTACCATGGCAGCAGTCATAACAGACAAGTGATGCAGGTTCTGGCACTACTTCAAAAGCACCATTCCAAGTACCCCAGCAATACCCAGTAGTATATGCACCAGCACTAATACAAAATTTGTTACAATGAATCAAACAGTGCCTGAGTAATTCCTTGTCAGTGTAAAACTGCCACTAACTCACCCAAATGCTGTCAGAATCACACAACTGAATGAGCAGACAATGGCCTTTGATCTTCAGCCATTCGCCATTTTTTGAGGACATTGCTTTCAAAGATTATTGCATAAACTGAAGCCCAAATACAACATTCCATCAAGCTTCACATTTATTTATTCATGTGTTTCAAAAGTTTCACCAGGAAAGACATACTGAGCTGCTAACAGCTTATTTCCAGATGCGTTGTGGGGGTGAGGGGAAGTGGAGATGGATCAATAGGTAGAGAAAAATCTAAAACAGTAATAATATTATATTACAGAAAGAGAATTCATATACAGTACATTATATCAAAGAAGCGTAACCATAATAAATATTGAATGCCATCAGTACAATATCATACATACTGATTTAAAACAAGCAGAAGGAAGTACTCATAAAGGACAGCATGAGGATGAGGGAACAGAATGGCCAGGGCAAAACTAGTGAGAAAGAAGGAAAGTAAGACAAGAGGTAAGGGGCCATGGACACTTGCAAGTCGGAGAAAAAAAAGTCATGAACAGACTTTAGGGAGAAAGAAGAAGAGGCAGAGCAAACTGACAGAGGAAGGGAGGACCACAGTTTAGGAAAGCAAAAAGAGAAAACAGTTTGATCAACCATTTTTCTAGAAGGAATAGAGAGGGAATGGGATAATATTACTGTGGAAAGGGTAGAAGGAAGAAGAGGGAGAGGATAAAAGGGAAGTAAGGTAAGAGGGGAGGGAAGGGAATCAAACCAGAATCTGGAAATAAAGGAGGCACAATGGGAAAGGCACCTGGCATTGAGAGGGGAGTGAAAGGGCAGAGTATAGTACACAGTGGTAATTACGAGAGGAACAGTCTAAGGCAAAATGACAAAAGGAGTGAAAGAGGGGGTCCATTCTAACAAGAGAGGATTTGTGATCTCTGACCACTATAGACTAAGTCACCATAGTCAAAAATAGGGAGAATCATCTTTAAAATAATCTCTCTGCGGCCAGGTAGCAGGATACTCACTTTGTTTCTGTAGAGTGCACCAAGCTTAGGGTAGATATTATGGTGTATGGCATCAATATGAACCGAGAAATCAAGATGTTGGTCCAGCCAGACCCCGAGGTACTTAAAAGAGGAAACATGCTGAAATAAAGGGAGAGGGTGTGCCTTGAAAGCCTCTGATGGGTGCCAAAAGTAATGGAAACTGTTTTTCTGGCATTGAGGGTCAGTTGGTAGACTGGAACCAGCAATAAATGCTACCAAAATCCAGCTGTAGCTGTGGGGCAAGGTCATGGGAAGACGAGCCAGTGCAAAAAGAACTGTATCATCAGTGAATGGACACAGAGGAACAGACAGAGGGAAGGTCATTCATGAAAATGGAGATGAGAACAGGGCCCCAGACAGACCCTTGAGGGACACCTGAGCAGATGGGAAGTGGGGATGAGATGGAGCTACCTATTCAGACAGCTTGAGACCTTCCCTCAAGGAAAGAACAAAACCATCTGACTGCAGAGTCTGAAAGGTCCACTGATTTAAGCTTCCCCAGAAGGAGGGGATATGCCAGTGTCAAAAGCTTCAAGATCAACAAACATGGTGGAGGTGGTAAGTTCCTGATCCATACCAGAGAGGATGGAGTCAGTGAGTCAGAAAAACAGGTTACTCACCTGTAACAGTAGTTTTAGGAGTGGTATATGTTGTTCATTCACATGTTATGGCATGTCCTTTCCCTTTAAATATCTTGCCAGAAGTCTTTAAGCTGGCTCCTCCCACCCACCCAGGTGGTATGTCCCTCGGCTCCACCCCTTGATGCTAGATCTTGCCCACCGGAAGCAGTGGTTGTGCATCTTAGCAGGGGAGGTCAGGTGGGTCCGCGTGGATGAACAACATATACCACTCCTAGAAAGTGCAGTTATGTAAAAACTTACTGTAACAGTAGATCTGCGAGGAATGTCTCTTCCAGTAGGTTATTACTCTTGGGAGGTTACAGCAGAGGGTTCTGTCACACGGCAGCTTCTTCAGCAGTCTTTTACCAGGGACCGCCCACACATGACATCACTTCCTTGCTCCCTATATAAGTGTGGGTGGTCCCTGGTATCCTCAGTTCCCTGCCGGTTTCAGCTTGCAAAAGCGAGGACCGAGGGAAATGGAGGTACTAGTGAGTCCCAACCCTAAGTCCTTAGATCAGGATTTTCCCTGCCAGAGAAGGCAGGGGGACGGAGAGCGGGATTGTAATACTGCAAGAGACATTCCTCAAAAAATCTACTGTTACGGTAAGTTCTTACGTAATTGCACTGTCTTCTACAGAATGGTCTCTTGCAGTAGGTTATTACTCTTGGGAGAGTTCCCAGCAGTTATGTCCATGTGGGAGGACAGTTATGACAGGATGCCCTGTAGGACACCTTGGCCGAAAGCCATTCTGTGTCTTGAGGCAACATCCAGATTGTAATGCCTGGTAAAGGTATGGATGGTAGACCAGGTGGCTGCACTGCAAATATCAGTAATGGAGGTGCCCTTTAAACAAGATGCTGTGGCCACTATGGCCCTATTAGAAGAGGCTTGGACATGGCCTGGTAAGGGCTTATTGTAGTTTTTGTAACAAAAAGTAATGTAATGGGCTAGCCAGCAAGAGAGGGTGTATTTTGCAACCGGAAGTCCCTCATGACCTGGGGCAAAGGTGACAAACAGTTGTGAGGTTTTGCAAAGGGACTTTGTCCGATCAGTACAGTAACGAATGATGTGATGGACATCCATCGTATGCAAAAGATGTTCTCCTGGATTGGAGTACTCAGAGTAAAAAACTGGTTACTCGAAGGACCGATTCAAGGTTTGTTACGAAACCATTTTAGGTAGAAAGGGAGTGTTTGTGCGAAGCACGACCCGATCCTTATGAAAAATAAATACAAGTTACTCACCTGTAACAGGAGTTCTAGGAGTGATATATGTTGTTCATCCACACTGTCTGGCAGGTACCTTGCTGCTTTGAGATGGGCTGGAAAGTCTTCCAGCTGGCTCCTCCCACCCACCCAGGTGATGAAACTCTGCGATCTGCCCCACGATGCCAGAAGTAGCCCGCTGAAAGCCAGATTGTGCACCGGAGCCGGGGAGGTCGGGTGGGTCCGTGTGGATGAACAACATATACCACTTCTAGAACTCCTGTTACAGGTGAGTAACCTGTATTTCTTGGGGCATGGATATGTTCTTCTAGCCACACTGTCTGGCAGACTCCTAGCAGTTCTCCAGGAGGAGGGAGGCAAGGCGCACACCTCCTACTTAGGGAACAGGGGCTGGAGAACTGAGGTACCAAAACCAGCATCCCGGCGTGACTCAAGGTTGATGTGGTAATGGGAAATGAAGGTATGTGCTGACTTTCAGGTAGCAGCCCTGGAGATTTCCTGGGTAGGGAAGTCCTTAGAAGCAGCCACCGATGCAGCGTTATGATGGGTGGAATGAGCCCTAAGCCCTATGGGAGGTTCCCTACCCATCATCCTATAGCAGATATCAATGCCGGAAGTGATCCATCTGCCAATCGTCCACTTTGCTGCAGGTCTGCCAGGTGCGGCTTCAGCGCAGGTGACAAAAAGCTGGCAAACCTCTCCCCGAACTTCCGCTGAGCGCTCTTCTCAGGTCCAAAGTATGGAGCCTGTACTTGGCCTCCGAGGTGTGACTGGGGTAGAACGCTGGCAGAGTCAATACCTGGTTCAGGTGAAACTACAACACCACCTTCGAGAGAAATTTCAGGTGGGGGCGCAGGACAACCTTGTCCCTGTGGAAGACCAGGTAGGGAGCTTCGATGGAAAGTGCCTGGAGCTCCCCAATCCTTCTGGCTGATGTGATAGCCACCAAGAAGGTGGTCTTCCATGACAGGTGAGAAATGTCACACCTGTGCATCGGTTCAAATGGCTTGCCCATGAGCTTGGCCAGTACCAGCAGTAAATCCCATGGAGGTGGTGGTTCACGCATCGGAGGGGATATGTGATCTAGGCCTTGAAAAAGCGCCAGACCACCTTCTCCTGCGCCACTGACTGCTTGTCAGCCCATGCCCAGTAAGCAGAGATGGCTGCCAGGTGCACCTTGAGGGTCGTCGACCGAAGCCCCTGCTGGAAAAGGGACCACAGGTAGTTCAGAATGCTAGCCAGTGGACAGGACAAGGGTCCAACCCCTTGCCCTGACACCAAATGGAGAATCTCTTCCATTTAAAGGCATAGCATTTTCTGGTCGACTCCTTGTGGGACACCTCAATGATGTCGAGGACCTCATCGGAAAGACCCAAGGCCTGGAACTCTAGCTGCTCAGGAACCAGGCCGTCAGGTGCAGGGATTGAAGGTCCGGATGGAGTACCTTCCCCTCGTTGACTGAGAGCAGGTCCGGGTGGGCTGGAAGCCGCCTCGGGAGCCTGGAGCTGAAGCTGAGGAGATCTGGATATCAGAACTGGTGAGGCCAGTCTGGGGCTACCAGGATCACCTGTGCCTTGTCCCTCCTGATTTTGAGGAGCACTTTGTGGATCAAGGGCAGAGGAGGGAAGGTGTAGAAGAGGCCTGGGGTCCACGGCCTGGAGAAAGCATTCCCCTGCTGCGAGCCCTGCTTGGGGTGAGCATGGTATAGCCTAAGCTTGGCATTCTCCCTGGAGGCGAACAGGTCCACCTGAGGTGTGCCCCAGTGGGAGAACAGGTCTTGTGCTATCTCCAGCAGGAGAGATGGCTTGTGAGATGCATCGCCTATCCGGCTGAGGGCATCGGACAGACTGTTCGAGGCTCCTGCCACATGAATGGCTAGGAGATGAGCCTCCAGGCTGAGCATGAGAGACCAAATGCAAAGAGCTTCCTTGCACAGATTCAAGGAGTGCATCTCACCCTGTCTGTTGAGATAGTAGATGGTTGTGGTGTTGTCTGTCTGGACCTGGACCACTTGACCCCGAACAAATTGAGCGAAGGCGGTCAGGGCTAGCTGGACCGCTTGGAGCTCCAGCAGGTTGATGTGGCATTGTGACTCCTGAGGGGACCAGAGTCCACCCTGTCCCCCAGGAGCCGGGCTCTGGCTCGGAGAGAGTCGAGCTCCACCCCAATGAACTGAATCACCTGTGAGGGCATGAGTTCTGACTTGGCCTTGTTGACGAGGAGGCTGATTTGAGAGCAAGCCCAGAGGGCCAGATCTCTGGACCGCTCCACCTCCAACGTGGAGGGACCTGCTATCAGCCAGTCATCCAGGTAAGGGCAGACCTTGCGGACCTCGGACCCCTCTGCACCGCATGAATGCTGCCACCACTACGATGCATTTAGTGAAGACCCTGGGAGCTGATGAGAGGCTGAAGGGCACTGCCTGGAACTCGTAGAGGGTTCCCTCTGCCCAAAAGTGGAGGAACCGCTAATGAGATGGACAGATTGGGACATGAAAAAACATGTCTTGGAGGTCCAGGGAGCAGAACCACATGCCCTGCTCCAGGGATGATATTATCTGAGACAGAGTTACCATCCGAAAGGTGTACAGCCTTAGGAACTTGTTCAGGTCATGCAGATCGAGAATGGGGTGCCAGCCCCCAGTCCATTTTAGAACCAGGAAGTACCAGGAAACAAACCCTGAGCACGGAGGAGTATCCGCAACCTTGCTGACTACCCCCTTTCAGAAGAGCTGGTTGATGTCATCTCGGAGAGCCGACTGGGAGGCTGCGGACCTGGTAGCCTCTCATGGGGTGCGGGCTCAAAAGGGAGGGACCTGCTCGAACTCCAGAGGCAGGCCCCTGCCGACCACTTCCAGCACCCAGCGGTCCGTGGATATAGCAGACCAGGCGGAAAGGATGTGGCTGAGCTGGCCCCCTATGGGGGGGACCGGGGAGGTGAGATGAGGTTGGGGGCAGCACTTGCAACCCGTCACTGGGCAGGCTTGGAGGAGGAGGGACCAGCCAAGGAGCCGCTGGGACCCTTTCCCTGGGCTTCCTGACCAAGGAAGCGATGGACTTGGCTCTAGGGCATCAAGTTTGAGCCTGCTGGCCCTGCTGCTGGTGCTGCTGGGCAGGTCTTGACGCAGGAGTGGTGGGACGAAAGGGCTTAACGCTGCTGATGGCAGCCTTTGTCCTTCTGTGCAGATGTGACTGAATCTAGGGTGGCATTGGATTTTTCAATGCACTGGAGGAGGCCCTCCACACCAGGTCCGAACAGGTTGGTGCCCAGAAAGGGAACATCTGTGAGCTTGTGTTGGGTATCTGCCATGAAGGTCGAGATCCACAACCATGCCCTGTAGCGCATGGCCACTGCGGCCGCTACCGAACAGGCACAAGAGTCTCCAAGGTCCAGAGCCATCTGGAGCTGCTGCTTTGCCACCACCCTTCCCTGATTCTGGACCTGCTTGACCGTGGTCTGGAGGTTGGCGGGGAGATGAGGGAGCACCTCATCCAGGGAGCTCAACAGGGTGTGAGGGAAATGTGCCATCATAACAGCCGAGTTGGCTTGGTGAAGGCCCAAAGAGGTGGCAGTGTACACCTTTCTCCCTGAGTAGTCCAATTTCTTGGACTCCTTATCTGGGGGCATGTCCACGTCCCTTGTGTTGCCCGAGCACCTGAAGACAGAATCTGCCACCAACCGCTCAGCCGAGGGGTGCTCCAAGAAGCTGGAGAGAGAGCCAGTAGGGATCGTGTACTTGCGGGCCATCCTGGCCGATGGTGCTGGGCAGGCGGCTGAGCGCTGCCAGAGTTCTTACATCATACCCACAATGGCCTCCACTATGGGGAAGGCCTCCGTGGGGGAGTCCCCATTGTCCAGAATCTCCGTAAGGGGATATCCGGCCCATTTCTGCATGGGTTTGAGCGGCATACCGGTGGACTCCGAGATGAGCCGAAGGATACCAAGGAACGAGGTGGGGCTCTCATCCACAGAAAGACCCCTCGAGGATTCCAGGTTGACTGGACAGGAATGCAACGAGGATTCTTTGGACTCCAAATAGTCCGCATACAGCTGGTGACCACCTGAGCCATTCTCCACTCGCTGAGGGCGATCAGGGATTGAGAGTGACCGACAACCGATGGGGCAAACCTTGAGCCGACTGAGAATCCTTGGCTGGTGCCCCATTCTTTTGCTGGGGAGGCGGTGGTTCCACCACAATGGGTGGGGCAGCTGGTTTTGGCTGAGCCATCGACGCCGGGACAGGGTCCTCGACTGGGGAACTGGCGGTGGGAGTCAGCTTCAGCAATTCAGGCAACAGCCATTTAATTGCTGGTGTGGAAGCCGACATCGGCTTGTTGCCAGTTAAAAGGAGCTGTTGCCATATTAGATCCTCACAGTGCTGACACAACTTGCGCCAGAGCCTATCCTTAGCCGAGGAGGATGAGCATGAGGAAGAAGAGTGGTGCTGCTGCTTTGCGTGATGTCGGGGCCGAGACCGCCAATGTCGGTGGGATTTTCCTGAAGTAGAGGAGGACCGAAACCAAGTCCGTCGGTGGTGCCATCGGCAAGCTGAGGAAGAAGCAGGGGAAACCTACTGCCCCTCTGGTTCAGGGTCCTGGGCCGGGGACTTCTGCTCAATGGTCTGAGGCAAGTCCTTGGAAGGCACTGGAACCACAGGTGTCTGACAGAGAGAGTTGTCAGCCTCCTCAGTCGACAACATGTCGGTGGGCTCGAGAAAAATCTCGGCCGCATCAACAGGTGTCTCGGCCAGCTGGTCTGATGGGGACACCGTGAAACCAGTGGCCTGAGCCGCATCATCGACTGAAGTCGAGAGCCGATGGTCCAGAAAAAGAGATCTCTCCCACTCCTAAGACGGTGGGTCTTACCTTTTTTTGGATCCCTCTTCTGGGATCGAGGGGTGTAATACCCAGAAGGATCCTCCCCTTTAGTCTAGAGGGACTGGCACAACTCCTGAAAGGAAGACATGTAAGAAAAGCCCAGTTGGAGCAGAATAAAGGCCGAAGCGCAGCTCGCTGCGGCCTGGGCCACCTCCTCCACGAGGGTCGTGAGCTGTTCAAGCTGTTTCAGTTGTTCTGCAGAGCCCACCGCTGCAGACACCACCCAACGGGCCTCCTTCGATTTGACTGGCGGGTACCGTTTCTCTGGTCGCCCCAGCTAAAGTCAGGCAGTGCGGTCTTCGAGCACCGATGGAGAAAAGGACAGACACATCTCACAAGCCTGCAGATCGTGGTAGTGCACGTAACAATAAACGCACAAGGCGTGGGGGTCAGTGCACGACATCTTCTGCCCGCAGGGGCACCGGTGGAACCCAGG
Organism: Neoceratodus forsteri; assembly: GCA_016271365.2. Taxonomy (NCBI): domain Eukaryota; kingdom Metazoa; phylum Chordata; order Ceratodontiformes; family Ceratodontidae; genus Neoceratodus; species Neoceratodus forsteri. The sequence goes on along the minus strand of CM028133.1, from coordinate 594,497,939 downwards.
GACAGTCTTGTCCTCCATCGTAGCCATAAGAGAGAGGGTGAAGACTGAAGTTGAACGAGTTCCAAAATAAGTTTAGGAAAAAAATCTGCAGTTTTTAGAGCCAGGGCCTGCAAAACACGAGAGCGCTAAGGAGGGGAACCTGATGCTTCCAAGCGGTAAGAAAGATCTGGCGTCATGGGGCAAAGCTGAGAGTTTCATCACCCGGGTGGGTGGGAGGAGCCAGCCTGAAGACTTTCCGGACCATCTTAAAGCGGCAACGTACCTGCCAGACAGTGTGGATAGAACAACATGAGGGCATGAAGCTCAGAAATTCTTTGAGCAGAAGTGATATCCACCAGGAATAGCATTTTCCAGGAAAGGCAGTGCAGGTCATAAGTGGCAGCTGATTCAAAGGGGTCCACTGTTAGTTTTTCAGTTATGAAATTCAGATCCCATGGAGGAATGGGATGCCTTTTAGGAGGCTTCAGATGTAATATGCCTTTCAAGAACATCTTAGCCAAGGCCAGTCCAGTGGCGCTGAGGGTTGAGGTGCTGGACGCCACACCTCGCGCTACGCCGGCGACCCGAGTTCGGGAGCGAGCTTGGGCGCCGGGGGTCGGCAGGGGGTGGGTGAGGATTGAGCACCCGCTGGGCTACTCTCCTCCTTGGGGGGAAAGATCAGGGGAGTCCTGATGTGCCAGCGGCTCCTGGTGGAGACCGGGAGTGCTGCAGCATGCTGGGAGGCACGCAAGTAGCGTGGCCTGATGCAAGGCAGGGTTGCTGTGTGCCATTGCATCGGGGGCATGCTCACGTTGGGGGGGGGGACACGAGCACCAGAACTAGGAAAAGTTTGGTCACTAGGGGTAGGCGATGGCACCTGCCCCCATGCCTGCAGCCGGGTCCGGCCTGCCTGACCTCCCAGGTTCCTCCACCTGGGTCCTCACCCACATCGGATACTGACTAAAAAGAGTGCCCAAGAGAGGGGCAGCCCCACCCTGGAGGGGTTAAACTGGGGGTGCTGAGTGTGGTGTCGAGGAGAAGAGAAAAGGTACAGGCAAAGAGGACTTCAGGCTGGCAGGAACCATCAGGATGCCTGAGAGAGGTCCCTGCTGACTGTGACCGGAGGGAAAAATAATTGTAACAAAAAAAAAGAAAAAGAACAACTTAGCCAGATGGTGTTAATACAAAAGCCGACCATCCAACAGTTTGTGGAAGGCAGAGATGGCGGCCAAGTGGACTTTAATAGAAGAATAGCTGAGGCCCTCTGAGAACAAGGAGGCCAAATAGTCTAAGACTTTCATAAGAGGGCAAGAGTAAGGGTCCAGAGACAGACAGTTGGTGAGACCCCATCTAGAGTACTGCGTGCAATTCTGGAGACCCCATCTCTGTAAAGACATAGACAGAGTGGAGGCTGTTTAGAGGAGGGCAACCAAAATGGTGCAGGGTCTGCACCAGAAGACAAACAAGGCAAGACTAAAGCAGCTTACTATGTATACCCTTGAGGAAAGGAGGGAGATGGGGGACATGATAGAAACTTTCTAGTACCTCAAGGGAATTAATAAAGTACAAGAAGGTAGTATCTTTCAGAAAAAGAAATGTGCAAGAACAAGGGGGCACAATTTGAAGATGGGGGGGACGGCTCAGAGGTAATGTTAGAATGTATTTTTTTCACAGACAGGGTTGTGGATGCATGGAACAGCCTTCCCGAGGAGGTTGTGGAGTCAGGAACAGTGGGAGAACGCAAGAATTCATGGGACAGACATAAGGCAATTCTAGTGGGGGGTAGGAGGAAGTAAGCTGTTGATTAACTAGAATCTGCAGCTTATCGATCAGGTAGGGAAATGGGCTGACTGGGTGGGCCAAGCGGTCCTTATCTGCCGTCAAATTCTATGTTTCTATGTTAAGCAGACCAAATGGGAAAACGTTTCCATTTAAAATTGTAAGTATCCCTGGTAACCTGCTTCCGAGCAGCAAGAAGAGCATCCACTACCTGAGAAGAGACTTGTAGTCTATTTATGAAGAAATTTTCAGGAGCCAAGCATGAAGATGGAGGGTCTACAGATTGGGATGCAGGAGGCAGCCTTGGCACTGTGTCAAGAGGTCCAGCCTGAATGGCAATGGAACAGGTTCTGCTATCGATAGTTGTTGCAGAAGTGGGAACCATGCCTGTCGGGGCCACATGGGAGCTATGAGAAGCATCGTGGCTGGCTCCATCTGTAGTTTCATTAAAGTTCGGAGCAGGAGAGGGAGTGGGGGGAAGGCATATAAGAAGAGTCCTATCCTGGGTTGGGACAGGGCATCTGTAGAGCTTCCCCTTGTGTTCAGGATAATGGAGAAGTATTTGGGGAACTTGTGGTTTTCTGGGGATGCAAACAGATCTATTTGTGGGTTGTCCCAGAGATGAAAGAGATCCTGCAGGACTGAGTTGAGTAGCAACCACTCATGAGCAGAGGAATAGCGACTCAGAAGGTCCGCTAACTGATTGTGATGGTCTGGAAGATGAGCAGCCATGACTGTCAGTTGCTGTTTGGTTGTTTTGTACCACACCTCAATTGCTTCTATGCACAGGGAGTGAGAGCGTGTCCCTCCTTTTTTGTTGAAGTAACAGACCACCATCATGTTGTCCGACTGAATCCGTAGATGACCTGGGGTCAAATGCGAACTGAAGGCGTGCAGTCCCAGAAGGTTGTATGATGATGGGAGTGACCTAAAGGCCATGTGCCCTGAGTCCGATATGGACCGAGATGAGCACCCCAACCTTCTAGAGAGGCATCTGTTGTCAGAACTTGGTGAGGAGGGAACGCATGAAAAGGCATGCCCTGACTGAGATTGGAGCAGAGCGTCCACCATGTAAGAGCATACTTGAGGGCTGCAGTCACCCTGATAGGGTCTTTGAATTGCCCTGTTTTTTGGCACCACTGCTCTTGTAGAACCCATTGGACAGGATGCATCCGAAGGCATGCGAACTCCATGGTTTGGATGGTCCCAACTATGTGCCCGAGGAGGCGCAACATAAGTCAGGCAGTGACTATCTTTCATGACTGAATTTGTAAGGCCAGGCCAATTAGGGTATCCTGATGAGCAGGAAACAGACAGGCCTTGGTGACAGTCGTGTCCAGTATAGCCCCTATATACTGGAGCAAATGGGTCGGATGAGGGTTGGACTTGGGCCAGTTCACCATAATTCCAAGATCGTGGAACAACTGAAGGGTCTCCAAGAGAGGGGATAGTAGATGTTCACTGGTGTCTGCTTTTATTAGCCAATCATCCAAATAAGGAAAGACGAAGTGACACTTTTTTCTCAAGGCCCCTGCAACCACGGCTAGGCATTTGGCGAAAACACATGGGGCTGATGAAAGGCCGAAGGGCACAGCCCGAAACTGGTAATTTTGGCCCAGTAGGTGGAAGCGTAGGTATTGCTGATGCACTGGATGAATGGGTACATGCAGATATGAATCCTTCATATCCAATGTGCACATCCAATCTCCTTGGCACAGGAGAGGCAAGATGGATGTTAAGGTAACATCCGAAAATGTTTGTACTGGATGTACTGATTTAGGTTTCTCAAATCTAATATTGGTCTGAGGTCTCCAGTTTTCTTGGGTACCAGAAAGAAATGAGAATTAAAACCCTGTTGTTGTGACAATGGTATGGGAACAGTAGCCTGCTTGGTTACTAGGGTGGTAAGTTCCTCCTATAGTATAGAAAGGTGTAGCTGAGGATACTGAACCTGCTGAGGAGGAAGTAGAGGTGGTACTGAAATTAGTTCCAGTGTATGTCCAGTTTGAATAATCTGGAGTACCTATGCATCTGTTGTTATTTGCTGCCAAGCCTCCAAATGAAGGACAAAATGACCCCTTACCATCTCTGAGGCTTAGACAAGAAGACGAGGGGAAAGCCCTAGGAAGTCACTGAGAACTGGAGTTGCTGGCCCCTCCAGGGGGATGGGCATGGGAGGGACGCATGGTGATTGAATTGCCTCTTGTGTTTTGACCGCATCCCCGAAAAGCACCTCAGTTAGAGGACTTGAAACAGTTACCTCTTTTATTGTAGTGTGAGTATTGGTTCCGTAGCATATGGTACATGCTGTGAACCATTCAGAGGGTAAGTTCAGAAGCCTGGAGGTCATCCAAAATGATTTGGGTACAAGGACCAAATAATTTGTTGCCACAGAAAGGGGCATTAACTACTTTATGCTGGACATCTGGTGCCAAGCCAGATACCTGAAACCAGGCGATGCCTCTGGCAGAGAGCCACACAGAAGTATCAATCACATCGTAGCCCAACCGAAGCAAGTGGTGAGAAACGGACATCATGGTTGACATGATTTGTAGCAATTGCTCCTTGTCCTAGGAAGGAGGTAATTTGTTAAGGAGTTCTATTGCCGAGGTACCCAGGGTACACTGGTATTTCACCATGTGGCCCATATAGTTTAGGATCCTTACATTCATGGTGCCAGAAGCGAAGACCTTTCCCAGATAATCAGGTCATCTGGATTCTTTATCTGGAGGTAAAGAACTCATATGTTTAGGCTTTTCAGTGTGGGTCGTGAGCGGCTGCAATGACCACTAAGTCAGCTGTAGGCACTGTGGACAAATAATGATGGTCCAAGGGAGCTTGGTATAGCCAGTCAGCCTTACCATGGATGGCCATTATGGCCGAAGGCTGATGCCACGCATCAGAAATGGCGTTCTGATAAGTAGGTATTAATGGAGGAATGACTAGGACAGGCTCCTCGGGTGGCTCGAGGTAGTCAGCCATGTCCCGTCGCTGTTTATCTTGTTCAGTAGTGGAGAACCCCATGACTTTCTGAATCTGTATCATCATATCATTGAAAGAGGGGTCATCTTGAGGGGAGGCAGCCCACGGGGCAGGTAGATCCTCGTAGAAGGAGGAGAACATGGAGTACGGAGAGTCCTGGTCAGTAAATTCTCTATGCAGAAATTCCTCTTCATAAATATCCTCTGGAAGGTCCCCCACCAGGTCAGGTTCATTCGACAGGTAATCCTCTAAAAGGGGGTGGGGGAGACCAAGTGTGAAGCGTCCTGGTCGGTATGGGGCCATTTGGGCGGAGGAGAGGCAGAACGCTGGGAAAGATGAGCCGGTGTCTGAGTAGGAGATTGGCTATATCCCATGGATTTCAGTACTGTACGTACACTGCGTTCAATATTGGGTACCTGCAACGGCGGGATATCTACCGGTCGAGGCTGGCTGTTTGTAATAATAGGTGTCAGAGAGGGTATTGGGCAGTGGGAGGGATCGGGATGAGCCCTGGAAAAATATAGTCCTGGTTCTCTCTGTAAGTCAGCCGTACCCATATAGGAAGGCACCTGAGAAGGTGGATTGTTAAGCATGGCAGATGACATTGGTTTGCCCTTAGGAATTCCTGTCATCGACAACGAGGCAGGAGAAGAATGCATACTGTATGAGACAAAAGACATCGATGGGAAAGGGGCTCCCATCGACAGAGCAGCCGTTTTCTTGGCTGCAAGTCCCACAGTGGTCATCGACAAAGAAAAAGAAGCCTTCATCGATGGAGGGACAGCAGAATGTACTGTCCTGAGTGCCTGGGCAAGCTCCGTCAATGGGAGAAGCACTCCCGTCAACGAGGCACGCTCCGTCGACGGTGCATATGTTGCAGAAGTCACCGTCAACGTGTGTCATGGAAGGGAGTGAGAGGAGGGTTTCTCCTTCTCCCTTTTGTGTTTAGAATGAGACCAAGTGGTGCGGGAGCCCTTGGAACGAGCCCTCTAGGTCTGCTCCAACAGGGAAACCTGTTGCTCCATCAGAAAACTTGATTTCTTGCAACCGTCGATGTTGAGTTGCCTGTTAAATTATTTGCAGAAAATACATGAGGTGGTGTCGTGTGTGGGTCCCAGACACCTAACACAATATAAATGATTATCAAGCTTAAAGATCTTCCTGCCACAAGAGCAGGAATGAAATAAGGCTTGCTTGTTTGTAAATCCTTTCTTAGACATTTGTTTTGTTCAAGTCTCATCGATGACTGCTTCACAGAAGATTAAGCTAGCTGCTGTGTGAGCTGAAGCTGGCGGGAAAATGAACAGAGGATACCAGGGACCACCCACACTTATATAGGGAGCAAGGAAGTGATGTCATATGTGGGTGGTCCCTGGAAAAAGACTGCAGAAGACGCTGCCATGTGACAGCACCCTCTGCTGGAACCTCCCAAGAGTAATAACCTACTGCAAGTGAGCATTCCGTAGAAGATCTATTGTTACAGGTGACTAACCTGTTTTTCTAGAGATGTGGATATGTTGTTCTTATCCATACATTATGGCAGACTCCTAGCAGTTCTCCAGGAGAAGGGAGGCAAGGCGCACACCCCCTACTTGGGAAACATTATAAGGCATTATGGGCTGAGTTTTCACTGCTATGCAGACGATACTCAGCTCTATATGTCCTTCGTACCTGAACAGAATGACGCATTATCGGTCTTTAACAACTGCCTCACTGAGATTCAGGACTGGATGAGTGTGAACTGGTTGAAACTAAATCCGGATAAGACTGAGGTGCTGGTTGTGGACCCGGGTCACTATGTAGAGAAGTTGACTACTGGGTTCCCCTCTGGTCTTTTATTAGGGGGTAACCAGTTGAGATCTGAATAGGTGCGAAATCTGGGCGTAATTTTTGACAGTGAGCTGACGCTGAAGACACAGGTATCGGCCACTGTCAAGTCTTCCTTTTACCATCTGAGGAATATCGCCCGGATAAAACACCTTGTTCCACATGATGACCTTCCTGTGTTGTTCCACGCTTTTGTTTCCTCTCGTCTTGATTACCGTAATGCTCTATATCTAGGATTGCCGGGGGTGGATCTCCGTCGCCTGCAGCTGGTGCAGAACGCAGCAGCCAGGTTGTTGCTGGGTTATCAAGAACTTGCCATATCACACCTGTGCTGCGCGAACTGCACTGGCTGCCAGTGTGGTGGAGAATCACCTTCAAGGTCACATTGCGGACCTATAAGACCCTACATGGTCAGGGACCGGGCTACCTGCAAGATCTCCTTTGTCCTTACCGCCCTCTCCACCTACTCCGCTCCACTGACAAGGGATTGCTACAGATACCCAGGGTTTGTCTTCAATCATCTGGGGCCAGGGCTTTTTCCTTTATGGCCCCAACCCTGTGGAATTCTCTACCTCGTCAGATTACAGAGCGCCTGTCTGTGGAATCATTTAAGAGGTCTCTGAAAAGCCACTTATTTGCACTAGCATTTGGATAAGCTTATGGTCATTTTTACTGTTTTATGTCATTATTTATTATAGTTGATGTTTTATTCTTGATATGTATTAGCGCTTTGATATATTGAAAAGCGCTCTACAAATAAAATTTTGATTGACTGATTTGTTTTTTTGATTGATTTGAAAAAGAGATTGGAGAACTGAGGCCCCCAAACCAGCATCCTGGCATGACTCTAGGTTGATGTGGTAGTGGGAAATGAAAGTGTTTGCTAACTTCCAGGTAGCAGCCCTGCAGATTTCCTGGATAGGGGTGTCCCTAGAAGCAGCCACCGATGCAGCACTGTGGAGAGTGGAATAAGCCCTTAGCCCTCCAGGAGGCTCCCTACCCTCCAACCTATAGCAGAGATCAATGCATGATGTAATCCATCTGCCAATCATCCGCTTAGCTGCATACCTGCCAGGTGAAGCTTCAGCATAGGTGACAAACAGCTGGCGAACTAATGACCTCACAAATGGGGAGCCTAAGGAAATTCAGGAAGAGTTTAGGAAATTGGGGAAGGACCTCAAGCAAGTAGCTACTTCTGTCAACTTCTCGGAAGTAGTACCTGTGAGAGGCATGGGAGAGCGTAAGGGTGCACACACCAGGAATTTTAACTCATGGTTAAAGAACTGGTGCTGTGAGGAAGGGTTTGGATTCATTGGTGACTGGGGACCCACATGGAGGGATGGAGCTTGTTCAAGCCTGACGGCCTGCATCCATCCTGGAAGGGAATCCAAGCACTCAATGATAAATTTAAATACTACATGGATAAGCATTTAAACTAGCCACGGGGGTGGCAGGCCTGCAAGGAGGGTACCTAATTGCTCACCCCCCACAGCTAGCAGTGGAATCAGTGAACAAGAGGAGTAGATATCTCTACAAAGCAGTGTGCAAAACACAGAGATAAGCACCCAAGGGGTGGATAGACAAAAAGGTGGCAAAATTCAACAGCTGGACAGACACCAGGGAGAACCAGGGATAAAGGACAACCAGGGAGAGGGCTAGAGTAGAACAGCTAAACAGTCCAGGGAGTTCACATCATGGAAAGCCACGTGTGCCAATGTCAAGAGCCTTAGCAACAAGATGGAGGATCTGGAGGCTGCCATGGTGCAGTCGGACCTGGACATTGTAGCCATCACAGAGACCTAGTGTAATGATAACCACGACTGAGAGATGGCCATATCCGGGTACAACATATTCAGAAGAGACAGGGCAGGTAGGAAGGGTGGAGGAGTGGCACTTAATGTGAAAGATGGCATAAAGGCCGCAGAGATCCAGGAGGAACAAAATGGGGGGAGAGATACTGTGGGTTAAGCTGGAAAGGAAAATGGTGTCAGCCATCCGCACGGGGTGGTCTACAGACTACCAACCCAGGAGGAAGAAACAGATAGAGAGCTGATGCTAGCCATCCAAAGGATGGCAGACAAGGGTGAGGTGGTGCTGGTTGGAGATTTCAGTATTCCAGATGTGGACTGGAACCTCCCAGCAGCAGCATCAACCAGGAGCAGATTTATCCTGGTCTCCCTTCAAAGCGCCTTCCTCAAGCAACTGGTCATTGAACCAACTCAGCAGAAGGCAAAACTGGACCTCATCCTAACAAACAGGGACAGTGTGATGGGGGTAACAGTGGGGGAGCACCTGGGGAACAGTGATCACTGGTCACTGTGGTTTGAAATCACAGAAGGAGCAGAACCAAACTGCACAAAAACACGTATCCTAGATTTTAGGGGGGCAGACTTTGGGAAATTGGGGAGATGCTTGAAAGAGGCATTAATGCGAATGGGGAAGGAATCTGGGGTTGAGGAACAGTGGGCAATATTTAAAACAGGGATTACAAGAGCAACAGAATTATGCATTAAGCAGGTTAGCAAGGGGAAAAGGAAGAGGAGGCCATTACGGTTTTCCAAGGAGGTAGCGGAGAAAGTGAAAGCCAAAAAGACCGCATTCAGGCAATACCAAAAGACACAGACAGAAGAGGACAAGGAGAAGTACCAGGAGAAGAAAAGGGAGGCAGGGAACTCTGTGGAGGGGTTGTGGGATAACAGATTGACCAGATACCGGACTTCAAGTTCAACACTCTGTGTGATGTTTATTCAAAATGCAAGAGATAACCTTCAGAAATGGCATATCCCTTCTTAAGTACATCAGTTTGTAACAACAGACTATGCAAGTTTTTCCTCTACACTTAGCCAGCACGTACTGATCTCTGATCTAACTTATCTGTTGAGATATAGCCTCCCCTATGCGGGCCTTGTTTGTTTGGGTGGTGGGGGCTCAAATAAAAAAATAAAACAAGCTAAAGACAAAGAACCTCAGTGCAGAAGACTGAAACATGGGTTACCCCAAAGGCCATTGACAATAAGACAAGTTTCAATTAAACACATCATACATACTTCCATAATGCAAAGCATCATGGGATACAGTCTGGATACAGAAGTTGATACCAGCCCATTTACAGAAGAAAGGGTTCTGAAAGAACTCTTAAAACTGAAGGTGGACAAAGCAATGGGGCCTGATGGGATTCATCCCAGAATTCTAAAAGAACTAAGGGTGGAACTAGTGACACCACTGACTACCCTCTTTAACAAATCATGGGAGGATGGGGTGGTACCCGAGGACTGGAGGAGGGCAGATGTGATTCCCCTTCACAAAAGTGGGAGCAAGGCAGAAGCAGGAAACTACAGACCTGTTAGTTTAACCTCAGTGGTAGGGAAAAATGATGGAATCACTTCTGAAGGAAAGAATTGTCGAGTATCTAGAGGCCAGAGGGGCACAGGACCCAAGGCAGCATGGATTCACAGCGGGAAGGTCATGCCAGACGAATCTCATAGATTTCTTTGACTGGGTGACCAAAGTAGTAGATCAGGGAGGGGCTGTGGACATGGCCTACCTAGACTTTAGCAAGGCATTTGACATAGTCCCACACAAAAGATTAATATACAAGTTAGCCAGCCTGGGAGTAGGTCCCAAGATGACAGCCTGGGTAAAGAATTGGCTGGAGAATAGGACACAGAGAGTAATAGTAAATGGAGTCCACTCTGAAGAAATACAGGTTACTCACCTGTAACAGGAGTTCTAGGAATGGTATATGTTGTTCATCCACACTGTCTAGCAGGTTACTTGCTGCTTTAAATCTTGCCGGAAGGTCTTCAAGCTGGCTCCTCCCACCCACCCGGGTGCTAAAACACTCGGCTCCGCCCCATGACGCCAGATCTGGCCCGCTGGAAGCTCAGGTTGTGCGTCGAAGCCGGGGAGGTCGGTGGGTCGTAGGGATGAACAACATATACCATTCCTAGAACTCCTGTTACAGGTGAGTAACCTGTATTTCTAGGGACATGGATATGTTGTTCATCCACACTGTCTGGCAGACTCCTAGCAGTTCTCCGGGAGGAGGGAGGCAAGGCGCACACCCCTACTTAGGGAATAAAGACTGAGAACCAAGGCCCCAAAACCAGCATCCCGGCGTGACTCAAGGTCAATGTGGTAATGGGTAATAAAGGTGTGTGCTGACTTCCAGGTAGCAGCCCTGCAGATTTCCTGGATAGGGACGTCCCTGGAAGCAGCCATCAATGCAGCAGTATGACGGGTAGAATGAGCTCTTATCCCTCTGGGAGGCTCCATGCCCGCCAACTTGTAGCAGAGATCTATGCAGGAGGTGACCCACCTGCTTATCGTCCGCTTGGCTGCAGGTCTGCCAGGTGTGGCTTCAGCGAGGACAAACAGCTGGCGCAACCTCTCCCCGAATTTCAGCCATGCGCTCCTTATAATAAGCAAGCGCCCTTCTAGGGTCCAAATTATGGAGCCTGTATTCGGCCTCCGAGGTGTGATTGGGGTAGAACACCGGCAGAGTCAACACCTGGTTAAGGTGAAACTCCGACACCACCTTCGGAAGGAATTTCGGGTGGGGGCGTAGGACAACCTTGTCCCTGTGGAAGACCAGGTAAGGAGACTCAATGCAGAGCGCCTGGAGTTCTCCCATGCTTCTGGCTGATGTGATAGCCACCAAGAAGGCGGTCTTCCACGACAGGTGAGAGAGTTCACACCTGTGCATTGGTTCGAATGGCTTGCCCATGAACTTTGCCAGTACCAGCAGTAAATCCCACGGAGGTGGGTTCTCGCACGGAGGAATGTGATCAAGGCCTTTGAAAAAGCCAGACCACCTTCTCCTGCGCCCGACTGCTCCCGGCCCGCGCCGGTAAGCAGAGATGACTGCCAGTGCACCCTTAGGGTCGCCGACCTAAGCCCTTGACTAGAAAGGGACCATAAATAGTCCAAGATGCTTGCCAAAGGACAGGAGGAAGGGTCCAAGCCCTTGCCCTGACACCAAATGGAAAATCTCTTCCATTTGAAGGCATAGCATTTCCTGGTCGACTCCTTACGGGATGCCTCAACAACATTGAGGACCTCGTCGGAAAGACCCAAGGCCTGGAACTCTAGCCGCTCAGGAACCAGGCCGTCAGGTGCAGGGATTGAAGGTCCGGATGGAACACCTTCCTGATTGACTGAGAGCAGGTCAGGCGAGCTGGAAGCTGCCTCGGGGCCTGGAGCTGAGGCTGAGGAGATCTGGTACCTGAACTGGCGGAGCCAGTCTGGGGCTATCAGAATCACCCGCGCCTTGTCCCTCCTTGCTTTGAGAAGCACCTTGTGAATCAAGGAAATGGGGGAAGGCGAAGAGGCCCGGGGTCCACAGCCTCGAGAAGGCATCCCCTGCAGCGAGCCCTGCTGAGGGGGCGGGCATGAAACAGCCTCAGCTGCTTCCCTGGAGGCAAACAGGTCCACCTGAGGTGTGCCCCAATGGGAGAACAGATCTTGTACTACCTCCAGCAGGAGAGACCACTCATGAGATGCAGCCCCTATCCGGCTCAGGGCATCGGCCAGGTGTTGGAGGCTCCTGCCACATGAATGGCTAGGAGATCCGCCTCCAGGCTGCGCAAGAGGACCAAATGTGGAGCTTCCCTGCATAGAAGCATGAACGCTGCCCCTGGCGGTTTAGGTAGTACATGGTCGTGGTATTGTCCGCCTGACTCGGACCACTTGACCTCAAGAAACGGAGCAAAGGCGGTGAGAGCTAGGCGGACCGCTCGGAGCTCCAGCAGGTTGATGTGGCATCGACTCCAGCAGGGACCAGAGGTCGCGGCGCTCGGTGTTCCCCCAGATGGGCACCCCAACCCATCAAAGAGGCATCGGTAGATAGAGAGACCGTCGGCTTGGGGCGGACAAACGGGATGCCCTCCTGCAGATGAGATGGAACGGTCCACCACCGGACAGCGTTCCACATCTCCTGGGTCACCATCACTAGCTGGTCCAATGGATCGCAGCATTGTGACCACTGGCTGGCCAGTCCCCACTGAAGGGGCGATGTGCCAGCGTGCCCAACGGACCATGCTGGTACAGGCCGCCATGAGACCCAGGAGGCGCAGGAAGTCCCGGGCAGTGCGCGATTGCCCAACCAGAAATGATTGGGCAAAGGAGGTAAGAACCTCAGCCCTGTCCACCGGGAGCCGTGCTCTGGCTCGAAGAGAGTCGAGCTCTGCCCCGATAAACAGAATCACCTGCTTCGGCTCGAGTTCGGACTTGGCCTCGTTGATGAGAAGGCCGACTTGAGAGCAAACCTGGACGGCCAGATCTCTGGACCGCTCCACCTCCTGTCTGGAGGGGGCTGCTATCAGCCAATCGTCCAGGTAAGGGTACACCCGGACCCCTCGGTGCCGCAGGAAAGCTGTCACCACTGCAATGCATTTGGTGAAGACCCTGGGAGCTGGAGACAGGCCGAAGGGCATGGCTCGGAACTCGAAGAGGGATCCCTCCGCTCGAAAGCGAAGGAATCTCCGACGTGACGGACGGATAGGGATGTGAAAGAACGCGTCCTGCAGGTCCAGAGAGCAGAACCACACGCCGTGTTCCAGGGATGGTATTATCTGAGCCAGAGTGACCATCCTGAAGGTTCGAGACCTCAGGAACTTGTTCAGGTCGTGTAGGTCGAGAATGGGCGCCAGCCCCATCCGCTTCAGAACAAGGAAGTACCTGGACACAAACCCGGGTCTGAGGAGGTCCGCCACCTCTCTGATCACCTCCTTTTGGAGGAGGAGGCGATGTCGGCCGACAGAAGCCGACAGTGAGGCTCGCGGACCCGAGGCCCCCGAGGTGCGACAGCTCTGAAGGTGGGGCCTGCTTTCGAATTCTAGAGGCAGGCCTTTTCCCACCACCTCCAGTACCCACCTGTCCGTGGTAATAACGGACCAGGTGGAAAGGAAGTGCTGAGCCGTCCCCAGAGGGAACCTGGGTGAGGTGACGGGGTTGGGGTGACACCTCAGCCCGTCACTGGGCAGGCTTGGAGGAGGGACCGGCCGAGGGACCTCCTGGGCCTTTACCTCCCTGCTTCCTGTTGGAGGAAGCCCCGGGCTTGGGTTTGGGATGCAAGCCCGAGCCTGCTGGCCCTGGCGTTGCTGGGCCGGACGCACTGTGGCGCAGAAGGACGAAGGGCTTAGGCTGTGGTTTGTGCCTTGTCCTTCTGAGGAAGAGACCGAGTCCAAGCAGCATTGGACTCTCGATCCTCTGCAGGTGACCTTCCACCCCAGGGCCGAAGAGGTCAGTCCCCAAAAAGGGAACATCCGCCAACTTGTGCTGGGTATCCGAAGTAAAGGTGGATATCCTCAGCCAAGCCCGACGACGCATAGCCACTGCGGCCGCCACATACCTGGCACATGAGTCCCCAATGTCTAAAGCAGTCTGGAGCTGCTGTTTGGCCACTGCCCTGCCCTGGTCCCGCACCTGCCTGACCGTAGTCTGCAGATCCGCGGGAAGATGAGGGACGACCTCATCCAGGGAGCCAACAGGGCATGAGAAAAATGTGCCATGAGGACGGCCGAACTGGCCTGGCGAAGGCCGAGAGAGGACGCAGCATAGACTTTTCGCCCGGCATAGTCCAATTTCTTGGACTCCTTGTCGGGAGGTTTGTCCACATCCCTAGCGTTCCTGGCACGCCGGAAAACGCTGTCGGTAACCAACCCCTCAGCCGAGGGGTGTTCCGAAAAACCGGACAGGGAACCAGTAGGGATTGCATACTTCCTGGCCATCCTGGCCGAAGGCGCAGAACAGGAAGCAGGGCGCTGCCAGAGCTCCAAGGCCGGACCCACTATGGCCTCGGCCACCGGAAAGGCCTCATAGGAATCTCGGTCCAGAATCTCCTGGGGGATATCTGGCCCGCTTAGAAACGGGTTCGAGCCATCCCGTGACTCCGAGATGAGCCGGGCAATCCTAGGAAGGACGGCGGCTATCGTCCACAGACTGTCCTCCTGAGGACTCCAAGTCCATTCGCTTGGAGAAAGGGAGGAATCATCCGGACTCAGAAGAGTCCTCAAAGAGCTGCCTCAGGCCTGAGCCACCCTCCACCTGCCGAGGTCTACTCGGGAGTGAGGGTGACAGACAGCCTATGGGGCAGTCCCCTGAGCGACCGGTAATTTTTGGTCGGAGCCCCAACCAATGGCTGTGGAGGCGGAGGTTCCACCGAATCGTGGGCAGCTGGAACACCGCACAACCGCCTGGGAACAGGCCTCGGCTAAAGCGAGGGTTGTTTTGGCAACTCGGTGACAGCCACTTAATGGCGGGGAAGACCACGGCGCGGCTATTCCTGGTCAGAAGGAGCTGTTGCATATGAGTTCCTCATACCTCCGACACACATCATGCGCCAAGCCTCCTCGCCCGAGGAAGGGAAGAGGATGAGCGCGGCGCCGCTGCCGCGTGCCGAGACTGAGACCACGGCGACTGGCGTGGGATTGGCTGATCATGAAGACGCCCGTGACCGGAGACCGAGAACCTTGGCTAGGCCAAGGACGGTATGGAGGTGTCGCGAATCGCACTTCCGGTTCGGACGTATTCAACCAAGGCTCCGGAACCGGAGGTACAGACAAGCCGACGGGATCCTCAACTCCCACCGGGGAACCGGGAGGGGACTTTCAGCTTCTCCAGCCGACAACCTGTCCAACGGGTCGAGAAAACTGACGCGCTGATGGAGTCTCCGTCAACTGGCCTGACAGGGACACCGTGAAACCAGTGGCCGGGCCGAGAGGTCGACCAAGTCCACGGCCAACAACTAGGGAGAGGGATCTTTCCGCCTCCCAAGAGCGCCGACGGTGAGACTTACTTGTCTCTCTTTGGACCGAGAAAATGGTCCAGAAGAAGTTGGACCTCACCTTTGTCGAGAGGGTCAGACAAAGCTCCTAAAAGAAGCCAATAAGAGGCACCGAGAGATAGCGGACAAATGCCGAGCCGAGGGTAGAAGCGCCCGCGCCGCTTCCTCTCTTCGAGGGCGATCATCTGTCGAGCTGATCGCGCCACCGCCGGACACTGCCGACGGGCCTCTTTTGACTTTACTGGAGAAATCCTTCTGGGGCGCCCCAGTTGTAAGCGGGCACGGCACGGTCTTCGAGGGCGTGGGCCGAAAAGGAAAAGCACAGGTCGCAGGCCTGCGGGTCGTGCTCAAGGCCCAAGCAGTAGACGAACGTGGAGTGCAGATCCTCCGAGACATCTTCTGCCCGCAAGGGCATCTCCGGAAACTGGGAGTCGATTTGTCCATCGCAGCCGCGAGGGAGAGAAGACCGAAGTCTTTTTAGCAAAACTTTTAATTTCGAAAATTCGAAGAATTAGGAGCCAGTCTTATACGCAGAGCGTTAAGGAGGGAACCTGAGCTTCCAAGCGTAAGGAAGATCTGGCATCATGGGGCGGAGCCGAGAGTTTTACCACCCGGGTGGGTGGGAGGAGCCAGCTTGAAGACCTTCCGGCAAGATTTAAAGCGGCAAGGAACCTGCCAGACAGTGTGGATGAACAACATATCCATGTCCCTAGAAAGGGGTTACTATGGGTACCGCAGAGGTTCAGTGATGACCGTCTCTTCAATGTCTTTATAAGCTTACATTGCAGAGGGACTGGAAGGAAAGTATGTCTCTTTGCAGATGACACAAAGATCTGCAACAAAGTTGATGCACAAGGTGGGGTGGAAAGGATGAGAAGGGACTTGGCAAGGTTAGAGGAATGGTCAAATGTATGGCAGCTTAGATTCAATGCTAAGAAGTGCAAGGTAATGCACCTGGGAAACAAAACCCAGGGAAGAGTATACAATGGGGGTGAGATACTAACAACAACAAAATGGAAAGGGACCTAGGGTAGTCATATCAGATGACCTAAAGGTGGGCAAGCAATATGAGAGGGCAGCAAGGAGGCTGGGTGGGGGTACTGGGATGCATAGGAGAGGCATCACCAGCAGAAAACAGGAAGTTATTATCCCTCTGTACAGACAGCTGGTGAGACCCCATCTGGAGTACTGCGTGCAGTTCTGAGACCCAATCTCCGCAAAGACATAGACAGGATGGAAGCTGTCCAGAGGAGGGCAACTAAAATGGTGCAGGGTCTGCACCGGAAGACATATGAAGAGAGGCTTAAGGAGCTTGATATGTATAGCCTCGAGGAAAGGAGGGAGAGGGGGGACATGATAGAAACTTTCAAGTACCTCAAGGGAATCAACAAAGTCCAAGAGGGTAGCATCTTTCAAAAAAAGAGGTGTGCAAGAACAAGGGGCACAATTTGAAGATGGGGGGGGGCTCAGAGGTAATTTAAGGAAGTATTTTTCAAGAGAGGGTTGTGGATGCATGGAGCGGCCTTCGGAGGAGGTTGTGGAGTCAAAAACAGTGGTGGAATTCAAGCATGCATGGGACAGTCATAAGGCAATTCTAGGGGGTGGGGGCAGGAAGAAGTAGGCTGCTGGTTAACTAGGATCTGCAGCTTATCCATTAGGTAGGGAAATGGGCAGACTGGGTGGGCCAAGCGGTCCTTATCTGCCGTCAAATTCTATGTTTCAATGTTATATGTAAATCACCATGACATTTCAGACTTGTTCAACTTACAGCAATTTACGTGCATTTTAAATGGCACAACTAACTTAAGTTCTATAATATACAGTCACCTAATACTTTTTGGCCCAGATATTCAAAAGAGTTGCGCCATGCACAACCCACTGATGCGCCCCGGTGCGATATTTAAAAGGGAAAATTGCGCCGCACAAATCCTGATGCACCAGGGTGCATCAGTAATGCATGCAGGCACAGGTGGTGCCCCATGATAACCTGCACAGCCCGATATTCAGCCTGGGCGTGCAGAGTTATGCAGGCCAACCCACCTGTGCCTGCACAAAGTTACGCCTAAAAAAACAGGAACAAGTGAGGCCACCCACAGGTGAGTTGCGCATTGCAGGCGCAACACAGCAGCTGCCACCACGGGTGGCCATCAGCTATTCCGCCACAACCGGCGGCGCACTATGCGATCGTGGGCATCACTGTATCCCCAAGTCCAATATCCCTGGTGGTGGAACATCAGGCCGATTGCGGTGACGTCCCACCACACCCAAGTCAGAATGTCCTGGTGATCTAGTGGACTACACCTGCCCACTGGGCCCCACCATCAGCTCCTCCCACATCAGCCGTGAGCAGCATCCCACCCGCCTGCAGCCCACGACTGACAGCTCGGTGAGAAGCTGCGCCCGATGGTTCAGGCGGGCCAATGGGCGTACATGCTCCCGTACTAGTCGATCCGATATTCATTCACATATCTGGACTGGCTAGTATGGTGACTGCAGCATTAGCTCATGCTCTGGGCTCAACAAACTACCGAAAATATCGTCGGCGAGCGACGGCAAGTGGTGCCGCCACCACTGAGAAGCGAGCAGTGAGCTCGGCGAGTAAGTGAAATCACTAGATCTGAGATCTCGAACGAGGTATGCCACCACCAGCCTCGATATGAACCGAGATGAACTGAAAGTGATGCCAGCCAGCTAATAGCGATCCACTGGACCACCAGGGATATTGGACTTGAGGCGGATACGATGCCCGCGATCTATTGTCAGGTCCACTGGACCACCAGGGATATTGGACTTGGGGAATACAGTGATGTCCACGATTGGGCTAATCGCGGTCCACTGGACCACCAGGGATATTGGACTTTGGGGGGGGATACAGTGATGCCCGCGATCGGGCTAATCGCGGTCTACTGGACCACCAGGGATATTGGACTTTGGGGGATACAGTGATGCCTGCGATCGGGCTAATCGCAGTCCACTGGACCACCAGGATAACAGACGTTCTCTGTCCCTTATGGGACGTCCCACAGTCGGGCTGCAGGGGCGTCGGTCCCCGGCGGCTGCTGCCTGGCAAGGCGCCAGGTGCAAGTCGTTGAGGATCGGTGCACCTGCATGCTAATCTAAACAAATGGGGCCGTAATCAGATGCAAATGGCCCATGAGCGCCTTGCATAATTATGGCCCCATTTGCATGTCATCCTTGAATATCGCAGGTGCTGTGTGCATGGCGCAATGGCACTTGCGCCACCGCATCTCAATGCTCCACTCTGACCACTTGCGCTGACGCAGTGCCACTGCACCATGCACAGTGGGGCTGGCCAGGGTGTGATATTCAAAGCAGTTGTGCCATAGTGCAACTCTGTTGAATATCACCCTGGCCACACCCCTGCGCAACAAATTTGAGCTGCGCACAGGCTTGCGCCACAGCCTGGCACAGTTTGAATATCTGGGCCTTTACCTTTATCAAACACACCTAGTGTCATGGTATTTTCAACATTTACGGGTTTTAGAGATAAGGTATATACATTAAAGTACTTTATGACACAGTGCCATTGCATACTAAATCCAACAATGAGGAACACGGCCTGTTTTCTATCAGCTTGGAGGTCATAACAATAACCTCCCTGTATGAGGACCTAAGAGGGAAAAGGAAAATTAAAGAGGATACTATAGCATAGTCAAGAAAGGGAATGGGGTGCCCATAGGTGGCCAACCTTATGGAAAAGAAATTGTAAAGGATAGATTATGCTAAGAAATAGAAGAGCTGCTGCAACAGATTTAAGAAAAGGTCAGTCCTCAAGAGTGGCAGGAGCTTCCTGTCACAAGGTCAGTAAGGGAAGCCAAAGCTCAGACAGAAGAGTCCATCGCAAAATCACTGGGTAGAGGAGACAAAACCTTTTACAGGTACATAAGTGAAAAAAGAAGGGAAAAGGGAGGGACAGTGAGACTGAAGGGGGAGGATGGGGCCAAGTGGAGGATGACAACAGTAAAGCTGACATACTGAACAGATATTTCTGCTCAGTCTTTACTGAGAAAGAGGAGGGTAATGGGCCTGAAGGGAGTACAAAGGTTTGGAATGGTGCAGAAATGGACACAAGTCCCTTTACACGGGAAAGGATCCTTAAGGAACTGGAAAGAATAAGAGTCAATAAAGCAATGGGGCCAGATGGGGTGCACCCTTGGGTCCTAAAGAAACTAAGAGAGGTGGTGGCTGAACCTCTGGCAATCCTGTTTAGCTGATCACTGGAAACAGGGGAGGTACCCAAAGACTGGAGGACAGCAGATGCAGTCCCCGTATACAAAAGCGGGAACAAAGAGGACGCGGGGAACTACAGGTCAATCAGCCTGACCTCAGTAGTGGGGAAGATCATGGAATCACTACTGAAGGAGAGACTGGTAGAACATCTGGTTGCCAACGGACTACAGGACCCAAGGCAGCATGGCTTCACCAAGGGGGGGGGGGGTCATGCCAGTCCAACCTCATTGAATTTTTCAACTGGGTTACAAGGGAGGTGGATCAGGGGAGGGCAGTGGACATGGCCTATCTGGACTTCAGCAAGGCCTTTGACACTGTGCCACATAGAAGGCTATTAAACAAACTAGGGAATATGGGAGTGGGCAAGACAGTAGTGCGGTGGGTAGGTAATTGGCTGGGCAGTAGGACACAGAGGGTGGTGGTAAATGGTTGTCACTCCACAGAGGGAAAAGTCACCAGTGGGGTACCACAGGGATCAGTGCTGGGACCAGTCCAATTCAACATCTTCATCAGCGACATTGCGCAGGACCTAGAAGGCAGAATTTCCCTGTTCGCTGATGACACGAAGCTCTGTAACAGAGTGGACACACCAGAGGGTGTAGACATAATGAGGAGGGACCTGCAAAAGCTTGAAGAACGGTCAAGGGTTTGGCAGTTGAAATTCAATGCAAAGAAGTGCAAGAAAATGCATATGGGGCACAAAAATCCTGGAACCACATATCAGTTGGGGGTGAGGATATAGCATGCACCAAGCAGGAAAGGGACCTTGGGGTTATCATTTCTGATGACCTCAAGGTAGGGAAACAGTGTGACAAGGCCGCAGGTAATGCAAATAGGATGCTGGGATGCATAGGCAGGAGCATCACCAGCAGGAAAAGGAAGGTCATAATTCCACTATACAAGACACTAGTAAGGCTCCACCTGGAGTACAGTGTACAGTTCTGGAGACCTTACCAATGTAAGGACACAGACAGGGAAGAGAAGGTTCAGAGGAGGGCAACAAAGATAGTACAGGGATTGCATCACAAGTCCTATAAGGACAGGCAGAAGGACTTGAATATGTACTCCCTGGAGCAGAGGAGGGAGAGAGGGGATATGATAGAGACATACAAGTATCTTACAGGGAGGAACAGGGTACAGGAATACACTATTTCCCAGCAAAAAAGATGTTCCGGACTAGAGGGCATGGAATGAAGTTGGAGGGAGGGCGAGTCAAAGGAAACATAAGGAAGAATTTCTTCACAGAAAGGGTGGTGGACAAATGGAACACCCTGCCAGATGAAGTGGTGGGGGCTGACAATCACAGGATTTAAGAATGCATGAGATTGACATAAGGGAATTCTGGAGGTCAGGGATAAGGGGCAACAAACTTCTAGAAAAACATAAAGTGAACTTACAAGCTTAAATGGGCAGATTGGCTGGGCCATTGGCCCTTATCTGCTGACAATGTCTATGTATCTATGAACCTCTCCCCAAACTTCAGCTGTGTGCTCCTTGTAATAAGCAAGAGCTTGTCTTAGGTCCAAAGTATGGACCTGTATTTGGCCTCCAAGGAGTGACTGGGGTAACACACCGGCAGAGTCATCACCTGGTTCAGGTGAAACTCCGACCCAACCTTCAGAGAGAACTTCGGGTAGGAGCACAGGACAACTGTGTCCCTGTGGAAGACCAGATAAGGAGACTCAAAAAAAAGCACCTGGAGTTCCCCAATCTTTCTGGCTGACATGATAGCCACCAGGAAGGCAGTCTTCCATAATAGGTGTGACATCTCACACCTGTGCATCAGATCGAATGGCTTGCCCATGAGATTTGCCAGTACCAGCAGTAGATCCCACAGTGATGGTGGTTCATACACCGGAGGGGAAATATGGTCGAGGCCTTTGAAGAAATGCCAGACCACTTCTCCTATGCCACTGTCTGCTGACCGGCCCGTGCCCGGTAAGCAGAGATAGCTGCCAGATGCACCTTAAGGGTTGTAGACTGAAGACCCCCTTTGGAGAGAGAGAGACCAAAGGTAGTTTAGAATGTTAGCCACTGGACAGGATAAAGGGTCCAGCCCCTTGCCCTGACACCAAATGGAGACTCTCATCCACTTGAAGGCATAGCACTTCCTGGTCGATTCTTTCCTACATGCCTCAACTACAGTGAGTACATCTTTGGAGAGACCCAAAGCCTGGAACTTTAGCCACTCAGGAACCAGGCTGTCAGGTGCAGGGATTGAAGGTCTGGGTGGAGGACCTTCCCCTGACTGATTGACAGCAGGTCCAGGCATGCTGGAAGATGCCTCAGGAGCCTGATGCTGAGGCTGAAGAGATCGGGGTACCAAAACTGGTGGGGCCAGTCTGGAGCCACCAGGATCATCTGTGCCTTGTCCCTTCTGACCTTGAGGAGCACCTTGTGGATAAAGGGAAGTGGAGGAAAGGCATAGAAGAGGCCTGGGGTCCACAGCCTCAAGAAGGCATCCCTATGCAGTGAGCCCTGCTGAGGTGGGGTGGGCACAATACAGCCTTAGCTTTGTGTTCTCCCCGGAGGTGAACAGGTCCACCTGAGGGGTTCCCCACTGTGAGAATAAGCTGTGTACTACCTCTGGATGGAGAAATCACTCGTAGGACACCTCGCCCACACGGCTGAGGGCATCCACCAGCTTATTTGAGGCTCCTGACACGTGAATGGCTAGGAGATCTGCCTCCAGTCAGCTCAAGAGGGTCCAGATGTGGAGAGCTTCCATGAACAGAGGCTGGGAGCATGTGCCACTTTGTTTGTTGAGATAGTACACGGTTGTGGTGTTGTCCGTCTGGACCTGAACCACTTGACCCCGAAAGAATAGAGTGAATGAAGTCAGCACCAGCTGAACTGCTTGTAGCTCCAGGAGGTTGATGTGGCGTCGGGATTTGTCAGGGGGCAAGAACCCGTGGACTCTGTTGTCCCCCATATGGGCACCCCAGCCTGTGACAGAGGCATCGGTCATCAAGATGATCATTGGCTCAGGGTGGACAAATGGGATCCCTTCCTGCAGATGCTCTAGGACGGTCCAATATTTGGAAAACGTCCCACATCTTCTGGGTCACAGTGACCAGCTGGTCGAAATGACCCAGTTGCTGAGTCTACTGGCTGGACAGCTCCCATTGAAGGGGGTGCATATGCCACTGAGCCCATCGGACCATGGAAGCGCAGGCCACAATGTAACCCAGAAATTGCAGGAAGTCCCAGGTAGGACACAAGTGCCCAACCAGAAATGATCGAGCAAAGGAGGAGAGAACCTCTGCCCTGTCCACTGGGAGCTGGGCTCTGGCTCAGCAAGAGTCAAGCTCTGCCCCGATGAAGCAGATCACCTTCGGAGGCATGAGTTCTGACTTGGCCTCACTGATCAGGAGGCCAAGGTCAATGCAGGACTGGAGGGCCAGGTCTCTGGACCTCTCCACCTTCAGTCTGGAGGGACCTGCTATAAGACAATCATCCAGATAGGAGTACACTCTGACCCCTCGACTCTGAAGATGGGCCGCCACCACTGCAATGCATTTGGTGAAGACCCTGGGGGAAGAAGACAGGCCAAACAGCATGGCTTGGAACTTGCATAGGGTTCCCTCTGCCCTGAAATGGAGGAACCTTTGGTGTGACGGATGGATTGGGACATGGAAGAATGCATCCTGCAGATCCAGACAGCAAAACCACATATTCTGCTGGAGAGATGGTATGATATGAGACAGAGTTACCATCCTGAAGGTGCGAGACCTGAGCAACTGGTTCAGGTTGTGCAGATCTAGAATGGGGCACTGGCCCCCCTCCCGGTTTGGGACCAGGAAGTACCTAGAAATGAACCCTGGGTTGATGGAGGATCCGCGACTCTGACCACTACCTCCTTGCAGAGGAGTTGGGTGACGTCGTCTCGGAGAGCCGACTGAGTGTCCACTGATACCTTCTTCCCCTCCTCCCGTGGGGCACGGGCTTGGCTTTGTGGTACTGCTCAAATTCAGAGGCAGCCCTGGCCGACCACTTCAAGACCCACCTGTCTGTGACAGTGGACAAGGTGGAAAGAGTGGTGCAGCAACCCCAAGGAGGACCAAGTGAGCATGGCAGGCAGGGTGGCCACCCCATCCAGTCACTGTGCAGGCTTGGAGGAGGAGGATCTGGCCATAGGACCACCGAGACCCATCTCTCCGGGCTTATGGGCCGCTGAAGCACCTGACTTGGGCCAGGGGTGCTAAGATTGAGCCTGCTGCTGCTGCCAGATTGGTACTGGGCCTGCTTGGCCGCAAGGGTAGAAGGCCAAAAGGGCTTGCCCACCTGCTTTTTGGAACCTTGAGATTCTTTCTGGGCAGAAGCAATGGAGTCCAAGGTGGCACTGGACTTTTCGATGTGTTGAAGGTGACCATCAACCCCTGGACCAAACAAGTTGGTGCCTAGGAAGGGAAAGTTCACCAGTTTGTGCTGGGTGTCTGCCGTAAGGTTGAGACCCTCAGCCCAGACCCTGCAGGTGCATGGCTACTGCTGCCACCACCAAATGGGCGAGGATCCCAACGTCCAGAGCCATCTGGGTTGCTGTTTTGCCACAGCCTGACCCTGATCCTGCACCTGCTTGACCGTAGTCTGAAGGTCTGCAGGGAGATGAGGAAGTCCCTCATCTAGAGAGTCCAGGAGGGCATGGGAGAAGTGTGCCATGATGACAGCCGAGCTCGCCTGACGGAGACCAAGTGAAGAGGCAGCATAGACTTTCCTGGCAGAGTGGTCCAGTTTTTTGGACTCTTTGTCTGAAGGTCTATCAGTGTCTCCTGAATTGCATGAGCACAGAATCACAGAGTCAGTCACCAACCCCTCTGCCGAGGGGTGTTCTGTGAACCCAGAAAGGGAGCTGATGGGAACCGCATACTTACTGGCCATCCGGGCTGATGGCATAGGGCAGGAAGCAGGGTGCTGCCAAAGCTCCAGGGTGGGCCAACTATGGCTTCGGCCGCTGGGAAGGCCTTTGTCGGAGAATCACCCTTATCCAGAATGTCTATCAGGGGATATCAAGCCCATTTCTGAACAGGTTCCAACAGTATCTCCGTGGATTCTGAGATGAGACAGAGAATGCCCATAAAGGACATGGGACGTTCCTCCGGTGAGAGACCCCCCAAGTGAAACCTCGTCAAATGGACTAAGAGTGCAAAGAGGAGTCCTTCTGATGATCTCCAAACCTAAGTCACATCGACCTACTGTGGACAGTCGGGAGTGTGAATGAGTGACAGCCTGTGAGGGAGGCCCTTAGTGGGCCAAGACTCCTTGACAGGAGCCCCGGAGGAAGGCTGTTTGGGTGGCAGCTGCACCATAATAGGTGGAGAGGCCAGTTTCAACAAAGCCAGGAGGGTCTTCACCAGCTCCATGGGCAGAGGGACAGTGTCGGCCAGCTCCGGAGGAGTCAGCATCAGCCTAGAGTGTGACAGCCATGTGATGGCTGGCGTGGCAGCTGGGGTTGACTTCGGACCGGCCAACACCAACTGTTGCCACATAAGACCCTCATAGCGTTGACACAACTTGCGCCAAAGCCTCTCCTCTTCCAAGGAGGATGAGGATGAATAGCGGTGGCGCCGCTTTTTGGAATGCCCAGAGTGGCGTTAGTGAGTTCTCTTTGACCTGTCGGTCAAAGCTGACCGAGACCTAGTCCTCAACCAATGGAGGTGCTCAGAAGGAGCCGGGGAGACCTGTGGCTCCTCCAAGTCAGGGACAGGGGCTGTGAGGAGGTTCCCAGCAGGCTGGGTCTCCTTCTCAGTAGGTCCAGTCAGGATCGGAGTCCTGAACAAGGAATTGTCAGCCTCATCTAGTGACAACGAGGTAAATAATAATTTCGACTGGGTCATTGTCCAGCATCTTAGCCGACTGGCCTGACGGGGGCACCGTGAAGCTAGTGGCCGAGGCCGCAATTTCTACTGAAGTTGAAACTGGAGATTCCTGGGAACGAGACCGCTTTCAATTCCAAGAACGACACTGACGAGACTTCTCCTTCTCTCAACTCCTTGGAATCCTTTTAATGGGAATGGGAGTTGTGTGAAGCAGACGGGACCTCCCCTCTTTATCGGGAGAGAATGGCACAGCTTCTTGAAGGAGCCTGTAAGGGTGGAGCCCAGTTTGAGCAGTATGAAGACCGATGCTGAAGAGGACTGATCGGTGGCCTGAGCAGCCTACTCCTTGAAAGCCTTCATTTACTCAAGTTGTTCAATGGACCCTGCAGCCATGGAGACCACCCAACAGGCCTCTTTAGATTTGACTGGCGGGTTCCATTTCTCCGGTTGGCCGAGTTGTAGTCGGGCGAGGCGATCAGCTAACATGTTCGTCTGGAATGAGTGACAAAAATTGCAAGCCAATGTATTGTGATCGTGACCCAGGCAATAGATGCACGTGGAGTGCGGGTTAGTGTGAGACATCTTCTGCCCACAGGGGCATCGGTAGACCCTGGGCAAGAACTTGTCCTCCATCGTGGTCATGATCGAAGATCGAAGCAGTGAAATTCTAACGAGTTTAAGTTCTGGTAAGCAATCCAAAGATTTAGCACCAGGGCCTACTCACCGTGGGAGCGATAAGGAGGGGAATTGATTATTCCAAGCAGAAAGGAAGATCTGGTGTCAAGTGGCGGAGCCAAGGGATATACCATCCGGGTGGGTGGGAAGAGCCAGCTTAAAGACTTCTAGCAAGATATTTAAAGGGAAAGAACATGCCATAATGTGTGGATAAGAACAATATATTCACATCCCTAGAAAAATATTTTCCAGGCATGTTCTCCCAAGTACGTAGGAGGCAGTACACATAGAGACGGTGACATTTCTGAAGGAGACAGTGGGGGGGGGGGCAGGAGGGTATGTGTGACATCTGGAGCAGTAGTGAAAAGCAATCACAGTCATTTGAGTTTCATCCACATCAAGCAGCAATTTCATCACCATTCCTGCCCCACCTCCTCCACCACCAGCTGCTGCAGTAATGTTGCAGCAGACAGCCTCATAGAGGGGCACCAGAACAGGAACTGCCTTACGTAGTGTGTTGATCATGAAAGAGAAACACAGTGCAGAAAACATTAAGTGGGTCATCTAAACACTGCTGGACTTCTTGATACAGGTATGTCCTTCTGATCTGAAGGTGGAAATGCTCATGATGGACAGTGGGAGAAACATGCTAAAGATCATGAATGATGGGGACTTCTGCCATATAGCTTGTTTTACACATGCACTGAATCTACTTGACAAACATGCACAGCTAAAAGAAATACTTGACACTGTACTGGATATCACTATTATTTCCATCATAACTCAAAATGCGCTGAGCTCCTCTGCCAGTACCAGTGGAAGCTCTATGTTCAACAGATGTGTTTAATTACAGATATGGCGACAAGGTGGGTATCTGTCTTTTGTATGGTGGAGAGACTGGTGGAGCAGAAAGCTTTGTTCTAGGTTATGGAGTTCGATTATGTGGCTGGGTGGGGGTTATCTGTCCTGGGTGCAGCCGTAAGTGATGCAAAAGTCTGTTCCGCTTCTTACACATTATGGGCAGGCTGCCAAAGATGTCAGTGCAGAATCAGCAACCCTTAGCAAGGACCTTCCCTTAGTGAGTCTACTTGAATGATGCACACACCATTATTTGATATTTTCGACAGCAACCCAACAAAGCAAGGCTAGTGATGGGGGTTTCTGAGGCAGAGGCACTGGTGGGAATGGTAAGAATGACAGCGATAACGACAATGGTGGAGAAGGTGGTGGTGTCATTGCTAGTTCATCTAAGTCAACCCTGTATAAGCACAAGCAGTATGAACACTCATTAAGGAAGTGGCAGAAATGTTTCTGACACAAACTGCAGACAAATTTAAAAGCACAATACAGTGCCATGCACACATTTTGGCATGACAACACTACTGGATTTCAGATACAAAGATATGTGCATTCCCTCTAGACACATTGACTATATCAATCAGAAACTGCTGCATATTGTTTAAAGGGAGCAGCACAGACAACTTGAATAAACACAGCATTTTTTCCTTACTACCACCCAAAGAAAATGTTGGGTCTTGCTTGAGAAAGCAGGAAAAGTGGTACATCCCGAGGGTCAGAACTGAGACATATAAGAAATCCTTTTTGATGAGGGGATTGAGTCACTGAGGGCCTTGTGTCTTTGCCATATATGCCTCCCCCTCTTGTTTTGAGAATGGCTAGGCTGCAGTGTGAAACCATGCATTCCGGGATTCTTCCCCCCTCCTCCCACCGGTGTAGTGATAGGATATATACTTGGATGTTGAATGTATGGCAAGGAGCCCTGGTAATTCTATCCCTCCCTTCCCCCTCCCAAAAAAAAAAGTACTTCCAAGTTTGTATTTTACATCAGATGTGTGTCACATTGTATTTATTGATCTGTGTGTAAGGGTATTTTGCGATCAATTAATGTTTTCATTTTGAAAAGAGAATGTCAGGCTTTCCAATATTTATGTATTAAATAAGATATTTTGTAATGATTACTTAACTTAATTTTTCAAATGTATGTTTTTTCTAGATAGTAATGAACTTCAGTTAGTTTGTTACTGAACTGACTGCAATTTTATAGTGCAATAAAGCAAATCAAAAATCAAAATCAAAACAACAAAGAATCACTATCATCCTGCTCACAGAGCTCGTCCTCAATCAGTTTTACATGTTTCTTGTGTCAGGCATCAGTACGACCTGTAAGACTACTCGGATAGTGATGAACTAGAGACAAGAAAGGACATTTGGGAGCTTTTTGACACTTAACAGCTTTTGCAAGTCAGGCATTTTGAAGGAAGGCACAAACATCTCACCAGAGTATATGATGGTAGCTTATGCATCAGAAACATCTGAGCCGTGACTCTTGATAATGCATTCTCCACTGTCTAGCCAAAGTAGTGATCCCATCAAATTCTGGCAAGACATGAAAGTCATTGAGCATATGTTTATATGTATGTATGTTGTAATGTAAATTATTGTGCTATTTTTATATTTGTATTTTTTGTACTCTTGAATTGTGTAAGGTATGTACGTGTTATTATTGTATTATATGTATTTTGCCCTGGGTCATCATTTTAAATGAGTACTGTTCACAATGGTTAAACCCTGAAATAAATTAAAATGAAATTTGAACTATACTTGCTAAACTGGCTTTACATTTTCTAGGATGCCCACAAACATTGGCCACTTTGGAAAGATGTGTCAGCATTAAAGGTGATACTGCCTTAACACACTGCTCCTGGCTTGATCCTGAGAATATTGAGTTCTTATTTCTAAAACTCGGCTTACCATGGATCAACTTCAGCTATCTATTTGATTATTCCCATGTGTAGCAGCTCACACCTGCTAGTCCCACTCCTGTACTGCCTGGAAGCAAGTCTTCTGGGACTACCACTATCACTGGGAACACCATAGTCTGGCTCACTACTCCCAGTAGCACAAGTACTATGGCCAAGGCCCTGATTTCTCTGTGGCAATTTGGGTTTAAGTTCTTGGGCAAGTCCCCCTGTTGCCACAGAACTTCTGCAGCATTCGTTTCCTATTTCTGCAGCAGTTTTGCACTTGTCGCTGTGGGCTCTGGCAGCAGACAGCTACCCCCACCAGCACCCAGGTAGTCAGAAAGTGTTTTTGAGCTGGGTCCTATGAATCAGAGCAGGTTATTAGTTAATACCTGTGTTCTTACACATGCAGTATTAGAAGCAAAACACAAACCCCATCCACCTCAGCCCCATCACCACCCTTTTGTAGCACCCAGCGTCACCATATTTAAGCGTGGTACTACCCGGCCCACCCGGCGCAGTTGGATTTCCGCTTGTGGCCTTAGCGACCGGGTTTGGGAACGAGCACGGGTCACTGAGGGGTCGCCAGGGGAGAAGGATTGAGCATCCCAGGACAGCCTCCTTCTCCGGGGAGGGCAGGGGCTGGTCCGCGCCTGCTGGCTCCTAGCGGAGGCTGGGAGTACACAGGATGCCGGCCCAATACTAACTGGGGGAGGAGTGGGCGTCAGCGTATGCCATGATTTCACTATGCTACCCCAACAAGCCAGGAAAATACTTCGCTGGCCCCTCAGATGTGACTCTCTGTTCCTAGGGCCTCAGCGCTACCAGTGTCTCCTGTTCCCCAGAAGCACCCCCGGGCCCTAGATGGATGTGCTGGGGCTACTCTCCCCCCGGTGCCTTCCCCCTCGGAGGAGAGGAACCCGCCCGGTGAAGAGATACACCGGGATATCCCGGGGGTTGGCTGTGATCTGGGGACTAGAGGAGGGCCGGGCAAGGACAGAAGAGGTCGGGGGGAACTTGTCAGAGCCTGAAGGAGTGGAGGACCAGCGAGCACAGGGGTGGAAAAATAGATAATACAGAAAACGTGGTACTGCATTTTAGGAGCTCCAACAACCTTCTAGTTTCACCACCAGGCCAGAATGCCAGTTTCTGGCTCCAGCAGTACATAGCTACATAGATACCGACAACAGAAAAAAGGCTCTTGGCCCATCCAGTCTGCCGACCCTACCTATTTTGTCTTGCTCTAGTGGCAATCCTCCCCTTATTTACTGCCCCCCTATTTCTAACTAAACCTACCTGCCTGCCTGTCCCATCCCTGCTTGAAGCTGCTGACTTAGCATGTACTTCTTCTTCTGGTAGCTTACTGCACTTATCCACCACCCTCTCTGTGAAGAAATGCTTCAGGGCATCCTTTTTGAACCTCCCCACCCCACCAGATTTAGTGAATTTGCTCTCATCCCTTGTGTCTTAATTCAAGGAGAACAGTTCCTTGGTGTCTTCTTGTCTAGTCCCATGCATGTGCATGTAAGTCTATGTCTCAGTCAAGTCACCCCTATCCCTCCTTTTTTCTAGTGTGTACATGTTTGAGTCCTGCAGCCTCTCCTCATATGTGAAACCCCCAAGGCCATGCACCATCTTAGATGCCCTCTGCTGTACTACCTCCACCTTGTTGCAGTCTTTCCCCAGGTGTGGGCTCTAGTACTTTGCACAGTATTACAGATGAAGCCCTGCATTCTACTACTCACCCCCTCCATATGCATCCCAGCATTCTGTCTGCTTTGCTCACTGCCTTGTTGCAGTGTGCAGGCGTTTTTAGGGTCTCTGATAGCATCACCCCTAAATCCTTTTCTTCCAGAGTGCTATCCAGCCCCACCCCTCCCATTCTGTAGTGCACCCTTGGGTTCCTTTTCAAAATCTGCATTATCTTACATTTTTTAGTGTTAATGTTCAACAGCTAAATCTTAGATCCGCTGTCCAACCTTCCAAGATACTCCCATAGTTCTTTCTCTTCCTATGTGTCTACCCTTGCACAGATCTTTGTGTCATCTGCAAAGAGGCAGGTCTTATCTTTGATATCTTCACCTATGTCAGCAGTGAAGATATTTTAGAGGACTGGTCCGAGTAACGACTCCTGAAGTACCCCACTGGTCACTTCCCTCATTTCTGAAAACTCCCTATTGACTACTATCCTCTGTACTACTACCCTCTGTTTTCGACCACCCAGCCAGCTCCCTAACCAAGTTACCATCTTTTCCACTACTCCATGGCCCTTTTTTTACTGACCAGCCTCCTGTTGAAGAATAAGTCAAAGGTCTTGCTGAACTCAAGGTACACTACATTCATTTCCTGCCACTTATCCTTGCTGTGGTAGCCTAGTTGAAAAACTTGACCAAATGCATCTGGCAAGACCTTCCCCTCTTGAACCCATGCTGTCTCGGATCCTGCAGGTTGTTCCCTTCTAAGATGTCCACCAGGTCCTCCCTCAGTAGAGACTTCATGATCTTCCCCACTATAAACATCAAGCTGAATGGCCTATAGTTCCCTGGCTCATCCATTTTTCCAGTCTTGTGTAGTGGAACCATATCTGCTGTCCTCCAGTCACTAGGGACCATCCCTATAGCTAGAGAGGTATAGAAAATGTCTGCTAGTGGCCTTGCTACAAGCCCTATCTCACATAGTATCCTTGGGTGTAAGTCATCAGATTCCATAGATTTACCAACCCTGTTAGCTTTTCCAACACCCTGTTTGCTGTTATCTGGACCTTTGCCACAGTGTCTTTGCTCCCTTCCTTCCTAACCCCACAATCTGGCCCTGCCCCATCCCTCTCCTTAGTAAATACTGCACAAAATTAACTGTTCAGTATCTCTGTATTCCTCTTGTCCCTCTCCTCCCACCCTTCATTGCTTTTCAGTCTCACAATACCTCCTTTGATGTAGCATTTCTCCTAGATGCAGCAGAAGCGTGCCTTATCCCCTTTCTTCACCCCCGCTGCCATTTGGATTTCGTCTCTACTATGGCCTCCATCACCTTTCTGGTGGGTTCTCGTGTGGCTTCCAGATACTTATCCTTGTTTTCCTCCCTTTGACTATCCTTACACATGGAAAATGGCCTCTTTGGGTTTTACTGCCTTTATAGCAGCTTGAACCTCATTGTACCCTTAGCTCTTTTACCCTTGGACACTTTTGGAATGGAGCAATGTGCTGCTTCTATCATTGCCTTTTTAAATGCTGCCCACTTGGGGTAAGGAGGGAGGTGGGGCTGAGCTAGGTGAGTGTGGGATTTACCACTTTTGTTTTTTAAGGTAACACACTAGCAGGCAAACTAATTGGCAGAAGCTGTTTCAAAATACTTTCAGCTTTCTTTTTAATTCTGCAGAAATCTGAAAAGCATTCTGTGGAATTTAATATAAACCATGGAACAGTGTTCTCAGTTTATACGATCCACAGAATAATTTCCTCGGTTTATGAGTCAATGTGAACTGCAGATTTGTTTTTTCACAGTTTATATTTACTTTTCAATGTAAACTGCGAAAATTGTTCTGCAGTTGTAGTTTATGCAAACTGCGGAAAATGATTTTGCAGTTTATGCAAAACTATGGAATAATATTTCCCAGTTCATGCAAACTGAGGAAAACTATTCTGTGGTTTACTTTAAGTTCTGTGACAATTTCCGTGGCTGTTGAATCTCAGAAAAACAGGGACCTTGTCTACAGTACATATTACTACTGCCTTACATTCTTCTGAAGACAATGCAACTTTTATAATGTCATCAACAAGCTAGATGTGATCAGGTATGATGTGTGGCTCACGTCGAGTTATCATCAGTTTAATAAGACCCGTCACGCCACCCAGTTCATCATCAGGGAACAGCAAGTGACCCTGACACCAAATGAGTCTTCATTAATAGCCATGCACGGATACAAAAGTTCCTCAGTCTTGTGACATAATGAAGTCCATTTACTAGAACACGTTTGGCTGCCAGTCAGAATTGTTACTGAAGTTCAATGAACATTACAAACTTCAACATTTTTTAAATATAAAAAAAAAAAAAACAGAGAAAATCCCACATCCATGTATGGTGAAACATTCAGAATACAAATATAATGAACTAAATGTATTGCCTTTTAATTTGTGTTTATGTTCTTGGATGTATAGCTGTTTTAATTGGACTACTATAAATTTTTAAAATACAAAGGGTCAGCGAGCTGGTATTAATTGGCATGGATGCAAAGCAGTGGGGTTGGGGGCAAGCCTTGCACTTATCAAGGAATAACAGCAATTGCTATAGCTCTGAATTGGGATGAATGAGTCATACTCAGACTGTATCACACCACCACAAACAGTAATCCTCAGCAGACAGATGCATGCCAACAGCACTAGCCACCATTAAGCTACAGTAATTCGTATTCATTGCAAAACTGGTGCGAAGGCACAACCTTTGCAGTACGCTATGCATAATGAAGTTTCTGACTCTGCACTCAACATTATTTGGCAATTTTTTTTTAAACATTGGTTTTAATGCCAAACCCACCTATCCCAATATGCAAACATCATCCACCCCATCCACCTTCCAGATTTTTTTTTAAAACATCTTTTGCCCCCAACTCCACCCCACACACCACACACAGTCCTGGCAAATTTTCATTAAAATGCATCTTAGATTTTCATCGTTTTTAAATGACACCCACAATCCAGCTCTGGCTTTCTCCTTTCCACTCCCATGCTGCTCTACACTGTTTCCTTCCTCTTCCATGTTACTGATACCATCCAGCAGTGAATGGACCAGGGCCAGGTTACCACCACCATATTCATTGGCCTGGCTAAGGCCTTCAATACCGTGTCTCACCCTAGAGTCCTAGATAAACAAAGCACTTCAGGACTGTATGACCCTACAGTAGAGCGTTTCTGCTCCTACCTCACTGACTGACACCAGCTTATCCAAGTTGGTAATGCCTTATTCCTTGCCAGTCACCTCCTGTGTTCCCAAAGGCTTTATCAGGAGTCTCGCCTTTTCCTCACTGTACCTCAATGACCTGCTCACTTTCTGGGTCTCTTCTATCATACATGTGTACATGAACAAAGCGGTCCTCCTTGCCCCTGTTGCCTCAATGCCTGGGTTTCATACATATGTAGATGGACAAAGTGGTCCTTCTTACCCCTGTTGCCTCAGTACCTGAGCTAGAAACATCAGTACAGTATGATTTCGGCTGCATCCAACACTGGTTCTGCACAAACCATCTCACCTTGAACTCTAAAAAGATGGCCACCACGTAATTTGAGAGCAGTCAATAGTTTGGCAATCTCAGTTATCACTCTGTCATTAAAAAGCTGAAGAGGTCACCCGCTAAGTTCCTCAGTATGTGGCTGGATAGTAACCTGGACATCTCTACCTATGTACAGTAGACTCCATACATAAAAGCTCCTTCTGAAGCTCAGTGCCTTATATAGGAACCAGTCCTGTTTCCCCCCACTGGTCCATCAAGAGATCCTCCTAAGGATGATCTTACCAAAGTTTAAGTATGCAGCTGTGGCCTACGGTGCTGCCACCAAGTTCACATAGACCCGGCTGGATCTACACCTCTGTTCCTTTACTGCTAAATACACACACACGCACACACACACAACACAACACACACTCACCATTGTTCCCTCTTCAAGAACCTTCATTGCCTCTTTCTCAAATTTAGCTTCTAATTGTGCCATTTTCCTTTCAAAATACTGGCTTGCCTCATTCTCTTCTTACCTTTCTGATACATCTTCACCCTATAGCCCCCTTTCAACTCACTCTGGTCATCAAACTCATGCTCCTTTAGCATTCATTGCCACAATATCTTTGATGGCCAATCTGCCTTTTTTGGTGTGACTGACCTTCCTCTTAAATGCCCTTTCTCCTTCCATCCACCACTCCTCCTACCTCTCTCTCAAACAACTCCTCAGAGCTCACTACACTCCACTTTACTCCTGCCTTTAGCCTCCACAGGACCTAAGCCTTGCCTAAATCCTGTGTGTGCACTCCCCCATGGTTGTTTACAGTTCTGGATTCCCCTGGTTCAACTACACTACAGTTTGCTGATCCTTGGTGGTTCTAAATCTTGGTTCTTCACAGCATCACTATTTCAGTTTATTGCCACTTTGTAATTTTAATTTCATTTCCTCAGATGTAAAGTGGTATTGCTGTGGCTGTTGTTTAACCTGGTGTTGTCATTGTACATTTTATCCCCTTTGTACCACATCCCCCAACCCAATTGAGTTGCACTTGGAAACAAGCCTTGTCTCAAAATGCTTCTCCCAGTTACCAATTTCTAAATAATTAAAATAAATATGTTTCATTCATATATTCAAGAGCGGGCAGGAGGATAGTCTGAGTAACATTTTCCTGGTATTCAGGTTATGGAAGCTGCAATTTCACTAACAAAGGCCAGGCTGCTAACAGCAGCATCTGATGGTTCTATTTACTGTATTTGTATCTTGTAGGACAGAATGGAGTTTAAATCTTACTGAGGTATTAAAAACTGGATATGGCCAAGATGGGTCCTTTCATTCTCAAGATTCACAGAGGACTGGCACGGTGTAATTAGCAGGAGAAAAACAGCTAGAATTTGTGATGTTAAGGATGCGGCTAGTAGCAAACATCCAGTTCTATAACTCGTCAAATACTGCTTGCAAAGATCTACTGAACTTTCTGTGGAATTCAGCCTTGACGTACAGTAGGGGTGTATGTTGGTGTTAATATGGGTGCATATTGAGGGAAGATCATTATTAACAGTCTGAATAATAAATGTTCAGAGCTGAACTCCTAAGTTGAGAGAATTGAGGGCAGATATTATTTCGCTGACCTTCTCCAGTTGGATACTACACTGGGTCTTACCACAGACTGTGTTTATTTTTTTTTTTAAAGTGCCTTTATTTATTTAGTTTTTGTTAATTGGGTAGGTGCACTAGCCATGAAATGACTATTTTCAGGCATGACCTGGGAGAGTACAACAATCAAAGACAGGTACATAGCATGAGTACAATGACATTACAATAGCATAGGTCAAACAAGTTAGTAGTAATGAATACATGCAGCCAGGACAATAATAATCAATGCAATTCACATAGAATTTTTAGGCAGAGAAAACCTACACAGTCTAGGAAGAGATACCACAACATAGCAAAGAAATGTTGTTCAAATTAGTCACAACAATGAATATTCAAATAGCAGTGAAACAAGGCAAGGGCAAATTCCTGACTGGGCAGGATGCATTATCCGGCCTCTGAAACAAGACTCAGGTGTGGGGGGGGGTTGGGGTAGATTAGCTCTCAAGGAGATTGCAAGGGTAAGAAGTGCTATGAGGTAGGGAGGTTAATGTTAGGCTAGGCAGCATCTGGCGGGTGAGTGGATTAGGGAGGATTAAAACAAGTGCAGAGATCAGCAAGGGATAGATATAAGCGCAGCTCATATTTGAAGCTGTCATGGGATCCAGATATTCAAAGTGCTTGGGGGAGACAGTTCCAAAGCTTAGGAGCAGAGTGAATGAAGGTAATAGAGCCTTTTGATATTTTACATCTAGGTACATTCAGCAGGGATTTATCTATCGATCGCAGTCTATAGGAGGAGGTTTGAGGTACCAGCAATGTTGCGAGTGCTGAAGGGGTCTAGTTTCTGAGTATAGAGTCAATCATGGAGCTAAGAGAGTACTGACAGCAAGCTGAGGGGGATAACCAGCCCAGGTCTCTGTACAGTGGGCAGTGGTGCTTAAGCCGCGGAGACAAGGAGATGTATTGACAGATATTATTATAAGTGACATCCCACTTATGAAGGATGATTTTGTGTGTAACAGCAAAGGTTGGCATGCCGTAGGTGAGGGCAGGGAGTAATATGCCTCCGGCAATAGCAAATTTAGCAGAGGGAATCAACATGAAACTGGACTTGTAAGCAACCCCCAGTTTAGCATTCACTGCCTTGCAGGCAGATTGTATATGCAGACTGAAGTCAGGACTGGTCCAGAAGAATTCCAGGTACTTAAAATATGCTGCATTCTATTTGTGCCCTGCGGTCTTGCACCAATAGGGAGTTTGACAAGTCCTAAGTTTAGGGGCAGATCCAAGTAGCATTGCTTGGGTTTTCTTAGCATTAAGTACAAGCTTTTGTGCAGAAAGCCAATTTTGGACATTTGTGAAATCTGAAGAAAGGGATGCATTTATGCTGGTGACCATATCAGAGTTTGAATAGAGTACAAGATCATCTGCATAGAGAATAGATGAGCATGAAAGAAAAACCTCATCTACGTTATTGATAAAAAGTGAGAAAAGAAGAGGTCCCAGAATAGAGCCCTGGGGAACCCCAATATTGATGGTAGCGCCATCAGATAAAGAGGAGTTAAATTTCACAATTTGAGTTCTATTTGATAGATAGCTTCCATACCAGGCAACAACTAGGGGTGAAAAGCTCAGACTGCTAAGAGTGGAGAGGAGCAGGGGGTGATCAACAAGAACAAAGGCCTTTGTAAGGTCTATAAAAACTGCCCCTGTCAGCTGGCCAGTGTCCATACTGGTAAGCACATCGGTAGTGAATTTGAGAAGCGCTGTAGAGGTTCTGTGACCTTTATGGAAGCCATGTTGTGTGTCAGAGAGAAGGCTGTACTTTGTGAGGTAGTCAATGGTTTGATTTGCAACAAGTTTTTCCAGAATTTTACTTAGGACCGATAGGATGGCTATAGACCTGTAGTTAGCAATCTCCTTGGTATCACCTTTTTTAAGGACCAGCATTACACGAGCAATCTTCCAGAGGTCAGGAACTTGGCTATTAGAGAGAGACAAGGTGAAAATTCTAGCCAGAGGGGAGGCTATGTATGGTGCCGCTAGTTTCAGGAGCCAAGGCTCAAGTGTATCTGATCCAGAGCTAGTGTTGTCAGAGACAGTCCTTAATAGTTTTAAGACCTCAGTCCTTGAGATTGCCTTGAAGTAGAATGGGGGATTTTTGGACATTTTTTGGGAAAGATAGCTGGGAGTAGTGGACTGTGCTGATGTTGCAAGTAGAGAGGCTGTCTGGGGAGATGGGAAGGCAGAGGTATACTGAGACAGAGCCGAGAACATTTGATTGAAGGAATTGGCAATGGTTCTGAAGTCACTGCAATGTACTCCATTTAATACCATGTCACTGGTGCTAGTTGACTGGGACGCACCGAGAAAGGTCTTGACATGGGTCCAGAAGTCCCTAGGACTCCCAGCAGAGCCTAGCAGCAATTCTTTACAATAGGCACTCTTAGCTGTTCTGTTCTGACCTGTTTTTTACAGAAGTTACGTAGGGTTCTGTGGGTAGCATAGTCAGATTGTAGCCCTGAGGCTTTGTACTTTTTCCAGCATTTGTCCATAGAGTGTAGATTTTTCAGCAAGTCTTTGTGAAGCCATCTTGTTTGTTTACCCCTCACCCTCCATGTCACCTTGAGGGCATGCTTGTTCTGGAGGGCCAGGAATTCATTAAGGAAGATACTTGGTGCAGACTCAACATTGTGGGAAAGGTAAATACAGACCAGTTTATCCTCGAGACATCGTGACAAAAAGCCTCAATATCCAGGTTGGCGAAATTTGTAAAGGTGACATAGCACGGTAGAGGGGATGGAGTAGCCTCTGTATTTCAGATGCAGAAGTCAGGGGAATGATCAGTAAGTGAATCTGCCAAGATGCCTGCTTGGTGTACATGATCCAGACGGTTTACCAGTACCCAGTCAATAAGGGAAGAGGATTTTAGTGAAGGAGTAACTCTGGTATTCTCTGTTAACAGCTGGTGGAGGTTATAATATTGTACCAGAGAGAGCAGCGTGCTATGGGCAGTTCCTAGCCAATTTTGGTTAAGGTCACCCAATGTTATGACCTTTCCTGGGACAACGGCATCTACACGTAAATCAATAAAATGGGGGGGGCTAACTGCTGAACAGAGGAGATGTGCTGGACTGTAGCTTCTGCAACGCTATGGACAAAACAACTTTTAAAACCTTTTAAAAGCATGAGAGACTCCGACAGAACTGCAATATCTGATACAGCTATGGAAGGCCATGGGTCCTTGCCCCACATTGGGTACTTAGGGTTACTACCTGTAACTGACATTGTAGCACGTCGGAGGTGTCTGTGTGTGTGTGTGTGTGTGTGTGTGTGTGTGTGTGTGTGTGGAGGTGCACTGCTGAGGTACCATCCTTCAGATGAGGCATTCCTTCTGCCTATTTTTGGTCACTGTCCAGGTGGAATCTAAAGATTCCATTGCACTTATTAAAGAAGAGTAGGAGGACTGTTTTTATGTGTACAACAAACAGAAAATGCATCATGAACATGTTCTTTACAAAAGAAATAAGAAAAAAGTCAACAAATACAAATATTCAGAAAAACAACAAACCTATAGTGAAAAAAAGGACTTCCCCTTCTTAATTCATAGTTATACACCCAAACTTGATACACAAGAAAATAGCAAAACAAAAACTAACAAAAATCAAATCTAGATATGATCACCGCCTTACCAGCAAAAAACGAAAGAAAACATCTAGTACTGAAATATAGTCACTGGAAATCCTTTCCAGAGAAATAGTAGTCACGCTGTGGAGCCCACCGAAGCATCTGTCTAGTACACTTTTTTAGGGCTAATGTAATAGAAGCTAGGATTTCAATGTAGGTTACCCAGTTCTGCTGTAGAAGCAGGAGTGCATCTCACTTGCTAAATGCAAAACTTTAAACCAAGAAAGAAAACATTCACCATATCCCCAGCCAGGTGATCCCATTTATGAGGTGCGCACACTCACATTATTTCATAAGTAGTACATCTCAGTAGATCTCATATGGGCCAAGTAATTCCATAGTCCCACCACAAAGGGGCATTCCCTAAATAAATGCCACTGAGTCTCTAAAAAAGAAACACATTCAAGTCTAGGGCATTGCCTGTCTTCCAACTTCTTGTGTTTTCATGACCCACATACTCCCAACCTCCCATGAATGCTCAGCCACAGAACATCCCACATATTAGGGGGAACACATCTGCTAACTAAGTGTGCCAAAGTACCACCCTTACAACGTGCTGGAAAAGAATGAAATTCTGTCTCAATACAGAATACCTGTAACATGATGTTTTCATACAATCCCCTCCTAGTGCCTGATTCCATGTGTCTGGAACTGACAACACGACTGCTGTATTTTAGTGAATGGAGTCTGTATCTGGGATATTTACCTTCCAATGCTGCAGCACAAATCTGAATTTTAGACTGCTGCTAACTCAGAATGAACAGCTCCAACCAGTTTGCTAATAAAGGGACCCACTGCTTCAAGTGTTGTTTAAAGGCTGCCTGAAAATGAAAGCAAAAAAATAAAACTGACAATTAGAAAAATGTTTTTCCTTTTGGAGACTTTCCATGTTTTCCAGTGCTGAACCTGGTGTGTTGCTGAGTGTATCTGATTTTCCCAATAAGACCATGTCCTCTTCCCCAAAGCTTAAATCCCATGTTCACTTTGGTGCCCTGTACCATAATACCTGCTATGGTAGTAGTAGTGGTATTTCACTTTGTACCTAAAGCAGCTCCACAGCTTTTGGCGATATTAATGTGAGAAGCTGATGTCCAGGAGAAATCTTGTAAGGCAAAAGCCAACGGAATATCTGCTGAAGCATCTTTAACAAACAAGATAAATGTCATCCTGGTATATTAATACCTTAACTGCGGGAAGAGTACACAATGGGGGGTGAGATACTAACAACAACAAAAATGGAAAGGGACCTGGGGGTAGTCATATCAGATGACCTAAAGGTGGGCAAGCAATGTGAGAAGGCAGCAAGGAGGGCTGGGGGGATACTGGGATGCATAGGGAGAGGCATCACCAGTAGAAAACAGGAAGTTATTATCCCTCTGTACAGACAGCTGGTGAGACCCCATCTGGAGTACTGTGTGCAGTTCTGGAGACCCAATCTCCGCAAAGACATAGACAGGATGGAAGCTGTCTAGAGGAGGGCAACTAAAATGGTGCAGGGTCTGCACCGGAGAACATATGAAAAGAGACTTAAGGAGCTTAATATGTATAGCCTCGAGGAAAGGAGGGAGAGGGGGGACATGATAGAAACTTTCAAGTACCTCAAGGGAATCAACAAAGTCCAAGAGGTAGCATCATTCAAAAAGTGTGCAAGAACAAGAGGCACAATTTGAAGAAGATGGGCGGCTCAGAGGTAATTTAAGGTATTTTTTTCACAGAGATTGTTGTGGATGCATGGAATGGCCTCCGGAGGAGGTTGTGGAGTCAAAATCAGTGGTGGAATTCAAGCATGCATGGGATAGTCATAAGGCAATTCTGGGGGGTGGGGTAGGAAGAAGTAGGCTGCTGGTTAACTAGGATCTGCAGCTTATCCAGTAGGTAGGGAAATGGGCAGACTGGGTGGGCCAAGCGGTCCTTATCTGCCGTCAAATTCTATGTTTCTATGTTTCTATAGTACACAGCGTTCTGCTCAGAATGTGAGTTACATCTCACTCTCTTTGGTGCAGCATGTGCACAACATTTGTTTTGCAGCTAAGGTGCAGCAGTGACTGAGAATAGCTATTAAGAGGGTGATATATACTTTTTAATAGCTTTTTTTCTCTGCAAGTAGTTCCACAGCTGCATTTTTTTCGCAATCCGCAGAATCTTTCCCGCAGCTGCAGATGTTTTGAGAATATCCCACAGCGCAACTGGCCTTTTTTTCTCCCACACCTGCAACATTTTTTGAAGACTTGCGCATTTGTTTCACCTTCAGAGTCTTTTGAGAATCCAGCCCCTGATCTCAGACCCTGTCCATCCATTAATCAGAGGAATCACACTTGCTTGTTCATATAAATACTTAATCCAGTTAATAAATCTTTCAGGAACACCGTATCTTGCAAGAGTGCAGAACATCCTAACACAAAGATATTTTCCTATTTAGAACACTTTTAACATTATATACTATGTATTTTTTTCAGCTTATTTTATCTTGTGGTTTTAAAATCATAGACATTTACCAATTCATGCACAAATACACAAAAGTGGCTTTAGTATATTTTATGGCTGTTCTCAGAGAAGGAGCCATCTATCCAGTGACATTTGACCTTGAAATACATTTCCTTTGATGGAACTCTGTTGTCTTTATAGGTTCTATGTTGATTTTTAAAAGCAGTTTAGGCCAATGGGATTTTTAACAACTTTTTATGTTTTTTATGTATGATCTGGACTTCAAGGAAGAGTATTCTTTCAAACCAACTGTCATTGTTTTCTGATGAAGGATTCTGTGTACTGTAGTCCGAAAGCTCAAAGCACCTGTTTTCTTTTTTAACAACTCTGTTGGTCCAATAAAAGGTATCAGATCCACAGCTTGTGTGGATCTAAAAGTTATGAAGAAATGCATGCAGAGCCATCCATTGGGCCAATGGGTAGCAAGCTGTGTTCCCACGCTGGCGACTCAAGTTCGGGACATGCTCGGGGAGCTGGCTGGGCAGCACAAGGATGGGGGGGCAGCACTATAACATACTACCACTCTGAGCCTAGGAAGGTATGGCAGTGTTCTGTTGCACAAATGACACCTTGGATGGGCTGGGGAGCCTTCCTTCACAATGAGATAACGTGTGTCATGGCCTGACAGGGTGACGCAGTGTGTCAGGAGAAGTGGGCTGGTATGAAAAAAGAGAGTCTTGAACTATCTCCACT
Organism: Neoceratodus forsteri; assembly: GCA_016271365.2. Taxonomy (NCBI): domain Eukaryota; kingdom Metazoa; phylum Chordata; order Ceratodontiformes; family Ceratodontidae; genus Neoceratodus; species Neoceratodus forsteri. The sequence goes on along the minus strand of CM028133.1, from coordinate 594,455,419 downwards.
GTTCTGTTTATTCCATTTTCAAAGGGACATGTACAAATGAGGATGCAATTTTGACCTCTGATCCTGAAATAACTGACCCATTTTATAACGTACAGTATATAGAGCGGACAGACACGCTAAAGGGGGTGCGGTACCAGTATATGTACACAACAAACTATCCTCTACCATTATAGACCACCACAGTACCTAAGGAATTTGAGTGTCTTATCATTAAAATACAACTTTTTCCCTCCCACTGTCTCCTTCTTAATTATCGGTTGCTACAGACCACCCTCAGCTGGTCTCAAGTTGTTAACCCACCTGCACAGTCTACTGGACACAACCTTCTTGGAGGTCATCATTATGGGTGACCTTAACCTTAACTGGTTTTTGGAATGCTCCAAACCCGTAAAATAATTCAGTGACTCTTTTGGGCTCACACAACTAATTGTGGAGGCCACCCATCCTTATAGAAAGAACCCAGAACGCAGCAGTTTACTTGATATCATTTTGGTAAATAAATCCTATCTCTTCACTCATGCAGGTGTGCTCCTCAATGACCTAAGTGACCATTGCCCAGTTGCCTGTGTAAGGTCCATTCCTAAGCCTGTGTCTTCCTCTAGGTACTGTGTATGTTCAAGAGAAACTGCCAGAACTTAGTATATTATGCCTTCATCTCCAACCTGCAGAATTTCTACTGGCAGGACTTCTACCTGGCCCAAACTGTGAACGAAGCCTATAAGGCATTCCATAGCATCATCCTGAATACTATAAATCAGCATGCTCCCCTGAAAAAAGTACGCACCAAGAAAAGATCATGCCCATGGTTCTCCTCAGATCTAACGGCTTCCCTACTACATAGGGATGCACTCTGGAAGAAAGCCCGTAGAACTAAACTTCCAGCCGACTGGTCTGCCTTCAGAATAGTAAGAAATCAATGTATAAAACTTATTAGAACCACAAAAGCCAATTACTTTCATAATAAATTAGATTCATCATCCAACTGCTCTGCAAAATTCTAGCAGGCCCTAAAAGAAGTTGAGGGATACAGACCTAATAATCTTTTCCCCGCCAAAATCATATCTGGTGACACAACCACTACTGACAAACTGGCAATCCTAGAGCTCCTTAACACCCATTTGGCTACTGCTGGCCTGGCCTTCGACTCCTCTCCAGCCAATATGTTACATGATCAGCTTGGTGGTCACGCCCACTCCAACCTACCGCACACCCCCTCCAACCCCGACTCCACCTTCTCTTTCACTCCAGTCTTGCTGAAGGAAGTTGAGGACCTCCTGCTACAACTGAATACAAAACAAAGCACTGGGGCGGATCACATTGACCCCTATTTTCTGAAGCTAGGGTACCACGTCCTGTCAGTCCCCATAACTCACCCTTTTAACATGTCTCTAGGTCAGGAAAGTCTCCCCACCATTTGAAAAATGGCCCATGTCATACCACTCTTTAAATCTGGAAACCACACTGACTTAAACAATTATAGGCCCATCTCCCTGCTCCCTACCCTCTCTAAGCTCCTTGAAAAAATTATCAACTCTCAGCCACGACAATACCTTGTGTCCTCAAATATACTTACACTGATACAATCTGGTTTTAGACCATCCCAGAGTACCACTACGGCACTGGCCAAAGTCTCCAATGACTGGCTCAAAGCCCTGGATGACAAAAAACACATGTGCGCCTTGTTCTTAGAACTGAGCAACGCATTCAACACTGTGGATCATACACTACTCCTGGACATCCTTCGGGATATTCCTTCGGGATATTGGCCTGGATTCTACTGCCCTCAAATGGTTTGACAGCTACCTTATCGGTCACCTCCAACAGGTTAAAGCAGATGATGACTTCTCCCCCTTGAAAACCCTACTGAAAGGAGTCCCTTAGGGCTCCATCTTGGGACCTCTCCTGTTTGCTATTCATATTAATGACATCAATGCCAGCATAAATTCAACTAACATTAACCTATGCACCTCAAACTGCTCCTAAACACCCCTCCAAAAAAGCAATGTTCTTATTGTACTCAGCCATAGCAGCCCAAACCACCATTGCTACCTTACCCATAATTACTACCCTCTTAGGTGAACAGTTAGAATTTACGGCAAAATTAAAATATTTGGGCGTGTGGGTCGACCATAAGCTACCTTTACAGACCATACTGAGGAACTTACGAAAAAGCTCAAACAAAGACTTGAGCTCTTCTTTAGGATCAGGCATTTACTTACTAAGGAAGCGAAAACCAGATTAGTGCAATCCACATTTCTGCCACTGTTAGACTACACAGACATCCTGTATGCCCAAAGTACTAGCACTGCCCTATCTAAACTAGACATCCTCTACCATTGCACACTACAATTTATTACTGATGCACCCAACTCTATTCACCTTTGTACCCTCAATTCCCTTGCTGGGTGGACCTCACTTACATTCAGGCAGCAAAAACATGCTGTCAGCTGGACATACAAAGCGATCACACAAAGGCTACCCCAATATCTCTCTGACTGCCTGCCTACCTGCGCACCTAGAATGTAGACCCTGAGAAGCCTGTCTTATATAGTACTTGCTATCCCCCAAATCAGAACACGGTTTGGCCATACATCCATAGGTTATGCTCTGCCCACCCAGTGGAACAAACTACAAAAAACTCTGAAATTGGCCATCCCTGTGCAGATGCTCACCTTTAAGACATTGTTTAATCAATACTTTTCTGAGACCTGTAAATGCAACCATGGATAGAGGATTTCCATCCCTGAGTTCACCATGTTCCCTTATCGTTGCTTTCCTTAGTACTACACCTCCTTCTCATGACCTCTGCTTTTTCCTTTTCCTCTCCATTGTCTGTGGTATCTTGCTCTACTAGTAACCCTCCTGCTTCAGCTTGTACACTTATTTTCACCATCCTTAATTTTTCTTGCTATTCTCTTTTTACAGTTTTTCATTAGAATTCCTACTTTCATTTTTACTTGTAATCTATTGCTCAGCCTGTTTTGGAATGTATCTAGCTTAAGACGGTCCTGCTTTACTTTGTCTATGACATGTTTGCCTTCTGTATAACGTAAACTGTACTCCTTATTTTGTATTCACTGTATTCTTATCATTGTCAATTGTCACTTATACCATTGCCCAGGTCCACCTTGCAAATGAGTTTTTCTCAAGGGTGTTCCGCCTGGTAAAATAAAGATTGATTGATTGACAATTTCATGATCATAACATAGAAACATAGAATTTGATGGCAGATAAGGACCGCTTGGCCCACCCAGTCTGCCCATTTCCCTACCTAATAGATAAGCTGCAGCTCCTAGTTAACCAGCAGCCTACTTCTTCCTACCCCCACCCCCTAGAATTGCCTTATGACTGTCCCATGCATGCTTGAATTCCACCACTGTTTTTGACTCCACAACCTCCTCCGGAAGGCCGTTCCATGCATCCACAACCCTCTCTGTGAAAAATACTTCTTAAATTACCTCTGAGCCACCCCAATCTTCAAATTGTGCCCCTTGTTCTTGCACACTTCTTTTTTTGAAGGATGCTACCCTCTTGGACTTTGTTGATTCCTTGAGGTACTTGAAGTTTCTATCATGTCCCTCCTTTCACGAGGCTATACATATTAAGCTCCTTAAGTCTCTTTCACATGTCTTCCGTGCAGACCCTGCACCATTTTAGTTGCCCTCCTCTGGACAGCTTCCATTCTGTCTATGTCTTTGCAGAGATTAGGTCTCAGAACTGCACACAGTACTCAGATGGGGTCTCACAAGCTGTCTGTACAGGCGATAATAACTTCCTGTTTTCTACTGGTGATGCCTCTCCCTATGCATCCCAGTATCCCCCCAGCCCTCCTTGCTGCCCTCTCACATTGCTTGCCCACCTTTAGGTCATCTGATATGACTACCCCCAGGTCTCTTTCCATTTTTGTTGTTGTTAGTATCTCACCCCCCATTGTGTACTCTTCCCCTGGGTTTTTGTTTCCCAGGTGCATTACCTTGCACTTCTTAGCATTAAACCATATGAGGACAGACTGAGGGATTTCAGTATGTATACCCTGGAAGAGAGGAGAGGGCAATGTGACCTATAAATACCTCACAGGGAAGAATAAGGTACAGGAGGAGAGTATTTGTCAGAGGAGAAGGTGCATGAGAACAAGTTTTTCTTAAAACTACATTACAGATTGCATATAAATATATAAGTGATATGGAGTGGGGACCTCATGAGTGGTATAAACAGCAGGAGTATAGATTAATCATTTATCACACAAGGCCCCTCTGTGATTTCATTTATGCAATAGGATAGGTCCTTAAGTGACAGATTTTTTTTTTAGCTGCTTTAAAGAAAAAACATTTTTCTAAAAGTCTAGGGCCCAGATATTCAAAAGGGTTGTGCCCCAGCACGATATTCAAATGAGAATTGTGCCTGGCACGGAATCTCTGATGTCAGAGCATCAGTAATGTATCGCGGTGCAGGTGAAGTAGGGCATGTCGTCATGCTACTCTGCACATCCCGATATTCAGCAGAGGTATGCTGAGTCCTTGTATCATAACCCTACTTGTGCCACAAAGTTGATCCCCCAAAAGGAACATGGTTGGCCCCACAGGTCAGCTGCCATACTACATGGCGCAACACGTCAGCTGCCACCTGTGGGTGGCCACCCGAGCTCCGGCTGCACCTCTGTGGCAGTGCCCTCCCATGCCTGATTGCAGGCATCTGTTCAAATAATCACGTCCAATATCCCTGGTGGTCCAGTGGACTGCTGTCAGCCCGATCGCGGGCTTAAGTATAAATAACAGTAATTCCTATATCCCTGGTGGTCCAGTGGACCACTGTCAGCCCAGTCGCGGGCTTAAGTATAAAATATAGTAATTCCTATATCCCTGGTGGTCCAGTGGACCACTGTCAGCCCGATCGCAGGCATAAGCATAAATGATAGGATTTCCTATATCCTGGTGGTCCAGTGGACCACTGTCAGCTGATCGCAGGCTTTTGTAATAAATAAAGAATTCGTCCAATATCCCTGGTGGTCTAGCTGTACCCCCTCCCCACCGCTGAGCCCCACCACCCCACCCCCGGTCAGTGGTGGGCGGCTACCCTGCCTGCCCCGCGCCGCCCCACTGCTGCCTCCGTGGGTGGGCTGCCGCCCATTGGCTCACGCTGGGACCAATGGGCGGCAGCCTCACCCATGGTGCCGTCGGTAGTGGCGGGCGGCAGGCAGGTGGGGTGCTGCCGCCTGCCGTTGGACCGGGGAGAGTGGTGGTGGGGCTCAGCAGCTGGTGGGGAGGGGGTATGCTATACCACCAGGGATACTGGACATAATTCTTTATTTATTACAAAACTCGCGATCGGTGGACACTGGTCCACTGGACCACCAGGGATATAGGAAATCCTATAATTTTATACTCTAAGCTCATTTCGACTCAGCTGGACAGCAGTCCACTGGACCACCAGGGATATTGGAAATACTGTTATTTATACTGAAGCCTGTGATCGGGCTGGGGCACATTGCCACACTGGGCAGGGGGCGTCGGTCCCCGACGGCTGCTGTTTGGCAGGGCGCCAGGCGCAAGTCACCGGGGATTGGCGCACCTGCATGCAAATGGAGCCATAATGACATGCAAAGGGCCCCATTTGCACCTTGCATACATTATGACCCCATTTGCATGTGCACTTCGAATAGCACTGTTGCTGCGCACAGTGCAACGGACCTTGCGCTAGCGCATCCCCCTGCTCCACCCTGGCCACTTGTGCTGGCACAGTGCCACTGCGCCATGCACACAATGCAGGTGGCCAGGGTGCGATATTCAATGATGGTGTGCCATGTCGCAGCTCCGTTGAATATCGCCCCGTCAACACCACTGCGCAGCCAAGTTGCGCTGCACCCAGGCTTGCACCACAGCCTGGTGCAGTTTGAACATCTGGGCCTGTGTGTTTATTTTTTGAAGTAGTGGTACTGTGCATTCCCCCATCCTAACTGGCATAGCCTTTGCCATGGACATGGTGTCAGATGAAAAGCTGATGCTGTGACATGGAATTTCATTGGTGCTGCAGAACTTCCACAGGAATGATAAACCACTGCCGCAGAAGTTTTGCAACATATGGGAATCCTGCTGAAGAACTTGGTCTCAAAGTGCAGCAGAAAAAATTAGGGCCTTGTATTTGGGTTCAGAGCAGGCAGGTCTGCAGCTGTTGGAGGAGCGCTTGTAATTCATTTTCCATCCTCAGACTTTTCTCAGCCCGCTGCCTTCAGAGCATTTTCCACCGACCACGTTGCTGGCTGTAGAGTGGTCGGAGAGCAGTGACCCTATCAAATTCCGAGGTGTCAGCTTTCTGTTCTGTGCTGCACACACATGTAGCTGATCTGGACACTATCAGCTCCCAAGCTGACAGTGGCAGCTCATCAGAAGTTTGTCCAGTTTCTTTAGTGGGAGTGCTTTCTCATGCTTGGTTGTCAGTCACACTAGAAGACGGGGTGGCAGTGGCTAAAGCTGCAGCTTCCTCTGCAAATTACTGGAACAAAAGGGACCTGCATTCTGAGATCCCCATCAGGTGCCGCTTCTCCTCATGGCAACTGTCTACAGCTAAAACTGCTGACCAAGTATCCCCACCTTCAGGCTGCACCTCAGGGACTGGTACTGGCTCATTTTCTTCCTCCACTGGATCCAAAGCACTCGTTTGAGACTGTGTAGTTGGCTGAGGCTTAGCTAACACATTCTGAAAAAACTTGGCAGACTCAGGAATCTCAAAAGGTGAACAAGATGGATCTATTTCCATATCCATAAGATAGCATTCCATCAACAGGAGTTTGCTCCCCATTCCACCTCCTCCTCCATCTCCCCCTGGGTCAGCCATCTTGCCAGCCATAGGAAGACAGCCACAGTGCCCACCTCCGTAGAGTATGGGAATTCCCCCAGTGTCATGGCTAATATTCCCCCGTAAGTATAACAGCTTCTTGTAACCCTCAGGAACATAGAATTTGTCAGCAGAGAAGGACCGCCTGGTCTACCCCAGTCTTCCCATTTTTTCCCTGCCTATAGTCACCGCAGACCCTACATGATTTCTGGCTATTTTCACCCCTTCCCTTTTCTACCAAGATTCCTTTGTGCCAATCCAATGAATGGTTGAAGCCCACCACTGTTTTTTCCCCCAGCACCTCAACTGGAAGACTGTTTCAAGTGTTCACCACTCTTTCAGTGAAGAAGTACTTCCTTCACATCCCTCCTAAATATGACCCTTCCAGCTTCACTGCATGTCCTCTTGTTCTCATGCACCTTCTCCTCTGACAAATACTCTCCTCCTGTACCTTATTCTTCCCTGTGAGGTATTTATAGGTCATATTGCCCTCTCCTCTCTTCCAGGGTATACATACTGAAATCCCTCAGTCTGTCCTCATATGGTTTATGATGCAGCACCTGCACCATTTTAACTGCCCTCATCTGGAAAGCCTCTGCCTTGTTTCTGTCCTTCCTGAGATGTGATCTCCAGAACTGGACACAGTACTCCAGGTGGGGGTCTCACCAATGATCATTACAGTGGTAATACCACCTCTCTCTTTTTGCTGGTGATACCCCTATTTATGCAGCCCGGCATCCCACTGGCCCTGCTTACTGCCTTGTCGGACTGCCTAGCCACCTTTAGATAAGCAGATATGACTATCCAGAGGTCCCTTTCCTGTTTAGTGATGGTCAGTACCTCTTCCCCCAATTTATACTCTGCCTCAGAGTTTCTGTATCCTAGCAGGACTTTTTTGCATTGAAACCCAGCTGCTATACTCTTGACCACTCCTCGAGTTTTCTTAGGTCTTTACTCATTCTCTCCACCCCTGTGGAGTATCTACTCTAAATGCAGATTTTTGTGTCATTTGTGAAGTGGCATACATTCCCTTCTACCTATTCTGCAATGTCACTTATAAAGACATTAAAGAGGACTGGTCCCAGTACTAAGCCCTGAGGTACCCCGCTGGTTACTCTTCCCTCATTAGAGTGAGTGCCATTTACCACCACCCACTAGGCCAACCACAACAAATTCAATTTCATACACAGTTTACTACCTTGTACCCCACACCCAAACTGCCACGTTTTGTTATAAGCCACCTGTGTGGTACAGTGTCAAAGGCCTGCCACATCAACCACCCAACCCTATTCTAGTTCCTTAATCACCTGGTCAAAGAAATCAATTGGGTTTGACATAACCGCCCTGGGAATCCTTGCTGCCTCAGGTCCTGTAACCTGCTGGATTCAAAATACTCCACTAGGCTTTCCTTTGAAAGTGTCTCCATTAACTTCCCCACAACTGAGGTTACACTGATCATCTTATAGTTGCCAGCCTCCTGCCTGCTGCCACATTTATGAAGTGGGATTATATCTGCCCTCCTCCGGTCCTCTGGAACCACTCCTGTTTCCAGTGAGTTGTTAAATATGACTGTCAAAGGTGCAGCAAATACCTCCCTGAGCTCCCTCAGCACCCTTGGGTGTACTTCCTGGCCCCATAGCCTTATCTACTTTCTGACTGGTGAGTCCACTCAGGACTCTTTCCTCTGTGAATGGACTTGTGACCGTCTCCCTTCCCCCAGTGTTCTGGCTGCTTTTATTTGGTCCCTCCCCCTCTGTCTCCACTGTGAAGATTAATCACATGTATCTGTTCAGGATATTTTTTTCCTAATACTCCTCTGCACAGTCCCCCCAACCTTACAATTCCTCCCCTTCTCTTCTTCTTTTCACTTATGCTTCTAAAAAAGGTCTTGTTCCTTTTAGTTACCCCTCTGCTATCCCTTCCTCAGTTTGCACCTTTGAGCCCCTCACCACCTTCCCTGCTTCTTTTTGCTTTTCCTGGTTCACCTCATTATCCTCTTGCCTCTGCATCTCCTTGGACCTTCTAAATGCTACCCTTTCAGCCGTTACCTTTGTAACTACTTCCCTCAAGAACCATTGTGATATTTTTTTTCCTCCTGTTTTGCTCACTTCTTTTGTGCAGAGGTTTACTGCCTTCACTATGCCATCCATGACTTTGGCCCACTGTTCCACCACCCCACTCAGGCAATCCCCTCTGCTAGGTTGTCTCAGACGCATTCACCCGTTTTTTAAAAAATCTGTGCTCCTAAAGTCCAGGACCCTCATCCTTGTGTGGTTTGCCTCTGCCCCCGTCCTTACAAGAAAAAAAAAAAGGGGGATGGCAGAAAATGAGAAATGGTCCATCCAGTCTACCCATAGTTCTCTACAGAACCCCATGACATGGCATCAATCAGGGTTGTACCACTCCCCAACAGTTATCCTATTCCTTCCCCATCCTTGTCCCTACTAGTGATGACTATCCCCTTCATTCTTTCCCATGCACGTTTCAAACCAACCACGCTTTCAGCGGCCACCACCTCAGCCAGCAGGCAGTTCCACGATTCCATCATCCTTTCTGTAAAATAATACTTTCTCACGTCTGACCTGAGCATTCCACTAGTCAGTTTCCTGTCGTGCCCCCTTGTTGAGCTGGTATTCCTTATAAGCAGTTCCCTGGAGTTCACCTCATCATTCCTATCAGGAATTTGAATGTCTCTATCATATTCTCCCTTCCCCTTCTTCTAGTCTCCAATGCATATATATTCAATTTCCTAAGTTGTTCCTCGTAGGACTTCCTCTGCTGACCCTGCATTATCTTTGTTACCCTGAACTGTACCTCCTCTAGCCTATCCTTGTCCTTTGTAAGACGAGGGCTTCAGAACTGGACACAGTACTCCAGATGTGGTCTCACCAGGGATCTGTAGAGAGGGAGTATCACCACCTTCCTTCTACTGTCAGTACCCAGTATACATCCCAGCATCCTGTTAGCCTTACTGCAAGCCCTGTCACATTGGCTAGCCTGCTTATGGGTGTCACTAATAATGACTCAGAGGTCACACTCTTCTAACATAGTACTGAGTTTTACCCCAACCATCCAGTATTCAGTCGTGGTGTTCCTTTTACCTAGGTGCATTACTTTGCACTTTTTGGCACTGACATTCAACTGCCAGACCCTTGACTTTCTCTCTAGCATCTGTACAGTCGTGGCCAAAAATATTGGCACCCTTGCACTTTTTCAAATAACTCAATTTCCCCTAAACATAAGTTGAAATTAACAACAGTACAGTATTTGGTCTCCACAATTCTTTATTTCTCTGTTAATATTACAGAACCTTTGTTTTTGATTCAGAATATATCCTTTTAAATCAGAAAATGAAAAGAAATGGCATTGACAAAATTATTGACACCCTAGACTTAATATTTTGTAGCACAGCCTTTGCAATCAACCACTTCCTATAGCCGTGGATGAGCTACCTGCACCTCTCTACTGGCAGTTTGGCCCACTCTTCTTGTGCAAACTGCTCCAGTTCTCCCAGATTTGAAGGGTGCCTTCTCCCAACTGCTGTTTTCAGATCTCTCCACAGGTTTTCAATGGAATTTAGATCTGGACTCATTGCTGGCCACTTCAGAACAGTCCAGCGTCTTGTCTTGAACCATTCCTAGGTGCTTTTTGAAGTGTGTTTGGGGTCATTGTCCTGCTGGAAGACCCATGACCTTCGACGGAGACCCAGCTTTCTGACACTGGGTTCAACATTGCGCTCCAAAATGGCCTGGTAATCTCCAGATTTCATGATGCCATGCACACGTTCAAGGCACCCAGAGCCAGAGGCAGCACAGCAACCCCCAAAACATCACTGAACCTCCTCCATGTTTGACTGTAGGGAAGGTGTTCTTTTCTTTGAAGGCTTCATTTTGTTTTCTGTAAACATAGAGATGATGTGCTTTACCAAAAAGCTCTAATTTGGTCTCATCTGTCCACAGGACATTCTCCCAGAAGGATTTTGGCTTGTTCAGGTGTGTTTTGGCAAACCCCAGTCTTATGTCTCTCCCTCAGCAGTGGGGTCCTCCTGGGCCTCCTACCATATAACCCCCTTTCATTGAGTTGGCGACGGATGGTGCGAAGTGAAACTGTCGTACCTTGTGTCTGAAGGTCAGCTTGAATCTGTTTGGCAGTTGATCGAGGTGCTTTCTCCACCATTCGAACAATCCTGTGCTGCAATCTTGATCAAGTTTTCTCTTGCGGTACATCCAGGGAGGTTGGCTACAGTGCCATGGGCCTTAAACATCCTGATAACATTACGTACGGTGGAAACAGGAACATCAAGGTCTCTGGAGATTTATTTGTAGCCTTGAGATTGTCCATGCTTTGCTACAATCTTCTGTCTGACCTCCTCAGACAATTCTCTGACTGTCTTTCTTTTCTCCATGCTCATTGCGGTACACACAGTGACACAAAACAGGAGACTGAGTCCTTTTCTCTATTCAAACTGGTTGAATAAGTGATTTTTATATTGCAGGCACCTGCAACTCACCACAGGTGAGTTCAATTCCAAAGTGAAGGAGAATCACCTGCTTGAAATCTAATTATTTCTAACTGCTTCTAAAAGGTGCCAATAATTTTGTCTGGGCCATTTAAGAATTTCTGTGTGGAATAAGCTAAGACTTAGTAAATGTTTCTGCTTTTTGTGTTTTATTCCACTGCAAACCAAAGAAATACATATGTGGATACCAAAATATTTTTTAATTTCAACAATTTTCTGGAAGGAATGGTACATTATTAGAAAAAACTTCAAGGGCGCCAATATTTTTGGCCACGACTGTAGGTCCTCTTGTAGTTCTCTAATTGCTTCAGCACTATCCACTCTTCTGCAAAACTCTGTGTAGTCTACGAGGAGACCTAACCTCTCCAGACACCTTCGCCAATGTCACTGATGAACATGCTGAAAAGGACAGGCCCCGGCAGTACCCCACTTGCGACTTCCCTTTCTTCCAATTTGATACCATTTGCAACTACTTGCTGCTGTCTCCATTTTAACCAATTCTCCACCCATCTGACTACATCTCTAGCCAACCAAAGGTCCCCCAGCTTCTTCAGTAGGCATTTGTGTCGCACGGAGTCAAAAACCTTGCTAAATTCAAAATACAGCAAATCTACAGCATGGCATTTATCCAATTCTTTTGTAACCCAATCAAAAAGACTGTTAAGTTTGTCTGACACAATCTCCCCACTGCACAACCATGCTGTTTACTATCCTGAAGACCATTACCCTGCAGATAGTCCACAAGGTCTGCTTCAATTAACGTCTCCATCAGCTTTACAACAACATAGGTGAGACTGATGGGTCTGTAGTTCCCTGCGTGTCCCCTGTCCCCACCTTTATGAAGCAGAACTATGTTCACCACCCTCCAATCCCTTAGGACAACCCCCTTTCAAAGTGAGCTATTGAAAAGGCATGCCAGAGGTTCAGACAACTTATTTGCCAATTCTATGAGCACCCTCGGATGGATCCCATCTGGACCCTGGGCCTTGCCTGTCTTGAAGACTGCTAGCCCCTTTCATACTCCTTATCTCTGGGATCTTTTTCCCAGCCACCTTAACACTGCTTTCTGGTAGGGGACCGTTAGCTTCTCTGGTGCAGACAGAGCAAAAATAGTAATTTAAGACTATATTCTTTTGCTTGTAATCCTCTATCACACAGCCTCCATCCAACAGTCTAACTACGCCCCACCCCTCCTTTTGTTATGTTTCCTTGCACGCATGTGCAAGAAACACAGTGTCACCATATGAGTTTTCGTAGGTGTGGCACCCCCACTTCCAATGCCCTGAGCATTTTTGCAGGCATGACCACACTGCACCCATGAATGTCCAAGCTGTCAGATGCAGTGGCATACAACTGAAAGAGAATGACCGCTATAATCAGCAGTGGTAATGTGCAGGCAATTTGCATACTGCTGTGCCATCAGCAGTATGCAAATTGCCTACACATCACCACCTTAGTAGTCATTGTCTTTTAACTGTATACCACTGCACCTCCCATTGGCATGATGCACCCCCAATTTGTTGTGAGCTGAGGGGTGCCCAGTCCCCCATGGCACATGCACACCCCAAGCACACTGTAGTGTCCAGCGGGGGTGCCCAATACCCACTGGCTCCAGTGCCCCCAAAAAACAAACTTCAAGGTGCCACACTGGAGCCCACCCCAGCGTGGCAAAAGTCCTGCATTGTCATGTGCTCCCCCTGCACACTGTACGGCCAACAGGGGGTGCCCAATCCCCAGTTGGCTCCACTGCCCCACCAAACAAACTTCCAGGTGCCACGCTGGAACCCACCCCGGCGTAGCAAAAGTTCCGCATCATCTTTTTTAAAAACAAACCTGTAACAAAAGAAAATGGTCCCTCGTTGACTCTCTTGCTCCCCTTCCCCAACCCGCACCAACCCTCTATGCATCCCCCCTCACCCCATACTTACCTCCGGAAGCAGGCGCGATGATCTTCGGGAGGACACGTCTGTACTCTTCAAAGCCAACCGCGAACTGAAGAAATGCCGGTAAGCTGTATAATGGCATAAATAGGGTTTTTTCAATTTTGGTTCATATCCCAGTCACTTTTTTAAATTTTTGCACCAAATTTTCAACATGGGGTTCTTGGGACCCCAGCTTATGAATTCAGTCACTGTCATCTGGTTATTTGGTCCCGAATGGTGATTTCGTGGTCACTGCACGGAATCAACTTTGGGATTGATCAACAAAATGACAGTGTCACTGTTCATGAGGTAGGCTCAAAAGCCTATGTTGTAAATTTCCAGAAAAAAATTCTAAAATGACAGTTTCAAGAGTGTGTACATGAAGTTTCACGCACACTCACAAGTTCGCAATTTGTAATATTTTCACTCCAGATTTTTAACATTGGCATTTTTCACACCTCCATATGAACAGTACAGCTGTCATTTTTCACATCCTGGCCAAAATGTGTTTTGCACTTCGGTACAGAATACCATGGTCACTGTGGGAAATCAGTGTTTGGGACACATTAACAAAATCACAGTGACAATGTTCATGAGCAAAAGTCCTAAAATGCCTATGTTGAAAATTTGGTGACAAAAGTCCATAAAATGACTGTAATACAAGCATGCATTGTGCCATTTCTTACCCATCCCCTACACCCCTACTATCAGGACCTCACATCGGCACCACACTAAGGGTCCTTGTGGCCACAGTCCCCTAATTAGATTAATCACTCTGCTGTTACTGCTCCCCGGGAATATACACCCAAACCTGGACCTATGCCAACTAGCCCTCCCACACCCCACTCTGGAGCTGGTCTCTGCGTTGCATTGCTGAACATATGCAGCCTTCTAAAGAAATTTGCCACACTCTTGTGCTGTGTTGTCTAACACCAACCCAATATTATTGCATTAGTAGAGACCTGGCTCTCCAAAACTACCCCCAACTCTGTTATTTCCCTTCCTGAATACACCCTGTTCAGGGAAGACTGAGCTGGTAAATGCGGCGGTGGGTGTGCAATCTACATGCGGGACACTCTTATAAACCATACACTTTCTGCCCCCAAGCTTGACTATGGCACCAAAGCCCTCACTCTAAAAATTACCCTGACCCATCCAGGGGCCCACTCTTCCTCATGGTCTCCTACATACCCCTGAGGAACCAGAACCCAGCGGTCCAGTCTCTCATTGACTACTTCACCTCCCTGCCACACAGAGCTGAGCAACTCATCCTAGGTGACCTTAATGTCAATTGGCTTGATACCACTGCCTCCCATACCAGGGACTCCTTCACTGCCCTGGACATGTCCCAGTTAGTCACCCAGTCCACTAGATTCAACCGGACAAGTGACTCCAGCACCCTCCTAGACGTAGTACTATTGAACTTCCATCATAAAATCCAGGATATAAACGTCCTCCCCAACTCACTTAGTGATCACTCACCTGTCCTCTGTCTCTAGTCATCCTCCATACTGAAAACTGTGTCCCAGGCCACCTTGCACCGGTGCCAACGCACTGGGGGTCTCAGAAAGCTAAAATTGCATCTAGCACCTTGGACTCTCTGGCCCCAGAGTTCACACCATTCTCCTGTACTGCACCCATTTCAGCGTATTTCCTTATGGAATGAGGTGAGTGCAAAGCCCGAGCACCCCAAGTCACACCTCAACACTTGTCAGTGTCTGCAGAGTAGGGTGAGGTGAAATGTCATGACTATTATGGGCGACGACCCAAAGGCATACCCCAATGCCTGTCTATCTCTGCAGGGTGGGGGTGGAGTTGGCGTCAGTTCAGTACATCACTGCCACTTCTATCCTGCATCTGTCTAACTCCTGCACTTCCACTGCTAATGCCAGCAAGCAAACATTCGGCATTGACAAATGCTTGTTTAATTATAACACAGAAAAAAATGCTTCTCTCTGCACTTGAGCCCCCTCAGTCAATCGCAGCTCAGGGTCTGCCCTTGCCTTCCTAATCACCTTCTTTGCCTCCCTGGTCTTCTGAAGGAATTCTTCCCTTTCTGCATCATCCTGCCTCTTTTTGTATTTGTGGAAGGTCATCCTTTTTGACCTAACTACTTCCCTGATCCTCACCAAAAACCAAAGTGGTTTTCTGAATTTATTTCTTTTAGTTATTTTCCTCAAGCAAAGGTGTGTAGCTTCAAGAAAGACCACTTTAATTATCCTTCATCTCTCTTCAACCCCCACCCCCTCGCTCTCCCACTGTACTTTATTTTGAAACACCTGTCTGAGTTTGCTGAAGTCCACCCCTCTAAAATCCCAAGACACTTCACTTTTTTCAGGCTTGAGGGCAACTTCAAACCAAACTAAGCTGTGGTCACTGCTTTCAAACAGCTCCCCCACTACTACTGGTTTAACTGCATCTGTGTTAGTGAGCACCACATCCAGGACAGCATTCTGTCTTGTAGGTTCCCTTACAAGTTGCACTAGTAGGCAGTCATGAAAGGCATCAAGCAAAGCTTGATTTCTCTTGCTCCTGGCCACCGGAATGTCCCAGTCTATGTCGGGTAACAAAGTCCCGCACTACCACAAAATCTCCCTTTGCTGTTCCCCTTCTAATTTCTTCACTGAGCTCCATATCCTTTTCCTCCTTGGCCTGGAGGTCTATAACATACCCCCAGGTGTAGCCTTTTTCCCAGATTTCCCTGTAAGCTGAACTCACAGAGATTCAGTCTTTCTTAAGTTATACTTAATATTCCTGCCCTCTGATACCTTAATACCCTCTCTGACTGTACACGGCCCCACACCCCCCTCCCACACTCCTCTGTACTTTATTAGTAGTACGTATCCAGACACTGCTAGGTCTCAGTCATTTTTACCTATAGCTCAAGTTTCTGTGATGGCCACCATATCTAGCTTGGATTCTGCAATCATCATCTGAAGCTCACCAATGTTGTTGCCTCGACTCCTGGTGTTAATAGAGACCCCTTTCCAACTCTCTAACAAGCCTTTCATGTTCTTTAACCAAACTTCTCTCTTATTCTTTCCTAGGTGTACTTGATTTGCAGAATCCTTAGTGTGTATGCCTACAGTCAATATATCAGTCTGAGCCTGGGTGCTGCTAGTCCCCAGGCAATGGGTAAGACTAGCTAGGATCTCCCCCCCGCGCCTGTTAGAATGGATCCTCCATTGCTAGTCTCCCCCATAGTTAGTATAAATGTCTGAGAAAGATGACAGATTTTTGCCCCAGTGCACTGGTCCCCTTCCTCATCAAATGGAGTCCATCCCACTTAAAAAGCCTCCTATCCCAAAAGTCCCCCCAATCCCCTTAAAAATGATACACCTTTTTCCAACCATATATTAAAATCCTCAGTCTCCTGTTTTCCTATTCTGTCTTTCTTCCCCCGTTTGCCCCATACGGGGAGGACCTCAGAGAAGGCCAGGGAGGCAGAATGCACCGCCAATCTGTCCCACAGGCCCTGGAAACTCAGTTTTATATCCTCCACTGACTGGCTGGCCAGATCACTGGTGCCAAGGTGCACCAGCATATTCACCCCCTTCAGCTCCCTCTACAACATCCTCTCTGTACAGTTTAAATCCCTGCTAGCTAAGGCACCTGTAAGGCACTTAACTGTGCCCCTCCTAGATGACCCATCCCCCATAATCTTTTCCACTCCCTGGATCACAGAATCCCAAACAACCAGGGATTTCCTTACTTTCTGACACTTGGGAACCACCAAACTGTCCTGCTGTACCTCATCGATTGACTTTGAGTCTTCCTGTGGAAGGACTCAATCCCTATCGTAGGTCTGCCTAGGAGGAGTTCCCTTATGTGTATTTACCCTTTATGTATGTCATTTAATGTTTAGTGTATGTATGTCTTACATGAACTGCCACCTCCCCTCCATGTATTCCCTGTTTGTTTTCCTTGTAGTGTGTATATGGTAGCCCCGTGCTGGGCAGTGAGCGCTGTAAAAGAAATAAAACCAAAACCAAAGTAATAATAAAAGAAAGAAATCCAAATCCTGGAAGAGTTCCAATAAATATTAAGCAAAGCAAAGTATGCTATTTATGCCTGTGCTTAGTTCATTAAACCGTTCTGACTTTAGCGCAGTGAAACAAAAATAGAAAATCAAGCTGTTTACACTATGCAGTCAACTGTTTAAGCGCTATCTGGGGAACTGAGAATAAGTTAGGAAAACCCCGTGAAGCAAGTGCTCTCACAGATCTTCTGTGAGAAAAGAATTTATTTAGATAGGGTCCTATCTTCATTTCTTGCTGTGCAGTTCATTACGTAGAGGTTCCCAAGTTCTGTTTTTGTAGGTACGCTCCTTCGCAATTGTGCAGATGTTACATGCCCCATGAAGGTGCGCACAGTCGCAGCGGTTTTCAAACCACCACTTTACTGGAGATACAAGCTGCCTAGGTTACAGTGCTAAATAAAGACTTGCTTGTCAATACTAAGCAAACGAAGGAAGGACTTGTTACATCTTTCAAGTAACTGCTTCTGTTGTTGTTTTAAGCAGATTGTGATAAGGAAATTTCTGTTTTTTAACTCAAGCTCACCAAAAAAGGAAAACGGAGGTTCTGCTGTTGTCTTCACTTCAGCTTGGTGCTCTAACAGCCGGCCAGCCTCAGTTTTACTCTTCTTATACTGAGCCCAGCTGAAGGAGGGACAAGCAGAACACCTCCTAAACTTTACTCAAAATCTAGTGAAGTAAAAATGTTTCTGACATCAAAATATGCATACAGTCATTATATGAAATGTAATGTGTTATTTCTTAAGAAATATAAAGAACTATAAATAATGTTAAAACGTATGTTAATCCAAAGCATGAGTGACAAGTGATTTGGACCAATCCTAAACTCTGACTAGCTATATCTGTATTGTGTAAAGCCTAGTCAAGTCAGATTCGTTTGGAGTGTTGAAGGGACAACACTCAGTGGGACTAGTGCTTTCTAGTCGTGTGGACCTTGACCGTTGAAGTTAATTTTTCTTTGCTGAAGTTAAGCCATGTTTTAGTTATTTTATTTTGACGTTACTAGTCCACCTAAATTTTTGTTCTGTAAATAAAAGGAAGGTCTTAAGCTTCCACTTGGCTGATGTGTCCATCTATTACCCACTTAAACCTTTCACACTTCCCCACTGGAGTTGGGTTCCTGGTCTATGATAAGGGTGCAAAGCAGTTTGCAATCAGTATGAGTTTGGCTAGGGCAGCCCTTTTCTGGGTGGCCTTGTTCCTCACAGCCCTCCCCCTCCCCACCACTCTCCATCCCCCCATACCAATGGGCCTCCACAGAAGTGGGACGGGGGCAAGTTCCAGCTAAGCTGGAGATGCAGCCTGGATATCTCCACCCTTTCTGCCTCCAACTGCATCCTGAGCTCTGATATCAACCTGCAAATGGGACAGTGTCCTCTCCTCCAGAGCACCAGTCTGGAGATGAGTGCCCCACACCTACTACAGCTGACAATATCCATATTATGTTAAACTCCAATGTCCAGTGATCGCTGGACCCCTGGTGGCATCCCACCTTAACATTTGCAAAACTGTCCCTGTTTTTTAGCATCAGGTCCAGCACTGTCCCACCATGAGTATGCCCTCTAATAAGCTGACTGAGAAATACCCCCTGTAGAGGGTCTAGGATGTCTATGCTTCTAGCTGAGGCAGCTGCTGGAGGCTCCTATCTACATCTGGCAGATTAACATCCCCCACCAACTGCACTTCCCATTTTTTCTGCCATCCTGTCAAGGGCTTGCCCCAGTGTCTTGCCCGGTTCTTTCCCTTGTGTTGGAGGTCTATATATTACCCTCCCCCAGGATGCACCTGGAAACAAGCTGTAACAGCTTAGTATGCCTCTACTGGTCAAAAATTACAAATAAACAAACTAAAAAACTGGGCATTATAACAATACTGAATATGTTTGTTTAAAAAACATCACTGGTTTTTAAAGCTATTAATATGATTATCTGTACTATTTATGCTCTACGGTAAATTACATATTTAAGGACTGGAGCTCTTAAATGTAAGAATGCCAAAGTACATAGATACATAGACAGTGTCGGCAGATAAGGGCCTATGGCCCACCCAGTCTGCCCATTTGAGCTTGTAAGTTCAGTTTGTTTTCCTAGAAGTCTGTTGCCCCTTACCCCTGACCTCCAGAATTCCTTTATGTCTATCCCATGCATTCTTAAATCCCGTGATTGTTTCAGCCCCCACCACTTCCTCTGGCAGGGTGTTCCACTTGTCCACCACCCGTTCTGTGAAGAAATTCTTTCTCATGTTTCCTCTGAATCGTTCTCCCTCCAACATCCAAAAGTATAGCATTAGCTCAGTTAGTGCCTGGGAATTTGAGGTGCTTAGACTAAAACTAATATAAAAGCAGACAGGTGTTGTTATCTAAGGGGCCGATAATATGGACTTGATTACCTGGATTTTTTAGAACGTGCTCTGGACCAGTCTATTCCTTCTGGTAGGATAACAAAACAGGTTAATGAGTGGATTCAGAAAACTCGCACATGTTGTAGGGGAGAAGAGTAACATTAATTGGAAATGTAGATTGTAAATGGAATAATGTATGCATTAAAGCAGAATGTTAATTGTAATTGCACATTTGATACAGTAGGTACTATTAATGTCAATTTTTTTTTCTTTTATACACATACATATATATCTATAAAGTAACTGCTTTGAGAAATGCACACTATGCTATTGTGGGGAAACCATGGTGAATGAGCCTTGGCTAAATGGAAAATAAACCTCTCATGCATTTCTAAAATAAATAAACATAACTATAACTAAATAACAGCTATAACAATAGTGTTATATCTTAAGAAGCTACCAATATCCATATGTCTACTAAATACATAAACGTACCTGCATGAGTGAATTTTAAATACTAAAGGACTGGACCTTTTTTAAAAAAGGTCAGAGCTTTTGTTTTTAATTGTTTAAACAGTAGTTCTAATGCAGGGGATTCAGCTGAAACAATTTGTATGGTTTCAGTCAACTAAAGGACAACAGCCAACATAAAAAAATGCACAGTCAGCAATTAGTAATCTCACAAAACATCGAAGTACTGATGCCAGAACCCATTATGGACATCTGCTCACATTAATTGCCCTGCCATGTTATGAGCAATTATCATGCTCTATACTCATGTGCTTTCATATTTATCTGGCACACAATCTGGATTTTGGAAGAGAAGAATGGTGGATGTGGATGCTTAGTACATTGCAATCTTCAGGGTAGTTACAGTAGGTTCCAAAGACTGTTTGTCAGAGATCTATAGAGCCTATATATGAGTTATTGGTCTGCCTGGACAGATTTCAAACCCATTATTCATTCCTGCATTATACCTGCATTATACTACATAGAAGGATTACGTGACAGAGAGAAACTTGCAAAGGAACTCCTTTATTGGACGTCATATAGCCACATTTTATATGACGGACCAGAGATCTCCGTAGGAGGTTTTGTTTAGGGGCCCTGGACCTTCTGGAAAAAAGGGGGGTCCTCAGCTAAAATTTGAGAGTCCCTGTGAAATTTTCTGGATCCTCACTGAAATGAATAGAACATGTCTGGAAAGCACAAATTCCCATTGTACCTTTAGTTCCTTTTTTAGGTTACTTTTCAGGCAGTTCAATTAAGGATCATACTAAGGATGAAATTAGAGCAAAAAGGCGGGGTGCTCATAGAAGCTCCTCAAGGCTACATATAGCAGGACATGTTTTTGTGAGAAAGTAAAAATCTATCCAATCTACTTTTAAATATGTTTTTGTTTTCACTAATAATAACTAATGTTGGCAATTTATTCCAAGGGTTTATTATTCTCTGAGAGAAATAATATGCCCTTTTCTTTGATTGAAATTTACTTCTATTCAGCTGAAGTGACTGACCACTGGTCGAAAAAGCTACTTGTTTAAAATCAAGTTCACATTCTGAAGACAAACAGGGGTCATTAATAATGTCCCAGGTAAATAAGAGGTCACCCCAACCCGTCGTTGTTCCAGGGACATTAAAGTAAAATCGGAAAGTCTTTCGCCATATGGCAGATTCTTATCTGTACAGACTGATTCTGTAATTCTTTTTTGAAGTTTCTCAAGTCTGTGTATGTCTTTCTGCACATAGAGGCACCAGACTTGAGAAACATAATCAAAATGAGGTCTGATATATGCATGATACAGAGGAAGCAAAATGTTTGGATCTTTTGAAGATATGTTATGTTTAATCGCCCACCAAGTTTTATTTGCTTTACTAATGGCACTAGTTATATGTTGATCAAATTTTAGTGCAGAATCCACAATCTCTTGCAAGATCTTGCTTACTGGTTTTGCTGGTTAGTATTTCATTGTATAAAATATAAGAATTTCTAGGATAGTGTTTCCCAAAATGGATGACACTACATTTAGCCGTATTAAATTGAAGACCCCATTTGGTGAACCAAACTCCTAGCATGTCAGTATCTCTCTGTAGTGCCTCAGTTTCCTCAGGGGCACTGCACACATTGGTGATTTTACAGTCATCTGCATATTTCACAATTTTACAGCTTAAGTTATTGGATAGGTCGGCGATGAATACTTGAAAAATAACTGGAGCCAACACAGATCCCTGAGGGACACCACTTAGTACCGGTTGCCATGATGATTTATGTCCGTCGATAATAACTCTTAGCATTCTGCCTCTTAACCAGTCAGAGATCCAGTATATAATTAGGGAATTAATGCCATGTTTCTGTAACTTATTTAACAATGCCCAATGTGGCACTGAATCAAAGGCTTTTTTAAAATCGAGAAATACCACACTGCAGGGTAATTTATCAAGCTTGTAACTAATGTGGTCATAAAAGCCTATAAGATTAGTTGCACATGATCACCCCATAATGAACCCATGCTGGTTTGCATCAATATCTGCTAGCACTGGGGATAACATATCTTTCATTATTCTTTCTAGTATTTTATTGGTGTGAGACTGATGGGGCGATAATTATCAAGAATATCTTTATCTCCTTTTTTAAACAAAGGCATTACATCTGCTTCTTTCCATTCAGATGGTACTTTACCAGTGTTAAGGCTTAGTTCATAAATGATCTTTAGATGAAACATAAGTGATCTTTCATTAGAGATACAATGCCACCTGATATACCATCGGGGCCTGGGGATGAACATTGTTTAACGATATTTAATTTATCCTTTATGACATCAAGTGAGATTGACATAGACCCAGACAGCAGTTCAGTAGTGACCTCATCTGAATTTGCTGAGAAGTTATAGGCTTTACTAAAATGAGAATTTAATAGATGTGCCATATTGTTTGGATCTGATGTAACCGTATTACCTGTCATGAGTGGACTAACTTTGCATTCTTGTTTCTTAATAGAATTCAGATTGCTAAATAGCATTTTGTTATTTCCTTTTTGGGGCTTGAGTGGCTATATATTTTTCTGTATTCAGTTTGGCCTTTCTAATTTCTTTTGAATCTTTTTAAATTCTGACAAAGTTCTTGCACACTTATTTGTGTTATATTTTTTGAACTTTCTGTTTTTCTTTTTTATAATTCTAATCAAATTACTGGATAACCATCTCGGATTTAAATTAAGTTTCCCTTTCTTCATTTTAGGACTAATCTTACGAGCTGTATCCATAGTAGTATTTTTAATGGTAGTCCATAACACACCCAAGTCTGTACCTTTCAAAATTTCAGTCCAGTTGATGTTACCTAGATGGTTATTTAGAGCAGTTTTATCTGTTTTATTGTAAACCAATACTTCTGTCAGATTTACTGATTTCTCCCAAGAAGAGTCTAACTCAAACTTAACTGAACAGTGGTCACTGTTTTGTAATGGTGCTCTTGGTACTTGGCTTCGTTCCTTGACCTTCCGTAGATCATCCTCTGGTACCTGCTACAGCCTTCTTGTATTCCACTGCTGTTCACTGAGGTGCAGACCAGGTCCTGTTCCTTTCTGCACTGCATGTCATCTGGCTTTGCCTTGGTCATCTCCTTCCTTGGATCATTCTTTCTGTCCATTAGGATTCACTCCAAACTTTCCTTCCATCTTTGGATAGCTGCCTTTTCATCTCCGCCTTGCAGGCTCAGGGCTTTGTCCTGTTTGCTGAGGCTTTCTAGGGCATACAACCCTACCTCCGGCCAGTATTCCTACCCGGTCAACTACTCCTCCTGTTTATCCACCTCAAACTCCTACTCTGGCCATTCTAACAGCTCCCATCCACTACTCAATGGATCACTTGTTCATTTCACTTGAGGAAACTACTTCTAGCACACATCCCTTGGATAACATGCCTTATAGACTCTTACATCATCATAGAGTTTTCTATACCGCCCAATCATCTCCTTACAATCATTCCTGGAATCCCATTCGACTGGATAATAGAAAAATCGCATCTTTCTCTATTGGATACTCCCTATGAATTTTGTCTATTCAGTCACTGTGGATTCCCTAGTTGCTATGTTTCACAGACTCTCCTCGTGTACGGAATGAATTTAAATCTTTCAGTTATGCTCCGACTCCATATCCATTGTTGTTGCTATGGATACCGGGAATCGCAAGATACTTCATGCCATTATGGACATCAGTCATTTTACCTTCTGCAGCCTCTCCTACCAGCTCAGACTCTGCTGACCATGTTACTCAACTCCTACTTTCTCAACAGACATTGCTTGTCCTAAGACCTTCTCAGCTGCCTTCCCAGAACTTTCATCGTTGGCTCTCCAGTGCCTAGCTGCTCACTAATGTCATGCTATCCAAACTACTGTTTTCTAGATCCTGGATACCACCATACCTCATACTATCATCTGCATTTCTTCTTCTGTTGCCATCAGCCGAGTTAGCAGTCCTTCTAGTCTACCCTTCACAAATTATCTCCATTACTCCCTCCGATGAAGACTTTTCACCGAGAACAGGTTCCTCTGATTCTCAATTCATAAATCCGCAACTGTTACAGCAAAGTCACTATCTCAGTCTTGCCTCTCAACAGGTCTTAATCAACCATAGCACTAGGATCCTCTGGCATTCCATACTACTCAACCTCACTACCAACTTAGGCTACAGACTCTTCCATATATCTGCCTCCAAGCTTCTCTCAAGTATTTAGGCATCGAATTACCTGTAAACCTAACCAGCCATAACCACCTCAATACATCTCATGGACCATTACACCACAGATATACCCATATTTACTTCATCCAACAGACCAGCAGAGCTCAGACAAGTATAGTTAAGACATCATGCCCAAATAAGCTATCCAATTCCTTATACTGCAAATCCAATCATTCTCCATATATATTCAGTTACCATCTGGACTGCATCTGCCAATCTTCCTCTATTCATCTACAAATCTCTTATGTCATTTTTCCTATTAGGCACTCAAAGACTCTGCTTGAGTCCTTCTTCCACTTCATGGATGCTTATCTAGCAACATATCACTCACTACTGAATTCTTTACCTCCAGACTTCACCATGAACACCAAACCTTACACAAGTTGGATCATCCACCTATGACTTCATAAATCATTGCATTTCCACCATTCACTGGTAGCATATCGCTCAAATCATGCTCTCCCTGCTCATTACATCCCTGTAATCCCTTTGGCCAAGCATTCTTCATTACCTTGGCAATCTGTACTTCATTTGCCCTTAGTCAACTGGATCTGCTTCACACTCAGGATTCTACCGCTCCTTCAGAAAAGATCTACTTCTTCAACCTCAGGAACGTCATCCAAACTACATCTTCGATTGATTGAGGATGGACCATCATCTCTCCAAGAAGCTCAGCTTCCTCAAAAAAATGGCTAAGGTTGCTAGAACCTAGGTCCTTCTCCTCTTAGTATGCCCAGAGGATGGGCAGACCAATGGCCATGGGTCCTCAGAGGTTTCCTCCACCTGGGGGTTCTACCTCTCCTGAGTGCCAGCAGTCATACTCTCTGTGAGCTGGAGGAGGTATCTTTTTGAGCCTTCTAGTCCCTTCAAATTCCTACCTACATACCTACTACTCAAGGGTGGGAACAGAGCAAAGCCACAAAAAGTACTGCAAATTACACAAGCATTAATACCCCATCACTATTTCCCAAACACTGAACAGGTGGGCTTAAGCTCGAGGTTCAATGTGGGGAATCGCTCCTCCCACAACCTCTACTTAACCCCATCACTAACACACCTCCCTTGCTTAGGAAGTGTTTTTTGTCCACCACCATCCCCTCCTCCTCCCTGTCCAGCACTCTTCTCACCCTTGTTCATGGGCCTTCTAGTCCCTACAAATTACTACCTACATACCTACTACTCAAGGGTTGGAATAAAGTAAAGCCACAAAAAGTACTACAAGTTACACAAGCACTAATACCCCATCGTTATTCCCCAAACTTTGAACAAACTTTATCACTTCATTTATGGAGTTTAATTCCCCTTCTATGCCACGCCAAGATATACTGTGGGCTGCTCTGAAATGTGGGCTATGGGGGGGGGGGGAATTAATCTGCATCACTTCTGAATGTAAAAATCCGAGAACCCATGCCACATTGACCCTTTTGGATCAGATCCAAGACTGCATACGCTGACACCTAGACCCTCTTTTGGGGTTAGAATCTGTTTTTTTGCCAGATGTTTGCCTTCTGGGGTCATATAAGGACATCTTGCTTGGCAGACAATGTAACCATATGGCTCTTATTTCAGCCTGTGCCAAGAAAATTATTTTATGTCACTGGTGTGATCCCTTACTTGCGTTACTTTCATTACAATTTCATTACCTTATTCCTTGGTTTTGCTAATCTAGCTGGGTATCGGGTAGGGTGTCCCGTGTTTTTGTTGTAGTCTATACTTACTTTGATATGAACATATTTATTAGTATGCTTTATATCTTTCCTATTCCTCTTTTCTGTATCTATTTATTGCTCAACAGGACTGTATGGATCTTTTATAGAAGGGTCTCAATCCGGAGTATGTGGGGGTTCTGGTAAGGGGAAGGGGGATAGGTTGGCTTGGATATTTTGTATATGCATTTTCTTTGTTTTTTTTTTGTATTGTTATAGTTAATTGTTAGTGTAGTGTATTGTATGTTTGCATTGTTTAAAATCTTAAAGTTTATTCAATTAAAAAAGAAAAAGCACTGTGATGTGGGGGCTAGTATAATGTCTCGTTTCCTACTATTGTACATATTTTTTGCATTTTTTTTTTCTTCTTAAATCTTTTCTTTTCTATTTCTGTCTCAAGGAATGCACCTCTCAACTGCCATTATTGTAAGTCAACAGAATGACTGAATACTGAGAATGGTTTTTAACCAGCTGGCTCTGTTTCAACCTTGTGCATCTACTAAGTATCCTTGCTGCCTTGGGAATTTTTCTTGATGGCACGAGTTTCTTTCTTTTCATTATGTTCTACATGAAGTTGTGTAAATATTGCATTTTTAATTATTTTGATTACTGATTTCTATGTTATTAACTACTGAGAACTGATTACCTTAATGCACATAATTGTACTGTCTCTTTAAGAACCAGCACATAAAAGGGATACTTGGTCCTCTGATGTTCACCTTTGAGAAAGCACACATTGTGGAAAGTGTCAGTTGACGTCATTTTGGGAACACAGTGAAAGTCAGCTGAAGCCTGTGTGCTAGCTAGCATACAAGATTAAGCTGGATCCGTGTATTCCTATGGGTACATGACTGCATCGAGGGCTGTTTTAATCATGTTTTACATGCATTTTGGCACCTCATAATAAAGGAATTTTTGCACTGAATACTTCAGGGCTTCTTCTACAGTGGAGAAAAGTAAATCTTACTGAACCTTTTAGCAGGTGCTGGTCCCTGAACAACACACCTGAGTTACTAATTTGACCTGGGCACTGCTTTTCCTGGCTGCAGTCACAGTCTTTTACTCACTCTACTTACAGTTTTGCAGTCATTCCTGCTTGTCTAATATAGTAATTATATTTTGCTGCTCCCCTCAGACATGTAACAATCTGGCTTAAAAAAAACAATCAAGGCCATTTAGTACAGATCATAATGTTCACCAAAACATTCATGGTTGATTCTGCAAAAGCACAATCAATGGTGACAGTCACCTATGTGTCCCAGTCATCTCTCCTGCCCGATACTTCTCCTCTCTTCTCTCCTGCACACATCTTGTATAAAATCATTTTACTGACTAAAACAGTTGCACTCCCCACCCACTCCCACATTACTGTCATAGTTAAGACAGTGGCACAATCTACATGGTGGTCCTCTGTGTGGACCTGCTTTTCTTTGTTCTTCTTTTTTCATGGCATGACACTTTTCCTGACCCGGCATAACTTCTCCTTATGCCCTCCTGCACATAACTTCTCCTTATGCCCTCCTGCATATAACTTCTTCTTGCACTCTCCTACCCATAACTTCTCCTTACCCCCTCCTGCACATAAACTTCTCCTTACCCCCTCCTGCCCATAACTTCTCCTTACATATCTCTCCTGCCCAATTGTTGACGTAAGTTCTGTTTAGTTCTTGATGATAGAAGCCACTGTTGACAGCCTGTGGAAAGAGCAGAATGGGGTAGTTAACTTGTTAGACATTTCTCTCTCCCTCCCACCAAGAAACCAATTAAAGTATTGGTATTGAGGTAACAGCAGAATTGGCCTATAACTTATTATGGTCATCCCCCTCCCCCCAAGCTTTATTAATGGCAACAATACTTCTCTCCTGTGCCCAAAGGTTTTAGCTGTCCATCAGTTTTGTCTCTGGTTCACTAATCTGGGTCAGAAACTGAAAAAAAAATCACAATTTAAGACAATTTTAATACATTATCTTCTGTGCAGTCTAATGACTTTATATTTCTTAAGAACGGGAAAAGGGTTATAGTCTTCAACTTCAGTCCTTCTTGGGCTATCCACATGAGTTTGCTCACAGCGTCAGCCTTAGAGAACTTCTACCTTTTGTTTATGTTTTGTTCTGCACAGAAAATCCTCTTTCACATGCCACTGATGCAACAGTTGACACAAATAAAATCTTGGCCAATGTGACAAAATCAGGGAATATATCTGAACAGTTGCCAAGTCTTGACAAACACTGCTAAGCAAATTCATTTTTTTTTTTCATATTTCAGAACAAGTTTGAAATGGCCATAATCTTTCTCAGCCTTTTCTTTGTCAATCAGTGCTGGCAGTACTTCTTCATTAAAGGCTGTGTCTTGGAAGTAAGTGGAAACATCCTTCAGTTCCTGCAGTCCATGGTCCATTATCTTGGAGTCATCAGGGAGACATTTAGGATTTAGAACAGCATTTAAGTTATGCAGCAACTGCACTGAAGATGTCTCAAATCCTGTGTGAATGTTTTCAATGAGCTGTGTCAGATATTCCTGAGATGCCATCTGGAATTGCATACACAGTGCTGATTGGTTGACCACTTTTTGTTCCTGCCACATGCCATGATGTTGGTCAAGTTCTTGAAATGTCTTCTGAAGCTCTACCCCATTTTGCTCTTTG
This sequence comes from Neoceratodus forsteri, assembly GCA_016271365.2. NCBI lineage: Eukaryota > Metazoa > Chordata > Ceratodontiformes > Ceratodontidae > Neoceratodus > Neoceratodus forsteri. The sequence goes on along the minus strand of CM028133.1, from coordinate 594,426,686 downwards.
AACTGTTGCAATTTAGTAACAGTAGTTTTTATCATGTTGCTGGCCACTGAAATGTCAACACTCTCTCACTGCATGGCTACAGAAAGTTTATTCACCACATCCAAGACATCCATGAAAAAAGAAGTGCACAAGATAAAGCAGACAGATTTTACTTTTGTCTGAAGGCGCTTTGCTTCTTGGACACTTTTTGCTGCATCACGCTCTAATGCTTGTAACAGTGCAGGGCAGGATCTGTAAATTGTTTGAACTGCACTATGCAGTGACAGCCAACAGAAACTTGCAGGTTCTTTTAAAGAAAAATATCTAATATTCTCATCACTGAGTAGTCCTTGGGTTAAATGCAAGGCATTGCACCATACTGCAGAATTGCTGTAGTATCTGTACACATTTTTTATGGTTACTTGATATTTATTGAATACGGGGTTGTCCCAACATGCTTATCCTGCTGCCAGTGCCAGTCTGTGAGCAACACAATGGATCTGAATCAACCTTGGATTTACTTGTTGTTTTAACTTTGCACCCACCCCATTGTACGTTCCAGTCATGACACTTGCACCATCACCTGCTGGTGTGATGATCTTCATAGGGTCAACTTCATTATCAGAACAAAATTTCAAGATTTCTGATACAATTGTCTCTGCCCTCCCATCAGGTACTGCTATGCAGTCAATGACATGAAGTTTTGACTCTGCACTGAGTATGCACTTTAAATGTATGTTCAGTTTTTTGTGAATGGTTACATCACTGGTTTCATCCACCAATACTGAGAACCTGTTAAGAGGGCCTTGATTTCTTCCTGTATGACTTGATTTCTGGAGTCCAGCATGTCATATCTTGCATCCCAACCAGAGTAGATTGTGTCACTGTGTTGCAGTCCTGTACAGCCATTTTGTTTCTGTGAATAAAAGAACAAAATCCCTAGATCTTGTTCCAATACTAGCCCCTGGCTCCTCCAAAAAAAGGATTCCCTTCCTAATTCCATGGACCATCACCGTACCTGTAGACATATCAGTGTATCAAACTGGTTCAGTGATTGACCCTGTTTGGTAAGGTAATACATTGTTAGTAACTTGGCAACCTTACTGTCGTCTTTTGGCTCACAACCTTCTATTTGTTTCCCAAATGCTATTGGAAGAGAGAATTTTTCTTCTGTTGTCCTTCCTGTTTGTACCAACAAATGTTCTCCATTTCTTTCATGTCCGTAAAAGGCACAGAATTTCAGGCTGGTTGTGTCAGCTATGGCAAATGGATTGCCTTTCCTAGCTGCTTTACATCAGCTACACTTCTCAACAATGTTTCCCTCTATTTTGTCCTTTACAAGCCATGGAAATTCCTTTGTCCAGCTGTCCCTCCAAAACTGTCTCTCGTTTGTAGCTGAACCTGAACATACTGTCAGTGCAGACTGCTTATCATTATCAGTCTCATCAACATTCAAGATTCACCTGATATGCATTAACTTCACACTTAGAAGATGATAATGTATCTTTTCCTTTTGCTGCTGAATCTCCTCCACCAAAATAATAATCTAGACTTCATTGTGACATTTTACCACTGTCTGGTGCTGACCACAAGGCATGCAGTCTCGAGTTTTCCTTCCCTCTCACTGACTCTCTGCAGTACGTGCACTGGCTAAAGTTAAGTCCTACAAGATAAAACAAATATACCAAAGCTCAGTAAACCATAATCAAAAATAGACTTGCAAGGCCTTAACTGCCTACAAAGAATTACATTTCAACTTACTGTTTTACTGTTGCTGTGAGTCTGTCGGTTGCATTTTCAGTGCAGCCTGGCTATGTAGTCAACGTTCCAACTCATCCTGGGTCAAGAGGAACTATAAACAACTTTTCTGGGGGTTAAATTATTGTAACTAAATAGCCACTGTTTGCTAAACTTGCAACCCTGCTGAGGTCTCCAGTGCCTCTAAAATGGTTGCTCCACTTCCAGAAAGTGTGTCTTCGATCCAGACTGAAGCATTTTCTTCTTGGCTAAAATTTCCAGGTTTGTTTGTTGAGCACTACTCACTGTTCCCTCCATCTCCCTTCAGTGCCAAGGTCCTCTCTCATCTGAATGGCACTGAAAACACTCTAACCCCCATAGCATGCTCGCGCAGGTGACTAACTTTGCTGGGGAGAAAAAAAAAACATGATTCGCACATGTGCACTAAACCGGCCCATTGGATTCATGAGGCCTTGCACAGTGACCATTTTAGGGATTATCTCTGCAAATTTTGGAGCATCCTGATGCCAAAAATATGCATAAAGGACGTGAGTCCCCGCAGTCAGGAGAACTCTGTCTGACAATGCTCTTTTCTTAGTTCTCACTGTGGTTTTACTGACCTTGTTTAATTTGTGCCCAACTGCTTGACTACTGTTACTTCACCATGGGTACATGCCATCCTCCAAGTAAGCTTTTGGCAATGTATTCTGACCTGCAAGTCTCATTTCTGGGTCTCGTCTATTCTGAACAGAACTACCTTAGGAAAATACAATTAATGTTTTAGATTTAAATGTAATGTTTGTGCTAGTGGCACTCAGATTAATGTTGCTTTAGGTCACTATTCAACTGGTGGTGAAGGAAGTGACTTGGTTCTAATAATACAGCTACATATACAGTACTGTACATATGACTGAACTAATGTTACTTACTAAACCAAACACCAACAGATTTGAAAATAAAAAAAAACAGATTTGACTGCATATAAGATAAATCTAAATGACCCTGTTCACAAGTTACTGTACTTTATCCACCAGGAAGATCAGAGCATAATCCTTATCACAAGAAAACATGAAAATGCTATCAAGAACATGTAAATCCCTCTTTATCTCTTATGAAATGTCTCCCATATTCGCTCTTGTTTAGGTACAGCCTCTGTAGAAGTTTTACAACATGCCATTTATTTCTGTAATACAATTCTCTACCTAGACTTCAGAAGAATTCATTCTTTCATTAAGATAAACACAAGTATAGTGGTGTTCTTTACATCACAAAACAAGAACACAGTACTCATGGACATAGAGACTCAAACAGTAGTTTGCTAATGCAAAGTGGTTTATTGTGGCAACACTCATCCAGAAACACACCCAAGTCCCAAATTCTACACACCACACCTGGTACTGTTATACAGCACATTTGCAACTGTCAAAAAGAAAGAATAGTCATTTAGAAATAAGTAACTGGCTATTGGTACAAACTGATGCGAGTTTTCAGTCTGCTCCTTGAGCATGCACAAGCTCTTTCTGTGTCACTCCAAACGGACATTGGACTATTCATTTACCACTGTAAACAGACACCCCTATTTACCAGCCAATGGTGCCATATTGCTCTGAAATCATTTGAACACCAAGCACATCTCCACCTACTGAAGTTTTACAGTTAAAAGTCATAGCTACTTGGAGGTGATTTGTGAGTTGTGATGCCAATCTGCCTGACAGCCTGTGATTAGTTGGCTGAGGTGTCAAGTAGCAGTAGAATCACAGTGAAAAAGAGATGATTCCCCACAGTTGTGCCATCATACATAGAAAAATAATGAATAATGAATTAATAACCAATAAGTTATTGGTGATGCAAACCATGCTTAATTCTGTATGCAATACTTCTTACAGAACTCTTGTGGCTCAAAAATAGTTCTGACACATAAAAAAAATTCTAATTCTGGTTCCATATAACTGGGAACCATGTAAATAAATGAAACACAACACGAGAAATACATTTGGAGTGGTTTTACTAAACAAATTGTGAAATAAGGATGGGAAGTGGTCTAGTTCCCTCTCAGTAGGAAGTGGGACTGAATGAGTAAAACTACTAGCAGGGATTGACAAATCCTATAGCAGGACATCCTAGGCTATCAGTTCACAGGACAGGACAAGCACCAACTACACAGCTAGTTGTCCATTGGACAACCAGCAAAATATCAGTAAATGTAAATTTTTTTTCTACTTGCCTGCCTTTCTTCTTCTTGCCACTAGGGGCCAGACTGTGGGTGGGATGCCGTGTAAAAAGAGCACTGGTGTAGTTGCAGTGGCCAAGCAAGAGGACCAGGAGGCATTACAGTGAAGAGGGAGTCAGAGGTTCAGGACTGCAGTGTGGAGTTAGCTGGAGTGGCAGAAGCAAACGGTCAAGCTGGAGGAGTAAGCTGGAGCGTGCCTACGCTCCCTTTTCCTTTTTGATGTTCTGCACAATACATGCAGTAGGATTTGGCCTGATTTGCTCCTGCTCTTTTTTATTACTTTTACTGAGTTTAATGTAGTATATGCAGTTTCGATTGTTTTAAAAATGGGACCTGGTTTGACCATTATACACAACATGTGCCTTATGCATAACTTGTACTTTACACACTACAAATGTGTTTTTGAACAGTCTGCCTCCTTGCTGTAACAACCAAGGTGGTAATTTATTTCTAATTGATAACAATACACTATCTCAAAGGCTCATTGGAACCTCATTAAAAGCAGCTTTTTCAAGAGCTTTGTGAGCAGTTTTTCATCAGTGCACCTTACACCAAAGAGCACCAGTTCCACAACCACTGCCTCAGAGGTTGCCATGTGTGAAGAGCAGATGGACCACAGTAGGTTCTGGGAGGGTGAGGGTGGTGGAACAGAGGCGTAGGCCCCGAGTTGCACCTCTACACAAATCATATGTCGGTCTGGCAAATCAAGGTTCCTCTAAGATGACACCCTCATTGGAGACCAAGAATAATGCTGGGGACATCCACAAGGGAGACCCACAAAAGAGTGGCAAGGGACAACACAAGGGAAAGAAACAGCTTCTGATAGGGGACTCAGTTGTTAGGGGTGTAGACCTGGGGAAGGGAGAGGAGAGGGAAGTAAGGTGCCCCTGGTGCCATGGCTTGGAGGGACAGGAAGCGAATCCTCAGGATTGCAGAAGCAGCATCACAGGAGAGGAAACTAGATATCATTGTCCACCTCGGGACAAATGACCTAGCTAGGCATGAGATCAGTGCAGTGCAGAATGAATTTGTGGAGTTGGGGAGGGGCCTCAGACAGGTAGCAAGCACGGTAACCTTCTCAGAGGTGCTGCCAGTCATGGCAGGGGTGAGGCTAGGGTACTGCACACCATGCGTTTAATGAATGGTTACAAAACTGGTGCAGAGCACAGGGCTTTGGGCTTCATTGGGGACTGGGGTCCACCTGGAGAGATGAAGGTCTATACTGGCATGATGGTCTGCATCTGTCCAGGAAGGGAAACACGCCCTAGGTGACAGATTTAAAGCTCTTGGCAAAGCTTTAAACTAGCTAAGGGGAGGTGCTGATAGGAAACAGAAAGTTCAAGCCTCCCCGCAAAGCATGGCAGGTAGTAGGCAAACACTGAGGTACAGAGCTTGACAGAGGGCAGGACAATAGTAAATGGAAAATGGACAAGGGCAATAAGAGCAGGGTGGGGTAAAAAGGATAAAGCTAATATTAAATGGAGGGCAATGAGTACCAATGCCGTAGTCTTGAAACAAGCTTCCAGAGCTAGTAGCCTGATGGAAGTGGAACACTTGGATATTGTGCAGTCACAGAAACATGGTACACGGAGAACCATGACTGGGATGTCAACATACCAGGGTACACAATCTACAGAAGGGACAGGGAGGGTAAAAGAGGAGGTGGAGTAGCTCTCTACATAAGGGAAGGGATCAAAGTAACAGAACTAAAAGGTAAAGGGGGAGGACAAGAGGAACTCTGGGTCACATTGGAGACAGGGAATGGCATCACAATCCGCACAGGGGTTGTATACAGACCCCCGTCTCAAGGGGAGGAAATGGACAAGAAAATGCTAGAGGGCATTCTCAAAATGGCTGAAAAAGGGGAGATACTGTTGATGGGGGACCTGAATATGCCAGATGTTAACTGGGCAACATGGACTGCAGCCACATCCAAGAGCAGGGTCATTCTCGATGCCCTACAGGGAGCATGCCTTAGACAGCTAGTGGTGGAACCCACTCGGGAGGGAGCAATATTAGACCTGGTACTCTCAAATGGTGAGAGGATCACAAACTTAGAAGTCAGTAGACACCTAGGAACAAGCGACCACTGCACAGTGTGCTTCACAATCAACACAACCATGGAGACAAGCCATACAAATACAAGGATACTGGACTTTAGAAGGGCTGACTTTGGCAAAATGGGTGAATACCTGAGGAATGAATTAGCAAATGGCCAGAAAGGAGGGGTGGAAGAACAATGGAGAAAAATCAAAACTGCCATCATGGAGGCAACAAGCCTTTGTGTGAAACAAATAAAGAAAACAAAGCAGAATAAAAAACCACTATGGCTCTCAAAAGAAGTGTCAGGGAAGGTTAAGGAGAAAAAGGCTGCATTCAAAAAGTATAAGGAATCACAGACAGAGCACGACAGGGAACTGTATCAATTAAAGCAGAAAGAAGTGGGGAAGGCAGTCAGAAAAGCAAAGGCCCAAACCGAGGAAAGGATAGCCAACTCAGTTAAGAAGGGGGATAAAACCTTTTATAGGTACATTAGGGAACATAGAAAGGTTAAGGGAGGGATAGGGAAGATTAATAAAGGAGAGGGGAGGTGGGCAGAGGGAGACAGTGAAAAGGCAGAGAATAAATGAATACTTTTGCTCAGTATTCACAAAAGAAGAGGAGGAGTTACCTAAACCAAACAGTAGAAGCACTCTGGATAGTGGGGTTGATACCAGTCCATTTAAAGAAGAAAGAATACTAAAAAACTTCTAAAACTCAAGGTGGACAAAGCAATGGGGCCTGACGGATTCACCTCTAGAATCCTAAAAGAGCTAAGGGAGGACCTAGTGACACCACTAAACACACTTTATAACAAATCATGGGAAGATGGGGTGGTACCTGAGGACTGGAGGAGGGCAGATGTGATTCCCCTTCACAAAAGTGGGAGCAAGGCAGAAGCAGAAAACTATAGACCTGTTAGTTTGACCTCAGTGTTGGGGAAAATGATGGAATCACTTCTGAAAGAAAGAATTGTTGAGTACCTAGAGGCCAGCGGGGCACTGGACCCAAAGCAGCATGGATTCACAGCAGGAAGGTCATGTCAGACAAATCTAACCGATTTCTTTGACTGGGTGACCAAAGTAATAGACCAGGGAGGGGCTGTGGATATGGCCTACCTAGACTTTAGCAAGGCATTTGACACAGTCTCACAAAAGATTAATAATCAAGTTAGCCAGCCTGGGAGGGGTCCCAGGGTGGTAGCCTGGGAGCAAACTGGCTACACAACAGGACACAGAAGGTAATAGTGAATGGAACACATTCCAAAGAAAGGGGTTACTAGTGGAGTACCTCAGGGCTCAGTACTGGGTCCAGTCCTCTTAACATCTTTATAGGTGACATTGCAGAGGGTCTGGAGGAAATGTATGCCTCTTTGCAGATGACACAAAGATCTGTAACAGAGTTGATACACAGAAGGAGAAAAGATGAAAGGGACTTGGCAAGGTTGGAGGAATGGTCAGACATATGGCAACTTAGATTCAATACAAAGAAGTAAGTAATGCACCTGGGAAACAAAAACCCAGGAGAAGAGTACATAATAGTAAGGGAGGTACTAACAACAACAAAAATGGAAAAGGACCTGGGGTAGTCATATCAGATGACCCAAAGGTGGGTAAGCAATGAAGAAGTCGGTAAGGAGAGCCAGGGGATACCGGGATGCATAGGAAGGGCATCACAAGTAGAAAAGGAAGTGGTTATCCCTTTGTACAGACAGTTGGTGAGACCCCATCTGGAGTACTGTGTGCAGTTTTGGAGACCTCATCTACGCAAGGACATAGACAGGATGGAAGCAGTCCAGAGGAGGGCAACTAAAATGGTGCAGGGTCTGCAGCAGAAACCATATGAAGAGAGACTTAGAGAGAGCTTAATATGTATACTCTTGATGAAAGGAGGGACAGGGGGGACATGATAGAAACGTTCAAGTACCTCAAGGGAATCAACAAAGTCCAGGAGGGTAGCATCTTTCAGAAAAAGAGATGTGTAAGAACAAGGGGGCACAATTTAAAGATAGAGGGGGGACGGCTCAGGGGTAATGTGAGGAAATTTTTCACAGATAGAGTGGTGGATACATGGAACAGCCTTCCTGAGGAGGTCGTTGGGTCTAAAACAGTGGGGGAATTCAAACATGCATGGGACAGACACAAGGCAATTATAGTGGGGGGTTGCAGAAAGTAGGCTGTTGGCTAACTAGAATCTGCAGCTTATCCAGTAGGTAGAGAAATGGGCAGACTGGGTGGGCCATGTGGTCCTTATCTGCCGTCAAGTCTATGTTTCTATGTTTCTACGGTGCTGTGATAAGGGAAGAATTATTATACGAATCCTTTCAAAGACCATGGCAACTTGAGTACCTTGCACCACTGGGGACCACATACATAAAAGCTTTTTAAGGCACTACTGACACTGACACAAAACACCCATCTGTTTGCCAGTATCTTGTGTGCACCATCAGTTCTGTGGTATTCCAGAGGACCACCATAGTTCTTGTGTATTTACCTTAATGGTGGCATCATTTAATGCTGCCAGCATACACTGCATCTGTAACAAGGGACACTGCCATTGTCAATAATAAAGACAATTGTTTGGCAGATGTTCACTTAGCAATGTGACTGTAATAAGTTACGGTAGCACTAGACATGTCTGTGGATGGCTTTCATTTTTATTTTGTCTTGGATAATGAAGAATGGAGTACTTGTGTGTCACTTACTTGATGGACTGCACTCAAACAGTCTGTGTGAGGCTAGTGCTGAAGATCAAAAAGTGCATGGTATCCCTGAACCACTGCACATGCCTAATGACTGAGAGGCATTGGCAGCACAAGTGCAGTGGGCTGTACTGAACCGGTGCTGCAGGAGCATGACAATCAGGTGGCAAAGGACTTCCTGCAGCACATGGATACTGGTGAGCTGACTTTTTAAAGGTATATCACAGTTTCAGACTGTTCAGTGAAAGTGTGAAACGTGGAATAAACAAATGCAGGAGTCTTTCTTAACTGAGCTCACTCCCCTTTTGTTTTCATGTGCCACTGATTCATTCATGGCAATCAAAAACAAAAATGGGATGCATTATCCCAGAGGAGTGATCATGGAATGAAAATATGTCATTAAGATGCCTGCTCATTGGCAAAAAGACTTACTAGTGTAGGGCCACCTGATGACCCAAAGGATAGAGAGATGCACTCCCATGCTGGCAACCTGGCAATGGGACTGCCAATCCTGGAGCAAGACTTAGATTTGACCCTTCCTGCTGTGCTTACTGTCCTCATCAGGACCCAAATGCCTACTCACCACCATGGCACCCCTCTCCACTCTACGCACTGCACCACACTTGTTGACATTTATGTCTCTACCTCACTAATTAATGCTACCTACTGCACTACTTACAAATAAGCACCCGCTGTCATCCTCTCCTTCGGGCAGCCAAGTCCTACCACTGCCTCATCAGACCGATCCACCAGTCAGCTGCTCCGATGCCTGGTTGTCCTGGACATATCCCTTCACCGGGGGACTCTCCCATATCCTATCCGGTCCATTGGGAGGAGAGACTGGAGCACACAGGGCGCTCCCTTGCATCATCACCGGGACATGAAAATGCAGCCTGGAGGTTTCTCGGCTGAGAGATGCAGGGAGGTGGGCCGTCGTCATCCAGATGGCATGCATGCATTTTCAAGCTTTTCTGGTCCCCTCTTGTGCACCGCTACTTGTAGTACCCCCTGGTCTCCACCGGGAGACACTCACAGAGCGGGCTTCTCACCCAACCCATCCCAGAAGAGGACAGCTGTCCTCCGGATGCTCAATCCTCTCCTTCCCCTGCCAGCCCCGCGACCTGAGTATGTTCCCAAACCCGGGTCACCGGCGTGGTGTGAGGTAAGGTGCCAGCACCTCAGCCCTCTATGCCACTGGGCCGGCTAATGCCTACTGTTTTTACTAAACTGACTCCTGTCTTTTAACCCCAACTCTTGTTGCACACCTTGCTGTGCTGCCATTCTGCCTGAAAGAAGTATAAGTGTGTCAGATGCACATATCATTCTTTGCTATTGTTGGCTAGCCTGGTGCCTGTGGTGCTGTAAGTATTTAAAACATTTTTTGCACAGCAAGTCTCCTTCCCTTTATCGGGATTGTCAGCGTCATCTCTCCTCTCAGTGTAGGATGCTCCAAGGTGGTTTTTTTTTAGCCTGAATAGTTCTGGATTGTTTTGCGCAGGCCTGCAACCCTTTTTGGATATTTTTTTCGTCCATCATCACCACATTTTGACACAATAGCATTTATTTCCTGCCACAACTGTGGCATTTTCACCAATTATTTGTGATGTAATCAATACAGAGGAATTTTGGTCTGTGTTCAGCTGTTGCAGAAACATGTTGATGCAAGTGTGCAAAGTGCACATGCATTGCTGCAGCTGTGGAAGGTCTGATGCACATGTGCAAAATTACAGCAAAAATTACTGCAAAGTGGCCCCAAATCACTGCAATTGTAAAAACTTGATGCAGTTCCTATAAACGGTACAAACTGCACAAAAATTCAAGTGTGCAAGAATGTTGATGCTGATTACTATAGCTGACATGAATCCCTAACACGGCTGACTGACTCGACAGCAAAAGTTGTTTGGGTATAGATATCATTCTTACTGTTTTTGAGAGATAATAGCACCATGGTGTTGTGCATGTCCCTTTTCTTTCAATAATAAATGCAAAGAGTGTCATAAAAGTGTGAGAAAATCTCTAAATGCAAAATGTGTCACAAAATTGTGAGACAGTCTCCGTAAGGTGCCTTCTGTCTTTCCCCCCACTTGCTCTCAAAAACCAACAAACTGGAGACTTTTCTCCAGCTGCAGTTTTTCAGATCCTCCACTCTGTTACACAGCTGCCAGATGGCGCAAGATTGGTCCCAGAACTGGGCCAGCCTTAGAGAAACATAGAAACATAGACTTTGACAGCAGATAAGGACCACTTGGCCCACCCAGTCTGTTAATTTCTCTACCTTTACCACAAGCCTACTTCTTCCTACCTCCCACTAGAATTGCCTTATGTCTGTCCCATGCATTCCCGCTAGTCACCCCCTTTCTTTCAAGTGGACTCCATTTACTATTACCCTCTGCATTCTGTTGTCCAGCCAATGTTTTACCCAGGTTACCACCCTGGGACCCACCCCCAGGCTGGCTAACTTGTTTATTAATCTTTTGTGTGGTACTGTGTCAAATGCCTTGCCAAAGTCTAGGTAGGCCATGTCCACAGCCCCTTCTTGGTCTACTACTTTGGTCACCCAGTCAAAGTAATCTATTAGATTCGTCTGACATGACCTTCCCACTGTAAATCCATGCTGCCTTGGGTCCTGTGCCCTGCTGACCTCTAGGCACTCAACAATTCTTTCTTTCAGAAGTGATTCCATCAGTTTCTCTACCACTGAGGTCAAACAGTCTGTAATTTCCTGCCTCTACCTTGCTCCCACTTTTGTGAAGGGGAATCATATCTGCCCTCCTCCAGTCCTCAGGCACCACACCCTCCTCCCATGATTTGCTGAAAAGGGTAGTCAGTGATGCCACTAGTTCTCCCCTTAGTTCTTTTAGATTTCTGGGGTGAATCCTGACAGGCTCTATTGCTTTGTCCACCTTCAGTTTTAGGAGTTCTTTCAGGACCCTTTCTTCTGTGAATGGACTGGTATCAACCCCCTGATCCAGTGTGCTTCTATTATTTGGTTTAGGTACCTCCCCCTCCTCTTCTTTTGTGAATACTGAGTAGAAGTACTCGTTTAGTATTTCTGCTTTGTCACTGTCACTCTCTGCCCACCCTCCTCTCCTTTATTAAGCCTCACTATACCTCCCCCCCCGGTCCTTCTTCGCTCCCAAATTTACCTATAAAAGGTTGTATCCCCCTTCTTAACTGAGTTTGCTCAGTGGTGGAGTCGAACAGAAGGCATGCTATGAGGGCCTCTGCCACAGATACCAGGTTAGTCCTAGGGTCTGTGTCATTGAAGGCCTCCTCTAGGGTGTGTGATCTTGGTGTGACCTTTGACAGTGGGTTGACATTTGAAGCACAGGTGTCATCAGTTGTCCGGACCAGCTTTAACCATCTTAGGAATATCGCCAGGATCAAGCCCCTAGTGACGCCTACGGATCTCACCACTTTGGTGCATGCCTTTGTAACGTCTAGGCTTGATTACTGTAATGCATTCTACATCGGGGTCTCGGAAGGCACCCTCTGCAGGCTGTAGCTGGTGCAGAATGTGGCCACAAGGTTGCTGATGGGGCACCCTAAATACTGCCACATCACCCCAGTGCTGCGTGAACTGCACTAGCTGCCGGTCAGGTGGAGGATCCTTTTCAAGGTGGGTTTGCTCACCTTTAAAGCCTTACATGGGCTGGCCCTGGATAGTTGTCTGATCTTCTGACACCTGCTACCTCGGTCTACTCCCTCCGTTCTTCCTCTAGCAGCCACCTTGCAATTCTCAGGACGAGACTAAAGACGCCGGCGACAGAGCTTTTAGTGTTGTCGGCCTCGTCCTGTGAAATTTGCTGCCACCACTGTAAGGTAAGGTAGGCCCCTTCAATGGAAGTGTTTAAGGCCAACCTCAAGACCCTCCTGTTTAGTCAAGCTTTCCCAGACACTGTCAATTAATATTTATTTCTGGGATAGCCTTTTAATGACCATTTTTTTTTTAACTGTTCTATACTATCTGCTTTATTTATTAGTGTTTCATGTATGTGTGGTAGTTTTTGATTAGTTTGTATTTACTTGTACAGCACCCAGAGCCTCTGGGATTGGGCACCTCGAAAAATAAACTTTGTCTTGCCTTGTCTATCTTTTCTTCGGTCTGGGCCTTTGCTATTCTGACTGCCTTCCCCGCTTCCTTCTGCTTTAACTGGTACAGTTCTCTGTCCTGCTCCTTCTGTGTTTTCTTATATATCCTGAATGATATATTTTTCTCCCTAACCTTCCTTGCCACCTCTTTTGAGAACCATAGTGTTTTTTTCCTTCGTTTTGTTTTGATTATTTGCTTCACACAAAGGCTTGTTGCCTCTGTGATGGCAGCTCTGATTATTCCCCATTGTTTCTCCACCCCACCTTCTTGCCTGTTTGCTAGTGCTTTTCTGAGGCACTCCCCCATTTTCCTAAAGTCAGCCCTCCTAAAGTCCAATACACTCACCTTTGTGTGACTTGACTCTATGGCTGTGTTTATCGTGAACTACACTGTTTGATGGTCGCTTGTTACCAGATGGCTACCCACTTCTAAATTCGAGATCCTCTCTCATTCCCTGTTTGAGAGTACCAGGTTCAAGATTGCTCCCTCCTGAGTGGGTCCCAACACTAGCTGTCTGAGGCATGCCCCCTGTAGGGCATCGAGAATTACCCTGCTCTTGGATGTGGCTGCAGCAAAGGTGCTCCATTTAACATCTGGCATATTCAGGTCCCCCACCAACAATATCTCCCCTTGTTCTACTATTCTAAGGATGCCTGCTATGATTTCCTTGTCCATTTCCTCCACCTGAGACAGGGGTCTGTATACAACCCCCATACGGATTGTGGTGCCATTTCCTGTCTCCAGGGTGACCCACAGTGCCTCCTCTCCACCCTGTTTACTCTTTAGTTCCGTTGCTTTGATCCTTTCCCTTTATGCAGAGAGCTACTCCTCCTCTTCTTTTACCCTCCTTGTCCTTCCTGTAGATTGTGTACCCTGGTATGATGACATCCCAGTCATGGTTTCTTGTGTACCATGTTTCTGTGACTGCCAAGATATCCAGGTGTCCCTCTACCATCAAGGCCACTAGTTCAGGGAGTTTGTTATCCAGACTACGTGCACTGGTACTCATCACCCTCCAATTTTTGATAGCCTTACCCTTTACTATTCCTGTCCTTACTGCCTTTGCTTTTCTCCATTTGTAACATAGAAACATAGAATTTGACAGCAGATAAGGACCACTTGGCCCACCTAGTCTGCCCATTTCCGTACCTACAGGATAAGTGGCAGATCCTAGTTAACCAACAGCCTATTTCTTCTTACCCACCACAAGAACTGCCTTATGTCTGTCCCATGTATTCTTGAATTCTCCCACAGTTTTAGACCCCACAACCTCCTCAGGAAGGCTGTTCCATGCATCCACCACCCTCTCTGTGAAAAAATACTTCCTCACATTGCCCCTGAACTTCCCCCCCATCTTTAAATTGTGTCCCCTTGTTCTGGCACATCTCTTTTTCTGAAAGATGCTACCCTCTTGGACATTGTTGATTCCACGAGGCACTTAAAAGTTTTATCATGTCCCCCCTCTCCTCCTTTCCTCAAGGTATACATATTAAGCTCTTTTAGTCTCTCCTCTTATGGCTTCTCTTGCAGACCCTGCACCATTTTAGTTGCCTCCTCTGACTGCCTCTATCCTGTCTATGTCCTTGTGGAGATGGGGTCTCCAGAACTGGATGCAGTACTCCAGATGGGGTTTCACCAACTGTCTGTACAGAGGAATAACAACTTCCTGTTTTCTGCTGGTGATGCCTCTCCCTATACATCCCAGTATACCCCCAGCCCTCCCTACTACCTTCTCACATTGCTTGCCAACCTTAAGGTCATCTGATATGATTACCCCCAGGTCCCTTTCCATTTTTGTTATTGTTACTACCTCCCCCCCATTGTGTAATCTTCCCCTGGGTTTTTGTTACCCATGTGCATTATTTTGCACTTCTTTGCACTGAATCCAAGCTGCCATACTTCTGACCATTCCTCCAACCTTGCCAAATCCCTTCTCATCCTTTCCACGTCTCCTTGTGTATCGACCCTGTTGCAGATCTTTGTGTCATCTGCAAAGAGACATGCTTTTCCTTCCAGTCCCTCTGCAATGTCACTTATGAAAACATTAAAAAGGACTGGACCCAGTACTGAACCCTTCGGTACCCCACTAGTAACCCCTCTTTCTTCAGAGTGGACTACATTTACAATTACCTTCTGTGTCCTGTTGTCCAGCCAATGTTTTACCCAGGCTACCACCCTGGGACCCACCCCCAGGCTGGTTAACTTGACAATTAATCTGTTGTGTGGGACTGTGTCAAATGCCTTGCTAAAGTCTAGGCAGGCCATGTCCACAGCCCCTCCCTGGTCTACTACTTTGGTCACCCAGTCAAAGAAATCAATTAGATTCATCTGACATGACCTTCCCACTGTGAACCCATGCTGTCTTGGGTCCTGTGCCCCACTGGCCTCTAGGTACTCAACAATTCTTTCCTTCAGAAGTGATTCCGTCACCTTCCCTACCACAGAGGTCAAACTGACAGGTCTGTAGTTTCCTGCCTCGGCCTTGCTCCCACTTTTGTAAAAGGGGATCACATCTGCCTTCCTCCAGTCCCCACTTCCTCCTGCTTTAACTGATACAGTTCTCTGTCCTGCTCCTTCTGGGATTCCCTATATTTCCTGAATGGTATCTTTTTCTCCCTAACCCTCCTTACCACCTCTTTTGAGAACCATAGTGGTTTTTTGCTTTGTTTTGTTTTCTTTATTTGCTTCACACAAACGTTTGTTGCCTCTGTGATGACAGTTTTGATTTTCCCCCATTGTTCTTCCACCCTTCCTTCCTGCCCATTCGCTAGTGTATTCCTTAGGCACTCCCCCATTTTGCCAATGTCAGCCCTTTTAAAGTCTAGTACACTTGCTTTTGTATGGCTTGACTCCATGGTTGTGTTTATCGTGAACCACACTGCGTGGTGGTCACTTGTTCCCATATGGCTAACCACTTCTAAATCTGTGATCCTCTCTCCATCCCCATTTGAGAGTACCAGGTCCAAGACTGCTCCCTCCCAAGTGGGTTCCAACACTAGCTGTCTGGGGCATGCCCCCTGTAGGACATCGAGGATACACCTACTCTTGGATGTGGCTGCAGTAGATGTACTCCAGTTAAGATCTGGCATATTCAGGTCCCCTAATAACAATATCTCCCCTTTCTCTGCCATTCTAAGGATGCCTTCTGTATCATTTCCTTGTCCATTTCCTCCCCTGAGATGATGGTCTGTATACAACCCCTCTGTCAGAACAGAATGGCTGTATAGAACCCCTTGTCCCCCCTCTGCTGGATCCCACTGGCTAAGGACTGCTCCTTTTTTGCCTTAGCTGCTCTCACCACCCTGGTGACTCTCTTGGCTGTCCGCTCATATTCCTCCTGATCCCTTTTACTCCTTGAACAC
This sequence comes from Neoceratodus forsteri, assembly GCA_016271365.2. Lineage (NCBI taxonomy): Eukaryota > Metazoa > Chordata > Ceratodontiformes > Ceratodontidae > Neoceratodus > Neoceratodus forsteri. The sequence goes on along the minus strand of CM028133.1, from coordinate 594,410,544 downwards.
TTGAAGCGCCTATAGGGCGCCTTCTTTTCCCTCACCACCTCTTGTACCTCCCAGGTCCACCAGCAGGGTTTTCTGGCCTTACTGAGCTTACGCCTTTCCCTTGCACAGGATCTGATAACCTCCTGTATTCCCCTCCTAATGATCCTCCACCTGCTCTCAGCATCCATATCCAGCCTTATCCTGTCCAGACAATCTTTAAGGATCCTTCCCATCTCCCTGAAGTCTGCACCCCTAAAGTCAGTTATTATCGTCCTTGTTCGGCTTTCCTCCCCCCCTTAGGTCCAGGAAGAATCAGACTGTGGTCCCTCACCTCTAGGCCCCTATTCTGATCACTGTCTGCCAGGACCACGTCCAGTGTCTGGGCCTCCCTACTTGGCTCACCCACCTGTTGTGTCAGAAACGCATCCTGGAAGACATCCAGCAGCCTCTGCTCTCTGGCCACTGGTGACATCATAGTCCCCCAATCTGTTCCTGGCATGTTGAGGTCCCCCACTACCACTACCCTTCCCCAATCTACAGTGTCCCTCGAGATTTGCCACCAAACTTTCTTCCAGAACCTCCACCAGCGCTGGAGGTCTGTATACCACTCCAACCTTTACTCTCTTACCCCCCTGTGTCAGCAAGGTGACCCAAATAGCCTTCACGTTCCCCTCTGCCTCCTCTACCTCTGCAATACCCATGCCATTTCTGACTAACAGTGCTACACCACCCCCTTCCCCCCCCCAATCTTTTCTGAACATAGTATAGCCCTCCAGATTTAGGTCGCACTCGTGCCCTTGAGTGGCCCAGGTCTCAGTGACTGCTGCCCCCACAACTAGCATCACCTGGAGCTCTGGCATTTAATTTCCTAAGCTCCTGGCATTTATCAGGACCACCCTCCACCCCTTTTCCCTCCTCTCCTTTCTCCCCTTGAGCTCCCATTTCTCAGCTCCTGCACCCTACCTGGTGGCCCATTTCCATATCTCCCTAGCCCCCAGATGAGTGGAGACCATGTCCCTCATTTATCATACTGTACCTGCTGGAACTGCCCCTTTTTTGATCCCTCCCCTTCACAAGTTTAAACCCCACCTTTCGCTGCCAGCTCCTTGATATGAGGACTTATGATCCCTTCCCCTAACAAGACTGAGATACAAATTATTAAACAAGGGCTGTTTAAGTCTTTTATAGGTTGGTATCAGTGGGGGTCTTTGGGACTAATGCAAAAATTGAGTCATTGTTGCTCTTTAAGTCTTCAGTCTCCTCAGCTCATGCGATTTGATTTTCTAACACTGATAATCAGACCCCCATGTCTGTTACCTCCTGATTAGTGACAGCAGAAGCAGTTTTTACTTCTTCCATTTGCTGCATGATGTGTGTAAATATTTGGATTACCTGCTCCATTACTGCTGGGGGAGCAGAGTTTCCAGATATCGCCATATCACCGGCTTACGAGGAGACGCTGTGTAGGCCTGGACTGTCAGAATAAATTGCTGATGGTGCCCCATAGCAGGATGCGACCGCCAAACAAAAGCAGTATGAAATAAAAACCTGTTATAACCGATTTGGATTATGTTGTTGGTGATCGATTCAGGGGGGTTAATGGAGAAACTTGGATTATGAACTGGGTTAAAGAAATGAACAAAGCAGATTGGCTGAGAGCTCTCTGAAGCCGTGATGATATCCGACAACATAAGCACGGCTTCAGAAAAGCTCCTGCCACCAGCCCTCTTACTTCCTAGAACTTCCTCTGCATGCCTATGGTGGGATTTCCCACACATTCAGCAGCAGCTGCAGTCCCCCCGGTATATGTATATGCAGCGGCATGGTGCAAGTCGCAGCTCGAGCGCATGCCTTCCGATATCCGGAACTGAATTGCCATAACACCGGCAACTTCAAATTCCAGTGGCCGCTCCAGGCCAGTTACAGAAAACCACACCCTCGCTCCTTGCCAGCCACCAAGTAGAGACAAAAACATACTGACCCCTGCTCCTCTCACAAACCGAAGCAACACTCCTGCCAGCTCGTGCAAAACAGTCCCTTCAGCATACTTAATCTCTTCTGTTTTTTTTAAAGCTGTTCCCAACTGCCGCATGCACTCTCTCTTCACACAAGTCAGTATCGCAACACTGCTACACCAATCAAAAGCCACCAATGACAGCTTAGAATCTCCCTCCATCGAGATGGCAATGTAAACAGCCCCAAACTAGCTGCAATATGTGTATCTTTTTTTTTTTTTTAAATAAAACAGGTCTAAAGATCCCGAATTTCACAGACTGTGTTTTGGGGGAAAAGTCTCACACAAACGTTCACCCACCAAAGTAGGAAGCAGGACCGGGTCAAATGTAGAGAGAACACAGTAACACAGTACACTTCCACAACAGCGCCACTTGCTGCTCAGAGCCCTCCAGGAACTACTTCCTCAAAAGATACTCCTCCAACACCACACAACAGGCATTTGAAAGGAATGTTCAAAAGGTTTTAAATGTTTTTTTAAAAATAATTTTACTGCTAAAACATTTAAGACAGTTCATAATAGCAATAATGCACTCCAAGGTGTGATATAACATGGGATATCGTCACTTCTTGGCCGCTGGACGCACTCGACCTGCGGCCTCATGCCCAACCACCTGAGGCATGATGCTATCCCATGATATACCACACCCTGTCATACATTATTGCTTAATTAAGCACTAAAGGTGACAGATCTCACAAATTAGACATCCATCTTTGATGGTGGTCAGGCTTCACCCACTACTACTGTGTTTATTAAGTACATAAGATAAGACTCCTGAGAAGAAAAACTGTTCACCACTCAGTGAAATCAATTAGGAACATAATCTAATATTATATTGAAATGTTAATTGAATTTGATACATGCTTACTAGAAAACTATGTTTTTGCTTAAGAGAGATACAGGCAGATTAAGGGGGAAGGATAGTTCTGAAAACACAAAAACGTTTGGGTGAATTAGGAACACATATGAACCAACACTTGCTTACCAGACCTGAAATATAGCTGGCCACCCCTGATGGGTTTAATCCTTTTGAATTGTATGTTCAGTACAAATGTTCCAACTATACCATAAAACTATATTAAAAAACATCTGTCATGCACAATGCAAAAACTTCACCAAAACAACACAGTAGCCCTACCCCTTGATAAGGCTTACATCTGTAGAAGTATTTTTTCAAGTCCCATTTTTTTTGGAAGGGGAAAGGATCATAATTTGACTTTGTGTAGCCAACAGCCTCATCCCTTCTGCTTCATAGCATGCCAACCCTGCCCTTGTGTTCAGACGTTTTGTGACTTCATAGTTTGGACAGCGTGTGGACATGCTGCAGAAAAGTAATGGGGCACTTTGCCAGGTATTTTTTATATATGGCTTTTTGATGCAAATCAAATCCATTGCTCAATGAACATGAGCCTTGTTATTTGAGCAGTGGCTTTAATTTGGAAAAAATGACTATCTAAAATACAACAAAAGGTATCTGAAAAATTACTCTCATTAACCTCTATACAGAGCTCCCCCCCATACTATCCAAAGTAAAATGTGAAAAAAAAACTAAGCAGGGAGGTGGATTGGCAGTTCAGAAATTAGAAGTGAATGGGCAACAGGCTCCATGGAGCTGAATTACAATCCCTTTTCCTATTAAAAACAAAAGACTTGAAAATTGTATTTTATGGAACCAATGGCTTACTGGTAGGTTAGGCTCTTGTGTGTTACTATGTTAAAGCGTGAACATGGTGCTCATAAAAGAAGTAATATTTTTAGTCACCAAAAAATATCAGTAGATTTTTGGTAAATGTTTGGCAGCACTATATTCCTAACTATATGGTGCTAGCACACATTTATTATTTTCTTTATTAACAGTTCCATTTTCTCACCGCCAGCACAAACATCAACCCTCTTCTGACTCAGGTAACCATCAAGCCCCATTTTCCAATAACCACAATGAGTCAGTCTGGGTGGCAGGCTCCATGGCAAGGAATCATTTGAGAAGTGGACTTTTCTTCTCCTGTTTTTTCTTCTTCACTCTCACTACCCTCCACCTACGTGGTGGTGCTGCACAACCTAATGGTCACCTCACATGCGCATGCAGCCTCATCTTCAGAAAGCAAGCTTCATGACTCACCAGAGGGGTTGCAGTGATACCAAAATGCAACAACACCCAGCCCTGGCATTCTCAGCTCAAGCATCTGCTCTAAACACCCTGATTCCACCCATGAACTGGGGTCATAGCATTGGTACTGAAGCTGGGTCAATGAGTGGCCCACATTACTTATGATAAACAGCATAGCAACACATCAAAATAGTTAAAAGTGTCAGTTTGCTGGGTGCGGCGAGGGAGCAGCAGCTTTGAAAAACTTTCAACTCACATCTCTCACTTCAGAAATGAAATAAAATGGAAAGAAAAATAGGTATTTTTATCTTTTGGTTTGTGTTAATTGCAGGCTCTTTTATATATGCAACTAGCCATGAGACTGTCAGTACTGTGGAGTCTTTATCTATGTGAAGAGACCTGCCAGGGCAGTGGGGCACCCAAACTCTCAGGTACTGTTACCTTTCACGACACCAGCAGCTAGTTTTGGGTAACAAGCTTGGAAGGGGACATCAGGGGCTAGCTGAGGAAGGGGTAGAAATGAGCATCCCATTCCATGTCCTTCTCCTCAGGGGAGGAAGTGCAGCATTCTGCACTTCAATATCCCCTACCTGGGTGACCACAAGTATTGGTGCCAAAGGAGAAGCCTGAAGGAGACAATATGAAGCTTGGCTCCAGAATGGAGCCACGCAATTATATTCACATGCACACCATGGGGCCCTTACCAGCTGCATCCATGGAGGCTGGGATAAATTAAGTGGGAAAACAACAGAGACTAGCAGCATTACACCAGTGCACTTGGGTCCCATTCCACTCTGAGTGGCCTCTGTCCTCTACACTTGCAGATCAGAGGGGGAGGTAACTTCCCTGCCTAGATCCCCAGTGGAATCCAACCTGTGGCAGAATGTCCTGCGAATCCCATGAAGACAGGTGAGTGCCAGAAAAGGAGGTGTACGGGGCTGGGTGGTCACCAGGCAGAAGTGGGCAGCTCTAGTGTCCAGAGGATAGAAAACAAAAAAGAATATCCTCTTAGTGGTACTTTGAAGAATCAGCCCACACAGCTGTCTTCACAGCAACTGGACAGGAAGCACAAAGATACTTCAGCATTGCTCTGGCATAGGGGAGACCTGCACTTGGTAACGACCCATTGCTGGGCCCCACCCCTCAATTAATGGGCATTCCTAGTGCTCTTACTTGTTCAGCTGTCTCCCAATTTTTCACTTTGCACCTGTCAGATATCATTGACTGTGGGCATCTGTTCTAAAATTGGCACCAATAAAATGCTGTGCACAAAGGACCAAATTCAATATTTCATGGTATCAAAACTAAATTGATTAAACACAGGTAAACAGAGCAGCAACATCATTATACCATGACACTTTGCATCTTACAAATGATGCTTCATCAGGAGGTGATGCTAATTCCTTCTATTCGTGATTGTATACCCTAACTCTAAACAGCTAGTTCCCAGATTTGTTTTAATGAAACACAGAAACATAGAAATTGATGGCAGATGGGGACCACAGATCCATCTACTCTGCCCTGAGCCCTACCCCCCTCTTTAGGATTTCTGTGAGACAATCCCCTTGTGTCTGTCCCATGTTTCTTTGAATTCCCCTACTGTTTTGGAGCCAATGACTCCAGCCGGTAGACCATTCCATGGGTCAACCACCCTCTCTGTGAAGAAAAACCTTCATAAGTTTCCCCGAAACTTCCTCCCCTCAATTTCATTTCATGTCCTCTTGTCCTACTGGTGCTACTGACCATAATGAGCTCCTGGGTGAAGACTCTGTTTATACCCTTCAAAAACTTGAATGTCTCAATCATGTCCCCTCTATCCCTGCATTGTTCCAGGGAGTATATGTTAAGTTCCTGTAACCTGCTTTCGTATAGCAACTTATGGAGACTGTGTATCATTTTTGTTGCCCTCCTCTGTCTCCAATTTATCGATGTCCTTCCTGAGATAAGGTCTCCAGAACTGGACACAAAACTCAAGGTGGGGTCTCACCAGGGACCTGTTCAGTGGCAGGATCATCTTCTTTCTTCTACTTATGATGCCCCTTCCTATGCATCCCAGCATCCTGTTGGCCTTCTTTGCTACCTTTTTGTATTGTTCACCTACCTTCCAATTGTCTGATATGATAACCCCTAAATCCCTCTCCTGATGGGTGGTTGCTAGTTTCTCCCCTCCCAGGTAGTAGTCTGTCTCTGGGTTTCTTTTGTCCAGATGCATAACTTTGTACTTTTCTGCATTTTGCATAGACACAATGTGATTTATAAGTTAATATTCCTTTAATTCTGGACAACTTGTCCAGCAGGTGACGAACGATCAGAGTCAAATGCAAAACTCAATAAAATGGTTGACTTAATTTCCATCACTGGATTCTGGGCATTAGATGATTTTTTTCCCTTTCACTTGAGCCAGGTTCCTTTCTGAAAGGATGGATATTTTTTTTCTAGCCTGAATGCTTTCATTACATACAGCAGGTTTTCTGGTGGCAGCTCAATAACTTCTATGTATATGCCCTTTACTAAGTCCCTTACTAATTCAAATGTTGCATCTAAAGAAGTAGGTATCCCATACCTAATTTGGTTCTGTCTTCTGATGCAAACTGTAGTTCCCTCTAATAACAGCAATGCTGTTAGCTTCAACTGCTTGCAATCTATTGCTAAGGGATACAATTTGCTCTGTATTTTTAGTTATTTGAACAGCTTTTGTTTCACATTTATCCCCAAGTTATTTTATTGTTCTTCTGCACAAAATCAACTTTAACATTCATTGCTTCCTGTTTGCACTCTTGCCTTTCTAGGATTGTCAGAAATCGGTCTATTGCTTTAACAAGTGACTGTATTGTGTACTGTTTTGCAATAGGAGAAACATTTGAGACTTTCACCTCGACATCTGTACTTTCAGCAGCAGTGCCATATAGAGAGGCTGAGGAGGTAATAGAAGCCATGGCTGTATGATGTTCCAATCTCTGTGATTCAGAAGGTGTTGCTGTTGTTGAAAAAACGCCAGTCTCATCAGACCAAGAATCAGCTGATAGAGATCAATTTAACAGTACTTGCTACATGCTCCACAAAACACCGACAGGTAAATTTTACTTTATCAGCTCCTGCTACGACCCCTGTAGAGAGGTTGCCAATGAAGCTGACAAGCTGAAAAAAACACTCAGAAATGTTCTCCACTTTGAGGACCATGTCCAGACAGTATATACTTTTCAAGTGGGCAAATTAATGGAGAGACAAACCCCTCACCTGATGAGGACATGTGTCTATTTTTTCTTTTATCTGTCATTTATATCATTGAAAGGCACTTATTTTGGTTTGATTGCATGCTGTTCTATGAATACCAAATGGGAGCTCTCTCTCTCTATGTATGGCTCAGTCGGCGGCATCTTTTCTTCCAATCCCATACCAGGGATGGCAACAGCAAAACTAAACAGGACTGACGATTTGACTTTCATTAAGTTCTACATTGTAGGCAAATCAAAATGTAAGTCAAATAATAAGTAATGCACTCTTTTAATAAGCCCATCTCAAAAGGTATCATAATCTCTTTTATGGCATTCAACTAAATTATGTGGGGCCTTTCCATGTAGTAGATACAATATATGCAGACAGTCACTGCATTCAAGGGAACAAATTGATCCGCTCAGTGGGAAACCAAATGTGGTAATACATTAGTTTATTAACTGTTAGACATCCTTTGTAGCGTATGTCATTAAATACAAATGTCCCATGTTATATATAGTAAAAAATAAATCCATCCATTAAAAAAAGAATTCAGCAGCACATATGCTCAATCATCCAGGCCAAATCGGACACCACTCTTGCCCAACATTTTCAGACTTATCACACTTGTGATCAAAATTCCATGCAGTTAATTAGGATTGATTATAATCGTGCCTTGAATTGGTGCAGTAAGTGAGTTATGCATGCTGCAGCAACTCCATTGTCTGCAGTAATTTGATTCAGTTACTTCAAGGTAATTTAAGGTATCCTGTAGGTATTCTGCAGCAGAAGTCAACTTTTTCATGACTCCCACTCTAGTGGTTCAGCATGCTGTTTCTGTCTCCCTTAGTCAATGCACTGTGCTCATGAACTCATTTCTACCTGATATTACCAGGACACCCCCCCCCCACAGCAAGACGGTACTAGATCTGTGGGGACACAGTTGAGAAACTGAGGAAGTCTGCAAGTGACTCAATCAGCCTATGGTGAGCTTGGTGGGCAGTGGGACATCAGCGGGAAGGCCTGTAGAAGTGGAGTATCAGGAGGCAAGTTGAGGAGCATAAACAGTATATAAAAGAAAACTTATAAATTGTCTACTGAGAACTGAATATTGGCTCCCAGGAGTAAAAACAACAGTTTGGACAAAGGGCACTTAGTACACTTTACTATTAGGTCGTAACTACCTGGAAATTCCCTCTTCATTTAGCACAGTGTCTTAAATATTTCACAACTTAAAAACAAACAAGGTCATTGCAGCTACTCTGCATTCCTACATACTACCTTGATGTTTCCAGAACAGTAGCTGCCTCCTCGCTCTGTTAGATACTTCAGGAGAGCTTCTACGGTCTCTTGTTCTTTCTCAGCCTCAAGTCTAAAATATCTGGAGACTCTAGGCAAAGCAATATCATCCTGATCAAGTATTTCAGCCTAAATTAAAAAGAAAAATAAAGCAGGATTACTTTAGGTGTTGAACACTGTAAACGTGGACTGAGCAATGACAATTTTTCCATTTGATATCAACTACTGTATGTCCATATTTTTTTCCAGCTAATACTGTTATTACATTTAGTGCCCATAAAAGGAAAAGGAGCGAGAATACTGAAAACTGAATATCTCTTTATTATCACAAGCCATGTACAGTGTATGTGAGCCTGCCAGAGTACCTATGCTACTAGGCTATGACTTCTAAACCCAGAGCCTCGCCACCGAGGTAATGGAGTATTGCTGCTGCTACAGTCAACTTGAATTGTCCTGCAGTTTGCCTCTCATATGCCTCTGCTAGTCCTAGATCTCATTCATAGAGGAAAATGAGACAGTGGGCCCGATATTCAAAATGGCACCAGAGTGCTGCACAAAGTCCCATAGTAGCATGCAAGCTAACATGCTGCTCTAAATGTGATATTTTCAAGGGTATAACGTGCAAAGGTTGACTGCATTATGTATGTTCCAAAGTACCCCATATGTTGTGCAGCACAATTACAACTATAACCACAGTGCAGCCATGACTTTAAGCCCCATGTTGCGCTAACATGGAAAACCACTGGCAGTGAAGGAACAAAGTAACACTTTTTAAAATGTTTGTTTCATTTTTTGGTAACCAGGTAAGGTCCACTAGGCACAAGTGTCTGTTTTCAGGGGTGACCCGGGAGCACTACAGAGGTTAAGTGACTTGCTCCGAGTCACAAAGTATGCAAGTGGAGGCTGTGGGAATCAAACCCAGGTCTGCTAGATGTACCAAGGTCATTCACAGCTCATTACTCTAACCACCAGGCTGTACTGCCAGTTCCAAAGGCCACCAAGAGGGGTTTGCACTGTTGCCCCAATTTGCTATATCTGAATGGTGGCATGCAAATCAGCTTAACATACAAGGAAGGCACAACCCCCTCACCCTATGACCTACTGATCTGCAACTCATTAAAAAGTCAAAATACGGGTATTTCAACAAAGCTTATACAGTGTCAGGCTGCCAGTGTTGCACTCTTGTGGTGCATAACTTGATTTTAATTTTTTAAATAAAAACCATCAACGTACCTCGCTCAGGTACAGATTTCATTGTTTCCTGAACCGTGGACGAACACCAAACACAAAATGTCTTACTTGAGTCTAGCTTTAGACTACAAATATTTCTAAGACCATGTGTAGAAATGAGACCTAAGTTACGCACCTCAAGAGTGCAACGCTAGTAGACTCATGATATGTCGGCTCTGTTAAAGTACTTTGAAGCCCTGAGTGTCCGCACTACAGTCATAGTTCTAGCAGGGTGTGAGCTGTAGCAATACAAGAGAGTCATTATATATGCTTTACACCCTAGATGGACTGGGACTTTGGGTCTTTACACTCTGTACTACATGGGCAATTAGGAGTGCCATTTGCAGAAATGGTAATGCTGAAATACAGTAGGTACCCCATGGGGACTATTATGTCTATGACACTGTATTACGTGCACACTGCTGCATTCATCAGCTCTGGTCTATCTTTCTCTCCTTCGTATCCTCCATCATAGGACTCCCTCTGTGATGACAATGCCTGCTCATGCCATCAAACCATGCATGCCTCAGGCAGTAACATGCATGACACTTATGTCGGGTTAGCACCAGCAAGTTGCTTCAATATGGCATTGTGCTCATTCTGCAGCCCTCACATTTACATATGTGTAGACAGACGGACAGACAGATACACACACACACATTTTGCTGTGTGGTGCAAACTGTGCTACAGAAATGTCAGCTAAGCTTCTAATATAGCAAATGTGATGGCTTTCACTGGTACAGTACCTAAAGCCTACTAAACACAATATCCATATGTGCCATGCAAAGCTTAAAAGCTCCAACGTCCCCCAGCTGGGTGTCAATGTAACATTTCTAAAATGCAAACAGGGCTGCACCAAATCACTGCACTAAGTTTGACATTCTCAACAAAAGGCAGGAGGTGGGAGTGTTATCAAAACCAGTATCTATCCACTGGACAAGAGCTCTAGTGAGGCCTGTTGCATTGTCAGTGACTCTCCTTCACTACCAGGTGGTATAAGTCATGTATGTCTATGACCAGAAGAAAATCCAAGCAGTGAAGGCCCACAAAATACATTTATTATATCACACTGTTGACCCCTATTATGCTCTAATTTCAGTGAATTGAGAAACACTGTTATATCACATTCTGTTATTTGCAGAAGTGATGTTACTGTACTTTTGTGAATAACAGTCTGCATCCTTGTAGGCACTTCAGAGTAAATGACTCACACAACCACATTCCTCCACAGAAAAATAATCTTACCCCCCCCTTCCCAATATAGCAGGTTTCTAATGTTTTTTGACATTTGTTCAGGACTTATTCTGTGATATCCAACATATGACCTTACCTAAAGTGGCAGTCGTTTAAGCAATAAGGTGCCACCAGGGGTTACATTAATCATCTGTTAATCATCCCCTACGGGTTTAAAGTAGCACTCTGCTTTGCCTCATACCACATTGCGCCCCAAGGGGTGATTAACAGATGATTAGTGTAACCCCTGGGAGTACCTTATTGCTTTTATAGTAATGTAGTAAAAAAAAATCCCTCAGGCCAAAAGTTCTGTTTTAAAATGTCAAAAATGCCTTGTTTAACTGTAAAACATTTCTTCCACATTTAGCTGGAACAGTTGAGCTCACCACATTTGGTTGCTCAGTTCTGCTTCATGCCTGAGACCTGAGCATTGTATAATTCTGAGTGTGCCACTTGCTTTAACAGTCAGAGAAAAATTGTAAACTGCACTCATGAAGCCTTAAGGAGAAGGCGAAGCGCTGGGTTTTTTTTGCCTGTGTATTTGACCGGCACTAATTATAATAGAGCAAGTTGGCTCAGAAATATATACCGATTTATTTTGATCTTGAAGCAACCAGTGCTGTTGTGCTGTTGTATATTCATTCTCAGGAGTGCAGTTTACATTTTTTCTTTGTATGTTTTTGGGATTAGCCTCCTCAAACTGCACCCACCTACCAACCAACAACAGGATGCAGGGACAAGGTTTGGCACTTCAACAGTCAGGTAGGGTTGCAGAGCACAGAAACAAGGGAATACTTAAAACATTAACCTCAGACTCTAAATACACAAAAAGTGTAGATTGAGTTTAAAAAAGGGGAACTCCGGACATACCATTGCTAGTGATCTCTTTAGCATGAGTGCCGCATGAATAAGCATGAGCGCCCTTGTCATGGTAAATGCACGTGAGAGCAATCTGGAGCCTGTAAAACAGGAATGTTTTCTGAGATCTTGCAGACTTTGACTTAAATACGAGTTAATTAATAAATTATGACAGATGCTCCTGAGCTAAGAGATGTGAAAAGTAAAAGTAAACAAAGAAAACATTTGTTTCACTGGTTCCAAACTGCTGTCACGTCCAGTTACCATGACAACGGTGCTTATGCTTGTTCATGCTGTGCTCATGATAACAAGATCACTAGCCATGGTATGTCAGGACTGCCTCCTTTTTTAAACTCAGTCTGCACAGTTTTGGTTTATTTACTGTCTGGGGTTATCTTTGTTAAAGTTACAGTCATACAGCGCTCATGTCTCTTCCCAGTGACAGTCAATCTCCTGTTTGTAGCTGTGAACTGCTCACAGAACTGCACTACAGAACTAACCTTCAGCTAGTTAGAGTTTATGCTACTGGTTTGCTGCCATTTAATGTTTTGCATGTAGGAGAATGAATCCTAAAGTTACGCTATTAATAACAATCGGTCAGTGAAAGCAGGTATGGCAGCAAGAGAAAACTCATGGAATGCTTCTGCGAACTTAAATCACAGAATACCACCATTCCAAGACAGACTACATTTCAGCAGGGATGGGTGATGATGCCTTAATGTGATAAGGCTCTACTTGCATATTTATCAAAGATCAATGCAAAGTACTGTTTCTAAGACTGGACAGTCAGATTACTTAAAGTAAATCTATGTTGCTTTAAATCATTAAAATGGAACTCACCAAGATTTTATGGTCTTAACTAAACAAACCTGAGACTTCTGTTGGAATTAAGCTGGAGCCTACTGGGGTGGAGCCCCAGTAATTAATCAAGGAGCCCCGGTAGTTATGAAAAATAAATCTGTGCACTAGGGCCAGGGTTATGACCCCAGTACCTCATCCTTCACTAGGAACTTGCAGGTTAAACCTGCAGACCTAAGAAGTGCAACTTTTGAGAAAGGAAGCTATGCAAGGATATTACTACAGTGGGAAGGAAGACATTAATGGGTTAAGGTTCTAAAAACAGTTAAATGCATCATTAAGCAATAGAAATACAAGATGTTTGTGAATCCTGCAAAAAAAAGAATTATGTCCCACTTCTTTAGAGCTGTCACCAATACCAGAGATAACACAGACACTCCTTCTGTCTGAGAACAGAATGGGGATTCATAATTTTAAAGGAGGAAGGTCACAGGCACAGTTAATTAAGAGGACATATTTTCAGTACTGTCAGACTGGAATATGACATCATGCTCCTTGTCTTCTTTCAGTCAACTCTTTGGAGGAGGGGAAGAGAATGGTGGCTCTTTGAGCTGAATGGGTCAAGAATTAGCTTTCAAAGAGAGAACAGCACTGTTAGAAGCTTGTCATGAAAATTGCCACAGTTTTTCAACTTTGAAGGTAGAAAACCAGAACTGTTGCTGTTGTTTCATAAGGATACGTTTTTGGAGAAAGATACTATTCTTGTTTGTCCTGTGAAGGCAGGCAAAAATTTGCTAATCTAGTAAGTGTACTCTGGCTATCAGCCTGTGGGCACAAGAGACTTTGTGAGAAAACTTGCAGCTGATCCATGGAATGTCAGTAGCAGAAATGCAAAAGAATTCATATTGATCAGTAGCACACTCCGTAGGCCGTAAGAGAAGGTCAGCACTCCAAATAACAGCAAATTTAATTTATTCAGGAACAAATATCCAAAGAAAGACAAACCAGCAGTAGCAGCAGCAAGACAGGCATTGGACTACACTTTCACAGTGTTTTCACAGAGTCCATAAGCAGTTCCAGCACGCAAAACTTGAAATTGATATTCCACAGACTTTTCTTAACCATAATGTCAGCCTCACAAATCTGGACTTTCTTTTCTGGCCTACGGAGTGTGCTACTGCACTTTCTACTGTCCTGGTAAGGTGCACCCTTTTCCATACTGGTTTTGCCTATAACTAAAGTGGATATCAGTGTATTTCTGAGTCGAGCCCCGTTTGTGACTTTCATGGAATTCATTTTGATATTAGAACTACCATTCTAACGTTCTGTTGCTACACTTCTGACGGGCCTGTGAAGGTTGGTTACTATTTTTTAGAACCTTTATATGATGCATTTAGTGCTCTTTGGAAGTGAAAGGATAATTAGAGCTACCCAAACCAGGTACATTGAAGATACAGGTACAGAACATTAATGAACCATGGGCCAGATTTTCAAAAACTGAATAGCTGTGCATGTGCTCATACAAGGTTGCATAAGGGTGGGTATCCTTGCAGAGCTGCAATTTGGCATGCACAAAATGTTCAAAAAGACTGGGGTTTTTCGCAACCTTTTCCACAGTTTAGAGCACCTTGCACAGATTTATTTTACATGGCAGTGCAAAAATGCTACATTTGGTAGTACTAAAAATAGCATTTTGTTGCCTACCATACCTGGGCAAAAACAGTCAACCTCACCAATACACAAGCAAAATGCTGAAAATAACAGTTTGAGTTGTGTGAGTTTTTTCTCTGCATCAGCAAGTTGCACATGGGGACTTAGTCAAAGGGTCATGCCATGCCCTTTGAAAATCAGACAACAACCCCCCATCCCCGTGGAGCTCTAAGCTGAGGGATGATCTTGTTTTCCAAGATGACAGGGTAATGTACTAGTTTTAGAAAATGGGTAGGGAGAATTCTTGATGCTGACTGGCTACAAGTGTTGCTGTGTAATGCTTGTTGAACATTCCCATTTGCTTCCCCCCACCCCAGCCCTGACCCCGACCCACTTTCCTTTCAGAAACTGGCTCTCATTATGGAATGGTTGTACTCATTTACAGAAGTGTTACTATGAATATACGAGGTATGCTGGGGCAGTTTTAAGGGAACAGCAGATAGACAAGATAAGACAAACCATGTTTATCGCAGATGCTTGTCACTTGTGCTGGTGTTTCTTTGATGACCATGAAAACCCCCCATCCCCACCAGTTTGACAGAGAACTGCTAGCTCCTTACCAGGCAACTGATACAATTAAGGTTGTGGCTCCACCTGAGGACTTTGTGTGTGTGTATGTCTGTCTGAGTGTGCATGCCAGTGGAACTCTGAAGAATTTTTAATTCATGTATTCCATGTCACCATTCCGTGTGTGTGTGTGTGGGTGGGGGAGCATTCTACTACTGAGACAATGCAGAGCTTTGAATTCTTCTATTCCATGATGAACAATCACACAGTGTACTGAATATAAAGAAAGACAGGTGATTGACAGGTGAAAAACATCCATGGAGGGACTATTTTGCATTATTTAGCAACATTTTATTATAATTTTTGTGGGTTTGAAAACTTTTATAGCCTTTGTTTTTTTAAAAGTTGCCTCTGGGCCCATTTTACTTTGCAATGTGCCTTACAACACCCCTGAACGGGGGAAACATAGTGCAACCAATGCCCTGTTGTGCCTTATTGCTTAAGTATAAAGACAGCTGTAGAGAGAGAGAGAAACACTGAAGTGACAGTTCTGCTGCTGTGCTGTTTCACTGTTATTATTCAGCACAGCTTGTTTCAGATAGCCGATGGTCACCAGGAGCTCTTTCACTATAGCATAGGTTTTCTTCTTGTGCAGTACATGTACTGTATGCTGCTGTAGCAGGCCTGTTTAGTTCTGAACCTTGGCAGAAGAAGCTAAAGAAGTGGCACAGTATGTCAGACAGTCTGATGAACATCGATACTTGCTCCCAGAGTCCTTGTTGTGTTTTGTAACTGTTACTGTTTTCATTTTTGCCAATCACCTGTGAATTCAGTGCTGACTGATACGAAGTGTACTACAGGACCTAACTGATTTTGCTTGTATTGGAGCTCATCAACTGTAGGCAACAGCATGAAGTACAGATCAGTGCAATAGTTTTAAAGTATAAGCAGAAGGAGTCACAGCTTGGACCAGTACGGCCTCTACTTTAACTCATTCTATCTGATGCCGCCATTTTGGTCAGGTT
Source organism: Neoceratodus forsteri (assembly GCA_016271365.2). NCBI lineage: Eukaryota > Metazoa > Chordata > Ceratodontiformes > Ceratodontidae > Neoceratodus > Neoceratodus forsteri. The sequence goes on along the minus strand of CM028133.1, from coordinate 594,394,571 downwards.
AATCAATGGATGGTTCTGACGCCATATGGCGCAAATGGGTATAATGGGTTAAACAGTAAAACCAGGTGAAGATCCAGGATTGCAGTGATTCATTATTGAAAAGTATTTTGATAGGGAGTCTTCGGTTTCCTTGGATGGTTGCAATGTAGATGTTCTGTCTTTTAAGGTCTGCTTTCAGTTATATAAATTGCTTAGGCAAGTACCTATTGTCAAAAGTTTCATAGTTGGGTATACTGACATTTAAGTACATTACATACAGAGCTTTTAAAGCTGTTCACAGATTTTGGATTACGTTACAGATGTGTAGGCAAATCAAGTGCAGTATACAAGAATTCATTGTCATGAATACAATATGTTCATGGGAAGCATGTATAGATTCCAGAAACAGTACACATAGCCAGCTGCATTTTAAATGAAAAAGCTTAGCTGTATAATTTAAATGCTGTAGGTCTGTGCTGCTGTATGGTATATGTTACTCAATTTGCAACTGCAATTGCTTTGTTCTATCTTGGTATAATTTATCACAGCAACAGCTGCTGACCACCACCACCGTCCAGACGTGGCTCTCTCCTACCCCACGTTTGCACTGTGTAGTTGTCCCCACATCCACCCTCACCAATTTACAGTACTGTTCCTTCTCCATATGTGTCTTGCTTTTGTACATTTGCAAATTTATTTAATTTCATGCACCTTACTGTAGTGTATTTCTCTGCACCTGGTATTTGCTTCTTCTGCAGTTGTTATTGTTTTTTATTTATTGCACCTTGCCAGATTGCACTGTACTCCACCACCTCCCTACCCTCAAATAAATAAGTAAATATATAAATGAATAACTAAGTGTGCACTGTAGCTTTCTTTCTTTTCAGCTTGGAACCCGTTGTTTCCCTCTCCCAGATCACACCTGGAAATGAGCTTTGGCTCAGTGTGCCTTTCCCAGTTATGCCATGCTCAAATACATACTTTTTTAGAAAATGCATTAAAAACCATGTAACACAAGGCTTTACACTGTATGCTTATTTTTACTAAGAAAACATGGGTTACACAAACTAGGGAGTAGTGTTTAGTGCAGTGTGCATCATCATCATGAGATCATTAAGTCTGAGAGAGGGTCAGACTGGCATACTTCAGCCAGTTTCACTAAAAATACCACCGACAGCTTAATCTGGTTCAAGGTCAGTTGGCATTCTTCTGCATCTCCCTCCCCCGAGTTGTGTCTGAAAATAGGCAGGATCTGTCTAGTGCCCTTACCCGGTCAATAAAAATTAAATAAAAAAATAAACAGTTCCCATTTTTGGAGGTGGAGGCAGGGTTGAGGAGGTTGCACTCCTGCCTTGGGGCCCAGGCTCAGATAGGCAAGGAGTGGGGACCATACTCTGAGGTATTTGTCCAACATATCTGTTTCATACAGATAGCTGAGCTATGCTGGAAAGAAATTTGTTTATAATGGGTGTGTCTGGGGTGCTCCACCTGCACACTAGAAAGAAGGTTTCCAGCCAGGTAGCCAGGATCTTGACACTGATTTTACTATCCACCATTATTAGGGAGATCAGATGATAGCTGGTGGGTGAGGTAGGGTTCTTTCCCTTCTTGGGGAGGACTGTAATCATTGCCTTGGCCATCGCATGGGGAACAGTCCACATGTGCCAATCTCTGCATAGAGTCACTGTAGGATTGGGCAGACCTGGGGTGCTATGACCTGATATAGCTCCACGGGGAGACCATCCCCTCCTGCGGTATTACCTGAGTTAAGGGCCTTTATGGACACTTCTATTTCAACCCGAGTAAGGGGGAGGTCCAGTGAAGTGGCTTGCTCTGATGCCACATGAGGTAACTGTAGCATGGCTAGGAAGAAGCCCAGTTGGGTGTGGTCCATGTTAGGTACTGAGGAGTACAGCTGTGTGTAAAACTCCTTCATTGCCTTTTTGAGGTCTCCTGGGCTGGTGCACAGGGAGCCGTTACAGTTGCAAAGGGAAGCTATGTGCCTTTCGGCTTATTTCTTCTTCAAGTAATGTGCTAGGAGTTTTCCACTCTTCTCTCCCCTTCACAATACCGGTGCCCGAGTCAGAGAATGGCTAGCTCCACTTTTCAGGATGTGAGGGTGTTAATATCCAGGAAGAGCTGCACTACCCCCTGGTGTACTTGTAATTTAGCATTCGCCTTGGGGTCACCTTATAGGTCGCCTCTCTCTGGGCAAACTAGGCCGCTAGATTGGTGAGTTCCCTCTCCCTCTACTTGCGATGAAATGCAGCGTAGCTGATAATTCAGCCTCGAAGGGAGGCTATAAATGCTTCCCACATTATGGCCACTGATACTGTCCTATCATCATTCAGTTGGAAGAACTCTTTTGTCATTTCCTGAAGCCAAGTCTCAAACCACAGGTCATGCAGTATCAGAGGGTCCAATCCCCAACTGAGGGAGTGGTGAGATGTTTGGCTGAGCAGTAGATCCAACTGAAGACAGTTCTGGTCCGATATGGCCAGTGGGTTGATGTTCACTGCTGTGATCATCTGGGTTAGCTGTTGGGAGGTTAGCCGGAGGTCTAGAGGGCTGTATGACCCATGTACTTCCAAGTAATTTGTGTAGTCCCTAGTTCTAAGGTTGTGGAGAAACCAGATGTCCACAAAGGCCTGTTCAGAGAGCCAGAGATGTACTGCTTGTGTCGCACGAGAGTGTTGTTCTGGCTTGCCAAGACTCCTGTTCAGTGAAGGGCCCAGAGTTAAGTTAAAGTCACCCCCCAAGCAGGAAAGGGGCTTGAGGGTCATTGAATTGCGAGACTTTGTTTGCTAGGGCATGGAAAACTTTTTAAGAATCCACATTCAGGGCATATAAATTACCCACCACCAGTGGTCCCAGAGGGTGTCAAATAATGCCAGTACCAAGCGTACATCACTGTCCGTAACCGACCTGTGAAGCATCCAGTGCAGGCTCTTGTGTACCAATATCGATACCCCTCTCTTTCTGGAGCTAGGCAAACTGTGGGTCTCTAATACTACCCACCCCCTTTTGAGTTTCTGGGACTCCAGGTCGGTGAGCTTGGTCTCCTGCGGAAGGACCAGTTGGGACCAGAGTCACTGAAGGTGGGTCATCATTTGCTTACATTTGATCAGGGCTTTAAGTCCCCTATCATTCCAGCTGTGGTACCTTAAGTCAGTAATTTTGGGGGACAGGTGTGAGGGTGAATCAGAGCATGGGTACTCGAGGAGACGTAAGCAGTGATGGCCAAAGGCAGGTAGGGGGTCCCTGTGTACGGTTCAGGCCATGGAGAGTTCCATCTATTTGACCAGACATTTGTGGTTTCCATCCCTTCCTCCATTGATGACTTCCCAACACAGTGAAGCAAGTTCAAGCTTTCATATAAGTGACAGCACTGTAGCAAAAAATAAACATACTGTAGAAATTAAACCATAACAACTGAAATACAAACCAGTGAAAATACAATAATGAGAAGCAATCCAACGGGTGCTGACTGGTAGTCTCTAAGCCGGCTACGAGATAGGGGTTGGCTACTTACAGACATCCCAGGCCCTCTTTGCAGCAACTGAGGGTGGCAAATACCATGTCCTGCCCCAGTGGTGGACTGTATCTTTGTCAAAGAGACAAACCTTGGTCAATAGATCGGTAACCCAATTCTCCCTTCTCTCAGCCTCTAACATTACTTATCGCAGGATAAGTTTCCTTTTCCCAACATGGAGAGGCTGGTGGCAGCAGGTACTATCCGTTCTGCTAAGGGAGGCTAATAGGGATTATCTTGTTAAGGGGATGTATCACCCACCACTGTAGCAGTGGGTGGGTCTATGAAAGACAGAAGCGATTAGGTGCTTGCAAAGGGGAAGATGGGAACAAGGGGAAAAAGGGGGTACATGCTGGCACAAGCCCCAGATAGTGGGTAGGTACGTGGGGCACACCTTCTGCAGATCACTTATGTGTTATGCTTCCTGGAAGAGCTGGGTGGAGCTGTAGGTTTCAGAATGGGCTAGGAAGAGATTCAAATAGGAGGCCTTTGGCTGGAAGGGCTCTGTAGCATGTACAGCGCCCTTGCTCCTTGGTCATGTGGCAGACCGCTGGCAAGAGGAGCTGTGGCTCTCAAGCAGTATTCAGTTAATTAAGGTAGCTGAGCCAGTGGATCCCATCCAGCTATGTATCTGCACCACTGTCCAAACCTCTGTCTGCTAGGGGGAAGGGGCACGGGTGAGATGTCCAGAAGAAGTGCACTGACCATGTCTGGGCTCCGTAGTAGGCCTGTCAACTAGTCCAGGGTGGTTATGGATGCTCAGAGGGTTATGCACCTGTCAACAGCTATTCCATTTTGCAGCAGGTCTGGGCACAGCACGGGGAGGGGGGCAGGTAAGAAAGAGTCCTGGGGGGAAGGGAAACAGTGGATAATAGGATGAGAGGGTAATGGTAGGAGGGGGAACAGCCAGCCACATTCAGCTTTCCCTTTATTTATGTAGAAACACAGATGGTATACCATTCCTTTCCTAGAGAGCAGCATACGGGGTTGCCTCAGCAAATGACATCTTAAGCCATCCGAGTAGGCCATTGCCAAGGGGGTATGATGTTGTCCCTGTCAGCCCACTTAGCCAGCTGAAAGGGGAAAGCCAGCTCAAATGACTGCCAAGTCCGAGTCCTCGACTGTGGACTGGATGAGTGGTATGCAAATTGTCTGCAGCTCTGTTCTGCTATGCTTATTAGTGCAGCCCCGCCTCGCCAAATGCCGTCTAGGGGATGAGATTACAGCAGCCGCAGAGGAAACCTCTCGAACGTGTGCACATTTGCACGCCTGAGAGGGATCCGACTCCACAATGCTTGGGAAGGCAGGCTGTGCTTATTAGCTGAGCCTCAACCCCATCAAATGCCATCTAGGGGACGAGATTACAGCAGCAGAAGAGGAAACCTCTCGATTGTGTGCACATTTGCACACCTGAGAGGGATGCGGCTGCACAACGCTTGGGAGGGCAGGCTGTCAGCCCTGCAGAAAGTTGGCTAGAGGGCAAAGCTGCAGTATTTATGGAGAAATCCTCTTGAACATGCATACATTCGCATGTTCGAGAGATATAGGGCTGCACAATTTTCAGGACGGCAGGCAGGCAGCACACTGAAACACAGAGCAGAGATATGGATGAGTCCACCGTCCATGTTCCTTTTAAGTGCAGGATTGGCTCTCCCTTCCCTCAGTACCTTAGCCAGGACAGCACTCTGAAAGCCAACATAAGGATGTGAGAGATTATGTTTGGGGGGAGCCCCAGCAACAAAGATAGGATCATATAGCATTGTCAGTGGCTCAGCAGGTAGCACACTCACCTCTGAGGCCAAAAGATTAGAAGGTGGTGGGTTCTAGCCTCACAGCAGTAATGTGGGATAAATCCCAATACTGACACTGTAGAGCATCATGAGGAGGGTGCTGCACTCCTGAGGTGCCGTCTTTCTGATGAGACATTAAACCGAGATCCTGTCTGCCTGTTCTGGTGGTTGTGCTGGTAGACGTTAAAGATCCAATGGCACTTCTCCATAACAGCAGGGGAATTTTCCCGGTATCCTGGTCAAATGTCCTCCCATTCATTAAAATACCACCAACAGCTTAATGTGGTTCTGAAAATCAGTTTACAGCTGTACAAATATTTCCCTTCCCTTGTCCTCGGGTCACACCTGGAAATGAGCCGTGACTCAGTGTGCATCTCCCAGTCACAAACTTTCAAATAAATAAATATATATATACAGTGGATGGGGGAGAAATAGGAAAGCAAACTGGTGCAGCCTGGGGCTACTTTGCACTAGCACCCTGCTGGCTCTCCCCCTCCATTTAGAAGTGCAAGGAGGTGCCCATCCGACATATCAAACTGGATAGGAGCAAAATCACAGTGCAAAAGTCCAGTTAATACGGAATTAGTTATTTACCATGTGTAAAGGATATCAATTCTAGTCTGCCACAAAGCTTAAGTAAACCAAGGAGTAGGATCCTGATGCAGTCCTGCTTGAGGTAATTTAGAAACATTTTAGAAGCATGACAGTGCCCAGGGAGGCACAATCCAGAGACGGGAAAAGAGGGGGTCCCTGTAGACAGACTTCTCAGTCACTGTGCATCCCTAAGATTTTCAGCAACCAATAAAAACTAATGCAGCAGCAAATACAGATATTGTAGAGCCCCATCAAGGAGGAACAGGAATGTCCTTTGATGGCTCTGGTGCTGTTGGAGGAGAAATGCCCACCTTGCTACAATCTTCTGCTCCAGAGGATCCTGAGGTGGGAATGGGAACTGAAGCTGTGACCACTGATGCCCAGGACTGAGGTTGAGGAGACTGGGCCTGGTTTCATGCTTCAGTTGGAGCTGGTTGCAGAGGTAGTGGCAGTTTTGTGGTCTCTGAGGCATTTGTGAGAGTCAGAGCCAGAGACGACAGCAGGAGGGGTACATACCTGTTGAAAGCTAACAGTGTAGAGGGTTCTTCATCTCCATCTGCTGAATCATCACTCTGGCTGTGACTCAGTGATGTAAGATGCTGCTGCGGTACCTCTGTTCGGGAATGCCCTCTTCCATGATCCTATCACTTGCTTTTTGGTGGCAGCATCCAGTCCTCTTCTGCCTGCTCAGTTGGAGGTGATTTGCTGGCAGTGGATTTTGGGGGGGAGGTTCACCTCCATTAGGGTAAGGGTCCTGGCATCTACAGCCTGGGGTTGCTGATGTGGGTTCCTAGTGAGAGAGCTCTGGGCCACTTCATATGAATAAAGTCCAGCACTGCCTCTGTGGTGGTGAAAGTTAGGGGAATATCATTATGGATGAGGAGCAGCATGGCAGGGTAATGGAGGGTAAAGGGGATTTCTGACCTATAGAGGGTCAGGCAGGCCTCAGTGAAGCTTAGTGGTGGGTGGTGAGGTCCTTCGAGTAATCCTGAAATATCAAGTGGTGCCCTTGCCACCCCAGAGCTCCAAGTTCCCTTACCCTTTTGAGGATATCATCTTTCACCTGGAAATGAAGGAAGCAGGTGAGGACGGGCTGGGGAAGAGCTCCAAATTTCAGCATCAGGGCCAGGGATCTGTAAGCCCTCTACATATTGAATCAAGGGTCGCCAAGGAGCTTTAGAAGCTGAGGGAGTGCATGCCAGAGAAAGGCGATAGTGTCCTCAAGCTCCACTTTTGCAGGGAAGCCAATGAAATACAGGTTGTTCCATGAGCCCCTGTTTTCAAGATCATCAAGATTCTCCTACATTGCCACCTTCTTCCCTTCTTGTTCATGGAGTGCAGCATGCACAGGAGTACAGCATGCTGGTCCTGACAGGAGGCTTCATTTTGCTGTGATTTAGTTTTGGTGGCTGTAGTTCTGATTTCAAGTTGGGTGATCTTAGTGTTTTGTTCTGACCGCATTTTAATGTTCATTAATTCTACCAGGAGATGAGCAAACATGGACTGCACTTTATCCACTGGAAGGACTGTCACCATGATTAGGTTCTCTCTGCCATGCTAGGGAGAGGCTGCAAAACGATTCTGAAAAGTCTCTTTTCCGAGGCTCTGGCAAGTGAAACAGGGTCAAGAGTGAAATCAAACTGAAGTGGGTGATATCTTGCAGATGATCATAGTAGTTAGCTGATGCAGGAATGGGAAACTGATGGATGCCTAGCAATTAGGGACCAGAAGTGAGGAGATCCAGAATTAGGTGACCATTTCATTCAAGTGCAAACTAGACACACACCTCCCCCTCCCATCTGTGGTGATTGTTGACCATTCCTGGAAGTAGTGGGCCAACCTTTCTTCCCATGGGCAATGGATGGGCGACCCAGGCAGAGTTGTCAGGAGTTTGGCTTATGCTGGGGCTTAGGGGTTGGTGTTAAAGCTGCACGTCTAGTGCCCCTTTTACTCCTGCCCCTGTAGTAACCTCTTTGGGGTAGATACCCATAAGGGGCACAGGTCTTTGGGTAGTAACCCTTATGTCTGCCTCCCCTTCCTTGAGGCCTGTAGGAAGTGGCAGCTTTTTCTTTTCTTGGTATTGCTCTTGTAGGTGGTATTGTACTCATCCATGCCTCTGTTTTGCTGTTTTGTCAACAAATAGGGAGTTTCCCACGAAAGTAGAAATTCACAGCTCTTGTTTCTGTAGCCTGGGATAAGGATAGTAGTCCTAAGCCAGGCAAACCTCCTTAAGGATACTGCATGGGCCAGAACTCAGCAGTGTCATGAGTGTTCACTGCCATGTGGAACTGGTACTTTGTGGCATCAATGGCTGATCTAGCCATGTCAGCCATGTCCTGTACTAAGTCACCACTTGCTTTCTTGCTCAGTGCCAGTGCAGAGTTCCAGAATGCCTTCTGATACTGAACAATATATGCCAAGTAAGATGCTTGCCTGAGAAGCAAGGAAGATGATGTATACACTTTTTTTGCCATGCTCTCCAGTTTCCTAAAGTCTTTCTCAGGAGGCTGGGAAAAGAGATGCACTTTGGCATTGTCACATGCAGCAACCTGAACCACTACCTCATGATCAGGATGGGAATACAGGTACTCAACTCCCTATCTGTCCACCTGATGCTTTTTTCCCAATTTTCTTGTCAATGTCAGCAGCTGAGGTGGGCGTGGACATGATCAGTTAAGTAAGTTTCTTAGGGAACTTGTGAATGGGAAGCAGTAACCTCTTTGTGGGAGCTAATCCCATAATAACCATAAACTCAACCAATTCACCCTCCTCAGTCTCAAGGGAGGAGATGTTGATGGTGTTTACCACCTGCCTTACAAAGAAATGAAATATGTAGTCCTCAGAAGGCCTGGCAGCAGAGCTGAATTCTTGCTCAGGAGAACCATCTGGTTCTAGAGTTCTCCCTTAATCCTCAACTTCATAATATATTTCTTCCTCCTCTACAGGCATTTGGTATGGGACTGAGGCCTGGGGGAGGCAGGCATATTCATCAAATTTCCCATAGCTTTAAACATCTGGAAAAATGTCCATGCGTTTGGTCAAGTTCTCTGTTGAGGGCATTTGTTTTGAGTCTGCTGTCTGCTCCTTTCCATTTTCAGGAGGAGTGAAAGAGGCGTTTTTTACTTTTTAATTTTTCTTAGCAGACACCGTTTCCAGTGGCTGCTCTAAGGCTCTTTTGCTTTTACAGGATAAATAAACCCAAGTAAAATAAGCACAGCTTCACAAGCACAAATAGTGGTTCAGTTCCTCTAAAAAGTCAACTGCTAATGTTTTTCACCTCAAAACCTTAGTAGTTTTTAACAAACACCAAGGTAAATAAATCTGAATGAAAAAAATGCTTTGGTCTCTGACTACAATGCAACTGAACGTTAAATGATTCAGAAACAGCTAAAAATAGGTTATAAAACAAAATGATGCATTTAAAGACAAAAATAATAGTGGTCTACAGATGGCAAGAGCCATGCTAACTAGCAGCCTTCTCCAGTTCCTGGGAACCAACTGGGGACTGGAGAAACTGCTCTATTTTACAATAAATATACACTTATAAACCCTAATGCAGAGTATAAAGAAATAACTGAAAATAATAAATGAAACAGTAAAATAAACATTGACCAGCCAGAAGAGTTAAGCTGTACATTGGGGTGACTGCTCTCTTTAGTGGAGAAATAAATCTGACATTAAGAGGCAGTGTGGAGCGTGACCCCAGAGCAGAGTCTGAACTTAATTCCAACTCAAAGTTCCATAATCAGTGTAAGTTCCATCTCTGGGGCAGCTCGTTCCTGTGGACTGATAGCACTTTGTAAATACATACTGATGGATTCTGGGAGTTAGAAAGTGTGTTTATATATTGCACATCGGCAGATACCAGTGATACTACAACAAGGAAAGCACAATTTGTTTCCAGTTATATGTTTGTTTTATGTGATTAAGTCAACTGCACAGTCAAACCAGGTGCCTGATATAATGGTCACATTTTTTGTGGAGCAGAGGTTGCAACAACCACTTTGCACCACAGTTCTACGTTTGAGCTCACTGAGATATAAATACACACAACAGGGTCAAAAACCTTTCTCTGCACTGTTCTTTGAGATTGCACGACAGCCATGCATTCTTCGGTCCCATGTCGAAGCATCACCAGCCATGAAGAACGGGTGCAACCCGTTCTTTAGGGTGATGCAGGCTTGTAATGAGTCCAGTGAGAATCATAAGGGGACCTAGATCAACAAGGGACTATTTGGAAAAAGTAAGCACATGAAGCAACTTGCACAGAACAGTTGTGAGGGTAGGGAATTTGGTCACTATGGGTAAATAATGAATGACAAGAAATAAAAGTTGGAACAGCCCACAAACAGACTTGAGAGACACTGGAGGTGGTAGCACTGGTCAATATGGACTCTGGACATGGCTAAGTGCCATGCAAATCATGCTTTGCCATGCTCAGACCTGTATGCATAGCCAAACTAGCATGTTAACAGGTGAAAACCCAGAGAAGCACAACTGGTGGACACATTTGCATTGTGACCAGACGAGAATCTTGGTAGCAGAGTCTGGGTATTGCATGACAGTTTTTTGGTTGTGGTGTAATGGAGCTTCCAATTGCTCACCTCTCAACTGTCTGACTTTCTGAGTCCTCCCTGATTTTTGACTGAAAAATGTCTTCAGTCCTTACTTAACTTGGCATTTCTGTCACTAAAGATTTGAGATTTTGATCATAAATTATGTCATACTTTAGTGTTACATTGCAGTTCTTCTTCAGAAAATGTTTTTATCAAAAAGCTACATACTGTAACAGTGTCCTCATTTTGATCTTTTGTCCCCGATTATTTTAAGCAGTGACCCTGATTTACAGGGCAGAGGGTTCAGTGCTTTGACCTTTTGCATTCCAAAACTGCACCACAACAGACTGTGAATACGTATCAGGTCTAGTTGTCAGACAGGACAGGACATCATAGAACAAAGCTATTAGTTTGGCATTTCTCCTCCCAGTGCTGGAATGACACATGGGTTTGCAAGACCTCTACTCCCATAGCTCTGAAGTGAGCATTGGTAATTCATGCATCATTGTCATTGGGCTAGATTCAGGAATGGACACCTCTGTTTTTTTCAATGGTATCCATCACTCTGCCGGCAGCCAAACCCTGTCCGATGCATGAAAGAGCCAAACTGTGAGCTGCTTGCCACAAAGCAGCAGTGGTAGCAGCCTAGGAAGTGTTTGGGACTGACAAGCACATATGCATGCAGAATGCAATGGTGCACTACATACAGGATGATTCAGCTGCTGGACATACAAGCAGAAGTGAGGTTGGACTATTTTTGAACTTAGATATCTGACAGCCTCATACCATCTCAAAACTGAGCAAAAGACACAGGAACAGGATGGCAGCAGGATACCTAGATGCAGCCATGCCTGGTCAGAGTCCACAAGTACAACTGTTTCAGGAGAGACTACTTGCCGCTTAGTTGTTCCAGTGCCTCTATATTCACTAGGAATGATGACCCTGCTGTTCTGATGCACTGACTACACTGAAAAGGTGGGCAGCACAGGGAGCAATGTAATGTTCCCTATATACTATTGCAATAATTGTGGGAATCAGAGTGTGTATGAGGAAATAATGGCATGGGGGCACTGCAACCAAAGACCAAGGCCGGAGGCCAAGGTGATGGTCCATGGTGCCCAGTGCCATTATTTCCGAGGACTGAACCACTGATCCCCTACAATTATTGTTATTATAATGAGGTAAATCTCCACAAAATCAGAAGGCACAACCATTGCTCTCTGAAGCTTGGTGTTGTGACAGAACATTCAGGAGTTGAGTGTTGGGTAAAGACTCAAAGCCTGGAATGCCTTCCTGTTTAGCTCAACACTGAGAGGGCATTTACTGCCTAATTTGCATAATTATGGGTCATTTATTGAGCCATTTGCACATCCCTGGGTCATTTAAGTTTGCTGACTAATTCAGCCATTTCTGTGTTCTGCCTTATTTACAGGGCATTGTCACCAACATTTTTAACATTTAACCTCTCTCTCAATAAAGCCTGCTGCCTGGTTTCAGGATGTGACAGGTTAACTCACACATGTGATCTTTATAAACATACTGGCTGGCTGAACTTCCAAAGCAGGCTTAAGTACCATACCTGCCTCCTTGCAAAAAAGATACAACTAAAGCAAGCCCCAATCGGTCTCCACCCACTTATCCACACAGCCCCTGACAGGAGGGCCCAAAGGCACTCAGCCAACCCACCCTCCTAGTCCCTCACTGTAGAACATCTCTTGGACAAAGATCCTTCCGATATCATGCTCCACTGTGGCAGAACAGCCTACCATCCTCCATCTCCCTGGCACATAGTCTCAACCTATTTAAATCAGGTCTCAAAACCCTACTCCTTAACTCCACAACCTGTGACTGTAAATAAACCCCCACATCCTTAAGGATCTCCACTCCCCTCTCAGAATCTCATCCAGAGACATACTGTACTCAGGTACTTACTCTATCACAGTAAGTATCCTGCAGATAAAGGATAGTTTCTCGTTTGTCTCCCTCAGGTTCCCCAATCCCACCATTTAGATAATATGACTCTGGGTCCTTCAAGACCCTTTGGAACTGTATCTTGTCTTAACTCTGACCCGGGACCTTCTTTATGCTCCCTGTCGATGTAACCCTCCAATGCGTATAAGCCTGGGCTGTATGACTATGTATTATTAGATTATTTTTGTATGTGTATTTTTTGTTTCCTTTGCATTTTTACTTTTATCTGATGTGGTGTCTTTGCAAAAGGGTCTATGACTCAAAGTATTGTAATTCTGATGCTATTCAATAAATAAATAAATAAATACTATATAAATCCACTTGGCACGGCTGTCTCTAATGATTTTGAAGACCCAGAATTTGGACATTGACAGTAAAAAAAAAAAAAAAAGTGGCCTTTGTCACTGGTGCTTCATATGAGGGAGTGCACTACCCTGAGCATTACAGTAACATTCCTGGATGTCACAGTGATTATTTAATTGATATGTTAAGATGTTGTGATGTGGAGTATGTGCTGGCACAATATTGTTCATTTGCAACACTGCAGAATGAAACAGGTTCATGAATGACTACTATCATTTTTATTTTGCTTGCGCAAGGAACATTATGTGGCAGCTTAGAAGAGAAGCAGGTTGTGGAGATGTGGCACTGTGGCGGCCAATGCCGGCACTGCATTCGAGAGCTTGGCAGTGCTCAACCAATGCAGGCCCAGTGTCCTGATGATGCTGGTTCTGCAGAAGTGCCACCAACTTGTAACAATTTGGCCGCTGCAATCAGGGGCCACCTCGTCATTGCAGCATCAGCCATTCCGCTGCAATGAGGGAGTGACCCGCCATTGCAGGGCAGTACCTTGCCTGGTGTAACATATCCGGGAACATGGCGGTGGCATAGTCACCACCTCAGAGCCCCATGAAAGCCAATGGGGGGTGCCCAATCCCCCTGTCAGCATGCCCCCCAACCCAGTTCATTTGCCGACGGGGAAGCCCACTCCCCGTCAGCATAATGTCCCCCCCCAATCTGTTGTGCCCGATTCACCTCTGCTCTTGCCCCTCCCAACACTCGGTATATGCCAACAGGGTGCCCAATCCCCATTGGCTACAGCCCCCCCCAAAAAAAGCACTCAGGTGGCATGCTGGGAGCCCACCCCAGCATGCCAGAAGTCCCTGTAAGACAGAACACCTACCCGCAACATTATTAAATCTTTTTTAAACCTGTAAACAAGAAAACGGTCCCTCATTGATTCTGGTCGCACATCCCCCAACCTGCGCCCACACGCTGCGCACCCCACCTCCCCACACCCCATACTTACCTCCAGAGTCTAACACGACGATCTTCGGTGGACCAGGAACACGCCTGCACTCTTCAAAGCCAACCGCAAACTGAAGAAATACCAGTAACCTGTATAATGGCATAAATAGGGGGGTTTCAACTTATGTGGATATCGCGGGCATTTTTGGGACTTTTGGCACCAAATTTTCAACATGGGGTTATTGGGACCCCTTCTCAAGAATTCAGTCACTGTCATGGTGTTATTCCATCCTGGAAGCTAATTTTGCGGTCACTGCGTGGAATCACCTTTCGGGACCGATTAACGAAACGACAGTGCCACTGTTCATGAGATGGGCTCTCAAAAAGCCTATGTTGCAAATCTGGTGAAGAAAATCAAAAAAATTACTGTTTTATGAGTGTGCATTGCTCAGTTTCCACACACACTCATAACTTTGTGAATTTGTAATAGTTTCACTCCAGATTTTCAACACTGGCATTTTTCCGCACCTCCTTATGAACAGTACAGCTGTCATACTTCATATCCTGGCCAAAATGTGTTTTCGCACTTCTGGCGCAGAATAGTGCGGTCACTGTGGGAAATCAGTATTTGGGACAGATTAAGAAAATCACAGCGATACTGTTCATGAGCAGAGGTGCTAAAATGCCTATGTTGATATTTAGTGATGAAAGTCCATAAAATGACTATGTTATGAGCATACATTGTGCAGTTTCCACGCACCCTCATAATTTCGCGCATTAGTAATATTTTCACTCCAGATTTTCAACATTGGCATTTTTTCATATCCCTTATGAACACTATATCTGTCATTTTTCATATCCTACCTGAAATATGCATTTACACATCTGGCGCAGAATAGCACAGTTGCTATTGGAAATCAATGTTCGGGACAGATTAAGAAACTCATGGTAACAGTGTTCATGAGCAGAGGTCACAAAATGCCTATGTTGAAAATTTGGTGAAATAATTCCACAAAATGACTGTATTATGCACATGTGTTGCACAGTTTCCACGTACGCTCGGAAGTTTGAGCATTTTTAATATTTTCACTATAAATTTTCAACATTGCCATCTCTTCGCACCTCCCAATGAATGGTACAGCTGTCATTCTTCACATTCTGCCCAATCTGTGTTTTCGTACATGTGGCACACAATGGCATGGTCGCTGTGGGAACTCAAAGTTCAGGACACATTAACAAAATCACAGTGCCACTGTTCATGAGAAGAGGTCCCAAATGCTTTCATGAGGTGGCGGTCACAAAAAGGCTATGCTGAAAATTTGTAGTGCAAACATCAACAAACGCTCGGGGCATTAGGGTTTCTAACCATAACGTCCCACCCTGTACAGTCTGACAGGCATCAGGGGTGTGCCTTTGGATTGCTGACTGTAATGCTCATGACATTCCACCCCCACCCTGCAGGTAATGACAGGCATCAAGATGTGCCTTGGACTCTTTGGCCCCAGAGTTCACCCCATTTTCCTATATTGCACCCATTTCAGCATATGTAGTTATGGAGTGGGGTGACTGTAAAGTCGAACACCCCAAGGCGCACCTCAACACTTGTCGGTGTCTACAGGATAGGGTGAGGTGAAATGGCATGAACATTATGGGTGACAACCAAACACATACCCCAATGCCTGTCCGTCTCTGCAGGGTGGAGGTGGAGTTGGCATGAAGTTCAATACTTCACTGCCATTCCTATTCTGCATCTGTCTAACTCCTGCATTTCCAGTGCTAATACCAGCAAGCAAACATTCAGCATTGACAAATGCTTGTTTATAATGATACACACATGTTAAAGGGAAATAAGATGATTGACGTATGAACTCCACCAGCTCCACAACCTTTGCCAGCATGCTCAAAATGCACAATCTCTTAAAAAACTATCTCCACAAAGGTCTTAATACAGTTGTTAAAGAACGCTAAAACGTTTAAATATATAAATAAATAAATAAATAAAAGGTAAACATTTTGGATCAAGATGATTAATAAACAGCTGGAGGTAAGGTGAATGTGGAATTTTTAACTGTACATTTGGAATGTGCACTCCACAAACATGAAGAAATGGAGCACCCCAGTGCAGTACCAGTTAATTAGAAGAGTGTGTGTGTGTGTGGTGTAATAATAAATAACACAGCCATCGTTTATAGCATATTACATTAGATACTTAGCATGACAAAAGACAGAGTAAGAGCTATTTTTGTGGAATAGTTCAGTGTCAGTGTTTGTACTTACATGTTAAACTGTTTGACAGCATAAACTTGTAGCTTCAGTTAGTCGCTCTGATTACTCAAATACACATTGTAGCATTGGTTAGTCGCTCTAATTACTCAAATACACACTGAATAATTTGGTAAAAAGAGAATGGTCCCACATGAATTGTTACCAGTTACAGCTGATCTAGTGTATTTTTCAAATATTCACTGTCCATGAGGTTCATTGAGGTACTGTATGTGTGGATAAAAGGAAACAAGACAGGTGTTAACCACCTCCCAACACCAGCACGGAAGTCTGGAACACATACAAAATGTAAGACAAAATAAATAAAACTATCTTCAACAAATGCTATTAAAATTCAATTCAATATGAAATTACTGGCAGAACAAGAGGAAAGAGCTGAAAAAAGAAAAAAAAAACACAGCGATCACAACAAAACTTGTGTGAAACTTGGCCAAGTCCGAATCATCTGAAAGCTCTGCTCAGACAGCAATGCCAGACCACAAATGAGCACATCATGATTCAGAGCTGACATATGAAACTGAGACATATAAATAATAAACAACTATCTGGTTATAAAGACATTTTTTTTGTGGTTAAAACAAACTAATTCTGTACCCCAGTCACCACTGTACCGGTTTTTGAACAAAAGTCAAGTTAAATCAGATTTTTTTTTGCCTGCTAAAATACGGGACTAGATGTCACATTTCTAAAGAAAGACAGCATGATTATTTATTTATTTAAAAGTTTTACCAGGAAGGCATGCTGAGCGGTGCAACGCTCGATTCCAGATGCATTCTGGGGGTTGGGGTAGTGGAGAACAAGTAATACAACATAATACAGGATGTCCAGAAGAGATCACACTACCAAGAATACACTGTGTACAATGACAGTAAAAACCACCTGTCTATAGGCAGGGGAAACATCATAATACAAAGGAATGTCTTAGAGATTGCACAGAGGCTAAGTGCAGCAGCATAGAAGTTTAAAAATATATACATACATACATACATATAAACATTGTCTGGGAGAAAAGGCATTAGG
Source organism: Neoceratodus forsteri (assembly GCA_016271365.2). Taxonomy (NCBI): domain Eukaryota; kingdom Metazoa; phylum Chordata; order Ceratodontiformes; family Ceratodontidae; genus Neoceratodus; species Neoceratodus forsteri. The sequence continues at coordinate 594,377,598 of CM028133.1, read as the reverse complement.
CCATCCTGTGGGGCTACGTGCATGAGCAGGAGGAGGAGGAGGAGAAATGCAGCTTGAGGAGACAGTTGAGCTGCTGAATGGTGGCCGAGTGTCTAATCTCCGCTGGCAGGGAGTTCCATACATTAGGCATACGGTACTTGAAAGCATGTTGTCCTTTAGCGGAGGACATATGTGGGAGGGAGAGAAGCCGGGAGTCAGTGTTCCGGAGGGAGTACGTAGGAGGAGGTTGGGCTGTTAGGGCAGCTGCAAGGTAAGGGGGAGGGACTGGGCCCAGAATTTCACTGTTATCCTAGTGCAGTGCTTCATTCTCCGATCCTGTAGTGAGGGTAAATCTAAGGACCTGTAGAGCTCACAGTGGTGGGTTGTGGGTGGGTAGTCCAGGGCAAAATGGCAGAAAGAATGGAAGAGAGGGTCAAGTCTGGCTAGGGAAGACTTAGGAGCCATGCTATATACTATGTCACCATAGTCAAATATCGGGAGGATCATTTTCTGGACAACTGCATTGCAGGTTGGCAGGGGGATGCATCCTCTATTGCAGTATAGGGTGCCCAGCTTGGCATGAAGTTTTTTGTGGATTGTGTCAATATGAACTGAGTCAAGGTGCTGATCAAGCCAGACCCCAAGGTATCTGAAAGAGGTGCAGGACACCAAAAGGGTCACATCGATGATGTGGAAAGTAGGGGTGGTGGGGAGTCGGGACAATCTTTGCCTCGAGCCGAATGTGAGTGAGACAGTTTTCTTGGAATTGAGAAAAAGCTGGTTTGAGCAAAATCAGAGCTGGATTGCATTGAAATCCAGCTGGAGTCTAGATGTCACTTCCGTGAGGGAGGGACCTGTTGCATACAGTATGTGTCATCAGTGTACATGTGTATGGATGTGAGTGGGCATACTGAGGGCAGGTCATTCCAGAAAATGGAGAAGAGTAGTGGGCCAAGGACCAAGCCTTGGGGGAGCCTGATAGTGACAGGAAGGGGGACAGAGGTGTGAGATCCAAATCTAACTGCTTGTGACCTGCCCGCTAGGTAGGAGTGGAACCAGCTGGGGGCTGCTCCTGAAAGACTGGCGTGGGAGAGTTTTGATAGCAGAAGTGAGTGGTAGACAGTGTTGAAAGCCTTTGCTAGGTCAACAAAAATAGCTGAGGTGACATGCCCACTGTCCATGCCCTTGAGGATGTCGTCGGTAAGCCTTAGTAGGGAGGTGATGGTGGAGTGCGATTTCCTAATGCCAGACTTGTAGTGTGAGAGAAAAGAGAAGGAGTTGAGGCAGGCAGATAATTGGGAGAGAACAAGCTGTTCCTGAACTTTGGCCAGAATAGGGAGGGACATAGGGTGGTAGTTGCCCGACGAGGAGGGATCGCCTCCTTTGGGGAGAGGGATGACTGTAGCATGTTTCCATTCAGCCAGAATTGCAGCAAGCAAATAAGAGATTGAAGAGGGCGGCCAGTGGAGTGGCGATGGCTGTGGCAGATAGGTACAGCATTCTGGAGTCCAGGCCGGAGGGGGATTTACCTCTGGAAGGATTGAGCGCCCACATAGCTATTAGCACATCGGCTGGGGAGACCAGGTGAAACGAGAAGCAGGAGGTCTGAGAGGCGGTCAAACAGGGTGGGCTCATGGAAGAAGATAGAAGAGAGATGCTCAGCTAGTGAAAAATATGTTAAAAACAGAGGCTACTTCTCTTGAGTCAATGACAATTGAGCCAGCTACATTAAGGCAGGTGGTGGCTGGGCGGGGGAGAGTAATGATTTAATTGTTTTCCAGAATTTCCCTGGGTGGTTTAGATTAGTGTGTAAGGAGGCCTTGAACTAGTTAGTGTTGGCATGTTGTACAAACCTGATGCATGAATTTTGGAGTGTTCGGCAGTGTTGGAGTGCCGCCTGTGTGCTAGTTGCCTTGTATGTTTTCCAAGCCTTGTCCCTGGTGTGGCGTTGATCTATGATATTTGCATTGACACAGGGCAGGTGGGCACCCTTTACACGGGCCCTTCTGAGTGGCACATAGAAGTCCCAAATTGCGAGGAAACTGGACTTGAAGAGTTCCAGGGCTGAGTCGATGGAAGATACATGTGGGATGAAAGACCAATCAGTATCTGACAGATCATTTAAGAGTGCAGCAAGGTCTAGTGATTTGTGGGACCTAGTGAGTAGTGTTCGTGGGGGAGGTGCCCGGGGCCTGAATATTTTCCTTACCACGTAAATCATGTGGTGATCACTTAGAGAGTCAGATAGGAGTCCAGCTTCTAGAACCCAATGGGGTGTGTGGTGAGGGCCCAGTCCAGGAGGGAGTGATTTTGAGATTTATGATTCAGGCGAGTGGGTTCTGTAATTTGTTGGGATAGGTTTAGTGCAATCACATGGCTTCTTAGCTTAGAGCTAGCATTAGAGAGCCAGTTAAAATTGAAATCCCCAAGGATGTGTAGCTCGCCCCCTGAAGCGAGGGACTTTAGGGTACCTAGGTGGTCTAGGATGGTGTGCAGGGTGTATCTGGGGAGCAACAGGACCCTGCTACATATAAAGGTATTGAGTGTGGGAGTGAGATTTTGATTAGAAGAGGGTCTATGGATTGTATGGGCATGGGGAGCTGGACAGGGGCGAACTGTAGTTTGGTGGAGATAAACATAGCAATGCCACCACCCTTCTTTTTACTTGGGTGGTCATGCCGAGTGAGGAAGTTGCCGGGGTAGATAATTTGGCATCCAAGTTGTGGGGTTTCAGCCATGTTTCAGTGATAATCAGAATATCAGGGTGCAGGGAGAGGACATATGGTTGAAGTGAAGGGAGTTTACTCAGGATGCTGCAATGTTAAGATGCATAAATTTAAAGCCCCAGTGTAGCAGAAGTGTTATTAACTGTTTTGCTAGGAGCATAGCCCATCTTGCCTTGCGGAGGGTTGAAGGATGATGTGGGGTTAGCAAAGTGTTGTTTGTAGGTGATGAATGTAAAGCTGGCAGCCCAGCATAGAAGGAGGGTGGCAGGATGGGAGCACCTAGGTCCCAGTTAATTAATATGGAATGTGGGGACAGACCAGAGATGGAGGCAGTGTGGTGGGGGGGCTCTGTATTGGGGGAGGGCAGGACACTCGATGGCCCTCACAACCACCGGCTAAGGAGGAGACACAAAAACGGACAGGTTATAACAGGTAGGGAGAAGGAGGGGCTAGCACAGATTAAGCAAGTAGCAGCGTTTGGATTTGCTAAATCGAATTGGCTTGCATTTAAATGGAAACAATTGCTGCATACGGGTGGTATGTCTGCTACAGCATGCTTTTAAGGGAGGTTAGTGCACTGGCAGAAGAGTCAGGACTGTGCTAATTGAAGGGTTTGCTACTATGCATTTAAACTCACGTTAGGTTGATTTAAAGACTACATTAAAATCTCATAGAGCTGCACTACTTAACAGGCACAGCTGCACTTCAAAATTACTAGTTACACGCTGCACTTAAATTACAGTACTATGCATCTAAGTTCTCATTTGGTGGAAATAAAAGCAGGATACAGATTGGCTAAAAATTCACATAGAGCTGTACTTCTTAGCAGAAACTGCTACACTTTAAAATGGCGAATACACAAAGAGTTTGTTTAGTTCTCCATGCCTTGTCTAAGCACCTCAAGTTCAGGGTACAGTCTATAGGCAGGAGTCCAAATTAAGGTAACCTCCAAGAAGGGCAGAAACCCTACATAAATGTTATAACAAATTAAAGCACCCCAATGAAGGGGGTGCTCTACTTAATTGTGCAGTCTGTTAATGAAAATAAACTATATCCATTGCTCTGTCGACAAGGGCCTTTTATAAAATGGCACCAAAAGTATAAGTCCTTTGTTTCAAACACACATGCAGATGGAATTCAAAACAGCTGCTCAGACTCTGATGTGGCATTGTGTCATACATGCAAAGCAGTCACCGGCTGATTTCAGCTCCATATCGGGGGAGGGCAGGAGACTCGATGGCCCTCATGATCACTGGCTGCAATGCAGTCACTGGCTGATTTTGGCTCCATATCGGGGGAAGGCAGGACACTCGATGGCCCTCATGACCACCAGCTGCAATGCAGTCACCGCTGATTTTTTTGGCTCCGCATCGGGGGAGGGCAGGACATTCGATGGCACTCGTGACCACCGGCTGAAATGCTGTCACCAGCTGATTTCGGCCCCATATCGGGGGAGGGCAGGACACTCGACTGCCCTCATGACCACTGGCTGACTCCATTACTCATACTGTGGATGAAACATTTTATTTAAGAATCTGGGGGTATGAAGGTGAGGGCACTGGAGTGGGTCATAATGTAGATAGATAGATAGGTAGATACTGTATCAGATAGGATATCACATATGATTTCAGACATTTTTTCATGCACAACTGTACAGTGTGCTCAATCCATGATTGTACATAATGTAACATTACAAGATAAATTCAGTAGTGAAAACTAGCACATAGTGATATGAAGGCACAACTTCATTAACACAGTGCCCCTTACACAAAATGTTTAAACATGATCTTTACCAGTCTTTACCAATTCCCTTTGCAGTGTTTGTCTGCAATAACAAGTATGCCTTACCTGTGATTACTATGCTGTGAGCAAACAGCAATTCTGCAAAAGCCACCATTTATTTGCTCAGTGTGGATGTTTGTAAGGAAATGGCCAGTGCCATATGATCCTGCAGTGGTGATCAGCTGTTTTAATCTGCCGGATCATGCATTGTCTTAATATTTTGTCTATGGCATTCTTGATACCTAAGGGTAATCTTTTTCAGTGTTGCTATGCCGTTTCATATAAATAATTATAATTTAAAAGAAATACTGGATCATGTTTCTTTTAGTTTTGTTGATTTACTATAGTTTATGCCACAATCACGCTTCAAATGTCGCAGACTCTGTGCACCACATTGCTGTTAATCTGCACTCACTCGCACATGTGGTTAAATTCTTCTGGTTTGATAAATATTTTTAACACACTTTCATTCATAAACCGTGCTTAAAACTTTTAATTCTTTATATGTGATAAAAGCAGCTGCACTGTAACATAATCAGCAGAGGTAATGCATTTTCTGTTTTGGGTTCAGCCACAGAGTTGCTTGATACTGCTTGCATCTTGCAAATGTCAATGAAACTAACAGCTTAAACATCCATGAAAGTTTGGTAGCACAAATAGAGAAGTGCATACAAACTGAGTGAGTTGAGCTCATGTGGCTTAATTACAGAGAAAGAAAATGCAAAAGATAAAGGCTGGCACAGGGGGTTTAATGACTCTTTAAATACACATAGAGTACTATGGCTGGACAGTGCCCCAGCTGCCATGCCAGAGACCCAGGTTAGGGAGTTCCTTCCTGAATTCAGATATGTGGCTTTGACAATTTTTAAAGTGCTTGCTCACTTCTACATGACTTATTAAACCACAGTCTTTTCCAAATTTTTGTACATGTAGTGATGTAAATGCAGTCAGCTGTAGTTAAACATCTGAAAGAAAGCTGCACACTTCCAAATCCCTGCTTGCCCAATGAGAAACAATGAAAAGCAACACTATGTTAGATTGTTTTGTTACCTTTGGAAGAGATACAGACTAACTTTGAAAGCGATATAGAATAACTGCGAATTTTGAAACCAGTGTCACAATCTTACAAACAATTGTAACAGAAAAGTGATACAGTGTTGCTTTTCATTGCCCAAGCAGGGATATGGAACAGTGCAGGTTTTTTTCTGAATCAGACACAACTACACACGATAGCAGTAGTTCCAGTGAAAAAGCAAGGGTCCACTGTGTGAAACCATAAAAGACACCAACACCCAGAAAAGCCACTTGTATTCTCTCTTCCCTCTCACTGAATATAATCACACATACAGACTATGGCCTCAAGAAATTCACCCCTCACTTCAACTGATCTTGCCAACCAGAAAGCAACCCCTCCCCCAACTGACTTGAGCAACACATATCACTAGTGCTTGTTGTCACGGAGACTGATTGGTCTTTCTCACACTGAATGCTATTAAAGGAAAACTGCCCAAAACAGTGCTGGCAATTACCAGGGCTGTAAAAACGCCCGATTAGCATAACCTATATATTTTAACTATACTGCAGCTAACATTTGCTGAGTTATTTATTGTGTGTCTTGCCTGTATGGTGGTGTGTTGAACTTTCCTGGCTGCGCCATTTTCGAAAGTGCCACCGAACTGGAAGACAGAGCGTGACCTTGTAACCACCCCCCCAGATCATCCTCTTGTGTGTCAGAACGCTCGTTCATGATGAGTGAGGCACATTTCCATGGACTAAAACTAAATAGGGTGTCATGTAGAGGTCTTGAGGTTGTACCTTAGAACAATCCTCATGTGCTGAGGAGCTGTAGAAGCAGCTCGAATTATTAACAGTTCCAGCTCCGACCAGGCATGCGCAGCGCCTAGCGCTACTGCGCATGCCCGAACTCGGAGCTGAGGTGCTATTGTGCATGCCCTAAGTCAGAGCTGGAACTTTACTTAATAATTCAACTAACTTACACTGCTCCGTTTTTAATGGGGATTGTTTCTAGAGGTACAATTCAAGGACCTCTACATGATAGCCTGTTTAGTTTTAGTCTGTGGAAATGTGCCTCGCTCGTCATGGACAAGCATTCCGGCACACAACAGGAACATCAGGGGGTACTTTGCATATCAGTTGCGGCTTTGGCCGCTACCCTCTGTGAGATGGCGCCACCCACCCTGGAACATAAAATAAGGATTACTAATGAATGCCATGCCCTACAACAGAAATGCCAATCTCTCACTGCAAATTGGCAGGTGAGTACACACTTGGAGGAAAATGGGGATTATGACAGTTTTCCTTTAAGTTCAGAACAGTAGGTGAGAAGGGATTAGTCCACCCCTCCCCTTCCCTTACTTACTTGGTTTCTTAAAATGCAAAATGAATAGTCTATTGCAGTATGGCTTCACTTTGTGCTTTTTCTCTGCAGTTGTGATTGCATGACCATCTCTGTAATGCATGCCTGTAGATTTGCCAGCAACTATAATATTAGGGGACCAACCGTGTCCACACTTGCAGATTATAATTGGTTTTAATTATCTCTGCCAATGGTGTATGAACAGTTTATGAGTCAGCCTGCTTTTGTCTAGTTTAGCTGGGTTGTGCAATAGTGTGTGAGACCTTTAGAAATACAGAGTGCTCACAAAATTGGCACATATTTTCATGGATATATATTCTGAAAGAAACACACACACAAAATGTGTATTAATCATCACATGACTGTGCACGTCTTAATTCAGATAGAGTATTTACCTTTCACTGTAGTTAAAGAACATGCAAGCAGTACACACTGACACAGCACATACGAGCCATTGCCAAGTCTCTAGCACCCATTACGTAGATACAGGCACAGTACAATAAACAGAACAAAATACCCTGCTCCTGTCTACCTGGTAGCCTAATCCCCAGAGAGGGAGAAGCCTTTTAAAATATAATGAATGGCTGCCTCCTTTCAATCTGTTTGTCAAGGGCGACAAACAGTTTACATGCAGCATCACCATTCTACAAAGGGCGGGATGTGCTTTCATTCTGTGGGAAGTGGCAGAAGTATAGTCATCTGAGCTGCACTATTAGTGTATACATTGCTTGCTTGTTTTTTTTTTTAATATAAATATAAATATAAAATAAAGTCAATGTCATTACGTTAAAATTGATGTATTAAAATGCTGAAAAGCACAAAAATCAGGTTAATACCTGACACCCTCTGGACCCATGGTCCTTTATCAAAGGTATGAACCTGATACGGACATACAGTACAGTACAACTCTTCAATATATTTGGTAATGTCACATGCTCAAATCGCACAGAAAAAAGCCTCTGCTATAAATCACCCAGCACTGTTTCCCCATTAAAACTGGTTCCTTAAGGATAAATAAGTTACTTTCTAATAATACATTTTTGGCTTCCTGAAGGAATACAGACAGAAACACATGACTGGAGGCCAGAGGTTTTTTCAGTGTGATTGTTTTATAGTGAACATCATGTTTATTAAGTAAAATGTATTTATTCCTAAGGGATCTATATGTCTTTTTTTAAGAAAATGCATGATAGGGGATTTTTTTGAATGTATCAATAAATCATGACTCTAACTTTTAGTATGCATGATATTTTAATTGATGTTATGTCTAGAGCTAAGTATCAATTCTACTATGATGTAAGCATGTGATGTTACCAAATGTCAAATCATCAAATCAAATCAGACATTATTTGTAAAAAGCGCCTTTCTAAAATCAAGGTGCTTGTACATAATTCATTAAAACAGTTCAATAAATAAACAAATACAACTAACTAAAACCAAAAATACAGCAGATTAAAACTCATAATAACAACAGTGGCATTAAAATTCAGAGTATGCTAGGCTAAAAAGATATGCTTTTGAAGCCACTTTAAAACCTTGGATGGTCAGGTGTATTTAAGAGCTGTACAGTATGTCTATTTCTGGTCATAACTTTGATAAAGGACAATGCGTCCCAAACGCCTCAGCTATTAACATGATTGTTGTGCTTTACAGCTTTTATAATAAATTAATTTTAACCTAATGACATTGAATTCTTATTTTGTCCATAATATTTTTTATTTTATTTAAATTAAAGATACAGTACATCAATGACAGATTATTAGTGACAAATAGAAACTTCACCAAAGTATTACAAACAAGTCAAAAGAAAATACAACTGTTAAATCTTCATCTTTTATAAAGTGGTGAGAGCCCAATTACTTGACAATGTAATATTAAATTAGGTTGAAGGTAAAGTGGTATTCTATTGAATTTTTAATTGCCCTATTCACCTCTGAGTGACATGGAGCTTTGCATATTAATTGGTCTGTCTGCTGGAGGTTAAGAAATTAATTGAATTCTTAGCTTATAGACAGTATAATGAAAAGTATCCCAGGGCAATGCCAAAAACGTTGCAGTCCTTTCATTCATATGCATTGCAGTGCTGTGCTGGGCTATGTAGTCTTAAATAAGTTATAGTGCACAAGATGCACTGTCCTGACATGCAGCTTGGTGGGGGTAGACAGCATGTAGATGGAGGGAGTGGAAGGGATACTTTATAAAGGACTGGTGCCAGGACAGGGAAGGGGTTGGGGCTGACAGCATGCAGAGGGAGGGAAGGATAATTTATAAAGGAACAGTGCTGGGACAGGGAAGTGATGGAGGCAGACAGCATGCAGAGGCAGGGAGTGGAAGGGAAAATTTATAAAGGATGGTGCCGTGATGGAAAACAGGTAGGGGTGGACTGCACACAAAGGGAGGGTATGGGAGAGATAATTGAAATAAGACCAGTACCAGGACAGGGAATGGGTGGGGGGCAGACAGCACACAGAGGAAGGGAGTGGGAAGGATAATTAAAACAGGACCAGTGCTGGGAGGTGGGAATGGGTGGGAGTGGACAGCATGCAGAGGGAGGTAGTGGGAGGGATACTTAAAATAGAACCAGTGCCGAGACAGGGAACAGGCTGGGGGTGGACACCACATAGAAGGAGGAATAATTTATACAGGACCAGTGCCAGGATGGGGAATGGGTTGGGGCACAGCAATCACAATTATAAAAAATTATTTAAAAAATAAACATGACCATAAGCAGGGCTGTAGAAAAGAAGACTCCTTCTATACAAATGTACAGTATAGATAATGTTCAAGGGGAAAGTGCAGTATCCAAGAAGGGAACCGGCACCATACAGTATCAACTGCACAAACTAAAATTAGAAAAATGGTGGGCATCACCGTGTCAAATGGGGGATCAAACAGCTGTAGAGAAATTGTTAAGAAAGAACAAAAACAATACCAAGAAAAATGAGGCCAGTATCTGAATTAGCCTTGCTTAGCATAAACACAATGCCGATACTGTACATCAGGTTAAAGGGGTAAAATCACAGTATCTAACCCCAGGAAGCCTAAGACAGCAAAGTGAGTAAGAATGAACTTGAAGTCTACCGGTCTTTGGAATCATAGGAATAATACGAGTCAGAAGCAGTAGCCATATAGACTCGACCAATATTGATTGGTAATGAAGGCTGTGCCAGTGAGTGTCAATATTTGTCTAAAAAGATTCCATTGTAGAACTTTTAATTATATGTTCTGGTAAGTAGTACTAGATATTAACTATTTGCTGGTTAAACCAGCTATCTCTGGTAGTGGTGTTATATAATTCATCCCTTAGCTGCATATCATGTCCCCTTAGGCTTATGGTGGCCACGCAGATCTTGTTAATCTAACCAACAACATTAAAGAAAATATCCATATCCGATCATTATTCAGGTAGTCACATGGGTCCATTCTCTTCAAATATAAATGCCTGAACAATCACCTGCTAATAACCGTAGATGTACTGTAAAAATAAGGCCAGTCCAAGATTTGTCCAGTAATTCCCTAAAGTTTGGGAAAAGGTTAGAAAAAAGCACCAATAGTTCCAGGGCAGCTTTAGTTACTGATCAAACTGCTTTTTTCCTGAAGATGTAGACACTTCCAACCATGTAGGGTAAAGCATCCGATATGTAATTTGAGCTACCCATAATTTAGAAGTAATAGTTTTATACTCTGCTCATCTCTGACGAAATGGCAAAGGGAGGTTATGGACAATTCGGATCCCATGATTTTTCCATTGCAGGGTTTGAACTTCTCTAACATTTCACAAGATATGACCTCGATCAAGATAATTGAACAGTCTTAAAATAATACTGTAGGACCAGGATGGGGAACAGGGGACAGGGAAGGGACTACTAGACTGTCAGGGAAAGTTTTTTTTTCTTAAAGGACAACAATCGAAGAATGGGGGAGTAGGAAGGGACAGGAAAGAAGATACAGCTTGGACTATGGGGACACCTACTTGAAATCTGCAGAACACAAGGGCAGATTATCTGGAAACAACACCACCATTTGCATTTAAAGTGCTGACAATTGGGATCAATTAATTCAGAACTGGGCATCTAGCCAACACTTACACTGCCACGTTAATAAGGTATACCTCCGTACTACCCTCAGTACTGCACCTACTAAAGTATACCTCATTACCAGTCAACTTTTATATGACTACCACTGTAAGTCACTCCTGTCTCCCCAAAGAGTCAACTCTGGGACCCCAGACCAACCTTTCCCATCTATTGTATGTCCCCCTGCCTGTCTACCTGTCCAACCCTGCAAGCCCTGGATGAGTGCCAAGCAACAATTTCCATCATCTTCTCCAACAGGTTCCAGCTGTAGCACCACTGGACAGGTCTCAGACAGTCACGTCCATCCCCTACTCCTACCAGGACCCATCAAGGGTCCAATGGATAGATGTCCATCACCCAACTATCCCCTCACCTACCAATTAGACCAGCCAAAGGACCACTAGATAGGAATCCCACACTCACCTACACCCTATTTTTCTCACTAGGACCACCCATGTGATCCCCTAGATGGGTGTTTGACATGTGCCTCCTCCCTCATCTCCTACACAGACCAGCTTTTGAACCCTCAGAGCAGGCTCTCACAATAATGCCAACCCTCTGCTTCTACCTAGTAGACACCTAAGACCCCAGAACTGGGGCCCAACACCCACCTATACCCTCATCTCCCACTCAGAGCAGTCTTTGAGCCCCCAAACCAAGGTGGGATGGATGTTGTAGATGGGTCTGCCTATATAGGTGGTGTACTGGCTGGGGTGATACGGTGGGCTCAGTGGGTGAGGCTAGTTGAGGGGATCTGGAGGTCATCTGACTAGAGTAAGTGAGAAGCAATGGGGGGGTGGCTGGTTTGGATATTTAGGAAGTGCTCCACCGGGGGACAGTGGGGTGTGATAGGTGAGGAAGGCAGGCTGTGGAATCTTACAGATGATACAGCTGGAGGAACAGGGTGATGTAGGTGGCTGACACTAGTCCAGGGCTTAGATGGCTAATCTAGCTGGGGGTAGAGGAGGAAGTATGTAGAAAAGCCAGTTCAGGGGTGCAAGGGCTGATTCAGTTTGGGAAGGACGGAAGAGGTAGGTAGGGGAAGCCAGTTCAAAATTCAGTGGCTGGTCTGGTTGGGAGCAAATGGTGTTAAGTGCTCAAGAAGCTGCATGATTGGAGGAACAGGATGGATGTGGATTGGTGAAGCCAGTCCTTAAGCCCAAAGGGTGTTCAAAGTTGGCAGAGGTGGCTGTTGGAAGCTGGTCCAAGGTGGGGATGGCTGGTCTGGGTGAAGGAAATGGAGGGATGGCTTCCTGGGGCTCTGGGGGGTGGGAAAGAGGTTCCAGGTGGGTGGAGACAGTGTGGTCTGGGGGTCCCTTGGGAGGTCTAGGTTGGGGAAGGTGGGAGTTGTTGCTGGGACAGCCTGGTCTTGGGGGCACTGGATGGTCAACATGGGGAACACAACTCCAGATGGGGGACAGGAGGATATCAGTTTGGGGTGCTATGAAGAAGAATCAGCATTTATATAGCACTTTTTATACACAGTGAATTGCAAAGCTTTACAAGCAATGCTAGACTGGTAGTGAAGTGACTGAATGTGTAGTGGTGGCCATATTGCACATCATCACCCACACACAGCCTGGATAATTGCATGAACCGGTTTATGGGAAGGGGAATGTTGTCCAGGACATTGGGACCATCCCCTACTCTTTGCGAAGAGTGCCCTGGGTTCTTTTACTTCTACCTGGACACCCACCAGGACAACACCAGGATCGGTAGAAGGGACCTCGGTTTAGGGTCTCATCTGAAGGATGGCACACCCCAGCAGTACAGCACCCCCCAATACTGCACTCAGATGCCAGCGATTTTTTAGGTGCAAGCCCAATCCCGGTGTGGGACAAGAACCCATCACCTTCTGGTCCAGAAGCAGATGTGCTACCAACTGAGCCACGCTGACGCCTATGGGTGGTACAGAAGGGAGCAGAGAGTGCAGGTCAGTGTCAGAGCCTGGTCCACGTGAAATCAGAGGATACATCTGGGTGTAGTACCCCAGTTGGGGTGGTAGTGTCCTATGTGTGGCCTGGGGGGCAGAGTATGGTGGTTGTTAAACCCTGGTCCTGGGGTTCTAGCCATTGTCTGGGTAGGAGATCAAGATGCAGGTGGGTGTTGCTGTCCCAGTCTGCGGGTCCAAATGGTGGTCGGAGTGGAAGATGAGGGTGTATGTGGTTATCGTACCTCGATCCGAGGGTCTAAAGGCTAGACCACTGGGATAAGAGGGTACAGGTGGGTGTCACACTCCAGTCCCAGGGTCCTAGGCATGCTCCAAGTGGGAGAAGAGAGTGGGGATTAGCATGGAACCCAGGTCTGATGGTCCTAGGCTAAGAACGAGAAAGAAGGACAAGAATGGCTATGCCTCTCAGCCTTGGCCTGCCCATGAATCTAAAGCATGCTGCCATACTGTGGCTGTCAAGTCACAGAAGCAGCCACAAAAACAGCCATAATATGCAGGCAGCACACTGATTGTTGTCGGCATGTAAACCTCATAAAATAGATTTATTTTTAGTAACAACACACGTGCCACCATGCTAGGGGATTCTGAGGCATACTGGGACAGTGCTAGCTACAGAAATAACAGAAATATGTCTGGTAGTGATTTACATCAGACACAACAATGGACCTCCTTTTTCATTTTTGCTGTCATTTTTCTTTAGATTGCCTCCTCATACTCATCACTGCTCTCTTTACTCATCCCTTTCTCTCCCCTCTCTTGGTGCTAAGCACCTTTCCCACTGTGTCTCTTTTTTATCAAAATTCTGGTTCGGCACCCTTCCCTCTTATCTCAGCTCCCTTTTACCCCTTCCTCATTCTTCCTCTCCACAGCAATACTTGCCATTCTCTGACTATTCCTTCTAGAAAATCTACTGTTAAGTCAATCTGCTTTTTTTTACCACTTTCCTAAACTTTGGTCTTCTCTTCCCCTTTCTATTCATTCTGCCTCTTCTCCTTCCTCCCTAACATCTTTTCTTAATGACTTTTGTTATTCTTCCTGCAACTGCCTGTCTATGACCCTTTCCTCTTGTTACACCCGTTACTTGTTGTCCTCATCTTCCTCCTCCTCTCCCTCTATAGTTTGCCCCTTTTCATGTTGTTCCTATATTTTTTTCCATTCTTTACATATGAGACTGTTATATTTTCTAATTGCATGCATTACTAAATTGCCTCTAATATTTATGATCCTGTTATAACACTATATCATTGTATTTGACTTCTTGTATTTTTAGCAATTAATTTGTTTAGCTGTCTCCTTCTCCCCTCTCCCCCAGGATATATCTGGAAACAAGCTGTTTATCAGCTCAGTATGTATTTCCTGGTTAAACTTTTAAATAAATAAACTAAACAAACAATCAGCAAGAAACAGGTTAGCTAGTCCTACTACTAGAGCTAGCTACCCAGTTTGTGGGTCAGTAGATCATGAGGCATGTGCTGGGGTGAGCCATGGGCTGTGCTGGAGGACAGTGTGGTGAGAAACTAAGGATCTTAATCCATAGCTGAGGGGGAATCAGTAGTTAGCTGCAAGTGTGGGGGGGTGCAAGGGAGCCTGCTACCAGCGCTAGATAGGTTATGGAGTCTGCTGCCACATACAGTGAAGCCCACCAGGATAAAGCACAGTGCTGAAGAATTCTGCAGTAGAGTTACTGCAGTAAACAATGCAATTTCAATGGGAGTTAATCCCTTTTGTCATGCAGTAAACCTGTGACACTGCGTTTCATCCTGGCGGGCTTCATTGTAACATGCTGTTATGGCTGAAATGGGGGGCAGGGGGCTCAGGAACATGAGGCTATAGCTGAAGGAGGGGAGATCAGGAGCTATAAGCCAGTGATGGGTACTGGGTGCAGAGCAGGAGCATGATGTCGTCATTTGGGGTAGGCTTAGGAGCTTGCTACCATGGGGGCAGTTAGACACTAGGGATGGGGAGTGTGCTGTCAAAGACAGAGGCTTGCAGGAGCCTGAGGATATGGCTATGGGAGGGTTCAAGGAGCCTGCAGGCATGGGTGGGGGGTGTTACTGCTGCAAGCAGAGTCATGCAGGGGTTGGCAGTGGCAGCTGGTCTGTGAGCAAAAAGGGTAGTCTGTGTGGGGTGGGGCTAGCTGCAGAAAGGGTGGTTGACTGGTGGGTGGAGGCTTGTTTGATAGCTTTTCCACAGAGGGTGCACAGCTTGAGGAAGGCTTTTCCAGGTGCTGGAACTGTGGTCTGACTGAAGGGAGGGTGGTTGGCTAGATGGTGGGGTGGACGGGGTCCCAGCTGCAGGGAGAGTAGTTGGCAGGGGATTAGGAGACTGTGTGAGGGTAGGTAGGGTGGTCCTGGGGAGAGGTCAATTGCAGGAAGAGTTGTCATCTGGGGTGATGTCGATTCAGATGTGGTAGAGTGGTCCAAGCAGGTGCTCAGCTTAGGTGAGGCTGGTCCAGGTGAGCTGGAAGACTGGTCCAGCTGCAGGGGTGGTGATTCACAAAGGGACTGGGCTGCTGAGGGGGCAGTGTATGCTGGCTGCTGCTGCTGTCACTGGACTGTGCCATGTCCACTACCATCTTTGTAAGGTGCCACATTCACTGTAATCACTGCAGCATGTACTGACATCACTGTACAATGTTCACTGCCATCACTGCAGAATGTACTGCCTTCACTGCCAAGTGCACTGCTGCCACTGCACTTTGCTATGCAACATGTATTAATGTCACTGAACTGTGCTACATGTACTGCTGTCACTGTGCCTTGTGTAATACTGTCACTGTACAGATGTAGGGGGCAGTATACAGTGTGAAGAGTATCCCGATGACTGAGAGTCACTGTTTATTGCCCCCCCCTTTGCACTGGTGCAGTGACAGTAATACACATGCATCACTGACAGCAATACACATGGTACAGTGCAGTGATGTTAGCACAGTGACAGCAGTGCATGTGGCATAGAGATGGCAGTACAAGTTGCAGTGATGGCAGCACACATGGCACAGCACAGTGACAGTATATGTGGCACAGTCCAGTGACGGCACTGCACTTGGCATAGTCCAGTGATGACAATGCATGTGGCACAGTCTAGAGATGGGGGTGCACATGGCACAGTCCAGTGATGGCAGTGCACATGGCACAGTCCAGTGATGGCAGTGCATATGGCACAGTGCAGTGATGGCAGTGCACGTGGCACAGCATAGTGAAGTTAGTGCATGTGGAACAGTGAAGTGACAGCAGTGCATATGGCATGATCCAGTGACAACAGAGCACATGGCACAGTGCAGTGATGGCAGTGTACATGGAACAGTGCAGTGAAGGCAGTGCTCATGGCACAATCCAGTGATGGCAGCGCACGAGGCACAGTCCAGTGATGGCAGCACACATGGCACAAGTAGTGATGGCAGTGAACATGACACAATGAAGTTGGTGCACATGGCACAGTGCAATGATGGCAGTGCACATGGTAAAGCACAGTGAAGTTAGTGCACATGGCACAGTGAAGTGAAGGCAGAGAATGCAGCACAATCCAGTGATGGCTGTGCACATAGCACAGTCCAGTTATGGCAGTCCACACATGGCACAGTCCGGTGATGCAACTGCATGTGGCACAGTGCAACAATAGCCATACTCAGACCCTAAGTATCCCAGAGCATTTGTGGATCACCAACTCAATGACAGATCACTCTTGCAGCCCCTCTGGACAAGCATTCCCTTAGCTGAGCAGCCTCCCTGGACCACTCCACAGCGTCCGAATGTGCATCCCTCTAGCTGACCACTCTCCCTGCACATGGACCATCCTTCCACCACCGTGACCAGTGTCTCTCAAAGTGAGCATCCTCCCTGGAGCTGGATCTCCACCCATACACTGGACCAGCAGCCTCCCCCAGATGACCACACCCAGAACAGCCTCTCCCACCCCAGATGATCATCATCCCTGCAACTGGACCCCACTTCATACCCACAGATTATAAGCACCACCAATGATAACTCTATCTGCAGCTAAAACACACACACACACACACACACACATACACTGACCACCTTCCCTACAGCTGTTTCCCCTGACAAATGAACAGTCCCCAAACCTCCATCCCGTCAGCGGACCACCCTCACTGCCACTGGACCAACCTTCCTACCCCTTGTCAAGCCTCCCCCAAGAAGAGCACCCTCCCTGGAACTGCAAACCCCCCAACCTCCAAACCAGTATTTCTCACCAGAAAACCACCCTCTCTGCAGCTGCTCCCCAAATGACAACCCTCGTTACAGTTAGCCCCAACCTTCCTGCCCATGGATGAGTCACCCACACTGAGCTTCAGATCCAACCTCCCCTGCCCACATGCAACAAAAAATACATATCCAGTCTCTTAGATTTTTTTACCACAAACACACACAACTCCCTGCCTAACCAACTGTCTGATGGCAGCATAAAATCACTCTCCTAATCCACACAAAGCATGGTCCCAAAGGATGCTTTAGAAAGGATGGCAGCCATATCACTACAAAAAAAAAAAATTAATGCAACTAATACTTAGTGTACAAGCATGTTGTAGATGACTATGCAGCCGCTTACACGTTTTTCCATCTTCAATACAGCAGCTGTGAGGTTCATCCAGCAGCAGTGATGTTGGTCATCTCAATGAGGGAGGCTGGGCTGGGGTCTGACAGAGCCTTCTATGCAGGAAGTTGGTAGTCTGGGAGTGGGAAGCTGGTCTGGGGCCTGTGATGGTGGTGCAGCATTAGGGATGTTGCTTGACTGAATGATAGAGGCTAGTACGGAGGTCCACTGGTAGGGAATGGGCTGGCAGTACAGCCTAGCGATTACAGTACAGAGCTGTGAATGAGCTTGCTACATCCAGAAAACCTGGATTTAATTCCCACAATCTCCAACTGCATACTGCATGAAGCTGAGTAAGTCACTTAACCTCCCCAGAGCTCCCAGGTCGCCCCTGAAAACAGGCACTTGTGCCTAGATGGCCTTATCTGGTTACCAAAAAAACCAAGAACTAAACAAAAAAAAAAAAAAGAATGTTTTTAGGCTGGGAATGGAAGCCTCCCCTTCCCAACCAAAAAACATTCTTTTTTTTTTTATTTGTTTGTTTTACAAGGACTGTAAGAGTCATTCAGTGGTAAGAATGTTGATTGTCTGGGAGGTACAGGCTGATTCAGGGGATATAAGTGTGGTCCAGCAGCAGGGATGTTATGTTGATCGACTGGAAAGGAGAGGCTGATCCAGGGACTAGGAGGGTAGGCCCCTGGCAGGTATGTTGGTGGGCTAGAACAGGAAGACTGGTATGGGAGCTGTAAGGGTGGTGCAGTGGCAGGGATGCTGTTTGTCTGGGAAGGGGAGGCTAGTCCAGAGGGTATGAGGGTGCTCCATGGACATTCATCTGGGAAGGGGAGGCTGGTCCTGCAGGTGTGAGGATGGTCCAGGGACAGGGATGGTAGTCAGCTAGATAAGAGAAGCTGTTCCAGAGGTTTGTGGGGGTGGTCTGGAGGAAGACATGGTGGTTGTCTGGGAAGTGGTGGCTGGTCCAGGGGCTGTGAGAGCAATCCAGTGTTAAGCAGACTGGTCAGCAGGGAAGGGAAGGCCAGTCCAGGGACTGTGGGGGTGGTCCGGTGTTGCAGATGTTGGTTGGCTGGATGGGGGAGACTGGTCTAGGGGCTGAGAGGGTGGGTCATCATTAGGGATGTTGGTCAACTGGATGGGGAGGCTGATCTGTGGGCTGTGAAGATGGTCCAGGGGCAAGGAAGTTGGTTGTCTGGGAGGAGGAGGCTGGTTAGGGGGGATCAGAGTGTGATTTGGTGGCTGGGATGCTGGTCAGCAGGGAAGGGGTGGCTGGGCCAGGGGATGTGACAGTGATCTGGCAGCAGGGATGTTGGTCAGCTGGGAAGGGTAGACCGATGCTGGGGCTGTGGGGGTGGTCCATCATTAGGGATGTTGGTTGGCTGGATGAGGTTGTTGGTCTGGGGAAAGTAAGGATGGTCCAGCAGCAGGGATGGTGGTCTTCTGGGAAGAAGAGGATCACCAAGGGGATGTGAGGGTCATCTGGCAGCAGGAATGTTGATTGACTGGGAAGGGAAGGCTAGTCCAGGGGCTGTGAGAATTGTCCAGCACAGGGAGAGCAGAGGGATGGGAAGGGGAAGGTGTTCTGGGGGGCTGAGAGAGTCATCCAGTGGCCAGGGATATTGGTAATCTGGGAAGAGGAGGCTGGTCCGGGGGCTGAGAGAGTGGTCCAGCAGCAAGGAAAGTTGTGGGCTAAGGAGGGGAGGCTGGTCCAAGGGCTATGACTGTACTCCAGTGCTAGGGATGTTGGTCAGCTAAATGGGGGAGGCTGGTCCATGGTGTGACAGTCTGAACCTTCGGCAAGGATGCTGGTCCACTGCGAAGGGGAGGCTGGTCCAAAGGCTGTGACAGTGGTCAAGTGCTACAGATAGTGATTGGCTAAGAAGGGCAGCCAATCTGGGGTTTGTGGAGGAGGAACAGCATTAAGGATGCTGGTCAGCTGAATGGGGAGGCTGGTCTAGGGGATGAGAGTGTGGTCCAATGGCAGGGATGATGGTCAACTGGATGGGGCAGGCTGAGCCAGGGGAAGTGATAGTGGTCCAGCAGCAGAGATGGTGTCAGTTGGGAAAAGGAGAAAGATCCACTGGCAGTGAGGATGGTCCAACATTAGGAATGATGGTTGGCTGGATGGGGAGGCTGATCCAAAGTGTATGAATGTGGTCTGGCAGCAGGGATGGTGGTCGACTGGGAAGGGGAGGCAGGTACGGCGGGCTGTGAGGGTGATCAAGCGTTAAGGATGTTGGTAACCTGTGAAGGGTAGGCAGACTCAGGGTCTGTGGGTGTGGTCCAGCATTAGGCATGTTGGTTGGCTGGATGGGGGAGGCTGAACTGAGGTGTGTAAGTGTGGTGCACGGGTAGTGATGTTAGTTGGCTCTGAAGGGAAGGATGGTCCAGGTGGGTGGTGAGGGTAGTCAAGCAGCAGGGTTGGTGGTCAACTGGGAAGGGGAGGCTGATCAGGGGGGTTGTGGAGTTGGTTCAGCATTAGGGATGGTGGTCTGCTTGATGGGGGTGGCTGGTCTGGGAGCTGTGAGGGTTGTCCAGCAGAGGGATGTCGGTCAACTGGAAATGGAAGGCTGGTCCAGGGTCTGTGGGTAGGTCCGGGGAGGCTGGTCCAGGGCTGTGAGAGTTGTCTAGTGGGAGGGAAGTTGGCCGTTTGGGAAGGCTGGTACAGGGGATATGAGGGTGCTTTTGTAGCAGAGATGTTGGTTTTCTGGGAAGGAGAGGCTGGTCTGAGAGTTGTGAGAGTGGTTCAGCAGCATGGCTGGTGATGTTGGCTGGTGCAGGGGTAGGGGAGACTAGGTGCTGGGCTGTGAGGGTGGTCCAGCATTAGGGATGTTGGTTAGCTGGATGGGGGAGGCTGGTCCGGGGGCTGTGAGGATGGTCCAGGGCCAAGAAAGTTGATTGTCTGGGATGGAGAGGCTGTCCAGGGGCTGTGAGGATGGTGCAGTGCAAGAGATAGTGGTCGTTTGGGACAGATGGCTGCTCTGGGGACTGTGAGTGTGATCTAGTGGCAAATTGGCTGGTTGGCTGGGGAGAAGAGGCTGGTCCAGAGGCTGTAAGGCTGGTCCAGTAGCAGAGATGCTGGTTGGCTAGAAGTGGAGACTGGTTCAGTGGTTGCAAGTTTGGTCCTGTGGCAGGGATGTTTGTGGACTAGAAAGTGAAGGCCGGTCAGGGGGGCTGTGGGGGTGGTCCAATGGCAGGGATAGTGGTCAGCTGGGAGGGAGTGGCTGATCCAGTGGCAGGGATGGTGGTCATCTAGCAGAAGTGGCTGATCTAGAGGCAGAGAGTATGGTCCAGTGACAGGGATTGTGCTGGGCTAGGAGGGGAAGGCTAGCTCAGGGGACTGTGAGGGAGGTCGAAAGGCAGGGACGTAGGCAGTCTGTGAGGGGCAGAGCAGTCCAGGGGCTGTGAAAGTAGTCCAGTGGCAAGGATGCTGGTTGACTGGAGGGGAAGTCTGGTCTGGTGACTGTGAGGGTGGCCTAGCAGCCGGGATGATGGTCATCTAGGAAGCGGAGGCTGGTCCCATGGCTGTGAGGGGATCCATCATTAATGATGTTGGTTGCCTGGATCAGAGGCTGGTCCTGGGGCTGCGAGCATGGTCCAGTGTTAAGGATGCTGGTCAGGTGGGAAGGAGAGGTTCATCTAGGGCTGTGGTGGTGGTCCAGCATTAGGGATATGGTCCACTAGAAGGGTCAGGCCAGTTAGGGGGATGAGAGGGTGGTCTCATGGTGGAAGGGGAGGTTGGAATAGGGGCTAAGAGGGTGCTCCAGTGCCAGGGATATAGGCTGGCTTGGAGGGGGTGGGTGGTCCAGGGGGTGTGAGTTATTCTGTGGCTCAAAGGTGGTCAGCTGGAAAAAGAAGGCAAGTCTTGGGGCTGTGAGAGTGGTTCAGTGGCAGAGATGGTGGTCAGCTGGGAAGGAATGGTTGGTTTGGGGGCTGTGAGGGCAGCCCAGTGGCAGGGATGGTTGTCGGCTGAGAGGGGGTGGCTGTTCCGAGGTTGTGAGGGTGATTCAGTGGCAGGTATGGTGGTTGTCAGGGAGGGACCTGCTGGCCCAGGAGCTGCAAGAATGGTCCAGTGGCAAGGATGGTGGTTGGCTAGTCCAGACACTGTGATGGTCATTCAGTGGCAGGGATGGTGGTCAGCTGGGAGGGTTTGGCTGGTCCGGAGGCTTTGACAGTGGTCCAGTGGCAAGGATGGTGGAAAGCTAGAAGGGTGTTGCTGGTTTTAAGGGTGGCCCAGAGGCAGGCATGTTGGTTGTCTGGGAAGGGGAGGCTGGTCTGGGGTCAGTGAGGGTGGTACAGCATTAGGAATGTTGCTTGGCTGGATGGGGAGGCTTGTTTGGGGGATTTAAGGGTAGTCCAGCAACACGGATGGTGGTCAGCTGGATGGTGGAAGCTGGTCCAAGACGTGTGTGTGATATGGCAGAAAGGATGTTGTTTAGCTGAGAAGGGGAGGCTGGTCCAGGGGCTGTGAGGGTGGTCCATTGTAAGGGATGTTCGTCAGTTTGATCAGGGAGGTTGGTCCTGACACTGCAAGTGTAGAGCAGTGTTAAGTATGTTGGTCACCTGGGAAGAAGAGGCTGGTCCATGGGGCCATGGGTTGGTCCAGTGGCAGGGATGTTGGTCAGATGGGAGAGGGTGGCTCAGGTCCACAGGCTGTGAGAGTGGTCACGTGGCTCAGTGGTAGTCAGCTAGAAGGGGAGACTGGTCTCAGAGCTGTGAGGGTAGTTCAGTGGCAGAGATGGTAGTTGGTTGTGAGGGGCTGGCTGGCTTGGAGACAGTGAGAGTGGTCTTGTGACTCAGTGGTGGTCAGCTGGAAAGGGGAGACTGTTCCATAACTGTGCGTGATCCAACGTTGCAGATGTTGGTCAGCTGGATTGGGGAGGCTGGTCTGGGGGCTGTGAGGGTTCTCCAGCCTTAAAGAGCTGGTGACATGTTCAGGACAATTTTAACAAAATATAATATTTAGGCACTGTTCAGCTTGCATTTCCCATTAGTTCTGTGTTTCTCCTCTCCATTATTTAGTAGTGCAGTCATTTGCATGAAAACAGGATCTTTGGTCCCAAAGAATTCATCTATTCCTGCTGCTTTCTCCTTTCCTGAAGTCATAGTGCTCTGCTTGTGATATCATAATTACTCCCATAGCAACAGATTGTGATGTCACAACAGAGAATTATGACTTGAAATAGAGAGTAAGCTATAAAGGCAGATGAACTCAAAATGAACTGTAAGGGACAAAAATCATATATTCACACACATTTCTTTAGTAATAAATTATGAGAAGAAATGTATAAAATATAAATGGAATGCAAGCAGAATTATACCTAATTACTGTATATTTTAAAGTCTTTTTTGAGATGTCAGTAGCTCTCTAAAGAGCAACTTGCTATTAAAAGAAAGAACAGAAACCACTAGATGTATACTAATTATGGTTTAACTTTAGTGTCTTCTAGTTTTTTATTTGTTTTTACTTTTTTTGTTATCGTGCTACTGAATATACCATGGAGTCTTTCCAAATGTATCTGCCTCTCCCCTGCTTACCTCACAATTCATGTTAATGACCTCAGAGTGTCTTGTATGGTGAGCATTATTACGTCATGAACAAAAGCACTGTGAAGAGATGGGTCTAGATCAAAATAGTATATACATAACATAGAGCAGTACAAAACCACACAAACAAAACAGCATTAGTAAACACAGTGATACGGAAAAATAGCTACAGCATAATAAAGCACTTACTACGCCGCACGGCTTCTCAGATACGAGTACAAAACAAACGACAATACAGAAATAAAAGCACACAAACACCAGTGCAACTATGACAAACTCCGGGGGGTGGAACTCAGCGGAGATGAGAAAGCCAGTGTGGGATTATACTACAAATTTCGGGGCAGAATTTGTGGGAGAAAAATCAATGGGGGGGAGGTTTACTATTACAAACCCAGAGGGAAGTGGAACTAGGAGGGTGAGAAAGTCGGTGGGGGATTTACTATTACAAACGCCGGGGGGAACTCAGGGGGGTGCTATTTATTCATTTATTGAGAGGTCAGAATTACCACCTTTGAGCTAAGAGCTCATTTACAAAGGATCCTTGTCAAAAGTTTAGACAAACACTTAGTTGCAGCAGCATACTTACAAACAGACAATTTTACACATTAGCAACAGGAAGCTTACACATTCCAAATTACATAGGAAGATCAACATATTCGGGTTTTGATTCATAGGAGAGCACTATATTTCAAGATTCTCTTCACATAAGTTAGACACAACTGCAACATCATCCACATTACCAATTCTCGTAGCAGGTACAGATACAGCAGCTGGGGGCATTGTCAATCACATTAGAGGCCACAATCAACAACTTGAGAATAGGTTATGCAGGGACCATGGGGTTTGATCAAGGCAGGTGGATGATGGGGGGTTGGGTGAGTTTTTGAGGTGGGGTACAGGGGAAATGAGGAGTAAGCCAAGTTGCAGGAGTTAGGGTTGAGGCAGGAGGGTATGGAGGTCAGTGGGGGGGATAAGTGCACTCATCCAAGGCCAGGGTGTGGTCAATGGGATGTCCAGCTGGATTTCAGTGGGCGGTTAAGATTTATAGAAGCAGCAGTGTGGTGGGGAGATGCACTTCTGGAGTTCAGATTTGAAAAGCCCTATTCATGGGAGGCCAGTGGTGGAGTAGGGGAGCTCATTTAGCCAGGTGGGTGCTCTAACCGCAAAGGCACACCTTCCCAGGGCTGTTTTTCTGAAGGGTATGGCAAGGGCATTCCTAGTGGTGCTTCTTGTGGCATGTTCACCTGAGGCTGACCTGAGCAGCCCCTGTAGTGAGGCAGGCACAAGTCCCAGAAGGGCCTTCTTCCCCAGAAGGCAGGTCTGGGTCTTAATTTTATCCATTAGAGGGAGCCACTTCATTCTTATGTAGAGTTCACAAGTATGTGTGAGGCGATCTTCATCCAGGAAGAATCTGCAGGCTTTGTTGAGGGTCAGGTGGACTTTGAGTAGGTTGGTGTCTGTGGCCGCACCATACACTACAATTCCGTAATCTAAGATTGGCAAGATTGTGCCACTGACTGCCAGGAATCTGGCCTTGGGTGTGAGGCAGAAACGAAGTCTATAGAGTGCCCCCAACTTCCCGTTTACTGCCGTGGCGATATTACCTAGGTGTTCATCAAAGGAAAGGGACTCATCGATAGTGACTCCCAGGTACTGGAATGAGTGGACCTGTTCGAGGGTGGAGCCCAAATTGAGGGCAATTGTAAAAGGTGTGGAAGATCTTCTCTTCTGGCAACCTGCAAAGAGCATGACCTTTATATTTTGGATGTTGAGGACTACTGGACTGGAGTTAAACCATACCTGTAGTAGATCAAAATTAGTCTGTAGGTTCTTGGTCAGGGTCTCTTGGCAGGGGCCTCGTAGGAAGAGTTCCATGTCATCTGCATACAGCAGAACTTTGGTGAAGGGTCTCGCATCTGGAAGGTTATTTACAAAGAGACTGAACAGGAGCAGGCCCAGTCTGGACCCTTGGATATGGCTCCTTTGATCTTTACCTGTTGTGAACGCCCTGACAGGTAGCTATGGAACCACCTGACGGTGTCTGAGGACAACCCAAGGCAAGTTAGCCAGCGAAGTAGCAGCTGGTGGTCAACGAGGTTGAAAGCCTTGGATAGGTCAATAAAGATAGTCCCGACTAACTGACCCTGGTCGAGTGCTGAGTTTGTACTGTGCAACTTGAGGAATCCATGTTGTTGAGGGCAGAGGAGGTTGTTTTTATGTAAGTGGTCGGTGAGCTGGAGAGCGATGATTATTTCCAGTGCCCTGGAGAGAGGGGACAGGATGGAGATGGGTCTATAATTGGACACTAGTGAGCAGTCTCCCCCTTTTAGCACCAGAGCGACTAGGGCAGTTTTCCAGGAAGATGGGAAGATTGACATTCGGAGTGACATATTGAAAATCTTGGTGATAGGTACGACCACTTCAGGGAGGGCAACTGAGATAAGCTTCATATCAACCCTGTCCCCTCCCATTCTTGTCTTGCCCAGAACTCTAATGAGACATTTAGATGTTTTCTTGATGGTCACCTGCCTGAAGTAGAATTTTAGACTGGTGCTGGTATGTTGTGACGGAGGTTCAGGGGCCAGTGATTCCCCAGCACTGGTAGAGGGTTTGGGTGGGAGGACTACACTGTAGTCAGTAAAAGCCTCATTGAAGATGTTTGCCATGGAGACATTTTAAAGAATGACTCTGTCACTGTGACTAAGCATGGTGGGGGTGGTCCTGTCGCCTGTCCCGAGGAGGTCCTTGATGGATGCCCAGAATCTTTTCCCGTCACCAAAACAATGGGACTGCTGATTTTTATGATATGAGGCCTTGGCCTGCCTTATAGCCCAAGTGCACCTATTTCTAGCAGCTTTATAGTTTTGGACATTCTTAACTGTCCCTGAGGCCCTTGCTCGCTGCCAGAGAAGATCCTGTTCTCTCATCAAGCCAAGGATTTGGGGGAGTAATCCTGCCCATGCTCCTCCCCTTTATCATTTTCTTGTGATACGGAGCATACTTAGCAGCAGCCGAGTTGAAATGAGCAAGAAAGAGCTGGAGGGCAGAGTCTACAGAGGGGCAGGAATCCAGGAAACTTCAGTCTATGCCAGCGAGGTGGTTCTTAAAATTGGCCATAGAACTATTTCTGATGACTCTGTTCCTCACTAGCCTTGGGGGTTGTTTAGGCAGTTTTGAGGACCAATCACATTGTATGGGAGAGTGGTCACTCAAAGCATCCGGGGGCACCTGAACATTGATGAGCCTCTCAGGATGAGAGGTCAGCACCCAGTCTATCAAGGTGCTGATTCCCGTTCTGTAGTTTGTTCTGGTGTAGTTCTAGACCACTTGTGTTACATACAGTCCTGTTATCAGTTCCCTGTGGGGGGCACATGATCTGGCCATCCAGTTGGAGTTAAAATCCCCTAGCACAATAGCTTTCCTATTCTGGCTAGCCTGAGAATAGAGACTGGTGAAGTCATTTAGCCCTGCTTGCTGACGTCCTGATGGGATGTACACTGTCATGATGGTCCGCCCTTTCTGTCCCTTACTTAGAATGATTTTTATTGTAAGACATTCACAGTCTTTGCCAGCAGCATCCAGCTGGACTTTGTGACACTGGAGGGAGTTGTGGGTATAGATCATGCATCTGCCTCTTCTTTTCCCAGCACGGTCTAGTCTAAACAAGCTGTAACCTGGGAGGGAGACTACTGTGTCTGCCATTTTGGGCATGGGGCAGGTCTCAGTCAGCATGATAACATCTGGCTGAACAAGTGCCACCCATGCTTTGAACTGAGTAAGTTTTGCCAATAGACTGCCAATGTTCAAGGACACAATCTTCAACTTCCCAGTAAGAGGCTGGGTCTGTGTGTTTGCTGACATGGGGTCAGGGTTGGGGTGAATGTTTCCAGAGATCAATAGTACGATCAGGACGAACTTCCTTGATAATTTTGGGAACAGGCGGGTCCGCCAGGCATGCCACTGAGTCTGAGTATTTTGCTTGGTTGGTGGGGTGCCAAGGGCACAGTGAAGGTCTGGGTATAGGTATAAAACTGCTTTAGTAAGCCCTGATGAGATACTGATCCTGAAGTGGAGATGAGAGGGTTGGGGGGACAAGGGGGTATCACTGCTGGTCTCCCACTGTACTGGTGTCCCCATTTGTACAGGAGGGTGGCCTTGATGGTTGGTAGAGGAATCTGGGGCTGGGCCCCTCAAAATCTGGGCTAACATCAGGATAAGCAATAATTGCATGGAACTAGCTCTGAGGGCAATGTAGAAACTCATCTTGGAGTTCATGCAGCAGAACACATGGTACTGGGCTGTGTGTTAGGTCAATTATGCTGCCCAGTTGTTCAGAAGAGGTGTTCTTGTAGCGTAAGTGCACAAGATAAAAAAGGGCTTTTTTAGGTTGTTTGGTCCATAATGAGAGAGCCTGTTGGTGTGGCCCTTTAAGACAGACAGTCTGGCGATGTAACAGACAGGGGAAGGGGCGTGTTCCCACAGTGGAATGGGGGGAGTTGTATTTAATAAAGGTAGAAGGTGGGTGCAAAATTCCAAAGGCCTTTCAGAGCGGGTGAAGGAAAAGTCGAAAAATTGTCCAGAACCCAGTGCTAGTCATTGGCTAAAGGCACTCCAATCAGGGTAGGATCCCGGGCTGCAATGGCCAATCAAGTTCCAGCACCAGGAGAATTGACCAATAGGGCCTGCAAGATGCAGTCCCTGAGTCAGGCAGGCAGCTCACCTCAGATGGTGCTTGGCGGTCGGGAGCAGGGGTGGCGGCGCGGCCGGTCAGTCTTCCCTACTGCAAGCCACTGTGGATCAGTAGTCCAGCCCAATCAAGGGCTTCCTGGAAAAGAGGGAGAGAGGGAGGCATAGTTAGGTGAAGTTCGGATGTATAGGAAGCCTCGGAGCTTGATCGGGGTGGGGAAGCAAGCAAAAGAGCAGTTCATGTGGGGAAGCAGCTAGCAGTTTAATGGAGGGCGAGAGCTGGTGCCAGGGCCCGATTCCCAGAACTGCAGTTACGAATTTAA
Organism: Neoceratodus forsteri; assembly: GCA_016271365.2. Classification (NCBI taxonomy): domain Eukaryota; kingdom Metazoa; phylum Chordata; order Ceratodontiformes; family Ceratodontidae; genus Neoceratodus; species Neoceratodus forsteri. The sequence continues at coordinate 594,349,588 of CM028133.1, read as the reverse complement.
CAGGGAGAAGGGAAATGGAACAGTGGTTTCACTAGTGGAGGGAGGGAGGAGAATACAAGGTGGGCAAGGGTTCGGCTAGATAGGGAAACAGAAAACCAGTTCACCTCAAGCAATCAATACTGAATCTATTTCCCATATAAACCAGCCCCCCCACAACAAAATTACAGACTAGCAGTTTAATTAAAAAAATCCCACGAGTTGCAAAATTCTAAAGCCCTTTCAAAGCGGGCGAGGGAAAGGCTGAAAAATTGTCCAGAACCCAGTACTAGTCAATGGCAAAAGCTGCTCCAATCAGGGTAGCAGGCCTGGCCTCAATGGCCAATCAAGTTTCAGCACCAGGAGAATCGACCAACAGGGCCCCCAAGATGCGGTCCCAGAGTCGGACAAGCAGCTCACATCAGATGGCGCTTTGTGGTCGGGAGCAGGAGTGGCGGTGTGGCCGGGCAGTCTTCCCTGTCGCAGGCCGCTGTGGATCAGCAGTCCAGCCCAATCAAGGGCTTCATCAGATGGTGCTTGGTGGTCAGGAGCAGGGGTGGCAGCACATCCGGGCAGTCTTCCCTGCTGCAGGCCGCTGTAGATCAGCAGTCCAGCCCAATCACATCCCAACGCTGTTTTATCCTGTTCACTGTTTTTCTGAAGCTATTTTCACTGCATTTTTTTTTGCAGTGTGATTATTGCTGTGCTAAATTGACCTGATACCTTGGTTGCCTGGGAAGGGGAGGCCGATCAGGGGGCAGTGTGGGTGGTCCAGTGTTAAGAATATTGTTTGGCTGGATGGGGAAGGATGGTTTGGGGGATGTGAGGCTGGTCCAGTGGCAGGAATGGTGGTTGGCTGGGAAGGAGAGGATTATCCAGGGGCTGAGAGGCTGCTCCAGAGGCAGGGATGTTGGTCTGCTGTGAGGGGATGGCTGGTTCAGGGGCTGTTAGAATGGCTGGGGGAGGTAGGTCCGGGGGCAGTAAACGTGATTCTGTGGCTAAGATGGCAGTCGGCTGGAAGGTAATGACTGGTTCGGATGCAGTGGGGGCAGTCCAGTGGCAGTGCTGGTGGTCGATTGGAAGAGGGAGGCTGGTCCAGGCATTGTGAGGGTTATCCAGTGGCAAACATGATAGTTGATTGGGATGGAGTTGCTGGTCCAGGGCTGTGGGGGTGGTTCAGTGGCAGAGATGGTGGTCGTCTAGGAAGAGGAAGCTAGTCCGATGATTGTGAGGGTTGTCCATCATTAGGGATGTTTGTCAGTTGGATCAGGGAGGCTGATCCAGAGGCTCTGATGGTGATCCAGTGGCATTGATGATGGTCAGCTGGGAGGGGGTAGCTGGTCCAAGTTTGTGAGGGTGTTTCAGTAAAGGAGATTGTGGTTGACTGAGAGGGAATGGCTGGTCAAGGGGCTGGGACAGTGGTCCAGAGGTAGGGATGGTGGTCAGTTGGAAGGGTAAGGCTAGTCCCGGTACTGTAAGGGTGACTCAGTGGCAGAGATGGTGGTCTGCTGGGAGGGTTTGGCTGGTCTGGAGGCTGTGAGGATGATACAGTGGCAGTAATTGTGGTGAGCCAGGAGGGGGTTGCTTGTTAGAGGAGTTGTAAGGGTGGTCCAGCGGTAGGGATGCGGTTTGTCTGAGAAGGGGAGGCTGGACTGGGGGTGGGGGGGCAGTCAAGTATTAAGGATGGGGGTCAGCAGGGAAGGGTAGGTCAATCTGGGGGTTTTGAGGGAGGTCCATCATTAGAGATGTTGGTCGGCTGCATGGGGTGGCTGGTCCAGGATATGTGAGGATAATTCACCAGCAGGGATGAGGGCGGGCTTGAAGAGGTAGGATGGTCCAGGGGATGTGATGGTGGTCCAGCAGCATGGATGGTGGTCAGCTGATCTAGGGACTGAGATGGGGTCCATTGTTAAGGATGTTGGCCACTTGGATCAGGGAGGCTGGTCCACAGACTGCAAGCTTAGTCCACTGTTAAGGATGTTGGTCAGCTGGGAAGAATAGGCTGGCACATGGGCTGTGGGGGTGGTCCAGCAGCAGGGATGTTAGATGGCTGGGAGAGGGTGTCTGGTCCAGGGGCTGTGAGAGTGGTCCTATGGCTCAGTGGTGGTCAGCTAGAAGTGCAGGCTGGACCAGGGGCTGTGAGGGTGGTTTAGTGGCAGAGATGGTGGTCGGTTGTGAGGGGTTGGCGGGTCTGGAGACTTTGAGAGTGTTTCTGTGACTCGATGGTGGTCAGCTGGATGTGGAAGACTGGTCCTGAGCTGTAAGGGTGGTCCAGTGTTACAGATGTTGGTTAGCTGGATCAGGGAAGCTTGTCTGGAGGCTGTGAGTGTGGTCCAGCATTAAAGAGCAACTCTCTACTAAAAGAAAAAACTTAAAACCACTAGATGCATACCAATTATTGTTAAACTGTAGTTAGTGTCTTCTATTTTTTTATTTGTTTTTACTTTTCCTTTTTATTGAGCTACTAAATATTACAGGTAATGCAGTACTTATTTTACTGAGTTTTTCAAAATATATCTGTCTCTCCTCACAGTCTGTTGTCTTGGTGAGCACTATAATGACATAAACAAAAGCACTGTGAAGTTAACTGGCGACAACTAAATACTTTTTACAAAGACTGATTGGATACACAACCAAGATGTGTTGTAAACCTTGGAAAGGAACACTGAAATGAAAAGAGTATTCTCTAGGAAATTATAATAGCTGAAGCATCATATTTATAGAAGTACTTCCGAGAGTGCAGAGCTGCTCTTTAAGCATGTTGGACAGCTGGGAAGGGAAGGGAAGGTCAGTCTGGGGGCTGTGTGGGCAGTCCAGTGTTAAGGATGTCACTCACCTGGATAGTGAAAGAGTCTGAGGGATGTGAGGATGGTCCAGATGCAGGGATGTTGATCCGCTGGGAGGGAGCTGGTCCAGGCACTGAGAGTGGTCCTGTGACTCAATGGTGGTCAACTGGAAGAGGAAGGATGGTCCAGTGGCTGTGAAGATGGTTCTTTGGCAAAGATGGTAGTTTTGTGGAAGGGAATGGTTGGTTCGTGGGCAGCGTGGGTGGTCCAGTGGCAGGAATGTTGATTGGCTGGAAGAGGAAGGCTGGTCAGGGCACTGTGAGAGTGGTTCAGTTGCAGGGATGGTGATCAACTACGAACGGGAAGCTGATCCAATGGCTGTAAAGATGGTCCATCATTAGAGATGTTGGTCAGCTGGATGGGGGAGGCTGGTCCGGGGGAATGTGAGGATGGTCCAGCAGCAGGGATGATGGTAGGCTGGGAAGGAGAGGTTAGTCCAGAGGCTAAAAGGGTACTTTAGTGGCAGGGATGTTGGTTGGCTGGGAGGTGGTGGCTGGTCCGGAGACTGTGGGGGTGGTTCAGTGGCACAGATGGTGGTCTGCTGGGAGGGGGTGGCTGGTATTCGGAGTGTGAGGGTGGTCCAGTGGCAGGGAGGGTGGTTGGCCAGGAGGGTGTGGCTGGTCCAGAGGCTGTGAAGGTGGTCAAGTGGCAGGGATTGTGATTGGCTGGGAAGGGGTGTTTGGTCAGGGGGCTGTGAGAGTGGTTTAGTGACAGGGATTTTTGTCATCTGGAAAGGGGAGACTGGTCCGGAGGCTGAGAGAGTAGTCCAGCATTAGTGATGATGATCAGCTGAATGGGGGAGGCTGGTCCAGGGTGTGTGTGGTCCGTTGGCAGGGATGTTGGTCGATTGGAAAGGGGAGGCTGGTCCAGGGGCTGTAAGGAGGTCAAGCTTTAGAGATGTGTGTCGGCTGGGAAGTTCAGGCCAATCCAGGTGCTGTGGGGGGGGGATGGTCCCGTATCAGGGATGTTGATCGACTCAATGGGGAGGGTGAGTTGGCTAGGATTTGGGGGACCTCCTCTCCTACCCAGGGACCACCAGAGCTACTGCCGTTGCCTCAGCGGTTGCCAAGAAAGAGGAGCGGTTGGACCACAGTGGGCTCAGGAAGGGTGAGGGTGGTGGAACAGAGGTGCATCCCTCCAGTTGTACCTCTCCACAATTCATATGCTGTTCTGGCAAAGTGTAGTTCCTGCTGTGGAGACCAAAGAGGATGCTGGGAACCTCCACAAAGGAGACCCACAGGAGGGTGGCATGGGACCCCACAGGGGAAGGAAACAACTCCTCGTAGGGGACTCCATTGTTAGGGGGTAGAACTGGGGAAGGAAGGGGAGAGGAAGGTAAGGTGCCTGCCTGGAGCCATGGCTTGGAGGGGACAGGGAGCGAATCCTCAGGATCGCCGGAGCAGCTGCATGGGGGAGAGAGCTAGATGTCATTGTCCAACTAGGGACAAATGACCTGGCTGAGAAAGGGATCAGAGCAGTGCAGAAAGAGTTTGTGGAGTTGGGGAGGGGCCTTAGACAAGTAGCATGCACGATAACCTTCTCGGAGGTGCTGCCTGTCTATGGTATGGGTAAGGCTAGGGTGCTCCACACCATGGGATTCAAACAGTGGTTGAAAAACTGGTGCAGAGCTTGGGGATTTGGCTTCATTGGGGACCGGGGGTCCAACTGGAGTGATGCAGGCCTATACTGGCGTGATGCTCTGCATCTGTCCAGGAGAGAACCAGGCTCCAAGTGACAGGTTTAAATGCTTCACTGGCAAGCATTTAAACTAGCCAAGGGGGGGGGGGGAGGCACTGGAAAGCAGCAGGGAAATCCTAGCCCCCCTCACAAAAATCAGGGTAGTAAGTGAGGTAAACACCAAGATAGAGCTGTCAATAGGGAGAAGGACAGGGGTAAATGGAAAAAAATGACAAAGGCAATAAGGGCAGGGATGGGGCAAAATGGGGTAAGGCCATCAAGACGTGGAGGGTAATGAGTACCAACGCCTGTAGTCTGAGCAACAAGCTCCCTGAACTGATGGCCTTGATGGAAGAGGAATGCCTGGATATCGTAGCAGTCACAGAAACATGGTACACAGAGAACCATGACTGGGATGTTAACATACCAGGGTACACAACCTACGGGAGAGACAGGTAGGGAAGAAAAGGAGGAGGAGTAGCTCTCTATGTAAGGGAAGGGATAAAAGCAACAGAACAAACGAGTAAACAGGGAGGAGAGGAGGCACTGTGGGTCACCTTAGAGACTGGAAATGGCACCACAGTCCACATCCGGGTTGTATACAGACCCCCATCTCAGGGGGAGGGAATGGACAAGGATATGATAGAAGGCATCTTTAGGATGGCAGAGAAAAGGGAGATATTGTTGCTGGAGGACCAGAATATGCCAGATGTTAACTGGAGCACCTTTGCTGCAGCCACATCCAAGAGCAGGGCCATTCTCGATGCCATATAGGTGGCAGGCCTCAGACAGTTTGTTTTGGAACCCACTCATGAGGGAGCAATCTTAGACTGCATACTCTCAAATGGGGACAGTGAAAGGATCTCAGATCTAGAAGTGGATAGCCATCTGGGAACAAGTGACCACCAAACAGTGTGGCTCACGATAAACTCAGCTACAGAGTCAAGCCATAGAAAAGTGAGGGTACTGGACTTCAGGAGGGCTGACTCTGGCAAGATGGGAGAGTGCCTAAGAAAAGCACTAGCAAACAGGCTAGAAGGAGAGGTGGAGTAACAATGTGGAAACATCAAAACTGCCGCCACAGAGGCAACAAGCCTTTGTGTGAAGCACATAAACAAATTAAAATGAAAGAAAAAGCCACTATGGTTCTCAAAAGAGGTGGCAGGGAAGGTTAGGGAGAAAATGATAGCATTTAGGAAGTATAAGGAAACACAAAATGAGCAGGACAGAGAACTGTACCAGTTAAGGCAGAAGGAAGCAGGGAGGGAAGTCAGAATGGCAAAGGCCCAAACTGAGGAAAAGATACCCAACTCGGTTAAGAAGGGGTATAAAACCTTTTATAGGTACATTAGAGAGCATAGAAAGACAAAGGGAGGGATAGTGAGGCTGAACAGACTGGACGGTGGGTGGGCAGAGAGGGACAGTGAAAAAGCAGGGATACTGAATGAATACTTCATGCAGTATTCACAAAAGTGGAGGGGAGGTGCTTAATCCAATTAACAGAAGCACCGGATAGGGGTCGATCCCAGTCCTTTCACAAAAGAAAGGGTTCTGAAAGAACTCCTTAAACTGAAGGTGGATAAAGCAATGGGGCATGATGGAATTCACCCCAGAATTTTGAAGAATTAAAGGGAGAACTAGTGACACCAGTGACTACCCTTTTTAACAAATAATGGGAGGATGGTATGATACCTGAGGACTGGAGGAAGGCAGATTTGATTCCCTTTCATAAAAGTGAGAGCAAGACAGAGCCAGGAAACTACAGACCTGTCAGTTTGACCTCTGTGGTAGGGAAAGTGATGGAATCACTACTGAAGGAAAGAACTGTTAAGTACCTAAAGGCCAGTGGGGTACAGGACCCAAGGCAGCATGGGTTCACAGCAGGAAGGTCATGTCAGATGAATCTAATTGATTTTTTTGACTAGGTGACCAAAGTAGTAGACCAGGGAGGGGCCGTGGACATGGCCTACCTAGACTTTAGCAAGGCATTTGACACAGTCCCACACAAAAGATTAATAATCAAATTAACCAGCCTGGGAGTGGGTCCCAGGGTGGTAGCCTGGGTAAAACATTGGCTGGACAACAGGACACGGAAAGTAATTGTAAATGGAGTCCACTCTGAAGAAAGAGGGATTACTAGTGGGGTACCGCAGGGTTCAGTAATGGGTCCAGTCTTTTTTAATGTCTTTATAAGTGACATTGCAGAGGGACTGGAAGGAAAAGTATGTCTCTTTGCGGATGATACAAAGATCTGCAACAGGGCTGATACAGAAGGAGGCATGGAAAGGATGAGAAGGGACTTGGCAAGGTTGGAGGAATGGTCAGAAGTATGGCAGCTTGGATTCAATGCAAAGAAGTGCAAAATAATGCACCTGGAAAACAAAAACCCAGACGAAAATTACACAATGGGGGGAAGGGTCGTAACAACAACAAAAATGGAAAGGGACCTGGGGATAATCATATTAGATGACGTTAAGGTTAGCAAGCAATGTGAGAAGGCAGTGCGGAGGGCTGAGAGGATACTGGGATGTATAGGGAGAGGCATCACCAGCAGAAAACAGGAAGTTGTTATCCCTCTGTACAGACAGCTGGTGAGACCCCATCTGGAGTACTGCGTCCAGTTCTGGAGACCCCAACTCCACAAGGAAATAGACAGGATGGAGGCAGTCCAGAGGAGGGCAACTAAAATAGTGCAGGGTCTGCAACAGAAGCCATACGAGGAGAGACTAAAGGAGCTTAATATGTATACCCTTGAGGAAAGGAGGAAGAGGGGAAACATGATAGAAACTTTTAAGTACCTCAGTGGAATCAACAAAGTCCAAGAGGGTAGCATCTTTCAGAAAAAGAAATGTGCAAGAACAAGGGGACACAATTTGAAGATAAAGGTGGGGGGGCCGCTCAGGGGCAATGTGAGGAAGTATTTTTTCACAGAGAGGGCGGTGGATGCATGGAACAGCCTTCTTGAGGAGGCTGTGGGGTCTAAAAAACTGGGAGAATTCAAAAATGCATGGGAAAGACATAAGGCAATTCTTGTGTGTTGGTTAACTAGGATCTGCAGCTTATCCTGTAGGTAGGGACATGGGCAGACTAGGTGGGCCAAGCGGTCCTTATCCGCCGTCAAAGTCTATGTTTCTATGTCAGGGGGATGTGAGGGTAGACCAGCAGCAGGAATAGTAGTTGGCTGGTTAGGGGGTTATGAGGGTAGTCCAGAGCAGGGAGGCCGGTCCAGGAACAATGAGAGTGGTTCAGTGGCATGGATGGTGGTCAGCTGGGAGGATTTGGTAGAGGGTGGCAGTTCAGGGGGTTTGTAAGGGTGGTCCAGCAGCAGGGACACTGGTCAGGGTGCAGTGAGGGTGGTTCTGTGGCAGGCATGGTAGTTGGTTAGGAGGGTTTGGCTGGTCTGTCTGTGAGGGTGGTCCAGTAGCAGGGATGGTAAGTGGCTGAGAGGGTGTGGCTGGTTGGGGGGGTTGTATGGTTGGCCCAGTGGCAGAGATGTTGGTTGACTGGAAGGGGAAAGCAGGTCCGGGTGGTGTGAGGGTAATGGCAGTAGTGATGGTTGGTTGGGAGGGTTTTCGCTGGTCTGGAGGCTGTGAGGGTGGTCCAGTGGCAGAGATGGTAAACAGCTGGGAGAGGGTGGCTTGTTAGGGTGCTGTTAGGATGGTCCAGTGGCAGCAATGTTAGTCATGTGGGAAGGGGAGGCTGGTCCAGGGGCTGTGAAGGTGTCTAGTGGTAGAAGTTGGCCGTCTGGGATGGGGAGGCTGGTTTGAGGCTGTTAGGGTGGTCCAGCTACTGTAAGTAAGGTCAGCTGTGGATCAAAGGTTTGCCCAGGAGGTTGGAATGGTGGTTCAGCTACTTATGGTGGTTGGGGACTTTTCTGAGGAGTTGGAATGGTGATCCAGATACTGAGGGTGGTCGAATGGAGGTCAGTTGCTTGTCCTGGATGCTAGATAAGTGTGGATGGTGCAGGCCGGGTGGGAGGTTAAAGGGGCGTCTGATTAGGCTGCTGTTTGTTTCATTACAGAAGACGTATCACGTCCTCTTTTCCTATCTTTTTTTATTTTTGATGACAGACCCAAACCATACAATTACTATTATTTATGTGACCTAGCCAGATACTGTGTTTTTCCAACTTTGCAGTGCATGCTGAGACAGTAGGAAAAAAAAGGCGAGGACGGGTATCATATTATTTTAATAACGTTACATTTCTCTACTTAGAGCTTTTTCACTATTATTTGGATACTCTTTAAAGTATGTGTTTCCAGTCCCGCTGGAATGGATCAAGCAGGACAAAACCCGGACCGGAGAAAATCGGTAAAAATCTGACCGCACATGTTGCCCGGTCTTGCTTTTCCGATTTTTTCCAATCCGCGTTGTACCAAGTTGCAGGCATGCTAGTCTCAGTGCATGAACTGCAGAAAAAGATTTCAGCGGGGATAGCAGCCAGGTTCTCAATTGCCTTAAAGAGCCCGCCACACCGCCAAGCAGCGGCCTCAGTGGTAGCTGGGTGGCGATCTTACGGTCAAGCAGTCCTGCTGCCACACTTACCAGCGCTCGAAATTTGTAGGACAGTTCCAGCAAGGTGGTCACCATGCCACATATCGCTTCTTCCACCACTGCCGGGAAGTTCTGCTTCACTCGGCTCTCGCTCGCTGCTCGATGGATGTAGCAAACGGGGTAGTAGATTTTTGGCTTCTTCTCTCTGGGTTCGGCCATCTCTTGCGAAATCTAATAAACACTACGGCTACTAGAAAACAATTGAATTATTAATCCGACTCCTAGCTAAAATTCGAACCACGCAATTACAGGAAGTCTGCCCTAGTCAGTAATTACTACGACACGTAAAACGTGGTGAACTGGTACGTAGAGTACCAGTGCTGATAAAAAAAATGTTTTGCAGATACATTGGATTAGGGCCATCGCGTACTCCTTAAAAAAATCCAATCTCTTTCCTCTTCCTATTGGTTAACGTTCATGTGCAACTGCTCTTGCTAAGTACAATATGGCAGCAAGTGCAGGATTACCTTGATAAACTTTAAAAAAATGCAAGCAGGAAGGCTAGGACGTGATGAGGTACTGCATCACAAAAAAGTAGGTCACAATTAAAAGAAACAGCAAATGCCCACATACATAGAGTTACCACCTTTTAGGAAGCCCAAAGTGGGACATTTCTTACTGAAACATGATTTTTTGCAGGACAATATGTAACCTCGCCCAATGCATTGGACTTGTTTTCACTAAATAATCAGAATTAAAACTATATGTGATAGTTTTTTAGTTGTTTGTAGAGTTTCTTATCATTTTAAGGTATTTTAGCTAAGGTATTATAGTTTTTGCAACATTTAGAAGAAAGAAAATATTTTTCCTACTATAATGTCAGGACATTTAGTATTGTTCATGTTTTTTTGCAGGACACAGCTGCTCAAATCAGGACAGTCCTGCTAAACTCAGGACAGGTGGTAACCCTACACATACAGAAGAAAGTCAGAAAATATTTTTCCTACTATAATGTCAGGACATTTAGTATTGTTCATGTTTTTTTGCAGGACACAGCTGCTCAAATCAAGACAGTCCTGTGAAACTCAGGACAGGTGGTAACCCTACAATACAGTTACATAGGCACGCCACACTACCACACGTTCATATCTATTGTTTACAGTCTGAGCTCAGCTGTGATTGGCAGTGTTGGAACCGTGGTTCACTTATAAGTGTTATGGTACGATGTGCATACGTTAATAACTGTCCTTTGCTTTAAAATGCAGCAGCGGTTATTATTTTTACCGGATCCATCACTTGAAGGAATACAGTAGATATAAATTTTGATGAATATACACTTTGGCATGAACTAAAAAAATGGGGTGTTTAATCAAGACACGTTGACTTCTTTTTCTTGCGGTACACGTGCTGAAAGACTTGAAAACTAGCTCTTGGAGCATTACACCCTTTAATGACAACAATATGAGAATACAGTACCTGTTTTATAAAAGGTGAAAAATGCCTTTGCCTTTTTTGTTAACATATGGGGACAGAACATTATACATCAAGGGAACACACTAACGGGAATATAGAATTTATTGAATCAAGTATAAAAAACACATAAGGGTGTGCACCAGGAATGTGGTGCTCTCAAGCAAAAGCAGGTTTATAGATCATAGAAGTGTGACGGCAGAAAAGGACCGACAAGGCCCACCGAGTCTGCCCATTTGTCCAGCCATCTGCTTTTGCCTGTGCCCCCACCCTTAACACTCCCCTGTGGCTGTCCCATGCCCTTTTGAATCCCTCCACTGTTTCTCCTCCAATGACCACCTCCGGGAGTTTGTTCCACTTTTCCACCACTCTCTCTGTGAAATAGTATTTCCTAATGTTACCCTTGAACTGCCCCCCTCCACCTGCAGGCCATGCCCCCTCATCCTCTGAGTACCCTTCATCTGGAAGATGCTTTCCACTGGCACCCTGTTTATACCCTTAAGGTACTTGAAGGTCTCGATCATGTCCCCCCCCCCACCCCTCCTTTGTTCCAGGGAGTACATGTTCAGATCTCTCAACCTTTCTTCATAGGATAGGTGGCTTAACCCTTTTACCATCTTTGTCGCTCTCCTCTGAACCCGCTCCAGCCTACCCACATCCTTTTTGAGGTATGGCCTCCAGAACTGGACTCCATACTCCAAATGTGGTCTAACTAGATGGGTGTACAAGGGTACTGTGACCTCCCTATTTCTACTGGTGACCCTCCTTCCGATGTATCCCAGCATTCCACTCCCCCTAGCCACTGCCCTCCCGCACTGCCTTTCCACCTTCAGGTCCCCTGATATAGTGATGCCTAGGTGCATTTCTTGTTCCGTTACTTCCAGATCCCTGCCCCCCCAATACAGTACCCTGCCCTCAGATTTCTGTAGCCAAGATGCATGATTCTACACTTTTCTGTATTGAATGCAAGCTGCCACCTTTTTGACCATGCCTCAAGCCTCCCCAAATCTCTCTGCATTTTTTTTTAACCCTTCCTGCATGTCCACCCTATTGTAGATTTTAATATCGTCCGCAAACAGACTCACACCTCCCTCAACGCCCTCCACTATGTCCCCAACAAATATATTGAATAGTAGGGGCCCCAGCACTGATCCCTGAGGGACCCCGCTTGTGACCTTGCCCTCTTTGGATGCCACCCCATTTATTATGACCCACTGCCTCCTGTCCCCCAGCCAGTTTCCCACCCATTTAGCTACCCTCTGCCCCAGCCCCAGCCCCAGTCCTGATATTTTACAGAGCAGTCTCCCATGGGGCACGGAGTCAAACGCCTTCCTGAAATCCAAATAAGCCACATCTACTGCCCTCCCTTGATCCAGTTCCTTGGTGACTCAGTCAAAAAACTCTTTATCAAATTGTTTGACAGGCTCTTCCCCTAGTAAAACCATGTTGCCTTGGATTCATCAGGCTGCTTTCCTCCAGGTAGCTGGTGATCCTGCCTTTTATTAGTTTCTTCATGAGCTTGCCTACCACTGATGTCAAACTCACGGGCCTGTAATTTCCCACTTCCTCCCTCCCTCCCTCCCCTTATGCAGCGGGACCACATTTGCCTGCCTCAGTCTTCCAGCACCACCCCAGTCTCTAGGGACTGATTGAAGAGTGCAGTCAATGGTTCTGCCAATACCTCCTTTAGCTCCCTTAACACCCTTGGGTGCACCCCATCCGGCCCCATTGCCTTGTCCACCTTCATGCAGCCCAGTTCCCCCAAAAGTTCCTCCACGAGAAAATGCCTCATCTCCACTTCCCCCTTCCCTACCATTTCTTTTCCTGCTCTGCTGCCTTCATCTTTTTCCTCCCTATTGAACACTGAGCAAAAATAGTTGTTTAGCAAGTCTGCTTTCTCTCTGTCCCCTTGAAGCATCTCCCCCTCGTTTGTTTTTAACTGGAGTATTCCCTGCCTAGTCATCCTCTTTTTCACTTACATACCGAAAGAACATCTTATCCCCCTTTTTGACTCTTCTAGCTATTCACTCTTCTATCTGTGCCTTTGCCCTACTTACCTCTACCCCGGCTTCTCTCTGGCACATCTAGTATTTTCTCCAAGCCACTTCCGCTTGGTTTTCTCAAACTTCCTGAAGGCTTTCCTTTTTGTCTTTACCTTTTTTGCTACTAAACGCATTAGGCACATGTACTGTATAACATGAAATAAAATATTTTTTCTTTTTAATACAGTGTCAGCATACTATGTGGTGGTAAGTGCCCAAGCTATTCTGTTTGTAATTAAATCAAGTTTGTATCAGACCAAAAAATCCAGTACTGTATGTCTATCCACCCTGTCCAAACTCTTCAAGCAACGGCAGGCTGAACAACTCCATTTTCAACAAGTCTTAGTGATTTCCCATTCCCATTCATCAGGCCTCATTCCCATATTGATTTATTGTAATGTTTTCTAGGAAGATATCGATAGTATATGCAGTAAGTGATTTGCAAAGTGTTCCAGGGGGCATGAACAGCAGCAGAGGTAAATATTGCAAAGTTACATAATTGAAGGGCACAGTCTGTAGTTATGTGGGGGAAGAGCTCCTCCCCCACATCCTATTTAACTCAAGCAGCAGACTTCCACTCTGCTTAGAGCAAGTCGCACTCGCAGCACTCGTTGGCGTGCTCTGGGGCGCGGTTGCTGCTTCTGTTTGTCCTCAGCTATACCCACCCCCATCCTACTCGTTCCCTCTGTTGCTTCGTCTCGTCTCCGTTTCCCTTCCCCTCCTGCCTGTTGCCCCATTGTTTGTTTGTTTTTTTCCATTTCTGTGGAGGGGTTCTGCCACCATGCATATACTCCTCAACCCCCCAACCCCTGTCCTCTGCTCATTAGCCGCCGCTGCACTTACTTTCCTGTTGCCTCTGCTTTGGCCGTTTGTCTTGCTGTTTCTCACCCTTTGCAACCGCTGCCCCATGCCGCTGCTCAGTTCGTTGCCTTCTGTTCGCTGTATCTGCCTTGCCACCGTTATTGTCGGATTCTCCTCATTGCCTCTCCATTCACGCTGCATATCTGCTCGCCAAGGACCATGCTATGACACCATGCCTCTCTTCTACTTGATACGAGGTGCTGAGGTTCTATATGTTGTGGACTTTCCTCATACCAGAGGAATGCACTGTGCTGGCTCCCTGCATTGCCATTTGTCAGTGTTCGCAGCATCACTGCGGATCCATTGTCTGCTAGTCATTTTCTGCTTGGTACTGATTCACCTTCATTGACTAGTTTCCTCATACGCTCCATTGTTTCTTGCCCTACTCGATTCTTGTAAGGTTTCCAGCTGCTGTATGTGTTCCCTACCTGCTGGCTTCCTATTGGCTCTGCCAGTACTAAAGAACTTGCTTTGTTTTGGTACAGCAGATGATACCAACTATCTTCAGCTGCAGCTCTACTCCCTATTGCCGTATATCTCGTAGTTCATTCACCCGCATGTACATTTCAGTTGTCCCTGATGGCGTCTTAATTCAGTTGTGCTTCTAGCTTCCACTACTTGTATTACAGAATTGCATCCTATGCTGCAACGGTTCATGGTACTGTGCTGGTTTCAGGATCTTCCCAACCTTCCACCAGTAGCAATGCACGCCTTGTCATGTCTACCTCATTTATGCCTCATCGCTGCTCAGCCGTCCCACCTGGATTCCCATCACTATTTAAACTGCTTCCTATTGTGCTGTGCTCGCTGCTTCTATCTATTACCTTGCTCTCGGCTGACCTACCTGGGGTCTAGCCCCTGCATCCTAACCTTCGGGGAACTTAGCTGCTGCTTTGTTTGCCTTCCCTAATTGCTATACAACTGGATATGCTGGTTTGCCTATCAGGACTACTGCTTACTGACCATGTGCAAGTCTCCACTTTCTTACACAGCTGTTGTTTCTTGCTTCTGCAATCCATTTACATGCATACTGCCCTCCCTTCAGCCTGGGATTCTGTTGCGCTCAATCTGCGTTTGACCTTGCAAAGTTTCAGCATTCCGTGGTCATTCGTTCTCAGCATGCTGTGCTCTTTCAGCTCACCAGTTTTGGCTCACATGATTGCTAGCTGACCTACGAGGTCCGGCTGACCTTCAAGGAGTCTACTGCACATGCTAGCTTCCATCACGCTAGCTGCTACTCTACTTACCTTACCAACCTACCTATGAGGGGTCCATCTGTACCTGCTAGCTTACGTAGGTCTAGCTGCCTCCTTGCTCACCTTGACTGCTGCCTTCCGTGGGGTCAAGCTGCATCATGTTTGCCTCGCATTCCTCATGAACTGGAATCTTTCTAACCTATGTTTATGTATTTTCTGTGATATCTACATACCAGGACGTGACCTTCTGCATTGCCTGCAGTTCTACATTTCCATTGCATTATCTACCACTGTTCTGCGACCTACCTCGCCCCGCAGGGCCGGATGTTAGCCATCGCATTTCGTCAGACCTGTGCTCCTCTGGGCTCAGAGGTCCTTTGTTCCTATGTTTTATTGCACCGTACTCGCCAACTTCTTTGACCTGCCTTTGCCCATCGGGATGGGAGGTTTATCTACTATCTCCTGCTTCTACGGCCTGCCTTTGCCCATCGGGCTGGGAGGTTTACCTACTAATCACCTGCTTCTACAACCTGCCTTCGGCCATCGGGCTGGGAGGTTTGCCTACTTCTGCTCTCCTTCTGCTTCACCCAGCATGGTGCCTGGAGATTCACATATTCTAGTGTACGCCTACATGCTGCAGTGTCGCCGTCCGGAAGCCCCTTTCCCATGGATTCGCATCTGGCCATTTCTTCAATCATCATCTATTCTTGGATGCTTTGCCCTGCCGCTTCCACCGTATGGAATTGCAGCTGCTTTACCTTTCCAGGACACTTAGTTGAGCTTCTCCTGAAGACCTTTCTTATCCTGATTGTGCTGTACTGCTTCTTGTACCCTGTGTCACTACTCCATTTGACTCAGCCTCTTCAGTTATCTCCATCTGGGACTCTTATACTCGACTATTCTGGTCTCGTCAGGTCATTGCTGCCTCATGCATTGTATACCTACAGTTTCAGATGTTATTCCTCTTGTCAGGTTGCCATCTCTCTGCCATGGTCTCTTCAATGCGATCCCTGCCATCTTTGATCTACTGGATTCGTCAGTCCTCTGCATCATTTCATTCTCTATGTCTGCCTTACAAACGCAGTATTACTGTGCTCTAAACTGACTCAAGACACATCTCCTGGAGGCTATATACCACACTTTATTCCTACTGGCTGAACTCCGTAGGTCTGACTGCTTTCCTGTTACCTGGAGCTAGTCGCATCTCTTACCTCATCAGCTGATGGATTTGCTGCGCATCTCGTTGAGAAACTAACTGCCAATCTGTATTCTACCAGCAGACCTCCATGGGTCTGGCTGCGCTTTACCATACCTGGAATCAGCCGCCTTGCTCTCCTACCTCACCAGCTGTCGGTTAAGCTGCACTTCGCCAGGGGCTGGTTGCCACATCCCATTCCTTCTCACCTGCCTACATTGGTGCATTACTTGCTACCTACTACCTCTCTCTTCAATTTCGCGGTCCTCCAGCCTTACTTACTTTTTGGGCTCACCATATTCTACTACTTGGATGCTTCCTAACCTCGCACCAGTGCCTCCGATTAATCCTCTACAGCCTCCCATTATTCCAGCTTGGCTCTACAGCCGTTGCCTTTATATCAGTTCCTAAGACTATACTCTACTCCTATCATACTTACCAGAACTGGATTCATCAGTTGGTAGCCTTGCTCCAAGCCTTCTCTCTTCCACGTGCTATACAAGCCCTTTATTAGTAGAAACCTGGAAGTCGTACTACTTCTATTCATCCTGCCTCGTTTCCGTCAAAGCTTGGATGCAACTATCTTTGTCTGGTCACCTGTATTGAGTTTGTCAGTCATCAGCTTCATCTCCACCATCATACAATTCCCTTGATTATGCCTTCTATCAACTGAAGTCCGGAAGATGGTCCTTTCAATATATCCACTCTTCATCATTCCGAATTGTACATGGATTCTCGAACTCGGAGTTTACTAGGAGGAGATTGCTTCACTGGACATGTTACAATTCAGTACTCTCTTAAGCTCCGTTTCTCTGGATTAAGTTCTACAATTTGGAATTCAGATTAGCTGATTAATTTAATTTGTTAATTAGGATCTCTCTCCTTTAGTATGCCCAGAAGAACGGGCAGGTCAGTAGCCATGGGTCCTCAGAGGTTTCCCCCCAAGGGGGGGTTTCCTCTCCTGCATGCTGCTGGTCACACTCTCCAGAGTTGGAGGAGGTGATCTTCTATTCATATCATTATTAGGGGTGTATTCCTGCTCGACTCCTTCATCAGTTTGTTACCGAACAATCAATATCATATTCTTTTTGGGGGTCTCATCATACTAAACCAAGCTTCCTCCCTACAGGTGGGATACAGAGAAAGGCCCAAACCATCAAATAATATCAAATGACTCAATTCAAGCATCCAAGCCCATTGCTCAGAATATTCGATTCATATGTACTATATTCATTGACTCTATCATGCTTATGCTGAAGTACCTAAGCACAAATCATTCTATATTACTAGTACCTAGTAAACATTGTCGTTGTACCTGCTGGCCTCTGTATACAACAACCATCTACATCATCCAGCTACAATATGTTACATAAGCACTGAGCTATGAACCACACATAATTAAAGACTAAAGTTTGTAGGACCTCTCCAAGTCTGATAGCATACAAAAAAAATTTCAAACCCCAGTAATCCCGCACTTAAAGATAAATTGCAATTTTTTAAAATGCTTTTTAACATGTTTTATTTTCTTACCATGAGAACAACCAGTCAGTATAGACTGCAAGTAAAGTGCAGAAACTGCCATTTACCATGTCCAGATGCTGTTTTACTGCCTGCCTTATTTGATGGTTTCACTGAAAATCCCTAATACATTTTCAGACCAGCTGGCAGAATCTTGGGTGAGTGCTGATGTCATTCAAGCAACAATGACATCATTTCCCTCAAGGTCCTGGTAGCTCAGTACATAGAGATCGCATCAGATTATGGTGTTCAAAAATCAGTCTTTGCTTTCAGTTTTCTGATGGTGACGTTTATTAGTGAAATTACTCCAGTAAGACACTATGAATAAATATCTGGGTGTTTCCCTAAGTTAATCAGCACTTTCTGTCAGTATTAACCCACCCCCACCACTACCACAAAATAGAAAAAAAAAGAAAAAAGAAATACCTGACAGGCTCGTAACATGTACTTTTTTGTTTCTTTTGTTCTCTTCCAGCCCTGAATGAAGCCCCCACAGCTTCTTCCTTATTTCAAAGAATTGTCTCTGATAAAATATTTATCTATGATGCTGTATTGATAAAATGCAATTGGCAAAGGTCCTCAGATAATTGAAAGTAAACATGAGTTGTTGCTATTTTATAATCTGATGCACAGTAGTGTGTGTTTGTGTACTGAGCTGCCAGGACCTTGAGGAATATGATGTAATTATGTCCTGAATGACATTAGTGCTCACCCAAGATTCCACCAGCTGGTCTAAAAGACTCTGTCCACACTTGCATTGTTTTTTAAAATGTTTTTAATAACATTTTGCTTTCTGTGTTTGAGCATGGTTGTCTAAGTGCTCGCACTGTGCTCCCTCACAGTGCTTGCCTGCTTGAGTTCCCAGACACAGAACAGTTATGGAGATTGCCTTAAACTCTGCTACAGCATCCACACTACTGTTAACATGGTCTAGGACATCTGTTTTGGTCTGAAACCATGCTGGAAACCTGCTCCAATCGGGGTTCTATCATGGCTTTTAAACACGGTTTGTAGCACGGTTTTACCATGCTAGAGTGTGAACGTGAACTGTGTTTGCTGTTCTTGTAACATTACAAACTGCCGGTAATGTTACAAGAACGTAAATGTGGGCAGGGCCAAAATGTCGGAGGGATTTTCTGTGAAACTATCAAATGGGAGAGCATTAAAATAGTATCTGCACATTACAAATGGCAATTTCTTCATTTTATATGTAATAAGTAAGGCCTGGGTTTCCTTATGTTGGGGGTGAAAAGAGTAAAGTTTGTAATATGATTATAACATATCTGCAGTTGGACTTTAACACATACAACCATTCCCTTGGAATGAGCAGCCCCAGAGCATTATGAAATTCAGATTCAGCAGTGTGGTTACACTCACCCCTGCACCCTAATGTCAGCCCCGACTGAAGAGAGCAATCACAGCCCGGTGGACATCACATCTCATGAACATTGGTGACCCGGGTTCAGGAACAACCTTGGGTTGTTGGGGTGCCAGCACGGAGGGAGGGATGGAGCAGGATTGAGCAGCCTAATAGCAGCTCTCCTCTCCTGGGGTGGTTGTTGCCCCCCAGTAGTTCCGCTGCCACTGGGTGGAGGTCCGATGGCAGTGCAGGTGGGAAGGGGCGGCAAGTCAGGAGGGCACCTTGGAATGTGGCATGCACGTGCCTGCCCAGGGAAGGGGAGCAGACAAAAATGGGGAATACACTGGATAAAAACATAATAAAAAAAAAAAGAAGAGAGCAATCACCCAAAAGTCTGCTGTACACTTCTGGCCAGTTTATGGTTTATTATTTTACTCTCACTGTATTTTTGTATCCTAGTTACTATATTTTAATTAATGGTCATCATATTTTATTAACGGATAACCATTGTTTTATTCTGAGTTACAACCTCCCATGTGATATTTTCGGTTACAATACTGGAGGTTGTAATCAGTGCCTACCACTCAAACAACGGCTATACAGCTCATTGTCTGCAACTCTCTGCCTGGGCGGGCTGATCATCTCTCCCAACCTGGCGGCTCCATTCCTCGCAAACTGAGTTTCCCTCCGAACTTATCCTTTCTGTTTCCCAGGTAATTTTTACATGCTTTTTAACATCAATATGGTTGATCCTGCCATTCTTATCTCTCCAGCGGGGCTCTACAACAGACCGCGACTGAGCGAGTGAGAGAGCGAGTGAGTTGCATGCATATGTCTGTGTGTGTGAATGAGAAAGAGACAGAGACAGGTCATGTGTGTATGGTGCCTGACAGAACTAAACTCAAGTGTAGAAAGCACACACATACCAAAAAATGATGACCATTAATTAAACAAAATAATATATAAGTAGGTGTGTGTAAAACCATAATTTTACACCCACCTGAGGTGTGGGATGCAACATAAACCCCCAGGGCAAATTTTACACACACTCACTCATATATTATTCTATATTTATTCAACATTGTGTTAGGGTGTTATTGTTTATTTGTGTATTTCACTACTTTTCTGTGGTTCCTGATCGGTTCCCAGGAACCAGAGAAAGCTGTTTTCAGCTCTGTTCCTGCCTTTAGGGAAATACTATCTAACTGTTAAACTTTACTAATAAGAAAGAAAGGTTTTTTTTTGTTTACAACTTTGTGGTTTTACTTCAGATTATTCTTGGGTCAACATGCTGGGAACAGTGATGAACTTCTTGCTGTTTTCTCTCTTAAAAACCTCTAGTGAGGTAATTTTTTTTCATATGGATTTTTATCCTCCTACATCTGTGGCTTGACTCTCTGCCTCCCCTGGTAAGTGCCTAGTTGGAAGACTCTCCACAAGTTCTCCTCTTGTGGTAGGGCCCAGGAGGGAGGGCCATTCTCCCTCCCAAGTACATCAAGTCCGAGGCAGACCAGGTTGCTCACTGAGTGGAGGTGCAGTTGTGGAGACGGCTGGGCTGGGCTTCATGTAGGCCCCCAACATCCATGTTTCATTTTTCTGTCCCACATCTCCTGTGGAGTGTAAGACTCATGTGTGGAGGCACGCCCATCCTCAATTCACTGCAGTGCCATCTCTTTGCCTCACTGAACTGTATCCACAGGTCTCCACCTGGGGGCAGCTGTGGCAAGGATGACAAGCCACCCCTCCCCAGGAGAGGAGAACAGTCCCTCAGACACTCAGTCCTCTCCTTCCCCGGCTAACCCCCAGTGACCCAAGTCCATTCCCGAACCCGGGTTTCCAGTGTGTCAGGAGATATGATGCTTTGCAGTGCTTCAGCTCTCTGCATTACTGGGCCAGCTTAGGTACATTTTATTCGTGGTTTTACTTTCTGCAGAACAAAACGGCATGTGTCACATCCCTTTTAACATTATTAGGGCTTTTTTAAATTCTCTACTTTTATTGGGAACCAAAAACGTCTTCTGGGCAGTTAGTCTGGCTTGACTGACCGGTCTAAAGTTAAGGAAAGGACCTACAGGCTTTAAAAATTGTGTGATGTGTTTTCTGCTCCTGGCAAAGGCAGACTGCCATAAGATTTGTTTAAGGTGTTTGTGTTCAGATCATGATTTTGCCAATTGTGATCTCTGTAAAGTTTTGCCCTAAAACGCAAAATAAAAGGGCAAAAAAATAGAAGATTTTATTGCATCTCAGTCTGCCTCTACCCCACCAAGAGGCTCAGAGGAGAGTCCAGCCCCTCAGAGTAAGCAGCAGTCCCTGTCAAAGGGAATGGAAAAAAAAGATAAAGCTGCTAGAGGTGGTTCAGAACTCAGGGTGTCTGAGAAGGGGAACCCTGATTCCAACAAAAATAAAAGAGCCTCTGAGCAGACACCAGAAATGGTGCCTGCCAAGAAAAAACACAAATAAAAACATGTTGCAGTCCCTTCTCCTGAAAAAGGAAAAGAACTGCCACTGGTCACAAATAAAATGCCCTCAGTTAAGGTCATGACAAAGGCACAGCAATTTCTCCAGGCATTACAGGCTATGGGGAATTTCATAATATGCCTGTCCTCCTCTCCAGGCTCCAGTTCTCTACCTAGTGCCTTTGGAGAAGGAAGCTGAAATTTACTATGAAGAGGAGGAGGAAGGAGAACCCACAGAGCCAAATGGTTCTGAGCAGGAATTTGGCTCTCATCCTAGGCCTTGCGAGGACTACACATCCCAGTATAGTTTTGTAAGGCATGTGGTAAATTCCCTCAGTGTCTCCAATTATGAGACTGAGGAAGATGAAGATGAGGTAGAATTCACGGATATGGTAGGCTTAGCACCCACAAGGAGGTTGATGCTGCCCATCCACAAATCCCGCTGGAAAGCAACATGCAAAATTATGTCAGCACCTACCTCAGCTGCTGGCATAGGCAAGAAAGTTGAGAAACAATATCAGGTGAACCAACACGGTGCTGAGTACCTGTACTCCCACCCTGATCATGAGGGAGTGGTCCAGACTGCTACCCGTGATAAGGCCAAAGTGCCCCTTTACTTCCAGTCTGCTGAGAAAGACTCCAGGAAACTGGATTGTTTGCACAAAAAAGTCCATATGTCAGCTTGCCTGCTGCTAAGGCAGGCAGATTACTTGACTTACACAGCCCAGTACTAGAAAGCCTTATGGAATTCTATACTGGCAGTAAGAGAAAAGTCCACTGGAGACTTGGCATGGGATATGGCTGACACAGCAAGATAGCCAGAGATGCTACAAAGTGCCATTTTCAAATGGCAGTGGGCACAAATGACACTGCATCAAGCATCATGACCTATGCAGTGTCCTTAAGAAGGTTTACCTGGCTTAGAACTACTAACCTAACCCAGGACACTCAAAGGCGACTGATTTCTCCTGTGAGGGAAATTCTCTGTTTGGTGACAAGATAGAGGCTTACATGAAAAAGGTGGATGAGTACGAAAATACCTACCAGAGCAATACTGAGAAAGAAAAGGCCTCCAGTTCCTACAGTTTTTGCTGTTCTGCAGGCCCAGTAGTACCCTGTGAACCAAGGGAGGACCCATCCTCCCTTGTGCCAGTGGGTTCTCAGTTTCCTGTAGCCGTAACAGGGCTGCCTACCCTCCCACAAGAAATGCCCCATCATTTGGTCCATACAGTCAAACCAGCTGTTCTGGATGTGGGATATAAGGTGGAAGAGTTTTGGAGCTGTAACTATTTTTGACACCTCTGTTTTGCCCACCATGGACAACTGGAGTGGTTTCCATCTCTTAAGCTTTGCTTTAATAGTTGTTAACAGTGGACCAAAGTTACTTTCACATAACTTCTCTATCTGTGGGGTAATCTTCAGACCCAGATAGGAAGTGTGTTCCAGGGGCTTGGAAGGCATGTTGGATGCAGCATTTGCCAAGGGCAAGGACCTACATTTTCCCTTGGTTGCTACGCAGGCCTCAGGCTTTGGTAGAGTCTCCCAGTAAGCTCTTGAGTGGTTGAATGCTAGTGTGTGCACAGTCAAGAAGCACCAGCAGGTCATCTGTATACAGCAGGGCCTTTTATTGGGTGTTACCAGCCTTAATCCCCATGATGTCCTGAGATTAGTGAATCACTGCTGCCAATGGCTCTGTGGCCAGGATGACAAGAAGTGGGAACAGGGGGCATCTGTATCTTGTCCCACTGGCAAGCTGATGGGGTGACAGAGTATCATTCATAAGGATCTGAGCCTTCTGGCCTGTGTACATGGAGCATATGCTATCTCAGATGCTGTTATTGAATCCCATATACCTAAAGATTTTGTAAAGGTACCCCCACTCCACAGAGTCAGAAGCTTTTAAAAAATCAATTGCAACTACTATCTGTGGAGGGGGGGTTTGGCAAGCTACCTCAATTAAATTAACTAGTGTCCTGTTGTGGTCTGAAATGAAATGCCCACAGTCAAATCCCACCTGGGAGGGATGAACAGGGTGGGGAATAAGAGTTTCTAGGTGATTAGCCAAAACATTGAGTAGATTTTAGTATCCACAAAATCAGAGAGATAGTTTGATAGCTGGCAGGAGAACTTGGGTCCTTGTTCTTTTCTGGTGGGACAGTAATAGTGGCTGTAGCCATCGTGGGGGAAGAACCAGTAGCTCTGAGTTCAACAAAGAGTCTTTGCAGTACCAGACACACCACACCGGAGGCGTGAGGAGTTGGTAGAACTCTGTCAGTAGGCACCCCCCGCCCCAATGATATGCAGGAATTAAGGCTATTCAGTGCTGAGTTTATTTATTTATTGAAGTTTTGGGTTTACAACCTTTGAGTCAGAGACTCATTTCCAAAGGCACCACGTCATAGACACATATGCAAAGGTAAGGTCAACATACATAAGTGGGTACATAAATATGATTACAGTAGATAACATAAGTTGAATACATACAAGTGTTACATAAATGTGATTACAGTAGATAAACATAGGTTGAGTGCGTACAAGTGCTATAGGGGATAAAAACATAGGTAACAAAAAACAGTCTTAGCCAGGACATAGGCCTGACAGTGTCAAAAGTACTACAAAGTACTGTGAGAGCAGGGGGCAACTCAATTAATTGGCTGATAGAGCTGAGGCAAGGGGAGGGGTGCAGGAGGAGAATCCATTGTCAAGGGCATAAGGGGATTATGGACAGTCACATCCATTGTTGATCGGAAGGTGTTCCTTTAAGAGGGTTTTAAATAGGCCGAGCTTTGGTTCGGATGTAGTGGGGTAAGGAGTGGCGTTCATCCAGAGTGGGGCACGGTAGGCAAAGGTTCGTTGACCAAGTGAGGTTCTAAGTCGGGGGACGAGAAATGGGGATTTAATGGAGCTGTGGGTGATTTTTGAAGAATAAGGCCCTGTCCTATATCCCAGGTGGTCCAGTGGACCGCCTCTGCCCGATCGCTGGCATAGGTAATGCATAACCCCCGTCGAATATCCTGGTGGTCAGTGGACCTCTATTTGCTGATCGCAGGCATCGGTGTAGTAACCGCCCGTCCAGTATCCTGGTGGTCCAGTGGACGTCGCGGCCCGATCGCGGGCATCTGTAACTCATAAAATGCTCCTACTACCCTGGTGGTCTGGTGTTACCCCTCCCCACCCGCCCACTGGCCCCACCACCGCTCCCCCCGTCAGCGGTGAGCGGCAGCACCGCCTGCCGCCCGCCGCCACCGGCGAGCAGCTCGGTGGGGCTGCCGCCCGTGGTTCTGGCATGAGCCAATGGGCGTAGCTCTCATTCAACACAGTCAGATATGTGAATGAATTCATTCACATATCTGGACTGAGTAGTAGAATGGGCATGCAGCTCCTACCGAGCTGTCAGTCGGCGGGCGGTGGGGTGGCAGGTGGGTGGTGCTGCCGCTCACCGCTGACGGGGGAGCGGGGTAGGGCTCAGTAGGAGGGGGGGAGGAGGGCACACAAGACCACCAGGGTAGTAGGAGTATTTATGAGTTACAGATGCCCGCGATCGGTCCACTGGACCACCAGGAATATTGGAGGGGGGGTTACTATACCGATGCCTGCGATCGGGCACATAAAGGTCCACTGGACCACCAGGGATATTGGACGTGGGCTTATTCTTCTAGACAAATGCCCACGACCGGGCACATAGTGGTCCACTGGACCACCAGGGATATTGGACAGGGGGGTTTTTTTTAGATGAATGCCTGTGATCGGGCTGCAGGGGGCGTCGGTCGCGACGGCTGCTGCCTGGCAGGGCGCCAGGTGCAAGTCGTCGGGGATCGGCACACCTGCATGCTAATGGCATGCAAATGGAGCCATAATGAGATGCAAATGGCCCCCTGTGCACCTTGCATAAATTATGGCCCCATTTGCATGTCCCCTTTTAAATATCGCAGGTGCTGTGCATGGCGCAATGGCACTTGTGCTCTCACATCTCCATGCTCCACTCTGGCCACTTGCGCTGGCGCAGTGCCACTGTGCCATGCACAGTGGGGGTGGCCAGGGTGCGATATTCAAAGCTGCTGCGCCATAGCGCAGCTACATTGAATATTGCCCAGGCCACACCCCAGCGCAACAAAGTTGAGCTGTGCCCAGGCTTGCGCCACAGCCTGGCGCAGTTTGAATATCTGGGCCTTTAAATTTAACTCAATCATCAAAAGAAAGTAGTGTCTATCTGTCATGGGACACAATTTACTTCTCAGGCATGTTACTATAAGCATTTATATGTAAACATGGGATGTAACCTACCTTGCCCCAGGGTTAGGGTACTTGCTCAGTAGGGCGGTTGCTGCAGCTGTAGCGATGGCCACTCAGGGTCCACTTTTTCTCCTTTTTTTTATTAATTCAGTATACTTTATTGTTTCCAAAGCATATAAAACAAAACATAACAAGACAGTATATAATAACAATAAACAACAATCAGCAACAACTAAACCACCCCCCATCCCCACCTTAAGGTGGATATAGTACAGTTCCATCCCAACCAAATACAATTACATACTGAAGAATGTCCATAAATACAGAGCAGGATAGGAAAAAAATAGTGTACAGAACAGGGGAGTCTGCTATAACCACTAAAGCAAGAAGAGATAAAAAACAGAAGTTATAAAATAAGAATGATAATAGAATGGGGCCATTCCAGAGTATACTAAATCGTGTACAAGGTATGTAACTTGCTCCACTTCTGATAAGATGAGAGTCTTATGAATGCTAGCAATCATCCTGTCTACATGGAGATTAAACAAGAGTTCCTGCAACCATTCATGATATGAAATTAAGGACTGATCCAAACAACGGCGATGGACTACTTTTTTAACCAATAAGGAAATTAAAGCCAGGAACTGTCTCCTCTCCTTCACCGTCACTCCACTGTAGTCTCCAATTAAACAGACTTCTGGAGTAAAATCATTTTCTGTACCAAGAAAAGGATTGGCCCTGGACTTAATCGAACTCCACAAAGGAGCAACCTTAGGGCAATCCCAAAAAATATGCAGCAATGTACCGTCAGCTTGACCACACCTTGAGCATAAAAAGGATTGCAACCTACCCATTTTAGCAAGTTTGGAAGGTGTAAAGTATATTTTATTCAAGATATGAAATTGAATTATACGGAGTTTATCCTAGGAGGTATAAACATAGTGATCATCCCAGATCTTATGCCTGTTGAAAACCTGTTGTTGGAAGGTTGCATTCCAATATGGAGACTCTCCAGTAAAATTAGGAAATATTCTAGGAAACAAGAGAATATAAATTGGAAACTGCATGTGGTTGTGATGCCATGTCAACTGCAGAAACTCCACATAATTTGTATCCCCAGGCATTGTACCAAACCAGTGGATGAGAATATGATGAAGCTGAACTACTTTGAATACTGCTTTTTTATCAAGCTGAAAAGAGTCTAGAATAGCCTGACAGGACATTAGAGTGCCATTGTAGAGCAAGTAACAGACCCTAACCACAGCTAACTGAGGTAACCAAGTGTCAATCAGCAGTCGTCCCCTGCTTTAAAATTAGGGTTACGAAAAACAGGCTGAGTGACATCTTGGGAAGATTTGCAATGCATAAAGGTACAGAGCTGTAAATGAACCAGTACCGAAGTCCCAATCACTGATTCTCAAAGATCCATTGGGAGAGCTTTAAGAGCAGTAAACAACATAGCCAAAGTAGAGAGGCCAGCTCTGTTGAGCTGCTCCTTCTCTGTTTCAAGCCAAATGGAGGAGTAAGTGGAAACCACATCCTCTAGGATAACACTGGACCACCTTAAATATTTAGTGGCATGGCTAGCAAAATAATATACAAAGAAGTGTGGGAGCCGGCACTTTTTCTCCCTTTGACTCTAAGGGGACTAGACTGTGTTCTTTCATGAGCAGGACAAGGCAGGGTAATACAATAACAGTTTGGTGCCTCCACCTGGGGTATCAGTGCAACAGAGTACTAGCTTGAGCCCTATACCACCCAGTAAAATTCAGTTTAAGCCTCTCATAAACTGGTAGATAAGTAAGCAACCGGATGTGCATTATGGTGTTACAATTGCATGCTTCAGGTGAGTTTTTAGGCATGAGGTGCAGCAGAGTGCCGGTAAATGCACCTGAGTAGTGCTGTCATATCACCATAAAGTGAACAGAATTTGATGCACACACTGAGAAGCTGGTGTTGGGAGATTTAATCAGCAAATAGGGAAAAAGACTACCCCATACACAGTTGCCTTCTGCAAGGCCTCTTTAGAAGGGTGGTGATTCTGATTTCTAGTAACAATTTCATACAATTCTTTGTAAAGATCCATTAGTGACTGCAACACCACTGGTATTTTCTAATGCAGATCAAGTGCAAGTAATCATGTGAAAATAAATAGTGTATGACATATAAAGTGATCATTGCAGTTTTAAGACTGTGCAGTATTAAAATATATTTTATCACATTACATTACTTAAAAAAACTCTTTACCAAACCAGACTGAATTCAAGGTACTAGGTCCCAAAAAGGCTATTGCAACCATGAAAAGAAATCAGAGTGCTCCCTATATGACAGATGACCCCTTTTTAAAACCATCCCCTCCCCCCAAATTAGTTCCAAATTAGTTCCATGATGCTCAGCCTCCTGGATTTTTGTCACAAAATTTTAACAAAACCACATACACTTTCCATGACTCAGTAATCTTGAAAGGGAAAGAGGGAGCAGCAGGGAAGAGAGCGCGGGCGAGGGAAACCAGAGGCTTCCCAGAATTACCTGTCAAACCAAAGGGAGGTGGGGTGGGTTTTGAACAAAGGGCCAGATCAATGAGGATCCTGGATGGTAAACGGCCCAAACGCTGTCACATAACAAAAGTATTAATTCAGCATCTGTGAAAGAAAACACCAAATTCATGGTTCCAAGAGAATCCCTTAAACTCTCCTATATGCATTTCTATTTTCAAGTCTAAGAATAGATATCTCTACAATAGCCAGAAAGAACCACCAACTTTGTAATAACACTAATAGGTACAGACATGTAATGATATTCTAAATATCACATTAGAAATTAGCTAAGGATAATAAATGCAGGTAGGTCACTAATAAATGTAGTAAAGCCTTATCTCACTTGAAAAGCAAATACAAAGGCCTACGGAAATGGCTTGAGATCAGAGATCTCATTCAACTCCACAGGTACCAAAGAAGACAATTTGTGCATGCACTCTAACTCCTTCTTGTTCAATTTGCTTATTCAGCCACCCCCTCCCTCTAGGATATACTCCAGTGGGTCTAAATTTAAAATGGTATGGACAGCAGTTATGTCTATTTTTAAAATGCCTACCCAGGACATTTTGTAAGTCTCCTGTGCAAATTCTTCTAACGTGCTCCTGGATTCATCATTTTAGCTGTTGGGTTCTGCCTATATAAATTGTTTTAAAATCAAACCATCCTACATATGTAGATTTGCCGTTCACATAATAATTAATGGCAAGAATCTCATTCACCCCTGGATGTGCAAAGTATGAACCTGGGACTGCAAACTTGCAAATGTTACAATTGTAACATTTCTGAAACGTTTTTTGAAGAACGTTTCCAGTTTTATGTACATAGTGGACCTGCATCATCATGTCAGCGATGTGTTTCCCTCTCCTAAAGGACATTCTTGGTTTAGGTCCCATCACTAAAGCCAACATTGGGTCAGAAGTGAAAATTTCCCACCTGTCATAGATGCTTTGCCTAATCTTGTTAGACTCATAATCAGAGACAAATGTTATTCTTTGGTCATCATGTGCTCCTTCTCTGTTTTTCAGGGATCAACAGTGATTCCCTGTCTCAATTTTTTTTTTTCAGTAGGCTTTATCTACTGTCCCACAAAAGTATCCCCTTTCCCTAAGCCTGGTGGACAGCATCCCATGACCTTCCCTCTCAAAGGTGCCTGTAGAAGTACAGTTCCTGCGGATTCTAAGAAAGTGAGCAAAGTGGATGCTGTCCAGTAGGGATCTGGGGTGGGCACTCTCCGCTCTGAGTAATGTATTACCCAAAATGGATTTTCTGAAGGGTTCAGGTTCCACCACATTGTTGCTGCTTTTCTGACAGATGTCCAAAAATTCAACTAAGCAATAAGACAAAACAGTGTGTGCATTGTGGTGAGATAATGGCACACCTCAGGTGTGTTGTGAGGCACAAGGCATTGACAAGTATTAGTAGTAAGTATTAGAAATCTTTATTTTTATACAGGATTAAGATGGCACTTACACATCATTAGGACCAAAGTCCTATTTTCAAGGTGGTCCTGTAATATATTAGTACAAGAGTATAAGAAACGCAGTTACATTTGGTACAGTGATTTAACAAATAAACATCACAAGAGTCCTGTATTCCTGGTGCTAGTGCAAATGTAACATTTTATTGTGACTTCAACCACCCATAAAGTGCCATTATCCTACCGAAAAGCACACCCTGGAATGTCTTAATGTGATTTAGGACTCCAAGATTTTTTTTGGGGGGGGGAGGATACACAAAAATAAAATAACGTTAAAGAGAAGTTCTAAGATTTTGCTAATGGGTTTTTTAATTTAATAGGCCATTACCTTATGCTGGTGATAGTCATTTGTGCCAAGAAAGGATTTTTCTTTTGGTAAGTCCACTATGGGAGGGAAAGGATTGAAAATGATGACAGACCGCAAGATGATCCCTTCCACTTCCTGATCTGTCGTCCCTGCCCCCACACTCAGATATTTTTTGAGGTCTAACCAGGGAGAGTGTAAGGACGTAACACATACAAGTTAATGGGGGGAATTTTGGAAACAATTTTATATTAATTAAAGCAACCTTTGATATCAAAGAAAGCCATTGCTCAACTCATAAGGACCCTATAAGTTGAGTGATGGCTTTCATTTATATTTTTCCTCACCTTTATCCATCTTATTTCTGTTCTGTCTTTCCTGCACTTTTAATGTTTACTGCAGATGGAATACAATAATTCAAATCTCTGCTCAATTCTACTGGCAGCATATTCATGCCACCCCCAGTCACTCAACAGAATGCCTCAGATTGAACCAGTGATTCTGTTGTAGGTTTAGCAGGTTAAATGCAAAGATTTAAAACACAAAACAAAACTGCACTCCAAAGCCAACGGTGCTAGTGCAGATTTAACATTTTATTGAGAGCATTGCAAAGTGACAAACAGTAGTGGACCGCAACTCCAACCAGATGATTCAGGGCTTCGATCATGTTGATCTTCGTCAGGGGGCCTGACCTTGTGTTTTGGTTCTGCCTATTGGGGTCAGGTGCCCCTGAACTGCACCCTGCTTATTTCTGGAGGCACAAGCCCTTTGTGTATATTTAAATGCAAAGATTTCCCTAGTTAGCAGGTAAGGATAATAGAGGGAATTTTTATGGTAAACAAAGAAACAAGAGAAATTAAAATTGTAAGTTGTGTGATATTTCATTTTTGAATGCATGTATGTGATTGTAAGATGATTATGAGGGCAAATAACATTTAACTATTTTTTTTGTTGTTGTTTAAGGCAGTTTTATTTTTAGGGCCTACTTGAAAGTTTTAAGTGAGTAAAGGTGGCATATTGCTAGGCAAGTGATGCCCCCATCATTGTACCCCTGAGTTGCAGATAGAATTTTTGATCAAATAAGAAATAATTGTGGTACAATACAAAAGATAACAGATCTAGAATTAATTTCTGTGGAGGCAACATAGATTCATAGTCTCTGGCCAGGAACTCCTTTGCCATCCTAATGTCATGTTGGTAGCAGATGCAAGTATACAATGATATAATATCGATGGCCAGCCATCAAAGTGGTCCTGCCAAAGAATTCCCTCTAATTTCTCAATTACATGTGTGGTGTCACATATGTGGTTCTTTGTCTTAGGAACCAATTCCTTTAAAAAGTGGTTCACAAATTGCAAGAGACCCTCACTGAGCGACCTACTGCCAGAGACTGTTGGTCGACCAGGAGGGTCCCGCACAGATTTGTGAACCTTTGGCAGGTTATACAGTGTGGGCGTAATAGGATGACTCATTCTGAGAAAGCTACATTCCTGACCTATTATGTGGCCATCCCCATAAGTTTGATCTGTCATGCCATCCAGTATAGATTTGAAAGGCCACATGTTATCAGAGATAAGGGGTTTGTAACATTGCACATCCTGCAGTTGCCACTTAATTTCTTGTAGATACTTTCTGGGGGTGTTCTGTACCAATAACATACACCGTTGTTTGGCCAGTTTGACAGTTATACTTGGCATATTCTAAATGTCTACTAAAGCTTTCCTTTCTGTATGAGTTATGTCACAGAATGAATGTGATGTTGGACATTGTGCAAGTTTAGCTAAATCTTTTTTTATCATCTGCTCAAAATCACAGACTGCAGGATGTGTAAAGGGAGGGCAGAACTTGCTTTTTGGATGGAACTTTGTCCTTTCTCTTAGCGTAGCATTGCCCTGCAGCCAGTTCACTTGGGTGGGGGTGGGGGGGTTACTTACCTAAAGTATCTGCCTAAATATTTTTAAAACCACCTCCATCCCCATTTCCAAACTCATCTCCAGTATCAGGGCTATCTGTAGGAGGGAAAGATAAAGTTAACATTTAGTATGTACAGCAATTGATTCTCAAATCATTTTATCCTGTTCATATTAGCTAAGTGTGTACACAACATTATTCCCTGTCCCTGTGTCAATTTTGCTTGCTGAACAGCTGGTAGAATCACTTCTTATATTAATCCATTCTCCTCGGTCACATTAATAAATTGTGTGAGATTGATGGCCCAGTGGCGCTAAGAGTTGAGGCGCTGGACACCACACCTCACACCACGCCGGCGACCCGGGTTCGGGAATGAGCCTGGGTCATCACAGGTCGGCAGGGGAGGAGAAGGATGGAGCATCCATAGGACTGCTCTCCTCTGGGGAGGGTTGCCATTGGTGCTCTGGCTGCCTCTGGCAGAGGCTGAGGGTGGCTACAGAGCATTAGCGGGACATGGAGGGAGCGTGCTAGGGTAGACGCTTGGCTCGGAGTGCATGCAGATGCTTGTGCGCTTGGGGCCTTAGGCGTCATTGCACACCACAGCCGTAAGGGGAGAAAAGTGGAAAATAGGGGCACTAGTTGTGGCGGCATGATGGCCGTCTCCAGAGGGGACTTATTCGGCACCGAGGGTGCATGGCAGTACTGGATCCTGATCTGGGGGTTGAGCTAGGGGAAGAGCTCCCCACCACCCCGCCGCGGGGGGCAAGCCATGGGGGTAGCTGAAAGACCTGAATATGGAGCCGGAGAGAAGTCCCAGGGAGATGGCAGCCTGAGTACCCCGGAGGATGCCTGACATGTGGAGGTAAGGCAGACTATTGGCCCCAGGGGGGAAACGTATAACAAAAAATAAATAAATAAATAAATTGTGTGAGATTAATCTCTGCATTATTGAAATCAGAGTTCATATTCTCTGCTGTCATTAAACCCAAGTTGTGATATGCTTGTATGTTCTCAAATCACTAAAATGGCATGTAACGTCTATCTTGCATAAAATTAAAAAATGTCCACTTCAAGTTTAAAGAAATTAGGGTTTTAATCATGGACGAATGA
Source organism: Neoceratodus forsteri (assembly GCA_016271365.2). Classification (NCBI taxonomy): domain Eukaryota; kingdom Metazoa; phylum Chordata; order Ceratodontiformes; family Ceratodontidae; genus Neoceratodus; species Neoceratodus forsteri. Next base: position 594,316,925 of record CM028133.1, on the reverse strand, counting down.
AAGGCCCTTACCTGTTCTTCTGAAAGGGGTTGTGTCATAATATTGAGGACAGGTACTTCCACTGCTGTATTCTGACTTGTTTCCATGTTGCTTTGTGGCAGGTTCCGGTGTTTTTTTCTTAGAACTTCAGGGCCAGGATTCTCTAAAAAATGAAAGTGCCACGCATGTTTGCATGGCATTCTGTGATTGCCCAGGTCGCAAAACTCACTGTTCGAGGATGGATAGCAAATGGCACTATCTGACTGTGAATAGGACTGGATAGAGGCAGTGGTAACACTGTTACTGCTACCTCTAACCCCACCAGCACAGCCCCGACGCCTAGCTGAGTGAATACCTCCACAAGCACGGCGCCGGTGCTCTAAGTTGGTTTTCACTAAGGCAGCCATGCAGATGAGCCCATTGGGTATGCATAGTGCTAAGTGGCCATTTGCATGCCCATTATGAGCCCAGTTGCATGGCCTGTGGCAAATGTGCACCCCCCAAGTCCCAATCAGCAGCTGACATAGGCATCCCTTGTGGTGTAGTATCCCACCCCCCCTCCATGGTGTCCAGTCGCTGTCCTGTGTGAATAACTGCTGTCATCCCTGGTAGTCTAGTGGTGCCCTCCCTCCTGATCACTGACTCACATAAAAAATGTTTTCATAGTGTAGTGGTCCTTCCCTGATCGCCTACTCACATAAAAAAATAAAGTTTCCATAGTGTAGTGGTCCCTCCCTAGTCTGTGATAGCTGACCCTATGTGTAAATACTATTTTCCGTAGTGTAGTGGTCCCTCCCCAATCACCTACCCAATATGTTAAATTCATTTCCATAGTGTAATGGTCCCTCCCCAATTACCCACCTAATATGTTAAATTAATTTTCCATAGTATAGTAGTCCCTCCCCCCTTCCTGGTCACCGATCGCCATACCCAGATCCTGAAAATCCAATTCTCTAATAGTCTAGGGTCCTTCCCCCCACTCCCCACCCCATCCAGTGTGACCCACCACCCCACTCCCCCTCCATTCCAATCATTGATCAATGACCAGCACAGCCATCCTCACACCACCACAGTTGGCTGGCAGCTGAGCCCCCTGGACTACATACTGAATACTGTACGGCTCATAGACTGTGATTGATGGTGTAAGGAGTGCTATTCTGGTTGCTGATCAACAGTTGGGATGGAGGGAGTGGGGTGGTGGGTCCCACTGGATGGGGCAGGAGGAAGTATCCTAGATTACCAGGGAATGGGGTTTTCAGGATTTAGGGATGGCGATCGGCCACTACACTATGGAAAATTAATTTAACATATTAGGTGGGTGATCAAGGACTGGGGAGGGACCACTTCACTATGGAAAATTATTTCTAGTCATAGGGTCGGCGATTGAAGAATGGGGAGAGGGGGGTCACAGTACATCCGCCAGCCACTAGGGTTACACGGAGTACCACCAGGTTTTTGTCAACAGTAATTTCTCCACACAAGGGCCGTTGCAAATGGCCCGTCTGTGGAGCAAAAACTTTCTGAATAGAACTGTAGGAATATGCAGGTCCCCTCCCCCTCATTTGCATTGTGGCCCCCACTCCCAACTTTGCCCAGGCACATGCACAGTTTGCCTGGGCAAACTGAGCTTTGTGAATACCAACTCTGGGCAAATCCCAGTTTGCCCTGGGCAAACTGGGTTTGTGCCTGGGCAAAGTTTTTTGAATCTGGCCCCAGGTTTTTTTCTTCCTCATCCTTTGCCTGCTTCTGATTGAATTTTGGTGTTTTGGGGGGTCTTTCTGTCACCGGGGGTGGATCTGTGTCCTCCAGGCTTCCTTCTAAAAAATCAACATGTTTGTTATTATTTACTGTTGAATCAGAAACACTTTTATTTCTTTTAGAATATCTGCTTTTACATTTTTGTTTCTTTGATTTTTATTACATGACTTGGAAAGCCCCCTGTGGTTTTGAACTAGTTATTTGTCCCACAAAAACACTCCTCCACCTCCATAATCTTATTTGTCTCTGTGAAATTTCATTCACTCCCTTTCATGGACCTTAGATTCATGTTCATTAATTCTCTCAATGAATGCATTGCTCAGCTGGTAGTATTCTTCTAATGCCTTAAATACCTCCAGTTCTTCTGTCACCTATTCTAAAGCAGTTTTTATTCTCTCATGCCACCTTTTGTCTTGCCCAGTCCAAGTATTTACAGGTTCAAGTGAGCAGACTTCCAAATGCTCGTTCCCACCTTAATTTAAAGACTGGATCTTAACTGCTGCTCGAGAGTGTTTTGGCTACTCTTTAGCCGTCATGAGACCCTGTGCTTCTTATTGTATTTTGGTAGGGTTGCTCAATAAAACCATGCATTTTATCTGCTGTAACTTTAATTTTTCTAATTTACTAAAGTCTGACGTTCATTGTCTGCACCTTGTATTATATTTTTATCTAACTTCAGTCCAGTTAAAAATGTTTACTCTCCACATTACCTTGTGTGGTGAAGGGTTTTTCTCTTATGCTACCACTTGCTGAGACGGACTGAGTTTCCTCCTCTTCCTGGATCTTGTTGAACTGCTGTCAACACACGGCCGTCTGTGCATTCAAAAAGCTACATTTCTTGCTGCAAAGCTAAGAATACCAAGGCTTATTAAGTCATACGTGAAGGCTCACTCTGTGCTGTGACCAAGGAAGGTCATGGAGTTCTACACTGTGTCATACACTTAGATGCCCTGTGCTACCACGTAAGCAGAGTTCCACACTCACTCAGACTCCAAAACACTGAAAACAATACAAAGAAAGGACATGGTGCATTGGAAACTATCTCTCCTGTAGGCACAGTCTGTGTCATCGACATGATTAAAGTGAAAAGAAATAGATGTACACTCCAAGAAGATGGTGTTGGGAGATATAATCACTACATAGGTAAAAAAGACTACCCCATGTACATTTGCCTTTTGCAAGGCTTCATCAGGGGGGCAGTGGTTGTGATTTCTAGTAACTATTTTACAGAATTCATCATAAATATCAATTAGTGGTTGCAACACCCATAGCTCTTTCCTAATGTAGAGCAAATGCAAATAATTATTTGAAAATAAATGGTGCATGACATGTAAGTGATCACTGCAGTGTTAAAACTGTGCAATATTAAAATAGATTTTATCACATTACATCCCAGGCAAATAGGTAAATTATCAATCATGTTTTCTGAAGGTCAGTCATGACTGATCCCTGCTAATCATCAAATGTTACCATATGATCACCAAGGCAGATCATGATCTAAGATCATCATCTATATCATGATTTAATCATCAAACATGTAACTTTTAAATCACCATATGATGATTATTGCTTATTTTTGTAAGCTTAAATCAACACGATGAGTTTTTATTACTTGTGGATGATCAAGAGACTATCATTGATGATCACTGATGAATATGTTAGTTCTGTATTTTGCAACTGTAAGTCATATTAGTAATACTTAACAGAGTTTTGTTACTAATATGAAAATATAAATGTCAACTATCAGCAGAAACACATTATAATGTAAATCATCTAAAGTTAAGTTTTAATCTGTTTAGGAAGAGTACATGAGATATTAGGTATAGTATGTACATTTGCATAACTGATTTACATATTTCTTGCAGATTTCAAAAGCACGGTTTATGGACTAATACCATGGTAATTTCTATCATTAAAGTATTTTTGACTTAACAGTACTATTTTGCAGACTGTTAGGGAAGATCCTGAGCACAAATCAGGTACTTGTAGGAACTCACCACAGCTCTACAGGGAACCACCAAATTGAGCTATATAAACCAATCTGAGTCATTACAATTCTAGTAAGAAGTGAGTCAGAGTACATATGTTTGAAAGCAGTATGTTTATATAGAAGATATATCATAACTGATGATTCCAATGAACATATATAAATAGAAGGCAAAATGCATGCTGTGAGAAGAAGAAAGATACATTATTTTTCTTTTAATTTATTGTAATAATCTTTAGCATGGCCAATCATGAAAAGCCATGACAGTATGAGATCATCATTAAGCACAATCATTATTTCCATAATATTGTGGTTTTTAATTGGTGGCCATTTAATGTTCATGTTTAATCATTGTTAGTTGTGATCACAATGATTTTTTTTGATGTTTGAACATATATTTTTTTTCTGTAAACATATTTTATTGAAAGCTTCCTGATTTACAAACAAAGAGACAAGCATTCACTCAATCACTGCACAAGTCAGAGACAGTATTTGGACATTACACATTACTGTGCAGAATTTATGATTGGTTTAGCTGTTAGGAACATTAATCTCACAACAAATGCTGGTGCTCAGTTGTCCAATGGCACAACACTGGGCCAGGGTATCCCACATCATGCCCTCTTGCTCAGGTGGTGCCTGAAAATAATCATTTTTATAGCTAGTGCACCTACCCGGTAAACAAAAACTAAATAAATAAATACCTGCTACTTAATGGAGTAACTTATGGGTGGCTAGAGTTATTTTCCAAGGCTGTGGTTAAGGGCTGCCAGGTATTGTAAAATAACTGTTCTTGCTCTTTTGCAGTTGTCATCTTTCCAGCCTCATACACAGTGCTAAATTGTTTAACCAATGCATAATTCTTGGTGGAGTGTCACTGATCCAGTGCTGCTCCACAGTTTTTCTAACATTCACCAATGCTATATCCCATAATCTGTGTTTTACATATCTGATTAGAACAGGGTTAACCCCTAGCATAAGTACCATTGGGTTATGACTTAAAGTTTGATCCTGCATTTTCTGCATTAAATCATGCATTTCTGACCAAAAAGGGTGACCTTATTACAAGTTAAGACCATATTCAAGAAATTCCCTTCCTCTATCTGACACTTCCGATACATTGGAGACCTTGTAGAATTAAATCTGTGGAGTTTGGAGGGGGTGGGATATGCCCTGTATAAAACATTTATCTGGATTCTGTGCAGTTTATGAGCACTTGAGACAATGTGTAAGTGTTCAGTAGCTGCTAGCCAAGTTTCTTCATCAATTTCTTGGTCAGGGTCTTCTTCTCAAACCGCTCTTACTTTGTTTTCTGGGGACAAGTGGCTCTCAGAAATAACTTGTACAATGTGGTAAGTACTGAACTATTAGGTTGCAGGTGAGATGGTGCTTCCTGGATTGGAGACAATTTTGAAAATTTTTCCATAGGAAAAATTAGATTTTTACATATGTAAAATAATCCCCAGTTTGTATGCCATATTGTTTGTGAAGCTCTGAAAAGGGTTTAATCACCCCTCCATATATCAGGTCTTCAGTACATGATACTCCTGCTTTCCACCATCACAGTAATGTTTGGTGTAAGTATACATTGTACCTTTCTTGGCTTTGGAACTCCATGGGTATAGCTGCATTAAGTGAAATGCCCTTGTTGTACATGATAAATTTATACACCCCCTTCCAAAGTCTTATCAAGTATCTTGTAAGGGGATTTTTACATGTGGGTGTGACTGAAGATTTAAATGCAGGCAAGGAGACTACAGAGAGGGAAGTTGGTGGATCCACAGCGTAAGTCAATTGATGCAGTCAGGAGGTAGCTTATCTCAAACATCAAACCCACAAAATACACGACCAGAAGTCTTCATAACTTTGAGATTCCATCATTTTATTGTGATAAATAAATGAAAAAGCAGCAGAATAACATACCATACTCTTTTTTTTTTAAAAAGAGCAAGAGAGACTTGAAACGTAGGAGTAGGAGTTCTCTAGTGGTGTTCGTATTTGGCATGCTTTTATGCTGCTTTTTCATTTATGACAATAAAATGATGGAATCTTGAAGTTACAAAGACTTCTAGGAGTGTATTTTGTCAGTCTGGTGTTTGAGACCAGCTACCTCCTGGCTGCATTCACTGAAGATCTATGCCTGGAGATAGCAGACCTCGAAAAAGGCCTCCCATAATTAGCCTCTCCTCTGGTTGCCACCAGGATGGAATAGAGCCACTGTTAGAGGAATGCAGAAAGGCCAGTTGGGCCACCCAATAATAATGTTTGAAATTTGGTAATGTGAGTCCCCCCTTTGTACAGGTAGTTCTAATATGCTTCTCCCAATCCTAGCCACCCCTCCCCCCATAAAAAAACATATGTAACATATTATTCAACTACTTGAAAAACAATTCATGAACTCTAACCAGTATATTTTGGAACAAATATAGACACTTCAGGAGTATGTTCATTTGAATTGTGTTTACCATACCTATTAAACTAATAGGTAGACCTTCCCACTTTTCACAAGTCTTTTTTTACGTTAGTGAGAAGAGTGTTATAGATCTCTTTATATAATTTTGAAACTGTGTTGAGTAACATAATTCCTAGGTATTGTAATAATTTTATGACCTTTAGATTAAGTGAGATGTTGACAAGAATGGTCTGGTCTTCTTAGCCCAGGAGCATTATTTTGCTCTTTGACCAGTTGATTTTGTGGTTAGCCAAAGTCCTATGCTTGTGCAAGAGCCTCTGTAGGTGTGGAGTACTTGATTCTGGACTTTTCAGGTAAACTAACAAGTCATCTGTGTATAAAGACACTTTGTGCTGGTGACCTCCTGCCTCTAACCCCTAGATATTTTTAGTTTGCCTAATGGCTGCAGCAAAAGGCTCTAGTGAGAGCATGTATAGGAGAAGGGACAATGGGCATCCCTGTCTTGTGCCCCACGATAGACAGAAAGGCCTTGTGAGTTTTCCATTCACTGAAATCTTTGCTGAAGGCTTAAAATGTAAGGCCTTAACCCAGCGGAGCATATTGTATCCAAAACCCATTCTTGTTAGGTTTCAAACATGTACCCCCACTCCACATAGTCAAATGCCTTTCTCAGTATCAAGTGACAGAACAGCTGGGGTACCCTTACCAGACTTCCTGGACCAGTTCCATATCACATTCAAGGAGTGCCTTACATTTAGTTTGCCCTGTCTTCCCTACACAAAATCAGATTGGTCATTGTGTATTAAGGTGGGCAGGATTTTTTCCAGCCTACTAGCTACTCTTTTGTAGTCAGCTGTTAAGAGGGATGTACACTTGTAAGAAGAACATTCATGAGGATTTTTGCCTGGCTCGGGTAACACCATTATTATGGCTGACTGCATGGAGGGGGCAATGTGCCCTCCACAAAGCTCTCAGAGATCATATGTAGTAGAGGGGCTTGCATTTCACTGAGAAATAATTAATTGAGAATCCAGCTGGACCTGGGGCCTTCCCTCCTTTGAGGTGTTTTATAGTCTTAAGAATCTCCTCCCATTGTACGGGTTGGTCTAAACATCTCTTTATTTACTTCATCTAGTTACTGCTTTGGGTTTTTAGCAAATAACTCATCATACTGATGTGTGGTGGGTGGTACTTCGGATGTGTAGAAGGTTTCATAAAACTCTCTAAGGCATTCCCCTGTTTCTTCATTTCCAGTTTTCAAAGTACCATCTTTAACTTTGATCTGTGCTATATTTTTAGCTCCCTCTCTACTTTGTAACAGCCATGCAAGTCACTTGCCTCCAGAATCCCCCTCAAAGTATGCCCCTGCCTGTGTTAAAAGTAATGCTCTTTCAATTTTCATGTTAAATGCCATGTTAAGTTCCCACTTGAGCCTTTTGCAGGGAATAATATCCTGAGGCTGTAGGCTATTTCACATGTGCTGTTTCTGCCTTCTTAATCTGGTATTCTAATAACTTTAAACACTGGTCCGCATTTTTGTGTGTGTGTGAAGCAACATATATAATTTCTCACCTTAGGACAGCTTTCAATACATCCCATCTGGTAGCTACTGATATGGCACCGGCAGGGATGTTTTTTAAATAGGCTGCTATTTAGGGGTTTAATGCACAATTGGAATTCTTATTTTTTTTAGCAATACTGGGTCAAGCGGCCAGGCTCTAGCTACACACAGGGACCCCATTCCTGATAGGGTAGTTTGGACTGGGGTATGGTCTGCGATTGTTATGTTTCCATGCAACACAGACTGTAAGATTGAAATGAGCATTTGCAATACCAGGGCCATGTCTAGCCTTGCATAAACTTTGGCAGAGTGTGAATAGAAAGTGTGGTCCCTCCCTGTGGGGTTCATGTACTTCCACACATCGACTAATTTGTGATCTTGCATGAAGGTTATTAGAGCTCTAGTGCTCCTGGATTGTGGTCCCTTAACTCATGATGAGCGGTCCAACACTGTATCTATCACACAGTTAAAATCACTGGTGAGTACCAAGGGGCCTTCAAACTCTGCTGTCTCCATGGGCAATCTATTGAAAAAATCTAAATTATCAATATTCGGAGTGTACACTGAACCCACTGTTATCTTTTGCCCCATATTTAACTGAAATTGTATCAACACATGCCTCCCCCTTCCTTCATTTGGTGTTACCTTGGTGACCACCCCTGGGAATCTTGGCCTTCACCATATGGCTACACCCTGTGCTTTGAAGAAAAATACAAACCACACCATTCTGCTCCCCAGTTCATAGCCATGTAGCTCTCTTCCTTTGAAGTCATATGTATTTCTTCTAGGCAAAGAATGTCTACCTACATAGATTGTGCTTTCCCTAATACCTTCCTCCTCTTTACATGTGTTTTGAGACCATTGATGTTCCTTGAGTATATTTTCAATGTATTAGTCATTTGTTAATTTCAGTAGCAAACTTACTTGTGTGACAAATGAAGCATATGATTTAATATTACAACAATAACTTCAGGAAGCTATTTAAGAGTATCAAAAGAAAAAACAGTATTGAAAAGAATCTGAACAAACTGCCCCATTAAACTGCAAAACCTCTCTCCCCCCCTTATATCAACATTTTTAATCATTAGACTAAACAAAGTTATATATATGTCCCCTGTTCCTAAGTTATCTATGTAAGTTACACCTATAAAAATTTAACAACGTTCCCCAAACCATGAATGCTGCCCTTGCCACCCCTCCCCCAAACAGCACCCCCCCAACAGAGAACAGCACCAGAATGTTTACCAAACAGAACCTCGTTAAGTGATGCCCCTTCCCCCGAAAGGCACTCTTACAGTGCAGCTTCCCACCTGTTCTGTAGCAGACCCTAGAATTGAAGCTTAGTACCTTTAGGTCCACATAGTGAAAAATTGCAGCTTTATATTCAAAGCAAGCAGAGGTGTCAGGCCTCCCCAGCCAGGTACGAAAGGGGGAGCCCGTCCCCAAAAATCCCAATGGCCGTACCCAAGGGTAGCATCAGGCTATGTTTGGCCAGAGACCAGTAGTCCAGAACTGCTAGGCACCCAGGAGTCACTCTGTATACCTTAAATATGAAATAGCTGAATGAACATGGCTGCTCTATTATGTAGCCACTGCCCAGCAGTCACCTCATCTCCCATCTCTACACTGATCTCTATTCCTGGAGTCAAGTTACCTTAATTTACATCCCATCATCTCATCCCATCCTCTCAAGTAAGACATTTTAGGCAAGGGACTGTTAGTCTTCTGAGCAGAGTCTAACCCTTAAGGACAGAAAGGGTGGGTTTGCCAGCTACCATGTGAACTAGAGTATACCCACAACATAACAAGCTTTATTCACCCTAGTGGTAAAGCAAAGAGAAAGGCAGTATACAATATAATGCTTCCTCTGCAAGCTGGTTGTGCCCAAGGACAGCTGTAGCCAAAGCCTAAACAATTGTGAGTGCCTGCCAGAGCCCACAGACCCAAGAAGGCATGTTGACCAAAGCAAATTGCTCATTGTCCAGTGCTAGACTACAGTAAAATATTATTTTCTGGGGCATATGGTCCAATCATACTGTAGGGAGAGCCCCTCTCCCCCCTTCACTGATACCTGCCTCCCCTTGTGGCAGTTGGAGGGAAGCCTAGGGTGGGACTCAAAGGTTTTGACAAAGTCTGCATGAGTTATCATATCCAGCAGTGTGGTAGGTGAGGAAAATCCCAAGACCTTTGTCTCCTAAATGTTCCCCATTATGATAGTAACCAGCTTTTGTTTTAGGAGCAACCAAGGAGCAGGGAGTGCTAGACAAGCCACTGCATGAGTGCCAGAAACATTTGGTCATCCAGGAAACCCTTCCATGTTTGCAAAGGACAGACATAGTGCTGCAGCTCATCAAGTCAAATGGAGAGCCTTGTGGCAAAGTGGACCACCGTGAGGTTGCTCAGGCAGAGCACCACAGCTTTGCTCTCTTGCAGTTTGCAATCCATGACAGATAGTAGGAAGGGCAAAGATTTCCTGAATATTCAATAAAGCAGCAAGTTGCTGAGCACAGGGTAAACAGCTGTAGTGTATTACAAATAGTGACAAGCATTGTGTACCCTTCCCCAAGTCACGTTAGTGACCTACTGTTGGGGACAACCAAGCACCGATGTCATGCACTGATCTTCCGAGGTGCTGGGCACTGGGACCATGAGGCTACAAGGGAGAACAGTCATGACATCCATGCAGTACATATGGGTATCGTGTCAGCAACAGCAAAAACAATGCCATAGAGCCTTTTTGTGCCACTGGCCCATGCACTGATAAGAGTTGACACTTGGACTGTGGTTCAGTCCCAGCAACTGCCGTCTGGATGCGACTGTGCCATCTAGTGTGCTTTCTGTGGCACATAAGTTGGGGACCAACATGACAGTGAGCAGACAATGGGACCTACTGAAGCATAGTTAAAGTTAGCCTGCCACTTCTCCCTCCCCCTGCCTGTACCTACCTCTCCAGTGGCAGTCGGAGGCAAGAGCCTGGTGAAGACCAGACCCACTGTTTAATTGACCATTACTAGGATCTTGGAGGGTTAAACACAGGGGCTCCAGGCACAATAAATTAATGATACCACTTGCTTCATTAGTACTTGTATTCAAAACCTTGAATTAGCCATTTTTCAACATAGTAAACTAGTTTCCCTTGTCACAGACACCGATAGTGTACCTAATGGCAAAGTGAGCACTGCATGGTCGACCAAGGCAATTGACATGGGTCAGCTTCCCTTTCTCCCACCCTGTGTGTTTGTCACATTGAAAAACATATAGGCCCAGATATTCAAAAGGGATGCACCATGCACAACAGAGATGCGCCAGCACAAGTTCGAAAATGCGCCATTGTGCAATATTCGGCAGGAGGCAGCTGCGCCACGCATGTTGCAATGCGCAAGAGTATAATAGTAATGAATGCATGCACAACCATAGGGGGAGAAACCATGAATAAACTGTGCAGTGTGATTTTCAACAGCATGTGCCATGCACAATGGGGAGCTAGCGGAAGTTGCGCGATAGCAGAAATGATCCAAAATAAAAACGAACAAGAGAGAGTCACAAGAACGCTACAGGGAAGCCAGAGGTGAGAGTGAGGTGACAGGAACAAGGCAGAGGGTAGCAGTGAGCAGGACTGGGCAGGAGCAGGACAGAGCACACCTGGAATCAACTAGGAACAGGAAAGGAGTGGGGAACTTGTGCCACTGTGCAGGAGTGATAGGGAGGTGCCACAGTGGACTGAGGGCAGTGGCAGTAGGCAGGACAGCCTAAGGCCAGAGGTGTACCCAGTGCAGGGGGAGCATCACAAATGGACAGCGGTGGGAATGGGATAACAGCTGTCAGGGGGAACACCAGCCAGGGACATGGCCAGTGCCACCTTCCAGATGGAGGCGGTAATGAGGGGTGTGAGAAGGCAGGCAGCAGGAGGGCATGGCCGTGGAAGGGCCCATCAGCATTACACCCCCAACAGGCGGTACTGAACCTGCACCACTTTCGAACACTACTCTGACACAGAGATCATGAGCTAGTACTGCCTGAACCAGGTGATCCTGAGGCGGCTCTGTGAGCTGTGCAGTGATGAGATGCAGGCACCCACATGACGGAGCCATGCTCTGTCATTGGAGACAAAGGTGACAGCTGTCATGTGCCTGCTCACCACAGGCACCTTCCAGAGACCAACAGGGAACACAACAGGCATAACCCAGTCGGCTCCGACATGCCAACTCACACAATTCCTCAGTGCACTGCTGCCACATGCTGCAGAGTATATCCATTTCCCCAGCACACAGGTGGAGCGCACAGCACACATACAAAAGTTCCACAGGGTAGCATGTATGCCTGGCGTGCTTGGGGCCATTGACTGCACCCATGTGGCCATCTGCACACCACCTGGCCCGGACGGTGTGTCCTACATAAACTGGAAGGGGTATGCCAGCATCAACTGCCAGGTGGTGTGCGATGCCAGGGGGTGCATAACCAATGTCTGTGCCATGCACCCTGGGGGAGCACATGATGCCTTCATCTGACACCAGTCCATACTGTGCCACAGGTTCGAGAGTGGGGACATCCCCACTTGCCACCTAGTGGGTGAGTATGCACATCACGCAGGATGACATGAGCAGATGTGGGGGGTGCATAGTCAGAGCTGGCATGGGTACTGGCCTTGACGGCCCATGGCAGAGCGATGCAGTCCACCATACTAATGTCCACCCTCTACACACAGGTAACAGTGGCTACCCACTCCATCCCTGGCTGCTCACACCATACCGGCGCCCCGCGACCCCATCGCAGCTACGGTACAATGAGGCACACACCACAACACGGAATGTCATTGAACGGGTGTTCGGGATGCTGAAGGCATGTTTCCAGTGCCTGGACACGTCTGGCGGTGCCCTACAGTACAGCCCCTCGAAGGCCTGCGGGCTATTCCTGGCCTGCTGCATCCTGCACAACATGGTCAATGACTGTGGGATAGCCGTAGAAGTCGAAGAGGGGGACAGCAGTGGGGATGATGAGGATGCCGGTCCAGATGGTGATGGGCAGCAACCCCTTGGGCGAAGGGACCCCCGCCTGATCCGGATGTCACAGCTGCACCGGGACACCATCACAGAAGAACACTTCGGCCAACACAGGTGGGTCACAGGGCCATGTGCAACCACCAATGGCAACGGCACAACCCACAGACAGGCATGGACGAACCCCAGGGGCAGATGGCGGAAAGGGAATGGGTCTGAGCATGGAACCGCACACGCCATCAGGGATGGGCAGGGACAAACACGACACGCGCTCACACACACACACACACACACACACACACACACACACACACCACAAGACATGCACAAGGGGTAGAAGGCACACCAACCCTGAATGCAACCCCTACCCATCACAGGTCCACACACGACCATGCCCAGTGGCTGTCACTGTGCGTGTCTCAGACGCTGGGCACCATTACACACTGGTGGACAGCGCAACACAGGCATCATCATGCACACACCACTGTGGCCAGCAGCCGGGAGGGTGTGCACAGGGACTGTGTGTGTGCAGGGCCTGGTATCCCACTCGTGTGTCACATGATACACAACACACTGCACACAGGGCAGTGGCAGACAGTGGCCATGAAGGAGAGAGGTCAGTCACACGGCACTGTGCCACTGCTGCCACGGATGCGCGTGTGGCCCTGCTGAGACCTGTCAGCCATGCCAGGCTGACCATTGGCCTCATGGGGTGGCACCGACGGTCCCCCAAGGGTGACACTGCAGGAACACAACCATGTTCACGCAGGGGTCTGCAGCTCACCGAACATGCCCACGCCAGGCGTGCTCGGTATGCTCACAGCTGAACCCGGTGTTGACATGGAAGGTGTCACATGACACAGGGAATGGGGGGTGGACATGACACTGTGTGGTGTCTGCGGTGCATGGGCAATGAACTGGGTGCCCAATGTGGCCATGACAGCTGTGAATGCATGTGTCTGCCTGTCAATGGCAGCGGTCACATCCTCTCGCTGCCGGGCCATCTCTGCCAGGAGCAGACCGTGGTCTCTGCTGGACCACTCCTCTGCCTGGTGCAGAATCACACTGAGTGCATCCACCGCAGTCACAAGCTGCAACTGCTGATCCACTGATGCCTGGAATAGATGGCTGTGCTCATCAAAGAGGTCATCCGCTGGTTCGGCATGTTGTCCCTCATGGTGTTCCTGGCCCTGCTGGGCAGCACCCCTTGATGATGGGCGCTGCACACCAGAGCCATGCCGGGGCACATCCACACATGGTGCACTGCCGCTGCCCCCTGACACTGTCCCCCCATCACCATTGGCCGACTGCTGGCACTCCCCCTCTGGCCACCGATAGCCAGGGCTCACCGGTGCTGCCGCAGCAGCCGCAACAGCCCCACCAGCCTGGATGCACACCACTGCTGCCCCACTGGGGCATACAGGCACAGGCTGGGACTGTGATGTCACGCAGGCTTCCACAGTGGCACCACCCACGGCTATGCCTGTGCCGTTTCCTGCTGTGGGACCTTCCTGCGTCCCACACGTATCATTGTCTGGGACATGTGATCCATCATCATCCCTGCCAGATCCGGCACCAGTCCATGTCCCAGCATGCTGGAATCTGTGGGTGCTGTCATGCTGGGACACAGGCAGGGCCTCGTCCGCACCAGCACCACCATCTTCAGTCCGAACAGACAGGCAGGTATGCGGTGGTCCTGTCCCTCGGACACCTGTGGAGGTGGATGGGTGCTCCTCCGTGTCCAGGGCATCACCCTCGGTGGACACACCCACCAGCGCTGACCCATGTAGACGCTCAGGAGCTGTAAGGGAAATCAGTAGCATTAAAGTCTCCGCCCTACCCTGTGGCATTCCCCCCACCTACACACAGTGACAGCACAGGACCTACCATGCAGTGATGGGCTGCCACCTGTCTGGAAGCCACCACCTGGAACACCCTGTATGGCACAATGCTGCATACTACCAGCCATCTGCTCCTCCTGTGGCATCAGGTGTGGCACATCCGGCTGTCCACCACCAGTTGCAGCACGTGCTGCCCTGATGGTAGCCACCTTGTCCTTTATCCTCCTCTTGTCCGTGCTGACCTCCTTTTTACACTCCTGCACAGACTGCTGGTGGCTGCCATGCTGGTTCACGACACATGCAACCTCACCCCATGCCACAGCACGGGCCTGTGGTGTTCCACGCTGTCCACTGAGCAGCAGTTCCCTGTCGAGATAGGCCTCGAACAGGGCATCTGATTCCGCCCGGGTGAAGTTGGGCCTCCTCCTTCTCCCACATCCCTGTTCCTCCTTTTCCTCATGTTCGGTCATTATAGAGCCTGTGGGAATGACAGGTGTTACCTTTGAATGTGCAGTCCCATGCATTTCTCACACACCACAGTCCACACTTCCAAACAGCATGCAACCCACCACAATAGACTGCAATACCAAACTATGCCTTCTGCAGCCCCATGTCACATTTATATAGCGCAAGGCATGCAAATGAGGCAAGACGCAACTTTAAGTGGATGCTAAAGCAGTGGCTGCACCATGGAATTGCTGATGAGCTGATTTGCATATGCTGGCTGAATATCGTGCTGTTGCACCTTGCGCAATGGTGTTGAGCGTGCTCAGGCAATGGCACAGCTCTGTGACGTGTGCAGTAGGCACCGTACAGTGCATGCCTGGGGTGCTGACGCCGACGTCTGCCACGCTGATGATGTGCTGAGCACAAGATGCAGTGCAGGGCATGGCCACCACTGTGCCAGTGGTGCTAGTGCGTTATTCTCATGTGTGGCGCTCATGCTCTGGAGCACTGTAGGCACCATGGTGCCACAGTGCAGTAGGCCACTGCAGGGCATCACACACAGGCACCCTACTGTGCTACATGCAGGGAGTCCCAGTAGCGCTGTGGCGGTCCGTGCACGACAGACCCTTGACCCTGCAGTCGACCTTTGCCCTTAGGTGTCTTGCGTCCGCATGGGTGCACCCCTGTCATGCTGTTCAGTGACAGCGTGATGGGGAATGACAATGCTGTACCATGCAGCATCTGCATGTGGGGTACGTGCGCTACAGAACGCCATTTTGTTATCTGTCCTGCATGGATAATGACACACAGGAGAGCCCCACAGTGGAGCGTGCTAGAGCTGGCCAACCTTGTGGATATTGTTGAGCCCCATGCTGGGGCCCTGTTTGGAGAGGACCCACTAGATAGGCCACTAAGTGCTGTGTGGGAGAAGGTGGCAGAGGCCATGGCGGAGGCCACAGGGATTGCCCGTAGTGCTGAGCAGTGTCACCACCAGTATGGGGACCTTCGGCGGAGGGACCCAGATAGGCTGGGGTGACTACGGGCACATGCCAGCTGAGGCGCCATGCCATGACCAGGTAGGTGCTCCATCCATGCATTGGTAGCATTCGTCCATCCAGGTATTGCGATGTGCATGTGTCCACCATGCGCGGGGGTGGGGGCCGTCCAGTGTGGGCGGTGGTGGTGGTGGTGGGGTTGCAGCATGGCTGAGCTGTGCGGGATCACACACACAGGTGGGGGGGCTTTGCTACTGGTTTGTACTGATGTTCCCCTCTCCGTGTTTGCACCCTAGGCCCTGAGGAGTGACGTCGAGCTAGGGAGGCCAGAGCTTAGTGTGAGAGGGATGATACATGGCAGCAGGGATGTGGCGGAGGGGCCATGGGACAACAGTGCCCGGCTGCTATGGATGCAGGTGAGTGCCTTTTTTTCCAATGACATCTCTGCATGCTGTGTTGCAGGGTTGGTGGTGGGGCATGACCACCAGCCCTTGGCCCCACCACTATGCATGCCACATGGTACACTCAGCACTGTCCTGTGGCACTGCATGTGTGAGTGGGTGTCACTGGTGGTCTGTGCGTGCACTGGATACATGGCTGTGCCACTTCCTTCGCACCACATAGCCATGTCACTGTACGGCCACAGTGGTACTGTGCGGGACATGGGCGGTGGGTGTGTGCAGTGGTCTATATGGCTGTGGGTGCCTGGGTAGGCAGATCTTGTGGACGCGGTCACTGTGGGTGGTCACACACCATCACAGGGGCATGGCCCATGGCTGTATGCCATGCACAATGGGTGGGCTGTAGGGGGATGGACAGTCACAAGTATTGACTCTGCTCCCTTGTCCTAGGTGGACATCGCTGGACGGCGATGGAACATGGAGTGCAGGAGCTGCTGCAGCTAGCGCGAGAGTGTCCCTGGCAATTCTACAGTGGATGGAGCGGGATGGGGTCCAGCGCTGCAGTGGTCAGAGGTGCCACAGGAGTGGAGAGCAGGGTAGGCAATAGGCCTTCCATGCCCCCTGAGTGACCTAACCCCCCTGGACCCACCCTCACACCCCTTATTCCCTCTCCCATTTGTTCACCCCTGCCCCTTTCCCGCCCCCACCTGGTTTGTGGCCCTTTCCCCCACCCTTGTATATAATAGTATATATGTTTTATTGTTTATACTGTTCAATACACACATTTTGTTATGACAACTGTGGTGGTCTCTAATTTGCAGTGGGCTACAGGTGCTTGGCTGCAGTAGTGTGCATGGCATCAGGGGTGGTGCAGGCATGGACGTGTGTGTGTGTCCTGCAGGGACCTGCCTATGGTGTGGGTGGGGGACACGGTCACTGTCTGTGGTGTGTGTGTTGTTCTCTGTGCACTGGACGCCTGTGTGCAGCGGTCCACGGTGCATGCACTGTGTCCATGGTGTCCCTGTCAGACTGTCCATGGCCTGTGCAGCTGACACCCTTGAATGTCTGTGCTATGCACGGTCTGCTGACATGTCAGTGGTGGATGTCCATACTGGCCACCCCCTGTACCCGGCGCAATGCCGGATTGCCTCGGGTGGCACTGTGGCCTCCACTGTTGTCCCTCCTCCATGCTGTCACTTGTGTCTGTTGCAGGAAATGTGCTCCAATGCCTGTCACTTGTGCTCCAGCCACATGCTGGTGGTGGACGGATTCATGGTGCATGCGCAGGGTGGCTGGTACACCTGTGCCATGGAGGGGTGCTGGCCATGGGTACACGGCTGCTGTGGCTGCACACCAGCAGGTTTGTTGCCCCACTATTGTGTCCCTGTGTTGATGTGCCCTTGGGTATGGGTAGGTGTTTGTCCATGCACTGTGTTGCATCCTGTGTGGTGCATGCTTCCGTGCACCACTGTGGGCGTCTGTGCTGGCTGTTGGGCCAGAACTGGGACAGGATGAGTGCTTGAGTGGGTGTGCGGGGTGCTGTACCACTGGTGGTGGGGTCTGGGGAAGGCCATGTCACATGCAGGGTACATCGTGTGCTGACACAAGGTCGATCTCTCAGCTGTGCCTCAGGGGGCCATGCAGGGCGGCACTGTGTCTGCAGTTGTTGCGTCGGTGGCTGCTGCCACCCACTGCAGGGTGCTCATGGTGGGGTTGCCTTGCATGGCTCCATGTTGCACAGGGTTGCATTGTCACAGTGGGGGTGGTGGCATACATAGGGTGACATGAACTGTTGGGTGCTGCTCCTGCGCAGGGTGTCTGGGGATCGCTGTGCAGGGTGTGCTCTGCATTGGTGGGATGGTGTACCATGGGGTGGCCAGACCTCCTTGTGTTCCGGTCACAGCTTGCCGGGGGTGTGCTGGGGCACCATGCCCTGGCTGTGGAATAGTTGCTGGTGTCCATGGGCTGGTGGTTCTTCCAGCTCACCTCAGGTTGTGCGGTTCATGGGGTGTGGGGGGGCCCTGTCTGTTCTGCTGTGTGCTGCTATGCCCATGTCTTCCATGGGTGGTGAACCCCTGCATCCTGTCCCTGCGCATCCCTGGTTGTGCTGATGTGCTGCTACCCTGCTCCACTGCACATTCCTGGTTGTGCTACTGTGCATCAGACCTGTACCACTGTGCATCCCTGGTGCACCATGGTGCGGTTGGCACGATATTTAGTTATGTTCCGCAAGCGTATCTTGGCCTGCACTGTGTTTGAATATCACGTGTGTTGCACATAGGTGCACTGCACTTGCACCTGCTCCTGCTATTGCACTGCTTTGTGGTGCAGGTTGAATATCTGGGCCATAGATTGCTGAATATAAGTTAGATAAAAGGAGCTGTGCACTTGTGTCCGCTCATCAAAGACAAAACCACTGTCTGAGTGTGACATTAATTTGACAGATAATTAGTTACAAGCTGGCAGGTGGCTGCGGGGCCCTCGCAGTAACAGTCCTTCCATATTCTGAAGATCACAGTCACAGCACCATTTAATCAACGAGCAGCTGCATTCAGTTGGGAATTTCCCCTGACCACCAAAATCAAGATCACTGAGTTAGTTCACAAGCAAACCTCACTTAATCACTCAGACGCCCTCTGCTAAACCTGGATTCAAATATCATACCTTAGTTCAACTGGATAGCTGTGTCATTCTGAGATGAGATCTTCCTTCTTGGGCCTTGGGCAGCCTCCATTTTTCGGACATATTTTTCTGCTTGAGGGGGAGATGTTTCAACAAGGCTTTTGGTGGGAGCCCTGGGCAGGTAATCCTGAGCTTGGCTGGGTAGAACAAAGCAAACTCCCAGTCCAGAGCATGCAGCATGGCTTTTACCATGGTGAATTTCTGCCTCTGGATCTGCAGGTCTGAGCTAAAATTTTGAAATATTGACACCTTACTGCCGTTCAGCTCCAGAGAACCTTGTTTCCGTGCAGCTCACAGCATTTTCTCCTTGTCGGGGAACCAGAGGTATTTGATTAGGTAGTGTCTTTGCTTGTCCCCCTGGTGCAGTTTGGGTCCCGTAATGATGGGTCCTCTGAATTTTTAAGTCTGCTGCCTTTGGGTCAAGTTTAAGCCACTCGGACAGCTACCTTTGAACAGCTCTGCCACCTTCTCTACCTTCAAAATTTTGAGGGAGCTCAATGAGTCAGATGTTGGAGCATCTTCCCCTATTTTCTTGATCATCTGTGCATTCACTTAAATTGGTCACTTTTTCCATCAGAATGTTTTGATCTCTGGCCAGGTTGACCACTTATTTTCTAATTCCCCAGTGTGCCCTTCTGCTTTGTCCAGATGCTTGGTGTGGGATGCCTCAGCGCCAGCTAGTCCTGTGACTACCATCTGGATTTGTGTAATTTGGGCTGACATGTTCTCAAAACCTGATTTATCATCTTGCTGCAGGTTGAGGATTAAAGAAGTTAATGATTGTTTTGAGGCTTCTTTATCCTTGTCTTTTCATGCTTTGGATGCCATGCTCTATGATGTCATCCATGTTTCACCTGAGGGGAAAGCAGCCTTAATGACAGGTTCAAAAACAAGTGTAGACTGATGTTTTGTAGATTTTCCTGATACCATCAGTTGATAGAAGAATTTCCTTTGCTAAAATCTCATGACTTAGGCAATTAAATCATTTAATGGCTGCCTTATGTTCAGTGCCAGCAGGAGCCAGCTAAACTGAGTACACCATTACTGGCTGCCAAGCCACGCTCCTCTTTGAACATAATTGATAATAATCAGTCCTGACACATCATTATTAAATCATCATCTTTTTGGCTGGGATTAGTTAAAACAAAAAAACCTTTTTACCAAACTTAACAGAATACAAGGTAATAGGTTCCAATAAGGCCATTGCAACAATGAATGCAAATCAGTAAAGAACTGAGACTCTCAACCCAAAGATTGTATATAAATATTTTTACTAAATAATCATTGTTCCATGAGTTCCATTCTCAAGTTATTGTGATATTCTTTTTAGTATTCTCATATCTTTCCAATGTCAAACTTGTTTCAAAAACATCACAATGGAAATGCATTTGTTGTAATATTTCACTTTGTAAACGTTTTCAGAACTAGCCTGTGCCTTCTTCAGACCAAAAAACAAGTGCTGCATATAAAACAAAAATATATATATTACTAATACTGGACAATGTTGATCTTCAAAATAAATTAATAATGTATTTATTAATATAGGAAATGAATACAGGGGCACACACCTGTTAAATAAGTTTCAATCTCTGCATAGTTTTGATTAGTTTCTTAAACTGCAGTTCCAGACAGACTGGGGCTAGATCGGCAAAAGAAAAATATTTTTTGTTAAGTTTTAAATCCTGTTTTACTGGTGTTGGAGTAAATATAAATATAATCAATCTCGCTTCCCAATAAAGGTTCCATTAAAATACCTGGGAAGTAAGAAATGCGGTCTCAACATAAATCCAAATAATATTTATTTTTCAACTTGCGACTATCTGTAGAAATACACAAACATTAAAGAAGAAATGAAGAATAGAAAAAGTTTTGTTATATATAAGCACTGTCTCAAAGTGTATTCATTCTCAAAAAATGTCTAATGTAGGACGTAACTGTAATATTTTGTTCATACATAAAAACTTAAGTATTAGTATCTTACCCCAATTTTATAATGGGTTTCACAAATAATGAGAGCAGGACCGGCTTTTCGCAAAAGAGTAGGTTTTCACAATGGACTAAATGCGCGTTACTGTGTACAAATCTCTTTTGCTCCTCTTCTCTTAGACGATATAGGGAAGAAGTGTCTGGGCTGCTTATAATCATGCTTTGAGGCTTTTTATATTTTATTTTTCATTCTATTTATTTTTATATGTTATTTATCACACTCCATTATAATTTCATAGTTTAAGATTTTTTGTTACAATTATATTATATGCTCCCTCATAATTAGCCTATTTAGGTTGGTTAATGATTTGGTCTCGACTCTTGCCACGACCACTTGTTTATGTAGGCTATAACATCCTCCCTAAAATGAATCATTTGAGCTATACCTCATGGTTCGTGTCTGCTTTAACTGAAGAAACAGACCATTTGTGTTTCCAAAAAAACTTTTTGTTATAATTCTAGTCTTGTGTGCTTTAGGAAATTGAAGGGGGATCAGCGTAACATTTAGCGCTGGTTTCCATAGTGACTGGGCTGCAAAGCATGTCACCAATGTGACATCATTACATTCCTTTGAGAGCGTGATTATAAGTAGCCCAGCCCCTTCTTCTCTACATCCTGTAAGAGAAGATGTTTTGGCATTCCAGACAATGGTGACAGCTTTGAAACAGTAAGTGAGCAAAATAGATTTGTACACAGTAACTCACGTTTAGTCCATTGCGAAAAGCTAGTCTTTTGCGAAAAGCCGGTCCTGCTCTCATTATTTGTGAAACCCACTATAAAATTGGGGTAAGATACAAATACTTATGTTCTTATGTAGGAACAAAATATTACAGTTATGTACCACTTTAGAATTTTTTTACGAATAAATACACTTTGAGACAGTGCTTATATATAACGAAACCTTTTCTATTCTTCATTTCTTCTTTAATTTATGTGTATTTTTACAGAAAGCCACAAGTTGAAAAATACATTTCATTTGGATTTATGCTGAGACCGCATTTCTTACTTTCCAGGTTTTTAAAGGAACCTTTATTGGGAAACTAGATTTATTATATTTATATTTACTCCAACACCAGTAAAACAGGATTTAAAACTTAATAAAAAATATTTTTATTTTGGTGATCTAGTCCCAGTCTGTCTGGAACTGCAGTTTAAGAAACTAATCAAAACTATGCAGAGATTAAAACTTATTTAACAGGTGTGTTCCCCCGGATTCATTTCCTTTATTACTAAATACATTTATTAATTTATTTTGAAGATCAACATTGTCCAGTATATATATATACATACACACATATATATTTGTGTTTTATATGCAGCACTTGTTTTTTGGTATGAAGAAGGGACAGGCAAGTTCTGAAAATGCTTACCAAGTGAAATACAGTATTACAACAAGTGCATTTCCACTGTGATGTTTTTGAAAGAAGTTTGGCATTGGAAAGATATGAGAATACTTAGAAGAATATCACAATAACTTGTGAATGGAACATATGGAACAAGGATTAATTAGTAAAAATATTTATATACAATCTTTGGGTTGAGAGTCTCCATTCTTTGCTGATTTGAACAATTTGGATTTACCGGTTGGTTGACTCTCCCCTATGTATATATTTATTGGACAATTATTTGATATAATAAAATAATAAAAGAAATTACAAAGGGAACTGAGGGAGAACCTGTCTTGCAAATGTCTTCATTGCAACAATGAAACCATACAACTATGGAAAGTAATTCTGTCACCATAATGGCACACTCCTGAATGTTTTATTACATTTTTAAAATGGGATTTAAGGTAGTGCTCCAGCAATGTGTTGTCAGGTAAAAGTAATTTACTTGCCACTTTTTAAATATGGTGAATGAATGAATGAAAATTTAGGTGTGTCCAGGTGCTTAAAATGCTGAACAAACTGCCTATGTTGAAGCACAAGCAGTGTTCCAAAGCACCGTTCCATGGGGGTGAGAGGCATTTCTAAGTGTTTAAATGAGTATCAATACTCTTAAAAACATTTCCTGAAGAGTATTTCTTAAAATGGGGGAGTAAAATAGGCAGTTACTAACTTCATCTGGAGCACTGAGTGGTAGTACACTCATGTGGCATTGTTGTTCAGGATGCAGAAATTTCCCTGCCCATGTTATAATGAACAATATGTTAAAAAGGATGGGTAAGAAAAAAAAGGGGACATTAGGAAAAAATAGAAGCAATTAAGGAATTCTTATACTCTGGAATTTTAAAAGGTTACTAGCCCCCCTGGCACTCCCAGTAGGGTACTACAAATGTGGGTGCACTTATCCCCCAAAGGCCTTATTGAGAGCTCTCTTGTTGTAATGAATACCTTAATGGGTTGCTGGTAGCTAACCAGGGTGATAAAGAGTTGGCATGCTTTAATACAGGTTTTTAAAGAAAAACATTAAACCAAACTGTGGGAATTAAACAAGGGGCCACTGTTTGTAATACAAATTTGGAATGTGCCAGATGGCCTTGCAGGTCTCCTGCCTGGGCCTATGCAGTCAATTACACAATCCTGCCCAAGACATCAACCCCTTCCCTTCCTATTTAACTAACTACCCCTGAGAAAATCCCTAGAGTCACAGTTTTGAGCTACTCACTATTCTGTAGGATTCTCAGAGATTGTTCTCTCTTTTGCTGTTGGTGGTGCAGAACTCAATTTCTATGACATCTCAAATTTCACAAGAACATATGAGAGGTGGCTGTACCTTTCAACCTTTTCTCACTGAATTGAGGACCACCGGCACTCAAAATGAGGGTAGTGTGCCACATTGACCCTCATAATGATGGACACATCATCAAACATGGAGATACAAGCTCAGAACACCATGGAAACCATTGTGTTTACTTGTGAAATGTTTATTTTTGATTTTATGTCTTAGAATTAATTTCTGCTTTGAAGTATGATTGAAAGCCTTTGCTTTGTGTGAGCAACACCTTTTCAATGAGCAGTGGATGAGGGACAGAGGAACATTTGAGGAGTAAAATGTGGGGATGTCCCTCATTTTCAGAAGCATTTGAGAGGTATACAGGTGGCTCGTCACTCCCGTAAGAGCCTTTCAATAGATTGGGCTGTGGTCACCTTTGCTCCAAGGTAGTGCTTCAGATAAGGTGAATCATGGCCTATGTTTCTTACCAATATTTATAAAATACTCTAAACGTTTTGCATGAGTACCGTTACTTATTCTAACCCTTGGAAATGCTCCATAAATACTTCAAAATGAGCTGTTGTTTCCAAATAGAAAACACTTGTACTCATCAAAATTATATTTTTCTCACCTTATTTCAAAAATTGTAAGTGCATTACTCCTGTATGTTGACATTAACAGTGCTCCCAATGCCTTTTGTTTGTTTTATTTATTAAAATCTGATAAGATCTTGGGTCAAGTACCAGTTTACAACAGTGACCAGAACATACAATAAATGAACACACATAAATATAACAAGTAAAACAAACATGTAAAATACAGTTACACTGACAAGTCAGTCTATTCAGGTAGGCATTTGCATTGACAGCAATGAGAAAATTCTTTGAGGCAATGTCTAAAACTTGATACAGTACTACTAGTACAGGTTAAACATGAAGGTAGTGAATTGTAAAAAGATGGCAATTTGTAAAATATTGATTTCTGACCAAGAGAAGTCCTTATCTTGGGAACAGTGAGCTAACAATAGAAAAGTGACCGGGTAGAAATAGTACTAAGGTGTTTGTTTAATAGAATAAAAAGAAGTAGGGACACAATCAAGGGTCACCTTTTGTGCAAGGATACCTAAATAAAGTAGGTATCTCTGTTCTAACAGAAGCTAACCTGCTTGTTTGTACAGGTCACAATGATGAGTACACTGTGGCAGTTGAACTGCAGATCTTGCCACTTGATTGAGAAGGGTCCTTCACCTGGTCAGCAACCTCTTTCCAGTTGAATAATAGAACAGAATGCCATAGTCAGTTACCAGAAAAAGAAAACTTTGAGCCAGAAGCATTCTTGTTGAAAGAGTAAGTGATGGATTTAGCCTATATAAAGAACTTATTATAGGTTCATGGGTTCATAGAAGTTTACAAGTACAGTAGGCACAGAATGCCCTTTATTGCACTCACCACCCATATGCCCTATGGGTGGAATTCAAAATGTTTTTCCCCCCCATAAAGTCATCCAATCTTTGCTTAAATTATGTTATATTGCTACTATTAATGACTCTAACTGGCAAAACATTCCACATTCCCACCATTCTTTGTGTATAGAAGCGACTCCATTTGTTAGATACACATTTCTCACCGATGAGTTTATAACTATGACTCCTAGTTGGTTTAATATTAGAAGCAGCTGTTAAGCCTATTGTTGTTTTTAAATAGTTATCTTTTAGTGTTTTATATACAGTACTATACATAAATCTCCCCTTATTTGTCTATATTTGACAGAGAAAAGTTTTAGTTCTCTTAGTCTATTATCATAACTTTTATGCTGTAATGATATAACTTTCTTGGTAAATCTATGCTGTACACCCTCAGCTAGTTTCAGACTCCTAATCAAAGTTGGTGCACAAAATTGGGAACAATATTCCAGATGTGGACGTACTAGACTAGTATAAAGTGGCATAATTACTTCTGGGTTTCTGATTTTAATATTACCCATAATTGAACCTACAATTTTATTGCATTTTTTAACCTTTATTGTGGTGTTTCTATCGAAGGTTAAATTATTAGAAATTATAACTCCCAAGTCTTTTTCCTCAGTAATGTTTTTTGATAATATATTGTCTAAGTAATAATCAAAGAACATATTCTTACCCAAATGCAAAACTTTGCATATGTCTACATTAAAATACATGCCATATGAGTTTGCCCAAGAGGATAAACTGTTTAAATGATTTTGCACGAGAAGCCTATCTGCTAATGAGCTCACCAGGCTGCCAATCTTACAATCATTAGCATACTTGGATACCCATATTTTGTCAGTTGTAGACATTGTGGAAACTAAGATATTAGAAAGTATGGGTCCCAGGACAGAACCCTGAGGAGCTCCACTAATTACCACACCCACATCAGAGAGATGACCTTGAACAGACACTCTCTGGGTCCTTTTCTCCAACCATGATTCTATCCAGTTCATGATGTTAGGATGTATGCTGACTAGTTAATTCTTGTAACAAGATTCTATGTGAAACTTTATCGAATGCCTTAGTAAAGTCTAAAAATATCACATCTACCGGTATACCCCTATCCAAGGCAGCGCTAACTGGTTCAAAAAAAATTATAAGACATTAGTTAGAACAGACCTCTTAGACACAAATCCATGTTGAAAAATGTCCGCTTTATTATTTCTATATATGTGATTTATAATACATGTTTTGAGTAGTCTTTCCATGATTTTACTTATGATAGAGGTTAAACTAATTGGGCAATAATTGTTTGGATCATGTTTGTCTCCACCCTTATAAATTGGAATCATAACAGCCTCTTTCCAAGCTTGAACAGCCTTGCCTTCTAGGATGGATACATTAAAGAGTGCAGTTAGTGGTCCGGAAATTGTATGGCTAATTTCCTGTAAAAATCTAGGAAGGATGCCATCAGGACCTACTGAACTATTTTGCTTCAAGGATTTTATTATTTTAGCAAACTCACTTCTTTTAAAAACCGGATGATTGTTTTTATTTTCAGAAAATGGAGTTTTTATGGTTTCCTTTGTTTCAAAAACATTTAAGAATTGTTCATTTAGTATCATAGCAGTAGCTGTTTCATAAGTGATAGGGGTGTTATTAATAATGAAGGGGCCTATAGTTTGCTGTCTTCCTTTCATAGAGCCAATATAGTTGTAGAATTGTTTCTTATTATCTTTGACTTTTATAGCCAGATTTTGTTCTACTCTGGATTTGGAAAATGTAATCATATTTTTTAATTTCTTGACAGCAGTTTTGTATTTGGTCCATGAACTAGAAGATTTATTTCTCGTATATTTTCTATACAATTTCCTTTTTCTTACAAGTTGTTTTTTTTTAATATTATTAGACCACCACGGAGGAACATGTTTATTTTTGCAGTACTTAATTCTGTCAGGAACCCAATTAGAAATACAGATGCTAATTTTATTATTTATTTTTCCCCCAGTTTTGTGTTAAATTATGGTTTCTAAATTCAAATTCTCAATTCCATTTAGTTAAGAAATCATTTATTCTAACATAGGCTGCCTTATTAAAATCTTTCATTTTAGAAATATCCTTGGTATGTGACAGTTCAGTCCTATATTCTAATTTTACAATACAGTGGTCACTATCGCCCAAGGGAGGAAGTGATGTTATATCCTCAATTTTCTTATCATTATTTGTAAGGACAATGTCCAAGATGTTCTTACCATGAGTAGGCTGTCTAACTACTTGTTCCAGGCTGGATTGGATGAAAAGATCTATGAATTTAGTTTCCAAATTTGAATCAGTTTCATAAGTATCCCAATTAATAGTGGGAAGATTGAAATCTCCCAGTAATATATAAGTGTTATTAGTTTCTATCTCACTAATTTAATCAATTAGTTCTTGGTTCTTATCAGAGGTTAAACTGGGTGATCTATATATTAGACCTATTGTTAGGGAGTCATAAGGCAGATTGATTTTAACCCATATGCTCTCATTTTTATACTTTGTAGTATTTATTGTATATGCTTTCAAACTTTCCTCAATATAAAGTACAATACCACCACCTTTTTTATTGTTATCTCAATTTTTTTGAACTTGTTATACCCTATAATATCAGTATCCCAGTCTCCATCTTTATTCCAAGTTTCAGTAGCTCCACATACTGATATATTCTGTGATATTAATATATATGTAAGCTCTTCTTTTTTATTATGCAAACTTCTTGCATTAGTGAGTATAACATTTACATGTGTTTTATAACAAGACCTAGGAATATTAAGGGGTGTCAGTTTTAGGTTACCTGAGGTTTAGGGATCAGGTAGTTGGTTTTGTGTATTGAATTTTAGAGCTGTATTACTGAGATACAGCTCCCCCTTCAATGGAAATGTAAACAATTTGTTATGGAGAGACCTATGCTTTCACCTAAGAGTTTACTACCTCTCCTACTGAGATGCAAGCCATCCCAACAGTAGAGATTTGGTTTGCCATAAAACTCCTCCCAGTGGGTGTACATTTTAAATTCTGTTTCATGCATCGAGATCTTAACCAGTTATTGATTTCGCTTATTTTGTGTTGCTGAAATAGATTAGCACGTGGTATTGGTAAGATTTCAGACAGCTGTACTTCACACCCTAAGTATAGTAACTTGTTTGTTAACACTACATAGTCTTCTTTTACTTTTTGGTTAATCTCATAAAGTACGTTATTTGTTCCAACATGGACAATTACTAAAGGGTTAGTACCATTATTGTGTAATATTGTGTTAGACATCTGTGTGAAATCAGAAATTCTTGCCCCTCTGAAACTAGATAGAGTTCTACTAGTTTTATCTGAATTACAGATTATCCTATCGATATGCTTTATAATAGAGTCACCCAGTACTATTACTTATCTCATTGTGTTAACAGTTTCATCATGCATCTCAATGGTGTTAGTGCCAATTTCTGTATCCAGTGAAATCAAATGGTCATCCTCATTTAAATGGCTTTTTGGAGTATCATTAGTATTAATGCTGGGTTCCACTATGCAGGGAGAGTGGACAGCTTAACATTTGAAATACGTTTTCAATGCTTGTTTTCAACAGATTTGGTCATTTCAGAAGTATTGGCACTCTCAGACATAAGAGTCAAGGGGTCAAAGGAATTAAAGGTTGAAAACCATATATTGGTCTGCCCTTCTTCCTCTTTTGGCATTTTTTTGACTTTGTAAAGTATACCATTCCTCATCAGCATTATCTTGGATATGCTCTTCTCTAGTTCTTTTTGTGGGTTTATGTTTTTAGGGGCTATGTGAGTGGTAGATTCAGATTGGGCAAGTATGTTGTTGACTATACGTCCCTTAATTAATTTCTTTGATTTTTTTCCATGTTTTTTAGCCTTATTTATGTCCATTCTAGTTTTAGTAGGTTGATTATTGGTGTCATTTTGGTTTTTAAATCTACTGGACATCTCTTCTTGTCTCTTTTCCAAGGACTTCAATCTATTGTTAAAGAGTTCTAGTTCAGCTGTTAAATCTTGATTTAACTGGCATTTAATACAAGTGAAGGGCAGTGTGACATCTCTGATATTGGTTACAAGGTACATAGAACAAGATTGACATTTGTACCCGAAAATGTCATTGTTTATTTCAATAATCTCCTCCATATTGTTAAAATGTTATTCACAGTGTCTAAGAAAAAAATTAAATTATGAATTTCTTTTAACATGCAATTTATGTGTTGCTCAAATGAGAGGGAAACTGTTCAGTGTGAGGGTCAAATATTTAAATTCAATTTTGACCCTCTTTTATGGTGTAAAGAGAAGGAACTGGTTCAACAAGTAACTTCTTTCTTGGAAAATAGAATGCCATTGATTTGGTTTTTTTTTTGCATTCAAAACCAATTTATTAGAAAGAAACCGTGGTTGCAAATCAACAAAATATAATGCCAGTTGATCCCAAATACTGGGAAGGTTACATGTCTCTCTGATCTCTGGCCTACAGCACATTCCCCCTTTTATTAGCACCCCTTCAGAACAACAGAGACACCCACATTGGATCTTGGGCCTAACGAGGAAAAAATCTCAAATAAGCTGCTGACTTCCAGGAAAGGAAGAGCAGCAACTGCATTCAAGCACAGTGCTGAAAAGCCAGCTCGAAGCTGCTACCTGCCATAAAGACTGCTGTTGCAAGTTCCATAGCAGGGTCTACAACCAGGTGTGGGGCTGCCACTGGTCTAAGGGTTTGAAGCTAAGACGTGTATAGGACAGCTCAGGGTCTCGGTGGTTGTGATGGGGAGAGAGGTGAACAATCCCTATGAAAACCAAAAGCCAGCCCCAGCGAGAGGTGCAGAGAGTCTTAAGGGAGCCAGCAAGAACCCAGGATACCACAGGAAATTGGAGTCCCTGTGGCCTGCAGAAATGGTCTGAACAGTCTGTTTGGGAACCATGAGTAACTTAAAGGCTTGCCCTGCCTCAAGAAATTATAATTGATCGGAATTTATTTGCACTTTAGCTACCATGCTGGATTACAAATACCTCACTTTTAGAGGTTCAAAAGCCATTTCATCAACTGAATGAGCTGTATGGTTTGTGGAAATTAAATGGCATTTAAATTTAAGTACACCAATGCCAGCCAGACCATGGCAGCATCTACTGGCCTGCAACATTTCAACACATGATACCCCAGGACTGCTGTGAGAAAGCTCAAATTATGTTAAAAAGTAAATCCTGATACTAGATGAGAGAAGGTGTCCACCTCCATTAGCAGCAGCCTGCATGTGGATTTTAGTTGAGTCCCAGTTTACCTGAGTTTGCGTACTGTCTTGGTCTGTTCTAACCCTTGTTCTCTTGTAGTAGTGGTGTTTAATAAAGTTATGTTTTACTGTTTAAATCTGTTACCATTTATTTCACTCTTGCTGAATGAAAGGTCACAAACACATCATTGTCACATGGGGCAAGAACCATAGGCCCAGATATTCAAAAGGGTTGCGCCATGCGCAACAGGGTTGCACATGCACAAGTCCTACATTGCGCCATTCTGCGATATTCAGCAGGAGGCAGTTGCGCCAACAAAAACAGGTTGAGCAACAGCGCAATGCAAATGAATGCATGCTCAACAGGAGGGGGAGGAACCATGCATAAACTGCACAACCCGATATTCAGTCGGGTTGTGCAGAGTTGTCTGACGCGCAACCCCAACCTGCACCTGCACAACTTTGAGCCAAAAAAAGGATCAAGTTGAGGCCACCACAGGTGAGCTGCTGTATGCAGGCGCAACACAGCAGCTGCCACCGTGGCTGGCCCCAACTCAGTCCCTGTGCCCCCACCAGCCCGATTGTGGGCAGAACATGAAAAGACCCCACCCAAACATCTCCTAATGCCCGATCGCGGGCAGAATGTATACTGACAACCTCCCCAGTGCCCGATCATGGGCAGAATGTATACTGACACCCCAGTGCCCGATCGTGGGCAGAATGTATACTGACAACCCCCAAACATCTCCCAATGCCCGATCGCGGGCAGTATGTATAATAACAACCCCCAAACATCTCCCAATGCCCGATCGCGGGCAGTATGTATAATGACAACCCCCAAACATCTCCCAATGCCCGATCATGGGCAGAACATGAAACAACCACCCCCAGTGCCCGATTGTGGGCAGAATGTAAAACCCCCAACCCGAATATCTCCCTGGTGGTCCAGTGGACGTAATGCCGATCACGGGCAGAATGTCCAGTGACAACCCCCAAACATCTCCCTGGTGTCTGATGTGCCCCACCCACTCACCCACGAAGCCCACCACCCGCTCCCCGGCGGCGGTGGGCGGCAGCATCCACCCGCCTGCGCTGACTGACTGTCGGTAGGGCTGCAAGCCCATTGGTGCAGAGCTAGAGCCAATGGGCGCAGCCCATACCGTACATGACAGTCCAGATTTGTGAATGATGTTCATTCACAAATCTGGACTGTCATGTGTATGGACTGCTACTGCGCCATTGGCTCTAGCTCCTGGCAAGCGTGCAGCCTACCGACAATCAGTGGCAAATGGCGGGGCAGCAGGCGGGTGGGATGCTGCCGCCCGCCGCTGCCGGGGAGCGGTGGTGGGCCGCGGGTGGGTGGGTGGGGGGACACTAGACACCAGGGAGATGTTTGGGGTTAGTCACTGGACATTCTGCCCGCAGTCGGGCATTACAGTCCACTAGACCACCAGGGAGATATTGGGTTGGGGGTCTTTTACATTCTTCCGCGATCGGGCACTGGGGTGGTTGTTTCATGTTCTGCCCATGATCGGGCATTGGGAGATGTTTGGGGGTTGTGTATACGCTCTGCCCGCGACCGGGCATTGGGAGATGTTTTGGGGGTTGTTTCATGTTCTGCCCGCGATCGGGCATTGGGAGAATGTTTGGGGGGTTGTCAGTATCGTTCTGCCTGCGATCGGGCATTGGGAGATGTTTGGGGAGGTTGTCATTATACATACTGCCCTTGATCGGGCATTGGGAGATGTTTGGGGTTGTCAGTATACTCGTTCTGTCCGCGAGCGGGCATTGGGAGATGTTTGGAGGGTTGTCATTATAACATACTGCCGCGATCGGGCATTGGGAGATGTTTGGGGGTTGTCGGTATCGTTCTGCCCGCGATCTGGCATTGGGAGATGTTTGGGCGGGGTTGTCATTATACATACTGCCCTTGATCGGGCATTGGAGATGTTTGGGGGTTGTCAATATCGTTCTGCCGCGATCGGGCATTGGGAGATGTTTTGGGGTTTTCATGTTCTGCCGTGATCGGGCATTGGGAGATGTTTGGGCGGGGTTGTCATTATACATACTGCCGCGATCGGGCATTGGGAGATGTTTGGGGGGTTGTCAGTACTCGATCTGCGCGATCGGGCATTGGAAGATGTTTAGGCGGGGTTGTCATTATACATACTGCCTGCGATCGGGCATTGGGAGATGTTTGGGGGTTGTCAGTATCACGTTCTGCCCTGCGATCGGGCATTGGGAGATGTTTGGCGGGGGTTGTCATTATACATACTGCCCGCGATCGGGCATTGGGAGATATTTGGGGGTTGTCAGTATACGTTCTGCCCGCGATCGGGCATTGGGAGATGTTTGGGGGTGTTTCACGTTCTGCCCTTGATCGGGCATTGGGAGATGTTTGGAGGGGTTGTCAGTATACATTCTGCCCGCGATCTGGCATTAGGAGATGTTTGGGCGGGGTTGTCATTATACATACTGCCACGATCGGGCATTGGAGATGTTTGGGGGTTGTCAGTATCGTTCTGCCCGCGATCTGGCATTGGGAGATGTTTGGTGAGGGTTGTCATTATACATACTGCCGTGATCGGGCATTGGGAGATGTTTGGGGGTTGTCAGTATCACGTTCTGCATCGAACCGGCATTAGGAGATTTGAGGGTTGTTTCATGTTCTGCCCACGATCGGGCATCGGAGATGTTTGGGCAGGGGTTGTCATTATACATACTGCCCTTGATCGGGCATTGGAAAGATGTTTGGGGGTTGTCAGTATCGTTCTGCCCGCGATCGGGCATTGGAGATGTTTGGGTTGTTTCATGTTCTGCCCGATCGGGCATTGGGAATATTTGGGGGTTGTCAGTACTCGTTCTGCCGCGATCGGGCATTGGGAGATGTTTGGGTGGGGGTTGTCATTATACATACTGCCTGATCGGGCATTGGGAGATGTTTGGGGGTTGTTTTATGTTCTGCCACGATTGGGCAGCAGGTGCGTCGGTCCCGGCGGCTACTGCCTGGCGGCGGCCAGGCGCAAGTCCTCTGGGATCGGCGCACCTACATGCTAATGGCATGCAAATGGGGCCATAATCAGATGCAAATGGCCCCCCCACCTTGCATGAATTATGGCCCCAATTGCATGTCACCTTTTGAATATCGGAAATTTGCACATGGCGCAATGGTACTTGCGCCACATAGGTTAATGCTCAACTCTGACAACTTGCGGTGGCTGCAGAGTTCCACTGCGCCATGCACAGTGGCTGTGGCTGGGAGTGATATTCAAAGGTTGCTCAATAGCGCAACTCCTTTGAATATCACCCCGTCCACACCCCTGCCCAACTATTTTGAGCAGCGCAAGGGCTTGCGCCTCAGAATGGCGCAGTTTGAATATCCGGGTCATAGTATATAAAATAGGAGCAATAAAGTATCCAAACATGGAGATTCCCAGAGGCCCTAAAACTAGCAGGCAAATTTAAAATAAACTCCGAACAGCAAACAAAGAGAAGAACGCGCTAGGACTACCCACACACATATCAAAAACTCTCCAGAAAATATATATTTTGCAAATTTTGACTAGTTCTCCTTTAAGTACCATTAGTAACCAGACTTAAACAGGCAGGGGGTGACAGCTGGGTTATATAAGCAATAAAACACAACCGGGCATTGATAGTAGTGCCATTAACACCCCCCAAGGTTGTAATACGGCACATGGCTGTAGACAGAGTGCCTTCAGCACCTAGAAGTGTGCTCAGGGCACTACTGTCAACAATCTTGAGTGTTTTTGTGCTTACAAAATTGATTTAAAGGGAACATAAAATGTGTGTTAATTTGCAGCAGTTAGCAATGTTATTGTTTGCAGAAATAAAATGTGTATCTGCAAATAATACATATTTAACTGTACTTGAATAAATTCTGATGTAAAAAACTGTGTTTTCAGTTGTGAAAACAACATTCTGCACAGTTCTCTGCATGGAATAAGTAATTTGGAGTTTTTACCATGTCACAGTTTGTGTACAGAATGCTAAGCATGAGTTGCTAACCTACCAGAACAATGTTTAGAGTTCTATACACAAACTGTGACATAGTTAACACTCCAGATCACTGGTTCCATGAAGAGAACTGCAATATAATGACACACATAAAAAATTATCAAGTCACTTTTTATTGCAGGGCAATTCAGTATGGATCATATAGGGGTATGAATATAATTTCTGAAGCTAGAGATATTATAATTAGTTGCAATTTAGAAATCATTTCCTGACCTCTTTAAGATAGTAAAAAAGGAAAGAAGCAGGGAACAAATTATGATTTTGAAATTATTATTTTATTTTTGTTACCATTTTTTCTGCTGTGTTCAGAAATGTATTTAAGGTAGCATATGTGAACAACTCAAGGGTAACTGGTAGGAAACCCAGAATTTTTATTTTGTTACTGTGGCACAGACAATTTAGGCAGCTAGTTTTGAAAGCAACATTTCTAGATTGGAAAGTAGGAGTTTTCTAGGTGGTGCTAGTAGTGTACGTATAGCAGGTAGCCATTTACATTGCAGCATTTTCTAAACCCATTTTGTAATCATATATAAATCAGCCTAAAATTAAAGAGAACAAGAAATACAAAAAAAATTAAACTATCAAATATGTCCTGTCTTTTTTGTTAATACAGTGTGCGTCCCTGTATCATTGGAAAAATGTGTATTTGAGCCTGTATTTTAATTAATTACTTTTGTGTATTTTCACAACATGGCTGGTACTGGAGACTATGGGTTTACCATTCTGGTTTTCTTATCAGGAAAGTGAGCTAGATGCTGTCTCTGTGATGCGCCTGTTTGTGCTGTTGGCCCCACCTGCTGTCCTTGGGCCAATTTCACAACATTCCTGTGGAGCTGTCTAAACATTCCTTTTGAGATATAAAAAGCTTCATTTCATCCAGGAAGTGCCTAAATAGATGTTTTGTGATTAAATCTTCTATGCTTTTATATATAATATAGTCAGGAATCTCAGTTTTAACTTGTAGACTGATCCAGTTTTGGCACTCAAACATGTATTTTTTTATCCCCCATGCGTGTGCTCATGCGTATGGGTACGTAAGCACTGTTTATTTGTGCTACTATCTCTCCATACTGTACTTCATCCACATTTGTTGATATCATATGTTTTCTTAATTACACTTAACTGACACAATTAAATGTATCACTGTGAATCATTTTCTGTAGCTTAGCTTACTGTGTTCATTATAGATATGAGCTCTGGTTGCAGTGTACTCTATCGAACAATCAAGAAAATGATGGTGCCAGTAGTGCTCTCTAAAGGTAGTTATGTATGCACTGTACAGCACCTAATGTGATGTAAAGTAGTCTGTGCAGCTAAAACTAAGCTGGCATAGCTCATGTCATTGATACTTTATATATTCCCGAACATCAGTTTCTGTGACAATTACGTGTCGTATGAATTTGGAGTGTTGAAACAAATTATGTCTGTAGTAATTTCAGTTTGTGACCTCAAAGGTAAATTGAAATGTTGTAAACTGCATTTTGTTTACAACAGACATGAGGAAGTATCACAATATTGATACAACAGGATACAGATACTGTATTCAAAGCTTTGTGCCAAGTGCAGAACAATTGCACCCATGTTGTGCATGGGTATGCACCGAAATCCCATATTCAAAGGGTACCTTTGCACATGCTATAAATGTTTGTGCCTCTGCTCAGAGAAAATGTATGCAGCACACTAAGACAAGGGCAGAACCATGCATATTGGTGCAGCATGATATTCGGCATGTTAGCGGCACAAATTAGTTTGCATAGGTTACTTAGCACTGTATGTTTAGCACCTCTAAAAATGCCACCTTAGAACTGAGGCAAACTCTAGAGGTGGGTGGAGACATTGCAGGCCACTGTCCAAGGTGGTGCTCCTGGAAGCACACATAATCTTCCTCATGCAGCAGGTCCTAGAGGATGAGGAGAGGGCCAGTGCCCACCCTAGGCTAGGACATAAGCCATAAAGGCACTATGCTGCACACAGGCAGTACCGTCCATGAGGCACATACAAAGTCAGTGATGACCAGATCAAGGGCTGGGTCAGGCTGAACATGCCCATGCCCAGATGGCTGTGTGAGCTGCTGCATGACCAGCTATGGAGAGACACCCAGCGCAGCCATGCATTGTCTGTAAAGCTCAAAGTGATGGCTACAGTGTGTTTCCTGGCCACTGGAACATTCCAGAAACAGTTTGGGGACACCACTGGTATCTTTCAGTCAGCCACCTTGTGCCTGTTGGGCCATGCTGGGGAGTTCATCATATTTCCCAGCACACCAGCTGGGCAAACAGTAACCATGCAGCAGTTCCTTTGGGTTGTGTACCTGCCATCTGTATTCAGTGCCATTGATTGCACACATGTTGCCATCCAGGCACCCACTGATGATGGAGTAGAGGGTTATCTCAATAGGAAGGAGTACCACTCCCATCAGTTGCCAGGTGGTGTATGATTAAACAGGTCACATCATCAGCGTCCTGGCACAACAACCTGGCACACTGCATTGTACATCATAGTTGTGGTGACTGTGGAATAATGTGTAAGACACCAACCGGTGTACACCACTGCTTCACTCATGTGTTACCATACCTACTGCACATGATGCTGCTTGATGGTTCTAGCCATGTACAGCTGTGTTGTGTGCACCATGTGTGTGCCTGAGCCCCACATCTGTTGCTACCCAGGGTGGCTTCTGGATGTCTGTGTGTGCATGCCAGTGTTGGCCTGAGTGCTGGATGGCTGTTCAGTGGCTGTGGAGTGTGTGAGTGTGATTTCATGCCACCTGAGCCATGACATTGCTTATCGGACTCCAGCCTGGAGCTGCTGTTGCATGTGCTGCATTCATACCTCTGGAATGCCTACTGATGGTGTGAATTCATTACGTAGCTCGGGCATGCGCCAGTGCAGCATGGAACAGCCAATGCAAGTGCAGTCCTCCACTATAGGAGCCACAATGCTGTCTCTAGTATGCCACAACCAGTCCATTGCAGCTGCTCAATTCCCATAATCCATGTGTGATTGGTGGCCCAAGTGTCAGCCAGTTGTACCTGGGTTGTGTACATTTATCCACCCCTGCATCACATGTCCTGTATGCACAGCTGGCTGAGTTCACTGTATTTTTGTCCATAACAGATATTCCATTTGAAAGAATTGTGGTTGATATGGTGGAATCCCTGGTAAAAATATTAGCAGGATGTCAGTATGTTATGGTGATAATGGGTCTTGCTAAACCATACCCTAAACCTATTCCCATGTGCCCCACTGCTGCCTAGTCAGTAGCCAAAGAATTGCTAAACATGTTTTCCCAATTTGAGTTGCCAAAGGAGATCTTAACTGATCAGGACATCAACTTGTTGTCAAAGCTTATTAGGGAGGTGTGTGCTTTACTGAAGGTCAAGTCCATCCGGACATCAGTGTACCACCCTCAGACTGATGTCTTGGTCAAAATATTGAACAAATCCCTAATGGGTATGCTGTCTACATTTGTTTCAGCTGAAGCAAAAAACAGGGATAAACTGCTGCCCTATTTAATCTTTGCAGTTCAGGAGTTGCCTGAATCGTCCATGGATTTCTTGCCCTTTGAATTGTTGGAAGGGCAACAACCCTGGATGCTAGGTGTCATAAAGTAAATGCAGGAAAAACAGGCAAATAGTCCCCCTAACATGCTCTAATATGTAATACAAATGAGTGAAAGAGTAGACATGATTAGAAGATTTGCCAGGGAAAATCTATTCACAGCACAGCAAACCCAGGCATGACACTTTAATCAAGGGGCCAGGCTATGGGAGTTCAAATCTGTCGACTGAGTACTTCTGCTCCCTAGCTCTGAAAGTAAACTCCTCGTTAAATGGCAAGGACCGTATTAGGTCCTGAGAATGTGGGGCCAGTTGATTATGAAGCATGACAGTCTGACTGACTGAAAAAAAAAGAAATACAAATTTATCATGTTAATTTGTTTAAGCCCTGGAAAGACAGAAATATTTTGCCAGTTGACCCAGAGTAACTTAAAGGGGCACCTGGTTAGGTGACAGATGAGGACATTGAAGATGGAATCCTCAACTTAGGCCCTAAAATTTTAAGACTCAAGCCCAGTCCTACTGGAGGAACAAATCAACCTGATTAAGAAAAATGAAGCCCAGCAAGTGGCAGGAAATTTTGGGGATGTGTCCTCCTTAAAATCGGGACAACTTGTGTGATCCAGTACCATGTAGTTACTAACTCTGGTGTGCAGATCTATCCAGAAAAAAGTCTGAGAGATAGTATGGGAGGAGAAATGCTCTATGTTGAAACTGGGAGTCTTTGAGGAATCTCAGTGACTGGTCTAGCCCTGTTGTATTAGTCCAAAAACCAGATGGGACCACTCAGTTTTCTTTTGACTTTTGGAAAGTCAGTGCAGTCTCCAGGTTTGTTGCAATATGCCTAGGATAGATGAATTTCTGGACTGACTGGGTAACGCCAAGTACATTAGTACCCTAGACCTGACCAAAGAGTATTGGCAAATCATGCCAATACCTGAATCCTGAGAGAAAATGGCCTTTGTCATGACATTTGGTCTGTATCAGTTAACTGTGCTCCCTTTAGGGTTGCATGGTGCCCTGGCCACATTTCAGAAAATAATGGATCGAATCATCCACCCCATGGGTTATATGCAGCAGCATGCCTGCACAATGTTGTTATATTTAGCTCTAATTGGGACACTCACTGCGGGATGTGGACATGGTACATCAGTCACTCAGGGAGGCAAGTCTTGTAGCCAGTGCCATGAAATGCATTCTAGGGTGACAAGAAACTAAAATACTTGGGATTTATGTTTGGGAATGGCTATAAGCATGCAGTTGTTGGCAAGGTAAAAGGCCTTGCTAAAAGCAGTTTGACTGTCTTAAAAAAATGTATTTGATGACTGGGTTGTCTATTTCCTAGATTTTGGTGGCAACTATAAATGCCATTATGAGCACAAATGCCTACTAGGAATACAGGCAAGGAAACATTTGCCCAACCGTTGCATACTACTGATGTCCCCAACCCAACTGTGGCATGACCATGCACAACTGTCATCATCAGCGATGACCGTAAACTCGTGTTTCTTTCTGTTCAGCACTTCTTATGCCTGGCAACAGAATACCAGAAAAATCAGGGAGTCCACATGCCCAAAATAATTCATTTTTCAGATGGTGTACCAACACAATAGAAATACAAAGGCTGCTTTGCTGATGCTTATCTGAAGAGACAGATTTTTTGCCTTCAAATTGAGAAACGTTACTTTGGAAGCTGTCACAGAAAAGGACCATGTGATGGTACAATTGGTGTCCTCAGAGTTGGTGTCCTCAAAAAGAATGCTTATACAGCTATAACCTTGAGATGAACAGTGATTAGCAGTGTACATAATTTGTTACTTGGTATTACTTGGTTTGAATAGACAAAGTAGGCAAAAGCCCATTAAATTGTCTCCCCCTCATAGTTGGGTTATTGTTTGACATATGTCTGTAGTAAATACTTCTCTAGTTGTTTTTTAAAGGAGTCAAATGTAGATACATGCACTAGATAATCTGGGAGTGAATTCCATGTTATAGAGGATCTTACTATGTAGAAGTTGTGTCTTTTAACTGAACTTACTTTAGGGACTATTAACTGTTTACTGTGAGATCTAAGATTGATACTCTGGGGATTTAGTTTAAAACCACATTGTCCCAACAGAAACCAGATTTTTCATAATATTATACAGCAATAGTGAGTCACCTCTTTTGCATCTAACATGAAGTGTGAACAAGTTTAATACTTTAGTTCTAGTATTGTAATCCAAGCCTTTAAGGCCTCTACTTGATTTAGTTTGTTTTCTCTGATTTTTTTCCAGTAAGTTTATATCACGCCGTAAATAAGGGCTGTAAACTGACCTAAATTGTTGATGTGAGGAAAAACATTTAAGCCACCCGAAAAGTGAGAATAAGCATGTGTTTGCACAAGAAACATTCTTCTTTGTAAAGTAAGGGGAAGTGAACTGCAAACAATCCCTAAAAAGCAATGTGACAACTTCACCTAGCACCTGCATTGCACACGGTGTCAGAGGTATTCAACCATACTAGTTCAGTATGTTTCTGCAAAAAAAAGGTGCTGTTTTTGCGCACTGTATAACAACAAAGGGTAGTGTAGAAATAACATGTTTACTGGAGAATCTTTCTTTAAAATTTTGGGGCAGAGCTGACTAAAACACCACCACAGATCAGATGTTTCATATGACTGCCACAGTTGAGATCTCCAACACAGCCATTACCAGCTTTGTCAAGATCAGCAACTCTGTCACCATCACCAGTAGTACCACCTAGATGCCAATGCCACTGAGGTCTACAGGTCCACCAGCACCACTATCAAGGTCTTAGGAATTGCCTTCTTCATACAGAGTTCATCCTTGCCACAGGAGAGTTTATCATCAGCAGTGCAAGTGTTCATGTTATATATTTTCCAGTGGGTTGAAATGCAGGGGTTGTTTATGTGTGATAAATGATTGCTTCACTTATAACCATAGACGATTCCATTACTGTCATGATAGGACTGTGAAATTTCTTCTTAGCTAGTGTTATGTGTTCCACTCTGGGATCACACCTACACATTCCAGGACATGGCCATAGCATGGATCCATGTCCACCCAGGAGCTTATTATGTATCCATCATGGTGGGGCTTTTAAAGTTCCATACTTCCCTCAGGAATTCAGCAGCAGTCCTTCCCTGAAGGCTCAAGATTATTTCTGGATGTTTGTACTTTTACATGGATATCCATGAAGGAACCTTTGTGGCTATACAGTTTATGACCCGGAGGAAAAATGTTCTTGATTATATATCTGGATGTGGCTGTGTCTTCCACATGCACAGTGTATCAGTTGAAGAATGCAACCAGCACACACAGTTTTGCTGATGATGACATACTGTAACTGATTATTCCTCCAAACCATTAAATCACATTGAGCTTGATTCACAAACCGGGGTGCAGGGCTTGCATCAAGCCCTGTGGCAAACCCATTTTTTGGCGCAGCTGTGCCAAACACATCACCACAAAGTGTACCCGATTCAGGAAGATTGGCAGCAGTTGCAACAATGTTCCTGATTTATAGTAGCTTGCACCAAATATTTAGTGCAAGCCCCATAATAAAGGTACCTGAGATAGCCAGCCCAGTGGCACTGAGGGTTGAGGCACTGGGTGCCACACCTCGCTCCACACCGGCGACCCGGGTTTGGGAATGGACTCCGGTCACCAGGGGTTGGCAGGGGCAGAGAGGGATTGAGTGCCTGAAGGCTGCTCTCCCTCGCCGGGGGAAGGGGTTTTCAGTGGTCGGTGCATTGGTGTCCCTAGTGGAGGCTGGGGGGGACACTGCACTGACACTGCAAGCAGAGGGATGAGTTGGGGCACGGTGCCAGGAGGGAGTGCATGCAGACACATGTGTGCTCCCCCCCTTGGTGTCACTGCATGCCCCAATCATGTAAGCACTACTAGAGGAGGAAAAAAATGGTGACCGATTGCGGCAGTTTGATGGCCATCCTCGGGACGCTCAACCTCGGGAGCACTGCTGAGATGCTGGATCCTGTGTCAGCAGGAGTAAGGGGGACTCTCTGCTGCCCCAACGTGGGGTGGGAAGCCATGGGGGTATTTGGCAGTGGGGGCTCCATTGGGGGATGTAGTGGACCAGACGGTGGCCAGATGATTGGGATGCCAGGATGGAATATGCAGATCGGGAGCCACAAGGTAAAAAGTATAAAGAAAAAAAAGGTACTCGAGATTGCTGCAAGTTAGACCAGAAAATGCTGATCTAACTTGCGGCAGTCAGCACACTGGAGCAAGAATCCTGATCACTGGCTGGGGAATGCCACATGCCCTATGCACCCTATGTTCAACGCACCCTGGGCTTGTGGCATTCCTGGACATTTTCTGAGTTGGGCCAGTTGTATGGAAATTCAGTGAATCCATACAATCCATCATGACTCAAGAGTTTTAGTTTCCAGAGGATTACATCACCTGAATAAATCATGCCCTGTACAGATATAAAATATATTTCAAATGAGTATTAATTTTGTCTGTTGTCAGTGTGTTGGGATTTAAATGCATTTGAAATCAATAGCATCTATTTTGCTATATGTGGCTATTTTCATTCAATCAGTCATTTTTACTTGATAGAAAAGTGCCCATTGTAATGAATTCCTCTCTCTCTTCTGCTGCCCTTGCTCAGCACTATCTTTACACACAGTATTGTATATTTTAAGTGATTGCAATCTGTTTTGCAGTATATAGATTTTTCAGTGTGTCCGAACTTAAATTGCATTTCAGATTAACATAATTTTTTTTTGCCATGTATAGCAATTTTCATTTCATCTCTCTTATTTTACTTAATAGCTGAGTGCTCCAAATAATAGATTCCCTCTCTCTCTTATTTGGGCCTGGAACCAGCTGCCGTGATTGGCAGTTGCTGTTTAGTACAGATACCAGGCAAGATTCAGTCCATGTACAGCAGGAGACTATATGTATGTAGGATACATTTATGTACATACGGTTTAAAAATATCTTCTATTTTGTTGTTTGTACCATAGTTCTAAGGAATGTCTACTTATATGTATTGTGTCATCGTTAGATACTGTCTCATTGTTGTGGTGGCCATTTTATGCATGGCATCTATTAGAGAAAGATTGTGCTAAAATAAAATAAAATACTCATTTCAACTGAGATATCTGTGATATTTGTCTTATGCACATATGACTCTACAGCTATGCAGCAAAGGTGGTCTGTGAAAGCAAATAGTTTCAAGCCATAGCTAAACTGTGACTTTTTCTGGTTTGGGATGTAGTGGTGTCCTATAATGAATGGTTGAGTAAAGGCCCAGAAATGTGGATTGAGAACCATTGATGAAATATCACATACTACCAAACCTAGAGTAAATAGGAGACATAGGCATTGTGATATCAAATTTATTACTAAAAACAGAATGTTTGGCATCATGTACACCATGTTACCCATGCAATAGTTTCCATATGATACCGAGTCCTATTTTTCAAAACTTATATGTGATGAACTACTTTTATATTTGGAATTATACAGCTACCATATATATCAGTTCAACACATGGCACAGTCATGAAATTTAAACTTTTTGGAGGTATGAATGTCAGTGTTTCTCTCCCAAGGTTTCTCTTCATGCAGAGAGAGAGAGAGAGATGCATGTCATTACATGGATGGAGCCTCTTCTCTTTAGAAATTGCCATCAGATATTTCCCAAAATCTGATGATTCTCAATTACCAACTTCATCCCTAACATGTAATTATCAACTCATGAACACTTTAATAGCACATTAATTCCTGACATTATGAAGCACTTTATTGCAGTCGTATTACAGTAACAGATGAAACAACCAGTTTATTAACACATGTACAGGACCATTTTATTAATGGATGGAACAACCACCCTCAGAATTTGATAACCTCTCAAAAATACTGTACTGCCCTTAATAAGTAACAGAAGTAAAAAAAAATACAAAAAATTCCCTTAGCCTAAGAACTATATTACTAACCCAACATCTTCCTCCAGCTTCAGTCACAAAACAGTCATGTAATAGCTATCCCCAATCCTCAGCTGCATAGTGATCCTTTCTTTCTTTCTTTCTTTCTTTCTTTCTTTCTTTCTTTCTTTCTTTCTTTCTTTCTTTCTTTCTTTCTTTCTTTCTTTCCATCCCACATTTAGTGTTGTGCATATAATGTTAATGATGCTAAGGTTTATATTTCATTTGATTATTGTTTTCTCCCTCATTGCCCTCTCTCTCATCTCCCCCACCCTCACCTTGTTCTTTTTAGTGTCTAATTATTTTCTTCAACTTAATGTCTCCAAAATTAAAGGTGCTTTATGAGGTAACATTGCATCATTAAACATAT
Source organism: Neoceratodus forsteri (assembly GCA_016271365.2). Classification (NCBI taxonomy): domain Eukaryota; kingdom Metazoa; phylum Chordata; order Ceratodontiformes; family Ceratodontidae; genus Neoceratodus; species Neoceratodus forsteri. The sequence continues at coordinate 594,272,590 of CM028133.1, read as the reverse complement.
CTCTAGCACGTCCCTCTAATTTCTTACTTTTAATATTACTTTCTCCAGTACAGTTAGAAACACGGGTGCTACCATTAATACTATACTTTCTTTCAATATTAACGTCTCTTATCTTCGTAAAATTGCCTACTTTTTCATAATATTTCACATGTGTTGTCCAACCTCTACCTTTCTGCCCCCAAAACCCTTAGTTATGCCTTTGTCTTTTCTTGCCTGACAGTTGCTGCTGTCTTCCCTTTGGTCTCCCTAAATCTCTCCTTTTAAAGAGTTTACTATGAACAAAATTGTGTTGCCTGTCCTGCAAACATGCATGGGTTCCCTGTCTCTTTTAATATCTAATACAAAATAGCCCTTTTCAAATTCTACATACTCTTCTGCTTGTTTTCTGGGTTTCTGATCTGTCACTCTTTCCCCATTTTGTGTCTTTATTTGGGATTATTTATTTAACTTCTTTTTCTGTGTGGTTAGTATAGCCTCAGTCTCTGTCCTCCTTAAACTAGCTCCTCTCCACGTTTTAAATCTTATCTTAAAACATTATTTTCTGTCTTGATTTTCTTTCCTCCTGAGACCTTTAAGTTTGGCAAGCTATAACAGAATGTTATAGTTTATATACCTCTGCTTATTATTAATATCAAATATTTAGTTAGGTACTGTTATACATACCTCTGATCATTATTAATATCAAATATTTAATTGTTTTTATTGTCTTATACTGATAATGACGATCTCACTTTGAGATAGAGCTCTTGCAGCAATTAATAACCATTAGGACTATGCTGCCAGGCACTAGGACCCCACAGAAAACTTCTAGCTAGCAGTCCAAGATGGGGGACTGTCCCCAATGTCACCTCCACCCACAATGTCAGCCACTATATAAAGGAGGCAGTCCCCTGGTGCCACCCAAGTTCTTTTCCCTCCATCGATCCTACATTTCGACTCTACTGACACCTCCTGCTATCCGTCGACCACCATTTTCCAGATGCTCCACAAAATTCTACTTTTCAAGTTTCTCAATCGCCTCTTTATGTCTGCCAAATCTAGTACTACTATACCATAGTGAAAGGCTAAGTGTGCATGTGGAAAACAAATTCTGGCAAAAGACCACCATTTGTCTTGCCTCCACAGCACAAGTCGGACAACTGCCCGCACTGCCTTAACTTCAACAAGTGCACTCGCATCCACCACCTGAAGACATTCAAGGCTCACCTGCTGGAGCAACAGGTGACCACAATGCAGAAATCGCACTCTGGGCACAGCTCCTCTTCGTCCTCTGCTTACGACACATCCCCAAAGGAGAAGAAGCAATCGGGGAAGCATCACAGGAAGGATAAGGACACATGCAGGTCAGACTCACAGTCCCGTTCCCTGCAAAAGAGCTCCAAGGCATCCACCTCTAGCTGGAGGTCAGACTCTGCCACCTCAATGTAGCTAGCCCTCCCCGGGGTTGCGACCACTAAACCACCTGCCTTTTCCCAGATGTCAGGTGGAAGTTCAGGGAAAGGGCCTTCCCAGGCCTCTTCTTCTATCTGGCTGTCAGACCCCACAAACATTTATTAGGGTCTTGGGATGAGGACTTGGCCTCTTCTTCCTCCACTTCAATGGGCGTCCGTTTGGGTCCCACTGTCATCAAGGCCTCATCCTCCAGTTGATCAGCCAAGACTGAGAACCACAAGAGGTGCCAGGGTAGTGAGCTCTCCAAGGATCCACCCTCCATGCCACCTCTGTTGTCCATCATCCTTTTGAACCAGCAACAGCCTCTGACTTCATCTGTCTCCATTAATTTGTAGCTGGACCAGACATCAGCCTCCCAGCAGTCATCAGTCAGCCAGTGGCCTCCAGCAAAGGACCTGATGACAGCTGACCTGATGTCAAGCCCTACCAAGCCTCTAGCCATGGGGCTTGACACCCAGTCATTAACTAAGCCCCAGGCACCTGGCCCTCAGAACGAGGACCTAATATCCATTGATTTGACTGATGGAGGCCTGGTGCCAGACCCCCTCAGATGTCAGGCCTGCCACCAGTTCCTTCAGGGCCAGCCAACCCAACACATGATCAGCCAGCAGGCTCAATGGTCCCTTTAGTGGAGGTAGGAGCACTCTTTACAAGTTGGTGAAACACCATCAAGAGCGACCTACTTCTGAAACTGGAACCTGTGGGTACAACTCATACAAAATGAGCCAGCACCAGGTAAACAGCTGCCAAAATAAATATTTATTTGTAACTATGCTACATAAAAGTATGTGCAGACAGACACATTTCTAAAAACTCCCGACCAGGTTTCACCCAAAATTGGCTTTCTCAAGGGATACTGGTCTGTTGGAGGAGCCAAACTTTTAAACATGGTTTGAACCAATCATCACATCAGAAACATTTTAAAGTGACCGCACATATTTTTATATAGTCTATGTATGTATACTAAAATGCCTTACAACCTTTACCTTTATCATATTATTAATTTAAAAGCTTATTCAGGTTACTGAATAGGTTCAATCTTAATTCCTACTGAAACATATCAACACAGCTATTTGAGAATACAATAATTCTGATGCAATTTGACTAAAAACCCTTATTAATGAACAGGAGGCAGTAATGTAATTTAACTTTCTTTATGTGCACATGTATATATAAACATGGAACAGTTTTACACATTTAGGAGCATTGGCATAGTCTGATCAACCCCCCCCATGTTCTCGAGTATCCGCCCTATCATGCAAACCTGGTATTATTTGATAAAAAAAAAAACCTTTATTAATGAACAAGAGGCAGTAATGTAATTTAACTTTCTTTGTGTGCACATATATATATATACACATGGAACACTATTACACATTTAGGGGCATTGGCATAGTCTGACCTACCCCCAGGTTCTCAAGTCTCAAATACAAATTATGGCTTCCTTCTTTTCCTTATGAAAGGCATGATATCCACCCTATCATTCAAATCTGGTGGATAATAACCACCCAGTTGGAAAATCCACATTGCCTCTTTTTCTAATAACAAAGACTCGATGTCTCCCCCTCTACAATTAAGGCGTACCTTTGCTATTCCTCTAAATGAAAAAGAATGGGGCCCCTGGTCTTCAGCTAGTTTTACATGTTCTGCCAATGCGTTTAATAAGTCTCCATTTTTAATGGCCTGTGCATGTTCTCCCACTCTCACTTTCAATTGTCTAGTTGTTTTACCAACATAAAAGCTACCACAGCTGCAAGTGGCCAGATAGATCACATTTGTGGAATCACATGAAATGAACTGACATATATCAAATGCTTTGTTCACATTCTGGCTTCTAAATATTTTCATTTTTTCCATAATTGGACAATATTTATAGGCCCGCACTTGTGATTCATTGCTGGCAGCTGTGGTAGCCAGGTCCTGGGCCTAACAGTTGGTGGCTGGTAGCTGTGTGTTAGAGGGTCAGCTAGGTTCTTCCCTCTTTTAAAACGAAATCTTGGTAATGCTAGGTTCTGTTCAGCAGTTCTGCGATGTGGATCTGACGCCACTATATTACAATGTTTCACTAATATGTTTTTTATTGCTGTTGATTTCCTATTAAAGACTGTGATAAAATGTATTCATTCATCTATGTTTTTATTATTGGTATTATTCCTATTTCTATTTTCTCTTTAACTTTTGGTCTTTAATAATTCAGTTCTATTTAGTTGTTTAACTAACTCATCTGCCTGATCCAAACAAATATCTGTGTAGCCCCTATTCCGGCTGATTAGTTCAAACCATGTTTAAAAGTTTGGCTCCTCCAACAGATCAGTATCCCTTGAGAAAGCCAATTTTGGGTGAAACCTGGTTGGAAGTTTCTAGAAATACATCTGTCTGCATGTTCTTTTTATGTACCACAGTTATGAATAAATATTTATTTTGCAGCTGTTTACCTGGTGCCGGCTCATTTTGTGTGAGTTCTGCAGATTTTACTGAACCTGGCCCAGGTATTCATGAGGTTTGGAGCGGATTTTTTGGATTACTTTTTTAACCTATAGGTACAGCAGCAGTAGTACCTCAGCCAACGTCCCTCCTACCGCAGGACTCCTCTGCCACCCCTGACACTAGCCCGCCTGACTCCAGGTGGCTCGGATCATGGCTCAGACGGATGTTGGAGTAACAAATGTCACACATCCTCATGGTCTTCCTCCCACAGGTGGAGCAAGTCTAGAGACCATCACTCCCGAGGGTGGAGGAGGTCAAGAGGACGTCACTCCCGGCATCACAGCAGGTCTACCGACTGTCATACAGACCTATCAGGGGACAACAGCAGTTCCTCCTCATCTTACACTTCTTCCAAGGATGACTTCCCTCTGCCTTCACTGGATCCCAGGAAGGACTCACCTAGGTCTCCACCAGATGACCCCATCTTTCTTGAGGTTATGAGGCACATCCAGTTCCTCAACCAGTGGTAAACAGAAGACCTAGACCTGGAAAGGAGATGCCTGGCTAAGTTTTTTGGGGCTACTGACCCCAAACCGCTAGGCATTCCTCCATTGGTGGAACCTTTCCAGGATGTGACAAAGCTGGCATGGAAACACCCTTCCACTACTTTGGAAGTGCCTAAAAAGGCTGACCACCTATACAGAACCCCCAGAAATGAGCCCCACCTTGGTGAGCACGCCAAGGTGGACTCCATAGTTGTTACAGTGGCTCATGGCAAGTCGCAGCAGCCCAAGCATACCAGCTCCCAGCCACCAGACAAGGAGACAAAGAAGATTGACCAGTTTGGGAGGAAGGTGTACACCTCTTCCACCTGTATTATCAGGTCTCAAAATTTCTTGGCACATGTGGTCATGTACCAGAAGTGCCTGTGGTTGAAGGCTATGGACTTAGCTAAGACACAGCCAGATTCTGACAATAAGTCAGAGCTCTTGGCAGTCCTGCAATCTGGAGCAGATGTGGGCAAACATGTCCTCAGATGCTCTTATGATGTGGCAGATACAGCAGCCAGAGTCACCGCCTCAGGAGTATGCATCAGGTGACACTTGTGGCTTCAAGTGTCCGAGTTTAGGCAGGACCTACAGGATATTATTCTAGATCTGCCATTCCAGAGCCCTGTGCTGTTGGACCAAGAGGCTGAAAAGATCATTACCAGCCTACAGGACTCAGGGAAGGCTGTCTCAGAAGTACACAAAATGTTCAAATCGGAACCTTACCCCCTTAGGCACCGTCCCTCTCGGAGGCACCAAGGACAGCAATTAAAGAAACATCCTCAACAAGGGGGATTCAAAAGAAAAGCACCCCATCAGACAACAGGAACTCAGGGGCTGTGAACAGCTAAGCAGTCCAGCACTGTTCTCCCCACCCTGTCAGCCTCATCCTAACTCATTGCCCGCCCCTTTCCTCCAGCAGATTTGTTAGGGGAGGCAGTAGGAGAGTGGTTCTCCCTTTACTTCGCAGGTTGGACAAGCATCACCACAGATTACTTTGTGCTGCAACTCATAGAAAGAGGCTATGTCCTGGAGTTTTCCCAGTTGCCTCCAGACAACCCACCAGTTTACATGACCTGCTTCCCATCCCATGCATGTCTTATTCGGGTGGAGATCTGTGCCCTCCTGTCAAAGCAAGCCATTCAAGTAGTGCCAGAGTCCCAGAGGGGCAAAAATTACTACTCTCGCTTCTTCCTGGTTCCGAAGAAGACAGGGGACCTTCACCGAATCCTGGACCTCAGTCATTTGAACCTCTACATAAAGTATAAAAGGTTCAGGATGGTGACACTCCGGGGGTTGCTTCCCATGCTATGCCAAGGAGATTGACTCTGCTTCCTGGTCATACATATAAAGATCCTGCTGTCCCACAGGAAGTATCTCCGATCTGCATTCGAAGGAGAGCATTACCATTTCAGAGCCCTTCCCTTCAGTCTATCCTTGGCACCTCAGATATTGATCAAATGCCTGGTAGTAGTAGCGGCAGCTCTCAGGAGGCAGGGGAATTACAACTACCCCTACCTCGATGACTGGCTTCTATCAGCCCCATCCAGAGAATAGCTTCTGTCAGACCCTGGAGTGCACCTTCAGAATGTTCCAGGGCTGGCCTGGTGACACTGAGGGCTGAGACGCTGGACGCCTTACGTCGCTCCATGCCAGCGACCCATGTTTAGAAATGAGCACAGGCCACCAGGGGTCAGCAGGGGTGGAGAAGGATGGAGCACCCGATGGCTGCTCTCCTTCTCCAGGAGGGGGATCTGCAAGCCCCCTACACAATATTGCCACCTGAGGGAGCTTGGGTCATTGGGGCAGTATAAAGGGGGAGCAGCGCAGGATTGTGCCAGATGTCAGCAGAGGGCAGGAGCAGGAGGCATGTCTCAGTGTGTCTCCTGGCTCATTGGCCCTCAGTGCACGCTGATGTCTGGGGGGTGGAGAAAGCACGGAGGAAAAAGGATCCCGCAGTGGCGCCGGTAGGTGGGTCTCGAGAGACAGCCCGTGGAGGGCTCTGGTAAGTCCATGCAAGGTGCACATTCCAAATCAAGGTCAGAAGGTGTTAGAGAACTCCTCCAGGCCACCAGGAGGCAAGCCAGAAATCTAGGGTCTATGGAGTGGGGCACCCATATACGTGGACATTCCCGGAGGGGTTCTGAGGCAAGTCTACATTGAGGCCCTAAAAAGTGGAGCACTGCGGGAGTTGGAGGATAAAAATAGAGTAAAGAAAAAAAGAATATTCCGTGACCATGGGATAACCCTAAATCTCCCAAGGTCTGCCCCATGGCCATCCAAGAGGCTCCAAATCATAGGAGCCATCTTAGATACTGTTCAGGGGAGAGCCTTTCTCCTGTCAGAAAGGGCAGATTGTCTTCATATGCTGGTTTGGAGATTAGTCTCCATAGACCAGGCTCCAGCCAGAATGGTACTACAACTCCTAGGCCATATGGCTGCTGCCATAGTGACCATGCCTCTCACTCTTCTGCACATGTGAACTCTGCAGTGGAACCTCAGGGTGCAGTGGGATCAGTGAAGGGAAGATCTCAACCAGAAGGTCAGGATCCCCAAGGCAGTACACCAAACCTTAGCATGGTGGCTGAATCCCTCCTGGTTGGTGACAGGGCCCCATTCAGGAACCCCTCCCCTCAACAGATATCCACCACAGATGTGTCAGGATGGGATGGTGTGCCCACTTCAGGAGCAGTCAGACCCGAGGGTCTTGGACTCATACAGAATGCTCTCTGCATATCGTTTTGGATATACGGGCTGTGCTGTATGCCTTACAGGCATTCAAGAGTGACCTCCTTCCAGGCCCAGTTTTGGTCCAGACAGACAACATGCCAGTGGTTTTCTATATGAACAAGCTGGGGGGGAAACACATTCTTACCCCCTTTGCAGAGAAGCCATGAGAGTCTGGTATTAGGCAGTAGATCACAGCCTGGAACTGTTCGCAATACATGTCCCAGGTCTTCAGAACACATTAGCAGACAACCTCAGTCGTTCACAATCCCAAGCTCATAAATGGGAACTATTTCAAGATGTAGTAGATGACCTATTTGAAAGATGGGGGACTCCAGAGCTGGACCTCTTCACGTCCGTATTCGATGCCAAACTGCTCAATTTTTGCTTGCTTGAGCCAGGGGCTGGTGTTTTCTGGTGAGATGCATTGTCTATCTCTTGAATGGGAGATTTCTCTATGCTTTCCCACCTTTCCACCTTCTGCAGCGAGTCCTCCTCAAGCTACAGTTGGAACCAGCAACCATGATTCTGGTAGCACCATTCTGGCCTAGACAGACTTGGTTCCTGCTTCTGCAGCAGCTAGTGGTAGAACCCCCAGTACCACTTCCTCTGTCCTTGAGGTTGCTATCCCAAGAGCAGGGCTCACTAGTTCACCCCAACCTCAAATCTCTGCATCTCCATACATGGCTCCTGAAGACTTAGCCAGGTGCAAGTACGGGGTGTCTGAAGGGGTAGCAGAGATGTTAGTGGCTGCCAGAAAACTGTCTATGAGGTCCACATATGCCATGAAGTGGAAGTGGTTCAGCCTCTGGGCTGCTACCCATGACTTGGATCCGTTGTCTTGTGAGGTGAACTGGGTCCTGGAGTATCTATTATCCTTGTCTGATTCAGGTCTAAGCTATTCATCCATAAAGGTACGTCTTTCGGCTATCTCAGCCTATCATGTATCGGTGGATGGCAGGACCTTGGCACAGCTAGATCTGTCATGTACCTTCCTGCGAGGTATCCTGCACATCAAACATACATAGAAACATAGAAAGTGATGGCAGATGGGGACCAAAGATCCATCTAGTCTACCCTGAATGCTACACCCCCACTTTGAATTTCTCAGAGACAATCCCCTTCAGCCTATCCCAAGCAGATTTGAATTGCCTTACTGTTTTGGAGTCAATGACTTCTGCAGGTAGGCTGTTCGATGTAGCCACCACCCTTTCCGTAAAGAAGAACTTACACATGTTACCCCAGAACCTCCCTCCCCTTAATTTCATTTCATGACCCCTTGTCCTTGAGGAGCTACTGATTGGAAAGAGTTCCTGGGTAGGAACTCTGTTTATGCCCTGCAGGAACTTGAATGTCTCTATCATGTCACCCCTGTCTCTGCATTGCCTCAGTGAGTACATGTTGAGTTGCTATAATCTGCTTTCTTATAGCAATTCATGGAGCCCTTGTACCATTTTTATTGCCCTCCTCTGTAATGTCTCTAGTCTATCCATGTCCTTCCTGAGATAAGGCCTCCAGAACTGTACTCAATACTCAAGGTGGGGCCTTACCTGGGACTTGTACAGTGGCATGATCACATCCCCCATTCTGCTTGTGGTTCCCCCTCCTATGCATCCCAGAATTTTGCTGGCTCTTTGTGCTGCCTTTTCTCATTGTCTGCCCACTTTTAAGTCATCAGAGACGATGACCACAAGATCCTGTTCCTTTCTGGTGGCAGCTGTTAGCTGCTCCCCTCCCAGATATTAGACTGTCCCTGGGTTGCTCCTGTCCAGATGCATCACTTTGCATTTTCTTGCATTAAATTTTAACTGCCACATGCTGGACCATTTTTCTAGCTTGAGCAGGTCACTTTTCATTTGTTCCTCTCCTTGAGCAGTGTCCACTCTGTTGCAGATCTTTGTGTTGTCTGCAAACAGACTCACCTTCCCGCCCAGCCCTTCAGTGATGTCACTTATGAAAATATTGAAGAGTAAAGGACCCAGGACGGACCCCTGTGCACCCCGCTGGTCACCCCCTATCCCCTGATGCTGACCCATTGATCATCACTGACTGGTTCCCCCATTCAGTACCCTGTTCACCCATAGGATTTGTTGTTTATGCTAGAGAAGTTGACTTTGCCTCCCTTTGAACCAACTGCAAGTTGTGAGCTTTGCGTTCTCTCTTGGAAGGCATTATTTTTAGTTGCTATTACTTTAGCCAGGAGTATTTCCGAGCTCCAGGCTCTTATGTGCAAAGAGCCATATTTGATTTTTCATAGGGACAAGTTGTCCCTTCGCACAAATCCTAAGTTTCTCCCGAAGGTGGTGTCAGAGTTTACTCTCAACCAAGACATTCACCTGTCTAATACCCTGAATACTCCAACAGAGGGGAGGCCTTGTTACATACCCTAGATGTACATAGAATCCTCAGGTATTACATCGACTGTACACGGTCCATAAGAAAGTTAGACCAATTGTTTGTGTCCTTTGCCCAATGAATGTTTAAAGCACCAGTCACCAAACAGACCATGTCCAAATGGCTAGTCAACTGCATTGTTTTCTGCCATGAGAAATATGGAAAAACCCTGCCAGGTCTAGTGAGAGGTAATTCGACCAGGGGGATGGCGATGTCCTTCACATCACTCAAAAATGTGTGAGCAGCAGACCCTTGTGCCACAACCATCTGGAGTTTGGTGCACACCTTTGTCCGGCACTATAGTTTGGACACTGCTTCCAGTAGGAGGGCAGGTTTCAGCCTGGTAGTCCTCCTGGGGTTACTCTCATAGGAGCCCAGGAGCATCACTATTTCCACTACCCTTCTGACCTGGTAATATCCCAGTACTGCTTGTGACTCAGTCCTAATGGTTATTACCTGCTGCAAGAGCTCTATCTTGAAGTGAGATAGTACAGTTAAATAAGAACTTACCGTAACAGTAGATATTTGAGAAGAGCTCTTGTAGCAGGTATGCTTTCCCTCCCTCCTTCTGCCAGTGCTTCTTTCTGAATGTCCCTATTGGGATGACAAAACCTCCTCAGTTTATCCCATCTTTCATGCTAGCCAGGTCTCCAGTGGATGAACTGGGGTGGCACTGGGGACCATCTCCTTTATACAGTTTCTGATGTCATGGGCAGAGCCGATGTCGTGGGTGGTCCCCTGTCTTGGACTGCTAGCTAGAAGTTTACTGTGAGGTCATAGTGCCTGGTGGCATAGTCATAACAGTTATTACCTGCTGCAAGAGCTCCTCTTAAAGATCTACCGTTATGGTAAGTTCTTACATAACAGTACTTTCCTGTTTTTTCAGTATCTTTACTATTTGGAATGTTACCAGTACACTTCTTCTTTGTTTTTCCTTGAGAACTCTGTAAGACATTTTGTGGAGCAGTACTTTGGTGTGAGACCCCTTCTATTTATTTTATTTATTTATTTATTCAGGATTTGGAAAGTACCTTTGAGTCGAAGACTCATTTACAAAGGTTCCATGTCACAAATAATGGACAGTACAGTATTAGGTAAAACATACAGTACAGGAAACAGAACAGCTAAATACGTGGTAAAAGTATAAGGTGAAGCTCGCAATCAGGACCTGAGAAACTTAGGGTGACACAGACAAGTATATAGTAAGACAAGGGGAGAGGTAAGCCAGCCCGAGGCCATTGTCATTGTGGGGGAATGGTCAAGAAACTGGTTCAATAGCAGTCGCAGCAGTTTGAGGACTGGAGATGTGTCTTAAGGTGGGTTTTGAAGAGGCCAATGGAGTTTTCATTTGTGATGAAGCTGGGCAGGCTGTTCATCATGAAGGAGGCTTGAAGATGAAAGACCTTTGAAATAGGGAGGTTTGACATCGGGGAACTGTGAACAGTTTCTTGCCAGAGCAAAGTGTTACCTTAGGGGCTGTAACCTGGTGGATTAAGGAGGTGAGGCCGGGGGGGGGAGAGACCAAGGGTGATTTTTTTGGCCATAAGACAGGTGTGGAACTGGATCCTATTGTCTAGGTTAAGCCAGTTAGTGGAGTTATAAAGTGAGCAGGTATGAGTGCGACAGCTGCAGCCCAGTACAAGGTGGCAGGTTTTGTTGAGAGAGAGACAGAGCCTATTGAGGGCCGAGGTGGTGGCAGCGCTATATATGAGTATGCCATAGTCGAGGAGGGAGAGGATAGAGGATGAGACAGCAAGTCTGAGGGTGTCTTGGGTAAGGCAATGTTTAAACCAGTAGAGCAGCCCAAGGTGGACATTAAGGGCAGTGGTCAGGTTGTGTATGTGTTGGTGGAAATTGAGAGCAGGGTGAAGGGTGATTCCTAAATATTTGAAGGATTCCATTTGCTTGAGTGCAGTTAGGTCAGTAGTAAGGACCTGGGGGCAAATTTTTTTCCTAGAGTTCTGGGGGTGGGTGAAAATCGTGAACTTGGTCTTCTTGTAGTTCAGTATGAGGTGCTGTGCAGAGAACCACTGTTGGACTTCACTAAAGGAGGACTAGAGGGTTTGGTGGAATTGCAGAGGGTCAAGGCTGGAAGCATAAAGGACAGCATCATCTGCATATAGCAGTAGGTTGCCTGAGCTGGTGCTAGGGAGGGAATTAAGGTAAAGACTGAATAGAAGTGGAACAAGGATGGACCCCTTGGGGACACCTGAGAGAACTGGGAGCTTATTGGATAGGGTAGTGCAGATTTTGACCTGTTGGCACCTACCCGATAAGTAGTCTGTGAACCAGTGTAGGGCATCCTGAGAGAAGCCAATGTTGGAAAGAGTGACTAGCAAGAGGGAGTGATTCACGGTGTCAAATGCCTTAGTAAGGTCAACAAATACAGTGGCATGGCCTTTGTTGAGGGAAGAGTGGATGTGTGTAGTAAATTCCAGGAGGGCGGTTGTGGTACTGTGCCCTTTGCGGAAGCCATGTTGCTGTTTACAGAGAAGATCATGTTTGTTGAGGTGGTCAGTGAATTGATCATTGACTATGCACTCGAGAGCTTTGGATAGGGGGAGTCTAAAGATGGGCCAGTAATTATTGGTGGCAGTACGGTCCCCATTCTTAAAGATGGGGGTTATGGAGGCAGATTTCTAAGGGGAGGAGAATTTGCCTTGGCAGAGAGAGAGGTTGAGAATGTAGGTGAGGGGGTACAGTATGTCATGGAGGGTGAGCCAGAGAAGTCTCAGATCCAAGGAGTCACCACTATAGTAAGCGTGCCTTAGAGCATTTTTTTAGATAAGGCTCCGCAGCCTCAAGGGTGATGCACCGTAGATGAAAGGTAGGGGTAGGCTGGGGGGGGACCGATCAGGGGGTGGGTCGAAGAAGTTGCGAGGGAGGACATGGCTGAGGTTAGTGAAAGCTTGATTGAAAGTCGAGGCTATTCTGCAGGGGTCAGAGGTTAGCTGCCCATCAACAGCTATTAGGTTGGGTGGGTGGTAGGGTTTTTGCCTCCAATTTCCTTGATATTGTTCCAGAATTTGCACCCTGTGCCCCAGGTAGTGGTAAGGGTAGATTTATAGAGCTTGGCCTTGGCTTTGCATATAGCCCATGTACATTTGTTCTGGGCCTCTCTATACCTCTGCCTATCAGCTGGATGGCTGGTCTCATTTGAGAGGTGCCAAAGGGAGTCATGAGTACACATCAGGGAAAAGAGATGGTCAGAGATCCAGGGGACAGGGTTATCTTTGACCATCTTTTTGGTAAGTGGGGAAAATTGGTCACAGATGGTATTGAAGGTGCAAATAAAGAGGTTGAGGGCTAGGTCAGGGTCTAGGCTATTAGTTAAGAAGGACCAGTCCAGTGTCCTGAGATGCGATTTTAGTCGGGCAAGTTTTGCTGGGCCAAGTTTGCAATGGAAGATTACCCTTGGGAGATCTTGGGCATTTTGCAGGACCACATGCAGAGAATAGGGGAGTGAACGCTTAGCACATTTGGTAAAAACGTGGTGTTAGTGATTTTCTGGGGGCGGTTGGTGAAGACTAGGTCCAGTAGGAAGGAGGCTGTGGTGCGGGGGTCCAGACGAGTGGGAGAGGGGACTACTTGAGTGAGATCTTGGGATGTAGCTGCGTCGATAAATGGGGAGGCTGACTTTGATAGCCAGTTGGTATTGAAAACCCCTAGGATAATTTTTTTGTTTTGTTGTGGGAAGGTGATAAGATAGGACAGGATCAAGCAGAAGGCTAATTTCTGGTCTCTAGGGGGAATGTAGGCTGCCGTGATAAGAAGGGGGGTTTGAGAGTGACCCAGTGTGAGTTTGAGTGTAATGGCCTGAGATCCAGATACCAGCAAGGGGAGGGGGAGTAGCTGGCATTGTATTGAGTCCTTTATGTAGATGACACAACCCCCTCATGTTTTCCTTGATGATCGACTCGGAAGAGGTTGAACTCGGGCAGGGCAACTGCTGAGTCTGGGGTCAGGGGGGAGATCCAGGTTTTGTTCAAGGCAATGACATCAGGCTGGTGCTGGTGGACCCATCCCTGATATGAGTCCCACTTTTTTTAGCAGGCTCAGATATTGAGGCTGGCAATGCGAAGTCTGCTGATGGGGGCTTGGTTTGGCGTTGGGGTTACATTCGGGCCAGGATTGGGATGGATATTACCAGATATTAGAAGCAGTAGTAGGAGTAGGGATCTAAGTACAGCATTCAGGCCAATTTTTGATTCGATGAGCTAGGCATGCAGGGTCCGGAGCATTGAGCAGGGAGGAATGGGGATAGAGCACAGGGGGCTGACAGGAGGAGAGGGTGAAAAGATAGAGGGGGTGGAGGGTTCATATTTTTCATGCGGTACAGTACTCAATGAAGTGACGTCCTAAGGAGGGTTGTCCATGTATGGCAGTGGTCATAGTATGTGGTATAGGTGGGTGGGGGGAAGGCCCCCTCACCTGGGAGGAGGGGGGATGCAGAACAGGTGGGATACTCCTTGGTGAGCTTTGCTGGAGCCTCCAGGTGCCAGGCATTGTGGACAGTGGGGGGATGGAATCTGGCTGGCCCTAGGGTAGTCTGTGGCTCCAGAATTTTGACTGGTGGTGGAAATAGAAGAGGGGGGAGTGAGCACAGGGACAGTGCAGAAGAGAGACAAAGGATAAAAAGGAGCATGGTGTGGCGGGGGAGTTGGTAGTGTGAGTGAGTAGTAGGAGAGAGAAGAGAACTAAATAGAGCTGAGCAGCCTCTAGTGGAGCGGAGTATAGAGAGAAAAGAACTAAATAGAGCTGAGCAGTCTCTAGTGGAGACAGAGTATAGGCTGCAGATGGAAAAGTGGGCTAATTGGTTCAGCCATTCAGCTGCTGCCTATATAAGACAAGCTGAGCAAGGGTGGGGGTGGGGGAGGTTGGGAGCCGACGCAATGTGTCGGCGGGGTCCTGAAATTTGATGGCAGTTTCAGTGCGTGGTCATCTCACAGCAATGAGTTCAAGGCAAAAGAGCAGTTTGCAGGCCTGAAACACCGCGGACTGGCGCTGGCTCTTTTGGAGAATTACCTGGCAAATTTCTCTCAGGGGAGTGGGGGAGGACAAGTTCAATGGCCCTCATGACCTCTCCATTGGGACCCTCAGTGGATCCTGTGTCTCTGTGGAGAATAGAAAGTCAGGTAAGGTTTAAATACAGATTTGTAAGGGGGAGGAGATAGATTAGTGAGTTGAAGAAGGGGCAGATGAGAAAGGTTGAAGTATCTGTTAATAAGATTTTTGGTAGTGCAGATATTTAAGAAACCAAGTGGAACACACTGTTCTATAGATTTATTTAAGTTTCATCAGAAAAGTATATAGTGTCAAGTATAATCAACACTGACTGCATACAACGAACAAAAGCCAAAAGATTAATTTTAACAATCATACAGACATTTGTTGACAACAACAGTTACAAACTGTGGTCAGTAGGCAAATAGGAATCATTTATCTGCTTCTGGCCTTTCAATTTGCATCTAGTGAGTCATTTTAAATAATTAGCAACAACTTGCTTTACCCTTGAACACTGCTCAGCAGTACTACAGCTGGAATGAATTCTCTGCTTTTTTTAAAGAATGGGTAACATAGCAAATTGCTGCTAATCCATACTCATCTGCCTATCAGTATACCTATATAAGAGTGAATACCATTTCTTTTTAACATATTACAGATATTTTATTCCTTTAGTTGATTTCCTCTTAAGTTAGTGAATGAACGTTGAGGTGACTTTAGGTGGAATGCTGTCCTCTAAAGTTGGAAAGCAATATAAAATGGGAAATTAATATCATTAACCAAATGCAGAACAAGCTGAGACTCAAAAAAGCTACTATAATGAAATCATGTCAGATCAATGCCAAAAAAGATATCCATGCTCCATAATTATAGATATGCAAGAACAGCACCTTCAGAAGTTCTTCGTGACATAAAACAATTCAAAATCAGTCGCAGTATGCCAGTTTATTTGATTAATATTAATTTGAGATGTGCTGTTATTAGTAGCAGTGGCGGTAACACTTAATAATTAAGGCAAGCTGACTCGGTAGAGTATTTCATTA
Organism: Neoceratodus forsteri; assembly: GCA_016271365.2. Classification (NCBI taxonomy): domain Eukaryota; kingdom Metazoa; phylum Chordata; order Ceratodontiformes; family Ceratodontidae; genus Neoceratodus; species Neoceratodus forsteri. The sequence continues at coordinate 594,256,995 of CM028133.1, read as the reverse complement.
TGATGTTACTAAAACATCACATTTGTGTGTGTTTAGGGTATGTTTTGCATCCTGGCAATCATTACTTGATAGATTTATTCAGCAGTATCACTGTCATAACTCCTGGTTAGTTTCAGTTGCCTCTGGATGTCTGGTGTGGTCAGTTTCCTGATGTGTCTTTAAGAGAACTACTATCCACAATAGATGAAAATCATTGTAGACTGACTTTTCCTGAAGTATCATGCCTGATTGCTGCGAACATAACAGGAAACAAAAAGTCAGGAGCATAGGTCAATAAAGGAACAAATTTAGCAATGCAATTCAGCTGACCCCCAGACTTGAATTATTAATTTGTTTCTGTGTATACAAGACCCAGTTGACTGGCTATTGTAACAAAATGGTAAATCATATACATTTTGAAGAACAGTTTTATCTGTCACTGTGTTAAATGATATATCAAAATGCAGAAATGTTAAACAATTTTTCTGGTATATACAGATATGTCCAAGGAAACTTATTTATTTATTTATTGAAATCTTGGAAATACACCTTTGAGCTGGAAGCTCATTTACAAAGGTTCCACGTCAAATGAACAAAAGATGCATAACATACATTACAAGATTGGAACACTGAGAAAAGTAAAAGTGCAGTGTTACAGGGCACCAGTGTCTGAACAAAGAATACAAGGATAACATACAATTAGATTACAATGTAACAACGAAGGAGGTATTTAAGCATAAATAAATGTTTCTTTGTTGAGCTCAAGAATTAAGCAGGATATGTACTACTTTGTCGGGTTCCACGTGAGAGGGGTTGGGGAAATGGATGGGGTGGGGAATAAGTGCAGAGGGCATATTGGGCAGAGGGGAGTCAAGGACAGGAATCAGGGGCTAGCAATCACAAATGCTAAGACAGGTGGGGTGCTGGTGAAGTTGCCTCTTAAATGGGTGAAGCTTCAGTTCATTGATTATATTCAGGGGGAGCTTGTTAAGTCATAGAGGGGCCCTATAAGTGAAAAATATTTGTGCTTGTGAGGTATGGAAAAATGGAACATGGAGTGATTGTCTGGTGGTGCTTCTTGTACGATGGGTGTTGGGGGTGGTGGAGAGGAGGTTCTGGATGGCAGGTGGAGTTAGGCCAAAGAAGGATTTTTCCCTAGAAGACACATTTGATACCATATTCTACCTTGTAGATTAAGGCAGTTGGACTGTGCATAAAGGTCACATGTGTGTGTTAGCCTATTGGAACCAAGAAGAAGCCTGCAGGATTTATTAATGGCAGTACTAATCCTTTTGAGGGTGGTGTCAGGAGCTGCCCCATAGATTACTAACATGTAGTCGATGATGGACAGAATGGAGCTTTTTATGGTGAGTGACAATGCTTCTTGGGTCAGGCAATGATGGTGCCTGTATAGTAGACCAGTTCTAGGATTGACAACCTTAACTAGTTGATCTATGTGCTGAGCAAAGGATAGAGCACTGTCCAGAGTGATACCTAGATATCTGAAGGTTTGCACTTGCTCAATGGGGGTGCATATGCTATTCAGGATTGTCATTTTGAAGTTCTTATGCTTATTATGAGGATTTACAAACAACATAACTTTAGTTTTTTTGTATTTCATTAGAAGCTTATATTTAGAAAACCAAGCTTCTACTGCAATGAAGTCAGTTTGGAGGTTCGACTGAAGTTGGGGTGGGTCTGGGCTTTTGGAGAAGATGACAGCATCATCAGCATAAAGAAGAATTTGCTCTTTGCAGACTGAGGGTAGTTTGTTAATAAAAAGGCTAAATAAAAAGGGGCCAAGAATTTGCCTCTGAGGAACACCCAAGAGAACCAGACAACTGTTGAACTTTAAACTGTGCAGAACAACTGTTCGGACAAGAATCAAATCATAAATGCAACTTTGGCTTCAAAGGTAACAGAATTATTTTAGTAATTATTAACATACGGTACATAGTTGTACTTTCCAGAAAAAAGCAAAGAGTTATATTATATTTTATCCCTACACATTTCACAAAAGAGTGCTGGAGTACAGTATAGTATGTGTTGTATGTAACTTTGTGAGTAATGGTGGGCTTGTATATCTACTATATAGAGAATAATGTTTGGTCAACCATACACAACAAGGCTAGGTTTCTATTGAGGGGTTGAAATGACAGCATATGAACTTCGAGAGCGAAGCCTGAGAGGTCCATGCTGTCATCTCAGCCCTGAGATGGAAACACATGCCAAGTTGTGTGGTTGCCATATTTTATTTTTGAAAGTTGAAAAGTACAACTTTGGGCACTGATTTGTTAGTAAGTTGCTTGGTGTGGAATAAATGAGTAATTTAAAATTGTATGACCTTTGAACTGTGCAGAACAACTGTTCAGAATGTGCATAACAACACTTTGGAATGCACACAATGCTTTAGAATGTGCACAACATAGAGAATACTGGATGGGCAACTGTGCACAACCAGTATGTTGTGCCACAGAGGGGTTCTGATTCCTGGTGACCTCGAGAGCGAAGCTCGAGAGGTCCCAATCAGAACCCCAGAGTAACAACATACTGGTTGTGCACTTAGTTGCCCATCCAGTATTTTTTATAGTGTATAGTAATCATTTCTTTAAAACTAAACAGTTTTGATTTTCAATTATTCAGTCGTCTCTCTCATTGTACTGGTTGCTAGAACATTGGTATGGTTGCTAGGAGAGGTGATGCCCTGCTATTGGCTACATTTGCAGTATGGGCGGGTTTACAAGACAAAAATATTCGTGGCGCTAAGCGAGACACTCGTTAAACAAACTTAGTCAATTTCACTTACCTACAAATTAATTTCCGGACAGAGAGGCTGAATGTAACAGGCGTAAATTTTTATTTTCATTAACTACAGTAACAGATAAAGAATTAACTGCTCAATTTATTCGCTGAGTAGAGGGACAGTTTTGAGATGCTGCTCCGCTGCACACACTGTCGCGATGGGACTGCTACTTGTTTAAGATGCTCTTTGCATTTCAGCCTAAATCCTCCTCGATGAAGCGCTCAGCTCGTTGAAGCTTGATTTTGAAGAAACCGCCACTGCCATTCTGCTTCATACTGTGCTGTGACGAGACACTGGTAGGCAGTTTGATTGAGGCGCAGAGCAGCGCGTGGCACTCTAGAGCATTTCAAGATGTTGTTGTACTACAGTGTGGTACTATCGTGTTCCATGAACTTTTGAACTGTGGTACAACAACATTTTGAGCGCTCTGAATTCTGTGCGCAATAGCCCCCTACTATACACTATAAGGATTTTGATCAGGCTGATTTTTGCACAGAACAAAGGCTAACCATATACTATAACATGAGAATATGGGGAACATGATTTCACATATCATAGCACATCCATGAGAAATGGGGAATTCTGATTGTCAGACAGCATTTTAAAAGGGTTATGTTAACAGCTTGAAGTCTCCATGTATTAATAGTACAAAAGGAAACTGAACTATAAAAACATTCATTTAAAAAATGAAAACATTTTTGGTTGATAATTGCATTAAGAGACTCAAGGATTTGGGTTACCATTGTTAATCTAACCCATGAGTCATAGGGCCCTTGACTGTGCCTCCTGATACACTAGAGTTACATCAGCAGATGGTAATCAACCCCGTCCTCTCTTAATGTTTCTGTCCTCATAGAAAGTACAGTAAAGTTACAGTAAACCAGTAAATCTGGGTTTCACAAAAATAGAATGCTCCCAGCTACAGTATTATTATGCTGTCCAAAAGCACCCTAGTTCAGCTTCCTTTAGTAAAACAAAATAAGTAGTGGTCCTTACAGAATTTTACCAGTTTCCAGCACAAAATTCACAGTTAGCTTCATTACAACTCAGTTACACAACATTCCCCCCAAATTTGAATTTTAGAACCTTCCTGTGTTTTGTTATTGCATGTATTATCATTAAAAAGAGATACTTTACCTATACACTTATCTGTTCCAGTGGCTTATACCTGGCATGATGTCATAAGCTTCTGCTTGTGACATCAGAGCCTGTTGCCATAGAGATTATGTCAGAAGCAGAGGACTGTGACTTTAGAGCAGGGCATGCAGCGGGGACAGATGAAGTCTAAGGGGCAAACACTTTATTTTCATGTAAATGTGCTAGGTCATAAAGAATGGGAATGTCCAGAAAATCATTTTTGGGGGGAATCTTGGCAGGATTGGGGGAATCTTGTCACATGTTAATCCTGCCAATGTCAACAGTAATTTGTAGAAATCTGGAACATCACTTAATGACTCCATATGCATATATGAGTATTTTCTTTAAATAAGAAGTTTCATTTCAGCTCTTCCTAAATTTTGCTTTCTTCATCTGTGCTACTGTGCTACTTTTGGCATGTTGCCATGTTGTTTTAGAATACATTTTAATTATAATAGAAGTAAACCATTTGAGAGCTAGAAACAAGTTACAGTTTCTATTAGATCTTCACTGACTGGTGATGTTCAGTAATAAATAGTCTATGAGAACAATTGTACCTTTCTTTCATCTAAAGTAATGTGAGCTAGAAAGTTTAGTTTCTTGTTCTCAGGTGGAAATGTTGGCACTTTCCTGTGACTGTTCAGTGCCATGCTGTAAAACAGACTAAAAAACTTAAGTGGCCAAAAAGATTGACAATTTTCCTCACAGGCCTACATACAGTATGCATATCTTTTTGCTGAGTAGAAATTAATTTGTGTGCTACTAACTATGTGCCATTCCAGTTAAAGCTGCGCACATATTCATTTAAGAAAACAACCAAGTTTCCAGAATTAGTACTGTGTTGGTATCCTGGGTTGATATGAAATGGAGCATTGAAACAAGGTCAGAGATCTTTTTGTTGCTGTCTTCCTTTTTGTACTGCAAGTTGTGGGTAGGCCTAAGCCCTGCAACTCATAAGAAATGCTTCCACACTGATATCAGCAGATAAGAGTTAACAAAACTACTTTCTAGCAGAAAGTGAAATTGCATCAGCATTTTTTTTTCAAGATTGTCTGCATATGGCACTAACAGGACAAAGTATTTGTGCTGCACTTTGGCAGCTTCTGATCTTTTGACGCCATTTGGGGTCTGCATCCTCTTTAGTGGACAATGGTATTCCAAAGTAGTGTGTGTGTGTGTGTGTGTGCGTATGAGAATTTTTCACCTTTGGAGCCACTATCATGTATATCTCAATATATCTTACCATTTAAATTTGTATACCTCCCAACTAAAGTTGTATACATCAAAAAGGAATCCTGTATACTGTCAAAAAGTATGCATACGAAAAATTTAAACACAGTTAACACATCAGCTATTAAACAATTAGTAAGTGTTTAATTAGTCTTTAACAGTTCTACACTCAAGAAACCAAAATACGTGGCGAAACCGCAATTTAAAAAAACAAAACAGTCTGAGGAACTTGCAGAAAAAAACTTCTTCCCCTGTTTTCCTACACAAACAGCCATGTCCCTCGATGCTCCACCACAATGCTAAAAACAAACAGGAACACACAAAAAACAACTCCCTCCATTGTACTCACCAAATAGCCATGTGCCTTGACACTCCTCTCCTTGGCTATGGTACCAAGCCTGCATGCTGATGTTGACAGATCACTCGATGCTTAGCATGCCCTCCATGCTGCAGTCGCCATTGCAACAGATGTCATTCTACTCCTCCCGGCAAACACCACTGGCCCGATGACATAAGACTCTCCCAACCACTGAACCCACATACAACATGCCACAATCTGCTGCTGAAGGCAGACTGTGTTCCCAACTATGAAAACCTGCACACCACAAGGTCTCAACAAACTAAATGATGACCTGCTGCAGAGCACTACCCTTATATGTGAGGGATCCTACACTATGGAAACTCACAAGGGTCAAAAGAATGGGTTTTATGTGAAGACGGCGAATGCAGCATCGCGACGACTGAAAGAGCGCAGGCACCAGCACAAACTCCCAACCGGCCCACAGGCATGCAGGGCGAGCATCAAAACGGCGAACCAGGGCAGAAATAAAACACTGGCACCACCACTGGGGAATGCAGGGTGGGGGGGAAGAGGAGGACGGGACGGACACCCAGTGACAAGGGGAAGCATGAAGGGGTCGTGCGGTGAGCAACACAGGACCTGCCACATACGATGGCAGAATGGAAGCTACAGTCTTCATCGAGCAGTGGCTAAGGGGGCAGGCAGCATGCTGGTGACCAGGATGCATGTGGGATGGCAGGTACAGAGGAGGCATAGATGGGCGGCTCTGCGGTAGGCCACTGCTGGAGAGGGTGGGACAGGACTGGGGCCACTGGTAGGAGCAACGCCGTGGAGGCAGGTGGCATGCAGGACAACCAACAGCAGCAGGCAGGGCACACACCCAGCTACACCTGCAGCTAGAATTTGTACGCAAGGCTGCGCAGGTAGTCGGATGTGGGGCGTGATCTGTACCTGATGATGAGGGTCTCGATATGCTGGGTGAGGTCCCTGTAGCACTTCTTGTGGGTGGCTGTGCCTGCGCAGGACAGCAGCTGGCACTTGCGGAATTCGGTTACGAGCTGCTCTTCCATCAGACAGTCCAGGAACCTCCAGAGACTCGGTGTCTGACACCCATCTGAGTGGAGAAGCCACGGTGCCAGCCCTCAACAGCGTTATTCGTCCTGGCTAGCCCATCGAGGGTGGCCTGGTACATGCTCCAGTCCATGGGTGGGAGTAGAGGCTGCCTGCATCCAGACCATCCGATGGGTCACCCAATCCATGTCACCTCGAAATAGTCGATCAGCAGGCAGAGGATGTCCTCATTGTCTCTATAGAACTGCTGATCCAGGAGCTCCTGGTAAGCAGCCACCATGGTGGGCACCGGCACGAATGCGAGGGCCGTGAACATTCGTAGATGGAGGGCAAGGTTCTTCTCCCTGCCATACCTGCTGTGCAGCTCTGGGGTCTGCTGGATCTTCTTCCACATAGCCTGGCAAAAGTGGAAGAAGCAGCCCCTTAGGGATGTCCCCCCGAATGTGCACCACATGGCATGCCACACCATGCTTTCAAAGTCCAGGAGGGTGGACTAGGCTGCACCCCTGACCAGTTTGCAAATCACCGCCAGCATGGCCACATGTGCCTGTTTGGTCCATGATGCCATGAGGATGTAGACGGACAGCAGTACCCTTCCCTCACACATACCATGCACAGTGTATAATTGGCCGAACAGTGGCGGTGCACAACGGAGCGTCCCGTACATCAACCAGTCCTCACAGCCAGCCACGAACTGCAAGGACTGCTGGGTGCAAAACACGAGGGACAGGTCCTACGTAAGACCACTAGCGAACTGCGGGAACAGTGCCCCTTCCCCCTTGATGGTATACTCTGGAGAGATCTGCAATTTGGTCAGTGACCTGAGTGCCACAGGGCACTCCCTACCGGCCTGATGCACCCGCTGCACAGTGTGATGCAGCCTGGTTAGGGCTGGCATCCACCCAGTCACTGCATCAGACATGCCTTCAGTGCTGTGCACCAGCACCTGGCTGGTGCTCTCCAGGGTCATGCGTGCCCTCCCATGCACCCTTGCCAGCATCTCACACACCTCAACATCCCCAGTGTCGGGGACATGGTTGTGCATGCAGCCAATGTACACTATGCTGTTGGCTATGGTGTGGACACATGCAGGGCAGCTATTCCTGTGGTGCACACACAGCCAATATACCTTTTCCTTCACCTCCTTATTTCACCAGTAGTTGTACCCCCAGTGTGCAAGGTGCAGTTTTCCTTTCTGCCTCTTGATGAAGCGTACTTCTGTAGGCTCCATGATAACTGTTCAGCATTCCTGTGGAATGCCGGTGTTGCCTGCTGCAGCCCCTTTAAGAGTCCGTGTGATCACGTGTGCGGGGCCATCCACCAATGCCTGTGCATATGCGCTAGGGGCTCCGTATGGTGGGGCAGCATAAAATGTGTGCACTGGTGGTGCAACATGCCATAGGTGTTGCATGGCGGTCAGTCTGTGGCTCTGTAGTTGGTGGTGTGGACCTGCAGTATGATGGCGGAGGTTGTGGCAGATCGGAGAACAGTGCTCCAGTGGTGGTGAGTACAGGTGACACCAGGGGTGTGGCTTGTTGTGCTGTGCGGGCCTGCCTGTGTGGCTCTGTGTGCTGCTTGGTATCCTCTTGTCCCCCACCCCTGCCCTATGTCTGCGATGGGGCACTTCTCGCACCATGCAGGATTTGATCCACAGACCCTTATGGCCACTCCACTCATACTGGCAGTGTGTGCGGATCCATTGCACTGCAATGGTGTTTGGAGGTCTGCCCACCGTGCAGGTCTTACATGCATTGCTTGCTTCTGGGTGGGTGGGTCCCGCATGGCGTGCACGGTGGGGCTGTGCAGCTGGTGGAAGCTTGGGGGGTCCATGTGCAGCTAGGGGAGGATCCATGTGCATCTCAGGGGGGGTTCCATGTGCAGCTGGTGGCAGTTCAGAGGGGTCCATGTGCAGCTCAGGGGGTTCGTGTGCAGCTGGTGGCAGCTTGGGGGCCCATGTGCAGCTGGTGGCAGCTCAGGGGGTCCATGTGCTGCTTGGGTGGGGGTTCTGTGTGCAACTGGTGGCAGCTCGGGGGATCTGTATGCTGCTCAGGGAGGATTCCGTGTGCAGCTGGTGGCAGCTTGGGGGGTGTCGCTGCAGGCTCTGTACCTACCCTGCCCTATCCGGTTACTGGGTGTGCACCTTTCCAAGCGATGGGCTTTTTTCCTCCATCGTCATAGTATGTGTTGCGGTGCTCCCCCTTGCCCATATTGCCAGTCACCCTGCTGCACAGTCACCCTTCTGACACTCAACAACCATGCATACTGCCCTGCTCCCCCATGCCTCACATGAGTGGTTGTGCTAATGGGAAGGGCCCATTCGGGATCACCCTGACAGACATAGCCCATGTCCATTAGCCCAGATCACAGGATAACAAAAGAATGCCCTTCGCCAAAACACCACTACACTGTGGAAACATCTAGGAGTAAAAAAGAAAAAAACAAACTTAAAACTGGCCCTGACCAGAGACAAACCCAGGAAAAGAAACCGGCTCCAATTTTAAGGTACTAAATGAGGTCATTCTCATGTATTAATGCATAAAAAAAATGATGGATACTTTTGATATGTTGTAAATATACCAGTTTCAGGGCTAATGAGAAAATAAAGTCACTCACCCTTTGGGCTGGAGGCCTTATTACTGTATCTTAGTACTGTACCCCCCTCAATTGGTATTTCCTCCTATATCTCACTTAACCATTATTAGTTGACCTGGAACCCTTATGGAGTATAGATAGAGTCCTGACATGTTTCTCTGAATTTTACAATGAGCAGTTGTTACTGCTAAATAGGTTAAGCAAGTAACTCTGAGTCTTAGATAAAATAACAAATATAAAGAAAACAATAAAATAACAGATGCAAACTGTAATTTTATTCTAAGATGTAATGTGTAATTTTATTGTACTTTTGTTTCAATTTTTCAATAATGCAATTCAGTTCTTTATTTGTAAAAAGGCACTATTCCAAAAGATCATAGCACCTTCACAATTAAAACAATAAAACATTGAAACAGTATTCCCAACCTCATAACATCACTAAACTGAGTCACAAAAAGCGAGTTCGAACAGGTATGTTTTCAGAGCAGTTTTGAAGCTCTCCACAGTCAGGCACTCTTGTATCCAATGAGGTAGAGAGTTCCACAGGGTGGGGGCTGCAGACATAAAGGCTTGGGATCCAGATGTCTTCAAATGAACCCTGGGAACCTCTAGCAATCCCTCGTCAGCAGTGCAGAGTGGTCGGGAGGAGCAATAAGGAAACAGAAGCTCCTGCAGGTAGCTGGGTCCCTGACCATGTAGGGCCTTATAGGTCAGCAAACTGACCTTGAAGATGATCCACCACTGAACTGGCAGCCAGTGCAGTTTGCGCAGCACAGGAGTAATAAGACTGGATTGAGATGACCCAGTCAGCAACCTGGCTTCAGCATTCTGTACCAGCTGCAGGCGGTGGATATCAACCCCCGGAAGACCTAGGTAAATGGAGTTATAGTAGTCAAGGAGGGAGGTCACAAAGGCATGGATCAGTGTTGAAAGGTCATTGGCTGGAACAAGGTGCTTAATCCAGGCAATATTCCTCAGATGATAAAAAGAGCATTTGACAGCAGCTGGCACCTGTGAACAAAGCATCAGCTCATTATCAAATGTTACACCCAGATTTTGCGCCCATTCAGAGGTCGACAGCTGGCTACCCCGAGCCAAAGCCCAGAGGCACTGCCAGCCACCAATCCCCCATTCCGATGACCTGGATCCACTACCAACACCTCAGTCTTATCAGGGTTCAACTTCATTCAACTGTCATTCATCCAGTCTTGTATCTCAGTGAGGCAGTTGTTAAACACTGAAACCGCACTATCCTGCTTGGGAACAAAGGACACGTACAGCTGGGTATCATCTGCATAACGGTGAAAACCCAGCCAGTACCTCCTTACAATGTCTCCCAATGGCAGCATGTACACCATGAACAACATGAGGGACAGCACAGAGCCCTGTGGAACCTTGCATGGCAGTGAGAATGAGTCAGAGGAAAAAATCCCCGATACCACCCTCTGAGATCTGCCAGCGAGGAAAGATTGAAACCATCTGAGGACCATCCTAGACAGGCCACAGATGAACCGCAAGTGCTCCAGCAGCACGCCATGGTCCATGGTGTCAAACACTGCAGAGAGATCTAGAAGAACCAAGATGGAGCGGCTCTTCCAATCTCTCGCTATTAGGAGATCATTGAGCACCCGAACAAGGGCAGTCTCGGTGCTATGCCTCTTCCGAAATCCAGACTGGAGAGGATTGTAGATTTCATGGATGGTAAGGTGATTCTCCAGTTGCAGCATGACCACCTTCTCAATAACCTTCCCCATAAAAGTGAGGTTAGAGACTGATCTGTAGTTGGCAGGACAGACTGGGTCGAGAGAGGGTTTCTTAAGGAGGGGCATCACCACCACTTCTTCAGGGAGTCCGGAAACTCACCTGACTCTAACAAACACCAGACTATCTCTGCAAGGACTGGTCTGAATGACATCAAGACACTCCATTAAGAGGCAAGTTGGGCCTGGGTCCAAACTACAGCAGGTCAGTCACATCCTCTGGACAATCTGCATAATTTCTAATATCTCCAGCTAGTCAAAGCTGACCCAACAAAACTGAGGAGGAGCAACCTCATACCAACCGCCGCTACCCCCCACAGAGAGAGCCAATCGAATCTCAGACCTGATGTTGGTCACCTTATCAGCAAAGAAGCGAGCAAACTCATCACACTTTTCCTGTGAAAATGCTCTTTGAACTTGCAGACATGCTGGATTGCACGGTCTGTCCACTGTTTGAAAGAGCTGAGCTGGTCGATTCTGAGCTGTGGCAATCTCCCCAGATAGGAACTCTGCCTTCTTACGAGAGATAGCCAATTGATAGTCTCTATTATGGTCTACCAATCTAAGTTTGTTGGCATCAATGCCCGATTTCCACCAACATCATTCTATCCGGACTTCCGATGATGTCATGCCCTGAGGAGCATTGTGAATCTCTAGCTCCGTCTCCACCAAGGCCATAAATATTTGAATTAGAACTATAGACCTCAATCCTAATTAATTTGAAGAGGACTGGCTTCGGAATACCTAAGTGAAAAAAAGCTGACCTTCAGAAACCGCAAGTAAATGGTGCAGAGATGGACGGAGGCAGCTCTGATAGCGACATTTCGCAATTTTCTGAAAGAAGCGAGCGTTTGAGAGGAGACGGCTTAAAAATACCCCAATCCAACAGACAAATGGACATTGTGCTGCAGGAGCTGAGGGACTTCAGAAAAGAAACATGGTCCACACTAACAGCTCTCCAGACCAACTAAGGAAAAATGGAAAAACGTTTTGAGAGCATGGAGGAGCAAGCCACAGTCACCGACTCTCGAGTCGACTCTACAGAGCGAGCTGTTGTCCAAATGCACCAAACCCTGAGCGACCTACAAGACAGGGCTGAGGATGCTGAGGCTAGAAGCAGGCAAAATAACCTGCGGATTAATGGATTCCCCGAAGGCGTTGAGAGCAAAGACCCGACTAACTTCATGCAGCAGTTTTTCAGTTCAAAATTAGACCTACCAGACTCCTGCACGTTTGAGATGGACCGAGTGCACCATACTTTAGGCCCACAGTCCAACAGCAGGCCACAATCTATCCTGGTGAGTTTCTTGCGTTATCAAGAGAAGGAGTTAGTGCTGCATAAATCGTGGCAACAAGGATATTTGACTTATTCAGGCCACAGGACTTACTTTGATAATGATTACCCCATCACGATCGCAGCAAGATGCAGAGCCTATGCACTGATCCTTAAAAAACTGAAGGAAGCCAAAATCAGATTCAGGACCCCCTGCCCCTCGAGATTGGTGGTTCACTTCGAGGAAGGCCCTAAGACATATGAAACAGCGGAAGAAGCAGCTGCAGATCTTTCTAAAAATGGCATGGAAGTAACGCTTCTATGAAAACAACCTACTGTCTCATTAGCTGCAAAGCTGGCATAGAAAGTTTGGAACAAAATCCCTCGGAACAGCGTCACAGGGAGGGAGCTTTTGCGATCCAGCAGATCACTGAGGGAATCAAACAGCAAGCTAGATCTCAAGCTGAGGTTACACAACCTATGGAAACCAGGACTAAATAACTGACTGGTCATGTTTTTCTTCTTTAATTATTAGACAACCCCCCTGGGTCACGTGGTTGCCATGACTGGTGGGGAGACCCCTCCGGCTGACTTTTATTCCTCTTCAGGTTGCTCAGCTGGACCCATATCACTCTGGGTTGATGCTCTCTATTGAGCTCCCCCCACCACAATACAACCAAGTTAGATTCCACTGTGTTTAGAACCCGCTATACCATCTAGGTTGTTGGCAGCCCCCCCCTTATCTTTGGTGTGGGGTTCGTTGGGGGGAGGGCCCTGGATGCTAGGAGGGCTGGAGGGTTTGATGGTTTGGTTGGTTTGCCACCATACGAGATGCAGCAGTGATGACTAGGGGAAGCCCTCTAGCTTTTATGACCCATGCACATATTGCGTCCCCTTGGAGGAAGCCACCCACCCTCCTCGTGTTGATGTTGCAGCCAAATTGCTTTATTTTTAAATTGAAGATAGCACCAAGATCTTGTTTGACAAGCCACTTAGCATCCTTATTATCAATGGCATAGAGATGAGTTTAACTTGACGTCACTCCTGGGGTAGGGCCCTGCCACCAGCTGTCTCGGTGGGGCTAGTGCCACAGGGGAGACGGGCTGACTGGGGTTATGGAAATGGGACTGGTGGAAATAATTCAGAAGCTAGGGAAAATTCAAATCAAAGCCAGTCCTGGCATAACTCTCCTGGTTACTCTTCCCTACTCTAACTACTTCATATCCCTGAAGGTAATGAAGAGGTCTGACCAGTTCAACACTCGGCCTTGGTGGAGTAAGGGCAGTGACCACCTACCCTTACCCCCCCACCCTCACGAAGATGCTTGACGTCTAGTCTCTCAGTAGATAGACACTGTCACATCATGGCACATTTGGAAACTGAGGGCTTAGTTGCCACCAGTTCCATGGAAGCCCATAGAAGTTCAGTAGTCCTGGCCCAGTTGGCATGGAATCACAATAAGAAAATGTTTCAGTTGAAGTTAATAGTTTATTATTCCCAGTTTGAGGGAAATGTTCCTCACTACCCATTAAACAGGCAGTCACACTCTTTACAATGGGAGAAGGCGCTCAGAAAAATTTCAATAGAGAGGAGGGTCAGGATTGGCCTGTTTCATTCATGCTAACAAATTGTTATGTCTGATGACCAAAATACCTCTCCAGATTTTTTCTTTGACTGTTAATGGACTAGGCAGTCCTGTGAAAAGGGCTAGAATGATTACTAGGTTCAAGAAGGCACAAGCTGGAATAATATATTTACAGGGGACACACATGAATGCTCACGAGCATAAGAAACTAGCCAGGGGGTGGGGTTCACATGGGTGTTTTCCTCTGCTTATACAAAAGGGCGTAAAAGAGGGGTCACCATATTAATTTCTGCCCACACCCCCATCCAAACCCAGAAGGACGTCTGGTAGTAGTACAGGGTCTCCTACAGGATGAAGACATTACTTTGGCCAGTGCATATTTTCCACTAGGATCTACTTTGCAAACAATTAGGTTCTTATTAAACAAAGTAGTCCAACTGACCAAGGGAACTCTTATATTGGCCAGTGATTTTAATATTCCCCCAAATCCCCACTTAGATACAACTAAAGTAGCAAAAGGTAAACAACCAGCTCCACATAAATTTTTTAGACAATTTGTGCAAGCGATGGGTTGGATTGATATATGGTATACCCTCCACTCCAGGGACAGAGGATACTCTTTTTATTCTGCAGTCCATGGATCTTATTCCAGATTGGATCACTGTTATACACAAAAAGAAATCTTAGAAATCATAGTTGAGGCTACAATGGGAGATATAGTGGGAACAGACCATGCCCCGGTGATCACAAAATGGGAATTGGGCATTGAGAAATGGAACACAGTCTGGAGGTTTAATTCATTTTACCTCAAAAAACCCCTTTTTAAAGAATTTATAGAAGAAAAAATTCAAGAGATCCTCCAGGATAATTCAGACCCAGAAGTTTCCCCCTCAATCTTATGGGATACCATGAAGGTGGTACTTCGTGGCCACTTAATTAAATACATGACAATGTTGAAAAAGCAGCGTAGTGAAAAACAAACTCACTTAGAGCAGTCGCTTAACTTTTTCCAAATGGCACACCAGCAGGGGGATGACTCTGAATTGGCTCAGCTTCAAAGGACTAGACAGGAGCTAAATGCCCTGGTGGCCCAAAACACTGAGATTGCTCTAGCCTATCTCAGGCAAAGGTATGGTGAAATAGGTCCTAGAGCTACATGATTGCTAGCATATAGACTGCGCAAACAGAAACGCCTTTCCACTATAGCTATAATTAGGGACCCAAATACAGGGTCTCGGTATTTGAAAATCAACCAAATCACTCAGGCCTTTTGTGATTATTATAAAAAATTATATTTTCCAGGTAATTCTTCAGAATCTAGGGATATTAATGCTTTTCTTGCCCCTTTGGCCCTCCCACAGTTAACCAAGGATCATCAGGAATCTCTGGTTTCCCCGATCTCCAACAGTGAATTAATGGTGTCCTTTTCCTAATCTAAAACCATGAAGGCACCTGGCCCTGATGGGTATGGGGCCAAATTTTACAAAAAATTTAGTTCACAGACTGTCCCACTCCTCCTCCAGGTTTATAATGGAATACTTCAGGGACAGATGGCCCCCCACCTAGCTGGTCATATGCGGTATTGTCCCTGATCCCTAAACCAGGTAAGGATTCTCAGCAGTGCTCTTCTTACTGTCCAATCTCAGTTTTGAATATGGACTATAAATTCTTTATGTCCATTATGGCCAGACGACGGGATGCAGTGTTACCTACCATAATTAACATAGATCAAACTGGATTTGTAAGTGCTAGATGTATTACATAGAAACATAGAAACATAGAATTTGACGGCAGATAAGGACCGCTTGGCCCACCCAGTCTGCCCATTTCCCTACCTACTGGATAAGCTGCAGATCCTAGTTAACCAGCAGCCTACTTCTTCCTACCCCCAACCCCCAGAACTGCCTTATGACTGTCCCATGCATGCTTGAATTCCACCACTGATTTTGACTCCACAACCTCCTTCAGAAGGTCGTTCCATGCATCCACAACCCTCTCTGTAAAAAAATACTTCCTTAAATTACCTCTGAGCCGCCCCCCCTCTATTTTCAAATTGTGCCCTCTTGTTCTTGCACACCTCTTTTTTTGAAAGATGCTACCCTCTTGGACTTTGTTGATTCCCTTGAGGTACTTGAACGTTTCTATCATGTCCCCCCTCTCCCTTCTTTCCTCGAGGCTATACATATTAAGCTCCTTAAGTCTGTCTTCATATGTCTTCCGGTGCAGACCCTGCACCATTTTAGTTGCCCTCCTCTGGACAGCTTCCATCCTGTCTATGTCTTTGCGGAGATTGGGTCTCCAGAACTGCACACAATACTCCAGATGGGGTCTCACCAGCTGTCTGTACAGAGGGATAATAACTTCCTGTTTTCTACTGGTGATGCCTCTCCCTATGCATCCCAGTATCCCCCCAGCCCTCCTTGCTGCCCTCTCACATTGCTTGCCCGTCTTTAGGTCATCTGATATGACTACCCCCAGGTCCCTTTCCATTTTTGTTGTTGTTAGTATCTCACCCCCCATTGTGTACTCTTCCCCTGGGTTTTTGTTTCCCAGGTGCATTACCTTGCACTTCTTAGCATTGAATCTTAGCTGCCATACATTTGACCATTCCTCTAACCTTGCCAAGTCCCTTCTCATCCTTTCCACCCACCCTGTGCATCAAGTCTGTTGCAGATCTTAGTGTCATCTGCAGACATACTTTTCCTTCCAGTCCTTCTGCAATGTAAGCTTATAAAGATATTGAAGAGGACCGGTCCTAATACTGAACCTGCAGTACCCCACTAGTAACCCTCCTTTCTTCTGAGTGGACTCCATTTACTATTACTCTCTGTGTCTTATTCTCCAGCCAATTCTTTACCCAGGCTGTCATCTTGGGACCCACTCCCAGGCTGGCTAACACATATTAATCTTTGTGTGGGACTGTGTCAAATGCCTTGCTAAAGTCTAGGTAGGCCATGTCCACAGCCCCTCCCTGATCTACTACTTGGTCCCCCAGTCAAAGAAATCTATCAGATTCATCTGGCATGACCTTCCGCTATGAATCCATGCTGCCTAGGGTCCTGTGCCCCTCTGGCCTCTAGATACTCGACAATTCTTTCCTTTAGAAGTGATTCCATCATTTTCCCTATCACTGAGGTTAAACTAACAGGTCTATAGTTTCCTGCTTCTGCCTTGCTCCCACTTTTGTGAAGGGGAATCACATCTGCCCTCCTCCAGTCCTCGGGTACCACCCCATCCTCCCATGATTTGTTAAAAAGGGTAGTCAGTGGTGTCACTAGTTCTACCCTTAGTTCTTTTAGAATTCTGGGATGAACCCCATCAGGCCCCATTGCTTTGTCCACCTTCAGTTTTAAGAGTTCTTTCAGAACCCTTTGTTCTATAAATGGGCGGTATCAACTTCTGTATCAGAGTGTTACTACTGTTTGTTTTATGTACCTCCCCTTTCCTTTGTAAATACTGAGCAAAAATATTTGTTTAGTATCTCTGCCTTTCACAGTCTCCTCTGCCCACCCTCCCTCCCTTTATTAAGCCTCACTATCCCTCCCTTGGTCTTCCTTCGCCCCTGATAATATAAGAAGAACAGATAATATACAGATAATATAAGAAGAACACTGCACCTAGTTCATGAAATGCAGTCACAGATAACTCCTTCAGTCCTTCTCAGCCTCGACGCTGAGAAGGCTTTTGACAGGGTGTAGTGGCCCTTTTTATATTCTACCATGACAAGGATGGGTTTTCCCTTATCCTTTGTCTCCCTGATTAAGAATATGTACTCCCACCCTCGTACATGTGTAAAAGTTTCGGGACACCACTCCCCATATTTTTTTCCTTTTCAGAGGTACAAGGCAGGGCTGCCCTGTGTCACCCGACCTGTTCGCCCTTTTTGTTGAACCACTGGCGCAAGCCATTAGAAGCTCCCCCCTGATAGAGAGGATACAGGCAGGAGGGTTGGAGCATCGCATCGCCTTGTATGCAGACGATGTGCTGCTTTTTCTCTCTAGCCCAGAACAGTCGATCCCAAATATGTTTAACATACTGGAGCAATTTGGAGCATGCTCGGGATATAAATTGAATACTAATAAAACCGAGGCATTAGCTTTTAACTTTTTTCCTCCATCATCATTTATACAAGCCTACCCTTTCTGTTGGGACTTGTCCAAGCTAAAATATTTAGGTGTTTATCTTACACATACGGCGAGGGATATATGGGGTGTTAATTACTCACAGTTCTATATCCAACTCCAATCAGACCTGGAGAGATGGAAAGTACTTCCGCTGAATCTTCTCCAGAGAATTGAGGTCATTAGGATGGTAATTCTACCTAGAGCCTTATATGTGTTTCAGAATATTCCCATTTATATTCCAGCCAAGACCTTCAGTATTTGGAATAAATTAATTAGTAGATTTATTTGGGTGGGAAAACACCCCAGCATTAAATTTCTCACTTTGACCCTCCCTAGGAAGTTAGGAGGGCTAGCCCTACCAGACCTTAAAAACTACCAGTGGTCAGTACATATAACTTTCATTTTGAAATGACTGATGAGGGGCAACCACACACATTGGTATGCAGTTGAAGAGGGCCTTGTGTCTACCTGGAGCCTAATTGGTTCCACTATGTATTGTTCCTCTCCCCCCCTTTTGGAGCAAGATCTTAATAACCCCTGGATCTCCCATCAATTGAAAACCTGGAGGGTAATTAGAAGGCGTTTTGCCCTCACCCCACACTTATGGAGGCTAACCCCGATAGCTATGCTCGAGGGGTTTCCCCCAACCAGGTTAGAGCATACAATTGCTTCCTGGGAAATTATGGGACTTTTTAATATCGCACATTTCCTCGCAGCTGGAGAATTTAGATCTTTCCAAGATATGTGCCAGTTGTATGGGCTGAGAAGACAGGATTTCTTTTGGTTTTTGCAGGTGTGACACTTTTATTATGCAATTCTGGCGGAGCTGCGCTGCAGAGAAACTACCCCCCTTGGTGGTCCTCCTTCAATGGGGTATCATTGATGGGGGTCTTTCCCATGCGATCTCGGCCATTAGTGGGGCACTGGTGGAAACCCGGGGCTTGGACACTGCTGAGATAAACACAAAGTGGTGTCAGGAATGTGGGTTGGTCCTCTCCTCACAACAATGGGATAAATGTTGCCTATCAATATCACGGCTCACCTACTCACATAGCTGGAGATTGTTTGCTTGGCAGGTTATGATTAGATACTTTCCAACACCAGCCATAACAGCACACTTTACATCTGCAGGTCTCAGGAAGTGCTGGCGGCAATGTGGGGAATCCGCAGCACATCATTCCCATATATTTTGGCAGTGTCCCAAATTACAGCCTCTTAAGATTTCTCTACAAAGCGAATTGACGGAGCTGTTTAAAGACCAATTAATTTAACAATAGATTTGTTTATCTTACATAATTACCCACGCGGAATGGCAGATTTAGGTGTGAGATATCTACTGGGTATTGCCCTATTGGCAGCTAAGAAAGCCCTAACTCGATGCTGGCTGACTCTTGGATTCCCACGATGGTGGAATGGAGGGAGATAGTGACTAACATATATAGATCAGAAAAAAAACTCATATTATCTAAATGATGAGTCAGACCTGTGCAATATGAAATGGTCCAGACGGATTTTCTATATAAGTATGAAAGATCCATCCTTTATTCCATGAACATCACTTTAAGTAAACAGGGAAATTGTTTTTTTTTTTTCATTTAGAGACGGATAATCAGTTAAGGAGGGATGACCGGGGAATATCCGGAGGGAGGGGTGGATTGGAGCTTCTGGAATCAGGGAATATAGATGATTATAAACCTTTATGCGCACCTTAATGAAAAATGTGCTGACAGTGACAGTATGGAATTTTTTGAGATTACATGTACTCTCATTATAATACTGAACCTGAAACTTTTCATGATGGACTGCCATGATATTTGATTATAGTTGTCTGCTGTTACAGGAAGTAAGATATATAGCTCATATCTCCTTTTTGTCTTTCTTTATGATTTTGTTGAAATGATCTGTGACAATTACGCCTGTACCCTCCCCTTTTTAAATGTTAAAATCTGAATAAAGATTATATTAACAAAAAAATACATTGTTCTGTCCTTCAACCCACTCGCCACAACTCCCTCAGGGTCCCATCAAACCAAAGGGACC
Source organism: Neoceratodus forsteri (assembly GCA_016271365.2). NCBI lineage: Eukaryota > Metazoa > Chordata > Ceratodontiformes > Ceratodontidae > Neoceratodus > Neoceratodus forsteri. The sequence continues at coordinate 594,237,100 of CM028133.1, read as the reverse complement.
GAGGGCGAAGGGTGAGAGGACGAACACGGACAGGAGCAATAGCATCCAGAGCCCCCATTTCATGCCTTATCTGTAGTATAACGGTAAACCTGTTGTGAGAAAAGGGATATTCTATTTCCCTTCCCTGTTGGTTTTTCTCATGAAGATTTTGGAGTTGGGCCCAGGTACCGGGGGGAGGGGGGGGTTGTGGGCCATCCTGGTGGAGCAGCATCAGATGGAGGTGTGAGGGACTAGTTGTTGTGGTGGCGGGAATTTATATTATGTAGGCAATTAGCCCTTCACTGTCTTCTTTTCATTTTTCTACTGCCTTTGTGTTGCTCTGCTGAAGGGTCCCCTCCTTCTGCAGGAACTCAACCTCTGTGGGTCTTGGAGGGGTTGGGCATTTTACAAGGTGCACCTTCAGGCTGGGCTGTTGATGATGCATATTTGTTTTGTGGGACAGTGTCAGAGGCCCACAGTGAGCTTTCCCCCTTTTACAACTGATAGTGGCTTGACGTCTAGTTTTTTTCTTGGGTATTGGTGGCTGTGTGGTATGATCCTGCCTAACTATTGCTTAAATTTAACATGCGAACATTTATTCTACTGCACTCCTGCACCCAGCTGACCTTCCAATGAGTATCAAGGATGTCAGACTTCAGAACTGGGAACTATGTGACTGGGTTGCTCTGGACCTGTCAAATAATTCTGTTTTCCTCTTTTACGTGGTTGCTTGAAGAGGGGTTATGGATTCATTTTGGTAGGGATTCTACAGGCCTTCTGTTTGATGAAGGGGTTATTGACTAGGTTCCATCTCTATACTTACTGCTGTTATATTGTTAATGTCTCATGAATTGGAATTTGGCTTCATCCTTCTCCTATAGTGGGTTTGGGTTGCTTATTGTTGTTCACTGTTTTTAATGGGTGTTATTGAGGGAAGGTTAATGTGTTTGAGATGAAGGGGTGAGGATTAGAGTTGTGCATGCAGTTTCCTGTCATGTATGCGGAGTATCTTTTTGCATAACTGTATTATTCTCACACATCTTATACCTTTCTGCTCAGTTCCTTTTTAACTGTACTGAACGTAGAAAGAGTTTTTCACTTTCAGTCTGGGTGGTTAAGTTGTTAAAGGGCATGTACAGTAGAACACCTTGTTGGTGTACTGCAAGTGACAGGTATCTTTCACATATTCACATTTTTCTGTGAGTCAGTTGATTATGTGGATGAGATATTGTTTACTCGTATAGAGTATGTGAAGAGTTTTAGTCTGTAATAATAAAGCCTCTTTAGCTACCTTTAGACACTTGCTGGAGATGCGCCATTTAGCTGTACTGAATGTGGAAAATGTTTCAGTAGTGAGTTTGTTTTTGCAGTGTTTCTGGAGGTTTGGTGGCTATTATAGGGAGCGATCCCTCAGCTGGCATGTGACACTGACGACCTCCTGATGTCTCTATCCTGGTTGATTGGAGGGGAGGGAGTGACAACCTTGTGAGCTGGACTTTTTATTAGCTAGAGGTTAGTGGATTTTTTTTTTCACAGTGGGGTGGGGTCTTTTTGTATTTGGAATGGGATATGTTAGGGGGAGTGGGTGGGAGGAGAGTTAATAGTTTTGGGGAGTTGGAGGGTTGTTGGAAGGGGTGCATAGCCAGCCTGTTTTGTCATTAGAGCATGGTCATTTTTGGGCATCAAGTATCATAGTAATTGGGAGGGGGAACAGAAGAAGAAGATGAGCTAGCAGTCTAGCCCAGTTGGGGTTTCTACTCTTTTCTTGTTTATGGTTTTAATAGTTAAGTCAGTTTACAATTTAATCACCTGGAATGTTAAGGAAGCCAATGACCCAGTGAAAAGGTCCAAGATTCTAATGCACTTGAAGTGGTAAAATCCATCTGTGGTTTTATTGCAGGAGACCCATTTACTTACATTAAAGTTATTGATGTTTTGTGGGGTTTGGGTAGGCCAGGTGTTTGGGGTAGGAAGTCATTCAAAATGAGATAGAATAGGTATTTTGCTGTCCAGAACTACTCCTTTTGTTCTGTTGCAAGAGGTGGCTGACTCCAGTGGGAGGTATTTCATTTTAAAGGGTATTTTAGACAGAGAGGAGATGCTCTTGGTAAATATTTTTTGCCTCAATATAGATGACCTCACTTTCTTCTCTAAGGTGTTAATGCACCTGGCTGAATGGTCTTAGCAACCTCTTGTGGTGGCTGGAAACTGCAAGACTGCTGTAGAATCAGATTTGGATAGATCTAGGAAGTCTCGCTGTCATCCCTGAATCAACAGGCTTTACAAGACCTCTGGGGCTCACTCAACCTAGTTCACCCTTGGTGAACACTTTATCCCACAACCAGAGAGTATACTTTTTCTACCCCTCATGTTTCAAGCTCTTGGTTAATTTTTTTTTCTTAATTAGGTAGAAATTATTATATGGGTTGCACCTTACTGGTATATTGCCTATGGTAGTTTTGGATCACTCCCTAGTGCAGCTGGTGCTAATGGTTGATCCTACAATGGAGACAGTTTGTGGTGGCTTTATAACTCCCTCCTTAATAGTGAGGAGGTGGTTACTTATCTCCATACTTTTACCAGACAGTTCTTTTGGGAGACTGTGGGGTTGGTGTCAAGGGCTGCCACTGTTTGATGTGCCATTAAATGTGTGATTCATGGTGAACTTACCTGCTGTTAGTGAGAATTAGGCAAATGAGGCAGCAGTTGGCCAAGAACTACCAAGATTGTACTTCAGTACAAGTTAATGTTCTACGGGAGCAGTACTATGAATTGAATAGAGAGCAGGAGGAATTTGACCTTTTAAGGCAAAAATTCATTTTTTCTCTCAAGGTGAAAAGGTGAGGAATCTTTTGACTCTGCGCCTTTGGGCGCAGGAGGTGGCTAGGTCAGTCAAGTGTCTTCACCACTGTCAAACAGGGGGAGTTTGTTTCAAAGCCATGGGGTATAATGGACGAGTTTCAGGAATTTTCTGCCAGCTCTGTTCTTTGGAGCCTGGATCAGTGTCTGAAGTAGATAGAGCAGTACCTTAGGGATATTCAGCTGCAGACTCTTGGGCCCGACACCCAGTTGCTTTTGCAGGACCCTTTGAGGTTGGAGAAGGTTGAGTTGGCACTGGACTCCATGTACCTTGATAAGGCACCAGGACCAGATGGTCTTGCCGTTAACTTTTATAAATCTTTGAAAGGTGTCCTCCTCAACCCCCTCTGGGAAGTTTATAAAGAAGAGCATGGTAAAGGGGAGCTAGATTTGGAAATGAAACAGGTGATTATTTCTGTTTTGCCTAAGCTTGGGAAAGATGATAGCTTTGTTGAAAATTATAGATCTATACATTTCAATCACAGATTTGAAATTGCTGGTGAAGGTCCTTACTACAATATTACAAACAGTTTGGTAGTCTTTAATCCGGGGGTGGCAGTGGGATTTATGGGAGATTTGGTTTCTTCTGATCATGTTCATAAGTTGCTTCATATTATCTCTGTGTCCAGGAAGGTTTTGACCCCAGTGGTTTTGGCCTCTCTGGATGCAGAAAAAGCTTTTGAGCAGGTTCATTGGCTATACCTCTTCAAAGTGCTGGCAAAGTATCAGATTCCTCCGATTTTATTAAATGAATTCAACTGCTATACTCCAACCCTTCTGCTCAAATATGTTGTAACAAAGTCTTGTCACCTGAGTTTCAGTTGAGGAATGGCACTCGTCAGGGTTGTCCTCTTTCCCCCTTTCTTTTTAATCTGTATCCTGAGCCCTTACTTACTCAAATTAATGGCAAACAGAGATTCAGGGAATTCCACTTGGCCCACATCAGTATAAACTATCAGTATATGCTGATGATATTTTGTTACATGTCATGAATCCCTCCTCTTCCCTTCCTGCTGTCTTTCAAGAAATTGAGAAGTCTGGGGCCTTCTCCTATTAAAAACTGAATGTGGGGAAATCCACTGTTTTACCACTCAACTGTAGGGTCAGGCGAAGGGACCTTGAACACTTGGGGCTTGGCTAGATGAACAAATCATTTGTATACTTAGGTATCAAAGTCTTTACATCTTTGTTGCAGATGATTAAATCTAATGTTCAGAACCTAATGAATATAATTACACCAGACCTTAATAGATGGCTGAGATTAACCCTTTCTCTCATGGGTCGCATTGCAACGGTTAAACTGAACATTTTACCATGATTTTATATCCCTTCAACATGCTACTGGTGACTCTTTCCTTGTCATGCTTTAAGAATTTACACACCCTGCTTGCTGCTTTTTTATGGCAGAGGAAGAGGCCTCGGAAAGCATATTTTAAAATTAGCTGATGCTAGATCTCAGGGGCATAAATTGTTGCCAGATTTTATAGCATATTTCCATGCTGCCCACAAAGCAAAGTAATTTTGTTGGGTCTCTAGGGAGAGCTTTGTCCCTGGACAATATGTTCCACAGTGGCTGCTTATTGAAAACTATCTCTGTCAAGCACAGGGTATTTCCTTGTCTTCCCCCTCTGTTGCACGCTGGCTAAGCTCCCCAAACCCCTTCTTGGTACCCTGATTGGGAATTCTGTTGTAATATTTTGTCAGATGTGCCATTTACTTAAATCTTCTCCAGCTGACCCCTTGAATCATCCACTTTGGAATAACACTAATTTTAAGATAGACGGGAAACTGATTTGTTTTGTTTCTTGGCAAGACCGGGATGTTCTCTGTGTGAGACATTTTTGGCACTTTGAAGGGTGGGATGCTTTTCAGCAAATGCAGTCTCAATTTTATTTGACCTACAAGGAAATTTTTAGTCTTTCTGCACTTATAGCAAGCATATGGTTATAGGTACCCTGTCCAAATTGGAACCACATTCTCCATTGGAATGTTGTGATTTGGCCCAACAATGGTATATTATCTGTCTGCTTCATACTCTCATTCAGAGTTCCATAAAGCATAGATATGGCTCACCCTTGGTGTACTGGGAGCAGGCTTTGGGATGGCCTGAGTGGCATACCCCCTGGGAACCCCTGTGGGCACATTTGTACAAGCACATTAAGGTGGATAGCTACTGCTTACTGCAGAATATGTATTACACATTGGGGAAATTACACTAATGTGGACTTCTGGGTTTGCCGTTATGTACCCTTTGTGGTTTGGAGAAGGGTGCTCTTTCCCACATCCTCTGGGAGTGCATTAAAGCTCAGCCCCTATGGTGGGTGATACAAGATGCCCTGGACCCCATGCTGGGGTTGGCAGATGTGTTTTTAAAAGACAGATATTTGCTGGTTATGGATCTTGCTTTCCTCATGGGTCCCCAAAATATAATTTTATGCATTTGCCAATGGTTACTAAGTGGGTTATTTTGAGGCACTGGCTGGAGAGCCAAGTGCCTGCTTTGGTGGAGTGGCTTTAAGAGGTTTTGCAGCTACTCTGTTTGTACAGGATGCTTGCCTCCATGTGACATAGATTGGATTCATACCTTCAGAGATGGGGTACCCCTTTTACCTTGGTTATATTGTTTTAACTTTGACTTACGCTCCCTCACTTGCTTTTCTATTAAGCTCCTGCTTATTATGAAACCTTTTGGTAGACATCTGGGCTGGTTTGGAGGCAGGAGAGGGTGTTTAGGTGGGGGTTGGTTGTTTGTTGTTATTTGTTGTTTGTTTATTAATCTGCATGTGTGTTGTGTGTTTTTGAAAATTAATATACTCTTTAAAAAAATGAACACCTTGGATCTCAAGCATCATTTTGAATTGTGAAATTACACAAAATTCTTTCCCCTCTCAGCAGAATGGTTTTCTATAACTTTTTTTCTGTTTTGACAGATCCCTTGTGTGTCCCTCTTTATTAGAATATTTTTTATTAAAATAGCTACAACTTAAGTCACAATATGTAGTACATATGGAATTTCTGTTTACCATCAAGTGAAGAATCATTGCATTAAAGAGGAGCTCCTCTGTTATAAGCCCAGTTATTTGTACACACAGTTATTTGTGTACACAGTAACACATGACTGGGTGCAATAAGTAACAGCATGTGAGATATTGGTGGATACCCACACCCCCAAGGGCACAATGTGACCCAACACTACAGGTGGAGAGTGTTACAGCCCCTGGAAGTGCAGGTATCCAGCAATACTCTACACCCTGAAATGTCTTGTGGCACTTAGAAAATGGGTTTAGTAAATAAAAAAAAAAATCTTTTAAACATAAAAAGGACACAAAAATACAATAAAATATTGCTTAGAAAATGTCAAATAGTCCCTTCACAGATGGTTTCTACCTGTCAGTCATTTGTACTTCTACACATGTGAACAAAACTAGGGGGCTTTGGCCTGTTTTTTTGTATGTAGCACCTATGAATCTAAGGTTTGTTTGTTTACCATGTAACATAAGAATTCAATATTCTGCAGTATTCCTCTTAACAAAATGCCCCCCCTCCCAAAGCATAGAATGTTAACGTGGAATGCATGAATTCAACATTCTGCAAAATTTCGCTGGCATACTCTCACACGGGCACACACAGGCCTCATATGGAACCACATGCTCAATTTTGTCTTGGGCAAGGTTAGCAGCAGAGATTACTCTGTCAAGCAGGCTAGGCTATGGGGGGTGGGGGGTATTTTTCATGGTCATCAAAGAAACACCAGGAAAAATAAAATCTGAATAGTGTTTTTTTTTTTTTAAGTACGTTCGCTTTTAAGAAAGGGATCATGAGTAGGAAGAACATTCAATTATTTATGATTATTATAATTATTTATTTTGGGGATTATATTTAGGACATAGTTGAAGTTTTTTATGTAAGAGTAAAGGTGGTAGCCATTTTTGTGATGCAAATTAAGAGTGAGTGAAGTGGCTCGTGAATTCTGTATGGGACTTGTCCAAATTCCACATCACAAGTGGAACCTTTTTCTTCACAGGGGGTATTGGCACATAAACAAAAGCCAGTAGAATGGCAATAGCTAATCAGTGTACAGTTTTTAATGTTCCCATTTTCTAATGTATATCCCAGGGGTAGTATGAGACACAAAGTGTACTGCAGTTGAATACTTCATGCCCCTGGGAACTGCATCAGAATGCTTTAATGTACACCGTGGGCACAATTCAAAGGTTTTAAAAAGGTGTTGTGCCCAGTTAAGTTATGACAAGTTGTTGTGCACAGTTCAAGGGTTCAAAAAAGTTGCTCTATATAGTTATCTCCCATTAATTCCCCCTGTCAACATGTTTATTTTTAATATAATTACCAACCAAGACCAATGAAAAGTATGTGTGAGAGGAGCTTATGGGTCCCACTTACTTCTGTATATAAACTGAAATTTGCACTTTTGAGATACTGTATACCCATATACTATTAAAATAAATAAATAAATAAATAAAACATGGGCAACAATTCCCAACTCAGCCCATGTTTACATCTCAGGATTTGCTCTGGTGGTCCATACTGTATGTCATCTCAACCACTCGATGGAAACAACCTCACTGTGTTTAGTTACCTATGCATTACTCTATGTCATATTAACTTGACCAGCATTTTAGCAATACATTAGAGATATGAAACACCCGGCCTCATTTTAAGGGTCAGTGAGGCTAACAAAACTGGTGATATGCCATTCTCCAGTTTTAAGGTTATAAGGACTTAACAATGTTTGGCATACCTGCTTGAGACATGACATCTTAAAATTTCCAAAAGTCTGGAGGCTTTTAAGATAGAGATCTGAATCTTGGCCACTTCTCCATGGGGATTAGAAATTCATCAAACCAAATTTGGTGGAGTTTGTATGGATACCTTTTGAATAAGATGGAAATAAATTGCATTTTTGGCAAAATTAAGAACCCTTTTTCACAGAAATTTCACAAAATTTCACAGAAGCAAAATTGTAGTATTGCCAGAATTCCACTGGCAGAAGATACATTTTGCACAGCCCTACTGTGCCCAATAGAATAATTAAAATTGTAAATGACAGCTTTATTCTTTGTTCACTTAGCAAATGTGTGAGCAAACCTTTCCCATCTGCCAATCCACTTTGCTGTTCATTACGTCATAGCACTGTCAATCACTGTTTCACCAGAGCTGCACAGCTGTCAGGTTAGAACCCACATTCATAACTACTGACTGCATGTCTTCGGGCACTCATCTCAGCTGGTCACTCTTCCAGTCCTCCCAACTGGAAGTGAACACAAGGCAGATGAAAAAAAAAGTCAGAACTCCTAATCAATCTTTGTGTCACATTAGTGGACTCAGGGGTGTACACTGCTTGGTAGGGAGTGAGGAAGTTAAAAAAATAAGGAAGCAAAAACTAGCTTGCTGTGGGCTCAGCATTGACTGCTTAGTGCCTCTGCACCCTCTACTGGCAATTTACCAGCCGAAGGATTACTTTACCAGGAATATGTTTTTTCTCAATGATTTTTAAATTTGAATTTAATTAATGTTTGTAATGCTTTTTTCCATTTTCTAAGTGCAGTAATAGACTCCAGAGTGGGCAATGTGGACTATACCTGTGCTTTCACGAGCTGTAAGGCCCTCTCCCTCTTGCATCGGGCCTCATTATGCCCCTGGGCAGGCGTTTATAGACCAAATACCACTTACCCTGTTTTGTGTTATTGCTTACATACAGGATGTGTCTATCCACAATGACTGCCTTGTTCAAACACAAAGAAAAAAACAGCTTGGCAACCTTGGGCTATTATTAGAAAGATCCCCTCTATTAGCCCAATGCTCCAAAACCCCAGAATACTTTCCTTCAGTTGAGGCCTTACTCCTGACTTCTAATTTTCATGATAGGGCCAACAGAGGTGGAATGCAAGACTAGCATGGTTGCCCCTTCAAACCTATGATTGGGTGACGTTCCATGGGTAGACTGAGTAAGCATGTACCCAGGAGAAAGGGAAGAAGGAGAGGCAATGTCTGCAACATTAATGATGCTAGTCAAACTGACAAATCACTCTGCCAAACATTGTCAGTGATGCTGATAGCTCTACCCCTTCCTCTCTTGCTCTTCTGATGTGGGTGCCAGTGCCACTGACACACTGAGGAAGTGTGCACCCAGAACAGAGGAAAGAAGGAGAGGCACTGTCTGCATCTTTAATGATGCTAGTCAAACTGACAGATCATTCTGCCAAGCATTGTCAATGATGCTGACAGCTCTGCCCCTTCCACTCTCTCTCTCTCTCTCTCTCGTGCTCTTTCTCAGTCTGTCAGTGGGACTGGTGGGCATACCTTGGGTTAGAAATGGGGGCCACTTAACCAGACTGGCACTTGATTTCCATTTGTTCCTCCAAGATCAAGGCTTAAGGGTCAGGCAGCCTGCTGTAAAAGAAATATTGTGGGGGTCTGGCTAAAGAGGTGGGATTGTGCATGAGGATAGTTCCATCTCCTGGCAATGTGCCAGGGACCATCATTTTGAGAATCGGTCTGCCAACATTGCCCCCAACCCAGCAAATTATGGATCAGAGGTCAGGAGGAGGGCATTGTTCTGAAAATGGTATGGGGGGGTCGAGATCTTGGGCAAGGAAGTATGGATTCAGTATACAGACAGTGACTGACTAGACTAAGTTAGCCTGAATTCAAATGCTTCCCCCCTTTTCCTGGATTGGGGGTTACAAAGAAGACCTAGTTTTGAAATAAGTGTGTGTGAGTGCATTGAGTAAAGGGGTGGGGAGTGGGGGATTGAACATGGTGGTTGTCAGGGGCTGATTTTATGAGGAGGTAGACCAAGGACACATACAACAGCTGCGCTACAGAGAGGGGAGTGGGTGCAGTCCTAGGGCCGCTAACCCTAAAGATACACTGTGTACACTCCAGGTACCAAATTAAGCATGCTGAGACAAGTTGCTTTAAAGCAAATATAAGAGTTTATTAAACACACATAGCTAGTGCCCCAAGGGGCAACAGCCTCAACATCTAGATGTATTTATACATTTCTTAATAGTCTCCTTGAAAAGTGCCAATAGTGCCAAAATACAAATGCAACAAAAGCAATGGTAGAGTGTGGTAATGCAAACCTACCAGTCACCCCAACTTGCCTCAGCATACTTAATTTGGTACCTGCCTGGAGTGCAGATCCTGTCGTTTCACTGTTTTTTGGAGGGACTTGTATCTGGATGTGGAAAAGTCAAAGACTACTGTACGTTGAATGTTCTAGAGAAAATGTAATTAGTATGTTTAAATGTAGCATGAGTAGCACTACATGAGAACTTGGAGACTGCAACTCTAAACACAAAACGACTTTTCATACAGGTAGCCTTGATTATGTCATTGCTTTTCATTTTTCAGAGACAGGACTTCAGTTCATAAGATCTTTAAAACACATGGGAATCAACAAAGTGAAACTGGAAAATTGAGGGGCATGACAAAGTTAGGTAGGAGGCAGGCACATTGGAGTATTATATTTGGCACACGGTCTCCACTAGAATTAAATAAAGATACAAATTTGTGGGCTTTTTAAAATTAAATACTAAAATGGAACAAATAAAAGTCTGTATATACTATCATTTTTAAAATTGTCCGATTCCTTTTTATTACAGGTATAGCAGCAAGTGCTGAAGTCAGTACCAGTGTCCATATATATTCATATGCATGTCAAACATGTTTGTCATTTGTTATTCTTAGCCAGTACTGTATCACATGTATAAGCATTTGCATAAATAAGTAAGTGTTTTTTTCTTAAGTGCCCAATTCCAGAGGCTCTCGACGCTTTACAAGAAGATGTAAAAGGCATACACAATATCAACAAAGAAATAAACCTGTCACAATCAGGTCAGTAAATAGAATAAATAAATGTCAATAAAATAACAGTGTATCAATAATATATAAACTATAGCTGGTTTCCAAAGGCTTCTCTAAATAGATGGGCCTTCAGACCCCACTTGAAAACCTCCACCAATGGAGCCTCCTTCAGAGATCTTGGTAACAAGTTCCACAAGCCCGGGTAGGTCACCTCAAATGCGCAATCTCCAGAGGTCTTCAGCCTGGCTGTGGGAACCACTAGGAGGCCCTCAGTGGAGGAGTGGAGTGAGCCTACAGGGTGGACAGGGGACAGGAGGTCACTTAGGTAACCGGGGCCTGAACTGTATAGGGCGTTATAGGTGAGCAAGCCCACCGTGAAGACAATCCTCCACCTCACTAGCAGCCAGTGTAGGTCACACAGGACAGGGTCACATGGTAGGTCCTCAGAAGGCCTGTTTGCAACCTGGCTGCTGTGTACTGCACCGGCAGCAGTCAACGGAGAATCCCCTTACTGACCCCGAAGTATAGAGCATTACAGTAGTCTAGCCTTCATGTAACATAGGCATGTACAAGTGAGGGCGGATCACCAGGTAGAATTAAGTTTTTTTTTTTCAATTTAATATACTAAAACCAACAAACAAATATGAACAGTCAGTAATAGCCAGTTCAGTAAATTAACATCATGACAGATAAAGATAGACAAAGCAGCTATAAGAATCAGTACAAATTTATCAGAAATAACAAAACACAACCCACCACCTCCCATAAGCCCTTAGACCCTCACTAAACCCTCCAACAAACCCCCACCCACCCCCACAACAGAGCACCAACTCAAGTCCTATACAATAGGAAATATAGAAGGAGAAAAATAAAACAAAATAAAATAGAACCCAGGCTACCCGAGAGGAGAAGGGGGAACCAGATGCCAGTCCTTTCAAAAGAGGAACAAGGTCACCGCCTCTTTTCCTCAATCCATTTCCTCCTACGGGGCCCATACTATAGGTGGAAGGGCCAGCAGTGGACCCCACCTATTCATGAATCCCTCCTGATGGGCCTGACACCAAGCAATATGTTTCTCTAATTCAAGGGCTTGAAGCATTCCCAAGTGCCATTCCCGGAAGGAGGGGACAGAGTTGCCCAGACAGTGCCTGACAATAACTAATTTAGTAACAGTCGAAATCAAGGAGATAGATGCTTTATGACAACCTACCACCTCCTCTGGGAAGTGTCCCACTAAACAAACCTATGGGGTAAAATACTGTTCCAAGCTCAAGAAGGAATCCAAAGCACATCAAATTGCTTGCCAGAAGGGGATGACCTGGGGTCAATCTCATAGAATATGTTTTAGGGTCCCCTAAGAGGCCTGGTATCTAAGGTAGGTAGAAGATGCAGAATTAATCCAGGCAACATTCCTTAAGTGGTAAAACCCACTCTGGACAACAGATGACACCTGAGTCTTAAGTGTCAATCCATCGTCAAGGATGACACCCAGATTTTTCACATTAGTGGAAGCTACCAATTGGGTGGGGACCAAGAACTGCCCTGTCCCCAATTCAGCAGCAACCACATCATGTCAGCGACCAGGCTCAGTCACTTGTACCTCAGTTTTGTCAGGGTTAAGTCTCAGCCAATTAGAGGACATAAAGTCTTGGATCTTGGCCAGGCATTTGTAAAGCATCTCCACTGCAACACTCATTCCTGGTGCAAAAGACATATACAGCTGGGTATCACCTGCATAGCAGCGAAAACCCAAGCTGTATTGTCTAATAATCTCACCCAGGGAAAGCAGGTACACTGCAAACAAGATAGGCGACAGGATCAAACCCTGAGGAGCTCCACAAGACAGGACCTTTGGGCAGAAGGAGAAATTCCGTATCACTACCCGTTGTGTCCTGCCCATGAGAAAGGACTCAGATCCATTGATGACAGTACTGGGGAGTCCACAGAGCTTCTGAAGGTGACCCAGTAGCACTGTGTGGTCCACAGTGTCAAATGCTGAAGAGAAATAGAGGAGAATGACAACTGACTGGTCTCCTGTATCTCTAGCCCTGATGAGATTATTTTTCACCCTGAATAACACAGTTTTGGTGCTATGCCTTGAAAGAAATCCAGACTGGAATGGCTTATAGATGTCATAGGCCACAAGGTGTGCCTCAAACTGCAGAGCCACTACTTTCTCGACAACCTTCCCCAGAAATGGCAGGTTGGAGATTGGTTAATAATTCGCCAAGACGTCAGGGTCGAGTGACGGTTCAAAGCGTCAGAGAAAAAAAAACCTTCAAGAGCGAACACTGGATGATCTCGGTGAACACTGGCCTGGTGATATTTGTTCTGGTGAACACTCAGCCTGCTCTGCACAAGGAGTTGCATACCTGTGATGCCTTACACCATGTTAAAGGCTTTTGAGTGTACATGTGTGGTTTGAGAGGTACACAGAAACCAAATAATTTAGTCTTCAGGGGCCAGATATTCAAAAGATTGCCCAGGCGCAAATACGAGTTTGCCCATGCAAACCGGGTTTTGCACAGATGTGCAAAATTGAGAAGCCTGGTTAGCATGGGAAAACAGTGTTTGTGCTTGGGAACAATTCAGAGGGGAGCACAATGTAAATGAAGGGGTGGAAACCTGAATATTGACGCAGTCCAATATTCAGAGAACTTGCGCCATGCAAGGCCATTTTGCATGGTCCCCTTGCGTGACACAGATACCGTCGACATACAACATGACTTACTCCGGCACAACCCTAGCAGCTGGCGGAAGAAGTGTGTTGCACCCCTGACCCCCAACACAGTAGTCCCTGGTGCTAGTGGTCCCCCCCACCAGTCGCCGTTACAATGTAAAATATAATCATTCCCTGGTGTCCAGTGGTCCCTCCTCCCCACCCATGCCTGATATTTATGCAGTATTCCTTGATGTCTAGTGGTTCCTCCCCACCCACATCCATGCCCAATGTGTGTGTAGTATTCTCTGGTGTCTAGCGGTCCCTTCTCCCACCATTACCCATGCCAAGTGTTTATAGTGTTATTCCCTGGTGTCCAGAGGTCCCTCCCCACCCAATCATCAGCCTGACATACAGACACCGTTTCCCTGGTGTCCAGTGTACCCCAGCCCCCATCCTGATCCCCCGATCACCAGCCTGACATACAGATACCATTTCCCTGGTGTCCAGTGTACCCCCATCCTGATCCTCTGTATATTAAGGATAAACCACCCACTGGTGTCTACCAGACCCCCTGCCTATCAATGATCCCCTGTATACCACAGTAATGCCATTCCTTGGTGTCTAGCAGACTCCCCCACCCCAGCAGGTAGTGCCCCACCACCCCACACTCCCCAACCCGACACCAAGGCGGTGACTGACACAGCCATCCACTCGCCACAGCCTGCCACTGACTGAGCTGTTGATGAGCGCAGGGTCTACTAGACATCAGGGAATGGTCTGGCTTTAATATACAAGGGATTAGGATGGGGATGGGGATACACTGGACACTGTGGAAATGGTGTCTGTGTGTTGAGCAGGTGATTGGGTTGGGGGAGTGACCACTGGTCACCAGGGGATAATACTGTAAACATCAGGCACATGTGCAGGTGGGTGGAGGGACCACTAGACATGAGGGAATACTACAAAGACATCAGGTATGGGTACGGGTGGGGAGGAGGGACCGCTAGACACCAGGGAATATGACAGACACATTGGGCATGGGTGCAGGTGGGGGAGAGACTGCTAGACACCAGGGACTACTACATAAACATCGGACATGGGTGCGGGTGGAGGGAGGGACCACTGGACACCAGGGAAAGATTATATTTTACATTAGGCTGGTGATTGGCGGGGGGAACCACTAGCACCAGGGAAAGTTTATATTTTACATCAAGATGACGATTGGCAGGGGGGGACCACTAGCACCGGGAAATATTATACTTTATATTGGGACAGCAATTGGCAGGGGGGTGGGACACTAGCACCAGGGAAAGCTCTCTGGGACCAGGCAAGTGGGGGGGGTGCCATGCTAAATTGCCGGCTACCCATGCAAATGGCCCCTTAGCTCCTTGCATATCCATGAGCTCATTTGCATGGTGCCATTTGAATATCGGAAATTTAGCATGGATACAAGCCATTGTGGGGCCCTGTTTGAGGAGCCATGTCTGCCCAGCGCTAAGTGGCTTAGCGCTGGGCTAACCTGGCCCTATATTCAGTCAAATAGTGCCAGTGAGCTATACCACTGAATACAGCATCTTTGGGCAGCTGGCTGTCGCAAGGCAGAGTACAAATTGTTGTGCTCCACTTTGCACATTTTTAAATATTGGGCCCCTCGTCTTATTTTTGGTAATGTAGCATCCCACTATCACCATGTAATAAATTCTACTATGGTTACTGTTACCCACTGGCTCCCAAATCCTTACTGCTCTGTTCATGTCATCCCTATTACTCAGCAGCCCATCAGGAACTGCAACCCTTGTTGTCCCTTGCCTGACATGCTGAAGAAGAGAACGTGCCTTTGCAAATGACAAGTAGTTCCTCCTGTTTTCTCTTTTGCACATTCCACCTCAAAATCAATATTAGGTAGGTTGAGATCCCCCCCCATGAGAATTATCAGATTCTTAGTAACTGCCCTTTAAATTTAATTTGCCAATTTCACACTTGTTGTCTCATGTGTACTTCTTACCATTCTGTAACATGATCTCACAGGTGTCTTTTTGCCCTCAGGACCCTGGTGCCAGACATAAGCTTCCTGTAGGGTGCCCATCCCTCCTGCCACCTGCTAACTTGCTTGTTTCAATCCTGTTATTGTCATAGAAAGCTACCCCTCCACCCATCTGACAGTCCTTTCCCTCCTGAAAAGGTAGCACCACCCCTCAGCCCTTGCTTACTAGCATATTCCCTTTTTCTGCCAGGTCTCCATGTCTCTTACTAGATCACAGCTTGCCTTTTAAAGTTCACCATACATGTCACCCATCTTGTGTGAGTCCTCGCATTTGCTATAATGCAGGAAAAGTACATGTTTCCCGCCATCCTTACTTGGGCCTCTTACAGCTGAACTTTTTTATTCTCTTTTACCTAGTTTAAAAGCCTCTTTATCCCTTCTGTCTGTCCTTTGTGCTACTACATTTAACCCTTTAGGGCTCAGATGAAGTAAGTCTACAGTGAACAGGCTTCACCTGCCCCAGGATGTCTTCCAGTATGCATGGAACATAAATCCTTGCCTGTGCATCAAATGTTGTCTTCTAAGCCTCATTATTCCTCCTTTTCCCTAAACAAAAGACATTCATAACCATCTTGGAGATGCCACAGCTCTATGTTATTGAAAACCTGTACAAACTACAGCATACAGTAAGATGTGCACAACACGGGAGTCTTGCCGTGGTGCCCAGTGGTCCATGCTCATCCATGTCTTACCACACTAAGGGACCCTCCAGGTGGACCCATATACAAAGTGCAGCCTCTGAAGGAGATACAGGCCTCCAAGGTGAGGGGGTGGCCCTCTGGCTGAGTGGTGAGCATCTGTCCATCTTCTGGAGGGTGTGTCACCTACTGGACAAGCTGATGAGGTTATCCCTTAACCTGCTTTAACCAGGCCCTTGGTCATCTGGGCCTTACCCGCATGATGATTGGGGGAGGAGAGAGAACCCGTCAGAAATGGAAGCAAATTCCCTCATTACTCCTGTGTTTATTTCTTTGTGAGACTCCCATGCCACCGTGCATTTCAATGACTGGGACCGTGCTAAGACTTTATTATACCCTGCAGAAGAAGTGAAAACCCTAGAAAAACCCTGTGATAAAAAAAAGGGAAATTCTGTCTGAGATGTAAGATGATCCCCTCTAGTGAGGCAGCAGTGTTTCCTGTACTAAGGAGCTGAAGCAAAACCCTACCACAGAGATTAGGCATACAATGGGTATAAAGTGTCCAAACAGTTTTTAAGCTACTGTATTTACCGTACAACTGAGTGCAATGCATATAGCATGGTCAGAAAAGGAGCTGCAGCCATAAATCACCCAGTGCCATTTCGCTCCCTCAACCTGATGAATTCTCAAGAGTGAAGAGCATGAGAATGAGTCACTATTTTTATACAATAGGACATAGATCAAATGCCTATCAAAGTTATTATTCTATTAAAGTGACATCATATCAAAGATTCATAAAACCTCCATACAATTTAATATGAGACAAAAACATTTAAAATAAGAGGAAAATAAGATATGCTGTAATATCTAAAAAAGACAGTATTCTTGGTAATTTAGATTTACTAGCTCTCTGCATGGCAGCATCACAATGTTCTGATCAGCTTTAACTGTTTGTTCTGCTCCACTTCCTACAAGTCAGAGACCATGTAATATTAGGAATTTTATTAACTGTAGTGTGTCTGCTGTGGTGCATTTAGCAACATGTACCTGCAGTGCCTTTAAAACTGTAGAGCTCTAAAAGTAAGGGTGGAGGAGCATATAAGATCTATAGAGATGGGGCAGTGATAAGGCACAATGCCACAGTATGCTGGACTGGGAGGAATGGAAGTGGAGCTTTAGGCCTTGTCTACTCTGAGCACAGTTTTGGTGTAATGTTTCTTAAAACGATTTAGGTCTTACCATGCTCAGGTGTCCACATTGGTCATACCTTGCTTAAACACGGTTTTGAAGTGCCACACTTGAAGGGAATCCCATGGCAGAGTAACACAGTTTTGCAACCGTGTTGCTTCGCATCCGTCAGCTGTCCCACAATGCACCACAGTGCATTGTGGGATGTGCTGATGGCGCGATGTGAGTCCCATCATGCAGGTGGGTGTTGCCATGCAACTGATGTTGAAACATGGCTGTGCCCACCGCTGCTAGAGTGCAAGGCGTGGACAGAGCAGGATGAGACAGATAATAGAAGAGGAGCTTGAAGAACTTTGAAGGGCTTGGTACTGTAGAGGGTTGAGAGGTGGGATGTCACCAGCAGTGGGATGGTAGGACCTTATGTGCCCTGCAAGAGGTGTGCTGGTATTGAGGAGCAGTGCATTCTGGCACCTCAGAGGACCAATAATGGCTGAGGCCTGGCAAACTCGGTACGAACTCCCATACACACTGGTCAGGTAACCATGTTTATTTTCAAACCATGTGGAAAACTATGCTAAAACCCTAATACTATCAGGGTTTAAACATGGTTTTCTAATACAGTCTGAAAACGTTACCAATGTGGACATGAACCGTGTTTAGGAGCTTTTGTAACATTTTCACATGTCTGTAACATTCCAGGAACCCTGGTGTGGACAGAGCCTTACTATCATAGAGAAAGTTAAGTTATACAAATAGGGAGGTGATCTGGATTCCTTCCTTTTAAAAAGGGAGGCATTTGGGATTTTTAAATGTGGGGGGGGGAGGTGTTAAGATTCCCTGGTTTAAACAAACAATTCAGAATAATTTTTGTGATCTCTTTGCCAGTATTTTTGTATGCCAGATTGCTGCATGGATTTGAATTGGGATCAGTTCTCATTGCAAATGTCCATTGTCAACAGAAATGTAATAAATACAGTTCAATCCTGTAAATATTTTTTTTCACATGGAATTATAGTGTGCATTATACTGTGTGCTATCAAATATGCGATCAACTTTCAGTGCAAATGTCCATTTGTAATACAGAGGTTCTCTTTCTCACTTATGTTTATAAGAATATCAATTTCTGTGTGCAGTCATGATTTGTCTGGAGAGAGGTGCTACAAAAAAGTGATTGGTTTCCTACTGTGACAACTTGAAAACAAAACAGCAGTTCATCTGACTGGAAGGGGAACATTTATAAAGCCAGCACAAAGAGAGCTATTGAATCTAGATATCAAAAGTACTGTGTTTTTTAGAGCTCATAGCAGACCTTATTGCCCTCTCAGTTTAAATGTTTTATATACCATCTGAAAGAACTAGCAGAACCAAAAATAGAGGGGAAGAAAATGCTACAAATTTTACTAACAGTTGTAACTTTTTTTTCCTGAAGTATTTTTCTTTTTCTTTTTGCTCATTAGAAAGTTTTATATGTGATAGTATAATGCTGAATGTGTGGAATAGCACACTGCCTGGCAGCTGAGATATCTAGTTCTACTCCTCCCACTACATCATAAGCATTGTGACATCACAGGTGAATGACCTGCCAGCTACTGAGTGGCTCCTCCTGAGCAGTTGTGATCTCACAGTCCATGAGGTTACAATACTGGTGATGTAATGGGAGGAGCAGATTTATACATATCAGCTGTCAGGCAGATTGCTATTCCAACGGTGCCTTTGAATGATGTAGGGCCAAACCACTGTAATACCAGGATGAGCTTCCAAGATTAACAGCAGGAATTCTTTCATTCTGCACAGAAGCTCAGTGGACCTTTCTATTCCTAAGTCTTTTCCACCTAGGTGCACAACCAGCAGCTTGGAAGGATCGTGACATCAAGCTTTGGCATTGACTCTAGGAAGCAATACATTCTATTGCATCCCAGATTCAGGCCCTTGGATGATGGAGGTCATGGGCATTTCAGAGATATGTGCAGTCTCATTTGCTTTAACTTTCTATTTTACAGTCAAGTTCTTACCACAAGGCAAAATGGATTTGGCTATGTGGACACTCATTTACTGGGCAGGAAACTGGATATAGTGACATGGTGTGGAAGAGGGGTTGTTTCATATGTGAGGGAGGGACTCAAGGCCATGGAGGTACATGGTCACCATGAGGAAAAGGAGGGTCTGGAGATGCTGTGGGTCACCTTGGAAGCAAGCTCTGGGTCTGCTGTCCATACCAGGGTAGTGTACAGATCTCCAGCACAGGGAGAGGAGTTGGATAAGGCACTTGGGGGAAGCCATCATCAGAATGGTGAGTAACGAGGAGGTGCTGCTAGTTGGTGACTTCAGTCTGCCCAACATGCAGTGGAGCCTTGCAGCTACAGCTTTGGCAAGGATTAATGCCATCTTTGACTCCCTAAAAGGAGCCTTTCTCAGGCAGCTAGTAAGAGAACCTACTAGGGATGAGGCAGTATTGAACTTGATGCTAACAAATAGAGGCAGTATTGCAGGTGTCACAGTGGACAGTCCCCTGCATACCAATTATCACTGTACGGTGTGGTTCAACATAAAGACAGGAACAAAAGCTAAACCCCATGAGGAGCAGGGTCCTGGATTTTAGAAGGATGGATTTCTTTTCGTGCACTTTTTGCCCCTTACTTCTCCAGTCCCCTCTGTGACTTGCACCACCAGGAACCTCCTGGTCCCTCCTACCCCCCAATCATGGCCACTCACCCCAATGAAGCCTTGGCTTCACTCCCCCCAGACTAGTTCGGGGTTGGAGAGTCCCCCTGGACATCGTGTCGTGTCAGGTGAGGGCTCATGTTGGTGAGGCAGGGGACCCAGATTCATGCCAGGGACCATCTCCATTGCAGAAGTGTTGGGTTGTGTATTTTTATCCCATTACTGTCCCAAGGAACCTCACATGCAGGATGTCTAGGCATGTGTGTGTATACAGAGCACACTGACATTGCAGTGTTCCTCCCTCCCTGTCCCCCATTCTTCTCCAAGTGCACTGTCATCTGTGTACACCCAAGTGGCAGTGTTGCACTCAAGCATAGAGCCCCCCCCCAGAGGAGGAAAGCATCCTGTGGGATGCTCAGCTCTCCCCCCTGGCTGGCCACTGATGACCCAGGCTCACTCCCGAACCTGGGTCACCAGTGTCGTGAGCAGTAATGCTACCGCTGCACCAATGGGCTGGCAGGAGGGTGGATTTAATGAAATGGGTGACTGTTTCAGAAACTGCCTTGGAGGGGGGGCTGCTAGGTAGTCATAGAGGCACAGCGGGGAAAAATAAGGGTGGATATAATTAAAACAGCCAACCTCTGCTTGAAGGAAATGAGTAGAAGCAGAAGGAAAAAGAGACCATTATGGTTCTTTAAGGAAGTGGCTAAGGTAAAGGAAAAAAGGGTGGCTTTCGTTTGATATAAAGAAACACAGAGGGAGAAGGACAGACAGGTATACTTAGTAAAGCAGAGGGAAACAGGAAAGGTGGTAAGGGGAGAAAAGGCACAGGAAGAGTAAAGGATCACCAAAGGGGTCACTAAGGAGGATAAGACTTTCTTCAGATACATAAGTGAGAAGAGGAAAGCAAGGGGAGAGATGGTGCAGTTTAGAAATGTAGAGGAGCAGACTATGCTGAAGAGGACCATGAAAAAGCTGACATCCTAAACAGGTACTTCTGTTCAGTCTTCACAGTGGAGGAGGGGGGAAGGACCACCAGGGAGTGGCAGGAACAGGGTAGGTAGACAAATGTCCATTTTCAAAGGAAGAAATACAGAAGGGACTTGCAACTCTAAAGGTGAACAAAGCTATTGGATCGGATGGGATACACCTGAGATTCTGAAAAGAATTTGGGGAGGTGTTAGCTGCCCAACTGACAGCCTTATTCATCAATGCACTGGAAACAGGCTTGGTCCCGGAGGCCTGAAGAAGAGCTGATGTGGTCCCTCTACATAAAAGCAGCAGCAAGAAGGACTCTAGTAACTACAGGCCAGTCGGTCTTACTTTTGTGTTGGGGAAGTTAATGGAAACCCTGGCTAGCAACT
The DNA here is from genome assembly GCA_016271365.2 of Neoceratodus forsteri. Taxonomy (NCBI): domain Eukaryota; kingdom Metazoa; phylum Chordata; order Ceratodontiformes; family Ceratodontidae; genus Neoceratodus; species Neoceratodus forsteri. Next base: position 594,215,875 of record CM028133.1, on the reverse strand, counting down.
GTAGGCCAGTCAGTCTTGCTTTAGTGGTGTGGAAGTTAATGGAAGCCCTGCAAAAGGAAAGACTGGTACAATACATTGAATCCAGTGGGCTACAAGACCACAGGAGGCCTGGAATCATTGGGTGGGGGGTCATGCCAAATGAATCTGATAGATTTCTTTGACTGAGTGACCAGGGAAATATAACAGATCATGGCAGGAGACATAGCCTATCTGGACTTTAGCAAGACCTTTGACACTCATAGGAGGCTGTTAAAGAAACTGAACAGCTTAGGGGTGGGATCTAAAGTGGTGATCCCACCCTCACAGGCTTTCTTCACCCACCCTGCCCCAGCAAATTGCATGTTGCTGGCATGCATACTGGCTGCTCTGCTCAAAAAAGTAAACCCCCACTTGTACCCCAGACATGCCCCACCCACCTACCACCGCCCAAGTCCCACTGTCTTTATTAAGCACACCTAGTCCTGCTCCATCTCCCACCCCACCCCCTCTGATCCCCACCACCCTTGTTCCTCTACCAGCACCCGCAAGATCAACCTGGAATAAAGAAAACAGTTCCCTGGTGTGGAGCATCTGCTCTGTTTGGTGTTCATCTTGTAATGGCATGAATGAACCTGACTGGTTAAATTTTCAGTCAATCAAGTTTTACTAGGAACAAAAACATTACTAATTCCTTCCTGCTATTATGAGGCAGACACTTGAACAGAGCAGACATTCTGCAACAGGGGACGGTGTTCTTTATTCCAGGTTGAGTTTATGGGAGCCGATGGGGAAAGTGTAGTGAGGGACCAGAGGGGTTTGGGTGGGGTGGGGGACTGAGTTTGCTTAATAAAGATAGTGGGACTTGGGTGGGGGGAGGTGGGAGGAGTGTGTTTGGCATGCAGGTGCGGAGAAAGGATTAATGTTTATAGCAGAGCACCTGGCATGCATTTCAGCAGCAGCATAAGTTCATTAGGGAGGAGGGGGTGGGGGGGGTATCATGGTTTCTGTCATTTTGTGAGTGAGAGAGGGGTTGTTTTATAGCACAGTGGGCTGGGGGAGGTTTTGTAAAATTCTATAAAAAAAAAATTCACTAGCAAAGTTGGCACATCTGCAGTGGACTTTGTGGATTCGCACCAGCTTCACTGGTGGGTTAAAAATTTGCAACATTTCTAATTGGGACTCGCCAACCAAGTGCTATAGTATAATCATATTTTTTTTCAGCAGATGCCCTCATTTAGACAAAACAAGTACTCAAACTTGGGATCCAGTCAAAATCGCGCAACCGAAATAGTGTGTGCAATTATAGTGCAATCAATATAGCGTGGTTGAAAAAAGCGCTTGCATTTAATAGCGTTTAATATATAATAGCATTTTCCATAACAGCTTGCCACCAAAATTGCACTTACCTTAGTTTCATTTTTAAATCCAAGGCTTTGCTAATTCTCCATTTTTAAATCCAAGGGTTTACTAATTCTTCACCCAGCCAACAATCAGATATGAGTATCGATGTTGCACGTACGTCTGCATTTGTACCCCCCCAGCACTCCCCAGCTCACAATCGTACCACCCATAAGGTATACCTGGAAGTTAATGAAATGCTTGTTGCCTACTCCAGCCTTTCACGGGCAGTATGTAAAACTTAAAACTTAAATCTTTATTTTAAAAAACTAGAAAAAAGTGTGACAAGTTGCACAAAGGGAGAAAGCATCAGTATTAACACAGGAACACACAGCTTTTGTTCAGGCTTGAAGCTGTAATGTGCACAAAGGGAGAAATCATAAGTATTAACACATGAACACACAGCTTTTGTTCAGGCTTGTAGCTGGAAGTTGTATGCGACTCCTTTTAGGTATTCCATCTGTTGGCGAACACTATATTCCACAACAATGTCTGATACACGCTTTGCAGTGTCTTTGTATTTTTTCTAACCTCTGCCACTGCATATCCAGCTATCAACTGCTCCATTTGAGTTGATATCATATGCTGCTCAGTTTTTAGAAGTTCAAAGAACTTCCAAATCGAAGGGTGATGCGCTCCTACAAGATGATTGAATCGGCGGTGCGTTGCTTCTGCCACATTCACAGTCTTAGGAAGAGAGTTGCATTCAGCATCATAACAGTTCCATAATGCCACTTGAAACATTGATCTTCTATGTCCTCCCCTTGCAAGTGATCTACCAAGCCACGTATCCTCAAAATAGTCAATCAGATTGGACAGTATTTCACCGTTAGTCTGGTAGAAAGGGGTGTGCATAAGTTCCTCGAAAGTCGAAAAAACCTCAGCAACTGGAACGTAGGCAATGGCAAGTATCATCCGAATATGCAGTGCAAAATTTGGGTCCATAGTGTAGGGACCACTGACATCAGGCAATTCCTGCACCTTTCTCCACACAGCCTGACACATGGAAAAAAATATCTAAATTTTGCATTTGGGAATGACTGTTGAAACCATTTTATTGCTGCTAGTTCAAAGTCTGTCAGGATAGCTGCAGGCAGTAATGGCTCACACATATTTTGCAGCAGAGAGTACTTTGACATAGTCAAAAGCAGCTCTTTTACACGTTAGAATGTAAACTAGGAGAATGACTGTGCCATACCTGAAAGCATGAATTGTATATACTTGGGAGAAAATAGTGGGACAGCTCTTAAAAGTCCCATCAGCAAATCAATGCTCACTTCTTTTTAAATGTTCCATGTCAGCTGATGTTGTAAATATCAGAATGCAGTCATTGCCTGGACCACTGTCATATTTTAGGAATTTTTCAGTTTTAACAGTTTGCACAAAGTCTGGTGGTATAGTCAGGGATGTTGCATCAGCAGGCTTTGGCAAGGGTTGACCATGGGCCCTCCAATTCTTCCTTATTGTTCTCTTTAACAGTGGTATGGCAGGCAATTGGGATGACACTGATGGTTAGAGTTACGTTAATGCACCTGCAATGATTTCGTGAGTTGTTTCGACTGTTGTGCTGGCTCTTTTCTTCATATGTGACACAGCTTCCTTCACAGCAACACTTGCTGGATCGGGGACATGATTGTGCTTGCCCATGGTTTTCAGCAGTGTCCCCTTGCAAGCGTAGTCAGGCAGTACAGTGTACCTTGTCATACTCCAGACACTTATAATATGTTTTTTCTGCTGTTGCTCTTTCTTTTCTCTATAGATATCCATCCAGGACTGCTAGCTCTCCACCTTTTTGACTCTTCACGAAATGCACCACCATTTCTGGAATATCTAGTTTGCTTGCTGTTAATTACATTTATAAAGCCATGCCAATTACTTTGTAATTACATTTACGAAGGAAATGTAATTACATGTTAGAAGGTACTGCAAATTAGAACTGGTGATGTTTTGCAGGAATAAAGATGCCTGGGGGGGGGAATCATTGCAAATAATTACCACAGCAATTTTGAGATTAAGGTAGACACTATTTTGGTGGCAAGCTGTTATGGGAAATGCGATTATATGCAAATGCTATCTTTAAAGTCGCTATTTTGCTCACGCTATATTTGCATGCTCTATTTAGGGTGTATGATTTTGACATTAAACCCTCAAACTTGATAATTGTTTTTCCCTCCCTAATAAGTGCAAAACTATGAAACTGGACACATAAGTTTGAATTTCCACTCCTGCCACATACTGGCTGAGTAACCCTGAGCAAGGCATTTGACCTCCCTGTACCTCTGTCTCTCTGTCTCGTGCTCTATGCTTAGCCACCCAGAGATGTCCTCAGCCTCTGTCAGTGTCCTTGTGCTTGAGCATGCCTCATAGCTGCCACATTTGTCCAGAGTTTACAAGGTACGTTGTGATACAATAGGCAGGATTTTCAAACATCGGCACAAGCACTGTGGCTACAGATGCAGCCCTGAACTTCAACACAGCAGGTGTTTATAATGCATTTGACATACCTGCCTCATGTTTTCACACATTAGCTAATTTTAGGGAGCAATGATGTGCTTCATGTCATCTTGTGTCAAATTGTAGGTACAAGCTACCTGAATGATGCATGAATGAGACCATAAATGTGACACACAGTAGATTACAAACATTTGGTCTAATATCAAGTCTCCAAGCTGCACTGATGGAAAATCCCAGTTCCTCTGTGCAAGTTTCCTACACCAAAAATCTGATGTGTTGAGGACTTAATGTTAAATAAGTTGTTCTGAAAATCTGACCAATGTGTATGAAAGGCACTTTATTAAAGCAAATCCCTTTCATCTGTAATTCAGGAAACGAAAGCAGTTAAACATTTGCTTAAAATTACTGTGTGTTACTAATACGACTCACCAAACTAAATCATCAACAATGTGGAACCAAGCCAATATCAGTGTCTATTTCTTTTATTTCTATAGAAATTGTGAACATTCTGCTAGAACTTGCATGGTATCTACAACATTAAAAACCTAATATACTGCCACCAAAGTTCCATCTTTCACCCAAGCAGTTCCAAAGCTCCTCCTACATCTTAATTCAAGTTTCCACTCTGCTTTGGTGAAGTGTAGCATGGTATTAAGCTCCCAACAGATTGCTGACAGGTGCAGCTTAGCTCCTGCTTTAGCGAGTGTGCCAAACTGTGTAGAATAACAGTTGAACAAAGAAATCTATCAGAAAAAAAATGAGCTCACATAACTTATGCAAAAGCAAACTAGTGAGAGCTGGGTTCTGCCGAGCATTCTGGATTTGGGGCATGCAGTCCAAAATATTTCATTTATTATGCATACAGTATGTGTGCCTCTTCAATTTTTTCATAGTTGATTTTCAGGCTTCACATGTTACTTTCATTAGTGACGACTTCAGTTTTAACAGAAAGGGACACTGTATGCTTCTAAGAAATAAAAAGGTATTCCATATGAACTGACCTACATAAAATCAACCTGATAAGAAATACATACCTGTGGTATAACAACAAATAGAATATGACGAAACTGTAGTATGGCTAATGCCAGTGGTTAAAATCCCTATTACGTTTGGGACATAACCCTTATGATATAAGGCATTGCAAATACATAAATATTAGAGACATGATTAGATCCACATGATTCAGAAGCATTTCTTACTACCTAACTGAGATGTAAGACCCGGGATCTTAATGGGGTAGGAATCAGAACTGTTGAAAAGTAAAAATGAACCCTACTTGAAATTTGCTGCCAACCTTCTTGTTGATGGAAAGAGCTGCTTGCTCATCTAGACAGTTCAGGAGTGACTGCAGTCTTGCATTGTACCAGATGGTACTGCATAGCATCTCCAATTTGGGCAATCACAGGTCTAGATTGGACACCATCTGCCTCTTGATGACCGCAAAAGCTTAATTCACCCTTTCCAGTCTCCTCCTCTCTTTCTGTGAGTAGCTGCTTTTCTGTAGTCCATAGTGACTGATTTCTGTTTGTAGATTTTGCGTGCCCAAAGTAAACACTGTCCAGCTATGTGGTGGAACCCAGGAGGAACATATACATGTTTTTCCCTACTACCAGAAACCAAAGGATCTTTTGGGCTTCTTTCTGACACCTTCCCATCTGCTTCAGTTGTGACTTGATCATCATAACTTGCTAAAACAAAAGGGTAAGTTGCACTTGCAAAAAAAATAATTCTGGAAGTATTAGCTAGTGGTTCCATAGAGGGCCATTACCTAACAGATATGCTCTTTTTAGATGTGTCTGATCTTTTTCTCACTGCTTGGAAATTGGGGGTGGAGTTCTTTCTCAAAGGACATGTCAACTGCTCCTTGAAATGAAGTCACTGCTTTATATGAAGAAGTTAGTGAAATTTAATCCAAGCATAAGCAGTTCTTACCTTGAAGTTTACTCTGACCATAGGGCACTGGCACATCTCCACCCCAGTGAACAAGGGAGCGCATAAAAAAGAAATACCAACAGGCACTAAAACCACATTACAGTGGCTACTGAAACTCAGTACTGTGGACTTCTTATATGTTTTCATAGGTTCTGCAAATGGCTGCTCATTGTCACTTTCAGAACACTTAGGCAAGGCATTATTATGCATGTAGTGCCCCATCCTTAGCACTTTGCAAAGTTTGTATTTTCTGAAGGGAACTATACAAAATACAGCAAACAACAACTGGTAAAAATAACATTACAACATAATTTAAAATAAAGAAATCCTGAGATAACATTGTTAAACAGTTAAAAGTTCCAAAGGCTGATGTGAACAAATAATATTTTAACCCCTTTCTGAACACCTTCACACAGAAGGCGAACTCCTTGGGTAGGAAGGGTAGAGAGTAAAAAAACAGGGGGGTCCCTCAACTGAGAAAGCCCTATCTCCAGGCAACTTCAGGCACAATCTCTGTACAGCCAATAAAAACCCTTCAGTGGACTAAAATGAGTGCCAGGAAGTATACAAGCCAAATGGTCTTTATGGTAGCCAGGTCCCAATCCATGCAGGGCTTTGTATACTAACAGAGCAGTCTTGAAGGCGATGTGCCACCTAATTGGTAGCCAGTGAAGATGCTGCAACACAGGTGTTATATGGTCCCCGTTATCATGACCTGCTGTTCACCCTGACCATGACATTCTGCAGTAGCAGGCCTTTGATAAAGGGTCAAGTAAGACCAGAAATGCGTGAGGCATGTTTTTTCATTAAAGTAAATCCTTTTTTATAATTGCGGTGTCCAGCATGATTTGTGGTGCTGAGATATCTCATTTTTTTCATGTACATACGTGTGCCAGCCTCCCAGATAGCCCCAGGTATAGCTTCTTACAGTAGTTGAGTCTTGATGTTACAAACACATGCACCGGGGTCTAGATACAGTCCAGCTTATATTTATGTATTGTCTGCATTTGTTTTCCATTTATGCACTGCTAAGTTAATTTGCATGGAAACCACATCAACATTGACTAGAATTCATCTGCTTCTGTGGCTTAATCCTTTGCTGAAGTCATAATACTATGTTTGTGACATCTAAGTTTGTTGTTGTAGAAATGATTATGATGCCACAAACAGGACTGTGTTTTAAGCATGTGATTAAACAGAAAAGGTAGATTAGCCTTAAGAGACTAGGATCTTTCTCCATGTAAATGAATCAAATCATGAAGAATAAAAAGAATTAAAAAAAAACATCAAATCTGTAAAATATAAGAATGGATGAGTCTAAATATTATGGGCAGGATTCACGTTATTTTCTAAGTTTAACTCCGCAACTGCTGTTGCGGATTGGAATCGCCCGCAGCTGCAGCGGTAGCGATTCACAGCCACAGCAGTTGCGGAGGGTGTTATGGCTGCTTCCACCAGCCATAGCCCATTCCTGCTGCTGTGGCCATCTCCTCAGCGACACCACCCACATGTAGCCATAGATCATGGAGCCGGTCGTAATCTGGCTCCACCTTTGTGAATACCCGCTGCTGCGGGGTAACCTGCAGATCCGCAAGTCGAAACCCACTTGTGCTGTGGTTTACCTGCAGCTGAGGGTATTTCTTAAGTTTCATGAATCCTGCCCTATGTCTTTTAAAATTCCCCCAAAGTGAGAAACACATCACTTATTGCACTGGCAGTAGCATCTCTAGTCTGCTGCTGTAGAAGTGATTGTGAGATATTAACTGAGGCTTGTGCTATGGAATAGTACATAATTATTAGGAGCAGATGAGATGCAAGGAATAAAATTCTGTTCTCATAACATGTCTATAGTTATTAAGCATTAGGGCAAGACCAGGGATTTTGTTACCGTCAGTTGATATAACTATAAGGGATCAGGAGGTACAAGGTATAGCTGAGGGCCTTTTGGCCCTAGGGATAGATTAACAAAGGTAATGCAATTCCTGGAGTGCTGTAATGTTATTAATAAACTAAAATGTTTTAATTTATCTTTAATGTTTTTATAGTAACTGTTCTATTGTACATGAGAGTTTCCAGTCATTAAGCTAACCCTTTGAGATAGCTGTCAGTCAAGAATAATGCATCATTTCCAGCCTTTGTTTTATCTAGCAATAAGGCACAACTATGGGTTATATTAATAGTGTATTAATCACCTTCTACAAGTGTAAATAGGCATGAAGTGTAGCCAAGTGCTGTATGCCACTAGAGGGTGATTAACTGACCATAACTGACCATTACCATGGCTGCTGGGAATGTCTTATTGCTTTTAACATATGGCTGATAGAACACTTAAAGGTAATTAGAAAACCCTATCTCACAGACCCTTTTTATTGTAATAATAACAATAATAATCATAATAATAATGTAGATTAGAATGACTGGAAACAACATGCTGTGGAATTTAATGCTGCTGATTCTGGCTGTGATTTCATTTACTGGCTTCCAGAACACCTTTTCAGACAAAATATATAATGCAAGAGAAAAGTAATTAAGTTAATTAATATTAATTGGACATTTTACAAAATAGACATCCTGGGTAACAAAAAAAAAAACTACTTATGAAACCATTTCTCACTGCAGATGACAGACATAATTCCAAGATCAATCAACAATTTTTTTGGATAAGGCTGTTTGTAACTGCATAATTGATGTTGTTTGTATTGTGTCTTATTTAGTATTTTGTATCATATGTCCTGGTTGGATCTGAAAAAGGACCTCTGATCCAGTGTCCCTGCCTGGTTAATAAATTTAAATAAATAAGTAAATTGCAAGGGATATTTGGCTCAAAACATCAAAGTGCGCAAAGCACATGACAATGTGTTGTAAATGTAGCATGCAGCTATGCAGTGTGCAAGGCTGATGTGGCATGCGATATGCATGAACAGGCATGTAGGAACTGTGGACACTGGAGTTGGAACCACAGGGGCCATGTAGCAGCCCATGCAGCCCACAAAGGGCAGGCAAAGGATACGTGGACCCTTCCCTCTACCCCACCATATAAGGGCATGCAGACCTCCCCATGTGGAGTTGCGGAAGTGAATAGCAGATACACAATGCACAGGTGATGGCAGAGAACTGCAAGACCATGGAGGACTCCACACTGCATCCCACGATGCCTGAGTTAGCAGCACAGAGAGGCAAGTGATGCTAAGGATGTGTCCACACCTGAGGAAGTGCATGGTCCCATGCATCCAACTTCACTGGTGGCCAGGTAGCAGCAGTGGTTTCCAACATAAGGACCCACTGTGCAACACTGTATGGGGTGTGATCCCAGTCCACAGCCCCACCAGTCAAGGCATGCCTGTGGCTCAATATACAGGCCAGGATGAGTGCCGCTGGCCCAGAGACACAGACACAGTAGGCCATAAAACATATGTGGTGTGACCTGCATGTGGTGGTGAAAAAGAAACTTGCTACGGGGGCACAGCCATGCCAGGGCATGGGTGAGAGACCACCCAGCATTGACACTACACTAACCCCAGTAGAGAGGATGGTCACAGACACCCTCACAGAGGTCTGCTTCCACAGGGAGAAGAAAGGCATAGACACACTGGAAGGTATGGTGATAGAAGCAGGGGCTGGTGACCAGAGGGAATGTACCCCATGCATGTACTAACTGCCATTTGTCCCACCCCATGGCCCCTGTCACAGAGGGATGCACATCCACAGGTGCAGCATCACTCAGGGATGACACAGCACAGTGGGTCAGAGGCACCAATGACCCAGAGGAAGAGGAAGGCACAGGTGTACACTGGTGCACATGTACCCCAGACACCAGCACCCAAGATGGCACTGCCACAGTTGTAGTAACATCCTCATGCTGCCCACAGGTACTGAGCTGGAGACCAAGTCACAGCCAGAGATGGAAACCGACATGGACAGCACACAGGCATGGATGCCCAAGGGGACCGAGGAGCTGGATGAGGTGGTGGACAGCAGTGGGGGGGGGCTGCACTCAGAAGAGGTGGCACAGCCCACGTCAACAGGCGAGCCCCACAGAGGACAGGCCAGTGGGCACAACTGACAAAGGTGGGACTGAACCTGCATTCTAATCCCCCATGAGCACAGGCAAGACACCATTAGGAAGCCCTGTGGACAGTGGGGATGATGGGGCTGTCAGCACAGGCTGGGGCCCGGCCACGACCAGTGCGCAACGGAGGTCTCATGGGGACATATTATGCAGACTCACAGCAGCTGGAGCAGAACAGGCTTGTGGCACAGAACCACAACATGGAGGCACTCCTAGGACTAACCAAGTAAGTGAGTGGCATATGGCATGATATTGACAGGCTGGGCAACCTCCTATGCCAGCTAGTTAACCACCAGGCTGCAGGTATGGCAACACGCTTCCAGTTGGCCACCCCACCATACTGTGTATCTGTGCCGCACCCCCAGGACACATTAAACATGTTGCCCACTGACCATTACTGGGACGGCCCACCCTGAGACATGAATAGCACCCTGGAGGTAGGGTCCCAGGGTTCATGCACAGACCAGCACCAAACACCTGAAACACTGTGCACAGACACAGAGGATCACAATATGGCCCCATCCCTGGACTAACCCCATGACTACATGGCCAATTACAGTACTGCACCAAAGTAGATGATGGAGGAGCAGAAAACAAAGCCATCCCCCTCAGCCATGGATTGAGGAGGTGATGCACCCACACGGGGCCAGCAGGAAGACTAGGTACACATTCATCTGCACAGCTAATAAAAAAGCCCTATAGAACAGGGCAGTAACATGACACACACATGACATACATGAGTAGCACAAGCACTGTGTGTCCTCACCCTGCACAGTACACACCACCATGCACAATGCATCACTGCACTGACACACACCGAGCATGCGGACACACTGCAAAGCTTGTCACAACACACAAGACACACACACACACACACACACACACACACACATATGGCCATGATGCCACACAACCCCCCACACACATACACACACGGGGCGCAGCACACACCAGCACAACATCATGGACACCCCAACACATGCATAGCTGTGCCTTAACACAAACAGGTCCCCCTTCCTGCTGTGCAGTGCCATATGCCACCCTATGAAACACACACACACCCATGAGGATCCTCACACCACTACACTACCACCCCCCATGCAACGCTACTGCCAGGACCACTCCCACCGCAAACATGGCATCCATACCACCCCATATTTCCCCCACATGGGCAGGTGCCTCATTGTACACACACAGCCCCCACCTTCCACTGCCTGCACACGTCCAACCATGTCCAGCCCTGTCACACATGCTACTGCCAATGCAACACTGATGGGCACCCAGTGGAACCAGGAGTACCTCTCCTATGTCTGTACTGTCTGCCACCCTGTCAATGGCCATCCCTAATGGCAAAATGTACCCAGTACAAGGGCATCACATGCTGCATGACCACACAGTGTCTCCCATCCTGCACCAGGATGCCCATTTTTCACCTTCTGCGGTGCACACGGCTGAGAGTCTGCTGGCATGGGTACATTCCATTGCATGGTGATATTTTGGAGCATGACACATGTGGTGAACACCTTGCATGCCTTTCCTGGTGACAGCATCATCGTTCCACCTGTATGGAACCAGACACTGGAACCTCATCTTCAGCAGGCCGATTGTCCTCTCGATGATGGACCGTGTCTTCTTGTGGGCATTGTTGTATTCCACCTCTGCAGCACTGTGTAGATCCAGGAATGGTGTTATTAGGTATGACCTCAGCAGGTATCCATTGGCAGCTATGCAGAGGACAATAATAAAACACAATCAGGTACTGTTGGCATGGGCACACATGATGCTGCACAAGATGCCACGGTATTGTCACTTAACAGCAATCCCTTGATGTGTTCATCACTTAGAAGGCCACTGAGATGAGAGCCATCCAGTATGTGCAAGTTGTTGCAGGATCCTGGGTACATGGCACACACGCTGGTGAATGTGCCCTGCCCTCAATGTTGCACACAACTTGATAGTTCACACTGTGGAACCCGTTTCGGTTCCTGTATGCCTCCTCATGTTTGGATATTGACACAATCCCTATAGTTGTGCATTCTTATAGCACCAATAATGTTTGGCATGCCATGCATGACACAGAATGCCTGTTTTGTGTCACGGATGGTGGCCTCAGACATGGGGTACCGAATATGCCCCCGCACATGGCACAGCAGGGCATCTGTAATCTGCACCAGGGTCCTGGACATTGAGAACTAGTGGACTCTGATGACATCACCAGACACCCTCTGGAATGACCCTGTGGCACAATACGACAGTGTACAAAGCACCTTTGTCTCTACTGTCTCTGCCCTTGTCCGGGATGCAACAGTGTCATGGACCATGTCACACACCTGTTGTGTTGTGGCACAGTCCAATCTGAAGTGCTTTATGCAGTGTGTGTCCCTCAGTGTCAATTTATCCAGCTGTGGCTTAAATACACGGGGACATGGCCTCTGCATCCCCCGCTGCTCCCGCTATGCATCCCACAGGAGGACATTCATTAGTATGCCTGGGCACATCCTACCACACCTCTACAGATACCTGTTCACCTGTGCCTACCCTGATTGTGGCCCTTTATGTGTGCCTGAACACATGTATGTCCCTTTAAGTGTGCATGTGGGGGCCCCCTGTGCACGCTGCTGGTACACCATTCTGGTGTCACATGCACACACTGACTGACTGGTGATAGAGATGCGATGGTGGAGCAGCAGCTCCTGTATACCTCAGTGCTCCACAGGTTGGACAAAGGGGCTAATACCCCAAGAAGCCATGCCATATGTCATAGGATTGCTACCTGGATGGACCCAATGGGGACACCTGTGGTAGCTGACTACACGTGTCCAGGTAAGTACCATTCCCATGGTGTGGGAGGTGGGCTAGTGCTGAAGCTGTGGTCCCCATGTAGCTGACAACTGTGCTTTATTTCTGTGTCATGCAGGATTATCTTGGGCTGCTGGATAGGATTGTGCTCACAGTGCTGGAGTAGCAGAATGGGACAACCTGTGAGGTGGTTACTCCCACAGGACAGAGGCATTGGAAGAGGGAGGACTCTTTGGAGGCAGTATAGCACAGTGGTTTAGGGCTCTGAGCTGCAAACTTGGAGTTCTGGGTTTGAATCCCACAGCTCCCACTAGCATACTGTGTGACTTTGAGCAAGTCACTTAACTTATTAGTTCTCCCAGGTCACACCTGGAAACAAGCTTTGGCTTAGTGTGCCTATCCTGTTTAAACAATTTCCCCTTTCTCTTTCTCTTACTTTTTCGCACTGTGTGTTGGAACCAAGGATATCTGGTATAAAATGAATAATGGGGAGAAGTGATGATTGGAGTTTCCCTCAAAGGTAAGTGTCTCTTGCTGTATCATTCCTGTGTATGTTCATATATTGTTTAGTGCCAACATCACATGGCTCCCACTCATGCCAGCCCTTCATTTGCTTTCTTATAGTTGCAATGCTACAGAGGGCCTTTAAGACATTTTGTGGTGGTGCCACACTCCTGGACAGCAGCAGCCCCACCTGGGGACAGCAGGGACTCTGAGGAAGAGGTGGAGGATAATTAGAACATTGCCTCCATAAAGTACAGCCCATCGGGGATGCATGTTTAAACATCATTGGAGCCACCCCATGCATGACTGTGGACCAGTTCATGATGTTGATGACTACACGTCTTATTGTTATATTCCTCTTGCATGCGGTCGTCTGTTGGCCAGGCACATGTCTTTCCTGAGGCTTTGGCATGTTATGTGGTTTTAGATCCTGAAGTCACTGTTGGCCATTGGAATCATGAGCTGCACTGTAATGCAGTTGCAATTGCCCTGAAGTGCAGCCGAATTTGGGTGGAGTTGCAATTGCTTGAAATTGATGATTCTCCGAGGCTTGTTGCTTGCCTGACACTCACTGAGAGTCCCCCTCCTCCCAACCCTTGTCTCCTTTTTTTTTTAAACTTTCTGTTCATCAGCCAATCAAATTTGTACCGCTGGCTCCTCATTGCCAAACCTGAGCAGTCCTCCAATCAGTAGTAAGGAGAGAGGGGGAGGAGCCAGGAGTTGGCTGTTGTTCACGCTGCTCAAGCCATGAGGTGAGACAGAACTTTCATGGGTAGCGGAACAAGACAAGTGAAGTCAGTCGAGGAGTGCTCTGAGAGGAGTTGTTGGGCTAAAAAAACTTTCAGTTTGCATCATTTTCTGTGTCTGGTCGGTCAGTACATGTAGGACAGCATGCACTGCTAATCAGGAGCTGCCAGATCAGTAGTCGTCATTCAGTCTGGTTGAGACGAGAGAAGAGCAATCAGAGAGGGAGATGCAAAATGGGAAGAGTAGGGTAGTGTAGGCCCAGGTGCCAGGTGCAGGGAAGGTAGGGTACTACTGAGACTCCCTAAGACTCAGAGTCATCGGGTTTCAATAAATATAATTATGTCAGATAGCTGTGTGCTTTATTGTCTCCTTCTTGGCTGTGTACCCACTTCTGTGGGTGTGTGAGCTGGGGGCATGTGCATGGGTCACCATGTGGGCATGGTGTTGTGTGGTTTGTGCACCATGGGAGGGGACTTGTGTTGTGGTGTCCTGCCTATATGGGTTCGGGGATGTACCCATGGTAGTGCCCATCCCACATTTGTGCCTGCCTTGCACCTCATTGCCATGGCATGCACCTGTGAGGGAGGTGGGCCATGGTCGGGGACACAGCATCCCCACTGGTGGTGTACACACAGGTAGCCATTTGCCTATGGGTCATACTGACCACTGCATTGTGCATGGCTATCCATGGTCCATGGATGTCCCACCTGGCATGCCTCTGTCAAGCATTACATACCACTGTGTCCTGGCCATGCCCTGCCTATGTGGTGGTGTGCGGTCGTGTTGTATGGCAGTTCAGTGTTCACATATCCATCACATCCATGGCATCATGTTCTATTGTGGGTACCAATGGTAGCTCTGTGTACAGACACTTACACCAGCCGTCCAGCAAGCATTGGTGTCCATGCCTTCACCAACGTGCCTGGTTGTTGCACCAGGCATCATGCATGCATGATCCAGACTGCTGCACATGCTGCTATATGGCCACACCCCTGGGTACATGCATCATACAATGAAGCACAATGGATGTGCCGTTACATATGGGCTGCCTGCATATGCCAGTACACGTGCTTTGTGCATGCCTCTCAGATGTGCCATGTGTGCCACACAGGCATATGCCCTTATGCACAGGTGTTGCATGCATGTGTGCAGGGTGCATACCACTGATGCATAAAGACCATTGTATGGAGATGAGTGTGTTAAGTACATCTTATTAGCAAGCAAGCAATCTTTATTTTTATAGCGCCTTTCAAAATCACGGCACTGTACATAATATAAAATTACAGTATAAAAACAAACAATATAATAAATTATTTAAAATCAATCCATTAATTAATCAGGAAAGGCCAAAGAAAATAAATACATTTTCAGCATAGATTTAAAACTGCTGATGGTCAGGCATTTTCTTAACCGATGAGGTAGAGAATTCCACAGGGTCGGTGTTGCAAATGGAAAGCATGAGCTCCAGAAGTTTTAAGATGAACCCTGGAAATCTGTAGCAATCCCTCATCGGCGGATCGGAGAGGGCAATTGGGGGAGTAGGGAGTCAGAAGATCTTTCAGGTAGTCAGATCCCTGTTCATGTAGGGCTTTAAAGGTAAGCAAGCCTACCTTATAGGTGATCCACCACCAAAGTGGCAGCCAGTGCAGTTCGCGCAGCACAGGCGTAATGTGACTGGTCCTAGAGGTACCAGTCAACAGCCTGGCAGCAGTGTTCTTCACCAGCTGCAAGTGTCAGATATTAACCCCAGACAGCCCTAGGTAGACGGCATTGCAGTAGTCAAGACGGATAGTAATGAAGACATGGACCAATGTTTGAAGGTCACCCGGTGGAATCAGGTGTTTCACCCGGGTGATATTCCTCAGATGGTAAAATGAGGATTTGACCACAGCTGACACCTGAGACTTCAGGTCAAGCCATCATCAAAAATATGTTATGCACCCTATCTGAGGTAATGAGCTGGACACCATCAAGCCATAGGCCCAACACATGCCCAGCACCAAAACCCATCCCTGGGTGGCCCGGATCCACAAACAACACCTCAGTCTTATCTGGATTCAGTCTCAACCCACTCAAGCTCATCCAGTCTTTGATCTCAGAGATGCAGCTATTTCGCATAGAGATTGCATTAACCTGTCCGGGCACAAAGGATGTATACAGCTGAGTATCATCTGCATAGTAGTGAAAACTCAAGCTATATCACCTGATGATATCTCCCAATGGCAGCATATACACTGTGAACAACATGGGCGCTAATATGGAGCCCTGCAGCACCCTGCAGGACAGGGGAAGGGAATCAGAGAAATAATAATAACTTTTATTTATTAAGCGCCTTTCAATTATCAAGGTGCTTTACAAAATTTAAATCACAGTTCATTAAAACTACAATATCAAAGTCATAAATCAGGAAAAGCCTTATTCCACAGAAACGTTTTTAGCGCCTGCTTAAAGCTCCCTGTGGTCTTGCACTCCCGAAGCTAATAAATAATTCCAGTGACCACCCTCTGTGACCTGCCTATGAGGAAAGATCGAAACCATTTGAGGACTGTACCCGACAGTCCACAAAGGAGCCGCAGGGTCTCCAAAAGCATCTCATGGTCCACAGTCTCAAAGGCTGCTGAAAGATCGAGAAGGACCAAGATTGTATGAGCCTTTCGATCTCTTGCATTAGGAGGTCATTTAATACCCAAACAAAGGCCTTAGACAAGTAGCACACACTGTAACTTTCTTGGAAGTGCTACCTGTCTATGGCATGGGTGAGACTAGGGTACTCCACACCATGGGATTCAATGACTGGTTGAAAAACTGGTGCAGAGCTCAGGGATCTGGCTTCATTGGGGACTGGGGCTCCACCTGGAGGGGTGCAGGCCTATACATGTGCGATGGTCTGCATCTATCCAGGAGGAGAACCAGAATCCTAGGTGATAGGTTTAAATGCTTCATTGGCAAGCATTTAAACTAGTCAAGGGGGCAGGCACTGAAAAGGAGAAGGGAAATCCTAGCTCCCCCAAAATAAATCAGGGTAGTTAGTGAAGTAAACACCAAGCTAGAGCAGTCGATAGGGAGAAGGGCAGGGGTAAATGGAGAAAAAGACAAAGGCAGTAAGGATAGGGATGGGGAAAAAAGAAATAAAGCCATAAAAAAATGGAGGGTAATGAGTACCAATGCCCATAGTCTAGGTAAAAAGCTCCCCGGAATGGTGGCCTTGATGGAAAAGGGAAGCCTGGATATCTTGGCAGTCACAGAAACATGGTACACAGAGGACCATGACTGGGATGTCAACATACCAGGGTACACAATCTACAGGAGGGACAGGGAGGGAAGAAGAGGAGGAGGAGCTCTCTATGTAAGGGGAGGGATCAAAGCAAAAGAACTAAAGGGTAAACAAGGAGGAGAGAAGGCACTGTGGATCACCCTTGAGACTGGAAATGGCACCACAATCTGCACAGGGGTTATATACAGACCCTCATCTTGAAGGGAGGAAATGGAAAAGGAAATGACAGAAGACATCCTTGGGATGGCAGAGAAAGGGGAGATATTGCTGATGGGGGAACTGAATATGCCAGATGTTAACTGGAGCACCTTTGCTGCAGCCACATCCAAGAGCAGGGCCATTCTCAATGCCCTACAGGGGGCATGCCTCAGACAGCTAGTTTTGAAACTCACTCAGGAGGGAGCAATCTTAGTCCTGGTACTCTCAAAAGTGGACAGAGAGAGGGTCTCCGATCTTGAAGTGGGTAGCCATCTGGGAACAAGTGACCACCAAACAGTGCTGTTCACAATAAACTTAGCTGTAGAGTCAAGACATACAAAAGTGAAGGTACTGGACTTCAGGAGGGCTGATTTTGTCAAAATGGGAGAGTGCTTCAGAAAAGTACTAGCAAACAGGCAAGAAGGTAGGGTGGAGCAACAATGGGGAAACCTCAAAACTTCCATCACGGAGGAAACAAGCCTTTGTGTGAAGCAAATAAACAACTCAAAATGAAAGAAAAAGACACTATGGTTCTCAAAAGAAGTGGCGGGGAAGGTAAGGGAGAAAAAGAATGCATTCAGGAAATATAAGGAAACACAGAAGGAGCAGGACAGAGAACTGTACCAGTTAAAGCAGAAGGAAGCGGGGAAGGCAGTCAAAATAGCAAAGGCCCAAACCAAGCAAAAGATAGCTAACTCAGTTAAGAAGGGGGATAAAACCTTTTATAGGTACATTAGGGAGCAAAGAAAGACTAAGGCATGGATACTGAGGCTGAATAAAGAGGAAGGTGGTTGGGCAGAGAGTGACAGTGAAAAAGCAGGGATACTGAACTAATACTTCTGCTCAGTATTCACAATGGAAGAGCAGGGGGCGATACCTAATCCAGTCAATAGAAGCACTCTGGTGGGGGGTTGATATTAGTCCTTTCACAGAAGAAAGGGTTCTGAAAGAACTCTTAAAACTGAAGGTGGATAAAGCAATGGGACCTGATGGGATTCACCGCAGAAATCTAAAAGAACTAAGGGAAGAACTAGTAACACCACTTATTACCCTTTTTAATAAATCATGGGAGAATGGTGTGGTACCTGAGGACTGGAGGAAGGTGGATGTGATTCCCCTTCACAAATGTGGGAGCAAGACAGAGGCAGGAAACTATAGACCTGTCAGTTTGACCTCAGTGGTAGGGAAAATGATGGAATCACTTCTGCAGGAAAGAATTGTTGAGTACCTAAAGGCCACTGGGGCACATGACCCAAGGCAGACTGGATTCACAGCAAGAAGTTCATGCCAGACAAATCTAATTGATTTCTTTGACTGGGTGACCAAAGTAGTAGACCAGGGAGGGGCTGTGGACATGGCTTACCTAGACTTTAGCAAGTCATTTGACACAGTCCTACAAAAAAGATTAATAAACAAATTAGCCAGCCTGGGAGTGAGTCCCAGGGTGGTAGTCTTGGTAAAACACTGGCTGGACAACAGGACACAGTGGGTAATAGTAAATGGAGTCTGCAGTGAAGAAAGGAGGGTTACTAGTGGGGTACCGCAGGGTTCAGTACTGGGGCCAGTCCTTTTTAATGTCTTTGTAAGTGACATTGTAGAGGGATTGGAAGGGAAAGTATGTCTCTTTGCAGATGACACAAAGATCTGCAACAGGGTCGATACACAAGGTGGGGTGGAAAGGATGAAAAGGGACTTGGCAAGGTTGGAGGAATGGTCAAATGTATGGCAGCTTAGATTCAACACAAAGAAGTGCAAAGTAATGCACCTGGGAAACAAAAACCCAGGGGAAGAGTACACAATGGGGGGTGAGATACTGACAACAAAAATGGAAAGGGACCTGGGGGTAGTCATATCAGATGACCTAAAGGTGGGCCAGCAATGTGAGAAGGCAGTAAGGAGGGCTGGGGGGATACTGGGATGCATAGGGAGAGGCATTACCAGTAGAAAACAGGAAGTTGCTGGCCTTCTGTACAGATAGTTGGTAAGATCTCACCTGGAGTACTGTGTACAGTTCTGGAGACCCCATCTCCACAAAGACACAGACAGGGTGGAGGCTGTCCATAGGAGGGCAACCAAAATGGTGCAGGGTCTGCACCAGAAGACATATGAAGAAAGACTAAAGGAGCTTAAGATGTATAGCCTCGAGGAAAGGAGGGAGAGGGGGTACATGATAGAAACTTTCAAATACCTCAAGGGAATCAACAAAGTCCAGGAGGGTAGCATCTTTCAGAAAAAGAGATGTGTAAGAACAAGGGGGCACAATTTGAAGATAGAGGGGAGATGGCTCAGAGGTAATGTGAGGAAGTATTTCTTCACAGAGAGGGTTGTAGACGCATGGAACAGCCTTCCTGAGGAGGTCATAGAGTTAAAAACAGTGGGGTAATTCAAGAATGCATGGGACAGACATAAGGCAATTCTAGTGAGGGGTAGGAGTAAGTAGGCTGTTGGTTAACTAGGATCTGCAGCTTATCTGTTAGGTAGGGAAATGGGTAGACTAGGTGGGCCAAGTGGTCCTTATCCGCCATCAAATTCTATGTTTCTATGTTTTTATGTTTCTCCATGCTATGCCTCTTCCTGAAACCAGACTGGAGGGCTTCATAAACATTGTGAGTTACAAAGTGATTGGCCATTTGCAATGCAACCAGCTTCTCAATAACCTTTCCCACAAAGGGCAGGTTAGAGACAGGTTGGTAGTTAGCTGGATCATTGGGATCCAAGGAGGGTTTTTTAAGGAGTGATCAAATGACCTCCTCCTTTAAGGGGTCTGGAAAGATTCCCCTCGCCAATGATCTCCATACAATTTCAGTTAGGATCTGGCAGATAACATCTACACATCCCAACAAGAGGGAGGTAGGGCCTGGAGCCAAACTACAGCAGGTTGGGTACAGGGTCTCGACAATCTTCACAATGTCCATGAATTCCTGTCAGCTGAAATCTTTCCAGACAGACTGGGTGCTCACTACCTCCCATTGACCTCCACAACTCCTCATGGAGTGAGGCGGGCCGATTCCAGACCTGATGCTGGCAACCTTATCCGCAAAAAACTGAGCTAGCTCATCACACTTAATTTTTGAAAAAGCTCTTCTGGACTGGAGACAGACTGGCTTGCACAATCTGTCAACAGTTCAAAAGAGTTGAGCCAGTCAGTTCTGCACAGCAGAAATCTCTCCAGACAGGAACTCTGCCTTCTTACGGGTGATTTCTGATTGATAGTCCTTATAATGTTCCATCAATCTAAGCCTGTCAGCATCCAGGTCACTGTGCTCTCTCCTGCCTTCGATCAATCTGCCTCAATTCCTTCAAGGACTCATCATACCAAGGGGACCTTGGGCAAAGAGTGAGTGGTTGAACATGAACAGGAGCAATCAAGTCCAGGGTGTCTCCCACTGCCTTATTATAGGCTAGTACAAGGTCCCCTGGACTTGTGCTTTCACCCAGCAATCCTGACAGGTCCAGCACTGCCAACAGACCATCTGGGCTAACTCCCCTTAAAGGGCGGTACCGGACCATCTGCAAAGGGGTAGGTCCATTTGGGGTCCCCAAAACTGAACCCTATGGTGTGATGGTCAGACCAGCTGACTGGTCCCAGCCCCAAGTCAGTGATCTCCATCCCCAAGAGGAACAGCAGATCCAGTGAGTGACCTCCTATATGGGTAGAGGAGGTAACTACCTAGGTAAAGCCCAGCATTGTCATTAGCTGGAGGAGATTTTGACCAAACTGTGAGAGTTCATCGTTGACCCAAGCATTGAAGTCCCCTAGAATTATCCATCTGGGGGACTCCAACACCATGTAGATGACAAAGTCCACAATCTTCTGCAGGAATAAACCCCCATCACCTGGTGGACAGTAAATGAGGAGTATTCTACAGCCCACACCCTCACCCATGACACACTCAATGGATCTGGTGGTCCCGACTGGAACATCCACAAGGCCTAGTTCAGTCTTAAAAAAGATGGCTACACCCCCACCCTTATGATCCAGCCTCTGGCGGTGAATCACCGAGAATCCAGCTGGAACTGCAGAGGCCAATACTGGGCCTGCATTTTAGTCCAGCCAGGTCTCGGTGATGCATTCCAGGTCCACCGTTTCAACAAGTTCAGCTATAATGGCTGTCTTGTTTTTGATGGACCTAGCGTTACATGACACCGTCCGGGTTGGATGAGATGCTGGGGAAGACCTCGACTCTTGTCCAGCATCAATTGCTGGGCCCCTGGGTATGAGAACAAGACAGGGATTACCCCTGTCCTGGCACCATTTCGCCCCAGGGCGTCACCTGGTCCCTAGCACCCCAATACTTCCCCCCTTTCCATTTCCCCACCAGGCTCAGTTCTGCCCCCTTCCTACTCCTCCTAGCAACTCCCAAGGGATTGACAATGTTTATATATCTCTGTTGGTAAAAAGGGGCAGTCAAAGGGGTGCAACTCCCTGAGCCTGGTGGGGGAATACTGCCTGACCATCTTTTAACCCTACCTACACATTCTTAAAACACAAATTTATCTACGCACACCCAGCAACAATAAGATCACAAATACTAAATTAACCAACAAACAAATGAACAAAAACAATAATAATAAACCCTACCAGACTCTCTCACAGACCGGAGGGCAACTTAAACATAATAATACCCACACTTTAACAAATAAATATCACCCTCTAACTCCCAAAATACCAACCCCAAGTCAACAAAACTCACAAATTACTACTTAAACAACAGCAACAAAATAAAATAACAATGAAACATTAAAAATCAGTTACATAAAGCTGAATGGTCACAGTTTAGTATAAATGTAGTAGCACTGTCCACCATATCAGTGTTAGGTCTTTAACAATCAAAGGAGCTTGCCACAACTCCACAGAAAAGTTTGAAATAGACAGGGAGAGCTCTCACCACTCCCTTATCAGAAATTTTTGACCAGTCAACACAGCCCTCTCACTGCCACATAATCAGAGTTTAATTTGTAAATTTAATCCAGAAAGGAGGCCCTCTCACTGCCTCCTAAGTTAGTAATGAAGTTGTACAAATCCAAAAATATCCAAAGACAGCCAGTTCATATACTTGTGGCGTCCAACGAGTGAGCTCACATCCAGTTTCAGTTTCACTTGGTGAGACAGAGGAGGATTGTCAAACACAGGCTGATTTCCTGAGAAAATCAGATCCAGACAATAAATTCAAATTGGCCCAACTCCACCCGACCCTTAAGCGACTCCGGAGTTCAACATATCCCTTCCCTCCACTTAGGCCATCAAGAGCCTGCCCAACACTGGTCTGACAAACCCTAACAGCCCCAGGAAACCTGTATAGATGCCCACCCTCAAGTTGGCACCACCAGATCACCCCAGAGAAGGAAAGAGCTAGACCCGGGATCCACCTCAGGCATGCCGGTTTGGCTCACTCAGTCTGCAGCAGCAGATAGCACAGATCCTTCTTGGCTCACAGCCCCGAATTCAAGCAGGACAGTTCCAACAAAGCCTCCAACAGTCCATCACCAAAGGCTGCTGCTTCGAACCCCAGGGACTCCAAGCACGCCACCATGGCTAGTCCTTTGGCTAGTCTCGCTAACGCTTGAATCCCTGGCTCAAGATCACTCCAGAGACCTTTCCACTCCTTGCTCCACAGCAGCACAAATCAACGACACTGAGGAAAACTCCCAAGGATGCACAGGCTGCCCAATAAGTTAATACTAGTGCAAATAGCAATAGTTTATGTCCTGAGAATAACGCGCGGTCTATAAATGAGGGAAAGTGACTCGACTCAAAAACTACAGCTGTAAAAACAAATAAAATAAAATAAATTAAAATAAAGTAACTGAGTTGCCCTCATTAAAAATGGGTAAAGCACAAATTGTGATGTTTATCTTATAAAATTGTTACACGCCAGTACATCTAAGATCTCAGTTGCTTTTATTTTTTCCTTCCTCCATCCTGTCCTGCAACACTGGGATTGAACTTTCAATTTTCGGAAGGTTTTCAAGCTAGTACAATGTTTTATGGGGCTACTGTAGTAGCTGTGTTTAGTTCTTCTGCTGTAGTATTTTAAAGTTTATGTTTGCTGTAAATCAGTCATTAGTGAGCCTATGCTTATATTGAAATTATTATTTATTTTATTGACAAATGTTCCAGCACCAGTTCTCTAACTAAAACATCCTACCACTGCAATGATCCTGGTATACATTGACTAAAAATGAATTATATTGCATTTAGATACATAGACAATGATGGCAAAAAAGGCCCATCAAGTCCACCCACCCACCTACTTAACTACTCTGCTCTGGCCCTAGTGGCCATCCTTCTTTATTTTTGCTGCCCTTTTTCCAGCTAATCCTGCTGCTTTCTGATTTGGTCTGTACCACTGACTCTGACTGCTTGTTTCTTTTATCTACCACTCTTTTCATGAAAAGGTGCCTGTGGATGTCCCTCTTGAATCCCTTCCTGCACAAATATATCTAAATTCCACCTTGTCCTGTGTTTGAGCTCAAGGAGAAAAGCTCCTTGGTGTCCACCCTATTTATCCCATGCAGGTATTTGTATGTTATAATCATGGCACCCCTTTCACTCCTTTTCTTGAGGATGAACATGTTCAAGTCCTGCAGCCACTCCTTGTATGTCTTGCCCCCAGTCCCTGGACCAATTTGGTTGCCCTGTGCTGTTTTGTGCTTTGTTGTAGTCTTTCCTTTGATGTGGACTCCAGTACCTTGCACAGTATTCCAGGTGAGGTTGCACCAGTGACCTGTACAGTTGGAGGACCACCCCTAGGCTTCTACTGCTTATCCCCCTCCTTATGCAACCCAACATTCTGTTAGCCTGACCCACAGCTCTGTTTCAGTATGCTGTTGTTTTTAAGCTCTCCAATATAATGGTACCTGCATGATGCTTTATGCCCCCCCCACATATTCTTGGATTCCTTTTCTTTATGTGCATCCATTTACTGTTTTTTAGCATTTAAGCCCCACTGTCAGATCTGCAACCAGCTCACCTACCCAGATCCTCCCTAAATTCCCTCAACTCAGCAGGAGGGTTAAGTGAATCATCATGTTATAATACCATTCCTGCAATCAAAAGAAACACACATTCCTAACAGCCTGATCAGCTGAGTCTTACCCTTGACAATGTTTTGCATTGGGTTAGATTCGTACACAGTTTAATAACTCCTGTTTTATCAGTGCTACAGAATTATACTTGACAGATACAGTAGGAACATTGTATTGTACTGTTTAATTTCCATTGATTGAAGCAATGGTATTACACGGTGATTTACTTTTCCCTTAATCCCCCCTTACACCTTGACCAAAATAAGCTGTCTCAAGTCTGGTTCTGGATCTTTAACTGTTTGAATATTTTTTACTGGTACAGTACTATATTACATAATTTCAGCCAGAAGGCCAACCTCATGTTAAATGCTGAGATCATCATGCTGTGTGATTTTATAAGGATTGGTTTAATATGTCTGAGACTGTTGCAAAAGAATGTGCATCTGAAAACAACCAAACTCAACTAATCAGTACAACAACCAGATTAAATACCAAAACCAAAAAGAAACATGTATTGATTGAGACCTCACAAATAGGCATAATGAGTCATAGCATCTGGCACATTTTGTCACTCCATGAGTAACTACAGTCTGAACAGGCCTAGCAGAATCATAGACTCTGGAATATTCTCGGACTCCATGAGTGACTACAGTACATCTCATTCCATCTGGAAGTGCAAACTTATAAAGCTTCCATTTCGTGGGGTGGCTGCATCTGGAATATTGTTCTAAGTTCTAGAGTGTCATTACATTAAATACATGTCATTTTGCAAGCTGGAATCTTATAAACCTATCCATGAACTCACAAGGTAAACCAGGAACATCTATCCCTCATGCTAGATGTTTATTCACCTTATGCAGTCTTCACCAGTGATCTGTTACAAACTCCTATCAACTTGGCTAGTTAGGTTTAGGGGCTCCCCAACAAATGGATTTCCATAGACCTCTTGGATTGCTTCTACCAATGCAACCATGCCTGGTAAAAATAAAAACACAGTTTTTGACTAAGACTGGGATTGCTACCAAATATTTGGAACTGAGTAGTTATTGTCACGAGGAATGGAAAAAGAAAATTTACTCACACCATTAGAAAACTAAATAACTCTAAAAAAATGTATGGTAGGCATCAACACTGTCCTGGGGAGTAAAACAATCCACCAGCATTTTCTATCTATTATACAGTTGAAAATAATCACCGACAACTTTGAGATAGCAGATACTTTACTCTAAAAATATACTTCAAAAGTGAAAACTTCCCAAAGCTTCCTACCCACAACCAGCCTCATACATGAAAACTAAGTAGCTTGACACTGTAATCCCATAGTTCTCCTTCCATGATATGACTCATTATGTAATTGTAAAACTGCTACAAGATCTGGATGCTTTGAGAAGTCCAGGGTTAAATGGAATCGATCCAACACTTAAAAACTAGAAGTGAACCCTAGTTACATGCCGTCATAAGGTTGGTCCACCATCTGACCCCCAAAACTACTATCTGATCTCAGTACTATCAACTGTCTGCAATATGACTAAGAGGTTGGTCCATAAGCAAACAGTGTCCTTCTTCCAGGTCAACAACATTTCAACTTTGGAACAATAATTATTTCAGACCTAAGCAATCAATGGGCACTGCCATTCGCAAGCAGACAACTGACATCACATCAACTCTTGTTGCTGGCAACTTAATCGGGGCTATATTCATAGACCATGAGATCCTGCTATATAACGTTAGACTCCTGGGCCTAACAGAATCTGTGTTTAGCTGAATATGAGGCTACCTAATTGGAAGGACTCAGGTGACCATGGCCAATGGTGTAATATTATGGCCTTATCCCCTCAGTCTATGAATTCCACAGGGCTCCAAACTGTGGACCCTACTGTTCAGCCTTTTTGTAAATGACTGCCCCTTTATCTGTGCCAGCGGGAACTCAAACATCCACCTTTATGAACATGATATTATTATACAGTATATGGCAAAAAAATAAAAGCTCAGCTGATTTCCTTAACAAACTATTCCAATCTGCTTTTACAAGATATTAAGATAGATAACCTCATAGTCTTCAGGTGAAGCTACCTCTGGCTGCAAGCTGCAACACTGGACTTAAGATTTGCAAGAAAGTGAGTAGTGCTCACAACAGAGGGAGGTGAACTTTACAATTTACAATTTTCTTTGGTTTGAAGCATATTCCTTAGGAAAGTTAATATTCTTTCAGGTGGAGGATACTTCTAACTGAAGGGTGAAATAAGCAACTTAGAATTATCAGAAAAGGCAGTCTTTCAATCAACAGAGGAGGTGGAGTTTGCTTTACTTGTGTTACAAGTGTTAAGGTTTTCAGTGCAGGAAGAGTTTAAACCCACATAGCTAAATACTGTTTTCTGTGTCTGCCCTTCTGCACAGCTGACGTGTTTTGGG
This sequence comes from Neoceratodus forsteri, assembly GCA_016271365.2. Taxonomy (NCBI): domain Eukaryota; kingdom Metazoa; phylum Chordata; order Ceratodontiformes; family Ceratodontidae; genus Neoceratodus; species Neoceratodus forsteri. The sequence continues at coordinate 594,189,080 of CM028133.1, read as the reverse complement.
CTGACTGTTTTCAGAAGTCACCAGGCTCTTTTGGGGCTGGGGAGGTTTACCGTGTCTGACTTGGATGTTTGGATTTTCTCTGTTTGATCAGCAGGGTATTTTCTCTGTCAAATTGGTTTGAAGCAGTATTACAAATTGTCATGTATGGCATCTTGCTGACAGGAAGGCACTCCTTCGCATCGGTAGGTCAGAGCGTTTAGCTGATTGTTTTGTGAGGCACAGTTTAGGCCAACCCTTCCCACCCTCACCCCACCCACCCTGGAAATAGTTCTATTTATACCTGGGTTCTGACATCATTCTCAAGAGGGCAAGGTACACATCACTGTCATATCCTGTCTAGCACACTGCACTGACAATATAAGCATACACATTATATAAATACATATATTTATATAATGCACCAATCACACAAAAAAAATAAAAAAAACTAAACAAGGTAGACAGTTATGTGGGGAGTAGTACAATGTAATGGCTGTGGGGCAGCAGTCTTCCGGGAGTCTTTCTGGAGGCTGAGATGCTGCCCTGTTTGCAGACAACTATCTGCCCTGAGGAGAATGTTGCCCATCTTCAGGCCGCACTGGACAGTGGCAGGAACCTCCCCATCCAGGGAGCACCACAGCCACCACCACTACCTCAGAGGTTGTGAAGAAAGCACAGCAGCTGGACCACAGTGGGCTCAGGGAGGGTAAGGGTGGTGGAACAGAGGCACACCCAGTCAGTTGTTACACTCCACAATCCATACACCATTCTGGGGAGCATAGTTCCCCTATGGATGCACCCAGAGGAGACTAAGGAGGTGCAGACAACTGTTCACAAGGGAGGCCCTCAGGAAGGAGGCAGAGGGTACCACAGGGAAAGAAAGCAGCTCCTGGTGGGGGACTCAATTATTGGGGATAGAACTGGGGGGAGCAGGGAAAACTGAAGTAAGGTGCCTGCCTGGTGCCATGGCTTGGAGGGACAGGAAGCGCATCCTTAGGATCACGAGAACAGTTGCACGGGAGTCTGAGCTGGACATCATTGTCCACCTAGGGACAAATGACTTGGCTCATCATGAGATTAGAGCAGTGCAAAAGGACTTTGTAGAGTTGGGAGGGGCTTAAGACAAGTAGCACACACAGTATCCTTCTCAGAGGTGCTGCCTGTCAGTGGCATGAGTGAGGCGAGGGTACTTTGCACCATGCAGTTTAACAAATGGTTGAAAAAATGGTGTGGAGCACAGGGGTTTGGCTTCATTGGGGACTGGGGTTCCACCTGGAGGGACACCAGCCTATACTGGCAGGATGGTCTGCATCTGTCCAGGAAGGAACAAGTCTTTTGGGCAATCGGTTTAAATGCTTCATTGGCAAGCCTTTAAACTAGTCAAGGGGAGGCACTGATAAGCAGAAGGAAAAATCCCAGCCTCCCTACAAAACAGGGTACTAAATGGAAAATAGCAAAGGTAGAAAGGTCAGTGGGGGTTGCTGCTACAGAAGGTAAAGCCATCAAAAATGGAGAGCATTGAGTACCAATGCCCGTAGTCTGGGTAACAAGCTTCCTGAATTAGTGGCCTTGATGGAGGAGGAAGATCTGGATATTGTGGCAGTCACAGAAACATTGTACACACAGAACCATGACTGGGATGTAAACATACCAGGATACACTATCTACAGGAGGGACAGGAAGGTAAGGAGGAGGAGGAGGCTCTCTACATAAGAGAGAAATCAAAGCAACAGAACAAAAGGGTAAACAGGAGGAGAAAGAAGCACTGTGGGTCAATTTGGAGGCAGGCAATGGCACCACAATCCGCACAGGGGTTGTATACAGACCCCCCTCTCAGGGGGAGGAAATGGACAAGGAATGATAGAAAGTATACTCAGAATGGCAGATAAAGGGGAGATATTGCTGATGGGTGATCTGAATATGCCAGATGTTGACTGGAGTGCAGTTGCAGCAGCCACTTCTAAGAGTGGGGTTATTCTAGATGCCCTACAGGGGGCATGCCTTAGACAACTAGTATTGGAGCCCACTCAAGAGGGAGCGATCTTAGACCTGGTTCTCTCAAATGGAGATGAAGAGAGGATCACAGATGTAGAAGTGGGTAGCCATCTGGGAACTAGCGACCATCAAACAGTATGGTTCACAATCAACACATCAATAGAGTCAACCCATACAAAGACAAAGGTACTGGATTTTAGGAGGGCTGACTTTGCCAAAATGGGTGAGTGCCTAAGGAATGCACTAGCAAATGGGCAGGAAGGAGGGGTGGAAGAACAATGGGGAATAATGAAAACTGCCATCACAGAGGTAACAAGCCTTTGTGTAAAGCAAATAAACAAAATGAAACGAGGTAAGAAACCACTATGGTTCTCAAAGGAAGTGGCAGTGAAGGTTCAAGAGAAAAGAAAGCATTCAGGAAGTACAAGGAATCACAGAAGGAACAGGACAGAGAACTGTATCAGTTAAAACAAAGGAAGCTGGAAAGGCAGTCAGAACAGCAAAGGCCCAAACCGAGGAAAGATAGCCAACTCAGTTAAGAAGGGGATAAAACCTTTTATAGGTACATCAGGGAGCAAAGGAAGACCAAGGGAGGATAGTGAGGCTTAATAAAGGGGAGGAGGGTGGGCAGAGGGTGACTGTGAAAAGGCAGAGATACTAAACAAATATTTTTGCTCAGTATTTACAAAGGAAGAGGGGGAGGTACCTAAAACAAACAGCAGAAACACTCTGGATACAGAAGTTGATACCAGCCCATTTACAGAAGAAAGAGTTCTGAAAGAGCTCTTAAAACTGAAGGTGGACAAAGCAATGGGGCCTGATGGGATTCATCCCAGAATTCTAAAATAACTAAGGATAGAACTAGTGACACCACTGACTACCCTCTTTAACAAATCATGGGAGGATGGGGTGGTACCTGAGGACTGGAGGAGGGCAGATGTGATTCCCCTTCACAAAAGTGGGAGCAAGGCAGAAGCAGGAAACTACAGACCTGTTAGTTTAACCTCAGTGGTAGGGAAAATGATGGAATCACTTCTGAAGGAAAGAATTGTTGTGTATCTAGAGGCCAGAGGGGCACAGGACCCAAGGCAGCATGGATTCACAGCGGGAAGGTCATGCCAGACATATCTGATAGATTTCTTTGACTGGGTGACCAAAGTAGTAGATCAGGGAGGGGCTGTGGACATGGCCTACCTAGACTTTAGCAAGGCATTTAACACAGTCCCACACAAAAGATTAATATACAAGTTAGCCAGCCTGGGAGTGGGTCCCAAGATGACAGCCTGGGTAAAGAATTGGCTGGAGAATAGGACACAGAGAGTAATAGTAAATGGAGTCCACTCTGAAAAAGGGGGTTAGCAGTGGGGTACCACAGGGTTCAGTATTAGACTCAGGTCCTCTTCAATGTCTTTATAAGTGACATTGCAGAGGGACTGGAAGGAAAAGTATGTCTCTTTGCAGATGACACAAAGATCTGCAACAGAGTTGATGCACAAGGTGGGGTGGAAAGGATGAGAAGGGACTTGGCAAGGTTAGAGGAATGGTCAAATGTGTGGCAGCTTAGATTCAATGCTAAGAAGTGCAAGGTAATGCACCTGGGAAACAAAAACCCAGGGGAAGAGTGCACAGTGGGGGGTGAGATACTAACAACAACAAAAATGGAAAGGGACCTGGGGGTAGTCATATCAGATGACCTAAAGGTGGGCAAGCAATGTGAGAGAGCAGCAAGGAGGGCTGGGGGGATACTGGGATGCATAGGGAGAGGCATCACCAGCAGAAAACAAGAAGTTGTTATCCCTCTGTACAGACAGCTGGTGAGACCACATCTGGAGTACTGCATGCAGTTCTGGAGACCCAGTCTCCACAAAGACATAGACAGGATGGAAGCTGTCCAGAGGAGGGCAACTAAAATGGTGAAGGGTCTGCACCGGAAGACATATGAAGAGAGACTTAAGGAGCTTAATATGTATAGCCTCGAGGAAAGGAGGGAGAGGGGGACATGATAGAAACTTTCAAGTACCTCAAGGGAATCAACAAAGTCCAAGAGGGTAGCATCTTTCAAAAAAAGAGGTGTGCAAGAACAAGGGGCACAATTTGAAGATAGAAGGGGTGGCTCAGAGGTAATGTAAGGAAGTATTTTTTCACAGAGAGGGTTGTGGATGTATGGAACAGCCTTCCAGAGGAGGTTGTGGAGTCAAAAACAGTGGTGGAATTCAAGCATGTATGGGACAGTCATAAGGCAATTCTAAGGGGTGGGGGTAGGAAGAAGTAGGCTGCTGGTTAACTAGGATCTGCAGCTTATCCATCAGGTAGGGAAATGGGCAGACTGGGTGGGCCAAGCGGTCCTTATCTGCCGTCAAATTCTATGTTTCTATGGTCTTAATCTGGCTTTCTTTCTGTCATTTCAAAACTAAAGTGATGTGTTTCTCCTGTACACACCACCCATTCTTTTTACTTTATTTCAATGATTCCAAAACTAAAGTGATGTGTTTTTCCTGTACACACCACCCATCCTTTCCACTGCATGTAACAACCCTTGCTGGATCTCCTCTTGAAAATGTTCAACTCTTCAAGTAAGAGCTCTGGCTCAACCCACTACTCTTACTTATTAACCATATTGTGAAAGTGATTAGATGCACTAATCAGAAAGTTGGATTGCCCTATTGTAACAAGAGCCGCATCAGTCTTAAAATCAGACAAATGCCCCTAAAAACAAAAGCACTACTGACCCTTGAGTATATCAGTGGGGAACAAACAGCCACACAGCCTTACAAACAGTTATTGTCCCATCAATAATCTGTGCCAATTCACACTGGGGATGTGACAAATCAAATGACTAATGTGCCTGCTACAGGAGTTTGGGTACGCTGTTGCTGGAGATGAGGTGGGAACAAAAATACAGATGTGTTCATGGGCTGTATCCCAAATACCTGTACAACCAGTTGAAAGGGGCTGCTATTGTATATCAGTTAAGATCTCAAGTTAGAGACCTGTATCAAATCCTTCAAACATGGAAAGCAATCGGAGACAAAGTCTTTACTCTTATGGCTCCAAAAGGCTGGAATGCCCTGACAGATACTGTCAAAGAAGTGAGAATCCTGTCATATTTTGAAAAAAAGCCAAAGAACTGAACAGAATACACTGTTCAAATGCTGTTGCACAGAATCTAAAACACGTTGCTTACATTAAAAAAAACATAAAGGAGAACAGCTTACCACTTGCTGCAATATCTTCCTTTTTATTATTACAAGGTACTTATAACGTCGCCATATAAATGCAGTAAAAAACTAACAGAGTTCGGCGGCCGAACTAGTGACAGTAAAATAAAATAAATACTGTCGGCAGCACCACCATAGGGGCACCGCAACCAAATTGATCAAGCAGTCAGACAAACAAACGTGCACATTGTGTGCTAATGTTCCCAATAGCTGACGTTTTGCCTAACAAGGCTTCCTCAGAGCTGATTGGCTATACACAAACTTTCTTTATATACTCCCGTTCATACATATTCAATAGTAGGTGTGTCCATATATTCACACATATACATAAAATAGAAAGGCAAACATGTTACAGATAACTATAGAGAGGCATTTCCTCATTAAACCTCTTGGTTGTAAAGTGTCAAGGGTATAGATCCAAAAGGATTCACGTTGTGACAGTTTTTTGAGTGTGAACCAACAACAGCCAAACTCTAATGTGGATCAACACTTAAATTCAGTGCCCAATCCCCATTTTCAGTATCTAGATGGAAGATCGGGAGGGGGAAATGGAAGTGGAAGAGGCAGAGGCAGGCAGCCTTGGCAGCAATCAGGACCCCTGAGGAGATCAAATCACAACAACAAATGGCAGTCATAAATTTGACTGATAAAAATGTGAGTGTAAAGCAAGAAAAGATATTACAAAGAGGCCTGTCATTTGTTCCATGTTCCGAGGTGAATCCTTTCCAATTATACTAATATAGTAACATACTAAAATGGCAGCAGAATAGGCCTAACAGTCTTTCGTGTCTGCTCGTTTAGTCAGACCCCACCCTGGGAGCCAACCTTGCTGTCCCCCTCACCTTCTCTGGCTTCTCCCTTCCCAGTTCATGACATTCTCGCTGCACTGGATTTTGCTTCCAGAACCCTTCCCCTGTACCTGTCCCACCCCCTCTTGAACCCCTCCACCACCTCTACCTCCACCAGCCCCTTGGGAAGTGCATTCCATGGCTCTACCACCCTCTCAGTGAAGTAGCACCTCCTCTTTTCTCCCCTGAATCCTCCCCCCTTCAGCTTCCACCCATGCCTTCTAGTTGCCCCCCTCCTACTTCCTTCAAAGCACCCTGACTGCTCCTCTCCTATTTACCCCCTTCATGTACTTGAAGACCTCTATCATGTCTCCTCGGTCCCTTCTCTCTTTCAATGTGTACATATTTAGCTCTTCGAGCCTCTCCCCATAGGTCCTGTCCCCAAGCCCCAAATCATTTTGGTTGTCCTCCTCTGGACCTTCTCCAGGAGTTTAATGTCCCTCTTTAAGTGTGGCCTCCAAAACTGCACACAGTACTCAAGGTGTGGCCTCACCAAGCAGTTATACAGAGGGAGTATCACTTCCTTTCTTCTGGAGGTGAGCCCCCTAGCAATGCATTCCAGCATCCTGTTGGCCTTGGCTGCTGCCCTCCTACAAGTCTCTGAGTTGTTCATCTTGACATCCACCACCACCACCCCCAGGTCTCTCTCAGCCATCGAGACTTGTAGCATTCCCCAGGGTGTACACTTGGCCCGGGTTTCTGTCCCCAGGTGCAGTACCTTGCATTTCCCTGCATTGAACCTCAGCTTCCACTTTCTAGACCATCTTTTCAGAGCCTCCAGGTCCCCTATAGGGCCACCCTCCCCTCCTTCCCATCCACCACCGCCCCCAGTTTTGAGTCATACGCAAAGAGACTCATCTCACTCCTGATACCTGTCCTTATGTTAGAGATGTAGGCATTGAACAGGAAGGGCCCAAGGACTGATCCCTGTGGGACCCCACTAATGACCCTCCTTGGGGATGAGACTATCCCACCAACTACGAACCTCTGGGTCCGGTCCTGTAGCCAATTGTCTATCCTTCTGATCATCTGGTTCCCCACCCCCATTTCTCCCAGCTTATCCAACAGGCCCTCTTGAGGAACAGAGACAAATGCCTTGCTGAAGTCTAGAAAGAGGACGTCCTCTGGTCTACCCAGATCCAAGGCACTCATCACCCAGTCATAGAACTCCACAAGGTTTGTCTGACACGATTTCCCTGGGATGAATCCATGCTGTCTATCATCCAGGCACCCTGAATTTTCCATTCCCCCCCCCAGCCTCACCTTGACAATGCACTCCATCACCTTGCCCACCACCGATGTCAGGCTGACAGGCCTGTAGTTCCCTGCCACCTTCCTTGAGCCCCCCCTTGTGGATAGGCACTATATGCGCCACCTTCCAGTCCTGGGGCACCCACCCCGTCCTTAGAGAGATGGTGAAAAGCTCCACCAGGGGGTTTCGCCAGGACATCCACAAGTTCCTTCAGCACTCTGGGATGTAATTTATCCTACCTCAGTGCTTTCTCCATCTTAAGGGACCTAAGGGCTTCCCTCACTCTCTGCTGTGATTTCCACGTCCACTACCTCTTCTCCCTGCTTAGCCTTCCCCACTGCTGCTAGTGATGCCTCCCCCTCTCCCCAGACCCACCAATCGGTAAGGGTCCCCCTTCTCAGTATCACTGTCTCCTCCCATGTATGATGAAGCATCTCCTTTTTCCTTGGTGAAAACTGAGGTAAAGTACTCATTTAGTTCCTCAGCCTGCTCCCCCGGGTCTTGTGCCCATCTCTCCCCTGTTTTAATCCTGCTAATCTTCCCCTTCACCCTTTGTTTTTCCCCAATGTATCTAAAGAACCCCTTGTTCCCTCTCCTAATTTCCCTGACCAGGTTCTGCTCCTTCCTTGCCTTAGCTGCCCTTACCACCCTAGTGGCTTTTCTAGCAATCAGTTCATATTCTCTTCAATCCCTTTCACTCATTGAGAACTTGAATTGCCTATAGGCTGTCTTCTTTCCCCGCACCAACTCCTGGACCTCCCTGGTCCACCAGCAGGGTTTTTGGGCCCTACTGCATTTTTCGTCTTACTCTGGCACAGGTGCTGGTAGCATCCTGCACTCCTCTCCTGATTATTTCCCACTTACTCTCAGCGTCCATGTCTGACCCAATCACATCCAAATGCTTCTTAAGGATCCTTTCCATTTCCTTAAAATCCTCCCCCCTGAAGTCAGTTACCTCCATCTTTGTGCAGCCTTCTACCCCTCCTAGGTCCAGGCAGAACCAGACCGTGGCATGGTCACTCCCAGCCAACAGGTCCCTTACCTCCAGGCCCCCAATCTGGTCACTGTCTGCCAGGATCACATCCATTACCCACACCTCCCTGGTCGGTTCCCCCACCTGCTGAGTTAGGAATGTGTTTTGAAAGACATCCAACAACCTCTGTTCCCTGGCCACCGAGGATGTCATAGTCTCCCAGTCTGTTCCTGGCATGTTTAAGTTTCCCAACACCACCACCCTTCCCCTGCCCAATCTGCAGTGTCTCCCAACATCTGCCACCAGACTCTCCTCCAGCTGCTCCACCAGCACAGGGGGTCTATACACCACCCCTATTTTTACTCTCTTGCCCCCCCTTATTATCAAGTTGACCCAAATTGCCTCTATGGTTCCCTCTGCCTCCTCTATTCCCCCTATGCCAATGCAGTTTTTGACTATTATTGCTACCCTTCCTCCCCTTCCCTCCCCCCTGTCCTTCCTGAACCTAGTGTAACCCTCCAGGTTCAGGTCCCAGTCGTGTCCTGCGGTGGCCCAGGTCTCAGTGACTGCTGCCACATCCACCGCTCCCTCAGTTAGCATCACCTGGAGTGCAGGAATTTTAATAGCCAAGCTCCTGGCATTTAGCAGGACTACCTTCCACCCTTTCCCTATACATACATTTCTCCTGCTCGTGTTCCCATGGGGATTCTGTTTTCCCCATGTCTGCACTTTACCAGTCGGCCTTTTCCCGCATTCCTCCAGCTCCCCAGGGGGGTAGAGACAGAGTCCCTCCATTATCGGACCCCCCTCGATAGCCTTTTCTCCCATCCCTCCCCCTTTCACAAGTTTAAACCCCACTTTTCACCAATGAACCCCTCTATTTTCAATTTAAGGATTCCCCTCCCCTCCAAATTGGGATGGAGCCTATCTCTAGCATACAGCTTCTTATCCTCCCAGGTCTCCCCCCAATCCCCCATCAACCCATACCCTCTGGCCTCACACCACTCCGTGAGCCACTGGTTTATCTCCCTCATCTTCCTTTTGTGTTCACCACTAGCCCTTGGCACTGGCAGGATTTCTGAGAAGGAAATCATGCACCCTATGTCATGACAGACCCTAGCAAGCTCCCTGAACCTTGCCTGTATCTCTAGCTCATTATTTCCCTCAATGTCATTTGTATCCAGATGGACCAGTATGTCTGGGGAACCCCCACAATCCTTTGCCAGCTGATATACCTCATGCTTGGCCCTGTGCACCATTAGTCCAGGGAAGCATTTTATTCTAACTGGCCAGACTTCCCCCTTCCTATCCCATTTGATACCCCATCATAGAATCCCCCAACAGGAGCACTCTGACTGCTCCTTTTCCTCCATTTCCCCCTTCCATGTCCCTCATCCTTTCTATTGGCCCCTCCACCCAGCCGGCTTCTTGTTCCCCCCCCTATCTGGGTGCCACATGCCACCCCCTCATTTACCCTGGCCAACCCCTCCTCTCCGATCCTATGCCTCTCCTCCTCCAGAGTATCCTTCTGTGCCTCACTAACTCCCCCCTCATTGCTCGCAACTGGTCCTTCTCCCCATCTGCTAAACTAGCCTGGCTCATCCTCCCTTCCTTCCTGTCTCTGTTCAGTCCCTCCTTGCTTGTCGTGCTCCCCTGGCCTAAACTCTCAGCTGCCTTTACTGTATCCTCCTTGTACTTCTGGTCCTTCTCTTTGCCCATTCCTCCCAACTGGTCCTTCTCCTTGCACTTTCCTTCCTCTTCCCCCTGCCCCTCCTGCTCTGATCCACTGCTCCCCCCATTTTCCTGCATTCCAGGTTCCCCCCATTCCTCCTGCCATCCGGCCCCTGCCTCCTGCCCCCACTCCCTTCCACCTCTAACCACCCCTGTCATGGCTACATCAAGCCCCTCAACCTCAGGCAGAAGAAGAGAATTGAAGTGGTTTCTGAGTGTAAGGTCTGATCCACCTCCCCACCTTGCTTCCTTCTCTCCAGCCCCAGCCATCTGCCTACTTCCCTGAGAATTTGTCCCTCTGGCCCCCCCTTTGTGAGGGTCCCCAGTTACCTGCCTGCCTCCTTGGTAGTGTCCTCCTTTTGGACCCCCTCTGCCAGGGTCCCTATGTGATCCCAGAGTATTCTCCCACACTCCTTTCCCTATGCCCCCGCCCCTAGTGCTTGGTGAAATCCTGTGGGAGATCCCCTGCCCTCTTCCCCAACCATACCTCCTCCCTTCCCCCAGCTGTCTCCTAATCCCCGGAACCTCCTCCCTAAGCTGTGCCAGCTGGTAGCACACTGGGCAACCACTGAACTTCCAAGCCTAGTCCAGTATCATGGCTGCCCCACACCCTGTGCACCCCACCACCCTCCCAAAGATGCTGTCCCTAATGACGTGTGGTCCCATCCCTCTCCAAGTAGGTTTCCTTGGATGAGCCACCAGTCCTCACTAGTCCAAGATACACTCCTACTGACTAATCAGGTCACCCACTAATCCTAGATACAGTCCCACAGTAAACCGGTAACCATGTTACTAGGCATAGTACAAGTCAGTAAACTTATAAGAGAAGTGAACAACTCCCTGAGCTCCTCTCTCCCAGCCTTTAAATTCAACCTCCAGTAACTAGAACTACATGAGCTGCACCTGCAGCCTTTTCCTCAATTGTAGGGCAGGTGTTCCCTATAAATAAGCAGAGCTCTGGGGAGGGGTGGGAGGTGGGATTATGCCCTACACCTGACTCTCGAGAGAGTGTATCAGCCATGTGTCTGCCCTCCAGGACCTGCAACCAAAGAAACCACCCCAAGCAAATCCCACCAAATAGGTTTTAAATCAGAAGAAATAGGCCTTCACCAGCGCAGCCTGTTACACAGTGAAGCATCCAACAAATGATCCCATTTACAGCCACCAAACCAGTTTTCAGACTTCCAACAGCCCCAAAAACAATACCCTGCTAGCCCATTAGAAGTAGTAAGAAAAAAAAAGAAATAACCTTCTACCAAGTAAAATCCACAAGAAACCCTGTAAAAACAAGAAGCAGCTACTGTACTGAAACACATCTGATCCTTTCCCCTTCTAGTTCCTTCTGAGAAGCCAAAGCAACTAACACCACAAACCTGATTCAGCTCTTCCTCCAGTCAATTAGCTGAGTGAGACCTGGCCAGACCATTAACACCCATCCCCCACTATGCACTAACCTTTGCAGCTAGTGAAGTCAGCAAAAAGGAATCAAAATTCAACTCAAAGCCCCCAAAATATATTTGCTACCAAAGGAAACAGGTCTCCAATTTAATCAGCTTCACTAACAACACATCAAAATAGACTTGAAATTAGCAGATATAGGTCTCCAATTCAAATAACCAGCCCCAAGCAAATCCCACTAAATAGGTTTTAAATCAGAAGAAATAGGCCTCTGCCAGCACAGCCTGTTACACAGTGAAACATCCAACAAATGAGTCCACTTAAAATCACCAAACCAGTTTTCAAACTTCCAACAGCCCCAAAAACAATACCCTGCTAGCCCCTTAGAAGTAGTAAGAAAGAAAAGAAATAACCTTCTACCAAGTAAAATCCACAAGAAACCCTGTAAAAACAACAAGAAGCAGCTACTGTACTGAAACACATCTGATCCTGTCCCCTTCTAGTTATGTGTGGATTTGTTTAAATTTTATAGACAATTACACTTAAAATGTTTTTTCTGTATACCCCAGCAAGAAAATATGCAGTGTCAGTTACCCCCGACTACAAAAAGTAATATTGTTACATTTACTGAAAATGGGACAAGTCAAATATCTGAGGATGTAACTTCACATTTAAAGAAAAAATCAACTTTTTGTTCCTCAATATATTCTAATCATAATATAAATACCTTCTCAGCTTTGGTGGATCATGAAGTAGCAAATTTGATACAGGAACGATCACATTGTAAACAGAATCTGGCAAGAAAGGAGAGAGAAATATTAAAATCATTGGAGGAAGACCGATCTCTAATAATTAAGCTGGCCAATGGGGGGAATTGTAATATGGATTGTGGAAAAATATGAATGGGAGATGGAAAGGCAGTTAGGAGATACAAGATATTATGAAAGATTAATGAATGACCCCACTGAGAGTATTAAGACCAGAACATTTGATTATGTGACAAAAGGTGAAATGGAAGGTCAGTTGAACAAACAAAAAAGTCATTTTTTGAGGGTACAGCACCCTGTAAATCCGTGCATTTATTTGTTGCCAAAACTTCACAAGGACTTGGAAAATCCACTAGGTTGTCCTATTGTTTCGGCTATGGGCTCTTCCATGGAACCTTTTTCACGATTTATAGACTGCCATTTAAAACCTTGGGTTATTAAATTGCAATCCTATGTGAGAGATATGAGTGATGTTTTGTTGGCCTTATCGAGGGCTGAAGTACAAACAGAAACAATTCTGGTAACATTTGACATCGAAAGCCTTTATTCGAATATCCCCCACTATGGTGGTTTGGATGCTATTTGACAGTATCTGGATAAAATAAATGAACCTATGACACTGATAACAGACTTTTTGGTTGATATGGCAGACATGGTTCTAACCTCTAATTATTTCATGTATTGCAATAAGTTTTATGCGCAAGTTCGTGGAACAGCTATGGGCACCACGTTTAGCTCCGAGTAGAGCAAGTCTTTATGTTGGACTATGGGAAGAAAGATATTTATATTCAAACCCATTATTTAAGAGACATGCCATATTTTGGAAGTGGTTTATTGATGACTGTTAATTAATTTGGTCTGGTAATGAGACTGAGTTAGAGGAACTGCTAATTACAATGAATGGTTCTGATAGAAATCTACAATTTGTGATGCAAATGGAACTTGAAAGAATTTACTTCTTGGATGTGACCATTTTTAAATTCAATGGGTCTATACAAACAACTTTATTCAGGAAGTCGAGAGATCGTAATAGTGTATTACATTACTCAAGTTCTCATCCACGGATCCTTCGAGACAATATCCCTGTTGGACAAATAATGCATGGAAAACGTATCTGTAGCATGGAAACAGAATTTAACAAACATTAAAAAATGATGGCACAGCGTTTTGTTGGCAGAGGATACCCACCACAACAAGTTTGGTATGCAGTAGGAAAGGTGTCCGAAAAAGATAGAAATGAATTGATGAAAAAGAAAGTAAAATCAGATAATGAGAAAAAGATACCTTCTGTGTCAAATTACTGTAATCTAAGTGGAGCAGTGTGTCCAATTTTATGAAGAAATACTGGCATGTGGTTCAGAACATTGTGGGGTTTGAACAAATGAACCTACAGGTAATGTTCCATAGAGGGACGAATTTGTGTGACAAACTTGTGCATAGTCTACATAAGAAGTACTTGATCAATGAAAATCGAACCTGGCTCCCGAGTATCCCAAATGGGAATTTCAAATGTGGTCATTGTGTGCAATGCAATAACACTTTGAACAGGGAATGTGTAAAACACCCACGGACTGGAAAAAAGTTTAAAGTAAAGTCATTTATTAATTGCTCCACAATGTCTGTCATTTATCTATTGGTATGCCCTTGTGGTTTTGGATATGTTGGACAGACTAAGAGAACATTATTTAGAGTCTGTGCAACAGCATTTGAACAGTGTATCTGTTGCACAGACTCTAAAGCACATTGCTGACATGAAAAAAAACATAAAGGAGAACATCTTGCCACTTGCTGCAATATCTTCCTTTTTATTATTACAAGTGCAAATACAAACTGGTACAAATCAATTGTTGTGAGCTTCACTTTGCTTTGTTCGGTTCATATTTTGATAAAAGGTCACCTATGACCACCTACATATCCCATGCAATTGTTTTTTGATGGATGGATGGATAGACAGAGAGGCAGACAGACAGATAGATAGATAGATAGATAGATAGATAGATAGATAGATAGATAGATCGATGGATGATGTGACTTGGGTATGAATGTGATAGTAGAAATACTTTCACTCACTATACTTGACCCCTACTGACCTCACAAGTGGCTAAGTCACTCGTGAGATCAGAAGAGGTAAAGTATAGCAAGTGAAGGTATTTCTACTATCTCACTCTCACCCATGTCATATTTGATTTGTACAGCTGGTGTTAAAGTGGTTTCGTGATAGACATGATAGAAAGTTATAGAAAGAGAAAAAATCAAAATGTAAACTGTGCCACTCATAGCATCTTGCTTTCAGCCATGTCAATTTGATTTGCACAACAGGGGCTGGATTCACAAAGCTTTCAGAAGGTGCAAAACCTTCCCTAAGTCCCCAAAGCTGCCTCAGCTATGGAAAAAAAGGGGAGATTGCTCCAAGTGCTATTCACAAAAACCTCTGCAGCTGTGGAAAACACCACTATGGACTGTGGAAAAAAGTGTAGCTGCAAGAAGTCCCTGAGGGAAAAAAAGTGTGAGATAAGTAAAGCACAGACCCTGAAAGGCTATTCTCAGCCAGTTTGTTTCCGCAGTTGCAGAAAAAATGTTACACACAGTGGAATGAGGTGTAACTCTCTCTCAGCAAACTGCAGTAGTGCCCCAACAACTGGAATCAATTAAGGTGGAGGTGAGGCACAGGTAATAGCATCCCAGATAGTATAGCAGTGGCTGTTGGTACAGCAACAAATGCACGCATTGCCATGATATGGCAACAGGCAACAACCACCAGACCCAGTGCAGCCCATGACAGAGCCCCACAGGCAGTAGAGCCTGACCAGCCTGCAGTGAGTGCTACCCCACAGGCCACAGGAACACCCCAAGGAGGGACGACCAGCAGTGACAGTCAGCCACTGTGGTGCCATGGTATTGCTGGCACCTGTAGTGCTGCAGTGGTCCCAGCTGAGGGACTGGTTGCAGGTCTCTTTGTGTGTGCTGTCAGCTTCATATTATGGCAGCAATGTTAAAGTCTGCTGCTTCAGCTACTGAGTTGTACTATTGCTGTGCCGCCTTAGCTATTTCTGTAGCTGTGGATCCGAAGTTACGGATTTGCAGCACTTGTGGAATTCCTGCAGCTGCTGTAATTCCACAACTGCAGGATTTTTTGTGGAAATCCCGCAGCTGCAGGATTTTCTTTCAAAATATCACACAACTGTGTTTCTGCAGTGCTTCAGGCCTTTTTCCCGCAGCTGCGGGATTTTAAGCTATCTTTGAGAATCCTGCTCCAGGTGTTTTTGTGATAGAAATGGTAAAAATTGCAAAAGAAAAAAGTGTAAACTTTAAACTGTGCCTCTCAAAGCATCTAACATCTGCTGGCTTAAGTGTTGCACATGGCTATTTTGATGTCATCAGCACTGTTGAACCTGCTTTCTGAGTGGTTAAGTATTCAGTTGTGAAATATTAACTTGGAAGATAGCACTACCATCTTAACAGTAGTAAGTGAGATAGTATTAATAGCTTAATCAAATTTATAAAATGGTGTCTGGTCAATTCTGACTCCTTATTGGTCAGGACCCTGTCACATGGTAAAGCATCAACCTAGCATATACTTCTGCTTAGAAGTCATGATAGGGGGGTACATTATTCTAAAGCACAACCAGTCACAGTCCAAAGGGTCAGTATTCTAATTTACATATCCTCAGGGTCAGAACAGTTACAATACAAATCAAACAACATGGCAAAATCAAAAAGCACTCATGCAAATTTAAGGAAATCCCCCCCCCCCCACCGAGCAACATTGTTCAAGAACCCCACGGTGTAAAGGAAATCTATCTAACAATGTTGAAGAAACATGCAGTACTTCCTCTTCACAAATCCAAACCCAAAAAGCCTTAGTGCTACTCACACAAGAAAAATATTTTTAACTGTAATAATGTTTATTTATTGAAAAGTTTCACCAGGTAAGGTACACTGAACAAGTTGCTCATCTTCCGATACGACCTGGGGGAGCAGGTAGTGGGAGTTACATTGCATTAAAGAGCACAACGCAATAGCACAAAAGCAGTTTACTCAAAATCATTAAAGCATGGATTACAGGAGTACACACAACACAGAAGCAGTTTTCACAAAGTCAAATAAAGCATGGATTACAGGCATAACAGGCATGGAATTACAAGGTAAATCTGGAGTAAGCCTATACTATGACTTAGTGGGTGAGACAGAATAGTAGCTAAAAGTATTCCGAACTTGTCTTAATGCTTACAATACAAGGACTAAAGTAACAAAAAACAGACAAGGAGAGGGAAACTAACAAATGTTGCAGCAAAGGAGCTAAAGGTCAGGGCGAGTCCTACAGGCTGAGGAGAATGTTCCAGAGAGAGAGAGACTGATAGAGAATACTATCAAAAACAAGTCAGAGGTAAAAGTCTAAACAGAGCAGCGATCAGGGTAAGCAATGACTAATGGGGAGGAGGGCAGGGTGAGGAACTAGGAGGGGGGAGCTAGGGGCAGGTATAGTTTACAGATAGGAAATTATGTAGTGCTTTGTTTAAAAAGCCTGGGGAGGAGGACGAATGCATTTGTGTAGGAAGAGCATTCCATAGTTTAGGTAGGCAGTAGAGAAGGAGGATTGGCCAATTGAGGTGGATCTCCGGGGATTGACAGAGTTCTGTGGTCATGGGTTCTTGAGGCGAAAGTGGTGTGGGGAAGAGAGTGAGGAAGTGAGGTAGGGAGGAGTGTGCCAAGCCAGAACTTAGAGATGAAATTTGCACAGTGGTGCAGATGCCTATTGGCTAGGGAGGGGAAGGCTAAAGCATGGTACAGGTGACAGTGATGGGTCAGGGGAAGTGCATCCAGGGAAAACTGACAGAAGGAGTTGAAAAGTGTATCCAGGTTTGTAAGGAGGTGGCAGGAACAGAGCAGTAGACAATATCACAGTAATCGATGATCGGGAGGATCATCTTTTGGATCAGTTCACGCCTTGCCTGAGTGGGGAAGGAGGTGTGGTTTCTGAATAAAGCACCTAGTTTACGGTGAAGTTTTTTCATTATGGCATCTATATGGTCCGAGAAAGTGAGATGTTGATCCAGCCATATGCCCAGATTCCTGAAGGATGTCATGGCATCTAAAGTTGCTCCGTCAACAGTAGTGAAGATGGGGACAGATGGGAGCCTTGACAGTTTCTGTCTCATGCCAAATGGCATGGTCACTGTTTTTTTTTTTTGCATTTAGGAAGAGTTGGTGAGAGTGAAACCAGCTCTGGACATTATTAAAGTCACTTTGAAGCCTGGAGGCAACATCCAATGGTGATGGCCCTGAGGAGAAAAGAACTGTATCATCAGCATACATATGTATAGAAGAAGTACGGACAGATGGAAGATCATTTAGGAAAATGGAGAAGAGGATCAGGCCTAGTATGGACCCCTGGGGGACGCCAGTGCATATGGGTAAAGGAGGGGAGATGTAGTCAGATATTTTTACAGATTGAGAACAGTCATTTAGGTACACATTGAACCATTTTATGGTGTGCTCTGACAACCCAGCAGCTGAGAGGGAGCAGAGTAGGAGGGAGTGGGAAACGGTATCATAAGCTTTAGCAAAATCAATAAAAATGGCAGTAGTGATGTGACCGCAGCCCATGCCTGCCAGGATCTCATCAGTGATCTGGAGTAGTGAGCAGGTAGTAGACTATGTTTTTGAAATCCAGATTGGTATTGGGTGAAGAAGTTAATGTCAGATAGGTACGAGGACAGCTGGGCTAGAACTAGTTGTTCCTGTAGTTTGGCTAACATTGGGAGGAGTGATATATGGCGGTAGTTCCCAGGGGAGGAGGTGTTGCCTCCCTGTGGGAGTGGGAGGATAATGTATTTTAAAATTATGATTTTACACAACAACATAAACATGAATGCATACATCCTTAAACCATCAGCAAAACATCTACAACCCTTGCTCTAAAACCTAGTAACATATCTATATACCTAGAAACAAAGGACAGCTAAGACTTTCTGCTTGAAACTCAGGTGCTCAGCAGTGCATCTGAATGAGGTCACATGGCATCTACTCAGTAACCTAAGTTACCAGACCTGGCTCAGATCACATGGAAAAACCAGGAAGCACAGCCCAAGCTTCCAGTTTAGCTTGACTGATCACATGAAAAGTACAGGAGGTTATAAGTCAGAAATACCTATCTGAAGCAACTAAATAACTCACTCCCTTGCAGTGCAACCTCACCTAAATAGTGCACATACCAGATGCAAACACCGCATATCTAATTATGCTAATGCCCCTAAAGGCAGCCATTTAAAGATACAGCACTGAATTACAACATTACAACACTGCTAAAAACTAACATTAATAAACATTTTATAAGTGGAATAAGGCAGTTCCACAGTGGTATTATGCTCTGTTAATATGCTTTGTGTAGGTTGAAGTCATTTGCCCTTCGGACTCGGGACTTCAACCCACCATTGAGTACATTAACATAGCATAATCCCCCTGTGTCATGCCTTATTTCTTATTTAACCCACACCTGCTGCATAAATACATATAGTAAGACTATTATGATGCTGGGAAGTATCAGAAGGGGTACTCTCAGCTGGAAAAAAGGAGGTACTATTACCCCATGTAGCTCACTGGTGTGGCCACATCTGGAGTACTGTGCTCTGCTCTGGAGGTCTCAACAAAGACAGGACAGGGACAGGCTTGAGATGGTGCAAAGCAGTGTGAGCACGGTGATCCAGGGCCAACAGGGTAGATCTTTTGAAGATTTCTGAAGGCACTGAACATGTGCTTTCTGAAGACCAGGTGGGGGGTGATATCATATGACAAAGACCTTCAAGTTTCTGAGTGGAATAAGCAATGTGAGCTGCACAGAACAATTTAGCAGGAGTACAGAGTCAAGAACCCAAGGTCATGGGTGGAAACTGAAGGGAAGAGTTTAAGAGGGATGTGAGGAAGTTCTATTTTATGAAAAGGTTGGTGGAGTCATAGAACAGTCTGCCAACAGAGGTGGTTTGCACTAAAACTGTAAATGGTTTCAAACATGGCTGGGGCAGAGTGAAGAGTCTGGTGTTCGCTTAGGTTGTTAGCAGTAGGAAGGGGAGTGGGAGGGGGCGGACTGGGAGGGATAAAGGCCTGTATGGACAGTTGGTCCTGTGGCCAATAGGGAACTCTGGACAGACAAGAATGACCTAGGTCTTTTTCTGCCATCATTGTCAGTGTGTATGTATATATGTGTGTATATGTAAGGGATATGCAAAGAGGTTACTGGAAATATCCCTGATATTTTCCCCGAGTGAAGTTTGACCTTATGACCTCATAGTGGCAGAGCCACAGTGAGGATTACAGATCGAACACGCCTGAAAGGAAATATCGAGGATATTTTTTGTAGCCCCATTGCATATTCAGTTTATGCAATGGTGTTTTTTTTTCTTTATTAAATATGTGTTTAAATATTTTTATCTCCAGTGCTTTGTTTCCATGAGATGTGGCAATATATAGGGACACTAGTGTGGTTGCTATGGTCCCTACGTGGTTGTGTTGGTGAATGTGGCATTTTATTTGCTGTGTTTTCTTGTGGGCAGGCTGAATTGTTATTTAAACATGGCACCAGTAGCGCTTGGTTAGTGAGGGAGCTGTTCAGCACTTTTCAATTCTTGCTTAGCATTGTTTAATTTGAAAAACATTGTGTATCTGGTTGATCCTGCTTTTGGTATAATGGAAGCATGTTTATTCAGAAAGGAAGTTGCTGCCAGCTATCACAGTAAGTGCGAGTGGATTGGAGGTAGGCGGTCCGAGTCAAGGTACTGCAAGGCAGGGTGGGAAAGGAGACAGGTATTCAGTGAATTTGTTTAGGAAGTGAGGGATTTTGCAATATGTGATGTGTTTTTTTTATCAAGTAAACTGTGCAAAAATAAGAAATAAATATATAAACCTCTCAGTGTGAATGCCGGTTTCACACTGAGGAGGTTCTGAGTCAGAGTAGTGTGTCATGAGTGAGTGAATTTTGAGTCTATATGGAGGGTGACTTGTCTAAGAGCTGTATTTGGTGGCTGAAAAATATTTGGGGAGAAAGTGAAAGTGTTCTGTGTGCTGTTGGACAGAAATGAAACTGTTAGTGGGAGCTAGAATGCAAGTGAGCAGGTGAATTCTGAGTCTACTGCTCATGCTGCCAGCTCCCGCCAATGAAAACCTCTGTGAGAAGTTGTGGTGAAGTCCCGATAGTGTCTGGTTCTTACTTACAGTAAGGATAAATGACCTGCAGTGAGGATAAATGTGATATTCTTACTGTAGGTCTGAGCAAGCAAAAATACTGCTGTTATTTGCCACTTTTTATCCTCACCCCCATTGCATAAATATATTTATACAATGTATGTTTTGGGATAAATGTCAGGATAAAATGTAGTATTTCAGCCAGGTCATGGAGATATCAATGATATCTTCACATGTGAAGATATCATTGATATCTCCACGTTCCTATATGTCATCACAGTGAAACTGAAAGTGTTTCACTTTCTATCCTGTGGCTTTCTTTTTTAAGAATAGGACCCTTCACCCCCGACAGCTTTCTCTTTAGAAGGAAGACACCCCCAATGCTTGCTCACATCTGCTTGTATCTTTATCATAATTATGTCTTTAAAAACATATCTGGTTGATCTGTGACTTTCTTTCCACCTGAGCTGTCGTGTAGCATTACGGCGCTAGGCCCTGAATGTGGCGTGACCGGTAGCTAGGAAGATTCAGATGTGAGGCACTGTCAGATAGTTTTAATTATGGCACTTTTGCTGTAAAACATGAAAAATGTGCCATTTTCTTAATAGTGCCTATATTTTGTCAAAAGCTGCCGACAATACTGAGAGAAGAGCGAGACCGTCGGGACTTCAGAACACCAGATGGAGTCTGCGGGTGTCTGTTGCCATAGCAAGCAGATGCTGCCACTTCCGTCTACTGTTCTGAAGCTGCCAACTCACTCGCTCATCTCTCAGTACTGTCGGCAGCTTCTTTTGACAAACTATAAGCACTATTAAGAAAATGGCACATTTTTCTACGTTTTACAGCAAAAGCGCCATGATTAAAACAATCTGACAGTGCCTCACATCTGAATCTTCCTAGCACTCGGTCACGCTACATTCAGGGCATAGCGCTTGGTCACGTTACATGACAGTTAGAGGTGAAAAAGAAATGCAGGATCAACCAGATAGTGTATGTTTTTTAAATAAGTACATGTCCCAGGCATTTGTTTAAACATACAGATAGGATCGACCAGATGTCTTTTATTAAATAACTTAAGTGGCAAGATCAGACATTTTTTTCATCTGCTGTTTTGGGGCAGGGGGGTATGGAGAATTAAATATTGGGGGTGGCCATGGCTCGGTCAACCAGAATCCAGACAAGTTTTTTTTTTACAATTTAAAAAGGCAGGGTCAGCCACATATATTTTTTAAAATAACATATGGCATCTGTTGTGTTGCTAGAGATACAGCAGATGTGTGTTTAAACAGCCATCACCTCAATGTAGGGGACTGTAGTAAGGGAACATTTTGAGCTTTTGTTGAGTGTAGCCCACAACATACATTGTATAAACAGAATATGACATGGCCTGACTGAAGATATCATATTTATTTTCACTCAAGGCCAATGACATCACGATATCTCACTCATGGCTTCGCCACTCGTGAGATATCATGATATCATTGGCCTCTCATGAAGATAAATATGATATCTTCAGTCAGGCCATGTCATATCCCCTATTTATACAATAGGGGTGAGACAAATGAGTAGTGGATAAATCCATGTATCTTACACACAGTGATGTAAATCCTGGTAGAAAATCACACTGTGATTTTTTACCAGGAATATTATCATGGTGTAATAATATTTTACATTTATACACATTGTGCTTAACTCACAGGCTGATATTATCATCGTGCTGATGTCAGGCTTAAATCCTGCCTAAAACAATCACTATCTTGATCTCTTAATTATATCCTGACCAATCAGAAAACTCAGTTGTACTTTGCTGAAGTAGATATCATCACTCTAGGCAGGTTTTCCTAACACAGCAATCAGGAATGAAGTCCACCAAACCATCAGTAGCCTAGGAAACTAATCAGTATATCAGTTCCACCTGCAACTCACCTGCTAGCCCTAGAAAAGCACGTTGTGTTCTTGCAGAGAACCAAAGCAAGCTAACAGCAGCCAGTTTCATACTGACAAAAAGCCAGAAAAGAGCAAAGAATTTCACATCCATGAATGCCT
This sequence comes from Neoceratodus forsteri, assembly GCA_016271365.2. Taxonomy (NCBI): domain Eukaryota; kingdom Metazoa; phylum Chordata; order Ceratodontiformes; family Ceratodontidae; genus Neoceratodus; species Neoceratodus forsteri. The sequence goes on along the minus strand of CM028133.1, from coordinate 594,166,695 downwards.
CAACTACCAATGAATACAGCCTGCTTCATCCCAAATGGCAAATTAGTATTTCAGTTTCTTTTAGCAGAAGTTTCTTTTTTGTCCTGTGTCTTCTTTGTTTATTCCACAAGATAAAGTGAACAAAAAAATAAGTTCTGGAAACCCCCATTGTATAAATTGAACACATGATGTGCAGTCGTGTGCTATGGAAAATATTTTCACTCCTGCATCGTGACGTCTGGATACTCTCAGCCGTGTCTTTGGCACTCATAAGTATCCAGAGCTCACTCTGCGGAGTGAAAATATTTCCATATCTCCTGCCATCATCTATCTCCTATACACATTGCTATATAGATACAGGCATGTGTATGTATATGTATGTGTATCTATCTATCTATCTATATATATATATATATATATATATATATATATATATATATATATATATATATTCATTACAAAAACTTTTAAATGCATCAGTTAGGGTTCCAGTGACAAAAACTGGAAATGTGGTGTTAGGGTTTCCAACCCTATCACCTCACACCCACCCTGCACGCAACAAAAGGTGGGGTGCCTTGGGTTGTCAATCATAACGCTAACCCCATTCCATGAGCAATTAAGGTGAGATGGGTACAGTATAGGAAATGTGGTTAATGTTAGGGTTGACAACCCCATGGCACACACCCATGCCTGTTGCTGTGTGCAGGGTGGGGGTTGGGTGTTAGAGTTGGAAACCAATTCACCACATTTTTCAACTTTTGTTGCTGGAACCCTTACTGATGCATGAACAACATTTTTTTTAACAAAAAATGTCTTTACTTTTTGAGATACTGTAGTATAATGGTAACCTTATTTGCTTGTGGGATTGTAGGGCCCTTTGGGCCCTGCACTCCCTTCCATCCATAAGTTTTGAGAGATTGTAATTATATACTTATTACCCTGTGAGGCCCTGTGCTCCCATTACTCCACAATGTTGTAGATATTTGCATGGGGGAGTGCAGTGCCTTCTGGGCCATGTGCAGCCTTCCATTCATAAGACTCATGGTGCCATCCATATATAATTTTTGAGATATTGTAATTGTATCCCTATTTCTCTGTGGCCAATCACTCCATAATGGCATACATGCATAATTTTTGAGATAGTGTAGTGGTATCCTTATTTGCCTATGGGAGTGCAAGGCAGTAGTTTGCAGTGCCAAAGAAACACCTCACATTGCAATATTATCCTAGAGAAAACAGAGCAAAAATTAAAACCTTTGTAACTCGACACCAGATTAATATATTTTGTTACAAAACTAGCAAAAGGCAAATCGGTCTAGGAAGTCCTTTGTACCCTGAAAATTTCTGAGCAAAATGGCAAATTGTTCACAGCACAGTGACAAAGAAATGACTGTGTACACTTCACATTACAATGTTATCCTATGGGAAACAAAGCAAAATTTACACCTGCAGAACTCCAGAGCAAAGTAATACATTTTCACCAAAGCTACAAAGGGCACATCTGCAGTGTAAGCCCTCTGTACCTTGAAAATTACAGACCAAAATCACAAACCGTTCTTTAACTGTGGGGTGACAAAGAAACAGCTCTCTTAAAATTCCTTATTCACAAATTGTGAAAAAGAATCCTTTTCTGAATTTCTTTTTTCACAATTTGTGAAAAAGGATTTCAGCATGTTAAAAAAATACATTATATGTAAGCTATAGAAAACGTTACTCAAGAATCAGATCATAGGGGGTCCTGATTAGGTAAACACAACTGTTGGTGTGTACTAAAGCCATGTATTTTTTTTTAGTTATTTAATTTTGTTGTCATCTCTAACTGAAAACAAGATGGCAGAAGCACAGAAAAAGATTTTGCATTTGTAGCAAAAGATCCCACGTTTGCAAAAAAAGGATTCTGCATTTGAGATAAAAAATCCTTTTTTGAGTGGGATATCTAACTGGTTCCATAGGAAATAATGGGAAACTTTGAAATTTAATAACTTTGCAACAGATTAATATTTTTTCACCAAATCTTCAAAAGGTACATCTGTGACCCACGACCTTTGCACCCTAAACATTTCAGACCAAAATTCCACACCATTTTTGCGCAGTGGCATAATAAATAATTTTACAAAAATTGATCATTTTCACATTTCTCGACACTCCATATCTCTACACCATACATCTGACTGGAAATAAACTCACCACGTCAAGAGATCATTGGTCTCTGAGTGTGCATACAAAATTTCATGCAAATCGCTTGAACAGTTGTGAAGTTATTGAAGTGCACAGTTTTGAGTTTAACATAGAAGTGAAGGTTGAACCCTAACTATAAGGGCACGACTGTGCCCCCTATATATATATATACACACACACACATATATATATATATGTACACATACGTATATATATATATATATATATATATATGTGTGTATTTTTTTCTCTGCAAAAAAATGCATTAATGCACCAATTAGGATAACTTAACATCACAAAAGTAAGGAAATGTGACATACGGTTTTCCACCCTAACGCCCACCCCCCAGCAGCAAAAGGAAAAATATTAGGGTTTTGGGTCTTTGGAGTCTTGATGAATCAGAAGTGGGATCTTCCTTGGGGGTTGTCAACCCTAATGCCCACCCCATTCCATGAGAAAACAACATCACACATGATCTCCTTTCTTTATGCAAGGCCCACAGGGGTGAGGGGTGAGGATTATGGTTGTCAACCCCAAAGGAAGACCCCACGACAGATTTGCTAAGACTCTGGAGCCAAAACCCTATGTTTCATTTTGCCTTGGGGGTGGGGGCGGGCGTTAGGATGAGAAACCCAATGCCACATTTCCTACTTTTGTGATGTTAAGTTACCCTAACTGGTGCGTGAATGCAGTTTTAGTAAATAATTCCCTTTACTTTTTTTAGACAGTGTAATCGAATTCTCATCCTGGACTCTCATCCCTCCATAGATGCATACATGTATGTTGCCATGGAGACACAGAGCCCTACACTTCGATTTCTGCCAAAACAGCAACCAGATTGTCAGCATAGCCTTGTTATTACCCCACCTCAAGAATGCTGTTCTGAGAATTTTTAAATCCCCACCAAAATGTAATTCTGCACCACTGCAACGTCATTCCATGCCATAGGTGCAAAAACATATTTTGGATAGGATTTGAAAAATGGCAACTGTCAAATTTATGAGATGGTGTAAAAAATGACTACATTGAAACTTTGGGGTAAATGTTTACATATTTTGACCCTAAATTTTCAACATATTCTTCTTATGACTCCTCTTCATGAATAAGAGTAGTGAAAATGTTCAAATCCTGCCCAAAAGGTGATTTTGCCAATCAAACACAAAATCACCTTTTAGGCCAGATTTGTGGAATTACACTGCCATAGTTCATGAGGTAGGGTTCCCAAAAGGCCATGTTGAAGATTTGGTGTCAAAATATGCAAAACATGCCAAGTTGTGCATCAAAGTTGAAAACCCCATTGAAACACATTAAACCACACTTACCTTACAGTAGTTTCTCATATTGAAGTTGATGGCTCCAGCAACAAGGTGTGTCTTCAATTACAGAGCGGATCTTCATCCTGTGACCTGTTCAGGTGAGTGAGGGTGTGTAGAGGGTGTAATGGAGTTGTGGGGTGGTGGTTCCTGTTAGGGAGGTGGGGGGGTCATATTGGCAAGGGACCATTTTCTTTTTTGCAGGTTTAAAAAAAGGAAAAATTGAGGGATATTTTTCTGTATTTCAGAGTGGGACAGCAATCGGAGGGTGGGGGTGCAGAAAGACACAGGGGAAGTGACAACATTACTAGAGTATGATTGGATGGTGGGGGTGCCACTAGACACCAGCAAAAGATAAAATATCTATGGGGACAGTGATCAGAGTGTGGGGGGGATGCCACTAGACACCAGGGAAAGATACAGTCTATATGGGGATGGTGATGGGGGGGTGCCACTAGACACCAGGGAAAGATGCAGCCATAAAAGATGCAACCATTATGGAGATGTGATTGGAGGGGTGCCACTAAACACCAGGGAAAGATAAATTCTTGATGGGGATAGCAGTCAGAGGGTGGAGATTTCCACTAGATTCCAGGGAAAGATTAATTATTGATGGGGATGGTGATTGAGGATGGGGGGCTGCCACTAGACACCAGGGTAACATACTGAAAGGGATAGCATTGGGGATACCACTAGGCACCAGGTAAACATTTCATCAATATGGGGAGACCAGTTGCAAACAGCAGTCAGAGCAGGGGGGGGTACCACTAGACACCAGGGGAAAATTAATCTATAAAATCAGAGGGGTGATGGGGGCCACAAGATATCAGGCAAACACATAAACATACAGAAACAGTGATTGGGGACTGGGGGATGCCACTAGACACCAGGGATATGGTGGCTCATTGCCCTTTCTGCAGCCCACAGCAGGAGTTCCATCTGCGGCTGCAGAAGTCAAGAAAGTCCCACTGCTGTCATACAGAGAATGCGGGTCAATGACTCCTCTAGCTGAGCTGGGCACCCGTGATTTTTGATGTCCAGAAAAGGTATTTCTGTCAATTGTAATAAAAAACAAACACCAGAATCTAACTAAAACAGATCCTGTTGAGCTATGATTGGGTGCTTGTTTTTCTTAAAAACTGAAATTTGTATGTACTTTAAATCTGTGTAAGTTTAAAACGGTAACAAGAAAACAGTGGCCGTCTTGAGTGTTTTTTTCCAACTTGACAAGTAAATCATAAAAAAAAACACTCGTGATTTTTTTTTACCTTTTCTGATTTTTTTTTTATCTTTTGCAATAGGTTTTTTACTTTTCTTGATAGTTTTCTTTTACCATTTCGCACCAGAACTTTTACTCAAAAATTGTTATAACTTTAAAATGGTATAATTTTTTCATCAAACCTTCCAAAGGCACATCCTTGCCATTGGTCCCTTCTACCCTGAAAATTTTATGAAAAAATTCCACACTGTGTAGGCTATAGGTGAGAGAAAAAAATTCCCAATATTAAGCATAGGAAAGCAAATGTGTTTTTTTTTCTGTTTTTTGGCACTCCGTATCTTAAAAACCATACAAGATGCCATCACAAATATTTCCTTGCCTTGAGGTTCTGGCAGCCTGACCATGCATGCCAAATTTTTGGCTATTTCATCCAAGAATGCAAAAATTATTAACATGTAAAAAACAGGGTTTAACGTCAAACAGGCTACTCAACCCTATCTATCGGGGTGCAATCATGCCCCTAAATATACATATGCACATGTACACATATGTGTGTGTGGGAGGGAATGCAGTGTTAGGGTTTCCAACTCTAACACACCACCCTAACCCTGCACACACCAACAGGCATCCGGGGTATGCCTTGTGGTTGTCAGCCGTAACTATCACCCCATTCCATAAGTAAATAAGCTGAGATGGGTACAGTATATGAGAATGGGGTGGCGTTAGGGCTGACAACTAAAACATACACAACTCTGTTGGTGTCTGTGAGTGAGGTGTGGTGCTAGTTTGGAAACCTTAATTCCAAATTTCCCTACTTTTGTCACTTTAACCCTAACTAGAGCATTAAATATGTTTTTTTTTTTGCAATTTATTTCTTTACATTCTGAGAGTGTATAATTGTATCCTTATTTGCCTGTGGGATCTCAGGGCCTGAAGGGTCCTGTGCTCCCATCCCTCCATAGATGCAAATATGTACAGTATGTAGCTATGGAAGTGCAGGGCCCTCTGGGCCCCATGTTGCCATTTATAGGAGAACAGTGACTGAATTGTCAGCATAGCCATCTTATTACCCCACCTCATGTACCCGCTGCAGAAAATTTTTGAATCTCCACTAAAACATAATTCTGTGCAACTGCAATGCCATTCCATGCCACAGGTGCAAAAACACATTTTGAACAGGATTTGAAAAATGACAGTTGTGACATACATGAGGAGAGGTAATAAAAAGGCTATGTTGAAAATCTGGGGTCAAAATATTTAAAAGTTCCAAAGTTACATGTGTGTGTGGTGAAATTGCAACACATGGTCATAATTTTACCATTTTTACGTATTTTGACCCCAAATTTTCAACATACTATAGCCTTTGTATGATCCCACTTCATAAACAAGGACAGGATAAATTTTCAAATCCTGCCCAAAAGGTGAATTCGACAAGTGACTGTAAAATCACCTTTCAGTGGGTGATGCATAATGACAGTCACATAGTTCTCAAGATGGGGTCCCCAAAAAGCCATGTTGAAAATCTGGGATCAAAATGTCAGAAATGGCTAAGTTATACATAACAGTTGAACCCCCTCCTTGAAATACATTGAACCACATACCTTAGTTTCTCATATTGGAGTCATCGATTCCAGCAGCAAGATGTGTCTTCGATCAGAGAGTGGGTCTTGAACCTGCTACCTGTTCAGTTAAGTGTGGGTGTGTGGGGTAGTGGGTGCTGAATGGAAGGTGAGGGTTGGGGGGAGCTGATCTGTGAGGGAAGGTTTTCTTTTTTTACAGATTTGACAAAAAAAATCGAGGGACCATTTTCTTTATTTCAGGTTTGGGCTGCAGTGGGAGGGTGGATGGAGGGTGTGCTACTAGACACCAGGCAATATATTCTTTCTTAATGGAGATGGAGATCAGAAGGTGGGGGGGTGCCACTAGGGAAATCCATAACAGCAATCGGTGTGTGGAAGGGGCTACTAGACACCAGGAAATATATCATATGTTAATAGAGATGGTGATCAGTGGATGGGGGGTGCTATTAGACATCAGGGAAACTGAGAATGGTGATAGGCAGGTGAGGGTGCCACTAGACACCAAGGAATATATTAATTTATTTACAGGGATGATGATCAGTGAGCAGAAGTCCCACACAATTCAGAAGACGATGAGAAAGACTCTACAAGGCGGTGAAGAGAAGTGGTATAATTCAGGGTGATGATCAGCAAGATTTGGGATCAAAGCAACCACAACTCACTCTTGCAAGAGCCAGTGCTGCAGTGGCAGCTGTGAGTGCGACACCATACAGAGAACAAGCAGCTGTCAGTGGGGGGGGGGGTGCTACTAGACTCCAGGAAAATCAGGAATGGCAATCAGCAGGTGGAGGAGGTGCCACTAGACACCAAGGAATACAATTATTTCTTTATGGGAATGGCAGTCGGCAGGTGGTGGGTGCCACTAGACTCCACGGACTACATTTATTTTTTTATGGGAACATCAATTGGCAGTTAGGGGTACCACTAGACACCAGGGAATATATTTATTTATTTAAGGGGACAGTGATTGGAAGGATATGGGTGCTACTAGGCACCAGGGCAACATCACACATTGCCAGGGACAGCAGTGGAGTGTGGTGGGGGTACCACCAAACACCAGGGAAATGGTGGTTCACAGCTCACACTGCAGCCAGCAGTATGAGTTCAGCTGTGGCTGCAGAAGTCAAGAAATTCCTGCTGTTCTCATATAGAGAATGTGGGGGAAGCGCTCCTTTCACTAAGCTGGGCACTTGGAATTTTTGGTGCCCAGAAAAGGTATTTGTGACCATCATATTAAGAAACAAACATCAGAATCTAACTAAACAGGTCCCATTTAGCTAGGTTTTGATGTTTGTTTTTTAAAATCCCAGCATTTTTGTGTATTCTCCACATTTGTTAATGGAAAAAATTCAACAAGGTGGCGGGTGACATGGCACAAGAAATGTTTAGTGCCCTTCCAAGCAAGTGGTACAAAAGCAAATATGCACATTTTTGGCATCAATTTTTTACTTTCACCACAGAACATTATCTCAAAAGCCCATCTGCACTTGTGCTGGTCGGAAACCACTAAATTTTAAGCATTATAACTCTGGAACCCTTTAATATTTTTTCACTAGACTTTTTAAAGGCAGTACCTTAGGACATGACACATGCTCTACAAGTCTGAGGGAAAAAATCTGTTTCATGTAGGCTGTGGGGAGGAGGCAAAAAAAACAAAGCATGCTAAGTATAGGAAAAAAGTTAGATTTTTCCAAAAAATTACAGCTACAGATCTCAGAATCCACACAAGCTGCCATCACAAACATTTCCACAGATCAAGACATTGTCTAATAGACTACGCATAAAAAGTTTCAGCTAATTTTGTCAAACAGAGCAAAAGATATTAATGTGCAAATTTAGGGATTTAACATTAAATAGGCTACTTAACCCTAACTATAGGGGCGGTACTGCACCCCTATAATATGCACTTAAAATTTACATCCAAACAACCTGCTCAGCCCTCAGTACACTTGCACTATATATAATAGATGTATAGGTATATTCCCTGAAAAAAAAACTGCAAATAAGGATGCAATTACGCTAACTCAGAAAGTAGTGAAATTCTTTGCAAAAAACTGGATTTATGCAACATTTAGGGTTCAGACTAAAGCAACAAAAAGCAGGGAAATGTGGTTTTAGGGTTTCCAACCCTAAACCCCCACAACCACCCCTAAAACAAATCAGGGATGCAGTGTTCCTTGGGATTGTCAGCCTTATGGCTCTCCACATTAGCTGTGTATCTTTCTGGAGTATATAGCATTGGGTGAACTTTAGAGTTGACAACCCCAAAGAAAACTAAACCACATTTCCCTACATTTTTTGCTTTAGCCTGAACCCTAAATGTTGCATTAACAAAGATTTTTGCAAAGAATTTCCTTGCTTTTTGAGATAGTGTAATTATATCCTTAGTTGCCTGTAGGAGTGCAGGGCCATCCCTCCACAGATGTGTATGTGTATGTCGCTATGGAAGCACCTGCACTTGCATTTTTAGCAAAGCTGCAACCAAATTGCCACCGCAACCTTCTTATTACCCACCTCATGAACCTGGTACTGAAAATTTTTAAATCCCCACTTTAATGTTATTCCATGCCACGGCAACATCATTCCATGCCTCAGGTGTGAAAACACAATTTGTCCAGGAATTGAAAAATGACAGCTGTCACATTCATGAGGTGGTGTAGGAAAATGTCTGTGTTGAAAATTTGGGATCAGAATATTTAAAATTACCAAAGTTATGAGGGAGTGCACCAGAATTTCAATGGATCAGCATAGCTTTGCCATTTTTGCATATTTTGAGCTCATATTTTCAACATAGCCTTCTTATGACCCCACCTCATGAACAAGGGCAATGTTCACCAATCAACTGCAAAAAAAGTGTATATATATATATATATATATATATATATATGTATATATATCAAGCCAGATTTGTGAAATTCCATTGGCAGTGTTCATTAGGTGGGGGCCCACAAAGGCCATGATGAAAATCTGGGCTCAAAATATGCAAAAAAAGGAAAGTTATGCATCAGAGTTGAAAAACTCCATTGGAATACATTGAACCAAACTTACCTTAGTTTCTCATGTTGCAGTAAGAGGTTTCAGCAGCAAGACATGTCTTTGCTGGAAACATAGAAACATAGAAACATAGAAGTTGACGGCAGATAAGGACCGCAAGGCCCATCCAGTCTGCCCATTTCTTTTTCTACCTTATAAATGTGCCATCGGCCTTTGCTCTGTCAGTGACCTATCTATTCATAGTCATTTGTATTGCTCCCTTATGCCTATCCCATGCCTGTTTGAAGCCCTGCACTGTATTCATAGCCACCACTTCTTGTGGTAAGCCATTCCATGCATCCACCACCCTTTCTGTGAAAAAGAATTTCCTCACATTCCCCCTTAATCGGCCTCCCTCTAATCTCATGCTGTGTCCTCTTGTCCTGCTATTTTTCTTATATTTAAACATGTTAGACTCTTTCACCTTGTTTATGCCCTTAAGGTGTTTGAATACCTCGATCATATCACCTCTCTCCCTCCTTTGCTCAAGGGTATACATATTGAGCTCCGTTAATCTGTCCTCATATGTCTTCTGATGCAGTCCCTGCACCATTTTGGTTGCCCTTCTCTGGACTGCCTCAATTTGGTTAATGTCCTTGTGAAGGTGTGGCCTCCAATACTGCATGCAGTACTCCAGATGGGGCCTAACCAATGTCTTGTACAGAGGGATTATTACCTCCCTCTTACGACTTGTGATACCCCTACTAATACACCCTAACACCCCCTAGCCTTACCTACTGCTTTAGAGGTCTGCTTGGATGATTTTAGGTCATCAGTGATGATGATGATGCCCAAGTCTCTTTCTTCCTTTGTGACTGCTAGCAACTCCCCTCCCAGCCTATAAGTGGCTTCAGGGTTTCTCTTCCCTATGTGCATGATTTTGCACTTCTTTGCATTAAATCCCAGTTGCCACTCTTTTGACCATTCTGCTAGTTTATCTAGATCTCTTCTCATTCTGCCCACCCATCTGGCTCATCTACTCTGTTGCAGATCTTGGTGTCATCTGCAAACAGACAAGCCTTACCCTCTAGTCCATCTGCAAGGTCACTAATGAAGATGTTGAATAGGACTGGCCCCAGGACTGATCCTGAGGTACCCCACTTGTGACTTGCATCTCTTCTGACTGTACACCATTTACCACCACTCTGTTTTTCTGCCAGTCAACCAGTTTGCCACCCAGTTGACCAACTTCTGACCCACCGAGCCTACCAGCTTATTAATCAATCTTCTATGTGGAACAGTGTCAAAAGCTTTGCTGAAGTCAAGGTAACGACATCAACTGCTCCCCTTGGTCCACCACTCTGGTTACCCAGTCAAAGAAATCTATGAGATTAGTTTGACAGGACCTTCCTTTGTAAACCCATGCTGTCTTGGATCCTGTGCCCCTATGGATTCCAGGTGTTGCACTATCCTTTCCTTAAGGAGTGCCTCCATAATCTTGCCCACTACTGAGGTAAGACTGACCGGTCTATAGTTCCCCCTCTCCTCTCTGCTACCACTCTTGTGGAGCGGGATTACATGAGCCCTTCTCCAGTCTTCTGGGACCTCTCCTGTGCTCAGAGACTCACTAAACAATTCTGCTAATGGCTCTGCTAGTTCCTCCTTTAGCTCCTTAAGTACCCTGGGATGTATGCCATCAGGTCCCATTGCCTTATCCACTCTGAGCTTAGCAAGCTCTTGTAGGACCCTTTCTTTTGTGAAGGGAGTAGTGCACACCTCCCTCCCTCCCCCCTGTGTCCATGATGCTGAGCTGTGGGCTCTGCCCTACCTTCTTTTCAGTAAATACTGAGCAAAAGTATCTATTTAGGATAGATGCCTTTACAAGGTCCTCCTCCTCACATGCTCCCTTTTCTCCATTAAGCTTAGCAATACCCCTCTGGACTTTCTCCTTTCACTAATGTATCTATAGACAGTCTTGTCACCTTCTTTTACTGTTCGTGCTAGTGTTTCCTCAATTTGGGACTTTGCCTGCCTTACTGCCTTACCTGCTTCCCTTAGGGCAGTTTGGTATGCCTCCCTATCTTCATCCCGCTGTGTTCCCTTATATTTCCTGAAGGCCAGCCTTTTGGCTCTGACCTTTTCTGCTACTGTATTTGAGAACCAAAGTGGTTTCCTTCTTCTTTTGCACTTCCTTTTCTGTATAACACAATGGGATGTTGCTTCAAGTATTGCATCCTGCTGGGACAGTGGATCTTCACCCTGGGACCTACTCAGGTAAGTGAGGCTATGTGGAGGGTACGTGGTGGTGGGTGCTCAGTGTAAGGTCAGGGTGAGGAGGTCGTATCAGTGAGGGACTGTTTTATTTTTTACAGGTTTAAAAACAAGACATTGAGGGACAGTTGCCTTTATTTCAGATGGGGTGGGGATTGGGGGAAGCCACTAGACACTAGAGAAACTTTAAAAAATATGGGAACAGTGATTGGAGGGGTTTGTGGTACCTCTAGACACCAGGGAAACAGTGACAAAATACGGGGATGGCAATCAGAGGATGGGAGTGCCACTAGACACCAATGAAATATTAAGAAATAGGGGGACTGCAATCAGAAGGTGGGGTTGCCACTAGGCATCAGGAAAACAGAATAAAATATGGGCAGGGCATTGGAGGATGGAGGGTGCTGTTAGACACCAGGGAACGATGAGAAAATATGGGGATGGCAATCAGAGGGTGGGGGTGCCACTAGACACCAGGGAAACAACAAAACATACAGGGAGAGCAGTCAGAGGGTAGGCGGCTAGCACTAGACATCAAGGAAGCATTAAACAACATGGGGACTGTGATCGGAGGATGGGGGTGCCACTAGACACCTGTAAAAAAGATCGATTTATGGCTTATGCAAATTCCCATTTTAGTCTATGGGAATTTCACATTTTAATTTTAGTATATTTTTATATAGCCCCCAAATATTTTGAGGGGTTTTTATGTATTATTCTATAATTACTGATAAAGACCTGTGCATTTATATATAAATCTGCCCTTTGGAATTTGAAATTAGAAAAAAAATAAATGAAAAATCCTTTTTTGTTTGCAGGAATCCTTTTCCATATCAAACAAAGAAAGGAATGAAAAAGGACCCCTCAAACAAAAAAAAAGAATTGCAAAACTACTCAGTCCAAAATCCTTTTCCATAGGGAGGGGAAGGATCCTTTTTTGTTTGGATAAAAAAGGTCATATGGAAAAAGTGGGAAAAAAAGCCTTAGTCCAAAATCTTTTTCCATATGATGGGATCCTTTTTTGTTTGAATGAAGAGGGTCACACAGAACAAGCAGAAAAAAAACCAAGTCTAAAATCTACCAAAGATCCTTTTTCATATGAACGAAAAAGGCCATACAAAAAAGTGGAAGTGAGTCATGAAAGAGGATTTTAAATGTAAAAATACATTTTAGGTAATTTTTACAACAGTTAAGTGCAGAATCCACCTAACAGAGTTCCGAAGAGCAAGACAGATGTCTTAATCTCTCTGCAGGATGTCATTTTTGTGGGTTTTGAAAAAACAAAATGGCGGCAAATCAAAAAGGATTTTTTCCTCACAAAAAAAGGATTGGCCCATATGAAAAAAGATCCCTTTTCATGTGGGCCAAATTATTTTTTCATTCCTAACATCTATCCTGAAATGCTTACTGAGCCTGCTCAGAAACCCAAACTTTAAAATGTGGTATCTTTTCAATGGACTAATATATTTTTCACCAAACCAGTGAAAGGCACATCTGTAGGCCAAGCCCTTTCTACCCTAAACATTTCAAACCAAAAGTCCAAACCATCCTTGATGGCAATGGAAAAAAAAAACAGCAAAAAACAGTGATTTCTTTTTACATTTTTCACTATTTGCATATCAGAATTCACACATCAGACTGGAACTAAACTTGACATTTCAAGAGATCTTCCTCATGAGACTATATATGCAAAAGTTCGTGCACATCCGTTGAACGGTTGCAAAGTTATTAAAGTGTAAAAATTGGATTGTAACATTATACTGGCTACTCAACCCTAAATATAGTGGCACGACTGCGCCACTATAATATATCTAGATATATAGATAAATTAATGTATAGCACAATTATACTTACGGTTGAGCAGGCAGTTTTTATGTTAACCACAAATTTTTGCACCTTAGTAGCTTTGGTGCCATTCAGGGAAATTGTATGAAACTTTGTATGTGCAATCCGAGTTGGCAGTTCTGGAAGATTTGGCAAGTTTTGTGACATTTATCTTAAGTCCAAGATCCGGAACATTACAAAGACTTTAAAAATGCACTTTTTGGACTTTTTTTGCCCTCACCTGTGGAGCAAAGACAGTTTAGAATTTTGTTCTGACACTTTCTTGGTAGAAGGGACTTACAAGAACCAGATCTCTGTATCAGAGTGGGGGTTCGAGGTGCAATAAATGAACTGCAGACAGCACTTGGTTTATATAGTAGAAAATGCACTTTTATTTCTCATGCAGTCCCAAATCTCGATGTTTTATCTGCAAAGTAGGCTTCATCAGGAGATGCCTTTTAATACATGATATGGTGCATACACAAAACTTTCTTGTATCAGTTTCTATTTTATGCATAATTAATTTTTTCAAGAAAATGAGCAGTTGCTTCTATCCCTTCTTTCAGAAAGTCTATTTGAAAGTTTTTTTTTCTTTTCAAGCCCCACAATAGGTTGCTAAGAATGAGTATGCATCTTCATGGATGCCAAAGCAAACTGGCACTTTTTCTTGAAGAATGAATTATGCATAAAATAGAAACTGATATTAGAAAGTTGTGTGTACGCACCACTTCATGAGTTAAAAGACATCTCCTGACGAAGTCTACTTTGTAGATGAAACGTTGAAATGTGGGGCCACGTGAGAAATCAAAGTGCATTTTCTACTATTTAAACCAAGTGCTGCCTGGAGTGTCTGCAGTTCATTTATTGTAACCCCCCAACCCCACTCTGACACAGAGATCTGGTTCTTGTATGTTCACACTGAGGAGGCAGCATTGAAGTAAAAGGAAGGCTAATTTCCTGTGGTTTTTCTGGCTTTTTACTACAGACTTGTGTTGAAGGGACTTGGACCAAGAGTGTACTTTTTGAAAGTGTCTTGATACATACATCAATTGGTTCTAGAATTAAAAGGTTTTGAAATTTGGCTTCTGAGCATATCCGGTAGGGTTTTTGAGATAACCCTCTGGTACAAAAGAAGAATTTTATATTCGTAAACAATTTTACTTTTGTGAGAAAATGTGTTTTTCTTTTGTGAGAAAAAGTTGTACTGTCCTGCCTGCTGCCATCTTGTTTTTTGTTTTGTTGAAAAAAATTTAGAAACATAAAAATTATGCATTTAAAAAAAATAAATTCCGAATCTGTGGTTTGTTTGATGAAAAATGACCCAGAAATACATTTTCTGGCCACCACAAAACTCTGGTCACCAGCTTAGTGAGGGGTCTAATTTTATTGTTACACTCCAACAGTTCTTTGTTTGCACATAAAGTGTGAACAAATAATTTTATGTACGTACATAAAAAAATAGGTTTTACTATCATACATCAGCTTTTATGTTCATACAAATAATTTTTTGGTCACCAACACAGTGTGAACAAAGAATTTTATGTTTGCACATAATTTTTCTTAGTGCCGTATAGTGACTTACATGAGAACGGAGAATTCTTTGATCACCATTAAATGTGACCAAAGAATACTGGCTCGTTACAATAAAATGTGTACGTACTACCAAAAACAACTTTTACTCACAACTCACCTATTTTTTAACATTTTATTCACCAAATTTTCACAAATCTTATTTGTCAAGGCCCTTAGTTAAACACTGTCACTTCCACTTCTAAATATATTTTTATATTGTACCACTAAAAAAACATTTAAAAGGTTGGTTTGCAAGTCCATCATTCCTGTGGACTTCATGGAGGCTTAAAATACAATATTCTGAGAATTTGTTGTATAAATATTGAAAAATAGGACATGCATTGCTGTACAACTGTGCTGGTATGCATGTAATGCTGGACTACAGGATTTGTGTAGGGCCCAAAGGCCCCTACACAAATTTTGAAGATGCACTTAACACCATGATAGGGAATTTTTATGAGGGCCAAGGTGTGCTATGTAAATTATGTATGCACAGTTTGGCCCATACTTACATTAAGGAACTATATGTAAGGATGTTGTTTGTCTTACCTGATGACATCCATCTATGGTTGCTTGCATGATGTTGTTCTTTTGCTGCTTTGGGAGTGGTGGGGAGTAAGGATTGGGAACCCTAATGCCACATTTCCCTACTTTTGTGGTATTAAGTTGAACCCTAGCCAGTGCATTAATACAGTTTTCTTGCAATTAATAATATATACATATATATAGTACATACACATATACATATATATTATACAGGTGTGGTAGCACTTGTATATTAGGGTTGAGTAAGCACTTTAATGTTAAACTCCAATTTTTGCATCTTAATAACTTTTCCCCAGTTTAACTGATTTACTTGAAATGCAGTATGCACAGAGATGATGGCTGGATCTCTAGCTCCTGAAAATGTCATGACAGTCAGTTCATGGGGAGCAACATTAAAAAGGAGCAAAACCCACAAAAATCAACACAAATTAAGACTTTTTTTCACCTATAACTAGAAAACTAGTAGGATTTGAAACCTGAAACTTCCTTGTGATGGCCACATCAGTGTGTCATGGTAGAAGGGGGCTTGCACAGGGGCAGCATTGCAGTATCCCTTAAAGTGGGATTTTGCAAGCCAGCACAATGGGCACATGAACCCTGCTGTTAGACCAGCCCAGAGCTGGTTTTACCACTATGCACTGCTTCTGGAGCTGTCGCTGGGTTGGAGGTCATCCTCTGACCCCTGGAGATGGTGCCCTCACAGCTCCTGACACCTGGCAGACCACCACTGGAGCAACTAGTGGTCCATGGCAGGTATGAGCCTACAACCCTCCACACCCCCATGGTGGCACTGGTGTATCTGCATACCCATGGACCCACACTGCCCATGCACTTGCCACATTGGGATCAGTTGCCACCCCCCCTCTCCCAGCCCCACCTGTCCCACACTCACACTCCCCCCTTGGGCCAGGTGATGCCCAGGATGAGCCACCAGCCATGAGGACGACAATCCAGAAGGTTGTCATCACTGGCTGCTGCTTCTGTAAGCCCATCTTGTGGCTTCCGGAATTCCCCCCATGAGCTGTTTCTATAGCTCAGCAGTCGGCTTATGGCAAATCTTGGGACTTTGGCACTGGGAATTCACTTTTTGTAATATCAGGCACAGGGTCCCTGGTGCACCCAGGTTTGCTGCATGCAGGAGTTCAGCGCACCATGTGCCAATCTAATGGTACTTTTTAAAATCAAGCCCATGATCTCTTTTCTTCACACAGTGCTTGCCCAAAGGCCTGCATGAAGAAAGTGTTGACAGATTTTGTTGGCAACATGTAGTGAGCCATACTTCTTTGCCTTTGAAGAGTGTGTTTCTATGAGTCTTTAACTTGGAGCTGTACCTTGTTCTTTGGACAGGAGCCTATGGACTGGTGGCAGGAGGGGGTAGACACCAGGGTTGATAACTCCAAGGTAGATCCTACCACTGATTTGTCAATACTCCAGAGACCCAAAGCCCAAATGTTTTTCATTTCTCTACTTTGTACAATTTGAGTTCTTCAACCCTAATGTCTGCCTTAACGTAGTTTTTTTTTTAGCACAGAGAGATATACAGATACATACATATATAATTGCAAAGAAACCTATATCAATACATATGTTAGGGTTGCAGAACCATAAAAAGAGGAAAATGTGGTGTTAGGGTTGTAGTCAAAGCAGAAAGCCAAGTAACCAAGATGATGAACAAGTGGGAGTGGGAGTGGGAGATAACAACTTCAGATTAATAACTTTTATTCAAGAAGAAGCTGATCCAGGCTAAAGAAGAAAGCAACAACAGCAAAAAACAAACAAACAGTAGGGGAGGATGTGGAGGCAGAAAACACTGAAAATTGCCCTCCATGGCTGCTACAGAATCACAGCTCCAAATATTAAATCTTTCAGTTGTCCGATTAAGCCCACTACAAGAACAGGTTTTAAGCTTGAGGCCTGAACTTTGTCCCAAATCCCCAACATTAACCCATTCCAAACATATCTGGAATTAAGAAAGTTTTTAAGAAAACTAAATCATCAAGCATGTGCTTCCCAAGTCAAGACATACAGCAACAACTTCAGTTTCCATTGCAACCAAACTTGCAAGACGTGGACTTGATGTCTGTGACACAAATGGAACCCCTGGACTTAACATAGACATAACTTATTTATGTCAATAGGCTAGGATGAAACAATGTACACAGAAGAACAAGCACCAGGCAGTTATGATCCTACACAAAAGCAAACAAGTTTAAGTCATCATTTGACACTACTGAACCCATCCTCCACTTTTAGCCCACCAGCTGCAATATCACCAGCAGTGGTACCTTTTCAACATATGGTTCTGTAGTATATCAGTGAGCTTCTAAATTTAAGATGGCCACAATATTACAATAATCTGTCTAGAAAAGGAAAAAAATAACAATTCATGAAGTTGCTTCCAACCAGATCATAAAAATTAAACAGATAGTTAAAGGCTTATGCCAAAGTAATATATATTGCAAATTGAATGACAGTACAAGCTAGCGACAATTGCAGAATGATCCAGCTGAACACTACAAACACAGAATACATGCTTTTCTGTATCAGTCCTGTGAGAATAACAATATTACTGCTAATGAAAAAGATTTCATGCTTTATTATATGAGAGGTATCTGCTCCAAGCCAATCAGAAAGCAGAACTCCTGCAAGTTATTGTCCCACAAACTACCTCCGAAAAGCCCCAGAGTTGGTTATTCACCTAAACCCCTCCCATAGAGTCAGTTATTCAACTAGACCTCACCCACAGAATGGGTTATTCAAATAAACCCCGCCCACTATCAGTTAATTAAACTTTGGGGCCCTGTCAGTTTTTTCTGCCTTTTTTCTCCTATTGGTAACCTGTTGCCTCTTCCCATGTAATGTCTTCTGATACCCTGTATGCACCCAGAGTCACACAAAATGCACACTAGTTATTTATTTTTAGTTTTTTATTGCATTGATCCTGATCTCCTGGCCCGCCGCCTGCTGCTCCAGCTTGTGCATCAGTGAATATGCCACCGAAGTGTCAGTAAACTACATCAGCGAGCTACCTTTTTTACAAGCACTATGAGTTAAACACAGAATGTGATTCTCTGTGTTTCACTGAACTTGGCAAAGTAAGTTTCATGCAGAAATGAATGGTATATCCTAGTGACTCAGCAGTTTCAAAAGTACATCTGTGACTTAGATGCAATGCCCAAAGACACATATTTACTTTTCAAACTGCCAAATCACAACAATATGCTTGTTTGTGCATGGATCTTACTTTTCCCAGTTCCAGTAAAACATAGCTAGTCACATTTTTTTTTAACTCATAGTGCTTGAGAAATGTTTATCTCACAGCGCTTGAAAAAAATGTACCTCCCTGATGTAAGAGTTTACCAGTGCCTTGGCAGCATATTCACTGATGTAACAGCTGGAGCAGCAGGCCAGGAGGTCAGAACCAATATAATACATTTTCCATAAAAAATAAAAAATACTCAAACTCGTACAGTCTTAATAATATTCAGTGAGTTGGAGTATACTCACAATAACCAGCTTCTGTGGGAGTAAACACCTTGGCTTCGCCTCGGCATTTAATCATCCACAGAAGCTGGTTATTGCCTCGTATACTCCAACTACATGAATGTTGTCACTTAAATATAATATCCAGTTATGCCTGGTATCTCTGTGCTGCCAAAGGTGGGTCAGCCTATAATCTCTGCAGAGGGTTCTTATGGAAAAAATATCACCTTTGTTGACTTTTTTTTTTACAACAATTAGTTAAAGTCACATATCAGAGATAGTATGCATGTTTTGCAAAAACTAGAAGGGTCAGTCTGGTTTAACAAGCACTTTTGGCTGTCTATAGATGTAGTGCTATTGTACACCTCTGTTCATCATGACTTAGAATTTGCAGTACTTATACACCATTTTGAAGTATTTGAATTGGAACAGACCTTTCCAATGTGATTTCTTGCTTACAGCTGAAGAACTTGTATTGACATTTAATTTATTTTCTTTTAATAGAAAGTTCTTTTTCCAGATTTATTTTTGAGTTGGTGGGAGTGGTCCATGGCATTCAACATGATCTGGAAGCAGGACCTGCCTCAGATATTTTTCTGGGGTGGGCACATTGACAGTATACTAGTTATTTGGGAGGGTGATGGACCATGCAGAATGCAAGAACAATGAGAAGGCATACAAAATGACCTTAATACAATCTCAGAATAGTCAATAAAATGGGAAATGCAGTTGATTAATGTAAGGTTATGAGTTTTGGTTGAATCAACATCAATCACCACTACAAACTTCGTGGTAACACATTACTAGATACTACTGAATCAAAAGGGGACTTAGGGGTAATAATATGACAAGACTTTGAGAATAGAAAACAAATTAATGAGGCAATATATAAAGCAAATAGGATTCTCTGGACTATCAAAAACAAATTTCAAATCAAGAAATAAAGAAGTCAATTATACGAGCATATATTAGACCCCATCTGGAGTATGCTTTCCAATTTTGGAGTCCTTACCGGAAATCAGACATAGCAGACCTTGAAAAAGTTCAAAGAAGAGCTACAAAAACTATATCCGAACATAAGGGCATGTCCTATACAAACAGAATCAATTAACTAAACCTGCAGTAATGACACTAGAACAAAGCAAGGCAAAGTTAAGCTAAGACACGTGTGCAAATGGGAAGAATAGGTGGGCTGAAGGCTCTTATCTGCCATCAGTATCTATGCATCTATGTAATTATGTAGAACAGCATCAGATCACAGGAGATATGTTACTGATGTATGATATTACGACACATCCATACTTAATCTGTGAAATGAATTTCAGCTTAAACAAGAATAAAAAAGAGGTAACTCTACAGGTAGTAGGACAAAGATTTAATACTCTAAAAAGGAAATTTTTTTATACTTGAAGTTGTAAATGTAAGTTTGACCAGTTTAAGAGAGTACTAGAGATGTTGTGAAATTACAACTAAACTGGCAATTTCGCCACATGAAACATTTAGTGAAATTCAGCCATTCTGCAACATTTTTTGCTGGTGTGAAATTGCGAAATTACACCCGTGAAATATGAAATGTCACCATTTTGTGAGCGAAATGTCACATTTCACAGGTGAATTTTCGCATTTCACAGCAAAATGTTGCATTTTGTGGGTGAAATTCTGTATTTTGCTCATGGAATTTTGCATTTCGCACCCGCAAAATATTTCATGAAGTGCACAAATTTTGCAAAATATTTTGCAGAACAGAATTTTATAATTTAGCACATCTCTAGAGAGTACTACAGGCATCCCTAACAGTTCAATGCATATGTAACCACTAATCATCCTAAGTCCCTTCTGGTATACACTTTAAGATGTCTCAGACTCAGGCTCTGAGATTATGTACCAATACCATGCTTGTTTTATACAGTTTCTGTCTACCTGCCTTATTGTGAAATTGTATGCAATTGATCTAGCCTGTTTATTTGAATTTGTTTGACAATATTGTGCTTGTTTTATTTCATTCAAGTGAAACTTGCTTATTGTATTTGTTATGTTGTCTTGTAATCTCTGTCACTGATGTGGAACCTTTGTAAAAGTGCACTTGTGCGCAAAGGTATTCTCTAAAATTTTCTATAAATAAATAATCCTCTCCCTTCACTTAATCATTGTAGTTGATATCTACTGCACCCTCTTGATTGCTGTAATATCCTTTTCATACTGCAGCAAACAGATTTGCAAACAATGCTACAAGTGCAGACTTACCAGCACCATATCAAAGGGCAGAATCACATCACTTTTGTGGCATGTTGTTATATTTTTGATTGCTCTTATTTTGAGGAAACTCTTGCTGCAGGCCAACACCAGTAGAACTTAGTTGCCAGGTGCTAGGACCACATGGAAGCTTTCCAGCTAGCAGTCTTCCACGGGAGACTGCCCACTGCTGATGTCACCCGTTGACATCTGCCCATCCTATGAAGGTGGGCAGTCCCCCACACCCTCCTCAGTTCTTCTCCATTGTAGACCCAAGCACATCAGACCTTAGCAGATGCCGCAGCTGTAGTCGACCGCCATTTCCCATGCTTGTCACACTTTTTTATTTTCACTATTTTCTTTAGTTTTAACATTGAATTTTTGGTGTTAACGGCATTGAGTTTATGTCTTCTCCACCAGCGTCATCTTCTGACTGCTCCACAAAGTGTGCCAGCGGCAAACAAATTCCTGAGAAAGATGATCACTCTGCTTGTATTCTGTGCCTGGGCTGCCGCCACGACACCAAAGCCTACCAAATTTGCCAGAAATTCAACCAGGCCATTTGGAGATGTTGCCTAAAAATCCTGGAGAGCCATCTGATCAAGCAGAAGCTCATGGCAAAGGAAAAGGAGCTGCAGGCCAGGAGCTCTTTGACTTTACTAGCCCGGTGTTCCGGGGCTTCTTCCTTTTCTCTATCCTGGGGAAAATCTGGCAGAAGCACAAACACTGGGACAAACACCTTGACTGGGACCAGTCTGCTTCCCACTCATGGTCTCTCCATAAACCTCTGACCACGTCTGGATCATCCTCCCATGGGAGGTCAGCCCCTATGGTCCTGCCTGCCTTTACTTCTGCAGGGCAGCCGGCGCCCCACCAGCCACTCTTATCTCAGTCATGGACAGCAGCTGCTCAGGGCAGGGGACTTTATCTTGAGCTCCCCATCCCCTGACACTCAGGCCCATCTCTTTCACTGACTCGCAGCCAGGAGGCTTGGTCAGTGCAGATGTGACCAGCATCAGCTTCTCTGCCATCACCCCCCCGACCCAGCGCTGCCTGAATCAATCCCCTCAATGGGGTCCATCACCACTCCCTCTCAGCAGTGCCCACAGCAGGCTACTGGCATTTCTTGCAGTCCAATGTCACCTCTGCCTTTGCCAGGGAGGTCATCTGCCACCCAGGTACCCATCTGTCCTTTTCCAGCACTGGTGGATTCCCCTCCTAGGCATCCTCCGCCAGCACCTGTTGGGTTGCCACCAGTATTGCCTCTGCTCCAGCCTGTGGGCTCAGCACCAGAATTGACTGTGCCATAGCCTGTGGGCCCAGTGCCAGCTGCACAGCTGTCATTTGCTGGCCCTCCACCTGGGTACCCTATGCTGGCCCTGTCAGACCCAATGCCCCCTTTTCCATAACCGGTGCCAGCCTTCCATTAGCCATGTGTTTATAACTACCCTGTCCCTCAGCAGCCTACTGGGGATCTTCTGGCCCCAGATTGGATGCAGCTGGGTCCCAGTGCCCCCTGTAGTTGGGGTCCAGATCCGATGTTTGCTCCAGCTCACCAGGATGAGCATCCGCCAGCTGAGAGTGAGCCAGATGAGGGGATGAGGATGAGTCGGACTATTCAGAGTCTTACACCATCCTAGGGGACTCTTTGGAGGGTGAGGAGCCAGTTAAGGCGGCTTCTAAGTCCCCTTCTCATGATCCATTATTCATGGACATCATGAAGTACATCCAGGCCACCATGGGCTGGGAAATGGAGGAACAGGATCCAGAGTGGCATATGCTGGCCATTTATTTAAGGCAGCATGATGCCCTCCCCATGGTAGTGCCCCCCTTATTGACTCTTATGAAGATGTCACCAGGAGAGCTTGGAATCATCCCTCTTCAACCCCAGCAGTGCCTAAGAAAGCAGATAGGCTCTACCACACAGCTGGTAAGCTTTTTTTTGAGGTATCAGCCCAAATCTAACTATATGGTCATCAGTGCCCCATGACCACACCAAGCAGCCCAAGCAGCTTAGCCCTCTTCCTCCTGATAGGGAATATAGACAGCTGAGCCACCTGGGCAAGTGAGTTTTTGCATCCTCCACCCTGGCCATATGGACACTTAACTATTTAGCCCACATGAGCCAATACTAGAATGTCCTCTGGGACCATGCCAGGGAGCAAGTTCAGACCTTGCCCAACCACCCCTCCAAAAAACAGCTCGCCCAGGTCCTCAAGGCAGGCTCCAACGTGGGGATCCACATCCTTAAGGCTGCCTATGATTCCGTAGATACCTCGGGTAGAAGAGCGGCCACAGGCATCTGTCTCTGGCACCAGTCCTGACTCTGGGTTCCTGGATTTGCCTCTGATGTGCAGTACAGTATTTTGGATGCCCCATTTTAAGGTTCTGTCCTTTTCAGAGGGTATGTCCAGGATCTAATTTCCTCCCTTCAGGAGTCGGGCCACACCCTGTGGTTCATTCACTCGCTGTACCATACCCAGCCTCAGTCTGGTCAGTGGCTGCCATTTCACTGCTCCTCCCACAGACAGGCCCACCCACCTGACAAAGGTCAGGGAAAATGCAAAGTGGCATCAGCCCAATCCACAGCCACTACCAGAGCCCCTCAAGTACCTGTGGCTGCCCTCCTGGTGCCCACTCCTCCTCCTGACTCCTTGGCTGATTCCCCCCAAGGGGTTCTGGGAGAGGCAGTCAGGGGTTGGTTCTCCCTTCACCTCAATGTGTGGTGGGGCCTTCCCTCAGACAACTGGGTACTGTAGATTATAGAACATGGCTGCATGCTAGAGCTTCTCAAGTGGACCCCAGAAACTCCTGTGGGCAACTTGTCTTACCCCCCAGCTCTTTTTCTCCCTTGTCTGGGAGGAAATACATGCTGTTCTGCAAAAAAAAGGCCATAGAGCCCACCCCTCCAGCTCAGTGGGGCCGGGGATTCTACTCCCACTTCTTCCTGGTCCCCAGAAAGACCAGGGATCTCTGGTCCATCCTATATCTGATCTCTGGCCTATCCTGTATCTGAGTCATCTCAACTTGTACATAGAGAACAAACACTTCAGGATGGTCAAACTTCAGGGGTTGTTGCCCCTCTTGCACTGGGGAGACTGGCTCTGTTTTCTGGACATGCAGGATACGTACCTGCATATCAAAAGTTTTCCTTCCCATCTGCACTTCCTCTGCTTCAATTTCCAGGGAGTCCATTTTCAATTCAAGGCCCTCCCTTTTGGCCTGTCCTTAGCCCCCAGGTCTTTACCAAGTGCCTGACTGTGATAGTGGCTGCCTCGAGGTGGTAGGGCTTCTATGTATTTCCCTACCTGGATTTTTAGGTATTAGCGGTCCCCTTCAGGTAATGTCTTGTCCAGACCTTGGAGCATACCTTCCACCTCTTCTAGACCTTGAGTATCACCATCAGTCAGCTGAAGTCCTGCCTGTTTTCTTGCCAATGCTTCCAGTGTATATAGGGAAGGTCCTGGATACTGCCCAGGGCATGGCCTTCTTGCCCATGGGCAGGGCCTGATGGCCTAGTTGCCAATTCCCCATCAGAGTTTTCCTATACCTACTGGTGCAAAATGGCAGCAGCCATTACTACAGTTTCCCTTGCCTGCCTTCACATGTGGATACCTCAATGAACATTGAGAGTCCAGTAGGACCAATTCATGGACAACCTGGACCAGATAATCATGGTCACCAAACCCATCAGAAGAGTCCTGTCATGGTAACTAGAGCTGGCCAACCTGCTTCGAGGGGTTTCCTTCCAAATCTCAGCCCCTTGTCAGATTTTCATGATGGACACCTTGGGTCTGGCTGGGGAGCTCATTTGGACACTCACCAGACTCAAGGTACTTCGACAGACAAACAACAGGGTCTCCACATCAATGTTCTGGAGATGTGAGTGATTTTGTATGCTCTACAGGCCTTCCAGACTCATCTCTTCCATGATCTGCTATTGGTGCAGATGGACAACATGTGTGTGGTCTTTTACATCAACAAGTGGGTGGGGACTCACTCTTACCCCCTCTGTCAGGAGGCAAGAAGGATTTGGTATTGGGCCATTGAGCATGGTCTGGAGCTCTTGGCCGTCCACGTTTCAGGTGTCCAAAACATCCTGGTGGACAGTCTAAGTCACTCCCAGTCCAGGGCTCATGAGTGGAAGCTTCTGACTCCGGTGGTCGAATAGCTCTTCGATAGATGGGGTCATCCAGAGTTGGACCTTTTTGCATCCCCACTCTATGCAAAACTGCTGCTTTTTTGCTCACTTGATCCTGGGCCTGGAGTTTTCTGGTGAAACGCATTGTCTCTCTCCTGAAAGGGGAGGTTTCTTTTCACCTTCCTTCCTTTCTCACTCCTCCAGAGGGTGCTGCTCAAACTACAGTTGAAAGGGGCAGAGATGATCCGTATTGCCCTCTACTGGTCACGTCAGATCTGATTCACCTTGCTGCAGTAACTAGAGGTGGAACCTCCAGTACCCTTGCCTTGTGCACCATCTTGCTCTCCCAGGACCAGGGCACCCTGGTCCATCCGGTTCTATAATCTCTGCAACTGTGTTGCTCCTGAGGACATAGACATCGCCCACTTTGGGGTTTCTGCTAGGATCATGGTTGTCCTAGTGGCTACCAGAAAGCCCTCCCCCAGGGCCACATATGCCATGAAATGGAAATGCTTCACCTTTTGGGCTGCTTCACACCAGCTGGACCCCTTCACCTGTCTGGTGAATCAGGTGTTGGAGTATCTCCTCTCCCTTTCAGACTCAGACTTGGGGTACTCCTCCCTCAAGGTGCATCTTTCTGCCATCTCTGTGTAACATGAGCCTATCTAGGGCGGGGCCATGGCTCAGCTTGAGCTGCTTTGCACTTTCCTATGGGGCATTTTACATCTGAAACCTCCCAATTGGGACCCAGCTCCTCAGTGGGACCTCAGTTTTATGTCGGAGAAACTCACATTACCGCCCTTTGAACTGGCCTTGAGTTGCAAGCTTTGCTTTCTGTAATGGAAGGCACTCTTTTTGGTTGCTGTTACTTCTGCTCAAAGGATTTCCAAACTTCAGGCTCTCATGTGTAAAGAGCCTAATTTGTGTTTTCACAAAGAGACAGCGTGTTTGTGTACTAATCATAAGTTTCTTCTCAAAGTGGTGTTGGAGTTTACTTTGAATCAATCCATCCACCTACGGGTTTACTTTCCTGAGTATTTTAATCAGGGGGAGGCTTTGCTTCATATTTTGGATGTGCATAGAATCTTGTGATACTATATGCACTGGACCAAGACTTTAAGGAAGTCTGATTAGTTGTTTGTTTTGTTCGCCTGCCTGAAAGGGAGCACTTCAATTTCCAAACAGTTCTTGTCTAAGTGGTTGACCAGTTGTTCACCTGGTTAAATAAAGATTTTGATTGATTGATTGAATTGCATTGTTTATTGCTACCCTAAGTACAACAAGGACCTTCTGAGAGTGGTTAAGGGCCATTCCACAAGGGGTATGGCTGCCTTCATGGCTTGATTCAAAAATGTGTCTGCTGCAGACATTTGTGCAGCTCCCACCTGGAGTTCTGGCCACACCTTTACCAAACATTACAGTCTGGACATTGCTTCTAGGTGTGGGGCAACTTTGGCCTTGCCATTCTGCTGGCCTTCTTTTTTAGGCCATTGGCTGCTGTCTATCCTCCTCCTGGTGCTGCTATCTTTATTCTGACAGAACTGCTTGGTACTCAGTCCTACCAATGTTGGCCTGCTGCAAGAGCTTCCTTGAAGTAAGATAGTACAATTACATAAGACCTTACCTTAACAGCAAATCATCGAGAGGACCTCTTGCAGCAAGCCATGATTTTCCCTCCCTCCATTCCCCCTTCTTTCTATCTGCTGTATCCGCTTTCATTCACATGGGGTTTTTCTTCTTTCCTTTTTTCCTTTGTGGCTCTTGAGAACCTCCACATTTTCTTATTCTGCTGCTTTCTTCAGGTCTCTGGTGGGAGAACTTACTGAAGGGTGTGGGGGACCTCCGATTGGCCTGGTTCTGGCGCAGCTTGTCTGCTGCACCCTTGACTCTGGAGAGTACCCCTGCTCCCTGAAGGAGGCAGTGGTGACATCTCTATTGAAGAAAGCTTCATTGGACACAGACTCTCTCGCTAACTACAGACCCATCCCTAACCTTCCCTTTGTGGGGAAGGTGATTGAGAAAGTAGTGGCTGTCCAGCTGTAGAACCATTGGACCATCCATAGGATCTATGAACCTCTCCAGTCCGATATCTGAAAGAGGCACAGTACCGGGACTGCACTGGTTTGGGTGCTCAATATTCTCCTGATGGCGAGAGATCAGAAAAAACAGTCCATTTTGGTACTTCTTGATCTGTCATCAACCTTTGACACTGTGGACCATGGGATACTGCTCGAGTGCCTGAGAGTCATCTGTGGGCTCTCCAGTCGGGTCCACAGATGGTTCACATCATTCCTCACTGGCAGAATTCAGAGGGTGGTGTCGGGAGTTTTTTCCTCTGAGTCTATTTCTCTGACATGTGGGATTCCTCAGGGCTTGGTGCTGTCCCCCATGTTGTTTGTGATGTATATGCTGCCCCTCGGAGACATTGTAAGATGGTATGGGCTGAGGTTTCATTGCTATGCTGATGATACCCAGCTCTATTTGTCTTTTGCCCCTGACCAGGAAGGAGCACTCTCAGTATTTAATGACTGCCTCATTGAAATCCAGGATTGGATGAAGTCCAGCTGGCTGAAGTTGAACCCTGGGAAGACTGAGGTGATGGTTGAGGATCCAGGTCACTGGATGGGGGGGCTGGGGGCAGGCCAACCCATGGGATTATTCCTGGGGGACTCTGAGCTCCCTTCCTTTGAATGGGTGTGAGACTTAGGGGTGATACTTGACGAAGGACTGACACTTCGATCTCAGTTGTCGGCTGTCGTTAAGTTATCCTTTTATCATCTGAGGAACACAGCTAGGATCAAGCACCTTGTTCCGTCCGGTGAGCTTCCTACATTGATCCACGCCTTTGTGACCTCACATCTGGATTACTGCAACTCCCTTTACTTTGGGCTGCTGGGGGTTGATATCCGCCGCCTGCAGCTGGTGCAGAATTCCACAGCCTGATTGTTGATGGGGTCTCTCCGGTCCTCCCACATCACACCGGTGTTGCAGGAACGGCACTGGCTGCCAGTTCAGTGGCAGATCTCCTTCAAAGTCAGATTAGTGATGTATAAATCCCTACATGGACAGGGCCCTGACTACCTGAAAGATCTTTTGATCCCTTACCACACTGAGCGTCCGCTCCGCTCGGCTGACGAGGGGTTGCTAGAGATTCTGAGGGTTTCTTTAAAATCTTCTGGGGCATGGGCATTTATGTTTGTGGCCCCAACCCTTTGGAATTCTATACCCCACTGGATTAGGGAGTGCATGACTGTGGGGGGATTTAAACAGACACTAAAGACGCATTTATGGTACAGGGCATACAGTGATGAGGAAGACAGATTTTAACAATATAGTATTTTTATTACTGTGCCTGCAACATTGTCTTAAATTGTTTTAATTTGTACTGCACCTTGATACCTGAAAGGTGCATTAAAAATAAAGATTATTATGATTATTCATAGGATAGGCCTACGTCAGAGAGTGACGTCAGTGCTGGGCAGTGCCCAATGGTAGACCGCTAGCTAGAAAGTTTCTGTGTGGTCCTGGTGCCTGGTGGCTAAGTCCTACCAGTGTTGGCCTGCTGCGAGAGCTCCTCTAAAAGATCTATTGTTATGGTAAGTTCTTACATAACTGTACTTTATCTGGACATGTAGAAAAAAGCACTTGGAGCTGCACCTGGGAAAAGGCAGTGCCATGCTATTTGAAATAATCACTTGCAGAAGTTGGGTAGCTAGCACCTGCACACTGTTCTGACACTCGCTTCAAAGTATACACTGCTTGTTATTTCAAAAAGGAAAAGGTGAGCATACCTTGTTTCTTGAATGAAGAAGTGCTTCCACTTTATTGAATTCATGTTGCAAATAGTGTTTCTTGCACAAATAAAACCAGACAGAATTACGTTTGCACAAACAATGATTTTGTCACTCTTCCTGCTCCCCTCCTCTCACGTTAGGTCACCACGTCACTGGATGCATTTCACACTGGTGTGCTTTGTCAAAGTCTGAGGTGGTAGATCCAGCAATGCCCTCTTATACTGTTAACTCTTAAAGGCACATAGCATATATTTAATACTATAAACATTTAAAAAAACGTTGTGAAGTGCAATAGTGCTGTGCTACAATAAACTGTCCACCAAATAAATATAAAAATAAATACAGTATTATAAGTAGTATAAAAGACCACTAGAAATGGAAACAAATCCATATCTGGTAAAGTCATATTTCTTAACATGATACTGAAGATATTTGTTGCATGGTTAGATTCCGGTGGCCCTTGAATGGTTATTCCATTAACTGAATTGGATTTCTGTGATGGCATTACAATGCTTTTAAAGAGCTATAGATAAAAATTAAATATTTTGGTGTGATGTGATGCTATTTACTATCAGAAAAATGTGCTAGCAACCTCATAATGCAGCCAACCATATAACACAGAAACACAGAACTTGACGGCAGAGAAGGACCGCTTGGCCCCAATAGTCTGCCCATTTACCTACTGCATATACTGCAGACCCTAATTGAGATATGAAGATAGCATTTTACAATCAAAAGATACCCTAATGGAAGGATTTTTCTTTTTATATCAGAAAATAAAAATGCTAAATCTATAGATAGCAACAATACATTTTCGTTAAAAAGCTGTATGATGAAAATTGACCAGTAGATACTGCCTCTTTAATGATTGATTATGCCCCCTCCTCAAAACCTAGTATGTAAATATTTGATCTGATTGAAAGAGACACTGGCAACACCCCGCAGGCCAAATGCTGGTATTTTTAAACTAACAGGAGTTGATAGCTTCACAACAGAATTTAATTATGTGTGCATGACCTTTCAATAAAATCTAACTTTTTGAAAATATATACATTTTATTTTGGCCAAAATTCCCCTGTAGGGTTGGACAGTGTCCCTTTAACTGAATGGCTGTGCTTGTTCCGCTGTTTGTGCATTGGAAAGATGCCACAAGGAGCAACATGTTAGATAGTAGGATGTGGATGTTGTCCCTTTAATCCGAGCAGACACAGATATTAGTGTACAGAGAGTCTATAAATCTCTTGCAGTTGCTGTTTTTTTTTCTCCACGTTTCTCCTTCTCTAATTTAGTTGCTCTGATTTGTGACAGGCAGGCATACAAGGAAGAGTACTGTCTTCTGCATTCATGGGTTTCATGAGCAGTGAATACCTGAATCTTGAGCTGCAGGGTACATTAACACTGGCATGCTTTTTTATCACCATACATTGTAAAAATGTGGTGTCTTGTTAAATAGTCAAAGTTGTGAGATAGTTTTGAAGAGAGATTCTGAAAACAAAGCTTAAAGGAAAACTAGAGTCAAAATGTGCAAAAACATGATGCGAGTCTTAGTGTATTATTCCCTTTGCTTTTTGGAGTTTTTTCTAAATTTGCCTACTAGTGTTATGGCTCCTGGGCCTCTCCATATTTGAATATTTTATTGCTTTTCTTTTTTCTGAAGTGCCTTCTATCCCATGTGATAGTGATGTGTCCAGGACGACTGATTTTAGACAGTAGTAACTGCTGCAGCAGCAATCTACTGTTAGGAGTCTAATATTCTGGATACAGCTAAATAGCACTGTTTAATTTAAACTTTTGGCTTTCTAGATATGGGTCTAGTCCTAGTCAGCAGAAGTGCATGTTTTGTTATTAAAATGTTTCATTGTATCAAACTATATACAAGCATAAGAAAGATCACAAATCATCCAAGGTCAAAAATGTTATAATTAGTGAAGACTCTAGCTGTTTCTTGTAATCAATAATACCCAACAGAGTGGGTGGTATTGGGTAATACAGGACCACCCAGGGGCGAAATGAGGCCTGATGCTGCAGGTGGTGGACCTTATCATCCCTGAAAGGTCTGGTATTGCCCATACTGCCTCCCCGGAGGGTATTATTGGGCTTAGAAAATGGACTATCAGTGGCATTTTTAGGTGGGATTTAAAAAAAATTAAAAATAGAGTAACAATGAAGTGTAAGCCTTTTTCTTGTAAAGTAGTCCCTGCATTTTTGTGCTGTCTCATCTCCTGTTACCCCCCACAGAGCCACTCTCTTCTACTTAGCCCACCCACACCCCACCTCCAGAACAAGACATGAAGTTACTTGTACAGTCTCTCCCCCCTCCCCCAGCAGTTTCTTGACATTGTTGTTGTACTTAAAAAAACCAAAACAAATTTTACTGTTCCTACAGGACTCCGTTTTTTTCCCTGCTCAGAAGCTGTAGCTGTTAAACGTGCGACTTTGTGCAACCCTGTTAACATGAAAGCAGGAAGTGCAGACCGGGAAGCATGATGTGGCACAGGAGAGCTGTAAATGTTTTTTATCTTTAGGTTTGATAGAGAAGTGCTATTACATTTTTTGAATTGCTGCAATAAGAACATGAGCTAGGACTAGTGCTTCCATGTTTTGAGATGAATTGGCATTGGGGATGTGACTGATCGAGATCGAGTTGTGATGTTAAGAGGGAAATGTAAGATGAATGTAATGTTTTTTGAACTTTAGGCAGTTTTTTGTTATTTTATTCCCCTATTTGTTCAAGGAAACTAAGACCCACTCGGGGGGGGGTCCTTTGCCAGTTGCCAGCTTGTCTGCTAAGCGAGAGAAAAAAATGGTGGCTGGTCAGTTTGACAGTTCGGGGTGTCCAATGATTCCTTAAATAATAGGGTGCCCTGAATTGGCACTTGTTTTCTACTGGGCTGTATGGAAAAATAAATGTGTGCCTGGTCATAGGTTTCAGCCAATCAGCATGCTTGATTTTTTTCAATCCCATTTTCTAATACAGAATAGCCCACTCAATTATCCCTTTGGTGTTTGCCATCTGTAACTGTAGCTTTCATTAGAGCTCACTGGACAAGGATAGTTACTTGAAATAACATCTGTAATGCTATAAACTTGACAAAAAAAGCTCTTGTTAAATTGTCTCTAACACATCACTGTCACATAGGAAATGAGGCATTGTAGGAAGAAGAAGGGCAATTAAAAATATGTGAACATGAACATCCCCAAGGGCCATAAAACTAGCAGGCAAATAAAGAAAACTTTATCTAGCAAACAATGGGAAGGACACACTATGACTACACTTACAAATTAAAACACTCTGCACAGCATATATAATTATATATATATATTTGCAAAAATCTTTGTTAATGCATCAGTTAGGGTTAAACCAACAAAAGTAGGGAAATGTACCATTAGGGTTTCCAACCCTAACACCCCAATTCCCACCTTGCACAGACCCACAGGTGGGGGGAGCAGGCTGTCTTGGGGCTACCAACCCTAACGCTCACCTCATTCAATTACAAAATTAGATGACAAGGCTACAGCATAGGAGAATGGGGTGAGTGTTAGGGCTGATGGCCCCAAGACAGCACCCCTGCCTGTGGGTCTGTGCAGGGTAGTAAATTTTGTGTTAAGGTTGGAAACCCTAATGCCACATTTCCTTACTTTTGTCAGTTTAACCCTAACTGATGCATTAACAATGTTTTTTGCAATGTATTACCTTACTTTTTGAGATAGCACAATAATATTGCAGCCATCACCTTTAATCATTTTTCACCAGACAAATTCCTTTTTCATCATACTTTTCCATCATGGTGAAAAAGGAAACCCACTGGTGAAAAAGGATTACCCTTTTCCACGACCAGATGGCCATGCTGGTAATCCTTTTACCAGAGCAATTCCTGTTTTGCCATCCTTTTTTGTCATGGCAAAAAAATAAATTAGCTGGTGAAAAAGGGTTACTGGCATGGCCATCTGGTCGTGAAAAGGAGTAATCCTTTTTCACAAGCTGATTTCCTTTTTCGCCATGACGAAAAAGGATTATCAAAAAAGGAAGTTAGCAAGTGATGAAAAATCAATTAAATAGTTAAGAAAAGAAGTCTAAGGGCATATAAATTAAGAAAATCACAAAGAACTGCTCATCAACTCCTGATGAGCAAGATACACAGTTAAATGTCTGCAACAGACATCCCTGGGCACAATTAGGACACTTCTTTTCACCGAAAAATAAAAAAAACAAGATGGTGGCTCACGAAAAAGGATTTTTTTTCTGGTGAAAAATGATTGGTCCCTTAAGAAAAAAGGATCCTTGTTCATCAGAGCAAAATCTTTTTTTTTGTTCCATTCCTCTATATTGGAAGGTAAAAATCCCATTGAAAATTATGGGACCTTAAAAATGCTATAACTTTGGAACAGATTAATACTTTTCACCAAATAAATGCTGGACTCTTCTGTAACCCAAACTTTTTCTACTTGAAAAATTTCAGACCAAACTTCTACACTGTCTCTGCGCAAGGCAATGAGAAAAAAAACTGCAAAAAAGTAGTGAATTGAATGGCTTTTTTTACTATCCAGATGTCAGAATTCACACATATAACTGGAATAAAACTTGGCATGTCAATGGATCTACTCTAGGAGACTACACATGCAAAATTTCATGCAAATCTGTTGAATGGTTGCAAAGTTATCAAAGTGCAAAATTTGAGCTTTAACATTAATGTGCCTGCTCAACCCTAACTATAGCGGCGCTACCGCGCCACTATAATATGTGTATTATATATTTTGATTTTAGTTCCACTTCAGCTCAGCTGATTACTTTTTTATTATGCAGTATGGTGGATAGCAGGGATTGTATAAGGAAAAGGAAAGGGAATGTAGAGGTTGGAAAAATGGTGTAGCATATGGCAAGTGAAATTCAGTGCCAAGAAGTGAAAGGTGCACTTTGATAACAGGATTTGAAAAATATAGTACTAGATCAATGGCATGAAAGTAGAGCAATTAAGGGAAGAAAAGGACTTGGGATTAATATTCAGTGATAGTATTATGACAGCCTCCTCGCAATGCATCAAGTAGGGCTTTGTGGAATTTTCAAATTCCCATGGAATGGAACAGAATGGAATTCCATGGAATTTTGGAAAATGTCACCTTATCCACATACTTTTGTCAGCAGAATGCTGAGGTTTCGATAGCAGAGTGTATTTTTCTTTCTTTTTTTGTTGCAGAGTAGTAAACTGTGGTTCATATAAACAGCAGATTCATTTTCTGCAACCTTCTGTCATTTACATAGAAATGCTTTTGTGAATTCTATGGAATTCAAAAATAAATTTCCAGAAGTGTTTTGGAAGTCAAATTGCCATTTCACACAAATTCTATGAGCAAAATTCCATATTACACACAGCTCTAACAACAAAGCATATGGGAAGGCCAGTAGAATGCTGGGGTGTATAGGGTGGGGCTTTATCAGCTGCAGGAAGAATGTGATTTTGCCACTTTTTAGGTCTCTTGTGAGGCCTCATCTTGAGTGCTATGTTTATGTCTGGAGTCTGTATCCAGAAGTCATCAGAGATAGGCTGGCAACATCTAGCAGAGAACTACTAAAATGATCAAGGGACAACAGGGAAAGTCCTATTGGAGAGCCTTAATTTGTGCTTTCTGGAAGCAAGAAGGGAGTGGGGGGATATAATAGAGTTCTTTAAGTTTTTGCAAGGATATCATAGAGTTGACCACTCTGAAATGTTCCTAGTAAATAAGCATTTGATCGCAAGGGACCATAGCCTTAACCTGATGACAGGGCAAATTCAAAAAATGCATGAGGAAGTCCTCCATGGAGAGAGCGGTGGATAAGTGAAATACTCAGAACTCACCACTTTTCTTAATTGAAGAAAAAAATCACTGACAGCACTTAGGTCAAGGGGTACCTGCGTTCTCTTATCACAGTCCAGCAACACCTCAAATAAATGTGGCACTGACACACACACAAGTAAATGACGCTTCTTTGTATTCAAATAGGTGCAAATGTAGTAAAAAGCATATAGTTCCCATTAATAGTGCACAGCACTCTGAACTGCATATATTGCAGATGTTTAATTCATTAAAAATCAGTCACTCTCCGGTATTTGATACTATTTAACAAAATTAGCGAAAGGTACTGAAAAGTCTATAACAAAGTCTTAGTGCTGAGACAGTGTACTAAACTCACCCAGTGCTCATGATTAAGCCATCTTTTCATCAGGGGTGACGTATGAAAGTGAGGCCCATCCATAAATACCCCAAGCCTCTGAAGTATTTGAATTAATTTAATTATTCAAATTCAAAAGTCCAGCACTTCAGGAGACACTACTGTGATTATTTGAAGAGACAGTGCTCTATTATAACAAAGAAGTACTCTATTGTTTAATTATTCTATTTTTAGATGAAGTTTTATGATAGGATCATGCCCCATATTTGATATGTAAACAAACATTGACTGTTTTTCTAAACCCAGCAAATATTACTATAAAAAATATGATCTAACCAGTATATTTACATTCATTAAAAAGACACTGTAGTTTTACAGTGTATGTTTTGATCAAAAGTCATTCAGGGTAGATATCATTAACATTTCTGAACAACATTTAGTATTTCATATTTTAAAAATCATGTGCTCACAAAAAGACCATGAAATTAATTTCACTATTTAATCCAAGCAGTACCAGTGTGTTTAATACATATATCCAGTTGACTTCTACTTGTTCTCACTTTCTCGCCCTATTTCCACAATGTTTGCAAGACTCCCAAATAACTGAGAAACTTAAAGAAGGTTTGATCACTCTTTTGGCAGAAAACTGTTTCAGAAAAACAGAGCAGACCTTTTATTGACTGTGGCCAAATGTTTTATTCGTGGTGGGTCCATTCACCTTGCCACAATCTGGAAAAAATGGCAGGACCAGATTTCATCCTCCCTTCTACAAGAAATTCATACAATTGATAAGCATCTTAGCAGGGATTCTCTCAGCTATGTTTAGAGATGGCTAGATACATTGAGGACAAAATATGCAGAACTGATTAATGAAAAATGCTGAACTTGCTATTTTTAGGGCCAAGGTCTGATACTCGGATCATGGTGAAAAACTAGGCCGACTGCTCGCTCTTTGTGTTCGACAAATGGAAGCTCATTGAGTTATTGTCAGAATTCGGGACACAGACAAATCTCCCTTAATAATGAATTCCTGCCAAATAGCCACCTGTTTTAAACATTTTTATGAGAATTGATGTACTTCTGAACAGCCAGATCATGGTACACTGGATATCTTTGAGACCTTTCCACAAGATCTTCCCTTGCCTCATCTAACTGATGCCCAGTGGACACTAATAGATGGACCTATCTGGGTTGCTGAGGTGGAACAAGTGATTCAGGCTTTATCAGTGGGAAAGGCTTCCAGGCCAGATGGCTTTCCGGTGGAATGTTACAAATGTTTTCAAAAGGAATTGGTGATCCCACTAACAGACATTTTTAATTAGTTATATGAGCAGGGCATCTCTGATTGTACTCTTATAGAAGCACCCTTTGTTTTATTCCCAAACCTGGTAAAGATCTTACACTTTTGGTTAATTACCGGCCTTTCTCTCTAATGAATGTTGACATGAAAATTCTTGCCTGGATCCCGGCTGATAGACTTCAGAAAGTATGGTCTCTTTGATAGGTCTGGAGCAAGTTGGCTTCATGCCCAGTAGCCTGTCTAATGAACACTTGTGAAAAGTGCTTCAGAATATAGCAGTGTCCAGGGGGATGTGACCCCTAACAACACTGGTTTGCCTGGATACTGAAAAACTCTTTGACACAGTGAATTGAAACTACTTTTTCACATTTTACATCTTTTGTCTGCTGGGTAAAGACTATATATACTAACCTGACAGCTAGAACTTCCTGTAACAGTTTGTACTCAGATCCTTTCCAGTTAGCTAGAGGGACATTTCAGGGCTGTCCCCTATCTCCTTTCTCATTTAAAGCAGAAGTACTGGATAATCAGGAAGCAATTATCAAAATTTTGCTTTTCTGCTTGAAGCATGCATCCATAGTTCCAGTTTTCATATCTGTAAATGTTTTTTCTAGCAATCTTTAGTTTATTAGATATTTAAAATATATTTCCATTGTTGTGGGTTCACATTAAATATGGCTAGTGCTTAGTTTTCAGCCCTAGCTCCCCCCCCTCACATTGCATTATGTCTTTTGTTTACTTCTGTGGGACCCTGTGCTGCATGTTCCCACTGTCCCTGTGTAGTACTGCAAATCATGCGCATACACAGATGGCAGCAGAGGGTTACAGTTCAGTAGGGCTGGTGAGATAAATGTAAACAATAAAAAAGATAAACTGAGCAAATTATGGGATGACAGTACAGTGAAAACAAGAAAGATTACCAGGTAAGTGCTCAACAGAGCACAGGGAACAGACTGTGACAAAAGATCCATTTTATTTTCTAGTACTGCTGCTTTAATTTGTATTTGGAATCTCTTAAAGTTGAAAATAACACCCAGAATTAAGGGAAATCCTGTTAGAGGCCAACAAAGTTAAATTATCAGACTATGCAGACAATATTCTCCTACATGTTCTCCACCCCATAGATTCTGTCACTGAAGTTTTAAAGACTGTTGCTTCCTTTGGATGTTTTGCAGGTTATAAGCTAAACATTAGTAAAATGAGTGAATTTCTGCTTAATTCACATGTTTCTAAACAACAGATTCTGGACTTAGGTGTTCAATGGTCCCCTTCCTAGTTAATCTATTTGGGTATGATTCACTCACTTTAAGGCAAAAACAAAGTGTTCGGTAAAAAAGAGCACAGACAAAATGGCAACAGCAAGAATGCACTACATGCAATCATGTCACCCCCCACACCCAGATTGCATACTGCATGTTGTGATCACACCCTCCCGGTGTCATGGTAATTTCCTGCATTGGGGGGTCTGCCTCGTACACCCCCCTCAAATATGTATAAACACCCCCCAGGAGGCACACACTGTGGATCCCACGCTCAATGTAGGTGATGATCAGAAATCCTGATCACCCACATCACACTCGCCCTCATCCTGATGCCCACATTCTGGAGCCCTATTTGTGGCACCCTATTGACTGGATATCCTTAGGTATACATCTATCTAATTTTTTCTCTAAATTGAAGTGTATGAACTTTTAATCCCCTGCTCAAGCTGATTACTCAAGATCTTACTAGGTAGAAATCCTTACCCCTTACATTATGAGGTTGAGTAAACAAAATCAAAATGAATATTTTTTCATTTATTATATCCCATGTAAATGCTCAATATCTATGTACCCCTTTCTTGGTTTAAAACATTACTATCAACCTTATGCACCCTCTGTGGAAAGGAAAAGCTCAGCATAAGGCTTATTCAAGACTTGTCTTTCCCAAAGAGAGAGGGGTCTTTGTCTACCAGACTTTCAGCTATATTACTTAGCCTCAAATGCCAGCCAATATTTTCAATGGGTGTCTTCAAAGAAGAATTCAGCCAATGATTATGTTCCACTATGGTTCCAAATAGGAAAGAGTCTTTGCTGAGAAATGGGTGTTAAACCAGCTTCTTTATTTGATCTATCACTGTCCAAGATGCCTGCTAGGTTGTGATGAGCTCCTTTCCTTTGGTCACTGAAGTCACATTAACAATTGTTCTGTTTACTCCATCTCAAGTTGGGCAAAGATCTTGCCCAACCCCTTTATGAGAATCCTAAATTTCACATTGCAGGCAGGTTTTTGCAACCACATCAATGCCAGTGATTATCCATGCTTATAGTCTCAGATTTTATAACCGACAATTCCTACCTTTCTTTCCAGAAGCTTCAGCAATCTCACCAAATCCACCCTTAGCCTATTTCAAATTTATGCAGTTACGCAATTGCATATTTAGTTATCTGGGCCCACTACCTTGGAGAAATTTTTTCACAGCTGACTACATTGGTGGCTCATCCCACTCCATATCACAATTATAGTCAGCCCTCTAAACATGGGATCCTGCACAGGCTATGCTGGTTGCTCCTACTGGGAATCTGTCTTAGCATTTTCCCTTGACAAGGCAGGTTGGCATAGGGTATGGTGAAGTTTATATGTTTACCTTAAATAGGATGGATTACAATTACAGTAATATTATATCATGCATAACCTTTATTTTACCCTCAGTAAATTGTTTAAAATGGGCATGGTGTCCTCCAATGTGTGCTTAAAATATGGGGAGGCTGAGGGTACTCTCTACCACAAATTATGGTCATGTGATAAGATACAGGACTTCTGGAAGGAGAGTCAGGGTTCTCTTCATCTTTTTGTAGGTCTCTCAGATGCATTTACTCCTGAAATTTGTATTCTGGGGCTTATCATGGATGTATCTGTGGACCCAGGAAAGGTTACATAGCTTTAGTTGCTGCTGCTGCCAAGTTACTCATCTTAAGACATTGTCTGGATGTCGATACTCCAACTAAAGAAGAATGGCACAGAGAAATTCTTAATGTTTTAAATATGGAAAAGATGATTGCTAATAAGCCAGTGTGTCACTCGATGTTTCGAAAGAGATGGGAACCTTTATTTGCAGTATTAACTTCTTCATAGTTAATAATATTTTACTATATATTTAGGATTTTTCCTATTAGGAGTGTGCAGCAGGATGATAATCCATGCCTTCCTACTTTTTACCTATCGTTTTGTTGAGATACCCTCAGACTCTTATGGATCCAGCATATTTTATTTTTTCCTCTTATGGCATGACAGATTAGTAGTTATACTATCCACGATTCCTGTTTGATACCAGTTGGCTGTCCGATGTGGATTGGGGGATTAGGGAAGTGTCTTGGTCATTATGCCTTGGTTGTATTATGTATTATTTATTTTTTTTTCTCTTTTTCCCTTTTCTTACTCCTTCTTTTTCACCATTATTTTTTATGATTGTTACCGTTGGATGTTCCTGAATTTTTTCTGTTGTTTATATATGAACATTTTCAATAACTCATATTAAATTAAAAGGAAACTGCAACCTGTATACTATCTATGTATACAATGTTTGTTTGACCACATCTTGATGATGGTTCCCTTTTATGGAGTCCTCACTTTAGGAGGGATGTGGAACGTATAAAGAGGGTGCAATGTAGAGTAACAGGGATGATTTGAGGGGTGGAAAGGATACCATATGAGGATAGGTTGGAGTGTCTGTGGTTGCACAGCCTGGAGCAGAGAAGGGTAAGGGGTGATCTCTTAATAATGTATAAGTTTATGGAAGAACCAGAACTAATGGTAGAGCTGAGTATTCAGATTTAAAATAAAACAGAATGTCTGAGATCACACAAGATCCAAATTAAACTAGACAACACAGTCAGAAGGGGCAGATTTAATACTTTTTTACATCACACAGGGCAGGGTCTGGAACAGTTTTCTAGATGATATTATAGAAAGTGAAAGTATAAATGTTTTCTAAGGCAAACTCAATAATTATCTTAATGAGAGGTTTGGTTGGACCCGCTAATGCAGGTGGGCAGACATGATGAGCATAATTGCCATCTCCTGTCCTCAACCCAGTATGAATATCCAGTATGAAAATTACTGAGTTGACAAAAGCAGGTCTATACTTCTTTCTGTTTCAAGCAAATCCAAAATGGCAGGCTGAGCTACTGGCCACTCTGCAGACATCCCACTTTTAAAGTTTCTGCATTTGTTAGCAGGGCTTCTAGTTTTCCGTGGCACTAAAATCCTGATTTCCGAGGCAGAGCTACTAAGTTTCTGTGGCATCAGCTGCTCATTCCTGCAGTGTAAAGTATTCTTCTAGGGACGTGGATATGGTGCACTAGCCACACTTCTGGCAGTATCCTTTCCATTTAAGTATCTTGCAGGAAGGTCTCCATGCTGGCTCCTCCTACCCACCCAAGTAGTAACTCCCTTAGCACTGCCCCATGATGCCAGATCTTCCTTTCTGCTGGAAGAAGAAGGTTCCCTTCTTCGCACTCTGTGTTTAAGTAGGCCCTTTGCTTTCTACATCTTCAAGTTCAGTTTTGAATTTGGTTTCAAAAATTATTTTCGGTATGAACTACTCAAAGTCAGTGCCTGGTTTTAAGAAGTGTGACTGCAGATAGAAGATATCCTGGATGGACCCACACACACACCTCATGTGTTTAGTGCCTGGACTACAAACATGATCTCCAGGCTTGTGGCCTTTGTTGCACCTTGAATCCAAGCACCTTGGAGGATTGGCAGGTTCTCCTTCTTCTTGGGCACCCAGATCAATGGGACCCTTTTGTTCACACAAAAGACACCCACCGGGTGGTCTCCATGGCTGTAGGGTCCACTGAACAACTTGCAGCCTTCAAGGAGGTGGCACCTCTGGCCATGGAGCATGCCTCGTTAACTTCAGCTGTTGTGCCACTTTCCTTTGGTGCCACTTTTATGGGGGCATTCCGGGATTTGTGTCAGTTCCTTCCCAACCTTGGGCAGGGTCCTTCTAAGGACACGAAATCTTCTAAATCTTCTAAATAAGACCCTAAAAATAGTCTTGTTGAAGGTCGTGGGATTGCAAGTACACTCGGACCTAAGATTCCCATGATTTCTTGGAGCTTTCAACTTTAGTCAATCATTTGGTCCAGGCAGCTGGCTCCATGGTATCCCTGTTGGGCCCACTGGCCAAGACGTGCATTGAACAAAAAGTCGAGATCTTTCTTGAGCCAGTCAATGCATTGTCACAGGATCAGTGAGGTACGTCCCTCTCTAGTACTCCAGTCCTACCCATAACCTCCTAGGGAGGGTGGGACCAGCTCCCTGATTCAGTCCCAAACCCTCAGGATCCTGTTTCCTCAGAATAATTTCAGCATTTGCCTGCACCTGCTCTTTCTCGATGTCTGGTTCCCCAGCATTCGAGGTTGAAATCCCATAGCCCAGAGCTGAGCAGCCCTTGCTGGCATAGGCGCTCTCACTCTAGGCACTTGGGCAAACAGTGTTGCCACTACTCTTCCTCTTCCTCTTCTTCCTTCTCAGGTGAGGAGAGGCTCTGATACAAGATGTACTGGTGCTATGAAGAGCTAATGTGGCAGCAGTTTGTGGTGTCTGGGATAAAGTCAATTCCAGCCCCTACCCCAGGTCTTCCAAGGGTGCCATCACCAAGGACCCAGCCTGCTCTGGCTCGGCCTTTACCCCCCTCTCTGCCCATTAGGGTGGATCCACCTCCTGTGCAGCCAAAGGAGGGTGCCCCTCTTAAGAATGCCCGTACTGCTTACGGGCTCCCTCGTCGGCTATCGGTCACTGTTACTTCTGAGAGACCTCCCAGAGTCAGTGGGGATTTGGGCAGTTGACCACTTTTTGGTGACTCCTCAGAATCTGATGACTCCTCCCTGCATTCTCATCTGTTAGATGTGGAATCGGGGAAGGATTTGTCTACAGAGCACAATACCACTTCTTTTGAGGGCTTGCTGTGTTTGATTTCGGAATCTATTGGGATTCAGATGGAGCCCATCCAAAAATGGGCCAAGTATCCCTTGACCAGAATCCTCGACCAGGGTGACTCACTGGTTCACCTTCCCAGTCACAGAGGCTATTCTGGGCCCTGCTCTGGAGCTTTGACAGCACCCTGCCTCCTGCCCTGCACTGTTAGCACATATGGCCTGAAAGTATGACGTCCCTAAGGGTTCCCGGTTGGGTTTCACCGAACATTCCTCAGCTGAGGGTTTGGTTGCCAACTCAGTCTTTTGGCATTCCAGCAATGTCAGAGATGTGG
This sequence comes from Neoceratodus forsteri, assembly GCA_016271365.2. NCBI lineage: Eukaryota > Metazoa > Chordata > Ceratodontiformes > Ceratodontidae > Neoceratodus > Neoceratodus forsteri. The sequence continues at coordinate 594,123,883 of CM028133.1, read as the reverse complement.
ATAAATGTCCCGATAAAGAATCCAAGACATTGGATAACATGACTAAAATGGTCTATGCGACCTCTTCTCTCGGCCTTCAACAAGTGAGTTCAGCCCTTTTGATGGTTCATTTTCCTTGTGCCTTACTGGGCACTGTCAGTGAGGTGCTTCCCCTGCTCCCAGCTGACCTACAGACCATGATCAAGCAAGTCCAGAACCAGGGCCATGCAGTGGCCAAACAGAACCTCCAGATGGCCATGGACATCAGTGATTCTTGCACCTGGTCTGTGGCCGCCACAGTGGCTGTGCACCACAGGACTTGGCTGTGGATTTCTACCTTCGTGGCAGATACCCATCACAAGTTGGCAGATGTCCCCTTCCAAAGCACTGACTTGTTCAGGCTGGGGGTGGAAGAATACCTCACTTGGATCGAGAAGTCCAGTGCCACCCAGGACTCTGTCACCTACACCCAGAGGGATCCCAAGGGCTGTAAGCTTCAGAGAAAGAAGCCCTTTCAGACCCTCCCTGCCCATGCTGCCATGCTGTACCATCACCCAGCTGGGCAGCAGGCCCAGGCTTGGTACCCTCGGCTGAAGTCGGTTGCTTCAGTCGTCCACAAACCAGGTGGTCAAGGTCCCACTTCATCTTCAGCTGATCCCTCCTCTGCCTCCAAGCCTGCACAGTGATGGGCTGGGGGGTGCCTCCCCCATGCCTGTCCTGTCTTTCCTGGGTCCTCCTGTGGGGGCCAGCTCTGCCACTTCCTTTCCACCTGGTCAGCTGTCCCCATGGACAAGTGGGTCCTTGAAGTGTCTGTCAAGATCTGCCTCTAGAGTTCAAGGCTCACCCTTCATGCCAAGCCCATGCCCCATGGGAGGACATGGTGTCTACTGACATGCTCTGCCCTTTGGGAAGACATTGCCAAGCTCCTCCAGAAGGAGGTAGTGGCTCAAGTCCCAGATCCTCCAATAAGCCCAGGGTTTGTTTCCAGATACTTTCTGGTTCTGAAACGGACAGGGGGGCTGGTGCCCCATCTTAGATCTGCACGACCTGAACAAGTTCCTTTGGTTGTGCTCCTTTAGGATGCTCATTTTGCTCAAATAATTAAATAATTTCATCCTTGGAGCAGAGCATGTGATTATGCTCCCTAGTTCTTTGGGATGTGTTCTTCCACATTCCCATCTGTCCAACCCCCCAGCGGTTCCTTCAGTTCCAAGCAGAAGGGAGACTCTGTGAGTTCCAGGCCATGCCCTTCGGCCTCTCCATGGCTCCCATGGTCTTCACCAAGTGCATTGCAGTCATGGAGATTCGAGGTGTCTGGGTGTATCTCTGCCTGGATGACTGGCTAATAGCAGGTCCCTTCAGGGAGGAGATGGAGTGGTCTAGGGACCTGGCCCTCCAGACTGCTTGACCCTTAGCCTTCTGGTGAATGAGACCAAGTCAGGGCTCATAGTATCACAGGTGATACACTTCGTTGTGGCGGAGCTCGACTCTCTTAGAGCCAGAGCTCGACTCCCAGCTGACTGGGTGGAGGTTGTTTCCTCCTTTGCCCGATCATTTCAGGTTTGGCAGTTGTGTCCTGCTTGGGATTTCCTGCGCCTCCTGGGATTCAGGGTGTAAAAAGTAAGTAAGAGCAACTCCAGACATCAAAATTTATGCTATATTAGCAGGGACCCTGGTTTTCCATTTTTACCGGTAACACCGGTAACAATCACAGAATCCTGCATGGTTGTGGATTTTGAATTCTTGTACTGGTGCCTCACGGAAATTGCATGTCACTGCACAGAATCTCTAAGATTTCAGCATCTTTTTAAATGTGTTTTATTTTCTCTTTCTATGTCCCCTTCTCACAGCATCAGTCTCCACTTTTCAGAGATCCTAGGGTTGGGTACCATCTAGCTTCACCCCCAGCTAATGCTCAGGAGCTCCAGTGGGTGTGCCCGTATTCTGCCTGGATTTTACCCCCTCAGGTGGGAAGGGAGGGGGATCCCAGGTCACCCCTCCACACTCCCTTAGTGTGTGTTGGGCCGCTCAGTGGGTCCCTCATGGAGTCTGGTTATGAAGTCTGGGGCACCTGGGTCCCTTCTGCCAGTGGCTGATGTGGAGTGATTGTTCCTGGTTTTCTGGTCTCCATCCCTGAGGGCACCAGCACTAGAGGAGATCCAGGGAGGTAAGTCACATAGAGACATGCCACTGCTCCAGATTCTGGCTAGCGTCCTCCCCTCCTGATTACTCTGCAGCACCATTGCACCACCACCCGTGGTCACACAGGTGGTGGTAAAGCAGCAGAACTTGCAGCCCACCCTCCTCGGAGGAGAAGGAGGAGGAGGAGGAGAAGGAGAGCATTCCCTCAGGTGCTTGATCCTACTCCCCTGGCCAGACCTCCAGCAACCTGAGTTCGCTTCTGACCCTGGGTCTCTGGCATTGCAAGCAATAGCGCTACCGCAGTGCCAGCAGGCCTACCCAGATTTCAGCATCTTAAAATTGATGCTGCTGTGCTTTGCATTCTTTCTGCTTTGCTGCATATAGAGTCAGGAAGGAAATCAACCGCACTGCTTTGTTGTAATCAGCCATTCAGTTTAACCACCCATGCCTAGTGGTTAGAATAACAAACAGTGATTGAACTGGGTACATCCAGCAGACTTGGGTTTCATTCCCACAACCTCCAACTGCATACTGTGTGACTCTAAGCAAGTCGCTTAACCTCCCCAGTGCTTCTATTTCACTCCTGAAAACAGACAGTTCTGCCTAGTGGGCCTTACCTGCTTTACAAAGAATATTAAAAAATTACCAATATATGTTTATTACATCATAGAATAGTAGTCAGGGTACCATGTAATTTATCTGAGTTTTACTTGGGCTGCAATGTTTTTGTATAGGTAAAGATAAATGTTCATATACATTTTGTGTGTTTTATAAGCTTGTTTTTTAGATTTTAGTCAGGTTTTTATTGTATTCTTTGCATGTAAGCATCTAGGTTGTAGATTGCTAAATGCAGGATCACTGTTAACAACTAGCTTATTCAAGTTTATAATCAGTAGGGTCATCCAAAACCTCAGTTGTTTGAATGAAAACTAGTCTGAATGAAGGCATGTTCACAAAAAAGAAACTGCTTTACTACTTATGAGAAGACTTCACAGTTAGCACCCAATTTAGGTGAACTGGATCATTTGCACCTTTTCTCCCACCTAATGTTTCAGTCTCTGTGACAACAAAAAGTTTTCTGATAGACTGCTTCAACAAAATGCAAAAGTTAAGTATTTAAGTGTAATTATGTTTGGCCAGTGGATTTTGAAAGCACATTCAATGACATGCAGTAGGTCCCCAGGGACTGTATGATGCTGGTGGGCAGAGTGGTGCTCAATTCACATCTGAACAAAGACATGAAAACTGGGAGACACCCTTTTCATGGACACCAAGTAAAGAAAAAAGCATCCACATGTCTGGGAGATGCATGAATCCATTTTTTTTTTCACTTATTTACTTTTGTTAACCAGGTAAGTACACTAGAAATACAAGTGCCTAGTTGCAGGTACGACCCGGGAGGATACAAGGTAACATAGAAACATAGACTTTGATGGCAGATAAGGACCACTTGGCCCACCCAGTCTGTCCACTTCCCTACCTATTGGATAAGCTGCAGATTCTAGTTAACCAACAGCCTACTTCCTGCAACTCCCCACTATAATTGCCTTATGTCTGTCCCATGCATGTTTGAATTCCCCCACTGTTTTAGACCCCACAACCTCTCCAGGAAGGCGGTTTCATGCGTCCACCACTCTCTCCGTGAAAAAGAATTTCCTCACATTACCCCTGAGCCGCCCCCCCTTTAACTTTAAATTGTGCCCTCTTGTTCTTACACATCTCTTTTTCTGAAAGATGCTACCCTCCTGACTTTGTTGATTCCCTTGAGGTACTTAAAAGTTTCTATCATGTCCCCTGTCTCTCCTTTTCATCAGGGTATACATATTAAGTTCTCTCAGTCTCTCTTCATATGGTTTCTGATGTAGACCCTGCACCATTTTAGTTGCCCTCCTGGACTGCTTCCATCCTGTCTATGTCCCATGTAGATGAGGTCTCCAAACTGCACGTAGTACTCCAGATGGGTCTCACCAACTGTCTGTACAGAGGGATAACCACTTCCCTTTTTCTACTTGTGATGCCCCTCCCTATGCATCCCAGTATCCCCCTGGCTCTCCTTACTGACTTCTCACATTGCTTACCCACCTTTAGGTCATCTGATCTGGCTACACCCAGATCCCTTTCCATTATTGTTCTTGTTAGTACCTCCCCTGCTATTGTGTACTCTTCTCCTGGAATTTTATTTCCCAGGTGCATTACTTTGCACTTCTTTGCATTGAATCTAAGTTGCCATATTTCTGACCATTCCTCCAACCTTGCCAAGTCCCTTCTCATCCTTTCTACCCCCCCCTTGTGTATCAACTCTGTTACAGATCTTTGTGACATCCGCAAAGAGGCATACCTTTCTTTCCAGACCCTCCGCAATGTCACCTATAAAGATGTTAAAGAGGACTGGACCCAGTACAAAGCCTTGAGGTACTCCACTGCTAACCCCCCTTTCTTCAGAATGTGTTTCATTCACTATTACCTTCTGTGTCCTGTTGTGCAGCCAGTTTGCTACCCAGGCTACCACCCTGGGACCCACTCCCAGGCTGGCTAACTTGATTATTAATCTTTTGTGCGGACTGTGTCAAATGCCTTGCTAAAGTCTAGGTAGGCCATATCCACAGCCCCTCCCTGGTCTATTACTTTGGTCACCCAGTCAAAGAAATCAATTAGATTCATCTGACATGACCTTCTGCTGTGAATCCATGCTGCTTTGGGTCCTGTGCCCGCTGGCCTCTAGGTACTCAACAATTCTTTCTTTCAGAAGTGATTCCATCATTTTCCCACCACTGAGGTCAAACTAACAGGTCTGTAGTTTCCTGCTTCTGCCTTGCTCCCACTTTTGTGAAGGGAATCACATCTGCCCTTCTCCAGTCCTCAGGTACCACCCCATCTTCCCATGATTTGTTAAAAGTGTGGTTAGTGGTGTCACTAGGTCCTCCCTTAACTCTTTTAGGATTCTAGGGTGAATCCCGTCAGGCCCCATTGCTTTGTCCACCTTGAGTTTTAGGAGTTCTTTCAGTACTCATTCTTCTGTAAATGGACTGGTGTCAACCCCACTATCCAGAGTGCTTCTACTGTTTGGTTTAGGTAACTTCTCCTCTTCTTCTTTTGTGAAAACTGAGCAATAGCATTCATTCAGTATCTCTGCCTTTTCACTGTCTCCCTCTGCCCACCTCCCCTCTCCTTTATTAATCTTCACTATCCCTCCCTTAACCTTTCTATGCTCCCTAATGTACCTATAAAAGGTTTTATCCCCCTTCTTAACTGAGTTGGCTATCTTTTCCTCGGTTTGGGCCTTCGCTTTTCTGACTGCCTTCCCCACTTCTTCTGCTTTAATTGATACAGTTCCTGTCATGCTCTGTCTGTGATTCCTTATACTTTTTGAATGCAGCCTTTTTCTCCTTAACCTTCCTGACACCTCTTTTGAGAGCCATAGTGTTTTTTTATTTCGCTTTGTTTTCTTTATTTGTTTTACACAAAGGCTTGTTGCCTCTATGATGGCAGTTTTGATTTTTCTCCATTTTTCTTCCACCCTTCCTTTCTGGCTATTTGCTAATGCATTCCTCAGGTATTCACCCATTATGCCAAAGTCAGCCCTTCTAAAGTCTAGTATCCTTGTCTTTGTATGGCTTGTCTCCATGGTTATGTTTATTGTGAAGCACACTGTGCAGTGGTCGCTTGTTCCCAGATGTCTACTGACTTCTAAGTTTGTGATCCTCTCTCCATTTGAGAGTACCAGGTCTAATATTCCTTCCTCCTGAGTGGGTTCCACCACTAGCTGTCTAAGGTATGCTCCCCTGTAGGGCATTGAGAATGACCCTGCTCTTGGATGTGGCTGCAGTCCATGTTGCCCAGTTAACATCTGGCATATTCAGGTCCCCCATCAACAGTATCTCCCCTTTTTCAGCCATTTTGAGAATACCCTCTATCATTTTCTTGTCCATTTCCTCCCCTTGAGATGGGGGTCTGTATACAACCCCTGTGCGGATTGTGATGCCATTCCCTGTCTCCAGGGTGACCCAGAGTTCCTCTTGTCCTCCCCCTTTACTTTTTAGTTCTGTAGCTTTGGTCCCTTCCCTTATGTAGAGAGCTACTCCACCTCCTCTTTGACCCTCCCTGTCCCTTCTGTAGATTGTGTACCCCGGTATGTTGACATCCCAGTCATGGTTCTCCATGTACCATGTTTCTGTGACTGCCACAATATCCAAGTGTTCCTCTTCCATCATGGCTACTAGCTCTGGAAGCTTGTTTCCCAGACTACGGGCATTGGTACTCATTGCCCCTCCATTTAATGTTGGCTTTATCCTTTTTTACCCCATCCCTGCTCTTATTGCCCTTGTCCATTTTTCCATTTGCCCCTGTCCTGACCTATGTCAAGTTCTGTACCTCAGTGTTTACCCTACTACCTGTCATGTTTTGTGGAAGGAGGCTTGAACTTTCCTGTTTCCTATCAGCACCTCCCCCCTTGGCTAGTTTAAAAGCTTGCCAAGGAAGCCTTTAAACCTGTCACCTAGAAGCGTGTTTCCCTTCCTGGACAGATGCAGACCATCATGCCAGTATAGACCTTCATCTCTCCAGGTGGACCCCCAGTCCCTAATGAAGCCAAACCCCTGTGCTCTGCACCAGTTTTGCAACCATTCATTAAACTTCATGGTGTGCAGTACCCTAGCCTCACCCCTGCCATAGACTGGCAGCACCTCTGAGAAGGTTACCATGCTTGCTACCTGTCTGAGGTACCCAAGTCTGCTGAGTCCCGACCACCATCCACTGCCCCTTACCACTGTGCCGCCTGGTAATCCAAAGTAACCTTTCATTGAGTTGGAGGCTACCAGGGGAGGAGAATTGCCCCAAAGAGCTTCCTGTGTATCCTGGGCATGGCAGGGGTCAGAACGGACACATGTCTGGGGCTTCCGGCTTATGAAGGGACCAACGGCTGTCCTTCGGTTGGTCAGCAGGTAGTTTCTCATTTTCTTGGGAGTGTGACAGGCCACATGATGTCAAGGCACAAACCGACATCAGCCATGCTCCCTCCTGCAGTGAGGGCTAACATGTTGTCATGCCTCTGGCCTCCACCAGGGGCCAGCAAATGCCGAGCCATAAACCCACCCTCCCTCCCAGGAGAAGGTGAGTGGTCTTTGGACACTAAGCCTTCACCCATCAGCTGTCCCTCCAATACCCAAGTCTGTTCCCTAACCCTGGTCAGCGGTGTCACAGGCAGAAATCCAATTCAGGCAGTTAAATTATAGAAAGGAGAAAACAAAGGTAGTCCACCATAGCAGTGATGGTTCAGATTAATTCACATCTGAGTTATAACAAGCAAAGAGACCAAGTAATTTGTAACTTGTCCACGTGGGGTATGGGTGATGAAGAAAGGGGATCATAGTGCTGTCACTGCGACTATCACCCCAGAGAGATGTGGACTGCATTGTTGCTACTGCCGTCACACTGAAGGGGTGGGGGCTGTAGTGCTTCTGCCATTACCACTGGTGGATGGGGAATGTAGTACTGCTACCATCCCACCTGAGGGATGGGGGCCATAGTGCTGATACTGCCATCACACCTGAGGAATGGTGAACGTAGTACTGCTGCCATCACACCTAAGGGATGGGGGCTACAGTGCTGCTGCTTTTGTCACACCAGAGGGAGGGAGGTTGTAGTGCTGTTGGTGCTGCCATCACACCTGAGGGATGGGGCCATAATGCTGCTTCTGTCACACCTCAGGGATGGGGGCTGTAGTGTTGCTGCTGCCATCACATCTTGTACCTAAAATAACTTTAAATTGGTACAAGGATGGAAGGATGTGCAATAGTGGAGGTCAAAATTGCACAAATGCATGTTAGCAGAGTTAAAAATTATTAAATAAAGTACACAAACCCAAACACCAGTAAAAGCGGATTTTGGCTTAGCAGACACCGGTGTCAATACCGTCTTTTACAGTGTGCAAAATGGAATATGCCCTTTCTCAATCCCAGTAAACCAGTGTCCCTGTATATCAGCGTTTATTTTAAAGCCAAAGAGATACGGCCAGGAACCTCTGCACTTTGGCATACTAGCCTTCAAGGCAGTATATGCTAATATAGAATTAATTTTGCTGTCTGGAGTTGCTCTTACTTACCTTTTACAGTGTGTGTGTGAGGCTTGCTACCTCCATAACAGCACCCCCCCTCGTTTAGTGGTGTGCTGCTTTACCAAGCTCTAATTGAGATTCAGGGTGGCTTGCGCCAGCATGGTCCATTGGGTCCAGTGGGAGCTAGCCTTTCAATGGTCTCAGCTCAAGTGTCACTTTGACCAGCTGTTCACTGTAAAACAGCTGATGTGAGATGATCCCCAGTGGTGGTTAGTCCTGGAACATCTGCAAGAAGGAATTCCCTTTGTCTGTCCAGAGCCAATGGTCACCATCATGACTGATGCCTCCCTGATAGGCTGGGATGCCCACCTTGGGGAACACAGAACCATGGGAACTGGACCCCCCAAGGAGTCCTTATGCCATATCAACCTGCTGGAACTTTGGGCAGTTCAGCTGGTTCTGACAGCCTTTGCTCCACACCTTTGGGGTCAGGTCATTCAGGTCCAAATGGACAACACCATGACCGTGTACTAACTCAACAAACAGAGTGGGATACACTTCTTTCCTCTGTGCAGGAAGGCTGTCTGCATCCAGACCCTTGTGCTCAGCCTGAACACTGATCTTCTGACCATTCATGTGGCCAGCATATCCAGTCAGCTGGCTGACACCCTCAGCCAGGGGAGAGGGGCGTGAGGCATCTCTCTTGAATGGTCTCTCCATCAGGAGGTAGTGCACAGTCTGTTCTCCCAGTGGGCATCCCTCTGGTGGATCTGTTTCCCTTCAGGGAGAATTCAAGCTAAGGTTGTTTTGTGTCTACCCCCCCCTTAGCAGGGAACGCTGCAGGGGCATACCTTCTTGAGGCCGTAGACCTCGGGCCTCCTGTATGGCTTCCCTTCCTTTCAACTGATCCACAAAGTACTGCTCAAAGCCAGGGGAGGACAAGACTCGGATGATCCTGGTGGCTCTGGACTGGCCCCACCACTTCTGGTACCTCAATCTCCTCAGCATCAGCTGCAGGCTCCCGTGGCATCTACCTCTATGCCTGGACCTGCTGTTATGCAATCAGGGGAAGGTTTTCCATCCAGACCTTCAATCCCTGCACCTGACAGCATGGTTCCTGAGTGGCTAGATTTCTAAGTTTTTGGTCTCTCTGATGATGCCATTATTGTGGTCGAGGCTTCTTGGAAGGAGTCAACCCAAAAAATGCTATGCCTTTAAATGGAAGAGGTTATCTATTTGGTGCCAGGGTAAGGGGCTTGACCCTTTGCTTTGCTAGGCAGCTAGCATTCTTGATTACTTTTGGTGCCTCTCCCTATCAAGCCTTTGGTCGACGATGCTTGAAGTACACCTGGCAACCATCTCTGCTTAGCAGGCATAGGCTGGTATGCCATCAGTGGTATAGGAGACTGTGGTCTGGCACATTTTTCAAGGCCTTGACCACATTTCTCCTCTGGTACATGAACCACTAGCACCACCTTTGGACTTGTTGCTGGTACTAGCAAAGCTCATGGGCAAGCCATTCGAACTGATGCACAGGTGTGATATCTCTTACCTGACATGGAAGACCACCTTCTTGGTGGCTATCACCTTTGCCAGAAGGATCAGTGAGTTCCAGGCACTCTCAGTGGAGTCACCTTACCTGGCCTTCCATAGGGACAAGGTTGTCCTTCAACCCAACCCGAAGTTACTCCTGAAGGATGTCTTGGAGTTTCACCTTAACCAGGTGATGAATCTTCTGGTATTCTTCCCCAACCACACCTTGGAGGCTGAGCACAGGCTCCATACTCTGGACCTGAGGCAAGTGCTTTCCTACTATAAGGAGCACATGGCTGGAGTTTGGGGAGAGGTTCTGCAGTTGTTTGTCACTTGCTCTGAAGCAACACCTGGCAGACCAACAGCAATGCAGATGATTGTATCCTGCATCAACCCTCTGCTATAGGTTGGCTCGTAGGGAGCCTCCTGTAGGGCTAAGAACTCATTCAACTAGACATACCGCTGCCTCATTGATTGCTTCCTGGGATATCCCAATCCAGGGGATCTGCAGGACTGCTACCTGGAAGTCAGCACACACCTTCATTTCCCATTACCACTTCGACCCTGAGTCATGCCAGCATGCTGGTTTTTAGGCCTTGGTTCTCCAATCACCTTAAGAAGGACGTGTGCACCTTGCCCCTGTCTCCCTGGAGAACTGCTAGGAGTCTGCCAGAAGTGTGGATAGTACACCATATCCACATTCCTAGAAAAATAGGTTACTGACATGTAATAGTAGTTCTAGGAATGGTATATAGCGTTATATCCACACAACCCACCTGACCTCCTCTGGCAAGTGACACACTGAATCTTGCTTCCAGTGGGTAAGATCTGATGTCATGGGGTGGTGCTGAAGGAGTTACTACCTGGGTGGGTGGCAGAAGACAGCTTGAAGACCTTCTGGCAAGATATTTAAAGGGTAAAGATACTGCCAGAAGTGTGGATATACACCATATACCACTCCTATAACTACTGTTACAGGTGAGTAACCTGTTTATTTCTGTTTCAGAATGCAGTCATGCCATTGGCTAAAATACAATATTGTCATTGAGGACATAATATGCAAAACATAAATGAGGGGCTCTAGGATAAATAAGGAGGAGAAGAGAGCCAGGCAGTATGATAAAATGGTATATTTGAATAAGAAAATCACCAAGAAAAATGAATGCTGCAGCCCTGCATATAAAGTAGTCTGCAGTAAGATGAAAGGTCTGTAAGGAATTCTGATGCCATGTAAATACAAAATTCCTGTCTGCCTTGTCTACTGGCTGTTGCAGTCCTAAGGTGAGTGCTCTAGCTGGTCTCTGTTTGGTGCTTTATTCTATAATACTCTCTGCCCCTTTCTCTGCAGGGTATTCCTCTTACAAGCTGGCTCACAAAGTGGTCTTGTATTTCCCGTAGTCCTTGTAGACCAGAGGTAAATGAGATGATGGCATCCATGTATACAACACAGGCTTCTTTATTTTTAAAGCTATTCTGAGTGGTATTGTGTTTTTTTTGCCTCATTGATGTGCCTCTGGATACACATACAAATGTTCAGACTATGGTTTCTTGTCTGTCTGACCCTACCACTGTCTGTTGGGAGTTTGGCTAAAGAGGGAGTACTGCGAGTAAACTCTGGTCTTCATTTTATTTATTTATTTATTACTACTAGGAGAAAACACTTTTGAGCTAAAAGCTAATTTACAAAGGTTCCACATCAATACAGATAACAGCAGACATATACAAGGATACATAGTCAAAGTGAGATTGAACAACAATTATGGCTAGGCAGAATTCAATTCCTAGAGGTACCATTGTCATTAGGCATATCAATAATAAACAATTTCAATACTTAAAGGAGCAGGGGAAGAGCGGAGGACAGAGAGGAGTAAGGGGGGGGGAAGGGGGGAGGATAGGGGTGCAGTTTGGGTCCCACACATGCCCCTGCCATTTCTGTGGAAAAGAGCCATCTTCCTTTTAATATTTTTAAATGTGGTACTTCACTGTGGCTTCTAGCCAGTCTGTGCTACGCTATCAGCTGATAGCAACTTTGGCCATAGTAGTGAAAGGGCCTGCAGGTATGAAGAAAGAAAGAGTGAGGGCCACTGTTTTGCTGTCCGGTCCATCTCCTGCAGTTTGAATGGGGACCAGGAGTAGTGAAGAAACCTTGTGCTGTAGTACAGAGAGGGTTGAATAGGTGCTGTGTTCAAAGACTGGGAGCCATAGGGTAGGTCCACACAACTGGGAGAAGGAATACATCTACAGTACTTTGTGTACAAAGCAGCTTAGAAAATAAGGCATGCATTTCACACATTGCTGGTACTCCAGAAATTACTTAAGGCCTTGTTTGTTTTTTTTCTGTTAGGATAACCACAAATTAAGATTTGTGGAAAAAACCTTCTTGTGGCAGAATGACTTTTGAAAATCTAACTTAGGATTCAGTGGTTTGAGTGAGCAACTATGTGTATATTTGAATGCTTATGTAATGCAGATTTGGCCTTTCACATCTTTGCAAGGTGCCACAGAGCTTGGTTATGTGACTAAAAGAGCTCTCATTCAGACCCCCTAGAGGTGCCACAGGGACTCATCCCCTTAGTCTAAAGCTACGTTAAGGAAGTGAATAGATGAGATTCCTAAAAGGAGAGTGATGAAGCCAACAGAGGAGGTGGAGAGGATAATAGATCAAAGAAAACAAGTGTCTGAGGGAATACTTGCAACCAGTGCTTTCTAGCACTGGAAGTGGGACGTGAGTGGTCACTCCCCCACAAAACCACAGGACACATTCCTTAAAGTGTGCTAATTTTAATAAATACTCGGTTACTAAAAAATAAATTTTAAATTGACATTTTAATATTTCTTTAATTTGGTCATAATGCTGAATATTTTCAATTGGTAGATTATTGTTTTATGAACAAATATTTTTTTCAACTCTATTTTATTTATTTTGAAGATTGGTGATCAAGAGAGGTACACTGAGCCAAAGCTTGTTTCCAGGTGTGACCCGGGGGAAGGGACGGGGAGCAAAGGATGAAAATGAATAGCACAGGCAAATTCTATGTTATAATAAAGTGCAATGTCAGGCACACAAAGACTGCAGAAAGCGCACTATGAACAAACAAGATAATGCAGCAAATTGAACATTTCAGCAAGTGTATGGTGGACTTTTTGGGGTGTGTCGGAGTGGGGGGAGAGGGAAGGAGTCCCAGTTGATATCAGAGGCAGCCAGGGGAGGTTGTGGAGCAGAAGGAAGAAGGAAGCTCGTTACAAAATGAGGGAAGACAATAGCCAAGGGCTAATTGTGCAGCTGAGGTACAGAAATGTGGTAAGGCAAAGATCTGAGAATCTCTGGAGCAGAGGGAGCAAGAGGCAAAGGGAACAATGGAGACATGTGATGAGAGGTAGGAGGGAAGGGACCCAAATCAGTATTTAGATATAAAGGAGGCACAGTGCATCTAGCAACAGGAGGGGAGAGGGAGAATGTATAGGGTGAGTAAAGTGAGCAGTGATAAGTTTTAGAGGGGGAGTTGGTTACAAAGCAACAGAAGAAGTTTCAGAGGGTATCCAGTCTGGCCAGGGAGGTGGAGAGGATGGAGCCATAGACCATGTCTGCATAGTCAAAGACTGAAAGCACCATTTTGCTGATGAGCTCTCGGTGAACCTTAAGTCTTAAACTTATGTTTAAGCTTTTTACTTGGAGCATCCTGACTCTTCTTTGGACCTTTACTGATCTGACCTTCTGCCAATTGAGGGCTCACAGACTGCTTACATGAACCAAGGCTGTCCTTGTCCATACCCATCTGGATTTATGTCTCCTTGGTGGACTCAGATGGCCTGGCCAAGGTCACTTGGGTATGCCTAAGGCTAGGGAGGCTACAGGAACTCAGAGGTTAGTGAGGCCCAACTGGGCTGGGTTATGATGAGGTAGCATCCTCTGCCTGAGCCAGCCCTCATTTCTTTTGTTCCTTTGGTCTTCCTACCACCCCTTCAGAATAAAGTTTATTTATTTTTTTATTTTAGTCTTTGGTAACTGAGTAAGGCCCACTAGGCACAAGTGCCTGTTTTCAGGGGTGACCTGGGAGCACTGGGCAGTTACGTGACTTGCTCAGAGTCACACAGTATACAAGTGGAGGTTTTGAGAATCAAACTCAGGTCTGGTCTGCTGGATATACCAAACTTGGTCACACCTTGTTCCTCTAACCTCTAGGCTATACTGCCAGCCCAAGTTGGAAGTTCCACCCCTCCCCCAGTCTTCCATTACCAACAGGATTGATGGCAGCAAGTACTTTGTAACACCTTGGCATAGCACCACAATAGATGGTCACTCCCTTCCCACTTGGGAGAAAGTGTACTGCAGGACAATCGGTCTTCCTCATTCTGACTCAGTGTATTGATTCAGGCTTAGTATATGAGTCTATAGTATATCACTGACAGACATGGCAAGCATTTCCCTGGCCCCCACAATGTTAGGCCAGCCTTCACAAATTTCCTTTTGTAGTAATTTATTTACATTGTTCATTGGATTACCGGGCTATTACTGTACCTTTCTCTGTTTTCACTTGTTACAAAAGGAAATGTTTCAGCACACCCATGGGCTTGCTGATAGTATTTGAAGGGTTAATAGGCAGCATTTGGCCATTCACTGCTTCAGAAAACGTTCAGTCAGTGTTGAGTGAAAGCAGTGAAAGAAATGAAGTTTGACAAAGTGGTAACACAGGCTGACATGGTGGGACACTTTTCACACCTGCTGCAGACCGTAACAGTAGCAAGCTGATTTAACCCAGGGCACTACAAGCAGAGCATTGTGCTGTGACACCACCCGGACACAGATTAAATTACACACTGATTAGATCTTCAGTTACACTCACTGGGGCAGACAATGGAGAATCAGAGAAGTGGACATGAGAGTTTTAACAGGCCTTGTGCTTGGAAAGTGAGTAGGATTAGCTGATAAATGGTGAACTGTGTCAGGGACAAGAGCCACTTAGCTGCGGTCTTTATGGATTATGCCTTTCTACTGGCGTGAAGTCTGAGGGTGCTGGGGGTGCCTCATTCTGAATATAAATTTAAAACTGTTGGATTTTCTTGACATGGCAAGCTCTTCTTGCTGAGTAGTTTTTCCTGACTGGAATAGATCAGCCAAAGGGTGTGTAACTTTAAGTAGCCTACAGTAAGCACGGTTCAACTGTACGCTTACAGTACACTGGGCTGTATTCAGGAACATTATTTCTAGCATTAGCACCACTTTACTTTGGCTTAACTAACTTGAATCAGTAGTCTCCTATGTTTTTCACTGAAACACTGTTCTATTATTGTTAATTATTTAGTTAAGGCAAAGCAAAGTGGCATTATCACTGGTGGTAATGTTCCTGAATATGGATCATTGTCTATTTCTACCTTCTTCAATTCGCAAAAGCGTATTTCTCACTATCTCCTTGGGGCAGGCAGTATGGAGGTATGGTGGAGTGTGAGTGCAGCATAAAAGCAAGTGCTGGCATATTTGCTTTCACCCACAATGAAGTTGGGTAACTTCAACTAATGTAACTAGCACTGGTCAGTTCCTTATAGTTTGCTTGCAAGTTTTGCAGTGAAATTGTTATGACTAGTTATTGAGGGAGGGTGTATTTATTTATATATTTAAATCTAGGATCATAATATATTTGAGCTAAATGCTCATTTACAGAGGTTCCACATCAGTGGGGAAGGGTAACAAACATACAAAGGTAAATACAACTTACAGGGTTGTAAGAGTAGCAGTTTATAATGTGCTTGTACAATCTACTAAATTTCTATCAACGTATGTATTTGTATATGATTATGTAACTGAACAATCTTGGAATAAGATATCATTGAGAGAAAAGCTCAATTGCAAGTGACACATCATAAGAAGTGAGACCAGACAAACAGAGGAGGTGTAAAATGTGAAATAAGCAAGTAAGTCAAACCAGAGAGGGAGTCGGCATGACAGTGAAGCCGTAACTAAGAGGTGGAACAAAAGATAAGGGAAGTGAGGAGACAATAAAGATGGGGGAGGCAGCCAGGGGGCCTTGCCAGCTTTGAAGAGTAGTAGGGAGGCAATAAATGTAAGGGAGGAAGGCTGGGAGTATACAGGTAGGGAAAGGCAGCCAGAGACCTTGTCAGAAGGAGGAGAGGGCTGCAGAAATGGGGTAGAAGGGGGTGTATAGAGGTAGAGCTTGCTTGCTGGTGAGGACTTTAGGTGTAGCACTCACAAGAACTGTTGGAGGTAAGATGTTGACGTAGCATGTATTTGAATGGGCCCACTTTAGGTTGGGTAGATATGTCCCAGGGGAGTGTATTAAATCAAAGAGGTGCTCTGCAGGCAAAGGAGCGTTGTCCCTGAGGTGTTCGAAATCGAGGAACGTGGAGGAACTGAGAGCCAGAGCTTTGTGTATGTTGAGAACTGCAGTGTGGACATAGCAGGTTTTCCATACCAGGTGATAAGAGGCCAAGAAGTGCTTTTTGGCTAACAGACAGGTTTGGTAATGAATCCTCCCGCTAAGGTGAATCCAGCCCATTTGAGCATAGAGCTCACAAGAGTAAATTAGTTTAAAGAAGTATTTCTATATTTACCCATTTTTACAATGTATTTAACCAGGATAGTCCAACTGAGTTGTAACATTGCATTTCTAGTTTATTTAATTGTTCAAAAATTGGTAACTGGGAAAGGCACAGTTAGCTCAGGTTTGTTTCCCTGTGCAACCTGGGGAAAGGGCTGCAAGATAAAACAGCATAACAGTACAGTACTTTACATGAATCAGATAAAGTGTATAGAATTAGCAACACATTATAACTGGTACAAATGGGGAACAGGATAAAGTACAACAATGTTGTTCAAGTGCTAGTGCAATTAGAAAACTGGGATTGTCATCAAACAATATAAAGTTCATCATAACAGGAGCAGGTGAGTAGATTAAAGAGTTTCAGCTGATGCTTAAGGGACCCCAGTGAGGCAGAATGTTGAATGGGATGAGGGAACTGGTTCCAGAGTAGTGGCAAATGATAGGAGAAAGCAGATTTTCCAGCACAGGAACAGGGGTGAGGAGTAAAGGATGTTTGCTAGTCCCTTGAACAAAGGGAACTTGGAACTGGAGGGACTGGAGAAATTAGAGAGGTTAGTTCTTGGGGTCCTGTTTCTATTCACTTCTGCAGCTGGGGGTGACTACAGCATGGGGAGATTACGTGATGTGCTCAGGGTCACACGGTGAGTATTTGGCTCTAGCAGAGTCTGAACCCGTCATCTCCTGATTCTCAACAGTGCAATAACCATTAGACCATACTACTCTCGGGGGCAGGGCTTGGAAAGGCCAGCTGTCAGCAAGGTTTTTTTGTTTTGTTTTTATACCGTCTTCTCAGGATAGGGTAGCTGTGATATAATTTTTGAATTTCCAAAGGGGTCCTGCTTCTACCCATTTTGATAGCTAGGTAGAATGGAGCACTGGGAAGTTAAATGACTTGCACTGGGTCACATGGTTAGGATGCGGCTGTAGCATGGTTTAAACTTGCAATCCCCTACTATACACTAAACAGTTGACCATGATGATTCACTTCCTGGGGAGAGACTTTTCTTTTTTCACAATTTATTCACTCAGGATAAGCTAGCTGAGATGTATCACTGAATTTCTAATGGGGTCATCTTTGTACCCATATTCATAGCTGGGTAGACAGGAGCATTGAGAGGTCCACACCATGTAAACCCCCCTCCCACCCAGTTCTAAGATTCATAATAAATATATTATCCCTAGCAATCTAGTGGATCTCCTTCATTCACCCCCATGCCCATTTTAAAATATCATCTCTGGTAGTCTAGTGCCTTTGCTGCAGATCTCATGCTCAGTCTTATTATATATTGCAGTCTCCCTTCCCTTCCTCATGTTGCTGCCACTTACACTTTTGTTATTGATATGTTTTGTCCTACTTGAACACTGTATTTCCTTCTAATTGTCTACCACGTTATTTTTATTATTGTTATTATAATTGTAACTTTACTGCTGTAACTTATTACTGCACTTACCTCATCCCCTTCCCCCAGGACACTTCTGGACACACGCTGTTTAGCTCAGTATGTTTTTCCTAGTAAAACTCAATAAATAATTAAATAAATAGAGTGTAATGGGAGTCTAAAGGATTCCTTTCCCCTTGATTCCCATCATTATTATAAATGTCATATCTGTTGGTCTAGTGCACACCCCCCATGATTATGAGACAGAGACCGTCACTTAGCCTCCACTCACTATCTACCAGGGATAATAATTTATAATTAGCAAAGGGACTGATGGATGGGGGATCTACTAGACTACCAGGGATGACAGTTTGAATGAACATTGGAACTGGGGGGAAGGGGTCACTAGATTAACTGGGATAATATTTAACAATTGGCATGTGGATCAGGGGGCCATTAGTCTGCCTGGAACACTAGGTTATGGTGGGCATGGGGTTCATAGGAAGGGGGTCCACTTGACCTCAAGGGATGATAATTTATAATGGGAATTGGAATCCAAGGGGAGGAGGGTCACTTAACTACCAGTGATTTTATTTTATAATGAGCATGGGGATCGAGGGAGGAGTAACCACTAGAGTACCAAGGACAACATACTTATTATGGGCATGGGAATTAAGTGCGATAAGATGATAAGAATCTAAATTAAATATTGCCGCTTTCCATATTACCCAGCAGGAGGTGGGGGTTGGGGTCACAAGTTACTGACGAACCATGGGTTGAAATTAGAACTAGTGGTGTAAGTGTAACCGAGGTGGGGGTGCAAGTTAAATTACAGACATTGTGCCACTTTAAATTGAAACCAGCAGTGCTGGTATAATTGAGTGGGAAGGAGGAGGTTACAAGTTATAGCTGTGGTGCAGCTTGAAATAGAGTTGAGGGGGTTGTCACGGCTCTTTATGTTGGCCAGCTTTTGGCCACATATCTGTCTCACAGGCAGATTTTAATGGCAAACTATGAATTTCAGCCTCACATGTCTGTGTCTGTGAGACTGACTAACAGGGAAAGGATCGCAGAACTCCAGGTAGAAGGTCAATTAGGGACCAGTGACCATCACATGGCATGGCTCAATTTGGCCACTAGAACTAAACCATCCCATTCCAAGGCAAAAATATGGGACTTCAGAGGAGCTGATTTTGATAAGATGGCCAACAGAGTTAAGCTAGCCCTGGCAAAAAGAAATACAGGTGTGGGAGTATAGGCAAAGAGGGCAAGCATTAAGGATGCAATACCTGAAGCAACATCCCATCATGTTAAAGAGAAAAGAAAATGCAAAAAAAGAAGGAAACCACTTTGGTTCTCAAAAACAGTAGCAGAAAAGGTCAGAGCCAAAAGGCTGGCCTTCAGGAAATACAAGGGAAAGCAGCGGGATGAACATAGGGAGGCATACCAAACCTCACTAAAGGAAGCAGGTAAGGTAGTAAGGCAGGCAAAGGCCCAAAATGAAGAAACACTAGCACGAACAGTAAAAGAAGGTGACATGATTTTATATGGATACATTAGTGAAAAGAGAAAGTCCAGAGGGGGTATTGTTAAGATCAGAGGGGAAAAGGGGGCATGTGAGGAGGAGGACCATGTAAAAGCATCTATCCTAAATAGATACTTCTGCTCAGTATTTACTGAAGAGAAGGTAGGGCAGGGCCCGTAGCTGAGCACCATGGACACAGGGGGAAGGAGGTGTGCACTAGTCCCTTCACAAAAGAAAGGGTCCTACAAGAGCTCACTAAGCTAAGGGTGGACAAGACAATGGGACCTGATGGTATACATCCCAGGGTACTAAAGGAGCTAAGGATGGAACTAGCAGAGCCATTATCAGAACTGTTTAGTGAGTCGCTGAGAACAGGAGAGATCCCGGAAGACTGGAGAAGGGCTCATGTGATCCTGCTCCACAAGAGTGGTAGCAGGGAGGAGGCAGGGAACTACAGACCAGTCAGCCTTACCTCAGTAGTGGGCAAGATTATGGAGGCACTCCTTAAGGAAAGGATAGTGCAACACCTGGAATCCATAGGAGCACAGGATCCAAGACAGAATAGGTTTACAACAGGAAGATCCTGTCAAACTAATTTCATAGATTTCTTTTTTTTTAATTTTATTTATCAAGGCTAGGATTACAAATACCTTTGAGCCATGGCTCTTTAACAAAGGTTCCACGTCAGAGAAATACAAATTATGGGGAACATCAAGACAGACATTACAACAATGTGGACATTGCAAACAGAGTACAGATTAATACAGTTCAAGGGTAGCATTGTAACAAGGCACAGCCAGCTGCATTTGTCAGAGAAATAGACAACAGATAAGAAGTGCCAGAGTCATAGGGAGAGGGAAGAGGAGAGGGGAGAAGGAATGTAGGAAGGTGGCGGAGTAAAAAGTGCAGCATTGGGTATACCAAGATGTTGGGTAGAATCCAGTGAGGAGGGGAGGGAGGGGGACAACTAGAGCAGAAAGGGAAGTGGAGAAACAAGGTTAAGTTGGGCAGTCACAGGAGCTGTTGGTAGTGAGATAGTCCCGGAGCCTAGTTTTAAACATATACCAATAGTTGGGGCAGAGGAGATAGCTGGGCTGAGGCCATTGAACCAGAGTGGCGCTCGATAAGCAAAATAACGTTGTCCCTGTGAAGTGTGACAGTGGGGTACATTCAGTAGCTGTAGCGTGGATCTCCTAAGGCACCATTTGTTAATTCGGTGTTGTAAGAGAGTTGAGACCCCATAAGGTGCAAGGCCAAGGTAGATTTTTTTCACCATGAAGCAGGTGAGAAACTTTATGTGGTTTGAAAGTTGGAGCCAGCCAGTCTGAGTGTACAGGTCACATGTGTGGGTGAGATGGTGAGCACCAGTGATGAGCCGACATGTTTTATTTAAGGCAGTTGAGAGGCATCTAAGGGTTGTGGTTGTGGCCGAGCCATAAATGATGAGACCATAGTCTATTACAGAGATCACAGAGCTCAGGATTGCAACCTTCAAAGCTTCTGGCATGAGGTGTGGTCTGTGTTTGTAGAGGAGACCAAGCCGTGTATTAGCAGCTCTAGTTACATTATCTACATGAAGTCCATAGAAGAGATTAGGGTCGAGCTGTATCCCTAAGTATTTGAAGGACTCCACCTGATCTAGAATGTTCCCCTGGGTGGTGGAGATAGCCAAGTGGTGTAGCTTGTGTGGGTTATGAGAGCTGCAGAAGAGCATAGATTTGGTTTTCTTGTCATTGAGGACCAGTTTATGATTAAGAAACCATGTCTCTACAGAACTGAAACCAAGATGAAGGTTGTGTTGAAGAGTTGCAGGATCTTTGTGAGTGGAGAATACAACAGCATCATCGGCATATAGTATGATCTGCTCAGAACAGTGGTAAGGGAGGGAAGGAGTTTAAGAAAAGGCTAAAAGGAGGGGTCCCAGTATGGATCCCTGTGGGACACCCGAGCTAACAGGCAGGGTGTTAGAAAGAGCGTCTGCAATTTTTACTCTCTGTGCCTGGTTTTCTAAGTAGCTTTTAAACCAGAGAGAAGAGTCAGGTGATAGCCCGTTATTCAGTAGTTGGTGTATTAGTAGTCCATGGTGTACTGTATCGAAGGCCTTGGAGAGGTCGACAAAAACGGCCCCTGTGAGAATGCCGTTGTCAAGGATTTGTGCAATGCTCCAGTGAACTCAAGAAGGGCTGTGGTGGTGCTGAGACCTTTCTGGAAGCCATGTTGTTGTGGACAATGCATATTGTATTTATGCAAGTGGTCGGTAAGCTGATCAGCCACGATGTGCTTGAGTGCCTTAGAGAGTGGGGGCAGTATGGAGATAGGGCAATAATTTGAGTGATTCGTCTTGTCCCCACTTTTATGGACAGTTGTCACGGTGTCTGTTTTCCATAGGTCCGGGAATTTTCCACAGCTGAGAGAGAGGTTTAGGATTTTTGTTAATGGATGAATTACCTCATCGAGGATCAGCAACAGAAGCTTAAGATCCAGCACAACCATTTCCCCATGTATTGGTGAGAGCGTCTTTGTAATAGGTGGATTTCATTAGCCGTATGGCTTTTGTGCAGGCGTTTCGTGCTTGTTTGTAATTTTGGATGTCCATTTGTTTGCCAGTGGCCCTGGCAACTGCCCAGAGGTGATCCCTTAGTTTCAGCTGTGAGAGAAGAGCTGCGGTGACCCATGGGTTAGAGAGAGATTTTGTTTTGTGCCTTTTAGCAGGGGCAAAGAGGTTGCAGGCTTTGTTGAAAATTGAGATGAAGTGATCAAGAGCCAAGTTACCATCTGTTGCTTCATAGATGGGTAGCCAGTCTTGTAGAAGCAGGTGTTGTTTGAGATGTGGAAGTTTTCGATGAGGAAGGACTCTGCTAGCGATAATTTTGGGAGAGGGGCTTAAGGAATTTGTTAGACCATGCACACATGACTGGGGAGTGGTCACTGAGTGAGTCTGGGAGAATGGTCAGACGTGGAATCCTCTTGTGGGGTGAGTGGTGAGGACCCAATCCAAGAGGGTACTGGTGCAGTCTTGTAGTTAATCCTAGTAGGGGAGTTTACCATTTGCGTGGAGGTTAGCAGCTGAGATGGAGTCTTTATAGGCACTGGCACTTGATGCTAACCAGTTTGTGTTGAAATCCCCTAGTAGAATAAGTTGAGCTTCGGGAAGGTGATAGTTGATAACGTTTAGGATGTCATTGAATCCATGTTTAGGGTCCCTGGCCGGGATGTATACAGAGACAATAGTCAGGGCTTTATGGTTGGGACCTAGAACGATTTTTATTGGCAGAATCTGGGCTGAGGCAGAAAGTGATGGAGTTGCTACAGGGTGCCAAGACAGGGAGTCTTTGATATAGATTGCACAACCACCACCTTTTTTGGATATCCGGTCCAGCTTGTGGACATTGTAGCCCTGTATTGTTACTGCTGAGTCAGGAACTTTAGGTGTCAGCCAAGTTTCCACCACTGCAAGGATGTCAGGGTTGTGTTGGCATATGAAGGCTTGGAGTGCATCCAGCTTTGGTAGTAGGCTGCAGATATTAATGGTTGCAAGGATAAGGGCACCTGGAGTTTGTGTGTGGCCTGAGCTTCTAGGGCCAGGATTGGGATTGATGCTGCCTGAGATGAGAAGGAGGAGGAGCAGGAGTTTTAAGGAGCAGAGTTGCAGCTCTTTGAGAGATGGTTTTGATTGTTGTTTCCTGGAGTAGAAGTTGCAAGGTTCCAGGTGGTGTCCCATATGGACTGCAAGGTGGTACAGTGTAGAGAGGTGGCCACACTTGTTGAGAGTAGTGATCGGGTTAAGTAACTAGGAATATCCAAATGGTGCACCAAGCACAAGTCTCGAGTGGAAGTGGAGAGTTCCCTTGGAGTAGCAGTGTAAACCAGAGTAGAGGGTGGTGGGCGTGGGGGTGGCTAGGACCAGGGATAGAGAAGAGGGGGGCCAGGGCAAGAAGGTTGAGGAGATGCAAGAGAAAGGCAGAGAGATCCCACATGGCTTACTTACTAGATAAAGAGATAGAGATACAGCCCTCTAGTGGTGAGAGGATATAATCTGCTAATGGAAAAGTAAAAAAAAAGCTCTAAATTCACTTCTAATATCAACCCAGAACTTAAAATGACTGTAAGGATTAAACAAATTATTAAACCCTAGCACATAAATTCAACTAGAGACACAGAGGGAGATACAGTAGTTAGAGGTGTGTTCAGCAGGAGATTGTGTGAGCCACTTGGAAATCAGCTTCCACTGGTACCAAATCCAAAAGTCAGGGCTGGTACCTTGCAGTACAGAGGATTTCTGAAAAACTGTTTAGGTTCCAGAAATTGAGGGGTCTGTGGCCTGGTCAAGGCACGCTGGATCCCTGAAATAAAGTAGAATAACAGGATTTTTAAAGGCTGGAGAAGTAGGCTTGTTACATCAGAACAAAGAGAATAATACAAGTAGGCAGGGTCAGAGAGCACAGCAGACAGTGTGGGGGAGGAGGAGAGAGGAGAGAGGTTGCAGGGCAGAGAGCAAAAGAAGGATTTACACAGTCAAGGCTCTAAATGTACTTCTAATATCAACTCAGAAGTTAAAATGACTGGGTAACCAGAATGGTGGACCAAGGGGGAGTAGTTGATGTCGCCTACCTTGACATAAGCAAAGCTTTCAATACTGTTCCACATAGAAGATTGATTAATAAGCTGGGTAGGCTTGGGGTGGGTCAGAAGTTGGTTAACTGGGTGGCAAACTGGTTGACGGGCAAAAAACAGAGAGTGGTGGTAAAGGGAATACAGTCAGAAGAGATGCAAGTCACAAGTGGGGTACCTTAGGGATCAGTCTTGGGGCCAGTCCTCTTCAAATACTTCATCAGTGACATTGCAGATGGATTGGAGGGTAAGGTTTGTCTGTGTGCAGATGACACCAAGATTTGCAACAGAGTAGATGATCCAGATGGGGTGGGCAGAATGAGAAGAGATCTGGATAAACTGGCAAAATGGTCGGTAGAGTGGCAACTGGAGGTTTAACTCAAAGAAGTGCAAGATCATGCACATAGGGAAGAGAAACCCTGAAGCCACCTATAGACTGGGAGGGGAGTTACTGGCAGTCACAAGGGAAGAAAGAGACTTGGGCACCATCATTACAGATGACCTGAAATCATCCAAGCAGACCACTAAAGCAGTAGGTAAGGCTAGGGGGATGTTGGGGTGTATTGGTAGGGGTATCGCAAGTCATAAGAGGGAGGTAATAATCCCTCTTTACAAGACACTCGTTAGGCCCCATCTGGAGTATTGTGTGCAGTACTGGAGGCCACCACAAGGACATTAACCAAATTGTGGCAGTCCAGAGAAGGGCAACCAAAATGGTGCAGGGACTGCATCAGAAAACATATGAGGACAGATTAATGGAGCTCAATATGTATACCCTAGAGCAAAGGGGGGAAAGAGGTTATATGATCGAAACATTCAAACACCTTAAGGGCATTAACAGGGTGAAAGTGTCTAACATTTCAATATAAGAAAAATAGCAGGACAAGAGGACACAGCATGAGATTAGAGGGAGGCGAATTAAGGGGTAATGTGAGGAAGTTCTTTTTCACAGAAAAGGTGGTGGATGATGGAATGGCCTATCTCAGGAAGTGGTGGCTATGAATACAGTGCAGGGCTTCAAACAGGCATGGGACAGGCATAAGGGAGCAATACAGATGCATATGAATAGATAGGCCATTGACAGAGCGAAGGCCAATGGCACATTTATAAAATAGAAAAAGAAATGGGCAGAGTGGATGGGCCTTGCGGTCCTTATCTGCTGTCAACTTCTATGTTTCTATGTTTCTATGCAGACTGGAACTTCAACTCATGATGAATATTGAAGTAACATGAGCCAGTATCGCCTGTGGTCTGTTCACTGGCCTAAGTAAAATGAGATATGTTAGTCATAGTCAAGTCCCAGTGGGCAGATGTCCACATCGCAAAAATCACCAGGCTAGTTGGCACTAATTTCCACCCTTGTTGGCAGACTTACGTAAGAGACCAGGGCTTAAATGGGCATGGAGTCTGAAGCACCCTCTCACCTACATGCCGGTTCTTTTGTGGCAGGCCTGTGGCACATTAGTGGGGCAGTGCAGGGAAGCTTGAACTGTGATCATCATCCATGCAGTTGCTGTCATGTGGACAAGCAGATAACTTCAGGTTCCACTACTGTCAATCCAGCTCCTTTTATAAGCACTAAAAATAAAATTTCACACCCAGAAAAACATCTTGAAACAATGAAGCAATATATGACTTTCAACATTAAAATATCAGTAGGTGGCGATGTTGATGATTCTGGCATGTAGCGGGCTGCAGCAGTCTGCAGAAATTATCACATTTAAGTATTCAAATGAACCCAGAGTCTCACAGCACCATTGGCTGGCAAGAGAAAGTGGCTTCTTGACCCATAGCTCAATGGCTAACAACCTGATACACCTATAGACATAAACACTATCTAAATATATTTGCTTTACACTTTGCAAGCAAACATAGCAGTCTCCTTGTCAATGTTTGCAACTGTGCATAATAGCAGTTTTCTATAATGAAAATTACATTTATGTTTAGATTAATGAAATATTATCTGTAGCAGCAGGTCTTACTAGAAAAATACTGGTAACAGTAGTCTCTATAATATTACCAAAACATTGCTTTGAGTACCCATTTCTGATCTGCAATGAGTGGTTTGTCTTTATTAAAATATTATGATCATAACTTATTTTTCACTTTTTTTTTCTTTCTCACAGAGTGATTCAGACTGTCCTTCGGACTGTCCTCAAGCTCTGGATACCACACCTAGTAAAGCAGTCACCACTTGGGGGGGGGATGTGGTTTGCACACATCAAAGAAGGCCACCAAATTAGAGAGCTCCTTCATCCCCCTACCTCAGTCTACAGACATGTATGCTTTACCCTAGCATTATACCCCACAATACACTCACATCTGTTAGCATGCATCCTTGGGATACCTCCGGTGTTTTTATTTTTGTTTAAAACACAGTGCTCTCCTCTCTGGTGATTAGCAATCCTCCACAGTAGACAGCATTCTCCCATGCAGCTTCACTGGTGCCATGGTGACCTCCCTCCTGGTGGACAGAGTTAAGTGTATGCTCAGCCAATTGCTCCTAGAATGGAAGGACATAAATGAGTTAGCACTCAGAATACACAAGACATTACCAGGCTGGATTCCTAAGTGCTAGCAACTGAGGAACATGTTATTCCTACAGAAGGGGCCAACCAAAAGTTACACGCTGCTGTCTGGGAGCAAGGAAGAAAGATTGCAGCACTCTGGGACAAAACAGACAATCTCAAAAACTGGGACCACTGGAACAGCTTGAGGTTTGTCAGCTTCCTGCAGTGTGTTCAGCTACATGATACAATTGGCTTTCTATGCCATGTGATGCCTACCCTGTTGAAACTCCCTGGGAACTCAGAGTTTGAAATTGGGCATGCCCACTGCTCCCACATGCCTCAGACCATGCAAGAGGAAAAGTTGAGATCTGTGCTGGCCTGATTCCTTTGGTTCAAAATAAAAGAAGACATCCTGTGTTGGGTAAGAGAGCTGGACCTCTTTGAGTGGCAGGGACACAGGGTTATGATATTTCAAGATTTTTTGAGGAAGCTTACAGCAAAACAGAGGGGCCTACTCAGAGGCACAGCATGCTGTCCATTGTGCAGGTGTGCAGTTAACAACAGTACTGTGTATCCTGCCTTACTACATCTACCACACAGTAGGGTGCTGCTCACCTTCAGCACCTCAGATGCTGTCATAGATATTATCAGATCACACTGGGCCTTGCTGCTCACTAGCTGACTCCAGCGACAGCCTAGTAAGATGGTGATTAGAGACCCCTCCCCAAAAAGACCTGAAAGGGAAGATAAAGCATTGATGAATCCGCCAAAGGTAAAAAGATCGAACTGCAACTGGGGAAGTCCAGGAAAAAGATAGCCCAGACTCAACTCTGCTCCAGAAGCAACAGTCACAGTGCTGAGTCTGTGGATGGGGAAGAGGAGACTGCGGGCTTACTGGCAACTAATAGATATGCCCCTCTCTGACACAGTTCTCTTCCTCTGGAAGCCACAGCCAGCCCAACCACAGCCACAGAGCCTGCCACCAATATTACAGAAATACCTGCTCCTGACACTTAAAGCTGGTGATTTCCTGTGCCTCAGTTGAGGCAGCTGCCATGCCATTGCCCTCTTCTGGATCTTCTGGCACTGAGAAACCCATTAGGCCATCTCGTCCACAAGACTCTGGCACTATTCAGGGCTCTACTCTACAGCCACCTCCTTGAGTATGGCACAAACTGTGTTTAGAAGACACTTGAGCTAAGTACATGACTGGTGAGAGTGGGAGGTGGAGAATGGGAGGGCACACCTTCTGGGTGCAAACTCTGACTTTGGTAATCCTGCAAGACTGTATTTGCTTTCATCTGGCTTGGTTTGGCCCCCAGTTGCTGTCCCACCCAGCTTTTCGCTGCTTAGCATGGCCATGTGAGTCGCCTTCTGTAAGGTTGTTTTGCTTGCTGTACCCTGTACCTTATCCCAGAGCCCTCAAAAGGTCTGCAACTTGGCTATATCCATTCATAAAGACATTGCTACTTTATTATTATTGAATGATGGCAATACCACAGTAATGATATGGAGGACATAGCTGGCTGGAGGGCTAGTTGTTGATGCAATGAGGGTTATCTCTACACTGCCACATACTCAAAGGTCTTGTCTAAAATGGGTAGGGGGCAATGGCTGGAAGCAGGTACAGAATTACTTCCTGACCCTTAACAGAGTGCTGTAGCAGTACCTCGCTTTTCTGTGGTACCCCATCTCTGCTGACAACTTCTTATTGGTACAGACCCACAAACCACTGCAGGTGGGACTTCAACCCATGGTTTACTTCCTCCCTTCCCCCTATTACTAGCTCCCCCCCTTCGGTTCCCACCTCCATCTCTAGTGACTCTGGTGCCTCAAGCGCATAACTCACTGTCATCTGGTCATCCAAAGCAGAGTAACCCAAACTCCTACCACTCTAGGAAGCACAGTACAGAACTTCCCATTCAGTCCCTCATCTTGTGACCTGTTACCAGGGACACTATCAGCTACTGCCAGGAATCAAACCCATGTGGCCCAACTGTCTATTGACAATTACTGGCAGGTTGCTTTGCTAGGTGTGGTGGTCTCCCTTGGCTTTTGGGACTCCATGAAGGGCCATAGGAGCATGTTTCTTCTTCTTCTTTACAGCTGGATCTTGCTGCTCTGACTGAGTAAAGGATGCATGGCTACAGCTGATCAAGCAAGTCCTCCCCACCCCCACCCCCCAGCCAGAGAGCAGTCTCACACTTAGACTTCTATTCTGGGACTGTACTAGAGTGGTAGCTGAGAGTTGACCAGGTGCCAAATTTGGAGTTCCCTGCCCTCCTCCTTTTCTTGGTCCTCCCCACCAGAGGCATTGGCTGAGTTCTGCCTAAATCCGTACAGTTCAAAGACCTTCAAATCCCTGGCACACAGGTTTAAATACAGGCATAATTTATTTTATTTATTTATTTATTACAATAGTTTTACCAGGAAAGACATACTGTGCTAATAACGGATCTTTGACAGTCAGTCAACAATTCCGTTGTCGGCCGACATTACAGCGACTCCTTTATGACGACTGCATTTGAGGTCAGCAGAAAGGGACTCACTCCAGATTGTGTTTTCTTAGGGGGAGGGGCTTTGCCCTCCACACCTCCGCCGCTAAATTAATCAACCCTGAGTTGGAGTTGCTTCTGCGAGGGGGTGCAATACCCCCAGAAAGCAGTTCCAGGGTCCCGCACTGACACTACAGTGACCTGGCACTTTTGCCACTGTGGTGTTGTTCGCAGTAAAGTTGTCATCATAGCAACGGCATACTGCTGATAACAGCTCATTTCCAGATGCGTCCTGGTGGAAGGGGTTGTGGAAAGTCATAAGTAAAAATCAGTGAAACAGTTTTTAACATCAACATTAAAAAACTATACAGATTAGATATAAATAGAGTCATGGTGGCAAGAGAAAACATTTCAGTTAAGGAATAGACTAAAAGTGCATGGTAAAAATGGTGGGGGGGAAAACAAAACAAACAAACGTAAATTAGAGGGTAAAGGACAGTTACAAGAGGGTGAACAGAAGTCATGAAGAAGAGACTTTAAGGAGAAGGCAGAAGAAGCAGAGTGAGTAGATAGGGGGAAGGAGAACCAGAGCTTTGGCATATAATAAGAAAAAGCAGACTGACCAGCAGTAGCTTTCCTAGAAGAAATAAGGAGGGAATGTGAAGTACAACTGTGGCAAAGGTAGCTGGAAACAGGGGGAGGAGTTAAGTGAGATGAAAGGTAAGAAAGAAGAGCACCAAACCAGAATTTAGAAATAAAGGAAGCACAATGGGAAAGAAGCCTGGTATCAAGAGAAGAGAGAGAATGGTCAGAGTAGAGAGAATAGTGGTTGGTATGAGGGAAACAGTCTAGAGAAAAACGACAGAAAGAGTGAAATAGGGGGTCCAGTCTGGCAAGGGAAGATTTAGGTGCACCACTATAAATCAGATTGCCATAATCAAGGATAGGGAGAATCATCTTAATGATAATGTCACGGTGGACGGGAAGTGGGACACATGCTTTATTCCTGTACAGAGTACCTAGTTTGGGGTGAAGTTTTTAATGAATGGCATCAATATGAATGGAGAAATCAAGATGACTGTCAAGACAAACTCCAAGGTACTTAAAAGAGCAAACATCCTCAACTGAAGTACCATCCAGGGTGTGAAAAACTGGGAGAGGAAGAAGTCTGGAAAGCCTCTTACAGGTGCCAAAAGTCATAGAAACTGATTTTTTTGGTATTGAGGGTTAACTGGATAGATTTGAACCAGCGCTGAATATTGTTAAAATTCAGCCGTAACTGTGAGGTAAGATCACAAGCAGAGGAGTCAGATGCAGATAGTACTGTATGATCGGAGTACATATGAATGAACACTGAAGAACAAACAGTGGGAAGGTTATTTAAAACTATGGAAAAAAGAATAGGATCCAGGACAGACCCCTGAGGGACACCCGAGCAAATAGGGAGTGGGGAGGAAATTGAGGTACCAATCTGGACAGATTGAGACTTACCCTCAAGGTAAGAGCAGAACCAGCTGACTACAGAGTCAAAAAGACCCACTGATTTAAGCTTGACGAGAAGGAGATGGTGTGCCACAGTGTCAAAAGAATACATATAATACATTTAATAGTATAAAAATAATACTAAAGCTCTGACAGGGAGATGGCCTGGATATACACAAGACACTTCTGTCTCCCAAGATCTTATATGAAAGGAGTAAAGCCTGTTAGTTCAGTGCTATGAGTTATGACTGAGGGTTAAGAAGAAGAGAGGCATGCTAAAAGCTTGCTGCCAAGTTCTAAGTGAGCTGCTCGATTCTCCCTTTCCCTGCCATCCTATCCCCTGCACCTGCAGGTAAGCGACGGGCATGGAGCACTGGAGACTGTTCGGCCCGGTCCCTCTTACCACTCCTAACTGTGGTTTCATGCTTTGCATGCTAATGTTCTATGTTTGGTTTCTGATGTATATAGTTACTGTTTGTGGTTTTTTTTTTCTGGTGGTGTTCTACAGTTTTGAAATAGCACCCTGAAAAGAGGGGAAAGATTTTCTTCTCCCCAGTTATATTTGAGCCTTTCTGAAGGGAAACTTGTGATACCTTAGCCCTGTATGTATAGAGAGAGACAGAGGGTGGGCTCGTCCACCCAGGGAAAAATGCTTGCTTTGTGTATTCCATGGCTGCTCACCTCCAGGACCATCCTTCCTTGATGGCTGACCTGCGCTGCTATTGCTGGAACATCTGAGGCTGAACTGTCCAGTGAAGTGCAATCAGGTCACATCACACCTGCAATGCCCAAAGTAGCAGCTGGCCCTCCTTCAGGAAACTAAGCTCTCTAGTACTGAGGCCTTGAAGCTGAAGAAGGGGCAGGTAGAGATTGAGGTCCATAGTGTGGCAGCCACTAAAAAAAAAAAAAGGTCTGTTTATCCTCACACTCCAATCCCTCTCATGGAAGCTCCTCAAGTCATCAGCAGAAACTGATGGAAAATGGGTCCTAGCCCTACTCGAAATGCCAGTTGACCTGTTGCTAGTGGGTAATCTCTATCTGCCCAACAAGGGCACCCTCACGGTTTTCATGATATGACACATAGACATAGACACTTCAACTCACTCAATGTCACAACCATGATGGGAGGACTTCAACCTCACTCTGGACTTCATGGTAGGTCATAGCCATAGGAAGCTGGAGTCCCATACCAAGGCTACACAAGCAGTCAAAATGTAGATGTTTGATCAAGCTCTAACCAATCCTTGGTGCCTGTACAGTCTCTGGGTATGTGATTACCCATGCTACTCGGTGGTGCATGGTCTATACAGCTGACTGGACCTGGCTTACTTCTCAGCAGTTTATGCCTATGGTCTCATTGGCCTCCATTGGCCTCAATCATTTCCCGCCTCGTATTGGACCACACACTGGTCCAACTAGACCTCCTTTTGGGCCCAGCAACTCACCGCTCCCCGGATGGAGACTATACCCCCTTCTCTTGCATGACTCTTAGTTCAGCACCTGGCTTTAGTGGGAGATGGAGGATTTCTTCCAGGCTAATGATATGGGAGACACATCCATGGCCACCATGTGGGAGGTGTATAAAGCCACCAACTGTGGTCAGATTATTGGGGTGTGGCACATTGTCACAAGGAGCAAAAAAGGGAGCTGGCTTTGCTGGAATTCCAGCTACAGCAAAAAGAGTCAGAGTACAAAGCAGGCCCAAAGGAGGATGCCCATTCTCAGCTGCATAAGGACATCCTAGAGCTGCACATGGACATTAATGCTTTTGTGTCCAGAAGGCACAGCTGACTGTATTCAGGCTCTATCACTGTTACCTGGGGCTGAGATATGGAAAAATGCTTTCATACCAGCTTAAAAAGCAGCAAGCCGAAGGGCACATTATCATCCTACAAACTGCCAAAGGAGAAGTGTGCACCAAGTCTGACAACATCAATGCCTTGAAAGATTTTTATGAGAAACTCTATTGGTCAGTCACTGCGCCAGGGTCCACTGCAGTAGAGACTTTTCTATCCAGGCTACAACTCCCCCAGCTCCCTTTCAAACAGGTGGTAACCTTGGACCATCCCTTCACTGTGACAGAGTTTGAAATGGCCCTGAAGACACTAACCCCCACAAAGCCCCAGGAGGAGATGGATTAATGGCCGAACCTTAACAGCTACTATCCCCTATCCTGTTGCTGGTGCTGCAAAGGCTGTACACCAAAATCAGTGTTGTGGGCTCCTTCCTCCAATGATGGCAACAGCAACCATCATGGTCCTCCAAAGGAGGGGAATGACCTGTCCTCCCCAGCTAGCTACCAGGCAGTACCTCTAATAACCATAGACAGCATGTTCTATGTGGTCCTGGTGGCAAGACTAGAATACCTGTTGCCCCACCTGGTGCACTTCTCCCAAGTGGGCTTTGCTAAAATTAGGCTAAACTCAGACCATGTGAGGACCTTTCTGAACCTGACTTTAATGGCCCATTAAGCCCCCACTCCCGAGGCTGCCGTAGCCATCAATTTTGAAAAACTGTTGGATTCCATGAAGTTGTGCTTCCTGTATGCAGTGGTAACCTGGATGGGTTTTAACATGGCATTCCTGGATAGGGTTCATACTATGTATGCTAGCCTCAAGGCTCAGATACTAACTAGTGAGATCCTCTCTTCCCTATTATCGTTGGCTCCAGGCACTAGACAGGGCTGCTCCCTCTCCCTGCTCTTGTTCGTTGTAGCTATCAAACCACTAGCAGCAGCCATCTGCCAGTGTCTGAAGATAGATGGCTTGCAGGTGGGGGCTACTCAACACAAGGCTCTGTTATTCATGCCCACACATCTACCTAGCCCCTGATGAACTTGCTGCATACCTTTGCATCTGTCTCTGGGCTGCATATTAACCAGGGTAAAACTGAGGTGTTAGCCTTAAACTGCCATGGCTCTTCCATACACTTCTTGCTGCTTGGTCTCTGGTGGGCCCCAGAATGTATCATGAACCTAGGCCTCAAGATCACGCTGCAGATGAGCAAACCATGTGACAGTAACTTTGCCCCCAAATGGCAGAATTCTGAGTGGAGCTGGATCTCTGGAAACCCTTGTAGTTATCTTTGGCGAGCAAAGTGGAGGCCGATAAAATGGTCATGGTTCTTAAACTTTTCTACTTCATTTCCCATATCCCATCTCACATTCCCAAAAAGTGACTTGACCACATGGACCATCTCCTGAACAGTTTCCTGTGGGAAGGCAAACAACCATGGTACATCTGAAATGACCTCAGATCCCACTGACACAAATGGGGGTGGGGGCTGCCCTGGTTTAAGGGCTAGTGCTGGACATTTATGAGCATGCAGACCACTCAGTGGGTCCAGCAGTTTCGCCAGACCCCTCCTGGCCTGATATTGAGTTGCAACAGCTGGAAGGGCGATCTCCGTGTCTATCTCTTTGCCCCATGGGGACAGAGTTTGGCTGCATACCACACAATCTGCACCGTTATCTGGACATGGCAACAGTTAGGTAAATGGTTAAAGGTAGATCTGGTCCACCCTGAACTTACTCCAATTTGGGAGCACCCAGGCATCAAAGTTGGGAGAAGTCTGTCTCCTGACCCCCATGGAAGTTAAAGACGATATGTTCAGTGAAGTACCTCATCATTCCTTGCCCAAAATGTCTGAATTGTTTTCAGAATCTACAGGTATGCTGTGAACTGCACAAAGCAGATTTCTGGAGGTACCTGCAATCTGCAGCGCCCTGAGGCCCCTACTCAAGGCAATCCAAGGACAGGTCCCCTCATGGGAGCAACACCCACTTCGCTGATGGTATGCCCTCCCTAAGGGTAGGTGCTATATATTCCACTCTAAGGGTGACTATTCTCTACCAAATTATCCAACCTCAGTCTGCATGGGCAGATGCCCTCAGACATCAAATCCCTGAAGAGGAGTGGCACTCTTGCTAGAAGACAGCACATGTTATGGTCAGGGACTACCTTAGCAGGCAGATTAAGAACATGGTACTCCATGTATGGCACCACATCCCCTTGATACTCCACACCACCCAGCTCCTCCCGGATGACTACTGCTGTCAGTGCAATAGATGTGGTTGGAACAACTATCATATCTTATGGCTTGCCCAGCCTTGCAGCACTACTGGCAACAGTCAAAGACATAATGTGCAAGGCCCTGCAGGTGCCTAAACCAAGCTCCTCTGCCTTCTTCTTCCTAGGATCCTATGCTGAAACTCCATATTTGTTCAGAGCACAGAAGGCTTGGGTGATGATGGTGAGTACTGAGTCTGAATGTCTCCTCCTGTGCAGATAGCACACACCAGATATCCCCCCTGTTGCTGAATATATGGTCTCTCTATCACAATTAGCCAACTTCGACTATCACACCTAACCTCAAGATTCTTATAAAATTACTGGGATATTTGGCCAGCCTTCCAAAACTTCCTGCACCCCCCAGGTGTGAGGCATGGGTGCAGTCACAGCTCCAGTCCCCCACCAGGGGTAGGTTATCCATAGCCTGGTTTACTGCGAACTCACCTCTAGGATGAGTTCCCTCAGATTAGCCATCCTGTTCCACCCCTCCTAGAGCACCTATTGTTGATATGTCACCAATTGTGTCCTAGGTACCATCATGTTACTGTGTATTTGTTTTCCTTCTCTGTTGTGACTTGCACTTTAAATGGTGGAGGTGCCAAGCTCACCCTCCTCAAGAGTGTTGATACCTGGTCATACACTTACTTTTAGCATAGGAGTTATTATGAGTCTAGCTTGGAACATCTTTTCCACTACATGCTTTTCACTGTGTCATGGGCCTGTAAACCCTAAGAATGCATTTGCCTACTCATATTGTCATCCCAATGTTTCCTTTAGACTCTGCAGGCTCCCACATTGTAGTGTACATATGCTGGTTTTGTACTTGAAACAAATTCAATGAAAATTGTAACAACAAAAAGCAGCCACCGCTACTGGTCCCTAGATGCTTATTGCCAGTATCGTCATATACTGTACCAGTTGAGTTTTGAATCATCTGGAACTTTTCCAACTGGGGGGAAAGGGGGATAACCCAGAGGCACAGGTGTCACAGTTAAGTAGTAACTGAAGTGAAGTCAGCAATAGTATAACTTTGTGACCAGTTGAAAGTTGGTTTAGATGAGGCCCACCCACCAAACTTGGACTTGCTGTCTTGCACGGGATTAGATATAAGACACCACCATGTCATATGGCAGTACCACTGAAGCAGCCAGATTTTACCCAGACACATCTGGATCCACCTATTCCCTCCCATGTTACTACCGTCCCCAGGCATAAGGTGTGTGAAAAACAGAGCCCACCCCTCTCCCCATGGCAGGAGGTGCCCAAGACAACCACTCAGCAGTACATATGCCATCTGATATGTGAAATCCTGGACTCCAGAATATAATTCTTTATACAGTTTAAATACAACTGTATATCATCCCAATTTAGTGAGGAGAGCTGGCTTTAAAGATGATAGGAGGTTCATCCTGAGCATAAGAGACCCCTCCAAGAAAGGATACACCTGCATTCAGCAGTCTTAACATATATTTATTTATTTATTGAATTTTGATGACCGGGTAGGCCCACTGGGTCCCGAAGGTCCCTTTTTCAGGGGTGACCCGGGAATAACAGTACATGAATAATTAAACAGTTGAACATAAGCATATACAGGTTATCATGGGTATACAGTATTCGGCTGTGTACACGTAGCAGTTGTGATAGTGGTATCATATATCTAGTTGGTAAGTTGTTGTTATTTCATTACATTCTCCTTTGTCCTACGTATTAGCGAGACAGAACTGGGGATTCATTAGGTATAGTGGTTCTAGAGCATCCGGATGGTTCAAAGAGGGGGAAGAAAAGGTGCTACCTTGTTGGGGGGGGTTAGAGTTTTTAGTTTGGTAAGCAGGCAAGTTGTGGTCATTGTAGTAATGTCAGGTGTGGTGGCACTGGCATATGCTTGTTGTCATAAGATAGGTCTTGAGTCTTGAGTGAAAGCACAGCACCGATTGGGTTTCTCTTACCTCCAGAGGAAGGTTGTTCCACAAGGCAGGGGCAGCATGCATGAAAGATTTCTGTCCTGCCTTAGTCCTAACCTTGGGGACCTCAAATAACGTTAGGCCCGAGGACCTAAGGCTGCGCTGGTTTCTTTTTATTGTGAGGAGTCCCCCAAGATTCAGGAGAGGCGTGGGGCTAATTATCTTCTTTGTCAGGCAGAGTACAGGGTAACTGAGGCGGGCTTCCAAGGATGGCCAGTTAAGCTTAGCTAGCGCCTCACAGTGGTGACTCCTAGAGTGGGATAAGGTGGCAAAGCGGGCCACCTTGTTGTATAGAGTCTGTAATTTACTGTACTCCAGCTTATCTCCTATGTCCATTTCAGGGTTTGTAAATTGGTTTAGCACATGATAACATGGCACCATGCAACCATATTCTCTTCAACCATCAGCTGTATATCCAGAGAGAAGAGAACTTTGTGTGGCTTTTGTTGGTAGTAGCCATACATACTGTAACTGTGAAAACAGTAGCACTTTCTGTGTGCTGGGTAGGTAGTGTGGAGCCTTTAGCAAGGTCCTTAGTGGAGATTTCTGAGAGAAGGACCCTAGAAACTAGAGAAAAAAAAACAAGTATTTGTCAATGCAGAATTTTTATTTGCTTGTATTTACTGTGTTATTATTGGGAACAGATAACACAGAGGAAAAATGTAACAAATTAATAACCTGAGTTATAATAGTGAATTGCTATGATTGGGAAATGAAAAGATTGTCTGCTTCCTCAACCCACCATCTGTCACATGGCTCAAATGGGGGTATATGCCCCTACCCCATACTCCTCCCAGATGGCACACCAAGACTGTAAGGGGAAATGCAGAGATTGTTGTAAGGCGGGGTCTGGCCAGTTGTGGAGGGCATGCGGGGAAGGTGGTGTGTGTGCAGGGGACATACATCCTTTAAGAAATTAAAATACCTCAGTATAATCACAAATACTGTAAAACATTGAAAACAAAGTATTTTTCTAACCTGTGTATCGGTCTGTATTTTTTACTCCATTCTACGCATTTGTCTGACAGCTATAGAGAATCCACTTGTGTTCTTTTCTTTACCTTTTGTGTGCATAGTATGCTATCTCTGATTAAGGTCATTCGGAGCCCCGCATTTTGCACCAATAATTATTTATTTATTTATTTTATTGAAATGTTGCACCAGGAAGGCACACTGAACAAGAAGTTGATCGTCTCTGGGTGGGTACAAGTGGATGTTAACAGAGAATAACATACAGATACAATTACATTCAAGGCACATATTATATGGAGACTAGAACTCCATTATCGCCAACACACGGGGTGTTGGCATTACAATTAAAAACAGATAAACAGTACTTTTAAACTATTAAACAGTTAAACAATTAAAGTGCTAGTGGAAGGAAGAGCATTAAGGGGGAACAGGGGTGCCGACAAGGGAAAAGAGAAGTGGAGCAAGGAAAAGGGAGGGGGCCAGGGCTATTAACAGTAGCAGGTACTAGACCCAACTGAGTGATGCATTTCAGAACTGGTCTAGGGAGAGCTGAGGAAGAAGCTCTGGCAGACAAAAATGTAGCACAGGACCTATAGGGACATGGGAATATAGATAAGTGTATTGGGGTACAGAGGTGGGACAAGAGAAGAATGGGGGGTGAGAGGAGAGGGGGAGGGGGAGAGGAGAATTTAGGGAGAGGAAGGAATACATGCCTAGCACTATCCCCTCCAGGATGCAGAGAACCCTGCCATAGGCAGGGCCAGGTGATGACATGTAGGTAGAGTTAAGCTGAGAAGGAACTGGGAGAAAGTAAGGGAGGGGAAAAGCTTGCCTAGATCTAGCCCCTCCAGGATGCTGGGA
Organism: Neoceratodus forsteri; assembly: GCA_016271365.2. NCBI lineage: Eukaryota > Metazoa > Chordata > Ceratodontiformes > Ceratodontidae > Neoceratodus > Neoceratodus forsteri. The sequence goes on along the minus strand of CM028133.1, from coordinate 594,085,754 downwards.
ACTCTGCCAGGGGCAGAGCCGGACAAAGACAATTTGGATGAGAAGGAAGGGGATGGGGGGGCAGATGATATAACAAGGGCATTGTAGGTTAGGAAACTAGGTAGATGTGGAGGAAAAAGGAAGGAAAGATCACGTTAGAGCTAGCCCCTCCAGGATGTTGAGAACCTAGCAAGGGAGAAGAGCGCAGACAAGCAAGTTGGTAAGAAGAGATAGAGGGGGAGGTGGGAGAGAGGTAGGATAAAGGCTAGAGGGTCTATTATCGGTTGGAGGGTGAGTTATCAATCTAGGGAGCAGGTTCTGGGAAGGAGCTTAAGGAGGATTAAAGTAGGAGCAGCTAGAGGAGAGATGGTTGTGTAAGACAGAGGCAAGGGAGGAGGAGGAGGAGGAGGAGTGTCGTATTTGGTGGGGAAGAGAGTTCCTGAGTTTGGGGAAGTGATGGGAGAAACTGGTCTGACCAATGAGAGTAGAACAGGGGGGGACAAGCAAGGTACGGGTATCAGCGGATCTGAGGGAGTGGGAGGGAGGGAGGGAGGTGAAGGGGCAGAGAAGGAGCATGAGAGGTAGGTGTGGGGAGTTCCCTGAGCCAAAATTTCAAAGTGAGCTTGGTGCAATGAACGATGTACTGTTTGCAAGTGGGGGTAAGGACAGGGCATGGCAGAGGTCGCAATGATGTGAACCAGAAGGGGCATCAAGGGTGAAGCGACAGAAGGAATTAAAGAGAGAGTCCAGTCTGGTTAGGGAGGATATGGGAGCAGCACCATAGACTACATCATAGTAGTCACAAATGGGGAGAATCATACTCTGAACAAGTTCACGCTGGGCCGTAGAAGGGATGCAGCTATGATTCCTGTATAGGGCACCAAGCTTGGGGTGCAGTTTTTTCAGGATTTATTTATTTATTTAAGAGTTTAACCAGGCAGGCATACTGAGCAACTAACCACTCGTTTCCAGATGCGACCTGGGGGAAGCAATGGGGGAACATTCTGGAAAACAGACACACAGGTTTATGTACAGTTGAGAAGGCACAATATGAAGGACTATACACGTTGGTAGCTAAGGTAGTCATGCAGCTTAAAGATTAGGCAGGCATAGAGACAATGCACAGAAAAGACATTTCATTGTACAAAGAAAATTAAAATTAAAATAGTTAGTGATTTGTAGACTCTAAAGAGGAATGCTTACATAGTCCACTAAGTATGGTACTGAGGCCCAGAAGGCCTTGAGGGCTACTAATGTGTAGGCCCGTTGCAGGAGCAGACAGTGAGAAAGTGTTCATGGAGGTGGGAGTTGAAGTGACTAGAATTAGTGATATGGTGGATATCTGTTGGGAGGTCATTCCATAGTTTAGGTAAGTGGTAACTAAGCGCAGCCTGACCCATGGTGGTACGCATGCAAGGGATATGGAAGTGCCTAGTATCTGAGTGTCGCAGCGAGTAAGCCACCCGGGGTTGAGAAGTTAAGGTGGAATTCAGGTAGGGTGAGAGGGTGTGGGACCAGAATTTAGCAGCAACTCGTGAGCAGTGGATTTGTCTGCGGGCTGAGAGTGAGGGAAAGGCCAGAGAGCTATAAAGGTCACAGTGGTGCGTCAGTTTAGGACATTCCAGTATGAAACGGCAGAAGGAATGAAAGAGTGTGTCCAGGCTGGTCAGAGTGGAGGGTGAGGTGGTGCCATAGACTACATCCCCGTAATCAAAAATTGGAAGAATCATTTTTTGCACGAGTTCGCGCCTGACCGGAGTAGGCAGGCAGCCTTTGTTACGATAGAGGGCCCCCAGTTTAGGAAGCAATTTTTGGTGAAGGGAGTCTATGTGAATTGAGTAGTCTAGATATTGGTCGAGCCAGATGCCGAGGTACAGGAATCTAAGGGGGTAAGATACAGGGTTAGGAAACTGGGGTGGATGGTGAGTCGGGAGAGCCGAGGTTGTGAGCCAAAGGTTAGTGAGATTGTTTTTTTTTTGCATTTAAGAAAAGCTGATTCGATCTGAGACAAAGTTGAACAGCGTTGAAACCCTGCTACAGTTGGTCATGCACTGAATGTGCGGATGGGCCAGTGTTGTAAAGCACAGTATCATCTGCATACATGTGTATAGCAGAATGGGAGCATACCGGAGGCAGTTCATTCAGGAAAACTGAGAAAAGGATAGGGCCCAGGACTGAACTTTGAGGAACTCCCATTGTGATAGGGAGGGGGGACGATGTGCTGGGGCCGATGCTCACGGATTGTTGTCTGCCATGCAAGTACACCAGAAACCAATTAGTGGCATGGTCGGATAGGCCAGCAGCCTTGAGTTTGCCCAGTAGTATTGTGTGATAGATGGTATCAAAGGCTTTGGCTAGATCGATGAAAATGGCCGAGGTGATATGGCCTTTATCCATACCTGAGAGGATATCATTTGTGACTCTTAATAGGGAGGTGACAGTGGAATGAGATTTTCGGAAGCCTGATTGATAAGGGGTGAAGAAAGAGGACTCGACTAAAAATTGGGAGAACTGAGCAAGGACAAATTGCTCTTGTATTTTTGCCAGAGTTGGGAGGAGGGAGATGGGACGGTAGTTCCTAGGGGAGGAAGGGTCCCCCCTTTTGGTAGAGGGATGACAGTTGCCATCTTACATGCTGTAGGAATTGTTGACGTAGAGAAGGAGAGGTTGAGCAGGTCAGCTATCGGTGTGGCAATAGCAGGGGCCGAGAGCTGGAGTAGTCTGGAGTCCATGCCTGAGGGACATTTACTCTTGTTGGGGTTTAGGTTACACAGCGAATGGTAGACTTTGGTCGGGGAGACAGGTCGGAAGGAGAAGGGGGGGAGGTGTGCTGCGAGTTGGAAGCGGTAGTTGCCTTGAGTGGGGAAAGAGGTAGGCTCTGAACCAGGGAGGAAACGCTGCTGGTGAAGAATGTGTTGAAAGCCGAGGCAACTGCTAAGGGGTTGGTGACAGCTGTGCCTAGAATGGATAGGGCCGGGGTAGGTGGTTGTACAGGCGTGGATAGGAGGGATTTAATAGTTTTCCAGAATTTGGTTGGGTGATTAAGATTTGTGCTAAGGGCCAGCGAAAAGTAGTTCTGTTTAGCATGTCTGATCGATTTCGTGCAAGAGTTACGAAGGGCTCGATAAAGTAGGAAGGCTTGATGGGAGTTAGTCGATTTGAACTTTTTCCATGCCTGGTCCCTGGTGCGGCATTTGCTGATGATATCAGCGGAGATCTATGGGAGGTGGGAGCCCCTTACTCTAGTGTTTTTTTGTGGAGCATGTAGATTCCAGACATGCAGGAAGCTATTTTGGAAGTAGTCAAGTGCAATGTCAATTGAAGGGGCCCTGGAGATGAAGGACCGGTCCACCATAGACAGATCCGACAGGAGTGATGTTAGAGAGAGTGATTTGAAGGACCTGGCTAGTAGGGTCTGGGAGGGGGGTTTGAGGGGTTTATGTACTTTTCTGACTAAGTATACCATATGGTGATCACTTAGGGAGTGTGGGAGTAAGTCTGCTCCTATAGACCTATGGGGGTATGTGGTCAGTGCCCAGTCGAGAAGGGAGTGGTTGTGCATTTTTAGGTTTAGCCTGGTGGGTTGGGAAATTTATTGTGTGAGGTTTAGGGCATTTACTTTGGAGCATAGCTTGGCGCAGTCATTTGCTAGCCAGTTGTAATTGAAGTCGCCTAGGACATATAGTTCTCCTGTTGCGGCAGTGGATTTTATGTTGGCTAGGTGGTCCAGTATGCATGGTATAGGGGTGTTAGGGGCGCAGTAGGATCCTGCTACATACACTGGAGCGGAGAAGGGCAGAGCAATTTTGATGGTTAGAGACTCTATCTGTGGCGAGGGAGTAGGGGTGGGGACCGGGGATAGTGCTGACGTGGCCAGAGAAGTTGAGGTGCTGGTCCAGCCAAACCCCAAGGTATCTGAATGAGGATGTGTCCTCAAGAATTGTCCCATCCAGGGTGTGGAAGGAGGGTAAGGGATGAAGCCTAGAGAGTCTCTGCCTGGTGCCACAGGTCATGGAGACGGTCTTCTTGGCATTCAGGAATGATTGATGTGAGGCAAACTAGAGCTGAACCTGATGAAAGTCATGCTGTAGGGTGTTTGCTACATCAACAGGGTGTATGCCTGAGGTAAACAAGACAGTGTCATCAGCATACATGTGGATTGAGGAGGAGGGGGAGCAGACTGAGGGTAGGTCATTGAGGAAGATGGAGAAAAGAATGGGATGAAGCACAGAACCCTGTGGGACTCCTGTGGAGATGGGGTGGGGAGGGGAGATTGCATCATGAATCCTGACTGATTGCATTCTGCCTGTGAGATAGGCTTTAAAACAGTTATAGGCCTCGTTAAACAGACCAGCTGCTGTGAGGGAGTCAAGAAGCAGGGCATGTGAGACTGTGTTGAAAGCCTTTTCGAGGTCAGCAAAGATGGCAAAGATGATAAGGCCCTTGTCCATTCCGGTAAGGATGGAGTCTGTGCGCCTAAGAAGGGAGGTGGTGGTGGAGTGGTTCTTCCAAAAAACAGATTGGAACAGGGTGTAAAAGGAGGCGTCAGAGAGAAAGGAGGTAAGTTGGGGGAGAGCAAGGTGTTCTTGGAGCTTGGTGAAGGAGGGGAAGGGAGGAGAGAGAGATTGGACAATAGCTGCTAGGAGAGGTTGGGTCCCCACCTTTTGGGAAAGGGAGGACAACTGCATGTTTCCAGGATGAGTGGACTGATGAGGACAAGAAGGAAAGGTTTAGGATTAAGGAGAGGGGGTAGGCGATAACTGAAGCTGATAGGTAAAGAAGTTTAGGGTCGAGGTTGTCAGGCGAGGAGCCTTTAGAGGGATTGAGAGAGAGAGAAGGGTGGCAAGTGTTTCAACCAGTGAGATAGCAGAGAAGGAGAAGGAGGAGTGGGCATTGGGGAGATGGGGCAAGGGGGGGATGGGAGAGGGGAGGATAGTAGGAAGGGACTTAAGTAGGGCAGAGGCGTATGATGTGTAATATGAGTTAAACTCTTTGGCCACTAAGCTAGGGTCAGACACGAGGGCGTTATTTATTTTAAACACTGGGGGATGTGTGAGATGGGGGGGAGAATAGGGTGTGAACCACTATCCAGAATTTAGAGGGGGTATTAATAGTGTTGAATTACACCTTTATTTATTTATTTATTTTTAGCCAGGCAAGACACAGTAAGCTGAAAGCTTGTTTATAGGTGCGACCTGAGAGCACAAGGAAGTTAAGTGACTTGCTCAGGGTCACACAGTATGCAAGTGGGGGCTGTGGGATTCAAACCCAGGCCTCTAGGTTTGCAGCTCAGAGCCTTAAACCATTGCACTATACTGCCTCGTCTAGGAAAGTTGATTTAAAATATTCAGACTTAGCTAGCCTGGTAGCTTTTGTACAAGCATTGCTTAGCATTCAGTACTTAGTGTAATCTGTAGGATGCTGAGTGGCCTTATGCTTTCTCCAGGCTTTGTCATGTACCCTAAGGCAGGTCAGCAATTCCTGGGTGATCCAAGGGTAATGGTTTCCACGTACTCTAATGCATTTGAATGGTGCAAAAGAGTTCCAGGTTGCCAGGAATTTTTCTTTGAAGTATGCAAGGGCTTGGTCAATGGAAGAGGCAGAGGCTAATGGGGCCCAATTGGAGGTGTCTAGTTCGTGAAGAAGGGGATTGAGGTCTACGGAGCTGAAAGAGTGGAGCTGCAGGAGATTATGTGGGGATTTGGGTTAATGGACCTTTCTTATTATAAAGATTGGGTGGTGGTCTTTGAGGGTGTCTGGGAGGAGACATAATTTAATGACTCAGTGGGGTGAGAGATAAGAGCCCAGTCTATCAGGGAATGGTTTAGGATTTTATGATTTAGGCGGGTGGGTTCCAATATGAGTTGGGAGAGACTGAGGGCAGTAATGTCATTTCGTATTTTGGAGGTGGCAGAGGCCAGTCAGTTTAGGTTTACATCGCCCACAATGTATAATTCACTGGAATTTGAAAGGGAGATTATATTGTTAATGAGTTCTAAAGTAACAGAGGATTTGGTTCCGGGGCGACAGTAGATTCCAGCTGTGAAGACTGGACTGGAGAAAGGCAGGGTGATGTCTAATATTAGGGCTTCATAGGAGAAGGGTAATGAGGATGAAAGAATGACTGTGTATGGAAACGAGGAAAGGATATACATGGTGACTCTGCCACCTCTACCAGCCCTATCTTGCCTGACTATAGAGTAACCTGGGATGTGGACGGAGTGGTCAGGAATTTTGTCTTTTAACCAGGTTTCGGTTAGAATGAAAATATCCAGTGTGAGGGAGACAATCATAGGTCGTAAAAGGTCTACTTTTGGAATAAGACTACAGATATTTAGATAGAGGATTTTCAGACTTTTAGGGAGGGCTGAAGATATATGTGGGTTACGCGTGTTCGAGGGAGGAGTGGCACTGGCAGTGATAGGGGCAGTAGGGCAGGGGTTAGGATGGATATTACCTGTAGTGAGTGGCAGGAGGGTGATAATAATGAAGTGCAGCTTGGTGCATTTGTGATGGATTGAGTATTTAGAAATGTTTTGGGGTGGGGTTGAAGACATGGTGCACAGTTTGTTAGGAGATGGAGGAATGCCAGATGGCAAGGTATGGAGGAGAGAGTGGCAGGGGGGAGATGAGGAAAATGAGACCAGAGTACATTAGAGGTACTGTAGTAATGGCCAGGATGGAGATAGGGGCTAAGAGGGCAGGGGGGAAAGGCACAGCAGTTTTTTTTGGTAGGGGAGCTTGGTAAGCTGGGGTATGTAAAAAAAGATTAGAATCAGGAGAAGAGGGAAAGATGACTGAGGGCTGAACATAATGGAGACGGGCAGTGATACTGTTTAAGACAAATGGAAGCAGGAATGGGAGAATGAGTGGAAGATCCTTGCTGCTTGATAGAGGTTAGAGGTGTAGTAAGAAGCGGTAGCAGCTAGCTTAGGAAAACAAACAGTAGCAGCTAGGGTTTGAAAAAAACAACAAAAAAAAGGAATTGGATAGTCAGTTAGTGATTAAACTAATAGTGAACATGGGAGGGTAAGCTGTGAGTGGACAAGGCACTTTTAATAGAGGCCAGGGTTGAGGATGGCAGGTGGAATGAAAATACAGGGAAGCAGCAATGCAGAGAGGAGTAAATCAGACCAAGCACTAGCAATATTTTAAAGTTTGCACTCTAAAAATACAGGGAAGCAGCAATGCAGAGATGAGTAAATCAGGCCAAGCTGTAGCAATATTTTAAAGTTTGTGCTCCAAGCTGAGGAGGGCAGCAGCATCCAGCGGGGAGTTTTGGAGACTCAGGAGCCATCCAGTCATAGCCGCAGCATACAAGCCCCTGAAGCTTGGCAATTGTACCTGAGATGCGGAGGTGAAGGCACTCAAGTCCAAGGGGCAGCCGGCTGGTCCGGAGCCGGGCCACTGTGCGATAGAGAGCCCAGTCAGGGTGTGATCCTGAAGCAGAGAAGGAGAGAGAGAGAGAGAGAGAAAGAGAAAGAGTCAGGGCCAGTTATATTTAAAATTAGGCTGGGAGGACAAAAGGTAGGTGTAGCAGGAGCATACAAAGGGAGAGAGAGGGAGAGAGAGGGAGGGAAGGAGGGAAAAATAGGGGCAGGCAGGAATAGAATGCAAGTAGAGGGTGTCAGTTCTTCGATGCCAGCAGCCCTGAGTAGACTAGAATCATTAAGTAATTAAGTATGAAGAGAGAGGTGAGAGAAAATCAGATCATAGAAGAGTGTGGGGCGGGCAGAACAGGAGAAAATAGTTAGGTGGAGGGGCTGCTTCGGCACCAATGGCTGGAGCAGACCGAGAGAAAGTTATTTCAAATCAGGAATTTGCAGGCTAAGGGGAAGGGAAAGGCTACCAGTTTAAAAAGAGTAGGCTAGAAGTGGGCCGAACAGGAGGAGAATACTTATTTGGGGGAAGGGGTGCTGGGCTACAGCTCCTAGTGGGCCTGTAAGGTGAAAAATTACAGCAGGTTAATAGCAGGAGACAGTGAAGTGGGAAAGCAGTATAAGGTGGAAGGACTGTGAGAGAGGGAGGATAGCAGGGTTAGGAAAGTCTGTAAAGACAGATATGAAATAAAAGAAACAGCAGACTCCTGCTGCAGGGGCTAAAAACAAGCTAGCAGTTGGAGAAGTAAGCTAGTATCTTTATGCAGGCTACAAAGGGTCGCTGCTGCTAAATAATATTTGTAACATCAATTAATAACTAACAGTTAAATTGTACAGTTCATTAAGCAGGCTGTAAATTACATACTGATTTCTAAGCAATTTTTTTATAGCATTAATTTTACACTGTTCACTGAGCAGGCTGTATAATAATCACTATGGCTAAGCAATAATTGTACCTTAAATTCCTACTTGAAAAATGGGCTTTTTATTTGGAGGCATCTGATTGGATGGTACCCATTCCACAGGGGTATATTAACTTTCAAAAGTGTCAGCCCAAACCTGCCTTGTGCCCAGCCAAGTATCCTTGTGCCCAGTCTGCTTCATCATTGGCTGAAGCACTAGGCACACAATTTCAAACTGCCGCCATTTTATTTCATCGTTTAGTGAGAGCCCCCCCCACCACCACCACACATACACAGTCACTACTTGGATGAGACAGCAGCCAGTAACAGAAAAATAGTTTCTACCTGTTTTGCAAGCTTTAAACCAATCTCTCTGCTTTTCCCCCTGTAAGAAAAATGACTGCTGCCTCCGCTTGATAAGTTTCGCCTGACAGCCACCACAAAAGCAGCCCAATAAACTGAACACATTTGCCTGAAGAGTAACATTATCTTTTTTTTCCCCTATCTTTCAATATCTCTCCTGACCAGTGTCACTGCCAATTCCCTGTCTTCCCAAGCATCAAAACGGACTTAAAAAAAACGGCACATCTGCAGAGCAATCAACATAGTTTTTTTTTTTTTTTAACCCTGTGGTCCAGACAGCCGTCGTAGTGGAGGTCCTGCCTGCCCCCAGCCCGCTCTGCTCCTGTACTCCATTAAAGACAAGTCTGCTGGCCAACACAGTGAAGCTTCTTCTGTCAGCCAGTAAGCCATCCCTACCCACAAAAGAACAAAACTATGCCCATTTAAGGCCAAGCTGCTGCTGTATCTGGCCATTCTTAGTAACTCATGTATCAGGTTACCTGTGCGTAATCCTACTGTTATTGATAGCTTATCTTTTCTGCATAGCATCCATCTCCCTAACCTCCTCCCCTGCTTGGTGTGACCCCACTGAGCATTTACTCCCACGCCTCTTATCCTCCCCCGCCTCCTGCTTTCTCTTCACAAATGTTAATCCCCAATTTTCACCCCAGTTTCCACACCTCAACCCCACTTTAAAACCCTTTCCTTATCGCTCTCTCCCCCCACATTACTCAGCCCTGCCCTATCACCTATTTACTTAACCCTGGGTAGATTGCTATCCATTCCCACCGCTCTGACCACCCTCCCCCTGCTCTCATCTATTCTGTCCTCCCCCTCCTTTTGTCACCACCACTTCTGACCCTCCATAACTCTACCTGCACTCTCTAAAGCTCAACTACTACTGTAAATTGCTTACCCACCTTAGGTATGCTCCAAATACTGTTGCAATAAAGTTGACCTCTCCTATCTGATGTATTTTAACTGTACTTGCTTGAATTTATATCCGTATGTACCATAATGTACTTGCCTGCTGTATATACCCCTATCTGTTTTGTAATGTTGACATACCTTGTCTATTGCCTTACGATGTAGAACCTTTGTAAACAAGTTTTTAGCTCAAAGGTGTTATCCGAGATTCCAATAATAAAATAAATCCCTTCAAGTGGGGAAAAAAAACAACCTTCCTTTTCGGCGACTCACCTCGGTCTCGCCATATGTTCTCAAGTATCCAACCAGATATTGGAAGCTGCTCCACATTCAGGACACTGAGCAAAAATAAAAAACACAATAATTTAGCCATATTTAATCACTAGTTTCAGCGGCAGCTGAAAAAGCACACTTTAAGTTTAAAGTAAAATCCGGTACTTGCCATTCCTCGCTTGCACTTCCTGCTTTACATGGCAGGGCATGCAAACATTGCAACTTATGAATGGGGAAAAAAGAATATGTCAAGACAGAAAACTGCATTTTTAAAAAAATAACAATATGAAGAACTGTAAAAGAAACTCCTTTATTCTGAATGTGGAGCAGACAGTGGGTGGAGAACACATTAGCTCTGTGGTGGTGAGGGGGGCAGAAAGACATGGAATAGCACAGAAATGGAGGTACTACTTTACAACATAAACATTTTATTTATTTATTTATTTATTTAGTTTTTGTTGACCGGGTAAGTGCACTAGACAAATCCTGCCTATTTTCAGGCACGACCCGGGGGGGGGAAGGGATACAGATGAAAGCCAACTGACCTTGAACCTGATTAAGCTTTAATTTCATTTCACTCTATTTTTTCAATTTCTTTTTAAATTTGAGTAAATCCCACATAAAAATGTCACAGGTAGCCCATTTTCTAAGTGCACTAATATCCTCCAGGGTGGGTGGTATGGGTAATACCGGACCTTTCAGGGGCTATAAAGCCCTCCACCTGTGGCATCGGGCCTCATTATGCCCATGGGCAGTCCGATATTACCCAATACTGCTCACCCTGTCGGGTATTATTGCTTGCACAGTTCACTAAGCAGACTGAAAGTTTAACTCAGGGGCTAGACAGTAATTGCAGCATTAATTTTGAAAATACAGGAAAGCAGTAATACAGAGAGGAGTAAATCAGGCCGAGCAGTAACAATATGTTAAAGTTTGCACTCCAAGTTGAGGACAGCAGCAGCATCCAATGGGAACGTTGGAGACTCAGGAGCCATCCAATCACAGCCACGGCATACAAGCCACTGAAGCTTGGTAATTGTACCTGAGATGCTGAGGTGAAGGTACTCAAGTCCAAGGGGCAGCTGGCTGGTCCAGAGCCGGGCCACTGTGTGGCAGAGAACCCAGTCAGAGCTCGATCCTGAGATACTGAGGTGAAGGTGCTCAAGTCTGAGGGGCAGCTGGTTGGTCTGGAGCTGGGCCACTGTGTGGCAGAGAGCCTGGTCAGGGCTCAATCCTGAGATGCGGAGGTGAAGGCGCTTGAGTCTGAGGGGTGGCCAGCTGGTCTGGAGCTGGGCCGGTGTGTGGCAGAGAGCCTGGTCTGGGCTTGATACTGAGATGCGGAGGTGAAGGTGCTTGAATCTGAAGGGCAGCCAGCTGGTCTGGAGCTGGGCTACCATGCGGCAGAGAGCCTGGTCAGGGCTCTATCCTGAGATGTGGAGGTGAAGGTGCTCAATTCAGAGGGGTGGCTGGCTGGTCCAGAGCTGGGCCACTGTGTGGCAGAGAGCCCAGTCAGGGCTCTATCCTGAGATACAGAAGTGAAGGCACTCAAGTCCGAGTGGTGGCCAGCTGGTCCAGAGCCAGGCTGTTGTGTGGCAGAGAGCCCAGTCAGGTCTAAATCCTGAAATGCAGAGATAAGGTGCTCAAGTGTGAGGGGTAGTCAGTTGGTCCGGAGCTGGGCCACTGTGCGTCAGAGAGCCCGGTCAAGACTCGATCCTGAGATGCAGAAATTAAGGTGCTTGTGTCCGAGGGTGGCTGGCTGATCCAGAGCTGGGTTGCTGTGTGGCAGAGAGCCCAGTCAACGCTCAATCCTGAGATGCAAAGGTGAAGGTGCTTGAGTACGAGGGGTGGCTGGCTGGTCTGGAGCAGGGCCACTGTGCGGCAGGGAGCCCGGTCAGAGCTCGGTCCTAAGATGCGAAGGTAAAGGTGCTCAAGTCTGAGGGGTGGCCAGCTGGTCTGAAGCCAGGCTGCTGTGCAGCAGAGCGCCCCATCAGAGCTTGATCCTGAGATGCGGAGGTGAAGCGCTCGAGTCCAAGCGGTGTCCGGTTGGTCTACAGCCGGGCCACTGTGTGGCAGAGAGCCAAGTCAGGGCTCGATCCTGAGATGCAGAGGTGAAGGCACTCGAGTCCAAGGGGCAGATGGTTGGTCCAGAGCTGGGACACTGTATGGCAGAGAGCCTTGTCAGGGCTTGATCCTGAGATGCAGAGGTGATGGTGCTTGAATCTGAAGGGTGGCCAGCTGGTCCAGAACTGGGCTGCTGTGCAGCAGAGAGCCCGGTCAGGGCACTATCCTGAGATGCAGATTTGAAGGTGCTCAATTCAGAGGAATGGCCAGCTGGTCTGGAAACCAACCCACTGTGTGGCAGAGAACCCAGTCAGGTCTCAATCCTGAGATGCAAAAGGTGAAGGTGCTAGAGTGTGAGGGGCAGCTGGCTGGCCCGGAGCCGGACCACTGTGCGGCAGAGGGCCCGGTCAGGGCTCGATCTTGAGATGCAGATGTGAAGGTGCTTGAGTCTGAGGGTGGCTGGCTGTTCCAGAGCTGGGTCGCTGTGCAGCAGAGAGCCCAGTCAGGGCTCAATCCTGAGATGTGGAGGTGAAGGCGCTTGAGTCTGAGGGGTGGCTGGCTGGTCCGGAGCCAGGCCACTGTGTGGTAGAGAGCCCAGTCAGAGCTTGGTCCTGAGATGTGGAGGTGAAGGTACTCGAATCCAAGTAGTAGCCAGCTGGACTGGAGCTGGTCCGCTGTGTGACAGAGAGCCTGGTCAGGACTCTATTCTGAGATGCGGAGGTAAAGGTGTTTAATTCAGAGAGGCAGCCGGTTGGTCCAGAGCTGGGCCACTGTGTGACAGAGAACCCAGTCAGGGCTCTATCCTGAGATGCAGAGGTGAAGGCACTTGAGTCCGTGGGGTGACCAGCTGGTCCAGAGCCGGGCTGCTGTGTGGCAGAGAACCCAGTCAGGTCTTGATCCTATGATGCAGAGGTGAAGGTGCTCGAGTGTGAGGGGCAGCCAGCTGGTCCGGAGCCAGGCCACTGTGCGGCAGAGAGCCTGGTTAGGGATTGATCCTGAGATGCAGACATGGAGGTGCTTGAGTCTGAGGGTGGCTGGTCCAGAGCTGGGTCGCTGAGCGGCAGAGAGCCCAGTCAGGGCTCGATCCTGAGATGCAGAGGTGAAGGCACTTGAGTCCAAGGGGTAGCTGGCTGGTCCAGTGCCAGGCCGCTGTGTGGAAGAGAGCCCTGTCAGAGCTTGGTTCTGAGATGTGGAGGTGAAGGTGCTCAAATCCAAGGGGTAGCCAGCTGGTCTGGAGCTGGGCCACTGTGTGGCAAAGAGCCCAGTCAGGGCTCGATCCTGAGATGCGGAGGTGAAGGTGCTCGAATCTGAAGGTTGGCCAGCTGGTCCGGAGCTGGGCTGCTGTGCAGCAGAGAGCCTGGTCAGGGCTCTATCCTGAGATGTGGAGGTGAATTTGCTCGATTCAGAGGGGTGGCTGGCTGGTCCAGAGCTGGGCCGCTGTGTGGCAGAGAACATGGTCAGGGCTCTATCCTGAGATGCAGAAGTGAAGGTACTCGAGTCCGAGTGTTGGCCAGCTGGTCTGGATCTGGGCTGCTGTGTGGCAGTGAACCCAGTCAGGTCTCAGTCCTAAGATGCAGAGGTGAAGGTGTTCAAGTGTGAGGGGCAGCCAGATGGTCTGGAGCCGGGCCACTGTGCGGCAGAGAGCCCGGTTAAGGCTCAATCCTGAGATGCAGATGTGAAGGTGCTTGAATCCGAGGGTGGCTGGCTGGTCCAGAGCTGGGTCACTGTGCTGCAGAGAGCCCAGTCATAGCTTGGTCCTGAGATGTGGAGGTGAAGGCTCATGAGTCCGAGGGGTGGCCGGATGCTCAAGAGCTGGGCTGCTGTGTGGCAGAGAGCATTGTCAGGCTCGATCCTGAGATCTGGAGGTGAAGGCGCTTGAGGCCGAGGAGAGGTCAGCTGGTACGAAACCAGCCTTCTGTGTTGCAAAGAGCCCGGTCAGGGTTCGATCCTTAGATGCAGAGGTGAAGGCGCTCGAGTCTGAGGGGTGGCCTTCTCCAGAGCCAGACTGGTGTGTGGCAAAGAGCCCAGTCAGGCTTGATCCTGAAGCAGAGAAGTCTCAGCCCCTCCCATGTGATGATGCCCTCTCATCCCCGGTACGCAGCACATCCTTGATCCTCCTTATTTCTGCCAACACCAATGATGGCCTAGTATGTTTACCCTCCCACAGTATGCACACACTTTCCCAATACAAATGCCACTGTCCTTTTTCCCATGTGCTGATAACCACCTTGTCCCAAAATAAATACCCCTAACCCCTTCCATCTACCAATGCTAACACTTTCCCAATACAAATACCCTACCCATTCCTCCCATCATCTTATACTTACTCCGTCCCAATATGAATACCCCTACCCTCTCCTCCTGTCAGCTTACACTTATTCTGTCCCAATATGAATGCCCCTACCCCTCCTCCCATCAGCTTACACTTACCCTGTCTAATACCAATATCCCTACTCCCTCCTTGTATCAGCTTATACCCACCCTGTCCAAATATGAATGCCCCTTTCCCTCCTCTCAACTGCAGATACCCATACTGTCCCAATATGAATACTACTACCCCTCTTCCCATCTGCTGATACCACTATGTCCCAATAAAAATACCCCTACCCCTCCTCCCTTCAACTTATACCCACCCTGTCCAAATACAAACAACAATACCCCTCCTCTCATTTGATGATACCCATTACCCACACTGTCACAGAATGAATAACCCTATCCCCTCCTTCCATCTACTGATGCCTAACCTAACCCAAATGAATAACCACTACCCCACACCTCCTCTTATCATCTAATACCCCTACTGTCGCACTTCTGATAGTACACTTGCCTACACTGCCACAGCTGCCTGATGCATCTATAACAAACAAACTATTTTGATAGTCCTGTCTTGAGACCTATGCATATGCCTTATGCTACCACCATCTCTTGCTAGGCTGCCTGCTACTGCTCACTCTCTCTCACTCATGCAATGCAATATACATTTATACTAAGTAAGCTTTTGGGCCACACAGGTACTTTCATCACATGCAAAGGAAACTGAGTGGCCCTAAAAGCTTGCACAATGTAACATCTACATGCAGTATCTTTCTTGGTAAAATAAAAGACAGCACAATATTCATTGAATCCAAATATATACATACATACATATGTAATCTTTATTTACTTCTCCATGGGACTGACTGTAGCACCACAGATGCATACAAATGCACTGAAGCAGTGTGGTCTGAGATACATAAGCACTGACTTGGGAGCTTAGGGGCCGAGGCTTGAATCACTCCAGAGCCACTTGTGTCCCTTTACTTCCTTGTTCTGCAGTCCCAACCAGTATGGTCACACTGAAAGCAACATGTTGCATCTCACAGCTGGATAATCACAGCTAAATAGCTCAAATAGAAACAGAACCAAAATAAGCATTGACAACTGCTGAACTAGTTTGCCCAAAGCAATTTTAACTGGAAGGGGATTGTTAAATTTATCTCTACTCAAATAAATCAATCATACACTATCGTACAATAGTAGAACATGATAAAGGAAACAAAAAATCAAACTGAGTAAACACCAGTTATTTAAAATGCAGATTTAGTTTAGTTGCTGCATTGGTCTTTGTAAGAACAGATCCAGAAGCAAATGGTTTGATACCTTTTATTGGACAAACATAGATGTTACAAAAAGAACAAAGTGCTACAAATTAAGGAGACCATCCTTTCTTCTCTGGGATGGAATCCTTGGCCTTCCCCACCCAGAGAAGAATTATCCTTACTTTTCAAGGTGGCCAATCAATCACATGCAGTTTCCAAGGTATACAAACACCTCCAATCTTTGGACTCCCACCTCCCTTCTGGTATTTGTTACTACTGGGTTCAGGAACTGTCTCTCCCCACCAAAGTGGCAGTCTGGAAGAAGGTCTGGCATTCAGTTTATAAATTTGTTAAACAGGACAGAATTCAGCTTATCCAGTTTAACATTATGCACAACCTTAACTATACCCCAACCAAACTTTATAAGATGGGCAAGCTCCCTTCTCCTTTATGCTCTCCATGTGGGGAGGCCCCTGGAACAGTATACCATTTATTATGGAGCTGTCCAAAGTCCCAACTTTTTTGGAACTCTGTCAAACAGGTGCTTGACCAACTGTTGGGCCTTGAATCTCTTTTTACCCGTGAGAGTTGTCTTTTAAACGTATTCCCTTCTGGAACCTCCAGAATAATGAAAGCCCATCTGCTTTGATAGCCACCACAGCTAAACTGACCATGTTGAGGCATTGGATAGAGGGCTCTCTCCCCTCCCCATAATGGAAGGTACTGTGAAACACTGACTGCTATCCAACTTGAGAAACACATGGCCCGTATGTATAATAGGCCCCAAATATTCCAGACAACTTGGGAACCTCTTTACACTCTGTTATCATTGTGGAAACCATATGTTATTATATTCTCTCTACCAATACCCAGCACCCCCCCTATTTATTTTATGACTCCAGGTGCTGGCATGAGAGAGGAGGGAGGGAGGGAGGGAGGGGGCTAGGGTGATGGACTGAGGGAGGGAGGTTGGAGGAGTGTTTGTCTTGTTATCTTGTTTGTGTATGTATTGTAAGTGTATGCAGCTTTCTTATGTCATTACAACATGTTCTCTACTATGGACTGCTTAAAACTTAATAAAGTATATTAAATAAAAAAAAAGAACAAAGTGCCTAAGCTTTTGGACCAACCAAGTCCTTCCTCGAAAGCTTATGGCAGTTATTTAGAGAATCGCATACTATTAACACCCAGATCATACATAAAAAAAAATAGAAAGAATGCTCATTGGTTTAAAATACTTACTTAAACCATAACTGAAGTTTAAATGAGAAGAACCAGATTTTGCTCTTAGCTGAGAAGCCTTCCAAGGTCAAATGTCAACAGAATAAGATAAGAATCCTTCGAGAAAAGAGTTCCACTGACATAAAATCTGAATATCTCAGTGTAATATGTGAATACAGTCTTCAAGTTCAAGTTCAAATTTCAGGTTTATTACAGGAAAACTCTGTTGGGCAAGCTCATTCTCAAGGAGGTCCTGGAGACATTGACAATACAAGCAATAACAGTGGAGCAAAACATAAAAAAGGGAAGAAAATTACAACAATAAAGCATGGATAAAGTACATAATAGTGCAATGGTTGATACAGTAATTGATACATTCATATCACATGGTACCCTGCATACAAGGAAGGTGCAGTTGAATACAAGACAACAGAGTGGATGTACATTTGATTGACGAAAATGCAGAGCATTCATAGGTAATAGCAGAATAAAGAAGACAGGATGGACAAGAGAACAAAACAATTTATGGCAGGGTCACTATTGTGGTGCTAGGCTGGAGGGTCAGGGGGAGGGAATGTGGCAGTTGGGAGGGAGATATTGGGAAAAGGAAGTGGAAATGAGAACAAAGGGGTATAAAGTGCTGGGCAGTTGGTTGCAGTGTTACTAGGGGAATGCTAGCCCTTTCAACAGTGGCAGGCCTTCTTGAGATAAAAACATTAAAAACATTCATGTAGATCACGTCAGAGATTCTAAGCACTGACTGTATGTTGTTCCAACCTGCAGGAATAATGTAGCTAATAGCACCCCTGCGATGATAAGTGCGTACTCCTGGTATGTCCAGCAGAATGTAGGCAGACTTCCTTAGAGAATTAGAGTTGTGTGATTTATTGATAAATGAAGAGATGTATAATGGAAGTTTGTTCAGTAGAATTTTTAATATCCATGTACCTATGTGGAACAGCCACCTTGTGGTGAGAGATGACCAGCCAACCACCTGATATAGGTCACAGTGGTGTGTCTTGAAAGGTGCGTTAGTGATAAAGCGTAAGGAACAGTGAAACAGTATGTCGAGCTTGTGCAGGTTAGTTGCTGTGTCACAGTTGTAAATGATGTTCCCATAGTCCAGCAGAGGAAGGAAGGTGGCCTGCACCAATCTACGTCTTACACCCATAGGGAAGAGCGATCTATTTCTAAAGAAGAACCCTAGCCTCGCTTTCAGTTTCTTGGTAAGACATTCTATACGGGTATCAAAGGATAGTTTGCTGTTGAGCCAAATACCCAGGTAGCTGAAATTGTCCACAATCCCCAAGGGTTCCCCATAGACAGTAGTGATGGGTATTGGCACCACTTGATTGTGAAGGAAGGATGAATTATAAGTAAGGGTGATGGCATGTAATAATAATTTGGCGCTTATCAGGTAGTGTTCTAATTGGATAAAGTCATAGTGGAGTTCAGTTCGTACTTCAGCCGTGGTTGATTTGGAAGTATATAACACAGTTTCATCTGCAAAAATGTGTAGCTTAGACTTGTGGATATCAGTGCCCAAGGAATTGATGTATATGGAGAATAATATAGATCCGAGAATAGACTCTTGTGGTGCCCCCTTCTGATTGATATTGGATTAGATAGAAGGTCATCAGCTTTGATTTGTTGCAGTCTACCTGTAAGGTGGCTGGCAAATCATTTTACTGAGGGGCCATCCATACCTAGATGATACTAGATGATGGGGATGGTACAATGTTTTATGTTTTGTTTCACTGTTATCATTATTGCTTGTATTGTCAATGTCTCCAGGACCTCCTTGTGAATGAGCTTGTTCAATGGAGTTTTCCTGTAATAAACTTGAAATTTGTACTTGAAGAAAGTATTCACATGACACACTGAGACATTCAGATTATATGTTAGTGGGACTTTCTGCTCAAAGGATTCTGATCTTATTCTGTTGACATTTGACCTTGGAAGGCTTCTCGGCCAAAAGCAAACTGGTGAAATCTGGTTCCTCTCATTTAAACTTCAGTTATTAATTAAATGAGTATTTTAAACCAATGAGAATTCTTTCTGGGTTTTTATATATGATTTGGGTGTTAATAGTATGTGATTTTCTAAATAACTGCCATAAGCTTCCGAGGAAGGACTTCCTTGGTTCAAAAGCTTAGGCACTTTGTTCTTTTTGTAACATCTATGTTGGTGCAATAAAAGGTATCAAACAATTTGCTTCTAGATAGATTATTTAAAATAAATGTTTAACAAAAGTCACAAAAAGTCACTTGCATCTGCCCTTCACCTCCCTTCTCCCTCCCAGTTCCTAGCGAACTAATGCCACACCACACCCTGTTAACATGTGTAAAGTAAATTGGAAAAGGAAAAAAAAATCAAAGAACTGGCAAGCAAACACCCAGAAACTGTGTAATATGCAGGAGCGTAAGTATAACCTACAGGTCAGAACATCCAGCTTTGTACATCCAGTAGATGCAGGTTTGATTTTCACAGCCTACACTTGCATACTGCCTTACAAGCAAGTCATTTAACCTTCCCAGTGTGCCTGGGTCACCCCTGTAAATGGGATTTGTGCCCAGTGGAGATTATCTGGTTACCAAAAGAAATGTTAAAAAACTCTCACAGTACTGCATACAATCTACAAGCTGCTGCTATAGTGACATCCAGCAATGGAATAGCACCTTGGGCAAACATGCATCTGCAGTTCAACATCAACACATCATTCTATACAAATACCAGTGCAGCGGGAATCTGTCCAGAATTTACACAAAAAATAAAAGAGCAGCATGGTAGCTGTTTTGATACAAATCTTCAGCAGTCCATTGACTGGCTGATCTGGGCTCTCACTTCTTCCTAGAGTAGGTTTGCATGTCTCACTGGGTGAATGGGAGGGATGGAAATATTACAAAGCAGATACATTATCAAACAGTATAATGTGAAGAGTGGGGCTGGCTGTGTGGTGGCTGCCTTAAATGTTTGTAGAACGTCCAGGTTGTGCTGTTATTCACATTGTATTCTGAGCCATTGAATTACATTTTTATTTTTTTCCACCGGTGGGGAGGCTAGCAGGTAGAAAGGTGATACAGCCCAGTTGATGGGACTGATGCAGCACACAGACAGCAACAGCAACACTTCTGTCACTATCAGGCATGGAACAAGCTAGAGATGCAGCAACGTTTAACGTCACAAGCGTAGAAGATGAGAAGTGGCCCACTCCGCCTTGACATAGAGCTACGCAACGTGCCCATTGAAATGCAGTACTTTGCCACTTCATGTCATAATGACTGTGTTATGATGACTCTGCGTTACTTCACTTTATTTTCTTTTAAAGGTGGAGTGAGTGAGCATTGTAACAGCCCACAGATCACATGGCTCACAGTCTGCATGTCACATGCTTCAAGCAGGAAGTTAATCATGCAAGAGAGTGAAAGACTTTCACTTTTGCCTTACCTAGTGTGGGAGAAAGAGCTGTGTTTGTGAGGAGACAGAGAGATATCAAAAAATATAAACCTCACTTTGAGATGAGACAGAGAGATAGCAAAAAATATATACCCAGCGTCTGATCCTGGAGCACCTTCTGGGCTAGTGCTCCCCTCCCTGAAGCAAGAGGTAGTGGTGGCATCAACCTATAGCCCCCGCCAGTGCCACCACCTGCCATGTCTCCTGCGCCAGTGGCTCAGCAGGAAATGAGGGAGGAGCCACAGCAGTCACAGCCGCAGCAGCAGGTTTCCCCACCCCAGACCCACTTGAGCACCAGTAGCAGCTGGCAACAACATCTGGGCCCCCCGCCTGTGCCCGGTCCTCCTCAAAGCTCATTAGTGTGGGAGTTCTTCACTACATTGCCTTCGGACACAAGTGTAGTGAAGTGCAATCTGTGTGGTGAGGTGGTGCACCATGGTCCCAAGGGAAGTCATCTGGGCACAGGTGGTCAGAGCACCCACCTATACAATCACCACCACGCAGATTGGCAGGCCAAGCTTGCTGAACATAGCAGGAATGTGCCTGCTGGCCCTACTGGGCAACAGGTGGCAGCATGGCCTTCACCTGCACATTGTGTCAAGCGGGGATGGCAATGGAGCAAGCGGCTGCTCCACAACCTGCAGGTGACGGTGGTAACCCTGTATGAATACCTGCCACACATGCCAATTTGGGCCTGATGCGGAGTGAGTTGGACCATGTGACCTAGTGGACTGACAACGTGGAGCAGCAGTTGGAGCACATGGAGGTGCACCAACTCCAAATAATCAGCATGCTTCAACTGCTGCTCTTACACCATAACATTGATCATTAGTTTTTGTTTGTCCTTGCACCACCACCCTCTCCATGAAAAAATAGTTCCTGACATTGCCCCTGATCCATCCCCCCTCTGTCTTCAAATTTCTCCCCCTTGTTTGTGCACATCTCTTTTTCTGAAAGATGCTACCCTCTTATACGTTGTTGAATCCCATTCGGTACTTGATAATTTCTATCATGCCCCCCTCCTTTCCTTGTGGTCATACATATTAAGCTTTAGACTCCACAATATTTGGAAAACCAGTTGTCACAGGTTGAAATTGGGGCAATACTCATGCCATTAGCAACTTCATTACCACCAGCGGGGACAACAGCATCTCCAACCATGACTGAAGCTACTGATTGCACTGTGAAAAACATAGAGAAATCCCTTTACTGGCATCCACTATGCACTTCTGCTGCATACTACCATGCCCATGGCCACTCTTGCCACTGGCAGCAGTGCCATGGTCAGAAGCATCTTTGCGTGCATGTCTCTTTGCAGCCATTTTTGGGATTACACAGAAAATTCACAACAAATGGAGATTTCTGAAATTTGGGGTGGATGGGAAGCCAAAAAACAACAACTGTGACTTACAGATGCAGATTGGGCACTAAACAGATGCAAACGCACAGATGCAGATTGCACACTATAAAGAGATGCAGCCACACAGGCACAAAAACACCTTAACCAGTGGTCACAGAAATCCAAAACTGGAAAAATAAATTATATCTTTTGCAAGTTTTGGGGGGGGGGGCGCTGCAGTAGCAGTCCTCTAGCTAGATAGAAGGGAGCAGTAAAAAATACCACAGATGGATAACCGATTCAGAGTGCGATGATTACTGTGTGGCACAATAAAATGTGTTTGACTTGATGGCACGCGCACACACACACACACACACACACACACACTACAGGTAATGCGCAGAAAATGTAACAGTGCAGTACACTATATAAACACATCTTTTAAACAGAATGAAAATATGCACTGCACCATAACAAACAGAAAATAATTATCAAAAATTACTTTAAGTATTACTGTGTGTACATAAACACACAAATACTAACACACGCTACTAGTACTAGTACTGGTACTAGGTTTCTGCCACAGAACAAGCAGAGCACCAGGAGGAAGGACCTGCTGGTATAACTAAACTTCTCTACTTGGACTAAGAACTAGAACTCTTGTACTGGGACCTTCAATTTAGGGTAAAAAAAAGTTAGTCTGTTTGTCAGAGTTAGTTGAAGTGAATTGTTATCTGTTATCTGTGTAGTTATCGAGGTGCTTGTCACAGGTGGCTGAAGGGAATTATCTGTGAAATTAACTAAGTGTAGAAAGATTTGCAAAGTAGGGGGAGTGGCTTAGCTAGAAAGAGCCAGGTTAAAACCAGATTTAAACACTGCCCTAGATAGCACTGGCAGAGAACAAGCAGAGCACCAGGAGGAAGGACCTGCTGGTATAACTAAACTTCTCTTCTTGGACTATATTGCCCTCCTTCCCTCCCTCCCATCCAAAGGCAGTTCTACTTTTATAGGCACAGGATTTAACTGACAACAGGAACTTCCTGTTTGGGAGCAGGAAGTGAGTGATCACAGAGCCACCAAAGACTCACCATCCTAAAAGGGCAAGAGTAGCTGTCCATCCTCCCCTAGCTGCTGGAGGTCTGACTCTGAGCAAGTAAGGAGACTACTAAGAAACATAGAAACTTCTTGTCTTAGAACAGGAAGATCAGGAGCTAAAAGGGCACAGAGGTGTAAGTAGGGACAGAAAAGAAAAAAAAAAGAGCTAAACTAACAGAGGAAAGAGTAAGTATTCCAAACAACAATTAGGGGTCCAGAAATAAGACATGATGGGAGTGGTACAGTGCAGTGGCTGTGGCGCAGCAGTCTTCCAGGAGACGTTCTGGAGGATGTGGTGTTGTCCCATCTGCAGGCACCTCTCTGGGCTGAGGGAGGAGGTTGCTCATCTCCAGGCTGAGTTGGCCAGGATTTGTGGGACCTCCTCTCCCACCCAGGGACCACCAGGGTCACTGCCATTGCCTCAGAGGTTGCCAAGAAAGAGGAGTGGTTGGACCACGGTGGGCTCGGGAGGGTGAGGGTGGTGGAACAGAGGCACATCCCTCCAGTTGTACCTCTCCACAATTTCTATGCCATTCTGGAAAAGTGTGGTTCCTCTATGGAGGCACCCACAGTGGAGACCAAGAAGGATGCTGGGAACCTTCACAAAGGAGACCCACAGGAGGGTGGCATGGGACCCCACAGGGGAAGTAAACAACTCCTGGTGGGGGACTCCATTGTTAGGAAGGTAGAACTGGGGGAGGAAGGGGAGATGGAGGTAAGGTGCCTGCCTGGTGCCATGACTTGGAGGGACAGGGAGCGAATCCTCAGGATCACCATAGCAGCTGCACAGGGGAGGGAGCTGGATGTCATTGTCCACCTAGGGACAAATGACCTGGCTAAGAAAGGGATCAGAGCAGTGCAAGAAGTGTTTGTGGAAATGGGGAGGGGCCTTAGACAAATAGCATGCACGGTAACCTTCTCGGAGGTGCTGCCTGTCTATGGCACAGGTGAGGCTAGGGTGCTGCATACCATGGGATTCAATCAGTGGTTGAAAAAGTGGTGCAGAGCTCAGGGATTTGGCTTCATTGGGGACTGGGGGTCCACCTGGAGGGATGCAGGCCTATACTGGCATGATGGTCTGCATCTGTCCAGGAGGGGAACCAGGATCCTAGGTGGTATGTTTAAATGCTTCATCAGCAAGCATTTAAACTAGCCAAGGGGGGAGGCACTAGAGAGGAGCAGGGAAATCCTAGCCCCCCCCCAAAATCAGGGTATTAAGTGAGGTAGACACCAACATAGAGATGTCTATAGGGAGAAGTGTAGGGGTAAATGGAGAAAGTGACAAACACAATAAGGACAGGGATAGAGCAAAAAGGGGTAAGGCCAACATAAATGGAGGGTAATGAGTACCAACTCCCGTAGTCTGGGCAACAAGCTCCCTGAACTGGTGGCCTTGATGGAAGAGGGATACCTGGATATCATAGCAGTCACAGAAACATGGTACACAGAGGACCATGACTGGGATGTTAACACACCAGGGTACACAACCTACAGGAGAGACAGGGAGGGGAGAAGAGGGGGCGGAGTAGCTCTCTATGTAAGGGAAGGGATGAAAGGAACTGAACAAAAGAGTAAACAGGGAGGAGAGGAGGCACTGTGGGTCACCTTAGAGACTGGAAATGGCACCACAATCCACACAGGGGTTGTATTCAGATCCCCATGTCAGGGGGAGGGAATGGACAAGGATATGATAGAAGGCATACTTAGGATGTCAGAGAAAGGGGAGATAATGTTTATGGGGGACCTTAATATGCCGGATGTCAACTGGAGCACCTTTGCTGCAGCCACATCCAAAAACAGGGCCATTCTCGATGCCCTTCAGGTGGCATGCCTCAGACAGCTAGTTTTGGAACCTACTCATGAGGGAGCAATCTTAGACCTCATACTCTCAAATGGAGACAGTGAGAGGATCTCAGATCTAGAAGTGGGTAGCCATTTGGGAACAAGTGACCACCAAACAGTGTGGTTCACGATAAACTCAGCTTCAGAGTCAAGCCATACAAAAGTAAGGGTTCTGGACTTCAGGAGGGCTGACTTTGGCAAGATGGGAGAGTGCCTTAGAAAAGCACTAGTAAACAGGCTAGAAGGAGGGGTGGAGCAACAATGGGGACATATCAAAACTGCTATCACAGAGGCAACAAGCCTTTGTGTGAAGCAAATAAACAAATCAAAATGTAAGGAAAAGCCACTTTGGTTCTCAAAAGTGGTGGTGAAGGTTAGGGAGAAAAAGATAGCTTTTAGGAAGTATAAGGAAACACAGAAGAAGCAGGACAGACAACGCTACCAGTTAAGGCAGAAGGAAGCAGGGAGGGTAGTCAGAATAGCAAAGGCCCAAACTGAGGAAAAGATAGCCAACTCAGTTAAGAAGGGGGATAAAACTTTTTATAGGTGTATCAGGAAGCGTAGAAAGACAAAGGGAGAGATAGTGAGGCTGAATAGAATAGACAGTGGGTGGGCAGAGAGGGACAGTGAAAAAGCAGGGATACTAAATGAATACTTCTGTTCAGTATTCACAAAAGAGGAGGTGGGGGAGGTGCCTAATCCAATTAACAGAAGCAATCTGGATAGTGGGGTCGATTCCAGTCCTTTCACAGAAGAACGGGTTCTGAAAGAACTCCTAAAACTGAAGGTGGACAAAGCAATGGGGCCAGATGGAATTCACCCCAGAATTTGAAAAGAATTTAGCAGAGAACTAGGGATACCACTGACTACCCTTTTTAACAAATCATGGGAGGATGGTGTGGTACCTGAGGACTGGAGGAAGGCAGATGTGATTCCCCTTCACAAAAGTGGGACCAAGACAGAGGCAGGAAACTACAGACCTGTCAGTTTGACCTCTGTGGCAGGGAAAGTGATGGAATCACTTCTGAAGGAAAGAATGCTTGAGTACCTAGAGGCTAGTGGGGCACAGGACCCAAGGCAGCATGGGTTCACAGCGGGAAGATCATGTCAGATGAATATAATTGATTTCTTTGACTGGGTGACCAAAGTAGTAGACCAGGGAGGGGCTGTGGACATGGCCTACCTAGACTTTAGCAAGGCATTTGACACAGTCCAACACAAAAGATTAATAGTCAAATTAACCAGCCTGGGAGTGGGTCCCAGGGTGGTAGCCTGGGTAAAACATTGGCTGGACAACAGAACACAGAAAGTAATTGTAAATGGAGTCCACTTTGAAGAAAGAGGGGTTACTAGTGGGATACCGCAGGGTTCAGTACTGGGTCCAGTCCTTTTTAATGTCTTTATAAGTGACATTGCAGAGGACTTGAAGGAAAAGTATGCCTCTTTGCAGATGACACAAAGATCTGCAACAGGGTTGATACACAAGGAGGCATGGAAAGGACGTGAAGGGACTTAGCAAGGTTGGAGGAATGGTCAGAAGTATGGCAGCGTGGATTCAATGCAAAGAAGTGCAAAATAATGCACCTGGGAAACAAAAACCCAGGGGAAGATTACACAATGGGGCGGAGGTAGTAACAACAACAAAAATGGAAAGGGATCTAGGGGTAATCATATCAGATGACCTTGAGGTTGGCAAGCAATGTGAGAAGGCAGTAGGGAGGGCTGGGGGATACTGGGATGTATAGGGAGAGGCATCACCAGCAGAAAACAGGAAGTTGTTATCCCCTGTACAGACAGTTGGTGAGACCCCATCTGGAGTACTGCGTCCAGTTCTGGAGTCCCCATCTCTGCAAGGACATAGACAGGATGGAGGCAGTTCAGAGGAGGGTAACTAAAATGGTGCAGGGTCTGCAAGAGAAGACATACGAGGAGAGACTAAAGGAGCTTAATATGTATACCCTTGAGGAAAGGAGGGAGAGGAGGGATATGATAGAAATGTTTAAGTACCTCAGTGGAATCAACAAAGTCCAAGAGGGTAGCATCTTTCAGAAAAAGAGATGTGCAAGAACAAGGGGACACTATTTGAACATGGGGGGAATGACTCAGGTGCAATGTGAGGAAGTATTTTTTCACAGAGAGGGTGGTGTATGCATGGAACAGCCTTCCTGAGGAGGTTGTGAGGTCTAAAACTGTGGGAGAATTCAAGAATGCATGGGACAGACATAAGGCAATTTTTGTGGGGGGTAGGAAGAAATAGGCTGTTGGTTAAATAGGATCTGCAGCTTATTCTCTAGGTAGGAAAATGGGCAGACTAAGTGGGCCAAGCGGTCCTTATCTGCCGTCAAAGTCTATGTTTCTATGTTTCTATGTTAAGTACAAAACAGTTAGAAAGACTGCCTTTCTCATGTATGGAGTACACGCTGAAGAAAGGGTGGTTACTAGTGGGGTACTGCAGGATTCAGTACTGGGACCGGTCCTCTTTAATGTCTTTATAGGAGATATTGCAGAGGGGCTGGAAGGAAAAGTACGCCTCTTTGCAGACGATTCAAAAATGTGCAACAGGGTTGGTACACAGGAGGTGTGTGCGGAAAGGGTGAGAAGGGCCTTGGCAAGATTGGAGGAATAGTCAAAAGAGTGGCAGCTTAGATTCAGTGCAAAAATGTGCAAAGTAATGCACCTGGGAAACAAAAACGCAGAGGAAGAGTACGCAATGGTCGAAGGCACTAACAACAAAAATGGAAAGGGACCTCAGGGTAGTCATATCAAATGACCTTACAGTAGGCAAGCAATGTGAGAAGGCAGCAAGGAGGGCTGGAGGGATACTGGGATGCATAGGGAGAGGCATCACCAGTAGAAAACAGGAAGTTGTTATCCCCCTGTATAGACAGTTGGGGAGACCCCATTTGGAGTACTGTGTGCCGTTTTAGAGACTCCATCTCCGCAAGGACGTAGACAGGATGGAGGCAGTCCAGAGGAGGGCAACTAAAATGGTGCAGGGTCTGCAACAGAAGCCATATGATGAGAGACTGCAAGAGCTTAATATGTTTACCCTTGAGGAATGGAGGGAGAAGGGGGACATGACAGAAACTTTCGAGTACCTCTAGAGAATCAACAAAGTCCAAGACGGGAGCATCTTTGAGAGAAAGAGATGTGCAAGAACAAGGGGGCACAGTTTGAAGATAGAGGGGGAATGGCTCAGGGGCAATGTCAGAAAGTATTTTTTCATGGAGAGGGTGGTGGACACAGGGAACCACCTTCCTGAGGAGGTTGTGGAGTCAAAAACAGTGGGGGAATTCAAGAATACCTACCTGAATACGGCCTACCTAGACTTTAGCAAGGCATTTGACACACTCCCACACAAAAGATTAATATACAAGTTAGCCAGTCTTGGAGTGGGTCCCAAGATGGTAGCCTGGGTAAACAATTGGCTGGAGAACAGGACACAGAGGGTAATAGTAAACGGAGTCCACTCTGAAGAAAGGGGGTTACTAGTGGGGTACCGCAGGGTTCAATACTAGGACTGGTCCTCTTCAGTGTCTTTATAAGTGACATTGCAGAGGGATTGGAAGGAAAAGTATGTCTCTTTGTAGATGACACAAAGATCTGCAACTGGGTTGATATACAAGGCAGCTTAGATTCAATGCTAAGAAGTGCAAAGTAATGCACCTGGGAAACAAAAACCTAGGGGAAGAGTACAAAATGGGGGGGGGGTGAGATACTAGCAACAACAAAAATGGAAAGGGACCTGTTGGTAGTCGAGATGACCTAAAGGTGGTCCAGCAATGTGAGATGGCAGTAAGGAGGGCTGGGGGGATACTGGGCTGCATAAGGAGAGGTATCACCAGTAGAAAACAGGAAGTTGTCTTCTCTCTGTACAGACAGCTGGTGAGACCCCATCTGGAGTACTGCGTGCAGTTCTGGAGACCCAATCTCCTCAGGGACATAGACAGGATGGAGACAGTCCAACTAAAATGGTGCAGGGTCTGCACCAGAATACATATGAAGAGAGACTTAAGGAGCTTAATATGTATACCCTTGAGGAAAGGAGGGAGAGGGGGGACATGATAGAAACTTTCAAGTACCTCAAGGGAATCAACAAAGTCCAAGAAGGTAGCATCTTTCAGAAAAAGAGGTGTGCAAGAACAAGCGGGCACAATTTGAAGATAGAGGGGGGACAGTTCAGAGGTATTGTGAGGAAGTATTTTTTCACAGAGAGGGTTGTGGATGCATGGAATGGCCTTCCTGATGAGGTTGTGGAGTCGAAAACAGTGGGGGAATTCAAGAATGCATGGGACAGACATAAGGCAATTCTAGGGAGTGGGGTAGAAGGAAGTAGGCTGTTGGTTAACTAGGATCTGCAGCTTATCTATTAGGTAGGGGAATGGGCAGACTGGGTGGGCCAAGCAATCCTTATCTGCTGTCAAATTCTATGTTTCTATGAATGCATGGGAGAGACATAAGCCAATTATAGTGAAGGGTAGGAGGAAGTAGGCTGTTGGTTAACTAGAATATGCAGCTTATCCAATAGGTAGGAAAATGGACAGGCTAGGTGGGCCAAGCGGTCCTTATCTCCCGTCAAAGTCTGTGTTTCTATGTGAACCTTACTCCACCACTGATATGCCCCTTCCCTGACGCACACTTCAATAGTGTCTGTCAGTACACAGGTTGAATATTCTAAATTAACACTCAAAATGCATATAAAAACAATCAACACTTGATGATCTAAGCACAATAGGGTTTCCTACAGTTGATGTACTAAATTTGGAACAAAATAATTGGCTCAAAAGTGATTTTTTAAAGCTTTTTCGATGGTTTGATTCTCAGAGCTCTGAGAGAAAACTGTCTCCAGCTTTCCACTTCACACACTATGCAGAACTGAGGCTGTGCAAGACAATATAAAGCCCATGTGACCTGCCATCCCATGAATCAATGCAAAATTTGCCTCAAATAGCAATAAACAGGTGAAGCAAAGTGAAGTCCATTAAAATCAATGGCGCTTCATGTCAAAATTAAGGGGAAGGCTGTAATATAAGGCAAAGTAACATGAAGTCCATTAGAAACAATGCACTTCGCATTCAGATTTTTAGGCGGAGTAATTTGCTTCGCTTTGCAGAGCACTACCTCGATTTGGGGATAATACAAGAAGTGCTCCACCTAGCAAAGTGGGAGCACTTCACCCACTTCTACTACTGCTACAATAAAATCCAGCAGTGGGATAGCATCTTGGGCAAAAATGTGTGCACAGTGAAACATTAACACGGCATTCTATAAAATACTGGTCCAGCAGCAATCTGCCTGGAATGTATGCAAAAAATTAAAATGCAGCAAAGTAGCCCTTCTGGTACGAAGTTTCAGACATCCATTGTCTGGCTGATGGGCTCTCACGTTTTTTTGGAGTAGGTTTGCATATCTCACTGGGTGACTGGGGTGCAGAAATGTTACAAAGCAGATGTATTTACAAACAGTAAAAAGTGAAAAGCAGGGTGCCTGCATGGTGGTTGCCTTATATGCTTGCAGAACTTCAGGACTGTGCTGAATGATATCATATGGTGTGTCTTTTCTTTTCATTTTTCGTTGTTTCATTGGTGGGTTGCTGGCTGGTGGAGAGGTGATACAGACCAGTCAGGACTGATGAAGCGCAGGGTCAGCAGCAGCAACACTTCTCTGTTGCTGTCAGGCATAGCTCACAATGCCACTCAGCTGGTTGCTGGGTGGTGTCATGCATATGAAAGGATCTAACTGCTCTGTGGTAGGAGCGGCTCATCCCTTTTAACCACATGAAGTTTCCACGCTGCAAGCAGAGAACAGTGGCATGATCTGCCTTGCTGATCATTGGGCTGTCAGTGTTGAGCCCCCTGCAGCCTGAGCTGCAGGGGACTCAACAATGACACACCTCTGAAACCCGTTATTGTAACGGTATCTTTTTTTTTTTTTTTTGGCACATGTGCAAGCAAACTTAATAAATGTGTCATATCTGCCTTCTGAATTACTAGCAATGATTTTAAAAAATTGTGATAAAATTTCACAACGGGACTCAGGAAGAAAATTCTCTGATCAGCCAAACTCTGCAGTATGAAACATCACCACTGGAAAGCACCTGCTCTATCATGAGGTGGAAATACTTTAAATGGGTTGGACATATCCTCTGAATGTCATTATGCACAATCTCTGAAACAGTGCTGGCTTAGACACCAGAAGTCAGAAGAAGAGGCTAGGAATGAACAACCTGCTTGTGGATGGTAGTGAGAGACCTGCCCATGGTAAACCTGAACTGAAATACAGCAGAGAGGGATGGGGAGGATACAAAGAAGTGAGTATTTTTTGTGTCGGTCTCAAGCTCTGTAAGGTAGAGTAAGAATGCGTAAGCATGTCAACCTGTCTTGCAGTGTTCTGATTTCTAGGAACCAGGTATGCAGTCCAAATCTTCCACGGATCACATCATTCATGGGTGATCTGTTGTGAAACAGCATCATCTACCTTCCATAACATATGCAAGAGAATTACTTTCACTACCAATGGTAGAACAGTCTTTTAGAAGCACTAAGCCACAATCTGATTTACTACGGCAGTTAGAAGTTATTAGTAAGAGCACAACACTATGAACCAGAAAATCCCATGTTTAAATGTCACCATAGCCACTAGTTCACTTTATGACCTTGAGCAAGTATTTTGACCTTTCTGCACTTCAGTCCATGCAGATATAAAACTGGATATAACTGCCTCACACAAAAAATGTGATGTTGCTTCTCACCATCATCTCTTATTATCTTTCGCAGAGCACAGGTTGCTAGAGTGACATTTTTGTAACATGATTAAGGGCACAACATGAAAAAAATTAAGTTGCAAACTGCACAGTTTCTAATTAAATAATGTGCAGTATTACCAACATTTAGCAAAACTAAAAAAAAAGTATAATTGTTTTTAAAAGAAGTCATGTAATTTTATGTATCACTAAAAAATAGTATTGATACAGTCTGCTGATAGAAAAAAAATGTTTTGATCCAATGCATTTGCCATTTTGTGGCTGTGCCACAACTGAAAAATGTGTACCTATAATATATTCAGAATCTGTTTTATATAGCATGAATACAAACAGAATCATATTGATAAATAAAAACTGCATTTATAGGACAGATTCCTAATGGCCTGACTCCAAGCTTTCATTTAGAAAATCTAAGTTTCTGGCCAAAAATGTTTCAAAGTTAGAACTTTGAAGAGCTGATTTCTTTATAATAATAATAACTTTATTTTTAAGCACCTTTCGAAATATCGAGGTGCTGTACAAAGATTAAAACACAATTACATAGACAACAAATACAATAATAAATTAAAATAACAGATCCATTCAACTATGCATCACCAAAAGGCCTGATGCCACAAAAAGGTTTTAAATGCCTGTTTAAATCCCCCCACAGTCGTGCACTTCTGGTGCTGATGGGGTAGAAAATTCCAGAGGGTAGGGGCCACAAACATAAATGTGTGGTCCCCCAGAAGATTTCAAAGATACCCACGGAATCTCCAGCAACACCTCGTCAGCCGAATGGAGCTGCCACAAAGGGCAATAGGGAACAAGAAGCTCTTTCAGGTAGTTAGGGCCAAGTCCATGTACAGCTTTATAAGTCAGCAAACCAACTTTGAAGGTGATCCGCCACTGAAACTGCAGCCAGTGCAGATCGCGCAATCACCGGGGTAATATGTGAAGAATGGGAAATCCCCATCAACAATCATGCTGCAGCATTCTGCACTAGCTGCAGGCAGCAGATATCAAGTCCAGGAAGCCCTAAGTATAGGGAGTTGCAGTAGTCAAGGCGCGCGAGGTCACAAAGGTGTAGACCAACGTAGCAGATCCCTGGATGGAACAAGGTGCTTGATCCTGGCGATGTTCCTAAGATGGTAAAAGGCAGACTTGATAATTGCTGACACCTGAGATCAGAGGGTCAGTCCTACAGTGTGATTACTTTGAAACTCTTAGGGCTAGAAACGTATTTCTTTTTTAAATGAAAGCCCGGAGTCAGCTAAGTTGATAAATCAATATATGATGTTGCTAAATCTTCCATATGTCGATATATGAACACATAAAATGTTTAAAAAATTTTTTAAATCTTGTTAATTTTAACAACTTATTAGCCTCAACATTGTCTGATTATGAGTGACCACAGTGAAGCTGGAAGGGGGAGACTTAGAGGGGATGTGAGGAAATACTTCTTCACGGAGAGGGTGGCGGACATCTTGAACAGCCTCCCAGCAGAGGTGGTGGGTATGGAAATTTTTACAGGATTCAGACATGCATGGGATAGACATTGGTGGACCTTAGTAACAGAACTGGAGGGAGGAAGGCCGGATATCGAATAGGGTCTATGGTAGCACAGTAGGTAGGGATTTTAGGGCAGACTAGGTGGGCCAAAAGGTCCTTTTCTGCCAACAGCTGGTATGTTTGTATGTAAATTGTTTAGTACAGGAGCAGAACAGAACAAGGAAAAGATATGAAAAGTTTTGTAATGAAAATGGATCTGGTTGATTTTCATAGAGTGAGAAACAGGAAAACAAAATCTGACTTCTTTTTGAATAACCAGTTTTCCTGTAATAATCATACACAACAAAACTGGACAATTTTCAATAAACTTCTGAGAAAAATCTTACTCTATGAACATCACCCTGTTATCCACAGATTCAGGTGACTTGGTAACACCCTCTGAAATTGCCAATGGTTTGAATATTTTTTTTTGTGAAACTATTAAACTGGCCCCAAATGTAATCAGGTAAGGAATTCTGATTCCCATTGTGACTCAGCTCCCTCACCACGTTGGTTTGCATTTAGAGAGATTTCTCTCTTGGAAACCTTAGGTTATAAAGCTGCAGTTTAGTAGACTGGGTGCTGCACATTCAAGCAGACTTGATAGACCGTAAGGCCTGTGTCTGCTGGCAGTTTCATATGTTTGTTTGTCATAAATATGAATAGCAAGTCCTGAACTGGTCCTGACAAAATTGATTTGAAGTTGTTTTCTTCAGTGATAGATTTAATGGTTTACCCTTTTTGCCAGTTGTATAATGTTTCTTTTAGTTCTGCTGCAGTTTCCACATTTTGGAAATAGGTGACCACAGTGCCCATTTTTAAAGCTGGAGATTGTACGAGGGCAAAAAATTACTATCCTACTTCCCTGCTTGCGCCACCGTCCAAGGTCTTTGAAAAATTTGCTCATGATCTGCTTCAGCAATTTTTGGATGGCACTAAGGCATTGTCCAAACACCGTTGACTGCTGTTCTTCTACTAACTTCATTTAAGTATGGGGCCTTGGACAGTGGGGAGGTTGCTGGGGCTTTATTTTTAGATCTTTCAAAAGCCTTCGACTTGGTGCCCCACTGACACTTGCACTCTATGTTTGGAAATATATGGCTTTCACCCCTTTCAGTTTCTTGGTTTCAAAGGTGCATATCAAACAGGTCTCAGCAAGTTTCACTACAAGGTGTTTATTTCCCTTTGGCCCCTATACAGATTGGTGTAGGGGACCACTAGACTACCAGGTATTTTTTTTTAATACAGGGACAACAGTCAGATATCAGGGGAGGGGGGATGGACCACTAGACTACCAGGGACATTTGTTTACTCTAGGGGGACAGCTATCGCTCATGGGGGGAAGGGGGGAAGGGACTACTAGACTACCAGGGAATTATTTTTTTAATATGTGGATGGCGATTTCACATCGGGGGAGGGACCACTAGATTACCAGGTAATTTTTGTCAATAATGACATATGAATAATGATTTTTGTTAAGACTAACAGTAGAATCTCAGTAAAATTGAGAAATTAGACTAACGATCAGCAGTGCAATTACCAGATTTTCAAGTCTTAAAAATGGAATTTCATTATTTTAATCACTGTAAATTAATTGGCTTGGAGACATCATGATTCATTAGGCTGGACATAGTTTGTTATGGAGAAGATCCTATTACCTGTAGCAGATGTAGAAACAGCATACATGCCCCTCTAGAAAGTGAACAGCCAGAATGTGATATGAGGAGTTAAGAGAGAAACAACAACAGTATTTTAAACAATGGCAAACTAAATAACAAGACACAAAACAAAAAAAAAAAACTTTCCTTTCAGTCACAGCTTGATTTTAATTTCAGAATCTACAAGGCAACTGGGATGAATCAGCAAGACCAGAAATGAGTAGGGATCTGTGAGGGGTAGTGAAGAACAAGCACCAGCACCAGCAAAAGCAGCTACAGAAGCAGGCACCATGGCACATGAAAGATACCATTGGATTGGAACCTGATCTGTGAGAACTGTAACTGGCTGCATTCTGCTGTGCAGTCCCTGTATTTGTGTTTTGCCTGAATTATGTGCTACTTCTCCCTTACCTGCACAAATCTATGGATGGGTTAGATAAGCCAAGTGAAATTCTGTCCTTTAGCAGGGCATCATCTCTCACAACCAGAAAGGAGAGAAGTGATTTCTTTGAGTCCCAGTTAACTCATTGTCTCCTAGCAGACGTCTGTAGTCGTCAGTAAAAAAAACATTGGTGTGTCCTGAGGACGTCTGCAGAAGTCGGCTACTGACTCCCAGTGTGCCCCTGCAACGTCTGGAGAAGTCAGTTATATATTTTAATATATAGTGTAATAGAATATAATATATATTTGACTGCATAGCACCGTTGGAAAGATAATTTTATGCTGAACAACTTTGTCACTGATATTTTGTGTATATCATGTATACTTTAGGAGTTATTTGCATTTGTTTATGGTATAGTGTGTATGGCTGACATGTTTTCCATCAAGATTCACCTAAACAGCTTGAATAAAATTCACTTTTTTTGGCACTTCAGCAGGTATAAAATAAAAACCGTATTGATTACAACTGGTTGCATAGCACCATTGGAAAGGCATTTTTGTGCTCATCAACTTTCATGCTGATACTTTGTGTGTATCATGTATACTTTTGGAGTTATACGCATTTGTTTATGATATGGTGTGTGTGGTTGAGATTTAGCCCTTAAATGTCAAAGCACCTTGACTAAAATGGGGAAAAATTACATTTTATAGTAAAAAGATATCTTTTTTTTAACAAACATAATAGTAAAACACCATCTAATGTCTATATGCTTCATTTGGTGTTGATCTTTTACATATTTTCCAATAAAAAATGGCTTATGTTGCCCTTTGTTAGTGAAAAAATTATT
The DNA here is from genome assembly GCA_016271365.2 of Neoceratodus forsteri. NCBI lineage: Eukaryota > Metazoa > Chordata > Ceratodontiformes > Ceratodontidae > Neoceratodus > Neoceratodus forsteri. The sequence goes on along the minus strand of CM028133.1, from coordinate 594,050,180 downwards.
TAGTTTGCTCTTTCGACCAGCATAGAAAAAAAACCAAAATTACTTATTATTACATGCATGCCACCATTGGAAAGGCAATTTTGTGCTGAATAACTCTGCCACTCATACTTTGTGTCTAGCATGTACAGTTATTGAGCTATTAGCATTTGTTTGCGACATGCTGACTATGGCTTGATTTTGCTTAGAAAGGCCCAGGATTCACTGTTAAAAGTATACAGAAGATTCAGGAGGCAAGTGGTGTAATCTCAGAGTGAGCCTGTGAAGGCAATGAGTTAATAAGGAGACAAAGAATATGAGGGTGGGAGATTTCAGGCCTTTGCAAAAAAACAAAGACAAAGATAGTATTGATACAGTCTGCTGACAGAAAAAAAAATGTTTTGATCCAATGCATTTGATATTTTTTGGCTGTGCAACAGCTAAAAAATGTGTACCTGTAATAATTTCAGAATCTGTTTTTATAGAGTATGGCTACATACAGAATCATATTGTCAAATAAAAACTGTATTTAAAGGACGTTTTCCTAATTGCCTGGCTCCAAGCTTTCATTTAGAAAATATAAGTTTCTAGCCATAATCGTCAACACCACAGTTCTGCCCATAGAGTTTGAGCCCAAGTCCGTTCTTTGTGACAGATCCATGGTCCACAGGGTCTTCTCTTGGGTACCTCCATGCTATCTAGGTCATCACTTTTCACCAAACTTCCCAAGATCACCAGTAAGTAATTAGAGCCTTTGCTGCCACCAGAGAAAGTTAAGCTGCCAGAGAACAGCATGAAACTTGCCCCCCTACTAGCTGAGAATCTCACCACTCCAAGCCAAGACCACAGAGCCAATACAGTTTTGGTCTCAGCTGTGTTCCAATGTGCCCCATTCAATGTGACTGAGAGACTTTAGAGCTGCTCAGGGGAAAGGAATAAACAAGTTTGCAAGTAGAAGGAACACAGTAATGTGGATTCCCCTCCTGTGAAAACCCAGTTAGATCCCTGGTGGTCTAGTGGATCCCTCACCCCCCACCCTGTGAGGTAGTCATGCACCATCCCACTCCCCCCATTCCAGTCCTGGTCACCGACCAGCACAGCTGTCCTCTTACCTTCATGGCTGTCTGCTGACTGAGCTATGAATGAGCGTGTACTGTCTAGCATGTGCTCATTCATAGCTCAGTGGGCAGCCAGCCATGGAGGTGAGAGTTGGGCTGTGCTGGTCACCAGCCAGAACTGGGATGGAGGGGAGTGGGGTGGTGGGTGAGTACCTCACAGGATGGAGAGTCTACTGGACCACCAGAGATCTAACTGGGTTTTCACGGGAGGGGGATCCGAGAGGGGGGGAGAGACCACTAGACTACCAGTATTTTTTTATTAATATGGGGATGGCAGTCAGACATCAGGGAAGGGGGGAGGGACTACTAGACTACCAGGGATATTTGTTTACTATACAGGGACAGCAATCACATGTAGGTGGAGGGGGGAGGGACCACTAGACTACCAAATAAATCCTTTTTCGCAAATTGCAACAAGGGATCCTTTTCCGTAGTTCCATTATCGCAATTTGCGGAAAAGGATTCTGGCATATTAAAGTAACACATTTCAATGCAAGATGTCAAAAAAAAAAATGAGATTCTACACCTCCCAATTAGATAAAGACAACTCTTGTTGTCTACCAATGCCATCTATTTTTAAAATATTTAATTTTGTTGCCACTGCTAAATGTAAGACAAAATGGTGGTGGCATGAAAAAGGATTTCCCATTTGCGATAAAGGATTATCCATTTGCAGCAAAGTATTACCCATTTGCAAAGAAGGATCCTTTTTCACACGGGACATCTAAGTGCTTCCATTGAAAATAATGGGAAACTTTAAAATGTAATTACTCTTGAATGGACTAATATGTTTTCACCAACTCTTCAAAAGACACATCTGTGACCCAAGGCCTGTTTACCTTAAAAATTTCAGACCACAATTGCACACTGTTTCTGTGCAGCAGTGTGACAGAGAATTTGAAAAAAAAAAATGTAATATATATATATATACATATATATGTAACAGATGAACCACTCTGAGGTGTGCGGTCACGCCTGATAACACACGCCTTGGTGACGTACATGCACATGAGGTCTTAGGTTCGAAACGGCCAACCACCTAAGGTGTTATATATCAGAGTGCTACTGCACACCTCAGAGTGGTTTATCTATCTTGTAAAATGTCAAAATTGTTTTGAGGGGGTAAAAGTGCAGGTGTGTGGTCGCCGTCCGATATACGCATGGTCATGTGATGCTGTCCAGCTAATGATATTGCTGCAATTTCCCTACCCATTTTATAAATATATATATATATATATATATATATATATATATATGTATGTGTGTGTATATATATATATATATATATATATATATATATATATATGGATACATGATAGGCAGGAGTGTAATATGGAAATATTCTCACTCCTGCAGATTGGTGGATATCTCCAGTACCGAGAAGGCACGGTGAGATATCCATGCCTACACATGCAGGAGTGAGAATATTGTCTATTTGCCATGATCTGCACATCATGTGTCCGATTTATACAATAGGGTACAGCATTATGGCATTTTATTTGTCTGATGTAGTGGTTTTATTTTGTTCTGTGGTTTTCTTCATCTGAATGTATGCGTGCTTTTTTGGCAGTGAGGTGTGTTTGAATGGCAGTAACTGTAGTAATTTCATTGGTTGAAAGCATTAATGGGATTTGTTTCTGTTGTGTGATTGATTGTGTTCTGTCTCTCTGTGATATGTCATTGAGTGATTTTGTTCAGTGGGCTGGAGTTTGTTTGGAGTCATTTTCAGTGGCGTTTGGTGGAATAGTGTTTTTTTTTTTATGGTTTCTGACGTGTTTATCATCATTTTTTAGTTTTAGTTGCTGTATTTGTCCTGCAATGTGGTTGTCTATCCTGTGTCGGTGTTTACGTTCAGTGTCGGTTGCGGTTCCTTTCACCGGCGGTATGGGTTTAGTAGTTTCGCTTTCAACAGTACTTCACATTTTGAAGGGACTCAGACTACTTTGGAAGACACATGGAAGGTATGTGTTTTGATTTTTAATTCAAAGCAGTATGGTAGATTAAGGAAAGATGTATGTTCTCTCTGCGCATAACAGACATGTTTCTATTTTCCAGTTTCTGAAGTGAGACGTTTGAGTGTGACTGTGGTTTTTATTTCATTTGCACATATATTTGCGGCATATCATTTATTTCTCCATATTTTGAGGAGTTTAAATGTTGTGTGTTTCTCTTCTTGCTATGTGGCTGCATATTCTTGTATTTATTATTTTGTTCTGCTTTTACTTGGATTGAGAAGTAGTCCGGTTAGGGAGGTGCATGTGAAGACATTACCAGAGTGGAAAAATTGGGTTCTGACGTAGCAACTGTGTGTATAAATGTAAATAACCTCACAGTTGCTACATCACTGGGATTATTCTAACTCCAGTGAGAATATGTGTTTTATTTACAACGTTTATCACCCACCCCATTGTATAAATATATATATATATATATATATATATATATATATATGTATCTTTAGTATGTTATAAACTACTCTTTTTTACTGTTTCTACTGTATTTTGTATAATATACTGGATTTGATTACGACAAAAGAAGGCTATCATAGCCCATCGAGATTGTCCTCCCACACATGTGGGTCAGTGAAGTCCCTCGTTTGCCATCCTATTCGTGAGTACATAGTTATCAAGATTGGTTTTAAATGTGGCATAAGTATTTTGGTTTACTATGATAAGAGGCAGCTTGTTCAAATCTTTAACTGCACGTACTGTAAAATAATGGTCCCTTTTTGATGTTCTTGCCCAAGGTACCTTTAATTGCTTATTATACAAGATTAGATAATGTATCATTTATGTATCATATGTACATGTTTGTATGTCTTCAGATTACCCTTGAGCATGGCATTTATGGCCTTGATTTCTTACCCAGTCAACAAGTTTTAAATAAAATATACAGTATATATTATATTGACATATACACACATATTTATACATGTCAATATTATATAGGTGTGGTAGCACCTGTATATAAGGTTGTGTTGATCTTTCATTAATAATAGCTGTTTTCAGAGGTTTATATCTTGTGGGCAGGATTCACGAAACTTTGCCTTGACACAAACCCAGTTTGCACAATGCAAACTGCACCATAGTGGTATTGACAAATCCCAGTTTGCATCCGTAAACAGGGTTAGTGCTGGGGCAAAATTGTAAGGGGGCAAAAATGCAAATGAGGGGGACAGGACCTGTATTTCCTCGCAGTCCCATTCACATAGATTTTTTCCTCATTCAAGGGCCGCATGGAAAAAATACTGTTGACCGAGACCTGGTGGTATTCTGCACAACCCCAATGATTGTCGGCAGTACCGCAGCCCCCCCCCCCAGTTCACCAATTGCTGTCCTGAAATAAATGAGTGAATCCCTGGCAGTCTAGTGGTGCTCTGCCCACTCCCAATGCTCTGATCAGTGTCCCCTAATAACATGTTGCAATTCCTGGTAGTCCAGTGCTGCCCCCCTTCCCATGCTCCATTCACCATCATGAAGAAAATAAGTGAAGCCGTGGTAGTCTACTGGAGCCCTTCCCCCACCCTGTTCATCAGTCACCATCCTGTAATAAAATGATCGAATCCCTGGCAGTCCAGTGGTCCCTCCCTCCTTCCTTCTCCGAGCCCTGAATGCCATACCCGTAGACCAATACAAATCCCCCTGGTAGTCCAGTGGTCCCCCCACCCATCGCCATTCTGCCCGCACAGGACATCATATAGTTTTCCCTGGTGTCTATTGGACCCCCATCCAACCCATCCACCCTGTGAGCAACTGCCCCACTATCCTCCTCCCAACCTGATTCCTGGCTGGCGACCAGTGCAGCCCTCCTCTTACCTCCATGGCTGGCCACCAACTGAGCTCTCAATGAGCGCATTCTGTCGACAGTACATGCCCAGTAACATTGAAGTTATCAATCAATGTCAATGAGCGCATACCTGTCCAGAGTACTCACTCATTGAGAGCTCAGATGGTGGTCAGCCATGGAGTTGAGAGGAGGACTGTGCTGGTCACCGGCTGGAGATCAAGTTGGGGGGGGAGCAAGGTGGTGGGGCAATCACTCACATGGTGGGGGAGTCCACTAGACACTAGGGAAAACTATACAATGCCCTCTACAGGTGGATCAGGGATGGGTGGGGGGATCACTGGACTACCAGGAGGATTTGTATTGGTCTACAGGCACAGCACTCAGGGATCGGGATAGAGGGAGGGACCACTGGACTGCCAGGGATTTGGTCATTTCATTACAGGATGGTGATTGGTGAATGTGGTGAGGGGAGGACACCACTAGACTACCAGGAATTACAATATTTTATTACGGGACAGCGAAGCGGAGAGCAGGGGAAGGGGTGCATTCGATGGATGTACTGCGGCTGTGTTGGTCAGGGGCTGGGGGCGCATGATCCGCCACCCATAATCCATGTAAATAAGCCCATAATGGGCATGCAAATCGCCAGCTAGCACCTTACATGCCCAATGGGCTCATTTGCATGAGTGCCTTCATGAATTCCAAATAACAGCACCGGCGCTATACACTGTGGAGCAGTTTCAAGGCCTACAGGTCAAGGCAGTGCTACTAGGGTTAGAGGTAGCAGTATTCAGGTTACTGCTGCCTCTAACTAGCCCTATTCATAGTTGGATAGTGTCCTCCGTTATCTGTCTGTGAATAGCACTTTTTACCACCTGGGCAATCACTAATTGCACTGCACTTTGCACTTTTTTGTGAATCCTGTCCCAGCTGTTTTGGACCCTAGGACTGTGAAATATGGTATGTTCCTTCTCAGTTCTATGTCTCTTAACGCTCCAGATGTCATGAGGATACCTTTTGTACTTTTTGAGTTATTAAGGGCTGAAATTGCATATTTTTTCCAAATTTGCTACATACATTTTGCTCAAAGATGGCTCAAAAATTGGAAAGATTTGAGGTATGAAATGTACAGGTTTTGTAGGTTTCATATCAGAATAGCTCCTTTTGGGTTGTCTGTTGAAAAAATATTAATTAGTTTTTAAGTAAACTAATTATTTGGTCATGCATGCATATTGAAAAAAATCACAGAGAATAAGAGAACGACTGATTTTTTTCTGCTAGAGTTCAATGCTAACAAAAACTTTAAGTTACTGTAACTTTTTAAATACTTACAAGTTAAGGGTAGCAGTCTGCTTTTCGTTAGAGAGCTACAAGGTACACCAATGTATATATTTCATAATACTATAAATGACAATTAGTTATGTTTAATTAAAAGTTAAATGTGCCGCAAATGATTCTTAATACTGTCACAAAGGAGTCCTGTACAAAATGCATGTGAAGTACAAATATTTTACTCAGTTTAAAAGGTTACTACTATACAATGGTTCATAGAATCATAGAATCCTGATGGCAGAAAATGACCCCATCGGCCCATCTAGTCTGCCCCTTGCCTTACTCATTCCTCCTCCTCCCACTGGCCCCATCCCCCCGCTTCTCAGCCCCATATGTCTGTCCCATGCCCTCTTGAATCCCTCCACTATTTCAGCCCACCCACCACCTCTGGTAATCTGTTCTAGGCCTCCACCACCCTCTCCATGAAGAATCACTCCCTCACATTCCCTCTGTATCTTCCTCCCCACAGTCTTAGGCTATACCGTCTAGTTATAGCCCCCTCCTTCCTTTTAAGTAAACAACCCTCCTTCACTTTGTTGATTCCCTTCACATACTTAAAAGTTTCAATCATGTCCCCTCTCTCCCTTCTAGTCTCCAATGTGTACAGATCCAATTCCCTCCACCTCTGCTCATATGTCTTCCCTTGCATACCCTGCACCATTCCGGTTGCCCTTCTCTGAACTCTCTCTATCCTGTCTATGTCCTTTATTTATTTTTATTTATTTAGCTTTTGTTGACCGGGTAAGTGCACTAGACAAATCCTGCCTATTTTCAGGCACGACCCGGGGAGGGGGATACAGATGAATGCCAACTGACCTTGAACCAGATTAAGCTGTTGGTGGTATTTTTAGTGAATGAGGGAAATTTGGCCAGGACACCGGGAAATTCCCTACTCTTTTCGATAAGTGCCATGGGATCTTTAACATCCACCTGAACTACCACCAATCCAGGCAGATGGGACCTCGGTTTAACGTCTCATCTGAAAGACGGCACCTCAGAAATGCAGCACCCCTCTCATGCTGCATTACAGTGTCAGTACTGGGATATTAACCCAAGTGCCAGATGTGGGAACTGAACCCACAGCCCTCTGATCTCCCGGCCTCAGAGGCGAGTGTGCTACCTACTGAGCCACTGACACTGCTAACAGGTGTGATCTCCAGAACTGGACTCCGTACTCCAGGTGCAGCCTCACCATGCAGGGCCAGAATTACACTGCCATGGGCCCTATGCACAGTTATATCTATGGGCCCCCCCCTTATACCTCACGACCATCCCCATACTACCACTCTACCATTCTTCCCACCACCTCCCTTCCAGCGCCCATGGCGCTCCACACCCCAACTCCCACTGAAACATTACAGATGCAAATCTGTATTAAACAAATGTACTGGTCCTGCCTTAACATGCCCCCACCCACCCACCAGATCCAGTCTTGCATGTCCTGGCATGGATCTAACCAGATGTGACATTGTCCTGTCTACAGCTCCACTGTTCCTGAGGCTATCTTGGCCTACTGCTCCACCCCCCCCACAGCCCAATGGATCCTGTCCTGTCCCTGGCATTTCTACTCCTACATGTAGCTGGCCTGACATGGCACTGTCCTACTGACATGGTGTCAGCGTGGCTCAATGTAGCACATGTGCCTCGGGCCCAGACAAATGTAGGTTCTAGTCTACGTCAGGACAGGGCTCACACCATAAACACTGGCACCCAAGTCCAGTATGGGGAAATGTTGAACTGTTGTGTTGTGGCATCCTTTGGATGAGATGCTAGACAGAGGTCCCATCTGCCCATCTCTGGTGCTATCCTGGTAGGTATCCAGCTAGAAATGAAAGAATCCAATGCACTTTTCACAATAGTATGGGATTTTCTCCACTGTCCTGGTCAACATTCTCCTTACCATAAAATTGGTTCATGCAACTGTCCAAGGCTGTTTGTGGGGGGTGTTGATGTGTGATATGGCTGTAAGTACACCAGTCACTTCACTGCCAGTGTGTTATTGCTTGTAAAGCACTTTGGGATACAATGTGTAGGAAAAGCAATACATGCATACTAATTTTTCTTCTTCTTCTACCTGCCCCCCTCCCAAATTATTCCCATTTTGGACTGCCTGCCCTCTCCTATGGATTCTGGCCTGCCTAAAACCCCTAACACCACCCAGCACCCCCTGTCCTGCAATCTACTCCACATGGAGTGTGGCCTGATATATTATTTTTTTTACCCGGAGAGACACACTAAGCTGAAAGCTTGTTGACAGGTGCGACTTGGGAGCACAAGGAAGTTAAATGACTTGTTCAGGGTCACACAGTATGCAAGTGGGGGCTGTGGGATTCAAACCCAGGTCCCAGGTTTGCAGCTCAGAGCCTTAAACCACTGCGCTATACTGCTTCTGATATGGCCCTGTCCTGCCACTAAAAGAACTGTTTGAATCGGATACCTGGGGCTGTCTGTTTCTTTAAAGCAGACGATCCATCCTTGTAAACAAACAACAGGCAGTATAGCGCAGTAGTTTAAGGCTCTGAGCTGCAGACCTGGTGACCTGGGTTTGAATCCCACAGTTCCCACTTGCATTCTGTGACCCTGAGCAAGTCACTCTTAACTTCCAATTCCTTGTTGTGCTCACAGTTCACACTTGTAAACAAGCTTTCAGCTTAGTGTGTCACTCACTCCCTGTTAACCCCCAACCAAAAAACGGAGAGAATGTCTCAAACTAACATTTTGAAAATTAGCTCTGAACCGTTCTGTTCTCATGCAGACACTTTTTTGCCAAAACAATTTGTGCATTGTAGCAGTATTTTATCAATCTGGACTGGTGACAATCATGATTAATAAGCTTACTTACTTGACTGCTCTGGGCTGCAGTCTGCAGACAGACAGTGGTGGTGGTGGCTTTTGACAGAGTAGAGACCGATGACTCGAGACTGACTCCCATCCTGTCACTCACCCACTGAGAAGTGAAATAAAAATTCAGTTCAATTCCCCAGGCTGCCCAGCCCAACAGTGTGAGCCATAGCCACTGCTGGCTGTATTTTTTAAACTCTCCCAACTCCTGTTCTGCATCAGTCCGATCCCTCCAAGTAGTGACTTGCGATGCAGACTGGCACCAAATCTGAATCTGCCAGCTGGTACTGCATGCTCCTGGGTATGTAGCGTACACAACACACACACTAACGCACAGCGTGGTGGTTGTTGTTCTGTTTAAAGATATATCCATCACAAGAATGTGTTGACAAGCGAGCGAGGGAGGGTGAGCACAATACTGCTCAGCGGTGCTGGCATTGCATTTTTTCTTAGTGTAACCTGCTTTGCGATTAAAAAAAGGGAACTTTTGGAGCAGACTGAAGGGCCCTCCAAAATGCAAGGCCAAACACACAGGCGTAGTTGGCATATTGGTAAATCCAGCCCTGTCACCAAGGCTTTGTAGAGGGACATCAGTACCTCTCTCCTTCTGCTAGTAATGCCCCTGCTGATATTTGCCAACATTCCATTGGCCTTCTCCGCCGCCCTGCTACATTAGTAACCTACCGTTTAGGTGGGATTCTGACTTAGAGGCATTCAGTCATAATCCCACAGATAGTAGTTTCGCATCATTGGCTCTTCAGCCAAGCACATACATCAAATGTCTGAACCTGCGGTTCCTGTCATATTGAGCAGGATTATTATTGCAACAGCACATCATCAGTAGGGTAAAACTAACCTGTCTCATGACGGTCTAAACCCAGCTCACGTTCACTATTAGTAGGTGAACAATCCAAAGCTTGGTGAATTCTGCTTCACAATGATAGGAAGAGCTGACATCGAAGGGTCAAAAAGCGGCATCAGTATGAATGCATGGCTACCTCAAGTCAGTTATCCCTGTGGTAACTTTTCTGACACCTCCTGCTTAAAATCCAAAAATCCAGAAGAATCATGAGGCCCTGCTATCATGGTCTGTATTCATACTAAAAATCAAGATCATGTGAGCTTTTGCCCTTCTGCTCCATGGGAGGTTTCTGTCCTCCTTGAGCTCGCCTTAGGACACCTACGTTACTCTTTGACAGGTGTACTGCCTCAGTCATACTCCCAACCTGACACTGTCCCCAGAGCGGGTCATCCCCGGAGGCCTGTGTGCTTGGAGCCAGAAGCGAGAGCCCCAGTGTGGCTCATCCCCCCCCCCATCTCACCAGGTAAGTGAAAAAATTATAAGATGAGAAAAAACGGTTTCATACTTCATGTACATTTTCCTACTTTCTCTGTTTTTTTTAACAAATAAGTTAACTCATGGAACAATACACTTACGGCTATAATAGCAAAATTTTATCTGTGACATAAATCACAGTTATTATCCTTGAATTGCTACAAAACATAAAAGATAATAGTGGTAATAGCAACAGATGTGATCAAATATGATATCTCATTTTGACTGGCTCTTTGGCAGTTTCTAACACCCTGCAGGCATAGTATTTTTTATTTTAGTTTCCCCTCTACAGGCACCCTTCACCCACCCCAAAAAGATATAGTATAAATTGTTTTGTTTAGGTTGATTTATGGGTAGTTTATGATAGTTTCTGAAGTGACAGTATTTAAGCATGGTTTTGGTAGCTGTAGTAGGTGCTGAAAAAATCTTTTGGTACCATGTTTTTATATAAAATTTCTCTCTATCCCCATCCAGTACCCTAGAAAAATAACAATTCAAGTTTTGCAGGACATTCTATTTAGTCCTTTTGGTATTCTGAGCATTAATGGTAGATCCAGTTTTTCCCATTAGAGGTGGTACCTGGAACCTGATCGTACTTGCACACAACCTTTCAGCCTGCAGTTTCCCTATTTATGTGATTGTCCAAGGGCTCCTGTCACAATTTATTAGCATTCATTGCACATATGCTTATCACCCCCAATCTTACCACTCTTATCCTCCTCAGAAAAGATAAAGAATAAATTTTAGTTCAGGCTGATTTAGGTTAATTTCTGAAGTGATTGTATGGTGGCTGCAGGTAGCCCTGAAAAAATCTATTGGTACCATGTTTTTATTTCAGATTTCTCTCTGTTTCCATCCACTTCCCCACAAAAAAAGGAACATTTTGAGTTTTACAGTAAAATGTATTGAATGAAGTGGGGGTTGGGTGGGGGCTACATGTTTCAGATGTATGCACATGCTTGAGACAAACCAAATTTGTGCATGCAACTGGAATGTGAATACAAAAAGAACACTATTAAAATAATGGTGTCAGACACCCAGCGGTATTCATTATGCACATTTTCCTTTGTATGTATATTTCCTCTGAACTCCCGTATCACTGTCTGTGTAAGTCACATAAGTTGTATGATTTTTGTCTTCTCCTGTACATCTGTATCATTTGTAAACCCTACCCCCATGGTGCATCTGGAATCGAATGGTACTCCGCTCAGTATGCCTTCCTGGTAAATCTCTTAAATAAATAAATAAATAAATAAATAAGTGTATTAAAAAAATAAAATCATTAAAAAATATTTTAAAAAGTTTAAATAATATACTGCACATTCTGCATGCTGGCATCCACCAAGCCATGTTGTCATAGGCACCAACACCTATATCATACATCATTTTAATCGGTAGACTATGTACTTTACAGTGGTAGTACCTATCACTCAAATTATGCAAATTAGCAACGTTTGGAGGAGATAATGAAGTACAACTTGCACAGAAAAAGCAACTGATAAATAAGTTGTTAGGCTGCTGTGCACTATGCTGAAACAATGTGTTTATCAGTTGTTAGGCTCCAAACGGTTACAAAGCAACACATTCTTTCCTAGTTTATATTGTGCCCCTGTCAGGAAACCCACTCCCAGTGAATCACAGCATAACAACAACAAAGCAAATAAAGTTATGAATACATTAATGTGACAGCGCATACTACAATAAATATGCAGAATGAGACAATAGTGCAGAAATCAGCACATTTATTCTTAGATTTCTAGCTTTCATGTCAGATCAAATGATGTTCTGAACAAATATGCCTTCAGTACAGCTTTTATCCTTAGTTTGGCTGCTCTGAAAAAATTAATTATGAAATTGTAAAAGAATTATCTTCCTCAAAAGAAGCCTTAATATTGCATGCTTCTTAGGAAATGTTGATTCAATCTATCTATCTGTCTATCTATCTATCTATCTATCTATCTATCTATCTATCTATCTATCTATCTATCTATCTAAACCAGAACACGTAGCAGTGTGAGACCGTGGTGTGAAATACATACTCCTTGAGTGTATTTTGAAGCATTAGGTGAAGCTGAGTGTCTTTAACCACTTGGGATGTGCATATATCAAAGTACAGCTGCATGCAGCAAAGTCTGTAATAATACATAACATAGGCACACAATTATTACAGAGAGAAAAAACAGTGAAAAAGATACATGTGGGCAGTCACTGTGGAACAATGCATGGCTTTGTGATATATTTGCATCATTAATAGAGCAGCCTTTTGTTGTTGTTGTTTATTGAATGGTAGGCCCAGTACATCTTGTTGTATCTATTTATTACTTTTTTCTATTTGTATTGTATAACAACATAGAGAGAAACAGTACACAACAAGGTAAGTGGCTCAGCAGCAGCCCTGTACTAACCCTCTCCATCTCTTCAATGGCTTTTTGTACTTCAGTGACTAGAATTGACGCAGTACCCCAGGTGTCATTTAAATACCCCAGGTGTCATCTAAAAAAATGATTTGTGCTTTTCACACTCCTCCTAACACATCCCAGCATTGTGTTTATTCTTTTTTATTGTGGTAGCACTTTGTCTGTGTGTCTACATCTTCCTGTCTATAATCACCCATCAAGCTTTTTCCTTGGTTACATGTCCACTATTGCACCACACAGGGTGTATGTGTAACCCAGCTTGCACTTACTTGTAGTGCATTGTTCTCCTTCCTCACATTACAACTAAGCCCCCAATTCTTGACTCTTGGTTGCTGTGTGTGGTGGTTCCCCAATGATGCCTACTCCCTGTCGTGGCCATACCATACTTCTTGCTAATTTAGTGTCATCAGCAAACATCAGCAACCTGCTGAGGCTAATCTCCTCCAGGTCCTTAATATCAAAAGGCTAAGCAGTGACCCCTGGGGTACTACATTCAAAACATCTGTCAGGAGGTCAAAACCTCACTTTCAGGTTCTTGGCAATATTGGGAATGTAAGTAATCACAGACACGTTGCATTTGAGTAATAAACTTGTTTATTACTACCAAAAAGGATAAAATCACAGTTGCCCTAAGCAGTTCTTACCAATACGAACCAGGAGCCAGTGCTAAGCATTCCCTATACCTCGAGGTTTCTTTGTGTCTCTTGGGATCTCCGAGGTACAAGACTTAGTGTATTACATTATATACCTATGATAATTACTATGGTTACTCTAAGATACAAACATTTCTAGTTACAGAGATGAGCCCTATTGGCTAACTTAGAGGAGGCTCCACAGTCCAAGATAACATTATACAATTTTGTAGTAGTCATCAGTTTGTGAAATAAAAGAGTTCTTATACAGAATCTTACATAACTCAATGTAGTAGCACAAATCACCAAAAGGTGGCAATGCTGACTTATATATCATAATTATTTCAAGGACACCAGGCATCCTAACATCTTATGAGTAAGAAATACACAGAAAATACATAGAAGAATATATGTGTATTAGCAAGCAAAATGTATTACAATAATATGAGTACATCTCCTGACATCTACTCTTATACAGTAGATGTCCTTGGCCCTATATGTTAGTATAACATATGCCTAAACACTAGCTGTCTACAGTGTCCCTCTGAGGGTACCAATAAGGGTGCAGGGACCTCGTGTAACATTCCCCTCTTGTTGCCTCCAAGGGCAACACAGGCAAATCTAGGGAAAGGTCAGGGAGCAGTTGTCATTTACAAACCCGACATGCAAGCCTTGTAAAGGAACTCCAGCTGCTCATGGTGTTGGTGCAGTGTGTACCGTGGGCAGCATAGCATAATAATCAAGAAAAATATCAAGAATGCTTGTATAATAACAAAACCTTTAAAAGTAATTTCTAACCAAGTGTTAGTAAATGCATCATTCATATCACCATCATTAATTAATGAAAGGATAGCTTCATTGGCCTTGGTCATATTATTGCTGTTGTGGATGAGATGTGTGTCTTTCCTTTCTAAAAGTGATTTTAATGTAAGTGTGAGTGGATCTATGTGTACATTAAAATATGGCAAATATTCTGAAAGTGTGAGCAGATAATCAGGATTGCAATCAATGATGTCTGCACAGAGAAGGGGTACAAAGGTTATAACGTTATGTCCAATAACAGTTTTCTGGTGTGGGACAAAACAGAAATTGGGGGAATAAATAACACATGTTTCAGATCTATAAGTACAGCTTTTGAAATTAGTTACCACACAGTACTCCCCATCAGAATTATACTGAGAGTGTACAGTAGGGAGTCTCCACTTTTTCAACTATACTGGGCAGGTGTAGTCTGTCTTGGAAATCTGTGTTGACAGGCGATGAACCTCCTCATGATAATATCTATAAAGTTTATCCACAGTCAATGTTGTGTCTGCAAAATCCATGCCATTTGTGGTGATGTCATCATCCATGGTAAAAGTCCAATCAAGGCTATCTGGAGAATAACCACAGACAGGTTGAATAACATCAAATACATCACATCGACACAAGTAAGTGTATTGTTTCTTCACACAACAGTCCATGTGCGGAGCAATCCAGGCATCCAGGAAAGGATGGAAAACCAGTAGAGGTGGCAGATCCAGGCATTCTCTGTAGATGTCTTCATCAAGGTGCCCAATGGAGTGTACCAGTGCAAGCTTGTTGAACAAGGCATTAGTGGGATCAAAGCCTGGTAAAGAGACAGTAAACGAAACAAACATTGTATCTCTTATGGAACATTTCTTAGCAGTAAAACAAGGACCAGTGTTAGGGTGTCTGGTCACAAACCCCAGGTTTCTAGCTGTAGAAAGAGAAATGGTTAGAGATTGTTGCAAACACATAGCAATACAGCTAGGGGTTTTACATTGTGGACAATACCATTTGGAAATGCATCTATCATGTATGATATCAGGGATTCTTCCAAATTCTAGATCATGGAAGAGATTGTTGATAGTAGTGATCACGTATGAGCCAAAGGCAGAGCAGAGAATCCCTCTAGCAATGTATTGTTTATCTGCTTCTTTGTTATTCTGTGCAATGAGTGTGTTAATCTTGTCTTTAGAGAATGTGAATGCCTTAGCAATGTCGTGCATGTTGTATACAATGCATCTTTCTTCCTGACTAAGGCCATCCACACCATGCAATAATGGGGGTAGTATTTTATTGACCAAACTAGTCTGAAATTTGGCAGAATGAGATCTGATAGCAGCAATGTCTGCCTTATTCCAGATAGACATAGCTGTACCAAAGAGACCTGTGGCAGTACCTGTTGCACCTGTGACATCAGAACTGTCAACTTCACGTGTATTACGTTTATGACTTTGATCATCAGGATTGGGTTTTCTCCTGAAGTTGCCTCTATGTTCAGTAGTATGGACCCCGGCAATAGGGTCTTGAGTGCATATCTGAAATGCAGCTAAACTACCAAGCAATAACATACTATAAAATGCTGACACGTTAGTATTGTGACACATACCAAATTCTTTCATATTCCAGTAAGTAAGATTAAATAACACAGGTATATGCATAAATTGTAGATTATTAATCAATGAACCAGGGAGGACAGTGGTTTTAGACCACTGTGGGGACCAGGGGTGTGCTTTGGACATTCCAAAAGCTGTTTATCAGTGGGTGGTAACACAGAGGGGATACATGGCAGCAGAAGCCATGTGGTGCACAGCACAAAATTTTCGAGCAGTATCCTTAGACAAAGAATTACAGTATGAAGGATCAATTAAGGCAGTAATATTGTATAAACCAGAATGTCTAAGAGCAGTTTGTAGCAAGGACTGAGAACCATTTGGGGATAATTTAGCATTGGGCTAACCCTGGAAAGTTCCTTTGGAGAGTTTGGCCACAGGGAGATTTTGTCCTTGCAATGTGGTTTGCCACTCAATTTGTAGGGTAGATTTATCAGGAGTGACAACCGAGGCAGTGAGGTAAGCATCGAAACCTTCCTGGATAGTAATCAGACTATCGGGTATACTGATGGATACTCCCCCTGAAGGAGATGCTGGATGATCAAGGTGTGTTAGGAGGTTCGGTACCATGCCTTGGATGCAGGGGATAACTCCTGAGATGAGGAGATAATGGAACAAGATAGCCATCGTGTCAGTGTATCTGAAAAGGAAAATCAAACATTAGTAAATCAATACTATTCCACCCAATGGGGTGAGGAAAAGTAATTAAGCTCCTTTATACAGTTTCAGTTGGTTTGCATGTAACCATTTGTCAGTCAGTTTATTATTGTGCAGGAGTCTAACTTGATAGACTGCCGGACTGAGCTTGTTGACAATAGGGTATGGGCTGTCACATTTATTGGAGAAGGAATGGGTGGGATGTGCAAATTGGAGTACCATTACCTGATCTCCAACCTGCCAATCCACTTCTTGTTCCTGCTTGTCAAACTGTATTTTGGATTGTTGCTGGGCCTTACCCATGCAATTAGCTGCATACAAGTGTGTGTGTATGAGGTCTTTTTTGAGTTTTTCCACATATTGATCTACAGACACACGGTCTGCAGTGGGAGTGTGCAAGTCAAATAACAGGTGTTCAGGTAATCTCATCTGTCTTCCAGTCATCACCTCAAAGGGTGTGAGCTGGGTAGTGGTTGAGGGTGTGCTCCTAATTGCCATAAGGAGTAACGTCAGTAGGGAATCCCAGGTTTTGGGATTGTCCTCAATAAATTTGGAAAGCATTTGCTTAATCTGTCTGTTGGCTTTCTCTACTTGACCTGAAGATTGGGGGTGGTAGGGTATGTGGAACTTTTGTTGAACTCCAAGGAGTGCAAGAAATTCTTTCATTAACTCACTTGTAAAACTGGTTCCTTTGTCAGAGTCTACCTTAAGAGGTAGGCCCCACCTGGAGAAAATCTGTTCCACCAGGATTTTGGCAATGGTTTTGGCAATGGTGCATGTTTTAGTGGGGAAAGCTTCAACCCACTTGGAGAAGAGGTCAGTTACCACAAGAGCATACTTGTTATTTCTGCTGGTATTGGTTAAGGGACCAATAAAATCAATCTGTATGGCGTGCCAAGGGCCAGAGTGTCATTGTGGTACATGTTTGGCATTTCGGTGGGGGTGGGGTTATTTTGAGCACAAACAAGGCAATTATCTATGAACTGTATGACATCTTTGGTGACACCAGGCCACCAGGCGGTGGTCTTAAGCCTCTGGAGGGTGGTCTTAAGCCTCTGGAGGGTGTTTTCCACTCCCTGGTACCCACCAGTGGATGTATCATGCACTTGGTGCAAAAATTCAGGCTTAAGGTGTCTGGGGACTACCCACAACTTGGTGGTGGAATCATCTGGCTGGTACCAGATGAGCTTGTCATCTGCTGACAAGTGTAATTTACCTTCATGCCTCCGGTAGGGGTTATGTGTGGGAAGTTTCTCTTCGGTACTCTTGTCAAGGAGTCTGAACACTTCTTTGAGTTCAATATCAATGTGTTGGGCTGCTGAGAGGTCCAAGAGGGAAAAGAGTTCAGGTTTCTTCCTGAGTGCTGCAATATGTACACCCGCATTGGCCTCTGGATGGTCCATCATCCATGTGTCCCCCCCCAAGCCCCTTCCTTGGCAAGGGTGTCTGCTGTATCATTGAAGGCATGACAGGGATCATGGATAGAGAGTGAGCTTGAAGTTTGTGTACATAGAGTTTGAGTGCAAATTTTTGTGCCAGTGAATGTATGTATATTACCAATTCCTTGTACTTTACTGGGCTGCCGCCATAGGAGAGAAAGGAGTTCTTCTGCCAGAAAAGAAGAAATTCTGTAAGAGAACAACAAACCCAATTAGAGTCTGTAAAGACGATGGTATCCTTGGTCCCATGCTGGATGAACTCCAGGGCACAGGCCACCACTGCCATCTCTGCATACTGTGATGATGCTACACTGCAATGTTTAGAGATTTTAACAGTGTTCCCATCAGGGTAAATCACTAAAATGGCCATCCCTGCAATTTGTTCTCCCTGATAGTAAGATGCTGAACCATCAGTAAAGATATGACACAAAGAGGTGTTGTCAAGTATTTGTGGTGTGGCGGGGAGGAAAGGACCTGTATCTGGAAGATCAGGTGACTGCAGTGTACAGTCATGGGGTTCTCCTTGGAAAAGGAGTCCATGAGCCAGCATAGATGGAATTTTTGTTGGGTGCACCTGTATGTCTCTATCCTGGAGAATGAGTGACCAGTGTGTCAGTCTGGTATTAGAGACTGATCCATCCTTGACTCTATCTGAGAGCAGAAAGGTAGTTGGGGTGTGGTTGGTGTTGATAATCAGTGGAGAGTACCCAATGATATACAGAAAGTGCTTGACAGCCCAGTAGGTAGCCAGAAGGTTCCTCTCACAAAGGCTGTACTTCTGTTCCACTGGGGTCAAGAGCTGTGATGCATATGCAGTAGGTCTCAGAGTGCTGAGAACCTTCTGAGCCAGCACTGCTGACTTATATATCATAATTATTTCAAGGACACAGGTGTCCTAACATCTTAGAAGTAAGAAATACACAGAAAATACATAGAAGAATATATGTGTATTAGCAAGCAAAGTGTATTACAATAATATGCATACATATCCTGATATCTACTCTTATATGGTAGATGCCCTTAGCCCTATATGTTAATATAACATATGCCTAAACACTAGCTGTCTACGGTGTCCCTCTGAGGTACCAATAAGGGTGCAGGGACCTTGTGTAACAATCTCTCCATTCTGAATCATGACCATCCACTACCAGTCTTCTTCCTACAACACCGGGAACCAATGCTATCCATTTCCAGCACAAATTATGGACACCTCATTGCACTTCTGTCTCCATGGGTTTTTCATGTGGTAGGGTGTCAAAGGCCTTGGAAAGATCCAGACAGACTACATCTACCACATCAACAGTAGTCAGCCTGCAAGTTGCTTTCATAGGAAAAGCAACAGAGTTGGTTTGGCAGATTCTAATTTGTGTGAAGCCATGATGTGTGCTACAGAACACCCTGTTATGTTACATTAAATGTGCTGAAGTACCACATCTTTTATGAATAACTAAAACATAGATAGATAGATAGATAGATAGATAGATAGATAGATAGATAGGTAGATAGATAGATAGATAGACAGACAGACAGATAGATATGTAACCGCTGTGCCAGTCTGGGGGTTGCTAGTTTAAAATGCCCTGCCAGTATTGCAGGAGGTGCATGTGTGTGTGTTGCTGAGCTCTGCTCAGGTACGTGCATCTGTTTAAAAAAGCACCGTTTGGCATGAATAAGAGAGTCAGTCGAGAGTGCAAGGAAGAGGTGAGGTGCATCCAGGTGGAGCGGGAGTCTTCTCGCAGGGGTGGCCTACAGTCGGGGATGGAGAGGCCAGATACCCCTTTGCCTAACATGTCCAATTAAAGATACTGTGCTGCTTATGTTTTGGGACTGCTGTGAGGAAAGAGTTAGGGCCCTGGTGCTGAGAGAACCCTGCCCATGGACCTTCAGTGTGGGTGGCCACTAGTGGAAAAGACTGAAAGTGCCTGTAATGTGCACCATCGTAGCCCCACCCCCTCTTTGGAGAGGAAAGTGTACCTACATCTAAAGTAATTGCGCCTCCGCTCCCACAGGAGGGGTGTAAATAGAAATGTAAAATGTTAATGGAAAGAAGGTGTTTTTGAGGGGAATTGGAGCCCATTTGGCTTAAAATGGAAGGGAAAAACTTGCTAGGTCTCAGGTTCAAATCCTGAGTCCCCCAAGACTGTGCCATGGCTGTGTGCCATAGAAAATGATGGAACTGTGCTAGAAATCTATTAAGGATCCTCAAAAAATGTTGTTTCTGCTTGAGCATTGCTTGTGAAGATAGATAAACACTGCTTGATCCATTTTAAATAATTTGGAACTGAATTATTTAAAACGCTTTGGGAAGAAATTGTGTTGCTTTACTGCTTGCCTAATCACTATTTTACAACCTGTCTAATGGAGCCTGCAACCACCCAAGGTACTGGGGAGGAGAAAGTCAACAGTGAGTCAGCATTTCGATGGAGCTTGAACCATCACCAAGAGGAACTCGAATCTACAATTTAAAGGTAGTGTGTTTTGTACTCTCTCCTGTATGTGCTTACAGTCAAGATGGTACCCCTTCCCTTTCCCAGAGACAGATATACCATCCAAAAACCCCTAGACAGGGAGGGGAGTGGGGTAGTTTTTGGGAGTCTGCTATCTGTGCCTGGACTGAAGCTGCTGCCTGCTCGAGGGAAGCCCCTAAAGTGCTCGAGCAGGAGCGAGTTAAAATAAAATAGTTTGTCTTCCAGAGTAACTTTAAAGTGCCACCAGTAAAGTGAAGTGGGAGGGAGGTTACAGATAGATAGATAGATAGATAGACAGACAGACAGACTACATCTACCACGTGAACAATATCCACTTCCCATGTTGCTTTCACAGGGGAAAGCAATAGGGTTGGTTTGGCAGAATCTTATTTGTGTGAAGGCTTTTTGTGTGCCCCAGAACACCATGTTGTGTTACATTAAATGTGCTGAAGTACCACATCTTTTATGAATAACTGAATCTCTTTTCTGAACACTAAGTTATGTCTCTCAAGTCTGTAGTTACCTCTGTTTGACTTCACCGTCTTTTTGAATAGGCAGACAATATTGAAACATAGAAACATAGAAGATGATGGCAGATAAGGACCGCAAGGCCCATCCAATCTGCCTATTTCTTTTTCTACCTTATGAATGTGCCATCGGCCATTGCTCTGTCAATGGTCTATCTATTCATACTCATCTGTATTGCTCCCTTATGCCTATCCCATGCCTGTCTGAATCCCTGCACTGTATTCATATCCACCACTTCCTGAGGAGCCGCTCCATGCATCCACCAACTTTTCTGTGAAAAAGAACTTCCTCACATTACCCCTTAATCAGCCTCCCTTTAATCTCATGCTGTGTCCTCTTGTCCTGCTATTTTTCTTATATTGAAACATGTTAGACTCTTTCACCTTGTTAATACCCTTAAGGTGTTGGAATGTTTCAATCATATCACCTCTCTCCCTCCTTTGCTCTAGAGTATACATATTGAGCTCCGTTAATCTGTCCTCATATGTTTTCTGATGCAGTCCCTGCACCATTTTGGTTGCCCTTCTCTGGACTGCCTCAATTTGGTTAATGTCCTTATGAAGGTGCAGCCTCCAGTACTGCACGCAGTACTCCAGGTGGAATGTAACCAGTGTCTTGTAAAGAGGGATTACTACCACCCTCTTCTGAGTTGCCATACCCCTACTAATACACCCCAACATCCCCCTAGCCTTACCTACTGCTTTAGTGGTCTGCTAGGATGATTTCAGGTCTTTTACACCCATTTTACAGTCCTCCGGCACTCTCCCTGTCTGTAAGTAATCCTGAAAGATATCAAAAGTTGATCCACCTAGAATCTCTTTAAACTACACTGTTACCCTTGGTCGGATACTATTCAGACTCTGGGATGTTTTAGGTGTGACACCGTCTAAATACTTACCCACTATTTCAGACATGGTCAGCATTGCCAACTAATAATCCTGCACCTCTCCCATAACTTCCACCCTCAGTTGGTCACGCCCACTAATTTTGTAGCTAAATAGTGACACAAAGTAGTGATTCAGTGCTTCTGCCAACCCCCTCCAGCCTGCCCCAATGGCTACCCCTACCCCCAATGATCAGGGTTCTATGAGGCTGAAGGTAAGTTTGTGAAATACTGTACAGAAGTTATGCTGTTGTATAGTATAATGATTTGGGGGTTTCCAGCACCTCCTTTACTGTCAAGCTCAGAAACATTATTTGGTTTACTGGAAGAAACTGCTTTAGAGTGTTTGGTGGCATTTTTCAAGTTCACAACATGCAAGAAAATTGAAGAAAGCTGAAATGCTGGTGCACTCACCCACACTAAGCACCAAAGATTCCAACCATATATGAGATTGCAGGTAAAAAGGTGCAGTTTTATTTCAACTGACTGCAGCATACGTAGGCCGGTGGGACTACCAGCAACGTTGTTTCACTGTTCCATGCATGTCCGCTTTGTCAAGAGGCTGATGTTGCCTGCCAAAGGTAGCCCTTACATAGTCAATTTGTTAGAGACAGATATCCTGTGGGCACTAAAGTATGAGTGCAAAGTGCACAGGTAATATGATGAAGTATTTAAATTGACAAACAAGTGCTAACATAAAGTGCAAAATTTATAGTGCAAAGTTACAGTTAAAATAAAAACTGTAACGCTGACAGTCTCCTGTGTAGGCCACTATGGTAGCGATTTTCTGGTACCATTTGCTACATATGACATGAATAGGAGTTTCTTTAAAACAGTTGTGCCTGTAGATGCTGAATCTGTAAAGAAAAACAGATAGCAGTTATTGTTTATGATTTAAAAACACAGCAAATCAACCTGTTATTTTAGCAAAGATATACTTTTTACAAACTGTGTCTTGTCATTTAGGATTAGTGGGGCTATAACAGCTAGTAAATTGCAGTTATGGCTGATAGTCCATGGTATACAGCATAATACTGTTTGGACAAGAAAAAACATTTTACAATATGACGCTATCTCCATCCTGTCATTCAGTCCTGGTGGGACCGTGGCCTGCAATTTAAAAATCCAAAAACACTGCCTTCCTTTGGGCAAGTAATCCCTAAAGGTCCCCTCCCCTCAGTGCCAACACCACTTATTGTATGCTTTGAAATGTCCACTTATGTGTTTCCGATACATTTTGTTGATGTTGATTTGCTGCTAGGGCATATTCCAAATTTTCATGTTGGATTGCCCTTATGTGGTCCTCTACCTTCTCCTTAAATTTCCATTTGATGAGGAGACCACATGATGCAGCTATCAAGTAGCAGCTGCCTGATCTCGCTCTGGCCATCAGACCACCTATCAAGAATGAAAACTACGAAAATCACATTTATCTGAGTGTAACTGATTAATCTCACTTATCTAAATACTATCTCTTCTGGGATACCAAACGATGAATTACTGGTTGGAAGGAGGAATGAAAAAATCAGCACTTAAGCACATGCCGCCCTCCACCCCAGGAAAGGCTGCCAAGAAGTCAAGGGCCACTGGAATGGCCAGCTTAGCGAGTGCTATACAAGCGGATCCTGAAACGGAGCCACTTACTTTATCCCAATTTTTGGAAGAATTTCAGCCTTTCCAATCGGAGCTCCAGCTGATTTCAGATGAAATAAAATCAATATCCCAGGCATTAGAAGATGTGGTGACCCGTACATCGGACAACGAAGCCCGACTGACATCTACCGAACGAAAACAACAAAAAATGGAAATGGAGTTGACTTCTATATGACAACGAATTAAAAGTCTGGAGAATAAAGTGGAGGACTTGGAGGGCAGAAGCCAGCGCAACAATGCAGTTCTAATTGGGTTGCCAGAGAAAGAGAAAGGTCCGGATGCCATTGGTTTTGCCCAGAAATTTATAGAATCGGTTGCTGGGCCATCTCCCTTTGGGGATAAATATATTATTGAATGAGCCCACCGAGCTCTGCGCCCACCCCCACCATTGAGAGCCCCTCCTCATACATTTATCTTTCGTTTCCTTAACTATCAGGAGCAGCAACATTTTATCATTAAGGTTAAAGGGCTTCAAGAGATCAGATGGGCTGAGACAAAAGTGTGAGTGGCCCAGGACTTGCCACTTTCTGTGAGACAAAGAAGAGCCTCATTCCATCAGCTCGTGGTTAAGCTGATTGCTGCTGGAATTAAATTCCGTATGGGATATTCCAGGTTTTAATAACAGGGAACTGGTCCACTTTTGAGGATGCGTAGTCTGCGGCAACTAACCTTAAAAGTTCTTTCCCAGAGTTATTCTGGGACTGCTGAATATCCTTGCCAATACCCTGGAGGCAGGGTGTCTCAACGATGTGGGAAAGATAAGGTTTCATTTGAGTTGCTGGTTAATCTGTATATTGGTGCTTACTGGTTACAAATATTTCATTTATGATTAAAAGGAGGAATATCGCTACTGGCCCAGAAGATTAACATGATTGAAAGGTTGTTTCTGCTTCTTTTTCCCCTTCCTGTGTTTACCCTAGTTATAAGCTAGGAGAGCTGTAATAATTGCAATAATTTCCAACTAAATACTTGTAATGGTGACTGTTGATACGTTAGTGGCCAACGCCCTTGCTAAGGGGACATGGAACAAAGGAATTCACCTTCTCGATCGGGAAAAACAAAAAGGACAGAGACTGCTGTGAATCCCACCTTCGACCACTAGAAGGAACCATAGACTGAGTTATGGGCACACTCTATTGTTATTTTACTTACACAATCTGCATTTGGGATTAGAATTTAGATCTGTAAATTGCTATGTTTCACTCGTAACAGTTAAACCAGGTAATTTTAGGGTTTCTCTACTCAACTTACATATGGTCATTTATAACAGAGTTCAGGATATAAAGAAGTGGAGTCAAGGCGAATTCAGGTTTAACTGTGTATATCTTGAGCTCTCAATATACTAACTCTAATAGGGTTTTTCCTTTTTTTTCCCCTTTTTTTATTCTCATATGGAGAGCCTAAATAGCTGGTCGCGAGGGGATGCCCTAATGGTAAATGTAACTATCTGCGTGGGGATTTCTGGAAGTATTTTATCAAGGAATAACGTAACGGTGGGGTTTACTTGTTTTTCATTTTAAGGAAGGTGTAGATAGAGATACCAGGATTTTGGTTAAATCTTGAGTTCCTATTACATTATACTATATTCTAGGTATCTAAAATAGGGTCACGAACATAGTTGGGTGGTTGGAATGGTTGGGGGGTTAGTCGCTGCTTAGTTAGCTGTTGGCCGGGACTGTAACAATAAGGGGGGTGTTGGGATTGTGAAAAAGTTGGAGTACAAGTAAATGTTTTTCTTCAAAAAGTCATGGGCATGGCAGGGACAAGGTGGGTTGGGGGAGTGGGGAGTGGGGGGGATTTACTGCAACACAGTGATATGGATGTTTTTTCTTATGCTGCACTATTCTTATATGTGGACTATTAAGATATACCCATACACGTATCTGATTTTACTCAAGCTGATGGGCACAATTAAGATTGCCTCTTGGAATGTGAAAGGACTGAGGCAACAATTGAAACAGTATAAAGTACTTAAACATTTGGCTTTTTTAGCCTCTGATATTACGTTCATCCAAGAATTGAATTTATTGGACTCAGAGGCTTTTCGGATGTGGAGACAACAAATAAATCATGTTTTCTCCTCGGGAGGCACGACTCAAAGTTGTGGAGTCCTAATATTGATATCTAGAAAGATACTTTTTACACTTATTCAAATACTTAATGATCCACAGGGCAGATATGTTTTTATACATTGTAATTTATATTCTACTGAATTAATGTTAAGAAGTATGTATGGACCCAACAGTGATTCCCCAGGATTTTTTATGCAGCTGGTTAATGTCTTATCTCCATTCTTATCATTACCCATGATTTTGGGAGGGGATATGAATATAGTATTTGACCCCATGATGGACCGTACATCAGGACACAAAAGGGAACTATCACCAGCGCAAAGGGCCTTCAGAGAATTTATTGATAATTTAGGGCTGTGTGATGCATGGCGAGTCCTTAATCCTGCTGCTTAGGGTTATACCTTTATATCCTCAGTCCACAAGACATCTTCTCGAATAGATTATATTTTTATCTCTAAGATACTCTTGGGCAGAGTTTTAGAGACATCTATTCAGCCGGGACCTCCTTCTGATCACTCATTGGTTATGTGTAGCCTGGCCATAGCCATTACTCCAGATAGAAGCACACGGAGGAAATTTAACAGTCAGCTGTTGAAAGATAAAGCAATGGTCTCCACTATTACCAAACACATTGAGCAGTTTATAGAATTTAATGTTGGATCTATAATCAGGTTTGATTTGGTATGGTGTGCATTTAAAGCCTACATGAGAGGGGTTCTGATTAGCCTCTCTTCTCAAAGGAAAAAGAAAAATGAACAGGAGTCAAGCACCTTGCTCGCACAAATATATCTATTGGAAGCTCAATTGACTCCTTCCTCATTGGAAAATGTCAGACTAAAATTATCTAAATTAAAAGACAGTTATTTGGAAATTCTAAGGAAAAAAGCAGAATTTGCTATATTAAAAACTAAAGCTTCCTATGTAGATCAGGGGAAAAAGCAGGGCGCCTTTTAGCACTCAGAATTAAACAACAGGAATCTGCTAGATACATTCCATCTGTTCGATCTCTTAAAAATGGTGGGCTAAAAACGTCACCGTCTGACGTAGTTGCCGAATTTAAGACCTTTTATTCTGAATTATATAGCTCAAGGTTGAACCCACCTCCTCCCCAAGAAGTGGATTCTTTTCTACTCTCAGCTAAATTACCAACCCTTTCTAGCATTCAGCAACAGAAGCTTATTGTTCCAGTATCCCCTGAAGAGATTGTAAGGGCTATTGACAGTTTATCCCTCAATAGGTCACCAGGTCCAGATGGGTTTTCTGCTAATTTTTATAAACAATTTCAGAAACAATTAGTCCCTTTATTGCTGACATTGTTTCAATACATTCTAATGGGGGCCAAGGTAGATCCTACACTATTTGAGGCTTTGATTGTAGTATTACTAAAAAACGGTCGTAACCCGGAATTAACTGCTAGCTACCGCCCTATCTCTTTGTTGAATCAGGACATTAAAATCTTGACTAAATTGATATCTACACATCTTAATACGGTATTACTATCCCTAATTGGACCAGAGCAAGTAGGTTTCATGAAAGGACGCTCGTCTGTGGATCATCTTCGAACACTTTCACATGTTTTATCAGTCTCAAGGGATGCTCATTTCCCAGCAGCTCTTATCTCTCTCAATGCAGAGAAAGCCTTTGATAGGGTGGACTGGAATTTCCTGTTTAGTACTCTTAAGGCTTACAATTTCCCTCATATGTTCCAGCACTGGATAAAAGCTCTATATCGTGCTCTTTCTGCACGAATTATGCTAACGGAGTGTCGTCATCCCTTTTTCCACTAGAATCTGGTACCAGACAAGGTTGCCCTCTCTCCCCCTTACTTTTCAATTTATATCTAGAACCTCTGATTTGTCACCTAGTAGGATGTTCACAGATTAAAGGCATTCCAGTTCAGGATCAAGAAATCAAAGTCTCGGCATACGCTGACGCTCTTTTGTTACGATTATCTTACCCAGATAACTCGATACCGCCTATGCTTACTATGATTGAAGAATATAGTCAACTATCCAATTATAAATTAAATGTGGATAAGACTGTTATATTTCCTCTCAATCATAAAGTCCTCAAAACTTCAGTTAAAGTTTTTGGTCTCTCCTGGGAACAAGAAACTTTAAAATACTTGAGCATTAATGTTTCTAGAAATCCGGTTCTCCTACAGAAGTTGAATTTGGACTCTTTAGTTAGAATTATTGAAACTGACCTTGATAGATGGTCTAAGCTCCCTATTTCCTTATGGGGAGAATTAATCTAATTAAGATGAATGTTTTCCCAAGGCTCTTCTATCCTCTTAATCTACTTAACATTTGGCTACCTCTTTCTTGGTTTCGAAAAATACATGCAATTATTACAAAATTTATATGGCTTAATAAGCAACCTAGATTGGCTTATTTCAAACTGGTGGCTCCTAAAGATAAGGGAGGCTCACGCCTTCCACATCTTCTTTTCTATTACTGGGCTGGGCATGTCTCTAAATATCTGCGCTGGCTTTCACCTAGGGAAGAAGTCTTCTCGTCCTTACCTGCCCCTCTTTGGCTTAAAATCAAATTATCCCTTATGGCGGCTCAAGGAGTTACCTCTGAAGCACTTTTTCACATCAAGGTCAGCTCATTACCGGTACAGTTGAAACTTAAGCCCATAGCAACATCTATTAAAGTTCATTCACAGTTATGCAACTTTCTTAAATACAATCATACATGTGATTTAATGCAACCGATTTGGAGCAATCCCAACTTGAAAATGAATACTAACCTAATTTCTACTAAATGGTTGGCACTGATCAATAAATTATCTCCCGCTTCACTGATTTCAAAAGAACAAACTTGGCTCTCTTCTACTGAGATATTATCAATGCCGAAGTTATCCACAATGGATATCTTTAAAATTTATCAATCAAGGCATCTTATGGTAAAGATATTTGGTGTCTCACCTCCTCAAACACATTCAATAGCTTTTAGGAGTGAACTGGGTGCCTTAATCGGTTCCCAGCAAGTGGTCTCTAAATGTTATAGAATTTTATACAATTGGGCTTACCCAAACTTTTTGGCTCCTTCAGATTATTGGGCTCCCTTTTTCCCTATGCAAGAGATACAATGGGAAACGTTGTGGAAGAATTCTTATAAGTGTATTTCCCAAGATAGATTACGTCTTACTCAATTTCATGCATTACATAATTTATATTATACCCCGCAAAAACTATTTAAATTTGGCCTCTTATCGGCACCCACTTGTAACCAATGTTGTAAAGAAGAAGGCTCCCTATATCATATATTTTGGATTTGCCCTAAAGCTGCAGATTTGTGGACTAATATTAAACAACATAAGGACCCTTTGTTAGGTCTGCAGGATTTATTTACTCCTGAAATTTGTGTATTAGGAGATTACAGTAAGATCACCGTGCCTACCAGATGGTACCATATGGCTCTTGTATCCATGGCTGTTAAGAAAATTATTTTATGGCATTGGAAAGACAGTGAAGATATAGTTTATTCTGAGTGGCTCAAAGAACTCCTTGCTAATTTGAGGACGGAAAAAAAAACATTGCCAGTCTTAATAATAAGCCTGAAAGATACAAGAAAAGATGGGAATCACTTCATATACTGTTTTCACTTTAATGTACTCGTGGTATATCTATAGGATGGTGCTGTGTTGCAGGGGGGAGGGGTGGATGTTTCTGTGTTTGGGATATGTTATGGGGGGGGAGGGAGATGAGAAGGGCACATGTCAAAAGTGCCTGTATTACTGCTACACTTACAATGTTCTGTTGGACCCTTTTTTATATTATTTTATTTTAAGTATGTATTTTATTTTATGTATGGTTTTGTTTGTTTTCCTGTGTTATAAAAGGAAAAACTTAATAAACTTTAAATGGGAAAAAAACATTTCCATTTGATGCAGCCAGCATAGTAGGTCCCACATACACAGGAGGTAAGGTAGACCACATGAGTGGTATCACAACTGATGAACCATCTTATAGGTATTTATTCTTCATTGCTGGGGCTACCAAAGCAATCAGACACTGTGACCACATCTCAGTATTTGCATCAACCACGTTGATGTGCTCCCTTAGGCAGGGTAGGTAGCCATGTTGTGGTTTGTGTGGTTGGTTGGAGGCTGTGGGTCTGAATGTCCCCCAGATTATTAGGCCCCCTTAAAACCATGCAAGATGGACTATTCACATATGTGGCAAACTTTGGTTCTGTACTCAGGCTACCTCAATGTTTATGTAAAACATTTTCAATTTTGTAAGCACTAGTGCTATATGTGGTGACAAAATTCATACTAGTTTGATCAGAATGCATATCTCTGACTGTGGTGATTAGTAATTCTTCTCTGACTGCTTCCATTGCTTTTGTTCTTACCCTATCTACAGTGTATCAACTTGTCTGTAACCCATCTATTTAAATCTAACAGACTTGTGGGTATATTCCTGATGGTGTGGTGGGGATTTCAAGAGCTGCCACCACAAACCAAGATATAGGTTGGCAGAACTGGAGGCCAAGGTCTGCATTTAGACTCCCCAGTAGTTACCTTTTGGCAGAGAGCAATCTTGCTAGCAAAACATGGGGCCTTCAATTAGGGTAAACAAAACACAAGAGTTAGTGTGCTTGTCTGACTTGGGGGAATGGAACTTTTATCATCTTTGCAGTTACAGTAGCTAGGTGAGGAGGGGAGCTATACATTTTGGGGGCTTTGGCAGAAGCAATCCAGGAGTCTGCATTTAGACTCCACAGTAGTTAGCTTTTGGCAGAGAGCAATCTTGATATCAGGGCAAGACCAAGGAGACAGCTGACTAAGGAGTTAGAACTTCACAACTAGAATATTTCTTTCTAGGGGTAAGCAGATACTTTATTAGAAGTGTAGGGTCTGCAAGGTAAATTGGGACCTTCAGTTACTGGACACAGCGAGACATACAGCACAGCTTCAACACACTCAGTACTCACACTTCCCACCCACCCAGAGGAGGTCCTATTTTTATAGGCAACAAAAGAGACTGACAGCAGGCAGTTCCTGGGAAGGAACAGGAAACTCCCCCCTATCACTGTCACACACACACACACACACAACATTTGTTTTGTTTTTCAGGATGAGGTGGTAAGTTGCAGGGGCTACAGGGCACTCATCTTCAGGAGTCTGCTCTGGAGGATGGGTCAATGTCCTACTTGCAGGAGTCTGAATGACATTTGAGTACAGCTGGAAGCAGCATGGAGGGAGATACCAGCCTGCATCACCAGCTAATCTGAAGTTCAAGTCAACCACGTCTTCTCTCCTAGAGACCCACTGGCCTTGGAGGTTGGAGGGTAGTGGGTCAGAGGAAGGGGAAGATTTCAAGGATGGACCAGGCAGGATCTGTTTGGACCAATACCATTCCAATGAAGAACCATTTTTCACCACAGGAGAAGATGAAAGATCCTGACTTAGTGAAAGGTGACCCTGAGCTCATCAAGGGGACCAGGTATAGCAGGGAGATAGCATCTAAAGGTAGCAAGAAAACACATGGTAGATCCAGGAGTAAGCAATTTCTTGTTCTGGGAGACTCAATGATCAGGGGAGTCAAGTCCCACCTGAGTAAAGATATGCAACCTAAGGTGACAGTTAAAGGCCTCCCATGAGTTTCAGCACAGTGTGACACCAAACGCATTGGGAGGCTGGCATACAAAGCGGAGAAAGGAACCAATTTTCTGATTCACCTTGGTATGAATGACCTGTCTGCTCTAATAGTGGAAGAAACAAAGCAAAATTTCATTAAGCTGGGGGAATGGCTGGAGGCTAGAATGACCACCCTGACATTATTAGAGATCCTCCCAGTATGGGGCAAAGAGGACTGCAAAGACAAAATCAGGAATAATTACATTGAGAAATTCAATGCTTGGCTACATGGATGGTGTTGTGAAAAAAGATATCACATCATAGGATCATGGGGAAGCTTCTGGGAGAACAAGCTATTCAGGTTTGACAGACTTCACTTTCGAAGGAAGGAGTGAATATGCTTGAGGAGAAACTCAGCGTCTATCTTGAGCATTTCAGCTAGGTGAGGGGGAGTCTAATGCTAGGGAATCTATCAGAAAATACACTTTTGATAGGAACTTAGTTGCCACTCCTCCACAAGCAGGAATTTCTCTCCCGTGACCTAAGAAAACATGTAGAAGAGTGTTGGAAACTATCGGAAACTGAACACAGGACCACGCAGTTGCAGGCCCAAGAGCAGAACCAATAGTAGCAAATAGCAGCAGGGGTACCAGACTATGTAAAGAGATATGCATCAATGCCTGGGAAGCAAAAAAGGGCCTGCAGACAATGATGGCAGATTCCTGAGTGGACCTGATGGCCATCACGGAGACTTAAGTTTCAGAGAAAAAGAAAACTGGGAGCTTTCGGTCCTGGGCTAGGCCCTGTTAAGACAGGATAGAAGGGAGGGCAGGGGAGGAGGGGTAGCATTATATGTAAAGGACGGGATAAATGCCATCTCAATAGATGGCATCAAAAAGGAGGGTGTGAAATCCCTGTGGATGATACTCAGCTTGGCAATGGGGAGATGATCCACATACAGTAGGTGTGGTATACCATTATCTGGGGCAGATTGATAGCAGGGACGAAGAGCTCCAAGAGAAGATCAGAGGAGTAGAACAAAAAGGGAATACAGTGGTGGTAGAAGATCTGAATAAGACCCAATGTTAACTGGAGCATCCCAGTGGCAGGTTCCACTAGGACTCAAAATGCGGTGGAAACCATACAAGGCTGCCTCCTTACACAGCTAGTTAGTGCCACAACTTGGCTGGACACCATTATGGATGTGATCCTCACTAACTCAGAAGTAGCAAGGGCTGACTTCAGGTTCCGGTCTCTAAGGGAATGGCAGCATAGCTCTAACACTCAGCCGACATCACGGGTAAAAAGCAGCCCTCTCTCTAACAAATAACACTTATTTTCAGCTTAAAAATAGATGCTGCCGAGAGGGAACAAACATCCTGACTTGACACCTGCAAAAAATATGAGTGAAATGGCTGAAGATTCACTTACTGAGCATTCCGATCCTGAGCCTGATTCTGAGACCGCAGACCCACGGGCCTCCAAACTGCCTAAAACAGCAGGCCACACTCCAAAAAAATGGAATAAAAAATTTAACTGGACACAATCTACAATGAGCTTTGCTCATTTCGTGCTGAAATCAAACAAGTATATTGAGAGATCTGGAAAGATATAATGCAATTAGAGCAGAGAGCTGATGATTCTGAGTGCCAGATAACCACCACAGAGAACCGTGTTGATGACACGGTGTCATTGATGCAGCAGCTCAAGGCCCAGCAAAGGAGGATCGAGGGGAGACAGGAAGATGCGGAGAACCGCGCCCGCAGAAAATTTTTTTAGAATTTATTGTATTCCTGAAAGCTCTGAGAGGAACAATATCAAGGACTTTCTGGCTACAATTTCAAAAATAGCCCTGGAGCTCCCTGCTGACTTTGAAATGCAGTTTGAACAAGTACATCGAGCACTTGCTCCAAAACCTCCATCACCGAATGTGGCACCAAGATCTATCATTGCCCGCTTTCAGTCCTATGCCATCAAGGAACAAATCATAACTACAGCGTGGTGCAAACAAAGATATTTTATGGACAGCAGAGATTCTACATTGACCATGACTTTGCACCCAAAACCTTCAAACTCCGCCGGGCGTATCTCCCACTCTTCCCTACTCTCAAGGCAAGGGGCATTAAATTTACTACTCCATATCCTGCTAGACTCATCGTTCACCTGCCTGATGGAGTAAAAAAGGTATATGCCAATGCACAGGAGGCGAAGAAAGATCTTGTAACTCAGGGCATTACTTTTCCTGAAAGGCAGACTGCACCAGCTGCAAGGGAGCCTCAGACTCCGAGATGGCAAACCCCAATGAAAGCAGCAATAACACTAAACAACAATCGGAAAATAGCCCAGGACTTACAACAAATACTTAAGCTATTTTGAAGAACCAGTGCCTTAATAACCTGAAGGGACGATGTGTCTTTGTACTGTTAAACTCTTACAGTCTTGTCACAGGTAAGACATTGGAGCCGGGGGGATAGGGAAGTTACAAGTAAACTCCACTGGTTTGAGTGGCCCTGTAGGCCCTGGATCTTCTGCATACTCCCTCTAAGCTGGGAGTTTAGACTCAGGAGTCACTTGGGTTCATGCAGAGCCATTATTCCCCCTTTCTATCTTGGGCTGGGGACTCCCCTTAACCTCTGCAATATCTTTTGATGAACATGGACTGTGGTCTGGGACTTAAATCTGAAAGTTTATACAGCTTAACCATAATACAACCAGCTTTTCCACAGTATTATTATGGACATTACTTTATATTCCTGGTACTTGATTTATCACCTAGTTCCAGATACTGTTAGTACTATGAAAGCAGGTGCCCAGAAATAGCTTTTTTATGCTTGGTTCTGCTTTTTTCCCCTAGGTGGCTGTGTTGTCTTGTAACACCTTGCTTGGGTGACTGATTATTTCCCAATTCCTGGTTTATTTCTTTTGATCCTTGCCAACCTTTTAGGCTATGCAGTAATAGTCATTTTATGTTGTGGCCATTTTAGCCCCAGGAGGGCCTGGGAGCATTTTACTCCTGGCTTTACCCCCTTCCCCGAATGCCGAACTTTTTCCTTTGGCATTTGGGGATTGACAGGGAGAGCTTGTACACTCGCCCCTACCTTGGAAGTTACCATATTGTCCATAGCACTTATACTGTTATTTACAGTAGATTTCTACTTAGAAGTATATCCTTGTAGTTATATAATTTGGACCCTGTTGGTCTACCTTACTACATGGTTCCACAATTTTCTGGACCATCCCTTTTCATACCTAATTTCTGATGTAACAAATCTGGTTAACTCTGCCTTGCTTGAAATGAGACCTACTTATAACAATGTCAACTCAGAGCTTATTATATCCACTGATTTTTTTCATATGCACTTTATTATTAGATTAGACAACTTGTCTGACAAGCGCATAGAGCAACTGATGAGCTTTGGTCATTGGATCTGCTTATATGTGGGGACACTCCAGTTATTCTGGCATATCTCTCAGTTCTACCTTATTGGGTGTAACAGACGGGAGGTGATTAGCTTTAATACCATGCAATCTTTTATACTAGCCTCATGGTTATTATCTCATTGATTATGTCACTTAATATTAATGGCATTCACAATCTGATTAAAAGGGACAGGATGGTAAAGTACTTAATATCCCATCACCCAGACCTGAAATTTCTACAGGAAACCCACCTTACCGCTGAAGAGCATGGTAAGTTGGAGAGATTTGGCTATCAAAAAGTATTGTCCACATCACACCACTCTGGTCGCTGGAGAGGTGTGGCAGTCTTAATCCCCCATACTACTTTATTCATCCTCCAAACCCTACTTGCTGATAAGGAGGGATGTTACGTGATTGTGCAGGGGCTCCTTTATTCAAAACCAGTGACCTTGGCTTCCATTTATTTTCTACCTAATTCTCCACCAAAATTGGCCAGGAAGTTTTTAGAGGATCTGTTGTCCACCTTGCAGGGCTAGTTGATTCTGGGTTGTGACATTAACACTACACTGAGTCCAACCCTGGATGCATCCCCCCCATTAAAACACAGAGCCTCTCCACTATAAAAATACTTGGTTAAAACCCTCCCTAGCTTGGGTCTAGCTGTCATATGGCATCATTTCTACACTAAAACACAGGTATACACTTATCAGTCCCCTAAAACGCAAAGTCTCTCTAGACTGAATTACATGTTCAGTTCAGCTGAGCATCTGGAATATGTACAAGATATTTACTATGGGGCTACCCCATTGTCAGATCATCAACCCGTGTTTACTAAATTGTTACTGGGTCGCCCACTGGGTCAGTCTTTTTGGTATCTAAACCTTATGCTACTAATGGACCCCAAATTTAAGGACCTAATTTATAAGACAATAACTAAGAGATTAGCTGATAAAAAAAAAAGGTGCCACCTCGGATGCAATCTGTTGGGATACTTTAAAAACGGTTCTCAGAGGAGAAATTATAAAGTATGCCTCTTATAAGAAAAGCATTAGAGAACTAAATCTTTTGGATTTACAGAGTGAATATAACAGTCTTCTGGAGATCTAGCATGGGGGAAGTAGGACTGTTGCTCCCAAATTAAAACTTTTAAAGCAGAAAATCCAAAAAATCCTGAATCTCCGAGTGGAACAACAGCTCTTGTACCTTATGCTGAAATCCTATGAAGGAGGTCCAAAAGCAGCTAGAAATCTTGCTAGGGAATTAAGGGGTGCTAAATCTTTTGCAAGGGTAGCACACCTTATGGACCGTGACTCAGGAATAATTTTGCACCACCCACAAGCTATCAGACAAGCTTTTGCCAAATATCATGAGAAACTGTATAGGGAAGATCTCAACCCCCAACCTGAACAAATTCTGAACTTCCTTAACCAAGCTAATTTACCAAAGTTATCTGAGGCTCGGTCCAGAGTCCTCATAGCCCCAATAACTGGGGAGGAGATCATCTCTGTAATTAAACAAGCCAAAAACAATGAAAGGCCCTTGCCTTGATGGATACTCTATGGAATTTTTTAAAACTTTCAACAAAAACTTATCCCCCACTCTCCAAGAAGCTATGCAGGATTTACATTTAGGCACCCCTCCCCCTCCTTCATGACACTATGCTGAGATAGTGGCCATTCTAAAGCCTATGAAAAATCCACAACATCCAGAACATATAGTCCAATATCAAAGTTAAATTGTGATTATAAAATTTATATGTCTGTGTTAGCACACAGGCTAGATTATCTACTCCCTTCCATAATAGTTGGGCTTAATTAAAAAGCGTCAGGCCAGGGATGCAGAAAGGTGGACTACACTTATGGAGCATGCCACTAAGCATCATATCTTTCTGACTCTCTTGGGACTTGACGCCGAAAAGACCTTTGACAGGGTCGATTGGGCCTTTATGTGGTCCACCCTGGAATATCTTGGCCTGCCATCAACCTTCATTAGAAAAATCATGCTGATCTACTGTATGAGTCTTGCACAGCATATTTAAAATTAGATGGTGCTGTATCCAAACCTTTTCCCTTAACCAGGGGAACACGCCAGGGGTGCTTCTTATTCCCATTATTATTTGCTCTATATTTAAAACCCCTAGCACCCACTATTAGAAATTCACCTAACATTACCAGCCTTACTGTAGGAGGGAAGCACCATAAAATTAATCTTTATGCGGATGATATACTACTCACCCTGACCTCTCCTGAATCATCAATACCCGCATTCTGGCCCCTTTTGGAGCAATTTGGGATTCTGGCTGGATATAAAATCAATAATACAAAAACAGAAGTAATAACCTGCTCCTTCCACCCTTCCCCCCCATCTTAAGCAAAGCTTTCCCTTTAAATGGAACATAATCTCAATGAGATACCTTGGGATACAGCTCCCTTATAACCTGACACACCTTGAAATGGTTAATTGTGAACCTATTACACAACAAATCACCAAAGACCTGTCAGGCTGGACAGAGCTTCCTTTAACCTTCATCTGCAGAATCAAAACTGTTCAGCAAAACATTCTCCCCCGGCTGTTATTCCTTTTTCAAACCCTCCCCATTACCCAGCAAATACTTACTTTTACTATTGGAATAAAATCATTTCTCATTTTAGTTGTAAAGGAAGACCCCCCAGAATAAAATTTTCAATGCTCCAGCTACCCAAATCAAACAGTGGCCTAAATTTACCAGATATCAAAACGTATGTCATGGCCACCCAACTCCAACTCTTATTGAAGCATATCAACCCCATATATGAAGCCCCTTGGAAGGAATTGGAGCTAACAGTTATGAACCATCCTGATGTACTTGCTCTTCTATTTGGAAACCCACCACAATGTCTCCCCCTGAATCAGTTCCCAGAATTCATAGCGGAACCTTATAAGACTTGACTCACCATATCAAACACAACACTCTCCTTTTCTGAAAAACTTTATTTCTGGCCTTTAAATGCTGACACACTTTCATTACCCAAACAAACAAGAGAAGTAATCAGGTCCTGGGCAACTTGGATATGGTATGTAGGGCAACTGGTCACTCCATTGGGGTTATTATCTTTCAGCTATCTCCAAAATCAGTATAAACTCCCACAATTCTCCAGTCCATATTATTATAAATTAAAAAACTCACTCCTTCCATATGAAGACAGTTTAGCTAAACTAGCAGAGTCTCCAAACTCCTTGATAATACTTATTAGAGCAGGTTTATAAGAGCAAAAACAGCCACACCTCATTAGCCAGTTGTATAAAGCCCTCAGAGCTTACAAAAAATATTCTAATGACTGTATAAGGTAGGCATGGGTCTTGAAGATATCAGAAGATATAAATAGTGACCTATGGCAAACATACTCCCTTCAGGCTCTCAAAGTTTTGAACTCTTCTTATTGGCAGGAGTTTGCTTGAAAATCCAGGATCCATTTCTTCAGACCCCCCTCTGTGGTTGCCAAATACCATGGCTCTGCAATGGGAGTATGCTGGTGAAAGTGTGGCCATCCCTCTGCTAATATAACCCATATATTATGGGAATGTCCTAAGCTGGGCCCCTTTTGGATGGAAGTCCTCACAGAATTGAAAGACCTTTTTGGTCACCAATATCTGTTCACCCTTGCTTATATCTTAATAGCCACCCCCCACAAGGTCAGAAGATTTCTAAGTCCATACTCAAAATAATTATGATTTTGATTCTGGCAGCTAATAAGGCTATTACAAAATGCTGGCACATTGAGAGTGTCCCCACAAAGGAATGCTGGAGAGCTCTGACGTATGAAATTTATAGCTTGGACAGATTAATTGCTAATATTAATTCCCACACTAAATCATTTCAGACTTTCTGGCATGCATGGGTTAATTATCAGGCTCTTCATTACCCTGAGTTTGTCCCATAACTAACTCTCCCATTCTTTCTTTCTTTATTTGTGCAGTGGGCTGATAATTCAGCCCATTCTTAATGAACAATTCCTTTCCTTGGAAAGGATATACTGTCCCCTAACTTCATACGCTCCAACCCTCTGTATTTCTTCATTTACTAATTGTTCCTGACCTACTTTCCCGTCTTGATAACAGACTCGGACTTAACTATGTAGGTTA
The DNA here is from genome assembly GCA_016271365.2 of Neoceratodus forsteri. Taxonomy (NCBI): domain Eukaryota; kingdom Metazoa; phylum Chordata; order Ceratodontiformes; family Ceratodontidae; genus Neoceratodus; species Neoceratodus forsteri. The sequence continues at coordinate 594,011,509 of CM028133.1, read as the reverse complement.
TAGATGTCTTCACTCCCCAAGTGTATCTTTATTATAGGCTCCACATAAGGCTAACAGTATTTCCTGATATAAAGACCTCCCTGCAGGGAGGAACTTTAAGCAGATGATATAACATTGTTGAATATAAGACACTACTACAAGAAGCTTTATCATAATAAACTTTTTTTTTATTGATACAGCATAGATGTTAGCTGAATAGCATCACCACTCTAGCTCTCAAATCTTCTTTATAATTTTCTTTGAACTGATCAAGTGCACTGATATACTTTATTGAATCAGACATTACTGTATTACTGTATTAGAGCTACTGATATCCTGAACACTATGTCTCAGCTTTTAATTGTACTATTTATACGGTCTCATCACTTTTGAATAAATGCAAAACTCTTTTAATAAAAAGGCAATTAAAAAAAAAAAGAAGTAGTAAGGGCTACAGGAGTTTGGGAGCCACTGGCCAACAGTGACCACAACTCTGTGTGGTTTGAGTTATCCCTAGGGGTAGAAAAATCACAATCCAAGACAGAGATTTTAAACTTTAGAGGAGACATTTTTTACAAAATGAGGTATGTAGTCAGAAGTAAGCTGTTAAGGATCCATCATTTAGCTGTGGATGAAATATGGAGGATGGTTAAGCTAGCCATTTTAGAGGCTACCAGGGTGTGCATAAGAATAGCAACAAAAAAGAACAAATACAAAAAAAATATGGTTCAATAACCAGGAAACAACCACAATCAGAACCAAAAGGGAGGCCTATTGGAACTTTAAAAGAACTCAGGAAGACAGTGCATGGGAAGTCTATGTTCAGAAGAACAAAGAAGCAAAGAGTATGGTGAAATCAGCTAAGGCCGCAGTGGAGCTTCCGCTTATGTATAGGGTTAAAGAAGGAAACAAACACTTTGTTCAATATATACAGTACAAGAGAAAAGAAAGAAAAGGGGAGGGATAGTTAAACTCAAAGATAGTGACAGAGTAGTGGAGGAGGATAAGCAGAAGGCCACTGTTCTGAACAACTTTTTTTGCTCAGTGATCACTGAGGAACACAAGGGCCCAGTACCAGACAGTGGCATCAGGGATACTAACAAAAGTGTTTCACAAATGGAAGCACCATCAATCACCAGCAGTAGGGTTAGAGAGGCCCTCGATCAACTCTGGGAAAACAAGTCACCATGCCCTGATGGAATACATCCTAGGGTGCAAAAGCAGCTAATATGTGAATTGGCAGGTCCCTTAGCACATTTATTCAGCAGATCACTTCAAATGGTGGTAGTGCTGGGAGACTGGAGAACAGCTGATGTGGTACCTCTCCACAAGGGAGGGAGTTGGGAGGAAGCAGGCAACTACCAACCAGTCAGCCTTACATCGAAAGTGGAGAAACTGATGAAAGCCTTAATAAAACAAGACTTTTGAAGAGTACCCAGATAAGAATGGTATGCAGGATGACAGGCAAGATGTGTTCATGGTGGGGAAGGCCATGCCAAATGAACCTAATCACATTTTTTGACTGGGTCACTAGGGAATTAGATAGAGGCCATCCAGTGAACCCCCTCAACTTTGATTTCAGCAAGGCCATTGATTTGGTACCGCACAAGGACGTGCTGAAAAGTTGGGAGGACTTGGGTGCAGCCAAGTGCATCATCAGTTGGGTAGGCAATTGGCTTAGGGATAGAAAACAGAGAGTAGTTCAAGTTCAAGTTCAAGTTTATTGCAGGAAAACTCCATTGAGCAAGCTCATTCACAAGGAGGTCCTGTGACATAAACACTTAAAGTACAAACACAGATAGGTAATAACAGTATATACATGAAATACACATTACATGATACAGGCTGGATATACATACAAGGGTACCACATAGGGTGACCGCAGGTGGTAAACACTGATATGAGACAGGGAAGCAACTTACAGGTCGCATACTGATAAATGAAACATGATGACTGGTGTGTGCAATACATATACAGTATTTTGGCAGCTAGAACAAACAACAGTCTACAACTGATATGGGAGGGAAGGAGTAGTGGTCAACAGGGTGAGGTCTGATGAAGGTGTGGTCATTAGTGTTGTTTCTCAAGGCTTAGTACTTGGGCTAGTCCTGTTTGATGCCTTTATCAGTGACACCAGCATTGGTATTTAGGGCACAATTGCCCTATTCATGGATGATACCAAGCTAGGAGGAAGGGTTGACTGTAAAGATGTGGTTAAGGACATACAAAAAGACCAACAGATGCTGGAAAAATGGTCCAACATCTGGCAGCTGAAGTTCAACATAAAAAAAAAAAATGTAAGGTGATGCATTTGGGTAAAGGGAACCCAAGGACAACGTACCACCTCAATAGAGTCCAGCTCGGCACAATGCAGGAAGAACGGGATCCAGGTATTATCATAAGCAGCACCCTTAAACAAACAAGCCAATGCAACAAGCTTATAGCAAGGCCAACAAAATGCTGAGGTGCATGGAGAGGAGATTTGACAGCAGGAGGAAGGAGGTAATATCACCACTCTATGGGTCCCTGATAAGGCCCCATCTGGAGTACTGTGTCCAGTTTTGGAATTCACATCTGAAAAAGGCTATAAACAGGTTGGAAGCTGTTTAGAGAAGAGCAACCAGAATGATCCAGGGCCTTCAAGAGCACTTGTATGAGGTGCATCTGGAAGCATTAAATATGTTCTCTCTGGAGACAAGGAGGGAGAGGGAAGATATGATTGAAACATACCAAGTTCATGAGAGAAATAAATAAGGTGCTGTCCTCAGACATGTTCAACAGAGTCTCCGACTCTAACACTAAAGGGCATGAGTAGAAGTTGGTGGGGAGGCTTCAAGAGGGAGCTTAGGAAACACTATTTTACAGTACGAGTTGTGGAGCCATGGAATAAACTACCAGCTGAGGTAGTGGAAGCAAAGTCCAAGACATCATTCAAGCTGGGGTTGGACAAGGCTAAAACATTATCAAAAGCAACAGGAGCAGTAGGAGGCATTAGGCAGAAGGGGGGTTAGGTCTTGGGATCTGAGAAGGTCCAAGGAATACATGGGCATACTAGACAGAACCTTGGTCTCCTTCTGCCATCTTTTTTTCTCTGTTTCTACCCAACAGAACAGTATTTCTGTTAGTTGGTTTGTGGAAGATGTCAGTTTCAATTATTTCTTCTTCATTCTCAGTAATTCTTATATCCAGGAATGAGATGTTACTAAGCTCTAATTTACTGTGAATTTGTAATTATGGTTTGTATTCTTAAGATAAGCTACAAACTGCATAGGCTTTCCATGGTTCCCCACCACATCAGGATTTAGAATATAAGAACATAAGAAAAATGTCGGCAGATGGGGACCACATGATCCATCTAGTCTGCCCAAATAGACTACCCCCCCACATTGCCTGCAACTTAATCTGTCTGCCATACCTATCCCATGCAAGTTTGAAATCTCCAACCATCTTTGATGCTACCAGGTCCTTGGGCAGGCTGTTCCAAGGTTCCACCACTCTCTCTGTAAAGAAGTACTTCCTGAGGTTGCTTTTGAGCCTCCCTCCCACCAACCTCAAATCATGGTCCATTGTATGTGCTGTTGTGTTGTGCAAAAATAGATTGCCTGCCTGAGTTGTGTTTATCCCCTTCACATACTTAAATGTTTGTATCATGTCACCTCTGTCTCTTTTTTGCTTGGAGTATAAATTAAGCTCCTTGAGTCACACCTCGTATGTCTCATGGTGTAGACCCTGTACCATTGGGATCTGTATGAAATCCCGATAACCGGATTCCCGACAACCAAAATCCCAACGCCGCAATCCTGACATGATTGAAATCCTGCCAAACAATTGCCAGTCCAATCAAATCCCAACAACCAGAATACCATCTGATAAAATCCCAACGGTCCTCATCTTGTGCATTGTTTCACTACATGCTATATAGATCATTATTATGGCTCCATTACTACAGCAGCACCAAACTTGCTTTGCACACTTTGTCATAGACTGCACTATGCACTAGCTTCTGACGACATAATAAGTTTATTTTCCTACAACAGACATGAGAAAGCCTGAGGCACATGCTACAGTATGCACTAGCTCCTGTTGGTAAAAATGAAAATGACATTACATCGCACTTTGGATGTGCTGTTCTGTCATCACTGCACCAGATGTGAATTAACTGCTGCATTTACATTGCACAAGTCTCTCTTTCACAGGAATAATCTAACTGATCTCACCTTGAAACAGAAGTATTGTGCATTTGCAAGACATGGGGCAGCAGATTGGGTATTATGTGCACAAGTAAAGGCATGAATTGGGTGAGCAATCTTTTTTTTTTGTTCACTCATGGCGCTTTAACTAATTCTAACTAATTCCTGTGAGAGAGAGACTTGTGCCATAGCAAAGTGAAACACGATTCCCTATACTGCACTAGAGGAACAAATGAGAGAGAGAGAGAGAGAGAGAGAGAGAGAGAGATAGACTTGTGCAGCAGTTACCCGACGTAAAGTGCGAGGTAAAGGGAAAAAGCTGAAAAAAAATAAAGATCAGGTAACCAGTGTCGGAATTTCATCATGTCAGCATTCAATCAGTGTCAGCTTTTTAAAAGTCAGGATTACAGTGTCGGGCAATTGTCTGTAGGGATTGCGGGTGTTGGGCTTCCATACCTAACCCGTACCATTTTTGTAGCTCTTCTTTGCACCATCTCCAAAGGGTGTATGTCCTGTTTGAGGTGCGGTCTCCAGAACTGAGCGCAGTGTTCCAAGTGTGGCCTTACCAAGGACCTGTAGAGCGGCATGATCACCTCCCACTTCCAACCAGTAATGCCCCTTCTAATACAGCTGAGGATGCCATTTGCTTTCTGTGCTGCCTTCTCACACTGTTTTTCTACCTTCAAGTCATCAGTGATCACTCTGCCTGTGTTTCTTCGAGTTGGTGTCCTCCCAATGTATACTTATTTCTTGGGTTCCTCCTACTCAGGTGCATTACCTTACATTTTTTGGCATTAAATTTCAGCTGCCAAGTCCTAGACAATTCCTCCAACTTCCTAAGGTTAGCTTTCATATTGTCTGCCCTGTCCTGTGAGCCCACTTTGTTGCAGAGCTTAGTATCAATTGTGAACAAGCAAACTTTAGCGGCTGAGAGCTTTCTATTAGCTGACCTCTGTTTCAGTAGTGGGTACAGCAGTACAAATGCTGATTTACATACAGCAGCCAGGAATTCTAGGTAAGTGTTCCAACTGCCCCTTATGCTAAGAAAGCAGCCACTGGCTGGGTCTGAGTAGAGCAATCAAGGAGAGAAGTCACATGTGCGGAGATAGGAGCCCGGACTGTGCACTCCAAGGGGGATTCACCCAGGTAGAACTGCTGTCAAGGAATCCCTGCTTCTGCACCTGTCAGAGTCTGCCTTCTCTCCATTATTGGTCTCTCTTCCAGCCGGCGAAGATCAGTGAAGCTCAGCAGACTGTAAGGCTAAGGGATGGACCACAACTGGTGTATGCTTCCTATGGTTGCCCTTTGTGTCTGAGCTGTCATAAGGCTATCTTTTACAGAAATGGGTTGCTTCTTCCATTATGTACATAGTTTTTCCTCACAAACCAAGATATAGGTAGGCAGAATTGGGGGCAAAGATCACTCCATTGCTGTGCCACTTGTTTGCAGGAAGAATTCACCTGTGAACAAAACAGCATTACATTCTAACACAAATTGTGATAACATGAGCAGGAATTCAGTGGAGGGGACCCCCTTCAGCCCCCATTTCCAGATAGTGCTATAGTGCACCCAACCCATCCTTATTGGGGATGGTAGTATAAAGTAATTCCATATTGAGATTAACTAACAGGTGTTGCTCTTCAATGCAGATATTCCTAAACAGACATAAAGTGTCAGTGGAGTCTCTCACATAGGATCATAGCCAAGGCCACTGATTTACGGTGATTAAAACAATGAAATTCCATTTTCAAAACTTATAATTCTAGAAATTGCACTAGTGATTGCTACTCTAATTTCCAGAATTTACCAGCATTCTGCTGTCATTCTTTTAGCATGTGTATAAATAATCAGAATAAAAGAAGGCTTAATTTATAGAGCATTAAATAAAGCCAACTGAAAATTGTACAGGAAGCAATTGTAAGAAAAATGCAACTTTTGTAAATTTACCGATATGGTATAAAATGCCAAATTCCATGAAATCTTTGTTTTTACTGATTTTTCGGCAGCCCAATTTCTGGAATTCTACTGGGTTTTCCAGTAAAAAATGAAAACCAGTGGCCTTGATCATAGCTTTCCCATAAAAGGTCTTTTGTGGTGGTCAACAAACTGGGCTAAAGGCTCTGTTAATGAATTAATCCCTGATATTACTGGTGAACTGGGGGTGACTTGAAGCTTTTACATATGTTTGGGAGCACATAAATAGTTGAGCACATGTGGTGGTCAGTTGTTAAAAAACCTTTAGTGTCCTGAATAATACCACTGTGTGATGCTTTCTCAAGATACAGTGCATCAATCTTTTTCTTAAAGGACTGTGTTTGGTCCAAGGAAGATTAGTCAGGTGTTGTTGTTTTCTCAAAATGATAGCCATGTCATTTTACACCTTGGGGCATACTTGTTAGCCATGCTGGAAAAAGGTCTGTATTTGCATGGTGAAAAATTCACCAAAGACAAAAGAGTGGATATAAAGTTATAGGTTTGGCTGAGGCATTAAGAAGAAAGGGAGGAAGGGAGGGAGGGCAAAGCAGTATTCAAATGCAAGGACCCTGCTTAAGGAAAGAAAATGGTAAGTTTGCTTAAGGAAACTGTATTTCAGTCTGTCTGTCTCTCTGTTTTCTAGTACCTACAGTACCACTAGTTTCTAAACCTAATAGTTCGTGCATACTATACTAGTAAAACTTGACATGGTTGAAAATGTAGATATTAATATGAACTGGCAAAAGTTTCTTTTGTTAGGTAACAAATGTAACAGATGTACATTTTCCATTTCCTTTACCAAAGGATAAGCTGCCCCAGGTGTTAATTTTAGATTGACAGAGGTTAAAGACATTAACATGGTGCAAGAACATTATACCTGTGCATCAATGGCCATTAATGCCCTGCTGTTCAGCCACTCAGAGCCCTGCTGCAGGCAAGACTGACATTGCCAGCTGCCGTATAGATTTCTAAGTCAGTGTCTGCCACTGGATATTCCTTTCCCTGTCTGATCTTATAACAATTAAAATGAATGGCAATTAGCAAAAGAAAATGAGGAGCTGTAGAATCAAACTTATTAGAAATATAAAGAAATATAAAGAAAAGTGTGATGTGTTACAATATACTGTAGGAGACTTGAGTTTGTATATTATGTCCAACTCCTGCTGCCAGACCTGAGGACTCTAGTGGATATTGTGGAGACAGCATGTTCCAATTCAAAGAAGACAGCTATGGCTGCCCTGTTACATTAGTGCCTCCTGTAGCTGATTATGGAGTGGCTTGGAAGCAAGGGAAGGTTACCTGTTGCCCTCCTCTACTCCCAGGCATAGACTTGGCTGAACTGACAGCAAGCCACAAAGATTGAGGTGGAAGAACATATGGAGGAAACAAGAGGCTGATGCATGACATTATGAAACTTGCCTCTGTTGTCTGCTCAGTATGTCTTTCCTCATAAAATATTTGAAACAAATTCATAATCCATACAATAGCCATCCTGAAGTTCCCTGTATACATGTTGGATCCTGAAGTAAGCTAGAAAGACACCTAACTTGAGGAGAAGCTTGGAGATGTTAGCCGGCAATATCGGGGTATGGCTGTGGTAGCATTATTATGTCAGTATGGGGTTCAGTCAGCTGAGACAAAGTGAGCAGGCAAAGTGGGGGGGGTGAGGTAAAATAATAAGTAAACAAAAGAAAAAAGAATGTAAAAATTGGTACTTTTTATGTTTTGGTTTATTGTATTATAGCCAATTCAAGGGGAGTGTTTTTTTTTAATTGTTAGAGGTGTTTTTTTAATTCTTTAAGAAATGTTATATTATAAACCTATACCAAGATCTTGAAAAGCACAGTCTGATATATTACTCCAGTGGCAGTTAACCACCATCAAACCTGGCACCAGTACACAGTAGCATATTATTTTCCTGATGAATGACGTGTGTCAGGTAAATTTAAAAAATACGTTTAGGTTATAAGTGTAAAATAGCAGTAATGCCACCTGGGGAGGGAACCGGTAAGTGGTTTAACAAAAAGCTGATTCGTACTTCTCAGCCTGAAGTCACTGAAGTGTGGGATACAGACACTCAAAGTGTTGGACAGTATGGAACACTGGCACATTATCAGATATGGAGGTACAAGCTCAGAACACTATGGAAACCAGTGCCTTTATTTGTACAAAGTTTAATTTTGATTTAGCATCTTAAAATATTATGAATTTTGGGATTAATGTCTAAGTTTACAGTACTCTCTCTATGAGGACAACACCTTGTCCATGTGGGATGAATGCAGGACAGAGCAATTTGTAGGGGTAAAATGAGGGATATCCCTCATAAGGTGTGACAGTTGAGAAGTATGAGCTGATTAAGCATTAAACTCTTTCCAATGCCTCCTCATATACAACTACAATATTAGAAACATACAACCTGTTGGCAGAAAAGAACTGCTTGGCCCACCCAGTCTGTCCAAAGATTTCCTACCTATTTTGCCTCCATGGACCATAATTGGTCCCTGGGATCCCCCCCTCCCTGTTTTTGTATTGTGATGACCATATGTCTATTCCATGAATGCTTGAAGACTGCCACCATTCTGTCCTCCACTACTTTGGCTGACAGTGATTCCAAGCTTCCATCACCCTCTCAGTGAAGAAGTATTTCCTCATGTCACTCTTGAACCTGCCTCCTTCCAACTTCCTAGCATGCCTTCTAGTCCTGGTGCTCATCCTCATTTGGAAAATGCTTTCCCCCTGCAACTAGTTTACCCCTGTGAGTTACTGGAAGGTCTTGATAGTGTCACTCCTTGCTTTCTTGTCTTTCAGCATGTTCATGTTCAGGTCCTTCAGTCTCTCTTCATAGGGCTTCCCCTGCAACCTCCGCACCATCTTGGTTGCTCTTCTCTGGACAGTTTCTACCCTGTCAGTGTTCTTCTAGATGCATGGCCTCCAGAACCATACACAGTACTCCAGTTTGGGGGCATACCAGGGGGCATTTCTGTGGCAGCACAACCTCCCCCCTCCTGCTGGTGATGCCCCTCTTGACAAAACCCACCATTTCACTAGCTCTGCTCATGGTCTTATCACATTGTGTTGCCACCTTGAGGTATTCTGATATAACAACCTCAAGGTCCCTTTATTGTTTAGTGACTGCCAACAGCTCCCCCATCTTTTATGTGGCTCCATGGTTCCTCTTCCCTAGGTGCATGATTTTGCACTTCTTGGCATTGAACCTCCAGCTGCTATGTCACTGACAACCTCTTCAGTTTCCCCAGATCTCTCCAGATTGCCTCTACTCCCTCCTAGGTGTCTACCCAATTGCAGATTTTAGTATCATCTGTAAATAGACAAGCCTTTCCCTCCAGTTCCTCTGCAATGTCTCTTGTGAAGACATTAAAGAGCATTGGTGGGCCAGCCAGTAGTGTGGAGGGCTGAGGCATCATGTCTTACCTCTTGCCATGCCAGTGACCCATGTTTGTGGTATGAGTGGGCTGCCGGGGGTCGGCTGGGGAGGGAGTAGATCGAGCATCCAGAGGACAGCTCTTCTCTCCAGGGGAGGGAGAACTTGGCAGTCCCACTGTATGACTGCCCCTAGGTGGAGGCCTGAAGGCAGAATGGAATGGGGGCACCAGTGAAGGGTGGGCACTGCAGTACTCTGCAGTGTGCGTACATCTCCACATATGCACGCTGATGTGTCTCGCCCCAACAATGGGAGGGATGGGTGAAAAATGGTGGAAAATACCACTTAGTTTTTATTTATTTATTGAAATGATTCACCAGGAGGGCACACTGAACAACAAGTTGCTTGTCTCACGGTGTGACCTGGGGGGGGGGATGGGGTTACATAGGGTTAACTAACGGTGATTATACAATTAAAGGTTGAACTATTACAATTATATAGGCATTACAGACAATACTCCTGTATGATACAACAACAATAGGAGAACACTAGGAATAGTACATTAAATACACAAAATTGGTATAATAACACAATTTAAAGTGCAAGGCTGTACCTGGAGCAGGCTTAAGGTAGAGGGAAGAGCTATAGGAGGAGAATGAGAGGGGTATCGCGTGAACTCTGTTGGCCCAGATGGGCAGGTTGGGCAAGGGGGGGTGGCACTACAAGGTAAGAGGAGAAGGGTATCCAGGCCCAAAAGTCCCCCCTTCAGAATGTTGTCAACCCTGCTGGGGGGGTCAGGGTTGGATTGGCAGAACTAGGAGTAAGATAGATTAGGGTGGGTTAAAGCAGGAACAGCTGGGTGTGAGGTAGTTGTGAAGGGCGGAGGTTAGAGAGTTGGTGGAGGAGGAGTGTTGTATATTGGTAGGGGGTGAGTACCAGATTTTTGGGAAGTGGTGGGCAAATCCAGTCTGACCGATGAGGGTGGAGTGTCAAGGGACCACTAAGGTGCTTGCATCATTTGGTCTGAGAGAGTGGACGGGTAGAGGTGGAGTGGAGAAAGCAGATGAGAGATAAGAGGGGAGTTCGCCAGCCAGAATTTGGAGGTGAGTTTGGCACAGTCAGAGATGCATCTGTGAGATAGTAGAAGGAAGGAGAAGGTGTGACAGAGTACACAGTGATGGGAGCAGAAGGGGATGTCAAGGGCAAAGCAGCAGAAAGAGTTACAGAGTGTTTCCAATTTAGTTACGGAAGATTTGAGACCAGCACCATAGACTACATCACAGTAGTCGAAAATAGGGAGTATCATTTACATAGAAACATAGAATTTGATGGCAGATAAGGACCACTTGGCCCACCCAGTCTGCCCATTTCCCTACCTACTGGATAAGCTGCAGATCCTAGTTAACCAGCAGCCTACTTCTTCCTACCCCCACCCCCTAGATTTGCCTTATGACTGTCCCATGCATGCTTGAATTCCACCACTGATTTTGACTCCACAACCTCCTCTGGAAGGCCGTTCCATGCATCCACAACCCTCTCTGTGAAAAATACTTCTTAAATTACCTCTGAGCCCCCCATCTTCAAATTGTGCCCTCTTGTTCTTGCACACTTTTTTGAAAGATGCTACCTTCTTGGACTTTGTTGATTCCCTTGAGGTACTTGAACTTTTCTATCATGTCCCCCCTCTCCCTACTTTCATCGAGGCTATACATATTAAGCTCCTTTCGTCTCTCTTAATATGTCTTCCGGTGCAGACCCTGCAAAATTTTAGTTGCCTTCCTCTGGACAGCTTCCATCCTGTCTATGTCTTTGCGGAGATTGGGTCTCCTGAACTGCACACAGTAATCCAGATGGGGTCTCACCAGCTGTCTGTACAGAGGGATAATAACTTCCTGTTTTCTACTGGTGATGCCTCTCCCTATGCGTCCCAGTATCCCCCCAGCCCTCCTTGCTGCTCTCTCACATTGCTTGCCCACCTTTAGGTCATCTGATATGACTACCCCCAGGTCCCTTTCCATTTTTGTTGTTGTTAGTATCTCACCCCCCATTGTGTACTCTTCCCCTGGGTTTTTGTTTCCCAGGTGCATTACCTTGCACTTCTTAGCATTGAATCTAAGCTGCCATACATTTGACCATTCCTCTAACCTTGCCAAGTCAATTCTCATCCTTTCCACCCCACCCTGTGCATCAACTCTGTCGCAGATCTTTGTGTCATCTGCAATGAGACATACTTTTCCTTCCAGTCCTTCTGCAATGTCGCTTATAAAGACATTGAAGAGGACCGGGTCCTAATACTGTACCCTGCGGTACCCCACTAGTAACCCTCCTTTCTTCTGAGTGGACTCCATTTACTATTACTCTCTGTGTCCTATTCTCCAGCCAATTCTTTACCCAGGCTATCATCTTGGGACCCACTCCCAGGCTGGCTAACTTGTATATTAATCTTTTGTGTTGGACTGTGTCAAATGCCTTGCTAAAGTCTAAGTAGGCCATGTCCACAGCCCCTCCCTGATCTACTGCTTTGGTCACGCAGTCAAAGAAATCTATCAGATTCGTTTGGCATGACCTTCCCACTGTGAATCCATGCTGCCTAGGGTCCCGTGCCCCTCTGGCCTCTAGATACTCGACAATTCTTTCCTTCAGAAGTAATTCCATCATTTTCCCTATCACTGAGGTTAAACTAACAGGTCTGTAGTTTCCTGCTTCTGCCTTGCTCCCACTTTCGTGAAGGAGAATCACATCTGCCCTTCTTCAGTCCTCGGTATCACCCCATCCTCCCATGATTTGTTAAAAGGGTAGTCAGTGGTGTCACTAGTTCTACCCTTAGTTCTTTTAGAATCTTGGGATGAATCCCATCAGGCCCCATTGCTTTGTCCACCTTTCAGTTTTAAGAGTTCTTTCAGAACCCTTTCTTCTGTAAATGGGCTGGTATCAACTTCTGTATCCAGAGTGTCTCTACCGTTTGTTTTATGTACTCCTCTTCATTTGTAAATACTGAGCAAAATATTTGTTTAGTATCTCTGCCTTTTCACAGTCTCCCTCTGCCCACCCTCCCTCCCTTTATTAAGCCTCACTATCCCTCCCTTGGTCTTCCTTCACTCCCTGATGTACCTATAAAAGGTTTTATCCTTCTTAACAGAGTTGGCTATCTTTTCCTCGGTTTGGGCCTTTGCTGTTCTGACTGCCTTCCCAGCCTCCTTTTGCTTTAACTGATACAGTTCTCTGTCCTGCTCCTTCTGTGATTCCTTGTACTTCCTGAATGCTTCTTTTTCTCTTGAACCTTCACTGCCACTTCCTTTGAGAACCATAGTGGTTTCTTACATCATTTTGTTTTGTTTATTTGCTTCACACAAAGGCTCGTTACCTCTGTGATGGCAGTTTTTATTATTCCCCATTGTTCTTCTACCCCTCCTTCCTGCCCATTTGCTAGTGCATTCCTTAGGCACTCACCCATTTTGGCAAAGTCAGCCCTCCTAAAGTCCAGTACTTTTGTCTTTGTATGGCTTGACTCTATTGCTGTGTTTATTGTGAACCATACTGTTCGATGGTCACTAGTTCCCAGATGGCTACCCACTTCTAAATCTGTGATCCTCTCTCCATCTCCATTTGAGAGAATCAAGTCTAATATTGCTCCCTCTCGAGTGGGCTCCAGTACTAGTTGTCTAAGGTATGCTCCCTGTAGGGCATCTAGAATAACTCCACTCTTTGAAGTGGCAGCTGCAACTGCACTCCAGTTAACATCTGGCATATTCAGATCACCCATTAGCAATATCTCCCCTTTTTCTGTCATTCTAAGTATACTTTCTATCATTTCCTTGTCCATTTCCTCCCTCTGAGAAGGGGGTCTGTATACAACCCCTGTACAGATTGTGGTGCCATTGTCTGTCTCCAAATTTACCCACAGTGCTTCTTCTCCTCCCTGTTTACCTTTTTGTTCTGTTGCTTTTATTCCTTCCCTTATGCAAAGAGCTACTCCTCCTCCTCTTTTACCCTCCCTGTCCCTCCTGTAGATAGTGTATCCTGGTATGTTTATGTCCCAGTCATGGTTTTGTGTGTACCATGTTTCTGTGACTGCCACAATATCCAGATGTTCCTCCTCCATCAAGGCCACTAATTCAGAAAGCTTGTTACCAAGACTACGGGCATTGGTACTCATTGCTCTCCATTTTTTGATGGATTTTCTGGACAAGTTCATACCTTGCAGTCAGCAAGATGCAACTACATTTCCTGTACAGAGCACCAAGCTTGGGGTGCAGTTTCTTCAGGATGGCATCAGTATGCACAGAGAAGTTGAGGTGTTGGTCCAATCACCCCCCCAGATATCTAAATGAGGAGGTGTCTTCAAGGAGGGTCCCATCAAGGGTGTGGAAGGTGGGTAGGGCCATGATCCTAGAGAGTCTCTGTCTGGTGCCAAAGGTCATAGAGACTGTCTTCTTGGCATTAAGGAATAACTGGCGGGAAGCGAGCCAGAGATGGAGTAGGTTGAAATCATGCTGTAAACTGGTTTCCACAGCAGCAGGGTTTTTGCTGGAGCTGTATAGGACAGTATCATCAGAGTTCATATGGATTGAGGAGGAAGAGCAGGCTGAGGGGAGATCATTAAGGAAGCTGGAGAAGGAGACCAAGCACTGAGCCCAGGGGGACTCCAGTGCTGATGGGGAGTAGAGGGGAGATTGAATCAGAGATTCTTACTAACTGGGTCCTACCAGTGACGTAGGATCTGAGCCAATTAGTAGCTGACTGGGCTAGGCCAGTAGAGGAGAGGGAGTCTATAAGCAGGGGATGGTAAACAGTGTAGAAAGATTTGGCAAGATCTACAAAGATGGCAAAGGTGATCAGGCCATCATCCATCCCTGTGAGGATGGAATCAGAAAGCCTGAGGAGGGAGGTAGTTGTCAAGTGGTTCTTCCGAAAACCAGATTGGTAAGGGGTGAAGAAGGAAGAATCAGTGAGGAAGGAAGATAGTTGTGTGACAGCCAGATGTTCTTGAAGTTTTGCAAGAGTTGGGAGGAGAGAGGTGGGGTGATAATTTCCAGAAGAGGCTGTGTCACCACCCTTGGAAAGAAGAAGGACTACTGCATGCTTCCAGGAGGAGGGGACTTGGGAAGAAGTAAAGGAGAGGTTAAGGATTAGAAGATAGGATATGCAATGGCAGGAGTGGATATGTAGAGGAGTTTAGGGTTGAAATCATCTGGGGAGGAGCCTTTAGAGAGGTTGAGGAAGAGGAGGCACTTAGAGCTTCACCAGGGTAGATAGTAGAGAAGGAAAAAGGGGGGAGGGCAAAGGTTGGGTAGAAGGGCTGGAGGTAGTAGGTGGCAAGGGAAGGAGTTTAGAAGAGATGTGGCAAATGAGGTATAGTAGGCATTAAATTCAATGGCCACAGAGACTGGGTCAGAAATCAGGGAGTTATTTATTTTAAGAACTGGAGTTGGGGGGGTCAGGAAGGAAGTGATATGATGATCGACCCCTCACAGTCTCCACACCGGTGTCCAGGCAGCCAAGTCCTGTGGCCTGGACGGTGAACAGAAGGTAAGATCCTGTAGGAGCCAGGTGATGGGGATGGGGGAGGTCAATTAGATGAGGGCCACAGGGGGTGAAGAAGGATAAAAGCACTGATTAAAAAAAAATAAAGAGCACTGGTACCAGCACTGAAGTTTGTGGTACCCCACTTCAATTTTGTACAGTATTATTGCTATACTATTAATACTGAATTGAAGAAGCTTGTCAATAACAACCCCTTGCTTACAAAAAACATGTATTCCTTTTTGGCTGCTCATATTGAAGAGTGCACCGATTGGTAACTCATTCCTGCAGGCAGGTGGGTTTAATCTTTTTACAAGCCAACTTTAACTCTAGAGGAGACCTGTTACAGATTGTTCTATGCTGTGAAACAATTAAGCAAGAGAACTCAGGCAAGCAATAGTTGCTAGTGCCTAAAGGGGGTATAAGTAGTAAGTTAGGGAATACTGACAGTTTAATTCTGAAAGAGGGGTAGAAGCTGCAGGACTAAGTGAAGTCCTTTCTCAGAGAAGCCATATGAAAGGCATTCAGGCCTTAGACAGTCCCACCATAGTGAAGAAGTTTGGACATCTGTAATTTCATTTAAGAAAGGACATGGAGTTGGAGAGTTGGGGTCACTTAACAGTGTTGAGTCTCAAACCCTAGGCAACAGCAGTAATTACAGGGGTTAGCTGAGGAGCCCTTTCAGTTATGGCTATGCTATTCCATGCTTTTGGGTGTTGCCTTTAATTAGAACTAACTAAAGAATTTTTATGCAAGCGTCTTATACATCTATGGTGTCTTTATTGGGGTACTGGGATTGCAAGACATTACAGTATGTAGAGCCAACCTTTACACAAGGGGTCTTGACTAGAGAGTTCTTATATTGCAGCAGTGTTTAGAGACAGAAACATGTGTGGCTATGCAAGACATTGGGTCCATAAGTTTTTTTCATAGGGATTTGAGAAAGTTTTTTTCCTTGTGAGTATGGGATAAGTAGTAGTAGTAGTAAACATTTTTATTTTTATCCAGGATTTACAAACTTTAGGTCAAAAAGACCTATTTTCAGAGTTGTCCTGTATGAAAGTAAACAATTTACAATAAATTATCAGACAATAACATAATTATACATAAAGTGCTCACTCAAAGTATCACACAAATACAGTACTTTCGTCATACAAAAATATCAGTTTCAATAGACAAACATCGCACAATCTTTTAAAAACCTCATTTAAAAATAAGTACATTCAGTAAAGAATACATTATTTAAACCTTTTTTGAACTGAGATAAATTTGTTACTTTACGTAACTGAGAGGGGATTCTATTCCATATTGTTGCCAGCTGTGCCTTGAATGTCATAATTCCATATGTTGTATTCATTTTTGGAAATCTGTGACCCCTATACTTTACATCTTTTAAATCATGAGAATAACCCTTACAGTCTGGGGACAAATCTAAGTTCCCATTTATCATCCCATTTTTTATTTTATAGATGAATATATTGTTTTTTTTAACTGTACTGGTAAACTGTCCCAATTTAAGTCTTTGTACAGTGTACAATGATGGGTGTTGAAACTACAATTTAAAACAAATCTTGCTAATCAGTTATATGATATAACCAATTTACTTAAGTTTTTTTGACCCGCAAAATTGTATATCATACTCCCGTATTCCAGTACAGGCATTATTAGTTGATTTGCTATTAACTTCCAAGTTTGTTGATTTAAAATCCCTGATGGCCTATGCAAAACTCCTACTTTATTATTAACTTTTTTATTGTATTATTTATATGTCCTGAAAAGGATAAAGTATAATCTATCTCTACACCTAAGTATTTATATTGATTTGTAACTACCAATTTTTTTCCATCCCTCATTATTATATCCCCACCTATATTCTGTTTATTGGGAAGTTTGGTTGTTTTTTTATTAAACTACATAACCTGAGTTTTTTTGTAACTTAACACAAGTTTTGAGTTGAAAAACCAGTCCTGCAAAATATCAAAATCCGTCTGTAGTTTTGCCACCATTCCATTTTGAGATGCTGCTGATGCTAAAAGAACAATGTCATCAGCATAAAGCCTAATTTGTGTATTATTTATTTTAGTGGGTAGTTCATTAATATATAACAAAAGGAATAATGGCCCCAAGATTGAGCCTTGGGGAACATCTCTTGATGTACTACCTACTTCTGAAAAATGTCCATTTATTACTACTTGCTGATTTCTATGAGTCAAGTAGGATTTAAACCATTGCAAAGGCCCAGAAGCAATCCCAGTCCTCTCCATCCTCTCACATAGTAGGTGATGATTGACTAAGTAAAAGGCTTTGGACAGATTGACAAACACTGCGCCTGTGGACTCCCCCTATCTAGGGCCACTGCCACTTCGTCCATGAAGTCCATGAGTGCAGTGCCAGTCGAATGACCCACCGTAAAGCCGTGTTAGTATTTTGTCAGTTTTTAATATTTTTCTAAATAACTGTACAATTGGCCAAACACCATTCGTTCCATCAACTTGGAGAGGATGGAGAGGACTGCTATTGGTCTGTAATTAGAAGGATAATTTGGATCACCCTCCCCCCCTTGAATATAGGTACTATTTTTGCTGTTTTCCAAAATGAGGGAAAAATATTTTCCATCAGACTTTCATTGAATAAATCAGTTAATATTGGTGACAAAATATCTATAGCATATTTTATAAATTTGGTTTCTAGATTGTCTAGACCGCAGGATTTATTTAGGTTTAATTTTATAATCTCCTTCCTAACTTCTGCAATTTTTTATTTTCCTAAAATAAAAGAAAGGACCATTTTCTTGTTAATTAATTTATTATCTGAATCAGTTTGTGCTGATAATCCAACTGGAATGACAATATCCGGCAGTGTTAAAAAATAATGATTAAACAACTGAGCTGATACTTTTGAATCAAGAAGCTCTCCCCTGTCATTATACATGTTTATATGTGGTTTAACTCTCAAGGGGTTATCTAGTTCTTTAATTAATTTCCAATATTGCTTTGGATCATGGGTAGCCTCAGTTTTAGTATTATAATTTTTTTCTTGCTAATCTAATTAATCTCTGACATTCTTTCCACTTTGTTTTAAAATTTACCCAATCTTCCTCTCTTCTTGTTTTATTTGCCTTTTTCCAGGCTCTATCCTTAATGTGGATTTTCTTTTTCAAGAATTCATTTATCCAAGGAAGGTGCTTTTTTTTGTTTTAATTTTTTTAAGTGGTGCATGCCTGTTGCAAGCCTCCAGGAAAATTTTAGAGAATTCTTCAACCCCCAAATTTACATCTGGAATTAGATTTAATCTATCCTACTTTATACTATGTAAATCAAGAACAAAATTATTTAAGTGATAATTTTTAAAATTTCTTTTTAAGATAACATTTTCTCCCTCACTTATTTGATTTATATCTGTTATAAATAGAATAATAGATAGTTTCCAGTGAATTACAAGGCTGTAAATCCATCGAGAGGTTCTGGGGACATAGGTAACCTCGAGAGCGAAGCTCGAGAGGTTCCTATGTCCCCAGAACCTCGAGACGGAATTACAGCCAAGTGATTCACTGGAACCTAACTGTTATTTTTTGTAATATATGGATGCGAGATGCTGACAAGGTCTTACTTCTGGATTCCTTGTGGGATAGTTCTGTGCTGCTTGTTCTCACTCCTCACTCACATCCCGCTTTCCTTCGTGCAGTCCTGCTTCTCTCTCTCAGGAATAAAAAGAAAAGAAACAAAAAAAACTATGCTTTGGACACTAGACAAGTTGATTATCCCAACAATAGTATTATGAGGACTGGAAGTATAGTATTATTGGACCGGAAGTATAGTATTACGAGGACCGGAAGTATAGTATTACGGCAGTGACTAAGGTATTACAGGTTTTTTTTTATATGCTTTTTGGGGGTATTATTTTTGAAATCCATATATTACAACACAGTATACTGGATTATGGTCACCCAAATTAGGAGGTAAGAGTTAACATTTTTCAACTGAAAAACCCTTGGAAAGAAATATCAAGTCCAACATACTCCCCTAACTATTTACTCCAATCTTCCTAGTACTTTGAGTTATTAATTGGTTAACATTTAGGATCTCTAAACTTTTTTCTAGTTTCAATCTCCTGGGTTTACCCCAGGCAGCATTAAAAGTAAGAAGTGTGTTTCATTATGCTACTGCTGACTGCTGATTCCTAGAATGTGGCCCTGTAGGGTTGCAACCCCTGTGCCACAACAAGTGTGAACTGAACCATAGTTGAACATTCGGAGTGTTAAAGTGCATCACTCAGTGAAATGCAAGAATTCCAGTGGGTCCATGCCTGTTTCTGGGAGTGAGAGTTTTCTACCTTCCAGAGGTACTCTGTACTTAGAGAAGGAGGATGAAATGCTAGGCTGGAGTTACAAAGAAGCTGAAATCAGAATCCCAGGTGAGTGGGATGCATGCCATTTAAATCCTGAATTCCTGTTGTAGTTATGCAGCAGGTACAGTCCGTAGGAGTATGGAAGATACCTGCAGTGTAAATCTCCATTTATTTATTTACCGGGGTATTTATTTATAGATCCAATTATTCACACTTCTCACAAGTTCAAAAGTGCTTGCAGCCTGCATATAATGGCACAATCACAATATAAGTAAAACAGTTTTTTAAGTTCATCTTATATCTACAGAGTGGTGACATGTCCCTAGTTTCCTGAGGAAAGGAGCTCCATAGAAGGAGAATAGTGAATAAGTGCATGTGACTATCTTGGAAAACAACAAGCTAGTTTCAGTCCAGTAATTGTGCAACATCCACTTCCTGAAGGAGAGATATTACGTCTGGAGGGTAAAGGTTTGTGTCTCATTACTAAGGCATATCACAGCTTTGCACACTAAAGCATGGAGAGATACAAGGGTAAAATTGTGGTTTCCCCCTCAAGGAATTCACTTAGATGGCTTCAGCAAAAAAGTTCTAGAAATCCACACAGCAGCAGTTTGCCTGTACAATCACTAGAAGGAAGTGTAGGCTTGGATTCATGGTCCTGGCACCTGTGGGGTGAGTGTGTGTGAACCCCAGATGGCCAGCAGGTACTGGGTTACACATTACCTGCATACTGTTTATAAAATGGCTTCAATCAAACAAGCAATCTGCTTGGTTAAAACTGATCACATGACCATGCATTAATTTCAGTTACCGTATAATTCAAATTTGACCTTTTTCCTGCTTTTTTAATTCTTAAAACCATTTTATAAGTGCAACAACACACTTCAGGGTGTGCGGTAATGCCATCATTTACCATATTTGCCAGGTGGTTGAGGGCACTCAGCTGCACCTTGTGCCTCACAACCCACCCAGAGAGTGCAGTAATTTAGCATTACTGCACACCTTGTCATGTGTTATTGGTTACATAATTTTCTGCATGTTGCCAATATCATGCAGATACCCTTGCAATATAGTGTGCATTAGGGAGCAGCTGTAGTAAAGGGCCCTTTGATGTGAAGCTTCCTTGGAGCCTTAAAATGGACTGCAAGTATTTATTTATTATAGTTTCTGGTAGCGAGAGAGAAGTTACTGAAAGCAAAACTGTGTTCAGGAGTAGAGGATTCATTTATTCCTTCATTTCTTCATTCATTCTTTTTTATTTCACCAAGGAAATGAACTGACTCACATCTCATTTTACTGCCATGTCTGGAAAGCACTTAAATGCACAATTCAATAAATACATTTCCATTAGAACATGTAAAGGACCATCTACCATACACATCAGACAATATTTTGGTTTTGAACATAAATGTGTTGTGCAAAACACAAATATCAAACCCAACAGTGTTCACTAAAATTAGACCCAAACTTGCAAATGAACATTTTCCAACATTTGTTTTATATGAGGAAATTAACTACTTGGAACTTGTCAATGATCTTGAAACAGTATTAGCAGTGAAAATTTGGAACCATTCATTTTATTCTCTTTAGATTGCCGTTTATCTCTTGTCTTCTACGATACCCTTTCCCTCCATTTTGAGTTTACTTATACACTTTTCTTAACATTTGAAATAATAAAAGGACCATTCCTTTAATAAGACTAGGTCCAGATTTTAATCAGGAATCTGTTATTTTTAAACACCCACTCTTAAATATCTCTTTTTGTGAATAAAGTTAACTGGCATGCTGCATGCACTGCTCTCTGACCCTATGAAATGATAAGTGAACAAAACAAACAAAGAATACTGATGAAAAGCTGGTATGAGTCATATGAACAGGATCATGCCTTTTATTATTTGAAGTATATAACAAGCATTTGTCAATGCCGATTGTTCGCTTGCAGGTATTTGCAGTGGTATTTGGCACTTGGACATGGCTTAAAAAATCAGTGACAAAGAAGTAAAATGAGGGAGACAGTTTCACAAGTGGTTCTATTGCCTGAAGCAGGCAGCATAACAGTATTGGTGTAAAATACTTTGTCTGCAGAAGAGCAAGTCTGTAACTCTGTTACCCACTGTTCAGTCACAGAAACAAATTGTAGGAGGGACAGAAACATGCTAAGGCAAAGTCTTGGACATCCCTGAATATACATATATATCTCCTCTGCCTCTTCCCTCCCCCCCCAAACCCCTTCACAGGTGCTTTTCAGGCTTGGCTGCATTCTCGCCACAGGAAAGCTCAGAGTTGAAAGGCAGAGGGGTAAGTGCATTAGGCGCTTGGGGGGAGGGCAAGACGTGGAGGATATTGGCTGCACCAGAGAGGAGTATTAAAAATATAGTAAAACAAGCATTTGTCAATGCCGAATGTTGCTTGCTTCTATGTGCTGTTTAGGTATCTGAAGTCATTGGAGTGCAAATATTGAAAATTCGCAAACTTACGGGCCTTCGTAGGAACTGCACAACGCACGCTCGAAAAACAGTCATTTTTAGGAATTTTTTCACCAAATTTTCAACATAGCCATTTTAAGACCTCTGCTCATGAACAGTGTCACTGTGATTTTCTTAATGTGTCCCATACATTGAGTTCGCACACCGACTGCGCCATTGTGCACTACATGGGAGGAAACACATTTTGAGCAGGATGTGAAAAATGACAGCTGTGCTGCTCATAAGGAGGTGTGGTAAAATGGCAATGTTGAATATCTGGAGTGAAAAAATTGAAAATTCACAAACTTACGATTGTGCGTAGGAACTGCGCAACGCATGCTTGTAAAACAGTTATTTTTAGGAATTTTTTCACCAAAATTTCAACATAGCCATTTTAAGACCTCTGCTAATGAACACTGTCACTGTGATTTTCTTAATATGTCCCATACATTGATTTCACACACCGACTGCGCCATTGTGCTCTACATGGCGGAAACACATTTTAGGCAGGATGTGAAAAATGACAGCTGCACTGCTCATAAGGAGGTGTGGTAAAATGGCAATATTGAAAATCTGGAGTGAAAATTTTGAAAATTCGCAAACTTACGAGCGTGCATAGGAACTGCGCAATGCACACTTGTAAAACAGTCATTTTTAGGAATTTCTTCACCAAATTTTCAACACAGCCATTTTAAGACCTCTGCTCATGAACAGTGTCACTGTGATTTTCTTAATGTGTCCCATACATTGAGTTCACACACCGACTGCGCCATTGTGCGCTACATGGGCGGAAACACGTTTGGGGCAGGAAGTGAAAAATGACAGCTGTACTGCTCATGAGGAGGTGTGGTAAAATGGCAATGTTGAAAATCTGGAGTGAAAATATTGAAAATTCATATACTTATGAGCGTGCGTAGGAACTGCGCAATGCACACTCGTAAAACAGTCATTTTTAGGAATTTTTTCACCAAATTTTCAACATAACCATTTTAAGACCTCTGCTAATGAATAGTGTCACTGTGATTTTCTTAATGTGTCCCATACATTGATTTCGCACACCAACTGCGCCATTGCGCGCTACATGGGAAGAAACACATTTTGGGCAGGATGTGAAAAATGGCAGCTGTACTGCTCATAAGGAGGTATGGTAAAATGGCAATGTTGAAAATCTGGAGTGAAAATATTGAAAATTCATGAACTTACGAGCGTGCATAGGAACTGAGCAACGCATGCTCATAAAACGGTCATTTTTAGGAATTTTTCCACCAAATTTTCAAAATAGGCTTTTTGAGAGCCCACCATATGAACACTGGCAGTGTCGTTTCATTAATCATTCCAGAAAGGTGATTTCCTGCAGTGACTGTGAAATCACCCATCGGGCCCTAATAACGCCATGACAGTGACAGCTTTCATGAGAAGGGGTCCCAAAAACCCCATGTTGAAAATTTGGTGCAAAAATTCCAAAAAATACCTGAGATATGCAATAAAGTTGAACAACCCCTATCTATCCCATTATACAGCTTACCGGCATTTCCTCAGTTCATGGTCAGCTTTGAAGAGTGCAGACATGTTCCTGGTCCACCGATGATCGTCGCAGAGCAATGGAGGTAAGTATGGGGTGAGGGGTTTAGAGGCAGGGTGCACAGTGGGTGGGTGCGGTTGTGGGACGGGTGGGGAGACAGCTTATGGAACGCTTTTCTTATTTATAGATTTTTTTTTTTATTCAGACGATGCAGGACGCTTGCCACACTGGGTGGGCTCTCAGCGTGGCAGCAGGGAAAGCTGTTTGGGGGGATGAGCGATGATTTGGCACCCCGTCAGCTGCAAACAAGATTTGCCACGCTGGGGTGGGCTCCCAGCATGGCACCAAAGCTTTGGGAGGGGCGTGCAAACTTTAAACCGATGGGGGATTGGGCACCCCCGTCGGCTATAACAGTTTCGGCAGCTCATACAGAGGTGCTGCCAGCACTGATCACAGCAGTGGTTTTCCTTGAAGTGAAGACCACTGCTGTCATACACAGCACCCACATCCATTGGTGCAGGACCGCCACGCCTGCTCAATGGAGCAGTGGATTGCACAGGACAGTCACACCTCCAAAGTGTCCTATTCTCCCAAGACGTTCCTTGTGCATGCACGCAAGCGAACATAAAAAGTGCTAAAGCAGACTCAAAATCTTGACAAAGGGATATCATATAAGACAGGAAGTAAAGAAACAGTGCAATGAAAAATATTTTTTCCAAAAGCTTGTTTTAGCTACTATTAGTAACAATATTAGCATACATGTCAAATCTAATTTTTAGGTGTATCACAAACAACTCGACGAAAGGAAATACAGCGTGGTTGGAAAAAATGCAGTGAAAACAGCAAAAGTCAAAACCACACATGGAGAATACAACCAGAGAATGAAAAAAATGTAAGTTACAACTTTTCACTTGAGTGGTGATCCATGGCAGCGTGGTGGTGTAATAGTAAATCACACTTAAAAAAATTTTGCGTGTATTCTGCACGCAGAGTTTTGACTTATGCTGTATTCACCGTTTGTAATTGATTTCCACCAGTTGTCGTGGAACCCTTTTAGGTACCTCCTATGGTGTGCACTAAGAGTTTCTTTTTTTTAAAATTTTCTCGAAGCTAACCCTTGCTAGGTCTACAGTGCTGTTCATAAGCCAAAATGACAGCCATCTTTTGCTCTTGAGAGAGAAAAAAACTAAATTAGAACATTTGCAAAATACTAACATTTTGGTGGAACTAAATAATTTTTACTAGCAAACAAAACTGGAAGATGCCTGGAATATTTCATAGTAGAAAGGTAGGGTCAGATTTCCTTCCTTTCTTTCTTTCTTTCTTTCTTTCTTTCTTTCTTTCTTTCTTTCTTTCTTTCTTTCTTTCTTTCTTTCTTTCTTTCTTTCTTTCCTTCCTTCCTTTCCTTCTTTCCTTAATTTTGTTGCACTGCTGCTTTAAGGGGCAATATAAAATGTAATAAAAATTATTAGTCAGCTGGCCCGCCAACGCAGTGGTAGGATTTCTGCTTGCGACGCCAGCGACCCAGTTTCAGGAATGAGCCTGGGAGCTGGATAGCCGGCCGGTGGAGAGGACTTGAGTGTCCTAGGGACTGCTCGTCCTCTCCGGGGGGAAGGGGGTGCCAGAGCTCAGCTCTTGTCTGGCCCCGGGTGGAGACCCGAGGTACAGCAAGTCCGAAGCTCAACAGAGGGGCGACATGCCAGACATCGGTGCTTCAGCGCCTTGACGTCCGGGGACATGGCACGCCGAGAGAAAACTGAAAAAACCACACAGCCTCCCAGTAGTCAGAGCACCAGGGCCCCGGCCTTCAATGCCCCTACCATCCTGGAGACAGCATTCCAATGAAATGCAGATGTATCGGGTGTAAGGCCACCACACCCTACCCGCCTGAGGGGTACAGACATGGTTCCATGGGGGACGGACTGCACCGGTCACCAGGTAGGTGAGCGAGAGCTGAAAAGGCTGTAGGTGTCTCCCGAAGAGGGGGAGAGCTGCGTGGAGAGGGGGAGTTAACAAAAAAAAAAAATTATTAGTCAAAATTCTGACAACATGCACTGCTGCTTTAAACTATACTAGGAGGATTTAGGAACCAATAAAGTCCCTAGTGCCTGAGGTATTTGGGTAATAAGTATTATCTGATAAAATTACATTTCTTCGTTTTAGGTGAAGGAAGAAGAGTAAAAGTCATATCAATAAAAATAGTTAGCCAGCCCATCAGCACAGTGATAGCATTATTGTTCTTAATGCCAGCAACCTAGGTTCTAACACAAGCCTGGGTCACCGGGGGCTGGCAAGGGAGTGAAAGAAGTTTGAGCATCCCATGGGATTCTCTCCTCTGGGGAGTGAAAGCAGTTGGCTCTAGTGCAATACTGCCACCTGGGTGACCACAAGTTGCAGTGCATATAGAGTGGCTTACCATGTAGAGGGACCCTGACTGTGATGCAGTCGGCATGCTCGCATGTGCAGAGCTTGCACACATTCGATGCTGGCATCCCACAGGGGACTGGAATGTATTGGAACAATACCAAACAGGGGCAAGATGAAGCTCTGACCACTCATAGACCCCATACTGGTGACATGGCCCTCTCTCGAATCAGATTTGAATTTGCAGTGGTTTGAGGGGTCCTGCTGCCACTGAAATGGGGGAAACCAGGAAGAGACTGGGATTTACCAGTAAGCCTATGAAAAGCCAGTTGAGGGGGCAGGGTGGTCAGACTGGAAGGGAACAAGGTCAGTGTGCAGAAGAATAAAGAGATGAATGTTAAAAAGAAAAAAGAAAATGGTGGGTTTTAAAAAGGACAGCCAAAGGAAATTATGATACACTACATATTATTATAAATAACTTGATAGACCAATTTGTGTTAATTACATCTGAAAGATAAGACAAATGTAAATTAGACAATAGATTACAATCAGCTGCAAAACCAACATATTTATAAAATACATACAATATGTTTAACAAGTTGAACTTCCTTGACTCACACTTTGGATGCCTGATTTAGTCACTGTGCTGCACCACTGTTTCAAAATGGGGCGGTATCTTATTTCACCAACACCTGACATTGTTACTGAACATGACAACTCAAAGCTAGAGTATGTTCCTTAAGGAGGAAGGGTACTTCATCCAAGATGCGTGATTTACATCAAAATGCCTGTGCACATTTTTTATATGTATTTGTTCCTGTTTTATTGCAACTTCATGTGTGTGATCACAATGCTCTACTTGTATTTACCTTGTGCAACCAGCAGAGTAGCCAAGGTGTTGAGGAAATGCACCAGGGATAGAAGGTAAAGAAAACTGGTACTTTTTTGTAATAAATTTGGATACCAGTTAACAGAGTGTGTAAAGTGCCCCATCAGTCAATAGACTGCTTTTCCAGAAATGCTGCAAAATACACCCATCTCCTAGGGGGCAGGTAATGCTGGGTGCTACCCTACATACCTCTCAACCTTTTGTCCCCCAAATGTGGAACATTGCCTCTCAAAATGTGGAACAAACTAGCAAAATTTGGAACACTTAATCAATCTTTACCTAAGAAGCTCAGAACACTATTCAAATGTTTGCATTTATGTTCAGAAAGTCAGTTATTAATTGAATAATATATTTTTTACATCATTTGCTATAGACTTTTACTTTAAAATGCTAACACTGAATGTGGGATAAGTCCTCACAATGTGGAACAGGGAGCTTTTGAGAAATAAAATGAGGAACGTTCCTCATAATGTGGTACAGTTGAGAGGTGTGCTACCCTGTCACAAGGTATTTCCCAAGTGATAGCACCTGTAGGTAGGACATAGAAAGGAATTACCTTGTGTGGAGGCATTGTGCTATTGGAAACACCAAACTTACATTACTGAGCACAGAGTCATCTGGCCAAATGTTAGACAATCTAAGTCTTATGGCATTTTTGCAAGGGTTTTCTCAACCCTTGTTGGCAGGGGTGAGTATGTTTTAGCTAATTATAAGTGATGCAACAGTAGGTGAGCTATCATATTCCCATGACAGTTTTGTTTCATTTTTAGGAAATATACAACACATTTTGATTAACAATGGCCTTACTTAGAATATGCCATTTATCTTTTTGAGTAAAGTGGCAGAACCATAGATCATGAATGTGAGAACCACAAGTTACGTAAATCTGGCCTTCTCACAAGTGATAATCAATGTCATATTGTGTGTGAAGTCATTGACTGTCCAGTTTAGACAATGGGCTCAATTCTCAAAGGGGGCTTTGATCGGTCCAAGCTGTGGCAAACAGCAGCTTGCACTGAAGCCCAATGTGCCAGGGATTCTGCACCAGATTCAGGTATGAGAGGGATCCCAGCACATTCCCCACACTTGTGGTAACCTCTCCCATGTGGCAAACACATGGCACATAGAAGGGGTTTGCCGCAGGCTCCTGCACAACTTGCAAGCAGTCCTCCCCGGCCCGATCACCAGGTTACATAAAGAATATCTTTCCCTGGTGGTCTAGTGGGCCCCCTTCCCGATCCCCAAGTTCTGCCCTTTGTTAATAATGTATATTGCCCCCTTCTTGATCCCGATGTCTTCCCATTTGTTATTCAGTATTCCCCCTCCCCGATCTTCATTGTCTACCGTTATGTATGTAATTAAATATTTCCCCTGCACGATCCCGATGTCTTCCCTTTGTTAATGATGTATATTTCCCCCTCCTTGAGCCCCATGTCTGCCCTTTTGAAAGTGCATAATTACTCCCTCTCACAATCCCTGATGTCCCCCGTTACCTTAAGAAATAATAATTCCCACTTGCCAGGTGGTCGAGTGGCTCCTCACTCCCCCCCCCCAGCAGATAGTGCCCACCACCCCACTCTCCCCTCCATCCCATAACAGAGCTGGCACCGGCACAGCCCTCCTCTCAACTCTGCAGCCGGTGCTAACTGAACTGTAACTGAGTGCTAGGGGGCCACTCAAACACCAGGGAAGTAGCCATTATTATTTCTTAACGTAATGGGGGACATCAGGGATCATGGAGGAGGAGTAATTATGTATTTTCAAAAGGGCAGACATCGGGATCAAGGAGGTGCAATGGACATCATTAACAAAGGGCAGAAATTGGGATCAGGGAGGGGAAATATTTAATTATTTACAAAATGGTAGACATTGGGGATCGGGGCGAGGGAATACTTAATTAATAAGAAATGGGCAGACATTGGGGATTAGGGAGGAGGGGCACTAGACCACCAGGACAGGGGGGTGATTATTGTAATATTAATACTGGTGGCATTGGGGGAGGGGGAATCATGGTGCATTGCCACAAACAGGTAAACTCACCCAGAGGAGAACTTTCTAAGTGCCCTTAGACCAACCCTGGCTGGTCTAAGGATACTTAGAAAAATGTTGTCTGGGTGAGTTTCTTGAATCCTGTTTTTGGGGATGTGGCAGCTTGCATCTGCCACATGCCTGCTAGCACCTGGTCGCAGACTATTTTGGGGTGCACTGGTGGTGCAAACCCCATTTGGGGCAGGCAGTCTGCAGTTGACACAGGCTGCCTTTGTCAGTTGCTCAGGGGGCAGATTTTGGTGCAAGGTGCCACTTGTACCATTTATGTTTGGCATAGGCAGTTTGCATCAATATCAGGGCTTTGAAAATCGAGCCCAATGTATTTTAAATTGTAGAGCTTTCAGATTAATTATTTTAATGAATGTTTAACTGTTTCTGATTTAATTTCACTGCCCTGTTTTGAATGCAGAATAGGCCATTGTGATCACTCATAGTGTAAGCTGCTTTACTATTGGTTAAGTGCTCCTCTGAGACCAACCTAAAGTGAAAATAAATGCTGATGACCCAAACATTACATAAATTATTTATTTTAAATTATAATTCTCCTGTGGCTAAAATAAGGTTTGACTCTACTTAGAGCAACAAAAACATCCTTCTCAAGATCCTTACAGGTTCATTTGGACTTTAATACATCAGTATAAAGTCACATTATTCTTTGACCTGCCCCCATTTGTGCTACCCCCCACAGATTTCATAGGGGTGCATGGTATCTCAGAATGATATTGCAAAATACTTATCCTGCTGTGTTCTCTGTAATTAATTCTGGCTCTCCCCTGTAAGGAAACTCCTCTGGTCCCAGTGGGCCTATCCGGTCACCAAAATTCAGTAAATAAACAAATAAATTACTAACATCAGCTGTAGGTAGACACCCCTTTAATGTTCTTTTTTTGCCCATTTTCCTCCTGCCCCCACCCCAAAAATCAGTATTATGATGGCTACACAATTTCTGCAGTTAGGTTGGGGTGGGTGGCTGCCTTCACTCTGTGGTCAGCTGGATGAGTGTCTTGTATCCTCCCTTTCTGGGAGCTAAATTCCCTACATTTTCAACCTACTCCACTCTCAGCAGACTACAATGCATGATTTGGGGGCTTGTTTATAAACCCTTGATCTCCCTTGTAATAGGGATGTGCGCTGAATCTTACTCAGTGGCTGAATAGACTGAATATGGGTACAATTAGCCTTCTGGACCAAATGCAGAGTACAGTATTTATTTATTTTTACTGCTTGAGAAGAAAGACCTGAGAAATAGTTCTTATTTTCATTCTTATCTCAGGGGATACAGAAAGTATTGATTGATATTAAACCAGATTACTCTGATGATGGATTAGTTAATGGGGGAACTTTGGCTAGGACACTCTAGAACTTCCACTACTACCTACTGAGAAGCACCATGTGATTTTTAGCATCCACCTGAACAACCACAGGAACAGGTGGCCAGAACTCAGCTTAACATCTCTTCTAAAGGACAGCACCTCACTAATGCACAGTTTCCTCCTATACCGTGCTGAGGCATCAAAATGGTTAGTTATAACCAAAGGGGAAGTGTCACACTCCTTGCAAAGTCACGTACACCACTAGTGTTTGTTAGAAGTTTTCTTTCTAACTGTAGACCAAACCCAACTGTGCTGAGATTCAGAGATCTGACAACATTATGTTGCAATGTGGTAAGGCTGCGGACACTGTTTGATCAATATTTGGTTTCAAAACCCTCCCCCAACAGCTAAAAAAACTTTCCCTTCCACAAACAACCCCAAGCATCTGTTTTTGCCTACTGGTCTCACACATGGTACTTATACAAACCTAAATTATGTCCTGTCAGGCTAGTCTTAGAAGTCCAGTGTCTTAGCTGGTCCAGGTTTAAAAGGGACTTCATGTCAAAACTATACATCCTGCTAGGACCATGGTTACAGACTAAGGTCAAAAGCTGGAGCCACACACTAGATTTGCACACCAGACTGTTGACTTCCCTTGCAAACTACAGTATGCCACATGCTTCTTTCAGTGGATCACAGGGGATGTGACTGGCCTGAGCCCTACATCAGTGCTAAGGTGCTATTTACAGGTGGCAGAAATTTTAGTCCAACATACATTATGTGAGAAAACATTCATTTGCCTACCACTGAAGCAGAATGACAGTGTAGGGATACATTCTATGCCATACCTGGCTTCATAAAAAAACTGTGTGTGTAAATTACCATACTCATATGGACATTGTAGCACCATTACATGCTGTGAATGTGTATGGGAACAGAATGACCTTACACAGCATGATCATGCAGGTTGTTTGTGATGCTGCAGGACCCTTCACACATGTATGCAAAGTTCAAAGGATCCACATATGATGTCTTCTTACTGGAGCAATCCTAGCTTGTGCCACACTTGTGTGCCCTGGTACCAGAACAGTGATGGCTGATCAGTGTATATTTAGACAGACCCAGCCCTTAGGTGGAAAGTGTTCTCATTTTTGTGACTCTAAACCCACTTTCATAAAATAAGAATTCTGTTTTCACAATATTTAACAGTCATGAAAGCAGCTAAATAAGGGAAACTTTGCAAATCAAAAACAAACAAAAAACTCTTAGAGTCTATAGATCTGATCCACAACAAAGACCAAAATATCCATGAATTACACCTATTCCAGCCACAGAACTCTGCAGCCCTGATGCCTGTTCACACCAGACAGCATCCACAGCCTCTGTGCACTGCTCTGAGCATGTGTAGAGCTCTGTGCAGGTGCTGGACATGGCATGGGTGTCAGAGCTGTGCAGGATACAGGAAATCCAACCAAATGCAAGAGTTTGCTTTGCCATTGAGCCCCATTCTGGAGCACAGAAACATGAGATATCTGTCTTCCAAAGACTGCCATATCCCATAAGACACAGTCCATTTTGAAAATGAATGACCTATGCTGGTAAAGCCCTCAGCCCCCTTCCAACTTAGAGGGCTGGGGCAAGTGGATGGGAGGCTGATCAATTTTTTTTAAATATTAATGAAATTATGTTGCTGAGTGTCATGAAAATTGGGTTTGTTTTATCACCCATAAACCTGTTTATTTGATGTAAGAATTATGGTAAGCCTTAGCTGTCACAAAAGTGTATAAAAAAAGGTAAAAATCTTCATCAGAAACAAAACAGTTTGGAGCCTCAGGGCGAAACCTACATAGGCACCCCAGATATATGTGAATCACACAAAACCGGGGTGCTCACCTCCACACCATTGGAAGCCAGTGCAACGTGGCATTCACAACCCCATCCTCCAGGAGCAGCACATGGAATGCTATGCAAAGAGGACATTGTTAGTTGATGGAAAGGTCAGGCAGGCTCCAGGACACAGGGCATCTAATCAGATGCCAAGTCAGCATCCTACTGGATTCTGAGCCTTACACAAAGTGGGGGCATGTGGGATACAACATTCTTCCAGGGGATGCCCTCTCCCCACCGGGCTAACCATTATTTTACTTTCACTGCCAGAATGTGCCAGTATGACCACCTAACACTCTCTGCAGGTTCCAAGAGCTGGGATCAAGTGGATTGAATGTTGATGGAGCCATACAGACCATCCTGCATTTGGACAGATAATAATATTTAAGTGCTATTGTAGTCCCTTAGGCTGCTTAGCCTCTTTACCCCTTTGCCAGTCATCTGCTGCATGGTGTTTATCAGTAGAACAAGGTACTTGCCCAACCCCACCCCAAAGTGGCCAATCCCACAGCAGTACTCATGGCACTGGATTGGGTGTGTTGGGGATGTTTAACCAGGTATTGGGATGCTCTGGGTCTTCACCTGTGCGGAGCAGAACCAGTGTGCACCTCCAGCCTGCATAGGCACCACTCCATGGGTGCAGGTCTCTCTGTGGATTGCACAATAAATGTAGCTGTTCTGTGGCTTCAAGTATGATTTTATTTGTGAAAATAGCTTTTAAAATATCAGTGAAATTATGTTGCTGGGTATCATGAGAACAGAGTCTATTTTAATCACTAGTGAACTTGTTTTTATGATATAAGAATGACACTTTTGGGAGTCTCATAGTCACAAAATCAAAAACAAACAGTCTAAAGATTGGGTTGTCAGCAGGGTGGGTCATAGGTTTTTTATTTAAGTGTTTTTATTTTTTTAAATAGTTTTTTTTTTAAATTTTAGCAAGTAGAAAAGCAAAATGAGAATATTTTTGCTAGGTAAAGATAATCCCTTTATTAGGCTAATGAGAAGGTAAAGGTACTGTACAAGTTTATGAGACTGTAGTGCTGCCTCTTCTTCAGAGGAGGCAGTATTGCATAGTAGTTAAGGGCACTGATCTGCAAACCTGGAGACCTGGGTTTGAATCCCATCAGCGTCCACGTGCATACAATGTGACCCTGAGCAAGTTACGTAACTTCCGTATGCTCCCGGTCACCCCTGGAAACAAGCTCTGGTGTAGCGTGCCTTTACTGGTTAAACCCTTCAGGTATGTCATACATTAAGATGAAGCAGTTCCACAGGCCTTAAAAGCTTGTATCTTTTACTTTTGACAAGTATGCTTACCTAGCAAAAAGGCTCTCTCTTTGCTTCTCCCTGGTTTTGTGTGGGCTATCATGGTATAACCATATCCTGATCTAAAATATTTATGAAAATTGGTTGTTGAGTGCAATGAAAACATAACTTGTTTTTGTGACTTGCAAACCTGTTTTCATGGCTTGCAAATCCATTTTCTTGAGGTATAAATGCTGCTGTCATGTCATGTCAGTTCTGTAAATGTAAGGCATAAGACATAAAGTCATTCTGAAAGTGTCAGGATACAAAAAGATAAGTAAACATAGATTATTTGTTAATTGTAATTCTCTGCCAGTTGTTATAACATGGATTATTTATTCATTGTAACTATTTTTGGACTGTAAATATCTGTATATACTCCTCTTCCCCTTCCCCTGGGTCACACATGGAAACAAGATTCAGCTCAGTGTGACCTATGGAAAACAGCCACTGTGACACCTGTCCATAAAAGTGGGGATAAGATGAATCACTCAAATTATCACCCTATCTCCATACTGCCCCCACTCTCTAAGGCACTCGAGCGCATCGTGGCTTATCAACTTACCGACCACTTGGATAAATACAATATACCTTATCCACAACAACACAGCTTCCAGAAAGGTCACAGCACCACCACAGCCCTTCTTGAGTTCATTGGAGCTTTGCACAAATCCCTTGACAACGGTCTTCTCACAGGGTCCGTTTTCTTCTACCTCTCCAAGGCCTCGATACAGTACACCATGGACTACTAATACACTAACTACTGAATGACGGGCTATCACCTGACTCTTCTCTCTGGTTTAAAAGCTATTTAGAAAACTGGTCGCAGAGAGTAAAAATTGCGAACGCTGTTTCTGACACCCTGCCTGTTCGCTCAGGTGTCTCACAGGGATCCATACTGGGCCCCCTTCCTTTTTTGCCTTTTCTTAAACTCCCTCCCTTACCACTGCTCTGAGCAGATCATACTATATGCCGATGATGCTGTTGTATTCTCCATTCACAAAGATCCTGCAACTCTTCAACACAACCTTCAACTTGGTTTCAGTTCTGTAGAGACATGGTTTCTTAATCATAAAATGGTCCTCAATGACAAGAAAACCAAATCTATGCTCTTCTGCAGCTCTCATAACCTACGCAAGCTACACTGCTCGGCTATCTCCACCACCCAGGGGAACACTCTAGATCAGGTGGGGTCCTTCAGATACTTAGGGATACAGCTTGCCCCTAATCTCTCCTATGGACTTCATGTAGATAATGTAGCTAGAGCTGCTAATACACAGCTTGGTCTCCTCTACAAACACAGACCACACCTCACGCCAGAAGCTTTGAAGGTTGCAGTCCTGAGCTCTGTGATCTCTGTAATAGACTATGGTCTCATCATTTATGGCTTGGCCACAACCACAACCCTTAGATGCCTCTCAACTGCCTTTAATAAGGCATGTTGGCTCATCACTGATGCTCACCATCTCACCCATACATGTGACCTGTACACTCAGACAGGCTGGCTCCAAATATCAAACCGCATAAAGTTTCTCACCTGCTCCATGGTGAAAAAAATCTACCTTGGCCTTGCACCTTCTGGGGTCTCAACTCTGTTACAACACTGAATTAACAAATGGTGCCTTAGGAGATCCATGCTACAGCTACTGAAAGTCCCCCACTGTCACACTTCACAGGGACAACGCTCTTTTGCTTATCGAGTGCCACTCTGGTTCAATGGCCTCAGCCCAACCATCTCCTCTGCCCCAACAATTGGTATATTTAAAACTAGGCTCCGGGACTATCTCACTACCAACAGCTCCTGTGACTGCTCAACTTAACCTTGTTTCTCCACTTCCCTTCCTGCTCTAGTGGTCCCCCCTCCCATCCTCACTGGATTCTACCCTCACATCTTGGTATACCTAATGCTGCACTTTTCACCCTCTCCCCACCCTTCCTACATTACTTCCCCCCTTCCCTCTCCCTATGACTCTGGCACTTCTTATCTGTTGTCTATTTTCTCTGACAAATGCCTCAGGCTGACTTGTTACAATGCTACCCTTGAATTGTATTAATCTGTACTCTGTTTACAATGTCCACATTATTGTAATGCCTGTCTTGATGTTCCCCGTAATTTGTATTTCTCTGATGTGGAACCTTTGTAAAAGAGCCAAGGCTCAAAGGTATTTGTAATCCTAGACTTGATAAATAAAAAATTAAAAAGTGTGCCTTTTCAAGTTTCCAACCTTTAAATAAATGAATAAATAAATAAGTTTTAGTTATCACAAAGAAAGTACGTGGTTGACCAGTTGGTGCATTGGTAGCACTATCACTTGCAATGCCATAGAAACATAACATAGACTTTGATGGCAGATAAGGACCGCTAGGCCCATCTAGTCTGCCCATTTCCCTACCTACAGGATAGGCCGCAGATCCTAGTTAACCAACAGCCTATATCTTCCTGCCCCCCACAAGAATTGCCTTATGTCTGTCCCATGCATTCTTGAATTCTCCCACAGTTTTAGACCCCACAACTTCCTCAGGAAGGCTGTTCCATGCATCCACTACCCTCTCTGTGAAATAATACTTCCTCACATTGCCCCTGAACCGCCCTCCTTCTATCTTTAAATTGTGTCCCCTTGTTCTTGCAAGTCTTTTCTGAAAGATGCTACCCTCTTGGACTTTGTTGATTCCTTGAGATACTTGAAAGTTTCTATCATGTCCCCTCTCCCTTCTTTCCTCAGGGATACATATTAAGCTCCTTTAGTCTCTCCTTATACGGCTTCTCTTGCAGATCCTGCACCATTTTAGTTGCCCTTCTCTGGACTGCCTCTATCCTGTCTATGCCTTGCAGGAGATGGGGTCTCCAGAACTGGACACAGTATTCCAGATGGGATCTCACCAACTGTCTGTACAGAGGATAACAACTTCCTGTTTTCTGCTGCTGATGCCTCTCCTATACATCCCAGTATACTCCGGCCCTCCCTACTGCCTTCCACATTGTTTGCTAACCTTAAGGTCATCTGATATGATTACCCCCAGGTCCCTTCCTGTTTTGTTGTTGTTACTACCTCCCACCCATTGTGTATTCTTCCCTGGGTTCTTGTTTCCCAGGTGCATTATTTTGCACTTTTGCATTGAATCCTAGCTGCCATCGTCTGACCATTCCTCCAACCTTGCCAAGTCCCTTTTCATCCTTTCCACGCCTCCTTGTGTATCAACCCTGTTGCAGATCTTTGTGTCATCTGCAAAAGGCATACTTTTCCTTCCAGTCCCTCTGCAATGTCACTGATGAAGACATTAAAGGACTGGACCCAATACTGAACCCTCGGTTCCCACTGGTAACCCGCTTTCTTCAGAGTGGACTCCATTTACAATTACCTTCTGTGTCCTGTTGTCCAGCCAATGTTTTACCTGGCTACCACCCTGGGACCCACTCCCAGGCTGGTTAATTTGACTAATAATCTTTTGTGTGGGACTGTGTCAAATGCCTTGCTAAAGTCTAGGTAGGCCATGTCCACAGCCCCTCCCTGGTCTACTACTTTGGTCATCCAGTCAAAGAAATCTATTAGATTCGTCTGACATGACCTTCCCTGTGAACCCATGCTGCCTTGGATCCTGTACTCCACTGACCTCTAGGTACTCAATTATTCTTTCCTTCAGAAGTGACTCCATCACTTTCCCTACCACAGAGGTCAGACTGACAGGTCTGTAGTTTCCTGCCTCTGTCTTGGTCCCACATTTGTGAAGGGAATCACATCCGCTTTCTCCAGTCCTCAGGTACCACACCATCCTCCCATGATTTATTAAAAAGAGTAGCCAGTGGTTTCACTAGTTCCTTCCTTAATTCTTTTAGAATTCTGGGGTGAATTCCATCAGGACCCATTGCTTTGTCCACCTTCAGTTTTAGGAGTTCTTGCAGAACCCTTTCTTCTGTGAAAGGACTGGGATCGACCCCCCTATCAAGAGTGCTTCTGTTAATTGGATTAGGCACTTCCCCATCCTCTTTTGTGAATACTGAGCAGAAATATTCGTTCAGTATTCCTGCTTTTTCACTGTCCCCCTCTGCCCACCCACCGTTCATTCTATTCAGCCTCACTATCCCTCTCTTTGTCTTTCTACGCTCACTGATGTACCTATAAAAGGTTTTATCCCCTTTCTTAACTGAGTTGGCTATCTTTTCCTCAGTTTGGGCCTTTGCTATTCTGACTTCCCTCCCTGCTTCCTTCTGCCTTAACTGGTACAGCTCTCTGTCCTGCTCCTTCTGTGTTTCCTTATACTTCCGGAATGCTATCTTTTTCTTCCTGACTTTCATAGCCACCTCTTGAGAACCATAGTGGCTTTTTCTTTCGTTTTGATTTGTTTATTTGCTTCACACAAAGGCTTGTTGCCTCTGTGATGGCAGTTTTGATAATTCCCCATTGTTGCTCCACACCTCCTTCTAGCCTGTTTGCTAGTGCTTTTCTGAGGCACTCTCCCATCTTGCCAAAGTCAGCCCTCCTAAAGTCCAGTACCCTCACTTTTGTATGGCTTGACTCTGTAGCTGAGTTTAACGTGAACCACACTGTTTGACAGCTACAGAATGGGAGTTGGCTGGTAGAATGAGGATGGAAGGTCTATTGGATGGCTTTCCTTCAGGTGGGGGTGGGAAGACTAGCATGGCCCACAATATGACTGCCACCTAGTGAAAGCTGAGGGAAGTACAGCTTAGTGGCTGATTCAGGGAGTATGTGGAGGCAGCCAATGCCAGCGTGATCCATGCATGTGAGGGAGCATGCCCTATATATATATATATATATATATATATATATATATATATTTTTTTTATTTAGTTGTTTAACCAGGAGTAGCACGCTAAGCTGAAAGCTTTTTTACAGGAGTGACCTGGGAGCACAGGGAAGTTAAGTGACTTGCTCAGGGTCACACAGTATGCCAGTGGAATCTGTGGGATTCAAACCCAGGTCTGGTCTGCTGCTTGTCACCAGATTTGCAACTCAGAGCCTTAAACCACTGCACTATACTGCCTCCCAAATATTATATATATATATACTATATCACACCATGGTCACATCCTAAGGGAGAAAGAAATGAGGATAACATCAGTTACTTGCTGGCTAGATAAAGCTTTGATTGCCATACCCCATGTCCAGCATCTGGCATTCCTCTTCTAGCTCCTGGGTATCTTTCTGAGCTTTACCTGTGTTGTGGGTGGATGGATATGAGGGTGGAGCAGCTGAAGGAACTGAAGGCAAGCTTTTTCAAGGGGGCTTAATCTGAGAGCATCCTGAGGAGTTCATAGAGGTGAAAAAATCCCAGCGACTACACTTTTACAAACTGCACAAGGATATGTGGCACATTCATGTTCTAAATTTACAGAGATATTATTGTATGGAATTCTGTGAATTTCAGGCTGACTCAGTTTTTGGCACATGCCCACCATAACAGATCACTTGATGAACTGTAGATCCAGTTTTTAAGTGGCAGTGATAATAACAAATAATGATGATGATAAGTAGACACCTAAAGAAGAGACCTTGCATGTCTTGAACGTGTATGCGTGAAAACATTTGGTTATGCTAATAAAAGATATTATTGAAAAACTATGTAGTGATATTAGATTTGTAATTATTTATTTTTATCCCTGACTTTCTGAAAGTGCTTTATGACCTGATTCTGTGACCCATCCTCCAAACCACCCAGTAAGCAGCTTAAAAAGCGACCTGTGTGTTAAAGCGTTGTCACACTGAGAAGAAAGCAGTAACCTTAGCAGGTCTGTATTAATGCTATGATTGATTAGGATGATGGGCCCACACACACTGATCCATGTCTGTGCTCCATATCAGCCTCAGAAAGCATCTCATTAACATTATTTTAATCTAATGCAGACATTGGGGGCTGGGTTTTGTAAAGAAACACAGTGCACCCTGCCTTGCTGTGGCAGACTTTCTGGAGCTGTTATAAAAGGGGCAGTTAACAGTATTTTATTCCCTTTTCTGGCTGCAAGCAGCTGAAAGAGGCACATTAGAGATATATTTAATTCATGTCTATGAGCACAAAAGCACCTTAACTGCTGAACTTTGATGCAAGCACGAAAGTTTCATGATGGGAGATGTGGAGAGCAAACTCTTATAAAAATCTCTGGCCACCGCACTTTATGAGGCACTCATGTAGTAAAAACAAGAAAGGCAGTAAAGCATAGTGGTTAGTGGCAATGAGCTGCAAACTCGGAGACCTGGGTTTGAATCCCATTAGCCCCCACTTGCATAATGTGTGACCCTGAGCAAGTCACTTAACTTCCTTGTGCTCCCAGGTCGTACCTGGAAACAAGTTCCAGCTGGATGCGTCTTTTCTGGTTAAACAATTTCCCATTTCCCATTAAGACTATCAGTAGATTATTATCATATAACAATGTATTTTACACTAATACAAGACATAAATGTCCCCTAAAACATTAATATTCAAAACAATACATGATAGTTTTGGAACAGATTACAAACATTCATTGATTGTGAAGGGAATACAACTGGGAGATTGGCAGAATGCTGCGTTTTGATTTTCTGTCTGTTTTAGTATATACTGTAGTTCAACAAATGTTTTAGTCTGTCACCACAATTTATAATATTAATAATATAATAATATTTTTATTTATATAGCTCAATTCCAGTATTAAAGCGCTGCACATAAAAACATATCACAAATAATTTATAAGATCTTACACAAATTCAGCTTCAATTTAAAACTTTCCCTATTCATAAATATCAATCACTAAAAGCCTATTGGAAAATATGTGTTTTCAAACTGGTTTTAAAGCTCTCCACGGTCCTGCACTCTCTAATCTGATGAGGTAGAGAGTTCCACAGGGATGGTGCTGCAAACATAAATGCCCGGGCCCCAGATGTTTTTAAACGCACCTTGGAAACCTCTAACAACCCCTCATCAGATGAACAGAGAGGATGGCCAGGGTGTAGGGAACCAGGAGCTCTTACAGATAACTCGGTTCCTGTCCATGCAGGGCTTTATACTGTAGGTCAGCAGGCTGACCTTAAAGGTGATCCACCACTGTAGAGGCAGCCAGTACAGAATGCGCAGAACAGGAGTAATATGACCAGGACATGAAGACTTAGTCAACAACCGAGCCACTGCATTCTGCACCAGTTGCAAGCAGTGGATATCAACCCCTTGAAGCCCCAGGTAAAGGGAGTTACGGTAATCAAGGCATGAGGTCATGAAGGCATGGATCAATGTGGGCAAATCATCGGCTGGAACAAGGTGCTTAATGCTGGTGATGTTCCTAAGATGGTAAAAGGAAGACTTGATGACTACCAACACCTGCGCTTGCAGCGTTGGCCCATCGTCAAGAACCACCCCCAGATCACACACCCATTCAGAGGCAGGTAGTTGTACACCATCAAGCCAAAGCCCAGATGGTGAATCGACCACCTGCCTCTCTATCCAGTGCCCTGGATCCACTACCAACACCTCAGTCTTCCCAGAATTCAATTTCAACCAGCTAGCCTTCATCCAGTCATGGATCTCTGCCAGACAGCTATTAAACATCGAGACCGCACTATCCTGGTTGGGCGCAAATGACAGATAGAGCTGGGTGTCATCAGCATAGAAGTCATTCCTCAGCCCATATCATCTTACAATGTCTCTGAGGGGCAGCAAATACACTGTGAACAACATGGGGGACAGCACTGAGCCCTGAGAGACCCCACATGGCAGAGAGAATGGTTCAGAGGAAAAAAATCCCAGATACCACCCTCTGAGACCTGCTGGCAAGAAAAGAGTGAAACCATCTAAGAACTGG
The DNA here is from genome assembly GCA_016271365.2 of Neoceratodus forsteri. NCBI lineage: Eukaryota > Metazoa > Chordata > Ceratodontiformes > Ceratodontidae > Neoceratodus > Neoceratodus forsteri. Next base: position 593,970,528 of record CM028133.1, on the reverse strand, counting down.
ACCAGCCAGGCCACAGATAACCCTCAGGTGCTCAAGCAGCACCCCAAGGTCCACAGTGTCAAACGCTGAAGAGAGATCCAGAAGTACCAAGAAGGAATGGAGTTTCTGGTCCCTCGCCATCAGGAGATCATTGAGCACCCGAACCAGTGCAGTCTTGGTACTATGTCTGTTCCAGAAGCCTGACTGGAAAGGATCAAAGATATCATGGATGGTAAGGTGGTTCTCCAGTTGCAGTGCAACCACTTTCTCAATCACCTTCCCAACAAAGGGAAGGTTAGAGATAGGTCTGTAGTTAGCTAGTTGTTTGGGTCCAAAGAAGCTTTCTTAAGAAGCAGTGTCACCACCGTCTACTTCAGGGAGCTAGGAAGTTCTCCCAAGTCTAAGGAGCACCAAACAATCTGTGCAAGCATTGGGCTAATAAACTCAATACACCCCAATAATAGGCATGTAGGGCCCAGATCCAAACTACAGCACATTGGCTGCAAGTTCTGGACAATCTGCATGATATCCCCATCTCTGTCCAGTCAAAAGAATTCCAGGGTGACCGAGAGGAAGTGACCAAATACTGACCACCATCAACTCCCATAGAAGACGCTGAGCAGATTTTGGCCCTGATGCCAGTCACCTTATCCACAAAAAATCGAGCAAACTCTTCACACTTAACTTGTGAAAATGCTCCTCAAACCTTTCGACAGGATGGGTTGCACAACCTGTCTACGGTTCGAAAGAGCTGAGCTGGTCGGTTTTGAGCAGCAGCAATCTCACCGGACAGGAACTCTGCCTTCTTACGCTTGATTGCTGATTGATAGCATTGATAATGATCTATCAATCTAAGGTGGTCGGCCTCAAGGGCCGATTTCCACCAGCGATGTTCTAACCTTTGTCCTACTCACCACAACTCCCTCAAAGTTCCAGCAAACCAAGAGAACTGAGGGCAGAGAGAGAGAGCTGACGAGCATGGACCAAGGCAATAGAGTCCAGGGCCTCAGTGATAGCCTTATTATAGGCCAAAACTAGACTCTATGGGTCCTCGCCTGCCCACAAAACTCCTGATAGGTCTAACACTGCCTGAAGGCCTTCAGAAGTTACTCCCCTCAATGGGCGATATTTGTCCAGCTCCACACGGGCAGGCCAATAAGGGGGAAGGGGCTGGAAACTGAATCTCACTGTGTAGTGATTGGACCATATGACTGGTTCCACCACCAAGTCGAAGGACTCGATCCCCAGGAGGAAGACCAGATCAAGAGCGTGACCTTGATTATAAGTAGTAGAGGTGTGAACCCCAATGAACACATAAGTTGGAGGAAGTCTTGACCAAACTGTGACAGTTCATCATTGACCCAGGCGTTGAAGTCACCCAGGACCATTAGCCTGGGTAACTCCAGCGCTATGTCGACGGCGAAGTCTGCTACTTCTTGCAGGAACATTTTCTTACCCCTGGGCGGATGGTAGATGAGAATGACCCTGCAGCCCACACCTGCTACTGCTGTAAACTCAAATGATCTGGCCATCTCAACTGGTACATCAGTAAGGCCCAATTCTGATCTAAAACAGATAGCCACCCACCCCCCGCCCCTGCGGTCCGACCTTGAGTAGTGTATCACTGAAGAACTGGCCAGGACAGCTGCCTCCAAAATGGGGCCTGCCTTGTCATCAAGCCAGGTCTTGGTGATGCAAGCCAGGTTTGCTGTCCTAACAAGATCAGCAATAACTGCTGTCTTGTTCTTAATAGACCTGGCATTGCATAACATCACTCAAATCAGACGGCGTTCCGGGGCCGACCAGGTTGTCTGGCCAGAAACACTGGAGCCCTTGGGTATGGTAACTAGACATGGAGGACCACGTTCCAGTGACCATTTCACCCCAGGGCATCTCCTGGACTGCACAACTCCAATACGGCTGCTCCGCTCCCTCCCCTCCAAGGCCCAGTTCCCCCCGCCCCTTCCCATCTCCTACTAACAATGCCCAATGCCCTACAGCAGTTATAGACTGCTGCAGGCAGAGGAGGAGGAAAAAAGGGCCAGAGGCCCTGGAGTTCAGAGGGGGAGTAGTGCCTGACCGGGAGAGCCACAGCCCAGCACATCCTGCAACAACACAAACCCATGCTTCCACGCCCCGTAAAGCTAACTTCAATCCCCAAATTTGCCATCTAAATCAATCCTAAACACAAATAAACACCCCTCAAAATAAAATATACAATCCCAGAGAAATGCAACAAATAATGTAAATATGAAATATGAGATACTGAAGTCCTCTCACTACTCTAGTTTTTTATTGTCCAGAGTCAGTTACCCCCACTACCTCTCACGTAGTGGGAGAAGTGCAGTTAATAAAACTGGAGTCCTCTCACCACTCCACTTTTTAGAGTCTAAGTAAGATCACCGCCACTACCACTCATGTTTTGGGGGGGGGGGGGTTCTAATAAAATAAAATAAACTACAGCAACCAATCATAAAATCCTCAGTAAAATCCAGGAAGAAGTCAGATTCGATCCAGTATATTAGGAGAGAAGTCCAGACTAATCACTTCCAATGCCCAAACACTCCTCAATAATTTTCAGCAACCAATACCACAGCATTAAATCGTGCAACAGTTTTATAAGGTTCTTCAACATAATCCAAAACAGTCCAAAGCATTGGCCATACCACGGCAATCTAGGGTGTGTAACTAAGTCTCTGTGGGGAACCCCCCCCGAATAACTTAGGACTTCACTGGCTATTCTACCCCACTTCCTGCAGTCTGCAGCTACAATCCCCCAAGGAACAAACCCTAGAGAATGCTCCGAAAGGGAGTTTGAAGAAACCCAACCAAGATTTCGGCTCTCTGAAGCCCAGAGGGCAACTCCTACTCGACCGCAGAAAGTAAGGTCACCACTAGCCTCGGACACACGGAGGAGGATCCCCCCGCACAGCACCCAGACACACCGCTGCTCTAACCTAACTCAATGTTCCACATTCTTCAACACTTTCTACTCATGACGCTGATGGTACAAGGTCCCAATAGTCCTCTCAAGTTCCACAGAACTCAAATCAATCAGTCGAAAAATTGGCTACCCAAAAGTTTCCAGGATATTCTTCTGTGCCTCCCAAAACACAGCAGTCCTAGGCATCCTGAGTAGACTACATCAAAAAGCCAGTAGGATCCAAATTAATCTTCTTTTAGGCTCACCAATTCGTTAGTCCACCGCAAGGAGTTGAAAACTCAACAGGAGAAAAATCAATAAAATAACAAATCATCGCATATCACACAGTGAGCCAAAACTAAGACGAGTAGAGTAAAAAATACAATGAGAATACAACAAAATACCGGAGCAAGCTTCAGGTAAAAAAGTAAAAGAAGTAAAAGCTAAACAGCACATGAACTCTGATTACACACAGACTCGGAGCTTTCACTGGCAGCTTAGCCTAGCCACCATGTTGAATGTATGTACTGAATGATTCATTGTATGGGCTGGTCTGCATAGCAGACCAGTTCCTATTGGGATCAAAGTGAGGAAGTGGTTTGCAGTTGTTCCATTGAAATGCATTGGGGGACTTGGAAACACCTTTTCATGGCTGTCAATGATGGTCTTGTACTTTGCTATTGCTCCTTGCATCTGTCTGTAATGCTTTGCTATGATAAGTTTCTGTTGGCTGCAGGCAGAAGAGTGCATGAAAACATGCTGAACAAGTGATGCTACTCTCATTAACATGCAGATGACATAAGTGACCCACTGAAGAAGTCCTCAGGTTGTTAAGCCTAGCCCCCACACTGTGATGACAAGAATGTGGTGGTGGGTGGAGGTGGGGTCACGAGAGGTGTGACTGGAGTGGGAGCACCTAGAAGGGTGCCAGTGTGGAATAGATTATTTCCACTGATAAGGGATGATGAGGGGTAAAGGAGAAAGAGGAAGGGATCAGGTACATATGAGGGTGTTCAGGGGTAAGGCAGAAGAAGGGAGATGGAAGAGCACACAGCAGCAGTGAAGGAAAGAAAAGAGTGTCCAAGGAGAGGGGAGTAGGTATGGGAGAAAGTGGAGTGGAGAGGTGGCAGAAGGAGGGGACAAGGCAGGGTGTTTAGGTGGCAGAAGATGGCAGATCAGAGCAGAGGAAGGGAAAGGAAGGCAAGTGAGGGGGCTGTAGGCATGGGGGTCAGTCAGATAGGGGGATGAGGAACAGGGGGAGGAATGAAGCCCAAGGCAGAGGGTGATAAGATAGGCAGGGGACAAGCTCGAAGGATAGTCAAAGAGGGTGGAGGGAGGCTGGAATGTTGGAGGGAGGAAGGGTCATAATCCTAGGGATTCGATAGCTAAAGGTATTCATGGGGGATGAAGGGGGACCCACATATGGTGGGGGAAGGTGATATGCATGCTGGAGATGACAGCAGAAGGGGTGTGTACAAAGACTGATCAGCTGCTGCTGGCATTTGGGGGAACCGCATGTGATTATGTATCTTGGTACAAACAATCTAGAGTAGCTGGGGAGGAGAGGGGGTGATACAGGAAAGATTCAGGGAAGCGGGGATGATCTGGAGGGGGTAGCCAGATTAGTTGCATTCTCAGAGGTGTTGCCACTGACGAGAGCCAGAAAGGTCAGGAAGAAAAGGATAGAGGAGTTTAACAGCTGGTTGTGGGAATGGTGCAAGGAGGAAGATTACAGATGCATTAGGGGCTGGAGGGTGACTTGGTCTGACAAATCTTTCTATGCACTGGATAGACAGCAGCTCAGTAGAGGGGATTCAAGAGTCCTGAGGAATAAATGGGGGTTATGTATCCAGAAACCTTAATCTAAACTGTTGGGATGGGGGGCAGAGAGGGCCTTCAGGCCTAGGGTTTCTGGGAGGAGAAGGCTGGCAGGTCTTCCCCCTGTACCAGGAGGAGAAAAGTGGAGGTTAGATCTGAAGAGAGAGTAATAGGGAAGGTAGAGGATGGAGGAGGAACCAAACAAAGGGGAACATGATGGAGGACAGAAAGGTGTGGGAAGGAGGCTCAGATTGTAGGTGGAAGATGGTGTCCCCAAACACGAGAAGTCTTGGAAACAAGATAGACGACCTGCAGGTGTTGTTGGTGGAGAGGAGTGTGGACATTGCAGTAGTCACTGAGACATGAGTTACCCCTAACCATAACTGGGATGTCTCAATCCCTAGGATCAGACTACTGTATACTGGAGGGACAGAGGGGTAGGAAAAGGAGAAGGGGTTGCAGTTTATATAGGAGAGGGTATAACTTGTACAAGGGATGAGTTGGAAGAAGGGAAGGCAAAGGTGAGGTGGGTGCAGTTACTGTTCAATAGAGGGTTGAAGGTGAGAGTGTGGGTAGTTTATGGTCCACCTAACCAGGAGGAAGAAAGGGACAGGGAACTGGGCTCAGTGATAAGCACAGCTGCAGGGAAGGGATAGGTGGTTATTGTGGGGGACTTTAACCTGCATATGGTTGATTGGAAGATCCCTGGCATGATCTGCACCAGGAGTCCGGTAATCCTGGATGTGGTGCAGAGTCTATTCCTGACATGGGGTGTCATGGTACCCACCAGGGAGGGGGCTATCCTTGATCTGGTGTTGACCAATGGGGACCATGTCCAGGACATTCAAGTCTAGGAGCCCTTGGGTGGGAGTGACCACCGCACAGTGTGACTCTGGTTGGACACAGGCAGGGAAAAGGCATCCACAATGACCAAAGTCCTGGACTTCAGAAAGGCAGACTTTGGAAGGATGGAGGATATGTTAAGGGAGCACCTGGAGGACATCATTGTAGAGTTGGGGGTTGACGAAAAGTGGTACATCATGAATGAGGGAATAGTGCAGCCACAAAGGAGTGTATTAGGCTCAAAGAGAAAAACCTAAGGGTCAAAGCACCCAGCTGGTTTAGTAAAAAGGTTGCTCAAGCAGCTATAGATAAGAGGACCACCTGTAGGAAGTTCAGGAGGACCCAGAAGAAAGAGAACAGGGAGGACTATCTGAAGAAGGCTAGTGAGGCAGGAAAGGTAGTCTGACAGGTTAAAACTCAGAAAGAACTGCAGCTATTTGAGGGAATTAGAAAAGTGGGAAAAGCCTTTTTTAGGTATATTAGTGAGAAAAGGGTTAAACAGAATGGAATAATATGTCTCAGAAAGGAGGAGGGGTGGATGGAAGAGAATGGGGACAAGGTAGAGCTACTGGTCAAGTACATTGAGATCATGCACTTCTGATTATTCTTTACTAGGAAAGACAGACAACCTGACACCACAAGGGGAGAGGAGGGGCAAATGGGAGGAGAAGGGAGCACAGATGGCTTGATTAAGGTACACAGGGTAAAGAAAGGGTTGTTAGCCCTTTCATGATCTCAGAATTTGATACATTTTCCATACAGATATTTAAATCCTCTCTAGGATTAATTAAAACTATCCCAATAACATATATCAGGGCAGAAACTGGCCTTGATAGCTACCAAATTCTGGCTGACTCCCTCTTGATGGGATACTGGATAAAGTGTACTAGAGCCCCCCCCCCGCATCCCCCTGATCGCTTGTTATGTATCTGTTTGGAGGAAAAGGAAAACAGGGGAAGCTTGGGTTATAAAAGTCTCTGTGTGGTCGGTCCGGTGGCACTGACAGTTGAGGCGCTGGACACCACACCTCACTCCACGCTGGCAACCTGGGTTCGGGAATGGACTCAGGTCTCCAGGGGTCAGCAGGGGTGGAGAGGGAGTGAACATCCATGGACTGCTCTCCCTTTCCAGGAGTAGGGGGTTCTCAGTTGTCGCTGCACTAGCGACCTCTGGCGGAGGCTGGGGGCAGTGCGTGCACACTGTACAGTAGGGGTGTGTGCTTGGGGCATGGTGCCAGAGGGGAGCGCATGCAGACTCATGCGCGCTTCCTCCATTGGCGTCATTGCACATCCCAGCACACGTCAGGGTGAATGGGGAAACTAGTGGCATTTCAACATGGCAGCTTGATGGCCGTTTCAAGGGACTGCCTGGAATCTGGGGGCACCACCACACAATACTGGATCTTGTGTCAGTGGGGAGTATAGAGGGACTCCCTGCCACCCTACCGTGGGGGGCAAGCCATGGGGGTAGATGGTGGTGGGGGCTTCACTAGGAGCCAAGGCAGACCCGGCCGGCGGCCAGAGGTGGACGGATGCTGGGACATGAAATACAGACCAGAGGCCACACAAGGTAAAAAGCATTAACCAAAAAAAAAAAAAAAGTCTCTGTGGCTGACATATGTACACTCAATAATTAGAAATGATAAGGTTTGATTTTTTATATAGCTATTTTCAACAAGGTATTGACATCAGTCTTAAATATAAACAATATTTAAAGTACACAATTAGGATTGCCTACCAGGAAATGGATATAGCTGCCATTAAGAGGTCTAAATTTTTGCCCTGGTATTCAACAAATGATGTATGGTATGGATTCAAATTTTATTTGGACTGCATCCATGACCCCAACAAAAGGAGTGCATATATGTGCTATAAGTTTGAGACCTTCCCAAGCAACCCACTCCATGCAAGATTCATTAGTATCCCAAACTCTGGCCAAACCCCCTGCTTATGAGCCTTGGCAGGCATGGAAACCTATTCCATGTATTATTTGAATGTCCTTGGTATGGAAAGATTTGTAAGCTGTGGATATATACAGTAGTACCTGGAGAGATTTGAGTTACATTCCTGATGACCCCTTAAATTTCTTGCTTACAATCCAGGATGAAATTATTGTTAATAAAATGGCAGAATATTTTTTTTATTATTACGCTGATAAGGAAAACCAAACCATTTAGAAATTAAGTTGATTTGACATTGTTGCTAGATCTCCATTATATTATTTTAAAGTTTTTATGATTTTAACATGTTTTTAAGAGTGTATGTGTTGTAAAGTTTTATCTTTCACTTTTTGTAATGGCATGTGCCAATCAAATAAAGATTACCTACCTACTTACCCTGAGGGGGGATAAATCCTTGAGCCCTGATGGCATCCACCCAAGGGTACTGAGGGAGCTGTCAGAGGAACTTCCAGGTCCCCTGGCTAACCTGTTTAATAGTTTTCTGGTGTTGGGAGTGGTATGGCAGGATTAAAAAATGGCACATGTAGTGGCGCTCCGTAAGATCAATCCCAAAGATGGCCTGGGTAACTACTGACCAGTCAGCCTGATGTCAATCCTGTGCAAGATCATGGAGGCCATACTTAAGGAGAGGCTAGTAGGAGACCTGGAAAAGAATGGCCTCTAGGATGAGTGTCAACATGGATTTATGGCTGGGAGATTGTGCCAGACTTTCTTTTTAATTATTCTTTTCTTTCCTCCACAGTCAGCACCTATCTGCAGAGCACCCCAGCCCCATCACCTCGACGTCCACCAAGACTTACTGCTCCTGTCTTCCCTCAGGGCTTCCCCCCCCACCCCAATGGTGTTGGCAGGGCTTCCCAACCCACAGCCTTTAACTGATCAACTTCCAGCTGCATGCCCAGTTGGTCAGGTGCAGGTCAGCAGGTGCTCTGCACCATCTTGCCACCAGCGTTTTCTTTCTTGTACTATCCCCTGGTAGGCATGGCATGCAATGGTGTCATGACACACATCATGTCCTCCTGTGCTGTGTGCATTGATGCCTGCCCCTCACCCCATTTGGTGGCCTGTGCTGCCTTTCTCCTGGCTTCCACTAGGGGCCAGGCCAGCACTGTGCTCTATCTACCAACCCCCCCCAACCCCAGGAGGAGGAGTGTAGTCCTGTGGACACTCAATCCTCCTCTCCCCAGACAGCCCCCTGATGTCCCAAGTTTGCTTCTGAAGCTGGGTTGTCAGCATCATAATTAGTAGCACTGCTGCTGTGCCAAACAACTTGATCAACTTCTTAGACTGGGTCGCTAAAATAGTAGACGAAGGCTAAGCAGTGAACATCTTGTACTTGGACTTCAGGAAAGCTTTTGATTCTGTGCCCCGCAAGAGACTGATCAAGAAGCAGGTTGATCTGGTGGTAGGAGAGAAGATGATGGGGTGGGTAGCTAGCTGACTGAAAGGCAAGATGGAAGGGGTGGTGGGAGGGGAGCTCTCATGCTAGGGATGTCACCAGTTGGTTCCCACAGGGCTTGGTGTTTGGGATGGTGCTTTTTAATGTCTTCATCAATGACATTGACATGGGCATAAAGAGCAAAATTTGCCTGTTTGTGGACAACACCAAGTTTTGTTGGAGGGGAGACACAGTTTAGGAGATACAGGACCTAAGGTAAGATCTAGCAAGGATTGAGAGGTGGTCCAGAATTTGGCAGCTTGGCTTCAATGCCAAAAACAAAAAGGTTATGCATATTGTAGCTAAAAACCCAAAGATGGAGTACAGCCTGAGAGGGGTCCTGGTAACTAAATCTATAGAAGAAAAGGGCCTGGGAGTGTTGTTCACTAGTGATCTGACGTACACAATGCAGAAAGGTAGCATCAATGGCAAATAGAATGTTGGCTGCATTGCTAGGAGCATCAGCAGTGGGCTGGTAATGCTGCCATTGTATAGGGCACCAGTGTGGTCAAACCTGGAGTACAGTGTACAGTACTGGCATCTATACCTGAACTGGGGACAATCCAAAGGAAGGCAACAAACATAATTATAGGAAAGCAGAGTAGGATATACATGGCAAGACTGGAGGCCTTGAGCATGTACTCCCTTGGGGAGAGAAGAGAAAGGGAGACATGACTGAGACATTCAGATATGTGAAAGATATAAATAAGGTGGACAGAGAGAGTCTCTTCAGGCTCAGTGGAAACAAAAACATGAGGGGGTACTTTCTTAAGTGCGAGGGAGGTTTAGGAGAGAGAGACATGGTGGCATTTCTTCACGGAGAGGGTGTTGGCAGGTTGAAATGAGCTCCCAGTGGAAGTGATATCGCTTGACACAGTGCATGGCTTCAAAAGAGGTTGGGACAGGGTAATGGGGGGGTTCAGGGTCAAGATGGAGGCAGATAGAAAGGCGGGTATTGGTTGGGGAAGGGGAGTCCAAGTTTTTAGTGGGCACTGGGGACCCTGCAATATGAGTAGATTAGGTAGACTGGAAGGCCTTATTCTGCACAGAAGAAGCAGGACAGAGAACTGTACCAGTTAAAGCAGAAGGAATCAGGGAAGGCAGTCAGAATAGCAAAGGCTCAAACCGAGGAAAAGATAGCCAACTCGGTTAAGAAGTGGGATAAAACCTTTTATAGGTTCATTAGGGAGCGAAGAAAGACCAAGGAAGGGATAGTGAAGCTTAATGAAGGTGAGGGTGGTTGGACAGAGAGGGACAGTGAAAAAGCAGGGATACTGAACAAATACTTCTGCTCAGTAGTCACAAAAGAAGAGGAGAGGGGAGGTAACTAATCCAATGAAGAGAAGCACTCTGGATTGGGGGGTCGATACCAGTCCTTTCACAAAAGAAAAGGTTCTGAACGAACTCCTAAAACTGAAGGTGGACAAAGCAATGGGGCCTGATGGGATTCACCCCAGAATTCTGAAAGAACTAAGGGGAAAACTAGTGACACCACTGACTACCCCTTTTAGCAAGTCATGGCAGGATGGTGTGGTACCTAAAAACTTGAGGAGGGTGGATGTGATTCCCCTTCACAAAAGTGGGAGCAATGCAGAGGCAGGAAACTACATATCTGTTAGCTTGACCTCAGTGGTAGGGAAAATGATGGAATCACTTCTGAAAGAAAGAATTGTTGAGTACCTAGAGGCCAGTGGGGCACAGGACCAAAGGCAGCATGGATTCACAGTGGGAACGTCATGTCAGATGAATCTAATAGATTTTTTTGACTGGGTGACCAAAGTAGTAGACTAGGGAGGGGCTGTGGACATGGCCTACCAAGACTTTAGCAAGGCATTTGACACAGTCCCACGCAAAAGATTAATTAACAAATCAGCCAGCCTGGCAGTGGGTCTTAGGGTGGTAGCCTAGGTAAAAATTTGGCGGGACAACAGGACACAGAGGGTAATAGTAAATGGAGTCCACTCTGAAGGAAGGGGGGTTACTAGTGGGGTACCGCGGGGTTCAGTACTGGGTCCGGTCCTTTATAATGTCTTTATAAGTGACATTGCAGAGGGACTGGAAGGAAAAGTATGCCTCTTTGCAGATGACACAAAGATCTCCAACAGAGTTAATACACGGGGAGGGGGTGGAAAGGATGAGAAGGGACTTGGCAAGGTTGGAGGAATGGTCAAAAGTATTGCAGCTTAGATTTAGTGCAAAGAAGTACAAAGTAATGCACCTGGGAAACAAAAACCCAGGGAAAGAGTACACATTGGGAGGGGGTATTACCAACAACAGAAATGGAAAGGGACCTCGGGGTAGTTATATTAGATGACCTAAAGGTAAACAAGCCATGTGAGAAGGCAGTAAGGTGGGCTGGGGGGGATACTGGGATGTATAGGGGAAGGCATCACCAGTAGAAATCAGGAAGTTGTTATCCCTCTGTACAGACAGTTGGTGAGACCCCATCTGGAGTACTGCGTGTAGTTCTGGAGACCCCATCTTCACAAGGACATAGACAGGATGGAGGCAGTCCAGAGGAGGGCAACTAAAATGGAGCAGGGTCGGCACCAGACGCTATACAAAGAGAGACAAAAGGAGCTTAATATGTACACCCTTGAGTAAAGGAAGGAGAAGGGGGACATGATAGAAACTTTCAAGTACCTAAAGGGAATCAACAAAGTCCAAGAGGGTAGCATCTTTCAGAAAAAGAGATGCGCAAGAACAAGGAGACACAATTTGAAGATAGAGGGTGGATAGCTCAGGGGCAATGTGAGGAAGTATTTTTTCACAGAGAGGGTGGTGGACACATGGAAAGCCTTCCTGAGGTGGTCATGGGGTAAAAACAATGGGGAAATTCAAGAATGCATGGGACAGACATAAGGCAATTCTGGTGGGGGGTAGGAAGAAGTAGGTTGTTGGTTAACTAGGATCTGCAGCTTATCCAATACGTAGGGAAATGGGCAGACTAGGTGGGCAAAGCGGTCCTTATCAGCCATCAAAGTCTATGTTTCTATGTATGTTCACCCTAATTGCACTCACATGGGGATCCCCCAGTTATGGACCTTCTGACCACCCTTTGTGATGAGGTTCTCTCTTGAGAGTCCTGGGAGATAGTACTAGACGGCATGTGGTCACTAGGGGTTGCCAGTGGTAACTCCAGAAGCTCCCCCTACCTGTTACTTAATAAGTGAGCATTGATTGCACCCACCCTAGGGAGGAAAGTGTCCTGGCAGACCCTAATCTCCCTCCCTACCAGTCTCCACTCATGAAGCAATGTGTAGACTGACATTTAAGTAGCATTCATGTGGGGCTCCACAGTAAAAGTATAATGGCACTCGTTTCCAGGTATGCTCCTGTCAATCAGTATCTTCAGTGAATAACCATCAAGAATAGTCATGGCCATCACATTGCAATTGCCCGTCTTCCTGCAGTTTGTTGGTGAATCACTAAAGCTCACAGATTAAATGGCTTGTGGAGGCAAACATCCACAACATATTTACTGTATAATGACACCTGCTGATTTTTAACAACCATGCTGACATACCTCTCAACTGTACCACATTACGAGGAATGTTCCTCATTTTACTTCACGAAAGCTCCCTGTTCCACATTGTGAGGACTTGTTCCACATTCAAAGTCAAAATTTTAAAGCAAAAAGCCATAGTAAATGATGCAAAAAATATAGTATTCAATTAATAACATACTTTATGAACATAAATGCAACATGTTGCATTAGAGTTGATAAAGCAATGGGGCCAGATGGGGTGCACCCCAGGGTCCTTAAAGAACTAAGAGAGGTGGTGGCTGAACCTCTGGCTATCCTGTTTAGCCGATCACTGGAAACAGGGGGAGGTACCCAAAGACTGGAGGACAGCAGATGTAGTCCCCTTATACAAAAGTGGGAACAAAGAGGAAGCAGGGAACTACAGACCAGTCAGCCTCACCTCGGTAGTGGGGAAGATCATGGAAGCACTACTGAAGGAGAGATTGGTGGAACATCTGGTTGTCAATGGACTACAGGACCCAAGGCAGCATGGTTTCACTAGGGGGAGGTCATGTCAGACCAATCTCATTGAATTTTTTGACTGGGTGACTGGGTGACTGGGTGACTAGGGAGGTGGATCAGGGGAGGGCAGTGGACTTGGCCTATCTGGACTTCAGCAAGGCCTTTGACACTGTGCCACATAGAAGACTATTACACAAACTGGGGAATATGGGTGTGGGCAGGACAGTAGTGTGGTGGGTAGGTAACTGGCTGGGTGGCAGGACACAGAGGGTGGTGGTAAATGGCTGTCACTCCACAGAGGAAGAGTGACCAGTGGGGTACCACAGGGATCAGTGCTGGGACGGTCCTATTCAACATCTTCATCAGTGACATGGCGCAGGACCTAGAAGGCAGAATTTCACTGTTAGCTGATGACACAAAGCTCTGTAACAGAGTAGACACACCAGAGGGTGTAGACAGAATGAGAAGCGACCTGCAGAAACTTGAAGAATGGTCAGGGTTTGGCAGTTGAAATTCAATGCAAAGAAGTGCAAGATAATGCATATGGGGCACAAAAACCCTGGCACAATATATCAGTTGGGGGTGAGGATATAGCATGCACCAAGCAGGAAAGAGATCTTGGGGTTATCATCTCTGATGACCTCAAGGTAGGAAACAGTGTGACAAGGCAGCAGGTAAAGCAAATAGGATGCTGGGATGTATAGAGCGAGGGCATTACCAGCAGGAAAAGGAGGTCATAATTCGCTATACAAGACACTAGTGAGCTCCACCTGGAGTACAGTGTACAGTTCTGGAGACCATACCTACATAAGGACATAGACAGGGTAGAGAAGGTTCAGAGGAGGCAACAAAGATGGTGCATGGATTGCATCACAAGTCCTATGAAGACAGATTGAAGGAACTGAACATGTACTCCCTGGAGGAGAGGAGGGAGAGGATATGATGAGACATACAAGTATCTTACAGGGAGGAACAGGGTGCAGGAAAACACTATTTTAAGCGAAAAAGATGTTCCAGGACTAGAGGGCATGGGATGAAGTTGGAGGGAGGACGATTCAGAGGAAACATGAGAAAGAATTTCTTCACAGAACGGGTGGTGGACAAGTGGAACACCCTGCCAGAGGAAGTGGTGGGGGCTGAAACAATCACAGGATTTAAGAATGCATGGGATAGACATAAAGGAATTCTGGAAGTCAGGGGTAAGGTGCAACAGACTTCTAGGAAAACAAACTGAACTTACAAGCTCAAATGGGCAGACTGGGTGGGCCATAGGCCCTTATCTGCCGACACTGTCTATGTATCTATGTATGTATCTATGTGTGTTGACAGTGTTTTGATCTTAGGTCAAGATTTGATTAAGCGTTCCACATTTTGCACATTTGTTCCACATTTTGACAAGCAATGTTCCACATTTGGGGGACAAAAGGTTGAGAGGTATGCATGCTGATGACAATGTATGTGCTTAGCAATGGAAAACAGTGTCACCAAGTGACATCAAGCATTGTAACCACCGTGGTTGCAGCTGAGGCCCTTGTGATAAAGGTATCCAAATACATTTAAGCCATGTTTACGCCACTGGCTTTGCAGTGCATCAACTCATGCACTCCTGCTGATGTGCTGCAAAGTCAGCTTTGTGAACACTCTCAGCATCACCTTAAGTGTGCAACTGCTCCCGTTTTTGATCCGATGAAAAAGTGGGGACATGTGCTGAATCGAGCGCATTACCCTGCAGTGTGAATGACCGATGCACACGATCAGCTGCAATCCCCTATTTCCCAGCTGGGGACATCATTTTCTGGAACCCTGCCCACAAGTCTACAGACACTCCTCTCAGTGTGATCTGCAGTACATCAGGCTCAGGAGGGTAAATGTAAATTGTGGGCTCAAGTCATAATGCAGTGGGGAAGCAGGGGAGTGGTAAGTGAAGCGCTGCTGCTGTTTAAACAGGGCATTAGTCATGATGGAGTATGATATGTGTGCCACTGTAGCAAAAGTGTTAAAAGGCATCACAGGAGTATGATGATAGTGAAGGTGATGTGATGTGCCTGCCTGCAGAACAAGTCAAATGAATGTGATCCATAGCCAAGAGATGCACAGTAAACAATGTAAGGGCAGCAGAGCTGAGTAGCACATGAACAGCAGCCCCCCCCCCCAGCCGGAGCAAAGCATTATAGTTTAACTTCGGGGGCCCGATTCCAAGAGTATGTCGCAACTCGCTGGTGCTTGTGAGTTGGGATATATCGCACTACACCGGGGACCCTGCACCAAATTCCAGAACAGGCAAGGTCCCCGGCGACTACATCCTGTGACCTTCAGCACCTCCAGTGTTGCACCACATGAATGGCGCACCTACACAGGCTGTCACAAGCCACAGTACCACCATCTGACAGGGCACAGGTCCCGCATGGCACAGTCCCCCAATGCCTCGCTCCCCGACACCATGACAATGCCTCACAGGTCTGGTGGGGGGGCCACAGGACAACCATGGAGTGCTTGGCATGCATGCCAATAGTGGCATGGTGGTGCACTGGGATGTGAACTGCCCAACTGGGCAATACCCAGGGATGGGGGTGTGGGGGTGCCAGCAGCCCACAGAGGGCTGCCCTGCCAATGGGGTATGGGTGGGGGCCACTATGGGACCATGGGGAGTTGGCTGTTGGGGCACCAGGCACAGAGGTGCACCCACCATGGACATAGGATATGGTTAGACCAGCTAATGGCTGGTCTAACTGTACTTAGACCACTGTCTTCTGGGGCCGACTTGGAATAGCACATGTACTGTTCCATCGGCCACCCTCCTGGAATTGGACATAACTGCTACTGTAAACCCCCTTGTACCATGTCACAGGGGGTTTCTGGCATAGCTTGTGGCATAGCCCACCTTTGGCGCAGGCAGCCTGTGCCATGTTGCAGGCTGACTTCTGGAATACCAGTCAGTATAACGCATGGTGCAAGGTTCTACTTGTGCCATTGGGTTTGGTGCAAGTCACTTTGCGACATGCGTAACTCATTCTGGCATTGGGCCCCAGCTGTATACAGCACTGCAGCCACAATCATCTAAACATTTGAAAAATGTTCACAGAATTTCACAAAGAAGTAAACTGTGAAATTATGAACCCTTGTAACTTACAACTTGCTTAACCAAATCTCTCCACATTTAGCAGTTTCAAAAAACCCTTCCAAGAAGTTTATACATAATAATTGTCTGGTGTCTCACTCAAAGGTATCTAACTTGTTTGCAGAGAAATGTTTTTTTTAAAGTTCAGAAAAAATAAATTGCCAAACATTGAGCCGCTATAATGTCACAACAGCTCATCTGAATTTCCTAAAAATTCAACATTCTTATAGGGACTTCTTACAGCAAGTCAGCAGAGCAATTCTGGGGGTCTTGAACTGCATGAACTGCTCCACTAAAACCATATAAAGAACGTCACAAAATTTTGTGAAATCGATTCTACAAAAGTGGGACTTGTTAACATCTCCAAGCCCTACCAGTGTACCAAGCAGGCTTAGCAACCCAGAAACAATGGAGCTGGCCAAGACACTGCTTTTAAAACCGAAAATGTAAACGTACATTTAATGGAGAGGATTTTTAACAGCTGGGTGGTTGCGTGGAAGGACGGGTTTATATGAACATTACTAGCAACCTTGTGGTTCGGGGAAGAGGGGCTGATCTAAAAGACTGTGTGGGTAGGGAGGAAAATTGAGGCACCTGCCTAACTGGAAAGTCACGATTACTTTTTTTCAGGTGCAGGATTGCTATATCTTGCAACAAACAACCACTTGAGGGATTCATCCTTTACACTGTTTCACAACTGACCACTGTTGTGTGTTATTTATTTTATTTATTTATTTTGGAAAGTTTCACCAGGAAAAATATACTGAGCTACAATAGCTCATTTCCAGATACATCCTGGAGGAAAGGGGAAGAGGGGATACAATAATGAATACAAAATAAAAAATATACATAGCACTAAATCTGTGTATAAAGCAATTAAGCAAAATAGCAAACATTCTTAGTACTCATATATGTAATCATAAACATACACAGAAAACACTTTAACACATGTAACCCCCTTGCAAATGGGGGTTCCTGACCATTTTTGGAGCTCATTTCCATTCCCCATGCCTGGATGGTGATCGGCATAAAGCCATTTGAACGGGTAGCCTGTGAACGTTTTGAAAAAATTAAAAACCCTATGTAACCTGTTTCTTTAAGGGCTGCCTGTTGCAGTTGTAAGTGATTGAAATGGAGGGGGGCAGCGTGGTTGTATGCCCGAGTCCCGCCTGGGACACTGAAAGAATGACTCCTTTCGGTCATCGCTAGTGGTGCAGGGGGAGTTCTGCTGGAAGCTGTAATTGTTTGCTGACTATTACGTAGGATAATAATAATGCAACCGTTCTAACCTGCCTTCCTTTGCAGCAAAAGACTGTGTCGACTGCCTCCTCCCTGTTGGACCAGAACTGCTAAATAGGACCAATCAGTGCCTTGAGACCTTACAGGGCTGACTGACCAATAGAGGGACTGCTTGTATTTTGGGAAAGGCATTATGGGCTATGGCACTTTTTCGCACCACTGAAGGCAAGAGGAAATGACTGGCATGTGCAGCCAGCCAATGAAAGTGGGTAGTGCCCAAACTGAAGGAAGAACCCCTTGCTGTTGGGGGTTAGATGCGTTGTGGCTGGTGAGGAGTGAGGAGCTCTGTGCTTCTGCGCTGGAGAGTGTTCGTGCGGGAAGCGTGTGAAGGCCGAAGGCGGCCGTTTGTTCAGTGACTTCAAATCGGACTAAATCCGTTGGCAGGCAGTCGGAGGAGGCTGGTTCCAGCCCAGCTACCTACCAGGCTCGACCTGAGAGGACTGGAGAGGATTGCTGAAGTGCGCTCGGTCCATCCGTGAGTTTGAAGCTGCAGTCTGCTGCCTGAGTTTTCTACAAGTTGGTATAAGTCTGAAAGCAGCTGCCTGGTATGGTACCCCTCTGTTATTTGCCATATAAATTTGTGAGGAGGCTGGTGAAATGCAGGCTCAGTCCTGTCAGAGTGAAGAAATCGTTATCTACTGGACTAGTGAGTACTGAATCAGGGTAGCTCTCTGCCAAGTGTGCCACAGTGTTTTCAATTGTATGAATCCATCTCTAACTGCAAAATTAAACCCCTGCCTATCCGGATTTCTCAGGATCGTATCTGTTATCTGTGTCAGGGCCCCAACCAGCTGCCACGTTGGACTAGCCACTAGGGCTTGGGTACCCAGGGACAGCAAATCTTAGGGTTAGGCCTGTGCACAGAGCCTTAGGTAGATAATCATAGTGATAAGTCAATTAACCTGAATCTCCCCTTTCCTTGTTATTCCCCCCTTTAATAAATCAGATTGGTGTGTTGCAACTACACCCTGGCTGGTTTATGCATTTCTGTTGAATTGCTGTACAGTGACTGTGATATAACTGTATCTTATTTTACAGGGGGTCCCCAGAGTGAGCTGAGAGATACTACCCGGGGGTACATGTATTGGTGAAAAGAATTGTTGGTACCCAGCGTGAGCCACTAGTGGGAAGAAAGGGGGGCTGCGGTAACCCAGAGGGCTGTGACCAAGGCAATCTCGACCGTATTAACCCCGACCACTGGGTGGAGGCACCCGACAACTGATCTGGGCTCCTCACCCTGTCTCAGTGGAGGCAGGCAGGGGTAGTAGCCCTAAGGGTAGTGCCCCTGGGGGTTACAAATTGGAGGTACCACTGGGATCAGCATCCCCTAGTGGCCAAGTGGGGAAGCACATAAGAAATGGAAAAAATGGAAGGGAATATGCTGGGAAAAATTAAACTGGGAACCATTAAGACCATGGTACACAGAGTGATGGAGTGGGGTGAAGCTGAAGAGCTAGACTCTCAGAAGATTGTGTTATTGCTGGATGTGCCTTTGGGGACCCCAACTGCTGATATCATTTCTGCTGCAGAGCAAGTAAAGTGTTTGGGCAAAGTGGAGGTAAAAGGGCATATGGCTGATCTGCTTGACCAAACGTTGCAGGTGTTACTTCTATGCAATGTGGCCATCGACCCCGAGAAGGTACCTCCTGTGATTTACCCGGAGGGTGCTTCACCGGGATGGAGGTTAATTCATATTCGAAGTGGGTCAGTCACCCCTGGGGGGTCTCCTCAAATGAGCAGTTTTAAAGACAAACTGCTTAAATTGTTGGCCATGGAGGGGAGAACTACCCAGGAGTTGCTGCAATCCTTAGATTTGTCCAGTGATGTTACCCCTCAGGGCTCCCCAGGTACCTCCCCTTGCCCACCCAAGGGTTCTGTGCTGGCTTCCTTACCCTTGGTAGTCCCACCCATACAGCTTGATTCCTACCGTAAGTTAAAACTTTTCTCTGGTACGGTGCCGGTGCCTCCCGGGGAGGATGAGCTGGAGGCTTGGATGGACTATGCCACCCCTTTAGTTCAGGAATGGCAATGTTTTGAGGGGGAGAAAAGGAAGAGGCTGATGGAGAGTTTGCGGGGTCCTGCTTTAGAAGCTATTAGATTCTTCCGGCCACCCATCCGGAAGCCACTGCTGCAGAGTATCTCTCTGCTTTGGAAGGGGTCTTTGGGAGTACAGAGACTGGTGAAGACTTATTATGGAAATTCAGGTCTGCTAAGCAGTGGAGAAATGAAAAACTGTCTGCTTTTGTCACTAGAGTGGAGCGGGCCTTGCAGAAGGCCTATAGAAAAGGGGGAATCACTGCTGCAGCCCTGAATCAGGTTCGGTTAGAACATGTTTTAAAATCTGCCAGATTTTCTAGTGTAATGCTGCTGAAACTTAAGTTACATGATCGGCGGGCCATCCCGCCTGAATATTGTCAATTAATGAGGAAAATTAGGGAGGTGAAGACTGATGAAGAGGGGTGGGAACCCTGTGTGGGGGCGGTAAACCCTAGTGGGACCCTTGAGCCTAATACCCCTGAGGAGACTGGCCTGTCCGGAGGGTCTGAGGGATCCCCCGATTTTCTAGGTACTGTGGGAATGCAAGTTATTTCCTCCGACCCCCATATAGAGAGTGAATTGAGGGCCGAGGGCCGGAATTTACAGGAACTGATGAGGGACTTGAAGCAATCTACCATGTACCCTATTAGGACCGGAGCCCCTGAGTCTGGTAGAAGCCAGAGCCCTGGCCAAAGAGAGCTCTTTCACCCCCTCAGAGCCCCCCACAGATACGGTGCCCCCCCACAGAATAGTGACCCCCGGGACCCCAAGTTCTGTTACCGTTCTGGGGAAGATGGGCATTTCCAACCTGAGTGCCAGAGGCCCAAGAATTTAAGGAAAGTTAACAACAGACTGATCGCCCAACATCGCCAGGCCCTGTCTCAGGCTCCCAGGAAAAGTTTTGTGACTCAAGCCCATGCCCAGGCGACTATCAATGCTGTGGCCCCCAACTGGTCTGATGTGGTCGGGCCTTCAATGGAGACCCTGGTGCGGGTAAATGGAATTCCCACTCGAGCTGTATTAGACAGTGGCTCTCAGGTAATCATCATGTTTCAGGACTGGTACCAGGAACATTTACCTGAGGTGCCCCTGCAACCCTTGAACGGTCTACATGTGTGGGGGTTGAGCGACAAGGCCTATCCATATTTGGGGTACATCCGAGTCTGGTTATCTTTCTCTGCAACTGTGGCCGGAATGGATGAGTAGGTGGAGACCCTAGCTTTAGTTTCCCCACCCACTGGACTGTATGATGGGGTGCCTTTGTTGATTGGGACGAATGCTCACATGTTCGGACGATTGGCTCAATTGTGTTCAGAACAAGCCTTCCAGACCGGGCGATCTTTCAGCATACCTGCTGTAATTAAACGGGCAAGTGCCACTCTGAAGAAGACTAGTCCAGAGGAACCTGAAGACCCAGTGGGTGTGGTGTGGAAGAAGGATCCGGCCCCAGTGCTACTTGCCCCGAATGCCCAATGTGTCCTGCATGGAGAAGTACGACTAAAAACTGATGTTAAGAATAAGTTGTTGATGTTGGATGCGCCTATGGAGGGAAGATTACCTGAGGGACTGTTGGTCAAACCCAGCATCTTGCCGGCTAGAGCTCATGTTTATGTTAAGAGGGTGATGGTTCAAGTGTGTAATGTGTCCGACAAGGAGGTTCAAATAAGAAGAGGGTGCATCTTGGCAAGCGTACATTGTGCAGATACTGCAGTACTGCCCCACAGCAAGGGTTCCAGGACAGAGGATAGAGTTACTCCTGATTTGTTCGACTTCCGTGACTCCCCGCTGCCAGTTGAGTGGAAACAAAGGGTCAGTGAGAGGCTTGCCAATAGAGACCAGGTTTTCTCCCTGAAAGAGTGGGATGTGGGATGTGTACGAGAGGCTGAGCATCACATTCGGCTGCATGATGAAAGACCTTTCTGAGAGAGATCCCGGCGCTTGGCCCCCACTGATATAGATGATGTAAGGCCGCATCTACAAGAAATGTTGGCTGCTGGCATAATACAAGAGTCCAGGATCCCCTATGCCTCCCCTATAGTAGTAGTAAGGAAAAAGAATGGGGCAGTTTGGATATGTGTAGACTATCGCACCTTGAATCGGCGGATCATTCCGGACCAGTATACCATGCCACGCATACAGGATGCCTTGGATTGTTTAAATGGTAGCAAGTGGTTCTCTGTGTTGGATCTTCGCAGTGGATACTACCAGATCCCGATGGCCCCAGACGACCGGGAGAAGACTGCCTTCATTTGCCCCCTGGGCTTCTATGAGTTTGTCTGGATGCCTCAAGGGATCTTGGGTGCCCCAGCCACTTTTCAGCACCTGATGGAACGGGTTGTGGGGGACATGAATCTACTCGAATGTCTGGTCTATTTGGATGACGTCATAGTGTTCAGCCAATCGCTGGAAGAGCATGAGCAATGATTATTCAAGGTCTTGGATCGGTTGGAGGATTTTGGCCTCAAGCTGTCTATTGACAAGTGTCAATTCTTCCAGACTTCCGTGAAGTATGTGGGCCATATAGTGTCCACTGAGGGCATAGAGACTGACCCTATCAAAGTGGAGGCATTGACCACTTGGCCTCAACCCAGGAATTTGAAAGAGCTGCAATGATTCTTGGGGTTTTGTGGATACTATAGGCGGTTTGTTAAAGACTATTCAAGGGTGATTCGCCCCCTCCTCAACCTCACTCAGGGGTATCCGCCTACTCACAAAAGATATAAGAACGGTGTCTACACTGACAGAAAAAAGAAGTATTTTCGGCTGAACGATATGTTCAGGGATCGTTGGACTGCTGAGTGTGAGGAAGCTTTCTATGACATCATATATCAACTTACCCATGCCCCAGTGCTGGCCTATGCTGACCCGGCCAAGCCATACATTCTTCATACCGATGCCAGTCTACAAGGATTGGGGGCTGTGTTATACCAGGAGCACTCGAATGGGTTGAGACCTGTAGCATTTGCCAGCCGAAGTCTGACACCTTCAGAAAAAAATTATCCAGTGCACAAACTAGAGTTTTTGGCTCTGAAATGGGCCATTGTTGATCAGTTTCATGACTACTTGTATGGTGCCAAGATATTGATAAAGACTGATAATAACCCTCTGACTTATGTACAGACCTCTGCCAAGTTGGATGCCACTGGCCATAGGTGGCTCTCTGCCTTGGCCACCTACGACTATGCTGTGGAATACCGGGCGGGCCTGAAGCATATAGATGCGGACGCTCTCTCTCGGAGGCCTGTGCCACAGACTGATTGGGTCAGGTTGTCTGAACCTGACATAAGAGCTGTCTGCCAGAAATTTGACAAAGAGGAACAGGTGTCTCCTGATACGGTGGATTGTGTGGTAGATTGTTTGGGGCCGTCTGAAAACTGCATACCTGCTGCCTACTGTCATTTCTCTGCATTAGACACTAGCTCCCTGCCACAACTCAACAATGATAGTCTCCAACAGGCTGAATCCTGTGATCCTATGATAAGAATGGCCGTGGAGGCTTTGCGGGCCGGGAGGGATGTATCCAAGTTACGTTCCACTGATCTAAGGACCACCTTGTTATATAAAGAAGGGCCCAAATTGAAGCTGGTCAACCAACTACTATATTGAGAGACTGTGCCTAAGGAGGGCCAGGTAAACAAACAGCAACTGGTGCTGCCATCAGCTTTTTAAGAACTAGTCCTACGGTCCTTGCATAATCAAATAGGGCATCTCGGTATAGACTGAACACTTGATCTGGTATGGGCTCGATTCTATTGGCCAAAAATGAGTATGGATGTAGAGCAATGTGTCAAGACCTGTAGTCGCTGTTTGTAAAGAAAAGCTTTACCCCAGCGAGCTGCTCCCCTGGTCAACATTACCACTAGTGCCCCTATGGAACTGGTCTGTATTGATTTTTTAAGTTTAGAGCCCGATCTGAAAAATGTCAGCAACATATTGGTGGTCACTGATCATTTCACCCGGTATGCACAGGCTTTCCCGACCAAGGATCAGAAAGCAACCACGGTGGCTAAGATACTTGTTGAGAACTTTTTCGTTCACTATGAGACCCCACAGCGGATCCATTCCAACCAGGGAAGGGACTTTGAGAGTCGGTTGATTAAAGAGATGCTATCTTTGTGGGGGGTATGAAAAGTCAAGAACCCCCCCTATCATCCACAGGGAGATCCTCATCCTGAAAGGTTTAACCGCACCTTGCTTGACATGTTGGGCACATTGCAGCCAAAGGATAAACCAAGACTGAGCCAGCAGATTAGCACCTTAGTTCATGCTTATAATTGTACGAAAAGTGACACCACAGGATTTTCCCCGTACTGACTGATGTTTGGGAGAGAAGCTAGACTGCCAGTTGATGTGTGTTTTGGGGTTTCCCCTGATGGAGTGCAAGCAGAGAGCCATCTACAATATATACAGAAATTAAAGGCCCACATAACCATGCCTACCAACTGGCCCAGACTATGGCAGCTAAACGAAACTTGGCCAACAAAGAACGATACGATAAGAAAGTAAAAGCAATGGAGTTAAAAGAAGGGGACAGAGTGTTATTGAGGAATCTGGGACTACCTGGGAAACATAAAATTGCTGACAGATGGCATCACCTCCCTCACATTGTTGTGGGAAAATTGACAGATCTGCCTGTATATAAAGTGCGGCCTGAAAACAATTCTAAAGAAGTGAAAACTATGCTCAGAAATCATCTGCTGCCAATCGGGCAAATACTGATTGAAGCTGAATCTCCAAATGTCCCCCCCCAGGCCTATGACCAGATCTGCTGCCTGGAAAAGCACCAAACCCATTGATTCTTCAACAGGCCCACCCAGAGGGCCTCGCCCACTGTCTGCAGAAGGAAATGATCAACAACTAGTGTCAGAAGACGATGAAGATGATAATGAATACTATCCCTCTTATGAACTAAGTCAGTTACTTCTGGGCAATCCCCTTGTTAACTCTGGAGATAAGGCTGGGCCTTTTGGACTGTATGAGCCCCCAGCTTTGTCTCCAGAACCCATGTCTTCAGAGCTTGAATTGAGTAACAGCAACGCCCAGGGGGTGGGGTCCTTGAGCATGGCTGAATTGTCTGACTTTTCAGAGGAAGAGAGTGAGACGGGGGAGCAAGCAAGCAAGTGGTATACCAGAACCAGAAGAATCTTTTGAATGCCCTGATGGTTCCTCACCTGTATCTAGACAGCCCCCAGTTGAGCCCAGTGGGGTGGGTCCGGGGCTAGAGGGTCAGACCCCCAATAGTACTATGAGTGCTGAGCCCTTTCCCCCCGTAGAGATTCCCGTCACTAATGTCAAGGAAACTGAAGTGGAATCAGGGCCTGTTTCAAGGTCCCCCGAGATCCCTAGGCGATCCGGCCGAGAAATACGGCTGGTAATAAAGTTGAGTTATGAGTCTTTGGGTCAGCCGGTGGACCTGCCCTTAAATGTGGTCCACAAAGGGGTGTATGTGTCCCCGAGTTCCTTGCCAAAGTTAGCTTTGGGGGATAACTCCAGACTGTTAGTATTACTTTTTGAGTGTGGTGCCCCTGCTTTAAGTAACCCACCAGTAACTGAAAGGGAGGGGTCTCCCCAGTCCCGGTGTCATGAGCAGGAACTAATGACCTGATTTAAAAAAGGGAACAAGAGTTTGCTTGTATAATGTTGTATAAACCATAGTATGCTATAAATCTAATATTTATGTATGTAATACAAAGTGTGATATAGTGTTAACCGAGATATTTGCCTTAAAGAAATTCATGGCCACTACTTGACGCGAACGCCAAGTTTTTCTGGGCCAGGGAGGGTGTAACCCCCTTGCAAATGGGGGTTCCTGACCATTTTTGGAGCTCGTTTCCATTCCCCATGCCTGGATGGTGATCAGCATAAAGCCGTTTGAATGGTAGCCTGTGAGCGTTTAAAAAAAAAAAAAAAACCTCCGTAAACCTGTTTCTTTAAGGGCTGCCTGTTGCACTTGTAAGTGATTGAAATGGAGGGGGGCTGCATGGTTGTATGCCCGAGTCCTGCCCGGGACACTGAAAGAATGACTCCTTTCGGTCATCGCTAGTGGTGCAGGGGGAGTTCTGCTGGAAGCTGTAATTGTTTGCTGAATATAACGTAGGGTAATAATAATAATGCAGCCGTTCTAACCTGCCTTCCTTTGCAGCAAAAGACTGTGTCGACTGCCTCCTCCATGTTGGACCAGAACTGCTAAATAGGACCAATCAGTGCCTTGGGACCTTATAGGGCTGACTGACCAATAGAGGGACTGCTTGTATTTTGGGAAAGGCATTATGGGCTATGGCGCTTTTTCGCACCACTGAAGGCAAGAGGAAATGACTGGCATGTGCAGCCAGCCAATGAAAGCGGGTAGCGCCTGAAATGAAGGAAGAGCCCCTTGCTGTTGGGGGTTAGATGCGTTGTGGCTGGTGAGGAGTAAGGAGCTCTGTGCTTCTGCACTGGAGAGTGTTCGCGTGGGAAGCGCGTGAAGGCTGAAGGCGGATGTTTGTTCAGTGACTTCAAATCAGACTAAATCCATTGGCAGGCGGTCGGAGAAGGCTGGTTCCAGCCCAGCTACCTACCAGGCTCGACCTGAGAGGACTGGAGAGGATTGCTGAAGTGTGCTCGGTCCATCCATGAGTTTGAAGCTGCAGTCTGCTGCTTGAGTTTTCTACAAGTTGGTATAAGTCTGAAAGCAGCTGCCTGGTATGGTACCCCTCTGTTATTTGCCATATAAATGTGTGAGGAGGCTGGTGAAATGCAGGTTCAGTCCTGTCAGAGTGAAGAAATCGTTATCTACTGGAGTAGTGAGTACTGAATCAGGGTAGCTCTCTGCCAAGTGTGCCACAGTGTTTTCAATTGTATGAATCCATCTCTAACTGCAAAATTAAACCCCTGCCTATCCGGATTTCTCAGGATCGTATCTGTTATCTGTGTCAGGGCCCCAACCAGCTGCCACGTTGGACTAGCCACTAGGGCTTGGGTACCCAGGGACAGCAAATCTTAGGGTTAGGCCTGTGCACAGAGCCTTAGGTGGATAATCATAGTGATAAGCCAATTAACCTGATTCTTCCCTTTCCTTGTTATTCCCCCCTTTAATAAATCAGATTGGTGTGTTGCAACTACACCCTGGCTGGTTTGTGCATCTCTGTTGAATTGCTGTACAGTGACTGTGATATAACTGTATCTTATTTTACAGGGGGTCCCCAGAGTGAGCTGAGAGATACTACCCGGGGGTACGTGTATTGGTGAAAAGAATTGTTGGTACCCAGCATGAGCCACTAGTGGGAAAAAAAGGGGGGTTGCGGTAACCCAGAGGGCTGTGACTGAGGCAATCTTGACCGTATTAACCCCGACCTCTGGGTGGAGGCACCCGTCAACAGATCTAGGCCCCTCACCCTGTCTCAGTGGAGGCAGGCAGGGGTAGTAGCCCTAAGGGTAGCGCCCCTGGAGGTTACACACAGATATATTTACTTTATAACATTTTGGGGGAAAAGTGAGGACTTTGTCATATAGGGGATAGGGTAGAAGGTTGGATAACTGATTGGCCTGCACCCTTCCGGGATTCAAACCCCACAAGGGGAAATGGCAGAGGGGAGCAATAAGGGATGGATTGGGGCAAAATAATGGTGATAAATAGGTGGAAATTGCTAAAATTGAGGAAAGGGTGGGGGGTGTATGAGAACAAGAGAGGGGAGGGTGGAGACACGGAAATTGTGAAAGGGAAGCATTTAAGAAAAGTGAGGAGGAGGAGGGTCAAGCCTTACCCACAGGAGTGGAACCCCAGGGTATGAACACTACTCAATACAAAACCAGCTAGTGTTATAGGCATGTGGCATGCCTATGGGAGGGGTAGAAGGGAGTTGAGCAATGGAAAATGAAAAGAGAAAAGGACAGAGAGGAAGTAAGAAGGGGAGATGAGCCAGGTGCAATTGCAGGAGAGGGAAACGTAATGCTGAAGGAGATGAGATATTATACAATGGGTCTCAGAAATGCTGCAATCTGATTGGCTGTTAGAATTCCAACAGCCTTACATTAACCCATGTTACACTGTCATGTACAGCCTGATCACCATGGCACATGGATTCTTCCTGTCAGCATTCCATCCTCTAGCACTGCTGAATGACTGGAATGGTGCATTCTAATTTTGAACCAACATTCTTAAACTGTTGATGGAAGAACTATTTTATTAAAAATATCCCTCTAAATGAGGAAAACATTCAAAGAGTATACTTTTAGCACTTTTGTTCTGGAATATTTTTTTTTTATAATAGTAATAACGCATTCCCAGGAGTTAGATTAACAGTCAATCATCCCCAGGGGCAATATGGCACTTGACTGCGCCTCGTGACACATTACACCCCTAGGTGGTGATTAACAGACTGTTAATCTAACCCCTGGTCATGCCTTATTGCTTAAATGAATGAGTGGACATAAACATATAACACAATCCCTGAAATATATAATTTCAACCATAAAATAGATTTTGTTTTTGTAGATATTTTTAAGGAATAAAAATAGATATTTTCTAATTGTATTTGTATTTTATATTTAAACCTTCCACTGACTAAAACAGGTTTTTTTTAACTTTAGTAGATAAATTTCTTAAAATATAGATTATGGGAGAAGTGTTCATTTCATGTATTTTGGGCAGCAGATAATAACTTAGTAGCTCCTAATCGTGTAGGTAGATTTAAACTGGCAGACTAAAGAGTTGCATTGTCTCACTTTCATTTTCCAGTTTTGTGCACTTCGGTCGAAGCCACACTAAACAGATCCCATTTTAGAAGTCTTCTACACAGATAGAGTTGCAAAACCTGGCAGTTTAAAGGTATCTATGCAAGTTGTTTTTTTTTCCCCCCACTACTTTAGGGAATGTACCTATGTGGAAGGGGAAACAGGATAAAGATGTAAAGATGTAATTTTGGTCCCACAGAGGGTGATTTTTGTTTGTTTGTTTTGTTAAGGAAGAGATGATTATGTAGCATGGGCATAGTCATAATGGGCAAAATTCAATTTGTTTTTGTTTTGTATGTTTCATGATGCATTATGTGGGGATAGTATTATGTTATTTGAAAATCTATGGGGACAAGGGGAATATAACAATTGGTATTGAGGTGAAGAAGAGACTGCAGTGAGGTACTGTATAAGCCTTGAGGTCATCAATGAGTATTTATTCCTCTTGCTCAGTGGGCTGCAACACTATGGCCATAGTGGTTGCAGACTCCATCACACTGCTACAGACACAGCAATGCCCAGCACTGGCACATTAACACCAGAGATGCAGCGAATTTAAAATTTCGCAGGTGAAGTGAACGTGAAGTAGCTACTTCGCGTTATCATAATGCTACACGAAGTGACCATTGAGAAGTGCTCACTTTGCCTTGTTATTATGACTTTGCATTGTTATTCCACCTTAACGTGAAGTAAGGAGGAATGACAACAATATAGGCACTTTAGGCAGCCCCCCACACACATCACATGGCTTACAGTTCTGTAAGTCACATGCTTTAGCCAAGCAGGAAGGACGTGAGTCATACAAACAGATACTTTCACTTTCTCCTTTGCAGAGGTAGAAGGAGGAAGCATTTTGTTTAGGAGAGGAGAGTTCGTTACTAGTTTCTTTCTTGAGCAAATTTCAGAAAACCCAAAAGCTTTTTTAAAAGCTAATTCTTTAGTATTTGTTGCACTGTTTTGTCAGTTCTTTTTGATGACTGATTTCTTTGTTTTAAAAGTTTTGTTTTGTGTGTGTATGTGTGTGTGTGTGACTTTGTGTGTGAGACTGTGAGTGTATGTGAAGTTGCTTGTCGCGTGACGCGTCAGAGAGGGAAGCAGTGTTTTGTGCGATGGACCAGGGACAGTCTGTGACCTGTGAACAGAGGGGAGTGTGCACACATGGGGATCATCATAGCCAGGTGTCGGACTGTTCCAGACTGATTGGTCCAGCCGCCCCCCCTCCGGAAGCAGCACCACCACCAGTGCCACTGCCACATCCACCAAGTCCGCCACCGCCACCACCACTAGCAGCTGCAGAAGCTCCAGCAGCACTGCCTCCACAGCAGCAGGTGGAGCCCCAGGAGTGTGGCAGTGCTGCTGGCACTACATCTGCCCCATCCTGTGCCTGATCCCACCCCCCCCCGCAGCTCCACAATTTGTCAGTTTTTCAAATGTGTTGGGGGACAGGAGCATTGTGTTATGTCTGCTTTGTGGTGTGCAGTTGCGCCATGGCCCCCGGGGGACACATCTGGGGACAGGCGGCCAGTGCACACATATGCTGCACTACCACAAGGTGGAGTGGCAGGCTGCCACCGAACGGGCCGGGCCTCTACCTGCTGGCCTTCTGTGGCAGGGACAGAGGATGCTGTTGATGTGCATTGCCACAGCAGGAGGAGGGCCACAGCAGCAGCAGCTGCTCCACCACTACCCCCACCACTGCCACCAGTACCACCCTCACCACTACCACTACCTGGTTTTCCCCCCACACCAGTGAATCCCACCACCGTGCCTACAGCGCAGGCAGACATAGCACTTTTGTGGGCTGTGCCGGAAGAAAGTAATGAGAGGGTGGGTGATGATCTCAAGCAGCAGGTGGAGCAGATCGAGCAACACCAGCTACAGATAGTGTCAATGCTCCATCTGCTGCTGGAACATCATGGGATCTCCCATTAGCTTTTTTTTCTGCAACCCCCCCCCCTCGCTGCTGCAGTGTTTTGTGTTTTGTTTATGTTTAATAACAGACAGAGGGAAGGCCGCACAGTATTAGTTTCAAAGGAAGCAGTCAGCAACAGGAGGTCCCACCCCCTGCAAGGCTTACCCTCTGGATAAACCTTTTAAGTAGGTTGCAGCATTTTTCTTGCACCACAACTTACTTTATTTTAATAAAGAAAAGTCAGTGACCCGGAAGTATGGCGGACACTATGGGTGTTCCATTATGTGTAAAGGTGCAACGGCGATGCACCATGCACTTCAATAGAAAAGTATTGAAGCGCATGGTGCGTCTCTGCCGCACCTTTCTTTTTACACATAATGGAGCCCCCATAGCATCCACCATCCTTCAGGGTCACTGACTTTTCTTTATTAAAATAAAGTATGTTGCGGCATGAGAAAAACACTGCGGCATACTTAAAAGGCTTAACCAGAGGGTAAGCCTTGCAGGGGGCAGGAGCTCCTGTTGCTGACTGCTTCCCTTTAATATATACATACATATACAGTCATATATGCTCTTTATTCCCTGTTATTGTAATCCAGTGCCTCAGTAATGTTTACATTCTGTTGCGGGGTGGTTGTGGAAAAGCTGGTGTGAGCAGTGCGAGTATGATGTGATAAATTGCATGTGTTCAGTCAGTGTTGTTTCGTGTGTGTGTGTGTGTGTGTGTGTGTGTGTGTGTGTGTGTGTGACATCAGACATTGTGCAGCATCTTGCAAACATATATTACTAACTTGTAATTTATGGTACAAAGAATAGTGAGCAGAATAACGTATATTTTATTGTCACCATCATCATCAGCGGACTAAGTGATACAATACTTTTTCAGAGGTGTCTGGCCACAGTGCACCTTAGTCACATACTGCACACATGACTTTTAGGAGAGCATGTGTTTTTTGTGCTATGATCTCTGCAAAGTCATGTGTGCACTATGAGTGACTGAGGTGCACAGTGACCCGATACCTCTGAAAAAATATTATATCACTTACTCCACTGCTGCTGATAGTACAAATAAAATATACATCATATATTCTTTCTTATCTTTATTCTTGAGATACTGCAACAAGTCATACCATATATGTGTTTGCACAAAGCTGGACAATGTCTGCACACACAGGAAAGAACACTGATGGCACACATGCAGTTTAGCACAACACACTTGCGCTGCTCAGTCATGCTTTTTGTGAAACACTTCAAATCATGAGTCCCACTAAGTAAACATTACTGAGGCTCCAGAAATATTTCTTTTTTGAAATAGACAGTAATGAGATTCACCAAGTTACAGTATTGCATACAATATATGGGTACCTTACCTCCAAGGGTATCTTTCTTGCTTCACGTGTCCTTACATTCCATAGTGCAATACTTTTCTGGCAAAAACGCTCATAATTTCAGTAAACTAGGTTCTAGAGGACTTCCTGTTCCTAAGAGCCGCCCAAATTCTGCCCCTGTGTTCAGCAATGTTATGACGTGATGCCAGGGAGAGTGCGGGGGCATGCTCCATTATAGTGAATGGCCGGCAGCTTTCTGAATGTTTTTATGTTGATATCGGAACTAGGTAGAAACGTAGCATGTTTCCACTAACAAGGTTCTAGTTAGTCGAACTGCGCCCACGCTTCACCACAAACTGACCATTACAATATAAAAAAAATTTGGAAAGTTGCCGGCCATTCATTATAATGGAACGCACCATCGTGCTCTCTCTGGCATCATGTCATAACGTTGCTGAGTGCGGGGGAAGAACTTGGGTTGATCTTCAGAACAGGGAGTCCTCTGGGACCCAGTGTACCATAATTACGAACGTTTTTGCCAGAAAAGTATTGCACTATGTAAGGACATGTGGAGCAACAAAGATTCCCATAGAGGTTAGGCACCCATATATTGGGTGCAATACCATAACTATGAAACTTGGTGAATCACATTAAAGCAGCAGTGCAACAATCTGTTGAAAATTTTGACCTATACTTTTTCATGCTATTTTACATTGCCACTTTACTTACATCCTGACATGTATGATACTTTTCTTTCCTGTATTTGAGCCTGCTTCAGTACTTTTTTTAATGTCTGAAATAATAAAAGTAGCACTCCTTTTAATACCGTGTGGACCAGGTCTTCGTCAGTATTTTCCGCTGTTTTTCTCCATCAGTTGTTATATATTACTTCTGTTGTAAAATTAACAATTATGTAGCAGGTAGTGTTTTATGACCTTACATTACAATATTTATTCAAAAACAGCTGCAAATAGTGATGAAAACCTGGTCAGAGCCATATAAAAGGTGTGCTCCTTTTTTTTCAGACATGAAAAAAAGTAGTAAAGCAGACACAAATTGTGAAAAGAAGGGTATCATATAAGTCAGGAGGTTACTTGTGTCTGGCAATGAAAACAGCATAAAAAGTATAGGTCAAAATTTTAACCACATTGTTGCACTGCTGCTTTAATTTATAATTTAAGTATGACATTATGTGCTCACAATCACAACACCCAAAATGTATCTGTCTTGTGTCCAGAAAATTGCCAAGTACTGAGGAAGTGAAATGGGAGCGTTTTACCTATGCAAAGTCCCCCAGAATTTATTGCGCAGTCACTCATGCACGCAGTGGTCACACAGGGTCCCCAGAATTTTTCTGCATCCCCAAAATGCATCTGTCTTGTGTCCAGAAAATTGCCAAGTGCTGAGGAAGTGAAATGGGAGCATTACACCACATGCAAAGTCCCCCAGAATTTATTGCGCAGTCACTCATGCATGCAGTGGACACACAGAGTCCCCAGAATTTTTATGCATCCCCAAAATGCATGTCTTGTGTCCAGAAAGTTTATATACTCTGTGATGATGATGTACTCATGATGCACAGTGTCTTACCAAACCATGTGAAGGAGAGATAACATGACCTGAATCCATTCAGTGTTCTGTCCGAAATGATGACCGTGAGAGAACTTTTGCTGGTCCAAAGTGTGCTGTGACCTCAACCAGATGGAAGGGTGCCCTTTGTGTGTACACTAATAGTAGCTTTGGTGAGTTTATATATATATATATATATATATATATATATATATATATATTGTATTTTCAGGGTGAGGGGTTGACATATATAGACATGTACTCATTGTATTGTTTTGTATCACAGGTCACAGATACTGTTGGTGTGCACATTCCAGTGTTTGATGAGAAATGTTTTGCATTGAAATTGGAAATGGAATACTCTCAAGCCAATGAAGGTAAGTATTTTTTTTTTGGGGGGTGGATCATATTTGCAGGTATGTCTCATTAATGGTTTCTTATTTGGTTACTTCTTCACAGATTTCATCTGCGTCCTTCTCGAGTCTGGTTGGTAATGATGATCATGGTCATCGATTGAAACGACTTCTGCATGTTGCATGTCTGCCCCAGTCCAGGGGTGGCTGATGTTGAAGAACTTCTTTGGATATGGCAACTATGACACAACAAAGCATCTGGAAGTTTCCTAAAAAAAGAAATGAAGGACTTATTACAACTTGATTGCAGCGGTAACACATTGGCCCAGATATTCAAACTGCGCCCAAAAAGTATGCAATAGCAGGAGCAAGCGCAAGTCTATTGCGCCCATGCGCAACAGACACGATATTCAAAAAAGGAGCAGGCCAAATTGTGCCTACAGCCAACGTCTGAATATCGCACAACCTGCACCATAGCGCAACTCGGGAAGGGAAGCTGAGCAGATATGATGCGCTATAGCGCAACAAGGGATGTTCAGCTGAGCAGTCCAGAGGTGCCATAGTGCAAGCAGGAGCCCCCAGCTGCAGAGCAATGTAACTGCACAATCAGGGAGGTAGGGGCCCACCACCCATGCCACAGATGGGCACAGGAACACACAGCAGAACAGACATTGCCCCCCACACCCCAAGCACTGCACAACCAGGAAGGGCTGAATAGCCACTGGTCCATGGAGACAAGCAACCAACCTACAGCCTGGCCATGGTGCCCCATCACACCCACGGGCAAGTGAGACTGGCACACATGAGGGCGGACCACCATGCCACACCATCCCTGTGCACAGCACACCCTGCACTGTGACCCCAGACACCCCCATGAGCAGTGACCACCACTTCAGGAATCCCCGTGCATGCCACCACCCCCACAGTGTCAATGCAACCCTGTGCACCACAGAACCATGCAAGCCAGCCCCACCATGAGCACCCATCAGCAGGTTGCAGCACACGGCAATGCAACAACAGCAGACAAAGTGCCACCATGCACAGTCTCCTGAGGTACTGCTGAGAGACCGACCATGCGTTGGCACAAGAGTGACCTCATATTGGCTGGTCGTGTAGTTGACACCTCTCCCAGTGGTACAGCGCTCCACACAGTATTCCAGTAACACATCCTGGCCCATCACTGGCCACAACAGCCAGCACAGACACCCACAGTGGTGAGTGGAAGCATGCACCACACCAGATGCCACACAGGATCTGGACAGACACCCACCCATACCCAAGGGCACAACAACACAGGGACACAGTAGTGGGGCAACCAAGCCCCCATTGTGGGCCCATGTAAGCCATGTACACACAACTTGCAGTCCACCATGGCACTGGAGTGCCAACCACCCTGCGCAGGCACCATGGACCAAAACCCCACCATGTATCACCCAGAGCACAAGCCACTGACAGTGGGGCACATCCCCTGCAACACACACAAGCCACAGCAAGGAGGTGGGACAATGACCGTGCTGCCCACAGTGCCACCTGAGCCAGGCGTGCACCACACCAGTGACATGGGCAACCCAGCAAAGCGACGGGTACAGTGTCCACCCTGCAGGGAATGCCACCACTGACATGCCAGCAGATCATGCAAGTCACAGACAGGCATGTGTGTCAGCTGCACAGGCCATGGACGGGCCGATAGGTGCACAATGGACACAGAGCGTGTGCCATGGACCACTGCACACAGTCATCCAGTGCACGGGGAACAACACGCACAACACAGACTGATGTCTACCTCCACACCATAGACACCTCCACACAGACACACACACATACCCATGACTGCACCACCCCTGATGCCATGCACACCACTGCAGCTGAGCACTTATAGCCCACTGCAAATCAGAGACCACCACAGTATTCATAGAAAAGTAATATGTATTATAAAAATAAAGAAATCAACTACTTACATGAACAACAACTATATACAGTATTTTGGGGGGACACAAAAAAGGTGGGGGTGGGCAGGGGGAAGGGGTTGACAAATGGGATGGGATAGGAGGGGTGTGAGGGTGGGTCCAGGGGGGATGGGAGGTCAGGGATCAAGGGACTATTGTCTCCCATGCCGGTCCAGGCTCTGGCTTCCCTTCGCTCAGTGCCTCCGAAGGACTCCCAACTCATCAATTCACCTAAGGATCATCACTGTCTCCCATGCCAGGGAGAGGAGATCCCGCAAGGTGTCCCTGATTTACCTCAGATGTGTTGCACCTAGGACAAGGGAGCACAGTCAACAGGTGTGAATGCACAACCCCATACAGCCCGCCCACTGTGCAATTTCATATGGCCATGGGACATACCACTGTGATGGTGTGTGACCAGCCGCAGTGATCACGTCCACAGGACCTGCACACCCAGGCGCATACAGCCATGCGGAACGCTGCACACACCCACCAGCTGAGTCATGCACAGCATCACCATGGCCGTCTAGTGAATGGCTATGTGGTGCAAAGGCAGTGGTACAGCCATGCACATGATGCACGCATGCACCACCAGTGATGCACACCCAGACATGCATTGCCACTGGACAGTGTTGACTGTAACCAGTGGCATGCATGGCAGTGATGTCAATGAATGGTGGCCATGCCCCGCTGCCCACCTTGTCACACAGCATGCAATATTAATCATGGATGTCTGTCACTCACCCTCATCATGCTGGTCGGGTGGCCGTTGTTGATCCTCAGCCCGCTTGGCTGTGGCTTCCTCCACCCTCCGCTCCGCATGCTGTCGGCGCACTTCGTCCAGGCCAGTGGGGACAAAAAGGAGAGAGGAACATCAGTGCATTCCTGAAGCAAAGTCCCCCTTCCCCAAGGAGTGTGTTCCACCACCCAGCCAGACTCACCCACCCCACACCCTGTGAACACCGCCATGGCCAACCCCATACGGTCCCTCCCCTATGTGTTGGACACAAACAACAATGTGTCTCATATGGATGATAACAGTGTGTTGACGGAACCCCTACTTGGATGTGGTACCGTGCCCCTCCTGGCACGTGACCTCAGTCTGGCCATTAGCTCTGGCTCCCTCCTCTGCAGGTCACCATATCAGTGCCTGCACTGCTCCGCTGTTCTGCCCCTGCCTGTCACCTCGATGAGGGCTGTGGCCACCTCTTGCCACACCTGGGACCTTGCTCTATCCAGGGGGGCCTCCCCAAAGAGAGGCTATGGTGTGGCTCGACCAGGCCACCAGATTAGCCAATTTAATGGCAGTCCAGGAGCAGCCCTTCTCTGCGCCCATATGCTTAGCTATAGTAGGCATATGTCACCTGCAACGCTGGCACCCCACGGCAGATGCTACGGTACAGCGCTGTTATTCCCTATTGCGCTTGTTACCGAACAGCGCGATAGAGGTGCACCTATACCTGACGCATGGCTCCAAGGGGGCAAAGGTCGGGCACAGGGTCAAGGGTCCCTGGCGCAAGGCAACGCACAGCACCATCAGATGACAATGTGTGTAGCGCGATTGGCTGCCTGTGTACCAGTGCCACAGCGGACTATTGGGCAGTTGTGCCATTGCACCTATGAAGGCCCATTGTCACAGCGCCATGTAGTGACCTTCGCTATAGCACCACTGGCACAATGGTGGCCATGCCATACATTGCCTACCATGCACAGCAGTCATCAGCGCTGCAGATGCCTATGTCAGCAACCTGGGCATGCACAGTGAGGTGTACTACGCATGCCACAGAGCTGCGCCATTGGCTCAGCATGTTCAACACAACTGCGCAAAGTGCAACAGTGCGATATTCAGCCGTCATATGCAAATCATCCGATCAGCCATTCAATGGTGCAGCACTGCAATTTGCATCTAATTAAAGTTGCTACTCACCTCATTTGCATGGATTGCGCTATAAAGGTGCGACAATGTGCTGCAGTGGCCATAGTCGGTTACTGCAGTTTATTGGTGAGTTGCATGTTGTGTGGGAGTGTGGACTGTGGATTCAGGGACATGCATGGGAATGCACAGTCACAGGTAACAACTGCCTTCTTACAGGCTACATAATGACCGAGCACGATCTTGGAGTGGAGGACAACAGTGGTGGGAGGAGGAGGAGGCCGAATTTTACTAAGGCCGAAACTGAGGCCCTTTTCGAGGCCTACTTGGCTCAGGAGCCACTGCTCAGTGGATGGCGGGGCACCACTCAGGCCCATGCTGCTGCATGGGAGGAGGTGGCACGTGCCGTGAACCTGCATGGCAGCCACCAGCACTCCATGCAGGAGTGTAAGAAGAAGATGGGTACAGACAGGAGGAGAGTAAAGGAGAAGGTGGCTGCCATCAGGGCGTCACGTGCTGCAACAGGTGGGGGATAGCCGGAGGTGGTATAGCTCACCCCAGTGGAGGACAAGCTTGCTGCAATCATGCAACGAAGTTCCATAGAGGGAGTTCCGGGGCGGTGGCTTCCAGATGGGTGGTGGCCCATCTCTGCATGGTAAGTCATGGTCTGTCTTGGGGGAGACTGGGTAGATCACACGCAGTAACGCGACTTTGCTCTCCCTTACAGATCCTGGGTGTCTGCATGGGTCAGCGGTGGTGGGCTTGTCCATTGCGGACAGTTGGACAGAGTCGGAGGTGGGACCATCCACCTCTACAGGTATGTGTGGATCTGTACAACAGTGGGGCCACCTGGCTGTCCACACTGATGTCGTTGAGACAGGTGTGGGGGAAGCCCTGCCTGTATCCCAGTGTGTTGGCGTCCATGGATGCCAGCACGCTGTGGCTGTGTCCAGGGCAGAGTCCGGGCACCAGTGATGATGACACGACCATCATGGGCAGTGACATGTGTATGCCACAGGATGGACATATAGCAGGGCAATTTGCACCCATGGCTGTGGCTGGTGCCGCTGTCGGGGTCTGCATGTCAGCACAGTCCCAGGCTGTGCCTGTCAGCACTAGTGGGGCAGCACTGGTGTCTGTTCAGGACAGTGGGACTGTTGCGGCCACTGTGGCGGCACCACTGAGCCCTGGTGTGCGGCAGCTGGAGGGGCAGCATCAGCAGTCGGCCACGGGGCCTGGGGGTACAGGATTCAGCGGTGGCATCTGTGCACTGCCTGTGGACATGCCCAGACCTGATCGTGGTGTGCAGCACCCACCCTCAAGGGGTGCTGAACATCAGGCCCTTGCACACCCTGAGGGACATTATGCCGAGGAGGCTGATGACCTCTTGGACGAACACACCCATCTACTGCTAGCATCGGTCCAGCAACAGATGCGGCTTGTGACATCCATGGAAGCACTGTGTGTGGCTCTGGACTGGGCAGAGAAGTGTCGCAGCAGGGACACCGAATGGATCCTGGCATGGATGGACCGTTTGAGGGATGATGTGACCGCTGCCATTGACAGGCATGCACAGGTGTTCATTTCTGTTATGGCCACAATGGGCACACAGTTAGGTGCCCATGTGTCACAGACACCACGCAGTGCACTTTCCAACCCCCATTCCTGGCGTCATGCGACTCCCACCCTGTCGACTCCAGGTTCTGCTGTGGGCATTCCGAGCACTCCTGTTGCAGGCATGTTCGGTGTGCTGCAGACCCCTGCATGGGCACAGTCGTGTTTACGCAGTGGAACCCCTGGGGGACCAGTGGTGCCACCCCATGAGGCCAGTGGTCAGCCTGCTAGTGCTGGCGGGTCTCGGTGGGGCTGCCCACGTATCCGTGGTGGCCGTGGCACTGTGTTGCGAGACTGACCTGTCTCCCAGCACGGCTACTGTCTGGTGCTGCCCTGTGTACATTGTGTGTTTCAGTGGGCAGTGCACGGGTGGGTACCCGGCCCTGCACACAGACACACAGTCCATCTGCACACACTCCCGGCTGCTGTCCACAGTTACGTGTGCATGATGATGCCTGCATTGCGCCGTACACCAAAGTGCAATGGTGCCCAGCATCTGACACATGCACATGGACAGGCAGTGGGCGTGGTGGCCTGTGGACATGTGTGTTGCTAGGTGTGCATTCTGGATCGGTGTGCCTTCTGGCCTCTGTGTATGTTTGTTGCATTGTGTGTGTGCATGTGTGTGTGTCCTTCAGCGTGGCATGTTCATCCTCACCCATCCCTGGCTGTGTGTGTGCCTCTGTGCTGTGCCACTTCCCTCGACGGCATGCACCCCCAGTGTGGGTTCCTGCGTGTTTGTGGATTGTGCCTTGGCCACTAGTGGTTGCGCATTGCCCCATGACTTACCTGGGTTGGCTGAAGTGCTCCTCCTTGATGGAGTCCCAGTGCAGCTGTGCCAGCCAGAGCAGTCGGGGGTCCCGTCGGCCAAGGGGAGGCTGCCCATCACCGTCATCACCAGTGTCCCCATCGTCCCCATTGCTGTCCCCCTCTTCGACCTGTACAGCTATCCCACATTCGTTGGCCATGTTGTGCAGGATGCAACAGGCCAGGAATATCCCACGGGCCTTTGAGGGGCTGTACTATATGGCACAGCCAAAGGTGTCCAGGCAACAGAATTGTGCCTTCAGCATCCCAAACACCCACTCAATGACATTGCGTGTGGTGGTGTGTGCTTCATTGTAGCATTGCTGCGATGGGGTCGTGGGCCGCCGGTAGGGTGTGAGCAGCCAGGGACGGAGTGAGTATCCATTGTCACCTGTGTGTAGAGGGTGAAGGTTAGTTTGATGATCAGCATTGCCCTGCCCCAAGCCATGTAGGCCACTACCCATGGCACCTCTGGCCATGCCCCCAGGCCCTATATATGTCCATTTGGTTTGCATACTCACCCACTAGGTGTCCAGTGGGGATGTCCCTACTCTCAAATCTGTGGCACAGTGCCGAATGGTACCAGATGAATGAATCGTGTGCTCCCCCAGGGTGCGTGGCACAGTCATTGATGATGCGCCCCCTGGCATCGCACACCACCTGGCAGTAGATGCTGGAATAGCCCTTGCGATTCATGTATGTGGCCCCCTCATGGCCAGGTGGTGTGCGTATGGCCACATGGGTGCAGTCTATTACCCCTAGCACGCCAGGCATACGTGCTACCCTGTGGAACTCCTGTATGTTTGCTGTGCGCTCCGCCGCTGTGCTGGGGAAATGGATGTACTCCTCAGCATGTGGCAGCAGTACGCTGAGGAATTTGGTGAGGTGGTGTGATGTGGCTGACTGGGTTATGCCTGTGGTGTCCCCAGTTGGTCTCTGGAAGGTACTAATGGCGAGCAAGCACATGTAGGCTGTTACCTTGGTCTCCACTGACAGGGCATGGCTCCGTTGTGTGGGTGCTTGCATCACATCACTGCACAGCTCACAGAGCCACCTCAGTATTGCCCTGTTCAGGCAGTACCAGCCCACAATCTCAGTATCTGTGTACAGCTCAAAGCTGGTGCGGGCTCGGTACTGCCTGTTGGGGGCATACCGCCGACGGGCCTTCCATGGCCACGTCACCCTGCTGCCCGCCTTCTCACCCCCCTCATTATGGCCTCCATGTGGAAGGTGGCACTGGCCATGTCCCTGGCTTGCATTCACCTCTCCTGGCAGCTGTTACTTTATTCCCCCTGCTGTCCTGGCTGCTACCTCCCCTGCACCGGGTACACCTGCCTGTGCTGGCCTCTGAGCTGTGTGGCTCCCCACACCTTCCCTGTGCCTGTCTGTTGCTGTGGCCTTTCTCTGGCCTGCCCTGTTCCTGCCACTTGCCATGTCTGTGCCTCTGCCTCTGACACATGTGGCTTCCCTGTAGCGTTCTTGCGCCTCTTCCTTGTTCCTTTTTATTTTGGCTCATTTCTGCTATGGCGCAACTTCCGCTTGCTCCACTGTTGCGCATTGCGCAAGTCTTTGAATATCACACTGCACCATTTATGCATGGTTCCTTCCCCTTCGGTTGTGCATGCCTTCATTATCATTGCACTGTTGCTCAGCATGATTTCGGGGGTGCAACTTCCTCCTGCTGAATATCGCAGAATGGTGCAAATTCGGGCTTGCGCAGGCGCAACCCTATTGCGCGTGGCTCAACTCTTTTGAATATCTAACCCCTTATGTTTAAGCTGTGGCTGTTCTATGGGTATCTGAATTAACACAGATAGCAAGCTGTCCCACTGCAATCAGCAGATCACAACTTAATTTAGTACCAGGCTGTGTAACAAATACACTGTGTCAGTGTCCCTAGAGCTCAACTCAAGTTACGTTTTAAAACTACATATTGTCAAGTAACACAACCTGGGTCCAACTTTTTCAACACTGTCATGGCTGCACAGCTGCAAATTTGCATGATATGTTGCAGAAATTTTTTTTGACGTACACGTCACCTAGTTTATGAATCCTCAGTCAGATTTGTTGCACTCTTATGAAAAAAAGGAATGGGTGAAATAAAATATATATACTTACCAGTATGGATTGGAAATGGATATTCCATAGGTTTCTGTGGACAGTACTGCTGCTGTACCATTGATACCGACTTTCAGCAAAGGAAAGTCATTTGTTGTTAACCTGTAAAAAAATAAAATAAGTTTACCGTATGTGTTCGATCATTGTAGCTCAGAAAAGCAACAGAAAACAAAACACACAGCTAAAGGAAGTAGAATAGCATAAGAAACATTAGTACACATACTCACTTTATAGTTTTAATAGAGAAGCCTTGGGCTGGCCTGGTGGCACTAAGGGTTGAGGTGCTGGACACCACACTTCGCTGCACGCCGGTGACCTGGGTTCAGGAACAAGCCCGGGTTATCAGGGGTCAGTAGGGGAGAACTAGGATCGAGCATCCGATGACAGCTCTCCTAGTCCTGGGGAAAAGGGGTGGTTACATGCCATGCTCTGGAGGTCCCTGGGGACACTCAGAGGTACTACAGACGCGTGAGTCCTAAGGGGGGGAACACGGCAGCTGTCTGCACATTGCGTATGGACATCACTGCATGTCCGTGATCCCATCGGGGAAAAAAGAATAGGGAAAAATGGCAGCATAGTCCATGGCAGCTTGATGGCCGCAGCTTCACCAGCCGACAATGCCTGAATAAAGCTTGTGCTGGTATTGGATCCTCGCCTGGCGCAGGGGCATGGGGGAACCCTTTCAATGGTTGTAGTTGCATATGTCAGCTGGGCATGTCAGCTTTGGGGTCACTGGTGAAAGAGCAGCGATGGCTGGAAGAATAAGGCAGGACTGTGGCTGCAAGGTGAGAAAAAAGAGATGTAAAAAAAAAAATAATAGTAAGAAGCCTAGTGCCTGTAGCTGACGGACGTGGTCTCCTGTTCAACCCCCTCTGACTTGTCATGGTCAAAGTAATGGAAAAACATTGGCAGAATGACACTGGTGGTGGGTGCTGGTGGTCATAGTTGTGGCACATGATGACATTCCCTCTGACATCTTCTTGCATCTGGTGGTGGTGGCAGTGGCTAACAGCAGTCTTATGGTGGTGATCCAGGGGGCCACAGAAAGTCATTCTCTCTGGTGACAATGGCTAACAGCGGTCTTATGGTGGTGGTCCAGGGGGGCACAGAAAATCATTCCCTGTGGTGGCAGTGGCTAACAGTGGTCTTCTGGTGGTGGTCCAGAGGCCACAGAAAGTCATTCCCTCTGGTGGCAGTGGATAACAGCGGTCTTATGGTGGTGGTCCGGGGGTACACAAAGTCATCCCCTGTGGTGGCAGTGACTAACAGCAGTCTTATGGTGATGGTCCAGGGGCCAGGATATAGTGTGCTCTCTGTTACAAATGTGGCGTGACATATGGAATTTGTGTCACTCTAAGTGGGACACTCATTTAACCTTATGAAAAAGTAAACATGTATCATACAACAAATGTGACAGCCTTTTAACAACTTCCGTTAAAACCTGCCAACATTAACCTCATCATCATCCTCATAAAGAAAGCTGCCCTCATAGTCATCTATGCCTGAAGTCTGACCACTGGGAAATTCTTTCTCCATTGTGTCATCAGCTACATCAGTGGTAGGCTGTTTCATGCTGCCACTGCCAATGCCACCAGGATG
Source organism: Neoceratodus forsteri (assembly GCA_016271365.2). Classification (NCBI taxonomy): domain Eukaryota; kingdom Metazoa; phylum Chordata; order Ceratodontiformes; family Ceratodontidae; genus Neoceratodus; species Neoceratodus forsteri. The sequence continues at coordinate 593,927,294 of CM028133.1, read as the reverse complement.
GTCCATTTCTACATCACCAAAACCATGACTAGGCCAGGGTACTAATACTGAGGTTGCAGTCTGAGCTGGTATGTGCCTCTCATTCATTTTCATGAATGTTGGCAAACTGACATTTACAGGAGAGAAGTTTGTACGACGATACCGAACTATTGCACCTGCTGAGCTGAATACCCTCTCGACACTTACACTGGAGGGTGAACATGTCAGGTACTTCAGTGCCACTGTGGTCATCTCTGGCCATTCACTGACCTTTCCACTCCAGTATAAAAGAGGATCATCAGTTATTGACAGATGCCAGTTTTCAGACAAATATGACTCAACCATTATCTGTGCTGCACTAAGTCCAGTGGTTGATGCATCATCCTGTTCTCCAGAATCATTTATGTCACAAATCCCCACTTTGGACAAAGCCTCCCAAAGTGGGTTGATGCCAACTGCTTTGGATGACAGACCACATGGAACTGCAGTCCCCTTCCCCTTACAGGAACAGGATATGCTTGATACTCCTCCAGGGTTACCTTCAGCTTGATTATGCTGCTGAGATTTGCTGACCTTGGCACGTGACTTCAGTGCCCCATGAACCAAGCGCACCAGTTACCCACAGACATTTTTCACCTGTTCAGGCCTTCCCTCCAGTAATGAGGCAATTCCACATTTGTATCGTGGGTCCAGCATTGTTGCTATTGCAAAGTTGTCACTATGTTGAATGCTCAGGATGTGATGATTCTGGTCAAATACTGTCAGCATGTGTTTCAGCAACATACTGCTAGCACTGCCTCTGGCTACATCAAGGCTATGCTGTACATTCGCCAATGTCTGCCTCAGCACCCGCAGCAGTGGAATTGATTGGCTAATGGAGGCAGACTCGCCATTCACTGCCTGTGTGGCATGTTCAAAAGGCTGCAAAATTGTTATTACAGAGTCCATGAGGCGGCACTGTTCAGTCGTCATAGACATGGAGGCCCTGGAACTGTCACAGCTAGTGTTCATGATAAGATGTTCTGAGATGGCTTTGTATTGTTCATATGACCTCTCTGCCATGTATAAAGTTGAGTTCTACCGGGTGACAACTTCCAGCTTCAAGCGGTGCTGAGGGAGGCTGTTTCAAATCTGCTGCTGCCAAAGTTGGTCACAGGCCTTTGCAGAGCGTGAAAAGTGAAAACAGATATGGCGTGCAACTGTCAGCATTTCCTTTACAACAGGGTGCTGCAGAAACTCCTGCACCACAAGATTCAAACAATGGGCCATGCATGGAACATGAGCAAAGCCACCATTCGTGATGCATTTCACCACATTTGACCCATTGTCACTTGCTATGAACCCAGCTCTCAGGGACAGGGAGTTCAGCCACTTGTCAATTTCCATCAATACCAAGTCTGACGTGTTTTCACCAGTGTGTGAAAAGGTCACATTGCACATAGCAATCATTGCATGCTGTTGAATTCCTGGAAGATTGCTACCACGACACTCCACCTTACTGCACTGATTATTCACGCTATCAACAGCACAAACAACACCTGGCACCTGCACCAAATGTGCAGTTATACACAAATATGAACTCCCTGTTGTTTTACCACTTGTTCACATATCCATACTTAAATGGATGAATGGAGAGGAGGAATGTTGAAGGGCATGTCTTAAAGAGTCGAACACAGTATGGTACAACTTGGGGACAGCACAAGTCGAAAAGTATGTCCTGGATGGGACTTTCATTTTGGACAGGTACGTGCAGCAAACTGCCAGAACCCAGAATTCTCCACAAAGGAGAAGGGCAAAAGATCTCTTGCCAGCATTTCAGTTACAGCAGCATTAATTTCACATGACACTGTATGATTGGGTGGGTACTTCAGCTTATGCGCAAAAACACTCTGTAACATAGGCTAACTTAAACGTTTACATGGGGTGTGATGACAAGTGGTTCTGCTCTGTGAATGGCAGGGGGTGGAGTGTGATGTTTGATGAAGACGGTTGCACAGGTGATGATGACAAACCCACAAATGCAATTATTTTGCCAGATTTACCAACTGGGGTTGATGTACCACTTGCACTAGACATACTGCATTCACCACCACCACCACCACCACCACCAAAACTGCTACTCTCACCAGTACTGGACAACATTTGAAAATCATTATGCTCCTCCACCTCATCATACCTGTAGTAATCCTCTGCTCTTATTTCATCACTACCGCACACATTTAATTTCCTACTTGATTTAACAGTCATGGAAGGGAATATAATGCTCATTATGGTTGATGACAAGAGTGAACGTCCCACTGTGGTATTAGCTGCCATCTTGTGCTGGCTCCATAGTGCCATGTGCCTGTTCTTAAGATGCGTATGCTGTCCTTCTGTACCCAGATGGCTCCCCTTTTTACCTTAACTCACATGCACATCACAAACCTGGCAGATTGCAACTGACTCATCATTTGCATCTTGCACAAAAAATATCCCAAACAAGGGATTGTGATTCTCTAGTTTTAACATGTCCCTGATGCTGCTTATTGGACTCCATTTTTTTTAATCAATGAAGTGGAGGGTGTGCTATGTGATTTTTCGGGCAGGACACACTTGGACTGCAACTGACAACCACGACTACCTATCATTATTACTGGGTCATCATCATCACCATCAACTGAAACTGGTAAATCACAACTTTTTATTGGGGGGATTAATGCAAACAGACCCAGACACAGCCACCTTGAATTTCTTTTTCTCTGGTTCCCAACTGGGGTCACTTACATCATCATCATATTCATCAACATCACCCACATCCACATCTTCTGCTTGAATGCTGGCATGTGGACTGCATGTTACAACCACAGCAACATCATCATCATCAGATTCATCATCATCATCAACACCACCATCACCTGATATTTTTTCACCACACTGTGAATAACTGCATGGCAAATGCATGACCTGAACTGCGGTGGAAGAAATGTCACATTGTATGCTATCATTGACATGATGATCAGAATCCTCATGTTCAGTTACTGGGATGTTACTGGGAAGTATGACATCAACTACGCTGACACTCTCTCGCACTGCTTCACACTCCATTATATTTTTGGACACGGTAAACTGGTCAGAAGTGGAACTTAAGGCAGTAATGCTCATACCACCACCAGCAACTGCACTAACACCACCGGCTGGGACAACATCATCTCCTCCAGCTATAAGTGAAGCTACTGATTGAGCTGTAAAAAACATTGCAGGAGAAATACCTTTCCTCACATTAGCAATGCACTTCTGTGTCTGCGTACTACCACGCCCACAGACAATCTTACCACTGGCAGCAGTGCCATGGTGAGAAACAGCTTTGCTTGCATGTCTCTTTGCGGGCATTTTGGGGGATCAACAACAATATTCTAAACAAATTTAGATTTTGGAACGTTCACTCGGGGTGGGGGGACGCTGGATGTGAAGCCAAAAAAACAAATGTGGCTTCAGCAATAGATATAGATGCAAAGTCACAAGTTCAACAACACCTTAACTAACTAGTGGTACTGAAGTTACAAACAATCCATTCTGGAAAATAATTTCTTTTGCTGGTGGGGGGGGGTGGGGGACGACTGACTGCAGATTTTTATGGCAGTGCAAGCAGCAAAACAAAGAAAAGGTACCACAATGGCAGTACAAAATCATACAGCTGCAGTGGATAGCAGATTCACACTGCTGCACCTGAAATTACACTGTGGCACAATAAACAGTGTATTATTTGATGTCACACACCGCACACACACTCACACACACACTTTGTCTACATGTAATGCGTAGCAAATTGAAAACTTCAGTAATATAACACATATTTTAAACAACCTGAAATTATGAACTGCTGCACCAGATCCACACAACACACAATCAGTAAAAACAATTTCAACAATTGCTGACCATATTACTGTGTGTACATTAACACAGTCAGTTATAAAACAAAAATATAACCAAAAAACAAAGAACACCCTATTTCTCCAACTTAAATCTACCTACACCACAGATACGCCCATCCCCCAAAATACACTTTCACTATCTCTTACTACACAGACTCAATGTTGTACATTAACATTCAAAATCCACACACAAACAATAAACGCTCGATGATATGAGCACAGGAGGGTTTCCTACAATCGATGAACTAAAGTTTGAGCAAAAAAATTACTCAAAAAGGCTTTTTTAACAGCTTTTAGAAGGTTTGAATCACAGAGAGCTCTCAGAGCAGACTTTCTCCTACAGCTTCCTACACACATTACCCTGAACTGAGGCTGTGCAGAACAATATAGAACCCATGTGACCTGAAAATCCCATGAATCACTGCAAAATTTGCCTTTGGAGCTTAAAAAACAAGGCTAAGTTAGGTGAAGTACATTGTTTTCAATGCACTTCGCCTTTAAAATTGGTAGAGTAGTGGTCTGGGAAGGCAAAGTAACGTGAAGTCATTGATTTCAATGGACTTTGCATTACCCATCATACCGCAAATTACTCTGCTTTGCATTGCGGAGTACTCCGCAAATTCACCTTCACTCCACAAATCACTTCACGGAGCGAATTGAGCCCACTTCGCCCACCACTAATTAACACCACATACCACAAGAATGATAAAGTAATACATGTTTATTGCTGACCTCAGTGTATATGTAACCCTCTTTTTAGTCCTGTTTTCCCCATGCCAATTACTGCACTGGGAACTTAAGTTATTCAGTCAAATTTGGGAAGCCAAACCAAAGTTATGGGGGTGTAAATCAAAGCTGAATCAAATCTATTAATGACCAGCTTCTCTCACCCTTAGTAATGGACTGACTTTGTCAAGTGTCAGAAGCACTGATATCAGAAAGCCAGTGTCTTGTTATGTCCACAGTATTGAGATGACTTGCCAGTTTAAAATCTAGACAAATATGTTACTGTAGCTATCAAGTCTGGTTGAAACAAACTGTTTACTTGTAAAGAACAATATTTCTGACTTGTGGAATCTTTGCCATGCTTCTGATCAATTTTAGGTTGACAGTTTCCAATGTAAAGAGTAAGGTTCTTACTTTCTACTTTGATCCCTGCTCCATTATTCACAGTTGAGCGGTTGGAAGAAACAGCTGATTTTATGTAGCTTATACAATATTTTTATATTTCTCTGGCAGTGAAAAGTTTGTTTTGTAAAATCCCTTATATAAAAGCCTTTTTAAAAAAAAACACTCACTCACAGGATTATGCACTAGAAGTAGTCAACAGTACATAAGAAAGAAACAATATTGTGCAACAAACAATTAGCGACAGCAGCATGTTATTAACTTTGTAAGCAAATTTCACTTCATGATATCACTTTTAGTTTTTTCCAAGCTATTAAATTGCATTTTTTACAGTTGACTGTAATATCATTATGTTAAAAAAACAATGGCAGTATGTCAGTTTCCACTGTGCCTTTCAGTCTTGTATGAACTCTGCCTAGCGAGAATAGCTAACAAATTCTACAGTACTAAGCCAAACAGTTTATGATCCTTGCATGCAAAGCAGTAAGCTGTTAAATGTGAAAAAAATGACAACCCTATCCCCTTAAAAAATCAAAGGAATTAGGACAGCAGCACAAGGCTTTAGACTAATAATTGCTTATTGTATTAAATCGCATGAAGAGGAAAGTGCTGGCTTATGCATTCTGTAAAATGTAAAATATAGCTGGTGCATAAGTTCATTCAAGACTGATTTTTTCCTTTTAGAACAAATGGGTATTTTTGTCCTTCTGGTGAAGGGGTGAAGCAAGCTTGGCAAGTGTTGAAAGCTTACTTGTAGTCCTTGTGATTGACAGCCAACATTTGCTGTCCTCAAGTGTTGCCAGGCTTCTTCACTGACCAAGAAGCTATAAAAGGCCATAAGAAGCATTTCTTAAAGGGGGTTATCTAGTTACCATGGCCCATTATACACTGGATTTACTAAAAAATAATGATTCCTTTAAAGCCTGAAGATGGAATGCCCAAGCTGTAAAACTTCTCTGAACCATTCATGCTCTAGCCTTTTGCAGAGTTGTAATTGATCTAAATCGCATCCAAATTAGTTGTGGTTTGTTTTGCGTTTTGCTGAAAAAAAATCCCACTGCAGTTTTGATATTTCTATAATACGTATTTGCTCAGAAGCAGAGAGGTTACAGCTAGATAATTAGGAAAAACACAAGTGTACCACATCACGGCCTAAAACAGTGCTTAAGGTCTACTACAGGCTTCCTTTCATAATGTGTTTGTACCTGAACACTGATTTTTTCCTTTCCAGCTGTTACATTCAGCATCGCTAGTCATTGTTTGACTGTAACCTCTCTGTGATCTATCTGAAGAGTGTGCTGGTCTGTTTTCAACATGTCAACATAGTCATTTAATAATAAATTGATAGCACTGGCTTATCCAATCAGTAGTGAGATTCATCCTTCATAGGGGGATCTCCATTATTAAATTAAAGCTCCTCATGGGCAGGATTTCAATGAACAGATCATTCTATTCAGCTATTCTGCCAGAAACAAACATGTCAAACAGGCATGGTACTCAAAAGGGGCAAAATTTAAAGAACACACTAGGGTTTTGATTTTCAAAGAGCCCTTAGAGTGACACAAGTTGTGTTGCTCTAGGGCTGCAGCAAATTCCTGGTGAGTCAAGGGCCCTCTGCCCAATTTTATAAAAGGGAGCTCCTTGCACCAAAAACCCAGGAGTTGCCACAGCTGCAAGCTAGCACCAAACATTTGGCTCACCTGCTGTAATTGCCGCAAGGATCTGGCCCCTCACCTACTGCAACATTAGAGGGGCCAGGATGGTTGGGGTGGAGGTGAATCTACATGCCAGGTGCGGGCTGGGGGCAGAAAGGGCATGGGGGTGCCATAGGAGGTGTTGGAGAGACAATAGGCATGGTAGGGTGTGAAGTAGCTCCCAGTGAGAGTGTCATTTGCTGAGCCATACAACCAATGGGATGGGGCTAATATCCAAACAGGTGTTGTTCAAAACTAACTGGTGGACTGTGTACAGCTATGTGTGAACATTTGGGAGAAGTAGTGGGTGCCTTTTTCGGAGCAAGGAACAGAGTTGTGTATTGTTGGTAGGCAACCACACTCTGATTTCTGTCCTCCGTCTTAAGTGAAGTATCAATTGTGCAGTGGGAAGCGAGCAACCTTAGTGTGGTCAGGCACAGGCTTGTCTCGTAGCCGGGACACTTTTTATTCCATTTTTATTACTTTTAAACAACTTATATGCCAGTTTGAAATGGGGAACCAGAAGTGGTGATGGGACCAGCTTCTGCTTCTACAGGCACAAAAGGATGCCCATGAGGATATCCAGCAGACTAATATCCAAACAGGTCTGGTTCGGAACTAACTGGTGGACTGTGTGCAACCATTTGGGAGAAGCAGTGGGTACCTGCTTCAGAGTGAGGAATGGAGTTGTGTATTGTTGCTAGGCAACCATACTTCAATTCCTGCACACCGTTTTAAGCCAAGTGTCAATTGTGCAGTAGGTAGCAAACGACCTTAGTGTGGATGGGCACAGGCTTGTCTCATAGCTGGGACACTTTTTATTCCATTGTTTTTACTTTTAAACAACTTATATGCCAGTTTGAAATGGGGAACCGGAAGTGGTGACGGGATCAGCTTCCGCTTCTACAGGCATAGAAGGACGCTCACCTGTGAGCATCAGTGAGTGTGCGGTGGAGGAGACGCAAGGCAGAGGCAACCAACATCTGTCTGTGTCTGCTGAGTAAAATGAGGAAGGTGGCCAGGCATTTTAAATCTTCTCACTTAGAAGATAATGTAGAGATAAACAGAACCTTAACTGAGGAAGGAGTAGGGGGAGCAAGTTACACACCTCAAAGATTGGAGTCTAAGTGGAGTATATGTAAGTCCTGTAATATGTACATAACGATCCCCAATCTATTAAATTATGTCTGTGATAAATGTATGCTTGTTACAGTACAACAAACAGAAATAGATGATCTCAGGAAAATAATTGATATGTATGGTGCACTTGATAGCATACAGCAAACAAATGCACCAAACATTGCAGGTGGAACTAAAGATATCTGGAAACTAGGAAAGTTTATTGATGATACGGTCACATCTCTTGACCAGAATGGGTTGTTCCAGGGCACACAAAAAAACAGGGAAGAGGGAAGTGACAAATGCAGGACAGTCCAACACACAAGATGAGATCATTCTGGGGCGTTATTCGGGGATGACTGGTGTAAAGTAACATGGGTATGCAAAAGACAGAGAAGGCAGTCTTTTGGGGGGATGAATATATCATTATCCAATAGGTATCAACCATTAATGTACATGACTAGCCTGGCTAGCAATAGTGACAATGGTCAGGGGGATGACCAGAGTGATGAAAGACAGGATATCAGTGTTGCAACTCACAGCATTGATACAGCATTGAACTAGCAGGGTAAATGAAGCACAAATGAGTAGATGATGGAAATCAGTGTTCCAAGTACAAGTTCTCAAAGAACAGACACTAGTACAGGAAGTACTACAAAGGCAGTTAGCAGTACTTGAGCCAAAACAACTGTCTGTATACCTACCAAGTATAGGTATGCACATGATAGAGAGAGTGATAATCAAGCAGTAAATCAGGAGCATTTAAATGTGATTAACAACAGAAACTCCTTACTAAGCAAATGAGAGATAGGGGTTATTGGGGACACAATGCTAAAATTCACAGACACAGTTATCTGTGAGGGCAGAAAGACCAATTCACACATAGCATCCCAGTCAGGTGCAACAAACAATTAGAGGATGTATAAGTAATGTGGCAAACCCAATACTACTCCAACACATGGGTACAAACGATGTGGGAAGAAGGAGTTTAGAGGAAATTCAAAAAGATTTTGATGATCTAGGTACCATCTTAAAACAGAAAGGATGCACTATAGTCATTTCTGAAATTTTACCTGTACCAAGAGCTGGAATTGGAAATAATTGACCCATCAGTCAATTAAATGTTTGGCTCAGTCATTGGTGCTCAAGGTAAGGAATTACATTTTTAAGAAACTGGACAGTCTTTACAAATACTAAGTTATTTAGGAACGATGGCCTGCATCTTAATAAACAAGGCACTTAAATTGTTGCTCATAGGATTAAGAAAAGCATTAAACTGAATATGCTGGGGGTGGGGGCAAGAAATGCAATATTTCTAAAAAGACTTTAAAACCTCCCGATCAGGATAAAAATTAAACAAAATAACGTATATACTTATTAATCAATGCTCGAAGTTTAGTTAAAAAAGGGGGAACTTGAAACAATATTAAATTCAGAAGACATTTCATTATGTGCCATCAAAGAAACATGGTGGAGTAAATCAGCAAGCTGGGATAGGAACATCCAAGGCTATAAGTGTTTTAACAAGGACAGGGATGGTAGGACAGGAGGAGGAATAGTCTTATATGTAGCTGACAATATTCAGGTGGTATCCATAACAGAGCAGGGAGAAAACATATTAGAAACTATTTGGTTGAAGGTGAAACTAGAAACTGAAAAGCAGATTTTGTTGGGACTAGTATATAGACCTCCATCACATACACATGACATAGATATAAAGCTTCTAGGACAGTTGTATAATTTAGATAGGAACAAGTCATTAGTGATCTTAGGTGATTTTAACTTCCCTACAATAGATTGGCTTAAAGGTTTGGGTAAAACCTCAGTGGAAGGTGGATTTATCAGAATCCTTGAGGAACTTGGCCTAGAACAGCATGTTAAAACACCTATAAGAGGGGAACATACTTAAAATCTTGTAATAAGTAACTTAGGAGAACAAATTATTAACTGTCACACAACATATCCTCTTGCTAATAGTGATAATATATATTATGGTTAAATTTGGAATTAAAAGAGAACATATATCTAATTTGAGGACTGCAACTTATAAGTACTTTACAGAAGCTAATTACAAATCCATGAGAGATGATCTGAGAAAGTTGAATTGGCAGGAAGCTTTTCTTTTTTTTTATTCTCTTGTGCCACGGCCCTACCTCAGGAGAAAGCCCCCAGCCCCAACCCCTGGCATCCACCATCCGGCGCTGACCCATACCCCCAGGTCTTACCCCCCCATGTTGAGGCTGATGGGGTTCCCCAACCCCCACCAGAGACTGGATCCAGTGTGGCCAGCACCGTGGCTAGCTGGGAGCAGAGCCTGTGAGGCACCCCCCATCATTCACCGTGGCATCTATTTTTCCTCCTTTTTTCTCCCTTACGGAGGTGAGACATGCAATGACGCCCACGGTGAGAGCATGCATGCATCTGCATGTGCTTCTCCAAGCATTTGCCCCATCTCCTCCCCTTTTCTGCGGCATCAGTGCGCTGTCCCCAGCCTCTGCTAGGGGCCAGTCAGATGCCGACCACTGGTGACCCCCCTCCGTGGAGAAGGAGAGCAGTCCATCACATGCTCAATCCTTCTCCTCCCCTGCTGACCCCTGGTGGCCCGTGCCTGTTCCTGAACACGGGACACATCCGGCGCCTCAGCCCTCAGTGCCACTGGGCCAGCTGGAAGCTTTTCTTAACAAAACATTAAATGAGATGTGGGTAACATGCTCAGACCAACTGAACGCTGTAGTTGAGTTATATGTTCCCACTAGAAATAAATACAATTCTAGAGGAGGGATCCCAGCCTGGCATAATAGGACAAATAATCAAGGCCATACATGAAACAAAGAAATTATATAAAAAGGTAAAAAGACCAATTCAAATAGGATGTGGGACATTTATCATAAGGCCGCCAGAAAATGTAAAAAAAAATAACCGCAAAAGAAGAAGGAAAATATAAAATTGGTTTAGTGGACAAGGTAAGAGATAATTACAAATCCTTCTACTCCTATGTAAATTTCACAAGAGGTAAAGTACTAAGAGTGGGTCCATTATTAAACAATGATGGTAAATTGGAAATGAATGATAAAGAGATAGCAGATATGCTTAATAAATACTTTGTTTCAGCATTTAATGAAAGTCCAACTTTAGGTCAAGTTACAAACACATGTTGTGAGGACATGTTAGGAGATCTAGATCCATTAGAGATAAGGGATAGGCTTACATCATTGAATGAGAATAAATCACCAGGCCCTAATGGAATGCATCCAAAGATCCTGCATGAACTGGCTGAAGTACAATATTAGTGGCTCCGATAAACAAAATCTTTAACGAGTCACTGAGAACAGGCAATGTCGTTGAAGCATGGAGAGAAGCCACAGTAGTCCGGATTTGTAAAAAGGGCAGAAGAGAGCTATGCTCTATCTACAGGCCTGTAAGCCTGACATCCATGTTATGTAACGTACTAGAAGGCATTATTAAGGATATTATAGAGATCCATCTTAAAAACACCAATGGTGGGGATCCATCACCATATGGATTTGTGCCAGGCAGATCTTGTCAAACTAATTTGATACAGTTCTATGATCATGTGAGCAGGGAGCTGGATAGAGGTTTGTCAGTTGATGTGATCTATTTGGACCTCAGTAAAACCGTTGATAAGGTCCCTCACAGGTTGCAGATTTAACAAGATTAGGGGTAAATGGTGTACTGACCAAATGGATTGAAGCATGGCTCTCAGGATGAAAACAAAGGGTTGTGATTAGAGAATATGCATCAAGCTGGGAAAGAGTTACTATTGGAGTGCCACATGGGTCGGTGCTGGGGCTGTCTCTTTTTAACATGTATATGTCTTCAATGAATTGTGGGCAAAGGGTTTGGATATCAAAGTTCGCAGATGATACTAAACTTGGCTGCACAATCCAAAATGTGTCTGATATACAAACCCTCCTAGAACTATGGAGTTTGGAAACATGGGCAAAAGATTAAAACAGTTACAATTTAACTTGGATAAATGTGCTGTTATGCACTTAGGGCACTCAAATCCATCAGCAATGTACTTGCAGGGAGGGAGGGTGCTAAAAACGACCACTGAGGAAAGACACTTGGGAATAATTGTCACCAATGATCTGAAAAATAGTAGGAACTCCCAAGTTATGGTAAGTAAGGCAAGAGGCAGTCTATCCTGTATATCTAGACACATATCTAGTCAGGAGCACAATGTAATTGTTCCATTGTACAGGTCACTGGTGAGACCACACATGGAATATTGCTCACAATTTACATCACCCTTTAATAAACTGGAAAAAAAAAACAAATGGAGGGTGTCCAGAGGAGAGCAACCAGAATGGTTAGGTCAGTAAAGGATTTGAATTATGATGATAGATTGAGGGTTTTGGATCTGTACAGTTTAGAATACAAATGACTTAGAGGGGATAAGTGCTTAGTATACAGGGCATTCAATAATGATGACCTATGGGAGGTCTTGGGGTTTGAATGTTAAAATACAGAATATTCCATGAGAATGATCCCTCATGATCTACAACTAAAGATACAGACAAGCAGAACCAAGAAAAGAGCAGGCTTTTTTACACAAAGGGTAGTAGGACTGTGGAATAGATTTCGACTAGAAGTTGTAGTCAGTAATATCATGTTCAACTTCAAAAAATGTTTAGATGAGCACTGTTTTTTGAACTCTATAAAAGGATACTTCCCTTGAGTCAAGGGCGAGCTGTACATGTGCGAATGTCTGACTTGGCTTGTATAAAATCTATGAAATCTATGACCGCTTCGGGGGGAGGGGTTCCAGTGACAGACAGTGACATGGCCCCACGTGGACACAGTCCTAGCACCTGTCCCATAGGTGGCCACCTCACATAACCCTGTAGGTAGTAAGCTGGAGCTGCAGGATGATGGATGCCACTGGTGGGGGTAATATTCTCTGGGCAATGCCGCAGTCCCCTTGTACTCACTCTCCCACATTGTGGCAGGCTGCTTCCCACCTACAGGGTTATGTGAGGTGGTCACCTATGGGGCAGCTGCCAGGACTGTGCACACCTGGGGCCATGTCACTGTCTGTCCCTGGAACCCCCCAAAGCAGTCCCATCCCATCGTCTGTATGGCTCTGCAAGTGGCACCCCCACTGGGTGCCACATAACACCCGATCATTCTTGCTGTCTCTCCGATGTCCCCTACAGCAGCTCTGTACCCCTTCTGTCCCAGCTCCTTACTTTCAGGTCCCACGCCCAATTGCCCAGTGTTTGCCTGTGGTGCAAGTCCCTTAGACCACCTTCTGGCTGGTCTAAGTGGGGCTCCCTGTTGCATCCATGGTGAAGCTTCAAAAATTGCAAATAAGGGGATGGTGCAGACCCACTTTGGTGCAAGCCCCCTTGTGACCTGACACACCAGTGCTTCTGCTGCTATAATGGTGCAGGGAGTCTTGGGCACAAGGCATCCCAATTTCTACGCAGCCTGCATTCGAAAATCATGATTGCCCCAAAGTTTGATGCAAGGTGCCACTTGGGTCATACACCTTTGGCACAGGCACCTTGTGTCAAACATCAGCTTTTGAAAATTGAGCCATAGTTCATGGTTTTCAGACAGTAGAATCCCCTCCACACTATTAGTTTTCAGTTGCCCTGAGGGGTGTTTCAAATGTGGATGTTGCAACCTTTATTCACTGGTGGAGAATACAAAGGACTTAATTCATCCAAAGAGGTATAAGATTTACCAGATTATTTATTTATTTCAAATATTTCACCAGGAAAGATATAGAGAGCTCCTAAAAGCTCATTTCATGTTGAGTCCTGAGGGATGGGAAAAGGGGAGTATACAATACAGAATGTGCAAGTGAAAATACTTAATACATAATGCAAGGTGCAATAGTAATAAAAATAAATACAATAAATGATGCATACAATAAAAATACAAATGCATAACAGTATGCAATCGAGATTTACAGGCAGATGGTCAGGGCAATGCAATAAAGATGGATAACAATGTGAATTAAGGTACACAAGTATTATACAGTACTGGCAGCAATACCAGGTAGTAGCATATTACCAGCACCAGACTGCTAAGGGGCAAACGCTATCAAAGTCAATGAAGGAGGTAGGCTCTGGTGCAGAATATCACCAGATATAATTAACTGATTTAGGCACTGGTAGTCTAGGGGAGAAAGTAATTGCACACAACCAGGGGGTGGCAAGGGGACATCAACAAGATGGGGAGTAGGGAACACAATGGTCAGAGTTCAGGGCTAGTTGCAGAAGGGGGTGGTAAAGTCATGAAGAAGGGCTCTGAGGGAAGAGAAGGATGAGGCTGAGCTGATAGACAGGGGAGAGAGGACCAGAGTTTAGGAAAACTACATGAGAAGGCAGCTTGGCCCATGGAAGTTTCCATGGGGGATGGGAGAGGGTAATGGTAAGCAGTGTTTCAGAACAGGAAGGAGGAAGGAGGGGAGGAGAATGGAAGGCAGAAAGGGAGCAGGGAGAGAGCCAAACCAAAATTTGTAGGTGAAGGAGACAAAAGTGTGTGAGACACCTGACACTGAGGGAAAGGAGGCAGAGGGACGAGTAGAGTAAGCAGCAGTGTGTAGGAGAGGGACAGTCCAAGGCAAAATGGCAGAAATAGCAAAAGAGGGGGTCCAGTCTGGAAAAGGTGGACTTAGGGGCAGCACATTAGACAGTGTCGCTGTAGTCAAAGATAGGAAGGATCATCTTTGTGACTAGCTCCAAGCAGCAGGGAGAAGAATACTGGCTTTGTTTCTGTACAGTGCACCCAGTTTGAGGTGAATCTTGAGGTGACTAGCATCAATGTGCACTGAGAAGTCAAGGTGCCAATCCAGCCAAACTCCAAGGTGCTTAAAAGAGGAGACATACTCAAGCTCAGTTCCATTAAGGGTGCTAAAGGAGGGGAGGGGAGAAAGTATGGTGACCCTCTACTAATCTGTAATCATATCATCCATGAGAACAACGGAGTGCAATATGTGATCATGTCCCCATGTGGATGATTCTGTATTCATAGATCAAAACATTGTTTTACAGTAAAAACGATGTAGTAGCACACAGTATCTGTGAACAAAGGGATTAATGTAAACATAACCTGAAGTTTGTTTTTGTTGATGCAAAAAAAGTAACACTAGGCCTGAGATGTAAAATTAGTTTAATAAAAGGTAAGGATTCTGGATTTTCACATGGGAACACTGGGAAGTCTGAAGATCAATGATAAAATGAAACTTGGCCCTTTTATTAGATCATGGCGGTATAAACCATTATGATTAATTTGGTTGTAAATCTTCATGATTTATAGATATTGAAATGTAACACTACGTTATTGTATCTCACAGATTGCAATTCAGAACAGGAGGGTCACATCCTGGGTAACAGGGTGCTTTTGAAGCTCAGAAGAATACAGTTAATAAATAGAAAGAGGCTGCACTTGCTTGCCGATGGTAAGAGCACTAGGCTTAAAGGAAAACCACTGACACTGTAAGGATATAGTGCTTAAGGAACACTTGACATCCAGGGATACGAGACGACTCATAGAACTTAAGGCTTATCTCACTCCTGCCTAAATTAGGGGGTTGATGGAAACTGAATAACCAATTGCTGAGAGACCCAGAGGTGGTTAAATATATCTTAGACCAGATTCATTTTTTTCACTCAGCTAACCATAATACTACTGGTAAGCCAGATGTTGAATGGTGTGCCTTAAAGACTTAAATATGAGGAATTCTAATAGATTTAACCTAAAAAAAAGAAAAAGCAAGAGAGCCAATTGTTGTCCCTTCTCTCTCAAATCAGGGATAAGGAAAAATAAATGTCCTCCCATTCCACAGAGCAGGGCATACATGATCTTGTTTGATTCCATAATTCCTATTTGGAATTATTAGGAGAAAAACTTGAATTTGCCATACAAAAGGCCAAAGCCACATATACTGACCAAGGGGAGAAAGCAGGCCGTTTGCTTGCCTTGAGGATTAAGCAGCAAGAATCTTGTAGGTTTGTCAAGGCTATCCGTTCAGCAGATAATGCCACATTTAAGACTTCTCCAAATGAAACTGTGACAGAATTCCAGTGTTACTATCAAAAATTATATGGGACAAAGGCAACTCCTCCCTCAACAAACTGCTTAGAGGAGTATCTGCAAAACTCCAACCTGCCCACCCTTACCGAACAACAATAGCTTTCATTGATCTCAGCTATTTCGGCTTCAGAAATAGCACAAGTCCAGATGGCTTCTCGCCAAACTTTTATAAAATTTTTGCAAAGGATATAATTCCCATTCTTCTCTCTTTGTATCAATACATTCTTTCTGGAGCAAAGGTGGATGCTTCCCTGTTTGAAGCTTTAATAGTACTTTTGCCCAAACCTGGTAAATGCCCACTATCAGTGTCAAGTTACGGACCCATTTCACTCCTAAATCAAGATATTAAAATTTTGACCAAACTATTAGCTGACCAGATAATTAACATACTTCCAGATCTTATAAGCTCGGAACAAGTTGGCTTCATGAAGGAAAGGTCGTCTGTGAACCATTTATATACGCTGTTGCATGTCTTCTTGGCATTCAGGGATGCCATCTTCCCAGTGACTCTGGTCTCCCTGGATGCTGAGAAGGCATTTGATAGGGTCAATTGGCAGCTTTTGCAAAATACCCTGAAAGTATTCAGTTTCTTCCCTGAATTTCTACAGTGGATTGATGGCCTTTACTCAACCCCAATGGCTAAAATAGCTTGTAATGGGGCCATTTCTAAATCCATTGCCCTACAATCAGGGACACGACAGGGATGTGCCTTGTCACAACTTCTTTTCAATTTGTACCTAGAGCCCCTCATCCACAGGTTGATAGCTTGTCTAGAAGTTCAAGGCATTCCGATACAAGACCAAGAGGTCAAAGTGTTAGCCTATGCCAATGATCTTCTCCTGCAACTATCACACCCAGAAGAATCTATACCCCCATGCTTGCAATCATCAATGAGTTTAGTAAACTGTCTAACTACAAATTGAACATCGAAAAAAAAAGTTGTATTCCCCCTTAATCACAAAGCCTTAAGAAGAAGTATAGCCGAATTAGGACTGGAATAAAAATCGGATTCCTTGATTTACCTGGGAATTACACTTACTAGAAATGCAAACCACTTTCAAAAACTAAATCTAGACTCTCTTCTCCAGGTAATAACTCAAGATTTAAAAAGATGGTCCCATCTGCCAGTTTCTCTTTGGGAGAAAATTAATCTAATCAAAATGAATGTGTTTCCCCATATTTTTTATCCACTAAATCTTTTAAATATTTGGCTACCTCTCTCCTGGTTTAAAAAAGTCCATAATTTGGTCACCAACTTTATTTGGGCAGGCAAGAGACCCCGGATAGTGTATCAAAAATTAACTGCCCATAAGGAAAAAGGAGGACTGCCCTTGCCACATGTGGGCCTTTATCACTGGGCAAGTCACGCCAATAAATATCTCCGATGGCTATTCCGAGGAGAAACTCAAACTGTCCCCTCATTCACTCCTGCGTGGCTGAAAATAGAGCTCGATATGCTGCGAGCCCATGCGCTTTCCCCGTCAGCGCTCTTACACATGAAGACCACCTCCCTCGCATCCTAATTCAAAAACACGCCCTTTGTAATTTCCGTTAGAGTTCACTCGTAACTTTGTAGCTACTTAAAATACCAACATACTCTAGATTTGACACAACCTTAAAGGGCAACCCTAATGTCAAATTAGGGGGAAAAGTTCTCTCGTCTAGATGGCTCCCACAGATAGGGGACTGCACTGTCCACTATTTTCTTAATGATGATAGAACATGGCTCTCCCCCTGAGAAATTTTGGGAAAAGCCGGCCTGACAACAACAGATATATTTAAAGCATTTCAAATTCAACACCTCCTTGTTAAAGTTTTCAGAGTTAATACCCCTCCTTCTGCTCCGCTTGATTTTCAGGGAGAATTAAGTCCACTAGCGGGCTTTCCACATGCAGTCTCCAGAATTTACAGCACGGTTCATAATTGAGTATGTCCAGAAAGCTTTGGTCCTACAAATAATTGGACCACACTACTTCCAGAGACAGTAATTAACTGGCCCCAGTTGTGGAGCTCTTGTCACAAAATAGTTACTCAGGACAGACTTCGTCTTATGCAATACAAAATTTTACATAATCTCTATTATACACCTCAGAAACTGGCCAAATTTGGAACTGTGGGATCCCCAATATGTGTAAGATGCAAACAAGGGGTGGGTGATCTGTTGCATATATTCTGGTCTGGCTCCAAAGTGGCTCCCCTGTAGACCCTAATTCAACAAAGAGCAGATCCACTCCTGGGCTTAGCCGACCTATTCTCAGCTGAAATTAGCCTGCTAGGTGAATTTTTTAGCCATTACAGTATTACATTGGAAGTATTATATGGCAATAATTTCCATGTCAGTCAAGAAGATAGTCTTGAAGCATTAGAAAGATGACATACAACTCACCTATGCTGAATAGCTCCAAGAGTTTCTAGCCAATCTTCGCACTGAGAAAACTATAGCAAGTCTCCCTAATGAATTAAAAAATTCAATAGAATATGAGGGCCGCTACAAGCTCTCTATGCCAGTCAACCTGGAACACACTGAAATAACTAGATATAACCTAGAAACTTCTAATCACCTTTCTCTGCAAGGGGGTGGGAGGTGGGGGATATAAGGGAATAGGAAGGGGGGGAGGGGGAGAGGATGGATTATGTAATTCCAGTTTGTAAACTGTTTAATATATATGTACTATTGATATATCCTCTGTATTGGAAAATATCTAACAAACTTTAAATTGGAAAAAAAAAGAACTTAAGGCTTATCCATGGTATATAAATAATAAGGTGTCACAAACTTTAGACTCATGTTTAATGATTTTAAATGAGCAATCTGATCGCAGAATCTTTACTAAGTTTGGGCTTGAGACATTTCCTTCAAAGATACTTAAAGAAGGTATAAGGTGAAATGGGTTGTATATGCCGGCGCAACAAAAAAGATCGTGACCGTCATTTCAGCGACGGGCTCCATGTCCACCGCAAGTTGCAGTTGGCATGGAGCTGCACAGTTCGACACTGTTTTTTTACATAGGGAGGCTTCACCCCCTCCGAACCCCGCAAACTAAAGGATTCTAACTCCAGGTCAGAGTTAGTTTGGGGAGGGGGTGCAGGTTGGGGGGAAATGGTTGCCCACTTCCAGCGGCATTTGTACAGCGACATGGCGCTGTAGTCGATATCAATGCATGTCACCATAGAAATGTCACTGTTAGGGTGGCATACCAGGTGAAATGGCCTAATCAAGAGTTGGGTGACTTGAAGTACTGCTGCGAATTTGGAACATTTGAAACTTTAACTCACATGGTGCTCTACTGTTCTAAATATGAAGATATTAGGAAAGCCTGTCTGTTTCCTTTTACAGAAATTGTTTTACCATGTAACTGATATCTTACTTGTTTTAAAGCAGCAGTGCAGCAAAAAATGTTTTTACAAAAGTTAGTTGCAGCTACAGTTAATGAAAATATCAATTAAACTATAAGCATGCCTCTCAGATCTACTTTTCTAGGTACCTGCTGTGCTGTGCACCATGATTTTTTTTATTTTCTGGATCCTAACCCTCACTAGGTATACAATGGTATTTCTAAGTCAAATGAGGTGGACATCTTTTTTCTTGGAAAAAAAAATTAAAACATTTAGAAAATACTCAAATGTTGGTGGAACTAGAAAATGTATCAACAAATAAAACTGGAAGATGCTGGGAATCTTTTGTAGTGCCAAAATGTAGAGCCAAATGGTCTGCCCAAATTCATTACACTGCTGCTTTAAGGAATTCTTTTCTTTCTTTTTTTTTTTTTTGCATTTAATGCTGTTTTTGTGTCCCCCTACTCTGGTTGGCTCCCATCTGCTCAGCCGCTCCAGTCCTATCACCCTGCTGTCCCCCAGTTCTTACCTTCACCTCCATTTTCCCCCCAGAGTTTAATCCCCAGTGGAAGGGTGGTGGAGTCTCCCCCAATCTCTTTACCAGAGGCATTTACATTTTTCCTCATCACCTCTAGGATACAGGCAACAACAGTGCACAAGTACATCACACACAAGCATGCATAGTGCAACACCAAACAATGTCCTTCCACCCCTGAGCTGCTCCCAACTGCACTGCCACCTGTGGTCACCCAGGTGGCAGTATAGCAGCAGAGCTGACTGCTCACTCTCCCTGGAGGAGAACAGTGTCCCCTGGGATGCTCAGTCCTCCCTCTGCCCATCCCATGATGACCCAAGTTCATTCCCAAACTTGGGCTGCCAGCATTGCGAGCAGTAGCACTACCACTATTCTGATAGGAAGACCAATGAACCCCTTTCCTGAAATAGTGGCATATAATGTCTTAAAATGTCTGAAAATGATCAATGCTAAAAATTTAAAAGAGGACAAAGAAGTCTTTGTTGGCAATTATAACTGTACTGTATAAGGATCTGTTTTTCATATACAAAATTGCCATAAGAGAGGTTATAAAAATTTCATTTTCTTGCACACTTCCAGTGATAGCACTAATAGATGTATATACGCTGAACTTATTGGTTTAAAACTATTCCCAAACTTGTAAAGCTGCACAAAAGTTATGAAAGATGACATATAAGTGTTTATTTTTTAGTGCTGAATAGACTGTGTTCATATGAAATTAGAGATTACAGGTTGCATGACACCATATGGGGATGTAGGTTATCGGGCCCAAATCCTTTTCTTGAATTAGCTAAAGTCACTAGCTTACATGTCACTTTAGTATAGAATTAATGGAAAATACAAATGAATTGTTCTATGTATTATATGGGTATGCCAGATAACATTATAAATGATGTAAAAAATTCCCCCTTATACAAGATTTCCAGTCCCATAATACTATTGTTCAAATCTCATAATACTAGCATTCAGAGACTGTAATACTGTTGTATGGATGTCTGAATGACAGTATTATGAGGCAGATGTAGAAGAACAAACTGCTCGATTCCCTGTGCTAAGTATGAGTCGGCTTTTTCTGTAATCGCCATCTGCAGAAAAAGCCGACTCACTGCTGATGAGATGCACAAAAAAATGGCTCTCTGCTACCAGTCAAACTACTGCCTGCACAGTATTTACTTTGGAGCTGCTGCTTTTGGAGAGAGGCAAATGTGGAATCTACTTTGAGAAGTCTAAGTTCAAGCTGCTCACAATTACACACGTACAACCCCCTTCCCCAACATGCCCCCTTCCCCACACACATGCAGTATGGCTACCTTGGTTAGCCAAGGAGCTGGAGGAGCAGTAAAGAAACAGGACAGGATTCACAAGGTATGTTTATCCAAGGAGTTGAAGGGGGAATAAAGAAACAGCAAGTGCAGTGAACATGTTGGTATGAGAGTGAGCCTTTGAGGGGTGTGACACTGTCCGCCCAATGCAAAGTAGTGTTGCAGGGGCCTGACAGTGCCTCACCAATTATCACCCAGACTGACTATGACAGAGTTTCTGGCTTGCTTAGTGAGGATGGCACCAACTTCAAAAGAAGTTGCCATCCCTTTGATCTGCATCACCCAGCAAGCCAGACTGATCTGTCATCGTCAGCCTGGAATGCTTGCCTGCAACAAAGAAAACCGCCCATCAATGTCTGTTGCTGACTGCCCTCACTGTACGCAGACTCTCCCTGTCAGCGCCCCCCCCCACAAACAGTATTGATACTGGAGGTGCTCAATCCCCCAGTGTAGAAGAGAACCATCCATTGATGTCTGTTGTGCCCCCCAAACATAACTCAGTGACACTGGGGGTGCCCAATCCCCCAGTGTCCTTAATGATTTAAATGCTGTCCCTCCCAGTGACACTGGGGGTGCCCAATCCCCCAGTGTCCTCCATTAATAGAAAACTCCCTGAAATAAAGAAAAATGTCCCTCGTCATTTTATTTTTTCCTGAAAAAAGAAAACCATCCATCTTTGTCTGCTGCACCATTACCCACCCCTCAAATGATCCTCCCACTCAGGACCCAACACCCCAAACCCCCACCCCATACTTACCCAATGGAGGTCTGTCACCACAATCTTCCTTGAACAGCAGAGATGTCTTCATTCTTCAAAGCCCAACCACAAACTGAGGTAAGTGCTTCACTGTGTTTCAATGGGCGTTTTCAGTTTCAATATATTTCAATGGGGTTTTCAACTTAGTGCCATAACTTGGCCATTTTTTAATATTTTTGCCCAATATTTTCCACATACCTTTTTTGGGACCCCACATCATGAACAATTAAGTGACATTATGAAATTCTATCCCAAAAGATGATTTCACGGTCACTGCACAAAATCATCTTTTGGGCATGAGTTGACAATTGACTGGGTAACTAGGCAACTGGATAGGGGCCATGCATTAGATGTCCTGTATCTGGACTTCAGTAAGGCATTCAATTCAGTGCCACATGGAAGGCTGGGAAGGAAGTTAGTAGGCACAGGGGCAGGTGCAAAGCTGGTGAGATGGGTAGGAAACTGGCTTCAGGAAAGGCAACAGAGGGTGGTGGTGGGTGGGGAGCTCTCACACCCAAGGGCAGTGACGGACGGTGTTCCACAGAGGGCTTGGTGTTGGGACCAGTGTTGTTTGGGATATTCATTGCAGACATATCATGGGACATCAAGAGCAAGATCAGTCTGTTTGCTGATGATACCAAGGTAGGCGCAGTGGTGGATGACCTAGGGGATGGCAGGGGTTGCAGGATGATCTGGCAAAGCTTGAAACCTGGTCAGACACCTGGCAACTGGGGTTTAATGCCAAAAAGTGCAAGGTGCTGCATTTTGGGATAAAGAACCCAAGGAGGAGTTACCAGCTAGGGGGAGTGCAGCTAGCCTAAACAGAGGAGGAGCAGGATCTGGGTGTGCTCATTACAGGGTCGATGAACAACTCAGCACAATGTAGGAAGGCATCTGCAAAGGCCAACAAAATGCTGGGTTGTATTGCAAGAGGTATATCCTCGAGGAGGTGATTCTACCATTGTATAGGTCATTAGTTAGACCACACCTGGAGTACTGCGTGCAGTACTGGTGCCCGTAACTGAAGAGGGACATTAAGTTACTGGAGGGTGCAGCGCAGGCAACAAAGATGATCAAGGGCTGGGGACTTATCATAAGAGAGGAGGTTGAAGGGTTGAACATGTACTCACCGGAGGAGAGGAGGACAGGGGTGACATGATTGAAACCTTTAAATACATGAAAGGAATAAACAAGGCGGTACAGAGGGCTGTTCAAGGTAAGGAGGGAGGGCCACCAGGGGCTATGATATGAGACTGGAGGAGGAAGGTTCAGGAGGAGATGAGGAGACACTTTTCACAGAGGGTGGTGGCTGGGTGGAATCGTTACCTGCAGAAGTGGTATGCAGTAGAACAGTGGACTGCTTCAAAGGGATGGGACAGGACAAGGGGGAAGGTTAATGGAGGGGAAGGGTGGAAGGGAGGGGCAGCTGCAGAATAAGGGGTGCTAGTTGCACATTTGAGCAGACTTGATAGACCTCTAGGCCTTTATCTGTTGGCAAATTTCGTATGTTCGTAATTTACTCCACCTTTGTTCATAAGGTGGGGTCATAAGAAGGCTATGTTGAAAATGTGGTGTAAAAATATTAAAAAACAACAAAGTTATGAGCCTGTGTTGAAATTTGCGAATGCAGGCTCGTAAGTTTGGCAATTGTCAGTATTTTTACCCTAAATTTTCAAAACAGCCATTTCTTCACAGCACCTCATAAATGTAACAGCTGTCATTTTTCAGATCTTGACCAAAATGTTCTTGTTTTGCTTCCTGAAAGGTGATTTCACAGTCGCTGCATGAAATCCCCTTTCAGGCAGGAGATGAATTTTTTTTCTGCACTTGTTCATGAGGTGGGGTCATAAGGAGGCTATGTTGAAACTTTGGGGCAAAAGTATTAACAGAAGACAAAGTTATGAGCCTATGTTGAAATTTATGAACGCAGGCTTGTAACTTCGGTAATTTTCAATATTTTGACCCCAAATTTTCAACATAGCCATTTCTTCACACCACCACATGATTATGACAGCTATCATTTTTCATATCCTGGACAAAGTGTGTTTTTTGAATCCCGAAAGGTGATTTTGTAGTCGCTGCGTGAAATTATATTTCGGCCAGGAGTTGAAAATGTTCTTTGCACTTGTTCATGAGGTTGAGTCATAAGGGCACGTTGAAAATTTGGCACACAAAAATTAACAAACAAGACAGTTACACTTCCCAGCATCATCACTTCTGCTTTGCATTCTTAAATGTTAATAAAATGATTCTTTCACTGAAGCAGTTTTCAAACACACACACCCATGACACCAGTGCACATGACGAATATTCAGCATTGACAAATGCTTAGAAACATAGGCCCAGATATTCAAACTGCACCCAAAAAGTGTGCAATAGCAGGAGCAAGTGCAAGTCCATTGTGCCCATGCACAAGAGGTGCGATATTCAACAACTGAGCCGGCCAAGATGCGCCTACAGCCGATGACTGAATATCGCACCACCTGCACCATAGTGCAACTAGGGAGGGGAAGCTGAGCATATCTGATGCACCATAGCGCAACAAGGGATGTTCAGCTGAGCAGTCCAGAGGTGCCACAGCGCAACCAGGGATGCCCCCCAGCAGCAGGGCAGCAATGCAACTGCACAACCAGGGATGTAGGGGCCCACCACCCATACCACAGATGGGCAGAGGAACACACAGCAGAACATACATTGTCCCCCCACACCCCATGCACTGCACAACTGGGGGAGGGCTGGAATAACCACTGGCCCATGGAGACAAGCAACCAACCCACAGCTGGGCCATGGTGCCCCATCACACCACCTGGAAAGCTGTGACTGGCACACAAGGAGGGCCGACCACCCCGTGCCACACCATCCCCAAAATGCAGAGCACACCCTGCACCATGACCCCCAGACACCCTGTCCAGGAACAGCGTCCACCACTGCAGGATACCCCATGCATGCCACCACCCCCACTGTGACAATGCAACCCTGTGCACCACAGAACCATGCAAGGCAGCCCCACCACGAGCACCCATCAGCAGGATGCAGCACACAGCGATGCAACGATGGTGTACACAGTGCCACCATGCACAGCTCCCCCTGAGGTACAGCTGAGAGACTGGCCATGCGTCGGCATATGAGGTACCCCACACATGACAGGGCATGCCCTGGACCCCACCACCAGTGGTACAGCTCCTTGCACACCCTCCCAAGGACACACCCTGACCCAGCACTGGCCACAACAGGCAGCGCAGACACCCACAGTGGTGCATGGAAGCATGCACCACACCGGATGCAACACAGTGCATGGACAATCACCC
This sequence comes from Neoceratodus forsteri, assembly GCA_016271365.2. Taxonomy (NCBI): domain Eukaryota; kingdom Metazoa; phylum Chordata; order Ceratodontiformes; family Ceratodontidae; genus Neoceratodus; species Neoceratodus forsteri. Next base: position 593,902,135 of record CM028133.1, on the reverse strand, counting down.
ACCCATACCCAAGGGCACACCAACACAGGGACACAGTAGTGGGGCAACCAAGCCCCCGTCGTGGGCCCATGGAAACTGTGTACACACTGCCAGCAGTCCCTCCATGGCACAGGAGTACCAGCCATCCTGGCGCAGACCTGTGTACGCCACCATCATTTGCCGGAGCACAAGTCACAGACAGTGGTGCACATCCCCTGCAACACACACAAGCCACAGCATGGAGGTGGGACAACAACCGCGGAGGCCACAGTGTCACCCGAGGTAGACATGCACCACACCAGTGACAGGAGGCAACCCAGCATTGTGACAGGTACAGTGGCTGCCCTGCATGGACAGCCACCACTGACATGCCAGCAGACCATGCAGGTCACAGACATGCAAGGGTGTCAGCTGCATAGGCCATGGATGGGCTGACAGGTGCGCCATGGACACAGAACATGCACCATGGACCACTGCAAACAGTCATACAGTGCACAGGGAACAACACACACACCACAAACACTGACTGATAGCTACTCCCACACCATAGTCACCTCCCCACGGACACATACCCATGACTGCACCACCCCTGATGCCATGCACACCACTGCAGCTGAGCACCTATAGCCCGCTGCAAATCAGAGACCACCACAGTATTCATATCGAAAGATTTGTAATAAAAAATATAAAAAAAAACTATTTACAACTATGTACAAATGTGTGGGGGGAGAGCCACAAACAAGGTGGGGGTGGGTAAAGGGCAGGGATGAACAAATGGGACAGGAAAGGAGGGGTGTGAGGGTGGGTCCAGGGGGGTAGGAGAAATCAGGGGCATATGGACGTTCAATGGGAGCCCCGCTCCCCGCTCCAGCTGCTCCACCTCCCGTGTCTCCTCCGGACCCCCCAGCCGCTCAGTCCTTTGCAGGATGTCCAATGATGCCCTCGCCATGTTTGGAATCTCCTGCAGTGCCTCCTGGATAGCCTGCAGCTGGCAGACACCTAGGACAAGGGAGCACAGTCAATAGGTGTGAATGCACAGCCCCATATAGCCCACCCACTGTGCATGGCATACGGCCGTGGTACATGCCTCTGTGATGGTGTGTGACCACCCACAGTGATCATGTCCACAAGACCTGCCCACCCAGGCACATACAGTCATGTGGACCGCTGCACACACCCACCGGCCAAGTCCTGCATAGCACCACCATGGCTGTTTAGTGACATGGCTATGTGGTGCGAAGGCAGTGGCACAGCCATGCACCCGGTGCATGCATGGACCACCATTGACACACTCCCAGACATGCAGTGCCACTGAACAGTGCTAACTGTAACAAGTTGCGTGCATGGCAGTGGTGTCAATGGATGGTGGCCATGCCCCACTGCCCGCCCTGTTACACAGCATGCAATAGTAATCATGGAGGTATGGCACTCACCATCATCAGGCCGGTCCCTCTGGCGCTGTGGACCTTCACCCCTCCTAATGGCCCTGTCTTCCTGCTGGCGCCTCTGCTCCCTGGCCAGCCACCTCCCTTCCGGCCCTGTGGTGCAAACATGAGAGGAGCATCAGTACAATCCCAGCAAAGTCCCCTGCCCCCATGTGTGCAATCCCACCCAGCCAGACCCACCCACCCCACACCCTGATAACACCACCACAGCCAACACTGGACGGTCCCTCCCTATGTTCCAGACACATACAACCATGATACCCATATGGAAGATAACAGTGTGTGGATGTAACACCTACCTGGCCGTGGTACAGTGCCCCTCCTGGCACGTGTCCGCAGGTGGGCAAGCAGGTCCAGTTCCATCCTCCTCAGGTTGCCATACGATCAGGTGGATAAGGCACTGGGACCTGATGGCAAACATCCCAGGGTACTTAAGGAGCTAAAGGTGGAGCTAGCAGAGCCATTAGCAGAACTGTTTAGTGAGTCTCTGAGCACAGGAGAGGTCCCAGAAGACTGGAGAAGGGCTCGTGTGATCCCGCTTCACAAGAGTGGTAGCAGGGAGGAGGCGGGGAACTACAGACCTGTCAGTCTTACCTCAGTAGTGGGCAAGATTATGGAGGCACTCCTTAAGGAAAGGATAGTGCAACACCTGGAATCCATAGGGGCACAGGATCCAAGACAGCATGGGTTTACAAAGGAAGGTCCTGTCAAACTAATCTCATAGATTTCTTTGACTGGGTAACCAGGTGGTGGACCAAAAGGAGCAGTTGATGTCGCCTACCTTGACTTCAGCAAAGCTTTTGACACTGTTCCACATAGAAGATTGATAAATAAGCTGGGTAGGTTGGGTAGGTCAAAGTTGGTCAACTGGGTGGCAAACTGGTTGACGGGCAGAAAACAGAGAGTGGTGGTAAATGGTATACAGTCAAGAAGAGATGCAAGTCACAAGTGGGTACCTCAGGGATCAGTCCTGGGCCCAGTCCTCTTCAACATCTTCATTAGTGACCTTGCAGATGGACTAGAGGGTAAGGCTTGTCTGTTTGCAGATGACACCAAGATCTGCAACAGAGTAGATGATCCAGATGGGGTGGGCAGAATGAGAAGAGATCTGGATAAACTAGCAAAATGGTCAGAAGAGTGGCAACTGGGATTTAATGCAAAGAAGTGCAAAATCATGCATAAGGGAAGAGAACCCTGAAGCCACTTATAGGCTGGGAGGGAGTTGCTAGCAGTCACAAAGGAAGAAAGAGACTTGGGCATCATCATCACCGATGACCTGAAATCATCCAAGCAGACCTCCAAAGCAGTAGGTAAGGCTAGGGGTGTTAGGGTGTATTAGTAGGGGTATCACAAGTCATAAGAGGGAGGTAATAATCCCTCTTTACAAGACACTGGTTAGGCCCCATCTGGAGTACTGCGTGCAGTATTGGAGGCCACACCTTCACAAGGACATTAACCAAATTGAGGCAGTCCAGAGAAGGGCAACCAAAATGGTGCAGGGACTGCATCAGAAGACATATGAGGACAGATTAACAGAGCTCAATATGTATACCCTTGAGCAAAGGAGGGACAGAGGTGATATGATCGAGGCATTCAAACACCTTAAGGGCATTAACAAGGTGAACGAGTCTAACATGTTTAAATATAAGAAAAATAGCAGGACAAGAGGACACAGCATGAAATTAAAGGGGGGCTGATTAAGGGGGAATGTGAGGAAATTCTTTTTCACAGAAAGGGTGGTGGATGCATGGAATGGCCTACCACAAGAAGTGGTGGCTATGAATACAGTGCAGGACTTAAAACAGTCATGGGATAGGCATAAGGGAGCAATACAAATGACTATGAATAGATAGGCCACTGACACAGCAAAGTCCGATGGCACATTTATAAGGTAGAAAAAGAAATGGGCAGACTGGATGGGCCTTACGGTCCTTATCTGCCGTCAGCTTCTATGTTTCTATGCCTGTGGCGGCACTGCTCCGCTGTCCGCCCCCTCCCTGTGGCCTCCTCCAGGGCGTCGGCCACCTCCTGCCACACCTGGCTCCTGGACCTGTCCAGGGGTGCCTCCACAAACAGTGGGCCATAAAGTGGCTCAACAATGGCCACCACATTTGCCAGTTCGATTTGGGTCCACTGGGCAGCTCTCCTCTGCACCATCTCACTTGCTCAGTAGGTTCAAAATGGCACTCTACAGCACGGTTCCACCACGTGCAGATGCTGCGTGGTACAGCGCTGCCATTCCCTATCATGCTGTCACTGAACAGCACGACAGTGGTACACCCATGCCTGACGCATGGTGCCTAGGGGGTCAAAGGTCGGGCACAGGGTCAAGGGTCTCTGGTGCACGGACAGGCACAGTGCCATTGGAACCCAATGCATGTAGCATGACAGGGTGCCTGTGTGCTACCTCCAGTAGCAGCCTACCGCACTGTTGCTCCAGTGTGCCTATGATGCCCCAGTGCCACAATGCCATATAGGTGAACATCGCTGTAGTGCCACTGGCACAATGGTGGCCTGCCCTGCATTGCCTCCCGCACACAGCACGTCAGCAGCGCAGCAGATGCCTGTGTCAGCAACCTGGGCATGCGCAGTGAGGTGTGTACTGCGCATGTCACAGAACTACGCCCTTGGCTCAGCACGTTCAACACAATTGCACAAAGCGCAACAGCGCGATATTCAGCCGTCATCTGCAAATCAGCTAATCAGCCATTCAATGGCGCAGCACTACAATTTGCATCCACTTAAAGTTGCGCCTCGCCTCATTTGCATGGGTTGCGCTATAAAAGTGCAACATTGGGCTGCACTGGCCATAGTCGGTTACTGCAGTCTATTGGTGAGTTGCATGCTGTTTGGGAGTGTGGACTGTGGATTTTGGGACATGCATGGGACTGCACAGTCACAGGTAACAACTTTCATTCTCACAGGCTAAATCATGACCGAGCGAGTTGTGGGAGAGGCGGAACACAGTGGTGGGAGGAGGAGGAGGTCTAATTTCACCAAGGCCAAGACGGATGCCCAGTTTGAGGCCTACCTGGATCTGGAGCCGCTTCTCAGCGGACGGTAGGGAACACCAAAGGCCCATGCTGCTGCATGGGAGGACGTGACATGTGCAGTGAACCTGCATGGCAGCCACCAGCGCTCCGTGCAGGAGAGCATGAAGAAGATGGGCACAGACAGGAGGAGGATAAAGGAGAAGGTGGCTGCCATCAGGGCAGCATGAGCTGCGACAGGTGGGGGACAGCCAGAGGTGCTACACCTGACCCCACAGGAGGAGAGGGTTGCTGGCAGCATGCAGCATTGTGCCATTGAGGGTGTTCCGGGTGGTGACTTCCAGACGGGTGGTAGCCTGTCACTGTATAGTAGGTCATAGTCTGTCTATTTGGGGAGGCAGGAGAGGTCACATGCAGTAACGCAACTTTGTTTTCCCTTACAGATCCTGAGCATCTGCATGGGTCAGCGGTGGTGGGCCTGTCCACTGAGGACAGTCAGATGGAGATGGAGAAGGGCCCATCCACCTCCACAGGTATATGTGGCTCAGTGTGACAGTGGGCCCGCCTGGCTGTCCAGACTGATGTTTTTGGAACAGGTGCGGAGGAGGCCCTGCCCATGTCCCAGCGTGCCAGTGTCCACGGATGCCTGCATGCTGTGACTCGGGCTGGTGCCGGGTCCATCACCGATGATGATGTCGCTAATGCCATGAGCAGTGACACGTGTGTGCCATGGGATGGCCACACAGCAGGTAACATCGCGGCCATGGCTGTGGGTGGTGCCACCGTGGAGGCCTGCGTGTCATCACAGTCCCAGCCTGTGCCTGTCAGCACCAGTGGGGCAGCACTGGTGTGTGTACAGGACAGTGGGACTGTTGCGGCCACTGCGGTGGCACCAGTGAGCCCTGGGGAGTGGCAACCAGAGGGGCAGCATCAGCAGTCGGCCAATGGGCTTGGGGGTACAGGGTCAGGGGGCGGTGTCAGTGCACTGCCTGTGGACATGCCCAGACCTGGTCCTGGTGTGCAGCGCACAACCTCAAGGGGTGCTGAGCATCAGGGCCACACACACCCTGAGGGGCAGGATACCGAGCAGGCAGATGACCTCTTGGATGAGCACACCCACATACTGCAAGCATCCGTCAACCAGCAGATGCGGCTTGTGACGTCGGTGAATGCACTGCGTGCGGCTCTGGAGTGGGCAGAGGAGTGTCGCAGCAGAGACACCGCTCTGATCCTGGCAAGGATGGACCGGTTCCGGGAGGATGTGACTACTGCCATTGACAGGCAGACACAGGCATTCACTGCTGTCGTGGCCACAATGGGCACACAGTTATTTGCCCATGCGTTGCAGACACAACACAGTGCACTGTACACCCCCCATTCCCGGCATCATGCAACACCATCCTTGTTGACACCGGGTTCAGCTGTGGGCATCCCAAGCATGCCTGGCGCAGGCATGTTTGGTGTGCTGTAGATCCCTGCATGAGCACGGTTGTGTTCACGCAGTGGAACCCCTGGGGGACCATTCGTGCCACCCCATGAGGCCAGTGGTCAGCCTGTCAGTGCTGGCGGGTCTCGGCGGGGCCACCCACGCATCCATGGCAGCTGAGGCACTGTGTCGCGTGACTGACCTGTCTCCCAATGCGGCTACTGTCTGGTGCTGCCCTGTGTGCATTGTGTCTTTCAGCAGGCATTGCACAGGTGGGTACCCGGCCCTGCATGTGGACACACAGTCCATCTGCACACCCTCCCAGCTGCTGTCCGCAGTTGCGTGTGCATGATGATGCCTGCATTGTGCTGTACACCAATGTACAATGGTGCTCAGCATCTGACACACGCACAAGGACAGGCAGTGGGCGTGGTGGTCTGCGGACATGCGTGTGGCTAGGGGTGGCATTCTGGGTCAGTGTGCCTCCTACACTTTGTGCATGTCTGGTGCGTTGTGTGTGTGTGTGTGTGTGTGTCCGCGTGGCATGTTAGACCTCACCCATCCCTGGTGGTGTGTGTGGTTCCATGCCGGCCACTTCCCTTGACGGCATGCACCCCTGGTGTGTGTCCATGCATGTTTGTGGGTTGTGCCTTAGCCACTGGTGGTTGCACATGGCCCCATGACTTACCTGAGTTGGCTGAAGTGATCCTCCATGATGGTGTCCCAGTGCAGCTGTGCCAGCCGGAGCAGTCGGGGTCCCATCGCCTAAGGGGGGGCTGCCCATCATCATTGTCACCGGCGTCCTCATCGTCCCCATTGCTGTGCCCCTCTTTGACCTGTACGGCTATCCCACATTCGTTGGCCATGTTGTGCAGGATGCAACAGGCCAGGAATAGCCCGCAGGCCTTTGAGGGGCTGTACTGTAGGGCACCGCCGGAGGTGTCCAGGCAACAGGAACGTGCCTTCAGCATCCCGAACACCCGCTCGATGACATTACGTGTGGTGGCATGTGCTTTATTGTAGCGTTGCTGCGATGGGGTCATGGGCTGCCGGTAGGGTGTGAACAGCCAGGGACGGAGTGGGTATCCACTGTCACTCATGTGTAGAGGGTGGAGGTTAGTTTGGTGATCAGCATCGCCCTGCCCCGGGCCATGTAGGCCACTACCCATGTCAACTCTGACCATGCCCCCCCAGGCCCTATGATTGTCCTTGTGGTTTGCATACTCACCCACTAGGTGGCCAGTGGGGATATCCCCACTCTTGAATCTGTGGCACAGTGCCGACTGGTGCCAGATGAAGGCATCATGTGCTCCCCCAGTGTGCATGGCACAGGCGTTGATTATCGCCCCTGGCGCCAGCACACCACCTGGCAGTTGATGCTGGCAAGCCCTTGCAATTTATATATCGGCCCTCTGGGCCAGGTGGTGTGGGATGGCCGCATGGGTGCAGTCTATTGCCCCTAGCATGCCAGGCATACGTGCTACCCTGTGGAACTCCTGTATATTTTGCTGTGCGCTCCACGGCGTGCTGGGGAAATGGATGTACTCCCACAGCATGTGGCAGCAGTGCACTGAGGGATGGGTGAGGTGGTGTGGCGTGGCCAACTGGGTTATGCCTGTGGTGTCCCCAGTTGGTCTCTGGAAGGTACCCGTGGCGAGCAAGCACATGCAAGCTGTCACTTTCATCTCCACTGACAGGGCATGGCTCCGTCGTGGGTGCCTGCATCACATCACTGCACAGCTCACAGAGCCACCTCAGAATTGCCCGATTCAGGCGGTACCAGCCCACGATCTCAGTATCACTATACAGCTCAAGCTGGTGGGCTCGGTACTGCCTGTTGGGGCATACCGCCGATGGGACCTTCCACGGCCATGCCCCTCTGCTGCCCGCCTTCTCACTCCCCTCATTACTGCCTCCATCTGGATGGTGGCACTGGCCATGTCCCTGGCTTGTGTTCACCCCCCCGGCAGCTGTTTCTGTATTCCCCCCGCTGTCCTGGCAGCTACTTCCCCTGCACCGGGAACACCTGCCTGTGCTGGCCTCACTGCTGTGTGGCAAGTACTTCCCCCTTCTGCACTGTGGCTCCCCTCACCTTCCCCTGAGCCTGTTGGTTCTATGTGCCCTTTCCTGGCCTGCCCTGTGTGTCCCTGCTGCCTAGTTTGTCCTGCTAGAGTTCTGCCTCATGTGCCTTCCCTGTAGCGTTCTTGCGCCTCTCCCTTGCTCCCTTTTATTTTGGCTCATTTCCACTATGACGCAACTTCCGCTTGCTCCTCTATTGCGCATGGCGCATGTTGTTGAATATCGCACTGCGCCATTTATGCATAGTTCCTCCCCCTTCCGTTGCGCATACATTCATTATCATTGCGCTGATGCTCAGCATGATTTGGGGGGCACAACTTCCTCCCGCTGAATATCATAGAATGGCGCATTTTCGGACTTGCGCAGACGCAACCCTATTATGCATGGCTCAACTCTTTTGAATATCTAGGCCATAGAAACTTAGACTTTGTCTGCAGATAAGGACTGCTTGGCCTACCTAGTCTGCCCGTTTCCCTTCCTATTTGATAAGCTGCAGATTCTAGTTAACCAACAGCTTACTTCCTCCTACCCCCCACTATAATTGCCTTATGTCTGTCCCATGCATTCTTGAATTCCTCCACTGTTTTTGACCCCACAACCTCCTGAAGAAGGTGGTTCCATGTGTCCACCACCCTCTCTGTGAAAAAATATTTCCTCACATTGCCCCTGAGCCATCCCCACCTCTATCTTCAAATTGTGCCCCCTTGTTCTTGCACTGTTGCACATCTCTTTTTCTGAAAGATGCTCCCCTCTTGGACTTTGTTGATTCCTTTGAGGTACTTGAAAGTTTCTATCATGTCCCCCCCTCTCCCTCCTTGCCTCAAGGGTATACATATTAAGCTCTTTTAGTCTGTCTTCATATGACTTCTGTTGTAGACCCTGCACCATTTTAGTTGCCCTCCTCTGGACCGCCTCCATCCTATGTCCTTGCGGAGATGGGGTCTCCAGAACTGCACGCAGTACTCCAGACGGGGTCTCACCAACTGTCTGTACAGAGGGATAACAACTTCTGTTTTCTACTGGCGATGTCTCTCCCTATGCATCCCAGTATCCCCCCTGTCCTCCTTACTGCCTTCTCACATTGCTTGCCTACCTTAAGGTCATCTGATATGACTACCCCCAGGTCTCTTTCCATTTTTGTTGTTGTTAGTACCTCCCCCATTGTGTACTCTTCCCTAAGGTTTTTGTTTCCCAGGTGCATTACTTTGCACTTCTTTGCATTTAATATAAGCTGGCATACTTTTGACCATTCCTCCAACCTTGCCAAGTCCCTTCTCATCCTTTCCACACCCCCCCCCCCCTGTATCAACCCTGTTGCAGATGTTTGTGTCATCTGCAAAGAGGCATATTTTTCCTTCCAGCCCCTCTGCAATGTCTCCTGTAAAAACATTAGGGGACCGGTTCCAGTACTGAACCCTGCAGTAACCCACTAGTAATCACCCTTTCTTCAGAGTGTACTCTATTTACTATTACACTCTGCATCCTGTTGTCCAGCTAATTTGTTAGCCAGGCACCACCCTGGGACCCACTCCCAGGCTGGCTAACTTGTTTATTAATCTTTTGTGTGGGACTGTGTCAAATGCCTTACTAAAGTCTAGATAGACCATATCCACAGCCCCTCCCTGGTCTACTACTTTAGTCACCCAGTCAAAGAAATCTATTAGATTCATCTGACATAACCTTCTCACTGTGAATCCATGTTGCCTTGGGTCCTGAGCCCCACTGGCCTCTAGGTACTCAACAATTTTTTCTTTCAGAAGTTATTTCATCATTTTTCCTACCACTGAGGTCAAACTAACAGGTCTGTAGTTTCCTGCCTCTGCCTTGCTCCCACTTTTGTGAAGGGGAATCACATCTGGCCTCCTCCAGTCCTCAGGTACCACACCATGCTCCCATGATTTGTAAAAATGTGCAGTCAGTGGTGTCACTAGGTCTCCCATTAATTATTTTAGAATTCTGTGATGAATCTCAACAGGCTTGTTTTTTAACTACTGCCCACCCAGTAGTCTGTCAGTGCTAATTATGCTGGAGGGGGAGGGAAGAAACAGCAAGTGGGGTGTGGTTCAGGCTTCCCTGTTTTCTAGCTTTCTAGTATATTATGTGTTGGGTCACCCAAATGTACCATGAACAAGCTTCAAACAAAAAAAGGCTGGGTGAACTCCACTGAAAAGGTTCTTTTCAGTGGAGTTCATCCACCCTTTTTTTGTTTGGAGGGAAGAAACAGGACAGGATTTCAAACTTGGAACTCCTTGGATCCATATATTACAAAAATGAAATACAGGGGACTGTGTATCATGAGGCTGTAATACCCTCTTGATATTCTGGTGACACGTTGGAACCTTTTGATGTTATTATAGCTTCATAATGCACAGTCCCCTATCTATCATTCTATTTTTAGATGATAATATTTATTGTTTATAGATATATCTAATGTTGAGTATTAATATGTCCCTAGTTGGTAATTGTATATGGATGTGATATTTGTTGGAGATTTATTTTCTTATTTTAATTTAAAGACTTTATTAAGTCAAACCTTAGCCAGCCCACCAGTGCAGTGGTAGTACTACCGCATACAACATTAGTAACCCAGGTTCGGGAACAAGCCTGGAGTGTCAGAGTGCTAGCCAGGGGGAGATAAGATGAGCATTCCTGTGACAGCTCTCCTCCTCTGTGCGGGTGGTTGGTGGAGCCTGGCACACGAGTGACTCCCAGTGGAGACTGGCACTACACCACCTTGGACCACATACAGGAGGGAGGCAACAGCAGATATCTGTGGGTTATGCATAGGTGCATTCATGACCACACGCTGACATCATTGCATGTCTGCACTTCTGGGGCAACTAACAGAAAACCCTCCTTGGGTGAGCAGCATGACTGAAGACTTAGGACTCCTTCACCACTTGAATGGCACTTTGTCTTGCTCTTCAGGGACCTATGATTGATCTTGGTCCCACCTCCCATCCCCTTGGGGAGCTCTACCATGAGAGGTAAATGACAGGCCTCCTTTGTGGGTGTGTGGGGTGGATGCCAGGTGGGAGGGGGTGAATCTCAGGAGACGGGAAAAGTATGGGGTACATCGCCACCAGTACAAGGAGAAATCAACAAAGCTGAAAAACCAAACCAAAACAAAAAACAACCTTGAACGAAACTGAGGATATCATGCCAGTTTGTTTTTGTTTTTTTAAATTAATATTTGTTAGTACAAAGCAAACCATGCAAAAAAAATTAAAGGAACACTACACCCTCTCATATTGTACATTTTATATGATTAATTGTCACCAGTGACCTTCATTCCCGTAGCTGTTCGGTATATGAATTGTGCTTTTAGTTTACTTTTGCTAGTGGTGGTAGTCCCCCTGTAACCAAGGCCTCTGAAATTCTGTGAGTCAATGGTTGCAGAATTTTCCACAGAATTTGCATCATGCCGCAGAATTCATTGTTTTTGGTGAGTTTTCTTTCAAATATACAGTTTTTCCATAGTGCAAGGCTCCCGTACCCATCTTGTTTACCCTGAAGCCCCTCCTCTGTGCTTGGCATGTGATGTCATCAATGACATCACATCATATTTTAGCCAATGGCAGGACTGCATTCTGCCACAGAAATGAATAAATCATGTCACAGAAATCAGAAAATGCTGCTTCAGAAGCCAAGGAGCCCTTGCCGCAGAAATCAGAAAATGCTGCCGCAGAGCACTAGGGATCCTGCCTGTAACTACCGTGGGTGACTCCATTTTCAGACTATTGAAATCTCATTTGTTCCTGGGCTCTGATTTATCAGTAAGAACATGATTTCATAACATCCATTTATACCATGTATCTCTATGTTGCAAATATAAATAAGCTGAGAAACTGTCTGGAAACCCACAAATTGAATGTACTTTAAAAGAAAAACCTGTACTACAGCTTCTAAGCAGTTTTTAAAGCTAAATAAAGGTAAATGATATTTTGTACCTTTCTGCAACTTATTTTGTTGAACTGTGGTTAAGCAGGCAGGCATACTGTATAGTCTAAATAGTGGTGACACATCATGTACAATGAGAATACAGCAACCAGAAAATGGAGTTCCCAGAAGAGTTACTGTATATGGGACTAATATAAACAGTGAAAATAAACAAAAACAAACACATATATCCCCAACAACTTAAAGAAAAGAGTTGACCTTTGACAGTTGACAAGGAAACAAATTATATTGTGAATATACTGTTTTAGTATGTTATTCCTATCAGTATTTGTCTGTCAATACATTAATTTAAATTTTGTTTTTAATGACTTGTGATCCACGTTTGCACCACTGCTTATAAACCAAACCTCACATTCTTTTTTTTTCCCATATAACTTTTTCTCTGGCATGGCGCAGGTAGCTATCTGCCCCATTCCTGCCTCCCCAAACTAGTTACAACCTCTGAGAGACTTACCTCACCCAATGTTTCCCCCTGGATTGTCCCCTTGGCAGGACTTGGAGAGAAATGACTGTCCTTACCCCACCAAATGATCATATCCAAATGTGGGTGGACATTTCCCTCAGCGGTATGTGTCAGAGGCAGGCAGAAGGGGCTTCATGAAACTCATGTTCTATTTTCTCTCCAGTTCCCTGCCATGGCAGTGACATCAGAATATGTTGCATGTAGGCACACACATCCTGTGTCAAACCTGTTGTGCACTCCCTACTGCGATGCACACTCTTGCACTGACACCAGGCCTCCACTAGGTGGCAGTCAACAGCGAAACACACCTCCCTGGGATAGGACAGCCATCCTCCAGATGTTCAATTCGGCTGTCTCTGACTGACCTCCAGCTACCTGAGTCTCCTTCTGAACTTGGGTTGCTGGCATGGTAGCAGGTGAGGCATCTCGTGCCTCAGCCCTCTTCGCCACTAGGCCAGTCCCTAACTACATATCTTAGCATACGGTATGACACTTTAATAATATTATAATACATAGTGAATGATACTAGCCTTATAAAATACAGGACATTGAAGGCTTATTATCTACTGCTAGCACATTGTTACTGTAGTTACTAACATCTGTTAACTGCAGAATGTACACTCATATCAGTCTACATTCCGCACGAGTTTAACTCTTGGCTACAAGCGGCTCTGCAATGACTTCCTGCTCTAACTTTCAACTGAACTTGCAAAATTTTGTTGTTGACACCACATTTTTTTTGTATAAAATGCTTACTAAAATTAAATATCTCTTAAATTCTAAGCCTTACCTTCATTTTCATAAAACAAAATGCAGCATTACTAAGCAAAATTTTTAGCATTGATCATTTTCAGACATTATATGCCACTGTTTCAGAAAAAGGGTTCATTGGTTGGCTTGTCAGTACAATGGTAGTGCTACTGCTCATGACGCTGGCAGCCTGAGTTTGGGAATGAAAATGGGTCATTAGGGGATGGGGGGAGGGAGAGGATTGAGCATCTCAGTAGACACTGTCCTCCTCCAGGGAGTGTGGGCAGCCAGCCCCACTGCTATACTGCCACCTGAGTGACCGCTGGTGACAGTACAGACGGGAGCAGCTCAGGGATGGAAGGACATCTCCTGGTGTCACACCACGTGTGCTTATGTGCAATGTGCTTGTGCACCCTTGTCACCTGGGTCCTGGGGGCAACAAGAAGAAAATGTAAACACCCCTGGGGAAGAGATTGGGGGAGCTTCTACCACCCTGCCACAGGGGATCAGGGGATTAAGCTCTGGGGAGGGGTGGACACAGGTGAAGTTAAGACCTGAGGGATGCCAGGGTGATGGGGCATGGGTGGTCAACCAGATGGGGGCCAACCAGAGACTAAGATGACACAAACACAGCATTAACTGCAAACAAACAAACAACAAATAAACAGAAAGAAAAAGACTTCATTAAGCTTTAAATCAAATACAACATAATCAGTTACATGGTATAAAATCCCTATAAAAGGAAACAAACAGGCTTTCCTAACTTCATATTTAGAATAATGCAGTATCACATGAGTGAAAATTTCAAATGTTCCAGATCCGCAGCCATGCTTCAAGCCTCTGAATTCTTGATTAGGCTCCTTCACCTTATACTTTCTTTTTAGCATCTTTGAGGGAAATGTCTCAAACCTAAACTTAGTAAAGATTCTTCCATCAGAATGTGCTTCTGAGCTTTAAAAGCATTGTGTTACCCAGGATGTAACCCTCCTGTTCTGAATTGCAATTTGTGAGATAAAATAATGTACTGTTAGATCTTACTTCGAGGGTATCTCTTCCAGTAGGCTTTCACCAGTAGGACATGAGCCATTATGTGCTAGGACCACACAGAAACCTTTCTAGCTAGCAGTATACCAGTGGGGGCTGCCCATCTCTGATGTCAGCACCAGACATCAGCTTATGCTATTTAAGGTGGGCAGCCCCCACATGCTCCTCAGTTCTTTCCCGCCATTAGCAAGTGTATGTCGGACCATGGATTCCACCAAAGCTACAGTTGATTGGCTGTTTTTCCCATGCTTTCACCACGCTTTTTTATTTTCTACAACATCCCAGTAAGTACTGAGTTTTTTCAGTGTTCATTACCTTTTATGTCTTCTCAGCCTTCTTCAACTGAATGCTCCATGAAGTGCACCAGCAACAAACAACTTCCCAACAAGGATTGACATTCTGTGTGCCTCTTCTGTCTAGGTCCTGACCATGACATCCAGGCCTGTGAGGCCTGCCAGAAGTTTAACCAGGCCACCAGAAGACAATGCCATAGGACTCTCTAAGGCCATCTCCTCAAGCAGAAGGTCACCCAGATGGAATGGGAGCTACAGGCCTGGAGCTCCTCCACTTCTCCAGCCCAGTCTTCCAGCTTGTCTTCTTCCATATCAAAAGGGAAATCACCAGGGAAGCACAAACACCCAGACAAGGACCCCAACTGTTCCCAGTCTTCGTCCCACTTGTGGTCACCACACAAGGCCTCTTCTGGATCTTCCTCTCTCAGAGGATTGACCTCCAGGGCCAAGCTCACCCTCTCCCCTTCAGGGTTGCCGCTGGTCCCGTCACTTGCCCAGGTCTCTTTGACTGGTGGTGGCTCCTTGGGGCAGGGGACGTCGGTCCCTGCTCCTCCGCTTTTCCATCCACTGTTCTCTGCAGGCACTACAGCAGGAGGTGCGACTGGAGCTCCTCCAGTCAGTGCGGGTGCTGCTGAGGCCAGTTCTTGCCTGCTGCCCCATCACCCATGCCCCCAATGCAGGTCTTGGTCTCTGAAACCTCCGTCGGTCCTACCCCTCAAATACAGGGGCAGGCATCACTGGATACCGGCGTCTCTTTGAGCCTGGTCTCTCCCCAGCCATTGCCAGTGGCACCCTCTTCTCTGGCACTAGTCTCTCATATGCCAATGCAGTCCACCCTGGCATCGCCTAGACTGACACATGCTAAGCTACCTTCTATACTTCTGCAGCCCGTGGGTCCAACGCTGGTTGCACCTCTGATGCTGGTGAGGCCTGTGCTGGCCTCCCCTCTGCCTACTCCAGGGGGATCTGCACCCAGCCTACCACTCCCACAGCCAGGGGGACTGATGCCTGGGCCTTTACTCACATCTGCTGGGCCACAGCCAAGGTTCCCACCACCAATGCCCACAGACCCGGCGCCGGGCTACCCATATCTGGAACCTTCAGGGTTACCACTGCCGACCTACCCGTATCCTGTGCTTGTTGCGCCTCAACCATCATATCCTTATCCTGAAGCAGTGGGCCTGCCACCACTGCCCATGGATTACCATGGCCTGATCTCAGCACTCTAGGCCATCATGCAGTCCCAGGCTACTCAACCGGGCCTGCTTCCATTTCTTCCTGGTCCCCAAGAAGATGGGGGACCTTCACCCAATCGTGAATCTCAGCAGTCTCGGCTTGTACATAGAGTACAAGTGCTTCAGAATGGTCACCATACAGGGCCTTCTACTTCTGCTTCACCAGGGGGACTGGCTATGCTCCTTGGATATGCAGGATGCCTGCCTGAACATCAAAGTCTTTTCGGCCCACAGGCACTCTGCTTCCATTTTATGGGGGAGTGCTACCAGTTTCAGGCCCTCCCCTTTGGCCTTTCCTCAGCCCTCTAGGTATTTATAAAATGCCTGGCGGTAATGGCGGTGGCTTTGTGAAGACAGGGCTTTTATGTCTTCCCCTACCTGGATGATAGGCACTTGGTGGCCCCATCAAGAGATCACTTCCAGAAGACACCAGAAAGCACTTGCCACCTGTTTCAGTCCCTGGGCATTACTATCAACCTGTCCAAGTCCTCGCTTACCCCCTGCTAGCACCTCCTCTAAATAGGGGCTGTCCTGGACACAGCACAGAGCAAAGCCTTTCTGCCTCTGGACAGAGCAAAGTGGCTTATGGCTCAGGCTCAGCCTCTGATTCAGCACTGCAACATTTCAGTGAAAGAATTCCTCAGACTCCTGGAATGCATGGCCGCAGCCATTGCCACGATCCCTCTGGCACGGCTGCACATGAGCGTGTCTCAATGGACTCTCTGGGTGCAATGGGACCAGTGGGTAGATTCCCTGGATCAGCTAGTGCTGGTTTTGGGCCCTGTCTAGAAGGTCCTTCAGTGGTGGCTGGAGCCCAAAACTCTGTTACAGAAGTAGCCTTTTCCTCCCCACCTCTCAGCATATTCTCACCACTGATGCCTCAAGCCTCAGATTGGAAGCCCACATGGGAGCTCACCAGGCACAAGTAACTTGGTCAGCACTCAAGCAGGGTCTCCTCATTAACATTCTTGTGATGTGTGCAGTCTTGTATGCTTTTCAGACCTTTCAGACTCAGCTCTCCCCGGGTCTACTCCTTGTTCAGATGGACAGCATGTGTGTTGTTTTTTATATAAACAAGCAGGGAGCACGCATTCCTACCCCCTATGCAGGGAAGAAATGAAAGACTGTTATTGGGCCATTGAGCACAGCATTCAACTATCAGCCATCCATATTCCTGGCATCCAAAATGTCCTGGTGGACACTCTAAGCCGCTCATGGTCTAGGGCTCATGAGTGGGAGCTTCTGACTTCAGTGCAAATTACCTCTTCAACAGATGGGGTCAGCCCAAGTTGGACCTTTTTGCATCCCCACTCAACGCAAAACTGCTGTTTTTCTGCTTGCTAGATCCCAGGCCTTGAGATTTCTAGTGCGATGCATTGTCCCTCTCCTGGACAGGGAGGTTTCTGTACACTTTCCCTCCCTTCCTGCTTCTTCAATGGGTTCTAATCAAACTCCAGATGGAGGAGGCAATGATGATTCTCATTGCTCCCTTCTGGCCTTGCCAGATTTGGTTTTCCCTTCTGCAGCAGCTGGCAGTGGAACCTCCATTCTCCTTGTCCCTGTGTGCCAGCTTGCTCTTCCAGGACCGAGGCATCCTGGTCCATCCGGACCTCAAGTCACTTTATCTGCATGCATGGCTCCTGAAAACATAGCCATGGATAGAATTGGGGTTTCCCCTACTGTGGTCGATGTGTTGTTTGTGGCCAGGAAGCCCTCCACCAGGGCCACCTATTCCATGAAATGGAAGCTGTTTGCTCTATGGGCTGCTTCACATAAGCTGGATCCATTCATCTGCCCGGTAGACCAGGTCCTAGAGTGCCTTCTGTCCCTCTTGGACTTGGATTTAAGATATTCTTCTATCAAGGTATATCTTTTTGCCATCTCTGCATACCATGTACCTGTGGACGGTTGCACAGTAGGCCAGCTTGATGTGTTCTGTACTTTTCTGCGGGGAATTCTGCACTTAAAACCCCCAATTTGGGATCCTGTCCCACCCTGGGATCTGAAGTTTGTGTTGGAAAAGCTTATGTTGCCTCCCTTTGAACCGGCCTCATCTTGCGAGCTATGCTTTCTGTCATGGAAAGCATTGTTTCTGGTTGCCATTACTTCTCCTTGAAGGATTTGAGAGTTACAGGCTCTAATATGTGAGCCTCCTTATTTGATTTTCCACAAAGACAGGGTGTCTTTGCATACCAGTCCTAAGTTTCTTCCTAAGGTTGTGTCAGACTTCACTTTAAATCAATCCATCCATCTCCCTGTTTATTTCTCAGAGTATTCCAATCACGGTGAGGCATTGCTCCATACCTTGGAAGTACACAGGATTCTGAGATACTGTACCCCCTGGACTAAGGACTCTAGTAAGTCCAGTCAGTTGTTTGTTTCATTTGTCCCTGGGAGAGAGGGCTCCACAGTTTCCAAACAGAGCTTGTTTAAGTGGTTGACAAATTGTATCGTTTACTGTTATCAGAAGTATGGTAAGGAATTTCCCGGGACTGTCAAGGGCCATTCCACAAGAGGCATAGCCACCTCAGTAGCTTGTTTTCACAATGTGTCTGCTGCTGATATTTGTGCTGCTGCCACCTGGAGTACTGTCCACACCATTACCAAGCACTACAGTCTGGACATTGCCTCTCAGAGATGTGCCAGTTTTGGCCTGGCAGTTCTTCAAGGCCTTCTTCCTTGGGCTGTCTTTTTACCTGCCACCCACCCATCCTGACTGCTTCTGTGGTGAGTACTGCTTGGGACTTAGTCCTACCAGTGACAGCCTTCTGCATGAGATACCCTCTGAGTAATATAGTACGGTTATGTAAGAACTTACCATAACAGTAGATCTTCGAGAGGATCTCTTGTAGCAGGCTCTGCCTTTCTCTCCCTCCTTCACCCTCTCTTTGTCTGTGTCTTGCTCCCTTTCCATCAGGGCACTCCTTGTGCTTCTTTTTTATTATCAAGGTTACCTCGGCGTTCTCCTTGATTCCCCCCTCTGGACTCCTGCTTCTGGTCTCTGGCAGGAGAACTGAGGAGTGTGTGGGCCCGCCCAACTTATATAGCATAGGCTGATGTCAAACGTTGAATTCAGAGGTGGGTGTCCCCCTCTGGTATACTGCTAGCTAGAAAGGTTTCTGTGTTGAAAACTATTGTAATCGCATAATCAAGTCGGTCAGTCTATGTCTGCCTGTTTAACTGTCAGTCTGTCTGTCCCTTGGATTACTTCCTGCTTCTGATTGGTTGCTTTAGGTCATATAATACTGTATTTTCTTAGCTTAAACAATTGCTGTCTTTTCCATCACCACTAGAGCAAGAACAGTGTATTTCATGGCAGGGTAGCAGTTCTAGTTTGCATGACCACGACCGTTCTGTTTAGAAAGATGTTAGGCATCAACATACATTTTAAAAGGGATTTTATTACATATTTATTCACCTAGCTCATTAACTACATATCTGGTGCTTATATATGCAATGTGGGATTGAATGCATTTTAAAGAGGCACTGTAATTCTTTGTTGTCAAAACATTGAACTGTAAATGAAAATATTCTTTTTTATATCTACAGGAACTAATAATGTGACCAAGGTTCAATTTACACAAAGAATCTTGCCAGACCTGTATATTTGAGTCTGGCTTGTTGCAGGAACCTCAAGGTCCGAGCACATCATGCCAATTCTCCATGCTCTGCATTATCTGCCAGTATGGTGGTGCATCAGTTTCAGGGTTTGCTTGTTGACATACATGGCACTGCATGGGCTGGGTCTGGCCTACCTGAAAGACCTCCTGGTGTCATATGCTCTTGGTTGCACCCACCGGTCAGTGGCAGACCTCTTGTCACTACCAAGATACCATTTAAAATAATCCACGGATAAGGTGTTTGGTGTGTCTGCCCTATTTCTTTGGAAAGCCCTTCCCTAGGAAGTAAGAGGTACACCTTCACTGGCCCTTTTTAAAAAATATCTAAAAGCACATTGTTTCAATTAAAGTTTTGGCCTAGCTTAGAACTATAGGGCCAGATATTCAAACCTTGGCTCCAGGGCTAAATTAGCACTGCCCGGTGTGCTAAATTAGCCTGCCATATTCAAAAGGAATAGCCCCGGTGCTAAACCTGTTGAATATAGCGTGCTAAGGAAGCCAGGCAAACTGGGCTGGGAGTGCAGTGCTAAAATAGCCTGGGAAGTCAGACAGCTCTGAAAATAGCAACAGGGAAGTGCAAAATGCAATGGCAGCCCAATGAACACAGAGGTGGAGCAAGTCAGAGTTATAGATGGAGGACAATGTGTGTGATTGCAAATAGGTGATTCACACAAACTGCGAAAAATAAAGTAGGCCACACACTGCAGAACTGTGCTGTGCTGACGTGAGGTTAACCCGATCGCACAGTGCTAACACATGAGCCCAGTGCACACAGGTTAGCCCGGGGCAAACGTTGGCTATATTGAAAGCTCATATGCAAATGAGCCTAGTTAGGTAATCAGTGGGCAAACAGTCACACTAGAATCTTCCTATGTGCTGCTTATCATACATGTCCATGTAGTTTGCCTGGTGCTACTGCATGGAGCACACAGCTCCACCTTTTGGTTGGAATGGAAGTACAGGCTGGATGCTGCAGGATAGGTGTGTAGGCGGACACAAGCAGTGCATACAATCTGCTCATGCATCACTACAATCAGTATATATGCACGCTGCCTGTGTACTTATCTGCCCTGGAAGACAGCCCCCCCCAGTCCCCCAACACCAACATAGGCACCTCACAGCAGTTGTGGGTGCAATAACAGTGGGGTGATTCAAGAATACATGCGACAGGCATAAGGCAATCCTGGTTGGGGGGAAGATGTAGGCTGTAGGCTAACTAGGATCTGCAGCACATCCATAATGTAGGGATCTGGGTAGACTGGATGGGCCAAGTAGTCCTTATCTGCCTTCAGGGTCTGAATTCCTATGTGTGTGTGTTACAGTCCCTGGTAGTCTAGTTGTCTCCCCACCTCCCCCCAGCATGATCCTTGACTCCCATTCTGGTTAATACATCTGTAATTCCCTGGTAGTCTAGTGGTCTCCCCCCACTGCCCCAGCACGATCCCCAACTCCCGTTCTGTGATAAAAATATGAAAATCCCAAGTAATCCTCACACCCCACACTGACTCCCATTCCATGAAATAAAACTGTAAAGTCCTAGTGGTCCTCCACCCCCCAGCACGATCCCCTACCCCAGATCAAGTAATTTATAATCCTTGTGTATGATGCTACATATACCCATTCCCCCCCCTCCCCCCAGGACGCATCTTGAATCAAGTGGTACATCGCTCAGTATGCCTTCCTGGTAAAACTCTTAATTAAATAAATAAATAAATGTCCTTGGTTGTCTAGTGGCCTCACCCTCCCCACCCAGCATTGATGACCTCCCTCCCAAGTCATCTTTTCTAACGGAGTTATGATTCGGCTCAGTTTCCTCCTCTCACCACTGCTTAGCTGCTTATATTTTGAAGTATGAATGAGTAGTACTGTAATGAATCTGTGTCCTCGCATGAGGATGCGCGCATTCATTACAGTACTGCTCATTTGTAACTCAGTCGACAGATAACTGTGGTGGTGAGCCGAGGGCTGAGCCAGTCACCGACTCCATTTGGAAGATGATTTGGGAGGGGGAGCAGAGGTCATCAATGCAGGGTGGGGTACTAGACATCCAGGGCATTACTTGATCTGGGGTCGGGAATCATGCTGGGGGGGGGACTATTAGGACTTTAGAGTTTTATTTCATGGAACGGAGTCGGGGATCATGCTGGGGGATGGGGACCACTAGGACTTTACAGTATATTTACATGGAATGAGAGTCGGGATCGTGCTGGGGGGGTGGGAGGACACTAGACTACTAGGGTTCTCATAGCAGTAATTCAGTGTATCGGGTTACACTTCAAATTACTTCAGTACCACCTCCACATTACCTCATGCTTTTTGCAGGTGGTATTTAGTGCTGTGCTACAGGTGACACTAAATCCTGTAGCGCAGTGCTAAACTTTTGAATATGCTGCTGCACCAGCATTCATGGCCACTCCCCTAACCCCCACCCCTGAATACATTAACTTTTAGTGTTGGCGCTATCACACAGCGCCGGCGCTATTAGGACTTTTGAATATTGCAGCCTGACGCAAATCCAGCGCTATTCCAGGAGGATTTTATGCACACCTGAGGTGTGCAATGTTTCATCAACACTGAGAGTGAAGGTCGAGGGATTTATCAAGGCATTGCATGCCTCAGGTGTGCATAAAATTCAAGTTGACACACACTTCCCCATGTTTTATTTTTTATGATAATTGATTCCTTTGATTTTTTTGTCAGACAGGTACTTGTTGAACAGCCTAACGTCAGTTTTGTTTTTTCTTAAAGTGTTCCTTTTTTCTTGCTGCTCTATGAATTTTTGTCTTTCTAGGTCACTAGTTGCTGAAATGGTGATGAATGTGCCATGTTTTAAGCAGATAGACAGATGTTAGTAGTCCTCTTGTTATTTTTCATTTCTGTGAGAAATGCTCTCTTTAGCCGCACGTAAGTTAGATTCCTGCTCAGTGGTTTCAGTGAGGTTAGCACACTCAAGTTGACAGCGCGAGGAGCCAGTAGCACTAGCATGAGACTGATTTTAGAATTTTTGCAAAAGGTACTTTATCAGATTCCGTTATACATGGGTGATTATAAACATGTGTGTATAATTAAACTATGTTGTATACAGGTGATTATACACATATGTGTATAATCAAACTCTGTTATACACGGGCGATTATACATGGTCATGTATAATGGAGTTTAACAGCTTCTGCCCACAGTTAATCATCACTAACCAGTTATTATTTATAGAATAATGTATGGGTGACTGTGCAACATAGTTCTTTTTTTACACACCCAAAGTGTGTTTGCTACATAAACCAGGAAAGCACAACTGAAATGGTTTCTAAAGGTAAAAGACATGAACATGTGTAAAAAAAAAAAAAAAAAGGGAAAAAAATGTAATCACATAGTCCACCATATTTTGTTTTTTATGTCTACTATGGTCTGATACCCGCCACAATTTGAAGCGAGTAAATAAACCTGTATACAAAAAAGAGTATGAGAAAGTGCAAATAACCTGAAAGATGCTGTCATAGCTGTTTTCAGTTAGTGTGATAGAATAATGGCATCCCACACAAGTGATTGATCAGCTGTGACTTTCCCTGTATCCCCATATCTACCTGGTGTGACGTAATTGGAAAGGCTTTGCCTGGAGTTCAGTGGTCAAGCAGCCAGCCACTCCCACTTCCTGAGCTATATAAGCAGTTCCTCTCAGCCTCATTGTGAAGCATTTTTTCTTTGCAGCCGAAGGCTCTGTCGGGTTGTCCTCTGAGCTGGTTGGGCCTCCCTGGCTGGCTGGGGCCTATCCCCCCCCTGCCCCTGCTGCTCCTGCTTGTCTCTGGTGGGCTTCTGTGTTTATTTTCCTGCTTCTGGTTTGTATTTTGCCTTTGGCTGTGTGTGCTTCCTTCTGTTTTTTGTTCCCTGTTTTCTGTGTTTGTGTGTCTTTGGTTTTGTCTTTGGGGGAGGCTTTGTTTCTTAGCTCCTAGTATACTGCTACTCCAGAGCTCATACTGCTTGCTTTCAGTTACTCACAACTCTCAAATTACTTGCAGTGCAACTGTAAACCTGATCTGTGTGTTTCAGCTCAACTATAGCTGCTCCATGTTGCATACTCGATTACTTTACTCGAATATGCCCTGTATCATCTACGTAGATTATTTATATAGATGTTAAGTAGTTAATTGTAACTCAATATTGTTGTGGTGTTAGTTTATTCTGTATGTATATTTATGTATGTAATTTGTGGTGTTTTTACTATGATGTCAGTATGAATGTTTGCACTAAGGACCTTGCTGGAAATGAGCTTGTGTCAGTCGAGTCTCCTATTCTTTTGCTTATCAATTGAATAAAAATGTTTACTACTTACTACTACTACTACTTTCACCTGACTCAGATTTACTTTGAACCTACCTATACATCTTACTCATGCTTGTTCGAACTATCTCATTGCAGCAGTCTCACTGCACTGCCTGGTGACAGGGCTTTCAGCATTGTGCCTCCTTTTATTTTGTTTATTGCAGTTACAACTCGGCATACTCAATTGTTTTCACTACTGCTGCATGGGCCTAATTGCTCACTGCTACTGCTTTGTTTACTCCCATTGCTTTTGTACCTTGTTCTAATCTGAGATTAGCTAAAGCTCCTACTGAGGCTATTGAATTAGCTTTTATATCTGCATGTGGTTCTTGGCCCTTCCATTGCTTCCTTGTTTGTCCTACGGCAGGGACTGGGAGGTGTTTGGGGGGTCGTGGCCAATGTGGCTAATTATTTCTTTTCTAAATCCTGTCTTCACTGCTGAAAATCCTGAGAGTTTTCCACCTTGATTTGGCTTTGAAATGCCTGGCTGGCTTGTCCCACTATTCAGTGCTGTTTGCCCTATGTTATGCAGACCTATGTGCAGTCCACTTATTACTACTCTGTTTACTGACCTACGTGCAGGTCCACACTTGATTACGCAACCATTGCTACTTGATTGCAAACCATTGCTTCACGCCTACTACCATCCCCTCGGCTTTAGCCTCTGGTATTCTACTGCACTCAGTCTGCATTCGACCTTGCAAGGTCTCAGCACTCAATGCTCATTACGATCTCAGCACACCATGCTCATTCAGCTCACCAGCTTTTCAGCTCCCAATCAATTTTTGGGGCTTGCCAGCCATTCTATTCTGGTGCAGGATTCCTGCAGCCGACGGTCTTGCTCTGCATTTAGTCCTCATCTCGAGCATGTCCAACTTGGGGTGGGATCCTTCTCACCTGGCCCATAGTTGGGAATGTCCTTGCCCTGGGCTTGGCTTTAGCTGCCTGCTACATGACAGCAGCTCCTGGTGTAGAATTTAAGACTAGCAGTGAAGGGTGAAAACAGTTACCTCCTTTGGCTCTAGTGTTCCACTGTAACGGTTAGCCATTGACTTTAGTGGTTTCCCTAGCAAGGCACCTTCACCGCATTCTCCCTACAACCGTCTTTGGTTCATCTGGTTTGATTTAGGATGGGTAGGCCATGTGAGTGCCTCAGCAGTTGTTGCTCTCCTCCTGCACCTTGGATGCATGAATTGTTGCAGAGTTTTCTCTCAACCTTCCACAGCATTCCCGCTAAAGGGTTTGAGTGAAAGCCTTCCTCCAAATTGGAATATTTTCCACCTCCCTTTAATTGGGTTTTCCAAATTGCAGCTGCAGAGCCATCACTAAATAAACTATCTCAAGCCTGGAGGGAAGGTGACCTAGCCCTTGGATCCCCAGAGGTTTCCCCTTCATGTGGTTTTTTTTCTCTCCTCCATTGCCTCAGGTCATAACACTTAGTTAGCTTAGTTGTTTCCCATAGTTTCTTTAGGTAGGTTCCACTGTTGGATGGAGGTGGAAAATGTCCTGCCGTTCCCTCTCTCCTTAGGGGATCCCCTAATCTCAACACAAAGCATCAGTATCATGCTACGCAAGCCTGGGCATTCATTATGTTATCCAACTGAGCATCTCATTGCATTATCAAACTGCCTATGCTTCTCTACTACTACGTTAGTTACTGCTCATACGTCACAGTTACTGCTTGCTCATATGCTTCATGTTGCCTCCTTCTTTGGGGATGATTATACTATATTTCTTTTGGGAATTCCTAAGGTACCTTTAGCCATGGGAATCATCCCATGACACCTCTAGGGGTGGAACCCTCTCCGAGGGTTCCTTACCTTTCGTACCCCTACAAGGTGGTAGTTCCTCTGGAATACAGAGTGCGAATGAGCAAAACCAAACTAACACAGTTGCACAAGCATAACACTATACTGGATGCATAGGTCAGTGAATTGGAAAGGCTTTGCCTGGAGTTCAGTGGCCAAGCAGCCAGCCACTCCCACTTCTTGAGTTATATAAGCAGTTCCTCTCAGCCTCATTGTGAATCATTTTTTCTTTGCCCCACCATCCTCACCTCCTTCTCCAGTAGTAGCATTCTCTCCTAAGGGTGATTCCTGAGGTACCTTTAGCCACAGGAATCGTCCCATGGCACCTCTAGGGGTGGAACCCTCTCTGAGGGTTCCTTGCCTTTCGTACCCTTACAAGGTGTTAATTCCTCTGGAATAGAGTGTGTGAATGGCCAAAGCCAGACCAACACAATTGCACAAGCATAACACTATACTGGCTGCATAGGTCAGTGAACACAAGATTGATAGGGAGACTTTCTTTGTATCAACCTGGTGTGAATACCTGGCCAGTACAGGGTCTGATTTTTTTTCTTTATTTCACAGCCTACCAGTTGTCATTATCCGCATTTATTAATCCTTACTTTGAAAATCTTATATCGTAATATTATATTCAAAATAAATTTGATATATATTCAGTCAGAAATGTGAAGCAAAGTTGACAAATTCGATAGCATTCTTACCAATTATATAGAGGATCATGTATGGTCTTTAGTTAATAACCACACTGTAAACACTTTGAGATGTTGCCATGATATCATTGTTAACCTCAAGAGCACAGCTTGAGAGGTTTTCAGATGTCAAAGCAACCTCTTGAAGTGTTTTCAGTGCAGTTATTAACCAAAGACCATACATTATATTTTATAGTGTATGGGCTACCAAGATTGTGTAATTATAGATTGTATGACTTTTCTTTTTTTTTATCATAAGATTTTATTGAAATTTTTATCTATAAATACATAACAGGGATGGATGAACCTTACAATAAATCATCTTCCCATCACTGTAGCACTACTGGATTACATACATTAATAACAGGAACTGACTGCTATAAATACTATAACATATAGTAATTCTGAAACAGTACTTTATCTTTATAGCCATAGTCTAGTGCTTTGAATACAGCATATATTCTAGGTAAGATAACCAAAAAAAAGAAATAAGTAACACAGTTAATGCAGATAGGTGCTTACATCGCTTATATAAACACAGTCCAGTTTGGTCTAGTTGGGAGAACTAGATGGTAGGATTTATACCCAGTACATTACCTCGGAGGGTTGAAAGGTGGTGGTGGAATTTTACAAAAGGGGGAGCAAAGATAGGAGTCCCATTTTTGCTGATAGGGGTATAAGTTCCCCTTGTGTAAGTGGGATAATCTGTTGTATATTGAAAGTTTAGCCAAGGCTGCTTGCTAGGCCGTAATGGTAGGGATAACTGGCGTTCGCCAATGCATAAAGAGAAGGCGTTTAGCCTCTAAAATTGTGACCAGTGCCCATTCTTTGAGAGGTTTAGGTATTTGGCCCAAGGGAGGTGGAATCTCCCATGACTAATGTTGCATCTGTCAGGACAATAGGGTGGTTAAGCATCATAGAAATATCCAAAGCCACCATCTTCCAAAACATTGTCAAGTTAGGGCAAGACCATAGGATATGGAGAATGTATGCTTCTACCTGGAAACAGTGTCAGCATTTATTATGGCCTAGCAGGCCACGGGTATGGAGGATTACTGGCGTGTGATGCCATAACAATAATTTTTTTTGCTGCAAGAAGCGGCTATTGGTTTCACTGTAAGTGCTATGTATAGATTTAAGATAAGAGTTCCACTGTTGATCAGTGATAGGGGCACCAGAATATACCTCCCATTTGTTTTTACAGAACAGGGTGGCATTGGGTTGTGAGTCTCTCCAAGATTTGTAAAAAGTGACCCATAACCCCTCTGTTCGTAGGGAGGCGATGTAGGCCTGCTACCCACTCCCAGGGGGTAGCGGAGTGACCTTTCAGCAGAAGAGGCTGTAAGACACTTCGGATTTGCAAGTACCTCCAGAAATCCTTATGTGGAAGAGAAAATTGCCTTTGTAATTGAGCAAAGGAGAGCATGGTGGGGGTTCCTGCGGGGGCCAGGTCTTGTACATGTTGGATTCCAGCTTTATACCAAGAGGGCCTGTAAATAGGTGCCCCGTCAATTTGAATCAGATCGTTCCGCCATTACGGAGCATATTGTATGGGAGGGTCCTGGGACTGTTTATGGAGATGAGACTGTACCATAAGCCTTTTCCATGGCCATGCTGTAAATAACACCGTAGGTGGGAGCTATTGGAGCAGGCTTGCCCGAGTGGTAAGGAGTGTGTAAAGGGGTATTGTGTCTACCAAGTCCGAATCCAATTGGGCCCATTGTGGAGGATCCACCGATTGGGGCACAAACCATTTAGTTTCTTGAGCGGCTGTACATGATAGGTGATATCTGAGATACCATGGAGCATTAAGCCCCCCTTGGGACCAGTGTGCTCTAAGCTTATGTTTATTCCATTGAGGTGGCTTAAAGTCCCATAGGAAGTCAGTCATCAACTTTTCTAGGGAGTGGAAAAGCTTGGGCGAGAGAGTGATGGGAAGGTTACTGAAGAGGTACAGAAGCCGAGGGAGCAATAACATTCGAATAGCCGCTATCTTACCTGGTAAGGATAGTTGCAACTTACGCCATCTCTCAACTTTGACTGCTAGCTGTGTTAGAAACGGGGAAAAGTTAGCAGATTCCTGTGCGCCCCAGGTTGTTGGCATCGAAATGCCCAGGTAATTAAATGCCACGCTCGCCCATGTCAAATTAGTTCCTTGTAGGCACGATTGGGTACAATGCTTATTTAAAGGGGCTAAAGTATTTTTTTTCTGAGTCATGATTAACCCTGATAGTCTTCCAAAAGCTCCCATGGTTTGAAGTATGAATGGTAAGGTTTGTCGGGGATTAGATAGAGTTAGCAGTAGATCATTAGCGTAGGCCGCCACTAGGTAAGGTTTGTTCACTATCACAATTCCTTGTATCTGTGGGGTAGCTATAAGGGTCCTCAGCAGGGGATCTAGTGCTATAAGGAACAGTAGGGGGGATTGCGGACAACCCTGTCTAGTACCCCGATACAGGGTGAATGGGGAAGAGATCTCACTGTTGGTAAGAATACGCGCCATACGAGCACTATAGAGAATACATATCCACTGCACAAAAGAAGGGCCAAAACTATATCTATCAAGGACCTCATAAAGATAGTCCCATTCTATGGAGTCAAATGCTTTAGAAAAATCTACTGTTAAAGCTGCCATCGGGAAAGGGGCTTTAGAGGCAAACCACTTAAGGTTGAGGAGGAGCCTGGTATTGTCTATTCCCGATTTTCCCCACAAGAAACCCGTTTGTGAAGGATGTATTATCTAAGGTAAAATAGAAGATAACCTGGATGCCAGTGCTTTAGCTAAGATTTTTGTGTCTACTGATATAAGAGATATCAGCTGAAAATTGACACAGTCTAAGGGGTCTGTTGATTTTTTAGGAAGCAAGATAATTATCACCTCTTTCATAGTCTGTGGGAAAGATCCTAAGCTGTGAGCATGCTGTAGCGCCTGCTGCAATGGTTGTATAATATCCTGTCCAAGGGCCTGGTATAGCTCCACGGACATTCCGTCGAGACTGGGGGTCTTCCTTCGTGCCATCTGTGAGAGTGCCATTTGAAGCTCATCACAGGTTACAGGGGCATCCAACTGTGCCACCTGTTCAGGGGTAAGGGTTGGCAGCGGGGTTTGTTGACAAAATTTGATAAAGAGGTCCCTTAGATCATGGGTATTATGTGCAGAGTGAGATTGATAAAGGGTTTGGTAGAAATGCTGCATTGTCAATCAAAGCTTTATTTTTAAAAAGCGCCTTTCCAAAACCAAAGCGCTTTTACAATAAGTAAATCAAATACATAAATTAAAACAACATCCTAAAATTAATCATTAAAATATATTTAAAAATCTGGATATGCCAAACTAAATAAATGTGTTTTTAAAGCTAATTTAAAACTTTGGACAGTCAGTCAGTCTTGCACCCGATGAGGTAGAGAATTCCACAGGGTTGGGGCCATAAAACTAAATGATCTAGCCCCAGATGCCTTTAAACGAACCCTGAGAATCTCCAGTACTCCCTCATAGGTGGATCGGAGTGGACAAGAGGGACAGCAGGGACGAAGAAGAACTTGCAGGTAGCTAGGTCCCTGATCATGTAGGGCCTTATAGGTCAGCAAACTGACCTTGAAGGTAATCCGCCAATGTACTGGTAGCCAGTGCAGTTTGCGGAAGACAGGCATTATATGACTGGTCCTAGATGTGCCAGTCAAAAGCCTGGCTGCCGCATTCTGCACTAACTGCAAGTGGCAGATATACACCCCCGGTAGCCCTAGGTACAGGACGTTGCAGTAGTCCAGGCGGGAGGTAACGAAGGTGTGGACCAACGTTTTAAGGTCTTCAGCAGGAACCAGATGCTTCACCTGGGCTATATTCCTCAGATGATAAAAAGAGGTTTTGACAACAGCCGACACCTGGTGTTTAAGAATCAGGCAATCAGCAAATATAACGCCCAGGTTCTGCACCTGGTCTGAGGTAGCTAACTGGGTCCCCCCAAGCCAAAGACCCAAAGGTGACCCCATCGGCAAACCGGCCCCCTGACAACCTGGGTCCACAACCAACACCTCAGGTTTTTCAGGGTTTAACCGCAACCAGCTCACAGTCATCCAGTCCTGAATCTTGGTGAGACAGTTGTTAAAGACCGATACAGCATCACCTTGGTCGGCAACAAAGGACATGTGCAGCTGAGTATCATCTGCATAGCAGTAAAAACTCAAGTCGTACTGCCTAATAATCGCTCCCAATGGCAGCATATATATCGCAAACAACATGGGCACCAAAATGGAGCCCTGCAGCACCCCGGAGGATAGGGGGAGTGATGCCGAGGAAAAAATTCCAGACACCACCCTCTGAGTCCTACCCTCAAGGAATGATCAAAACCAACTGAAGACCGGGCCTGATAGTCCGCAGATAAACCGCAGGCACTCCAAAAGCACTCCATGGTCAACGGTATCAAATGCTGCAGAGAGATCAAGAAGGACCAAGATGGAACGGGTCTTTCGATCTCTCGTTATTAGGAGGTCATTTAGTACCCGAACAAGGGCCATCTCAGTATTATGTCTCTTCCTAAATCCAGACTGGAGAGAATCATAGACATTGTGGCTGGTCCAGTGACCATCCAGCTGCAACGCGACCACCTTCTCAATAACCTTACCTACAAAAGGCAGGTTAGAGATAGACCTGTAGTTAGCTAGACAGTCCGGGTCCAAGGAGGGCTTTTTAAGAAGGGTCTGAATCACAGCTTCCTTCAGGGGATCAGGAAAGATCCATATCTCCAATGACAACCAGACTATCTTAGTGAGGGCTGATTTTATCCACACATCCTACTAAAAGGCAAGTAGGGCCCGGGTCCAAACTACAGTTGGTCGGTCGCAGCGACTGGACGATCATCACTATGTTATTGATTGTGGGCCGGTCGAAGTCAGACCACACAAACTGGGTCTCCAACATCTCCTGCTGACCACTACAACTCCTGTTTGAGAGAGTTAGGAGGAGATCGGACCTGATTGTGGCAGCCTTAACCATGAAGAATCGAGCAAACTCCTCACACTGTTCCTGTGAAAACGCTCTCTAGGGCTGAAGACAGATTGGATTGCACAACCTGTCCACGGTCCGAAAGAGCTGGACTGGTCAATTCTGCACAGCAGCAATTTCCCTGGACAGGAATTCTGCCTTCTTATGGGTAATTGCTGATTGATAGACCTGATAATGGTCCATCAAACTACGTTTGTCACAGTTGCACCCTGCACAACCCACTGACCCACAACCCATGCGCGATATTCAAAAAGGGAAAGTGTGCACCACAAATCCTGATGCGCCGGGGTACATCAGTAATGTATGGGGCACAAGTGGGGGGTGGGGCGTGCCCCTGCATACTTCGCACATCCCAATATTCAGCCCGGGATGTGCTGAGCAGATGCAGGCTTGACCCCTACTTGCACTGCACATAGTTGAGCCTAAAAAATAACGAGCAACTGCTGGCCACCCACAGGTGAGCTGCCGTGTTGCAGGGTGCAACACGGCAGCTGCCAGCTCTGGGTG
Organism: Neoceratodus forsteri; assembly: GCA_016271365.2. NCBI lineage: Eukaryota > Metazoa > Chordata > Ceratodontiformes > Ceratodontidae > Neoceratodus > Neoceratodus forsteri. The sequence continues at coordinate 593,870,528 of CM028133.1, read as the reverse complement.
GCCACCCGAGCTCCTGCTGCACCATCTTTCGCGGTAATGCCTCCCCCCCAATGCCCGATCACGGGCATAGGTATACAATTGTAAGGTCCAATATACCTGGTGGTCCAGTGGACCTGCTCTCCAGCCTGATCACGGGCTATGTAATATACTTATCATCCCTGGTGTCCAGTGGACCAAATCCTGCCCGATCGCGGGCTCAGAATAAAGATATATATCCCTGGTGGTCCAGTGGACTGAATCCTGTCTGATCATGGGCTCAAAATAAAGAAATACATCCCAGGTGGTCCAAGCCTGATCGCGGGCTTCGTGTGAAAACACCCTGGTGGTCCAGCGGTACCCTCCCCACCCACCGGCCCCGACACCCTGCTCCCCCCCTGGTCAGCGGCAGGTGACAGCTCCCCACCATAAGCCGCCCGGCCACCCGCCCGATGACAGCTACAGTACAGCTGTACTCCCAGTGGTCCACAGTGTGGGCCAATGGGCGTGCAGACCATACTGTAGTACACAGTCCCGATATGTGAATGGATCCATTCACATATCGGGACGTGGTAGTACAGTATGGTCTGCATGCCTATTGGCCCACACTGTGGACCAATGGGTGTACAGCTGTACTGTTCGCTGTCATTTGGCAGGTGGCTAGGCGGCTTACGGGTGGGGAGCTGCCACCCACCGCTGACTGGAGTGGTAACGGGGTGGCAGAGCTCAGTGGGCGGGTGGGGAAAGGGTACCACAGGACCACCAGGGTGTTTTCATGTACGAACCCCGCGATCGGGCTTGGGACCGGGTCCACTGGACCACCAGGGATATATATCTTTATTTTGAGCCCGCAATCAGGCAGGATTCGGTCCACTGGACCACCAGGGATGATAATTATATTACATAGCACGTGATTGGGCTGGAGAGCTGGTCCACTGGATCACCAGGGATGATGATATTATTACATAGCCTGTGAATGGGCATTGGGGCATTTTGCCGCCGAGGGACAGGGGGCATCGGTCCCCGATGGCTGAAGCCTGACAGGGTGCCAGGTGCAAGTCGCCGGGGATTGGCGCACCTGCATGCAAATGGGGCCATAATGACATGCAAATGGCCCTGTTTATGCCTTGCATGCATAATGGCCCATTTGCATACCCACCACTGAATATCGTGGTTCCTGCGTCTAGTGCAACCGTACTTGCATTGGCACATCCCCCTGCTCCTCACTTGCCACTTGTGCTGGTGCAGTGCCACTGCACCATGTGCAATGCGGGCAGCCACTGTGCCATATTCAACATTGCTGAACCATGGCGTAGCACCGATGAATATCGCCCAGGTCACACCCTGACGCATCCCAGTTGCGCTGCACCCAGGCTTGCGCCCCAGCCTGGTGCAGTCTGAATATCCCACCCCATGGCTCCAAATAAGGCCCTCCTTTGTGTATTTAGAGGGTGAACATTCTGTCAGAGGAATTCTGCAAATGTTTAAGATCATGTGTTTCATAATAAACAGGCAGTTCATCTGCTGAACGTGTGGAAAGGCAGATGACTGACAGGTGAGGAGGGATTACATTTTACTAGTTACTTTTAATAAAAGAAACTACCTACTTTTAATTTAAAAAAGATTGGCATATTTTGGTTTTTAAGTTATTCCTCAGGTTACCCATTTTATAAGCACAATAAAACACTCCAAGTCAGCAGTTGTCTGGAGTTCATGTACTATACTTCCAAGAGCAACTCAATGCGAGTGCCTCACGCCTCATTACACATCTGGGCTTACATTAGCCCTTGGCAGCCAATTCCCTGTTGTGTCTTATTGCTTACATAATGCGGTGTCAAGGATGATGACATGTAGAGCGTGCAAATGTCTGAATGCAATTTCCAAAACTGCTTCTTTTTTTTTGGGGGGGGGACTCTGAATTTTGGCTTTATTTCAGGCTATTAAAACACTGACTAGCACATTTTCATCCGCATACTGCACAGTTTCATCTTATACCTGTAATCACAGTAAGAGCATTTCATTACAGTGCTTAGCAAGGCTATGTTCCCATTAGGAGAACCTTGTCCGCATCATAAAGCACAAGAACAAAGCTTGTGTGGTCTATGATATCACAAGTTTTCCTGAGATGAGAATTAAGATTTGATAGGCCTCATATTCAGAGTTGGCGGCAAGCACAGTGCGGTCTGTTGTGCTGTGCTTGTGATAGCACATGGCTGGCCCTGAGCACTAACTGACTGAATATTGAACCTTATTAGTACAGCGTTAAGTGGCTCTAGATGACATCAATATGGACAAGGCTGCATATGACCCACAGAAGCTAGCACTGCCTGAAACAAGATAGCATCAGGGCTCCTGTGGGCCATATTGAGCCTAAATATGCAAATGTGCTCATTGGGCTTGCAAGGTGCTAAGGTGACATCTGCATGCCCATTATGTGCTCATTTGTATGGGCCTAGAGGACTCTTAACACCACTGCAGGGTGATAGCAGTGACATTGTCCTGGTAGTTTGGTGATCCTCCCACCCCAATCACCCATCCTGCTGCCTAGTGTACTATCCCTGGTAGCCTAGTGGTCCCCACACCTTGGATCGCCCATCATGCCATTCAGTGTTATATCTCTGGTAGTCTTGTGCCCCCCCCAACCCTCCAACTGAGTGCCAACCCAGCACCCTGCCACCCGCTGAGGACCTCTGCCCCCCCCACCATCCTCACCACAATTGTCACTTACCATTATGGTGAAAGCAGAGTGATGGCTGGTACAGCCCTCCACTCACCTACTCAGCTAGCCACCATCTGACAGTCAAGGAGCATGACTGCAATGCAAAGTTGAGTGGCAATTGGATTGAAGGAGGGTGCCAGGTGGGGGGTCCTCACCAGGTGCAAGTGTGGTAGGTTAACACTCATTTGGGGAGCTGAACTGGGCCACTAAACTATCAGGGATATAACAATGAAGTGCAGGATGGGTGATCTGTTGATATGGGAACCACTAGATTATGAGGGATATAACACTGAGTGGCAGGAGAGGTGATTGGGGGTGGGATGTCATTAGAATACCAGGGATATCTATGGCTCACACTGGATGGATGATCAGGGTTGGGGAGGAATGCGTAACACAGGGGCGTGCGGCTGCAGTACAACCAGCCTTCCTTCAGGGGGTGGGGGCATGGCCTTTGCACCATGATAAGATATGGTTTTCAGCAATGGTAAATGGCAGTTTAGGGTTGCTGCAAATCTTTGTATATACTGCCTCTCTGATATGCATTAGGGACCACCTCATCTGAATAGAAGCAGTGGTATAATTAGTGAGATCGCACTGCTGATTTCAGGCAGTGCTCCAGAAGCCTTTAAATATAGCCCTGACCAGAGCGCAGGTGCAAACCCAAATTAGCGTTGCGCTAACCACACTCACACCAGCACTACCCTTTGAATATGGGGGCCATAGTGCTTTATTTGTCTGTTGGTTATTTTTTATTGTATGGCTGGTCACTTAGTCTAAAACTGGAGCATCTATTTTTCTCGGTTTCAAGCACTAAACATGAGAGTTTGTTTTGAATGGCCATGCAGCACAGATCTGACTACCAGGTTGCTGTTGTAGAATTAATCTGATGTCAAATGTGATGTTATATTAAACAACTGTTTTCACTTCCCGGCTGATTTACAAAACCTAATTGTTTAACTCATGATATGGTATCTTTTTGTTGACACTGTATCTTTATTTGTACTATTTTATCTGTACTTTCTATTACTTTTGCAAGTGACTATACCCAACTTGTTTATGGCCAATTGCCACCCTTATTCTTTGCCTTTTTAGGCCTGGGTTATTCCTAGAAATGGTCATTTGGATCAGTGTACTTAATAAATCAACAAACAAACAAATAAATAAAAACTGATGGCTCATCAGCATACAGACATCAGAATAATGGTACAAGTCTTCAGTGTCATCATAGTTCCCCATGGGAAAAGCAACCAGCCATAAATTGCAATGGTTTAAACCTGGGGATTTTAATTTTATTATCTATTGACAGTTGCTTTTGCCCATGGGGCAATGGTATTCTCCTGTAAGATTCACTTTAGTCCATGTTTGGAATAACTTTGTATCTTTTTGTGTGTTTGTCTCTCTTTTCGGCTCCGGGTGTGTGTGTGTGTGTGTGTGTGTGTGTGTGTGTGTGTGTGTGTGTGTGTGTGTGTGTGTGTGTGTGTGTGTGTGTGTGTGTGCAGGCACATATATAATACTGAAAACATCAATTCTACATTTTGTCTGGGAAGAATAATTTGACTGGGTAGGTTAGTGCAGACCCTGCTCAAAGATCTGTATGCAGATGGAGCTCTTATTTTGCAGTAGTGCTCATGCTTTTAATATTTTCACAGGAATTTGACATTTCACTTTCCACGCCCACTGCTATGTTTAGGTAGATTATAATCCCAATAAAAGGCTGGCATCCCTGGAAGACTGAACATGCTTCTTTTTTCCACTGAAAGCACTGGCAGTGTTATCAGTAGGTTACACCAATTCTTTTTTTTTTTTGAGAGAATATACAAAATATCATGATTTATACCATGCGACATTGAATACTCGTTGTATGTCATCAGCATTTGAACAGCTGAGGAGAATCAGCACATTCCTTCTATAATTTCTATTCTTTTAAAATGGACTGCTATTGTCTTAGTGGTTATATAAAGTCACAAGTTAATTATATGAGACACTAAACTAGGGGTGTGTGAATATTTAATATGAATATGCAGCAAAGTTTTCCTTTTCAGAGCCCAGATATTGTTTGGGTATTTGTTATTTGGTACTCATTATTCTGATGCAAAAGATATGAAAACACCTTGCCCTTCCATTATATTGCAGGTCTAGTCCCATGGCCAATCCTACCCCTTCATTGGCTTCTTGCCCTCAACCCGTATTTACTTACACATGTGACATATTTACCTATGTATGTACTATAGTTTTAAGATAAAATACAGCAGCCATGTCTTGCAAATAGAGCTACCTGTGTTTTAATGGTATCAAAAATCTGCCAAAGAAAACCATGTATACCACTTAATGAGGTAATAAAAAGCCCATTATTCATTTCATTTGTGTGTCAAAGCAATACAAGCATTTTTAATAATTAGGTGATTTTTCAAAACTGTTGAACCTGCCAGGTTGTTGTGTATGTATGTGTGTTCCGGGAGTTGGTGGTAGGCGAAGTTGGTTCAATCCGCTCCACTAAGTGATTCGCGGAGCAAAGGTGGATTCGAGGAGTGCTCCGCAATGCGCAGCAGAGTACTTCACGTTATAATGAGGAACATGAAGTGCATTCAAAACAGCTACTTCGCGTTACTTCACCTCCACTGGTCACTTCTCTTTCAATTTTTAAGGCGAAGTACATTGGTGGCAGTTCACTTCACCTCACTTCACCTTGTTTTTGAGCTCTGAAGGAGGATTTTGCAGTGATTCATGGGAGTTCAGGTCACATGGGCTCTATATCGATCTGCACAGTCTCAGTTCGAGGTAGTATGAGTAGGAAGGACTAGGAGACAGTGTGCTCTGATAGCTGTCTGTAGGAATCTTTTACAAGCTGTTCAAAAAGCATTTTTGCTTTTTTGGGGGATCTCCAACTGTAGTTCATCGATTGTAGGAAACCCTCCTGTGCTCACAACATCGAGCGTTTTTGTTTGTGTGTGGATTTTGAATGTAAATTTACAACATTGAGTGTGTGTGGTGAAAGACAGTGAAGTGTTCTGTGTGGAGGAGGGGCGTATCTGTGTGTAGGTAGATTTAAGTTGGAGAACTAGTGATTTCTTTGTGTTTTGGTAATATTTTTGTTATATAACTGACTGTTACTGTACACATAGTAAAACTGTCAGTGATAGTACAAATTTTCTTGCTGCTTGTTGTATGAATGTGGTGCAGCATTTCATAAAGTCAGGTTGTTTAAATTACAAATTTATATTGCGTGGCACCGAGTACACTGAACTTTTGCATTTGCATCGCTTTCCTCATTCAACATTATACACAAAGTGTTCTGTGTTGTGTGTGCAGTGTTGCGTGCATCAAATATAATACACCTTTTAAAATTTGTGACACAGAACTAAGCGCAGCAGTGTGAACCTGCTGTCCACTGCAACTGCCTGATTTTGTACTGCGATCGTCTTCTCTGTTCTTAGTGTTGCTGCTAGTAGTGCCGTAAAAATCAGCACTGTCTGTATTCAGTGCCCCCCCCCCACATTGAAAAGGTATTTTTTACCAGACTAGATTGTTTTTATGACCCCATCAGCACCACTGGTTACAGAAGTTGTTTTAATTCCGTGACAGTGTCACAACACAGTAGTCCCTTATCTGTTGCTGAAGCCACAGTTGTTTATTTTGCTTCACATCCAGCTTGCGATAGTAGCGAGTAGCGACCCTCCAGTCAGAAAGTGAATGTATCAAAATCTGAATTTGGTAATAATATTTGTGGTTGATCTCCCAAAATGCCTGCAAAGAGACGTGCAAGTAAAGCTGTTTCTGGCCATGGCAATGTTGGCAGTAAGAGGGTCTGTGGGTGTGGTAGTAGTATGCGGACGGAGAAGTGCATTGCTGATGTGAGGAAAGGTATTTCTCCTGCAGTGTTTTTTTACAGCCCAATCAGTAGCTTCACTGATAGTTGGAGGAGATGATGTTTTCCCAGCTGGTGGTGTTAGTGTTACTGGTGTTAGTGGTGGTGGAGGTAGCATTAGCATTGTTGTGTCAAGTTCTAATTCCGACCAGTGTACCGTATCCAAACATACTGAGCGTGAAGCAGTGCAAGTGAGTGACAGCGTAGATGATGTCATACTTCCCAGTAACATCCCATTAACTGAACCTGATTCTGATGATCATGTCAACGATAGTATACAATGTGATATTCCATCCAGCGTGACACTTAACGTCACTCATTTTCCATGCAACAGTGATTCACAGTGTGGTGAAAAAATGTCAGGTGATGGTGGTGTAGATGCTGATGATGAATGTGATGATGCTAATGATGATGATGTTGTTGCTGTTGTTGCAACATGCAGTCCACATGTTAGCATCCAAGCAGAAGATGTGGATGTGTGTGACAGTGACGTTGATGAATATGATGATGATTTAATTGATCCCAGTTGGGAACTGGAGAAAAAGAAATTAAAAGTGGCTGTGTCTGAAATTTCTGAATCTGTTTGCAGGAATCCCCCCCCCCCCCCGGTAAAAAGTTGTGATTTACCGGTTTTAGTGGATGATGATGCTGCTGATGATGATGATGATGACGACCCAGTACTCAATATGATAGATAGTCATGGTGGTCATTTGCAGTCCAGGTGTGCAGTGCCAGAAACATCACATGCCCCCCCACTTCAGTGCTTAAAATAACAGACTTAAATAAGCCACATCATCATGGACATGTTAAAAGCAGAGCATCACCGTCTTTTGTTTCGGATTTTTTTGTTCAAGATGCAAATGATGATTCAATTGCAATCTGCCAGGTTTGCCATGTGCGTGTGAGTCGAGGTAAAAAGGGGAGCCATCTTGGGAAAGGAGGACAGCATACGCATCTTAAGAATAGGAACTTGGCTCTGTGGACCCAGCACAAGCTGGAAGCTAATACCAGACTTGAGTGTTCACCCGTATCACCGGCGGCAACCATAGCCAGCATGTTATCCCCTTCCATGACTGTTAAGCCCAGTAGGAAATTAAACGTGTGCAGTAGTGCAGTAATAAGAGCAGAGGATTACTACAGGCATGATGAGGTGGAGGACCATAATGACTTTGAAATGTTGTCCAGTGCTGGTGAGAGAAGCAGTTTTTTGTGGTGGTGGTGGTGGCGAATGCAGTATGTCTAGTGCAAGTGGTACGTCAACCCCAGTTGGCAAATCCGGAAAAATAACATCATTTCTGGGTTTGTCATCATCACCTGTGCAACCGTCTTCATCAAATATCCATACTCCATCCCCACCAATGCCATTCATCACAGAGCACAACCATTTGTGACCAATAACACACACCCTGTAAAACGTTTAAGTCAGCCCATGTTACAGAGTGTTTTTGCGCATACACTGAAGAACCCCCCCCAATCATACAGTGTCACGTGAACTTAATGCTGCTGTAGCAGAAATGCTGGCAATTGATCTTTTGCCCTTCTCCTTTGTGGAGAATTCTGGGTTCTGGCGGTTTGCTGCCTTTGCCTGTCCAAAATGGAAAGTCCCATCCAGGACAAACTTTTCTACCCGTGCTGTTCCCGAGTTTTTCCGCACTGTCTCAGACTCAGTAAGACATGCCCTTCAACATTCCTTCAACATTCTCCATTCATCCATTTATGTATGGATATGTGGACAAGTGACAAAACAGTGGGGAGTTCATATCTGTGTGTAACTACACACTGGGCGCAGGTACCGGGGGTTGTTTGTGATGCTGGTAGTGTGAATAATCAGGGCAGGAAGGTGGATTGCCATGGTAGCAACCTTCCTGGAATTCGCAAGCATGCAACAATTGCTATGCACAGTGTTCACACACTGGTGAGAAAATGTTGGACATGGTACTGACTGAAATTGACAGATGGCTAAACCATCTGTCCCTGAGAGCTGGGTTCATAACAAGTGACAATGGGTCAAATGTGGTGAAATGCATCACAAATGGTGTTTTTTTTTCATGTTCCATGCATGGCCCACTGTTTAAATCTTGTGGTTCAGGAGTTTCTGCAGCACCCTGACATAAAGGATGTGCTGACCATTGCATGACGTACCTGCTCTCACTTTTCAAGATCTGGAAAGGCCCGTGACCAACTGCGGCAGTTGCAGATACAAAACAGCCTGCCTCAGCACCGCTTGAAGCTGGAAGTTGTCACCTGATGGAACTCCACGTTATGTGTGGCGGAGAGGTTGTATGATCAATACAAAGCCATCACAGAATATCTTGTTATGCACACTAGCCGTGACAGTTCTGGGACCTCCATGTCTATGACAACTGAACAGTGGCACCTCATGGACTCTGTAATAACAATTTTGTGGCCTTTTGAATATGCCACACAGGCAGTGAGTGGAGAGTCTGCACCCATTAGCCAATCAATTCCACTGCTGCAGATGCTGAGGCAGACATTGGTGAATGTACAGCATAGCCTCGATGTTCCCGGAGATGGTGGTAGCAGTATGTTGCTGCAACACATGCTGACAGTATTCGACCAGAATCATCACATTGTGAGCATTCAGCATAGTGACAACTTTGCCATGGCAATAATGCTGGACCCACGATACAAATGTGGAATTGCATCAGTACTGGAGGGAGGGCCTGAACAGGTAAAAAATATCAGTGGTCAACTGGTTCACTTGGTTCATGGGGCAAAGAAGTCACATTTGCAAACCTCAGCAGCATAATCCAGCTGAAGGTGTAGCTGGAGGACCAGCAAGCATATCATGCAAGGGTAAGGGGACTGTAGTTCCTGGTGGTCTGTCATCCAAAGTGGTTGGTATCAAAACGCTTTGGGAGACTTTGTCCCAAGAGGGTATTTGTGACATCAATGATTCTGGGGAACAGGCTGATGCATCAACAATCGGACTTAGTGCAGCACAGAGAATGGTTGAGCCATATTTGTCTGAAAACAGGAATCTGACAATAAGTGAAGATCCTCTTTTGTACTGGAGTGGAAAGGTCAGTGAATGTCCACAGCTGACTGCAGTGGCACTGAAGTACCTCACATGCCCACCCTCCAGTGTAAGTGTTGATAGGGTATTCAGCTCAACAGGTGCAATAGTCAAGGATCTTCAGACAAACCTGTCTCCTGCAAATGTTAGTTTGCTAACATTCATTAAAATGAATGAGAGGCACATACCAGCACAGACCACAACCTCGGTATTCATACTCTGGCCTAGTCATGGTGGTCTTGCTGATGTGGAAATGGAGCATCCTGGTGGCACTGGCAGTGGCTGCCTGAAATGGCCCACCACTGACGTAGATGGTGACACAATGGAGAAAGAATTTCCCAGTGGTCAGACTTCAGACATCGATGACTGTGAGGGCAGTTTTCTTTATGAGGATGATGACGTGGTTAATGTTGGCAGGTTTCAACTGCAGTATTTAAAAGGTGGTGTGCCCTCCCATCCCGGACCACCACCACGGGACTGGTGTTATACAAGTCTGCTGCCACCATGAGTCTGTCTGCCCCCCATGGACCACCACCACCACCAGGACTAATGTTACCACTTGTCAATTTTCTGGACACATGGAGGATGCATTCTGGGCCTGCAGAAAAAATCTGGGGACTCTGTGCCACTTTTGTGTGCATGACTGAGTGTGCCATAAATTCTGGGGGACTTTGTATGTGCTGAAACAGTCTCATTTCACTGTGTTACCACTTGTCAATTTTCTGGACACAAGACAGATGCCTTTTGCAGATGCAGAAAAATGAGGCACCAAAACAGCGAACACACAAAACACACAGACACTTAACAGAAGGAAGGGGCCCCAGAATACAAAGTGTAACGCATACTGAAGACAACACTAAAAGGCATAATTACATACAAGGGTCAGGGATGGTGGAGGAATACATTTTATGGCACAGCAAGGAATGTGGGGGGGGGACATGGTGTGAGGAAACAAAACTAATGTGGGATCCTATGGTGATGCAGCAGCAGTTCCAGCAAGGACATAATTTGAAGCTGATGTCCCTCTATGTTGCACGAGGGAGGGAGCTGGATGTCATTGTCCACCTAGGGACAAATGACCTGGCTAGGAATGGGATCAGAGCAGTGCAAAAGGAGCTTGTAGAGTTGGGGATGGGCCTTAGACAAGTAGCGCATTCAGTAACCTTCTCGGAGGTGCTGCCTGTCTATGGCAAGGGTGATGCTAGGGTACTCCTCACCAGGGAAGTCAATGAATGGTTGAAAAACTGGTGTGGAGCTCAGGGTTTTGGCTTCATTGGGGACTGGGGAGCCACCTGCAAGGATGCAGACCTATACTGGTGCAATGGTCTGCATCTGTCCGGGGCGGAACCAGGATCCTAGGTGAGAGGTTTAAATGCTTCATTGGCAAGCATTTAAACTAGCCAAGGGGGAGGCACTGAAAAGGAGCAGGGAAATCCCAGCCTCCCCCCACAAAACATGATAATTAGTGAGGTAAACACCAAGGTAGAGAAGTCATTAGGGAGCAGAACAGACGTAAATGTAAAAAAAGGCAAAGGCAATAAGGACAGGAATGTGGCTAAAAGGGGTAAGGCTATCAAAAAGTGGAGGGTGATGAGTACCAATGCCCATAGTCTGTGTAACAAGCTCCCTGAACTAGTGGCCTTGATGGAAGAGGGTTTCCTGGATATTGTGGCAGTCACAGAAACATGGTACACAGAGAACCATGACTGGGATGTCAACATACCAGGATACACAATCTACAGGAGGGACAGGGAGGGTAAAATAGGAGGAGGAGGAGTAGCTCTCTATGTACAGGAAGGGATCAAAGCAACAGAACTAAAGAGTAAACAGGGAGCAGATGAGACACTCTGGGTCACCCTGGAGACAGAAAATGGCACCACAATCTGCATGGAGGTTGTATACAGACCCCCATCTCAGGGGGAAGGAATGGACAAGGAAATTATAGAAGGCTTCCATAGAATGGCAGAAAAAGGGGAGATATTGTTGATGGGGGACCTGAATATGCCAGATGTTAACTGGAGCACCTTTGCTGCAGGCACATCCAAGAGCAGGGTCATTCTTGATGCCCTACAGGGGGCATGCCTCAGACAGCTAGTATTGGAACCCACTCGGGGGGAGCAATCTTAGATCTGGTACTCTCAAATGGGGAGGGAGAAAGAATCTCAGATTTAGAAGTGGGTAGCCATCTGGGAACAAGCGACTACCAAACAGTGTGGTTCACAATAAACACAGCCATACAATCAAGCCACACAAAAGCAAGAGTATTGGACTTTAGGAGGGCTGACTTTGGGAAAATGAGAGAGAGCCTCAGAAAAGCACTAGCAAACAGGCAAGAAGGAGGGGTGGAGCAACAATGGGGAGTGATCAAAACAGCCATCACAGAGGCAACAAGCCTTTGTGTAAAGCAAATCAACAAAACACAACGAAGGAAAAAACCGCTATGCTTCTCAAAAGAGGTGGCAGGGAAGGTTAAGGAGAAAAGGATAGCATTCAGGAAATATAAGGAAACACAGAAGGAGCAGGACAGAGAAATTTATCAGTTAAAGCAGAAAGAGGCTGGGAAGGCAGTCAGAATAGCAAAGGTCCAAACCGAGGAAAGGATAGCCAACTCTATTAAGAAGGGGGATAAGACCTTTTATAGGTACATTAGGGAGCGAAGAAAGACCAAAGGAGGGATACTGAGGCTTAATAAAGGGGAGGGAATATGGGTAGAGGTTGACAGTGAAAAAGCAGGGATACTGAACGAATATTTCTGCTCAGTATTCACAAAGGAAGAGGAGGGGGGAGGTACCTAAACCAAGCAAGAGAAACACTCTGAAGATGGGGGTCGATACCAGTCCATTTACAGAAGAAAGGGTTCTGAAAGAACTAATAAAATTGAAGGTGGACAAAGCAATGGGGCCTGATGGGATTCACCCAAGAATTCTAAAAGAACTAAGGGTAGAACTAGTGACACCGCTGACTACTCTCTTTAACAAATCATGGGAGGATGGGATGGTACCTGAGGACTGGAGGAGGGTGGATGTGATTCCTCTTCACAAAAGTGGGAGCAGGACAGAGGCAGGAAACTACAGACCAGTTAGTTTGACCTCAGTGGTAGGGAAAATGATGGAATCACTTCTGAAGGAAAGAATTGTTGACTACCTAGAGGCCAGTGGGGCACAGGACCCAAGGCAGCATGGATTCACGATGGGAAGGTCATGTCAGATGAATCTAATAGATTTCTTTGACTGGGTGACCAAAGTAGTAGACCAAGGAGGGGCTGTGGACATGGCTTACCTAGATTTTAGCAAGGCATTTGATACAGTCCCACACAAAAGACTAATACACAAGTTAGCTATCCTTGGAGTGGGTCCCAAGGTGGTAGCCTAGATAAAAAAAATTGGCTAGACAACAGAACGCAAAGGGTAGTAGTAAATGGAGTCCACAGTGAAGAAAGGAGGGTTACTAGCGGGATACCGCAGGGTTCAGCACTGGGACTGGTCCTTTTTAATGTCTTTATAAGTGACATTGCAGAGGAACTAGAAGGAAAAGTATGTCTCTTTGCAGATGACACAAAGATCTGCAACAGGGCTGATACACCAGATTGAGTGGAAAGGATGAGAAGGGACTTGGCAAGGTTGGAGGAAAGGTCAAATGTATGGCAGCTCAGAGTCAATGCAAAGAAGTGCATGGTAATGCACCTGGGAAACAAAAACCCAGGGGAAGAGTACACAATGGGGGGTGAGATACTGACAACAGTAAAAATGGAAAGGGACCTGGGGGGTAATTATATCAGATGACCTAAAGGTGGGCAAGCAATGTGAGAAGGCAGTAAGGAAGGCTGAGGGGATACTGGGATGCATAGGGAGAGGCATCAATAGTAGAAAACAGGAAGTTGTTATCCCTCTGTACAGACAGTTGGTGAGACCCCATCTGGAGTACTGTGTGCAGTTCTGGAGACTCCATCTCGCAAAGACATAGACAGAGTGGAGGCTGTCCAGAGGAGGGCAACCAAAATGGTGCAGGGTCTGCACCAGAAGACTTACGAAGAAAGACTAAAGGAGCTTAATAGGAATACCCTTGAGGAAAGGAGGGAGAGAGGGGACATGATAGAAACTTTCAAGTACCTCAAGGGAATCAGCAAAGTCCAAGATGGTGGCATCTTTCAGAAAAAGAAATGTGCAAGAACAAGGGGGCACAATTTGAAGATAGAGGGGGGACAGCTCAGAGGTAATGTGAGGAAGTATTTTTTCACAGAGAGGGTTGTGGATGCATGGAACAGCCTCCCTGAGGAGATCGTGGAGTCAAGAACAGTGGGGGAATTCAAGAATGCATGGGGCAGACATAAGGCAGTCCTAGTGGGGGATAGGAGGAAGTAAGTTGTTGGTTAACTAGGAGCTGCAGCTTATCTGTTAGGCAGGAAAATGGGCAGACTAGGTGGGCCAAACGGTCCTTATCTGCCGTCAAATTCTATGTTTCTATGCCATCCAGCTGCTGCTCCACAGCACTCATCCTCTCGCTGTTCTCCTCAACAGCACTCCAGAGAACTGCTAAGTCAGACGGTGTTACACACACTTCTCTGGTGTCTACTCCTTCAACAGACTGACCTGCTGGTGGTGGTGGTGGGGGTGCTGGTGAAGCAACAGGTACCGCTGTGGCCCTCCTCTTCTTAGGGATGCCACGCCCGCTATACATACTGGCATCCTCTACCATGGAACGGCCAGCAGGTGCAGACATGGTCTGTTCTGTGGTAGCCTGCCACTCTAACTGGTGGTGATTAAGCGTATGGGTGCGCTGGCCCCCAGTCCCCAGGTGACTCCCCCGGGGGCCACGGCGCACCTCCACTGCACATAGGCGATACTTCACCACACTGCTGTCCCCCACAACACAGTCAAAAAACTGCCAAACAATGTAGGTGCGGGGAGATACCAAGTACAGGCAGGGAAGGGCTAGATGAACTGGCAGTAGGCTGCTCACACTGCTCAACAGTACTGATGGGATCCACACCTGGGCCTGGGGTAACAGGCACATCCTGCTCCAAAGGACCTTGTGCTGGACTTGGTGGTGGTGGTGGTGGTTGAACTGCTTTAGAGTCAGGAGGCGGTGCTGGTCCTGCTTCCGGGGGTTGGACACTCATAAGTTTAGATCGGTCCAACACAAATGGGCGCCCATGCCCCCCATGCATGCATATGGTACGACGATGCATACTACCATGCTCTCCCAGAGCTGCCCCCGCCCCAGACATTCCCTCACCCTGCTCCATCTCACGACACAAGCACAACACACACCCACAGTCACACACACACAGACAAACAACTAAGTAGGTAAGAAAAATAACATTTACAGAAAGAACAAATTAAGCAAAAAGCAGTACAGAAAAGACAAACAAATGTAGCTTTTAAAAAAGCTGTTGGGTTAAGTATCAAATTTTAACTCTCCTCCTCTGCAATCAAAACACTCCTCTTTCTAGCACACACTTCTGTCTCTCTCAGTCTGCACAGGAGAAAGTGAAACTGTCTGTGTGACTCACTTCCTTCCTGCCTGGCTAGACAGCATGTGACTTACAGTACTGTAAGCCATGTGATGTGTGTGTGTGGGGGGCTGCCAAGTCTGAAACACCAAGTGGATCACTTGTAATCATAATGAAGAACGCAAAGTCCATTGAAATCAATGACTTAGCCTTACTTTGCATTGCCCACTCCGCTGCATCGCGAAGTGCCCATTTCACGTGCACTTTGCCAGTGAATTTTAAATTCACTGCATCTCTAGTTCCGGGGTGGGGGTGGGTTACAGATTTGTCCTGAACAGATTAACCTATCCCTGATTCTAAATTTCCAATAAATAAGCTTTTAACTGCTAGATGTATGCTTGTGTTTCCCCATCTTCCCTTCTTTTATCCTCACTTCCCCACCCTATTTCATTTTCCCATGCCTTTTCTATGTTCAACAGCTGCAATGATTGGTGGCCATTAAACTAAAAAAATTCAAACTTCTTTGTAATTCATCTGGAAAATGTTCCTTCCTACTCCACCACCACACAGAAATATGGAATGTTAGACACTCACAGTAGGCCTCTCGTGCAAACAGCCTTAATTTTATCTGTGGCAGGATAATCAGCACAAATTTCCACTGATAAGGAAGTAAGGATCGGAGGGATTTTTTCATGGTAAGCAAGGGAACACTGGAAATTAAAACTTTAAGTAGTACTTTTTATGACTGTGGGTGGGAGCCTACAGGAGTATTACATGTACAAATGGAGTGATGTCATGTTTTCTGTCCATGGAACTGACTGAAGGTGTGAATAGTCTCCTCCACCTTACCCTCCTCCAAGCAATGTTTTCCGCCCTCAAATAAATATGCTTTCATGTTAGTCAATGGTTGCAGGGTACTATTTTCTTTCTTAAATGGGTGGTACAAGAGCTGGAACCTCAGTAGTGGGAGGCAGCATTAGGGTTTTTTTTGGAGTAAGATCTACCTCCGCCTCCACCCCAAACTTTTTTCTGATTCATGTGGAAGGGGCATGAGATAGCTTTAGCATTCTGTAACAAGATACAGATATACTTTGGGACACAGGCATGCCTGTGCAGTGGAGTACAGAACAGAACAGAAGTTATTTTATGACTTCAAATTGACTTAAAAATCATTTGGAACAAATGATTATCAGAGCCACCTGGGGCCTCAGAAGGAGACCTAGACACACATTCTAATTTACAGTAAGAGCCACATGTTTTTCTTAAACATTATGGCCCAGATATTCAAAAGGGTTGCGCCATGCGCAACAGGGATGTGCCAGCGCAAGTCCGAAAATTCGCCATTCTGCGATATTCAGCGGAGGCAGATCGCCCCAAATCACAGTGCGCAAGAGTGCAATGATAATGAATGCATGTGCAACTGAAGGGGGAAGAACCATGCATAAATGGCGCAGTGCAATATTGAACAACATGAGCCATGTGCAATAGGGGAGCAAACGGAAGTTGTGCGATAGCGGAAATGATCCAAAATAAAAAGGAACAAGAGAGAGGTGCAAGAACGCTACAGGGAAGCCACATGTTGGTGAACTGCAGGCAGCCACACAGGCACACAGAAACTGGGAGCAGGACAGGGCAGGAGCAGGACAGAGCACCTGGAACCACCAGGAACAGGGAAGGTGTGGGGAGCCTGTGCCACAGTGTAGGACAAAAGGGGAAAGTGCCACACAGCATTGAGTGCACAGATAGTGGACAGTACGGCCACTACAGAGAGGTGTTCCCAGTGCAGGGGGAGTAGCAGCAAGGACAGCGGGGGGAACAGAGAAGCAGCTGCCGGGGGGGTGTAACACAAGCCAGAGACATGGCCAGTATCACCATCCAGATGGAGGCAGTTATGAGGGGTGTAAGAAGGCAGGCAGCAGGGGGGCATGGCCGTGGAAGGGCCAGTCGGCGGTATGCCCCCAACAGGCAGTACCGAGCCCGCACCAGCTTTGAGCTGTACACTGATACTGAGACCGGGCAATCCTGAGGCGGCTCTGTGAGCTGTGCAGTGATGTGATGCAGGCACCCACACGACGGACCCATGCTCTGTCAGTGGAGACCAAAGTGACAGCTGTCATGTGCCTGCTCACCACAGGTACTTTCCAGAGACCAACAGGGGACACGACAGGCATAACCCAGTCAGCCGCGTCATGCCTCCTCACCCAATTCCTCAGCGCACTGCTGCCACATGCTGTGGAGTACCTCCATTTCTCCAGCACACCGGCGGAGTGCATAGCAAACATACAGGAGTTCCACAGGGTGGCACATATGCCTGGCATGCTAGGGGCAATAGACTGCACCCATGTGGCCATCCGCACGCCACCTGGCCATGAAGGGGCCGCATACATGAATCTGAAGGGTATGCAAGCATCAACTGCCAGGTGATGTGCGATGCCAGGGAGTGCATAATCAATGTCTGTGCCACGCACCCTGGGGGAGCACATGATGCCTTCATCTGGCACCAGTCCACACTGTGCCACAGGTTCGAGAGTGGGGACATCCCCACTGGCCACCTAGTGGGTGAGTATGCAAATCACGCAGAAAGACATGGAGCTTGGGAGGGGCATAGTCAAAGGTGACATGGGTATTGGCCTAGATGGCCCAAGGCAGGGCGACGCTGCTCACCAAACCAATGTCTACCCTGTACACACAGGTGACAGTGGATACCCACTCCGCCCCTGGCTGCTCACACCATACCGGCGGCCCGCGATCCCATCGCAGCAACACTACAATGAGGCACATGCCACCACACACAATGTCATTGAGGGGGTGTTCAAGATGCTGAAGGCACGTTTCCGTTGCTGGGACATGTCTGGCGGTGCCCTACAGTACAGCCCCTCAAAGGCCTGCGGGCTGTTCCTGGCCTGTTGCATCTTGCACAACATGGCCAATGACCGTAGAATAGCCGTACAGGTTGAAGAGGGGGACAGCGATGGGAACGATGAGGACGCTGGTGAAGATGGTGATGGGCAGCCCCCCCTTGGTCGAAAGGGACCCCTGACTGATCCGGATGGTACAGCTGCACCAGGACACCATCACAGAGGAGCACTTCAACCATCCCAGGTAAGTCATGGGGCCATGTGCAACCACCAGTGGCAAGGGCACAACCCACAAACATGCATGGACAAACCCCTGGGGTGCATGTCATTAAGGGAATTGGCCGAGCATGGAACTACACATGCCGTCAGGGATGGGCAAGGTCTAACATGGCACACGGTCACACACACACACACACATACACCCCACAAGACATGCACAAAGGGTAGAAGGCACTCCGACCCCAACCGCCACCCCTAGCCACACACACGTCCACAGACCAACACGCCCAGTGCCTGTCATTGTGCGTATGTCAGACGCTAGGCACCATTGCACAGTGGTGGACAGCGCAATGCAGGCATCATCATGCACATGCCACAGCAGACAGCAGCTGGGAGGGTGTGCAGATGGAACATTTGTGTTTGTGTAGGGTCAGTTACCCCACCCGTGCATTGCACGTTGAACAACACAGTGCACAGGGCAGCATCAGACAGCAGCCATGGTGGGAGACAGGTCAGTCATGCACCACAGTGCCACAGCTGCCACGGATGGGTGGGTGGCCCCACCGAGACCGACCAGCAGTGACAGACTGACCAATAGCCTCATGGGGTGGCACCGACGACCCCCCAGGGGTTCCACTGCGTGAACGCGACTGTGCTCATGCAGGGTCTGCAGCATACCGAACATGCCTGCACCAGGCATGCTCGGGATGCCCACAGCTGAACCCGGTGTCGACAAGGAGGGTGTCACACGACACCAGGAACAGGGGTTGGACATTGCATTGCGCCGTGTCTGTGACGCATGGGCAAATAACTGTGTCCACGCTGTGGCCATGGCAGCTGTGTTTGTCCGTGTCAGCCTGTCAATGGCAGCGGTCACATCCTTCCACATCTGGTCCATCCCTGCCAGGAGCAGAGCGGTATCTCTGCTGTGCCACTCCTCTGCCTGGCGCAGAGCCGCACTGAGTACATCCACCGCCATCACAAGCCACAACTGCTGATTGACTGATTCTTGGAGTATGCGGGTGTGCTCTTCTAAGAGGTCATCTGCCTGATCGGCATGCTGTCCCTCATGGTGTTCACAGCCCTGATGGGCAGCACCCCTTGAGGGTGGGCACTGCACACCAGGGCCAGGCCTGGGCATATCCACAGGTGGTGCACTGACGCCACCCCCTGACACTGTATCCCTATGGCCATTGGCCGACTGCTGACACTGCCCCTCTGGCTGCCGCTCTCCAGGGCTCAACGGTGCTGCTGCAGTGGCTGCAACAGCCCCACTGTCCTGGACACACACCAGTGCTGCCCCACTGGTGCAGACAGGCACAGGCTGGGACTGTGATGTCACAGAGGCCTCCACCATGACACCACCCACTGCCACGCCCGTGATGTCACCTGCTGTGTGGCCATCCTGTGGCCCACATGTATCACTGTCCATGAAGTGAGCTCCATCATCATCAGTGATGGATCTGGTACCAGCCCGAGTCTCAGCATGCTGGCATCCATGGACGTTGGCACGTTGGGACACGGGCAGGGCCTCCTCTGCACCTGCTTCACCAACATCAGTCCAGACAGCCAGGTGGGCCCACTGTCACCCTGACCCACGGATACCTGTGGATGTGGACTGGCCCTCCTCTATGTCCATGGTATCACCCTCAGTGGACAAGCCCACCACCGCTGACCCATGTAGATGCTTAGAAGCTGTAAGGGAACACAGTAGCATTAATGTATCTGCCCTACCCTGTCTTCCCCCCCATTGACAGACCAGGTCCTACCATGCAGTGATGGGCTACCACCCGTCTGGAATCCACCACCTGGAACACCCTTGATGGCACAATGCTGCATGCTGCCAGCAACCCGCTCTTCTTGTGGGGTCAGGCATTGCAAGGCTGGCTGTCCCCCAACGGTCGCAAGCCCGTGCTGCCCTGATGGCAGCCACCTTGTCATTAATCCTCTGCCTGTCTGTGACCATCTTCTTTTTACACTCCTGCATGGACCGCTGGTGGCTGCCATGCAGGTTGACAGCATGCGCCACCTCTTCCCAAGCAGCAGCATGTGCCTGTGGTGTTCCCCACCGTCCGCTGAGCAGCGGCTCCTGATCGAGGTAGGCCTCAAACAGGGCATCTGTTTCTGCCATTGTGAAGTTAGGCCTCCTCTTTCTCCCACATCTCTGTTCCTCTTCCTCCACCTCACAATCGCTCATTCTTCATCCTGTGAGAATGACAGGTGTTACCTGTGACTGTGCAGTCCCATGCATGTCCCACACATCACAGCCCACACTCCCAAACAGCATGCAACTCACCACAACAGACTGCAATAACAGACTATGGCCACTGCAGCCCAATGTTGCATTTTTATAGCGTAATGCATGCAAATGAGGTGAGGCGCAATTATAAGTGGATGCAAATATAGTATGTGCACCACTGAATGGCTGATTAGCTGATTTGCATATGCTGGCTGAATTTCGTGCTGTTGAGCTTTGTGTTGAATGTGCTCAGGCAAGGGCGCCTTTCTGTGACATGCACAGTAGACACTGAATGGCGCATGCCTGGGGTGATGACGCCGACGTCTGCCATGCTGCTGACATGCTGTGCACGGGAGGCAATGCAGGGCACGGCCACCATTGTGCCAGTGGTGCTACTGCACTGTTCACATGTATGGCACTCTGGCACTGGGGTGCTGTAGACGCACTGGGGCCACAGCAGGATAGGCCACTACAGGAAGTGGCACACAGGCACCCAATTGTGCTACATGCAGTGAGCACCAATCGCGCTGTGGTGGTCCGTGCGAGAGACCCTTGACCCTGTGCCCGACCTTTGCCCCCCTAGACACCATGCGTCTGCATGGGTGCACCACTATCATGCTGTTTGGTGACAGCGCGATAAGGAATAGCAGCGATGTACCGTGCAGCATCTGCATGTGGCAGACCATGCTACTGAGTGCCATTTTGACTCCAACCAGCTTCAGAGATGGCAAGAAGGAGGGCTGCTGTTTGGAGCCAGGTGGAGCTGGCCAATTTGGTGACCATGGTAGAGCCCCATGCCAGGGTACTTTTTGGAGATGCACCCCTGGACAGGGCCAGGAGTACAGTATGAGAGGAGGTGGTGGTGGCGCTGGAGGAGGCCACAGGAATCGGGTGCACAGCTGAGCAGTGTCACCACTGATACGGGGACCTCCAGCGCAGGGATACGGACAGGCTTGTCTGCCTGTGGACACGTGCCAGGAGGGGCACAGTGCCACGGCCAGGTAGGTGCCCCATCCGTACACTGTTAACATCCATATAGGTATCACGGTGGCATGTGTCCGGCATATGGGGGGGCCGTCCAGTGTTGGCCGTGGTGGTGGTATCAGGGTGGGGGGTGGATGGTTATGGCTGTGTGGGATTGCACACACATGTGGGTCGGGGAACTTTGCTACTGGATTGTACTGATGTTCCTCTCTCCATGTTTGCACCCTAGGCCCAGAGGAGCGTCGGTGGGTGAGGGAGAGGAGGCAGCGCCAAGATGACCAGCAGGCTGGGAGGGATGCCGGGCCAGACTGGCACAGGAACCAGCCTGACGATGGTGAGTGCCTTACATCCATGATTACTATTGCATGCTGTGTAACAGGTTGGGCAGCGGGGCATGGCCACCATCCATTGACACCACTGCCATGCGCGCAATTTGTTACAGTCAGCATTGTCCAGTGGCACTGCATGTCTGGGAGTGTGTCAATGGTGGTCCATGCATGCACCGGGTAGGTTGCTGTGCCACTGCCTTCACACTGCATAGCCATGTCACTGTATGGCCACGGTGGTGCTGCGTGGGTCATGGGTGGTGGGTGTGTGCAGCGGTCCACATGGCTGTGGGTGCCTGGGTAGGCAGGTCTTGTGGATGCGGTCACTGTGGGTGGTCGCACACCATCACGGGGCATGGCACATGACTGTATGCCATGCACAATGGGTGGGCTGCAGGGGCTGGACAGTCACACATATTGACTCTGCTCCCTTGTCCTAGGTGGACAACACTGGACGGCCATCGAGTGAGGAGTGCAGGAGCTGCTGCTGCAGCTTGCAAGAGCATCTCTTGCAATACTGGAGAGGATGGAGTGGGATGGGGTCTGGCACCACAGTGGACAGAGGAGGCACAGGAGTGGAGAGCGGGGCAGGCATAAGGCCCTCCATGCCCCCATTTGACTTACTGCCCTGGACCCACCCTCACACCCCTTCTTCCTTCTCCCATTTGTACACCCCTGCCCCATGCCCACCCCCACCTGGTTTGTGGCCCTTTCCCCACACCCTTGTATATATTTGTAAATATGTTTGTTTATATTGTTTAATACATACATTTTGTTATGACAACTGTGGTGGTCTCTGATTTGCAGTGGGCTACAGGTGCTTGGCTGCAGTGGTGTGCATGGTGTTGGGGGTGGTGCAGGCACGGGTGTGTGTGTGTGTCCGGCAGGGACCTGCCTATGTTGTGGGTGGGGGAATCAGTCACTGTCTGTGGTTTGTATGTTGTTCTCTGTGTACTGGTTGCCTATGCAGTAGTCCACAGAGCATGCTCTGTGTCCATGGCTCCTATGTCAGACCATCCATGGGCTGTGCAGCTGATACCCTTGCATGTCTGTGATATGCACCATCTGCTGGCATGTCAGTTGTGGCTGTCCATGCTGGACAACCACTGTACCCAGCACAATGCCAGGTTGCTTCCTGTCACTGGTGTAGTGCCCATGTGCCTCAGGTGGCACTGTGGCCTCCGCTGTTGTTGTCCCACCTCCATGCTGTCACTTGTGTCTGTTGCAGGGGATGTGCCCCACTGTCTGTCACTTGTGCTCCGGCTGCATGCTGGTGACATACAGCTTCATGGTGCCTGCGCAGGGTGGCTGGCACACCTGTGCCATGTAGGGGTGGTGGCCATGTGTACACGGCTGCTGTGGCCACATGCCAGTGGCTCGGTTGACCCGCTACTGTGTCCCTGTGTTGGTGTGCCCTTAGGTATGGGTGGATGTTTGTCCATGCACTGTGTTGCATCCTGTGTGATGCATGCTTCCATGCAACACTGTGTGTGTCTGTGCTGGCTGTTGTGGCCAGTGCTGGGATGGGATGTGTCCTTGGGAGGATGTGCAGGGTGCTGTACCACTGGTGATGGGGTCCAGGGCATGACCTGTGGCATGTGGGGTACCTCGTGTGCCGATGCATGGTCAGTCTTTCAGCTGTACCTCTGAGGGGACGTGTAGGGTGGCACTGTGTATGCAGTTGTTGCATCACTGTCTGCTGCCACCAGCTGCAGGGTGCTCATGGAGGGGCTGCCTTGCAGGGCTCTGTGGTGCACAGGGTTGCATTGTCACAGTGGGGGTGGTGGCATGCATGGGGTGTCCTGCACTGTTGGGTCCTACTCCTGGGCAGGGTGTATGGAGATCATGGTGCAGGGTGTGCTCTGCATTGGTGGGATGGTGTGGCATGGGGTGGTTGGCCCTCCTTGTGTGCCAGTCACAGATTGCCAGGGGATGTGCTGGGGCACCATGCCCCAGCTGTGGGTCGATTGCTGGTATCCATGGGCCAATGGTTATTCCGGCTTTCCACCGGTTGTGCAGTACATGGAGTGTGGGGGGCGATGTCTGTTCTGCTATGTGCTCCTCTGCCCATCTGTGGCATGGGTGGTGGACCCCTGCATCCTGTCCCTGTGCATCCCTGGTTGTGCTGTTGCACTGCTGCCCTGCTCTATGGGGAATCCCTGGTTGCGCTATGGCACATCTGGACTGCTCCACTGAGCATCCTTGGTTGCCCTATGGTGCATCTGAACTGCACAACTGCACATCCCTGGTTGTGCTATGGCACAGGTGGCATGATATTCAGTCGTGTGCCGCAGGCGCATCTTGACCTGCATAGTTTTTTAATATTGCACTTCTTGCGCATGGGCGCTGTGGACTTGCGCTTGCTTCTGCTGTTGCGCACTTTTTGGGCGAAGTTTGAATAACCGGGCCTATTTATATTTATAGTTTATATATAATTTGTCTTTAGCAGTTTCAAAACTTTGAAAGCATTCATACACACACATACACACCCAAGCAGAACTCAGCTGGATAAGGTACCAGTATTTAGGAAACTTGTCATGCTTACCCAGAGTCTAGCAATGTGAATCCTGGCTGTGACTATAGGTGTTTACAACTGAATGATAATGACCACATTTGCTTCACTTGCAAATAGGTAGGCATTTGTGTCTAATTTCTGTTTGACTTACTGTAGGTTACACATAGAATCTTTGATTTCAAGTATTTGCTAAATTGTAAATGTAGATATCAGCATTCTGTTAGTAGTTAGTGCTGATTGTGGTCTGTGACAAGATCTTTTTTTTTACAAATGAAGTACATGGTAGGAAGCTGAAAACAGACTTTGATGATAAAGTGTGTTTTATCTTTTAAGTTTGAGATGTATTAGAAAACATTGAACAACAAAACAATTGGTGATTTTAAAAGCTATTCTGATCAGAGCTGACATAAAAAAAAATCTTAACTATTTTTCTTTTCTCATGGACAATAGAAATAGGATGTCAGCATTCACTCCATTAAGCCTTTTTTTCAGGTTTTTTATAGCATCTTGAAAAAGGCAATCTTCCCAGAATGCATTCTGGCACGGGGGGAGGGGTTGAAATTGTTTTAATCATGAAACTCTGGTGTTACTAATGCATTTAGAAATACAATTTTTAATTGTCTTTACAGTTAAACATGCAGTTTCATGTCAAGGCACATTTTGTTAGGGGGTTAAAATTATTTTAAACATGGGCACAGTACTTGGTAAATACACACTTTGATGATAAAGTGTATTTTTTCTCTCAAGTTTGAGAGGTATGTATTACATATAAGTGTAACCGTGGTGTAAATGGTTAAGTGGGCAGTGGTTTAAGGCTCTGAGCTACACACCTTGAGACCTGGGTTTGACTCCCATGGCTCCCACTTGCATACTGTGTGACCCTGCGCAAATCACTTAACTTCCTTGTGCTTCCAGGTCACACCTGTAAACAAGCTTTCAGCTTAGTGTGTCTCTCCTGGTAAAAAAGAAAAATGCCTAGAATTATTTTTTTAATATAGTTGAGTTTATATGTGGTAAGTATGTAGGGTATGATGTTTTGAGTGTGGCAGGATTTAGCATGTGCACTGCTTTAAAATAATTTCACAGTATTTTATACTTTCTTAAAAAGATACTCCACATTTGTGTGGGGCTGTGGGATTCAAACCTAGATCTCTGGATTTGCAGGGAAGAGCCTTAAACCACTGCATTATACTGCCTCCCTAGTTATGGCAGTCATCTGTTTTGTGGTTCATGGTATTGGTGTAGTAAGCATATTAACATACAACAAGCATTTGTCAATGCTGAATGTATGCTTGCTGGCATTGGCATTGGTAGTGTAGGAGTTAGAGAGTTGCATAATAGGAATGGCAGTGAAGTATTGAACTGAAGCCAACCCCACCACCACCCTGCAGAGACTGACAGGCATTGGGGTGTGCCTTTGGGTCGTCAGGCATAACGGCCAAGCCATTTCACCACACCTTACCTTGCAGACACCGACAAGTGTCACGGTGTGCCTTGGGGTCTTTGGCCCTTATGCTCACCCCATTTCATCAGGAAATACAGCAAGATGGGTGCTGTATAGGAGAATGGGGTGAACTTTGGGGCAGAAGAGTCCAAGGCATACCTCGATGCCTCTCACTGGCTGCAGGGTTTGGAATGGTGTGAGCATTACAGGTGAAAATCCCAAGTCACACACCTGATGCCTGTGAATCTCTACAGGATGAGGCGTTATGGTCGGAAACCCTAATGCCTCAGGCATTCATTGGCATTTTCTCTCCAAATTTTCAACATGGGTTTTTTGTGACCCCCACCTTATGAACAGTGGCAATATCAGTTTGTTAGCCGAAAGCTGATTTTGTACAGCGACTATGCCATTTGGCACCACGGGTGTGAAAATACATTTTGAACAGGATGTGAAAAATGACAGCTGTACTGTTCATGGGGAGGTGCAAAAAATGACAATGTTGAAAATCTGCAGTGAAATTATCAAAAAAAGGGTGAAGTCACAAGCATGCATAGAAACTGTGCAATGCACACCCGTAATGTAATTAGTTTGGGGAATTTTTACAGCAGATTGTCAACACAGGCATTTTGGAACCTCCGCTGATGAACAGTGTCACTGTGATTTTCTTAATCTGTCCCGAACAGTGATTTCCCACAGCGACCACGCATTTCTGCACTGGAAGTGTGAAAACACATTTTGTCTATGGTGTGAAAAATAACAGCTGTACTGTTCATAAGGAAGTGTGGAAAATTGCCAGTGATGAAAATCTGGACTGGAAATATTAGAAATCCATGAACTTACGAGGGTGTGTGGAAACTGCGCAATGGTCACTCATAACACAGTCATTTTAAGGACTTTTTCACCAAATTTTTAACTTAGCCATTTTAACAACTCTGCTCATGAACAGTGTCACTGTGATTTTCTTAATCTGTCCCAAACATTGATTTTGCACACCAACTGCGCCATTGTGCGTTACATGCTCAGAAACATATTTTGGGTAAAATGTGAAAAATGACAGCTGTACTGCTCATAAGGAGGTGTGGTAAAATGGCAATGTTGGAAATGTGGAGTGAAAGTATTGAAAATTCGCGAACTTACAAGTGCGTAGAAATAGTGCAATGGATGCTCGTAAAACAGTCATTTTTGGGAATTTTTTCAACAAATTTTCAACATAGGGTTTTTGGGGGCCTTCCTCATGAACTGTGACACTGCCATTTCATAAATCAGTCCCGAAAGGTGGTTCCGCACAGTGACCACAAAATCACCTTTCAGGGGTGATTACAAAATGACAGTGAGAGAATTCATGAGGTGGGGTCCCAAAAACCCCATGCTGAAAATTTGGTGAAAAAATTCCCCAAAATGCCTGAGCTATGCATCAAAGTTGAAAAAACCTTGTTTATTACATTATACAGCTTACCGGCATTTCCTCAGTTCGAGGTCAGCTTTGAAGAGTGCAGACGTGTTCCTGCTTCACTGAAGATCATCGTGCTGAGCTCTGGAGGTAAGTATGGGGTGGAGGGGTGGGAGCTAGGGTGCGAAGTGGGAGGGCACAGGTGGGGGTGGAAGTAAAGACCGTCAGCGAGAGACAGTGGAGCTGATGGGGGATTGGGCAACCCCGTTGGCCATACGGACTTTTGCCACACTGGGGTGGGCTCCCAGCATGGCACCCGGGTGTCTGTTGGGGGGAAACATTGGAGCCGATGGGGGATTGGGCACCCCCCTCGGGCATATGGGCTGTTGCCACACTGGGGTGGGTTCCCAGAGTGGCACCTGGAACTCTGTTGGGGGGTACAGCAGAGCTGATGGAGGATTGGCACCCCCATCGGCCATACAGTGTGTGCATGGGAGGAGTGCATTAGCACGCAATATGTGTGTGTGTGGGAGAGGAGCGCATGCACATGCAGTATCTTCTCACTGCTCACTGAAGCAGAGCTCTCCCTTTGAACTGTATGGCACTGCATTTTCAACTACTGTCATAGACAGCTGCAGCATTCATTGGCGAACTGTGGCCATGCCTGCAAACACACTGACTGCATTGGAAGACAGGGTGCCACACCTATGAAAACTCAGATGATGGCATTATGTTTCTTGCACATGCATGCAAGCAAACATAAAAATGCCAGCAGAAAAGGCCTAGTGGGCTTTCATGTCTGCTCCTTTGGTCAGTCCTAACCCTGGGAGCTGACCTTGTTGTCCCCCCTTCCCGCCCTCTTGGGCTTCTCCCTTCCCTGTCCAGGGGAGAGCTAGTTAACTGGGGTTTCTGTAAGACAACAGCTACTAAATAGATCTAATTCACTATTTTATTCTCTGTGTAAATTCATTTTTCCTGACCATGGATTTACTAAAACAAAAGTTTCTCAACAAAATGTTTTTAAATAAAGAGTTTAACTCACAGCAGCAAAAGAAGCATGTTAACATTAAAAGCTTAGTGGCATGGATGTAGAGGCACAAGTATTTAAGCATGACTTTGGCAGAGGATTAATTGTGACTGAAACTTCAACCTTCAATGGGTTAGACTCTGCAGCCATCTGTACAGTATATCACTAAGCCATATGCAGTGTGGTATGGGTAAAACCCAGATCACCAGACCAGTGCTGTAAAATCTGTACTGGGCACAGCTTGTGCAAATATTGCTGATCCAGTGGATCAAATAAATACGTGCAAATAAATAAATACTCAGCTTTGCCTCGTGCTTCAACCCATCCCAGGAGTGACATTATGTAAGTAATAATACCTGACAGAGTGGGCGTTATTGGGATATAACGGACATGGGGGTGTAATGAGGGCCAGCAGCACAGGGGCGGGGTGCCTTATAGCCTTCAGAGTCGTTATATCCCTAACGCCCATTTATATATTATTACACTTAGATAATGGAATTACATTATTTTTTTTTGTTAAGATAATGCTTTGATTTGAAAAACAGTGTTAAATATTATTATAAATGAACAGAAATGTGGGTTGTGTAAAATAGTCCCTTGCCACTAGAGGGTGCTGCTGTTTTTTGATATGTGTTTTTTTTTTTTTTTAGTGGCGTGTTGAGAGAGAGCGTCGAAAGGATAGGAAGTAAATGAGTGTGAGCGTGGTCAGGAGACTGAATGACATGGTATTGGCGAATTAGAAGAGGAGCTCAGATGAGAGGCAGGAAAGTGATTTTTAATCGGAGAAACAATATACAGAGTTACGTTGATGTTTCAGCTGCTGTTTCTTTAGTGCGCGACTGTGGGTAGAATGAACCCAACTGGGAGTGGAACTGACTGGGTGGTAAAAGGTAAATGAGCGAGTGCAGTCGTCGGACTGTCGGAAATGTTTTTAGCGGGTGAAACGTGGAGCACAGGCTTGAAGAAATGTATGAGGTACAAAACAAAAAAAAAACAGAGAGAACTACTATTTTGCTTTTGCCGCGATCTCGGTTTTAGGTGAGGGTAGTCAGAATGCAACGTGGGTATGTTTGGAGTCGCTCGCTTAGCGAGCAAGAGAGAAATGGCGTTGGTAAGATTTAAAATTCGGTGTGGCGAAGGATACTGTTGGTAATAGGGCATCCCGAAGTGGGACTTGTTTTTAAGTGGGCCTTTGTTAAGTAATAACAGCCCGGGTGAGAAGCTGTTTCAGCCAATCAGAATGTGAGTTTTGGTTTACCCATTATCTAATACACAATAACACACACTCTGTCATGCCTTATTGCTTAAATATGCCCTTTCTCAATGTACTAC
This sequence comes from Neoceratodus forsteri, assembly GCA_016271365.2. NCBI lineage: Eukaryota > Metazoa > Chordata > Ceratodontiformes > Ceratodontidae > Neoceratodus > Neoceratodus forsteri. Next base: position 593,841,145 of record CM028133.1, on the reverse strand, counting down.
ACTTTGATTCAGCTAGTGCATGCAACAGCCGTCATGTGAACACTCTGGGCTTCTATTTGCTTTAGCTATTGTATTTTGTTTGAACTGCTTTGGTCTTCTTGATGTAGTGCCTGTGTGCCTAAACTATGTAATCTGTATATCTACTGCTATCCATGTATCTCCAGTGAATGATTATTATAACTGTCTTCTCTCCAAGCCATTGTTTTCGGACTTGTTAACTGTGCTGTCTTTGTATTAGTTTCAACGAGGTGCCTTTGTAAATGAGTCTCTGACTCAAAGGTTTGTAAATCTGGTATTTTTTAAATAAATAAATAAATGTTTATGTTTAAGCCCATGAAACACCCTTGTCTAGTTAATGCATTCACAGTCATAGTGGCTGTGCCAAAGCTTGTGTTTATATGTGTATGTACGTATGGGGGATAATGAGGGGGTGATAACATTTAATGATTTACTTTAGATGAAATAGGGGTTTAATTTTTTTTTAAGTTCTATTGAAGATTTTTCTGAAGAAAAATGTCTGTCATGTAAAATATTGCAAGATGGCCAAAGTTCAGAGAGGAAAGTACAGGTATTTAAATGTGGATAACGAAGCTAACTGAGCCTTTGGCAATGAGTTCACTCTAGGCACTCAAGAGGTTTTTTTTTAGGGATAAGGACAGATTTGTGTCCTCAAATATTCCTGCACATTATGTTTCACAGTCTTTGAAGTTATCATGAAAATCTATCTTTGCCAATAGCCTTTAAGCAGTAAGCGCCAAGGAGAAGCAAACAAATGGAGATATTGGCTTGTGTGGGTGTAGGTGGAAGGATATTAAATCCACTGGTAATTCTTTGTTTAATTTCCCTATTCCTTTAAAAAAAAAGAATTTAGTAAGTTTATCTGCATGATTCCATATTGAGCCATTCCCTCTAATCCATTTGCCCTCAGATTTGCAACAAGGAAGTCTTGTCTAGTTTCCTTCATTATTTGCCCAACACTGAAGTTAGGTTTGTCAATTCATTATATTTAATACTTGACCATAATCCATTCTTACAGTATCTAAGAATACCACTCTTGATTCCTTTCAATCTTTTTGCACTTCAGCCTCCTTTGAGGATGTATTATAGATTCTTGATAGTGGTGATGACGTTTCTTCACCAGTTCCAGTAAAATGTTTGCGTGAAGTTCATCTGGCCACTGTGCAACAGTTACATCAAGCATAGTAATTGCTGATATTCCTTTTCCTTTGTTAAGCCTGATTTTTCTATATTCCTAAACTAATTTCCCACATATGTCCTATGTCCTTAAAGATGTGCTTCTCTGCAGTATAGGTAGGACCATTTTTGATGAGTTTTGTTTATTGTCAGGCAGTCATGCAGCATTGGTTTCTAAATAATATTTGAGCCAGATTACAGTATTTCTAGCTCCACAAGGTTTACCACCAATGTCAAAAATGAAAGACTAATTTGTTTATATAAGGCTGTATTATTCTCTTGATTACAGAAAGACAAAGTTTAGGTGTCATTTGTGAGAGGAGATGAATGTCAGAGTTATATTTCTTAGCAGAGCCATACTTTTCTTTTGTGTAAGACTTTTGGCTCTTTGTGGTTCTGTAGCTTCTTTCCTTATGGCCGAACAGCAGATTTATTTAAAAGAATAAAGGAACCTCAGACACTGAAACAGTGATCAAAGATTGGCTAGTTCAGAGAAACTTATTTTATAGTATCATGAATGTTATCATTCTTTATTTCTGATTCAATGTTTCATGATTTTACTAACAGTAAATTGTCCAATGTCATGTCTTTCATTGTTTGGGGATTTTATCCTTGCCTTCAGTTGATCGGGGGCAGGCTGGTTGTCTGCTTGATTGTGTTATTGATTGTAGGTTCCAATGGCAGTGCTGGACCAATCAGGTACAATGGGTGCAAGTGAGGAGCCTGGGGAATTGGTTCTAGCCTATAACAGGGCTATTATCAAGGCCCTTGACTCCATCACACCTGTCAGTGTTTGACCCCTCACTTCATGCCAGAGATCTGCCTGGTTTGATGGGATACTCAGGGAGATGAAGATCAGGGGTCGAAGGTTGGAGCGGTGCTGGAGAAGATCTGGATCAGTGGATGACAAACTTATAATGATGTCCCATTATAGGGACTATCAATCAGCAATCTCCTGTAAGAAGGCATAATTCCTGTCCAAGGAGATTGCTGCAGCAATTACTAGACCAGCTCAGCTCCTCCGCTCTGTTGACAGGCTGTGTAATTCTTCCTTTCTTCAGTCCAGGGAACTTTATCACAATCAAAGTGTGATGTGTTCACTCTGTTTTTTGCTGATAAGGTTGCTGTAGTTAGATCTGAGATCCAGTCAGTGTCCTCCGAAGTTTTTACCAAAGGTTATCTCTGAGTCTACTTTGGATCACACTATACACTTGCTGGTGTATTATCCTGAACACTCTAGTCAAGGGGAGGTGATTCTGCACACTCTGGATGTGCACAGAATTTTGCATTACTACATGAATCTGACCAAGTCAGTCCAAAAAACGAATCAGCTTTTTTCCTTCGCACCCAAAAGGGAAGGCGCAGCAGTTTCAAAACAGTGTTTATCTAAGTGGTTAGCAAACTGCATTCAGTTTTGCTATCAGAAGTACAACAAACCCCTTCTGGGGGGAAGTTAAAGGGCATTCAGCCAGAGGCATGGCTGCATCTACCGCTTGTTTCAGAAATGTTTCTGCCTCAGATATTTGTGTGGCAGCTACTTGGAGCTCTGTCCACACCTTTACTAAGCACTATAGTCTGGACATTGCCTCTAGATGTAGGGCAGACTTTGGACTGGCCATCCATCATGGCCTCCTGTCTTAGTTCCCTTGCTTACTGCAGACCTTTATCCTGCCTCCTGTGTTCAGTCTCTGCTTGACTCATACTGCTTGGGACTCAATCCTTATGGTGATTGCCTACTGCAAGAGCCCTCTCAAAGTAAGATAGTACAGTTACGTAAGAACTTACCATAACAGTAGATCTTCAAGAGAGGCTCTTGCAGTAGGCAAGGGTTTCCCCCTACTGTTTCTCCTTATTTCTCAGCCTTACTCATGGCTCCAGGAGCCCACTTCTTCTCCTGCTGTACCTGTTACAGGTCTCTGGTGGGAGAACTGAGGCAGGCTGGCATGGGGACCACCCTCTGTATACCATTGGGCCATCAGTCATGTGATGTCGGGTGGGCAGTCCCCCACCAGATACTGCTAGCTAAGTTTTCCATGTGGTCCTGGCACCTGCCAGGTCAGCCCTAATGATAACTGCATACTGCAGGAGCCTCACTTGAAGATCTACTGTTACGGTAAGTTCTTGCATAACTGTACTTTACATTTTCAGAGGGGTCCATCTTTTACAATGTATTTTTCACAGGACATAGGAGCATAGATGCACAGTTCATTGGGGGCCTTGTGGCCTGCTATTACACATTTTTACTATTTACTATTTTTACTATATATTTACCCAGGATAGACCAGATGAGTTGCAATATCTCATTTGCAATGGTGTCCTGTTTTTACACATTTTTAGATTGAATTTACCCAGGACAGGTCAGCTGACAGGCAATATTTAATTTTTAGTGGGCTTTCACACTTTGGCCACAAATTTGCAACCTAGTCTTTTTATGACCTGATGTTATGCTCAAGAGAGGATGAATTTTCTAAATCCCATCTAAAAGGTGACTTTTTAGTGCGACTGTGAAAACATGTTTCATAGGTGATTTGAGAAATGACACCAGCCATGTTAATGAGGTGTGGTAACACAAGGGATATGTTGAACATTAGGGCCAAATTCACTGAAAATACCACCAACAGCTCAATGGTGCTCTGACCGCACATCAAAACCCACACAGTGAAATCTCTCACAGCAACAGTCTTGACAGGTTTCAAGATTGTCACTGTGAGGGGCAGAAGAGTGAAATTTTGCCCTTTCACCATGTTTGCCCTCCACTTCAAATCAACTCCGACTTGAAGTTAGATAGCTGTACAAGGGAGTGTGGCCCACTGACAGAAAAGAACAGAATGTCTGACAGGTGAAATTTTGCCTGTTGACATTGTGGATCTCGCTATGCTGAACTCCGACAACAGTGTTGTTGATTCAGCATAAGTGAAACCCAGCTTAATCTGGTTCAATGTCATTTGGCATCCATCTGTATGCCCCTCCCCTGGAACAAGGCTGAAAACAGGCAGAACTTTCTAGTCCTCCTTTCACAGTCAACAAAACCTAAATAAATAAATAAATATGCAAAAATAAAGTTAGGAATAAATGTTGGAACAGTTCGATGTTTTTTCCTAACTTCATTGTTTTTTCACATTTTTACCCCAGATTTTCAACAGTCTTTTTTACCACATGTTATGATCAAGACAGGTGAATTTTAAATCCTGTCCTAAAGGAGGTTTCACAGAGGGACTTTAAAAACATGTTTCAAATGAAATTTGAAAAATGACACCTGTCTTGTTCATCAGATGAGGGTAACAAAAGGACGATGTTCACTTTTGGGGCTAAAAATCTGCAAAAATCACAAATTTAAGAGTAAACATTTAAAAAGTGCAATGTTTCCTCATAACTTTGTTGTTTTTTAGCATTATGACCTCAGACTCTCTATACTGTCTTTGTATGACCCCAACCTTGTGATTACAGCAAGTGGAGTTTTTAAAAATCATGCTCAAAGGGTGACTTTGTGGAGCAAATGTGAAAACATGTTTTGAAGAAGATTTGAAAAATTACACCTTTCATGTTCATGAGGTGGGGTAACAAGAGGGCTGTGCTGAAAACTGGGGCCAAAGTTTGCACACATTGAGTGTTATGAATAAATGTTGAAAAAAAATCAATGTTTTTAATAACAACATTGTTTTATGACATTTTGACTGCACATTTTCAACATGGTCTTTTTATGACCCCTCCTTCTGAACATGGTGGGTGTCATTTATAAAATAATTGCTGAAATGTCATTTCACATCACAAGTGCAAAACACATTTTGGCCTGGGTTTGAAAAATTATACCTGTCATGTTCATGAGGTGGTGTGAAAAAAATGAATACGTTAAAAATTCAGGGTCAGAATATTGAAATTTACCAAAGTTACGAACGAACTTTGAAACATTTCAATGTACCTTTATAGCATTGTTGTGTTTTTTAATATTTTGACAACAAATATTCAACATAGTCTTCATATGACCCCCACTTCATGAATCCAGGAGGTGAACATTTTCAAATCCTGCTCTGAAGGTAATTTCCAACTGTAAAATCACTTTTCAGACCGGATTTGAAAAAGTTCACCTATTTTATTCATGAGGTGGGATCCCAAAAAGACCATATTGAAAATGCATGGGAAAATGTATATAAAAATTACCAATTTATGAGTACAAGTTTAAAATGCATTGAAATACATTGATATGCTTATTTGAGTTCCTGAGTTCCTGGATTGGCATTAAAGAGTGAAGATGTGTCTCTGGTCCAGACAGAATTATAGCATTGGACCACCAGTAGATAAGTAAGTGGTGATGGTAGTGGGGGGTGTTGGGTGCTTGTTGCTTGCTAAGGGGAGGTCAGTTGGGGAGAGGGTAATGGCAGCAGGGGGCAGCAGTGGCAGCAGACATCAATGGACATTCTTCTTCTTTGTGGGGTTTAAAAAATAAAAATAGACATCAAGAGATTTTTTTTTACTTCGGGTACTGACTTGGCAGAAGACACCAGGAGAAAGGACTGCTGTGTGACTGAACTTCTCTGCTGGGACTAAAGTAGAAGAACTTTTGTATTTGGACCTTTAATTTAGGGTAAAAAAACTAACATACAAAACCAAAAAAAAGTGTGTGTTTGGGTTAACTGAACTGAATGGGTAACTGAAAAGTCATCTAGGTGTAAATCTCAGGTGACTGAAAGGACTTAACTGCTGTGAGGTTTAAATTACTTGTAGAAAGATCTGGTAAGTAAGGGGAGTGGCTTAGCTAGAAAGAAGCTACATTTAAAGACTACCTTAGAAAGATTCTGCTAATAGCTTGGCAGAAGACACCAGGAGAAAGGACTGCTGTGTGACTGAACTTCTCTACTAGGATTATATTGCCCTCCTTCCCACCCCTCCAACCCCCCCACCCAAAGCTAGTTTTATTTTTATAGGCACAGGATTTGACTGACAACAGGAACTTCCTGTTTAGGGGCAGGAAGTGAGTGATCACAGAACCACCAAGGACCCACCATCCTAGAAGGGCAAGAGTAGCTCTCCGGCCCCCTCTAGCTGCTGGAGGTCTGCCTCTGAACAAGTAAGTGGTCTACTGAGAAATATAGGATATTCTTGTCTCAGAACAGGACAATCAGGAGCTTAACGGGCACACAGGCAGAAAGTAAGGAGAGAGAGAAAAAACAGAGGAAAGAGTAAGGATTGCAAACAGTTAAGGGTCCAGAAATAAGACATGATTGAAGTGGTGCAGTGCAGTGGCTGTGGAGCAGCAGTCTTCCGGGAGATGTTCTGGAGGATGCGGTGTTGTCCCATCTGCAGGCACCTCTCTGGGCTGAGGGAGGAGGTTGCTCATCTCCAGGCTGAGTTGGCCAGGATTTGTGGGACCTCCTCTTCCATCCAGGGACCACCAGTGCCACTGCCGTTGCCTCAGAAGTTGCCAAGAAAGAGGAGCGGTTGGACCACAGTAGGCTCAGGGAGGGTGAGGGTGGTGGAACAGAGGCACATCCCTCCAGTTGTACCTCTCCACAATTCCTATGCCATTCTGGCAAAGTGTGGTTCCTCTATGGAGGCACCTACAGTGGAGACCAAGGAGGATGCTGGGAACCTCCACAAAGGAGACCCACAGGAGGGTGGCAGGGGACCCTGCAGGGGAAGGAAACAACTCCTGGTGGGGGACTCCATTGTTAGGAAGGTAGAACTGGGCAAGGAAGGGGAGAGGGAGGTAAGGTGCCTGCCTGGCGCCATGGCTTGGAGGGACAGGGAGCGAATCTTCAGGATTGCCGGAGCAGCTGCACAGGGGAGGGAGCTGGATGTCATTGTCCACTTAGGGACAAATGACCTGGCTAAGAAAGGGATTAGAGAAATGCAGGAAGAGTTTGTGGAATTGGGGAGGGGCTTTAGTCAAGTAGCTTGCATCGGTAACCTTCTCGGAGGTGCTAGCCATCTACGGCATAGGAGAGGCTAGGGTGTTCCGTACCATGGGATTCAATCAGTGGTTGAAAAACTAGTGTGGAGCTCAGGGATTTGGCTTCATTGGGGACTGGGGGTCCACCTGGAGTGATGCAAGCCTATACTGGCATGATGGGCAGCATCTGTCTGGGAGGGGAACCAGGATCCTAGGTGATAGGTTTAAATGCTTCATTGGCAAGCTTTTAAACTAGCCAAGGGGGGAGGCACTGGAAAGGAGCAGGAAAATCCTAGCCCCCCCAAACAATTACGGTAGTAAGTGTGGCAAACACCAACATGGAGGTGTCGATAGGGAGAAGGGCAGGGGTAAATGGAGAAAGTGACAAAGGCAAGAAGGACAGGGATGGGGCAAAAGGGGGTAAGGCCATCAGGAAATGGAGGGTAATGAGTACCAATGCCCGTAGTCTGGGCAACAAGCTCCCTGAGCTGGTGGCCTTAATGGAAGAGGGATGCCTGGATATCGTAGCAGTCACAGAAACATGGTACACAGAGAACCATGACTGGGATGTTAACATACCAGGGTACATAACCTACAGGAGAGACAGGCAGGGGAGAAGAGGGGGAGGAGTAGCTCTCTATGTAAAGGAAGGGATAAAAGCAACTGAACAAAAGAGTAAACAGGGAGGAGAGGAAGCACTGTGGGTCACCTTGGAGACTGGAAAGGGCACCACAATCCACACAGGGGTTGTGTACAGACCCCCATGTCAGGGGGAAGGAATGGACAAGGATATGATGGAAGGCATTCTTAGAATGGCAGAGAAAGGGGAGATACTGTTGATGGGAGACCTGAATATGCCAGATGTTAACTGGAGCACATTTGCTGCAGCCACATCCAAGAACAGGGCCATTCTTGGACGCCCCACAGGTGGCAGGCATTAGACAGCTAGTATCGAACCCACTCATGAGGGGAGCAGTCTTAGACCTCCTCCTCTCAAACGGGGCGGAGAGGGATCTCAGATCTAGAAGTGGGTTGCCATCTGGGGACAAGTGACCATCAAACAGTGTGGTTCACGTTAAACTCAACTACAGAGTCAAGCCATACAAAAGTGAGGGTACTGGACTTAGGGAGGGCTGACTTTGGCAAGATGGGAGAGTGCCTCAGAAAAGCACTAGCAAACAGGCTAGAAGGAGGGGTGGAGCAACAATGGGGAATTATCAAAATTGCCATCACAGAGGCAATAAGCCTTGTGTGAAGCAAATAAACAAATCAAAACAAAGAAAAGTCCACTATGGTTCTCAAGAGGTGGCTGTGAAAGTCAGGAAGAAAAAGACAGCATTCTGGAAGTATAAGAAACACAGAAGGAGCAGGACAGAGGCTGTACCAGTTAAGGCAGAAAGAAGCAGGAGGAAAGTCAGAATAGCAAAGGCCCAAACTGAGGAAAAGATAGCCAACTCAGTTAAGAAGGGGATAAAACCTTTTATAGGTACATCAGCGAGCGTAGAAAGACAAAGGGAGGGATAGTGAGGCTGAATAGAATGAACGGTGGGTGGGCAGAGGGGGACAGTGAAAAAGCAGGAATACTGAACGAATATTTCTGCTCAGTATTCACAAAAGAGGAGGGGGAAGTGCCTAATCCAATTAACAGAAGCACTCTCGATAGGGGGGTCGATCCCAGTCCTGTCACAGAAGAGAAGGGTTCTGCAAGAACTCCTAAAACTGAAGGTGGACAAAGCAATGGGTCCTGATGGAATTCACCCCAGAATTCTAAAAGAATTAAGGAAGAAACTAGTGAAACCACTGGCTACTCTTTTTAATAAATCATGGGAGGATGGTGTGGTACCCGAGGACTGCAGGAAGGCAGATGTGATTCCCCTTCACAAAAGTGGGACCAAGACAGAGGCAGGAAACTACAGACCTATCAGTCTGACCTCTGTGGTAGGGAAAGTGATGGAGTCACTTCTGAAGGAAAGAATAGTTGAGTACCTAGAGGTCAGTGGAGCACAGGATCCAAGGCAGCATGGGTTCACAGCGGGAAGGTCATGCCAGATGAATCTAATAATTTCTTTGACTGGGTGACCAAAGTAGTAGACCAGGGAGGGCTGTGGACATGGCCTACCTAGACTTTAGCAAGGCATTTGACACAGTCCCACAAAAGATTATTGTCAATTAACCAGCCTGGGAGTGGGTCCCAGGGTGGTAGCCTAGAGTAAAACATTGGCTGGACAACAGGACACAGAAGGTAATTGTAAATGGAGTCCACTCTGAAGAAAGGGCGGTTACTAGTGGGGTACCGCAGGGTTCAGTATTGGGTCCAGTCCTTTTTAATGTCTTCATCAGTGGCATTGCAGAGGGACTGGAAGGAAAAGTATGCCTTTTTGCAGATGACACAAAGATCTGCAACAGGGTTGATACACAAGGAGGCGTGGAAAGGATGAAAAGGGACTTGGCAAGGTTGGAGGAATGGTCAGATGTATGGCAGCTTGGATTCAATGCAAAAAAGTGCAAAATAATGCACCTGGGAAACAAGAACCCAGGGGAAGAATACACAATGGGTGGGGAGGTAGTAACAACAACAAAATAGGAAGGGACCTGGGGGTAATCATATCAGATGACCTTAAGGTTAGCAAGCAATGTGAGAAGGCAGTGAGGAGGCCGGGGTATACTGGGATATAGGGAGAGGCATCAGCAGCAGAAAACAGGAAGTTGTTATCCCTCTGTACAGACAGTTGGTGAGACCCCATCTGGAATACTGTGTCCAGTTCTGGAGACCCCATCTCCGCAAGGACATAGACAGGATAGAGGCAGTCCAGAGGAGGGTAACTAAAATGGTGCAGGGTCTGCAAGAGAAGCCGTAATGAGGAGAGACTAAAGGAGCTTAATATATATACCCTTGAGGAAAGAAGGGAGAGGGGGGACATGATAGAAACTTTCAAGTACCTCAAGGGAATCAACAAAGTCCAAGAGGGTAGCATCTTTCAGAAAAAGACTTGCAAGAACAAGGGGACACAATTTAAAGATAGAAGGAGGGCAGTTCAGGGGCAATGTGAGGAATTATTATTTCACAGAGAGGGTAGTGGATGCATGGAACAGCCTTCCTGAGGAAGTTGTGGGGTCTAAAACTGTGGGAGAATTCAAGAATGCATGGGACAGACATAAGGCAATTCTTGTGGGGGGCAGGAAGATATAGGCTATTGGTTAACTAGGATCTGCGGCCTATCCTGTAGGTAGGGACATGGGCAGACTAGATGGGCCTAGCGGTCCTTATCTGCTGTCAAAGTCTATGTTTCTATGTTTCTATGACACTAGGGATTGAGCATCCCAGTGTTTCTGACACTAGGGATTGAGCATCCCAGTGTTACTGGCACTGGGGATTGAGCATCCTAGTGTCATTTTTATCTTCTAGGGGCATGGGAAGCAATTGAGAGGTGGGAAAGATACTTGGCAGAGGTTGGGACATTGAAATGGCACAGGAAGCAATTGAGAGATTTGATGGATACTTGACAGAGGGTCAGATATTGAAATCGACATGGGAAGCAACGGGGAAGTAGGAGGGATACTTGGCAGAGGAGGGATATTGAAATGGGGCACAGGAGCAATTGTGAGCTCAGCTGCTTGTCAGGTCATGTGTGGGGGGACAGAAAAGACACACAGCATGACGGCATGTCATGACATCGCTCAGCTGCTTGCTGGGCGGCTTCATGTAGATGAAAGCATTGAGGCACTGTCTCATAGGAGCACTTTGGTCTTTTCAAGTACAAGGAGTTTCGCACTGCAAGCAGTGACCACTGTTATGATCAGCCTAGTTGGTCACTGGTCTGTAATTGCAAAGCCCACTGCAGCTTGAGCTGCACTGCACCCACAGTGACACATCTCTGAAATGCAGTTCTTTGTAACAAAATGTTTGCTTTGCATGCATGTGTTGAAGCCATACCAACATTGCAGCACTGAGCTGCACAGAGTGCAAAAAATATAATTCAGATGACACAGACAGTGGTGGGGTGGGAAAAAAAGTAATCAAATGAGGGAGCTGCAGTTGTAAGATGGATTATTGTATGTCAGAAGATATGGACATATGGTGGAATAGAAGTACTGTAAAGACAATTTTAACGATGGACTTGGGGATGTAAGGGCATCAGCAAATAAGCCATACCAGTATAATCTTAACGACCATGGGACACAGTATTAACACAAGGCACTTACTGAATTGCATGCCATTGAAGAGTGAAAGCCGACATTATTATGCTAAACCTAATTTATATGTACAAAAAGAAAATTGCTGATATTGTTCAAATGACAATGGCAATTGTGGGGTTAGAAAAGCTTTATTGCAATGGGGAGGGGCAGTGGGTGTGAAATAGCCTTGGTTAAAACTCATTGCAATATGCATGAATAAAATACCATTGGTAGCTAGGCTGACCATAAGCAACGCTCTCTGAACTGCACATAGCATCTTGACATCAGGTAACTACTTAATATGGATCACTGTCCATAGTAAAGCACATTTTGAAATATCAAGATTGAAATGGAAAAGCAAGTGGTGGGATTAGAAGAAACTAAACTGTGACAGGTAAGGAGCGAAAGCAAGTGTGAAACAGATGGTATTCTAATTTACTTCAATATGGATATGATTCAGAACTGCAGTATCAGTGCTGACTGTGAGAGACGCCCTATAAATAATATTGGTGTCAACATAAAAGAAAACTGACAGCACATGTCATACAACAACAGGACATAGCATTGTGTGGATCCTTGACTGTAGTGCAGCAGCATGTTTGTACATAAAATTATTGACATGAAAAAGGCAGTGGTGGGATGAAAAAAAAAATTAAAATGGAGGCCATCAGGGATGGGAGACTGGGCCATTATAAAACGGGTGTATGTTAGAACTTATTGCAATATGCAGAAGCTGTAGAACAGCTGAAGCAAGGCTAAACATGAGGGGAACCTGATCAATTACATTAACCTCAACAAGAGGGAAAAAAAGTAACACATCACATCCTGTTAACCACAGGCTTAATAAAAAAGCAAATATGACAACTGAATAGCTAATGTAACAACAGGAGTTTTTCCCAACCCCAGGCAAACAGTGGTGTTGGGAGAGATAAGAGCTGATGTCGGCAGGACCAGTGAGGGGAGATAGACCAGAAAGTTTATTTTTTGTATGACTGGGGCTATGGAAGATTGAGACCAGCTGCAGATAGAAAAAAAAACATTTTGTCAATCATTTCAACTCACTTGAGAGTCACTTTTTTGTAGGCTCATAGCTACGGAGGATTGAGGCAAACTGCAGCAAAAATGCACAAGGAGGGACATTCAGATGGAAGGTTAAGAAAGATGGAACACTGAACAGGTGATTGGAGGGAGAGTGGAATTTATTTTTAAGAAAACTGAGTTAGGGCTAGGAGAAGGAAAGAAATAGAAATGGGCACCGAATCAAAGCAGATTTATTGCACAGTTTCTTCTGACCCCAGGGCAGGCAGTGGTGATGGGAGAGATAAGAGCTGACAGCACCAGGAGCAGTGAGGGGAAGGAGATGGGAGAGTCTCTTTTTTGTACAGTCAGGGCTACAGAAGATTGAGGAATGCTGCAGATAGAAGAAAAAATAAGTCTTCTATCAGTTCAAGATGAAACACTGAGACTGGCAAGGGTAGGGAGAATGGTGTTTTTTTTTAAGAAAACTGTTATAGGGCTAGGAGGAGGAATGAAATAGAAATGGACACTTTTCTCCCAAGACAGCAGGCTGATTGTGATACTGTTCAGCTGGCTGCTGGGTGGCAATGAAAAGACAGAGCCACTCTGGATTGGAGAGGCTCTTTCTTTTCAACTATGAGAAGTTTCCATGCAGCAAGTCAAGAATGTGTCATGACCAGCCTTGCCGATAGTTGGGCTATTTCTGTCAAGCCCACTGCAGCCTGAGCTGCATTGGACCTGACAGTGACACACCTCTGAAGGCCCTTACTGTAGCGAGGGTAGTATTTCGATATACTGAAATTTGTTTCCCCAAGTTTCAGTATCCTGACACCATTTGCCCGAAACGTGGTTGCCCGACAGGCAAATTTGACCGCAGCGGAGTTTGTTATATAAAGGGGAAGGGGGGGCAAAGCCCCCTGAAACATATAAAAAAAACTCTGCCACAGGAAAACTTTGTGTGTCAGGCAACCATGTTTCAGGCTGCTGGTGTTGGGTTACTGAAACTTGGGTAACAGAGTTTCAGTATTTCATAATATATCCATAGTGAGATATTCACTTCGAGCTGCATGCACAAGCAAACATAAAAAGCCTTGCAGTTACACCACTTGATGACACATCTGAACATGCTGAAAGCTAAATCTTGTGGCATATTCAAGGTATTTGTGCACATGATTTTGCAGTTTCTGGCCCTCAACCTTCTGGACCCGGCAATGTTAGTGTTACCAATGAACCACACTGACAGCTATCATACAGTCATGGAAGCTGTGCCACAAGAAGTACAGTAGCCATTCAGCCTTTCTTGCTTGTGCCATAGTCAAACCCTTTCAAGTCTGCTTTATACTGATCCCAATTTTGTGCTCAGTTCCCATATTCTATTATAGTCTTCACATTCAAAAAACTACCCAGTTTCTTTTTGAATACTAATTCTCTTCGTGTCTATTCAGTAGATACTTGTGATAAAGCATTCCATAATCTGTTGCTCATCTGTATGAAAAGATTTCTTCCAGTCTTCCCTTTTTAGGTGTCAAGTTCTTGCTCTGATACTATGTTTACTTGTACCTGAGTTGTCTTCTGGAGGACATCACCTACTGTATGTATATTTTCGCCAGTTCTTTTATTATTTTAGACACCTAAACCAAGTACTTCCCCGATCTTTTTAGCTTAAGTGGGTATAGCATTCATATGTCATATATCCTTAATAGTCAGTTAAGGAGACTGGTACTGTGAATTCTATTACCATGCCATTTATGCATTCCAGACAGTTACAGATATTAAAATACAGCCCTGTAAGCTTACTGGTCTCATTATAGTTTAGTATTTATATAGTACAAATATATTATACTAAATTATTATTTTTTAATGAGCATCTGCGAAGATCTTATTAGATATTCAAGTGTGAGTGAGCTGATACGGTATATTAATATATATCACATTCTTTTCTGCTGTATAGTCATGAAGGAAAGGTATAATTTTACATTTCTCAAGAACTGTTTTTCTTTTGTATAACATGGGACTTAATCCTTGGATGAAATCAGAGATTCTGGCAAAAAACCTTTAGCTAAAACCGGTATTAAATGTTTCAGTATCAGTTGACATTGTACCAGTTTATAGTGGATAAAACCAATGTAATGCATGAACTATATGTTTTAGGAATGTAACATGGTGATCATAAAGGAGTATTTTTGAAATAATCAACAGTAGTAAAAGCTGATTATAAAAGAAAAAACAGCACTTTTAAAGTTATTTTGACCGCTTCACATCTTGATTTTTTTTTTTACTGTTCCATGTAACAGCAGAAAATCTTACACTTCATCCCTCATGTGTATGGCAATTACCTTGTTTAATCCTCTATTAGTAGACTGAAATAGATCCCTCAAGGTGTAAGGCATCAGTATACTGTATCAAATTGGCAGAGACACTTTCTGGCAAGACTTTGTAAAACCTAGGTTTAAAATGGCATTGGATAACATTTAAATGTGTTTGAGTTTTAAAGCAGTCGATAAAGCGGAATCAAGCTAAAAGCATTTAGGATCCTGAGAATTTTTGTTTGATGCCTCCAAGATCAGCAGCAGATAACTGGGAATTCACTGCCAGTTTGAAGTATGATATATAGCCTCCTCAGCTCACAAAGTGACATCTAATTATGATTTCCCTTGCAGCAGTGTGGTGTGGTGCAGGGGAGCAATATACCTGCCCCAAATGGAATGCAAGTTGTTTGGATTCCTGTAGTCCAATGTTTAATTGAGGCCGGGCCAAATAATTTGAGTTCTCATTCATCAAGGGATCCTTTTTAATTATGATGTTGAGAAGAAGGTCTAGTGCTGTGTGTCCAGCTGGTAAAGAGATCAATAAGAGGTCTGCTGTTACTAAGGGCATGCAGCTGTTTTATGGTGATATGCTAAAATGTCATCAACAGACTTGCAGTGTACAAAACTGGCTAATTGCTCTTAGATCACCAGGTTATTTATATTGGGCCTCATTTTCAAAGGGGATTGCAGATGTGCTTGCCTACTTTTCATCCTGTAGTCAGCAGTGTAAGAGTTAGTTGATTATATTTTCAAGCTTTTTTTCAGAAAGTATTTCCACAGAGATTTCTGGAACTGACATTGCATCAGTAATTGGGGAACACACAACTGAAGGTGGGGATACCTCAGTTAGAATGAGCAGGCAATGAATTTACTGATGTTAGGAAGGAGAGCACAGGGTGATGGTTGAGAAATGAGGCATGGTGTGCTTCGGACCTGCATTGTTTGAAAAGGGGCAGTATTGGGTAATGGTGAGATTCCTTATTTTTTGATGATAAGTGGGTATCACTGGGCAGCAAAAAGTATTTGTAACATGACTGGGATGAAGAACTGGGATGGCAGATGCTTTGCTAGACTGTAGAATTGCAACACATGCAGAACACATACTACAGTGCTACGTAACATTGCACATGGAATCAGTCACTGGGATGTTGACTAGCCATTCCCAATAGCACCTGCAAACATCTGGATCAGCAAATTACATCACACCACACTCACAGAAAGGACTTTTCTCCTCTACTGTGTGCAAATGCATGTGTGTATAACACAGTGCTTGAAACACAATAGAGTGGGTCCAAAGTACTCATTATGTACTGCCCCTGAATGCAACTGAGAGTTGGACATTGGTTTGCAAATATGAAATTCATATTTGAAAATCAGTTTCTTGTTTTTTTTTTCTCTAATGTTCTCTCTTGGCATGTCTCATCTGATATACAGTTATACTGTATTTAAGATTAGACACCATGGTTCAAAATCAGTTTTAAGTTTCTAATTCACTTCTTCCTGCAATTCAGTAAGCATTCAGTGTTCCCATCCAGATCATTAGGTTTTTGTTTAACATATATACTGTAGCTGGATCTTTTTTCTCAGGAAAAAAGTAAATGAGGGGTAAGATCTAGGAGTATAAAATAAAGAAGGGTATTCAGAAGATAGACTTAAGTACTACAGGCTGTTTGCTGCAAGTCAGGAAAAGAAAACATGAGTACTTTATTAAGGGAAATGTAGGACTGTAAGCTCGATTGCCCCAGCAGGCTGCTGAAAAAAATTCAGTTCAGTGCTCTAAGCACAAACTGAATGAGTTCCTGAAAATAAAAACCTCAAAAATGCAGTTCAATGTGTGTGTGCAACTGGTTTTTTGCTTGTGTAACATAGATAAACTTCGGCTGTTTGCTTCTTTATCCATGGGCTATACCACTCTTTAGGGGTACAAAGCCAAGGAACCCTAGCTGAGGGTTCCACCCCTTGAGGTGCCACGGGAGTGTTTCCCTTGGCTAAAGGTACCTTAAGGAGAAGCCCACAGGAGACAGAGGCATACCACTGGGGGCGGAGGGGTGGATGGAGGGGCAATAAAAAATGCTTGTGTGTGGAGTGAGGAGAGCAGCCCTTAAATAGGCCAAAAGTGGGGTGTGACCAGTTGCACTGCCCCCTTGAACCACAGGCTATAGCCTTGCAATTCAATGTTCCTGTGCAACTGGTTTTGTGCTTGTGGAACGTAGATAAACTTTGGCTGTTCACCTCTCTGTCCATGGGATATACCACCCTGTAGGGGTAAGAAGGCAAGGAACCCTAGGGGAGGGTTCCACCCCTTGAGGTGCCACAGGAGTAATTCCCTTGGCTAAAGGTACCTTAGGAAGAAGCCCAAAAAGAGTGTCAAACAATGAATACAAGGTAGTGAACACTTATCGGGGTCGAGGACCTGTATATAGGTTAGTTAGTAGTATGGGTTCAGTTGGTAGCATGGGTCAATGAAGACCTGTACGTAGGTCGGTTGGTAATGGGGTTCAGCTGGTAGCATAGGTCAGTTTGTCGTACTGTTTGAATAAAGTAGGCAGGGAAATGACAGGTGAATAGTGACCCACTCAGAGGTCTGATTGTAAAGCGTGGAGGCTTGGCTTCCTAAGGAGAAAGAGAAAAGCCAAAGGGGGGGTTGGGCGATTACTGGACATCACCCAACTCCATCCAACAGCAGAAACCTACCTAAGTGGGAAACCTACCTAAGTGACCTCAGGGCTACAATGATGCCTATCTAGTATTATGACCATTGGCACGGAGAAGAGGAGAAACCCCCCTTTGAGGAGGAAACATCTGGGGATCCAAAGCCTAGGTCACCTTCCCTTCAGGCTTTGCGAGGTTAGCGAAGGCACTGCTACTGCAGTTTAGTAGACCAATCCAAGAGAATTGCAATTTTGGGGAACACTCTCACTCTATCCCTCTAATGGGAATGCCACGGAGGGTTGTGATCACACTCTGCAGCAAAAGTCAACCAAGGCAGGAGGAGGAGGAGAGTAATGACCGCCGAGGTGCTCAACTGGTCTACCAATCTATGAACAAACCAGGTGAACCAGAGGTAGTCATAGGGAGAATAGCATGAATGGGTGCCTCCAAACTCACTCAGGCAGCTAAAGGGTTCCTTCCCATGACAGCCCCACCCATTTGCCACTGAAGTCTTAAATGCTACATAGAGAGGTGCTTCAGTATGGTTGATGACTGAAGGTCCACCTGGAGCAAGGACCTTCCTAACTATGGGCCAGGTGAGAAGGACCCTGCCCCAAGCTTTGCATGCTCAAGATGTGGACTTCGAGGTTCAGAGATAGACCTTAGGCCACAGGGATAGCCCTGAGTCCTGGCATAATGGATATGGTTGGCATGTCTCCAAACTGTGAAAAAGTGAGTTGTAATAAGCATGAGACCTGCACATGGTAAGGAGCATGGGACCCATACATGGGTCATAATGGATGATAGCAGATATGGGGAGATTAATACAGCACATTATAAATAGGATACAAGTACACAAATTGCATATGCAGCCCATGATGCTTTGCATTATGGGGTCATGTATGATTTTGTATTTTCTTGAAACTTGGCTTCCCAGCCAAATGCCCTTTGGGGTAACCCTTGCCTTGGTGTTTGCACACAGAGGTTCTTTGTCTTTTAAATGTTTTTTTTATTTTAATGGGTTCACCACAATATATCCAAGGCACACTGCCTTAAGGGTAGCTGGTCCATTCCACTGGGGTGTCAAGCAGATGAGGCATACTGATGAGTCCTGGTAGGACGAAACACGTGTCTATGTCTTCTGTTAGCACCCTTTGCAAACTGTGTGAGAGGCCTTTCGGCACCATGCAATTCTGCTTAAAGTTGGACCAGCATAACATTCTGTGGTGATTTGCATATGCAGCCCATGATGCTTTGCATTTGAGGGGCATGTGTGATTTTGTATTTTCTTGAAACTTGGCTTCCCAGCCAAATGCCCTTTGGGGTAACCCTTGCCTCGGTGTTTGTGCACAGAGGTTCTTTGTCTTTTAAATGTTTTTTTATTTTAATGGGTTCACCATAATATAACCAAGGCACACTGCCTTAAGGGTAGCTGATCCATTCCACTGGGGTGTCAAGCAGATGAGGCATACTGATGAGTCCTGGTAGGATGAAACACGTGTCTATGTCTTCTGTTAGCACCCTTTGCAAACTGTGTGAGAGGCCTTTCGGCACCATGCAATTCTGCTTAAAGTTGGACCAGCATAACATTCTGTGGTGATTTGCATATGCAGCCCATGATGCTTTGCATTGTGGGGGCATGTGTGATTTTGTATTTTCTTGAAACTGGCTTCCCAGTCAATGCCCTTTGGGGTAACCCTTGCCTCGGCGTTTGCGCACAGAGATTCTTTGTCTTACAAATAATACAGTACATTATACATAACTACATCATAAATGAGGGTAGATTGCATGGCAAAGAAACAACATGGTGAGTAGATTTAAAACAGACAGGATATGAAACATTACAGGAAATTAATACAGTACATATTACATAGGATAAGAGTATACAAGTAATGCAGTGTATTATACATAAGTGCATCATAATTGAGAGCAGAGTACATGACAATGAAACAAACACGGTGCAGGCAGTGCTAGCTAACTATGCAAACAGATAGGAAATTAAAGAAAAGAACGGGAGACCAGAAGGAAGTCAGCTAAAGAGAGTTGTGAGACAGCTGGTGGGGGGGAGGTAGAAAGAAAAGTTGAGCAGAAGGGAGTAAGGTGTAGAGAAGGAGGAGTAGGAAAGAGTGCAGGTAAATGATGAGTAAAGGGCAGGAGGGGAACATAGTGGGGAGGGAGAAATTAGACCAAGATAAGATGGGGAGGAGCAGGGTGAAAGTGAGGGACTTGCCATGAGCAGTCCCAGATTGACCAGTAAAAGCTAGGAGCAGTCACAATTATTCACAGAGAGTAGGTGCTAGCGAAGTTTAGTTTTAAAGGGGCCCAATTTAACTGTGGAGGAAACCAGAGGAGGCACGCCATTGAGCAGGTCAGGTCAATTGATGATAAGTTTACAAAAGGAAAACCAGGACACAATTTGTGTAAAGCTATTTTGCAGGCATTGTTCAATCATAAAGGGTTTAGGATGACTAGAGAAAATAACTGCATCATCTAGGTAGAGGAGTAAGTCACCAGAGCAGGCTTGGGGAAGGGTATTTAGAGAAAGAGCAAACAGGCGTGGGCCACAAATTGACCCCTGTGGAACCCCTGAGTGAACTGGCTTATTGGAAGAGAGGGTATCTAGGATTTAACCCTCTGGGACCTCCCAGAGAGGTAACTATCAAACCAGGTGGTAGCATCAGAGGATAGGCCCAGCCCTGAGAAGGAAGCAGAGAGAAGGCCATGGTGGACCATGTCAAATGCTTTTGTTAGGTCTATGTACACAGACCCAACCAAATGACCCAGTCCAGAGCTTTATGTATAAAGCTAGTGAACTCCAGGAGAGCTGTGAAAGTACTGTGGTCCTTCGTGAAGTTGTGTTGTTGGCTACACTGCAGATTATACTTGGCTTGATAGTCAGAGATTTGATCATTCACTATTCTTTCAAGGGCTTTAGAAATAGGGGGAAGAAGAGAGATGGGGCGATAATTACCGTGGGCAGTTCTGTCACCACTCTTGTGAACAGGGGTGACTATCGTAGATTTCCACTGGGAGGGAAACTGACCGAGACAGAAAGAAAAATTAAGAATTTTGGTGAGAGGTGGGAGTACTGCATCAAATGTTAAATAAAGTAATTTTAGGTAAGAAAGTTGCCACTGAATCTGGACTTGCCCAAGACTTATCAAAGGTAGGATCTAGCTTGACTTGGAGATATTACTCTGAAGTGAAAAGGACGGATACAGATAGGGGCAGATGACACAGGGGGATAGAGGGGTTAGTGGGGTCACTGACAAAATCCAGAGGGAGAACAGTACTTAAATTTGTAAAAGCATTATTCAATGTATCTGCTATGAGCAGTGAGTCTTGGGTAGTTACTCCATTAATATTTAATAGGCGGGAGGAGGTATTAGTTTTACCAGTTAGGTCCTTAAGATTTTGCCAGAACTTAGTCCCATTATCCCAGGAGTAAGAAAGGCAGGTTGTATAGTACTCAGCTTTAGCACATCTAATTTCCCCCAGTATAGACATCTCTGGCTGCCCAATAGCACTGTCTATCTGCAGGAAGTCCCAACCACAGTGTCTTATGCCAAAGGTTATCCTGGTGGGCTACTGATTTTAAAAGGGCTGGTGTTAACCGGGAATTGTCCCAGTTTTTCACCTTAAGTGTCATGAAGGGGGCCAAAATGTCGCATGCAGAGTTAAAAGTGGAGATAAAGTATGTAAGGGCATCATCAATATTAGTGGCAGAGTCAAGATGGGACCAATCAGAGTTAAGAAGGTAGTTCTGGAATTGACCAAGCATGCCTTTCTTAAGGGTATGTTCAGAGGATGAAATTGGAGGGGTTTTAATGGAACCATTCGACCAATGGCAGAGGGTAGGGGAATGGTTGCTAAACGAGTCAAGTAAGACTTCAATGCAGGACAGTCTTTCAGGAAAATTAGTGAGTATAACGTCAATGAGAGTGCTTGTTCCTGTTTTATAGTTGATCCTAGTGGGAGAGGATACGACCTGCGATAAGTTCAGGGCTGCAGCTGCATCCCTAAAAGAAGCCATGGCAGGGGTTAACCAGTTAGTGTTGAAATCACTGAGTAGGATAACCTCGGACCAAGAGGGGAGATGGGAAACCCAGTCCAGGACAACATGAAACCCCAGCTTGGTGGAACATTGGGGGATAGAGACGTAGAGCACAGTGAGATTTTTTCCACTTTTACCAATGATAATTTTAATCACCAGGACCTGAGCAGTGTTGCCGGGTAGGAAGTAAGGAGGCATTTGCCCTAGTAAAGAGTTGGCCAAATAGATGGCATAACCCCCATCACACTTACCCAACCTATCCTCCCTGTAAAGTGTGTAGCCATTTAGGGCCACAGCTGAGTCAGGTGTAGTGGGGGATAGTCAGGTCTCTATCACAGAGAGGACATCTGGTTTGTGAAGTACAACCCAAGCTTAGAGTAGGTCAAGTTTTAAAGTCAGACTACAGATATTTACTGAAGCAAGCTTTATCCCACCTGTGAGGCAGGTGGAGGGGCAGGGCAATGAACTCAGTCCCTGGATAGGGTGGATATTACCAGAAAGAAGAAGCAGGAGGAGACCTACGTGAACATTGAACATCTGGGGCATTTTGAACATTGTCCTTGCCGTGCCCAGCATGAAAAGTTAAATAGCTTGTTGCATTGCTACTGTATAGCATTTACTATTAGAAAGATTGTGGGAGCATCATCCTAATACATCCACAGCATGAATCTAGGAGGTACCTTCAATAGGTAACCACACCAGAAGAAATCTTTAAAAACAGTAAGTGATGGACGTCTTTAAGGGCTTAAGACATTAACCACAAAATTAGTTATAAAAGCTGTTTTAAAACTATATTGGAGAATGGAAATATACTGAGGATGAATGTGAGGATGTCAGAAATACATTATTTCTAAAAAAAATTCCAATGATATTTTTTTGCCAACTAACAAATACTGTTGTTTTAAGGAGAAAGAGTGTTACCAATATGATGTCAAATGCCACACATAGTTCTAAACTGCTGACAAATGTGCCTTCCTCAGCTAATAAGTACCAGCAGCATAAGGAGGATAATGCTTTGTATGAAATGGTTACAGTTACACAGAGCTATCAGGTACAGAGGTGCTTCTGTGGCTTAGCCTATTGTGGGCATCATCAGGGGCTGGTCGCATGGATTCTGAGAAGAGTAGTTGGTGGTCATGGTAGGTTGGGAGGATTACAGGATCAACCAGAAAAAAAGTATTACTTTGAACAAGTAAATGCTTTAAAGGGGAAGTAACCATTGCAGAAGTTACTCAAATTGTGAAATCCCATGAAAAGATTGTTCAGACGAGGTATTGGACTTACCTGCAGGTGTCAGGAGTTTTGAGATATGAATATCTAAATGATATGTAAATCAAAACAAGGCAACAGCCATTTCATGTAATCTCAAAACAGAAACTGATGTCACTGAGAGGCAAGCTGCCTTGTTTTGCTTTACGGAGTATTTAGATATTCATATCTTAAAGATCAAGTGCAATGTTTTTAAAATGCTTCCAATATATTTTATTTGCTCACCATGATAACAAGCAGTCCATATATATTAGAAGTAAAATGCGGGAACTGTCATTTCATATATCCAGATGCTATTTAACTGCTTGTCTTATTTGATGGTTTCACAGAAAATCACTCAGACAGGTTTAGACCAGCCAGCAGAATCTTGGGTGAGTGCTGATGTCATTCAAGCAACAATTACTTCATTTTCCCTAAGGTCTTTGCAGCTCAGTACATACAGAGTACCTCAGATTATGACATTCAAAACTCAGTCTTTGCTTCCAGTTTTCTGATGGTGACCTTTATGAAGTTAACTGTGCTACTAAAACACCAGGGGCCAGATATTCAGAAATGTGCCAAAGGAAGGCGCAAGTCTGGTGCAGCACAAATCTGATGCGCCATGGCACAATGAGTGCCATAGTCAGAGGCTGTGCATGCCAAACTGCACCAGTGCAATGCAGCTGAATATAGCACAGTTGCACTATGGTGCAACAAGAGTTGCGCCATGGTACAGCCACAGTTGCGACATGGCGCAACCAGAGAAGCACCGGTGCAACCGCAGAAGCGCTGAGCAAAGTTGAGCAAGAACAGTGGGGGGCAACACAGAGACCAGTGACCCAGGGACACAGCTTGAGAAGGACAGTGGCAATGGACACAGGGCCAGGCCAGCAGGGCACACCAGTTCACACACAGGCACAGTGCAGGGTGGAAGAACGGAGCACATGTGAGGGAGCACAGCCACCCGCAGTGGTGCTGTGCACCACAGCACCCAATGGCCATCCACAGGTGGTGGACTGGCAAGTCTAGGAAACAGAACCTAGATATGGCACAGGCAGGAGGTGACAGGAGGGATGGGGAGGATGGCCAACACAGGGAAGCCAATGGCAACCCCCCAACAGCAAGGCTGTGGTACCCACCACCATGCTGCAATGGACGGCCATCCCCAGGACCATGGAGCCAAACACTCCCAGGCCCCACATGTGCACATGCCACCCACACACTGGGCAGTGAAGGAAGTATGGCCAAGGCAGAGTGGCAGCCTACCTGGGACTGGGAGCACAACAGGGGATGCAGACACCCCCACCCCAGTGGGAGGACAGGGCCAGATGGAGGACCATGGCAGTGTGGCAACACCATGCACACACCCGCTGTCCACCCCACAACACAGCCCCATGGTGAACCTGACACCACATGGCAAACCCAGCAAACTGGGCGATGACCACAACACAATATGTCACCCCACTGCATGCAGCAGGGAACCACAGTAGCACCACACAGCCCCACCCCCAACACCATGAACAGAGACAAGTGCATTGCAGAATGGCTCCACACGCCAGCCGCAAAACAGACACAGACACAGGCATGTAGGTGGAAAAGCTTTATACAATAGAAAACATCAAAACAGGAACAAGAACAGGGGCAGGGATAGAGAAGGTACAAAGAGTGACAGGGACAGAGAACAGGGGCTATACAACAGGACAGGGGACTGTGGGGGAACAGGGCTAGCAAGGGTAAAAGGGGCTATGTTTTCCATGCAGCTATCTGACGCCATGGCTGGAAGCCCCACCAACATGCCATCTCCATCCTCTCTCCATCGAAACATGGATTGCCACCACCACATCCAGCATCCTCGTGACCACACCGAGTATCCTGCACAGCAGTCTTGTCTGCACCCTCTGTGGCCTCTGACCTGCAGTCCGCCTGACACCTATGGCAAGGGACAAGACAGGTAATCAGTAACACAGGCCAGGGAACCATGCCCACCCATGGAGCACAATGGTCAGCATGCTGACACACCCCTAGAGAGTCCCGTATGGACTTCCGCAGGGGGGACAATGGCTGCCCATGTCACAGAACACCACGCCAGTGCAGAGAGGTGGATGTCAGTGCACAGTGGCCACAGGACCACAGGACCAAACAGTGTTGGCCACATGGCACACAGCAACCACAGTACCACAGCACAACCAGTGGCATCTGCGTGCATGCCCACCAACAGCTGGTACATGTGGCCAATGTCCAGGCCACTGTGGCATGCATGATGGACCGTGTGCCACACACAGCTGTCAAGGCACAAGACACAGGTAGGGGGCATTAGCATATCATTACCGTTGCACATAACCTGATTTGCATGCATCGGGCC
Organism: Neoceratodus forsteri; assembly: GCA_016271365.2. NCBI lineage: Eukaryota > Metazoa > Chordata > Ceratodontiformes > Ceratodontidae > Neoceratodus > Neoceratodus forsteri. The sequence continues at coordinate 593,816,246 of CM028133.1, read as the reverse complement.
ATAGAAGTGCCACTGTATGGCACAGGCCATGAACTGGTATTGCAACCTGGACAGGAAAGTAGAGGATGCTGTAACATCACAGAGAGACAGCAGCACAGCAGGGTGGGATTGCCCATGACTACGCTGCCGCTGACACACTGCACTATCCATATTCACAGGCGGCAACATGTCGGGACAGGATAAGGGTGAGGAGCATGGGGCCTGCACGTAAGAGCAGGCCCACTTCATAAAGGGAGAGACAGATGCCCTGTTTGAGGCCTACCTCAACAGGGAGGCCCTGTTGAATGGTGCCATGGGCACACTACATGATAGAGCTGTTGGATGGGATGAGGTGGCTACCTATGTCAACCAGCACGGCAGCCACCAGTGGTCAGCACTGGAGTGTCACAAGAAGGTCAGGATGGACAGGCGGCGCATTAAGGAAAAGGTGGCGGCCATCAGAGTGTCCAGGAATGCCACCAGTGGAGGGCCACCAGATGCACTCCCACTGATGCCTACAGAGGAGTTGGTGGTGGCCACCATCTGCCACACCTCAGTGGAGAGTGTGCCTGGTGGGGGATTCCAGATGGGTGGCAGCCCATCACTGCATGGTATGTATATCAACAATGTATGGGTAGTGGGCCAGGGTGTGCGTACACAGGCATGCTGGTGTGCATACTGCTGTCATGCACGCCATATGTGCATGTGTGCACACTTGCGCATGGCACACTGCTGGACACGTATGGCAGCAGTGTGCACGGGGGGGCCACATGGGCACCACATCACTGACACTACTTCCTTCTTTTGCAGCACTGGCTTGGCTCTGTGCAGAGGATGGAATGGCAGTAGCTGTGGCACCTGTGGATGGTGCACCAGCCCTAAGGATGGACCATCCACGTCCACTGGCATCCATGGTCCCGACAGGCTGCAGCTGGGCACCACGGTGCCTGTGGACATCCTAGACCTAGGAGTGGATGAGGCCCTGGATGTGTTTCTGCAGGATGACAGCCTTGGTGTGCTGTGTGCAGAGACACAGTTCAGGGTGGGGTACAACTCCGATGATGACGTGACATTGATCATGGACAGCATGGGTGACATTGTGGGTGTCTCACCCCTGCCAGCAGCGCAGGCTGCGTCAGGGCAGAGCGGCATGCCTGCATCTGTACAGCCACCTGCTAGCACTGTGGGTGCATCAGTGTGCAGTGCCACTGCTGTGCCCCACGTAGGTGGTAGTGCAGATGTGCAGGTGCAGGGCAGCAGTGGGCAGCATGACAGGCAACAGCAGCAGGCTGTGGGTACCACTGGGTGGCTGGACACAGGGTCTGCTGCTGGTACACCTGCTGAACACCCTCCCCAGTGGGCCCCACTGTGCAGCACCCACCAGAGCAAGAGCTGGACAGTGTGGCAGGTCCCCCCCCGATGATCGGCATCCTGGCTTGCAGTGCACACCTGGCTGCTGCGGGCATCCATTGAGCAACAGGTGCTGCTCACCACTGGGGTGTGCACACTGTGGGTGGAGGTGTGCTAGCTTGTGGAGCAGCAGGACAGTGGCATTCCACAGGTCCTGGAGGGGCTGCAATGCATGCTGGAGGACACAACTGCTTCCATGGATCACATTGCCAGTGCAATTGCGGATGGCTTTGCGTTGTTGGCTGCCACTAGGCACGGGCATGTGCAGGGGACCCCCATCAGTGTGCTGTCCACCCCATGGACCCAGCATCGGGTGACACCATCACAGTGGATGCCGGGTTCAGATGTAGGCATCCCTGGCACACCTGCGGCTGTCCTGTTTGACTGCCTACACACCCCTTCAAGGACACGGTCACGTTCCCACACATCCACCCCTGGAGGGCCTCTGACCCGCTGCCCCCATGGCCGATGCACAGCCTGCAGCTTCTGATCAGCCACAGTGTGGCTGCCCACATGGCCAACGTGGCCGTGGGGCCATGCAGCCACCCTGAGGTTTGTGCTGCTCTGCCTGCAGTCTGCTGCTGCTGCCCTGTATGCTCATGGGTCCTGTGTGTGTGCACTGCACATCTGTTTGTGCACCTGCATGCTGTGCTGCATGCTGCCTTTGTGTGTGTGCCTGCTGACTGCTGGGATCTGTGATGTGGGCATGAAGAAGGTGGACTGGTACCAGTTGTGCCTGTGCACCGGTGCACTGCATCTGACCCATGCCACCGTCCACTGCCTGTGTGTGTGTGTGTGTGTGTGTGTGTGTGTGTGTGTGTGTGTGCATGCATGTGCAGCATGTGTGTGTCTTGCTGTGTGTTGATGTGTGCCACTGCCTCCCCGCTCCTGTTTTGCACCACTGTCTGTACACACCCCTCACTGTGCACACCCCAGCATGTGTGTTGTGTGCTGGTCTGTGTGTCCCATGCATGTGTGCCAAAACACCTACCTGCGTTCTCCAAAGTGTACCTGTGTGACTGTGTCATGGTGGCATCGTGCCTGCTGCATCAGTCGGGGTTCCTCCTCTCAGGGGTGGCTGCACACCCCCCTCTGGCCCATTGTCACCGTCATCCCCACTACTGTCACCCTCATCAGCCTCGACAGCTATCCCATGATCTATGGCCATGTTGTGCAGTATGCAGCAGGCCAGGAATAGGCCACAGGCTTTCGAGGGGCTGTATTGTAGGGCACCTCCTGACCAGTTTAGGCAACAGAATTGTGCCTTCAGCTTGCCAAAGATGCACTTGATGATGTTGCACATGCTGGTGTGTGCCTTGTTGTACTGTTCCTCTGCTAGGGACGATGGTTGCCTGTAGGGTGTGAGCAGCCAGGGCCTCAGCAGGTATGCACTGTCACTTGTGTGGAGATCTACATGGTTAGCCCTATGCTGTGCTGTTCTGCACCAGTTGCCCTTTCCCTGGCACATTCACCACTGCTGCCCACCTGCTGTCCCCCACCCCAGATTTGCACTGCCCCTCGCCCCCTGGTCTGTGCCATACTCACCCACTAGGTGGCCCACGGGGATGTCCCCATGTTCAAACCTGTGGCACAGTGTGGAGCTGTACCAGATGAACACATCATGTGCACTCCCAGGGTGTGAGGCACAGACATTGATGATATGCTCCATGGCTTCGCACACCATCTGGCAGTTGATGGTTGGGCTCCCCTTCCTATTGATGTACACAATACCCTCAGGGCCGGGTGGCATGCCGATGCCCATGTGGGTGCAGTCAATGGCCCCAAGCATGCTGGGCATGCATGCAACCCTGTCGTGTTTGCTGTATGCTCCGCTTGTGTGCTGGGGAAACGTATGAACTCTGAAGCACGTGGCAGCAGAGTGTTGAGGAACTGTGTGGGGATGCAGGATGTGGCCAACTGGGTGTGGCCAAATGGTTTTCCCTGTTGGTCATTGGAAGGTGCCCGTGGTGAGCAGGCACATGACGGCAGTCACCTTTGTCTCCATGGACATGGCAATGCTGCATCTGGTGGGTGCCTGCATCTTCTCACTGCACAGCTCACAGAGCTGCCTCAGAATGTCCCTGTTCAGGTAGTACCAGCCCACGATCTCGGTGTTGCTATAGTTCTCAAATGTGATGTGGGCACGATACCATCTGTGTCGGGCATACCACTACCGGGCCCTTCGTCGGCCATGTAGCTGTTCCTTCTGCCTCCTCACACCCCTCATTACTGACTCCATCAGGAACGATGCATTCTCCATCCCTCTGTCACTCTGTGTGTCCCCCTGGGCAGTTTGATGCCTCTCTGTCTGCCACCCTGGTACACTGTTTGTGTGTGTGTCTCTCTCTCTCTCTCTCTTTCTGCCCCCCTCTCTCTCTCTCTCCCACACCATCTCTCTGTCTCTCTCCCTCTGTGTTTGTTTTTGTGTCTGTCTGTCTGTCTCTCTCCCTCTCTCTCTCTCTCTCTGTCTCTTTCTCTTGGTGCTAATGCTGTCTGTGTGTTTGAGCCCTGTTTTTATAGGAACAGGTCTGGTTGGTGCACCTTGAGTTTGCTCTGGACTTGCACCATGGCTTCCCTGTTGAATATCCCATTGTGCCACGTATTTCACAGGAATGGCCCCTGAGCTTGCACGGCATACGGTATATTATAGTTGCGCATTGGCACAATGGGATTTGCGCTTCAGCTCCCTCTGAATATCACTCGGTGGTGCATCTTCATACTTGCGCTGGTGCAACTGCTCTGAATATTCAGGCCCAGGAGTACATATCTGGCAGTTTCACTAAGCTGATCACCAACACTTTGTGCTCAGCATCACCCTTCCCTCTCCTCCAAAAACAGCAACCTGGCAGGCTTTTCACATCAACATTTTTGTTTTCTTTCTTTTCTTCCAGCCCTGACTTAAGCTCCTACAGCTTCCTCCTTATTTCAGACAAAGCATTGTCCCCTAAAAATTATTGATTAATCTGTGAAAGTAACTAAATATCTATATGCATGCTGTATTGATAAATTTCAGTAGGCAAATGTCCTCAGACAGTTGAAAATAAACATGAGCTATTGCCATTTTACAATCTGATGTTCAGTAGTATATGTGTGTGTATACAGTAGTGTGTGTGTGTATGTGTACAGTAGTGTGTGTGTGTGTGTGTGTGTGTGTGTGTGTGTGTGTGTGTGTGTGTGTCTGTGTATGCATGCATGCATGTGTGTGTACTGAGCTGCCAGGCCCTTCAGGAAAATGATGTCATTGTTGCCTGAATGACATCAGCACTCACCTAAGATTCCATTAATTCATCTAAAAATGCCTGAGGGATTTTCTGTGAACCCATCAATTAGAAGAGCATTAAAATGGTATATTTCCATGATACATAGCAATTTCTTTATTTCATTTGTAACACATAAGGCCTGGTCGTCCTTATGTTAGGGAAAAAGAGTAAAGCTTATGATATGTTTATAATACATCTGCAGTTAGTCTTTAAGGCTCCTAATACCTGCAGGTAAGCCCAATACCTTGTTTGAAATATCTTTTCATGTGCTTTCAAAATTTGAGTGACCCCTGCAATGTTTACTTTCCCTTTAAGACAGTTACTTTACTGACAGTTTGCTTAATCAGACCTATAGGTCCTACAATGTTTCTCCTGGTAAACTGAAAGTTCCCCTTTAAGTATTCATAATTTTTGTTTATCATACCTATATAGAGAACATTCCTTGAATGTCAGCAGCCAACATTTCGTGGATATAATCCCACTTCATTAGGGTCTTACACGCACCTTCTAGGTAATATTGCTGGAAAGATATATCATTTGCTTGTAATTCAATAACCAAGTCATCATTAGTCTAATCCATCTGATTCTTAGCTAGGGCAGGCAACTCTCATTTTTTCTGTGTAGATAAATGTACCAAAATGCTACTTCTATTGATCCTAGTCTTCTGGGTACAAATGTATTTTTCAAGTCTTTTTCAGTTTGGGTGCTTTTCCATTCCTTATTTTCTTTTTCGTGACCCAATTTCTCTCCTGAAGCAAATGTTCTAGGTATCTACAGTGCTGACTGAAAAAATTCAAGACTGCAAAACTTGAAAGGACATTTATACACAGAAGACTCCAATTTAAGTAGAGTTTTCTTAAACAGAAACAGTGTTTTGGTGCATCAATCTACCACAAATAGCTTCCCCTAGCTAGAGTTGGATAAGCAAATGCTATGTTTTTCCAGTATCACTACTATGAGGTTTGTGCATGGCCCTGATGAAGTGGAGTTACACCTATGGAACACTGTCTGCTGATACAATTTAGGAGTATTTGCTATATGTTTATGATAAATACAAAATATTAATACTTAATGAATCTACCGGTGAGTGAGTCTTTTCTCCATATCTTGTTCCTGATTTGTGAAATAACCTCTGTGATCAGATAATTGAAGATTTTAAGTGTTGCATCTAATATTCTATACAAAAAAGTCTCAGTTCTGTGCTGTCTTCCTAGTCAAAGCACAGAGTACAGTGTGTGGGTAATAACATTTATTAGCCTAAGCAAAAAATGTTTAGGTAGTTTATGCAAGACAGCATCAGATGAAGGACTCTTACAGACCTCCAAAGCCTTTTTTGGGAACAACAAGTATTTGTTGGAAACTGCACCAAAAATGGTGACTTAATTATAGAAAATAAAAATCATGCTCAATTTGCATCTTTCAAAGTAACTGAAGAACTGTATATTGGTTTATACTTCATAAAAACTTCTTCGGTCACCCCCATTATGTTGGTACTAGCCCAATCAGACTAACAACTGAGAGACTGAGGTTTGCATACATTCTCCCAGAATCCCACCTTTGAACTTGCTGGAGGATAGGTGTGTCACGGATGTGAGGCACTTAACTTTCAGGGAGAGTTGATGCAGGCCAGCCAGATTTTGTACACCCCAGTTGTGGAGTAGCAGTGACAGCTGTGATAGAAGCCACTCATCTCCACTCCTGGCTGTAGGAAGGGTGCAACTAGATTGTCCCTGAACATCTGTTGAGGTGACGGGGGTTCCAGGAGACAAAAATAAACAAAAGGCATACAAAAATAAAGGCTTTCATCAATGCAGTGTACAAAAGCATTGTAGGTTTAGTTAGTTACTACTTTTCAAAACTACTTAGCAATGCAGGGCACTGCTGTACCAGAAGATAGTAAACATAACCTTGGATTGAAAGTTAACCTCTGACTAATGTGGATGAGGTGCAGGTAAAGAAAAAGAGAGACAAAGACTGATACAGGTGAAAAACCTAAAATAAAGTCTGCAATCTGAAAATACCACAAAATCTTTGAGAATTTTAGTTCTGGTTCAGATTCAGATAGCTCCAGAATTAAATACTTTAGTAGTAGTTTATTGGATTAGACACTCTTCCCCTGAGGTTCAGGGTGCTATACATTAAAATTCAATGCATCCAAATCCAGTAATAAAACATAATATAAAACAAACCAGAATCACAATCATCATAAAACACTGGTAGCACAATTATTCAATATATAAAATAAGTTGGGATAATACATCAGGCATTAGCAAATGTCTCCTGAAATAAAGTCATTCATGAGACCCCTCTTAAAGACCTCCATAAATGGGGCCACTCCAAGATCCCTTGGGAGCAAGTTCCACAACACTGGGGCCACTACCTCAAATGCCCCATCACCTGAGGTCTTCAATCTTGCTCTCGGTATCCTGAAAAGACACTTATAGACAGACAGAGCAACAGAGTGTGTTGGGAGGGGGGGGTGACGAGACAGAAGTTCAACCAGGTTTCCAGGGCCCATACCATGTAATGCTTTCTAGGTTAGCAAACCAAACTTTAAGATCATGCACCATTTCACTGGCTGCCAGTTCAGCTCACACAGAACCAGAGTCACATGGCAGGACCTAGGCAGGCACGTCAATAACTGGGCCACTGAGTTCTGCAACATCTGCAGATGATATAGCAAATCTCCACTCATTCAGAGGTACAGAGTACTACAGTATTCAAGCTTGGAAATCTCAAAAGCATGCATTAGAGTCTTCAGGTCCTTGGGTAATTAAGGCTTTAACCTGGCTGATGTTCCTAAGATAGTAAAAATCACCGCTAGCAACAGCTGACACCTGAGATTCACATGTCAGCAAACTGCCTATAATGACTGCCATATTCTTCACCTTAGCAGAGTCAGGCAGCCTCCAGAATCCAACCCAGATTTAAGTTGTGAAGATCCATTCAAGGCCCAAGTCTAGGCTGAACAATGCCTTACCATATAAAATATTTGCAGTGTCATAAAGAAATGTACTGTAAAGTCAGAATGTGTAGTCCTAGGGAGGCTCTGTGAAGTAAGGGTGAGAGAAGATTACCAAACCCCACTTAAGTTTGGCTTCAAATTGGGGCCTGTACATTTGATTTGGCTTCACTAATTTGGCCAAACCAATTTTTATGTTGGTGTGCTTGCGCAGCCAACATCGTGGGACAGTGCAGCTTTGGAGGCAGGGTCGCTGTTGGGCAAATGCAGGGCACACACCAGTAGGTGTGTCCCTCTTTCTCCAATCAGCCTGCATGCCGGCACCACACCATGCATACATAATGTGGTGAGCACATCTAAGGAAAGGTCCGCTGCAATCTGAGCAAAGCTCGTCATATGCAGCGGACCCTTCCTATGTGCTCGCCGACATTATGAGTATGGTCGGCAAGTGGGCGGCTGCCCAACTACTGCCGACTTTGGGGGGTGCCCAATCCCCCTGTTGGTTAAGCCCCCTGCTTCTTTGTGTGCTGATGGGGGATCCCACTCCCCGTTGGCATAAACCCCCCCAATTGTTGAATGCCAAGGGGGGGTGCCCAATCCCCCTCGGCTCACCCCCCCCACTTTCTTTGTGTGCTGACGGGGGTGCCCAATCCACAGTCAGATACAGACACCTCCACCTCAAACAGTTAGGTGGCATGCTGGGAGCCCACCCCAGCGTGCCAAATCCCTGCAAAAAAAAACCTGTCCTGCAATGTTTTTTTTTTCCCTGTAAAATGAACAGTCCATCGTAGTCTCAATGGCCCCTCCCCCACCCACCCAACCTCTGCGTACCCTGCCTCCCTCACCCTCCTCACTCCCGTCACCCCATACTCTACTCGCGGAGTCTGGTGCGACGATCTTCGTGAACTGAATACATCTGCACTCTGCAAAGCCGATCGTGAACTGAAGAAATGCTGGTAAGCTGTATAATGGAATGAATAGGGATTTTTCAACTTTAATGCATATCTCGGGCATTTTTGTGAATTTTGGCCCCAAATTTTCAACATGGAATTTTGGGACCCCTTCTCATGAATTTTTGCACTGTCATGGCATTATTCGGTCCTGAAAGGTGATTTCGCAGTCACTGCATGGAATCACCTTTTGGGACTGAGTAACGAAATGACAGTGACACTGTTCATGAGAGGGGCTCTCAAAAAGCCTATGTTGCAAGTTTGGTGGGAAAAATCAAAAAAATGACTGTTTTACAAGTGTGCATAGCAACTGCACAACGCATGCTCGTAAGTTAGCACAGTCACACTATTTTCATGCCAGATTCTCAACACTGGCATTTTACCATGCCTTCTTGTGAACTGTACAGCTGTCACTTTTCACATCCTTGCCGAAATGTGTTTTCACACTTCCGGCGCAGAATAGCGCAGTTGCTGGGCAAAATCAGTGTTCAGGACACAATATGAAAATGGCAATGACACTTTTAATGAGCAGAGGTCCTCAAATGCCTGTGTTGAAAATTTGGTGACAATACTCCATAAAATGATTGTTTTACGAGTGCGTGTAGCAACTGCGCAACACACACTCGTAAGGTAGCGCATTTGCAATATTTTCACACCACATTCTCAACATTGGCATTTTACCACACCTTCCTGTGAACCATACAGCTGTCATTTTTCACATCCTTGCTGAAATGTGTTTTCGCACTTCCGGCGCAGAATAGCGCAGTTGCTGTACGAAATCACTGTTTGGGACACATTACGAAAATGACAGTGACACTGTTCATGAGCAGAGGTCCTAAAATGCCTGTGTTGAAAATTTGGTGACAATACTCCATAAAATGACTGTGTTACAAGCGTGCATTGCGCAGTTGGCATGCACGCTTCGTAAGTTCCCAAACTTACAATATTTTCACTCCACATTTTCAACAGTGCCATTGTTCTACACCTCCTAATGAACAGTACAGCTGTCATTTTTCACATCCTGACTGAAATCTGTTTTTGCAGTTCCAGTGCACAATAGCGCGGTCACTGTGGAAAGCCTGTGTTCGAGAAACATTATATGAACTTACGAAATTTGCCAGCAGAGAAAGGCCTAGAGGTCTATCAAGTCTACTCGAACGCTCAGCTAGCACCCCTTATTCTGCAGCTGCCCCTTCCTTCCACCCTTCCACTTCATTGACTCTCCCCCTTGTCCTGTCCCATCCCCTTTTTAAGCAGTCCACTGTTCAACTGGATACCACTTCTGCAGGTAATGCATTCCACCCAGCCACCACCCTCTCTGTAAAAAAGTGTCTCCTCCTCTCCCTCCTGAACCTTCCTACCTCCAGTCTCATATCATGACCCCTGGTGTCCCTCCCTTCCCCTCCCTTACTTTGAACAGCCCCTCTGTACCTGTCTTGTTTATTCCTTTCATGTACTTAAAAATTTCAATTATGTCTCCCCGTCCCTCCTCTCCTCCAGTGAGTACATGTTCAACTCCCTCAGCCTCCTCTCGTATGATAAGTCCCCCAGCCCCTTGATCATCTTTGTCTTCCTCCAGTAATTTAATGTCCCTCTTCAGATACGGGTGCCAGTACTGCACACAGTACTCCAGGTGCGGTCTAACTAATGACCTATACAGTGACCTATATATATGGAAATGACAGTGACACTGCTCATTAGCAGATGTCCCAAAATGCCTATGTTGAAAATCTAGGGATGAAAGTCGATAAAATGAGTGTTTTACGAGTGAGCATTGCGCAGTTTGCACACGCGCTTATGACTTTCTGAATTTGTAATACTTTCACTCCAGTTGTTCATTGGCATTTTTTCCATACCTCCTTATGAACAGTACAGCTGGCTGAAATGTGTTTTTGCATGTCCGGTGCAGAATTCCAGGGTCACTGTGTGAAATCACTTTTCGGGACACTTTTCGGAAATGACGGTGACACTACTGTATTCATCAGCAGAGGTTCTAAAATGCCTATGTTGAAAATTTGGTGCCGAAAGTCCAGACAATGACTGTGTGCATTGTGCAGTTTCCACACACCCTTGTAACTTCATCAGTCTGCAATATTTTCATGCCACATTTTCACCACTAGCATTTGTGCACACCTCATTATCAACCGTCCAGCTGCCATTTTCCACAGCCTGCCCAAAACGCGTTTCTGCAGCTCTGCTGCACACTAGCGTACTCGCTGTGCAAAATCACCTTTTGGGACACATTAACAAACTCACAGTGCTATGCCTCTCCACCTCCGCCACTGCCAATGCCAGCGCGACAACATTCGGCATTGACAAATGCTTGTTTTATTCCAAATGCAGTAACTGCCATTGAGTAGACACACTACCAAAAGGATGGGGGAGCCTTGAGGACAACAATGAATATGAATATAAATTACTGTAGTTTACTTTTGACTGGTGCTGTTGGCATGCATCCACTGTAGATCATTGTCTGTGGTGTTGTGACCGTGTCTGTAAAACCTGTTTACACTGAAATAACTCAATGGGAGCTACAGTAATAGTTACTATTCATTGCTGACATCAAGGCATATACCCCCAGTACTCTCCAGCTCTTTCTTTATGTCAGGCCAATTACTATATTCTCTCTTTCAGTGTCATAAATGTTACAATATTTTTATAGTATGATTACATTTTGATATGACTATAGTTTCAAGTATTTTTATTTCATGATATGAGTTTTCTTTATTAGATAAATAGTAATATGATGATAGTACAATATAAAAATTGTTTTAATAATTTTTCTGTAATAATTTTTAATTTTTATGACGAAACAAAATGATTTGTGATAAATGCTTTTGTGTTTAGAACTCATTGACATTAGTGTTTTTAATGTAATCGTGTTATGTTGTGTGTATGTGTATGTGTGTGTGTGTGTGTGTATATATATATATATATATATAAAAATATATAAATATAGCCAGTGTGCCATGGTGCAATGGGTGTGATATTAAAACCAAGCGCAGGACAAGGTGCAGGACAAGGTGTGCCTGCGCAACATGGCTGAATATCATGCCTGATGCACCATAACACAATGAGGGATGTACAATGGAGCAGGGTCGATGCGCAATAGCACCCCTAGGGATGCGCAGGGACCAAGACAGAAAACAGCTGAGCAGTAGTCATGGAAGCACCATGCGCTGAGGGGCATGCAGCAGGGCAGACAGCCCCGCCAGCCCCCTCCAGGGCTAGGCCCCCATGAGCTGCACAACCAGACGGGTACAGGACAGACCACCGGCCCATGTTCCCCGGTGCCGAAACAACAGCAGATGTAACCCAGCAGTCCCCACCCGCTGGGCAAAGCACCCCTGCACCATCCCCCAACCAACAGAGACCGGGACACAAAGATGGCCAGGCCTCACCCATGCCATGGCACCACACCAATGCCGACTACCCCAGTACAGTGAGCCTGAGACACCAAGCCCAGAAGCATGACCAAACAGTGCATGGCACTGAAGGCATACCCCACCACTGTGCCAAGGCAACCAGTTGCCCCGGGGCACAATGCATATGTACCACATCCCCACCATGACCACCCACTGTATGCAGTGACACCATCCACCGATGCCACCACAACCCACACAAGGCCCCCAGCATGGCTCCCGCAGAGGCACAGCAAGGTGGGTGACCCAGCACCAGAACCCGAGGGACACCACATGTGAGAAGGGCCGCCCCGGCCACCGCCACCAGCAGGAAGGCACTCCAAACACAGGACCCAAGCATGGGCCGCCACCCATGCCCACACCCCGTCCCTCCACCGGCCCCACCAGACACCACAGCACTCTCCTGTGGTGCATGGAGGCATACACCACACAGGAGGCAACACAGGGCACACACAATGCCCCCCATCCCAGTCCCATGGGTACCCTGGCAAACTGCCACACAAAGCAGTGCAACAGACACTGCCATCGTAAAACCCAAGATGCCATTTACCTGCGGCCCACCCACCACCATGGTACTGGTGAGCCTGCCATGTGGTGGGCAACCCATGTGCCTGACTACCCGATGGCAGGCTGAGGGACCTGTTACCAGGCCACTACCCGCATGCAGCAGGACCCCATGTGACAGCCACCAGACCACAGGCACTGCCCCAGTCACCATGGATTGCAAGGAGGGGGCAGACAAAAGCACCACCCACAGTGGCAACAGACGTGCAGTAGTCCAGGGCTGGGATGCCAGCTGCAAGTGCGCCATGCTTGGCAGGTGGAAGGTGTGGACTGCCCCTGAAGGCACACCAGCAGCCAAGCAAGCAGTGGCGGGGTCAGCACAACCATGCATACCACAGTCGTACATGGTGGCATTGTGGCTGGAATGGTCACAGCCGCACAGGCATGGAACACACCGACAGGGGCAGCTGGGACATGGTACGTGCACCCCAGCCTGCTGCACACAGGCAAACAGTGCACAGGGCACACAACACAGTCCCTGGACAGAGCCCATGGTGCCCACCCACACCAGTGGAGAAGCCCCGCCAGACACACCCACAGCCAGACCAGCAAGACCCCACAGTAGACACGCACACCACTACAACAAGGCTCCATGTGCCTGCTGCAAATCAGAGACTTGACACGGACATAAGTATATATTGTTAAACAACACAACAGCAACAAAAACTATGTACAGATATGTACAATGGGTGAGGGGATGTGCAAGGACACAACAAGGGGGAAGGGAAAGGGCAGTGGACAATGGGAAAGGCAAAGGTGGGGGACATGGGGTCGTGGGGTACAGTCTGGGGAGGGATGGAGTGTAATCAAGCACTGCAGGCCCTACCAGTGGCCCCAGTCCTCTCTCTCTCCTCCCTGTAGCGCCTGTGGTGCCACTGACAGTCAACCCTGTCCATCCTCTGCAGCAGCTCCAGCTTGGCTCGGGTGATCTGCAGGATCTCCTGGAGGGTCTGCTCCAAGGCCGCACAGCGTGGTCCACCTAGGACAAGGGAGCAGAAACAGTATTATTGACTGGCTTGATGAACGCAGTCCACCCAATGTGCATGGCATGCATCAGTGGCCTGCGCCCCTGGGATGGCATGCGACCACCCACAGTGAGTGCGCCCACATGATCCGCCTACCCGGGCACCCACAGCCATGCAAACTGCTGCACACCATCACCGCCCATGCACCACACAGCACCATCCTGGCCATCTGGCACCATGGCATTGCAGTGGGAAGGCAGTGGCATAGCCAGGTGCCAAGTGCACCCACGGCCCACCTGTGACACCCACCCACATGTGCAGTCCCACAGAATGGTGCAGAGGGCACTGCAGGACATGCAGAGCTGGAGGGGCCATGTGTAGAGGGTCCATGCCTCATCACCACCCCTGCAACCCACCATGCACAGGTGTATAGGGAATCATGGTACTCACCTCTGTCCCGGTCAGTAGGGCTCTGCTGACCCCTAGCACCACCACTGTGCCCTGCCTGCATGGCCACACCTCTGACGTTGTCCTGCCCATGATGCTCCTGGTCCATCAGGGTCCTACGGTGGTCCTCCAGGCCTAGGGGGGGAACATGGAGAGAGGCACATCGGTACACAGCTGACCCATAGGTCCCCCCACCAGAGCGTGTGCCCGCACAGCCTGTCTGGGCCGAGGTGGCTCAGGGTGGTCATGATGCACCCCCACAACTGACAACACAGGTGCTGGCCCCTCTTCGGTGGCATGGCCTGCCGAACCCTGCACCCCGAGGCCAGTTGGATATGACAAGTGATGTAGAAGGAGCACCTACCTGGCAGTGGCATGGCTCCCCACTGGGCACATGCCTGCAGTCACCCCAGGTGGTCGTGGTCATGCCGCTGGAGGTCCCCCTAGCAGTGCCGACACTGCTCCCCAGTATGACTGCTCCCAGTGGCCTTCTTGAGGCCTTCGGCATCCTCCAGCCACACCTCAGTGTGAGGCCTCAGGAGGGGCATCTGCCCAAACAGGGCACCTGCATGGGGCTCCACAAGAGCCACCAGGTTCGCAAGGTCAATTGCACTCCACACAGGAGCTCTAGTGTGTGGCATCAAGCAGTCTCTGCTGAGCTCAAAATGGCACCCAGTAGCACACATGTCCCACTTGTTCAGGCAGCATGGTACTGTGCTGCCAATTGCAATCATGCTGGCACCAAACTGTGCGATAGGAGGACAGCCATGTGGCCTCATGGCACCTAGAGGGAAAAGGGCAGCCACAGGGTCAAGGGTCTGTCTGCACACAGAGCACCACTGTGCTATTGGGAGGCCCCTGTAGGGTGTGCAGTAGGGTGCATGTGTGTGCCGACATGCAGTGGCCTACTGCACAGAGGTACCTTGGTGCCCATGGCGCACCATGATACGTGTGCCCAACGGACATAATGCGCACCATCACCACAGCTACAGCAGTGGCTGAGTGCTGTACTGCCTCCCACATGTGGAGCATATGCTGTGCCGCTAGCGTACATGTCAGCACCACATGCATGCATGGTGTGTGGCCAATTGCGCATGTCACATTGGTGCGCCACAACCTGAGCATGCTCAACACCATTGCGCAGGGTGCAGCCACGCGATAGTCAGGATATGCAAATCAGCTCATGAACCATTCCACAGCACATCAACTGCATTTGCATCCAATTACAGTTGTGCATGCCCTCATTTGCATGCAATGCGCTATAAAAGCAACATGGAAATGCACAGGCCATGGATCAGTATTGCAGCCTTTGGAGGTAGGTGCCATGTTGTGGAGACATGGGGACAGTGGTCTGGAAGGGCTGTATGGGTCTGCATGGTCCATGGTAACATCTGTCCATCTCCCCAGGCACAAGCATGACCGAACATGAGGAGGATGAGGAGCAGGGGAGGGTGCGGAAGCCGAGGCCCAACTTCACCAGGGCAGAATCAGATGTTCTGTTCAAGGCCCACCTCGACAGGGAGCCACTGCTCAGTGAACAGAGGGGTACACCACAGGCCCATGCTGCAGTGTGGGGTGAGGTGGCACATGCGGTCAACCAGCAGGGCAGCCACCAGCGTTCTGTGCAGGAGTGCAAGAAAAAGGTTGGCACAGACAGGAGGAGGAGGATTAAGGACAAGGTGGCTGCCATCAGGGCAGCGCGTGCAGCCACTGGTGGGAGTCAGCAGGACGTGCCTCGCCTGATGCCACTGGAGGAGCAGGTGGCTGGCAGCATACAGCATTGTTCCATAGAGGGCATTCCCGGCAGAGGCTTTCAGATGGGTGGCAGCCCATTTCTACATGGTAGGACTGGTGCTGGCATTATGTGGGAGGCGGGGGGGGCGGGCTCCTGGGCCAGGCAGGACCACTAATGGTACTGTGTTCCTTTACAGCTCCTGAGTGTCTGCATGGGGCAGCGGGGGGTGGTGGCCCTGGAACTGGTGGAGTACCCATCCACCTCCACAGGTGTCCGAGGGACCAACCATCTGCTGCCCTGCACAACTGTCTGGACTGATGCCTGTGGTGTGGGTGCAGATGAGGCCCTAGCTGTGTTCTAGCGTGACACCAGTCATGGTGTCCTGTGTGTTGAGACACAGATTGGGGCCAAGTCCAGCACTGATGATGACGTGACACATGTCCTGGACAGTGATGTTGGTGGGTCACAGGGGATACCACGAATGGCATCGGCCTAGGCAGCAGTGTGGGCAGTGCCGGCATGGTTGTCTACCCATCAGCCCTTGTCCTGGCCATGTCTGTGACATCCAGTGGGGCAGCACCAGTTTGTGGACGTGGTAGTGGGGTTGGTGGGGTTGGTGGTGCCACTGCAGCCATGCTGGTGGCACCCAGTGATCGGTGGCCAGAGGGGCAGCGGCAGCAGCTGGACTGTGTTGAAGTGGGGACAGGAGCAGGGAGCGGCAGTAGTGCACCATGTGACGATGTACCCCAGGATGGCACCGCCATGTGGTGCCCACCATCATGGGGTGCTGTGCCGCAAGGCCAGGAACATCATGGGGGCCAGCATGCTGGCCATGCAGATGACCCTTGGATGACCACAACCATTTACTGCAGGTCTCTGTGGATCAGCAGGTGCGGCTTTTGGATGCACTCCATGTGGAGCTGCGCCAGGCAGAGGTTCGGCGCAGCAGGGACCATGCCCTGCTCCTGGTAGAGTTGGCCCAACAGCGGGCGGGTGTGACCGCAGCCATCGACAGGCACACCACTGCGATGGTGACTGCCATGGTTACACTGGCTGACCAGCTGTGTGCCCGGCTGCTGCATACCCTACAGGGTGCAATGTCCACCCCTCATTCTTGGCATCGGGCTACCCTGCCATGTTGATGCCGGGTTCAGCTTTGGGCATACCAAGCACACCTGGTGCAAGCATGTATGGTGGCTTGCAGACACCCGTGTGGACACGGTCATGTTCACATAGTGTCACCCCTGGGGAACCATCGGTGCCACCCCATGAGGCCACTGGTCAGCCTATTACAGCTGGCAGGTCTCGGTGGTGCCACCCACACATCCATGGTGGCAGTGCTACTGTGCTGCATAACTGACTCTTCCCCCTCCACGACTGCTGTCTGCTGAAGCCCAGTGTGCACTGTGGTATTCTGTGTGTGCACATGGGTGTGGTGCCCTGTTCTGCACTCACACAGTCCCTGTGCACACCCTCCCAGCTGCTGAACAATGTGGAATGTGCATGATGATGCCAGCATAGCACTGACCACCACTATGTAATGGTGCTCAGCGTCTGAGGCATGCACAGTGCCAGCCACTGGCTGTGGTTGTCTTGGGTCCTGCGTGGGTGTGGGGGGAGCCTGTGGGGGTGGGTGTGCATGTGGCCTTGTGGGCATGGGTTGGGGTGTGTATGCCTGTGTATGTGTGCCACGTGCAGCCCTGCTGTTCCCTGCCTTTGTGTGCAGGCCTCCGCCCATTCCAATGCCCCTGCCCCTAGTGCCTGCACGTGGCCCTGTTGACCTACCTGTTGGCCCAAAGTGCTCCTCTGCAGTGGTGTCCCAGTGCTGCTGGGCCAGTCAAGGATCCTTTTGCCCAGGGGGTGGCTGCCCAGCACCAGATGGCCCGGTGTCCTCATCGTCCCCACCACTGTCCCCCTCCTCAACCTCAATGGCTATCCCACAATCAGTGGCCATGTTGTGCAGGATACAGCAGCCCAGGAATGGCCTGCAGGCTCTTGAGGGGCTGTACTGTAGGGCACCGCTTGACGTGTGCAGGCAACGGAACTGTGCCTTCAGCAGCCCGAACACCGGCTCAATAATATTCCGTGTTGTAGCATGTGCCTTATTGTACTGTTGCTGCGCTGGGGTCGAGGGGCACCGATGTGGTGTGAGCAGCCAGAGCCGCAGCGGGTACCCACTGTCACCTGTGTGGAGAGAGTTTTTGTTAGCATCGTGGTCTGTGACACTGTGCCACTGGCCTTCTAGGCTGCTCCCCATGGCACCCCTGTCCGTGCTCCACACCCCCCATCTGCACCCTTCATCCAGCATGCACTGCATACTCACTTACCAGATGGCCAGTAGAGATGTCCCCACTCTCGAACCTATGGCACAGTGCAGACTGGTGCCAGATGAAGGCATTGTGTGCTCCCCCAAGGTGCATGGCACAGGCATTGATTATGTGCCCCCTGGCATCGCACACCGCCTGGCAGTTGACACTTGGGTATCCCTTGCGGTTGATGTATGCTGACCCCTCCAGGCCAGGTGACATGCGGATGCCAACACGGGTGCAGTCTATGGCCCCAAGCACACCAGGCAACCATACTACCCTGTGGAACTCCTGCATGTTTGCTGTGTGCTCCGCCTGTGTGCTAGGGAAATGGATGTACTCCGCAGCATGTGGCAGCAGTGCACTGAGAAATTGTGTGAGCAGGCATGATGCGGCCGACTGGGTCATGCCTGTCATGTCCCCTGTTGGTCTCTGTTAGGTGCCCGTAGCAAGCAGGCACATGACAGTTGTGATCTTTGTCTCCACGGACAGTGGAAGGCTCTGTCTTGTGGGTACCTGCATCTCCTCACTGCACAGCTCACAGAGCCACCTCAGAATAGCCCAGTTCAGATGGTACCAACCCACGATCTCGAGGTCATTGTACAGCTTGAAGCTGATGTGGGCATGGTACAGACTGTTCTGGGCATACCACCGCTGGGCCCTTTCATGGCTTCACATCCCTGCTGCCTGCCTTCTCACACCCCTCATTACCACCTCCATCTGGAAGGTGGCACTGGCCATGTTCCTAGTTGGTGTTCCCCCCCAGGCGGCTGTCTACCTGGTCCCCCCAGCTGTGTGCTGCTGGTTATGCCCCTCCACTGGGTTCACCCCTGGCACATCACCACTGTATGCCCTGCCTCTGCCCCACTTCTCTCCTTCCTCTGTGGCACACTGAGGCTCTCATGCACCTGCGCCCACTCACACTCACTCACTCACTCACACACACTCATACGCACATGCCTCCAGTGGCCCCCCTCCACCTTTTGGCTACACCTGCCCCCTGCTTCTTTGCGTAGGTCCTTGCTGCTCTGTCTCCACACTCCCCCACTGTGGCTGCTCTGTGGTGCATTCATCCTTCCCTCACTTGCTCCCATTTCTATATGCTCACATCTGCCTTTGCGCAACTTCCGCTTGCTCTGCTATTGCGCACGTCGCCTGCTATTGAATATCGCACTGTGCACATTATTCCTGTTGCCGGCCCCTGCTCTTGTGCATGCATTCATTACTGTTGCACTGCAGTGCATTGGGTTTCGTACTGCACTTCCGATGCCGCTGAATAGCGCACTTTGGCGCATGTCTGCTCTTGTGTAGGTGCATCCCTATTGCACATGACAGACCTGCTCTGAATATCCCACCCATAATATATATATATATATATATATATATCTATATATGGCTATAGGCACCCCTTATGTGAACCCAGTTGTCACCAAATAAAAATAGGTTATTCTTCCAGTAAGGTACTTACAGTAAGTAAAAAAATTAATGTTTATTTTTCACTTGGATACATCACTTCCTTTGGGGATATCATCATTTCCCTTGGCTGACAATCAACTTGATTGACAGCCAAACCAGACCAGTCAGCCACTATATAACTTTCCCAAATCCAGCAAATTAATGTACAAGTTCAGAAAGTCACTGGTTACTATCCCCCTCAGCTTTCTTCTCACATTTTCTACGAGTTGAAATTTAAAACTGAGGAAAAATGGTCACTGCCAATAATGTTTGCTTCTCTTTTCTTAGCAGTCAGCACTTTCTTTTTTGTAACACACTTAAACCTAACATCAGCCACTGCAAGCCCTATTATCCCCACTCATCAATAAACACCCTGCTTTATGATCATTCACACAAATCTCCATCACTATCTCTCTCACCTCTTCAGCTTCACAACACTGATCATGCTGTTTCACAGCTCTAATTCTCAGTTTTAGAAAATATCATACTCAAAAAGAATAAAAAAAATGTCTTCACAGACTGTCTTGTCCATGTTGTCAGCTCTAAACCCTTAACTTCATTGCTGATCTTGGTTGCTGCTCACCTTGGCCTCCAACATCTTCTCCACTTCTGCCAGTTCCCTGCTCCTAAAAAGGAAACATTTTATAGCATACATTACGTCATACTTTCTTCAATTCGAGGGCAATGATAGCATAGCTAATAGATACTGTAAATACATAGTACTTTGTTGAAAAAAAAAAAAAGTAAAGCAAAATGCTCTAATCTGTGAGCTGCCAGTGCTGATGATAATTTCCAGCTCCAGCTTGAGCAGAAGTCACTTGGAGCTGTGCCAAACACCTTGCTCCCTCTCCTTGCCCTGACCCACTTTTTCTTAAACTCCATATAAACTCTGATCCTCATCATACACCTACAAGGCACTAAAGGCAAGCAACAGGAAGAGAGATGAAAGTTCTTGGAGAGGAAGATGGCCACTGAGAGGTTCTATCAGTGAGCTCAAGAGTGCCTGAACATATTTCTTTGACCTTTAATTTATATGCTGATTCTTTATTTTTCTATGGTATATCATCTAAGGTGACCTGTATAACCAGCTACAAGAGTTTTTATTTTTTGTTTTTTAAACTCGTATAGGGCTTCTACCTTGAAAAGGAAGTTTTGTTTCTTACTAAGATTCATACTAGGAGTAGTAGATGTACAGAAGGCTGTAGCCCATATAAGTACATCTCCAAAGCCCTGGAAATATTTATGCATGATTTAATAGGTATTTGTCGAGATTTATTTTAAACGTGTCAGGGTTAGTTGTTTCTAAAAGGGATTTGGGTAGGGCATTCCATATAGGAATAATCCTCTGAGCGTAGAAAAAGCATCTATTGTTTGTCCTTGGGCATGTTAATGATAACTGAAATTTGTGGCTTCTCAGATTACATTTCCTAATATTAAAGGTCAGGCCAAGTTGAGCCATGAGCTCTGTATCTTTAGATATTTTGAACATCAATAAAAGATCACCTCTTGTTCTTCTTAGTTCTAATGAGTAAAGGCCTAGTTCCTGTAATCTTTCCTCGTGACTTTTCTTTTGCATTGTATCTATTATTTTGGTAACTACGCTGAACCCCCTCCAAGCCATTGATGTCTCTTCTAAGTGGGGAGCAGTAGTCCAAGTGAGGCATACATATGCTCTATACAGTGGAAGAATATACTCCCTGTTCCTGGTAACAAAGGATTTTTTAATGCATCCTAGTAACCTTTTAGCTTGATTTCTAAGGTGATTACGGTGAGTACTAAATGTGAGATCTGATTTGATGATGACTCCCAGGTCTTTTTCTTCTGTTTTTTTTTAATTTGTACCCTCCAAAGGCATAATTACACATTTGTCTACGTTGTAGCTCATATCATTTATCTTTGCCGAATCCTCTAAACTTTTCAGGTCTTTTGTTAAATTGGCTATATCTTCTCCATTCCAACCTTGGCTGCAATTTTGGTGTCATCTGCGAATTTGATGGCAATATTGTTCAAGTTGATCGTCATGTCAGACACAAAAATAGAAAACAACATGGGTCCCAGAACGGACCCCTGCAGTACCCCGCTAGTGACTGTGCCTGTACTTGAAGAGTGTCCCCTTATACACACAACCTGTGTATGGTTACTGAGCCACTCATTTACCCAATTAACCAGTCTGTAATGTATTCCAAGTGAGCACATTTTATTAATCAAAGATCTATGTGTTACTTTGTCAAAAGCTTTACACAGATCTAGATAAACCACATCTTCTCATAAAGAAATCTACTAACATTTTCATAGAAAACAAAGTTATTGGTGAGACATGATCTTTTACTCTTAAAGCCATCCTGATTGGGATCTACTAGTTTTTTTTTTAATAGATCATCCTCAATTCTTGTTTTTAGAATAGCTTCAAAGATTTTGCCTAATATGCTGGTCAGGCTAATAGGCCTGTAGTTGAATAATTCACTCTCATTTCCCTTTTAGAATATTGGTGTTACCAATGCAGCTTTCCAATCATTTGGTACTTTTCCTGATGTTAGTGATAAATTAAATATTTTATGTAATGGTTCGATTAGCCAGGGTGCTATTTCTTTTAATAGGTGTGGGTGAAGTCTATCTGGCCCTTGTGATTTATTAATGTTAATTGCCTCCAGCTTTGTCTTAATTTAATATCTACTAATTCCCATTATATCATCATCTATTATATTGTTTGTATAATCAATATCTTGTTTATTATGTAGGGTTGAGTTAAAAATAGAACAAAAGTGTGTATTCAATTCTTTTGCCATTTCCTGAGGAGATTCCAATATATTATTTCCCACTACAAGTGGACCAGTGGTGCTGGTGGTTTGTTTATTATTGTTTATATAGGAGTAAAACCTCTTGCCTCCATCCTTTATATGTGCTAATCTGAATTCTAATTCATTTCTTTCCATTCTTATAGCATTTTGCACTTTTTTAATTTTGCCCTAAAGTCATTATTGTTATATTGATTATTACATCTAACTGTTGCTCAATATGCTCTTCTTTTTTTTCTTATCAGGTGTAGTATATATGGGGTTGCCCAGATTGGTATTTTTCCTCTGTTATTGTAGCCGATTTTGTCTAGTACATATTTTGTTTAAAATTCAATAATTTTATTTTTTATTGTAAGCCAAATCTCTTCAAGTGATGTGGACTCATTGTCCCATTTCCATGCAGTAAATTCTTTCTTAATTTGATTACAATTTGCCTTACTGTAGTTTTTATAAGTTGTTTTACCTGGGTTTTATTTGAGAATAAATTTAGTGTTCAAAATCATTATGCAGTGATCACTATTTTTGTAGAGGGTCATGGGTTTTACTATTTTGAATTTGATGGGGGATATCAGTTATTAATAAGTTGAGAATATTATTTTTTCTTGTTGGTGTGTTTATAAGTTGAGTTAGTCCATTAGATTTGCATACTTCAAGGAACATATTTTCCAAATTGTTATTTGTAGTTCCCTTATTCCAATTTATTCCTGGGAGATTGAAATCTCCTAACAGTATAATGTCAGATTGATTTGATTATTTATACAGTCTAGCATCACTTGGTATTCTGGAGTATTAGTGGCAGGCGGTCTGTAGCAAAGACCTACTATTAGTTTGGCTTGTTTGTCCCTCAAGATTTCTATCCAGAGCATTTCACTTGCTACTTCATCGGGTGGATCATTTACTGATTTATATTTAATGTTGCTTTTGATAAACAATGCTACCCCTCCTCTCCTTTTGGATGTAAATGGTATTATAACCTGGAATGTTTATATTCCAACTGGATTTATGCCTCCACCAAGTTTCTGTGATTGCTGCTATGTCGATACCATCCCTGTTTAATAATATTTCTAGCTCATCTAGCTTGGTGGAGTGGAGACTTCTTGTGTTTGTAAGCAGAAAAGACAACCAGTGTTTATTCTGGTAATGTTTGCCGTTTATGCCATTATTATGTGTCACTAAACATTTTATGGAGGTTTTTGTTACCCTTTTCCCTTGCCCCTCAAGAGTTAGTTTTTGTAACTGTATGGTCATTTATTGTATTACAAACTTGTGAAGGGGGGTGGGATGGGAGAAAAGGCTGTCAAGGGGGTGCCGATAAAGGAGGGACTCTGTCTCCACCCCCCTGGGGACCAGGAGGATTGCAGGAAAAGGCCGACTGGCAAAGTGCAGACCAGGGGAAAACAGAATCCCCATGGGAACACGAGCAGGGGAAATGGAACTATAGGGAAAGGGTGGAAGGTAGTCCTGCTAAATGCCAGGAGCTTGGGAAATAAAATGCCTGAACTCCAGGCGATGCTAACTGAGGAAGCAGTGGATGTGGCAGCGGTCACTGAGACTTGGGCCACTGCAAGACATGACTGGGACCTGAACCTGGAGGGTTACACTATGTTCAGGAAGGACAGGGGGGAGGGAAGGGGAGGAGGGGTAGCAATGATAGTCAAAAACCGCATTGGCATGGGGGAGTAGAGGAGGCGGAGGGAACCATGGAGGTGATTTGGGTCACCTTGATAACAAGGGGGGGCAAGAGAGTAAAAATAGGAGTGGTGTATCGACCCCCTGCCCTGGCGGAGGAGCTGGAGGACAGTCTGGTGGCAGATGTTAGGAGACACTGCAGACTGGGCAGAGGAATGGTGGTGGTGTTGGGGGACTTAAACATGCCAGGAACAGACTGGGAGACTATGACATCCTCTGTGACCAGGGAACAGAGGTTGTTGGATGTCTTTCAAGACATGCTCCTAACTCAGCAGGTGAGGGAACCGACCAGGGAGGCACGGGTACTGGATGTGGTCCTGGCAGACAGTGACCAGATTGGGGGCCTGGAGGTAAGGGACCCATTGGTGGGGAGTGACCATGCCACGGTCTGGTTCTGCCTGGACCTAGGATGGGTAGAAGGCTGCACAAAGACGGAAGTAACCGACTTCAGGGGGGCGGATTTTAAGGAAATGGGAAGGATCCTTAAGCAGCATTTGGATGGGATTGGGTCAGACATGGATGCTGATAGTAGGTGGGAAATCATCAGGAGAGGGGTGCAGGATGCTACCAGCACCTATGCAAGAGTAAGATGAAAATGCGGTAGGGCCCAAAAACCCTGTTGGTGGACCAGGGAGGTCCAGGAGGTGGTGAGGGGAAAGAAAGCAGCCTATAAGCAATTCAAGTGCTCAAGGAGGAAAGGGATCGAGGGGAGTACGAGCTGATGGCTAGAAGGGCCACTAGAGTGGTGAGGGCGGCTAAGGCAAGGAAGGGCAGAACCTGGCCAGGGAAATTAGAGAGGGAACAAGAGGTTCTTTAGATACATTGGGGAAAATGAAGGGTGAAGGGCAGATTAGCAGGATTAGATCAGGGAGAGATGGGCACAAGACCGGGGAGCAGGCTGAGGTACTAAATGAGTACTTCACCTCAGTTTTCACCAGGGAAAATGGGGGTGCTGCATCATACATGGGAGGAG
Organism: Neoceratodus forsteri; assembly: GCA_016271365.2. Lineage (NCBI taxonomy): Eukaryota > Metazoa > Chordata > Ceratodontiformes > Ceratodontidae > Neoceratodus > Neoceratodus forsteri. Next base: position 593,791,334 of record CM028133.1, on the reverse strand, counting down.
ACAGAGATACTGAGGAGGGGGGACCCTTACCGATCGGCAAGTCTGGGGAGAGGGGGAGGCATCACTGGCAGGTGGGTGGGAGGGCTAAGCAGGGAGAAGAGGTACCGGAAGTGGAAATCACAGCAGAGAGAGAGTGAGGGAAGCCCTCAGCTCCCTTAAGATGGAGAAAGCACCGGGCCTGGATAAATTACATCCCAGAGTGCTGAAGGAACTTGCAGATGTCCTGGCGAAACCCCTGGCAGAGCTTTTCACCATCTCTCTGAGGACAGGGTGGGTGCCCAAGACTGGAAGGTGGCGCATATAGTGCCTATCCACAGGGATCAAGGGAGGTGGCAGGGAACTACAGGCCTGTCAGCCTGACATCGGTGGTGGGCAAGGTGATGGAGGCATTGTCAAGGAGAGGCTGGGGGACCTGGATAAGTCAGGGTGCCTGGACGATAGACAGCATGGATTCATCCCAGGAAATTGTGTCAGACAAACCTGGTGGAGTTCTATGACTGGGTGACAAGTGCCTTGGACCTGGGTAGACCAGTGGATGTCCTCTTTCTAGACTTTAGCAAGGCATTTGACTCTGTTCCTCATGTGGGCCTGTTGGATAAGCTGGGAGAAATGGGGGTGGGGAACCAGATGATCAGATGGATAGGCAACTGGCTCCAGGGCCGGACCCAGAGGGTCGTAGTTGGTGGGATAGTCTCATCCCCAAGGAGGGTCATTAGTGGGGTCCCACAGGGATCAGTCCTTGTGCCCCTTCTGTTCAACGCCTACGTATCTGACATAAGGACAGGAATCAGGAGTGATGAGTCTCTTTGCAGATGACTCGAAACTGGGGGCGGTGGTGGATGGGGAGGAGGGAGGTGGCCCTACAGGGGACCTGGAGGCTCTGGAAAGATGGTCTAGAAAGTGGAAGTTGAGGTTCAATGCAGGAAATGCAAGGTATTCCACCTGGGGCCAGAAACCCAGGCCAAGTGTACACCCTGGGAATGCTACAAGTCTCGATGGCTGAGAGGGACCTGGGGGTGGTGGTGGATGTCAAGATGAACAACTCTGAGACTTGTAGGAAGGCAGCAGCCAAGGCCAACAGGATGCTGGGATGCATTGCTAGGGGGATCACCTCCAGAAGGAGGGAAGTGATACTCCCTCTGTATAACTGCTTGGTGAGGCCGCACCTTGAGTACTGCGTGCAGTTTTGGAGGCCACACTTAAAGAGGGACATTAACCTCCTGGAGAGGGTCCAGAGGAGGGCAACCAAAATGATTTGGGGCTTGGGGGACAGGACCTATGAGGAGAGGCTCGAAGAGCTAAATATGTACACATTGGAAGAGAGAAGGGGACATGATAGAGGTCTTCAGGTACATGAAGAGGGTAAATGGGGAGGAACAGTCAGGGTGCTTTGAAGGAAGGAGGAAGGGGCCACTAGAGGGCATGGGTGGAAGCTGGAGGGGGGAAGATTCAGGGGAGAAAGGAGGAGGTGCTACTTCACTGAGAGGGTGCTAGAGCCATGGAATGCACTGCCTAGGGGGCTGGTGGAGGCAGAGACAGTGGAGGGGTTCAAGAGGGGGTGGAACAGGTACAGGGGAAGGGTTCTGGAAGCAAAATCCAATGCAGCAAGAATATCCGGAACTGGGAAGGGAGAAGCCAGAGAAGGCGAGGGGGACAGCAAGGTCAGCACCCAGGGTGGGGGCTGACCAAACGAGCAGACACGAAAGACCGTTAGACCTATTCTGCTGGCATTTTAGTATGTTAGTATGTTAGTAAATGGAGTACCCTAGTAATCTTGTGCCCTTTTTATTCAGATGTAACCAGTCTTACCCATAGAGGTCATTCCTATGCTCACATTTTTTCCAAGTCTTTAAGTATTTTATTTGGTTCATAAGGCACCATCTATGTAGCCAATTAGTACAGGCTTTTATGTTTTTTGTTCTATGGTAGCTCGCTCGTGGTACAGGTAGGACCTCTGAAATAATCGGTGTCACATTTAGGGTCTTTAGTGTTATTATAGCTTCCTCCATGTCCTTTATTATACTTTCTATTTCATGTTTTCCAAAGTTATTTGTCCCTACAAGGAGGATAGCTGTTATCGGGTTTTCGATGTTTTGAAAAATTCCTGGAAGCATACTGGTTACATCGTTTATGGTTGCTCCACTATAACTACATCTTGTAACATTTTCCTTGTTTCCCCTTGTGGTAAACCTGTCAGTGAATCTGGTAATTGAATCTCCTAGGATGTATATTTGATCAGGCAATGCCTCTTATCTTGGGGTATCATAGAAACATAGACTTTGACGACAGATAAGGACCGCTAGGCCCATCTAGTCTGCCCATTTCCCTACCTACAGGATAGGCCGCAGATCCTAGTTAACCAACAGCCTATTTCTTCCTACCCCCACAAGAATTGCCTTATGTCTGTCCCATGAATTTTTGAATTCTTCCACAGTTTTAGACCCCACAACCTCCTCAGGAAGGCTGTTCCATGCATCCACTACCCTCTCTGTGAAATAATACTTCCTCACATTGCCCTGAACCGCCCTCCTTCTATCTTTAAATTGTGTCCCCTTGTTCTTGCAAGTCTCTTTTTCTGAAAAATGCTACCCTCTTGGACTTTGTTGATTCCACTGAGGTACTTAAAAGTTTCTATCATGTCCCTCTCCTTCTTTCCTCAAGGGTATACATATTAAGCTCCTTTAGTCTCTGCTCATACGGCTTCTCTTGCAGACCCTGCACCATTTTAGCTGCTCCTCTGGACTGCCTCTATCCTGTCTATGTCCTTGCAGAGATGGGGTCTCCAGAACTGGACACAGTACTCCAGATGGGGTCTCACCAACTGTCTGTACAGAGGGATAACAACTTCCTGTTTTCTGCTGCTGATGCCTCTCCCTATACATCCTAGTATACCCCCAGCCCTCCCTACTGCCTTCAGACTCATTACTGCAGATATCAATAAGTACCTCTTAAGGAATGCTTGCTGTACTACCCTTGTTGGGGGGTGAGGTTAGGTCAGACTGCCCTGTATTGGTGATTTCTACATGTGGTGGTACTAGGAACTTCAACTGAGTCTCAGTTGTATTGCTAGGGGTCACACTCGAGGGGGGGGTTCTGATGTCATAGGTGGTTCTTCATCCAGAAGTTCTATTAGTGGGTCAAAGCTATTACTTAGTGGTAGGGTAAAACATTTTGCCTTCCTTCCTTCTTCTTTTTTGCCAGCCTGGCACATTGGACAGTGTATCAGTCATTGTCACCACTGTCATCAGATTCATCTAATCTAATATGTTTTTTGGTGGGAATGCATCTGTTTACAACCTGTATATCTGTACCAGTATGTCCATCATAATTCTCATAAGTGGCATGCAGGATCCGGGGGAAGGGAGAGCCCAGGATTTGCCCTATGGTTATAATCTTCATCACTATTAACTAGTATATGATGGTCTCCCATCTCTCTTTCGTTAATTCTGGAGGCCATACTTTGTTGGCTACACTCCAGGGACTGTAGTCTGGTGCCAAATGCTGATATCTCTGCCAAAATGTCAGCATTCTGTTTACATTTTAAACATAAAAAGGGATCATCCAGTACAGGTATCTCTGAACAGAGGTACATCTCACAGGATAAACATTTTGTCCCTATTTTACCTGCAAACAATGTGTTGAAACCCATTGTAGCACAGTAATATTTAGTAAACAAATGTAAAGGAGCTTACCCTGTGGCAAATTTTTTTTGTTTTGGTTGCCCAACTCTAGATCCTTCTTGCCTCACGCCCCTCACGCAAAATGCGTAACACTTGCAGATGCGCATGTCTCTGCACACATCTCCGCATGCATGAGCACGTGCCCTGGCCGAGCTCACCCTGCTCACTACAGATCTTAGCTTTATAGTATGCACGTGACCCAGAAGTGTCTCTCAGGGTCACAGTTCCCTTGCAGCCAAAAATGCCCAATTTAGTTAGAAAATATTCCCCAAATCACTAGCCAGGACACATATGCATGCCACTTGCTAGCTATAGCTTCCCTGAGTAAAAATAGCAGCAAATAGCTGTGTGGCTCGATACTGTGCTGGTGGATGGCAACAGTAACTAAGTGCAACACAGACTCTCTTCCTGTTTACCTCGTAGGTAGTAGGGCTCCAGTAACAATGTTTTAAAATCACACAATAAAAGTATATAACACACAAATGATACAGTTCACTCCTACAAGTTACATAGGGTACTTTTGGCAATGCATTTCTGTCTTTATGTAGAGATTTATGGTTTGAGGAGCAAGTAGTACAAGAGCTCAGAACTGCTGAACTAGGAGGAATAAGGAGTAGAAGCAGGGAGAACCCAGAGAATCCAATCTACAGGGAATCAAGAGAAGCTTGGAGAAGAGAAAGAAGAAGTTGGAACCAGTGACAAACTGGCAATCGACCATTAACCTGGCAAGAACAGTCATTGGTGGAGGACAGCAGAAAAGAAGTGCAGTGGAGCAGAGAGTGTTGTGAATCAGCTCTGGGTTCAGGGCTGTGACTCAGAATAACATTACGGAGCTGTAGCAAATACAAAGAACAAACTGAAAAGTTGAAGAATTGATGGACATGTGAAGGGTATGAGGCCACAAGTATTGGTATTGGTACTGGCACTTGCTTCTGTATTGCCCAAACAGCGGTGGAGCCAGGGGGTCAGGCAGTCCATCCCCTTTGTAGCTGAAAGGCCAAACATTGAACTGAACAGTGCCCCAGGCTGAGGTATTCTATGCAATTCTGCCCCCCCCCACACACATTTTTTCGGTACACTCCTCCACCACATGTTTTGGTGAACTGTGAACTAAGACCCAATGAACAAAGCACTATTATTAAAACATTCAAAGCTTTACATTCAGTTACTAATCTAATCACATAAGTTGGCAAGTCTCAACATAAATGTTTTTAGAATTAAAATGTTTTTGGAAATTTAAAAATCTAAAAAGTTTATTACCTAAAAGTCAAGGTTCTTATTTTTTATAAATATTTATTAGGCTTCATTAATTCTCAACCGGTACCTTACTGAAGCCAGACTGGGTTTGTGTAGGTTTTGAATTTTTGTGCCACTGCATATAGTGTTGTATTACGCTCTGGCATACATAAATCATGTGGGTGTACTGTAGGCGATAATGATAGTACCGATAGCTACAACGGCCAGTAACAAGTGCAGGAGCAGGCTGCTGAGTGTGCCATGTACAGCCTATATTAGAGAAAAGTTAAAACAGTTTTGCATCAAAGTTCTTATCTGGTAAAAGCTGAGATAGTTTTTGTGGCAAAGTCTTTATTTCTGATCTGCAAGTAGAGAAAAGCTTTGTTGAGAAACAAACACTACACTGATGCAACTATTTGTTGCTGACCATTTCTGATTACCAACTGTGTACCTATAAAAAGAATGGTGATGTAAGTTATGTTAAGGTCTCTTTCTTCATGGAAGATATATGGGAAAATATAGTATCTACATTTTTATTTGTATTACTAGCAAAAATAAATAAATATTTTACTGACATTATTAATATATTTGAAAATGTTTGGCATGTTGTAATAGCCATGCTGAAATAACCTATTGTGTTTTACCTGTGATCCATGGGTTTCTTTTAAAATATTGCCTCTGTTTACATTGTATATGCTGGGGATATTTAAGGTGACTTCAAAGTGCCCTTTTGAAGCTATTGAATTACAATGCATGCATCATTGTGATACCAGTGCAGGACCGCAAGAAAGGAAAGAAAGAATTTAAAATTAAACTGAACTGTGAAAAGCACACTACAGCAGCCCAGAGCTGGGTGTGAGTAAATGAAGTGCTGCATACAGTATGTTAAATATCTGTGTGCAATATAATAAAGACTTGAAGTTGACTGTATTGAGACTGTATGCTATATTTTTTGCACTTAAAAACTTTCCAGATGCATTGTAAAATACTGAAATTAATTACAGCTGTTACTGTCTTCCTGTAGAAACTGAATCTATAATATAGAGAAACATAAGTCTATTTTAAGATATTAATTCTAGCCTAAGTTAAGTACTCGATTGTAAACTGGATTTATATATTAATATTTGTATTTTTTTAAGATGTGAAACTCTGATATTTATAGGGTTAAATCATGGTACAAACAAAGAAAGCTACTGGTCAGAATAAGCAAAAAACTAAGCCAAAAAAAGAGATAAAAAAAAACAAAAAAATGAGTTACTTCATTTCACCATCAGTCAGTTAGAAATGGTAGGTGAAACAGAGATTGTTTTAATTAAGAGTACACTTGAACCTTGTCCCCTTCTACAGGACTTCAAAGGCACAGCAAACTTTTGGTTACAGAGCACCCACTTGGCTCAATGGCCTCCCATCAGATGTCAAACCTGAACCAAAGCTTGTTCTTTCAAATGCAAACTGCATCAACACTTCCTTGCTCTAAGCAGCTGTGATCGTACCACCTAGCCAACTACTTGCTTTCTGCCATCCCTTACATCCTGCCTTCCCTACCCCCTTATTTCCACTCAGTAATCGAGGCCCTGTTTTTTCCCTTCATTCATTTTCATTCACATATTTGTGCCTGTGTTGTACAGCTTGGTGGCTAGCCCATTGGTCCTCATTGTGGACCAATAGGCTTACAGTTCATACTGTAAGCTGTTGTTCAGCAAGTGGCTGGGTAGTATGCAGGTGGGGTGCAGCCGCTCGCTGATGACAGAGGGAGAGTTGGGTGGCTGGGTTCTCAGTGGGTGGGAGGGGGGACCAATGGGTCACAAGATGCTGGGGTTCAACCTAAGGATGCCTGCAAATGGGCATAATGGAGGGGCGGCACTACTAGGTCATGAGGTATGGGGATGTTCATTATTACTGCCCACAATCGGGCATACAGGGATGTGGGGACCACTAGGCCACAGGGTGGTGGGATTCAAATACTGCTGCCCACAATTGGGCATACAGAGGAGGGGGGACCACCAGGTTTCCAGCTACTGCTGCAGGCAACTCTGTAGGGTGTCAGGCACAGTTCACTGGGCTGCCCTGCGCAACGCATGTGAATGGGGCCATAATGACATGTTAATGGCCCCATTTGCACCATGCATACATTATGGCCTCATTTGCATGTGCATGTCTGAATATCACGGGTGCTGTGCCCAGTGCACCTGCAGTTGTGCTGGAACATTCTCGGACTTCCCTGTCTGATGGATGCACTGAAACATTATAATTGCACATGGCACATTCCATGCCATACCTTTGAATTTCACCCTGTCCTGGACCCGGCACATCTCGGTTGTGCTGTACCCCTCTTGTGCCACTGCCCAGTGCAATCTGAATATCTCGCCTTATATGTATAAATATATACTATACTGTATGGGAGAGGGTTATTGTTAATCAAATTCCATTGTTTGCCAACATTGTTGTACCATTGATGTGATCTTTTTTTGAAAACCCATAAAAGTCAGATCCTGCAGAGACACCAATGCATGTATCTTTTGAATTGGGACACTGTTAGGTGAATTCTGGAGTTACATTTGGGGAAAATGACCCAGAAATATGTTTTTATACATTTTAAAATCTTTTTTATGACTCAATTTTCCTTTTTTTGTATGGCCATATGAAAAAGTGATTGGACCTTATGGAAAAGGATCCCTTCATCTGAAAAAAAGATTTGGGACTTAGGTTTTTTTTCAAATTTTTTTTGTATGAAGGCATCCTTTTTCATATGAATGAAATAACCTCACAAAAAAGGATCCCTTCATATGAAAAAATAATCTGAAGAAAAACTGTGTACAAATTATTTTTTCATATGAAGGCATCCTTTTTCATATGAATGAAACACTTCATGATAAAGGATCCCTTCATATGAAAAAATAATTTTAACTTTTTTTTCTATATTCTTTTTTCATATGAATGCATCCTTTTTCATACGAACAATGCAACCTCATGAAAAAGGATCCTTTCATACAAAAAAAGGCTTTGGACTTAGGTTTTTTTTCAGATTTTTTCATATGAAGGAATCCCTTTTTGTATGAATGACACAATCTCAGTAAAAAGATCCCTTCATACAAAAAAATAATTTGGACTTAGTTTTTTTCAGATTCTTTTTTCATATGAAGGGGTCCTTTTTCATGAGGTTGTCGAGGTAATGTGAAAAAGGATCCCCTCATACGATAAAAGAATTTAGAGTTTAGTTTTTTTCTGCATTTCACTATTAACAAGTCATAACTCCCTCAATATTTACACTTAAGAGATACTCTGTATATTAGAATGAAAGTCTTTATGAGTACTACAAGAATAACATATAATACCCCCTCAAAAAATTTAGGGGCTATATAATAAAACATAAACATTAAAAATGAGAATTTCCATAGGATAATATTGGAAGTTTCACAAGCCATATAACCAAGCAAATAAATAGTTTTTTTTTGGGAGAAATGGAAGAGCAGGGCCTGGAAGGCCCTGTGCTTCCACAGCAGTATGGATGTATGCATGTATGGAGGGATGATAGGACAGGTCCTGGAGGATCCTTTACTTCCACAGGCAAATGAATATGTTCACGCAGGTCCTGAAGATAATTAAAAAATCCTGAGAACAAAAACCTTGAAGAAAAGGGGCCAAAAACTGCTATTTTGTTTTTAATAATGCTGCTTTTAATTTAGTTATTATGTTTATTTTGTAATTGTTCACTATATGTATTTTGTAAAGTGCCCTGAGCCTCAGGGATAGAGCACTCTATAAATAAAAGCTTCACTTACTTACTTATAGGCCACTTAGCACCATGCAATTACAGCCTATAAAAAGGCTGACTTGAGCTGGGGAAAACTCCAGAGGTGGATAGAGACATTGCTGGAAAAAGTGCAAGATGGCACTGAGGGAAGCACATATTGTTGACATCCTGCAGCAAGTTGTACAAGAGGAGGAGAGGGCAGATGCCCACCCTGGGCTCATACATAGGCTGCAGACATGCTATGTTGCACACAGACAGTAATGTCTATGAGTCACATAGAAAGTCCTCAGTGATAATTATCTGGTGGGCTGGTGCATGCTCAACAGGATTATGGTCAGGCAGCTACAGTATGTAAGCGCCTGCATGACCATCTCCAGCCAGACACCCAGCACAGCCATGCATTGGCCGTTGAGCTCAAGGTGATGGCTGCAATGTGTTTTCTGGCCATGGGAACATTCCAGATACTGGTGGAGGACACAACCAGTATCTCACAGTGGGCCATCTTGCACCTGTTGGGCCAGTTCTTGGACACTCTGTTGGAACATGCTGGGGAGCTTTTCATATTCCTCAGTACCCCAGTAGAGTGAACAGCAACCATGCAGCAGTTTCACCTAGTTGCACTCTTACTATCTGTACTCAGTATCATTGACTGCACCCATGTTGCCATCCAGGCACCCACTAGTGACAGAGTGGTGGCTAGTCTCTGTAGGAAAGAGTACCACTCCATCAGTGGCCAGGTGATGTGTGATGCTACAGGGTGCATCATCAGTATCCTGGCACAGTACCCTGACAGTGCCCATGGCACCTTTATATGGCAAATTCAGTCTTGTGCTGGAGGTCTGAAAGTGGGAACATACATAGTGGCTACCTCATCAGTGAGTATACCCCACAGGCACCCCTTGAAGCCCCATGTGGGACATGAAGGGATAGAACCCTGTATGGACAATAGGTCTTGGGTATGCTAGGGTCAATAGGAAGACTGAATGGACCATTGGTTGCTGCTTGTCATCATTGCCCATGTGTCTATGCCATTATGTGACATTAATCTATGCCTTTACCATTACTGGTAACAGTGCCTATCCCCTATGTCTCTGGCTCCTCACACCTGTCCTATGACCCACATCTATTGCAGAGGACAAGTACGATGCAGCACACATTGCCACATGCAGCATCATTGAGCATGTGTTTGGAATGAGTAAGATGCAATCCAGGTGCCATGCCTTATAGTATATCCCTCAGAAGGCCTGAGCCATATTCCCTGCCTGCTGTATACTACACAACATGGCACTCAATCATGTGATATGCATGCTGGCCACAGAGAAAGCTCTGCATTGGATACAGAGCCAGAGGACCAGGGGATACTGGATCTGCTTGACAGACGTGATCCGAGAATGGCCAGGAGGGCCCAGAAATACACAGCACGAATCATACAAGACATCTATGGACATGGCAGGTGAGTACAGACTACACAGGAGGTTAAGCAATGTATTATCACATAAGAACAACAACAATGCAAGTGGTGCAGTATGCTGCGCAACAGGGTAACATGGTAGGCGTAACACAAATGTTATGCTACTGGGCAAAGGGAATGCAACTAGGGCACACACAGACATACAACCATGTTAACAGGTTGTCTTAAGGGGATTGCCACAGAGTTAAATGCAGCCAGGCTGGGGAGAGAAGGGTGTACATGGCATAACAGGCCAACCATGCATGTGAGTAGCACTTGAGGTACAGGCAAAGACATGTTATTTGGGGGGGGGGGCAACAGGGATCTATACAGGGATACCAATGAACCTGACAGGGTGGGGGCTGTACTATAAGCCATCCATTCTGGGGTCTGATGGCTTGGGCCACAACAGAAGGACAGTTGCAGTGTCTCAAGGTACAGCAGGAGTGGCTGGAAAACCCTGCTGGTGGGGGTCACATTGCACTGCCTGTGTCTGCCCCCTACCACCACCCTGGGCAGGGACACTCTGCCTGTGCAGTCCCCTGTATTTTGGGGGGTGGACCTGAGCCACAGTATGTGGATGTCCGTAGTGACAGTGTAGCCCATCCCTGGCCATGACCCCGTGGGATAGTGCCTCCAGGGAGGGGGAGGTCACAGCCTGGTGTGCACAATTTCCTCAGTGACCTGGGAGTCCTAGGTTTACTGGGTGTTCTTGTTCCAGCACTGCATGGCATCAGTATACTCCAAGATGTCTGTAGTGGGATGGCACTAGTCACACTGGACAGGCTGGGGCTAAGGCCAGCCCTCACAGTGCCTGCCACCATAGCTGTAGCCTCCCACACAGCACCACACAGGTCCAGTAGGACAGCCATGAGATCAGCATGCTGTGCCTTCTCCTGCTGCTCTGCATGCTAAATGTCTGCATGCAGCATGCGGCGGAGGCATGTTAGCTTCTGCTATGCATCAGTCTGTTCCTCCACGGTGAACCACTGCAGCTGCCAGATTTTGACTGTGTCTCACTGTTGCTAGAGACCATCGAGTGGGACGGGGTTGGGCTACACTCATGACTATTGTGTGGGCTGGGGCTGCACCACAGTAGGTGTGTCAGCCTGAGGTGGGTACTGCAGGCTGGCTGTGGCCAGCCCAGTACAATGGCAATAGGGCGGCAGGGCTATGGACTTGCCACGGGAGGCATCTGAAGGAGACACAGCAGCGGCTGCCTCTGTGGTATAGGTGGGGGGTGGTAGGGTGCTAGCCATGGTGCTGGTGGCCTCTTACATGTTGTGTACAATGCACAGCCCATACTCTGCAGGTACTGGCACATCTCTTCACCAGGAGCACATACACCATCACCATAGGGAACACAAAGCAGAGCCAATGTCAACACAGTCCATCATCAATGTATTCACACCCCACACAAGTGTACATACACCCAGCACCACTATGTACACACCCACTACCAGTGGGCAGTCACCCAGTACTGGTGGGCACACCCCCCAACACCTGGGAACACACACTCAGCACCAGTGGACAAACACTACAGCAGAACCAGGCACACTCCACCACCCCAGGCTGCACACATCCCAGCACTGGAGAGCACATTGGCAGCACACATGGGGCATTGTTATCTCACTAGGTGATAGGGACACAGTAGTGTTTCCCACACCCCATGGTCTACCTAGTTCAGGCTTCTTCATGCACCCATATCACTAGACACACACGCACTGACACATCTGACCAATGGGACATTGCACTGGCAGTCACTCACATAGCTGGGCAGGTCCCAATTGGCTTTCATATTAACCACTCAGCACTTCTGTCACCTATATGGGCCATAAAGTAGATGCTATGGCTTCCTCTTCAGGTTCCAGGGAATGTGCAGCCACCAATGTCTATGGGCCCTGCCTGTGGCATGCAGCTTCCTGCGCTCCATTGCCATGTCCACCTTTATGTACCTTTTCAAGTCATTGAAGCACCTCCTCACCACTTCAGCATGCCTGCTCCATCCACTGACAGCACTCACCTCCTGCATGATCTCATCACTGGCACGCCGTACACTAGCATTGGTGTTTTTGCACAGGAACCTTACAGCTTCCCTGGCCTTGTATGCCTGTGCCAGCACATGTAACTCCTCCATACCAAAGCAGTGGGACTGCAGCATGTTGGTATCCTGTGTTACTTGCCGGATAAGGGGGTGCAAGACATGTGACCTGGGATTACAGGCAGTGGCACATAGCTGAACAGAACAGTGGTGTACCCCCCCACCTTATACCACATAGGTGTCTTGGCAATGTATGCCATCCTACAGCCCCAGACATATCAACACTGGGCTTTCCATGCACACCTCTGGCTAATGTGATTGTCACAGACAGGCAGGGTGGACAGGGGCATGGGATCACATACTCCAGGGCTGCCAACATGGATATATGACTGTGTGGGGGCGATCCTGACAGCAGTATGCATCATGGACTGGGGATCTCCCTCCCAGACACAACAGCACCACCACCAGTGGCTGAGGGTGCCATCAGGCAGCACTGCCAAATGTCCATGGCAGTGCTGCACACATCGTACACAGAGAGGAACAATTCATGGGTGTTTCAGGACCTTAATCCCAGCACAACCACAGCACTTTGCTGTCAGGCCTGCCACCACCATCATGCATCCCTGAATGGACCACCTGTAGATGGACAACCCCCACAGAGTACAGACACTACCTAGAATAAAGGATGTGATAGGTTCCCCACTGCAGCACTTTCACTGTAGCAGTGCCCCCAGCTGTGCAGGATGTCCCATATTCTGCAGAACATGGGAGATGGTGTCTTAAACAATGTATCCTTGGTGGTACAGGGGCTGCCCAAGCACACCGTCTACAATATTTATCAGAGCTGAACACTGGAAGTTGCAGAACACTGTGGACTCTGGACCAGAGACACAGTGGGACTGCTCCTGTACCACTGTGCCATGCTCCCTGTGGCTCCATAGCATGGATTTCATGTTCCCCTGATGCATACAGCGTGGTATTTGTCCATATGCTGGCTCTGTTGTCCCATAGAACTGTTGTCCTTTCCATGGCTCCAGGTCCATGTGCAGTTAACAATGCCCTGTAGCTTTTCCACCCCTGCCTAGTACATCCAGTGCTCCCAGAGCAACTGGTATTCCTGTATGTTACAGAGCTTTAGAGCTGTCTACAGGGACATATGTCCCATATAGCCATGTTGGTTATACACCACAGTGGATCACATTGGCTAGCATAGAACTGAATGTACACTACTTGAACACACAAAACTTTCTCTGGAGTTACAGGGGCATTGTCAGAACATTCTGGGAGCACTGAACACACCACATGTGTCATGGGGATATGCTGAGGCCGGTACATACACAGTCCACTGCACACACCTCCCATTCTAAACCATTCCATGGGACACTTATCTCCATTCACTTGCAGTTCCATTGTGCTCTCCTGGTGATGCATTGTGATCTCTTAAATAGCCCAGGCACAGTCTGACATGTATGCCTGTAATGACATGCTAATGTGTCTGCTTCCTCATGGACTACCCAATGACCTCCTTTGCATACCCTGACTGAATACTGCATGTTTGACAGCTGCGCTAACTAGGTTTGCACTTGTGCTTGGGTTTGATGTGCCTGATTGATTGCACATCTTATGGCTGTCACACAGCCACGATGACATGTCCTACCTATGATGTCATCAGTCTGCTCAGCCAAGCATGCCATTGCTACGCAAATGTGCATGTATGACTGATGCACATGCCTCCCCAGGCCAGCCATGTGTCCCTGTCCCTACCCCTGCCCTCAGACATGTATTTTTTGAAGCACAAAAAGTCCTAGCACAGTGCAACCACTGCAATGTACTGTGCAATTACAACATGGGCCTATTGCAGGAAACAGCATGCCTGCAGCCTGTGTTGCACTGAAGAGGAAACAGACATGTCTGGTAGCTAACACAGGACACTTGTTTATCACAACCAAAGGGCTGTAGAGTTGGCCAACCTGGTTGACTTAGTGGTGGTCAGGGAGGACCAAGTGTTGGGGCTGACGATTAATGCACAGAACAAGGGTTGCCCTCATGGGGGACCAGTGCCACCATAGGTTTGATGACCTGCAACAGTGGGAGCCATGCTGCTTGTGTGAACTGTGGACCATTGTCACTGGTGGAACTGTGCCCAGGCCAGGTGAGCACAGCTGGATGTATGTTGTGTGTGTGTACTGGCATCTGTGCAGGCCAGAGACATGACAATATTTGTAAGGGATAGACTCTCAGGGCACTGTGCCCACCATATGTCTTCCCACAGTAATCCCATGTGTGAAATAGAACATGCCTCACCACATGGCCTGCCAATCACATGTAGCTAGCCAGGAACATTAACCCTTGGGATGATCCTCTGCCCTGTGCACGAAATGACCTATCATTGATGCCTGGCATGCACCGGCTTTCTCCGCACAGTGGGGGCAACCACAGGGCCATGGTGGAAGTGTCACAGGCATAACATGTCTATGTATGGTGGCATGGCATGGCTGGCAGGGCTAGTTTGGCCAGCTACAGTGCACCTGACATGTCAGTGCCATGTGCCACATATGACCAGGATGACCGTCACATGTGTTGTGTATGTGGCCATCCTGGGAGCTGTACCTAGCAACATGTGTCACTGTCCACTGGCTATATTGTACAAGGCATATGCACTACACCACATAGCAGTGAGCCTTCCTGAGCTATGTAATGCATGGGGTGTGACATGTCTGCATAGGGGTCTGGACATGTACAGGACCCTGTGCGGATACACACCTACTGTATCCAGGACTCCAGGTTGTCAGACTGGTATGAACTGCCTCCCTTGCTGTGTGTTACCTGGAGCACTATGCATACTCATGCCTATGATGCTTGTACAGGGTCTGGAGGCTGGCAGGTTGTGGCAACTACATGGGATAGTGTGCACTGTGGTTGTTCCCACCCCATGGGATGGTTGTACTGTGTGTGTGCATGACAGAGTTCATCTGTGTGTGGTGCCCCTTTTAACACCACAGGTACCTTGTTTCTCCACCAGTCCTGTCCAACTGTGACCAGCAAATATTGGCGGTGGGGCATATTATGGACAGATGCATGATTATGTTGGGTAGTGTGTAATGGGCGAGGCACTGTGGACCACTGCATGGAACTCATCACATCATCCTTTTCCTCCCCTACAGATTTCAATGCCCAGACCACCCAGGACCAGGACCAGGACCATCAGTTTCAGGGTCAGCAGCAACAGAGAGAGAGAGAGAGGGAGGACTGTGAGAGGTCAGCGAGCTGTGATGGGGCCCATGGTAATGGCGCAGAGGGGGTGATGACCAGGTGAGTAGCCTGTTGTGTATGTAGCATGCAGGGTTACATATATACATGTAAAGGTGCCAGTCCAGGTGGTGCTCTGATGGCTATAGCCCTACCACCATCATGTACGTTGGGCTTGGCCCTCCACAGTGTACTCTTGGCTGTATCAGACACGGATGGGGTGTGCCTTGTCACCACCACATATGCTGCCTGGAGAGTTAGGGACATGGCACTGTCTGTGTAGTCTCACTGGAGTGAGTGGCACAGAGGATGGTGGCACCCCCTTGGGTGCAGCTGGGGGAGCCATGATCATCTTCCACTGGGACATGGTACAGTGGGCAGTCATACTCAGTGTCAATGGCATGTCATGCCTTGGGGGTTAGAGAGCAGAGGGAACACTGTCAGGGGTGTGGTGATAAGCACCACCCTTGTTCACTTGCTGGAGGCAGCTCTATGGATGATTGTGACCCAGGTCAGGGAGCTGGGTCTGTTCCCCTTACCTTACTGGTATGGTGGTGTGATACCCTGTCTAGCACACATCAACACTGTGCCAGCTTTGTTTCTGTACAGCGACGAGTGGCTTTATGTGGGTCACCATGTTTGGTGTATCCCTGAGTGGGCATCACCTCATAAATTCCAGTGGTGGACACTCTACTTGCACCAGGGGCATTGGGCCACCAGTGCCACTGCTCAGTGACATGGTGTGTGCAGTGTACCGTGATGCACGTCTGTACCACTGGTATGCTGCCCTGTGTCGGTGTACCGTGCCGTGCCATGTTCCTCACTGTGCAGACATGAGTACTGGGTGCCACTGGATGGTTGCCACATAGGATGGTGACAGTGCACACCACCCGGGGTGCAGTCCCCACACAGGTGGTTGGACCTGTACCTTCCTGTGGGCAGGACTGTGGATGTTGATTGCAGCAGTGGCAAGCATCTGTCCATGTGTGGTCGGTACATGACCGTGGCCAGCCATGTGCCTTGGAGGGCCACCATGTTAGTCCCTTTGTGCTGCTGGTCTATCCAGTGCCACATGGAGTGCATGGCATGCCCCAGCAGCTCACTGATGCCCTGCAGTACTGGCATGGAGCAGCAGATAGTGGGGCCTTTGGTGAGTGGTGTATATTGGGGACCATGTATGCTGGCTTCAGGAAGCAGCTGCAGTGGTGACCACATGACACAGTGTTTACTCAGATATGGTGACCTCACTTTATATGGGACAACTGGCAATATGCTGAATGTGACAGGGCTGTAAAACCCTTGACCAGCACAGGCAATATACTGAAGGACATACCCATGGTCAGAGTAGGGTACAGAGGGCCCACCTGAACAGTGACTACAATGGGGTTGGGCATGAGGTAATGGTATCATACTCTTGGGCAGCATTACTGTGATACTGTGGTGCTGAGCTGGCACCACTATGGTGGCTACAATCACCTATCAGCCTCAGTCAGGTAAGGTACGGCTGCTACATGTAGTGAATTTTGGGGTATATAGGGTGGCCACATACCCACCAGTGGGCCCACCTAGTCATATCTTGGTATCTTGGTGGCATAGTTTGACTCTGGCCACACTCTATGTAGGGTGCACCGGCGACCACAGAGACGTCGACCACATCCATGCTGCAGCACATTGCACAATGGTGTTGTGGTGACAGGTGCATGGTGTATCCTACATTCTCCCACATACACCACCCCAGCAGCCACATGCACCATAGGTTCTGCACACATTACCATCTGCCATTCCAAGCCTTGTGCATCTGTGTTGTTTGCACTGTGTGTGCACCTGTGCTCTGTCCAGTTGTGACTATGGAGGTACTCAGAAGTCCCTGTCCTGCACATCAGGGTTGGCCAGGATGCCATATGCCTGGTCGGGGGCCATAGGGTTTATAGGTGGCTCTCCTTACCATTCAGGACATAATACTGCTCCTCAGACTTTGGTATGGTGCTGCTGATGTCTGTGCCCCAGGCATACATCTGCCATGCCCACTGATGGTGTGTGTCTACACAATGGCCAGACCACCTCTTGTGCTGCATGGCACAGCCATTGCAAGTGCATCCCTCCCATGTATGGGTCCATAGTGGTGTCCATGGTATGCCACATCTGGTCCATTGTGACTGTTGGCCACCCATCATCCCTGTGTGGCATCATGGCACATGTGCTGGCTAGGATTACCATGGCAGCATATGATAGTCAACACCTGTATGCCCCATGCTGTGCACACAGCTGGCTGAATTAATTTCCTTTCTTCATAGGTGTCCAGAGGAGTCCTGACCATCAACAGCAACAAGAGATGTTTGAGGGATATTTGATGATGTACTGCACCACCTGGTGTGGCACCAGTGCCACATCCTGAGGTGTCTTGTGGACATAGGTGAGGCTGTACTAGAGATTGTGGCGGCAGCCCGGTGCCTACAACAGACACTGCCTCCTCCACCACCCCTCCACCACTAGTGCCATGAGCCTGTCTGCGGCACAGATGTTCAGTTGTTGCTGACCCCTTAGTTGGACTCTTTCTATCCCATGTTTCCACCCCACCCCCTGTTTACCTTTCCCTTTGCCCTTTCAAGTTGTTCTGGCCTATTGTCATTTCTACTGATAATGTTTATTTCTGATACTGATGCAGCTGTGTTGTGTGTCTGTCCTTGGTGCCCTCTCTGCCCACCCACAGTCACCCCCAGTGTGCAGCTCCATAATCAGTGCCCTGGACAAGGCAGCACCAGTGCACTGCACAGTGCATGCTATGCATGCTGAAGTCCACTTCATGGGCTATGCTATCCATAGTGCTATATGCAGCACTTCGCCATTGCACTGCACAGTGCATGCTGAAGTTCTTTGTGTGGTGCACACTCCACCCTATATTCAGATGATATGGTGCTAGCACTATACCTCTGAATGTAGCAGGCTGTGGAACTTTTGCATGCGCAAACTGCAGCATAGCACAAACATTGCACCTGCACAACTTTTTAATATCTGGCTTTTGATGTCATGCTTCTGTACTTCTACCTATGGTGAAGTAAGGGAAATTATAGGTTATTGAAACAGTTGGCTAAAGAGCATATATAAAGCAATTTAATGCAAGACTTTCACTAAGTAAGTAAGTAAAATTTATTTTTAAAGTGCAATATCAGGTTATCAAAGCTCTGTACAATCATATATAAAAATATAAAATACACATAAAAGTAAGTAAACTCCTACCTTAGTATAAATATCCAGTATTAAATACTTAATAAAAATAACAAGAGCATATTAATTAGCAGAGAAAGCACATCCAAAAAGATGTGTTTTTTAAAGCAATTTTAAAACTCTCCACTGTTTGGCATTCTCTCACCGGATGAGGTAGAGAATTCCACAGGGTAGGGGCAGCAAAAGCAAAAGCTCGAGTTCCAGAGGATTTCAAACGTACCCTGGGAATCTCTAGCAATCCCTTGTCAGTTGAGCGGAGTGGTCTGACAGAGCAGTAGGGACACAGAAACTCTTGTAGGTAACTCGGACCCAAACCATGTAGGGCTCTAAAAGTTAGCAAGCTAATTTTAAAGGTGATCCGCCACTGAACTGGCTGCCAGTGCAGAGCATGTAGCACAGGTGTAATGTGACTGGATCAGGTAGAACTGCACAACAACCTGGCCGCAGCATTCTGCACTAGCTGCAGGTGATGGATATCAACCCCAGGAAGCCCCAGGTATAGGGAGTTACAGTAGTCAAGTCACAAGGTCACAAAGGCGTGAACCAAAGTTGGCAAATCATTGGGCGGAACTAGGTGCTTAATCTAGGAGATATTCCTTAGGTGGTAAAAGGATAATTTGACCATGGCTGACACCTACGAATGCAGAGTCAGCTCATCGTCAAATAACACCCCCAGACTCTGCACCTGCTCACAGGTCAGGAGCTGGGAGTCTCCAAGCTGAAGCCCAGAAGGCATCCCAGCAACCGCCCCCCCAGATCGGTGATCTGGTTCTACCACCAATACCTCAGTCTTGTCAGGGTTCAATTTAAGCCAACTGGAATTCATCCAGTCTTGGATTTCAGTGAGACAGTTAGATAAGACCGAGAGCGCACTATCCTGGTCGGTCACAAAAGACATGTACAGCTGAGTATCATCTGCATAGTAGTGAAAACTCAGACTGTACCACCTTATATTGTCTCCCAATGGAAGCATATAAACTGCGAACAACATGGGGGACAACACTGAGCCCTGCAGGACCCAATATGGCAGGGAGTAGGAGTCAGAGGAAAAAATCCTTGAAACAACCTTCTGCGACCCACCAGTGAGGAAAGAATGAAACCATTTGAGGACTGTACCAGACAGGCCACAGATGAACTGCAGGCGATCAAGAAGCACCCCATGGTCCACGGTATCAAATGCTGAAGTGAGATCCAGAAGTTCCAGAATGGAACAGCACTTCTGGTCTCTAGCCATTAGGGGATCATTAAGTACCCAAACCAGAGCGGTCTCGGTACTATGTCTCTTACAGAAACCAGACTGATGAGGATCGTAGATAGCATGGATGGTAAGACGGTTCTCTAATTGTTGTGCGGCAACCTTCTCAATAACCTTCCCTATAAAGGGAAGGTTAGAGACTGGCCTGTAGTTTGCAGAAAGAGCTGGGTCAAGAGATGGCTTTTTGAGAAGGAGGGTAACCACTGCCACCTTCAAGGAGCTAGGAAACTTCCCCAACTCCAGTGAACACCAGATTAACTCTGCTAGAGCCAGGCCAATTACATCTACACACCCCATTAAGAGGCGAGTAGGGCCAAGGTCTAAACTACAGTAAGTTGGACACACACTTCGAAGAAACCGTATTATATCATCGATCACCGGTCAGTCAAAATCGACCCAGCAAAATGAAGGTGTTGCGATCCTGCTGCATCCACCCATAACCCCCATAGAGTGCAACTGGTGAATCTCCGTCCTGATGTCGGCAACTTTATCAGCAAAGAAGTGAGCAAACTCATTGCATTCCAATTGTGACAAGGCTGTCTGAACGCGTAGACAGGCTGGATTGCACAGTCTGTCCACCATCCAGAACAGCTGAGCTGATTGGTTCTGTGCTGCAGCAATCTTCCTGGACAGGAATTCTGCCTTCTTATGGGAGATTGTTGACTGATAGAGCTTATAATGCTCCATCAATCTAAGTCTGTTGGCATCCAAGGCAGTTCTGCGCCAGACATGCTCTAGCCTTCGCCCTGCCTGCTTCGTCCCCCTCAAAGTCCCATCGAGCCATGGGGACCGAGGGTGGAGAGTAAGTGGGCGAACACGGAATGGAGCAAGTAAATCCATATCCTCCCCCATGGCTCGATTAAAAGTCTGAAGGAGGTTCTATGGACCTTCGCTTGACTCCGGAATTCCCGATAGGTCCAATACCGCCATGAGGCCATCAGGAGTCAAACCCTGTAATGGACAGTAATGGATCATCTCCATAGGGGCAGGCCTAATAGGGGGAGCTAGAAAATTGAACCTGATGGTGTGATGGTCGGAAGATCTGACTGGTTTCACCACCAAGTCTGAGGTCTCCAACCCCAGGAGGAAAACCAGATCCAGTGAATGACTGCTATTATAAGTCGCAGAAGAAAACACCTGTGTAAGGCCCAGAGAACTCATAAGATGGAGGAAGTCTTGACCAAACTGCAAGAGTTCATCGTCGATCCAGGCATTGAAGTCCCCGAGTACCATCAGCCTGGGGGGGTTCCGTACCAGATCGATGACAAAATCCACGACCTCCTGCAAAAACTGACTCTCACTACCTGGTGGACGATAAATGAGAGCAATTTCACACCCTACACCTGCGGCTATGGTACACTCAAATGATCTGGTATCCTCAACTGGCACATCCACAAGGCCGAATTCTGATTTAAAACAAATTGCTACACCCCTGCCCCGGTGACCCAACCTCGCACGGTGTATTACCGAGAAACTGGCTGGAACTGCTGATTCCAAAATGGGGCCAGCATTTTCATCCAGCCAGGTCTCAGTGATGCAAGCCAGATCCGATGATCTGACAAGATCAGCTATAATAGCTGACTTGTTTTTAATAGATCTGGCATTGCACAACACCATGTGGGTTGGGTGGGAAACCGTGCCAGTTCAAGATACCAACTCAGTAACTGTGAAACCCTTGGGTATGGGCACTAAGCAAGGTGAACCTCACTCAGAGCACCATTTCACCCCACGGTGTCTTCTAGGTCCCACTACCCTAATCAGGCCACTCGGCTCAATCCCTCTCCCTGGACCCCCACCTCTCCTCCTCCTCCTCCCAACAATTCCAATAGCCCTACAGCAGCCATACACTACTGCTGACAAAGGGAGAAGGATGAAGAGGTGGAGGTCCCGAAGTTCGGAGGGGGAATAACGCCTGACAGGGAGAGCTTTCAATAAACACATCTAAAACAAGTAGAACCACACTACTAGAGTAAGACTAAATAAATTTAAAACAAAATAAACAAATAAATACAAAACAGCCAACTAAAAATAGACTCAAATGCAAATAAGATTATCAAATAATGAAACAACAAATAAGAAATAAAATAAAAACAAATTGAATTTTCACTCCCAGTCAGGAGGATACAAAAGTTCACCCAAAGTCCATAAAAAAGTCACTCCCTGGGAGATTCTCTCACAGCCTCCCACATCAGATGAAGACCAGCTAGGACTCTCACTCCCAGCTTGGAAAGTAGACAAAGACCAGTATAGGAGATTGTAGGGGTTCTTTCATAACCTTTCTCCAAAAGTTAATCAGTCAGCCCAGAAAAGTTTTAACTACACTGAGAGTACTTGGGGTAGGGCTCCAGGGCAACCAAACACCAGATCGTTCTGTCCCAGGTGAGTTTATCCCACAGGGAATCTGGATAGTGCAATTATCTTTGTGCAACCAACACAGCACCACAGAGTCAGACTATAGTACATCCTCCACAATGTAAGGGGGGGCAGGCGGCCTATGATACCCTCTGTAAACACAGACTACCCCGCTGTCCTCCAACCGCCAAACAAACCATGCCCCTCACCACCACAATCCCAATCCTCTGGCTTAGTTTAGGAGTCAGGGACAAAAGGGCACCAAACCCCCCCCAAAATGACCCCCCTACAAACTCCAGATGCAGATTCAGCAATAGGCCTGCACACAAATAGTTATTCATGGCCCACCAAGATTAAGTTGTAGATTCCGTCAGTTCAAGTAGTTAAACAGACCATTTAGCACTCCTTCTGGACATCCACGTCCCTTCCAAACACCTTCAGACCGTGAGAATTTGGTTGCCCAGCTCCTTCTTAAACTTCGGTAGATCCACAATCGTCCATGCTGAAACTCAACAGAATGAAACAACAACCAGGCAAATTAAGTCTTCTGATGCTTAATCCATGGACTAAGGCTTCAGGTTATTGTGTCCTCCTGAACTGAGATGGATACAGTGGCAAAATACAAACGCCGTCCTAAGACATCCCTTCGGCAAGTAAAATAAAACAATTAATCAGACTGTTGGGCTGTAAGAAACAGCATAAGGGGCAACGCAATCCAAGAGGAGCAAAACAAAATGCAAAGATTATCGCTACCTCACTTCTTCAGCCCTAAGCTCAAATACAAACAAAAATAACAAACGAAGCAAAATGAAACTGTAAAACAAACTGTAAAACAATAAAAATACATAAAGTAAGTCGAAAAGAAAACAACTAAAACGGAGCCAGAAATGCTGGCAGGCTCACAGCAGCCACCATCTTGGACCCTTGGTGTAGTTTCTATATTAGACTATAACATTCCAGAGGTGTTGTCTCTTGAAGATACACTCCGAGTATATTCCTGAGAAGCTGCTCACTAAAAGTATACCAGAGAATAATACCATATTTTTATTAGAAACTTATAGATATAATTCTGTACTACAGTATAGCAATGGCAGAGGACAAATACTGGTGCTTATATGTGGGATGACTGTGTATGCTCAAAACATCTGGGGCCCAGTATCCAAAACATTGTCCAGTGAGCAAAATGACTGTTCGCCGCTTGCACACCAATTATGTCGATGTGTTATATTCAAAGATGTAGGTAGCATGAGCAAAAACAAATTGCATGGGTACAAAACAATAATGTATGCACAGGGCAGTGAAAGGGTGTGGACATGAATACAGGCACAATGCCATATTCAGCATGTTAGTGCTGCTCTAAGTGAGTTTTTATGATCTCAATGCACTGTGACCATCTATAAAATGTCTGACTTACTCCAGACAAAGCCTAGAGGTGGATGGAGGCACTGCAATCAGAGACGCAAAATGGCTAAATATGCAGCACACATGCTGTTCCTTCTGGAAGAGGCCCTGCAGGAGGAGGATAGGTCACATGCCCACACTGATCACTGCTGTAGGACACAGAGGTGATATACTACACACAGATGGTACCAGCCATGAGTATCCTTCTAGACCCTCACTGATGACCTGCTAAGGCAGCTGTGTGAGCTCCTGCATGAGCAACTGTGCAGTGACACCCAGTGCAGCCATGCCATGCCATGCCAGCTGAGCATTAGGGGATGACTGCAATATTCTTCCTAGTCACTGGGTCATTCCTGACACCAGTGGGGGATACCATTTTGGTGTGTTGCAGTCTACCACCTTGCATCTGCTGACCCAGCTCCTAGATGCCCTAATGCTAAATGCTGGTGAGTTCATCATATTTCCCAGCACAGCAGCAGAGCACAGAGAAACAATGCAGGAGTTAGTTTGGGTTGCGCACCTACCTACAGTACTCGGTGCCATTGACTGCACCATGCTGCCATCTGGGCACCCACTGGTGATAGGGTGGATGCCTACCTCAGTAGCAAGGGCTACTACTTCATCAATTGCCAGGTGGTGTGTGATGCAACAGGGTACATACGAGAGTCGATCAAAAGTTTGTGGCCTGACACAGAAAGAAATGCACCATCAACCTAGTATTATATTCAATGTATAGCTACACTAACATGAATAGAATATGACCTACTGGTATAATGATCACATTTTTTTCTTTTGTATGTACATGCCAGACAATTTTGATAGGTGATGATCATTTGAGAATGGAGAAAACTGAGATCTGAACAATCATCAAATACCTTGATATCAAAGGAATGACTCCAATACAAATCCATGAGGATATGGTCAACACACTTGGGATAGAAGTCCCTTCATATTCAACTGTCAAGAAATGGGCTGCTGAACTTAAGCATGGCAGAAGAAGTGCTGAAGATGATCCCAGGTCAGGGCACCCAAGGGAGGTGACCACTGAGGAGAACATTGACACAGTCCATCAAATGGTGATGAAAGACAGATTAATATACAGAATGTAGCCAGCACTTTGTGCATCAGTTTTGGGGCAGTACAAGCAATCTTGACTGAAAATCTGGGCATGAGCAAAGTGTCAGCAAGATGGGTGTCATGAATGTTGACACCCGATCAGAAACGAACCAGAAGGGACATTTCAAGCCAACTTCTTGCACAATACAAGAAGGATCCAGCAAACTTTATCAGTCATATTGTAACTAAACCATGACATCCTCCTGTCCAGACTACCTGCACTGGGTATATCTACTAATATAGTTAGGTAGTTTGATGCTTATCTATCTGGAAGAAAACAAATGGCATCAATTAATGGTTGGGGATCTGGCCTTGGGGCAATTATTTCTGGAGTGCTCCAGGGATCCATTTTTTGCCCAAAATTATTTAATTTGTATATGAATGATCTTGTTTTAACCCATGCTGGTGTACAGTGTCACTTATATGCTGATGATACCATTATTTATGTGGAAGGCACATCAGTAATGCTGATATTATTCTAGCATCCTGCAGATGCTATTCTGCAGAGTGCATTTGATGAGTTACAGGCATTTTATAGTGAGTTTAACTTGTTTTGAACTAAAAAAAAACAGGTTATATAGTTCTCTAAAGAGAATAGTGTAACCTAGTCTGAGCTAGGTTTGAATATAGTAACTAGAGATAAAATTGTTCTCGAACAAGTGCAATGTTATAGATATTTAGGAAGTACCTAGATAGATCATTGGGATGGATTACCCATATAGAACATATAATTAAGAAAGTTAGTGGATGTTTGGGTGCACTATATAGAAATAAAAATTGTATGAATGGAATGGTAAAGAAGTATGTAGTTACAACTGCAGTGATACCACTTTTGGACTATGGAGACATAGTCTATATGGGGGCAACCTCTACCCAGTTAGCTAAGGTATATGTTCTTTTTAATAAAATAGCAAGGTTTGTTTTGAATGTACCAAAGAGAACTCACAGAAGTGAGCTATACCAGTCTTTGAATTGGATGTATCCAAATGATAGAAGGTTTTTTCATGCTTTGTTGTATATGGTTAACTCAGTTAGGGGTAAGGTACCTGAATATATTACTGATGAACTCCAGGTTAGGATGATTAGAGGAGGACTGCACTCTGCGGAGGGTATGCAATATGAATTGCCCAGAGGAAGGACAGACCTGGACAGAGCGCAATTTTTCTTCCATTTGGGTCCCTATATATGGAATTCATTGCCACTTCATCTTAGGCCAATTAATTTTAGCCCTTGTAAAGGAGAAATAAAAAGATGGTTCAAAATTGAAGCTAATAGAAGGTTTAATGTTGATCCACCTTGAATATTATGTATTAAATATGATGAAGGTTTGCACGTTTATGTGAATGCATGTGTCCTATGTTGTCTATGTAGATCCATTATATAGATCCTATGTAGTTAATTGTAATTTAGTAATTGTTGTGATGTTAGTTTATACTGTATGTATATTTATATATGTAATCTTTTGTTGTAATTTTTTTATAATTATGTCATAATTAGGAATGATTGCATTAAGGACCTCGCTGGAAATGAGCTTGCCTCAGTCGAGTCCCCTATTCTTTTGCTTGTCAATTGAATAAAAGTTTTTACTACTACTACTATTATTACAATTGGTGAATCCAGGGTTGAACATTTTGATCCGGAGTCTAAATAGTAAAACAAACAATGGAAACATCATAAATCTCCGATGCCAAAGAAGTTCAAGCAGGCTACCTTAAGTGACAAAATCATGGCCTTGGTCATCTGGACTTTGAAGATGTGATCACGACTGATTATCTTGAAAAAGAAAAGACATTAACTGATGAGTACGATGCTGAACAACTGTGTAATCTGAGAGAAGCCATCAAAGCCAAATGCTGTGAAAAATTAAGGTGAGGTGTTTTGTTCCTGCAAGGCGATGCTTCACCCCACATAGCACAGGTTGCAGTGGATTCTGCAACAGAATGTGGTTATAAACTGCTTCCTCACCCACCCTGCTCACCAGATCTTCCTTCTTCAGATTTCTCCCTGTTTCCAAAACTGAAGGCTGAACTCTTTGGAAAGAGATTTGCTGATGACAAAAAGAGGTGCTAGCTGATGTGGAGGGCTTTTAGAGGGGCCAAGACATAGAATTCTACCATGAGGGGATAACAATGCTAGAACAACTCTGGACTAAGTATATTGAACTAAGTATACTGAACTAAAAGGAGACTGTTGAAAAATAAAATAATATCAGTACTATGTTCATAGTGCATTTCTTTGTGTCAGACTGCAAACTTTTTACTTGAGCAATGTAACCAATGTCCTGGCATGGTACACTGGCAGTGCCCATGATGCCTTCATATGACACAACTCCACACTGCCAAATCCTTGAAGGCAGCAACATACACAGTGGGCATGTTGTCGGTGAGTATGTGCAGCATGCCCCCAACACAAACCCCACAAAGAGGGCATACAATGATACCACAGCACACATATGCCTCACTGAGGGAAGGGTGGGTAAGGGAGGGTGGACAGGTGCACAGGACATGACACAGCTCATGGGCTGTTGATGGGACACGGGCAGCTACATTGTGAACAGGTACTAACAGATGTGTGTTACCTTCCATGGGGCAGTGCCTACCCCATGCACCCCTGGCTCCTCACACCTGTCCTCTGCCACAAATGTGGGGCAGAGGATAGATACATTGCAGCACACCCCACCACACACAACATCATTGTGCAAGTCTTTGGCATGCAGAAAATGCAATTCTGATGCCCAGACTATTCAGGTTGTGCCCTACAATATACCCCTCACAAGGCTGTGGCATAGTCTGCACTTCAGGTTGGCAGAATGGTACTGATTGATTTTTTACTGCCATAAACGTAGAGCTGTTTGTGCTGTTGCTGCCTAGGTACTGTACCTTAAAGGCTTGTATTACAGAGCTGGTGAATTTGGAGCAGGGAAAGTGTAGCTTTAAGAGGTGTCTTTACTTAGGTGGAATTACTGAACTGTGACCTGCTTATACTCTAGGGAATATACTGTGTCTTTATAAGGGAATGTGTGTTTGAGGTGTCAATGGGGAATTACTGAATTTGGAGAACTGCTTGCTTCCAGGGGAATCTACTTTTACTTTGTGAGGAGAATGTGAGATATGAACTTGAGTGGGAAGAGCTGTGCTGCCCCCCCCCGTCTGTTCATCCATTTCCTGCCCTGATCACACCATTGTTCTCCCATGACCTCCTAATCCTTACTTTGTACTTACAGGCTGCTGATTCCACCCTGTTACCAAACACTGCAGATGACTTGCTCGCACCCCCACCATCAGAAGAATGGATGCCTGCTCTAGAAGCAGGTATTGCCGACTAAGGGGCACTGTGTTGTCCCACTGCCACTAATGTGGCGGCTGCCCCACCCACCCTCATCATCCCACCCTGGGCAGACATTTCATTTATAGAGCAGCTGAGTCAGGTGACTGTGTCAATCTCCCCAAACCCCTCTTAGCATCCTATACTGGTGAGCCACTAGGGATCTCTGTGCTCTGCTCTCTCTTGTACTTGCCACTCAAATGTAATAGAATTAGTAGCACTCTATAACTCAGACTATGCCTGTCTCTTTTTTCCACCCCAGCTGTGTAGCCAGCCCTCTCAGTAACTCCACTCCCTAAATTTGCTTTATTTCTCCCCCCGGGGAGTAAAACCCTGGCCTGTGGGGCTCGGATTACTCTGATGCTTGCAACTCTGTCCTCTAGGTCACTCAGCCTGTTAGTGTTTTTACCTGATGTGATCCTCTAGTACATTAACCCCCCCAACTTAATACTTTCCTCTTGTACCTTACCCCCTATTTTGTACTTCTCATTTGTCCCGTGCTACAGTGTCTCCTACCCCTGACTCCAACTGAGCTCCCTCCACTACTTTGCTGTCTGTACTGTCCCATCTACAGGTGGTGCCTTGTTATACCTAGTGGCAGCTGACATTTCAGTATTTTATCCCTATTATCTCTTCATCTGTTTGCTGTAAGACCCTGTCATTTGCCCATTATCTCTGTGCTGTCAGATAGTAGTGGCTCCTTTTCTTATTCCCATTTTCCTAAACCCGCAGTTTTCTTTCCTTTCTCTCCACTTTACTCCTGCCCAAGTCCTAATGATGTACATCTTTGTCTGTCTTGCCTTCCCCCTCCTGACCTTACATTTCACATCTGTATATCTCCCTCTATCAGTTGACTCCTCGGAGTCACATTCCTGCTTTGATTTTACCTACTCAAACTACATTTCCTCTAGGCAGATTTATCTGTGTCCAGTGTGGTACTTCCCAAGCAGACCACTGAGACTGGTCCATCGGCCATTCATATTCATGCCACACTCCCTCAGGGCGCATTGAAAGAAAATCTGGTCATGGCACCTACTCTTGTTCCTTATCCTCCTCATACTCCTTGCTGGTGACATTGAGCTGATCCCAGGACCAAGCACCTCCTTCTCCCCTAGTCCTCCCTCCTTGACTACCTTAAAGGGTCTCAAATTTGTACATCTTAATGTCTGTATTCTCCTGCATAATCATGCTGAACTTGCTGCCTGGGTTACCCATTACAGCCCTGATGTCCTGTGCCTTATGGAGACATGACTCAAGCCTACCACTCCAGACTCGTCTTGTGCACTTCCTAATTATAGCTTGCTGCTCCATGACTGTGCCAGTCAGAAATGTGGAGAAGGTCTGCTGATATTGTATAAAAGCCATCTTAATCTGTCACCTGTTCACTGTGATTGCTCCCCCAGTAACTTATGAACTCCTCCATGGACTACTTCTCCTGGGTAAAGTCAAAAAGATCCATATGCTTTGTGTCTATAACCCTCCTAAGCAGGTGGTAAAAGGACTTTCCTACCTGACTTGAGGACATAGGTCCTAAAGTCTCCACTAATGAAGTACTCATATTTGAGGACTTCAATCTTAACTGGTCTGGGATTAATGCCAAACAATATGAACCCTTGTTAGCTGCTCTTGGCCTTACCCAACTCATAAAAGAGTCTAAGCAACCCTCTCCCCCTGGGGGCAAAAGCTCGCTCCTTGACTGGGTTATGACTAATTGGGCTGACAGAGTCTCAGCATCTGGGATACTACCCAACTCGCTATCCAACCACTCCCCTATCTTCTTTGTTTGGAAAATCTCCTCCCTCAAAGTGCCTCACAAAGTTATCCAAGAGAGGGACTTTTCCCACTTTAATCATGAACTTTTTCTTCATGATTTGGTTATCATTGATTGGTCCCCGGTATTCTCTGCACTGAGCCCTCCACCACTCTCAATAATTTCCTGAACATTCTTCCTCCTCTGCATGACAAGCATGACCCAGGAAGACAGTCAGAGGGATGGTTACAAAATGGTTGCATGGTGATCTGCTGTCTCTCATGAAGGCAAGAAACAAGCACTAGCATACGTTTAAGGCCACAAATGAGCCTTCTGATTACCATGATCATTGTTGCTCTGAAATGTCTGCAAAAAAGAAATATGTGCCACCAAGAGCGAATATTGCACAATCACCCTGTTGTCTTCAACCAGCGATCCTTGGAATTTCTGGCGTACCATTAAAACTGGTTCCATGTCAATATCACGCATACATTTTCACCACAGACAATATTAGCGTGTCTATTCTGCCACAAGCAGTAATAGTGCACTGCAAATCTTTGCACTACAATTATAGCACAAATGACCTAAATACACTATCAGCTGAAAGCATCATAGTAACGCACTCACTGTCAACTGGTAATTCCTGAACCTTAATGATGACAGGACCCGTATGTGAATGAACTGGGGCAGCGAGGTTACTGTAGGACAACTTAAGTCTCCTTGTATTAATTAGAACCGATTGATAAAACGTTATTAAAAACGTCTTTTAAATCATTCCCTAGCATGGTTGTTGGAGCGTCCACTTTATATTATTATATTATTCTGACAACTGTGCTAGCTGGATCAGGTTCCCAGGCATGACTTCAGCACCAACTCAAAGCATTATGGGTACTGCTTGGTGCCACAGTGCATGACGGGTTACCCTTGAAAGTGCACAGAAACCGATCAGCGCAAAACATATATGGCCAGAACTAAGTATTCTTCGTCTGCCTTTTGGTGCCATTAAGTTTTTTTTTCCTTTTAATTCTGCTGCTGACAAAACAGATTCTCATGCAGAATGAGTTGCCTTAACCCGTGTTATAGCACAATTTGTGCACACACTGCTGTTAACATGGATTAAGGCAACCATGTTTAGCTAAAACCGTGCTAAAGACCACCCCCCAGCAGGGTTTTAGCATGGTTTCGAACACGGTTGTAACATGGTTTTAACCGTGTTATAGTGTGGACACAAACTGTGTTCCAGGAGCTTAAAACAGTTTAAGGTAGTTAAACCATTTTAAGCTGCCTAGTGTGTACAGGGCCTTAGATGCAAGGCAATCATCTAATTAGCTGTCCAGCTGTGTGGAAGTGCAACCTTCAAATCATCTGGGCTCAAGTACAGCAGTTATTTGCATTACTGTGAAGCCATGCCACTACACGTTATACTTAGTAACAGACGGCAGCAGCTGCTGTCTCATGATGGATGTCTCAGAAAGGATAGGGTCTATGGTGCCAAAACCTATTGGAAATGCTTGCAGTAGACACATTCAGTCTTTAGGCTAGTTGCCATACTTCGGAGGATGCCATTATACTTTTTCTAAACCAGCAGAATCATGTGACTGATGCTGGTTCCATTGATGTTAGGAAAGTAATAAGTGAAATTAAGGAGACAGCAGTCCACTCTCAAGAGGCAACACATCAGATTGTTGCTGGTGCCACGAACAATGTCAGCCAGGCAATAGTTGGAAAATTGCCTTCCTTTGCCTGCCTGAAATGAACCACCCAGAGTGTGAGGCAAACTGCCACAATAGCTCCATGTCAGCCAGCGACAATGTCTAAACTGCATATCCTTCCTAAATACACACTTACTGATCACAGAGTTATTTCTGTTGCATGACAGTGGCAACAATGATGATGATAGGTTTATTATTTTCTCCACACAAAAAGAATCTCCAGTAGATGTGTAGCAGTCAACACTGATATGCAGATGGGACTTTTAAAGTGACACCACCCTTATTCTCACAACTGTGTACTATACATGGCATGCACTTTACAGCAGTTATACTCAGGGACCTAGATATTCAAACTGCACCAGAAAAGTGCGCAACAGCAGGAGCAAGTGCAAGTCCACTGTGCCCACGTGCAATACGTGTGATATTCAAACACTGCACAGGTCAAGAGGCGCCTGTGGCACACGACTGAATATCATGCCAACTGCGCCATAGCACAACCAGAGATGTGCAGTGGCGTAGGTCAGATGTGCAACAGCACAACCAGGGATGCGCAGGGACAGGATGCAGGGGCCCACCACCCATGGTAGAGATGGGCAGAGGAGCACACAGCAGAACAGACATCACACCCCACACTCCATGCACTGCACAACCGGAGGAGAGCTGGAATAACCACTGGCCCATGGACACCAGCAACAAACCCACAGCCAGGCATGGTGCTCCATCGCACCCCCTGGCAAGCTGTGACCAGTGCACAAGGATGTCCGGCCACCCTGTGCCACACCATCCCACCAATGCAGAGCACACCCTGCACCATGATCCCCAGACACCCTGCCCAGAAGCAGCGCCCACCACTGCAGGACACCCCATGCATGCCACCACCCCCACTGTGACAATGCAACCCTGTGCACCACAGCGGGTGGCAGCAGACAGTGATGCAACAACTGCATACACAGTGCCACCATGCACTTCCCCCCCCAAGGTACAGCTGAGAGACTGAACATGTGTCGGCACACTAGGTACCCCACACTTGACAGGGCATGCCCTGGACCCCATCACCAGTGGTACAGCACCCTGCACACCCTCCCAAGGACACACCCCATCCCAGCACTGGCCACAACAGCCAGCGCAGACACCCACATTGGTGCATAGAAGCATGCACCACACAGGATGCAACACAGTGCATGGACAAACACCCACCCATACCCAAGGGCACACCAACACAGGGACACAGTAGCGGGTCAACCAAGCCCCTGGCGTGTGGCCACAGAAACGTGTACAAATGGCCAGCACCCCTCCATGGCATAAGGAGTGCCAGCCACCCTGAGCAGGCACCATGAAGCTGTAAGCCACCAGCATGCACCCGGAGCACAAGTGACAGACAGTGAAGCACATCCCCTGCAACAGACACAAGTGACAGCTTGGAGGTGGGACAATGACAGTGGAGGCCACAGTGCCACCCGAAGCAGACATGCACCACACCAGTGACAGGAGGCAACCTGGCATTGTGCTGGGTACAGTGGCTGTCCAGCATGGACAGCCACCACTGACATGTCAGCAGGCTGTGCAGGTCACAGGCATGCAAGGGTGTCAGCTGCACAGGCCATGGATGGTCTAACAGGTGTGCCATGTCACAGTGCATGCAACGTGGACCATTGCACACAGTCATCCAGTGCACAGGGAACAACACACAAACCACAGACAGTGACTGATAGCTACGCCCACACCATAGTCACTTCCCCTACGGACACACACACACACGCCCATGACTGCACCACCCCTGACGCCATGTACACCACTGCAGCTGAGCACCCGTAGCCCGCTGCAGATCAGAAACCACCACAGTAGGCATAACAAAACAAATGTATATTAAAAGGTAGAATACATCTATTTACAAATATGTACATAACAGTTGGGGGTGAGGGCTACAAACCAGGTGGGGGGTGAGTAAGGGGCAGGGATGAACAAATATGAGAGGAAGGAGGGGTGTGAGGGTGGGTCCAGGGAGGCAGGGTTGAACCCGGGGCAATGATGTTTCAGCGGGCACCTTGCTCCCCGCTCCTGTGGCGCCTCCCGCCACATCTCCTCCGGATGCCATGCTAGTCCATGCGCTGCAGGATTTCAAGTGAGGCACATGCCACCTGTAGCAGCTCCTGCGTGGCCCTTTCCAGTTGCATCATCCTCTGTCCACCAAGGACAAGGGAGCAGAGTCAATAGGTGTGAATGCCCATCCCCCTGCAGCCCACTCATTGTGCATGGAATACAGCCATGGGACACGCCCCTGTGATGGTGTGCGACCACCCACAGTGATCGTGTCCGCATGACCTGCCCACCCAGGCACACACAGCCATGTGAACCACTGCACACACCCACCACTCAAGTCCTGCACAGCACCACTGTGGCTGTACAGTGACATGGCTATGCAGCGCAAAGGCAGTGGCACAGCCATGTACCTGGTGCATGCATGGACCACCAGCAATGCACACCCACACATGCAGTGCCACTGGACAGTGCTGACTGTACCATGTGGCGTGCATGGCAGTGGTGTCAATGGATAGTGGCCATGCCCCATTGCCTGCCCTGCAATGCAGCATGCACAGAATATACTTGAAGAAAGGCACTCACCTTCCATGGCCTGGTCCTATCGCTGTCCTACATTTGGACCATCTGCCCATGGCTGTTGCTCATCTCCGCTCTGCTCATGTCGGTGGTGGTCTTCTCAAGCCCAGTGCCACTCATCAGGGCCTAGGGTGCAAACATGGAGAGAGGGAATATCAGTACAATCCAGTATCAAAGGCCCCCCCCGGGTGTGTGCGATCCCACACAGCCCAGCCATGCTGCAACCCCCCCAACACCACCTCCACCACCAACACCACTGCCCACACTGGACGGCCCACCCCCCCATGTGTGGTGGACACATGCCCACCACGATACCTGTATGGATGCAACCAGTGTATGGATGGGGCACCTACCTGGTCGTGGCACTGCACCTTTTCTGACGTGTGCCCGCAGGCGGGCAAGCCTGTTGGGTTCCATCCACTGGAGGTCCCCGTATCTGTGGTGACACTGCTCCACAGTACAGTACAGTTCTGTAGCCTCCTCAAGCGCCACCACCACCTCCTCCCATACAGCACTCCTGGCCCTGTCCAGGGGTGCATTTCCAAACAGTGCCCCAGCATGGGGCTCCACTATGGACACCAAACTGGCCAGCTTCACCTTGCTCCAAACAGCAGCCCTCCGTCTTGCCATCGCTGAAGCTGGTTGGAGTCAAAATGGCAAGCGGTAGCACACGTCCACCATGTGCAGATGCTGCACGGTACAGCTCTGCCATTCCCCATCATGCTGTCACCGAACAGTGCGATAGTGGTGCACCCATGCGGATGCATGGCACCTAGGGGGAAAAGGTCGGGCACAGCGTCAAGGGTCTCTCGCACATGAACCGCCACAGCTCGATTGATACTCCCTGCATGTAGTGTGGTTGGGTGCCCATGTGAGATGCCCTGTAGTGGCCTACCGCACTATGGCTCCACGGCGCCTATGGTGTCCCAGTGCAAGAGCACCATACATGTGAACAGCGCACTAGCACCACTGGCACAATGGTGGCCGTGCCCTGCACTGCCTCCTGTGCACAGCACGTCAGCAGCATGGCAAGTGTTGGTGTCAGCAGCCCAGGCGTGCACCGTTCGGTGTCCACTGCACACGTCACAGAGCTGCGCCCCTGCCTGAGCACATTCAACACAATTGCGCAAGGCGCAACAGCAAGATATTCAGCCGGCATATGTAAATCAGCTCATCAGTGATTCAATGGTGCAGATACTTAATTAGCAGCCATTTAAAATTGAGCTTCACCTCATTTGCATTCGTTGTGCTATATAATTGCGACATTGGGCTGCAGAGGCCATAGTCTGGTACAGCAGTCTATTGTGGTGAGTTGCATGCTGTTTAGGAGTGTGGACTGTGTTGTGTGGGAGATGCACGGGACTGCACAGTCAGAGGTAACACCTGTCATTCCCAGATGATCAATCAAGAGTGAATGTGAGGTGAAGGAGGAACACAGACGAGGGAGATGGAGCAGGCCAAACTTTACCAAGGCAGAAACAGATGCCCTGTTTGAGACTTACCTTGACCAGGAACTGCTGCTCTGCAGACAGCGGGGAACACCACAGGCCCGTGCTGCAGCATGGGGTGAGGTGGCGCGTACCATCAACCAGCATGGCATCCACCAGCGGTCCGTGCAGGAGTGCAAGAAGAAGGTGAGCACAGACAGGAGAAGGATTAAAGATAAGGAGGCTGCCATCAGGGCAGCACGGGCTGTGACTGGTGGGGGAGAGCCAGCCGTGCAATGCCTGACACCACAGGAAGAGCGGGTTGCTTGCAGCATGCGGCGTTGTGCCATCGAGGGAGTTCCAGGTGGTGGCTTCCAGATGGGTGGTAGCCCGTCATTGCATGGTAGGTCCTGATCTGTCACTGTGGGGAGGGGGAATGCCACAGGGTAGGGCAGATGCATTAATGCTACTGTGTTCCCTAACAGCTCCTGAGAGTCTACATGGGTCAGTGATGGTGGGCTCGTCCACTGAGGCTGATACCCTGGACACAGAGGAGGGCCCATCTACCTCCACAGGTGTCCTAGGGTCAGGACAACAGTGGGCCCGCCTGGCTGTCCAGACTGATGTTGGTGGAGCAGGTGCGGAGGAGGCCCTGCCTGTGTCCCAGGGTGACAGCGTCCATGGATGCCAGCATGCTGAGACTCGGACTGGTGCCAGATCTGTCACTGATGATGATGGAGCTCACATCATGGACAGTGATATGTGTGGGCCACAGGATGGCCGCACAGCAGGTTACAGCATGGGCATAGCCGTGGGTGGTGCTGCTGTGTAGGCCTGCGTGACATCACAGTCCCAGCCTGTGCCTGTCTGCACCAGTGGGGTAGCACTGGTGTGTGTCCAGGGCAGTGGGGCTGGAGAGTGGCGGCCAGAGGGACAGTGTCAGCAGTCGGTCAATGGCGATGGGACTGTGTTGGGGGGTGGCATCAGTGCACCACCTGTGGACATGCCCAGGCATGGCCCTGGTGTGCAGCGCCCAACCTCAAGGGGTGCTGCCCAGCACACCATGAGGGACAGCATGCCAATCAGGCGGATGACCTCTTAGATGGACACACCCATACACTCCATGAATCAGTGGATCAGCAGCTGCGGTGCAGCAGGGACACCAGTCTGCTCCTGGTAGGGATGGACCGGTTGTGGGAGGATGTGACCGCCGCCATTGACAGGCAGACACAGGCATTCACAGCTCTAATGGCCACACTGAGCATACACTTATTTGCCCATGCACCGCAGACACTGCACAATGCCACGTTCACCTCCATTCCTGGTGTCGCGTGACACCCTCCTTGTCGACACCGGGTTCAGCTGTGGACATCCTGAGCACGCCTGGAGCAGGCATGTTCGGTGAGCTGCAGACCCCTGCTCGAGAACTGTCGTGTTGCCGCAGCAGCACCCCTGGAGGACTGTCGGTGCCACACCATGAAGGCATTGGTCAGCCTGTCACCGCTAGCAGATCTCAGCGGGGCCGCCCATGCATCCATGGTGGCCGTGGCACTGTGCACGTGACTGACCTGTGTCCCACCATGGCTAGAAACATAGACTTTGACGGCAGATAAGGACCACTAGGCCCATCTAGTCTGCCCATTTCCCTACCTACAGGATAGGCCGCAGATCCTAGTTAACCAACAGCCTATTTCTTTCTACCCCCCACAAGAATTGCCTTATGTCTGTCCCATGCATTCTTGAATTCTTCCACAGTTTTAGACCTCATAACTCCTCGGAAGGCTGTTCCATGCATCCACTACCCTCTCTGTGAAATAATACTTCCTCACATTGCCCCTGAACCGCCCTCCTTCTATCTTTAAATTGTGTCCCCTTGTTCTTGCCAGTCTCTTTTTCTGAAAAATGCTACCCTCTTGGACTTTGTTGATTCCACTGAGGTACTTAAAGTTTCTATCATGTCCCCTCTCCTTCTTTCCTCCAGGGTATACATATTAAGCTCCTTTAGTCTCTCCTCATATGGCTCTCTTGCAGACCCTGCACCATTTTAGTTTCCTCCTCTGAACTGCCTCTATCCTGTCTATGTCCTTGCGGAGATGGGGTCTCCAGAACTGGACACAGTACTCCAGATGGGGTCTCACCAACTGTCTGTACAGAGGATAACAATCTTCCTGTTTTCTGCTGCTGATGCCTCTCCCTATACATCCCAGTATACCCCCAGCCCTTCCTACTGCCTTCTCACATTGCTTGCTAATCTTAAGGTCATCTGATATGATTACCCCCAGGTCCCTTTCCTGTTTTGTTGTTGTTACTACCTCCCCACCCATTGTGTATTCTTCCCCTTGGTTCTTGTTTCCCAGGTGCATTATTTTGCACTTCTTTGCATTGAATCCTAGCTGCCATACTTCTGACCATTCCTCTAACCTTGCCAAGTCCCTTTTCATCCTTTCCACGCCTCCTTGTGTATCAATTCTGTTGCAGATTTTTGTGTCATCTGCAAAAAGGCATACTTTTCCTTCCAGTCCCTCTGCAATGTCACTGATGAAGACATTAAAAAGGACTGGACCCAATACTGAACCCTGCGGTACCCCACTAGTAACCCCCCTTTCTTCAGAATGGACTCCATTTACAATTACCTTCTGTGTCCTGTTGTCCAGCCAATGTTTTACCCAGGCTACCACCCTGGGTCCCACTCCCAGGCTGGTTAATTTGACTATTAATCTTTTGTGTGGGACTGTGTCAAATGCCTTGCTAAAGTCTAGGTAGGCCATGTCCACAGCCCCTCCCTGGTCTACTACTTTGGTCACCCAGTCAAAGAAATCTATTAGATTCATCTGACATGACCTTCCCGCTGTGAACCCATGCTGCCTTGGGCCCTGTGCTCCACTGGCCTCTAGATACTCGACTATTCTTTCCTTCAGAAGTGACTCCATCACTTTCCCTACCACAGAGGTCAGACTGACAGGTCTGTAGTTTCCTGCCTCTGTCTTGGACCCACTTTTGTGAAGGGGAATCACATCCACCTTCCTCCAGTCCTCAGGTACCACACCATCCTCCCATGATTTATTAAAAAGAGTAGCCAGTGGTTTCACTAGTTCCTCCCTTAATTCTTTTAGAATTCTGGGGTGAATTCCATCAGGACCCATTGCTTTGTCCACCTTCAGTTTTAGGAGTTCTTGCAGAACCCTTTCTTCTGTGAAAGGACTGGGATCGACCCCCCTATCAAGAGTGCTTCTGTTAATTGGATTAGGCACTTCCCCCTCCTCTTTTGTCACACAGGGCTACTGTCTGACGTTGCCCTGTGTGCAGTGTGTTGTTCAACATGCAATGCACAGTGGGGTACCCGGCCCCACACACACACACACACACACATATACACACGTTCCATGTGCACACCCTCCCGGCTGCTGGCTACTGTGGCGTGTGCATGATGATGCCTGCGTTGTGCTGTCCACCACTGTGCAATAGTGCCCAGCATCTGAGACATGCACAATGACAGGCGCTGGGCTTGGTGGTCTGTGGACATGTGTGTGGCTAGGGGTTGCGGTTGGGGTCGGCGTGCCTCCTACTCTTTGTGCATGTCTTGTGGGGTGTATATGTGTGTGTGTGTGTGTGTGTGCGCATGACCATGTGACATGTTAGGCCTTTCCCATCCCTGACAGTGTGTGTGGTTCAATGTTCAGCCAATTCCCTTTACGTCATGCACCCCTTGGGTTTGTCCATGCATGTTTGTGGGTTGTGCACTTGCCATTGGTGGTTGCACATGGCCCCATGACGTACCTGGGTTGGTTGAAGTGCTCCTCTGTGATGGTGTCCCGGTGTAGCTGCACCATCCGGATCAGTTGGAGGTCCCTTAAACCAAGGGGGGCTGCCCATTACCATCTGCACCAGCGTCCTCATCATCCCCATCGCTGTCCCCCTCTTCGACCTGTACAGCAATCCCACCGTCATAGGCCATGTTGTGCAGGATGCAACAGGCCAGGAATAGCCCACAGGCCTTTGAGGAACTGTTCTGTAGAGCACCACCAGACATGTCCAGGCAATGGAAATGTGCCTTCAGCATCCCGAACACCCGCTCTATGACGTTGCGTGTGGTGGCATATGCCTCATTGTACCATTGCTGTGATGGGGTCGTGGGCCACTGGTATGGTGTGAGCAGCCAGGGACAGAGTGGATATCCACTGTCACCTGTGTGTAGAGGGTGGACATTAGTTTGGTGATCAGCGTCGCCCTGCCATGGGCCATCTAGGCCAGTACCCATGTCACCTCTGACTATGCCCCTCCCATGATCCATGTCTTTCCGAGTGATTTGCATACTCACCCACTAGGTGGCCAGTGGGGATGTCCCCACTCTTGAACCTGTGAACAGTGCAGACTGGTGCCAGATGAAGGCATCATGTGCTCCCCCAGGGTGAGTGGCACAGACATTGGTTATGCACCCTGTAGCATCGCACACCACCTGGCAGTTGATGCTTGCATAGCCCTTCCGATTGATGTATGCAGCACCTTCCGGGCCAGGTGGCATGTGGATGGCCACATGGGTGCAGTCAATGGCCCCACGCACACCAGGCATACAGGCTACCCTGTGTAACTCTTGTATGTGTGCTGTGCGCTCTGCCTGTGTGCTGGGGAAATGGATGTACTGCGCAGCATGTGGCAGCAGTGCGCTGAGGAATTGTGTGAGTAGGCTTGACGCGGCTGACTGGGTTATGCCTGTTGTGTCCCCTGTTGGTCTCTGGAAGGTACCAGTGGTGAGCAGGCACATGACAGCTGTCACCTTTGTCTCCACTGACAGAGCATGGCTCCGTCATATGGGTGCCTGTATCTCATTACTGCACTGCTCACAGATCCGCCTCAGGATCGCCCAGTTCAGACGGTACCGGCCCACTGTCTCAGTGTCACTGTAGTGCTCGAAGCTGGTGCGGGATCGGTACTGCCTGTTGGGGGCATACTGCCGATGGGCCCTTCCATGGCTGCACCCCCCTGCTGCCTGCCATCTCACACCCCTCATTACTGCCTCCATCTGAATGGTGGCACTGGCCATGTCCCTGGTTTGAGTTCTCCCGGCAGCTGTATTCCCATTCCCCCCACTGTCCTTTATGCTGCTCCCCCTGCACCAGGAATATCTCCCAGATTTGGTTGCCCTGCCCACTGTCACTGCCCTCAGTCCACTGTGGTACTTCCCTTTTACTCCTGCACAGTGGTACAGGCTCCCCACTCCTTTCTTGTTCCTGGTAGTTTCCAGGTGTGCTCTGTCCTGCTCCTGCCCAGTCCTGCTCACTGCTACTGTCTGCCTAGTTGCAGTCACCTTGCTCCCACCTCTGGCTTCCCTGTAGCATTCTTGCACCTCTCTGTTGTTTCCTTTTATTTTGGAACATTTCAGCTATCGCGCAACTTCTGTTTGCTCCCCTATTGTGCATGGCGCATGCTGTTGAATATCGCACTGCACCATTTATTCATCATTCCTCCCCCTTCAGAGTTGCGCATGCATTCATTACCATTGTGCTCTTGCTCATTGAGATTTGGGGAGCACAGTCACCTCCCACTGAATATTGCACAATGGCGTATTTTTGGACTTGTGCTGGCACATCCCTGTTGCACATTGCGCAACCCTTTTGAATATCTGGGCCAGTGTGTTCATACTGATAGCTAACAGAACATATGGCAGCTATGTGCGCATTTTGACAGAAATAAAAAACATGTGTCCAGATCCTGCACCAGTTTCAATTATAACAGATTTTGAACTGGCAACAGCAAAAGCATTTTCCACTAAGTTTTCTGGGACTGAAACAAAGAGTTGTTTTTTCCACTCATGCTAGGCAGTCTGGCATAAGATCCAAGACATTCCTGAAATTCATAAAAATGACATGGTCAATAAAGAAATTGCATTACACCTAAGAATGGGTCCAGCATTGGTATATGTTCCACCTTCTGAGTAGAGATGCAGCAAATTTAAATTCCGACGGCAAAGTGAATGCAAAGTGGGCACTTCCCATTGCCACTCTGCTATGTGGAGTGAGAATTGCAAAGTGCTCACTCCGCCTTGTCGATTACCACTTCGCATTAAGTCGGAATGGCAATGCAAAGTAAGGCGAAGTCATTGTTTTTAATGGACTTCACATTCCTGATTATGATTCTAAGTGATCCACTTGGTGTTTCAGATTTGGCAGCCCCCCAACACATCACATGGCTTACAGTACTGTAAGTCACATGCTCTTTAGCTAGGCAGGAAGAAAGTGAGTCATACAAGCAGACACTTTTACTTTCTCCTGTACAGATGGAGAGTAGTGTGTTTTGTGACTGCTGATACTTTTAGATCAGAGCAAGGAGGAGATTTAAACTTTGATTTAGACCCAACAGCTTTTTTAAAAGCTACATTTTTTTGTCTTTTCTGTACTTAATTTGTTCTTTCTGTAAATTTTATTTTTCTTACCTTTATAAGTAGTTAGTTGTTTGTCTGTGTGTGTTGAGTGACAGTGTGAGTAGTGATTGCTCAGACTGAGGGAGCTCAGTAGGAGAGATGGACCAGGGAGAGGTAATGTCTGGGATGGGGCAGCTCTGGGAGAGCGTGGTAGTGGTAAGCATCATACCATGTGCATGTGTGGAGGTCATGGGCGCCCATTCCTGTTGGACCACTCAAAATATGTGAGTGCCTCCCCCAAAGCAGGACCAGCACTGCCTCCTGTCCTGATTCTGAGGCAGTTGAACCACCACCACCATCACCAAATCCAGCACCAGGTCCTCTGGAGCAGGATGCGCCTGTTCCCCCGGGCCCAGGTGTGGATGCCATCCCTTTTCAGCATCGTGACCAGCAGGCTTACAATACATCCAAGTAACTATTAAAAAAAATTAATGTCGTGATTCATGATGTGATTGTAAATCGTGATTTGTGACTGCATTTGTGACCGTCATAATGAAGAAACCTGCATGCCTATGGCTGTACTTCCCCAGGCCCTGATGAGCTGTAGCTTAAAACTACCAGACTTAAAAACACGTATCAATGAGTACAATGGTGGGGTGGTGAAACCTGGAAAGATACTACAAAACAGGCTTACAATACATTCAAGTAACTAGAAAAAAAATTAATGTTGTGATTTGTAACGTGAATGATCGTGAATCGTAATTTGTGACTGCATTTGTGACCATGACGATGAAGAAATGTAATTGCCTACTGCCTACGGCTATACTTCTCTGATGAGCTGTAGCTTAAAACTCCTAGACTTAAAAACACATATCAATAAGTACAATGGTGGGGTGGTGAAGCCTGGAGAGATACTATAAAACATTCTTTCAATACATCCAAGTAACTAGAAAAAAAATTAATGTTGTGATTCGTAACGTGAATGATCATGAATTGTGATTTGTAACTGCATTTGTGACCATGATGATGAACAATGTGATTTTTATCACAAGTGACTCGTGATGATGGACCTGACTTAAAAACACATATTAATGAGTACAATGTTCATGCAGAATTAAGCACCACACCTGCCCAGTACTCTGAAGGGAAGGCAAAGAAACAACTGTGACTTAAGTTACAGATGGAGATTGGGCCCTAAAGAGATGCAAATGCACAGACAGATTAAGATTGTTCTGTGCACTGAAGAGATGCAGACACAAAGGCACAACACTTAACTAGTGCTCACCATCAGAAATTCAAATCTGGAAAAGAATACCTTTGCCGGTTGGGGCGGGCCGTGCAGGGGGGCAGTGTACTGTACTGCTGCAGTAACAGTCACTAGTACTAGTACTAGTACCAGTAAAGATACCACAAAGAAGCACAAAAATCACACAGCTGCAGTGGATAGCAGCTTCACATTGCTTAAATCATTGTGTTTCACAATAAAAGGTGTCTGATTTGATGACACGCGTCACACACATCCTCACACACACACACTAAGTAATGCATAGCAAATTGAAAACTTCAGTAATGTAACCACATATTTTAAACAAACTAAAATTATGCACTGCTGCACCACAACAATCAGCAAAAAATGGCAAGAAATATTGAAAATATTACTGTGTGTACATTAACACAGTTAAACAAGAAAAATATCACCAAAACAGAAAGCACTGTCTTTTTCTCCAAGTTAATCTACCTACACCACAGATACACCCCTCCCCCAAAGCACACTTCTACTGTTTCTCAGTACACAGACAGGATGTTGTACATTAACATTCAAAATTCATACACAAACAATAAATGTTTGATGATATGATCACAGGAGAGTTTCCTATAATCGATGAACTAAAGTTTCAGCAAAAAAAAAAAGACTCGAAATGGCTTTTTTAACAGCTCTTTGAAGGTTTGAATCGCAGAGAGCTCTCAGAACAGATTGTCTCCTACAGTTTCCTACACACACTACCCCAAACTGAGGCTGTGCAGAACAATCTAGAGCCCATGTGACCACAAATCCCATGAATCACTGCAAAAATTCACCTTTATGGAGCTTAAAAACAAAGGCGAAGTGAGGCGAAGTGGAAGGGAGTGGGTAATGCAAGTCATTGTTTCAATGGACTTCGTACCCGTTATAACACAAAGTACTCCGCTTCACGTTGTGGAGCACTCCGCGAATCCACCTTCACTCTGCAAATCACTTCACAGAGCGAATTGGAGCCACTTCGCCCATCACTACTTCTGAGGTAATATCAGTGTTTGAGAACCTGCGATCTTGTGATTTTTGCTCAACACATGATGACCTAATGGCCCCCTTGATCGACTATTTCAAGGATACGTGGATTGGGCAACTAGTAGGTTGCTGTGTTCACTGCAGACCCTTGTTCAGTATAGAATTCTGAAATTGTTATGCTGCTGTAAAGGAAGGGCTTCCATGCACAATAAATGCGACAGAAGGCTGGTACAGAAGTTTTAATAACCTTTTGGAAGCAAGTCATCCAACCATTTGTAAATTTAATTAGGCTGTGATTGTGGAGCAGAATATGAATGAATTAAAGGTGGAACAATACATTTCTGGACAAGAACCACCTGCACGTAGATGCAAGTATAGGGATATTGCGAAAAGAATAACAACAGTTGTGGATGGATATGGCAGCACTGTGGATTTGGAGTACCTGCGAGGAATTGCACATAATTTCCAACTTCAGGTTTAAAAAAGAGGATGTTAGAGGACAGAGGATTTTAATTTTTATTACAAATATTACTAATAATGTTTGTGATTTTAAAATGATGCTAAACAATTTTTGCACCTGGAAACATCTTGCCCCCAGCAGTCACATGACTTTGTGTTACACCAGGAAGTCCTCCACTCAGCTCAGCAGAGGTAAGACATTGTTTAAAAACTAAACTAAATAGTTAAATGGATGTTGTTGTGGTTGA
Source organism: Neoceratodus forsteri (assembly GCA_016271365.2). Classification (NCBI taxonomy): domain Eukaryota; kingdom Metazoa; phylum Chordata; order Ceratodontiformes; family Ceratodontidae; genus Neoceratodus; species Neoceratodus forsteri. The sequence continues at coordinate 593,746,412 of CM028133.1, read as the reverse complement.
TGCACCTTCATTTTACCATGTATGCTAAAGAACACTGATGCTGTTATGGTATGCACTAGAATTTTAACAGCACTGTTTATGATTACGCACATACCACTACGCTGAAATGCTTGTACTCAATTTTATGCGTGATGTTGATGTGATACCAGTAAAACTGTAGTTGGTGGCTACAATTGATGTGATACCACTGATATGCTTGTTGGAGGCAAAAATTGTAATAATGCAACCACCATGGCAAATACCTTTAATAACCAATTCTCAGACTTGTCAGCCTACATCAGCTAGTTTACTATTGCTGACACCCATAACTGCCCCCCCATAGCTCCCTTCCTGCTGCAGTCACCTTGCTGCCCCCCTCCCCATTATCCATGGTCCAACATCCCTGATTTTACCCCCATCTCGTGGACAGCAACATATATATATATATATATATATAGGTACGTACTAACATGAACACTTTTCATATAAGCATCAGTGTCAGAATCTGTGTTTTACTGTATTTTACTAATGCATATTATGCTCCATTATGTTTTGCCAATGTATCGTAGTCCTGAGAGATGCTTTCCACTCTATTTTACTGTATTATGATAAGCAAGGCAACAGTGCCATCTTCAGTGTTTGTGTATCACTGTAATTGCAACTGACCTTGAACTTATAGAGATCCCATTGTATTACTATCTATACAAGGTAAGCAACTTCTTATGTTAGTTAGAATAGTTACTCTGGCCACCTGTTTTTGGTCAATTATACACTTTTTATGTATCTTCCTTAGCTGTTGCTATAGTAATTATCAGGGTATAAAACTCTGTGTAGCATATAGCTTCTCTGAGACGAGAGACTACATTTACCTAGGTAAGGAAAACTGGAAGCTCTCCCAGTGTATTCACAGTTGGTAGTAAGCCTGTATTATTTACCTGTAATAAATTTAATTTATTACATATGCACCACTTGTCTGTTGTCTCTTTCTTTGTGCCGTCCCACCAAAAACCTGAGAAAAGTCATTTATTAACACCTACGTAAACTGGCTAACGTCTTCTCTGCATCTAGGGATCACTGTTTCCCCCTCTGGGTTGGTGTCAGAGAAGGCGTTTGATAGGGTGGACTGGCAGTTTTTATTTTTGACCATGGTGAAATTCGGTCTCCCCCTCCCATTTGTTAAGAGTGTCTTCTCCCTGTACAGCCAACCGAGTGCACAGATCTATTGTAATGAGGTTTTTTTCTTCAATATTTCCCTTGTGTGCAGGTACTAGACAGGGATGTCCCATATCACCCCTTCTTTTTAATCTTTACCTCGAACCTCTGCTGACAAAAATAAGGCAGGATCCTAAGGTCAGGGGCATTAAAGTAGGTTCCCACGAGTTCAAACGTTCTGCCTACGCAGACGATGTTCTTCTCCATTTAACTCACCCCACTGCCACTATACCAGTGGTTATGGAGCTTATAGAGGAGTATAGCAGGTTCTCCAATTACAAAATAAATAGAAAACGTTGGTGATCCCATTGAATTCTAAGGTATTCAAGTTGGAGATCACTGTGTTGGGCTTACAATGGAGCCTGCACAAGCTTAAATATTTAGGTGTAATATTGGCCCAGCGTGACTCCAAGATGGTGCAATTGAATTTAGATTCGATAAGGAATACCATTCAACAAGACCTTACAAGGTGGGCCAATCTCCCGATATCATTATGGGGAAGGGTAAGCTTGACTAAAATGAATGTGTTACCCAGGGTACTGTACCCACTAACCATGTTGAACTCCTGGCTGCCATTAAGGTAGTTTAAGAGTATGCATGCAATAATATCAGCTTTCATCTGGCAGGAGAAAACTCCACATAGAGCTTATTATAGAATGGCCGCCCCTAGGGAAAAGGCTGGGCTAAGATTACCTCATATGGGATTATATTATTGGGCAAGTAATGCCAATAAGTACCTAATGGGGCTGATACCTCCCACAGAGCATTCTTCATCCTTTTATGTCCCCTCATGGGTCAATTTAGAAATGGATTTAATAAGGGAATCTAGGATCAATCCGATTGCCCTTCTTTACATTTCACTGAAGTCCCTACCTGTGGATTTATTCCCTACCCTGATAAAAACATCTCTAAGAATTCGTGCACAGTTGTGCTCATTTTTAAAATATTCCCCCAGTAACGATAGGCACCAACCCCTGTGTCAGAATCCGAATTTAAAAATTAGGGGAAAAATGATTCAGGAATCTTGGCTTTCTGAGATAAAGGGCTTGAGGGTCTCAGACCTCTTTCAGGAGGGGGAGTGTCTCTCTGTTTTGGATCTAATTAATAAATATCACGTGGCCCCTGGTCATATCTTCAGAGTTTATCAGCTCCGACATTTAATGGTGCAATCCCTTAGGAAACTTGATGGGTCTCAGGCATGCGTTGGTTTATTTGAAACCCTTGCCAGGATCGTATAGGAGCCGAATGTAGTTTCCAGATTTTACAACTGTTTATTTAATCAAGCATATCAGCATCTTGATGGCATCCCCCGCTACTGGAACACTACTTTGGGAGACCTGGGGAGGTACTGGGACACAATTTGGCAGCATACCTATAGGTATATAACTCAGGACAGACTGAGAGTTATGCAATTTCCATTTTTAAATAACATGTTTTGGACTCCTTCAAAATTGCATAAGATTGGTTGTATTCCTGACTCAGACTGTTACTATTGTCGCCACCAGGAGGGGACACTACTCCACATTTTTTGGGAATGTCCCAGGGTTAAATCCCTGTGGGACACGATCAGATAATGAGCAGATCCCCTGTTGGGACTCGATCTCCTCTTCAGTCCTGAGGTTTGCCTATTGGGGGATTACTCCAGGATTAAGGTAAAAGCCAGAAGGTATTATATGGCCATTATATCAGCGTCACTCAAAAAGGTAGTATTGAAACACTGGGTGGATGGTGCTGTAATCTCTTACACAGAGTGGTTACAGGAGTTGCTTTTTAATTTGAATATGGAAAAATTCAGCATGAATAGAAGAAATTGTTTGTCAAGGTATTGCAAGGTATGGGAAAAATTACAAGAGTTGTACTTACTCCAGACAGGTGCTTACTCTCCATGAGTATATAGTTTAAACTGGAAGGTGTTTCAATGATATGCACACTGCTACATGGTTCCGTCTGCTTGAGAGAGGGGTTGGGAGGAGGGAGGGAAGGGAGGAGATGCTTCTGGACAATGTACCTGGGTATGTTTATATTGATATTAGAATGTATTGCTGGCTGGATTATCCTATGTACTTGCTTCTTGCTCTGTATTGGGAGAAAACTTGAATAAACTTGAATTTCAGAAAGAAAAAGAAAAAGGAGTAGAAACTAGCAGAGGAGACACAGTCACTCTGCGATGCCAGTAACAGACAGTTGTACTGTACTGCTCAAGACACTGAATGAGAAATTTGTATCTTGAGAGATGATTGTGAAAGGCTGAAATGTGATAAGAAACAGCATTTTTTAATGATATTTTGAACTATACGAATGAAAGTTTGAGAGAGGAGAATGTAGAGTTGAAAGAGGAGTATCAGAGTGAATCATGAGCTGGAGAAAGAACTTAGGGAAAATGTCGAATTGGGCACTGCGTATAGAGTGTTGCAGCATGAGGTTGAGAAAGGTATTGAGCAGGGCACTGCAAGAGTTTGTCACAAGAAGTTTAGAGAAAAGTTGGCAAAGCTGCACCATCAACAGGAGGTTCTTGCTGGCCATGTTAAGGCCATGAACGGGTTTCAGTATACGCCCATTGAGATTGCGTCATCCAGCGATGAAGACTGTGACTTTGATGACAAGGCATGCTGTGTCACATGCTAGTCCAACCCCCGTGGTGGTGGTGTAACTTCCCCCAGCCATCCATTAGATGGTGCCTATGTTGGCACGTACTCTACATCACCATGTCTACACAAGCATGGCGGAAGTCACATACAACACCAAGATGGTGGCCCCATGACACAGGCAGAGGGCCTGTATTCTGTAGTGCACCTCCACTCGCTCCTCTCACCAGGGGAGGCACAGCAGAGGTCTGCGGCCTAATTCAGGAAGCTATCAATAACATCACTTTATTATAGGACCAAAGCAGAGTCATCCAGGACCAAATTGACAAAATGTTCGGAGAAACTGTCAATCAGGATCACGCATACAAGGCAGTCGCTGATGCAGCAGCAGAAGCTGCTCTTCACACTGCCATGGAACGTATTGTGTTGAATGCGACCACTCATACTTCTAATCCCCTGCAAGTTGCTCACACTGTCCAGCAAATTGCCCAAAGTATCAGACAGATGGGCCCAACTGATAATCTCAGTTGCCGTTTGGAGAAGGTGCGCTCCCTCTGTGAGAAGCTTTCTCTCCAACTGGAATACCAGGTTAAGTCTTGCAAGAGACGATCGAACCTACCCTCTGGGTCAAACTCCAGAGACAGTACGCAACTCTGACATGCTTGTCTATGATGAAATCACTGTGCTCCTCATAGCAGCCAACTCCCCGGGTGTCATAGGAGCTCACTTGGCCTACAAGATAAAGTAGAATGTGAAAAAAGGCCCAGCGGCTTACCATCAATGGTTATGGCTCATATATTACACTGGAAAAGGCCTAGCAGGTGAACTTGCAGACCGAGACCAAATTGAGTACAAGGACTTGTATATCCGGAACATGACTCTAGCCTTGCAGGAAAAGGTTGAACTCCATGTTTAACCGAGTACTGACTCCTTTGTGAATATTCTCACGAAAACAGAGTGTGCCTACCAGATTTACCTCCATAACCTTGCTTCAGCAAAACCAGCAAGGTTGCTGCAGCACAAGTGGCTGTAGTACATCCCACTCCCAATACACCTACCCACTACACCGTGGAGGGTAACAACCAGAGAACTGACACCCCTTCTGACGACATGCAGTCGCATAAGGGGGTGGGAACCAGAATTATAAAAATAACAGGAACAGAGACAGAAGCAATTAGAAAAATCCAAATGCCCAACAGGATGGCCAGAACCATAATGGTCCTAGCTATTGAAGTCTCAAAGATGAAAATGAGACCCTCTGTAAACTACTGGAGGAGATCTGTGCTGAAAGAGTGGCTAAGTCTACATGAACCGTAGCAGCCCTTGCTCCAGTCGCAGGACAGCCATGCAGTCAGAGGAACCCTTTCCTGTCCTCAGCTGCCAAACAGATGAAGAGCTGAGGGAAGAATCCTTTTATGGCACTGGTTACTGGCCAGGCTGATGCGACAACCAAGGAGGAACCATGCGTGTAGGTCGTTGTCACACCTGTGACATCACAGGTACATTTGTATCCTGTGTAAGACATACAGGAGGCCTTGAAAGATCCTGCAGGCCTCAGATTCCAGGAACAGGATGATGATGATTCTGAAAATACTGATTGACAATTACAGGCCCCAGTCTGGATTGTGAGTGACTTGATTGTTGACACAAATGGACAGCCTTGTGTAAAGGCCACGGTCGGGGATGACAACTTATCATGCTTCTGAATACCGGAACAGCCATGTCGGTCTTCCATGATGAGAACCCAGTTTCATCTGACTGGTCTACCAGCAGGAAGACCAATGCCCAAGGTGTAGATGGCCCCCAACTACACATCTAGTGATCTGTTCCTCTACCTGTGGTGGTAGGCCACCTCAGAACTGATTTTGCTTTTCATCTCATGGTGTTACATCATCACCCCAGCATATTGGTAATTGACTTTGTAGTGGCCCTAGTCAACAGGCTACTCCTTCAGATCAAAGGACAAAGTCATGCTGTCACCATTCCAGACTCACACATGGTGGCAGCTATCTCCCATAACAACAAGGAGTATGGCGTCATGGCCTTGTTCATAAGTCATGACCTATTTTCAGAGCTTGCACCCTTGCTACAGAAACACCTTGATGTGTTTGCCACAACAAGCATGACTGCAGTAGGATGCACACTACCATTGAAATCACAGGGCCTAAGTCTGTGAGGCAGAAGCGGTGCCCATTCCCTGCTGAAGCCTTGCCATCACTGAGGGAGACCATCCAATCACTGCTACAGCAAGGAGTGATTAGGACCTGTGTTTCCACTGTTAATTCAACTATTTGGCCTGTGAAAAAGCCAAATGGAGCTTGGAGACTCACAATTGACTACTACAGGAAACAATAAAGTTACCCTCAGTTGCACTCCAACAGTAGCATCAACATGTGATGTGCTTAAGGTGTTGACACCTGACAGAAAGTGGTTCACAGCTCTTGACATCCCTAATTGGTTCTGGTCACTCCCATTAGCATAAGAAAGCCAATACAAATTTGCTTTCACCTTTGATGGATGCCAGTACACCTGGACCTGTCTTCCCCAGGGCTTCCACCACAGCCCTTCCCTCGTCCATCTCCACATGATGAATGCCTTGCAGGGGTTCTTCACACCCTAGTGTCTCCTGCAGTATGTGGATGACTTGCTTTTAGCAACCACCATGAAAGAAGATCATTTGTTTCTTCTAGATGAATTTCTGTCTCTCCCTAGAGAGCAGGTCTCAAGTGCAACCCATCTAAGGCACAATTGTATGAAAAAGAGGTCATCTTCCCTGGCCTACGTATCACAGACCAAGGCAGAAGCCCAGCTGTCAAGAAGGTTCAGGGCTTGCAATATCTGCCACTTCCTACTAGCGTGGCAACACTCAGATACTTTTTTAAGAATGGTAAACCACTCCAGGGATTTTATCCCAGACTTTGCTTTGAAGGCTGCTCTCTTGTATGAACTTCTGAAAAAGTATATCCCATGGACATGGGGCCCCACTCACACTGAAGCTGTAACACAGCTCAAACAGGCCTTAGCCTTAGCCCCAGCACTAATCAATCTTAACCCAAATTTCCCATTCCATTTTGGAAACTGCCACTTCTGATGTGGCCATGTCTGCAGTGCTGGCACAAAAATACAATGGGTACTTCAGACCCATTGCCTGTGCATCTCAGATGCTGTCCCCAGTAGAGGGAAAGTATAGTCTCTGTGAAAGAACACTCTTGGCAACTTATTGGGCTGCCAAACATTTCATATACATCATTGGGTATGCACGTATCATCTTGCATACCTGTCACACCCCAACCAACTTCTTGCTTTTAGACAAAGTAAAAGATGGTTCAGTTTCCAACACCAGACTTACCCACTGTTCTTTGCTTTTGCAGGACAAGGACATCAAAGTACTACCTGCAAAAATGCCATCCATCTTGGCCCATGGCCTACTTTACACAGGTAAACCCAATGACTGTGCGCTCCAACCTCCTGATTTACCTGAGCCGGGACCATTCTTACCGGCTACACCAGATGTTTTAAAAGATGCCAGCATGTATCACATCTTCACAGATGGCTCCACCTCCTATGTGGACAGATAGCAGGTAGCAGGATTTGGGGTGCTCATATTAGATCAAGATAGCGATTTCAGGTGCATTTCCAGGCAATGCACTATCTCCTCAAAGTATGCCGAATTGGCAGCTGTAGCCTGTGCCTTAGAGATCATGCCACATGGTACTAAGAATGCCATCATCTTTGCAGATTCCTATTGGGTCTGCTCTTCACTTACTGAGTTTCTACCATTCTGGGAGTAAATAACTTTACAACATTAGATGGCACACCTGTCAAATACAGGGATCTGTTTGTGTACATACACACCCTGACACAACAGTTTATTCATAAACTGTACATCCACAAGGTAAAGGCTCACCATATACCTGACCCTTACCATGAATTCAATGATCGAGCAGACTCACTTGCCAAAGCAGGCACTCGGGGGGGGGGAGCTGAACAGGAACTACCTGTTGGTAGTCCATACAAGAGACACTTTGACAACATACATTTGTCTAATGATCAGAAACTCATCTGCTATCGAAAAGAAGATACAGGTGACAAACTGGGGATTGCACCACAATTTTTATGAACCAAATTCATCCATATGATTCATGATACTCCCACTGGTGGACACCAGGGGGCTGACAACACCCTCCAGAGACTCAAAACTGTCGTCTGGTGGCCTGGCATGGCAAAAGATGTAGAGCACTATGTGGATAACTGCATAGTGTGTGCTCAGAATAACCCAATTTCAGTGAAAAGAAATGCCAAATTGTTGACACAAAGGCAAACTGGACCATGGAACTTGATACAAATTGATTTCACTGGCTCCGTGACTAACTCAAGCAAGAACAACAAGTATGCACTTGTCACATATTTGTTTTCTAAGTGGGTGGAGGCATTCCTCGCTAAGAATAACATGACAAAGACAACTGCCAAGATTCTGATAGATCAATTGTTCTCCAAGTGGGGCCTACCCCAAAGGTAGACTCAGATCAGGGAACCAGTTTTACAGCTGAGCTGACGTAGCAGACACTCCAACTGCTTCGAGTAGATCAAAAATTCCATATCCCATACCATCCTCAATCCTCAGGCCAGGTAGAAAGAGCAAACAGAATAATCAAACAGATGTTATGCAAATTCATCAATGATAATCCCAAGGATTGGGATTCCCTTTTGTCACTACTACTGATGACAAGCAGGGGCACTCCTGCAGCAACTATCCAGCACTCCTGCAGCAACTATCCAGTGCACACCTTATGAGGTTATGCCTGGTAGAGCCATGAGATTACCTGAGCACCTGTTGATTGATCTCCACACCCCTACTGCAGATAAAGTATCTGTAGACAAGTATGCTAAGAAACTTTGTGATGATACAATGAAGACACACCTGTTCGCTGCCAATCAAATGGGTAAGGCTCAACAACATGTTAAAGGTCATTTTGAGAAGCATATCAAAGAAGTCGACTGGCAAGTTGGAGACCAAGTTATGCTCCTCCAATGCAGACAACCAACTCATTCATGTGCCAGCAGATGGGAAGTTTCATATCCCATTGTCAACAAACTAAGTCCTGCTGTCTATCAGGTTAGAGTTCAACAGTAAAAACAGACTACCAACAAGTGGTTCCATGCTAATCAGCTCAAGTTGTACAAAGGTGACTAAAATTAATTTTTCTAATCTACTTAGGGTGGAATAGTACCCCTCACTTAATAATCCTTTTCTGTTTCTTTCAGGTACACTTTCAAGATGGCTATCTTGCACCTCCTCATCCTGTTGGGACTACTTTTTCTGGCTGACTCTCAGAACAAACCCCCATCGACTGCACACAAACAACATATAGAACATTTGCTTAGCAAACTTGAACACTCAGGCCCGGTCGGAGTTCATATTAAAGTTCCCAACAAAATGGTTACTGTTAAGGAAGGCTCAGATGCCTATCTTAATGCTATGGTAGTAGTTTCAGACAAGTCCACATTGCAAATACAATGGGAAACTAATCTTAATGGTTACACACTTCCAGTAGCTCGTTTATCCAAAGGTACTTTTCAGGGATGGCCTAACACAGGCATCTCACCAAATGGTACACTCTCTATTCGACAAATTTCTCCCAGACATACTGGTCACTACAACCTTACTGCTCTAATAGATCTTGCCTTTTGTGACTGCCTCAATTCTGAGGAGTCATGTCTTCATACCTATGTAGCTACTGAAGCTCTGTTTCTTTCCATAGTCCCACCCACCAAATAAGAAATGACTGAATGCCCTCCCAAGGAGGATGGTCCTCCTAGTGGTTTGACCGCTACGTCCCTTCCAGGAGCTTTGATTAATAATGTACAATTTATGCATGTCCCAGTTATTTTCAATGTTACACATTGGAATATGGCTGAGATTGGTCTCTGTCACATGACCAATACTTCTAAATTTTTTCAGTAGGATGCTTACAGACATTGTGGCTGCTTACCAAACCCGCACTAATGATCCAGTTAGTGGACCTCATACCACTGATCATGTAGGAGTTTTTAGACCCACACCTAATGCTAAAGCTAGTCCATGCACTAGACGTGGCACTGCAGATATTACCTGTGCAGCAGGCACATCTCTGGCCTTTTTGGCTCAGGCATGTCTAGCTGGAATAGAGCAGATATAGCTGCTATTAAATCACAAACAATTATCAACAAGCTGTTAAAAATGATATCCTACCCCCCCACTGTTACATGGTGTAGATGGTTTAAGTAAAGAAGAATGTTTTACTGTATATAACATGCAGGAAATTGCCAAAGGGTTCAATGATACTAAGAATAAGATTAATGAACTGATTTTTCAAAATAACAAGGAGGCAGACAAACACTAAATTGCCCATGAAGTTTTATGCTTCGCCTATGGGTCTTACGTAATTGCCACTGTTAACCATCTCTTCAGGGACTTAGAAACAGGATGCATTCCAGATCTTATCCATGATTGGAGAATGGCTAAATGGTATTGTCCTCATTGCAAATCCAATGACTGCATTACTACGTGTTTAGCAAATTCTGTTAACATTTCTATGTCTACTGCTAGAAATCTTGGGTATATTTCACGATATCCAAACTAAGCACCTTGTTACTTTACTAAGACTTGCTCAATCCGTGACACTATGTTTATTATCTTCACTGTGTCACTACCCCGCTTTGATACAAAAACTTCTGTCTTCGATAAATTGACTGCTATTAATTCAATTAGACATCTTGATGACAACAACTACTGTGAATGAACTGACCTACCCTTCTTATTGGTCTACCACTCTGTTCTCCAAGACTGGGTGGTGCACCATATGAACTGTTGCACCAAGAAGGGATACTACTACTTGTGCCATTGTGATGTCTTCTCCACTGTGAAACCTGTTTGTGATTACTTCCTAGAACATCTTGACTGGTCCTACATTTTGAGTGATGATCTGCCATTCAACCTGACACAGATGATGAAACCAAATCTTCGCAAGCTGCATCTTCAGCACCTGGTGCTAAAACAGCTGCATCCTGAAGCTACCTGGAAGAGGTACATTGCTTCATGTCATGGCTCACCAACCAGCCCTTTGCCTGTCCCATACATCTACAGAGATATAGAGTTCCAAATGTGAGAGTTACTTATAATTCAGATGGGTAGTATTGTGTAGTGACAAATTATAAATCCTTTGCTTATGGTGAAAAACCTTGTGATATTCAACTCCTAACTTCTGCTTTACCCCACAGCAGAAAACAGTAATTGGTCACACGGTCATTACTCCTGTTCCTCTCCCTGAACCAGATGTTATTGATACTGATCAGCAATACTTGCTTGCCTTGTCTCAATATTTGCCCATATTTAATGTGCACATTGACCCTTTGACTCTTTCTTTAAAGTCTCTTTTAGCGAGAAAAGACTCTCAATTGATTTATGTTAGCAATAATATTTCTAAGGCTGGTGATGTTCTTAATGATCTTATTCATGATGGTGATTTAAGCACTGCTCTATCCAATATTTGGTTAGAACCGACTTTAAAAGTGTTTGTTATTATTCAAACATTTTTGATTGTTTTTCTAATACTAACCCTTTGCTGTCTACGATGTACTCTAAGACAACACCGAGAACAACTCAAATTCCTTTACAAGGCTCATGTGTCAGGCTTGTAAATGACTTTTTAGCTCCATCCCACTACTTTCCTGTGGTTGTTGCCTTTTCTTCTGAAGGCAACAAGGGGGGAATGTTATCGGGGTCCAGCACCCCTGAGTGTACCCCCACCTTGTGGACATCAACAAATATATAGATAAAAGCATCATGGGTATGTGTGAGTTTGTATTTCTTTGAAACTTGGCTTCCCAGCCAATGCTCTTTGGGGTAACCCTTGCCTCAGTGCTTGGTCACTAAGGTTCTTTGTCTTTTAGCTTGTTTTTTGTTTTTATTGGGGTCACTACAACCCAGCCCAGATAGATGAGTCCTGGTAGGATGAAACATGTGTCTGTGTCTTCTGTTGGCACCCTCTGCAGACTGTGTGAGAGGCCTTTCGGCTCCTGCTTACAGTTGAACCAGCATAATATTATGTGATGATTTGCATATACAGCCCATGATGCTTTGCATTATGGGAGTATGTGTGATTTTATATTTCTTTGAAACTTGGCTTCTCGACTATTGCCCTTTGAGGTAACCCTTGCCTCAGCGCTTGGGCATAAGGTTCTTTGTCTCTTAATGCATATTATGCTCCATTATATTTTGCCAATGTATCTTAGTCCTGAAAGATGCTTACCACTCTATTTTACTGTATTATGATAATTAAGGCAACAGTGCCATCTATAGTGCTTGTGCATCACTGTAATTGCAACTGACCTTGGACTTATAGAGATCCCATTGTACTACTATCTATGCAAGTTAAGCAACTTCTTATGTTAGTTAGGATAGTTACTCAGGCCACCTGTTTTTGGTCAATTATACACTTTTTATGCATCTTCCTTAGCTGTTGCTATAGTAATTATCAGGGTATAAGACCCTGTGTAGCAGGTAGCTTCTCCAAGATGAGAGACTGCATTTACCTAGGTAAGGAAAAATGGAAGTTTTCCCAGTGTATTTACTGTGGGTAGTAAGACTGTATTATTTACCTGTAATAAATTTCATTTCTTACATGTGCATTACTTGTCTGTTGTCTCTTCCTTTGTGCCATTCCACCAAGAACCTGAGAAAGGTAATTTATTACCACTTACACACCCATCTATCTTATATCTGTCTCAGTCAGGGAGTCATGTAAACTCCTCAATGGCCTCTCTCCATTCTCTAGCCCAGGTCACGATAATGTTAAGCCCAAACTTTTAAAACTAGGGGCCCCCTTCCTTGCACTTTCGATCTCCCATATTATTAACCTGTCTCTTACCACAGGTGTGATTCCTTCAACCTGGAAGGTAGCTAGTGTGGTACCTGTCTTCAAGCAGGGCGACCATAAGTACACCGAAAATTACCAGCAAATAGCATCTTGTCTGCTGTCAGCAAGCTATTGGAGAAAGTAGTTGAGGTGCAGTTATCTGAGTACCTGCTCAAATACAACTTGCTGATACCTGAGCAACATGGATTCCAAAAGGGCCATAGTACTGGAACAGCCCTTGCTATGGTCACATCTGAAATTAGGACCTCAACTGACCTTGGCATGTTAACAGGCATGTTCTTCATTGACCTATCCAAGGCCTTCAATTTAGTTGACCACACCCTTTTGTGTGCCAAACATCGCTTGCTGGGCATGTCCAGCCTGGCCCTAGCCTGGTTCTCAAATTACCTTACTGGTAGACAACAGCTAGTGAAATACAATCAAGTCCTTTTAGAACCTATTTCCTTAAAGGTTGGGGTCACACAGGGATCATTCTTAGGCCCTTTCTTATTTTCTCTATTTATAAATGACTTCCACAGGTCCCTTCAGATAGCAGCTGTTGTCTTGGTTCTCCTGTCTAGCTCACATGACATTAACATTATAACCCCTCAGCTACAAGCTGTCTTCCATAAGCTACAAGCCTGGCTCCTCACTAATAAGCATGTTCTTAATCTAAAGAAAACTTGGTCCATGCTGTTTGGATCCTCCGCCAAGCTTAAGATCGACACTACCCCTCTGATGATTATGAGTTCAGATGACTACATTGTTGTCTACTTCCTCCTTCAAATACATGGGAGTCATGCTTGACCCTCAGTTAGACCTCTCCTCACATATCCAAAATGTTTGTAGGGCAACAAATATCAAACTGGGCCTAGTCTATAGGGCCAGAGGGAACCTAACTGCAGTTGCACATCTTATCCTTGCCAAAGGAATTCTTCTCCCTACACTTAGCTATGGTCTCATAACTTTCTTCCTTGCTACAAAAGCTAGCCTTGCCAAATGGGATGTGACCTATAACAATATCTGTCGCTTTGCCCTCGCAGTCCTCTGCCTCACCCATCACTGTGAATTGTATCACAAGCTACACTGGTTGATGCCTTCTTGGCAACTTCCTTGACAAAACTGTCCATTACATAGAAACATACAGTGGCGTGAAAAAGTATTTGCCCCCTTCCTGATTTTCTCTATTATTGCATATTTGTCACACTGGATGTTTTCAGGTCTTTAGACAAAATATAATATTAGATAAAGGGAACCTAAGTGAACAAATAACACTTTTTTTTTTTACTTATTTCATTTATTTAATGAAAAAAGTTAACCAACACCAACTGGCACTGTGTGAAAAAGTAATTGCCCCCTAGTTAAATCAACCCAATTAAAGGGATAATTAGAGTCAATTGATTGAAGACAGCCAGGCTTGATTACAGCCAGCCCTGCTCAATATAAACCCTCACTTATTTGGCCCTTACCATCAGAGTCACGTTGCCAGCACAAAGATTCAACAAGCACATTATGCCATGATCAAAGGAAGTTCCTGAAAAGATCAGAAAAAAATTTGTTGCCCTCTATCAGTCTGGAAAGGGTTACAAAGCTATTTCTAAGGCTCTGGGACTCCATTGAACCACAGTGAGAGCCATAATCTCCAAATGGAGAACACTTGGAACAGTAGTGAACCTTCCCAGGAGTGGGCGGCCTGCCAAAATTACTCCAAGGGCGCAGTGTAAAATCATCCAAGAAGTCTCAAAGGATCCTAAAACAACATCCAAAGAACTGCAGGCTTCTCTTGCCTCAGCTAAGGTCAGTGTTCATGACTCCACAATCAGAAAGAGACTGGGCAAAAATGGGCTTCATGTGAGAGTAGCACATGGAAACCACTGCAACCAAGAAGAACATAAATGCTCATCTCTCATTTGCCAAGAAGCACCTGGATGATCCATGCCTTTTGGGAAAATGTTCTATGGACAGATGAGTCCAAAGTGGAACTTTTGGACAACATGGATCCCATAATGTCTCGTTAAAGCAAACACAGCATTCCACAGTAAGAACACCATACCAACAGTCAAACATGGTGGTGGTAGTGTGATGGTGTGGGGATGCTTTGCTGCCTAAGGACCTGGATGACTTGCCATAATTAAAGGAACCATGAATTCTGCTCTGTACCGGAAAATTCTTAAGGAGAATGTCCAGTCATCCTTCCGTCAGCTGAAGCTGAAGCGTAGTTAGGTCATGCAGCAAGACAATGATCCAAAACACAAAGCAAGTCCACATCAGAATGGCTAAAAGAAGTAAAATTAAAGTTTTGGGTGGCCTAGTCAAAGTCCAGACTTAAACCCAATAGAGATGCTGTGGTAGGACCTGGAAACGAGCAGTTCATGCTCGAAAACCTACCAAATGTTACTGAATTAAAAGCAGTTCTGCGAGGAAGAGTGGGTTAAAATTCCTCCACAGCGATGTGAAAGACTGATATTGAATTATAGGAAGTGTTTGGTTGCAGTCATTGTAGCTAAATGTGGCATAACCAGTTATTATGTAGGGGCAATTACTTTTTCACACAGTGCCAGTTGGTGTTGGTTAACTTTTTTTCATTAAATAAGTGAAATTAAAAAAAAAACAAGTGTTATTTGTTCACTCAGGTTCCCTTTATCTAATATTACATTTTCTCTAAAGACCTGAAAACATCCAGTGTGACAAATATGCAATAATAGAGAAAATCAGGAAGGGGGCAAATACTTTTTCACGCCACTGTAGACTTTGATGGCAGATAAGGACCACTTTGCCCACCCAGACTGCCCATTTCCCTACCTACTGGATAAGCTGCAGATTCTAGTTAACCAACAGCCTACTTTCTGCCACCCCCCACTACAATTGCCTTATGTCTGTCCCATGCATGTTTGAATTCCTCCACCACTCCCCCTGCCCTCTCCAAACTATTTAAACCTACTCAGCCATCATACCTACTTAGATCCATTGACTCGCAGTCCTTTCTTGTCCCAAAGTCATGCTCTCTGTCTGGTGATTGTGCCTTCACGGTCTGTGCTGATATATTCTTGCACTCCCTATCAGTGCTTACCAGTTGTACCACTTCCCATTGCTTTTTTAAGAGATCCCTATGGGCACACCTTAAATCAGCCTCTGATTGTCACTGTCCTTAATGTGCCTGGCATGCCATACCCCCTGCATGGTCTCCCTGACCTCCTCACCTTAAAAAAAAGGTTATGTCCTGTATCTTTCACTGTACTCAAGCACTTAATGAATTTACTGTATTATAAAAATTCCACTGTATCATGGTTTGTCCTAACGCTCATTCCTCTATGTAATGTATTTGGCTTGTTCTAATGCTCATTCCTTTATGTAATGTACTCTGCCTTTTATTGTGTTTATTACCTCTACTATTGTGTTCATGATTCTCAGATGACTGCCTGTATATCCTTTTCTGTGTTGCACCTTCTTGTTATTCAGTATTTTTACCTTTTTAACCTCTTGGGAAGTACCTGAAAATAGGCATTTTATGCCTAGTATGCTTTCCCTGGTAAGCAAAAGCTAAGTAAAAATAAAAATATTCCTAGCCTGTTGTATGCTACATAACATGATCTCCCCCATGGAATAGGCCTGCTTGTCCAAGAGGAACAGAGTGACAGTGACATAGAGCCAGAGGTGCTGGGGATACTGGAGCAGCTCGACATTTGTGACCCCCACATGGCCAAGAGAGCACAGGACTACAGAGGAATCATCATAAGAAGCCTGACACACAGGAGTAGTTGGGTGGAAAGAACAAAAGACACTGTCGTATGTGCAAAAGCTTTAATGTAAAAAAACACACAGCACACAGCAGCAGTGAACAAATCGTGTTACACAGTGCATAAACAGAAGGGGGTACTGTACAGGGTGGCTGGGGAGGGATGGTGGGAAGCACAGTACAACAAAACAGTGACAGGGGAACAATGTCGGTGGTGATGGTACTATGTAGGACATGCTGGGGGTGGGGGTGGGGGTGGAGCCATCCCACTCATGTCCACCTGTGGCTGCCATGTGTATGGACCAGTGGCTGCTGCAGACCCCTGTGTGTAGGTGTCATGGCCTGTAAGGAGGTGAAGGACAACACCGGGGGTGACGGAGTCACCCTGGACCATGCACAGCCACACTGGGTGCTGGAGGCAGGGATGTGGATGTTGAGCCTTGGCATGAGTGGAGTGGCACTGGCTCTGTGGGGTCACAGGTGTTCCACCAGATCTTGACCTGCCACTGTACAGCACTGGCATTTGCCATGGTGTCCCCATGGACCCAGTGCTGTGCATACTGGATGAAGCAGGGCTCTGACATGAGCACATACTGACATGCACCACGGCCATGAGCTCACACACCTCCCCAGAGAGATCACCTAAGATGGTGTGTAGGGTGTCAATGAGGTGAGCCTCATGGGCCTCTCCCTGTTGCTCAGCCCTCTGGAAGTCGGCATGCAGGCAGTCGCGGAGGCTGGTCACATCCTCATGCATGATGCACCTGAATAGCTTAAGCTCACGGCGCATGTCAGTTTGGGACTCCACAGCTGACCACAGCAGCTGCCTGGAGTCCAATGCAGCCTGCTTCCATGGGACACAGTGCTGAGGGACAGAATCTGATGGCGCCTGCAGACCCCAAGTGGACTGTGCATGCACTATGCCAGGGGTGGAGGAGGTGGCGGGGCCACAGTGGCTATGTGTGGCTGTGCAGGCTGGCTGAGGGATGGTGGGGGTGCTGCCAGGCCTCACAACCTCTCCTGGGTTGCTGGGTGGGTGGCATGGGTAGTGGTGGTGGTGACAGCACTGGCAGTGGTAGTGGTGGTGGTGGGAGGTCTGGACTAGAGATGGGCGAAGTGGATAAAATTCGCTTCACAAATTAATTCACAAAGTTGCCAAAATCTACGAAGTGCGCAGTGCCAGCTTCATGATGTTTTTACAAGGTGAAGTTGCCCTTTTTCTAGGCATTTGCTTAACTTCTCTTAACTTTGCCTTAACTTTGCCACTTTTCTAGGCGAAGTTGTGAAGTGGGAACTTTGCAAAGTAATTTGTGAAAGCGAATGTTGCAACTTCACTGGAACTTCGCAACGTCTCTAGTCTTGATAGTGGGGTGTCAGACATGGCAGTGCCATTGACATGGGTGTGAGGTGCATTCGGGGCACGGAGACTGCCATGAGCCAGCTGCTGTACACTGCGGGGTGGGGTGGGGGGCTTGGCATCAGCGACTGTTCCCCCATCTGTGCGATCAGCGACATATATGACAGGGTATGCAGATACGTGTCAGTGTCACTAAACTCGGAGTCCTCCACCATGTAGTCCACAGGGCTGTAGAGCTGGCTCAGTCAGTTGTCACATTCCACTGGCTTTTCCAGAAACCTCATCCTCCTCAGATGCTACTTCTTGCACTGTGGAGAGAGGAGCAAACTGTCAGTGTTGCACACAATACGCGGTTCACAATGCATATTGCTGGTGGTGCATGCATGCCCCAAAGCACAGTGCTGTGTGTTGCCTAGTGTCAGCATACAACTGATGTCAACAAGTCAACCTACCATGCCTCTCAGTGATCAAACAGCTACCTGTGGAGAATGGATCATGCAAGCATGACAGTGCTCCCTGACCATGTATCCCCCACATGCCACACATGCACAGCAGCAGACACAGTATAGGCCACAACCACACACACAGACCCAAACACCAGCCCACATGTCTGCATGCCCCAGCACCCATGGCCAGCAAATGATAAAACAGTACGCAGACATCCTATGTGCATGGGCACACTCCAGAGGAGCAGGGTGCACAGTCACTACTCATTAGGGTGTCAGTGAAACATGCTGTAGAGAAGGTCACAGGGTTCCATACAGCAGTGCAAGATGTCATGGAGCACCCAAGGTGCTAACTGCACACAATATGTGTGCCAAACCCAAGTCTGCTTTGTGCCCAATCAGTGATGTGACCGGCACATTTACCCATGCACACAAGGAAGTGCATCAGCTGTGTACTTACATGGCTGACAGGATGCCAGCTGGGTCTCAAATATACCTCCAGACACCCCTGTCACCACCACAGTCCTCAGCATCAATGCCACCACCTCTTCAGCCAGGTCTGTGGCCCTGGCCACTGCCAAGAACTGTGGTCCACTACCAGTAACATGCTGATTCAGGTGCTGGGCAGCCATGGTGTCCTTTGCTTGCCCCCGTGTGTTCTGGAACCCCTTCCAGACAGCCTCCACTCTCCAGTCCTGACCACCAACCACATTCATGGCCCCTGTGATCTCTTCCCATGCTTGCCTGAAGGCAGAATCTGTGGTCTGGCTTTGGGACAGAACCACCTCCCTTTCCCTGTATGCCTGGATCAATGCATGCAGCTCATCCTCTGAGAAGTGGTGGGCATGCATCCAGTCACTGTCACTCATGGGACCAGTTGGAGGAAGTAGAAAGACAGTGGTCAGTGCTGTGTGTGGGTGAGATATGTGTGTGTGTGTGTGTGTGTGTGTGTGTGTGTGTGTACATGCATCCCCAATGTGCCCCGCCAGTGCACCAACACTGTGTACAGGGTACCAATGTTGCACAGGGTAACCTGAGTGCAATGCCAGCCTGTCATAGGCCCCACTCACCAACGTGCTGCCACCCAACACTGCAGGGGTGTAGACAACTCAGAAACCTAGACCACCTGCCTGCACCATCCAGACAGGCATGATTCCAGAGCACAGCCACCACTGGAGCACATGTGGGGGAACACGGGTGTGGTCTACAGGACTGCGGTGGGAATGGCATGTAGCAGGCTTCTATCTGGAAGAGGATGCCACACATGTGGGGGGGCTGTGGGCCAGTGCATGTGTAGGTCCCCCCACCACACCCCTGGGCTAGGCACAGTACTCCGTGGCATATGTTGAGTAACACAGGGGCACTGTATGGAACATGCCAACACACCATGACATATGGGAGTGGTGCACCTGGATAAACCATTCGATGGCCCCATCTTTATTCTGTCATGGTGGCAGATACAGTCCACTGGCCTGACGTGGTCCCACCTGGGAGACACTTGGCACCACCTCACACCCCCATGCACAACAGTGGTACGAGCAGAACCTGGTTGTCAGACCACGTCCTTTGTTCCATGCCACAGGACTCTGTGCTGCTAACTCTGGACATGCACTGGTGTTTTGTGAGGCAACACATTGGAGGGACTGTTACAGGCAGAGTTGTCAGGTCCCCACACCACATATGTGGTAAATCACCTGCTGTCAGCCTCTAGTGTCAGTAACAGTGTTATGGGCCCCTCTTCTATCAGACGTGTGGTATGTAACAGCCGCTAAGCATGCAGGTGTAGGGTGCTATACAGATAGGGGGCAATGGCGTGCTGTGCTGGACAGGCTGTACGGCCAGGGACTGGGGCCTGAAAAGTACGGTTTGACAGACAACATGCACAACACAGGGACACACACAGACACATAGGAGTATGTGATGTGGTGGGCATGTCTTGCAAAGACACCCTGCAGGCCTTTTGGGCCCAACTTCATGCATGCTCACATACAGCAGACCTGTACAGTGACCTTGCTGTCCAGAGCAAGCCCTGGGTGTGGTGTCCGATTGACCCCATTCTCCATGCACCATGTGCAGCTGTGGGGGAGCCATGTAAGGCATTTGCACACTTTTGGGACACATCTGGCAGGTGTCAGTCTGTGCTACCCTGAAGACTGCATCCCCCAGTATGTATGTTATGTTATAATAACGCACTCGGATCGTAATGTGTACAGGTGCTCCATTACAAAGTTTCCAGATTAAGGGATAGTTACAAACAGAAATGAAGGCACTTCACAGTAATACCAGTGTAATGTGGTCAATGCAACAGGTAATAGGGTGAGTAGGGTACAAGTAAGCCAACGGTTACACTACTGTGTAGGGTTTTAAGACCCTCAATGCATGATTATGGAGTATTGGTCACAATCAGTGATGCGATGTAGGTGCCCCTGCAATATTTTTCACCCATGCCCCTGCTCCAGAGTGAATCCCTATTTAGCAATGTGTCTGTGTTGGACAGTGGCTTGGAAGACAAGTACCCGGGACTGCAGAGACATCATCCTGGCTTGCCATGGTTCTATTGGGTTCCCTGTGGTCTACTTCCATGTGGGTTCAGCAGTGTTGTGGCTGTAGTTCTAATGTGCAGTGTAGGGGGTGCTATGGTCCCCTTAAATAGTCCAGACACAATTATCTATGCTAATGTATACAGAAAGGTCTGTAATGACATGCTAAAGGGGTCCTTTGCCTGCTGACTGCCCAATGAGGCTATTTACATAGCCTGGCTGGATATTGCACTTTTGCACAATGCGCTATGGTAGTTCAGTGCTTGTGCATCATGCAGTGTGCCATGTGATGGCATTTTTGCACATGCACTGTGTAGGAGCCGCACGCTATGACATCAGCAGCATCACTGTGCAAGTGTAGCTCTGTGTAGCACTATCTACATGCATGACATTGCACAGGTCATGTGCAAGTTGCACATGCACAACACTCTGATGTCAGTGGACTGACAAGCCCATTGCACAGCACAAGGACATGGGCTGCACAATTGCTTGATGTTGCATTGTGCAAAGTCCTCACCCTGGCACACTGCAGAAACACTCCTAGGCCCTGTAGTACACTGGCAGAGAGACAAGAAACACGGAATCCAGACGACAATCCAGGACACCTCAGCAGCAGGACCAGAAGTGATTTGAAATAGAACTCTGCAACATGGTGGAGCTGGTGGTGGCCAGGGAGCATCTCGTTTTAAGGGACTAAGAGGCAGAGCACTCCAGGGGTGAGTTGTTGGCCTCTGTAGGCTGCCACCTCAATGGACATACAGGTGTCACCAGGACTGGGGAGCAGACATCACTGGTATGGTGATCTCTTGCGGTGGGACCAGGAATGGCTGCAGTGGTTTTGCAGGATGGTGCAGGATGGCACTGTCCCAAGGCCTGGTAAGTATTCTCCGACTGTGGCATACAGTCATCTGGGCATGGGTTAAGCAGAGTACTGTTGGTGGAGCTAGGTGTTAAGTGTCCCCATTGCACCATCTACTACATGCGATGGGTCTGGCTTTGTCCTGCCAGGTGGATATACCACTCCTGCATGTCACTAACCAACCTTTGTTATGTGGCAGCTATGCTTGGGACACCTGTTGTGGCATAGTGTCTGTCCAACACTGTGACATGTCACTGTCCTGGTACAGTATGTGCCAGAAGGCATGCTACATGTGTCTGATGTCCTACTACCCATGCATATGGCTGCAAACATGGCAGGGGGGGCATACAGTCTCCACATAGTTTACTCTGCACTGCAGACACTCTTAGTGGCAAATGCCACCCAGGAAGGTTGCACCATATGTCTCCCCAGATGCATAGCCATTCTGGTAATTATGCCATTGCATACCACATGGGTGTTGGCAGCCATACTCAGTATACTTAATAGGATTATAGAGCCATAGAAGCTAACAGCAGATAAGGGCCTCATGGCCCATCCCGTCTGCTTTTTTTGTTGCATTGCTTACACTATAGACCCTTCCAGGACTAAGGTACTTATTCTTCCACCTCTTACCTATCCATTATGATTCCTTTGTACGTACCCCAGACTTTTTTTAATCCTACCACTGTTTTTGCCCCCACAACCTCTGCAGGAAGACCTTTCCAGGCATCTACCACCTTTTCTATTAAGAAGTATTTCCTCACATCTCTCCAAAACCTACCCCCCCCCCACCCCCGGGGTGTAGCCAGGAATTTTAAACTTGTACTCGAGACAAGAGTTGATGGAACTGTTGCTCCTGCCCCCCCTCCCATAAACACAAACCAAAACATGTCTTGCCCCACCACACAGACATTATTCCACCCCATTTCATTCAGCAGTATGGAGTAAGCCAGTGATCCTAATAGAGTCACAACGTTTTATTTTATCTAACACATACTCCCAGTCAGACAGAAGTTGGCTGGCATTTAGTTACAGTGGTTAGGATACATTGTGATAAGCCTCTGTACCGCATCAAGGTAGCCAGCCTTACAGAAGTCCATTCACACCAGCACTCATGCATGCTTACTTGATTGGATCACCGACACTCAAACAAGCATGGTCTCTAACTTTAACACTCACACATCTTCCAAGGATCATTCACAGACTCACACTAAAGCATTTAAGAAGGGGAGAAACAGTTCTTCAGGTAGTACATCAAGCTCTGTTATGTTTGTTGCCCTGGCCTGAGGTTCATGTTGCCCTTGAATCGTCCATATTTTACTGTACTCAGCAGAGTATACTGAGTATGCCTGCCGACACCCATGCCCCCCCCCACCCCCAGCTTCATATTGTGTCCCCTTGTTCTGGAGCACCCTTTTCTGTGAAAAAATACCTCCCACTTGTACCTTATTCACCCCCGTGAGTTATTTAAAGGTCTCAATACTATCCCCCCCCATTTCTCCTCTCCTCCAGGGTGTACATGTTTAAGTCCTTATAAGACATTTGATGTAGACCCTGAACCATCTTGGTAGCCCTCCTTTGGATGGCCTCCATCCTGTCTATTTCCTTCCTGAGATGTGGCCTTCACAACTGGTCACAGTATTCAAGGTGTGGTTTTACTAATGAGTCATACAGTGGCAACACCACTTCCCTCTTCCTACTGGTAATACCCTTACCTATACATCTCAGCATCGCACTAGCTCTCCCGATCGCTTTGTCGCATTGTCTGGCCACCTTCAGATCATCTGATATGATTACTCCCAGGTCTCTTTCCTGCTTGGTAGCTGTTAATATCTCTCCCCCCATTTTGTACTACACCCCCGGGTTTCTGTGACCAAAGTGCATTTTTTTGCACATTTTACATTAAACCATAGTTGCCAAACTTTTGACTACTCCTCCAGTCATTTAAAATCTCTTTCCATCTTTTGCACCCCCTCCGGAGTGTCCACCCTGTTGTAGATCTTGATGTCATCTGCAAAGAGGCAGGCCTTCCCTTCCAGTTCCTCTGCTATGTCACTAATGAATACTTTAAAGAGAACTGGCCCCAGTACTAACACCTGTGGTACCCCCCTGGTCATTCTCCCCTTCTCAGAGTGAACTCCATTTACCACCACTCTCTGCCTCCTATCCACTAACCAGTTTCTTACCCAGGTTTCCATCTCATTGCCCACCCCCACGATATCCAACTTGTTTATCAGCCTCCTATGTGGAATGCTGTCAAAGGCCTTGCTGAAGTTCAAGTAGGCCAGGTCCACCCCCCCAACCCTGGTTACCCAGTCAAAAAAATCTGATTTGTGTGGCATGACTTCCCCTCCGTAAAGCCATGCTGCCCCAGGTCCTGCAGTCCATTGGATTTCAGATATTCCATAATTTTTTCCTTTAATAGCATTTCCATGAATTTCCCTACTACAGATATCAAGCTGACAGGCCTGTAATTTCCCATATCCTCCTTACTACCACTTTTGTTAAGTGGGACTATGTCCGCCCTTCTCCAGTCCTGTGGGACTATGCCAGTCTCCAGCGAACTGTTAAACAAATCTGTCAGGGGTGCAGCAAGCACCTCCCTGAGTTCCTTTAACACTCTTGGATGCACTCGATCTAGCCCCATGGCTTTGCCCACCCTCACATTAGTGAATGCTTTCCTGACCCTCTACTCAGAAAAGGGACTGGTGTTCATTCCCCCAACCTCTTGGTGCTTTTTTGTGGTCTGTCCTCTTCCCCCTCAACTGTGAATACTGAGCAGAAATATTTAAGATATTGCCTTTTCTTGGTCCCCCTCAGTATAGCCCCATGCCTCTTTTATTTTATTTGTTGAGATCTTGGAATAACACCTTTGAGCTGGAAGCTCATTTACAAAAGTTCCACATTGAATAGAAAAGAACACAATACATACAGTTCATGGCTGGACAGTGCAAACCATGTTATTAACCATGCAGTCTCTCCCCTGGTCTTTCATTTCTCACTGATATATCTGAAAAATGTCTTGCCCCCCCCCCCCTTGATACTGTCTGGACTATTCTTTACTCAGCTTATGCTTTTGCACTCCTTATGGCCTTGCCTGCCTCCTTCTCTCCATTTCCCCGGATACACTTCTTTGTCCTCTTCTCTCAGTGTCTCCTTATAAATTCTGAATGCCATTGTTTTTGCCCTTACCTTTTCTACCACTTCCCTCGAGAACCATAATGGTCTCCTCTTCCTTCTGCTTTTGCTTTTTTGCCTGACGTGCAAGTTTGTAACCTTTACTATGTATGCTATGTTGTATTCTGGCCCATTTTCCTTCCACCCCCTTCAACATTTCTTCCCACCAGGTCTTCTCAGCTGCATTCGCCATCTTTGTAAAGTCAGCCCTTCTGAAATCCAGGACCCATGCCCTTGTGCTGCTGGATTCTGCTCTTGTTCTTATATTAAACCATACTGTGCAATGATCACTGGTCTGCAGATGACTCCCCACTCTGACTGCCACCACACAGTCCTCATTTGTAAGTACCAGGTCTGATATTGTCCCACTCCATGTGAGTTCACTGACCAGCTGCCTGAGGAATGTCCCCTGCAGGGAGTCCAAAATATCTTTGCTCCTAGCGGATCCTGCAGCAGGTAGACTTCACTCCACATCTGGCAGATTAAAGCCCCCCACCAGCACCAACTTTCCCTTCTTAGCCATTTTGCCTACGTCTTCCAACATCTATTTGTCTATGCTCTCTCCCTGTGTTGGAGGCCTGTATACCACTCCTATGCAGATGGTGGCTCCATTTCCAGACTCGAGGTTGACCCACAACACCTTGCCCAACCCCCATCCTTCCTGTAACCCAGTCACTTTGATGTTTTCCTTAACATAAAGTATCACTCCTTCACCTTTTCTTCCTACCGTGGCCCTTCTAAACATTGTGTAGCCAGGTATGGCCATTTCCCAGTCATGATTGTTTGTGTTCCATGTTTCAGTGATGACCACAAAATCCAGGCCTGTCTTAGCCATGGTGGCCTTCAGGTCGGTTATTGTATTTTCCAGACTTGTAGCATTGGCACATATGACTGTCCAGATTTTGTTAGTCATTAGGTAAATCCAGGGGCAACATAAACCTCAGGATAGCAAACACAAACACAAACCAAGCCTGATGTACAGGAATAACTGGTTTTCCCAACCATGGATGCTTCGCTGTGCATTTATGAATGCTCTATGAAAGATGTGTGGTTGAAAAATATAGAGACCATGATTGTACGAGTGGCACAATCGGGTATGTATGCGCGAGTGATGGTGTGAATGGACTTTTGCAAGGCTGTCTAGCTTGATGTTGTACAGAGGTGGATCACACTGTATTCTACACATTGTAACTAAGGGCCAGCCAACTTCTGTCTGATGTTAGCCTGTGCAGTAGATAAAATGAAATGTTGTGACTCTTTTAGAATATGTGGCTTAATACATATTGTTAACTGAAATAAGGTGGGGCAGCACATCTTTTGGTTTGTATTTATGGGGGAGGGGCAACAGTTCAGTCAACTGTTAGTACATGTTAAAATTCCTGGCTACAACTGTGACACATCATGCTCTGTTGAGTGGTTCAGGTACTGTGTGTTATGCTGTATGCCTGGGACCACACAACAAGGCATGCCCCTGCAGTCCAGTGGGTGTGCTGTGACACATCTGCACCTATCCTGCACTGCAGGAATGGCTGTGCAGGTGTCTCCATGCTGGTTGTCTGCCTGCCTGCCTGCTCTGCATATGAGGTGCCACTACTGCAGCATCACCTTCAGAGGTGCAGGAGGTCAGTGACCACTTTGCGTCTGTGGTGTCACTTCTTTCTGGTATTCTGTCATGCTATGGGCAGGCATCTCAACCCAATACATCCCACAAATACCAAGGACATGTGTGGCTGCTATGTCTACTCACCATCACCATACACACCAGGGCGGTGGCTCATATTTACCACGTGCGTGGCTAGATGCCCCATACCTGGGGCGACAGCACAAGGGGGGGCATACATAGGGAAGGCACCATATTGTGCTGCTACACCACTCAAAGGCTGCTTGCTTGTGCACAGTATACTTGGCCATGCTATACCTCCCAAATTGCTATGGCCCATGGATGGGTTGCATTGGGGCCATATGTTGTGCTGGGACACACTAACATTACCTTTTCTTAAACTTTGCAGAATGAGGGAACAGAGGAGACAGCAGTACCTGCCAGCAGTAGCAAGCCCAGGACATCAGGCAGGACCATGTGCAGGGCCATGACAGGGCCCAGGCAGGCCCAGTCCAGTGATTGCAACCATGTGAGCATATTTTGTTTTGCATCCACCCATTCTCCTACCTGGAGGCACATACCACAAAGTTCCTGTACTACTTGCCATTCCACTGCATGTGTGACAGTGTTGCACTGCTGCACAGCATATCTCACATGGGGCTCTGCCCCTGGCAGGTGTGGCTCTACCTGGGCCACAGCACAGCTGCTGCCACCTTACTACATTTTGCCTCTCATGGACTGCCACTGTGCCTATTGTACCAACACTGGTGCTCCTGGTTACATGGCACCCCTGGCAGGTGGCATGCAGCGTGCTGCCTTGGCACCCTGCAGGGACCCATAGGAGTTGCCACAACAGCAACACAGCTGTGGCAGCAACACACCTGGTGTGTCCTGCATTATGCTGCCATATGAATCCATTGCCAGGGCCATGCTCCCAGTGGGCTGTGCTGCCTCGATGGACCACATATTCCCTGTCCCACATGCAGCACCAGGCCATGCCTGCTGTAGCACAAGGGTGTTGCCACTACCTGTATCCCAGGGGATAACCTCTAGCAGGGTCCTGGTTGGCTGTGCCATGGCCAATGTTTTACCCTCACACCTCTAGGGTTACCTCTGTCTTGAGTGCTGGGCTGTCATACCTGATTCAGGGGCACACCCTGAAGCATGCCCTGTGTATCCCTACGCTGTACTTGCTGGTATCACCAGGATGGTGTATTATTAGGCACAGGGAGCCTCTAATGTATCCATCTGTGCACGCCGCCTACATATATCCCTTGCTCTGTCAGTATGTAGTATGGTTGCACAGCTAGCTGCACAGCTCCATGGCCCACACAGCTGAAAACACCACTCCCTGTGTACATATGTGTCTCATACTGTGCTGGTTTATAACTGCTTGTGTACAGCGTTCTGTCACTGCAGGTCATCAATTGCTGCGGTGCACCCTCCAGCCACCCTTTCTTGGGGTACCATGCTCCTAGAGTGCAGCTGCCCTGCCTTGTTGGGCTAGTGGCAGTTGCCCTTGAGCCATGGGACAGATACAGCAGTGGGCCAGTACCACCATCTCATGATGCCAGCTGCACAGAGTGTGTTTCCAGTCAGTCAACCCCACTGGTGCACTGCAATACAATGTCATGGCACACATCCCATCAACAGCACACAACCCAGGCCACCAGGTACCCCTTAGCATTGAATACGTGGTCTCATTCTCATATGCTGTGTCAGTCTGGGTGTGCCTGTATACCCATATGATGCAGCATCACATTGCAGCATTGCCTGCCTGGCAGGCATGGTACACATACCCTGCATCTACACTGCCAATTGCAGTCACAGACTATTTTTGGCTGTATCAGCCAGCTGTTCTGCTGGCACATTCTGGTGAAAGTCTTTCAGGAGTCTTGGACCTGTCCAACATGGCTGCCTGCTACATGGAGCAACAGCACTGCCTGCAGAACACACAGTTGTGGCAATACTAGCATGTGTGTGGCTAGTGCCACTGTAGGCTGGGGGTGTGTGCTGCCCCCAGGCCTGTGATGTATTTCCATACCAGCGTCCACAGGCAGTAGGTGTGGGTGGGGGCTCCCTTGTTACCGTACAGGCCTTCTGGTCTCAGTGCAGTATGCCATTGTGGTATACCGCTGTGGTATGGCTTTACCACACTGACCACTCCCAACGGGTGCCATCTGGGGACTTTGCTCTGTGTTGAGGAATGCCATCCTGGCCTGTGGCCCCTGTACTGCATTGTAATGCATGTATGCCAACCGACACTGTCCACCTGCACGGGTGTGTGGCTGTGTCTATAGTCTCTAGGGAAGCCGTGCCACCCATATCCCATGCATGACATGGTGGTGGCTGTGCTGCGGGAAAGGGGCCTAGCTCTGTGTGCTACTTCATCCTACATGATCTACAGTATCTGCTCACCTTACTTATGGCACCTTCTCTCTCCACACAGGTACACGTCAGACACCTGCCTTTGCCTGGCAGCTGGAAGTTTTGGAGGGCTGGGATGATCTACTGCAGAGGCTGGTCAGGCAGCAGCGGGCCATGCTGGGGACGCTGCAATCATTGGATGCAACAAAATCAAGCATAGTGAATGCCCTGGACTGCATTGGCACCCATCTGGCACAGCCACCACCTGTAGCTGCTCCCTAACACACCCCCATTCCCATATTCAGCCTGTTTCACCTCCCTTCCCCTCTTTTTCTCCCTGTGGCTGCCCTTCCCTTGATCCTTTTCCTACATGTGTACATAGTTATTTATTTTTTTCATGATTGTTGCCTTCTCCTGTTTATATATATGGTATTTTTGAGTTTTGCAGTTATACAGTAAATTTTTCTTGTTCATGTTACCCTTGTGTACTGCATCTTTTCTTGGGCAGTGTTGTCCTGTACTTTTGTATTGTTGGGGTGCCTTTAGTGCCCAATCCCCCCCCTTTGGGGGTGGGTCCCTGTCAGTCCTGCAGCACAGGGTCTCCCCTGGTGGTCTGGCAGGTGTCTGCAGCTGCATTTCCCCCTATGCAGGGTTCCAGTGTCAGCAGACATGCTGGCATTTTGGCTGTTACATTGAGTGCCACAGTTATCACCCTGCACATCAGTTGTTCGAGACAGCCCATGTCATGGCTGTTCCTGTCCATTGTCAGTGGACTTGTCCCTGTCATTCAGGCTATTGCCCTCTTGTGTTGCTCACCAGGGCAGCCACTGTCTGTAACCTGTCCATTGCTGTGTCCTTGTGGGCATCACTGCCTTCCATCCCCTGTGTCTCTGTGCAGTCTGCCATTTGGTGACTATCACCTGTCACATGTCAGGGTTCCCTGTGTCCTGGGCTGCTCTAGCAGTCTGCATCACCCTTTTGCTCTCCCCAGTGCTATATTCATTGGTGGGCAAACTTTTCACTGCACTCTGGGCTGTGCTTTGCACACTTGCATCATATTCAGAGGTGTTTGCATGGGGGTTATGCCTTTGAATATTGCGTGCACTTGGCCACCGGCTAGCACAATCAGCCAGGCAGTGTAAACTTTTCCCATGGGCACTTTTTTGAATATTGGAGCCCCTGAAGTAACAATTTCTTCTTTTAAACCAACATTTTATTCATTTTTGAATGAACATACCATACAGCAAAAAAAATAATGGATTAATTTATAGAGTATCAATTACACTGATGCAATGAAATTACACTCATACACTGAAACTACACTCATTTTAGAGTCAGGATATTGGAAGTCCTTTAAAGCAGAAGTGCAGAAAAATTTGGCAAAAAATTTGACCCTAATTGTTTTCACAATAGAACATTCCAGGCATCTTCCAGTCTGGTGGTAAAATCTTACAGTTCCACCAAAATTTGAGTATTTTTATTAGAATTTTAATTTAATAATTTTTTCTCAAAAAAATTAAATGGTCACCACATTTGGCTTAGAAATAGCATTGTAGACCTTGCAAGGGTTAGGACTGAGAAAATTACAAAAACCTATGGTGCACACCATAAGAAGTACATAGAAAAGTAGATTTGACAGTTATGCTATAATTTTATTAACTAGCTGAAACTAACTCCACAATACTTCACTGTATAACTTATGCAACTGTATATTTATCGCATGTATCTATTAAGTATTTTCTGCTTTGTATCCATTTCTGTCTTCCTCAGGTCACACCTGGAAATGAACCATGGCTCAGTGTGCCTTTCCTAGTTATCAAATGTTTAAACAAATAAAAAATCAAAAATAAACTTTTTGGAAAATTTTTTTTTCTTACACTACTGCTTTACATTTTGGTACCACATATGGGGTATAGCCAACACATTAAATATTTAAAATTCCATCAAATTCTAACAATTCAAATGGCACTCTAGACTGTGGCCTGGATATTCAGACTGCGCCTGGCAGTGGCGCAAGCATGGGCACAGAGCAACTGGGATGTGCCGGGGCCAGGACCAGGACCAGGTGATATTCAACGGTGATGCCCAATGGCGCAGCACCATTGAATATGGCACGGACTGCGCACTGTGCAGTGGCACTGTGCCAGTGCAAGCCACAGATAGGGAGCACACGGATGTGCCAGCGTAAATGCAGTTGCGCTGGGTGCAGCACCTGCAATATTCAGAAGAGGGCATGCAAATTAGGCCATAAAATATGCAAGGCTCAAATGGGGCCATTAGCATGTCGTTATTGCCCCATTTGTATGCCTTGCATAGGGCAGCCTGGCAAAATGCTCTTGGTGCCCTGCACAGAATGACATGTGCACTGAGAGGGTTCTGGGGCATCCCCCTCCCCGTAGCGCGATCATGGGTATTAGTAATAAAAGCCCAATCCCTAGTAGTCTAGTGGCACCCCCTCCCTCTCTCCTGTAGCTGCAGTCACGGGTATTAGTATGAAACATGCAATCCTTAGTAGTCTTGTGGCACCCCCCCTTCCCTCCCATAGCCATGATCTCTGGTAAATTGGCAAACCCACATTCCCTGGTAGTCCAGTGGTTCTTCCCCTTCCCTAGCCCCGATCCCTGGTGAAATGCCATAAATACAGTCCCTGGTGAACCAGAGCACCCCATCCCTCCACCCACACAGGACCCTTGCCCACCCTCTCCTCCCCACATCATCAGCGGGTGGCAGCAACCTGCCTGCATACGCCTGGCCACCAGCCAATGACAGGTTACAGTATGGGCTTGCAGGGCATACTGTCCTAGACAATCACAAATATGTGAATGACTTCATTCACATATTTGTGACTATCAATACAGTATGTCCTGCAAGCCCATACTCTCACTGTCATTCGGTGGGTGGCCAGCGATATGCGGGTGGATTGCAGCCGCCCACCGATGATGGGGGTGAGGAGCAGGGTGGGCACGGGATCCTGTGTGGGTGGGAGGGGTGGAGTGCCACTGGATCACCAGGGACTGTATTCATGGCACTTCACTGGAGATCGGTGCTAGGGGTGGAGGGGCATTAGACCACCAAGAAATATATTTATGTCATATTACCGGTGATCGTGGCTATGGGAGGGAAGGAGAGGGGCACCACTAGACTACCAGGGAGTGTCAGGATGACTGTATACCGATGATCGTGGTTATCGGGAGGGAGCGGGGGGTACCGTTAAACTACCAGGGATGATATGGGTGCTTGTGGACGATGTTCTGGGTGGGCGGGTGGCCACCATGGCTGGTGGCTGCTGTGTTGCACCCTGCAATACAGCAGCCCGTCTGTGGGTTTATCTGGAACAACTTTGCACCCAGGTTTGTGGCGCATTTGGGAGTTTTGCCAGCATGTGCGCTGCACATCCCTGGTTGAATATCGGGATGTGCTGGATATGCATGGGTATGCCCCCTTCAGCTGTGCTGCATACCATTACAGTGCACCCAGTGCATCAGGATTTGTGCTGCTCAGATGCCCCTTTTGAATATCGCGATGGTGGCATTGCAAGGTTACACCAGGTGCATCCCTTTGTATATCCCGGACTGTAACTTTAAAGTTGGACATTTTCTGATTCAAAATCTTTACTCTTTAATGAAAAAACACCACTTAGAGGGACAGAGGAAAATGTTGATAGAAAATCTGAGATATTCCTAAAAATCACGGACGGTTCAGAGGTGGCCTAATTAATCCTATTATCACTTGTTTTGCTATACATGCTACCCAAAGTCTACTTATTTGTAAAATGTTATTATTCAAATTTACTTTAAATTATGATCACGTTTAGTTTATAAATGAAACTGAAGAGAAACCCAATGCAGTTTTGAAAACATTCTGTCAGCTAAATACGAGGTATTATCTATCATTCATTTTGTTGCACCATTTCAGTTCCTAAAATAGCCACTGCTAGAGGAGAGGCTAGAACGTTCTTCTGAACCTGAATTCTAAGCTCAGGAGTGTCACTGTGCTGTAAATTGTTTGGTTACGCTGTGTGATGATGATTCGATCCTCCAAGTTCTTTCTGGTGTGATCACAGAACAGCAGAGCTTACTCAGGTATCAGTCATGCTGAAAATTTACATGACTTTGGACTAGGCAATTGGAAGTGCAGCATCACATGAACATTAGCTGCAGACCGCTTTTGTTGTAAATATAAACAAGCAGGTCATGCCATGCTCGGTGTATCAGAGTACAAGCTCCAAACCTTACAATGGGTAAGAAGCACTGTGATAGCATGTAAGTGACTGAACACTGAGACCCAGATGAGGTGAATATATTTACTAAATTAAGACATTGCTGAACAAACAGAAACTTGTTTTGAAAGTCTGACAAATTTATATATGGTTGTATTCCATGTGGTGGAGGATCTAATATGTTTTTTTCTATATCAAAAATATAATACTTCAGGCTGCCCTATTATAGGCACTAAAAGTATTGCTAAGACAGACTCCATTTTTTCCCTTACCCTTTAATAACATCCACACTCAGATCTGAGTTAAATGGTTACAGCCACAGATTTATTGGTGATATTACCAACAGATACATTTCTTCATGATGTGCATAGCTAGGAAATCTGATCCACCTGCCCAACAAAGAAACCGTGTACCAGCAACTTCCCCTCCAACATGGGGGGTGGAGCTGGGCCCAACACCCTTCCACCTGAGTGTGAGGGGAATGCTCACTGGCAAATGGGACAGGGAAGAAGTACAGACCCCTTTTGGTTGTTTCCTCCCCTGCTTCCTTTCCGGTTCCATGTCATAATGGCAATCACAAAACAGCGATCACTATTATGGCGTGTGTATATTGCCGAAAAGCATATCAGCAATATACACTTCTCAGTGACCACACTTCTGGGAACACTTAGTGTTGTTGCGAGGGAAGGGGGGCAGTGCCCCCCCCCCTGCACCCCCCTGATTTTGGATTACCAACTCCAGGGAGTGCATGACAAGAAGGGGGCAAAACTAGGTGCGGGAGTGAAAAAAAAAACAGCAGCCACAAGCAGCAGTAACATTTCCTCCACTGGTCCAGCCTGGATCCAGTGACTACTGCACCAGAGCCTGCCACCCTCTCCACCACACCACAGGGCTAGCTTGGTTGCAGCAGGCACACACCCTGACCTAAACCCTCTTCCCTGTCTTGCCCCTCCTCCTCTCTATCCCTCCCCTTCCAATCAGCCTCCTCACTGTTCCATCACTACCCTTGCAGGGTAGCGCATAATAATAGCACTAAAAATGAGTCGCTGTTTTTGCAGTCACTCATTTTTAATCGCTATCATCACTGGATATCCTTCCCTTCAGCCAAGCATCACACTGCTGGAGAATTGGTAACACTGAAAGGGAGTCTAGGTCTCTACTGGAAAGTCAAGGTTCACCTACCTAGCTAAAGTCCTTACCCTCCCAGACTGCCCTGAAGAAGTGGGCACCACAACTCATCCATACTAGTCATCAGTTTGGCATCAGTGGCCCTCACTGCTAGCCTGTTAAAGGACCTGTCAACTCTCCACATTGGTTCCCCTCCCCTTGCTTGCATACCAATTTGATCAGAGAATTGTTTGCTGCAGTGATTAGAGCTACAAAACTGGAAAACAGTTGACATCCCTTTGGATAAGGCCAAAATCTTGAAAAAAAAATGTGTCTATTTTATGTAAACCCAGTAAATATTCCTCCCTGACCCCTAATATGGCCCCTTTTAGTGAGGTAAAGGAGGCCAGGGGCATGATTTAGGGGTAACGAGGGGTTGCGGTTGAGACACTTATGACTTCTTAGCAACCCCTATGATGTCCCATAAAACATGGTTTGCCTGGCATTTATTTATATGTAATGTGGTGGGCGGAGGAGCTTTGCAACCGCTATGGCACTGCTAAAATGATGCTACTGAAGGAAGCCTTACTCTGCCTAACTCTGAGCCTAACATTGCTTTCATTAAAGTGGGGGTATAATACCTGTCACAGAAGAAGAAAAGAGAAAAGTGGGCTACCTAAGGTTGCAACTGGTCTAAAGCCCACTTTCTCTGCACCTTCCCTGGCCACAACACTGCCCTAGGCACCCCCTGATGATCACCTCCATTGGCCAACTCACATGACCTCCACCTTGCTGAGATGAGGGCAGTCCAGGCTTTGCTGCCTGTCCCCTCTCCACTGTGGGAGGGGTCATCCTCTACCTGCACAGGGAGATAATTGGAAGAGAAATGACCACCAAAGTTGACTCTTGCTGCAATACTTTGCAGACCATGCATGGCTGAGTCCAGCTCCATTATTACCACTTATGCTTCCATTACACAAACACTTAAATTTGGAGTTAAATGGTCACAGTCATTCATTTATTGATAACAGGAACAGTTACATTTGGACGTGATGTGCACAGCTGGAGAATCTCTGTCCCACCCGCAAAACCTAGAAAACTGGGCCTCAGTAACTCCCCACTCACGCAATTGGGGGAAATGGGGACCAGTGCCCCCCCTTGTCTGAGGGTCATGGAATCCTCCCTGACAAATGGGACAGGAGAAAAACAATCTCCTTTCAGCTTTTCCTTTCCCCATCTCCTCCAAGCCAGGCCCTGAAACCCCAAGAGGACTGACAATACAGAAATGGGGTCCAGATCTCAGTTAGCTGAGATCAGGTTTTCCCCACCTGGCAAGGTCCTCACCCTCCTGAATTACTTCATAGGAGGGGGCACCAGATCTCTTTTGTACTAGGCGTGAGTAAGGTACCAACCGTCATACCTGCCAGCCTGTTGAGGAACCAGCCCACTCTCCACAGAGGTCATTATCCCCTTTCCTGCATACCACCTGATCAGAGACTCTCATGTCCTCAGATAGCAGACCACTGTCTATTCTCCAAACATTTCATAAACCCAACCATTATCCAGGACCTGAATCATCTGCACAATGTTCTGCACCTGCAGTCAACTGGTGCACCTCCTTGCATGCCTGTAACCCAGAAATTAAGTAATAGTTAACATCATGTTTTACACCCCTAATTTGAAGAAATTACATGCATGCCCCCATTATACCATTAATCTGCCTTTTGGTGTTCCCTATTGCTCTGACATCCTGGGCATAACATCAGTCCCTCTGCTGGATGGTGTACAACCCCACCCATGCCATGATTCTTCTTCGTTCTGTGATTGATTCCACCTCCATCCACTAGTGATCCAGTGGCCCCTACCTCTGCCCAAATGGATATAACCCTAGAATCATCACCCCTCTTTGCACCCCAGCTGATGCAACCGAGATGCCTGGGCTGATTTCAGCTGAAGGCAGGAGCTGTTTCTATACCAATCAACAAACACTGATGAGGAGTAGCCACCAATCTTAATTCATGGCTGCTATCTGTACATAGTAGAACGGGGAAGAGAGCAAGAAAGAGTTATAACAGGTACAGACATACATAGCATTTAGAAGTCCATCAGCCACCAACTGGTTTAAATCCTACCTCATTGGCAGGACCAAGTAGGTGAGAATCCTTGATTCCATCTCCCCTCCACTCCCCATCAACACTGGTGTCCCTCAGAGCTCAGTGCTTGGTCCCCTACTCTTCTCCATTTTCCTTAATGATCTTCCCACAGCCTGCTCATCCTCTTCTATCCGCACGTACGCTGATGATACTGTTTTGTACAGTTCCGGCAAAAAACCTGCTGCCGTGCAAGCCAGCTTACAGCATGACTTCAACCAAGTTCAGCTCTGGTTTGCTTCTCACCAGCTTTTTCTAAATGGCAAGAAGACAGTCTCAATGACCTTTGGCACCAGGCAGAGACTCTTTAGGCTCCCGGCCCTACACACCTTCCACACCCTTGATGGGACCATCTTGGAGGACACCTCCTCATTTCGATATCTGGGAGTTTGGCTGGACCAGCACCTCAACTTCTCTGTGCATATAGATGCTATCCTGAAGAAACTGCACCCCAAGCTTGGTGCTCTGTACAGGAATCGTAGTTGCATCCCGCTGACTGTGAGGCGTGAAATTGCCCAGAAGATGATACTCCCCATCTTTGACTACTGCGACGTAGTCTATGGTGCTGCTCCCAAATCTTCCCTGACCAAGTTGGACACTCTCTTTAACTCCTTCTGCTGCTTTGCTATTGACTCACTTTCCTGCTACCACCACAGTGAACTCTATCACTCTCTAACCTTCTTTCCACCATCTCACAGATGCTTCTCTCACTGTGCCAAACTAACCTCCAAATTCTGGTTCCAGGGGCTCCCCTCCTATCTCTCATCCTCTCTGTCCACTCCTCCTCCTCCCCCCACCCACTCTCTCAGATGAAATGACACCCGCACCTTGACAGTCCTTCACCACTCCACCCTCATCGGTCAGACTGGTTTCACCCAACGTTTCCCTAAAATCTGGAATTCCCTCCCCCTGAAATACGACACTCCTCCTCCAACTACTCCCTTACCTCTGCTCTACACAATTACCTTTCCCTCAGCTGTTCCTGCTTTAACCCACCTTAATATCTGCCCCCAGTTTCTGCCTTCCTACCATGAGCCCCCCCCGGCAGGGTTCTCAACTTCCTGAAGGGGGAAATCAGGAAATGGCTACCCCTTGTCCACATATTCAGTTCTTGCCTCTCCCCTCCTCTCTTCTCCACTTGCCCTTCTGGGTCACCAGTGTGCACAACCTAACCCCATCCTTATTACTCCAACAGCACTTGCATACTACCTCAAGCCTGCTCCTAGTACACTCATGCACTATAAATGGTTCTATAGGTTTTGTACTTTCATATGTTCTTTTGTATGATTTTGGACATGTATTGTAATTTACCAAATGTTACTCTGCTGTTTATTGTACAATACCTTGTGTTTCAACTGTTGCACAATCTTACAATGTTGTATTGTTTGTACTACCCACATATTATTGTAACTGATCATCCTTCACAACCCTATGTAACACCTCCCCCCCAGGTCGCACCGTGAGACGAGCAACTTGCTGTATAGTGTGCCCTCCTGGTGAAACATTTCAATAAATAAATAAATAAATCTGAGACCATGATCTCCCCATGGCCAATGTGTGGCTATCTAAAATACCTTTAACCACTGCCAAAGAGGCTGCACCAGTCTGGAAGGAATTTGTCCAAAATTCATGTAAATTAAACTCGGATAGCTCTAGGGCCTCCTGTAAAACCTAGTGAAACTGATATTGTGTCAGCAGGATGCCATCTCCATGCATGAAGAAGGCCTCCCCCTTAGCTGCTCCAGAGCCCTGTTTTTATTAGCTGCCTCCTAGGACATCTCAGGAACCCCCCAGGGAAGCCCAAATTAATGCCCTG
This sequence comes from Neoceratodus forsteri, assembly GCA_016271365.2. NCBI lineage: Eukaryota > Metazoa > Chordata > Ceratodontiformes > Ceratodontidae > Neoceratodus > Neoceratodus forsteri. Next base: position 593,708,365 of record CM028133.1, on the reverse strand, counting down.
CTACTTCTCCACATCTGATCTGTCATGCACAAATCCACACAAACCAGCACATCTTCATCTTTAATAACCACATTGCCTTATCTGAGAACACCCCTCCCATCTGAGTCTTTGACTTCGTGACTACCTCCAGTACTCAGAATACCACCAGGGAAGCAGTTCAAAATTGCAGGTTCTTATAAGGGGATCTATGTATACTCAGTAGGACTCACTAAACCATTTCCAGTGTGCCAGTGCTTAGTGGTGCTCAGTGACTGCCGGCCATCAATTGGCTTCTGGGCTGTCCTAAACTAACCTGCACTAACCATCCAAACCTTGATAGATTCTTGTTCTGGCAGTCCCACTGCCTTTGACAGCTTTGCTATCCCCACCAAATATTAACCCTACACAGGAGTACATACTCTCCTCTTTAGCTACTCTTGCAGAAACAGACAATGATGGCCGAAAAAGACCATTGGTCCAACTAGTTTGCCCGTAACACCCTATCATACAGCTAAAACTTTTTGTCTATACAAGGTTTTAGCCCACACTATCCACCCATGGTCTCCATTTTACTGCTACTGCCTGAGTATCTACTAAACCCTTCACTCTGTCTGGGCTCCGCTTGAAAACATTAACGGTCTTGGCACCCACCACTTCACCTGGAAGACTGTTTTATGACTCAGCCACCCTCTCTGTAAAACAAAACTTTCTCCTGTCCCTCCTTTCCTGCCAGTTTCCTCTCATGTCCCTTTGTACTTGCCCACTATTCCTGCTAAACAGTTCCTTGCAGCTCACTTTGTTCATTCCTTTCAGGAATTTGAAGGTCCCTGTAATATCTCCCCTCACACCAGATCCTTGAAATATTTGCCTTGCCGGCCCTGAATCATTTTGGTTACTCTGTGTTACACTGTTTCCAGCATGTCCTTATCTTTCCTAAAGTGAGGGACTCCAGACTTGGGTACAGTACTCCAGGTGCAGCCTCATCTGTGATCTCTAGAAAGGTAGTAATACCTCCTTTCTTCTGCTGTCAATGATGCCTCCCAGCGCATCCCAACATCCTGCTTGCCTTACTGTACAGTAATCTCATTGGCTGGATTGTTTAATGAAGACAGTTGTGATGACTCCTAGGTCTATTTCCTCAGAAGCAGTGCCCAGTTTAACCCCTTCCATCCAGTACCCAGTCCTGGGGTTCTTGTTCCCTACGTGCATCACCTTATGCCTTTTGGTATTGACTTTCAACTGTCAAACTTTGGACCACTTCTCTAGCCTTTGCAGGTCACTCTGCCTATCCCTAATCCCCTCCTCACTGCCTATCCTACTACAGAGCTTAGTGTAATCTGTGAAGAGACACATTTTGGCCTCAATTTCTTTTCCTATGTTGCTGATGAACATATGGAAAAGGACTGGACCAAGGACTGATCCCTGTGGCACCCCACTAGTGAACTCCCTCTCTGTGGATTTGATTCTGTTAGCTGTAGCCCCTTACTAGCTCCCTTCCAGTCAGTTTTTATCCATCTAACTGGGTCCATTGCTTCAATCACAGCATCTAGCTTCTTCAGCAATTTGCTGTGAAGGACCAAGTGAAAAGTCTTGCTGAGATCTGGTTACAGTAAATTCACAACATCACCTTTATTCACTATCCACATTACCCCATCAGACAATACTATCAGGTTTGTCTGACAAGACCTCCCTGCCATGAACCCATGCTGTTTAATAGCCTGGAGTTGTTTCTCTCCAGGTAGTTCACTAGGTCCTCATTGACTGGTGTCTCTATCAGTTTACCCACAATAAAGATATGACTAACAGGTCTGTAGATATCTGGTTGCTCTTTGTCTCCCTCCCCCTTGTGGAACACAAGTTCATCTGCTACCCTCCAGTCTTTTGGAACTACCCCATCTGAACTGTGTTATTGAACAGCACCACCAAGGGTTCAGCTATTTCCAATGCTAATTCCTTGAGTACCCTAAGATGCATCCCATCGGACCGTATCAATATGTAGAGCTGCTAGCACTTTTCAGACACTTTCACAAGTTAATATCTGCTGCCTCACCTCTGGGATCCCCAATACAGCTGCCTTTACGATACTGTCTGGCAGAGGCCTGCTGTCCTCCATTGTGAATACAGAAAAGAAGTAGTCATTGAGAATGGCTGTTTTTTGCTCATCCTTCTCTATTGCCCTGCCTCTCACTGCAAGCTGATCATTTCCCCCACCTATCTTTCTTTTTTCCCTGATATATCTGAATAACTATTTTTCCTCTGCCCTTTAGCTCCCTCCATAATACGCAGCCCTGTGTCTGCTTTTGCATTCCTGACTGCTATTTTGGCATCCATGGTTTTCACTTGATACTCCACCCATTCTTCCTCCGTTTCTCTTTGTACCTTTTGAAGAATTTCTTTTTGGTCCTCACTGCCTCCTTGAACTTTTCAAAGAACATATTGGTCCCTTGTACCTATTTCTTTTGGTTACCTTCTCATGTATGGCTTTTTGCCTTCAGAATGGACCCTTTATTTCTCTCTATCTTTCCTCTGCTCCCCCAATGCCCTGCACTCCTGCTAATGTGTCCCGGACTAGTTCTCTCACCTGGTTGAAGTCTCCTCTTGTGAAATCCAGAACTTCAGCCTTTAATGAGGGCTTACAGATCCCAAGGGTTTGCTTGAATCATATGATGTTACGGTTACTGTACCCTTGTGACTTCCTAACCAGCACTGCTAATACCAGTTCTGGACTGGTGAACAACACATTGAGAGAATGGCAGACTGCCTTGTGGGTTCCTTAACCAGCTGTAATACAAAGCAGTCCTGCAATATTTCTAGCAGTGCCTGTCTTCTAGTGCTACTAGCTGCTGGAATGTCCCAATCAACATCTGGCAGGTTGAGATCACCCACTACCACCACTTCCCCTTTTGGAACCCCCTCTCCACCTTTGCCTTTAGTCCCCCGGCCCCGTCTATCTCTTTCTTCATCCTGATGGTCTATAGACAACCCTCATCCATAGTTTCTTATCTGAAGCCACCTTGATTCTCTATCCCCATTTCCTCCCCTAATGGATCTATTCTCCACTGCCTCAATGCCTTCCCTGACATAGAGGGCTACTTCCTCCTTCACCTTTTCTCTATCCCACCTAAACATGGTGTAGCCTGGGACTGTCAGGTCCCTATCATTATTCTCTGTGGTCCAAGTTGCTGTACTCCTTGTTAGGCTGGACTTCCCTTCACTATAGGAGGAATAGAAATGCCGCCCTATGGGCCTTCAGAGCATTGACCAACAAGCTCCCCTCATATGTCTCAGATTGTATTCCCCAGAGTGTGTTAGACACCTACGCTCTAAGGAGCCATTCCCTAATTGCCCTCCAAGTTCCAAGGGTCAACACTCGTTTCGGCAAAGCTGCTCTAAGCTTCTCTTTACCCACATTGTGGAATGGTTTGCAAAGGAACTTGAAGCTGGCTTCCCTGTTAGCCTGAATATCTTCAAGACACTCTACAATCGCTACATGAAAGCACCTTGTAAATGTTTTCCTCACTGCTAGCCCACTAATTCCTCAACTCCCCCTTTCCATCCTGACGCTCGCCATGTTTCTACCCCTGGCTCTCACTCTTGCCCTAGTAACTCTTCCTGCTGCTCCCACCCTTTCCTGTCCACTCCAGCCTGGCTAAAGTCCCATCCCATCCATAGTAGTGTCCCAATTATCTACCCCTCCTCCGTCATTATCATAATAAACAAGTACATGGCAGCCATCGTCACTTTCTGTGGTTTTAGTCCAATTTTTCCCCCAGTCATTGGTAATATATCCCCCCTCTTCGTTACCTCCCTAACCTGACACCCCATACACGGCCTCTTTCCCCATATGTGTAGTTGCTGGCTGCCTCACTCAAAAGATCTCTGCTTATAACCCTGTATGCCTATGGTTGATTGTACATCTGCTGACTTCTTCAACTGTAAAATAATGCAGTTTTTTTTATTTATTTCAACCTTGTACTGTACTGTATACACTGTATATACTTTTTCTTCATTGTGTATTATTGCTTTTTGTATACCTACTTCTGTACTGTACTTTGATGTATTCATGACCAGGTCCACCTTGCAAATGAGCTTTGCTCAATGGTGCCCACCTGGATAAATAAAGATTTTGATTGATTGATTGATTGATGGTTACCAGGTCCATCTCTGTGTCTGCCACCATTGCCTAGAGCTTACATAATTTATTTCCCAAGCTCCTAGTGTTAAAGTAGACCACTTTCCATATTGCTTTCAGTCCTCTCTTGCTTTTTACTGATCCTTCCCCTTATTTTTCCCTAGCCTCCTTAATTTCTTGTTTTTCTAGTTGTTTATAGGCTTTGTGAGCCCTCCCTGCTTGACCTTGTACCCTAACCTAATTTGAACTCTGACCTTTCTGTTTTAATCCCCACTGCTACTTGCCCCCAGTTCAGAGGGAGCACTACCTAGGCTCCCCACTCTCTGCCCAATTATGAAGCAGTACAGTTGTTCTTCAGGGATGGGCCAGAGGTCAGACCACTCCCTCCTAACTTTCAGAAAATACTGTTACTCTCACCAGAATTTCTTCCTTGTACTGGGAACACTAGACATGCAGGACATCTGTACAATTTCATGGGTGCTAGCTCCCAAAGGCATCTTGGAACATGATATGAGATCATGTACAAGGATGGTGTCAGCACTTAAAACCTCTACCACTGAAAATGAGAAAAGGTATCAGTAATCCCATTATCTACCCTGGCACACATTGAGCCTGAAACTGAATGTTCAGTAACAACCATTTTAAGATGCAGACTCTCATCAGAGGCTCATCTGGCCCTTGGGTCTCAGTTTTCCATTTATTGTGCAAATCATAACCACATTGTCCATTCAGAACACTACATGCTGGTTGCATATCAATTCTCCCCAGTTTACTAAAATAACTGCAGCAGGGATGAACTTTGGTAATGTTGCATTTGGCATTCACTGAGACTCACACTCTTGGCTATGCCACTTCACACCAATCCTGTCTGAAGTATGCTTGAAAGCCTAGGGCTTGGAAGCATCTTTGAACAGTTCCTACTCTGTGTTGGTCACTGGAAAAGGACAAACACCTTGGTGCAGCTGTCCAGAAATGTGTGCCAGAGAATATCTCTCCTCATGCTCTCCAGCACCCGTATGTAGTGATGTGATTTTGTAACACTGGCTCCAGCCTTCACCAACCTATCCTTGAAAACCTGCCCATGGGGATAACCTTGCATGCAAAGTTCAAATGCCCAGTAGCTACTGTAACTCCTTCAGTGTACGTACTCTTCTTGGCCTCGCTAGTTCAAGCCACTGTCATGATCAGAATAGCCCCTTTGTCAACTGACAGGCAGGACTTGAAATACACTTTGAAATGACAAGACCTCTCTGGCAGATTCTGTTCTGGCCCTTGCCAAGAGCACCCCAAACTGCCTGCACCATCTGAAACCATTTGAGCAAGGAACCATATAATAGACTGTCCATAGGGCCCATATATACTGTAGGAAATAATCAAGTAATGCATGACATAACACCCTAGTTCCCTCAGACACCACCATTACCCAATGCAGGAATGTGCTGAACGCTTTGAACTCTACAGAAGCCTTGGAGCACCCATCAGCATTTACTTGTCATAGAAACACAGAAACATAGATAATGTTGGTAGAAAAAGGTCATTGGTCCATCCAGTTTGACCAGTTTTACCCTACTCTCCCAGTGACCTTTTATCTAGATGTGTTTTTTTGTCCTCACTCCCTGCATTACTGCTACCTCTTGAGTAACTTTTACTCTGTCCCAGCTATGCTTGAACCTATTAATGATTTTTGATCCCACCACCTTTGCCAGTAGGCTGTTCCACTGCTCAACCACCCTCTCTGTAAGATAAAACGTTCTTGCATCCCTCCTGAATCTCGCCCATTAGTTTACATTCAGCCACCATTTATGCTAAATAGTTATTTGTAGTTTAGTTTATTTATTTCTTTCAGAAACTTGAAGATCTTCATCATGCTGCTCTCCTCCCTCTCTTCTGGCCTAAAACGAGTACATGTTCAGTGTCCTGACCTGATCCGCATAGGATCTGCCCTGTTGTTCCTGAATCCTTTTGGTTACTCTCTGCTACACTGTCTCCAGTTTGTCTCTATTTTTGTCATGACAGGACTCCAGAACTGGGCACAGCTTTCCAGATGGGACCTTACCACTGATCTACAGATAAGTAGTATTACCTATTTCGTCCTATTATCAAAACCCCTTCCAATACACACCAACATTCTGGTTGCAGTGCTGTAAACATTGTTAGGTTGTTTTAGGGAGTCACATATGATGACCCCAGTTCCCTTTCCTCTGACATAGTGGCCAGCTTAACTCCTCCCACTAAGTATTCCTTCCTGGGGTTTTGTTCTGTATGTTTGAATATATGAAAACGAACATGTGAATATTGCCAGCAGAAGAAGGCCTACTGGTCAAGCAAGTCTGCTTGTATTGCAGAGTCCTCAGTGGCTCCTAAGGGATCCACCCCCCTTCTAAATGCTACCTTCCCCTTCCTGCCTATCCCCTTTGACCCTGTCTCACTGTGTATATTACCTTGTACTTTTTGGCGTTGAATTTTAACAGTCAGAACATGTCGATGCAATCCATCTCACCAACTTACATCCCCAACAGATCCTAATCATCCTTGTATACTGGCAACAGGAAAAATGCTGATTCTGTGTTTGCCTTTGGTAGCAGGGCTCCTAGGCTGCACCTGCAGACTGCCTGGACCACTCAGTTGAAAGAGGCATACATCACTGATGTGTATACCAGATCAGTATATGATTATTCACAGACCCTGTGGGTACGATAAGTGCTTGATCATGTGAAACCCTCATAGGGACATTTATTAACTAGCCCTAAAGAAAACACCCACCAATGCTTCAGGAAAGGAGATGTGAAGCAGCCCATCATCTTCCCATGGCACAACTTCTTGTCTATCTGTTCTCACAATAACGTGGAGTGCTGTATGGCAGATTTTAGATTATCAGCCTCAATAGCTCAATGAGGGCCTTGAAAGATCTAAACCAGCAGACATAGTCCACTTTTATTATTGAGGTATCTAGAAAGAACCTCTATCTTCTAACCTAACTGTCCAGACATGCACTAGAAGGAAGGATGATGTGTCCCGTACAAACTACTGACATGTTTTCATTTGCAGTTTGAAAATTTGCAGGTCCCCAGCTGTTTATACTCATGACACATGAATGTGGCATTGGCCTGCTCTAGTGTCCCTCTAGTGTTCCACTCCCTGGCTCAACTCAGAATTACAACCAATAATCCATCTACTGTGCCCCAAAATCTGACATTGTGTCTTCCCATCATGGCATGTCCGACTTGCCCCATTCCTTATGTCACCTGAACTTTATCCTCTTCTGGAATTCCTCATCATAGTTCAACCAGGTTGCCACACCCCTTGCACCTATATGCACATAGGAACTTGTACCAGTAATTGAACATGCCATTCAATTTTTTTGAGACAGCTTGGAAGACAGCTGCAGCCAACATGTTGAACCCTGCTGACCACTTTTTAAATGTTTTTTCAACCTTGGGCTTCAGCATCTCATCATTTCCTTCCTCTCTTTCTTCCCCTTGTTCTCTCCAGGCTGGTACAGCAGAGAGAATATATATTCGCATATTACCAGGACCTGATTTGCAGCCAAACCTTTTCAATCAGATATGAGCTGACAGGCTGCATCACACTTACATGCTTGTGAGGCTGCTGGGGCTTCTCTTGGATTAGGATTAGCTGGTCCCACCACTGGGAGTGGCCCTTGTGGTGGAGACCTGCTGATGTGCCACTATTGCTGCCATCAGGTCTTCCCTGCTTCCAACAGCTGAATCAGCTCTTAACAACCCAATGGGGGGCAGTTTGGCCCCTTTGGGACAGACCAGTGGGACTGTTGATGGGATAGGAGAGGGATGAGGGATTCCTCTATCTGTTCCCAGCTCCAGAAGTGTTGGAGATGTTTGTAGGATAGGTGCCACTGGTACCGGGAGTGCCAGAAATGGTTCTGCAGGAGGAACAGGCTTGGGTTCATGAGGCAGTTCCACTGACCCAAGCTCTCGCCTTTCCTCCATGTAGGCCATTGTGGCTTTGATGACCCTGAAGACCCACTCGCTGGTTCCTGTATAATTGTTCTTAAGGCACAGTCAGGCTGCTGGACTATTTCCATGAGTGACTTATCTCCCCAACTTGGGTGTTGGGAGGAGAGTGGTGCTGGGTTTTGACTGACTCTCAGATTTAGTGGAGCTTTGCTTTTTGACTTCTTTGCTATCTCCATCAGTGGTCAGCTCAACCCTGGTTCATCCTGTGACAGACTAGGCAAGCTGGTTTTGCACCATGGATGGCCTTGTAATAGAAGCTCAGCTTTAAACTAATGTTCCCTAGAGCCACAAGGGCTAGTTAGTAAGATGAGTGAACTAGAGCTACAGGATGGGATAAGTGGTTGGATCAAAAACAGGTTGACTAATAGAACTCAGAGGGCAGTCCTAAACAATAAATTGTCTGAAGACATGATAGTGACTAGTGGGGTACCGCAGGGTGCTATGCCAATCAAACATCAAAACCTCTACTGCAAATGACAGTACAGCAACACAGCGATGGGTCACTATACTGTCCCTGTGGGACCCCGACACTGCTTTCTCAGGGTCTTGCACCCCCCTCTTTGAATCAACTCCAACTCGGAGTTGATTATATTAAGTACAGGGGATGCGGGCGAAGGGCCCCCTGCATGGGTGGTTTGAGGGCGAAGCCCCCTTACGAAAACAAAGTGTTCTCAGATAGATTTATTTTGCTGTTGACATAAATCCATCACTGTAATGTCAGTCGACAAAATGTTTGTTGAACTGGCATCGTAGAGACCCACAGGGTTTGGTCCTAGGACTGCTAATGATCTTTATGTATATCTGTGACATATGTGAGGGTATTCATGGAAAGGTAAGTCTATCCACAGGTGAAAAAAGCTCTGCAGGAGGGTTGACAGTGAAGAATGTGTTAACAGCATGAGAGAGGATGTGTGAAGAATGGAGAAATGGTCCAGTATTTGGCAATTGCAATTTAATACCAAAATATGCAAGATGATACATACAGGGGTCACTAACCCTTGAACAGTTTAATATATTGATAGGTCACCAGTAGAGAGCATGGAGGGGGAGAATGATCAGGGGCTTGTGATAAGATATAACACCAAACCATCTCCACATTTCAATACATCATGTGGGAGGGCTGCCAAGATACTGGGGTGCATAGGGCAAGGGAGCACTAGCAGAAGTAGGGATATGATACTGCAGCTATATAGGTCACTGGTCTGGTCAGGTCACACATGACCTATGGGGTCCATGTTTAAAGAAGGATAGGATAGATTAGAGGCAGTGAAGGAATGTGTTGCAAAGTTGATCCCTGGACAATAAGGCAAAACATTTGGGAAAAAGCCTGACAGTCTTAACATGGACTCACTTAAGGATAGAAGGAAGAGGAAGGATTTGACATAGACTTTCAAGATCATGAAAGAGTTAAATGGAATGAAAACAATATGTTTTTTAATCTGAGAAACAGTAAGCCCACTAGGGGTCACGTGCATAAGATGGAAGGAGGAGGTACAAAAACAGACATTAAAGCATTATTTCACATAAATGGAGGTGGATGGTTAGAACAATCTTCCAGACAAGGTTGTGGAAGCAGAGACAATATCAGGTTTAAAGAGAAAATATGATGTATTTGGGGGGGGGGGGGTTATAAGACAAGATAATGTAGAAAGGAAATTGGAGAATGAGGGAAATAATTAACATTAGTGTGATTCTGAATAGGGCACCTTAGGATAGACAAGATGAACTGTTCAGGTCTTTTTCTATTCTTTTCAGTTCTATGTCAGACAAATTCTAACATGCTTAATAGTTTTCTATGGACCTTTTTGAAAAACATTGCTGAATTCATGACATCCCAGTTCAAGTGTTATGGAAATGGTTTTAGAGATCTCAGTTCAACAGAAACTACAGCATGCAATTTTGAACAACTGCTAGTACTGTTTTTTAAAAGGGGCAAAAAAGTTAATGGGGATGGACTTTGAAAAGCAAAAGTTGGGAGGGGCCAAGGGTGGTCGAAGGAAGAGAAAGAGAGGGATACCACTAAACACTAAGGATGCCACATGGTGGTGTCTGCATTAGTAATGGGAGGTGCAGCATTGGTAACAGGGGACTTATGTATCAGTAACAGTGGGATTGTAATGGTAAAGAGAGATTTAAACACTACAGAGTGTTGCATCCATATTGGGCGAATCGCTCCTTTAAGTGGGGGCTGAATTAATTGGATGATCAGGGGCCTGGATAGAGTTATTAGGGCGTGCCAGTAGACACTGGGTAATGTATAGAACAGGGATAGTTTAAGGCAGTTGAATGCTCTTGACTCATAGTTACAGTGTACGCCTTACACCAGACACATGTTGCAAACTGCTATACTTTCTTTGTATTTTGTTATTTATCTACTCATGTATTTAGTTAGTTAAAAATTGGTGACAGGCAGAAACACATTGAAACAAGTCTAGCTTCCAGGCATGACTCAAGGATGGGGAGAACAGGTAGGAAAAATGGGTACAAAAAGGATACATTTAAAAATTATCTGTTTACAAACATCACTGTGGTAACAGCAAAAGTAACAACTAACCATAATTAAAATTAACAACTACAGTAACAATATTCAAAATTATACGTTGGCCCCACTTTATGGGGGATGCAGAACCATCAATAAATGCAGACAGCTAAAACTAATGACAGGAACTGATTTGTCATCTTCATTCAGTAAACTCAGTATTATAATCAGAAGTATTCAGTCACTCTTTTTACAAGGTTTACACAATACTGCTGACATCTTGTTTCTTCTTCAGATCTGTCTTTTTTTTTTTAATTTAAAGTTTATTGATTTTCCGTGTACACAAAGAAATTATAATACATAATTTGCAGTACACAGGGAGTACAGACCGGACAAACAAAACAAAACCATCTTCTTAGTCAACAACCCCCCTTCTCCCCACCATGCCCCACCCTAAGGAGTGTGCCTATAAAGAAACATGAGCTCTAGAAAAGGATAAATAAATGAAGCTCTAAAGGAAATTAACTGATGAATTGATCTAGGGAATCCGTGCTAGTAACCATGTGAGAAACAAGGACCATTACAGGTTGACAGCATAAAGCCTGCTCCATCTCTTACTGAAAAGAGAACACTTATCCTTTGAAAATGCTATTACTCATTCAGTTTGGAGATAAGTTGTGATCTCTTTCACCTATTCTGAGTGTGAGATGGACAACTGGTCTTGCAAATGTTTTAGCACCAATTTTTTAATAGCCATGGAGACAAAAGCCATATGGTATCTGCGCTCCTGGACATCAATGGTGGTGTAAATACCCAGAAAACAAAGTTCCACTGTAAACAGTTCGGCAAGACCAAGTAGGGGATCTAAAGAACTTTGGAGCAGCTCCCACAGTGGTTTAACCTTGTCACATTGGTAAAATATGTGCAAGAGATCGCCTTCCTTTTTGCCACATCTAGAACAGGAAGGGCTATTGAGATGCCTGACCTGGCATAATTTAACTGGAGTGTAGTACATGTTATTAAGTAAATGGTGTTGGGTAAGTCGGAGTTTATCCTGAGTAATATAATGATAGAGGTCCTTCCATATTTGTGACCAATCAAATTGCATTTCTAGTAATAAAGAGGCCCAAACCTTGGAGCTTGGGAGGAGATCTGGATTCCTGACACTCAAGAGACAGGCATATAGCTGAGATATCCCATGTGGTTTATTAGCCAGGGTCCATATCTGCCCTAGTATGCTGTCTAGCCTAGGTGTTTGAGGTACCGTACCAAACTGGTGTGCAATTAGATGTCTCAACTGAGAAACTTTAAAAATGCTTGAACTAGGTAATCCATATTTTGCCAGGATATCCTTAGACAAGAGAAGGGAATATTGTGAGTATAAATCAACTACTTTAGTGCCCTGTGGGAATGGTAGCCAGCTGCTAGCCAGACATCTACCTCCTGTTTTGAAATTAGGATTAAAAAGCAAAGGTTGGGCCACATCCTGTGAAGGGGAAATTTTAAGAGAAGAACAGCAATGATGGAAAACCCTTAATGAGGCTCCAATCACTGATTGGTAGAGCTCCTGTAGTAAAGTTTTGAACGCAATAAAGAAAAGAGATGAGGCATCTAGGTTATGCAAAGCCAATATTTGATTTTCTATTTGAAGCCATATGGGCTTATAGTTATCCTCTAGTGGAGTTAGCCACCTGCCCAACTTAGACAAGTGTATTGCTCAGTAATACAGGAGAAAGTTGGGAAGGCATAGTCCCCCATGTTCTTTTTTTTTTTTTTTGTATGTTCTATTTATTAAAAGTTTTTCAACACCAAAAACTCATATACACTACATACAACAAAAAAACGAGTACAAACACAAAACATATACAAATCCTGGTTATCTTACTTAATATATTCCCTATATTCCCCTTAGAAAGGTATAGTCGAGTGTGCATCCCTTCCCCAACATCTTCTATACATTCAGATCCTCACTAACACCTGCTTATTATTAATATAATATACAGTGCATAGAGCCATCGTCCGTTCCACAACTATTTATATGATGCTAGGATGTTAGTGTCCACAGAAGAAAACCCTTTTGGCCCAGTGTTTGCCGGATGTTCTTCCCCCTTCACCACCACCCCCAAAAGGGTGTTTCCCCTATACCTATCCAGCCCCCTGATGCTTAAATATTCAACCTTGCACGAAGCACTAAGTTTTCAGACAAGCTCAAAGTCGCCAAAAAGGGTGCCCAGTCCTTCAAAAACACCTCCTTCCTATCCCTGACTAGCCATGTGAGCCTCTCTAGAGCCAATGTGCGTATAGTCAACTTTCGCCAATCAGCCAGCGAAGGCCCATTCCCAGTAACCCACGTATTTTGTATACAGTGTCTAGCCAACACCAACGAGACCCTTACCCATCTAGGTAATAATTGCCACTCTTCTTCCCTTTCTATTCTTTCCACCCCGAACAGCCAGACTAAGGGGTCATGGGTCAATTGTCCCCCATTCCCTTATTTACCTCCTGGACCACCTTCCCCCAATATCTTACCAGAACCGGACATACCCAGAAACAATGAAAAAAGGTACCTAGCCCTCTACCACACCTTCTGCAGTTCGGCAAAACCGCAGGGTGTGCCCTATGTACTGCCGCTGGGGGCCAGTAGATTCTATGCAAGAACTTATAGAAGGCCTCCTTAAATTTATTGCATATCATGATTCCCTCCGGTAAACCTAGCATAACACCCCAGTTTTCCTCCGAGATCTGCAACCCTAAATCTCTTTCCCAAAGGGCCTTTGTCGAGCCCATCAAGTCTGGTAGGTTTTGCTTTTCTTGCTTGGCAAATTTCCCGATAAACCCTTTTGCATCTTTCCTGGCCTGACATACCACCCGCTCTATTCCATTTAAGTGCAGTCCCCCCCCCCATACCCAGTCATCCTACATATGCCTTCAGCTGCATATATTGAAACAAATGAGAGGCCCCCAACCTTAGGGCATGCCTGACCTTATTGAACTCCCCCATCTCCCCCTTCTCCAGCAGTGCACCTACACATACCGCCACTCCTTTCTCCCATTCTAAAAACCCCTCATCCTCCATCCCAGGAACAAAAAAGGGGTTTCTCACAACTGTAAGTAGGACAGTCTCCCTCTGGGGTCCCCCCTTCCAATGCCATAAGTGGTGCCAAGTCTCCAACGTTTCATGGACCAGTGGGTTACCACCGCCCACATCCCTGTATGCCCGCAGACCCCTGCTATGGAGATATGCCGTAAGCCTTCCTGGGGTCTCCTCCTGTTCCAGCCCCACCCAGCTAGCCACCTCAGACCTGTAAGTCCAATCTGCCACACTCCGAAGCTGCACCACCCTGTAATATGCCCCTAAATCTGGGAAGCTGAGTCCACCTCTATTTCTATCCACCTTAAGCCTCACTAAACTTACTCTAGGCTTTTTCCCCCTGCCAAATGAAGTCCATGAACCCTTTCTCTAACCGTTTCACATCTCTCTACGTAGGCCTTACCTGTAGCATTTGCAATGGATATAGGATGTGGGGGATAATATTCATTTTTATGAGACTTATCCTCCCAATCCAAGATATGGGCAATTGCATCCACCTCTTCAGGTCTGCCAATACTGAATATATCAGAGGGTGGTAGTTCAATTTATACAGCTTTTCCCACCTCCGCCCAATGTGGACCCCAAGATATTTAAAATCCGACCTGACAACCCTGAATCCCCTTTGCTGTATCTCCGGATCAACCTCCGGGAACCCCATCACTGCAGATTTCCTTACATTAATCCTATACCCAGAGAAACCGGCAAACTTTTCAATAATATCCATTAGACATCCCATAGAACCACCCATGTCTCCTAAAAAAAGCAGTATATCATCCGCATAGAGCACCACCTTGTGCACTCATCCCTCCCTGTCCCCCACTCCCACCACACCCTCGTGTTGGCGTATCACCATCGCTAACGGTTCAATTGCCAGAGCAAACAGCAAAGGGGACAGAGAGCACCCCTGCCTCATCCCCCTGCCCAGGCCAAACTTCCCAGATAGGCACCCATTGACCACAACTTGCGCACTTAGCTTTTGGTACATGGCCTTAACCCCCCCTATAAACGGGTCCCCCAGACCAAACCGGGTCATCACCTCAAATAGATAGCCCCATTCCACCCTATCGAATGGTTTTTCAGCATCCAATAAGATCACTCCCATCTTGGTTCCCACTTGTCTAGCCCGCCATATAACGTTTAACAGCCGGCGTACGTTATGGTAGGACTGTCGTCCCCTGATAAACCCGGTCTGATCTGGGTGAACCACCTCCGGCAAAAAGTTCTCTAAGCGGGTGACAAGGACTGTGGCCAGGATTTTCATGTCCACATTGAGGAGAGAGATTGGTCGGTAGGAGGAACATTCAGTCTCATCTAGACCCCCTTTCTGTATTAGGCAAATATTGGCCTCATAACATGAATCAGGTAATACCGGGGTCTGCCGCCCCTCTTCTACCATAAATACCCTCCGCAACACATCCGCCATTTGCCCTCCCAGAATCCTGTAATACTCGACAGGGAATCCATCGGGCCCACATGCCTTTCCCTCCTGTAACTTCTGTATTGTACTCAGGATTTCTAATCTTGATATGGGCTGACTCAACACCTCTCTCTGCTCATCTGTGACCTTCCGAAAATGTATCCTTCAAAAACTCCCAGATATGCTCCTTCTGCCCAATATACTCAGTTCTATATAGCTTTTCATAGAAACTCCCAAAAGCGTTCTGCAATGGCCTTTGGGCTTGTGAACTTGCGCCCCCCTCTCCCTTAATCCATAGTATCCGAGTTGGGCATCTGCCCCCCTTCATAAGCCTCACTAACAAGGGCCCGGGCTTATTCCCCCACTCAAAAACCCTCCTCTGGCAAAAAAAACAAGCCCTCCCTGCTTCTTCCCTTAAGAGGGCATTAAGGGCTTTCCTTGCCACTGCCAGCATCTTGGGGGCATCTCCCCTTTCTCCTCCTCCCAACCGCTTCTCCAGCTCTTTCACTTGCCTTTCCAATTCTTCCCTTTTCCCCCTTTTCTGTTTTTTCATCCTAGCCACATAAGCTATTATAGTTCCCCGCATATAGGCCTTACCTGCCTCCCAGAGAGTGGCACTGGAAACCTCTCCCATGTCATTCATCTCCTCATAGAGCTTCCATTGTTCTGCTAGGTATTCCCTAAATGCATGGTCCTTAGCTAAGTATGTAGGAAATCTCCAAATTGACGACCTACTCTCAACCCCCCCCCAAGATACTAATCAGCACCATAGCATGATCTGACATGTATATGGGGCTATGGCTTATCTCTGTTATCCTCCCTACCCAGCCTCCAGGAAGAAAAAAGTAATCTAAGTGGGACCAAGTCTTATGGGGATTAGAATAAAATGTATGCTCCCACCCTGTGGGGTTAACCGCCCTCCACCCATCCACTAGATCCAGATCCGCCATTCCAATTTGCCACTGCCCCATGGTCTCTGTCGCTTGCCCCTTACCCTCAGAATGATCCATCTTCGCGTCCATTGTCCAGTTGAAATCTCCCCCCATGATGAGTCCCGGAAATTGTTCCCTGACAAGCAAGCCCAACAAAGAGGAGTAAAAAAACAGGTCGTACACTGCTGGTGCATAGACACAGCCAAATGTCAGTGTCTCTCCTCGCCATACTCCAGTGGCGAAAATGTATCTGCCCTCCTTAGGGTCTCTCACTATCCTTTTCACCTCGAAGGGTAGATTCTTATGTAAGAGTATTGCTACCCCCCTTTTTTGTGAGGAATAAGGGGCTGCTAGACATTTCCCAACCCAATTCCGCACAAGTTTGGCATGCTCCCGCTCTGTCAGGTGCGTTTCTTGTAGCAATGCCACCTGTGCCCCCTTTCACCTCAGTGCAGTAAGAAGTGCAGTCCTCTTCACTGGGCTTGCTATTCCTTCTAAATTCCAAGATATGACATTTAGGTTTACAGAATCACCCATCTTCTCCTATGCAACTTTCCATTTTTTCGGGCTGTTTTCACTCGACATTGCATTATGTATATCCAGCTTTTCATATGACTCGCATGCACCTTTACATACTTCCTTTGATTTCTGCACACTCGACCCCCACATCCAAGATATAACCAGGTGACTATATTGCTAACTAAAACAATAAGAAATCTATTTATTCTATCATTTAGAACTAGTCCCCCCCAGACCCGCCTCCTTCCCACCCCTCCTCCTGCACCCCCTTTGCAAACTCTCCTCCCCCTCTATAACACTAATTCTAACATAGCACAAGTGTAGATTTAAGACAATACAGAACAAACCACTCAACACTTCTCCCTCATAACTGAAATGCGCGCCCCGCTGCCCCTGCCCACAGCCTGGTTCTTCCTTCCGGAACTGTCCTACTCCCATAGATCCCATATATGTCCATCTCTCCAAATCCCAGTCAGTGCCCCCTTCAACTATCTTTCCCTTTACCCTAACTCTCCCTCTTTACCCTTCCCCTTAACTTATCTTCCCCTCCATTCCGTTCACCCAGTCCTTGTCCGTTCCCTCCTCCCATAGGATTACCTCCCTTGGGCAGGCTCACCCTCCCTCCTATCCCTCTTTTGTCCTCATCTCAGCACCAATCGAGCCTCGATCTCCCCACTCTTCCCACTATTAACCCACCCTTCAAAATAGGTCTCTGCTCACTCCTATCCCCCTCCTCATCCCTCCTCACCTCATTAATTTTTGTGGGAGGACCATCCATTCTCCGCCTGAGAGGCGGGACCTCTAGCACCTTCCTCAACCCTCATACCGCTACCTATTCCTCCCAAACCCTCACCCACCTCCGTCAGCATGACTATAACGTGGCTCCCCTCCCCTCCACCATCCAACCCCCAAAAAAAGAACCCTAGACCACTTACCCTACACCCTCACATTCACCGCCCACCCCTCCTATATTCCGTCCCCTAGCTCCCCACCCTACCCTCTCCAGAGAGGTCCCAGGGATATGCACATTCACATGACCCAAAGCAAGGTCCTCATCATGGCCCTTGGTCTCAAGCTTTGAAACCATCTCGTGAGACCTCCCCATGCAGTATTAACCCGACTAACCCCAATTGAAGCCCCCAGACCTCCCCTGGACCTCTTTCATCCCTTCAAATCCAATGCCCAGTTCATATCTCCTCCCCTTCCCCCCCGTCGACATATCCCCTTCCCCATTCAGGATAGTAGATGAAGACATCTTTGAACCAGCAATATCGAAGGGGTGGTGCAGGGGATTAGGCTGCGTCATCAGAAAAACACACGCTAGGCCCTTCCCCGCTCCTACCTCATCTGCACTAAGGTTCTCCACTTGGCAGCGGCTCTCAGGCCTCCATCTAGACTCTCATGCATCACCAGTCCATCTGGGACAGCCCTCCAGGAGAGCAGAGGGGAACGCATATCCAGTCTGTGTCTCAAGGCTATTCACACCCCCCCCGATCCATAGTCCTTCAACCACAGCTGGGCCCTCCTCCATCTCCTCTAGAGGCTTTCCTTTCCGGGAACAGAGGGCGCAATGGCGCCAACTAGGAACATTTTCAACAAAACTTAGCCCATAGCCATACAGTCAAAAAAGTCCATAGGAACAACGAAATCACCAGCTCTCACCGTCCACCTTCCAGCTCTTCGTGTCTCTCCACCACCTTTCAGCTCACTCTCCTCTTCAAGCCCTTTACAAACTCCTCTGCTTTCTCGAGCTCCCAAAAGGAATAGGTAGCTCCCTCATGCTTAATTCTGAGTGTAGCAGGGTCTGTCAAAAAGTTTTCCACTTTAAGGCTCCTGAGCTGGGCCATCAACCCATTAAAGGCCTTTCACTTTTTTAACAGCCGGGCTGAATAGTCTTGCGAGAGGAATAATTTATGGCCCTCAAAGCTCAGGGGACCCTTGGACCTGTAGGCTTTCAATAGCGTTTCTCGATCCTGGAAGTTATGGAAACGCATAATTATCTGACGAGGGGGCTGTCCCGCTGGAGGCCTCGGTACCACCGCTTGATGTGCACGCTCTAACTTAACCATCCCATTTTTCATTGTCAGCCCCAGCAGTTCAGACAAAAACTCTGCTACAAAATTCCAACACATTCTTTCCCTCCAGACCCTCTGGGAGCCCGCTCAGACGCAGGTTTAGCCTCCGATGATAATTTTCCTGGTAGTCAAAAGCCTCCTTAAACTCCTCCAATTCCCCCTGTAGTGCACAAACCTGCCCTGGGACTGGTAGTATCTCATCCTCCAGTCTGGAGATTCTTTCTTCAGCTTCTGTTAGTCGAGTACTCTGCTGTGCCTGATGTTGTAACACCTTCTGCACTTTTCCATCTAATTTGTCCTCCAGTTTTATCAAACGTGGCTCCAGAGCTGCAATCACCTGCCCCATAAGCTCCTTCCCCAAAGCTGCCACCTCTGCGGCCGAAAGCGAAACAAGGCCTGCATTCTCTCCTCATTGGCCTGCCAACCCCTTTTTTCCAGTTTTTCCTTTCGCCCGCTGACTCTTAGATGGCATCGAAGTTAGGTATTCCTCCATTGCACCCTCCGTTACTCGAAACCACCTTTTTATTTGCTCCGGAGCGGGAAATTCCATTTATTTATCTTTATTTTTCGGCTGTTTCAGCGGAGCTAGCGGGAAAAGCGGCTCTTCGGTTAGCTGCTCATTAGCGCCCCTCCACCATGTTCTTTAATGAGACTTAACTTTTGGTAGGAGCATCTGGGATGTGTGTTTGTTCAAATGAAACTGGAAATAATTGAGTGTAGGCGATGAAAGAAAGACAGTGGCAGCCATATATTTAACATATTCAAAGGGTAGAATATCCGGGGAAGAATATTCCTTTTAATAATGTTTATAGGTCCCCATATTGATAGAGGGAGTGATTACCATCTATGAAGATCTTATTGAATGGTACTCACCAAATCTTCCAGATTTAGTTTCCTCATTTTTGAGACGTCTGAGGCTAGGAATATACCTAAGTACTTAATAGAATGTGGGGACCATTTCATTCTGAAATGGCTAAAGTTAGAACTATGAGTTAGATGATTTAAGGGGAATATTTCAGTTTTAGACTGATTGAGTTTATAATTAGAGAACCGACTAAATTGTTATATGGTTTGTAGTGCACCCTCCAAAGAACAAGTTGGGGAGTCTAGATGTAAAAGAATGCCATCCACATAGACGGAAAGTACCAGAGAGTGAATAAGAATGGGGATGCCTGTAATCTGGGGGTTGACTTGATACTATGAAGAAGGGGCTCTAGGTAAAGTTTAAAGAGAAAGGAGGATAGTGGGCAGCCCTGTCTAGTACCTTGATAGAGAAGAAAGCGGGCAGAGAAGACCCTGTTACAGTAAATTCTAGCTGAGGGTGAAGAATATAAGGATTGGAGCCAGCAAATAAACTGGGGGGGGGGACCCCATTTTCCTCAGCATCATCCAAAGAAATGTTAGATCTACTCTGTAGAATGCTTTTTCAGCATCCAACAAAACAAGGGCCATGGGAGACTGGCAGAATTGGGCAACCTGAAAGATGTGACTCAGTTTCCTGAGGCGATCCGAAGAAGAACATTCGGGTACAAAACCCACCTGTTCCTGGCTCAGTAGGCCAGTCCATACTGCTCTAATACACCAGGAGAGAAGTTTTGTTAATATTTTGATATCATAATTCATGAGAGAGATCTGCCAGTAACTAGAGGGTTGTGAACGTATTTTCCCAGGTTTAAGAAGGTGAAGTATAGTGGCTTCTAGGAGTGATGGGTCAAGATAATCCGCTGACAGCATGTAATTATAAAGTCTGAGTAGTAAGGGTGCTAAATCTTTAGAGAATAATTTATAAAAATTGGGGGGGAAACCATCCGGACCTGGGGTCTTATCCATGACTAAGTCTTTAATCGAGGCCTCCATCTCTGAGAGAGTTAGAGGAGAAGCCAGGGAAACTTGCTGTAGTTGTGACAGAGAGGGAAGATCTATAGAATTCAAATAAGTTTCAGTGTCTTGAGAAGATGGTTTATTGATATGATCCCCATATAAAGAATGATAGAAGTCCTCAAAGACCTTAGATATTTCCCTGGGAGCAGTTTTAATGTTACCATCCTGAGCTACAACTGAGGGGTTAGCCTAGAACTCTCCAGTTTACATAGTCTTAAGGTAAGGAGCTGATCTGCCTTCTCCCCTTGGTCGACATACGTCGATTTAGTTTTAAGAATAGCATACTCCGCCTTTTCCTTGATTAAATCTGCATATTTATTCCTAAGGGAGACAAGGGTGGCAAGCAAATCTGTCATTGTAGACTCAGAGAGAGAGAGAGATAGTGTTCTGCTGTCCTAATTTGACCTAGGAGAGAGATAGCTTCCTTTTCCCTGCATTTTTTCCTAAATGAAGTAATCTTAATTAGCTCCCCTCTAAGATAACATTTAAGGGCCACCCACAACATATCCTCCCTTTGGACCGATCCCGTGTTATCATCCAGGAAAGCTTGAATAAGGGAATGTATTTTGGAGACAATAGTTTTGTCTTTAAGAATTTGGGTGTTGAGTTTCCAAATCATATCCTTTTGGCTGAGGGGATCAAAAGTTAATAATGTACATACTATAGAATGATCAGATAAAACCATGGGTTCCATATCCGCCTGGAATACACCTTGTAAAAGAGAAAGACTGATGAAAATATAGTCCAGTCTGGACCATGTTTAGTGAACCGTCGAGAAGAAGGAAAACGTTTTCTATTAGGGTTGAAAGTACACCACGGGTCGCATAGTCCTAGTAGGGCTATAAAATCGTGCAAAGCACTTTGAGGTGGAGATGTCAGTTTTAAGGTCATGTATGACCTATCCAAATCTTGAGAAGGAGGAATATTCCAATCCCCTCCCAGAATTAGGTAATTGGGTAAAAAGGGTGTGAGTTTATTAGCTACATCCATGAGAAATATGGGGTCGCTCCCTACTGGTCCATATATAGAACCCAGGACAACTCCCTTACCCATCAATGTACCTTTCACCAGTACAAATCTACCATTAGGATCCATCACCGAGGTTTCAGGCAGAAAATATATATTATGTTTAATTAGGATAACCATGCCCCTGCTTGCCTGCGAGTCCCCTGCTGAGAAGATTTGAACTATTCCTTGTCTTCTAAGCCACATGGCTTCAGTCACAATCAGGTGTGTTTCTTGTAGGAAAATTATATCCGCGTTCAGCAATCTACAATGTTTCAACACCTGCATTCTTTTCACCGACTCCCTGATTCCCCTTGTATTTCATGTTATCACTTTAATAGCTACATTCACCATATGTAATATTATTAACATGTAAACCATTTACTAGAGCATTCCAAGGTAAAAAAAGTTATTTGGCACAGTCCTACCTTATACCAACCCATTGAAAGAAAGGCAATATCCCTATTAAACCAGATATGCACAGAGCCCTCTTGTAAGATAGACTGCTTAGTAATGTAACCAGTCAGATACCCCCCTCCCTTCCCCCAACAACTACGTACAAAGTACTTTAATATTTGAACGACCGCCCGTATATATCCATGAGTCCTTGTCCCAGCAACTCCTGACTGCTCCTCTAGTAAGATGTACTTGGAAAAGGAAGCACCAAGATATCTTGTCGTCAGGAATGCCGACCTCCCCCACAGTGACAGCACAATACCGATGCAGGCATTGTGCCGCCTCTTCCATCACTGTTTTCTGTGAGGGGCAGAACCCCCCAGAACCACCAGACTCTAGGATTCTATCTCCAGGTGGGAGTTGGTCTGGGGATGGGGCGGAACACTGGGGGAAGGCGAAACACAGAAAAAGGACCATTACCATGAATGTCACCGTAATGGTCTTTTTCTGTGTTTCACCATTGGGGTGTTGACCTCAAGGAGTGATACGCTTAGAAAATAGTCACCTGTAATGTGTTTTAAACCTAGGTCTACTTCTGTTACCTACCCAATAAATCAAACTTAGGAAAAGGATTAAAAAAGGTTTTGCGGAGCATTAGGAAGCTGTTCCCCCCCATTACTTAGTCCGTTTTGCAGATTCCTTTAGCTTGCCTGGATTATAGCAACCCCCCAACCCCACCTAAATGATCAGCCCTTTCCTATGGTACAAAGCCTGATTCAAAGCTTCTTGACTTGACCTCTTAATGGTCTTAATAGATAAAGTTAATCATGCCCCAGGTAAGTACCCCCTGGGAGAAGCAAACCAGTTGAAGTTTGACTGCACTAAGAACCACAATCATAATTTCAAGTGCCCCAGTGTGGAAAATTAAACAGACCTAAGCCCAAATAACTGCTCTGACTTGTATCCCTTCCTGTGAATTAAAACCCATTCCGAGAATGGTTCTTCTTTCAGCAGCATCCCATTGACATATTCAACATAAAAAAAGGCATAACACATCAACCAATAAAATAAAATTTTAAACTTAAATACTTGGGTCTGGAGTCCATTTAGAGTCATGGCTATTTGTTAGGCCCTGTAACAAACAGTATTCAGGACCAGCAGAAGGTCCAGTTTCAAACAGGACCTCTACAAACTGACACCAGAAAGAAAAGTTCCACGCTGGATATAATGTTCTGATCTTGCGCGAGGAACCCCTTTGGGCAAATCGGGACACTACAAGCCTGGAGAAAAAAAACCAAAAATTAGAGAAACCTCGGCCTACCCATCCTATGAACAAGAAACATTGATCAGGTACCCACTTTAAGCTACAAACATTAAATCTGACTTGCTGACAGTTTAATAGAGAGGAAAACCCTCTGTAGATTAGAAGACCGAGCAATCAGTAAGTTCAGCCCATTTTAAAGAGATTGGGGAGCTTGCTTGCTAGGTCGCTTGCTGCTTGTGAGGGTGAGTCAAATGAGATCCAGTTGCCCGAGATGGAAACTTGAAGTTTGGCAGGGTAGTTCATTCTGAAGGGGATGACTGCTGCTATTTATTTGCTAACTGTGGGGTGGAAGGCCGTTCTTTTTTGTCTGACTTTGTAAGACAGATCCTGTGAAATTCTGAGTTTGGACCCTTCCCAGGTAATGGATTGTAATTCTTTGGCTTTGTTAGCACATGCTGTTTCTCAATGTAGCTCAAAAACTTCAGTATTATTGGGCGAGGTGGAGCACCAGACTAGGGTTTGGGTCTGAGCGATCTGTGTGCTCTTTCGATGTGATAAGTGGCATTAAATGGGGAGGGACCTACAATCTTGACCAGGAGCTTCTGAATAAACGCCGTGATGTTGGGGCCTTCCTGTGACTCTGGGAGGCCAAGAATTAGAATATTGTTGCGACGGCTCCATCCCTCGAGATCTTCCATTTTGAGTTGGAGTTTCTGTATTTGTTGACAGAGATGGACCATGTCTGGGTTTACCTTGTGTCTCCATTTCTCTGGTGATGCCAACTTGGTTTCCTCATCACCCATCCTCCTGTTTAAATCGGTCATGTCCCCTCTGATAGATTTCAGCTCATTAGAGATCTCCGTGAGGGTTTCTATAAATGGTAGCAACTCCTGTAGGAATCGGTCCTCTGTCAGAGGAATTGGCTGGATAGTTGCTGCACTGGTCTTGCCCGATGCACCAGTTTGGGCCTTCGATTTCTTGGGTATCTTTTCCGGTGAGGGAGGAGGCATATGTTTTAACTGGGCCTGCTTCATATCAACACGTCCATCGCGGAAGCAAAACCTCCAATAACGATGTAGTCTGCTTTGATAGTTGTTGTTGAAGGCAGGGTCTCTCTTTTAATAAAAGTATTTAGGGCCGAGGAAGCTAGAATCCTGGTATAAAAAGCAGTAAAGGAGGGTTAGAAGTGGGAACTCTGAGTCTCAGCTGCTATCAAGTTGCCTGCATCATGCGACTCCCAGATCTGCCTTTTTCTATCTGTAGAGTAAGAATTTCTAGATGATTTGTAATCTAGGGATGGGCAAACCAACTCTGCCTCACTTCCAAACCTCAACTGGACCATAAAAGTTTCAGCAAGCCAGCCACACCATAATTTTCATAAAAATGTTATTTTATTTGTATTTCTTTGAACACAGCGATCCC
Organism: Neoceratodus forsteri; assembly: GCA_016271365.2. Lineage (NCBI taxonomy): Eukaryota > Metazoa > Chordata > Ceratodontiformes > Ceratodontidae > Neoceratodus > Neoceratodus forsteri. The sequence goes on along the minus strand of CM028133.1, from coordinate 593,683,778 downwards.
TGTATGTACACAACGTTTCACCCAAACTTTGGGCTTCTTCAGGGGCAAGGATCTATACAAATATAAAAACAATAATATTCTAATATTTACCATTTTATAATAATAAGCATCATTACTTTTTTTATTTATAGGCATGGTATACCCCTTATCCGATCATCTGCTAACCTTAGCAGTATAAAGTCTTAGACAATTACTTTTCTTCTAAAAATAAAAATGAAAATAAAATATAAAGAACATCTTTATATCTGGAGCTATATCCAATTCATGAAAATCATCTGACTTTCCATTTTGTAACAATAAAGGATAGTTACTATTATAACTGCTGTTAATAGATTCCTTATACATTTGTAATTAATATTAGTTACCTAGTGTTCTCACCCAAGTATTTGCTTGCTTCAGTTTGTATTTGATATAAATGTTATTTCTTCATATCTGCAAATTAAGCAATAATGCATGACAGGGTGTGGGTTGTGCTGAGATAACATCATGCCTGGGTGGTTGGGCATGAGGCCGCAGGCCAAGTGCATTCAACGTCCCATAAGTGAGGTTATCCCAGCAAAACCCACACCCTGGAGTGCATTATTGCTATTATACAATGGCTCATTGTTATACAAAATAAAAAACAAATTTAAAATGTTTTTAGTAGATTTTTAGTGTGGCAATATATCTTTGTTTCTGAAAAGAAGATGCAAACAAATAAGTGAACAGTCAATACAGTGAGGTTGTACTGGGATAACCTCACTGTGCCAGGGACACACTGACCAATCAGAGTCCAGGAAATTTTCTTGCCATTGTATAATATAATATTGGGGACAGTAAGTTCATACATTTGTAATGTTCATATTGTTATTTTTCTGACTTTTCATTTCTTATTTCCATGTATTATACTTTAACAATTTAATAATGAGTTTTGCAACGTTTCCTGTCAATTCATAGGGGAGTGCCACAGTATATTTGCTCTGGTTACTACACTGATTTTTTACTATGCAATTCCTGTATTCTTAAACATTGTTACTAACTAAATAGAAGCTGAAAGTTAATGCACTACTCTGTTACATATTACTACAACATAAAGTTAACCACCATGTAAATCGTAGCAATGGATTTCAGTAACTTATCTATTTTTTGAAAAAAAATTTCCTGTGAGTCCTAATGATTTTACCAGATCACATTTATATTTACTTTCATTGTATATTTATCATTTTAACAGTGTTTTTTTATTTTTTTATTTTTTATTTATTGGATTCTCGGATTGATACCTGTGAGCATGAGCTCATTCAATAGGTTCCATGCCAAAGGACAATACAGACAAAGTACAGTTTGTTTTACAGTTGGCACACATTACAGGGTTACTAGGTCACCGGAAAATAACAGTAATATGTTACTAGTACAATCTTTAAATGCAGAATTGATACAGTTAGTTAGAAGACATGGCAGGATAAATGACAAAGGCAATTAATAGAGCTCTTTTTTACAAGTAATGGAGGCATTGTTCAATGTATGCCCGAGTCAGTAACAGTTAGCTTACCTAAGGTCAGGAGGGTGAAAGGGGAAAAAGAAAAGAGGGAGATGGAGAGGGGGTGGGAGAGGGAGTACAAGGAGTGAGAAGCTATAGGGGAGTAACAGTGAGGGGGAAGCTTGAAGGGGGGAGGGTAAATAACAGAGTGCTACCAAAAGTGCTGTGTGCCGTTGGGTAGGCAAGGAGTAGTTCAGCTGTCCTTAAGGTGAGAGCCTTCTAGGGAAGACCTTAATGAAAGCAGTCACAAGAGGCCTCAGCTACTAGGTGTTGCCACAGGAGGTGCTTGAAATGACCCAACGTAGTTGTACTGGACAAGCCAGGGTGCATCAAATTTATCCAGAGTGGGGCTCTGTAGGTAAAAGCATGTTGTCCAAGTGCAATGCGACACTGAGGAGTTCTGAAAATCTGATTGCTGGAACTTCTGGTGGTGCATGGATTTAGCAAAGGATTTAGGAGGGCTTGAACACCCAGAGGCATCATATTTAGACTGATATTTTTTGCTAGTAGGCAGGTTTGGTATGTGAGCCTACTATCAAACTGTAACCAATTCACCTGGGAATAAAGGTCACACATATGGGTCTGTTGCGCAACACTGGTGAGAAGGTGGCAGGCTTTATTCGGAGCCATTTTGGTGCGCTGAAGGGCAGTGTCAGTATCAGATCTGTAGATGACCATACCATAGTCAGTGAGTGAGTGAGGTTACAGAGCTAAGTATGGCTAGTTGCAGCACTTCCTGTGTTAGGTTTTTCTTATGCCTGTACAGCATACCAATCCTCCTGTGTATGGCTTTTGCTGTATTGTCCATGTGCTGTGTGTAGGACAGGGCAGAGTCAATGGTTATACAGAAGTACTTGAATTGCTATACTAGCTCCAGGGGAGAACCCACATAACTTTTAATGGTTAATTGGAAGCTCTTATGCTGACTATGGGTGCTGGTAAACATCATGGGTCTTTTTTTTTTTATAATTCATTATGAGCTTATGATCAGTAAACCATTTTTCAACAGACACAAAGCCTAGTTGGAGTTGATCCTGAAGGTGTATCGGATGAGGGTGCCTATTGAAGACAATGGCATCATCTGCATATAGGATAATATGGCCCTGACAGGAGTTCAGAAGCTTGTTTAGAAAGATACTGAATAGTAGTGGACCCAGGATGGATCCTTGTGGGACCCCTGAGCGAACAGGTCTGCTGTCTGAGAGGACGTTCTCATTTGTTACTTGCTGAGTTTGATTAGTAAGATTGCTGGTGAACCATTTGGTGGTGTCAGAGGAGAGACCAATGCCATTAAGTTAGTCAATGAGGAGTGAGTGGTTTACCATATCAAAGGCCTTGGTGAGGTCAATGAAAGTTGCCCAAACAAAGAGCCCTTGATCCAGAGAGTTATGTAAAGTATGTAACCAGTGAATTCCAATACGGCTTTGACAGTACTATGTCCATTCCTGTATCTGTGTTGATGAGTAGATTGAAGATTGCATAATTCCAGGTACTCCACAAGCTGGTCGGTGATGATGCGCTCCAGGGCTTTCGAAAGTGGTGGTAGGATAGAGATCAGGTGGTAATTCCCATGAAGTGCACGATCCCCACTCTTATGAATTGGGGTGACAGTCGTGGATTTCCAGCATTGTGGGAATTGTGAAAGGTTAAAAGAGAGGTTCATTATTTTGGTAAGTGGCATAAGGACTTCATCCAGGGTGAGGTTGATAAATTTAAGATCCAGGGAGCCACCACTGTACCTTGACTTCCCTAGAACTTTCATAAGATAGCATCTGGCTACATTTTCAGTGACAGCCTTGAAATAGAATGGAGGGTGGTGATGTTGTACAGTAGATCTGGTATTCCTTTGTTGCTTGTTGGTCTGGTGGGTTGAAGTAGTAAGGGGGAGGATACTGCTCAGGTCTGAGAATGCCTTATTGAAGACATCCGCAATGACTTTAGGGTCCAGGGTTAGTGTTTGTTCAAGATTTAGCATATGAGGCATGGTCTTGAGGTCCTTCCCTGTGATGTCACTTCTGTTTTTCCAGAACAATCTGCTGTTATTCCAGCTGCTATTGAGGGCATCCTTATAATATTGTTTTTTGCAGTCCATACCACTTTGGCACATTCATTTCTAGCCCTCCTATAGTTTTGTAGGTTTGTAAGGGTTCCTGAGGCCCAAGCCTTGTGCCAGAGGTGATCCCTTGTTCTTAGTAGTTCAATGAGGTCAAGGGTGATCCATGGGTTACATGTCCCCTTTACTTTTGTAGTGCTTAGAGGTGCATGTTTGTCACAGACTGTGCTGAACCGACTAATGAACAGGTCAAGTGCAGTGTCAACATTGTTTGTGGAGTATCGGTCAGACCAGTCAGTGTGCCTTAGCTCAGATTTTGGCAGCTCCAGGTGGTCACGGATGTTCTCTTAACTACTATCACACTGGAAACACCATCATGTGCATATGCTTTCACTACTCCTTGATGATCTATTTTAATTGTAAACAGTTTTTTTATGCTGCTATTTGCTAGTTGGAATTCATTATTTGTTATTAGCTAGTACACTTACTTTCTAGTGTTTTTCATTATAGTCTTACAAAAGGGTACCCACCTAACTGACTTCCTTGCAGCACTTTCAAACCTTCCCAAATTTGGCTGAATTGGCTCTGTTCATGAAAACTGAGCCTTTTCTGGCTCGACCTGAGTTGCCGATTTGGCCCAGTTCAGAAGTGCAGTCCAGTTCAGTCTAGCCAGATTACAGGCAGCAGGCTGCAAGGCAGGGTACAGAAATAAAATAAAATAAAAAAAAATGTTTTTTTGTCCCTAATCTCTACCAAATACTCTCAAGTCCCTGCACTGTCACATGAGTAACAAAGGCAAACACTCATGATACTGGGGCACCGAAGGGATCAACCAATCAGGGACTTTTGTCTGTGATTGATTCATGTTCTAGCCAATCCTGTGTGTCAGCCACCAGAGGCGATCCTGTAGGAAACAGCATATCCAGCTCAACTGAGGCTCTGCATTTAAAGGAGATGGTTGTGTTGTGGAGGCTCCAGGAAAAAATGAAACAAGTTAACAACAATGTTCTTTTTCCTTAGAAAGAGGGAGAGGGAGAGGAGAGAGAGAGAGAGATAGAGAGAGACACCAACATATTTAGTGCAGACATTGCAAAGTATTTAACTCCATAGGTAAAAAAAAAAGAAAACGTGTTTCTTCCTTAGTCAGAAGAGAGAGGGAGGGAGACAGAGAGAGTGGGAGAGTATAGAGACACCAGTGAATGCAACAACAACCTTGATGAAAGGAGGGACAAGGGGGGAAATGATTGAAACGTTCAAGTACCTCAAGGGAATCAATAAAGTCCAGAAGGGTAGCATCTTTCAGAAAAAGAGATGTGTAAGAACAAGGGGGCACAGTTTAAAGATAGAGGGGGGATGGCTCAGGGGTAATGTGAGGAAATTCTTTTTCACAGAGAGAGTGGTGGATACATGGAACAGCCTTCCTGAGGAGGTTGTTGGGTCTAAAACAGTGGGGGAATTCAAACATGCATGGGACAGACACAAAGCAATTATAGTGGGGGGTTGCAGGAAACAGGCTGTTGGTTAACTAGAATCTGCAGCTTATCCAGTAGGTAGGGAAATGGGCAGACTGGGTGGGCCAAGTGGTCCTTATCTGCTGTAAAGTCTATGTTTCTATGTAACAAACAGCAGAGTGCTTCAGAAGACATTGCAGAGTACTTAACTCCACAGTAAAAAAATGAAGCAACATTTTTCTTCCTTAGTCAGAGTAGAAAGAGAGAGAGAGAGACCAACAAATTCAACAGCAGACAACAGCAGAGTGCAGATGTTGCATAATACTTAACTCTACAGTAAAAAAAAAATGTTCGGGAGAGAGAGAGAGAGAGAGAGAGAGAGAGAGACCAATGAATTCAACAGCAGAGTGCACACTGCAGTCATTTTTTCTTAGTTTTAGAAAGTGTGAAAAAAATACTAGTGTACAGTATCCAACAATTTAATAATTTTTCTCTTTGAAAAATATATTTTTGTAAAAAAAACAATAAAAAAATAGAAAGTAAGAACTAACAAGGAGAGCAGACAGAACAGGAGGACTCTGTCTGAGGGTCATAGTGCATCACTGATTTTGAGGGGCGGCTTATAGTGCCATACAGATTTTGAAGTGTGGGGGTCACCCACATCTCAGAATCTGTGTTGCCCATCTTTGTGCCTGAACTACTACTAGGTCATACTACTGTAGACTCTGTGTTCCCCATCTCTGTGCCTGAACTACTACTAGGTCATAGTTCCATACAGATTTTGAAGGGGGTGGGGTGTCACTTCTCAGACACTGTGTTGCCCATTTCTGTGACTGAACTGCTACTTGCTCATAGAGTCTCACCTATGTTGGGGGGGTGTCACGTCTCAGACTCTGTGTTGCCCATCTCTGTGATTGAACTACTACTAGGTCATAGTGCCTCATGTATGTTGAGAGGGGGGTGTCATGTCTCAGACTCTGTGTTGGCCATCTGTGTGACTCCACTACTACTAGGTCATATTCATTGTTCTCTGAGCTGAAGTAAAAAAATAAATGATTTATTTTCACTCCAGCTTCCCTACCAATGAAAGTAAAGAAATTATTTGCAATTGTTTTAAACCCACATTGATATTATATTTATTTATATGGCCAGCAGTCTAGTCTGGAGGTAAGAGTAATGAGCTGAGAATGAGTTTGATATGTCTAGCAGACCTGGGTTTGTTCTCACAACCTCCACTATACTGTTTAACTCTGAGCAAGTCATTTAACCTCCCCAGTGCTCCCAGGTTGCCCCTAAAAACAGGCACTTCTGGCTAGTGGGCCTTACTCATTTACCAAAGAATAACATATACAGTATACAAAATCACACATACCCCCATAATGCAAAGCATCATGGGCTGCATATGCAAATCACCACAAAATATACTGTTTTTTTAATTCAAATGTTTTATTGTTTTATAAGACATACATAACATATCATAAGGAATAAATCTCATGCTTGACATTCGGTACACATAAAATACATGTCACAACATTTAACAATCCCCCCATTCAACCCCCTCCCTCCCCCTGGAGCATGCCCTCTTAATTAAAAATAGTCAAGATCAAAAGAGACGTTTCTAAGGAGAATTTACAGTGGTCTATTGATGTTAACAAGGAGGAGAGTTGAATTCTGTTTGCTAAGATATTATACTGGTTCAACTTTAAGCAGAAATGGCCTTTCGGCACCATGCATTTCTGCTTAAAGTTGAACCAGCATAATATTTTGTAGTGATTTGCATATACAGCTCATGATGCTTTGCATTATGGGGGTATGTATGATTTTGTATTTCTTTGAAACTTGGCTTCCTGGCCAATGCCCTTTGGGGTAACCCTTGCCTCAGTGCTTATGCACTAAGGTTCTTTATGTTATATACACTCTCTCTCTCTCTCTCTCTCTCTCTCTCTCTATATATATATATATATATATATATATATATATATATATATATATATAAAATTATAGTGGCATTGTCCTGTGGGGTAGATCTCTTGACTTACCAGGTTTCATTTTGATCAGATCAATGGATATCGTGCTGTGAATAGTGAAAAAACAGTAAAAGTCATCTTTTTTGGCTGTTTTTCCCTCATCATGCTGTGGCCTTATAGCTTGGAATTTTGGTCTGAAATTTTTAGGGTAGAAATAGCTTGCTCCAAAGAACACACCAGCATTAGTTTGGTGGTAAAATATTAATCTGTTCCAAAATTATTACATTTTGAAGTTTTGGGTTCTGAGCATGCGCGGTTCAGGCTTTTGAATAGCTGCATGATACAAAAAGAGATTTAGGACTCATGAAAAGGGATTCTGAGAGCTCACAAAAAGGGAATTGGCTCACAAAAAGGGATTTTGACAGCTCACAGAAAGGGATTTTTAAAGTTTACTATTTCTTTGTCACTTCACTGCAAAGAAATGGTTAGGACATTCGGGTTGAAATTTTCAGTGTAGAAAGGGCTTACCCCTCAGATGTGACTTGCTGGTTTGGTGATAAAATTTACATTGCTTCCATACGTATAACATTTTGAAGTTTGGAAATTTCCCATTGGATAACATTGTGATGGACACAGTACCTTTTGGTGTCTATATCTCTAAAATGGTTTGAGATACAGATTGTTCACTAAACACAGCTTAGTACACCTTTGGGTTTACTAAACAGTGATGCAGGTTGCCAGTCCATGATTACAACTGTGGTGGAATTTTTTCTAATGTTCCTACTGTTACTGAGATATTGCACCATTTGCTGCACAAGGGTTACTTGGAATGTCTCTAGGACTGCACTGCATCTCTACAATTATAGGTAGATGGGCCCTGCACTCCCACATATGGATACCATTATGCAGTAATGGGACTGCAGGGCCCTCCATTATGCAGAAGTGGGAGTACTGGGCCCACAGGGAGATGACAGTTCATTACAATATCGCTACACATATGGATAGATGGGACCGGAGCTCCCACAAATGGATACTATTAGGAGTGATTGGAGAGTGATGGGAGTGCAGGGCTGAGAGGACCCTGTGCTCCCACAAGGAGATTTGGGCCCTACATTCCCACATATGGATACCAATATGCAATAATGAGACTGCAGGGCCCTCCATTATGCAGTAGTGTGGAAGCATAGGGCTGAGGGCACTGCACTCCCACAGGGAGATGACAGTTCATTACAGTATCTCTACACTAATGGATATCATTATGGAGTGATTGGAGTGTGATGGCGCTCCCACAGGGAGATGAGGGTTAATTACAATGTCTTTGTACACTTATGGTTACATAGGAGTATACAGCCCTATAGCCTTGTGCATCTACAACACAGTATAGACTGATGGGAGCACAGGACATAGAGGGCCCTGCACTCCCACAAACATAGAAGCGTAAGATTAGACTTTCTCAAAAAGTAAGAACATTCATTGCAAAAAAGTTCATTAATGCATCAGTTAGGATTGAAGCAACAAACATAGGAAAATGAGGCATTAAGGCTTCCAGCCCCAACACCCCCTACCCCTACCACCCCAACCCACCCCACCCTCTCCTATGGGGAAAAAATAGATGTAAAAGTGACAGTACCTTTCGCACACCATCATCCTGTTTTGCATAATCTGCACCTTAATAACTTTGCAACCTTTTAACAGATTTGCATGAAATTTGGCATGCATAAACTCTGGAGGTGGATCTCTTGATGAGGAAAATCCCATGTGAATCTGCTCTGCTTTGTTTGAGATACTGCATCTCAAACATCCTCAAATTTATGGTTCATTCCCATTTTCGCAGTCTTCCAGTTTTGCATATTTGCACCTTAATAACTTTAGAATCCTCAAACAGATGTACATGACATTTTGCATGCATAATCTCAGGGGGTATGTCTGTTGATCTGATAAATTTAATTTAAGCCACTTGTGTGATTTGTGAGAGATTGTGTCTCAGACATCATTAAACTTACATGTTTATTTTTACTAAAAATCTTCCAGTTTTGCATAATTAATACTTTAATAACTCTGGAGCCCTACAAAATATGTGCATAAAATTTTGCATGCATTTGGATTGCTGGGGGGCCAGCCGGGAAGAGAAGGATGGAGCATCCCATGGACTGCTCTCCTTCTCGGGGGGAGGATTGGGAGCCCATCTGGTGCTTGACAGACCCCCGGCAGAGGCCAGGGTACATGCAGCTACCGGCATGTAACAGCACGCCAGGGGGGTGGGGTGGACACAGGATGTCATTGCATGCCCCTGCTCCCAAGAAAACCAGGAAAAAGGAGTAACCTGCCGGCTGCACTAGATGACGCTCACTGCATGCTTCAATTAGCCCCCCATTCTGGCCCTCTGACCAATCCTGATGTCTGCGGTGCTAGGCCAGGGTGCTGCAGCCGCTCCCCAGGGGGAAATCTGGGGGCTATCAGAGGGTCATGGCTGATATGGGGGGGTGGAAGCCCTGCAGTTCATGACTGAGCAGAGGTAGCGGGTGGCAGGTGGCTCAGGATGATAAAGAAAAAATTTTGCATGCATAATTTTGTAGGGTTACACTGCTAATTTGTTTAATTCCATTTGAATCACTTGTGTGGTTTTGAAGATGCTGTGTTTCAAATATCCTTAAATTTATGTTTTTTCCCATTTTCGCAGGCATCCAGTTTTGCATACTTTGCACTTTAATAACTTTGCATAGTTTGCACTTTAATAACTTTGCAACTGTTCAACAGATATGCATGAATGTTTGCATGCATAATTTCTTGTGGTAGGTCTGTTGATGTTCTATATATATATATATATATATATATATATATATATATATATTAGAGGCAAAAAACTCCATTTAATACATTAGTTAGGGTTGTTCCACAGCGACAAAAGTGAGGAAATTCGCTGTTGGGTTGAAAACCTAACTCCGAATTCACACCCCCAGCACCACACACACACAGACACACACACGCACATGCAAGCATGGGGGAGGACCAAGTCAACACAACCAATGACAGACATCCAGCAGCAGGTGACAGAAATAACAAACAATTGTCTAAATGTACTACGAGACATCCCCACCCACCTGACCAGGTACTGCATGCTCAGTGGAGATCAACAGCAAAACTGAGGCCATGTACACCAAATGTACACATCCCTGATTGCAGCTGCACACAACATACCACACTTTGTAGTTGCATGGCCTTACCTACCGATGCCCCACACCAGACGACACCACATGTGATGGGCCACCTGAGCAATACAGTTGAGCAAAACCAAGGAATTGTACAGGTATAATATCTTTGATTATAACAAGGGTTTGAGAAATGCAGCTTTCTAATTGACTGTAAACATTGTAACAGCCTTATGTTTAGTTTTTATTAACATACATGTAGAGCCTAACCATATGATGAACATGCTTTAATGTTGTTTAAAAAAAACAGTTTTATTATGATAGCAATAAGCCACTCCCAGCTATTATGTTAATGGTCAGTTTATCACTGTCTAGTGACAGGTGGAACTCGGCTATGCCTCATTCAACATTAAACCCCTACATGGTGATTAATAGACCATTTAACATAACCGTTGGTCATGCCTTGTTGCTTAATTGTCTTTATGACTAGATACTCTCCCTCTGCTAGGCACTGCAGGAGTTTCGAAACACAGTGTCACACCCAGTTACACCATACTCTGTCTACTTACTGGAGAATGGCTGTGAATATGAACTCATGAAGATCAACAGTTTAACTTGATCATTACAGTCACTGAAACCTTAGTGTGATTATAACTGACAGAGTCAGTGATAGAGAATAACCCTTGCCGTCCTAGTACACTTATCCCATTGTGAGTTAAATCAATACTAAAAGACATTCTGTTTATATCTACACTATACCTATTTGATTGCTGTTGTACCACAATTGACATAGTTATCACTTTGATAGCATCAGTGACAGAAGTGTGGCAAATCAAACACTACGTATGCAGCCTGAGTATGAAACAACTGTTAAAAAAATGACACTGTGTCCATAAGTATCATAGATCACTCATTGCAACAATAGTAAATGTATCACTATTTGAATAAGTTAGTCATCACAGATGCAATGAGATTGTCTTTATCAGGTACAACATACTGAGTAAGTGCCTACAGGAAAATCTATCCTATAGACATCTCCGATACAGGTACATCATTGTTGGCTCAGTAGTCCTATGACATTTAGAAGTTGCTTGGCCTGATCCATGCAATTACACTGTTTCTTACAAAGAATACTTACTGCATCTTTAGTATTGAAACACACTGAAGGTCTATGTATGTACATTAGCAGTACAGCTTCATCAGTAAGAATGTATCTGATACTGGCAGTACGAATTTTACAGCATTGAACAGGCAATGCTTTTCCATACGTTTACATCAGCCTCTCTATCTTCAGTAAACAGTTGCAGTAAATGTACTACTATGAAAATCACATACTAAATGTAACACTACTTTTATCTTGAGCATGCTAGTGTCTTGTAGTTAATTTATGTACTTCTCTTAATTAATGTATACTCACTAGTGTTAAAACCTTTCTACAACTGTGATCATGCACCTTTAGCATTTATATTGACTAATGGCACAGTACTAGTTGTGGTGTGGTGTGGGGCATCGTAGGTAAGGCCATGCAACTACTAAGTGTGGTATGCTGTGCAGCTGCAATCAGGGATGTGTACGCTTGCGTACATGGCCTCAGTTTTGCTGTTGATCTCCACTGAGCATGCAGTACCTGGTCAGGTGGGTGGGGATGTCTCGTAGTACATTTAGACAATTGTTTGTTATTTCTGTTACCTGCTGCTGGATGTCTGTCATTGGTTGTGTTGACTTGGTCCTCCCCCATACTTGCATATGTGTGTGTGTGTGTGTGGTGCTGGGGGGGGTGAATTCGGAGTTAGGGTTTTCAACCCTAACAGTGAATTTCTCCAGTTTTGTCACTGTGTAACAACCCTAACTAATGCATTAAATGGAGTTTTTTGCCTCTAATTTCCCTTCTTTTTGAGAATGATAATGAGAAATAGTGAATGTAATGGCCCCGCGCTCCCACCACATGATGTCTTGTGGCATAGTAACAGGAACAGCAATGCAAACAGAAGTGCTAACAGTGGCGCACATGGTAACACTAGCGCGAATGAGAACAGAAAGGGTAACGCACACGGTGGTGTAGATGGAAACGGTCTGCCACGTGATGTGTTGTCACATAGTAACATGGTGCCTGCAAACGGAAATGTCAATGGGCATGGTGACGCAAAGTGAAACAGAAAGAGAAACAGTACTGTGGATACAAATGGCAAAAAATAACAGAAACGCAAGCGCAAATGAAAATGCAAAGGATAACGCACATAAGGCCCCATGCTCACACCACGTAATGCGGCGGCGGGAGCGTAGGGCCTAACCACATAATGTCTTGTGGCATAGTAACAGGAACAGCAATGCAAACAGAAGCGCCAACAGTGGTGCACATGGTAATGCAAGCGCGATTGAGAACAGAAAGGGTAACACACACAGTGGCGTAGACGGGAATGGTCTGCCATGTGATGTGTTGTCACATAGCAACATGGTGCCTGCAAATGGAAATGTCAATGGGCATGGTGATGCAAAGTGAAACAGAAAGAGAAACAGTACTGTAGACACAAATGGCAAAAATAACAGAAACGCAAGCGCAAATGAAAATGCAAAGGATAACACACATGGTGGTGCAGACGTCAACGGTAAGTGAAATGGGTACGGAACCACAGGCGGAAAGGGCAACAGTAACAGTAATGTAAGTGCACAGGCTGGTTTTCCCCAAAACCTGCATAGAGAAAGACAGTGAGTACAAATAATGTATGCATAATAATGAGTATCGGAGCAGAAAATGAGAACTTGGAATTCTAAATAGGTTATATCTCAGGAACTGTATGACGTAGAAACGAAATTTAAAAGTCGTATGATTTACAACTGTCCTGACTAATTTTGTACTTAGCCCCCATTCCGGCCAAAAGTCCATATCTCACACCGTTTCCGAGATAAGGGCCCTGAAAGGCGCGGTGAACCCCATAATGTTATCCTATGGGAAAAAAAAAGAGAAGTTTGGAGTGCCATAACTTTGCCTCCCTGCAATATTTTTTCACCAAACCACTGAAAGGTACATCTGTGGGCTGTTGGCTGTCTTCCCTCCAAATTTCAGGAAAAAAAACTAAACTGTTATTTTGCAGTAGGGTGCCAAAGGATTCCTGTAACGCGTCGGGCGCCGTAATGTTATCCTATGGAAAAAATCATCAACTTTGGAGTGCCGTAACTTTGCCACTGTGTAATATTTTCTTAATACAAGACTGAAAGGCACATCTGTGAGATGCCATCTGCGTTCCCTCCAAATTTCAGCCCAAAACTTCCAACCGTTCTTTTGCAGTGGAGTGCCAAAGAATTACTGTTATTTTGGGCATAGTGTCGCAAAGTAGTGTCGCAATTTACAAAAGCTTTCGCAAAAATTTGTGACACTTTCGTGAGTGCGACACTACTTTGCGAAAGTACTTTTTCCAGAAATCTGAAAAACATATTTCTGGGGTGTTTTACCCCAAAATAAAGACATGACTAGCATCCTCAGGGCCCGACTAGGTGAATACAAAAAGAATTAGGTTGCTAGAGGGTCTCAATTTTAAATGCCAAAAATTTTTCTGATCACTAACTGAAAACAAGATGGCGGATTTGCGACAGTAACAGGGCCATTTGCGACAGTAAAAAGTGCATTTGTGACACTGTCGAACTTTTTGTTAACTTTTCCCATTGACTTACAATGGGAAATTGTTTTTTGGAAAACTTTTGAACCGTTTAATATTTTTTCATGAAATCTTTGAAAGGCACATCAGGAACCCTGGCTGCATGTTCCCTGAAGATTTTGGACTGGTCGCGCAAACCGTACGACCTGTAGGCGCGACCGTAGAATTCCAGAAAAAGCATAAATGCACGTGCAGATCATGCTTAATAACTCCACAGCTGTATATCTGACTGGTACAAAACTTGGCCGATCCCAAGCTCTATGGTTCTTAATCATGTATTCTAAATTTCCAGCAAATCCATCAAATGGTTGCAAAGTTATTAAGGTGCAAATTTTGGGGTTTAACATAGAAATGGCTCCTCAACCCTAACTATGGTAGCACTACCGTGCTACCATAATATATTATATATATATATATATATATATATATATATATATATATATATATTATACTGGCACAATAGCACCAGTAGATTAGGGTTGATGAGGGTATTTAATGTTGAAGGGCAATTTTTGGACTTCAATAACTTTGTAATGGTTCAAGTGATTTCTATGAAATTTGGCATACATTATCACCTCAGGTAGGCGTTTGCAAATGGCAAAGGTTGTCTCAATAGCTTTAGCTGTTTCTGAAATACAAAGTGTTGAAAATAGAGAAGGTTTGGTGGTTTTGACACTTTTTTGTCCACTTGTATCTCAGAAACAGCATTATCTTCAGTGTCCCAAAATAATTTTATATATATATAACCTAAAAAATGGAAAAGCATCCTGCGATGTAGTTTCCAGCATCGAGGTGCCCAATCCCCATGTCAGCATTTACACACACACACACACTAAACTACCTTTGTACAGTGGGGAGCCCACTCCCAGTGTCCACAAAATTCTATTATTTTTTATCCCCCCCCAGTACTGAGGGACACTAGGGGAGCTCGGTCCCAGTGTCACCAAATAATAGTTTTTCAGTTACCTGAAAAGAAGAAAACACTCCTGCAATGTCTTTACTTTTTTTCCCATGAGACAAAGAAAACTGTCCCTCATCATCACTGCACAGCACCTCCCCCATCCATACCCTCACACTGAGCACCAGCCTCCCCTTACCTCTCCTTACCTTATACTTACTTCTGGTGGTCATCTGCTGTCATCTTCTGTGGACCGGGACACATCTTCACTCTTCAAAGCTGAACCATGAACTGAAGAATAAAGATAGGTGCCCTATAATTGCAGTCAGTGGTGTTTTGAACTTATGTTGATATCTAGGCAATTTTTAGGTATTTTTGCACCAAATTTTAAACATGGGCTTTTTGGGACTCCACCTCATGAACACTGGCACTGTCATTTCATTTCATTACCCAGCCCCAAAAGGTGATTTCACACTTGCTGAGTGGAATCACCTTTTGGGACCAATTAACAAAATGACATCTTTATCAATAAATCAGAACAAATCAGAACTTCACCATGCTCTGGTTCTTATTTAATAAGGGTCAATTCTCCCAGCCCCAATAAGGATACAAATAATCTATCTGACAAAATAAAGACACTCATTACAAAAAACTTCCCTGATACACCATTAGGGTTGAACCATTACAAGTCGAGAAATGAACCCTAAGGGTTCCCAAGCATAAGACCCCACTCCCATTGTGCATGCAGGAACAGGGATGAGGGGATCTTAGGCTACTCAACTAACACCCCATTAGTAATACCCACCTCCACCCCTGCATGTAGGGAATGCAGGTGAGTGTACCTTGGCATTCTGAAGCCTAATGCTCACCCCATTCCAAGACTAAGTAAGGTAACATGGGTACAGAATATGAGAATGGGGTGAGCATTAGGGTTTGAAATGCCAAGGTACACCCATCACACCTGTTACTGCATGCAAGGTGGGGTGTTATAATTGGAAGCTGAGGGTGGGGTGTTGGGGTCGGAAAGCCTAAGGTCCCCTCATGCCTGTTCCTGCATGCACAGTGGGAGTGGGGTCTTATACTTGGGAACCCTAAGGTTACATCTCCCTACTTGTAATGGCTCAACCTAATGGTGCATCATCAAAGTATTTTGCAAGGAAGATATATATATATATATATATATATATATATATATATATATGTTAAACATACACTTACTCTAAAAATTACAGGGTAAAATTAAACTTGCATACCAGTATATCATTTTTTATTACAGAGTCCATAAAAACTTAAAAAAGTAAAATAAAACTCAAATGTTTTTGATAGCATAACAAAATATATATTACCCTGTTGGCTCACTGCTGAATTCACAGATTTTGAATACTTCTTTTCTCAGCTGGGTTTGCATGTTTAAGTAAACCATTTTGCCAGTATCTTTCTGTAGCTGTTTTAGTTATTTTCAGTGTTATTGAATCTTCTGTTTGATACCACTACATTTTTGAGTACAGTTCTGTTCATGGAATCTTCTGTTTCACGTCACTTAGTCACAATTCTCATGAATCACACCATTTAAAATTTTGGGTGCAACCCTGTTGGTTTACTGAATCTTCTGTTTTACATCCATGTTTAAGTAAGCCATTTTGTCAGTGTCTTTCTGTAGCAGTTTTAGAATTGGACTGCCTCCTTTTGTGTGAGAAGTATCTCATACATGTAAAACATTCCATCTTGTTGTAACATCTTGTTTTAGTTGCTGTATTGGCAAGCCATTTTTTTTCTGGAGGTCAGCCAAGATACCACATGATTTCACAGAGTGACTAAAAAAGGGTCACAGATTTTTCTTTGCATCTCCCACTAGTGTTACTATAGTTTTGTCACTAGGCAGGAAAGTTCGTACTAAAGGGTTTAATGAGTGTGCAAACAAAGCATGGACTGTGAGTAAAACCACCACATTTCAATGCACTAATAATATTGGTGCCATTGTCTGAAACCACAAATCCAGTATTTATTTATTTTTGTTGACCAGGTAGGGTGCACTAGGCATACATATGCCTGTTTTCAGGCATGAACCTGGAGAGTACAAAGAAAGCTTCACATTATGGATAACATCAAAAAACAAACAATAAAATTATACATGGTTCATAGGATGACACCAAAACACTTGCACATATTGGATTTAAGTAACAGACAGCTCAGTAAAAGTACAAAGTACATGGACTATCTCCATCAGATTGTACATTTTAGGTAAGAGCAGCAGATAAACTAGTGGTAGTACAGAGTTTATTTATTTTTATTTTATTTAGTGTTTGTTGACTGGGTAAGTGCACTAGACAAATTCTGCCTATTTTCAGGCACGACCCAGAGGAGGGGGATACAGATGAATGCCAACTGACCTTGAACCAGGTTAAGCTGTTGGTGGTATTTTTACTGAATGAGGGAAATTTGGCCAGGGCACTGGGGAAATTCCCCTACTCTTTTTCGATAAGTGCTATGGCATCTTTAACATCCACCTGAACTACCACCAATCCAGGCAGATGGGACCTCGGTTTAATGTCTCATCCAAAAGACGGCACCTCAGAAGTGCAGCACCCCTCTCATGCTGCACTACAGTGTCAGTACTGGGATATTAACCCAAGTTCCAGCTGTGGGAACTGAACCCACAGGCCTCTGATCTCCCAGCCTCAGAGGCAAATGTTCTATCTACTGAGCCACTGACGCTGCAAAGTTAATAGGTTATCAGAAAATTAGGTTGTTTTGGACAGCACCAGGCAGTATCAAGGTAAGGGAACAGTTGTTACAGGAGATTTCAAGGAAGTTGAGGTATGCTTAATAAATATGCATTGACAATGGGATGAGATAAGATTTGCAGTAATTCTTGATAATAGTAGGTATTACGCTGTGCTTTGCTTTGAAGGGAAGGGTTGGCCAGTAGAGCATTTAGGTTGGAAGGAACACCAAACTTAGCGCAATAAGTGCTTGTTCATATGGTTTGGTGGGGTAGCAAATTTAGGCACTATATATTAGGAGGGAGGTGTGAGGGGGAGAAATTTCAGGCTAAGACAAATGCATTAGTGGTTTTGGAGCAGATGGAAATGGAACAGGGACTTAAATATGTTGCCAGACAAGCTCTGTCTTACAGTTAGGGGTATGTTGTTCCACAGTTTGGGAGCTACTGAGGAGAAAGCCTGCTCTCCGTATTTAGTCCTAGCTCTAGGGATGATCAGGTGCTTGGCTCCTGAGGAGCTTAATGTGTAGTGGTTGTTATTTGGTGTAAGATGGGAAACAAGAGGGTGAGGTGCATGGTTCTGTATTATGCTGTGAACAATGTTACCTAGGGTGAGATCCATGAGAGAGTGAGGAGAGGGCCACCTAAGCTGACTGTAAAGTTGGCAGTGATGGGTTAGTCTGTTGCCTGCGAGGACAAAGCAGCAAATATTATTACAGCCCACAATACATTTATGCATCATAGAAATAGATGTGTTAGCAAAGACTGTAAGTCCATAAGATAGTTTAGGAAGAAGTAATGCCCTAGCTATATTGATCCTGACAGCTGGCAAGAGGTTTGCACTAGCTCTGTAGGCAAGGCCCAGGTTTGAGTTGCTGGCCTTACAGACACTAGATATGTGTGCTGAAAAATCCAAGGAGGGGTCTAGAGTGATTCCCAGGTACTCGAACGACTTGACTGTTTCAAGGTGATACCAGTGCTGGAATTTCAGGGGAGCTTGCCAGGGCTCGGCCCCCTAGCTCTGAAGTGAGCCCCAGCAGCTCACGTGTCACTGCCATTGCCTTATAATGGGAAGGGGGGCTCAATTTAAAGATATGATCCTTATAGATCCTCCAAGCTCCCAAAGCTCTTGAAGTGTAATTCCAACACTGGATGAGACCCATTATCGCAGATCACTGAGAGGGGAGTGATTAGGATTTTTAGCCATGGGGGTGAGCCAAACAGCATGGCCTGGGACTTGGCTTGATTCATTATTAGCTTATTTGTGGTGAGCCAGGACTGAATTGTTTTGAAATCAGCTGATAGACCATAGTTGATGTGTGTTACATCTGGTGCATGACTGATAAACACTAGATCATCTGCGTAGAGAGGTGGACTGCTATGCAGGAAGCAGTGATGAATGGAGTTGATATACAAAGAGAAAAGAAGAGGCCCAAGGATTGAGCCCTGAAGGATGCCAATGGTGGTAGGAAGGGTAGGGAGATAGTCTGACAGGAAGGATGCAGTCTGAACCCACTGTGAATGATTTAAGAGGTACTGGCGAACGAGGCTAATGTGTGTGCCGTGATCCCCAGTGAGTGTAGTTTACTAAGGATGGGATGATCCGCCATGTTGAAGGTCTATTAACACTGTTTCTATGTATTCCCCTTTTTCCAAGGAGGTGTGGATTGTATTGGTTAGGGTTAGTAAAGCCGTTGTGGTGCTGTGATTTTTTCCGGAATCCATTCTGAGTTGGACAGAGCAGCTTATTGTTTTGTAGATAGCCATTGAGTTGAGTGGCAACAATTTTTTCCAGAACTTTGTTTAGCACTGGTAGTATAGCAATTTGCCTATAGTTGGATAGTAGTTTTTTGTTTCCCTTTTTGAAGACAGGGACTACATCAGCTTTTTTTCAGACATTGGGGATGGTGTTGGTGCAGAGGGAGAGATTGATAATTTTGGCTAAGAAAGTAGCAGTTCATGAGCTGAACGTTTGATGAATTTAGGTTCTAGTCCATCTGGACCAGCTGATTTGGATTCTGGGATCCCCTTTAGAGGTTTAAGTACTTCTCTGTGGGTGATCTGTTTAAACAGGAAGGGAGTGTGTAAGCCTTTGAACAGAGGAGGGAAGTGGTTGGACCACTATGAACCGTGTTAAGAGTTTTGGTGGTTTGGGATAAGTCTGAGAATTGTTTGTTGAAGGTATTAGTGACAGTTTAAGGACTGTTGCAACTCACACCATCTATTTCAAAATCCGAGGTGATGGATGGGTTAGAATGGCCACGGGCCTGTTTAAGATAATTCCTGAACTAATGGGGGTTAATATGCTGGGTAGCCAACTTTGTACGGTAGAAGCTACTTTTGCTTTGCCTGGTCGTCTGCTTGAACTTGCTCCTAAGGGTTCTGTAGGAGGACCAATCTGAATGAGATTTAGATTCTTTGAATGATGCCCAGCATCAATCCCACTCTTTCAGGAGTGACAGGAGGGGATGTGTAAGACATTTGTTTTTTTGTCCACTAACTCACCTGGAGGTGAGGGGGGCGTGTTTCTCTTTGATCTTAAGGAAGGTAGAGTTGAGATAGGAGACTGTTGTGTTGACATCTGAAGAGGTTCAGAGGTCAGCTCAGTTCTGGTTTGCTAGTTCTGCTTCTAATTGTGAGGGTTGAAACCTTGAGTAATTGTGGAAATGGATGATTTGTGGTGGCTGTTTTAGGAATTAGACACTAAAAACTGGTGCATGGTCACCCAAGAAGTCAGGAAGGACAACAGAACATAAGACTTTTCTAGTGACAGGGACAAGGATGCAGTCAATGAGTGTTGATGTTTTGGCATTATTACAGAGTCTGGTTGGTTGGGTAATGATTTGGGTGAGCAGCAGTTTATTTAGTGAGGTATCAAAGAATGAGTTCATTTGATCTAAGTGATTAATATTGAAATCCCCTAGGATGACAAATTCATTATTGTTTTCAATTGGCCCTACTGTGTCTATAAAGGCAGGGAGCCCATTACAGCTGGTTGCAGGTGGCAGGTAGACACAGTGTATTGCAACTTTTTTGAGTCTCCTAGTCTCCTAGGATGAGTGACACAGTTCAAATGAATTAGTGCAGGCCTGCACTGGAAAGTTGGGGGGGGGGATTTAAGTGGGATTGATAGTATATTATAGTTCCTCTGCCCTGTTTGGAGTATGGTATATCATTCCTGATGTTGCTGTAGACAACAATGTTGCATGAGGTGTCAGGTACTATTGGTTTTAGCCAGGTTTCCACGATACATAGGGTGTCCGGTTTGTAATGTTGCATCCACATTGTGAGCTTAGTGTGGTTGCGGAGCAGACTCCTGATGTTTACATGGACAGTTTTGACCCCTTTCATATTTTTCCACACAGGGTAAGAGAAAGGAAAGGATCTGGTAGCTGCAGGTCCTGGGTTGGATTCAATGCCACCTGCAATAAGTAGGAGCAAGCACATCAAGGCTATAATGGATATGATTTTCAACTGTTTTTAAGTGCTTAAATACTAGTGGGGGGAACCACCGATACTTAGTGTGACAATGTGTTAGAAGAAACCATAAAGTTAAGTTGGGTAGACTCAGAGGGTATTGTGAGTGGGGGTCACAGGTCAAGGTGTTAGAGATGCTAAAGTCTGTGAGGGAGGAGCAGTGTAGTGCACAGGTTGTAGATATATGAAATAAGTCAATGAGGATTAGTGCAGCAAGGAGGGTAGACAGGGAGACAACAGTGTATTTGGAGGGGAAGGGACAAATGTAAGTTGTCAGAGCGAGAGAGGGATTGAGCAGCGAGAGGGAGCTCATCAGAGCTCAGGGACTGGGACTGAACTTTTAAATTTCTTTTTCAGTGCCAAAACGCTGCAGGCTTGCTGCCCTATTTAACAGGTGGCCTGCAGCAGTGCCAGAGAGCGAGAGAGGGATCGAGCAGCGAGAGGGAGATCATTGGACCTCAAGGACTGGGACTAAACTTTGACATTTCTTTTTTGGTGCCAAAATGCTGCAGGCTTGCTGCCCTATTTAATGGGCAGCCTACAGCAGCACCAGAGAGCGAGAGAGGGATCAAGCAGAGAGAGGGAGCTCATTGGAGCTCAGGGACTGAACATAAATTTTATCCTGCCCACCCACCCCACACTGCCCCCTTTTTAAATAGTCTTTATGGGCTGGTAAGGGGAGGGCTTCTCTGGAGGTGGAAAAATCAGGGCTTGGACTTCTACTTTAATACAACTGTGTTATACATGGGTGAGTAAGGAAAATCATGGGAATGCAAGTGGGGCGGTGATACCACAGGCAGCTGGGGGGGGTGTAACGGAGCTAAGACAGACTTTATGATTGTGAAGAATATTATTGTAACTGAGGTGTAAAACAGTGCTAAGTCTATATTATAAATGCTGTAGTAAACTATTAGAACTGTTTGGTTGCTAAATGCTGTAGTCAGCTCTTAAAATCTCTTAGAACTGTTTGGTTGCTAAGTTCTTTACCTAGATTAGGAACTGGTAGGAGGGCTGTGTTTTATCTGTTAGAACTGTAAGGGGCTGTAAGTGTTGGTTTTTCTACCACCCCAGTATGACTACCTAGAGAAGGGTGAGGGGTGGTACCCCAGGTGGAGAAGACCAGGCCAAGGGGGAACGTCTCAGTATTTATGGAGAAGGACAATTTGGGTGGCCTCCAGCCATCACAGCAGGCATTTTTGGAAGGAGTGTAGGCTGCACAGGCTGTGGGGTGGTGTTAATACTAAATTGGGCCTGGAGGGAAGGAGAGTGCCCACTCTGCAGGCAGTTTTTGCAGATCAGGGAAGAAGTACACTGGCTAAGGATGCAACTGGGGTGTTGAGGCGGGTGATGAAAGAAAATAGGAGGGGCTATGAGAGACAAGTGGGAAGTGTTGATGCAAGACCAGGACAAGTTTCACCCAACAGGAGGGGAGAACGTATGGACGATGGACATTTCCACAGCAGCAGGAAAGAGACGGGGGGCAGCGGGAACCAAGAGGGGTGGTAGGGAAGGGGGCATTGGGGGAATGGATAAGGGTCACAAATCATTTTAACCTTCTACGCCTGTTGGTAGAAGAGGAGAGTGGGGGAGGATGTTGTTGATGACAATGATGGTGCTGGTGAAGCTGAGGCAGAGACGGAATGGAAAAGTGAAGGGGCAAGAAGCAGGGATTGAAGATGGAGTACAATGGGGGACACAGACAGGATGGAGGAAGAGGAGTAGGGGAGAAGAAGAAGGAGGATCAGGTGAACAAGGAGGAGGCTGTGGGTACAGAACGGGGGGCATGACAGGCAGGAAGGCACAGGATGTAAATGGGATGATGGAGGGCAGGAAGCAGAGTAGGCAAATAGATAAGGCAGATGGATTAGCCAGGAGTAGGGATAGAGAGACAGAGAAGGATTCTGGGGGGGGGAGGATGAAGGGGGCAGGACCCAGGTAGAGCGGGTGACATGGGATTATAGGAAAGGGATAACTTTGACACCAAGATTGTGGGAGGTGCAAGGAGCCGGTTGGGGGAAGAGACCAGACAAAGGGATGTGGAGGGGCATGTAAGGAGGGGGAACCTGAGGGGTGAAAATGTAGGCAAGGGGGAGGCTAGAGTACTGCTATTGGGGGACTCCATGATCAGAGGCATCCAGTGGTAGGAAGAGGATAAAACCCATCTGATCAGAACCAAATGCCACCCAGGCCTGATGGTACACAAGGCCAAACTTGAGTTGTATTTACTGGCAAAAGAATGCGGGGGGACCCCGGACATATTAGTCCACTTGGGGACAAATTACATAAATGGAAATAGCAAATTAGAAATTCAGGCAAAGTTCCAGGAGTTGGCCAGGGTAAGCTTTTCCATAGGCTGTAAGATCTCCTTTTCAGAAATCCTGCTGGTGCCAAGGGCAAGTGGGGAAAACAAGAAGAAGATTAGGGAGATAAACCAGTGGCTTTGGGAGTGATGTGGAGAATTGGGGTATGATCTAGTGGGGGACTGGTGGGAGACCTGGGAGGATAAGTGGCTATACACTAAGGACAGACTCCACATAAATTTGGAGGGGAAGGAAATTCTAAAGCTCAGACTAGCTAGTTTCATCAATGAAAGGTGGGGTTTAAACTTGTGAAGGGGGTAGGGATCAAAAAAGGGGCAGTGCCAGCAGGTATGATAAAAGAGGGACAAGGTCTCCACTCCTGTAGGGGGATAGGGAGATATGGAAATAAATCACCAGGTAGGGTAAAGGAGCTGAAAAACCGGATCTCGAAGGGGGGAAGGACAGGAAGGAGAAGGGGTGGAGGGTGGTCCTGATAAATGCCCGGAGCTTAAGAAACAAGATGTTTGAGCTCCAGGCAATTCTAGTTGAGTGGATGGTGGATGTGGCAGCAGTCACTGAGACCTGGGCCACCCAAAGACATGAGTGGAACCTAAATCTGGAGGGCTACACCATGTGCAGAAATGATAGGGGAGAGGGAAGGGGGGTGGTGTAGCACTGTTAGTCAGAAATGGCATTGGCATTGGAAGGGTAGAGGAAGCGGGGGGAAATGTGGAGGCTATTTGGGTCACCTTGTTGACACAGGGGGGTGAGAGAGTAAATGTCGGAGTGGTATACAGACCACTTGCACTGGCGGAGGCTGTGGAATAAAGTTTGGTGGTAAATCTCGAGGGACACTGTAGTTTGGGAAAGGGAAGGGTAGTGGTAATGGGGGGGCCTCAACATGTTGGGAACAGACTGGGGGACTATGTCATCGCCAGTGACCAGAGAACAGAGACTGCTGGATGTTTTCCAGGATGCATTCCTGACCCAGTAGGTGAGTAAGCCAATGAGAGAGGCCCAGACTCTGGACATGGTCCTGGTGGACAGTGATCAGATTAGTGGCCTAGAGGTGAGGGACCCATTGGTGGGGAGTGATCACGCCACAGTCTGGTTCTTCCTGTGTCTCTGGGGGGGGAGACGAACAAGGACGGTAGTAACCGACTTTAGGGGTGCAGACTTCAAGGAGATGGGAAGGATCCTTAAAAAATGTTTGGACTGGATAAGGCTGGATATGGATGCTGAAAGTAGGTGGGAGATCATTAGAAGGGGAATACAGGAGGTTACCAGATACTGCGCAAGGGAAAGGTACAAGTTAGGTAAGGCCAGAAAATCCTGCTGGTGGACCCGGGAGGTTCAGGAAGTGGTGAGGGACAAGAAGGTGGCCTATAGGCACTTCAAGTGCTCAAGGAATGAAAGGGATCAGGGGAGTATGAGCAGACAGCCAAAAGAGTCACCAGAGTGGTAAGAGCAGCTAAGGCAAAAAAGGAGCAGTCTTCGGCCAGGGGGAATTGGAGGGGGGGTATGGGGTTCTTTAGATACATAGGGGAAAAAAGGAAAGTAAGGGGGCAGATCAGCAGGATAAGGACAGAGAAGGGTTGGGCACAGAAGGCAGGGGAACAGGCAGAAGTCCTAAATGAGTACTTTGCATCAGTTTTTATCAGGGGGGATGGATGGGCTATGTCTTGCGGGGGGAAACCGGAGGAAGGGATGGGACAAGTAGAGATCAGGGGCTCTGAAGGGTCTGGGGAAGGGAGTGGCCACCACAGACAGGTGGGGGCCAGGAGTACAGGGAGCAATGGGGGAGGAGGTGAAGGCTGAAATCCCAGTAGAAAAAGTAAAGGAAGCCCTCAGGTCCCTTTAGATGGAGAAAGCACCTGGGCCAGATGAAATATATCCCAGGGTACTGAGGGAACTGGCGGATGTCCTGGCAGTCCCTCTGGTGGAGCTCTTCAACATCTCCCTGAGGATTGGATGGGTGCCCCAAGACTGGAAGGTGGCCCACGTTGTGCTGATCCACAAGGGGGGTCAAGGAAGGTGGCGGGAAACTATAGGCCCATTAACCTGATGTCGGTAGTTGGCAAGGTGATGGAGAGTATCATCAAGGGTAGGCTGGGGGGTTACTGGAGCAAAATGGGTATTTGGATAATAGACATGGCTTTGTCCCGGGAAGATCATGTCAGACAAACCTTGTGGAGTTCTATGACTGAGTGACGAAGGCCCTGGACCGGGGTAGGCAGGTAGACATCCTTTTTCTGGACTTCAGCAAGGCATTTGATTTGGTACCCACAATGGCCTGCTTGCTAAACTGAAGGAAATGGGGGTAGGGAGATAGTTGTTAAGATGGATAGGAAATTGGCTGTCTGAGCATACTCAGAGGGTGGTGGTTGGGGGGTTGGCCTCATCCCCAAGGTGGGTTACTAGTGGGGTGCCCCAGGGGTCAGTACTGGGGCCACTCTTGTTCAGCGCCTATGTCTCAGACATAAGAAAGGGGATCAGAAGTGAAATGAGTCTGTTTGCAGATGACTCAAAGTTGGGTGCAGTGGTAGATGAGGAGGAGCGGAGGAGAGGGTGGCCTTACAGGAGGATCTGGAGGCTCTGGAAATGTGGTCAGGAAAATGGAAACTAAAATTCAATGCAGGGAAGTGCAAGGTTCTGCACCTGGGAGTCAGAAATCCAGGCCAGGTGTATACCCTGGAAGGAGACAAAATTCAAGTCACGGAGGGTGAGAGGGACCTGGGGGTAGTGGTAGATGTCCAAATGAACAACTCAGAGACCTGTAGAAGGGCAGCAGCAAGGGCAAATAGGATGCTGGGATTCATCGCTGGGGGATTACCTCCAGAAATGTGGAATTGATCCTACCCCTGTACAACTGCTTGGTTAGATCACACTTCGAGTATTGTGTGCAGTTTTGGAGACCACATTTAAAGAGAAGAAGGATGTTACACTCCTAGAGAGGGTCCAAAGGAGGGCAACCAAAATGATCCAGGGCCTGAGGGAGAGGACCTATGAGGAGAGGCTCAGGGAGCTTGACATGTACTCCCTGGAGGAGAGGAGGGATGGGGGACATGATAGAGGTCTTTAAGTACATAAAAGGGATCAATAAGGGGGGCCCAGTCAGGGTGCTTCAAAGGAAGGAGGAGGGGACAATGAGAGGGAATGGGTGTAAGCTGGAAGGGAGCAGGCTCAGAGGGGAGAGAAGGAGGTGTTATTTCACTGAAAGGGTGGTGGCACCATGGAATGTGCTGCCCAGGGAGCTGGTAGAGGAGGAGGAGGCTGTGGCTGGGTTTAAGAGGGGATGGGACAGGTACAGGGGGAGGATCAATCTGACCAGGTCCACTGCAGGTGACACTCCTGTGACTGGAGATAGTATAACCCAAGGGGGAAGGGAGGACACCAAAGTCGGACCTGAATGCGGGTGCTGAAAATCGAGCAGACTCAAAACACCATTAGGCTTATTCTGCTGGCATTTTATGATGTTAGTATGTTAGTATTTGAGAGGAGTTATGAGTGTGATGAGGGATGCATGGTGGCATAGTCAGGTTGAGAGGAGCTGAGCCCACAGAGGAGCTCTGAGCTAAGAGTGCTTAGATGCAAGGGGGTGTAGAGAGAGAAGAATGTGAGGGAGGAGTGAAGAGGACTACATGGGCTGTTAAGCTAAAGGGAGATGTAACTGCAGAAAATCTTCCTTGCGATACCATATTAGAGGAATAATTAGGTGCAGGGATATCCAGAGGCTTCCACTGTGAATTGTTATATTCCTATAGTTTAGCAAGGTAGTCCAGGGAGAGTGGTCTCCTCATTTTAAGATTATGGAATTGTTGGCTGGGTATCCTGATGGTTGTTGTCTGCCTCCGTCAAGAGGTTCATACAAGTTGTGGCGATTATCTTAGTTAATTTATTTGACACGGTAAGTTTTTAGGTTGAGAGTCCATTTTTCTATAGTCAGATTTCATGAGCTTTGCTAGTTTATTTATTTATTTATTTATTTAAACATCAGTTTAACAACCTTTGAGCCAGAGGCTCATTTACAAAGGTACCTCGTCACATAGAGGACAAACAGACATTAGAACAATAAACAACAGTTAATACAGAATAAGGCAAGTTCAAGATACATATGTTTAAGGTGAGGACCGAAGGGTAAGGTTAGATGGAGAGGGATGGGGAGGAAAGAAGAGAGGTAGGAAGGAAGTTGAGGGGAGAAGAGAAGCAGGAGAGGGGGGTGGGAGTGCTGCTCAGCGAGCATTGTCAAGTCTATTTTTTTTTTTTTTTTTTTTTTTTTAAAGTCTTATCTTTTACGGTTTTAGTTGTATCATGATAGGGGAGAACAGGTCCAGAGCAAGACAGCCGCATAGCTGATTACCTATATTCTTTGGAAGAAATAGTAGTGGCTCCCAGCTGTGGCCTTTAAGCCTCAAGTAAGCTGATTGATTTTGCCACAAGGATATTCTATTGGTGGAAGGTTTTTAATGCCGGTGTGTGAGAGGCTTATTGTCACTGTCAATGTAATTGCAGAGCAAGTGTGTATTATTTGGCTTCTGGGGTTTAGTACTGTCTGATTATGGAGGCTAGCTGTCTAAGTATTTGATTAAGTGAGGATACAGCCACTGCGCCTTCAGTCAAGGTGTATCCCTTGAGTGCAAGTTGGGAAGGGATGGAGTTCTGGAGGATTATCTATGTCCCTGTTGTACAAATTTGGTTGGTGACTGTGGTATAGCCAGATGCCCCACTGGGAGTCATTGCGTTATAGTGTCTACCTTTGGACCAGGGAGAAATCAATTAAGTGTGGCAGATGAAATGATTGGTAGGGACTGGGAGTGGGCAAGGATAAAGTGGAGTACAGAAACTGGGTTGGAGGGTGGGTTATAACAACATTTGCACCGCACACACACAGCGCCGCACCAAAAACAATCAGCACAGTTCTCAAAATATTATCAGTGGTGTGAAGCTTACTAAACATGCTAATGCAAACAGCTGCCATTCTTTGTTTTCCTTCTTGTACACTGCTGCTTCTGGTGGTGGTTGAAGATGATTTTGACACCCAATATGCTGTGATGCATATATAGGGGCCTATGTATGAAGGCGCAGAAAATATGCGTGAAAGGCGCATATCCCACCCCCACAGTTCCACACCCATGGACATTTGTGCACTGGCCAGTATTCACTATCGCCAGCCACCTGTCTGTGGCCCTGCCCTCTTGGTGTGCAGCCACCCATTGCTGGTTCAGGGCTGTGCAGGGGCAGAGTGCAGGACCCAGGCAGGCATCCAATGGGTCCCAGAGTGGGTCTCCTACATGAGTAGACAGCCGACTGTTGTCTGTCCCCAGTAGTCAACGATTCTTTTATAAAGGCTGGTACCACACTACAGCATTGTAAATGATCAATGGAAAACAAACAGCATGGCAGTCATTGACAGCTGGCTGTGCCCCATCCTGCCTCCTCATCTGATCACCAGTCACAGCATGGACAGGTCACAACTATCCATACGTGTCAATGACACTACCTCCTTACTGTAGTGATACCCCACTCTTGTGCACATACCTCTAGCCACTATAATTGGTCTAGAAGTACCATTATACACCCCCCAACACTGTACCCATGTGGCTGGCAGCCACCAGTGTTCTCACTCCCCCAGCCCCCTAGAACTGCAGTCAGGGCCGGGGATCTCAGGAAATGCCACAGCGTCTCAGACTGTCCATTACATCCAGTGAGCTGCACATGGAATCCGTTCCCCTGGTCCCCACATCATCTTCACATTAGAGCATGGATCAATATCACCGTGCTGTCTCCTACCAGCCCTCAAAAAAGTCACATGTAGTCTCACTATTGTTACCCCGTCCCTGGACACTTTCCAGCAGCAGGACAGGGAGCATGCACCACTAGTACCACCAGTGCCTCGATGTTGCCACAACACTAAAGATGCACAGTAGCACCAAGAGAATGTTATGTTCTGTGCCTCCTGCCTCACTTTGCAGTCTATGGGGTGGTGGAGCAGTGACACTGCATGTTTTGAGGGTCAGGGTATTGAGGAAACATGCAGCATTTCTGTCTTCCAAGAAGAGGTGGCATGCTGATGTGGTCCCACGTGTCACTTTGCAAATGTTGTGGGGACTGGGAGAACGGACTTCATGTGTGTCGTGGTAGGGGCACTGGGTGATTTGAGGCCCTCAGGCATTTCCTTAGCATCCCAGCCCTGACTGCAGTTCAAGAGGGGCCAGGGGGTGAGCTGACACAGGTGACTACCAGTTGCATATGACAGGTATTGGGGGGTGTTCTAATGGTGTTGCTTGACCTATGACGGGGGCCAGAAATAAGCGCACAAAAGTGGAGGGTGTAACACTACAGTCAGGAGTGTGAATGAGTGAGTCGTGTGCCAGCTAATGTCAACAGAAGAGTACTGCTACAGCAAGGGGGTAGTGTTGTTGACACATACAGGTATGTGAGACCAGTCTGCAACCTGAAAGGAAACGAAACGGTGGGGCAGAGCAGGGTGGTGGTGAATGCTGTTTGCTTGGTTTCTCTCAGTAAGTTACAAGGCTATAATGTGGTACCTGTATTTAGTTTACCACCATAGAATCCAGTGCACAAGCAGCAGTGGACTGCATGCCGCATCAGGAGTCAGTGACATGGGCACCTCAATGCTTGGCACATGCTGAGTCCTGATTACAGAACAAAGACTGTCAATCCGATTGGTGAGCACCCATAGGGAGCATACAGATAAATCATTTACTCACACTCATTCTTGGACACATATATCAGTTTCAACCATGGTTATCTCATGTCCTATCTCTATTCACCATGGCTATGCTGTTGTGCCCATTGTCACAACCCCACTCAGCAGGTCAGCCTCTACTCCCAAAGTGCCACCCTCTGAGTGTAGTATTGTGAACAGTTAGCAGATCAGGGTAACCCACCTGTCTGTTTTGTGGGTTTGAATCAAACTTTGGTCTCAAGTTCTGGAAGGATTAAAACTGTGAACCTCTTGCTAGTGTACCCAATGTACAGGATCAGATAATTCTGCTCTTCGGGGAGATGCCAGATATCTTTTGCCATGGGCACCCAACTAGGTATTACAAAATTAATCCTTAAAACTCTATGCAAGATCTTAGAGAAACTCTTACCTGTTACCTAATTTGGTATCCCAATAAGCTTAAGCACAGTGTCAACCTTAACCATGTAAGCTTCACTTACAAAAAAAAAAGTTTCAATGGACACCAGGCAGTTTCTGTTTTAAAATATATATCTTTACTTTAAAATAGATTAAAAAATTGGTAAACAGTAAATGCATAACAAAATGTACCAACACATACAATCTTAAAAACAAAGCAGGGTCAAAAGTGCAAAATTCCTACTAATCATTAGATTTATTTATCTAAGGTATTTCTTATAATCTTTCAGTGCTCTTAGATGTTCCTTCTCTCAGTACAAGTATATGAATGTCTCTCAATGGAAGACAGACTACAGTTTAAAAATGTTGTGTTTCAACCCTCTTCATGATGTCATCATATAGCTCCTTCCTTTCAGGATACATAAATATATATATATATATATACAAAACAGGAAGTCCCATCAAGGTATTGAATTCTGTGACTCCAGCAACAGCCATTGTCCAAATGAGGACACTCTTAATTAAGACTGTAATTTCTCAGCCCCTTTGATCCATGAGCAGTTCCCTTTCTCAAACACATCAAAGGACTTTTTAAGACACCAGGTGCAATCAACTGACTTTCCTGAGGATGTCATAAAATGGATATTCCTCTACCTCATGACACCTGGGGCAATTAAATGACTTTTCTGAGGATGTTATAAAATGGATATATTAGTTCCTGGCTTCAAAGCAAACTGACAAGTTAATTGCATTCAGAGATCTGCTAGTTTAACATATATTCTGTCTTTTGAACTGATACCTGGGGGGGGGGAGTTGATGTGTCATTTCAGCAAGACAGTATTTTCTCCTGACAGACAATCCCACTACATATTTCATATTGCAAAAAATCATAGTGTAATCAGAACCAGCTGTCCTAGTGTCACACCCATCACGGGGCTATGTCTGTGCGAGGGCTGGGTATGTAGTACTGTTACGGCAGGGTCCCCCAGCCATAGCTCCCAAACCACAGTGCACAGTACTGCACACAATTCCATGCCTTGGTGAATTACACAGAGTGAGGGCACACCCCTGACATATCCCCAGCCCATCTGTGGCACACAGCTGTCCGTGCGGTTAGAGGATCCAGTGCGCATCTGGCTGGTGCACCGATAGTAAATGCTGTGGCACCCCCACTGCATAGCATTCACATGAAGGGATGCATATGCATCACAGATATGCTGCATGTCAGCATTGTGCATACAGTAGTGCCCAAAATCAGTGGTTTGCGAACTCGTCCACATGTCTGTGGTCAAGTGCACAGCACCATATTCACTCTCTAAGAACCAATTATATTTTACTTTGTGTACATTTATAGTCGTACATTTTGGGAACAGTGACAGTTGCAAAATATTTACAGCTTGGTATGTTGCAAATTATGTGGAGCAAAGTACTTTTAAATGGCTACAAAACCTTCATTCTCCACCACAGAAAATGGTTGCAGGTCCTTGACAATATATTCCACTATTAATTGATTACTTTTTAATGTTACTTGATTGATGTGATCTATTGTAGGCATAAATTTACCTGTTAACTGATTATTTTTTAATGTGATCTACTGTAGGCCATTTTTTGTTCAAGCATCATTGGTCTGTTGTTTAGTTCATGCAGGGTGACAAAAACCACTGGTTTGCAATGGCGAAGCAGTAGCTTGTCCAAATACTTTTGTCAGTGAAGTCGAACACATTTTTTTCATGCACTGTCTCTTGATCCCTTCACCATCACTGCTTTCTGTAGGATTATTTTCATCACAGATATTTTTCCCTTGCTCAGGACTGCTGCCCAGTGGAACTGTTGGATGTGCTCTTTGCAAATGCCCTTTTAGTGATGTTGTCACAAACTGGTCCCTATAACAAAAGCTGCAGAGAGCAAAATATTCATTTTTGGGACTTCCAGTATATGAAAATAGCTCCACAGAACTGAAGTGGAACATTTTGTCATCATGCCAGAAACTGTAGCAATTTTGGTGGCTGGTATTTCTGACCCTGATTCGTGAACACTCTGGCTGTCCTGAGAAGAGCTACTATGACTGCTATTGGTTTTTTCCCACTACTGGCTATGGCTAGTAGTGGGGCTTGCAGTATGTGTTTTTGTTTTTTCTCTTTGGGTTTGGGAAACCAGGTGACATCCTCTACCTCATCAGTATCACATTCTGATTCATCACCTTTGGAAGAGCATAACTGTGATACATTGTACTCACAGTCTTGTTCTTGTACATTTATGAACATACGAACATATGAAATTTGCCAGCAGATAAAGGCCTAGACATCTATCAAGTCTGCTCGAATGTGCAGCTAGCACCCCTTATTCTGCAGTTGCCCCTCCCTTCCACCCTTTCCCTCCATTGATCCTCCCCCTTGTTCTGTCACATCCCCTTTTGAAGCAGTCCACTGTTCTACTGGAAACCGCTTCTGCAGGTAACACATTCCACGCAGCCACCACCCTCTCGGTAAAAAAGTGTCTCCTCATCTCCCTCCTGAACCTTCCTCCTCCAGTCTCATATCATGGCCCCTGGTGTCCCTCCCCTTCCTTACTTTGAACAGCTGCTCTGTACCTGTCTTGTTTATTCCTTTCATGTACTTAAAGGTTTCAATCACGTCCCCCCCGGTCCCTCCTCTCCTCCAGCAAGTGCATGTTCAACTCCCTCAGCTTCCTCTCGTATGATAAGTCCCCCAGCCCCTTGATCATCTTTGTCACCCTGTGCTGCACCCCCTCCAGTAACTTAATGTCCCTCTTCAGATATGGGTGCTAGTACTGCATGCAGTACTCCAGGTGCAGTCTAACTAATGACCTATACAGTGGCAGAATCACCTCCTTCCTCCTCGAGGATATACCGCTTGCAATGCAACCCAGCATTTTGTTGGCCTTTGCAGCTGCCTTTCTACATTGTGCCGAGCTGTTCATTGACTCTGTAATGAGCATCCCCAGATCCTTCTCCTCCTCTGTCTGGGCTAGCTGCACTCCACCCAGCTGGTAACTTCTCCTTGGGTTCTTCATCCCAAAACGCAGCACCTTGCACTTTTTGGTATTAAACCCAGTTGCCAGGTGTCTGACCAGATTTCAAACTTTGCCAGATCATCCTGCAACCCCTGTCATCCCCCCTAGGTCATCCACCACCGCTCCTACCTTGGTATCATTAGCAAACAGACTGATCTTGCTCTTGATGTCCAATGATATGTCTGCAATCAATATCCCAAACAACAGTGGTCCCAACACTGAGCCCTGTGGAACACCACTCGTCACTACCCTTGGGTGTGAGAGCTCCCCACCCACCACCACCCTCTGTTGCCTTCCCTGAAGCCAGTTCCCTACCCATCTCACCAGCACTGCACCTGCCCCTGTGCCTTCTAACTTACTTCCCAGCCTTCCATGCGGCACCGAGTCGAATGCCTTACTGAAGTCCAGATACAGGACATCCACTGCATGGCCCCTGTCCAGTTGCCTATTTAACCAGTCATTGAACTCCACCAGGTTGGTTTGGCAGGATTCTGCCCCATATGAAGCCATGCTGTCTGCTGTCCTGTAGTCCTTTGGCCTCTAGGAGGGCCACCTGCCTCTCCTTCAGGATAGTCTCCATTAGCTTACCCACGATGGATGTGAGGCTCACCGGTCTGTAATTCCCCGGTTCATCCTTGGGGCCACTCTTGTGGAGGGGCACCACATGAGCCATCCTCCAGTCCTGAGGGACACACCCTAAGTGTAGTGAGGCATTAATTAGGTCTGCCAAAGGTTCCACAAGGACCTGTGCCACATCCTTCAGTACCATGGGGTGGATGCCATCTGGGCCTGATGCCTTTTCCACCCTCAGTGCCTTCAAACCCTCCCAAATTCTTCCCTCCATGATTTCCCCATCTGTCACCCCCTCCCCCAGTGTATGCCTTTCCTTCCCCCTTGGGTGTCACCCCCCCTCTTCTCCTTAGTAAATACCGAGCAGAAGTCGTCATTTAGTGCTTCTGCCTTATCGTACCTAGCTTCCACCCAACCCCTCCTTCCTAATCCTTACTATGTGGTCCTTACAGCTCCTTTTCTCCCTGATGTACCTAAAGAAGTCCTTCTCTCCCTTCTTAATGCCTCGTGCCAGCCTGAGCTCTGTAGATGCCTTGGCTCCCCTTACTGCCTTTGTCACCTCCTTCGATTCCATCAAGAACTCCTCCCTGTCCTCCCCCTCCCTGTTTTCTTGTACATCCTAAAAGTAGCTCTTTTCCTCCTTACCTTTTTCATGACCTCCTTGCTCAACCAGCTTGGTTTCTTAGCCCTAGCCTACTTGCTCTGGGCCTTGCAGCAGGTTTTGGTAGCCTCCACTATCCCCAGCTTTATGAGCTCCCACCTCTGGTTAATGTCCATACTAGATTGAATTCTGGCCAGGTACCCTTTTACCACTTCCCCCATCCTCCCAAAGTTGGTCTTCCTGAAGCTCAGCACTCTTGTGCCAGATTCCACTCCTTCCTTGCCCATATCCAATGTGAGCCATACTGAGTGGTGGCCACTCTCTGGCAGGGGTTCCTCCACCGTAACTTCTCTCACAAAGTCCCCTTTTGCCAGCACAAGGTCAAGGGTATTCCCTGACATTTACAACATCTTCATCAGAGGCACTGCTTTCTGATAAAGGAGCCAGATATGCTTGATTGGCTTATTGTGGAGTGCCATGTCTAATGGTACTAGACAGAGTCTTTTCCTTAATTATTGACTTTCTAGGTCTAACTGTTTAGCTACCTATTTTTGTGTTTTGTCTGACTTTTCTGGCATTGCGGACAGTGTTGCATTACTTTAATCAGGTGATTCACCAACATTCTTTTATTTTTCTGGTTGTGTTGCTTCATTTTCATCAGTTGTATTATTTATATCTGTAGCAGTGAATTTCCCTTTTTTCTGAATTTCTCTTACTGTTACTTGTAAAAATGTCAGCCATACTGCTGGTGTTGGCCTCATGTTCCATAACAGATTCATATTCTGAATCCTTTTATTGATGTCTGATTTAATTACCTAATCAGTAGTATTAGTTTGGATGCAGAGATGGGCAGCAGAGACTCAGAGATGTGACACCCCACTTTCAAAATCCTTGAGGCAGTATGACCTAGTAGTAGATTGGTCACAGGGATGGGCAACACAGAGACTAAAATGCGACACCCACCTTCAAAATGTAGTACGGTAGTATGACCCAGTAGTAGTTCGTGCACAGAGATGGGCAACACAGAGTCTGAGACGTGGGTGACCCCCTTCCTTCAAAATCTGTACAGCACTCTGGTTGACCCACAGGATTTGCAAGAACAGGAGACAATCAAACAAAAAATACCCTAATTGATTGGATCCCTTCAGTGTTCCAGCATCATGAGTGTTGCCTTTCATGCAGTCTGTTGGTCCTGAGGATCCAGGGAGTATTCAGTAACAGACTGGGAAAAACTGTTCTTCTTAAAAATAAAATTGAGTACCCTGCCCTGACCCCCTTGTTCACTAACTCACTACTGCAGTATCGGTGACTATTATATATTTATTTTTTATTGCTGCTGGCTGTGTGCTGACCAAAGAACACAAAAATACTGACACCGTTTAAAAAAAAAACAAAAAAACAGAGGGATCTAAAAGAATAATACCGATGCATATCTCATACTCAAAAGGACTAAACATAGGTCCAAAATGAATCTGGGGTGATGGGGGGGGAAGGATTAGGTTTGTTTTGAAGTTCACATACTATCCTTACAGCTTTGGTAAAATGGAAAAGTGAGTCACAACTTCTTGAGACCTGCAATCATGCCATTAACTTTGGTTTTATACAGCAAGTCAGGAACTTATTGACAAACATAATGCAAGTAATATGCAAAGTGAGAAGTACGTGTGAAATCACTCTGCTGCTTTCAGAAGGCTCTCTCTGGGAATTTGGCTCCATTGTCAGTTACTATGAAGCCATATTTTAGACCTTGAGAAAACAAAATTCAATCATTATGGAGCTCATTTAGTTCCTGTAAGACATTGGTGCTGAATTAGTTTGCCCAAACATCTTGATTTGCATCTTTTGGGGTGTTCTTATTTTTGAAGCACTGGAAGAAAAAATGGATCCAATTATTGATAAGTATCTTGTAACATACATCCTGACTGCTAGTCTAAAACATCTTTCATGACATGGAAACCCCACCCTGTGCATCCTTGAGTGCAAGCATCACTGTCACATTTAATACCAGGTAAATATTTGGTATTTTTACATAGGCAAAGCACCTTCAATTAAGCTCTGCAAATTTTCTGACTTTCCAAAAACCTTATGATTTACTAAACAGTATGGGAGAAGGGCTTCAACTAACATTTCCAGAATTTTATGGTTAAGATTAAGAATATTTGGATGCCTTTTGGTAAAAAACATTCTTTCTCTCAAATGTCTGAGAAAACATTGGCTGTGTACTGACCCTGATTTACTAGACAATGTGATTCTTTATGGTCAGGCACTGGAGTTTGGGAGTACAGTCTGTGCCATCACTAGAAGTGCAACTTGTGCTGTTGTGTTGGTGATCATTGTGGTTACACTGACAGAACCTCTGTCTGCTTTCCAGAAATTGCTTTTTTCATTCTAGCATTGAGAGAAATATTGGTTACCTCTGTAGGCTTGGGGGAAGGCATGATTTTTGGCTGATTAAGCCATATTGAGTTGGTCTTTAGATGATGTTTAAGAGTCCTAGTGCCAAAATATGAAGCAACTTTCCCACCGCTTACACTTTGTTTATAGATTATACAAATTGCCCTGTAGGGATCAACTTTACTGACTGAAAAATAGTTCCATGCTGCAAACATGACAGACTTAGTTTGAGTGCTAGGAAGATGACTGAAAATTGTTCCACTGGTTTGACCTGTATGAGCAGAACTCCTATTATTTTTACTTGTGGTAACTATGGTGCTAGTAGATTGATGATGTGAGGGTTTTTTTTTATTTCAGAAGACATGGTGGATTACTCCTTCTCACTGCAAACATTTGGGATTTATTTGCAGAACTATTATATAATGATCCTGTCAGTAGATTCACTGATATGTCTTGGATGAGGGGCTGCTACTTCAAGAGGCACAAATGTGTCAGACCCAGAAGAAATACTGTATGAGGCAGAGTCACTTGGATTTGTATTACTGTTGTTAGAGGTCACAGGGATTTTAACAACATCAACTGCATGCCGTGTACTACCTTGGCTTATGACACTAGCAGCTGCACATGTTTTCTTAGAAGGCCCCCATTACATGGTTTTTCATGGCTCTTTTGGAGTTTGCATCAGCTGAAACAGTTGGGGTACATTTCCTATCACTAATATTACCACCATCACCTGAACCACTGTTAGTTGCTTTGTCTTTGTTGTCAGGCATAGTAACACATGATGAGCAGAACTGCTGCTTTATAAAACTGAGCATCTCATCTCACACATTTGATTTTGGCATTATGACAGATGCAGTGGAAAATAACAAGCAAAACTCATGGATCCCAAGTTTAAGGCTTACAGAGCAGGCAAGGCACTGATGTCAGATATTGACACTCTCAATAAAAAATATTTTTTTTTTGTTATTTTTTTGTATGTTGAAGTGGTCTTGTTCTTCTCTACCCTCTATATCTCCTAAAGCAACAGTTCTCAAACTTTGTTATAGTGAGCCTCCCCTAAGCCATGGAAAAGATCTTGAGCCTCCCCCAGAATACTGAAATATTTTTGGGCCTCCCCATAGAAAAATATCCTACTTTTCACAGTACATCAGGAAGAAATTGAAACCTCTTTGCATAACTGGCTCTCACGTTATTAAACTTATTGTAATCCCCCCCCAAACAACCTACTTGCTCCAATATTTTGACTCTTGAACCATTGTTACCCCTTACTGCCATACCTTCATGAGTCAGACTGCTTTTTCTGTTTCCTCTCTAACTGGAATAACCTTCCTGCCGACCTCTGCCTCTCCTCCTGCTCTTAAGCAACTTCTCAGAGATCATTTTGATCCCTCCTGCTCTTATTCCCAGTACCTGTATGGTTAAGTGTTGTATTTGGACAGTTCTGCTGCCAGTCTAATTGTTCAATTGTTCCTCGCATTGTTGGTTTATTGTTCTTAATTTGTTTGCACTTTTATTCATTTTGTATTGCTTGAGTGTTCTGCAGTTACATTTTGAATTGTATTCTCTCACTACCCTTCCCTGGGTACACCTGAAATAAGCCATGGCTCAATGTACAGTACCTTTCCTGGTCACAGACTTGTGAATAAATACATAAATTCACCTACTATTATCCTCTTTCAGTTTGCCTTATCCCTTCATACAAAATCTATAAAGATCAAAATTGAAATATAATACTTTTTCCAAGACTTGCTTGAGCCTTCCCTGGAACAGGTTGGGGCCTCCCCAAGGAGGCTGCCCTCACCATTTGTGAACCCCTGTCCTAAAGTGAATGCTGCACCCTGATAAACAGTGCACCTACTGAGAAGGCAGTGGAAAAAGAAAGAATGTGCACTGGGCATGGCAGGCAGATAGCAGAAATTATACAGAGTTGCTTTTTTTTTCCCTCACCACTCTAACACAAACACAGAACTGATATAATATTATTGTCTCTGAATTGCAAATGGTAATTGCCTGGGCTCTGTCTGATGACTGATTAAAACAAGCATTTGTCAATGCAGAATGTTGTCTTGCTGGCATTGGCATTGGTAATGCAGGAGTTAGAGATGCATAATAGGAATGGCAGTGAAGTATTGAACTGATGCCAACACCACCCCCACCCTGCAGAGACTGACAGGCATTGGGGTGTGCCTTTGGGGCATCAGCTATAATGCTTGTGCCATTTTACCTCACCATACCTTGTAGACACTGCCAAGTGTTGTGGTGTGCTTTAGGCCTTATATTTACCCCATTCCCTAAGGAAATATGCTGAGACGGGAGCAGTATAGGAGAATGGGGTGAACTTTAAGGCTGAACACTGCAAGGCACACCTCAATGCCTGGCACTGGCTGCAGGGTGGGGGTAGGGGTGGAATGACATGAGTATTACAGCCAATGATCCCAAGTCACACCCCTGAAGCCTTGCAGTCTCTACGGGGTTATAGTTGGAAACCGTAATGTCATAGGCGTTTGTTGGTATTGTCACTCCAAATTTTCAACATGGGCTTTTTGTGACCCCAACTCATGAAGAGTGGCACAATCAGTTTGGTAGCCGAAAGGTGGTGTTGCATAGTGGCTATGCCAGTTGCCGTCACAGGGATGAAAACACATTTTGGGGAGGATGTGAAAAATGACAACTGTATTATTCATGAGGAGGTGTAAAAAACTGGCAATGTTGAAAATCTGGAGTGAAAATATGAAAAATTGGTGAAGTCATGAGCATGCATAAAAACTATGAAACACACATCCGTAACCCAATTATTTTTGGAATTTCTTTAGCCACATTTTCAACATAGGCATTTTGGGACCTCCTCTCATGAACAGCGGCGCTGTGATTTGTTAATCTGTCACAAAAGTTGATTTCCCACAGTGACCACACCATTGTGCACCGCAGGTGCGGAAACACATGTTGGGCAGGCTGTGAAAAATGACAGCTGTACTGTTCATAAGGAAGTGGGAAAAATTGCCAGTGTTGAAAATCTGGCATTAAAATATTGCAAATTTGTGAACTTACAAGGGTGTGTGGAAACTGCGCAATGCACACTTCTAACACAGTCATTTTATGGACGTTCATCACCAAATTTTCAACATAGGCATTTTAGGACCTCTGTTTATGAACAGTGTCACTGTCATTTTCTCAAACTGTCCTGAAAACTTACTTTGCACAGTGACTGCGCTATTCTGCACCAGATGCACAAAAACGCATTTCAGACAGGATATGTAAAATGACAGCTGTACTGTTCATTAGGAGGTGTGGAAAAATGCCAATTTTGAAAATCTGGAGTGAAAACATTACAAATTCACGAAGTTACACGCATGCGTGGAAACTGTGCAATGCATGCTCATAAAATAGCCATTTTTTTTAATTTTTTCCACTAAATTTGCAACATAGGCTTTTTGAGAGCCCCCCTCATGAACAGTGGCACTGTCGTTTCATTAATCAGCCCTGAAAGGTGATTCCATGCAGTGACCGCGAAATCACCTTTCAGGACTGAATAACGCTGTGACAGTGACTGAGTTCATGAGGAGGGGTCCCAATAACCCCATGTTGAAAATTTGGCACCAAATTTCCTGAGATATGCACCAAAGTTGAAAAAACCCTATTTATGCCATTATACAGCTTACTGGCATTTCTTCAGTTCGCAGTCAGCTTTGAAGCATGCAGATGTGTTCCCAGTCCACCAAAGATTCTTGTGCCATGCTCCGGAGGTAAGTATGGGGTGAGTGGGTGTGAGGAGGCAGGGTATGCAGAGGGTGGGCGCGGGTTGGGGAGGGCCACCGGAGTAGATGATGGACCATTTTCTGCTTTGCAGGTTAAAAAAAAAAAAATAAAAAATTGCGGGATGATTTTTCTTTTACAGGGTCATTTGGCACACTGGGGTGGGCTCCCAGCATGCCACCAGAGTGTTGTTTTATGGGAGAGTTCTGTTGCTGAACGGGGATTGGGCACCCCCGTCGGTACACAACAAATGGGTGGGGACATTATGCTGATGGGGAGTGGGCCCCCCCGTTGGCAAATGAAACTGGGAAGGGGAGACATGATGCTGAGGGGGATTAGCACCGGCACACACTTTAATGGGAGGGGGGTTGCATTATGCCGACGGGGAGTAGGCACTCCCATTGGCAAATGACGTGGGTTGGGGCATACAGACAGGGGGATTGGGCACCCCTGAAGTCATCTCTCATCTCTCCGCATGGCAGCAGTCAGCACCACCATGTTAGAGGAAGGACTTCACTAGAAAAGGCAGTAGGGAGGACATGTTTTGGTGCTGC
Source organism: Neoceratodus forsteri (assembly GCA_016271365.2). Taxonomy (NCBI): domain Eukaryota; kingdom Metazoa; phylum Chordata; order Ceratodontiformes; family Ceratodontidae; genus Neoceratodus; species Neoceratodus forsteri. The sequence goes on along the minus strand of CM028133.1, from coordinate 593,642,579 downwards.
TGCATGACGAGCTTGGCTGTCATTGCAGCAGACTTTTCCTTAGATGTGCTCGCCACATTATGTATTCCTGGTGTGGTGCCTGCTTGCTGGCTTATTGGAGAATGAGGTACGCACCTATTGATGCGTGCCCTGTATTCGTCCATCAGTGACCGCGCCTCCAGATCTGTTACTAATGCAATATGTTGGCCGGGCAAGCATGAGGCAACATAAAAAAATTGAATTTTTTTTTTTTGAGAAACAGTCAGATGAAAAGGTACTTGTGTTGCTGTGGACTGATAATAATATAGTTGGTAAACATTAGCAGCAGTTTTGCATTGCAGAGTACTGTAGTAGTCAGATTCAAAATTGGTGACTGATTGAAAGCCCCCTTCCCCACACCACGCAATTTGATGAGATTGTCTGGCTTTTTTCCCCCCTGTTTTTCTTTTCAATTTATTTTTTTAATTAAATGAAGGCTACAAATTATGCAGCATAAATTAGCAGACATGGTGTTTCTCCAGCACTCCCTCACAGATGCTGTGAATTTAAACTTCACTGGCACAGGTGATGCAATGTCAGGAACTTTGCATTGCACATAGTGGAGTGAAGTTTCCCAACTTTACCTTAACTTCATGCAGCAACATTTTTTTCCCTAAAGAAATAAATAAATATAAAACCCACTACACCCACTATGGCATAATGTTCCCCCTTCCACCACACAGATTCTTAAGAATAATGTACCCTTACTCTCTTACACTCTACATACCCCCACCCTACAGTCCAAGTGAAGTCTGTCAGTTTTAGTAAATTTATTTATCTATTTCAGATGGAATATTTGTTCCTCATTACAGATACTGGAACATTTACTTTCATGGAACTTTGGGTGGAGGAGGTAGGGTGGGTTCCAAAGAGTGCTAAAGTGGGGGTCATCACTGGTTTTATGTCTCGAGGAAAAAGTAGAAGGAGGTTGGTGGTGGTGTGTGACATGGTGCAGGTGGGGTGAAAGCTATTCTATTTATTAAACTCACTAAAATTGATAAACTTTGCTGGAAATGTAAGGGACTGAGGGAGGAAGGGTACTAGAGGATAAGGATGTTACTCTAAAGGATCTGGGTGGCTGAAAAGGATGCCTAGTGGGCTACATTGGGTAAAGGTGGCTTCTACATTTAAAAAAGTGTTTTTGAATTAAAAAAAAAAAACAAGTTGTGTGGCTTTCAATGGTGAAGTGCTACTTGCTCTAGCAAAACCTACACATAGTGGCACTTCACGGACACTTCTGCAAAGGAAGTGCTATGACAGTATGCATAGTATTCACAGGACAGTAGTGGGCACTATAATAGGCAAAAACTATATTAAGTGTAGCCTTTGGTGATATGAAATCAGAGAAACATCTTAAAGTTATTTTCTTCACCCAACTCTATTCTCCACCATAACAAGGTGAAACAATTTTGCTTTAATCTCACATTTAGTGATTAAAAATCAAACTCTGCTGTGGTTCCCAAATTATGTGTGCTTCTGTATGCTCCTGTCCCTCTACATGCCACAGTGAGACTGAATACTGACTAATATTGCTTCTGATCATTGTGTGACTGAAGTTCAGTCACCTATTAGGGGCCAGCTCTGACAGGATTCTTCTGTCTAGTGTTCCTTCTTTTCTCACCACCACTCTCTGTTTTCTGCCCTTCAACCAGTTTGCCACCCAGTTGACCAATGTCTAATCCACCCTGAGCCTGCCCAGCTTAGTAATCAATCTTCTATGTGGAACAGTATCGAAAGCTTTGCTGAAGTCAAGGTAGGCAATATCAACTGATCCCCCTTAGTCCACCACTCTGGTTATCCAGTCAAAGAAATCTATGAGATTAGTTTAACAGGACCTTCCTTTTGTAAACCCATGCTGTCTTGGATCCTGTGCTCCTATGGATTCCAGGTGATCACTATCCTTTCCTTAAGGAGTGTCTCCATAATCTTGCCCACTACTGAGGTAAGACTGACTGGTCTGTAGTCCCCTGCCTCCTCCCTGCTACCACTCTTGTGGAGCGGGATCACATGAGCCCTTATCCAGTCTTCTGGGACCTGTCCTGTGCTCAGAGACTCACTAAACAGTTCTGATAATGGCTCTGCTAGTTCCACCCTTAGATGTATGCCCTCAGGTACCATTGCCTTGCCCACACTGAGCTTATCAAGCTCTTGTAGGACCCTTTCTTTTGTGAAGGGACTAGTGCACACCTCCCTCCTCCCTATGTCCATGGTGCAGAGCTGTGGGCCCTGCCCTAACTTTTCTTCAGTAAATACTGAACAGAAGTATCTATTTAGGATAGATGCTTTTACATGGTCCTCCTCCTCACATACCCCCTTATCCCCTTTGGACTTTCTCCTTTCACTAATGTATCTATAGAAAGTCTTGTCAGATTCTTTTACTGTTCGTGCTAGTGTTTCCTCAGTTTGGGCCTTTGCCAGCCTTACTGCCATCCCTGCTTCCCTTAGGGAAGTTTAGTATGCCTCCCTATCTTCATCCTGCTGCGTTTCCTTATATTTCCTGAAGGCCAGCCTTTTGGCTTTGACCTTTTCTGCTACTGTGTTTGAGAACCAAAGTGGGTTCCTTCTTCTTTTTGCACTTCCTTTTCTCACTAACACAATGGGATGTTGCTTCAAGTATTGCATCTTTAATGCTTGCCCACTTTGTCTGTACCCCCTCACCTGTATTTCTTTTTGCCTGGGCTAGCTTAAGTATGTTGGCCATCTTATCAAAGTCAGCTCCTCTGAAGTCCTATATTTTTGCCTTGGAATGGGATGATTTTGTTCTAGTGGCCAAACTGAACCATACCATGTGATGGTCACTGGCCCCAGGTGGCCTTCTACCTGGAGATCTGTGATCCTTTCCCTGTTGGTCAGTACTAGATCTAGGATAGCCCTGTCTCTAGCAGGTTGTACCAGTTGTTTGAGGCCCTCCCCCTGCGGGGAATCCACCATGTGTCTAGTTCTGGTTGATGTCCCTGCTGGTATTGACCAATCTGTATCTGGCATGTTGAAGTCTCCCATTATCAGAACCACCCCTTTAGCTGTCATGTTTTGTATATTTTCTAACAGTAACATGTCTGTGTCCTCCCCCTGGTCTGGAAGCCTGTACACAACCCCAGTTCGTATGGCTGTCCCATTTCCTGTTTCCAGGGTGGCCCACAGTTCTTCTGGCTCCTTATGTGTATTCTGAATTTCAGTTAATTTTATATTTTCATTGACATAAAGGGCCACTCCACCCCCATTTTTGCACCTTGGTCTCTCCTGAACAGTACATAGCCAAGTACTGAAGTCTCCCAAGTGTGGTTACTGGTAAACCATGTCTCGCTAATGGCTACTATGTCCAGTTTACCCTCTGTCATTATTGCCTGCAGGTCTGGGATCTTGTTTCCAAGACTGCGAGCATTTGGGATTTTTCATTAGTCAGATTTTGGTGTGTTAGTTGTTGGGCGAGGTCTGGGATTTCCCTGATGCATCATATGGGGGGCCAGACTTCCAGCTGCAGCCTACAGGAGGAGTAGAGCCTTAGGGATAGCTCTGGGGGGGTCTGGCAGGGTGGTGGCATCTGAGGGGCTGCCAGGGTGTCTGGGATTCAGGTGGTGAAGTCAAGGAGATGCCCTGGGGTGAAATGGGGACTGGAGAGGGGGTTGCCATGCTTAGTTCCCATAACCAAGGGTTCCATGATGGATTGTGGGCAGTTAGTGGGTTCGGCTGCCCTGCCTCATCCAACTTGAGTTGTGTTATGCAATGCCAGGTCGATGAGGAATAACGGCGGACTTGATATCCTCAGTTGACCTGGCTTGCATCATGGAGACCTGGTTGGATGAAAATGCTGCCCCCCAATTTCGAGGCCGTGGTTTTGGCTGGGTACTCTGTGATACACAATCCGAGGGAGGATCACAGGGGCAGGGGGTAGCCATTTGTTTTAAAATGAGCCTGAACCTCACAGTGCAACCTGTAGATCATAAGCAATCATTCAAGTGTGTGGCCGTCTGAGGGGGTGTGGGGGCAGGTTTCAGGGTCCTTGTGCTTTATCGTCCCCCTGGGGTGCATGGGGGTTTTGTTGCTGAAGTTGAGGAGCTTGTCACTGGCCTCGTGTTGGAGTCTCACAGGTCATTAATTCTGGGGGACTTCAATGCCTGGGTCAACGGTGGCCTTTCTGGTTTTGGGAATGATCACTTAGGAAGCATGGGGGTCCTTGGCCTATCGCAAAAAGTAACAACAGCTACACACTTGAGTGGCCACACATTGGATTTGTTTTTTTCATTAGATTAAGAAGTGACTGACCTCAGTGTCAATCCTGTATTTTGGTTGGATCATAGCACTGTGAGGTTCACACTTGGTGGCACCCCCTAGATGGTTCTGCTCTTGTGGAGATGGTCCGGTACCACCCATTAAGAGGAGTTTCATTGACGGGACTATTGGTGACACTGGACTTATCAAGTGTTAGAGCTGCTTGTGCGATTGGAGTGGAAGAAGCAATGGCAGACTATAATGAGGCTGTTGCTGCTGCTTTCAATTTCATCGCACCCATTCATGCCCATCCCTTGTCTACTCGCTGGAGACTTCCTTGGTTTGATGAGGATCTTCAGAGTTTAAAGACTAAGGAGCAGAGGTTAGAGAGCTACTGGAGGAGATCTGGCCTGCTGAAGGACAAATTGGCCCTGAGGTTACATTATACCAACTATCAGGGGCAGTCTCCTCTAAGAAGGTGGGATATCTGTCCAGGGAGATAGCTGCAGCAAGGAACAGACCAGCTCAGCTTTTCTGCACAGTAGATGGGCTATTACATCCTACCTGTCTCTGTGTTGGGGGAGCAGGTTCAAGCACTAGGTGCAAGGAGCTGTCTGTTTTCTTTGCCGACAAGGTGTCCTCTATCAGGGATGAGGTCTCCTTGAGTACCTCTCAAAGGGGATGCATGGTCCGGCCTTTAGTGTGTCTAAGTACTCCTCCTGCCTGGGATGAGTTTGAGCTGGTTGGGGTGGAGGATGTTGTGAGGATAATCATGAAGCTGTGGCCAGCCCATTGTGATCTGGATCCAGGTCTGACCTGACTTTTGGTTGGATGTTTGGACCTGGTTGGGCCTTTGATTGGTGGGGTTGTCTGGAGTTCCTTGAAGAGTAGGGTTTTCCCAATGGTCTTGAAGGAGGCCTTGGTTAGACCCCTTTTGAAGAAACCCTCCCTGGACTCAGACTACCTCAGCAATTATAGGCTGGTTTCAAACCTTCCATATTTAGGGAAGGTTATTAAAAAAGTGGTGGCCATGCAGCTCCAGAGACATCTTGCTTCTTCCTCCACCTATAAGCCTTTCCAATCTGGATTTCGTGCAGGGCATAATATAGAGACCACCCAGATGAGTGTGCTTAATGACCTCCTGATGGTGAGGGACAGGAGAGACTGGACCATCTTGGTCTTCCTAGACGTCTCTGCAGCGTTTGACACTGTGGACCATGAGGTGTTGCTTGATTGCTTGCGGTTTTGGTGTGGTCTGTCTGGTAATGTCATCAAATGGTTCAGGTCATACCTGACAGACAGAGTGCTGAGGGCAACGATGGGGTTAGCCTCATCTAACTTGAAGCCTCTATGCCTTGGAGCACCCCAATGTTTGGTCTTGTCACCCTTGTTGTTCGTGGTGTACATGGTGCCACTGGGTGACATTATCAGGCAATACGGGCTGGGTTTTCACTGCTATGCAGATGATACCCAGCTGTACCTGTCCTGTGCGCCCAATACCCAGGTGTCAGCCTCTATATTTAACAACTGTCTCGATGAGATCCAGGTTTGGATGACTCAAAATTGGCTTAAACTTAACCCAGACAAGACAGGGGTACTTGTTGTGGATCCTATTCGTCATGGTGGAGGGTGTTGTGAGGGATTACCCCCTGCCTTATTTTGCGAGGTGTTCCCCTTACTCTGTCTAGACAGGTGAAGAATTTGGGCGTGATCCTGGATGATGGTTTGACGCTTGATGCTCAGGTGTTGGCTGTCATCAGAAGTGGATTTTTCATCTTAGCAACATTGCACGAATCTGAGCCTTGGTTCTGCTGGAGTATCTGACCACACTGGTGCATGCATTCATCATTTCTAGGCTGGACTATTGTAATGCCCTGTACCTAGGGTTATCTGGAGGCAACCTCTGCAGACTGCAGCTGGTGTAGAACGCAGCAGCAAGATTACTAACTGGGGCGAGACGGAGTGATCGTATCACCCTGGTCCTCCACGGACTGCACTGACTGCCAATCAGGTGGAGGATTGTCTTCAGGGTAGGGCTCCTGATCTACAAGATCCTACATGAATGGGGACTTTCTATCTGCAAGTTCTTCTAGCCACTACTGTCCACCCCCGGGCACTCTGTTCTGGCAGGGAGGGGTCTCCTTGGAGTTCCCAGAGTAAGGCTGCTGCATTCTGGGGACAGAGAGTTCTCAGTGGTGGTGCCTACTCTGTGGGACTCCCTTCCTGGTTATCTTAGGGAGGCCCCCTCAGCAGAAGCCTTTAAGAAATTGTTGAAGACTTATCTGTTCCAGCAGGCTTTTAATAACTGATATTGGTTTTAATGGGGTGGATAGATTTTTCAAGTTTATGATGAATTATTGATTCATTGTATTTTTTTTCTGTTTTGTATTGTACGGCACCCAGAATCCATGGAATTGGGGGCTTTATAAATAAAATATCTATCTATCTACAGTATCTATCTACTGTATGTTACAAAATTGGACTTATACAAGAGATACCAACAGCGCATCTTGATATACTGTACAGGAGGCATGCACAGCTGTTTTTAGGGGGAAATGTTCCTTTCTGAATATCGAAAGTCACTATTGTAAAAATATATAAATGTTGCTAAGTTCATTTGTTCATTTAAGAAAGTAGTATAGCAAAACGCTTTCCATATCCCACCCTTGCAAATATCAACATGGCATGTAGCAGTCACTACCTTGCAATAATGGTGAGAAAAGTGGGAGACAGCCATTTTTAGTTTGGCTTTGATTTGGAGCAACTGACACTGGGTAAAACAGACTACAAATATGGGAGAAAAAAGCCATAAGGTCAGCAATGAATATGAATTACAATATTGTACCTTAGATGTAGCAGATGCTGTTGGCATACTTCTGCTGTGGATTACTGTTTGTAATCCAGGTGAAGGGGTCATAGCAAGCAATGACTTTGTCTACCACAGGATCATGCCCAGGGTACCAGTGGGCACCCGACTAAGCAAGTTCTTTCACAAATGGACAGAAACAACTCAGGACAAGTGGGTCCTAGAAATAATTCAGCAGGGTTATGCAATAGAATTTGCAGAAACACCAAGAACAAACAGGCTCATAACATCACCAGTACCAAGACACAAGGCATCACCTCGGCAGATACAGAGCATACTAAGGGATTTAACAGACAACAATGCCATCACAAGGGTTCCCCCAGCAGAGGAGGGCCAGGGAGTCTACTCCATCCTCTTTATGGTACCAAAAAAGAATGGCGACCTTTGGCCAGTTCTCAATCTCAAAACACTGAACAAAAGCGTGAAATACAGACCCTTCAAGATGGAGACAATAAGATCCATCTTAAGAGCGCTCCATCCAGGGGATGTGCTCACACCCATAGACTTAAAAGACGTTTACCTCCACATTCCCATAAGACCATATCACCAGAGAGTTCTCAGAGTCCACATTATGGGGAAACACTTTCAATACAAGGTACTCCTCTTTGGCCTGGCTTCCACGCCCAAAGTGTTCATGAAGGTGTCCATTGTGCTCGCCTCAAAACTAAGAGAGCAAGGTATTCAAGTTATCCCTTACCTGGACGATTGGCTCATCCGAACAAGATCAGTTCAGCAATCCATGAGGGAGACAAGGATCGCAATTCAATGTCACAAATCTCATGGCTGGGTCATAAACCAAGAGAAAAGCCAGCTGACACCTTGCACAAGGCTGGAACACCTAGGCAACCTCATAGACACCACAGAAGGAAGGGTTCAGCTGTCAGAACAAAGGGTATTGACCCTTCTAGTGGTGGTACACAAACTAAGAAACACAATACAACCATGATTAGAAACCATTTTTCATACATTAGGCTTCATGTCTTCCTGTATAGACACCATCCCATGGGCAAGATGGCACATGAGACCACTGTTATCTTTCCTTATTCAACAAGGTCCCACATACGATTTGGACTTCACGAAAAGGGTGATTCTTCCTACCAAGATTACACGTTCTTTACTATGGTGGTCAATAAGGGACAACCTACTAAAAGGCATGCCACTAGACATACAGGAAGACATTCAGGTAGACACTGATGCCAGTTTAATAGGCTGGGGTGCAACAATGGGCCAAAAATCAGCGCAGGGAAGGTGGTCACTAAACAAATCAAAATTACCAATAAATGTATTAGAAATAAGGGCAGTGTTCAATGTTATGCTACATTTCACAATGGAAGTAAGGGGAAAAAATAAGCTAATCCGGGCAGACAATCAAGTGACCATAGCTTACATCAACAAACAAGGAAGAACAAGAAGCAGAGGAATGCAAAAATAGGCAGAGAAACTAATTCCTTGGGCACAGACAAATCTCGCGAGCCTGACAGCCATTCATTTAGTAGGAAAATTGAACATCACGGCAGTGTGGCTCAGCCATCAATGGATCCACCCAGGAGAATGGATGCTCCACCCACAGATATTCCAGGTCATCAACAAATGTTGGGGTCCCATAGAAATCGATCTGATGGCATCACAGAAGAGAACCAGTGTCCCAGGTTCTAGTCCCATTTTCAGAATTACAGATCCATAGGGGTAGACATGCTATCAACAACTTGGAGCTTCCACATAGCCTACATATTCCCACCTATCCCACTACTTCCACAAGTCCTGAACAAAATCTGCAGTACAAGATCGAGAGTGATTTTGATCACACCGTACTGGCCCAGAAGAAGCTGATTTGCAACAATAATAGAGATGGCACTGGATCATCCTTGGATTCTACCATGCAAGCATGACATTCTCAGTCAGGGCCCAATATTTCACCCCAACCCAAAAAATCTCAAGCTGACAGCCTGGCTCCTGAAAGGGAGAGTTTGCTGAAAGCAGGCTACCATCCCGGAGTCATCAACACGATGGCACATTCCAGGAGGACATCCACGACATTGACATACCAAAGAAACTGGAAAATATTCCATAAGTGGTGCATAGAGAAAGGGATAGACCCATTAACAGTGTCAGTAGCCAATATTCTGCTTTTTCTACAAGATGGTCTTGACAAAGGTTTGTCACCAGCATCCCTGCGAGTACAAGTGGCAGCAGTCGGAGAAGCCAGGGGCCCCATAGAAGGGACTACCCCAGGGTCACACAGAGACATTATACATTTCCTAAAAGCAACCACCATTATCCGTCCAAAGATCAAGCAGTTTACAGCACCTTGGGACCTCATCTTGGTTCTGAGAGCAATGATGAACACCCCATTAGAGACACTGGAGACTATCGGTCTGCAGTGGGTGACACTAAAAACTATTCTTCTAGTGGCCATTTGTTCAGCAAGGCGTAACAGTGAAATACAAGCACTATCATGTAGGACACCATTTCTAGTGTTTCACGAGGGCAACATCACGTTAAGTACCATACCATCATTCATACCAAAGATATGCTCCTTGTTCCATACCAATCAGAACATACAGATCCCAGCATACACGTCAGTGGAAGAAGTGGCTTGGAAACCTCAACTACAACTACCGGGAATGAAGAGGGTACTCTCGACATACCTCGCCAGAATGGTGAACATCAGATTAACAGACCGACTATTTATTATCATTCAAAGTCACAGGAAGGGTCAAGTAGCGACAAGAGCCACTACAGCCACATGGCTAAAGGCAGCTATTGCAAAGGGATGTAAGGCAACAAAACAAGTACCGCCCCAGGGTGTCAAAACACACTCTACTACAGTTATAGCCACATCTTGGGCAGAAAGGAACATGACATCAATAGACAAAATCTGTGCAGCTGCCACATGGGCATCCCCACATACTTTCACTAGACACTACAGAGTGGATGTGTCTATGGAGACAAAAGCACATTTTTGGTACAGCAGTACTTGCTAGCTGCTAGGGCAGAAGTGAAAGAATAACTGGCCTGACTACCCACCCTTTATTTAGGGTACTGCTTTTTACATCGTTACCCAGGAGTAAGGAAGTGGAATGCCTCAGAGATTAACCCCCACAATGGTAGTTTACTCACCTGGTAAATGTGATTGTGGGGGTGTACATCTCTGAGGCACTCCACTACCCACCCTCATAGTCAGACTTTATGAGGTAGTCCTCAGCACATTCAGTTTCCACCGGCATGCCGCATGGGCCGGTTAACACAAGTATGTAAGAAATAGGAAATAAATGGACTCTGTCCAGGGTGTGTTTCAGTTGTCAACAGTGTGATTTATTATGGACAGGAATTCATTATGAATACGTGTTTACATGTTTTCTTACAGTATAAGGATATATAACAGGTAAAGAGACCACAATTTCTTAGTAGGTACAGCTTTGGAAGACATCAAACTGATTCAGAAAAGGCAGCATCACAGGGAAGAGGGGACAGACTTCCTTTGAAGTCATATGTGCATCAGCAACCTATCAGGTGGACACAATACCCAGGAGTAAGGAAGTGGAGTGCCTCAGAGATGTATACCCCCACAATCACCTTTACCAGGTGAGTAAACTACCATTACTGTTTGTGGGGGTGTGACATTATCCACACTGAGTACAACTCTGGCGTCTCTGTTTTGACTCAGAGCTGTAGTAATTGTTAGAATTCATTGCTGAGCTCAAGGTTTATTCCCTGTAATCTCTGTTTTATGTCTGTATCTGTTATTACCTTCTTACTGACACTATGGGCCTGATTCACAAAGCCCTGAGATTGACACAAGGTGCCAGCATCAAACATAAATTATGTTAGTGGCACCCTGCATCAAATACTGCCCCCTGAGCTATTCACAAAGGCTGCCTGCATCAACCGCAGGCTGCCTGTCCCAAACGAGACTTATGCCACCTGTGCACCCAGAAATGGGCTGTGACATGGAGCTAGGGGCTTGGAGCAGATGCAGGATGCCATAGCTCCACAATTGGGATTTACAAATCCCACCCAGAGGGGTGAATATTTAAGTACCCTTAGACCCGACAGGGCTGGTCTAAGGGTATTTAGGAATTCACCCTCTGGGTGAGATGAGCAGTGCAGTAATGCACCGTAGTACCCTGCCCCTGCCCTGATCCTCCTACTATATAAATATACAATGAATTTCTGGTAGTCTAGTGACCCTCCTCCCTGATCCCCGATATCACCCGTTTCCCTAACAATAATTAAATTGCCTGTCCTGGTGATCTAAAGGTCCCCCGTCCTCGATGGTGCCTGTTTCTCTAATAATGATTAAATTGCTTCTCCAAGTGGTCTAGTGGCCCCGTCCCTGATATCACCCATTGTCATAGTATCAATTACATCACCCTGTCCTGGTGGTCTAGTGGTCTCCTTCCCAATCTCCAATATACAGTAGGCATTCACTGACAGTTCAGTCTGGTGGCTGGTTGCGGAGCTGAGAACTGGACTGTGCTGGTCGATGGCTATGTTTTGGGATTGGAGGAGAGCAGGGTGGAGGGCACTACCTGCTAGGGTGGGGGTGGAGGGCCACTAGACCACCAAGACAGGGCAGTGTAATTGTTATTATGTCAATGGGTGATATTAGGGATCAGGGAGGGGAGATCACTTGACCACCAGGACAGAGAAATTACTAATTAATGTCACAATGGGTGATATCAGGGATTGGGGATGGGGGTCAGTAGACCACCAGGACAGTCACTGTAATCATTGTTATGGAAACAGATATCAAGGATGGGGGTTGACCATTAGATCCCCAGGACAGGGAAAGGTAATGCTTGTTATGGAAATGGTTATCGGGGATCAGGTAGGGAGGGCCACTGGACCACCAGAGAAGGGGGCAAGGATGCTTGCCTTTGCCATAGGAGCACATTCCTCCCATGTACCAGGTGTTTTTTTCGGACATGAGCGGTTGCCCGAAGTGTGGGAACTTAGGTGCCGGGACCCCTCCTGTACCTGAATCTGGTGCAGGGTCCCTGGTTCATCAGGCTTCAGCACAAGCTGCTGTTTGCTGCAACTTTCACCAATCTAAGCCCATTTTGTGAATCGGGCCCCATATATTTTCAAGATTTATAACTTCCTTTCAAAAAAGCTATGCACCCAAGAACATAAACACAAATAAAAAGGCAGTAAGTGTAGGGTATTACATTTACTGTACCTTTCCAATATTTTACCATGCATGGATGCAGTATTTTTCTTTTGTTTAGTTTTTAATGTTGAAACATTTTTTTACCTTGTCATAGTGACTGAACTGAAGTAACAAATAAGCAATCTGCTGCCCACTGGAAGTCATAGTTGTTGCAGTCAGTGGACTATATCAGGTGGTGAGACCATTGAAGTTGCATCATCTGTGCATGGCCACCACTGTTAGACCATTTGGTGATAGGACTGCTGTCCCTTGATGGCAGCTTGGTTGACTGGTCTTATTTAACTGATAGTGAATTGGTGTAAGCTGCACATCAGAACTGATCACATTGAACTTGCTAGTGATGACACTGTAAGAGTCTGTACTGTCTTCAGGAGGACCAGCGGTAGAACTGTGTGTCATAGTCTTTGCACTGCTGGTGCTGCTGGAAGTGGTGAGCAGACTGTGGAGCTGTCAGTTGGAGTGCAGTAAGACTTGTCAGCAGGAAGTATAGGAGTGGGAATAGCACAGATTTGTTAGACATGGGAATAATCAAATTGATAGATGAGGGGGGCGTGGCCTGGCTATGCTGAAGATGTCTGCTTAATTTTTCTCTCTTTCTGGGACCTACAACCATCATCATACATCTTTTCTCTCCCAGATAGCCATCGAGTGCCAAAACAGAGACCTTATTCATTGAACATCATTGATCGGATCCAGTACAGTATTTTTACTATATCTTAACTCCAAACTACATTTTTAACATCAAGCCTATCTATCCTGGGTGGGCCCTACAATTATGACCGACCATTCTCTGCATACCAACAACCTTAACAGAGTGGAGACAATGTTCCAGCAATTAATTACTGAGATCAATGACTTAAAAATATCCTCACAGCAGAACATCACTACAATGCAAATACTTGACCAAAGAATTAATGCTACAGAGGTAAAAGTGACCCAAAATGAAAGTTCGATCAATTATTTGCATGCTACCATCAGAGAGCAAGACAGGGTCATGAGAACTCTACAAGACAAAATAGACAATATCAAAAATAGAAACAGAAGAAACAACCATAGATTTCTTGGCTTTCCAGAGGGTATAGAGCTTGGCGATACCAGTGCACATCTGTCTCATCTGCTTCCTTCTCTCCTTAAACTTCCTCCCAGACAAGAACTCACCATCGAGAGATCACATCACACTTTAAATCTGAGGCCAGGCCCAGGCCAGAAACCCAGTCCACTCATAACAATATTCTTCAACTATTCACACAGAGAACTAATCCTAAATCAAGCCAGACAACTGGGAGTACTGACATGGCAGGAACATAGAATCTCAGTTTTTAGAGATTTCTCAAGAGAGCTATCCAACAAGCGCAGGGCATTCAGCGCTAGAAAACATATCATGCATCACCATGGAATTTAATTTGCATTACAATATCCTGCTACCATGCATCTCTTTTTAGCAAATGCAACAAAAGATTTCAACTCTCCTGAAGCCCTGTCAGAGTTCCTAAAAGTGAACCCCTCTAGTTATACCTCACCTAGTAATAATGATGTAATGCAACTTGTCAGCAATTCAGAATGTCTTCAACCTGCTCTACAGGCCTCCCCTGCAGAAGTCTGCAACACAAAATCTAATAAATTGCCCCTGAACCACACCAACACAATGCCTCCTATTTGACTATCGGCTTGAATTCAAGAAAAGAAAACCTCCAGTTCGCAACTTGTTAAGCACACTTGCTGTGCTAATGATGTCCCTCTAATTTCTTCCACGCAATCAGATGATCATTTAAGCATTATCTCCCCTCCTTACCTTATCAAACAAATATTCTTTGCTTCACAATGAGTCACATTCTTCACAAGAAGATCTTCAGTTAATCGAACCAGACCCTCTTCCTAATGTCTCCAAAAACGTTATACCTGGCAATGTCTCTGCAGACTCCTCGTGGGCTGAGCTGGAGGCCAGCTCACCATTCAAAACAGCTGAACTGCCAAAAAAGAAAAGAAAGGGGATGCTTAAAAATAAAATGATCTCTGCTGCCACTTGAACTCACAAGCGCAACTCCAGCTGACTATTTTGTGGGTTCTCCTCCCCCTGCATAGTAGTCTATAATAGAAAGCATACCCCACTAGTCTAGTTGCATACATGGCTCCATTTCTGCTCTTACCACACAGCATAACTCCAGAATGTGCAACACTATCACACCCAACCAGTATGGATTACGCATTGTTGTACATTATTGTAGCTAGATCTTGGGTAGTCATACTCGTAGGTTTGATAATATGTTGCCGATCCTACACCTTTGTTTATTTAACTGATTATGGTTCATATAAGCACTTTAGATCATAATGTTAGATCTCTTTTGCTTATAATGTGTGTCAACAGATTGGGAGCTTTTCATTATTGTGATGTACAGTCCTCTTAAAGCTATACCAACTCACAACTTACAGTTACAGAATAACTGGCTGTACATTGTGATTTCAGTCGATAACTTTTACTGGCCATTTACTTTTATTATTATTTCACATCTACCTGTAAACCACTATTGTTTATGTGTGGATACTGTTTTAAATATTGGCACAGGGAATTAACGATTATGGTTATTAGAAGTGAGGGCCACAGTGGTATTTTGATATTGCATACCTTACCCAACCCCCACTCTCTCATTCTGGATCATCATAATAACAACTCCATAATTGCTCCTAGGAATATATCCTTCTATATTTCTTTCCTTCCATTACCCCCCCCACCTTCCTTTCATCACCCCTCCAGTCATACTGATATTATGCATTACTTTAACAGTAAATTAATAATGACTTTTAGTTTTCATTATATTACACAACAGGCTATTTTCGAGGCGCCTATGCTTTATATGCTATACTCAGTAGCTAGAATGATAACATCATAGCACATTATTGCTTGAAGCCTTGTATCCTGCAAGGTTGATGGATTTCTTGAATATTTTCATAGTTGTGGCTTGCTGGGCCTTTTTATTAGACCTAATTACCCCACTTTAAACACAGGCTTATATCAGGCTATGTTCCAGTTATGTGCTAATCCTAATCAATTTGACACTCATACTATAAGTACCCACAGCCTTGAAGCCTGAAACATTTAAATCCTACCATAAATATTATAATGTCAGGATCTCCCAGTATACCTGCCCATTCCCTATTCAATTAATAATGTATATCACTCCATTCCCAATCTAGGTCTCATAATACCCTGCTGTCCTATTAATCTATACTATATTAACCCTTTTCCCTCCCTATGCATATTTGTTCAGCCTCCACACATAATTAGAATTACTCTATCAATACGGTCATGTAGTCATTATTTAGTAGTATGCCATGATTCTGGCACACACTATGCTTCACATTTTTTTGCAATAATTTGTTGACACACTTATTTATCCTTTCTTGAACTTAGGTACTCTAGTTCTTTCTATATCAGTATATCTGGGTTGATTTACTTTAACAATGTTCTCCCTTACCTAGGTACAATGGTTATTGTCCCTCCCAGGGTATTATTACTAGTATCTTAGTACTAGTCACAACCATAACTTGATAGTATATTGTTGTATATAGTTTGTGTCTAAAGAATATGGTGTGTAAACTTTCTCTTAAGGCTACTTACTTCCCTACATGCCTAGTAGTGTAGCGAGGGAGTCTTGGTTTTCATACTGACTCTTATCTCTCTACTCCTCATTAGTGTTTAAACTTAATATATTGTACTTTATAAGTTTTCTAGTTATTACTGCTTATGGTTCTTGAAATCTCTACCCTATATTATTCTTCTGAGAGACATAATATTTACACATACTTAAACTTTTGGATTCCATACAACTTAATAGTCCTGCATACATTTGTATACCTTAAACCTCTCCATTCTGGGCGTGTGACATCCTTAGCCTCACCCACAAAGAGTCCCTCACTCTTCCTTGCAATATCAAACTGTTCCTTTTACCATTATGAGTGATCTAGTTTTTCATTCTTGGAATGTTAAGGGACTCAACTCTCCTTGTAAATGTAAACAAATTCTTACTTATCTTAAGAAACATAAAACTCACATTGCTTACTTACAAGAAGCCAAACTTGTAAATAAGGATGGCGACAGACTCAAAAAGGATTGAATGGGTCAAATATTCTCCTCCTCCTCTTCTAAAAAATGCAGAGTGGCTATTTTATTACATAAATGCCTAAAATGGTCCCTAATTAAAACCATTACTTACTCGGATGGTAGATGGGTCATTGTTCACCTGAATACCACCTCTGGCCCTCTTATGTTAGCCAATGTTTATGCCCCTAATTCTTATTCCCCTGAATTTTTCCATAACTTAGTTCAACAAATCATAATTAATAACAAAAACAACTCTCCTTTCTCATGGGTGGGGACTTTAATCTATCATTACAGGCATAGTTAGACAGAAATAACTCCTTCTGTGATGTTTACCCCAGAAGTATAACTGTGCTCTCAATGCTAATGAAAGATTTGGGTCTTTCTGACATTTGGAGAATATACTACCCCAGACAACATGATTATACCATTTACTCCTTGCTTCATAAATCATACAGTAGAATCAATTACTAGTTTTCTTCTCCTTCCATTACTGAAAAAACATTGACACTTCCATTCTTCCAATCACTATCTCAGACTATTCTCCTATAAAATTATATTTACTATGGGGCCCTCCATCTGTTAAATCTCCCTCCTGGTGTTTAGACCCACTCTTATTGAGTGATCCAGAATTTTTACCTCCTTTAATAACACCCCTGAAGTTTCTTAAGGCACTATCTGGGAAGCATTAAAAGCCATGATCAGAGGTGAAATTATCAGTTTCACAGCTCATAGAAAGAAAGTAAGAGAGCAGCAACTGGCAGACCTAGAAAAATTTCTTAAAGACAAAGAGAATCACTACTATAATACAAATAAACCCAACCCCTGTTCACAACTCCATCCTGAAATCCTTCAGTTAAGAATTAGAATTAAAGATTTAATGTCTAGGAAGATCAGACTTGCCCTCTTAAGACTCAAACATAATTATTGGGAACAAGGGGACAAATGTGGGAAACTGCTTTCGTACCAACTTAAATCTCAACAGACAGATAAACATATTGCCGGTTTGCAAGACCTCTCAGGCCAAATACACACTGATAACCCTTCAATTAACCACATCATGAGTTCTTTTTATCAACAGTTATATTCTCAACAAACTCCTACTCAAATCCATCATATACAATGTTTCCTGGAGAATTTGCAGCTATCACATCTCTCTCAACATGATGCAGCAAAGCTAGATGAACCCTTTACCCTACAAAAGATCAAAGCAGCACTGTTTTCTTTAAAATCAGGCAAGTCCCCAGGGAGTAATGGGTTTCCTGTAGACTTCTGCAAATCACTTTTAGAAACCCTATGCCCTTTGCTTTTTAATGTTTTCCTAGATGCAATCTCAAAGAACAAGCTTCCTCCTACAATGACAGAAGCTATTATCACTGTTTTACCAAAAAAGATAAAGACCCTTCTCTTCCCTATAGTTATAGACCAATTTCATTTTTAAACACAGATGGTAACATTTTTGCAAAATTATTAACTCTTCGCTTAGAATCATTAACTTCAAAACTTGTTCATACTTTCCAAGCTGGCTTTATCAAGAACAGAACTGGTTCAGATCATCTTCATTCTTTATTTAACATAATTTATAAAGCAAAATCTCATAAATCTCCAGCAGCCACTATTACTATTGATTTCGGAAAAGCTTTTGACTCCCTAAATTGGAATTATTTATACCAAGTACTATCTCATTTTGGTTTCACTAATAATTTTTGTACATGGATCAAATTACTATATACTTTGCCTTCTGCATGAGTTCTTACTAATTCTATCTTATCCCACTCTTTTCAACTGGCAAAAGGAACCAGACAAGGCTGCCCTTTATCTCCGTCTTTGTTTATTCTTGCCATGGAACCCTTATCAGCTTCTATTTGTCAGTCTAGTAACATTCTTGGCATCCCTATCGGTAATTCTCATTATACCTCATTTTCTTATGCAGATGATCTCTTAATTTTATTAGAAAATCTAGAAGAATCAAGTCAACCACTAATTAAGTTACTTAACAAATTTACCTCCCTCTCCAGCCTAACTTTAAATCCTAATCAATCCAAATCATTACCATTGAATAACCTTTGCAAAACCTTTATGAATACTTCTCTGGGCTTCCGGTGGGCATCAAAAGGTTTATCATATCTTGGAATCTGTATTACTCTAAATTTAGACAAAATATGGGATGCTAATCTTTCACCCTTAATAACTAACATTAAGTCCACACTCGACAGATGGAAACTTCTCAGTCTCTCCTTTAATGGTAAAATGTCTGCTACCAAGATGTCATTAGTGCCCAAAATATTATACCTATTCACTAACATCCCTCTAATTCTCCCTCCGAGTTTGCTCACCAAAATTGATAAATAGTTGGCAATTTTATTTGGGACAGCAAAACCCCTAGATTTAGTCATAATAAACTTTGTTCCCATTGATCTAGAGGTGGTTTTGGACTTCCCTGGTTTCAGGCTTACATCTGGGCCTTCCGTACAGCTCAAACTATCAAATGGTTTTGTAAACCCAACAATAAATCCCCTCTATGGGTCATCATGGAAGCATCCGTATCTCCTGGTAATGTTTCTTCTTCCTTCCTTTATAACCCTCTCCCCATAAATTAAAATCTCACCCTACTATTGCATCCTCATAATTTTAATGGAAAATAACAGATAAATATATTAAATCAAACCCAACTCCTCTCACATATACACCTGTTTGGGGTGACCATCTCCTCTCTCTTGACAATCACCCAATATTTAGTTGAACCTGCAAAAATGTGGGTGTCTTCTTCGTGAGTGTTATACTCAAAACTCACAAACTGAAACTCAAACCATTCTTTGAATTATGCACCCTTTGGAATATCCCCCATCATGATTTCTGGACGTATCTACAGCTCTGCACTGTATGTAACTCTTATCTTTTACATAAGTCCACTCAGTCCCTACATGATCAGCTCATCTCTAAATGGATCAAGACAACATCCAATTTGAATAGCACTATCTATAAAGAAATTCGAGACTGTCTTCCTGATCAAACCATTAATGCGAAAAATAAATGGTGTAGACTTTTAAACTATAATATATCCACTATACAATGGCATAAGTGTTGGCTTTCATGTCACAAAACTTTTAATGATAAACGGAGTTCTCTAATACAAACTAAAATTCTACATTTATGATACAGAACTCCAGCTGTACTGCAAAAAATGGGTTTAATGAATAATAACAATTTTTGGTGCTGCAGTTCTCCCGATGGAGACTTACTGCATATTTTATGGAACTGTCCCCCCATATATAACCTATGGCATATTATTCATCATTTTGCAATAAAAGTGGTCAGTCTTTTCCACTAGATCCTAAACATTGTATAATTTGGCATCTTTAATTTCCGCTCTTACAAAATTTCTCAAACTCAGAATAGATGGTTGACCATGCTATTCCTTCAAGTTAAATGCCTCATTCTTATGCACTGGAAATCTAGTATAATTCCTAATCTCTCAGACATCCTCAAACAACTATCCCAATATTCTTCTTTAGACCGTATGACATATATTTCTTCTGATCGACTCAACATTTATAACAAATGTTGGCAGGACTATTTTAGGTACTTGGATACATCTAAGACCTCTGTTAACTAATGTATGAATTGACATAGTTTGTAATTTCTTCATATTATCAGACCTTTTAAGCCGCTGTTATTACAGTCTTGCACCTTATTTCTTCTTTCCTTTCTTTTCTTCACCTTCATCTGTTTCCTTATCTCTTTGTTCTTCTCTTTTTCCCTTTCTAGTTGTTCCAACATTGTAATACTTAGTTAAGCATCCAAGTCTTCCTAATTTATATATGATCTACAGTACTGTAATATATACATACATTGACAATGTACTACCATGATTGTATAAATATCTTTCTTAATTTACACCTGTTATTCCCTCCCCAGATTGTATAATGTTTGTTCCTCCTCAGTCTCATGGTTTGTGCTATCCAATCCAATTTATATTACTATCTTCCACATCAATCATCTTACAAATGTTTGTGATTACATGCTGTTATATCTCTTCCTTATATTTTACACGTGTTTACGTACTTGGAAGACATATGTTTATTTTGTTGAATATTCAATAAAAAGATCAACTACAAAAAAAATTGATAGATGAAGTTGATCCTTGGTAAGCTGAGTCTGAGAAACACTAAGAAGTCAATATTCTAAGGACCTAGACTGGAGCAATGAGGTGAGGGACTAGCACCAATTTTGCTGAATCATCTTTCTAAAGCAACCAATGTTGGACAGCATCCAAGAAAACACAGTTTTACCAATGCGGGCAGAAGGACATTCCTTAATGATATGTGTGTGTGTGTGTGTGTGTGTGTGTGTGTGTGCACGTGCATGCATATGTGTGTGTGTGTGTGTGTGTGTGATTAAACTAGTCTCACCAAGGGAGGGACAATGGTAAAGGTTGCTGATTCAACACTGCTAACTTTAGTGGTACATTCATAAGGTCTCAAAATGGAATAAGCTTTAGGGGAAGGGAAAGGGAAAATTGTTTAACAGGAAAGGCACACAAAGACACAGCTTGTTTCCAGGTGCAACCTGAGAGCACAAGGAAGTGAAGTGAATTGCTTAGGGTCACACCATATGCAAGTGGGGCTGATGGGATTCAAACCCAGAGCTCCAGATTTGCAGCTGAGTGTCTTTAACCACCACGCTATACTGCAGGACAGATATCACTCACAGGCTATGTTATTGAATTTTATAGCCTGTGGCACACCTGTTTCTTTACTATATAAAAGATGGAGTTCCACCTTGTCACCATAAACAATGCTGCAGAATACTGTGTTTCTACTGGTACTGGCAGAAGACCTTTGCACATTTGGGTATGATTGAAATATCTAATGATGTTCTGCACAGTGTAAGGTATTTCATCTACCTGCGCAAGTTTGCAAAGCACATGACTCACCACTAGATTCAGTGGATGTGTAAAACAAGATGCATGGCAGAAATCCCCATCATTCATGTTCTTCAGAATATTACTTGTATTATCTGTCATGAACATGCCCACCTTCAAATCATGAGGGTATCGCCAGATGACCAGCAGTGACTGAAAGAATCATGGAATATTTCCCCCACTGTGCTTTCCTTCCCTGAATAAAATATGGTATTAAATAAAGTAGTTGGACAATTGGTGTGCCTCTGTGATGCTGTCTGCTTCAATTTAACTCCTGCAGGAGATGATGCTGGCAGAGTATGGTGGGAATTATAGTGCTGCTTGATGTGGACACAATCCAATGGGCAGTGATAGGAAACTTTGGTTTGCACTACTTCTCCTGATGTCACTAGTGAAATGCACATAACCCCCACTTTGCCCATTTTAGAAATGTCACCATCTGCATACATACTGATTTGTACGTTCTAGAACATGCCTGGAAAACTTGAAGTGTAGTTGAATGTTGCATTTGTGTTTCCGTTTATGCAACAATCTTTGAAAGCCTATGAGAACGTATGAATATCAAGGGCCATTATCTACCCAATCAGTTGTATGATTCAGACAGAGTCTGGGTGAGTTGGTGGCAGTGTTGTGTGGCAATGTAATGACTGGGGCTGTGTAATTTGCTTCGTTGCCACAAATTCTGAACTAGTGATGATGGTGCATACACTTATTGGCTTGGTAAGTGATACCTGGAGTGATGATTTTGAAGTAGCATTAGTACCTGCCTCAGATGGCTGCTGTGGAGTTTGAATGAGTTAAACAAACCATCTTATCACATCAGTAATGCCTGAGTGTCCTTGCTGCCGGCCCATGTGACCTGACTGGGGATTGCAAATCACACTGGCTGTTAGGAAGGTGCCAAGTTCATGCTTTAGATTGTTAGCTATAATACTTCCCAGAGTCCGAGTTGACTGACCCAGGCAGTTCTTTCTGTCACACAGACTGCAACATACCTTCAGTAGACCTGTTGTGACATCTCTAGGTTACTGCCACTCTACAGAAAATGTACTAACTTATCAGCTACATGACTGAGCTGTTAATGTTCTTTTGGAGCAATAGGGCAGGGACTGCAAAAGTATTATTTTTTGCCACAGTGGAATAATATTGCAGAACTGGATCTCCTGGCAGGACAGTACTGGCAGCTGCAACAACTAGGGTTACAATGAGGCTGATCGTCTGAGATGGGCCTGCTCTTTACATTTCCCTGCCTAACCAACTTGCTTTCTTACCTTTGTTTTTTGCAAATACATATATATATATATGTATGTGTATATATATATATATATATATATATACATTTTTTGTTTAATTTAGGCATCTCCCCCATGATGGCCTTAACTCATCTGTATCACAGTCATCATTAGAACTTGATAATGTAACTGACGGTACACTTTTAACCTCCACTGCTTTACCCACCTCCCCTCCTGCATGCGCTTCAGCCTCTCTTGCTTATTCCTCCTGTTTTTTTCCTCTTTTACTTCTCCTTCTTCATCTTCCCCTTCACCAATCCCCACCATCTTGGTCTCATGTGATTCCTCAACTTTCCATGCACTTTTGCTGTCTCCTCCTTATGCGCTTTTGTTTCCCTCTACTCAACCTCCTCACTCTGCTTCCCTCCGATTAGGCAGCTCCACTTTCATATTCTCCTGACAGACATTCTCCTCCACTATATGTTGCTTGGGTGGTAGTGCTACTGTTTTTTTTTCAAAGGTTGGTATACTTTACAAACATGCAAATATATGAAAAACTCTAGCAGATGAAGGCCTAGTGGTCTATCAAGTGTGCTTATATTGCAGAACCCCAAGTGTCAACTAAGGACTCCACCCCCCCCAACTGCTACCCCAGTTTCTGCCCACTCTCTTTTTGGCCCTGACCTTACCCATTGCTCTGTCCCTGCTTGGTGTTTTGTCTACAGTTTTTGTGCCCTAGTCAAAGTAATCAATCAGGTTTGTTTGGCAGGCCGTCACTCATCCCAGAGACCATTTTCCTGCACATAATCTACCAGCCTTTCCTTAAGGATGGCCTCCATGAGCTTACACACAATTGAAATCGGATGGACTGGTCTGTAATTGTCTGAATTATCCCTGAGTCCACTTTTATTGAGTGGCACCACATTCGTCATTCTCCAGTCCAGTGGTATAACCTCTGATTCAAGAAAACAGTTGAACACATACATCAGGGGTCTACTAGTTCCTACACTCGTCCCATCAGCACTCTGAGATGGCTGCCATCTGGGCCTGGGGGTTTATCTATCTTTTACATAGATACATAGACAGTGTCGGCAGATAAGGGCCTATGGCCCACCCAGTCTGCCCATTTGAGCTTGTAAGCTCAGTTTGTTTTCCTAGAAGTCTGTTGCCCCTTACCCCTGACCTCCAGAATTCTTTTATGTCTATCCCATGCATTCTTAAATCCTGTGATTGCTTCAGCCCCCACCACTTCCTCTGGCAGGGTGTTCCACTTGTCCACCACCTCTTCTGTGAAGAAATTCTTTCTCATGTTTCCTCTGAATCGTCCTCCCTCCAACTTCATCCCATGCCCTCTAGTCCTGGAACATCTTTTTTGCTTAAAAATAGTATTTTCCTGCACCCTGTTCCTCCCTGTAAGATACTTCTATGTCTCTATCATATCCCCTCTCTCCCTCCTCTCCTCCAGGGAGTACATGTTCAGTTCCTTCAACCTGTCTTCATAGGACTTGTGATGCAATCCATGCACCATCTTTGTTGCCCTCCTCTGAACCTTCTCTACCCTGTCTATGTCCTTACGTAGGTATGGTCTCCAGAACTGTACACTGTACTGCAGTTTATTACAAATCTTTTTATTCACAAAAATGTTATAATAGATCTACATACAATGTATGATAAACAGTATAGGATTTGGGTAGCAAACAGACATTACGTAATGATAGCATCATCTTAGTGATTGTATATATGTGGTACAGAACTATCAACAGTACATGGCTAGAAACAAGAAGCAGGTCAACAATGAACTAAGGAAAAGGAAGGGGGAAATTGTTTAACCAGGAAAGGCACACTAAGCTGGAGCTTGTTTCCAGGTGTGACCTGGGAGCACAAGAAAGTTAAGAGACTTGCTCAGGGTCACACAGTATGCAATTGGGGGCTGTGGGATTCAAACTGAGGTCTCCAGGTTTGCAGCTCAGTGCCCTTAACCATTATGTTATATATATATATATATATATATATTATTGGGGCATAGTAGTGCTCCCCTAGTTAGGGTTGAGTAGGCACTTTAATGTTAAACCTCAAATTGCGCACTTTAATAACTTTGCAACTGTTAAATGGATTTGCACAAAATGTAGCATGTGGTGTGTCATGGGGTAGCTCTCTTGACATGCCACTTTTCATTCTGGTTAGATCTATGGATTCTGAGATCCAAATCAAAAACTTTAAAATTCACCCTTTTTTGCAATTTTGTCCTCATCGCCTTGTGTCCAGATAGTGTGGAATTTTGGTATGAATTGTTTAGGGTAGAAAGAGGTTGGGTCACAGAACTACCTTGCATTGGTTTGGTGAAAAATATTAATCTGTTGCAAAGGTATTTAATTTTTAAGTTCCCATTATTTTCAATGGGAATATCACTCTCCAGGATAGCTTCCTGGAATGAAAAAGGAATTTGATCTCTCAAAAAAGGATTATTTTGTCTGAGGTACCAATCCTTTTTTGTGAGAAAAAAATGTCTTTTTTTGTGGAACGACCATCTTGTTTTCTATTTCTTAAAATAAAAGACTTGAATAAGGCAGTCAAATGGTGCCTTGCACAGAAACCAAAACATGTATTGTGCTCATCGGCACTTCATGATGTGTGTTTCTTATGTTTTGTTTTAGAATATAGCCCATGAATGTTTTTTTACCACTTTTAATTCCTTTATCACAACTCACTAACTTTCTTTTTCACAAATCTTTTTTCATTATTGCGAAAAAAGGATCCCAAATCCTTTTTTGGGAGACGGAATCCATTTCCGTGACCACGGCAAAGCATTCACAGAAAATGATTTCCACTCTCGAAAAAGGATTTATGTGGCTTTTTAATTGTGCCACATTGGTGTTCAGTGGCACCCCTCAGCATCACATTGCACTTTTGGATAGCTCTGATGTCTATTGGCACCCCTCACCTTAGATCCCCAAATTTATAATATTATAATAATTTATTATTCCCTCATTTCTGGTTAGTGGCACCCCCACTCTCCCATATCCCTAGATTTTATAACCCTAGTGTCTAGTGGCACCCTCCCACACTCCAGTCCCAATATTTATAAAAAATGTATTAGCACATTGGTGGTAAGTGACACCCCCCACCCTCCCATGTCGTACTCAAGCTACAAATAAGAAAACCATCCCTCAGTGTCTTTTTTTATAACCTGTTAAAAAAATCCACCACCGCTCACACTTGTACCACCCACCCTACCTCCCACTGTGTACCCACCTCCTCACATCCCCCTTGACTCCCACACATGCCCTCACTAACCTGAACTGCCAACACAATGAAGATCCACTCTTTAATCAAAGACACATCTTGTTGTAGGAACCAGCGACTGCTGCCTTAATCAAGCTCATACCTCTCTCCTCCTCCTCCTCTTCCTCCCTTCACTTACCCTTCCCCCATATCACTTAAAGCACTTAAAAAAATACTCCACCTCCTCTCCCCCAACCCCCTTAATGTTCCCCTCCTGTCACAGTCACCCTGCCCTTCTCCATTTACCTTTAACAAAGCCTCATCCTGGCTGCATACCAACCCTCCCCCTACTGCTTTCCTGCTTTGCCCCCTACTGTTCTCCCTACCCTCACCTCTCCACTCTAACAAAGCCATTTCCTGGCTGCTTACCACCATCCACTCATTTCCTTCCTGCTACCCTCCCTTTCTCCACTCTCCAGATCATCTATTTTGACCTCCCATAATTGCTCTGTTAATAATCATGTATGTAAGTTACTAGCTAATTTGCATTACCTTCTGTATTCTGCACTTGTTCTTATGCTTGTACCTTGTTGTAGGTCTCTCTGTCATTGACGTGGAACCTTTGTAAAAGAGCTGCTAGTTCAAAGGCTGTTATCCAAGACAATAAATAAATAAATAAATAAATAAATAAATAAAAAGTAAGGTAACTGCAGCTGAATATATTTTCCGACCGCAGTTACCTTACTTGTTAGACAAAAGTCACCAGTTTCAGCAGCAAGATGCATCTTCAATCAGAGAGTGGATCTTCACTGTGTTGGCAGTTCAGATTAGTGAGAATGTGAATGGGGGTCAAGGGGTGTGTGGGGAAGTGGGTGCACAGTGGGAGGTCAGGTGCGTGGTGTGAGTATGAGTGATGGTGGACTTTTTTTAACAGGTTATAAAAAAAACATTGAGGGATGGTTTTCTTATTTGCAGCTTGAGAGTGACATGGGAGGGTGTGGGGGGTGCCACTGACCACCAATGTGCTATTATGTTTTTATAAATATGGGGACTGAAGGGTGGGAGGGTGCCACTAGACACCAGGGTTATAAAATCTAGGGACACAGGAGGGTGGGGGTGCCACTAACCACCAATGAGGGAATAATAAATTATTATAATATTATAAATATGGGGATTTGAGGGTGGGGGTGCCACTAGGCACCAGGGTATCCAAAAGTGCAATGGAAGAGTGGGTGAGGTGCTACTGATAATACATTTTTATAAATAAGAGGACTGGAGGGTGGGAGGGTGCCACTAGACACCAGGCTTATAAAATATAGGGATATGAGATGCTGGGAGGGGGCTGCCACTAACCACCAGTGAGGGAATAATAAATTATTATAATATTATAAATATGGGGATCAGAGAGTGGGGGGTGCCACTAACCACCAGTGAGGCTTTTAAATATTATAAATATTGGGGTTGGAGGGTGGGGGTGCCACTAGAGACCAGGGTTATCCAGTATAGGGATATGGGAGGGTAGGGGTGCCACTAATCACCAATAGGGCTTTCAAATATTATTTATGCCTGGGAGCTCAGGGTCCAAAGGACCCTGTGCTCTCACAGTAAAATAAGGATATGATTATTCTATCTCAGAAAGTAAGGAAATAAGTTGCAAAAAACTTCATTAATGCTCCAGTTAGGGTCAAAGTGATAGAAGTTGGGAACTGTGGCATTAGAGTTTCCAATCCTAACACCCCCACAAAAGCAGGCAGGAGAGCAGGTGTGGGGTGTGCCTTGGGCTTTTCAAGCCTAACACTCACCCCATTCTCATAAAGTCGACACGTCTAACCTTATTTAGAATTGGAATGGGGTGAGTGTTAGGCTTGAGAAGCCCAAGGCACACCGCACACCTGCCTGCTTTGAGGGGGGAGGGTGTTAGGGTTGGAAATCGTAACACCACACTTCCCAACTTTTGTCACTTTTAACCTAACTGGAGCATTAACAAAGTTTTACTACACACACATATATATATATATATATATATATATATATATAGATATATAGATATACACACACACCACACACACATAGACACACACACACACATATATATATATATATATACACACACATATATGTTCATGACAAAAGACTCCATTTACTGTATCAGTAAGGGTTGTTCCACAACAACAAAATTGAGAAATTCGAGTTAGGGTTCCCATCCCACCACCCACCCCCACCAACAAGCATCAGGGTGCTCGTTTGGGTCATCGGTCCTAACTCTCACCCCATCCCATGTGTAAACAAGTTGAGATGGTGCAGTATAGGAGAATGGGGTGAGAGTTAGGACCGATGACCCTGACACACCCCCCAGTGCCTGTTGGTGGGGTCAGGGTGGGGTGCAAGGGGGTGGAAACCCTAACATCTAATTTCCTCACTTTTGTCATTGTGGAACAACCCTAACTGATGCATTAAATGGAGTTTTTGCCATGAATATATATATATATATATATATATACACACACACACACACACACACATATATATATACACACACATATATATATATATATATATATATATATATTACCGTGCCACTATAGTTAGGGTTGAGTACCCCTTATAAGTTAAATCTCAAGTTTTGAACCTTCACAACTTTGCAACTGTACAATGGATTTGCCAGGAATTTGGAATGTCCAGTCTGATACCATAGATCACTAGATCTGGCAAGTTGCATTGTGGTCAGATATACAGTTGTGGAGCTACAGCGTGCCAAAAAATGCATAAATTATAGAGTTTTGTGTGTTTCTTAGCTCGTGCCTAGAGCCAGCCAGTTTGTGCGATCAGTCTGAAAACTTCAGGGAACATGCAGCTGTACTCCTCGGTGTGCCTTTTGAAGATTTCATGAAAAAATATTAAATGGTTCAAAAGTTATTAAAAAAAGCTGAATCCCATTATAGTCCATGGGAAAAGTTAACAATTGCGACACTGTCGCAAATGCCATTTTTAGTGTCGCAAATGAACCTTTTACTTTCGTGAGTCAGACAGTTTTTTTTTAGTTACAACTCAGGAAAATGCTTGCCATTTAAATTTGGGACCCTCTAGGGACCCAATTATTGCTGTGTTCACCTAGTCAAGTCCTGAGGATGCTAGCCATGTCTTTTTTGGGGGGCTAAGCCCCCCAGAGTTATGTTTTTAAAATTTTTGTAAAAAGTAGTGTTGCAAAGTACTTTCACAAATGCTACACTTTCGTGATTTTTTTTTTGTGAAAGTGTCCTGATTTGCAAAAGCAATTTGTGAAAGTATGACCAAAATAACAAGAAATCTTTGCCACCCTGCTGCAAAACAACAGCTTGGTCTTTAGGGTTAAAATTTGCAGGTAAGAAAGCCAGCAACCCACAGATGTGCCTTTTGGTGGTTTGCTGCCAAAATATTACTGGGCTGCAAACTTACAGCACTCCAAACTTGACAATTTTCCCCATCGGATAACATTACAGCGTCTGCCATGCCTTTCATGTCCTGTATCTTGAAAATGGTTCGAGATATGGACTTTTTGTTGCAATAATGCTTAGGAGGGCTAAGCACCCAACTAACCTGGAAAGTCATAAGTAATTTGACATTTTTATTTTTTTTCTACATCGTTCGGCTCTTAAAATATAAGCAATTTAGTATTCCAAGTGCTTATTTTCCTGTCCGAGGGCCACTATTGTGCCCACATTCTTTGTATTCACTGTGCTTCTGGATGCACCTCTTTTGGACATAAAGTGTGTGCATTAGCGTTACCTTTAGCATTTGTGTTCATGTTTGCACTTGCGATTCCATTATCGTTCTACGTTTACATTTGTGCTTGAGGTTCCACTACCGTTTGCATTAGTGTTTCTGTTTGCATCACTGTTAGTGTTACCGTTTGCATTTGCATTACTGTTTGTATTTCCATTTACGTTTGGTTCACCGTCTCCATTACCATTACCGTTTGCATTTCCGTTACTGTTACCATTTGTGTTTGCATTTGCATTACCCTTACCATTAGCGTTATCTTGTTACCGTTTGTGTCTGCATTTAAGATTGTGTTTGCGTTACCATTTGCGTTTGCGTTTATGTTACCATTACCGTTTGTGTTTGCATTTGCACTTGCATTTATGTTACCTGTACCATTTGCATTTACATTACCATTACTGTCTGCGCTTGTGTTACCATTTGCATTTGTGTTTGTGCTACTGTTGCCGTTAGCATTACAGTTTGCATTTGCGTTTGTGTTTATGTTACCATTTGCATTTACATTAACGTTTGAGTCACCACTAGCGTTACCATTAGTGTTTACGTTACTGTTAGCGTCTGTGTTTGCATTTGCATTTACATTACCATTGCCATTTGCATTTACATTACCTTTTTCACTTGTGTCACCATTTGCATTTGCGTTACCATTACCATTAGCATTACTGTTACCATTTGCATTTGTATTGCTGTTTGCATTTATGGTTGTGTCACGGTTAGCGTTACCGTTAGTGTTTGCATTTATGTTAGCTTTACTGTTTGCGTTTGGATTCTTGCTTGCATTTGCATTACCATCTGCATTTTCATTCGCGTTTCCATTCACAATTGCATTGGCGTTACCATTACCATCAATGTTTGCATTTCCATTGTCATTACCATTAGCGTTTATGTTAACATTTGCGTTTACATTTCCATCACCGTTACCATTACAGTTAGCATTTCTTTTAACGTTACCATTTGTGTTCACGTTTGCATCACCGTTACTGTTACCGTTTCTGTTTGCACTTGCGTTTGTGTTACCATTTGCATTTGCATTACCATAACCGTTAGTGTTTGCATCTGCATTTATGTTTGCGTTGGCGTTGCCATTATCGTTTACGTTTGCATCACCATTACTGTTAGGGTTATTATGCACAAATGGTCACCACATTCCATTCACTATTTATATTGCACATTCTCAAAAAGAAGGGAAATTCATGGCAAGGACCTCTGTTAATGCATCAGTTAGAGTTGTTCCACAGCGACAAAAGCAGGGAAATTTGGTGTTAGGGTTCAAAACCCTAACTGCGCATTCCCCCCCATCCCCACCATCACCACACACACACATACATGCAAGTAGGGGAATGATCAAGGCAACACAACCAATCACACAGAACCAGCAGCAGGTAACAGAAATAACATACAACTATCTAAACCCTGAAACCACTCCCATGCTCCCATCTTCCACACACCAACAGATGACGGGCTGTGGCATGGAGTCGTCACTGCTAACTCTGATCCTGGATGTTCCACACACTGACAAACACATATCACTACGGACAACTGGGCATCTTGGGCCACACGCTGCCACCAACACATGATACAGACTACACATATGGTATTTTGGGGTTTACAAGACACAAAACAGGATTTTGGACATTCCCTGAAATACTTTCACAAATGCGACAGTGTCATGCTATGCATTTGCGACACTTTCGTGTTTGCAACAGTATTTTGTGACACTGTTTTACATGCTTTTACAAATGTGACACTGTTGTGTCTTCCATTTGTGACACTTTCATGTTTGAGAGAAAGTATTTTGCGAAAGTATGCTCCTGATGACTGCAAATCTTTGCCATCATCCTGCAAGCAAATAGTTGCATCCTTTGGGCTGAAATTTACAGGGTGGCAAGCCCTGGTCCCACAGATGTGTCTTTCCATGTTTTGTTGCTAAAATACTTAAGGATGACAAAGTTACACTGTTCCAAAACTGAGCAATTTCCCATAGGCTAACATTGTGGTGCCCATCCCATGATGCCCTTCACCATCCATACATCGATAATGTAGTGAGGTACACAGTTTTCACTACTGGCAGCTTGGTTCACCTTTAGGTGAACTAACCTTGTGGAACAAATTTGGAAATACTGTATGATACCTGAAGCTGAATTTTTTCCCTACTTGCTATGGTAACACAGGTATTCACCTCCTGCTGGTTGTGTGTGATTGGTTGTGTTGCCTTGGTCCTTCCCCTACTGGCATGTATGTGTGTGAGTGTGATGGTGGTGGGGGTTGGGGAAAGGCACAGTTAGGATTTTGAAACCTAACACCAAATTTCCCTGCTTTTGTTGCTGTGGAACAACCCTAACTGATGCATTAACAGAGTTTTTTTGCAATATATATATATATATATATATATATATATATTATAGTGGTAGCACCACTATATTTAGGGTTGAGTAGGTATTTAATGTTAAACCTCAAATTATGCATAACTTTGCAACTGTTCAACCAATGTACGTGAAATTTGGAATGAATGGTCCTGTGGGGTAGATCTCTTAATATACCAAGTTTTGCTTTGATTAGAGTTGTAGTTTTCATGCTGTGCATAGTGGAAAAGCTGTAAAAGTCACCTTTTTTTTGCCTGTTTTTACTATTTTTTTCCTCATCACGCTGCAGCTACAACGTTGGAATTTTTGTCTGAAATTTTCAGAATAGAAAGAACTTGCCCAAAGAACAAGCCAGCATTGGTATGGTGACAAAATATTACTCTGTTCCAAAGTTATTCAATTTTTAATGTTTGGGTTCTGAGCTTACTCATTTCAGTCTTCCCCAGGATGTCTTCTGGAGACATCAAAGTATGCACTTTGATCATGTGGACATCCATTACAGTTCTCTGCCTCTGGTTTACTTTACAGTGGCCCCGAAATGTTGATTTTGATTTTTAAAATCCCTTTTCATGACTCGCATCTGATCCCTTTTCACGATGTGAAAAGTGATTTTGACAGCTTGTGAAAAGGGATTGGGTTGTCAGGCCAGATGGCCCTATAGGTAATCCCTTTTCATAATATGAAAAGGGATTTTGACACCTCACAAAAAGAGATTCATCTCACAAAAAGGGATTTTGACACCTCATGGAAAGTGATTAATTGTTCAAATCCCTTTTCGTGAGCTGTCAAAATCCCTTTTCGTGAGCTGAATTCCTTTTTGTCAGGTGTCAGAATTCATTTGGATTTGTGGGACCAGATGGCCCTACTGGAAATCCCTTTTCATGATGTGAAAAGGGTTTTGGACACCTTGTAAAAAGGGATTCGGCTCGCAAAAAAAAAGGGATTTGAGTTGTCACATCAGATGGCAGTGTGGGTAATCCCTTTCCACAATGTGAAAAGGGACTTTGACACCTCATGAAAAGAGATTTTAAGAGCTCATGGAAAGGGATTTGAAAAGTTTACTGTTTCTTTGCCACTTCACTGCAAAGAAAGGGTTTGGAATTTCGGGCTGAAATTTTCAGGGTAGAAAGGGCTTGCCATACAGATGTGACTTTTGCTGGTTTGGTGATAAAATTTACTTCCATACTTATAACATTTTGAAGGCTGGATAGTTCCCATAGGATAACACTGTAGCGGACACAGTACCTTTCAGAACCTATATCTCAAAAACAGTTTGAGATATGGATTTGTCACTAAATGCAGCTTAGTTACTAAGCACGCGTGTAGGTTGCCAGGCCATGATAACAACTGCAGTGGAATGTTTTCCAGTGTTGCTATGGTTACTGATATATTCCACCATTTGCAACACAAGGGTTACTTGGAATATCTCTAGGTCTGCTCTGTATCGTTACACTTATGGGTATGTGAGAGCGCAGCTTACCATTTTGCAGTAATGGGAGACCAGAGCCCTTCATTATGTAGTACTGGGAGTGCAGGGCCCAGAGGATCATGCGTTCCCACATGGAGATGACAGTTCATTACAATGCCTCTACACTTATGGATAGATGGGAGCACAGGGCCTGTAGGATACCATTATGGAATTTTGGGAGTGTGATGGGAGTGCAGGACTCAGACGGAGCCCTGCACTCCCAGAGGAAGATGCAACCATAACATTCTATAGATTGATGGAAGTGCAAGGCCTGGATAGCCCTGCACTCCCACAAACATATACAGTAAGTGTAAGATTACACTTTCTCAAAATGTAAGGAAATTCATTGCAAAAAACATTGTTAATGCAACAGTTATGGTTGAAGCAACAAAAGTAGGAGTAATAGAGGCATTAGGGTTTCAAATCCTAACACCCCTAACCCTTACCACCCACCCACCCTGCCCCCACCCTCCACACACCTAACAGGCATCAGGTTGTGCCTTGGGGCTTATCAGGCCTAAGTCTCACCCCATTCTCCCATACTGTACAATCTCAACCCTTACACATAGAATGGGGCCTCAAGGCACACCTCAATGCCTGTTGGTGTGTGGAGGTAGTAGCATGGGTAATGGTGGGTGTTGGGTTTGATACTATATGTGTGTGTGTGTGTGTGTGTGTATATATATATATATATATATATATATATATATATATATACATATACATATATATATATTGCAGTAGTGTCAGAGTCCATAGTTTTGAGTTGAATAGATAACCTAACCAACCTAAACTAACTTAGACTGCAGCCCATATGAGGAAGCTGAAGAAGGGAGGGTTGAAGAAGAGTAGATATTGCTCCTCTGTTTCAATGAGCCTAGTGGGTTGCTGGATTGAGATAAGGTCACAGAGTAGAGGTGCAATGATAGCAAAGGGCCACATTTGTTATGGTATAGCCCCTTCTTACCCATTGCTTTAAATGAGATCCTCTCGAAGATTGCCAACTTTTGGAGTTCAAAGTGCCATGTAAGCAGAGAGGGGATACTCACCTGTCTCCAGTTCATGTGGCTCAAGCATTTTGCTTCTATAAAGGCTGCTATGAGTATAGATGTGC
The DNA here is from genome assembly GCA_016271365.2 of Neoceratodus forsteri. Classification (NCBI taxonomy): domain Eukaryota; kingdom Metazoa; phylum Chordata; order Ceratodontiformes; family Ceratodontidae; genus Neoceratodus; species Neoceratodus forsteri. Next base: position 593,608,135 of record CM028133.1, on the reverse strand, counting down.
AAAGTTTGCAAACTTCACTTGAAATAATTTACAAAGTTTGTCAAATTCTTGGTGGAGATATCTAACCTCTGTAGCCATTGCCAGGTTGGGTGAGGGCTTAAATTATTGTCAAGGGCCTTCATGGCTACCCTTATCTGCAGGTACTTCTGGAAAGAAGTCAGTGTGCAGGATCTATGACTTATCCTGAATTTGCAGGAAGGAGAGCAGTGTATCAGTACCTGGAATAGAGATGTCCACTAATATGCTGATGTCCTTCTCCTCCCAGCCTTTCCACATGATGGGTTGGCCTCTGACTTGGATGTTTGAGTTCTGCCAAATATATTTATGTGGTCTGCAGTGACTTTGGAGGATTTGGGAAGTGAGGTAAGGGTCATGCATTTTCCCCTTGCTTGTTCCGTGATTAATATAATGGGATTGGTGAGGGAGGCTTCTGAGGGCTTGTGACCCAATAGTATGCCAAGAGAGTGTATTTATTCAGCCTGTGCTTCAAGCCACACCCATTGTGATGAGTTTGTCAAGGAAGGGGATTGCCATTTGTATGCTTGCGCCACATGGTATACTAGGGCATAATCCTCATACCAGGGGAGGTCCATCCCCCTACTCCAGTGAGCTCATAACTTAGACTTGCTCAGCCTTGGGGGTTTGCCTTCCTAAAGAAGGTGGCTGATGAGCCATTTCACCCTGAGAAAAACCTTATCTGGAACACTGAGGGGCATGTTTCCGAAGATGGGCCCAAACTTTGGCAAGACAAACATGCCTAGGGCCTCAATCTTCCCCATTAGGGATATATTGAGTTTGAGCCAGTGCCAGGTTTCTTGTTTGAGGTCCATGAATAAAAAGGAAATTTTCACAGGTAACAGATATGTCCATTTAGTGGTGACCCAAATCCTCAAATATTTAAAGCCATTCTCTGACCATTTTACTTGTGAACCTTGGCAACAGATGCTATCACAACATTGATTTAGAGGGGAGAGCATAGTTTTATTGAGATTGACACTCAGCCCCAATATAGCTGCAAAGTCAGAGAGCACCTCGAGTGTAGGGAGATTGACTGGTTGGGCTGCATCAGGGTGAGGAGAAGGTCATCTATGTATGTGTTCATCAGGTACCTGGGCACATTTAACATCATCTCCCGAGTGGCGGGTGTCATAATCAACTTCCTGGTTAGGGGATACAATGTCAGTAGAAAGAGGAAGAGGGCAGTGAGCACCCCTACCTCATGCCTCTTTGCAGTGTGAAAGGGGAAGATATGGTTCAGATGCTGAAGATGACTGCTGAGAGGTCATGATATAAGGTACAGATCCAGCTTCCGAATGACAGCCCGAATTCATACAGCAACAGGATGTTATTAAAGTAACTCCATTCCACAGAGTTGAAGACTTTGCAGAAATCTACAGCAGCTGCTTCCATGGGGAGAACAGTGGCGATCACATGGAGTTTTAGGTTCAGGTGCATCCTCAGATTGTTGGAACCAAACTTACCCATCCTAAATCCAACCTGTGTGTGGTGAATTAAGTGAGGGAGGGCATCTTCCAGCTGTGATACCAAGGCTTTGGCCAGTATGTTTGTGTCTGTGGAGATGAGGGTGATTTGACAGGAATTCGGCAATGCAGGAGCTCATCCATTTTTGGGGGGAAGTAAGGTGATGATGTCTTCCTCTATGATTTTAGGGAGATCCCCTTTAGCTGGGGCTTCCCTCAGTTTGGAAAACAACATGGGGATAACCACGTCTGGCATAGGTCTGACATTAACTGGTATAGGTCACTGGTAAACCCATCCCTACCTGAAGCCTTCTCTTTGGACAGTGAATGGAGGGTTTTACTAAGCTCCTGCTCTGTAATGGGCTTATCAAGCTCTTCTTTCATATTTTTAGGGAGCTTGGATATGGGAGTGTGCCCCAGGAAGTTGAAGACGAGAGAGAGAGAGAGAGAGAGAGAGAGAATATCCAGAAGTTTGAGAGGCATATAGCTGTTCATATAACTGGAACAGGATGAGCTTGATCTCTGCAGGGCCAGTGGCAACAGACCCATCCGGTCTGTGGAGCCCAGGTATTCTTCACTCTGCTTGATGTTTGCAGACTCTATAGGCCAGTAGTGTGACCCCTCCATTTCCCCTTACTCCCAAATGCTGTTTTTGGAACACAGGAATTGCCACACTGCATTCTGGTGTAACAGTGTGTCGATACAGTATTTCAAGCCTGTGATTGAGGCAATGAGGTGCACTCCGAGGGAGAGTTTGTTCTTTTTTTGGGGTGGGGTTCAGAGGTGTCTTCATCATGCCATGTGTTATTTATAGGAAAAGGTGAACCTTCTGCTAAATTCTCAAGCCTTGTTCAGTATGTGTACAACCAGTCAACATACCCCAAGACAGGTGGGAGGCCGAGTAAGATTAATCCAAGATGCATTGCTAAGGAGAATAAAAAGAGTATAGCTTATAGATTATAGGAGGCTGAGTTGTTCTTAGTTCATTTAACTGCATTCAAGAATGGTTGCCACAGTCTCAAATTTTTCAGTATCGCAAATCATATAGTAATGTGCCCTTTCTATTTTTGAAGAGTCAATAATCATGTTCATAAATTTTTCAAAGTTTTGGGATTTGAATCTTGCCACTGTTGAATTATTTTTTTTATTTATGAGTAGCAAATAAAGAAGTTTTTGTAATTGTTCTGATAAATCCATATGGCATGAAAATCCAAGCACAATGATTCCAGGATTGAATGGAAAGTTATTTTGGAGGATTTTAGAAAGAAATTTTAATATTCCCCCCCACTATTGAGAAAGTGATTGGCAAGATGTGAACATATGAAGGATGTTGCCTTTTGTATTAAGGCATCGTGAATACAAGTCTGATATAGAATCATTAAATGTATTTACTCTTTCTGGAGTATAGTAAATCTTATGTAGGATATTAAATTGAATAAGTCTCAAGTTATTATTCTGTGACCCTGAAGTGCCATTAATCCCTGCCATTTCTACAGTGGTAACTGTGTTTTTCTTCAGTTGTTTGCTGCTGCTGGCTGGACTTTAAGTACTTTTAAGGCGCCTTAGTGCGATTGTGTATCAGTGATCCAGAGTGCCCATATTGGAATCCTGAGAGCACCTTCTGCTTTTCATGCTCCCTAGCCACCTGTGTTGCCTTAGCAACTGCACACTTTGCCATGGTTGCTCAAGTCACACACCCTCCCCCCAACTGGTGGTGGTAGCCCAATTCAGCAAGTATTTAGGAGTTAAATTCAACTGTAATTAATATGTGGCAGTGTCTGAAGTGGCAGCTTGTGTGGCAAAGTGCAGGCAAAATGCTGGAGTCTGAGGGAGTCGAGGACCCAGGGCAGTATGTTTTGCTGGTGTGTGGCTAACTGTTAAACAGGTATTTTAATAGTTAGTAGTTGGTGCAAAAATGGCTTGTACTGGTAATATGATATGCTTAAATGTTATTGTATTAATAGTGTTATGTAGTTGTAATTATGCTAGTAAAAATGTAGTAATGTTTAAGAAGAGGGGATACACACTAATATATTTTATGATGTCTAGTTTAATTGGGGGTGGCTCTGTTGTTATTGACATCATGGGCCTGTAGCATCAAGAAAAAAAATGTGGTACTACAGTGTAGCTTTTACTTGATATCTTTATCTAAATATACTGTTTTGAGAGGGTTGGGCAAATTGTGGATTGTTTCTAGGATATTGACACTGGGATATCTATTAGTTTTGGTTGGGGACATTGAGTTAAATCATGGGCCTTGGAATTCAAATTGCTCATATAAGTTTGTTAATATACCTTGGTATGCCTCTCTTGGTTTGAAAATCATGCACTTAAATATTAGAAGTTTGGTTCCAAAATCAGCAGAAGTGCAATGTCTCTCCCATTCTTATGACCCTGATCTATTTGTTCTATTGGAAACCTGGCTTAAAACAAGTATTGCTGTTGGTTCATGCATGATTCCTAGTTATAATATTTTAAAAGCTGGTAGGCTAGTTAAAAAGAAAGGTGATTGAGTTGCTGTTTATTATAAAGAGACCTTAGAAGTGGTTATTTTGACAAGTAGTAATGATAGCTACAGACCTAATGACTGGCTAATTATTACAATCATTTTGGGTGGTAGAAAATATTTAAATGTTGAATGTCTCTACAACCCACCCCAATGTGGCCTGGATAGTTTGAGAGATGTTTTGGTAAAAAAATACTGATTATTTTTGGATACAGACTTTTGTTTTAGTAGGTGATGTGAACTTAAATTGGCTTGAATCTTATGTGCCTGGTTTTGAAACCTTGCTACAATCTCACAATTTGGTCAATTAATATCTGAACCTGCGAGACTGAACATACATACAGGAAGGCATTATATTATTGATTGGGTGATTACAAGTAGAACTCAAATGTTGTCATCTGTTGGAGTTGTGCCTGACTCAACTAATGATCATCAGGCTACCTATTGTGTTTTAAACTTCAAATTGCCTAAGGTTCCATTGTGTTTTATTAGTTATCAAAACTTCAGGAAAGTAGATAATACAGCTCTTTAGCTACAACTATCACAGATTGATTGGTCTTACTTAAACTCTGTCCCAGATCCTAAATGTGCATTTGATTATATTTGTAAGCAGTTGATTCCAATTCAGAATTGCTGCTTTCCTTTGCGTAAGTTACATATTTGTGGGATATACAATAGATGGTTTTCCCTTGATTTGAGAGGTTGGAGTAGAGCAAGAAATTTAGCTTGGGTTAAATATAAGCAATCCCCTTCATGGGATTATTAGATAGGTATTGTTATTTACTCAATAAGGTAAGCTCCCTGGTTAGAGAGGCAGAGAAATATGAATATCATAGAGAGCAATTGGATGGTAGTTTGATCCCAAATTGGTCTGCGGTTCTGTTAAACAATTAATTTCTTCAAAAGATCACCACACAATACAAAAATTGATTACCCCTAATGGGACCATTACTGACCCTACTATTATTCCTAATTTATTGGGTTCTAAATTTTCAGATTTATCTAGTTATAAATCTGGCATCTTGAAACAAACTGGTAACACTTCAAATCCAGAAAATTTCTTTCAGTAATTGTCCTACTTTTTATTTCTGAAGGACTACCAGAAAAGAAGTTCTAAAATTATTGTTAGCCATTCCCAACAGATTTGGTGATTGCGGTGGGGAACTGGATGCACACTTTTTAAGATTAATTGCACCATCCATTGCTGGCCCACTTTGTTCTATTTTTAATTTGTCTTTAATTGTGAGTTCTTTTCCTTCATCATGGAAATGTGCCAGGGTGGTTCCAGTACCAAAAAAGCCAGGGGCAGAGTTAATTGAGGACTTTAGACCAGTCTCTATCTTGAACCCTATTAGTAAGATATCGCAAAAGACTGTTGCAAAGATATCTGCTTATCTTGAGGCATACAACATTTTGTGTCCACAGCAAAATGGCTTTCAAAAAAATCATGTAACAGAAACAGTCTTGGTCGGGTTCATGAATGCCACTCTCAGGGGCTTTGACGAAGGTCTCATGATAGGGGTGGTGTTTGTGGACCTGATCAAGGGTTTTGATCTAATAAATCACTCTTTGCTGTGTTCCAAATTGGCTAATCTAGGTTTTTCTAATAATATGGTGTCTTGGTTTCAGGTTTACTTATTGGATAGGATTCAATTTGTTAAAATTGGAACAGTGGTTTCATATACCTATTCAATTGATTCGGGGGTGCCTCTGGGCTCAATTTTGGGTCTGTTGTTATTCTCGCTGTTTGTTAATCAACTATCATCATTATGTCATTCTTGTAGTAGTGACTTGATTGTTTACTATCAAACAAAAACTGTACTGCAGATAACTTCAGTTTTGGAACAGGAATTTCTTGATATCTGCAAGGGGTTTATAAATATTTAATTCTTAATACAAGTAAAACTAAACTTATGTTATTTGGACCCCCCTGAAAATTGAAGGATAACCCCAGCCTAATTATTCATGATGAAAAGGGGTCTGGGATTGATCAAGTCTATGAATTCAAACATTTGGGTATCTTGTTAGATCCCAGTTTAACCCCCAATCTTCAGGTTAAAGCTGTTTGTTGACAAATTAACTGTAAATTGGGTGTTTTGTATCAACTTAGGTGAAATTTCTCTATGGAAGCTAGAAGATCAATTTTCATAGGAATTTTAATATCTCATTCAAACTATGGTGCTGATCTATATTTTATTTTGACTGCAAAAGAAAATAAAGCTTTATTCATTGCATATAATTATATTTATTGGTTTGTCTCTGGCCTTCCAAGCCATACTCATCATTGTTTATTGTATTCTGCCTTAGAAAGGTTATCATTTAATGCAAGACGGATACATTTTTGGAGGTTTAATTTATAAGTCTTTGTTTCCTACAGGTATTTATCCACTTAGCAAATTGATTGCGATTCGTGATATGACTTTGAATTTGTGCTCTGTTAAGGGTCTTCTTCTGCAACCAATTCCTTATAAAACTAAGCCTGGATTTTGTTCATTTTCCTGTGCTGCACCACATTTTTGGAATTCTTTACCAGATAACTTAAGATCTAGTCCCTCTCTGCAATGTTTTAAAAGTAGATTGAAAATTTACTTACAGAGCTGGATGACTGTAGTTATTTTACTTAGTTGCATCCCTGTTACATTTTTTGTTTTGTATGTATTTGGTATTATGTTTTTATGTTGGGTGGGACTTTAAAAAGGGCTTTTCCCAATGTCCTTACCTAGTAAACAAAATAAAAATAAAAAAAAGTGAATGATGATAAGATAGTTGTCCACTGTTGCATCATAAAATTAATGCCTAGATCTCTTTCATATGCGTTTTTTAAAGAATACAGCTCTATGGCTATACCATCCCTTAACAAAGCATATATTTTCCCTATGAGTTTATCCAGAGCATTGATTACTGCAATAAAGGTTTCAAGAAGACTTTGTGGCAGTTGATTCAAATTTCCTATAAATTTCTTAATTTCTCTAAGATGTAGATATGTCATAAAGTTAACTGCTGGAAGGGCAATAAGATTCTTAAGATATTCAAATGTTATGAATATATTATTTATATATAGATCTTTTATAAACATGAATTTGTCATGCATCCAGGTTTTTGGCAATTCCTACCATAGTGAGATGAGGGTTGAAAAAGATTGGTGAGAGACTAGATACTGTAAAATACTCCTAAAGCCTAACAAGGTATTTACACATTGCCAAGCAAGGGCAGTAATGTTTGTAAACCTAGAAATTTTTTGATGAGACTCTTTCTTTTTAAAGTCCAGTTCTAATGAAGTCATTAAGATCTGACATGGTAACAGGTAAGATTCTTTAGAGAACCATAATGGGAGTGAGGCCAAAGTCTTCAGAAAAATATAGACTATCTCAACCTGAGCAGATAAGTAATACCAGTAAAAATTTGGGAGACTTGTTCTTGAGATCAATAGTCTTGGTCTTTGTTCTAGCCGAAGAACCGCCTTAATTTCTTTTTTCAAAATTATTGACAAACTGTATGTCTATTTTGATAGGGAGTACTTACAAATAGAAGAGAATTCTCAGCAAAATGTTCATTTTGATAATATTGAATCATCCCATCAAAGAAAAAGGAAGTAGTGACAATTTATTTAGATCTACAAATAGTTTATCCATTACTGGGTTGAGATTCAAATAATGTAATCGTCCTATATCTCTGTTTAAACTAGTTCCTAGATATTGGATATTTGTTTAACATTTTCCAGTAGATCTGGATCATGAGACATTACCTTGGATTTCTGCCAGTTGATTCTATAATTTGAAGTTTACTAAAATTATTAATCAGATCAAGAAGAGTAGTGAACTTGTGATGTCCTGTAGAAATAAAAGAATGGCATCCACATAAAGTGATATAATATAATTTATTTAATTGATCACTACCTTCTACACCTTGGAACTTCATGATTAGCAAGTGGGAGAAGTTCAATATCATCTGCAAATAGCAGAAGCGATAGGGGACAGTGCTGTCTTGTAAAATTTGATAACAATATTTGAGGTGATAACTTGGCATTTGTCTTCCCTCTAGCTTCTGGATTGTTATAAACTAATGCTCTCCAGTTTAGAAATTGACCTTTGTTTATGACATCATAGTGCTTACCATGACAGCAGACTGTGATGTCACAAACAACAATTGTGTGTTTAGCAGGAGAGAGTCAGATATATTTTGAAAGACTCTATGAAAGAATTGATGCATTATCTACAATATTTAGTAGAACAACAATAGGGGGAGCTACAAAATAACAAATAACTAGAAAACAATGAAGTTAAACCATAATTGTTGTAAATCTAATGTTTTTAAGCATTTTATTATAATAGACTGTTGCTCTTTAATAGCATCATACTCTATTCTTTTAATGTTATGAAAGACTGTCAGAGATTAAAGCAAAATCAGTTCTGGAATACATACTGTGCAGCAGGGAATAATATGAATATTTCCTTAAATCCTGAAATTTGGTACAAAATGGATCAGTCAGCACTAAATCTTCCATAAAGTCTGAGATAATATTTGCTGTTTTAGTACTCCATTCTTTGCCTGAAGATTGAGCCAAGTTTTTAATGTGACATTAATGTCTCCACCCATAATATATGGGGTGGAAGAATGTTGCTAGTTTTAGAAAAAGGTTTATGAAAAGATTAGAATTTTTCTCATTCAATGCATATACTGTATAAATCCTTATTTCCATGCAACCTTACCTCCGCAGATTCTAAATCAGTGGCGGTATTAGTGCAAATGTATTTTAGTGCTCTGATGGACTGTAGTTCCATGCTTTCCTCTTCCACTTTGGATATCCACTGGGCAATAGACATACGTTTTCACTTGCCCAAAAGCAGCACAGCAGTTTATTCACTCATTCTCAGAACAGTCTGTCAGCCCTGGAACTCCAAAAGCCAAGAATCTCTTGCACCCAACACTGTAGTGCAGCACCAGCACACAGAGGGTCAGATCTAATGGACTGCCACCTGAATATTCCTTATCACCTTATCCACTTACTGACTGCAAATCCAAACCAAATCCACCTGTTGTCAGCTCACGTAAATTAAGTAAGAAGTTTATCTCACTTCAGTGTGGAGTTAAAAGATTTTATCGTATAAACAGCACAGATAAAAAATCTTGTAGTCAAAAAATACTATAAAGTGCTCAAATTGTGCCAGTCTGTATGCATGCTGTACTTTTGGCCACCTGGTTGAGATTCTGTGTTATGTGAGTGCTATATGTAGTGCCGGCGGACATTGGTTTTAATTTCTTTTTTGGCTGCAGTACATTACAAATTTTAACTCAACCCTGAAGTGAGGTAAGCCTCTTACTTAATTTACTTGCATTGACAACAGGTAGATTTGATTTGGGTTTCCAGCCAGTACTACTGAAACTGGGATTAGCCATGTCCCACTTGCTTAAATTCGGAGTTCTTTGTTAGGTCATCCCCCTCCCCACTGGTTCATCTGTGCTTTAATGTTGGAGGAGAGTGGCTGTATTCTTGGGGGAAAATATGCTCCATTCCACCCAACAGCAACTGATCACCATAATCCAACAGCCAAATTGGCCTCTTAAAGCCACGTGACTGCTAGTGTTTTTGTCAGTTTACTTTTGCAGTAAATTTATTTCTGCGGAATGGAACCTTTCTGTGGATATAGCAGAAATAAATTTACAGTGGATATAAGGGGTTATACAGTACATTTACTAATGTAAACTGAAGATTAGAACCCTTAAAGAGCTAGTGGATCCAAAACAAACAGAAAGGGAAATAATACAAATTTTAGGAAGCAGTCAGTTGTAACTTTTTTATTTATGAAGTCTTTTTCTTTTTCCTTTTATTCATTAGGAGGTCTTCAATATGATAATATTGTGCTGGATGTGTGCAACAGTTCTTAGCCTGGCAGCTGATGTATCAATCTCTATGCCCCCCACTACATCATCACCATTGTGATCTCACTGACTGTGACATTACAGGTGATTGACCTGGCAGCCACTGAGTGGCTGTTCCTAAGCAGCAGTGATGTTATAGGCAGTGAGGTCACAATGCTCATGATGTAGTGGGGGGACAGCAGAGCTAGATATGTCAGCTGTCAGGCAGAGTGCTGTTCCATGCATCATACTTACTAGCATCTTAGAAACTTAGAACTTAGAAACATAGAAATTGTTGGCAGATAAGGACTGCTAAGCCCATCCAGTCTGCCCACAAGCCTTATACTTGTTTGTGGCCTCTGACCCTACCTGGTAAATGGCTTTTCACCATTTCTTCTCACCTGTAAGGTTCCCTTATGCCTGTCCCAGGCATGTTTAAATCCTTCCACTGTGCTCGCTCCCACTAACTCCTGTGGCAGATTATTCCATGTGACCATCACCCTCTCCATAAAAAAAAAATTCCTCACATTTCCCCTCAACCTGCCTCCTTCCAAATTCATATCTTGCCCCCTCATTCTTGTACTCCTCCTATATTGGAAGATGCATCCCCCCTGCACCTCGTTTATGCCCTTAAGGTACTTGAGTGTTTCTATCATGTCTCCCCAATCCCTCCTCTCCTTCAGCGAGTACATATTGAAGTCATTTAATCTCTCCTCAGCATCAACAAATAGAATAATAGATAGGTGAGGGTCTATTACAAGGGGGTAATACCATCAAGAGGTTGCCTTGTCCCCAGAAACTCAAGATGGTATTATTCCCAAGTGATAGACACTCACCTATTTTTTAATTTTTGTAAATATGGATCCAAGTTTTGCTTGCAGTAGTTTATTTATGTGGTGCCCTCAGTGAGGATTCACTGACTCACTCTATCCGTGTGCACCCCCTGCCCCCGCTCACCTGCCCACTCAGTCTGGTGTCTCATTTACCTTAAGCATGTTTTGTTTCTTAGGCAGTCCTACCTTGTTTCTTTTGTTGTTGTTTTTTGTTTTGCCTCAGTGTAAGCAGGATCAACTAGATAGTTTTGCAGAATAAGTGGAAATAAAAAAGCATTGACAGCAGGGTGAAGGTATGCTTTTCTTTCACTAAGTGAGAGACGGATGCCTTGTTTTTTCAAATGTTCTGCCCACCCACAGAGAAACTGTGTCTAATCAGGAGACGTGGTTTTAGGATCACCACACATGGCTAGGAGGTTGCCTTGGGGATGTCAGGAACTAGCCTACGGTGAGCTGGCCCAGTGCCACCAAGGGCTGAGGTGCTAGATGCCTTACCTTGGGCTGTGCCAGTGACCTGGGTTCGAGAACAACCTCAGGTTGCTGGGGTGCCGGTCTGGAGGGGAGGGTGGAAGCAGGGTTGAGCAAAGACTCTCCTCTCCTCTCCCAGGAAGGGGGGTCACCTGCCTGTAGTCCCGCCATCACCGAATGGAAGTCCGGTGATAGGTGCAGGCAGTAACAATGCAACCGGTAGGGTGGGGGGCATCCCACAAGGCATGCGTACACATGCCTCCACATGCGTGCGTCACATTGGGGATGCGTGGGAGTGGGACTAAAAGGGAACAAGCCAAAAGTCTGCAAGAAAAAAAAAAGGAAAAAGTAACTAGCCTATGGTGTTGTTGGGTCTTGAGGTTGTGCTTTTCAGGTTTGGTGATAATACTATCATTCAGAGCTCAAACGATAGTATTACGCTCTCCGAACAACAGTATTATCACTCGTGTATGGTACTATTATCACTTCAGTTCTGGTGTATTACCAATAATTTTTCATATGTTTTCTGATGTTATTATTTTAAATATCCATATATTACAATCTTCTAATTATCCAGATGGAAAAGGAAAAGTACCTCAGATATGAAAGGTAATGGTTGACTGCTTTTAAAAACTAATTTTAGTTTGAGGCAGTATACTAGCTCTTTAAGTTTCATTATAATAAACTTTCCTTCTTTCCTTCTGGACAGCATATATCATCTATTATTTCTAGCTGAAAATATTTTTTTGTAAAGATTATTGCCACTCTTCTTGCTACATAAGGGTATGGTGCCTGAATCACTGTTCATTGAAAAACATTTGTTATATATTTGAAGTCTGCATCAGTGACGTATGTTTCTTGTAGAATGATGCAGTTTACATGTGTTTGTTTATTTTTATACTATCCCATGCCTCATTGACATTCCAACTCATACAGTTTAAATTAATTATTTTTTTATGTTTAATGATATGGATAAGTTATGGGACTGGAAGGGAGTGATGAAGAAGAAACATTTGTGACTTGGTGCTCTCACTGACTGCAAACCTCCAAAAGAAAGACTAAAAAGTCAGGTTTTGTTAATTTAATATTTAAATTTTAATTTTTCTATTTGTTCTTTCACTTTTCTTTTGGACAGTATTCAAAGTTCTTCATAATACAATCTTTTATAGGCCTGATATAAAATCTCAAAAGATTGACAGACTGACGCTGAACCCTATTAAAGAAAGTAAAACAATGAATAAAAAATGTAAACAAAAAGAAAGAAAAACCCATGTCAGTATCCCTCTCCTAAACTGGACTATTCCTCCATCTCTCCCTTGACTAACATTCTTCCCCACTTCCTGACACTGTAATGGTTGTTCAGTTTCTCCTAATCCACCTGCCTCCCCCATTGAAAGCCTGCAATGGCAGCCTAGCACAAGTGCTCCTAGACATAACTAGTGATGCCCCAGAGCCCTTGCATCATCCTGATCCAGACATTCTTTTCTTATATTTATTATTTAAATACCTAGGTGTGCACACATTACCTCATCCCCTCTTTCCATTACTCTATCACCTTTTCCCTAAATTCCTGATAATTTATAACATTTTAGTTCCCCGTCTTTTTCCCTTCTTCCATAGTGATTTATTACAGTGGTTTCCAATCCAAATTTCCATCAGTTTATTCATTCGTTAACAAATTATCATCTGTTCATTCCATTGCCAAGCTGTCTGCTGGGTTTCATTGTTCTTGAGGCTTATGAATTCCTGGTTCTGCAGGATCCACAAATGCTTATTGCACCTGATCATTCTGTCTAGTTTGACTTGAGGAGGGTGAATCAGTCTGCTTCTCTTCTTCTTGATTTGATGGCAGATTCCATTGAGGTGATCACGGAGAAGAAGGTTTAGAGTCAGACCTGTTTAATATTTATCTCATAGTGTTTTCTGCTTCTCTAGGTGACAAGAAAAGGTAAATTGAACCCTGTTGATGCACCCTTAATTAAGCAGAAGGTATTAAAGATTAATTTGACTTGATGCCGTCTTAAAATATTTAATACAGGGTTGAAAGCATTTTGATTGTTCAAAACCTCTGGACCAAAGTCAGGATAGACTTGTAGAGTCAGCTCCCTAGTACAGAGATGTCTCTCAGTTTGGGCTTTGTTTATGATTCTCTGTTTTGAAAGTGATGTGACTTGATGCAAATGAACCTTGGTTGTTATCCACGGGAGATCAGGTTTAAGGCCACTCTATGAGCTTAAGATAATTCAGTGGGCTTGACATTTTGGCCATCACTAACTGCCTCAAAGGTCAAGTTTTGGAAGAAAGCTATGGAGTTTGGACCCTTCATTACCACAGGGATGCCTGTGATTTTTAGGTTTCCCCTTCTATTATGGATATCTATCTCCTCCATCTTTCCCTTAATTTCATCCAGTTCTTCAGAATGCTTGTCCAGGATGAGTAGTAGAGAATTTAAATTGTCTTCTCGTGCACTGATTCTGCATGGCATGGTGTCAAAATGTTGCATGGCAGAATGCCATGCCACTTAATCGTGTTGTGCAATTTCTTTATATTTTATGTTCTGTGGGGGGCTCCACCCCCAATACTCCCCGTTATGGGGGCTGCACCCCCCCGGACACCCCCACTTAGGATTCTAACTCCGGGGGGACCAACACGGACAGCACACAGGTCCGGGGTTCATGCATAATGCTGTATGCTATTAAGTGTATGACATTATGACCCGGTATGATTCTGCATTCCACCTCCCCCACTCACAGGGTTCATGACTCAGTTTTTCCTGTGAGTGAGATCATTGCCTTTGTAAGATTACTGAGAGTTTGGTTCACTTTTGCAAAATCATCTCTTATTTCTGAGAGGATTTGAGAACAGCTTACATTTTGTACAGGAAGGGGCCCCGGTGATTCACCATCTATTTCACTTAGATTGTCTTTTTCATCTGATGCTTTCTCCTTTTTCTGCTCTGTAGTGCATTTGGATTTACTGCTAGACATAATGATGGGAGCTTGTATTTTGTTAGTGTCAGTCTTCTGTTCAGGAAACAATTGTGGACCTTAGAAGTTCTTCCTATCGCCCCCATCTGTCTTTAGTTCTGTTTTGTTTTTGTGTCTGCCCCCAGCCATAATCGTAGTGTGACCTAAGTTACTAGTGCTAGCTGCTATGCCTGTTTCTATGCAGAAGGACATTTACCCATCAGATTCCAACTCAGTATCTGTGTCAGAATTGTCCAGCTTTGAGATAGTAACATAATTTAGGTCTTAGGTAACTTTGGAGACGTACGGCTGGATCCAAGATGGTCGTGGTAAAGACTCATAAACAGACCTTGGCAAGGCACCCAGGAAGTGGGTGCAAAACATTGGTACTGTGGGAGACTTCCTTGGGCTAGCGGCATCGCTGTTTTGTTCCCATTTTACATGGTTGAGAAATAAATGAAAAACCATGAGCACTGAGCTCCGGTGTCATGAGCTTCTTTGCGTGCACAGAATGATGAGTTCTCTTTTGGAACTGGGATATAGACTTTCTGTTAGGAGTTCTGCAGTTGTTCCAGTGTTCTGATAGGTTTGCAATACCTGATGAGATAAGTTTATTAACTGTCCCCTTAACTTCTTTCCCAAAAATGGTAATTCTATTTCTAGTGCTAACTGAACTGCACTATAGCTGAGGGGCTGGCAGTATAGTCTACAGGTTAGGGTAATGAGCTGTGAATGAGCTTGGTATATCCAGCAGATCTGGGACTGAATCCCACAACCTCCACATTAATACTGTGTGACTCTGAACAAGTCATTTAACCACCCCAGTGCTCCCAGGTCGCCACTGAAAACAAGCACTTGTGCCTAGTGGGCCTTATCTGGTTGCCAAACAATAAAATAAAAATAAAATAAATAACATAAAAATGTATCTCATGAAGTATGCAACTCACAAGTCAAAGGTAAAGTGCAATGCAGCATATTAGATACCAGACAGAAAAAAATAAATAAAATGAGTGCACCCTCCTAATAAAAAGAAAAGTTATAGGGGTGAGCATGAAAAGAAAAAAACTACAAGCAGACCTAAAAGATCTGTGAAAAGGCTGAAAGGCATTCCAAAGTAAGTCATATGCCTCAGGGACAAGATAACCTCCTCCTCTCCTCTGAGAAAAAATAATATGGGGTGCTTACAACATGAACCTGAACCTGCTCTTTGTAAATTCTTGTAAATTTCTCTCAGCTGATATTTGTGGGTGGTGCTGACAGAGCTCAAATGGTCATTAGAGATTTTTCTCTTTCAAATTAATTGTTTTAGAGTTTAAGCTATTGACAAATCAAGAACTTACTAACTGTTGAGAAATAACAAATTTGTTGCTCCAATCTTTGTGTAAACGACTAAAGTTTCACAGGACAGCCAATATTAGAGAATTCATGGTCAGTCTTGTCTTCGCTTATGCCTGACTCCTGAACAAATGGCAAGGCAGAACCCTGTAAAATCCATGCTTATAAAGAATTCGTTACTGGGAACAGGCTCACATTTCCTGGGTTGGGAAAGGGTTGTTCCTGAAACTGCCTAGCATAAAAAAGCCCAATTAATGTTAGCAGACCCCAGGTTGCTACAGTGAACAAAAACAGAGCCTATCTGGTCGGTTGTGCAAGAGTCTGCTGCACTCCAAATGGAAATAAAAATTAAAAAAGCAGAACCATTGAAGTACAAAAAAGTAAACAGAAAGAGTCAATCCTGCAAACTCTGAGAAGGGCATTGTCCACCATCACATAACAAACATACTTATTTATGGCCACTGAATCCTCATTTGCTATCAGAGGTCAGTAAAATTGCAGCTGCAAGGCTCCATACTCTGCAAACAATTATTACAGCACAAGACATTGGAAAAATACAGCCTATTCAGAAATTTAGCACGACTTTGCTTAGCTAGTCAAGAAGCCTCAGCAGAGAATGTCATGTAATCAATGGAAAGGGCTGGAGGCTATACTAACTACTAAATCTTTTGACTTGCCAGTGTTCTATAATTCGGCCTCTAATTCTGATCTGCATACAGTAAGCTGCTAAACTGCTCTCATACTACTGCTTCAATGGATTTTATTGGAGACCATAGTTACCAGAAATATAGTCCACTGCCCTGCTTCAGCATTACTGGGAACATAGAATACAATCTGGGAGATAAGAAAGACCTACATTATGATACTATCTCAGAGTGGGAAGAGATCATTCTTGAGCTGGGCTTACATTTGTGCCAAAGATTCATTAAAATATTTAATCTCTGCTTCTCTCGCTCTGTCTTTTGGGCTGAGGAGATTGCAATTATGCGTCCGAGCAGGAAAACTTTAAATACCTTCCTGACTGTGCCCTGCCAACCTCATCTGTGTCATTTGTATCAGAGTAGAAGGCATTTTTTTTCTGAATGCATTCCCTAAACACAAGGTCAGCTATCAGTAATGAGTTACATTGTGGTATGTCGGCTACAGATACTGGAGGCTGAAAGTTGGGGCTACAGCGGCATGGTCAGAGATGATAATATGTCCTGTTCCTGGGGCTGAGATGCCTGGGGAGCAGCCACATCTGCCAACCAGAAATCAATGCAGCTGTGGGTGTTGTGGATATATGAATAGAAAGAATAGTTCTAGCATATGGGGCTGTCACTCCTCTACACATCCGTGAGTCACCATTCCTCCATCATTTCCTAGATAGTGGCTTATGCTTTAGGGTGGCTGTCAGAGAAGACCTTGAATCTGTCTAAGATCATATCAGGGGCTACATTGAAGTCATCCCCCACCAGAAGTGGAAGGTGCTGCTCCCTTGCAGGTGAGCTATTACTTGGCTAAGGTGGGGGAAGAACTATGTGTCATCTCCAGTGGGTGCGTAAATGTTAACCACGATTACCTTCCTGCCCATTTAAGACATCTGAGGTACCACTCACCTCTCACTGGGGTCTGAAAAGGACTTTTCTGTAGTTCACCTGAGGGCTTAGTTAAAAAAGATAATAATATGTATAGATTTACTTGACAGAAAGCTGTGTACTACTTGCCCCACCCACTCCTTTTGGAGTCAGTGGGTGATCTTCCCAGTGAGGTGCATGCCCTGGAGGAATGCTAGATCTGTCAGAAGAGATCTGATGTATTGAAGGACCTTACTTCTCTTTACTGGATGGTTCAGGCCTTTCACATTCCAGGATATCAACCTTAATGGGGACCCTGCCACCTGTGCCACCATGCTGATGAGACCAAGGGCTACCGGTAAAATATAATGGGGAGCAATCTCTGTGAAATGCACTGAATGGTGCTCCCACTGAGAGGGCTCAGATTACTGTACAGTAGGCATATGCTAGATGAGGGTCACACAAAGTGGTGCCACCTGCTATGAAAAGTCAGTGATATACAACAGGGTACACTAAATGAGAACTATACTCAGGATCACTGTACTACTCCCTTATGTGATCCAGAAACTGTGTAACATTCAACAGAACTATACATAACAAGCACTTGAAGTATGCAACCTAGTATGGAAATAAAATGTGTAAAAATAACAAACACTGAATTCAACACCCCTGCCCGTGGGTAGTCTGCATGGGCACCGGAACAAGCAGTTCACAGGGAGTTGGGTGAAACACAACAACCTGACTAGCTAGGAACTGGTATAATTGCTGCTATACTAGGAAAGAAGAGTCAAAATCCCCTATGCCCTACTAACATAGGCACTATATAGGGTAGTGACAGAAGACCACTGTGCTTCCTGCTCCATCCCCAAATTTGAAGACTTGTGTCAGTATATGCAAACCTACACTGTGACCATGTCTCAGTTGGGGACTCCTCCAGTGGAGGCCATAGTGGCACTGGGAAAGGAGACTGTGGTGCAGAAAAATAATGACAACCTGGCTGTGCAGAGCAGTTAGCTTTTATAGTTGGCCTCTGGGTTCATAGTGGTGGACATCACAGTGATGTACTGTTGGGGGATTGTCGCTCTAAGGGGAGCAATTTTGCCCCACTAGGGAAAGAAAAAACAAATAGATGAATGGTGTTACCCCAGCATCCACACTCTCCATGCTTCTTTACATTTCAAGTGGACTGTAGGTGAACTACATGCATAAGGAATGCCAGTGGCCTCAATGGAACAAGATTTGCCATGAGGAGCACAGCTGGCATAGCCTGGGGATATTTAGTATGTGTGATATCTGAGGTCTGGTATTTGTTCCAACCTGTCTCAAGCCTGCTGCCATGGAGCAGTTTGGATTGCTGGTAAAAAAGAGGTGTAGCAGGAGCTGACAAGGTTTCAGCGGGTCCATGAGGGATTCCAGAGGAAGATAACATTTGTGGAGCCGAATGCCACATTGTTACTTGACGGGTGGAGTTGTGAAAGAGCCATCAGTAGGTACTGAGCAACAATCCATCCCCTTCACCCATGTTTCACATGAGAGCAAAACATACAGACAAGCTACTTATTGACAGGAGTCCCAAATATCAACATTCAGGCAATGGTGAGAATAGTGACATAGAATAGCCCTGCTTGGCAGGGAAAAGGAAATTTGGCAGCAGATTTGGGCAGCCAGTCCTTCTCCAGCAGTGGCAATTCTTTTCTGCAGTTCTGGAGGGCCATCTTGATTGGGACAGGCAAGGCACGTATAGAAGGGTCTAGGGATGTGTCCGTCTCATTGTTATTCCTCACAATTGAGGCCCACTATGGAGTTGGAGGGTCAGCAGCATTGGCAGCAGGAAAAGCATTGGTAGTGTCCATGAGTCCTTTAGGGCAGTAGGATTCTGTCATCTCCTCAGGGTACTCTATAGGTGATTCCTGAACAGATTTGGCAGGTGGAGGGGTGGGGAGAGGGTGGAGTGATCTGATGGTGCTCTCACCTCAAGGCTGTGAATCCAGAGTCAGCTCCAATCACCTCTGATCCTTTTGGCTCCTTGGCAGCCATTATTTTTGGTGCCAGAGTTCCCTCTACACTGCAGTTGAGTCTCCTAGCCTCCCTGCTTTCTGTGTAGCACCATGTTGTCCTCTGATGTTGAGGGGCTGTGTTGCTCCCGCAGCCCAAAGTAAGTATGCCGATATTTCCTGTACTTCCCTGGTTCCAGCCATCCTACTGTGTTCTGGTCCCCCACCCACAGTCTACTGTGAGGGTGCAGTGTCAATAATCAAGGAGAGCTACCAGCGATTTATGAGAGCCCTGGCTTTCTGCAGGCTCCTGCACTTATGTTCCTGCTTGTTTCTAATACTGAGGTGAGAGCACCATCAGATGACTTCACCCCCTTCCCTCCACCTGCCAGTGGTGCAGCCTCTGAAGTCACTGTAAGACACCAATCTGCTGGTAATTCTGCCCTTGCAGTATTTCCTACTGCTAAACATCAGCTCTCTCTCCACCATGTCCCTTATGGGTACCTCACTACTAGGTAGTGTCCTAATGCTCATCCTCTGTAGTATCCCATTCAACCTACTTCTGCCCCCCCCCCCAGCAGCAACCATGCCGGTACTGTATGGTAATGCCTAGAATGTCTATAGCACTGGCACGTTAAGTTGTAGACAAAACTGTGATGTCACCCCCCAGCATGAGGAAGGACTATAATCAGCTAGAACTCTCAGGTCACCATCCAGTCTGGCTGCCCACACTGGCCTTTGCACCCGGCATCTTTAGAATCCAGGTTAAGTACCCCATCTGCCATGACCATATGAGACAAACAAAACCTAACTCCATGCTTCTGTCAGTACACATGTATCGCCTAACACTATTACTACTGCTGCTCTAAGGTAACATACACCCTAATCCAGGCCCTCCACAAGCACACTACAGCCAACAAAGAATGCCAGGACACCTGTCCATCACCGCAATCAACATCTGCAGTCTTCTTCCTAAAATGGACCTCCTGAAAGCCTGGGTCCTGCAGCACAATCCTGATATTCTGTCAATAGTCAAGACATGGCTCTTACCCAAGGTTTCAGACTCTGAAGTCGCAATACTAGGTTATAACATCCATGAACAGGACTGCCTATCCAAACAAGGTGGCAGCTGTGCTCTCTACCTGAGGAATAGCATCCAAGGCCTAGTACAAGCCCTGCCATACCCAGGAATTCAAACACAAGCCCTTGCAGCAAAAAAAGTGCTCCTCAGAGCTCATAGCAAAACACCCACTGCCCTTACAATATACATTCCACCTGGGCAAAAGGCCGCAGCTCTGGAATCCCTAATGGAATGCCTCGGTGCTCTAAATCTCCACTCAGAAACTATCTTGTTAGGGGACTTTAACATCAGCTGGTTTTTCCCTGCTGCAAGCCCTTACAAGGATGCTATATCTGCTGTCCACCTTTCCAAGCTAGTTGATGCACCCACCAGGATGAACTACAAGATGGACACATCTTCCCTACTGGACTGGGTGCTGTTTAACCATCAGGAGCACGTATCTAATGTCACTGTTCTCCTGGATGTCTGTAGTGACCACTCTCCTGTCCTCTTCAAATGGTCCAACTACTTCTCGAAACCCCCTGCTAGAACTATCTCCAACAGGGTCCTAAAATGAGGCCACCTGGACATATTGACAGAGGAGCTCCAACACCATGACTGGTCCCTGGTATACTTCTCCTGCATGATAGACACTACCCTTGAACAATTCATTCAGCAATTCAACTTGGTATGCAACAGGCACATCCTGATCAGAAAGCATATGGTTAAAGGTCACTGTAACCTGTGGTTCTCCCCTGAACTCCTTGACCAAATGAAGTCAAGAGACTACCACTGGCATCGTACCAGAGCATCAGGTAAGCAGATCAACCTCCAGGTGTATAAAGCTACCAGATATGACTGCACTAGGATGATTCATGCTGCCAAAGACCAGTATTATAAGGATGCCCTCACAAGATCCTGGAGTGATGGTTGAAATTTCTGGTCCAACATGAAAGAAATAATGGGGAAAGAGATCAAGTCTACACCCACAATGCTCATTATCAATGGCGAACACACCCTGGATACATTTCCCATAGCTAATGCCTTTAACGTTGCTTTCTCGGATCTGAGTGGTGTTCTACCTCCAGACTTCTTCCATTACAACCCAGGGCGCAAAGCCAGTCTGGATGACCCTACTGCAACCAACCCTTCCTTCCGCTTTAGAGTCATCACTAAAAGTGAAGCCAGAAACTACTTTCTGAAAGTCCTAGGGAAGTCCAGATATAGTAGCAACTCCCTCCACCTAAGGCTCATAGCGCTCACCTTAGATGAAACAATAGCTTCTTTTACATACATCATCAACACCTTGCTGCATCTGTCCCAATTCCCACAGAAGTGGAAGTCAGCATTAGTCACATCTATTTTTAAGAGCAAGGATCAGTCAGCACAAGGAAACTACAGACCCATCTCTATTCTCCCGCCACTATCAAAGGTACTCGAAAGAACTGTTGCCTACCTACTGGTGGAGTACTTAGAAAAATACCAAATTCAATGCCCATAACAGCATGGCTTCCACAAAGGCCACAGCACCACCACTGCTCTACTGGAGTTCACCAGTTATATTCATAATGCACTGGACCAGGGCGACTTTGTCAGAGCTGCTTTCATTGACCTAACGAAAGCGTTCTACACTGTCAATCACACCCTTCTCGTTGAACAACTCTCCTCCATTGGTTTCTCAGATGACTTGGTGGCATGGTTCAAGAGCTATCTTTCCAACCGCTCTCAGCAGGTCAAGATTGGAAACACCCTGTCTGACTGCAGACCTGTGTGATCTGGTGTCCCCAAGGCTCAATCCTGGGTCCACTTCTATTTGGTATAGTCCTCAATCAACTCCCATCCGCCTGCCAATGTCAAATTCTTCTTTATGCCAATGATGCAATACTGTTTACTTGTGACCCTGACCCAGAGCAGCTGGAGAGGAAGTTTCAAGATAGTTTCTCGGATGCAGAACTTTGGTTTAGACAGCAAAAGTTAATCCTCAATTACAAGAAAACTAAACTAATGTTGTTCTCCAGCACCCAGAACAGGCATTGCACATACCCCCTCAGCATCTCCAACATTGCCGGAACCCCCCCTGAAACTAGTCCAACACTACAAATATCGGGGGATAACATTGAACTGTAACATGTCCTACTCTCTACACATAGACAACACCGCTAAGGCAGTAAACAGATGTATTGGCATCCTGTACAGGCACAAAAAAACTCTTACACAGGAGACCCTCAACCTAGCCATCCACAGCTCAGTGATCTCGTTCATTGACTATGGACTTGTAATCTACAGCTCAGCTACAACCACAGCTCTCTGCCATATTATATTAGCCTTAAACAAAGCCTGTTGGCTGGCTACCAATATCCCTAGGCTAACACACACCTGCAAGGTGTATGAACAAGCTAATTTGCTCCTGTTTGATGCCAGACTCAGGCACCAAACCTGTCTGCTGGCGAAAAAGATAAGGCAAAGTATGGCTCCTGTGGGAGTGTTGAAGCTCCTTACCCCACCTGAACACCGCTTCATCACCAGGAGCACTGACAGTGCGGCCTTCAGAGTTCCTCGCTGTCACACCTCACTAGGACAAAGGGCCTTTATTTACCATGCACCAACATGGTTTAATGCCCTGCCATATGACATCACTACTGTCTCAGCACTAGGCACTTTCAAACAAAAACTTAGGAAGCACCTGGTTTCTCTGGCCTCCTGCGACTGCTCACCTTCACCCCTTGTACAGCTCCATAATATGCCTACTCAACTTCTCCCTAACCTGGGTCTCCCTCTACCTGACCCACGGGCCCTGACCCTTTCTACTAATGTGGTCCCCTGGACTGAGTTTATCCCTTTCCTTCTCTCTTAATCTTGCCTCTACTAAACCCCCACATCTGCTTGGATTCTGATCTGGGTTCAACTTGTCTGATACCTGCCTGCACAGTTTTCTCCCCCTGCCCTCTTTACAATACTTCCCTGGTCCTCTCCTTGAGCGTGTCACATTGGTACTGCCTGCCTTTAGTGTCTTTTACTACTTATGTATTTAATCCAATATTGCTTCTGCACAGTGCATATATTCAAGTACTTACCTATTACCTGTATTTCCAACTGTATGTACATGGTATTAACTATTGTAACTGTTGTTGCTATCTGTTGTAACTGTCGTTCTGTCTATCTATATCCAACGTGGAACCTATTTAATGATCTTGTTCTCAACGGTCTTAATCCAAGATCACAATAAATAAATAAATAAAAATAAATAAAGAAGTTAGTGAGCCCTCTGAATCTGTGCAAAATCCCTACCTCCCACAGTGCAGTCCTGATCGGTGTGTATTTTTTCCTCCACTGCACAACCTTGACAGAGTAGTCATGAAACAAAGACATATTTGCCCCTCTCCGACTTAGATGTTCTTTTTCTAGTAACAGTCTGACCAGCCTTTCTTTGGCTGAGAAGCATAAAAGATATGTGATGTTAGGCCATGATCTGGAGCCAAGTGGTTGTGGTGGCCCTCTAGTACGGTGTGCTTGCTTCACTTCAGTTGATCCCTGCCATGGTGGTGCTACGAGCTGGGAAGCCTATCAGTAAGAAAACACTCCATGCAGGGACCCTCACCTCCTTTAGGGACACCAAGGATTAAGATATTTTTCAGTGCCCTCAGTTCTCCCAGTCCTCTGCTTGATCCCAGTGGCACCTGAGCCACCACTCATGGTCATCCAGCCTCTGAAGGATTTTTTGCTGAACAGCAGCCAGGTCAGCTACGTGTTGCTTGGTTGCATTGATTCAATAATTCAGGGCCTGGACATCTTTCACCGCTTTAGAGACTGATGTTGTTAAAACAGCCATGTCTGCCACCAGGATTTCAATGAGGGTGGCAGTGTAACCTAGAGATGGACTTTTTCCATCAGGAGATTGAGCCGTCGAAGTTCCTACCATAGTAAATGGAGAGGAGAGGCTGTGTGGGCCACACTTAGACTGGACAAAGGTGCTGGAGACTATGGCTGCAGCAGATGGTACCAGAGCTTAAAGACCTGATGGGGATATACCCGGTGGTGCCAGATGTCCTTTCATACTGGAGGATACCCATGTGGATAGACAGGTGAGGTTAAAATATGGACCTATACTGTAAGGTTAGGGCAGAGTGATAGACTTAAGTGGACATCTTTTTCAGGTTCCAAGTCACACACTTGGGATATATCTTGAAGGGTGTGCCATTCGCGCAATGAACACACAACGGCGAAATCCATCACAGCGACAATCTCAGCAGGTTTTGAGATTGTTGTTGTGAAGTACCCGAAGGCAAAAGGTCACCCTTTTGCCGCCCTCCCTTCAAATCAACTCCAACTCGGAGTTAGATATCTTAAGAAGGGGGGGGTTCAGGGGCACAGCCCCCCGATAGATAACATACAATGTCTGACAGGTAAAATTTTGTCCGTCAACATTGGGGATCTCGCCATGCTGAATGTCGACAACACTGTTGTCATTTCAGCATGGTAGTGCCATCATGAGGGACAACAACATTTCTTCAGCCTGTCCTCACTGATCTTTTATCTGTGACCCCCCCCCACCCTGTGGTACCAGGCCATCCCTCTCTTTTGTAAAGACCAAACAGAAGTACTCCTTCAATACTTCTGCCTTGTCCCACCAACTTCCACCCATCCCCCACAACTCTTTAGCTGTACTATCCCATCTTTCTTATCTCATTTTCACTAATGTACTTAAAAAAGGCTTTTTTCCCTTTTAATCCCTTCTCCTAGCTGCAGTTCCTTCTTGGCTTTGGCCAAACAGACTACTTACCCTGCCTCTTTGGCTTTGCTGTGGTACTCCTCTCTGTCCTTATCCCTCTGGGTCCTCTTGCCCCGAATGCCTGGGCTACCTCACGGCTAAACCCGCTAGGTGTTTTGGCCCTCAGGTTTTTCCACTTTGCCTGACACACTCTTTTGGGACTGCCACTGTTCCCTTCTTGATGATGGACCACTTCTGATCCACCCCGTCTCTTCACTGATGCCAGTCAGGTACCTCTTAGCAGCTCTCCCATATTTTTGAAGTCTGGCTTTTTGAAGTCTAGGACCCTGGTCTTTGTGTTTACCTTCTCCCTCCCCATGTCCAACCTAAACCATGGGCTTCTCAACCTGGATGTTCTGAATGTGGTCCCCATTCATCAGTACCAAATCAAGGATTGCTCTCTTCCTAGTGGGACCATGACATCTTGGGACAGGAAACCACTCTGCGCTGCATTCAGGATTACCTGACTCCTAGTGCAAGTTGTGGTGGGGATCTTCCATTCTACCTTAGGCAGGTTAAAGTCCCCCACAATTACCACCTCATCTTTGCCCGCAGCCCCCCCCCCGATTAAAGACCCCAAATCCTTGTCTCTTTCCTGTGCCTGTTTAGGTGGTCTGTATTTATTTATTTGAAAAGTTTCACCAGGAAGCCATGCAGACTACAATAGCCCATTTCAGATTTGTCTTGGGGAAGAGGGGAGAGTTGGATACAATTTGCATACAAGATACAATAAACAAATGAGCTAAAAATAAGACAAAAGTTGTACAAGATACAAAGTTGAAACACGAAGGGCATAACAAATCAAACATTCAAAGAAAACAGTTGGGGAGGGACATGAATTCCAAATCGGGGGATTTAGAGGTAACTTTCAGAAGTACTTCTTCACTGAGACTGTGGTGGACAACTGGAATAGGCTCCTGAGGGAGGTGATGGGGAAGAGGACAGTGGGAGGGTTCAACAGGACATGGGATAAACACAGGGGGATGTTGGGGCAAGTAGAGAGGACTACAGTAAAGGCCTAGTGGATATCTAGGCAAACTAGGCAGACTGGGTGGGCCTGGTGGTCCTTTTCTGATGTCACATTCCTATGTTCCTATAAAGACATATAATTGAAAACAATGAGGTTATGCCAGAATTTTGTGAGATAACCAGGCAGAACATGTTACCCAGATAAAACCTATATATACTGTATATATGTAAATAGATATATATAAAGAGAGAGAGTAGGTATGAGGAGAAGAAGAACAGTAGTAAGAGAAGAGAATGAAGTAATGATAGGGATTAGATTCAGAAGCAATTGCAGAATGGGGAAATGTGGTTTCAGAGAAGACAGGACAATGAACTAGTGGAAGGGACGGAGTTGGTATCTAAAGAAAGGGAATTCCAAATATTTGGGAAATGATAGGAGAAGGCAGACTAACCTGAAGTGGATGTTCTGGCAGGGAGGGCAACAATCCTGTAGAGGGAGCTGCGAAAGGAGTAGTAAGAGGGGTGGAGAGAATGGCGTTTAGGTAGGGTGGAAGGGAGCCAAGTCAGAATTTCCCAACTTGGCACTGTGGGCAAGATGTCTGGCCCTGAGAGAGGGAAAGGAGAGAGAGTGGTGTAGAGGTCACAGTGGTGTATACGTGGCAGACAATTTTGGGCAAAGCGACAGCAGAAGTTGAATAGGGGGGCCAGTCTGGCAAGGGTGGACTTAGGGGCAACACCGTAAACTATGTCTCCAGAGTCAAATATTGGGAGGATCATCTTCTGGATGAGCTCATGGCAGGCCTGTAGGGGAATGCAGCCCCAGTGTCTGTACAGCGTGCCATGTTTGGGATGCAGCTTTTTGTGGATAGCATCCACATGTCCAGCAAAGTTGAGGTTCCTATCGAGCCAGAGACCGAAGTATTTAAAGGAGGAGACATCTTCTAATATGGACCCAATGAGGGTGTGGAAGGTAGGGGTGGCTGTAAGCCTGGCTAGCCTTTGCCTTGTACCAAAGGTCATAGAGACCACCTTTTTTGGCATTAAGGAACAGTTGATTTGTGCAAAACTAGCACTGGACATTATTGAAAGCTAGCCGGAGGCTAGTCACATCAGAGGGGGAGGTACCGGAGGTATATAAAACAGTATCATCCACGTACATGTGGATGTCAGCTGTTGAGCAGGCAGCAGGTAAGTCATAAACAATCCCCCAGGCTTATCTTCTTTCCTCTAGTGGATTGCAACTGCACCCAGAGCACCTCTTCCTTCCCCTCTATTGCCACCTCCCTCCTACAGGTTATTCCTTCCCTTACATATACCACCACTCCCCTTTCCCTACTTATCTGTCTCTTCTGTATAACTTATACCCAGGTATCAAAAGGTCCCAATCGTGATTCGGTATAGCCCAAATTTCTGTTACTGTCACAATGCCCACCCTCTCCTATGCTAACATTGCCTGCAGGTCATCCATCTTGTTACCAAGGCTTTGTGCATTTAAGCACACCACCCTCCAACACAGCTCTGTGCTCTCCACCCCAGCATGGCTGTCCCCTCGTTTGCTATCCATTGCCTACTCCTTCCTCTAGCTATTTAAGCCCCACCTTTTCTCCTTCTGTTTCCCTGATATTGTTTCCTCTTTGTGCTTCCATGTCTTATAACCTGATTTCCTTACCCCCCTCTGTCACCTATAAGTTACTGCCCCCCATCTTCATCATCATCATCATCAAATCTTTATTTATTCAGGCAAACATCATTGAGCAAGGCTCATTTACAAGATGGACCTGATATGGTCAAGGTTCAATAGTTGATACACAACAGATACATCATACACTTGTATAAGACAGTTATACATACAGGGGAAAATAACGTTTATAAACACAGTGATGTACAGTAAATTCACATGATAAAAAACGGTTATAGGAAAGTTAAGCTAATATTTACAGTATGTACAGTATATACATATCCCAGTGGGGGGCATGGCAGACACTCAACATAATGTAATACTAGGATGGTGAAGGTATTACTGGGTGCCATAGGATTTGGTTTCTGTCTGGAAGGAATATGCCATATATGGTTTGGAAGGGAGATTTGTGAGATGACAATGCTAGCTCTAGTGGTAGCAATTGCATTTCTCTTTGAAGAAGACTGTACAATGCTGTTTAAAGGATGCACATGGAATGATATTGGACAGTTTTAGGGATTTTTGTAGGGTGTTCCATGCTATAGCTAGAGAATAGCTGATTACTGCCCTCCCTAGCCTGGTGTTGAATTTGGGCAATTTGAGCAGGATGATGTTGTTGCTTCTTAGGGCATAGGAGCTAGGAGAGGTCTGGGTGAAGCAGTCCAGGATATAGTTTGGAAGTTTTTTTGACAACTCTGTAAATCCATAGTGCTGCATTTCTGTTCCTTCTGAGGTGAAGGGAAACCCACCCAACTGCAGCATAAAGAGAGCAATGATGAGTATTAGATGGCAGATCTGTAATGAACCTTATTGCTCTATGATATAAGGTATCCAACTTGGGATTGTAGGAGATGGGGCAGTGACTATAAAGGAAGTCTGCATAGTCAACAACTGATAGAAAAATGGCCTGGACTAACCTCATCTTTGAGTCTCTGTTTAGGAAGGTTTTTAATCTATAGAGAAGGCTAAGCATTTGGCGATGCTTTTTTAACAGTTCTTCTAAATGATGAGTGAAGTCAAGTCTGTTGTCAATCCACACACCTAGGTATTTGAAGTTTTCTACATACTCCAGATTTTCTCCAAGTATAGTGCATAGCTGGGGGAGAATGATTGGAGAGGATGTGCTGGTGGAGCTTTGATTTGTGAACATCATTGCTTTAATTTTCTTTGCATTTAACAGAAGCTTTTTCTTGAGTAGCTGTTATTGTAGCAAGTAGAATTCTGTTTGTAGGATTTCGTGAGCAGCTGCAGGCGAAGGGTTGCTGACATACAGAACAGTGTCATCAGCAAAGAGGTATACAGAGGAATTGGTAAGGGTTGAATCAATGTTATTTATATAAATGGCAAAAAGGATAGGACCCAGAATAGAACCTTGGGGGACTCCTCTTGACAGTGGTTTTAATGGGGATAGGTCACCTTCAGCTTTTACCTGCTGTGACCTACCGATGAGATAGCATCTGAACCACTTAAGGGAGGATGGATCTAGGCCAATGGAGTACAGGGATGAAAGTAGTAGCTCGTGGTCCACAGTATCGAATGTTTGCTCAGGTCCAGGAATACTGCACAGACATTATTCTTTTTATCTAATTCGGATTGCCAGTCATTTGTGACCTTGGCTAGTGCAGTGATAGTGCTATGCTTGGCCCTGAATCCAGATTGAGCTGGGTTTAGGAGGTTAGCATTGTCAAGATACTCCCTTAACTGATTACTCACTAATTTCTCCAGCATCTTGGATAGCACTGGTAGAATGGAAATGGGCCTGTAATTATTAAGATCCATAGGGTCCCCTGATTTTAGAAGGGAACCACTTGAGCTGTCTTCCACAGTGTGGGAATAGAGCCAGAGTTTAGGGATAGGTTAAAGAGGTGTGTTAGGAGGACTGCAAGTACATGGCATGCAATCTTTAGAAAGTAGGGTCTAGAGAGTCTGCCCTGCGCTTTTTTGGTATCCAGTTGCCATAATAGATCCTCTACTTGTTTCAACAGTGTAGATTTGAAGCTGAAGGAAGAGTCAACTCTCTGATCACCAGTGTAATGGGAGCTTAATTGTTCCCTCAGCAGGTTAGCTGGAGAGGTGTCCAAAGCAAGGCCAGCCGTTGTGAAGTGGTTATTGAAGGCGTCCAGAATTTCCATTTTGCCAGTGATAGGGCCATAACTGTTGTGTAATTGCGTTGGAAGGGGGTGTTAGCATCCTGCCCCACCATACCCTTGATGGTGCCCCAAAACCTAGCAGGATTATGGTAGGAAGAGTCAAGTTAGGCCAAGTAGAAGGCAGCCTTTGCATCCCTAACTTTCTTGGTGCATCTATTCCTGGCTTTCCTAAAGATCATCCAGTCATTTGCATTCTTGGTTTTTCTTGCCATTTTCCAGAGTTTGTCTCTCTCCAGCAGTGCAGCTTTGAGGTCAGCTGTAAACCAACGACAGGATTTGTTTTTTATTCGGATACTAGAGATTGGGGCATGGGTGTTAAGGGCATTTATTATAATGTTATTTAGCACCTGCTGAGCTTTTCAACAGAATGGGCAAGATAAAACTCTTGCCAGTGTGGAGATAAGCTAGATCATGCAAATATCCTTCAATATTGATGTTTTTCTTGGATCTCCTCATGAGGAATTTTGCAGGGCTTGTTGTTATGCTGGTGGATCTTACCCCTGCAATGGGGCAGTGATCACTTATATCGAGAGAAGCACTCCAGCGTGTGAATAGATGTGGTTTATTCACTAGCATGATATCAAGTAGTGTGCTGTTATTACTATTCCTTGCATTAATTCTTGTTGGTTCATTAATTAGCTGTGTGAACCATATGTATCACAGAATGATACCAGAGGTGCAGCTTCCTGGGTAAGCCAGTTGAAATTCAGGTCACCTAGAATAATGACTTCTTCAGTGCTGGGTTTGAGCAGGTTCCACAGATGGGATAAGAGCTTGTGTTCAGCAGAGGGGGGTCTGTAGCAACCAACTAGCTGAAAAGCTGCTGTATTGGGGAGAGAGACTTTTAGGGATAGGCATTCAAACTCCTTGGGCATAGATGTTGCAGCAATATAGGATACAGCTATACCGGATTTTGCATATATGGCTACTCCACCGCCCCTTGTTTGGTGATCAGCTCTGAATAGCGGGTAGTTAGGTAGGTTAACATCCCTGTCTGCTGTGGTGGGTTTGAGCCATGTCTCAAATACAACAAGAAAGTCTGGCAAGGTATGGGCAACCCAGGCTTGTATCAGTGTGAGTTTTTTCAGCAGACTGCATACATTAATATGCAGGAAACTGAGGCCTTTAATTGAGGTTAGGTCTGATGGAGAGGTGATACATTCAGGGGCAGGTTGATTTCCACGTTACCAATACAGAGTAATAGAAAGAGCAGGAGTTTCATGAGGGCTGCCAGTGATAGGGAGAGGGGCTGTCTTTGGTCCTCCTTCTTTTATTCTGTTGCCACTCTTTGGGGTGCTCCTGTGGGTTTAAGAGATTGTGTCGAGACACCAAGTAGCAGTTTGGTGGTTAGGCTTAGGGGGGATCTGTATATCCAGCAGTGGAGCCTTGGTTGAAATACATGTGTGGTGGTATGTGTCTCTTTATGGTGATCACACGCTGTAGTCGATGCAGCAATGGTGGAGCATATGTGAGGGTTTGAGCGTCAGCCAAGGGGATGGTTCAGAGAGACTGGGCGGATGGATCACCCTAGTTTGTGTGACAGGGACATCTTCTTTGTGGAACCCCATGGCTGACAGTGAAAGGAGTATCAAGTAAACTCCCATTATGAGAGAGATATTGGTAGTTGGCTATCGGGAGTAGTGAAGTTGCTGATTGGTTGGATCAACAAGCCTAAATACAACCTGCCACACAGTGAATCAAACAAATGAGCCCACTTATAGCTACCAAAACAGGTTTCAAAATTCCAACAGCCCCAAACAATACCCTGCTAGCCCCTTAACGGTAAGAAAGAAAATAAATAACCTTCTACCAAGTAGAATCCACAAGAAACAATGTAAAACAACAATAAGCTATTGTACTGTAGATCTGATTCTGTCCCCCTTCTAGTTCCTTCTGAGAAGCCAAAGCACTGAGTTCCAGACTCTGTGATTTCCCTTGTGCTGCTTTCAAAATTACACAGTTCCAAACTCTGTGACTTCCCTTATGCTGCTTTCAAAATCAGACAGTTCCAAACTATGTGACTTCCCTTGTGCTGCTTTCAAAATCAGACAGTTCCAAACTCTGTGACTTCCCTTGTGCTGCTTTCAAAATTAGACAGTTCCAAACTCTGTGACTTCCCTTGTGCTGCTTTCAAAATCAGACAGTTCCAAACTCTGTGACTTCCCTTGTGCTGCTTTCAAAATCAGACAGTTCCAAACTCTGTGAATCTGAAAATCTGAAACCATCTGAAACCTTCCTCCTAATTCAACCTGCTAGTATTGCAGGGGCTCCTGCTGGCCTCATTCTCCCAGAGACTCCAGTCACAAAGACCCAGTTTACCCACCCATTAATTTAAATTAAGACTCCTGGTTATGTACACTCCCAATCTGTTCCTAGGGACCCTGGACCCCCCTCCTCCCCCACTGAGGTGCAGCCTGTTCGGTGCATATAGGGCTTTGTCGCTCTATATCCTCTCCTATCTTCCTATGCAACCATAACCACCCCCCACATCATTCTTGTTGCCAGCTATTGAAATCCTCAGTCCTTCTCTTCCTAGCTGAGCTGGCTTTAGGTACCTGTAACGTTTCAGAGAAAGCTACTAAACTGGACAACCCCTACAGATCCTTCGCACTGCACTAAACTTCTTTTGCATACCTTCAGCTCTTCTACAGCTAGGCCGTTTGTTCCTTGATGGATTACCACATGAGATTCCTCCCAGCCCCCTGCACACACTGATGAATCATTGGGCAGACTAGCTCTACCATTATCCCCAGCATACACAACACCTTCCTACCTGGGTGTGCATCTTCCTTCCCACCCCAGAGTATTCACTTTACTACTGAGCACCCCAGGATTACAAGTTTGCCTCCCCCTTCCTTCTCCTCTCCAGCATACTACCCGTCTCTCAAGATCCCCCTGCCTGACTGCCATACCTCTCAACCTCTTGCCTCATAAATCAGGGACAAGGCTTAAAAAAATCAGGGATAAAGGACCAGAATCAGGGACATATCTTCAAAATTGGAGATATCAATTCAGAAAGCTGGTAGAATAAGGGGCTTAGTGTAAAATGCATTTTCTAAGGAAGAACAAGTCTGTAACTTTAAGGCTTGACATTATTTTGTGCTTACAACTCCTACTGTTTGGTCACGAAAATACAATTTTTAGGAGGGACAGAGTACATTTTTGTGGCAAAATCAGGGATATCCCTGAAAATCAGGGACAGTTGAGAGGTATGCTGACTGCTCCCCCTCAGCCTTGCCCTCCAACCATCACTCCTGACTCTTCCCAGCAGCCTGACCACCCTGTCCTACTGATCTCCGCAGCCATCCTTCCTACCATCCATCCCATGGCTGTGTCCTGCCTTCTTGTATCCCCTGTCCACTCTTCATCGATCCTCCCCTTCCCTCTTCATCCTTCCGCCTACTCCCACCACTCTCTGCTCTGTCCGTCCACTCTCTAGTCAATCAACCCCTCCCTCCACTACTGCCATACACTCCTCCATCCTCCTCCACTTGTCTAATCCCACCCTGTTCCCATGTCCTGGAGCAGACCCCTCTCCCTACCTGCACCTCTTCTCTCACTTTCTCAATTCAGTGGGAAGAATCTGTTCTACACTGTCACCATACTAGGTGCTCCTACTCTAGTCCCGTCCCTTCTGATCTCCTCCCTTCCTCCTACTTCTCTCCACCCCCTCCCTAGGTTTCCTGACCGTCTGAGGTAGAGGGGCCCAAAGCATCTGGGTCCACCCCTTCTCAAACCTCCCCTGTCTGCTTCCCTCACATGGGCTGTTCCCCTGCTCTCCCTCCCTCCTGCCCCCATCTCCAACCCCCTCCCCACTTGACTAGCCTACCTAACTCCATCCTTGAAGGCTCCTTGTCGAGGTGACAGGGGCTGTCACTGTGTTTACTTCGAAATAAATCAACAATTTAAGTTGAAAAATTAGTGGTCTGTGGTTACCTGGAGTGCTGGCTTTCTGGATTTTTCCTAGTCCCATCTAAGCTGCCCCACTTCTGCCAACAAGTGGCTCAGATTCCTGTACACTGAACATTCACCTTCCTCCCACAATGTATCCAAGAATACAGCAGCCCCACACTTCCTGGAATTCACCATTCTACTCCTGTCCTCCTTCCACTTCAACATGTTTCCACCCCACATGACACCTATTTCCATTCTAGCCTTTTTGGTTCAGTATATGGTAATTCCTCCCCTTCTGTACCTAACAGGCACCACACTCTTGGTAGGCTTACTCAAGAATGGGTGTACTTGCAACTAGTATATATATAAAAATACTTTTCTGAATGACATCCCTCCTGACTAGTGTATTATCTCAGGATGCAACACACTTTTTATGATTAGAGACCAATGATTACCTTTGGCAACCAGCCTTGTAAGTCATAAAAATAAGTCAGCTTTTGAAAATACTGTATGTGTATTGTTGTGATTGTATGTCACGTTATTCTTTTGTTTCTGTTTCTTCAAGTTTTTTAGGATGATCTGTTTTGGTATTGGGGCACATATTTCAAAGTAGGTGCATGATGTTCATTTTAACATTTTATATTATTGATATGTTTCACTATCTGCTGTGTATGTTATTGTCTCTTCAAAAATTAGGCGTACTTAAACCAGTCACCTGTCTATGATGTGAGACTTTGAAAAAGTGCACATATTTGTCACGAAATGTCAGACTGGTATGGGCGACTGCATCGTTTGATTTGTTTTATTTATTTATTTATTTCTGCACAATAAAATTGGCAAGTTATTGAGCTAAACCTGAGGTGAGCATTTTACTGCTTTCCAGCATTGTGTGGCTGAAGTTGGTGTGTTGACTGTTGAGCCTTACATGAAGGCCCTAGTGGTCTTGTCTCAGCTGCCTTTGAAATTGGACTCTAGGGTGTGTACGGCTTTGCCAGAGAAAGAAAGCAGTTTTCAAAAGAGAATGCCTGTTTATCCAATATTACTGGCAGACAGTGAAAATGACATCCAAAGAAACCACTCCAATACCTTTATTAATTTCCTCTTTTATCAAAAAGGGGAGCAAAAGCCATTATTAACAGACCAGTAGAGTGTTTTAGAAAGAGCAGAACTACCAAGAACTGAAACAATCACTCAATATAAAGAAAAATTTCATTCAATCAGAGAGAGATGTATTACCTGGCAGAAGTTTATACTGGCAAAGAGCGACTGTAGAAGTCTATCTGAAAGTGAACAGAGTTCCACGTGGATTGAGGTAATAAAACAACCTCCTTTGGAACACATAGGAATACGTTTCTAACACAGTGATGGCAACATCTGCTAGAATCATGGGTTGAACTCAACAAGTTCATTTTGAGTGATACCATGGAAACTGAAGCAGAAGTGAGGACCCTGGTAAATGCAAGAGGGGAACAAGTATTGACATTCTCTGGATCAGATGAGCACCTGGAGTACCGCAAACAACATGAAGACACAATATGCCAAAATGACATTCATATTAAGTGAATAAAAATGAGAACATTCTATTGAGACAGACTTAATTATCTAGAAGGCCACATTTTTGACTGAAACAGAGAAAAAAAAACATCCTCATCTTGCTCCATTTTAAAGAAAACTAACCAAGGCAAGGCAAATATTTATACTAGTGGCTCCGATTCTGAAGGCACATCAACCAGTGATTTCCAGCTTCCTTTTTTAGAGGACAGTCAAGTGAGCAGCCCTCTGAATCAATTGGACTTAGGACCAGAGCCCCCAAACAATTACAACTACCCGAATACCAACTGTGCAGAAGCCTGAGAGTAGCTCAGTTTTGCAATGACCAATAAGATGAGGTACCAGGGGCAGGGGAGGCCAGCAAAGAAGGGGAAGATCATATCACCAATAGTCCAATTATTATCAGAAGGGTAGGGGCTACAGCAAGAACAGGTCAAAGAGGGGCCGATAAACTACAGTATTGTTATTCGTACTTCTGGCTGTAATCTACTGGATACAGAGAGACATTTATTATAGAAAGGGATTTGTACTGGCTAATCTGATTGTTATTTATTTATTTATTATTTATTTATTTAGTTTTTGTTGACCAGGTAAGTGCACTAGGCAGATTCTGCCTATTTTCAGGCACGACCCGGGGGAGAGGGATGCAGATGAATGCCAAATGACCTTGAACCAGATTAAGCTGTTGGTGGTATTTTTAGTGAATGAGGGAAATTTGGTCAGGGCACCGAGGAAATTCCTCTATTCTCCAGTAGGGGGAACCTCTGGCCATTCTGCATGATGGCCAGTTCATCGAAGACTATGGAAGAGATGGTTATGCTTTTGGAGGGAGAGAAGGCCTCTCCCTCTGCTGCCTCCTTGCATGACTGATCTACTGACTTACCTGTGGAGACCATAGAATGTGTGATGTTAGACAAGCCATTGGATGCTGCCTCCCCATTGGTTTCGGTTTCTCAACTAACCACTGTTCGGCCAGGTATTTATATGCACCTGTCCGGGGTGGTTTCCAGGGACTAAGTACTGTCTCGTCTCTCCTTTTTGAAAAAAGGAAAAGCCAAATAGCTGCAAAAACTGCAAGACTTTGATGCAGCTTTCGATTTGTTTACTTCAGCGCAAGACAATCTATCTGAGTCTCCTGTTCCACAGAATGTGGGGTGACTAACCAACTGCTAATTGCTGCAAATTGTAACCCGGAAGCATCGAGTACGAGTCAGCACCCGAAGGATCTCATGCATGAGTCTGGCAGTAAAAACGGGTCAGAACCTGTGTGCCTACAGCCTTTGGAGTTGGATACTGCTTCATTGCAGCAGCCGCTTGTTGGACGGTGTCTCGGGCTGGGAAAGCTGGTGATTCCACACGTCATGACATAGGATAGGCTAAATAGTGCAGACACAGCGACACGGCAACAGCATCCCTTGAATTGGTGTAATATCATGGATTCAGACATTGGTTCAATAGACTGGACCCCTGAGAAAGCTTTGAATGGTGCAGGCTGGGTACAGGTACCTTCTGGATCTTGGACCCCTGATGCACATGATCGTTCCTATCAGAAAATGACTGAAACTTTTTCTTCCCCAGTGGCCACCAACGCTATGAGAGATCTGAGCTCCAACTCTCCCTGGGTTAATGACACTGTTTCTGCTTTACTTAGAATCTCTAATACTGTGGAACCACAACATGCAATTGTTCAGGATGTTATTACTGATTTGCCTCCGACTGCTGTTCCGGCTGCTGTCCCTGAACTGATAGAGCCTGTTAACATGTTACCTACAGAGCCTGTTCCTAATCTTCTGTTTAAGTTGTCTGACCTTTTTTTGACTAGGGGCGAGCTGGCCCCTAGGCACAATGCGGTCCGTCTTCTCTACAAAGGGGGCTTGGAGGATCCACCTAGTAGGGTGTATATTGCCAGAGATTTATTGAAAAAATCCATGCATTATTTTTCCTCTGAAATTTTTACCCTTATTGGTTTAGGAAATGGGAATTTTGACATTAGTTTTAAACATGTTTCCAATTTAGATAGGTTTTGGGCTCGATATCACAGCCTGAAAAACACGCCTGTTTGAATTCCATTTCACGCAATTCCCCTTACTAAACCTTTGGTAAAAACAATTACGGTAATGTTTAAAAATGAAGGGGTACAGGTAGAAGATATACTCTTCTGGATGAGATTCTTGGTAAGCCAACCCCAACATTAGATAGTGAACAAATCTGGGATGGGGGATGGAAGATAAAGGTGAAGTTACATTCTACTAATGTGGGTCCAGTGCACCTGCCCAGTACTTTTTTTCTAGGGAAGGACAGGGGTTCAGTTTTTTACAGTGAGCAACCCAGGTCCTGCTTTAAATGTGGATCCAGAACACACCTTAGTTCAGCCTGTGACACTTTGTGGTGCAGCCATTGCCTGGACTTTGGCCATATGTCCTCTGCTTGTGTGAATTTATTTAAATGCAGTTTGTGTGAGCAGACAGGGCATGCCTATGGCCGCTGTCCCTGGACTGCGCATAATAGAGATGATTGTCCCAATCATGAAGGTCTCATTAACTTAGCTCACCACCAGCAAGCTACACAAGTGGCTGAAACTGAGAACAGGTTACGATCTCCTAACCAACATAAACCAGATTCTGGCCACACCAACACTCTGGCCTCTGACCCAAGTAGGGATACTGAAAGGACCCCTACAGTGTTAGCATCTACCACAGTGTTGACGGCCCCTATCCCGAACACTATAGTTCCTCCTAGGACTGCGGACACCATGCCTCCTCCCCCACCTCCTGGGCCTGTGGCTGCCCCTTTTCAATTAGTAACAACCAAAAAACGACCTATGCAGGGGAGAAAAGGATCACAGAAACTTAGACAAACAGCAGTTGCAATGGGCACTGACTCTTCCTCTTGGAAAAAAAGGAATAAATATGCAGCTCTCCCATTAGACTAAGGAAACAGAAGGGGAGTCTGAGGATGAGGGGATGGATGCCTCTTCTGTGGCCTCTAACACTGACACAGAACAGGGAGGTGCAGGTTCAGTTGCAAAAAGAACCAGACAACGTTGTAAGCCTCCTTAAACTGATCATTTCAGGTTATGTTTGATTCACATTGCATCCCCCATGCATACACTCACTTTTCAGTATTAAAAGTGTGTGGAAGTGAGAGGGAGCTATGCTTTTTTTAAGCAGCCTTGGAAGTGATATAATTTGCTTACAGGACACTCGTCTTAAAACCTTTTTGGAACTACAACAGGCTTCCAGGGATTGGACCCCATGTCTATCATTTTGGTCCATGGTTATGGATACATGTGATGGAGTAGATTTTTTGCTTTCTAATGCAGACCTACATGTGTCCAGACTAGTGGATATTCACCTGAGTAGAGCCCTTTTTTGGACATCACTCATGCTTCTGTTCGCTTCCATATCATAACAGTCTATACTCCGCACTCTAAGGCACTGAGGGTTGCTTTGTTTAAAGAAATTCAACCTTCTTGTATACCTCTCATCTTCTTTTTTAGGCAGAAGACTTTAATTGTGGCCTCTCTAAAGCTGATAGGGGTCAGCAAACTGACAAAATATTCAGTGACTCTACCTTTTTACAAAATGTTTTGCGCTCTTCAGGATTAGTGGATGCCTATAGGGCCAATCATCCTTCGGGAGGGTACACTTTTTTCAAGGGCCCTTTCCGGACGTATATAGATTTTATTTTTGTGTCCCTGGTTTTAGAGCCTTCTGACATAGCTTTGCAGTCTTGTGAAATTTCTGATCATATGACTATTAGAATTCAATGCACTTGGGAATCTGCACCGAGATGCAATAAAAATCAGTGGAGGCTGAATGAGTTTGCACTTTCACAGGCCTCATTACAAAAGGCATGGAGAAGGGAGTTTACGGCTAGACGTTTGGTAGGTGACTGTTATTCAGACATATTGGAATGGTGGGAGGACATCAAACAGTCCTGGTGTTTGTTTTTCCAACATAAGGCGCATCTCCAGGTCACTGCTGATTATTTACGATATCTGCAACTATGACACCAACTATGCACTTAATCTCCTTGTCAGATAGTACTTCATATGATTATGGGGCACAGATTAAAATTCTTAAACAACAGATGACAGCCTTACAATATGATAGAGCTAAAACATTACAGCAAGAACTTTGGTTTGGGACTAACACTCAGAAGGGGTTCACTAGACCCATATAAGGAGTGTAAGCAGAGGACACAGAATAGGGTTATAACAGCATTAGCCACAACATCTGGGCGAATAGTTAAGTCCCCCCAAGAGTTATTAGAAGTTGTAGACTCACATGTTACAGGCCTTTTTGGCCCCCCCCCCGGAACCAGATGTAAAAAAATATATTCAAGTCTTTACAGCTGCCTCAAGTAACAGATGAAGATGCAAAACTACTTATTGTGGAGCTTTCTTTGGCAGAAGTGGAGTTTGCAATAACTCTGCTTAAAAGTAATACTGCCCCTGGGTCTGATGGCATCAGCTCAGGTTTCTACAAAACTTTTAAAATAGATCTGGTGCTGGTTTTAGTGGTTCTGTTTAATTATATGTTGAGCTCCGCTAAATATTCCGAATCTATGTTGGATGCTATATTGATATTACTTCACAAAAAAGGATGATTGACAGGACGTTAGTAATTGGAGATCCATTAGTCTTTTGAATTCTGATTTTAAAATTTTAAGCAAAATCCTGTTAAGCAGATTAGCTACAGTAGCTCCTTATCTGATCTGTCCATTTCAAACTTGCGCTGTGGTGGGTCACAAACAACATGACAACTTAATAGTTTTTATTTATTTATTTATTTGTACATCAGTTTACAATCTTTGAGCCAGAGGCTCATTTTCAAAGGTACCTCGTCACAAAGAGGACAAATACATTACAACATTTTGTTACATCATTGCGGTTATAACGTTGGTAGTCACATGCTGTTATTTCTTAGTTGCATTATTGAAGTTACAGGTTTGGCTAACACAGGCTGTTACAGTTATTTGGTTACAGCTTAAACATACAATGGTATAAACATACATGCAGTAGAGTGCAGAGACAGAAGGAGGTGATAATTCATAGGGCTATGGGACGTGGTTGGTGATAGGTTAGGTGCGGAGCCACTCAGTGAGCTTTGTCAGTGCATAGTGAGCTAGAACACCTTAGAGACAATCACAGCTACATGCGTTAAATAGGTGACTCCGAAGTGAAGTTTTGAAGCAGGAGATCGTGAGGGTATCAGAGATGGAGGTAGGGAGTGTGTTGTACCAGGATGGAGCTCTGTAACAGAAGGCCCTTTGTCCATGTGTGATCCTGGCCCTAGGGACTAATAGTGTGGCCTTGCAGGAGGTTCACATTTGTACTAAGGGTTGTGCTAGGTGGATGGAGGCTGTCAGCCCAGGCGGGGATAACCCAAAGAGAGTTTTTTTTGTTATGAGGTAGGTTTGGTATCTGAGTCTTTCGTCTAGGTTAAGCAGCATTGCCTTTTCATATAGCTGGCAGGTATGTGTTAGCCTGAGGGCCCCTGTAATTAGCCAACAGGCCTTATTCATGGTGAGGCAGATTCTACTGAGGGCGGTCGAGTCTACGGCACCATAAACTGGCAGGCCATAGTCCACAAGGGACATTATTGAGGATGTGACCGCTAGTCAGAGGGCATTGGGGGAGACAATTTTTGAAGTTTTATAGGATACCTAATTGAACATTGGTAGCTGAGGCAAGGGCAACAAAGTGGTCGTGGAAAGTGAGTGCAGAGTCAAAGGATACTCCAAGGTACTTATATGAGTGGACTTGCTCAAGAGGATGCTTGGAACTAGGGAGGATGTGGAGTGGGAAGTTGCTGGCTTTGTTTTGGGGGTGGGCAAAGAGCATAGTTTTTGTTTTTTTGAGATTGATTACAAGTCTATGCTCTTTGAACCAGGTTTCAGCATCATTAAAAGATAGTTGCAAGGTGTCCTGTAGGGAGATGGGTTTTGGGTGGGTGGCAAAGATGACGGCATCATCAGTATACAGCAGAATTTTACCAGTGCATGCACTGTGTAGGATGTTGAGGTATAGTGAGAAGAGTGAGGGTCCTAGGATGGAGCACTGTGGAACACCTGAGTGGATAGGACATGTGTTGGAAAGAGTCCCATTAATTTTAACATGCTGAGAGTGGGCAGACAGGTAGCTGGAGCACCAGGAGACCATCCCAGTGGCGAAGCCGATGTGGCTGAGGGCATCCAGCAGGAGGGGATGGGAGACAGTGTTGAAAGCTTTTGATAGGTCAACGGACACTGCCCCTGCTAGTGAGCCAGAGTCCAGGGATGACTGTAGATAATTTGAAAACTCTATGAGGGCAGTGCTGGTACTGTGACCTGCATGGAAACTGTGCTGTTCCAGGCAGAGGATGTTGTGTTTGGTCAGGTAATCCGTAATTTGAGTGGCCACCAGTTTTTCTAGGGCTTTGGAGAGGGGTGGGAGAATGGAGATAGGCCAGTAATTCCCGGCTGAGGACCTGTCACCTCCTTTGTGTATGGGCGTAACTGTAGCAATTTTCCAAGCCAAAGAGAATTGCCCCAGGCAGAGGGATTTATTGAGAAGACTAGTGAGTGGAGCGAGGACCTGATCCAGAACCCGGCGGAGGATACTGGGGTCCAGGGAGTCGCTGCCAGTACTATTGCTCTTTAGTGCTTTAATCAGGTGAGGTCTACTTCCTGGGCAGTTACCCTGCGTAAGTGGAAACTAGGGCGTCGGATGACTGGGGCAGGTGGGGGGGAGGGTCAAAGAAATCGCTAGGGAGGACCGAGCTAAGGTCCTTGAAGGATGAGTTGAGAAAGTTGGCTATATGGGCTGGGTCGGTGGAGATAGCGCCATCAGTGTTGATCGGGGGGGTTCGTGATCCCATTTAGTTGTTTATTGTTGTCCCAGAATGTTCTTGCACTCCCCCATGAGGAGGTGAGCGCGGCCTGATAGTGATCGGCCTTTGCCTTTCTGATGGCCCAGGTGCATTTGTTTCTTTTTGTATGTATAAGTCTGTCTGTCTGCTGACCGGCCTGTTTCTGTAGCCAGGTTCCATAGGTTATCCCTGTGTTTGAGTAGTTGAAGCAGAGCAGGGGTAACCCAGGGTGCATTACGTACTTTGGTTCGGACTTCCATTAGGGGTGCGAAAATGTCACAGGCTTTATTGAAGGTTTGGGAGAAGAAGGTTAGGGTCTTATCTATATCAGGGGCGTAGTGTGTGGGAGACCAATTAATTTGGGCAAGAAGTTGCTTAAGGCTTTTCAGTCCACCTGGCCTGAGGTGCCGACGTTGGGTGGGCTGGGCTGTGGGTTTGGGTATGGAGGTCGTCCAACGGAAAAGGATAGGGGGAGTGGTCACTAAGTGAGTCAGGAAGGACTTAGATATCATAGATTTGTTTAGGATGGTTGGTGATGGCCACATCTAAAAGGGTGCTGGAACCTCTCTTAGTGTTCACTCTTGTGGAGTGGGAAATGAGTTGCGTCAGATCAATAGCTGCAAAAGAGTCACGGGTGGTGGAGGAGGATGTACTAAGCCAGTTAATGTTCAGGTCAACCACTAGGATTTGGTCAGCTGTGTGATGCAGGGTTGTAAGGTACTCTGTTAACGAAATCAGTGCCAGAGGGTTAGTGCCTGCGCCCCGTATTCGAGAGCAGGAGCAGGGAGGGCTTGTCCAGTGAGAGAGTCCCTGGTATAGATTGCACAGCCCCCCCATGTCTACCTACATGATCCTTTCGATAAAGGGAGTAACCTGGGAGGGAGACAAAGGAGTCTGGGGTGGATTTTGATAGCCAGATTTCCACCAGAGTTATAATATCTGGTTTATGCAATGTGACCCAGCATTGGAGCGAATCAAATTTTTTCAGAAGGCTGCATATATTCATAGATGCTATGCGAAGCCCAGGAGATTCTGCTGGTGGGCTATTGTGAGCTGGGCCTGGGTTGGAATGTATATTGCCTGTAAGAAGTAGTAGAATGACCACTGCCCTGGCCAGGGGGTGGTGGAGAGCGAGCTTCCGATAGGTATGTGGGAAAGAGGAGGGGAGCTTCTGGGCACAGGGGGTGGGCAGGGTAGTCCAGGCTGGAAAGGCGAGAACGATAAGCCTCCAGTAGGAGCAAGGGGAAGCAGCTGGGAGGCGACTAGGGGGAGGGTGTGGTGAGCTGGGGCATGTGGTGAGTGTAGGGTGGGAACGTATTAACTCAGGGACACATGAGGTAGCTAGTGCCAGTGTGCACGGGAGGGGTGTCAGGTGGGACAGTGACATCACTGTGTCAGGTGGGTGGGACAGTGGTCTCAGAGTAAGGATGAGAGGGAGGCATTTTAGTAGGTGGTGGGCAAGCATATTGCTAATGGATGCAGCAGGCGAGGTAGGTGGAAATAGTTTAGTTGCCCTCCAACAAGTGTAGGTGCCACTTTGGATCAGTGGTAGTGACACGGACTCTGGTGTACAAGGTACCAGGTTCAAGACTCTCCCAGGGCAGCTGGAGATGGACCAAGGTGAGACCTGTGCTCCACTAGCTTATGTGGACAATTTGGTCCTGACATTAGCCCCTGGATCCTCAGAAAAATCCTTGATGACCATATTCGTTCAATTCTCTCACATTTCTGGTTTGAAGATTCATTTATGTAAATGTAGAGGAGTAGTGCTTGGGAATGCCCCATTGCCTGCCACTGGATGTGTGGCAGGTATTTCTGTGATAAATGAACCCATCCCCATCTTGGGAGTGAAATTTGGTCCTGGGGGTTGGCAATACTGAATTGGGAAGATAAGCTGGAACAGGCTACTAGACTAGTGAATAATTGGAAAGGGCAACAACTTTCAAAAAAGAAACGAATACTGCCAATTAAAACCTTGCTCCTTCTGATCTTCCTTTATTTATGTTACGTATATCCTCCTCTACAAGTAGTGGTCACTAGGTTATTTTGTTTATTTTTTCAGTCCTTTTTGGGGCTCTTGATTTAACCCACTTAAAAGGGAATTAACTTATCTTTACATTAACGAAGAAGGGGTTAATATGATACATCTTGTGGCTTTTTACTTTATTTATTTCCTATAATATTTGCCCTTCCTTAAAACCAAGTGATTGGA
This sequence comes from Neoceratodus forsteri, assembly GCA_016271365.2. Classification (NCBI taxonomy): domain Eukaryota; kingdom Metazoa; phylum Chordata; order Ceratodontiformes; family Ceratodontidae; genus Neoceratodus; species Neoceratodus forsteri. The sequence continues at coordinate 593,564,001 of CM028133.1, read as the reverse complement.
TTTGGAAACCATCATTTCATGCATGGTTGTCCCCTTGTTTGGCCCCTTGGGAACATAGGGCTGTCAGAGCACTTCCATATTCATTGTCTATACCACAATGTTGTAAAGATTTTTTTTAAATATTATTAAGTGGGGCATTTCCCTAACTCAGTTGTTAACAATGACCAGGAAGCAGATTTATAAGGCTATTCTGGCTTCAGAACAGCAAGTCAACCCAGTATTTCCAGAGTGTCTTGAGGAGAGGGTTCCTTTTGTACTTCAGCAATTGAGTAACCCAAGACTTTCCCCGTTTGTTTGGGATTGTACCTAGCTTAGTAATTATGGACGTCTGGGGGTTAAGGCAAATAGCAAGCATAAACAGGTAACAGAAAGGTATTGCCCTAGGGATTCCTGTATACAACTTCCAGAGACCCAACTACATTTGTTTTTGGAGTGTCCATATGCACAGGCCTTCTGGCAGTGCTTAACTGTCCAATGGTCAGAACCTAATATTTCTAAGCTGACATATCAGGAATTGTTGTATGGGCTTAAAGCGAATACGTTTTTTTCTCAGTATCATAAAGATACGGTTTATCTACTGCTAGTTGTTATTAGATATTTTCTCTGGCAAGCTTGATGTATGTTAGTCATTCAACAGCGGACTGTACTGTATACTGAATTATTACATAACATTCAGCTTTCTCTGCAGCGCATAAGGCTCTTGGACTTCCAATGTTTTTCACATGAAAGGGCTAAGCATCTATGGATACAATGTGATGTCTGTTTTTTTCCAGTTTAATTGGTTGTTACATTCTTTTTGTATATCATCTGACTGTTTTCTTTCCTTAGCTAGAATTCCCTTGTTATGTGAGGTTGCAGTTATATACCTTATTTATGTTTGTTTTGTTATGAAGTCCAATCTTTTCAATAAAATTCCCCTTCTCTTTTCCAGAAGTGCCATGGGATCTTTAACATCCACCTGAACTACCACCAGAACAGGCAGATGGGACCTCAGTTTAACGTCTCATCCGAAAGATAGCACCTCAGTAGTGCAGCACCCCCCTCATGCTGCACTGCAGTGTCAGTATTGGAATATGAACCCAAGTGCCTGGTGTGGGAATAGAACCCACAGCCTTCTGATCTCCCAGCCTCACTGACACTTGAAACTGTGTTGGACTTAGAAAGATTCACAATAAATCTAAATTTAAAAGCATTTTTTGCAAGAAATATGAACATGGGCTTCATTGATCAGTCAAATGAGATCAGTGATTACATCATATCTAATGCCATTTCAGATACTACAGTGGACATAATGGACCAGAGGGATCCGAGCAGGGAACTCGAGTTCTGAGCTCAAGAGGAAGTCTACTTTTTTACCTCCCACTAGTGTTCTGGTCCAGGCTTTTGAAAAAGCTTGGAAAAGTGCATCGAGGAGTTATGCCAAGAGTATGAGAACCCCCAAGATAACATCAGTACAAGGGAGGAGAAGGAAGCCTTGAAGCACTTGCAAGAAAACCAGGACATATGGTAATAATCAAGCCTGTAGATAAAAGAGGTGAAATTGTCATGTTGGACCAGGTAAAGTATGAAGCAGAAGTAAATGGACAGATGTCAGATAAAACATTTTACAGGTAACTGTTGTGTGATCCCATGGAAACATTCAAGAATGAAATTGTTACCTGTATGAGCTGTTCATTTTAAATGTAATTTCTAAAGAAATGTATAAGTACATGACAGTTAAATCCCCTATTAGATCTACATTGTACTGTCTCTTGAAGATCCACAAGGATTTGTGTAAACTGACAGAAAGGCCATTTGTGACCAGCATTGGAACTCTGACTGAGCCACTGACCAAGTTTATTGGTGAGCATATTAAAGATGTTGCCAGTCAGTTCCCCACCAACATCAGAGACACGGGAGATTTTATCTACCCTGCAGAACCTGCAGGAGGAGAAGGACACCATTTTGGCCAGTCTCAGCATGCACACCCTTTATACAAATATCCCACATTCAGAGGGAATGTCTGTCTATTGTGATGCTCTCTTCATATAGTCTCAGTATACCACTGCAATGGTGGAGGAGATTTTACTCTTATAGAAAAGGTTTTGAAACATAACACCTATACCTTTGCAGACAGATAATTTTTGTACATGGTGCCAATGAAGGGGTAAGGTGAGGAAGTTATTTTTCACAGAAAGGGTGGTGGATGCATGGAATGGCCTACCTCAGGAAGTGGCAGATATGAATACAGTGCAGGGTTTCAAACAGGCATGGGATAGGCTTAGGGGAGCAATACAGATGAGTATGACTAGATATGCCATTGACTGAGTAAAGGCCTATGGCACATTCATAAGGTAGAAAGAATGGGCAGACCGGATGGGCCTCGTGGTCCTTATCTGCCATCAACTTTTATGTTTCTATGTAAAAGGGACAGTGATGGGATGTCTATGGCCCCAATTGTACTAACATTTTCCTAGGCATGTGGAAGTCAGAATTTGTGCTTTCCAGGGAAAACAATAATTTTTTGAATCAGTGGTTTTATTTTGTCATTTTATTGATGATATATTATTAGTATGGAAAGGTTCCTTTGAAAGTTTAGTGGACTTTATAAGGTTCCTGAAAAGCCATCTTTAACACACAGTAGAAAATGTGCCAAAATGGAAGTTTATATGCCTCAAAATAAACTGTAGTGAGCCACAAGCATGTGAGGAGGGGTACAGAGTGATTCATTAATTGAGGTTACAGCACTGAATGTACTGACAGATCAGTACAGCATGCTAATGGTTTGAACCGTGTGGGTTTGGTAAAGCTTACCAATAGACAACATCATGCAGCAAGAGCTTTATCACAAGCCCATTTGAACTTTGTGACAACATATACTATATACCTCAGGGGTGTTTGCTTCAGAAAGTTATCCAGGATAACTGGCATATTTTAAAATTGGAACCAAAACATTAAAAAACAAAACACTGAGCACCCTTCCAGAATGACTTATAGAAGATGAACAAACTTGTTGGAAGACCTTCTGGTACATAGCTTGCGTTCTAACCACAATACGAATGTCAAAAAAGGCATTTTCTATAGGTACCCACACATGTAGATCTTGTAAATTTTGTATCTGTAGAGTAGTAGGCATGGAATTTCCACATCCAAATACAGAACAAGTGTTTAGTTTGTTCGTGAGCTGTAATATGGCAAGCACCGTATAGATGGCTGTATGCAGCTGTAATCATTTTTACATATCTAAAAATAGTTTCAAAGTCAGGGAGCATCTGGGAGAGCATTTGCACTCCACTGAGAAAAAAGATATGGAAAATGCACTTGCTGCTCATGTAGCTAGGAGCATAGGAAGACAGCATTCATTCAAATTCTGTGGTGTTGAGGTTGTCCTGTCGGAGAAAGGTGGTGGTGGTTATCTTAATAACCTCCTCTTAAAGAGGGAGGCCTTTTGGCAATATACAAGCAATATAGCTAAAGAGATTCTCTCTGGTGGCCCATAGTGGTACTGCAATCAGGCAGGAAATTTCTCCAGAGATATCACGGAAATTTCAGGAAATATCTTAACATGTCTATTACTGCCACTGTAAGTTGAAAGCCCATGTGTAGATTTGGGCCTTAAAAGCCCTTTCCAGATAATCCCCTTTCTGTAACTGTCTGCTCCTTTTTCATAAGAATACTTGATTAATTTTTTTCTAGCTAGTGTATTTATGAAAAATACTTTTCTGAATGACATTCCTCCTGACTAGTGTATTATGTCAGGATGCAACACACTTTTTGCAATTAGTGACCAGTAATTACCTTTGGCAAGTTTCCTTGTAGGTCATGGAAACCAGTCAGCTTTTGCAAATATGTATAATGTGACTGTATTTCGCTTTATTCATTTGTCAGGTGTTTTTTTCAAGTTTTTTAGGCTGATTTGTTTTGGTTTTGGGACACATATTTCATAGTAGGTTGCACTGATGTCCATTTTGACATTTATATTATTGATATATTTTGGTATATATGTTGTATGTTATTAGTACTGTCTTTTTAAATATTAAGAGTACTTAAATCAGCAGCCTATATATGACATGGGCCTTTGAGAAAGTGCTTGTATTTGGCATGAAAAGCCATGCTGGTACTGGTGACTGCATCTGTTGCTTTATTATTCGTTTGCACAATACAATTGGGATTTTATCGAGCTGTACCTCAGGAGAGCATTTTATTGCTTTTGAGCACATTGTGGCCAAACTTTATTTCCTTTGTCAGCCTACCCTAGGTAGTGTTAATTTGCTTCTGTAGGCCTATACCAGATAGGGAGTAAGTACATTTTCAACCCTATCCTTCCTTGGCAGGCTTACTCCCAAATAGGGAGTAGATGTAGCCACCAATTTATTCTGCTTGCACAGGTGTACCCTAGGTAGCCACAGAAGTCCTACTAGATTTGATTCTGATCATCATCAGTACTTTTGCCCCCCCCCCATTCATTAAAGGAACACTGTCAGATTTTTGGACATTTTTTTACCTCTTCATCCTGGTTCCTCTTGCTGACTATTCTCAGTGATAACACATCCAGTCACCCATTTTCTTAAAATCTCAAATAATGTTGTTTTTATACAAAATTACATTTATTTCATGTCCATGTGTGTATATGGTGCTGGAGCATCAGTATGCTCGTTCATGAGCAAGTCCCCCCCCCCCACAAGACATGTGAGTTTAATAGCAAATGTATTCCTGTGGCCTGCACTGTGTTTATTGATATCAACTTTATTGTGAAATGAGTGGTATATCTAAAAGAAACTGCCCTTTGAAAAGTCAAAAGCCAGGACTCCAGGTATGCGCATCAGTGTTGACCCTGATGCGCATGCTCAGAGTTGGCTTGACTTTTCAAAGGGCAGTTTCTTTTAGCTATAACAGTTGTTCTGCAATAAAACTCATATTACCAAGCACAGGGCAGACCACTGAAGTACATTTGCCATTAAACTTTCATGTCTTGGAAAAAATGAACTTGCTCATGAATGAGCACTCTGGTGCTCCAGTGCCATATACACATATGGACACACTGGATCAGTGGATGGCTAGGAAATTGGTTGGGACTAGTGGTGGGTGAAGTGCATTAAATTCACTACCCATAGTATTTTGCATGTAACCTGAACTTTGGGTCATACTACGGGTAGCGAAGCGAATAACTACGCATCCAGAAGTAAAACAAAGTTCCCATTTTTGTGGGTACTTCACATCACTTCAGGATGAGTAAAAAAATATCTATTTTGTTTCCCTGGTGTCTAGTGGCCCCCCACCCTGCCATGTAGTACCCCCCCACTCCGCTCCCCCCCAACCCCGACCGGAGCGGGCCACCGGCACATCCCTACATTTACCTCCACGGCTGGCAGCTCACCCAACTCAGCTCAGTGAATGAGCGCATGCTTGTACAATCACACGCTCATTCATTGATAAGTCACGTAACTGACTCAGTTCTGCAGGGTTGTACAGAAGGGTAGGGGGCTGCTCTGGTCACTGGTGGGGGTGGCAGGTTAGGATAAAAGGCATTGTGAACTCCTCTGGGGTCCACAATGCCATTTCCCCCATCCTGCCTCCACCATGAGACACCGGAGCAGCCCCCTTCCCTTCTGTACATCCCAGCAGGATGGAGTAAATTACCATGATTTGTTAATGAATGAGCGCATGCTTGTACAAGCACGAGTTCATTCATTTAGCTGAGTTGGGTGGGCTGCCGGCCATGGAGGCGAGTGGGAGGGATGTGCAGGTGGCTTGCTCCGGTCGGGATTGGGGGTGGGGTGGGGCATACTAATGATGGGGGCCACTAGACACCAGGAAAAGAATATATTTTTTAAAATGGATCTGACTCGGGGTTTGGGGGAGCGGGGTTGGGTACTGTCTTTTTTTTATCATTTAATATCTTATTGCATTTTTAGTTTTGTTACCATACATCAATACAGCCAAACAACAGGCTACACAGACTGCAAACAGCAATGCACAGATATGTAACATGGAATAATAAGGAATATCAACATGTATCTAGCAGTGTACTGTAAGGCTACATTCTATAACTACTCAGCCAACTATTATCCCATCGTAAATGTAATGCCATAAAACAGAAGTTGTCATTCCATTGATTGATGGGAGCTCATAGCCATGTTTAGAAACACAAAGGAAAATTATATAAATAATATACCAACCCTTAGGTTTTGACACAGGACATTTTCATATCTGGCAAGACTACTCCTAGATTCTAATTCGGAGGCTAAATGCATTGTATCATATATATAATAGGTGAGAGACCTATAGAAGAAATAAGGAGATGACAGTAGTAGAAGAGCTACAGATAGGTAAGGTAAGATGATAACTCCTTCTCTGCAGGTCCCCCTGTACAGTAAGAAGGGGGGAGGATCAGAGTGTGTGAGGGTTGCTTGGGGGTAGCAAAGGGATCTTACAGATGTGAGAGTGAAGATAAGGGTCCCATTTCTTATGGTACTTCACCAGGTTGTCCTTTCCTGATACAGTGATTCTTTCAAAAATGGCTAACCTAGCCACAGCCGCTCTCCAAGAGAGAATCGAGAGGGGAGACGTCTGCTTCCACTTCATGAGAATGGCTCTTTTAGCTTCCATCACTGCCACCAGGGTCCAGGCTTTGAGAGGGGTAGATAGGGGGTCTAGGGTTGTGACATCCCCCAAGTAAAGAGTATCTTGTGAGGGGGAGGATCCTTTGACCTACAATTTGAGAGCAATCCTCCAATACCAAAGCCCAGTACTTTTGGATGTTTGGGCAAGTCCAGAGGATATGGAGAAGATGAGCTGGGGAGACCTGACACCTCCAACATCTGTCATGGGGAAGCACTTTAAGCTTGCACAGTTTGGCAGTTGTCCTATACCATTGCAGAAGAATTTTCATCTGCATCAACTGGCTATTAGCATTGACATACAGGATATGGGCAGCTTTAAGCCCAGATGACCAAAGTTGTACAGGTATGGGGCGCTGAAATTTAACTTCCCAGGTCAGCCTACAGCTGAGGGTGGTATCCGGCTGTGCATCTCTTAATGTTTTATAAATGAGCCCAACCAGGTCTTGGCCCCTCTTGGGTTGGTGGATTGCAATAAGGCAGCTCCATGTAGAGTTATCAGGGTATTTAGTCAAAAGAGGGTGCAAGGCACTTCTTAATTGTAGGTATCTCCAAAAATCATGGGCATTTAAGTCAAAGCGCCTTTGTAACTGCTCATACGCCATCAATGTTTTATTGTCTGAGAGGAGTAGATCTCCTACTGTGTGAATTCCTTTATAGCCCCAGTGTAGCCAGGATATCGGCTTATGATCTATCAAGATGAGCCTATTGTTCCAAAGGGGGGCATATTTAATCGGGGGGGGGGGATGTTGGTTGTGGGCCACTTGTGAGATTCATAGCTCGATGCCAAGCTTTACACATATCTGTCATAATTGGAGTGAGCTGGTGGCCCAGGGACTTTCTTCTAGTAAGCAAGGAGAATAGAGAGTCACCAGGTATGAGGGTCTTTTCCAGAGGGACCCATTACGGAGGAGAGGTCAGCCTCGGGTTGAACCACGCGGTGGCTTGTGCTATTCGGAAAGCCAGTTGATATCCTAGCCACCAGGGGAGCCCAAAACCTCCATTGGACCAGTGGGCTCTCAATTTCGTGCCTCCCCAACAAGCTGCTCTTCCTTCTCATAGGAAAGAGGAGACCAGTTTGTCTAGGGATACAAAGAGCTTGTATGAAAGGGGAATTGGGAGGTTATGCAGTAGGTAGGAGATTCTTGGAAGGATAAACATACGTACAGTTTCTATTTTCCCTTTAAGAGATAGTTGTAGCTATTTCCACCGCTGAACTTCTGCAGTCAAAGCCATCATCAGAGGGAAGAAATTGGCCTTTTCCAGATCACCCCGGGGGGGGGGGATATAGATACCCAAATAAAGAAAACCCTGTGACGCCCAGGTGATATCTGTCCCATATAGACAAGTCCTGGTGCATTTAGAGTTAAGCGGGGCTAGGATTGTTTTCTTTTGATTAATCATAAGACCAGAGAGACACACAAATTCTTCTAGAATCGGTAGTACTAGGGGGAAGGAAAGGCCAGGGTTGAACAGTGTGAGTAGCATGTCATCTGCATATGCATTGACCAGAAAAGATGTACCATTAACCAGTATACCTGTGATACCTGAGGTCTGAGAAAACTTCCTGACCAGAGGGTCCATTGCAATAAGAAAGAGGAGAGGAGAGGAGAGTAGATAGGGGGCAACCTTGCCTGGTACCTCTTTGTAAGGGGAAGGGAGAGGAAATGTTCTTGTTTGTGACAATCCTAGCTATAGGGTGGTGATACAGGGTGGAAACCCAGGAGTAGAAATAGTCTCCGAGACCATAGGTTTGCAGGGTGGTATGGAGGTAATTCCACTCCAGGAAGTCAAATGTTTTTGAAAAGTCAATTGCTAAGGCAGCCATAGGGGTGGGAGGTTGTAATGCAAGCCATTTCATTTTTTTTTAATGTATAATATTTTATTGAGTGATTTTAAGTATTTATACAACAGATGACAAGCCATACAGCCAGCCACATAATGACCTTGATACAGTAAAGTAGTACATCAATAAAGAGTACCATCCAGTGTACAGCTTGTCTTATACTAATCATTCATTTCATAGCAGTTATGACACCTCTATTCTAGGATATAGTTCTTATTAGAAAATATACTTTAAGTAGATAGAAAGGATTATGAGAAGTGAAAGCCGATGCTTACATCTAAATTCCAATGTCTAGGCTAGGGTAGTATAGTCTAAAGCAAAGATAGAGAAACTATGAGGGAGCCCATTCAACCAAAGGGAAGGGGGTTGGAAAGTGGTGCTGGGGTTTGCAAAAAGGTGAATTGAGTTAAGGTTCCCATCTCTTGTAGTAGAGTCACATATTGCCCTTCTGGAGATGAGAAAGTCTCTCAGAAATGGAGAGTTTGGCTAATGCTGCATGCCAAGCTGAATGAGTGGGGATGGCTGACTGACACCAAAAACTAAGAAGAAGATGCTTGGCCTCTAGGATGGCTACCATGCACCAGTATCTCTGTGGTTTAACCAATTGAGCCAAAGGGGTGGTGTCTCCCATACAGAGTCTGGGGTCCACCAGGACTATGTGATGATTAAGTACTAAGGAGATGTCAGAAGCTACCATTTTCAAGTATGTGGTCAACTTTGGGCAGGACCAACGAATATGGAGAATGTGTGCCTCTGCTTGTGAGCAACGCCAACATTTGTTGTGACTAAGCAAACCACGTGCAAAAAGTGCTGCCGGGATTCGGTGCCACAGCAGCAATATTTTAAGCTGTAAAAAGCGACTGGTGGTATCCCCATAAGTATGGTGTATGTCTTTAAGATAGGAATTCCATTGGACTTTAGTAATGGGTGCCCCAATGTAAGATTCACATTTCTTTTTGCTGGACAGAGTTGCGTTGGGTTGTGAGTCTCTCCATGAAGTATAGAATCGACCCATGATCCCTCGGGTGGTAGGGAGCTGGTGCAGGTTAGCCAACCAGGACCATTGTGTAGCTTTTCGGTACCCAGAAAGAAGAGGTTGCAGCACACTTCTAATTTGTAAGTATCTCAAAAGCCCTTATGTGGTAGTGAGAACTGACTCTGAAGCTGATCAAAAGGGAGCAAAGGGAATGTACCTGAAGGCGAAAGATCCTGCGCTTTATGAACTCCTGCTTTGTACCATGAGGGCCAGTATACGGGTGCCCCATCAATTTTGATAAGACTTTTGCATCATTGAGGAGCATACTGCATAGGGGGAATCCAGGCCTTCGTTTTAGGGCATGTTTTATTCCTAAGGCGTTTCCAAGAACGAGCTGTGAAAGTCACTATTGGCGGGAGGGAGTGTGGAAAACCTGCAAATGGGGTGATGAGTGTGTAAAGAGGTGCATCTCCTACCAGGTCAGCTTCTAGTTGGACCCAAAGTGGAGAATCCACAGTGGTCAGGACAAACCATTTCATCGCCTGTGCCGCTATACAAGCTAGATGGTAACCAACAAACCAGGGGATGCCCAGGCCGCCTTGCGACCAGTGCGCCCTCAGTTTGTGCTTACTCCACCTCGGTAATTTAGAATCCCAAATAAAATTAGCCATTAACTTTTCTAAGGAGTCAAAGAGCTTGGGTGATAAGGTGATGGGAAGATTATTACGAAGGTACATAACTCGAGGAAGCATCAGCATACGGGTGGCTGCTACTCGTCCTGGTAGGGAGAGTTGTAGCTTCCATCATCTCTATATTTCTATTCTTAGCTGAGCTACTAAAGGGGAGAAATTAGTAGACTCAAGCACCGCCCAGCTCCCTGGTGTGCCGATACCCAGGTACCTGAACCCATGATCTGCCCAGGTCAAATTAGTGCCTTGAATGCAGGCCTTGGTGCAGTGGCTGTTTAAAGGATCCAAAGTGGTTTTCCTTTGGTTAATTTGTAGTCCAGAGAGTGTCCCACATTCATCTAGAAGTTGGAGTACCACGGGAAGAGTTTGCTGAGGGTTGGTCAGAGTTAATAGCAAGTCATCCACATAGGCCGCTACTAAATATGAACGATTGGCAACCTGTATCCCCTGAATTTGTGGGGAGGCCACCAGGGTCCTGATCAGAGGATCCAACGCTATCAGAAATAGTCAGGGGGATAGCGGACAGCCTTGCCTGGTGCCATGCTGTAGTTCAAAGGGAAGGGATATCTCACTATTAGTAAGAATGCGCTCTGTGGGTGCACCATAGAGAGTATGCACCCATTGCATAAAATGGGTGCCAAATCCATATTTAGAGAGAATTTCATAGAGGTACCCCCACTTGATGGAGTCAAAGGCTTTTGAAAAATCAATCGCCAAGGCTGCTGAAGGGAGAGGGGATTTAGAGGCAAACCACATGAGGTTGAGCAGGAGCCTAGTATTGTCTATGCTGGATTTGTTTCGCATAAAGCCTGCTTGAGAGGGGTGAATGATTGAGGGAAGAATGGAGACTAATCTGGAGGCTAGTGCTTTGGCCATTATTTTTGTGTCCACTGACAATAGGGATATTGGGTGAAAAATTGGCACAATCTAATGGATCGGATGATTTTTTTTGGTAGAAGAGAGATGATTGCCTCTTTCATAGTAGGGGGAGAGTTCCATCATTGTGAGCCGACTGGAGGGCACGTTGAAGAGGCTGGATAATGTCAGTACCCAGTGCCTGGTATAATTCCACCGACATACCATCTGGGCCCAGGGCTTTCCCCCGAGCCATTTGGGAAAGTGCCATTTGGAGTTCTTCACAGGAAATTGGGGACTCCAGAAGTATAATCTGCTCTGCAGTAAGAGTTGGTAAGGGAGTGTGCTGACAAAATCTAGCCACGAGAGCCTGCAACTCCTGAGCTGTAGTTGAGGAGCGGGATTGATAGAGAGTGTGATAAAACTGTTGCATTGTGGTGTTGACATGCATGGGACTAGTAGCTATCTCACCTGACACAGTGTCTGCACTGGAAGACATATGAAGAGAGACAAAAGGAGCTTAATATGTATAGCCTCGAGGAAAGGAGGGAGAGGGGGGACATGATAGAAACGTTCAAGTACCTCAAGGGAATCAACAAAGTCCAAGAGGGTAGCATCTTTCAAAAAAAGAGGTGTGCAAGAACAAGAGGGCACAATTTGGAGATAGAGGGGGGGCGGCTCAGAGGTAATTTAAGGAAGTATTTTTTCACAGAGAGGGTTGTGGATGCATGGAACGGCCTTCCAGAGGAGGTTGTGGAGTCAAAATCAGTGGTGGAATTCAAGCATGCATGGGACAATCATAAGGCAATTCTAGGGGGTTGGGGTAGGAAGAAGTAGGCTGCTGGTTAACTAGGATCTGCAGCTTATCCAGTAGGTAGGGAAATGGGCAGACTGGGTGGGCCAAGCGGTCCTTATCTGCCGTCAAATTCTATGTTTCTATGTAGTGCGGAGAGCATGTATTCGTGTAGTTGCTTGCTGCTTGCGGAGATGAAATGCGAGGAGCTTCTCAGCTCACTCCCCTCCTGCCCAGAAGGCTTTCTTCTGTTGCAAGAGGTGCCATTCTGCACTTTGATGCAGTATAACGTTAATTTGGTACTTGAGACCAACTATTTGTTGGTGTAGAGGACTATTTGGCTTAGCCCTGGCAGCAGATTTAAAACAGCGCTCTAAGACCTCCAGTTCAGAATGAAGTTGGCTGAGGGTCGCTTTACGCTTCCAATCCCTAACTACTGAGAAGGCTATAATATGTCCCCATCATACCGCCTTGAACGTGTCCCATACCATACCCAGAGCTACCCCACAATCCATATTCAAAGAGAAGTAGTCTTTGGCCACTTGTAATATATGGGAGCAGAAGTCTGGATCTTGAAATAGGAGGTGGTTACAGCGCTAGCGAGTGTCATGTGAGTGAAGGTCAGGAGGGGAAAACTTAAGTGAGACAGTGGCATGATCTGATATTAATATTGAGCCAATCTTGGCATCAAATAAACATTTAGCTGCAGGCTCATTCGACAACCAAAAGTCTATGCGACTATGGGAATTATGTGGAGCTGAATAAAAGGAGAAATCCCTACTTGTAGGATTGTCCCTTCGCCAAATGTCCATGAGGGCCCACTCCTCTATCATGATTTGTAGGGATTGCCTAGCCCTGGGGTTAGCATGTGGGTTGGGTTGGGACTTATCCAGAAATATGTCACCCACCATATTAAAATCTCTAGCTAGTATTACAGGGAGCACCGGCCCATCCAGCTGTAGATCCGACAACGCCTGACTTATAGCTGGGAAAAAGTCAACATGCTCTGTATTAGGGGCGTAGACATTCCCCAGTAAAACAGTGCTCTTGGTGGAGTGCAATTTCATCACAAGCCATCTACCCTGAGCATCTTTTCTGACCTCTTTCACCACCCAGGGTGAGGCATGTCGGATGAGAATGGCCACACCTTTTGTTTTGGTGACCGGGGAACTAGCCAGGACTTCCCCCAACCACATTTTCTTTAGCCAGTTAGTACATTTAGCCATCAGGTGGGTTTCTTGGAGCAGGGCAATATCTACCCGTAACAAATTTCAAGTGTTGAAGGACTTTTGTATGCTTAACTGGATGGTTGAGTCCTTTTACATTCCAGGATATCCAGTGGTATCCCTGGGGCAGGGAAGGGGTAACAGCATCTTCTCACACAATAGACAAGAGGAGTTACTTACAGAATGTCCCATTAGAGCATCAGAGGAGGAGATATGAGGTGACAGATTCCCTAGATACCATAGAAAGAGGAGGGCTACCAAAATCTTCCCTAGTTCAGAGGAAGGTGTAAGCATCACTTGTTATGTTCTTACTATAGGTCTTCCACTATTCAGAGGCTGTAACCGTCTTAGTAATTCTAGAAAAAACAAAAAGAAAACAAACAAATAAGTGATATATTCCAAAACAAACAAGGAAAAGTGGGCAAATAGCCCAAAATTCAACAAGTGTCAAATGTAAGAGATACTTCTATACACTACAGTAACAACACTGTGAGTCTGAAGGTCAATGCACGAGAGGGAAATACACACGTATGTGTCCCTTACAGCCACGCTAGCTTCAGCACTCAACTCCAGGGGGTAGTTTAGGAAAGAGTTATTAACCCAACTCATCCTAGACTCGCCCTAACCGTAGGTCAGGCGATGCGACCCGTGGAGGAGGAAGGGGAAGGAAAGGAAGGGGGAGGAGGAGGAGGGAGGATAGGAAGGGAAGGATGGTGGGTACACCCACCTACTGGTTACTAATCGCTAGCCTTGAGCCAGCCCCGTTGATGTAGTGAGGGAAAGCGAAGGGGGATTGTAAGCCCAGAAGTAAGCCTGAGACTTAAGCACTAAATTGAATGTCCATATATGACATATGTGTCATATGTTGAGGAGAGGGGACTATAGTCGCCTGTGTGCTCCTGAAGTAAGAGATGCACCCCGATTAGGGTGAAAGGACTGTGTGGGCTTCACTGACTGTCCAGGCATAGCATGTTGGCCACCCTCGGAACCAAAAAGGGGGGGGGTAAGCCCAGAAGCAAGCCTGAGACTTAAACACTAAATTGGACATCCTTATACTGTATGTCCTATGTTGGGGGGGTTATAATTACCCGTAAGCTCTTAACGTAGTTAGGGTGAAGAGACTGTATGTGCTTCACTAACTGTCCAGGCATAATGTGTCAGCCACACCGGAGGAGAAAAAGGGGGGGATTGGACCCTTACCTATATAGGGGTTTAGTGCTTCTGATAGGAGCATGTAACCTTGTCTGTCCCGATATGGAAAGGATAGATCAAAGAGCCCCTTCCATATAGCCAGTACATAGGTGGTATGTAAGAAGGAGAAAACTTGATTGCAGCCCCATCACCCCTCAAATATAAAGCAGCAAATACTAGAACTAGAGAACAAAGAATACAAATTAAGGTCCAATGTTTGAGCCTTCGACTGACTCGGGGGAGCGCCGAGGGGTACATCCAGGTTCCATAGACGAGTTCATCACCGCAGCTGCATAACTGATGAGCCCAGGTCTTACAAGAGAAAAGGTATCTGCAAGTTCCACCAACGATGCCTCTGGCAGATCAGCCCAGTCAGTTGATTGTTCTGTGTCCATATCAGGGGAGTCATCATGTAGTTGGTCGGGCAGTGGGGAGAGATCCTCCCTGGAAATCTTTGCAGGAGGCGCTGCTGAGATTTTAGAAGGTGAGTACTGATGCCCACTTCTAGGTTGCTGTCTAGATTTAGGAGGAGGGTTTAGCATGCGCTGAGGAAGAGAGAGTTGCTTACTAGAGGTAGGTGAGGCAGGGGTCAGGCCTTGGGCAGCAGTGTGAACAAACTGGGCAGCTCGAAAACGATCACTCAGTGGGGGGCTGATGAGCTGCGGGACTGGTCCTGTTGATAACAGGGTTGAGGAGGAACCATAAGTGGAAAAAAGGTTCCTACCAGGGGGTGCTGCATGGGAGGGCTCCCAGAGCCTTCTGGGATTTGCAGTAGGACATTGTAGGCCTGGCCAGAATGTGTCCATCCAGCGTTCAATCTCTCCAGGGTGGTCAGCCGTAAGTTCATGGCCCTCCTTAAAGACGCTCAGTTTGGCGAGATTTTTAAATTTGAATTTAAAGCCATGCTGATGTAAGAAACATTTGATGGGGCCAAAGGACCTCCGCTTTGCACCTGTTTCCTGAGCAAAGTCTCTATAGATAGCAATTGCCATGCCTTGCCAAGACAGTTCCCCCAGATCCCTTGCCGCTCACAGAATCCTCTCCTTCATAGTGTATCTTAACAGGTATGCCACGATTGGCCTAGAAGTATTGGTATTCTTGTTTGAGTGAGCTGAGACTCTATGGGCCCTTTCCACCTCCATTGGTCCCCTCCATCTGTCTCCTAATATGCGTGGAAGATTCTCATTTAGGAATTTCTCCATTGATTGGCCCTCCGCTCCCTCCGGGAATTGTATAATCCA
Source organism: Neoceratodus forsteri (assembly GCA_016271365.2). Taxonomy (NCBI): domain Eukaryota; kingdom Metazoa; phylum Chordata; order Ceratodontiformes; family Ceratodontidae; genus Neoceratodus; species Neoceratodus forsteri. The sequence continues at coordinate 593,548,585 of CM028133.1, read as the reverse complement.
CAGATTGTTCTGCCGGCTCTGGTTTTCATGATCCTTGGCCCTCCCTCAGAGCATTGCCAACTTCTCCTCATGTTGTTGTAAACGTTGCCAAACCAGTGCTTGTTGCGCTTCAGAGGCCTCAGCTCTTTGTTCCACAACATTCATCCTGTCTTGAAGCTGTTGAACATCCTTTGTAGTGCCAGACAGAGAAATGCTGATGTCATCAACTCTAGTAATTAGGGTTTCTTAGAGCTTGGTAATGTGTTGCAAAGATTCCCCTACAGCCACTGGTTGATCAATTTTCAAAGAGGCAAGGCAGTCCAATCTCCAAAGGGAAGCGGTAATAAAAGATTTGATCCTGTAGGTAGGAGATAGTAGCAGCCCCCACAAAGAACGTGTTCGTAGATGCAGGGGAGCGGCGACACACCGTGCCAAGTAGACAGGCTGGCTTGTGGTGCGTGTAAGGCTTCAATGGCCTAACTAGGGCCCTCTTAGTACCAGGTCCCAGTGCCACCAATAAATCGAAAAATCCGAAACTACTGAAATGAACGCCGCCTATCGAGGGGGGTTCTACCCGTGCATTAAACGTTTGTTTTGTGGTGCGAGCTCCACAGGATCGTGGCGTCCGAGCGTGGATGGGCTGAGGTCTGGATGGAGCTAGAGAGTTATGCTGCCATCTTCTTCGGTGGCTAGACCACGCCCCTCAATGCAAGCCATTTCAGATTGAGGACGAGGCGCAGATTGTCTGCACCTGATTTGCCCTTTGAGAAGCCTGATTGAGCAGGGTGAATCAGGAGGGAGAGAACTCTCATGAGCCTGGTGGACAACACTTTGGCTAGGAGCTTTGTGTCCACAGACAGAAGGGAGATAGGTCTGAAATACGTGCAGTCAAGCACGTCGGACGATTTCTTTGGAATCAAAGTTCCCAATGCTTCTCGCATGGTGGGTGGGAGTGTAGTTATACTGTGTGACTCTTCCAGGGCGCACAGCAGTGGGGCAATAATGTCTCCGCCCAACAATTGATAAAGCTCAACCATCATCCCATCTGGACCCAGGGCTTTACCCTTTGCCATCTGGGAGAGAGCAGTTTGCAGTTTGGTGGTCATTATAGGTGTCTCCAGCTCCTTACAATCCTCTTGGGACTGTTTGGGCAGGGATATCCTTTTGCCAAATTCCAGCAGGTGATGTGAAAGTTCTGAGAGCATGACCTTGGATATAGTCTCATATGGAGCTTGGTAAAAGAGCCTCATGGTTTCATTTATCTCTTTTGGCATAGAGACTACCTTACCTGCCACATTCCTAAGTGCAAGTATCCTGGAGGAAGACTGTTGCTTACGTAGTTGGTAGGCAAGTAATTTCCCTCCTTTATCACCACCCTCCCATGATTTATGTTTGGAACGAAGAAATTGCCACTCGGTTTTACTACTGAGTAAAGTATTTATCTGGTATTTCAAACTCGTGATCTTGGGCAGCAAAGGGGACTTAAAGGGGTTAAGTGATAAAAGTTTCAATTGGTTCTCTAACAAGACCAGCTCATTTTTTAGTTGCTTGACTTGCTTCATTTTGGCTTTGTTTTTCGCCGCCATGTAGGAAATAATCCTCCAACGGATTACTGCCTTGAATGCCTCCCACTGAGTGGAGGCAGACACTTCATCAGGCTTGTTGAGGGAGAAATAAGATCGAGTTTCCACTATGAAATAAGTTTGGAACTCCTTGTATTGTAACAGTAGTAGGTTGCATCTCCACCTGGTGGAGGGGGGCCCTTGTCCTGGAGTGGAGAACAGTATTGACACTGGAGCATGATCAGAAATTATAATACTTCCAATGGTGGCTTCTGACACACTGGGGGAGGCTACGTAATTAGCCAACCAGAAATCTATTCTGCTGTGGGTATGGTGAACTGCAGAATAAAAGGAGCAATCTCATCCCTTAGGGTTAGCACGTCTCCAGGGATCGTAGAGATTCCATTCTGAGATAAGTTCCCCTAAAGCTGCCAAATCCTTAGGGTGGGACTGAGGTGTGGGAGTAGATTTGTCAAGAAAAGTATCGGTGACCAGACTGTGATCTCCTTCTATCAAAATTGGGATGTCGGAGTATCCATTCTTGAGATCAGTGAAAGCTTGGTTAAGAGCTGGATATATTTCTCCCGAGTCGGAATTGTGACCATATATATTAGCCAGCAACACCCTACCCCCCAGGTATACAAGTCGGACCACCATCCATCTGCCCTGGGAATCTATACATTTATCCTCCATCGTTAAGGAGGATGTTTTATGTATTAGGATTGCCACGCCCCAGGATTTGCTGGTGGCACAGCTAGCAATAACCGAGCCCACCCATAGCTTTTTAAGCCAGCCCACAGTTTTATTTGTTAAGTGCGTCTCCTGCAATAGGGCAATGTCAGTGCCCAGGGAATTTAGAAATTGGTGCACCTTAGTGCGTTTGGCAGGGTGGTTAAGCCCTTTCACATTCCATGACGTGCACTTACACCCGGTGGAGGCTGAGGGGTTGTTAGCCATTATTTATCACCAAGGGAGTAAATCAGAAGAGGAGTACTCACCCAGAGAATATAGCAGTTTGTATCTTAGAAAAAAGGAGATAGCCTCTTAGAGGTTAACCAGAGAGTAGCGTCATCTGTTCTTGAACAAAGATAAGAGAGGTAGCTAGAAATTGAGACAGGAATAGGAGAATTACAGTGGCTGACACAGCAGAGAAAACAACCTAAACACTTACAACAAAGAGAAAAGCACAGAACAATCACTGTCTTATTAAAACTAACTCATAGTGAACTCTTCCCCACACCAAACTTCAATGATGGTTCTTAGATATATGTAACCTATAGAAAGGACTGCTCTGCCTCACTTCTATTTATGACTGCTGCATGCCTATAACTTGTACATGTACTACTGCTTACTAAGTTTATGTACTGTTATTCCAGGGTCGCCCCTGAAAAAGGGACCTCCGGGGCCCAGTGGGCCTACCCGGTCATCAAAATTCAATAAATAAATAAATAAAAGAAGGTGGACTCTTGAACAATACCTTTATCTATTGTAGTATAAACAACAAAAAATAAATCCGTAACTTTAATGATGCTGATTGAACCGTGTGAGAAGAATCCAACGAACCTCCAGCCACACTACGTCAGACATCAATAGAGGGAGAGGGTCACAGAAACAACAGATAGTGACCTGTCCCAGACCTGGCCCCTGGGTCCACAGTGAAACTGGGCCCATGAGGTCCAGGTATTCCTAGCGGTTAATAGACCAGTAGGTATTGTGTGAAATCATACACAACTGGACGGGAAGGTGGGGCTCTGTACTCTGCCAATCTAAGTTTCAGCTAGGATAGGAAGACGTGGATATAGTGAGGGATTAACCAGTCGGTAGCATCGCATATAGCCAGTGCCCATATCCTGTACTTGTATCAGTGGAATGCAGGGGGGCCATACTGTATATCATATGGTGGTGGGGGATGGAGGGCACTGATCTCGTATAAAGGCTATATTGCAGACTAGCAAGAGTCCCATCTTAAATCAGAGGGAAGGGGAAGAAGGAAGGGGAGAGAGCGGGAGGGGGGGAAATTCCCCTGCTTGGAGAGTCCTACAATTTCTAGAAGACAGGAAACCATCCCCCTTGAGAGGGCCATCCATATTCAGTAGTTTAAGTGTATTGAGGGGTATGGGGCATAGGTATACAGGCAGGTAATCGTCATCCCATATCAACGTGCATTCATTATGACAGCACGACTGTATTACATTAAAGGTGAGCATTCTAGTCAGCTATATAAAGGTTATGCTGCAACAATAAAAGTTCTTAGCCAATTGAGTAAAGTCCAGTTCATCAGCCGTTTTTGCCAGAGGATTTGGAATCGGCCAATTTCTTTCCTTCTGTTCTCCTGGCTCAGGGAGGGGCAGCCAAGGCCTCCGCAAATGTTTTAGTCCCTGGTTTCAAGAGACCAACTGCTGCTGCCTCAGCGTCTTTTACATTTGTGGCCCAGTCTATAGGCTCTATGTCTTCTAGGGGTTCGTCCGATCTAGAGGCTGCCAGATCCTGGTGCTCAGAGTTGGCAGTGGAGAGCGCATCTGCTCTTAAGAGCTTTGCTGGAGGAGAAACCGCAGACTTTCAAGCAGTTGGGCTGTTAGGACTTCTGGAACATTGTCGTTGGCGATTAGGGGTAGATTGAATAATCTGGGTTTGTGTTTCCAGAATCACAGAGTTTGTGAGTGCCTTGATGAGGGTAAACAGTGCTTGAGGAGCAGCTCGCATCTCTAATTGTCCCGACTTAGATTTGCTTTGTTTCAGGGATCTGGGGGTCGATTTCTCAGCAGAACCAGTCTGGTAATATTTGTTACCCCCTTGCATCCAATGTTCTTCATCTCAGTTCCCTTGCCTTTTCTGTCCCCGGGAGCCCAGAGGCATCTGGGAGAAGTAGTCTTAGGGAGAAGGCCAGGCCAGTGATTATGAATCCAGATTTCGGTGTCTCTGGGGCATTCAGCAAGAAAGGACTTCCCATCTTTCGAGATTTGCAGAGCTGTGAGTTTTTTAAATCAATACTGGAAAGAATTTGGTGGCAGCAGTGCTTTAAGTGGTCCAAACACCTTTCTTCTGGCCGCTACCTCCTGGGAAAAATCTCCGTAGATGGAGATACTCTCTCCCCACCACATAAGCTCTCCCTTTTCTCTAGCAACTCTCAAAGTCTTCTCTTTTATCAAATATCTCAAGATATATGCAATAATGGTTCTGAGGACATTGGATCCATCTGTTCGACCTCCTACTCTGTGAGCCCTTTCTACCCCAATCGAGTCCTTCCATCTCTCGCCAAATAATTGTGGGAGCCATTCATTGAGAAAACGTTCAATATTGGGGCCCTCCGTTCCCTCAGGGACCCCCAAAATCCTGATATTATTTCTTCAGCTCATGTTCTCATGGTCCTCAGCTCTATACCACAACTGTGCAAGTCTGGCCTCATGATCTCAAAGGTGTTACAGCACCGTGATATGTTGCCATTCTAGTTCTTCTGTTCTTTGCTCCAGCACATTTTGCTTATCTTCTAGCCTTCTGACATCAGCCACATTTCCTGCCAGTGAGGTGCCAATATTATCGACTCTAGTTAAAAGTGCGTCCAGCATTTGGGTCATATGGGATAGAGCTCCGTCTAATTGGGCCTGTTCAGGAGGAAATTGAAGGTCCTGCCACCCAGGCCCAGGTTGGCGAGTAGAGGGGGATTCCAGTGCTCCCGCCATTGCTGCTCTTTAATATGACCAATACCGAGAACGTTCTCTCAACTCAAGCGGAATACTTGCAGCAAGCTATAGTTGCGACCCACTACGTGTCTGTCGGGTGCAAATTATATGGCGAGTGTACTGCTGGTCGACCTTGGTTCCAGGATGAGCTGCCTTCATGTCCTGTCCCATCTTTTTCAGTCGGAGGCGGTAACTGGTCTATTCACATATCAGACGTGTAGCCCATGGTGAAAAAAACATCAGGATACAGGCGGTAGAGGTAGGGAAAGGGTTTCTAGTTGTTTTAGTTCATTTTCAACCCGGCATAGTTGTAGATTAGGTATGATAGGGTACCAGGCTGGGACAGAGCATAAGGTTTAAGTGGCCATTCTGGTTGGGTCCAAGCCACGCCCTCGAGTGGGGTACTACCTGACAGGGTGGGAGTGCTGCTAGATACCAGGGAAAAAGTATATATTTTTTAACTGGATCCGACTCAAGGTGGGGGGGAGCGGGGGGGGGTACTACCTGACAGGGTGGGGGGCCACTAGACACCAGGGAGAGATCAGGGGTGGTGTTGGAGGATTCTCCATTTGTGACCGCTACTTGCTTTTTTATTTTTAGTGCAATTTGCCCTTAAAAACCCACAAAGCAAGGTGAAGTCACAAATGGCAAATTACGTGTTATTTGGAAAAAAATTACGCAAAGTGCTACATGGGGTGAAATTGCCGACTTCGCAGCAATTTTGCCCATATAATAAATCTTCACTGCATTTCTAGTTGGGACCCATAAAATGTAATTTTGCATAAAGCAGCATTATATGAGATTTTAGGACAATGGACTGACCAGAGGTGTTATTATGATACAGGATGCAGTATTAACCAGGATGCAGAATTAAAAGAAATGATCAAAAAAGCAGAAAGTGACCCTTTAAGCAAGCAAAATTGTCAGTTATTAGCAAGTGTTACTTTTTGTCAGGCCCTATTACTTTACATTACATAACATATACTATTTTACTCATTTAGGATTTTATAACACATTACATTTTTTTTAATTTCAGCACCTCAGCATCAATGCATCTTTTATTTCAAACCAGAAAACTTACATTCATGTGTAATACTTCAAGAATTAAGAAACCATACCCAATTTCCCTTTTAATCCCTTTTGTAATGTGAACTACTAGCTACCAGCCTCTTAATTGTGTACTGTTTATCATCTGGGCACCTGGTTAGATTAGTGCTACATGATGAGCGCCAGTCTACAGAGCGCTAGTCCCCATAGCTCTACCAAAGACAGTGATCGGGGATGTACAGCACTTAGTATATGTGCTCCTCTGGTCGCTGTCTGTGGTGCTGCCACAGGACAAAGGCAGCAGGATATCAGGGGCTGGCTGAGCTGCTCCGGTGGTGTGGAGGGCTGGGGTATGGAGCAGCTCAGCTGGGAGGCAGTACAGACCTGGTCTCCTAACCTTTTTCCTGAATCGAGACTTTGTTTTTCTTTTACAAGGGGCCATGGAAACAGTATTCCATGGCCCCATGGCTCTGCCCCCCCCCCCAGAGTGGAACTTCTTATGTCCGGGGGGTGCAGGGGGTGGACACCCCCTCAAAAATAGAAATTATGGCACTTTTGCCACTCTGTTAATGCCGATGGCATTGTGGTCAGCTATGTTCCGACCCAGTGCCTATAATCTGTATTAATTAACCCCACTTTTTTAATTAGGGTGTTAGATGTTTTGATGCTGGATGTTTCTCTCCCATCAGTTAAAAAACATTTTGCATTACATATACAGATTTAAATTAGATTACATATACATATTTAAATTGGATAACAGGGCAGCTTAGCGTGTTGCACTTGGGGTACATTTTTTCCTGCCAACTGCCACTACATGCTGCTGCCCCAATGTGATGCCCAAAGCTACGGCCCTTCAGCTTAAGGACAGCAGTGGAGGACCACTAGCAGCCAGTCCTTAAGAAGTTGTTCTGGAGCCCCTCCCTCTCACACTAGCTTCCTACAGATTGAAGGAACATCCAGCCAATGGGCAATGTCAGTTGTTCAGGAAGCCACAGTTCTTTTACTAAAAACGGGAGCCCTTCTGTTGTCCTAACTCTGTTTTGCTGATATTAATATGAACCTGACTAGCTCTAGGTGACCCAATACAGCTGGTCATTTCCACTGTTATTAACGCCTCAGGATACTGCTTGCTTTTGAAAGCCATACTGTGCTTCAGGAGCCCTTCCCTCTCACACTAGTTTCCTCCCAATTGGAGAAAGCTCCAGTCAATAGGCAGAGACAGTTGCTGTCCCTTGCCCTACCCCCAAACAATTCCACTTGTTCCTCAGGTAACAAAATAACAGTAGTATCAGTGCATGGGTGCTGGAACATGGGGAAAAGAAGGAAGGGACTGAAGTTCCAAAGGGCACAGGGTAAAAAAGTAGACTGAGCAAACCCCCCATCACTATACACAGAAGTTAGCACATTTTTAATATAAAGCATGAGAAAAACTGTATTGCACTTACCATAAATGCAAATCTTTAAAGTAATATCAGGAGTTTTTGCTGTCATAAATGCAGTTGTAAGCAAATGGTCAAGCTTTGCATGGTGTCAAGGTAACTCCAGCAGAGTCGTTGACAAGTGGTGGGCCTGGCCATTAATTTATATTTGAATTTATACGACTACAGACTCCTAAAAGGCTTGCAATTTTATATTTTTAATGAAATATACATAACAACTGCATTTCAGTTGTATTTCAGATAAGAAGCTACTTCTTACTCCATCAATACTGTACAGAAAAACAACTCTGCAAATATTTGTGTAAGCATAATCATTGAAATACTACAAGGGAAACTTACAAGCAAGGCACCAAATCTCCAGACTCTGCAAGAGTACCAGCGGTATTCAGGTCAACTGCCCCTGACCCCTGTCATAGCGTTCCCTTTTCCCTCCTCCCTGTTTTATGGGTAACCCCCCCCCTCCCGGCTTGGAGCAGTATCTCTTCTTGACCACCTTAGTTCTCAGTCTGTGTGGCATTAACTTGCTCCTAATTGAGTTCACATCTGGATTTGTTGGTTACTATTTGCTCCTGTTCTTTATACTGATCATGCACCCTCTATGTTTACTATGCCGGTCTTTCTGCAGTTCCTGACCGCACAGCTGTACTGTATTTTTATTGCACTTGCACCCTGCTGCACTGTGTCTATTACTTTTTGTATTTTATTTTGAATGTCCAAGCTGTATTGTACTTTTTATTGCTCTTGCACCTATTGTTATTTATTCTGCACTTTTGTTTTTGTATAATCATTCCTCTCTTCCCCATGACACAACTGGAAATGAGTTGTTACCAGCTCAGTATGACTTTCCTGGTGAAACTTCTGAAACAAATAAATTATTCAAACTAAAGGGATAGGTATCTGAACAGCATGGCAAAGAAAATAAAATAAATTGCCTCCTGGTAAACAGTGGAAACAGTGACCTCCCCTTCTGACAACCCATTCCCTCAGTTTGGAGCTTTGTCCTGGGAAGGCAACTCACACTCCTGTCCTAGTCCATGGCTTCATCAATACTATTTAAAATTAGCACGTTTTAACACATCTGGAAATGAGCTGTTAACAGCTCAGTATGTCTTTCTTGATGACATTTTTTAAATAACTAAAACTGAAGAGATATGTATCCAAAAGGTACGGCAAAGAGAATAAAATAAATTGTTTTCTAGTAAACAGTGAAAACAGTGACCACCCCTTTTTGACAACCCATTCCCTCAGTCTGTTGCTTTGTCTTGGGAAGGCAACACGCACAACTGTCCTACTCCCTGGCTTCACAAATAACATTTAAAATGAACAAGCTTTACTAAGGATGCATGAATTTATAAAATTATTAGTTTACATTTTTTTTTGGCTAAATGGGGCACATTCATGAACAATGTCTATCATAGTTTGAAACATAAAATCCATGCAAAGCTCTTAAAAACGTATGGGGCTTCCCTGTAGCTGGCACTACTCTGCTACCATTTGTAGAACTGTGTGTTGTCACCGAGGGTGAAACTGTACTGTACCTAACAACAATGGGCTTGGTTCTCAGAGGTCGCTGCAAGGCTTATATCAAGCCTGCATCAACCCTGGCACTGTGCCTAACATTATGATACACCTTGTGCCCGATTCTTGAAGGTCGTGGCATTTGCGACACTGCACCTTGTTTACAGTGGCTTGCACCATGTATGTGGTGCAAGCCTTGTAAACCGATCCCCCAACTGATGCAATGTTACACCAGAAAAAGCTGGTCTAACTGGCTGACTGTGGTGTACGGGATCGAGATTCCCGATTGTCAGCCTAGGAATGCTGCAAGCTCCGTGCGCCATCTGTTTGGTGCACCAGGGGCTTGCGGCATTCCCAGACATTTGAGAATTGAGCACAATGGGCTGGATTTTCAAACAGTGGTGCAGGGCTGGTGTCGTACCCTGTGCCACGGGACTTAGGTTCTGCCAGTGCGCCAAACCCCTTTGCCGCAACTGCACCCGATTTTTGATTCCTGGAGTAGTTGTGACAGTTTCCACATTTACAGCAGCTTGCACCAACTATCTGGTGCAAGCTCCGTATCTTAGTCCCCCAGGAGTGGTGCACACTAGGTCACAAAACTGTGGTCTAAGGACCTATGAGGGGTGCAAGGGATAGAAACTCCTGATTGTTGCCCATAGACTGCCGCAAGCCCCATTCAGTCCTACATTTATGAAAATCCAGCCCAATGGGCCAGATTTTTAAATGGTGGTGCAGATCTTTTGTAGTGCCCTGTACCATGGGACTTAGTTTCTGTCAGTGTACTGAACCTCTTTGCCGCAACTGTGCCCAATTTTCCACTATCGGGTGCAGTTGTAACAGTTTCCCTGATTTACAGCAGCTTGTGCCAAATATCTGGCGTAAGCTCCATAACTCAGTCTCCGAGGAGCAGTGCATGCTAGACCACAAAACTGTGGTCTAAGGACCTGTGCTGGGTGCAAGGGGTGGACATTCCCAATTGTCACCCGGAGAATGCCGAAAGTCCCGTGTGCCATATGTTTGGTGCATCAGTGGCTTGTGGCATTCTTGAAGCATCGAATATCTGGCCCATAAATGTATTTATTCTGAGCGTCACCTTAAGTGACACCACACAATTCTAAAAAAAATAGAACTCAGGTATCAATACAGCCAGGGGAGACTTACGTCATCAATATTTCTGGATTGCTGCCAGCTATGGATGAGCCTAATACTTCATTTACAAGAGCTTTTCATGGACTTTCAAAACAGTGTCAGGCATTGTGTATAAATGTTCCCTGTATAGTCAAATACAGTTCCTGAGGTCAGCTGAGATCACTTCCTGCAATCTTTGGACATGCTGCATTCTTGTAGGATTAACCAAATTGCCACTGAGAGAACAGATGTTGGCAGTGTACTGCACTATTTTTGCCCATAGAAGTGTATAATATGGGTTTATAGAGAGCCTTTTATGCACACTGTATCCCAAAGTGCTTTACATGGCAATGAGTTACAGTAGATTCTGGCAGTGGAGGAACTGCCAAGCAATGCAAGGTAATGCACATTAGGAACAAAATCCCCAAACACAATACCTGAAGGGAGGAGTAGAGATAGAAAGCACGACTGAGTAAAAGGACCAGGGATAATATTGGAACGGAAGTCCTAAAATCAGTAGTGCAGTGCAATAGGGCAATGGAGAAAGCAAGCAAGATGCTGGGGTGCACAGAAAGGGGGATCACCAGTAGAAGCACGATGGTGATCCTTCTTCTGTGTACATCTCTGGATAACTCTCCCTTACCTGGAGCACTGTGCAATGTTCTGGAGCCCGCACATATGGACGAACTGTAAAAAGGAGGAGGGTGTATAAATAAGGGTGACCATGATGAAAAGGGGTTTGAGGGACAAAGCTTATGATTGAGAGACCTTAATATGTACAACCTGGAGACAAGGAAAGTAAGGGGGTGGACATGTTCAAAACAAACAAATATTTGCATAGGATCACCAGGGTGAAATGCAATGAATTGTCACCCTAAGTACAACCACAAGGGGGAATCCACTAAAGTTGACTGAAGAAGTTCAAAAGGGTTGTCCTTAACTACTTTTTCACAGAATGTCAGGTGGTTAAGTGGAACAGACTTCTGGAGGTGGTTTGTGCTGAAAGAGATTGTGGATTTCAACATAGGTATAACATGCATAAGGGCTGGATAAGGGCAGAAAGAGGTATAAATGGGGAAGGGGATAAGGCAGGAAGATGATCATTATGATACTCACAGGAGTTTTGGGTAGGACTGTGCAGACTGGATAGGCCAGTAAGTCTTTTTCCACCATCACATTCTATGTTTCTGTGTCATGGCACATTCTGTGTACTGCATGCAGGCCAGCACAGCAGATTATGTATTCTGCACCCACAAATTGTTAATGCCATTAGATACTGTGTTATGACAAGGAATTTTGAGCAGGACACCTGGGCTATCACCTTTCATTTCAAAAAAAGTTCTACAGGATCTTTCCTTCCACATAAACAGCCACCAGATGCTAGAAGAAGGGACCTCAGTTTAATGTCTCATTTGAAGGATGGCACCTCTGACAATGCAACACCTCCTCTGCATTGTGCTATAGTTCCAGTACTCAGTAAAAGCCCAAATCCCTTGTGTAAAGATATATCTATTTATATTTAGATATTACTGTATACTGTGTGCAGGAAGAAAATCAAGGAACAGGTGTATGCTGGCTGCCAGAGGCAATGTGACCAGTGGTGAGATTATGGCATGGTGTGGAGCTCTATAGGAGATCACATGGGCCACAGGAGAGGCGGAATTGAGTTAGGGATTAGGTGTCCAACAGGAGGCCCACATTTCAGCTTTACTGGATCCCCCAGTCCATACTTGAAAATCAGACAAGGATCTGCCATGTCCTCTTGAGTGCTGGGAATTGGCTCAGTATTGTCATGGCCCTCCTTGTTACCTTATTTCTCTTAGACATGAATATGGAGTCATGGAGTGGGGTGGTGTGGGGGGAAATTCCTGGGCAGACCAGGCAGTCCTGCACTGATTGCCTAGGGGTGCATAGCCACTGCGGAAGCCTTCTGTGTGGCAGGGGCTATGCACCACTGGAGCAGCAGAATGGGTGCCCTGGCATTTTTCAGGATTTGATGTGGTGTGTTTGTCCCACTTTATACCCCTCATAGTCAGGCCAGAAAGCAGCTATGCATTATGGGAGCAGAACACTGATTCACAACAGTTGCAGAGAGGACCCCCCCCCCCCAATGGGAGCGGGGGTCCTCAGTTTTACATCTGATTGCTCCACAACACTATGGGGTACTTTTAGGGCTTTATGGATTAGGCTGTTGGAGTAACTTTATTTTTATATGATTTTGTTAAGCTGTCTGCTATAGTATGGAATTGTGTTGTAAATTGCTGATACTACAATTTTTTTAATTTTGTGCTTATTTCTGCCTTTATCACTGGATAAAATAAAATATTAAATTAAATAGACACCCTCTGGTTTGGGCATTTTTTTTAAGGAAAGAGCAGCATAAAAGGCCATCACATAAATTTAGTTTGAACTTCAGTTTGGCCCTTTCTGGTCTGACCGAGGCCTCAGTGTCAGCCAGCTTTGAACTTCCATTTTAACTGGAAACTGGGTTGTGCATGTAGAATTGCAAAAGAGAACATAACTGCTTCCCTACTGACCTTGCATGTACTTAAGGTGCATTTTGAAGGCTGAAGGGCAATAGTGTACGTGTATGCGGGGAGGGAGGTTGGAATCACTCCCACACCCATTGGTTCTAGCACCTAATCAGTGCAAGACCCAGAATCACCGTTACCTTCTTAACATAACAGAGCAGCAGAACTAGGCTCAGTGAGGGTTCTGCTGCTATTGCCTGACTTAGCTGGGCTGGAACATCCTTATGAAAATCTCACCCCATGACTTTAGAGATACAGTGGAAAATCAATATTTTGAACTGCATCCTGGGCTTTTCAGAAGTATCACTAACCCTATTAGCCCAACAAAGCATTTCAAGGTGAAGGAGAGCAAAAAAATATATAAAGAGCTAGTGTACTACCTATAATTAATGGTAGTTTTCAGAAGTAGTCAGCTATCACTTCTTATATCTAAAGTATTTTATTATATTCTGTTTTGCTAATTAAGTTTTTTTTTTTCCTTTTTTTTTAATACTCTATTCCCCCCCCCCAACCTAGGTCAGCAACCATCCTAGCCACACATCCCGCCCCATACCCCAACATCAGGCTGCAACCCCTCTTCCCCCATGGCTTACACCCTGTGGCAGGGTGGCGAGGAGCCCCCCAAGCTCTACACACCTCTACCAGGATCCAGTTCAGGGATCGCCATTCAGGATCAGGGCCTGTAGCGGGTGGCTACCTCATCTAGCCAACCAGGACCATTTTCTCATTTTTCCTCCCTCAAGAGTGGGGTGTGCAATGACGTCAGTGGAGGGAGTGCGAACGCATCCACACATGTTCCTCCCAGCGCCTGCCCCACTCAGTTCCTTTCTTGTAGCATCAGTGCTCTGTCCCCAAGCTGCCACCAGGGGTCAGAAGCACACCGACTGCTGAAATCCCCCCCTCCCCAGAGAGGGAGAGAAGTCCCTCGGATGCTCAATCCTTCTCCACCCCTGCTGACTCCCAGCAGCCTGTGCTCATTTCCGAACATGGGTCGCTAGCATAGGGCGAGATAAGACGACCAGTGCCTCAGCCCTCAGCACCACCTGGTCAGCTTAATTAAGTTTTTCTATCTGGCAGTACTAGGTGTGATATGTGGAACTGTCCTTTTCCTGGAGGCTGACATAGTCAGTTCATTTCTCCTTATACATCATCAGCATTGTGACCTCATGGACTGTGACATCACTGGTAATCACGAAGAGCCAGTCTTCTGCAACTTGACTGGGAACACGTCATGCATGTTACCAACCAGGCAGCAAAACACGTGATGTAACAGTGAATGAGGTCAAATTCTAATGATGTAGTGGGAGAAGGAGAACAGCTGTATCTGCTTCCAGTTAAAACACTGCTTTTCACATTACACCCACTACTATTGGGTACAAACCATCTAGCGATCCCTTAGAAAACCACTTTAGAAATAAAAAGTGATGACGGATTACTTCTATAAATTACTAAAATTGTCTGCCTGATTTTTTTGGTGCTACTAGCTCTTTAATATTTAAAAATGAGAAGAACTAGCTGGCCCAGTGGCACTGAGGGTTGAGGCACTGGATACCACACCTTTGCGATATGCCTACGACATGGGCTTGAGAATGAGCCCGGGATATTGGAGGTCAGCAGGTGGGGAGAGGCCAAGAGATGGATTGAAAGGTCATCAGGCAACTTTCCACTCTCGGGTGGTGATACAGCCACTCCCATTGCAGGGCTGCCCCTGGGTGGAGGCCCGGTGGTAGTGCAGCTGGGGAGCAACTTGAATTAGGATGGTGCTGCGCGTCGCTGCGTGTGTGTGCCTCCACACACATGTGGGCAACTGCAGCAAGTGAACAGGGAGAAAACCAGTAAAATATCAGAGCTGGCAGGCTCCATGATGGCACCAACAGCTCCTGAACTAGGCCCCTTGGAGTATAAATGTTGGTCTCTGGGGGGAAGGTAAGTTGACGCCTTCACCCTCAGCCTTGCCATGGAGGGGGGGGTGACACATGGAAGATTGCCAGGAGGGCTGGGGTCAGGAAGGTTGGGTTCTGAAATGATTCACTCTGAGGGAGGGGCCAGAGTTGCCTGCCAGAGCCACTATGTGCCTCCCCCATCACCGAGAAGGGAGGTAGCGACGGAGGGAGCACCAAATAGCTGAATTAAAAAAAAATAAGAAGAACTAACGTTATTTTTGTGTTATGGGGATTTGAATTACAAAACACAAGTCTTTTCAGTATTTTGGTTAATCATTTCTTGGCAGAGTCATAGCTCCTCCAGTCACATGATAGCCTGACTAAGTTATGAACAAGGACTCTTACTACCTGATATATCATGGCTTTTATCTTGGCCTAACTCTCTCAGACCACATGACATCAAGGAGCTATTGTTCATTATCTGATTTGAAACTTTTCAGTTGCATTGCAATTAGGGTTGTCAGAACCCACTGAAGTTCTGGGTTCTGGTTCTAGTCTAGAACTTTGCAAATAGTTCTAGGGTTCTAATCTTTTTTTAGAACTTGAACTCTGTGTATAGAACTGGAGAAAAAGAGTAGATAAAGATACTGAGATGAGGAAAAAACATAAATAAAAGTCCTGCCCTCTCAGCACAGCAATAATATTGTTTCACTGCACATGCAGAAAAGAGAATTGTGTCTTTCAAAATGCAAATGCCAAGTGACACAATTCCATGTGCTTGGTACAGCTGCATATGAGTAGCACATTCTCAAATGTTCTCTCCCTAAAACATTTTAGGATGTAATTCCCAATAATTACATTGTTTTCCAACCTGACATCTCCTGTATTTGAAATTTCTGAACAAAAAAGCATTTTATTTATCATTTTTCTACCCCTTATACTTAGAACCCATCAGTGTTCTAGATCTAAATTAGAACTTGAACTCATGGGTTCTAAAAGGATCCTAATCTTTTTGGAACTAGCTCTGACAACCCTAATTACACTCTAGGGTGCTACACATGTCTCTTTATTAGTATATTATGTATAGCTCTTCTTGTTGTATCCTTAATGTATTATAGTATATGGTTAGGGCTTATTGTAGATTGAAATTGGTGGCTTTCAAAATCTTGTTGTATGATAGTTCAAAGGTCAAAAAAGTTGTTGTACTGTTGTTCTGATGTCACGTTGCTAGTACAACTTTTCAGCCTTGTCCTACCTCCTGACTGGCTGTAACGGTGAAAAAAAGTAAAAACATGGCGGCGGGATTAAGCTGTCGTGGAGCGGTGGATCTTCCTGGGGAATCTTTCTTCTACCACATGGCTTTGTGGTGCATAAGCATTGTTTTTATTTTAAAAAACAAACAGTGGTGCTAAAACAGAGTGAGCGGGTGTAGGGAGAAGCAGTAGTCAGTGGGAGTGCAGTGAAGCCAAAACAAGTGGCAGTGGCAGTGGAAGGAAGCAGATGCCAACAGAAAAAGGAACACCAAATAAAAAGAAGGTAACCAGCAGCGAAAAGAAGACATAAGCCTTAACCATATACTATATAAAATAGTGGATGGTTAACCATCCACAGCCAAGGCAGTTTTTCCATCTCGGCAGTTGATGACATCAGGGAGACCTCTCAAGCTTCGCTCTCGAGGTCTTTATGATGTCATCAACTCCCTTGATGGAAAAACAGCATTGTTGTGGATGGTCACCCATCCACTATTCTATATTTAATTCTTGGACAGCATCTCTGATTGTTTCACTGTTTGTGTTGTTTTGTTTGTACATTATATGAAACCTTTGATTAAATAAAATGTTACAAAAAAATGAGTAGAACTGTGAAAATGTGAAAACCTGTTTTTAGGCAATTTTCTGCAATACAGATGCACAATAGCATAAGTCCCAGTCCTAAATTATAAGCATGTCAGTGATACAAGTTAAACCTCTTTAATAAAATGATGGTGTTCCATTTCAAATTGCTATAGTACTCTACAACTAGCATACCTATAGGTAGGACTGCTGAGAATTTTATTATTCTGAACAAATCAGACTGTCAGACTGCAGTAAAATGGTCATAAAACAGACAGTAGATTAAGCGTGCCTCTTAAACTGATGGGTTGGCGCTGTGTAATTCTATGACCTGTGTAGAAGAAACTATACACTCCTTAACTATCACTGACCTGGCAGCAGGGGTTGCTACTTAAACCATGTCTGTTATGTGTGATTTGGCCTACCACAACCCCTTACTGCTCCACCTGAATAACTAAAACCTGCCGATAGATCAGAAAGGAACATTCCTCTCTGACAGAGCTCCCAATAGCCTAGTGAGTCTGGGCCTGTGTTGCCCATCAACGCCTCTTATGTAAACAGCTACTTTAAAGAAGAGCTCTGCACCAACACAAACAAAGCAGTGGCACGGAAAGGCCACCCAAACTCAAGGCTGTCCGATGAAACTGCTTTCACTGGAAGACATAGTTTCCAAAAAAAATGTATTGAGAAGACTTGAGTTAGTCAAAAACTTCAACAAGACTTGCTTTACCTAATGCAACTCAGCCTGTAGATTACTCTGTCTGGTGAGAGTCCATAAGACTGCATGCATCTAAAAGACAACAAAATATATTTTGCTCAATTTTCTTACTGTGTTGTGCCTTTTTTTGCCAAACACTTCCAGGGACATTAAAGAGTTATGCATGGGTCGAAGCTGCAGGCATGGAGTGGCTGCAAAATAGAACTGACTGGCTGTTATGTCCTCAGCTACTGTGACTGGGATACTAATAGCACATGTGACAAGCAGCTATTATTTTTCTAGGTGCACCTTAGAGATAAAGAGATTCTCAGTGCTGGTCTATTCTCTTGGTGCTATGCAGTAAGGGACCACCTATCATGCTTATGACCTGGGTTTGCAACATTAGACCAGGACTGTAGAAGCAAAGGCCAGAAGGGAGGGTGTAGGAGTATCTGCAAAGATGTTTTTTTCTTTGGGTGGGTATTCCAGAGCACCAACCTCTGAGTGACATCTAGGAGTGGGCCAGCAGAGGTGCTGTCGGTGGTGTGGGTGACCATGTGCTGCATAGCACCTGCAGGGTGTCTCAAGCATGCACGTACCCAGTAGGTGTGTGGAACATAAAAATGGGAAAAACTCCCTCATTCACTGCATGAAGATGGAGACCTGATACTTCCCATGCTCACTAGACACAGCTTGGCCCCTGCTCCAACACCACCCACTTATTGTGATTGATGTCCACCCCCAACTTAGTCCTTTCCAGACTGAGAGGGGGAACTCTATACTTAGGGGCAAACCAGGGTAGTTTGGGTGAGGTAGATCTTGGGTGGGCAGAGCCATCATGTCCACAGAACCTGGGTGAGCATGTATTCCCCCCATTTCCACCCAAGTAGAGCTTTTTGGACTGAGGAGGACTGTAAAAGTGTAATTTACTGTTTCATTTAGATATATTTTCAATTATGTGCCACCCAAAAAAAGTCTCTTGGTATGATGTCCCTGGGGGTGGGGTCTGATATAGGAGGACTAGATCATTACATGGTAAACATGAGTGGAAACTGGCAGAAAGACACCAAAGATAAGCACAGTGCAGGAGCTAAAAAGAGAGAAAAAACTGAATATCTTTACATGTTCTTGTTCTGATTCTGGTGAAACTCACGTCATCAATATCTAAAGCCCTCTGCTTTCACCTAATTATTTTCCTTAAGCATCAAATTATTAGCCAGCAATAACCTCAAATGTTTATAGAACTATCTTTTAGAGCTGTGTAACATTTTTCACCATTGAACATTCACACTATTGTACTATTTCGTATGCATGCCACTCTGCAACATTTTGTGGAGACATTTGTAATTTTATTTTTGTACAGTCATTTTCCTTTACAAACTAAAAATGTTATGCTGCTAAAGGCTGTTCCCTTACAAAGACAAAAAATATAATTACTACCACCAAACACAAAATATCTCATTTTGGAAAAATAATGCCATGATGTGGAAGATACTCCCATGATGTGAAAACATTTTTATGTTTGCTTGCATGCATGTGCAAGAAACATAGTGCCACTATATGAGTTTCGTAGGTGTGGCACCCATGCATCCAATGCCCTGATCTTTTTTGCAGGCGCGGTCGCACTGCACCAGTGACTGTCCGAGCTGTCTATGACAGCATTTCAGATGCAGTGGTATACAGTTGAAAGAGAGAAAGACCGCTACAATCAGCAGTGGTAACGTGCAGGCAATTTGCATACTGCCGTGAGTCAGCAGTATGCAAATTGCTTACAGTCACCACCACTGATTGCAACTGTCAAACTGTACACCACTGCATCTCCCACCACCCATTTGTTGTGTGCTGAGGGGGTGTCTTATCCCCCTTGGCTCATGCACACTCCCCCACCAAGCACACTGTATGTCCGATGGGGGTGCCCAATCTCTATCGGCTCCAGTGCCCCCCAAAAAACACATTTCCAGGTGCTACACTGGGAACCCACCCCAGCGTGGCAAAAGTCCAGTGCCCTCATGTGCTCCCCCCTGTGTGGCCAATGGGAGTGCCCAATCCCCCTTTGGCTCCACTGTCCCCCCAACAAACTTCCAAGTGCCATGCTGAGAGCCCACCCCAGCGTGGCAAAGTCTGCATCCTCATGTGTCCCCCACATACTGTATGGCCAGCGGGGTGCCCAATCCGTTGGCTCCACTGCCCAAAAACTCCAGGTGCCATGCTGGGAGCCCACCCCAGCATTGCAAAAGTCCCGTGTCATCTTTAATAAAAAAAACAAACCCTGTAACAAAAGAAAACGGTCCCTCGTTGACTCTCTTGGCCCCCCTCACCCAACCCGCACCCACCCTCTGTATACCCCACCTCCCCACACCCCCCTCACCCCATACTTACCTCTGAAAGACAGCGCGATGATCTTCGGTGGACCGTGAACACTACTGCACTCTTCAAAGCCGACCATGAACTGAAGAAATGCCGGTAAGCTGTATAATGACATAAATAGGGTTTTTCAATTTTGGTGCATATCTCAGTCATTTTTTTGAATTTTTGCACCAAATTTTCAACATGAGGTTCTTGGGGCCCCATCTCATGAATTAAGTGACTGTCATCTGGTTATTTGGTCCTGAAAGGTGATTTTATGGTCACTGTATGGAGTCACCTTTCAGAATCGATTAACGAAACAATAGTGTCACAGTTCATGAAGTAGGCCCCCAAAAACCCTATGTTGAAAATTTGGTAAAAAAATTCCCAAAAATGACTGTTTCATGAGCGTGCGTTGTGCAGTTCTTACGCATGCTTGTAAGTTTGAGAATTTTTAATATTTTCACTCCAGATGTTCAACATTGGCATTTTTTCACACCTCCTTATGAACAGTACAGCTGTCATTTTTCACATTCTTGCTGAAATATGTTTTTGCACTTCCGGTGCAGAATAGCGTGTTTGCTGAGGGAAATCAGTGATCAGGACAGATTAAGAAAATCACAGTAACACTGTTCATGAGTGGAGGTCCCAAAATGCCTATACTGAAAATCTGGTACAAATAAATCCCCCAAATAATTGTGTTACGGGTGTGTGTTACACAGTTTCTACTCACGCTCGTAACTTCACTAGTTTTTTCATATTTTCACTCCAGATTTTCAACATTACCATTTTTACACCTCCTCATGAGCAGTACAGCTGTCATTTTTCACATTGTGTTTGAAATGTGTTTTTGCGGACTTCCGGTGATGTCACCCTCCTGATGCAAGCCTAACTAACAGGCTCTCTACATAGCCTAATAACCCTCCGAATTTACAACCTTTTTCAGTGAAAGAGACCTCGGAAACTCCACCGGAGGCGTTATAATGTCAAGAAGAGGGGAGAAAAGCAACAAAATGAACCTTACAAATCTTGAGGATGGTGGAATCTCCAATTCGGGCAGCTAAGCTTCACAGGCCTCAGAGACAAAAACCACAAAGGAGCTCACACTAGGACGGGGTGCCATGGAAAACTAAAAGTCAAAAACACAAATCCAGGCACTCACCACCACAAAAGAACTTGGCCCAGAAGGGAAACATTTTAAAAGGATTTATTGAATTGCCTGACGTGTTTCTGGTCCCACTGGACCCTTTATCAAAGGCCTTTGATAAAGGGTCCAGTGAGACTCAAACAATCAGTCACTATTAATTCGCCTGAGCAAATGCTAATGATGATGATCTCTAATTCTGTTTTGACAGACCTCAGAGACCACGCAACAGGTAATGGCCTCTGGGCAGCCCCTCTCGGCACCCTACAACGGCAGATGACTATGGTTCTTAACGAGCTTCGAGAGTTCCAGAGTGAATTCCGCGTAACAACCACAGCATTGACGACAGACATAGAGAAGCTTGAGAAGCAGCAGGAGCAACTGGAGCAGCACTATACAGATGCAGACAACAGGACTGACAGAGCAGAGAGGGCGATACTACAACTCAACCAGTATGTGCAGTCCCTGCAGGAATGTGCAGAGGACGCTGAAAGTCACATTAGATGAAATAATATTCGAATATCAGGGATCCCTGAGGGGGAAGAAGGGGCTGGCCCTCATAAATTCATACGCCTTTTACTAAAGCAGACTCTGGAGGTTCTGGATGACATCACCCTAGAATTCGAGCGAGTTCACTGCACGCTGGGACCTAAGCCCTCCCCAGAATCAAGGCCCCATGCTATGCTGGTTCGATTTCTCCGCTTTCCAGAAAAAGAATTTATACTGCTCACAGCCTGGAAAAATGGTCAAATTAGCTACAAAGGTCACAACTTATACTTTGAGAATGATTATGCTCCTGAGACCATGGCGAGGCGCAGATCCTATATTCCTATACTGAAGGAGCTAAAAAAGGCGGGTATTCGTTTTAGGACACCTTACCCTGCCAAACTGATAGTTTTCCATCCAGATGGTCAGTTAACCTTCACTTCTGTGGAAGAGGCGGTTGAAGCCCTCAAAAAATACCATATAGAAGTCCTAATCCCCCCGGGAAGACCCGCAAGAGGAACACTGGCAGCAAAGCTCGCCCAGCAGGCTTGGCAGATTGGACAGCGGGATGTTAGGAAGCGTCAGGGGATTGAGGCGATCTGTAAGATCACAGACACCCTTCGAGAACAGTCTAAAAAAGACACTTGAACTTTGTGCTGGGGAAATGAACCTTATGCTAACCAACTGACCTTTGCACTTCCTTGAATGGGAATGCCCATCAGTGCCCTGAGTTGAGTGCGAGAACTGAGAGGCTGCATCGATGTCCCTTAATGGGATGCTTCAGATAACTCTCCTACTGAACACTGGACTGTATGGTTATTTCAGTAAATGTTGTCTCACTAACTATACTCGTAACTAACTGTCTGTGTCTCTTTAACAACACTAACCCACTGCTCCTATAACTCTGGTCTCGTTTATGTTCTTCTTCACTTATCCTGGACCTTCTGGATGTTATTCTCATGCTGTTGCGAGGAATGATCTCTCGTTGCTGGTACTTCTTTAACTCACTCAGACCAGATTTACATAGCTCCCTATGGGCAAAAGAGGGTGGTCTTCCTCCCAGTAGCCGTATCACTCCGGAGAAATGGCATATTGTCATTCTTATGCAAACTGGATCTACTCTGGCTTACTCACCCCACAGTTCCTACAGTGCTGCTCCCGCCTATCTCTGCTAGTTTCGCTCCCTTTCATTTACTCCCTAATATGACAATCGATGACATTTGGTCGTGTGAGGCAGCCTTAGGTATGTGTTAGAAGATGGGGGCCCCTATTGTTTCTGCCTTCTCTCAGACCCTCTCCCCTATGTCTCCCTAAGGAGGTTGCAGCGAACCCTTTTGCGGAGACCAAAGTTTTGTGCCTGTGACAAGGACCTGACTGCCCTCAATGAACATTTAACCATGGGAGTAGTTTGGTTATTTCATGTCACAAAGCTGCATTTATTATTCCAAACTCGCAGTAAGAGGGATCTCGGTGACATCGGAAGCATAAGGCGGCATCTGGGTTAGCCAGCCCCAATGTACCACTGGGATTCCTGGTAATCTGAGTGTTCCATCCCCCTTCCCCTTTTTTTTATATCTCTCTCTCATTCTCTTTGACCCCCCTCCCTCCATAGAAAACCAACCAATGGCTCTAATGTTTCTCCCCTCAGGAATTACCCTCCTTTAAAAGAACGGTTATCAGGAGAGTGACTGGCCAACACCCCTTAACCCTTACCTAACCGGGCTCTAGAAGTGCCCTTGAGTATCTTTACTTAGGATACTCACCTTGGTGGGAATCTTCTCACCGCCCTAGTGTCCTGGAAGCTCTCGGTACTTGGAAGCTCAAGTTTATTAGTTACCTAGTTGCTGGTTAATTAGCATTAGTATTTTTAGTTTTGTTAGTTCTAGCTAAAAGTGCATTAACTACTTCGCCAATGCCATTTTTTGCTACAGTTCCTGCTGGATTGATTGTTCGATTAAGCTGCCAGTTCAGAGGAAACCAATTTATAGCAGATGTCATTATTATGATGCTTTTCGAAATCTGTTACAATGTTCACATAGTTATTAACTTACGGTTGTGTCCAACTTATTATAGAATTGTTAAGGTACAAAGATTAGAGATAATGGTTCACTTACCACTGTGAAATGCCCCTCATATCACTCTGACCCTAATTAACCTCCCAATATGCATGAAAGACCGTTGAAGTTAATTTCCTGGAATGCTAATGGGCTCTCCTCCCCGATTAAGCAAGCTAGGGTCCTCTCGAAGGTGAAGAAATCCGAAGCAGACATTGTTTACCTGCAAGAGACCCATTTTAGCAACGCTGAGCATGCAAAGTTGGGGAAGATTGCTAGGGGTGAAGTTTTCAGCTCTTCCTACAGGGGTGGCAGGAGAAGAGGAGTCATAATAATAATCCCTCAAAGAGTTCCCTGGCAATTAGACGCAAGATGGATTGACCCAAACAGTAGATTGGTTCTTCTTCGAGGGCAGATAGATGGGGTGGAGGTCACCCTAGCGAACGCTTATTTCCCCCCAGATTCACCTGTGGGCGAGCTTAAAGGCCTGTTAGACAGAATCACCCAATTCGCCAGCGGTATTCTCTTGTTTGCAGGAGATTTCAATATTCTTCCCAGGCCAGAGAAAGACTCCTCTAACCCTAATACCCCAAGGAGAACCCCACAGCAGAGGGTCCTCAGTGGATTTCTATCACAGGTAGGCTGGGTTGACATCTGGAGGTTTATGCATCCTTATACCAGGAACTACACGCATTACTCTGCTGTTCATCAAACCTATTCAAGAATTGACTTAACCTTTACCCAAATAGAACATTTAGATTATGTAGTTGATATTGAAATAGGAGATATAACTTTGTCAGATCATGCACCTATTATAAGTACCTGGAAGGTAGGTCTTCAGAAAAGAAATGTCTTCTGGCGTTTAAACCCAGTGCATTTAAAATCTAATCAGTTTAAGGAGTTCATCACAGATAAAATATCTGAAATTCTAGCTGACAATGTCAACCCAGACACACCTCCAGGCATTCTTTGGGACACAATAAAAACAGTCCTTCGGGGCCACCTCATAAAGTATACGTCATGGCCGGCGAAGGAGCATAAGCAGCATAAGACCCAACTTGAGAAAACACTGCACTTCCTACAGGTGCTACACAAACAAGGCGACAGCTCGGTACTTCCACAAATTAAGCAAGTTAAACAAGAATTAGACAGACTGGTGCTACAGCAGACAGAAATTGCCCTGTCCTTTCTGAGACAGAAGTACTATGAAGTTGGGCCCAGGGCCACAAGATTATTAGCGTACCAAATTAGGAAACAAAGGAAGCTTACCAGCATACCTACTTTTCGTCACCCAATAGGAGGCAAACACTTGAATAAACTTAACGATGTTGTGGATGCATTTACCGCATACTATACAACCTTGTACACCCCGGAAAACCCCATCTCTTTGGACTCTATAGGGAGGTTTCTACATGACCTTACCCTCCCCAGAATTCCACAAGAACAGGCCGAACAACTGTTAAGCCCCATTACAATGCAGGAACTTAGCGGAGAGGTGTCCCGTGCCAAAACTATGAACGCCCCAGGCCCCGATGGTAACGGAGCTGAATTTTATAAAACAGCAAAATAGCTCCTTCTGCCTCCACTGCTTAACACTTTTAATTCTGTCCTACAAGGCGACTCACCCCCCCCAACCTGGGCTTATGCCACTATTTCAGTGATTCCTAAACCCGGGAAAACCCCACAACTTTGCGAATCCTACCGCCCAATCTCTGTGTTGAATGCAGATTATAAATTGTTTATGGGAATCATTGCCCATAGGCTAGAAACTATTATCCCACAAATCATCAACAAAGATCAAACAGGCTTCGTGGGAGGGCGTACTACCACAGATAGTATTAAAAGAACTTATCATATTATACATGAGATGCAATCCTCAGACTCCCCTGCTGTATTAGTAAGCTTAGATGCCGAGAAGGCCTTTGACAGAGTTTACTGACCTTTCCTATACACTGTTATGGAGGTCATGGGCTTCCCCAGTGCATTGATTCAAGTTATAACAAATATTTATACTTCGCCTAGAGCCTGGGTGAAGGTTGCTGGACACCATTCAACCCCCTTTTCCCTGCACAGGGGCACCAGGCAGGGTTGTCCTCTGTCCCCCTATTGTTTGCCCTTTTTATGGAACCATTAGCACAACTAATTAGACAATCAAAGGACATCGCCAGGATTGAGGTGGGCAGGAGGAACACTGCATCGCTCTTTATGCGGATGACGTTCTCTTCTACCTGCGAAACCCAGCCACTTCGCTCCCGAGGGTTAGCCAACTATTGAAGTTATTTGGAAGCCTTTCGGTTATAAGGTGAACATTACTAAAACCAACATTTTAACCTTTCATTACACTCCCGACCATAACATCAGGGAACAATTCCCCTGCAAGTGGGATATAAGGAAGTTAAAATATCTGGGAATAAATCTTACCAGAGACTTAAGGGATTCATATAGGCATAATTTCATCCCTTTCACTACGCTCCTCAAGGAAGACCTGGCCAATTGGCGTGTACTCCCACTGAGTCTATCTAGGAAGATAAACCTCATCTGAATGGTTGCTCTCCCTATAGCGCTGTACCTTTTTAATAACATCCCCACTACACTTCCTCGCTCTGTATTTCGGGGATGGGACAGAGCTATTACCCACTACATTTGGGCAGGCCGTAAGCCCAGAGTTAAACTAAAGCTTTTAACCATGCCAAGAATCTGTGGAGGCCTGTCCCTCCCTGATTTTTACCATTATTATCAAGCTGCACATCTGCTACACTCGTTTGCTAGTCAGATAATGGATGAGGATGTGCACTGGGCAGAACTTGAATGGGCAGCCACTCCGGATTTTGAATATTTCAATATACTTTACCATGGGACAGCCCACTCAGTTGATTGTCAGAAACTGCATCCTGATATCAAGCATAGAATCCTGACATGGTACCAAGTCAGGAGACAACATTCAATCTCCCCCTTTATTCCGTTAATATGCCCAATAATGGTTTTACCTAACTTCCCACCCGAGAGACTAGACAATGCCTACAAGTTATGGTCTACGTACGGTCTTAGATATCTATTTCAAATTATAAACGGAGGGAGATTATGGTCCTTTCAGGAAATACAGACAAAATTTGGTCTGCCCAATTCCCATCACTATAGGTATTTACAATTAAGATACTATCATAGTTCCCTACCGACCCCGGTACATACTCCCGAAAGCTGGCCCCAATTGGTTACATGTATGCAAACTTTATTTTCTTCCCCAAATCAGAGGCACCTAATATCTACTTTCTATCAAGCCCTGATTACCTCCCACCGGGTAAATTTAATGACACCCTGTGAGAAATGGCAGCTCGAACTGGGCGTACCTATAGAAATGGATCAGTGGCAGCAAGCCTGTAAACAGGTGGCCCGCACATCAAGCTCCCATCAGTGAAGAGAGTATGCTTGGAAATTCCTAGTTAGATATTTTTATACACCAGAAGTCACTAGTCATTTTGCCCAGGGGAGTTCAGCTGCCTGCTGGTGAAAATGTGGTGAAAGTAAGGCCCACCTAACACATATAGTCTATAATTGTCCTAAATTGACCCCATATATTCAAACCCTGCAGCTGGAGCTCCAAACAATTTTTGGATCGCATTTCCAGCTCTCCCCGCCACTATTTATCCTTCTGATCTTCCCTGAAGACCTTAAGGATCAAAATATTCACTACCTTTTAGCCATCCTCCTCTCGGCAGGGAAAAAAGCCATAACTAAATTATGGTTGACCCCTGACTCCCCCACTCTTATGGACTGGTGGTCTATAACTAAGCAAATTTACTATACGGAAAAGATAACATACAGACTGAATAATCGAGAAGAAAAATTTAACTCAAGATGGAATAGATGGCTTTTATATTATGCACTTAAAGATCCAACATTTATTCCATAAGTAAACAGCCTTCTCCCCTTCCCATCAATACCCGCTCCACTGCTTTCCTCTTCGCCCACCCCCCCCGTCTTCCACCCCTTTCCCATCCCCACAAAAGTACAACGTAAAATAGGCTGGTAGTTCCTCTAGGTCCCCTTCCCCTTCCTTTCCCCCCCTTCCTCACCACATATGTGATTCATTCATCGCTAGTAGCAAATATAGAACTAAACAGATCCCATTATGGGGACTTATATTCACTAACTCTTCCACTAGTCACTTTAGCTAAATCTAATAACTCCAAGAGCTGCCTTTTTTTATACCTAGAGGGTGAGGACTCTGCCCCATTTCTGGAATTAGGCCGAAATATCTTGAACTGTTTCTAATGCTGTAAGATTATTAATTTCTGTAATCTCTATTGTATTATATGGTGCATCCTGACCTGTATTTGTTTCTTTACTGTACCTATTTACGGACACAACCGAATTACATGTGTTGTAAATGTTTGTAATTTAAGGAAATTAAATAAAAAACAGAATAACAAAAAAAGAAATGTGTTTTTTGCACCTGTGGTGCCAAATGGCGCAGTCATTGTGCAAAATCACCTTTCAGCTAACAAACTGATAGTGTCCCTGTTCATGCAGAGGGATCACAAAAAGCCCATGTTGAAAACTTGGAGTAA
Organism: Neoceratodus forsteri; assembly: GCA_016271365.2. NCBI lineage: Eukaryota > Metazoa > Chordata > Ceratodontiformes > Ceratodontidae > Neoceratodus > Neoceratodus forsteri. The sequence continues at coordinate 593,520,691 of CM028133.1, read as the reverse complement.
AAATACCAAGAAACACCCAGGGCATTAGGGTTTCTGACCATAACACCCTACCCTGTAGGCTGACAGGCATCAGGGGTGTGACTTGGGATTGTCGACAGTAATGCTCATGCCATTCCACCCCCACTCTACCCTGCCGTCAGTGACAGGCATTGAGGTGCACCTTGGACTCTTTGGCCCAGAGTTCACCCTATTCTCCTATACTGCACCCATTTCAGTTTATTTCCTTATGGAATAAGGTGAGTGTAAAGCCCAAACACCCCAAGGCACACCTCGACACTTGTCAGTGTCTGCAGGGTAGGGTGAGGTGAAATGTCATGACCGTTATGGGCTACGATCCAAAGGCACACCCCAATGCCTATCCATCTCTGCAGGGTGGGGGTGGAGTTGGTGTTAGTTCAATTCATCATTGCCATTTCTATACTGCATCTGTCTAACTTCTGCACTTCCACTGCTAATGCCAGCAAGCAAACATTCGGCATTGACAAATGCTTGTTTCTTTAGCTTGCGTGATACAGTTAAAATGACTGCATATCATGTTTTTTTGAGATGAAGAGAAATAAGTAGACTGGAATCCTAGGGTTCAGTTGGGCAGTGGGCAGCCTCTGACATGCCCGTTCCAAGCACTTCATAATTGTGCATGCCCAGGTATCCTCCAGATGCTCATTTCCTTGCAACAGCTGCTCAGCTACTGGCTTTCTGCCAGCCCTCCCCATCGTCCTTACCTTACCATGGAGTTGATGCCTGGGGCATTCTCCCTCTTCCTGCTCTATCTGGGGCATCTGTCGCTCTTCAGCTCAGTGGTGGTTTGCTGCCCCACCTGCTATGTGGTGGCCTTCCAACTCTCTCCTGCAGTGGCTGCCTTTTTTGCTGTGGTTGTTGCGGCTTATTCCTAGTGCCCTCGGGGATGCTTCCTTGCTGCTCCCTCTAGCTGCTGCTCATACACTTCTCCTCCACTTGCAGGAGTTGTTTCCTGTCCAGCCTAGCCTCGCTGGCTGTTGGCTCCTCCACCCACTCTGCTGGATACTGATTTCCTGCACCCCTCCTGCCTGGTCTGGTGGTGCTGTCTAGGCCTCACTCCTTTCTCCTCATGCTTCTACCCTACTGATTTGGTGGGGCATTGGCTGCCCTCTGACTGCCTGCAGCCTGAGCTGCTGCTGTGCTGCCTGCTTCTAGGTTCTCTGGCTGTGTCTGCACAGCCCCCTTACAGTTTTGCTTTTGCACATTCCTCTGCCCTTCAAGCTCAGGTGTATGCCATTTCTTTCCCCCCAAGGTCACAGTATGCTTTACCTTTGGCTTCATACTGTGCCAGTGGCCTGGCTTGCTCCAGGTGTTCCTCAAGCCTGTGCTCCCCTGCTATATAATTCCCAACAGCCTGCCCAAGTAGCTGTCCTATCCTTTCCTTTTACCCTTACCATCTACCATTCCTATTCTTCTATCTACTTTCAGACAAACACCTCACCAACTATCAACGGGCACTAGTCCTCTTATAACCAGGCATATGCTCACTGTCAGCCCCTCAAGGGCTCAGTACACTTCCTCTCTCTGGATTTGTACTGCAACTATCAGTACAATGTTGCCCTCAATGGCATCATGTTGCAACAGTCAGTATGCTTTCACCCTCAATGGCTTCATGTTGCCCCACCCGACCCCCTCAAAAGACTGACTTGCTATATCATGAGCCTCACCAGGAGTGGTCTTGAGCTGCCAAACCTGAAGCAGCTGTTTGGAATATTCCACTTTTCCCTGGTGCATTCAAACCCCAATGTTTCTTACTATGACTACTGACTTGCCCCCAGATGGCAAGCCTCTGGTTCCTCTGTGGTGTAAGACCTTCTGTCAGAAGGAGAAGCTCACATCATCCTAGTATACAGTAATTCGAGTAGGCCTGACAGATGCTTGAGTTGATAATGGTTTGTTCACTGCCTGGTGAGATGGTCTTGGATCCCCAGAGATTTCCTCCAAAGGGTTGTGTTCTACTTCTCTATGCAGATGGTCATAAAAGTAATTAGATTCAGGCTCTGTGAGAGAAATTGTGGGCCCCAGGAAAAGTTCAGACTGTGGGGCCCCAATGCAGCTGTGTACAGTAGTATGCCAGGTGGTCCAGGTCTCTCTTTGGCACTGGGCTCTGGGAAGTATCCCCGGTTCCCCCACCCTTTCAAAGGCTCTGGTTAGATTCCATAAGCATAGTTAGGTTTCTTCCAGTGGATGGGTTGGGACCTGGATGGGGCTCCACTCCTTCACTGGTCGCTTTGCTTTGTAGTCTTCCCTCTTTCCTTATTGGGAGATGATGCTCTGACAGTTCTATTACTTGTCTTTGGCTCTAACTTTTGACTCCTTCCCTAAGGTACCTTCCCTAAGGTACCTTAGCCAAAGTACTGCATCTTGTGGCACCTGTTGGGGTGGCTGTCTCCTCAGGAGGGTTCCTGTGCCTTGGGTACCCTAAATAGGGTGTAATTCAATAGGAACAGAGAGTGCAAAAGGACACGTAAACCACTAGCTACTCAAGCTTGCAGTTCAAGTTGCACAAGCACAACATTCCAAGCAACTTACTGCACTACCACTTCATATATAATTGCCCGTTGTACCACTGAATAGTCAGCTCAAGCCCTGGGGTTCCTTGGGCAGCAGGCAACTCCCATCATGTCCCCACCCAGCACCTCATAAGTGTGCATGCCCAGGCACCCTTCAGATGCCAGTTTTCTTGCTTCCACCCTCCTCCTGTGGCTTGCCTCTCTTCTTCTCTACTCCATTCCTAACGTACCTTTAGCCAATGGACTGCATCCTGTGGCATCACTAGAGGTGGAATCCTCCTCAAAGGGGTTCCTGTTCCTCCAGTACCCTGAACAGAGCTGTAATTCACTAGACATACAGAGCACAAAAGGCCACATAATCCACAAGCTACTCAAATGTGCAATCCATGTTGCACAAGCACAACATTCCAACAATTAGACACACTAATGCTCCATGCATAGTTGCCCTCTGTGTCATCAAGGCACAGGTCAAGAAGCATAGAAAACCCGGAGCAGTTTCAAAATTTGCAAATAGCATTTTATGTTTCTCAATAACAAGGAAAATAAAAATAAAAAATATTCAGTACACATATTTACAAAGACAGTACAAACAGAGAAAACTAAGTCCTTCTTCTGAGGGTATCTCTTAATTCCAAGTTTCAGTCTCTCATTATTCTTGTCTCTAGCAAAAGCATTGCTGCTCTTTTTATAATCTTTCTCTGGGAACTCAAGAGAGTTTGTTTCTCATAGAATGTTCTTGCAAGTTTCTAGAATGGTTTTGTCAGTTTCAATGCAGGTGCAACAAAAAGAACATAGTGACCCAGAACTGACCTCTTGTTTACAGCTCTGCAAAAGGCTTAAAAACTGCATCTCAGGTTAACCTCTTGAGTTTCCAATTGCGTTGCAGTCATTTCAACATTATAACTATATTCAGTTTTCAACAAAGGGGATCCCAGTATCAGTGACATTTCCACATAAAGATTCACATATATTTCTATATCTGCAGATATGCAAAGGGGAAGAAAAGACAGAAACAGCAAGGGAAGGCAGAGAGAGAAAGAGAGAGGAGGAGAATTGCGAAACCGTCGGAGTGATCAGTTCCTATGTCTTACAAGAAAATTTGATTGCGCAACCAGGCAGAGAAGAGACAGAAAAGGACAGGCTAGAAGAGACACTTGTGTTTAAACTCTTTCTGCACAACAAATGGGACAAAGCCTTATTCAACCCTGTCACATACCCCCCTCTTTAAGAGGGAACCTGTTTTACAAAAAACAGGTTTCCAAAATGTTCTATTAAATTCCTGTCTGACATTAGCTTATAACCTTTACAGTTCAGCACATATGCAGCACAACAAACAGAAAAGTTTCAACTCACATTTTGTGGGGGGTTTTAACCATTCTCAATTCCTGATCCTTATCTTGATAGAAAATCAGCCTTGATATTCCCTTTCTCAGATTTATGCAGATCACTTTAAATTTAAATGGATGTAGTGACAGGTACCACTGTGTGATTCTGGAATTTTTATCCTTCATTTGGTTAAGCCAATGGAGAGGATTGTAATCTGTTATCAATACAAAGTCATTTCCTAGCAAATAAAATTTAAGGGACTCTATAGCCCACTTTGCCGAAAGGCATTCCATTTCAATGGCAGAGTACCTTTTCTCTCTGTCGTGCAATTTCCTACTGATTTATAGAGTGAGATTTTCCTTCCCATCTATATGTTGACTCAAGACTGCACCTAGGCCTTCCTCTGATGCATCTGTCTGTAACAAAAACTGTTTCTCAAAGTCTGGTCCTTCTTAAAACAGGGGTTGAACATAATGCAGCATTAAACGGAAATGCCCATCTTGGATTAAATTAATCAATATTGTTACCAATGGAAATCTGCTTTACATAAGCTATTGACTGAACCCATAACACTTTTAGGGCCAGAATTATACCCATTTAGTTTTCCCTCCCTTTATAGCTACCAGCATCCATTTTCTAAATCACAGGCACAGGAAATGACATCACATCAGGGGAAACACATATAATCAATAAATATTTTAATCAGGAGAGGCACACTAAACTGAAGCTTGAGTCCAGGTGCAACCTGAGAGCACAAGAAAGTTAAGTGACTTGCTCAGGGTCTTACAGTAATACAAGTGGGGATTGTGGGATTCAAACCCAGGTCTCCAGGGCAGAGCCTTAAACCATTGTGCTATACTGCTTTTTTTCAAGGTAAGATGAAAAGAAGAGTTAGGCCTCTTGATGAGCTGTCACAACCAGCCACTTAATAGTTAAGTGATTGCACCTGGGAGCATCAGGGAAGTGAAAAGTGTTTATCTCAAAAAGAAGGGGCTGCTGGAAAGACAGAGTGAAGCAGTTGGAATCATGAAATAAAAAAAAAATCTGCTGTTTTTTTCTTTTACTTTGTTGAAAGGAAACCTATTTCTGGATAGTGCTCAAATAAAGATTTTATTTATGTTGCAACCTTTAGAAGGAGTAGTGCTGCAGCATGGGGAAAAGTGAGTGTGTATGTGTGTGTGGAGGGGCACTGTGGTAATAAGAGACTGTGATTGTTTCCCTCCTGACATTGCATGCATTTAAGGGCACTTTGAATGCTCATGGGCAGCAGTGGGGGGTGTCCATCCCCCACACACACCTGTAGGTTCTGGCACCTATGTTCAGAAGGGTTCTGTACTGACAGCCACCTAGCCTATCACACACCGACACAAAACAATTATTTTGTTACAACTTATTTACCCAGGATAGTCCAACTGAGATGTGCCACATCATTTCCAGTGGGGTCCTGCAGCTATTCATTTCTGCTGCTAGGTGAACAGGAGCACTGGGGATTATGTAACTTACTCAAGGTCACAAAGTTAGTATTAGACTTTACTGAGGTTTGAAACACATTTCCTGGTCCCCAAGCTTGTGCTCTAGCCACTAGGTCACACTCCTACAAATGACAGACCATGACGCCAACAAAAAAATAAATACACACAACTACTTCACTGCTAACAAATATTGGAACTAAGTAGGTACAGGAATAAAAATTGTTTACTGTGTTACCACATTAGCAGAATATTCTGTAAGTCACACTGGCATGAAATATTTTACTAAAGTGAAATGTCACAAAACATTGTACAAAGCAATATGAACCCCATAGGAGCTCGGAAACTGTTGGAACTGGCAGTACACAACATTTGTTTATAGCAACCTCTTCAAGATTATTGTCAAGTTCACATCCCTGTGAACTGGGTAAAAGCATTTTTTGCTTCATTTCCTCTGCCCTTCAAGGAGGCAGTATAGTGCAGTGGTTTAAGGCTCTGAGCTGCAAACCTGAAGACCTGGGTTTGAATCCCACAGTTCCCACCTGCATTACTATATGACCCTCAGCAAGTCACTTAACTTTCTTGTGCTCTCAGGTTGCACCTGGACTCAAGCTTCAGTTTAGTGTGCCTCTCCTGATTAAAATATTTATCGATTATATGTGTTTCCCCTGATGTGATGTCATTTCCTGTGCCTGTGATTAGAAAATGGATGCCTGCATCTATAAATGGAGGGGAAACTGAATGGTATAATTCTGGCCCTAAAAGTGTTATGGGTTTGGTCAATAGCTTATGTAAAGCAGATTTCCATTGGTAACAATATTGATTAATTTAATCCTAGATGGACATTTCCCTTTAATGGCCCAAAAAGCATTGTCACCATCTGGAGTCCATTTCACATTATTTGTGAACCGTTTCTTTGTGAGTGCAGTGAGGGGAGTAGCTAACTTGGCTCAGCTGGAAACAAATCTCCAATAATAACCAGCCAGCCCTAAAAATGACCTGACATGTTTCTTGGTTTTGGGAACAGGGCTGTTAGCTACAGCTTCTATCCTGGAAACCTCTGGCTTGACTTCTCTATTTCCCAAAACATAGCCCAAATATCTGGTTTCCTGCATGTCCAATGCACACTTGGTAGGATTAATAGTCAGACCTGCCTTTTTGATCGATTGGATAACTACTCATTGGTGTTCCAGGTTGCTTTTCCAGTCTGGACTGTACACCATAACATCATCCAGGTACACAGCACAATAACCAGTGTGAGGTGATAAAATTACATCCATGTACTGCTGGAATGTAGCAGGTGCATCATATAAACCAAACAGCAAGATGGTGAACTGATAAAATCCTAGAGCAGAGGCAAATGCAGTTTTGTCTCTGGATTCTTTAGCTAGGGGGATTTGCCAGCAGTAACCCTTGGTGAGATCAAGAGTACTGATATACTTGGCATGCCATAGTCTGTCCACCAAATCATCTATTCTGGGCATAGGATAACTGTCAAATTCTGACATTTGCTTAAGTTTTCTAAAATCAAGGCAGATTCTTACACACCCTTTTTTTTGTTTACAATTACCACTGGTGATGACCAAGAACTTCTCAACTCTTCTATGATACCCAAATCTTTCATTTTTTATACTTCCTTAACCATGTCTGCTCTTAACCGCTCTGGTAAACTCTATGGCCCAGATATTCAAAAGGGTTACACATGGCGCAACAGTGTTGTGCATGTGCAACTCACTGATACACCAGTGTGATATTCAAAGGAAAAGTCGGCACAAATCCCAATACACCGGAGCGCATCAGTAATGTATGCAGGCGCAGGTGGGGGGGCGTGCTCATGCATACCCTGCACAGCCTGATATTCAGCCCGGGATGTGCAGAGCCATGCATGCGCAACCCCTACCTGCACCAGCACAAAGTTGATCCAAAAAAGGAACAACTGATGGCCACCCACAGGTGAACTGCCACATTGCAGGGTGCAACACGTCAGCTGCCACCTGTGGGTGGCCACCCGAGCTCCCGCTGCAACTGGTGGCCACCCCCATGCCCGATTGTGAGCATCTGTATAAAAAAAAATTAGAATTCCATCCAATACCCCTGGTGGTCCAGTGGACCACTGTCTGCCCTATCGCGGGCATCTGTATAAAAAATTTGAATTCCGTCCAATAACATTGGTGGTCCAGTGGACCGCTGTCTGCCCTATCATGGGCATCTGTATAAAAAAATAAATAATACCAATATTCCTGGTGGTCCAGTGGACCACTGTCTGCCTAACTGCGGGCATATGTATAAAGAAAGAAATAATTCCAATATCCCTGGTGGTCCAGTGGACCACTGTCTGACCGATCGCAGGCATATGTATAAAGAAAGAAACAATTCCAATATCCCTGGTGGTCTTGCGGTACCCCTCCCACCCACCCACTGAGCCCCACTGCCCGCTCCACCCCAGTCAGCTGGCGGGCAGCAGCACCCCACCCGCCTGCGCCCGCCGCCCACCGACTGACGCTGCCGGTTGGGCTGTATGCCATGGTTCACAGCATGAGCCAATGGGCATGCAGCCCATACCGTACTATACATTCCAGATATGTGAATGAATTCATTCACATATCTGAAATATGTGAATGCGGTATGGGCCTACACCCATATGGCTCACGCTGTGGACTAATGGATGCAGCCCAACCGACAGTGTCATCGATGAGCAACGAGCAACAGGTGGGTGGTGTACACCACTGGCTGACTGGGGGAACGGCGGTAGGGGTTAGTGGGTGGGGTAGGGGGACCGCTAGACCACCAGAGATATTAATATTCTTTCTTTATACATATGCCCAGGATCAGCAGAGATCCACTGAACCACCAGGATATTGGAATTATTTATTTCTTTATACATATGCCCGCGTGACAGAGACAGCGTCCACTGGACCACCAGGGATATTGGATGGAATTCTAATTTTTTATACAGATGCCCGTGATAGGGCATACAGAAGTCCACTGGACCTCCAGGGATATTGGATGAAATTCTAATTTTTATGCAGATGCCCACGATCAGGCTGTGGAGCACATTGCTGGCTGCCAGGGGCGTCGGTCCCCGACAGCTGCTGCCTGGCAGGGTGCCAGGTGCAAGTCATTGGGGATCGGCGCACCTACATGCAAATGGGGCCATAAGGATATGCAAATGGCCCCATTTGCACCTTGCATACATTATGGCCCCATTGCATGTCAAGTTTTGAATCGCGCGGGTTGCTGTGCATAACGCAATGGAACTTGCGCTAGCGCATCTCCATGCTCCACTCTGGCCACTTGTGCTGACGCAGTGCCACTGCGCCATGCACACTGCGGGTGGCCAGGGTGTGATATTCAATGGTGCTGTGCCATGGTGCAGCTCCGTTGAATATCGCTCAGTCCACACCCCTGCGCAGCCAAGTTGTGCTGTGCCCAAGCTTGCGCCACAGCCTGGCGCAGTTTGAACATCTGGGCCTGTGTCTTTTGTCTCATAGGGTGAGCATTCCTTGTCACTATTACATGCTCAATCCTTTTTGCTTGATCTGGTACTGTGGTAGAAGTACTGTTAAATATCTTTAGCAAGTTACACATTTCTGCGGTTGGTTCAGATGTTAAGGAAACATTCACCTTTACAGCATCAGCAGTTACAGTTTGTTCCACTCTGTCATAAGCTACATCATTATCTTCTTTATCAGTTTCTGGTAAAATCAGCAAAACAGCTTTTGGTATTTTTCAGCCCATTTCCTGAGGAGGTCAGCATGGTATATCTTAGTAGGATTTTTCCTGTCAGGAGTTTCGGTCTCATAGTTAACTGTGCCAGTATGTCTAAGCACTTTATAAGGCCCTTGCCATTTCATTAACAGTTTATTTTCTGTAGTGGGTAACAGTAGCAAGACCTTTTCACCTGGCTCAAAAACCTTTTCTTTTACCCCATGGTCATAATATATCTTCTGCTGGTGTTGGGCCTCTCCCTGATTATTATGGGCGATTTCCAAATATTTTGCCAGCTTCTTTCTCAGGGCACATATATAAGATGTAATAAATTGTTTCTGATGGAGGTTATTTTCTCATGTTATTTTTTATTACATCTAGTGGCCCTCTAGGTTGTCTACCATACAGCATTTCAAATGGTGAAAGACCTGTTGATGCCTATGGCACTACTCTGTAAGAAAAAAGCAGGTAAGCTAAGTATTAGTCCCAGTCTTTCCCTTGCCCTTTTACAAACTTTTTTAACATGCACTTTAGGGTTAGATTAAAATGATCAACAAGACCATCTGTCTGAGGGTGATAAGGGGGCGGTTCTTATGGCAGTGATACCTCGTAGTCGGTTGAGCTCGTTTAATAATGCAGCACCAAAATTATTACCCTGATCAGTAATAATCTTGTTAGGCATACCCACCCTGCTGAAAATTTTGGCAAGCTCTGCTGCCACTTTTGGGGCTGTGACAGTATGCATTGGAATGCCTCTGGGTATCGAGTAGCATAGTCACACACTACCAAAATGAACTGATTACCCTTTTACTTTTGTCTAAGGGGCCAACCACATCCACTGCAATTCTCTCAAAATGCACATCTATCAAGGGTAGAGGCACCAGAGGCTTCTTGCCTTTTACAGTCACTGGGGCTACTTTCTGACATTCAGCACAAGAACTGCAGTAGGTAGCAGCATCTTTAGGAATTCCAGGCCAGTAAAATTAGTACAGCAATCTGACAGGGGTGCAGTCCCTATCAGAGTGACCAGCCATAGGACTATCATTTGCTATCTATAACAACTCAGTACTATATTTTTATGACATAACCAATTGTCCTATCTGTTCCAGTGTCTGAGGATTAGCCTGAACTCTGTACAGTAGCCCATTGCATTTTTTAAACATAGGTTCACCCTGTTTAGGTTTCACCCCCAGCTGCTTAAAATAACCCTGGAGAGAAACATTGTTAACTTGTTCGGAAAGAAAATCACTATCAGTGATCAGTTTAGTATCAGCATTTTCATATGTTAACCCCTTATGTCCATCAGTCTTTTGTTACCACTGTGTCTTCAGGCATCATCTTTCTTTTCTAGACTTCTGGATCTTGGAACTGTGCTCAAACAAGTCTGAATCAAAATCAGCGAAAGGGAAAGAGTCTCCACCATCTGAGATTTTCTTTGCCAGAGTTCTTATCACTACAGCTGCTGAAACATCAGGATTTACTCCCTCTTTAATTAACTCAGTAAATCCTGGAAATTCATTTCCTATAATCACAGGTACAGGTAACGTAGGTACTACCCCCACTTTCATTTGGTGTGACACCCCACTAATGGTCAGAGTCACTTGGGTGGTGGGATAGTATCAAGTGTCCCCATGGATGCAGATGACACCAGTACCTGGTCCTTTTGGATACTGTTTTCCCAGCACTTCAATATGTACTATGGTCTGTCTGCTTCCTGAATCTATAAATTCATTTACAGTCTTTTCTCTGAACTTCACATCTGTTAAGTACTTGCCCCAATTTGCTAAGGACAAATCTGCTCCAGTGTCACTCTTCTTACTATAGCAATTTCTTGCAATATGACCTGGCTTTTTACATTTATAGCAAATAAAGTCTTTGGGTGCAGATTTGTTACCTCCACAAGAGTTATCAGACTTGGAGTTTAAATAGGAAAAAAGTGCCTTACCTGTGCTTGGCTGTTACCTCACTGCTGTGGCATGTGTCTGGTCATTTGGTTTTCTTCAGTCAAAGAAACAGCCTTTTCCCGTTTCTGGTTGGTGTTCTTTTACCCAAAGCTGTACGTCTTTGGGTAGGATGTTGATGAGCTGCTGAATTACAAATGTTTCAATGATCTGTGGGAGTGTTTTTCCCTCTGGTGGAGTCATTTCATAAGTAGTTCTCTGAGTTGGGTGAAGGCTTCTCGAGGATTGTGAATGAGTTGTACTTCAGAGACTGAAATCTCTGCCTGTAGGTCTCTCCTAAGATGTCATATCTTTTAGGGACCTCTCTTTTCACCAGGTCATACTTTTCTGACTGTACAGTGTCCATATTGCTGTAGGCAAGTTGGGTTTTCCCTACCAGGTAAGGTACCAGTCTGATTGCCCATTGCTGCATTGGCCACTGGCAGGCTGCGGCAACCCTTTTAAAAGTTGTCAAGTATGCTTTGATATCATCTGAAGGCCCAGCTTTGTAGGTTTAATGTCTTTTAAGCTGCTTGTGTTTTGTTGATCTGCTGGATCAGTGCCAGGTCTTCTGCCTTTGATAGCTTGCAAGGCATCCAGCCATCGCTACTCCAAGCGCTGCATCTCTTCTTGCTTCTGCTGCTCCTGTCGCTGCATCTCTTCTCTGCTGCTCCTGTCACTACATTTCTTCTCTTCTCTGTTTTTCCATCTCTTTTTGTTGTATTGCCCACCATTGGAAAAAGGCAGTCAAGCCTTCAGGTTCTGTCACTGCTTGTTCTTTTTTCTCCCATCTCTGGTTCTGGCTGAACAGTCTCAGTTTGGAATTTTATTTCTGCTTCTAGTTTGGCTGCCATTCTTCTGGTAATGGCTCCTGGGCTTGCTGCTACAGAATCCATATATTTCTGCTATGCTTCCCTGGTACTAGGTCTAGTACCCATGCACAAAAATCCTGACCTACAGTATGCATGGTGTAAATCCCACTCTGACAGCATCTGTTGTCAAGGCACAGGTCTGGAAGCTTAGGAAAACCAGGAGCAGTTTCAAAATTCACAAATAGCATTTTAGTTTTCTCAATAACAGCAAAATAAAAAACAAATATTCAGTATAACTATTTACAAAGGCGGTACAAACAGAGAAGGCTAAGCTGAGGGTATCTCTTAATTCCGAGTTTCAATCTCTCATTCACCTTGTCTCTCTAGCAAAAGCAGTGCTTCTCTTTTTATAAGTCTTTGTTTGGGAACTCAAGAGAGCCTGCTTCTCACAGAATGTTCTTGTAAGTTTACTGAATGTTCTTGTCAATTTCGATGCAGGTGCAGCAAAAAGAACATAGTGACCCAGAACTGTCCTCTTGTTTACAGCTCTGCAAAAGGCTTAAAAACTGCATCTCAGGTTAACCCCTTGAGTTTCAAATAGCTTTGCAATCATTTCAACACTATAATTATATACAGTTTTAAACAAAGGAATCCCAGTATCAGTGACATTTCCACATAAAGATTCACATAAATGTTTATACCCACAGATATGTAAGGAGAAGAAAAGACAGAAATAGCAAGGGAAGGCAGAGATAAAGAGAGAAGCGGACAACTGCGAAACCATTGCAGAAATCAGTTCCTAGGTCTCACAAGAAAATTTGGTTGTGCAAACAGAGAAGAGACAGAAAAGGAGAGGATAGAACAGACCCTTGAATTTAAACTCTTTCTACATAGCTGGCCCGGTGGCGCTGAGGTTGAGGCACTGGACACCACACCTCGCACCACGCCAGCGACCTGGGTTCGGGAATGAGCCCGGGTGCTGGGAGTCGGCAGGGAGGGAGTAGGATCGAGCATCCGAAGGACAGCTCTCCTCTCCTCTCCCGGGGGGGATCCAGGGGCATCCTGGTGCAGGGGGGACCTCCGGTGGAGACTGGAGGTACTACTGCTGCTGGGAGCACAAGTACAGAGTCAGAGGCTGACGCTGGGCCAGAGCATGGGCGGACACATGCACGCTCATGGCCACTGGTGTCAATGCACACCTACCGGCTCAGGGGGAAGGAAAAGTGGAAAAACTGGGGCACCAGTCGTGTCGGCATGATGGCCGTCTCCCATAGCTGACTCTCTCGGCGCCCGAGGGTGCGCGGCAGTAACAGATCCTGACTGGGGTGGGTTGAGTTCTGGAGGGAGTGCTCCCCACCACCCCACCACTGGGGGTAAGCCATGGGGGTTGCTGCGTGGCCCAAATGTGGATGCCAGAGGAAGACCGAGGAGATGTCGGCCGGACGGACCTAGGGGAGATGCCAGACGTGGAAGGTAAGGCAGACCAGTGGCCCCTTGGGGGATAAAGAAATAGAAAAAAAAAACTCTTTCTACATAACAAATGTGACAGGGCCTTATTCAGCCCTGTCATACTCTCGACTAGTGAACTTTGAGAAACTGTGATCTGTACTTCAATTTATTGTGTACATGTTTCTCCTCTATTTCTCCTTTACTGTTTTCCACACAGTTCTCAGCTCAATTTACTTCTCCCTGGGAACCTCCTGGTCATGACTAACACCCTCAGTTCTGGGTTTAAATTGAGGGGGGTCAAGAGTGCCATCAATCGTGATTCTGATGGCACTGTTGTTTTTCCACTTTTTTTGAATTCATAGCATGATTGAATGGTGCAGAGCCTACAGAGTGTCAGACACACACACACATGTCTCTATATGGAGCACCAGACTCCCCTGGCCACCACATGGGTTGCTGTAGCAGCTGAACCCTTCCCCATCCCCATCCCTATCCCTATCCCTCACCACCAGGGAGCATTGCCATAGAACACTACATCTCCAGCCTTGGCCACCCATCTGTCTCCCAAGTCCACTTCTGAATCCAGGTTACAAAGCAGCACAGCGCACAGCATTTGGCCATCAGGTGGCTGACCTTTGATTTTTTATACCATTCACTGGGAAGTATGGCAAGAGATATTGGCACCATGTGAGTATAGCTAAGTAAAAACAGTGACCACCAAAAACAGCTGATACAAAACAGCTTGGTCAAATACAGCAAGCTTTGATTTTGTGGAGGGGCACCCACCCTTGTGGGGGCTTTGCCCCCCACACACCCCTTCTTATATACTGTATATACCAACTCCGGGGAGATGCACCTTGGGGAGGGCGGCAATTTTCAGTTGCTGTGTTTGATTTAGCTGTTTTCACTGGCCACTTAGATATTTGGTGAGTAGGAGCTGTTAAACCAACTATATGTTAGTACATTTGCACAGTGCCAGCTTATGAAGATAGGGTGTAGACATAATGGATCTAGAGTCCTTTCTGACCTAAAATAAGTATGTTACAATGCTGGAGATGATAGTGCTGGAAAACTATAATACAGACCATCTATTTAATGAACGATAGCAGCCCAGGAATGTTCTTTTTTCAGCTCTTTTTCTCTCCTGGTCACCAACTACTGAGGCATCTCTTGGGCAGGGACACCCTTGCCCAGCTTCTACCACCACATGAACCCCTACCCTGACTGAGGAATCGGGTGGCGGGTCCCCCCCTCTCCCACCAGCCCCTTAGGGGAGAAGGTAGGGACCATGGAGAGTAAAGTCAGGTCGTGGCCAGGATTGGTCATGAGGGCTGGGCACTTGAGCCCACAGCCATTGCCTCCTCGGCAGCCTGGGTTTTCCACCATAGTTACTCCCCCAAGGCATGGATGTGAAATGACATCTGTGCGCAGAGGATGCAATCATCCCCCTCCTGCTGACATCCGCTGTCACCTCACCCCATCTGCAGGCCCTGTTACTTGTAGTGCTGCCGGTCTCCACTGGGAGGCGCTATAGCGTGTGGAGCCCCCAGCAAGCCACCCCAGAAAAGGAGAGCAGTCCTCTGCATGCTCAGTTCTCTCCTTCCTCTGCCAACCCCTGGTGCCCTGAGTCCTTCCCTGAACTTGAGTCTCTGGTGTAGCACAAGGAGTGACATCCAGCACCTCAACCCCCAGTGCCACCGGGCTAGTATGGCCCCAGAATGTAGAGTGCAATGCTTTGAGGGCAAAGCAATCAGGTAACTGAGGCTGCAAGATGTATTGGTAACCGGGTAAGGCCTGCTAGGCATAAGGGCCTATTTCCAGTGGTGACCCAGGAGCACTGGGGAGGTTAAGTGATTGCTCACAGTCACACAGTGTGCAAGTGGAGGTTGTGTGAATCAAACCCAGGTCTGATGGATGTACCAAGCTCATTCACAGCTTGTTACTCTAAGATCTAGGCTATACCACCACCACTTTCCTGGCTAAGAGGTGGGCGAGGTACCAAACCAAACCAAACAAATTTTATTTCTAGAACACTATTCCAAAAATAGAGCAGAGCATTTTGCACAATATAATCAAACAATTTAAAAACAAAACTCATTACTAAAAACACAGCAGGAATTTAAATGTCAGTGTAAGCCAGTTCAAATAAATACTTTTTCAAGGCCGACTTGAAGGCCTCAATGGATGAGCATTCCCTTACCCAACAAAAGCAAATGACCTAGCTCCCGATGTTGTCAAATGGACCCTGGGAATCTCTAGCAAGCCCTCATTGGTGGACCAGAGTGGGTGAAGGGGGTGGTAGGGACAAAGGATTTTCAGGTACTGCAAACCTGTTCGTGTAGGGCCTTATAGGTCAGTACTCTGACCTTGAAAATGATCCTCCACCACACTGACAGCCAGTGCAGAGCATGGAGCACAGGTGTGACATGGTCAGATCTATATAAATCTGTCAAGCAATCTGGCAGCCACATTCTGCACCAGATGCAGGAGGTCGAGGTCCACTCCTCGGTAGCTCTAGGTATAGGGTAATGTAGTAATCAAGGCACAAGGTCCCTAAGGCAGGACCAACATTGGAAGATCATCGGGTAGTACCAGGTGCTTTATTCGGGTGACAGTCCTCAGATGATAAAAAGAGGACTTGACAATGGTCGACACCTGAGTGTTAAGTGTCAGTCTGCTATCAAGTATGATGCCTAGATTTCGCACCCGGTCAGAGGTCATCAGCTGGTTGCCCCCAGCCAGAGCCTGGATGGCTGCCCCGCCTATAATCCCGCCACCCAATGACCTGGGTCCACTACCAACACCTCAATCTTATTTGGATTCAGCCTAAGCCAGCTGGCACTCATCCAATCCTGAATCTTAGAGAGACAGTTGTTAAATACTGTAACAGCATCACATTGCCTAGGCACAAAGGACAGGTACAGTTGAGTATCATCTGCATAACAGTGAAAACTCAACTCATGCCACCTAATAATGGCTCCTAACAGCAGTATATATACTGCAAACAATATGGGGGAAGCACAGAGCCCTGCGGCACCCCACATGGCAGGGAGAGAGGAGCCAAGGAAAACACTCCAGACTCCACCCTCTGTTTCCTACCAGTGAGGAATGATTGAAACCATCTGAAGACTGTGCCATTTAGCCTGCAGAAAAGCCGCAGATTCTCAGTCAGCATCCCATAGTCCACTGTGTCAAATGCTGCAGAGAAATCAAGGAGGACCAAGATGGAATGACTCCTCTCATCTCTCGCTGTCTGGAGATCATTTAGTACCCAGATCAGTGCTGTCTCAGTACTATTCTCTTCCTAAAACTGGGCTGGAGAGGATCATAGATGTCATGGGTGGTCAGATGGCCCTTGAGCTACAATGTGACTGCCTTCTGAATAACCTTTCCTACAAAAAGGAAGGTTAGAGACAGATCTGTAGTTTGAGAGACAATCAGGGTCTAGAGAAGATTTCTTCAAGATGGGGTGAACCACTGCCTCCTTGAGAGTATCCAGAAACACCCTGATCTCTAAAGAACACCTAACTATTTCAACAAGGACTGGTCCTGTTGCCTCTGTGCACCCCACTAGGATGCGCTTCAGACCTGGATCCAAACTACAGTAAGTCGGTCGCAAGCCCTGGACCATCTTCATGATATCATCGATCACCAACTGAGCAAAGTCCGACCAGACAAATCAGGTGCTAGTGATCCCACACCAGTCTCTGCTCTGCCCATCTGAGTGATCTGCCTGGATCTCTGACCTGATGGTTACAATCGTATCCACGAAAAATTGAGCAAACTCCTCACACTTCTCCTCCTATGAAAAGGCTTTCCGAGTCTGGAGACGGGCAGGTAAGGAAACTTCACCTGATGAAAATCTATCCAATATGGCACTTCACATAGTTCTTCACATAGTGAAATGGCACCTAGGTGGATAAAGGCTACATGAAGTGGTACATCACTGGTGAAGTGACCACTGTGTGTAGCACTTCGTCAGAAAAAAGGAGCTTGACTAGTAAAGTGCTGCTTCCAATTGCTGAGGCTATACAAAAGAAAATCCCTTACCCCAACAGCAAATCACCCTTTCCCACCCTACTCCCACCAGTCCAGAGCATTTCAAAATGTAATCCTCTGTCCCCATAACACACAATTCCCCCTCCCACTAGCACTGGTAAATAACTAGCTTGTTTTGTGATTAAAAAGCTTAATTTCACTCACAGTCACTTGTGTATAATTTGGAACCCTATCTTCTAGACTTACAGCTTCAAATGCCCAATCTCATGCTTCTTCCAGTCTAATATAAATGTATCCCTCCTTTCTTTCAATCTGTTGGGCCACTAAGTCCATCCTCTTCCCCATACCACCTATCAGCAAATGGGTATACATCTGTACACAGAGGAGAGATGGTGACTGGCGCTACCCTCGTCTCAGCAACAGCTGATTATTTCTGCCTGCATCCACTCCCATTCATCAGACAGTGGTCAGCTGAAGGGGTGAGAGAAGAGTTTTGCCTGTCACAGTGCTTCTATTTCACTGTCTGAACATGTATCCTTTGCTGGTGCTGGTAGCATTATGGGGAGGAGGATGGACATGGGTGCCTTACAAAGTGATGGGATGGGGGAAACGTGAAGTTGTGGGAAAGAGGGGGGATTGGATTTTTTAGACTATGTGAGTGGGGTAAGGGCTGTACATTTCACCCATGTGACTGAGTAAAATGATTTTTTTAATTGTAACACAAACTAGTTAATTTGCCAGAGCTGGGGAGGGTATGATTAGGTTCTGTGGGGGTTGGTGACAGGAAGTTCATTTTGCAACGGTCAGGGCTAAAGCAGGAGGGTAGGATAGGGTGTTACAAAGCTGAGTGCAGGGAAATAATCTATGAGGGTTTGCTTTCTAAAAAAAAGACTACAGTGAAGTGTAGAGTGGAGTGGGGTCAGTGTGCCAAAATGTTCAAAGCTATGCATTGCTCAATGCATGCCACCACCACTTCCCAGCCTAAGTTAAACTTTGCTACATCCTTTCGCTGCCAGTCATATCCCATGGACAAGATTATTGAGAAAAATTCTCTATAGCATCACCATAACATGCTGAGAAAGCAGCCAGACCAGGTAAACCACCGGTGGTAAGTTAGTCAATTAAATTGACTTAATTATTGAAACTAAATGTCTTATAAAAATACAAAAGCTACAGATAACCTTTTACTTCATTTTCTGTAATAAGAAGACGTTAACCTACTTGTAGTAGTTGTGCAGTAGATTTAGCATAAACTAGTGCTATAATGCCCTTTGTTGGAAGTTATAAATATCAAAGACAATTATACTTAATGTCCTCATGGGATTGTGTCCTTACCTGGCTTTTGGGATGCATAACTTTTTTATGGCAATTTATCTGGCCATATATGTCCTCCTCATCAGGCCTTATACTGCTTAAATAGCATAAATGAAGATGGCTGCCTGGGGAGGTGTGTGTGTGTGTGTGTGTGCATGTGTGTGTTGCCTTATAGCAAAATTCTGAATTAAAAAATATATATATTTTTTTCCCTCCCACTCCTTCTGGCACACCCCCTTCAGCTGGTATTGGATTAAAATAGCATGACCTAATCCACGCATACAATACCACACATGGAATACTGTGCATAGCTATACAGCGACAGGGTTTTTTGTAATGTACAATAGGAACCGCTACCCCTGTTGCTGTACGCTTACATAGTGGAACATCAAGAATGCTGCGGGGACAATGCCTCTGAGCTACTCTCGTGGTGGAGTGGCTAGAGCAGCTGCCTCCGGTGACATCGGGGATCTCGGGTTGCGGTTCACTTCTCACCGAGTCCCACTGTAGTGTGGTGCTTTTTTTATTTTTAAATGAGTTTTCCCCCACTTCAGGGATTTCCTTTTCCCCGAAGTCCACATCCCCCCGGTGTTGATTATTTTAAGTCCAAGGGGGGGGGGGCATGGAGGGCAAAGCCACCCTTAAAAACAAAGAAAATCCTGCAATGTGCGCTGTATTTGTAGCTGTCAGTGTATTCTGCTGATGGTATTTTGCTGCATGCAGTTTTGCGTCCGGCATTGTTGCTGTACATGGTTTTTTCTACCTTTTTATGATCCTGTGCCCCTTCAGCCCACACAGTTCTTCTAACCTCATCACCCCACCATTTCTGGGATTTACCTGGGGGCTACCAACTCTTCCACAGACTTTTCTCCTGTAGCAGTGCCATCGGGGGGTACCCCAGACCTCCTCTGGTGCCACGCATAGTCTGGTGGTCCCCTGCACCCAGTAGGTGGTGTGGGGTCTGCAATGCTCCACAGGGAAGCATCCTGCTGCTGGAGGTATTTGCTACTCTTTCTTGGTTCCTCAACCCAAGGACGCTCCATGGAGACAAGGACAATGGATGGATGTGTGCATGTTGAGGAGATGCATGACATCTTCCCTCAAGTAGCGTCCCCCAACTGGAACTGCTGCTCAGACTTTCATCACCAACCATGGTCACTTAGGCAGCGGTGTTGCAATGAAGCAGTCTGCCCTCCTCCCCTGGCTGACTCCAGAGCAGTTCAAGCTCATCACTGAACCCGGGTCACCAGTGTGGCAGCAGCTGAGGCATGGGTGTCTCTGCCCTCTACGCCACTAGGCTGGCCTGAATAATTTATATTTTAAAATGTTTGCTGTTTTTCAAATACTATGAAGAAAAAGTTCCAGAAGGGGCAGCGTGCACCAAAAGCAAAAATATGAAAAGGAAAGTCCACCATCAGCAGAGGAATGGTCATTCAGGCACCAGAGTTCACAGGACCATTACCAGAGGTGGCTGTTGCCAACATTTTCCTGCAAGTCAGCTGAAATGGCAATGATTACTAATGACAAGACTGGCACAGAGTGCCTTAACAAAAGCCCCATGTTACCACAAATGGCCCTTATAATGGACAATATTAATATCACCAGTCATTCGCAGCTGCTACCCATAAAGAATTTGGGGGCTAATCTATACTGTTGTCTCTTGGACTGATATCTTTTAATCTAAGGGAAAACTAGGAGAGGAAACTATGTGTATGTATCTGCGGGGTTCAGGAGATGATAACACCTTTGATGTAAGATGAATCTCTGAAAGATTTGACTGCATCGACAGAACAAATATAGCGAGCTCACGTTGCTTAAAAAACTTGGAAGATCTGCTTAGAGTGTGAAATATGAGTATTCTTGGTTTACCACTTTTTCTGTGCACTGTTTTGGAGCATTGTGAAGATTTTACTCCGTTTGCTGTTTAGAATTTTTGAGTGAGATCATCCCACAGTTCCTCAAAGTACAGTAGGTATATCAGATTCCCTCTTGCAATGAGCGCCTCCTCAGAGTAAATACATGATCAAGGAGATAGTTCTGATGCCACAGATAATAAGCAGGCTGGATCAAAAACTGAGTCCACATCTGTTGCTTTACAAAAATTATGTGGGAATGGTTTTCTCTGTTTATGTGGTTTTCTTTCTAGACACAGATAGGGAAATAGCGACAAAGACAGCTGCAGTAGAAGACAAGCATTTTCCAATGCTGAATGTGTGCTTGCTGGTATTGGCATTGGTAGGGTAGGAGTTAGAGAGCTGCATAATAGGAATGGCAGTGAAGTATTGAACTGAAGCCAACCCCACCACCACCCTGCAGAGACTGACAGGCATTGGGGTGTGCCTTTGGGGCGTCAGGCATAATGGCGATACCATTTCACCACACCCTACCCTACTGACACCGATAAGTGTCACAGCGTGCCTTGGGGTCTTTGGGCCTTATGCTCACCTCATTCCATAAGGAAATACGATGAGATGGGTGCAGTATAGGAGAATGGGGTGAACTTTGGGGCCAAAGAATCCAAGGCACACCTGGATGCCTGTCACTGGCGGCAGGGTGTTGGTGGGGGTGGAATGGTATGAGCATTACAAGTGAAAATCCCAAGTCACACCCCTGATGCCTGTCAGTCTTTACAGGGTGGGGCATTATGGTCAGAAACCCTAACACCCCAGGAGTTCATTGGTATTTTCACTCCAGGTTTTCAACAGCATTGTCAGGTCTGGATGCTTAGATTTAACATGGGAAGCATCTAATCCGTTTTCCAAGGTTAGGATGATATCCTACAAACCAGTGTCAGTCCTGTGCACATGTCATGCATCTTCTTGGCTGGGGTGTGTTAGGGTGGTGATATTCAAAGCTGCAAATATGGTTTACACCTCTGGTACAGCATCTATGTGACCCCCAAGCAAGTTGAAAAGTCTGTCTAAGTTGGCAGGAGTACATTGACCCTAAGGCACAAATAGCTACTACGTAGTCTCTATGTCCTACTCTGAAACATTTGTCCAGGGCCCCTCTGTTGGCTGTGTAGATTGAAGGGGCTATGAAAAGCAGCAGCATCAGTGTTGTTGCACCAAGGCTGAAACTGCAGTTAGAAGGTGGAACTGGACAGTCCTGAAAGCCTCTGATGCCCAGTAGCATCCCATTTGACTAGAGCGATTTCATAGGTAAGGGAATTTGTTATGAGTAAGCATCAGGGACTGGGCCACATAAAGATATTTATGGAACTGATCCACCACTGCCAACTTCAGTGTAAGGAATTCTGGTTTGTGGATTGGATAGTTTCTCTAAGATGGATTCAGGCTTTGGTTGCTGAAAGTAACAAGTCTCATCCCAACCTCAGGCTCCTGGTATAACACAGCTTCTAAACCTTCCAAGCTGGCATCTGCCCCCCTTTAGTGTTTTCAATCTATCAGCACTGTAGGCGCTGGAAATTGCCTGTAGGAGGGTGGGGTGGGGTGGGGGTGTGAACAGCGGAGGATGAATGAGCGGGGCACTCACATCAGAGTAGTTAGGTCCAGAAGATGCCCTGGGGTGAAACAGATTCTGGAACGTGGTCCTCCATGTCTGGTCTCCATACTCAAAGGCATCACCATTATTGGTGGGCAGGTAGTTGGGGTGGCCCTGGAGACCTGTTCAACCCGAGTGGTGTTATGCAATGCCAGATCCATTAAGAACAAGACTGCAATTAGTGCAGATCTTGTTGGGACAGCTGGTCTGGCTTGCATCACTGAGACCTGGCTGGATGAAAATGCTGGCCCCACGTTGGAGGCTGTGATTCCAGCTGGGTACTCAGTGATACACCGCTCGAGACTGGACTGTGGGGGGTGTTGCAGTCTGTTTCAAGACCGAATTGGGCCTCACAAGTGTACCAGTTGGGGAGGCTGGGTCATTTGAGTGTACTCTGGTAGCAGGTGTAGGCTGTAGAATAGCCCTCATCTACCGTCCACCCAGGGATGAGAAGTGATTCCATCAGTAAGTAGCAGACTTTGTGATCGACATGGCATTTTAGTTGCCCAGGCTGATGGTCTTGGGCGACTTCAACGCCGTGGTCGATGACAAACTCTCGCAATTTGGACAACACTTCCTCCAGATGACATCACTTGGTCTTACACAGATTGTTACCTCTGCTACTCATAAACACGGTCACTCAGTTGACTTGGTTTTCCTCCTGGGGATCAAAGCCTCTGATCTGGGGGTGGATACTGTCGGATGGTCCGATCACTATACCATAGGTTTCAATGTTTGTGCTCCCCTTCACAGGCCTACCCCTGTGAAGTTGGTCAGATACCACCCTTTATGGGATGTGAGCAATGAAGGCCTGGCAGTGGTACTTGACCTATCAGAGTTTCCTGTGGCAAGCGGGAATCCAGAGGCTTTGTTTCTGGCCTATAATAAGGTCATTGCTACAGCCCTGGATTATATCACTCCCATCCATGTTCATCCTCTCTCCCTTTGCCCTTGGTCCCCTTGGTTTGATGGGACCTTGAGGAGTGGTGGCAACTAGGACAAAGGTTAGAGCTTTTCTGGCTGAAATCCATCCTGGAGGCTGACCATCTTAGATTGTTAGAACATTATCAAGTCTACCAATCAACAATCTCCAGTAAGAAGGCATAGTTCCTGTCCAGGGAGATTGCTGCTGCTCAGAATCGACTGGCTCAGCTCTTTTGAACTGTGGACAGGCTATGCAACCCAACCTGCCTGCAGTCTCAAAGAGCCTTTTCACAGTTGGAGTATGATGAGCTCGCTCGATTCTTTGCGGATAAGGTGACTGACATCAGGGCAGAGATCTGATTGACACACTCTATGGGGGATGATATTGATTGATGCTCGGCCACTATTCCTCACTTTTCCTGGAGTACCTTTGACTGACTGGCGTTTGCAGATGTCATGCGGATTGTCCAGGGTATGTGCCCTGTGTGCTGTAGTTTGGATCTGGGCCCAACTTTCTTGATTATGGGGTTGTTGTGACATCACTGGCCCGGTCCTGGCACAGATAGTCTGGTGCTTCTTTGAGTGGTGAGTTTCCTAGCTCCCTGAAGGAGGTGGTGGTGACACCCCTCCTGAAGAAGACTTCTCTGGATCCAGACTGTGTTGTTAACTACAGACCTAGTTCTAACCTCCCTTTTGTGGGGATGGTGATTGAGAAGGTAGTGGCTGTACAGCTGGAGAACCACTTGACCATCCAAAACATCTATAAATCTCTCCAATCCAGTTTTTGGAAGAGGCATAGGACCAAGACTGCATTGATTCGGGTGCTCAATGATCTCTTGATGGTGAGAGATCAGAAAAGCTGTTCTATCTTGGTGCTCCTTGATCTCTCTTCAGCTTTTGACACTGCGGATCATAGGGTACTGCTTGAGCATCTGAGGTTCATCTGTGGCCTAACTAGTACTGTCCTCAGGTGGTTAAAGTCCTTCCTCACTGGCAGAACTCAGAGGATGGTGTCGTGGATTTATTTCTCCAACCCTCTCTCTCTGTCATGTGAGGTCCCTCAGGGCTCAATGTTGTCCCCAATGTTGTTCGCGGTGTATATGCTTCCCCTCGGAGACATTGTAAGATGGTACGGGCTGAGGTTTCACTGCCATGCTGATGATACCCAGCTCTACTTGTCTTTTGCACCAGACTAGAATAGTGCACTCTCAGTATTTAATAACTGCCTCTCTGAAATCCAGGTTTGGATGAATTCCATCTGGCTGAAGTTGAACTTGGGAAAGACTAAGGTGATGGTTTTGGATCTGGATCACCAGATAGAGGGGTCAGGAGCTGGCCAGCCCATGGGGCTTTTCTTGGGGGGCTCCCAGCTCCTTACCTCTGAATGAGTGTGGGGCCTAGTGATGATGCTTGATGATGGGCTGACACTGCGATCTCAGGAGTCAGCAGTCATCAATTCATCCTTTTACCATCTGAGGAACATTGCTAGGATCAAGCACCTTGTTCTGTTTGGTGACCTTCTCATGCTGATCCACGCTTTTGTGACCTCGTGCCTTGATTATTGTAACTCCCTTTATTTAGGGCTACCAGGGGTTGACATCTGCTACCTGCAGCTGGTGCAGAATGCTGCAGCCTGGTTGTTGACGGGGATTCCCCGGACTTGCCATATCACACTGGTGCTGTACGAACTGCACTGGCTGTCAATTCAGTGGTAGTGGTGGATCATCTTCAAAGTCGGATTACTGACTTATAAAGCCCTACACAGACTTGGCCCAGACTACCTGAAAGAGCTTCTGTCCCCTTACTGCCCTGAGCGACTGCTCCACTTGGCTGATGAGGGGTTGCTAGAGATTCCAAGGGTATCTTTACAATCCTCAGGGGCCCATGCATTTATGTATGTGGACCCATCCCTTTGGAATTCTCTACCCCGTCAGCTTCAGGTGTGCACAACTGTGGGGGAAGGGTTTAACCAGGCATTAAAAACTTACTTATGGCACCAAACCTATCCTAGTTAATTATATTGAATATTGGACTATCACTGAGTATTTGTTTTACACTGCTGTTTTATTCTATTCTGTTTTATCTATTTTATGTAAAGTGCCTTGATAAACTTGAAAGGCGCCTAACAAATAAAGCTATTATTATTATTAAAGCTTTTATGTCGAGAGTATAGAGCTTGGATGAATCTACTAAAGCCAAGACAGGTGTCAGAGTCAGACACTGGATGATCTCTCTGAAGGCTCCTTCACATTAATCAGTCCAACAGACACAAAAAGATTCACTGATTTTGAAGTATTTCTGGACAGGCATACCCCTCTTTTTGGCAACACTTCCTTTCCTGGTAGGTGCATACCATTGCAGCAACAGTCTCACAGCTGAAGCAAAGTTCACCTGTCAAATCCACAGAATCCATGAAATTATTTTGGAGCTTTTGTATTGTGAGACTGAGGGCAGATGGTGAGGACTTAGACCTTGGCAGGATAAGTACTTACTGCAAGCTTGAAGATCATGTGACCAACAAACGTTATTGAGGTCTGACAGAACTAGTACTTGTCCTGGGATAACTTTACACTATACTCTAAAAAGTGATTCAACACTTTCATCAGCCAGGCCTAATGTTCTTTCTGTGTTTGGCGAAACACGAAGGTGTCATCAGCCAGGTACACAAGGATTTTAGGTAATCTGAGACATGCACTCAAAGTGGTAAAACCCCAGGTGACAAATTAATGCAGTATTCTGATTACCATCCTTAGCCATGTGGATCTGGTAGTAGCCACTGTGCTAGTCTAGTTCAAAGAAATGCTTGTTACCATTTAGGTTGTGCAGTGCATTCTACACTCTGGACATTGTCTACTGATTGGGGATGTTTTTTGCTCAATATCCAGCAATCGGTGCACAGTTGGACAGTTTAGTTTTTCTTCCAGACCACCATGATAGGAGATGCCTATGGGTTTTAGAAGTCCTTGATTATCTCTGTGGACAACAGTTTTTGAAGGTATCACTTGATATTCTCAACATTAACGGGAGCTAACCTTCTCGATCTCTACCAAAAAGTGGGATCATCAACTCTGTGTTCACCTTTCTTAGTACATCTCATGGCACGGTCATGGAGGGAAAATTCCTGAGACATGCTGCCAACTTCTTCTTCAAACATCACTTTTATCTGGCATGAACTGATGATGAACAGTGCTGCCCAAAATTTGGCAAAATACTGCCTGAGGTGAAACAGGTGTTTAATACTGTGAAATATCATGGTAAAGTTGGCATTTTCCAGTTGATGTGGAATTCCATGGAACATGGCAAAATTCTGCAGTTTTTCTGCTAAACATGCTTATGTGATTAAAAAAAGAAGGTGGTATACAATAAAATCTTACAGTTTAATCAAAAAAATTGCAGCTCAGTTGGTAAAATTCTGGAAAGTTTTTGGGAAACAGAATTAAAAACAAATATTCTGGTGGTCCAGTTTCATACCCCTTTCTTTGTGGACCAGAATCCCCAGAATTCTTCACATTAACTTCTTGTTGCCCAAGATGTTTCATCATTGGCTTGTGCAGTTGGGAGGTGTGGCCTGAGACTTGTGAGAGCAGTCTTACTGTATCCCCACAGCAAGGACAAAGAACAACCTGAGGCCCCTTACTACTGTCCTGTTGTTTCAGAGGTTCTTAAAGACTGCAACCTCCATGCCTGCTTGGTCATTTTCTTTTTTTCCTTTTAATTTGTTCTTCTTTGCAGCTTTGGGTCTTATACATGTGCCAATGGCAGCCAATAACAAATGGGCATCCATTTCTGGGGTGCCTCACCCACGTTCCCAGTTATTGGGGTCAGTAGTGTAGGTGGGAGTGTTTGAGAGCACTTTTGAGTTCTGCTCTGCCCCCTATGAACTTCTGGCTGAGAGCCATTTTTTATTTATTTATTTTTTTTTACATGTGTTAACTGGGAGAAACACACAGAGCCAGAACTTTTTTCCATGATTGACATGGGAGGGGGTTACAACATAGTAGGAAACATATTAAACAAAAAGTAATTATTACAAAGCACAATACTTAACAAAGTGACAAATGTTAATGGTAATATATAGAATAATGCATGGGTAGTAGTGGGTGAAGTGGCCCAAATTCGCCAGTGATCTGCGGAGTGAAGGCGGTGCGGAGTGCCCTAATCTTGACGGGGTAACTGCGTTACAAATGGATATCGCGAAGTCCATTGAAAACAATTACTTCGCGTTACTCTGCATTCCCAAACCACTACTCCACCAATTATTAAGGTGAAGTACATTGAAAACAATGTACTTCGCCTTACTTCGCATTGTTTTTAAGCTCCAAACGTGAATTTTGCAGTGTTTCATGGGATTTCAGGTCACATGGGCTCTAGATTGTTCTGCACAGCCTCAGTTTTGGGTAGTATGTGTAGGAAGCTGCAGGAGACAATCTGCTCTGAGAGCTTTCTGCAATTCAAACCTTCAAAAAGCTGTTAGAAAAGCCTTTTTGAGTCATTTTTTTTAGTTCATCGATTATAGGAAACCCTCCTGTGCTCATATCATCGAGCGTTTATTGTTTGTTTATGGATTTTGAATGTTAATGTATAACATTCAGTCTGTGTACTGAGAGACAGTGGAAGTGTGCTCTGGGGGGGTGTATCTGTGGTATAGGTAGATTAACTTGGAGAAAAAGACTTTCTGTTTTGGTGATATTTTTCTTGTTTAACTGTGTTAATGAACACACAATAATATTTTCAATATTTCTTGCCATTTTTTTGCTGATTGTTGTGGTGCAGCAGTGCATAATTCTAGTTTGTTTAAAATATGTGGTTATACTACTGAAGTTTTCAATTTGCTATGCATTACTTAGTGTGTGTGAGTATGTGTGTGACACGTATCATCAAATCAGACACCTTTTATTGTGCCATATAATAATTTCAGCAATATGAAGCTGCTATTCACTGCAGCTGTGTGATTTTTGTACTTCTTTGTGGTATCTTTACTGATACTAGTACTAGTGACTGTTACTGCAGCAGTGCAGTACACTGCCCTCCCCCCCACAGCCCGCCCCAATCAGCAAAGGTATTCATTTCCAGATTTGAATTTCTAATGGTGAGCACTGATTAGGTGTTGTGCCTTTGTGTCTGCATCTCTTCAGTGCACAGCACAATCTTAATCTGTCTATGCATTTACATCTCTTTAGGGCCCAATCTCCATCTGTAACTTAAGTCACAGTTGTTTCTTTGGCTTCTGTTGAGAGTACTGGACAGGTGTGATGCTTAATTCTGCATGAACACTGTACTCATTAATATGCGTTTTTAAGTCAGGACCATCATCACGAGTCACTCATGATACAAATCACGTTCTTCATCATCACAGCCACAAATGCAGTCACAAATCACGATTCACGATCATTCACGTTATGAATCACATTAATTTGTTTTCTAGTTACTTGGATGTATTGTAAGCCTGTTTTGTAGTATCTCTCCAGGCTTCATCACCCCACCATTGTACTCACTGATATGTGTTTTTAAGTCTGGGAGTTTTAAGCTACAGCTCATCAGGGAAGTACAGCTATAGGCAGTAAGCATTCACGTTTCATCATCACGGTCACAAATGCAGTCACAAATCACGATTCACGATCATTCACGTTACAAATCACAACATTCATTTTTTTTCTAGTCACTTGGATGTATTGTAAGCCTGTTTTGTAGAATCTCTCCAGGCTTCCCCACCCCACCATTGTACTCATTGATACGTGTTTTTAAGTCTGGGAGTTTTAAGCTACAGCTCATCGGGGCCTGGGGAAGTACAGCCATAGGCATTCAAGTTTCTTCATCATCATGGTCACAAATGCAGTCACAAATCATGATTTATGGTCAGGTCATGAATAACAACATAACTTGGATGTATTGTAAGCCTGCTGGTCACGGTGCTGAACAGGGATGGGATCCACACCTGGGCCCGGGGGAACAGGCACATCCTGCTCCAGAGGACCTGGTGCTGGATTTGGTGGTGGTGGTTCAACTGCCTCAGAGTCAGGACAGGAGGTGGTGCTGGTCCTGCTTCGGGGTGTGGGGGTACTCACAAGTTTTGAGCGGTCCAACAGGAATGGGCGCCCATGCCCTCCACACATGCACGCGGTATGATGCTGACCACTACCACGCTCTCCCAGAGCTGCCCCATCCCAGATATTTCCTCACCCTGGTCCATTTCTCCTACTGAACTCCCTCAGTCTGAGCAATCACTATTCACGCTGTCACACAACACACACACACAGTCACACAGACAAACAACTAACTACTTATAAAGGTAAGAAAAATAAAATTTACAGAAAGAACAAATTAAGTAAAAAAGAGTACAAAAAAGACAAAAAAAAGCTGTTGGGTCTAAATCAAAGTTTAAATCTCCTCCTCGCTGTGATCTAAAAGTATCAGCAGTCACAAAACATACCACTCTCTCTCCATCTGCACAGGAGAAAGTAAAAGTGTCTGCTTGTATGACTCACTTTCTTCCTGCCTAGCTAAAGAGCATGTGACTTACAGTACTGTAAACCATGTGATGTGTGGGGGGGGCTGCCAAATCTGAAACACCAAGTGGATCACTTAGAATTATAATGAGGAATGCAAAGTCAATTAAAACAATGACTCGCCTTACTGCGTTGTCATTCATGCTTAGCGAACTGGTAATGACAAGTGAGCACTTTGCTTTGCCTACTCTGCATAGCGAATTGGCAACGAAGGCCCGCTTCGCAAGCACTTCGCCAGCAAATTTTAAATTCACTGCATCTCTATGCATGGGAAAGTGTATTTAACTGGGATTTTATGGACACCCGAGGTAGTGATGCCTCATACACCCTGAGAGCAAAGCTTGAGGGGTTTATCAGGGCATCGTACACCAAGGGTGTGCATAAAATCTGAGTTGACACATGCTTCCCCACGTTTTCTTTTTTATGATGACTGGTTCTTTTGATTTTTTTGTCAGACATCGGTCTAGGTTTTTCTTAGAGTATTTCTGATTTCTTGCTGCTCTATGAATTTTTATCTTTCTAGATCACTAGGTTGCTGAAATTGTGATGAATGTGCCATTTTTTAGGTGGATAGACAGACATTAGTAAACTGCTGGTTATTTTTTATTTCTGTGAGAAATGTGTCTTTCTTCAGCTACATGTAAGTTAGATTCCTGCTCGTCAGTTTCAGTGAGGTTAACATGATTCAGTTCATAGCGCAGGCTGACAGTGTGAGAAGCCAGCAGAGTTAGCATGAGAGTGAATTTAGAATTTTCACAAAAGATGCTAAATCAAACTCCATTACACACACGTGATTATACAAGGTCATGTATAATCAAACTCTGTTGTACATAGGTGATTGTACATGGCCATGTATAATGGAGTTTGACAGCTTCCGTCCACAGTTGATAATCATCACTAACTAGTTATTATATATAGGATAAATTATGGGTCTCGGTGTGTAAACGTGAATTTACACGCACCCGAGGGGTTTATGCATATCATCAAACCCTGACGGTGTGTGTAAATTTGAGTTTACACACCGAGACCCATATTTTATTTTATATAATTGTTGGGCTTCTCTTTTTCACCTCAGCAATTATATAAAATAAAAAAAGACTGCTGTGCCAGCGCAGTCAGATTACCTCAGTGTGCAAGGTCCGCTTTCACTTTATTTCAAATATTGTCATTTATTTCAAATATTGTCCATCTGGTAGCAATGTGGAACATATGACGTAATTTTTAAAATGACTTACTGCCAAGTGCCCATGACAGTTTCTCTCCATGGTGGGTTTGCGGTGGGGGAAGGGTTTCCTGTTCGGGAAGGACACAGTGAGCAAGGAGTTCGAGCATGCGCAGTGTGGGGAAAACCGTGCACGTGTTTGCCATTATAAACGCTCCTTTATAATGGCAAATTTTGCCACAGTTTCCCAATGGGAAAAAGGGAAGCCCATTAATTATAAAACAATAAAGTAGTGGAGCAGTGGGGAGGATGCAGGAGTGGCCAGTGGAAGTGATTGTGGTCTGTGACTGTCAGATGGCAGTCAGCTGAGGAGGTGAGAGGACGGCTGTGCTAGCCATCACTTTAATGGGTAGCACTCAGGGTGTGGGGTGGTGTTCCTTGGTGGGAAGGTGGGTGGGGGTCCAGTTATGGTCAGCGGTAGAGAACACTAGACCACCAGAGATTGTTCAAGATGTGAATACTGGCCGAACAAGAGTTGGAGAAAAACACTGGAATATCAGAGAACTGTTCAAGATGTGTATACTGGGTGATCGGGGGTTGGGGGAACCACTGAACCACCATGGACTGTTCAGGATGTGTATATGGGATAATCGGGGTGTAGGATGAACCACTGGACTATCAGGAACTGTTCAGGATGTGTATAATGGGTGATAAGAGGGTGGGAGGAACCACTAGAGCACTAGAGCAATGCAGATTCAATTAGTGCTGCACTGACATAGACTAATATTCAGTCAGATAGCACCTTCCAATCCAGCGCAATCTGTTTGAATATTGTCATGGCTGAGGGTAGCACAGGGGCAAGGGCAATGCAAATGGTTGTGCTGTTCTTCTGGTGTTTTTTTTCAATAATAGGTTCCTCCAAGTTTTCATTTAAAAATTATGTTTCTAGCCCTAGTAGTTCTAAAGTTTGCACATTTTAAATACCTTTTTGTTTGAAAGGTCTAATTTTAGACCTGTTGGTGAAAGAATCTTTTTGTTGCAAACAAAAACTTGGACTCAAATCAACATTTATAGAGCATGTGAAAGAAAAATGGGTAACCAGCATCTGCTGATCCACAGACTTGTTTTTAAGTATTTCAGTGCAACTTTCATTTTATTTCAGTTCACAAAAAGTGTTTTCAACTTATAAAATAGCAACAGTACTCCAGGATGCCTTTGAAAAAATGCAATTGTGTGTGAAATGCGTCAGGTGACGTACGAGCTGCTGTGAGTGGAGGGGGTCAGTAGGATTTTTCGTACCATCCTGGAGTACTGTTGCTGTTTTATAAGTTGAAAACACTTTTGTGGACTGAAATAAAATGAAGCACATTTAATGGTGAAACCAGTGTGCTCTTCTGCTTTTTTGCTGATTGCACAAGTGACTGTATTTATTCAACAGAGAGTACTAAGTTGCATTGAAATACTTAAAAACAAGTCTGTGGATAAGCAGGTGCCAGTTACCCATTTTTCTTTCACAACATGCATTTATTAACCAGGCACTGCTCTTTGCCAGGTGTGTTCTCCTCTCCATTACCTACATGGGCAGGGAGCTATCTGTAAGGTCATTGGCAGATGGCCACCACCTGACCATTCATTAATCTCTGTTACCCACACAGTAAGTGGTGAAGTGGCCCCAGGAAAGTGATCAAAAAGTGCTGGCAGATCTTGTTATTGTGCCTGACACACAGTTTGCAAGGCAGCCATTAATCCCCCTTGCTGAGCGAGAGAGACATCCTCAACTAAACACTGTGGACATGATTTTCTCTAGAGAGACTAATGAATGGTGAGCTGGTGGACATCTCCACATCACATAACAGATGTCTCCCAGCCTATGTTATAAAAACACAATAGCCCTCTGAGCTCTCTGT
The DNA here is from genome assembly GCA_016271365.2 of Neoceratodus forsteri. NCBI lineage: Eukaryota > Metazoa > Chordata > Ceratodontiformes > Ceratodontidae > Neoceratodus > Neoceratodus forsteri. Next base: position 593,488,140 of record CM028133.1, on the reverse strand, counting down.
CTCCCCATCCACTTGCCTTGCAGACCTCTGAGGACTGAGCGGCAAGTGTCATCTTGCTGTTTGGTATTGAGTAGTGGCAGAGACAAACTGTGCGATGTCTGGGAATGGTCCTACACTGCACTCCTGCTTCTCCTTCGTGGCCCCTGCCATACCATACACACATGCACACTGTCATCTGTTGCAGCGATCCCGACTTCATGCACAGTTGTCAGTGGCAGAGGCTGAGAGCCACAGAAGGAGCAGCAGACCCCCCAATACAGTGTTAGTCACTCCACTCCTGCTTGTTCTCCATTGTGTCCCCACACCCCCATGTATCACACTGATCCAGAGAGGGCAAGAAGCATACCCCCAAGAGAGACACCCAGGTGACAGTCGGTCATCGATATGGCAGTACAACAGTAGGAGCAGCAGTGCTTGCCCCGCAGATCTCTGGTAACAGGTAACACAGTGCAGCAGCCACACATGGCAGTAGGATCAGAATGGAGTTTCCGAGTGTCCTGTGTTTTTTTTCTGACAGCGAGTGTCACAGGTAGAGATACTGGGATCAGTGGGTACGTTTGGAGACACATAGAATTCTGCATGTAGTGAACACCTGAGCAGTATACAGTGTGCGAGAATCAATATGCCTAACATGCCCCAGATCAGCAGCTCCTTCAGTATGTGGGCAGAGAGAGAGAGAGAGAGAGAGAGAGAGAGAGAGAGAGAGATGAGCTGCAGCGAGACAGGTAAACACAAGTCTGTGGAATCTTGGTCTTTCTGTCTGTGTCAATGACTGCAGTTTCCTGTCTGTGTGTGTGTGTGTCTCTCTCTCTCTTTCTCTCTCTCGCTTTCTGCTTCAGTATGTAGAGAGTTCAAGAAAGAGACACAGGGTGCAACTGAAGACCCAAATGCAGGAGTGGTGCAACAGTGACAAAGTACATTATGCACATGCACTGTCACAACACCACAGAACAGACCTGCATATGTGTGTGTGTGTGTGTGTGTTTTGGGGGGGCTGAGTGCAGGCCATAGAAAGGGTAACAAAGCATGTTATGCTGCAGAAATGTCAGAAATCATATCACTTCTGTATTTCTGAAATTTTTATGTGCATAACAGCAATCCGGTATGCATAATTTGTGGCAGACTACTTTACATGGTGGAAGGATACAGTACCTTTTGTGCTATTTAAACACCAAAGAAACAACTTTCTGGATTTTTTTGTTGTTTAAACATAGCCCATGTTATAAGCGCAATAACCCACTCCAGGGTGTGCAGTTATTGGGGATTAATCAACACCCCGGGCGCTTGATGACACTTGGCCTGCTGCCTTGTGCCTCACAACGCACCCAGGGTGTTGATTAATCCCCAGTAACTGCACACTCTGTTGTGGGTTATTGATTACTGAATTTATAATCATATCAATATTGTTTTCACGTGTTGATACATGTCTATTTATGTAGATGCAATATGTTAGTAGAAAAGTGTGTCAATGCTGATATTTTTACTTTTCGAAGATAGTATGATATGAGAGTTCTTAAATATCTATGATGTGAAATATAAGCTGTTCCCATATATTGCTGTATTAATTATTATATTGATACAATAATTTTGGTTATCACTATTAAACAAGCATATGCCAATGCCAACCATGTTTGCTTGCTGGTATTCAGTGTGTAGTTACTGGGCATAGGTAGCACAGCAGTTATGTATGCATTCTGAATGTGTGCTACGACAATGGGATTTGGTGTGTGCAGATACTTTCAATCTTGTCTCCTATTTTAATTTCTCCAGTGAAATTATGTTGAAATATGCACATAATGTTATTAATGTTTATTACAATGTTTTAAACCAAACTGCTAAAGCAGAAAAAGTGCCACCCATTTTTCTATTGTGGGGATGCTTTATTTTCTGTTCACATTGGGGTACTGTCAGCTATTAGTATTTATATTTTGGTCTTATCGAATCCGTGCTGGTCAAAGACTACATACTTGGTGACTATGTCTAGGCTGCTCATTTTGCCTTATTATTTGCCATATTCATTATTGTATTGTTATTTTTCTGTCAAAATGTGATTTTACTCAATCTAAGTGTCTTACTTTGTAACTCGCCTGAAGTTCTGGCTGCCCGATGCCTTTGCGTGTTCCTGAGGACAAGACAAAGCATGTCTGAGCAAGGTGGCCCGAACTGATGTGAACTTGTGCATGCATGAGTTATACATATTTTACGCTCTCTGAGATAAACATATAGCCTGAAAGTATTTTTTTTCCTGACCATCACAATATCTTTCTTACATTTAAAAATGAGCATTGGAACACTTTAAACCATTGCTTTGAAAATTTGAACTGCGACTCGGGAATGCACATCAGCATTGAAAAATAACAGTAAACTAATGAATAAGGCAAACTGGGCAGCCAAGGTGCAGTCAGCAAGCCTGTAGTCAGTGGCAGATGAATTTGTCCCACAGGACCAAACATAAGTGCTAAAAGCTGACAGTGCCTGTGACTAGCGTATTTCTGTGCACTCCTTTCACCCACAAACCCCTTCCCAACTCTGTAACATAGGTTTTGACAGGAGCTGTGGGGGATTTCTTCCAGAACCCTCTTGCTTTACAGCTGTCCCTTTAGGACCTCAGTACACTGTATGCTCTGTAGTACGGTCCACATTAAAGTAACATAATTTGTTAGTCACCATGTTTTTTTCAGCATTGTTTTTCTGGCAAAAATATCAAGATGCCCATTTTTCTTTTAATCTGTTTCCTTCCTGAACCAAGGTGCAGGATTTTGAAATGTTTAAATGTTGCTGCTCCTGTGATGTGCCTGCCATAAAGAAAATATATCTTGGTACAGTGCTGTGCTCTTTACCATCAAAAGCATGGGATAAACCCACCCTAACAGGAGGCGGCCAGTTGTGTAAGTGATTGGGCAACATTCATATGAGTATTACTTTGTCTTGTCTCTTTCCTCTGGATTTCTGCCCTCAGTAGACATGCCAGTAGTGCCAGCAGATGTTTCTCAAGGCTAAAGGAAATTGGTAATTGAAAGAGCCACACCAGAGGAAGAGCACCAGAGAAGGAAGAGGGGTGGGAGGTGGTCATGAAAAGCACTAGGCAGAGGAGGTGTGTGAGTGTATGGCTTTTGTAGGGTGGAGGATGGAGTTTGTCAGCCACCCATTGAATCACAGGTGAAACCTTTCAATTCAATGTGTGGCTGCCAGTTGTGTAAGTGCATATGCAACGTTACTTTGAGTGTTCCTATGGCTTTTGGATTTCCACTATCAGTAGAGGTGCTAGGAGAAGTTTTTTGAGGCTGAAGTAAATTGATAGCTAAAACAGCCAAAGGACCAAAGTGCGATGTAACAGAACCCGTCTCTTCCAACCCACAAAATGGACCCATTGATACAGAGGAGAGGAAAAACCCTGTGGGGGAACCTCTGGGGAATAAAGGTTACTGGTTAGATTTCCTTCCAGGCTTCTAAAAGTCATGAGGCTAGCTGTTGATAAAGCTTGGTGGACATTAAATTTGGATGTCTAGGTTTCAAAAGGATGATGTCAGTGAAACATGAGCTCGACGATGTGCGCTGGTATGTGCTTTTGATGCAGAGATGTCCGTTTTGAAAAATATGGGCTGGAAAATAGACAAGGGCTCAAGATCCAGACAAAATAGCAACACTCTGACATGAAGGATGAATCAAGAAGTAGTCATGATGTAATAGTTTTCAGTACACAGAAGAGGATGAGTAGAATTAGGATGTCTGTCCATAAGTTACAGTTGGTAGAGGACTTGTATGGGACACCAAGCTGAGTTTGTTGCAGTAAATGACATGTGGATCCCCTATTTCTTCTGTCAGTTTTTGATCTTGGTAAAGTAAGGGTGAACTGATTTGCTGATGTTTTCTCGAGGCTGTTCCTTGTTAGGTGAATTGCTGGACTGAAGACAGAAGAAGTAAATGTTCCAGGTGTTAGGAATCTGAGGAATGCTAAAGTCAGGGCTGCTTGTAGATTCTGATCCAGGGAAGATCCAAAACTCCATCTTTTAAGAAGGTCATCAGTAAAGAATATAGGTTGTAATCCATAGGCTTCCTTGTAGGATATTTAGGAGTACATTTTATCAAACCTTAAATAAAGTCTTGATTGTTAGTATAAGTAACAACATGTGGTATTAGGGTGGATGGACAGCAAGGTAAATAGTATGCTTGAGATATATTGTTTAATTGTTGCAGCTGTCACGCTAAATGTATGTGAGCAGAAGGATGCAAATGCCAGGTCATGAAGAACAAAATATTACAGAAGGTCTGTTTCAATGGGTGCCGAAAGGAATGTATTTCTTCCATGCTACTCTATAGGCAGATTTGTTAATGCAGCTAGATAATTCCAGATGGTAGCAGAAGCATGGTTGAGATATATTTTCAGGTCATTTGCAGCTCATAGAATGGTGGAGGAATCATTTCTTTGTTGGCCCATGGGTAGACATCTCTGAATTGATTAGACAGATAGTGGGATTGAATATAGATGAGGAAGAGAGAGTATATTCCCTAGGACTAAGGCATCCAAAGAAGGCTAAGGTCTTAGCCTATTATAAGAGCTGAGTGGTTTGTGAACGGAAGATTTCATCTTGTGAGAGATTTTTTAGGCTGCAATATAGAGCAAGGACTACAAGATTCCTTGAGGGCAGTCCTTGAGGAGTAAATTTCTCAGGTCTTGAAGGAATGGTTTAACTCCTGGACTGGATAAGTATGAGATAGGATCGATGCATATGAAGGTAAATTGAATGTCCAACATACAGTATTTAAGCAAAAAGACACTGTGGGGCATTAGTGGTACTAGGTTCCCCCATGGTCAAGGGTGTAGTGAGGCACGAGGCAAAGCTGAGTGCCTTCAGACCCCTGATCATGGGGGGAACCTAGTACCACCAATGTCCACAGAGTGCATTATTGTTTATATAAAATGGGCCCATAGGCAACTTTTAATTATTATTTTTCTATTTTATTTTAATCTTTGGTAACCGGGTAAGACCTACTAGGCACAAGTGCCTGTTTTCAGGGGTGACCTGGGAGCACTGGGCGGTTAAGTGACTTGCTCAGAGTCACACAGTATGCAAGTCTGTTCTGCTAGATGTACCACACTCATTCACAGCTCATTACACTAACTTCTAGGCCAGGGGTCTGTAACCTTTTCAGGACTGGGAGCTGCATGTCCTCCTGGCATGACCAGTCTGATCACCAGAGAACCATATGAGCGTATGCATAGCAGAGGTCCTTTGTAGTGCATAATTTAGCTTAAACTCATCCAACAGTGCTATTTGAATAAAGCATATGTTAATTAATTGGAACACTGCACAAAAAAAAAACACACTGGATAGTTTCCCTCTCCAGATCCTCCCTAAGAGAATCAGAGAAGTTTTAGCCATGATTTTGTAGTTGAAAGAGCAGATGGTTAGGAACTGAAAATTAATTCCTAATACGTGCGTCAGGTAAATCTCTTGGAGCCACTGAAAGAGTCCCACTCTGTGGGCCTCTGTTCTCTGGTGCAACCTTCCTGTGTCTCAGCATAGGTACGGGTGAGCCTGGCCACCCCTGCCACACATATTATTGGCATATATAGAATGTTTGTTTGGGACATGCCCTGGAATTAGTATCTTTTGGAAACTTTTGCTGCAAATCACTTAAAACATTCATCTACCCCTGCTGATGAAACCAAAAGCAACCCCTGTCTTCTAGAAAGGCTATGTTCTCATCTATGATTTTTTTCTTTGTTGGGTGTGCCAGTTTATCATAAAACGTATGGCTGATTCACAGCATCAGTGCCATCTTAATATTGGCAAAGCTTTGTTTAACCCTCTTAAAGGAACACTGTCAACTTCCTTAAGCCTCAAAGTGTCCCTAGTTTAAAATGCACAATTTATGATTGTTCACATTATATTCAGACTGTTTTTGCAGCTGGTAGTTTGATTCACATCCTTTTTTTCTTTTGAAAAGTGAAAAACTAACTGCCAACCATACTGGTGTTATCACACCAAAACGAGTTTGTTTACATTTCTTGACCACATCACACTGCATTTTTTCTGGACTCTGGAACACCCCCAAGACAATCTAGCCAATGAATATGCAGTGGGAGTAGAGGAGACTATTGTATCATGAGTGGCTGCACTGTTTGAGGGGGTTTCTAATGTTCAGGAAATGTGCACTAACAGTAGTTCAGTAATATGAAGCAAAACAAAGCTGGGCATAGTCGCATAGCTATACATTACCATGCATTTCAGTTCTAACAAGCAATGAGGTAGATAAAACAGCCAGCAACATAAATGAATTTTAGAGAAAGTAAGCAATCATAAAATGTGTATTTTTACCTAAAATAATACAAAAAAGGTTGACAATGTCCCTTTAATATTTCTTGCAATTGTATGACCTTGCATGCCTTGACTCAGTCCTCCTTCCATCTCCACAGCCTTCTATCCTGCCTGAGGAACAACTGCCTTTCTAATGATCTGAATACTACATAGCATACTGATGTAACTGTGGTTGTACCTCTCGCCCCACCTAGATCCCAAATGATGTGAGGCTATCACAATACAGTACATAAAGTGCTCAGCACCTGTTAAGAGATGGAGAAGGATGACAGAATAACTGGCTGAACCATCCTGTGTATCTAAGGGTAGGAGTCCATCTGCCCTCTCACGTGGGGCACTGATGCCTTAGTCGGGCATGGGTGGCTGGGCATGGACATCTACCAGGCCCAGCCTGCTATACGTAAAAACACATGACATGTCTGGTGCATCTGCATTCAGTGTCAAGTACTGCAAGCCCTGCTAACATCTGGCAACATTTCCTGAACTGCAAATGTCTGCCAACATGATGCCTCCCCTTTGGTTACCAGAGAGCATTTGTGCAGTTGTGAGGCATCCAGAAATAACTGTCACCAGGTTTGCCACTTGATGTGCAATACTCTGGGCTTTGGCACCAACCTTGTTCAGCACCTTAGTAAGCAGTAATGCTATAATATCATCAGGCAGCCCTGCCACGAACCTTTGAAAGTTTTCTCCCTCACACCCTACTGGCTGATGTCAGTAATGCAAATGCCAGCATCGATACTGGCCTATACTATAGCGGACACTGTAGTGCCAATAGCCTCTCATAAGTAATTATGCTTGACTTCCTCATATTGTCCCAGCATCAAGAAAATTCTACTTCATGAAGAGAGTGGTGGATAACTGGAACAAATTCCTAGAGGAGGTGGTGGGAGCAGGGACTGTGGGGGGATTCAAGGGAGCATGGGAAAGACATGAGGGTCTCTTGGATGTGGGGGGGGATGGTAGGAAATTGCAAAGGTCCAGCAGCTTGTTAGGCACTCTGGGCAGACTGGGTGGGCCTAGTGGGCCTTTTCTGCCTACACATTTCTGTTTCTATCAAGGATATTAGTGTGTATGTGATGTTGCATATTCAGTGCGTGACCTCCACAGACAATTCCAAAATACTTTGTTGTGGAGCAAAGTAGAAGAAATACTGAAAAGCATAAAGTTGTACTTTTGAGAGTTAAGGAGATGCAGAGCCGCATGAACACAGGCAAAGAGCCGCATGCGGCTCCCGAGCCTCACGTTGCAGACCTTTGCTCTAGGCTATACTGCCAGCCCCCAAAAATGAACATTCTAAAAGTTTTCAAAGCCACAAAATTATAATAAAATGTTGCTAAATTATACAAAATAGTCCCACCACAGATGTTTTTCACCTGTCAGTCATCTGTCTATTTTCACATTCAGTACATTGTGTGATTGTTTACCATGGAATAGAAGAATTCAAAGATCTGCATTATTTCAGTATTAGAATGCTCCCCCCACACACATGGAATGGTAACATGGAATACATGTATTCAGAATTGTTCAGAGTTCCACTGGCATACACACAAAGAAACACACACACACATAAGCCTCAGGTGGAGCCAGAACCTCAATTTTATCTGTTGCCAGGTAAGGAGCAAGGAATTCTCTGGCAAACTGGTAGGGATGTGGGGGTGGGGGGGTCATGGTCATCAAAGAAACACTAGCAATGGGAACTCTGAATAAGTACTTGATATTTTAAATTTGTGTATGTCTGTAAGGAGGGGCTCTTGAATGAAAAAAAAATTACATTATTTGCTTACTTTATTTATTTTAACAGACTTTTATTTTTAGAGCCTAGTTGAAGTTTTTTTGTACTTGAATATAGGTTGCAGCCATGTTTGTGATGGAAATCAGGAAGTAAGTGGCTTATGAATTCTGTATGTGACTTGTGAGCTGCCCCGGTTGGCAGGGACTTGATTTTAGCCATTGGTAGAGTTCTTTGAAGGCAATGGCTAGAACCAAGTCTCAGCCAATTAGAACACCGGGATTTCCTTGCCCATTTTATATATTGTCTGATAGTACTGGCCAACAGGCCTAATGCTTGAGAGCAGTAGATATAGCTGGCAAGCCGAATACTTAGAGCAGTATGATGTGGTCAAAACGCTGATTGCCTATGAGAAATATGATGAGGTTGACAGGCTAACTGATTTGAGCAGTATGTAGTGGCATACAGGCAAATGATTATGAGCAGTGTGATGATACAGACAGGCCAGATACTTGTGAGATACAGGATGTGGCCTACAGGCCAAATACTTGTGAGCAGTATGATGTGGCTGACAGACCAGATACTTGTGAGCAGTATGATGTGGCCAGCAGACCAAACAGTTGGGAGCAGTGTAATATGGATGGCAGATTGATTACTTATGAGCAGTATATTGTGGCTGAAGAGCCACTTATTGTGTGTAGTACAACGTGGCCAACAGTTTGATTGCTTATGAGCAGTATGCAGATCTTGGAATGATACAGGAGGAGTCATAACTTCAGCAGCCAGAAGATGGAAGTTCTGAATTGCATAAAGAAGTTCATGTGGATATTTTCTGGAATTCATTATGACGGAGGAAGACTGACATGTATTTATTATGGCTAGCTGCTTGGTTATCAGCTTAGAATACAACAAGCTAAAAGGTGACACCAGGTGAGAATGGTTGTTGCAAAGGGATAAGATTCAGACAAGGAGACATGGATTGTATCTTGGACTTCTCATGGCCTTGGACAAACAAATCAAAATGTGCCACAAAATGTTTCTAAACTGTAGGATGGGGTTGCAGTGAGGAAATTTTAGTTTTTAATTTGGAGCCAGATCTTTACAAACATGGCTATGACATTCCAGTCTAAGTGCAAATGTAGCCACATGATAAGAGCTGAAGAAGCGGAAGCAGTGGTAGTAAGGTAAAAATCCTGAGCTGTGCCAGTGACTAACTGTGCCACATTAAGAAGGGATATGAAACTTTTTCCTCGGGGAATACTCCTCACCCCAAACTTGAAGTGTCTGAGGAAGGGTAACATTTCTTTATTTATGCAGGATCATTTGAATGTGATGGAAGAGAGCAGATCAGAAAGTCATGCAGTTTGTTTTGAGACGTCTGGATCTATAAAAGCAAACAACTGAAGTGGATGGCATGGAATGAAGTCTGGTATGGAAGCCTTTATTGATGCCTGAGAGAAATAAAACTGAATTAGATTCAGGTGGATGGCAGAAGAATAACTGCTGCAAATGAGGAATTTGAGCTGGAGTCAAAGTATGCAAATATCAGCTGTGGTATTCATTAGGAAAGTGACAGAAAAATAGAGGCAGACTGGCTTAGAGTAGATTTCTGCCAGTAGCTGCAGCTTGCAGTAGAGTGCATGCTGGCACAAACAAACAGATTTGTTGAAGCTGATAGAACTGCTTGAGCTACCAAGACTGGGACTTAATGATCCCGGGATACAGATTGTGTAGGAGGGACAGATTAAATGGAAAGGGAGAGGAGTGGCTTTATTTGTAAGAGATGGAAAAGTGTGCAGTAGAGAAGAAGGGGAGGAGGAGAAGGTGGAGACCTTGTGGGTTAACATACAGAACTCTAAGGGCAGGAAGATTAGGCTGGGGGTAGAGTACCGACCACCCTCCCAGTCTGAGGAAATTGACAGAGAGCTGGTGGCTACATTATGGAAGCACAGCAGCAGGAGAAGGATGGTGGTGGTCGGTGACTTCAATCTATCAGGGGTGGATTGGAACACCATGACTTCAGCTAGCACCATGGATCAAGTCATACTAGATGCCTTCCAGGATGCATTCCTGTCACAAAAGATGAATAAGTCGACCAGAGAGAGGAACATTTCAGACCTAGTATTATCAGATGGTGACCAGGTACGAGATGTGAGGGTTGAGAACACCCTGGTGGGGAGTGGGCAACGTACAGTATGGTTCTCCCTTGATTTGGGGAGGGAGGGGACACTTACTAAAACCAGGGTCGTGGATTTCAAAAGGGTGGACTTCAGCAAGATGGCAGCCATAACTGGGGGGTATGTAGCCACCATCAGCTCAGATATGGATACCAACCAGAAGTTGGACATCCTGAAGTTGGGCCTGGTAGAGGCCACAAACACCTGCATGAGGAGCAGTAGAAAGAAAGCAAGGTCCAGAAAACAAAGTTGGTGGACCAAGGAGGTGCAAGAGAGGGTGAGAGAAAAAAGGACAGCCTTCAACACCTAGAAGAAGACCTGCAAGGAGGCAGATAAGTAAGAGTGCAACTAAAAATCCAGGGAAGTGAGCAGTATTGTAAGGGCAGCCAAGGCCTCAAAGGAGCTAAGGCTTGCTCAGGGGATTAGAGAAGGTGAAAAAGATTTCTTTAAGTATGTCAGGGCAGGAGTAGCTGCAGGGAATAGATCACCAGGATCAAGAAAGATGGAGGGTTGGCAGAGAAGGGGGCTGAACAGGCAGAGGTACTAAACAAGTATTTCTGTTCAGTAATTACCAGGGAATGTGACAGGCCCATCCCACAGGGAAACAACAGGGTAGGCAATGGTGCAGGAGAGGGGATAACGGATGGAGAAATCCCTATGACAAGAGTGTTGGAGGGTCTTAAGTCCTTATGGACAGACAAGGTGTCAGGACCAGATGGGATACACCCAAGAGTCCTGAAGGAACTGACAGAGGTCCTGGCAGCACCTCTGACTGACTTGTTCAGTTCCTCCCTACAGACAGGATGTGTGCCTCTAGACTGGAGGTTGGCACATGTGGTGTCCCTCCAAAAGTGTGGACCCCAGGATGAGCTGGGTAATTACAGGCCAGTCAGCCTCACATCCATAGTTGGGAAACTAATGGAGACTATTCTTAAAGAGAAAATGGTGGCATTCTTGGAAAAGAATGGTCTTCAGGATGACTGGCAGCATGAATTCACTCTGGGGAGGTCTTGTAAAACAAGCCTGGTTGACCTTTTTGACTGGGTGACTAAGACACTGGATGGCGGTCAGGCAGTTGATGTCCTGTATCTGGAATTCAGCATGGCCTTTGACTCAGTGTCACATGGGAGCTTAATTAGTAACCTGAAGAACATGGGGGCAGGGGAGAAGCTGGTCAGGTGGATAGGGAACTGGCTGAGGAACAGACAGCAGAGGGTGGTGATGGGGAGGAACTCTCGACACCCTGAGCAGTCATCAGTGGGGTCCCACAGGGTTCGGTTCAGGGGCCAGTGCTATTTAACATTTCCATAACTGATATAGCTGAAGGGGTTAAGAACAAGATGAGCCTGTTTGCTGATTAAACCAAAATTGGTGCGGTGGTGGACAGTGTGAAAAAAGGGAGGGTACTCCAGGAAGATTTGGAAAGACTTGAGCACTGGTCAAACACTTGGCAGCTGGGTTTCAATGCTAAGAAGTGCAAGGTCATGCACGTTGGAGCCAGAAACCCAGAGTACAGTTACCATTTGGGTGGGGAGTGGTTATCTATCACTGTGGAGGAAAAGGATCGGGGGTGGTGGTCACAGGGAATATGACTCACTCAGCACAGTGAGGAAAAGTGGCAGCCAAGGCCAACAAAATGCTGGGGTGCATTGCTAGGGGGATCACCTCTAGGAGGGAGGGAGGAAGTAATCCTTCCACTGTATAAATCATTAGTGAGGCCCCACTTGGGGTACTGTGTGCAATTCTGGTGCCCTTATTTAAAGAAGGACATCAAGCTTTTGGAGGGGTTCAGAGGTGGGCTACCAGGATGATCAGGGGGATGGGAGAGAAACCCTATGAGGGTAGGTTGAGGGAGCTCAGCATGTACTCCCTGGAGGATAGAAGGGACAGAGGTGATATGATTGAGACCTTTAAGTACCTGATGGGCATAAATAGAGTTAGTACTGAGGGTATGTTTCAATTGAAGAGGGAGAGGATCATGAGAGGGTATGGTCTGAAACTGGAGGGGGAGTAGGTTCAGGAGGGACATGAAGAGGCAGTACTTCATGGAGAGGGTGGTGGCAGCATGGAATGCACTACCGGAGGAGGTGATCTCTTTGAAATCAGTGGGAAGTTTTAAAAGAGGGTGGGATAGGGTCAAAGGCAGAATACAAGTTGGGGGGAGTTGACCAGAAAGGGGATCTCAGCCTGGGGAAACAATATGAATGGGGGTGGGGGGGCAGCAGCAGTTGTCTGAATTGTGATCTGCACAACTGAGCAGATATGATGGACCATGAGGCTTGTATTTGCTTGCATTTTCATATGTTCATATCTGAAGGAAATACAATCTGTGATCTTTTATCCAACATTAACTTGTGTGTGAAATAGTTGCTTAGACACTGAAATATAAGATGAATCAGAATTTGGAGATGGACAAGAGATTGAATGACAATGACAAAAAAGAACTATTGAACAAATGAGAGGTCAACGAATATTCTTGAAAAGAGAGGACAGAAGGCTGCAAAGTGATGAAATGATCCACATATGAAACAGGTAGGGCATGTAGTCCAGCACAGTGTCTGCAGTATAAGCCATTATTCAGAGCCACGCAGGATACTTGTGATTCAACTGTCTATAAATAAGTAGCAGTTTGGGCAGAAATTGACCAGTGGTAAACATAGAGCACCACCATATCTGGTAGCAAGAGCAAGTTGAGAATGCATAGACAATTCACCTGACTGGGGTGCTGTTTGTGCTGAATCAGTCAAGGAGGTTGAGCCAGAAGCAATGGCATCTGTTGGCATGTCACCAGAGAATGGAGGGTAAAGAAAGAATCAGAATTGGAACAGGAATATCACTGGGAAGAGCTAGAAGCTGATTTGAAGTAACCAGATTTGACTGTTACCTAGAAGGCCTGGATTCCATGATTCCACTCTGGAATTAAATCAAGCTAGGGCTGAACCCACTTGGAGAATGACAACCTGTTAGTTATCAAATTGAAATAATTTAGGAGTGGTAGAAGGAGTAGGTACTGGTGGTGAAAGTGAAGCTGATTTTACTGTTGATGCTTTGAGATACAAATCAAACTGATCCTGCTTTGTGACGGGGAAGAAGCAATGGGTGTTCACTACTCGGTGTGCAGACATTAGCTTGGGAAAAGTCCATCCTTTTTTGCAGAACTGAGTTTTCAAGAGGCTTCCTCTGATGAATTTAGTGGATGACAGACTGCCCAGAATTCATGTCCTTCAGGTTTGAATTGATGGAATGAGTGACCATGAGGTTCAACGCTGAGAACTGGAAATGATTTCAAGGTGGATTAGATGAGTTTGAGTGGCGCTCGGAATGTTGAGCCTCTCCCAAGGAAGTAACACTATGGGCAGATGACTCCCAGTGTCCCAAGCTATACTGTGAGGATAGGACCCTGTTCAAAGTAAAGGCTAGGCTAGGCACATGGCTGCATGGCTGTGCTTTTACAGGCAGGTGCACTACTACTACAGTATGTTGCTTATCCCAGGAGTGATAGGAACTAGTGAACAACAAACTCAACAAAGAACTACTGAATGAAAGAGAGGTCTACAAATCCAACACTCATCAGAATCTGTCATAGGAGGGCACCTTACCTCCTGCCATGCCAGTGACCTGAGTTCAGAAACAAATGCAGGTCACTCAGGGGTCAGCCGGGGATGGAGGGAGGACTGAGAATCCAAGGGACAGCTCTCCTCCCTAGGGGAGGAGGGTTACCATGACACACTGCAACCCTGCAACCTGGAGATGTCCAGGTAGCAGTACAGGTCTGGGCATGTCAGGATGTAGAGCCATGGCTAGACACGTTAGGATATCTCTGCAGAGGGGGAGCTTGCTTGCCTATGCATTGCACAGTCTGGGCCCTAGGGGAACCTACAAGAAAGTAAGGTGGGAAAAAAAACCTTGGCTGCAGGATGAAGTTTGGTCCTTTACAGGTCCTGCACCAGTTACTGGGCACCTCACCACAGTCCAGAAACTGGAAGTTGGTTGGAATGTAAGTCGTGGAGAAGCTGGGTGATGGAGCTGGGGGGACTGGATGGATGAGGGTGTGTCAAAGGCGACCAGGGACATAAAATATATATAGAAAATGAATGTGTCATAGGAGGTCCAGAGGGAGAGTGACACCATTGGAACACTTGAGCATAACTAACAAGCATTTGTCAATGCCGAATGTTGCTTGCTTCTATGTGCTGTTTAGGTATTTGGAAGTCATTGGAGTGCAAATATTGAAAATTTGCGAACTTACGAACGTGCGTAGGAACTGCGCAACGCACTCTCGTAAAACAGTAATTTTTAGGAATTTTTTCACCAAATTTTCAACATAGCCATTTTAAGATCTCTGCTCATGTACAGTGTCACTGTGATTTTCTTAAAGTGTCCCATACATTAAGTTCGCACACTGACTGAGCCATTGTGCGCTACATGGGCGGAAACATGTTTTGGGCAAGATGTGAAAAATGACAGCTGCACTACTCATAGGGAGGTGTGGTAAAATGGCAATGTTGAAAATCCAGAGTGAAAATATTGAAAATTCACAAACTTATGAGCATGCGTAGGAACTGTGCAACGCACGCTCGTAAAACAGTCATTTTTAGGAATTTTTTCACCAAATTTTCAACATAGCCATTTTAAGGCCTCTGCTAATGAACAGTGTCACTGGGATTTTCTTAATGTGTCCCATACATTGATTTCGCACATCGACTGTGCCATTGTGCACTACATGGGTGGAAACACGTTTTGGGCAGGATGAGAAAAATGACAGCTGTACTGCTCATAAGGAGGTGTGGTAAAATGGCAATGTTGAAAATCTGGAGTGAAAATATTGAAAATTTGCGAACTTATGAGAGTGTGTAGGAACTGTGCAACGCACACTCATAAAACAATCATTTTGGGGAATTTTTCCACCAAATGTTCAAAATAGGCTTTTTGAGAGACCACCTTATGAACACTGGAAGTGTTGTTTTGTTAATTGTTCTGGAAAGGTGATTTCACGCAGTGACTGCGAAATCACCCTTCGGGCCCAAATAACGCCATGACAGTGACAGCATTCATGAGAAGGGGTCCCAAAAACCCCATGTTGAAAATTTGGTGCAAAAATTCCAAAAAATGCCTGAGATATGCAATAAAGTTGAAAAACCCTATCTATCCCATTATACAGCTTCCCGGCATTTCCTTAGTTCGCGGTCGACTTTGAAGAGTGAAACATAGAAACATAGAATTTGACGGCAGATAAGGACCGCTTGGCCCACCCAGTCTGCCCATTTCCCTGCCTACTGGATAAGCTGCAGATCCTAGTTAACCAGCAGCCTACTTCTTCTTACCCCCAACCCCTAGAATTGCCTTATGACTGTCCCATGCATGCTTGAATTCCACCACTGTTTTTGACTCCACTGACCTCCCGAAGGCCGCTCCCATCCACAACCCTCTCTGTGAAAAATACTTCCTTAAATTACCTCTGAGCCACCCCTCTATCTTCAAATTGTGCCCCTTGTTCTTGCACACCTCTTTATTTGAAAGATGCTATCCTCTTGGACTTTGTTGATTCCCTTGAGGTACTTGAAAGTTTCTATCATGTCCCGGCTCTCCCTCCTTTCCTCGAGGCTATACATGTTAAGCTCCTTTAGTCTCTCTTCATATGTCTTCCGGTGCAGACTCTGCACCATTTTAGTTGCCCTCCTCTGGACAGCTTCCATCCTGTCTATGTCTTTGTGAAGACTGGGTCTCCAGAACTGCAGACAGTACTCCAGATGGGGTCTGACCAGCTGTCTGTACAGAGGGATAATAACTTCCTGTTTTTTATTGGTGATGCCTCTCCCCTATGCATCCCAATATCCCCCCAGCCCTCCTTGCTGCCCTCTCACATTGCTTGCCCACTTTTAGGTCATCTGATATGACTACCCCCAGATCCCTTTCCATTTTTGTTGTTGTTAGTATCTCACCCCCCATTGTGTACTCTTCCCCTGGGTTTTTGTTTCCCCCATGTGCATTACCTTGCACTTCTTAGCATTGAATCTAAGCTGCCATATATTTGACCATTCCTCTAACCTTGCCAAGTCCCTTCTCATCCTTTCCACCCCACCTTGTGCATCAACTCTGTTGCAGATCCTTGTGTCATCTGCAAAGAGACATACTTTTCCTTCCAGTCCCTCTGCAATGTCGCTTATAAAGACATTGAAGAGGACCAGTCCTAATACTGAACCCTGCGGTACCCCACTAGTAACCCCCCTTTCATCAGAGTGGACTCCATTTACTATTACTCTCTGTGTCCTGTTTTCCAGCCAATTTTTTACCCAGTCTGTCATCTTGGGACCCACTCCCAGGCTAGCTAACTTGTATATTAATCTTTTGTGTGGGACTGTGTCAAATGCCTTGCTAAAGTCTAGGTAGGCCATGTCTACAGCCCTCCTGATCTACTACTTTGGTCACCCAGTCAAAGAAATCTATCAGATTTGTCTGGCATGACCTTCCTGCTGTGAATCCATGCTGCCTTGGGCCCTGTGCCCTCTGGCCTCTAGATACTCGACAATTCTTTCCTTCAGAAGTGATTCCATCATTTTCCTACCACTGAGGTTAAACTAACAGGTCTATAGTTTCCTGCTTCTGCCTTGCTCCCACTTTTGTGAAGGGAATCACATCTGCCCTCCTCCAGTCCTCGGGTACCACCCCATCCTCCCATGATTTGTTAAACAGGGTAGTCAGTGGTGTCACTAATTCTACCCTTAGTTCTTTTAGAATTCTGGGATGAATCCCATCAGGCCCCATTGCTTTGTCCACCTTCAGTTTTAAGAGTTCTTTCAGAACCCTTTCTTCTGTAAATGGGCTGGTATCAACTTCTGTATCCAGTGTGTTTCTACTGTTTGTTCTAGGTAACTCCTCCCCCCCTTTTCCATTGTAAATACTGAGCAAAAATATTTGTTTAGTATCTCTGCCTTTTCACAGTCTCCCTCTGCCCACCATCCCCCCCCTTATTAAGCCTCACTATCCCTCCTTTGGTCTTCCTTCGCCCCTGATGTACCTATAAAAGGTTTTATCCCCTTCTTAACTGAGTTGGCTATCTTTTCCTCGGTTTGGGCCTTTGCTGTTCTGACTGCCTTCCCAGCTTCCTTTGCTTTAACTGATACAGTTCTTTGTCCTGTTCCTTCTGTGATTCCTTGTACTTCCTGAAAGCTTTCTTTTTCTTGAACCTTCACTGCCACTTCCTTTGAGAACCATAGTGGTTTCTTACATAGTTTAGTTTTGTTTATTTGCTTCACACAAAGGCTTGTTGCCTCTGTGATGGCAGTTTTTATTATTCCCCATTGTTCTTCCACCCTCCTTCCTGCCCATTTGCTAGTGCATTCCTTAGGCACTTACCCATTTTGGCAAAGTCAGCCCTCCTAAAGTCCAGTACCTTTGCCTTTGTATGGCTTGACTCCATTGCTGTGTTTATTGTGAACCATACTGTTCGATGGTCGCTAGTTCCCAGATGGCTACCCACTTCTACATCTGTGATCCTCTCTTCATCTCATTTTGAGAGAACCAGGTCTAAGATTGCTCCCTCGCGAGTGGGCTCCAGTACTAGTTGTCTAAAGCATGCCCCCTGTAGGGCATCTAGAATAACCCCACTCTTCAAGTGGCTCGGCAACTGCACTCCAGTTAACATCTGGCATATTCAGATCACCCATCAGCAATATCTCCTTTTGCCATACTAAGTATACTTCTATCATTTCTTTGTCCATTTCCTCCCCCTGAGAAGAGGTCTGTATCTAACCCTGTGCGGATTGTGGTGCCATTGCTGGTCTCCAAATTTACCCACAGTGCTTCTTCTCCCTCCCTGTTTTCTTTCTGTTACTTTGATTCCTTCCCTTATGTAAAGAGCTTCTCCTCCTCCTCCTCTTTTACCCTCTCTGTCTCTCCTGTAGATAGTGTATCCTGGTATGTTTACGTCCCAGTCATGGTTTTGTGCCAACCATGTTTCTGTGACTGCCACGATATCCAGATGTTCCTCCTCCATCATGGCCACTAATTCAGGAAGCTTGTTACTCAGACTACGCACATTGGTACTCATTGCTTTCCATTTTTTGATGGCTTTACTTTCTGTTGCAGCATCCTCCACTGAGCTTTCTACTTCAGTCATTTTCTCATTTAGTACCCTGTTTTGTAGGGAGACGCTGGGATTTTCCTGCTGCTTATCAGTGCCTCCCCCCTTGTCTAGTTTAAAAGCCTGCCAATGAAGCATTTAAACCTATTGCTCAAAAGACTTGTTCCCTTCCTGGACAGATGCAGACCATCCTGCCAGTATAGGCTGGTGTCCCTCCAGGTGGAACCCCAGTTCCCAATGAAGCCAAGCCCATGTGCTCCACACCATTTTTTTCAACCACTCATTAAACTGCATGGTGCAACGTGCCCTTGCCTCACTCATGCCATTGACAGGCAGCACCTCTGAGAAGGATACTGTGTGTGCTACTTGTCTTAGGCCCCTCCCCAGTTCTACAAAGTCCTTCTGCACTGCTGTAATCTCATGTTGAGCCAAGTCATTTGTCCCTAGGTGGACAATGACATCCAGCTCAGACTTCCGTGCAGCTGTTCTCGTGATCCTGAGGATGCGCTTCCTGTCCCTCCAAGCCATGGCACCAGGCAGGAACTTTACTTCAGTTTTCCCTGCTCCCCCCAGTTCTATCCCCCTAATAATTGAGTCCCCCACCAGGAGCTGCTTCCTTTCCTTGTGGTGTCCTCTGTCTCCTTCCTGTGGGCCTCCCTTGTGACAGGTGTCCTCAGCCTCCTTAATCTCCTCTGTGCATGCTTTCATAGGGGAGCTGTGCTCCCCCCAGAATGGTGTATGGATTGTGAAGTGGAACAACTGACTGGGTGTGCCTCTGTTCCACCATCCTCACCCTCCTTGAGCTCACTGTGGTCCAACTGCTGTGCTTTCTTTGCAACCTCTGAGGTAGTGGTGGTGGCTCTGGTGCTCCCTGGATGGGGGAGGTTCCCTTCCTACCATCCAGTCTGGCCTGGGGGAAGGTTCTCTTACTGTTGTCCAGTGTGGCCTGAAGATGGGCAACTTCCTCCCTCAGGGCAGAGAGTTGTCTGCAAATAGGGCAGCATCTCAGCCTCCAGAAAGACTCCCGGAAGACTGCTGCCCACAGCCATTACATTTTCTCCCCACATGATTATGTACTTTTTTGTGTGTGTGTGTTGTGTGTGTGATTGGTTTGTTATATAGAAATATATATATATTATACAATGTGTATGTATATTTTCAGTGCTGTGTTAGAGAGATATGACATTGATATGCACCTTGCACTCTTGAGGAAATGATGTCAGAACCCCAGGTATAAAGGAACTATTTCCAGGGGTAGGTGGGGTGAGGGGTGGGAAGGGGTTGGACCTAAACTGTGCCCTCACAAAACAATCAGCTAAGAGCTCTGACCCACAGCTGCGATGAGTGCCTTCCTGTCTGCAAGATACTATACACAACAGTTTGACAGAGAAAATCCCCTGCTAATCAAACAGACAAAAATCCAGACATCCAAGTCAGACACAGGTAAACCTCCCCAGCCCCAGAACAGCCTGATGGTTTGTGCTCTGAAAGCAGTCAGCCTGGTGGTTTGTGCTCTGAAAGCAGCCCCAAAATAAGTCAGCTGTGCTTTAACCTCTACCTGCACTGAAAATCTTAAGAATTGTAACAAGACTGTTGGGCTCCCAGCGTGGCAGCAGGAAAAGCTGTTCAGGGGGATGTGGAGCTGACGGGGATTGGGCACCCCCGTCGGCCAAAACAAGATTTGCCACACTGGGGTGGGCTCCCAGTGTGGCACCGGGAAAGCTTTTGGGGGGCATGCAGTCTTGGAGCCGACGTGGGGATTGGGCACCCCGTCGGCTATAATAGTTTTACCATGCTGGGGTGGGCTCCCAGCGTGGCACCTGGACAGTTGTTGAGCGGAGCTGATGGGGATTGGGCACACCCGTCGGCCATACAGTGTGTGCGTGGGGGGGGAGCGCATCAGCACTCAATATGCATGCTTGCATGTGTGTGTGCGTGGGGGGGGGAGAGCTCTGCTCTCTGAAGCGGAGCTCTCCCTTTGAACTGTATGCCACTGTATTTTCAGCTTGTCATAGACAGCTGCAGCAGTGATTGGGGAACTGGAGCCATGCCTGCAAACACACTGGCTGCATTGGAAGACGGGCTGACACACCTCCGAAAACTCGGATGATGGCACTATGTTTCTTGCACATGTGTGCAAGCAACTTAATAAATGAGAGGCACCAAGCAGGGAAAGCAGGGAATACAAATAATGGCTGCAGAACAGACATCCAATAGCAGCAACTGAGGAAAAGAAGGCTGTGGCTGGATCTCACTGGGAAAGTAAAGAGTTGGCCAGCAAAGGAAAGCCGAAAGCTGGGAACTACAATGAGAAAGGAGAACAGAAAGAAACACAAGCAACAAGAATCCAAAAGCACAGAAAAGAAAGACAGTTAAATAGCAGGAAGCCACAGACTACAAACAACTGGGGCAGTAATGCACAAAGAATGGGGATTGGGGGAGGGGCAGCAGAAACAAGTACCAGAGAGAGAGAGAGAGAGAGACAGAGACAGAGAAGTAAGACAGCAGCACAGAAATGAAATGCAAAGCACAGCAAATGAAACCAGAAAGAAAACAAAAATGGGGTGGCAGAAGCAAAGGAACGAGCAGGCAATAGAAAGCACAACAGAAGCAGCAAAGGAAGCAGAAACAGCAGAACAAGAAGAAAGCAGAGGATCTTGAGGCAGCACCATGATAAGACCAAACATGAAAACAGTAGGCAGGAGAGGTGTGTGACTGTGTGGTGTATACTGGGGGGTCTGGTAGCCTGCCACTGAACCTCAGGTGAAACCCTTCAAATTTAGCATTTGTGTTCAACAGATAAACTTCACACAAGGGGCAGGATTCACAAAGACAGCCAAAAATCTCACAGCTGTGGGAAAAAGGCCTGTAGCACTGTGGAAACACTGGTGCGGATATTCTGAAAGAAAAAGTGTGCACGTGCGGAATTCTGTAAAAAAAAAAAAATGTAATTGCAGAAATTCAGCAGCTGCAGAAATTCCGCAAGTGCTGAAAATCCACAGCTGTGGATCCGCAGCTGTGGAAAAGGTTTAGGAAGCACAACAACAGGTGATCCATATTAGCTGGAGCAGCAGACTTTCACAGTCTTGCCATAGATGTAGGTGAAATACCAACAGAGAGACCTGCAACCTTTCCCTCAACTGGGACCACTGCAGCACCACTGGTTCTAGAAAAACCATGCACCACAGTGGCTGTCTATAACTGATGGTCATGTCTCTCCCTGGAGCATTTCTGTTGCCTGCTGCAGTAGCACTCACTGCAGGCTGTTCAGCCTCTACTGCCTGTGGGGCTCCTTCATGGGCTGCACTGGGTCTGGTGGTGGCTGTTTGTTGTCTTTCATTGACAGTGTGTGCTAGTGTTGCTGTTAACAGCTGCCACTGCTATACACCCACTGGTTTGCTCTTACTTGTGCCTGACCTCCACTATTATGTATTTCAATTGTTGGGGCACTGCTTTTTGCTCAGGGAGTGTTACACCTCACTCTCATGTGTGCTACATTTTTTTCGCAACTGCAGAAAAACACTGGCTGAGAATAGCCTTTAAGGGGATGTGCTGTACTTATTAATGACTTTTTCTCTCAGGCACCTCCGCAGCTGCACTTTTTTCCACAGTCCGTAGTGTATTTTTTCCACAGCTGCGGAAGTTTTGTGTATAGCACTCAGAGCAATTTCCCTTTTTTCTTCCGCAGCTACAGAACTTTTGGGGACTTAGGGAAGGTTTTGCACCTTCAGATTTTTTGTGAATCGCCCCCCAGAGATTTTTCAAAAATATGAGTGGTGGCCATCTTTAGTGATGTGAGCCATTAATTACAAAATTAGCTATAAAAGCTGTTGTACAAATATATGAGAAAATTAAAAATGCAATGAGGGTGAAGCTAAGGATGTGAAAAATACATCAGAAATACATTTTTGCTAAAAAAGCCCTATATGATGACACTATTTGCTGACTGAAAATTACTGCTGCTTTAAACATTATTGCAGTGGGTTCCTAGCTCATTGCTTAATGAGTTGTTAATTGGATGTTTTGTTTAAAATTATGCATTTTGAGGACTGACTTTGCACATGAACGTAATGTATAAAACTTAAAATAGCAAAGTTTGAACAAAAAATTATATTCAAAATGAGTGACATTACATTGCCAAATACTAAGCTGTAAACTCTTTCAACTTCATGCTTTAAACTCAGTGCTAGTTCCTTTAGATTCCTGGGGCTAGACAGTCAAAAAAGTGAAAAGTGGAGCACAAAGGTTTGTGCTGCGCTTGTACCTACATCTGACCCAGCGGTTGTCATCTTCTGTTGGATAGCGGACCGGTGCTATCCGATTGAATATCAGCTTGTGTTGATGCAATGCTAACTCATGCTGTGTGACCCTGACATGAACTAGGCTGTATCCAGCCCATAGTGATTTGCACTCCCCGATCAGATACCATCTGGAGCCATGGCGTGATATTCAGCTGCAAAATGCAAATAAACCCATTGGGTATGCAAGGCATTAAGAGGCCATTTGCATTTCCATTATGGGCTCATTAGCATGTGAAGCAGTACCTGTTTGCACCTGTCCAGTTGGAGCCAGTCACATTAGCCTTTGTGATGAGGGGCACCCCCCACCCCCTGAATGCCTTTCCCCATATGTTAATGTAGTCCCTGGTGTCTAGTGGCATCCCCATCCCCAAACACCCATCCCATGACAACTACATGTTGCCTGCTGTCTAGAGGGACTCCTCGCCCTCTGACCACCTGTCCTGTGACAGACAAACATTGCTCATTGTCTAGAGGCACCCTCTCACCCTCCACCCACCCATACTGGGACATCATAATGAGACTCTGGTGTCCAGTGGCACCCCTACCCTCCAATCACCAATCCTGGTATGGTGCATGTAGTCGCTAGTGTCTAGTGGCACCCCCCCCACCCTCAGATCACCCATCCTGGTGATTGCACTATAGTCCCTGTATCCTGTGGCACCCCTCACTCTCCAGTCACCCACCTGGGTGATTAGCACCATATCACTGGTGTCCAGTGGCACCCCTTACCAGATAATCATCTTTCCAAATAATTGCAACTTAGTCCCTGATGTCTAGTGGCCCCCCAGAACACCCATCTTGTTGATCGCAATATAGTCCCTGGTTTTCAGTGGCACCCCCTGAACACCCATCCAGTTGATTGTAATATAGTCCCTGGTGTCCAGTGGCACCCCCTACCCCCTGATCACCTACAATGGTGAGTATCTCCATATCCCTGGTGTCCACCAGCAGCCCCACCCCCAAGTCCATGTCCCCAGTACAATCTCTGGCATCCAGTGGTACCTCCACCCCCATCCCCGACTGCCAGATAACAAATACACCAGTGCACATTGCCAGGTCAGAGGCCCAAACACCTGCCCCATTCGCACCCAGCACCCCCTTCACCTTACCATGCAAGATGGGGATGTGCAGTGCATATCTCTATAGCGACCAGCACAATCCTCCTCACACCTGGCCACCCTATGGGCTACAGTGAGTGCACATACAGTATAGTGTACGTGCACTCACTGTAGTTCATTGGATGGCCAGCAAGGGAAATGTGAGGAAGGTGGTGTCAGTCACTGAAGAGGTATGCACCACATGTCCCCATCTTGCACAGTAAAGTGATGAGTGCTGTGCTGGATGCAGTGAGGTGGGAGGGTGGCCTCTGGCCCAGCAATGTGCACCACTGTTTTTATCACCGAACAAACAGGGATGGGGCAGGGGTACCACTGGACACCAGGGATTGTATAAGTGACATGGGCTGGATGCTTGGGGTGGGGGGTGCCACTGGACAGCAGGGATATGGTGCTACTCACCATGGCAGGTGATCAGTGGGTGGACGTGCCACTGTACATCAGGGACAATATTGCGATCAATGGCATGGGTGTTTGGGGGGCCACTGGACACCAGGCATATGGTGCTCTCATGACAGCAGGTGATCAGGGGGGTGGTGGTGCCACTGGACAAAAGGGACAATACTGTGATTAATGGGACAGGTGTTTGGGGGGGGCACTGGACTCAAGGAACTATATTGCAAGCAGCGGGTGGGTGTCTTGGCTGCAGCTTGAAGCCAGGGACTATATTGCAATAACCATGATGGGTGATCAGCAGGTTGGGATGCCACTGGACAGCAGAGATATGTTGCTACCCACCCCGGAGGGTGGTGGAGGGTGCCACTGGGCATGAGGGACTATAGTGGAGTCACTGGAATGGGTGATCAAGGGGTGGGGGGTGCCACTAGACACCAGGAAATAGGTGAGCTGTACCAGGATGGGCGATCAGAAGGTGGGTAGGTGCCACTGGACACCAGAGTATACTTGCAACATCCAGGGATTGGTGGTTGAAGGGTTGGGGGTGCCTTTAGACACTGAGCAATGCGTGGCTATCATAGAACATGTAGTCAGAGATGGGGGTGCCTCTAGACACCAGGCAATGTGTGACTGTCATGGTACAGGTGGTCAGAGGGTGGGAATTGTCTCTAGACATCAAACAACATGTGGCTGTCATGGGACAGGTGGTCGGAGGGTAGAGAATGCCTCTAGACACCGAACAATCTATGGCTGTCACTGGATGGGTGGTCAGAGGGTGAGGG
This sequence comes from Neoceratodus forsteri, assembly GCA_016271365.2. Classification (NCBI taxonomy): domain Eukaryota; kingdom Metazoa; phylum Chordata; order Ceratodontiformes; family Ceratodontidae; genus Neoceratodus; species Neoceratodus forsteri. Next base: position 593,463,231 of record CM028133.1, on the reverse strand, counting down.
GTGTCTGTAGATAATAGGCAATATGTGGCTATCATGGAACAGTGTTCGAGGTAGAGGTGCAACTGGACACCGGGGCTACAGTAACATATTGGGATGGGATTTTGGGGCAGTGGGGGTGCCATCAGATGCCAGGGCAACATTTACACAGACCAGATAGGGGGATCATGGGTGAGGGGTGTCACTACTCCCACGAAGCTGTCCAAATGTCACGGGATAGGCAAACAGGGATGGGTGGCTGTAATACAGCCATCCAGCCATGAGTACTTTGCATCCAGTTAAGACTAGGTTTGCAAAGGCAGTAAATAGTTCACCTCTGGGTGCCATTTACCACTGACACAAACTGCTAACTGCACCACTGCACTGATCTGTGGGGGAACCCTCTCATTTGTATAGGTGCAATATTATGTTAGCACTTGAATGCTAATGAGGTTAGCCTATTCTACAGGGGTCTCTAAATTCAGATCCCACCCTCAAACAGGCCGCAGAACCCAGTTAGCACAGTCACACACCACTTAGCACCCACACTAACTTTTGAATATCTGGCCCCTGGTTGTCAACTAAATAGTAGTGCAGTTGCTTTAAAGTTTAATGCTGACCATACTTTTTGGCTGTCCCTCAGGAGGAGGGTTAACAAGTAACTCTTGTTAACGTCTGAAACAAGCATCAGCTTCTGCTCGGCCTCTTTTTAAGTGATGATGCTTGTATTATGGGTTCAAATGCTGATGACTGTAATTAAGTGTTAACCTTCTAGTATAAATTTCCACACTCTGCTCACATCCAACCTGGACAGAGTTCTTAGTGCTTGTAGTTGGTCACTGTGCTGACAATGCATATAGTGGTGCTTGTGCTCCATGGCCTAGTCCTTATAGGATTAGTGAATGATCCTGTCCCTAATATTAAATACATTATTTCAATCCCACTTGAAAATTTGGCACACTCATCCATGCTTTTGTCCCCTCCGACACCATGAGCCCTTTGAATCTGCAGCTTAAACTGCACCACTTGCACCTATCCCTGCTGATAGCCAAGTGGAATGCCACATATTTGCTAGCAAGTCAAGTCCAGAGCCTGTCACCTTCCAAATCAAGTTGAGCAGGCATAAGACTGTGCACTAGGGGCTGTGTCACATCCTCTTGAAGCTTTCTAACACTACGGATTCTGATGTCTGGCAATATACACCCCAACCCTCGACCTTCCCCAGTTTGAAGACTGTCCACCAAAAATCTGGAAAACTATAGATCACCTCTCTTATTAGGAGTCTCCTGGCTACATTTGAGCATTTCAAAGTCTGGATGGAGACACTCCACCCTGACCTAATTGTGCTAACCGAATCATGGTTCACCCCTAAAATCCTTTTATGCTGCTGTAGTACTCTAGGGGTATAACTTACTAAGAGAAGATCACCTTGACAGACATGGTTGGGGTTGCAAAACTTACTATAAAGCAGACTTAATGATCAAAAAAATTGACCTGAAAGATAGACTGCCCAGTTGTGAGTGCCTTGCCAACAAATTGGCTCTGTGAAACAGCCACATAAATCTGGTCTTCATGACAACCTACATCTTGCCAGGACACCAGGACAAGCACCTGGGTATCTTCTGCAATTACTTTTCATAAACCAGCTCAAACTGTGAAAAGGTACTCCTGGGTGACTTTAATGTCAACTGGAACACTGAAAGCAGCACCAGCCACCAAGATCAGATAATGAGTCTCTTCTTAATGCAAAAAGTAACCCAGCAATCCAGAGCAAACTACAACATGGGCAACCAAACCCTCCTCAGTTGGCTACTGACTATTAACCTTGACAGGATTGCAGAGGTCTCAGTCCTCCCTATAGCATGAGTGACCAGTCCCTGGTCCTATGCACATGGACAGTAAAACATCCCAAACCTTTCCCAGGTCACCCGCAATAGCATACTAAAACCTGAAGGGGTAGCCAAATTCAAGAGAAAGATAGCACAAATTGATTGGAGCTACCTAGAAGTGATCCTGGATGTTGACTGGGCCCTGTACTTCCTGATCATGGAATTAAGCACAGTCTGTGACCAGTTTGCCCCTATAAAAAAGGTAAAGTCAGAAGTGACACCAGTGCCTGGCTCCCCCAGATCTTTTTCAGCTAATGAACAAGAGGGACAAATGCTGATCTGTTGCCAGAGAATCCATGATTGCTGCTTGCCAGCAGAAATACAGGGAGCTTAGGAACAAGTGCATGAAGAAAGTTAGGGTAGACAAATCCAACTACTTTAAAGCCCAACTAGTATTACATGTGAATTTCTGGGAGAACGTAAACTGCCTACTTAACAAGGAGGAAATGAAATTCCCAATTATCCTGAACATAGATGGTAATGAGGTTATTGACCCCGCAGGCATCGCTAACAAATTTAATGAGGCCCTCACCAACCTTTTTTTTCTGAATAATAGTTTTTTTTTTTTTTCCAATATACGTGTTCCATTTCATACAAATCAGGTACAGTCATGTATCTTCTGATTCTCAGTTTGTTACTTTCCATAAATTGTAATAATAAATAGATGGCTATTAATGTCAAAATAGGGTATTCCATTTATTTATTTGGAGACAGTATAGTGCAGTGAGTTAAGGCTCTGAGCTGCAGATCTGGAGACCTAGGTTTGAATCCCATAGCCACCTAGGTGCATACTGTATGATCCTGAGCAAGTCACTTAACTTTCTTGTGCTCCCAGGTCGCATCTGGAAACAAGCTTCAGCTTAGTGTGCTACTCCTGGTTAAACAATTTTCCCTTTCCCTTATACATCTATAAGTTAGAAGTGCTATCAGGACCCAAATTCCCCGGACAAATAAAATCTTCCACAGTCCATTCTTCTATTCTTTTATTAAATAGTTTTCACAGTGGACCATATTCCCTTAAAAATCCATAATTATATAAATTGCTCAGCAAATTTTGTTTCCATTTCATTCTTGGAAACGGCAGTGAAACTGTATCATATTTCCAGTTTTTCAGAAGTAGTCTTTTTATAGTCATGAAATTAGCTTTTAATATTAATCTACTTTCTAGCTTTATTCTGCTCCCATTAATCATTTCTAATACCACCACTTTAAGATCTTTCCACTGTGAAAACTGAAAACCATTTTTTTCCAAACATCCAAAGGCTTGTATCCACCAAGAACAACATAACTAACATTTCCAAAAAAGATGTAGCATATCTACCTTTGCTTGCCCACAATGTCAACAGTTATCTGATAATCCTGAATTTATTTTATGTAATTTATGTAGTGAGTAATAAGCTCTAGTAAGAATTTTGTATTGGATAGTGCTAACCCTCATAAGTTTATATTATGCAATGGAGTTGCAGGCCAATTGCCATTGTTGTTCTGTATATTTTTGTCCTAATTATCCTTCCCATTGTATAAACATAGCTATATATATATATATATATATATATATATATATTAAACATTGTATGGTTTCTGAAGTTCTTTTTAATAACTATGCATGTTTTGGGATTATTCTTAAAATATCTACCCATTCTTCCTGCATTTTTTTTATTTGGGACTGTTTCCTACCTCTTGTATTCTTTTACATAAAGACTGCTAAGCTGGTTAAAAAAGAATATTTGATTTTCACTTAATGAAAATGTGTCCCTAAATTGTATTCATTTCATTTTACTTCCTTTTTCAAAGAAGTCTTCACATTTTTTGATTCCTTTAGTTTGCCAGACTTTATTATGTATTTTTTCCGTGCAATTTAAAAATGTTGGTTTCTCCAAATTTTGTTCCTTGGTGAAGTATGTATATCCCACTTAGCCCTGTTACTGAATCTAACCAACAGCCCAGCTAGCTTTTTAATAATAAGGCTTTTTAATTGTAACCTTTTTTTAGCTGTAAACCAGATTTGTTTTATATCTACCTCTTCATTATGCAGCTCTTGCAGTACTGAATTTACAGTATGTAGTCACATTCTATACTTTTGTCTTCTTCTTTAGGCCATTTAATTGCCAGTTTTGCCATAAAGGCCAAATAACATTTTTCAATATTCAGGCACACCAGCCCTCCATGGTCTTTTACTGGGCATAATTTGTGCCACAAAATTATTGCTGGTTTATTATTTCATAATGATTTTTTAAATAAACTGTTTATATTTTTGAACCACATGGAAGTTATTGGGGTTAGAACTGACTGCAATCTATAGGATTTAAAGGCGACCACTACCATCTTAATTGTTTGTATCTTGCCTCATAGAGGCAAAGGTATTTTACTACAGCTTAAGAATCTATCTCACAGAGATTTATATAATTCTTTATAATTCAGCTCAAACAAGCTTTCTAATTTATTTGATATATAATTACCTATATATTTCATCCCATTTTTTGTATATTTGCTTTAATGTTTTTTTGTAGATTCTCTGGTTGAATTATATTAAAAAGAATCATCTCTGATTTATTTTTATTAATTTTGTAACCTGCAATCTTTGAAAATCTCTTTATTGATATTTTTAGTTCTTGCAGACTTACTTCTGGTTTTTGTGAGTAGTACATCATCTGCGTATACATTTAATTTGGTTTCCTGACTGCCAATCAGAATCCCTTTTATCATATTTTTTTCCCTACTTTCAATTAACAGTAACTCTTGTCTTACCCCTTTATGCAATGCAATGGGTTCTAGAAAAGTATCATTTACCTTTATTAATGATATTGTTTCTTTTTAAATTGTTTTAATATTCTCAATAAATTGTTTTGGGGAAATTAAAAATTCTATGTGCCTCATAGAAATATTCCCATTATAACATATTAAAGGGACACTGTCAACCTGTTTTTCACCATATAATTTCTAGTTAAAAACTCACATTTTATGATTGCTTACCTTCTCTAAAATTCATTGATGTTGCTGTTTGTTTTGTCTGTCTCCTTGTTTAGTAGAACTGAAATGCATGGCAGTGTATATTTGTAAACAGCTTTGTGTTTGTTAACATCCTGGATTTTTTATTATGGCATATTTCCTGAGCATTAGAAACACACCCAAATAGTGCCGTCACTCATGAGGAAGTAGCTTCCTAAACTCCCACTGCATCACAGTGGCTAGACTGTGTTGTGGGTGTTCCCAAGTCCAGGAAAGATGCAGTTGGAGCTGATCAAGGAATGTAAACAAACCTGTGTTTGTGTGGTAACACCAGTATGGTAGGCAGTCTGTTTTTCACTTTTTCTAAGAAAAAAAGAGTCAGAGTCAAACTGCCAGCTACATCAGTAATCTGTACAGAATGTTGGCAATCATAAAATGTGTTTCTTAAATTAGGGACACTTTGAGACCTAAGGGGGTTGACAGTGTCCCTTTAAAGGCTTTAGTTGTATCCAAAGCCAATAATACTGCAGGGATACTGGAACCTTTTAAGTATTCTATAATACACTGAATGTTAAATAAACCAGATTGAATAGTTCTATCTGGTATAAAACCTGTCCGATTATTATGTATCATATTATTAGGTAATAGTAACATTCTATTATTCAATATTTTAGTGTAGATCTTATTATCCTCATTTAAAATTGCCACCAGTCTGTAATTTTCTATTCTAGAAACATAGAAACATAGAATCTGATGGCAGATAAGGACCGCTTGGCCCACCTAGTCTGGCCATTCCCCTACCTAACGGATAGCTGCAGATCCTAGTTAACCAACAGCCTACTTCCTCCTACCCCCCACAAGAATTGCCTTACGTCTGTCCAATGCATTCTTGAATTCCCCCACTGTTATTGACTCTATGACCTCCTCAAGAAGGCTGTTCCATGCATCTACAACCCTCTCTGTGAAGAAATACTTCCTCACATTACATCTGCACCACCCCCCCAACTTCAAATTGTGCCCCATTGTTCTTGCACATCTCTTTTTCTGAAAGATGCTACCCTCTTGGACTTTTTTGATTCCCTTGAGGTATTTGAAAGTTTCTATCATGTCCCCCCTCTCTCTCCTTTCCTCGAGGCTATACATCTTAAGCTCCTTTAGTCTTTCTTCATATGTCTTCTGATGCAGACCCTGTACCATTTTGGTTACCCTCTTCTGGGAAGTCTCCACCCTGTCTATGTTTTTCTGGAGATGGGGTCTCCAGAACTTTACACAGTACTCCAGATGTAGTCTTACCAACTGTCTGTACAGAGGGACAACAACTTCCTGTTTTCTACTGGTGATGCCTCTCCCTATGTATCCCAGTATCCCCCCAGCCCTCCTTATTGCCTTCTCACATTGCTTGCCCACCTTTAGGTCATCTGATATGACTACCCTCGGTCCCTTTCCATTTTTGTTGTCAGTATCTCACCCCTCATTGTGCACTCTTCCCCTGGGTTTTTGTTTCCCAGGTGTATTACTTTGCACTTCTTTGTGTTGAATCTAAGCTGCCATACACTTGACCATTCCTCCAACCTTGCCAAGTTCCTTTTCATCCTTTTAACCCCACCTTGCATATCAAACCTGTTGTAGGTCTTTGTGCCATCTGCAAAGAGAGATACTTTGCCTTCTAGTCCCTCTACAATGTCACTTATAAAGACATTAAAATGGACCAGACCCAGTACTGAACCCTGTGGAACCCCCACTAGTAACCCCGCTTTCTTCACTGTGGACTCCATTTACTATTACCCACTGTGTCCTGTTGTCCAGCCAATGTTTTACCCAGGCTACCACACTGGGACCCACTCCCAGGCTGGCTAACTTGTTTATTAATCTTTTGTGTGGGACTGTGTCAAAATGCCTTGCTAAAGTCAGTATAACGCAGTGGTCTAAGGCTCTAAGCTGCAAATCTGGTGACATCCAGCAGATCAGGTCTGGGTTTGAATCCCACAGCTTCCACTTGCATACTGTGTGACCCTGAGCAAGTCACTTAACCTCCTTGTGCTCCCAGGTCGCTCCTGTAAAAAAGCTTCCAGCTAAGTGTGCTATACCTGGTTAAACAACTAAATAAAAAAATAAAATAAAGTCTAGGTAGGTTATGTCCACAGCCCCTCCTTGGTCTACTACTTTAGTCACCCAGTCAAATAAATCAATTAGATTTGTCTGACATGACCTTCCTGCTGTGAATCCATGCTGCCTTGGGTCCTATGCCCCCTTGGCCTCTAGGTACTCAACAATTCTTTCCTTCAGAAGTGATTCCATCATTTTTCCTACCACTGAGGTCAAACTGACAGGTCTGTAATTTCTTGCCTCTGTCTTGCTCCCACTTTTGTGAAGGGGAATCACATCTTCCCTCCTCCAGTCCTCAGGTACCACACCATCCTCCCTCGATTTATTAAAAAAGGAAGTCAGTGGTATTACTAGTTCTTCCCTTAATTCTTTTAGAATTCTGGGGTGAATCCCATCAGGCCCCATTGCTTTATCCACCTTCAGTTTTAGGAGTTCTTTCAGAACCCTTTCTTCTGTGAAAAGACTAATATCACCTCCCCAATCCAGAGTGCTTCTATTGACTGGATTAGGTATCTCTCCCTGCTCTTCCATTGTGAATACTGAACAGAAGTATTCATTCAGTATCCCTGCTTTTTCACTGTCGCTCTGTGCCCAACCATCCTCCTCTTTATTCAGCCTCAGTATCCCTGCCTTAGTCTTTCTGTACTCGCTAATATACCTATAAAAGGTTTTGTCCCCCTTCTTAATCGAGTTGGCTATCTTTTCCTCGGTTTGGGCCTTTGCTATTCTGACTGCCTTCCCCACTTCCTTCTGCTTTAACTGGTACAGCTCTCTGTCCCGCTCCTTCTGTGTTTCCTTGTACTTCCTAAATGCTATCTTTTTCTCCCTAACCTTCCCCACCATTTCTTTCGAGAACCATAGTGTTTTTTTCTTTCATTTTGATTTGTTTATTTGCTTCACGCAAAGGCTTGTTGATTCTGTGATGGCGGTTTTGATGTTTCCCCATTGTTGCGCCATCCCACCTTCTTGCCTGTTTGCTAGTGCTTTTCTGAGGCACTCTAGTTTTGTCTTTTCCCTGTTTGGGTAAAACTGAGATATAGGCCATATAAAAAGAGCCTGGCATAGTATTAGATATTTTTATTTGATTATACAATTTCTCCAACAAGGGTACCAGAATAGCCTCAAATGCTTGAATAAATTCTAAAGTGAAGCCATCAAGCCCTGGACACAGCTTTTGCCATACTGTGTATAGTTTCTTGTATTTGTAGTGCTTTAATTGGGTGAAGCAGATTTTCTGCTTCTTGAACAGAGAGTTCATGTATTTTATATTGTTGACAATGATTAATATCTTCTTCCAAGGGGAAACATTTTGCAGTGTAAAGAATTCAATAAAATCAGCAAATTCTTTTATTATGTCAGCTTGTTCTGTCATTACTTGCCCATTTGTATTTTGAATTGCTGTTGTTTCTCTCAAAAGGAGCTGTTTTTACTTTTATTATTGTGTACTTTTGTGAAATGCCTTCTTGCTTGATTACTCTGTGATTACAGTCTTTTGGGAGACTTGTGTTGGGCTAGGCGCCAAGCTCCCCCACCCACCCAGTCTTTGTTGTGTAAATCTAGGTTTTAGCACCTCTTGCAGATTGCTGCAACTAAGTGCTTTTTCTGACTGCCCTCTCCTCTGTCCCTCCTTTCTAGCTGGCCTGCCTCGAGCACCCAGAGACTGGGTCTGGAAATGCGCCAGCGGGCAGGCGGCACCGACAGTCGAGAAGGAACCAGGAGGCTGGGAGAGACAGCCAGAAAGGTACGGGAAAGCCACAAAATTTTTGCCCCCCCCGGGTGTTTCTTTTATACACACTTTCCCGACGAATCTCTTATCCCCACCCATACCTAATCTCCTAGCCAATTCCCGAGCTCATTTCTTCACATCACCTTTAGTATCTTTAACCCCTACCTACTCTCCACCATGCTACTGTGCCTCCTATTGCTGCTTTGCCTCTCACCTTCCTCGGATCCAGAAGAGGAAACTGATGTAGCCCATGCCATGGTGATTAGGGCGGCTACTCCGGGCCTGTCTCCCTCTGCTGTCCCCAGTGATGCCCCCACCCCAAGCATAAACCGCCACTTCTGCACTGTAATCCTTGGGTATCCCACGAAAAGGCTCACAACCAGTTCGGCACTCCATAAGCCCCTGCTCCCTGACTGGCACTACAATGACCCCTATGCCTATCCATTAAGCTGGTACTTTATGTCAAAATCTATAACCACACAGCAGGATCATCACCCACTATACATTGGATCCCTAGCAAGAAGAAAAATCCTCTGATTACTCCCTATTCCCATCACTGTGCCCTCATCAAACTAATCTTCTTTCTGCTGATCTGTGTTGGCACTGTTGAAATCAACCCTGGACCCACAAAAGCTCTATCTCCCCATCTGACTTAGCCTCCATAAATGGCCTGAGTTTTCTTCACATCAACGCCTGCAGCCTCCCAAAAAGTTCTCATTAATACAGGCCTGGGTTGCACACACCTTATCTGACTTTCTGGTTATCTCTGAAACATGGCTCAAATCTGCAAAAAAAGACAGTGAAATAAATCTTCCCAACTACCAGCTCTTCAGATCTGACCGTCCATCCAGGGCGGTGGGTAGCCATCTATGTCAAAGCAAACATCTCTGCATCCTGCCTCAATATTACATCACAGCCAAAGGAATTGAATGCTTATCAATTAAAATAACCCTTCCCAACATATCATCTTTTCAACTGATTGGCTGCTAGGCCCCCTCTGCAGGCCTCAAACTCCTATCCCACCTAGGATCTATACTTAATCTAGGCCCTGAAGACACCATCATTTTAGGTGACCTGAATTTAAATTGGCTAGCCAATGCATCTGCACCCCTAGTAACCTTCTGTGACACTTATGGTTTCACTCAATTAATCAAAGAACCAACAAGAATTAACCCAAAGAATAATCTCAACAGCACACTCCTGGACATCATGTTGGTAAATAAGCCTCATCTGTATTCTCATGCTGGAGTGCTATTCAGTGACATAAGTGATCACTGTCCCATAGATGGCATAAGATCAACAATCAAGCCACCCAACCCTGCAAAATTTCTCCCAAGAAGGTCAAAAAAGAACTTTAATATTTCAGGATATCTCCATGATTTGTGCCACACCACACGTTGGCAAGAATTCTATCTCACAGCTTCAATAGAGACAGCTCTTCAGATCTTAAGTGATATTATCACAAGTGCCCTCAATATACATGCACCCTCACCAGTGTCAGAACCAAACTCAAATCTTGTCGCTGGTTCTCTGCTGACCTCAAATCTGCACTGCTTGCCAGAGATAAACTCTGAAAAGGGCAAGAAAGACAAAGGATCCAAATGACTGGCTTCAATTCAGAAAAGCCAGAAACTCCTGCACAAAACAAGTAAGAAATGCCAAGGCTGCCTTCTACACAGCTGAATTGGATGCCTCCTATCACAACCCCTCCAGGTTCTGGGGTACCATAAAGGGGATCCTAGGTCAAACTTCTACCCCTGTCTTACCACCCAAAGTGCACCTAAATAGTATTGAAATCACTGACAAGCAAGAAATCTTAAATGCCTTCAACGACCATTTCACTACAGCTGGCCTAGCTTTCGACTCCTCACCTGCAAACCTAATGAGATCATCACTAAACTTACAATCTACTGAGGGACAAAAGGCTGCTTCCACATTCTCCTTCAAACCAATACTCTTAAAAGAAGTAGAAGACCTTCTATTCCAACTAGATACAACTAAAAGTGCAGGTGCAGACTCCTGGATCCCTACTTTCTAAAAGTAGCACTGCAACTTAGCTGCCCCCGCCACTCACCTCTTCAATCTGTCCCTAGCCACTGGTTCTATCCCTCAATATGGAAGACAGCTCAAGTGTTTCCACTACTTAAGGCAGGTGATCCCATGGACTCCAACAATTATAGGCCCATTTCCATCTTACCAGTACTGTCCAAGATGCTTGAAAAGTTAGTAAACTTTCAGTTAAGTGCCTACCTTGATACCAACAATCTCCTTAACCCAGCTCAATCTGGTTTAGATCTATGCACAGCACCATCTCTGCCTTAGCAAAGTTACAAATGACTGGCAGACTGCCTAGACAAAAGAATAACACCTGTGCTGTGTTCCTGGATCTAAGCAAAGCCTTTGACACTGTGGACCATGAACTACTAATCTCCTCTCTGAACTCCATAGGCCTTGACTCACTCTCTCTTAAATGGTTCAGATGCTATCTCTCCGGAAGACTACAATTGGTAAAAAATGAAGGTGACCTATCCACCTCTAAACCACTCCTAAGAGGTGTACCACAAGGCTCCATCCTGGGCCCCATCCTCTTTGCATTTACATCAACAATATTGATTCCAATCTCTCACAATCTAATATTCACCTTTTTGCAGATGATACTGTACTATATGTCAGTAATCCCTCACCATCAAAAGCCTGTGAGCTTTTACAGTCTGAGTTCTCCCTCCCACAGCACAACCTACTAGAAAAGAAATTACTACTAAATGCCAAGAAAACGAAAGCTATGTTCTTTGCCACCAAGAGCTGCTCTTCCACTGTCCCATCATTCACCCTCCCACAATTATCTACCATCCTTGGTGAAAATCTGGAATACGTGGACAAATTCAAATATCTTGGAGTCTGGATTGACAATAAACTTGACTACACTAGCCACATTGAAGAGCTCCTGAAAAAGCTTAGACAAAGACTTGGCCTATTTATAGGATCAAACACTACCTGACCAGATATTCCAAACAAAGGCCAATCCTGGCATCATTCCTATCCCTCATTGACTATGCTGACTTCATGGCCACTGCTCCTCTCCCATTTAAATAAATTAGACACCTTGTATCATAGAGCTATTAGATTCATTACAGATCTTCCCACCAGCACCCATCATTGCTCTCTCTACAATGCAGTCAGTTGGACATCCCTACAACATAGAAGAAACAAAAATGCTGCTGTCTGGATCTACAAAGCTCTGACAAACAAACTCCCTTCCTACATCTCAGACTGTTTCAACCGGATCACATCCAGGCCTTACACCCTAAGGATCAATAAACTCATCATGCTGAAGATTCCTATCACCTGCACCCGGTATGGAAGGGCTGCAATCAGCTATTCCCCCTAGCACTTATCTGGAATTCTCTTCAAAAGACCCTGAAATTGGATACCCTCATTCCTTTAACATCCTTCAAAAAACTGTACACTAGTCTATTCCCAGAATCATGCAACTGCTTCCATAAGGCCTAGTCCTCTCACACCCCCTCCTTCCCCCACCCCTTTTTATGCTACCCCCCTAATTCTCTATCGTTCTTCTAGCTTGTTCTCCAACCTACTTCATACAAAAATGCCCACCCAAGTCCAACTGCCCGAGCTTTATCCCTACTATACTGTCTGTTTCTTTCCTTTTAATATGATTTAGGTTTATTGTCATTTTGCCTTGTATATATGTAAATATTTGTATATCTGTCTCATTCATAAATCATTGTATTTGTGTTCATTCTGTACCATGTTTTTGTGTAAAATTTGTAACCTTATATTGTTATGACCACTCAGGTCCATCTTGTAAATGAGCTATGCTCAATGATGTTCGCCTGAATAAATAAAGATTTTGATTGATTGATTGATTGGTTTCTAGTTTATCTTTTTTTTAAGGCCTGTATTCACTTTGCCAACATTTTTCCCACTACTTCACTGTTTGTTGTCTAGTTTTTGTTATATCTTGCCCATTTTTTTAAATATATGTAACGTCTGTAGTACTTAATTTTTTAAGTTATTTTAGCTCCTGTTCCTTATCTATTTCTCCATTTTTGACCACTAACTCCAATCCTTTGAGTTTTTTCTATTTTCCTGTTTAGTTGAAGTCTTTATTTATTTTTTCCTTGATGCCTTCGAAATTATCTGGCCCCTCACTGTAGCTTTAAGAGCATGCCAACTACTTATAATATTATTTTTTTATAATGAAGTTGTCTATTGAGAAATTTTCTATTGCCCTATAGATTTTTTGTTTAATTTCTGTATCTTTTAATAACTTGTAATTAAACCTTCAAGTATTTTTCTGTTTGTTCTCAGTATTTAAAATTGTACTGAAACTAACTGAATTGTGATCTGAAATAAGCAATGCCTCTATAACAGCAGTATTCCCCAAACTATCAATTAAACATTCCCTGGTTACCAAAAAATATAATCTAGCCTAGAGTATATTTTGTACCTACTGTAGCTGAGTAATATGTATAATCTTTTTCTTTTCCATGTAAATCCCTCCACATGTCTACCATAGTATGTGTATCTAAAAATTCCTGCAGCACTCTTGCCTTGTACTTGTCCCATTTTGATCCAGTAGGTGTTTAGTCCAAGTCACAATTCAATATACAATTCAAATATCCCCCAATACAATATTCTTGCATTTCCATCTATAAAGTAGTTTACTTATTTTAGCTAGGAGGCAATATAGCACAGAGGTTTAGGGCTCTCAGTTTCAAACCTGGAGACCTGGATTTCCATCCCATAGCCCCCACTTGTATACTATGTGACCTTGAGCAAGCTACTTAACTTCCTTGTGCTCCCAGATCACACCTGGAAACAAGCTTCGACTTAGTGTGCCTTTCCTGGTTAAACAATGTCTCCTTCCCTCCCCTTAAAAATCTTCCATAGCCTTTAAAAGGGGCCTAAATTGATCCAAAGATCATCTCCCATCCTTCTAATTTGGTTTTCACCAACACAATCCTGCCTCTCTTATCTGTTACAGAGTCCACTGTTTCCACCTTAAAATTTTTGTTAAAGAGAAGAGCTACCCCAGCATTTTTTTTATTTAGACTTTGGGAATGGTATAAATACCCCCCCTTCAATTTCTCTATTTCCATAGTGTTCAAGAAAGTCTCCTGAAGCATTATCAGATCAAAATGTAGTATTCTTTTCCTTGACAACATTTTTGCTCTTTTCACTGGTGAATTCATATCATTCACGTTCCAAGATGCTGTTTTAAAAATGTCCATTTTCTTGTAACATTTCCCTCATAGCCGTCATATTTATTTATCTTCCAAATGCTTTTTACATTTTATGACTCATTCTGATTTATTTTTTCTTTGCAGAATTTAACCTCTCTCCCTCTCCCTCTCCCCTTCCCCCTTCCCCTTCCTCCCCCTTCTTTCCCCCTCTTTATTCCAACGATCCTGGTATGTCTTACCCCCTTCTTCTCTTCGAGACAATTGCTTGCTCGTTGGTAGCCCCCAAGTCCTCCATGTCTTTATTTGAACCTTGACCCTCTTAATATAATAGCCAAATCACATTCTAGTCCAAAAAAAGTGTTATTTTCTCTTTTCCTTTCTAGTGCATTATTCCTTTTCTTTCTTCTGTCTTTTATCCTTTTTCAAATGTTGTAAAAATTTCTGGCAAGTGGATTTTCAAATCCTGAATTGCTGCATTAACCAAACTATAAAATAACACTTGATTGTTTAACAATACTTTCAGTCTAGAAGGAAAGATCACATAGCCTTTAATCCCTTCTTTCCACAGTCTTTGTTGAACCTCTCAAATTTTTTTCCATTGTTCCCACAATAGCTTAGAAAAATCATGTTTTAAATATATAACCTGGTCCTTGTAAGTGAATTAATTGGTTTTGAAAAAAGCTCACATTATTCTGTCTTTCACTTCAGATGATAATATTTTTTCAGCTACTGGTCTCACCCTTCCTGACCCCTCCTCTCTTCCATAAGTAAGCCAGTGAACCCTGTGTATTATTGGTAATCCTGTTTCTGTTCCCATTATTTTCAAAATAATGTCCGACACCACATCCTTTAGTAAAACATTTTTATTCCATTCTGGTAAGATCCCAAAAATCCTGGGGCCATATTCACAAAAGGTTGCTGCAAACTGCAACAATGGCAGCTTGTGGCAATGGCTGCTGCATCCAGAACCCTGCACCCAATTCTGCATCAGACATGGTCCCGAGGCCTGCATCCTGTGGCTTGTGGCATCTGTCCCAGGAAGGACGCAGCCCCAGGAATGCTGCAAGCTGCAGGACAGGTGGGTGGTAGAAGCGCTCACAGAAGGAAGCATGGCATGTGTCAATGCCCCCATGCCCATAGTACCCATAGTCTGAACAGCCCAGTGTGGGCAATTGCCCCCAAGCCTGATAATGCCACCCTGTATGCCTCTATGGGCTATTGGAACACCCCCATCCCCGCCCCAATGCCCAGTCATCTGCACCCCACAATACCATTCCCCCCTTCCCTCCCATAGGACTAGAGGGTATTGCCTGATAACTCCCTGGTGGTCCAGAGTCCCCCCACCCAGCAGTGCCAGCCCACCCCACTCCCCCCCCACATGCACACCTGGTGGGCAAGTTGGTGACTGGCACAGCCCACCTCTCACCTGCATGGCCAGCCGCCGACTGACCTTTGCTGAAAGAGCCTAGGTAATTATATATTTCAGTGAATGACAGCTGCTGTCATTCATGAAGTGCTTATAATTACTGTACGTGCTCCCAGTGGAGCCCAGTCAGTGGCTGTCCTGGTGGTGAGAGGTGAACTGTGCCAGTCGCTGACTTGTCTGTCATGTGTGTGTGTGTGTGGGTGGGGATGCAGGGTGGGCTAGCATTTTGGTTGGGAAGATGGGGGCCACTGGACCACCAGGGCCATTATGGGTTATTCTATTCTGTTTTCACCACTAACAGGATGCCAATTGGGGGGGTGAACAGGAATTGGGGGGGTCTGAAAGCCCATAAGGGCTTCATTGTTTGTGGAGCATGTTTCGGGACTGGGAGGGGCATGGCCCACACTGGCTCCCCTGTCCCCTACTAGTTGGGATTGCAGCATGGGGGTGATCAATGCATGGAGGGGTATGCACATGGAGGGGTGTTGGATCAATGGGAACAGGGCTGTTGGGAGGCTGTAGCCCATGAGGGCTATCTGGTGCTCCAATGGCGGCACATTGACAACACTATGAGGAAGGCAAAGACCACTTACACTAGCTTATAGCTGATGTAAATGTTCTTTGATGGATGTCCACCAGCGGTTGTCTCTGAATCCCGATTTGAGGACTTAACAGCCACCCTACCTGCATAGGGTGCATCTTCTGCCATAAACCCTCTTACGCCATGTCGCAAGGGGGTTTATGGCACATTGGTCCACTCGGGCGTAGGCAGCCTGCAGCATGTCACAGGCTGCCTTTCTGAATCCCAACATGTCACAACTCATGACGCAATTGCTACTGGCACCATTTTTTTTATGCAAGTTGCTTTGCATCCTGAGTTGACCTTTGTGAATCCAACCCCTAATGTATTTTCTTCTTGCTCAATTTTTTTGGTCATCTACTTTTGTTTTAACATAATCCTGCTGTTTCTTTAATTCTTTGACCTCTTGAGTTAATGGCATAAAAGAGTCCTCCACTTCTGATTGTCTGGTTTCTAGTTCATTTGTTCTTTTGATGTTTTGTTCCAATTTTGCATCCATCTTTGTGATAGTTTCTGCAAGATTGCTCATGAAGTCAGGGAGATGCTGTAACTTGTCTATAGATGCTTGAAGTATAAAGAAGATTTTTATTATTTGTAATGCCCATTCTAGTGGTGTATCTTTGCTTGTTCCTGGAATTTCCTCTTTTATGCCCTCCGTCTCCTCTGTATGCTTGCTGTTCTGATCTAATTCTTTGTGTGAGAGCTGTGTTAGGTCAGCAGAGGTCAAGGGGGATTCTGTTATAACAGTTTCCCCTTTTGAATTACTCATTTCTGAATCTTGTGTGCCTTGGGTTGGTTTACTTATATTTTGTGTACCTTTCCCTCTTCTCTCCATTTTCTTCCCTGGTTCTATTTGAGATGTTGGCCCCATTCTTTAGGCTGTATTTCTACCTAAAGCAGAGCAGCAATTTTTAAATGGTAACCGAAGCTGTCTGAGTTTTTTTCTGTTTTAGGTATGCCTTTATTTAATAACTTCAAATTGGCTTGCTTCTTTTTTAACAGCAGGCTTTGTTTAGTGTCTGAAATTTGAAATATTTTTGAAAGTCTTTTCTGGGCCAAATCAATCTTGGGTTCACCCCTCAACATGTACTAAGGTAGGTATCAGGTTTTCCTGTTTCACCCAAAAGGGATTGAAAGTCTCCCACATAAATAAGAGATTGTAAAGTTCAGTTCACAAAATGGCCAAGGTAGTCAGCATGTACATGTTCATAAACATTCAAATAAACCAATACACTTTTCTTAAAGAGCAGATTCTCTCTGACTTTTGACTTTACTTAACCCATTTCTTAAATGCCTGAGTTTCTCTGGAAATGTTCTTATTTTGGTTTTTGATTATCCGAATCTTTGCTGCCAGCCTCCGTTTCTGTTGTTTCTCTCTACTTTAAATGCAATTGCCAAAAAATTTTGGTCTAGCACAAACCTTGCTTTTCTCCATTCATTTGGACCAAATCCAGTCTGGTGTGACTGGACCACTAATATCTCTTTCAGCTTTTTATGTCAAGCTTTTTAAAAACTTTTGTATTTATCAACCTGAGCTTTCAGCTCCCCATTAGCGTTATTTAACTACTTTCTTTTGGAGCAATTCCAGCTGCCTCCACCTATTGGACCACTAACTGTTGTCTTTTTACCGGACTTTCTTTTCTTTAGAACCAAGTCACTATTTTGTTTTAATTGTATCGCCGTACCAACACTGGCTGGGTGCTTCAGGAACCAGGCTTGCAGATTTCCAAATTCAGAATCTCTGTCAACTACTTTTGACATTCTCCCATTTTGAGATTGTGCTGTGAGAGGAGTGCAGCTTCTTCATGTTGCCTAACTGATGATCAAGTGCATTGCATCATCACGCTCCCCATCTTACTAAGGCCCTTACCAACCTGAGTGCCTACATCAGCCATGGTCCCCCACCACTTCACTCTAGCAACCCAAGACCAACTTGTACCTGGTAGACAGCACCAGTTTTGGTTGACCTAAATTCTAAGGCCATCATTGAAAGGGAAACCCTAACATACATAAAAAAAGTGCTTGGCAAAACCAAGGTAGGAAGTGATGACATTAATATGAAGCTTCTCACCAAGGTCCTACCAGAACTATCCCACCTAATCACCAAAATCTTCAATCCCTCTGTGTGCCATTCACACTTCCCCCGAAAATTCAGCACTTGTCACTCCTGTTTCTTAGAGTGGTGACAGGACCAACATTGCAAATTACAGGCCAACTTCTATCCTCTCCCCTCTCTCTAAAACACTAGAGAAGGTCTTCAGTGACCGACTCATCTCATACCTTGACAAACATGCCATTCAATGTATCCAGCAGCATAGTTTCAGGAAATGCCACAGCACTAACACTGCCCTGCTTGAGTAAGCAAATTACCTCATTGATGCACTGGACATTTGTGTCCTGGTTGGGGCTATATATATATATATATATATATATATATATATTTATTTAGTTTTTGTTAACCAGGTAGGTGCACTAGCCATAAAATGACTATTTTCAGGCATGACCCGGGAGAGTACAATAAAAAGAGAACAGTTGAAAAACAGCAACATGGTACAATAGTATTATATATATATATACCGTTACAAAGGCCTTTGATGTAGTGAATCACAAGCTCTTGTTATACAGATTGACTGGTTTGGGCCTATCCCTGGACATTGTCCTCTGATTCAATAGCTATCTCTCCAACTATGAGAGGCAGTTGGAAGAGTCGCACCTGGGAAGACATAGTGCCACACTATAAATCATGAGTATGCAAGAGTAGCTGTACTGTTGACAGTTGTAATAGTTAATGCTTGTAAACTTAGAGACTTCTTTCCCAAGTCTCTAAGTTTACAAGCATTTGTGTAAGCCAGTCACAACTCTTATCAGGTGCTGGCTACTCTTTTGCATACTCATTGATAGCTATCTCTTCAACCAGACTCAAAAGGTCAAAACCGAGGACACTATCTCGTTGGAAAGGTTAGTATCTGTGGGGGTACCTCAGGACTCCATCTTGGGTACCCTACTATTTGGGCTATTTGTCAACCAGCTAACTGAAGCCTGCCACTTGGCTAACATTCACCTGTAAGTGAATGATGCTGTTATTTACACCAGGTACTGCAACAAAGGTAGCCTCACCCGAGCCCTCCAAAAAAACTTTGAATCGATAGAAACATGGTTCTCCAACATCAGCCTTTTACTTAGTTATAAAAAAAAATACTAAGACCTTGCTTTTTAGCAGTTCTCACTTGAAGAAAAAACTCACCCCAAGATATTTTCAGAACTCTGAGTACCAAGCTGGAGCAGGTTGAGTCCTTCAAATACCTAGGGCTCCATTTGGATGACACCCTGTCTTTCATTTCCTATGTTGATAATCTTGTGAAAACTATCAACAAAAGGCTGGGTGCCCTGTACAGAAACAGGAATAGCTGACCCGGGAAACCAGATGCCGCACTATATCTAGCTCTATCTCATCCCTATTTGATTATGGCCTGGTAGTCTACTCTACAGCCAACAGTGTTTTGGAGAGAGTCAGAGTACTATGCAGCAAAGCATGCAGACTGGTCCTGGGTGTGGATAAATGCACCCATAGCTATGATCTGTAAATATAATTGAATTGGCTTCTCCTTGCTAGTAGGGTCATAAATCAGAAATGCTTACCAGGGAAAGAGCTTCTTTGAAAAAAAGAGTACTTATGTCCAAGGTATTTCCCTAGTAAACATAAAATGAAATAAAAAAATAACACCTGAGCCAAATTAAGGCAAATGATGAACAAGAGTGGGGGGTGTTTTGTTTTCTGTTATGAGGAGACAACTAGACTGAATTGCAAGAAACTCTTTTTATAAAATTGAATACAAGCTCTTTTTGTGTGTGTGTGTGTGTGTGTGTGTGTGTTACCAGAAGTAAAACTGTTTTTATTTAATTTCAACTGGTGTCTGGAGTGTTCTTTTTGTGAGTGTTCCTTATGAAGTTGCCCTGTTTTCGACCTTGTCCCAGTTTAAAAGCAGAGCAGAGCAGAACAGTGGAACCAAAAGAATGAGACAGGCTTCAAGCACAGGAATTAGGAGTTACACAAGAACATCTTGCAGCTTGCAGTATTCAGCCTTGTGATTGGACAAGGACTTCAAAGACAAAAAAAAAGGAGCAATAGTAGGCAGAATTAGGGAGGGCATTTATTATTCTGAAGCTGTGATAGGTGGAGGATGTGTGCACATCCAAAAGCCCTCTCACAATTCAGAATGATACCGATATGTTTGGATGCTTTACAAGCATATATAGAAAAAGTGAATAGTGGGAGATTTACAGAGATGTTAATCAGGGGGACACTCGATCAGAGATGAGAAGATACCCTTCATCTGTCTGCTAAGCATTTGGAAGATCTCCTCTTGTTGATCTTCCTGGATCCATCTGAATAATAATGGTGTTCGGGGAGGAGGTGATGGGGATGGAGGATTGGGGAGTTAGTTAGAAAATAGTTATTTATGCACGGTTAGGCTGTACCAATGCTCACTATAACTTCTGTACTTGGCTGGCCTTGCAAACTCACTGTCATGGCTTTCCTTATATGTACCTGATGTATAGAATTCACTTGGCAGGAGGGGGAGGAGCTGTTGATTATGTGTATGTATTTTGGTTTTGTTTCTAGTGAGAAAATACTAAGTAAAGTATACTAGTTTGAAAAAAAGAAAAAGTGTATAGTATAATCTATTCAGGATACTAGAATGCAAGTATGAGACATTTAGCAGAAGTGTATACAGCTATTTTCTTTTGCAGGTAATATTTCTTGGCACTTATATAATACTAATACAGGGTTAAATAAACTGAAATGGGCATGTGTATTAGTTGTCACTATTATATCTTCAGTAGTCATTAGCCAACTGTACATTTTCCTCTGCTGAAATAACTACATGTTTACATTGCAGAGTAAATCTCAGTTTTATCTTCCTCTTGCATTGTAGATGAAAGACCATCAGACTGCATGGAGCTACTCTGTTATGTGGATTAGGGGGCATACTATAATAGTTGTATATGTGGACCGGCAATTGTTACTGCCCACATGCAGGTGGCTGTGCCAGCTGTTATTTTGTTGTGTGCATGAGACAGACAGGAGGAGTGCTTGGTTTTACTTTTATGGAAAGATCATTTTTATTTCATTCTCATGTATGAGAAGTGGCAGTGGAACAAGCAGCTCCTGAAAGTGGAAGTGGAAACCAGCATGCTTCTGTATTGTTCAGGGTGGTGTCATTAGATGCACTGGAAGGTCTTGGATGGCTGCTAGGAGGAATAGGAGAGGAACCGATGCATTTCTGTAGACTACTAAACCAGGATTTCCTTGGCAATTTTTTCACATGCCAAGACCTATTGCTCACAGCACAACTCCCAATCATACCATCACCATCTCCACCATCACTCACTGCATATGTTGTTCTTGGAACTGGTGTTGTGGAACCTCTATCCACACCATTCTTCTCCTTTGCATCTCTTTATCTTCTTTTCTTCATGTTTTCTACATGATTCTGACATGACAGACAACACTACTTTATGTTGCAAAAGGACACACAGCAACCTCTGCTGACTCACAACAATGCTGTGTGTGCAGAAGATTAGATGACCAAGTGATGCAAAGTGAGAAGGTGACAACAAGTGAGATTGAGACTATCCCCAACCCCTGATGCCACAGACAGACACCTCTTAATGACAGTGAGTTGAGAGACCTAACACTGTCAGTCAAATCTTACACACCAGCACCATACTTCACTTCCACTTTCACTCACTGTTAACAACACTGACTGGCTGGAACCTTGCTGGCTCAAACACAGGGGGAAAAGAAAAGGATCCTGTGCCCTGAGCTACCAATAGTCAGCAAAATGAAAATTAACTGTAAAAAAAAAATCTTTTAAAAATTAAACTTGTCTTGTCACTCTCTGCTACCATCATAAGTACCAGATTTCAGTGAGTCCATCAAACTCAATGTTGGCATTGGCTCACCCTTACATGAGGGAGCAGATTTCAGCAATGCAAACCATTCTACAATGCTTATTAAGCCTTGTTAACCTCTTATTAAGTGGTGATAGCTTATTTAATATATGTTCATTAACTACTGCTTGGGCTACTTACTTTAAAGTGACACCAAGTTTTCTGAGGTGATTGGTTGAGTTAAATGTTTTTATTTTTAGCAGCAATCCAGTCCTGAAATACCGATTTCACTCATGAGGTTTATTCTTTGTATGTATTGCATTTTTTTAGTTTCTTGTTAGCCTAATTCTGTTTTTTTTTGTTAGTATATCTACTAGTACAGTGTGGAATTTTCAAATTCCAGCAGATCAGAATTCTGCAGAATTTCAGAAAATGTCAACTATTTTTATGAAATTCTGGAAGAAGCAGAATTCAACCACAAAATGGTATTATGCCATTCTGCAATTCTCCATGCAATGTTTTCAGTGACCATTATATAGTATACAAGTTCTGTGGAAGCAAATGGGTGAATTTCATCACAAATGAACCCATCTTCCTCCTAATGTCCCTTACACACCTGCCTGGGGTCCATCAAGATGTCCTGGTAGCCTACTGTCTGTTATGAAGCTGGGCCTGAATTACACCATGTACATTGACTCTGTAGTGAAAATGGAGGAACTTAATTCTGCCATTTTTCCAGCAAGTGGTTTTGTTTTCCATAAATGCATTGGATAGTCCTCTAAACAGGTCTTCATGCAAAAATAATTACGTGGATGGTTAGTAACACCGCATGAATGCCTTTCAGACAGAAACACCACACCATACAACTCATTTAGGTACCTTGCAGTCTTGCAGAACTCATGTGGTATTTGAAAGAGAAGGCTCTCTGGAGCTGCTGTAGTTTTATTGTACAAAGCAGATCCCAAATCATGCCATAAACATGATCATTCTGACATATGTTTATTACATGCTTACAGATATAGTGCAAGATAAAGCACAATGATCCATTGCTGGATGTTATGCTTTGTAGTCTGAGCTCGCAGGCTATATGTAGTGTGGGGAAGGGCAGAGACTGTGCAGGGCCCTGCACACTTCAGTATCAGCTAGCAGCCAAAAAAAGACACAGAACTGAAGGCTGTAAAAGGACTTTGGGGCAGATTATTTTTTATTATTTTTGCACTCTTGGTGGTTAATATTTTTTAGTGTTTGCTAGCTGCTCCTTTTGTGCAATGATGTAAGAGTGTGGGCTTTCTGCACAGAATCCAGTAATAGCCAGCACAAAAGGTAAGCACACGCTACAGTAGCCTAGGCTCTCAGGGTATTTAAATACAATTCTTTGCAGTCAGGTGAGTGTAACAAATATTTGTAGCGTGTACTCACTGCTTCAACAAAATAATTTATTTTCCCTGTTGTTATCGTTAGTGCATATCTGGAGAGAATAAAAAAGATCCATTCAGGAGATTGATATGGTTCAAGAATGGCATTAAGCAGTAACAAACTACTGAGATGGGGAATGGAAGGGGTGCTCCTGGGTCATCTGCTGTATCTGCTGCACAGCCCTTAGTATTTCAGTTGCTACCACCACCACTAGTATTGCCAGCAGAAGCTGGGAGAAGGATAATTGATGGGGCAAGTAGCTGGGCTTGAGCAACACTAACAGAGGAATACCAGGATGAGTCAGTTGAGCCAGAGTCACAAAAGGCAGTGGCGGAGTCAAGCAGATGATTTTAGTGGAGGAGGATGCACAGCAAGAGGTATTATATAGGAGGTGGAGGAAGCTAAGCAGGAGATGGAGGAGGAGGAGTATTCTCAGGAGGAGGTTGTTGAGTTGATGGAGGTAGAAGAGTCACATGAGAAGGCTGTAAAGGATGTTTACATACTGCTTGCTGGTATGAAGTTCCAGATAACAAAACAGAATAGTTGGAGATAGACCAGGGCAACAGCAATACAGATGTTGATGATCCAGTGCTTGATATTGATTTTAAGCCAGAGTACAATACAGTGCTTGATATTGATTTTAAGTCAGAGTACAATCCAGTGCTTGATATTGATTTTAAGCCAGAGTACAATCCAGTGCTTGATATTGATTTTAAGCCAGAGTACAATCCAGTGCTTGATATTGATTTTAAGACAGAGTACAATCCAGTGCTTGATATTGATGATTTTAAGCCAGAGTACAATCCAGTGCTTGATATTGATTTTAAATGAGTACAATCCAGTGCATGATATTGATTTTAAACCAGCGTACAATCCAGTGCTTGATATTGATTTTAAGCCAGAGTACAATCCAGTGCTTGATATTGATTTTAAGCCAGAGTACAATCCAGTGCTTGATATTGATGATTTTAAGCCAGAGTACAATCCAGTGCTTGATATTGATTTTAAATGAGTACAATCCAGTGCATGATATTGATTTTAAACCAGAGTACAATCCAGTGCTTGATATTGATTTTAAATCAGAGTACAATCCAGTGCATGTTATTGATTTTAAGCCAGAGTGCAATTCAGTGCTTGATATTAATTTTAGGCCAGAGTATGATCCAGTGCATGTTATTGATTTTAAGTCAGAGTACAATCCAGTGCTTGACACTGATTTTAAGACAGAGTATGACCCAGTGCTTGATACTGATTATAAGCCAGAGTATGGTCTAAATAGTTTGGAACATTAAAAGCCATGTTTTCCACCCATAGCAAGAGCAATTGAGGATGATGATGTTGGAAGGAAAGGTGCTGCTTTGACAAGTGAAACTAGATCTAAAAGCAAGGGAAAGGAGACTGTTCAGAGCAAGGGGAAATAAAAGGGACAAGATGTTCACAACTAGTAGTGAAGACCTTTATTTTAATACAGGATATAACTGTTAGGGCTAGGTGACCTGCTTACAAAGTTGTTCTGTTACAGTGGCATTGTTACATGTTTTTTTCATAAGTATGGAAATGGCATTCACATAGGTATAAACATGGTCGAGACAAGACATTGAAATAAAATGATGAGCTGAAGAATATAGAGGATTGGGTATGAGCATTCATACATAACAAGGCTGTATTTCAATTTAGTGGTTTCTATGGTAACAATAGACATCAAGAGCACAGCTCGAGAGGTCTTGTTACCACGGAAACCACAAGATTGAAAAATGGCCTTGTATGTGTATGGTGGCTCATACAGAATCTTTCATAGTCTATGGGCAATCATTATTCCACTCCTGTGTCCCAAGAAAACATTCCCAGCACTAAAAAATAACTTACTGTGATGTGGTTCTTTTCAGTGCCGCTCACTTCCTGCCCATCTCTCACCACCACGGCTGCTTTATCATGTATGCATGAAGACGTGCTAAGTTGTTGTGCTGCAGTAGCAACGTACTCAGTGCAGCACAATAACAATTTGACATCACTACTGCAGTACAACAAGCTGATACCAGTAACCAAATTTTACACAGAACAATGCTCTATCATACACTATATACATATGTTAGACAGTACAGAGTTTCACATTATATAGAACAAAACATCAAGTCTGAATTTCAAAAACAGAGGGTACAGGTAGAAGCATTAGTGCAGTGCCCCCCCCCCCATGGATGGACAACAGTTAAGCAACACTCATAATCCCAAATACAGTGTCTATAGTTTGGAACTATACATCACAACAAAACTGATGAGATTGTGGCAACATGCCAAATTTGCAAGGGTCAAGTGAACTGGGGGAACATGGCCCACATCTAGGTGCCATTGAGTAGTGTAGCCAGTTGAAGAAAAATCATCTTCTCAAGTGGCAGCAGCTTCAAAGGGTTGCACAGCCTGGTCCTAATAGACCTGTTGTTGATGAGGATAAGGATTGGATTGAGGGGAAAGAAGGAACTGGCAGTAACAAGTTGGTACAATATGTCAACACTGGCACAACAGCTGACCACAATACACCAGCACCACCTACCACCAAACAATCAA
Source organism: Neoceratodus forsteri (assembly GCA_016271365.2). Taxonomy (NCBI): domain Eukaryota; kingdom Metazoa; phylum Chordata; order Ceratodontiformes; family Ceratodontidae; genus Neoceratodus; species Neoceratodus forsteri. The sequence goes on along the minus strand of CM028133.1, from coordinate 593,437,499 downwards.
TACTGCCTCAGTAGCTAAGTATACATTTTTCCTATAATACTAAATGTTTCTTGTTCAACATGACTGAAATAAATAAATTTGGCAACACTCATGAACAGCAGTGGACAAGCACTTCTGTCATTCTCACGTGGTGACAATGCCTAAAAGGGCTGCAAGTATGTGGGGTTCTCATCTTTGCATGTCATCCCAACTGTGCTTGAAATGTTCAGTTGACCAGGCTCTCTCTCTCTCTCTCTTTCTGTATCTGCCCCCACCATCACTGATAGCAATGCCAGTCTCTGCCTAGATCTTCTTGTGCAAGAGCCTGTTCACCCCAAACAGTTATATGTCATTTTTTTCTCACTTCATAGACCAGGATGATGGTCTCTTCAGGACTGAATGGAGCAGCAGGACCCTTCCTCTGAGTGGTCTTAGTGTCTGCAGCAGGCTTCTCAAAATTCACAAATTTTAATTTTCTAGCCCTCAAGTTCAAATACTCTCTCTCCCTTGCTCCACCCCTACGTTCTTAAAACAGAAACTAAACTGTGCATGCACATATGCTGAAAGTACAGAACTCGAACCCATTGATTAACCTGTATTTCACACTTTATAGCAACAACCCTTTACAAACCACACAATACTATTCTAGTGCTTTCACACAGTGACATTAAAAAGTTCACACAGAATACCAATCTGTGGTTCTATTACAAAATCAATAGTAGCATTGGATTTGCAGAACGGAAATCTGGAAGCTTACTGTTGCGGAGTTGCAATCCACAGTTTCACTAATGATTCTACAAAAAGCTTTTGGAATTCCACAGAATTACCATAGCAATTCCAAAATCCATTTTGGAAATGGAATTGTTATTATACTGGAATTCTGCCAGCAGAATTAAACATTTTGCACAGCCCTAATGTCTACTCACAGCGGCTTACAGACTGACACTAAATGATTCTGGCTGTGAAAAGGGTTCTTCTTACTAGCAGTTGGTGGTCATAGTTCTTCTGTGTTTTTCTCAAGTAAGTTTTCTCTAGAAAACACTTGGTGCAATCTTTCTGTGAGCAACGTAAGTTCATTTTTTCTTTCATATAGCAGTCACTGGCACTGACTGGCACATTGACTGGCATTCATGGTGTAGTGATATGTGATTAGTGCTGAGGCTGGTACCTAGAAAGAAGTGTAGTGGTGTAATTATGGGCAGACATTTACACAGTTTGCCTTGTGTTTCTGCCAATCAAATGACTTAAATTTGTCTTGGTATAAATACATATGGCTGCAGGACAAACCTCTGGGCACAGTGGAGCAGGAAGGCTGGTGTCTGCCATGGATGCGGGGTTACTACCTGGCATTTCTCAGGGTGTAAACAATTCATTAGCTCACGGAGCCAGATTCTTCCTCACTACTATGGCTGCACAGGGAAGTAGTCTACTCAGAAGGTTGTGTAAGCAATAATACCCTACAGGGTGGGGGGTATTTGGGAATACCAGACCACCCAGGGCATAATGAGGCCCGACACTGCAGGCGGAGGGTCTTATAGCCATGGGAAGGTCTGGTATTTCCCAATATCACACAGACTGGAGGGTATTATTATGCTTAGAAAATGGCACTGTAAAAAAACATTTAATAAAAACTGTTAATAAAAAATTAGTTTAATACAAGTTTTGTAATAAAATAACCTCCTCCTGCATTAGAAAACATGCTGGTTGTATGCAGTTAACCCCCCTCCCATAGCATCATGCACCACCTTTGTTTTCCCTTGCACTTTCTTTTTTGTTTAATTTGCCTTTTTTTATTCCCCCCCCCCACCACTGGCAACAGAAGTTTGCTAGGTTTCTTTTTTTTCTATTGCAAGCTGTTGCTATAGGGATCAGAAGAGGAAGAAAGAAAGAAAGAGAGAGCATGAGTGTGGTCAGCAGTGGAGCATAGTTTATTAAAGAAGACCAGTTTATGAGAGAGTACTTTTTTTTTTGGTGGCCGTTTTGATACTGGGGTGAGTAGCTGTTGAGATTGTTACCTGCAGAAGATAGCTCGGCCTGCAGTGATGTCTGCTGTTTTGTGGAGGTGAGACTGGAAAAGTTATTTTGGTGTACACTAAAAGGAGGTACCTTGCTCTTGTGGATAGATGTCTGGAGAAATGTATTGATGAATGTTGCTGGGAAAGGGAGATTTGTATGTATGTACAGAGGCGGTATGAAAATACGGGTCGGTGCTGCTAGTGGCATGACAGGAGCATGGACTGAAGAGTGGAGGCAGCAGTTTATTAAGTTTGACTGCCCTGGTATGCACACTCAATGTCGGCTTGCTACGAATACTGCCACAGCCGGCTTTTGAAGGACCAGGAGCTAGGAGTAACTGTATACATTTATGAAAGTTCCTTGTGGTGTGTAAACATTTTTTTTTTATTTTAAGAATTTTTTTTTTTAATTGATTGTTTGGCTTAACGGGTTGTGGGAGATATGATTTATCTTGTTTGGTGGTGGTGGGGCCTTCCTTGGTCATTCATCTGCTTAGCAAATGTAAGTAAAAATGGCAGCTACTTTGGTTTGAATTTTCAGCTGGCACCAGGATATCAGTTTGCATTTGTGCCATGCAGTTGGCACTTGTTTTTAACAGGGCTCTATCAAAAAAATACCCTTTTCAACCTTATTTATCCCTTTCAAGTACTTGAAGGTCCCAATCATGTCCTCTCTCTCTTTCTCTCCTGTCTTCCAGGGTGTACATATTCAGTGCCCTCAGCCTCTCCTCATATGCGTTACCCTGCTGACTGACTATCATCTTTGTAGCCCTCCTCTGGACCTTCTCCAGCAGGTTAATGTCCTTTTTGAGGTGTGGGCACCGGTACTGAACTCTATACTCTAGATGTGGCCTACCAGTGACCTGTACAGGGCAGTATAACCTCCTCTCTCCTACTATTGATCCTCCTAGATATGCATCTCAGTATCTTGTTTGCCTTTGCTGCTGCTTTCTTGCACTCAGTGGAGTGCTTCAGGTCACTAGTGATCATCACTGTCAGGTTCTTCTCCTCCTTTGATGCAGATACTCGGACTCCATTCAGGTAGTACTCTGTCCTAGGATTCTTGGCTCCAATGTGCATAACTTTGCATTTCTTGGCATTGAAACCAAGCTGCCATATCCTGGACCAACTCCCTAGCTTTTCCAGATCTTCCTGTAGGTCCTGTATCCCTTCAGCTGTGTCCACGCTCCCACAGAGTTTGGTGTCATCTGTAAATAGGCATATTTTGCCCTTAATGCCATCTCCTATGTCATTGATGAAGACATTGAACAACACCGGCCCCAGCACCGAGCCCTGCGAAACCCCACTGGTTATCTATCTGGTGCCAGATACCTCTCCCCCCACAACCACCCTCTGGGTTCTGTCCTTCAGACAGTTTTCCACCCATTTGGCCATCTTTTCCCCAACCCGGAGATCCACTAACTTCCTGATCAATCTTTTGTGGGGCACAGAGTCAAAGGCCTTGCTGAAATCAAGATAAAGGATGTTTACCGCTTGGGCCCTGTTTACTGTCTTAGCGACACAGTCAAAGAAGTCAATCGGATTTGTTTAACACGATCTCCCCCCCATGAACCCATGCTGTCTCGCATCCTGGAGACCATGCTTCTCTAGATATGCCACCAACCTCTCCTTTAGTATGGTCTCCATGAGCTTGCCCACAATGTCCTTATTGTGGTGGGCTCAGTGCTTAACTGGAAATGTTGGAAGAGAAAACATATAGTATACAGAAGGTCATTAATCTCATAGGCCCATCCACCAGAGCACTGCACTTAGTTGATCTGCTGAAAGCAAAATACCAGTTTTCAGTCACTGACTTATGGAGATACCACCAACTTTGAAGTGCATTGTCTACCTAGCTACACCAGGATACAGACTCCCCCTTACATCAGACCACTCACCAGTGTCATGCTGGCATCAAGCAACTAGGGAGTTACAGGCAGCATCTGCAGAGCCATCCACAACTTTTCCACTGCACATTTAGAAAGCTCAGTAAGCATGGGAGGCAAAGCAGGGGGTTTTGCTCACACCACAACAGTGGGCCACTGGCTCTTATCAGGCACAAGACTGGTAGCTGCAGGCTGATACAACATAAAATTCTTTATAGATTGTGTATGTGCTACATATAGTGTGAGTTATGAAGACAATTTGTGCTGGTGTTGTGAGTCTACAATAGGCTCTTTATGAATGCCATCTGATACAATCTTTCTGGAAGAGAGATCTGGTATACCTGTCAGAGGAAAGCTGACCCCCCCCCCAATGGAGTGTCTCTTTCTCCTGGGTCATATGGGAGGCACCAAGTGGATACCAGAGGCCCTATCCAACTGGGTAGTCACTGCAGCAGTGGTAGTCAAGAGGATTCCACTTTGCAATTTGTTATTTTCTACGCTCTCTAATCCTCCTGCTCCTGCTTCTATCAAGGAATATTTCTCCCAAACTCTGGACCCCTCACTCTAAAATGACTAAGTTTAAAGGTCAACTTACTATAGTATCATTGAATATTAACAGTCTCCTCACCAAGTTTAAATAATTCCAGGCATGGGTACAGGTGATCAATCCAGACATTATAGCACTCACTGAAACCTGGCTTTCCCCCCAAGACACCGGATGCATCTATCTCACTTGATGGCTACAACTCATTCTGACAAGATAGGATTGCTGAACACGGGGGTGGGTGCCTAGTATATGTCAAGTCTGGAATAAAGGTGCAGGCCTTTGATAACAGTCTTAATACAAAAGTGGCCCAAATTCTGAACCTCAAATTAAATGTAGGGACATAGAATAAAGTCCTGCTGGTCTCCACAGTATACATACCTCCAAGGCACCAACCTGCTGGGCTAAACCATGTCATCGCAAGCGAATAGCAACTAGGCAACCACTGGGAGAAGATCATTGTAGGTGACTTCAACATTAACTGGCACTCACAGAAGGATGCCAAACTCAAAGATTTAATAACCAGCCTTTTCCTAACACAGATGGTCACCATTGACACCAGGATGAACTATAAAACAGTGAGCAGTTCTCTCATAGACTGGCTCCCCACTCACCCGGATCATATAACCGATGTTGCTGTCCTGTCTGACAGCCTCAGTGACCACTCCCTTGTGAAGTGTACCTGGTCAAACAACTTCACAAAAAGCCCACCCAAGCTATGCAAAAACCGCTGTTTGAGGTCCGGGCTACTCGAGCACTTTAAACTGTACGTGAAACATAGGGATTGGTCTCCACTGGCAGGGGATATTGATGGCAATGAGGCTCTTAACTACTTCATAATGATCTTCAATCAAGCTTGCAATATTTTTGCACTGTATACAATTAAAACAATTAGGGGAACCACCAATCCTTGTCTTTCCAAAGCCCTAATTGGACTCATGCGGAGCAGAGACAATCTTTGGCATATAGCAAAGGCAACTGGAACACCTGCTGCAATAAACACCTACAAGGCAGCCAGAAATGCTTGCACCAACAGGCCAAAGCCTCCTACTACAAGGATCTACTTAGCAAAACATGGGGCTCTGGCAGAGACTTTTGGGGGACCTTGAAATCCCTTACAGGTTACCACAAAGGGGCCCTTGCAGGAACCCATCGATACTGCCAATGAGCTCAACAATGCCTTCACAGACCTCTCAAGTGTACTCCCCAGTGACTATTTCATGGATATGCAAGCACAACAATGACAAACAACCCCTCATGACCCACTAAGAAAAGAGGTACCAATGTGTCACCAAGGCCAAAACAATTAAACACACTAAAAGGGCCCTTGGCAAGACCAGGATGGGAGCGGATATGCTTGACATGAAGCTGGTTGGTCTTCTCCTTAATGAACTCTCTGGTCCTCTTACCATGGTTTTCAATGCCTCTCTTAAATTGGGAGTGTTCCCAGATTTATGGCAGTTAGCAAATGTCACACCTGTCTTTAAAGCAGAAGACAAGACACAAACATACAACTACAGACCCATCTCCATCCTCCCTCCCCTATCTAAAGTACTCAAAAGAATGGTCTCAGAGCAACTTATGGAATACCTAGATAAACATAATCTACTCTGCGCACAGCAGCATGACTTCTGAAAAAAGCACTCCACACTCACCGCACTAGTGGACTACTCATCCCACTTATACAATGCATTGGACAATGGGCATGCAGTTGGTTCATTCTTCATCAACCTTACACAGACCCTTGACTCTGTAAATCACAACTTCATCCTAAGCTGCCTTCTATCCACAGGTCTATTCCCTGAGATAGTAAATTGGTTTGGCAGCTACCTCACCAACAGGACACAACTAGTCAAAATAGGTGATACCCTATCTGCAGCTAATGAAGTGACCCTTGGGGTCCCGCAGGGGTCAATACTTGGTCCTCTACTCTTTAGCATTTTCATCAACTTCATCCCTACAGCATGCTCAGCAAGCACAGTTCTCTATGCTGATGACACAGTAATATCAGTCGATGGCAAAGACCTCCACTCCATCACAACAGATCTCCAAAGCAGCTTCCTTAAACCTGAATTGTGGTTCACGGAAAGCAAACTACTGTTAAACTTCAAAAAAACTAAGAGTGTGCTCTTCACCACCTCTCAAAACAAAAAGAAATACCTGCCACTGCTGATACATAACCAAAAGGGAGAGTTTCTAGACCAAGTCACCAATTTCAAATATCTCGGCATCATGTTTGATGACACCCTCACCTTCTCAAGTCACATAGACTCAGTTATCAAGACAGCAAATGCAAAGCTGGGCATGCTTTACCATCATAGACACTCAATGACTCCTGATGCTCTCAAACTAGCCACTAGTAGTTCAATACTGTCTACCATAGACTATGGATTGCCTATTTATAGGGCAGGCATAAAAACAGTCCTAAACAGGATCAGCATACTCCTCAATAAAGCCTGCCACCTAACTCTGGGGGCTGCCATTGACACCCATACCTGCATGCTCTACAAAGACACTGGGTGGCTCCCAATCAGCCTTTGAGGGCAATATCAAACCTGCCTGCTTCTAAAAAAGGTGCTGCTGGGTCTGTCATCTTCCACACTGGGAGGCCACTTTAGATTGGCTGTCCCTACAAAATCGACCCGAAGTATAGCCACTGACAAGATGATGATTCCCTTCAAAAGGACGAAACCTGCCCAAAACTCCATCCTGTATCAGGGACCAAAGTGGTACAATGAATTACCTACTGACCTCTCTGAGACACCCAAGATTAGTACTTTCAAAACTGGGCTCAGAACCTTCCTTGGCTCAAAAATGACCTGTACCTGCTGGTGCTAATGTGGTAATAACTCATCCGACAGTGTCCCAGTACCTACCCCCTTTCCTCAATTATCACTCCACTGAATAACACCTTCCCCAGGACCCCCCTTACCCTATCCCCTTGTAACTAACGATGTCTCCTCATGGCTGAACAATCCCCCCCTCCCTCCTCTGGCGATGCCACCTTTTGGCTGACCCCCCTACCCCCCTTCTCTTTCCTTGAATCAAGCTTGTGTAATTAAGTACTAAATTGATGCGTAAAACCTCAGACTTGTTCTATTACTGATTGTGGCAGGCAGGCAGGCAAATTTTACTTAAAAAGACGTCCATCCCGGAGGCTCTGGGCGCCGTACATCAATCAAATAAATACAGCACAGCACAATAATAATCAATTAAACACACTGCTCCAAACAAGTTAAAACAAAATTTGTTACACAATTTGCTACCCTCAGCTACAGCTAGTTTGTGTATATGGTTCAATGTTTCTTTTACTGTTAACTCTGTATTTTTATACTGTTATGTCTGTTTTTAACAATTGACATGGAACCTTTGAAAACGAGTCCTTGACTCAAATGTATTAATCTCAAACTGTAATAAAGAAAAAAAAAAACATTTGAGTTGTACTGCTATCCACTCTCTAGATGGTTGGGAAGTTGCTATAGGGGTAAGAGCTATGTCCACAAGGATGACCATTTTGTACTTGAAAAGTTAGATTTTTTTTTATAATATAAGACAAATATTTGACCTTCTCCTTATGCACCCAAACCTGTAGAGGTCAGGATAAGGTGGTATAAAAGAGGAGATAAGCTAAATGTATTCATGCTTCTTTCTTAGCCTTGCAGGACTGATATCATAGCAACATTCAGCAGAAACATAGACTCTCTTAGCAAGAAAGGATCATTGGCCGATCATGTTTGAACATTTTTATTTAACTAATGCTGAATGCAAGAGGCCCAGAGGCTCTTCACTCCCTCCTTCCCTTTCCATATATGGTGTGGTCTTTACCAAGTCCTTGTATCTATCCAACTTCCTTTTGAATGAACACTAATTTCACAAAAACCACCTCCTCCTGCAGCTTATTCCTCCCTTCCACTACCCTCTGCATGAAAAGGTACTTCCTGGTATCTCTCTTAAACTTGCCCCCCCCCCCCACCAGATTCATGGAGTTTCCCCTGGTGTGTGTTCTTACTAATTCTGAACAACTCCCAGTCATTCACTTTATTTAACCTGTGGAAGTGTTTGTGTTTCGGTCATATCCCCATCCCTTCTAGCCTCAAATGTGTACATGTTTAGATTTGTTAACCTCTCCTTGTATGTCTGTTCCTGCAGTTCCTGGATCTCCATGGTTACCCTCTTCTGCACTGCCTCCATGCTGTCTTCGTTCCTCTTCAGATGCACACTCCAAAACTGCACACAGTGCTCCAGGTGAGGGCAGACCACTGACCTATACAGTGGCAATAGCCCCTCCCTTCTCCTGCTGGCAATTCCTCTCCCTATGCACTCCAGCATCATATTTTTCACACCCACCACCCTACTGCATTGTGCTGATACCTTCAGGTTGCCTGATATTATAATTACTCCCAAGTCCTTTTCCCGTATAGTACTTTCCACTACTACAAGTCTTCAGTGCTAGTTTTTTTTTTCTTTTTTGCCCCTTTGTTCATCCTTTTTATTTTTTGGCATTAGATTTTAACTACCATATATTCAAATACCAAGCCAGTCACCTAAGTCAGCTTCATGATTTGTGAGCCCCTCATCACTATCCACCTGGCCACAGATCTTGGCATAATCTGTGAAAAGGCATATCTTGCATTGGATCCCTACCATATGTCACAGATGAAGATATTGATGAGAACAGGTCCCAAGATTGAATGGCACCCTGCTACTGACTTCCCTGACCTCTGATTATTCGTCATTTATTGCCACTCTCAGGGTCCTGTCTCCTTAAGCAGTTACTAACCCATTTGTTAATTTTGTCCCCTGTTCTGAGGAGGTTCCACCAAGCAGCATCAACAACTTAGTTGTCAACATGTGGCACAGCAACATCCCCAATGTTGACAGGTGAAATTTCTCCTGTTAGACATTGCTTTTTTTTCCCCAGGGGGCTTTGCCCCCCCACACCCCTCCCTTTCTTAATATCTAACTCCAAGTTGGGTTTGACTCGGAAGGTGGGGATATCAACAAAACTGTGAAATTTCACAGTTGGGTCCGTTACAGTGACAATTTTGAATGCTGTAGAAATTGTCACTCTAGTGGATTTCATTGTTATAATTTTGTGGTTTCGATGGTATATGCTCCGAGGACTTTCATCTTCTTACCCAACTGTCCGTTTGGGTAATTAATATTCCCTGGTGTCCATTGGAAGCCCTTTTCCTTGCCTGTTCCCTGTTTTCCTTCAATTAATGTTCTCTTGTGTCCAGTCATCCCTCTTCCCACAAGCAATCCTTGTTAGCAACATTAGTAAAATATTCTCTGGTGTCCCGTGTTTGTTTGTTTGTTTTTATTTTTAATCAGGATCATACCTCTCAACCTCTTGCCTCCTGAATCAGGGACAAGGCTTAAAAAAATCAGGGACAAAGACCCCAAATCAGGGACACATCTTAAAAATTGGTACTATTCACTCAGAATGCTGATAGAATAAGGGGATTTGTGCTAAGATGCATTTACTGAGGAAGAACAAGTCTGTAACTTTAATGTTTGACATCTTTTTGTGATTTTAATCCCTACTATTCTGCCACAAAAACACAGATTTTACGAGGGACAGTGGTAAATTTTGAGGCAAAATCAGGGACGTCCCTGAAAATCAGGGACAGTTGAGAGGTATGATCAGAATGTGAACTGGGAACAGGCCTTTTTCATTCACGCCTGACAGTAAAAAACATCAAACATACATCACAAATATAATACAAACAATAAACATAGATACATGGTTTCAGTTAGCATTACAAGAGCAATTAGTTTTTTTACCGTAGTGAACATTCAGCAATTTTTTAAAGTGCTTTGCGCTGTTAGCCTTTTGGATTAGTGCAGATAAACTATTTAACAACATGTGGTCCCTACCTATAGTCTCCTGTCCCCCATGCCAACCCCCCCAGAAGGCAGCCAGTGCTAATCATCCACTTAACTCTCAAACTACCACCATCTGTAACACAAAGTCCTGTATTGCTATACACTGCTGTATAGTGATACATGATTTGTGGACTGAAAAAATTAAGTTTGCATAATCAAATCAGGCATGTGCATGGAGTTAGTTTTCTTTTCACAACATTGGGAAGGCTTTTGCCTGTGATTCAATGTGGGGGAATAACTCCTTCCACCAGCCCTATTTAAGCCTGCCTTCTCCTTCCCTCTATGCTTATTTTGTTTTGAATGACTGAGCCACTGCGTGGTCCTTCTGGCTGTGTTCCTCACCTCCCCCTTTGCTCATTTAACTGTTTTCTGCCCATCTGTGCCTCCTGACTCCTTCCTCTCCTCCTCCCAGATTGACTGCCTTTGCCTCCATTCTTTTCCACTCCCCCATTCTGTGTTGCCACTCTGCGGCTTGTCTGTGCTTGTTTCCCCCTTCAAGCCCTCTTCCTGTGTTGCTGCTCTATAGTTTGTCTGTGCTTGTTCCCCCCCTCTTGATCCCTCTTCCTGTGTTGACACTTCACAGCTTGTCTGTGCTTGCCCCCCCTTTCTCCTGTTGCTGCTTTACGGCTTGTTCTTGCTCATCCCCCCCCCCATACCTCTTGCCTCTTATCCTCTTTCTTATGCTCCTTTTTTTGGGGGGGGGGTCATTTAGTCTGTTCTTTCTCCAGCATTTTCTCTTCTTTCATTTCCAGTGACTCCTCAATCTCTTCTGTCTTTCAGGTTAGTGACTCGTTGCTGCACTGCCTGGCTTAACGCTACAGAATGGTTCTTTTTTGCCATCAGTAACTACATTGAATTATTTGGGCATACACTTGGACCCCTGCTTGAGCATGATACCCCACATTGACCGACTGGGAAAGAAAATAAATCAAAAACTGGGATTTTTGTATAGGAATGGGAACTCCTTGACTGACCAGGCCTCAGTTACTATAGCTAAGCAAGTTCCCATGCAACCACACTTGAGTACGGGAACGTTATTTTTTACCACTGTAACGGTATTTTTGAGTTTACATACAAAACATTGTATAACAATCTGTGTAGATTTGCAGTAAGGGCCCCACTAAGAACTCATCACTGTTACTTGTATACTAAACTGGGAGTGCTATCTCTGTGTAGGTGGTTAAAGGGTCTTGTAACTACCTTTGCATACTGTGTTGCTAGCTCAGCACAACCTCAGGATTTATCTAACTCCCTGATACAGAAGAATAGTGTGAAGTGTACCAGGATTACTGGCTTAACACATTACCAAATCCCTGCCTTTAAATTCCAAATGAGCAGAAAGGCTTTTACATGGTATGCACCTACTTTGTTAAACGAGTATGGAAAATTGATATTAAATGCTAATAGCATTTTACATTTTAAACATATGTTGCACAAACTTTTTATACTAAAAACTTGTGTAAATGCACTTAATTGTATTAACCGTATTGTTTGTATTGTTCTTTGCATGTGATGTTTTATTTATTTATTTGAAAAGTCAGATTTACAACCTTTGAGTCATGGACTCATTTACAGAGGCACCTCGTCGCAGGGGAGGTAGACAGAGTTACATAGTGTGGTTACAACAGTGAGAACAGTACAGGTGCAGAACATTAAACATAGAGTACACATAGGTTACACAATAATGTTACTTATAATATGTTACAGTAAAATACTAGGTACCCAAGGGTTACATTGGGGGGTACAGACCTGGACATACCTAGATAATACATGGAGAGGGTGAAGGTAGGGATGGGGAGTAGGGTGGGAGGGAGAGGGACAGGAGAGGCTGTCCAGAGGATGTTGTCAAGTTAGGGAGGCCTGACAGGAGGATCCCACAGTGGGATTAATTAGGTGCATCTACAGCAATGAGCGTCGAAGAGATGGTTCCGAAGGGCGATTTTGAAGGGACCAATTTTGGCAATGTCTGTGATGCAGGGTGGGAGGGAGTTGAACCAAGCAGGGGCATAGGGAAGCAGAGACCCCCGGGGGGGGGGACAGCCCTAGAAGAGATTTTTTGGTGAGTAGGCAGGTCTGGTAGCGCAGACACTCCTCAAAGGTGAGCAGGTTGGCGATGGAGTAGAGCAGGCAAGTGTGCAGCTAGGGGCTCCTGTCAGGAGCCTGCAGGCCTTATTGACTGAGAGCTGGATTTAAGTCAAGGCGGTATTGTCTGCCTTAGCATAAATGGGCAAGCCATAGTCCACTAGCGGTAGGATGGAAGAGGTGATGGCCAGCTAGAGGGTAACTTGGGGGAGGCAATCTCTATGATGGTATAGCAGGCCTATCTGAGAATTTATATATCAGGCGTGGCTGAAAAAGGGCGGTGCCCAGACCACTTCCAGGTAAAAATTAAAAAATGAAAAATGAAATACAGTGTCTCAATCCTTTTTGCCTTTTATTCTTCCTTAGTTTTCTCTTTTCTGCATTCTCCTTTGTCTTCCCTTCAGGCTGCAAATTCCCTGGATATAGCCCAGTCCCTTCTAGTTTCCCTTCTACTTTTCAGCTCTATTTCTCCTTCTTGTAGTATCCTGTATTGTTTTATCATCTTCTCCAGCCTTCACCAGCAGTGTGCTTCATACTCCATCTCCCTACCTTGTACCTATGTAGTGGTCATGAGCATAGGCAGGGTCCAACTTCATCCACCAGAGACAGGAGTCCTCATTCCCGCAGGTCTTACCTACTCATTTTAGATGCCATCTTCCATCCCTGCTTTGTACTTACGTGGAGGTTCCGAGCATAGTCAGGGACTGACTCCATCCACAAGAGACTGGAGTCCTCCTTCTCCTCAAGTCTCAGTTAATGATTGCAGACTCTGTCTCCCTACCTCATACCTATGAGGAGGTCACAAGCATAGCCAGGGTCTGATTTCATTCACCAGAGACAGGAGTCCTCATTTTCCTCAAGCCTTACATACTCATTTTAGGCTTTGTCTCACTACCTCATACCTACAAGGAGGTCATAAGCATAGGCAAAGTCCGACTTCATCCACCAGACATGGGAGTCCTCATTCTCCTCAAGGCTTAATAAATTGCTGCTACTTCAGCAACTTGGCACTATGGCTTCTGCCACTTCTGGCAACTCCTCTCCTGATGTCAAAGAAGGTCCTTCAGGGTTTTCTCGTGCTTTTTCCAACATGGAAACTCCTTGCAAATGATCTTCTAAATCAAAATAATGCTTAAAAGACTGGACTGTTCCATGCCTGATTTGTGAACTTCAGAAGCTTGGTAATTCCTATTCAGCCACAGCTCAAAAGCAAGAAGTATTCAATTTATATGTAGCAGCTAAATCTCAACATGATGAAACTCCTGTTCCTAACCAGCCAGTCCTTCAACTAGCCTCTGCTGCCTTATATGAAATGCAATATCTCATGGCTAAACTCGCTACTTCAGTATCTGATTTACAATCTCGCATTACCTCCCTCGAAGCTCTCCTTCCAGTATAGTCTACTATGGCAACTACTTCAGCCACTTCAGCCACCCTCCTGTCCTCCAGCCATTCCCAAGAAGTGGTCTTGCCTAGCATTCCTCCTTCCTGCAGTGCTCCATCACCTTCCGATCTGCCAGCTCATCAAGAATCAGGAACTTCTTCCTTAATCCCTCCTCCACCATTAATATCTCCAGTACACCTCATCCCAGGTCACCAATGCAAGCACATCATAAGAAAAAAAGATGTAAATTTGATCTCTCTCCTTATTTCCTCCTTACAAAAGCAGTTCCAAACTGTTCAGTTTGTTTTCTGAGATTTTTTGTTGGCTATTTAAGCAATATACCCTGACAGGGTGTGGGTTTACTGGTGGATTTACCACGGCTGGTGTGGCTCGGTCACGAGGCCGCAGGCCGAGTGACTTAACCGCAGCAGCTGTGGTAAATCCACCAGTAAACCCACACCCTGGAGGGGTATATTGCTATTATACAATGGTAGAAATAATTTGTTAATATGTTTTGTCTTTTTTTGATATGTTTTTCTGAATTATTTTGTGATAAGATGTATATGTTCTTCCGCTGAGAAAAAATAGTTCCTTTTTAGTATTAAATATAGAGACAAGTAAAGTGCTGTATTAATTGTTTTGAATGAACATTTCATAAGTGCAAGGTTTAATTAGTTAATTTTTTAAAGAGCATTCAATGTTTTATTTGTGAAACAATATTTAGGGAAATGAATAGTGATGAAGTAACATGTTATAGCTTGTATGAACTTTTACATTTATAAATTGCCCTTTGTGTTTTCTGAGTGTTGTGTCTTTAACGTTAGGTTGCGAGTAGTTTTGAGCATATGCTCGCTAGCACAGCATGTGACTTGGTCGCTATGCTAGTTGTGCTGGTAAGAGATGGGGAGCTGATAGTGGAGGGTGCATGGAGAATGCCGGTATTGCATTTGACGGAGAGGGACGGCCATGCTCCATAGGCGGGTGTTGTGGTGTTGTGTCGGTACTTTGGAGGCCAAGCCGGGAGATTTTAGAAGAGGTTTCTGTGAAGTTTTAATGCTCGGTTCTCTAAAATACTTGAGTTTTGTCGGTCGGATGGCTCATTTTCGTGACTGAATATATTTTCTAGGTCTTCGAAATGTAGCAAGTGGAATGAGATGTTCATTTTGTTTTAATTACGTTTTTAGTTGCGGTGGTAAGCGGCGATTACAAATGGCGACGGTTACTTTGAAGTTTAACGGCGGCAGTGATATTTGTTGTGTGGCACGAGTGCTTGTTGGCTGGCACCTTTTCCAGTGGGTATATTGGAGGATTTATAACTGCTTTAAGGTGCCAGCCAACCAATCACAATGCAGAGATTTGTGTTGCTTTTTCAGCCCATGGTATAATGCTCAATGTATACCATCATCCAGCTGTGGTCCATCTCTTAGATGACTTCCTACTAATTGATCTACCTGATACTCTTCCAGCTGCTGGCATCCCTCTACTCACTTGTCTCTTTCAAGAAGTAGTAGTGCCCTTATCTGCAGAGAAAACACTCAGCCCTTCTACGTCTATCAAATTCCTTGTCATTTAATTGGATTCACTATGCATGGAAGCCTGACTGCCTCTCAATAAACTCCACAGGTTCCAAGCTCTTGTTGAATGCTTCTCCATTTGCTCTTCTTGTACCAGTCACAAACTTTTTTCATTATTGGGGTATTTCAATTTTGCTATGTGAATTATTCCTCAGGGTCGCTCCTTTATCCCATATCTCCTGACACTGGCTTCCTCTGTTTGTCAGCTGCATCATCATATCACCATTACAGCTGCAACCAAATCAGATCTAGCAATGTGGTCCAATTTCCTAGCATACTGAAATGGTTGTTCTATGTTTTACAAGGATCCATCTATAGATCTTCATCCCAGAATCTATACTAATGCTTCTCCCAGTTATGGCTTCACTGCAGTTTTTGGACATTCCTGGTTCACTGTTCCTTGGCTATCTATATATCTACCTATCTATCTATATAAGAATGCTGCAGAAGACCTACTGAATAAAGCAATGCAATTTAAATGGTAATTAGTCCCATTTGTCATTCAGGAAAATGTGACACTGCCAGGATGAAGTGAATGCCACAGTTTCCTGCATGACAAAGGGGACTAATTGCCATTGAAATTACTTTAGTTTATTCAGTAGATCTGCTGCAGCATACTGCAGAGTGCGTTAAAAGAGTGTTTCATTCTGGGGGATGCCACTATGTGTACATATATATATATATATATATATAGCCACTGGGACTTTTCAAAGACTTCTCATTTATTCGAAATCTACCTGATCATAGCTATTGCTTTCACATGGAGCTATCGCTGATCCCACCTAACTGTCTAATTCTTTTCAGATAATCAAGCTACTGTCAACATTATTAATAAAGGCAGATCCTCGTCTCATTCCATTATGCTGTTCACACAGAGGCTGACTTGGCTATCACAGTTCCATAACTTTACCATGAAGTGCTTTCATGTTCCCAGTTTTGCAAATGCAGCAGCTGATATTTATCTCATTTCCAACTTCAGGAATTGCATTGTATCTGTCCAACAGCAGACCAGATCATGACTCCTCCTCCTCAATTCTTAGATCTCATCATGATGTGACTTTTTACTGTCAACAGGCCGAAGCCGTCATGTGGTTAGCTCCATCTCCCAGTACTCAAGCTTATATTCTATCACCAGGAAGAAATATATATCATTTTGTGCATTTCATTCAATTCATAACATTCCATTTTCAATCAGTCACATGCTAGCATTTATTACTTATTGCCTTCAAGCTCTTAAATTATCTCATGGAAGAATAAAACAATACTTATCTAGAATATAATATTTCTTTTCTCAAGCAAATCCATCCATGTCCTCTATTTTATCCAGCTCCTCCATTAAACTCCTCTTACTTGGAATCAATAGAATATCTCTCCCAAAAGCCCCTAAATGTCAGCTAATCAGTAGACCTATATTTCAGAAGCTATTGGACTTGCTGTGTTATAATCCCCTTTGAACCTACAACCAACATCATGATATATTTAGCTATTTGCTTAGCTTTTTATTGTTTTTTTCACCCAGGCTATTTTACAGTTCCATCAGCCTCCTGTACTTCATTTCTCACAATTGCCAGTCGACCAAAACAAGCAGACCACTATATCCTGCATTTACCAAAATCAAAAACCAACAGATTACATAAAAGAGTTTGGATCACATGCTATCCAACTCATAACATCTGGTACTCTCTACAGATGCTTGATCAACTCGTCCTATATTATACCAGATCTAACCCCATATATCCTCTCCTGGCTACTAATGATTATTCTCCTATGAGCACCAAAATGTTAATGGAACACGTGAGAAATTTACTTCAATGACTAGGATTGAATTCTTTTTCCTTTTCAGGTAATTCATTCTGGATTGGAGCAACTTCTTCAGCCTCTCAAAATAGTGTTCCCACCCATATCATTAAAAGGCTAGGAAGATGAATCTCCTCATGTTTTTGAAACCTATATTCCAAGTCCAGAACAGGAAATCAGACAAGCCTTTAGGATTACCTCCTTTAAATAGGCCCAGAGGAAGGGCAGTTCAGTAGCCATGGTTCCTCAACAGGGTTTTTTTCCTCTCCTGCAGTCTACTGTTCTCTCTCTCTCTCTGTGAGTTAGAGTAGGTTATCACACTCTTTTTTGGGGGGGCCTTCATTCCTGTAATGCTGCCAGGCTCCTCTACTGAGGGTGTGAATGAGAAATGCCAAATTGCAGTTCTCACAAGCGTCACACATATTCACCAAACATTGAATGGGGCTTTTCCGTGATTCAATGTGAGGGAATAACCTCACACCAGCCGTATTTAAACCTGCCTTCCCCTTCCCTCTATGCTTAGTGCATTTCAAACCCTACATCCTCACCACCTCCTCCTCCTTCTCTGGTACTCTTCTCACCCTTAGTGCTGGACATTCATTCCCATATTGCTGCCCAGCTCCTCTACTGAGGGTGGGAATGAGAAAGGCCAATAATGTTCGCACATGCACCAGACATATTCACCAAGCATTGAATTTCTTTTAATCTTAACTAGGGCTGTGCGGAATTAGAAATTCTAACAGAATGAAATTCTGTAGAATTTCTGAAAATTCCACAGGATTCCATTGGTAGTGGAATTACATTTTGCATGCAAAATTGTTTTGAGAATTAATCTGCAGTTAACATAAACAGCAGATTGTTTTTCTGCAATCCGTGGAAAAATATTCAGCAACATTCATGATCTGTGAACTATTATTCTGAGGTTTACGTAGAAATGCTTTTTGGAATACTGCAGAATTTAAAATGAAATTCCAAAAAGCATTACAGACATGGACTTGCCATACTGCACCTCCCATGGCAGAATTCCTCATTCTGCACAGTCCTACTCCTGACGTTGACAAAGCTAAATCTTTTTTCACCAAATTTGAATGAAAGCTTTTAGTAAGTGCCAAGCACCCATTATTGATGACAATTATGTCCCTTCATTACAGTGGTCATGAGGAGGGGAGGTGATCCAAAGGCTTTTAACCAAGACTGATGAAAAAAGATTTAAATCTGGCAAACTTAGGAGTCAAAGAAAAATACAGTACTGCAGAAAATAAACTGAATCTGCATGCCCAAGCAGTACAGTATTATGTGGACTTAGTTTATTTTCAATCAGTATGTCGTATATCACTATACAGTGCCTTGTGTGGGGCAGATGGTGGCCGAGCAGGGAGGTGAGGCGAGGTTAAGTGCTGGCTACCATCTAGGGAGATTGGTATGCAGAGCAGAAGGCAATGGGGAGGGGGGACGGACCACTGAATATCTAGGAATATTGTACTGTACTAATGGTGCCAACAGGGACTGGGTGAGTGAGTGGGTACCTCCTTTTTGCCATTGGAAATTAAATAAATTCATGATCCAGTATTTTATGAACAAGAATCTGACTACAGTGTCTCAATTCAGAGGTTTTATGTGCTGTGCACCTCCTTCCTGCTATTCTAGTATGTTTGCTCCTTTCTTGGCTGGCAATATGTCTTTGCTAACAGTACATCAGTGCCTGTCTAATAGATGGCACCACTGGACACCAGGAAATATTATACTAATGCTGCCAACAAGGTTTGGGTAAGGGAGATGGGTGCCACTGAACATAGGGGAATGTAACTGAAAAACAAACAGGGTTTTGGTGTGGGAGGGTGATCCACTAGAGTACCACAGATTAGCTATTACTACTCATATTGCTGGCATAGAGTTTGGGGGTAGGAGGGGCACCAAAAAGCTCCATGCACAATGCCTCCATAAATACAAAGAAACACAGACATTATGCAGGGCTGCTACTGGCCACATGAAGACATGCAAATGGTCTCTTAGCATCTTGCTTGCCTTATATGGTCATTGGCATGATGGTGTTGGTAAATGGCAACCAAGAGCAAAGGTGCTATCCAATCTGGGATACACTAGCCCCCTTTAGTCCTGAGTGTCTGTTGCTAGCAGGGGGATGTGGTGCACTGCACCTTATCACTTTGCACTCCACTACCACAGCCTTAGATTCATACATGTAGAGCACACCAGACAGGAGTGCTACTACTCTGTTCAGCACCGGAGCCTGAACTTGGGGATTGCCAGAGCCTTTAAGAGGTAAAGCTTCCTGCACTACAGCCTGCTGTGTGGCACTTCCCACCTGCCCCCAATCACCATCAGCACTTCATTTATTGCTGCTGGCAGGTCACTTGTCACATCACATGACCTACCCTTCTTTTTTTTTTTATTAGTGTCCACTTTCCCATTTGCAGCTTATAGACATCAACCACTAGGAGTTGCTGCACTCTAGCTTCTCTTCCAACTCTCCACCCCTTCCTAGCAACTGTTTGCAAACCCTACCCACTAGAGGTCCCTGCAGTTCCCTTTGAATCCATTCTGCTATCTTCTTTCCTCACTTCTCTCATCAGCCTACCACTAAGCACCCAGCAACTTCAAACCTTGTACCCTTTATTCCAAAGTCTACTGCTTAACCACTAAGCCAACAAACCAGGCTAACATCTTCCTCTACTTTCAAACTCTTAATCCTTCCTCCCTCCTTCTCTGAATTAAAAAACTTCCTACACTCTGTCTCTAAGCTGTACTCAAACCCAGTACCCTTGCTATCAGAGTCAAAAGCTCTACCTCTTAACCACTTTGTCTACCTATTTTATTTCTACTTTCTAGGACTTTTAGTCTCTTACCCCCCCCCCAACCTGCCAAAATATAAAGTTTTACCACTTCTCTCTTGCTGCTTTTGAACCCTGCACCCTCACTGTTTTAATCAGCAGTTCCACCACTCAGCTAGCACACCTGTCTATTATTTGTGCAGGATTTCAAACTCTAAAACCCTCTAACCATCAGACACTGCTAAATTGTTATCTGATTGTTACTGCAGGTCTTGAGCCCAACTCCCTGCTGCTAAGCCACTGTCTGGGGTCCTTCCTGCTACCTTGGGCAAGTCTTGAACCTAGTGCCCTATACACCTCAGACACCAGCTCTGCCACTGTACTAAAGTGGCAACTACATTTAGAGGTGACCTCTCACTACTATCTCTCCCTCTACCATCCTAGTTCCCCCATCTTTCTTCACTTCAGCACTCTCACCCTTACCAATTAGGCATGTGCACCTCCTGCCTACTTGCCTCTCACTTCTCCTCCTCCTCCTTTTGCCTTCCACCAACCCTATAGTCCCTGTTAACCCTCAGCCTCACTACTCTAGTGCTCCTACCTACCCTCCTGCCCTCCCCCCCATACCACTGCTCCTCCCCCTCCCTCCTCCTCCACACACCCCATATGCTCCTCTCCACCTCACCCCCATCCAGACATTACCTTTTCTCCCCTCCTGCTCCCTTGGGCATCTGATCACTCAAGCCTTCTCTGCCTGTGCTGTCCTACCCACCCCCTGTGCTATGAAACCCCTCTTCTCTTCCTATCGCTCCCGGCGTAAACTGTCCTTCTGCCATCCTCTGGCCAGAGCAGTTCTCCTCCTTCTGCTCCAGACGGGGAACATACATCCCAACCCAGGCCCTGCCCCTCCCACCCACCTACTTGGCCCACTGGTCTCCAAATAGCATCCATGAACATATGCAGCCTGCTGAAAAAATTTGACACCCTCCAGTGCTGGGCCATGGCTCATCAACCAGACATCCTAGCCCTGGTTGAAACCTGGCTGTCCAAATCCACCCCTGACTCATTTGTCTCCCTCCCAGGCTATACCTTATACCGGGAGGACTGAGTAGGCAAATGAGGGGGAGGCTGTGCAATCTACACTAGGGACACAATATTTGGACACACACTCCCCACCCCTGCCCTTGTAAATGGCGCCCAGGCTCTTACCTTCAAACTCACCCCGGACCCCTCTAGGGGCCCGCTCTATCTCACCACTGCCTACGTTCTCCCAAAGAACCAGCACCCAGCCCTGGTATCTTTAACTGACTATCTGGCCTCCCTCCACCATAAGGCGGAACAAATTCTAGTTGGGGACCTTAACGTAAATTGGCTCAGCACCTCCTCTTCCATGATCCGAGACTCATTTGCTGCCCAAGACCTGACACAACTCTTCACCCAGCCCACTAGAATAAACCCAAAGAGAGGAACCAGCACCCTTCTGGATGTAATTATCACCAACCGACCCCAAAAAATCCAAAACATCCAGGTCCTACCAGATTCCCTAAGTGACCACTCCCCTATCCTATTTCATTGGGCAGTCCCCAATCCCAAACCCAAAGCCCAGACCATTCTCCACAGGCGCCTCCGCCCTGGTGGGCTGCAAAAACGTAAACAATTCCTCACCCAGATAAACTGGTCCCCCATTCATCGTGCATCTGACATTGACACTGCCCTCACCTTCTTCTCACACACCTTCAACATGGTCTGTGATCTTTTTGCACCCTTCACCAAAATCCGATCCAAAAAGCAGAATGCACCCTGGGTTAGCCCTGCCCTTCTACAATTGCTAAGAAATTGGGATAACCTCTGGCACCTTGCCACTGAAACAGGTCAGCTGTCTGATAGGCAAGCTTATAATGCAGCCCGGAATAAGTGCTCTTGGGCCGTCCGGAAAGCCAAGGCCGACCATTACCAGGCCACCCTTACCTCCTCCTGGGGTTCGAACCGGACTTTCTGGGATAATATTAAACAGCTAAATGGAAAATCATGCTCCCCTGCCCCATCCCAACTCACTAGTGATGGCACTACCTCCACCGATCCTGCCATCATAGCTAACTGGCTCAACACTGCTTTCACTGACCTTAGCTCAGTCCTCCCTAGTAATTTCTTTGACCCTCCCCCCAATGAACTCCCCCTGTCCTCCACCACCCCAGCTTCCACCTGCACAAGGTTTCTGCCCAGGAAGCCAGATCCATCCTAATCAAAGCTTTGAATAGCAACAGTCCCGGCAGTGACTCACTGGACCCCAGTATCCTCAGGCTGGTGCTAGATGAAGTCCTTGCCCCACTCACCAGCCTAATTAACCAATCACTCTGCCTGGGACAATTTCCCACTGCTTGAAAAACAGACATAATCACGCCCATTCATAAAGGGGGCGACAGGTCGTCGACCAACAACTGCCGGCCAATCTCCATCCTCCCCCCCTCTAAAGCCCTGGAAAAAGTGGTGGCCATTCAAATCACTGAATATCTGGCTAAGCATAACATCTTATGCCCAGAGCAACATGCCTTCCATGCTGGTCACAGTACCAGCACTGCGCTAATTGAATTCTCCAACTTCCTACACTCCTCCCTGGATACCAGCTTCCTAGCTGGTGCAGTGTTCATCGACCTCTCAAAGGCTTTCGACACCGTCTCCCACCCTCTTCTGCTGAATGCTCTCTGCCACACTGGTCTCTCGGCTGGCCCCCTAGCATGGTGCACGAGCTATCTAGCCGCTCGATCACAGTGTGTTAAAATCAATGGGATACACTCTGATACCCATCCCATACACTCTGGGGTTCCCCAAGGCTCCATCCTGGGCCCCCTACTCTTCTCACTCTATCTGAACACCCTGCCTAGTGCATGCCCTAGCAAAATTCTTCTGTATGTAGATGATGCTGTCATTTCTGCCACCCACCACAATCCCGTCTCCCTTCAGGACACCCTACAGCAGTCTTTCAATGATGCCGAAGCTTGGTTTAAGGAGCGCAGACTCGTCATTAATCTTAAAAAAAACAAAGCTATGCTCTTTTCCCACCCCCAAAACAAAGCTAGCAACCACCCACTCCATATCCTTCCTAGCACCAAACAGCCACTGGAACAAGTCTGCTCCTACAAATACCTTGGGGTTACCTTCGACTCAGCCCTCACATTCCATGACCACATTGATGCCCTAACATCCACCATTAACACACGGCTTGGCATCCTCTTCTGCCATAGAACCTACCTTCCCCCAAATGCACTCCGGCTCGCTGTTACGTCTTCTGTATTGTCCCTTGTAGACTATGGCCTACCAGTCTATGGTGCTGCCGACACGACTGCACTCAAAAAAATTCACTTAACCCTGAATAAATCCTGCAGACTGATTACTGGTGCTCCCAGGCTCACACACACCTGTCAGCTGTATGACGAGGCTAAACTCCTTACCCTGGATGAATGGCTCCGATATCAAACCTGCCTCCTCACAAAAAAAACCCTACTCGGGCTCTCCCCTCCTGGGGTGACGGCATCCATCCACCGGATTCCACCCACTATTGCAACACGGTCATCCAACAAAACCACTCTAATGGTCCGCAGATCAAGAACCAGCCGTGGCCAGAGGTTCTTCTGCTACAGAGCCTGGTTTAACTCTCTCCCTGCCCCCATCACCAATGCCACCACCATCTCCAAGTTCAAAACCACCCTTCGAAACCAACTCATCAACACTCGTAGCTGCTTCTGTCTCTGAAGGCAGCCTCCACCTCGACTTCTCATGACAACGCCCACCGGGCGGCTCTCCACCTATCCCACCCCACCACCTCTTCCCGGTACACCGTACCTATGTCTAACCTGGCCAGTGCCTGCTGTTTTATGGTATGCCAATTAGATTGCTCAATTTTGATACCAACTTGTGTAACACCTGTCTCAATTACTTGTACCCTGTAACCTAAATGTATTTTGTCTGACCTCAGTGTGACGTGGCGCCTCTGATGAACGCCTATTTTTAGCAAACCTGTGCTATGTAACCTAAAACTCTATATATGTCTTTAATGTGATGAGGTACCTTTGGAAACGAGCCCCTGGCTCAAAGGTTGTAAACTGATTTCACAAATAAATAAATAAATACATGTATGATAATCTTTCCAGAATGGCAGCACAGGATTTAGCATGTTATGCTATGGTTTGCATGGTGCTATCTGACACTTCTGAATGTCAGTGCAATAAAGTTTAAGGTCCTGGTTCTCAATATAAATCTCTAAACAAGCATTTGTCAATGCCAAATGTTTGCTTGCTGGCATTGGCATTCATAGTGTAGGAGTTAGATGCTTAATAGGAATGGCAGTGAAGTATTGAACTGAAGCCAACCCCACCACCACCCTGCAGAGACTAATGGGCATTGGGGTGTGCCTTTGAGTCATCAGGCATAATGGCCATGCCATTTCACCACACCCTACCCTGCAGACACCGACAAGTGTCACGGTGTGTCTAGGGGTCTTTGGGCCTTATGCTCACCCCATTCCATAAGGAAATATGGTGAGATGGGTGCAGTATAGGAGAATGGGGTGAACTTTGGGGCTGATGAGTTCAAGGCACACCTCAATGCCTGTCACTGGCTGCAGGGTGTGGGTGGGGGTGGAATGGCATGGGCATTACAGGCGACAATCCCAAGTCACACCCTGATGCCTGTCAGTCTCTACATGGTGGGGCGTTATGGTTGGAAACCCTAATGCCCCAGGTGTTCATTGGTATTTTCACTACAAATTTTCAACATGGGTTTTTTGTGACCCCCACCTCATGAACAGCGGCAATGTCAGTTTGTTAGCCGAAAGCTGATTTTGCACAGCGACTACACCATTTGGCACCACAGGTGCAAAAACACATTTTGAACAGGATGTGAAAAATGACAGCTGTACTGTTCATGTGGAGGTGTAAAAAATGGCAATGTTGAAAATCTGGAGTGAAATATAAAAAAACTGGTGAAGTCACAAGCGTGCTTAGAAACTGCAAAACGCACACCCATAATGTAATTAGTTTGGGGATTTTTTTACAGCAAATTGTCAACACAGGCATTCTGGGACCTCCGGTCATGAACAGTGTCACTGTGATTTTCTTAATCTGTCCTGAACACTGATTTCCCACAGTGACCACGCATTTCTGTGCTGGAAGTGCGAAAACACATTTTGGCCAGGGTGTGAAAAATGACAGCTGTACTCTTCATAAAGAGGTGTGGAAAAATGCCAGTGTTGAAAATCTGGACTGAAAATATTGCAAATTTGTGAACTTACGAGGGTGCGTGGAAACTGCACAATGCACGCTCATAACACAGTCATTTTATGGACTTTTGTCACCAAATTTTTAACATAGCCATTTTAAGACCTTTGCTCATGAACAGTGTCACTATGATTTTCTTAATCTCTCCCAGACATTGATTTCACATACCGATTGCGTCATTGTGCGCTACATGCATGAAAACACATTTTGGGCGAGATGTAAAAAATGACAGCTGAACTCCTCATAATGAGGTGTAGTAAAATGGCAATGTTGAAAATCTGGAGTGGAAATATTAAAAATTTGCAACGTTATGAGCGTTGTAGGAACTGCTTAACGCACGCTCGCAAAACTGTCATTTTTGGGAATTTTTTCACCAAATTTTCAACATAGGATTTTGGGGGCCTACCTCATGAACTGTGACACTGTAATTTCATTATTCAGTCCTGAAAGGTGGTTCCGCGCAGTGATCGCAAAATCACCTTTCAGGACCGAATAACAAAATGACACTGACTGAGTTCATGAGGTGGGGCCCCAAGAACCCCATGTTGAAAATTTGGTGAAAAAATTCCTCAAAATGGCCGAGATATGCACCAACATTGAAAAAACCCATTTATGCCATTATACAGCTTACCAGCATTTCTTCAGTTCGCAGTTGGCTTTGAAGAGTGCAGATGTGTTCCTGGTCCACCGAAGATAATTGCACTGGGCTCCGGAGGTAAGTATGTGGTCAGGGTGTGTGTGGGGAGGTGGTCGTGCAGAGGATGGGCACAGGTTGGGGGAAGGGGCAAGAGAGTCAGTGAGAGACCGTTTTTTTAGTTTTTTTTTCTTAATAGGAAGATGACGCAGGACTTTTGCCACTCTAGGGTGGGCTCCCAGCATGGCAGCTGGAAGGTTATTTTTGAGGGGGGCAGTGGAGCCGACAGGGGATTGGGCACCCCCGTTGGCCATACCGACTTTTGTCACTCTGTGGTGGGCTCCCAGCGTGGCACCTAGAAGTCTGTGTTTGTTTTTTTGGGGGGGGTACAGTGGAGCTGATGGGGGATTAGGCACCCCCTGTTGGCCATAAGGACTTTTGCCATGCTGGGGTGGGCTCCCCACGTGGCACCTAGAAGTCTGTTTGGAAGGGGTAGTGGAGCTGATGGGGGATTGGGTACCCTCATTGGTCAAACAGTGTTCTGGGGTGGAGGGGAGCACATGAGCATGCTGAGGTGGGCTCCCAGCATGCTATGTAGGTGTTCGTGGGGGGGGATGATAAACTGTCTATGACAATTCAGATGCAGCGCTGACGTACGTGTAGGCAATCTGCATACTGCTGACGGCAGTATGCAAATTGCCTACACCTTACCACCACTGATTATGGTGGTGTTTTCCTCAGAACTGTACACCACTGCATCTAAACGGCTGTCATAGACAGCTTGGACATTCATTGGCGCGGTGCAGCCACGCCTGCAAAAGGGAGCAAGACATTGGAAGTGGGGGAGGCACACCTATGAAAACTTGTATGGTGGCACTATGTTTCTTGCACATGCATGCAAGCAAACATAATCAGTGCAGTTAATTTACTGTATGCCTGTAACTGTTTGGTATTCTATGTGCCTGCCCACTCACTGAGGTCCTCGGATGAATTTCTAGCTGTATTTGCACCCTACTTAAAACTGACTTAGGAATGTGCCTTCTCATTCCCCTTCAAAAAAGAAATGGCATACCCTTCTTACTCTATTTAGAAAGTACCCCCTTTGGATTTTCAAGACACTAAAACATATCTGTTTGGAAACGTGCTTTGATAAATTTAAACAATTTATTAGTACCAGTTAAATGGACTTTTAATGGATTTATTTTCAGCAGTGCTCAATCTGTGCCTATATTGTTTGCCTTTGTAGTTATTTGTAATTTTTGTTGGGATTTTAATTGATAAAACACCCAGAGTGAACAAAAGGAAGAGTGCTGAACAAATAAAAGTGATGCAAAAAACTGCCCTGTGAAATTATCTGCTCCATTTCAGAAATAGATAGTGGTAAGAAGTGCAATCCTAATGGAAAATGTTGTCTGTTTTATTCACTCTGTCTAAAAGCAGATATTATTTGGGGTACTTAGTGACCAGCAGACATGATTTGAGCATCTCCATTTTTCAGTTGGCAAATATTAGTAGTTCTTGTAATAATATGTAAGACTCAAGCCCCAGATTTTACAACCACACAGGTAATTAAAATTAAATTCCAGTCTTGATCTGCTGTGGAGAAGACTAAACATTATTAATCCTGGGAAAGAACAGAAAACTGAGAGACAGGTGGTCACTGTAGAGTCACTGATTGTGCTACTTACAAATGCTGCAGTGCTCTAGAGTGTGATATCTTTGAGGAGAGCTGACTGCCCCTTATTAAAATGTAGACAGCATTCGTAACACTGCTCATATTGAATCTGCATGTAATATATGATAGTGATCAGAAACTGTTATTTTAATCTTTAGACACTATCATTTGTGTTAAACACAGACTGAATTGGTATTGCTATTTATACTGGACCTTTCTAATCCTTATTTTAAAAACAATTTTACAAGTTGTTTCTAACCTGCAGAACACTAAAACTAAAGTGGACTTTGTTAGTGAAACTGGTAGTATCACACAGAACTGCTGAAGCCTGCAGTGTTGCACTCCTATGAAAAGCATGCATTTCACACAGATGCACTTGACAGCTTACTGCTGGTGCCACTTTCTCATCAAAACTGCAAACGACTTTAGTAATTTCTTTTATGGATAGGTGCTAGTAACTGAGGTGAACAGTAGTGTGAGTAATAGTGGCAGTCTTAACTGAACCAGGAATCCAGGATGTTAAACCTTTGAAACTGGCGTCTCATTTACAAAAGTGTCTTGGGGCAGCAGCAGCAGCAGCAGCATTATAGCAGTCAAACATCACATATGGTAGACAAAGTGATGATAATAATAATAATCGTGAACATATTTAAAACAATCACAATGCCTAGTACAAAATGTTGAATTATGTTTTATGCTACTGTTATCTGAAAGCAGTTTTGTCATAGAGCCTTGGGTAAATGATTTTAATACAGAAGTGTGAATACTTTCTGCCAAATGTTCACTAAGTATTCATGTATGGATCACAGATTATTTGTTATTTGGACCCCATCATACCCCTAATACTCCTGCAAGAAAACAAAATAAAAAAATATATACTGTGTCTGGCATTCTTCCGGCCCTACCCCCACTAGAAATCATATTTTCCAGCCCAATTTCCTCTTTAAACCCCTTTGGGCCTTCTATGGGAAATAAATATTAGTGGCTATTTTGTACTTCCAAGCCCCAATCACTGAAACACAGAAACACAGAAATGTAAGAGACAGAAAAAGACATGAACAGTCCATCGTGTCTGCCCAAAGATTCCCTACTCAGAGATGCTATTGCCTCCATTCCCCTCCCTTCATTTTCCAACTGATAACTCCATTATATCATATTCCACTTCTTTTCAACCCGGCTATTGTCCTTGCCTCCACAACCTTATCAGGAAGTAATACTTCCTGATGTCCTTTCGGAACATTCCCCAACCCCCCCCCCCTTTCCCAGCTTGAGTGTATTCCCCATGGTAGAGGCACTGTTTATTAGTTTGAACAGACCTATTGTGTCTACTCTGTTGAACCTTTTCATAAACTTAGATGTCTCTACTCTGTCCCTCTCTGCTTTTTGTCCTCCCGTGAATACATGTTGATGTTTTTTAGTTTCTCATGATATGCCTTGTCTGCTGGCCATTGATCAATTTTGTGGCTTTTCATTGCACTGTCTCTCATCTATCCCTGTCCTTCCTTAGGTACAGGCTCCAGAACTAGCACAATACTTTAGAAGCAGTCTCGTCAGTGATATATACAGAAACAAAATGACCACCATCCTTCTGTTAGTAATCCCTCTCTCTATATACCCCATTCTGTTAGCCATCTGATATATCCCGCTGCACTGAGCAGCTGACTTTAGGTTATCACTGATCACCACCTTCAAGTCTCTCTACCTCCATGCTCCTGATCAGCATCCCATCAATATAGTACACTATTTCAGGATTTTCTCCTCTTGTGTGTATCACCTTGCACTTTTTGGTATTCTGTTTCAGCTGCCAAATATTGGACCATTTCTCTAACCTCTACACATTATGCCTCATAATGTTTAATCCTTTCCTCAGCGTCAACCTTCCTGCAGAGCTTAATATCATCTGTGAACAAGCTCACCTTGCCTTAGATACTATCTCTTATGTTGCAGATACACATATTAAACGTGAGTGGGGCCAGGACCGACCCCTGTGATACTCTTGTCACTGCTCTGTCCTCATAGAATTTACCATTTATGACCACCCTCTGGGCTCTGAAAAGATGTCATTGATGTTGATACATAATCTTACTGCAACTGCCTTCACCTGACCTGCATGTGTATGCGTTGAGAGGGCACTCTGTTTATTGTTTTTGATTTAAAAAGTTTTAGCTAAACAGCTAAATGTGCCATTTCTTAAGTCTTTAGCTGTTTGCTACACAGCTTTTGTGCGATTTTTTTTTTTTTTTAGAAGCTGCATTTATGACACTTGGAAAGGACTTCTTTCCCTTCCTCCCTCCCCAGCCAATGTTGGGATCTGTGAGTAGCGACTGTTTAGTTCTGTTGAATATATGGTATTACCTACCTGTACAAATGCTTTCACTGGGTTTGACTAAAACTGTGCTCTCAAAGAAGGTCTGCTAAGATAATTTCTGTTGCTGTTCTTTTTTTCCTGACTGTGGTGGTGACCTACTTTCAACATTTAGGTTGGATTTTATGTGTATTGGTGGGAAATTTTTGCACTCCTGGGTATTAGTGCACTTAATCCATTGGTATCAGCTAGTACACTAGATTTGCATAGAGTTTCTTAGCTATCTTGTGTGAATTGCACCCTCTGGGCTCTGTCAGTTTTTGACCCATCCATGTATTTTTTTCCCTATCCTCATAACATTCATCTTTTTTTTTTTTTTTTTTTATTTATTTTCATCTTTATCCTCCTCCTTCTGACCTCCAGTGCCCCCTCCTTCCATCCACTCATGTCCCCCGGTACCTACCTTAGGGATCTTCCCCTAGCATGCCCATCCTCCTCTCCTCGCAAAGTGGGGTCTGTCCTGTAGGTGGTCTGGGTGGACTTAGGGCGGACTTCGTCTAGGGCTGCCGGAGGGGATTTTCTGGTTTTCTCCCCTTATGTCTCCACTCCCCTAGGATGCCTTGCACTTGGGACGTACGTCCCGAGTGGTAGCGTGCTTACACACACAAACCCTCATGTGCTGCAATGTCCCCCCTCCCCAACTCCGACAAGCAAAGCCGCCTCCATCCCTTCACTGCCGGTGCGTCCACCAGCCACGTAGTGAATGCAGAGCGCAATGCGCTATGTGGTAAATCCCACCCCTGAGGGAGTGAGAACATCCGTGGGACACTGATCCTCCCTATCTCTGCTGAACCCCGGCCACCCGAGTCCATCCCCGAACCCAGGTCGCTGGCACAGCGCGAGGTGTGGCGTCCAGTGCCTCAACCCTCAGCGCCACCGGGCTGGTCACATTCATCTTCTTAATTAGACTCCTGTGTGGTACCAAGATGAAAGCTTCATTTGTATCCAGGTATAGTACAATATATCTCCTACCCAATCCATGTTTGTCATCTATGTCACTACATTGAAAAAAAGTCACATACTGTACGTTAATGTGACACAACCAGCCCCTGGTGAACCCATGCTAGTTTGCATCCATTAAGCATTTTTCCTCTAAGAATGTGGCTATCCCCCCTTCATAATTGTCTCCAGAAGTT
Organism: Neoceratodus forsteri; assembly: GCA_016271365.2. NCBI lineage: Eukaryota > Metazoa > Chordata > Ceratodontiformes > Ceratodontidae > Neoceratodus > Neoceratodus forsteri. Next base: position 593,406,477 of record CM028133.1, on the reverse strand, counting down.
TTCTGCTATTGATGTGAGACACACTGGCCAGTAGTTTTCTGGATTTTCCCTGTTGCCACCTACCCTTTGGGTAAGGAAATCACAGTTACCATCCTAAAGTCTGCAGGCACTATACTTGTTGCTACTGATTCTCCAAAGAGTACTACCAGTGGCTCCACTAGTACCTGTCATGTTTCCTTCAGTGCCCTATGCTGAATCCTGTCTGACCCTGGTGATTCATTATATTTTAATTTCTCCAGTCTCTTTTGTACCTGTTCCCTTCTAATGCCCACTTTAAAATTTTCCCCCTGTTTCACCCTTGAAGTTTTGCCTGCTGTCACCAAATGGGCCCACCTCCTCAATTATGAATGTTGAACAAAAGTATTCATTTAGTATATCTGACTTGTCCATATTTAACTCCTGTACCTCTGTCTCACTGTACCTCTGTGCTGCCTCCTCACCTGCAATTGCAGCGCAACTGCCTTTCTCTCTGCTCCACTCCTTGTCTCACCTGCCTTCCTTACTTTACTCTTTCCACCTCGCCTATCCCCGCGCTCGCACCCCTCAGCCTCCTCTCTCATCTAAACATGCCTCCAGTACTCTGCTCCTTTCCTCTTCCTTGTCCTCCCTTTCCCTACTTCACCCTCCTAGAGCCTGCTTCCTCTCCCGCAGCTACCTACTTGATTCCACATATCACCACCTAGGTACCCTACATCTAGAGCTGAACCATTCACCCTGGACCCCGCCTACTTCTAAGGAACTGTTCTCTTCCCCTGTGGACGTTGGGTTCACCACTCTTCCCCTTTTACTGTTCTGTCCCTAAACCTTCACTCTCACCCTATGACACGTTCATACATGACAAGAAAGAGTAAGCGCATGATGAGGGAACTTCATATGTGCACTCTGAAGCTAGTGCTCCTCCTTCTGCTGCTGTCAGACATTGTCAATCCAAATCCTGGCCCAGTCCCCACTAAGGTTGCTAACCAGAGCAAGCACTCAGGTGTCCTCTTAGTTATAATGCTTAACATTTGCAGCCTCCTTCCCAAAATGGATGCCCTTCAGATCTTTACTAGCCAGCATAGCCCGGACATCCTAGCAGTTGTTGAAACCTGGCTCTCCCCATCGGTCCCTGACCAGGCATCACCCTTCCTGGGTACAATGTTTTTAGGCTTAATCGGACGACTAAAAGAGGTGGTGGTTGTGCCCAATACCTTAAAGAGACTATCTTGGGACACCCCATCAACACTGCTCCCCTGATGACTATGGCACAGATTCTTCCTATCAGAATCCTCCTTGGTGCTCACAACAAAGCCCTCACAGTCGTCACGGTCTACACACAACCTAAAGAGCAAGGTAATGGACTTTCAGTAGTTCTGGACTTTGTCAGGTCACTCCCACTGGATACTGAATCTATCCTGCTAGGTGACTTTAATATAACCTGGCCCTCTGCCGAGGCGGGGCACATAGGAACTCCATTGCAGTGTTCAACCTCACTCAGATGGTAGACTCACCAACCAGAAAAAACTACAAAACTGGCACCAGCACCCTTCTGGACTGGATCCTTACCAGTCACCCTACCTGGATTTCAAACACCACTGTCCTCCCAGACTCACTCAGTGACCACTCCCCTGTCAGCTGCTTCTGGTCTAACAAATTCAATAAACCTCCCCCAAAAACCATCACCAGTAGAGTTCTACCCTGTGGCCAATTAATTAATCTCAAATCTCACCTCCTCCAACAGGACTGGTCACCAATCTTCATAGCAACTAATGTGAACACTGCCCTGGACCACTTCATCAAAATCTTTAACGAGGCCTGCAACAAATTCGCCCAGCTTAAAAGGCAAAAAGTAAAAGCCCTCTGTAACCTCTCACTCTCAGGAGACCTCCTAAGGCAGCTAAAGGCAAGGGACCACCTCTGGGAGCTTGCTAGAACCACTGGGAAGCAAACTGACATCACTAACTACAAACGTGCATGGAATGACTGCACCATATCTATTTGGCAAATTAAATCAGCCTATTTCAAGAATGCTCTTACTAACTCCTGGGGCAACGGAAGAGACTTCTGGAACAACATAAAAGAAGTCACTGGGAAGCAGTCAAAATCCACCCGATAAGTGCTCAGCATAAATAGAGATATTACACTTGACCCGAAAATCATTGCAGACACCTTCAATACTGCCTTTACTGAACTTAGTACTGTACTGCCCCCTGATTTTTTCAAAGAAGTGGATGATTCTATGTCCCCAATTTCTACTGCTCCCACTAGCACCCCCCCTTCTACTTTAAAGCGGTCAAGATGTGCTAGGTTCGTAATTATGTTACCAAAGCCATTAGCAAGTCCAGAACCAGCAATGATTCACTAGACCTTAAACTTCTGTCCCTCACCCTTGAAGAAATACTCAGGCCATTAACCAGGATTTTGAACAGGAACTGAGGACCTCTCCCTCAGCCTCAGCCAGTTCCCTGACAAATGGAAATCTGCCACTGTAACCCCTATACACAAAAGTGGTGTCAAAACTGCCCATGAGAATTTCCGTCCAATCTCCATCCTACCTTCCCTTTCAAAGGCACTGGAACGTATTGTCACAGACCAGCTGACTGACTTCTTAGACAAGCACAACATACTGTGCAGGCAGCAACACGGTTTTAGAAAGAATCATAGCACCTCCACGGCACTACTTGAATTCACTGGTGCTATCCACCACTCATTGGATAATGGGCATCAAACTGGTTCTACCTTCATCAATTTAACAAAGACCTTTGATACCGTCCACCACGGCCTCCTGCTTGTCCAGCTCCGGAAAGAGGGGCTCTCACCTACCTCCGTACACTGGTTCAAAAGCTACCTAGACAACTGGTCTCAAAGAGTGAAAATTGCTAACATGCTCTCAAATGCCAGACCAGTCTGCTCTGGTGTCCCCCAGGGCTCTATTTTCGGACCCTCCTCTTTAGCTTGTTCCTGAACTCACTACCAGATTCCTGTCCAGAGCAAATCATACTCTATGCAGATGATGCTGTAATCCTAGCCTCCCACCATGATCCAAAACAACTGCAAGAAAACCTGCAGCGTGTCTTCACATCAGTCAAAAACTGGTTCTTAAAGCACAAACTGATCCTAAACCAGAAAAAAACAAAGACCATGATCTTCAGCAACTCTCACAACAAAAATAAGCAGTGTCACCTCTCCATCAAAACCAAGCAAGGAGTCACTCTTGAACAAGTCCAATCCTTCAAATACCTTGGCATCACCCTTGACTCCCACCTCTCCTATGCTGCCTGCATTAATACTGTGTTTGAAAGCTGCTAACATCAGGCTGGGCCTACTTCCATCACAGGAAACATCTAACCCCTGAAGCATTATCAGTTGCCGTCCAGAGCTCCGTTGTTAGCATCATTGACTACAGACTCATCATTTATGACTCTGCCACTGCCTCCTCTCTCAAACGTGTTTTTAACTCCCTCAATAAAGCCTGTAGACTCGTCACTGGATCTCACTGTCTCACCCATACCTGTGACCTCTACTCTCTAACTGGGTGGCTGCAACTCAACAGTCAAATAAAATATCAAACCCGCATCACAGCAAAGAAAATAATGATGGGCAGTGCCCCTCCTGGTGCCTGCTCTCTCCTTAAACTCAGAAACAACAACTGCAACACCAGGAGGCCTAAACCTCAACTCCTGCAAATCCCCTGCTGTTGCACATTCCAAGGCCAACAATCCTTTGCATATAGGGCATCCAGCTTGCTAAATAGTCTCAGTAGCGACATCTCTGCCTCACCCATGCTGGGTGCATTCAAGTCCAAGCTTCGCCTCGCCCTTCTTGCCTCCAGCAACTGTGACTGCCATGACTAATCAGTACTCCCACCTACCTGCTCTTTGTTTTCTGCTTCCTGTTGCCCCTTCACCTACCACTTGCCTCCACCAAAGCCCATCTGATGCACTTACCCCTGTCCATCCTTGACAAAGCCCCCTAGACTGCTGTACCCCTGCTCCTGTCTCACCCCCCCATCCTCTCCTTTACCCACCTCTCATTTCTCCTTTTCCCCGTCTGTGTACACTTCCTTGTGTTTCATGTAGTGATCCTTGTAAAAACATGTTACAACAATCAGTGTTACTGATTGTCCTATACTGTAATTGAAACTGTACACCTGTACTCACTGATGTGGAACCTTTGTAAAAGAGCCCCGGCTCAAATGTATTTTGTAATCCTAGACTCAAATAAATAAATAAAATAAATAAAATATTGTCCCCAATACTCATACTATCCTTCCTCATACTTTCTATGTTTTCCCTTGTCAGAAAGATTTTCTATTCTCCTTGGCCTTTTCCGCTAGCCTCAGTTTTGCTCTTGTCTTTGCCTCCCTGTTGAGCATCTACCTCATTTCTCCTTCTATCTCTGTCTGTTTGCTTTACTCTGTTTCATCTTGTAAGTCCTCTTTGCCCCTCTCGCTTGTTCCTAGATGTCTCTCATGCCTGCCCTGCTAACCTTATGGGTTTTCTATATCTTGTGTACATGTGCACGGTCTGGACACAGTCTTGATTGGCCTCTGTACTAGCCTACTTTAATGCTGCACATTTTCCTCCCACCTCCTTGAGCTTATGGAAGTCCTTTAGTCTTCCCTGCATTTCCTCCCCCATTTTTTGAAATCTGCTTCCACTTTGCTTATCTCCCTCGTCAGAGCTTCATCCATTTGCAGTTTGATCTGGTGGCCTGTACACTACCCCATCATGCTTTTGTCCAATTCCATCACCTATATCCACAGTAACTTTAGCCATTTCCTATCTTTGATTGCTATACATTTTGACACCCTTATATTAACCTCATTTACACTGTCACCCCATCCCCTTCTGTTTTCACTGTCCTTTCATAAGAGCTTGTACCCTAGAAAATTTGGGCCCAGCAGTGCTTTAATTAGCCTACATTTTGCTAATGGCTACTACATTTATCTGCTCTGCAGCCATCACCACCTGCACTTCATTCATCTTATTGGCCAGACTTCTGTTGTTTGTGTACAATGTACACCTTCAATTTGACCTCCCTCCCCTTGCAGGATTCCTTCCCTTTGCCCCATTTGCTTTATTTCTTATTTTCCTCTTGTTTTCTCCATCCCTCTAGATGTTCCTTCCATCTTGCTTGCTTGGGAGGAGGCAACTAGGCTCTCACAGTGATCTCATTCTGTTCCCTGTGCCCTATTGCAGCCCTCAGCCTCATATATTTTAAACTCCATCAAAGAAAACAACTACGTAACTTGTGTGCTGACATACAGTCTTCTCCACTCAGATGCAGATGGTCCCTTTTCTACAACTTGTCATAATTGAAAGAAGAACTGCAATCCCCTTAAAAGCTGGTCATTTTTCCCCTTACAAGTTCTTAACCACAGAGTATACTCCAGAATTTTGGCCTTTCTACTCTTTTCTACTCATGGCACTTGCAGCACATCTGAGAAGGCTACCATAGCTGCTATTTCCTCAACTTACTGACTAATTCTGTGAACCTTTCCTTCACCTCATCTACACTGCAGTGTTCCTGATTGTTGGATCTTAGCTGAATCATAACATCCAGCTGCCCCTCCCCACCCTGGTCAAATTCTACAGCTGTGAAAGTGCCTTCACAGACGTTGCTCCTGGGAAGTATATCACATATATTTACCCTGTGTTCAGCCATTGACCAGCCCCCCTGTCTGTTTGGCTAAGGAGTCACCAATCACAGTCACCTTCTTATTTCCACCCTCCCACCTGGATCATTACTCCTAGATGGAGCCTTCTTCTTCGGAGTACTGCCTGCACTTGTGAGGCATCTCATGCCTCCCCACAAGAGTGATTAAGTGGTTCTGAGTGTGCACTCTCAGAATCCTTATTCCGCTCAAACCAACCTACCTCCCTCCCCACTACAGTCCATCACCCAGAGTGGACCCTCGAGGGGCCTCTGGGGTAAAGGAATAGCAGCTCCCTGAGTCCTGTGTACCTCATCTTCCCTCAACAGCTCTGAATTTCAACTTTGTGGTGAACATCCTCCTCTATAAGGACCTTTCACTTCCTACACACCTGGCAACCCCCTCCCCCCTATTTCCTAGATCACCCTAACAAACTGGCTGTGCCACATACCATGCAACTGACTGCCTCCCCTCACCTCCTACCTATGTGAACATAATAACAGTACACTCTGAATCTACTGACCAGAAATGGGAACCTTTGATCAGCTTTCCCTGCCCCATCCCTCTTTTCTCATGTTCCTCTTCTTTTATGTCTGTATCTGCCCTTAATGTCATTTCACTTGTTCCAGTAGTACTTTTCAAGTGGCAAAATCACTGCCACAAGACTCACTAATGCTCATAGGATGTGACATCATATATTTCCCTTCTGCTCACCTAGAAGGAAGTTCTTATTTAGAGTTTCCATCTGTAGTACCATATGAAACAGCATGCACTCCCTGCATTGACCACAACAATAGGTTAAATTTTTCATAAAATACAACTAAACCATTATTTTTGATGCAGCTCACAACACAGAATAACACAAATGTACTCAAACCGTAAAACGAGTGCTGTAAACTTATGTAGTTTCTGTCCAAAAATGAAAGTGGGATTCTAGCCACGTGCATTAACAGTTCTGGTATTCTGCATGCCTGAAATCCTGTTTCAGTTTTTAGACTCAAATGGCATAACTTTACAGTGCTCGTTTCAGGCTGTGAGTAAGTTTATACTGTTCAGTGCTCCTACCTATATCAAAAACAATGCTTTCCTTGTATTTTACCAAAAATGTCTAACTCGTTTACAAATGAGTTTTCTCTCGACTCCATGCTGCTTCACTGACTGAATGCTTGACATTGAGCTTTCTGACGATAGACCCAAAAACATATTTGTCCTTCTATTGTACCAGAGATGTACATCACTCCAAGTCATATAATAGTAATAACTTTCAGTTGCTTGGAGTATACTCACAATAACCGGCTTCTGTGAACAATTAAACGCCTTGGCTTCACCTCTGCATTTAATCATCCACAGAAGCCAGTTATTGCTTCATATACTCCAAGCAACTGAATGTTATGACTTAAATATGTGCACTGACATAAAGCCAGCATACTCCTTAAGGATTACGTTAAACAGTTTATTAATCCATACATATAAAAAGTGAGTTCATACAGACAGATTGCTGGAACACATGATGCAAATTGACCGAGTGCTAAAAAAGCTTATCTCTCTTTCTATATGCAGTCCATCATGCAAAAGCAATGCATAACGGTATACCAGAACTAACCTTTCACCCTGACAAAACAGTTTTGGTCTAAGAGTTATAGTACAGACAGAGGCCAAAAACTAACTATTTAATAGGGATTCAAAGGTATATTGCTATGGGAACTAATTAATGTGCATGTACAATACATATCTAGACACACAAAAGTGCTCGCCACTTAAGGTGCAAACATATAATAAATATGCCACTGCATCAATCTGTCAAAAATGGCACAACATAATGCAGCTATAGTATGCACAAATTCCTGCGGCCATATGTAACCACCCAGTCCCCTGCGGTTATTATAATCCTATCAGTATTGTTGTTAGGAAGGTAGCAGACAGCTGGTAGGGAGCTCATTGGGGGCTTTGTACATAATGACATCATTGTTTACTCAGCTAGCCTGAAGGAAGAATAATTAAGTCATTCGGAACTATCACAGCAGCATAAGTCACGCTGTGTGGACAGCTGCTCAGGGGAGCTTAGAATGTTCCATCAGTCTGAGTTGGTTGAAATGGAGCTTGAGTGAGGAGGTAAAAGTGGCACAAGGATTGCCAGTTGGGCTCTGAGTGGAGGAACCAGCATTTCTCACCCTAGCGGAGTGTCATTTCCAGCTTCCACTGAAGTGGTGGAGACCAGTTCTAAAGCAGGATTTCCTGATTTCTACTTCCAGTGAAGTGTAAGGAACTGCTTGTTCTCAGTGGATTCAAGGGGCAATCCCCTGAAGGTTCTGTCTTTGTTTCAGCAACCTTGGAAAGGAATTTTGAGAGACTGTTTGATCTGCTACCCAGGAGAATGCCTTTTGTGTTGTTCTATGCCCAGTAGATGGGACAACCAGTTTGTGAATATCGTCTAGGAGCCAAGATCTCCACATATTTAGGGGAATCATAGTCTGGGGTGTGTTTGCCTATAGGTAAGGCTGGATCGCACCTGTCAGTGCCCTTAGTTCACCTAGAAGAGTGAATGTTCTATTAAACTGTTTACCCAGTGGAGTGCAGTTTACTCTCTGGTCACTCCAGTGAGTGACAGATATGGAACGTGTGGGACCTCTAGCATTTCAGTGGGAAATGAGGGTTTCAATGGTGTAACCCTGAAGTATGGCAGAGACTGTCAGTTCGGGCGAAGGGTGGGAGGTGCGCCATCTGAAAGCTTACAAGGCAGTGCTTTCTGGTTTGTAAAGGGCATCAGTTATATCTGAGCAAGGACCAGTGCTGCAGGTTTAGGTGTGTGGCTAGGTTTCACATAATTGCACCTATGTTTGAAGAAGAGTTCTGAGTGTGTGTGACTTAGTTTCACAAAATGGCACTCATGGGATGAAAATGTTTGGGTGTGCCATTGGGAAATTGGGAAGATGTTCTTTTTGTGTGTTCACAAACTGTACTGCATGCAAGGAGAGTTCATGAAATGCACCTGGCCTGCCTGGACCAACCCTTGGGGGTACACTACTGCTTTAAATTTCCATCTGTTGAATAAAGCCATACTGCACAATCCCAGTTACTGTTCTGGACATTCCAATTATTGCTTCTAGTTGTTTGATTTACTGATGCCCTCTCAGCAGGTTGGATCTAGCATATGCCTAGCAGCCTTCACTCAGGACCTGGGTTGTGATATTTACACAAGGTTCATGTTGTTTTATTCTTGTGTCCCCACCCCTCTCTTCCTCTAGAAAATGAGCCAGGTATACATCCTAAGAGGTGACTACAGCCTCTCTCAGGCTTGTGGCTGCTAGAAGCCACTACAGTGGTTCGAACCCCTGGATTTTCTTGGACATCACCTGTTAAGAGCCTCTCCTGCTGCTCTCCTCCTCGAAGCCTGTGCTGCCCACCCTTGGACCCCCACTAAAAGCCATAAGGACCTGGCCACATCAAAAGCTGCTATTGGATACCCACCAAGAACGCCAAAAAGCAGAGTCATTGATGCCTGGTTTCACCGCTGAGCAGCAGCCCTTACACCACATTAAGGTGACTACAGCCCCTCTTGGGCTTGTGGCTGCTAGGAACTGCTACAGTGGTTCAAACTGCAGGATCTTCTCAATGCCTGTTAAGAGCCAGGTGCCAATCTCTTGCCACTCTCCTCCTCGAAGCACTGTGCTGCCTGCTCTTGGATATCTGCTGAAAGCCATAAGGACCTAGCTGCATCAAAAGCTACGCCCACCAAGAACACTAAAAAGCTGAGCTGTTGATGCCTGGTTTCACCATGGAGCAGCGGCCCTTGCTCCAACTAAGGTGACTACAGCCCCTCTCTGGCTTGTGGCTGCTAGGAATCGCTACAGTGGTTTGAACCCCAGGATCTTCTCAGACGCCATCTGTTAAGAGCTGGGTGCTGCTCTTCTGCCACTCTCCTCCTTGAAACCTGTGCCACCCGCTCTTGGACCCCCGCTGAAAGCTGTAAAGACCTGGCCACATCAAAAGCTGCCACTGGACATCCACAAAAAATGCTGAAAAGCCAAGCCGTTGACACCTGGTTTTGCCACTGAGCAGCGGCCCTTGCTCCACACTAAGGTGCGCCTAAAGAAAGACTTTCTTTTTCCCCTTGACTCATGACTGTTTTTTTTTCTCTAGTGTTTTCAGTGATTTGCTCCCGTTTTTGCCTAATTGTTAATTATTTATAACTACTGTACCAAGGTTTTTGGTGCCTTCCTGCGGCTTGCCCTTGATTAATGGGATTTCTCAGTAGTCCTCACCAGATTGGCTCACCATCTCAGATGCCGCTCCATGATTGGCTGGCTCTGAATACTTTCTAGATTTAGCATACGGCTTTACTAAAATTTGAATCAGGTGCTTGAATAAGTTTAATTTTTCTGATCCCGAGTCTCACTTAGTATATTTGTGCACCTAAGTAAACTAGCTACTGCTAAACTGTACCTTATTTTTTGAAATCTCTGTCTACTGCTAACTTCCTAGTGACTACTACTCTGAACTACTCACCCTCCCTGTCTGCTCCTCTGCAGCCCTTTCACGCATCACCCTGATCACCCTAGCACCCAAGGCATCACCAATTCACTCTACTGCCCTGGCTTGCCTGAGCATCGCTGACTCGGATTACCTGCAAGGCAACCCCCCCTCCCTCCTACCTCTCCAGCTATCTCTCTACAGAATGACCTCCCCACTCTCCTCCTTTCTTGTAAGACCTCCCTTTTATTTTGTCTGGTAAAACAAGGCTGTGCCCTCTCCTGAGCTTCAATACCATTTCTCCCCTTTTCCCTAGGTGACTACAGCCCCTGTTGGGCTTGTGGCTGCTAGGAACTGCTACAGTGGTTCAAACCACAGGATCTTCTTGGACACCACCTGTTAAGATCCAGGTGCCACTCTCCTGCCGCTCTCCTCCTCAAAGTCTGTGCTGCCCGCTCTTGGACCCCCATTGAAAGCAGTAAGGACCTGGCTGCATCAACAGCTGGTACTGGACACCCACCGAGAATGCCGAAAAGCCGAGCCGTTGATGCCTGGTTTCACCACTGAGAAGCTGCACTTCCTCTTCCCACCCTTCCCCCCAGGCAGACATTTACTTATATAACAATTCTTAGTTATATGACTATGACTAACACCCTACTTTCCCATTTGGTCCTTGTAAAAATTGACATCTAGGGGTTTCTTTGCGGCAGAGGGCTCCTCTTGAGAGAGCTATACTCGGCAGCCTATCTGCGCACCTTGTCAATCTCATCTTCTGCATGTGGCTAACCTCTTGTTCCTTCTAACCATGGCTGGTGCTACATTATCCTTTCTAATTTTGAGCCTTACTCTTGCCCTTCTTGCTCACCTTGCTGCTGGCCCAGACTCCATTGGGAATAGAAAAATAAACTCTGCACTAACTGATTTCTCCTACTCCAATCTACTGGTAGTACCATACAAGCATCTTGACATGTCTGCTTTACTTCTTCCTAAGTTTATGCTATTCCTGGCTACTGACTATACTCATAAATGCACCCGTAAATACATGCTTCTGGTACCATCTTTTTCCCCTCGTAAATTGTGGTACCTGGTGCTCCTGAGCATGCTATTATCTGGTGAAATTGAGACTAACCCTGGCCCCCAGCTTATCTCTGCCATGCGGAATATGGACTGGCTGAATGCAAAGGGCCTACTCCTTGCATGTTTAAATATAAGAAGCCTTCTCTGTAATTTTTCTGATCTTGAGGTATGGAGCTCCACCTATGACCCTGACATTCTTTGTTTGACTGAAACATGGCTTAAGCCATCCACTCCTGACTCGTCATGCTCCACCCAAAATTATACTTTGCTTAGTGGGGATGGGTGTTCTAATAAGCGAGGAGGCGGAGTTGCGCTGCACTTCAAAAATCATCTGAATATATTGCCCGTGCCACTTTCGGACATCTCTGCATGTGAATTCCTTCATGCCCTCTTTCTCATGGGGACAAAACAAGTTAATTTAATATGTGCCTGTAATCCCCCTAAAGGAGGTCAATCTGGCTGCTCTGAACTGCTGGAGTACTCCACCTCGATTGCTGGTCAGAATTAGCTAATTATTCTTGGTGACCTCAACTTATACTGGTTAGGGAAAAAAAAAACACCATAATATCCTTAGTGTATGGTTAAAATATGCACCAGGTAATAAAAGATCCAACTAGGCAGGCTAAGGATCTTGCAGATAGCATGCTGATTGATTGGAGTCTAACAAATAGTCCTGATAGAATCACTGCCTCAGGTGTCCTCCCAGACTACATAAGGGACCATTCCCCTGTTTTTTGCATCTAGGGGGCCACAGTCACCCTGCTCAAACATCACATTACATCGCTTTCAGTGATTCTGCAAAACTTGAACAGGTAAGTTTCTTACGTGATGTCTCTTCCTTAGGTTGGGACATCATCTATCAGTGACATGATGTGGAGTCTGCCCTTGATCTTTTCATTTCAGCATTCCTGTCCCTTCAGGACATACACATGCCTAAATGTATACAGCGTGTTACAACTAAACAGGCCAGGTGGCTATATAAAGAACTTCTCTCCTCCCTCTGGTCCCACGACAGGAGTTGGAATCGCTTTAGAGCCTCAGATCTTCAAGCTGACTATGACACATACAGAGTACAGTGCAGTATGTGCAAGAAACAAATGGCTAACAAAGAGCTCATTCTACCAAGGTCTACTAATTGAAGTTGACGTGGATCCAAAAAAATTCTGTATGCAAGTGAAATCTTTTGTGGGAGCAAACCAGTCTCATCATACTAATGACATGGTCCTTAATGGAGTCCACTGCAATGATCCTCTTACTATTGCAAACTCCTTCAATAAACTCTTTACTGGTCTATCTAGTTACACTGCCTCCTTCACAGCATATCCTAATTTACCACCCTTCCTGGGCACTGGGTTGCCTGAACATCTGCCTTTCTATTTTAAAGCTACTTCTAAGACTGATGTCCTTAAACTTCTAAACTCCATCTCTGACAACACCAGCATAGGCTCAGACTGCCTGGAGACAAAACTCTTGAAATTAGCCACCCCTTTCATTGCTGCTCTGCTGGCTAGAATCTTTACCATGTCCCTTTGCCAAGGCCATGTTCCTGACATCTGGAAAATTGCAAAAGTCACCCCAGTTTTCAAGAAAGGTGATAAAAGGACACTACCAATTATAGGCCCATATCCGTCTTATCAGTACTTAATAAACTTCTTAAGAAAATAGTTGCCACCCAGGTCACTGAGTTCCTCACTAAGTACTGTCTGTTATCTCCTACTTCCATAAAGGACATAGTACTTCTACTGCGTTGCTCCAACTCACCAATGATAACCTGACTACAGTGGACCAAGGCCTCATGACAGATGCAGTGTTCATAGACTTCTATAAGGTGTTTGATCTTGTTGCTCACTCTCTCCTGCTTGCCTGCCTTACTTTGCTTGGCCTTGACCTTTTTTCATTTTACAGGTGTGTTGGTGTAATTTTTTTTTTTTCGAGTTTGGGTGCCTGGTAGGTAGCATAGGTCAGATAGCTTTTCACTGAGAATCCAGAGTACAGTAGTAGGATAGGAACTGAAGTTTCTTCAGTGGGCCTCTATTCTTTGGTGTTACCTGCTTGTCTTGGCACATGGTAGGGGAGGACTTGATCAGCCCTCCCTGTAGGAGGCATCAGAGGCAGGATGACCTGGTACTGGGCCATGTACTGGCTGTTGACACCAGTGGGTCTGGTCATAGTGAGTGTAATCACCCAGTCCCTGGGGTTACTAGAATCCTATCAGTATTATTGTTAGGAAGGCAGCAGACAACTGGTAGGGAGCTCATTAGGGGCTTCTTACATAATTACATAATTGTTTATTCAGCTAGCCTGAGGAAAGAATGATTAAGTCATTCGGAACTCTTGCAGCAGCATAAGCTAGACTATATGAACAGCTGCTCTTGGGAGCTTAGAATGTTCTGTTAGTCTGAGTTGGTTGAAATGAAGCTTGAGTGAGGAGGTGAGAGTGGCACAAGGACTGCCGGTTGGGCTCTGAGTGGAGGGACCAGCATTTCTCACTCTAGTGGAGTGTCATTTCCAGCTTCCAGTGAAGTGGTGGAGACCAGTTCTACACAGAATTTCCTGATTTCTACTCCCAGTGAAGTGGAAGGAGCTGTTTGTTCTCAGTGGACTCAAGGGGCAATCCCCTGAAGGTTCTGTGTGTGTTTCAGCTGCCTGGGAAAGAAATTTTGAAAGACTGTTTGATCTGCTACCCAGGAGAATGCATTTTTTGTTGTTCCATGCCCAGTGGATGGGACAACCAGTTTGTGAGTACTGTCTAGGAGACAAGCTCTCCACATATTTAGGAGAATCATTGACTGTGTTGTCTGTGCCAGTAGATAAGGCTGGATCACACTTGTCAGTGTCCCTAGTTCACCTAGAAGAGTGAATGTTCTGCTAAACTGTTTACCCAGTGGAGTGTAGTTTATTTTTTGGTCACTCCAGTGAGTGACAGATATGGGAAGTGTCAGACCTCTAGCATTTCAGTGGGAAATGGGTGTTTCAATGGTGTAACCCTGAAGTATGGCAGAGACTGTCGGTTGGGGCGAAAGGTGGGAGGAATGCCATCTGAAAGCTTACAAGGCTGGGCTTCCTGGTTCATAAAGGGCACCAGTTATACCTGAGCAAGGGCCAGTGCTGCAGCTTTAGGTATGTGGCTGAGTTTCACATAATTGCACCTATGCTCAAAGAAGAGTTCTGAGTGTGTGGCTTAGTTTCACAAAATTGCACTCATGGGAGGAAAATGTTCGGGTGTGTGGCCAGGCGTCCACTAAATGCATCATTGGGAAATTGGGAAGAACATGTTCTTTTTGTCTGTTCATGAACTGTACTGCATGCAAGGAGAGTTCATGAATTGTACCTGTCCTGCCTGGACTGACCCTTGGTGATCCACTACTGCTTTATTTTTATCTTTAAATTTCCATCTGTTGAATAAAGCCATACTGCACAATCGCAGTTACTGTTCTGGACATTACGATTATTGCTTCTTCTTGTTGGATTTACTGAGGCCCCCTCAGCAGGTTAGATCTAGCATATGCCTTGCAGCCTCCACCCAGGACCTGGGTTGTGATGTTTACACAAGGTTCATGTTGTTTTGTTCTTGTACCCCCCCTTCCTGTAGAGAATGAGCCAGGTACACAGCAGGGTTAAGATAGAGAGGCATACCAAACTTCCCTAAGGGAAGCAGGGAAGGCAGTAAGGCAGGCAAAGGCCCAAACTGAGGAACACTAGCACGAACAGTAAAAAAAGGTGACAAGACTTTCTATAGATACATTAGTGAAAGGAGAAAGTCCAGAGGGGGTATTACTAAGATCAAAGGGGATAAGAGGGCATGTGAGGAGGACCATGTAAAAGCATATATTCTAAATAGATACTTCTGCTCAGTATTTACTGAAGAGAAGGTAGGGCAGGGCCTACAGCTCTGTACCATGGACACGGGGGGGGGGAGGCAGGGAGGTGTGCACTAGTCCCTTCACAAAATAAAGGGTCCTACAAGAACTCGATAAGCTCAGGGTGGACAAGGCAGTGGGACCTGATGGCATACATCCATGGGTACTAAAGGAGTTAAGGGTGAAACTTGCAGAGCCATTATCAGAACTGTTTAGTGAGTCTCTGAGCACAGAAAAGGTCCCAGAAGACTGGAGAAGTGCTCATGTGATCCCACTCCACAAGAGTGGTAGCAGGGAGGAGGCAGGGAACTATAGACCAGTCAGTCTTACCTCAGTAGTGGGCAAGATTATGGAGACATTCCTTAAGGAAAGGATAGTGCAACACCTGGAATCCATAGGAGCACAGGATCCAAGACAGCATGGGTTTACAAAATGAAGGTCCTGTCAAACTAATCTCATAGATTTCTTTGACTGGGTAACCAGAGTGGTGGACCAAGGGGGAGTAGTTGATGTTTTCTACCTTGACTTCAGCTAAGCTTTCGATATTGTTCCTCATAGAAGATTGATTAATAAGCTGGGTAGGCTCAGGGTGGGTCAGACATTGGTCAACTGGGTGGCAAACTGGTTGATGGGCAGAAAACAGAGAGTGATGGTAAACAGTATACAGTCAGAAGAGATGCAAGTCACAAGTGGGGTACCTCAGGGATCAGTCCTTGGTCCAGTCCTCTTCAATATCTTCATCACTGACATTGCAGGTGAACTGGAGGGTAAGGTTTGTCTGTTTGCAGATGACACCAAGATCTGCAACAGAGTAGATGATCCAGGTGGTGTGGGCAGAATAAGAAGAGATCTGGATAAACTAGCAAAATGGTGGGAAGAGTGGCAACTGGGGTTTAATGCAAAGAAGTGCAAGATCATGTACCTAGGGAAAAGAAACCCTAAAGTCACCTATAGGCTGGGAGGAGAGTTGCTGGCAGTCACAGTGGAAGAAAGAGACTTGGGCATCATCATCACCGATTACCTGAAATCATCCAAGCAGACCTGTAAAGCAGTAGGTAAGGCTAGAGGGATGCTGGGGTGTATTAGTAAAGGTATCACAAGTCGGGAGAGGGAGGTAATAATCTCTCTTTACAAGACACTGGTTAGGCCCCATCTGGAGTACTGCCTGCAGTACTGAAGGCCACACCTTCATAAAGACATCAACCAAACTGAGGCAGTCCAGAGAAGGGCAACCAAAATGGTGCAGGGACTGCATCAGAAAACATATGAGGACAGATTAACTGAACTCATTATGTATACTCTAGAGCAAAGGAGGAAGAGACGTGATATGATTGAAATATTCAAACACCTTAAGGGCATTAACAAGGTGAAAGAGTCTAACATGTTTTAAAATAAGAAAAATAGCAGGACAAGAGGTCCCAGCATGAGATTAGAGGGAGGCTGATTAAGGGGTAATGTGAGGAAGTTCTTTTTCACAGAAAGGGTGCTGGATGCATGGAGCGACCTACCTCAGGAAGTGGTAGATATGAATTCAGTGCAGGACTTCAAACAGGCATGGGATAGGCGTAAGGGAGCAATACAGATGAGTATGAATAGATAGGCCATTGACAGAGCAAAGGCCTATGGCACATTCATAAGGTAGGAAAAGAATGGACAGAATGGATGGGCCTTACAGTCCTCATCTGCCGTCAACTTCTATGTTTCTATGTTTCTAGGTATACATCCTAACGCCAACGGTGGTACCAACCTTTTGTAAAATAAAATGGTATGCCAGTATGTGGGTACTCATATTTCAGATTTTAATGGGGGAGTGCTAACTAGTTAAAAAGTGTCTGGGGGGATACACATAAAGTTTTTATATATTCACAAAATCCAAGAGTGTATGACAATAAATTTGAATATCATACATAGGACAGGACAGTCTATTCTTTTAGTTTCTATTGCTTTCTGACTAACATATTTCATCAACACTGTAAGTCCTCCTTTATATGTCACTCTTTACCCTTAAACAACATGCAGTAACTATTAATAGACCTATCTCAGGTTCAGATATGTATACATGTTTCCCATTGATGAGTTTCATTAATGCCAAGTCCTTCATTAGACAGTTCACACTAAATCAACTCTTTTCAACTTCAGTACCATCTACTGAACACTTTCTGGTGATCACCAAAAACAGTTACTTCGGCATTGTCCGAGTACTAGATTCAGGCCACAGACAGTCTTGTTTGTGATATTTTTAACAGATATGGCTATAAGCGTCTAAAAAGAGGCCATAAGAAATAATAGATAATGTACTTTTTTACGCTAACATCTTACAGTATCATTGTATGTCTTAGCAATAACTAGTCAATATACATACCGTATTTTAGTCTTACTAGTGTGAAGTATGCATTAAAGCATGGGACTTAATGTTAGCTGCCACCCCTTTAAGAGCATTAAGAACACATATGTTGCTAATTGTTGCACTGACTGGCAGTGTCATGTTATCCAGTGACAGTCTGGGAAACCCATCAGTCAGTCTGAGGTAGAACCTCATGGTGCAGAAGTTTTCTGTGGTGTGGTGTCTTCCCACCACACACTGGGCTACAGCATGGTGCCAGAGGCTTGCGGCAGATGCAGGCTGTCAATTCCCTTGAATTGGGATTCACAAAACTCTCCCGGTGGTGAAATTTCTAAGTACCGACAGACCAGCCAGGACTGGTCTAAGGGTACTTAAAAATTTCACCACCGGAAGATTTGACCTAGTAGTGGAATTGTGCCGTGGTCCACCCTCCCCGATATCCACAAGAAATAAGGTTATAGTATACTTCCCTGGTGGTCTAGTGGTCCCCCGATCCCTGAGTACCCCCATATAAATGAACAGCACTCAAAGCCCCTCCCCCTGCTGGACTTGCGGACCCCCCTCCCTCATGTCCCCATGAATCATTTATAAATCAGAAAACCACTGATGGTCTTGTGGACTCCCCTTCCCAATCCCCATGATGTATTACTGCATAAAAAATACCTGATGATCTAGTGGTCTCCCCAAAGTCCTGATCCCCCATTATGCCATAGTATGTAATCGTTGGTGGTATAGTTGCCCCCAACCCAGTAGGCAGTGTTCCCCCACCCCGCTCCCCCTATCCCCAGAACAGGCCGATGACTGGTACAGCCCCCCGCTCACCACTGCGGCTAGCGCTGACTGAGCTCTGAAGAGGCATGACCTGTATACAGTACATACTCAGTGACAGCTGTCAGACACTGAGCATGTAGTGTACACAGTATATGTTCCTTCAGTGCTCAGTCCATGGCTTGCTATGGTGGTGATCAGTGGGCTATGCCAGTTGCCAGCCCATTCTGGGAATGGGAGGGAGTGAGGTGGGAGGCCACTATACCACCGATTACATACTATGGCATAATGGAGGATCAGGGCTGGTGGGGGTGCTAGATCACCAGGGATTTTGTATAAGTAATACATCATGGGAGCAGCAAGGATTGAAGATGGTGGTCTGCTAGTCCACCAGGAGAGTCCGCTAGACCATGAGGAAAGTATACTACAACCATATTTTTTTTCGGACATCAGGGAGGGCTCCACTAGCCCACCAGGGATTGTCTGGGGACATTGCCGCACGGTCGACCACAGCTTGCAGCACCCAGTCCGGGTGTGCCCATTGTTCAGGGCACTGCATTGGTTGCTGCAAGCCATGGGACTTTGCTGTCGGGACCCTACTTGATCAAGAATCAGGTGCAGGGTCCCTGGCACTCCCAGGTTTGCCACAGCCCTAGACTACCTTACCTTGCAGTGATCTAAGGTCTTTTTGAGAATCGAGCCTGATGTTTCTAAATTTCTGGGAGCTGATCTATGCCCACAAGTTCCACAGGAGTGGCTTTTTGTTTTAGAGGGTGGAATATCTAAAGAGAAGATTACTTATTCTACTTCCTCACCTAATTTGAACACTGCTTCATGGGAAGATGGGTGTCCTACTGAGCTTTATAAAGAAATCGTAGATCTTATTTGGATGAATAATGAGTCGTGCCTGAAAATAGTCATGTCTACGGCTAGTGCACCTACCTGGTAAACAAAAACTAAATAAAAAAAAATAAATAAATAAAAATGGTTCTCCTGTATAATTGTAAGCTTTTTTCTATTTCTGTCCCTAAATCTCTTAACACCAGTTTGCTTATTCTGTTGTATAAAAAGGGAAACAAATCAAACTTGAAAAACTGAGACCTTTTTGTCTCAATAATAATTATGTTAAAATTCTATCCAAAATCATATGCAATAGACCTTTGCAAGTGACTGAGCATATACTGTTACCATCTGAATTTTGTGCATTGCAAGGCAACAGCATTCAGAACAGTTTATGAACATGTGAACATACGAACAATGCCAGCAGATACAGGCCCTAAGGTCTATTGAGTCTCCTCAAGTGTGCAGCTTTCAGATTTTGCTCTGCAGCTGCCCCCTTCCTTTACAGTAGTAACCTTCTCCCTGACCCTGTCCCATCCTTTCTTAAAACTGCCCACCAGCTTTAGCAATATCACTTCCTCTGCCAGTGCATTCCCCCCAGTCACTACCCTTTCCATGAAGTAGTGTCTTCTTATCTCCCTCTTGAACCTTTCCCCCTCCAACTTCAAGCTGTGCCCTTAGTGTCTCTCCATCCTTTTAATTTAAAAGCATCCACTGTGCTGACCCTGTTTATGCCCTTCATATATTTGAAGGTTTTGATCATATCCACTCTATCCCTTCTTTCCTCCAGGGAGTACATGTTTAGGTCCCTCAGTCAGTCCTCATAGGGCTTTACCTCCATTCCTGTGATCATCCTGGTTGCTCTGCCTTGAACTCCTACCAAAAACATGACATATTTTTTTAAGTAGGGATGCCAGAACTGTACACAGTACTCTAGGTTCGGTCTGACCAGTGACCTGTACAGTGGTAAAATAACCTCCCTCCTCCTTTAGGTGATATCAGACAGGAGGCAATATAGTGCAGTGGTCTAAGGCTCTGAGCTGCAAATTTGGTGACATCCAGCAGACCAAACCTGGGTTTGAATCCCACAGCTTCCACTTGCATACTGTGTGACCCTGAGCAAGTCACTTAACCTCCTTGTGCTCCCAGGTTGCTCCTGTAAAAAAGCTTTCAGCTTAGTGTGCTATACCTGGTTAAACAAATAAAAAAAAAAATATCCCTGGCAATACACCCCATCTTATTAGCCTTAGCTGCTGCCTTCCTGCACTGTGCCGTATGGTTCATTTTCCCAGTGATTAGCACGCCAAGATCCTTCTGCTCCTCTGTAGTGGATAACTGTACCCCCAAGTCTGTAGCAAAACTTGTGGTTCTTGGCACCCAAGTGCATAACTTTGCACTTTTTTACATTGAAACCCAGCTGCAATGTGTCTGGCAAGTATTTGAGTTTATCCAGGTCTTCTTGCAGTCCTAGCCAGCCCTCTGTGTTGTCCACCACTGCACCTAGCTTCATGTCATCTGCAAACAAGCTGATCTTATTGCTAACCCCATCTGCTATGTTGGCAATAAATATGCCTAACAGCACTGGACCCAGCACTGAGCCCTGTAGAACCCCGCTCATCACAGCCCTTGGAGATGAGAGTTCCCCCTTGCAACAACACTCTGCTGCCTGTCTCCCAGCCAGTTTTTGACCCACTCCACCATCCTCTCTCCCACTCCCAGGTACCCCAGCTTGCTTACCAACCTCCCATGTTGCACTGAATCAAAGGCCGTGCTGAAGTCCAAGTATAGGACATCCACTGCCTGGCCCCTGTCGATTGCCCTTGTTACCCAGTCATAGAAGTCCACCATGTTCATCTGGCAGGATATAACAGAGACAAACCCATGCTACCTCTGCATACTCTTAATCCAAGAAATAATAGTAAAAGGGAATGCAAGCCTCTTATCTGGATATGTTCTCACTTTAGGTCAGGAAAAAGCATTTCACCATGTGTCACATTCTTACTTGTTTTCTGTACTGGAGGCATGCAGTTTTCCCCTCTTCTTTTATTTCCTGGATTCAGGCCTTGTATGCTTCTGCCTATATTTTTCCTTTTATTAGTGGTCGGACAGGTACCAGTTTTCAACAATTTAGGGGTGTAACACAGGGGTGCCCTTCAGTCCAATATAGTATGCATTTTGCTTTGATTGTCTCTTATGTAGCATAAATAATAGTTAAGAAATGTCTACTATGTCTACTCCTTTAGTTCATGTCCCAGTTTCCACTGTAGTTTATGCAGATGATATGTTACTTGTTAATGAAATATAATCTGGTAGGTAGTCTGTGACTGTGTTTCAACAATTTTCTTCTGTCTCAAGTTTAGCAGTTAACATAACAAGAAGAATGGGCCTAGCGATAGGTACTGCAAGGTCAGAACAGATGAAAGATATTTCAGCAACCTAAAGCTTAGAACAGATTAAAGATTTTTCAGGGACCTCTGTTTCCTCTGGGCCCATAACCCATAACCCTCCTAATCCCCCCCTGCCATCTCCCCTAAACCCATATTACCATATGCCTACTCCCCACCACTCCTATTTCCCTCTGGTCATGCTCCTCCTAGTCCCCTACGCTCCCTCCTGCTAAAGTGTTCCTCTCCTTTCTTTCTCTACCCTTAATCTAGCTCCCTCCTGTGAGCTCAATCACTGCCTTGTGCAGGCAGGATCCATAGTGCATGGTGGGCAACAACGTTACCCCATTTCCCCTATTTCTCCTTTTACTACACCTCCTCAGTCACTGCTAGATCACTGCCTTGTGCAGGAAGGATCACCCAGCACACTGGTGGGGTACTACCCCCCCTACTATAGTTGACCTCTGCTACCCCCTCCCACAACACCCCTCCCTCAACACCCCTCTGTTGCATCACTATATATAAGTAACTCTCATCACCTATAACCTGTGTCCTACCAGTAGGGCTGTCCACCGCACCATCCACCTGTAATCCCTCCTGTTCTCATTGTATGCAAGTAAGCAAATTGTATTCCAACATTGTAACATTTCTCTGTATTCTATCCCATTGTTCCTTACCCCCAGGTTGCACAGGGAGACGAGCAACTTAATGCTCAGCATACCTTCCTGGTGAAACATTTCAATAATTAAAATAAATAAAATTTTAGGTGTGTATTATGGACATGGAAATATGGCCTGGCACAACTGGTCCATTAGAATTAACCAAGCTAAATTCATTTTTCAAAGTGGAAAAGGTGGGATATGAATAGAAGGAAACGTCTTCATGATTTGTACATTTTTACTTTCCCATTTCTTGTATCTTAGTTAGGTCTATCCATTACCTGTTTTCCTTGAAATCACTGTACTTAATATTTTTTCCAAGATCTCTGGTGGAGCCATCTGTGTCGAGTCAAGCAGAATATAATGTTTTATAATTTTTTCTATAGTAACCTTTACCACCTCTTAACTGGATACAGTAACATTTGGTTCTGTCTTTTAAATTCTGCTTTGATAGACTTCTTGAAGGTATGGAAGAGAGGTTCCATAAAGAGAAATTTTGTAAGTACTTGGAATATTCCTGAGTGCCTAGACTGTTTCTAGTATCTTAACTTTATATAGAAAAAGTTGTTATTCAGTGACCCTGCACAATCATGTTTAAGTTAGCCAGTTGTTTTCCATGGCTGTTGAAAATTCTGACTCTAATGTTATAAAAGCATTAAAGGGGAACTCTGATCTCCCCTGCCGAAATGCTGTAGAACCTAGAGGTCCCAATTAAGCAAATAAGCTAAAGAAATATTTTTTTAAATCATAATCATATTAGATATCTTATTTTGCATCTGGTTGATCCTGTGTCCCCCTGCCTGCCATGCTGCTGCACTCTCTCAGAACCCCTTTTGGCCAGCCCTGTGATGACAGGAGCAACAGGCTATGCTGTGGAGGATGCCTATTTACTGGCACTTCATTAATTAAGTTAGTACTCTACAATGGTGCATTTTTTATGCTTATTCTACGGTACTGGTAGACTAAGTGTGAAAAATGTGCCGTTCATACAAATACTAGCAATTAAGGAAGTACTAATGTTATGGATGCCTCCAACCCAGTTTAGCTCATCACTCATACTCAATAGGGCTGGCTGGGGGAGGAGAATTCTGGAAGAGCGAGTTTGGTGTTATGGCTGGTGGTGGGAAGCAGGATCAACCAGATACAAAGTAAGATATATAACGTGATAATATATAATATATATATATATATATATATATTAATAACACTTATTTGCTTAACTGGGACATCTAGGTCGCATCGTTTAGATAGGGGATCAGATAGTTCCCTTTTAATGAATCCTAGAATCCCCACAAAAATGTGGGATTCTTTGTGGTTATGCTGCCATGACAAATTAAATGTTAAGAATTCCCAACAAAATAAATCTGTTCAAGAAACATAGTGTTCACTAGAGAGGTGCACACAATGATCAGAAATCTAGACTATTTGTTGTTTACTTGTTTTTGTATCAAAGACTTTTGGAGGAAGGGGCTACTGCTTGAAGGAAATCAGTTTTTCAGTGTATTACTTATCAAACATTGGTAAAGCATATTTTTCACTGGGGTGGAATAAATGGGAACACGGTACTCCTGATAATGTGGTCTTTCCATGCATCAATGGTGCATATGGATATCTCATTGCCAGTTTTGTTTACAGCAAAAACATACCACACTAACTGAATTGTTACATAGTGCGGAATTTGGAAATACTTTAGCTATTGTTTAGTATGGACTAAAGAAATTCGACTTTCAGAAATTTAAAACTATGTGGAAAGGTTTTGAATTGATCATACAAGGCACTGCTAAAACTGGGATTGGTTAATGAATAAGGGCTGCTGGTTTCTATTGTCTGTTTTCATTTATTTTTTTTGTAATACTGCTATGAATATCTCTGTATGATCCTGTTTAATTTTTCTCTTCATTTGATTGTACTGTTGATTTCATTTATGTATAATAAAGTTCCCCAGTTCTTTATCAGTAAGTGCTATGGAATCTTTTACTTCCACCTGGAGAGTGAGCACTTAAGGGCAGAAGGGACCTCAATTTAATGTCTCATCTGAAAGAAGGCACCACACTTGTGCAAAACCCCCTTGTACTGCACTACAGTAACAGTAATGGGTATTATCCCAAGTATCTGGTGTGGGGCTAGAACCCACAACCTTCTGATCTTTCAGTCTCAGAGGAGAGTGTGCTACCTACTGAGCCATTGACACTAATAATCAAGCCCGGCTTCAAATATATATATTCCTCTTTCCCATTTAATATGTTCCGTTAATACCAACAGTTGTTCATTTGGCATTTTACACAAAACTGACTCTTTCCAACTTCGATAATATCTTCACTTTCTGGTGATCACTGAAAAAAATCAGTTACTTTGGTGCTGTCCAGGATAATTAAATTCAGGTCACAGGAAGTCTTGTTTGTGATATTTCCCAAGAGATATGGCTATATGAGCATGAACAAGAGGCCATAATAAATAATAACTGGATAAAGTAACTTATTTTCCTCTAACAACTTAAAATACCACCATACATCACAGCAATAACTAGTCAATATACATGTTTTACTCTTACTTGTTACAACAGCACATCCAGACACCCTGTTCTATGTTAATGTACTAATAAAAGAGTCAGAATAGAAAACAAATTGAGGCAGTTTTAAGTTCAACTGTCCAGAAGTGCTAAAATACATGTACACTGTGTGACTATTCTTAGACAATTAGATTTCTTCATTTTTTTAACCTGTTTTACAAATTATAAAATGTGAAACAGATATCCTGTGCTGAGATTACTGGCTTCATGACCATCCAATTATTACATCACAGCACTCAGATTAGTTTAAATGTCTTTTCCTTTAGGTTTCTTGGCATATTTATCGATTTTGTAAGCATTCTAACAGACTCCAGGGTGTGTGAGGTTATCTAAGTGACAATATTGTAGGACAGGGTGTGGATTGTGCTGATTAACATGTGGCCC
This sequence comes from Neoceratodus forsteri, assembly GCA_016271365.2. Taxonomy (NCBI): domain Eukaryota; kingdom Metazoa; phylum Chordata; order Ceratodontiformes; family Ceratodontidae; genus Neoceratodus; species Neoceratodus forsteri. The sequence goes on along the minus strand of CM028133.1, from coordinate 593,381,487 downwards.
TTGGTGAGATATGAAACATGAGGGCCTCCAACCACCAATGGAAGTAAGTTCATCCAGTAAAACAAATCCAGGAGGGAGAGAAAGAGAGAGAGAGAGAGAGAGAGAGAGAGAGGGAGGGGGAGAGAGAGAGAGAGAGAGGGAGAGAGAGAGAGAGAGAGATGTATCCTGCCAATTGTAGTGCATAAGGAGACTTACAGAACACAGAGATAGATAAGACAAACATAGAAACATAGAATTTGACGGCAGATAAGGACCGCTTGGCCCACTTCATCTGCTCATTTTCCTACCTAACAGATCAGCTGCAGATCCTAGTTAACCAACAGCTTACTTCCTCCTACCCCCCACTAGGACTGCCTTAAGTCTGTCCCATGCATTCTTGAATTCCCCCACTGTTCTTGACTCCACAACCTCCTCAGAGAGGCTGTTCCATGCATCCACAACCCTCTCCATGAAAAAATACTTCCTCACATTACCTCTGAGCCGTCCCCCCTCTATCTTCAAATTGTGCCCCTTTGTTCTTGCACATCTCTTTTTCTGAAAGATGCTACCCTCTTGGACTTTGTTGTTCCCTTGAGGTACTTGAAAGTTTCTATCATGTCCCCTCTCTCCCTTCTTTCCTCAAGGGCATACATATTAAGCTCCTTTAGTCTTTCTTCGTATGTCTTCTGGTGCAGACCCTGCACAATTTTGGTTGCCCTCCTCTGGACAGCCTCCACTCTGTCTATGTCTTTGGAGATGGGGTCTCCAGAACTGCACACAGTACTCCAGATGGGGTCTCACCAACTGTCTGTACAGAGGGATAACAACTTCCTGTTTTCTACTATTGATGCCTCTCCCTATGCATCCCAGTATCCCCCCAGCCTTCCTTACTGCCTTCTCACATTGCTTGCCCACCTTTAGGTCATCTGATATAATTACCCCCAGGTCCCTTTCCATTTTTACTGTTGTCAGTATCTCACCCCCCATTGTGTACTCTTCCCCTGGGTTTTTGTTTCCCAGGTGCATTACCTTGCACGTCTTTGCATTGAATCTGAGCTGCCATACACTTGACCATTCCTCCAACCTTGCCAAGTCCCTTCTCATCCTTTCTACTCCATCTTGTGTATCAACTCTGTTGCAGATCTTTGTGTCGTCTGCAAAGAGACATACTTTTCCTTCCAGTTCCTCTGCAATGTCACTTATAAAGACATTATAAAGGACCGGTCCCAGTCCCAAACATGATTCAAAGGGAGGTTAAGTGACTTGCTTTGGGTCACACAGTGAGCAAGCAGTGAACAAGTAGCAGTTGTGGGATGCAAACCCAGGTCTTTGAGTTCACAGCTCTGTCCCCAGCCACTTGACCAAAATCCTTCCCTGCTTATAATACATGACAGGGTATGATATATCATATCATCATACTTAGATGTGTTATGAAGCATAAAGCCAAGACAAGTGCCTTCGACTACCTGAGAGGTGGCACTGTCTCATAATATACCATGCATTGACATGCATTACTGAGGTTGTAGAATGGTCCACAAGTGTGGGGGTAGTGCTAATCTTCGTAGTTAGTTCTAAGTTCTAACCCATGATGATATACTAGTTAATGCATAGAATGTAATTGATAACACATGAGAGGCTACGAAGATACACTATAATAATTGAACACCCAATGTGTGTTCTGAGGCACGAGGCAATGCTGAGTGACTTCTACCACCAGGCAAAAGGATTTATTACAGTTTCTAAAATGGTTCTGGAAAATCCTGCATGCTGATAGATTAAACATTTCTCAAGGCCTATATGTTAACTCCACCATGGTGCACAGGTATCTAAATGTGTAACTCATTTAACCTATATTTTTATAAGAATGAAATGTTATAGTAATAGCTATAACATTTTGTAATTCTGAATTATTTTGGAAGATTTGACTTTTCCACATTAGTGTTGTCTATAATTTTTTCTTACAAATAAACACGTTGAATTAATTACTAAAACCTGTTTTTTAAACAAGACTTGCATAATTTTTGTATCAAAATGCAATATTTGAGGAAGTGGGGTGGTTAATTGAAATCCAAATAGCTATTGGTGTAATGATGCAACTGGTTATGGTAATTAAGAGAGTATTATATCATAGTAGACTTTCCAGGTACCGTAGTACAGTTTTTTTTAAATACTGCATTTATTTTTCATCTCATGTGGTTATCAAACATTGATGTCTTTTTTGGTTTTAGTCTGCCTGGATACTCCAGAGGGACTGTACTTTAAATAGATACTATTTAGACAATGGGAGACAAATGTTTAAGAAGCCAGCAGTTCATGTTTTTACACAGCACAGCTGATGTACTTGAAGTATGATTTGTGCTCACGCTGTCTGTCCCTCCTTTGATCTGTGCTGTTAGCGAAAGTGTCCCTCACAGTAGCAGATGGAACACACACAGACACTGCAAGTGACAATGGCACAAAAACACACCCCTGTAGAAAAAAGTGCTACCTCTCCCCAGGGGCTGACAAAGCTAACAGGTGTTATAAGGGGTTATGAATGCCCCTCCTCACTGCAGGCCAAATATAGCCACTAATAAGATGGTCAGGGTTTGGGGTGGCAGGTAGACATCATTTGTGTGCTGGGTGGTCTTCCTCCTATTTTGGTACAAATGGCAGAATGCCTCAATCTTTTTTTCTTTTATAATTTGACACCATCTTTGGCACTGTAATGGCTTCCTTGACAAATGAATTGTCAAATCAATAGTTTGACGCCAGCAAAGTTGTGGTTAACATTTTGCTTTAACAGAAACAAAAAAACTGAGCACACTATTCAACAGTCAGACCACTGCATACACAAACAAGCAGCTTGGCAATTCATTTTTTAAGCTTTCTTTTTATTCATTATATCAAGGTAGCATACAATGTTTAATTCCTTGACTCTAAGGCATACTAATAGTAACAACCAGAAAAAAAGATTAATATAAAGGAGCATTTTCTTGTCATTGTTTTTACTCATATGCACAGTTAAATGACCCAGCTTGAACAATTAAATCAGCAATTTGTGTTCAGTTGTTTTTACGTACTGCTCTTCATTATGCACACTCCTTTTCAAAGTCCAGTGTTTATCCCTGCTGTTTATTGCTGCTTCCACATCCATTTATATGGTGCCTAGTGCTGGGCAAAGTGTTATTTTCCTAGGAAACAAAAATCAGTCTTTGGGATTGCCCCCCCCCCTTTTTTTACACAAATGACAAAAGTAAACAAATATTGCTGTTTCCTTCGAATATTGCATTTTTTGGATGGACAAAATGCATAGCAATACTGTTTCCAAACACACACGGTATTTTTTTTCCACAAAATAAGAGATTTTCACAGAATTTGTAACTTTCCATGCAGAATATTCCACTAATTTATGGAAAGCAATTTTGTCCAGCCTTAATGGTGCTGCACATCGTTTTATGGTCATCTTTTTAAAACGTATGTGTTTTGGCCTGGACATAGTCCTAACATCCTCAGTTTCTCAAGGTAAGGGAGGAGATTCTGTTCCATGCTAGTTCATCCTTGTCGCAAGACAAGTAATGTTAAACCATGAGCATTCAAATGTAGTTGAGAGTATTGATGAAAACCAGTCTAGCGAGTCATGTTAATTGATACTCACCATTAAGTATTTAAAATATAATAAAAATGCTAAGGCAGTACTAAAGTGGGATAAAAGGGCATCTTACAAGTCAGGAGAAAAGGGGTGCTAAAAACAGAATGAAAACATATAGGTTCAATATTCCTCTGTAACTTGAACTGCTGCTTTAAGAAACACAATAGACCAAAGGTGTTTATTTAATGTAGCTTGTGCAAGTGGATGGTTAGCAGTACCCCACATCACTCAAATAGGCAGACAAATGAGAAAAACAACCAGCGCTCAACACAGTGCCTAGAAAAGGAGTTTGGTGTGTGGGAGGAAGATTTTACGTACCTGGTCCTTGGTATTTCATTACTTGTGCCATCACCTTTCACGTCCATCAATGGACTGTTTCTGCAAGCCTGAAAGATGTACAAATCTACAAAAAAACTAAGCAGAATGATATTAATTGCTTCACAATTCACCCAGAAAGATTAAAAATAATAGACAAAACCAATGAGTGCAGTTTAGGAAGCTTAGTTCTTGTTGGAGGTAACAGAGATACATAGAGTTTGATGGTAAATAAGGACCGATGGCCCTCCCTGTTTGCCCATTTTTCCCTACCCACAGTATCACCACCGACCCTACTTGATCTACAGCTCTTTCTCTCCCCCCTTCCTTTCCACTACAATTCCATTATGCCTATCCTAAGCATTCTTGAACCCCACCACTGTTTTCACCACCACTATCTCCACTGGAAGACTGTTCTAGGAATCCTCTACTCTTTCTGTGAAGAAGTACTTCCCCACATCTCTCATGAATCTAACATCCTCCAGCATCATAGCACATCCCCTTCGTCTTGAGCACCTTTTTTTCTGAAAAATAGTTCCCTTCTGTATCTTATTTAACCCCGTGAGGTATTTAAAAATCTCTATCCTGTTCCTCTCTCCTTTCTCTCTTCCAGGGTGCACATGCTGAGGTCCTTTAGTCTCTCCTCATAGGGATTTGATGCAGAAACTAAACCATTTTAGATGCTGTCCTCTGGACTTCCTCCATTCTGTCAGTGTCCTTCCAGATATGTAGGGCTCGATTCTTAAAGTTCACAGCCCAGCGCAAGGGGCTTGCACCACAAAGAATGGTGCAAAGTACTCCTTGCATCAAATGATGCACCAGAAGTGATTCTTAATGGCAGCCTGTATCAACCGCAGGCTACCTGCTCCAAACTGGGCTTATGCTGCCCGTGCACCCAAAAACTGACTATGACATGGTGCTAGGGGGCATGTGGCAAATGCAAGCTGCCACATCCTGAAAAACGGAATTCTTAGAACTCTTCCAGAGGAAAAAATTCTAAGTACCCTTAGACCAACCATTCTCCTCTGGGAAAACTGACCTGTTTGCAGCAATATGCTGTGGTCCCCTTCCCCACCACTGGTGTCACCTGTAGTCTTAATAATTACAATAACCCTTTCTGGTGGTCTAGTGCCCCTCCTTCCTGATCCCTGATTCTGCTCCCTAATATGGCAATCTTCATACACCTTTCCTGGTGGTCTAGTGGACTCCCAACCTAGCAGGTACTGCTCACCACCCCACTCCCCCCATCCTGAAACAGAGCTGGTGACCAGTACAGCCCACCTCTCATCTCTGTGACTGGCCACTGACTGAACGGTTACTGAGCTCGTACTGTATAGTGTATGCACTCATTGATTGACTGTCAGACTGACAGTACACGCTCAGTGACAGTTCAGTTGGTGGCCAGCCGTGAAGATGAGAGGTGGGCTGCACCAGTCACCAGCTCTGTTTCAGGATGGGGGAGAGTGGGGTGGTGGACATTACCTGCTGGGGTAGGGGGTAGGGTCCACTAGACCACCAGGAATGGGGTATGTAACTTGTCATATCGGTAAACTGAATCAGGGATTGGGGAAGGGGTCCACTAAACCACCAGGAAAAGGGTATGAAGATTGTCATATTAGGGAGTGGAATCAGGGATCAGGGAGGGATTCCTCTGGACCACCAGGAAAAGGGTATATAAATTGTCATTTTAGGGAGCAGAATCAGGGATCGGGGAGGGGGGGACACTAGACCACCAGGAAAGGGGTATATAAATTTTCATATTAGGGAGTGGAATCGGGAATTGGGGAGGGGAGTCCACTAGACCACCAGGGTCTACAGTGGTGCATGGCTGCCCTGCAGTTTGTGGCAAACCCTCTCAGTGTTCCCTCTGTTTGGCACACAGCCGCAGTTGCCGCAAGCCATAGGACTTTGCTGCTGGGACCCTACCCAACAGAGAAGCCAGCGCAGGATCCCTGGTGCACCAGACTTTGACACAAGCTGCCTTTGGCAGCAGCTTGTGTCAGTCTAAGGGATCTCTGAAAATTGAGCCTGTAGTCTCCAGAACTGGACACAGTACTCTAGGTGGGGTCTTATCAGCAATCTGTACAGAAGTAACGCCATCTCCATCTTTCTGCTGATGATACCCCCCCCAATGCAACCCAGCATCCCATTAGCCCTTCTGACTGTTTTGTAGCATTGCCTGGTCCCCTTTAGGTCATTAGATATGACTGCCCTGATGTCTGCTTCCTGCTTAATAGTCATCAATAACACTCCACCCATTGTGTACTCCCCACCACTCCCGGAGTTCTGTACCCTATGAGCATTATTTTGAACTTTTTCACATTGAAACCCAGCTGCCATACCCATGACCATGCCAGTTTTCTCAGATCTCTCTTCATCATTTCCACAACTCCTCCGGAGTGTCCACCCTGTTGCAGATTTTGGTGTCATCCACAGAGAGGCAGACTTCCCTTCCAACTCCTCTGTAATGTCACATAAAGACATTAAAGAGGATGAGTCCCAGCACTGATCTCTCAGACACCCAAATGGTCAGTCTTCCTTCCTCAGAGTGAAATCCATATATCACCACCCTCTGTTGCCTATCCCCTAACCAATCTCTTATCCAGTTTACTACATTGGACCCACTCTTAATTTACCCAGCTTACTTACAAGTTTGCATTGTGGAATTGTCTCAAAAGCCTTTCTGAAATCTATTTAGGCCACAGCTGCTGCTCCAACCTGACCTAAGATCAATGTACTTACTAGGGCAGTCTCACATTTCTTTAAAATCTGCCCTCATGAAGTCCAGGACCCTTGTCCTAGTGTGGTTCTTCTCCTGCCCAATCCATATTCCAAATCACACTGTGCGATGATTGCTTATACTCAGGGACTTCCCACTGTGATATCTGCAATGCTGTCCCTGTTTGTAAGTACTAGCTCCAGAACTGCCACATTGCTAGTGGGTTCTGTAACCATCTGCTTGAGAAATGCTCCTTTTAAGGAGTCAATGATGACCCTGATTCTTGTTGCAGCTGTGGCCAAAACGTTCCAGTCTACCTCTGGTAGACTAAAGTCTCCCATAATCAATACCTCCCCTTTGCTTGCCATTCTGCGAGTGGTCTCCCACAAAACTCTATCCAACTCCTTCCCATGTGCTGGTGGTCTGTACACCACATCCATGTGGATAAAGGTCCCTGAACCCTGTCTCTATGCTAACCCAATGAACCTGCAGCCCTACCATGTCCCTGTTGTGTCCTTGTATCTCCATGAACTTTATACCGTCCCTCACATATAAAACACCCTTCTGTCCTATCATTCCAGAACATGGTGTAACCCAGAAAGGCCACATCCCAGCTGTGGTTGTTGGTGCACCATGATTCTATCATAGCCACCAGATCCAGGTCCGCCTCCACAGTGGTTGCCTTAAAGCAGCAATGCAACAAAAAATGATTTTCCAAAAAAGCTAGTTTTAGCAACAATTAAGAAAAATATTAGCTCACCTGTTAAATGTACTTGTCTGGGTATCTTCTATGCTGTGCACTATGAGTCATTTTTTTTCAGTCCTAACCCATGACAGAGCTACAGTATAATGCTATTTCTATGCAAAATATGGTGGCCATCTTTTTTTCTTGAGAAAAAAAATCAATGAAAACATTTGTAAAATATTCAGATGTTGGTGGAATTAGGAAATTGTACCACCAAATAAAACCAGAAGATGCCTGGAATCTTTTATAGTAAAAAAAAATGGAAGGGTTACATTTTTCACCCAATTTCATTGCACTGCTGCTTTAAGGTCAGGAATTTTATTTCCCTTTTTTATGTCCCTTTTTATCTTTGCGTGACACTGTAACCTCCCAAGTCATTCCTGAAAATAGGCAACTGTTTGTCTAGTTTCCTTTACTGGTCAATAAAACAACTACATAAATTGTACAGCTACATATAACAGAGGATTTGAATCCTGAATAGCACTTGTGCTGGTGCCACAGACCTGACAAATGTCTCTGAGGTGAATCTATGTACTGGTCCCAATTTAAAGATCTCCATGTACTTCCAATATATGTGGTCTCAATTTAAAGTCCCCCCCAACATCACAAGATATACACTGAAAATAATATATATAATTGAGACACATTTTAGTTGAAATTTAATCTTTTTTTTGCATTTAAGGTGCCCTTTTGTATTGAACTATGTACATTAACATGAAATCAGGATCATAGTCCTTTACACCTCATCTGCTCAAAACAGCTACAGGAGTGCACTGTACTTGCCCTGAAATGTACTGCTGCTAAAGAAAGCCAGAAAGGAGCAATGCACACACCTGGCTGTTAGGTAATAGCTTGCGTTATTACCATAGCTTTGTAAAGTACACCAGGCTAGAAATCACAAAGAGTTCATCTGCTTAGGCTGCTGATCTGCACCTGAAATCATAATCCTATGTGTGAGACATAGAGAATAGTGGATGGGCAACAGTGAACAACAACAGTGTTGCTGTTTACTGTTGCCCATCCACTGTCTTTTATAGTGTATGGGGCAACAGTTAAATCACCAGCTGCTCGTTTCACAATTTCTGCCCCTGTCCCCCCACGCAAGGACAAGTCCCACTCTGTCACAGCCTCCCCCCTCACTTTCACATAAACATTTTTTCACATCCACTTTTCTGGCACTGCAACTTTCTGAACCAAAGGGAAACTTAAAAAAACACCCTCAGGGCACGGAAAAGAAACATTTTTTTAAACAAACGTGGCTGCTGCCCTTACTGTAATGGATTTGCTCCACGCAATTCTTCTTTTGTGTGAGCGCTTTCAGTGTTGGCTGTTTCCCTGAGCCAGCACACTCGAGATCTGCACATGCGCAATCATGATCAATGCTGTTGTACTATCATTGTGACGTACCAATGATAGTACAACAGCTTACTGGCGTCACAACGATGGTACAACAAAACTAGTAAATGGTGGATTTTTAAGGAATATAACATTCCACCATACACTATAGAGTGGTCTGTTTCTATGGAAATAATATAGAGAATAATGGATGGATAGGTGGTTATAACGAGGATTTTACACCCCTGGTGGGATGCCACATAACCCCAAGGCGAAGCTTGAGGGGTTTATTAAGGCATCCCACCCTAGTAAATCTGAGTTTTCACACACCTACCCATCCTTTATTTTGTATAACTGCTGAGGATTGTTTTTTTTTTTTTTGCCACAGCAATTACACAAAATAAATGTATCTGTGAGCGGAACTTGAGCTGCGGACTGTTGGGATTCGAATGTGGTCTGTGGTGGCTGGGCTCCTGATGTAAAGCATTGGTTACACTTTTTTTTTTTTAACATTTCCCACCGAAAATACAGCTTTGTGCCCAGTGATTTATTTATTTTTTTGGAAAAAGAACTTACCGCCGAGGCCTACAGAGTGTTGAGGAGTGGGAAGGCAGAAAACAGCAGAGAAGCAGAAGTTCAGGGGTAGCTCACCATACTTTGTAAAAGTAATGTTTACTTTGTTTTTGGAAGATGTGTTGTTTAAAACTGTGGAAATTACTTTTTTTTTTTGAAGACACATGATCACACCAAGTTGCAGATGGTGAATATTCCAGTGTGAGAAGTGGCAGCAGCAGGGAGGAAGGGAACAGTCGGAGCTGGTGCATGCCCAGTACAAGGGAAACCCAGCGCGTGATTGCCTGGTTATAATGACAGAATTATAACCCGGTTTCTCTATGAGGGAAAAAACTGTAACCAGTTATTATTATGATGTAACAAACAGAAGATTATGATACATTTCAGTAGGGCCTCTGAGTGGTGTCTCTTATGGTATAAGAGACACTAAGCATGAGCCTTGGGTGATAGGGATGCAAAATGGAGCTGAGCACTTCTGTCTGTCCACACCTCATGAGAGGAGTCTCTTATACTATAGGAGACACCCCCAGAGGCCTTTACCTTGAGTGGTTTCAATTTAGTTTGCAGTCCATTATTTTTTCATTTTATTATCCTCCCTCCCTAGACCAGGGGGGCCTCCTTGTTGTTCCAAGGGTCAGATTAAAAACTTACGGCAACTGTGCCTTCAGTGTCATTGGACCTGCCCTTTGGAACTCCTTTCCAGCTTGTGTTAGGGGAGACCCCGATGGTCAATAGTTTCAAAAAGGGTCTAAAGGCTCATTTCTTCTGTTTGTCTTTCCCTGATGAAGGTGACTGACCAGTATTAATTAAACTCTAGTCCTTTTAGAACTCCATATATTGCTTTAAATATCTATGTACATGGTATGCTTTTTGTTTATGACCCTACCTGTTTTATGTAAGGTGCCCAAAGCCCCAGGGATTAGGCGCCGTATAGATAAACGTGCCTTACCTTGCCTCCCCCAGTACTGAAACGGAGCACGTCCTCCTAAAATGCTCCTGCAGAAGAGCACATTGTACACAGGATAAGAGGTACAATGGCTCTGCATGCTGATTGGTTAAATCAACCCCATGTTTGGTAACTAAGGTGTTTGTATTTGGAAATCCTGAAAGTCTTGTCACTTGTATTTCACCACACATTGTTCCTGTACTATCACTTCTTTTTGCACACTATCTCTTTCTATATATATGTACCTCTTTTTGTAACTAATTCCAGGTTGCCCCAGAAAACATGATTTTCAGTTCCTGTAGGCCTATGAGGTTACCAAAAACAAACACACAAATAAATACATACATATAGAAATAAAATCAGGTTAATGATTTATAATGTCAGTTATATATATAATCAGGCTGAGCAAATAAAGTCTTAGGGACAGTAACTAATTTCTTGGTATGGTACATAATTAATAAGAAAAAAGGGGAAGCTAAATAAAGAAAAAGTATGAAAGATAAACTTAAATGTATTGTATTTTTTCAAAGTGACACCTGTGTAGCAGGTTTGTCTACTTTACTTGCACAAAACACAAGGAAGAAAAATATTTTTCGTGCCTTATTGCTTTATCACTGCTCTAGTACAGTTTTGCAAGTAACAGTTATGATAATCAGCTGGGAGCACAGCCTCGATTTTAGAGTAGTGAGCTGTGAATGAGCTTGGTATATCCAATAGACCTGGGTTGCATTCCCACAATCTCCACTTGCATACTGTATGACCCAGAGCAAGTCACTTAACCTCCCCCGTGCTCCTGGGTCACCCCTGAAAACAGGCCTTATGCCTAGTGGGCCTTAACCCCTTACCAAAAGAATGAAATAAAAATAATAATTAATAAGATCATATAACAGCCATATTCTGGAATTTACATATTATGTCCAGGTTAAACATGTTCTGGGCCAGCTATGTGAAGTCAGGTCATGGTATTGCAATGAAGACAGTACTGGGCTGATGGAGCTCATTTTTGAATTCTGGAGACTCCCAGCAAATTTTATCATGGTGCCCACCATCCAGACCATTTTGTACTGCTCATCCCATACAGTATGCACTCACACAACACAAACTACTATTTAGATCCTTATATTTTCAGTATACCCAGTGATATTTTTGTTTTTGAGATTCCCCAACAAGATTAGCATTTGGAGTCCCACCTACCCACCCTACACATTCTTTTCAAGTGCATTTGACTGACTGAGCCATACTTCGATAAGCAGTTTTATAGGATTGTGATGGCAATGAAAAGCCTTTGCACAGCCATGTGATACACTATTTATCATTGTTTTAAAAGGACAAATCAGGAATATTTATTTATTTTGTTATTTTTAATTGCAGGAAAAGTAGACTTATAAACATTTCATATTTTCAATCAATCCCTAGCCTGGAATGAATGCAGAAGTATATTATAGTATGTTACCACATTTCTAAAGCTCTTGACATTACAAACTGACACAATCAGCAGTAACATTTATAGAATAATGTAGCAAATAAGGAGATAAAATATAGCTTGCGATTACAGAGCAGTTTATTGTGAAAATATGGGATAAACATTGCCTTTATAAAAATAAACTGCCATTAAAAGGAACAAAAAATAGTTAAGTAAATGGCTCTGGATGAACACCCTCCCCAGGAATTGAGGCCAAAGCTACTGTTGGGATTTAATTGCTGGAGCCTAAAACCAACTCTATGGGTTGACATATAGTCAAATCATATTTGTACATTTGTACTCCTGGAGGGCAGGCAGAGTCTACAGGGGGTAAACATGCCCCTGCTGCAGTTCCAACTTTGTTCTCCTGATGGAAGCTCAAAAGCTTCTGAGGACAGTTGCATAAACAATGCATAGAGGGTTCTGTAATACAAATTAGGCACCAGGGTGAAACAGATTTGACAGACATGTCTAATGTTCCACTAGCTGTAACAGTGTTTGAAATTGTAGTAAGAATCTCTACACAGATTTTAAATTCACACAAATCTGGTCAATCTCAGACAGATTTTATAAGCAGCACTTTTAGTTATGAACAATTGTCTTGTAAGGCTGTCCAGTGGCCCAGCATGAGTAGTGCAACATATAGCATTCCAGGACTAGAAACTCAAGTCAAGGAACAAGTCTGGGTCCTAGGAGTATGGGCAGCTATGGTCAGTGAGTGCTGCCAGTGCCAGGACATACCTAACCAGTGTGTGTGTGTGTGTAGGGGGAGGCTGCATTCTGTGGCCACATCAGTCCATGCAGCAGGACAAGAAGAATCCATACTCCTCCACAGAAGAACCTGTATTTCAGGAGGAGTTAATGAGATAGGCCAGAGGAAGGAAAAAAAGGGACTAAAAAGGCGGTCCACTAGTATTAAGACCTCCACAACTGGAAGGGGTCTTCCACAACCCATGGTGTTGGTGCTAGGAGGTAGCTATAACCTGAAGAGGGGGAGACACAGCTGGGTTGAGGGAAAAAAAAGAGGACAGAACACTTTTTGACAAAATTAATTATACACACTTTCGCAACCCCAGAGTTTATTACTGCTGTTCATTTTTGTTTACAAATTTGAGCATAAGGTGCCACATTTCATTTTACAGTATGCTTACCATGCTAGGATTTATATTTTGAGGCCAACAGTTAGTCCTGATGTCTTCAGAGTCCCATAAGGTCATGCAGCAGTGTCTGCTGCATGCTTGTTCATTTTACTGACAATTCAAGTGATGTTAACAAGCGGTGCTCAAATATAGCTGAGAACACAGTTAAGGACATTGCATATTTGATGATGTTCACTATTTTTAATTGTTTCATACTTTTAAAACATGATAAACAGACTTAAAATGAGGAAGAGGGGCACCTTGCAAGACGGGAGTAAAAGTAAACAAAATGGAGTGAAAAGGTATGGAAGCAAAATTGTTACTGTGGCATGAACTGTTGCTTTAAAGGGGGAGCAGTCAGCACAAAGGGCTCTAACACTCATGTGTGTGGCTAGTCCCACTATGCTCTTTGTGTGCAAAAACATTTTGGTTTACTTACAGTTCACTGTAATGTAGTAAACTGTCTCACAGTAATTTTGCTTAGTTGTAGGCTAACATATTCTATTACTACAAACCCCAGAATCTACTGCAGCTGACATCAGAGCTGTAGGCAGCAGTGGGAGATTTAATAGCCTGCAGTGCATGTTAGAGCTTTTATAATCTCTGATCAGATATTTTCTGGGTCTATGCTTCTCCAGGGGCTAAGTACAGTCCTCTGTCACTGTAATTTAGCCCAGGGAGGACAGCAAGACCAGCAAGCAAAAGATTAGAGCTTATATAAACTCTTAACATGCACTGCTGGCTATTGAATCTCCAACTGCTGCCCACTGCTCTAATGTCAGATGGGGATTCTGGGATATGTAGTAACAGAATATGTCAGCCTACAACTAAGCAGAATTTGTCTGAGGCAATCTACTATATAGAGAATACTGGATGGGCAACTATGCACAACCAGTGTGTTCTACCAAAGACGGGTTCTGATTCCCTCTGACCTCGAGAGCGAAGCTCGAGAGGTTCTTGGGAATCAGAACCCCGAGGTGACAGAACACACAGGTTGTGCATAAAGTTGCTCATCCTGTATTTTTTATAGTGTATAGTAGTATTATGTGAAATGTGTGCATTGTGTTTTTTTTCTTCTCTTTTTCATAATGAAACTGACTTGTGAAGTCTCTAGAGGTTCTAGACTACTGTCACCACAGAATTGAATAGAGAAAAGCAACAATGTGCCAGTATTCCAAGTGGTTCAGATGCAGTAGTGACATCACTACTGCAGCAGAACAAGCATATTCCAGGCATGGAATTTCATGCATAACAGCATTCCACTATACACTATAGTACAGTAAATGGTAAGTAAACCAAAATGTTTTTGCACACAAAATGTATATTGGGAGCAGCCCCACATGTGAGTGTGGGGGCCCTTTGTGCTGACTGTTCCCCTTTAAAGTATGTTGGTCACATTTAAGAACACTTGAAAACTATATTTTCACACAATTCAGTTCTGGTTGTATACTGTCTGCCTTCATCTCCTCATTGCTCTTCATTTCTCAGTTAATCTGCATGAAAACAAGATCCTTGGCCTCTAGAGTTCATCCATATTCACTGCTTAATCCTTTACTGAAGATAGAATTCTGGTCTTTTGTGACATTATAGTTTGTTGCTGTGGAAATTCAATGATTATAATGTCATGGAGAACTGTGATTATAGCAGAGGAAAACTGCGGGAGCAGACCAACTGCAGGGGTAAAACAGTCCAAGAAAATCTAAGAAATTTAAGTGGAATTGTGTCTGAATATTATATTGTTCAAAGTTTTCCCCAAAAGATAAACTAACCTCTGAAGAGCACTACTGCCCATGTCACTGTTCCTGAAAGGTCATGGGGCAGTGTGGTAAAGAAGACCTCACTCCATCCCCCCTGACTGGAGGTGAGCATCCTATGGTCCACTCAGTTATTAACTATCTTCCTGCCAGCCCACTGTATTGCACAGCAGCTCACCAGCTGCTGCATTATAAGCCTGAACCAGGAAGTGATATTAAACATACAGTAATTGTAAGTTGTTGATGCTATGCCAAGAAACTTAGTATTCATACAGAAGACAGAAGTAGAGTTAGTAGCATCAAAAATAGCTGTTAGAAACTGTTATTAATTATTATAAGTATCAAAATGTTGCTTTTTTTTCATTTCTGAAGTAGTTTTCTTTTTTCTTTTTGTCATTGGAAGGTTTTCTACCTGACAGAATTAGGTGTGATACACAGAACATGACTCTCCCTTGAAGCTGACATGCCTTGTACTGTTCCTCTTCATACTATATCAGCATTGTGACCTCGCTCATGGTGACATCAGATATGGCCAGTTGGCAGCTGGTGAATGGCAGCAGGTAAGTAGCTCTTCTTACTCTGGTGTGATATCACAGTCTGTGAGGTCACAATGCTGATGAGGTATAAAAGGGCACAGAAGTCGATATGTCAGGCTCTAGGCAGAGTGGTGCTCTATACATCACACCTAGTACTGTTTGGTAAAATATCTTCTGATTATCAAGAAGGAAAAGAATGCACGATTCAGGTACAAACAGTAACAGCTGACTACTTTTAAAAGTTAACAATAATAATATCATACAGTGTACTAGGTCTTCAAAATGCAGCAAAAGATAGACTAAGCACATTTTGATCAGTGTTAACTAATACTAAAACTAATATACGTCTGTCCTACTGTCATGCCATAAGTAATAAAAAAGCATTAATTTGTAAGATATGGATGACATTTTGTTCCTTGGTATTTCTGCTTGGATGCATTTGTTTTAGCAGGAAGAATGCTCCATTGAGCAGTGCTCAGTTACAGGGCGGATATGGTTAGGACAATCAACAGTACAGAGAAACATTTGTATTGCATACAGATTGCAAAGCAAAGAATGTCATCCATATTTTGTAATACCTTCAATCTGGCATCTGAAAATCATAATATAAGGCTGGCCCAGTGGCGCTAAGGGTTGAGGCACTGGGCGCCACACCTCACATCATGCTGGCGACCCAGGTTCGAGTATGGACTCGGGTTGTCAGGGGCTTGCAGGGGGAAGGAGAATTGAGCATCCCAATGGATGCTCTCCTCCTTTGGGGTGGGTTATCAGGGGTGCTTAACACACCCGACGTCCACGGGGACCGGTGGAAGCACCGACTTTCAGGGCGCTGGCAGCTCCTATGGGGGGGGGCCGGGGAAGGGAAGATGCTGTTAGGCACTTGGCAGGCATGTGTTAGCACGTTCCTGCTCGAGCCAGCATCCTCAGGGGGAGAAATGGGAAGCATAGAAAAAAAAATGGAAAACCAACCTCGGCGGTCCTAGATGATGGCCTCTCCAGCCACCCAGTCCAGGAACCACCGGCAGACCCCGCTGTGCCAGGTGCTCCACGAAAGATGAGGAGGAAAGGTAGGAGTCACCCATGGGCACTCTAGGGGTAGACTAAGTGTGCCAGGATGGGTAGCATGAGTGAGCCTGAAGGAGTGGAACGATGGGGCAATAGGAGGGATAAAAAGAAAGTAAAAAAAAAATCATAATACAGTTATTTTCACATCATATCAGTGGTAAAGAATACACTAGATATGAACCCACCAGTAACCAGGAGCGTGATACCATCTTGGGATTCTGATTGTATTATAACTTTTGATATATTTACAACCCCATGATGAAATTACAGCCTTTTTACAGATGATTTACATAAGCAGTATGACCTGACAGAGTGTGGCGTATTGGTAGATACCCTCATGCCCACGGGCATGACGCTTGCAGTCCCGTAAGTGCAGGTATCCACCAATATCCCACACCCTGAAGGGTTTATTTGCACTTAGAAAATGGGTTGAGCAAATTCACAATGAAAAAAACAAAACAAAAAAAAAAAAACACAACAACCAGCCTGGCCTTAGGGAATATGGCATCCATAAGTGAACTTGTAATTGCCCCCTAACTTGCACCCATCAGAAATTTTTTTTATAAATCTTCCACCCCCCCCATGAAAATGCATCCCAATATGGCTTTGTCACCCTTCCCTCAATGATGTCTAGTCACACTAAGGCAAAGGTCTTAGATTTTAGGAGGGAAGATTTTGCTAAAATGGGAAGGTGTGTCAAAGAGGCCCTGGCAAGGAGGGATATAGGAGGGGGAGTTGAGGAGCAGACGGAAAAACTGAAGGAGCCATAGAGGAGTAACAAATCAATGCATCCAGACAGTACGCAAAGGAAAGAGAAGGAGAAAACCACTATGGTTCTCAAGAGAGGTGGCAGACAAGGTAAGGGCAAAAATGGTGGGTTTCAGGAAATATAAGGAGACTCAAAAGGATGAAGACAGGGAGGTGTACCTAAAGAATCTAAGGGAAGTGGGGAAGGCTGTAAGGAGTGCAAGGGAACAGACCAAGTCAGATGGTGAAGAAAGGGGGCAGACATTCTTTAGGTACATCAGTAAAAGAAGGAAAACCTGAGGGAGGGGGAATGTAAGGTTTAGAATGGATATAGGGGAGTGCAAGGAGGGAGAACTGGAAAAGCCAGAAATACTGAACAAATACTTCTGTTCAGTATTCACTGAAGTGAGGGAGGGTCAGGGACCACAGCTGGGTAACAAACATGAAGGTGAGGGAGAGGTAAACAGAAGTCCATTCAAAGAGGAGAGAGTCCTGGAGGAGCTCACAAAACTGAAGGTAGACAAAGCAATGGGGCCAGATGGCACACACCCGAGGATATTAAGGGAGCTGTGAAGGGAGATAGTAGTGCCTCTGGCAGCCATGTTCACTGAATCACCTAGCACAGGAGTGGTTTCAGAGGACTGAAACAGAGTACATGTAGTCCCGCTACACAAAAGTGGTAGTAGAGAAGAGGCAGGGAACTATAGGCCAGTCAGCCTCACCTCAGTAGTGAGGAAGATCACGGAAGCACTGCTTAAAGAAAGAATAGTGGCACACTTGGAATCCATTGGTGCCCAAGATCTGAGACAGCATAGATTCACAGCAGAAAGATCGTGTCAGATGAATCTGACATATTTTTTTGACTGGGTGATGAAGGAAGTAAATCGAGGAGGGGGAGTGGACATCACCTTCCCCAATTTTAGGAAGGCCTGTGACACCATCCCACACAAGAGGTTGGTTAACAAGATGAGTAGTCTGGGCATGGTGCACAATGTGGTAAACTGTGTAAGAAACTGGCTAATAGGCAGGATGCAGAAGGTGGAGGTAATTGGGATCCAATCCAGGAAGGGGGGTGACCAGCAGGGTACCTCAGGAAACAGCTCTTGAGCCAGCCTTGTTTAATGTCTTCATTAGTGACATTGCAGAAAGGCTGGAAGGAATGGTCTGCCTGTTTGCAGATGACATCAAGATCTGCAACAGGGTGGATACACCAGATGGGTTGAGGAGAATGAGAAGGGACCTGGGGGCACTTGAAAAATGGTCTGAGGTGTGGCAACTGAGGTTCAACACAAAGAAGTCCAAAATAATGCACCTGGGATGAGGGAACCCTGAGGAAAGTTACAGGATGGGGGGAGGGAGTTGCTGGCAATCACCAAAGAAGAAAGGGACCTGGGGGTTATCATTTCAGATGACCTAAAGGTGTCTAAGCAGAGTACAAAGGCATCAGGGAGGGCAAGTGGCATGCTGGAGTGCATAGGTTGAGGTATCACTAGCAGAAGGTAGAAGGTGGTGATGCCATTGTATAAAACTCTGGTGAGGCCTCACCTGGAGTACTGTATGCAGTTCTGGAGGCAGCACCTTCATAAAGAAATCAACAGGATGGAGGCAGTCCAGAGAAGGGTGACAAAGATGGTACAGGGGTTGCACTAGAAAACATATTAGAAGAGACTAAAGGCCCTCAACATGTACTCACTAGAAGAGAGGAGGGATCAGGGTGACATGACAGAAATATTCACATCCCACTTCCTGCATGAAGAGATGTGTTTCATTCATTGTATATGGTTCACCCTGTGCTCATGCCTAATTGTCCTGCTTCCTATATTTGTCCCTCTTTGTATTTTTATAACTGTGTGTTTGTTACAAATTGTATTTATCAGCCTCTGTTACATCTGGACAACTGGACACTTGTGTAAATGGGCAATTTTGCCCACATGCCTTTCCAGTATCAAGTACAAATGAAATGTAACACCTTAAGGGCATAAACAGGGTGCAGGGGGGAGACATCTTCCAATATAGGAGGGGTACAAGAACAAGGGGGCATGATATTAAATTGGGAAGTGGCAGGTTGAGGGGAAATATGAGGATGTTTTTCTTCATGAAGAGGGTAGTGGACACATGGAATAGCCTGCCACAGGAGGCGGTGGGAGTGAGGACAGTGGAGGGATTTAAACATGCCTGTGACAGGCATAAGAGAACCTTAGAGGTGGGAAGGAGTGGCCAAAAGCCATTGACCAGGTAGGATCAGAGGCTACTTACAAGTGTAGGGCTTATGGGCAGACTGGATAAGCCTAGCAGTCCTTATCTGCTGACAGTTTCTATGTTTCTATGTGACAGGAACAGCACTAGTGACACAATACAATAGTTTCTAGTGTTCCCAGCCCCCAAGTTGTCACCTCCCGTCAGCTTTATTCAGGCAGCCACAAATCTCAGGTAAGGTAACTTTAATTGGGTGCTGGCAATCAAAGGGAATGGCAGTTGCATGCTTCCCCAGCATGCCCGCATTAACTAAACCAATATGTGTAAAGCAACCTGGTACCTCCAGTCATCTGCAGCAAAAATATTCAACACTGATGAGCAAAAGGACAAAGTGAGAGTCACACAGCCATGAAGCAACAAGGACCAACACATCCCATCAGACTGAAAAACCACAAATGTGCCACCACCATATCCAGCATAGTTTTTAGATTACATCAAATAAATAAAAGGCACTGGAACTCTTATTGTTACCAGTGCAAGGGCATCCTATCCCAAGCAAGTAAACTCCAAAGTCATTGTACTGAGAAGGACTCTGCTCAAGGTGCAAAGCATGGGATGTCACGATGACTTACCTCTTACAAGAAGTATTATTTTTTGATGCTGCCTGCTAACTTTTTCCTTGACTCCAGTCTTCACTCCAGATACTTTCATCCTCCAGGACCTGGGCCTGACTCTTGTCTTCCTCCCACTCCGCAGAGCCAGCACAATGCTGCCCCCCTGCAAACTCCAAGAGTCAATGGACTGGCACATCCCACCTCCCAACAACCACAGCGATACTTCTGTCCTAGAGCATAGTGAATCAGCAGCACATTGTCTTAGCTGAATGCCTGACCATCTCTCTCCATCTGCCATGGACACTCAACTATCTGGACTGCGGTGCTGGTGTGAGAAGAGAGGCATAGAGCACTAGTGGCAACAACATGCGATGTGCCACTGATGTGATTCTATTAGTTGCTGCTGAATGTTAGAGTTCAACATTCAGACAGATAATCCAATGGGGACAGATGAGTAGAGATGTAGTGAATTTAAATTCCGTCAGCAAAGTGCCAGTGAAGTGGGCACTTTGTGTTTTCACTCTGCTAAGTGAAGTGCCCAATGCAAAAGACTCACTTTGCCTTGTGATTATTACTTCGCATTGTCATTCCGCCTTAACTTGAAGTAAGATGAAGTGATAACAATATTGCCAGCCCTTCACACACACAGTCACCAGAATTAATGTGCATCCCCAAAATGCTGGTGTCTTGTGTCCAGAAAACTGCCCAGTGCTGACAAAGTGTAATGAGAGCTCAAGAAATGCAAAGTCTCCCAAAATTCATGGCGCACTCAGACATCATGTGCGCAGTAGTCACACAGTCACCGGAATTAATTTTCACCCCCAAAATGCTACTGTCTTGTATCCAGAAAATTCCCCAGTGCTGACTAAGTGAAATGAGAGGGTAACAAAAAATGCAAAGTTTCCCAAAATTAATGGTGTACTCCGTCATACAAGCAGTAGTCACACACAGTCACCAGAATGAATGTACATCCCCAAAATGTTACTGTCTTGTGTCCAGAAAATCCCCCTGTGCAGACGAGGTGAAGTGAGAGCATAACAAGAAATACAAAATCTCCCAGAATTAATGGCGCACTCTGTCATGTGCGCAGTGGTCACTCACAGTTAAAAGAATTAATTTGCATCCCCAAAATGCTACTGTCTTGTGTCCAGAAAATTCCCCAGTGCTGATGAAGTGAAATGAGAGGGTAACAAAAATGCAAAGTCTCCCAGAATTAGTGATGAACTACAAAATGCATGCAATGGTCACACACAGTCACCAGAATTAATGTGCATCCCCAAAATGCTACTGTATTGTGTCCAGAAAATTCCCCAGTGCTGATGAGGTGAAATGAGAGTGTAACATGAAATAGTTTCCCAGAATTAATGGTGCACTCCATCATGTGCGCAGTGGTCACACACAGTCACCAGAATTAATGTGCATCCCAAAAATGCTACTGACTTATGTCTAGAAAATTCCCCAGTGCTGATGAAGTGAAATGAGAGGGTAACAAGAAATGCAAAGTCTCCCAGAATTAATGGTGTGCTTCAAATGCACAGACAGATTAAGACTGCGCTGTGCACTCAAGAGATGCAGACGCAAAGGCACAACAACACCTAACCAGTGCTCACAAATCACAAATCCAAATTTGGAAAAGAATACCTTTTGCTGGTTGGGGGGGGGGGTAGTGCACAGCAGTAACAATCCACTACCAGTATACATACCACAAAGCAGTATAAAAAATTCATGCAGGTGCGGTGGATATCAGGTTCACACTGCTGCAATTACTCTGTGGCACAATAAAAGGTGTCTGATTTAATGGCACGCCATCGCACACACACTCACACACACAAGTAATGTGTAGCAAATTGAAAACCTTTAGTAATCTAACCAAATATTTTAAACAAACTGAAATTATACACTGCTGCACTAAACAATCAGCAAAATAATGTCAAGAATTACTGAAAATATTACTCTGTGTACATTAACACAGTTATACAAGAAAAATGTAACCAAAGTAGAAAGACTGCCTTTTTCTTCCAGTTAATCTACCTACACCACAGATATGCCCCTCCCACAAAGCACCCTTCACAGTACACAGACTGACTGTTCTAAATTAACATTCAAAATCCACACACAAACAATAAACACTTGATGATATGAGCACAGGAGGGTTTCCTACAATCAATGTACTAAAGTGTGAAAAAAATAAATTGCTCAAAAAGGCTTTTTTAACAGCTTTTAGAGGATTTGAATCACAGAGATCTGAGAGGAAACTGTCTCCATCTTCCACTACACACACACACACACTACACAGAACTGAGGCTGTGCAGGACAATCTAGAGCCCATGTGACCTGCAATCCCATGAAGCACTGAAAAATTTGTCTTTGGAGCTCAAAAACAAGGCAAAGTGAGGTGAAGTACATTAATTTCAATGTACTTCGCCTTAAAACTGGTGGAGAAGTGGTTTGGGGAAGGCCGAATAATGCGAAGCCATTGTTTTCAATGGACTTCACGTTCCCCATTATAAAGCAAAGCACTCTGCTTCGCATTGCGGAGTACTTCACAGATTCCACATTACTCCACAAATCACTTCACAGAGCGACTTTTGGCCACTTTGCCCACCACTACAGATGAGTCCTTTTTCTCTTTAAAAAAACGTTAGTCACAGGCAGGGTCAGGCACAGAATGGAACCCGACACACAATCATGAGTCTGCACCTTCACCACCCTCACACACAGATTAAACTGGATTCATATATATTTGTTTCTGAGTCATATAAATGCAAAAAAAAGAAATTTTTATTCTGAAAACAAAAAAGGGTTAAACATATAATTTGACAGCAGATAGGGCCCGCCTGGCCTATCTAGTTTGCCCATTTCCCTACCTACTTAATCACCAGATCCTAAATAATCAGCAGCTTAACCTCTCTTTCATACCACTTGGGTTGCCTTCTGTCTATCCCACGCATTCTTGAACTCACCAATTGTTTTAGCCTCCACAACCTCCACTGTTTTTTTTAGCAAGTCAACACCCCTATTGATGGGCATCCTAGGCAGCTAATCAGTTTGCTTATCTTTTAGGATGTTCCCGAAAACAACTAATGAAAAATTAAACAACATGAAAAAAATAATAAAATATTACTTAGGAAATATCAAATAGTGACTGTACCTGTCTATCATTTGTCTTTCTACACATGCAGCAGAAGGTTTATTTGTTTACCATGGGACATAGGCATTCATTGGAACATAGGAATTCAGTATTCTGCAGTATTCCTCTAATAGAATCCCCCCCCCCCAAAAAAAAAAACATGAAATCTTAACATGGAATGTATACATTCAAAATTCTGTAGTGTTCCACTGGCATACACTCACACAGACATACACAGACCTTATATGGAGGCAGATGCTTGGTATTATCTGTTGCAAACTTCCAGGGTTGCCAGCAGAGATTGTTTTGTCAAGCTGATTAGGCTATGAGGGGTTATTTGTCATGATCGTCAAAAAAAAATCAGAAATGAAAACTCTGAACAGTGCTTTAAAAAATGTGTCTGTGTATAAGGAAGGGATCATGTGTAAAAAGAACATTCAGTTATTAATGTTTTTTTAAGCTGAGGGAGTTTTATTTTTAGGTCCATGTTGAAGGTTTTTATGTAATGGTAAAGGTGACTGTCATGTTTTGGACATAAATCAGGAATGAGTCAAGTGGCTCATGGACTCTGTAGGGACACACCCCAAACTGATAGTCCTGAAATCTGATTTCAGAAAAATATTTTCCCCACAATCTAGCCCCAAGTATTTGGCAAAGGTAAAATGGCACTCCAAGACATGAAAGATTGGTGTTGAAGGGAGCAATTGGACTGTGAAAAAGCCCTCTTAGTGACTGAGGTTCCTGAAAGGTTCAATAGATTCAAAATTGTCGATGAACTGCTGGCATTGGAATGTTTTCACAATTTAATGGTGCAAAGGCTAAAGTATGACCACACTAGTAAAAGTGTAAGTGCCTTGATCATGGTTAGGTAGTTATGCTCGGAGAAGCTCCTCTTACATTTCCCTAACTATCCCCAAAGTCAAGTCACACTTTCGCAGGGCCTTAATAAGTTATGCACTTCATCAACTCTGGAATAAATGCCAAAAAACATGAGAATAGCCTGCCATATTAGTCTGTCGGTGTTCAAATCACTATATGTGCATTCTGTTAAGGAGTTCTGCAATTGCTTTCCTTGATTTTTGGCTAAAAGTATACTGACCTCAGACATTGTGCCCTCTGTTTGACATCCACTGACCCCCCATGTGATTTTTACTCACTCTTATCCTCCTCCCTCCTTTCTCCACCTTTAATTGTTCCATGTAACCATTGTCCTTCCCTGCATGATTGCCCACACTGCCTTTGTTCTGCTGGTATGTGCAATGCATATGTTGCTATGTGTCAGCTATCTATAAGTGTTCTCTTAGTGTACATGTATACAAAGTATCTTATTCTATTGTATGTAATGCCTTTATTTTAATTTTTGTAATATTATTCTATGTTTCATCATGTACTTGTCTAGTTCCATCTTATAAACGAGTTTACTCAAAGGTGTTTCACCTGGTAAAATAAAGATTTTTGATTTGATTTGAAAGAGTGAGTCGGAAATTGATGTTGCCCAGTTACCCACCACTTTCTCCCCATTGGGGAGTGGGAAGTCCACCTGGACCATAGTGACTCATAACAGTGCCATGAAAATGCCCAAGGGTCCCTCAGATGCAGATGACTTTTAAGTGAAATTTGAATCATGGTTGAAGTCAGAGACGAAGACTCCTCAAGAACTGCAAGAACTGTATATAGAAACATAGAAACATAGAATTTGATGGCAGATAGGGACCGCTTGGCCCACCCAGTCTGCCCATTTCCCTACCTACTGGATAAGCTGCAGATCCTAGTTAACCAGCAGCCTACTTCTTCTTACCCCCACCCCCCAGAATTGCCTTATGACTGTCCCATGCATGCTTGAATTCCACCACTGATTTTGACTCCACAACCTCCTCCGGATGGCCGTTCCATGCATCCACAACCCTCTCTGTGAAAAAATACTTCCTTAAATTACCTCTGAGCCTCCCCATCTATCTTCAGATTGTGCCCTCTTGTTCTTGCACACCTCTTTTTTTGAAAGATGCTACCCTCTTGGACTTTGTTGATTCCTTGAGGTCTTGACAGTTTCTATCATGTCCCCCTCTCCCTCCTTTCCTCGAGGCTATACATATTAAGCTCCTTAAGTCTCTCTTCATATGTCTTCCAGTGCAGACCCTGCTCCATTTTAGTTGCCCTCTCTGGACAGCTTCCATCCTGTCTATGTCTTTGGAGATTGGGTCTCCAGAACTGCACACAGTACTCCAGATGGGGTCTGACCAGCTGTCTGTACAGAGGATAATAACTTCCTGTTTTCTACTGGTGATGCCTCTCCTATGCATCCCAGTAACCCCCAGCCCTCCTTGCTGCTCTCTCACATTGCTTGCCCACCTTTAGGTCATCTGATATGACTACCCCAGGTCCCTTTCCATTTTGTTGTTGTTAGTATCTCACCCCCATTGTGTACTCTTCCCCTGGGTTTTGTTTCCAGGTGCATTACTGCACTTCTTAGCATTGAATCTAAGTTGCCATACATTTGACCATTCCTCTAACCTTGTCAAGTCCCTTCTCATCCTTTCCACCCCACCCTGTGCATCAACTCTGTTGCAGATCTTAGTGTCATCTGCAAAGAGACATACTTTTCCTTCCAGTCCTTCCGCAATGTCACTTATAAAGACATTGAAGAGGACCGGTCCTAATACTGAACCCTGCGGTACCCCACTAGTAACCCTCCTTTCTTCTGAGTGGACTCCATTTACTATTACTCTCTGTGTTCTATTCTCCAGCTAATTTTTTACCCAGGCTGTCATCTTGGGACCCACCCCAGGCTGGCTAACTTGTATATTAATCTTTTGTGTGGGACTGTGTCAAATGCATTGCTAAAGTCTAGGTAGGCCATGTCCACAGCCCTCCCTGATCTACTACTTGGTCACCCAGTCAAAGAAATCTATCAGATTTGTCTGGCATGACCTTCCTGCTGTGAATCCATGCTGCCTAGGGTCCTGTGCCCCTCTGGCCTCTAGATACTCGACAATTCTTTCCTTCAGAAGTGATTTCATCATTTTCCCTATCACTGAGGTTAAACTAACAGGTCTGTAGTTTCCTGCTTCTGCCTTGCTCCCACTTTTGTGAAGAGGAATCACATCTGCCCTCCTCCAGTCCTCGGGTACCACCTCTTCATCCCATGATTTGTTAAAAAGGGTAGTCAGTGGTGTCACTAGTTCTACCCTTAGCTCTTTTAGAATTCTGGGATGAATCCCATCAGGCCCCATTGCTTTGTTCACCTTCAGTTTTAAGAGTTATTTCAGAACCCTTTCTTCTGTAAATGGGCTGGTATCAACTTCTGTATAGAGAGTGTTACTACTGTTTGTTTTATGTACCCCCCCTTCCTTTGTAAATACTGAGCAAAAATATTTGTTTAGTATCTCTGCCTTTTCACAGTCTCCTCTGCCCACCCTCCCTCCCTTTATTAAGCCTCACTATCCCTCCCTTGGTCTTCCTTTGCTCCCTGATGTACCTATAAAGGTTTTATCCCTTCTAACTGAGTTGGCTATCTTTTCCTCGGTTTAGGCCTTTGCTGTTCTGACTGCCTTCCCAGCCTCCTTTTGCTTTAACTGATACAGTTCTCTGTCCTGCTCCTTCTGCAATTCCTTGTACTTCCTGAATGCTTTCTTTTTCTCTTGAACCTTCACTGCCACTTCCTTTGAGAACCATAGTGGTTTCTTATATCGTCTTGTTTTGTTTATTTCCTTCACACAAAGGCTCGTTACCTCTGTGATGGCAGTTTTTATTATTCCCCATTGTTCTTCCACCCCTCCTTCCTGCCCATTTGCTAGTGCATTCCTTAGGCACTCACCCATTTTGGCAAAGTCAGCCTCCTAAAGTCCAGTACTTTTGTCTTTTGTATGGCTTGACTCTATTGCTGTGTTTATTGTGAACCATACTGTTCGATGGTCACTAGTTCCCAGATGGCTACCCACTTACATCTGTGATCCTCTCTCCATCTCCATTTGAGAGAATCAAGTCTAATATTGCTCCTCTCAGTGGGCTTCAGTACTAGTTGTCTAAGGCATGCCCCCTGTAGGACATCTAGAATAACTGCACTCTTCGAAGTGGCAGCTGCAACTGCACTCCAGTTAACATCTGGCATATTCAGATCACCCATCAGCAATATCTCCCCTTTTTCTGCCATTCTAAGTATACTTTCTATCATTTCTCTGTCCATTTCCTTCCCCTGAGAAGGGGGTCTGTATACAACCCCTGTGAGTATTGTGGTGTCATTGCCTGTCTCCAAATTTACCCACAGTGCTTCTTCTCCTCCCTGTTTACCCTTTTGTTCTGTTGCTTTTATTCCTTCCCTTATGAAAAGAACTACTCCTCCTCCTCTTTTACCCTCTCTGTCCCTCCTGTAGACAGTGTATCCGGGTATGTTTATGTCCCAGTCATGGTTTTGTGTGTACCATGTTTCTGTGACTGCCACGATATCCAGATGTTCCTCCTCCATCAAGGCCACTAATTCAGGAAGCTTGTTACCCAGACTACGGGCATTGGTACCATAAAGCTGACAAGGTCATCCTGCTCAATCAACTCCCGTCTTGGTTTGCTGCTTGGTTGCCAGGTAGAGGGATAGGGCCTACCTGAGGCTAAAACCTTTATCAGGGAGAAAACCCGAGCCACCTGGAGAAGATGACTTTGAGACATGGATGGGTCAAGCCACCGTGATGGTACAAGATCCCTAGTGTCTCGAAGCCAGGAAGAGATGTTGGCTGTGGGAGAGTTTGAGAGGACCTGCTATTAATGGCATTGGCACTTTGCAAGCTACCCAACCTGATGCTACTGCCCAAATGAACCTCAATACCCTGGAGGGAATGTTCACTAGCACTGACAGTGGCACGTGCATCTGAAGAAAGCTGCAAAGGACTGTGCAAAGACAGGGAGAACTGTTATCTAAGCATTTGATATGTCTCAAACAACTGATACAGAGAGCCTACCGTAAGGGAGCTGTGACTGCCTGAGACATGAATCGGATGTGACTGGAACAAGTCCCAGAGTGATCTGGACACTCAGAGATGCTGC
Source organism: Neoceratodus forsteri (assembly GCA_016271365.2). Taxonomy (NCBI): domain Eukaryota; kingdom Metazoa; phylum Chordata; order Ceratodontiformes; family Ceratodontidae; genus Neoceratodus; species Neoceratodus forsteri. The sequence continues at coordinate 593,353,567 of CM028133.1, read as the reverse complement.
TACTGAAGCTGCATTTGGAAGAACAGTTCAGTAACTGCCCTTCTTCTGGAGAACTGATACATGAGGTCCAAGAGGAAGAGGACTGAGCTGCAATGAAAAGCCCTGTTGCAGTACCTCTAAGAAAATTAGAGACCCATCTTGAAAATGTCTCAACTGGGCTAGACACCAATGAAACAGAGGACTTGAAGAGACAAGTAAAGGAACTGACGGAATAGTTGGCCTCATTACATGCTACCAAGAACTAAGTCAGCGAGCGACCTTTCCATCCTCAATGGGTCAGAGATAGTACACTGGCAAAAATTCTGCTCTGCCAGAAACTGAGAAAGTAAATACTGCAATGACCAATGTTTTTTTCTTTTACCACTGCAGGGAAGATGGCCACCAAAAGAGATACTGCAAAAAGCCTGAAAACTCTGATCTGGTAGTGCAAAAGTTATTGAAAGAGAAGTATGTCGGGAAATGGGAGCATGACCCAGTGAAGGAGCGAAGTGGGTCCCCCAACCAAGAATGCTCCATGAAATAGATACAGACTGTTATCGTTACTGGCCCCAGTTTACGCCAGAGACTGATAGGGCTGTCTGCCAAGGTCCCTGCCAAGACTGTGGGGGTGGATTGCACTGTGTTACCAGATAGTGGTGCACAAGTGACCTTTGTGTTTGAAGATTGGTACCAGAAACATTTGAGTCATGTGCCTTTGAAACCTCCAGAAGTGCTGGCTGTCTGGGAAGTAAGCAACCGGCCTTACCCAAATTGGGGGTACATTGTCATTCAAATAAAATTTCCACAATATATTGTGGAATCCAGGTCCCTATGAAAACTCTTGCCTTGGTGTGTCTGTATACTGGAATGAAAGGTGAGACACCCATGTTGATTGGAACCAATACCAACATGTTTCAGTGACTGACTCAGCTATGCCAACAGATGGAGGGTCCACAGTACATACACAGCCTAGGGATACACCCCTTGATCTGAAGTGTCTATATGAGGGGGCCCCTTCTACTATGTCAAAGACTGAAGATGAGCAAATTGATGTGATTTGCAGAAGAGACGCCTGACCTTTGGTTCTACCCCCAGGAGCCTAGTGCCAGGTCATGGGGGAAATGGAATTTGAGTCATCTGTCAGAAGCCCTGCTTACATTGTGGGCATGCCTACTGGTGAAGCACAACCAAATAGCTTGCTAGTACATGAAGTGGTGGTGCCAACACCCACCAGAGTTCGGAAGATTAATGTCGTGGAGAGACTGATAAAGAAGTGAGTATTTATAAAAAGATGGACCTTAGCCCATGTCTACCTAACATTGAGGGTTCAACATACAGTTCCAGACCAGGCCACTAGTAAAAAGCTGGACCCTGACTTGTTTAATTTTGGAGACTCACGATACCCGAATCTTACAAGTGGGAACTAAGACAGAAGCTAGCCGAAAGGGCAACTGTTTTTTCCACCTGTGAGCTAGCTCTTGGATGCACTCAAATGGAAAAGCTTCATGTACAACTGAGTGACAACAGACCATTTCAAGAAAGGTCCCAATGCCTAGTCCCAGCAGATGTGGAAGATGTTCTCAAACACTTACAAGAATTGCTAGTCACTGGTATCATATCCAAATCCAGAAGCCCTTATGCATCCCCATTGTGGTAGCCTGCAAGAAGTCGGGGCCATCCGTTTGTGTATTGATTACCAAACTTTAAACAAGTGCACTGCAACCAACCCGTACACTGTGACTCATGTGTAGGATGCTCTTGCCTGCCTCATCAGCAGTAAATGGTTTTCTGTCCTGGATCTTCAGAGTGGATATTACCAGATTCACATGGCCGGAGAGGATAAAGGAAAAACAGCCTTCATTTGCCTTCTGGGGTTTTATCGGTTTGAAAGCATGCCACAAGACTTATCAGGGGCACCGGCAACTTTCCAGAGGCTGAAGGAAAAGGCTGTGGGAGACATGAATTTGCTAGAAGTAATAGTCTACTTGGATGACCTGATTGTTTTCAGATGCACCCTGCAATAATTATAACATGAAGAATGCCTGATGAAAGTTCTGGACAGAATGGAAGAATTTGGACTCAAGGTGTCAATTGACAAATGCTAATTCTGTCATTCCTCTGTGAAATATATTGAGGTATGGTAGGCCAAGTGCAATAATTGATTTCCAGCTTCTAGGCATTGGGCTCCATATAGTTTAGCCTCTGTTTTATCCATGGCTTCAGGCAAGTTATCAACAATCTTGGACATAGGTTTTGTCAGGCAATTCTAATAGTTCACAAAATATGACTGGTAATTTGAAATTCATCAACCAGGTGAGACTAAAGCAAAAGTCCTTCCACAGTATCCAGTATCATGGATTACTTATCTAGGGTTCTAGGCTCATGTGTTAAAGCCCTTTGTGGCATTTTGGACCAGTAATGTGATGTTAAGATAATTACAGTCTATTTCAGGAAAGGGTAAAATAAGACTTCTTGTCCCTAGGAGACAGAATCTGTCTATGTCTCTGGCTATGGCTAGAAGGCACAATCAGCTGCATGTAGGTTCTTAGGTTATCCAAGTCATGAAAAGAAAAAAAGATTTATGAAGTGTGTGACTGATTCTGAGTGGTTAAGGAGACTGGCTGCTTCTGAGAAATCAGTCATTTACTCACCAATTTTTTATAGAAAGCTTTAGTTTGTACTCAAAGCCGTACTACTTTCAAGCATGGTTTCACCTGTCAGGGCTATCTTAGGGGCATGGTTGTCCTAAAAAGTACATAATACATAAACATACAGTATAAAAATATTGTTGTTATTAGATTGCATATCAAGACAAAAACTGGTCACTATGATTTATAAACTATCAAGATAAAATCTAGAAATTTCATTGGGTGAGAGACATCATCTGACCCTGCGTTAAATCTCTATAAATGCACAGTCAGATGCCGAATCTCATTTCATTTCCCAAAAATAACATAACAACTTATCTTAACATACTGTATCACTGCACCCTAAAAATGAAAGTAAAAAAAGCCAAAAGCCACCATATTTAAAATTTGGATTGTTTACTACTACCATATTTAAAACTCATTTTTACATTGGCTGCACTTGTGCACCCAGAGTTTTGTGGCAGTGATAGAGGATTTCAGTGGGGGTGTCACTGACGAGCCCATTGCAGTTCACAAAAGCAAGGGCTCGGTAGTCTATACCAATGACTAGGGATGCAGCGAATTTAAATTTCACTGGCAAAATGCCAGTGAAGTAGCCAAATTTGCCTGTTGGAGCAATTCGCGAACTTTTTCCACATTAGGCAGAATTTTGCCTAGGCTACATTTCACCTTCTGTGGCAAAATTTCACCTTCTGTGGTGAAATTCCACCATCCGTGGGTGAAATTTCACTTTCTGTGGGCAAAATTCTGCCTTCCTCAGGCAAAATGTCACCACGGAAAGTGGAATTTTGCCGCAGAAGGTGAAATTTCACCATTCCGCTGGGTGACATTTTGCCACTCTGCCAAGTAAAATTTCACATTTCACTCTACGAAATTGTCAGAATTTCATGGATTACTCTGCAAAGCAAATTTCGCTCACTTCGCCCACCACTGCAAGTGACCACGGGCTGTGTTTCTGAGATTATTCTTTGCTTGGTGGGCTGAAACTTTGTGTATTTCAAAGGACTAAAGCTGCTCCAATCAGAAAGGGCTTCGGTTCTTTGATATGCATGAAGCCATCAGCAAACAGATGAGCAGCTTTCAAAGGAGCCTGTCAGTCTAAAACATGTCCATCTATGTCTGTTTCTGCCTTGCCCTGTAACTGGTCCCCCATCCAAGCCTCCATGTTAGCACCAACTGCCCACCCTCTAACATAACACTGACACAGGAGGTGCCCAATTCCCCCAGTGTTGCCACCTCTCAGTTTTTTTCTTTCTTTTCTTTTATTTATATATTGCCTCTAATAAAGAAAACCATCCCTCGATGTGTGTAGCTCATGCATCTGTAACTGCTCCCCCCACCCAACCCGCCATCTGAGCACCCACCTAACAAACATAACACTGACACTGGGGGTGCACAATCCCCCAGTGTCATCTCTCATAGCTTTTTTTTCCTTTTTACTGTCCCACTCACCCAACCCTCCTTCTTAGCATCCAACCCACCCCCACAAATGCAACACTGACACTGGGGGGTCCCAATCCCCCAGTGTCATCACCTGCAATATAGAAAACTGTCCCTTGTCATTTTTTTTGGTTTTTTGCACCCTGTAAAACAGAAAACCATCCATCGTTGTCTGTTGTGCCATTAATCCCCCTACCTGACCATACCACTCAGCACCCACCACCCGATCCCCCTTGCCCTTACTTACTCAGCAGTGGTCTGATATTGTGATCTTCTCCAGATTGCAGAGATGACTTCACTCTTCAATGCCAGACTGCGAACTGAGGAAATCAGGTATACCATTAAATGTATTTTAATAGGGTTTTGAACACAGTAGCATAACTTGGACATTTTTCAATATTTTTGTCCCAAATTTTCAATATACCTTTTTTTGGGACATCATCTCATGAGCAATTCAAGAGACACTAGGTAAATCTGTCCTGAAAGGTGATTTGGTGGTCGTTGTACAAAATCAACTTTTGAAGCTGAACATTTTCTCCATCCTTGTTCATGAGGTGGGGTCATAAGAAAACTATGTTGAAAATTTGGCATAAAAAATATTAAAACACAGCAAAGTTATGAGCCTACATTGAAATTTGCAAATGCAGACTCGTAACTTTGATAGTTTTCAATATTTTCACCCCAAATTTTCAACATAGCCATTTCTTCACAGCACCTCAAGAATATGACAGCTGTCATTTTTCAAATCCTGGCCAAAATGTATTTTCTCACATCCTGAAGGATGATTTTGCAGTCGCTGTGCAAAATCACCTTTCAGGCAAGAGTTGACAATTTTCTCCACTATTGTTCATGAGGTGGGGTCATAAGAAGACTATGTTGAAAATTTGGGGTATTAATGTTAACAAGCAGTAAAGTCATGGGCCTATGTTGGAATTTACGAGCGTAGACACGTAACTTTGCTAATTTTCAATATTTTGATCCCAAGCTTTCAACATAGACATATCTTCAAAAGCACCTCAAGAATATGACAGCTGTCATTTTTCAAATCCTGGCCAAAATGTGTTTTTGCATCCCGAAAGGTGATTTAATAGCCCCTGTGCAAAATCACCTTTTGGGCAGGAGTTGAACATTTTCCCTGCCCTTGTTCTTGAGGTGGGGTTATAAGAAGGCTATGCTGAAAATTTGGAATACAAATATTAAAAAACCAACAAAGTTATGAGCCTACATTGAAGTTTGCAAACACAGCCTTGTAACTTTGGTAATTTTCAATATTTTGACCCCAAATGTTCAGCATAGCCACTTCTTCACAGAACCTCATGAATGTGATAGCTGTTATTATTCAAATCCTGGCCAAAATGTGTTTTCATACCTGAGACACGAAATTGTGTTTTGTCAGGGATTTGAACATTTTCACCTACTGCGTTTATTAGGTGGGCTAATAGGAAGGCTTGTCTAAACATTTTGTCTACAAATACAGTAAAATGCCCAGGTTATCATTGAACGTTACACCGTTTCAACGTTCACTCATAACTTCTCTCATTTCAGTATCTTAACTGGAACCTTTCAACTTAGCCATTTTTCCACACCACCTCATAAATGTGATGTATCATTTTCAAAATCTTGGATGAGATGTGTTTTCACACCCTGGTGCGAAATGAAATTTTGGCCAATATACTATAAGCGGCACATGTCATGTCTATAAGGCAAATCCTAAAACAAGTATCTTCAAAATTTGGGGTCAGAATTGCAAAAAGCAAATTATTTAACAAGCAGCCAATGTTCAGCATTGACAAATGCTTGTTTAAAAACTGTGTTCAATCTTTCAACACATAAAGTACAATCTCAAACTTATTATATGTTACCAAACACTTCCCACCATTTACAAATATAACCCCCGACACTCAGGGTTACAAGAATCCCATTTAGATCTAGTGGCAGGCAGGGAAAGGCAGCTTGTGGGACACCAGTTAAATGGGTTTCACACTGTCTCACTCTGTCCTCAGTCTCAGCTGAGCTGGAGGGATGGCATCATATAGAATTCTCGCAGCAGCATAAGCCACATTGGAATTTTGCAGCAGGGAGTTAGGTTAGAATGTTGGGAAGTTTTGAATCAGTTTGCAGGGAGACTCAGTGGAAGCAGAAGGTGTGCTGCAGTTGGCAGCCCCTCTAAACTCTGCTATAGAGCTTAATAGAACAGTGGGTGTGTGTTCTTGCCCTAAAGAAGAACACAGTAGAAAAGTGGTCTGGAGGTAGAGACCATTCCCAGTTTGTTCCAGTGCCCCATCCCAGGAGGGATGGGGGAAAAGAGAGCCAGCAATTTCAGGGGCAATCCCTTGGCCCTGCTGAAGAGGGAAAGCTGCCTGTTGTGTTGTTGTTTAAGTGCTGAGGAATAAATAGTAGTTTGCTTTGCCAGAAACCTTGGGGCACCTGCAAACCAGTGGTGAGTTCTGCTCTAAAAGAGAACCCATGTTTTCACCAGGCAGTGAATAGAGTACCTGTTACTGCGGGGTCAGGGAAGGACAGCCAAGTACTGTACTACAGTTGTGTGTGACTTAAGATGCATCTTATCAGTGGAGGTCTACAGGGATGGACATAGCATGGTCATTATCCACCTAGGTACTAATGACTTGGCAAATAGGGAGCCAAAGGAAGTTCAGAAAGAGTTTAGGAAACTGGGGAGGGGTCTCAAGCAAGTAGCTACTTCTGTCACTTTCTCAGAAGTACTACCTGTGAGAGGCAAGGGAGAGCATAGGAGTGCATGCACCAGGAACTTTAACTCATGGTTGAAGAACTGGTGCTGTGAGGAAGGGTTTGGATTCATTGGTGACTGGGGACCCACCTGGAGGGATGGAGGTTTGTTCAAGCCTGGACGGCCTGCATCCATCCTGAGGGAATCCAGTACTCAATGATAAGTTTAAATGCTACATTGACAAGCATTTAAACTAGCAAAGGGGGGTGGCAGGCCAGCAAGGAGGGTACCTACTTGCTCACCCCCCACAGCTAGCAGTGGAACCAGTGAACCAGAGGAGTGGCTATCTCTGCAAAGCGGTGTGCAAAAGATGGAGATTAGTGTCCAAAAGGTGGATAAGCAGAAAAGGGGCAAAATTCAGCAGAAGGGCAGACAGCAAGGAGAACCAGGGATAAATGACAACCAAGGAAGGGGCTGGAGTAGAACAGTGAAGCAGACTAGGGAGGTCAAATCATGGAAGGCCATGTGTGCAAATGCCAGGAGCCTTAGCAACAAGATGGAAGATCTGGAGGCTGTCATGGTACAGTCAGACCTGGACATTGTGGCCATCACTGAAACTTGGTGTAATGATAACCATGACTGGGAGATGGCCATACCTGGCTACAACATATTCAGAAGAGACAGAGCAGGCAGGAAGGGAGGAGGAGTGGCACTGTATGTGAAAAATGACATAAGGGCCACAGAGATCCAGGAGGAACAAAATGGGGAGAGATACTGTGGGTTAAGCTAGAAAGGAAAATGGGGCCAGCCATCCACACAGGTGTGGTCTATAGACCACCAGCCCAGGAGGAAGAAACAGATAGGGAGCTGATGCTAGCCATCCAAAGGATGGCAGACAAGGGTGAGGTAGTACTGGTTGGAGACTTCAATATTCCAGACGTGGACTGGAGCATCCCAGCAGCAGCATCAACTAGGAGCAGATTTATCCTGGACTCCCTTCAGGGTGCCTTCCTCAAGCAACTGGTCATGGAACCAACTCAGCAGAAGGCAATACTGGACCTTCTGCTCACAAACAGGGACAGTGTGATGGGGGTAACAGTGGGGGAGCACCTGGGTAACAGTGACCACCAGTCATTGTGGTTTGAAATCACAGAAAGAGCAGAACCAAACCACACAAAAACACGTATCCTGGATTTTAGGGGGGCAGACTTTGGGAAAATGGGGAAATACTTGAAAGAGGCATTAAGGGGAATGGGACAGGAATCAGGGGTTGAGGAACAGTGGGCAGTATTTAAAATGGGGATTATAAGAACAACAGAATTATGCATTAAGCAGGTTAGCAAGAGGAAAAGGAAGAGGAGACCATTATGGTTTTCCAAAGAGGTAGCAAAGAAAGTGAAAGCCAAAAAGATAGCATTCAGGCAATACAAAAAGACACAGGCAGAAGGGGATAGGGAGAAGTACCAGGAGAAACAAAGGGAGGCAGGGAAGTCAGTAAGGGAAGCCAAAGCTCAGACAGAAGAACACATTGCAAAATCAGTGGTTAAAGGGGACAAAACCTTTTACAGGTACATAAGTGAAAAAGAAAGACAAAGGGAGGGATAGTGAGACTGAAGGGGGAGGATGGGAGTCGTGTGGAGGATGACAACAGTAAAGCTGACATATTGAACAGGTATTTCTGCTCAGTCTTTACTGAGGAAGAGGGGGGTAATGGGTCTGACGGGAGTACAAAAGGTGAGAATGGTGCAGAAATGGACACAAGTCCCTTTACACGAGAAAGGGTCCTGAAGGAACTGGAAGTATTAAGAGTTGACAAAGCAATGGGACCAGATGGGGTGCACCCCAGGGTCCTTAAAGAACTAAGAGAGTGGTGGCTGAACTCTGGCTATCCTGTTTAGCCAATCACTGGAAACAGGGAGGTACCCAAAGACTGGAGGACAGCAGATGTAGTCCCCTTATACAAAAGGGAACAAAGAGGAAGCAGGGAACTACAGACCAGTCAGCCTCACCTGGTAGTGGGAAAGATCATGGAAGCACTTCTGAAGGAGAGATTGGTGGAACATCTGGTTGTCAATGGACTACAGGACCCAAGGCAGCATGGTTTCACCAGGGGAGGTCATGTCAGACCAATCTCATTGAATTTTTGACTGGGTGACTAGGAGGTGGATCAGGGAGGGCAGTGGACATGGCCTATCTGGACTTCGCAAGGCCTTTGACACTGTGCCACATAGAAGACTATTACACAAACTGGGGAATATGGGTGGGCAGGACAGTAGTGTGGTGGGTAGGTAACTGGCTGGGTGGCAGGACACAGAGGTGGTGGTAAATAGCTGTCACTCCACAGAGGGAAGAGTGACCAGTGGGGTACCACAGGGATCAGTGCTGGGACCGGTCCTATTCAACATCTTCATCAGTGACATTGCGCGGGATCTAGAAGGCAGAATTTCACTGTTCGCTGATGACACAAAGCTCTGTAACAGAGTAGACACACCAGAGGTGTAGACAGAATGAGAAGGGACCTGAGAAACGTGAAGAATGGTCAAGGGTTTGGCAGTTGAAATTCAATGCCAAGAAGCAAGATAATGCATATGGGGCACAAAACCCTGGCACAATATATCAGTTGGAGGGTGAGGATATAGCATGCACCAAGCAGGAAAGGATCTTGAGGTTGTCATCTCTGATGACCTCAAGGTGGGAAACAGTGTGACAAGGCATCAGGTAAAGCAAATAGGATGCTGGGATGTATAGGCAGGGCATCACCAGCAGGAAAAAGGAGGTCATAATTCCGCTATACAAGAACACTAGTGAGGCCCCACTGGAGTACAGTGTACAGATCTGGAGACCCTACCTACGTAAGGACATAGACAGGGTAGAGAAGGTTCAGAGGAGGGCAACAAAGATGGTGCATGGATTGCATCACAAGTCCTATGAAGACAGGTTGAAGGAACTGAACATGTACTCCCTGGAAGAGAGGAGGGAGAGAGGCGATATGATAGAGACATACAAGTATCTTACAGGGAGAAACATAGTGCAGGAAAACACTATTTTTAAGCGAAAAAGATGTTCCAGGACTAGAGGGCATGGGATGAAGTTGGAGGGAGGACGATTCAGAGGAAACATGAGAAAGAATTTCTTCACAGAACGGGTGGTGGACAAGTGGAACACCCTGCCAGAGGAAGTGGTGGGAGCTGAAACAATCACGGGATTTAAGAATGCATGGGATAGACATAAAGGAATTCTAGAGGTCAGGGGTAAGGGGTAACAGACTTCTAGGAAAACAAACTGAACTTACAAGCTCAAATGGGCAGACTGGGTGGGCCATAGGCCCTTATCTGCCGACACTGTCTATGTATCTATGTATCTATGTATAGCCACTCAGAGATCATTATAAGCCAGGATATCAGATTATGAAGAGTAGAGTGTTAAATGTGACATACATTTCGAGACAGCATTCTACAACAGTGTGTTTCAAGAAAGGTGTTGATTCCAAATGAATGGCCGGGTATAGATTTGGGAGAAAGCGGTGGGAGACCCCCCCATCTGGAGTAACCAGATTTACCTCCACGGGTTCACTTGGGGCACCAATAGCTTTCTCCCGGGCACTTAGCCAGTGTTCGCAGAAAGTACCCAGATGTGGGATTAGTGATGAAGATTTTCCCTTTATGGAGCCAGGAAGTGCTCATGGGTGGTAGAGGGAGCCACCAATAAATGTTCATGCCATATGAAAAGTAGTCCAAGTGCTGGCCAGATATGCCATGCCAGGGGAAACCAAGAGAAGAGTACAAGTTTGGGCTGAAAGCCCAGTGTGTTTCAGAACCTGAGGGTTAAGGTGTGTAAGAAGATGTGTTCTAGTCTACATATATCTTCATTACCAGGGAGTGTAGCCCCGTGGGGTTCCATATATGCTTTATAATTCTGTTGTTGTGAATAAAAGCCACACTCTAGAATCCCACTTCTGGTTTGGACATTCCAGTTATTGCTCCTGTGTCCAGATTACTTGGGTACCCCTGTGCAGAGGTTTCAAACTTAGCCAAAATGCTGAGCAACAGCTTTCTCCCCGAACCCAGGCAGCCAGGTAGTGGGTTACGATATGGAGGCACCGCACAGTGCTAATAAAATAAAAAATAACATCAACCTGACCCCTGGCTGGTTACAAATTGGAGGCGACCGCTGGGATTTGGCTTGCAATTTGGGAGAAAAATGCAAGAAAGGTAGCTCGGATGGTGACTATTGTTTCAGCTGTCTGGCAGTAGGTAGCCCAAAAATCAGAAGCATTGCCAACTAAATGTGCCGCTGTGTGCTGCTGTCTATGTGCTGCTATAATTGTGCCAACTGTTTTCCAAGGAGCAGTAAAGCCTGGGAGTGTATGCCCTTGTCCTGCATCATAATTATGTTTGCCAGCTTTTAAAAGTGTTGAGTGACAGGAAAAAGTATGGAAAACTGTGGGAAACAAAGAGAGATTTGTGCCCTAGAAGTTGGAAGTGCTGTTATGGACTAAGAGTAGCTGCCAAGTAAAATGCCATGATAAATGGTTGAAATGGTGCTCCCCCCAAGGAGCTACAGCTGGAAAAAAAAAAGGTGTGGTTTGCAGTTTAAATTTTGCCTGCTCGACGTTTGCCATGGAGAAGCAGAGCACGAAAAGAGAGAGGCTCATTTGCATGGCGTTGAGTGATTGGTGAGACTGTAATCAGTCCCTCCCCCAAGCCAGCTATAGAGTGACTGCACAGTGTTAGAGAGGGAGAGGGAGAGAGGAGTGTGCAAGCAGGCTTGCAAGGAGAAGTGTCGCGGTGACTGAACATGTTGTAAAATTAGAAAAATTTGACTTTTTTGTTTAAAATCGGGCTCAACCCGCATATCGATCGTCTGGACAGAGAGTGTGGTGTTCAGAGAGACAATCGGCAGAACTGCCAGCCCGCTTCCATCCAGAGGCCTCCAAGATGAGCTGTAGGCTGAGTTTTACGTCACAACAACAAACTACTGATTGAGTACCATCCTGAAAATTAGCTCAAGCTATGTGATTTTAATCTAAAGCCAGCTGAACACTGTGTGTAGCAGTGTTATTCATTTTACAAAGAAGTACTGTGTCAAGTTTAATCTGCTAAAACAAAAATTCTGAGCATTAGACTGTGAGCATAATTATAGGTTCAACAACAGTATAATTTTCAAAGCCATCTGAGAGTCTGTGAGTTGTATGAGAGATGCAATGAAAAATGCAGGCAATCCTGTGCAATGAAATACTGTGGCTTTAGGGGACTTTAAGCTAGAACAGTGATTAAAAGTGAATGAAAAGTCCAGTAAAATCATATAAATGTGCTAAGAGAGCAAGCAGTGCAATTTGTGCAGTTTGAGTGAACTTTATCGGTAGATTGTGTAAATCGGATGCGCAGTGGCTTGAGTCAATAAACAGAATGTTGATGCACCAGGAGTGCTGCCACCGCCATTACAGGATGGGGTAGTAAAGTAAACACAGCAGCAAGGGAGCCATTTTGTAAAACGTTTTTCCAACGAAGTGAGATTTGAAATAACAGTGAGCGTTTGTTTGTTTTTCTCTGCAGTCATGGCTTCGGGACCAGCCTGCTACCCGGATCATGCCCAGGCTATGATAGTAGAAGAAGTTAACAAGTTGAGAGATATTTAGAGATGTTACTATGGGGGACAACTGCCTCCTCATGAGGTGACTCCTGGATATCCAGTACGAGTATGTGTAATGTGTTTAAATGCTGGAAGGGCTGTCTTCATGGTTCCTCACTGTTCTGGGTGCCTAGAGAAATATGGCTCGACTAAAGCACCCAAGATTCACTTGGCTCCCACATGGATAAAGCTTCAAGAATCTGCAGTTGGCAGCACACAGCACCAGGTGGAGCCTGATGGGGGAGGCCTATCAGAGTGTGGCATGAAGCAAGAGGGTGCAGATTTACAGACAGAACAAAGTATTGATGTGTCCAAGTCCGGGTCCCAGAGAGACATTTCGGAGGGAGCATCAGTAGATCCTTGGAGAAAGGGGCCTAGCTCAAGTCTCATAGGAGAAGATGAGATGAGGGAGACCCTTGAATGGGAGGTATTGACCTCCATGCCCAGTGAAGAGTGGACATTCTCAGGAGTGAGAATGACTGCTCACTCCTGGGCACAGATTCTTAGTGAAGAAGAAGATGAGGAAGAACCTATGTGGCCTTGTGAAGAAGGTACGAATCCATAGCCTAAAGCTCTTGCCTCGGAGGAGCAGAAAGTAGAAGAAAGTAGTGACTCCACTGCCCTGTCCCCACAAGGAGTAGTCAAAGATCCATTCTACATTGCATTGAGTATGTGTAGCTGGTAGAACCAGGACTGGCCACCCCCAAGCCAGGCCAGAGGACCCAAACTGACCAAGTGTAGTAAAGAGGAAAGACTGGTTTGTAGGAAAGCGAATGAAATCTATGGGATATCCTTTCCTACCATTCCTTGGAGAATCTGGGAAGAGATTGAAAAAAGCAGGAAATCCTGGATAATAAAAGAAGGCCATGAAACATGTGCATCCTGGCGCAAATAGATATGTCAAAAATAGAGTGTCAAAATTAAAATTCAGCCAGTGGAAAGTAGGCAGGACACTGTTTATTGACACTGCTCGAATTGTGAATGGAGATGGACATGAAACCTTTCATAGTGTGAATTATGAGCACCCAGACAGGGTAATAATTCCTGCACCTGCCCCACTGTCCTATTTTCCACAATGCAAAGACCACCCTGTGAATGTGCCAATGCCTACCAAGTGGAGAGCAGAGCAGTGGTAGCCAGTGCTGCCATCCAGCCATTGCTGTACCTATATTGTTCCACCAGTCTGGCATTCCAGGAACCAGGTGCCCCACATTCATCTGTCTTGCAGTGTACTGGCTTTCCAGATTCCAATGCCTGACCTTCCAGATGCCTTCAGATCCAGAGAGGACACCAGCCTGGCTGTATCCTGATTCATCGCCTGGGATTGCAGATGACTTCAGACCAGCTGTTTTCTTTTTCCCTCTTCCAAGGTTCCATCTCCTAGATGACATCAACCCAGCAGTTTCCAGATGTTCCATCCTGTTGTTTTCCAGAAGATGTCCACCCAGCTGTATCAGAAGAATGCTGCCAGGGAGAGTCTTTGGCTGTAGAACCAGGTGTCATATCGTTTTTCATTCTACAAGGGACTGGTAAGTCCAGACTTTTCTATTCTAATGACATTGCAGTACACACCCTACACTAGCAGACTCCAGAGGTTTGAACTGTCCTCAAAGACTCTCCCCTTCGGGATTACAGCCTGCTAGAACTGTGCTTCACCGGGCTCCAGTCCCAGAGATTCTCTTTATTGGACTTGCCTTTGAGCACTGTTGTCACTAGATGGGACTTTTAGAAACATAGAAACATAGAAGTTGACGGCAGATAAGGACCGCAAGGCCCATCCAGTCTGCCCATTTCTTTTTCTACCTTATAAATGTGCCATTGGCCTTTGCTCTGTCAGTGACCTATCTATTCATAGTCATTTGTATTGCTCCCTTATGCCTATCCCATGCCTGTTTGAAGCCCTGCACTGTATTCATAGCCACCACTTCTTGTGGTAAGCCATTCCATGCATCTACCACCCTTTCTGTGAAAAAGAATTTCCTCACATTCCCCCTTAATCGGCCTCCCTCTAATCTCATGCTGTGTCCTCTTGTCCTGCTATTTTTCTTATATTTAAATCTTATATTTAGGGCCTTCCATCCCCAAAATAATGTGTATTGTAAATGATATTATTGTTTTTTTACTGTTTTTCACTGTTTCTACTGTTTTTTCTACTTTTCTAAAAAAATATTTTTTGGATTCTCCAGTGTTTTTATGGTAGGGATTAGATAGTACTGTGTTTGCAGATTAGGAGTGTGTTTTGTCTTTCTTTTTCTTGCAGGTGTTCCTGAAAAAGACAAGAAGAGAAGACAAGAAGAGGAGGAGGGACTCAGTGGATTTCCTCACAGTGCTTTAATGTAGTAGTGCTTAAAGTACAGTGTTGTTGTTTACTGTGTGTAACTTTTCCTTCCACAGGTATGGTTGTGAGGGAGTGTGGCTTATGCTGCTGCGAGAATGTGAGGGAGTGTGGAAGTAATGCATAGAGTAAAGCATTAGCTCCTGGTGTTTGGTTGCAGGTGTCCAGGTTTGGGGGGAGGTTCCCCCGTTTGTTTTGTTTTGGGTAGTTTGAGTTAGAGTCAGATAGGTTTTCCCTGGAGGGCTTGAGGGATAGATAGGCTGTGATCCTGACTGGCTGTAGGGGCCACAGTACTGATCTATTAGGGCTATGCTCTGGACAATTCTACCAGGGCCACTAGGTATCCATAGTAACTCCGTAGAGTAGAGGCTGATACATCAGCCAATGGCCTCTGGGCCCTTAGTGTTGCCTGTCTGCCTGTGCCTGGCACATGGTAGGGGAGAAGGTAGTGCTACCTCCCTGTAGTCAACACGTAGGGTAAGATGGCCTGGGCCGGGTAAGTAATGACTCATGGACAGTCATTTTCCTGGCCGAGGGGTGTGTAACCCCTGTCACCCGGCTCACAAGAATCCCACTTAGATCTAGTGGCAGGCAGGAAGGCAAGCCAGAGACACCAGTTAAATGGGTTTCACACTGTCTTGCTCTGTCCTCAGTCTCAGCTGAGCTGGATGGATGACATCATATAGAATTCTCACAGCAGCATAAGCAACATTGGAATGTTGCAGCAGGGAGTTAGGTTAGAATGTTGGGAGGTTTTGAATCAGTCTGTAGGGAGGCTCAGTGGAAGCAGGAGGTGTGCTGCAGTTGTCAGCCCCTCAGGGCTAAGCTCTGCCATAGAGCTGAATAGAAGAGTGGATGTGTGTTCTTGCCCTTGAGAAGAACACAGAAGAAAAGTGGTCTACTGGTAGAGACCGTTCCCAATTTGTTCCAGAGCCCCATCCCAGGATGGATGGGGAAAAGAGAACCAGCAATTTCAGGAGCAATCCCCTGGCCCTGCTGAAGAGGGAAAGCTGCCTGTCGTGTTGTTGTTCAAGTGCTGAGGCACAAGAAGTAGTTTACTTTGCCAGAACCCTTGGGGCACCTGAAAACCAGTGGTGAGTTCTGCTCTGAAAGAGAGCCCATGTTTTCACCAGACAGTGAATAGAATACCTGTTACTGTGGGATCAGGGAAGGACAGCCAAGTACAGTACTAGAGTTGTGTGTGACTTAAAATGCATCTAAACAGTGGGGGTCTACAGGGATGGACATAGCCACTCAGAGATCATTATAAGCCAGGATATCAGACTATGAAGAGTAGAGTGTTAAATGTGACATACATTTTGAGACAGCATTCTACAACAGTGTGTTTCAAGAAAGGTGTTGATTCCAAAAGAATGGCTGGGTATAGATTTGGGAGCAAGAGGTGGGAGACCTCCCATCTGGAGTAACCAGATTTACCTCCATGGGTTTCACTTTGGGCACCAATAGCTTTCTCCCGGGCACTTGGCCAGTGTTTGCAGAAAGTACCCAGACATGGGATTAGTGATGAAGAGTTTTTTCCTTTATGGAGTCAGGAAGTGCTCATGGGTGGTAGAGGGAGCCACCAATAAATGTCCATGCTATATGGAAAGTAACCCAAGTGCTGGCCAGATGTGCCGTGCCAGGGAAACCAAGAGAAGAGTACAAGTTCTGGGCTGAAAGCCCAGTGTGTTTCAGAACCTGAGGGTTAAGGTGTGTAAGAAGATGCATTCTAGTCTATGTATACCTGCATTACCAGGGAGTGTAGCCCCGTGGGGTCTATCTATGCTTTATTATTCTGTTGTTGTGAATAAAAGCCACACTCTAGAATCCCACTCCTGGTTTGGTCACTCCAGTTATTGCTTCTTGTGTCCAGATTACTTGGGTGCCCCTATGCAGAGGTTTCAAATCTAGCCAGAATGCAGAGCAACAGTTTTATCCCCTAACCCAGGCAGCCAGGTAGTGGGTTACAATATGGAGGCACCGCACAGTGCTAATAAAATAAAAAATAACATCAACCCAACCCCTGGCTGGTTACACAAAAAAATACTGTGTCTCCTCACAGCTCAAAATAAACTCTAACCTCCATAAAAGAAGCAGTGTTTACACTTAATCCCCTACTGAAACACTGTCTAGAACTGCAACATCGGCCAGCTTGAAATAACTTTCATCCATTAGTATTTCAAACTTAAATATTGCCAGATAACATCTCTACATTACAGTTTTAAACTCACCCACTAGGCAGCTCAACATCCTCTTCTGCAGAGTCACAATCCCTTATACACACACACAATCTACAAGGAGTGAGAGACACCACCTCTTCCATCTCTGAGCCACCGTCAGTAATTCAGTGCAGGCAGAGTGGCACTAGAGGTGTGTGAAGTCCATGAAATTCACTCTGCAATGCAATTCAGGAATTTTGTGGATCGGGTTTGTGAAATTTGCAGCTGTGAATTTCACAAATTCTGCAGCAAAACACAAAATTTCACCCACAGATTTTGCACTTTTCCCTCAAATTTCACATTTTGGGATAAAAAAACAAATATTTTATTGAAATGGTCATGCAAGTCACATGAATCAAAGTTTGATCGGCCAGCCAGAACTCCTCAAATTCCACAAAGTGCAAATTTTCGGCACTTGGCATGAACTTCACGGGTGAAGTTTAACTACACAACATCTCTAAGTGGCACTATGCAGATCAGAAAGGGGGGCAGCCACTCATGTCTTCACTGTTCTCGATCTCTCTACCTCAGATTGAGCGCATCGGCAGGGGGTAAAAGACAGAAAAAAGTAAGTAAGGGAGGGGGAGCATCACAGAAAATAGCATAGTCAGCGTTAGTCTGCATGTGAAATATGGACGGTATTGCCAACACTAAATACTGTGTCAGTAAAAGGGAACAGGAGCAGCTACATGTCTTCTGATTTTAAATAACATGGTTTAATATCCATTTACATAACTGTCGGGAGGGCTGCTGTCCATTTCTGGAGCTGTTGTTGGGGGGTAATGTTAAACACTGTAGAACAGAAAATCAGCACAATAAGCATGGCTAAGACACACAGGAGGACAGGGACCATTGCTATTCAGTGCCACCTGCTGGCTTCAGCTGATTAACTCAAATTAGCAACAAGCCATTTTATAAATGTAGTAAGATGCTCCAGGACATGCACAATAAGTTAGCAATAACCCACAACAGGGTATGGGGTTATAGTTATTTAATCCACACCTTCGGTGCATTGTATGCACCTCATCAAATTTCCCACTCCTGTGCCATTCCCGCCATGAAAATATTAAATATCTTGGTACAGTGTTGTGCTGTTTACCATAACAAATATGAGGTAGCAGCATTCTAATACGCCAACAGTGTGAATTTAGCATGCGCATTCAACAGGTAACCTCAGAGAAAGAAGATTATTAAAAATTGCGAGTGGCGGTCATCTTTAATGATGTGAGTCATTATTACAAAATAGCCAGAAAAGTTGTTTCAGCAATATCTGAGAAAACTAAAAATATACTATACATGAATCATAGTATATCAAAAATACATTTTTGCTAGAGAACTGTATGAAGAAAATTTGTTGTCAACTAATAAATACTGCTGCTTTAAATGTTTATACATAAAACAAAAAATATGGTAAAAAGTAACATTTAACTAAACAAACCCTGACCACATTTAGTGCTCTTTAAATTTTTTAAACTTATGCAAACTTCACACCCATTACCATTTCATTATCCTAAGTCATTTGCTGGTAATGGGCCCTATCTACAAACATGTGCATTGGCTATGTACCAAATGTCCGTGAAGTGTAGGCTACCTTAATTCAGCATGCTGTGTAGCGGGAGTTGCATGCCCCTTGCACACAAGATCTTCAGGCTGATTGCACAGCTACATGCTGTGGGCAGTCCCAGGGCATGTCCATGGGCATGCCCACAATCCATTGCATTCACAAAGGCATGGAGTGCCAGGCGAGGTGGTGCACGATACGGCAGCAGGGACTCTGCCATGTATGTTGCAACTCACCAACATAGTACTCCTATAGTTTGCAGGATGATGGAGCCCCCACCTATAGTGACACCCTAGCCCTCTGGCCTAACAGGGTGGGCTGTGGTCAGTTGGTCAGACACCTGCCTGTATACTTGAACTATTGTTGTCCTATGATGTACCACAACCCCCAGCTCACATGGAGCAGGGGGTCCACTACAGGACCCAGAATGGGCACCCAATTGAATGCCCACCTGTGTCCCTCAATCTGCTCCCCCCAATTGTGCACGCTGAAGGCAGGGCCATGGACAAGCACCCTGTGGAGTTCAAGGTTATGCATAGTATGCACCCTGCACCTGTCCACAGGTGCATAGCTATGCATGCTGGGTACATGTGAATCTTGCGTACCCAGTATTCATTCATGCATAGGCCCAATATTTGATTCACTCTTCCAATTTCTTGAGTTCTGGTCTTTTAGTTTTAGTGAATACATATTTGTTTCTACCCTTAGGCCATTTCATTACCATAGTCATATCAGGTTTTTACCATATGTATCAAAATTATATCAGAAAAGGGAGTTCACAAGGCCACTCTGGTGGCTCAGTGGCAGCAATTTGTGCTGCCATGCTGATGACCCAGGTTCGGAAGCAAGCCTGGGAAGTCATGTCAGGAGGCAGGCCATGGCTGAGACTGCTGCTGCTCAGCAGTGTGTCTCAGTCGGGGAGAGCTGGCAGTGGACTGTGCTACCACAGCGACCCCTGCGGCTGAGCCAGGGAGCTTGCTCTTGCCGCATGGAGAATGCTGCAGCTGTGAGTGGCTGACATAGGCATTCATTCCCATCGAGGGGGGAGAGAGGAAAAAAACAAGGGGAGAAAAAAATAGTAGCTGTCTGCATGATGAGCAGGTTCGGCCTAATAAGGATATATCCCTGTGAACAGTATGCATCTCTGCAATGACGAGCTACTGCCTGGGGAGAACAATCTCTATGAAAAAAAAAGAAAAGGGGGTGTCACAAAGTCTTGTTATTCACAGTTTCAATTGAATCCCTGCTACTCCAGAATTGTGCATTTACAAATCTACAAGCAGTGCGTGCTCATGACAGATTATTTTAAAGACATAGGCCCCCATATTCTGAAGGCTAACACAGTCTAACATTAATAGCACTACACTTACTGGACGTAGTTGCTTGAATGAGGTTGGGCCATATTTAAAACTGCCACCAATGCTACACATAGTGGATACATGATTGGGAGGAATTCATCACTGCATCCATACAAATGCGGGAGCCCTCTTGCATACAGGGTGCAATGGTATATTCAAATGGTTCTGGAAGCGCTAAAAGGTTTTTGAGGCATTGCTAATTTATGCTTCCAGAACCCTGCTTTTATAAACATGATCAGTGTTGAGAATTGGTGCCTGATGATGGCATTATCATTTTACATAGTGTACTGAACCCACAAGGAAGGCCTTCCCCCACGTCTGTGCTCAGAAAACCCACAAAGGAAGAGACTCCTGGAGGGTGCTTGAGAGAAGGGGCTCTAGACTCTGGCACCCTTTCTCTATGCTGTGGGCTGCAAAGCTCCTGGAATGACCGCCCTAGGCATGATTGAAACAAACTGAACAGGGCCTAAAGAGGAAGGACAATGTTGGAGGCAGACAGATTTTGTGGAGGTCTCATGGTGTAAAGGTCTGCTGTGCTGGTAGTGGGTGAAAGCTGTACCATCCCAGGACTGAAAACCAGAAAGCAAACAGTCAGCAGAGCCACTTCCAAACTGAGTTCCAAACAGGAGGAGAGCAGCAACTGCATGCAAACCAGAATGCGTGCTCCTCTGAAGATTCATTACAGAGCAAGAGACCCAGGGCTGAGGATCTAGGTCCTAGAACAGTCACTACAGGATGTTGTTAGGCTACCTTTGACCAAAGAGTTTGGAAGCTGAGACATGTGAGGGTTGGGTCAAGGGTTCAGCAGTTTAGAAAGAGTGAAAGTAGGTTGGGAAAATCTGTGGCCAGCACCAAAAGTGGTCAGTTCAGCACTGTAGAGGGGTTGTAGGATAAGAGATGGATCAGACACAGAACTTCAGGTTCAACACAATCTCTGTGTGATGTTTATTTTAAATGTAGGGATTAACCTTAAGCAATGGTATATCCCTCCTTCAGTGCATCAGTTTGCAGCAACAGATTATGCATGTCCTTCCTCAGCACTTAGCACCTACTGATCCACTGATCTACTGATCTATCTCTAGTGAAAATTATTTCATTCCCTATGTCCCACCCCTGCAGCTAACTACTCGAAATCTGAGATTGGTATGTGCCACTTGGTGGTTTAACCAGTGTGTAGTCCATGACTGGATTAGACTACCACTTGAGGTTGTGGCAAGGTCAACAACAGCAATAGTTAAACATAAGTGGGATCAGTACATGAGAATAACTAGGAAATCTGGCATGCTTAAATAAGAATGACCTAGAAATCACTGGTGAGCAATAAGGATGCAAATCCATTAGCTCTGTACATATCCTATGTTAGTCTTGTGTGTTTGAGTGATGAGGAGCTCAATAAAAAAACCCACAAAAACAAGCTAAAGACAAAGAACCTCAGTGCAGAAGCACTGAAGCAAGGTTACCCCAAAGGGAACTGGCAATAAAGCCACGTTTCAAAGAAACACAACATCACACATACCCTTATAATGCAAAGCATCATGGGATGAATATGCAAATCACCATGACATTTTAGGCTGGTTCATCTTAAAGTAGGAATGCATGGTGCCAAAGGGCCTCTCAAACAATTTGTAATTTACATGCATTTAAATAACACAACAGGGTTTTTTGATATCTCTGCCCTTAACTTTACTTCACTTAACTTTTATAATACCGTTCCCTTATAACTTTTTACCTTTATCAAAAACACCTAGTGCTGTGGTATTTTCAATATTTACAGGTTTCATACACATAAGGCATATACATCAAGGTATTTTATGACATAGTGCTACTGTATACTAAATCCAACAATGTGGAACACAGCCTGTTGTTTTACATCACCTCTGACATCACTACAATAACCTCCCTGTACAAGGACCTGAGAGGGAAAAGGAAAATTAAACAGAACACTATAGCACAGACAAGAAAGGGGAGGGGGTGCCCATCGGTGGCCAACCTTATGGACTAGAAATTGTAAAGGATAGATTAGGCTACAAAATTGAAGAACTGTTGCAACAGATTTAGGAAAAGGTTGGTCCTCAAGAGAGGCAGGATCTCCCTGTCACAAGCACTACGCAGAGAGAGTGAGCCTGCCTGCATCACAGATGCCCTGGGGGAACAGAGATCCAGTGACTTACTGTATCAGGAGGTGCTGCCTGGTGCAATGACAATGAGTATGCCCCAGTGTGGCATTGTTTCAAGGGACAACCCCTGTTGTTTTACTGTGTTTCACTATTTGGATTATAGATGCCTTTCTTTGATGTGGTTTCTGCCAATTAAGCAATTACATGGCCTGTGGGATTCGGGCAATTTAATACATACTGTATCTCTGTTTAAAGTGACCAATGCCTGCCAACCTGTATCAACATCTATGGGCCAGCACTGATTCTCTACCAATGGTAACTAGGTAATAAATTAAGGATGTCCCATTTGAGTTTGTTTAAATACTGGTACCAGGAGAGAAGAGGTTGATCTGGCCCACCTAGAAGGGTGCCTAAAATGACCATGTTTGAAGTTGATGTTTACCTACCCATACCATTTACTGCAGGTGGTTTGATGTTAATAAAGTGTTATTCCATGAAACTTTGGCTAGTTATCGACTTCCAATGTGGTAGATAAATTAATGGTTTCCTTACTGTGCCCATAATGAGCCAAGGCCCTTCTGATCAGTTGACTAGAGTGTCTCCCTCCAACACTGTCTCCTGAATCACATTTTACTAGACTGTACTGGTTTACCAAAGGTGGTGGCAGCTCCACATGCATGGCCTAGTCATGCCTTGCTGTGGGGTCCATCACAATTCTTCTTAGTTCTTATTGGATATGTGCAGTATATACCAAAGTTATATTTAACAAGATAGCAGATAACAAAACACTATTCTGCAAAATGCCTTTCCCATAAATAAATGCACTTTTAGGAGGCAATGTCACTAAGGAACTTAAGAAAATCCACATATGACAATGAAATGTACAGAGCTTTAATTAATTTGCCTTGTCTCCCACACAACATCATGCATCACAGGGACCAGATATATTTCTTTAGCTAGTGACTGTATTTTTTATTTACTAAGTAAAATGGGTACCTACATTTGATACAATGAAGGTTACAAACTGCCTATATTTTTCATTTCTGTTTTTGCAGGGGTTTTTTTCTATTTATTGCTGTGCGTGTGTGTGTGTGTGTGTGTGTGCGTGACTGTGAATTACCAGATAATTTTGTTAAATGTCTTATTCAACCATAGCTGTGACTAAATAGTGGAATGCACTTGGCTATTGTAATAAAGCAACTGGTCTAGTGTTTATAGCAAGTCCTATAGTGTTACACTCTAAATTCAGATTGCTTAAAATCTTATAAAACTTTAAGATAATATTACTTGTGTTTCGGGGTTTTGGAATGCTCCTCAAATAGATTGGTCTATAAACTGACACTCACTGCTCATAAAACAATTAATTCAATTTCAATGCACAGTCAAGATTATAAATACTGGAAATGGGACAAGAGTTGTTCTTTTGATACTTAATTTGCAATGTTAATGGCAACCTCTTGTTGCATTTTTTCTAAGTTTACTACAGATAATGATTACCCAATTATGGGCAGCAGGTAAATTTAACCTCATTAAATCTTCCATTCCTAATGTATACAGCTTGTTTTAAAGTGTGGTGTTCAAGAATGTCCTTATAGGTATGGCCCATGTCATATTTATCATGTTTCATGAGATACAAACATGGCTGCTTTAAATACTACATTACATACAACTTACAGAAACATACATTTATTCTTTAACTGAGATAGAATAAAAAGTGTTATGGATAATTTTGCTAAATACAATACTTTACCTAGCCATTAAGGAAGTGTTGTGTGTAGTGGAAATTAAATCTGGTGACATGGGCACCAAGAGAGTGGCATCAGCACCCGTACAGCTGATTTGTCCCCCATTTATTTTAGCCCCTCCTTCCTCCATTACTGTCTCAATTGCACTCACTGCTGGTCTTCATTTGTGCTGTCCTGGCTTGGCACATGAACTGGGGTTGCTAGTGTACCAGAGCAGCCCCCCAACACTTGACACCATGGAGCTGGTCTTCAAATTAAGCAGGCAGTACAGCATAGTGGTTTAAGGCTCTGAGCTGCAAATCTGGTGATATCCAGCAGACAAGATCTGGGTTTGAGTCCCACAGCTTCCACTTACATACTGAATGACCGTGAGCAAGTAACTTAATTTTGCTATGCTTCCAGGTCGCACCTGTAAAAAAGCTTTCAGCTTAGTGTGCTACTCCTGGTTAAACAACTGAAAAAAAAATTTGATTTTTGATAATCTGTGTGATTTATCTAAATTTAGCAGATGAGACTTTATTCCAAACCAGATTTTTATCTGAGAAGAAAAATGGAAGATATATATTTTTTATTAATGGCAAAATTATATAGATTGATGACAACATTATTAGCATTTAAAAGGTAGAAAACAGCATACTCGGTTCAATCAGGCTACTATGCATTCTCTGTCTCATGCATATTCATAGCCAACCTGATGACTTTTTCCTCTTCCAAATTAATAAAGTTTCAGAGACTCACTGCCAGACCAACCACTGGTAATTTGTTTAGTTCCGTGTGTGCTCTCCAGTAGCTCCAGTGTCATCAAATACTCTTGTTACTTACACAATGCACAAACAAGTTCTACCACAGAGCAGTAGTTGGTCTGCTAGTGAGTCTCTTAAGCTTTATTGGTTAGAAAGAAGAAGACATGGGTTGTAATAGTGAATGTATGAGAATAAATACGAGTGCAGCTTTTTAGTACAATTGGTCTACGCATGGTTTTTAGCATCACTGATATTCTGGTATCATATACTGGGGCTAACACCAGAAGTATTAAGAAGTGAACTTGGAGACTATAAACTATACATAATAAATTAAAATGAGGTATTCTCTCAGGAGCCTATGTTTTTGGATATAAAAGGAGTGTGTTTTTTTTATTAAAAGAAGTGTACTGTATATATATTTTTAAACCATAGAAATAAATCTACAGTTTTTTCTACAGTTTTATGTTGAAGTACTTTAGACTCCTTGAAAGTTGGGATTTTCTGACATCAAAATACCGAAGTCAGTTGAATTTTTTTACTAGCCTCTTCAAAACTGAAAGAGAAAATTCACTATTTAAAAAGCACAAAAAAATTATGTAAGTAGAAATGATTGTAATACGTATTAAAACACAATAATGCAGTCTAGTTATAGTCCAGTTTATACTATCATAACATCATTTTCTGTCTCGTTTCCATGATACAAAGAGTGCTGATCTAGGCATTTGCCTCTGTTTGGTCAGCCTTTTACAGCCTAAAGGCAGCTTGTTTTGCTGTCAGTGCTACCCCAACCTCCTTGGAAAACCATATACTGCAGGCCTCTTGTGCATCCTCCCTTTTCCTACTTGTCTGAGGCACACCTTTGATACATCAAGGTGCACTTGTGTGAAAAAGCCCCACTTGCTCTTCACCCCCAACCAGTTGGTAATACCCCTCTAGCCTCTCCTTCTGCTCTTCCTTTGTATTTTTTTTTGTAGATTATTTTTACTTGCTCCAGTGAACCAGGGAATCTCTCAGAGTTGCCAACTCAGCCATCACTGCTATTCCCTGCATGAGACCAACCCCCACCTCCAGGATCGAGATTGCTGAGCACCCCCTTCCAAGGGCCTTCCAGCCCCCCAGATCACCCCCTGGGCAGGGTCTGCCCCACCTAGCTGGCAGCCTTTCTGCAATTAGAGGGTCAGTCCTGGTCGGGGGACTTGGTAGAGCTGGTGGATGGATGGGCCCGTGTTGGGGATGTGGGCTAGGCTCCTGGAGCCTTCATCACTTCCCTGATCCTCCAGGGTATTTGTTGAGTATGGTTCCCCCTTGGAGTGTTGACATGCGATGACATCTGGGCATTGATGTGCCAATGTCTGCCACTGCTCCACCCCCTAGTTATGGCACTGCATCCATGCAAGGCCTCCAGTCTCCATCAGGGGCTGCTAAGGAGTGATGCAGGTTTCATAGCCCAGCCTGGGAAGGGAGAACAGTCCTCTGGATGCCCAATCCCTTGTCTCCCCTACCGACCCCCAGGGGCCCCAGTCCATTCCTGAACCCAGGTCACTGGTGTGGCATGAGGTGTTGCGTCCAGCACCTCACCCCTCAGTGCCACTGGGCTGGGCCTCCTCCATATTCTTAATGTTCATTGTCCTAAAGTCCAAAACCAGTGTCCAATATTTTTGGTTTTCTGCTTTCAGGACTATTATAAATCACTGTTCTTATAAATGGAACTGAGTGGATCCTGTACTGTTACCCCAACACTATCTTGGTTGGACAGAAATGAGTTCAGTATGGTCCAATCCCCCATCTGCTCCTCCACATGTTGAGTCAGGAAGTAGTCTCAGAAAGTATCTACCAACACCTGACTCCTAGTGCTATGTGCCACAGGAATGATCAAATCCTAATCTGGTATGTTGAAGTCTACTAACAGGAAGACTTCCCTTCCAGCGCCACCATCCAGATCTCTTTGGCTAGTGCACTGTCCACTTCTTCTCACAGACTACGAGGCCTGCATATCTCTCCCATGTAAATAATTCTTCTCCCATATGCTGTCAACTGTACCCATAGCAATTCCACTTTACCCCCGCTCCCCACCTGTCTCCTTATCTTCCGGCACTAGAGATGTTGCAAAGTTTTAATTCACTGGGGAAGTTCAAGCGAGGTTGTGAAATTTGCCTTCATAAAAAAAACTTTATGAATTTCTCACTTTACTACTTCACAATCAGTTTTCCTAGAGAAGTGCCACCTTTTTCAGCTAAAGGGAGAGGAAGTGATGGCAAAGTTCCAGATTTGCTGATGAATTTGCATGACTTTGTTTTCAAAAGTGCCACTTTGCCTACTTAAAACATCACAAATTTGGAACTTTGCACTTTGAGAACCAGGCAAACTTCATAAATTAATTCACAAACCATAGTTTGCCAACTTCGCATGCCTCTATCCAGCACCCAGATACATTCTCTAATGTACTGTGCAACCCCCTTACTATCCCCTTTTCTCTGTCCCTCCTTAGTATTAAATAGACTGGAACCATGGGGTTGCAGTCATTGTTTGGTTATGCACACACATCTGTCACTGCCATTATATCTGGATTGTCTTCTGCTGCCATAGCCTGGAGATCACTCATTTTTGATAATGATGCTTTTGGTATTGTAGCAGGCAACCTGCCAGCAATATTAGGACCTCCATTTTTAGGTCAAGTTTGAACTTGAATTATAGGCATATTTCACATTTTATTCTATTTCTTCTAAAAGCAAACCTCTCATTTCTGTAGGTTGAAATGGATGTGCAGTGTTTGTAAATCTAGGGTAAGATTCAGTGTCATCTCACACCTTGTTTAGGAACAGATCAGATAAGTGAGTCTGAATATGCATAATCCTTTAATGTGCATGTGAGGAGGGTATCACACATGCACAGTAAAGGATTTTACCCATATATGCAGTGCGAGAGTGTTAAAAGTCCTATATTTTACAGGTTCCTATAGACAGCTTACTATTATTCTGGAGCCATGTTGCTTCAGTCACATCATCATGCATGCAAGGCTGTCTTAGGCTGCTATTGGATCGGGCGTGTTAAACAACTTGTGGATTTGTTTACGTTTTTTGAAATGTGATGCAACACTATTAAAACTACATTCTGCACAAAATGAGGGGCATGATATGGCATATAAGGGCTTAGACTGCAGCCCTATGTTTTCAGATTTTCCCTCTTGATTTTAAAATTAAACCTTATTTAGTTGTCCTTCAAGATTTGCTATTGGGCTAGTATAAAGTAAATCAGGTTTCCTCTAACACATTTGGCTTACAGATTTGGGTTTGGGGTAACTAAAACCCAGTCATAACACTCTCACACCCTCCAAAAACCCTACCAACTGCCCTTCCCCATCCGCTAGCCGGATCTCTTTTATTTATTTCCTGTAATTTATTTCTACCCAGAACCCCTCCCCACCAGCTATGGGTTTAACTCTTGGGTGCATCAACCTACCATGTACCCCATCTCTGTGATCCCCAATTCCCTGATTGCGCCCTCTAGTTAGGGGAGTGTTAGCTAAGTGTCCCTCAACTGCATTTTCCCCATGGATAACCATAGCCCTAGCCTTCCCCTACTAGTTTAACTGCTCCAAAATAGAAGTCTCAGGCCTATGTCCCAGTGCTCATGCCCGTCCCCCGTAGGATGAATGCCATCAAGTTTAAATAGGCTATAGAAAAATCCCAACAAAAGGTACCCCAATCTCCTAGGAAGCAAAATCCCTCTTTGGTGCACCACCCTTTCAATCTATTGCTGAATTGAAAGATTTTCAGCTTCTTTGTTCCCCCCCCCAGCATACTGTGAGGATCCCTGATGAAGTCACAATGCCAGGTAATCCCATGAGCTTGGCCACCAGTGCTCTGAAACTGCCCTTAACTACTCATAGTGGCATCCCTGCCAGATCATTTGTCCCAAAATAGACAATAATATCTGTCCTCCTCCACATATCCCTTACCAACCCATATATTCTAGACAGTACCCTATCTGTTGTCATCCCTGGGAGACAGGGCACCATCCTCCGCATCTGGTTTGTGGCACAGACCACCATCTTGATACCCCTAATTATGTAATTCCCCCTATTAGCACCCTTCTCCGGGATGATCCCTTCAGACTGCCCCACCTAGCAGGCTTTGCTCCTGTGGGTTAAAGACAGCAACTGGTGGTTCTCCCTCGACAGGAAGAGTAGCATGTACCTCATCTCTCATGATGTTGAAATGGCAGCTTGTTGTTATTCTGGAGCTCCTTCCCTCTTTTGAAGTAGCAACTGTCTAAATGCTGATGCACATGCCAAAAGTCATGGCTTTAGTTTTTAAAGGCTGTTTTTGCTGTGTTATAATACTTGTTTTGGCTTTTCAGTAAGTTTCTTATGTTCAATCTCTCCTCATTATATTTCCATCATTTGGCCACTTCCATATATACCATCTCCTTTTGTCTGATATTTCTTCTTATGAGTGGACCATATATTGGATGAATTCCCCTATAAAATGAAAAGTAGTACTTCATCATTTGAAAACTCTTAAACACCAGGTCTCCCTGCTACAAGAAACAAAGCTGATGGAGGTGGAATTGTGCTCCCTCATCCAAAAATGGAGTGTGTATTATGGTACACAAGTCTCTGAAATGGAGCTTACTGAAACAGCTCTCTGATGGTCACGGGGGTTTGGCTACTCCTTAAAATATTCACCTCCAAGGCCTGGTGGGTCTGGAGGCGGTTTATGGCTATAATACCGATGATGCCTCCTTCTTTACCTCCCTAATGCAGACCATTGTGGTTGGATCATACAAAAGATGGGGTCCCTTGCCAACTGGAGGGATTTTAATCTAACCCTCAGCCCTGCTCATTGTCTTTTGCGGAAGCACATCCTCAATTGGCATGGCTGCTCAAAGATATAATGTCCAAACTCTCCTTTTTGGATATTTGGAGGACTGTACACCTGCTGAAGGTGATAGGAACTACTCCTATATATCCCCAGTTCATGCCACAGCTAGATAGAGTTCTGGTTTGACTACCCTCATTTCCTACATGCCTCCATAAAATCAGTTATAGAAGCAATCATTATAGCTGAACAAGTTCCCATCTCCCTCTTAATAGTACAGGGCCCAGAGTCTCCTCAGTCTTCATCCTGGAGAATTCACACTTTGCTGTTGCAAGACGAGTCCTTTTTATAATGGGTCTCTCACATCACTTCAAATTATTTCAAAACCAATGATGTGAGGTCTCCCCCTCCATGATAAGGGAGGCCTATAAGGCCACACTAAGGGAGCACATAATACAATTCACATCTCAAAAGCACAAAACGAGGGAGGTGGAGCTCACTGCACTGACAGTATAACTCAAGGAGTTGGAAATGGCAGTTAAAATTGTCATTCAACCAAGAAGAAGACATCATTATTTGCTGAGATTATCAATGTTAAACTACTGTGGAACACCCTGTTGTTTTGCAAGGCTGAGTTAGCTCTCCTCTGGACCAAATACAGGTTTTGGAAAGGGGGAGCAAAATTATTTCATATTGTCTCTGGAAGCAGCAGGCTGAACAACATATAACAGCTCTGTAAGGTGCCCAGGGGAATATCACTCGTGGGGCTGTAGAAATTAACTCCATCATGAGTGCCTTCTACAAATCCCTCTATACCTCACAAGCATACCTCTCAAGGGACATCCCTCATTTTCCCCTTAAAAATTGCTCTGTCCCTCATCTGTCTCTCATGGAAAAGGTGCTGCCCACACAAAGAATGTGCCATGAATTCAGATTTTAAAGCAGAAACTCTTAATATTCTAAAATACTAAATCCAAGTAAACACTATGGTTTTCACAGTGTTCTGAGCTTGTATCTCAATGTTTGAGGATGTGTCCCTCATTATAAGAGTCTGTGTCACTCATTGTCCTTCATTTTGAGTGCCCAGAAATGTCCTTGTCCCTCATTTCAGTGACAACAGGTTGAGAGGTATGCTCATAAGGTGTGGTGGACAGCCTATCTTTGGATGCTTTTTTTCCCGAACTTACAACTCTCCCTGAATTAGCCTGGCCCAATTTAGGAGGCTCAAGACTCCTCTTACTGTAGAACAGGTATTTAAAACCATTCGGTTCATGAGCAAACACAAATCCCTTCATAGGGATAGAATCCCTATGGATTTATATCAACACCCCCTAACTCAACTAAGTTCCTTCCCTGTAAAAATGTTTACTGATGCTCATGTTACCAAACTCCTCACTCCCACACGTAATGAGGCAATCATTACAATCCTACCTTAGGAAGGGAAGGATCTGTTAAATCCAGCCAGCTATCATCCCATTTCCTTAATTAATGTAGATGCGAAGATCTTGCAAAGGCATCAGCCATGCAGTTAGAAGGCATCCTCTCAGATCTAATTCCATTGTGAAACATTGTTGATTCTGTTTGGGAGCACTGCCAGGGTATACAATTAATAATTTTATTATAGAAAATAGAAGTCTCCTTGGACAAAGTCATAGTTAAGACTATTTTTTGACTGAATCTATGGGTGCCCAGCTTTTTCATTCTTTCCTGGTTCACCCCTGCTGAGAGCACTGAACTGGGGAGTTTGGAGCAGCCTTGTTTGAATATTGTATCCTCTCAGATATAGTGTATGCATCATAAGTCAGATTTGTAAAGGGGGAGTTGAGCACTGACCAGTTAAAGGCACTTATTATTCTTTTTTCAGACTGCGAAGGTCAACTCCAACCCTGCTGCAGCTGTAGCCATTAATTTCCAGAAGCCTCTGATTGTAGACTGGGGGTACCTGTTGCATGTCCCATAAAGTATGGGATCGAGGCCCAACTTCCTGAGATGAATTCAAGCATTATACACTAGTCCCTTGGCTAAGGTCCTGATTAATCACACCATGTCCCCCACCTTTCCGTTAAACAAAGGTACATGACATGGATGCTCACTTTCTCCTTTATTATTTTTCTTGGCGGTAGAGACTCTTGCCATAGCCATATGGTCACCCCCAGATCTCAGGGATCACATTAAGATTTGTAGAATACTACACCAGATTTTATGCTGATGATCTGTTGATCCTCCTTTCTGATGCCCCAGTGGGGGATTCACCCATTGCTGCATCATCTTACTCAGTTCCTCAGCATTTCTGAACCAAAAGTAAATCTGTCGAAAATATATCTTTTTACCAATGGGTGTCACCAACAGCCTTTTACCCAACAGGGCTTATGCTGATCCCCACAGTCAATTAGATATCTTGTTATTCAACTGAGTCCTGACCTTTCCCAGATCTGTAAACTAAATATCTCTCTGCTGTTGATGGAGCTCCAGAATGAGTGTGACAGATCACCCAAGTTGAATCTTTCCTTGGCAGGCCAAGTGTCAGCTATCAAAATTATCATGACCTGAAGTTACTACACTGTTAGTCCCACCTCCCCATAGTCATCCCACTTTCCTGGTATGCCAAAATTGATGCCTTAAGTGGGCATTTTTTTCTTATGGCAATCTAAGCCACTCTGATATAGTGGAGCTAAGTTGAGATCCCACTGGAAAAAGGGTGGGTAGGGTTAAACCTGCCCTGGCTCTTTGCTTAGCAATGTCTTTTTTACGTGCCAAAACTACAGAGTGGTTTTTAGATTTCCGGAGGACTGTCCCTTTATGGCTTGAAATGGAAAATTACCTCTGTAAGAATATCTCCTGCCTCTCTGTTCTAGGTCCTCCATCAGCAGCCCCCCACCATTTAACACTAGCCCACTATGCAGGCCTACACTAGTGCATGGCAACAAATATCCAAGCTCATGAGTCTCCCCATTACGCTGTTCGATTGGGCCCCCTTTGGGGCAACTCACTTTTCACCACTGAAAACCAGTTCTTTGGTTGACTTGAAAAGCTGTTGGTGTTCGTATGGTTCATGACTGATTTATCCCTGTGTCATATACATTGGATTCTTTTGAGAACATATGGCAAAAGTATGGGTTGGTGAGACTAGATTTTACAAAATATCTCCAGCTCCAAAGTTTCCTAAATCCTTTATTTCTACCCACTGTCTCTATTGTTAAATCCTTCTCTCACCTGCTTGCATGGTGTCATAGTTCTAGAGGACATGCCAGTAACATTTACTAGTGCATTATCAACTCCATTCCAGACCACACTCAAAAAGTGCACCAGCATTGGGAAACCAACCCTAATAGGCCAGTCTTTGAACAAAAGTGGAGTACACACTGGCATGTGGCAAAGAAAGCTTACTCAGATACTCTCAGCTTATTAATTCTGAGCAAGGTGCTTCACTCTTGGTACAGATTTCCATTCAAAATCTGTGCTGGAGGTCTTTTACCAGATTCCCAGGGTGGAACCCTTTTTCATACTTTCTGGGCACACCCAGCCTTGTAAATATTCTGGAAGTGAGTCCATCAAGATTGCAGCTCACTGGTGGGTCCTTCAAATTTCTTGTCTCTGCAATAGTTTCTCTTGATAATGCCCCTTGGGTGCTACTTAATCTGACCTCCAATGCACTGGCTAATTGCAGTTTGGGTAGAGGCAAAGCATTTGTTAGTTCAAGAATGGAGGACAATTGAAGTACCCACTACACAAGAATGAAATGTTATATTTATTTATTTATTAAATTTTGGTGACCGGGTAAGCCCAATGAGTCACGGAGGTCCCTTTTTCAGGGGCGACCCAGGAATTACATAACACAAGAGTCAAGCACAGCATTAGTTGCCTCTCTTGCAGTTTTATTTAGAATGTCTCATCTGGTGAAGGGCACCTTACCCCAGTTTTATAATTGTTAGGAATCCTACATGGCTTCATCCCTATGAACTCTAGGCCTGTGCTTTACCATAAGGGAGGGTAAGAATATATTCCCCCTCTGTGATCCCCCTTCTGGAGGACTACCACCCATCAGTTCCCTACCACCCTTCATTTATCCCAGGAATAGGTCCTAATTACTAGTGCAGAGGGGAAGGCAACAGGATGTACCCAGTGCTCTTTCTGGTATGCGTATATACACACTGTATGACTGTACTGTATATGTTCACTCTGTGACATGTTTCTCTTTTACCTCTGTGTACTGTAACAGAATACTGTATACTGAATTTGAAGTTATAGTTGTTTTTTGTTACTTTGTTCACCTCTTTTTGTTATTTGTTCAAAATTTTTGCTCAGTAAAAATGATTGCAAGGAAAAAATTTCTCATGTTCAGGTGACTTGCCGCTTGAAAGAAATACATTTATCACATACTGCTTAAAAATAAAGAATACATGCATGCACGGGTTTACTGGTGCCTCTGCACCATACTTAGCTTATCAATGCGCTCTGCAATGTGCTTCAGCATCTGGCAGAGGGCAAAGGGTTAGGCTGTTATGTTTGCTCGCTATGAACAGTGGGCATTTTACGCCTGGCCATGTGCATGCTAGTGAACGCTGGGAGTAGCACACCTGGAGGTGTGCCTTCCCACCCAATGCACTGCTCCCTTGAGCAGGCATGGCTTTTGTCCTTGCAATCTAATGGGTGCAGGAGCTCAGTATGACAGTGTGTTCCCCTGCTTCAAAGGAAAACACCGCTGCCATACTTGAGCGATGCCGCCGCCTCCGGCCACGTGTTCTCCCCGATGCATCACGCCTCAAAGCTTTTCTGTCATGCTGGGAGCCCACCCCGCATGGCAAAGGTTGTTTGTTTTGCCGACAAGGTGCCCAACTCCATCGGCTCCACAGCCCCTGAGTTAGTCTGCTGCCACGCTGGGAGCCCACTCCCAGCGTGGCAAAACCGTTAGTTTGTTTTGCCGATGGGGTGCCCAACTTCGCCGCTCCTCGGCCTCCCTACATCGTCTGCCATGCTGGGAGCCCACCCCAGAGTGGAAAGGTCCCACGGAGTCGTTTGGTTTAAACCTGTAAAACAAAACGTCCTGCTGGGCGCATCTCCCCAACACCCCCACAACCCGCACTCCACCCATTGCTCACCCAGCCTCCCCACACCCCACACCCCATACTTACCTCCGACTTGAAGGTGACGATCTTCGTGACCAGGAACACATCTGAACTTCAAAGCTGACCGCGAACTGAGAGGAAATGCTTGTAAGCTGTATAATGGGCTATATAGGGGGTTTCAACTTTATTGCATATCTCAGTCATTTTGGAATTTTTGCACCAATTTCAAATAGGTTTTGGGACCTTCTCATGAATGATGTCACTTTCATGGCGTTGTTCAGTCCGAAGGGTGATTTCGCAGGCACTGCACAGTCACTGCACAAAATCACCCTTTAGCCTCAAATAATGCCATGACAGTGACATCATTCATGAGAAGGGGTCCCAAAAACCCCATTTTTAATATTTGCACTCCAGATTTTCAACATTACCATTTTACCACATCTCCTCATGAGCAGTACAGCTGTCATTTTTCACATCCTGCCCAAAATGTGTTTCTGCCCATGTAGCGCACAATGGCGCAGTCGGTGTGCGAACTCAATGTATGGGACATTAAGAAAATCACAGTGACACTGATCATGAGCAGAGGTCTTAAATGACTGTGTTGAAAATTTGGTGAGCAAATTCCTAAGAATGACTGTTTTATGAGTCTCATGCTATGCAGTTCCTACGCACGCCATAAGTTTGCGAATTTTCAATATTTTCACCCAGATTTTCAACATTGCCATTTTACCACACCTCCTTATGAGCACTGCAACTGTCATTTTTCACTATCTTGCCCAAACGTGTTTCCTACCATGAAGCGCATAATGGTACAGTCTGCGGTGCGAACTCAGTGTATGGGACATATTAAGAAAATCACAGTGTCACTGTTCATGAGCAGAGATCTTAAAATGGCTATGTTGAAAATTTGGCAAAAATCCTACAAATAACTGTTTTACGAGTGTAGCTGTGCAGTTCCTACGC
Organism: Neoceratodus forsteri; assembly: GCA_016271365.2. NCBI lineage: Eukaryota > Metazoa > Chordata > Ceratodontiformes > Ceratodontidae > Neoceratodus > Neoceratodus forsteri. Next base: position 593,318,253 of record CM028133.1, on the reverse strand, counting down.
ACGCTCGTAAGTTTGCGAATTTCCAATATTTTCACTCCAGATTTTCAACATTGCCATTTTACCACACCTCCTTATGAGCAGTCCAGCTGTCATTTTTCACATCCTGCCCAAAACGTCTTTCTCCCAATGTAGTGCACAATGGCGCAGTCGGTGTGCGAAATCAATGTATGGGACACAGTAAGAAAATCACAGTGACACTGTTCATTAGCACAGGTTTTAAAATGGCAATGTTGAAAAATTTGCGGAAAATTCTAAAAATGGTTGTTTTAATGAGTGTGCATTGCACAGTTCCACGCATGCTAGTAGGTTTGCTGAATTTTCAATATTTCCATTCCAGATTTTCAACATTGGCATTTTACCACACTTCCTTATGAGCAGTACAGCTGTCATTTTCACATCCTGCCCAAAATGTGTTTCCGCCTATGTAGCGCACAATGGGGGTAACAAAAAGATCATGCTGACAATTTATTGTGCAAATACCAGCAATCGCACAGGGCATTAGGGTAAAGCACCATACATGCCAAACACCACTGCAAATACCTGCAAGCAAACGTTCGGCATTGACAAATGCTTGTTAATAATTTTACAATAGCATCACACTTACGTGGAAATCAAGGGCCCAGCAGGCATTCCTTAAAACAATGCTGGAAACAGGCACCTTACTCACTGAATAGAAAATCCCCAAAAAGCTGACAGTGTCCTTCCAAATCTTCTCTCTGCTGTAAGCCTGGTTCATTTCCTCCCCCAATCACACACCTGTTTCAGAGGTCATACAGTACTATTACCTCAACCCACAAGAGGCTTCAATATTCTGGAAAGCTAGTTGCCCCACACTAGCCTTGTTTGCACTGGCCATTTCTACACCAGTGTACATTTGGGAGTGTAAACTGCAAAGGTGTCAAACTGATGTGGCCTCTTCTGCTCCTCTCCCAGATAGAGGAGCTGAACTGGTGTGGGTGTTTTGAAGTTTACTGTAAAAGGTTGACACTTCACACATCACTGCCTGAGGGTAATTTGGCAGCACAGTACACCAGGGCAATTCTTGTTGGATGGTACCAAAAATGCAGTTAAGACACCAGTGTGATACTGGTATGAAAGCTGGCATGCTTAAGTGGTGTACATTACTGGATAAACTTGACCAGGTGCAAACTGACACTAGTGTGTTAACAACTTGATCTGTGTAAATGGGACTCCTGTCTGCTAAATGTTAATAAAGTTTAAAGAACAGCTTCAAAACACTGATTGAAAAGCACTTACAGTACCTCTAACGCTGACACTGCCACTTAAAGTAGCAGTGCATGATAGCAGTGAAAAGTTTGACCTATAGTTTTTTATTTTACATTGCCCTTTATCTCCTGACTTGTATGATACCATTATTTCCCCATTTTGATTCTCTTTACTATGTTTTTCAGCTGAAATAATAAAAGGAGCACTCTTTTTAATATGGCTTGGACCAGGTTTTCTGTTTTTGAACAACCATTGTGTATCGCATTCTCTATGGCCAACTCACAGCCATTACATCATGGGTTACCATGTTTACCTCATAGGCTGACAATTCACATGTGATGGCCTTTGAGCCGTCCCCTTAGTCCCTTGGTCCTTCCAGATATCTTCAGTTTTTCATGTGCATCAGGCTGGCAGCACTCACGATAGCTCCTGCTTACCAGCATACAACAGATTCCAAAGATACCACAAAAGAACTAATGGTAAGCCACAAAAGTACTAATCCTAGTAGAAGAAGACTCACTCTATTGACACAGGAGTTCTCTGCCTTTCCTACCTGACTAATTTTAGCCTGCAAGTACGTTTAAGAATAGTCTGGTGTTGAGTAGCAACCACACACTTTCAGAAACTAGTTGGAACCGTCGAGTTATTTATTCACAGTCTACCTCCAATGATAGCCTTTTTTTACTGAACTGAACATAACAGAAATTGATGTTTGAAAGTGCCATGCCTTGAAAGCATGCCTGCTTTTTTTTTTTATTTACTTTCTATTTATGCTTCCCCTGCCCCTGCACTCTGCCTCATTGGGAGACACCTGGCATCTGTCTCTGTTCCTTCCTTCCTTCCTGGAGCCCACGGTAGTCCCCCCATGTAGCCTTGACTTCCACCCCAGGTGGGGACGAGGTGGGGTCTGTACACCCCGAACACTTCAATCTTTTCGGGGCTACTGGTTGGGGTAAGCAGGGGACATTTTTGGGATCTGTGCTGGAGCTCCATCTTCCCGGGGCACAGGGGCCGCTTTTTCCTGTTTTTTCTCTGCGTGTGACATGTGCCCTGATGTCAAGACGGGGTTCACTGACATCTGTCATGCCCCCCTTTCTATGGCTGGTTGCTTGCTGTACCTTGGGTTTCTGCCTGAGGTCAGTCAAGCACTGAGCCTCATCCCCCTTCCTCCCTGGAGAAGGCGATTGGTCCATGGACGCTCAAGCCTTATCCCCCCAGCCAGACCTCTGACTCCTTGGGCTTGTTCCCAAACGTGAGTCACTGGTGTTGTGAGCGGTAGCACTACAGCTGCACCGGTGGGCTGGCAGCATGCCTGCTTTTTATGCAATGTCAGCTCCCAGCCCATCGGAGCTACTGTCTGGCATGAGCACTCTTGTCACCCTTATTATAGTGGTGGAGAGTACGAGCAGGAAACCAAGATGATTTAACCATAGAAAGATGCATTAAATAGCTTAAAGTGCAATGGCCACCAATGCATAAAGGTCATTACAGATTTTGGTCCCTACTGTGTCCCCCTGTAACCCCTAATGTAGTAGCTGCAGTGCAAGACACAAAATCACTGGTTAAAACAACAGAAAAAACACAAGACTCCAGAGTTCAACTTTCAGGGTCTCAATGAGAAAGTTTATCAGAATTATGATTTAGGGCCACACTAACCTAACACCTTATGACCTTCTACTTAGATGAAACAGCCCTCCCACATGCACATGCAATCCTGGAATTGGGCCAGGTGTTTACCAGGAAGGTATCCTTGCTCCCATGAACCCTGCAGCCCAAGTGCACATGGCACATACTCTCAACCACTTCTGGTTGCCATATTGGAAAAGGCACCACACACACACACACACACACACACACACACACACACACATACACACACGCACACACGATGCATACCCACAACCACTTCTGGTCACCATATTGGGAAGGCCCCTACTTACACATTGTCTGGAACTAGTCCACTAGGCCAGCCTCAAAGTTTTTCTAGCTCCTGTGGGTGTACCTAAAAACAAAGAAAGCATCAGTGGGATGATTTTAATGGGAGCTGAACCTGCAGTGGAAACGTGAAGTCACCCAGACTGCAAAAGCTCAAACTTGCCACAATGTCTACCATTAAGTAGTAACTCACAGCAGCCATCTTAGGAAGGTCAGAACACTTCTATACAGTCAATACAGCAAATATTCAGCCTATAATAAAGACACATGCTACAAATACCCACCTTATGCTGCCAAGAGGATCCCACTCACCACAGACATGTTATCTATGCTCCGCTCTCACAGATTAACACAGCCAAGAGTATAAAATACAGATACTGCAGTGTACCTGTACTACAAAGCCAACAAGGCCCTCTCTGCCAAGTATGCAACCATGAAGGGTCAGCCCAGTCCTCCCTGGAGTTTGCCATCAAGGAGGAGAACATGGAGGTGACACCAGTAGAGCCAGAAAACAATACAGCCACTCTACTGACACAGACTGTCAAAGACCAGAAAGAGTTCCTAACACAAGTAATGCAACACATAGAAGCAATGGTTAATGCAGTCCCCAACCCTATTAACCAAAATCCAGGGAGCACCACAGACCCCCCACAAACTCCCAGCCCTCAAACCCAAATTCACTGGATACAGGTAACCAAGATGAGGGTGACAGAGAATTGGAGTGGGAAGAACCTGGTAATGAGGACACGAAGGGGAAGAGCCTGGTAATGAAGATGCCACAAAGATGGACCCACAATCGATGACAGCCAAACTATGTTGCTATGATGACTTGCCCTCCCTGCTTAATGTCATCAATACTGCAGTGGGATTCAAACCCCTACCCCTCACCGGAGGGAGAAAATTAATACCAATACTCCAACCGACACCCAAACCTAATGATCAAATCCTCATATGTGAGGAGATAAAAGAGGTTATCACAAAAGAGCTCAGGGCAACTGATCTGGCAAGGATTCTGGAAAGAAAGTCATGGGACAAGATGTACTCCATACAAGAATACAAACTCAAACTGTGGTGTACTGACCCAACAGTGGACCCTGACATAGTGTCCTTAAGCAAAAAGACAGTACTGCCTTCCAAAGGCTCTACATCACTAAAAGACCTCACAAACAGAAAACCAGATGGAATGCTTAAGAAAGTCTTTGAACTGGCAGGGCTGGTTAACAGAGTGGCCATCATTGTAATATATACCACCAGAGCCCAAATCATGTGGCCAGAGGACCTGATGAAAACAACAGAACCCAGTTCCACTCAAGAACAAATAACATCCAAGCCAATACAGACAACAAAGTATCTAACCGATATGGCAGTAGATGCTCTCAAGATCAATGCAAGAACAGCAGCGCTGGCCAATAAAGCCCACAGAGCAATATGGATCAAACTCTGGGATGCCCAATTCATAATCAAAAGCCCTATTAATGAAGTTACTCTTTAAGGATACCAAACTATTTGGAGAATTATTTGAACCATTCCTTAAGGTCAAAAGCCAAAGTACTGTACTAGAGAGAGATAAACTGCAATGAAGCACACACCTCCTTTCTGCCAGGAGCAGGGGTTTAATAAGAACAAAGAACATTTTTGAGATTGTCGACAAGGCTACTCCTCCTACAAGGGTACCAATTTCAAGTGTATCAGGGACATAGCAATGCCAATAAGTTCAGAGGACTGGGAACCTTCAACAGATGCCACCACAACTCCTTCAGAGGAGGCTGAAACAACTCACAATGACTGTAAGACAAATAAATTAACAAAGGCTAAGACACTACCAATTGGGGGTCACCTCCAGCATTTCATACATGAATGGAGATGAACAACATGACAAGTGGGTACTAGAAGTCATATCATGGGGCTATGTGATTGAAGTCAAGGAAAACCCAGAATGGACAGATTAATCATATTGCCAGTCCCAAAGAAAAAAAAACAACACCAACACAAATACAGGATGCCTTAAGACAGCTACTAGTGAACAAGGCAATAGCTGAAGTCCCAGAATCACAAAATGGAAAAGGAGTATATTCAATATTATTTAAGATCCCCAAAATGATGGGAGACATACAATTCTTAAACAAATTCATAACACCAAAGACATTCACAATGCACACCATCAAATCCACAATAAAGGCAATCCACAAGGGAGACTTCCTTACATCAATAGACATGAAGGATGCATACCTTCACATACCAATATGCCCCTCACACTACAAGTTTCTAAGGTCTGCAATCATGGGGCATTATTTCCAATACCAGGCCCTCCCATTCAGCCTAACCTCGGCACCAAGGGTATTCACCAAGGTCTTGGTGGTCATAGTAGAACAATTAAGAGAGGATGGAAACCCTGTAATCCCATACCTGGACAATTGGCTAATATGAACAAGGTCAAGAAATCAAGCAGAAAAGGAGACACACATTGTCATGGAAACACTGCAAAGACACGGACTGGTACTGAACCAAGCAAAAAGCGCTCTCACATCCAGTCAACAAATAGAACATCTGGGAACACTCATTGACACAGCTAGTGGCCAGGTCAGACTGTCAAAGAAAGGAACCAACACAGTGAGAATCCAGGCTCAAGAAATATTAGCAGCAGACAATGGGTGTTTACTCACCTGGTAAAGGTGATTGTGTTAGTTGTATCCATGACACTCCAGACATTACCTCTTGGGTTCCCAACCCACCTGATAGGCTAGTGATGCACATGTGACCCAGATCAAATTTTGCAGTATACCTTAGTCCCAGGAGTCCCCTTTCTCCAGTTCGATTCTTCCATAGCTGAAAAACAACTTAGGCCAAGACCCTTCCCTTTGACTCCCATATTGAACCACATATAGAGAAAAATGATAGACAGTGAATTCACCATCACCCTCTGTTTATTTCTTATTATTACAACACTAGATTTGGTCACCTTGTGTTACCAACGGTACTCAACAGTCCCTTAAGACCATGAAATAAAGAAACCCCACTTGAAGACTGTTTTCTTTTTAAATACATATAGATATATATATATACATATATCAATAGCATGCTCAAATTTTCAGAGACCCTGTAATCATAAGTATTTGTCGTGAGTTTATTCCTGCCGTGATCGCCCTGAAGGGAGGGCCATGGAGTGTCATAGATACTAACACAATCACATCTAGCAGGTGTGTAAACACCCATTGTGTAATGTTGGTATCCATGACACTCCAGACATTACCTCTTGGGTTACTGTAAGAAGCAATACCACCAATCCTTCAGGGTGGGACAGGACAATCAGAAGGGAAACTGTTTGAGCATGCTGTGGATAAGATCTCACTAGCAAAGTCAGTTCTTTGTCTATATAATGTCTCAATTCTGTAGTGTCCTGTAAAGGTATGGATGGAAGTCCATGTTGCCACTCTGCAAATGTCCTCCATATAAACACAAGCTCTTTCTGCCCAGAAAGTGGTCACTGCCCTTGTGGAATGAGCCTTTGTTCCTTCTGGTGGAGTGAGGTCTTTCGATTTGTATGCCTCCTGTATTGTCCTCTTTAGCCAGCTGGCGATGGTGGTTTTGGAGGCTGCCATTCCTTGTTTGTGGCCTTGAGCTATTATAAAGAGTCTCTCTGATTTGCAGATTGGCTCTGTTTTTGTGATGTATTGTGCTAACCCGCTACTTACATCCGGGGGGTGGTGGGTTCTTAACTACCCTGTTGTGGCTGTGCATAGAATGTTGGCAGTTCCATAGTCTGCTCCCTATGAAACATGGACATGACCTTGGGGCGAAAGGCTGGCACCATTTTCATGAACACCCCTTCTGCAGTGAAAATGGTGTAGGGTTCTTTACATGAAAGGGCCCCTAATTCACTAATTCTGTGAGCAGAGCAGATGGCCACAAGGAAACAGGTCTTCAGACCCAACCAGTAAAGCTGTGATTGATGCATGGGCTCAAACAGGGTTTCCCCTAGGGATTCTGGTAACATTGTTAGATTCCAGGGAGCCACTGGCATCCGTATATGAGGCCGTATGGTCTCTGCTGCCCTAAGGAACTGAATGGATGGGCCCCGGGCAGTGTGGGCCTGATCTTGCCCATGGCCGCTCCTATGGCTGACAGCTGTACTCTTAGGGAGGAAGTGGACAGCTCTTTGTCCAGGCCCTGCTGCAAGTACAACAGTGTCACAGATGTGTCGGCCTGCATTGTATTGACTGGTGCAGACTTGCACCAATAAGCAAAAATGTTACACTGTCTGCCATAAGTAGCTGTGGTAGAGGGCTTCCTGGATTGCAGAATGGTCAATATGACTGATTCATGGTACCCAGCAGTCAACAATCTTTGCCTCTCAGGAGCCAAGCTGATAGCTTTAGGGTGTGGGAGGCTGGGTCAATCACTGGACCTTGGAAGAGCATGTCCCTTCGATATGGGAGGGTCCATCTGTCCAGGGTCCTGGCTACTGCTGAGGCAAACCAAGCCCTCTGGGGCCAGTATGGAGCTATGAGGATGATCAGTCTCTGGGATAGTCTGATCTTTACTAGCACTTGGAGAATCAGAAGGATCAGAGGGAAGACATAAGAACGGCCCTGTTTCCATGCTCGAGATAAAGCATCCACTCCTAGAGCTTGTTTCTCCCTGTACCTGGAGAACTATGTCTTGACTTGGGCATTCAATTTGGAGGCCATTAGGTCTATTGGAATGTGGCCCACCTCCTTTGTATCAGACTGAATAATTCTGGGTGCAATTGCCACTCCCCCAGGTGCACCTGCTGTCTGCTTTGCCAGTCTGCCCTGACATTTAACTTGCCTGCCAGGTGGACAGCGTGGATATGAGTGAGGTTGTACTGAGCCCAGATTAGCACCTTGGATGCTTCCCTGATGATGGCTCTGCTTCATGTTCCTCCTTGTTTGGCTATGTATGCTACCATGACTTTGTTGCCGGACTTCACCAGAACTGACCGACCAATGATGCTGTCCCTGAACTCTCTCAGGGCATGAAACACTGCTCTCATCTCCAGGACGTTGATAGACAACCTTGCTTCTGCTGTTGTCCACCTGCCTTGAGCTGTGGAGTTGTTCATGCATGCTCCCCAACCAGTTAGGCTGGTGTCTATTTCCACTGTCACCTCGTATGATAGCTCCAGCAGGTAGCCCCTTGAGAGGTGTGGGCGGTGCGTCCACCACCCCAACGAGTCTTTGACTATTTTTGGTAGGTGAACAGACATGTTGAGATTGTCCTCCGATGGAGAGCCTTGCTGCAGAATGCAGTTTTGCAGGGGGAGCATGTTCCATCTTGCCCAGGGGACCAAGTCGATACATGACGCCATGCATCTGAGAACTTGTGCCGCTTGACCCATCGTTGGCTCAGGGGTGGACTGAAGGGTCCAAACTAGTGTGACCACCGAATCTATTTGTTTGTGTGATGGTCTTGCCATCCCCCCTGCTGTGTTGATTTTTGCTCCAAGGTGCTCTATGCACTGAGATGGCTGCAGCGAGCACTTGTCCTGATTGAACACTCCACTGTGCTGGGAAAGGGCGGACAGAACTAAGTCTGCATTCCTTTGTGATTGGATGCTGCTGTGCGACCGTATCTGCCAGTCATCCAGGTATGGGATAATGTCCACTCCCTGCTCCAGCAACCAGGCCACCAGGACAATAGACACCTTTGTGAGCACCCTTGGTGCTGATGTCAAACCAAAGGGTAGGGCTTGATACTGGAAATGTTGACCCAGTACATGGAACTGAAGAAATCGTTGGTGTCTGGGTCTGATTGGAATGTGAGTGTATGCATCGTTCAGAGTCACTGAGGTGAGGTTGTCACCTATCCAGACATTCCTCAATGTTGATCTGAGAGTTTCCATTTTGAATTTTGAAGTGGTTATTAATTTGTTTAAGAATTTTAGATCTAGAATTGGCCTGAGATCTCCATTTTCCTTTGGAACTAGAAAGAAAATGGAGTAGACTCCTGTGCCTAACTTGCTGTCCGGCACAGGCTGAATTGCCCTGATCTGTATCAGGTCTCAGAGAACATCCTGTACCTGGTGGGCCATAGCCCTTCTCTTTGAAATGGGAGACAGTACCAACCTGTCCCTGCAAGGCTTTTTTGGAAACTCGATAGCATAGCCTCGAAATATAATCTCCAGTACCCACTTGTTGGAGGTTGTTTGTTGCCATTGTTGGTGGAATAACATCAATCTTTGCCCCACGGGTGGATAGTCCAGCTGCAGGCTTGGTGGTGGAGCGGCATGAGTGTGGTAGTCAATACTGTTTTGGCTTTCCACCTCTGCCTCTGCCTCCAAAGTGGCAGTTCTTTCCTCTGAAGGCAAAGTAACTCCCCGAGAGGGACTTCTGAAGTTGTTACTGTGTCCTCTCCCTTGAAAGGAATTGTTTGAGTAGTTCTGTCTTCTGTTTTGTTGAAACTTGATGTTCCCTCAAAACCTGCACTGAGCAGATGGCAGGTAGATAGTTCTTTGCTTGTCCTTGGTGAGATCCTTTCCCTCCTCTTTTTTGCTTTAGGAACTCTTTAAGGCCTTCACCAAACACATTGTCCCATTTCAGGGGCAGGTTTTGTAGGAGTGCTTTAGACTCATTATCTGCTTCCCAAAGTTTTAGCCATAAGGCCCATCTGGCTCTGTTTGTTAAGGCAGAGACCTTGGCTTCCAGTTTCAGAGTCTCCACTGCCATGTCCCCCAGATGTTTTGCTGTATCAAGGGTACATTCCAGCAGCTCCACCTTCCTGGTCTTGGAATCAAATTTTTCCATTAGCTTCTCCAACCAGCGAATTTGTGCCTTGGCAGAATAGACCGCTGTCACTGCGGATCTAGCCACCATGCCTGAGATCTCAAATAGTTTGTTTAGCATTTCTTCTACTTTTTTGTCACTGGGGTCCTTGCGAGAAATTGTGCCACAGGGCAGTACTGTCTTCTTGCTTAGTACTGCAATTTGTATTGGGTACATCCTGTCTAAGTTTCTTTTTTCAGACAGACAACCTGGTTCTGTTGATTCCCATTCTTTTGAAAAAATATTGTCAATGGCAGGACAGCTAGGGAAGGTGTCCTTAACCTTCTGGGTTTGCTGGATCATTGGATTGAGCTTGGACTCTGGCTTGGATGCTTCTATGTCAAAGTCCATTGTGGATTTAATAGCTCTCATTAGGCCTTCAACCAGATCAAAGGAACAACATTTTGACATCAGTGAAGGTGTCTCTAGGATGATGTCCATGTCCTCCTCTCCAGACTCTACATCCTCAATTTCATCTGATATTTCCCCGGTGTCTTCTTCCCAGGCTGAGGTAGAGCGGTATCATCATAGTTGTCAGGTTGGGGGGGTGAACCTGGAACCGGTGCTGGGATGGCAGTTGGAGTTGGCCTTGTCTTTGTCAAAGCCTCCAGCTTTTCCTTGACCTTAAGCATAAATATTTGCTGGCTTTCCATCATGGCCACCATTGCTTGCTGTGCCTGGATAAGGATGGCCCCTGGATTCATCCAACTGAAGGGGCTAGGTCCTTGTTTGTCCAACTCTGTATTAGGAAACTGATCTCCTGCTGAATCCTCACCCTCGAGTAGACAAGCAGGGCATTGTGGGCCCAGGTTGTGGTGCAGCAGGGCGGCACTACAGGAAGGGCATTTCTTGGCTTTCACCATCTAGGAGATGAGAGAAGGGCAGAGTTAATCAGAGTACCCAATGGGGTATAAGTACCTGTGTAGCATGTAAAAATTAAGATAATTTGTGGTACAAACTGAACTGGAAACTAAAGTAGACACAGGGATAATTTTAGAGCACCCAATGGTATCTATCAAGCCTCTGTGTAATAGATAAGGTATAGGGGATAAGAGGATTAACCACATGTTCTATCCACCCAAAAAGGCAGTATCCCTTTAAAACCAGAATTATTTTGATAATTGAATAACCCAAATTGCAAAAAAACCCTATAGCAACACCCAAGGGAGCAAGAGAAACCATGCAGAACTGTGTCCTTGCTAGTGCTCGTTTTGACCGGAATTCATGAAGATATTTAAAAAACCTGTCCAAATATTAAGTTTCCCAGTTGCGGATTACCCCCATGAGCATGATGCTGGTCAGATGGCCTCCCAATCTAAAATGGCGGAATAGCCACTGGAAGGCCATCTTCGCATTAAAATGGCTGCTGATTTAAAGAACGCAGGGTGCGGTAGAAGAGGCAGACTTGAGCATTAGCTTGCTTGGCTGCTGTTCCTTTTCCATTGCAGAATGCCGAATAATGCACGGGGCCCCATCTCTGTGTCTTGCACTGTGCGGGGCAGACAAAAAGAACTGTAACGCCAAAGTGCCAGACGGACAGTGGGGGCTGGCACTCAGTGGACCGGAAGGATGCTGGAAGGCCAAGCCAGCAGGCTGCTGCTATGAGGGACCTGGAGAGGCCAGGTGAGAAAAAAACCCAGCAAGGTAATATTCTTTTCTCCAAGCTCTGCCGAGTGGTCACTGTTTTAGTGACTGGATAGACGATTGCATGTGACCGACAAGGCTACCCGCTACTTACGAGGTAGCGCAGTCGGGTCCGGATACGGTGCCATGTGGCCTCTGCTTGGGAGGGGGAGAACCACAGGAGCAGGTGCCCGTATCTTATGGGGGAAGTCGGCAATCCAGTGCTCAGAGAATCCGAGCTGTATATTCTTAGTGCTCTGTGGCCCACACTTGGGAGGGGGGGACATGCCAAAGGAGTGTGCGAGATTCAAATTTCCATGATGCATATGGGGCCATTGGCATTGCCTAGTACTGGAGTGCCAAACAACACATTCTGCCTCTGAAAAAAATGATTTTTCATGGTAGCTAGCAAGCAAACAGCTGCTGTACAAAGCCTACAGTACAGTACACAGTGGCAAAAAAAATGCTAATCAGATCTGATCTAATATGCTTCTGCTGAATCCCCTCTCTGTCTTTTTTGTCTTAGAAACAGTAAATTACCATCTAACAAACAAACAGAACAATCCACCAAAACAAGTAAGGCCTAACAACCAGAGGCCAATTATCTCTGTGCCAGCTCTGTAATGCAGAATAACTAGAGCCACTAGAATGAAAATTAATCAGCAGAAGGGAGATTTTCTTATCAGTAGGAAGGCATTAAACATTTAATTAGCAGAAGAGTATCAAACAATTAAACCTAAACAAATGCTGTGGTTTTTCAAGGGTTCTGGCCTACCTTAGGTAATTAGTCGCTACAATGGAACTCCTGATATGCTTGTAGCCTCTCAGATGCTAAGGGGATTCTTGGTACCAAGGTATACTGCGAAATTTGATCTGGGTCACATGTGGATCATTAGCCTGTCAGGTGGGTTGGAAACCCAAGAGGTAATGTCTGGAGTGTCAAGGAAACCAACATAACACAATCCTCCTCTATCACAAATACTACAGCTCCTGGGGTCAATGGCATCCTGCATAGATTTGGTACCATGGGCCAGGTGGCAAATGAGGCCTCTGCAGCAGCTAGCCATACAGAAGACAATAGTAACAGACAACAACCTGGCATCCTCAGTCCACATCATCCCATCAATAAGGAAGTTGGTGCAATGGTGGACCTTCAGGAACAACCTTTCAGTCAGGGTAAGGATTGAGCAAGATTTCGAAGTGATAATAGATACAGATACAAGCCTGACAGGCTGGGACGCATCCACTGGCAACAAATCAGCACAAAGCAAATGGACAACCTCAGAGACCAAACTGTCCACAAACTTACTAGAAATGAGAGCCATCTACACAGCTCACTCACACTTCCAACACATAATAAGGGCAAAAGCAATGCTGATACGGTCAGACAAAATGCCCATGGTGGCATACATATCCAAACAGTGGGGTACAAGGAGCTGCAAAATGCAGTGAGAGGCCTCAGGAGTCCTCAACTGTGCCCAAAATAATCTCACACGTATATCAGAGTCCACGTAGTGGAAAAACTGAAAACCACAGTAGCGTGGCTCAGCCACCAACAAATCCATCCAGGGGAATGGAACCTAGACCACACATGTTCACCATGCTGAACAAAAGGTGGTGCCTGATAGAGGTGGACTTAATGGTGTCCTCCAAGAACAAACAATTACCAATATTCTATTCGAGGTTCAAGGGCAAAGAGTCCAGTGGGTTAGATGAATTATCACTGCCTTGGATGTTCAACAGGGCATACACGTTCTGACCATTACCCCTCATTCCTGACATACTACTAAAAATCAGGCAGACAAGAGCTATGCTGATACTGATCACACCTTATTGGCCAAGGCACCACTGGTTTGCCAAAGTAGTATCAATGGCTTTAGACCACCAAACATTGCCCAATCGACTGAACATGCTAACACAGGGTCAGATATGCCACCTGAACACACACACCCTCAAGTTGCCAGCATGGCTCCTGAAAGGGTGAGACTGCTGAGGGAAGGATACCATCAGTCAATTATCAACAGAATTCCGCAATCAAGAAGACTGACAACAACAGAAACTTACCACAGAAGAAACCAGCACTTCATCAGCATTTCCAAATACAAGGACATCGCAGCTTGAAAGTTCATAAATACTTTATTGTAGATGAAAGATATTTTATCTGAAACATGTCAAGTGCACATGCATTTTATGATGCTGTGGGTTATGTTTTATCTATAATAAAGTATTTATGAACTTTCAAGCCGTGACATCCTTGTACTTGGAAATGCTGATGAAATACTGGTTTCTTCTGTGGTTTGTACTGAATTATTTGGCTTCAGCCCCATCACCCTTGTGCACACTCCCTGTGCCTCAAATAACAGGAACTTACTAGAGATACTGGGAAATATTCTGAAGATGGTGTACAGTGAATAGTATCATTCCAGACCAGGCATCAATATCACAGATATTACCCTTCCTACAATGAGGCCTAGACAAAGGCTTTTTCCCATCATCACTCAGGGTACAATTTTCAGCTATGGGAGCAGCTGTTGGTAGGACCAACAATGAGTCCCCGGGCTCCCACCCAGAAGTCATCACATTCCTCAAAGCAGCAAGCATCATCAGACTTAAGGTCAGGAAAATCACAGCCACAGGGAACCTTAACTTAGTCTTAAACATAATAACCAAAGCACCTTTCGAACAAATGACCAAAACAGAGCTATCCTAGGTATCATGAAAGACACTATTTCTGGTAGCAATATGCTCAGTGAGAAGGATCAGCAAACTCACTGCTCTTTCACACAAACAACCATTCTTAACATTCTTTCCAGATAGTGTGTCACTAAGAACAGTCCCTTCCTTCATCCTAAAAGTGGCCACACTATTCCACTTGAGTCAAAGCATCGAGCAATTTTTGGTCGACTCAAACACACTACCATGGTATTAAGAATATACCTATAAAGAATGAACAACATACAAAAGTCAGAGACACTGTTTATGATCACCAAAGGCCACAACATGGGGATGGTGGCACTGAAATCCACCATAGCAAGATGGATAAAGAGAAGAATCAATGAGGCTAACAAGGCTCAGAACTCATTAGACCCAAAAGACCTTAAAGTCCATTCCACAAGAGCTGTAGCAACATCATGGGCAGACATGAACCAGCCATCGATGGAGGACATATGCGCTGCAGCGACATGGACCACCACACACACTTTTACCAGACATTACAGACTAGACAAGAACTGGTTATTCCAAATGGGATTTGGCAAGGTAGTACTGCAAACAGGAAAAACCTCATGACTCCACAGTGCTCACTCTATCCCTCCCAGTAACGTATTAATGGGCACTGCTTGTGAACACCCATGATGAAATGGCTGTGGGAGCGCCGCAGAGAATGCAATACACAATGAAAGCTTACTCACCTGGTAAAAGTGACTGTGGGAGCACTCTCTATGGCAATCCATATCCCTGTCCATATGAGACTGAAACATTGCGGAACCCAGACAACCAAAATATACTAATGGGCAACATATAGACATTGTACAGAATAAGGAGATGCTAACGTTCCTTTAAGGAAGCAATTTCTTCTTTCTTTATTATTAGCACGTATACTCAGGGAATAAATAATAGCTGCAATCAGTTATGCTTCCAGTTTTCATCTCATCATATAAGATATGCAGAGAATTAATGACATGAGTTAGTAAATTATTAGTGATGTGGCTTGCTAATAACACAATTTAGTTACAGGTATGGAAGACAATGAACTGAAGATTGCTGGGAGGACCAAGGGACTAAGAGGATGGCTCAAAGACCATCACTTGTGCATCATCAGCCTATGAGGCTGACATTTTAACCCAGGATGTAATGACTGAGGGAGTGCTGTAGATAATGTTTCCACAATCACCTGCACTGGGTAAGTAAACTTCCATTGTTTAGCCTCACTTTTCTTGTGATTATAATGAATTAGCATGCAGTAGACACTGCTCCCTGACCTTATAGGACAAAAAGTGTACAAAAACAGCGGATAATACTTAACCTGGTTCCAGCCATGTTAAAAGGAGCACTTCTGTTTTTATTTCAAATGTGAAAAAAGTACTAAAACATATTCAGAAAGTCAGGAGATAAGGGCAATCTAAAATAGAATACAAAAGTATAGATCAAAATTGTCACTGCTAGAGCTGTGTGGAATATAAAATTCTGCCTGAGAAATGGCCACAGAATTACTATTCCAATTCCATGGAATTTTGCAGAATTTGGGTGTACATTGTGCAAGATTTTACCCAATTGTAAATTTAAATTACTTTGGTCTAGTTTTTACAATATGTATCCTAATGACACCAAATTTGGCATGTACATGGGTACTGATAGTCTACATATGTGTGACAAATCTGAGAGACCTAGATTAAAAGAGAGCTGAGATATGGGTGGCCACACATTTAATCAAACCTTCATTTTCAGTTTTCCTTCTAATTTTAAAATTTCTCATCCAAATGTCTCCACAGCTACTGTATTTAGAGACACTTGCAACATGGTTATGTGCATCAAGTTTTAAGTTTTAAAGGGAAAGGGAACATTGTTTAACCAGGAGTAGCACACTATGCCGAAGCTTGTTTCCAGATGTGACCTGGGAGTACAAGGAAGTTAAGTGACTTTCTCAGGATCACACAGTATGCACCTAGGCAGCTGTGGGATTCAAACCCAGGTGTCCAAATCTGCTGCTCAGAGCCTTAACCCACTGCACTATACTGCTTCCTTAAAGGGGGCACTTCTATAGGCAGACAAAAATTTTGCCAACATTTAGATTTTAGAGTAGTATAATTTTGAAGGCATTCATCAAAATGTTATAATGTTTTTCAGCTAAATGGGATATTACTACATTTATACATGTACCTATGTTGAGATTTATAGCTCTAAAGGTGCCTGGGTTGTAGCAGATAAAAATGTTCATCAATTTTCTCACAACAAAATAAAATGACAGACTTTGAGCACCTATCATTTTGAGGTGATGCATCCTAATGTCATCATATTTAACAGACCTTTAGAATTCCTATCAAAACGTAATCATACCAAATTGTAGATTTCTAGCTCAGTAGAAGATTGAGTTATGACTATATTAATACATTTTAAGTTTCAGTTGTTTTGGTCTAGTTTTTAAAGTACATTTCTAATTGATACCAAACTTGGCAGGTATATAGGTACTAACCGTTTTCATAAGTGTACCCAATTTCAGAGTCCCATATTGAAAGGGGATAAGTTGTGGTGACCAAACATTTAATCAAAATTGAATTTTCAGTTATTTCCATCTAATTAAAAAATATCTTATCCAAATTTCTCCAGTGTCAGGATTTAAAGAAATCTGCAACATAGATATGTGCACCAAGTTTTAATTATCAAACTTTAAAGGGGGCTGTGCTATAGGTAGCCAAACATTTTGCCCAAATTTTGATTTTAATTATTTTAGTATAATTTTGAAAACATTCATCAAAATGTTATACATAGCCGACCCAGTGATGCTGAGGGTTGAGGCGCTGGACGCCACACCTCATGCCATGATGGTGAGCCAGGTTCAGGAATGAGCCTGGACCACTGGAGGGCGGCAGGGGAGGGAAGTGATCGAACATCTGGATGGACTGCTCTCTCTTCCCGGGGGAGGGCTTGGGGTTCACTTGCTCTTGAAGTGACCTCTGGTGGCAGGCTGGAGGTCACTGATTGTAGCAGCATGGTGTATGCCTGGGGGCAGAGCCAAGGCATTCCATTGCCTTGCTGGCTGGGTTCCGCAAGGGACAGTCAACAACAAAGTAAAATCCCAGGCTCGACGAGGAGATGATGGGGACCCCAGGGATCGCCCTTTCATCCTCAGTGCTGGGCCAGGCCACACTGGGGATCCACAGCTGACTTTCTAGAGGGATGGACCCTCTAATTCCAGACTGAACCACAGAGGGAAGGAAGGCCCTGTTCCGGGGGGTGATCCAGAGCACTGGGAAGTCCCTCAGGGAAGGGTGAACTGGTGTGGAGGGCCACAGCGGGGAGAAGAATGGGTAGGATTGTGTGGGCACCTCTGAAGGATGCCTCTGAAAAACCAGTGCATAAATAGAATAAAAAAAAAAAAGTTATACATTTTTGCAGGTATAAGGGTTATTATTACATTCATACAAGTTCCTAGTTTCAGATTTCCAGCTCCAAAGGTGCCTGAGTTACATGCAGATAAAAATGTTGATGAAATTTCCCACAAAAAATGAAATGACAAACATTGAGCATCTATAATTTGGACAAAATACATCCCGATATCAAAACATTTGGCACACTGTTGGAGAACATATGAGAAAGTGTCAGATCTTTATCTCAATTGACAGCCGAGTTATGACTAAATTAATAAATTTCACAAATTCTGCAAAATTTCATCAAAAATCTGTTATTTTCACAGAACATCAAAGAATTCCATTGGAATTCCATGAATTCAGAATTTTCTCATTCTGAACAGCTCTAGTCACTGATATCATACAATACTGATTTAAGTATTAAATAAAATACCTAACTTGGTCTAGCTAAGTGTTCTGTGCTCTCTTATCTTTCAGGTCTCTGGGCAACAATAACTTGTTTGTACCAAATTATTACTGGTTCACAAAGTATTTCAAAGAGTTGGGACACTAACTGTCTTCTCCCAGCTTACCTTGTTTTCACCCAAATGTACTGTATATCATCTGCATAGTTAAGTGACATCATTTTTGATTCTCTGGATGCATATATTTCCAAGAAATAATACTTTGATTCAGTCTTTTATAAATAGCGAGCAAGGTCTAAGTCCTTTATAGAATCCTTCCCCAATACCCATGCACATATGATTGCCTATACGCCAGCTATTCACTGAAACTAAGAAATATACACAAAGGTGTGCAATTGACTTAAAAAATGGGTAAACAAACTTCTGAGATATAACTGGCTAAGACCTGTTACACAACTACTATATATAGTGATATGTTGTGATGCATGATCACATGTTCTTTTTTTTCTTCTTTGTTAAAGTCTTGTTTTATAAGTGGAATAATACAATCCAGAGATCCCACAAAACTATTATCATTGGACTTTCCAGATGGTGTTTGAAGGCACCTGGTCTGTGGCTTCCTGCTCACAGCGAACTTCGGGTGTGTGGTAATATAGATTATAAAATAGGAAGGGAAAATTCTGCATCCTGATTGGTCATTAGCCGCGCATTAGCAGTGTCTAGTGCATGGCTAAAAACAAGTTCTGCTGACCAGGACACAGCACAGTAAAGAAATCCTTGAGGTTTAGAATTTTTTAAAAATATTTAGCTACCATTGTTTTTGTCTTTTCTGAGGCATTCCAACACCTTAGTTCATAATCCCCATCAATCAGTAACAGTGAACTGAACACTCTGTAATGAAGCTGGACTGATTTCCTGCTGCAGTCTTTCACAATATATAATTTTGTCTCTTTTTTCTTGACTTTTGCCTGATATGCTCTGTGGGTATAAACTTTGACCCCCATGGTGCAGCACCCGCACCCCCACACATCAGTCATTTGCTGCTTGCTGTCTTTTTCAGCCAGGCTACTCTTCTTTAACCAAAAATTAAAGTAAGTAAACAACTGTTAAATAATGAAACTCACTAATCAAAAAGCAACTGATTGTCTTCCTTGCACAGTTTGAAAGATGAAGTCTCCAACTGGTTTGTGTTTTGAAAGATCGCATTAATGCTATGTTCTCCCTCTCCCATAGTACACAGCTATCATCTGTTCTTTTGTTTATCAAGTGATGGGACATTTGTCTAATAACAAATAGCAGTTACTTGATTTTATTCGCCAGCATTTTAGTTCCCTTACTAAATGAGTCCCTCTGCCATAGGGTGAAAAAAACTACTGACATACCGACAGTATAATCATCCTGATGGAAGCCTCCAGTTTTAGTTTTATTATACCTCCTTTACATGGTACCACAGTCTCTTGCATGAAAAGAAACACAGACACAATTAAAGATGAACAAAAAAGTAAAAAAAAAGTTGACTAACAAGTCACACATTTGTATTAAGGTTATGGGTGGGGTGCAGAGCTACTGTACTGTGACTCAAGAAAAACTACAGGTACGGGGGCCACAGTAGGTCAAAAGACCTAAAGCAAAAATGAAAATGAGTCAAGCTTATGCACGCAGAGGGACTATTTTATATAAAATAAATATGCCTGTTTAACATTTTTATTAATTAAATCTATTCATTTTAATTTGTAAAGGAATAGCAAATAAAGAGTCCCATTTTATAAGTGCACTAAAGCACTCGGGGCTGTGCATTAGACAGTTCTAATGCACAGCCAGGGGTTGATGGCACTCATCCTGCAGCATCACACCTTAATACACCCCATGTCATGTATTAGAACTGTCTAATGCACATCCCATAGTGTCTTGCTGCTTGCATAATGCACATCCTGTCATGAGTTATTGCTCACTTCACACTTGAAAACTGGAGCCATACTGAAATCAGTCCAGCATTTTTCATAATATCTTTAATCATGCTTTCTTACTATAACTGATATTTTATATCTCATACCAACTTTCCAAGTAAACCTCCTCCTGACTCATTAATCTGTAATCCTGTATGATGAACTTTTTCCCAAGTCTGTTTCCATGGTTCAATAGCAAACAGAGATGTTGCAAAGTTCCTGTACTGGCAAAGATATGACAAAGTCACAAACTTTATTTCTTAAAAACATTATGAAGGGACCCCACTTTGCCAAATTTGGTGTGAAGTGCAGTTTCTAAACTGTGCAAGGTGCTTCATCAACAAAACCAGCTCTACTTCACAGGGTGAATAGGTGGGCAGGTCAGAGGGTATGCAAAAGTCTGAAAAAGAGTTTTCTCACAGATATTTTTCTTGACTGCACTCTCAGTGCTAGTAAATGTGATTGGAAATGAAATGGGCTGCAGTGGGGTGTCATAATTTTGCTGTTAGGAAAATGTAGGTACATACAACAGCCAATGGATATAGGCTGCCATTGCTTCCAAATATTGCCTGTCTGATATGAAAGTAACATGAAAGGCTATGTATGACATACACTAAGCACACTGGATTGTCCCGCTGGAATTAGGGAATGATGTTTGGAGTGACTGAAGCTAGGTACACAGGAGTAACTGTCTCTAGTAAACAAATTTTTTCTCTAGTATTATTTTTATATTTATTTTTATTTATTTATTTATTGAATCTAGGATTAACAGCATTTGAGCATGACTGCTCCTTTATAAAGGTTCCACATTATATGGTTACCGGTAATTAAGCTAGAGTAGTAGAGAATAACAGTATTTCAGGCTATTATGCAAATAGAACAACATGGTGCATTACAAACAAGAGGAGAGACTTGAATAGCATTATTGCAAGGATTAAAAGAGTAGGCAAACAAGTTAAGCAATGGATATACAATGGTACATACAAATACAAAGTTGCAAGAATTAAACACAAAGTGCTGGTGTCTACAATTTGAGGAGATATCCCAGAGTAGGAGACTTCTGGGTGAGAAAGGGAGGTTAGTGAGGGGTAGTGGAAATCAAAAGGAAGGGAGGGGTAAATGGTGGCTAGAGGAGAAGGGCAAGGGCAGGGACTGTGGTAGTGGGGAGGCTAAGTGGGGCAGGGTGGGAGGGAAAGACAAAGGAAGGAAGGGGTATGTGGGAGATTAGGGGGAAGGGGAGCAGGTCAAGTACCAGGGCTTCAAGATGTTGTGGGAGAAGCAACCCAGATGGTGATGTCAGTACAGTAAGAAGAGAAGGAGATCACTGCAGGAGGAGAGATATAATTGAGGTGTGCCTCGCACATGGGATGGGTGCAGAGGAGAGATTGGTCTGAGGAGATATCCAACCAGGCTTAGGGGTAAGGCATGAGGAGCTTTAGGATGCCCATGGGACAGCTTTAGGAGGTGAGATCACAGTCACAGTCACTGATCGAGGTAAGATATGTGCGCAGTTGATGCTTGAAGGGGTCAAGCTTGGGTTCTGAAATGAGTGCAGCATTAAGGGAATTTAGCCAGAGGGGAGCCCTATACCCAAAGGACCACTGCCCTTGTGTTGTGTGATGAAAGGGACTTGGAAGGCTGCTTTACTAGACCCTCTGGTGAGTATTGGGCTGATAGAAGGACTGAGGAGAGCCTGCACCCCTGTGGGTGCAAGGCCAAGTGTGGCTTTTTTTTGCTAACAGGCATACATGGAATTGTATCCTTTTCTCAAGATTGAGCCAGCCAGTGTTAGAGTAGAGTGTACATGTATGAGTTGAGTGATGGGCCCCAAGAATTAGCCTATAGGCTTTGTTGAGGGCTCCTTTTATTTTTTTTAAGTACCGTATTAGAAGCAGCTCCATAAACTACTAGGCTGTTGTCTATAACAGACAAGACCACTCTGGTGACTGCAAGTTTGATGGTGCTATCAGTGAAGCAATGCCTGTGGCAGTAGAGTTGCCCAAGTCTGGCATTTGTTGCCTTGGCGACGAAGTCAATATGTAGCCCATAAGAAAGGGAGCAGTCCAGTGTGACGCCGAGGTATCTGAAATTGATGACAGTTTCAAGATGGTCATTGCTGCAATGAAGATTCTTGATGGAATAAGCCTTATGATGGTTATAAGGGGAGGTGAACAATATCGTCTTAGTTTTCTTGTAGTTTAGTAAAAGCCTGGCATTATGGAACCAAGCCTCAACCACAGTAAAGTCAGCTTGCAGCTGTTTTTCAAGCAGATCAGGTGCAGAGTGCAATGTGCAAAATACAGCTCCGTCGGCATATAAGAGTACGTTGTATTGGTAGGTTTTGGAGAGGTCAGTTAGGAATATACTGAAAAGCAGGGGGCCCAGGAGAGAGCCTTGGGGTACCCCTGTGAAAACAATTTGATGGTCGGATACAGAATATTGTATTTTAATCTGCTGTGTCCTCATGGAGAGGTAACTCCTAAACCATCCTATGGGCACAGTGGAAGTCCCTTTGTGGGTGAGCTGACCAAGTAGTTGATCATGATTAACTGTATCAAAGGCCTTGGTGGGGTCAATGTAGATGGCCCCCACCAAGGACCCCTGGTCCAGCGACTCATGAATGTAGCTGGTGTACTCCACAAGGGCGTAGTTGTACTGTGTGCCTTGTGGAATCCATGCTGCTGCTGACACTGAAGTTTGTGTTTGGCGAGGTAGTCATCTAGCTGGTCATAAACTATTATTTTGAGGACCTTCGATAGGGGTGGGAGGATTGATATTGGCCTGTAGTTAGTGAGGTTTGTACGGTCACCATTTTTGAACACTGGGGTGACAGTTGCCGCCTTCCAGAGAAGTGGAAATTTGCCTGCGATAAGTGAAAAGCTAAGGACCCATGTTGGGTGGGGGAGAATGACATCAAGAGTTCCAAAAATGGGAGCTGCCTGAGCTGAAATGCAGGACTTTTGCTTTCCCAGCAACTGCACTCAGCATCAACATCAACATCAACGTGGAAAGCATGAACATAGGCTATTATGCTCCCTACCAATTGAATAAGATTACTGATGATGTAATTTCCTGTCTTCTGCTCTGGATACAGTTGCTAATCATAGCTTATGTTCTGCTGAGGATGCAGATGAAATTGTCGTGGGAATCTAAACATCATCATCATTTATTTTATTTTTGTCATTGATTACTTGGCATGAGTGCGAGTGTGATATGAACGTGAACAAGAATGTGAGCATGGTCTGTGTGTGTGAGACAGAGAGAGAGCGAGAGAGAGAGAGACAGAGACAGAGAGAGAGAGACCGGGAGAGTGATACATGCTAGAATGTTTATTTGAGTAGGATTCCTGTTTCAGACTGCTGGTTGTAGGAACATGGACCTTTATTGAGAGGGATTGCTATTGGTCATTAGAAATAACCTCTCAGATACACAAGACAGTTGCTTTACAGCACTACCCAAATCTCATTCAAGTGATCCTTTACTTTTTCCAATGTTTCTTCTTCGCTCCCGGAAGTGTTGGGTGGCTGAATTTGTTCTGTCTTGTGCTTGTGATGTGTAGGTCATTGATAAAGTCTCTTGCTGCTTTTTCACGACTTGTCTATCAGCAGTATTTAAAATGAGTTTTCCTGGCAAATTAGCATATTGCTACACTTTCAGCATTAAAAGCACTAGGCATCACCAGTAAATCTGAAAAAAAGAAAAGTGACAATTACTGACCGACAGGCACAGCAGCAGAGCTACAACTCATCCCTCCAGTGACCTAGGTTTCAGAATGAGTCCAGGTCCTCAGACGCTGGCCAGCGGAGGGATGAAGGAGCATCCCAGAGGATGTTCTTCTTCTCTCGCAATGGAGGGTCATTGCCTTTGCTGAAATATTGCCACCTGAGTAACTACAGGTGGTAGTGCAATGGAGATATGCAGAGAGTAGGAAGGATAACAGTCAGAGTCTACGCAGTCACACTTTGCATGCGGTTGGACTCCATAGCATGTAGAAACATAGAATTTGTCAACAGAAAAGGACTGCTTGGCCCACCTAGTCTACCCAGATGTTCCTTGCCTAATCCTTCTCCACAGATTCGAACTGGTCTCAGGTGGCACTCTCTCCTCCGTGCCTATTTACTAATATTCCCTTATGTCTATCCCATGTATGCTCAAAGCCCCCACTGTTTATGATTCCACTACTTCCACTGGCAGTCTGTTACAGGTGTCTACTACCATTTTAGTGAAGTTGTAGTTCTTCACATCCCTCTTAAATTTCCCCCCTAGAGTTTCATTGTATGCCCCCTGGTCCTAGTGCTGTTTCTTATTTGAAAGAGGCTCCCCTCCTGCACCTTGTTCACCCCTGTGAGGTACTTGTAGATCTCTATCATGTCCCCTTTCACTTTCTTCTCTTTCAGGGTGTACATGTTCAGATCCCTCAGTATCTCTTCATGGGGCTTCTCATGCAACCCCTGCACCATTTTAGTTGCTATCCTCTGGACTGCCTCCACCCTGTCTCTGAGCTTTCTGAAATGTGGCCACCTGAACTGGACACAATACTCTAGATGGAGTCTCACTAGTGAATGTTACACTGGCAACACCACCTTCTTCCTCCTGCAGGAGATACCCCTTGCCATGTACCCCAGCATCCCACTAGCCCTCCTTACTGCTCTGTCACATTACCATGTCACTTTGAGTTCATCAGTTATGATAACCCCAAGGTCTCTTTGCTGCTTAGTGATTGTCAGTACCTCCCTCCCATTCTATACTCTGCTCCTGGGTTCCTCTGCCCTTGTTGCACGATTTTGCACTTTTTGGCATTGAACCTCAATTGTCATGCTCTTGATCACTCCTTGAGTTTCACATTCTCTCCACCCCTTCATGTGTGTCCATCCTATTATATATTTTGGTATTATCTCCAGAATGGCATACCTCCCCTTCCAGTTTTTCTGCAGTGTCAGTTATGAAGACACTAAAGAAGACTGGTCCCAATGCTGATCCCTGTGGCACCCCACTTGTCACTTCCCATTACAGTGAGTGCCATTAACCACCACCCTCTAATATCTATATGTTAACTAGTTTCTAACCCAGTTCACCAGTTTGGATCCCACCTTTAGGCTAATCAGTTTCCTTCATGGCACCATGTCAATAACTTTGTTTAGGTCCTTATAGGCTACATCCTCTGCCCCCCATCTATTTCCCTCATCACCCACTCAAAGAAATAGATCAGATTCATCTGTCATGACCACCTCCCCCAAATCAATGCTGGCTGTAGTCTTGCAGCTCACTCGATTAAAGATACAAGTATACCAGTCTTTCACACACATGTTCACATTGTCACATTTCTTGTTTTAATTTGTTGTTTATGCCCTTCTTTCTGACACAGCCCCTATCCAGTGGCTACCACCCATCCTATACCCGACCATACCCAGCATTTACCTGTTTTTAACACTTTTTCCCCTGAGACAAGGATCACCCTACTGGCCATTCTGTATGATGTACTTGCCCTTCCATATGAGGACCTCTAGGGCAGGATGGCTGGTTTGATCAACCAGTACCTGGGTTTGACCATTTGTTTAAACAAATATGACCACATTTGTTCTGCATTCACAGACACATCCTACTCTTCCTACACTGACTCTAGGACTGAATGAGATGCATGGGATACTATGGTAAACGCTATGCTATAGAACGTACCAAGTAACCATCCTTTTGGGCAGGAAGTCAAATGACCTGCTGTCTGGCACCCACCATGCAGGAATGACTATGCAAACAATGCAGAGGTTTTTACTTTACAACAAAGACTATAAAGCTTGGTGGATAGACTTTGTCCATCCCAGTTAGGAAGTCATTTATTAAACTCCCTTCTCTATTTTACTTCAATTCCTATTACTGCAGGTCAAGTCTTGTATAGTCTGATATAGTCTGGATATCAGATGCCTTTTATATTTTCATTGTGTCATTAATATACCATGATAATGCTTATACTGTAAACGAACAATGAATATCTTTTGCTGTTTACTGTCAAGTTCCAACAAATTGTCTCCTATAGTATGTGGAAATCTTCCTCCCTGTCTCATCGGTGTAAGTTATACAGTTTAATCTAATTTTTCTGTTTGTCTCTGCCTCTGCTTTCACCAGCTGGGAGAAGTAGAATCTATTTTAAGATGAAGGACCATAGCTGGCCCATTGGTACTGCAGCAGCACTGCTGCTTGTAATGCCAGTGATCTGGGTTTGAGATCTAAGCCCAGAGCATTAGAGGACCAGCAGGGAGAGGAGGACTGAGTGTACCAGAAGAAGCTTTCCTCCTCCCAAGAGTAAGGTCGCTTAGTTCCAGTGCAGTACTATCACCTGGATGGCTGTAGGTGGTGGTGAAGCTTAGAGGCCTGTAGGGAGAATAACAGGTGTCACAGGCCATCCTTCATATGAGTGCACCTGGTACATACCAGTGAGAGTCCTGAGGAGGGGATTGTTAAGTAAAAAAACTTAGCTTGTAGCAGGATGATGCTAAAATAATCCTGGCAATGTATCTGCACTGTCAACCTCACCAAGTATTCTGCCAAAGAGGACGCTGAACCAAGGGCTTCACGTAGGCCGATGCTTTTATATGCCTCTGATGGTGTACTTATGGAGGGGACACTATTGTGCAATTGTATTTTAGGGCCTAGGGATGGGCTTTGGATGGGGATTGCATTTAAAGACATTGTCTGCTTCTGGCACAGTGGTAGGAGCCAGCAATTTATTTTAAATCTGTCTCTGGGAGGATGAGGAAGCGGAGAGTGGGAAATAACTAAGGTTGGGGAGACTGTGTCCCTATAGCATATAGGCTCATAAGTCTGACACAGACAAAACCCAGATACTGTACTTGGATAATTGATTTCAGATAGGGTCAAAACTTTCCCAGAAACATTTTCAGGAGCAGATCTACAATACATAAGGCTATTTCCTGGATTGCTGAACTATCTGAAGGAGCTTGAACAATGCTGTTATGTACTGTCTGATCATCTGTAATAAGTAGCAGTAACTCTGCACAAGTCAGTGGTTTACTACCACTCATGACTGCATGAAATGTAAAAAGGATATCTGAAAGGGGAAGAGTACTGGTAGAAAATTCCAGAGTGTGTGACTGGGACTAAACGAAATATGTACAAAATGTGGAAAGTGACTGCCTAGGGAATTAGAACATGAATAAATATAAGCCATATAGCAATTCTGTAGGAAGAAAAGAAAAAAAAATCTTGTCTTAACTTGTTGAAATGTGTGGTTAAAGCAGCAGTATTTGTTAGTAATAGGAGGAATACTATAAATATATGTGTTTATATATATATATATATATATATATATATATATATATATATTTTCAGCAATAATGTTTGTCTGGCAAACATATCAATATACACATTTGTCATTGTGTTTTCTTTAATTTATGAGCCAGGATACAGGATTTTGAAGATTTAAAAAATTGCCCACCACGAAAAAATGAAATATTTTGGTACAGTGTTGTGCTGTTTACCATCAGAAACATGTGGTAGCACTATTTTAATGCATATACGCTATGGCCTGTATATTCAGACTGCACCAGGCAACAGCATAAGTTGGGGTGCATTGCAACTGAGCTGCAGCGGGGTCAGGACAGGGTGATATTCAAAGCAGATGCACCATGGCACATCACCATTGAATATGGCACTGAATGTGCATGGCGCAAGTACAATGTGCCAGCGCAGCACACAGACAGGGAGGACCAGGAATGCTCCAGTGCAAATGCAGTTGCGTTGGGTGCATCATCCGTGATATTCAGAAGAGGGCATAGAAATGGGGCCAAAATATATGCATGGCACAAATGGAGAAGCTTGCATCTGCACTGTAGATAAAGGGCACTGTGAATAAATTGTGGTGGTGTCAGTGAAGTTCCCAATGGACAGGTATCCACATTAAGAAAACACCAAGGTAACTGGCACTAATTGACACCCTTGTGTAGGCAGTCTCACATAAGAAGTCAAGGATTAAGTGGGCAGTGTGGAGAAACTTGCACAGTGATTGCCAATGCTATATCCATCAAGTGAATAAACAGAGGGGTTCAGTATCCTGTGGTAGAATGGCCCATGTGGTGCTCATCCACAAAAGTGGGCCAAAGGATGAACCAGGAAACTATAGGCCAGTGAGCCTCACATCGATCGTGGGAAAGCTCATGGAGACCATACTAAAAGAGAGGCTAGTGAACTTCCTGGAAGAAAACGGTCTCCAGGATGGTCAACAGCATGGGTTTATAGTGGGCAGATCCTGCCAAGGAAACTTTGTAGAGTACTATGACTGAGTAATGCAGGAACGGTACAAGGGCCATGCAATGGATGTCCTGTATTTGGACTTCTGCAAAGCCTTTGATTCAATGCCACATGAGAGGTTGGGGGGAAACCTGGAATATGCGGGGAGGAGAGACCAAAAATGGTGAAATGAATGGCTAAAGGGAAGGCAGCAAAAGGGTGGTAGTGGGGGGGACCTCTCGTTACCGAGTGGTGACGAGCGGGGTACCACAGGGATCGGTACTGGGACCGGTGCTGTTTGGGATTTTTATTGCAAATATTTCACATGGTATCTGGAGCAAGATCAGTCTGTTCACAGATGATAACAAGATGGGAGCTGCGGTTGATGACACAAAGGGGTGGAAGGGGTTGCAGGAGGACCTGGCTAAGCTGCAGGACTGGGCGGAAACATGGCAGTTGGGGTTCAATACCAAGGAGTGCAAGGTTCTGCACTTCAGAGCCAGGAACCAGGGGAAGGATTATCACTTGAATGGAGTACAGTTGGGGAGCTCCACAGAGGAGAGAAACCTAAGTGTGATCATTATGGGGAGCTTGAACAACTCTGCTCAGTGCAGGAAGGCAGCAGCAAAAGCCAACAAAATGCTGGGGTGTAGTGCAAGAGGGATCTCCTCCAGAAGGAGGGAAGTTGTCATTTGTCAGGCCCCACCTGGAGTACTGCGGGCAATACTGGGCCCATTCCTGAAGAAGGTCATCAGATTGTTTGAGGGGGTACCGTGAAGAGCAACAAAGATGATCCAAGGATTGGAGAGCAAGCCCTACGAGGACAGACTGGGAGAGCTGAATATGTACTTTTTTGGAGGAGAGGAGGGATGGTGGGGATATAATTGAGACCTTTAAGTATCTGAAGGAGATAAACAAGACCAACACAGAAGGGATGTTTCAGATGAGAAGGGGGAGGGACACAAAAGGGCATGGACTGAGATTGGACGGGGGGGAGATTCAAGACGGAGATGAGGAGACATTTTTTCACAGAAAGAGTGGTGGAAAAATGGAACACCTTATCAGACAAGATAGTGCCTTGTAAGACAGTGGGCAGTTTCAAGAGAGGTTAGGACAGGGTAAGGGTAGGGGATACTGGGAAGGTGGGTGGGAGGGGCAGCTGTGAGATGAGGGGCTAGCCACACACTCAAGCAGACTAGACAGACCATGAGGCCTATTTCTGCTTGCAGTTTCATATGTTCATATGTTTGTATCAATCTGGCACCTGTTACAACCACTATACTGATACACAGAAAAAAAGAGCACTGATTATGTTGGTGGGCTTCTGTAACAATAAGGTCACTGATACAATACAAAATGATGACCTAAATGTTAAAAAAATCAAATTACCTATGCTAAGATAGTGTAAGATGTGCCCAACTGCACTTGGGACCTTGATTCTACCAGAACATTCTATATTCTAAAGGGGATGCATGCTATATTGGCAGTACACATGCCTAGAAATCAGAGGCTAGAGGAGCATTTGGTGGTGTCCAAGTTGTTTTGCTTGTTGGATTGAGAATCACATTTTGATCCTTACAGAGGTCATCTGAGGTGTTGGGATACTGGGCAGCTGTTGCCCACATTCAAACTGTGAGGGGTTCATGGGCAGTCTACAAGCTTCTGCAGGACCTGCACTGTCTTCCATTGTATGGTGATGATGGCCAGGGTGCTCCCATAGGTGATTCAACAAGGCAAGATGGCTTCTCCTGTGCATGACGAACATACAGGCCTAAGGGGATATGTTGCTTCCAAGATAGGGTAGGCATTTTAAGAGCAAGTTTTAAGTCACTCAGGTAAGGATGAGTCAGGAAGGATTGAGGCAAGGTAAGGATTTCTTTTAATAGTGTCCTATTCCAGGGGTTAATGGGGGTGCTGTTCAAACAGTTTATAAATACAGACATCAGTATCAGAAGAATATGATAAGTTAAAAATACATTTGTATGTACCATAAGCTTGTTTATAAAGGAGGAATATTTTTTTCCTTCTTTAATGTCTCCACTGAGGAGGAACTCCTAATGTGGAACAGAATGGAGTTCCAAATAACTTGTGCCACCACTGAGGAAGCTCTATCTCCTGACTGCTTTAAATGGGATTTTGGTGCAGCCCACAGCAACCCTTCAGTGGAGCTTAGTGAGTGATCAAGAGCATACCAGAAAAAGAAATCTTAAAGACAGTTGCTGTAGCACACAAACAGTGAAGGGCCTTGCAAGTTAACATTGAAATTGTGAAGGTGGTGTGTCACCGACTACTGTAGGTAGCCAGTACAAATGCTATAAAACAGCCTTGATGTGCTCAAAATACAAAGTCCTTTTAGAGCACTCAGAGTGAGCATACTAGAGAAGCAGTTTGCAGGAAAGCAGAGTATTGGATCATAAAAGCAGGCTAGGAGAAAATAAAATGTCTACGCTGTTTGTTTTTTGTGCATCTCTCCAAACCATACAGATACTCTCAAGCCTCATTCCACAAGCAAAGCATCATTTATATGGAAATCCCTGCTTATGTTAAATTGACTGAGCTACACCAGAACTGTCTTTTAAACAGGCTTAAGTGTCTAATCTAATTTTGGTAGAGAATGACAAAGCACGGACACGTGTTGTGTCTTCTTCTTTGGGGCTCCTCAATATAATCCAGTTGTAATCTCAATAAGGCACCTTGTTAGACCCCAAGACAAAGTCCATTTAGAGCAATTGCAGTGAGCATACTATACAGGTACTTTGTGGGAAAGCAAAGTATGGGATCTGTAAATGAATGCTAGGAGAGAAGAAATATCCAAATTGTCTGTTTTTTTGTACATCTCACCAAACCGTGCACATACTCTTAAGCCTCATTCCCAAAGCAAGGCATAACAGGTATGCAATTACTGTACTTGTGTAAACTGAGAGCATGTATATGATTACTGCATGGTGGGGATGCAGTGAACTAGTTTCACTAAACTGGTTTTGAAAACAGTTTCAAAAACACTTCTGTAGTGTGGACAGGGTCAAAGAGACTCACAAGGCACAAGTTGTATAATTTCCATAGCTAATGTATTGATCAGATTGAAAGAATTCAGAGCACACAGCGTTTTTAGGATCAACTACAGTCACTGTAGTAGCAGTTCTTACCATATTACCACTTCCTTGTGATTGCATAGCTGTTAGCTTCGTTTGCATGTGATCAATTTTTTACTGATTTTTCCCATCATTTAAGTTTTGGTCTATCTTCCTTACCTGTTGCTCCTATCCCAACAAGCCCCTTGTCACTTTTTGTTTCCACCATGACAGGTATACATGTATTTTCAGTACAGTAACTTTTATAATCAAAAATATACTAGGTACTTATACACTAAAAAAAGTATATATTTTTGAAAGTAGCACAAAATATTACATCAGTTGTTCATAAAGGAGCCACAGGTAAGTGAGGGGGAATAGCCTAAGTGACCCAACCAGGAAAGGGATAATGTCCATAATATCCTAATTATATCCATAATATCCATATTCAACAATTACGGTAAGCACAGTATAACATAATCAGATACAAATGACTACGTTTTCCTTACATTATAAAAGTTTATAATCTAGAAACACAGCCATGAATACATGTCCCCCAATATTATATGGGTAACACTCCAGGGTACATTCCAGGAAAGAAATTCCTGACACTAAACAAAACTTTCAGTACCTTTAAGCAATTTTAAGAGAAATATTGTTCAGAAAATACAAAATGAATTAATATCCTCTATCAGTTTATAACTGTGCAGCAGGAGAGCAGGGTCCATGGGCCATCAACAGGGAATGCTATGGTGTCAGAACGTGCCACTTCCCAGTCTCAAGGTGGGACATGCTGTCATTGGTGTATTCACCCAACTGGCCATCTGAGCACTGACCCTCGAGCTTCCTTCCAACTTGGGTCATCAGTGTGGAAGTACCATGCATTTCCATTGCACCATCAGGTGGCCCGCACTGTCACAGTTTTAAAGAGCAGTGTCAGAGGCATTTCTGTATCAGTAAATTAGAATGTGTGTCTCTCCAGTACTGTGGGAAGCAATGCCCCCCCCCCGCACCAAATAAGGAAGATGCCACTTTAGAATGAGGAAATCTAGGAACTGCGTGTGGTTACCTGATAAATATTCTTGACATCTAACCTAATTTACAAAAACAATGAAAGAAAGAAAGAAAGAAAGAAAGAAAGAAAGAAAGAAAGAAAGAAAGAAAGAAAGAAAGCCTGTTGTGACATGGTACATTCATGTTTTTGACAGAAGCCTGATGCAATTTACTTTGGCACAAGCAGTTCTGCTTTTGACAGAAGTACCATTAGGAAATCAGAATTGAAGCACGTTTTGATGCTGCTTGCTCCTTGCCTCATTCTTTCTTGGTGCAAGCACCATGCATCATTCTCTGACCTTTGAAAATTTAGTCCATAATATCTAAACAGCTAATCCAAAAAAACCCACCTAGAAATAAGAAAATAAATGCCTACCAGTGGTGTGGAGGGCTGAGGCATCAGTGCCTTACTTCCTGCTATGCAGGCAACTCATGTTCATGGTGTGAGCAGGTCGCCGGGGATTGGCCGGGCAGGAGGAGGAGGATTGAGCATCCCATGGACAGCTCTCCTCCTCCAGGGAGGGGGTGGAATCAGTGGTCTGTGTTAGCCTGGCTCCCTAGCAGAGGCTGGGGGCTGGCACATTGACAATGTGCAATGGATGGGCAGAGGCAGGGAAGATGCCCAGCGTGCCACATGTGGGAGTGTATGTGACACTGCATTTGGTGTCATAGCATATCCTTCCTTTGCTGGGGAGAAAAACAGGGGAAAATAAAGGCGGCTGGATGATGGCAGGCATGCAAAGGCCCTGCCCCTTGACTAGCCGGGCTTACTAGCTCAGCTGGATCTGGACATCGGTGAGAGTCTGGCCTTCCCCTCCCACGACCTCACTGGGGAGGGGCAAGTACTGGTGGAAGAAGGCTGGTGACAAGTCTCGGTGGATGTTGTGGGGACAGGGCTGGGGTACCCACCAGAACATGGGCCAATTGGAGGATGGAGTATGAAGAAAATCACCAAAAAAGAAAAATAAACTTAACTCAGAGGAAGATAAGAAGGAAAAAATCATGAAACAGATAGGATATATGCTTGTAATCTTCAGGCCAGTTAGTGATAGCGAGACAAAAAAACAAAAACTTAAGTTCAATAGTATGTGCAGAAAAGATGCTTACTAGTGCATCAACAGAGCAACAAGAACAGGTAGACACTCCTCTCTTCTCTGCACTTAAATTCAAAATTTGGTCAAATTTGGATCTTAGACAAGGCAAACTGCAAGGCATGCAGCTCAAAAAAAATTGAAATAGACCAAATCTTCACCAAACAGGCAGCTGTGGTTTACAGTACCTTCAATGCAATACAGTCAAGCCTTATTTTATGTCTTGGTCTGTATGATCATTGCAGCTTCAAAGTTGCTCAGAGACACCTCTGTTCAGCTCAGGATGCCTCCATCTTATAGGAACAAAATCATTCAAGTACTCCAAGGCCAAATAAGGCTGTAGAAATGTGTACTTATTAAGCCATAACATGGGCATTGCAGAAATGTTTGCACAAGGTACATACAAATTGTTGAATGCCACAGAAGTGAGCCCCCATGATTCGAGGTGAAAAACACTGAGGGACAGATTTTCACCTCGAAGCACTGGGGTTCGAGTCTGTGATGTTTAACCTTTTTGAAACTATGCAAACTTTTTTACAATGCCCATGTTATGTTATGTGCTAAATAAATTCAAATTTCTGCAGCATCATTTGGGCCTCGGAGTTCTTAACTGTTTTTGTTCCTACATGTTCTTTTGTAGATAAAATTTTTATGGGAAGACCAGAATGCAAAAAAGTTCTTTACAGAAGACATTGCAAGCCTTGCCGGGGTAAGTACAACTCTAAAAAATATGTAACTTTACCATAATCCTCTTTGATCTAATTAATTAAAGTTCAACTAAAATAACTTATGCTTTCAAATATCACAATACAGATAGCATCCTTTACTGTTAAAAACATTAATGATAATAAAATTGTATGGAACTAGTGTTTCCACCACCTCTATACCCAATTGAAACAGTAACATTACCAGCTAACCAATTTTATACATTTCTAATCAAATATATATCAAAGTTGAACAACAAATTCTATAGTAAGTGAGGATTATGCTTTCTGTATTAGTTGTTATGTGTTATATGAACAGGAATTAACGTACTAGAACTTAGGCTGCTGAGGGGGAAAAAAACTACATTATTAGCACTGCTCATACCCTTTTTTTATGTTTGCTTGCACGCATGTGCAAGAAACATAGTGCCATCATCGGAGATTTCGGAGGTGTCACCTCCTCCTCCAATTCAGGCAGCGAGCTGGCAGGCGCGGCCCCTGTAAGCCAATGCATTTTGGAGCTGTCTATGACACGCTCCAAAATGCCGGTAACTGATTGAAAGGGGAGCTACGCTTGAGTGAGCAGCGATAAGAAGCTGCTCACGCACAGCTCCCCTCCCAGCCACAGGCGTGCGCGCCTCCCGCACAAAGCGTATAGCTGACGGGGTGCCCAATCCCCGTCGGCTGCACTGCATCGTCTCCTCCCCCTTCCCAGCATTTGGTGCCACGCTGAGAGCCCACCCAGCGTGGCAATCATCATTTTGCCGGCGGGTGCCCAATCCCCATCGGCTGGACGCCTAAAGTCCTTGTGCCACGCTGGGAGCCCACCCCAGCGTGGCAAACATCCCAATAGGTTTTTTGCTGACGGGTTCCAATCCCCGTCGGCTGAACACCAAAGTCGTTGTGCCACGCTGAGGCCCACCCAAGCGTGGCAAGCGATCCTCTGACGTCTTTTTTTCCTGTAAAAATAACTGTCCCACGCGTCTCCGAGCCCCTCCCACATCCCGCACCCACCCACGCGCACTCCAGCCTCCCCACCACCCCACCCCATATTTACCTCCGGACTCTGGTGCGACGATCTTCGTGGACGGGAACACGCCTGCACTCTTCAAAGGCTAACGCGAACTGAGGAAATGCCGTAAGCTGTATAATGGGCTAGATAGGAGGGTTCAACTTATTGATATTCAGGTATTTTGAATTGACACTAACATGGGTTTTGGACCTTCTGACGATAGCCGATGTCGCGGCGTTAGTCGCCTCGGCGGGTGATTTCGCGAGTGATCAGGAAATCACCCTTCGGGACTGAATACCACCATGACAGTGACATCATTCATGAGAAAGGGGCCCAAAACCCCATGTTGAAAATTTGGTGCCAAAATTCAAAATGACTGTTTGACAAGCATGCGTTGCGCAGTTCCTACGCAGGCTCGTAAGTTCGCGAAATTTCAATATTTTCACTCCAGATTTTCAACATTGCCATTTCAACACACCGTCTTATGAGTAGTACAGCTGTCATTTTTCACATCTCACCCAAAATGTGTTTCTGCCCTTGTAGCGCAGAATGGCGCAGTTGGTGTGTGAAATCAATGTACGGGACAAATTAAGAAAATCAAAGTAACACTGTTCATGAGCAGAGGCCTTGAAATGGCTATGTTGAAAATTTGGTGAAAAAATTCCTAAAAATGACTGTTTTACAAGCGTGCGTTGCGCAGTTCCTTCGCTCGCTCATAGGTTTGCGAATTTTCAATATTTCCACTCCAGATTTTCAACATTGCCATTTTTCCCCACCTTCTTATGAGTAGTACAGCTGTCATTTTTCACATCTCACCCAAAACATGTTTCCGCTTCTTACAGCATTAAATGGCGCAGTCGCGGCGAACTCAGTGTATGGGACATTAAGGAAATCACAGTGTCACTGTTCATGAGCAGAGATCTTAAAATGGCAATGTTGAAAATTTGGTGACAGAATTCCTAAAAATGACTGTTTATGAGTGTGCGCATTGTGTTCCCACGCACACCGTAGGTTTGCGAATTTTCAATATTTCACTCCAGATTTCCAACATTGCCATTTTCCACACCTCCTATGAGCAGTACAGCTGTCATTTTCACATCCTGCCCAAAACATGTTTCCGCCCATGTAGCACAATGGGCGCGGTCGGTGCAAGCTCAATGTATGGACACATTAACAAAACCACAGTGACACTGTTCATGAGCAGAGGTCTTAAACTGGCTATGTTGAAAACTTGGTGGAAAAATGCCTAGAAATGACTTTTATGAGCGTGCGTTGCACAGTTCCTATGCATGCTCGTAAGTTTGCAAATTTAATATTTTCCCTCTAGATTTTCAACATGTCCATTTTATTAAACTTCCTTATGAACAGTACAGCTGCAATTTTTCATATGTCACCCAAAATGTGTTATCGCACATGTAGCACACAATGGTGCTGTTGGTGTGCGAAAGCAATGTTTAGGACAGATTAAGAAAATCACAGTTACACTGTTCATGAGCAGAGGTCTTAAAATGGCTATGTTGAAAATTTGGTGACAAAGTCCATAAAATGACTGTGTTACGAGTGAGCATTGTGCAGTTTCCACGATCCTCGTTAGTTCATGACTTTGTAATATTTTCAGTCCAGATTTTCACTAGTGGCATTTTTCAACACTTTCTTATGAACAGTACAGCTGCCATTTTCACAACATGGCCGAGTGTGTTTCACACTTTCAGTGCAGAGATCGTGGTCGCTGTCGGAAATCATTGTTCGGCACAGATAAAGAAAATCACAGTGACACTGTTCATGATTGGAGGCACCAAATGCCTGAGTTGACAATCTGCTATAAAATATCCCAACCTACTTATATAACGGGTGTGCGTTGCACAGTTTTCTATATGCGCTCATTGACTTCACCATTTTTTAAATAGTTTTACTACACATTTGCAACATAGCCATTTTACACCTCCCATGACAGAGTACAGCTGTCATTTTTACAGCCTGTTGAATATTTTTGCACCTGTGGTGCTAAACTCGTAGTCACTGTGCATAAGCAGCTTTCAGCTACCAAACTGATATTCCACCTGTTCATGAGGTGGGGTCACAAAACAAACATTTTGAAAATTTGGAGTTAAAATACCAACGAATGCCTGAGGTATTAGGCTTTTCAACTAAATCGCCCAACCCTATAGAGAATGACAGGAATCAGGGGTGTGACTTGGGATTCTTGCCTGTGATGCTCATACCATTCCACACCCTGCAGTCACTGAGAGGCATTGAGGTATGCCTTGGACTCTTCGGCCCCAAACTTCACCCCATTCTCCTATATTGCACCTATCTCACCATATTTCCTAATGAAATGGGGTGCGCATAAGGGCCAAAGACCCCAAGGAACACGTGACACTTGTCAGTCTCTGCAGAGTGGGGTGTGGTGAAATGGCGTGGCCGTTATGCCTGACGACCCAAATGCACACCCCAATGCCTGTCACTCTTTGCAGGGTGGTGGTGGGGTTGGCTTCAGTTCAATACTTCACTGCCATTCCTATTACGCAGCTCTGTAACTTCTACACTACCACTGCCAATGCCAGTAAGCAAACATTCGGCATTGACAAATGCTTGTTCATGTTTCCTGTGCTTATTGCCAGTGACGATCCTATTGTTTGTCTCTAGAAAACAAGTTGAGAAAAAAGGAAAAGGAAGAAAGGGAAGCGCTGGACGAACAAGACAGTATCTGAGGCACTAGGCACAGCTCCTTGTGGCCTCAGGGTTTTCCCTGGGCCCCATCTGCTGTCAGAAGGTATGTCTCTCTCCTCACCCTATGTCCATTGGCTGTTTGCCCCCTATCTGTTTTGACCACTCTTCTCATATCAATGCAAATTTAGCTATTGTTCCCTTCACCTTATACTGCATCCTTAGAAAAGAAGTAATCCTAGTTGAACCTGCTTCTCATTCAACTGGAGATGGGTACTCTGTTTCAATCTCATCAGGATCTATTTCTTGGCTTCCATAACCACTAAACATAGAATGATAGAGACTGATGGCAGATAAGAGGCATTAGGCCCACCCAGTCTGCCCGTTTTCCCTACCTGCTGCAAAAACTACAGGCCCTACTTGATCTCCGGCTTTATTCTCTTTCCTATTGCTGGGGTTCCCCATGTGTGTCCCATGTATTTCTGAATTCCCATACCAAGTTAGCTCCCACCACCTCTGCTGTGAGGCTGTTCCATGCATCCACTACCCTTTCCATGAATAATACTTCCACGTTAGCCCTTAGTCTACCCCCTTCCAGCCTCATGTCATGACCCCTTGTTCTAGAACATCTCTTTTTCTGAAACATGCTATCCTCCTGTGCCTTATTTATGCCCTTGTGATATTTGAAGGTTTCTATTATATCCCTCATCTTGCCCCTCTCCTCAAGGGTATACTTATTGAAGTACTCCAGTCTCTCCTCATATGACTTTTGGTGAAGGCCCTGCACCATTTTTGTTACCCTTCTTTGAACTGCATCTACTCTGTCTATGTTCTTACAGAGATACGGCCTCCAGAACTGGACACAATACTCCAGATGGGGGTCTCACCAATGATTTATATGGGTACATGACAACTCGCTCCCGACTTTTCGCTCCCAGACGATTCTCTCCCGACTGTACGCTCCGGCGACTACTCGCTCCCACAACAACTCGCTACTGAGTCAATTCACTCCTGGTCAATAAGCACAGCCTCCTGCACAGGCATTAAAGAAGGCATTTAAGAAATAACTTCTCTGTCTCCTCAGTAAATCAGGATTTAATAGTAATGCCAGTCGAGCCGTGGAGAATACATCTACATTGCAGCCAAGAAGAGCTGCTCCATTTTAAAAAGTAAAGTACAACGAGAGAGAGAGTGAGAGAGTTGACTGTATAAAATTAGAAGAACGGGGAGGTGCCAGGGGCCGTGTTCTCTCCTCGCTCTCACACTCTCTTTCTCGCTGTCTCTCTCTCTCTAATGCACTGTGGGGCTGTTTAAAGTGAAGTGCTCTGTTTTAAAAAATAAAAGCTGCTCCATTGTAAGATGGAGCAAATCCTGAATTGAATCAGGATTGACAATACGCAGCAATACTTTCCTTTTTCTTTGCCAGCGCTCTGTGTTTCTAGTGTCCTTTCTGAATGAAAATACCCTATGTCTGTATAAAATTAGAAGAACTGGGGGGGCGTGTTCGCTCCTCGCTTTCACACTCTCTCTCCTTCTCTCTCTCTCTCTCTAGCGCACTGTGGGGCTGTTCAAAGTGAAGCTGCTGTTTTAAAAAATTAAAGCTGCTCCAATGTAAGATGGAGCAAATCCTAAAGCAGGAGCGGGCGAAGGAGTGAACTGTCGCAGGAGCGATTTGTTATAGGAGCGTATAGTTGCCGGAGCATACAGTCGGGAGCGTATTGTCGGGGAGTGAAATGTCGGGAGTGAGATGTCGTGTTCCTGATTTATACAATGGCATCACCACCTCCTTTTTTCTGCTGGTGATACCTTTCCTTATGCATGGCCGTACCCTCACTGGATCTCCCCACAGCTTTAGCACATTGTTTGGCCACCTTTAGGTCATCTTATATGATTACCCCTAGATCCCTTTTTTGTTTGGTGGCCGTCATTATCTCTCCTCCCCAATCATGTAAGCTTCCCTTGGGTTCCAGTGCCCCAAATGCATAATTCTGCACTTCTTTGCATTGAACCTTAGCTGCCACACTCTTGACCATTCCTCTAGTTTACATAGGTCCCTCCTCATTTTTCCACCACTCTCAGAGTGTCTGCCCTGTTGCAGATCTTAGTGTCATCTGCAAAGAGGCATACCTTTCCTTCGAGCCCCTTTGCAATGTCAGTTATGAAGACATTAAATTGGACTGGCCCCAGAACTGATCCCTGTGGCACCCACTGAGTATATAAGTGGTGTACTTCATGATGCCATCCCTGAAAGCAGTGTTCCTACAGTTTCTTATTGCTTTTCAATCTCCCGATCCATGTGAAGGTGTGCTTAGCTCCCCTGAACCAAATAACTCAATCCTATAGACCTGGAGCATCACTCTAAAAGTAACTCAGCAAGAGAGCTGCAAACATGAGTGCCACCACAGCTAAAAAATTGGGGGGGTCATAAATTTACTGAGCCTTTCATGCTGATGCTAAAATCATTGACAAGTCTTGCAGACCTAAAAAGTTGACAGGGACTGGATGCCTTATCCCCACACAGTGGTTGGACCCACAGCAGCTGCAAAGCCTAAACAACAGAGCAGGAGACACATGTGAATAAGCTGATTATCGTGCCTATTCCACTGTGAGCTTTCTTATAAATGTCACTATAATTGTAAAACCTGTTAAATGTGATGATCATCCATGTTTCAAGCAGACTGAAACAGAAGAATCACTGAATAGGGTAATAATAACTATATCAAGTTGGGGGAGGGGCTTATTTCAGTTAGATTTAATATATTTTTGTAAATGCATTATTGATAAATGGTTTGTTTGCAGCTGATGCATTTCTACACACTTACTGTATTTATTTAGTTATGTAATATAGTAATTCATGTTTTAATATTCTCTTTTTGATTCCTACTCACTATTGATTTCGCTGGCCAGCTACTTTCTACCATTGTTTTCTCTTAGAGCACTTTTGCCACTGACTGACGGTACACTGAAAAAGGTATCTCTTTACTACCAAACACTGGAACTCTTTTGACCAAGAGATGACAGGCCAATGACAGCTTGTTGTAATTATCTGCTGAATTTTTAACAACCATGTAATGCAGGCTTAGTGTGAGATGGATAAATATAAATTGGCAGGCATATCATTTCATAATAGAAGTCTCAGTAACAAAATACTGTTTGGAGCTTCCCTGAATGCCCAGTAGCAGCATATTGTGCTCCCGTGTGGGCAACCCATTTCAGGAATGCTTAGGTCTCCACCTGTCTTACATCCCATGGGTGGGGCATGCTGCCAACAGCAGTACTGTCTGTTTCTGGGAGGGGTGTGCCACCTACCTGCTCCCACAGTGATCCCTGTGAGAAGGCCAAAATGACCAGGATGAATGCATTCCTACCTTCTGAGCACTTAGGATGCATGCCCTCCTACTCTTTCACAAGCTTGCAGCATATCAAGGGCTGGTGTTTATGATACCTGCAACCCTTCCTCTTTCACATGGTTGCTTTGTGGCAAGGACAGGGATTTAGGATGCATGCTCCCATGCCTCTTTCACAGGGTTGCTGTGTGGCAAGGACAGGCTCTGGTGCCAGTAGGAGGAGTATGGGTGGGGAAGAAAAGAAAAAATATTACAGCAATGATAAGTCTTGCTCTACAGTGAAATGTGCCACACTGCATTGTATTCTCTTGAGCGGGACATCCTTGAAGGCCCATGTGGATGGTACGCCATGGAAAATGCTGTAGTGTGGGTGGCTGTCTGGCTGGGAGGCACCAAAACATGTGCTTGATAAAGCAATGATATTCTCCCGCAGTGCTGTCTCAGGCCCCCCCAATACCCTTGCCCAAGACTTCATTGTCACCATGCTAAACGAGCCTCTGGAAGTTGTAACCAAATTTAAATATCTAGGTATCTGGATCGACAATAGATTATCTTTCAGTGACCACGTCGAAGATGTCTCTAGAAGGTTAAAAACAAGGTTAGGTTTCTTCTACAGAAATAGGACCCTTTTCCCCCTTGAAACTCGAAACAAGCTTGTACAGGCCACTTTTCTCCCCCACTCGACTATGGTGATGTAATCTATTCCTCCACCACTCTTGCAAATCTAAGTAAACTGGACATCCTTTATCACCGTGCATTACCGTTCATTACCAACTCCCCTTACCATTCGCATCACTGTGACTTATATGCAGTTGTTGGTTGGACATCCCTTACGACTAGACGCCTGCTCCATGCTGGGCTATGGACTCTTAAACTGCTCCTGCAGAAATTGCCAAGCTATCTCTCTTCCCTTATTAGTATCTCACATAGTGCATACTCATTAAGAAAATCTGACTTTATTATGCTTGACATACCAAGGACATGGACTTCCTTTGGTAAACGTGCTATTGCATATGCCCTTCCCTCCATTTGGAACCAATTACAAACTACTGAAACTAACTAGCACAGTTTCAATAAACTTATAAATCGCTAGTTCAGCCAAAATAAAAGACACCTGTAACTGTCATTAAGTCTCTTCCTTCCCCATGTGTGCCATATTTATCCACTGGTAAGGTATAATTGATTTGTCATATTAACTGCTTTCCTTCCCTTCTACTCCTGGCTTTATCTTTGCTTACGCTCCACTGCTACTCTATCAAATCACTCCTCCCCCATATCAGTTGTAGACTGTTGTTTGTTCTAGCTGCCAAAATACTGTATATGTATTGCACACACCAGTCATCATGTTTCATTTATCAGTATGCAACCTGTAAGTCGCTCTCCCTATCTCATATCAATGTTTACCACCTGCGGTCACCCTATGTGGTACCCTTGTATGTATATCCAGCCTGTATCATGTAACGTGCATTTCATGTATATACTGTTATTACCTATCTGTGTTTGTACTTTAAGTGTTTATGTCACAGGACCTCCTTGTGAATGAGCTTGCTCAATGGAGTTTTCCTGCAATAAGCTTGAAACTTGAAAACTTGAACATGCTTGATGTAGGGATGGTCATGTAGGAGGCGTTTAAAAAGAAAAACATAACTGAAAAAGAAATGTTATATAAAATTATCTCAACTAATAATTTTTTAAATGGGTTATGTATATATCCATACATATATTTAAGAGGACTTGCAAAACAATCTTCCATGTCCTTTGTGAGCTTTAACAGTGAATATAGGTATGCTTTTTATTTAATATCTATATACTAATAACAAGATATAATATTGATGAAAGACAAATACTCTTTAAAACATAATCTCTCATGTTTGGGGTGCATGGTTAAGTTGTCATATCCATATGGATTTCTTTGACATTCTTAAACCTACAGTATATATGCCAGGTGATTGGGACTCTGGAATAGTTATAGTTACAGCCATAAGCAATGAGGTGGTCTTTTTAAAGGAAGCCATCAAAATGATGGATGTAGATGAAAACACAATGATTTATGAACATTAAAGTGGAAACAAGGACTCAACAAAGTTTATAAATATTGTGTCCTTTTTTAGTATATTTTCAACCTCATATCCCCCTCTTACTGATCTGGTGCTTCTATACCAGTATTCAACTATAGCAAAGTGTTCCTGCCACTAATGCCTAAATGATTCTCCCTGGTAAAATCAAGCCACTAAAATATCACCAAAATACTATAACTAACTTTAAATTCTGGCCTGTCATCAACCTGGATTAAATTTTTGGAATGCATACAATAACTATGGTGTAGTCCTGTAAGTCATTGTAAACAAGTGAGAAGGAGATGGTGGATCAGTGTACATCTGTGCTGAATGAGAACATGATATAGACAGCCCAATGAAAGCAGCCATGTTTCTTCACTCCTTCTAAACTTCTTCATTATACTAAAATGCAGTTCACATAACTGTAAATACTATAGATGGTGCTAGTCTTGCTATAACACAAAGAAAATAATATAAGACACAGCTGACATCATGTCCCCCATTGTGTTTAGATTCTAAGGGAAAACAGAGGCATAACAACTGAGGAAGAAGTGTTTTGCAGAACCTTCATGACCATTCAAAACTCTGTAAATGTTGTGATGCTGTAAAAATGTACCTTTGTACACCTGAATGTTTTGAGTTTTCAGAAACATAGAAATAGAAGTTAATGGCAGATAAGGACTGCTTGGCTCATCCAGTCTGCCCATTTTTTCCTGCCTATCCTATCCTGTCTCCACTGACTCTACTTGATCTCTGTCTCCCTAACCCCCCCTTGCTTCCCTAC
Source organism: Neoceratodus forsteri (assembly GCA_016271365.2). Taxonomy (NCBI): domain Eukaryota; kingdom Metazoa; phylum Chordata; order Ceratodontiformes; family Ceratodontidae; genus Neoceratodus; species Neoceratodus forsteri. Next base: position 593,274,223 of record CM028133.1, on the reverse strand, counting down.
TAAGATTTCCTTGTACCTATCCCATACATCCTTGAAGCCCTCCACTGTTTGCACCTCCACCACCTCTACTAGAAGACTGTTCCAGGAATCCACCACTGTTTCAGTGAAGGGATATTTTTTCACAGCCCTCCTAAATCTTCCCCCTTCCAGCTTCATTGCATGACCCCTTGTTTCTGTGCATATTTTCCTCTGGAAAATACTCCCCTGATATACAGTACCTTATTTAACCCCATAAGGTATTTCTAGGTCTTTATCATGCCCCCCCTTCCTTCTACCAGGGTGTACATTTTCAGGTTCTTTAGTCTATTGTCATAGGGCTTCTGATTCAGCCCCTGCATCATTTTAGCTGATCTCCTCTGGACAGCCTCCACCCTGTCTATATCCTTCTTAAGGTGAGGTCTCCAGAAGTGGAAACAGCACTCCAGATTGGGTCTCGCCAGTGATCCATACACCAGCAACACCATCTCCATCCTTCTGCTGGTGATATCCTCCATATACAACCCAACATCCTATTGGCCCTACCCACTGCATTGTCACACTGTCTTGCCACCTTGAGGTCAATCAGATATGATTCCCCCGGCCCCTTTCCTGTTTGGTGATCAGTACCTCTTCTCTCAATTTGTTCTCTGCCTCTGGGTTTCTGTGGCCTAGGTGCATGAATTTGCATTTTTTTTGGGGGGGGGATTAAAACCTATCTGCCCTGCTGTTGATCACTCCTCAAGTTTGCTCAAGTCTCTGCACATTCTTTTCACCCCCTGTGGAGTGCCTACCCTACTGCAGACTTTAATGTCATCTACAAAGAAGCATACCTTCCCTTTCAGTTCATCTGCAATGTCACTTATAAAAACATTAGAGAGGACTGCTCCAAGTACCGAGCACTGAGGCATCCTGCTGGTCACCCTCCCTTTCTGGGAGTGATCTCTATTTGCCAAAATCCATCTGTTGCCTATCCATTAACCAATTTCTTATCCAGTTTAGTACCTTAGGACCCACTTCTAAGCTGCCAGTTTTCTAATGAATCTCCTATGTGGTACGGTGTTGAATGAAACTTAGAAACATAGACTTTGACGGCAGATAAGAACCGCTTGGCCCATCTAGTCTGCCCATTTCCCTACCTACAGGATAGGTCACAGATCCTAGTTAACCAACAGCCTATTTCTTCCTACCCCCCCACAATAATTGCCTTATGTCTGTTCCATACCTTACTAAAGTCAAAGTAGGCCACATCCACCAGCCCACCCAGATCTATTTCCATGGTCACCCAGTCAAAGAAATCTAGCAGAGTTGACTGACATTACCTCCCTCCCACCCCCATTAATTCATGCTGCCTTTGGCCCTGTAACCTACTGGATTCAATATACTTCACAATCCCATCCTTTAGCAGTGACTCCATTAACATCCCCACCACTGATGTCAGGCTGACTGGCCTATAGTTGCCAGCCTTTTCCCTGCTATTGCTTTTATGAAACAAGACTACATCTGCCTTCTTCTAGTTTTCCTGAACCACTCCTGTTTTGAGTGAGTTGTTGAGTAAGGCTGTCAGAGGTGCACCCAGTACCTCCCTGAGCTCCCTCAATACCCTTGGGTGTACTCCAGCTGGCCCATAGCATTGTCCACTTTCAGATTCATGAGTCCCTTCAAGAATTAACACAATTAAAAGTAGACAAGGCAATGGAACCAGATGGGGTACACCCTAGGGATACTGAGGGAGCAAAAAGAGGTGCTGGCTGTACCTGTGACAGCTCTGTTCAACCTATCACTAGAAATGGGAGGTTTTGGTGGACTGGCAGAGGGCAGATGTGGTCCCACTACACAAAAGTGGGAATAGAGAGGAGGCAGAAAATCACAGACCTGTCAGCATGACATAAGTAGTAGACAAAGTAATGGAATCACTACTGGATGAAAGGATTGGGGAACACCTTGCAACCAGTGGATTACAGGATCCAAGGCAACATGTGTTCACATGGGAGAGGTCCTGCTAGACAAACCTGATTGAGTTCTTTGACTGGTTGACTAGTGAAGTGGATCAGGGAGGAGCAGTAGTTGTGGCCTACCTGGATTTCAGTAAGGCCTTCGACACCGTTCCACATAGAAGACTGGTGAGCAAGCTGGGCAAACTAGGAGTAGGTCCAAAAGCAGTAAAATGGGTAAGAAGTTGACTAAACAATAGGAGTCAGAGGGTGGTGGTAAATGGGGTCCACGATGGAGAAGGCAAGGTGACAAGCAGGGTGCCACAGGATTCAGTACTAGGCCCAGTCCTTTTCAATATCTTTATTAGTGACATTGCAGAAAGGCTGGAGTGGAAAGTATGCCTGTTTGCGGACGACACAAAAATCTGCAACAGAGTGGATACACTGGGGTGGGTGGTGAGTGGGGAGAATGAGGAATGATCTGAAAAAGCTGAAAAATTGGTCAAGAGAATGGCAGCTGGGTTTCAATGCATCGTAATGCAAAATCATGTACTTGGGGCACAGACACCCAAGGGCAATGTACCAACTGAGTGGGAAGGTATTAGCACCACAAAACAAGAAAAGGACCTGTGGTAATCATTTCTGATGACCTGAAAGTAGTCAGGCAGTGGGAAAGGCTAGGAGGATGTTTGGGTGCATAGGGAGGGGCATCACCAGCAGAAGGAGCAAGATAGTATTACCCCCTGCATAAATCACTGATAAGACCCCACCTTGAGTACTGTATCCAGTTCTGGAGGCCCCACCTCTGGAAGCACATAGATAGGGTTTAGGCAGTACAAAGGAGGGCTACTAAAATGGTTCAGGGTCTGCATCAAAAGCCCTATGAGGAAAGATTCAAGGAACACAACATGCACTCTCTAGAGGAAAAGGGGGAAGGGGGAATATGGTAGAAACATTCAAATACCTCACATGTATTAATAAGATACAGGAAGGTAGCATTTTACATAAAAAAAATACTCCAGGACAAGGTGTCATGCTATCATGCTATGAAGCTTTGGGGGGGAGGAGGCTTAGAGGAGATGTGAGGAAATACTTCTTCATGTAAAGGGTGGTGGACACCTGGAACAGCCTCCCAGCAGAGGTGGTGGGTGCTAAAATGGTAACAGGTATCAAGTATGCATGGGATAGACACAAGCGGATCTTAGAAGTAAGGCAAGGTAGAAGAAGTCCAGAGATCAAGTAGGGTCTGTGGTGACACAGCAAGTAGGGAATATAGGGCAGACTAGGTGAGTCAAGATGTCCTTATCTTCTGACAACTTCTATGTTATGTTTCTGTGTTATGTTGGAGTCTCCTCTGTAAATGGACTTGTGTCTGCCTTCCTTCCCAGTGCTAGTGTTGCTTTTATGTGGCCCAAACCCTTCCTCTGAGTGGACTTAACTAAAGTATTTGTTCAGGTTATCTGCTTTTTCTTGATTCCCCTTGGCGTAGTCCCCACTGTCTGTCTTAACCTCACAATCCCTCATCTTCCTCTTTTCCCTTCTGCGCCTAAAAAACATCTCGTCCCCTTTATTTATCCCTTGGACTATTATTTACTCAGTTTGCACCTTTGTGCTCCTCACTGCTTACCCTGCTTCCCTCTTCTTCTCCAGATACAATTTCTTATTCCTTCCCTCTGTGTCTCTTTATGCCTCCTGAATGTTCCCTTTTAGCCTTTATATTTTCAGCCACATCTTTTGAGAACCATAGTGGTCTTTTTTTTTTTCTCCTGCTTTTGCTTAGTTCCTTTGCACAGAGGTTTGTTGCCTTCACTTTCAAAGCTACCAGTAAACAAATTATTTTTCCCAAATCATATATTCCTGTCTGAGATGTTATCACAGTATTGTACAGTATGATTATCACATATTGTACATGGTACTGTGGCTAATGCTGTGCATAATTCTTTGTGCTTTACTCACTAATCTCTTCCTCTCATGCATTATTTCCTGGTACAGTATTAGCAAACCACATGCTGATCCACTGTTACTTCATGGATTTTGAAAATAATCCATTGGCCCACAGTGATGTAAAACATTAAATATTGTTTTAAGTATTGAAGGCGCCATCCTGCCTGCACGGTACTTAAGATGGGCCAGTTTCCAGCTTGTTTGCTGGCACAGGGCTGAAAAACAGAGCATGCCCACTTGGACTGAACAAAGCAAAGCTGGGACAATAAGACTGGGATGATGACAGACATGAAAGAGCTGTAACCTTCATGTGCTTCTTGACCGTTACACAAACTTTGGAAGCTGCTCTGTACAGCAGTCTGAGGGGCTATTACTGCTTGCAGCTGCACTTGTTGTGTGAATAGAGAGGATTTCCTTTCAGTTACAGGGATCTTCAAAGTCTCACATCAGTTATATAATTATTGAAAGGTAACAGATTTGCTGGTTTCTACCAGAGCAATGTATATTACACTACTTTTTTGTGGCTGGAAACCTTGATTTGAGCCTTGACTCAAGCCACAACTAGTGAAGTGAGTTTGGAGGTCTTAGATCAGTTCTTAACAGACAAGTCTATTGTCTATTTATTGTGCAAGGGAAGGCAAAAAAAGTTTGCATTCAGGAGGTATAAGGAGACACAGAGGGAGGAGGTAGAGCAGAGTATCAGGAAAAGCAGAGGGAGAGTTTAGAAGCAGTCAGGCGTGCAAAGGCACACATGGAGGAGAAAATAGTACAGGCAGTCAATGGGGACAGCATATTTTTCAAATATGTAAGCAAAAGGAGAAAGATAAAAGGAGAGATCATGAGGCTAAGGAGGGTAGGGGGTGAGTGTGTGGCAGGGGACCAGGAAAAAGTAGACATCCTGAACAAATACTTTTGTTTGGTGTTCACAGAGGAAGGGGGAAGGGGAAGGTGAGAGTCCACAGATAAGTGTCAGATGCATTGTAGGGAGGCAGATACTAGTCCATTTACAGTTGAGAGGGTCCTAAAGGAACTCACAAATTTGAAAGTGGACAATGCAATGGGGCTAGACAGGATTGATCTAAAGAAATTGAAGGAGCCCAGAGAGGTGCCAGTTGCACCGCTGACAGTCCTGCTCAACCACTCACTGTAGATGGGAGCGTTATCAGAGGACTGGAGGAGAGCAGATGTAGTCCCACTTCACAAAAGTGGTAACAAAAAGGAGGCTGGCAATTACAGACCAATCAGCCTGACTTCTGTGGTGGGGAAATTAATGGAATCACTACTGAAGGAAAGGATGGCAGAATACCATGAATCCAGTGGCTTACAAGATCTGAAGCAGCATGTATTCACAAGGGGAGGTCATGTCAAACAAATCTGATGGATTTCTTTGACTGGGTGACCAGGGAAGTGGATCAGGGTGGAGCAGTGGATGTGGCCTACCTAGATTTCAGTAGTGCCTTCAACACTGCTCCACATAGGCGACTCATAAATAAACTGGATAGCCTAGGAGTGGGTCCAAAGATGGTCAACTGGATAAGAACTTGTTTGGGGGATAGGAGACAGAGGGTGGTGGTAAACAGAGTTTACTCCAAGGAAAGGAGGGTGCTAGTGGGGTTCTGCAAGGATCAGTACTGGGGCTGGAGCTCTTTAATGTCTTTGTTAGTGATATTGCAGAGAGACTACAAGGGAAGGTATGCCTTTTTGTTGATGACACTAAGATCTGCAATTGGGTTGACACTCTGGAGGAGGGGGTGTTAAAAAATGAAAAGGGATTTATGAAAGCTTGAGGAGGGGTCAAGAGTGTGGCAACTAACTTTCAATGTGAAGAACTGCAAAATCATATACTGGGAGTGCAGAAACAAGGGGGCAGAGTACAAAATGGGGGGAGTGGTACTGGTGACCACCAAACAGGAAAGAGACCTGGGGTAATCATAGCAGAAATGTGGCCAAACAGTGTGACAAGGCAGTTGGGGGAGACAGTGGGATGCTAGGGTGCATGTGGAGGGGTATCACCAGCAGCAAGAGGGACGTAGTGACACCGCTGTATAAATCACTAAGACCATACCTAGAATACTGAGTCCAGTTCTGGAGACCACATCTCAGGAAGGACATAGACAGAGTTGAGGCAGTCCCGAGGAGAGCAACTAAAATGTTACAGGATCTGCATCAAAAGCCCTATGAAGAGAGAGACTAAAGGACCTCAATATGTATACCCTGGAGGAAGGGAAAGAGAGAGGGGTTATGATAGAGACTTTCAAATGCCTCAAGGGTCTAAATAAGGTTCAAGAAGAAAGCCTTTTTCAGATTAAAAGATGCTCAAGAACAAGAAGCTGACAACATGAAGCTGGAGGGGGTAGGCTCAAGGGACATGTAAGGAAGTTTTTCTTCATAGAAAGAATGGTGGATGCCTGGAGCAGCTTCCCAGAGGAGATGCTGGTGGCAAAACTGCAATGGGATTCAAGAAGTCATGGGATAGGCAAAACTAGAGATCAAGTAGGGTCTGCGGTGCTGCAGTAGGCAAGGAAAATGGTCAGACTAGGTGGACCAAGCTGTCCTTATCTGCCATCAAATTCTTTGTTTCTATGTGTCTGCGTCTACATTAGCACAAAACAATAGCTAACAAAGTAACATTGGCAGCCCTTGCTTTCCAAATTCCATGGCTGTTGATTGACTGAGGGTGGCATTGCAGAATCATCCTGTAACTGCAGAGAGGTGGTTTGTTGATGTTTCTATTGGTACAGAGCAGCAATGCATTCCTTGTGCTGCTTGTGCTGGTTCTGTTGTCAACCAGGAAATAAACAGAGGACTTTAGTTTCCAGTGAAATGACCCATTCTCCTTTTCTCAAGTGCCATCTCAGATTTAAAACAAGATAAAATATTCCATTAGCAAGTGTGATTTCACAAAGCTAACTATATAGTTTTGTTGAATTTTGTTGACCCGGTAAGCCCACTGAGCCTAGAAAGTCCCTTTTTCAAGGGCGACTGGGGGGGGGGGATACAGATGGTAAGCAACTGAAATTGAACTAGATTAAGCTGTTGGTGGTATTTTCAGTGAATGAGGGAAATTTGGCCAGGACACGGGGGAAATTCCCCATCTCTGTCAGCAGGGGGCTTTGCTGTTTGCTGCAAAGTCAATCTATGCTAGGTCTGCCATGGAGAAGGACGTGAAGGAGCATGGTGCATTTGCTGCACCGGGAGTGCCTGAGGTTGAGACAGTGGAGCCTATTCCTGTTACTGCTGCTGTTTTGGAGGATGGCATTGTGACTTCTGAGCCTGTTCAGGATCGAGTTGCCATTACGGCGACTGAGGAGTTGGACTCAGGACCTATTTCCTTTCCTGCGATGGACACTGCAAGTATTGCTTTATCTTCTTCACTAGCTCATGCTCCTAGTTCTAATGTGAAACCCTTAGTGGTGGACATTACTTCTACGGTGCTCCCGAGTGCACTGAGTAGTTTTTCAGAGTCTGGCAGGAGTTGTCTTGTTACGGTGACAGCCCAGAATACTCACTCCCCGGGTGTGTCAGAGGATTGCCCAGGTGCTGCATTCTCACAATCACCAGTGATCTTTCAGACTGAACACCTCAAACAGGACGGTGTTTTGACGTTCTCTTTTGCTGCACAACCACGTACTTTCAAGCTGGCAGTCCTGCGGAAGGGATGGGCAGACTCGGTTACTGAAGAAATGGAGCAGTGGTCGGTGGATCAGTCCCTCAGGGTGGCGGAATGGGTGCGTTCACCTGTCTCCCAACATTGGACTTCGGGATTCACCCCAATACGTATCTCATGTGTCCATATCACCACAAAATCCTTGATGCCTGCTACTGTGAATCTTCAGACTGCTAATGGATCCCAGGGTGATGTATCGGACTTGCATTTAGAGACAGACCTAGAACTAACTTCTGATCCTAAACTTAACTTTCCGTTGATGGCTGCATTGCACCCCCAGGATAATAAGTGTGGTGCTTCTATGTCTCCTAATATCCCTGTTGGTCGCCCTACAGGGTCCCCCCCTTTACCTACTACTACCTCCTCCGCTCGATCTTCTGGGGTGATAATACTAACTCTTCTGGGGGGTGATAACACTAACTCTTCTAAAACTTATACTTCCTTTTTTAAGAAAAAGTGGCTTCCAGAAAAACATCATAATGCTATTCGTATTGTTTATAAGGGTGGCCTTGATGTTTTTCCTGATAGGGAATATGTGGGGAAAACGTTACTTAAGCAGAGTTTGCAATTTTTAGCAACTGAATTGTATGCACTGATACATGTATCTGGGAAGCGTTCTTTTGATGTAAGCTTCAAACTACAAGCTGGTTTAGAGGCCTTTTGGAGCAGGTATGTGATGGTAAAGAATACACCCTTGTGGGCCCTGTTTGAGGTTGTCCCTCTTACCAGACCTGCTCAGAAATCTGTCACAGTTCTGTTTTGTAATGAGGGTGTGGGTGTGACCGACTTACCTTTTTGGCTCAAGCAACGGTGTACTGTTTTGGGGACTCCTGATGCCATTTTTGATAGTGAAAATATTTGGATGGGGGGTTGGAGGATTCGGGTTATTCTGCAGGAAGTGAATGGTTCTTTACAACATTTGCCGAATTCTTTCTTCTTGGAAGGTGACCATGACGTTTTGTTTTATCTGGGCCAGCCCAAATCTTGTTATAAATGTGGTGCCCTGGGATACCTTAGTAGTGTCTGCAATAAAATACGTTGCTCCCTGTGTGGTAACCTTGGTCTTATGTCCATGCATTGTTCAGAGACTGTCTGTTGTAATTTGTGTGACCTTTCTGGTCATTTTTATGGGGAATGTGAACAAGCTGCTTCTGCCAAATCTGGTTCTGGGGATTTGGAAGAACAGAGATTGATGGTAGCACTCACCCAGAGAGCACAAGTACAGTCTGGGGACATCCCCCTGCCATCAGGTCCTCGACCTTCTTCTGATCTCTCGATGTTGCCCCCTCCTCCAGAATTTCATTCTTACCCCCCATAGTTCAGGTGACTCAGGTGGTCACTGTATCTGCTGAGACTGCTGTGTCCTCTCCGACTGCTATGGCCCTTCCTTCGCAAGAGTCAAGAATTTTGCTTGTCCCTTCTTCTCCTGCCATGCCACCACCACCCCCCCAAAAGACCCGGTTATTGACCCTGAACAACAGGTAACCCACTGCCAGAGTTGGTGGCAACCAACCCCCAAAGTTCATAAAATTTCAGAAACTCAAACTTCCAACCGCTATCAACCACTACTTTTGGAATCTGATTTCATGGATAAAAGCTCTGAAGTCTCTTCAGAAGGTTCCCACTGTGCTGACCTATGCTCTGATTCAGAATCCAGTGAATTGGGTGATGTACCTGAGAAGGTTGTGGGTTCCCTGAAAGGGAAGCCTTCTCCTAAAAGGAGGAAGAAAAGGGCCTCTGGTGCTGGCAAAACTAAGTCATTTAAACCCCCTTGAATCCTTTAATGATTGTTTCTGACCAACTGACGTTTTTGACTGTTAATGTCAATAGTATTAAAAACCCAAAGAAACATGGTGGAATCTTTTCCCATTTGATGTCTACTAATGCTGATGTTATTTTTCTGCAGGACACGAGACTGCACATGGCCATTGAGGTTAGCAATGCCAAACGTGACTGGTACAGGGGTCCCTCATACTGGTCTTTTGCTTTGGGTGCATGCACTGGGGTGGAGATTCTATTTAGTTTATGTTTTCAGCTCTTAAAGTTGGTAGATTTAGTTCCGGGGAGGGTTCTTCTCTTGGATGTTAAGGTGTGTAACACTTATTTTAGATTGATTAATATTTACACACCACAATTAAAGGCTGAAAGAGTGGACATTTTTCTTCAGCTTTGGCCTTTTCTTTTTTCTGCACAAGCTGTGCTTTGGGGTGGTGACTTTAATTGTGGTCTCACGCTTCAAGATTGTGGCAGTGGCACCTCTACCAAAAAGATGTTTTGTGATATGCCGGCTTTAAACTCTGCGATACAATTGGCTCAGTTAAAGGATGTGTACAAATCACTTCATACTTGGGGGATACCTATGTTCCAGAGAGGTACGCATGCTACCCGTATAGACTTCTTTTTTCTCAGTGAAAGGATTCCTGTACAAGTTGCCCAGGTAGACTCTGTAGCTTATTCTGATCACAAGACCCTTTCCATGGTGGTCGGTGCATGGGACCTCCCTCATAGCCCTGGCCTTTGGAAACTTAATACTTTACTGCTCTCTGAGGGATCAAACCACCAGCAACTATTATATTTGATATGTGGGAAGAAAACATTATTTCAGTTATTTGATACTCCCTTTCTTTGGTGGGATAGTCTCAAATCTGATTTAAGGACCATTTTATTGCTTGCAAGCAAACACGTCTCGGATTCAGAGACATTGAGATATCAGAAACTCAGGCAACAGCTGCAGCGATTGATGAGTTTAGCATATACAACCAAACATGATTATGGGGGTCAGATTCAGACTATTCAATATCAGATGCAGGATTTTCATGAGAAACAAGTGGCATCTTTAACCATGCAACAGCGTTTTGGTACACAGGTGTCATTAGCTGAAATTTGCCCTTTTATTAGCTGCTCCTCACAAATTAAGCGTAAAACAATGTCAGCTGTATGGGACTCTGGTATGTCAACTGTTACTAAACAATCGGATATCATGTCAGTAGTGTCTAAATATTTGGGGAAGCAGTTTGATCAACAGTTTACTGATGCTGCTGCCTTTTCCCACTGGTTTACTTCATTAGATATTCCTGCTATATCTGGTTCTGCGGTCACTGCCCTGACCTCAACTATCTCTCCTGCTGAGATCTTGGAGGCAGTTGCTGCACTACCCAAATGGAAGGTACCTGGCCTGGATGGTCTCCCGTTAGAACTATATGAGTTGATTATTCCTTATATTTCCAAGAATTGGTTCAGGTTTATAATTTTATGTTACATGAGGAATATTTTCCCATTCACACGACTATGGGAGTGGTAACCTTATTGTATAAGAAAGGAGCTCGGGAAAATTTAGATAATTGTAGGCCGATCTGCTTGTTGAATGTTGATTTTAAAATTCTTATGAAAATATTGGCACATTGCTTATCTGTGGCTGCGTCTTGTGTTATATCCCATATTTAATCCTGTGCTATCCTGGGCAAGGTGATAACAGATCAGCTTACATTACTGAGAGAAGTTTTTGAATCAAGCTCATTGGATTCTACCACTGGCTTGGTGGTTTCTTTGGATCAGAGGAAGGCTTTTGATTCTGTGGATTATGGGTTTTTTATGGGTAACATTACGCCGTTATGGTATTCCGGATTTCTTTATTGTTTCATTGAAGGCTATTTATCATTTTATTTTTATTAGGCCACTGGTGAATGGGTTTTTGGGGCCTCTGGTTCTAGTAAAAAGGGGTGTACTTCAGGGTTTGTCCCTTAAGTCCTTTGTTATTTGTTTTTTGTATCGACCCTCTACTCCGGTTATTAAACGACATTCGTTTTTTTACTCCTGTTCTGATTTCTGGCCATCATGCACCATGGACCACAGCCGCTTATGCAGATGACATTTGTTTGCTTTGAAATCTGAGGTTGATTTGGACAGAGCGCTTGAGTTTTGTACTTTTTACGGTACTTCTTCTGGTGTACGTCTAAACAAAGACAAATGCATCCTTAAATGTTTGGGGTCGGCTTTTTCTGCCACTCATTTGGCTGGCATACCAGTGACGATGGGTTCTATCACTATTTTGGGGATTGCCTTTGATACTGGTAGACAGGATCTCTTTAATTGGGATTTGAAGATTACACAAAGGAAGACTTTGGTTGAAGGTTGGAATAGGTGCTATATGGGGAAACTTAAAAGGGTATACTTGATCAGGACTTATTTGTTGCCTTTGTTTTTATATGTTAGCATGATTTTTCCTCCTCCTAAGGAACGAGAAGCTACCCTTTCTGGTTTATTTTTCCAGGCAATTTGGCATAGTAGATTAAACTCTATTAAACGGAATGTATTGTACTTAAAGATATCAGATGGAGGTCTTAATATGGTTAATCTGACACTGTTCCTGTTTATCCAATTTCTGTTTACTAATCTTTGTCCCATTCGTGGTGAGCAGTCCACTTGGTGGTCACCTTTGTCTGAACGTAAAATTCAAGCTTGGTATGGTGGTTGGGATTTGAATACCTTGAAAGTTTTTAAATCTGTTCCATTTTCTCCTGCTTATTATAGAATAATTTTTGTGCGCCTTAAAAGCTGGGGTATCACATCTCAACTTATATTGCATTATTCAAAGAAATTGTTATACTCTGTGGTGCAGGACAAGCATTTTCGGGATTCCGTTACCTTGCCTTTGTGTTCCCCTTCCTTGACACCTGATCCTATGCAATTATTTCATAACAAAAGAGTGCCTTGCAAATTCTGGGATGTCTTGTGGCTTTGTTGCCATGAAAAATTAAATGTTAAAGCTAATCAAAAACATAAAGCTTTAGACGAGAGACTCTGTAGCAGACCTCAGTGGTTGGCACAATCTGAGACTATGTATCATTTATTTTTTACATGTTCTTTTATTTATTCCTTTTGGTCTTATGTGGCTGTCTGTTGGAATATGTTACCCTTTAATAAGGTCTGTTATGAGACATTGATTTATGGTGCTATGGCAGGGAATGGTCTCCTTGGGACTTCAGTACATTATCTGTGTTATTCTCTATCATTAAATGGTATATTTGGAATACCCATTGTTTATTCACCTTACAAAAAAAGTTAATGACATATGAAGATATTGTTGGGAGTGTTTGTAAAGAAATGCACTGTCTGTATTATAAAGAAAAAGCTTATCAGACTGATCTGTATCTTAGCAATGTATGGAAAAATCTTCCTTGGATTACTGATTCAGATGTTCCTATTACTTGAGACATTACTTTTGTTTCTCTTTGTTTTTTGCTTGTGCTTTATGTTGTGATGGTTTGAAATATTTAATAAAAACAAAATTCTCCTACTCTTTTTAATAAGTGCAATGGGATCTTTAACATCCACCTGAACTACCACCAATCCAGGCAGATGGGACCTCAGTTTAATGTCTCATCCGAAAGACGGCACCTCAGAAGTGCAGCACCCCTCTCATGCTGCACTACAGTGTCAGTACTTGAATATTAACCCAAGTGCCAGATGTGGGAATTGAACCCACAGCCCTCTGATCTCCCGGCCTCAGAGGCGAGTGTGCTATCTACTGAGCCACTGACACTGTCCAATAATGAAGTCATGTGGGTTGCATATAACTGCAATAAATCATTCAGTTCTTTTCATCATGAGAAGCTGTTACAGAAAGTGGGGGAGAGAATTGGAACTGGAAGTAGAGTAGTAATGCACAAGCACTAAGGAACTGGTTATACAACAGGTCTCAAGGTGTAGTGGTACATAGGACTCCATCGGACAGGAATGAGGTCCCCAGTGGGGTTCTCTAAGGCTTGGTATTAGGACTCCTATTTTTCAATATTTTTATTTATAGCTTGGGCTACAGTTACAGAAAAAAACTTTGGGTTATCATACAGCAGGCTGTCACAACTATGTGCAATGGCATCAGGAAAGGAAAACTGTATGTTGGCTTGCATTAAAAATATGATATGATCTTTGCTGTTTTTTATGCTGTTTGTGAAGATGCGTTCAGAGAACAGAATACAGTTCTTTCTAATGTGGAAACAAAGGATATTACAGTGTTATGTGCAGGCAGCAGAAAAGCTACTAAAATAGTTATATGAGTAGTACAATTTTTTATATTTTTATACAGGTAAAACATGTTGATGCAAACACCATTAGGACAGGTGAGCCCTATTTACAAGATGATCCTGTTAAATACATCAGTTTCAAATTGTACAAGAAATATGATATACTATACAATCAACACCAATACAGAAATACAACACAATGAATGAAAAAAATATGTAATAGTTGTAACTTCATGAGTTTCATACTATACAAATGATACATCAATATGAGAATATTGTGACTAGAGAAGACAAGCAAGAAAACAAATTTTATATAATGCAAGTACAGTGTATGTTCCGTTTCTGTTTCATAGCTGTAGAGAATGTCCTTGGCTTACATACCACTTGCTTGACATCTGGATCAATGTTATTCCAAAGGTTTGCTACTGCATGTGAAAAACCAGCACTATGCCAAGACCATATGGTCAAAAACAGCATGGTCAATAACCATGCGGCACTGTCAGTACAAAACTGCACAGTCCAAAGCTGCACTAGATTAGATATACTAACTCCAAAACCACGTGGCACTGTTATGAATGTGTGGTTTTTGACTGTGCATATTTACTGTTGTGGTTTTGACCGGACACCGAAAACACCATGTTCCATTATCTATTCTTTGAAATTGATTTAATAAATTCCCTATTTTTGTTGTACCTTAGGTTATATTTATGTACAACTTTTGCAATCTATCCATTAGATTTACCAGTTTGTTTTGATTCAATCTATCATTTACCAAATCCCCAATTACCTCCCCCTCTGAACTCTCATCGATCAAAGGGATGAAATTCCTGTTAATCAATGTGTGCAGTCTATTAAATAAATTTGGCGATATAAAAGCCTGGGTCTTGCATACAAACCCTAATGCGATTGTACTTACAAAAACTTGGATAAATGGATCTGTTTACAAAGATGAAATTGCCCTTACTTCTTGCAATCACTTCTGCCTAGATAGATCTACTAGTGGAGGTGACATTGTCATCTATATCAACAATAAATTTAGAGTATCTGAAATCAGCTTTCTGTCATTGCCACAGGAACGTGAATGCCTGGCAATCAAACTTGCACTACATGATGCAGAGGCTGTAAACATTATTGTTTGTTATAGGACTCCTAAAGGTGTCTTAGAAATGCTTAGTCATATCTGCACCATGCTGAATTCACAACCCAACAAAACAATTATATAAGAAGATTTGAACTTGGACTGGATCTCCCAAAAATCTAATAATTAAAAAAATCTCTGTGACGAATTGGGGCTAATACAATTAATCTCTGTTCCTACAAGACCAAACACAAAAAATCCTGCCAAGGACTCCACCTTGGACCTTATACTGACATATAAGCAAAATCATGCATGCTGCAGTATTCCATAATGACGTTAGTGATCATAATACTGTGGTCTGTATCAGGGCATCTGTGAAACATAAGTCCACCTCAAAATATATCACCAAAAGGAGGCTCACTAGATTCAATGCAGGAAGTTTCCCAGCTGATCTAATCTCTATAAATTGGCAACAATGCTATTTAGCTAAGACAATTCATGAAGCCATTGACATATTCAGTAAATTGGTATTAGAGATTATAAACAGGCATGCTCCCCTAGTTAAACTAAGGGTCAAAAAGATACCCCCCCATTCAATTGAGACATAAAAAAAAGCATTAGTTATAAGGGATGGTCTCTAGGCGAGTGTCAAGTGTACCAAATTAGAATCTGACTGGTCACCTTTCAGGAAGATGAGAAATACTTACATGAAACTGAAAACAGATACAAAAAGTCATTTCTACCTGAACGCTTTAGACTGTACCAAAAATAATTAATCCAAACTTTGGAGAATAGTATGTAACATGGTGGGTGAAAAAATGTGGTCCTCTTTACCCTCTAAAATAGAATCACAAGGAAACTTAATAATGGCCAGGCAAGTAATCTTAGAAGAATTTAATATGCATTTTGCTATGGTTGGCCTGCCTTTTGATACATCACCAGCAGCACAATATCTTATTCCAAAAACAGTGAGTGTTGACACTGAGCCTTATTTTTCTGAGATATTTTTCTTCAAGCCCATAACTTTCAAGTAGCTTGAGGATCTGTTGCTACAATTAGATACAAGAAAAGTGCAGGTATTGATGGCCTAGATCTCCTATTTCTAAAAATTGGCAGCTACTATTTAATGGCACCAATAACCCACCTTTTTAAATTCTCTCTGTCCATTAACAAATTTCCTATAATTTGGAAAATGCCACATGTCATTCCTCTTTTCATGTCAGGAGACCCAAGTCTTTTAAACAATTATAGACCATTCTCCCTGTTCTAGCCAAGCTTTAGAAAAATCAGTAAATGTCCAAATCAGGTATCATCTGGAGCATTTTAATCTCATCAACACAATTCAATCTGGTTTTAGACCTAAACACAGTACGGTGTCAACCCTAGCTACGGTAACGAATGATTGTCTCACAGCTCTAGACCCCACACACCCCGCTGGTGTGGTATTTCTTGACCTAAACAAAGCATTTGATACAGTAGATCATAACATACTAATAAACAAGTTATTAAGAGTCGGCATGGAAGACTGTGCTCTCCCAGTTTTCAAACCATTTAAAAGGTAAACAACAATGGGAATGCTATAGCCAGAGGTTCAAGGGCTGGGAAATAGCTCCTCCCACGTCCCCAATTTAATCCTCAGTGCTTCCACTGTTCAGCTTCGAGCATTTCAGAAACTGCCAGTGACTGCTGAGCTGCGTGGCTGGTGAGGCTTCTTTTCTTCCCATTTCCCCTCTGTTCTTTCTCCCGTGATTTCGTTTGTCTCCTTCTCTTATGTTTGTTCCACCCCCCCCATGTCTCTGAGTCTCTGTGTTTTCTCTTGATATCCTACCTCCCCTGCTGGTTTTCCATCTCCCTCTCCACCCTGCCCTTCCACCCCTTGGCTTTCACAGCCATCTTTCTCCTTTCTCCGGTCTGTTCCCTGTGCTCCCTCATACCTCCTTTGGTGTTCATCTTGCCTTGTGGTTCTTTTGTGCTGCTTCTGCCTCACCAGTCACTGCTCCATTGTGTGCCTGCACATCTGGCTGTGCTTTTGCCCACCCACTCCCCTTTTCAGCTCTGTGTTCTCCGCCGCTCCTGACCTCCACCTTCTCCAGCACCTGTGGTGCCTCCTTTCACCTGTTTTCATATGGCCAGTGTGCTGCTTGCCTGCTTACTCCCCGGCCTGATCTTGGGCTTTTGCCTAGGCCAGAGAGCACTCCAGCATTTCACTTCCCATCATAGCACATCCTGTTGTGGGGTCGGGGTGTGCAGGCTGCCATGCCAGGCTCCCTGCTCTGCAGAGTTTCTTGCCTTTCCAGGGCTTTTGCACCCTCTGCAGGGTGTTCTTCCCATAGCTTCGCAGTCCACCTCCAGTACCATAGGTTGGACAATAACCACTATCAGCTTGACAATGCAGTGTTTGCCATGCAATCTATAAACTGAGTCTCCATTCAAATAACTCATAGCTTTGAGGGATGTACACAACAGAGGGGATTCGTTCGGAAAGCTTAACTGTTAACTAACATTTACATCTTCGTCTGTGAATCCGTGTGTGAATCCTGACTGTAAGGCATTCTGATTTCCTATGGTGCTAGCTATGAAGCTTGGGGCCATGTCCTGCCTCCTTCTCCCACTCCTCTGTGTGTGCAGCTTTGCTCCGGATGCACTGATGAATCTCCAACTGGCAGACTTATGCTGACTTCTGGCCACTTTTTCACTGGTTTCCGCTCTTCACTGAGTCTCTGCGATATCTCTTGACTACTTCATATAATTTCTCCTGTATGTCCTTTCCTGGGATACTAACATAGCTGTTTTCTCTTTCAAGGAGCCTTTTTTGGGATTTCTGCTCCATGGGCTTCGTTGTTCATTCTATGTGATGTGGGAACTCCACCCTGGCATTCCAGGACTTGTACTCTCACCAGCCGATATTTACCAACAGCCTCATATCCATTGAATTCTCTTCTAAGACCCACTCCTGCAGCCTCCTTCCTCTGACCAGCCTAGCTTGAAGCATCTATACTTCCAGCCTGATTCCTGATGGTCCAGCTAGCCAGGCACATGCATTTTGATTAGTTACCATAACAATATGCATTTGAGTGCTCATAAAATATTTAGTTTTAGCCACTGTGTGTTAGCTCTGAAGAAGCCTTGTTCCGTTAGGATGCAGCGTCAGTTCTGGTATGTCATTCCATGTAGGTCCTGCACAATGGGCTCCATATAGAGAGAAGCTTTTCTAGCACTCCATCAGTTTGTGTCATGTGTACCAGCAATACCTATATCTGAATTCACTTTTTATATGTATGGATCAATACATTGTTCCACGTAATTCTTAATGAGTATGCTGGCTTTGGGTACATGACAATTTGCTCCCGTCAGTTCGCTCCCGGCAATTCGCTCCCATCAACTCACTCCCATGTCAGTTCACTCTTCCACTTTTCCAGTCCCATCAATTCACTCCTGGTACAATAAGATTTTTTATTGTTTAGCATCTATCATCACCATTCAGACTGCCCAATATTAAATTACAAAACAATTCATGCTGCTGACATTGTAGCTCTCCTGAGGCAGGAATATTTAATTCCTTTTGGAGCTGCTGTTTAATTTAAAAATCTGTATTATTAATAATTGTTCCTCACACATCTGAAGCAACTGGAAGGAAAAAATGTAACCAACTGACTCGACTGTTCAGACGTGACCATCAGCGACCACTCCCTCTGTCTCTGCTCTGGTAACTGTTCCTTGCTAATATTGTTAACTTGGTGATAGTAAACTCAGAACTTAGTTATTCTAGTGTCTCCTCTCACACAAATGGAACAGGGAGTTGGTCAGAGTCAGAAGACTGCTACTGGCCTGAGAAATGGATGGGCCAGACAGGTCTTCAAGTTCTTCTATTTGGGACTGGGGGGGACTTGAGTTGTGGGGGGGCAGTAGCCGACAGGGCAAACTGCAGTGTACCTGCTGCCAGGCATGCAGAACAGGGTCTGTTCCTTTAAGATATTTCAGTTACTAGTTAAGGAATAAATTTAACTAAGCCTGTATTAAATTATTCTCCAGTGCTCCTAATCCCAGTATGGCAAAATAAACTATCAGTTCATCAGTACTAAAAATTGTGTTCAGTGTCAATTCAGTGTCAATTTCCATGGGAGTGAGCTGTTGGGGGAGTGTGTTGTCAGGGGAGCAAGTCGACGCTGAAGTGAACTGTCAGGAGTGAAATATCAGGGAGCGAACTGTTGGGAGCAAATTGTCGTGTTCCCCAGCTAGCCAACGTGGAGGCCTAGCTCAACTCACTCACTTCTGCTACTTCCTCGGGTGGACCTACATGGGAGTTCCATCATCCAGCTTGCCTGCTTGAGGGCCAAGCTCGACTCACTCACTCATGCTTCTTCCTTGGACAGACCTATGTGGGGGTCCTGCCGGTCCAGCTAGCCTAAGTGGAGGCCTAGCTCAACTCACTCACTTCTACTCCTTTTCAGGCAGACCTACATGGGGGTCCTGCCAGTCCAGTTAGCCTACACAAAGGCCTAGCTCAAGTCACTCACTTCTACTTTCTCCTCTGGCAGACCTATGTGATGGTCCTGCCAGTCCTGCTAGCCTACATGGGGGTCTAGCTCGACTCACTCACTTCTTCTCCTTCCTCGAGGCAGACCTACAATGGGGTCTCACCACTCCAGCTAGCCCATGTGAGGGCCTAGCTCAATACTCGATCACTTTATACACTGTCCTCTGATGGACCTCCACAGGGTCCAGCTAGTCCATCCTACCCACGTGAGGGCCTCGCGCTATGGCATATACAATCCAGCTTCGATCCATTCCAGTTCAAGTTTATTCCACAGGACATCACTGTTAAGCATTGCTCATTTACTCAACGGTCTTGGGACATTTTAGATATCTTCCTATCAAGGCAATTAATGATATATAACTTTTACTGAAGCAGCAGGACAGTATCAGCCATGTCCCTTAAGTCGGTAAGACTTTGACCATTCATATGTGGTACATCTACCTGCTCTTTCTATGAACTCTTTGCAACCATCCCATGTCTAAGCAATGCTATCCAGCCATCTCAGCCTGTATATATCATTGGCTTGTCAATGCCTATAACCATGGCCAACAATCCACTGGCTAAGCAAACCACAAACAAACTTTGTGCATTTTCCTCTCACTGAAGAGGAACTCATCTTTCAGCCAATCTACACAGAAGCCTGACTTAACAATTCTGTTATTCAACTCCCTTTTCTTGTAATCCCGCATGGGGATCCTGCTGGTTCAGCTCAGCCTATTTAGCCCCAGGCACTCAACTGACTCATCTAACAATTGGACCACCTGTGGGGGCCTGTCCTCGCTGCTTCCTCCATGCTGCATTCAGATTCCCAGTTTCTGGACTGTCATGGACATCTCGTTCCTTTCTCAAGTTCTCAGGAAAGGATCTCCAACAATGCTTCCTCACCCAGCCTGCATGGGGTTCCCACCTAGCTTCCTAGTATTAATCAACCAGTGGAATTTCATCCCTGCTGCTCATCACATTGAACTGCCTTCAGAAAACCACATACTCTCACTCTTCCATGTCATGACACCCCCAACATCAAGTGTGTCTTTCCTAGATTTCAGTGGCTTCCTCAGATGCTTTTGTTCCTGTATCTGCTCTTCCTACCTTCGACTATAACATCTCTGGCATCCTGGCTTGCATCTGTGCCTTACCTATGTATAGGTCTTGGCTGATGCCATCTCAGGGCCTCTGTGAAGGACCCTACTCTCCAACATTCATGGAAGTCTTTCTCCCACTTGCTTAGACTGGGTGATACTGTCTTCTGCTCGACCATCCTTAGACTTTGCTCCCTGGATTATCCTTATCTTCAGTTACAATTCTTCATTCCTACACAGAAACCCTGGACATGGATTAATCATGCTTTCTCAACTGGACATACATCTGAATTGGACTCTTCTTCATCTGCCAGAATCTTCACACTGCAGTACTGACTTTCTGCTCACTGCCAAGATTCAGAGGGCAAGACTCATCAACCAACGGGATTAGGATTTAAACTCTTGGACATAACCAGAACCAAACATCAGCCCACATTTAGGATTATCTCCTCTTAGTATGCCCAGAGGATGGGCAGGTCAGTAGCCATGGGTCCTCAGAGGTTTCTCCATAGGGTTTTTTTCTGTCCTGTGTGCTACTGGTCACGCTCTCCAAAGTTGGAGGAGGTAATCAAAATGGTAACAATCTTTTGTGCCTTAATTCTTACACATTCCCAGCATTTCATCGAGGGTGGGAAACAGAGAAAAGCCAAAGTCTAAGTCTCTAAACATCAAGCATGGAACATTCCGACTCATAAGTATACACAAGCACTGAGCTATGTACCACACATTGAATAGGAAGGCTGTAGCCTGAGGTTTAAGGGGTGGGGACTAGCTCCTCCCACATTTTTTTTTTTGTTTAACCAGGAGTAGCACACTAAGCTGAAAGCTTTTTTACAGGTGCGACCTGGGAGCACAGGGAAGTTAAGTGACTTGCTCAGGGTCACACAGTATGCAAGTGGAAGCTGTGGGATTCAAACCCCTGTCTGGTCTGCTGGATGTCACCAGATTTTCAACTCAGAGCCTTAAACCACTGCACTATACTGCCTCCCTCAATATACTATACATCCCCTACTTAATACTTAGTGCTTCCGCTGCTCAGCTTCGAGTGTTTCAGAAACACCCCCCATCCTTCCCAGCCTCCTCCTCCTCCAGCACTCTGGGCCTTAATTCCTACACTTTCCCAGCATTCCACTGAGGGTGGTAAGCAAAGAAAAGCCAAAGACTAAATCCATAAACTAATAAATTATCCCAGGATATGCATACTATTACTACAGTGAAAAAGTGTCATAAAATATTGGGGTGTATTCTTAGACATGTTAAAAGCAGAGGGTCTGAGGTGCTTATACCACTGTATTCTAGTTTGGTGAGACCCCATCTTGAATACTGTGCACCTGTTTGTGCACCCACTCCCATAAAAGGTAAAGTAATGGTGGAGAAAGTTCAAAGAAAGATTACTAAGAAGATAAACCATATTAAATCCTATAATTATCAGGATAGACTTAAACATTTGGGACTATATTCACTGAAGTATAGGGCCATTAAGGGGGACTTATGTCTAGCTTTTAAGGCATCTAGAGATGAAACAATATTAGAGACTATAGGGCTGGTATGGTATAGGAGAATAAATAGTACGAGATCACATAATTTTAAATTTAATAAACCTGTAAATAAAACATCCAAGTGAGGTAACTGGTTCACTCAAAGAGTGGTAACATTATGGAATTCATTACCAAGTGTTATTGTACAAAGTGAAATTCTTGATCATTTTAAAAAAAGACTAGATATGTACATGGGTGAAAAGAAATTCTCTTACCACCACTAGAGATAAACTGGTGGTGTGTTCATTATAGGTCTTGGCCTACTGAACCGTAATATTCTATAAATATCAAGCACGTAACATTCAAGCTCATAAGTATACACAAGCACTGAGCTATGTACCACACATTGAACAATCAAAGTGGATGGAGAATTCTCTGATTTAATACCACTAATGAGATGAGTACCTCAAGGATCAATATTAGGCCCCTTGTTATTTATGATCTACATAAATGACATTAGCAGAAATATCAATACAGCTAAACTCCTCCCTTTGAAGATGACACTGTACTTACATCTCACATCCTACACTAACCAGTGTATGTACTGACCAACAAGCAGAATTTAATTTACTGCTGATTAACCTGTTTCATTCTAAATTGTCACTTAAAGAGCTATTGTACTACCTAAAACTAAAATTAGATTTTAAAAGCAGACAACCATTAACTTTTATATCTGAGGTACTTTTTTTTCCCCTTTTATTTAATTAGAAGATTTTTTAGCTGATGCTAGTAGGTGTGATGTGTGGAACAGCTCTTAGCCTGGCAGCTGACATATCTTGCTTTACTGTTCCACACTATACCATCAGTATTTGCTCCATTCTGCGATATTCAGCAGGAGGCAGTTGCACCCCCGAAATCATGCTGAGCAACAGCGCAATGATAATGAAGGCATGCGCAATGGAAGAGGGAGGAACCATGCATAAATGGCGCAGTGTGATATTCAAAGACTTGCGCAATGCACAACAGTGGATCAAGTGGAAGTTGTACCATAGCGGAAATGAGCCAAAATAAAAAGGAGCAAGGAAGAGGTGCAAGAACGCTACAGGGAAGCCACATGCGTCAGAGGCAGAGTCACAGACAGGGCAAGTGGCAGGAACAGGGCAGGCCAGGGAAAGGCCACAGCAATGGACAGGCACAGGGAAGGTGTGGGGAGCCACACAGCTCAGAGGCCAGCACAGGCAGGTGTACCCGGCACAGGGGAGGTAGCAGCCAGGACAGCAGGGGGAATAAAGTAACAGCTGCCAGAGGGGGGAACGCAAGCTAGGGATATGGCCAGTACCACCTTTCACATGGAGGCCGTAATGAGGGGAGTGAGAAGGCGGGCTACAGGGGGACATGGCCGTGGAAGGACCCATTGGCTGTATGCCCCCAACAGGCAGTACCGAGCCGCAACCAGCTTTGAGCTGTACACAGATACTGAGATTGTGGGCTGGTACCACCTGAACAGGGCAATACTGAGGCGGCTCTGTGAGCTGAGCAGTGATGTGATGTAGGCACCCACACAACGGAGCCATGCCCTGTCAGTGGAGACCAAGGTAACAGCCTGCATGTGCTTGCTCGCCACGGGTACCTTCCAGAGACCAACCGGGGACACCACAGGCATAACTCAGTCGGCCATGTCACGCCACCTCACCCAATTCCTCAGCACACTGCTGCCACATGCTGAGGAGTACATCCATTTCCCCAGCACAGTAGCGGAGTGCACAGCAAACATACAGGAGTTCCACAGGGTAGCACGTATGCCTGGCATGCTAGGGGCAATAGACTGCACCCATGTGGCCATACGCACACCACCTGGCCATGAGGGGGCTGCATACATGAATCGCAAGGGCTATTCCAGCATCAACTGCCAGGTGGTGTGCGATGCCAGGGGGCGCATCATCAATGTCTGTGCCACGCACCCTGGGGGAGCACACGATTAATTCATCTGGCACCAGTCGGCACTGTGCCACAGATTTGAGAGTGGGGACATCCGCACAGGACACCTAGTGGGTGAGTATGCAAACCAAATGAACAAATCTAGGGCCGGGGGGGCATGGCCAGAGGTGCCATGGGTAGTGGCCTACATGGCTTGGGGCAGGCCGATGCTGATCACCAAACTAACCTCCACCCTCTACACACAGGTGACAGTGGATACCCACTCCGTCCCTAGCTCCTCACACCCTACTGGCGGCCCACGACCCCATCGCTGCAATGCTACAATGAGGCACACGCCACCACATGCAATGTCATTGAGCGGGTATTCGGGATGCTGAAGGCACGTTTCTGTTGCCTGGACACCTTTGGCGGTGTCCTATAGTACAGCCCCTCAAAGGCCTGTGGGATATTCCTGGCCTGTTGCATCCTGCACAACATGGCCAACGAATGTGGGATAGCCATACAGATCGAAGAGGGGGACAGCGATGGGGACAATGAGAACGCTGGTGACGGGCAGCCCCCCCCTTGGCTGACGGGACCCCTGACTGATCCGGCTGGCACAGCTGCACCGGGACACCATCACGGAGGAGCACTTCAGCCAACCCAGGTAAGTCATGGGGACATGTGCAACCACAAGTTGCTAAGGCACAACCCACAAACACGCATGGACACACACCAGGGGTGCATGCCATCAAGGGAAGTTGCAGGGTACAGAAGCACACACACAACCAGGGATGGGTGAGGATTAACATGCCACGTGGATGGACACACACACACGCACACACACAACGCACCAATCGTGCACAAATGGCAGGAGGCACACTGACCCAGAACGCCAACCCTAGCAACACACATGTCCACAGGCCACCACACCCACTGTCTGTCCATGTGCGCGTGTCAGATGCTGGGCACCATTGCACTTTGGTGTACAGTGCAATGCAGGCATCATCATGCACACGTAACTGCGGACAGCAGCTGGGAGGGTGTGCAGGTGGACTGTGTGTCCGCATGCAGGGCCAGGTACTCACCCGTGCACTGCCCACTGAAACACACAATGCACACAGGGCAGCACCAGACAGTAGCCTCGCTGGGAGACAGGTCAGTTTTGCAACACAGTGCCACGGCCACCATGGATGCGTGGGTGGCCCCGCCGAGACCCGCTAGCACTGGCAGGCTGACCACTGGCCTCATGGAGTGGCACCGATGGTCCCCCAGTGGTTCCACTACGTGAACACGACCATGCCCGCGCAGTGGTCTGCAGCACACCGAGCATGCCTGCACCAGGAGTGCTCAGGATGCCCACAGCTGAACCCAGCATCGACAGGGTGGGAGTCACATGATGCCGGCAATGGGGGTGGAGAGTGCACTGCGTGGTGTAAGCAACACATGGGCACCTGACTGTGTGCCCATTGTGGCCATGACAGCAATGAACGCCTGTGCATGCCTGTCAATGGCAGCGGTCACATCCTCCCGCAAATGATCCATCTGTGCCAGGATCCATTCGGTGTCCCTGCTGCGACACTCCTCTGCCCACTCCAGAGCCACACACAGTGCTTCCACGGACATCGCAAGCCACATCTGCTGGGCTGATGCTCACAGTAGGCAGGTGTGCTCATCCAAGAGGTCATCAGCCTCCTCGGCATCCTGTCCCTCAGGGTGTACAAGGGCCTGATGTTCAGCACCCCTTGAGGGTGGGTGCTGTGCACCAGGACCAGATATGGGCATGTCCAGAGGCGGTGCACAGATGCAGCGGCTGAACCCTGTACCCCCAGGCTCGGTGGGCAACTGATGATGCTGCCCCTCTGGCTGCCACACACCAGGGCTCAGTGGTGATGCCGCAGTGGTTGCAACAGTTCCACTGTCCTGAACAGACACCAGTGCTGCCCCACTGGTGCTGACAGATACAGCCTGGGACTGTGCTGACACGCAGGCCCCCACGGTGGCACCAGCCACAGCCATGGGCATGAATTGCCCTGCTATGTGTCCATCCTGTGGCACACATGTGTCACTGCCCATGACAGTCGTGTCATCATCACTGGTGCTGGACTCTGCCCCGGCCACAGCCACAGCCACAGCGTGCTGGCATCCATGGACGCCAGCACACTGGGACACAGGCAGGGCTTCCTCCACACCTGTCTCAACGACAACAGTGTGGACAGACAGGCGGCCCCACTGTGGTACAGACCCATGCATACCTGTGGAGGTGGATGGTCCCACCTCCGACTCCATCCAAGTGTCCGCAGTGGACAGGTCCACCACCGCTGACCCATGCAGACACTCAGGATCTGTAAGGGAAAGCAAAGTCGCGTTACTGTGTGTGACCTACTCGGCTCCCCCCCCACATAGACCATGACTTACCATGCAGAGATGGGCCACCACCCGTCTGGAAGCCACCACCCGGAACTCCCTCTATGGCACTTCGGTGCATGCTTGCAGCAAGCCTGTCCTCCACTGGGGTGAGCTGTACCACCTCCGGCTGTCCCCCACCTGTTGCAGCACGTGCCACCCTGATGGCAGCCACCTTCTCCTTTACCCTCCTCCTGTCTGTACCCATCTTCTTCTTACACTCCTGCACAGAGCGCTGGTGGCTGCCATGCAGGTTCATGGCACGTGCCACCTCCTCCCATGCAGCAGCATGGGCCTGAGTGGTGCCCGGCCGTCCACTGAGCAGTGGCTCCTGAGCCAGGTAGGCCTCAAAAAGGGCCTCAGTTTCGGCCTTAGTAGAATTCGGGCTCCTCCTTCTCCCACCACTGTTGTCCTCCTCTCCTAGAATATGCTCGGTCATTATGTAGTCTGTAAGTATGGCAGTTGTTACCTGTGACTGTGCAGTCCCATGCATGTCCCTGAATCCACATTCCACACTCCCACACAGCATGCAACTCACCAATAAGCTTCAGTAACCAACTATGGCCACTGTAGCACATTGTCACACCTTTATAGGGCAATCCATGCAAATTAGGTGAGGAGCAACTTTAATTAGTAGCAGTATCAGTGGCTCAGTAGGTAGCACACTCGCCTCTGAGGCCGGGAGATCAGAGGGCTGTGGGTTCAGTTCCCACATCTGGCACTTGGGTTAATATCCCAATACTGACACTGTAGTGCAGCATGAGAGGGGTGCTGCACTTCTGAGGTGCCGTCTTTCAGATGAGATGTTAAACCGAGGTCCCATCTGCCTGGATTGGTGGTAGTTCAGGTGGATGTTAAAGATCCCATGGCACTTATCGAAAAGAGTAGGGGAATTTTTTATTATTATTATTAGTATCATATCATCAATAAGACAAAAAGAATACAAACAATGTTAAATCCAGAGATAATATACAAATCAGACAATAAAACGAAAAGCAAAAAAGTAGTACAATCATACATTATTAGATTTATCTTTACATGATTATGAATAAATATCCCCCCCCCCCACTAAAAGAGTAGGGGAATTTTAGACAAAGACTTAAAAAACTGAAAATAAAACATACTGAAACAGTAGCACAGCAAAGAAAAATCACAAAAAATAGTCAGAAAACAAAAGAAAATAATACTGCATACTTTGAACTAAAAACTGAAATAAAACTATAAGTATACTCAAAACCCATCCCCTCGCAACTGAAAAATTATGGGAATGGTGAATAAGAAAATTCAGAAGACAAGAAAAATCCCATTCACTAAACTTGAAAGTCACAGAAACAAATTTGAACTAATCATAACCAGACATCCATGTAAATAAGGACTTCCAAAGACCATCCCCCCTATTTTTTTGATAAGTATTGTAAATATACAATATCAGAGAAAAAAAAAACATAAACCACAAAACCCTTTAACCCGTATCTAACCAGGAAATATTAGACCACTATAAATTATATGTCTGTTAAGGAATTACAAAAGATTCTTGCAATTTATAAAGTTTCAAACTTCTTTGAATAATCCAAAATAATTGTTCTGGATCCACATATTTTTGTTTTAAAGACCACTGACATCTAATCTGCCAGACATGATATTTTAAAAAGATAAATATTAAATGTAATGTCCCAATATGATATTTTTTCCATATAGGAGATATAAGACCAAAAACCAAAACTTCCAAATCAAGATCCGGAAAAGGAAAAACCACCCAATGCTTAACAAGTTAATTCCAAAACTGGATTATAAAAGGACATTGAAAAAAGAGATGCCTCATTGTTTCCAATTCTGTACCACACCATCCTTGTCTCGGACAATATCTTTCCATGCATCCTTTATGTTTTAAATTGTTCTTAACATTCAGCCTGTCATGAACACATAGCCACAAAACATCCCACATATATATTGGTATTCGGGTATTTTCCAACATCTGTATAATTTGCTTAAAATCACCATCAGATCGATTCCCAAAAAGGGGAGAATCCCAAAAAAAGTGCTGCAAAATATAATTATATAACTTTTTTCTAGACAAAGAATGACCATCAAACTTCGTCAAACCCCATAATTTTATTTTACTAAAACAATATTGAAAAGACAGTGAAAGACCACAAATGGGTTTTTGCCTGGCAATACTCTTATGAACTTCCCAAGAGTCCAACCAAGGTGCAAGCACATCCAAAACCCAAGGATCCCAACATTTGTCTTGTTTACGTAACAGGGGTAAAATATTAGCCTGAAAGAACATACTAAAGAAAAACAAAACTGGATTTATCATCCCCAGACCACCTTTTCCTATAGGTAAATATAAGACTCCTCTCTTAATAGGATTTAACCGACTTCCCCAAATTCCCTGAAAAAAACACTATATACCCTTGTCTCTAGGTGTATGGGCAGCATATACACCATACTCAAATGTAAAAACATACTTAATAAATACATTTTTAACATATAAACCTTCTTTTGTTTTGAAAGAAACCTTCTGTTCCAGTATATTACTTTCCTCTGGGCCTTCATTAATAAAATATCCCAATTAAAAAAACCCAGATCCTCTTGACCAAAAAAAACCTAAAATCTTACCAGGGGTATACGTTATAGGGATACTTAGAATATCCTGGTGCTGAGTAGAAACTGTCCCAATCTGAACACACTTACTTTTTGTGAGATTTATCCTGGAACCAGTTTTCCGGGAAAAGCTGCTCAACAGAGTTCCCAATGCTCCACCAGAGGGAAAATCTGCCAGAGTAAAACATAAATCATCAGCGTACGTAATGTATTTTATCTCCTTACAAACACCTGAAATCATTACCCCTTGAATTGCTGAATCCAACATCACTTTATGTAAGAGAGGCTCAAGAGTCTAAACGTATAACACAGGGCTTAAGCGACAGCCTTGTCTAACTCCTTGCCTAACTGCACAACTAGATCCCAACCAGCCATTCACATATGGTATGGTGGATGCATTTGCATAAACCATACGAATCCAATGTATAAAAGGTTGTGGAAATCTAAACTTCTCAAGACATTTCCAAATATACCTATGTGCCACATTGTCAAAAGATTTGGCTTGATCCAAGCTAATCAAAAAACCCATAATTTCTTGTAACCGCCCTTTTTCCATTACCTCTCTCAACAAGATAAGACCATCCGTGATCCTCCTCCCCGGTACTGAACAAAATTGTGTTGGTAAAATCAAATCCTGCAAGACCATACTAAGTCTACCACAGAGTAATTTGGTAAGAATTTTTAAATCTGAATTTAAAAGAGAAATAGGCCTCCAATTCTTTAAATTCTCCCTTTCCCCACTTTTAAACAATAATATCAAAAGACTAATATTCATGTCATCCGGAATATGATTTTTCAAAAGACAATAATTATACATTGAAACCAATTCCTTCCTAAATACCTATTTATATGGACATATAGTTCATTAGGTAAACCATCATATCCCGGAGCTTTCCCTGAAGGGAGAGAAGCAATTATTTTTGTAAGTTCCGAACTTGTAATAGAAGTCAATAACGACAAAAAATAAGTGTCAGAAACTTGAGGAAGTTGCAACTCCATCAACCAATCATCTAAACCACTCTCACCAATTTCTGTATCTTCATGAAACATAGCAGAAACAAAACTTTCTATTTCTCGCAATATTTCATTATTTGTTGTGAACACACCCCCTTCCTGCGATTTAAGACAGGTATTATCTTTATGATGTCTCTGATTTTTACAACTATCAAAGGGGTTTAAAAAATCCTGTTTCCCTTGAGTGCCAAATCGTTGCTCCTTCTCTAAAGATTTTATCCTGTCATATTGTAACTGTACCAATTCAGCTTTAACTGCAGCTATTTCTTGTAAAAAATTCAGTTCTCCTTTCAATTGCAAAATCTGAATCTGGGTAAGATATTCCCATAAATGTTGACACCTATCATTCCAACATGTCCCCAACAATTTCCCTATTTTCTGAAAAAATTCCCTGATATATCGTTTACTATCAGCCCACCAAAGGACTGGAGAATCATATAAGAAAAAAACAGATTGCCTTGCTTCCAATAGGGAAATAAAACCTGCCATAATTTCAGGGTTATCAAGTAATGAAAGATTCATTCTCCAATACCCTGGACCCTTAGCAGTATCTTGGAAATTAGAAAGCTTCATCATTAGTAAGCCATGGTCAGAAGTTGCAACAATATGCACTTTTTGCTGGCAATATTGTAGAGTTGGAGTGATAAAAAAGTAATCTATTCTGGTAGCTTTTTTCCCTTGAAAAAAAGTCTTTGAATTATTTGCCAATTCCCTAAGAAAAACATCTTGGAGACCCATTTGATATATTAAATTATTCAGAAAACTTGCATCACAAAAAGTTTTTTTTTCTGCCCAGTTTTATCTGAAAAAGTTCTACTAATATTAAAATCACCACCAAACACTACATTTTTACTGGTAAATAAAAAAAGGCATAATAACTTTCAATAATTCTATCCGTTCTGTTTTAACCTGAGGAGCATACACATTAATTAAATGAAAATCTACGCCATTTACCTGGATATCCAATAATAAAGCCCTACCAGGAAAAATCTCAACTAAACGTATCATTTTAAAATTTGAAAAAAGAAAACAAATTCCTACCCCACAACATCGATCCTCACCACCAGACCAGAAACAAGGACCCCACACCCAAGCCCTGGAAGCGACCTCAAAGTCTCCTTCATTATATAGTCTGGTATCTTGTAGAAATACAATATCTACTATATAATGAGAAAATAATGAAAAGGTGGCCAAACTTTTACGTTCTGTAAGGATACTATTGACATTCAAACTTGCAAAAATGAAGTTATATTGTGTTAAAGACAAAGTAAACGTTAAGTTTTTTTCCTAATACTTTTCCTTAAACCCATCCTAGTACCCCGTATTTGTTTTTTTTTTACCGTATTAGCTGGTTCAATATTTGTTTCTATATCTGACAAAACATCCTTCTGAGAGGATGTACCCGAAACAGTGTCAGAATCCTCCCCTTCCTCCAGTTGTAAAACAGTAAAGGGGTTGGAGGTAACTATACCTGCAGGAGTCATGGCTGTAACTGGGAGAACTGATCTAAGACCTTTACTGGTTTGAAAATCCTTGCAAGAAACAGAAGGGAGCAACATAGAGGTAACTACCTCAGGCACACAAAGGGAAACAGGAGATGCTGATGTAGCCAAATCTATTAACCTGGAATCTTGTAAGACTACGGGAGTAGAACAAAGCCCATCCGACCACAACACAGGCCCCTGTGTGGTTGCCTCTGCATATGTGCGGCCTTCAGAAGCATGTCTAGAGTACTGTGCCACAGGGGTCCATGAATTCGTTCTAACAATTTTTTTTTGTGCAGCATTAGCCAAATATAGATCTTGAAGCCCAAAATCTGAATCTGAGGTATTATGGGATGCCTTTGGACAATCCAAAAAATCATGACCTATGTCCTGACACAAAAAACATTTAGGACTATTTGCACAATGAAACCCGGAATGCCCCGACTCCTCGCAATTGGAACACAAAATAACACTGCAAGATGAACTGATATGTCTAGCTGAACCACATCTATAGCATCTACGTGGTTGGCCAGGGTAAATAATAAAACCCTTGTCTCTACCAATAAAAAGACAGTTTGGCAAATGTTTAAAATTGGTCCCTTCCTCAAAAAGTTTTACTTTTACCCTTCAACCACCATTCCAAAACCCCTCAGAGTCTAATATGGGATCTGGTAAACCTAATACTTCACAATGTTGTTCTAGCCAAAACATAACATCCACAATGTTTACTCCTTCACTACAAAAAAGAACAGTTATTAAATGAAAAGCTTGTTTAGAAAGAGGAGTAACTTGAAAAGGAGTCCAAAGAGTGTTCATATTTAATAAGGCATACTTAGTCCAGAATTTCTCTAAGAGAGCTGCTGAACGAAAACTAATGTCAAAAGTGTGCTCCCCAGAAATGTGTATAAAGGCATAAATATCTGAAGGGGTAAAACCCAGAGACTGTTTTATCAAAACTTGTCCCACATATTGCCTGTCAGGCAGGTCCTGCAAACCAGTCAAATACCTTATCTGGATAGCATGTCTTCATTTTGCCAAATCTAATTGCTTCCTTATTGACCCAAAAGAAGTTTGTTTGGGCCCTAAAGATTCGGTCCCAGGAGAGACCGCCTTATTCACTTGAGCCTCCCCTCCTGTCCCGTTTCCATAACCTCAGACTGGTCAATTATTTGATCCTGAGCCAGATTCAGCAAGGAAACTTTCTGCTTGCCTAAACTGCCAGCCGACAGTGTCACATGACCTTTGCTCCTCAGTCCTGAAGACGCTGGAGCTTGCACAGAAGTCTGAGAAGATGTAACTAAAAAAGTTGGTCTGTGCCCAACCGACTTACCAGCCACTGCACGCTGTAACTCCGGCTCAAAGTCTGCACACCATTCACTTGTGGAAGTCCGAGACCAACCAGCGTTTTCCAACGCATTATCCGGTGACCAATCAATACTTTCCAAGTCCTGAGAGACCAACTGCTGCTCCGACTCCCTCTCCTGTTTATTTTCCGAATGTATATCTAAAGCAAAAACCTTAGCAACAGGTGAAACCGATGGACCCAAAGGAACTTCCGAAAGCCATTTTCTCTTTCCCTGTTCTTCTTGACCCACAATTTCAGATTCCAGCAGTAATTCCACCGAAGTGAGCTCCAACTGTAAAATGTCCCTTTTTTCTTGTAAAGACAAACCAGAGGCCAACTCCAAAATTCCATGCGTCACACATACAGTAGAATCCTTCACAGTTTCCATCAAACAAGATGCAGCTTCTTCGGCATCTCCAGCACCTAACGCTTGCAGCCCCACTCCGTCCTCCTCCATGACTCACACCACACTGACCGGCTTCACCACTCCTCGAGCAGCAAAGCCTTCCGCTAACCAGTAGGGGAATTTCCCCGGTGTCCTGGCCAAATTTCCCTCATTCACTAAAAATACCACCAACAGCTTAATGTGGTTCAAAATCAGTTGGCATTAATCTGTATCCCCTTCCCCTGGGTCATGCCTGAAAATAGGCAGGATTTGTCTAGTGCACTTACCCGGTCAACAAAACTAAATAAATAAATAAATAAATTAGATGCAAATTGCAGTGCAGGCCATTGAATGGCTGATTGGATGATTTGCATATAACGGCTGAATATCATGCTGTTGCGCTTTGCTCAATTGTGTTGAAATTGCTGATCCAATGGCGCAGTTCTGTGGCATGCGTAGTACACCTCACTGCGCATGCCCAGGTTGCTGACGCAGGCATATGCCATGCTGATGATGTGCTGTGCATGGTAGGTAATGCAGGGCACAGCCACCATTGTGCCAGTGGTGCTATAGTGAAGGTCACTACATGGCGCTGTGGCAATGGGCCTTCATAGGCGCAATGGCACAACTGCACGATAGTCCGCTATGGTGCTGGCACCCAGGCAGTCAATCGCGCTATGATGCATTGTCATCTGATGGCACTGTGCATGGTCTTGCACCAGGGACCCTTGACCCTGTGTCTGACCTTTGCCCCCTTGGCGCCATGCGTCAGGCATAGGTGCACCTCTATCATGCTGTTCGTCACAGCGCGATAAGAAATGGCAGCACTGTACCGCACAGCATCTGCACATGGGGTACCGCACTGCATAGTGCCATATTGCCTACTATAGCATTCGCAATGGCACAGAGAAGGGCTGCTCCCTGG
The DNA here is from genome assembly GCA_016271365.2 of Neoceratodus forsteri. Taxonomy (NCBI): domain Eukaryota; kingdom Metazoa; phylum Chordata; order Ceratodontiformes; family Ceratodontidae; genus Neoceratodus; species Neoceratodus forsteri. The sequence continues at coordinate 593,240,424 of CM028133.1, read as the reverse complement.
TCTGCAACAGTGGAGCCACACCATGGACATCTCTTTGGGGAGGCTCCCCCCGGATAGGCCTAGGTCCCAGGTGTGGCAAGAGGTGGCCACAGCCCTAGAGGCGGTGACTGGCAGGGGCAGGATGGTGGAGCAGTGCAGGCACCTATATGGTGACCTTATGAGGAGGGAACCAGAGTTACTGGCAAGACTACGGTCACATGCCAGGAGGGGCATGGTACCACAACCAGGTAGGAGTTCCATCCACACACTGTTATCGTCCATATGAGTCACATTGTTGTTTGTGTCCAGCACATAGGGGAAGGATGGTATGGGGTTGGCTGTGGCGGTCTTCACAGGGTGTGGGGTGGGTGGGTCTGGCTGGGTTGGGGGACACACTCCTTGGGGCAGGGGGACTTTGCTTTGGGACTGCACTGATGTTCTTCTCTCCTTTTTGTCCCCACAGGCCCGGAAGAGGTACGCCTCTTGAGGGTGGAGTGCAGGGTGGTGGAAGCCACAGCCAGGCAGGCTGAGGGTCCACAACGGCCACCCGACCATCACGATGAGGGTGAGTGACAGACATCCATGATTAATAATGCATGCTGTGTGACAAGGTGGGCAGCGGGGCATGGCCACCTTTCATTGACATCACTGCCATGCACACCACTGGTTACGGTCAACACTGTCCTGTGGCAATGCGTGCCTGGGTCTGCGTCACTGGTGGTGCATGCGTACGCCAGGTGCATGGCTGTGCCACTGCCTTTGCACCACATAGCCATGTCACTGGACAGCCACAGTGGTGCTGTGTGTGACTTAGCTGGTGGGTGTGTGCAGCATTCTGCATGGCTGTATGTGCCTTGGTGGGCATGTCCTGTGGACGTGATCACTGTGGCTGGTCACACACCATCACAGTGGTATGTCCCGTGGCTGTGTGCCATGCACAGTGGGTGGGCTGTATGGGGCTGTGCATTCACACCTATTGACTGTGCTCCCTTGTCCTAGGTGTGAGAATCTGAGGGAGATTAGAGACACCCTGAGGGAGCTACTGGCCCTGGTCCAGGAATCGGTGACCATCCTGCGGAGGATTGATGAGGCAGGGGTCCTGAGGAGGTGCAGAGCGAGGGGGAGACAGATCCTGGACCAGCGTGGCCAACATTAGTCCCTTGTTCCTGACCTCCCATCCCCCCCCGGACCCACTCTCCCACCCCTCCTATCCCATCCCATTTGTCCACCCCTTCTCTCTGACTACCCCCACCTTTTTTGTGTCCCCAACCCATGTATATAGTTGTTGTTATTGTAAATAGTTGATTTATTTATTTTATAATACATTTAACTTTTCTATGAATACCGTGGTGGTCTCTGATTTGCAGTGGGCTATAGGTGCTCAGCTGCAATGGTGTGCATATGGCATCAGGGTGTGGTGCAGTCATAGGTATGTCTGTGTGTCCATGTGGAGTGTCTATGGTGTGGGGTAGATATCAGTCAGTGTCTGTGTGTGTGTGTTGTTTCCTGTGCACTGGATGACTGTGTGCAGTGGTCCATGGTGTGTGCTCTGTGTCCATGGTGCACCCATTGGCCTGTCCATGGCCTGTGCAGCCGACACCCATGCCTGTCTGTGACCTGCATGATCTGCTGGCATGTCAGTGGTGGCATTCCCTGCATGGCGGACACTGTACCCGTCATTTTGCTGGGTTGCCCATGTCACTGGTGTGGTGCATGACTGGCTCAGGTGGCACTGTGGGCAACATGGTCATTGTCCCACCTCCATGCTGTGTCTTGTGCGTGTTGCAGGGGGATGTGCCCCACTGTCTGTGGCTTGTGCTCCAGGTGACTCATGGTGGGGTATTGGTCCATGGTGCCGGCACAGGGTGGTTGGCACTCTAGTGCCGTGGTGGACTGCAGGTTGTATGTACATGTCTTACATGGGCCCACGATGGGGGCTTGGTTGCCCCACCACTGCGTCCCTGTGTTGTTGTGCCCTTGGTATGGGTGGGTGTCTTTCCAGACCTTGTCTGGCATCTGGTGTGGTGCATGCTTCCACGCACCACTGTGGGTGTCTGTGCTGGTTGTTGTGGCCAGTGGTGGGCTGGGGTATGTTACTGTAATACTGTGCGGAGCACTGTACCACTGAGGGAGGTGTCACTTACATGACCATCCAATATGGGTCACTCTTGTGCCAACGCATGGTCAGTCTCTCAGCAGTACATTAGAGGACTGTGTGTGGTGGCACTTTGTCTGCCGTTGTTGCATTGCCGTGTGCTGCAACCTGCTGGTGGGTGCTCATGGTGGGGCTGGCTTGCATGGTTCTGTGGTGCACAGGGTTGCATTGTGACTGTGGGGGTGGTGGCATGCATGGGGATTCCTGCAGTGCTGGTCACTGCTCATGGGAGGTTGTCTGCGGGTCACAGTGCAGGGTGTGCTGTGCACTGGGGGGATGGTGTGGCACAGGGTGGTCCACCCTCCTTGTGTGCCAGTCACAGCTTGCCGGTAGGTGTGATGGGGCACCATGGCCAGGCTGTGGGTTGGTTGCTTGACTCCATGGACCAGTGATTATTCCAGCCCTCCCCTGGTTGTGCAGTGCTTGAGGTGGGAAGGGGTGATGTCTGTTCCACTGTGTGTTCCTGTGCCCATCTGTGGCATGGGTGGTGGGCCCCTACCTCCTTGATTGTGCTGTTACATTACTCTGCAGCTGGGGGGGCTCCCTGCTTGCACTATGGCACCTCTGGACTGCTCAGCTGAACATCCCTTGTTGCGCCATAGTGCATCATATCTGCTCAGCTTCCCCTCCCTAGTTGCACTATGGCGCAGGTTGTGCGATATTCAGACATTGGTTGTAGGCGCAATTTGGCCTGCTCCTTTTTTGAATATCGCATCTGTTGCGCATGGGTGCAATGGACTTGTGCTTGCTCCTGCTATTGTGCACTTTTTGGGCACAGTTTGAATATCTGGGCCATAGAATCCATCTGCAGGAAACTGAGCGACTGTTTTTTCTATAGAAACAAGAGCTATTTTCCACCAGATGTAAGAAAAAAGATTGGTACAAGTTACCTTCCTCCCTTTGTTAGATTATGCTGATCTATTTTATTGTATTTTATTTTTTTTGCCTGACCCTTCTAAATGTATGATTGTATGTTGTATACCTTTTTTCTTGTAAAGCACCCAGAGCCTCCAGGATTGATTGATTAATAAATTAGTGTTTCTTTTAGTTTAGTTTATTGTTGTTCAATCATACAAACCATTACAACATTATCTAAATGTGAAAAGGACATGAAATGCCATTCATATTTCATATATCAATAGTTACTTTGCAAACATATATATGTTGTCTTCCATGGCTTCAGTAAATGAATAAAATGCTTCAGTAATGTTCTTTAAGTTGATAACTTCATTGCTGGGCTAAACAGCTAGAATTTTCACACTTCAATTTTATTTCTATTCATTTTTATGTTGCTTGCACGCATGTGCAAGAAACATAGTGCCATCATGAGAGATTTCGGAGGTGTGTCACCTCCTCCTCCAATTCAGTCAGTGTGCTGGCAGGCGCGGCCCCTGTTAGCCAATGCATTTTGGAGCTGTGTATGACACGCTCCAAAATGCAGTGGCATACAGTTGAAAGGGGGAGCTACGCTTCAGTGAGCACCAATAAGATATCGGCTGCTCACGCGCAGCTCCCCCCACACCACGCACGCAGCCGTGCGTGCCCCCGCATGCACTGTATAGCCGACGGGGTGCCCAATCCCCATCGGCTGAGCTGAGTCCCCCCCAGTAGGTGCCACGCTGGGAGCCCACCCCAGCATGGCAAGCAGTCAAGCAGTCCTTTTGCCAATGGGGTGCCCAATCACCCATCGGCTGAACGCCCCCCTGTCCTTGTGCCACGCTGGGAGCCCACCCCAGCATGGCAATAAATTCCATAGCCGACGGGGCTGCCCAATCCCCCATCAGCTGAATGCCCCCTAACGTCCTTGTGCCACGCTGGGAGCTCCACCCCAGCGTGGCAAACGGTCCCACACGCTTTTTTTTTTTTTTTTTTACCTAGAAGACAAACGGGTCTCATGTGCATCTCCGACCTCTCCCACAACCCGCACCCACCCACTGCGCACCCAGCCTCCCCACACCCCTCACCCCATACTTACCTCCGGACTTGGCGCGACGATCTTCGTGGACCGGAACACATCTGCACTCTTCAAAGCCGATCACGAACTGAGGAAATGCGGTAAGCTATATAATGGGCTAGATGGGGGTTTCAACTTTGTTGCATATCTCAGTATTTCGATTTCATATCACATGATTTAGACTTTTTCTCATGAATGATGTTGACTTGTCTTGGCGCTATTTGCCCAGGGATGATTTCGCTCAGTGACTGCCCAGTGACTGTGAAATCACCCTTCAGGCCTGAATACCGCCATGACAGTGACATCATTCATGAGAAGGGGTCCCAAAAACCCCATGTTGAAAATGTGGTGCCAAAATTCCAAAAAATGACTGTTTTACGAGCATGCGTTGCACAGTTCCTACTCAGGCTCGTAAGTTCGCAAAATTTCAATATTTTCACTCCAGATTTTCAACATTGCCATTTTACCACACCTTCTTATGAGTAGTACTGCTGTCATTTTTCACATCTCACCCAAATGTAATTTCCGCCATGTAGCGTAGAATGGCGCAGTCAGTGCAAAATCAATGTACGGGACAAATTAAGAAAATCACAGTGACACTGTTCATGAGCAGAGGTCTTAAAATGGCTATGTTAAAATTTGGTGAACAAATTCCCAAAATGACTGTTTTGATGAGTGCAAGGCTATATAGTTCCTACGCAGGGCTCGTGAAGTTCAAGAATTTTCAATATTTTCACTCCAGATTTTCAACATTGCCATTTTACCACACCTTCTTATGAGCAGTACAGCTGTCATTTTTCACATCCTGCCCTAAATGTGTTTCTGCCCACATAGCACACAATGGCGCAGTTGGTATGCGAAATCAATGTATGGGACACATTAAGAAAATCACCATGACACTGTTCATTAGCAGAGGTCCTAAAATGGCTATGTTGAAAATTTGGTGAAAAAATTCCTAAAAATGACTGTTTTACGATCGTGCGTTGCGCAGTTCCTATGCACGCTTGTAAGTTCGCAAATTTTCAATATTTGCACTCCAATGACTTCCAAATACTTAAACAGCACATAGAAGCAAGCAACATTTGGCACTGACAAATGCTTGTTCAATATGCTATTACTAAACTTCAGTGTGTATTATTGTTGCAAAGTGCATGACCAATTGCCTTAAACTAGCCTACACATACTCGTGGCTTTAATTTGTTCAGGTAAACGCTGGAACCCCAGTATGCGACTTGGTGTATTAGACAACAAAAACCTCATTCAGTGGACCAGTGTCCCTCCATAGGGGGCAGGACAAAATCCCAGGTAGCTGGCCATATGGCCAATGGACAGGATTACTATATCAATTACTCTGACCAAGTCTGATTGGAAGACTGTTACCAATGGTCCCAATATGGGCAACCTGTGCTACCATTCTGAAATTGTTCCTATAAGGATAGTTGGATTATGGGTGCCTAAATTTCACCACTCGGGGCTCATCCATTTACCCATTTGAGCAACTATTCCAAAGTGGAATGCATCTTGGGATCTTAGTGTAAGATCCTAGTACAAGTCTGCACTTTCTCATTAGATCATTTCATTCCATGTTTCATCTTAAACTCAGCAAAAGCCTAATCCAAGGTTTAGGTTCCCATCCCCAGTCAGGCTACAAAAATTCACTTTCTGGGGGTACAGTGTGCTCATTCCACCATTAGCATGTTAGGGGCATTCACAAAACAATTACAGCCACAGCATAGGGTCTGGCTATACAGGTTTTAATCCAGTTGCACTTAATGTATATAATCTTCATGATAATTATCTGTATAAATAACCTCTTGGAGTTTCAATATAAAATAGCCACGGCCAGTTTCTAAACAGACTATAAAAGGTCATAAATATAGACATTTCAACAACACCGTTAACTCACATAAAGGACATACAAGGCCTAATAAAAGTTATTTTTACAATATCTCTTTAAGAGGTCTTTAAAAAGATTTGACAAATATTTTCAAGTTCAGTTAGAGTCATGCTCATTGAACATGTCTCATTTCAGAATCCAAATCCTTATTATCAGGTTCAAAAGTAATTTCAAAAACGTGCTGCATGTAGAAATAAAATTAGTTCAGGAGTCATTGCTCAGTGAGAAGAGTTAATGCCACAGAGTAAGACAGTATTAGAGTCACTTTCCCTACACTCCACTCTACTCTGAATAAGCATAGCTTTATATCAGTCAGTGAGTTAGTTAAAGGGGAAGAAGGCTCCGAAGGCTCTGTAGGTGTAAACACACAACAGGCCAATCAAACTTATAATTAAATACTCATATTTTAAATGATCATATATCCAGCAGCCTGACCCTCTCCACAAGGGTATACCATCACTGAAGTGACTCAAGCACCGCAAAGACCATTGCTGCAACAGGAATCAGGCAAAACCCGCACATCGCTGTGATGGTCTGTGCAGTGACCAGCTCTGCCTCACTAGGTGTTTCACCCCCTGGTCCAGCTGTGACTCAGAGTAGGAATCCTACAGACCAGGGGTGTAGGGGGGCAGAGCCACCCACATGGGGGGGGTTCTGGGGCATAGCGCCCCTGATTGTATGCACTGACATCCCCGAGGCTACAATGCCGACAGTCGGCATGGTAGATGTCGTTGTAGGGGAGGTCAGTGCTAGCGTTGTCGAAGTGCTATGGTAAAACCCTTAATGAGGTCTACAGTCAAAATTAAAGCTCTATGGCAGTTTTGCACCTCTGGAATTCTCACAAATGGCCAGTGGTATTACAACAAGCCTCAGTTTCAGGAGTCCATGTTCCCCAAGGGCTGTTACTTAAAGAGGCTTACCACACCTCAGGAAAGCTCTCTCAGGAAGTTTGTCCCTTGGTAAATATCAAAAAAGGAGGTTAGCCTCCTCCATGGCCACATGAATCTTCTCAATTTTCTGTGGTGCATAAACATATTCTTCCCTTGGTTCACTCAGTTCACCTCTATGAAGCCTTTAAAGAACCTGTAAACACAAAAATAGATCCTCTAAGTGCAGTAGCGTTAGGGGACTTTTAGGTTTAGGAGTTATGATTTCCAACGCTTTAACCTTTGATATACACAATGGCGTGGATATTCAAAAGGGATGCGCCATGCGCAACAGAGATGCGCCAGCGCAAGTACGGAAATGCACCATTGTGTGATATTCAATGGGAGGCAGCTACGCCATGCAAGTTGCAATGCGCAAGAGCACAGTAGTAATGAATGCATGCACAACCATAGGGGGAGGACCCATGAATAACATGCTCAGTGCGATATTCAACAGCATGCGCCATGCGCAATAGGGGAGCTAGTGGAAGTTGCGCCATAGCGGAAATGATCCAAAATAAAAAGGAACAAGAGAGGCTCAAGAATGCTACAGGGAAGCCACAGGTGGGATCGAGGTGACAGGAACAAGGCAGAGGGTAGCAGTGAGCAGGACTGGGCAGGAGCAGGACAGGGCATACTTGGAGTCAACCAGGAACAGAAAAGGAGTGGGGAGTCTGTGCCACTGTGCAGGAGTGCTAGGGAGGTGCCACAGTGGATGGAGGGCAGTGGCAGTAAGCAGAACAGCCACAGCCAAAGGCCTGAGGTGTAACCAGTGCAGGGGAGCATTACAAATGGACAGTGGGGGGAACGGGATAACAGCTTGGGGGGGACACCTGCCAGGGACATGGCCAGTGCCACCTTTCAGATGGAGACAGTAATGAGGGGTGTGAGAAGGCAGGCAGCAGGGGGAGCATGGCCATGGAAGAGCCTGTCAGCGGTACACCCCGAACAGGCAGTACCGAGCCTGCACCACCTTCGAACACTACTCTAACACAGAGATGGTGGGCTGGTACCACCTGAACCAGGCGATCCAGAGGCAGCTCTGTGAGCTGTGCAGTGATGAGATGCAGGCACCCACACGACGGAGCCATGCTCTGTCAGTGGAGACAAAGTTGACAGCTGTCTTGTGCCTACTCACTATGGGTACCTTCCAGAGACCAACAGGGGACACAACAGGCATAACCCAGTTGGCCGCGTCACACCTACTCACACAATTCCTCAGTGCACTGCTGCCACATGCTGTGGAGTACATCCATTTCCACAGCACACAGGTGGAGCGCACAGCACACATACAAGAGTTCCACAGGGTAGCACATATGCCTGGCATGCTCAGGACCATTGACTACACCCATGTGGCCATCCGCACGCCACCTGCCCGGACAGTGTGTCTTACATAAACCACAAGGGGTATGCCAACATCAACTGCCAGGTGATGTGCGATGCCAGGGGGTGCATAACCAATGTCTGTGCCATGCACCCTAGGGGAAAACATAATGCCTTCATCTGGCACCAGTCCGCACTGTGCCACAGGTTTGAGAGTGGGGACATCCCCACTGGCCACCTAGTGGGCGAGTATGCACATCACGCAGGACTACCTGAGCAGATGTGGGGGGGTGCATAGTCAGGGTTGCCATGAGTACCGGCCTTGATGGCCAATGGCAGAGCAATGCAGGCCACCATACTATTGTCCACCCTCTACACACAGGTGACAGTGGCTACCCACTCCATCCCTGGCTGCTCACACCATACCGGTGCCCCGTGACCCCATAGCAGCTACGGTACAATGAGGCACACACCACAACATGAAATATCATTGAGCAGGTGTTTAGGATGCTGAAGACATGTTTCCTGTGCCTGGACATGTCTGGCAGTGCCCTACAGTACAGCCCCTCGAAGGCCTGTGGGCTATTCCTGGTATGCTGCATCCTACACAACATTGCCAATGACTGTGGGATAGCCGTAGAGGTTGAAGAGGGGGACAGTGGTGGGGAAAATGAGGACACCAGTCCAGACAGTGATGGGCAGCCATCCCCTGGGCGAAGGGACCCCTGCCTGATCCGGATGTCACAGCTGCACTGGGACACCATCACAGAGGAGCACTTCCGCCAACACAGATAGGTCACAGGGCCATGTGCAATCACCAGTGGCAAGGGCACAGCCCACAGACAGGCATGGATGAACCCCAGGGGTGGATGGCAGCAAGAAGTTCACAACAACTAACCTTCCTTGTCCCCAGATGCTGGACTACCATGGGCCAGTGGACTTTTGCCCACAGAGCACTACAGCGGTACAGTACTCTCAACAAAGAAACTCTTACTGCTGCTGCTCTTGGCTCTTTTAAGAGACAACTCCGACTTCATCTCATTTCAACTAGTCGTTGTGACTATCTTGCCTAATCAGGGGCCCACCATTCATTGACCTCCACTTCAGTCTTGACAGCTATCTCTCCCTGCCTTGCCCCGTTCTACCTGCCTACCCCTTGCCCCCTCTCCCTTTCCTCCCCCAGGGCATTTCCTGACTTTTATCCCTCCTCTCCCTTCCCTTTAGAGCTCTTACCCTCACCCTCTACCCTCCGACAATGGCCTTTCTGCCTGCATACCCCCTACCTGCAGTACTTATTTCCAAGATTGCCCTTGGCTGATATGTCATGCTACCTAACATTTGGCACATTTTGAATTACTGGAATTTCCTAAGCATCAGTCTCTTACTTCTTGTTATTGTGTAACTATGTATTATTATGTTGACCTTTGTATGTGTGTATACCCCCCATTTCTTCGACGTGGGATCTTTGTAAATGAGCAGTTCCTGCTCAAAGGTATTTGTAATCTTAGATTTCAATAAAATAAAAATAAATAAAAGGGAATGGGTCTGAGCACTGAACCAGACACGTCATCAGGGATGGGAAGGGCCAAACATGACATGTGCACACACACACACACACACACACACACACACACACAAACACCACAAGACATGCACAAGGGGTAGAAGGCACGTCAACCCCGAATGCAACCCCTACCCACACACAGGTCCACACACAACCATGCCCAGTGGCCATCACTGTGTGTGCCTCAGACACTGGGCACCACTGTACACTGGCGGACAGCGCAATGCAGGCATCATCATGCACATGCCACAGTGGCCAGCAGCCGGGAGGGTGTGCACAGGGACCATGTGTGAGCAGGGCCGGGTACACCACCCATGCATCGCATGATACACAACACACTGCACACAGGGCAGTGGCAGACAGTGGCCATGGTGGGAGACAGGTCAGTCACATGGCACAGTGCCACGGCCACCATGTATTCGTGAGAGGCCCAGCTGAGACCTGCCAGCCATGCCAGGCTGACCATTGGCCTCGTGGGGTGGCACTGATGGTCTTTCAGGGGTGATGCTGTGGGAACGTGACTGTGTTCGCGCAGGGGTCTGCAGCTCACCAAACATGCCCCGCACAGGCATGCTTGGTATGTCCACACGAACCCGCCCACATGGAAAGTGCTTGCACGATGCCAGAAATGGGAGGTGGACATGACACTGCGCGGTGTCTGCGGAGCATAGGCAATGAACTGGGTGCCCAATGTGACCATGAGAGCTGTGAATGCATGTGTCTGCCTGTCAATGGCAGCGGTTTTATCCTCCCACTGCTGGGCCATCTCTGCCAGGAGCAGACTGTGGTCTCTGATGCGCCACTCCTCTGCCTGGCATAGAACTGCACTGAGTGTTTCCACTGCAGTCACAAGCTGCAGCTGCTGATCCACTGAAGCCTGGAGTAGGCGGCTGTGCTCATCAAAGAGGTCATCTGCCGGTTCAGCATGCTGTCCCTCGTGGTGTTCCTGTCCATACTGGGCAGTACCCTTTGATGATGGGCACTGCCCACCAGAGCCATGCCAGAGCACATCCACACACGGTGCACTGCTGCTGCCCCCGCCACTGTCCTCCTGTCACCATTGGCCAACTGCTGGCACTGCCTCTTCGGCAGCCAATCACCAGGGCTCACCAGTGCTGCCGCAGCAGCCGTAACAGCCCCACCGGCCTGAAAGCACACCAGTGCTGCCCCACTAGGGCATACAGGCACAGACTGGGACTGTGATGTCATGCAGGCCTCCACGGCGGCACCACCCACGGCTACACCCATGCCGTTTCCTGCTGTGGAACCATCCTGTGTCCCATACGTATCACTGTCCTTGATGGACGTGTGATCCATCATCATTGGTGCCGGATCTGGCACCTGTCTGTGTCCCAGCATGCTGGAGTCCATAGGCGCTGTCACGCAGGGACACAGGCAGGGCCTCATCCGCACCAGCACCACCATCTTCAGTCAGGAGAGACAGGCAGGTATGCAGTGGTCCTGTCCCTCAGACACCTGTGGAGGTGGATGGGCGCGTGTCTGTGTCCAGGGAATCACCCTCATTGGACACACCCACCACCGCTGACCCATGTAGATGCTCAGGAACTGTAAAGGAACACAGTAGCATTATTGTCTCCACCCTACCCTGTGGCATTCCCCCCACCACCCACACAGTGACAGCACAGGACCTACCATGCAGTGATGGGCTGCCACCCATCTGGAAGCCACCACCAGGAATGCCTTCTATGGCACAACGCCACATGCTGCCGGCCACCCGCTCCTCCTGTGGTGTCAGGTGTGGCAAATCCAGCTGTCCACCACCGGTTGCAGCATGAGCTGCCCTGATGGCAGCCACCTTGTCCTTTATCCTCCTCTTGTCTGTGCCAACCTTCTTTTTACACTCCTGCATGGACTGCTGGTGGCTGCCATGCTGGTTCACAGCATGCACAACCTCACCCCATGCTGCAGCACTGGCCTGTGGTGTTCCACGCTGTCCACTGAGCAGTGGTTCCCTGCCGAGATAGGCCTTGAACTGGGCATCTGATTCTGCCCGGGTGAAGTTAGGCCTCCTCCTTCTCCCACATCTCTGTTCCTCCTCTTCCTCTCATTTGGTCATTATAAAGCCTGTGAGAATGACAGGTGTTACCTTTGAATGTGCAGTCCCATGCATTACTCACACACCACAGTCCACACATCCAAACAGCATGCAATCCACCACAATAGACTGCAATACCAAACTATGTCCTCTGCAGCCCCATGTCAGATTTATATAGTGCAAGGCATGCAAATGAGGTGAGACGCAATGTTAAGTGGATGCTAATGCAGTGGCTGCGCCATGGAATTGCTGATGAGCTGATTTGCATATGCTGGCTGAATATTGCACTGTTGTGCCTTGTGCAATGTTGTTGAGCATGCTCAGGCAATGGTGCAGCTCTGTGATGCGCACAGTAGGCACCGCACGACGCATGCACAGGGTGCTGACGCTGACGCCTGCCACGCTGATGACGTGCTGAGCACGGGAAGCAGTGCAGGGCATGGCCACCACTGTGCCAGTGGTGCTAGTGCACTGTTCTCGCATGTGGCACTCATGCCCTGGAGTGTCGTAAGTGCCATGGTGCCACAGTGCGGTAGGCCACTGCAGGGCATCACACAGGCACCCTACCATGCTACACACAGGGCATCCCAGTAGTGCTGTGGCAGTCGGTGTGTGACAGACCCTTGACCCTGTGGTCGACCTTTGCCTCCTAGGCACCATGCATCCGTATGGTGCACCCCTATCTCACTGTTCAGTGACAGCATGATGGGGAATGGCAGCGCTGTACCGCGCAGCATCTGCACATGGAGGACATGCGCTACAGAGCACCATTTTGTTATCTGGACTGCATGAGAGATGGCATGCAGGAGATCCCAACAGTGGAGCATGCTTGAGCTGGCCAACCTTGTGGCTATTGTTGAGCACCATGCAGGTGCCCTGTTTGGACAGGACCCACTAAATAGGCCATGCAGCGCCATGTGGGAGGAAGTAGCAGAGGCCATGGAGGAGGCCACAGGGACTGCCCATAGTGCTAAGCAGTATCCCCACTGATATGTGGATCTCCGATGGAGGGAATCAGATAGGCTGGGGTGACTACAGGCACTCGCCAAGCGAGGCGCTGTGCTATGGCCAGGTAGGTGCTTCATCCATACACTAGTAGTGTCTGTCCATACGGGTATTGTGGTGTGCATGTGCCCACCCCGCAGGGAGGTGGAGGCTGTCCAGTGTGGGCAGTGGTGGTGGTGGGGTTGCGGCATGGCTGGACTGTGTGGGATCACACACACACTGGTGGGGGGGCATTGCTACTGGTTTGTACTGATGTTCCCCTCTCCGTGTTTGTACCCTAGGCCCAGAGGAGCGATGTAGAGCTAGGGAGGCCAGAGCTGAGTGGGAGAGGACTGGTGCACCGCAGCAGGGACGTGGTGGAGGGGCCATGGGACAGCAGCGCCTGGCTGATATGGATGCAGGTGAGTGTCTTTTTTCCACATCAGATCTGTGCATGCTGTGTTGCAGGGTTGGAAGCGGGGCATGGCCACCAGCACTTGGCCCCACCGCCATGCACACCACACGGTATACTCAGCACTGTCCTGTGGCACTGCATGTGTAGGTGGGCATCACTGGTGGTCCGTGCTTGCACTGGGTACATGGCTGTGCCACTGCCTTCACACCGCATAGCTATGTCACTGTATGGCCACGGTGGTGCTGTGTGGGACATGGGCGGTTGGTGGGTGCAGTGGTCCACATGGCTGTAAGTGCCTGGGTAGGCGGGTCTTGTGGATGCGGTCACTGTGGATGGTCACACACCATCACAGGGGTATGGTCCATCGCTGTATGCCATGCACAATGGGTGGGCTGCAGGGGGATGGACAGTCACGCGTATTGACTCTGCTCCCTTGTCCTAAGTGGACATCACTGGGCAACGATAGAGCGTGGAGTGCGGGAGCTGCTGCAGCTTGCATGAGCATCCCTAGAGGGACTACAGAGCATGGAGCAGGATGGAGTCTGGCACCGCAGTGGGCAGAGGTGGCACAGGAGTGGAGAGTGGGGCAGGCAATAGGCCCTCCATGCCCCCGGTTGAACTACCCCCTCAGATCCACCCTCACACCCCTCCTTCCCTCTCCTATTTGTTCACCCCTGCCCCATGCCCACCCCCACCTGGTTTATGGCCCTTTCCCCCCACCCTTGTATATATTTCTAAATATGTTTTATTGTTTATAATGTTTAATACATGCATTTTGTTATGACAACTGTGGTGGTCTCTGATTTGCAGCATGCTACAGGTGCTTGGCTGCAGTGGTGTGCATGGTGTCAGGGTGGTGCAGACATGGGCATGTGTGTGTCCAGCAGGGACCCACCTATGGTGTGGGTGGGGGACTCGGTCACTGTCTGTGGTATGTGTGTTGTCCTCTGTGCACTGGACGCCTGTGTGCAGTAGTCCACATTGCATGCACTGTGTCCATGGTGCCCCTGTCAGACTATCCATGGCTGTGCATGTCTATGCTATGCATGGTCTGCTGGCATGTCAATGATGGCTGTCCATGCTGGCCACCCACTGTACCCGGCCAATGCTGGATTGCCTCCTGTCACCAGTATGGTGCATGTCTGCCTCAGGTGACACTATGGCCTCCACTGTTGTTGTCCCCCCTCCATGCTGTAGCTTGTATCTGTTGCAGGGAATGTGCTCCAATGTCTGTAACTTGAGCTTCTGCCACATGCTGGTGGCAGACAGATTCATGGTGCATGTGCAGGGATGCTGGTACACCTGTGCCATGGCGGGGTGCTGGCCATGGGTACACAGCTGCTATTGCTGCACACCAGTGGGTTTGTTGCCCCGTTATTGTGTCCCTGTGTTGGGGTGCCCTTGGTTATAGGTAGGTGTTTGTCAGTGCCCTGTGTTGCATCCTGTGTGGTGCATGCTTCCATGCACCACTGTGGGCATCTGTGCTGGCTGTTTGGGCCAGTGCTCGGACAGGGTGTGTGCTTGAGTGGGTGTGCGGGGTGCTGTACTACTGGTGGTGTGGTTCAGGGCAGGCCTTGCCACATGCCGGGTACCTTGGGTGCCGACACAGGGTCGATCTCTCAGCTGTGCCTTGGGGGGGCCATGCCGAGTGGCACTGTGTCTGCAGTTGTTGCATTGGTGGCTGCTGCCACCTGCTGCAGGGTGCTCATGGTGGGGCTGCCTTGCATGGCTCCATGGTGCACAGGGTTACATTGTCACAGTGGGGGTGGTGGCATGCATAGGGTGACATGCACTGTTGTGTGCTGCTTCTGGGCAGGGTGTCTGGGGATCACTGTGCAGCGTGTGCTCTGCATTGGTGGGATGGTGTAGCACATGATGGCAGGACCTCCTTGTGTTCTGGTCACAGCTTGCCAGGGGGTGTGCTGGGGCACCATGCCCCGGCTGTGGAATTGTTGCTGGTGTCCATGGGCTGGTGGTTCTTCCAGCTCACCTCAGGTTGTGCGGTTCATGGAGTGCGGGGGGCTCTGTCTGGTCTGCTGCATGCTCCTATGCCCATGTCTTCCATGGGTGGTGAACCCCTGCATCCTGCCCCTGCACATCCCTGGTTGTGCTGATGTGCCACTACCCTGCTCCACTGCACATCCCTGGTTGTGCTACTGTGCATCAGACCTGTGCCACTGCACATCCCTGGTTGTGCCATGGCATGGTTGGTGTGATATTCAGTTGTGTTGTGCAAGCGCATCTTGGCCTGCACTGTGCTTGAATATCACGCGTGTTGCACATAGGTGCACTGCACTTGAGCCTGCTCCTGGTATTGCGCTACTTTGTGGTGCAGTTTGAATATCTGGGCCAATAAAAATGCAGCAAAATGGGCAAACAGAGTCATTGGAAATATCTTAAGAAACCTTAGGAGTAGGAGAGAGGAGGTATTGGTACCCCTGTATAGGTCTTTGGTCACACCCATATTGGAATATTTTGCACCTTTCTGTACACCTTAGAATGTGGCCGGCAGTAAGCAGATAGAAAGAGTACAGAGGAGTCTAACAAAATGTATGTTTAAACTGAGAGAAAAACCTTATAGTGTTAGGTTACATGAATTAGGTGTCTTTTCTATGGCATATTGGAAGATCAGGGGGGAATTTATGTTTTGTGTTTAAAGCTCTAACAGGTGGTATACTTTGGGAGTCTGCAGTGCTATCTAGAAAAGGAAGAAATTTGTATAGAGCAACTAGGGCCCACCCTTTTGAACTAAAAGGAGAACAGGATAAGTCTGAAAAAAGAGCAAGGTGGTTCAACCAAAGAACTTTAGACATTTGGAATTCATTCCCAGCTGCAGTGGTCACAGCAAATAATTTATCTGCTTTTAAGCATCTGTTGGACCTTCATATGGGGCATAAGAAGTGGGAATTTGTCCACTAAATAGTGACAAGTCCTTAGATGGCAAGAGTTGCTCATGGACTTTAATTGTACCTATGAACCTAGGAACCCAAACTCCCAGCCCTTGACAACAATGGTATACCTGTAAAGGGAAGAAAAGGAGCCATTCTGCACCCATCGGTGCTGTAATTTGTTCCTGATGAATCAAATCCAGCTACTGTATCAGTCCTGAGATGTAGCGTCCAAGGCTCCTCGCTTTACTAATGCAGGTTCCCAGATCTGCTTCACCCAATGGGGCACCAGCAACACCAAACAATTTCAGCAAGGCACATCAAAAGCACAACACTCTCAATACATATGAAAAGTAGGTGAACACCCGAATCACCTATATCGTCAATTGCAAATAAGCTTCTTGCTCCTATTAATCAGTCAGGTGAAGGGATGACAAAAAAAGTAAGGAGCTTCAAATGGAGCTGCCACCTAAATGTATCAAACCGGCAGAAAATAAAACTCTAAATGCCTTAACAGGTTCAAACACCTCACCAAACTCCAGCTATAACCAAGCCTCCGTATCTGGAAACAGGGAGCTTTCCAACGCATTCAGCTCAGCTCAGCAGGCCACAAGAGGATAAATGGGATACAGCATGGCTTGCTGTTAGTAGCACCACAGGCAAACTAAATTAAAACTTAAAAATACAGTAAATAGATGATCAGAAATCCAGCATGGTAGGGATCGGAGCAGCCATGCGACCATCTTGCTGCTTCGGCCCCGCCGCTTAATAAACGAAAGCTTATTTACTTACTTACTAAGCTTACTGTCTGATATACAGCTGCTGCACCCACATCTACCAAAGTAAACTAGATGTGCTTTATTATACAGCCCTTCATTTTGTCACTACTTCTGCACTAAGAACTCATCATTGCACCTTATATACAATGGTAGGGTGACCATCACTTACTATAAGGGTAGTATCTTTCAGAAAAAGAGATGTGCAAGATCAAGGGGACACAATTTGAAGATAGAGGGGAGACAGCTCAGGGGCAATGTGAGGAAGTATTTTTTCACAGAGAGGGTGGTTGATGCATGGAACACCCTTCCTGAGGAGGTTGTGGGGTCTAAAACTGACGGAGAATTCAAGAATGCATGGGACAGACATAAGGCAATTTTTGTGGTGGGTAGGAAGAAATAGGCTATTGGTTAGAAAGGATCTGCAGTTTATCCTCTAGGTAGGGAAATGGGCAGACTAGGTGGGCCATGCGGTCCTTATCTGCCGTCAAAGTCTATGTTTCTATGTTTCAGAAATCTATATATGTGGATTTACAAAGCATTAACTAAAATCTCCCTTGTTACATCTCAGACTTCACAATATGGTCCCATATAGTAGTTATACACTAAGGAAGTATAATTACATCCTCTTAGGTACCCCGAGATATGCAACCCAATATGGAAAAACAGCTGTTAGTTGTATTATTCCTATGATATGGAATGAACTGCAAAATACCCTTAAACTTATCAGTTTTGTTAGTGTTGGTATGTTCTAATCTGTCCTAAACAAGATATACAAAGTGATATGCTGGTCCAAGACTACATGAATGTGGATGTAATATAATGAATAATATGTTTTTCAAACTATGCTGTAGTCCCTTTCTTAGATATGATTTTTGGAATATAATTACTGTCTGTCATCCCATCAGGTGCAATCAATTGTTATATCCACATTATAAATTATAATTATTCTAAGTTAATTTATTAGTTTTTTTTTTGCTATGTTCTTTACATATGTTATTCTTTTTTACCTATCTTGTAATATATAGTGTATATCTCAGTTGTATTGTATTTTCCCACATTGACTACCACTGTACCTATATTATTGTATGCTGCCCACAACAACTGTATTTACAATAGTGTATGCTGTCCTAACCAGGCCCTTCTTGTGGATGAGCTTGCTCAATAAACTCTCTTCCTGGTGAAATAAATAAATAAAACTATACTAACTAAAAGCAGTTTTCTCCTATTTTCAACTGTAGTCCAACCCAATTTCTCATACATTACACAATGATGAGTCCTGTTATCACAACATGGTTCAAATCTGGCCAGATTATTGTAAACAAACAGAGGAGAGAAAGAAGTAATGCCTCAGTTGGGACATGAACCCAGGCCACCCAGATTACCATTCCAGTTGTGCTACCAGCTGCACCACCAAGACAACTGGAAACTGAGCCGTCCCTGAGCACATTATTTCTCCAGTGCCTTGGTTTTGAAAGGCACTATAGAAATAAAGTTTGATTAGATGTGATTACTCTTTCTCCTATGCACAACCTGGGGCTGCACAGATAATTACATTTTCATTCAGAAATGTACAGTATAGATGAATGTTATTCCAGACAACCTGGATTCAAGTCCCAGTTGAGGCATTTACTTATTTCTCTCCTCCGTTTGAATGTGTTTCATATATATGCAGACTGCACTCTTGTGATTGAAAACCAGACTATTATAAGAAACTTCCACTTTAAAAAAAAAATGTAAATATGCTGCATTTGCTTGACCATAAATATAAGAACCATAATTTAAGAGTGGGAGTAAAAGTTGGGTTACTATTGTGACTCTAAGGTTTTTGTTTGTGCAGAAAGCTGTGCACCTGAATGTTACATTTTCTGTCACTATGTCAATATGCAGTTCAAAATTAAAGTTTTTATCTTTCTAGATACCTAATTATTTATATTCAGACACTTGTTTTATTTCTATCGCATCCTTCGTAACTATGTTAAGCCTTGTGTCTCCACCACTTCTGCCAGTGGTGTAAGTATGAAAAGCAATAACTTGGGACTTCTTGCAATTCAGTACTAAACCCGAATGTTCAAGCCATGAATGTAAGTCCAAAAAATTGTTCTGTAGTTTTTCTTCAACATGTTTGTAATCAATACCAGATGAGACTAAAACTGTACCATTAGCATAAAGACAAATGTCTGTGTATTTTTATGAAATTTGGTAACCAGTTCTTGTTCAAGTTTATTGCAGGAAAACTCCATCGAGCAAGCTCATTCACAAGGAGGTCCTCTGACATAAACACTTAAAGTACAAACACAGATAGGTAATAACAGTATATACATGAAATGTACGTTACATGATACAGGCTGGATATACATACAAGGGTACCACATAGGGTGACCGTAGGTGGTAAACATTGATATAAGACAGGGAAGTGACTTACAGGTTGCATACTGATAAATGAAACATGACGACTGGTGTGTGCAATACATATACAGTATTTTGGCAGCTAGAACAAACAAGAGTCTACAACTGATAAGGGGGGGAGGAGCGATTTGATAGAGTAGCAGTGGAGCGTAAGCAAAGATAAAGCCAGGAGTAGAAGGGGAAGGGAAAGCAGTTAATATGACAAATCAATTATACCTTACCAGTGGATAAATATGGCACACATGGGGAAGGAAGAGACTTAATGACAGTTACAGGTGTCTTTTATTTTGGCTGAACTTAGCGATTTGTAGAAGTTTATTGAAACTGTGCTAGTTAGTTTCAGTACAGTTTGTAATTGGTTCCAAATGAAGGGAAGGGCATATGCAATAGCACGTTTACCAAAGGAAGTCCGTGTCCTTGGTATGTCAAGCATAATAAAGTCAGATTTTCTTAACGAGTATGCACTATGTGAGATACTAATAAGGGAAGAGAGATAGCTTGGCAATTTCTGCAGGAGCAGTTTAAGAGTCCATAGCCCAGCATGGAGCAGGCATCTAGTAGTAAGGGATGTCCAACCAACAGCTGCATATAAGTCACAGTGGTGCGAACTGTAAGGGGAGTTGGTAATGAACCGTAACGCACGGTGATAAAGGATGTCCAGTTTACTTAGATTTGCAAGAGTAGTGGAGGAATAGATTACATTGCCATAGTCGAGTAGGGGGAGAAAAGTGGCCTGTACAAGCTTGTTTCGAGTTTCAAGGGGGAAAAGGGGCCTATTTCTGTAGAAGAAACCTAACCTTGCTTTTAACCTTCTAGAGACATTTTCGATGTGGTCACTGAAAGATAATTTATTGTCGATCCAGATACCTAGATATTTAAATTTGGTTACAACTTCCAGAGGCTTGTTTAGCGTGGTAACAATGAAGTCTTGGGCAAGGGTATTGGGGGGACCTGTGACAGCATGCGGAGAATATCATCACTTAGTCTTCTTAGCATTGAGCAGAAGCTTTGCTTTTATTAGATTATGCTCGGTTAAGGAAGTCGCTTGAAGCACCCCCTTGACTTCAGATAACGATGAGCCAGAAGTATACACACAGTATCATCTGCAAAAAGTGCAGATTGGACGAGAGATGTTAGCATCTAAGTCATTAATGTACAGAGAAAAGATAGGCCTAAGATGGATCCTTGGGGACTCCTCTTGCAACTGGCAAGGCAGAAAAAGCCTTCTCGCTTTTACTTTTTGGAATCTTCCAGTTAGGTAGCTAGAGAACCACTGGGTGGTATGGTATGGCACCAACTTTGCAAGGCAATTGACTAATAGTTTGTGATCAGCAGTATCAAAAGCTTTGCTGAGGTCCAAAAAGACTGCACCAGTTACCTTCTTAGCATCTATAGCAGAGATCCAATCATTGGTTACTTTTGCTAGTGCAGTGATTGTGCTATGATTAGCCCGGAAGCCAGATTGAGCTGGGTTAATGAAAGAGAAGGTTTCCAAGTGAGATTTTAACTGAATATGGATCAGTTTTTCGAGAACTTTAGAAAGGATAGGCAATATGGAGATAGGCCTATAGTTGTTTACATCGCATGAGTCACCAGATTTAAATAGAGGGAGGATATGTGCTGATTTCCAGCAGGACGGCACAGTAGCAGATGTAATGGAAAGATTGAAGATGTGGAGAATTGGGGCAGTGAGATGGGAGTAGCCTGACCTTAGGAAAAAGGGTTCCAAGCCATCGTCCCCTGTGCTTTTTTTGGTGTCTAAGTTAAGAAGAGAATCTTCTACTACTTTATAAGTTATCTCATGCAGTTGGAAGGGGCTGGGTGCAGGATTAGATGTGGCGGCAGGGTATGCTGGCTCACCACAGCACCAGCATAAGGTGACTAGTCAAAGCTAACCCAGCTGTGGCAAAGTGGGAGTTAAGTTCCTCCAGGATTAGGGACTTGTTTTCCACAATCTTGCCACTTGCAGCTATCTTTGTTGGGACAGAGGGGCCATGGGCCGTCCTTCTATAGCTTTGATAGTCTTCCATATTTTATGAGGGTTACCTTTAGCTTGTTCGAGAGTAGAAATATAATAGTTAGCTTTAGCAGAGCAAAGTTTTTTCACACAGTTATTCCTGGCTGTTCTAAAAGCCTGCCAATCCAAAGATTCTTTGAAATGTCTAGCTTTAGCCCAGAGCTTATCTTGAGCTATAAGGGCTGCCTTGAGATCCGAGGTGAACCAGGGGTTGGAATTGTTACGCACTTTACTTTGATGAAAGGGCATGCTTATTTATTATTGTAGTGAGTTTGTCATTAAAGATGCAAGCTGCCTTGTTGACATCTTTGGTAGGTAAAGATCTTGCCATCTGATCATGCTCAGGTCAGATAAGAAGTTTACTGCACTGAAATTGCGAAAGGATCTTTTGTTATAAAGATGGCTGGCGCCGGGCCTTAATTTGAGATCTTATGCAACAATTCCATGATCGCCGTGGTCATTGTGAAACACTGCCAAATGAGATATTTTGTGTGGATGGGTGGTTAGTACCACATCTAGAATGGAAGTGTTGGCAGTATTTAGAGTGTTGTTCCTAGTAGGTTCACTTACTAATTGCCCAAGACCTAGCTCGTCACAAAGGGATTTGAGGCTGTGTCATTTAGGTGACAGCCAGTCCATATTTAGATCTCCTAGAAATATTGTTTCAGTTTTTGCATCTACAAACATGGATTTCAAAAGATTAAGGACTTCATCTCCACCAGACGGGGGTCTATAGCCACCTAGGATAGTGATACATTCCGAGGAGGGGAGATGAAGGCTCAGCGAAACTAACTCAAATTCCTTGGCTAGAGATTTGAAACTAATATTGCTGATCAAGTACTTAGATTTGGCGAGACAACCACACTTCTCTAGACTTTCTATCTGCTCTAAATAAATTGTAGCCCTGCAGTGATATTTGTTGATCAGTGTTCGCCTTTTTAACCACGACCCAGTAATTATGATAAGGTCTGGGTTAACGATGCAGCCCAGGCTTGCAGCTGTACAAGCTTTTTAGGCAGGCTTAAAATGTTGACCATCATCATTTTGAGACCGCGGCCTCAGCAAAATCGTACAGGTAGGTGTGTTGTGGGGGCAGGTTGAGCTCCACATTTCCTGGAGCAGAGAAGAAGCAGAAGTATAACTTTCTTTAAGGAGCTTATAAGAATGGAGACTGCTTTTATTTCTTCGCTGGTAACCCATATCGTGTTGCACAAGAGGCGGCACCACTGTAATGACAGTTGATCGTGATCTATGCAAGTGCTTGGGTAGACATAGGTGAGGACAGTAGCAAGGGGGTGTAGGCTAACCGGGGGGAATAGGCTAAAAGGGGAGAGGAGAATGACATAGTGTCTGCACAGTAGACTGTTATAACATTAGGTATTGATAAGGTACATTGGAGAACTGAATTGCATTGAGGTACTTCGAATTGCACTGTATTGCTGGAAACTCTACACCTTAGGAGCAATAAAAACACAATAAGGAGAGCCATGGTCCCAGATTGAGTGGTCTCATGATTTGTAATAGTGCAATATTTTCTAGGCAAGTAATTTGCCCACCTAGGTACTCACTTAAAACCTAGATGAGAAAATACAGCAGAAAGGGGAACAAGGAGAGCAGGAGCAGCTTAGTTAGTGGCCATCCACCCTTCAGACTCAAGTCCCTTGTAGCAGCACCGGAAAGAAGTAGAATGATAATGCAGGCCATATTGCCCACGAATGAATACAGTGATTTATGTAGAAGACCAAGAATCCCTCTAGTGGTAGGTCTGTATAACCTGCTAATGGAAGACTAGCCAAACAATAAAAAATAAAAAAAAAAGGTAGTTAGGCTTATCGGCACCAATGCAGAGTGCTTGGATGGGGGGTGGGGGGCGCTGCAGGAAGAGCAGTCAGACAGAAGAGGTGTAAGCACTTTAAAACAGTAGTAGAAATTACAATCCAGCTAATACAGTTGAAAAACTCCTAATAACACAGTTGAAATGTGCTTAGTTCTATCGAAAATCTAACAAAGTGCCAGGTGTCATAGCAGGGAAAGCCCTGGACAATCAGAGTGGGTTTCTGGAAGCACCCATTGTTCCAATTGGCTGGCGCTGGGTTGCACCTTCCAAGGAGCTGCGCGGTGTCCTGGTCTTGGTCGGTGGCTGGCTGGGGCCGGCCGACCGTGGGTGAGCTGAAGCAGCCCTGTTCAGGGGCAAGCAGCTTCCAAGGAGCTGCAGGCGGGTGTCCTGGTCTTGGTCGGTGGCTGGCTGGGTGCCGGCCGACCGTGGGTGAGCTGAAGCAGCGCTTGTATATTAAAAATAATAAAGGGCCCAAAATACAGCCCTGTGGGAATCCCTTAATTACTTTATTCAAATTAGATAACTGACCACCAATGCAAACTCTATGAGCCCAAGTTTAGAAAGTGGCTCCTGGACTTGTGCCAAGCACTGTGGCAACTGCAAAGTGTGACACAGTTGCGGCAAAGCCCGTCAAACACACCACAGTCCGATTTTAGAAGGGTCAATGCATATTCGATAGTTTCTCTACTTTACAGCACCATATTCCACAAGTTTGGCACATGTCCCATAAAAGAGGATCGCCCATGGACACAAAGTTAGACCAGGGACAACCTGATCTAACTCCCTGAGTCCCACGTTCTGAACTTGTGCCAGGCATTTGTGGTGCACTGCTTTGAAAATCACGCTTGCCCCAAAGTGTGACACAAGTTGACAATTGCATCACAAACTCTGTTGCAGGTCCCCTACAGTGATCACAACATCATTAAAATCAGGCTCTTTGAGTTCTATTTGTAATGTGTGATGCAAATCACACTTGGGCTTCCTCAGAGAAATTTAAAATGCCTACTCTGTCTAATAATAAAAAAGTTTCACAGCCACAACCATAGAAACCTCCTAATTACAATAGGAGCAGGAGGGCTACTTTAAATCATTCAGAGTTAGTGTGCACTTATCCCTCGGAATCAAAAAATATTCAACATCATTTACTGCAGTCAAACGACTACTTTTGAGGTCAGCATATTTAGTTCAGTGATGTTAAATAAGAGCATTAAGTTCACAACTTCCAAAAAGAACTTTTATTAATACAAAAATCACACATCACTTATAAAAAATGCAACCACCGTGTTGAATGTCAGGTATAGTCCTTTTTTCATTTCCTTGTGGTCCAAAGAAGATACATGAAGCATTTAGCCACAAAACTGCTATTGAAGTATTGCCCAGACTCCCCTCAGTGCAACATTAGGCATATAATAGTGCAAATACGCAGTGCAGTTGTGCAAAAGATAGCTAAAGTAAGCAAATACTTAACCATCCCTTCCACCTCTTTCGTGAACCATAGTGCTTTTTTCCTTCATTTTGTTTTGTTGATTTGCTTCACACAAAGGCTTGCTGCCTCTGCGATGGCTCCTTTGATTATTCGCCATTGTTTCTCACCCCTCCTTCTTGTCCATTTGCTAGTGCTTTTCTGAGGCACTTTCTCATTTTCCCAAAGTCAGCCTTCCTAAAGTCCAGTACTCTTTTTTTTTTTTTTTTTTATGGCTTGACTCTATGGCTGTGTTTATTGTGAACCACACTGTTCGGTGGTCACATTTTCCCAGATGGCTACCCACTTCTAAATCTGAGATCCTTTCTCCTTCACCATTTGAGAGTGCCAGGTCTAAGATTGCTCCCTCCTGAATGGGTTCCAACAATAGCTGCCTGAGGCATGCCCCCTGTAGGGCATCAAGAATGACCCTGCTCTTGGATGTACCTGCAGCAAAGGTATTCCAGTTAACATCTGGCATATTCATGTCCCCCATCAACAATATCTTCCCTTTTTCTGCCATTTTAAGGATGCCTTCTATCATTTCCTTGTGCATTTCCTCCCCTGAGATGTGGGTCTGTACACAACCCACATGCAGACTGTGGTGCCATTTCCTGTATCCAGGGTGACCCATAGTGACTCATCAACTTCCTGTTTATTCTTTAGTTCTGTTGCTTTAATCCCTTCCCTTATATAGAAAGCTACTCCTCATCCTTTTTTACCCGCCCTGTTCCTCCTGTAAATTGTGTATCCTGGTATGTTGACATTGCAGTCATGGTTCTTTGTGTACCATGTTTCAGTGACTGCCACAATATCCAGGCATCCCTCTTCCATCAAGGTCACTACTTCAGAGAGCTTGTGACACAGACTGTGGGCATTGGTACTCATCACCTTCCATTTTTTTATGACCTTACCCCTTTTAGCCCCATCCCTGTCCTTACTGCCTTTTTCTGCATTTACCCCTGTCCTGCTCCCTACTGACTTCTCTACCTAGGTGTTTACCACTCAAACTACTGTATTTTGTGGGGGGAGGCTGGGATTTCCCTGCTCCTTTCTAGTGCCTCTCACTTTGGCTAGTTTAAATGCTTGTAATGAAGCATTTAAACCTATCACCTAGGATCCTGGTTCTCCCCCTGGACATATACAAACCATCATGCCAGTATAGGCCTGGATCCCACCAGGTGGCTCCCCAGTCCAGAAAGAAAGCCAAAACCCTGAGCTACACACCAGTTTTTCAACCATTCATTTTATCCCATGGCATGGGATACCCTAGCATCATCCTTGCCATAGATAGGCAGCACCTTCAAGAGGGTTACCGTACATGCTTCTTGTCTAAGGCCCCTTTCCAACTCTACAAACTCCTTATGCACTGCTCTGATCCCATTAACAGCCAGGTCATTTGTCCCTATGTGGACAATGACATCCAGCTTCCTCCCTCGTGCAGCTGCTCCTGCGATCCTGAGGATTCAGTTCCTGTCCCTCTGAGCCATGGCACCAGGCAGGCACCTTACCTCCTGATCCCCTTTCTCCCCCACTTCTACCCCCTTAATGATCAAGTCCCCCAACCTGGAGTTGTTTCCTTCCCCTGTGAGGTCTTGTACCATCCTCCTGTGGGTCTCCTTTGTGGAGGTTCCCAGCATGCTCCTTGGTCTCCACTGCAGGTGCCTCCATAGAGGAGCCACTCTTCACCAGAACAGCATATGAATTGTGGAGAGGTACAACTGGAGGGATGCACCTCTGTTCCACTACCTTCTCCCTCCCTGAGCCCACCTTGGTCCAACCGCTCCTCTTTCTTGGCAACCTCTGAGGTAGGGGTGGTGGTTCTGGTGGTCCCTGGGTGGGGGAAGAAGTTTCACAAATCCTAGCCAGATCAGCCTGGAGATGGGCAACCTCCTCCCTCAGACCAGAGAGGTGCCTGCAAACAGGGCAGCATCGCAGCCTCCAGAATGTCACCTGGAACACTGCTGCCCCACAGCCATTACACTGCTCCTCTCCCATCTTGACTTATTTTGTGTCCCCTCTCCTGTTGCTTTGTATACTTACTGACTTCTCCCTCTATGTATTTTAACACTTACTTTCCTATTGCCTATATGCCCTTACAACTCTTGCCCTTCCTGTTCTGGGACACTACTAAGCCCCTAAGCCACACACCCAATTAGATTCACCCTGTGCTCCTGACTCAGTAAATTAAGCTAATACAGCCCTCTTCCTTAGAGAAACACAGGTCACTGTTAAAATCGCAAATCCAAAATCACGCTACCCCATATAGAGTGGTGTTTATTGTGCACACCCTCTTTACGAGTAAGCATTTCAGCGAATCCCAAAATAGCGTTGTAAATTGCTTAGATTGTTTACTCACTTCTACTCAGCCTTTTCATGTGCAGCATGTTGGTAAGACTGCAATTACTTGCGTTATCACTGTAGTGCAACCCATTAAGTTTTCCTAAGTATTTCCCTTTAGTCATGAGTGTTTGCTCTTGACCTTCCATCCTACGTTGTTTCTAGGCATTAGTTCCAATGCACACCCCTGCAGATGTAGGTTTTTGGGATCTAACCTTTCACGCATCTTTACTATGTGAGTGTCAAATATTTGCCATGTTATTATGTTGTAGTTTGTGGCTCACATTTCTAATACTTTAGTGCTGTGTTTTGCTTGTGCTTATGCAGTACAGGGCCTAAAGAATGTAACTTTATTTAATCTTCATTGAAGGGCACATGAAGGACACACTAGTAAAATATAATATCTTCAACAGCATTTTTATGCCTGCAGCTGGAAATTATATGCTATACTGCAAATGTACTCTAAAATTAGTATGCTGATGGTATTCCACTGTTATAGCAGCTATCCGCTTTGCAGTATCTTTATATTTCTTTCGGGATCCTGGAACAGCAGTACCGGCGATTATCTGCTCCATCAACACAGTGCTGCAGTGCTGTTCTTCTTTAAGCACTTGGAGAAATTTCCATATTGATGGATGGTGTGCACCGATAACATGACTAAACTTGCGGTGCCACGCCTCCATGGAGTTTGTTGTTCATGGTAAATCTTGATTGACGACATCATAACAATTCCATAGCTGGATAGCAAACATAGGTCTTCTACGGCCTCCTCTTCCCAATGGACATCCCAACCATGTATCTTCAAAATAGTCAACAAGGTTGGACATTAAGTCGCTATTCGATTGATAGAACTCTGTCACCATTAACTCATCAAATGCTGCAATGACATAATTGACAGGCACATAGGCAAGTGCTGGCAGAAGTCTCACTTGAAGAGTAAAGCTGTGGTCAGACACATAAAGTGAATACACATCAGGTAGTTCTTGAATCTTATGCCACAGCGCCTGACACGTGAAAAAAGCAACCTCTGACTGTTGCTGTAGGGAATGCCAGTGTAAATGCTTTTATTGATGCCAATTCAAAATCTAGTAAAATTGACAGCAGCTGTAGAGTGTCACACATTCTGTTTAGCTCAGTAAAAATCTTACTGTATGTTGCAGCTGTTCGGTTAGCCATCAGAATATACACTAGAGGTACAACACTGCTGTTGCGGATACCATGTATAGAATAGAGATGATGAAATATTGAAGGGCACCTTTTAAAAGTTTCATCAGCCAACCAATGTGCACTGCTCTTTAAATGCTGTAGGTCCTGTGATGTTGAGAATATTAGGAAATGCTCGGTGCAGAGCCCAGAGTCATAGAGAAGAAATTTCTCATTTTTCAGTGTAATGCATAATTCTGCAGGAACTACTAAAGAAGCTGCATCAGCTGGCTCAGGGGGAGGGCAAGCTGCAGCACAGTGTTGACGCCTGACAGTTTGCTTTAGAAGTGACAAGGCAGGGAGCTGTGATGCAACAGATGGGCACAATTCCGATACACCACCAGCTACAATCTGGTTTGTAGTTTCACAACTACTGCTGGCATGCTCTTTCATGCCAGCCACAGCATCCTTTACAGCAATCAATGAAGAATCGGGGACATGGTTGTGTCCACCAGTTTTTTTCAAAACAGTTTCACCACTCAGATGCAGTCTAGCCCCACAATGTCCTTTGTCATATTCCAAGCATTTGCAATATGACTTTGTTTCAGTAAATCTCTCCCTCCTGTAAAGAAAACCATCTGGACAAGCAAGGTCTGCTCCCTTTTGGCTTTTTACAAATCAGACTGCCATTTTCTCACAATGCTGTCCTTGTCAAGTGACCACGCGCATGCTATGCATGATTAAGTACACATGCTAATTTGATTCTGCGCTATAGCGACATGCGCGATTATGCATGCGCTATTTTTGCTCGCGTGATTTCGGTTACGCGATATTGACCGGATACTGTGACTTTTTTCTTTTTATTTACTTAAATGAGACCCCCTTCTTCTAATAAAGTATCTGTTTGCTTAATCTAAACAGGCACTGACTCCTTCTGAGATTGAAGTGATTTATCAGTAAAAAGGTTGTAGTTCTAGACTGCTGTTACTTGCTCCGAAAGTAAAGTTCTCTAACAAATTTAGATTCTTAACCATCTCTTTTACCAGTTCAGTTGCCCATCTCTTTTTTTCCAGCATAGGGGGTATCCAGTCCAATATTTCATATGTCAGATTAAAATCTCCCCCTGTTACAACATCCATATTATATTGATATATTTTTCCATAAAAAGATCCGAGAAGAAAGATGGATCATCCTGATTTGAACCATATACTGAAGCAATCAACAAATTTTTCTCTCCAATTATTGTGTGCATCATGACAAAACAATCATCTGGAACTATATTTATATGTTCTATTGTATAAGGTATTTGATTTTTGATAAATATCGCTACTCCTCTAGTATTACCTGGATAGAGAGAACAAAACCCTTTAGCACCCAATGGATTTCCAAAGTATATAGCATCCTTACTGTTAAAATGCATTTCCCATAAGAGCAAGCAATCTATGTGCCTTTTTTAACAATCTTTACCACCTTTCTAATTTTTAATCTTTTTTTTTACATCATTAAGGTTCCTTGTCTGTAGTGATAGTATAATATGTTGATTATTGTCACTCCATTTTGTATGCTATTTCATGTAATGTATGTCATTTTATACTCCATTTTGTATTGTGTGACTCCATTTTACATGCTGCTTCATTTAATTGGTGTTTTGCTCTTTAGATAGCCTCATTATTATGTTTTGCTTCAGACAGTGTATTTCGCTGACTTGAAGGTCGCATATTATCAGGCAACCTGTTTTTGTAGTTTTGTTTAAACTTCTTAGCTCATAGTGTTCTAGGCACCCGGCCAGTGTTTGGAGCACAGTGACCTAGCAGGTGTAAGGAATTCTGAGCAGTCCTTATGGTGTGAATTCGCAGCATCCTGGGGACCCGGCCAGCTTCTAGAATGTGGTGAGACAACACTATGAAGGCTGCACAGTTATTTTTAGCATAGAATAAGATATAAATGTAGCTTTCTCAATGCCTGGTTAGAAGCCTCACCTGCAGGGTGGACGCATCGCTGTGGGGCCAATTCCCGGTTCGTGGACTCCTAGCCAGGCTGACAAGGGCTTCCAGCCATTGGAACAGGCTTGGATGTAGCTTTTGGAATCGGTGATGTATAACCTTTTGTATTATATTTTGCTATAATAAAGCTTTGGCTTGCTGTACTTATTGTAACCTTTTGTATTATATTTTGCTATAATAAAGCTTTGGCTTGCTATACTTATTGTACTGTTATTGTGTGTATGTGAGTGTGAATGGCAAATAGCTGCTTGGTTTGAGTTGGCAGAACACTTGTCATAAATTTCAGTTCTTCCATCTTTTTTTTGTTTTCCTTCTCTTTGATATTCCTTTTGATGCTGCCTCCCTATACCCTGTCTTCTACTCATTCTCAGCTCCTTACAGCTACCTAAATCTGTTTCTTTCCCTTCACCTACTTGAAGCTAGCTGAGCACCCATGCTTTTTGAGTTTTTGACTTTCATATTTACTTTTTTTGTTTTTCCCTCCATTCCCTCCTCCCTGCACCCTCCTTTTGTTTTACTCACCATCCTAATCTTTGTTTGAACATACTGTAACTATACTTTGTGAAAAAGCCCCACAAAGTCAAAAGATTATAATAGATGGAAGTAGAGATGGCAAAGCCAAAGCCAGAAAATCCCATATCTGTGTCCTAAAAACAAATGAACACAACCACCCCTCCGAGGTTGCTGAAACCTCATTTGTGCATGAAAGGTGCTTCTAGGAGAATTAGAATTGAGCCTGATGCCCCCCCCAACAGCTACTCTCAAAATACAAAATGGTGAGTTTTGGCTACATTTTTAATCAAAGATGTACCCCCTGTTCAAACTGAGAGACAGAAAAGTAGAAGACAAAAAGCTCCAACCCCCCATTCCAACTTGTATTATTTTCAAAAGGGATCTGGGGCTTTTGGAGAGGGAAGATTTCATATCCAAACTTCCTTATAATAGTTTAGCCTCCAAGCTTATTATATTCCCCCATGGTCAGAGATAGAGTTCTTAGCTGATTTTTCTTGTTTTTCTTGTCTTTTCTTCAAAATTTCTTCAACCTTTATTTGGTTAAAGAAGAACAAGATTTTCCCATCTAGGGTAATCTTTAATTTTGCTGTGTATAACATTGCATAAGAAATTCCTTCTTTCCGTCATTTATCTCTAACTATATTGAGGCTTTTCCTTTTGGCCAGGACCAAAGGTGGTAAATCTGGAAACACTTGCAATCTGAACCCTCTATACATTAGGCGTCTTTCTGTCCTAACTTTAAATAGTATTTTTTCTTTATCTTGATATCTCAGGGTTTTAATGTATACAAAACGTGATCTGTTCTGATTGTCCCTAGGGCCAAAAGCTCTATGTGCCCTATCTTGCTCCATTTTTTGTGCAGGATATGGTAAACCAAGGATTTCAGTAAGCATGGTTTCACAAAAAGTATGTGGATCACCTCTTTCAATTTCTTTAGGCAAAATGCCTGTTTTCATGTTGGCTCTCTGGAATGAGATTCCAGATCCTCCACCTTTAATCTAAGTTCATCCAACTCTTTACTGCATTTTGTTACTGAGGCAGCCACCTTAGAAAGAGAATCATCCAGATGACTTACCCATGTTTCACATTCTATTGTTCTTATAGAGAGGGATTCAATTTTGTCTACTGCTTCCGAAAGTTTCTGTGATAGGCTATTAACAACTTTATTTATATTTCCAAATCCCATCCTCATTTTGTTCAAAATAGCCCCCTGAGGGTCTGTGACATTTTCTTCGTGACCCTCCATTATCTTTTTTTTTCCTGCTTTCTATCTTCTTTGTCTCCCCCTTTTTCTTCAGACTGTATTTTATCCTGAGTCTCCCCTC
Source organism: Neoceratodus forsteri (assembly GCA_016271365.2). Classification (NCBI taxonomy): domain Eukaryota; kingdom Metazoa; phylum Chordata; order Ceratodontiformes; family Ceratodontidae; genus Neoceratodus; species Neoceratodus forsteri. The sequence continues at coordinate 593,208,458 of CM028133.1, read as the reverse complement.
CTTGTGTTCTGTATTCCTTTATAGGCTAGTTAACTGCCATATTTTCTTTCTGTTCTTTATATTCAAATGTTTCTCTCTTCTTTTTACAAAAGATATTGTATGGCAATAGGTGATGTAAGCACTATAGGCAGTGAATTTTCTTCTATAGTAAAAGCCTGACCTGCTTCCAATCTGTTGGATTTCATTTTTTTTTTTTTTTGCAGTTAATCTTTTTATTAGGAGATTTCAGATTATTACATATGTAGAACCATTAGACCAAATGGGTGACAGAGCGGTTACAAACATGCCATTTAATACAAACAGCCGAGGCACCATACAAACAACCATAGCGTGCTGATGTACATGTATTACAACTGGCTTAACGAAGTATTAACTGTGAAGCATCATTAAGCCTGGAAAATCCTACCATGGGTATACTAAGAAAATCCAGAGAAAGGTGTTTACTCACTTTAAAAAGGTGGGTTTGAGAACGACAGAGCATCTTCACATAAGGTGTAGAAACTTGCTTTTGGGGGGGACCTGTACGACCATCTGGATGTGGGACACTCAAGATAGCTATAAAGAAAAGCCATTGCAGTCTTTTAACAATTAATCAACCGTTACTACTAGGGTGGTCATGGGGGTTCAGTTTGTCCTTCAAATATCTGGAGGGTAAGGCATGGTTATTGTGGTCAACATATGTTAAATAAGGGGCCCAAAGTGCTTCAAACTTGTTATAACACTGGCTTTTAACACAAGATATCCTGGTCAGGGTGGCCAACCTTTCTATGGCACTGAGCCACTCTACCAGGGATGGAACCTCTAGGGATCTCCAGCGATGTATGATAAGATGCTCACATTCTACTGAGGCCTGTATGAGCCACAGTGTAGAGGCTTTGAGGAGAGTGAGAACCTTGGGTAGAAGGCCTAATAGCCAAAGACCAGGATCTGCTGGAAGGGACGTCTTTAAGATAAGGGAACAATGTAGGATTACTGCCTGCCAATAGGACTTCAAAGGAGTACATGACCATAGGATGTGAAGCAGATCTGCGTCTGGGGCCTCACATCTCCAGCAGCAATCAGAGGAGAGAAGACACATCTTGTTTAGTTGGGATGGGGTATAGTACCAGAGGTGCAGTATTTTATTCTGCAAAAGAAGGCTTTGGGGAATACAGCAGGTCTGGTGAGTTCTCAACCAGCACTGTTGCCATTGTAGATCAGTAATGGTGATCTGTAATGCGGTGGCCCACTTGATTTTGGCCGGCAGAGAAGGGTTGGGAGCACTATCTCTTTAAAATTTCTGTATAAGACCAGCCCTACCTTAGGAATACATAATCTAGTCATCTGTAGGAAGAGAGGGTTTAACAACTTTACATTTTATACAAGTGACACAGTTGCATCTTTTCTTAACCCATGTCTGGTATAGGCTTCTCATCTGAAGGTATTTCCAAAAATCACTGTGGGGAGGCCATACCTGTTTTGCAAACCCTGGAATGAGTCCATGTCTGAGTGTTCTGGGGATCTCAAGTCCCCAGTGTAAAGTATTCCTTTAGAGACCCAGTCCACCCAATTCACAGGAGATTTATTAATATAGAGTCTGGGGTCATTCCAGAGAGGGGTATGATTTCCCAAGCCAAGGCATCGAGAGGTTTTGAGCCCCAATTTTCCCCAGGCTTGATGTTCATGATGGATGGAGAGTCAGCCCTTGTGCAGCGTTGGAAGGGGGTGAGGTACCAGCATGGATACTGAAGAGCCCTGCAAGAGATCTCTTTCAATTTGGGACCATGCTGGAGAGTAAAGGGAGTGACAGGGACCCTCCTCCTTTAGGGTCTTTGCTACTATAAATGCTATGGAGTACTGAGAGAAGTCAGGTAGGTTCCAGCCACCCCTCAGGTTTTGAACCCTCAATTTAGCTCTACTAAATCTAGGTCTGTGTGAACCCCATAAAAAGGAGCTGATCAGAGTGTTCAGCTTTTGATTCCATGCATTGGAAAGAAGAAAGGGAACATGGGATAGTAGGTGGTATACTCTAAGGGCAAGCAGCATTTTGATCACGGCAATCTTGCCTGCCAGGGAGAGGTGCAAATGAGCCCATCAGTTCATGACAGATTGTAGTTTGGCCACTAGGGGTTTAAAGTTTATGTCCATTAAGGACGAGAGTTTGGAGGTAAGCCGAATGCCCAGGTATGTTATTTCAGATCTTGCCCAGGCCAGACCTCGAGAATCCACAACAGCTGATGTAGTAAAAGCATTAAGAGGGAGGAGTTCAGACTTTGCTAGAGTGATGTTCAAGCCTGAGATTTTACCGAATGTTTTTAATGTAGAAAGGATGTGTGGTAGGCTGTGTGGTTAGTCACGGGTCAGGATCAGGCAGTCATCGGCATACAACTTAGTGATATAACTTTTGTCCTTAACCTGAAGTCCATGTATATGAGGGTGATTCCTGAGGGTTGCCGCGAGGGGTTCAATAGCTAAAACAAAAAGTAGGGGGGATAATGGGCATCCTTGTCTGGTCCCTCTCTGTAGACAAAATGGTTCAGACAGGACATTATTGGTAAGGACCCTTGCGGTAGGGCAGGCATAAAGAGTCTTTATTCAAGTGGTAAAGTACGGGCCAAAGTTAAAAGTGTTCATGACTGTGAATAAATATTCCCAGCCTACCATGTCAAAGGCCTTCTCAAAGTCAATTGTAACTGCTGCTGCTGGGTTGGGGAAGGAGGCCGCTATCTGTATTAAGGGTACTAGGGCCCGGATATGATCTGAGCTGATTCGAACCTTAACAAACCCCACCTGCGAAGGGTGAATAATCTCTGGAAGGAATTCCTCCAGTCTAGTGGCCAAAATCTTGGCCATAATCTTAGCATCAGTATTGATTAAAGAAATAGGCCTGTAACTGGAGGAGAGGGAGAGATCCTTACCCTCTTTTAGTAGTATGGTAATTATGGCCTCAGATAGGGTAGGAGGGAGCTGCCCACACAGGTGCACCTCGTTCAACATGTTTGCCGGGGGGGCTGTAATCAAAGGCTGAACTAGTTTGTGAAAATCCACTGAAAAAACATCCTCCCCAGGTGCTTTATGAGGAGCCATCTCAGTAATGGCTCTGTCAATTTCTGCCTCTGTTATGGGTAGGTCTAGTGTGGCTTTCTGTGAGTCAGAAAGCTTAGCAAGAGGCAAGGGCTCAATAAACTGAGTGTAAGACTCACCATCCCAACAACCATGGGAAGCGTAAACAATTTTATAGAACTCAGTCATAGTGTTATTAATAGAGGTAGGGTTCATGGAGAGCTTCCTTGACCCGTCACATAGGCTGGTGATAACTCTTTCAGCTTGTCTTTGTTTTAGCCTGTAGGCAAGCAACTTGCTAGCCATTTCACCCTCAGCTTGGTAATGGTGCTGGGTTCTGTGAATATAGAGCTCTGCCTTCCTGCTGACCAGAGTATTGATTTTTAAACAGGTGGCAGCCAGAGCGGTTAATACTGTCGGTGTCTGAAGCACTGAGGGCTTCACTTTATACTTAGCCTCCATATCTTTTAAAGTGTTCTCTAGCAGGAGAAGTTTCTGGTCCCTCATCTTCTACCTATGTGAGGTGAAGCTAATGATACCTCCCCTAATAGTGGCCTTGTAGGCCTACCAAGTGCTTGCAGCTAAGGCAGAAGAAGGGAGATTGTGAAGGAAAACTTCTTCTGTAGCCACCTGAAGCCACTGGGTGAAGTCCTTATCATACAGCAGGAGGGGTTGCAACCTCCACAGTAGTGATTTGGAGATTTTTAGAGTGGGTACGAAGGTAAGGGAGACAGAGGCATGATCAGAGATACATATTTGGGAAATAACTTCCCCACAGGCAGCCTTAGAGATGTTAGGAGAAGTGAGCCAATAATCCAACCTACTTGCCATTTGGCAGGGTGCAGAGAAAAAGGAGAACTCTTTTACTGAAGGATTCAATACCCTCCACACATTGGACAGCTGATGCAGAGAAATAAGATCTTGCAGTACCTGTTGTGCTCTGCAATGGGGCTCTGCTCTGGCATTGGATCTATCGAGAAGTCTGTCCATTACCAGATTAAGGTCACCTCCCATGAGCAACTCAGGATTGTCATACGATATATCCATGAGTTTTTGTGAAATAAAGTAAAAAAATTTTGGAGAATCCTCATTGGGACCATATGTATTTGCAAGGATCAGGGGGCTAGAGGGTGTAGAGACCTTCAGAATGATCCACCTACCATCTTCCCCTCTGTAAACTACTTAGCTTGCCATTCATTTTTTTATTTTTATTCTTTCTACCAAGATCCACTATAGAAGCTTATTTTCTTACTTCCAACACAGTAGAGGGACTGTTGGATTTTTCCACTTGTTCTTATGCCCAAGCATTATAGGAGACCCCTGCTTTGTGACTTTGCTACAATGTAAAGCTTTACTTTTTGCCTAAAGGAAAGAAACCCTCTGGCTGGTTGTTCCAGGCAAAGAGGTTACCCAAAGCCTGGGTTGGCAACTGGATGTCTGGTTGAATATCTATTGCTGCTTTTCCCTTTTTCTTTTGACCAGGGGTTACTTTTGATATCTCAGAATGTGCCTTGGCATAGGCTGGCCTGCCAGCGCAGTGATTGGATTTCTGCTTGCGATGCCGATGACCTGTGTTTGGGAACGGACCCTCTCCAAACTTCAATTATCTATTGCCACCACAATCCCAGCTAGATACTATGCCCATGGCCCAGAGTTGGGGCACCGGAGCCATGGCCCCACCCTTTGGGGGTTAAGTCGGGGGTGACCAGGAGATTGCAGGCATAGGCAGCTGGTGGAAGCTCTGGGGGTTGTGACCAGGGCAGAAATTGAAGGAGGCCTCCCAAATAAAGGGGGAAAAAAAGAATGTGCCTTGGTCTGTGTTGCCATTAGTTCATGCATGACATCCAGTAGCCCTGTTGGGAATTCAGCTGCATTAGCTAGACCAACGCTCACTTATTCTGGTGGTCTTCATGGCGTTTCAGACACATTGGCATAGGCAAATTCAGATACTCAGCAATACAGCTTCAACATACCCTGCAGATGACCACAATCAGGTTTTTGTTTTGTTTTGCCAAGCTGCTGGTTCTGATGCCTACAGAGTGAGCAAGATCAATTTCCACAAGGTGGAAAAGGAGAGATGAACAAGTGATTTGCACACAATTTACCCACTCAGAAAGTAACTTAATACAAATATAAATATAACACAAAACTCAAACCAAAATAAAGCAGCATAAGCATTTCAGCTGGGAGGGTTCTTGATGTTCAGTAGTTCAGCATCTCCTCATGCACCATGCTCTCAGCTTAGCATTCTGGGATCGAAGAAGGCTCCTCTTCCTCAGCTCCTGTTGAAATGTATAGCTAGTGCTCACATTGATGTTTTATTTATGTTATTGCTTTCAATTTGCTAGCAATTAATAAATGACACAGCCTTGTGTTTGATTTCCCTGGGATTAACAGAGAAACACATAATCCCTTATATGAAATAAATGCAGGATGCTGCCATATAAATGATTGCAATACTTTTTTACTTGTAATGAATGCAAATCTGGCTGCAACCAATTTACAATGACCCTTGTGAGGCTGTGAGTAGTGTAGTTTCCATTCCTTGAATAAATGCAACTATAAACAAGTCAACTGACACATGCAAGTTAACCAGTTCTCAGCAATAGATTGAGACTGATGCTACAGATTGGACTGCTTCAGTTATGTAGCTATATTACATCCAGCTTTCTCTCCTTCTGTGCAACTGTGTGAAACTGCATGGCATATGAAGTAACTCTGCTAGCTGCACCAACAAATGACATAAACAATATTCAGTTGTTTGATCACAATGTACATGCTTGTACTTTTTCAGGGATCAGAATACGCAGTCTAATGGTGCATAATATAGGTATATGGGGCTCCAGCAGGTCAATGGACATTGATAATATTTTAAACTGTTGTGGATTAGTCTTCAGATCTGAACACATACTGGGAAATGACTAGTAATAAATCACCACAGAATTGCTGAGTTTGTCTGTACAGCATGAATGCTTAGCTTACACTATGTGTTTCAGTGAATAGCACTGATCCCAGGCAGCCTAAACAGCTATAGCACAGACAATTGAACTGGCAACAGGAAAACCTCCTCCCTTCATGTAAAATATTTATTTCATGTAAAAGTCTTTGACAGGGAATCACTGTTTGCTAGTACTGTGACTGTCGAAGCTATGTCTTTTTTGAGAGCGATGTGAAAGTAAAATTATTTTTTTTTGTGTGTGACTGAACAGTATTAATGCAGTTACAAGAGGTGTCAGTCAAAAGTGACCCCTAAATATATAACAGATGTATAAAGAGTGTGCCTTTGTCACAGCAAACATTCAAGGTGCACTGTTTTTGACTGAGTGACATTTTCTGGCTAAACAGATATCTAGTGATCTGTTTGAATAGTAAACTGTGGGTTGGCTATTTTGTTTTTTTTTACTATTGAATGCGGTTTGAGTAAAGCATGGAGCTGTCAAATTGGTTTGGAAACATCCACACTTTTGAATCACACAAACACTGTTTCAAAGGGATAAAAAAAAGTCATTCATTGGTAACTCTTCTTCATATAAGATATTTACTAGTAGTATTTGGAGTTTTCAGTTTGGCTTTTTTTTTTTTCATTCTACATGTAAGAGGCTCTTCTGGGAAGGAAGAAAAAAAGCCAAAGGCAAAAGAAGTTGAGGAGAAAAATGCCAAACTGCAAAACCACAGTACAGCTATTAAATATCCTAAAAGATGAAAAGTTATCAGTGAATGATTTTTTTATTCCTCTGAAACAATAGTTGTATGATTCTAATGCATGGATGGTTCCAAACTGATATAACGGAACTATACTTTAATCAAACCATGTTGGATAGTGAAAAATAAAAGCCAAACCATGGTTTTCTATTCAGACAGATCACTAGATGTTTGTATCAATAGAAAATATCACTCAGTCAAAAACAGTGCACTTTGAAAGTTTATTGTAATAAAGATACACTTGTTATACATCTGTTATATATTTAGGGGTCCCTATTGAGCTGTCATTTCTCATAAAACTGTTCAGCTGCAAAAAAAGTGAAATTTACTTTCACTTCACTCTCAAAGATACGTAACTTCACCTGCCACAGTACTAGCAAGCAGTGAATCCCTGTCAAAGACTTTTACATGAAACAAATGTTTTAAATGAAGGGAGGAGGTTTTCCTGTTGCCAAATCAATTGTCTGTGTTGCAGCTGTTCAGGGTGCCTGTGTGGGAATTATGGATGTATTCAGTGCTGTTGGCTGGAACACACAGCACAAGCTAAGCATTCATGCTGTACAGACAGACTAAGCCAGCATGCTATGAGCTCTCAGAGCAAAACAAAGTGTTAGCCCTGAGTCTGAGTACTGGCATATAAAAGAAAAACACACCAGAAAATAATTTGGGACCACTCAGAGAGAGAAAATAGTGCACCAGGAGGAGTGGGAGGGGAAGAAGAAGGAAGCACACTACTGTCTATTGAATGGAAACAGCAGTGTGCTTCTAGTAGCAGAGTGACTGTGCTTCAACTCCAAAATTTTGTTTTCTTCATTCAGAATCTGGTGAGCTCCCTTTTCTGTATTAGCAAGATGTCTTGCAGAGATCTGTCCTGCAGCTATAAAAATCAGTTTGAAGAGTGACTGGAAATGCATTCATCTTTCTGTAATACAGTGGTTTTGTTTATCTTTTTAGAAAGTAAATACCTTGTTACTGAAAACTTCTATAGAACTCTTTAATTACCACAGTTTGCAATGCTGACTCATTGTATCTGCTGTTACAACCCCCAGAGACCCCTCCCTGGCAGGACTTAGGCTTCTCAAAGTACAATGCAGGTAAGAAGGGGTTCAAATGTGATGCATCAGCACCAATCAAGGGAAACCAAGAAATTTTGTTATTATGAAACAAATAATTTAGGATCGGGGGTAGCTTCTAGTTCCTCTTGCTTAGATAAAATGTTCTCACATTTGAACCTTGTTTTATGCTTTGGGATGGCAAGTGGCTATGGTGGCTCTCAGTCTGGGATCTTCTGGTTCACAGTCCTATGCTTTAAAGGGGAAAAGTCAGTACTAAAAGCACCAAACGCAAGTGTGCAGCTGGTCCAAATTTGCACTTTGAGGACAAAAAAAGTTTTTACTTACCATTTACTGCAGTGTAATACATTGTATAAGACTGATTCTGCTGACTTCCAAGCTGATATTTTCTATAACTACAAATCCCAGAATCCCCTGCAGTTGACACCAGAGCAAGGCTGCAGCAGTGAGAGATTGAATTGCTTGGAGTATATGTTTAGGATTTTATAAACTCAGATCAGATGTTTGATGGTCCTGCTATTCTTCTGAGGCTTAGTACAGTCATCTGTGAATGCTCATAGCACAAAGAGGACATCAGGACCGGCAAACAAATGATCAGAGCTTATACAAACTCTAACATGCACTGCAGGCTATTCCATTGCTGCAGCTTTGCTGTTAAGTCAGCTTCAGGGATTTGGATAATTGTAGTTGAAGAAAATGTCAGCTAGGAAGTCATTAGACTCTTTATGACACAATCTTCTGTACTGCAGTAAACAGTAAGTAAAAAATATTTTTGCACTCAAAGTGCAAAATTGGAATAGCCCCACACTTAGGTGTGAGGCTTTTAGTGTTGACTGTTCCTTTTTAAATGCCTGTGCCTCCACATGGTCAGTCACCTACTTAGTACATTTTTGAATAGGCAAAGATTAGATTATTCAAAAATAGGATAAAACAAAAATACAGATGAATAAGACACATATCCATACCTCTTAGTTGTTACCTAATGGATTTATCCTGTCGAAAAATAAATATTTTATCTACAGTATCTATCTATCTATCTATCTATCTATCTATCTATCTATCTATCTATCTACCTATCTCTCTCTCTCTCTGTCTGCCTGTCCATCTATCTATCTCAATTATCCCTGATTTCCAGGCAAAGTCCCTGATTTTTCTTCAGAATGTTACACAGTCCTTCGTATAATGTGTGTGTGTTTCATGAATAAACAGTGAACTTGTAAGCACAAAATAATGCCAAACATTAAAGTTACAGACTTCTTCTTCACATAATACACACTATGATAAGCCCCTTATTCTTTCAGCTTCCTGAGTGGATATCACCAATTTTTAAGATGTGTCCCTGATTTTAGTGTTTTGTCCCTGATTTGTTTAAGCCATGTCCCTGATTTATACAGCAAGAGGTTGAGGTATGTGTACATATCTACACTAGAAATTTCTGCTTACCAAGGGAATCACTGTGTATGCTAGGTAATAGATGCATGAGGAATTCCTATAAATTATTACATTTACACATTGTACTTACTCATCTGTGCTTATGAAATGGTGATGTGGAAAAAGGAGACATGATGAACTCAGATATTACTGTAAATTACCATGTTACTGTGTTATTATATGTTAAAAATTATATATATATATCTAAGTTGCAATGAGAGTTTGTGTTTCTATTCCTAGTGTTTCAAAATACCAGGACATTTTGTCTGATTTTATATTCAGTAACAATGCAACATTATTATATGCAGTTATTTTACTCAATATTAATTTGGGTAGTGTCCATGTTCTTAATACCAGTAGATTTCAAGTGCATTTTCATTAATGGATGACAAAGTAGTATAGGAAATGTATCATATCAATAATATTACTGTGCCAGTGAACTCAGCTGCAATGTTAATGATGTCATTCTGCAATATAATTCTTGCATTGTACTTTACTTCATTGATCATTTCCCACTTTGAGTTAGATATGGAAGGGCTGCTGTCAATCCCAGAGACCAAAATAGTTTTATTTTCCTGTTTGAATTAGCAATGTCTTTGTGGGCAACCAGCTATTGTTCCAGATGTCAGAAAGTGGGACTTGTCATGATGAGCATTCAAAGATTACTGAAAACATTTTACAACTGTCTGTTAACATTTGTGTTGCACCATTCTACTGTATGTCACCAATCATATTACTCTGAGCTCTCCTGCTTCTACCCATTTCTGAGATTGAGTGGACAGGAGTACTGGGAAGTCAAATGACTCACCCAAGGTCATACAGTAAATATTTGTCATTAAGGGACTCTATGGGGGTTGAACCTGTGATAGCCTGTCGATTAAGGTTCTATCATTCAACCCCTTACATAGAACAGATCACATTCACGTCATTCACATTCAAAAAGCTTTTCCCACTTGCTGGTTTGCAAAAACCTATTATAGGAACTAGGGGCCTTTTTTGCAAACCAGCTGTCCACATGTTTGTCTTGGTAATGTGTTGTTTATACTTCATGATCAGTGCTGCTGTATGTGCTATTCCAGTGGTGAATAATTTGAGTAAATAAACTTATTTTTTAAAACAGCATAAACATTTACAGAAACTTATAACATGCTGTTTCCACTTATATCTGGAAATAGCATGTTATCTGTGAAGTTACATACTGTACATGGTATAAAAGTGTGTCTTCACTTAAAACATGTTGTTTCCACTTAAATATGGAAATACAACACAGCAGAGAGAATAAACCAGAGAGAGGGATAGAGATTATAGCACAGTCGTAATAAATGTCTGTCTTCTGAACTAAATGTAATCTGAATAGGACATATTGGTCTGCTATTGTTGTATGTACTGTATCTAACCCCTATCAGGGGAGATGGGAACTGAAGAGCTGTGTGCTTGAGGAATAAATAAAGTGTGAATTGTAAACTATATTTCATAAAGCACTGCATGCTTAAGAAATGGTATTGTGGCCTTGATGGAGGAGGAACATCTGGATATCATTGCAGTCACAGAAACATGGTACACACAAAACCATGACTGGGATGTAAACATACCAGGATACAATATCTACAGGAGGGACAGGGAGGGTAAAAGAGGAGGAGGAGTAGCTCTTTACATAAGGGAAGGAATCAAAGCAACAGAACAAAAGGGTAAACAGGAAGGAGAAGAAGCACTGTGGGTAAATGTGGAGACAGGCAATGGCACCACAATCTGCACAGGGGTTGTATACAGACCCCCTTCTCAGGGGGAGGAAATGGACAAGGAAATGATAGAAAGTATACTTAGAATGGCAGAAAAAGGGGGAGATATTGCAGATGGGTGATCTGAATATGCCAGATGTTAACTGCAGTGCAGTTGCAGCAGCCACTTCGAAGAGTGAGGTTATTCTAGATGCCCTACTTGGGGCATGCCTTAGACAACTAGTATTGGGGCCCACTCGAGAGGGAGCAATCTTAGACCTGGTTCTCTCAAATGGAGATGGAGAGAGGATCACAGATGTAGAAGTGGGTAGCCATCTGGGAACTAGTGACCATCGAACAGAACGGTTCACAATAAACACAGCAATAGAGTCAAGCCATACAAAGGCAAAAGTACTGGACTTTAGGAGGGCTGACTTTGCCAAAATGTGTGAGTGCCTAAGGAATGGACTAGCAAATGGGCAGGAAGGAGGGGTGGAAGAACAATGGGAAATAAAAACTGCCATCACAGAGGTAACGAGCTTTTGTGTGAAGCAAATAAACAAGACAAAATGATGTAAGAAACCACTATGGTCCTTAAAGGAAGTGGCAGTGAAGGTTCAAGAGAAAAAGAAAGCATTCAGGAAGTACAAGGAATCACAGAAGGAGCAGGACAGAGAACTGTATCAGTTAAAGCAAAAGGAAGCTGGGAAGGCAGTCAGAACAGCAAAGGCCCAAACCGAGGAAAAGATAGCCAACTCAGTTAAGAAGGGGGATAAAATCTTTTATAGGTACATCAGGGACAAGGAAGACCAAGGGAGGGATAGTGAGGCTTAATAAAGGGAGGGAGGGTGGGCAGAGGGAGACTGTGAAAAGGCAGAGATACTAAACAAAATATTTTGCTCAGTATTTACAAATGAAGGGGAGGTACCTAAAACAAACAGTAGAAACACTCTGGATACAGAAGTTGATACCAGCCCATTTACAGAAGAAAGGGTTATGAAAGAACTCTTAAAACTGAAGGTGGACAAAGCAATGGGGCCTGATGGGATTCATCCCAGAATTCTAAAGAACTAAGGTAGAACTAGTGACACCACTGACTACCCTCTTTAACAAATCATGGAGGATGGTGTGGTACCCGAGGACTGGAGGAGGGCAGATGTGAGTCCCCTTCAAAAAAGTGAGCAAGGCAGAAGCAGGAAAACTACAGATCTGTTAGTTTAACCTCAGTGATAGGGAAATGATGGAATCACTTCTGAAGGAAAGAATTGTTGAGTATCTAGAGGCCAGAGGGGCACAGGACCTAAGGCAGCATGGATTCACAGTGGGAAGGTCATGCCAGATGAATCTGATAGATTTATTTGACTGGGTGACCAAAGTAGTAGATCAGGGAGGGGCTCTGGACATGGCCTACCTAGACTTTAGCAAGGCATTTGACACAGTCCCACACAAAAGATTAATATACAAGTTAGCTAGCCTGGGAGTGGGTCCCAAGATGACAGCCTGGGTAAAGAATTGGCTGGAGAATAGGACACAGAGAGTAATAGTAAATGGGTCACTCTGAAGAGGGGTTACTAGTGGGGACTGCAGGGTTCAGTATTAGGACTGGTCTTCTTCAATGTCTTTATAGCGACATTGTAGAGGGACTGGAAGGAAAAGTGCGCTCTTTGCAGATGACACAAAGATCTGCAACAGAGTTGATGCACAAGGTGGGGTGGAAAGGATGAGAAGGGACTTGGCAAGGTTTGAGGAATGGTCAAATGTATGGCAGCTTAGATTCAATGCTAAGAAGTGCAAGGTAATGCACCTGGGAAACAAAAACACTGGGGAAGAGTACACAATGGGGGGTGAGATACTAACAACAACAAAAATGGAAAAGGACCTGGGGGTAGTCATATCAGCTGACCTAAAGGTGGGCAAGTAATGTGAGAGAGCAGCAAGGAGGGCTGAGGGGATACTGGATGCATAGGGAGAGGCATCACCAGTAGAAAACAGGAAGTTATTATCCCTCTGTACAGACAGCTGGTCAGACCCCATCTGGAGTACTGAGTGCAGTTCTGGAGACCCAATCTCCGCAAAGACATAGACAGGATGGAAGCTGTCCAGAGGAGGGCAACTAAAATGGTGCAGGGTCTGCACGGAAGACATATGAAGAGAGACTAAAGCAGCTTAATATGTATAGCCTCGAGGAAAGGAGGAGAGGGGGACATGATAGAAGCTTTAAGTACCTCAAGGGAATTAACAAAGTCCAAGAGGGTAGTATCTTCAAGAAAAGGAGGTGCAAGAACAAGGGGCACAATTTGAAGATAGAGGGGGGGTGGCTCATAGGTAATTTAAGGAAGTATTTTTTCACAGAGAGGGTTGTGGATGCATGGAATGGCCTTCCGGAGGAGGTTGTGGAGTCAAAAACAGTGGTGGAATTCAAGCATGCATGGGACAGTCATAAGGCCATTCTAGGGGGTTGGGGTAGGAAGAAGTAGGCTGCTGGTTAACTAGGATCTGCAGCTTATCCAGTAGGTAGGGAAATGAGCAGACTGGGTGGGCCAAGTGGTCCTTACTGCCATCAAATTCTATGTTTCTATGTATGCCATCTATGCTAGAAGCCTAATAGAAAGATTTTTAATATTGAATTTTATTTGTTTTGTTTTTAGTTGTTTAACCAGGTATAGCACACTAAGCTGAAAGCATTTTTACAGGAGTGACCTGGGAGCACAAGGAGGTTAAGTGACTTGCTCAGGGTCACACAGTATGCAAGTAGAAGCTGTGGGATTTAAACCCAGGTCTGGTCTGCTGGATGTCACCAAATTTGCAGCTCAGAGCCTTAGACCGCTGTGCTGTGCTATACTGCCTCCTAATTTGGATTGCTTTTACTGTGCTTAGTATAGCACCTGTTTGTGCTTATGTACCTTTTTAGCTGGAAGCTGTGGAGAACAGGAGCCCAGGAGCCCAAAAGACTGTACTGATGGTGGGTTGGTGAGACAAGGTGACTGGAGCAGCATGGAGTGTCTGCGGGAGTGCATGTGGGAAGAAGGAGAGACCCATAGAGGCTAGATTGATGTGAAGGCATGATTTCACTGACTGCAGATGTCCTGAAGTGACAAGTACCCAATCAGTTTTAATGGCTGTGATGCATGAAGGGGAGAGGAAGAGAGCTAAACTGCTGCCCTGAGGTAAAAAAGATGCATTTCACTTTGTGGGGTTACAATCGAGGGATCTATTGTAGATTCTCTACAGGAGCTTAGGAATTACGTCCACTAATACCTTATCAGTAAATTGGTATATAATCAGTGCTCTAATTAAAATTCCCCAAGAAAATATTGGTGTCTAAGGGAGAACTAGGATCCACTGAGTGTGGAGTCTTCAGAGTGTCAAACTGCTTCTTTTTCCTTTTTATTATCCTTTTAAAGGGTGAGGTTAAAGGATTGGTGGCATTCCCACAAGGAGATAATTTGCCGTGTTTGCTTGATGCAGACATGAATTTACTTAAAATGGCACATGGAACTGAGAGCAAGCATTTTGATAATAATCATTGTGAGGTACTTAAAGACTTAGGAAAGGAGCTTGGGTTAAGTAAACTGAGGCCTTGTGTGAAAGCATTGATACAGACAGAGTGATTTGTGCTGCAGAATCAGGAGAAGTGCGCGAGGAGTTCGAAGTGATGAAAACAATCACACTCTGCTTATTCTGAGCATTTTTAGTAATACTTACATTCTACAATTTTATTGTTTGAATAATTTGTGTGTGTTTATTTAGCAGGCCACATTTTAAACTTTATAATGGTTAGCACAAGAAAACAAAATTCAGAAAAGGGCTCCCTTTAGTTTCTCCAAAACTGATAAATTCAAATAATAAGAAAATGGCTATGTGAGAGCTAAAGAGAAGAGAAGACTTTAAACAAGAATCAGACTAAGATTATGGATCATGCTAGCTAATTGCATAGAGCCCCAATAAAACCAGAATTACTTCTTCCAATTAAAGAAATTTGTACAGCATCTATTTCAAAATTGGGTTATATTTATTTATTTATTTAAAATTGGTGACTGGGAAAAGCACGCTGAGCCGAGGCTCATTTCCAGGTGCGACCCTGGTACAAGTAGTACAAGGTGGTAGACAGAGAAATACAAATACAGCAAATATCAAGTAACAGACGAGTAATTCAGTATAGTACAATTTCATGAAATTTGGGTGTGAGGTCACATCTTTGACTGAACAGCAGGGTTGAAAAAAGAAATTCTTCATTTCATTTCTAGACCAATTATTAACTTAAATTTCAAGTGCGTGTATTTACATATTTACAGTAGTGGATTTATCGAGAAAAAAAATTGAGTATTCGGGGAGAGGGTGGTGCGTGATTTAGCAGTAAGAGCTGGCATGAGGAGATTCATTTTTTTTTTAAAAACAAGGGGAAGTAAAATAAATGTGGGTAATGAAGGTGTTAATAAGCTGGTTACTAATGTGAATGGCAGAAAGAATTGTATTATACAGTAGACACTTCACTTGAAAAATCATCTAATTTATTAACTGATCTACATTCAGATGCAACTATTTTTACCCAGAACAATGGATACCAACAGAATATGAAACATAATAGTATTGAAGAATCTTCTAGGGAAGGTAATAGTTTTTTTGAACTACCAGTGGAAAGTAAGAGAGATGTAAGGAAAGGAAATCTACAGCATAAGGGACATCAAATAAGAGAAGAATTATCCACCTTCTATTAAGGAGGCTATAGTAGATCATCAGTGCACTGTACAGGGGCTTACAGAACTAGATAGCACACATACAGAAAGAGTGATGGAAGGCACCTAATTAGATCAAATGCCTCTATGAAGAATGAAAGAGAAATTATGAAAAAGCCTGAATTGACAGCATCGGTAAATGTGAGGAATAAAACTCCCCAGTATTTTTCATTTTACCTCTGTGAGCACATACTAAAAGTGATGGATAATGCCTCTGTGGCTAATCTAATGAGCTTGGCATATTTGGTGATCTTGAGAAATTAAACTGAAACTACTCGTGAAGGTACTGTAATAAATGGTGAAAGGTTAGATGATTTAATTAGAACGTTTAATGCCATTCATCCCCTCCCCACAAAAAAAAAGGTTCTTTCTCCATAGAGATGTATCAATTAAGAAAGGAGAGCAGCAGAAATTAGAGTTTAGTACCCTAGTTATTCTTTAAAAAATGATGTTACTGTTAAAAATAAAAGGAAAAAAGAAGAAGAAAAAAAGAATCAAATACAATAGGTGGAAAAGGTGTTTTTAATCTGAAAGAAACAATAATGGCAATTAATTAGAAACATCTAACTAGTGAAAATCTTCACTCAGATTTATTTGACCATTTAGAGAACAGTATCAGAAAGGACAGCCTGCATGATATAGATGCCCCTTAACAATGGGGAATCCTGCTTTAGAACAGGAGGGATGTGCTTTTATGAAAAATGCATGTGAAAATGATGAATGTGGTACAGAATTTAAGGAGGGAGTGGAATAACGTCATGTTAAAAGTGAATTTTGATGTTGTATTAAAGTGAAAACATTCCAAAATATATTTGGGAAATTGTCAACATACTTCCTGAATTTGGCACCAAAAAAGAAGGTGTCAATACTCAAGAACAATAGGACAAGTGAAATGCGTAGTCAAGGTAAATAAAAGGAAAAAATACACTATAAGTAATGCAGTAGGTACTAACACTAAGGCTGGCGTAGGACAAATAAAACTAATGAATTCAGCATAGTAACAGGGAATCATCCTGCCCCAGTATCAGATAGTACTAAATCTTCTACTGAGAATAGTTTGGTTTTGCAGGATGTTGGTAAGTATGCTTGGAGAAGTAACTCAGGTGAGATTAAACAAGTACTTTTGTGAATAGCTGGATGGGGAGAAAAAACAAATGTCTTGAATACAAATGCCAAAGAAAAGATTGTGAACCTGTCAGGTGCAGACCTTGGGTTGCACATTCTGGAAGAAGATATCAACACAGTAAGATGGGAGGCGGTATGATGAGCATCAGCAAAAAAAAAATGCTTAAGTGGCTTCTTGATAGTTCCTGAATTGCAACCTGCATGTGGATGAATGCATTAAGTCTGGAAAATGAGAGTGTTGGAATAGATTTTTATGATCACAGCAAGTTTTATTTGACCTACTACAGACAGAAGAGAGAAACCAGGTAAACCAATTACACTAAGCATGTTTGGCATGCCCAATTTGTAGAAGAAAATAATTACAAACTGACAAATTCACTCTGTGGGTTATTTATTTATTTATTTATCTATGTACATATTTATTTAGTTATGTCTTTAGTAACCGGGGTTAGGTGCATTGATCCAAGGGACCATTTTCAGGCGCAGCCCGGGCCATAAACAGTGGCGCATTTAACAAAACAAAATACAGGAAGAGTAACATGGCCACAATGCAGGCCATTAATAATGAGGTGCAGGGAGTTACAGTAGAGAGGGAATTAACAAAAATGAAAATACAATAAAGTACAAGGTGAAGTTGTAGGCTAGCGACAAGTCCATATACATTATCACAGGAACATGGAGAACAATACAGTAAGGTGACAAATTACCAGGAAACCCATATAAAGTTCAGTTTCAAAAAGGCATGCCAATAACAAAATCAAGTAATAACCAGGTGGATATTCAAAATTCAGTGTGACACTTAGACACTACCTCCAGATTCCACTAGGAAAATATGGCGTTTTGCAGTGGTAAGGAGGGAAGATGGTCAATCAGGGAGGCAGGTATATATGAGTTATAATGAGGAGGTTGCCATTAGGTTGCTCAATGAAACAGTAATATTAGATAGTATGGGGCTATATCAAGTTAACAATTCTGCTTGCTGTGAATACAGTCCAGCAACAAACTAAAATGAAATCACTGTAGGTACATAGAAAAAGCAAGTAATGGTGCAGGAAAAAGTGCAGTATGCTATTTCAATGGTAAATAGGTTTAAGACTCTGATGACTTCCTCAGCCACATTTAGAGCTGGAGAATGATACACAGAACTCTAGGGAGGAGATTGAAACACTCCTTGAGCAGGAACACATTCATCTGATGTGGAATATTGCAGGTGTAGACCTTTGATTTGCTGATAAAGAATGGGTAAGCTTCACTACCAGAAACCAGATTATATGTCTTCACGAATCATGGCATAAGAAGAACACCGTGGCTTCAAATAGATAGGAAGTTTTTTAAATGCTAGGTAAATAACAAACTAGTTCTCAGTTACTGTCTATTGGGTTACATAGAAACATAGAATTTGATGGCAGATAAGGACCGCTTGGCCCACCCAGTCTGACCATTTCCCTACCTAATGGATAAACTGCAGATCCTAGTTAACCGACAGTCTACTTTTTCCTACCCCCACCCACTAGAATTGCCTTATGACTGTTCCATGCATTCTTGAAATCCACCACTGTTTTTGACTCCACAGCCTCCTGAGGAAGACTGTTCCATGCATCCACAACCCTCTCCATGAAAAAATACTTCCTCACATTACCTCTGAGCCATCCCCCCATAATCTTCAAATTGTGCATCCTTGTTCTTGCACACCTCTTTTTCTGAAAGATGTTACCCTCTTGGACTTTATTGACTCCCCTGAGGTACTTAAAAGTTTCTATTATGTCTTCCCTCTCCCTCCTTTCCTCAAGGCTATACATATTAAGCTCCTTAAGTTTCTCTTCATAAGTCTTCTGGTGCAAACACTGAACCATCTTAGTTGCCCTCCTCTGGACTGCCTCCATCCTGTCTATGTCTTTGCAGAGATTGGGTCTCCAGAACTGCACGCAGTACTCCATATGGGGTCTCACCAGCTGTCTGTACAGAGGGATAAAAACTTCATGTTTTCTACTGGTGATGCCTCTCCCTATGCATCCCAGTATCCCCCCAGACCTCCTTACTGCCCTCTCACATTACTTGCCCACCTTTAGGTCATCAGATATGACTACCCTCAGATCCCTTTACATTTTTGTTGTTGTTAGTGTCTCACTCCCCCATTGTGTACTCTTCCCCAGTGTTTTTGTTTCCCAGGTGCATTACTTTGCACTTCTTAGCATCGAATCTAAGCTGCCATACATTTGACCATTGCTGCAGCCTTGCCAAGTCTCTTCTCATCCTTTTCACCCCACCTTGTGTACCAACTCTGTTGCAGATCTTTGTGTCATCTGCAAAGAGACATACTTTTCCTTCCAGTCCCTCTGCAATGTCACTTATAAAGACATTAAAGAAGACCAGTCCTAGTACTGAACCTTGCGGTACCCCACTAGTAACCCCCATTTCTTCAGAGTGGACTCCATTTACTTTTACCCCCTTCGTCCTGTTCTCCAGCCAATTCTTGATCACATATTTGAAAGTCAGTCCATTTAAAATTGTTAATCACTGACAATGACAGACAACTACAAGATTTTTCAAGTTTATCTATTTACGTTATCTATCTACCTATCTATCTATCTATCTAAGCAATAATACTCGACAGGATGGGCGGTATTGTGTGATACTGGATGGCCGCAGGGACATAATAAGGCTCGATGGCACAGGTGGAGGGCCTTATAGCCCCTGAAAGGTCCAGTTTAGCACAATACCACCCACACTGGAGGGTACTGTTGTGCTTAGAAAATGGGCAACTGTATTGTATATGTATGTGTTTGAAAGAAATATCATTTGTATGTAAATTTTTATGTTGACATGATAAAATAGTTCCTCCTGCATTAGAATGATGTATTTTTTTTATTGAGCTATGGACTTTTGTCCTGCTGAAGCCTCTATAGTTGCTCCAGTGTAGCTGGTTGTCATGACCCCCCCCCCCCCGAGACACACACACCCAGGGCTTAAAAAAGATTTGCAGGCTATTCAGGAGCAGCAGGAATGAGGTACTGTGCTGTTTTGTTTTTGTCTGTAGATCACATTGAGTTTTGCAGGAGAAAGAGGTGCTTGCTTGGAGGAGAAGCAACTTGGATGCATGTTGGCTAAACAATTTGAGGAACAGAGTGAAAGAGCATTGTCTCCAGTAGCGCTACTGTGTGTGACAGGAGAGGTAGTTTCTTTGTTTTCTGTACTGCAGATGGACATCCATTTGCAGTATGGAAAATTAAGAAAGTACCCCTGTTCCCATACACAGTAGCACTACCAGAGATAGCTCTCTCTCTCTCTCTCTCTCCTGCTGAAGGAGAATCTGATTAGACTGCCTTCTTTTTTGCTTTCTTTGTTCATGTTTCTTTCATGTGTGGCTACTATTTATTTATTTAAAAATCTAAACTGCCAGTCCCTTGACCAGTTCTCCAGCTTCTGAAGATCTTTCCACATTCTTTCCACAGTGTCTGGTATGTCCACCCTGTTGCAGAGCTTTGTGCCATCACAAAACAGGCATATTCTCCCTTCCAGGTCCTCTGTGATGTCACTGATAAAGGTATTAAAGAGGACTGGAACCAGCACTTATCCGCTTTGCACCCCACTGATCACTTTTCCCTCTGTGGAGTGGTTGCCATTTACCACTACCCTCTGTGTCCTGTTGTCTAGACAATTCCCCACCCACTTTATCACCACATTACCTACATCCATGTTCCCCAGCTTGTTTAACAACCTTCTATGAGGCACAGCGTCAAAGGCCTTGCTGAATTCCAGGTAGGCCACATGCACTGCCACCTCTCTGATCCACCTCTCTTGTCACCCAGTCGATGAACTCAATGAGGTTAGTCTGGCACTATCTCCCCCTAGTAAAACTATGTTGCCTTGGATCCTGTAGACCCATTGGCAATCAGGTGTTCCACTAGTCTTTCTTTTAGTAGTGCTTCGATTATCTTACCCACTACTGAGGTCAGGCTGACTGGTCAGTAGTTCCCCGCTTCCTCTCCGTTTCTGCTTTTGTATAGAGGGACAACAGCTGCTCTCCTCCAGTCTTTGGGCACCTCTCCTGTTTCCAATGACAGGCTGAATAGGGCTACCAGAGGTTCTGCCACTACCTCTCTTAGATCCTTTAGCATCCCGGGGTGTACTCCCTCTGGCCCCATAGCCTTATCGACTCTTATTGCTTCCAGTTCCCTTAGGACTCTTTCCCTTGGGAATGGACTTGTATCCATTTCAGTGCCCTTGCTATCCTTTCTCCTCATGTCTGATCCATGTCCTGCCCCCTCCTCTGTAAATACCGAGCAGAAGTATCTGTTCAGTATGTCTGCTTTGCTGTTGTTATCCTCTACCCTACACCCATCCTCTCCTTTTAGCCTCACTATCCCCCACTTTGTCTTTCTTTTTTCCCTGATGTATCTATAAAAGGTTTTGTGCCCCTTCACCATTGATTTTGCAATGTGCTCCTCTGTTTGTGCTTTGGCTGCCCTTACTACCCTCTCTGCCTCCCTTTGTTTCTCCTGGTACCTCTTCCTATCCCCTTCTTCCTGCATCTTTTTGTACTGTATGAATGCCATTTGTTTTGCTTTAACTTTCTCACCTATCTCCTTTGA
Organism: Neoceratodus forsteri; assembly: GCA_016271365.2. Taxonomy (NCBI): domain Eukaryota; kingdom Metazoa; phylum Chordata; order Ceratodontiformes; family Ceratodontidae; genus Neoceratodus; species Neoceratodus forsteri. The sequence goes on along the minus strand of CM028133.1, from coordinate 593,187,039 downwards.
AAACCATAATGGTCTCCTCTTCCTCTTGCTAACCTGTTTCACACAAAGTTGTGTTGTCCTTGCTATCCTGAATTTAATCGCTGCCTACTGTTCCTCTACCCATATTTTCTCCTCTATTCCAGTCAATGCCTCTTCTAAGCATTTCCAATTCTTGTAAAATCTGCCCTCCTAAAGTCAAAGATTTTTGTTTTTGTGTGGCTGGGTTCTGCCTCATCAGTTATCTCAAAACCCACTGACTGGTGATCACTGTTTCCCAGGTGCTCCCATTTGTGAGCACTAGGTCCAGCATCACTGTCTTTCATGTGGGTTCCACTACCAGCTGCTTCAGGAAAGCTCCCTGTAAGGAGTCCAGGATAAACCTGCTCCTGGTTGTTGCTGCTGTGGGGAGGCTCCATGCCACATCCTGCATTGTAAAGTCACCAACCAGCAGTACCTCCCTCTGTGTGCCATCCTTTGGATGTCTAGCATTATCTCCCATTTTTTTTTTTTAGCATTTAACCAGGAGTGGAACACTAAGTTGAAAGCTTTTTTACAGGTGTGACCTGGAAGCACAGGGAAGTTAAATGACTTGCTCAGGGTCACACATTATACAAGTGGGGGCTATGGGATTCAAACCCAGGTCTCCAGATTTGCAGCTCTGAGCCTTAAACCACTGCACTATACTGCCTACCTGTCTATATCCTTCCATTGGGTTGGGGTCTATATATTACCCCTGCGCGTATGACTGAGCCCAATCTTCTTTCTAGCTTAACCCACAGTATCTCACATGCTCCCTGTTTCCCTTGAATCTCTGTGGCCTTTTCATTATCCTTCACATAAAGTGCCTTTCATCCCCACTTCCTGCCTGCCCTGTCCCTCCTGACTAGATTTTACCCTGGTAAGGCCATTTCCCAGCTGTGGTTATCATTACATCATATCGTTGTGTTGGCAACACCTGGACATTGTGGCCATCATTACACCATGTCTCTGTGATGGCCACAATGTCCAGGGGTGACTCCGCCATTGCTGCCTCAGGGTCCTCCATCTTGTTACTCAGACTTCGGGTGTTAGCACACATGTCTTTCCAGGATGTGGCTTCTCTCCCATGCTTTGTTGCCATGTCAGCTGGACAAAGCTTAATTCCTGGGTTCAGCTTTTGCTCACCCCCTGGGATTACCTTCCTCTTTGGGACAACCTTCTACTTAAGGTTGGGGGCACTCCGCTCCATTGAGACTCCTGGGCTGTTCATGGGATTGGCTGTGCTGCATATATAAGGCAATCCAATACTGTCCATCTGGACCCCTTTGAGAATCTGGTGGCCTGGTTTGATCTGACCTGATATGACTTCTGGCAGTATCTCTGACTCTGGAGTGCCTTCAGAAGCTCCCTTCTGTTGTTCCTGACTCCCCACCAGCAGCCTTGTTGTCCTGGTTAACAGTGCCCCAGGGCAGGGCAGGTCTCATTTACTGGGCTGTCAGTCAGGTTGCTACAAACCCCTGTGAGGGTGCCAGCTGCAAATGGTCCCAAACTTTGACCCTGGATATTTCTGACTCCTTCTGGTCCCATCTATGTTCCCTCACTGACTGTGCATGCCCCAACTCCAGGAGCCTTTTAGTTCAAAACAAGCTCATGCATGTGTGCTACAACACCCCAATTAAGTTGAAATGGCTTGGCCTCCTGTTCCATGATCTTTGTTGGCATTGCCAGTCTCCGGGGGGGCAGACATCCCCCACATTGCATGGTGTTGCCCTCAGTGCCACTCCTTCTGATCTCATATACACCATTGCTGTGTGAATATTCTGGGACTGCCGCATCCTCTCTTAGCTCAGTTATATGTCCTGGGACTTTCACTGGCCACTCCACCGATCTCTGTGCACCAAATACTGTGGGTTCTGAAGGTAAACCTGGAGACCAAGAGACTGATCTTACAGAGGTGGGGGTCTATGGATATTCCCATGGTGACTCAGTGCTCATCTCACTTAGATCCTTGACTACCCTGGACAGGATTCCCCACTTCACCAGGAAGTCTCTCTCATTATACCAGTATCTCTGGGTCCCCTCTCTGTCCTAGATACACTGTACTTTTGGCAGGAATCTCACAGCCTCACGCTGCCTGACAATGACCCTGAATCAGACTTGATGCCTAATGTTGGCTTGCTGCTTGGAATTGTGTCTATGTATTGCTATTCTGTACTATGTTGTTCACAACATCACCTAAGCCCAAATTATTATTCTCTGATTTTTTACATTCATGTACCTTGCTATATTGTTATGCCTGATATCAGTTTCTGCACCAACTATATCTTGGACCTGATTTCTGGAGTGACTTTGTATAATTCTGTGCTGTCTTTTGTATTGAAAACTTTTAATAAAATGTATTAACTGCAAAAAATAAACAGCAATGGGCGAAAATGCTTAATGTAGCAGAGAGTAATACCTGGAGATCCTTTTTCGATAATGGTAGCTTTTGGAACTAGTAATTTAAAACTTGAAATCGATACATATATAACACCAGATATAGGGCTACAGCGCTACTCAATTATCTTTTTCGATGCAGATGTTAACAATTTTTCCCTCAGGGTAAAGGCAAGTGATAAGAGAAATAATGTTCCATCTATTGGAAGGAAGGAAGTTTGTGCACCTCCATGCTTCCTTAAGTTTAAGAAAGTGCCTAGCCTAGATCAAATGCCAGCTGAAATATATGCATATATGGCAGAACACTAGAGCAACTCCCTAATTATTCTGTTCAATAAGTGTATCATAGAAACCTTTGTCCCCCATCTTGGAAGGGATCTGTAATAGTGCAGATATATAACACAAGCATTTGTCAATGCCGAATGTTGTCTCACTGGCATTGGCATTGGTAGTGCTGGAGTTAGAGATGCATAATAGGAATGGCAGTGAAGTATTAAAATGACGCCAACCCCACCCCCACCCTATAGAGAACGACAGGCATTGGAGTGTGCCTTTGGGTCATCAGCTATAACACTCATGCCATTTCACCTCACCCTACCCTGTAGACACTGACAAATGTTGTGGTGTGCTTTGGGGTCTTTAGGCATTATATTTACCCCATTCCATAAGGAAATACGCTGAGGTGGGTGCAGTATAGGAGAATGAGGTGAACTTTGTGGCTGAACAGTGCAAGGCACATCAAGATTCCTGTCACTGGCTGCAGGGTGGGGGTGGGGGTGGAATGGCGTGAGCATTACATCCAATGATCCCAAGTCACACCCCTGATGCCTGTCAGTCTCTACAGGGTGGGTTGCTAGAGTTGGAAACCCTAACACCGTAGGTGTGTGTTAGTATTTTCACTCCAAACTTTCAACATGGGCTTTTTATGAGCCCACCTCATGAAAAGCGGCACTATCAGTTTGTTAGCTGAAAGGTGGTTTTGCACAGTGGCTATGCCATTTGGTGACACAGGGATGAAAACACATTTTAGGCAGGATGTGGAAAATGACAACTGTATTGTTCATGAGGAGATGTAAAAAAATGGCAACGTTGAAAATCTGGAGTGAAAATATGAAAAATTGGTGAAGGTATGAGCATGCATAGAAACTGTGTGACACACGTCAGTAGCCCAATTATTTTTGGGATTTTTTTAACCACATCTTTAACATAAGCATTTTGGGACCTCCCCTCATGAACAGTGGCAGCATGATTCTGTTAATGAGTCCGAAATGTTGATTTCGCACAGTGACCACGCCATTGTGTGTCACAGGTGCGAAAACACATTTAGGACAGGATGTGAAAAATGACAGCTGTACTGTTCATAAGGAGGTGTAAAAAAATGGCAGTGTTGAAAATCTGGCATGAAAATAGTGCAAATTTGCGAAGTTACAAGGGTACGTGGAAACTGCGCAATGCATGCTTGTAACATAGTCATTTTATGGAATTTTGTCACCAAATTTTCAACATAGGATTTTAGGACTTCTGCTCATGAACAGTTTCACTGTCATTTCCTGACACTGTCCTGAAAACTGATTTTGCGCAGCGACCGCGCTATTCTGCACCAGACGTGTGAAAACACATTTCGGCCAGGATATGTAAAATGACAGCTGTACTGTTCATAAGAAGGTATGGAAAAATGGCAATTTTGAAAATTTGGAGTGAAAATATTACAAATTCACGAAGTTATGAGCGTGTGTGAAACTGCACAACGTGACGCTCATAAAACAGTCATTTTGGGATTCTTCACCAAATTTGCAACACAGATTTTGAGAGCCCACCTCATGAACACTGGCACTGTTGTTTTGTTAATCAGTCCCAAAAGGTGATTCCACGCAGTGACCGCAAAATCACCTTTCAGGGCCGATTAATGCCATGACAGTGCCAGAATTCATGAGGAGGGGTCGCAGAAACCCCATGTTGAAAATTTGGTACCAAAATTCCAAAAAATACCTGAGATATGCATCAAAGTTGAAAAAACCCTATTTATTCCATTATACAGATTACCGGCATTTCCTCAGTTTACAGTCAGCTTTGAAGAGGGCAGACGTGCTCCTGGTCCACCGAAGATCATCGCGTCAGACTCTGGAGGTAAGTATAGGGTGAGAGGGGTGTGGGGAGGCAGGGTGCACAGTGGATAGGTGTGGGTTATGGGATCGGGGCAGGGAGACCGTGAGGGATTGTTTTCTTTTTTGACAGGGAAAAAAAAACATTGTGGGACCCGTGTTTTTAACAGGGCATGTGGCATGCTAAGGTGGGCTCCAGGCGTGCCAACAGACTCTTTTTGGAGGCAGCTGTAGCCAATGGGGAATTGGGCACCCCATCGGCACACAACAAAGGAGGGGTTACATTATGCCGACGGGATTGGGCACCCCACAGCACACAGCAAAAGCGGGGGTTACATAATGCCGATGGGGAGTGGGCTTCCCTGTCAGCAACATCACTCTGACACTGAAGCTGATGGGGATTGGGGCCCCTGTCGACAAAGAAAAACTGTTGTTGGACGTGCATGATACGGAGGGGGATTGGGCATCCCCTCGGCAAACATTGTAAATGGGAGGGGTTATTATGCCGACGGGAAGTGGACTTCCCCATCGGCATTCTGACAGGAGGTGGCAGCAGTGCTGTGTGCATGTCAGGAGGTGTGTTGTGGTCACGCTGCATGACAGCTCCACTCTCATTGCAGCAGACATTTTGTTAGATCTGGTGGCCACATTCCACATTGCTGATGTGGCGCCTGCATGCTGCCTGATTGGGGAATGAGGGACGCACCAACTGATGCGTGCCCTGAATTTGCCCATCAGTGACCGCGCCTCCAAATCTGCTACTACCGCAATATGTTGGCTGTGCATGCATGAGCCAACATAAAAAGGGTACTCAGAGTAACCCCATGCTGCATAGTCTGATCAGCCTTCTTGATATAAGTTCCAAAATTTATACAAAGAGTCTATTGAACAGATTACTAATATAAATAGAAGTTGCTGGGAGTGGGGTTGTCAGAATTACAGGAAGGGTTCTGGATAGGGTTCTCAACTATTAATAACTGCTATACCTTGTCCAATCTGATAGAAAACTACGTGTTTTTAAGAATGCAAAACTGTATGCTGCGTTCATAGATTTTTCATCTGTATTCACATTCATCTGGATGGAGGGAGAGGGAGAGAGAGAGAGAGAGAGAGAGAGAGAGAGAGATCTTTTGGTGCAAAATTAAGGAGTAGGGTCTAGATCAATCTTTTATTGGTATAATAAGAGATCTGTATTCAAACACATGGGCTCAGGTCCATGTGGGGGCCAGAGGGCAGCTCTCTATAACATTTCTGAAGAATCAGGGTGTGAGACAGGTCTGACTCCAACTCTGTTCTGTATATATAAAAACTTGCCAGCAATTTTTTTCTTAGGGCTGAGCCAGTTATTAGTCAGCTTAATAACCTGCTAGTTATTATGGCGAACACACGCTGAGTCACTACAAAAACAGCCGCTCCCTCATTGGCTGTCCATGTCCTCCTGGGTGGGCTAAATAGTTTTGGAAACATGGAGGCCTTGTATCCCCGGTAGTGAGGAGCCACTAGACCGAGAGTCCTCATTATTGTTTTTTTTTTTTTTTTTAAATAGTGCTGCATCAACTATAACATTTAAAAACAAACAAAACAAAAATCTATCTGGTTGATCACGCTTCTCGGCAGCCGCAATGGACACCTACTGCCGGTGGGAACGGCTCCACCGTGGCTGACTGGGGTAAGTGTAATTTAACACTATGGGGGAAAAAAACAAAAATAAAGTGTATGTAAGTAAGTGTGTGTGTGTGTGTGTGTGTGTGTGTGTGTGTGTGTGTGTCACACATACTCACAGGATTCATGCTGGAAATAAATTGCTGACCAGCAATTACATAAAATAAAAGATGGAAGAGTTTGCATATGAGAATTTAATGCACACCCTCAGTGTGGGATGCTTTAATAAACCCCTCAAGCTTCGCCCTCAGGGTTTATGTAGCATCCCACACCTCAGGAGTGCATTAAATTCTGATATCACACACTTACCCATTCTTTATTCTCTAGGTATTAATCAATTGTTGATTCTGATGGGAGAAAGAATGATTGATTATTCAAAAATTGGCTCTGGCATATGCCATGCTCTCACATATGCAGATAACTTATTTGTCTTTTCAAAAGAAGGCCAAGAACAAAAACTAGACAAATTAAGAAGTATGCCCAAGAAATGAAACTGAGTTTATTTCTAAAAGCCAAGTTATGATTTGTGGCTCTAATGTTACCTCACAAGTGTGGAGTCTTGGGGGGATTTTAAATTAGACACAGTTAAAGCATATGTTTAATTGGGCATTACAGTACATACACTGCCAATTGTAAATGGTCTGCACATGTTAAAAAGGTGGTGGGAAAACTAAGCAAACAGTTCAAAGTTTAAGGAAATCTGATATGCAAAATGGTAGGAACAGTATCTGCCCACTTACTGAGGATGCTAGGGAAAAACATCATGTTCCAGACCTACTGTATATAGAAGAGAAATGTGGAACATTAAAAGGAAAGATCAATTAGAAACCCCTTAATCCAGTTACTCAGGAGAGTGCTGGGTGTAAATAAATTGACACCAGCAGCTTATATAAGGGCTGAACTGGTGTGATAAAGCTGGAGACTAGGCTTGATGACAGACAAATTAATTATTGATTGATTTTAACTGGAATGCCCCCAGAATGCTTGCCAAAATGATGCTGGAAAATTTGACCTGGAATAAAATTGGATGTTGGCCATCAGCATGGTTGAAAGATATAGCAGATTTACAAAAAATATTTGGAGATTCTTTCCAGATATGTAGAGAGGGGGATAACTCTAAGTTTAAAATATAAAAAAATATATACTGTACATTATAGGAACATAGGAGATATGTAGGAGATATATAACTTGCAGAACTGGGAATTGGAGTATAATAAGTGACCTGGAAGCCATCAGCAACTAAATTTTCATCATGTCCCACTTTACAAAAGCAGGAGCAAGGAGGAGGCAGGAAATGACAGGCCTGTCAGCCTGACATCTGTAGAAGGGAAACTGATGGAAACACTATTAAAGGAAAGAAACGTGGAACATATGGAATTCAATGGACTGCAGGACTTGAGGCAGCATGGATTTATGGATGGGAGGTAATGCATAACAAACCTGATAGATTTTTTTGACTGGGTAACCAGGGTGTTGGATGGGGGGAGGGGTAGTGTATGTGGCCTACTTGGACTTCAGCAAGGCCTTTGACACTGTTCCACATAGGAGGCTGTTAAACCAGTTGGGTAACATGGGGGTGGGCAAAAAGGTGGTAACCTGGGTAGGAAACTGGTTAAGTGATAGGAGGCAGAGGGTGGTGATAAAAGAAGCTTTCTCTGAGGAGGGGAGAGTTACCAGTAGGGTACCGCAGGGGTCAGTACTGAGGCCAGTCCCTTTTAATGTTTTCAGTAGTGGCATTGTAGAGAAAGTGGAAGGGGAAGGAAAAAACTGCCTCTTTGTAGATCACACTAATATCTTCAACAGAGTGGACACTCAGGAGGGGGTGAAAAGGATGGAAAGAGACTTGAAATGGCAGGAGTGGTTGCCAAATGTTTTGCAGCTAAGGTGTAATGCAAAAAAAATGCAAGATAATGCACTTGGGTCACAGAAACCTGGAGTGCAACACAAAATTGGGGACGAGATACTAGCAGTGACCTGCAGGAAAGAGACTTGGGGTAATCATATCGGAAGACCTAAAGGTAGCTAGACAATGCAACAAAACGATCAGGAGAGCTGGTGGGATCCTGGGATGTATAGGTCGGGGTATTACCAGCAGGAAGAGGGAAGTGGTATTGCCACTATATAGATCTTTAAGAAGACCCCCCCCCCCCCTGGAGTACTGTGTCCTGTTTTGGAGGCCACATCTCAGGAAGGACATAGACAGGATGGAGGCCATCCAAAGGAGAGCTACCAAGATGGTACAGAGTCTACATCAAATGTCTTATGAGAAGAGGCTAAAGGAATTAAACATGTACACTCTGGAGGAGAGGATGGAGAGGAAAATATGATCAAGATGTTTAAATATCTTACACAGTTGAAGAAGGTACAAGTGGGAGGTATTTTTTTTAGAAAAGGGTGCTCCAGAACAAGGAGCCATGATATGAAGCTGGAGTCGGATAGGTTTAGGAGACATGTGAGGAAATACTTATTCACAAAAAGGATGGTGGATGCCTGGAATGGTCTTCCAGTGGAGGTTGTGGGGGTGAAAACAGTGGTGGAATTCAAAAAAGCCTGGGATAAGTCATAAGTGATAGGTAAGGGGTGTCAGAGAAAGTGCCCTAGACCTGGAGGAGTCTACAGTGTAAGCTATGCAACACAAAATGGCAGACTGGATGAGCCATGCAGCCTTTATCTGCCATCAGCATCTATGTTTCTGTGTTTCTAGAAATGATTGCAGGCATGTCTATAGCTATTATCTTGATATTTTAACTAATCCTGAAGAAAGAATGGTGTATACAAAGTTTAGGATGGAATTCTTTCTTTTTTTTTAATTTTCTATTTATTGCATTTCAGACTAAACACAATAGCAAGTTTCATCCGTCTGCTAGACATCACATATAACAAAGGAGCCAACAATTGGAACAAGCAAAGTTAGTCTAAACATAGCAAGATCATGGATATGGGTGATATAGAGATAAGCATAATGTATACATTGTCAAAATAGCTGCACCCCACAGGAATTGGTGGTCCATCCAGACATAAAGAAATCCAAACATTTAGTAACCTCAACATAAGAAATTTGTTATGACCCCTTCCCAAACATAAAAGTGTCCAAACATTTTTAGTGTTCAACCAAGGCCCATCCTTCCAGAGGAACAACAATAATGCAGCAACCAGCATTTTAACTAAATTCAGCAGATAAACTAGTTCAATAATTAAATGGATATGAAGCAGAACACTACTGTACAAATTAGAGAAAAGTCACTGAGCTGTGGATTGCGGGATGCATATCTCAAAATGAGAACCAAGTACACAACTGCACATTTTAAATCAGTTCTGTTTTTATGTTGGCTCACGCTTGCGCAGCCAAAATTTTGCCGTACTAGCAGATTTGGAGGCGCGGTCACTGTTGGGCTAATGCAGGGCACGCATCAGAAGGTGCGTCCTTCATTCCCCAATCAGGCAGCAGGAGACACTGACCTCATGCATGCCTAATGTGGCCATCACAACAAAGGAAAGGTCCACTGCAATGAGAGCAAAGCTCTCATGCAGCGTGACCATTACATGCCTCCCGTGGTGCAGACAACATGGTGGCAGTGACTGCTGCCTGTCACAATGCTGATGGGAGAGCCCACTCCCCATTGGCATAATGTGTCTCCCCCCCTTTTGTTGATTGCCAAGGGGGGTGCCCAGTCCCCCTCGACATCATGTGTCCCCCCCCAACAGTTTTTCTTTGACAACGGGGGGCCTAACCCCCATCGGCTTTTGCCCCCTGTATTTTGCCGACTGGGGAGCCCACTCCCCGTCGGCATGATGCACTCTCTCCCCATTTGTTATGTGCTGATGGGGGTGCCCAATTCCCCATTAGCTAAAGCATCCCCCCACCCACAAACATTGAGGTGGCACGCTGTGGAAATCCCACCTGAAAAATGAAAACCGTCCCACAACGTCCTTTTTTAAACCCTGTAAAACAAAAATGGTCCTTTGCTGTCTCCCTGCCCCCCCACAACCCGCACCCACCAACTGTGCACCCTGCCTCCCCACACCCACTCCCACCCCATACTTACCTCCGGAGTCTGGTGCGATGATCTTCAGTGGACCGGAAACACGTCTGCACTCTTCAAAGTTGACCGCGAACTGAGGAAATACCGTAAGCTGTATAATGGAATAAATAGGGTTTTTTTCAACTGTGATGCATATCTCTGGCATTTTTTGGAATTTTGGCACCATATTTTCAACGTGGGGTTTTTGGGAACCCTCCTGATGAATTCTTTCCCTGTCATGGCATTAGTCGGTCCTGAAAGGTGATTTTGCGGTCACTGCACGGAATCACCTTTCGGAACCGATTAACGCCATGGCAGTGCCAGAATTCATGAGGTGGGCTCTGAAAAAGCCTATGTTGCAAATTTGGTGGGAAAAATAAAAAAAAAATACTGTTTTACGAGTGTGCATTATGCAGTTTCCACACATGCTCGTAATTTCGCGAATTTGCAATATTTTGATGCCAGATTTTCAACATTGGCATTTTTCCACACCTCCTTGTGAACAGTACAGCTGTCATTTTTCACATCCTGGCCGAAATGTGTTTTCGCACTCCCGGTGCAGAATAGCATGGTCAATGTGGGAATTCAATGTTCAGGACAGATTATGAAAATGACAGTGGCACTGTTCATGAGCAGAGGTCCTAAAATGCCTATGTTGAAAATTTGGTGACGATAATCCATAAAATGACTGTGTTACGAGTGTGCATTGCACAGTTTGCACATACGCTCGTAAGTTCATGAATTTATATTATTTTCACTCCAGATTTCCAACATTGTCATTGTTCTGCACTTCCTTATGAACAGTGCAGCTGTCATTTTTCATCTCCTGGCCAAAATGTGTTTTTGCACTTCCGACACAGAATAGCATGGTCGCTGTGGGAAATCCATGTTCAAGACACATTATGAAAATGACAGTGGCACTGTTCATTAGCAGAGGTCCTAAAATGCCTATGTTGAAAATTTGGTGATGAAAGTCCATAAAATGAGTGTTTTCTGAGTGTGCGTTGTGCAGTTTGCATGCATGCTCGTAACTTCGTGAATTTGTAATATGTTCACTCCAGATTTTCAAAATTGGCATTTTTCCACACCTCCTTATGAACGGTACAGCTGTCATTTTACATATCCTGGACGAAATGTATTTTTGCATGTCTGGTGCAGAAGTGCACGATCGCTATGCGAAATCAGTTTTCGGGACAGAGTGAGGAAATGACGGTGACACTGTTCATGAGCAGAGGTCCCAAAATGCCTATGTTGAAAATTTGCTGCCAAAAGTCCAGAAAATAACTGTGTTGCAAGCATGCATTGCTCAGTTTCCACGCACCCTTGTAACTTCCCAAATCTGCAATATTTTCATGCCAGATTTTCAACACTGCCATTTTTTCACACCTCCTTATCAACAGTACAGCTGTCATTTTTTACACCCTGCCCAAAATGTGTTTCCGCACCTGTGTCCCACAATGGCATGGTCGCTGTGGGAAATCAACTTTTGGGACTGATTAACAAAATCACAGCATCACTGTTCATGAGGGGAGGTCTCAAAATGCCTATGTTAAAAATGTGGCTAACAAGCTCCGACAAATAATTGGGTTACGGCCGTGTGTTGTGCAGTTTCTATGCATGCTAATGACTTCACCAATTTTTCATATTTTCACTCCATATTTTCAACGTTGCCATTTTTCATGCTTCCTCATGAACAATACAGTTGCCATGCTCCACATCCTGCCCAAAATGTGTTTTCATCCCTGTGTCGCCAAATGGCATAGCCGCTGTGCAAAACTGCCTTTCAGCTCACAAACTGATTGTGCCGCTTCTCATTAGGTGGCCTCACAAACAGCCCATGTTGAAAATCTGGAGTGAAAATACCACTGCACCCCTATGGTATTAGGGTTTCCAACTGTAGCACCCCACCCAGTACAGACTGACAGGTGACAGGGCTGTGACTTGGGATCACTGGATGTAATGCTCATGCCATTGCACCCCCACCCTGCAGCCACTGACAGTCATTGTGGTGTGCCTTGCGCTGTTCGGCCACAAAATTCACCCCATTCTCCTATACTGCACCCATGTCAGCATATTTCCTTATGGAATGGGGTAAGTATAATGCCCAAAGACCCCAAAGCACACCACAACACTTGTCAGTGTCTACAGGGTAGGGTAACATACAATGGCATGAGCGTTATAGCTGACAACCCAAAGGCACACCCCAATGCCTGTCACTCTCTACAGGGTGAGGGTGGGGTTGGCATCACTTCAGTACTTCACTGCCATTCCTATTATGCATCTCTACCTCTGGCATTACCAAAGCCAATGCCAGTGAGACAATATTCGGCATTGACAAATGCTTGTTTGTACCTCTCATGTGTCACTATCCTCCTCTCCCAAACTTTAGCCATCTTGTACAGAACCACGAGCCACCGCAAACTCATGCTGAATTAACTTATTTCCTGGCTTCAACCTGGTCTGTAAATTGAAAGATGTGGCTATCATAAAAAATATGCATCTGAGCCAGCATCAGCAGAGAGTGGGCCACTCCAAGGCTTTTCAGCTTCACTCTGACCTCGTCACATTTTTTTGTGGTGAGTCTGGGTGGCAAAGGACAGGTTGGGGAACAGATGCACCATGTGTCCATCATAATTTAAATGTTCTGCAGTGCGAACAGCCTGTAGCACTTGATCCCATCAGGCAACTCTGCCTGTAAGCATCAGTACAGTTCTAGGCAGATCCCACTGTGCTTCCATGGACCGAGGAGTAATGCGGTACGCCCGAATAAAGTGAGCAGCATAATCCAGGTTGAGCTGCAGAGCCCCAGGGAGCCTGTTCTTTAACAAAGAAAGAAGATTGGGATCCTCTCAACCCTCCGATAAGCCTACAGTTCTGATATTGGAGGCACGCTGAGCATTTTCCAGTGCCTCCAATTGATATCAAAGTTGAGAGTTTTCTTGGATGAGCTTTGTGGTTGCCAAAAGGGCTTGCGTGGCTTGAGCATCAGCCGTGGCTGCTGTCTTAATGGCAACCTCAATTTTTATATCCTTCTCCCCAAGCATCCTCAGAATGGTCTCCACCTCATTGTTGATGGCCTGCATCAACAACTATAGAGCCTTCCATGGGGGCTCCACCCCAGTAGATTCAGGCATGGGCACTGAGGCCTGTAGCTCCATCGGAGGCTGGGTTTTAATGCTGCTCTGTCCACTATTATGTGTTCTGCCCATGGTTCCAACGCACACCAAAACTGCACCTCAGAAAATGAACTACTGATTGCAGGTATTTACTAGTCGATAATATACCTTTTAAAAGTAAATAATGGGAAGAATGTTCCTCTGAGATTAGGAGCCGAGAAGAAAACATCTGATCCATAGGTGTGCTCAACAGCGCCCTCCAGGATGGTATTATTTTAAAGCAACGTGCTGCAGGCCAAATTCAAAAAACTGAAATGCACAACAGAGAAGTCAACGGTGAAGTAGATCTTAGATATGTATGTTTATGCACCTGTTACTCAAAGCCAGATTGTCCTGGCTAGACCTGATTATGTTCTTTATTGAGGGTGCTTGTATGGATACACTTCTTTCAGTTTTACCATCCACTGAAGATGAGTGCATAATTCAATGAGTTGCACATTTTTTGAACATAACAATGAAGTTAGAACAAAGGTTCACAAAAGATTGATAAGCTTAAATGTTTATCCTGTGGGGTATAAGATTATTGTCACTGTCCAATAATGGTGCAATAATTTGCTCGAACAAATGAACTGAAGTCTTTGGGTCTGATTCCTAAAGGAGCCCTTAGAGCGATGCAAGTTGCATTGCTCCAGGGCTTAGGCAATACCCAGGTGCACCAGGGACCCTGTGCCGGAGTCTGCAAAAAAGCAGGATCCCAGCACCAGAATCCCCAGAACTGCCACAAGTACAGTAAAGCACCCAACCATTGGTGCAGCTGCGACACGTGCCACAAGGCTCTGGCTTCCCCCTTGCTGGTGCAACACTGGATGAGCCAGCACTGGTTGTGGTGGTGGTGAGGGGGGTAACCCAGGCCAGGAGGGGGACAGGGGCAGGAGGGGCATAGGGAGGCATGGGGAGGGTTGGTGTGTCAGCAAAGAAGTACAGGATTGTGTCAGAACCAGGCGGAGTGCATATGCCTATGTATAACATATACAGAGGCATATGAATCCTGCCAGGTGCCAATGCAATCCTGTACATCCCCACTGGCATATCAACTCTCCCTATGCCCCTCTGTGCCCCTCCTGCTCATGGACCCCACATGTAGCCTTCCTGCAACAGTGTCCCACTCAGATGATGCAAGGGTCTTAGACCACCTTCTGGTAGGTCTAAGTGGAGCCCCTTGCAACAGCCATGGTGGGGCTTTTGGAATCAGAAATGTCAGCCCCGCCATGGCGCTAGCCCCCTTGTGACCTGGCATACCCAGATGCAGGTCGCAAGGGTGGCACAGTGCCCATTTGGCACAGTAGCTTCCCTGTCCAGCCCAGACCACTTACCAAAATAGGAAAAGCCACAGCAAATGACGCAAGGTGCAACTTGTGTCATTGCTGTTTGACGCAAGCACCTTGTGTCGGACGGAACCCTTTCAGAATCGGGCCTTATGTGTACAATGGTGTGATGCTAACCATTAATGTATTTAAATATAAAAATATATGTATTTATTTTGTGTTTTATTATGTGACTTTGTTTAAATCTTTGTAAAGATCTTTTGAAAATGATTGAACAAATAAAAATAAAATTGAACTGAGAGATTACAAAAGCTTTTTTTTTCAAATCTTACTTTTACTATTTGGTGATTGTCAGTCTTGATCTCCATTGATCAGATGTTAAAATCCTTTGACATTTACAGAATACTAACCTACAGCAAGGAGTTCTTCTTACACCTAAATGTAGGCATGATTGCAGTGTTTGGCAACTTATTTGGACATTGGTGAGCCTACATGCATGTGCCGTAACTGATATGCCAATCAATCAATGCTGACTAGTCTCCTACCATTTGTCCCCCTTCACTTTGATGTCAGTATGACATGATGACTCTCTCATTGATTTCCCCAGTGATGTCAGACAACATGATATAGTTTCTCTGCTTTGTTTGTCTAGTATACAGTGCTATTACAACTACTATTGCTATATTTTTAACAGCCTGATTTCCTAATGGCTTTCAGTTGGACCTAGTGAGACCGTACTGTCACTACTATTGATGAATTTTGATGGATTTCAGTAAGCATCAGTGACAGGGGTCTCCTCGATGCCTCCTCTGCTGTACTTGGGTCTTCCTTTGATGCGTCTGTAGCTGGTGCTGTGCGCTGTGATCTGGTTCTGATCAGCAATATTCCAGTTCCCTCCTGACTATGACTGAACTTTTGGTACCATCAAGGAAAGGCAGGCAGCCAGGTGCATCTGTTGCCACTCTCTAGACAGTCTGTGGAACATCACTATCATGTTAAGAGCATGTATCCAGTTCCTCCATAGCCACAACTATGGAAATTCTTTAGAGCAGCTCTGACAGAGTTGAGTGTTTAAGACCATCTGGTGGCAGAATCATTAACAAAGCACATGACATCTGTGGCCTCATGCTGAGCCCCCTCAAAACTGACCAACCAGCCAGTGGGTGCACCCAGGCAGATGATTGTCTGGCTCTATCAGGCACTTTGTTTTGTGGCTAAAAAAATATTGATCACTTTGGGGGCACCTAAGCTTGGGGCCCTGGGCAACTGCACAGGTTTGCTCTGTGGTTAATCTGGCCTCCACTGTCATGGTCAGCAGTGGTCACAGTGGTGTGCAGGGGCCAGGGAGCAGAAATGACTGTCATGTGAATGGTACCATGGTTTTCCTTTTTCTACCTCATTCACTCCCACTTACCCATGATAATGCCATGATCCATAAATTGTCTCACATGCAGCTTCATCATGACAAAGAAAAAAGTTCTGTGGCCCACCAGTAGGAATCACTGTAGTAATGAAACAGTATGTGTCTCCTGAACTGGGATTCAGCAGAAATGCTTTCCCCAGCAGGTGTTCTGAGTACCAGCTTCTCATGTCTGCTCCTGAACCTTGTTCATCAGCATGACTGCATGATGTACTGCCACTGGGCCATCCAATGGCCCTTGATAGACTGTCTGTTAATAGTATAACTGACTTAGTCCCACAGTAGATGTCTGGTACCAAAATCCACACCTGAATGTGCAAAAAGACAGGGTTTTGGAAACTGCACATGCTGCATCCAAACAGGCAATAGTGGCAGTGTTTGCCACCAGAGGCAAACATACCTCATACAGATGAACTTGTTTGGCAAAGACATGGAATTCTATTCCTGCATACATTAAAGTAAAAAATTCTGTAAAGGAATTTCAGCCAGCTCTGAAAAAGATTATAAAACCAGTATGTAATTCTTGTATGTGAGCCTGTTAGAATGAAACAGTTTCTGTTCAGGGTGTCTTGTATATTACCTGCCTAAAGTCTTAAATGTTTTTATGTGGGATTTTGTAATTTATGTTGAAAGTGTGCAAAATTAGATTAGTGTTGCAAATGTTTCATGTGGAAAGAAGGCAGGGCTTACTTATTTAAAATAGAGGTTAACTTCTCTAAAGTTTGTACCATGTATAAAAATAAACATATCATATCATATCACTTGTTCCAGCTTTTTAAAAATTGAGCACCATGGTATCTTGGTTTGGTTTGTTTGTTTAAAATAGGGTAAACCCATGAGCATGTTCTGTCCCATTTTCATGGGTGACGAGATATAAGTCATAAATGAAAAATAGATACATAAGCATGACTAACATCACACATTAAAAACATGTAAACAATTGCTACATAACATAAATGTAGTCACCCCCTCCACAGATGTCTAGGGGTCATGATCTCCCAGGGGAAGGGTTCTCACAGCAAAGAACTTCGTCAGCACTCTGCAATATCTCCAGCAAATAAAATGGAAATAATTCTGGGCCTACTTGGAGATGTCTTACTTCGGCTGGTTCCCAGGTTACTGCCATTTCTGGAACATAAAACTAGCGCCCCAAGGCCCTGAAATTTGGAAACAGGGAACCAGGTGTATTCAAGGTTTTTCCCCCATGGCTCTGGTCCCCAGACAATGCGTGTGCCTTATGATTGATCTTCAAGGCCTCCCTGAAACTGAACTCAATCAAGAGTTAAAAACTAAGGATTAACAATTTCATTCCATCCTTATTTACAAATGAAATGAGGACACTCAATTTCCTTCAAAATCAAACACTTTATTTCTCCTAGGCCCATAGATATTTAAATGGGCAACAGAGGCTCACTAGTGACTTGACATTAAACTTGAGCTCCATAGGGCTAAACCTTGATACAGATAAAATGGCAGCAAACTTTTGGCAGAGCAAGGTCTTTAACAGCTCTCAAACAGCAGACCTGATAATTTCCTCAGGCTTAGCAATCATCTACCTGGACCGTGCAGCTCCCTGATTCCACTGGCACTGAGTAAGTACCTACCAGAGCTTCCATCTGATTTCCCGGGGGGGGGGTCCTCATTTCTTCCTCTAATCCAGGGAAGCATACAGCTTCTCCCCACCATTCCCTGACTCTCAGTTCCGGCCATCCAGGGACATGGATGGTGCAGTACCAGCCAAAACCCACCACACCACACCATACTCCCACATCCTCCTGTCTAGTCACTTTCCTGGTCTGCCTGGCCTCCCTGAACACTACAACCTCTCCAAACAGCATGGTGGCATCTTCCTTTCCAAATTACTCCACTGGAGGAGAACCATTGCCTAACTGGGCCTAAAGACCTGCTCATAAAATGGGGTTCCCGGGGCCTGCCCCAGACACAGGCATGACAGACCCACAGTGTACCCAGGCGATGCTCCACTCACCCAGATACCAACCATTTGAGCTACCCTGCCACGCAGAGAATCAGGAGCCCTGCCACAACTCCTGGATCCCTAACAGCCCAAACACCTCTCCATTCAGCATGCTTCTCTTTTAAAGGGTCAAAACAAGATGGAACTGCTGCTCAACTGTCCCCTCTTCACCATCCTCCTCCTCCTCCTGCCCGATAAATGCAAACCAGCTCTGGGGGATACCTCCAGGCATTCAGCGGCCCACTTGACTAAAGACCTGCAGCCCCCAGACCTGTCCCTCCAAACAGGCCCTAATGGTGTTAGAGTATCCCCTTGGCCCCCTCTCCAGTGGGATCCTAGCCACCTTGCCACACCGGGATGCAGAGGCCTTGCCACAGCCTACTGCAATCCTGATGACCCTGGCCCACTACACGCCTACCAGGGCCACCCAAACCCTGGGGCCTACCTATCCTGCATCTCCCTTTTCCACCTACCACCCCCAGAGCCTGGGACCCCACTCATGATGGTCGCTGCTACCTGTCTTCATGCTCTCCCTTGGATGCTCACCCAGGGGACCCAACGCATCGCAGCTGTAAAAGCTGGCCTGCCTAAAGCGCTGTCAGTCTCCTGCTCTTTCTATTTTCTTCTCCAAAAGATGACCTAGAAACTTCCTGTTCCTGCCTATTTATACCCTTATTACCCTGCTGTCTGCTGCCACCACATGATGGAAGACAGAAATTGTGCCCCAGAATACTAACAAATCCCTAATCTTGGGGGGCAATGAATAAGGAAGGGGTCATTAAAGGTGGTATAAGCTTCTCTCAAAATGAGAGGGGGCTTACACAGAATTAGAAACAATTATAATTATCAAAAGTTGGTAGATACTTTGACATGTCAGTCAGGTATTGTGGAAGGGTGTTATAAAAACTGGGAAGTTGAAACAGCAATGATCTTTGACCCAAGCTGTTTTTTAAAGAGAAATTTTGAATAAGGCAGACGAAAAAGTTCTAGTGTGTTCCATGGGTACTCAATGTTGAAAAAAGTGACTATAAAGAGTCTGGACCTTATTTAAGATAATTTTTCTGGCAGTAATGCCAAGCCAAAACTTGAATCTAGAAGACAAAGAGGGCGTTTGGACCATTTTTATGTTGCTTGCATGCATGTGCAAGAAACATAGTGCCATCATCCAAGTTTTTGGAGGTGTGGCAGCCCTCTTCCAATTCAATCTGTGTGTTTGCAGGTGCAGCCGCAGTTCTCCAATCAACACTGCAGCTGTCTATGACAGCAGCTGAAAATGCAGTGCCGTACAGTTGAAAGGGAGAGCTACGCTTCAGTGAGCAGTGATAAGATCGCATGCCCATGCGCGTCCCCCCCCCCCCACACACACACACATGCACAAGTTTGGCAGCAGAGTTTGTCATGGAGCAGTTCTCTTTAGCAATACTGCCTGCTGCTCTGTGAGGATATAATGAAATTTACACAGAGTGCTTTGAGGAAGAACCCCTTTTTATTGGCAGGAAACCCTTGAAAAAGGAGCCAAAGAGTCTAGAGTGTCATGGAGCGCTCTTCACTTTCCCTTTCTTGCCGCATGCCGTTCCATGATAATGAAGCACTGCACTTGCCTTCTGAATACAAGATAAATAAAGAAATACATAGCTGACCTCTGTAAAACTCTATGAAATAGAGTGCTGCTTGGTTTAAGAGAGAGGAGAACTGTGGAATTTACTGAAAAAAGGAGCGTGTTCACTCCTATCTCTCTTTTAGAAACATAGAAGCATAGAGGTTGATGGCAGATAAGGACCGAAAGGCCCATCCAGTCTGCCCATTTCTTTTTCTGTCTTAGAAATGTACCAACGACCTTTATTCTGTCAGTGGCCTATCTATTCATACTCATCTGTATTGCTCCCTTATGCCTAGCCCATGCCTGTTTGAAGCCCTGCACTGTATTCATAGCCACCACTTCCTGAGGTAGGCCGTTCCATGCATGCACCACTCTTTCTGGGAAAAAGAATTTCCTCACATTCCCCCTTAATCGGCCTCCCTCTAATCTCATGCTGTGTCCTCTTGTCCTGCTATTTTTCTTATATTGAAACGTTAGACTCTTTCACCTTGTTAATGCCCTTAAGGTGTTTGAATGTTTCAATCATATCACCTCTCTTCCTCCTTTGCTCAAGGGTACACATATTGAGCTCTGTTAATCTGTCCTCATATGCCTTCTGATGCAGTCCCTGCACCATTTCGGATGCCCTTCTCTGGACTGCCTCAATTTGGTTAATGTCCTTGTGAAGGTGTGGCCTCCAGTACTGCACGTAGTACTCCAGATAGGGCCTAACCAGTGTCTTGTAAAGAGGGATTATTACCTCCCTCTTACAACTTGTGATACCCCTACTTATATACCCTAACATCCCCCTAGCCTTACCTACTGGTTTAGAGGTCTGCTTGGATGATTTCAGGTCATTGGTGATGATGATGCCCAAGTCTCTTTCTTCCTTTGTGACTGCCAGCAACTCCCCATCACAGCCTATAGGTGGCTTCAGGGTTTCTCTTCCCTATGTGCATGATCTTGCAATTCTTTGCATTAAATCCCAGTTGCCACTCTTCTGACCATTTTGCTAGTTTATACAGATATCTTCTCATTATGCCCACCCCATCTGGATCATCTACTCTGTAGCAGATCTTGGTGTCATCTTCAAACAGGCAAGCCTTACCCTCTAGTCCATCTCTCTCCTCCTCTCTCTCCAGTTTAAGCTGTGGCACAGTAATGCAGAGTGACTGAACTTTTACTTTTACCAAAAGCCACCCTGCTCTCTAAATAAATGTTTATGGTCCCATAGTGCCTGTGCCTGTATGACTACAGCATAGGCTAATAAAAAAAGCAATGGAATAACCGAAATAGTTTGCCCAATCCCCCGTCGGCTCTACTGTCCCCCCCAGACTATCGGGTGCCACACTGGGAGTCCACCCCAGTGTGGCAACAGGTCCTATGGCCGATGGGGTTGCCCAATCCCCCATTTGCACCACTGCCCCAACCCCCAAACAGCCTTCCAGCTGCCACGCTGGGAGCCCACCACAGCATGGCACAAGTCCAGCATCGTCCAAGTAAAAAAAAAAAAAAAAAAACACCTAAAAGAAAAAGCCTTCCCTTGCAGACTGTCCTGACCCACCTCCCCACCCGTGCCCACCCTCTGTGCATGTACCTCCCCACACCCCACCACCTCACCCCATACTTACCTCCGGAGTCCAGTGCAATGATCTTCAGTGGACCAGGAACATGTCTGCACTCTTCAAAGCATGGAAGCACCTTTTGGGACTGATTTATGAAACAACCATGCCACAGTTCATGAGGTAGGCCTTCAAAAACCCTATGTTGAAAATTTGGTGAACAAATTCCCAAAAATGACTGTTTTTTATTTAGTTGTTTAACCAGGTATAGCACACTAAGCTGAAAGCTTTTTTACAGGAGCGACCTGGGAGCACAAGGAGGTTAAGTGACTTGCTCAGGGTCACACAGTATGCAAGTGGAAGCTGTGGGATTCAAACCCAGGGCTGGTCTGCTAGATGTCACCAAATTTGCAGCTCAGAGCCTTAGACCACTGCGCTATACTGCCTCCTCATGTTTTACAAGCATTTGTTGCACTGTTCCTATGCACGCCCATAAGTTCATGAATTTTCAATATTTTCACTCCAGATTTTCAACATTGCCATTTTACCACACTTCCTTATGAGCAGTACAGCTGTCATTTCTTACATCTCGCCCAAAATGTATTTCCGCGCATGTAGCACACAATGGTGCAGTCGGTGTGCGAACTCAATGTATGTGACACATTAAGAAAATCACAGTGACACTGTTCATGAGCAGAGGTCTTAAAATGGCTAGGTTGAAAATTTGGTGAAAAAATTCCTAAAAATGACTGTTTTACGAGCATGCGTTGCCCAGTTCCTACGCAAGCTCATAATTTCACGAATATTTAATATTTGCACTCCAGATTTTCAACATTGCCATTTTACCACACCTCCTTATGAGCAGTATAGCTGTCATTTTTCACATCTCACCCAAAATGTGTTTCTGCGCATATAGTGCACAATGGCACAGTCGGTGTGCGAAATCAATGTTTGGGACAGATTAAGAAAATCACAGTGACACTGTTCATGAGCAGAGGTCTTAAAATTGCTATGTTGAAAATTTGGTGAAAAAATTCCCTTCAGCAGTTCTGCAGTGTTACTAATGAAGACATTGAACAGGACTGGCCCCAGGACCGATCCCTGCAGCACCCCGCTGGTCACCCCCTCTCCCTAGATTGCACCCCATTTACCACCACTCTCTGCCTCCTGTCTGTTAGCCAGTTTCTAACCCAGTTTACCACCCTTTCCCCCATGCCCAGCCTACCCAGCTAGTTTATCAGCCTCCTATGTGGGATGGTGTCAAAGACTTTGCTGAAATCAAGGTAAGCGTTGTCCACTGCCCCACCCTGATTCACTTCCTTTGCCACCCAGTCAAAGAAATCAACCAGATTTGTCTGACATGCTGTCCCCACAGTGAATCCATGTTGTCTATGGTCCTGGGCTCTGATGGCTTCTAGATGCCCCACTATCCTTTCTTTAAGCAATGTCTCCATGATCTTCCCCACTACTGAGGTAAGGCTGAATGGCCGATTGTTCCCCACCTCCTCCCTGCTGTCGGACTTGTGTAGAGGGACCACATGTGCCCTCCTCCAATTCACTCATGTTGATTGACTCAGTGAACATGGCTGCCAGAGGTACTGTTATCTCCCTTCGCAGTTCTCTTAATATCCTTGGGTGTATTCCATCTGGTTCCATCGCTTTGTCCACCTTCAATTTAGTGAGCTGCTGCAGGACTCTTTTGACTTTGAATGGACTATTGTCCACCTCTTCACCCCCTTGGCAACTGCTGTACTGTTGTGGCCCTTGCCCTTCCCACTCTTCTGTGAATACTGAACGGAAAGACACAGTGCATGTCTTGGGAGGAAGGCATGGAACTATCACTTCCAAATACCTAAACAGCACATACAAGCAAGCAAGCAACATTCAGCATTGACAAATGCTTGTTAAGAGTTCACACATTGATGAGTACGGACAGGTGCTTGAATTATAAATCTAGACGCCTGGTTATATAAAACTTTATCCCTCAAAATCTGTTTCAAAAGCCACAAATAAAACAATGGGCCATAGTCAAACAAGGAAAGCAAAAAAGGTTGAGATAATGGACATCTGGTACATGGTAACAAGAATGAATTAATCCTATACAATGCACCTAATCTCTGATGAAGCATTTTTGTTATATGGGAAATGTGGAAACTATATGTAAGTGAGTCTATATGGAGCCCCTAATATCTGAAAACAGGAACTCTTTTAATATTGATACCATTCAATGTAGTTATAGAGATATTTGTTTCAATAGGCATTTTTTCTTTGTGTTATGGAAAATCATGTATTTTGTTTTTGAGGCATTCAAAACAAGCTTGTGCTCAAAAAACCACTGCTGTACAGAAATGAAATCAAATTGAATGCTGTGCTGCAAGTCTACAACATTATCTCCTCCTACAAAAATCACTGCATCGTCTGCATATAATAACATATTAGACTTTTTGCAAGCTGTGGGAATTGTATTAAGAAACAAACTGAAAAAAATAACAGACACAATATTGAGTCTTTTGGAACTCCAGTAGAAACTGAAGATAAGGGAGAAAAACAGTTAGCAATTTTAAATTTCTGATAACGTTCAGCCAAGTAATTTTGGCACCAGCTCAGCACTTTATTGAAGTAATTAAAATGAAACCTAAAGCCAGAATTTTATACCTGGAATTTTTTTGCATTGCTGAACTGATTCATGTTTTTATGTTAAATTATGTATTTTTTCTTTATTATATCCTCTTGTTGATGGTCCTCTAGTCTCTATCAGTGCCAGTGGCTCAGTAGCTTGCATGCTCACCTCTGAGGCTGGAAGATTAGAAGGTCATGGGTTCTCACCCCACACCAGGTAGTTGGGGTAATATCCTTAGACACTGTAGTGCAGTATGAAGGGGTGTTGCACTGTTGAGATGCCACCTCTCAGATAAGAGAGACATCAAACTGAGGTCCTTTCTGCCCAGCTCTGGTCAGTGTGGAAGTTGAAGATCCCATGGCATTATTGCAGATAGTGTAGGAGGGCTCCACCCCCATATCCTGGCCATCAATAAAAACAAAACAAGTTATCTCAGCTTAGTGCCTCCTGGTAATAAATATATAGGGGGAATATGCTCACTCCTACAGAGTGAGCTCTGTATTTTCACAGCTCACCCTTGTAGGGGGAGAGAGAATATTCTCCCACTATCTGCACACATCATGTGTGGTATTTATACAAATGGGTGGTGAGAGCTTATGAAGTGTCATTTGTGGGAAGCAAGGGAGTTTTCTTAGGAGTAAATTTGGAGTACTGGCAGTTAAGCAATATGTTGAGAGTCACATAATATGCAAGGGAAGGTTGTGAGAATCAAACCCAGGTCTGACCTGCTGGCTGTACCAAGCTTGTTCAGAGCTCATTACTCTAACCTCTAGGCTATACTGAAAGCACTGTTTGTCTGTGGTCTGAGAGTGTTGGAGTGTTTCTGAATGGGATGGGATTGTTAGAAGCACTGTGGGACACAGGTGATTGTGTTTTGCTATGCTGTTTGTGTTAGTTGCAGCTTGCAGTGAGAAAAACTGCTTTGTAAATGAGTTTCATTGGAATTGAGTTTGTTTTGAAGCTGAGATTAGCAACAAAATGGGCTAGGAGTGTTGGAAACTTTGGGACACATGTAAGTGTGTTTTGCTATGCTATTTGTGTTACTTGCAGCTTGCAGTGAGAAAGAAACTGCTTTGTAAATGAGTTTAATTTGAATTCAGGTTGTTTTGAAGCTGAGATTGGCACAGAAATGGGCTAGGAGTGTTGAAAACATTGGGACACAGGTAAGTGTGTTTTGCAGTGCTAACTTGAGTAATTTGCAGGCTTCTGTGAGACACAGAAACTGATTTTTGAAGCACTTTCATTCAGAATGCTAGCTTGAGTGAGTGGTGACATCAGCAGAGTACAGATAAATGGAATATATCTCACTCCACTAATGTCATCAGCATTTATCTCACTGCAGTGAGAATAGCTCCATGTATTGCACTGGATTAGCTGTCACCCCATTGTGTGTATACATATATAGATATATATATATATGACTGATATTTATATTTCAGTCACTGACTGATGCCAGAGCCTTGTGACGTCAGTTGTTTGGAAACAGGGAGGTGACATGTTTATTGCAGAATTCATTCAACTGATGTCATCAGGTTCTGGAATGAAACAGTAATTTAAAAATGAATATTAGGTATAAAAGGGCTGTACCAACAAGTGAACCTAAGAAAGCACATGTGTTTGCCACTGGTGTAGAAGCCCTTCTGTAGTAAATACATTTTGGTGCACTGTGTGGGTTATGTATTAGCAAAGTTAGGATGCTGCATTTGTAAATTTGAACACAGGTTCTTAACTTTGTTATGTTTTAATATTCTTGTCCCAAAGGAGGGATAAGGGAGGGGCAGACCAGAAGCCCTCTCCTCCAGATGAGGGGAGCAGCCTTCAAACCCAAGGGGGAGGACAGACTGGGGGTGGAGGTTTCAGGAGGAGCAGAGGGAAGATGGAAGTATAAGCAACCTGGGTGGAGTTCTACAAAGGGGATCAGGGATAAGGGGTGGGTGGTGGTGTTAGTAAATGCCAGGAGCTTGGGAAACAAGTTGCCAGAGTTCCAGGCCATGCTGTTCGGGGGGGGGGGTGGCAGCGGTCATGGAGTCGTGGGCCAACAAAAACCATGACTGGGACCTAAACGTGCTGGGGTACACTATGCTTAGGAAGGATAGAAAGGAGGGCAGAGGGGGTGGAGTGGTTATGTTCATTACAGATGACATAGAAATTGCTAGGGTAGAAGAGGCAGTGGGAAACGTGGAGGCCTTATGGGTCACCTTATGAACCCCAGCAGGAGATAAGGTCAAGCTGGGTGTAGTATATAGGCCCCCCGGGATGGGTGATGTTCTGAAGGATGGTTTGCTGGACAACATCATTGCCCAGTGTGGACCAAAAGGTGAAGGAGTGGTGTTGATGGGGACCTCAATATGCCAGGTACAAACTGGGAACCATGTCCTCTAAGGTAGTGGAGCCGGATGCTGCTGGACGGCTTCAGGATGTGTTCTTAACACAGCATGTGATGGAGCTCACAAGGGAGGGCATGTCCTGGATGTGGTTCTGGCAGAAGGGGATCTGGTAAGGGACCTGGTTATAGAGGATCCCCTGACTGGGAGTGACCACAATACTGTCTGGATTCAAATAAGCATGGGGGAGGGGGAGATCTAGGACACTGGCAGTGGACTTCAGGGGGGCAGACTTTGTGGGAATTGGAAATATTCTCAAGGATCACTTGAAGGGGATTACATCAATGGCAAATGTGGAAAAGAGATGGGAGGTCATAAAACAGGGACTTCATGAGGCAGTCAGGACCTGTGCTAAGATGAAACGTAAGGGAGCAAGGTCATATAAACCATGCTGGTGGTCCATTGAGGTTCAGGTAGCAGTCAGAGAAAAGAAGGCAGCCTACAAAAAATACAAATTAACAAGAGGGGATAGGGATAAGGAAATGTACCATCTTGCATCTAGAAACATCACCCAGATGGTGAGGAGGAGCAAAGTCCAGTAAAGAGCAGCAGCTGGCACAGGGGATACATGGAGGGGAAAAGGGGTTCTTCTGGTACATTGGGGAGCAGAAAAAAACTAAGGGCCATCTCAGCGGATTGAGATCAGAAGGAGGGTGGGTGGAAGAGGCGAGGGACCAGGCAGAGGTATTAAATGAGTACTTCGCCTCTGTGTTCACTAGGGAGGGGGATGGGATATCTACAAAGCAAGGCATGATGGGGATAGAAGTGGCAGTGAGTGGGATCAGGGGAGCAACAGAAATGGAGCAAGAGGGAGGGAGAGGTACCCCAGGGGTGTCACATCAGGATAAGGATAAAAAGGCCAGTAAGGTGGAGGGGATGGATGATGCTATCTGCACCAAAAGGGTGTGGTTAGCCCTCAAGGCCCTAAAGAAAGACAAATCTCCTGGACCGGATGGCATTAATCCGAGAGTACTATGGGAATTGGCCGACATACTGGCTGCATTCCTGGTGGAGCTCTTCAACAGGTCACTTGAGATAGGGAGGGTACCTAGGTATTGACGAGAGGCACGTGTGGTGCCAATCCATAAAGGGGGTCAAGGGAAGTACCAGGTAACTATAGACCCATCAGTTTGACCTCAGTGGTGGGAAAATTAATGGAGAGTATACTAAAGGAACGATTGGGGGTGTACTTGGAGGAGGTGGGAGGTCTGGATAGTTGGCAACATGGGTTTGTGCCAGGTAGATCATGTCAAACCAATCTTGTGGAGTTCTACGAATGGGTAACATCAAAACTGGAAAGGGGAAAGCCTGTGGATGTATTTTTCTTGGACTTCAGCAAGGCGTTTGACTCTGTCCCCCACAATGGTCTGGTGGAGAAACTGATGGGGTTGGGTGTAAGTGCTTTGATGGTCAGATGGATTGAAAACTGGCTAGCTGGACACATCCAGAGAGTAGTGGTTGGTGGGGAGCTCTCGAACCCTAGAGAGATTGGTAGTGGAGTATCACAGGGCTCGGTCCTGGGTCCGATCCTGTTTAATGCATACATATCGGACATCAGGGAGGGTATAGGGTGTGAAATGAGTCTCTTCACTGATGACTCCAAGATGGGAGCAGTAGTTGAGGGAGAAGAGGGGAGGTTGGCCCTGCAAGGGGACCTGGACACCCTAGAAAGCTGGGCTCACACATGGAAATTAAATTTCAATATCATCAAGTGCAAGGTGTTGCATCTTGAGCGGGAAAACCCTAAACACAGGTACACCCTGGGAGGGAAGGCGCTGGAGGCCTCAATAGGGGAAAAAGACCTAGGGGTTATGGTGGATGCATGTATGAATAACTCTGAGCAGGGCAGGAGAGCGGCTAGCAAAGCAAACAGGATGTTGGGATGCATTGTAAGGGGGGATCACCTCTAGGAGCAGGGAAGTGATTCTGCCGCTGTACAATGGACTGGTTAGACCACACCTTGAGTACTGTGTACAGTACTGGAGACCACATTTGAAGAGGGACATACAGCTCCTGGAGAGGGTACAGAGGAGGGCAACTAAGATGATATGAGGACTAGGGGATTTGATGTATGAGAAAAGACTTGAGGAGCTCTGCCTGTTTTCATTGGAGAAGAGGAGAGACAGGGGGGGACATGATTGAGGTCTTCAAGTACCTCAAGGGAATAAATAGGGTAAACATTGAGGGGATCTTTAGACTAAAGCAGGGAGGTATCACCAGAGGGCATGGTTTGAAGTTGGAAGGTGGAAGGGTGAGGGGGGGAAAAGAGAAGGAGGATTTTCACTGAGAGGGTGGTGGACCCTTGGAATGCATTGCCTGGTGAGCTGGTTCAGAGATCCACAGTGGAGGGCTTCAAGAGAGGTGGGAAAGACACAGAAAGTGGATGCATCAGATGATGGCCTGGCCCAGGGGGGTGGGGATGGATGATAGGGGTTTCTGGAACACAAGGGGGGGAGGGCCTCGACGACACCCAACTAGGGATCTGAGGTTCGAGCAGACTCGATAGACCGTAAGGCCTAATCTGCTGCCAATTAGTGTGTTAGTATGTTAAATTGGGCAGACTGGGTGGGCCTTGCAGTCCTTATCTGCCATCAGCTTCTATGTTTCTATGTTTCTAAATTGTCAAAATTGCCTTCTTATGACTCCACCTCATGAAGAAGTGCAGAGAAAATGTTCAACTCCCGTCTAAAAGGTGATTTCATGCAGGACTGCTAAATCACCTTTCCAGATGCAAAAACACATTTTGGGCAGGATTTGAAAAATGGCAGCTGTCACATTTATGAGGTACTATAAAGAAATGGCTATGCTGTAAATGTGTGGTAAAAATACTAAAAATTACCAAAGTTATGAGCCTATATTTGTAAAATGTAATATAGGTTCATAAATTGTTGTTTTAATATTTTTACACCAAATTTTCAACATAACCTTCTTATGACCCCACCTCATGAACAAGGGTACAGAAAATGTTGAACTCCTACCTTAATGGTGATTTCGCACAGGGACACCAAATCACCTTTTGGGACAGATTTACGCAACGTCAGTGCAGTTGTTCATGAGGTGCAGTCCCAAAAAAAGCATGTTGAAAATTTGGGCCTTAAAGATATAAAAATGGCCATGTTATGCCACAAAGTTTAACCCCCCATTGAAATACGTTGAACCACATACCTATTTCTTCAGTTCATGGTCTGGCTTTGAAGAGTGAAGATGTGTCTGCGGTCCACAGAAGATGACAGCATTGAACTCCCTGTTGGTAAGTAAGGGCTTCAGTGGGGTAGTGGGTGCTGAGTAGTAGAGTTGGGTGAGGCGACAGTAATGGCTGCAAAAGACATTGATGGACGGTTTTCTTTTCACAGGTTAAAAAAAGGACAGATGATTTTGGATCGGGACACTGGGGGAATGAGCACCCCCAGTTTTACTGTTGTTTGTGAGGGGGTGGGTGCTGCGTGGGAGGGTAAGGTGGATGGGATAAAAAAAAAAGCAAACAGAGATGTGACTGTGCATGCACGGTACTCAACTGGGGGGGTCACATACCAGATGGTGACACTGGGGGATTGAGAACCCACAGTGTCACTGTTATGTTTGTGTGGGGGTGAGGGGTACTGACAGGGAGGGTCGGTTGGTGGGAGACAGGAATAATAAAAGCATGACCCACAGAGATGGAACCACATATGTGCAGGAGCAAGGTTTACTCTTACAGCTGGTAGACATTCCATGCATGCCAGACTGACTTTAATAGAGCACCTTGGCTTGCAGGGTGGCACAGATCCAAGGGAATAGCTGACCCCCTGATTGGATCGGCTATTCCTTTTCAAGTTCGTACCATCTCAGCCCAGCAAGCCAGAACTCTTTCATACTGAGCCTTACTGATGATTGCTGTGACAGTGAATCACCTCTAAAATGCTGCTCTGCATTAGACAAACAGTGTTATGCCCATCAAAAAACAGTACTACTGTAATACATTCGCTTGCACCTACGTGCATGGTGGACATAAAAAATGTAGAGTACTTGAAAATGACCACAAGAAGCAGTAGCATATGGAGATTAAACAGACTGTTTAATTTCAGAATGTTTATTAAACATTTTTAGATGGACACAAGAAAGTTGGATCCATATTGGCTGAGAGGTACAGTACATACTGCTGGGCTTTTATAACAACACAACAGCCTGGCCGAAAGTACCACCAGCCAAATGGCTGAAAGTATTACCAGCCAAAATGGATTCAACAATCACCTGCCAAAACTGATTCAGCACTTATCTGTCACCTCCAGATCCATCCACTGTCATAACTAGGCTGAAATGCACACATCAGACAAGTCTGCCATGGCACCAATGTTTGCTTCTACTGTGGACTGTGCTGACTGTGTACTGCCATTAACTGCTTGTCTTCACTACTGCAGCTCTCTGTGCCTCTGTGTCTCCCTCCACCCCAGCACCATACCGCTGACTGCAGCATATTTTCTTATCCAGGAGCCCCTGATTGGGCCATTGAATTGGTTCAGTGCTGCCAACCATGACTGCAGTTCAACTGCTCTCCATGACTTCTATTTTCATTCCTCAGCACTCCCACTCTCATTTTTAATTGCCATCTCTGACTGCAGTTCAGAATGGAATCCTCAACCTCTTATCATTCTTGGTCTTGCTGCCAAGCTTTCTGCTCACAGTTACATTGTAAAGGCCCTTACAAGCTTTAATAAATACCATAGCTGTCACCACACATTGCACTGAAGCTGCTACCTGCCCTTATTTGACAGAAAAGGGCCTCTCATTGTGAAGCCTCTACCAGCTTACCTGCAATGTTGGCAGAGGCACCATCTAGTTGCAACACCATGGCATCCAACCAGGATTACCTGTTTCCTATATTAATGTAGTTGAAAGCAAACCTGAAAAACTGTGTTTATTTTATTATAAATGGATCCATTTCATAATCACAATAAGGCACTCTAGGGAGTGCACAGAGTTAGAATAATAGCACTTCTCAGATGCTAGAAACAGTCTTGGGCTTTGTGCTTCAATCCACCTGAGGCATGCCATTATCTCACCACAAAGCACCCCCTGTTATGCCTTATTGCAAAAGTAAAAGGCAGGTTTTGGTTCCTTTAGTTTCTTGTTTATTTTTCATTACATTGCTGATCTGGGCTCTAACTCTTTTTAGGACTCTAAGAGATGACACACTTTATTTAGTTGTATGGTCTTTCTATGATTCTTGTAATTAAGTTTTTTATCTGCTCTTCTTTTAGTTTTTTTTTAGTTTTATAGGATATGTATTGAATTACCCCCATTGCAGTTTTTAATGTCTTCCAGGAAGTTACTGGTGACATTTCACTTCTGGAAAGTATGTATTCTGAGTATTCCTAATGCATTTATTTTAGAAGCAATTTCCCTATGTTTCTGCAAACATGCAAATAAAATTTAAAAGTTTTCAATGCAAGCTGGCTCAATGGCACAGCGGGTTGAGGCATCCATGCCTCCCTGTTGTCACGCTGGTGACCTAGGTTTGGGAACAGATTCAGGTAACCTGGGGGCATGGCCAGGAGAGGGAAGACTGAGCATCCATAGGACTGCTTTCTTCCTTGGAGAGTGTGGAATCAGTATATTTGCTGTTCAACTGCCACCTGGCGGAAGTCAGGTATAAGTGCTTGTGAGGCTCCAAATTGTGGAAGAGCTGGCATTTGGAGTGCTGGAGCATTTCCTTGGAGGTGGAGCCTGCTTGCATGCTCACTGCATTCCAAATGTGTGGGCCACAGGTTGAAAAGGCTTGGTTGCTACAAGTTGTTAATCTTGCTATTGGGACATTGTTTTTATTTATTTTTTTTAATTTTTTGAAAATTGGATTTACAACCTTTGAATCAAGGACTCATTTAGAAAGGCACCTCGTCGCAGGGAGGGTAGACATGGTTACAGTGTGAGATACAACAGTGGTAACATACAGGTGCAGTACAGATAACAAAAAGAACACAATATAACAGTGGTTTATGGGATAAAGTAACATGCAGTAAAAACAGCAATCGTATAAAGTATAACAATAGTAGAAGTCACAACCCTGATCGTACTGAGGAAATACCGAAGTGGAAGGGGTGGGGGACGGGAGGAGAAATAAAAGGGGAAGCAGTCCAATGGACATTATCAAGGCTATGGGCAAGAAATGAGGAGGAACCCCAACATTAGGTTGATTAAGGGCAACTACAGCTTCAGGCACCAAAGAGGTGGTTACGGAGAATGACTTTAAAGGGACCAGTTTTGGTAGACTTAGTGACAGAGAGCTAGAGGGAGTTGAACCATGTGGGGGCACGGTAGTGGAAGGACCTTTGGGCTAGGGAGGTCTTGGTACAGGGCCCCAGAAAGGTGGCCTTAACTGAGCTACAGGTGGCAATGGATGGGGATGCAAGCCGCAGGGATGCGGTGACCCCTGGGGGGAGACTCCTAGCAGGGACTTTTTGGCAAGTAAGCAGGTTTGTTAGTGCAGGTACTCCTCCAAGGTGAGCAGGTTGGTGGTGGAATACAGCAGGCAAGTATGGGTGCGGAGGGATGCACCGGTCAGGAGCCAGGAGGCCTTGCTTATCAAGATCTGGATTCTGGTGAGGGCAGTATTGTTGGCTGCAGTCCACTAGGGACAGGACGGAGGAGTTGATGGCCAGTCAGAGAGTGGTTTGGGGGAGGTAATCTCTGTGGTGATAGAGAAGGCTAATCCGAGAGTTTATGGCTGAGGACAGGGTATTGATGTGGGTGTGGAATGTAAGAGCCGAGTCGAAGGTGATGCCCAGGTACTTGTAGGATGACACCTGCTCGAGAGAGTGAGCATTACTGGGGAGAATGCAGAGGGGGGCATTTTTGGCCTTATTCTGGTGATGCGAAAAAGCACAGATTTGTTTTTTTTGAGGTTAATGACCAGCCGGTGGTTAAGGAACCACTTGTTAAGATGTGCATCAGAGGATCAAAGTCAATGAGTAGGACAATGGTGAAAAAGTAGTTCCAAGAAATATGTAGGAGACAGCTCATTCAAGCATTTAAATAGAAAAAACAATATTTTGTAGTCAGTGCTATATATGATTACAAGCCGATGACGTTTAGATATCAGTTGAGATACATGGATGAATTTCCTGCAGCCAGTAAGAACTTGAGCTGCAGCATTTAGGACAAGCTGGAGACAGTGCAGAGTTCACACATGGAGATCGAGAAAAAAGGAATTACAGTAATCCAGACATGAAAACACAAAACAGTGAACCAGTGTGGTAGCAATCTTGGGACTTAAGTAGGCACACATCTTAGCAGTGGTGGATTGATGGTAAAAGGCAGTGCTAACAATGCTGCTGACATAAGAGTTCAAGTTCACTGATTGGTCTAGGAGGACTCTGAGGATATGGACAGCAGTGGAGAGATGAAAAGTTGAAGACCATAAAGAAGAACATGATCAGATTAACTGAGAGTTCAATTGTGCTTACACAACTAGATGAGATAATGCTTGTGTGACTCAATTTACTTTGGTGGCTTTCCACCTCTCTATCCATGGGATGTTCCACCCTGTAGGGGTACGACACAAGGAACCTTAAAGGAGGGCCCCCCGACACAGGTGCAGTGGGAATGATTATGTCGGCTAAAGGTAGCTTAGGAAAAAGCCCAAAAAGAATACCCATTCTGGTGTCAAGCATCAAAGAGGCAAGGATGATGAATGTATGAATTCTGAGAAGATGATTAAGGGCAGACTTCCTAAGGAGAGTGGAGAAAGCCAGGACCACCGTCCTCCTCCATCCAACAGCGGAACCTAACTAACTAACCTGAGAAAACACTAACTAACTAATACTATGACCATTGGCATGGAGGAGAGGAAAAAAAAACTTTTTAGGAGGAAACTTCTGGGGATTCAAGGCTTAAGTCACCTTCCCTTCAGGCTGACGATGTTTGATTTAAGGATGTATATCGTTAAAGAGAAGAATATGAGTAGGGAAGATGAAGATAGGATAGGGAAGACCCCCAAAAAGAAAGCATGGATTGAAGAAGGAACAAGAGGCAGCAGGGACCAGAGAGGGGCATGCTCAAGTAGTTGATGGGAAGTATTAGATCCAAGTAGATGTCAGAGGAGTGAGGGGTATCCAGATGTGCTCATGAGGAGACTGAGGATGATGCAGATCGAAGATAATGACTGCTACAGGAGTGTAGCAGTGCAATATGAGAAGATCGGGAAGAGGAGACAGGAAATGAACTGGAACTTGAAATTGAACTTGAACGATGGCGGAGAACAGCCAGCCAGCCCATAGCAAGAGGCGACGGATAGGAGAGCATGGCCATGATTGGAGATAGAGCAGAATCAAGATAAGATTGAGTGAGTGAAATAGATGAGCAGGTCGAAGAGAGATATCATGGACCTGCATGCCCTGGACTGGATATCGAGATGATTCTAGGTAGCCAAGCAATGGTTCAATGAGCATGATAGATTGATGTAAGTAAGGAGACTCAGCCTGATTATGTGGTGTGAGTGATGAGACCTTCATCTGGAACTAGATACTCAGAAGAGAGGAAGTATAATGAGGTAAGCGATGGAAATAGAGGGAGCAGAGATGACATTTTCTGGGAAGGAGGAAAGCCATGAGTGGAGTAAATCCATGATGGCTGGCAGTAGAAATGGCATGATTAGAGATAGAAACCTTGACTGGAGTGGCATGTGATTAATGATAGGTATGCCCAAAAGAAATATCGACCAGAGGTCTAGATCGGAGCGAATACTGCACAGCCAGTACTGGATGAGAACTACAGGATAGCATCAGCGAGAGTGAGCAGGAAGTGATAGAGAATGATGAGTTTGGTGCCGTAATAGGCTAGAGAAGGTTGATGACAGCACAGAAGCAGCAGACAGAGGAATGGGTAATGATAGAAGGCAGAAGAAATACAAGGTAAGGCATGGAAGAGATGTTTAAAGGAGCCATAAACTGATTGAAAGAGAAGAAGGGTCCCCGATAGATAGGTTTCATGTCAAAGAACAAGTCTGTATGCCAATCACAGGCCACTAATGACAGCCAATCAAAATAATCAACAAGATGCACAGAATACATCAACGAAGTTCAGAGACAGAAGTCATCTAGGTTAAAATAGCTCAGACACGCCCCAGAGGGATAGCAGCAACCAATTTGAATAAGTTGATGCTGAAAAACATGGCAGGTGTTTCTTGTCAAATATGGAAATATATAAATGAAAGTGAGGAAGGTAGACAATCAGAATCAGGAGATACAGGTTTGACTGTCAGCACAGCACATATGTGCAACCACACTAGAAATGGGAATCAGGTGGAATTACAGCTGCATCTTGGACACAAGGTTCGAGTACACACCAGAATAGAAACTGGATCAGAGGTACGAGCATGGCACAGCATACAAGCACAGAGTAGTGGATGCGGTGTGAAACAGAATGGTTCTGGAACCAGAATGCACATACCGAAACGGGGAATGGTTAAACATAATGCAACCTGAAGGGGAGCAAAAGCAGAGACTCAAGAGAACGAGGCATTTGCACAGGCATGGCACGGTTGAAATCCTTGAGAAAGCTACATGTGCCTGGTGCCTTACCTGATGCCGGAGAGCATGGGGTGGTATGGAATGAGTGACAGGATGTGCAACTTCCATGGCCTGATGGAGGAGAACTAAATGGTGGGGTGATCCATGCAGCTGTAGGTATAGAGCAGTGCCGTAGTCATACGCCAGAAGAATCAAGCAGCTCCCAAGTGGAAAGAAAACCCCACCTGCACAGGATCTTGATGAGAGGTTCAAGTGCATGGAGCAAATAAGCAACAACTGGTGAAGAACGCTGCACAAGCACCTGCAAAGGAAGCCGAGCACGGTGAAACAAGAAGCACCGGAGATGGAGTGCGGCCAACACAAGGGAAAGGGCGGGCTGC
Source organism: Neoceratodus forsteri (assembly GCA_016271365.2). Taxonomy (NCBI): domain Eukaryota; kingdom Metazoa; phylum Chordata; order Ceratodontiformes; family Ceratodontidae; genus Neoceratodus; species Neoceratodus forsteri. Next base: position 593,150,995 of record CM028133.1, on the reverse strand, counting down.
CAAAGCGGCAGATTGGAGGGGAGGGGAGGCGCTGTGGGTGAGTCGCTGACATCAGTGGGAAAGAAAACAAGGGAAAACAGGAGACATGAGGGGGACAGAACAGGTATGAGGCCAACAAGTAGCAGCAGGATAGGGGGAAAAGACGGTGGGAGGCTGGAATCGGCCAGCATAGGGCGAGGTGCACCTGAAAGCTGAGATGGATAAGGGACTAACCAAATGAAACAGCATGAGTGGCACTGGTAGAGAGGAATGAAGGGGCAGCTGGAGGGAGCAGCAGAGATGAGGGAAGGGCAGTAAAAATTTTAGAGAGGCAGAGGAGAGCAGCACTTCCGGCTGCAACGAGAAAACGAATCCTGACAAGGCCCAGGATGTGTGACCTTTTAAGCCTGATGGGGGAGTGACATAGTTGTTCCACCCACTGAAGCTCAGACTTAAAGCCCTCCCAATGTATCTTTGGTCTTGTGTTACAAACAAGAAGTTCTGTTTTGGTGATATTAAATCAGAGTGGGTTTAAGGACATCCATGACTGGACATCAGCAAAGCAGTGCAATATCTAAATCAGTGTGGTTTGCAGTGAGTCAGTGACTGGGGCACAGATTTGAGTATTGTCATCTTAACTATGATAAGACAGACCATGTTCTTTTATAGTGTCTTCTGGAGAACATGTATAGGACAAACAGGTGGGACCCCAAGAAGAGCTTTGCAGTATGCCAGCTGTTACTGGTGTAAGTGTAGATGTAGAAGAGTTAATACTTAAGGTTTATAAATGACCAGTGAGACAAGAGCAGAGGCAGCACAAGATGGTTTTACCACTGATACTGAAAGATTTCAAGTGGGAAAGATATTAATGGTGTCAGTTACTGATGAAATGTCCAGCAACAGCAGAACAGTGGGGGCTTCTTTGTCAACAGATAGTAGGATATTAGATACTTGCAGAGGAGATGGCTTTGTTATATGCACTCCAAAAGTCAGATTGAAATTTTTGTAGAAGTTGATCTGAGATAAGGTATGTTGTTAGCTGTTGGCTTACTGCTTTCTCAAGCACTTTGGAGATAACTGATAGCTGAGCAATTGGTTATTACTAAGTGTGAATATCAGGATTTAATGCGATTTTTTTAGGATGAGCAGAACTAAGGCTGTCTTGAAGGAGTAGAGAAAGAATCCAGTGAATAAAGAGGAGATGATAAGTCCAATAACTAGGGGAATTAAAATGCGTGAATAGACTTTATATAGACAGGTAGAGGGAGGTCCAGTGGAGATCATATTGGACCTGAATTTTTCAATGCAATGAGTATATTGGCTGCAGTGACGGACTGAAGAATAAAACAGTTGAATATTTAACCACTAAATTTAATTTCACAAGTTGTCAGCCCATATTTTAACCTTTGCTTAACAAATGTAATCTGTTACAGTGCATTTATTTCCAAGGGTTGAAAAAATGCTTTTGACCTAGATTACTATGCATTTTTTAAATGTATGATTGCTTTTTGTTGGAGAATTTCTTATGTTTACCACAACTGTCTAATGGAACATTCCATTGCATGTTTATATCCACTCCAAATAATACAGTATTCTTTGCAAAAAACTGTGGTAATGCATCAGTTAGGGTAACTTAATGCCACAAAAGTAGTGAAATGCATCATTAGGGTTTCCAGCCCTAACTCCCCACCATTACCCCCAAGCAGCAAAAGAATAAGTATTAGGGTTTTGGGTTTCCATAGTCTTGGCAAATCATTAGTAGGGTCTTCCTTGGGGTTGATAACCCTTTTACAGATAATGGAATTGTATACTTATTTACTCAGGTCCCTTTGGGACCTGCATGCACAAATGCAGATGTGCACAGCCATCTGAGATGTGTGCATGAGTCAACTTTATTTTTCAAGGCTGGGGTGCTTTTCCTTGCCTCTCTGGGACCCTCAGGACTCTGTCTTCACTATGCTTTGCTTTCCTCTGACCACAAAATCAAAAGAGGCCAGATCCTTCTATTTAGGTTACTTTTAAATGCCATCAGAAAGCTCCTACTTTTGCTCCTGCTCTGCTCGGGAAACATAGAAATGAACCCAGGACCTCTCACCCATATCCAGGCTTCATCCCAGCTTGCCCAACTATGGGGAATGGGCTTCCTTCACATAAACACCTGTAGTCTACTAAAAAACTTGACATATTCCAATCCTGGATCACACAGGTGAAACTGGATGTTATGGTGATCTCAGAGACTTGGTTTAAACCTGATTCCCCTGATCTTTAAATCAATGTCACCTCTTACAATGTGTTCAGAGTGGACAGACATGCTGTGGGGTAGCTATATATGTGCATAACAAGTTCTCTACCACAATGATAGATTCTGCTACAGTTTCGAAGGAATTTGAGTGCCTCACCATCAAGTTACAACTGTCACCTTCTGTTCCCTTACTACTCACTTGTGTTACAGACTTCCCATAGCAGGACTCGAATTGCTTAATCACCTGCATCACCTACTAGACCAATCCACTTTGGAGGTCATCATAATGGGTGACCTCAATCTCAATTGGTTCACAGAGTGCTCCAAACCCTTAAAATAATTCTGTGACTCTCTTGAGTTTATTCAACTAATCACAGAAGCCACCCGTCCTAATGTGAGGCATCCAGAGCACAGTAGTTTACTTGATGTCATCTTAGTAAACAAACCCCATCTCTTCACACTTTCAGGTGTGCTGTTCAATGACCTGAGTGATCACTGCCCGGCAGCTTGTGTAAGATCCACTCCAAAACCAATGTCCACATCTCAGTATATATTCAAGAGAAGTCCCCACAACTTAGACTATCATGCATTCATTTCTGACTTGCAGCACTCCTGCTGGCAAGAATTTTATCTAGCCCCTACTGTGTCCAAAGCATACAATGTGTTGAATAGTGTATTTCTAAGTGTCATAAATTGACATGCCCCGCTTTTCAAAATACATACCAAGAAAAGGTCCTGCCCATGGTTCTCCCCTAACCTCAAGACCTCCTTACTTAATTGGGATGCACTCTGGAAGAAAGCCCGCAGAATTAAATCTCCAACTGACTGGTCTGCCTTTAGGGCAGCTAGGAATCTATGTACCAAGCTTATTAGTGCTGCTAAAACCTCCTACTTTTGTAACAAACTAGACTTTTCTTCCAATTGTTCTGAAAAACTTTGGTAAACACTAAAAGACATTGAGGGACATAGATTCATTAACTCCTTCCCTGCCAAAATTAAATCTGGAGACACACCCTCTACCGATAAACAAGTTATACTCCAGCTCCTTAACACTCATTTTGCCACAGCTGGGCTTGTCTTCCACTCTTCACCCGCTAGCAAACTTCATGATCAGCACAGTGGTCAGGCCCCTGCCAATGTTGTCTGCACCCCTTCCTACCCTGCTTCCTCCTTCTCCTTCTCTCCTGTCACCCTGAAGGAAGTGGAAGACCTTTTACTGCAGTTGGATCAAAAGAAAAGCACTGGTGCTGACCTTATCAAACCATGCTTCCTGAAATTAGGCTACCATATACTATCAGTTCCCACAATGCACCTCTTTAACATGTCTCTAGATCAAGATGCCCTCCCTGACATTTGGAAAATGGCTCATGTCTTACCACACTTTAAGTCCTGTGACCCTACTGACTTAACTACAGGCCTATTTCCCTGCTCCCATCCCTATCCAAAGTCCTCAAAAAAATAGTTAACTCACAGCTAGGTAACTATCTTGAATCCAAAAATCTACTCACACTAGTTCAGTCTGTCTTCAGACCATGCCATAGCACTATTACTGCAGTAGCCAAATCTCTAATGGTTGGTTTAATGCACTGGATGGCAGAAAACATGTATGTGCCTTGTTTCTTGACTTGAGCAAGGCCTTAGATACAGTGGATCATTCTCTTCTGCTGGACACCTTACGCAATGCTGGCCTGGACCAGGCTGCTTTGAAATGGTTTGCTAGCTATCTCATCAGTCATCAACAGCAAACCAAAGCAGACAATGACTTCTCCCTATTGAAGACTCTCCCCAGAGGTGCCCCTCAGTGCTTCATCCTGGGCCCACTCTTGTTTGCCATCTATGTTAATAATATTTACCCTTGCTCTGCTGCAGACTGGTATATCAGTCTAAACTTCCTATATGTTCTAATTCTGTCAGCAGCCTAGGGGTTAACACTGGTATAAACTTGGCAAGTAGCCACCTGTTCATCGATGACACTGTTATTTATATAGACAGACCAACTCCTGAAATGGCATGTAAGGACCTCCAACTTGACTTCGACAGACTACAGATGAACCTCCTTCACCTGAAATTACTACTGAATGCCAAAAAAACGAAGGCAATGTATTTCTCTCACACTGCCAGAGCAGCTTACATCCCAACACTACACACTTTCCCCAAAATTAATACCCTCTTAGGTGAACCGCCAGAATCTGTGACAAAATTTAAATATTTGGGCATGTCAGTTGACCACAAGTTGTCCTTTATAAACCACATAGAAGACCTTATGAAATAGCTAAAACAGCAGCTTGGAATCTTCTTTAGAATCAAGCACCACTCACAAGAAAACCAAGACTAGACTAGCACAATCCACCTTCCTACCTCTCCTTGACTATGCAGACATTCTGTATGGACAAATTGCTAGCTCTGCTCTTTCTAAGCTAGACATACTGTATCACTGCACACTTAGATTCATCACTGGTGCTCCCTACTCTACGCACCACTGCTCCCTTTACTCCCTTGTCAGATGGACCTCTCTTAATCTCAGGCAGCAAAAAAATGCAGCCATTTGGACCTTCAAAGCCATCATCAAAAGGCTACCTCCATATATCTCTGACTTCTTGCCTATCTGTGCACCTGGAAACTATGCCCTGAGGAAGTTATCCTACATAACACTCATTATTCCCCAAATCAGAACTAGGTTTGGTAGCTTGTCCATAGGTCATGCTCTTCCCTCTCTGTGGAACAATCTTCAAAAAACTTTAAAATTGGCTATCCCGGCAAAGCTGACAACCTTTAAGACTATGCTCAACCATTCCCTCACAGAGACTTGCAAGTGCAGTCGTTGACAGTTTGGTTGGAATGAACTGAGATATGGTACCTATGAACTCTTTCAATCTTAGCTTACTCTCCACCTTATGCATCTGTTCTTCTGTGATGTCCCTACACACCTCTCCTCTTGATGCACACATAATCTCTTCCATTCCTTCTTTCCCTTCCTACGTGTTATGTACTTTCCCTCCATTAATGTGTTCACAGGTTCATCTGTACCTCACCATTTATGTGTGCACAGTTGTTCCCTTGACATGTTAACTACTGTTGGCACAGTTGTTCCCTAGACATGTAAACTACTGTACAGAACTGTATTGTTGCATATTTTCCTGAAACTGGTTATGTGCTTAATGTCCTGTTACCCATACTTACTCTGTATACAATGTATTATTTATTATACTATTATTGTATTGTCACTTTTCCATTGCCCAGGTCCACCTTGGAAATGAGTTTTACTCAATGGCGTTTTTGCCTGGAAAAATAAAAATTGATCGATTGATTGACTGACTCCATCCACCTATAGAAGTGCAGGGCCATTCTGACCCTGCCCTTCTAGCATCGGATGTCAAAAATTACCAAATTACTAAAGTTATGAATGTGCACAGGAAAATGTCAACATACCTCCATAACTGTGTTGTTTTGTAATATTTTGATACCAAATTTTCAACATAGCCTTTATACAAATCCATGTCAAGAACATGGTAAATGAAAATGTTCAAACCTCAGCTGAAATGTCATTCTGCTGCACAGGTACAAAAACACATTTCAGTCAGGTTTTGAAAAATGACAGTTGTCATGTGATGTGAAAGATGTCTATGCTTGAAAAAACTGGGATCAAAATATTAAAAATTACCAAAGTTATGAGTGAGCGCTGCACAATTTCAATGCATGCTCATAACTTTGTTGTTTTGTAATATTTTTACACCAAATTTTCAACATAGTCTTCTTATGAACCCACTCAACGAACAGGGGTTGATAAAATTTTCAAAAACCATCTGAAAGGTGATTTTGCACAGCGACAATGTCATTTCACGCCACTGGTTTGGAAATCCATTTTGACAAGGATCTGAAAAATGACAGTTGTCACATTCATGAGGCAATGTGAAAAAGGGCTATGTTGGAAATCTGTGGTCAAAATATTTAAAATTAGCAAAATTGTGAGTGTGCATTGCAAAATTTCAACATATGCTCAGAACTTTCCATTTTAAAATATTGTTTCCCCAAATTTTCAACATAACCTTCTTATGACTCCTCTTCATGAACATGGTTGGAGAAAATCTTCAAATCCTGCCCAAAAGGTGATTTCACCAAGCGACCACAAAAAATCTTCTTTTGGGCCTGAGTTGCATGATTCCACTAGCATTGATCATGAGATGGGAGTCCCAAAAAGGCGACATTGAAAATCTGGGTTACAAATATGCACAAACTGCAAAGTTGTGCATCAAAGTTGAAAACCATTTGAAATACATTAAACTGCACTCATCTTGCTTTTTCAATTTGCAGTCATTTTTTCCAGCAGCAAGAGGTGTCTTTGACTGGAGAGTGGATCTATGCTGTGGGACTTGTTCAGTTGAGTGAAGGTGTGTGTGGGGGCCATGTGGGGGTGTGGGGTGGTGGGTGTTGTGAGGGAGGTCAGGATGACTTGGTTAGAATGGCAAGGGACTGTTTTCTTTTTTGCAAGTTAAAACAAAACAAAAATAAACACTGAGGGAGGTTTTTCTTTATTTCACATTAAAGTCAAACACTGGGATGGGACACCACAGTGTTAGAGCATTGTATAGAAAAGGGGTTGGGCAATCTGGATGGGTGAGGTTCCAGAGAAGAAGTACTGGGTGTGGGCACCCCAGTTCACTTACATATGTTACTAAACAAATAGTAAACATTAAATTTGGGAAGGGAGAGTGGCACACCTGGAGGGGAGGGGGGATAAAGAAGCAGTACTGGGGATGCTTACTGAAACAAATCAATAGACAGATAGACAGACAGAAAGATGGAGACAGACAGAACCTGGGGATTGGCAGCTCACTCCTTTCACTACAGCCTGCAGCAGGACTCCAGCTGCGGCTGCAGAACACAACAAAGTCCCACATTTCTCATACAGAGGATGCAGGCGAACAGTTTCTCTTGCTAAACTTTGCACCCTGGATTTTGTCGTGCCCAGTAATAATATTTTTGGCAAACTTTTTAAATACAGACACCAGGATGTAGCTAAGCAGGTCCAGTCTAGCTAGGTTCATGTGTTTGTTTTTTGAATTATGCCATTTTATGTATTTTCCATGTTTTTTATTTTGAGGGGAAAACAAACAAGATGATGGCTTTCATGGCACAAAAAAATGTTTTATGCCTAGAAAAGCAAGTGATGAGAAACCAGAAATGGTCTTGTAACACAGAATTTTTGGTGCTGCATCAGAACGTTATCCCAAAAACACTACTGAGCATGCTCAGAACAACAACAGCACTTTAAATCCTTGTAACTCTGAACGCTTTAATATTTTTTCACAAAACTTTCCAAAGGCACTACCATGGTACAGCAGGCTTCTACCCTGAAAGCTCTGGGGAACAAATTTCATTCCATGTAGGCTGTTGAGAGCAAACCCAAAACCCATGTTAAGTAAAAACTTAAAGAGCTAGTAGATCCAAAACAGGCAAACAGGAAAATAATACAAACTTTAAGAAGCAGTCAGTTGTAACTTTTTATTTCTGAAGTATGTTTCTTTTTAATTTTGCTCATTAGAAAGCCTCCTATGTGATATTATTGCACTGGATGTATGAAAAAGCTGTTAGTCTGGCAGCTGACATTTATCTCTATCACTCTCCCACTACATCATCAGCATTGTGATATCACTGACAGTGACATTACAGATGACTGACCTGGCAGTAACTGAATGGCTGTTCCTAAGCAGCAGTGATGTCACAGGCAGTGAGGTCACAATACTGGTGATGTAGAGGGGGGTAGTAGAGCAAGATATGTCAGCTGCCAGGCAAAGTGCTCTTCCACACATCACATCTGTTAACATTAGGTAAACAATCTTCAAATTAAACAAAGGGAGAAGAAAAATTACCTCAGATATAAAAGGTAATGCTTGTCTGCTTTTAAAATCTATTATTAGTTTTAGGCAGTACACTAGCTCTTTAAGACCTCTATAGGAAAATGACATATATGGATCTCAGAAACAGTGCAAGCTGCCATCATGAACTTTCCATAGATTTAGGTCTTGCCTCTTAAATGACACATGCAACATTTCAGGTAATTTAATTGAATGCTGCCAGTGCTATTAAGATGCAAAGTTAAGTGTTTAACATTGAACACCCTACTCAACCCTAACTATAGGGATGCTACTATGCTTTTATAACACTATATTTTATTCATTATTTCTTTATTTATTTGTTGACTGGGGAAGGACACTGCTCCAAGGGACCTTTTTCAGGAATGAGCCAGGCCTAGGTAGGCAAAGAAAAGGATGGAGATGAGAGAAACATTGTTATAAAAAAGCTGGGAAATACATTTTCAAGAGTAACAGAAAGTAAAGATAAGAAACAAAGTTTAAAAAGATTGTATAAAACAAATTTAAAATAATGTATACAAATGCAATAAAGTGTCACACAAAACATGACTTAAAGAATTTGTTTTCTAAGAATCAGGAATTAGTGAAAGTTCCACTTTCCACCATTGTGGAAGTTCTGCAAAATTTCTAAATTTTGTGGAATTTTTCACTCTTCCACCTGTGGCAGAATTCTGAACTTTTGACAAATTACGGTGGATTTCCACCTAGTACTGTGGTATTTGTTTAAGAACTACAGATGTTTTGTTATGAAGTTCAGAAATAAAGTGTCTTACCAACTATTTCACCATATCATGTAATTATCAGTGGTTTTCAATGTGATTCTGTAGATTTTTTTCTGCTAACAATTTGTGCCCATATTTCTTTTTCTACAGGTCGTATTGCAAATTTTAAGGTCACATATGGAATTTAAGCACTCATCCTGTTGAGCACCTTAAGTGTGGTGTCAGCAATTAACCCTTTCTGTGTTTTTTTATTTCTTCTTTTTTCCTCCTTTTCAGGCTGTATTTCATTTTTCTTTCTTTTGAATGCTGCCGAACCCAAGAATTATGTTCTTTTTAATTCTGCACTATAAGAAAAATCATGCCGTTTAGAATAGAAATTCTGCAAAAAGGTCAATTTTCACTGTAATCACATGCTTTGCAGGTCTGCAGTCACATGGGGTGTTGAGGGAAGCATTGGACAATGTTATTTACATGGTAACTGTGGAATTTTACTTAAGATGTGTGGAAATAAAGTATATTCACTGTCTCCCAATATCATGTAATTATCTGGGTTTTCAATGTAATTCTGAGGATTTTTTTGGCAGCTATGTATGACTATATTTGTTTTTCTGAAGGTGCTATTGTAAATCTTAAACTCACATAGTGAGTGTAACCACCCCAGCCGTCGAGCACCTTAAGTGTGGGGTCAGCAATTAACCTGTTCTTTTTTTTTTTAATTGCTTCATTTTTTCCTACTTTCCTGGTTTTATTTCAAGTTTCTTTCTTTTGGATTCTGCAGAACAAAAAATTGCACTCTTTTTAATTCCACGGTATATGAAAAATTCTGCAGTTCAGCACAGAAATCCCACGGAAAGGTCAAATTACAGCGCATGTTGCTCTAATCACATGCTTTGCAGCTCTGCAGTCACATGGGTACACAGGGAGGCATTAAGTGATAGCACACATTTCTCACTGCATAGCTACTCACTTCTGAAGAGTTTTCTGAAGAGGGAAGAGCTCCATTTGTTCTGCTTCACAGAACAGGCTTTCTGAGTGATAATCTGCCACTTGTCTTGGTCAGGAGAAGAAATATAGTGCTGGTATCTGTACTTGGAGTACTGGGGCAAAGATGTTTCAGCACTTTTGTTGATCATTGTGATTATATCATATGTTGTGGTACTCTGTTCTGCAGTCTCAGTCTGTAGCAGTGCTGCATTGTTTTTGAATATTTACTGGTATTTAAGACTTCAGTGAAGCACAGAAAGTACAACATATCAGGCAAAGGCAAGGGGAAGCATGGGGGGCATGGAAAAAGTGCCATTGGTACACGATCACTAACAAGGGTGTCTCGAGGAGGTACAAAGGGTTCTGGGGAAGGTAATATGAGGAGCAGCACTGGTTTCTGGTTTCTGATACTGCAAGTTCTGGTGGTAGTGTAATGCCAGCCATGCCACATACTGTGCCAGTGTCAGCTACAGTGGGAATCAAAGCTTCCACCTTCTTTGGGATGAGTGCAGTATTGCTACATGCATCGCAGCTGTTGCTCATCATTCAAAAGAGTTTAAAAAGACTGTCATGGATGTCACTACCCTACTGTGGAAGTCCATAGGGTCTCAGGGGGAGAAGGAACATAATGCACAGTCTCAGTCACAGGACACCCAGGATTTAACTTAGGAGCTGCTAAGGACTGAGAGTGAGGAGAGTTTCGGTCCGGTGGCAGGCATTATCAGAGATGATGACAGTAAGGGTGGTGCAGGACCACTTACTTTGGGGGGGGTTAGAGATTGAAAAGGAGCAACAGCATAGACAGATTCAAAAGGTATCTGAGGAGCAAGAATCTCCTAAGACTGAACATCCTGTTAGTGCTGCTGTTCATGTGGCAGAGAAGGCTACTGATGAAAAAGAGGTGGGGTACAGTCAGCCCTTACTGTCACAGCTAGAAATGTCAGAAAGCAGTGAGGTTACTAGTGGTGAGGGTGTTGAGAGTGAAGGTGATGATGACCCAGTATTAGACCCTAATCAGCAGCCACCTCCTCCACAATCAGCAACCACAACTGTCAGTGGTAAAGGGAAAGCAATTCCTTTTACGCCATTCCACAAGCAGCAACCTTTCAGTGTAAAGGGACAGCAATTACAAAAAATGGGATATGGGAATCATCATCATCAGCAGCAGCAGGAGCATCCTAAGAAAGCAATTTTGCCCACCCCTCCATCCATGTCCCTATCTGCCCTGCACAGTAAAATCTGGTGTGTCGGTGGGCATTCACTTGCATGGGATTTCTTTGTCATCAGTGAGTCTGATGACAGTATGGCTATGTGTAACATCTGTCACTCAAAAATTAGCAGGGGTAAGCCAGGTTCACACTATGGGATGACTGGTACGCACAGTCACATGCAGAGTAAGCACCTCATTAAATGGACACAACATAAGCAGTTGGCATCCATGCCCAGTTCTGATAGTTCAGCACGCTCTGAAAGAGAGGGCCCCCAGCCTGATGATGAGGATGTGGAAACATTTGCCCCCTTGCTGTGTTCCACCCCTACATGTGCAGATACAAGTGGAGGTATTCAAGCTGATCCATCCACTGCACAGATAGAAAGCTTTTTCCAGCACGTCTCTGCTGGTGGACAAAGCAGCCAAAGCCACAAGACCATACCTGGCAAAGCCAAAACACCCCCCACAGTTCAGCACACTGTGAGGTTTAAGTAGCCAGATATCAAATTAAGCAATAATGCATGACGGTGTGGGTTCTGCTGGGATAACCTCATGCTTGGATGGTTGGGCACGAGGTCGCAGGCTGAGTGGGTCCAACGTCCCAGAAGTGAGGTTATCCCAGCACAACCCACACCCTGGAGTGCATTATTGCTATTATACAATGGCTCGTTGTTATACAAAATAAAAAAATAAAAATAAAAATATGTTTTTAGTAGATTTTATGGGTAACCCGAGAAGTGGGTGCATGAGGAAGGGCACCATCCATTACGGTGACACCTTTCTGGTGCAATCCACTCATGGCGAGGGAAAGGTAGGGCGACTGGATGAGGGTGTGGGTGAACTAGGCAACAGGATGTCGCTCTACATGCACGTGCAGGGGTGGGAGTGAGCACGGCAAGCATGGGCTGGAAGGGGGTGGAGAGGCTGTAGGAAGTGGTGCTGCAGTTGCCAGTCGAGCTGCATCATGGTGTCGGGGATAGGCTAGTGGCTGGGGTGGCTGAGGTATCAGGTTCGGGTCCAGGTGCTGGTGCGATTTTTATTGCACCCGGCCTGAACCTTTTCATTTTTACTGCTTTCACCCACCCAACATGCACCCCCCTGGAGTTGAGAATCCTTAAGTAGGGGGGGTCCGGGGGCAAAGCCCCATGTGAGGGGGGGTTTGTGGGGGCACAGGCCCCCCACAGAAAGCAGTAAAAATGTATCCTGGCACTATTGTACTGGTGCGCTGGGGTTGTCAGAGTGCCGAAAATGTGTTCAGCACTCTGACTGAGTGATAACGGTGATCACCTTTAGGCGTTCGCTGTTATCACATAAGCCTGATTTTATGGCATCCAACTCCTCATCCAAATGCTCATCAATCAAATGCGCATCCTCCAAGGCATCCAAAGCAATACAGTGAGGTTGTGCTGGGATAACATCACTTTGCCTGGGACACAAGGACCAATCAGAGACCAGGAGATTTTCTTGCCATTGTATAATCAGCATTAACCAAGCACACCAAAAATCATCGGAAACACCCAGTGACAAAAGAGCTTAACACAGCTGTTGCCAAGATGCTGGAAAAAGACAGTTTGCCATTCTCATTTGTCAAGAATCTGGGTTTCAGAGAACTTAGAAGAAGGCTGCACCTAAATAGGAAGGCGGTGGCTAAGGAAAAAGAGAATGCTGGGGTGCATTGCTAAGGAGATCACTTCTTTTTTTTAATTTATTTATTGTAGTCCAGGATTACAAATACCTTTTAGCCAAGGCTCTTTTACAAAGGTTCCACATCAAGAGAGTACAAATATATTAGGCTAAGCAACATTGGCCTCAACATAGGCAAAAAAAACCAACAACATTAATAAAGAGTTTAGAAACAAAATCCATTGGTTCAAGTGATACATCGCAGTAATAAAGTAGTGAATCACATAGGTTGGGATAGGTTCGGAGATCTATAAGGAGTCGGGGGGGAAGGGTTGGAGGAAGTGGGGGAGGGCAGCAGCCGAAAAGAAACTAGAATAGGCTAGACTTCTAGAAGGGAGGAGGTAATACTGCCACTGTACAAATTCTTGGTGAGGCCGCATCTGGAGTACTGTGTACAGTTCTGGCAACCTTACTTGAAGAAGGACATTATGCTCCTGGAGAAGTTCCAGAGGAGGGCATCTGAGATGATCCTTGGAAGGGGGATTAGCCCTACGTGGAAAGACTCAGAGAACTAAACATGCACTCCCTGGAGGACAGAAGGGACAGAGGGGGCATGATCAAGACCTTTAAAATGTTGAAAGGTATCAACAGAGTAAGCACTGAGGGTTTATTCAAACTGAAAGGGGAAGGAACCACAAGGGGACATAGTCTAAAACTGATAGGGGGGAAGTACAGAAGGGATCTGAAAAAACATTATTTCATGGAAAGAGTGGTGGAGCCTTGGAATGCACTACCTGAGGAGGTGATATCAATGGAATCAGTGGGAGGTTTTAGGAATGGATGGGACAGATACATGGGCAGAATTTGGTTTGGGAGAGGAGACTGGTTGGGGTGAGCAGAATTGGAATCTGGGAAGGGATATATGGAAGAGTGAGGGTGGGGCAGTATCAGTGGTTAAACTGTGAGCTGCATCTCAAGCAGACACGATAGACCTTAAGGCCTAATCTGCTGGCAAGTTTGTATGTTCGTAAATATAACGTGCCCAGTGGAACTTATTTCAGCATCAAGGCTCTTCCTGCAATGTATAGTGACCTTGCATGCCCTTCTCTGCAGTAGCCAGCATTCTACGCACCACCAACATCTAGACCAGTGCCTCATAATCAGGTGTTAGTTATATGTGCATAACTGCTCACCGGGCCTATGTCCCTCGGGTATATGCCTTGCACCCCTATCCCTCATCTACTTGTCCCCCGACTACTGGCATTGGCAGCAGTATTAATGCTGGTTGACAGCATGCTACATTGAGTATGCAGAGTAAGCATGGGTCACATACATTTGAATTCCATTAAGGAGGATATTAGACAGTGGCTAAAGCCACATGGATTCAAGGCTGCGTATACAGTATTACCAGTGACAATGCCCGGAATGCCATCAAAGCATCTCCAGTGGCTGATTTTATCATGTCCCCTGCTTTGCTTATGTGTTGAATCTCATTGTCAGGTCCTTTCTAGACTATGAAACAGTGAGTACCATGTTGACTGCCAGCCACAAAATCTGCAGCCATTTCAGTCACTCTGCACTGGCTAGAGCAGAGCTCAGGGCTCTACAGAAGGCCAGTAATGTTCTACAGCACCACTTGAAGCTTGATGTGCCAACCCAATGGAATTCCACACTATATATGTTTGAAAGGCTGCATGAATAGTACAAACCACTCAATGAATATGTAATGCACATGCATGATCAGGAAGCACAGAAAGCCATGTTGCTGAGTCTATCCCAGTGTTTTTTAATGGACAGTGTTATCCAAGTACTCCGTCCACTTGAACAGGTGACACAGGTTGTGAGTGCAGAAAATGCATGTTTGAGCCAGGTGATTCCATTGCTGCATGTACTCGGTCAGGCACTGGTCAATGTAAGGGGGCAATTTGAAGTGGCTGCAGACTCTGCCGGAGTAGAGCTGGGTGACTGCATCATGCAGCTGTGTGATGATGATCTCAGGGTCATTCAAATTAACCACTCGGAGGCATACATCCTGGCAGCTCTGCTTAATCCCAGGTACAAGCACTGCATGATGACACTTCTTCCAGGTGGGAAGGCTGATCTTGATTACTATGTGATCATCCTGCATGGCAAGATCCAAAATTGGATGATGCACTTAGAGGTAATGATTGAAAAATTGGTCACAGTACAGAATCCAGAAGCAGTAACTGCCCCTTGCCCAGTATCCTTCTCCACTAGTATGGTGTCTGCACCCTCACCCTCATCATCACGTGGTAGCACTGGTGCCACAAACCCCTTCTGGTCCATGCTAAAGGACATTGGTGTCTCAACATGCTAGTATCTGGAGGGCGAAACAGAGCTGCAGCTGTCTGCATGCTATATGGTGCAGTCATATATGGATGACCCACAGCAGCTAAGCATTGATGATGAGCCTCTGGACTATTGGTGAAGCAAACTGGAAATCTGGTCTGTGCTTACAGCTATCACCATGGAGTACCTGCCTCTGTGCCAGTGTAAGCTCAGAAAGGATTTTCAGCACTGCAGGTGCTATTGTGAATGACCTCCAAAGCCGCCTGTCTGATCAGAATTTTGAGTATCTAACATTTGTCAAAATGAACTCCCATTTCTTCCCTAAGCAGTACACTGTGCCAGCAACAAAAACATTCCATGATCCTGCCAAAGAAGGCGATGAGCAGCAGGACTCGTCAGAGGACGAGGACAGTGTGACCGTGCCATCATAGGAGAGAGTCACAGAACATGTGTGTTGCATGCAAAAATTGTGCTGTGAGGCAACTCCCTAACACCTTGTATCTTTAATCACATTCCCAGAATAAAGATCCTTGCACCCAGAGTCAGTGTAATGCCTGAGTCATAAACTGCTGTGCTACAAAAAAAGTTGGTGAAGCAAAGGATTACTACATCCCGATTTATTTTGAAAATGCACGCTGACATCAGCAGCAGTTCTGTAGTTATAACACTGCATCGCTTTCAAGTGTCCAAGTTTGCCACTGTTTAGGCCCCACCAATAAAAAAGTGAAAACCAAAAAAATTTCTGCTGACATTGTTCTTGTCCTGAAATGTTGAGTGTTTACAAGTTTCCCAGTTTGCCACTGTTCAGGCACTCCTCCCCTCACAAAAATAAGAAAAATCAAAAAAAATTCTGCAGACATTATTCTTGTCCTGATATGTTGAGTGTTTACAAGTTTCCTAGTTTGCCGCTGTTCAGGCACCCCTCCTGCCCCTCTCAAAATAAATATAAGAAAAAACAAAATTTTATGTGGACATTGTTCTTGTCCTGAAATGTTAAGGGTTTACAAGTTCCCAGTTTGCTGCTGTTCAGGCATCCCCCCAAACATAAAAATAAGAAAAAACCAAAACATTTATGCGGACATTGTTCTTGTCATGAAATGCTGAGTGATTACAAGATTCCCAGTTTGCTGCTGTTCATGCCCCCCCTCTGCCTCCAAAAATAACTGCACCTTGAAACCCAGTGAATAGACTCATGACAAGGAAGTCTTGTGTGAAAAGAGATAAACTTTAATATTTTCAAGAAAACCAAGAACAGAGCAAACAATCATGAAGATGATAACAAAGAAAAATCAACTATTGAACAGGAAGAAGGCAACAAGTCAACAACAAATTCAAAAAAACTATTTACATGGAAAGATTCTTCATAATCAACAAAACAAAAAAGCACACAACAGTCACAACAATAGGTGGTAACTAACTATTTACAGGTAGGAGAAATAGCTCCTCTAAAAAGCCATATCACTGACAGTGTCAATGGCTAAGCAATGGCAGGTTCAGTGGCCTCCTCCTTGGAGCTATCTTTCTTAGGAGGTGCAGCATCTTCTCCTGGTTCACCTCCATTCTAACCAGACAAGCCTCCAGTGCTGCTATTCTTTTTTTTTTTCAAAATTTCACTTGTCCCTTCCTAAGCTTGGAGGGCTATCAGTATGCTGAGTGGCTGCTGGGGTGGCTGCTTCTTCTTGGCCATGTGGTACTGCAGATGGCTGTGGCCCTGCTGCACTGCCCCTGTCTGTGAGGGGCCCTGCTGCAGCTGCTGCTGCTCCTATCTCTCTGCTGGCTTCTCCCACTCCCTCTGAATCTTCAGCACACAGTTCTTAGTCCCTGTGCTGGTTGTCGTCTGCTAGTGGGGCTGGTCCTACTCTTTCTGTGGGACAGGCACTGGATGTGGCAGTGTGTCGGTATTGTCTGCAGTACAGAAAGAGATATGCAGTTTTAGCAGAATGCACTGTGCAAGTGTGTGTGACTGTCAGATTAATGTCATCATCAGTAATTGTAGTACACTACTCTATCCAGTATCACTTCATTTTACCCCGACCTTCTGCTCATGCCATGGCTTACAGCCTCCATATTCATTCAACAACTCTTCTTGGTCACTGTTGTACATGCTACACCCCACCCCACCATATCTAGAGAGGTTGGGAAATATAAAGGCCATGAGTGTGTGAAAGCTTAAGTTGAAGCAATGTTGAAACAGCACCCATATGTTGAGGTATACTGTCTCCTACCCTCTTGTCATGTGCACCCCCACCACCATGTCTCAAAGACAATGGTGTAATACCCATTGGAACCCCCCCCACACACACACAGTCATCTACATTGTGTTTTTCAGACACTGAAGTCCTCATATATAGTTGAATGTGATGATGTTACAGCGCTGTTTAGCCCATTGTGGTATTTGAATTTGTCTCTGTAAACAGTATGTACCATAAAAAGAGCATTAACCATCCCTTCCATCATGTGATGACTACTTGTTTAGTGTTAACAGAATAAGGGAATCATACCATGTGCATGGTGTGGTTCACTCAACCCAGTACTAACTTAGTGCACTACCAAACAGTGTATGCTGCAACATATACAGTATTATACTCAGGCTGAAAGATGTGGTGGTGTTTGTCAGAGTTAGTGGTTCTGTCATGCGTTTGATATGTGAAATGAAAATGAAACAGCAGTAGGCACTAGTAGCAGTCAAGGACCACTTCAAAGGGCAAGTACCAAAGCAGTGCTGTTATGGAAAGACACCCAAACATGGCAGATGATGATCAATTTATGCACAAATGGTTATGTCAAACATTTTCTCACAATATAAGACTGACATCGAAGGTCAGGAAATTGGTATGGGGTTTGCATACTAGTGATTCCAGTAATGATAACTGTGCCTCATATGAGAATATGATACAAAGAACCATACAGATACCTCATGGGTAAAAACAAGGTACAGGGAGGCAGCACATGTTTCAAAGGAAAATATGCACAATTACGGGGACTTCCGCTATGACATTAGATGGAGGGAGGTTCAGGGGGAATGTGAGGAAGCACTTCTTCACTGAGAGAGTGGTAGAGGGGTGGGACATCCTACCAGTGCAGTTAGTCATGTGAGAAACAGGATTCAAGAAAGCATAGGGTAGGCACAAGAGGATGTTGAACATTAAAGTGGGGGGGGACCAGTCCAGAGACAGGGTAGGGTGTACAGTGACACAGTAGTATAAAAGACAGGTAAAATGCAGACTAGTTGGCCCTGGACCATGAGGCCCATAAGTGATGGCACCTACCTTCTATGTTTCTCTGTCTCTATATGTCATTGATACAGCAGACCGGAGTTTCATGGATACTTTCACAGCCTCCATTGACCAGTTCAATTACAAACTGTGTTGCCTGCATTAAGAAGCAAACTGGACCTATCTCTGCTCTGAGGTCATCTTGTAAGCTGCTTACAGTACTGCAGGAGCAGTACTGCGCAGTAGTCCTCTTACTTATCTGTTTGCCTAAGCTAGAAATACATAGACATGCAAACATTATTTACTATCATGATTTAAGTCATGCCTCATCCAGCAATGGCAATGCTAACACTATCATCCTGACAGCAGGTTACCATGTGGAAAAGAAATATATTTTAGATGGTTCCACCATGCTGCATTGACATAAATCCTGTTGAATCCCTTGACAGCAATGGCACTATGTTGACTACAATTGCACTTGGCATTGTGCCATCAGGAGAAGTGCTTTTGTTTTTTCTGGGGTCTGTGCCCCCGAACTCTACATGATGGGGGCAGAATTGAATATAATCAACTCTGGGTCAAGTTGTTCTGAAGAGGGGACACAAGACCTGAAGAAAGCATGCCAGGGTCCCATGCGACCATTGCAGCATACTGTCAGCATTGTCACTATAATGGATATCACAGTTAAAGTAGTCACCCTATTGACAGTATACCATTTTAGATATATTTACAAAAGTATATTTCAAATATATTTTTGATCATATGTCTGAAGTATATATAGTATATCTCAAATTGGCAGGTTTTGATATGTCTGATTTATTTGCAGAATAAACATGACAGATATATGTAAGATTTATCATACATACAGGGTATATTTCCATAATATATTTTTTATAGATGCATGATATACATTTTATATATCTGCTTATATATCTTGGATATTTAATAGATATGCTATTTTGTGTGGTTGACATATATCCAAAATATTTTTTTAAATATATGCATTGTAAAAATATCTTAAAATATCCAGACAAAAAGACAATGGATTACTCTTGAGGTAACATGTCTTTAACTGTATATTTGAAATTTCTCCTGTTAGTAACTATTTAGATATCTATAGTATAATTATCATTTAATGATGCACCATTACCTCGGACTTAGAGATTATACATTTATACTTATAGATGGAACTTACCTCTTCTTGATTTCACAATTTATAAAGGTTCAAATTGGTATTTACACCATTCCTGTTTGGTTTCCTTTTTATGTCGGAGTGAGTTCCTACATGTACTTGTTTTTTTTTACTCTTTACCTTGCCCTCTGGTCTGTAAGCTAATGGTGTCAATTCAGAACTATTTTAAAAGTAGAAATTACCATGATTTTTGTTGATAAACTATACTTTTGAAATATGCAAATTAGTTATGCAAATATGTACACAGTACCACAGCAGGCATTTGCGAAAATATTTTTGACATATCTAAAAATATATATTCTGCATATATTCTACACATACTCGATCCTGCAAGCAAACAAGATACGTATTTTACTCACAGCAGAAGTTAGGTACACACGCATACTGGACCAGGAGCTCCAGAAGACACTTCTTGGATTTTCCATCACAATGTTTGTTTGTACAATACAGAAAAAATATCGTAAAACTAAAGTCAAATGTAGCAATAGTAGAAAACAGACCTCCTGACAGGACCAACATTTTGCACTGTGCTTGAAAAAAGCACAAGAACAGCACAAAATATCAGTCCTGTGAGGAGGCCAGTTTTTTACTTTTGCTGGTTTTGGCTTCAATTTTACACCATTTCACTTTTTGTACAAATAATTTTTGCGATAGAAAAATCTAAGAATTGTCTTCTGGAGTTCTTGATGTGGTGTATGTGTATGTGCTTAACTTTTACAGTGAGTGCTGTTTACATTTAGGTTGTGAGCACCACTACATTTTGGAGCTGCCTTCTTTGCTTATATACAGTATACAGTATATTTTACTATAAGAAGATATGTAGAAATAGTGCATTCAATATATATTTACAGAATGTGGTCTATATATATTATAAATGTATATGCAATATATATTCCAGTCATATTTATAAACTATAAAACATATTTATTTGCTATGTAAAACATATATTAAAAAATTGTATTATCAGTATGCATAACAGGATACATAATACATATATTGCAGATACTTTCCAGATGTATATCAGGCCAACCCTATTTTAACATATATGAAATATATCTCAGAAAATACATCTCTAATATATTGAAAATATATGTTTGCTTACATACACTTATTGTAGAAATGTCAGAGTAAAATTACACTTGTATAAAACTATAATACATTTTCATTAGGGAGTCTATAAAAACATCAAAAAGTACCACACAATATTTTCTTTGATAGTATAACAAAACATATACATTTAGTATGTCAATGCCAATGAGACATATCTCATTGACTTCTGCAAATATCTAAAATATAACTGGGATAATGCACACATATCTGAAATATATGATATATTTAGGCATTCAGATATAGCCTGCATATTAACAAAATACAGTATACTTATTTTCCATACGAGTATAATTTAAAACTGTTATGAATACATTTTTGTGTTTCTTATATATTCAGTATCTTACAAGGGAAACCAAAAATGAAAAGGTATAAGTATTTTAGACTATATATGTTAGCTAGATTCAAAACATATTGTTTACCCAAAATGCAAAATATGTGGAAACTGCAATAATGTGTATGCACAAATAAGTATTTTTTTATTTTATTTAAGGACATAACATTGAAAGAACAACAACTTAAAATCTGAAATACTGCAGAATAGCAATATTTTTATATATATATATATATATATATATATATATATATATATATATATATATATATATATATATATATATATCTATATATCCCAAATATGATACATCTTGGATCATTCTGCAAATATCTAGAATATATCTTCAAATATGTCTGAAAAGTGTGACTATATCTGACATATGTTTGAAACATATTTGTGGATATAAGGATATCAGCGTCAGTGGTTCAGTAGGTAGCACACTTGCCTCTGAGGCTGGGAGATCAGAGGGCTGTGGGTTCAGTTCCCACATCTGGCACTTGGGTTAATATCCCAGTACTGACACTGTAGTACAGCATGAGAGGGGTGCTGCACTTCTGAGGTGCAGTCTTTTGGATGAGAATTTAAACCGAGGTTTCATCTGCCTGGATTGGTGGTAGTTCAGGTGGATGTTAAAGATCCCATGGCACTTATCGAAAAGAGTAGGGGAATTTTTTATTGAAAACTTCTTACAGTAAATAATGAATGTAATTACATCATACAAAATCATATAAGAAAAAAGAAACAGGAGTAAATAAAACAGCTGACAGAGACAATTTCAACCAAAACAATCCATAATTATACAAAAACCCACTCCAAAAACTCAAAATGTCCAGTCTAAGAATATAGCTGACAAGAAAAGAAATGGAAAGAAAAAAAACATATATATTCAGTAAAAATAACGATCCACTGATAAGGAACCAAAATTATCCTGTGTCAAGCCAGTGTAATAGCTTCCAGTATTTTTTAAAAGTACTTGATAAGAGATATCCTTTTTCAACAAGATAGATTTTTAGGATAGTAGAATGGATTTTCCAAAATAACTGTGTTGGAAAAATAAATTGTTGTTGCAGAGACCAAACACATCTTGCTTGCCAGATATGGTACTTAAAACAAGCTAAAATAACATGAATGGTATCCGGAAAATATTTACACCAAGGTACAGGTAATATTCCAAAAAATAATACATCTTCAGTAATATCCTGAACAGGAAAATTATTCAATTGAAGGGAGGCATATGCCCAAAATTCAAGAATATAAGAACATTCAAAAAATAAATGTGGAACAGTTTCTATTTGTGTATGACATATATTGGTTCTTGGACATCCTCTGACCGATACTTCTTTATGTTTTAAGTTACCTTTCACATGTAGTTTTAAATGAGCCGAAGCAAACCACATCCCACATATATGCAGGAATTCTTTTGAAGTAAGATATTACCAATTTGTAGTACTACAGAATCAGGAAACACCGAAAAATGTGATGGAATCAAAAAGGATTCCATTATTTTTCCATATAATGTTTTCCTATTATAGGATTCTAACTGTGCCTTACAAAGACCCCAAGTTTTGATTTTGGAAAAACATGATTTAAAATATACAGGAAGACCTGATAAGGACACTTGTTTATGAATACAGTTGAAAGATTCCCAGTTTAAAAGCCATGTAGATACTGACTGCCATACCCAACTATACCAAATTTTCTCATCTTTTCATAATAAAGGACATAGGTTTTTTGACACAAACAAAGAGAAGAAAAAAACAATGGGGTTTATCATCCTAATTCCTCCTAACTTAAAGTCTTGATATAGTACACCCCTCTTAATTGGGTTTAGTCTACTACCCCAAATAGCCGAAAAGAATAAACCATAAAGAGTGGTGTCAAGAGAAGGTGGAGGCGGAAATAAGGCTCCCAAATATAAAAACATACTCAGTAAATAAGTTTTTACCATAAAGACTCTTTTCTTTTTTGACATCATCCACTTATTCCAAATATTAACCTTCAATTTAGCTAAAGTCAAAGAAAGTTCCCAATTATAAAAAGCAGGATCCTCCATACCCCAATATACACCTAATATCTTCCCAGGACCAACACAAATCGGAATATCAGGATTATCCATCACTATTGAAGTATCTAAATTAAGACAAAAATACTTACTTTTTGAAAGGTTAATTTGTGAACCGGAACCCTCCGCATATGCCAATAACAAGGCAGCTGTAGCTTGGCACGATGGGAGATCTGCTAAAGTAAGACAGAGATTATCAGCATAAACAATTGTTTTAACTTCTAAACAAGTACTATTAAAGGACAATCCCCTAATGTTGTCACTAGCATTAATCACAGAAATAAGTGGTTCTAAAGATAGGATATACAGTAAAGGGCTTAAAGGACAACCTTGTCTGACACCCCTAGTTACCGAAATTGGAGTACCCAACCATCCATTTATCAAAGGGGTTGCCAAAGCCTTATTATAACATGTTTTTAACCATGAAATAAAAGGTCGTGGAAAATTCATACTATCTAGGCAGGACCATAAATATGTGTGAGAGACACTGTCAAAAGCTTGTTTCTGATCCAAGCTGAGTAAAACCCATAAGGTCACCTGAATGACCTCTAAAAATCTCACGCAACAGGATAAGGCCATCTTATATCGATCTTTCTGGAACAGAACAGAATTGTGTGGATGAATTACAGTTTCTAAACAGAGTGATAAACGACACTAAGAATCTTTGAAAGAATCTTATAATCACTATTCAAAAGGGTAATAGGTCTCCAATTATTCAAATTAGTCCTGTCTCCCTGTTTATGTAATAGAATAACTAAACCTTCATACATACTAGGAGGCAAGAGACCCAGATTTAAACTATATGTGAAAAGTTCTGTCAATTCCGCTAAAAAAGATGGTAACAAAAGTTTATACAATTCATTTGGTAGTCCATCAGAGCCAGGAGTCTTATCTGAAAGGGAATTTTTAATAACAATTTCCACTTCCTTACATGTAATAGGTTGCAACAATGTGGGAAACAAATACTCTGGAATTTTCTTTAAAGAACAAGAGGATAACCATTTCTCCACATCCGACTTGGATGGGTTCGAATTTGCCGTAAACAGACAGTAAAGCTGTTTATGTACTTCTTTTAGGATATCATCCTTTCCAAAAATAATATCCCCTGAGGATTGTTTTAAGGACGCAAGGTCCTTTTTTTGCCTGGATGCCTTACAGAAATCAAACGGATTTGTATGTGCTCTGGAACCGCTAAGGCCAAACCTCTGTTCCTGTCTTAAAGAGGACATACGGTTATATTGTAACTGAGTTAAATAATTTTTTAAAGTGTGAAATTCTTGTTCATCATAAGGCTGACCTTTTACTATACAATCTTGAAAATGCAATAGAGAATCTCTTGCAAACAGGTAATTCCTGGTTCTGTGTCTACATAACAACCTACCTATTTTTTTGAAATAAGTTTGAAAATCTTGTTTTGTATCTTCCCACCATGTATGTTTATCATCATATAGAAAAAATACTGAGCGTCTTGCTTCAATTATGGCTTGGAAACCTTCCCTGACCATTGGAATATCTAATAATGACAGATTTAATTTCCAATAACCAAAACCTCTGGATGTGTTATGGCAATTTGAAAGGGTAACACACAAAAGTGCATGATCAGATGTAGCCACTATATTGGCTGATGGATCACTAGTCTGTAAGGAGGATGACACAAACCAATAATCAATCCGTGAATATTTCTTTCCTTGGAAGAAAGTGTGTGGAGCATGAGAGTGTATAGGAAATACATCTGTTAAACCAGATTGAGTAATTAAAGAATTAAGGAAATGGGTATCACAATAAATTTTTGAAAAAGATTGTTTTTCCCCAGTACGAGATATGTTAAAGTCCCCCCCAAACAAAACATTTCTACAGGAAAACAAATAAGGCCGTATCTGTTTAAGTAATGCAATCCTACTTACTTTGGATTGTGGGCCATAAATATTTATGAGCCTAAAATCTATTGAAGCTAAGGTGACATCAAGCAATAAAGCACGGCCTGGTAAAATATCTACAATATGTGTAACCTTAACCTCCGGGGTAGTGAAACAAATACCTAAGCCAGAGCAAAGATCTTCTCCTCCAGACCAATAACTAGGGCCCCATATCCATGCTTCAGAAGCTAATTTGAAATCTTGTATGGAATACAATCTAGTATCCTGAAAAAATACAATATCATACTTCAAAGTAGAAAAAAGGTCAAAAGTAGCCAATAATTTAATCCTAGAGCGAATGCTATTAGTGTTCAAACTAGCTAATTTAATGGTATAATTAACTCCAGGCAGAGGGAAAAAGGACATAGGGGTTAAGGAACAAACTTAGCTAGTCTTGTACTTTTCCTAGTACCCTTCTTTGATGCTATAGTGTGTTTCTTTTTAACAGTGCTAACTATTTCAGGGTCTGAGTGAATGCCCAATTGTGAAGAGGCCAAGGAAGTTGAATCAGAGTCATGATCCATTCCATCTTCCTGTTCTGCTAGGACGGAATATCTATTTTCTGATACCGGTACTCCCAACACTGAAGGAGCAATATTCTGTACAGGAGGGCCAGGTTCCAGTAAAGGGGGGGGGCAAAATTTCTGTCAGTTGTTTACCCAATGGAGAGTTTAAAACTGGTGCTCCTGACAAGGTCTTATTATCCGTAAGTTTATCCCTATCCTCTCTTGTAGTAGAAGTTTGTACAGTTACAAAGGGGGGGGGAGAATGTTACCTTGCGTCAGAGGCCTCTGAGGTTGTGCGTCCGAGGGACTGGTGGCTACAGGTTTGGTGGCTCTATGCACATAAAAGTCCTGTACACCATAATTAGCCTCACCTGTGTTATGGGCAGCCCATGGACAGTCCAAAAAACAATGACCTGTATCTTCACAAAGGTTACATTTCAGTGTATTAATACACTGATTACTAGTATGTCCAACATACCCACAATATGTACATCTTAGTATAGTGCATGAGGAACTAAGGTGACGTAAAGATCCACATTGAAAGCATCGCTTGGTTTGCCCTGGATAAAAAATAAATCCTTTATCCCTGCCTATATAAAAACAATTAGGTAAGTGCTGTAAGCCATCTGAAGTTTGGAGTAACTTAACCTTCATTTTCCATCCACCATTCCAAAACCCCTCTGAATCCAAAATAGGATCCGGGGTACCTTGCAAGTCACAATGTTTTTCTAACCAAAATAAGATATCAGAGATATTAACCCCTTCATTTCTGAACAAAACAATAATAACATGAAAAGGCTGCTTTGTTAAAGGAATAACTTGAAATGGTGTCCATAATGGATTAGTTTTAACATTCATATGTTTAATCCAAAAACGCTCTAACAATTCTGGGGACCTAAAACTAATATCAAAAGTTACTTCCCCAGGGGCGTGAATGAGGGCATAAACCTCCGAGGGAGTAAAATCCAATGATTGTTTGATCAATTTACGTCCCACATAATACCTGTCAGGAATAGAATCTAAGCCACCCATATATCGTAACCTGACAGCATTTCTACATTTTGCAAGCTCTACAGGTTTTTTAAAAAGGTCAGCATATGAAGACTTAGGGTCATTGACTGGGTCTTGTACAGTTTGAGCGTCCTGTAAAGGTACAGCATTAGCAAAAGTTTCTGCAGTTTTTTCATAAGCCATATTTTTGGAACAAGAAGGATCCTGTAGGTTTATGTCCACGGCCGGTGTAGAAAGAATATTACCTTGCGCTTGTTCATCCGCTACTGTATCTGCTCAGTTTCGGGAAGTCTCAGGTAAAACTCCGAGTTGTGGTTGTGGCAGCGATGGTAGTAAAGGAGTATGCTGCAGAGGGGTATCTGAGGGAACTGCAGAGGTCCATTCCCCGGAATTCAGCTGACTCCAGCCAGCTTCTCTGACAGCACGCTCCGGTGACCATCCGGGACCTCCCGGCATCTCCAACCCTTCCTTGGCAACTGGAATGTTTACTTCTGACGTCTCTGAGTCTTTCGCAAAGACTTTGGTCTGAAATGAAGAAACTGCAGTTTCGGGACTACGTTTACGTTTCTTGTCCCTATCTACCTCCGACTGCTTACGTTGTAATTCCTCTTCTAAAAGAAATAGCTGGCGTTGTAGCAAGGTGCGTTTTTTTTCCAGTTCTTGAGTAGAATCTGTTAAAGAGACAGCCGTTTCAGAAACAGGAAAAACTAATTCTGGTGTGGCTGATAATCTTAAATTTTCCACTTCAGTTGACTCTGAGGCTGTGTCGGACTCCACGGCAATAGCAGGATTCACTGGCAGTATCGTTTCTCTTCCCAGAGAAACACCTGCACCGGCAGAGTCCCGTTCCGTAATGAGCTCCTCCATCCTGCAGACGGACTGACAAACGTCACCCGCCCACAGAGTAGGGGAATTTCCCCAATGTCCTGGCCAAATTTCCCTCATTCACTAAAAATACCACCAACAGCTTAATCTGGTTCAAGGTCAGTTGGCATTCATCTGTATTCCCTCCCCCGGGTCGTGCCTGAATATAGGCAGGATTTGTCTAGTGCACTTATCCAGTCAAAAAAAAAATTTCAGATATTTGAAAAATATAGATGTTTTCCATATGAGTTCTGCTGAGTAGTTGTAGATAGCTACCTGATGGCCAGTCATTGCCCTTCTACTTAATTTTGTCACATTGTGACCACTGTGCCATAACTCTACAGGTGATGAATGATGAGGCCATGCACACCACCTCAACCCACTATACATTCACTCTTTATATTCACAATTTTTTGAGGTGACACCTTGCACTCCACTGGGGATGGAATGACACATCACCACCAGTGCCTACCGCAATGCTGCAGTTTAATCAGGTCAGATGGACCTGGTACTCACAAGTGATGATTCATAAATTTTCTAAAACACTGATTGGGGCAGTCAAGGCTATGCCACTTTTTAAAGTGGAATTGCATTGGATATGGAATTAATTACTGCCACCCCCGGCCCTCTTCCAGTGACCATGTAGCCAAACTGGTAGTCTGTATGTCATGAACTGGACTGCTAATGCACTGAATGATTTCCACAATTGTTATTTGTATTTTAATGTAAACTTATGAGGATTACATAGACAAACTGAACACCCAATCCCCTACCGTGCCTCGTCTGTCATAAATGTTGATCTGTGCACATGCTTACCACCAGCCCTCCCACCACCCAGTCACCTGACCAACCCTGTAAAAAAAATAAACCTAGTCACCTGGTGGTTAGTGGTCCAGTTTCCCACCCCATCACCTGCCCAGCAAATGCCCTGGTTGCTAGTGGTCCTTCCCCACCACCCACCCAACATGTATAAAAATATCCCTGGTGACTGGCGAATGGTCCCTCCTCCCACCCCTCACCCACCCGATAAATGCCCTGGTGGTTAGTGGTCCCTCCCCTCCATCCAGTCACCTGCCTATATGGTCCAGTAAACCACCCCAATCCCTATCTCCATTCATAGTGGGGTCCGTAGATAATCTTTAGTTTTGCATCTATTTAAAAAAAAATACCAGGTGATCTAGTGGTTTCAAACCCCTCCCCATCCCTGATCCCCAGTCCCTGAATAAATAATTAATTCCTTTGTGGTAAAGTTCCCCCCACTCCAGCAGGTGTCCCACCACCCCTCTCCCACCCCATCCCAAACCCCAGTGGGTGGACCAACACTGCCCTCTTCTCTCCACTACAGCTGGCCCACCCACTGAGCTGTCAATGAATGAGTATGTTGTACAATGACATGCTCATTCATTGACAGCTCAGTGGGCAGACCAGCTATGGTGGAAAGAGGAGGGCTGTACCAGTCCACCCACAGGGGTTTGGGATGGGGTTGTGAGTGGGGTGGTATGACACCTGCTGGAATGGAGGTGTGTGGGGGGGCACTAGACCACCAGGGAATTAATCATTTAGTCAGGGACTGGGGATCAGGGATGGGGAGGGGGGCTGAAACCACTAGACCACCAGGGATTTATTTTTTTAAATAGCTGCAAAACTAAGGACTATCTATGGACCCTGCTATGGATGGAGATTGTGATTGGGGGGTTACTGGAGAGTACGAGTGGGTGACTGGCTGGAAGGGAGGGACCACTAGCCACAAGGGCATTTGTCACATATAGCCACAATGGAGACAGTTGCTATGCACATGAATGCAGAAGTAACAACTGTGTAAGTTAGCAATGTTGTGGTTGAACAACATTAACACAATAACCAATTAGAAAGCAATCCAAAATGGATGCAACATCCTCTCAGTTCATGCACCTGTTCCTGAAGATATATATGTGAAATATGGTGATGCTCTGGCAAGCAAGAAATTTGATGGCACTGTTACAGATAAAGTACATCTGTGGTGTGACACACACACACACGCACACACACACACACACACACATCACCATCAAAGAGGGGTTGTAGTCAGCTCAGGGGGTCTACATTATGCATGACACCACAAGCAACTATGGTAACAACACAGAGCTATTTCCTATTCTTCACATTTTGTTATCTCAATGTAATTATGAAAAAAAGGCTCACATTACATGAGGTGTATCAGGGTAACAGTTTATCTTTAACTTGTTCGTGACAATCACTGTTGGAACTATATAGTGGCAGGGCTTAGCCCCACATAAAACATAGCTGTGCAGTATGCCACGGTGGCTCAACCTCAAGGTTGGAGCACTGCTATTGAGTGTCCAGAGTTATAATGTAAAAATTGGGTTGTAGTTCACAGTCGTGCCTCCATGACCCATCCTGGCTCACTGTAAAAACAGTCATATGACTGATGAAAACAATAACTTATGTAGAAGATCACAATAACTCTGAATAATAAAGTCAGTATACTCAGTAGTGCAAGGGTGCCCACTGGTGCAGTGGTAGCACTACCGCTTGCGATGCCAATGACCCAAGGTCAGGAGCAAGCTTGGGTTGATGGAGGGCCAGCTGGGGGAAGAGGATTGAGCACCCAAGGGGCTGCTCTCATCCTTTGGTGAGGGTGGACTGCAGGCCCACCCACTTTACCACCACCTAGGTGACCACAGGTGGTGTTGCAGCAGGGCTGTAGAGCAATTGGAAGGGGAGGACATCGGTTGGGAGCAGGAGTGGAGACACGTCTCAATGTGCTCTGCCTCCTTTTGTTCTCCTTGCATGCTGGCATTCTCGGGGGACGGGGTCAGAACAAAGGAAAAACACAGTTGCCACAACTAGTAGATGGAACCTGGCTGCCCCAGATGTCACAACCAGGCTCCCAATGGGGTACCACTGGACCACCTGATGCACACTCTATTGTACTGGGGGGGATAACCCAGGCTCCTCGCCCAGGGGAGTAGGCCAAGGCAGGATGGGTACAGGTCCAGCAGCATCTCTGGGAGTTACCCGGGGCAAGACTAGAGGACACCCAGCCTAAGGATTACTGAAGAGTAGTTGCTGTAGCAGAGAGAATGGGGCTGAAAAAGAGCAAAGAGAAAAAAAGGACACTCACTAATGCTGCTGCCCTCCACCTGCATCCTCTTCCCTTCTGCAGGTCCGGTGGTGGTCTTATCTGCTTTCTTCTTCCTCTTCCCCTTTTCAAAGTTTTCAGAGATGGTCACTGCACCACCAAGTGCCTCCAGTATGTGACTGTCTCTCCTTTGGAGGTCATTCCACTTGTGTTTTATCTGGTGGACAGTACGTGACACAGGTCCCTCTCCCTTGGCATTAAGAGTTGCCTTCATTAATGCCCACAATTTCTGTCTCTCTTTGAGAGGTAGCCTATTTGGGCCAAAATGTTTGCCCACATGGCTGGTCACCTCCTTTACTAAAAGTGCAACCTCCTTATAGGAGAATGCGGGTGCCAGCTTTTTCTGTGGGCTTTTGGTAGCCGAGGTGGTAGCCTGCTGTTTTTGGCCCTGCTGAGGTTGCCCACCCTGGTCCCCACTCTGCACATGCTTTCCTTCTTCCTAGACCTGGCTGCTGCTGCTCAGCCTTCCTTTTACTGTTGCTGCCATCTTGTAAGGAAAACAAATCTCTTACTCCTCTACAATGTAAAAATAAACTTAAGAAGTAATGTGGTCTGCTCTGACCTCTCTCAGAACTACTACACGCTCTCTCTTTCTCTATCTCCCTCCTCACTCCTGTCTCTTCTCAGTTCATTCTCTAGTAAGTAGAAGTGAAATTTGTGATTTCCGCCTGCTGATATGTGGATTTTTTTAAAAGATTTCACAGAAAATTCCACGGGTCACATTGAGTACTGTTTAAGAGATGTGGAATTATTTTACTGCAGGACCGCATAAAACAGAAATACGTTATATGTGGAAAACGTGCCCGCACCCGTGGCATTCTGGGAAAAATTATGCTTCTTAAAATTATATGCACAATATTCTCTAACATGCAGAATCACAATTATGCCATATTGAGAGGGGCGGCAGATAAAGACGGATTAATACACAAATGATTCCGCCTGTCCAGAGAAACTGGACAATTTGGACTGGAACTTTTTTTCTGCAAGTTAATAAAAAAAGTCTCATAACATACAAAAAAACCCACATGTCTAAGTCAGAAATTCCATGCAAGTTGGCAAAATGTTTTCTGAACTTCCACGAAAGCTTAATTCTGACTTTCGCAGAAATTCCGCTGGCAGAATTCTTTTTCATGCATACCTACAAAGAATGTAATAATGGTGCTAATATACAGTAGCATAGCAAGTACAAACCATGCTAACAAAAGTAGCACATATAAACTAGGGAGGCAGAAGTTCGTATCTTAGGGCAACTGCACAACTGAACAACTGCAGTGGGATACACTCAATCGCTGACACAGAAGCTCTGATTTTAAAATGGTGGTGGAAGGGGACAGTCCTAATTCCCACTGGAAAGGCATCCTAAAGGGATAGGCCCACAGAGGGGAAAGCCATTTTCCCATGTTAGAATCTACCCATGGCCCTTCAAGTAGAAGGCAGTCAGAGGATGGCAGATTGTATGGACTTGTTTTGTGCCTTAGGAACCTCAAGAGAGAGAGAGAGGTTAGTGTCCCTGCATGCCTCTGGGGAGAGCCAGTGAAGTTTACTGTAAAGGTCACATTAGTTTATTCTAAAAGGGACAAATAAGGCAAATCGGCATATGCTGTTGTAAATTGTGGTTAGCTGGGAGATGTCTTTCACAATGGTTTCAAAGTGAAAAGGAGAGGCATTATCCACTTTAGGCAATATAGTAATTTTGGCAATAGTAAGCTAACTTCAGGTGTCTTACAGTTCTTTAATCTGTATGCTAAATCCAATTTTTGATAAATTCTTTTATTCAGAGAATCAATGTGGTTGGAGTAGGTGAGAAAAGGTTCGGGTGTGATCCTAGGGATCTGAAGGTGTGTATCTACTCGAGTAGCCGACCAGCAGAGCAGGCAATATTTTGGGGGAATACTGGTTGGAGAATTTCAGTTTTGAGCAAAATAGCATGGATTTTTAGTAGTAGCTTGTTTATCCGGAACCAACTTTGGATGCGGGAAGTGCCATCATTCAAATTCTGATAGAGATTGGTCATTGAGTTTGAGCAATGGAAAATAATGAGATCAACAACGTATAGGAGAGCATTACTGCTGCTGCAGGATTGAGAGAGGTTGTTTATAAATATGGAGAAGAGGAGACAGCCTAGAATAGATCACTATGGTAAACCATACTTTATGGGCTGATTAGCAGGTGTACATTTCCAAGTGAAAGAAGTTTGGACCTGCCCAATCTCTATATGGTTAAGTGATATTGTGTATGGATTTCTATACACTTAACATCTTTATTGTGCATGGACAAAAGTTATCTACAGTTCAAAGGTGATAAAAAGTTGTTTTGCATGGTTCAAAGGTCACACAAAGTTGCTGTGTAAGTCATCAACTGTTAAGCCCCTCCCTCAACATAATAATTTATCTGTAATATAGCTACTGACTGAGCTAATTAAAGGTGGGAAGGGAAGAGTGCAGATGGTTCGACTTACTACTGAACATAAACTGAAATTTTCACTTTTGACATACAGTAAATCCATATACTACAAAACATAAAACATGGGAAACAATGTCGAACTTGGCTTCTGTTTCCAGAACTTCACTCTCGAGATCAATATAATGTTATCTCAACCCCTCGATGGAAACACAGCCTTGTTATGTATGGTTGCCAATGCATTATTTTCATTCTCTGGTTTGAGCTATCATGTTTACTGTCTTATAAATTCCCTTTTATATCCTGGTAGAACTAAAACATTAAGTAAAAATAATTAGAATTCTGGAATCCTCCCCTTTTATATTACATACCTTGCTGCATAGGTATGTGTTCTACTCCATTTCAAATTGGAGACTAATGTCTAGCTTTCCAGCATTCATGGTGGGGGGTTGGGAGGAAACCTCAGAAAATTAAACTGACTTATTTATTAAGAGTTTTACCATGAAAGGGTTACTGAGCCTTAACAGTTCATTTTCACAGGCACCCTGTGATTATTAGGGGTAATGCTCTTTAGATTTATATGTTTCTCATTAAAGTGGTAGGTATGAAAGGAAAATGATATCTGCTTATGTTTCTCGACCACATGCCAAAATTCTCCCCTCTTCATCAGACTATTGCAGCAGTTGTCATTCAATTACATGAATGTAAGATCTCTGACAACCATTGTAAATCCAATTAAACATCTAGTCAGACCAGTTCACATCATTAAGTAGATCTGAAAGAAATTGTTTAGTCTTAGATAACACGTTTTAACATATAGTATTTAGACATAATTCAGCTTCATGTCTAACTCTACATAGAAACATAGAAATTGTTAGCAGATAAGGACTGCCAGGCACATCTAATCTGCCCGTAAGCCCTCCCCTTGTTTTGTTGCCTCCGACCCTACTACTGTAGGTCAACAGCTTTCTCCTCTCCTTCCCGCTTCTAGGGTTCCCTTATGTCTGTCCCATGCATGTTTAAATCCCTCCACTGTGCTTGCTCCCACCACTTCCTGTGGCAGACTATTCCAAGCATCCACCACCGTCTCCATGAAGAAAAACTTCCTTACATTTCCCCTTAACCTGCCACCCTCCAATTTCATATCATGCCCCCTCATTCTTGTACTCCTCCTCCACCCCCTGCATCTTGTTTATGCCTTTAAGGTACTTAAATGTTTCTATCATGTCATCCTGATCCCTCCTCTCCTCCAGTGAGTACATATTGAGGTCCTATAGTCTCTCCTCATATGTTTTGTGGTGCAAGCCCTGCACCATCTTTGTCGCCCTTCTCTGGAACACCTTCACCCCATCAATGTCCTTACAAAGAAGTGGTCTCCAGAATTGTACATGGTACTCTATGTGAGGCCTCACCAGTGTTTTATATAGTGGCATCACCACCTCCTTCCTACTACTAATGATACCTCTGCGTATGCACCCCAGCATGCCACTAGCCCTCCCTGCTGTCTTTGTACTCTGCTTAGACACCTTTAGGTCATCTGAAATGATAACCCCCAGATCCCTTTCTTCCTTGGTGATCATCAGCAACCCCCCCCCCCATTCTGTAGCTCTCACCAGGGTTCCCTTGTCCCAGTTGCATTAGTTTACACTTCTTTCAGCTGAACCCCAGCTGCCACACTTCAGACCATTTTTCAAGCTTTCCCAGGTCTCTCCTCATTTTTTTCATCCCATCTGGAGTATCCACCCTGTTGCAGATCTTGGTATCATCTGCAAACAGGATGACCTTTCCCCTTCAGCCTTCCCGCTATGTCACTAATGAAGGCATTAAACAGGGCTGACCCAAGGACTGATTCCTGAGGTACCCCACTGGTCACCCCCTCTCCCCAGATTAGATCCTGTTTACCACCACCCTCTGCCTCCTGTCTGTTAACCAGTTCCTTACCCAGTTTACTACCTTGTGACCCATGCCCAGACAACTCTTCTTGCTATTCAGCCTTTTATGTGGGATGGTGTTGAAGACCTTGCTGAAACTGAGGTAGGTGGCATCCACCACTCCCCCTGATTTACCTCCCTCGTCACCCAGTCAAAAAAATCTATCAGATTTATTTGACATGACCTCCCTGCTGTGAATCCATGTTGCCTCAGATCCTGGGCATTATTGGATTCCAAGTGTCCCACTGTTCTTTCTTTAAGTAGTGCCTCCATGATCATCCCCACTACTAAGGTGAGGCTGACTGGCCTATAGTTCCCTACCTCCTCCCTGCTACCACTCTTGTGTAGAGGGACTACATGTGCCCTTCTCCAGTCCTCCAGAACTACTTCTGTGTTTAGAGACTCAGTGAACATGGCTGCCAGAGGTGCTGCTAGCTCTCTCCTCAGCTCCCTTAATATCCTTGGGTGTCTGCCATCTGGCCCCATTGCTTTGTCCATCTTTAGCTTTGTGAGCTCCTCCAGGACTCTCTCCTCTGTGAATGAACTAGTGTTCACTTCCCCCCCTTCATATTTGTTGCCCAGCTGTGGCCCCTGACCCTCCCCCTCTTCAGTGAATACTGAACATAAGTATTTATTCAGTATTTCTGCAATTTCCAACTCTCCCTCCTTACCCTCTCCTTCATCCCCTCTGAGCCTTAAAATCCCTCCCCAGGCTTTCCTTCTCTCACTGATGTAGCTATAGAATGTCTTGTCCCCTTTCTTCACTGTCTGCGATAATCTTTCCTCAGTCCATGCCTTTGTGCTCCTTACAGCCTTCCCTGCTTCCCTTTGATGTTCTAGGTACACCTCCCTGTCCTCCTTCCCTTGAGTCTCCTTATATTTCCTGAAACCTGCCCTTTTGGCCCTTACTTTGTCTGCCACCTCTTTTGAGAACCATAGTGATTTCTTCCTTCTCTTGCCTTTATTTACCAGCCTGATGCATTGATTTGTCACCTCCTCTATGGCTTCTTTCAAGAGTTCCCACTGCTCCTCAACTCCCCCTCCCACCTCCCTCCTTGCAAGGGCTTCTTTGACGCATCTCCCCATCTTAGCAAAGTCTGCCCTTCTGAAATCTAAGACCTTTGCCTTAGTGTGACTTGACTGTGTCCCTGTCCGCATGTTAAACTACACTATGTTGTGGTCGCTGAACCCCAGTTGATCTTCTACCAGGACTTCTGTGATTCTGCCCTCGTTGGTCAGTACCAGGTCCAGAATTGCCCTGTCTATGGTGGAATCAAGCACTAGCTGTCAGAGGCCTGCTCTCTGTAGGGACTCTAGGATGTCCTGGCTCCTGGTTAAAGTAGCTGCCGGGGTGGTCCAATCCACATCTGGTATATTGAAATCACCAGCAGCAGAACCTCTCCTTTTGCTGCCATCTCATGTATTTCATCCAGTAGATCCCTTATCTGCTTATAGATCACCCCTATGCATATTGCTGTGCCATTGCCAGGCTCAAGGGTGACCCACAGTGCCTCAGCCTCCACCAGTCTACCCTGTAATTCCATAGCCATTATACTGTCTCTGATGTACAGCACCATTCCCCCCCATTTTTACTCCCCATCCCTTCTAAACAGAGCATACCCCGGTACATTTATGTCCCATCCATGATTTGTGGTGTACCAAGTCTCTCTCTCTCATAGTTGCTATGTCCAGTTCCCCCTCTACTAGCAAGGCCTCCAGATCTGAAATTTTATTTCCTAGGCTGTGGGCATTTGTTACCATGGCTTTCCATGTTTTGTTGCCTGTCCTCCCCCTACCCCTGTTCTTGCTCCTCTGATTCTTTCCCCCACTTCAGTATTCTTTCTTATATGGGTTTGATTCCTCTGCTTTTTCCCTTGTGCTTGGTTCTGGTATCTCTATGTTCAACTCATCTTTCTGCTTCTCAGTTCTGGTTTCTTTGACTTGTGGGGGTGGGCTACTATTGTTTTCCTGCTCCTGTTTACCCCCCTCCCTTTGGCTAGTTTAAACACCCCTTAACAAAGCATTTAAACCGTTCATTAAGGACTGCTTTCCCTTTCCTGGACAGATGCAGTCCATCACCCTTGTACAGAGCCACATCGTTCCAGGTGGGTCCCAAGTCCCCAGTGAAGCCATACCCCTTCTTGCTGCACCAGCCCTTCAACCATGTGTTAAAGCTACTGATATGGAGATTCTTGTCCCCCCCTTCCCCTCACTGCTGTGGACCGGCAGCACCTCTTAAAAGGTCATGGAGCTTGCTATCTTCCCCAGGCGCTCTCCCAACTCACTAAAGTCCTCTTGAACCTGCTCTAAGCTTGCCCTGCTGTTGGATAGGTCATTCATTTCCAGGTGGATAATGACCTCCAAACTCCCCTCTCCTTACCAATGTTTCAATGATCCTCTGGATCTGTTCTCCCTCCCTCCCTCCCTCTGAGCTGTGCCTCCTGGAAGGCACTTGACATCTCTTTCCTCCCAGCTGTCTATGCCCAGCTCCATTCCCCAGACAACTAAGTCCCCCAACAGGAGTAACATCTTCCTTTGGGGTCTTCTTCCTCCTGCCACTGGGGCTCCCTCCTGGAGGACCCTCGCCTTCCCCCTGGTCGCAGCCTTGGGTTCCCTTGTGGGACTCTCCCGCTTCTCCAGAACAGAATAGGAGTTCCTGAGCTGGACTGGATGAGGGATATGCCAGTCACTCCCCCTTCCTGACCCTCCCTGAGCCCATAATAGTCCATCCCTCCCTCTGCCTTGGCATCCAATGTGGCAGTGGCTGGGGACATGGTGGTCTCTGGGTGGGAGCGAAGGTCTCCAGTACTCCTGCCAGCTTGGCCTGGGGGCTGGCCACCTCTGACCTCAGCCCAGAGAGGTGCCTACAAATAGGGCAGCACCGCAGTACTGAGAATGTCCTCCTGAAGGCTGCTGCTCCACACCCATTGCACTGCACCACTCCCTGAATCTTTCTCTTCTGCCTTATTCCTTCCCCTTTTACCCTGTGTGGTTGCTCTTTATCCATGTAAAGGTTTTTTTTTTCACTGTCTTCTTCTTATCCCTCCTCCTCCCTTTGCTGCCTACTTCATGTTTTCTGAACTACTCAATGATCCACCCCTTGTAATTGCTGTCTGTATATCCAAGCGTCTGCTCATTGTACTGTTCATCCAACCAACCCTCTGCCCTTACTGTCCCTCTGCCTTCCTGTTAAGTTCTTAACTAATGGGTGGGATTGATTTTAACTGCTCTGTTAAATTATCAGTAAGAGGGTGTGAATGCTTTTTGTGCTATGCATATTCCAATAGGGAGTTGTTGTCTACCTGCAGCCTATAAAACTGGACTATCCTGGGGGTGGGTGGCTGGGATATAGCCTACAGACAGATGGAAAAGAAAAAACTCTTCACTCCAGCTCTCTGTCCTCACTCCTACTCCTTGCCTTCTGTCCCCTGATTCTGTGAACCAAGACAGTTAGTTCACTACAGCAGCTTCCTGTTCTCCGGAGTGCCTCTGCCCTGCAACAGATCAGGAATAGCCCCACAACTGCGTTCCAAGCTGAAAACAAAGCAACACTGCAAGAAAGAAACAAAAAAAAACAACACTGTACACTGTCCCCTGCTCCTTTTCATCTGATAACCCCCAACCTATAACAAAATAAAAATCTATATGGAAATTCAGCAAATAACTCCTCTCCCCTCACCTTCGTGGGTAATCATCCCCTCTTCCCATCTGCTTTTTGTACTCGCTGCTGAAAAAAGAAAATCTGAAGGAAATCAGCCGAAGTTACACCACTCTCCAAAAGTCACGGGGTTTGACTGATCCCCCAACCCGCTCCTCCTCCACGGCTGCTGCAGAAAAAATCTCTCCATCCCAGTTGGGCAAAGAGAGGCCACACAAACTGGTGGTATCCTGGTGCACCCAGCATCCCACTGGAAAACAGAGTGGCCAGAATCAGGATTAAAATCAGAGGCCATGCCACTGGACATACTGGTGCTCTTGGGACACGGCCTGAAAAGAGAGAGACTGCACCGCCAGACATGCTGGTGCACCTGGGACTGGGTGCTGATGTTGGTAAGGCTGCAATCTGTTCAGCTGGCTTCTATGCTAGGGACTACAGAACAAGACTTATGGCTCTCGTCTGGTCAGTGAGGATAGAATCTGTTTAGCAATGAAGGGTAGGTGTGTCTAACAGATGAGTACATTTCAAACTGCACTCTTGAAATAGTAACAAACTGCAAGTCAAGTGATGAATTAAGTAATGTACACACCAGCAGGTCCTGCCCCAACTATCAAATACAATACAACATGGGGTGAGGTGATACAGAGGAGAACGCTATACTTTGGCAAAAACTGATGTTTAGAATGTAAACCCAAGTGTTCAAACAGGTCGGCAAATTGTATTTATATTTTTATTTAATTTTTCTCATCTCAGTCTATAACATCTTTAAATGCAGTTCAGTTTTTATTAAGTTTATTTGATCTTTGTAGAAACAAAAAAGGAAAAAAAGACTGGCCCAATGGGATGGAGAACTGAGGCAATGGGTGCCTCACCTTCTGCCATGCCAGCAACCTGGGTTCATAAACAGATGCGGGTTGCT
The DNA here is from genome assembly GCA_016271365.2 of Neoceratodus forsteri. Lineage (NCBI taxonomy): Eukaryota > Metazoa > Chordata > Ceratodontiformes > Ceratodontidae > Neoceratodus > Neoceratodus forsteri. Next base: position 593,111,792 of record CM028133.1, on the reverse strand, counting down.
TAGGCACAGACCAGGGAAAGGGAGAACTGAGCCTCCCCCAAGACAGCTCTCCTCCCTTGGGGAGGGTGGTCTCGGTGTCCCATAAACAGGCTGCCACCTAGAGGTTCTAGGTGGCAATGCAGTGGGACACCAGGGACGGTGACCTACCCTCTTGACGTCAGGGGGTGTCTCCACCGGGCAGAGTTCTCATAATGCACAACTGCACATGCCAAGGGCCCTGAGAGAAAAATGTAGGAACTCCCTGACCATGGCAGGATGGAAGACCTGGCCCTCCACAGCCTTCAAACAGGTGACTGGGCTCCTTGGTCCTCTGGCAGAGCATGGGTGGACAAATGGTAAGTTCCAGAGAAGCCATGTAATAGGGCTAGGGGACCTGTCTGGAAGGGGACTGGTCAGGCAGAAAAGGAGATGAAGTACTAACTAACAAACAAAAAAAGAGAGAGAAAATATTATCAAAGGCAATCCTCCTAAGTAAGGTTCTGCCCTGTGTTTCTTGCTTGCACTGTTCTCTCTCTCTCTCCCCACACGCTACTCTTTTTCAGCAGGTGTCCAGATAGAGACACGGAGAGGTGATGTATACACTCTGACAATACCTGTGTATCTTTTCATGCCAATCAACTTATTTGTAGTTGAAACTGAGGGGGCGACAGACAAAGACACTGAGAGAAAGAGAGAGAGAGAGAAGAGAATAATTCAGGGAGTGCATAAAAGAAAACAAATGTAGTTTGTGTCAAAGTTGATGGTGCTAGTTACTAATCCTATACGTATATAGCCGCCACCATTTTTTAATATTGAAAAAATTTCCTGTAGCATCATGAACTGTTGGCTTAACAATCAAGAAACCCTTCCACAGTGGTGAAAAGCTATGACCAACAGACCTGCCTCATTTCCCATACTACCATGTCACAAACAATGCAATATAGCAGGCAGTAACAACTCACACTAAGCCTGACACAGTGAAATGTTAAGAAGTTGCTCACTTTTAAGTTTTAATGTCATTCTGTCACCATTGATCCTAACATCCATCTTCCCGCAAAAAAAGTGACATTGGATATTGACGGCCATATGTGTTGCATAAGTGCCCCCTTGTCTGTTCTGTAATTGCTCTTTCTGCTATAAACCCTTTTTATTTCTCCTCCACCCCATGTTGCTTTCTTTGCTACATTATTTTCTCTCTCTGTGCTCGTCAAGTGCTTTAAAGGGACACTGCCAACCCCCTTAGGCCTTAAAGTGTCTCTAGTTAAAAACAAACACATTTTTTGCTTGGTCACTTCTACAGAGATTGCTGATGTAGTTGGTATTTTGATGCTGATTCCTTTTTTCTTTTAAAAAGTTAAAAATGCCATCATACTAGCATTGCCACACAAAAATGTATTTGTTTAAAGTCATTGATCAACCCCCACTGCACTGTTCCTGGTCTTGGAAACACCCCCAACACAGTCTAGCCACCTATGATGCAGTGGGAGGAGAGAAAACTATTGCATCATGAGTGGCTGCACTGTATGGGGTGTTCATATGATACATAGGTGGTGATAGCACCTAAGGACTGTGTGGCCCACCTAGTCTGCCCCTTTTCCCTACCTAATGCATTACTGCAGACCCTAACTGAGCTGCAGCTTAACCTCTCTTCTCTATTGTGAGAGTACTCTTATGTCTATCCCATGCATTCCTGAATTCCCCTATCATTTTTGGCCCCACCTCCTCTTCAGGGAGGCTATTCCAAGCATCCACTACTCTTTCTGTGAAAACGTACTTCCTCACATTGCCCCTGAGCCTACCCCACTCTAGCCTCATATCATGCCCCCTTGTTCTTGTACACCTTCTTTTCTGAAAGATGCTACCCTCCTGTACCTTGTTTATACCCCTGACTTGAGATACTTGAATGTCTCTATCATATTCCCCCACTTTCTCCTCTCCTCTCCTCTCCTCTCCTCTCCTCTCTGGAATACATACTGAGATCCTCTAGTCTTTCCTCATATGACTTTTAGTGCTGTCCTTGCACCATTTTTGTTGCCCTTTTCTGGACTGCCTCTATTTTGTCTATGTCTTTCCAGAGATGCGGCCTGTAGAACTGGACACAGTACTCCAGATGAGGTCTCACTAATGATCTGTACAGGGGCATAACCACCTCCTTTTTTCTGCTGGTGATACCTCTGCCTATGCACCCTAGCATCCCACTAGCTCTCCCCACAGCCTTCTCACATAGTTTGGTTACTTTTAGGTTGTCAGATATGATTACCACCAAGTCCCTTTCTTGATTGGTGGCTGTCAGTACCTCTCCCTCCTTCTTGTTCTCCTCCCTTGGATTTCTATGGTGCCCCAAATGCATGATTTTGCACTTCTTGGCATTGAATCTAAGGTGCCATGCTCTCAACCACTCCTCAAGCATGTTTAGGTTATTTCTTATCGCCCCCCTGGAGTTTCAACCCTGGTGGAGATCTTAGTGTCATCAGCAAAGAGGCATACCTTCCCCTCCAGACCCTCTGCAATGTCACTTATGAAGACATTGAAGAGGACTGTCTCCAGCGCTGATCCCTGTGGCACCCCATTGGTCACCCCCCTCTCCTTGGATTGAATGCCATTTACCACCACCCTCTGTGTTCTGTCACTCAAACAATTTGTGAACCAGTTTTCCACCTTAGGACCCACTACCAGGCTGCCCAACCTATTTACCAACCTCCTATGTGGGACAGTGTTGAAGGCCTTGCTGAAATCTAGGTAGGCAATATCCACCACCCCTCCATGATCTACTTCCCTTGTCACCCAGTCAAAGAAATCTATCAGATTTGTTTGACAAAACCTTCCCACTGTGAATCCATGCTGCCTCGGATCCTATGCTCTGCTGGATTCAAGAAATAATGCAATCCTTTCCTTTAGCGGTGACTCCATTAATTTCCCCACCACCAAGGTCAGGTTGACTGGCCTGTAGTTGCCAGCCTCCTCCTTGTTCCCACTTTTGTGGAGAGGGACTACATTCGCCCTCCTCCAGTACCCTGGAACCACCTGTCTCTATCAATTTATTGAATAGGGCCGTCAGTGGTGCAGCCACCACCTAAGTTCTTTTAATATTCTGGGATGTATCCCATCCTGCCCCATAGCCTTTTCCCCTTTCAGATTCTCGAGTTCCTTTAGGACACTTTCCTCCATAAATGGGCTGGTGTCTACCTCTCTCCAATGGGTGCTCCTATCCCCCAACAGTGGTCCTTGTCCTTCCTCTTCTTCTTCTGTGAATACTAAACAAACATATTTGTTCAGGATTGTTGCTTTTTCTTGGTCCCCCTCTGCACACCCCCCTTCCTCCCTTTTTAACCTCACAATCCCACCCCGATCTTCTTTCTTTCACTGATGTACCTGAAAAAGTTCTTATCTCCTTTCTTAATTGTCTGGGCTATTTTTTCCTCCGTTTGCACCTTTGTGCTCCTGACTGCTTTCCCCACCTCCCTCTGCTTTTCCAGATACAATTCCCTGTCTTCCCCCTTCTGTGTTTCCTTGTACCTCCTGAAAACTAGCCTTTTCTCTCTTACATTCCCGGCAACATCCTTTGAGAACCATGGTGTTTTTTTTTCCTTTGTTTTGCTTCTTTGCCTAACACAAAGGCTTGTTGACTCTGCTATGGCTCCCTTAAGGTTAGCCCATTGTAGATCTACATCCCCCCTTCTTCCTCCCCGCCAGGTCTTCCTTGAGACATTCCCCCATTTTTTCAAAGTTGACCCATCTTAAATCCAGGACCCTTGCTTTCATGTGGTTCTGGAAGTATTTCATAAGAGCAGATCATAGATCTGAAACAAAACAAAGTTCAATATAATTGCACAATTAGCATGCATTTCTGTTCTACTAAGAAAGGAAGGAAATAAAAAATAACATCATCATCACTGAATTTTAGAGAAGGTAAGCCATAATAAAATGTAGGGTTTCAACTAGAAATAATAGAAACATAGAAACATAGAAAATGACGACAGAAGGAGCCCAATGGTCCATCGAGTCTGTACATGAGATACCAAGGCCCTATTGATGATCCTGGGGGCTACCCCCTCCCAATTTTATTATTTTTTACCTGTCGGATTGTTCCTTAATTGAGCTCTAAATCTGTCCCGCCTATGCTTGAAACCCTTCACAGTCTTTGCTCCCACCACCTTGTCATGTAGGTCATTCCAAGGTTCCACCATCCTTTTGGTAAAGTAGTGGTTCCTTAGTTCCCTCCTGAACCCCCCCCCCTTCAATTTCCATTCATGTCCTCTTGTGGAGGGGATCCAACTAAAAAATTCTTCTCTGTGTTGCATGTTGATAATGCCTTTCAGGAACTTGAAAGTTTCAAACATGTCCCCCTTCTCTCCTCTTGCCTCCAGTGAGTACATATTCAGTGCTGCCAGCCGATCCTCATAGGTGAGTCCCTGTAAGCCCTGGATCATCTTCATTGCCCTCCTCTTGATGGTCTGCAGCCTACTCCTATCCTTCTTAAGGTGGGGGCTCAAAAACTGAACACAGTACACCAGATGTGGTCTTACAAGAAATCTATAGAGGGGGGTAATCAACTCTTTATTTCTGCTATCAATCCCTCTGCCTCTGCACCCCAGCATTCTATTTGCCTTGTAATAAGCTTTATTGAATTGACTTGCTTGTTTCATGGTGTTGATAATGATGACCCCCTATGTCCCTCTCTTCCTGGGAGGTGTTCAGTCTAACCCCATTAAGCCAATATTCCATCCTAGGGTTTTCTTTTACCCGGTGCATTACTTTTCAATTTGTAGCATTGAATTTTAGCTGCTATATATTAGACCAGCTTTCCAATATTTGGAGTTCCTTTTGTAGGTCCCTAACCCATTCCAGGCTATTCACCCTTCCACCCAGCTTTGTGGCATCTGCAAACAGGGTGAGCTTGCCCTGGAGTCCTTCACCTATGTCACCAATGAACATGTTGAAGAGGATCGGGTCCAACACCGATCCCTGAGGTACTCCACTTGTGATCTCACCTTTGCTTGATCTTACCCCGTTGATCACTACTCTTTGTTTCCTGTCCCTGTGCAGGTTTCCCACCCATCTGACAATGTTCTTTGCAGTACCAAGATCCTCTAACTTCTTCAACTGGCATTTATGTAGCACTGAGCCAAATGTCTTGCTGAAATCGAAATAGAGGAGGTCAACCATGTGACCCCTGTCCAGTTCCTTCATTACCCAATTGAGAAATGTAATGAGATTTGTCTGGCACAACCTCTCAGCCATGAATCCATGGTGCTTATTGCGCTGGAAACCATTTTCTTCTAGATATTCTAATCTAGGTAATATAATGTATAACGTTTACAGTGTCCCTTTAAAAGTAACAGTAATCAGGTGGACTCTAGAAAACAGTGGTGTGGGTCCAAAATGAAAGCCTGAAGACATCACCCAATACAAATGTGCTTGAGGTCAGTGTCTCTGTAATTTCAGGATTGTCTGGGGCTTTGTGTAGCCCCTAGCCAAACTGTGCTTTGCAAGGCATTTAAGTGTTTGTTTATGTATTTGCAATTTTTGACCAGGAAAGGTATGCTACGCAGAGCTAGTTTGTTTCTAGGAACATCCTAGCATTGTCAAAGTATAGCTAAATTGCTACTGCACTTCCTCAGGGAAAACATACATTTCAATGACATTTCTAAAATTTGGCTAACTCTGTTTTGTCATTGGCTGGAAAGTTCAGGTGGCAACTAGCCAAAATATTGTTGGGTTTTTGATTTGATAGAAACTTAATGTTCACACTAAATTATAATAACTACTAGTGCCAAGAATTTACATGTGCCTGTTAGTAACTAATATTGCTCCTGTACCTTATGCTTGCTTTTCTGTTTGTTCAAATCCCTGAAGAGATTTTCCAATTCCATTTGTAGCTGTTTATCTGTATCGTATTGTATACTTGTTGCCTCTTCACCATTTATCTGGTGGTAATTGTTTTGATATGGCTTCCATCTTTCTGATTACCTTGATGTGTACTTGTTGTTTGTGTGTGCTCTGGATTATCATTACACAGGTATTTTCTTTGCATTGTGTACTAAGTTCTGATGGGCTGGCAGTATAGCCTAGAGGTTAAGGTAATGAGCTGTTAAGGAGCTTGGTACATCCAGCAGACATGGGGTTTGATTCCCACAACCTCCAGTTGCATACTGTGTGACTGAGCAAGTCACTTAGCCTTCCCCAGTGCTCTTGGGTCACCCCTGAAAACAGGCATGGTGCCTAGTGGACATTAATCAGTTACCAAAGAATAAGAAATGATGACAAGCATTGTACAAATACAGTTTCAGAGATGTGCCGCAGCATGGTTGTTTACTTCCCAAATGTTCTACACACTTTGGCAAAGAAGGTTTTTCTTTGGCGACCCTTTTTCTTGGAATAACTTATCCCCCCCCCAGCTTAGAAACTGCTCTACCATTGTCTCTTTTAACCAGGGTTAAAAAAATTGCTGCTGCAGGAAGAATGTCCTTGCAATTGTTTTACTAGCTGATTTGTGTATTGTCATCTATTGTTCTCAGGCTTATTTTGTTGCTGTGTATAATCATGACTTGGGATGTTCAGTAAACAAGACTTGCTTCTCATGGAACTTATCTGTACTTCTGAAACTTTTAATTAAAAATAAATACCTTAAATGGTGCCAGACTGCTCCTTGGGAAGAGGTCACAATAGTTGTTTTGCCACCAGGAATGGGGTTCTTTTGCAGGACTGATTCTGTCAGGGAGGAGGGGTCACTGTGCTGTATACTGACACTGGGTATACGGGGTTGTAGTAGTAGACCGACTGTAGGAGGAGATGCTTGTTTGACGGTAATGGGGGACCAATCATTTGGGGGAAGGTTGCATAGTGGGTGGGAATTTTATAGTTACATTGTTTTGGAGTGGGGATGGAATTGCACAGTGGATGTGAGATGATAGGATAAGGGTGTTACTGGGATTAATGAAGACAGATTATGCAATTTTCATTCCTGGTTGGGTGGAATGGGGAAATAAGTGAGCAACCTGTGTGGAGAAAAAGGTGAACTGAAAAATAAATTTGCTTTTTAAAATGTTGAAAATATATACTTTTTTATGTTTGCTTGTGCGCATGTGCAAGAAACATTATGCTGCAGCATAGGAGAGAAGAGGGTTGTGGAGGTGCAGCAGTGTGGCGGCCAATGCTAGCATCGCATTTGTGGGCTTGGCGGTGTGCACCCAATGCAGGCCCAGTGTCCTGATGACACTGGTTCTGCAGAAGTGCCACCAACTTGAAATTATTTGTCCACTGCAATGAGGGCCCACCTCATCATTGCAGCATCAGCAATTCTGCTGCAATGAGGGAGAGACCCATCATTGAGGGTGGTACCTTGCCTGGTGTAACATTTCTGTGAACATGGTGGCAGCTCTATACCACTGCCTCACAGTCCCATGTAAGCCAATGGGAGTGCCCAATCCCTCTGTCAGCATGCCAATGGCCCAATTAATTTGTCGACAGGGCATCCCACTCCCCGTCAGCATAATGTCCCACCCCCATTTGTTGTGTGCTGAGGGGGTGCCCAATCCCCATCACCATCATGCCCCCCCAAACAGTCTTTATTTACCAATGGGAGGCTCCACTCCCTGTCGGCTTAAGTCCACCCCTTCCCTAAAATGCAGGTGGCACACTGGGAGCTCACCCCAGTGTGCACAAATGAAGCCTAAAATAAAAAACCTTCCCGCGATGTCCTTTTTATTATTTTTGTCCCTGAAATAAAGAAAATGGTTCCTTATGGTCTGTTGTGCCTCCTCCCCCAACCCACACCCACCCTCTGTGCATCCAAGCTCCTGACACCCCACCCCATACTTATCTCCGGAGCCTGGTGCAATGATCTTCGATGGATTGGGAACGCGTCTGCACTCTTCAAAGCCGACTGCAAACTGAAGAAATGCTGGTAAGCTGTATAATGGCATAAATAGGGTTTTTTCAACTTATGTGGATTTCTCGGCAATTTTTTGGACTTTTGGCACCAAATTTTCAACATGGGGTTTTTGGGATCCCTCCTCATGAATACAGTCACTGTCATGGTGTTATTCAGTCCTGAAAGGTGATTTCCTGGTCACTGTGTGGAATCACCTTTCGAGATCAATTAATGAAATGTCAGTGCTACTGTTCATGAGGTGGACTCTCAAAAAGCCTATGTTGCAAATTTGGTAAAACAAATCCCAAAAATTACTGTTTTATGAGTGTGTGTTGCGCAGTTTCCACGCTCCCTCATAACTTCACGAATTTGTAATAGTTTTACTCCAGATTTTCAACATTGCCATTTTTTCATACCTCCTTATGAACAGAAAAACTGTCATTTTTCACATCCTGGCCGAAATGTGTTTCCGCACTTCTGGCGTAGAATAGCGCGATAGCTGTGGGAAATCAGTGTTCAGGACACATTATAAAAATCACAGTGATACTGTTCATGAGCAGAGGTCCTAAAATGCCTATGTTGAAAATTTGGTGATGAAAGTCCATAAAATGACTGTGTTACGTAGCTACGTTACGCAGTTTCACACTACACTCTTGTAACTTGGCAAATTTGTAGTATTTTCACTCCAGATTTTCAACATTGGCATTTTTTCATACTCCTTATGAACAGTACAGCTGTCATTTTTCACATCCTAGTCAAAATGTGTTTTTGCACTTCCGGCACACAACAATGCAGTCGCTGTGGGAAGTCAGTGTTTGGGCCAGATTAAGAAAATCACAATGACACTGTTCATGAGCAGTGGTGCTAAAATGCCTATATTGAAAATTTAGTGACAAAAGTCCATGAAATGACTGTGTTACGAGCATACGTTGCGCAGTTTCCATGCACCCTTGTAATTTTGCGCATTTGTAATATTTTCACTCCAGATATTCAACATTGGCATTTTTTCACACCTCCTTATGAACAGTACAGCTGTCATTTTTCATATCCTGCCCAAAATATGCATTTACACATCTGGTGCAGAATAGCGCAGTCGCTGTGGGAAATTAATGTTCAGGACAGATTAAGAAAATCATAGTGACCGTGTTCATGAGCAGAGGTCACAAAATGCCTATGTTGAAAATTTGGTGAAATAATTCCATTAAATGACTGTGTTACATGCATGTGTTGTGCAGCTTCCACGTACGCTTGGAAGTTCGAGCATTTTAATATTTTCACCACAGATTTTCAACATAGCCATCTCTTCACACCTCCCTATGAGTGGTACAGCTGTCATTCTTCATATCCTGCTCAATCTGTATTTTCGTACATCTAGCGCAGAATGGCACGGTCACTGTGGGAACTCAAAGTTCGGGACACATTAACAAAATCACCAAGCCACTGTTCATGAGAAGAGGTCCCAAATGCTTTCATGAGGTGTGGGACACAAAAAGGCCATGTTGAAAATTTGTAGTGCAAATACCAACAAATGCTCGAGGTGTTAGGGTTTCTAACCATAATGTCCCACCCTGTACAGACTGATAGGCATCAGGGGTGTGCCTTTGGATTGCTGACTGTAATGCTCATGCCATTCCATCCCCACCCCCCACCCTGCAGCCAGTGACAGGCATCGAGGTGTGCCTTGGACTCTTCTGCCCCAAAGTTCAAACCATTCTCCTATACTGCACCCATTTCAGCATATGTCCTTATGGAATGGGGTGACTGTAAAGCCAAACACCCCAAGGCACTACTCAACACTTGTTGGTGTCTGCAGGATGGGGTGAGGTGAAATGGCATGAACAGTATGGGCGACGACCCAAACGCATACCCCAATGCCTGTTGGTCTCTGCAGGGTGGAGGTGGGGCTGGCGTGAAGTTCAGTGCTTCACTGCCATTCCTATTCTGGATCTGTCTAACTCCTGCATTCTCAATGCTAATACCAGCAAGCAAACATTCGGCATTGACAAATGCTTGTTAAAAAAAGCTATTTAAGATTATGTTACGTGAGCTTTGTGGACAAAGGAGCAAAAAGTAAGAAAATCCACAGTTGGGGTTCTTTGCTAATGACCCTTGCAGTGCTGTTTCTCTGTAAGCAATGTAACATTGTTTCATAATTATCTGTGTTGCATACAGTCTGTTAAAACACCCCTAACTGCAAGATTTAGCAGAACAGGCACAGTTATCAATTTAAGAACCCTAATTTTCAATTTCCTGACATTTTGTCCTTTGCCTATGAACCCCAGCATTCTCTTTATGATTTTGTTTTGTAATGAATCAAGTCATCCGCAGGCTCTACCAGCTACAAAGATATGCCTATTTTCAAGTCAAACACATAATATGAAATTTCCATTACATTTTTATAAAGGCAATGTAAACTGCTTAATGCACTAATATTCCATAATCTCTGACTATCTGAAATCTGTGAGAGGCAAATAATTATTGAACTGCAGACTGTTTAGGTGGAAGTGTATATGTGTGTGTGTGTGTGTGGAGGGGGTGATTCTCATTATTATTGGTGAAGGTTATGATTTATTTTCTCTGTTCCCAAGACATGATCAGTCATGGCGGACCTTAGTAGTATTCTCATGTCTAGGCCAGAAGGTCATAGAGTCAAGTCCCACTCCAGAACTTTGGTTCATGCTTGATGCTGGTACTTCTGGGCATTTGTTTGTGTTTTTGGGGGGTGGAGGTAGATGTTGTGACTGTACTCTCAGTTGGATGAGACGGTAAACCAATGCACCTTCTGTTATCAAGTGAAGGTTTAGAATTATATTTTCCATAGCAGTATAAACCAGCATGGTATCTCTGACTGAAATGAGGTATATATATATATACAATGTAAATCCCACTTGCACTTTATACACACCTCACAAATACTGTGCACCTCCACTACACCATAAAACGTGTATTTTTTACTGATAACAGCTCATCTGTGCTGTACAGACTTTACATTTCACAGTATATACCTCAACTACACCTTAGAAACCTAACATGTAGCAGTGTATACCTCAAATGCACCTTACAAACTTAACTTTCAGCTGTATACATCTCAACTGCACCTCAGCCTCTGCCTTCTGTTGCTGAGCTTGATGGTCCTGTAGGGACATCATTAGCAGTTCTGATGTGAGAACCCCCATGCAGTGCTTCCTGGTTTCTGTCAGCTTGATTTCAGATCACAGTTGGAGCCCTATGTTTAGCTGGGCAGTGCTTGCAAAATAACCGGTCTTTTTTCGGAGTAAGACATTTCCTTGTTTATAATAGTTTTTTATATTGCAGAAAGTGACAAGCTCTGACTAGGGTGTGTATGTTTCCGGTGTGTCTCTTCATACTGTATTTAATAGTGGATGATGATAAAGGCCTGCCACTCTATAGTACATTCCCTGTGTGTTTTGGAAGGCACACTGTTTCCTGTGACAAATGAATGAAAAAAATGACAGTATATTTTGAATGCTCTTCCTGCAGACACTGAGGAATTCATAGGTGTTTTGTCCATTCCTGTAATGAGGCTTGGATGGTAATGGTGAAGAGGTAGGGAATTGCTTCTCTTGTTCATACATTTTAAAATCAGCTTACAATCAATTGAGCAAAACAGTATTTACTTTTTCTTCTGGACAAGATCACTGCTCTGTATTTAGAGTTTATGTTTACAAGCTACACTGGCCATTTCAATGTGTTCACCTAAACTATACTTGTCTATACCTGTGACTGAGGTGTACACCTCACCGTGCTGTACCAAAATAGCATTTTTTTAGATGCTGATTAACTACCCCCTCCTAACTACACCTCAGATCAAGGTGTACACCATACTGAGGTGTACCTCTCTAGCATGTTTAGATGCACATCAACTACACCTAAGTTACAGTATAAAAGCACTGTCTTTGAACAATATTTACACCTCTCAGACAGTGCAGTGCTGTTTCTCTGTATGTAACGTAGTGCAGCAGTGCAGTTGAGGTGCACACCTTGTTGTGTACCAAGGTAAACTTCTCATTGAAATCTTAGTCACAGATTAAATAAGCTTCATGACAGTTGTTTGGGCCCCATACCTAAAGGTCTGAGTTAGTGCTGTATAAAGTCTCTCTAATGAGTGTCAAATTTACTATACACCCTCAGTGGAAACCTTTAAAAAAGGGCTGAAAACGTTTTTATTTAAGCAAGCATATGACCTGCATAATTGGCTATGAGTAGGTCATGTGATGAACTGACTGCTGTTTTACTGATGTTTTATTTTAAGTTAAGATCGACAGCGTGATTATTTTATATTTTAACTCTGCACTGTGTATTGGAATTTGTATTGATTGTCTTCCAATGTTGTTAAACACTCCAAGCCTCCGGGAAGGCGCGCTACACAAATTAAGTTTCTATCTATCTATCTATCTATCTATCTATCTATCTATCTATCTATCTATCTATCTATCTATCTATCTATCTATCTGTCTGTCTGTCTGTCTATCTATATATCTATCTGTCTGTCTGTCTCTCTGTCTGTCTGTCTATCTATCTATCCTAAAATTGCTATATTCAGACCAGTGCTGAGCACTTTGTGACTGCCCCACATTTAAGTATAACCCCTAGAGTGCAGCCATAATCAAAGCTCTAACATGTGTGCTCAAAACAATCCACATTCCCCTACTGACCACAAAGAGCTATACGACCCTTGGAAACATACAGTACAGGCTGAGAAAGGGAAAACTCAGCTAGGGCCCATTGATCCTGTTTGTGTTTTGCACTAAAGTGCTATGTTCAAAAGTCCTCATGCTACTGACTTCTTCAGACAGTCAAGGCCCCAAGAGTTTATTTGCTTCCTGTTGTACCCCCATTACATTGTGAGGTGCAGTCCTTTGTTTCTTGGATTATGCAGTAGCTGTGGGCTCTGAGGTGCACCCTGTGGTCCTGCTTCCTTCCCCCCAGCCATCTGCAGTGCTCTCTATTTTTATAGAAACAGAATTTGACAGCAGATAAGGTCCACTTGGCCCATCCAGTCTGTCCATTTCTCTATACCTACACTATTACTGCGTATTTATGGAACCTCATTGAAAATGAATGTTGGTTCAGTTGAGCTTATCCCTGTTCATATTTTTGATATGAATAAAATTTTTACTGCAACTGCTATTATGACATTACCACAGACCATGTCTGATCTACAGTTCGTTCTCCCTCTCCCTTCCTTTCCACCATGATTCCCTTATGCCTATGCCATTTATTCTTGAACAACACCACTGTCTTGGCCCCAGCACCTCCACTGTAAGGCTGTTCCAGTAATCCACCACTCTTTCTGTGAAGAAATACTTCCTCACATGTCTCCTGACTCCACCCCCTCCAGCTTCATAGCTTGTCCTCTTCTTCTTGAGCACCTGTTCTTCTAAAAAATACTCTCCTCCTGTATCTTATGTATCCCCAAGAGGTATTTAAAGGTACCAGAATGGTATTCCAGGCAGCTTGGGTTCAAGTCCCAGCTCACACTGCACCCACGTGACTGAAAATGTAGTCATTATTTGTGCAGCACCAGGTTGTGTATTGGAGAAAGAGTAATGTGTGCTCTGGGATAGCCCAGGTTCCAGTTGCCTTAGGGGCACAGCTGGTTAGTGCGACCAGAATGGTATTCCAGGCAGCCTGTGTTCAAGTCCCAGCTGATGGACTTATTTCTTTCTTTCCTCTGTTTGTATGTGTTCTATAAATATGCACACTGCACCCATGTGATTGAAAATGTAATAATTATTTGTGCAGCACCAGGTTGTGCATTGAAGAAAGAGTAATGTGTGCTCTGGGACAGCCCAGGTTCCAGTTGCCTTGGTGGCGCAGCTGGTTAGCGCAGCCAGAATGTTATTCTGCATGGCCTAGGTTCAAGTCCCAGCTGAGGCACTTACTTCTTTCTCACGTCTGCTTGTATGTGTTCTATAAATATGCACACCACACCCATTTGATTGAAAATGAGGTATTTAAAGGCCTCTATCATATCCCCCCTCTCCATCCTCTGTTCCAGAGTGTACATATTGGGGTCTTTTAGTCTCTCATTGTAGGGTTTTTGATGTAGACCCTGCACCATTTTCATTTCCCTCCTCTGGAATGCCTCCAGTCTGTCCATGACCTTCTGGAGATGGGGCCTGATTTTCAAAACAGAATGATGCAAGTGACATGTGTCAGCCTTGTCAGATGTAAAATGCAATTTGCATCTGAAGCTGCACTGAATGCAGTTTTCAAATGCAAAATGCATCCTTCTTAGAGTGACTGCATCCAAGAACTGTATGACCCAAGATGCGTCTGAACATTGGTTGCGCCAGAACACAAACGCTAATCGCATCACCACAATGGAGTATGCGTCCACTCAAACCCAATTTGACATAGCCAGCTGCCACATCCCCTAAAATGGGAATTTAGAAAGGCAAGGACACAGACATGTGTCCTACATTAGATGCACCTGTTAGACTAGGGAGGAGCTGGTCTACAGCACATATAAAAGGACCCAGCACAGAAGCCTGCACTGAGTCACTAGTGAGTATCTTTAGCAGCAAAAGCACCAGTGAAGAGACAGCGCCAAGAATGCCTGGGCTTGTAGCCCTATTGATCATATGCCTGGCACTACAAATGTGCCAGCAGCGTACCCAACAGCTGCGCCAGCATGCAGAACAGTGGCAGCAGCCACAACATGCTGGCAATGTGCCAAGGGTGCACAGGCCACGGAGATGATACATGGCCAGAGTGTACAGGTGGAGAACATCATACAGGGACCTAACTGATGAGCAATGTGTGGCACACTACCGACTGCCCCATGATGCCACCAAGAAGCTTTGTAATGAACTTAGGGGGGAACTGTAGACCCATACACAGAGAGATAACCCCATACCAGTTGAAACAAATGTGTCTGCAGCACTGTGCTTCCTGGCTACAGGCACATTTCAGACACCAACTGGAGACACAGAGGGCATTTTGCAGTCTGCTGTGTCAACATGCCTCCGACAGGTAATCGATACCCTGCTGCATCAGACAGCGAGGTACATAAGCTTCACTGTGGAGCCAGAACAGCAAGTGCCTGTGAAGCAGGGATTCTATGAGATTGCCCACTTCCCCTGTGTACTGAGTGCAGTAGATGGCACACATATAGCGATACATGCACCCACCCATGACCCAGATGTGAACGTGAACAGGAAGGGGTACAACTCCCTGAATGTACAGGTCATGTGTGCAGCACTTATGTGGTCAGTCATGTACATGTTGGTACTTACTTTATTTGTTTTTGCTCTGTTTTCTTCCTGGTTTTGCCTCTGTGTCGCTATATGTGCATCTTCCTTGTTTGCATCAAGGTCAGTGTCCAGTATGCAGCTTGTGCACCTTTTTATGTCATATTTTGCAACCCACATAATTTTCCTGTGCTGAGACACAAATTGCTTTTTTCTAAAATACCACGCTTTCGCATGAGCGCAGTTGCATTTGGCACATCCCATGACTTAAGACACATTTTGTGTCCTTCTTTCCATCTGTTGAAAATTGGGCTTGTGGTCCCCAGAACTGGGCACAGTACTCTAGGTGGGGTCCTACCTGTGATCTATAGAGAGGCAACACCACCTCCCTCTTTCTTCTGGTGACACCTCTCCCTATGCATTCCCACATCCCACTCGCCCTCCCTACTGCCTTGTTCCACTGCCTGGCCACCTTTAGGTCATCCAATGTGATTATCCCCAGGTCTCTTTCCTGTTTGGTGGTTATCAATACTTCTCCACCCATTTTGTACTCTGTTCCTGGGTTTCTGTTCCCTAAGTGAATTATTTTGCACTGTTTTGCATTGAACCCCTGCTGCCACACCCTTGACCATTCCTCTGTTTTTCTCAGTCCTCTGTTCATCTTCCCCCTCAGAGTGTCCACCCTATTGCAGATTTTGGTGTCATCTACAAATAGGCAGACCTTCCTTCCAGCTCCTCTCAATGTTACTTAATAAAGTCATTAAAGGGGACTGGTACCAACACTGATCCCTGAGGCACCCAATTGGCCACCCTCCCTCTCTTTCTTGGTGTGAACTCTGTTTACTACCACCCACTGTTGCATATCCCCTAACCAATTTCCAGTTTACCACTTTTGGACCCCGTCCTAAGCTACCCAGCTTGCTTATTAGTCTCCTACTGTATGTGGAATGGTATAGAACACCTTACTGAAATCAAGGTAGGCCATGTCCACTGCTCCACCCTAGTCTAGTTCCTTGGTCACCCAGTCAAAGAAAGCTATCAGATTCATTTGACATGTCCTCCACCCTGAGAAACCATGCTGCCTCAGTTCTTGTAATGCACTGGATTCAAGATATACCACAGTCCTTTCCTTCAGCAGTGATTCTGTTAACTTCCCACCACTGATGACAGGCTGACTGGCCTATAATTGCTAGCCTCCTCCCTGCCACCACTTTAGTAAAAAAACAACTGTGCTTAGTAACGATGCATACATCAGACCCATTACATATGTTAGGTGTTCTTTTATTTCGAATCCCTGGAGCCAGTGGTACTCCCTCCCTCACCCAGTCCTTCTCCAAATGTTCTTTTTTTTCCCATACCTGATGCCAGTGGTATCCCAGTCCCTCACTCTATCCCAGTAAATATGTAACTTGATGTAGAGCCTTGTAAGTGTAGTGGTCCCCTTTCCAGTATGGTATCCAATCCCCATGCCCCAAACCACCACCCATCCCAGTCTCTGTGACCGACACACATCTGAAACTGACTGCCAATGCCAGCCACCATCATACAACTCTGTACTGTGATACTATAGTTGTGAAATCTCATTCAAAGATCACAGAGTGTATATGATTCTTGAGAAACATTCTGCAAGTATGGTATTACTTTACAATGGTATAGTGATACATGTACTTGCAAGCAGCAGACACTTGCCAACTCAGAGATGAGGGTTATGTCTGTGCCAGTCACTGTGACTAGGCTCGGTTGGGGAATGGGGGTACTACAGGGTATGGGCAACAGATACTAGGATTGGGAGGGGGAAACACCAGACTACCAGGGTTCTACTTCAAGTTACATTTGTTCTGGGAGTGGTTGAGGGAGGTGGATAACACTTGAACCAAGGATTAGAAATGACAGAACATCTGGGCAAAGATCTAGTTGAGGGAGAGGTAGTATTGACTCCAGAGACCGGAAATAAAAGATTCTCCGGACCAGGATAAGGGTTGGAAGGGGAATCAGGTGTGTTACTTTCAAACACATACAACACCAGAAATGTCTGCTGGGGGATGAGGTTGCATACCACTGCATACATTTATAAAAGTAAGGTTTTGGAAGAGTTCAACAGTGCTGTAGAAACAGCCTGTTACAGTTTCCCAAACCTAAGAAATAGGCATGTGCAGATTGTATTCATGCTGGCACCCCTCAGTTGCATGTGTGGACAGATTGGTGCCATGCTGAGGGCCTGACTCACAAAACATATTTGCCACAGGAACAGAATATACTGTTTTATGGATCAGGCCCTAATTGTCTGAATGTAACAGTTTGACTATAGCAGCCGCTGCATTAACAGGCTGTTACGTGCATTATTTTCACATGCTATTCCTGCTGGTTTGGCTAATTGAATAAAGAACTAATATAATATTACCACTCAAAGTAAAAGTAGGATAAGAAAAGGGAGCAAATTGGTGATATAATATCACGTAAAAACTTTGTTTTCTTTTAATAAAGGTTCCTACTAGGACTTGTACAGTCTTGATACCAAAGCATTTTTTTCTTAAGCGTAGGCCATGTACTGTATATAGCAAGTCCACTTAATCTGTTGAAATCTTGCACCCCTAACAGTCATATAGCCGTGTTTATCTTGTGCAGGTGGCTACTGACTCAAAGGGAAACATGGCTGTTATGAAGTAATGGGTCTTTCTTGCCAAAGTCAATTCATGTGGGGACGTTTGAAAATCTGTGTGTTAGACTGTGAACAGAATAGTGAAGTTTCAGTCTTATGGAATGTCTGGAGCGTTT
Source organism: Neoceratodus forsteri (assembly GCA_016271365.2). Taxonomy (NCBI): domain Eukaryota; kingdom Metazoa; phylum Chordata; order Ceratodontiformes; family Ceratodontidae; genus Neoceratodus; species Neoceratodus forsteri. The sequence continues at coordinate 593,093,948 of CM028133.1, read as the reverse complement.
ATTGATTTCCAGCTTGCTTTTTCCTTCTTGTCAGTCTAGCAACCTCCCTAAAGGCAACACGTATTACTACTGTTACTGTTATGGATGAGGCTGAAGATGACAAATCTATTTGTAATTGATTAGCTACTGTAGTCAGTGATTTTTTGTTACAAGCCATTCTTTCAGGGGAACTGGATGACTCAGTAGCTTGGTAACAGGTTAAGGAGCCTTTCACCTGTAGGTCACTGGTTCAGATTTAGCCAAGGTCAGTAGTAGCTCAAAGCCATTATCTTTTAAGGACTGTACAGTGGTCAAGGTAAAATGAGTTGTGGTGAACTCAGTCCAATTCCCATTGGGCAGATGTCCACATCACAGAACCTCCAACACAATTGGCACTAATTGGCACCCTTGATGGTAATCTCACATGAGAGGCCCAGAAGTGAATGGGCATGGAGTCTGAACTAACTTTTCACCTGCATGGTAGTCCATCCAGGGCAAGTTTAAGGTACATGGTCTGGTTAGTATGGGAAAGTTTACAATGTGATTGCCTGGCTATATCTGCCATATAGGTAAAAAGAGGGTTTCGGTTTCCAATGCTGTCAATCTGACACCTTTCATAAGCCCAAAAATGTACACAGACACAAAACAAACTTTGAAGACAGCATGCAAAAAAGCAAATTACAAACTGTTCTTTCAAAATATTGCAGAATTTTAAATACTTAAAATTTAAAACATAAAGTAAGTGTGAATTACATCTTTTGCTGGATTTAAAACCTGCATGTTTGTCAGTGTAATAGAAAATAGTGTACCCAGCATTATATATGAAATGAATACACCTTGCTTGAAAAGTCTGAGATTCCTGAAATGGAATGGAAACATCACTTTTAATTCTAATTTTAAATTTTAGAATCGGAAATATCAAGCATTGGCTAAATCTGTAGTCATACCCTTTTTTTTTGTTCATTCTTATGTTTTGCTACCACCAGCCAGAAGATTTCAGACTAGAATTAGATGATGGAAATGCTTGTATTCTCACCTTTGACTTCTAGCCAAAGCATTTCATGTGAACTCAAGTTCTAAAGCTCAAAGCTGCTTCCCCTAAGAGGCTCTTTTTCCATGTACGATCACATCTGTCATGCCACTTTAACACTCTGTACCACCTCCAACAATAAAATAATTTTCCACTGGATTAGAACTGTTGTGACAGCTTACAATGCCCTTGCTAGCTGCTGAGAATCCAAAGCTTTCCAAAGCACTATAGTGACCTCTTTGAGGTAAAACATTATGTCACCAGAATGACAATTCTAGCACAGTTTGAAGTCAGATCCTGGTCTGATCAACTTCAGACAGTGATCTTATCTTTTCTAATGTCAGGGCAAGAAGCTGTCTGTGCAAGAGATTAACTGTGGATTACAAGTTGGTTTATCTATATTGCTGTACTGAATTATGCCTTTCCTCAGTTTTCAGAATCACACCCTTCAGAGAATATGTGATGGAATGCCCTCTATGTTATACACAGTTATAATTCCATTTACAGAAGTTGTTATTTTGATATAAAGAAGAAAAAAAAAGACATAATGCAGAGATACTACATCTGGGCAGGTAATCACTTGGACTGTCAAAGACAGTACTTTTTATTTTCCATTATTTCTTTATTCAGTTTTCCCTTTTTCGCCCATCCCTACCTGTTCATCCTTGGCATGGACATGCGCGTGTGGAGGCACATGGACACCATGCACTGCGGGATGCCCCACCTTACTAGCTGCCCCTTCCAGCCACCTATACCACCACTGGACCTCCACCTGGTGGTGATCGGACTATGGTAGGGACAGCTTCCTCCAAGAAGAGGAGAGCTGCTAGTAGGTGACTCAATCCTGCTCCTACCATCCCCCCCCCGGCTATCTCCTTGATGACCCAAGGTTGTTCCCAAACCCGGGTTACTGGCGTGATGCAAGGTAAGGCTAGATGCCTCAACCTTCAGTGTCACTGGGCCAGCCATCAAAGACAGTACTTTGAGACAGTGTGCGGTAGCCTTTCCTAAAATGGTATGTCTTGAAGAAAATGTATAGATACCTGTAGATATCAAATGCCCCCTATTTTCAAAAGTACTCATCTATTCTGTGTTTTTGGGGGGGTAAGTTGATAATAGGGTCTATTAGTTTCAGAAACATAGACCACTATAGCGATGAGAAGGTTTGAGCCTTAATACGCTGGTATATTAATCCTACTATTGAGAGATGCTGCACATTGGATTCCTGGCTGATTGGGGAATGAAAACAACAGCAATACAGCTTTTCTATGTCTTGAGAAATCTGGGTATGGGGTACAGTTCTTTAGTGTGCATTCTGGAAAGAGAGGAAAAACAAGCATTTCTGAATTCTACAGCCAAATCTCCTACTAGAGCTGCAGTCAGTAATGTCAAGGAAATATAGTGGACTAATTTGCAGCAATGTCTTGTCACAGCAATATGGAGTCATTTTCTCTGAACCGCTGTGACATGAACTGAGTAATAAAGTGGGCAGACAGAAGGCATGGAGCAAGGATGAGAACAAGATTAAGGCATGACAGAGTGAGCTATTGGTTAGAGCTTGAAACTTGCAAGGTTGTTGTATTTAAACTACTTAGTAATTAGTAGCCTTAGTTAATGGCCTATCAAGGGTAGGGGTGCAAGGAAACAGCAAAAGGAGGATCAGCCAGGAAACCATGTAAGACAGGAACTTTAGCAAAACTCCCAACAAAAGGTAGGCCAGTTTGGCTGTAGTTAAAGGGTACTAGGCAGATAGTAGGAAGAAGGAAATTACCAGTGATTCAGGATTTATAGATCCAATATGGAGCAGAGAAACAGTTTGGAGTTAATCAGCTGCAGAGAATGTGGGTCACTCTTCTCCATGGTTATGCTCAGGAGGAGGGGACACTGCTCCATTTACAGGACTTTGGTGGAGCTACATGATCAGCTGGTAGCAGCAAGAAAAGAGATATCCTAACTGTGGCACTGGCTCATTTGGTGCTCAAACCCCCCCACTCCCCCAGAGGCCCACTGGCTTAGGGGACTGGGGAGTGTTGGGAAAAGGAGGAAGAAGGGAGGCAAGGGCAGTCACAAGGGGGTCAACCAAACCCAAATCATCCTGACAGCAAATTGCTTTGCAGTCCTAGAGGAGGGACAGGTACCTGACTTCATCTGGGGAGACTCTGAGTCAGTTGGGGGAGAGGGAAGGACAACTTGGTGACACCCAGTACAAGAAAGTGGGAGGAAGTCAGAAAAGAGAGTCTTGGTCATTGACAACTCAAAGGTTAGTGAGACAGAGAAGATGGGTGGGGGAGGTGAGGAGAAAGGTCAGGTGCCTTCCTGGTGCAGTAGTCATTGGAGATTTACAGTAGGTAGATTAGGGAGGATGGTGGAGAAGGGGGAGTGGGAGCTGGGTACTGGCACACTTAAGAAATAATTATCTGGCAGACTAGCTTGCAGAAACAGTGAAGCATAACTTTTGAAGGCTGGGGCAGATTGAAGGTGCACTAAGCTTCTCTGGCCTTTTCCTGGTCATTTCTGTGGGGGGGGTATGGGGAATGGGAGTGGCATACTGTGGAAGGAGGAGATCAAGGAGTTTCATGGGTGGTTAAAGGGATGTGCCAGAAGGAAGCATACTGCTTTGAGGGGAATGGGACAGGAGAATCTTCTAGGGTGAAGACCTTCACCTAACAAGAGAGGGGGCCAGTGCGCTGTGGCAGAAGTTTAACATCTACACTGGTGGTCAGTAAAAATGAATGCAGGGAGGCTGAGGCTAGGGGAACTAGTGAAAAGGGAGAGAGAGGGAGTGGGGAACCTCACTAGTACTCCTCTGAACTGGAGGCTGATAGCAGTGGGCAGGGAAACAGAAAGTTTGGAGTTCAAATTAGGTTAGGAGAAGTGACCAAGGAAGGAGGGCCCCCAAAGCCTACAAATAACAAGAAAAAAAGAAATTAGGAAGATTACAAAAAAATAAGGAGGAAAGATCAGTAAAACCTGTCTCAACTCTCCACTTATCTCTCAGATTCTTTTTCACACCTTTCCAATCTGGATTGAGGAAACATCACTCCACCACCACCTCCCTACCTAGGCTAACAGATTCCATCCTCTCAGGGATGGATAGTGGCCTAATCACATCTGCCATTTTTGTTGACCTTTCTAAGGCTTTTGACATGGTCTCCCACTCCCTTCTCCTAAACAACCTCTCCTTAGCTGGTCTGTTTGACTCTTCCACAAACTGGTTCAGACCCACCTTACAGGTTGGACACAATAAGTCAGGATCGCTGACTCATTATCCCCCCCTCTTCCAACTGACACTGGTGTTCCCTCAAGGATCGGTGCTTGGCCCTATACTCTTCTCAATATTCCTAAATGACCTCCTATCAATATGTACTACAACTTCCATTCATATGTATGCTGATGACACAGTCTTGTTCACCTTTGGCTGTACCCTCTCCGATGTTGAAACCAGACTCCAATTGGACTTCGACAAGCTCCAATACTAATTTACACTCACCAACGTTCCCCAAATGCCAAAAAGACTGTCTCCATGACCTTTGACACTAGGCAGAGACTTAACTAGGCTCACCACCCTTCCCTCTTTCCACACCCTAAATGGGACTTCTCTGGAGGACACCTCCTCTTTCAGATACCTTGTGGTCTGGCTAGACCAGCACCTCAACTTTTCTGGACATGTGGACGCTATTCTGAAAAAACCATGCCCCACGCTTGGCACTCTTTTCAAGAACCATAACTATCTACCTCTACCAGCAAGGTGTGAACTAGTCCAGAATATGATTCTCCCTATCTTCAATTACTGTGATGTAGTTTACAGTGTTGCCCTGAAGTTCGCCTTAACCAGATTGGACTCCCTCTTCAAATCCTTCTGCTGGTTTGCACTTGACTCACTGCCATGCTCTCATCACTGCAATCTTTACCACTCACTTGCATTCCCTTCACTTACTAACCATTGCCTCATCCATATTGCAAAATGCACCTCTAAACTCTGCATCAACTCCCTCTCCTCCTATCTCTCATCTGCACTGGTTATTCCCCCAGCCACTGAGCATTCACTCAGATCCACTGATGTCAGGACACTGGCTATCCTCCACTGACTCACCACTGTTGGCCAGTTTGCCTTCTCCTACTACTTTCCTAAACTCTGGAACTTGTTACCACCTCAAATAAGACACTCATCATCTCCTCACTCTATCTCTAAAGTCCTCTTCAATTACTACTCCTCAAATTGTACATGCCCCTAGTTGTGCCCAGTTAATTCTCTGCACTGCTTAATGCTGACCTTGGTTGCTACTGTGCCTCATGCAGCAGTCACTCTTTAGCACTTGCATAACCCAATTGCACTTAATAATTTGTTCTGTCCTTGTATCAGGAAAACTACTTCATATTAATTGTATCATATGTAATATACTAGCTTTGTAACTACAAACATATAAACGTATGAAATTGCCAGCAGATACAGTCCCTATGGTCTGTCTAGTCTGCTCGAGTGTGCAGCACTTCAATCCATGTGACTACAACTCCCCCTCCCACAATTTTCTTTCTCCCCTATGTGAGTAATTTTCACTGTTGCATTGTTTGAACTATTCTAAGTATTGTAAATGCAATGTTTATTCAGTTTATATTGCTTGTTTTTTCTTCTGAAACTGTATTCTGTATATATGTCTCCCCGTACCCTTTCCCCCAGGATGCACTGTGAGACAAGCAACTTGTTGGTCAGTGTGCCTTTTCTTGTGAAACTTTTCAATAAATAAATAAATGAAACACAATAGGGGATTAGGAGCAAGATGGAAAGTGATCTGCCTTAATGCAAAGAGCATGGGAAATAAAATCAGTAAACTCCAGGCAGTGATGGCAGACACAGAGATGGACCCTGTAGCTATTACAGATACTTGGACCGCAGAGAATAATGACTGTGATCTGACAGTCCCAGGCTACACCATGTTTAGGCAGGATAGAGAAAAATGTAAAGGAGCGGGAGCAGCTCTCTATATCAGGGAAGGCATTGAGGCAGTGGAAGATGGATTCATAACTGGAGGAAAGGGAGAAATGTAATCACTGTGGATTCAACTGATGGCCACCTCAGGAAAGAAACAATAGATCGGGGTGGTCTGTTAATCACAGGACAGGGGGAAGAGAGAGAGAGATAGGGAACTAGGGGCAGAAGCAGAGAGGGGGTGGTGAAGGGGGGTAATTTTGGTAGTTGGGGATATCAACCTGCTGGATGCTGATTGAGACATTCCAGCAAGTAAGAGCACCAGAATTCAAGCCCTGCTAGACACACTGTGGGACTGTCTGCCAGTGTAGCTGGTTAAGGAATCCACAAGGCAGGCAGCCATTTTCAACATGGTGTTAACCAACTTGGAACTTGTAGAAGGAGTGTGGGTTGAGAGTCCACTAAGGTATAGCAACCATAACAACATATGGTTCAAACTTGCCCTTGTTACCAGTATGCTCTCATCAAAGGCAGAATTTTATAATTTCGGAAGAGACGACTTCAAACAGATGAAGGAATTAGTCTGGGACCGGTCAGTCGGTGTGGAGAGCTTTGGGGGAGTGGAAGAAAGATGCAGAGAAATTAAGGGTCTGATTACATTTTTTTGTTTATTTTATTGGATAATAGACCACTACTTGTATTTGATCTACATTCTGTAGTTGTCTAACTACTTCATCAGGATCTAATTTCACAAATAAAAAGACATTTTTAACATAAAGTATTCATTTTAGGTAATGACACTGAATACAACACATATCTTTTCTTCTATTGCATTCATTTATATGTATATGTTTTTGATAAAGTTATTATGAGACTTAGCAATATGTAATTTAATACATATATTAGGAAAAAGTTCCCTTTTTAAACAATATCATGCTGACAAGATCAGAAATGTACTATTTTTTTAAAACATACATATGTATTTAATGTTTTAATTTAATTGAAATAAGCTATGCCCACCTAGGTAAGTTGGACTTCTCTCACTTGTGGTTTTCTACCACTATTAAGAAAGACACAGAATATATTTTTGTTTAACATATTCACAATTCATCTACATTTATAAAACTACATCAGTTTGTTATAGCAGATATAAACAAATTAATTAAATCTTTTTCATATAATTACCTCCTTCTCTTAGGATATTATTTCCTATTGTCTGTTTCTGTGTTTCTTAAAGGAGAGGCTGATTTGCATCTGTCCTGGATCAAACCTTGTAGTGTTAAGCACAACCAAAGCCGTTCAGTTTTAAATTTTTATTTCTTCTTTTTTACCTTCCCTTATGTATATTCTTATTTTAAACACATTTATTATTCAGTCTTTCCTAAATTCATTGTTTATTTTTATATTGTAATCGACTTTAGGTATTACAGATGGTATATTGCAATAGCTGAATAACTTAAAAAAATCAAACTACTTTTTTCTCTTTTCTTTTTTCTTCTACCGACAGTGTTTTATAAAAAAACTCCCTTAGTTTATTTTCTTCAGTCTCACAGTCCTTTCAAAAGGTTTTCAATGTAAAGAAAATAAACACTGAGTGGTCCCAGTCTATCTTCATTTTAAAACTTCTAGCTCACATCTTTCAAGTGTAAACATTTACTTCTACACAGTTACAATGCTTTGCTTTTCTCCTTGAGATCTTAGTCTAACAATTTAAACTCATTGTTCAGAGCTGTTCTGGCAGTAAAAGTTAAAATTTGGATTCTTCTTACCTTTTGTCTCTCTTCTTTCTTTCTTTCTTTCTCCAGTCTGGCCGGCATTTTGAGTACATCCTGATACTTTTACACTATACTATACAGGGGCCAAGGCAGGGGGAGAGGGCAGAGAGGTGGAGCTATGACAAGAGAAAAAGCAGGCAAAGATCCCATGGAGTGTGGATCGTATCATCCCATTTCCCTTCTAAATGTGCACTACAAGAGCATTACTGCTATATTAGCAGCCCATCTTAACCTCCTCATTCCCCAAATAGTTCAACTGGATCATACAGGCTTTGTGGAGGGCAGACAAGCCCCAGACAGCGCCAACCAAATGATTAATATCATAGACAGAATTAACTGTAACTGTATTTCCACCTGTGAGATGAGTTTAGATGCAGAGAAAGCCTTTGACAAGGTCTCATGGAGCTTTCTTTTCCTTGTCCCAGAACAGCTTGACTTCCTGCAATCCTTCATAGTGGGACTAAAAGCACAGTATGCAGCCCCTAGGTCCATGTCCATATTAATGGCAGCATTTCTAATAGCTTCATCCTTGGCAGAGACACCCATCAGGGCTGCCCACTGTCACCCATACTATTTGCTCTATACATTGAGCCCTTGGGTCAGGTCATTAGGGATTACCCAAGTATAAAAGGGGTGAGGAAGGGTGAAACCAAACATAGAATCTCACTTTATGCAGATGAGATCCTGCTATACCTTATCCAGCTGGACGGCTTGATTCCATGGGTTTGGGCACCATTGGAGGAGTTTGGCTATCATGCAGGGTACACCCTAAACAAGACCAAAATGGAGGTACTTAGATTTTACTATAACCAATCTCTCGATATCCTCCAAATCTTGCCTCTTAACTGGAATACCCCCAAAATCAAATACCTAGGAGTTCACATCCCCAAAAATTTATACAAACTCTTTGTTGTTAATTTTGATCTCCTAATAAACCACATCCAACAGGACATAGCCAGATGGTTTCTCCTAAACTTTCCCTTGAATTCCCGTATACAGTCAGTGACCATGAACATTTTGCCCAGGTTCCTGAATTTATTTCAATGTTTATCTCTGTGCATTCCTAAGACCCAGTTTCAAATGTGGTAGAAGATTATCTTCTGGTATGTTTGGTCTCCTGGAAGACCCTGAATTAAAAATCTTAATATGCAATCAGATAAACGAAGCAGAGGTAGGGCCCTTCCCAACCTGGAGGATTACTATTTGGCCACACAGCTTTGATTTGACTGGTCCACAGAAGGGTACAGGGCCCACTGGAAGAAAATAGAAGTGATAGCCATGGAGGGGCCATCCCCTGGGAGTGAGGGTTATGGACCCCTCTTTCCAAACCAAAAACAGGGATATCCCCCTGTTGACAACCTGTAACACCCTATGTGCTGCATATAGAACCTGAGCAAAGTACAAACTTAAAACTGCACTGTGGCCTCTTCAGTGATTTGCTTGGAGTGATTCCTTCACACCATCATGCCTGGACCACACATTCAGGTGATGGTCAAGGTTGGGTCTTGCTACCTGGGACAAAGGGTGTTTGGAGGAGTGGTCCAGGAATTCTACAAGGTTAGGGATACCTACCATCTGTGGAACTCAGACCATTTCCATTTTCTACAACTTAGATCACATATTATTGATCTCCCAAAGAACACCTGTACCCCTCCCCATTCCCACCATCTGTTAGAAACACTTCAGGACATCCTGAGCCAGAAACTCCTGAATGGTCATATCTCTGATCTGTATAAGTAGCCCTCAGGCACCTATACTCTGACTGTACCCTGCTCCTAAAACACAGATTGAAGCAGGAGGTGGGTGCCCAACTTATCGATGTAGAATGGTACTGGATATACAAGAGAGCTAGTAAAACCACATGTTCACCTCTTTGGCATGAATTTTAGTTGAAGATCAGGACATGATACTTTTACACCACAGTCATACAAAGTAAGTGGAGCACAGACTGCTCTTCTGAGTTTTAGAGAAGATGCTCAGAGCCCATAGATCACCACTCCTACATTTTCTGGCAGTGCCAGCATTGTAGCCTTACTGGCAACAAATCAAGCTGGTGATCAGTGATCTGTTCTCCCTCACTTCTCCCTTGAGCCTACTGTAACTACTGTTGGGCCTGCCACTGCCAGAGATACATGGGGCCATCACACACAAGTGACTTGTGGAAGACCCTCCAATGTTTCATCAGTGGTTGTCTATAGTCCAAGACATCCAAAATATGGAGGAATTGACTTATATAGTCAATTTGAAATCCCAAATTGTTGTCTATAGGTGGACACAATGGGTTGCTTGGAGAGAGGCTCTCTCTAGGGCATCTGCATGAACACACAAACCTAATAGGATTCTTTCTTGAAGAATGACCCAGAGTAAAGTCCTGATCTCCCATAAAGAGTGCTGGCAAAAGGGGATCCTGTCTAACCCTCTATTGGGGGGCTGGATGAGGCCTGTATATTTTTCTGGGTTGAAGTCCATAAGGACCTATATGTAATGTCCCTTGTACAAATGAATGTAATATTCTTGATTGCTATGATACTTGACAGTATGCCAACATTTTTTTATCCTATGTTTTGTACCCAAATGTTACAATAAACTTGAAATAAAAAAAGATATGACAAGAGAATACACAGAACAAGCAGACCAATGAGGAGGAGGTTTAGAAACAGAAAATGAACAAGAACCCAGATGAGATTCAGATACAATAGGAGACTGAGTAACATTACAGAGCCAAAAGAAAGGCCAAGTATAGTATTTAACCTTTCAAAACAGATAATTAATACAACAGAGGAAAAAGTATTAAACTTAAGACTCATTTTTTGTCCACATGAAAAACTAAACTTTTTTCATTTGAAATTGGATTTAAAAAAATTTTACAGAAAATTAAAATATTTTTTAATACAATTGAAGACTATAGTGATCCAAAAGAGAAAGTAAAATGAAGGACATTATCATTAAATTTGGAATATAAGTCTAAATTTCTCTCACCTAGACCCCTTCCATCAAACATTATTACATATGTAGAACTGGTGGAGAAAGATATACACAGACTAGAAAGAAACCAAGAGGGATGAAGTAAAACATTTAATCTCCCTGCCTATGAATATGGAGCTTTAAGAAATTTGGAGAATGATAACACGATTGTAATTTAAAAAGTGGATAAAGTGGGGGCATAGTGATAATGGACAATGATGTTTATAAAAATGAATGTTTGAGACAACTAAAAAACACAGAGTACTAAAAGAAATGCAACAAAAATCTGACAGAAACAGTTAGTACACTTGTAAAGGGCATTTAAAAGAAGGAATAGACAAGAACTACATAACAGATTGAGAACATAGAGCATTATTAAGACAACATCCAGTCATGCCAGTTTTCTACATTCTACCTAAAATCCATAAAAATCTTACCAATCCCACAGGGAGACCTATAATTACAAGTATAGGCTCCACCTTAGAAGCACTTTCAGTATACATAGATTACTATCTACAGCCTCTGGTGGAAAGTACAACAGCATATCTTAATAGTACATATATGATACAGTTATTAAATAAACTTAACACAGATAATGTGAGTACAGAAAACTGTATACTAGTAACATTGGATGTCATAGATCTGTACACGAGTATCCCTCACAGTGAAGGTCTTGAAGCACTAGCAGAAAAATTAAAAGAACAGAATGAAACAGAAAAATATCCAAATGAATATTTATTAAAAATGGTAGAAACAGTACTAACTAAAAATCATTTCAGATCTGAGAACAATTACTTCTGACAATGTAAAGGCTACGGGGTCTTCAATGGCTTCTAGTTATGCCAATATATTTATGGACAGTTTTGAAACAAAATACATATTTAATGAAAACAATGTATATTGGAATACAATTGTATGTTGGTTGTGATTTATAGATGATTGCTTATGCATCTGGAAGGGAACTGAAAATGAGTTCAAAACTGTTTTGAGTACTCGAACGAACAAATAGAATTTCTTAAATTTGCTATGACATTTGACAAAACAACAATTAACTTTTTAGATTTATTGATTATAAAGAAAAACATATACTAGAAGCAAATATGTTTAGAAAACCTACTGATAGGCATGTAGTCCTGCATGCAAAAAGTTTTCACAAAACATATGTAACTGAAAACATTCCATATGGCCAAGTAGTGAGAGACAAACAAAATTGTACCACACAATATGACTTTTGCCAGGCAACAGATGTCTTGGAGGTTAAGTTCAGGGACAGAGGTTGTAAAGAAAATGTACTGGAGACAGCCAGACAGAGAACAGATTCAGTGAGCAGAGATAGCTACTGAAATCAAAACCAAAGGATGAAACAAATAAGGAAAGAATTACATTATCTATTGATTATTCTGACCACTTCGGGACAATCAAGCATATATAAATAAACACTGGAATGTTGCGACATCAAATGCTATAGGAGAAAAGACATTTAGAGAAAAAACATTAAATAATAGCTAAAAAAGTGAAATAATTTGGTGACCATCTATGCCATGCTGTCTATCAAACCCCTGAAAAGAAACATGAGATAGCTGAAGGAAGAAGTACAATTATCAGTAATTACTCTTGTGGCAAATGCCAAAATTGTAACAGTACTAGAAAGATTAAAATGGTGTATAATCCGTATAGAGATGAACATCTTGAAATTAAGCAATTCATTACATGTTAAGCTGAACAAGTTGTATACCTACTCAACTGTCCATGTGATTTACATTACATAGGACAGACATCTAGATGTCTAAAATTACTTCTAAGTGAGCACAGAAGTGATATCAGAAGGGGCGATATGGACTCAGTAGTGGCAAGACATTTTGTACAGAACAGAAACAATGGGCCCCGATTCTAAGTTGGCGTACACCAGCCCAAGCCAAGATACACCAAACCCCTTGGTGTAACCCATGATTTGCACCATGCGTTACACCATTGCCCAATTTCAAGGGGCGCCTCATGCCATGTTGGCTGTGGGCTACGCCAACCATGGGTTATGCCACCCACTACTCCACAGCCCACAATGACATGGCACAAGGGTGGGTTACAGCAGCAACTGTGCCATATTCCAAGAAGGCGACTGCCATAACCCACTGCCACAATTCCAAGTGCCGCACTGGCAGAGCAAACTTAGGACAGCTCAGAGCTGCTCTAAGGGGCATCCAGTGGTGCCATCCATTGGATACCCACTCCACAGCACTGCAGCACCAATACCAATGTGCTCCTTGTGCCCCCACAATCACAACTGTGCCCTGACCCCACTGAATGTTGGGGACACCAAGGGGTCCTTTCTCCAATGAACCCCCCAGACTCCTGTGCCACCTGTACTGCCCCCATGCCCCCTGGTGTGTGCTGTGGTGTTCCAGGGCCGGGGGCTCCGGGGGGGAGCTGTCCGCAGTGGACTTTTACTTGTGACATGTGGGATTATCACGCCATGCCCGTGTCATTAGCCTCCACATGGCACAACTCACATGTTGTAAGTGCCGGGACCCTGCCGCTCTTGGAATGTGGTGCAGGGTCCCCAGCATAGAGGCAAATGTTGCAACTCTCATACATTAGAGAGTTGCAACATTTGGCCTGGAATCGGGCTCCAAGTATCTACTTTACACTTTGTAGGACTGGAAAAAGTGGAAAGTCCACCTAGAGGTTGTAATATACAAACTGTTTATTAAGATGTGAAGCATTCTGGATTGATAGATTTGGCACACTTAATAAAGCATATGGCATAAATGAAGAAATAGTGTGGACAGAATTTGTCGATTGAACAGAGCAAAATGTACAATATTAAATGTAATTACATTTGCTTAATATTAGAAGACATAATTAACTAACTAGAACCAACTTTGATGGTATCTGTTGACTGTGCCCCCCTCAGTTATTAAACAGACTGACCACAGTCAAGAAAAGGAGGTAATTATATGAAAATTATTTAATTAATTTGTTTCTATCTGCTATTACAAACTGATGTATTTTTATGAATGGAGATGCATTGTGAATAGGTTAAACAAAAATATATTTTGTGTCTTTCTTAATAGTGGTAGAAAACCACAATTGAGAAAGGACCAACTTATCTAGGTGAGCATAGCTTTATTCAATTAATTAAATTTAAAAATGAATTACATATATAAGTTTTAAAAAATACAGTATATTTCTGATCTTGCCAGCGTGATATTGTTTAAAAAAGGAAACTTTTTTCTATTATATGAATTAAATTACATATTAAGTTTCATGATAAATTTATCAAAAACATATATATATAAATGACAGCACTAGAAGAAAAGAGGTGTGTTGTATTCAGTGTCATTACCTAAAATGAATACTTTATGTTAAAAAAAATTATTTATGAAATGAGATACTGATGAAGTAGTTAGATAAATATGAAACATAGATCAAATACAAGTGGTGGTCTATTATCCAATAAAATAAACAAAAAACTAAATCATCATCTGGTGAGTGGGTCATATTGTCTCCAATTGTGTGGTTTGGTTTTCAAGAGGATATTGGAGCTTTGATCCCTCCTGGTATCCTCTTTATACTTATAGGTACTGGGTGGGTCAAACAGCCTCCTTGTGGTGTCTTTGAGAAATTAAGGGGACCATTCTCAAGGCAACAAAATCATGCATGGAAAAGGCAACTAAAAGGAATCAGGTACAAGAGACCAATGTGGTCAAGCAGGCAGTAAAGGCCAAAAAGAAGGTCTTCACCAGGTACAGGTAAACACAGGGGGAGGAAAAATGGGGGGAGTACCAAGACAGAACTAGGGACACCTAGAGATCAATCAGGAATTCAAAAGCATACATGGAGCTGTGCATTAAGAAGAGGTCATGGGTTGGGAAAAACAGTTCATCAAATATATTAGGAAAAAAAGAAAGAATGGAGTGGAAATTGTTAGGCTAACAGAAGTATGCAGGGTAATAGAGGAAGACGGGAAAAAGTAACTGTTTTTAATGACTACTTCTGCTCTGCATTCACTGGGAGGACACTGGTCCTCTTTCAGAGAGTAGCATAAAGGTGGCTGTAAGGGTGATCCTGAAGATGAGGCAGCAAGTATGGTATCCCGTAATATGAGTGAAAGAGTTGAGAACATATTTATTTAATTTAGCCTTCACTAATGATTAATATATTTTAGCTTCTTGTTTTAATGTTTAGCTGTAATTGGTTTTATGTACAGCACCTTGGTTTTTGAAAGGTGTTATAGAAATAAAGTTTGATTTCATTTGATTTCATTTGACTGAAACTGAGTGAGTCAACAACAGTGACTCAATTTGAGCCCCTGCAACATGAGCAGCAGTGGCAGAACAGCAAGACTGTGAAAACAGCAAGGTGCCAGCAACAGTGATGCAAAGGGTGAAGTGGGCAAAGTGTGCTGGAGTGAAGTGTGCTGCGCTGTTGTGAGTAATGTGTTGTCTCTGAGTTGGTTATATTTAGTGAGGGGGGGATGCAGAGGGTGAATCCCCCAGATATCCTGATATGTAAGGAGTAGTGCTGCAAGTAGTATATCTGGGTCGCTGGTGTCAGTGGGGCTCAGTGATGTCATAGACCATGTTGTGGATCACCTGCATGCAGGCTGTGTGTGGCAGTTGGCAATTAGGAGCCATGCAGGTGTGTCATTTACTGCTTGTGAGGTGGTGATTTCAGTAACTTTTAGTTCCAGATGTAAGGTGATAAGTTCCTTCCTTCTGGTTAGCCAGCCTGATTGCTTTCTGTTGTTTCTTTTTCATGTGGAAGTCGCTATTTTGATGCTCACCATTAATGGCTAGTGCAGTATTTGATTTCAGCATTTTTTTTTTGCCCATATGTTCTTCGCTGTTTTAGATGCACCCTTTTCACATAGAACTGTAATTACTAGTGAAATGGTTTGAAAAGGGTTAGCAGCCCCAAAAGGATAAAGCCACGAAACTGGATGGGATGCATATGAAGATGCTTAAGGAACTGGTATCAGAACTAGCTGAACCACTGGTTGAGCTATTCGATAGCTCAGTTCAGACAGGGGTAGTTCCTAAAGATGGGAGGATAGTTGATGTAGTTTTGCTCCACAAGGGAGGATCAAAGAGCAACCAGATAACTACAGACCTGTTTGCCTTGCCTCCATTGTGGGTAAAGTAATGGGGACACAAGTCAAAGCGGACCTACTGGACTACCTGGAGCTCCCCCTGCACCTGTCATTCCCCTTCCTGACTTCTTTCTCCTAGTTCTGCTGTACTCCCCACCACCTAAGCCTCTTGAATTGGGGATAATGGTGCTCTCACTCTTGGCCTTTTACCTATCCAAAAGCACTGTTTTACCTACTCATCTTGCACTGCACACTTGAAGCACTCTTGCACATTTTGTACATAATGCAACTGTGAATTTATTGATCTATTGCATCTTGTTCACTTAATACTGACTTGTTTCTACATTTTGCATTTTCAGATGTTTTGTGATTTTCCATCATGTAGCCACTTCATTTTCCCCTCCCCGGGGTCTCACCTGGAAACAAGCCCTGGCTTGGTGTGCCATTCCTAGTTACCAATTTAAAAATAAATAAATAAATTAAATACATTAGATAACTCAATCAATAAATACATACAGACATACATACATAAATACACACATAAAATGGACTCCAGGACAGTGAACATCATGGGATCATTAGAGAGAGGTCTTGTCAGACATACCTGATAGTACTCTTTGACTGGGTAAAGATGGCAGTGGATAAGGGCCATACTGCGGATTTAGTCTACTCTGAGTTCAGCAAGACATTTGACTTGGTGCCTCACAGAAGGCTGCTGAAAAAGCGAGAGGATCTGGGTGCAGTAAAGTACACAGTTAGATGGGTGGTAAATTAGTTGGAAGGGAGACAGCAGAGGGTTTTGGTAAATGGAGTCAATTCTGAGACGATGGAGGTCACCAGTGGGGTGCTACAGGGATTGGTCCTGGGTTCAGTCCTTTTCAATATGTTTATCAGCAACGCAGGAGAAGAAATTCAGGGCAAGATGCTACTCTTCACTGATGTCACTAAGTTCTGTGGTAGGGTAGAGAGTGACGAGGGGATTAGGGAAATGCTGAGGGACCTACAAAGGTTAGAAAGTGTTGGACCACCTCTCTGGCTTTTGTAGGTCCCTCAGCATTTTCCTTATCCCTTCCTCACTGTCTAGCCTACCACAGAACTTTGGCTGTTGAAATTTAATGGCAAATAATGGAAGGTGATGCTCACAGGGAACAAAAACCCAAGGATAGAGTACAGAATGGGAGGGTTCAAGCTGGGCATTCTTTCTGTGGAAGGAGACCAAGAAGTCATCATCAGTGACTCCATTAAACAATCTAGACAATATAACAAGATCTACTGTAATGCAAACAGGGTGATGTGATGCATTGGGAGGGAACAGTATTGACAAAAGATGAAAGGTAGTATTACTACCTCTCTATTGATAACTGGTGAGGCCAGACCTTGAGTATTGTGTCAAGTTCTGGAGTCCTCACCTGAGAAAATATAAGGACAATCAGGACATGGTACCACACAGAGTAAGCAAAATGATTGAGGGCCAGCAAGGCAGATCTTACGAGGATCTGCTTAAGGTACTGAACATCTATTTACTGGAGGCCAAACAGGGGAGGTTAGATATGATAGAGATGTTCAGGTTCCTGAAAGGAATGAATGAGTTGAACAGTGAGGAATGATTCAGCAGGAAATAGTGGAGCAAGAATGCAGGGAAATTAGTGGAAACTGTGGAGAGGGGAGGTAGAGGAGGGACGTGAGAAAGTTGTATTTTACAGAGAATGTGGTTGAGCCATGGAACTGCCTGCTGATGTGGTGGGTGTCAAAACTATTAATGGTTTCAAGCATGGCTGGGACAGAGTGAAAAGCTTAGTGGTTATTCAGGGCATTAGCTTGGAGACCATGGGCTAAAACCCTGTATAGACCAAGGATCTTAGGGTATGATAGAGTGTTATCTGCAAACTGAATAGACCAATGATCTTTTTCTGCCAACACTGTCATTATCTATGCTTATAGCTATTAGGGATTCTGGAATTATGAACAGTTGAGGAAGAGGCAAGGCACACAATCAGAGTATTGATATTGTGTGTTTGGGTACAATGGTGCACAAATAAACTACCACAAATCTGAACATACCAGGCGTCAAGATAAGGTATATCATCATTTTTGTCCAGGGAGTCGGACCCATCCTGTCCTGAACTCGATCCCCACTCTCATAATTACACTCATTGGCCATAGTGGTGCTTTGGCACTGTAGTTTGACTTTTGCAGTGTACCTCAGCAGCATGAACTGTTCTGAATGGCATGGACATTCTTCTCTCTCTGTCTGTCTCTCTCTCTCTCTCACTTGCGCTGTTTCTTATAAACTCAAGAATGCATGGCTACTGTACCTATCATAACAGCATAAACATAATGCTATATCCAAACTGGCCAATACTGTTGGTTTCCAAACTAGCATTATTATCTTCAAAGCCTGTGGAAAAAAAGAAGATTAAAGGTTCCAAAACACATTAGAATGTCATCACTTATTACACCAGCTCCATAACCAGGGACTGCCAGCACAATGAGAAAGAACAGAAAAAAACAGACTCCCCACACTATCAGCAATGATTTACTTTAGCCAAGAGCCTACTGGTAGCATGTCCTAGTAAACAGACATTTGAATCTGCATGGCCATCCCTATGAAATATTTATTCAAACTTGAAGCAGCAAAACATCTTAATACCTTGGTCACAGGCTCTTCCACAAGTGCAGTCCTATAAATGCCAACCAAAGCAAGCAAAGTTTTGTGTTTCGTGGGTTCTAGTGGTTGTAGGTTCTAGCCCCATGCTAGGAACTTGTGTTAAAATCCTAATACTGACATTAGAGTCCAGCATCAAGGAGTGTTACACTCGTGAAGTGCTGTCTTTTGGATAAGACACTAAAGTAAGGTCCTGTCTGCCTGTTTGGGGGTTGTTCAGGTGGATATTAAAGATCAGATGGCACATCTTGAAAAGAGTAGTGGACTTTACCCTGTGTCATCAACAGCTTAACCTAATTCAATATGTTCATTTGCATCTGTATCCCTCCTCCCAACACACACACACACACGCTAGGCAGAGTATAGGTAGGATTGCCTGGCCCTCCTTTCCCAGACCACAAAAGATGCAACAATAAAAATAAATGTCCCAAACCCTATCTCACCTGACCCTGTACTGCTGAACCCACTGATGTTTCAACATAATTGTATCTTTCTCAAAGCATTGTCCAACAGTAAGGTGAGTCTAGTTTTTCCTAATGTTAAAGGTACATAGGATAAATGGATTTTATTTTTACCTCCAGCTTCTGGCTTCTAGGTACACTATTCCCTCTAGTCCTCCAGGCACTGCTTTCTCTGCCCACTTAACTCACTGCCATGTGGTTGTTGCATGCCAGCAGGCTTGCTAGTGTGTCATCCACTAGAGTCCAGGTGTATTCTGCTCCCAGGGCCCACCTTCAGTGACATCATTGGACAGAAACGATCCTTACTCACTGGAATGATGCTGGAGCAACATCACGATGCTAAGCAGGCTCAGGTGTTGAGAGGAGGTACACACTAACGCCATCATCAGATGCCTTTCAAATGGGCATTTTTCTGTTTTGCTCCCTGCCTCCTCACCCACATAAACATCACGCCATATGCTTGCCTGGTGAGGAGGTGCCAGTGGCATGTGATGGCACCTCCTGAGTGCCACCACCAAAGGCTTCTGCTATGGCACTACACCATTCTCCTGCTTGCCCATGAAGACAGCATCCACATGGATGCTGTGAGTCCTCCCTGTAGGCCTCCTCTCCTAACATTCTAGACTTAGAACACCAACTCAGGTCAACAGCATGCCCACGTGGTCCCCCAACTCTGAGCCATTGAGGCAGCTGTAACAGATTTTTCTGTTATGCAGTTACAGTACATTACTATAATACACTAATACCAATGACATTTTTATGTTTTACTATGAATAAAATCTCCATCACAGTTTTAAAACATTTGCTTTAACAAAATATGCTTTGACTGTCTTTTAAGTCAATTATGTCTCAGAGCTTTGTAATGTTTATTGGTAACTTATCATTTTTGCCCTAGTCCCCTGCCCCTCAGCACACCATTCTTTCAGTTCCCAAAGCCTTGCTGCCTACTGGACCCACCTCTTGCTGCCAGCCACTGTCTCCTGGCTCCCCCAGGTCCAGAAGTGCCAGAAAATATCCAGAGGATTCCTTCTCAAGAGGGCCATGGACACTGCAAGTGGAAGAAGCCCCTTGATGCTGGGCATGATGGCAAGAGGGTAATCACATTCCTGACTGGGATATTGGGTGCCATGGGGGGAATTGAGGGCCATGATCTGACACATCTAGGTGACATTTCTACAGTTCTAGTCTCACCCTTCACCCACCTCCCATGAAAGCATGCTCTTATCAGCATCCTAAGGGAGATGCCCACTGACATGCTGTCACCCATGCCAGCTAAGACTCTTTTACCACTCACTACAACAGCTGCTGTCTGCGTGGTATGTCACTCTACCTTATCCAGTAAGTGAGCATCCTCTCTGACACTCTATTACCCTCCCCACTGGCCTTAGCTCCTGTTGTTCCAGGCTAGGTAGCACAACTTAATGCAAGTTAAGACATTTATCTTGTGAAATCCGCCATTACCTAAACAAGGGTCTTATGTGGGTTTGAAAGCTTTTGTACTAAAACTTTTTTGTTGATCCAGTTTAAAAGGTATAACATTTTGTACTTTGTCCGTGTGTTACCTAGGAAAAGAAAAGACTAAATGGAAAGGAAAGGAAAGGGGAAAAGGAAAAGGAAAGAAAAGGAAAAGTAAGGTAAAGAGGTGCGACCTGACAAATATGGAGGGAGAAAGTCTCATATTTTCTCCTGTTTTCCTTACATAGATACATAGGTGCTGTCGACAGATAAGGACCGCTAGGCCCATCCAGTATGCCCATTTAAGCTGCCTAATGAAGTGTCCAGTAACCCTATTAGTCATTGGCTTTAGCTTTTCTTCCTATCTCTATTATTCTTTTGTGTCTGTCCCATACATGTTTAAAGCCCGCCACTGTACTGGCTGCCATCACCTCCCGGGGCAGGCTATTCCATGCATCCACCACCCTTTCCTTAAATGCTCTACAATTGCTGTGGCCATTTAATGATGATGAACCAACTGGAACTCATAGGGGAAACAGGAGAACATATGAGACATTAAAAGAAGTTGCATACTGGCCAAGAAGTTGCATACTGGCCATTTATAAAATGGGAAGAGACAATCTTGCTTTCTGATTGGTTATTGCCTGTGCATGAACTCTGTTTCATGCACAGGTAATAACAAGTTCCTAAAAGCAAACACAATCACTGTGCCATTAGAATACACAAGTTTGAAATGCCAGCATTACACAGTAAAAACTTTCCACTGGGCCCTAAAAATAAAACTACCTTAAATAAAACATAAAATAAATAATTAAATGTTGTTTCCCTGAACATCACAGTCTCCTTACACACATTAACAAATTAGAAACATTAAGTATTGTTTATAGTTTTCATTACAACTATTTCTTTGCTGACAGTGAAAAAGCCCCCATTACAGCTTTAACTGCTCCGAAGAGAAATCTCTTCCACTTGCCCTGAAAATTAAATAATTTAGTATATGGCTCTAGAAGAGGCATTTGTTTTTGTGTGTGTGTGTGTGTGTGTGTGTGTGTGTGTACAATATGTTAGGAGAAGAACATTGTGCCAGTGGAACTGAGCAGAATTTCGAATCCCTGTATTCCATGTTAAGCATTCCATATCTTGAATCTGGGGAAAAACAATGGAAAAGAAAAACAGGATGAAGAAAGTAGGCAATAATGCTTTATAAGCAAAGAGAAAAGGTGGGAAAAAGTTATTTATTTGTCCTTTTGAGTGATGCTTCTTTGCTTTGCTGTTTACATTTTAATGCATCAGGTGACCGAGGTTACACAGAGAGAGGGAAAGAGAAAGAGAGAGTGTTTAGTAGAGTAGCTGCACTTCTGTGTTGCCATCCCCCTTTACTAAGCAAAAAAAAAAAAGCAACAGTTTTTATTTTCTAAACTGCGAGATGTCAATGCAGAGGAGCAGGACAGACAGCTATCCTGACACATTAAAACTTAAACAGCAAAGCAAAGGAGCATCACTCAAAAGAATGAATAAATATATCCATATATATATATATATATATATATATATATATCTCCATATATATATATATATATATATATATATATATATATATATATATACACCTGTATATATGGGTAAACTTTTACCGCCCGGTAAAACTTTTCAATAAATAAATAAATCGGGCCCTGAGGAACATGACCATGGCATTAGTTTTTCAGTATGTGGTCTGAAAATATGTTTTTTAAACTTTTGCCATTTTTTGATTGCAGCAACATTTTTTGTTGCCACAAAAACAATTGCGCTCAGAGAAAAAAGTAACTGCAGCAACATTTTTGTGTGCGAGACAACATTCCCATTATAGAGATAAGAGTGTCATGAAAACATCAAAGTAATCATGATAACATTGCATAAACATATTTTGCTGTGTGTTGTTTTCTTTATCACTTCATTGTGGCAAGGTGGATTGTGCTATTGGCCTGAAATTTTCAGGGTGGTAAGCCCTAGTCCCACAGATGTGCCTTTGGGTGGCTTGGTATGAAAACATTGAACAGGCCATAGTTACAGCATTCCAAAGTTGAGAAATTTACACATAGGATAACATTATGGGCCTGTGACACTGTGATATATATATATATATATATATATATATATATATATATATATATATATTAAATATTCTTTGCAAAAAAATTTGTTAATACATCAGTTAGGGTTGTTTCCACAGTGACAAAAGTGTGGAAATTCAATGTTAGGATTAACACACGACACTTCATTCCCACCCCCATCCTTAAAACCCTAACTCGCATTCCCCCACCCACATGCACCCCCCACATGCAAGCAGGGAAGGCCAAGGCAACACAACCAATCAGAGACAACCAGCATCAGGTAACAGAAGTAACATGCAATACTCTAAACGTACTACAAGACATATCCATCATCATGGTCCACCAACTGTATGAGTTCTGCTGCTATCAGAGTGCCTTGGGGTTACACACGCATGCTAGGCAATCATGGGTGATGGCCCACAGTAAGCATTTTTGTGTTACAAACATCAATAACAAGACTTAAGCATATGCCTATATTTCAATAGTTAACAAATGATGACACACAGTATGTTATCTACAGATAGCTATATTGGAAATTAGAGTTTTATACTCGAATTTCAATAAAAAGATAAAGTGAAAAAAAAAGGAAATAAAAGTTTGATTAACCCTACCAACAGTCAATGGATGCTTGCATTTTTTTTCTGATAGAGTGAATCAGTCCTAATAACAAATGATAGTCATAATAAAAGTAATTTTTTGCAGTATAGTTTACAAGTAACATGTGGAAGCAACAGTTGTAACATCCAAAGCTAACCATAACATGCTGCAAATGAGTATTTCCAGGTAACGCAGCAGTATAACAACATGTAATCGTGCCAGTTCATACCTGAGCAGTATCTGAAAAGTACTATGTATGTGTCAGTTCTATCTTTCCTGCTACCACATGCCTATGTGGTAGCAGCGATACCTGCTGCAAGCCAATTGTTGAATTATGACACATAAAAATTAATATTTAGAAAATTTGTACAGACTAAGTTTCACTGCATGAAAAAGATATGTCAGCTATAATGCAGCATCATACTGTGCTGGCAATATAGAGTCGATCATACTGGACAGCAGTTGTCATTCACATAGAGCCTATGGTTAATGTACATGATCCCAGCAAAGCTCAGTTGGTGGCTGGCCATGGTGGTGAGAGGTGGGCTGTGCCAGTCACCGGCTGGGTGTGGGTGGGATGGAGTGGGGTGTGCTGGCACTGCTGAGAGGGGGGTGGGGGCCACTAGACTACCAGGACCATACTGGACCTACCATGGAGGGGGGATCCTTCTCCAGGGCATGTGGGGGGCAGTGGGCCTTTGGGGGGCTCCAGACATGTGTGGGGGTCTGAGCATATGGGGGTGTTCCAGACACCTGTCTAGGTACAGTGGGTGCCATACCCAGGAACTGGGGCTGTTGGAGGGCTGTAGTCCACAGGGGCTGTAGCGCTAGGGCACAGTGGCAACCCCCTGTGGATGGCAAAGACCACTTACACCACCTCAAAACTGGCATAAATGGTCTTTGTCAGATGTCCACTGGGGGGTTGTTTCTGAATCCCGATGTGGGATGTAGCAGCCACCCTTAGTGAACAGGGTGTAACTGCTGCCATAAACCCCCTTACACCATGTCAAAATGGGGTTTCAGGCACATTGGACCACTTGGGCATAGGCAGCCTGCAGCATGATGCAAGCTGCCTTTGTGAATCCCACCAAGATGCAACTCAGGACGCAAGTGCTACTTGTACCATTTTTTCCAACGCAAGTTGCCTTGCATCCTGAGTTGCCTTTTTGGAATCCGGCCCTATTAGCTTATTAACTACATTTCAGAGAATGGCACTGAGAACCTCAGCAATTTGCATCAAAGTGATCTTATGTCAGGGGCTTTGTGTTAAAAGTTTCATCTGCCAGATGTACCTCCTCACATCTGTTGTCCAGGGTAATTAGAGTAAAATATGCTATATTTGCAGTGGCCAAAGAGGGTAATGGTTCATATAGATCAAAGAAAGACAAGAGTAGTGAAAAAGCCAAGCCTTCGGATGGAGAAAACACCTGGGCCAGATGAGATACGTTCCAGGGTGCTGAGGGAACTGGTGGATGTCCTGGCAGTCATCTAACAGAGCTTTTCAACATCTCTCTGAGGACTGGGTGGGTGCCCCAAGACTGGAGGGTACCCCATGTTGTGCCAATCCACAAGGGGGATCAAGAGAGGAGGCGGGACATTACAGGACCATTAGCCTGACATTGATGGTCGGCAAAGTGAAGGAGGGTATTGTCAAGGAAAGGCTGGGGGAGGGTTAATGGAGCAAACTATGATAGGCAGCATGGCTTTGTCATGGGAAGATTGTTCCAGACAAACCTTGTTGAGTTCTATGATGACGAGGGCTCTGGACCATGGTAGGCCAGTGTACATCCTCTTTCTGGACTTTAGCAAGACGTTTGATTCCGTACCCCACAGTGGCCTGCTGGCTAAGCTGAAGGAAATGGGGGTAGGGAGACAGTTGTTAAGATGGATAGGAAATTGACTGTCTGAGCATACTCAGAAGGTGGTGGTTGGAGGGTTAGCCTCATCCCCAAGGTGGGTTACTAGGGGTGTTCCACAGGAGTCAGTGCTGGGGCCACTCCTGTTCAACACCTATATCTCAGACATCAGGAGGGGGATCAGGAGTGAGATGAGTCTCTTTGCAGACCACTCAAAGCTGGGTGCAGTGGTGGATGGGGAGGAGGGGAGAGTGACCTTGCAGGAGGACCTGGAGGCTCTGGAAATGTGGTCCGGAAAATAGAAACTAAAATTTAGTGTGAGGAAGTGCAAGGTTCTGCACCTGGGAGTCAGAAATCCAGGCCAGGGGTATACCCTTGGAAGAGACATGATTCAAGACACAGGGTGAGAGGGACCTGGGGGCAGTGGTAGATGTCAAAATGAACAACTTAGAGACCTGTACGAGGGCAGCGGCAAGGGCAAATAGGATGCTGGGATGCATCACCAGGGGGATTACCTCCAGAAAGACAGAAGTGATCCTTCCACTGTACAACTGCCTGGTTAGGCCACACCTTGAGTATTGTGTACAGTTTTGGAGACCACATTTAAAGAGGGACATTACACTCCTAGAGCGGGTCCAAAGGAGGGCAACCAAAATGATCTGGGGCCTGGGGGAGAGGACCTATGAGGAGAGCCTCAAGAAGTTCGACATGTACACCCTGGAGGAGAAGAGGGATGGGGGGACATGATAGAGGTCTTTAAGTACATGAAAGGGATCGATAAAGGAGGCCAAGTCAGGGTGCTCCAAAGGAAGGAGGGTGGGGCAACAAGAGGTCATGGGTGTAGCTGGAAGGGGGCAGGCTCAGAGGGGAGAGGAGGCGATGTTATTTCATTGAAAGGGTGGTGGAGCCATGGAATGCACTGTCCAGGGAGTTGGTAGAGGCAGAGACTGTGGACAGGTTTAAGAGGGGATGGAACAGGTACAGGGGGAAGGTAAATCTGACCAGGCCTAATACAGGTGGAACATCTGGGACTGGGGACAGTATAACCCAAGGGGGAGGGAAGGGACACCAAAATCAGCCTTCAGTGCTGGTGCTGAAAATTGAGCAGACTTGAGAGACCATTAGGCCTATTCTGCTGGCATTTTAGTATGTTAGTATTATGAGCTGCTATGTTATTTTACATAGAAACATAGAATTTATTGGAAGAAAAAAGACAGCTTGGCCCACCCAGTCTGCCCAGATGGTCCCTACCTAGTCTGGCTCCATATACCTTAACTGATCTTCCATGATCCTCCCTCCTCCTTGCCTATTTACTAATAATTCTCTATATATTTGACTTGTTTCATAGTGAGAAAAGTTTTATATTGTTTTCTGTACATATTCAGCCAATTCAAATAATCTTTGCAGTGGTATTTTTTGTATACAGTACCTTATTTTCTTTAGTAAGTCATTTTAGCCACTGAACAACCTTTATTAAATTAGGCATTGTTACATCAATTAATACTCCTAGATCTGTTAAAATAAAGGATATTGTTGTCAAAGATTGACAGTAAAAGAGAAAACATTTTTGGGCCACCAATTCTCTCTCTTTGATAATCAATAACCATTGTGGTCCCTGGTTCCATTTTCTAAATTGCCAGTCAGAGAGCATTCAGAACTGAAAGGCTAAGAAAAATAAAAAAAAAAAAACTCAACTAAATCAGTAGCTCTTCAACTTTTTATTTCTTCTTTATAAAGTTTGGTTGCACCATTTGGAGTCAATTAAACATGTCAAAGTTCATGGTAATGCACATGCACTTGTCTTCAAAATTGACACCTTATGATTTTTTTGATTATCATGAAAGCCACATAATTAGTAAAAGAAATGATAGACAATAGAATAGGTGAAACTAGGCTGTTAACACCCTACCGCTACCACCCTGAGTAACCATTAGGCCCATCACTCTGTCCCATCCATGTCTGAAACCATTGATTGGCACCCACCACATCAGCTGGCAGATTATTTCTCAGCTCCACCACCCTTTCTGTAAAATAAAACTTTCTCACTTCCCTATTGCACCTCACCTGCCCTGTCATTTTTCCCTCATGCCCCAATATTCTTAATCCACTACTTCTGCTAAATACTTCCATTCAGTTTACCTTGTTCATTCCTTTCAGGAACTTGAATGTCTGCATCATATCTCCTCTCTCTCGTCTGACCTTCAGCAAGTACAGGTTCGGTGCCTTGAGACAATCCTTGTACGATCTGCCCTGCTGGCCCTGAATAATTTTATGTCTCCAGCCTGTTCTTATCTTTCTTTAGGTGTGGATTCCAGATCTGGCCATAGAACTCCTGGTGGGGCCTTGCCACAGATCTATAGAGAGATATTAATACTTCTTCCTTCTGTTGTCAGTACCCCTTCTTACATACTACAGCATCCTCTTTGCCTTACTATAGGCCTTGTTGCACTGGCTTGATTGTTTTAGGGTGTTACTGATGATGCCTCTTAGGTCTTTTTACTCAGAGACTGGGTTCCATGTCATAACAGTGAAAATTCTTGGGTGACTCGCAAAATGGCGAGTACACCCTGCCGAAAACCAATTTGGCACATTAAAAAAAAAAACACCGAACACCAACTTGGCACACATTTAAAATATTGTTTAATGTGGTAGGCTATGCCCCGGCACCCCCCATACTTACATAATCATCTCTGAGGGGGTGTAAATACTGGAGGAAAGAAAAGGTACTGATGATGGCAATAACTTAAAAAAAGACTCCTATTAAACAAACAAAAAAAAGCCTGTATGCAGTCCTGAACCCAGTACCACCAGCACTACAGATGGTGTCCTTACCTGCTACACTAGGTGGGTAGATCAGCGGCATCATGCTCCATGTCCCCATTTAGCCCATCCCTCTTCCCCACATCGCTATTCCCTCTCGTTGCCATTCTTCCCATCATCCCTCGCTATCCCCTCCCCTTGCTAGTCATGCTTCATTTCTGATCCTGAAAGCGACCAAACTGAAGTGCTCATTTCTGAGTTGCTCAATTTGGTTCACTATTATAACGTGCTACAAGAGACTGTGCACAGATTTAGCCCCCCCCCTTCAATCCAGTACTCTGTCCTGGGGTTCTTGTTCCCACTGTGCATCACAATATAGTTTTTGGCATTGAATCTGAACTGCCAAACCTTTGACCACCTCTCTAGCCTTTGCAAGTCGATTTACATCTCCCTACCTCCCCCCTCTCTGTCTACCCTGACACAGAGCTTAGTGTCATCTGTGAAGAGACACATCTTGCCCTGGATTCCTTCTCCCATGTCACTGATGACCATATTGAAGTGACTGGACCCAGGAGTGATCCTTCTGGAATCCCAGTGGTGACCATCTTCTCTTGTGGTTTGACTCCATTAATCACAACCCTCTACTGTCTACCTTCAAACCAGTTTGCCACCCACCTAACTCTATCCTTCACTGCTCTCAGATCCTCTAGCCTCTTTAGTAACTTTCTGTGAGGCGCTAAGTCTAAAGCCTTTCTGAAACTGAAGTAGAGTAAATCCACAGTATGGCCCTTACCCACTACACTCATTACCCACTCAAAGAATACTATCAGGTTGGTATGACAGACTTCCCTGCCATGAACTCCTACTGTTTACTATTTTGGAGTCCACCGCTGTCCAGGTACTCCATGAGGTCCTCTATGACAAATATCTCCATCA
The DNA here is from genome assembly GCA_016271365.2 of Neoceratodus forsteri. Lineage (NCBI taxonomy): Eukaryota > Metazoa > Chordata > Ceratodontiformes > Ceratodontidae > Neoceratodus > Neoceratodus forsteri. Next base: position 593,065,361 of record CM028133.1, on the reverse strand, counting down.
GTTCACTCACAATAGAGGTAGGAATGAATGGTCTTTAGTTACCCAGTTGCTTCTTGCCCCCCCCCTTGGAGCAGGAGTATGTCCACTACCCTTTAGTCTTTTGGAACTGCCCTGTCTCAACTGAGTTATTGAATAGCCCAACCAGAAGTTTAGTTAGTTCTGCTGCCAATTCCTTGAGCACCCTTGGATGCATCTCATCTGGCCCTGGGGCTTTATGTTTCTTTAGGGCTGCTATCCCTTTCTGAACCCTTTCACTGGTAAATACAGTACTTGCTGCTTCATCTCACAGATCCCCATTACAGCCTGAGCCACCTTAATTTCAGTCTTTTGCAGAGGCTGTCTTCCCTTGTGAATGCAGAGCAGAAGTAGTCATTAAGAATGGCTGCTTTCTGCCTGTCCTCCTTAATTACCTTACCTCCCTCTGTTAGACTTACAGTTTCTCCAACCTTCTTTCTTTTTTCCTAATATATGTAAGGAACTGTTTTTCCCTTCCCTTGACTCCTTCTCAATACGCAGCTCTTTGTATGCCTTTGCTTTTCTAACTCCCCCTTTTTGTTTCCCTTGCTCTCGTTTTGTACTGTTACCCATTCTTCCCTTCCCTGTTTTTCCTTTTGCCTGGTGAAGGCCTTCTTTTGTGCTCTCAGTGCTTCACAGACCTTTTCAGAGAACCTTATTGGTCTCTTGTACCCATTTCTTATGATTACCATTCTCATCCAAGACTTTGTTTCCTTAAGAATGGCCCCCTTGATTTCCACCTATCATTTCTTCACATCCATTATACTGTCCACTCTGACCTACTTGTCCCAGACCAGCTCCCTCATCAAGATGAAGTTTGCTCTTCTGAAATCTATGACTTCAGCCTTTGATGGGGGCTTTCTTGTCCCAATTGCTAAGTCAAACTATATAGGGTTATGGTTGCTGGACCCAACTGACTTCCCCACACCACTCCTCCTACCACTTCCAAGTTGGTGAGCACCACATTGTGAATGGCAGCATGCCTGGTGTGTTCCTTAACCAAGTGCACCAGTATGCAGTCCTGCAATGTATCCAACAGGGCCTGTCTTCTGGAGCTCCTGGCTACTGGAAGGACCCAATAAATCTGGCAGATTTAGATCTCCCACCACCACCTCCCCCTCTGCCACTTTCCTCTCTAGTTCTGCTTCTAGCTCCTTATCTCACTTTTCTTCCTGTCCTGGAGGTCTATAGATCACACCTATCCATAGTTCCTTACTAAACTGAATTGATTGTGAAAGTATTTTCTCTTACTGTCTTTTTATATTAAAATATCCCTGATGAAGTAAGATTGGGGGGGGAGGGGTGCCCATATTCAAGGTTGATGTCCATACTAACCTGGATTTTCACCCACACTACTTGTGCAGCCATATTCAGAGGTCATTAGAGTACAGACCAAACCCGTCAGCATGATCCCACAACCTATACCACTGTGTCTATGCAAATGAGGGAGTCCCTCATGCATAACGGTGCAGCAGTGTATTCCAAGGTTTGCGGCAGTGCTAAACAGCCTCCAGAGTGGTGCTGTTTACCGTTGCCAAAAATTACATCTTATCAGAGTGGTAAGGCACCCCTCCCACCTCCTGAAGGTAGGGCATATACTACAGCTGCCAGTCTATCAAGATGATGTAGATATGGAAATAAATATGGAAATACAGACAATTCTATCTTTATTTTCACTGTGCATTTACTCTAAACTTGTTTCATTTGTGACCCATGTGCTGATGCAATTTTTTGTTCATATATATTCTTGGCAAAAAACGTTGTTAATGCGTCAGTTAGGGTTCCAGTGACAAAAGTCTGGACATGTGGTGTTAGGGTTTCCAGTCCTAACAACCCCAACCCCTCCTTGCACTCAGCAACAGGCATGGGGGATGTGTCTTGGGGGTTGTCAGCCCTAATGCTCACCCCATTTCATGAGTAAGTAAGCTGAGATGGATATAGTATAGGAGAATGAGGTGAGCATTAGGGCTGACAACCTCAAGGCACACTCCCAACATCTGTTGCTATGTGCAGGATGGGAGTGGAGTGTTAGGGTTGGAAACCCCAACACCACATTTCCAAGCTTTTGTTGATGGAATCCTAACTGATGCATTAATGAAGTTTTTTTCCAAGATTTGACTTACTTTTTTTAGATAGTATAATCATAGCCTTATTTGCTTGTGGTAGCACAGGGCCTGGAAGGCCCTACACTCCTATCCATCCATAATTTTTGAGAGGTTGTAATTGTGATCCTTATTTCCCTCTGGAAGTGCAGAGCCCATTCTCATCGGTCCATAATCATATCCATATTTGCATGTCAGAGCACAGGGCCATCTGGGCCCTGCACTCCCATCCATCCATAATTCATGAGATAGTGCAGTGGTATGCGTATTTGTCTGTGAGAGCATAGGGCCCTCTCAGCCCTGCCTCACATCCCGTAGTGTGCAGTGCCAAAAAAAGCCTCCCATTGCAATGTTATCCTATAGAAAACACAGCAAAATGAAATGTGAAACCAGTGTAACTAGACAGAAAATTAATATTCACAAAATGAGCAAAAACACATGGATAGCAAAAGGCCTTTGTACTCTGAAAAGTGCAGAGTAAAACTGAAAAACATTTCTTCATAACATAGTGACAAAAGGCACTTTTACACACAGGTCTATGTAACGGAATAACTGTTACGGAAACAGTATTCCGTTACATCCCTTGTGAGTAAAGTGCATTGTTCCATTCCTTAGTAACGTTCGTCCAAACCACAATCTCTGCTTCTTGTGGTTTGCACCAATGTGTTTCGTTTAATCTGGCTGTGTAAAACAGCCATTCTGGTAGCACTGCATAGAGTGTCATTAGAGCAGCAAACTCTGTGGGAGCTGAAACAAATGGAGGAGGGATTGGCCGGAATACTTGCAGGGTGTGAAAGGAAACCCAAACACAACAGAATACAATGGCACCACACAGGTAAAGCTTATTTCATTTTATAAACCTGTGTGTAAAGGCGCCTAAAGAAGCAACTATCTAAACCTCACATTAAAATGTTATCCTATGGGAAATGAACCAAAATTTAAAGCCGCAGAACCCCATAGCAAAGTAATATATTTTCACCAAACCAGCAAAAGGCACATCTGTGGGGCAGCCCTTTGTACCCTGAAAATTTCAGACCAAAATCAATAACCGTTTCTGAACTGTGGAGTGAAAAAGAAACTGCTGGCTTAAAATTCCTTTTTCACAAATTGCAAAAAATAATCCTTTTCCACGGTTCCTTTTTCGCAATCTGCAGAAAAAGAAAATCATTTTTCGCAGATTGCGAAAAAGGATCCTGTTTCATGACTTTTTTTCCACAGTTTGTAGAAAAGGATTTCCAAATGTTAAAAAAACACATTTCTAAATCTCTTATTAAAAAACGAATCCAAAAATGGGATTTTACTGGTTCCGATTAGTAAAGGCTGTTACTGTCTACTGAACGTGTCTATTTTTTAAGTTATTTAATTTTGTTGTCACAGCTAACTGAAAACAAAATGGTGGCAGCATGATAAAAGAGTCCACATTTGTAGCAAAGAATTCCACGTTTACAAAAAAGGATTCCGCTTTTGCAATAAAGAATTATTTTTCAAGCAGCACATCATGGTCCCTTAGGAAAAAATGGAACACTTTAAAATGTAATAACTTTGTAACAGATTAATATTTTTTCACCAAACCTTCAAAAGGCACATCTCTGATCCAAGACCTATATACAGCAAAGCTTTCATATCAAAATTCCATACTGTTTTTGCACAGCAGCATGACAAAGAATTTTACCAAAAAGCAGTAATTTTCACATTTTTTGACAATCGGTATCTCTGCATCCACACATCCGCCCAGAAATAATCTTGCCACATCAAGAGATCTTTGGTTCCTGATGGAGCTTGCAAAGTTTCATGTGAATTGCTTGAATGGTTGCAAAGTTATTAAAGTGCAAAATTTTGAGTTTATCATAGACATGAAGACTGAACTCCAACTATAGGGGAGCATCTGTGTCTATATACACATATATATATATGTAGAATACTTTTTTGCTAATTTGTATTTCTGCATAGCAATTATGGTTACAGTATTGCTTTTGGCTGTTCTGCTGTATCAATAATATAAACATCTCCCTGGTGGTACAGTGCCCTCCTGATCACCCCGTATCATTTTTATAAACACATCTTCCTGGTGGTAGTGTCCCCTTCAATTTCCCCTGTATTAATAACATGAACATCTCCCTGATGGTACAGGGGCCCCCACATTGGCAATGCATCAATAATGTCAACATCTCCCTGGTGGTATAGTGCCCCTCCAATTACATGGCATCAATAATATAAACATCTCCCTGATGGTATAGTGGTCCCCCAAAAAACATAAACATATCCCTTGGGGTAGAATGGGCATCATAATCATCTCTGTATCAGTAATATAAACCTTTCTTTTCTGGTATAGCGGACCCCTCCAGCCACCTGCCAACACCCACCTGCCCAATGATGCGGGCCTCCTGTGCCCCATAGTCCCTCTCACCTCGATCACTGGTTCATCATACACAGATGACGTCAGTCAAAATCCCACCCATATATGGCAATGGGCTAATTTTGGTGCCTGTTAGCCCCACGTGACACACCCATGACCCTTCCCCACATTCTAGTGGAAGGTTATAACCTTCTCTTTCCACAATGGACCTCCATGTCGGCAGCCTCACGGGTGATTGTACCACTATTGAGGATGCATCACTTCCCTCTTGGTCCTCCTCCCCCATTGTCAGCTCTTCCACCTCGGAAGTGTGGAGCGAGCCCTCTGCCATTAAACCCCTTGACTCACCAGCAAGTTCAAGATCGTCACGCCCTCCGAGCCTTGGTTCTGCTTGCTCTTCTGGCATCGGAGGTGTTCTACCCTGCGTTGCTCTGGTTCTGCATAGCTGTTTCCTCGTTCGCTGCTGACGTCTGACCTTTTTGGTTCCTGCTTGCCACTTTGTTGCCGATGTCCTTTTACCTCGTCCCTCGTTCCTACCTGTAGGTGACTGTGCTACTGCTTCCTGGAGGCATGCGGATGGCTGTCTCTACCATGCAGGACACCTCCCTGGCACTACCTCTAATCTACCAGCCAAGGTATCACTGCTCGTGTCAGGCCCTGCATCACATGTCCGTGGAGTTTATGTGATGGGGGCAGCTACCTGCAATGACGGATCCAACCTGGCTGCATCCTCCCACCAATTGGGACCTCCCAGTTCCTTCATTCACTGAAAAGCTTCCATGAAGGCTCTGTAAGACCCCTCAGACTGCTATGAGCTGGGACCGACCATGTCCAGCGAAGCCAGCTCCAGTCTTGTCCTATTGGCTGCCATAATAGGTTAGCGGATGTTAGGGACAAGGTAATGAACAGAAGATTCCAACCTAGGCTATATGGAAGAGAAAAAACAAGACACAGTCATCCCCGTAAGCCGCAGAACATTCTGTGTAAAAGCAGTACTGTTACCTGGTTTTGTTGCCCCCCCCCCCACAGAAAATCTCCTGTGGCAGACGAACCAAATTAAACTGCTTTCTTTAGATGTAATTGCATTGTCAGATATCCGTCCCCCTGGAAATCGTACATGTGACCCTCTGTCCTCAAAGACATTGCTGTAAATTGGATTCAAACTACATGAACTATTGAAATGTATACCACCCCCCTTAGTAGGGGAGGCTACCAGGAGGCTCTATATCAGTGCATCCCTGGTTCTAATTCAGATTGCTTAATATATAAAGATTAGCGTGCAGTTGCTGAATAAAGCACTGCTTCAGGGGCTCAAGGCCCGGCCTAAAGAGGTCTCCGACTTGGATGAGGCCCAGCTGTTTAGAAGTTAAGTGACTTGCACCAATTATTCCTAATCATTGCCAGCTTAATCCCTACAAATTGTGGATGGGCAGCTTTTCGAGGGCCTGTAAGAGGACTCTGATTAGCCACTGTATAAACAAACCAGTAAAATCTATAACTTAAACAAGAGCAAAACCTTATAACGAACCAGAAGTGCTCCATTAACCCTCCATTAGCAGGCCCCAGACAATAGACAGTCGTCCCCCAAGATGCTGACAAGCCTGTGACCGGGCCTCAGATCCTTGTAACATGCCCATCCCGTGGCATGGGCTGAGTGGCCTGCTCAGAAGCAAAGACTCCCGCATTATGCTGTTGGACCCTGTATTTGGATCAGGGCAAACCAACTTAAATTCAGCTCCTAGCCCAAGAAATCCAGCATCTATCACCCCCATACTGCTGCAGTCCTTCCCTACCAAGTACCTGGTCCATGTACACAATGAGGCCTGCCATGTGGCCGGGTGCTGGCATGGGACTAGCCATGCCTACCGCTTGTTGAGGCTGAGAAAACAGATAGGGAGCCAAAGGGGAAAATTACAGGGCTATTCCCCTGCAGCCTACAGCCCTTAGTCTACACCCAGCATGTGGCTGTGGCTCTGTTGGCTTCTCACAGCATCCCTCACAACACACTGTGTTCACTGACCTGCTTGAAAGGGGAGTGTGGTCTCAGGCCAGGCCCCCACATGGCGGGGGCTGGGCTGCCTGCTCGGGAACCAAGACAAAAGGGAGTTAAATGGAATGGTGCCCCTGCATGTTAGGATCATACAATATGTGATTGGAGACTGTGGGATACAAACTTATGACTCCAGATTTTAAAACAGCTTGCGATTGAAAGCCTTAACCACTGCACTATAATGCCTGTCCTGGAAACGTCCGCTATCTCGGCGAGCAAGTGGGCAAAAAAGGGAGCCGAAAGTGAACAAAAGACACTCCGACCACCTAGGTAAACAACAAAATCCCCCAGGCCTAATAGCTGAAAGCAAAACAACCACTGGTGGGAGCCCAGGCAGACCCACATATGCTGCGCAGTCCACGCTGGCAATGGCCCATCCACCAGGCCGCAGGAGCCGCGTGGCTCCTAAAGTAACAAATGGCCTGACTGGGCAGGCGCCTTGTAGAAAGGTGGGGAAGGGTCAAGGAAACACAAAAGGAGAAACTGCCATGCGGCTAGAGCACCAGGCCACAAGACGGGCCGACACAGGAAGCAACAAAGGGGCCGACCCAGCCGAAAACCTACTGGGAGGAAAACTTACAAAACACAGCTGGAATCAGGGCAGGGCAGTGTAAAAAAACAGCTGCTCCCCACCGTGGAGGAACTGAAACCACACATGCAGATAAATCAGCAGTCCATCACCCTCCCAAGCTCTAATGGATCCAGGCTGCCTCACCGCCCCAGCGCTCAACAAACAGGCCCAGACCTGATGAGAAAAAAACTCAGCGACAAAGCACAAAAGTATTCACCTGAAGAGCAGTGATGTCCTGAGGTCAAGGGCAGGTTCAGAGAAGGGGGAATCCTTCTCTGCACTGCCCTTAAACCCCCCCCGATGACCCTCCTCCGGAAGCTCGGGCCGCACCCCTTCCAGCTGTGGGGGCCCCTGCTGATTGGCCCATTCTGGTAGACATTCTGTGCCACCGTTCACCAAGGGTGTGGTGGCCCAGTTACAAGGTTTGCCCACCTACAGTTTGTGAACTGTGTGCAAAGCTGCCCCCCCCCCCGGTGAGAGGCCAGGAGGGTCATTCCTTCCTGTTTGAGACTTCTCCCTCCTCTGAGACACCTCCTGTAGGCACTTAATTTCTGTACTGTTACAGTGTAACCTGTTGAGTGTCTTTGTCTCACAATGAAAACTTCCTGTCTCCTTTTAATTGGGGCTCTTGAGTCATATGGAGCCATTATGTGCTTGCTATCGGGGACGCCTGGGGGTGATGAATGTAAATTGATAGCTAATTTTGCTTCAGAAAGACTGATTTATTTAATGCACTTTAATACCAAGTGAACTTTAAAGTGGCTCATTATCAGATTTATATATTTATATATTCAGATTTATATATTTATATATTTAGATTTATATATTTATATATTCAGATTTATATATTTAGATTTGCTTATTCTGTGTTTTCTTTGGGGGAGAGAAGGGACAGGAGGGACATAATAGAGGTATTCAAGTACATCAAGGGGATACATAGGGTGAACAAGGAGGGGATCCTAAACCTTAAAAAGGGAGGTTTTACCAGAAGGCATAAACTGAAGTTAGAAGGTGGTATAATGAGAGGTGAAAAGAAGAGGAGGTTTTTCACTGAGAGGGTGGTGGTGGTACCTTGGAACCTGCTGCTGGGTGAACTGCCTTAGACTTCCATGGTGGAAGGATTCAAGAGGGGTGGGATAGGTACTCAAAGGGGAAAAAACTGAGGGTGGCCGGGCCCAGGGGGCCGGGATGGATAATAGGAGTTACATTCAGACAGTGGGAAGATTAGCCTCGGGCCCAATCCAGGGAGATGAGGCACAAGCAGACTTGATAGACCTTATGGCCTAATCTGCTGGCAATTAGTATGTTAGTATTAAAAGCATGACTTTCTCATTATTATGGGGGGTTGGTGACACCAGGAATGAGAAAACCTGTCCAAAGAGGCTAACCATGATTCCAGTACTGCCTGTCATTCCTTGCTTATTTTTCACTAGTTTGATATGGGGGGGGTGGATGGGTGGGGGCACCCTATGGGACTAGGACTGCCACCCTCTGACTGCCCTGACTGAATGACAACTGTGCACATTGTTACTCTTTCAGATTAATTTCATTTTGCCTGGGTTTAGCCCTGGCATATCTGGGACAGTGCATATCACCTTCCTCTCCCTGGTGGCCCTACCCCACCTTACCACTTGTTCTGGCCCCATTAAACTATATCTTAGATTCCTGTTATTATACTGTTGGTACATGACAGCCAATTAGCATTATCTTTTTTTGAACATATTTTATCCTCCGATCTGGGCCAGGTAGGGACCTCCTTCCACCTTCTACCAAGCACCCTGATCCTGTCCTACTGAAATCTTATCACCTGTCCATTTGGGACTGCCAGCCCATCCATGACACACTATTGCACTACCCCCCCAACCCCCGGCTTATCCCTAGAGGGCAAGGTATGCCTTCAGCTCCTTTGGCATTTCTTCCCTGCAGACACCTAGCCACCCACAGTTGAGGTGAAGAGTGGCAGTATCCCCAGAGGAAACTGGCTTGGATCCAGTGGCAGACATGGTGGGCAGGCAGAGGCTTCATCTTCCCAGTCCTGCACCATGGTTTTCCCATTTTCTGTCCTGCCCACCTTTTATGAGCATGCAACATGACTGACTGCCAGCAAAGGCTGACAAAGCCAACCCAAGCCCCCCTCATAATTGCAAAGTCCCTGCACCACCACCACCTGTTGCCACCCAGGTGGTAGTAATTCAGTGGGATGCTACACCCTCCCTCCCTGGATGAGGAAAGCATCCTGTGGGATGCTCAATCCTCCCCCAACTGACCCTCTGATGGCCCAGGCTTGTTCCCAAACCTGTGTCACTAGCGTCACACGTGGTACCTCTACTGCTACACTGCTAGGCCATCAGGCCACTCAACATTATCTGATGCCCACTTGATTTTGATGTCCGATCAAAACCATGACAGCTAATATGTACGGTCAAAAACTGCACCATCATAACTGGCATGCGGTTTTGGAGTTTGTATATCTAATTTAGTGCGGCTTTGGACCATGCAGTTTTGTACTGACCACACAGAGCAGTTATTGACCACACTGTTTTTGACCAAACAGTCTTGACATAACGCCCTTGATTTCCATGTCACACTGAGCTGAGGTTATCTCCCTAGTTTTACACAAAGCCTTACTGCATGATTAGAATTGCTTTTCTCATGGACTTCCCATCCTAGTGCTTTCTCGTGCTGGCTTCATTACTTCCCTCTTTTCAGATGGTTTTCTACATCAATGGGGGGACTGGGGGCAGTGAGCTTAATATGACCATATTGTGTTTGGTACTACTGGGAATATTTTGCCTCCTACCTCCTACTGTGACATCTCTCTCCTTCCTGACTGCCACCCACTCCTATCCCCCCTTCCCCCAAGTGCAGCCACTATTGTTTGTACCCTGGAGGCCTGCTGCACAACTTGTGCATACCTTTCCTCTCCCTGAGGAGTCTATTGCTTGTTATGTACTATAGTTCAATGTTTGTTGTTCACTCTTATGCAGGATTCACAGTTTAATAATGTCAGAGTTTTTATGGTGCTGGACAGATCAATAGTGGGAATAAAACAGCTAACATAGGTAGTATTTTATTAGATTTTCTAAAGCTAGATCCACCCCACTGCTGTACCCAAGGGGTTGGACAACTGTACTTGAGATACCAACTGACTTCTTCTTTTAACCTCCTACAGGATAGACAATTATGTTAAACACACACCAATAAAAAACATCTACTCCCAAAATATCGGTGGGTTACATATCTCTGTGAAATGAACTAAGGTGTTTGTAGATATTAAATGAACACCATCATTCCTTCATCCTGTTACAGCAGACACACCTCTTGCAGCAGCAGCACCAGAAGTGCAGTAAATTTGGCCTTTCGCTAATGGTAGCCTTATCTTTCAAGACTGGCAAGAGATGTGGGGCAATTATCCTGATATCCAAATATACCCCATTTCAGTGTCTAGATACATACACTGACCCTCATGAAAGACTGGCACTTGCCACAGATATATACCTACTATAGGTAAACAAATCACTGTGGTGAGTATTTATTTGCCAACAGGCACTGACTCCCCATGATACAGCACCTGCTGAATACAGTGTTACAACATCCAAAGGGAATCCTCATCCTGTTGATGGGTGGGACTATAATATGGCATTTGACCAGAAAGACACCCCTAGACCTTCCCTACCTCAGGAACATAGGGAACAGAAAGGGTAGCTCTGTCATTAAAGAATGTGGCTGGACTGACACCTGGAAACACCTCAACCCTCCCCTTCATAGCTACAGTATACGCACTTTTGTTTAGCCACATCAGATCTACACCTGAACTGATTTTATCAATATTTTCTTCGAACATGTGGGACTGGTGCAGGATAGTACTGTCCATTCTATTTACTGATCAGATGACTCCCCAATAATTCTAAAACTGAACTGGGGCCCACCCCTTACCCGTACACTATTTCAATCCAGTAACACCTTTTTAAACTCCCCTGAATGTACCACGTGTATTAAGGACAGGATTACTCAGACTTTAGAGGAGAATTCAACCCCAGAGATTTCTACAAGCATGCTCTGGGACACCCTGTAGGTCGTACTTCAAGGCAACCTCTTTAACTATGGCTTACGCCTGAAATGAATATGTGAGGAGAAGCTGGTACATTTGCAGAGCCAGCTGGTATCTACAAAACGATTAAATGCCCAGGGAAATTTTGCAGTACAATCTCAACTGGTTAAATCAAAGGGGGAGAAATCCAAGCCATTCTTAATGTTAAAATGGAAGCAGTCTTACAATACCGTAAACAGCGCTTATACAAAGGGGGCTCTGGAGCCTCCAGAGTACTAGTCTATAGCTTGCAGAAACAAATGACCCAAGCAGCAGTGACCCATATTAAGGAAAATAATAAAAAAACACCATGGGGATTGAAAAGAATGAGATCCTGTAGGCCTTCAAATGTTATTACACTGACCTATTTTCCTTAGACCCTTGCCCCCCACAGGACTTACTAACTTATCCACAACCACTTGGTTTTAAACAGCATTCTCTGGAAACTGTTCAAGTGTTTACAGCTCCTATAACACAGGAGGAGTTGATGGCAGTGGTTTGAGACCTTAAAACTGGAAAAAGACTGGGCCCCAATGGCTACACACCAGAGTTTTTAGGACTTTAAAAAAAAATACTTCCTGACCCTCTCCTGCAGGTATATCATGCAGTCCATACCAGAGATCCAGTACCTCTGTCCTGGAACCAGGCCGCTATATTGGCTATATTAAAGCCTAATAAGGACTGGATAAATTGTGCCTCTGACAGGTCTATTTCAGATTTTAAATATTGATTCTAACATTTTTTATGCTCCTGGGCTCAACCAGGAGGCGTGTTCAGCCCTTTCATAGGCACCATCGGCTTGCTCACCTAACTTCTTCACTCACCTTCTCCTCCTTCCTCTGGAGCAGTAGGGTGGACCACAGCACTTCGGGCAAGGCTTCATAAGCATGGTTGCCTCATTCATTTTCCTCCAAATCTTTGCCCCAGAGCCATAGCAAACATAGCGGCACACATGAGTGGGGGTGAACATGTGCTCCAGAGCAGCCGGCCTAGCTCCACCCACATGGCATACTGCCTGCGACCCCAGCATAGGCACTACCACTGGACCTCCACCTGGTGGCAGCTAAGAGCTGGGGAAATGTACCTTCCCAAACCAGGACAGAACTGCCAAGTGGCCAATTAATCCTCTCTCATCTCCCCCACCGGTTGGCGCCTGGCAATCTGAGATTGTCCTCAAACTCGGAATGCTGGCATAGGAGAGAGAAGGCATAACATAGCACCTCAGCCCTCCACACCACTGGGCAGGCAAGATTATAACATTTGCGCATCCCTCCTGGCACACCACCTGGACAGACTCTTCCCTGGTTTAATTAATGGTGTCCAGACAGGTTTTGTCAGAACATATCAAACTCAAGATAATATCAAGAGGACTTTGTATATCTTACACCATGCCACCCAGTCAAACTCACCATTTCTTGTGTTTAGTTTGGATGTGGAGAAGGCATTTGACTGGGTGGTGTGGGAATTCCTATTTGTTGTAAAAGCTGATTAAATTGGAGACCTGTTTCCTTTGGCAGCAAACATATTTTGGGGGCTTTGAGTTGAATTTTGATTCATTGTTGCTGACTTCAGTAGCTGCAAAGATTACTGCATAGTGGGGGAAGGGTGTTAATGGTCTGGCCAGGTCTCACTCAGCTAATTGACTGGAGGCAGAGCTGAATCAGGTTTGTGGTATAAGCTGCTTTGTCTTCTCAGAAGGAACTGGAAGGGGACAGGATCAGTTGTGTTCCAGGACAGTAGCTGCTGCTTGTTGTTTTCACAGGGTTCTTGTGGATTTTACTTGGTAGAAGGTTATTTATTTTCTTTCTTACTTCTAAGGGGCTAGCAGGGTATTGTTTTGGGGGATGTTGAAAGTTTGAAAACTGGTTTGGTGGCTGTAAGTGGGCTCATTTGTTGGATGTTTCACTGTGTAACAGGCTGCGCTGGTGGAGGCCTATTTCTTCTGATTTAAAACCTATTTGGTGGGATTTGCTTGGGCCTGGTTCTTGGGCTGCTGGGCTTGGAGGGGAGACACAGGGCTGATACACTCTCTCTCTCGAGTCGGGTGTCTGCCCAAAACCCCTCCCCACCCTCCCTCCCCAGAGTTCTGGTAATTTATAGGGAACACCTGTCCTGCAATTGGAGAAAAGGCTGCAGGTGCAGCTCATGTAGTTCTAGCCACTGGGGTTGGATTTAAAGGCTGGGAGAGAGCAGCTTAGGAGTTGTTCATTTCCCTATAAGTTTACTGTGTTGTACTGCACCTAGTAACAGGGTTACCAGTGTACTGTGGGACTGTATCTAAGATTAGTGGGTGACCTGATTAGGCAGTAGGGGTGTATCTTGGACTAGGGGGGAACCTGGTGGCTCACCCAAGGAAACCTACTTGAAAGGGGATGGAACCACACATCATTAGGGCCTGCATCTTTGGGAGGGTGGTGGGGTGCACAGGGTGTGGAGCAGCCATGATACTGGACTGGGCTTGGAAGTTCGGTGGTTGCCCAGTGTGCTACCAGCTGGCACAACTTAGGGTGGAGGTTGTGGGGATTAGGAGACAGCTGGGGGGGAGATATGGTTGGGGAAGGGGCAGGGGATCTCCCATGGGGTTGCACCAAGCACTGGGGGTGGGGGCATAGGGAAAAGAGTGCAGGAGAATACTCAGGGGTAACAGAGAGACCCTGGCAGAGGGGGTCCAAAAGGACACTACCAAGGAAGCAGGCAGGTAACTGGGGACCCTCACAAAGGAGGGACAGAGGGACAACATTCTCAGGGAAGTAGGCAGATGGCCGGGGCTGGACAGAAGGAAGCAAGGCGGGGAGATGGATCAGACCTTACACTCAATAACCACTTCAGTTCTCTTCTTCTGCTCGAGGATGAGGGGGTGATGTAGCCACGACAGGGGTGGTTAGAGATGGAAAGGAGTGGGGCAGGAGGCAGGGCCGGATAGCAGGAAGAACAGGGGAACCTGGAATGCAGGAAAATGGGGAGCAGTGAACTGAGCAGGAGAGGCAGGGAAGAGGGAGGAAAGCGCAAGGAGAAGGACCAGTTGGGAGGAAAGGTAAAGGAGAAGGACCAGAAGTACAAGAAGGATTCAGTAAAGGAGCTGAGGGTTTAGGCCAGGGCAGCACAAGCAAGGAGGGACTAAATGGAAACAGGAAGGAAGGGAGGATGAGCCAGGCTAGTTTAGCAGATGGGGAAGGACCAGTCATGAGCAGTGAGGGGGTTAGCAAGGTACAGAAGGATACTCAGGAGGAGGAGGCATAGGATTGGAGGAGGGTGGCCAGGGTAAATAAGGAGGGGGCATGTGGCACCCAGATAGGGGGAGGAACAAGGAGCCGGCTGGGTGGAGGGGCCGGGAGAAAGGATGAGGGACATGGAAGGGGGAATGGAGGAAAAGGAGTGGTCAGAGTGCTCCTGTTGGGGGATTCTATGATCAGGGGTATCAAATGGGATAGGGAGGGAGAAGCCTGGCCAGTTAGAACAAAATGCTTCCCTGGACTAACGGTGCACAGGGCTAAGCACGAGGTATATCAGCTGGCAAAGGATTGTGGGGGTTCCCCGGACATACTGGTCCACCTGGGTACAAATGACATTGAGGGAAATAGCGGGCTAGAGATACAGGCAAGATTCAGGGAGCTTGCCAGGGTCTGTCATGACATAGGATGCACAGTTTCCTTCTAGATATCCTGCCAGTGCCAAGGGCTAGTGGGAACACAAAAGGAAGATTAGGAGATAAACCAGTAGCTCAGGGAGTGGTGTGAGGCCAGAGGGTATGGGTTGATGGGGATTTGGGGAGACCTGGGAGGATAAGGAGCTGCATGCTAGAGATAGACTCCATCTCAATTTGGAGGGGAAGGGAATCTTTAAGTTGAAAATAGTGGGGTTCATTGGTGAAAGGTGGGGTTTAAACTTGTGAAGGGGGGAGGGATGGGAGAAAAGGCTGTCAAGGGGGTGCCGATAAAGAAGGACTCTGTCTCCACCCCCTGGAGAGCTGGAGGATTGCAGGAAAAGGCCGACTGGTAAAGTGCAGACCAGGGGAAAACAGAATCCCATGGGAACACGAGCAGGGAAATGGAAGTATAGGGAAAGGGTGGAAGGTAGTCCTGCTAAATGCCAGGAGCTTGGGAAATAAAATGCCTGAGCTCCAGGCGATGCTAACTGAGGGAGCAGTGGATGTGGCAGTGGTCACTGAGACCTGGGCCACTGCAGAACACGACTGGGACCTGAACCTGGAGGGTTACACTATGTTCAGGAAGGACAGGGGAGGGAAGGGGAGGAGGGTAGCAATGATAGTCAAAAACTGCATTGGCATAGGGGGAGTAGAGGAGGCAGAGGGAACCGTGGAGGCCATTTGGGTCACCTTGATAACAAGGGAGAGAGTAAAAATAGGAGTGGTGTATAGACCCCCTGCCCTGGCGGAGGAGCTGGAGGAGAGTTTGGTGGCAGATGTTGGGAGACACAGAAGACTGGGCAGAGGAACAGTGGTGGTGTTGGGGGACTTAAACATGCCAGGAACAGACTGGGAGACTATGACATCCTCTGTGACCAGGGAACAGGGGTTGTTGGATGTCTTTCAGGACGCGTTCCTAACTCAGCAGGTGGGGGAACCGACCAGAGAGGCACAGGTACTGGATGTGGTCCTGGCAGACAGTGACCAGATTGGGGGCCTGGAGGTAAGGGACCCATTGGTGGGGAGTGACCATGCCACGGTCTGGTTCTGCCTGGACCTAGGAGGGCTAGAAGGCTGCACAAAGACGGAGGTAACTGACTTCAGGGGGACAGATTTTAAGGAAATGAGAAGGATCCTTAAGGAGCATTTGGATGTGATTGGGTCAGACATGGACGCTGATAGTAGGTGGGAAATCATCAGGAGAGGGGTACAGGATGCTACCAGCACCTGTGCAAGAGTAAGACAAAAATGCGGTAGGGCCCGAAAACCAAGCTGGTGGACCAGGGACGTCCAGGAGGTGGTGCGGGGAAAGAAGGCAGCCTATAGGCAATTCAAGTGCTCAAAGAGTGAAAGGGATCGAGGGGAGTATGAGATGATGGCTAGAAGGGCCACTAGGGTGGTGAGGGTGGCTAAGGCAAGGAAGGAGCAGAACCTGGCCAGGGAAATTGGAGAGGGAACAAGGGTTCTTTAGATACATTGGGGAAAAAGAAGGGTGAAGGGCAGATTAGCAGGATTAAATCAGGGAGAGATGGGCACAAGACCCGGGGAGCAGGCTGAGGTACTAAATGAGTACTTCACCTCAGTTTTCACCAAGGAAGATGGGGTGCTGCATCATACATGGGAGAGACAGAGATACTGAGGAGGGGACCCTTACCATCAGCGGGTCTGGGGAGAGGGGAGGCATCACTGGCAGGAGGGGGAGGCTAAGCTAGAGAAGAGGTACCGAAGTGGAAATCACAGCAGAAAGAGTGAGGGAAGCCTCAGCCCCTTAAGACAGAGAAAGCATCAGGCGGATAATTATATCCCAGAGTGTTGAAGGAACTTGCAGATGTCCTGACAAACCCCTGGAGCTTTTCACCATCTCTCTGAGGACAGGGTGGGTGTCCCAGGACTGGAAGGTGGCGAATATAGTGCCTATCCAGAGGGGATCAAGAGAGGTGGCAGGGAACTACAGGCCTGTCAGCCTGACATCGGTGGTGGGCAAGGTGATGGAGGGCATTGTCAAAGAGAGGCTAGGGGGAACCTGGAAAAGTCAGGATGCCTGGATGATAGACAGCATGGATTTGTCCCGGGGAAATCGTGTCAGACAAACCTTGTGGAGTTCTATCACTGGGTGATGAGTGCCTTGGACCTGGGTAGAACAGTGGACATCCTCTTTCTAGACTTCAGCAAGGCATTTGACTCTGTTCCTCAAGTGGGCCTGTTGGATAAGCTGGGAGAAATGGGGATGGGGAACCAGATAATCAGATGGATAGGTAATTGGCTCCAGTACTGGACCTAGAGGGTCGTAGTTGGTGGAATAGTCTTATCCCCAAGGAGGGTCATTAGTGGGGTCCCACAGGGATCAATACTTGGGCCCCTCCTCTTCAACGCCTACGTCTCTGACATAAGGACAGGAATCAGAAGTGAGATGAGTCTCTTTGTGGATGACTCAAAACTGGGGTCGGTGGTGGATGGGGAGGAGGGGAAGGTGGCCCTACAGGGGGGACCTGGAGGCTCTGGAAAGATGGTCTAGAAAGTGGAAGCTGAGGTTCAATGCAGGGAAATGCAAGGTACTCCACCTGGGGGCCAGAAACCCAGGCCAAGTGTACACCCTGGGGGGGGGAAATGCTTCAAGTCTCGATGGCTGAGAAGGACCTGGGGGTGGTGATGGATGTCAAGACGAACAACTCAGAGACTTGTAGGAGGGCAGCAGCCAAGGCCAACAGGATGCTGGGATGCATCGCTAGGGGGATCACCTCCAGAAGGAGGGAAGTGATACTACCTCTGTATAACTGCTTGGTGAGGCTGCACCTTGAGTACTGCGTGCAGTTTTGGAGGCCACACTTAAAGAAGGACATTACCCTCCTGGAGAGGGTCCAGAGGAGGGCAACCAAAATGATTTGGGGCTTGGGGGACAGGACCTATGAGGAGAGGCTCAAGAGCTAAATATGTACACATTGAAAGAGAGAGGGACCGGGGGACATGATAGAGGTCTTCAGGTACATGAAGAGGGTAAATAGGGAGGAACAGTCAGGGTGCTTCAAAGGAAGGAGGGGGGCCACTAGAGGGCATAGGTGGAAGCTGGAGGGGGGAAGATTCAGGGGAGAAAGGAGGAGGTGCTACTTCACTGAGAGGGTGGTGGAGCCATGGAATGTACTGCCTAGGGGGCTGGTGGAGGCAGAGACAGTGGAGGAATTCAAGAGGGGGTGGGACAGGTACAGGGGAAGGGTTCTGGAAGTGAAATCCAATGCAGCAAGAATATCCAGAACTGGGAAGGGAGAAGCCAGAGGAGGCGAGGGGGGCAGCAAGGTCAGCACCCAGGGTGGAGGCTGACCAAACGAGCAGACACAAAAGACCATTAGGCCTATTCTGCTGGCATTTTAGTATGTTAGTATGTTAGTAAATGCAGTTCCCAGATGTATTATAGTCATTCTCAAGACCATCGACCATAGGCCACAGGTGTACATGAAGGTCAATGGCCAGATTTCCTCCCACTTCAGATTATCTCAGGACACCAATTAAGGATGTCCCTTACACCCCCTTCCCCATTCGCTTGCCCTATATTTGGAACCATTAGTTCAAATTATAGGACAACACACTAAACATACGGGCACCCACCTTAAGAGGTAAACCGCAGAAATTGGCCATATACACTGATGATTTATTAATTTACCTTAGGATTGCAGGATTGTAGGATTGCAACACACTTGAGAAAGGAATGTGTTGATTGAAGGAAGTTTCTCTGGCACTCTGACGATTGTGAGCCTACAGCTTAATGGTTAAAGTGCTAGAACAGCATACCAATGGTCTGAGGTTCAGTTCCTAGTGGGCCACACTTTTTCTTTCTCATATCCATCCTTGATTTAAAAATATGCCTTGCAGGGGCCTAACTGCACTGAGAGAAGTGGTCTGCTTGTATTTCTAAATGTGTCCCTAGTTACAGGATTGCAACATACTTGAGAAAGGAATGTGTGGATTTAAGGAAGTTCCTCAGGCACTCTGACCATTGTGAGCCTATAGATCAATGGTTAGAGCATTGGAACAGCATACCAGAGGTCTGAGTTTTGATTCCCAGTGGGCTACACTTTTTCTTTCTCATTTCCATCCTTGTTTTAAAAATATGCCTTGCCAGGGCTTAACTGCACTGAGAGAAGTGGTCTGTTTGTATTTATTAATTTACCTTATGATTCCAAGGACCTCCTTCCCCTACCTCTCACAGGATTTGGGAAATATGCAGGCTATAAGTTCTATACCACTAACACTGAGGTCCTACAGATACATTATACTCCCACTACCCAATCCAGACAAAAAGTTAGGTTTACATATGATTTACCTGCAGTTAAATATATATGGGGTTTAACACCATTTGTACATGACTAACTGTCCCCCAAACAATTATGACTGACTACCTAATTATTTTACTAAAGACTGAGAGACCTGGCAGGTAATCCCTCTGTCACTACTACAGAGGATCACCAATGTCAGAATGGTTATTTTACCTAGACTTTTATATCTGTTGTAAATACTTCCAAGTACCCCACATACTCTATATTAAAGAACATGGGACAGGGCTACATCCCAGTATATTTGGAATGGAACCAGGCCCAGAATAAAGTTCTCCGTACTACAGCTCCCTAAGAGCCCAGGAGGAATGACCATTCCACAACTGCAGATGTATCAGAAAGCAGTCCAGTTTCTTACTGCAGTCCATTGGCTCATGCCAGGATATGAGTCTCACTGTAAGGATTTGAAACTCAGAGGAAGACATCTCACATGTCCCTGAACTATTATTTACCAACCCCCCCCACCTTTTATACCTTTTGTGACCAAAAACTCATACACCAGAGAAACCACCATACACTGATTTCAAATATGGCACCACAAAGGCCTAAGGGAAACACAATTCCTGTTGATCTCTCTATCCTACAATAATGATGTTTTGCCAGGAAAATTGGACCACACCTATTGCAGATGGGCGGGACTAGGATTAGTGATACCAGCTCAATTTCTCCAAGGCTTGGATGTTATCCCCTTCCCCAAGCTTAAGGCATGATTTGCATTGAGAATGATCGATCACTATGGATAAGTTCAAATTGCCACCTTTATAAAAAAACAACATCATCTCTGGCCACTGGACAAGAACAGTATAGCCCGGTAACAGGTATACTTTAAGGTACTAAAGGGGGAGGGGGCTGACTACATCACTCATTTATATCAGGCATTACTTCAGTTGATGGGGTGAAGTATTGACTCAGTCCATAAAAAATGAGAGTCACATTTGGGATCCCAAATAGAGAACCGAGATTGGGACAGTTCCCCGGGAAATACATAACATGTCATTAACTTGCACTTGTGGTGAACGTTTTCTTGGAAGATGATAATTTGTTTTTTTTCTGCACTCTTGCTATTCAGGTTAAATTTCAAACACTTAGAGGAGCTAAGTGCTGGAGACAAGGCTGAATGCAAGTGGAAACACATGGTCACATATTCTGGTAGTGCACCTCCTTTCAATCTTTTTGGGATCAACTCCAGGAAGCTCTGAGGGATATTTTTGGGCAACCCTTCCAACTCTCTGACAAAACTGAACTGTTCCTTGATTTGCATCCTGGGTTCTGTTGCCCAGTACATGCAAACTGTTGTGTATTTGCCTGGTTGTGGCCAAGAAGGTGGCTATGAAAAAATAGCTCACAAATCATATCCCTATAATACAAAACTGTCAGGACCTAATGCACATGGTATGCCAAATAGAGAACCTAGCTTGGGACAGTTCACTGGGAAATACAGTAGAACTGCAGGCTTTGATGGCAGAAGGGGAGGTGGACATAGCCTCCATAACTGAAACATGGGCCACCCAGTACCAGGACTGGGATCTAGTGATCCCTGGATACAAATTGTACCATAGGGAGAGGGATAAAGGGAAAGGGGGAAGGGTAGCTATATAAGTTAAGGAGGGGACAGTGTGCAACAGGAAGGAAGATGAGGAGGGCAGGGCCGAAGCCTTGTGGATTCACCTGCAACACTCAATGGGTAGGAACGTGAGATTAGGGGTAGGGTATGGGCCACCCTCTCAAAGTGTGGAAATGGACAGAGAACAGAGAGAACAAATTAAGAGGCTTAGTGGTAAGGGCAACACAGTGGTGGTCAGGGACTTCAATCTGCCGGCGGTGGATTGGAACACCCCAACCACCTCAGGTGTCAGAGAACAGGTCCTCCTGGAGGCCTTCCAAGACACAGAAATTAACAGAACCAACCAGGGAAGGGAACATTCTAGACCTGGTACTTATAAATGGAGAGCTAGTCCAAAACATTGAGGTGAATGACCCCCAAGTGTGAAGTGACCACCACACAGTGTGGTTCTCCCTCAATTTGGTGAAGGATGTAGCTAATACGAACACATGAAATTTGCCAGCAGATAAAGGCCTAGAGGTCTATCAAGTCTGCTAATACAAAAACAAGAGTGGTGGATTTTAAGAGGGCAGACTTTGGGTGGATGAGAATCATTTTGAAAGGACACCTAGACAACATCAGCCCGGACATGGATGCAGAGCAAAAATGGAACATCATAAAGAGGGGTATGGCAGAGGCCACTAGCTCTTGCACCAAGTGTCAAAGCAAGAAGGCCAGGAACAAGAGACCTAGCTGGGTGAATGGAGAGGTAGTGGAAAGGTTGAAGGAAAAGAGAGCGACTTTTAGAAAGTATAACAGATCCTACCGAGATGAGAATAGGGAGGAATACGTGAAGAAATCCAGAGAGGTGATCAAAGTAGTGAGGGCAGTCAAGGCTTCAAAATAACTAAGGCTGGCACAGGGGATCAGGGAAGGGGAAAGGGATTTCTTTAGGTATATAGGAGATAGGAGGAATTGCAAGGACCAGATTGTAAAGATTAGGAAGGAGGGAGGGTGGGTAGAGCAGGGGGCAAAGCACGTGGAAATACTAATCAAGTACTGCTGCTCAGTATTTACCAGGGAGAGGGATGGGACTATACCTCAGGGAAAGGATGGAGGGGGGCAGGGGGAAGGGAGGTTACAGATGTAGAGATCCCAGTTGAAAGGGTGTTGAATGGCCTACGGTCCCTGAGGATGGATAAGGCACCTGGTCAGGACAGAGTGTATCCTAGGGTACTCAAGGAGTTGGCAGAGGTCATTGTGGGACCACTGGCAGATTTGTTCAACACTTCCATTAATACTGGAAGCATGCCCAAGGACTGGAGGATGGCACATGTAGTGTCAATCCTGAAGAATAGGCCCAGAGATGAACCTGGGAACTACAGACCAGTAAGCCTTACAGCCATTATGAGAAAGCTAATGGAGACTATATTTAACTCATTGTCTCCTAGCAGATGCCTGTAGTCGTCAGTAAAAAAACACTCGTGTGTCCTGAGGACGTCTGTAGAAGTCGGCTACTGACTCCCAGTGTGCCCTTGCAATGTCTGGAGAAGTCACTTATATATTTTAATATATAGTGTAACATAATATAATACATATTTGACTGCATAGCACTGTTGGAAAGATAATTTTATGCTGAACAAGTTTGTCACTGATATTTTGTGTATATCATGTATACTTTAGGAGTTATTTGCATTTGTTTATGGTATGGTGCGTATGGCTGACATGTTTTCCATCAAGATTCACCTAAGCAGCTTGAATAAAATTCACTTTTTTGGCACTTCAGCAGGTATAAAATAAAAACTGTATTGATTACAACTGGTTGCATAGCACCACTGAAAAGGCATTTTTGTGCTCGTCAACTTTCATGCTGATACTTTGTGTGTATCATGTATACTTTTGGAGTTATACGCATTTGTTTATGATATGGTGTGTGTGGTTGAGATTTAGCCCTCAAACCTCATCAAAGCACCTTGACTAAAATGGGGGAAAATTACATTTTAAAGTAAAAAGATATTTTTTTTAACAAACATAGTATTAAAACACCATCTAATGCCTGTATGCTTAATTTGGTGTTGATATTTTACATATTTTCCAATAAAAAATGGCTTCTGTTGCCCTTTTTTAGTGAAAAAAAATATTTAGTTTGCTCTTTCAACCAGCATAGAAAAAAAAACCAAAATGACTTATTATTACATGCATGCCACCATTGGCAAGGCAATTTTGTGCTGAATAACTCTGACACTCATACTTTGTGTCTAGCATGTACAGTTATTGAGCTATTAGCATTTGTTTGCGACATGCTGACTATGGCTTGATTTTGCTTAGAAAGGCCCAGGATTCACTGTTGAAAGTATACAGGAGATTCAGGAGGCAAGTGGTGTAATCTCAGAGTGAGCCTGTGGAGGCAATGAGTTAAGAAAAGGCTGGTGAGTTTCCTGGAAGAAAATGGCTTACAGGATGACGGGCAGCATGGGTTTGTGTCTGGGAGATCATGTCAGACCAACATTGTTGATGTTTTTTGACTAGGTGGCGAGGTCACTGGATAGGGGCCATGCAGTGGATGTCCTTTACCTGGACTTCAGTAAGGTGTTTGACTCCTTGCCCCACAGTAGGCTGACCAGGAAGTTAAACAGCCTGGGAGCAGGGAGGAACCTGGTCAGGTGGATCAAGAGCTGGTTGCAGGGCAGGCAGCAGAGGGTGGAAGTTGGGGGAAAACTCTAGGCAGTCAGGGCAGTAATCAGTGGGGTCCTGCAGGGGTCAGTGCTAGGACCGGTACTATCTAAGATATTCCTAGCAGACATATCAAATGGGATATGGAGCAAGATCAACCTCTTCGCAGACAACACTAAGATCTGTGCTGAGGTGGATAGTGAGGAAAAGGGTAAGGCACTGCAGGAGGATTTGGCGACACTTGAGTACTAGTCAGCCACATGGCAGCTAGGGTTCAATGCCAAAAAATGCAAGTCTTGCACTTGGGGGCAAAAAAACCCAAAGAACAGCTACTGGTTTGGGTAGCGCAGTTGGCCACTTTGGAGGAGGAGAAAGATCTGGGAGTGCTGGTGACAGGGGACATGAAACACTCAGCACAGTGCAAGAAGGCAGCAGCAAAGGCAAATAGAATGCTGGGATTCATTGCCAGGAGAATTACCTCTAGGAGAGAAGTCATTTTGTCCCTGAACAGGTCATTTGTGAGGCTGTACTTGGAGTACTGTGTGCAGGTTTGGTGCCCCTATTTGAAAAGGGACATCAGATTACTGGAGGGGGTCCAGTGTAGGGCGACAAAGATGATCTTGGGGATGGAGGACAAGACATATGAGGAGAGATTGAGGGAGCTTTACATGTACACCCTAGAAGATAGACGGGAGAGAGGGGATATGATTGAGACATTCAAGTACCTAAAGGGCATAAACAGAGTTAATTCAAAGGGCTTGTTGAAGTTAAAAAGGGGTAGGGACACCAGGGGACACAGTCTGAAATTGGAGGAAGGAAGGTTCAAGAGAGCGATGAGGAGGCACTATTTCACAGAGAGGGCGGTGGCTGGTTGGAATGCACTGCCAGAAGAAGTGGTAGCACTGCAGACAGTGGGCAACTTCAAGGAAGGGTGGGATAGGGCCAAAGGGAGGGACAAAACTGTGGGGAGGGTGGGGGAAGAGAAATCGGGAGTGGGGAGCACTAAGTTAGAAGGGGATGCTGGGGGGGCAGCTGCAGTTTAATAGACAGCATGCTGCACACTCAAGCAGATTAAATAGACCTAATGGCCTGTATCTGCTGGCAATTTCATATGTTCATATACAAGATGGAGCAATTAACTGCTAGATTAAATTACAGGTTACCAAGCTTTGAGACGATTTGGGATAGATGCATCCAATATATGTTAAATCAAGGTTGACATTTTGTCCTTTGATCCACTTCTGGTAAACAGTTTGCTTGCTTCTTTTGCTCAATTTCCATTATGTACTGTGTGTATCTGAACTTTATTCATCCTGCAGCTGTTTTTGTTGTTGTCAGCTGTGTTGTGTTCTCTTTGCTGACAAACTAATAAAGAGACTCCATGATCATAAACAGCATGGTTTGTGACAGGCAGGCCATCTCAGACCAAGCTGACAGTATTCTTTGACTGGGTTATGAAGGCTGTGGATAACTGGCAGGCAATAAATGTTGTCAACTTTGACTTCAGCAAGGCATTTGACTCAATGTTGCACAGCAGACTGCTGGGGAAGGTAGAGGACCTGGGAATAGAGGAAATAAGGTGGGTGGGAAGTTGGCTATGGGGGACAGCAGAGCATGGTGGTGAATGGGATCAAACTGGGGTAGGGGAAGAGGTTATGAGTAAAGTGCCATAGGGGTTGGCCTACGGACCGGTCCTCTTTATTATGTTTATCAGCAACATAGGAGATGGTATATAGGGAAGGATTGTCTCTCTGCAGACAACACAAAGCTTTGCAGCAGAGTGGGCACCAGAGTGGGTGAGGAAGTTTCTAAAAGACCTGGAATGATTAGAGATATGGTCTAAAATATGTTAGTTGACTTTCAACATGAAGAAGTACAAAGTAATGCACATAGGAGGGAAAATCCTCAGATGGAATACTAAATGGGGGAAGGGGCAGGTTGGCCACTACTACCAAGGAAAGAGTCTTAGGAGTCACCATCATAAGTGACTTCCTCATACAAACTAGTAAATTTAATAAGACCTGCAGTAGGGCAACCAGAATGATGGGAAGCTTTTGGAGGGGTTTTGATACCGGGAGGAAGGAGGTGATATTGCCACTGTAAAAGTCACAGTTGAGTTGAGGCCACACCTGGAATACTGTGCCCAGTTCTGGAGTCCACCCCTGATGAAAAACCAGGATAGACTGGAGTCAGTGAACTGAAGGGTCACAAAGATGATTCACTACTAACAGGTAGGATCCTGTGAGCAAAGGCTTGAGGCCCTGAACACGTACTCACTGGAAGATATGAGGAAGAGGGTGCCTATGACTGAGACCTTTATGTTCCTAAGGGTGGACAGGGAGGACATATTCAATAGAAATAGTGAGTGAGCAATGAAGGGTCATGAATGGAAACTAACTAGAGTGGGGTTCATGAGGCATGTGAGGAAATTTTATTTCACAAAAGAATGGCCAAGTCATGGAACAGGCTACTGGCAGTGGTGGTAGGGGCAAAGACTATTTATGCATTCAAGCATGACTGAGACAGTGTAAGAGGCCGATAGTTACACTGAGGGGAATTAGTCAGGGAGGGGGTTGAGGGAGGGAGGTAGGAACTTCACCAGGACAGTATTACAGAGAGCGGTAGGGAAATATTTGTGTAGATTGGGTGGACCACTGCTCTTCTTCTGCTGACACTGTCTATGTTTCTATGACCAATGTGATAGCAGAAGACAAACCAGAGGGTTCACTGGTACAGAATCTAGCTCCATTAGTGTTAATGTCCATTTTCTGCTTGTGGACTCTCTAGCATCATTTGAAACTTTCTGTAAAAAGTAATACATCAGATACCATAAAGGTCATGTTTGGTATATGGCTGAGGCAATGGTTAACAGTCCACACCATAAAGGCTCACGGTCTCAGTGTTCCGTTGCTGGTGATATGTGGTTTGATCTTAAGCAAGACCAAATGCTAAAGAAAAATAAAAGGCAAGAGGGTTTTGCTGCCAGGAACAGCAGTCAACAGCCTTCATACAGAACATCTAAGAACAAGGGTTTTGACAGATCACAGCCATATCATAACAACCTGGGATCCTTTTTAAATATTGAGGCCAGCATAACAGAGACATTTTCTAGTTTCAGTATCAGAAAGGCGGAAAGCCTTTTTTTTTTTTTTTTTTGCAAATATTAAAGCAATTCAGAAGGCAGAAGTGGCTCATCCACATATAAGTTGTTTGTCACTGTTCAGAAATGAACCCATTCCATGTTAGTTGCCTGAACACTAGGGATTGTTCCCCCAAATTTTGCAATAAAGTTCTCCATGCTGTACTCCAGCGATCAGGTGGATCTAACCTATATGGTGGCAATGGGCCTTATGCGCCCCATAACTTCCCCAGCCCTCTCTGGGTACTTCTCTCTTTTCATGATATCCATGTGCCCTGTCCCATGCTTGCTTGAATCCTGTCACTATCTCAGCCCCCACCACCTTCCAAGGCAACCTGTTCCTTCTATCTCCCAACCTTTGTGTGAAGAAATGTTTCTTCACTTCACTCTTGAATTTTACCCCATTAACATTACTGTGTTCCCTGTTGTAACCACATTTGTAGTCAACCTAAAAAGTTCCCCACACTTCACCTTGTTTATCCCCAGGAGGTATTTAATGGTCTCAATCATGCCCCCTTAGTATCTCCTGTTCTGTAACGAGTACATGTTGAGGCCCTTCAGTCTTTCCTCGTAAGGCTTTCCCTGCACACTGTATCATCTTGGTTACCCTCTTCTACATAGACTCCACCCTGTCAATTTCTTATCTGAGGTGAGGGATTCAGAACTATACACAGTACTCACAGTGGGAACAAACCAATGAGCTGTAAGTTGAAAAGATTTTTTTCTTTTGAGGTCCACAAAGCTATTGCTATTGGCTCTATCCTACTGCATTTTAATTATGTATCAAGCCATTTTTTGAGTTGGGTACTAAGGAGTTACAAAATCTTTCAGTTGTCTTTAACAACATTTGCCATTTTATTTTACTAGCACCTTAACATACTCATCATTGTCTTTTATACTTGAGCTTGATTAATTTTCCCCAGTGCAACGTATACAATATATTTTTGGTTGTTTACTTTTTTAAATGCTTTTTATTGTACCCCTACTCCACTTTCTGATCTTCTTTCAATTAGATAAATGTTACTTAGTTTACCGTCAGCCAGTAGGGATGCTGTAAAGTTAGATCCTGTAAAACTAGGCTAGTCAGTGTGCTTTTGCTGTAGCAGCTCCTTGATTTTGGAACAGTGTATCTGAACTTTTATGCACTGACTGTTCTCTTCTAGTTTTTAAAAAGAGACTAAAACTGTATTTGTTTGATTTATGCACTTGCAATTGTAAACAGATATTATTGTTTGAATGTTGTATATTTTTGTACTGCGTAATTTGCCTGGGTTGAGCCTGGAAAAGGACCCTTGGTCCAGTGCTCTTACCCGGTTACCAAATAAATAAATAAAATAAATTATATCACAGGAGCTTTGACAATATATTCATGTATAACAGAGATAACTTCTAAATGTTGGTAATAATTTGCTATAACTAGTTATTATATAGAGAATAATGCCTGTGACGGCGTGTGTTATGAGGATTTTTCACACACCCAAGATGTGGTAATCCATGAACCCCGAGAGCAGGGTTCGAGGGGTATATCAGATTATCACACACCGAGGGTGTGTGAAAATCCTCATAACACAAACTTTGCACAGGCATTAATTTTTATAAATACTGGTGCAAGGCAGTACATGGTAAAGCTGCTGGAGCAGTTCCATACACAGATCTACACAGACACTCACACATATACACACACACAAACACAAAACCTTGTTTGTTTTCCTTTTTTTATTACATTGTAAACTTCGATAGCAACAGTGGTCAGCCATGCTTAGTTCGCGATGCAGTGGATGTCTCTTGAAGCCATGCTCCAAGGCAACGGATGGCAGGATCAACTAGATAGAGTTTAAAATTTGTAAAGGCAGGATCAACCAGATAAATATTGAAGAAGTATTAGAAGTTACCTGCCATGGCAGAGAGGGGTGAAGAATCAGCGTGGGCTCTCCCTATCAGAAAAATGAAACTGCCATGTTTCTTCAGCTTTTTGCCACACCAACACAAAGACTTAGGGGCAATGAGATGGTGTGCTTCAAGTGAGTGACACTAAACACCGTAATAACCAGTTCTACTGGTTATTATGGTATTTTAAACACATACCAACTCCGAGCATTAAAGGGGGTCACCAGTAATGGTTCCATGTCATAACAGTGAGGATTTAATAGCGTTGACCAAATCAGCAACTGCACAGCACCACAAACTAAAATCATGAAGTGCACTACAGTGCCTGTCAAGAACAGCTACTGGTGCGAAATTTGACAATGATGAGCAAGCAACATATATGTTTTATACAGGGGTTATGCTCCCTGCTCCCCACTTTGCATGGCTCCCAAACTTAAGATAATCAACTCTGGGTGGGGGTGAGTTGATACTGGGGATTTGTGGAAAACTCAGGACTCTGTATTATTAAAATAACAAAAATAAATACAAAATTTAAAAAATCAGTGTACCCTCAGCCAGTCCCAAACCTGGGTCACCCGACATAAAGGCAATGACTTTAACCACCACATCAGCCAGCCAGCTTGGAACTGGCCTGATGAATAAATCTACACATTCTCTTCTTACTATACAGGGAAACTACATGCTCAGTTGCACTGTGCTATTAATGGCACATAGCCATTTTTAGATTCGCTATTTTGACTTCGCTCAAATTACCTTGCTCAAAATGACTCGCTATCTTTGACGGGATACCCCAGTAATTATATTACATGTATAGTAAGACCTAGTCTTATAGATATGAGGCCTGAACCACACAGTAACTTCCTCAAGGGTCAAACATTGACTGAAATGCTCTGGGGAAATGAACCTGCACTGATCACTATCTTTTTAGGACTATTTCGCAAAAGTGTTTAAAATTATGCCAGTTTGAGCAATAATTTTACTTCTACTGACCACTAAATAATACACAGACTTTTTAACCTCAGTCATTTGTCTTTAAGTAAGTTTAAATGTAATATTTGAAACCTTCCTACTGTATTTAATTAGAAACCTGAGAGTAGAAAAGCCTTCCCATCTGTACTGCAGTGTATCCTGACAAAGGTTCCCAACATCAGCCCCCACTTAAATACAGGGAGCTGAGCTACCACTGTGGACTTCATCGAAATGGCACAATGACAACTTCAGACACAATGCATCTTAATCCCAACAGTGCCATGTTTAATCCTGAACAAGGCTTGGAAAGGAAACTACTGAGGGACTACCTGCTGAAATAGGAGTTGATGCCTGCCAGTAGTCAGACATGTCTTTGTTTATCAAGCCTCCTTCCAAAATAACCATGGTTGACTGGCCCATCGACACAGTAGTAGCATTACTGCTGCACTGTCACCCATAATGCCTAGGTGATTACAGGTGGTAGTGTGCACGGGAATGCACAGCCAAGGGGAAGAAGTGTCTGATGGCACTGCACTCCACATACACGCGTGCGTGGGTTTCCGATGCCATCCAGTCCGCAGCCCTGGGGACAAGACGAAGAATTCCTGGGCAGTGCATCATGAAGGCTCAACCTTCTCATGCCCCACACTGGTGTCAGGGCTTTCTCCCAGGTCACAATGGATCTGTTTTCTCAACAGGATTAAGGTGACCTGCTGACTACCACCATGGGGGGAAGCTGTGAACAAACACAGCTGAGACTGAGGTATCTTCCTGGGGGGCTGTGTGATGGCTCTGGGAGATCAGACACAGAGCAATTGGCCTAAAGCAGGATGTGAGAAAAAGCATTACCAAAATAATCATAGTTGTGTTGTGACTAAGGTGCATCTAGCGGTACAGCATGAGCACCAGCTCAGTGTTGCAAGGGTTACCTTTATGCAACCCCCCCCCCACACACACACACACATATATATAACTTGACACAGTGGTTTAGCTCTTTCATTATCTGGCTTTAGGATTTAAACCACAATCTGCTCTGCACAGGGTCAACCTATTAGTACGAGTCTTGCATGTTTCTTTGATCTTTCAGCAGGGTTAAGCTGAGCCAAATGTTTTGTGTTCATAATCCTTCCCAGTTTTGCCAGGTTTAGCCAACAATATAGCCCCAGCACTATTCCATGCACACGCATTGGTGTAAAGAAACTAAACTATGTGTAAAATACAGTATAATGCTAGGCAATCTGAATTAAAATTACAAGAAATACAAAAATACCTATCAGTAAAATAGCTACCGAATCATAACATGTTGCTTGTAGTGTAGCTTCTGCCTCCACCGTACATTGTAACTGAAGCTTAGCTTCCAGCTGAGGAAATTTCCTCTACTCTTTTGTGGTTTTCCATGGCCGCCTTCATCAATGAACCATTGTAACTAGGATATTAAAGTATATTATTTTATTAAGGCAACATATTTTGCCAAAGAATATGGGTCCCATATTCAAAGCTCTCAGTTTGCGATTTGCAAAGTCCTATCCTGAGTGCAAGTTAGTGCAATGCCATAAGCAAGCAATAAGACATGACGAGGTGTGAGTTATCTCCTGATTAGAGCACTCCCAGGTGCCTTATGCACCTGGGCATGCTCTTATCAGAAGATAACCCACACCTCGGAGTGTCTTATTGTGCTTATAAAATGGGTCCCTAAGTAATAATAAAAAAGAAAAAAAAAAAGAACAAAAAAGTGAGAAATATTTTTTAAAAAAGGTTTTTAATACCTGAAATAGTAAAAAATAGTCCCCCCTGTAAAACTATTGTCATCATTTGCAGTACTGGACTTCCTATATATTGCTCACATTGTATGCTTATAACTGCTACAAAGACAGTGTGTGGCCAGCTGGTAAACAGAGTTTTATGGTTGTGTTTTTCTTTATTTATGTATGTTTGTGTAGGTTTTGCTTTTTTAAAGGGTATTTGTGCCGTGGAGCAACTAACAGGGTTTGACAAATCCGATAGCCCGACATCCCGGGCTATCACTGTAGAGTCAGGGACAAGCAGTTTTCATACAGCTGGTAGTCAGTGGACAAGTATTTTTTTTAATGTATTTTTAATTTCCACCACCAGGGTGCTGCCGAGAGTGCAGAGTCTGATTGTCCATGTGGTCATATGAGCAACTGGAGTGTTGAGGAGTGGAGTCAAGTGAAGAGGAGCCCCAGACCTTTTGCAGGTGTGTCATTGTATCGTGGACAGGGAGCGCGGGAGTGAAAGCAGCCTGGTAAGTCGCGAGCCAGGGATTGCTGCAGGAGGAGCACAATGGAAGCATGATGAGCCCCTCAAGAGAAGGTAACCTATCGGCAGTGGTGGTGACTTGAGGGGGTTGAGTTAGTTCAGGGATCACTTTCATTTCAACTGTCTAGGTGATTGGACATGGCTAAGTGTGAATGAAATGAGGGGGCACTTCTGTTTCTAGCATGCTGTTTGTTGCAGTTTTGTGATGCGCCATTTGTTGCCATTGTGAGGAGAGGAGAGCACAGCCAGCTGAAAAAAAATATTTATTAACAAAAAAAAAAAGAAAAATAAATGAAAGGGATGCCGTGACTGTCTGACTGATGGTGGTGGTGAGCCAGATGGGAGTAGGGCGAGAGAGCCACAAGGCGGCCACTGACTCATCAGTGATATCAGGACTGGTCTTTCTGCTTTCCTTGTTTTCTGCCCAATATGAAAGGAACAAAAAGAAATGGGGGAATAAAAAACAGCCTTCAGAAAAGTGTACTGGGCACAGGGCAGGGTGTGTTGGGGGGGGGTTACTAGACAGAAAATTAATCTGTTTTTAGTGTGTTGCACTGTTGGGCTACAAAGAGTTCCGTGCTAGCTACATGCACAGTAATAACAGAGCAAAATAAAAAAGCAAAAGCATTCAATCAGCCTAAGGAAGGAAAGAATTAGAAAGGAAAGGTTGGGCCACCAGACCAGTGGACCAGTTGAGCAGACGGAGGATTGGGCTTTGTAGCAGGGTGGTAAGAAAGTGAAAAAGAACAAGAAAAGGCAAAAGGTCAAGATGCCAAAGGAACTAACATAAAAAAAGTGTGTGTTATGGTGGTGTGATAGGAAGGGAACTGACCATTTATCTGCTGGGGTGTCACTGGGTGAGGGTGGGCTTAAAATATAGCCTTCCGACCATGGACTACCACTCACAGCACTGGGACTACTATTTTTGGCTAGGTCAGTTGTCCTGGACTAGCACGTAAATTTGAAATTTGTCAATCTCTGGCAACTAAGTGGCCCGAACAGTTTTGTGAGGATAGTGGAGCTGCTGCCCTGACCCGCAGAAACATTTCAAGTATGAACACAGACACAGGCTGTTTTCTTTAGTATTATTTTTTTTTTTTATTGATCGTCAAAGATTGAGAGCATCATGAGATTTTAAGTGTACTCCCAGGTTTTCTGGGAGCCAGCGTGTCTCTCAGGAGCTGCCGTAGTTAGACATTCGCATTTTCCTGTATTGTAGGAAACAGCTATTTCATTTTTGTCGGCTGCTTTGCGGTGAAGATGTGGAGTCAATTTTTTTTTTGTGTGTGGAACTGTTTGATTTACAAGAACCGTTGGTGTAGATGGTGAAGCATTTTATTTTCGGGTATTATTTGAAAGTCGTCTTGGCGGCACGTGCTCAGCGCTCACTGAATCCGAGGCGACTTTGTGAAGAGAAGCAGAAAAAGGTGATACATTTAATATTTTAAATGATCAGCAAGTGTTTCCAATAATATGATGCTGCAGAGTTTTAGAAGGTGGCAATATTGAGGGAGATATTTGTTGCGCAGTGGGGCAAGGGGCTATGGCTCCAGCTTGAGTATGAGGATCCAGCTTGGCAGTTCTGTAGTGTTTGAACAGTGATTTCTTTTGTGGTAAGTCCTGACTGGCTGAAGAGGTGCCCAGTTGGCAGAATATTCTCTGATAAGGACACGGGTAAAGGTACCTCTCAGCCAATCAGGACCCAGAAAAATAGAGACCCATTTTATAAAACTGGTATATTCAAATAAGCTTAGAGCACAGTGTTAGTGCCCTAACTTGTTGGAATACTCCCCCAAATCAAGCCCTAATGAAGGCACTGAAAGTGTGATTGGCACTAAGCACATCCCCCTACTGGCCATACAGAGGTATGCGACTATACTTACCATTGGCTGGCAAGGAGAAAAAGCAGTTTGGGCATTCCACACCTGCTGACACATTTACACTTACTTGCAGTATTTGAAAGTCCTCTTGCAAATGACTCCTTAGCCCATACAAGGTACTAGGAGGTCATTTGCATCCTATTATAGCCTTATTACCTTGAGAAGTGATTGCTTGGGTTCCGTGGATTGCATGGAGCACTGTTTCTCCCCCCAACCCCTGCATCTGTGTGTGTAATAAATATGTAAAACTACTAGGTTTCCTTCCCATTCTGATCCCCTTTGTAATGCTGTAAGTTATATTTCAATTTCCTGGTAGTCTAGGGGACTTCCTCCTGGTCCATGTACTGTACTTCCATTGCCACCCACCCAGCAACAGCAACCAGCACAGCCCCAACTCTCACCTCTGCAGCTGGCTATTGTCTTCCTTACTCAAGGACTGTATTGTTCAACCAGCAAGAAACCATCAGTGACGCTTTATAATAAGCATCATCTTCCTGCACAATCTTGATGCTGTGGAGATAGAATATTACGCTGATTATAGAATCTTAGAATTAATTTCAAACTCTGCACTGTGGTCACACTCTCCCTAGTGCCATCAAATCAGATTTGTTTCTTTGCCTGAAGAGAGCAGTCATCCCAAAGTACAGCAACAATCTTCTGGTCAACAGATTTGGTTATTTATTATTTTGGTGTTTACTTGAGTTAGGCTAAGTTAATTTTCAATTACTCTGCATTAAGTGAGTATATATTTTTGTTGATTTGGCTAACTTTTCAGTTTCTCTGGTTCCTGATTGGTTCCCAGGAACAGGAGAAGGATGCTCAGTAATGGGTTCCTGCCTGAAGTGAACTGCCCATTTTGACAGAAATAAAGTTTTAAAAACTAAAAATTTATATATTCTAAGCAGTTTTTAATATTTTAAAATGTGGTTCCCACCTGTGGGGAACCAAACTGCATTTCCCTTGTAAAAAGTGATACTACTTTTTTTTCAAAGCTATACAAGAGGCCCTGTCTCAGTTTTGAGGGAAAGCACTTGTAATTTTCTTTAAACGGAACCATAACCATATTTATACAGATCTTCAGGGTTTGTCATGACTAAGAGACCTGGTGAAAAGAGAACCAGACCCATAGACTTTAACAACTCTTTGCAATAACACTTTGCTGTGAAACATCAAAGGAAGGGGTTTGGGGTGCATTCTGCCACTTAAAAGTCTGTAAGTTGCTTTTATGCTATGTTTTGTAATAAAGTTTACTTGTTTGGAAGTCTAGCATCTTCTAGTAGATTCCATTTGTGTACTGGTGGTGCCTGAGCTTAGTTTTAGATTGTCTTTTAAAAACTATGTAAGATGTTTTCAGCTCCTGACAAAGGCAAGTGTCATGAGCTCTGTTTAAGGAGCCTGGTCGAGATCATGATTTTCTCAGTTGTGAGCTCTGAAAAAAAGTTTTGCCCAAAAACTCAAAAGAAAAGGGCTAAAAAAGGGAAGATTTTATAGCTTCTCAGTCTGCCTCTGTGTTACCAAAACACAATAAAGGCTCTGAAGGCATTCCTAATGATGGTAGAAAACAGGCATCGGAGGGTTCATCTCATCACAAGCAGCAGCAGTCCCTGTCAAACAGGACAGACAAAAAAAGATAAGTTTGCTCAGCCAGGCATGGAAAGGATGGCAAAGATAACAGGGTGTCCAAAAGGGAGAACCACTGATGCAAAAATGCAAGTAAAAGAACCTCAGAGCAGCTACTGGAATCAGCACTTGCAAAAAAGAAACCAAAACAAAAAAAGAATGTCCATGCTACTTTCCAAAAAAAGGAAAAGGAGCAAGCAGGGAACTCAAGATAAATGCCATCTTCAGAAGACATGGACAAAGCATAGCAGTTTTTCTAAGCCTTCTAGGTTATGGGAAACTTTCTCAATATGCCTGCACCCCTCCTCAGAATCAGGTCCCTGACCATTTGACTGTGGAGGAGGAGGAGGAGGACTTATATAACATGATGAGGAGGAGGGCGAACCTTATTGAACCTGACAGGTCACCTGAACAAACGTCTTCCTTCCTAGGCCTACAGAAGATTATAACTCTCACTGCTCTTTCATCAAGCAGATGGTGAGCACCCTCAACATCACCTCTCATTAAGCAGAGGACAAAATGAAGTTCATAGACGTTATGCAGCTAGCCCCCAGAAGAAAGCTATTACTGTAGTCCCTGGCCACAAATCACTTCAAAAAAACTGCTTTAGAAATCATGTCAACACCTAATTCAGCTACAGGCATTGATCAAAATGTTGAAAAAAGTATCAGATGGACAGACAGGGGTGGAATGTTAACCCTGA
The DNA here is from genome assembly GCA_016271365.2 of Neoceratodus forsteri. Taxonomy (NCBI): domain Eukaryota; kingdom Metazoa; phylum Chordata; order Ceratodontiformes; family Ceratodontidae; genus Neoceratodus; species Neoceratodus forsteri. Next base: position 593,029,515 of record CM028133.1, on the reverse strand, counting down.
TCACGAAGGAGTAATCCAAGGTGCTGCTTGTGAGGAGGTCAAGGTGCCCTTCTTCAAACAGTCCCCTGAGAAAGATTTAAAAAAGCTGGATACCATGGCCAAAAAGACTTTATACCACAGATTCCCTACTCCTGAGGAAGGTAGAATATCTGGTTTATACTGTCCAATACCAGAAAGCAATGTTGATTGCAGTCCAGTGCTGGAATTGGCTTATAAAGCTGCCAATGAGGTGGCACAGGGCCTGGCTGCCAGAGTAACATCAGCCCTGGATGCCACAAAATACCGGTTCCAGATGGCTGTTAATACCAGTGATACTGCTTCACAGGTTCTAGCTCATGCTGCAACACTGAGGATGTTTGGCTGGCTAAGCTCTACAATCCTTTCCCATGATACACAGACCAAACTCATGGATTTTTCCTTGAGGGAGACTACTTATTTGGTGAAAAAACAGAGGCATACATGTAAAAAGTGAACAAGTACAAGACCACTGATAAAAACAACACCAAAAAAGAAAAAGCCTCTGCCTCATACAGGCCCTATGGAAGGGGAGTCAGGGTAGTGGCTAGTATCCAAGGCCCAATGTTTCCCATGAATACCAATCCAAAAGAGGCTACTACAGAGGCAGAGAAAAGAAGGGTTCCAGGCAGCATGCTGTAGCACAGGCCACCAAGTCACAGCCAAAGGAAAATCCATGCCACTGCCAGGTTAAAAAGATGATGACTTTATAATGATTTATCATGAATGGTCATTAACAGTTAGGTTCAAAGATCTTGTTCAAGCTTCAAAAACCATCAAAACCATCATTGTGATCATAACTGACAAACATGAGCAATTAAATGGCTGACAATCAAAAACCATGGTATTAAAGAAATGGCAGTTGTGATTAGTGATACCATCATGATTTTTCATGATTGCTCATGGTCAAGATTACCACAATAAATAAAAAAAATCAATTTATCTTTTTTTTTCAAGTTTTGAAATTTATTGTCTTCAATGTTTTCAATTACACTTACCCTGGGACCTCAATTCTGGCTAGTGTTATAGAGGCTCACGATGGTTTATATACTGTAGCTTCATTCAGTGGTTCTTTTTATGGTTGAGGTGGGTTCCTACAAGCACTTGGTTTGTGCTCAAAATGTTTTTTCTAACAGTCTGCAAACCAGTACTGTCAAGGCAAAAATAATAATAAAAATACAAATTACCATTGTTTTGGTCCATAAACTGTTGTTTTGAAATATGCTAATTAGTTATGCAAATGTGTGTACTATACCTACCATTGCATTTACTCTTCCTAAATGGATTAAAACTTGAATTCATATGATTTATATTATAGTTAATTCACTTTTACTGATATATGACATTCATTATTTGCATAATAGTAATACATAAAACTTTATTAAGTGTTACTCATGTGTCTTACAATCTTATAATACAGAACTTACAATCCTATAATACAGAACTAATATAAACACCAACGATCATTACTTGATCATCCAAAGCTCATCACAAACCATCATGTTGATTTAAGCTTACAAAAATAATCAATAATCATCATTTGGTATTTTGAAAGTTCATTTTTGTTGAATAAATCATGATCTAGATGATGATCTCAGAGCATGATCTCCCTTGATGATAATATGGTAACATTTAATGATTAACGATGATCAGTCATGACTGACCTACAAAAAATATGACTCATGATTTATCAATTCGCCTGGGTCCTGCATAGGACACTCAGTCATTGCCAGTGGGGGGAAAGATGATCCACTACTTCCAGTAATGGGTAAAAAGTACCTCAGAAAAATTGATTCTGGAAGTAATGGTTCAGGGATTGCCATTGCAGTTCAAGAGGTTTTCAAAACTATAGTATGTGAATCACCAGAACCACTCTGAGAGCAGGGTGCCTTGTGACAATACCATACAGTGCATAAGAAAGCCAAAAACCACAGCACTCTCATTCCCACAAATAGTCACACAACAAAAAGTTCCTTCTTACTTCGTTGGTTTTATTTACAGATACCAGACTTCCACAGACAAAAGACAGCAATTCAGGGCAGAAATGCCATAAGGAGGGTTTTTCTGCCCTGAACTGCTGTCTTTTGTCCGTGGAAGTCTGGCATCTGTAAATAAAACCAACAAATAGAGGTGAGCAAAATTAGCAAATTCCGAATTCACTGAATTTTTATGAGATTCCATGAATTTCTGCAAAATGTCAAACATTTTGAGGGAATGTTCCAAAAATATTTAATTGGACATAATTTGGTCTGTGTTTCAGCTAGGGATCTGAAATATGGCATGCCTATTGTCTGGGAAAGGCTCTATAAGTTTGCCATGACATGTGGATGAAGGGTGGGGAAGTTATAGGGGCTCAATGCCTAGCAATTTAATATTCATGTGAACAGTTCTGAAAATATTTCTATGCTTAGAACTTAGCTTCCTTTGGAGCTAGACAATAGAAAACTTAGATGCATACTTTCTTGGAAGATTCATAGAAACTGCAAAATAGAGATTGTAAGGTTTAGCAATGACCTGCCTCCCAACACGACTTCCAGGGGATCGCTTCTGAACCCAGGTCATCAGCATGGCAGCATGATGTTCTGATGTGGGACCAGGGTGGTTACCTTAAAACCTAATATTTAGGATCAATGAACTTAACAGCATTGGTGATATTCTGTTCTCTATGTGGCAGGGGGAACTCTCTGCCAGAGTAATTGACCATCTTTTCTCATTTACTGAAACTTCTGCTGCTACAGTTCTCTCATTTCTCCTTTAATTCTATCCCTTTATTTTCTAGTCTGGAAGGTTGACCACCTTTGACAACCCCCATTTTCTCTTAGCTACTATCAGCCACTTTTATTTCTTTTTTTCCTCTTTAAAGGTCCAGCTATAGGGAGGTTAAGAAAGTGACCTCCACAACATTTTGATGAAAGGTGTCCCATGTGGGGATTATAAGGAAAAGTACCAGTACCAGTAATGAAATGCCCTGAGCAACAGTATGCTCAGGACAGGAATGTATTCCTGTTATTTGTCAGAGAAAGCATCCTTGATGTGATGGAGTGGACCCCTTTTTATGTTTCTGTATCTCTGTAGTTTCACTGCCACTCCATAGTATTGTGTATAAAATTGCAGAGATATTAAGCCAAACCTCAGCTGAGGAGAGATTTAGCCATCGGGTGCCATATAAGTACAGTGGCTTTCTGTGCATATTAACTTAAAAACTAACTAGACACCAGTCAAAACCTTCAAAGAATATTGATGTTATATAATGTTTTAGCCTCAGGTCTTTGGCCACAAAACAAAACTAAGATTGCAGCTAAAAAATGAGAGGGCAGTTTTAATATATGAATAACAAAAAAAACTTGTGTCTGCTTTATCTAGATATTAGCAGCCCCCTTCTAAGATATATTTTACAGCAGAAAGCATGGGGTAATGTGTCCCTGAAGGAGTGTTTAGGAAAGCACATAATGTTCTGACCTTATCCAATGCTGTACAAATAAACTGCATGTTTTGTGCTGTGCTCAAGGTGGCTGCCAATTGAACTGTTCTCTATGGGGCAGCAGCAGCCCCTAAAGGCTAGTTTTATGTTATGTCTGCTGTCAATCAAAAGGCAGTGGAAATGTTTCCAACTTCTAGTAAACTTATAAAAGCCCTACCTCAGTTCTGAAGAGAGATAGTATTTGCTCACTAGGTGTAGGTGTAGGTGAGGATTGAGGATTGAGGGGATTCTGTTACTGCACTTTGAAGTGGAAACTGAAGCAAAGTTTGTCACAATTTGTATTATTATTTTTCTACTTGATTTTATTTGTTTTGATTTCTGTGCATCAATTGTTTATGCCACAATAAACATCACACAAGCCAACTTGTGTTAACCTGAATTGAATGAGCTGGTGTCCATCTGTTATCCCACAATTCTACACTCTAGCTTTAAACTTATAGGGGCTTAAAATTCAGCAGTTCATGTAACTGTGAAATGTAATTTTAAAATTTCTGAAAGTGCAGAGGCTTATACCTCAGTCACCTTTAAAGCTAGAGCTCTGAAAAGTGGCACACATATGTACGGGCAAGGGTACTGTTAGCTCCCCAACTTTGATGCAATTTGCACAAATGTTATTAGTTTACATAGCTGTTACTTGGTATTTTAAAATTTCTGAAAGTTTGGAGGCTTATAACTCAGTCATTTTTAAATATAGAGATTGGAGAATTGGTACACTTCTCTATGGCCACTGGGACAGCCAACCATCCAAATGTTGTGCAATTTGGACACATATGTTTTAAATTAGATGGAAATAACCAAAATCACAATTTTGGTGAAATTTCACAAACATTCATGGAAATTCCATGACATTTCACAGAAGCAAAATCAGCCTTTCACCAGAAAATACTGCTGGTGGAAGAAAAAATTCACCCATTTCTACCAACAAAGTAAGAAGGAACTTTTTGTTGTGTGACTATTTGTGGGAACAGAGGTGCTGTGATTTTTGGCTTTCTTAGGTTTCCAAAACTGCAGAAACCCAAAAATGTTCTGGCTCATTCACCAACAGAAAGAATTCTGCTTAAATCAGAAGTGAAAAAAATTGCTGTAGGCAAAAGCAAAAGAAAAGGTCCCTGCCTCACAGTGGGGTAATGGCTTCTTCTCAAGATACTTTCTCACTCACAAGAAAAATAAGAAGTGGTGACCCATTATGGATCTAAGATATCGGCACAAATATACCAAAAGGAAAGATTCAAGATGGTCACACTGGTCACAGTAATGCCATCATTACAATCAGGAGATTGGCTGGGGTCACTGGATCTGAAAAATATCTATTTTCACATTCCAGTCAGATCCACTCACAGAGAATTCCTTAGGTTCAGGCTGGGAAACTTGGACTTCCTGATAAATCTTCAAAAATCCCAAACAGAACTGGTTAACATGCCTGACTTCATAGGTGCACAGCTGATTACCCTGCACAGAAGAGCTCTCCTTCCACAAAAAAGGGTATCACACCTGATTACTGTACTGAAGAATCCTTCACACTGGGCCAGCAAAAGCCTGCAAGGGGTTTTCTGCAGTTGCTGGGCTGGCTTCATCCACAGCAGTGTTGCCATGGCCATATTTCAAATGAGGGACATTTAGTATCATCTAAGGATCACTGGTCTCAAACGCGCATCCACTGTTGAAGCTAATGTCAGTGACAAAGACCTTTGTGTGTGCACAAGAGTATTGGAAAGAGGAAAGCAACCTCAGAAAGGGCATTCCCTTCATCCAGTAATCCCCCACAAGAGTTCTCAAAACAGGTGCCTCACTGCTAGGGTGGGCTGCCTACCTAGGGGATCTCACAGTACAGTTGCAGCCATAGACATGATCAGATATTTCTTGAACATTCTGTGATATCTCTGGAGAAATTCCCTGACTGCCTGCAGCACCACTATGGGCCACCAGAGAGAATCTCTTTAGCTATATTGCAAAATGTTTGGAAATATTTGAATGTATCTATGGCTGCAACTGTAAGTGGTATCTGGAGCTCACAGTAAGCTTAGGAGCTCATCAATCTCATGGAGCTCAAGGCAGTATTACTGGCAATACAATCCTTCTCCCTTCTATAAGGCTAGTCTATTCAGAATTGTGACAGCAATACCACAACAATGTATTACACAAACAAGCAAGCAGGAACAAGATCCTCAAAACTGTCCACAGAAGCAATGAGGATTTGGGATATAATCTATTCCCTGAATGCAAAGTTATTTGCTCTACATCTGCCAGGCAAGGGCAATGTTCTAGCACAGGAGTTCTCAAATGGTGAGGCGCGCCTCCCCAGGGAGGCGCGTACCTGTTTCAGGGGAGGCGCGGGATGTTTGAAAAAAAAAGTGTAGTTGCATTAGTGCCTTCCGATTCCCTTTCCTGACTGGCTCATCACTAACACACCTCCCCCATCGCGCCTCCACCGCCGCATGTGCAATTACCATCCTCCCCACAATCTCCTGCTTGCAAGAGGCTGTGCTGCAATGCCAACTACATACACTCCCCGCCTCAAACAGTTTAAACCTAGTGGGGCTAGGAAGGGATCCACAACCCGGCCAAACAAAATGCAGAAAAGGTCTGTATCAGACCAATAGGGAGTAGGTCTGTATCAGACCAATAGGGAGCAAGATTGGTTTGGCCAATCAGTAGGCAAACTTAGCTAGCCAATCATCGGCTGGCTTCCGCGGGCTTTCTCGGCCAATCAAAGGCCATCTCAGGACAGTGTCGTCATCGCTTCCGGCAGTAAAGCATGGCGCAAAGTCGGGGAGTTTCAACTTTTGCAGAGATTGCCCTAACTTGGACCGCCTGCCTAAAGCTGCTGATTTGATCCACCGCCAGCTGCCGTCTCAGACCTTCACGCTTTGCCGCTGCACCTGGGACCCACGCTTGACTGCCGCCTAGGATCTGCATTTCCACCCACTTTAGCTGTTGCCTGGAAGCTCTCCCTCATTGTGGCTTCCACCTCCCACCTGTAGCTGCTGCCTCGGACCTCCTGAGTTCCAAACCGGGCCATCTTCTGCCTTCCAGACTTCTCCCGGACCCACTCTGTAAAGAGCTGGTAGGACTTGTTCTGTACTGCATATATGTTTTGTTTGTATGCCCAAGGGGTTTAAAATGGTGGCAGTTGGGGGAAGAAGGGTTGAAATGGCACACTGTTTTTGGTGGGGGTCATATATGGTGTCTCTGTCCTGAAACAGAGTTGGCTCACTGTTTGTTTTGGATGGCTGGTGTGGGTCATATATGGGTTCATTGCTCTGAAAAAGCTGAAATGGCCCACTGATTTTGGTGGCTGGGGGTCATATATGGTGTCTCTGTTTGTACTAAAAGAGAGTTGAAACTGCTCACTGTTTGTTTTGATAGCTGGGGGCATATATGATGTCTCTGTTTGTGCTGAGAGAGTTGAAATGACACTATTTTTGATGGCTGAAGGGTAGGGGTCTTTTGCAGATCTTTAGGAGGACCCTGCCTGTGCTGGCTTCATATGTGATGGTTTCTATAGAGTCCGTTTGGGCAAAGGGCCTTCTGGTATGGCTTGAGGGGTAGGTGTATTCTGCAGGTCTTAAGCCCAGGAGCACCCCCGGCACTTCACTTCAAAAGCAGCAAAACCTGCCTGTTGGATTCAAATGAATGGAAGTTTACAAAGTGCCAATGTGTTATTCATTATTACAGGTAGCTGGCAAGTGCACAGTGGTAACCATGCAAAAGTTGACCAGAAATCTTATTTAGTGCATATACGTGCGGTGCGCTAATGGGCAGTTCTTACACAATTACCACAGTATGGAAATATGTATGTAAATGAGGTCATGACACATGGGGAGGCCTGACATTTTTTCAGGCCCAGTAGGGGAAGCTCACCATGGCAAGGTCTGAGAACCCTTGTTCTAGCAGATGCCCTAAGCAGAATCAGCCAGGCAAACCACGAGCAGGCCCTGAATCAACAATTGCTGGCCTAAGTCTTCAGAAGATGGGGCATCCCAGAAATAGACCTGTTTACCTCTTGGGAGAACAGTCAGCTCTGACACTTTTTTTTCCATTGGCCTCCAGTAAGAGGCACAGTCCCAGAGGATGCCCTGCTTCTGGACTAGACAGCAAGGTTCCTGTATACCTTCCCACCATTTCTTCTCATACAAAGAGTGCTCATAAAGCTCAAGGGAGAGCCGGCAAAAATGAACTTGATAGTCCAAGACTGTACCAGGCAGGCGTGATACTCCATGCTCCTGACTCTGTCCAACAGGTCTCCAGTCAATCTGCTACTGAGATTCAACCTGCTGACTCTGTCTCCAAGCAGAATAGTATTCCTAGACTTCAGAATATTATACAGAAGTCATGGTTCTTGAGGAGTTAGAATCTTCCAACCTAAATCTGTCAGAAAAGATGCTAAAAGTATTGAAAGTTTCCCAAAAACCAACCACAAGAAATACATACTTCTCTAAATGGTTGATATTTTCATACTGGTGTGCCCCATAGAAAGATAATTCCAATGCAGGCATGGCTGTCTACAGTTCTAGACTATCTAGTTTACTTACGGTCCTTAGGTCTGAAACCCTCAACCCTGAAGGTATATCTGGCAGCAGTGTCAACCTACACTTCAGCAGACAAAAACAAGTCCTTGGTCTTACAGTCATTTTTTAAAAGGTTCTTTAAAGGCCTTTGTAAGGGATCCAGTCCCTCCATGGGACCCAAATATCTGCCTTGTCCAGATGAGGAAGCCTCTCTTTGAGCCTGTAAACATCTGCCAGGAGGGCACACAAGCTGCAAGCCCTCCATACACATCCAAACTACAGTACGTAATCTCCCCCAATAATACGGTAGTCCTTAGGACAAATATGAAGTTCTTACCTAAACTGGTGTTGAAATTCACCTGATCCAGTCAGTTACCCTTCCTGTGCTATGTCATAAACTCTCCAGTATAGGTGAGCAGAAATGGCATTGTCTGGATGTGGAAAGAGCACTAGTTCACTACTTGGACAGGACAAGGGGTGTCAGGTCACAGAGTACACTGATTTTTGTTACCTATTGAGAGGTGGGCAAAGGTAAGTCAGCAGCCAGGAGTACTATTTCTCACTGGATAGTCTCCTGTATACGCTTCTGCTATGAAAAAGCTGGCAAAATACCTCCCAGAGGCATAAGGGCACAGTCCCCAAAGAGTACCTATGTGGAAGCTACAAGGGGTATACCAGTTCTGGACATATGTAAAGCAGCTGCCTGGAAAATAGTGAACACTTTCACAAGACACTACTGCCAGGACATACAGTCCAAGAGGGATGGCATTTTTGAAACTGCTGTCTTGCAGAATCTTTTTCCTGAATAGGTTCTAGACATATCCTCCCATGGTACTGCTAGAGAGTCTGTTTATTGTAAAGCATCAATTATGGATTCTCACTGTTAGAAGAAAAATGTACTCACTGTAGTAATGTTGTTTTTCTCACAGATCCATCAATGAGATTCGCATTCCCTGACTCTGCCTCTCCTTCCAGATGCTGAAAATAGGTTCACACAAAAATTAGGTAGCTTGAGTGTTCCTTTTCTGTAGCTGCCCAGCAACTAACAGAATGTGGTCAGTTAATTGTTATATTGTCTGCATTAAAAATTTATTTAGTATTTAAAAAAATAATTAATGAAAATTTTTGGTAGTCATTTGTTTAGTTTGAGTGGTGACAGCTCCCCTAGCTATAGAAACAAATCTGACTTTATGCCACTAGGGGGAAAATGACCACAGTACAGAGTTTGAACTTTATTCTAAGATTGTATACTGTAATAAGCCTAAAATTCTATCTCGGGGGCATCATGCTTGTGCAGGCAGATGGTGCTTATTGTGAATATTATTGATGGATTCCTGAGAAGAAACAACAATACTACAGTGAGTAATTTTTCCTTCTAACTCTGTTGTATAGCAATGCAGTACTTGCAGGACCTCTGATGGATGTGCAACAAAAAACCTAGTCAACTAAATGTGTACTGCACCTATGCATGGACTTAGCTTTCTTTTGCATCTGCTGGATGTCTGACAAGTACTTACAACAGTGCTGTAATGATGCAGTACTTGCATGAGAGAGACAGCAGACAGTTACTGGGGAGAAGAGGGTCTGTCTAGACTAAAAGGTATAGAAATATGAATGACAGCATTACAACAGGGACTGGGTGAGGGAGGGGCTACACTAGATTACCAGGGAACTGACATTTGAATGACATCATTAAAACCCAGATTGGGGGAAGGAGGGTGGTCCAGGTTAGGAACACAAGACTTTGCAGGTAGGAAGTGCTGCTGCTGTCATAGAACAGAATGCTGAATCACTGAAACAAAGTACTGTAGCGTGTTATAAAGCTGAAATCATATTCAAAACACAGACAGTGAAGAATTACCAAAAGTAGACTGTGTACTTCCTTAATGAAGCCCTTTTGAGGGAGAAATGTCAGGCATGTTGGTGCATGGTCCTTTTTGAGATGAACACGTGAAAATAAAGTACTGAAGAGAGAAAAATAACTATCTGGTGTTTGGCTGATTTGTTGTAGCTATTCCACTTGGACAAAGAGTGCCTTAATCAGTCCCTGACGTAAACAAAGGCGGACTACAGAACCCATCCGAGGGTGCCCATAAGGAATTTTCTGATATGTGGTCCACTAGCCTACAAGGGAATTAGAATATGAATGGCAATATTACAATACAGATTTGGCTGTAGGATAGCGGTCTACCAGACTACCAAAGAGATGAAATATGAATGATAGCATAACAATGGAGGTTGAGCAGGAGAGAATTGCTGCACACCACTGTGTTGTAAAAAAAGGTTTTTGGCAGCATTAACTAGCATGGCACTGGCAACCTTTAAGTGCTGCCAAAAACATTTCAATATGCCAGTGTGCCAGTATGCAGCACAATGACATTCATTAGCATAGGCAGTGCACATGCCTTAACAGAGTAGTACATAATTAGTGTTTTGAATATAGTAGCAGCCAGGCTGATAGGCTGTCAGAATTGAAAAGGAACAGTGAGCACCAAGGGCTCCACACACAATTGTGGAGCAGGTCCTAACATGTATTTCGTGTGCAAAAACATTTTGGTTTGCTTACTGTTTACTGTAGTTTAGAAGATTGTATCAAACTAATTTTGCTTAGTTATAAGCAGACATCATCTGTTACTACAAATCCCAGAATCCCCTGCAGCTGACATCAGAGCTGTAGGCAGCAGTGGGAGACTCAGTGACCTGCAATGCATGTTAGAGCTTTAATAATCTCTGATCAGATGTTTTCAGGATTTGATTTTCACGAGGGGCTACTTAATTCTCTGTCACTGTAACATAGCCCAGGGAGGACAGTGGGGGCCAGCGAGCAAAAGGTCAGTGCTTAAATAAACTCTAATATGCATTGCAGGCTATATTAGTGATAGGCAGCCATTTGCATACTTGTATAAGAAACCTTCTGCCCCCCCTCCCCATTTTATATATTGAAACAATTTAAGGACAACTATCAAGTAACTACTGAATCATAAAGGTATGTGGTTGGTTTATTGTTCACACAATGGATGTTAATGTTCATGTTGTATTAAGAATTATTGAATACAAAAAAATTATTTTAATTTTGATTTAGAAACACCACCTGCCACCCTGACAAAGGGGTACTGTGGACACCCTGAAACATTGGTGGGCTTTAGAGTGTTTCTATGGCATGCAATAAGCTTCTTAAACCTAAACTTAAGAGTTGGTGAGTAGTCACTTTGTTCTTCTGCACTTTGCAGGCTATTTAATCTCCCACTGCTGCAGTACTACTCTGATGTCAGCTGTAGGGGATTCTGGGATTTGTAGTTACAAGTCAGCCTAGATGTAAGTACAATTAATCTGATACGGTCTACTATATTACAGTAAACAGTAAGTGAACCAACATGTTTTATACACGAAGGCCAGAATATTCAAAAGGTTGCGCATGGTGCAACCCACTGAATCTTTGCTCGGTGTGATATTCAGGACGAGGTGCACCTGGCACAAATCCTGATGTGCCAAAGCGCATCAGTAATGTATGCAGGCACAGGTAGGGGGGGGTGTGCCCATGCATACTCTGCACATCCCAATATTCAGCCCGGGATGTGCTGAGCCATGCATGTGCAACCCCTAATTGCGCCGCACAAAGTTGATCCAAAAAAAAGGGGCAACAGCCGGCCACCCACAGGTGAGCTGCCATATTGCAGGGTGCAACACGGCAGCTTCCAGCCACCCGAGCTCCGACAGCACCTCCGTGGTGGCACCCCCCCCATGCCCGATCACAGGCATTGGTATGAATAAATAGAATCCGATATCCCTGGTGGTCCAGTGGACTACTGTCAGCCCGATCACAGGCTTAAATAAAATTCTAATGATTCCTATATCCCTGGTGGTCAGCGGACCCCTCCCCACCCGCCCACTGATCCCCACGCCCTGCCCGGTCAGCAGCAGGCGGCAGCACCACCACCTGCCGCCCACTGCAGCCTGCTGACGCTTTATCAGCCAGTAGGGCTGTCGCCCATTGGTCCACAGCATGAGACAATGGGCGTGCAGCATACTGCTACTACACATTCAGATATGTGAATGGATCCATTCACATATCTGGAATGTATTGTCTGATATGGACTGCACCATTGACTCACGCTGTGGACCAATGGGCATACAGCCATACTGACAGTGTCAGTCGTGTGAGGCAGGCGGCAATGGCAGGCGGTTAGGTGCTGCCACCCGCCGCTGACCATGGGGAGTGGGGCAGTGGGGATCATTGGATGGTGGGGAGGGGGATCCGCTGGACCACCAGGGATATAAGAATCGTTAGAATTTTACTTAAGCCCGTGATCAGGCTGACAGCAGTCCGCTGAACCACCAGGGATATAGGAATAGTTAGAATTTTACTTAAGCCCGCGATCGGGCTGACAGCGGTCCACTGGACCACCAGGGATATAAGATTCTTCATTAATTTACTTAAGCCCATGATCGGGCTGAGAGCAGTCCACTGGACCACCAGGGATATAGGATTCTTCATTAATTTACTTAAGCCCGCGATCAGGCTGACAGCGGTCCACTGGACCACCAGGGATATAGGATTCTTCATTTATTTACTTAAGCCTGCGATTGGGCTGACAGCGGTCCACTGTACCACCAGGGATATAGAATTCTTCATTAATTTACTTAAGCCCGCGATCGGGCTGACAGCGGTCCACTAACCACCAGGGATATAGGATTCTTCATTTATTTACTTAAGTCCGCGATTGGGCTGACAGCGGTCCACTGGACCACCAGGGATATAGGAAACTTTATAATGTTACTTAAGCCCGCAGTCAGGCTGACAGCAGTCCACTGGACCACCAGGGATATTGGATGCTTTATTATCTTTCAAATGCCCGCGATCGGGCTGTGGGGCACATTGCCACGCTGCAGGGGGCTTCGGTCCCCGACAGCTGCTGCCTGGCAGGGTGCCAGGTGCAAGTCACTGGGGATCAGTGTACCTGCATGCAAATGGAGCCATAATGACATGCAAATGGCCACATTTGTGCCTTGCATACATTATGGCCTCATTTGCATGTGCACTTTTGAATATCGCGGTTGTTGTGCCTAGCGCAATGGAACTTGTGCTAGTGCATCCCCCTGCTCCACTCTGGCCACTTGCGATGGCACAGTACCACTGCGCCATGTGCACTGCGGGTGGCCGGGGTGCGATATTCAACGATGCTGGCCATGGCGCAGCTGCATTGAATATCACCCAGTCAACGCCCCTGCGCAGCCAAGTTGCTCTGCACCCAGGCTTGCACCACAGGCTGGTACAGTTTGAATATCTGGGCCTAAGTGTACATTGGGACCAGCCCCATACTTGAGCATGGGGCCCTTTGCACTGATTGTTCCTCTTTAACACAGCACTAACCCTTTGAATATCTCCCACTAAGTTTTTTTATAAAGTTCCTACTTGAAATAGCTACGTATACAAATGAAACAAATCCCATGTTCAGGTATATTTACGCACCATGTAATTTTACTTGTGAATGTTTAGGGCTATTCTCCTCTGTTGTAATTCACCAGAACCCTGCAAGTCAATCAGTAATTCATTACTTCCACAAGAAGTGTCATCTGTTTGTCCCCTTCTCCACATGGCCAGGCAAGATGTAGAAAACAGAACCATTTGTAAAATCCTTTTATACAGACTATCAATGCTGGCAGTGAATGGGAAATTGTTGGGCCTTGAGATCTCACAGATAACAGTGTTTTTTCCATGATATATGAACTACATTAAGATCTGACAAGTTGTAAAGCTGAAGGCATGGGAAAAGGTTCAAGCACTAGTTGCCAGTAACAAAGGAAGCTGGACAGGACAGATGCTCAGCTAATAAAATACAAATTTATGTCCTGGTTCTTTACATAATAATGACACAATCTATAAGAGTTTTTAACAGCTCTGTTCATTTTTAACATTGTATGCAGCCAAATGCATTAACTGCATTTTCTGTGCACATTTTAAATTATGGATCATAACTGATGTTTTGACACAGGGCTTATAAATGGTTCCCAACTTTCCCTAGAAAACATTATGTAGAAAACACATAACCCAATCCAGTCTGCAAATTTACAACATTTCTATAAATAAGTTCACCTGTTAGTCTTAATATTTTTGAGATTGTCTTAATTTTTGACATGGAAGCCTCTTGTGTTTCAGACTAAGTGACAAATTAGGCAAAAGGAGGCAGGCAACAGAAGGCCGCTGTTTGAGGCATGGTGCCATGGAAAATAACAAGCATACAGGAACAGGAAGAAACTCCAGTATTCACTCCTGTAAATACAGTAAAAAGCCAGTCCACTCTAACAGATCAGTGCACACCACATGAATAGCTGTACAACCCCACATTGTCTTGCTCATGATTGAGCTTTGTCAAGGGACAACCCCTTCCTTCTAAAAGTGACTTTTTAGACATCAGAGCCTTATGTGCACTTAAAGTGCTTTTATATTGTACATTTAAAGCAATGGTACAGAATAACTGACTTACTAACCTTAAACTTCATACATTTCCTAAACGTACATTTCCTAGTTTACTGTGGGGCAGAAATAATTTCACAGACAAGGAAACTGTGACAATATAACATAGCACAGAACTAAAACAATTTAGATAAGTGGCCACCAAAGGATACAAAGTGACTGCCAAACTTTGTTGTGCAATTACAATCAAAGCAAGTCTTTTATTTGGAACTTTGTCAAAGCGATTGGTGTAGCCAGCGGTTAGAGCATCAAGTTGTAAATCTGGAGGGCCACGTTTGAATCTTATTGTACCAGTGCTACTTACTGTGTGACCTTGAGCAAGTCATTTAACCCCACTTTATACTTGCTCTCTCTCTTTGCTTAATCTTTCTGAACCATTCTAGACCTCTCTATATTTATTTTAAGCTCTCTCTCTCTCTCTTAACAAAATGGTGGTGACAACTGTTAATTGTCTGTAACGTACTTAGGGATACAGTGTGTATGGTATGAAAGGCATTCATACCAAATCTCTTTCTTCTTTTCCCTTCCTAGTTAGAATAAGAATAAGATTAAACTTGCACAGATCTGTTTTCTCTACCCCAAAATGACATTATCTTTATGCAGTGTTTAACAATTTCTCATAATCTGAATAGGCAATGGTGAGCTGTACTAACACAGTTATGTTGGATAAGGCTTTTACATGACCCCTTTATAAACAGTAACATCATGAAGGTGCTCATCACTCATGCCAACATTTTGATAAATGGAACCTTATACTGTACCAGTTCCTTGGTCTTTTAAGTCATTAGACCATATTGTGTAATAAAAGTGATGCATTAGTGCAGAGCTGCAAATGAGGGCTTTACTGTACACAGTGTGCAATTACTACAGTCTTAACTGAGCTACTCACTTTTAATGCTTTGATAGTGTTTAGAAGGGGGAGGGATAATATAGTTTTGTTTTGTTTAATATGGGGAAAGAGATGATCAGCAGCATTCTGCAAATGCTGGAATCTGGACAATTGGGATTTTGGGAATCCATAAGAAAGAGAGCTGCAATAGTTGGGTCATGGCAAAACAAATTTTAGAAGGACTTCGGCTTATGTAGTGTCAATGAATACAGAGAACTGTTGGCAGCAATACTGGTTCTTGTACAAATAGATGAACAAAGTAGGTGATTTAACATCTTTTATTAGACTAACAAAATGTTTTCAAAGCACAAGCTCTCAGGCTGCACAGAACACTTAAATAAATAACAATAGCAGCACAACCCTTGCTGATTCACAAACTGTAAATAGCTTTTTCATTAGGGATGCTACTGCTTTATGGCATATATCAGTTGAACAGAGATTTCAGTGCACCCTTCCCTCTATGGTAAATCTTTCAAATGTAATAGTCTTTCTAACTCAGTTGGCTACTTATTTATTTTATCTCCAATGGGAGTGGGGGTCTCGTGAGTTTACTGTATATCAGAACTCTGTTGTGAAGTTACCCAACTACCAAATGTCTGAACTGGCTTTTTTTGGTTTTTCATATAAGGTACACTGCCTAAATTGGCTTCCTTTGGTTAAGGTGCATTCCCCAACCAATGTGTAGGTAGCTGCAAAGCAGCCTGCTAACAGGGAAAACCATACATCTCCAAAGCATTACACAAACACAAACACAAATGTAGCAGTTTAACCCTTGCTCATTCACAAACATTAAAAGTCTTGGGAGATGCATGACTCTCTCTATTAGCAGAGCTCTGATATGAACACCAGGAGACCCCCACTCCCACAGGAGATAAAATAAGTAAATGGCCAGTCAGGCAGAAATAATATTATATTTAAAAGATTTGCTGTTTATTTACTTATGTATACTTATTTACTTATTTATTTATTTATGACTTTGTTAACCGGGTAGGTGCACTGATCCCAGGGACCGTTTTCAGGCATGACCCGGGCCATGTAAGGCTGCACAGAGTAGAAACATCAGAGTAACAAGAACATAATAAGAGCAGGTAATACATAGTGAAAGGTTACAGTTGTTACATTTGGCAATACATGGTGGCAGTAGTTGAGGGACAACAAAGCAAAGCAAAGTAAGGCTCATGGTGGTACAGTTTCAGTAAATAAGAGAACCTATTTGGCCCTACCCTGGAAACATATGCTAGTCCGTAAAGCAGTGGCAGGTGGATGCCAACAGGAGCCAGTCTTTGAGGTGAGTCTTGAACTGTTGGTAAGTATTTATGGTAAGCAGCTCAGTGGGCAGCTTGTTCCATAGTGTGGGCTGCTATAGACAGGGCTCTAACGCCCATGTTTGTGGCTATCCTGGGGATTTTCAGGGAGGGGATACTGGAGGAGCATAGATAGCGGTGTGAGGTTTGGACAGTGAGAAGGGGAGCAAGAGGGGATTTCTGGCCAATGCGGATGGCAGAATCAATAAAACTGTACAATGCAAGGTCAAAGTGGGCTTGTAGTGGGAGCCACCCCAGTGTAGTGTAGAATGTACAGTGGTATGTGGAGAAAGGGGCCAGCTGGGAGAAGCGGCAGGCCCTGTTGTATGCTGCTGATAGTTTTCCATGGTGGATACGAAGGTCCTGGAGTAGATGGGAGAGCAGTAGTCCAGGATAGGTATCAGGTTTCCCTGGATGATGGCATAGTGGGCCTCAGGGGTGAGGTTTTGCTGGTATCTGTAGGTAGCCCCTAGTTTTTGGTGAAATCTTAGAACCAGGGAGTTTATGTGCTCTGTAAAGGAAAGGGAGAGGTCAAGCACAACTCCTAGATATTTGAAATGTTTGACATCCTCTAGGGCATGGCCATATGGGGACGTGATGATTGGGGGGGGTTAGAGTTGCATTTTATTAGGAAGGGCTTAAATCAGAACAACATTTTTTTTGTTTTTTTTTTGGCATTGACCAGAAGGAGGTTGTCAGAGAACCAGTTGTGGGCTGCAGTGTAGTTTAATGAAAGGGCTGCAGAGATGAGAGTATGAGACTTTCCACTGGAGAAGAGCACGAGGTCATCGGCGTAAAGGATTTAGTGGCAGTTGAGACTATCCACTGGAAGGGAGATAATGAATAAGGAGAAAAGGAGGGATCCCAGGATAGAGCCTTGTGGGTCCCCGGTAGAGACAGGCATGGTGGGCAAGCAGGCCGGACCAATGCACACAAACTGGGAGCGCCCTGTAAGGTAGCTTCTGAACCAGGTGATGACCTCTGGAGAGCAGCCAAGTTGATGCAATTTGGAGAGGAGGTGCGAGCCATTGACCAGGTTGAAGGTTTTGGAGAGGTCAACGAAGACTGTGCCAGTTGCGTTTCCATGGTACATGTTACATGTTTGTGAGAATGTGGTCAATTTGGAGTGAGAGGGCAGTGGTGATGGAGTGATTCTTGTGGAAGCCATGTTGTTGGCTACATAGTAGATCATATTTACCTATGTAGTCAGCAAGTTATTGTATTTATTTTTTATTTATTTATTAAATTCTCGGATTACAAATACCTTTGAGCAGAAACTGCTCGTTTACAAAGGTTCCACGTCAAAGGATGAGGGTCAACATACATAGAGAGGTAGTAAAAGAATGCACAATAAACAACCAAAACAACTATAAGAAAAAATAAAGATGCTCAGTTATAACATACTGTGAGATAATATTCATATAGCGAGCAGCTTGAGTAGGCAGCTGGCTGCAGTAACAGTAAGAGATAGAGGGCACCATAGGCAGTTAGTCTTGCAGGCATGCGACCAGGAGAGGAAGTTGGCAGGCTAATGTGCCACTGGTTGGTGGTGGACAGCTTTTTCCAGTAGCTTGCTTAGGTGAGGAAGGATGGAGATCAGGCAATAGTTGTCTGTGAATTGTGGGTCCCCGGCTTTATGAATTGGAATGACCTTCACGGTTTTCTATGTATCGGGCATGGAGGACGTGGTCAGGGCGAGGGTGAAAATGAACATTACGGGGTGATGATGGCAGGGGAGATTAGTCTAAGGAAGACAGGGGATAATCCATTTGCTCCAGGGGAGCCATGGTTTGGGAAGCTCTTTAGGAGTTTAGCTATGTCAGTGTGTGAGAGTATGTTGAAGAAAAAGGGGGGAGGTGGAGGTTGAGAGGTAGGTCTGGTGGGTGATGTCATGGGGTGTGCAGGGGGACAGGGTTTTTTTGCAGGTCATTTAGGAGTTTGCTCAGGTACATAGTGAGGTCAGAGAATTTGTCATTGAGGGCCTTGGCCACTTCTTGGGGATCGGTAATGAGGCCAGCATTAGTGTGTAGCTATGCGACAGGTTTACTGGAGGGAAGGGGGATTTAGTAGCGAGTCAGTGGATGCTCAGAATTGTTTAGGGTCCCCGAGGTTAGTTTGCTGGAGATTGTGAAAATGTGTCTGTTTGAGAGAATTTGCCAGGTGTTTGCAAAGGTTCCTCTGATGCCTGTAATCATCCCGTAGGGTAGGGGATGGGGATGCTTTATAGGTTGACCAGGCATGGTCTCTGTCTTTCATGAGGGCAGAGAGGTCTTTCATGACCCACCTCGAGTAGTCACCCCTCACCCTTCTGGTGGTGACTGAAAAATGCTTGCCCTGTAGAGTCAGGAGAGCTTGAGTGAGCATAGATGCTGCCTAGGTTGCATCTGATTCTAAGAAAATGGCAGACCAGTCCAGTGCCTGTGCCTCAGAGAGAGGACTGGTCTGTTTGGTCTTTTGAAATTATGGAAAGACAGGTATTTGGGAGGGGGCCATTTAAGTTTGGATGACCAGAGAAGGTACATAGGGGAGTGATCACTAATCGAGTAGGCCATGGTACCAGCGTGCAGGATGCAGTCCTCCAGGTTAGTTACAATCCAATCCAGGAGTGTCTGTGTGCCCTTGCGAGGGTTCTGCATTGTGGGAAGGTTAATAGTTTGGGCCAGGTTGTATTGTTTTAGGAGGGAGGCATAGTCAGGCTAGTGGGAACTGAGACAGTTTAGATTGAGATCACCCAAGAGAACTGAATCTCTGTGTGGGGATATGGAGCCCAGGCCAGAGAGGAAGCTGTTTAGACCCTCGGTTCCAGCTGTAGGGGATTTGTAGAGTTTTTTGCTAGTTCCCAGGGTTAGTTCAGTGAGGAGCCATTCACCAGGAGAGGCTGGGTTGGAGCGGAGAACTATGTTGGCTGATAGGGGTTCCTTGACGAACAGAGCTACTCCACCCCCTTTTGCCAGGTCTATCCAGGAGGTGGGAGGAGTACCCAGGTAGTTGTTAGGTGGCATCAGTAATGTGAGGTTTTAGCTACGTCTCAGAGAGTCCCAGTACATGGGGTTTGTATAGCTTAACCCATACTTCCATGTTCTGGTATTTGGAGGGGAGACTGCATACATTTATATAGGCGATTTTTAGCCCTGGGGCATTTGTCCAGGTGCTGTCTGAGGGGGTTATGTGGGAATTAGGGGGAACGGAGTTGCTCTTAATGTCTCCTGCATGGAGTAGGAGGAATAGGAATGGGATGCAGGTGCAGGAGGGAATAGCAATAGAGCAGGATATGGAGGCCAGGTAGTGACCAAGTAAGCGACATTCTGTGTTTAAGAGGAAGGAGTGGGTGGAGTGACCTGAGCAGGAGAGTTCCCACAAGGGGAGGAGTGTAGGGTATACCAGGGGAGGCTGGGGGAGGGTGTGCACTGAATTTGCTGTTTTACACAGAGCCCTACTTCAGGTACTGTTAATGAAATGATGGACTTGAAAGCTAAGGATCAAGCAGAACATGAAGGATACAGAATGTGTGGGCAAGAGGGAGGTCAAAGTTGTAGATGGTGACTGACGGGGGTAAAGTTATATTTGAATGATATTGAGATGCAGAAAGCTGAAAAGCTTCAATCCATTCTGTCATAGGGAATGCTTAGTTTTCATATGCCACTCTACTGCTCTCTGTCAAGTGTGGGACCTTCTAGCATGACTCTTCCAGTATTTTGAGGTGAACATTCCCACACCTGAGCTGAACATTCTCACCCCATGGTTTGAGTGAAAAGCCCAGATCTGATTCCCAGTGCCAACATTCCTATTACATTATAGGCCTCTTTACACAACCTGATCTGCACCGTAGCAAATGCAGAATGAGTTGCATCAGTACAGAATGGGTAATGTAAACAGTTCATGGAGTGTTACAGGTGGATCATTTGCAGTGCATAATGTGCGCTGTTTTGGCTGGGAGTTGTATCAGTGCAGCCACTTTATTGCTGGTGTGCATACACGCTGCTTCATCTTCAACAGTACAACCCTCGACCCCCTGTGTCAAGCCTTCTCCTTAATGTGAGCTTCCCTAATGACTCTCTGACCCAGCTGGAAATGTCATCGTAATGCAGAAAGTCATTTCAAGTGCTCTGCAATGAACAATGACAGCAGCATGTAAATGCTGGTCAGCAGTGTTTCTGAAGGAGACTCAAGAGGCACACAAATGTTACAGACAGGAGTATTCCACATAATGTAATGTAAATATGTCTTATAGTCAGCAGAGGCTTCCAATGCATTGCCATTGGATTGTGCTCAAACTGCAATGGGAGATGGGACACATCACACCTACTGTAGTCCCCCCCCGAGGTATTTTGAGGCAGATGACCTCCAAAAATGGGGTTGAAGGTGTAGCATGCTCTCTCCTTGGCAGTAAGGTGGGAGAATTATTAGGCAGCCTAAAGTCAGGGTGAATAACTTATGGCAGCCAGGGAAGGGAGGCAAGGGAACATACCTCCAGACCAGACTACATGGTTTCTATGTCACTGCCTTTAGCTTCTAGGCATGCATTTTCAAGAGCTGGATGACAAATCTAGAGAGGGGTGATAGACCTGATAGGCCTGATCCATATCTGACTGTCATGAGAGATATTGAAATAGGGAAGCTTAAGATGATAGAAAGAAGTATTAGAGGTGTGTAAAAAAGGTACTGAAGTGTCTTCCTATGAAAAGCAAACATAATAAAGTGGGAGAACTATGTAAAGGCTTATCCTTTTATGCAGTCCCTTCACAGTAGCAAAGGAAAGTGAGTGAAGTGGTAAATTCTGCTTTCTTGTTCACTTTACCAGAACACATTCATCAGCCAGAACAGGTATAGACGGTGGTATAGATGTTCCATTAGAACTGGGCAAAGTTAACAAATTTCAGTTTTACATAATTTTAACAAAATTTCTCAAATTATGTGATATTTCATGAAATTTTGCAGAATTTTCTGAAATACTTTAATTGTCATAACTCAGTCAGTCTTATAGTTAGAGATTAATTTCACATGCATACTGCTAGGACAAGGTCTGAAACAGGTGCAAAGTTTCATGACAATTGGAAGAGGGGCTGGGAATTTACAGGGGTTTAAAGACTTGCAATTTATTATTCACATGAAAATGTCTGAAAATATTTCTATGCTTACAACTTCGCCACCTTTTGAGCTACATAACTGAACTTTTATATCATACTTTCTTGGAAGAAACTTAGAAACTGCTGTATAGACAGGTCGTGGGTTATATAAAATGTAAGTTACAGGAATAAAAAATTTCACAATTTAATTATTTGTTAAACTGTGTGAAAATGTTGAAACTATTTTGGATTTTAGGCCAGCCTGGTGGCGCAGAGGGCTGAGGTGCTGGACGTCTCACTTCGTGGCACGCCGGTGAGCTGGGTTCGGGAGTGAGCCTGGGTCATCGGAGGTCAGGACGGGGGGAGGGCGGAGCTGATGAAGCAGCCAGAGGGCAGCTCTCCTCTCCGGAGGAGGATGAATGGCATCCCTTGCTCAATGGTTGCCCTGTGGTGGAGGCCAGGAGGTTGCGCAGGCAGGGGGAGCTAGTGTTAGGCCAATGGGGTGGGCAGAAGGGGGTCGTTACCAGGGCTGTAAGGCACATGTGCGCCTCCACGCACATGCGTCCTTCTCCTGGGAGCCCCGGGAGGAAACCGGTGGACGAAAAAACCGATGGCAGGATGATGACCGACTCTTCGCAGGCACTGCTCCCAGACCGGGCATAAGGTAAGCCCCGGTAATTCCAGGTGACAGGAGCTGGGGGAGTCGGTTAGATGGGGGCCAACTGGAGGAGCAAAAATAGAAATGCAATAAAAAAAAAATGTTTTTAATTTTTATAGCTTCACTGCTATTGCAGGTATACACTCAACATTTGGCATGTGTACAAAGTAAATATGTCCTGGAATCTTATTAAGCTGGATAGATGTGGTTTAGTAAGTTAACATTTATTGTGGTGACTTCAGAAATGAGTAATTTGCAAAATTTGCTCAAAAAGTTATGGACACATAACAGGTAATGCCACTAGAATTCCACTTGTGAAATTTAACTTTCACAAAGCATGTATCACCACTGAATCACCATATATTCACTAGCATCATGGCCCTGCAATGCTCCTCCAACACTCCTGTGACAGTAATGCCCTGCATCACCCTCCACCATGGCTAAAGATGTCCAGATGTCTTTTTGTTTTTAATTCTTTGGTAACCAAATAAGGTCCACTATGCACAAATGCTCATTTTCAGGGGTGACCTGGGAGCACTGGGGAGGCTAAATGACTTGCTTAGAGTCACACAGTATGCCAGTAGAGGTGTTTGGAATCAAAGCCATGTCTGCTGGATATACCAAGCTCATTCACAGTGCATCCATTTAACCACTAGGCTATACTTTTTTCTGCTTTTTTTTCAATTGTTTAACCAGGTGAGACACACTAAGCTGAAAGCTTTCTTACAGGTGCAACCTGGGAGCACAGGGAAGTTAAGTGACTTGCTCAGGGTCACACAGTATATGCAAGTGGGGCTGTGGGATTCAAACCCAGTTCTCCAGATTTGCAGCTCAGAGCCTTAAACCATTGCACTATACTGCCAGACAGAATTCTGGAACAATGGCCTAAGTCGCAACTAGTTGTAAGACTTGGCGTCATGTGATGCCACGTTTTTCAAATAGAAAAAATATACATTGTTAGCTGCAGGATTGTTAAACAGTCAGCAGGCAGGTGGCACAGTACATAAATACAAGCAAGGAAATCCACGCACACATCTCACCATACAAAAGTGCTACCCTTACAAAAACATCTAAAGATAAGAAAGCAAAAAAGGGATGCACATACCACCATGGACTATAGATCATGGACCACAGACTATAATAAAATTACTGCTTTATTAAATGCTCACATCAGATGCCCAACATTGATACCTAGCACGAATGAAGGCTTCATCAGACAAAGCCTTCTTTGGTGCTACGTGTGGATATTAGGCATCTGATGTGAGCACTTAATAAAGCAATAATTTTATTGTAGTCTGGGGTCCATGGTGGTATTTGCACCCTTTTTTTGATTTCTTGACATTGTACAGAAACAATGCTGCACATGCATGTGTTTCCACAAGTCATTCAGTCAGTGAGTTCTCGTGGTTAGTTGGCATATTGCAAGAAGACAGGCTAGTGCACAATTATGTCCATGACTATTCTTCATGTTTCTTCACTCAAGATAGTGACCTGACACTTGATACCATAAGGCTTTTATTATGGAGTCTACTATGAATGGCACCTTATTTTACCCAGCCTTTACCTTCCTCTACAATGGCAACTCAAAGGGTATGATTGGGCAAAATGTATCGACATGGCTTCAACAAAAATATCACAACATTTCACAGTTTCACAAAAGCTCATGAAATTCAACTTTACTTACTGATTCTATTTTGGAATCTTTGGCTGCTTCTAACCTGGCCAGCCTTTGAGCAAGAGATTAGAGAGCTGAAAGACACAGCATCTTTTTTTCCATATTGTTTTTCTCTTTGCTGGCAGCTCATCTCTCAGGGATATACCCTGTTCACAGGGATATACCTTGATCAGGCTGAACTCAATCATCATTCAGTTGGCTACCAGGTTTTTCTTCCACATTTTCCCTCTCACCCCCTCTGGAGGAGGTGGTACCTCTGTTAGCCTTGCATAGCCACTGCTTCCTCTGTGGCAAGGGCAAGCTCTCTGCCTCAGCCTCAGGGGTCACTGTGTTGTTGGAACCCACATCAACCCTCCCTGACTGAGATACACTGCTGAATGGCAGCTGTCTTGGCCATGGCCTGCCTCCCCAATGTGACTACTTGGGCTTGCTTCTGATCCCAGGTTGTCAGGGTGGCAGCATGATGCTCCACTGCAGGGCCATATTAGTGGCCTCAAAGCTTAGTATTTAGAGTCAAGTGAACCTAACAAAATTGGTGATATTCAGTTTTACAGTTGTAGGGGCTTTAAATTCTACAGTTTGCACAACTGTGAAATGTAATTGACAGAAAGTTGGGAGGCTTATAATTCAGTTACCTTTAAAGATAGAGATATGCAGCTTGGCACACGTCTGTGTAGACCTTGGGAAACTCATCATACCAAATTGGGTGTCATCTGAACAAATACTTGCAAAATAAGATGGAAATAACTGACATCACAATTTTGGCAAAAAGTTGCAAAATTCCACAGAAGAAAAATCAGAATTTTACCAGAACTTCATTGGTAGAAGAAAAAATTTCACCCAGCCCTATGTTCCATTCAACCCTTGCAAAAAACACTTCATTCCTGGTTGTTGTAGCCCAGCCACCACACACACAGCACAAGCACACATCAGTCATCCATCCTAATTCACACAGAGCAAATAAGTGCACAGATGCCTTGCAAATGTGTAAGATGCTGCAGCTTTATAAGTAAGTGCAGTAGTGCAAGTACTAACTTCCTGGCATTGTTCTGTATAAAAAATGTTTAGAAGAGAGTTCCAAAGAAAGCAGGATGTTTAAGAGTGCTCAATTTTTAATTTTAGTGGAAAGGTGAAGAATAGCATTCTACTCCATGGTTGGTACGCAAATAACTGTGCAGTCAGATATAGTGTAGTAACGAAGCCACAGGGTTAAGGCATGATTGTGGTGCACTGTAAGAATAAAATACACTATGGTTAAGGACCACACTATTACTCAGAAATTATAATTAAAAGGGCAAAGTTAAAATCTTTTCTTTTTTAATGATTTCCTTAAAATCAAATCCTTTAACCTTGCACAGCTAATCTCAGAGCGACTTGCCTCAACCTCAAATCCTCCAACCACTCTCTCCTTGACTGGGTGCTTTCTTCACACCCCCACCACATTACTACTGCTGGCATCCTCCCAGACATCCTCAGCAATGACTGCATTACCTACTGTGTAAGAATAATCCCCAAATACACTTGGTACTGACCGCTTTATACCGTGAATGCTCTACTCCGTGACCTATTGCATATCAACTGGTCCCCTACACTGCAGGCCTCAAATATCGACTCAGCCCTTAGCATCTTCACAAACACCCTACTTCAAGTCTGGAATATGCAATGCCCTGCTAAAAAAAGGAAGGGTTAAGTGTCTCAACCTCCTTGGATTACACCAGACCTCCTTTCCCTCTTCAGATCTAGGGACAAGCTTTGGGTTCAAAACAAAACCACCAAGTCTCCTGCTCACCTACAATGTTACAAAACTTGTAGAAATGCCTGCACCAAGGCCATTCGACAAGCCAAATCAGACTTCTTCAAATCTCACCTCCAAGCAAATGCTGGCTATGCTATAGCCTTCTGGAAGGTTAGGTATTCATTCATGGACCCCACATCAAATCAAGGCCCCCCATGTCATTACGCTTGACAGCTCCACTATCTCTGATCCCTTCTCCATAGCTGAATCCCTCAACAAGTTCTCCATTACTTGTGTGCTCCCTGACAACTCACCTCCCATCCTAATGGTTCCTTTCCAGCACAAAAATGGTTATCACTTCCCCCATCTCACCCCAAGAAGTCCTCAAAGCACTAATGTCCTTGCATCCAGCTAAATCCAGCCCTGATGGACTCCACCTAAGGGTCCTCTGCATCTCTGCCCCAGCCATTGCTTATCCACTTGCCCAAATCCTAAACCTCTCCATTTCAGCTGGCACCATCCCCCAGGCCTGGAAGCATGTCAAAGTGATCCCTCTCCACGAAGGTGGGGACCGGTCCCTGCCCAGCAAGTACATACCCATCTTCCTCCTGCCGTCTCTAGTCAAACTGCAAGAATCCTTATCGACCCCAGACTCCTAGATTATTTAACAGCCTCTAGCACCCTCTCCCCCTTCCAATCTGACTTCAGGAAACAGCACTCACAGTCACCTCACTGCTGGGAGTCACTGACTCCATCCACTCTGCAAGGATCAAGGCCTAGTTACTGCTGCCATCTTTGTGGACTTAGCTAAGGCCTTTGACTCCATATCCCACAACCTCCTGGTCTGCAAGCTCCACTCCTCTGGGCTGTCTCAACCTGTACTCAACTGGTTCAGCTTGTATCTGCACAACAGACAACAATCAGTCCAATTCATAAATTATATATCCTCCCCCCTCCCCATTAAGGCAGGTGTACCCCAAGAATCTGTGTTTGGGCCTATCCTATTCTCCATCTTTATTAATGACCTTCCCCCATCTGCTCCTCCATCCAAATACATATTTACGTGGATGACACTGTGATTTTCTCTCAGTTACAACAAGATTTGTTATAGTTCAACTCTGCTTCCAGGATAACCAGCTCATGGTTAATACTAAGGAAACTGTCTCTATGGTTTTTGGCAGCAGACAGAGGCTGCCTCGGCACCAGTCACCCCTACCTTCACCTCATTAGATGGCTCCCCCCTTGAAATAGTCCACTCCTTCAAATACCTAGGAGTCTGCTTGGACAGTAACCTTGACTTTTCCCACCATATTGATGCTATTTGTTCAAAATTCCACCCAAAACCCCCTACTGGGCCTGGTCGATTTGTTTACAGCTGAAATATGCCATTTAGGTGACTTTACTTCCATTCCAGTCCTTAACAGGAAGTATCATATGGCTCTAATTTCCTTATCACTTAAGAAAGTTGTCTTAAAGCACTGGAAAGACAACATGGAAATTTCCTAAGTGAAATGGCTACAAGAACTCCTAGCCAATCTCAGAACTGAGAGGACTATTGCTAATCTCCAGAATAATTCAGAGAAGTTTAAAATAATTTGGGGTCCTCTGCAATCTCTGTATTCCCTGCAAGCTGATGGGGGTGCCTCATAAACCTCAAGCTGGTCTAGTTCTGTTGTATAAGACTGTGCTGGGGATAAGGGGAAGGAAGGGGGGGGAGAGAATGAATCCTTTATGCAAATGTGCACCTTTGTTTTGATATGTATATTACACTGTGGATTTATTCTCTGTATTGTAAAACCTCAATAAAGTTTGAATGGCAAAAAAAAAAAAAAAATCCACCCAAAACTGGCTATCCTTTACCACAACTGAGACTGCCTATCTTTAGCTACTCACCACAAACTGGTTGTAAAAGCAATCCTTCCTGTATTTGATTATGCTGATGTAATCTATGCTGCTGCACTGATCACCTCTCACTCTAAACATGACACTCTCCTAAACTAATTCTGCCACTTCGCTACCTCCTCCCCACCTCACTCATCACTGTCATCTCTACTTCATCTTCTCTATCTCTGCTGCTCCCTCATTGCCAAACACTGGTTTGGATGTCTTTCTCATACCTCACCTCCCACTTGTCAACTGCTCTCCCCTCTACCTACTCCCTCTGCACTAGGGACTCTCAAATTTTTGCCCTCCCCCTCCCCCACTCTGCCACAGGAGAGTCTGCCTTTTCCTACTGCTTCCCATCTCTGTGGAACCAACTCCCCAGGACTGTCCACCACTCCCCCTTGTTTGCATCCCTAAAAGTCAATCTCTGTTTCCTCCCATGCTCTACTTGTTGCTCTTCCACCTCCCCTCCTTCTTCTCCCACCTAACCTACCAATTCACTCACTTCCCCTCCCCACTCTTTTTCTCTGTTGCTCTTCTCCTCCATTTCTAACCTCTCCCTTTAAGTTCACCATTAATATTGCACAGCTTCTGCACTTGCACTTTGTGGCACTTCTTGATTGTTTTCCTGTTTGCACAATATTTGTATCCCCACCCAATACTGTAATCCTGTACTTCCTTGCTCCATAATGTGTTTCTCGCAATTGACCTATCCTGATTGCACCTCCATTTGACATGTTCTACTATTATCATAATAAACTATTGTTATATGTTATGCCTGTATTATATTGTACAAATTTTATGATGTTCTAAACCCCATGTTTGTATTGTTACCCTATTACTCCCAGGTCACACCTGGAAAAGAGCCTTGGTTCAGTGTGCCTTTCATGGTTACCAAGTTTTAAATAAAATAATAAATAATAAAGGAGTCAGAAAGCCCATATTTTGGTATAACAATAAGTAAGAATAATATTAAGTGCACAAGGTAGGGCAATATGATGTTTATTGTTTAAAACATTAACTTTGGCAAATGTGAAAGGGAATGTAAGACTTCTATGAAAAATTAATAATAATATTTTCCTTATTTAATTTTCTTTTATTTCTTTATATCTATTTTGATATTACCAGAAGAAATGTTTCCTGAAGAAGCACAAGATATTTGAAGCATATAAGGCTGTTAGGATATTGGCTTTACTAAAAAGCGAACACAGTGACCCCCCCCCCACACACACACACACACTATTGTTCACTACTCTTGCACCTTCCTTTGGTTCAACTCCCACCATAGCTTAAATTATAACATGCCATTACCTGCAACATAATAGTATGTCAAATAATATAGATACCTGGTCCCTAGCAGCCCCAGATATAGTCAGTCAATACAGCAGCATAGCAGACCTACTTCTCCAACTTGCCAGCAGACATACAAAGTGTGGGAAACTGACTTTGTAGAATTTTTAAATCAATTTTTCACATTAACCTGCAGAACTGTTTGCTTTGTGGAGTGCAATAAAGGCAGTAAAATACTTGTTTTACAGGAAAAATACACAGGGTGGGTTTTTCATTAAAACAATCCTTTGCAAGAACTCCAGAATGCATGAAATAGTTCTATTCACAGAATATTTATCTGAAAATATCAAATGTGCTGCATCTCATGTTCCCAGCTACAGCAAAGGTACTGAAGATTTTAGACCCACCACAAAGGATCAAACTCAGCAGCTGAGACTCATGAATACTGTCTTCTAAGAAAAGAGACCTGGGAGTTATTATAAGTGAATCTTTCACATGATCTAGCCAATGTAACAAGGCCTACAGTAAGGCAAACAGTATATTGGGGTGTACAGGGAGGGAACTGACAGCAGAAGAAAGGAGGTTTGCTGCCTTTATATAGATCACTGGTGAGGTTGTACCTGGAGTACTATACCCAGTTCTGGAGTCCTCACCTAAGGAAAGATAAGAAAGAGCTAGATAATTTGCAGTACAGGGTAACCAAAACGAACTGGAGCTAGCAGGGAAGCTCTTATAAAATTGACTTAGTGCACTGAACATGCACTTGCTAGAGGCCAGATGGGAGAGGGAAGATATGACAGAGAAATTCAAGTTCCTAAAAGGAATGAACAAGGTGAACTGTGAGAAACTGTTCAGCAGGGTTACCAAACCAAGAACAAGGATACATGAGTGGAGACTGGTGGGGCAAGGTTCAGGAGGGACATGAGAAAGTTATATTTCACAAAGATGGTGGTTGAGCACAGGAACAGTCCGCCAGCTGATGTGGTGGATGCCCAAACCATTAATGGATTCAAGTGCAGCTGGGATAGAGTAAAGAGCTTAGTAGTTAGTCCAGGCTATAGCCGTAAAATGGGAAGCATGGGTTTGGATAGTGTGGACTAAAACCCTGTATAGACAGAAGGTCTAGGGGGTATGATAGGGTATTGCAGGTAGACTGGATGGACCAATGGTCTTTTTCTGCCATCGTTGTCAGTCTTTCTATGTTTCAATGGTATAGTCCCTTAGTGTCTGGCCATTGGTTCTTTTTTTGGGTTCTTCAGTGCCAGGCCCAGCAGTGACCGACCTAGACACCCACCCTGTACCAATTCCTTGGCTGCAATAAGGTATTATTAAGGATGGGAAAACTTATTTTTATGAGGCAGAATTGCACAGAACCCCAGTTTTTGCACAGGTTTGAGTCTGTGAAAATCATTATATTTGGCAATTTTCATGCGAATGGTGAAATCATGCAAAAATCACTGTTTTCATATAAAATTAAATTTTCTTGATACAATTTGGTGCAAAAAAGAACACATACTGTAATTTATGTTTGAAAATATCAGTTTTTCTGTCAAAAATCATGTTATCATATTTTTTTCCACAAAATAGGCATTTACATTTTTAAAGAATTAGTGTTTTTCACAGAAACAATTACACAAAAATGTGAAGGGCAGCCTTGTCCATTCCTAGTGATAATGTAATGGGTCATGAAAAATTGCTTATATAACTCATTACGGTAGTGACGATGGGGAACTGTAGATGTGTAGTTCAGTCATTATAGGGCCCTCCTGCTGAAGAGTTTAAAGACAATTTTGAAATCTGGGGACTTTTGGATTTGTACCTGTTCTTGTGTTTAATACCGTAGATCTTAGCAGCTGAGTGGGATCATGGGGAGGAATTAAAGCAGTAGTGTATGTTAGGGCGAGACACAGCAAACATGCCTCACACACATGCCATTGACAACATTCAGAAACCAGGATATAAAGTGTAGAAATACAGTACATTTATTTACTTACCTGTACATGCACAATGATTGCTGCATGCTGACATTATCCCCACAACCTGTGCTAACCTGCAGATGATATTTCATACCAGAGACTTGGTACTTTTTTAAGGGTAGTGGTTAGGGATTGATATTTGCTAATGGTGATGACATTTCACAATAATTAGCACAATACTTCTTAGATTCCAGGGATTATGGGGAATATGGGTAGACTGGATGGACCTCTGGTTATTTTCTGCCATCATGGTCTCTGTTTCCATGTTAAAGTGACATTCACGTATCAATAAGAGAGATGTGTGTAAATATAAATATGCATATGAATGAAAATTGACAAGCACCAAATAGCTATGCTTTGTGAACAATAAAAACAAAATGATAAAAAATGTGATCCCTACTAAACACACAAAATAATGCAGCTCAATTGCTAGCAGGTCCCACCATGAAATACTAGTCCAGCTAATGAAAGAAAGTCCAGTTCAAGAAAATAGTTCCACATTTCTAGTTAGTAATTACATGAAAAGTCAAAAAAGCCTAAAGCACTAACTTCCAAGCTGTAAGGAAATCCGATATCCGGATGATATACATTAAAAAAATATTTATGTCAACATATTAAAAATGCAATAAAGAGCGCACAGCAGATAATAGAAGTGTCCGTGCAAACCTAAACATTTCACAACTGCACTTGACACTTTTTCAAGAGGAAAGTAGAACGGCAGCTTCTAGCACCTGCTGTTTGCACTTTGTTGGATTTTCAATATGGTATGTTGAAATAAATATTTTTCAACATTTATTATCAGGATATTGGATTTCCTTATAGCTTGAAGGTTAGTGCTTTAAGCTTTTTGGACTTTTGACATTTTTACTTACTTGCTTTTTTGCACAACCCACTAGCCAGAGAGTGGCATAGCCACTTTTTCCCCTAGTTATTAATTGCAGCGAGCAGAAAATGAGAATACACAGCCCATAATATCGATCTGTTTATCTGTTTCTCTTTTTTCCTTTTCTTGTTTCCATCACTTGCTTACCATTGCTTCTTAATACTACTAAACGTTGATGCAAAATTTGTCGGTCCATCTTGCGATGCTTGTAGGATATACAGTCCATTCATAACACATAAAAAAAACAAGGTCAAAGGGGGATGTCAGCACAAGAATGATAAAGAGAACACATAGGGCCTGATTTTAAAAGCAGCCTTAGAGTGATGCAAGTTGTGTTGCCCTACACCTGCAGCAAACACCGGTGTATCAGGGACCCTGTGCTCATTTTTATGGCTGTGGGTGGAGCCTACAGCTGTTTTGTGATCTGTAACCTGAAAACAGTTGATCGTGGCACACTTCCATTGGACTTTTGGAAGTATCCTTCTGAAAGTCCAACAGAGCTGGAAGCACTCTGCCATGGTTGGCCTCTAAGGAGTAACAGCCACACTATTTCAGCTGTTACTTCTGCATTCTGGTATGAGAACTGCGCATGCACACCTTGCATGCATGCACAGTTCTACTGGTGCCACAGTCTTGGGAATGGCAGAATGCCATCCACTGCAACTATGCATGTGCGAATGCCACACATATGCAGTTGCGTTGCCATTACCATATTGCAGATGGCACTCCTCCCACTCCCTTCCACTGCTGCTGTCCTCCCCACTCCCTCCATTCTCTCCCAGCCCAGCAGCATATAAAACCCTCCCACTCCCTTACACTGCTGTTGTCCTCCCCAGTCCCTCCGTTCCCCGTCCCCATGCTGACATTGGGGTGCCCAATCCCTGTGTCATCATCATGTACCCCCCAACTCATGTGGCACACTGGGAGCCCACCCCAGTGTGACCAAATTTGTTTTTTTTTCCTGTAAATAAAGAAAACCATCCCCATCTTTTTTTTTTACCTGTAAAAAAGAAAACGGTCACTCATTGTTGTCCCAATCCCCGATCCCACATCCCCACCCTCCCACTAAGCACCCACCTCCCCACACTCCCTTTACCTCTTATTTACCTCTGGAGGTCAGTGCTGTCATCTTTTCTGGATTGGGACACATCTGCACTCTTCAAAGCTGAACTGCAAACTGAAGAATCAAAGGTAAGTGTGGTACAATTGCAGTCAATGGGGTTTTCAACTTATGTTGATACATCAGCCATTTTTAGGAATTTTGGCCCCAAATTTTCAACATGGGGTTCTTGGGACCCCACCTCACGAACACTGTCACTGTCATTTCATTACTCTGTCCCAAAAGGTGATTTTGTGGTCGCTGCACAGATTCACCTTTTGGAACAAATTAACAAAATGACTGTGCCACTTTTCATGAGGTGGGATCCCAAAAAGCCCATGTTGCAAATTTGGTGAAAAAATTCCAAAAAATTACTGCGTTATGAGTGTGTGTTGCGCAGTTTCTACACACACTCATAATTTTGCCAATTTTTAAGATTTCCGCTCCAGATTTTCAGCATTACCATTTTTGCACACCTCCTTATTAACAGTGCAGCTGTCATTTTTCACATCCTGCCCAAAACATGCCAAAAACTGTTTTTGCACCTGTGACACAGAATGGCCCGATTGCTCTGCAAAATCACCTTTTGGAACAAGTGAATGAAGTGACAGTGGCACTGTTCATGAGGTGGGGTCCCAAAAAGGCCACATTGAAAATTTTGTGAAACAACTCCAAACAAGCATTTGTCAATGCCGAATGTTTGCTTGCTGGCATTGGGATTGGTAGTGTAGGAGTTAGATAGCTGCATAATAGGAATGGCAGTGAAGTATTGAACTGAAGCCAACCCCACCACCACCCTGCAGATACGGACAGGCATTGGGGTGTGCCTTTGGGTCATCAGGCATAACGGCCACGCCATTTCACCACATCCCCACCCTGCAGACACTGACAAGTGTCACGGTGTGCCTTGGGATCTTTGGCCCTTATGCACACCCCATTCCATTAGGAAGTACAGTGAGATGGGTGCGGGTATAGGAGAATGGGATGAACTTTGGGGCCAAAGAGTACAAGGCATACCTCGATGCCTCTCAGTGACTGCAGGGTGTGGAATGGTATGAGCATCACAGGCAAGAATCCCAAGTCACACCCCTGATGCCTGTCATTCTCTATAGGGTCGGGCGTTATAGTTGAAAAGCCTAATACCTCAGGCATTCGTTGGTATTTTCACTCCAAATTTTCAACATGTTTGTTTTGTGACCCCACCTCATGAACAGGGGGAATATCAGTTTGTTAGCCGAAAGCTGCTTATGCACAGTGACTACGGCATTTAGCACCACAGGTGCAAAAATATTCGAACAAGATGTAAAAATGACAGCTGTACTCTTTCAGGGGAGGTGTAAAAATGGCTATGTTGCAAATGTGTAGTAAAATATTTAAAAAATGGTGAAGTCCGCGGTAGCATAGAAACTGTGCAACGCACCCGTAATATAATTAGGTTGGGGATTTCTTACAGCAGATTGTCAACTCAGGCATTTTGGTGCCTCCGATCATGAACAGTGTCACTGTGATTTTCCTTATCTGTGCCGAACAATGATTTCCCACAGCGACCACGCATCTCTGCACTGAAAGTGTGAAAACACACTTCGGCCATGTTGTGAAAAATGGCAGCTGTACTGCTCATAAGAAGTGTGGAAAAATGCCACTGGTGAAAATCTGGACTGAAAATATTACAAAGTCATGAACTAACGAGGGTGCGTGGAAACTGTGCAATGCTCACTCGTAACACAGTCATTTTATGGACTTTTGTCACCAAATTTTCAACATAGCCATTTTAAGACCTCTGCTCATGAACAGTGTAACTGTGATTTTCTTAATCTGTCCTAAACATTGCTTTCGCACACCAACAGCACCATTGTGCTCTACATGTGCGAAAACACATTTTGGGTGACATATGAAAAATTGCAGCTGTACTGTTCATAAGGAAGTTTAATAAAATGGACATGTTGAAAATCTGGAGTGAAAATATTAATTTGTAAACTTACGAGAACACGATAGAACTGCGCAATGCACGCCTGTAAAACAGTCATTTTTAGACTTTTTTCACCAAATTTTCAATATAGCCATTTTAAGACGCCTACTCATGAACAGTGTCACTGTGATTTTCTTAATTTGTCCTGTACATTGATTTAGACACCGACTGCACCATTGTGCGCTACATGGGCGGAAACACATTTTGGTGAGATGTGAAAAATGACAGCTGTACTACTCATAAGAAGGTGTGGTAAAATGGCAATGTTGAAAATCTGGAGTGAAAATATTGAAAATTCATGAACTTACGAGCCTGCGTAGGAACTGCGCAATGCACGCTCGTAAAACAGTCATTTTTGGGAATTTTGGCACCAAATTTTCATCATGGGGTTTTTGAGACCCCTTCTCATGATTGATGTCACTTTCATGGCATTATTTGGGTCTGAAGGGTGATTTCGCAGTCACTGTGCAGTCACTGTGCGAAATCACCTTGGCCTGAATAACGCCATGACAGTGACATCAATCATGAGAAGGTCCTAAAAACCCCATGTTGAAATTTGCGCAAAAATTCAAAAAATTCCTGAGATATGCACAGTTGAAACCCCTATCTAGCCCATTATACAGCTTACCTGCATTTCCTCAGTTCGCTGGTTGGCTTTGAAGAGTGCAGATGTGTTCCCGGTCCACATAGATCGTCGCTGAGGTCTGGAGGTAAGTATGGGGTGGGGGAGTGGGGAGGCTGGAGTGCGCAGTGGGTGGGTCGGGTTGTGGGGAGGCGGGAGACTCACCGTGGGACGTTTTTCTTCACAGGTGAAAAAAAGCGGATGGCGTGGGGCGTTGCCATGCTGGGGTGGGCTCCCAGCGTGGCTGAGGACATTGAGGGTGGCCATTCCAGCCGACGGGGATTAGGCACCCCCGTCCTTCTGATTGCTTGCCACGCTGGGGTGGGCTCCCAGCGTGGCACTCACTACTGGGGGGGAGGACAGTGCAGCCGACGGGGGATTGGGCACCCCCGTTCGGCTATATGATTAGCTGCCATGCTGGGGTGGGCACTCAGCATGGCATTTTGTCAGCGTTGAGGGGGCGGAGGGAGCGCAGCACAGCCGACGGGGATTGGGCACCCGTCGGCTATACAGTAATGATAGCGTCTTGGTGCATACCTGCTGGCATCTGTGGGGGAGTTGCCAGAGCAGCCTTATCTTATCGCTGCTCACTCAAGCATAGCTCCCCCTTTCAACTGTATGCCACTGCATTTTGGAGTGTGTCATAGACAGCTCCAAAATGCATTGGCTTACAGGGGCCGCGCCTGCCAGCACACTGACTGAATTGGAGGAGGAGGTGACACACCTCTGAAATCTCCGATGATGGCACTATGTTTCTTGCACATGCATGCAAGCAAACATAAAAATGGCAGAGTTATACCCAGTTGTTCAATATTTTCTACGCACGTGTGTAACTTTGGTCATTTGGCAGCTCTCCACAGCCGTATCGGCTCTGGCTAGAATTTGTTATAAAGGGGGTCCCTGCACCAAAGACCCAGGAGTTGCCACAGCCACAGACTTGCACCAAAAAGTTGGCACACCTACCGGTTTGACACATTGATCTGCACCCTTACGTAGCACCACAAAGAGGTGCAGCTCAGGTGGAGGGGTTAATATGCCTGACAAGAGAGGACCAAAGTCAGAAGGAGCAGGATGCCCTATGGGTGTTGAGGATATGGCAGCAATTGCAGGGAAGTGCTGTGGCACACAGTAGGGGTGCCAGCTGGTAAGCCAAACAGGTGATTGGATTGGACCACTTCCAAGGGGGTTGGCAGTGATGGATAGTGACCTGACCCCAGGTAAGCACAGCTCTGGCACCTGTCCTGTAGGTGCACAAATCCCACCCATGTAAGTGGGAGGCAGTCTGCTGCAATGAGGAGGGGCTGGGTGCCATGGGACAGTAGCGGTGCCTGGAGAATATTCCCTTCCACCAGTGGCACCACTCAACCTGCAGCCTGTGCTTCCCACCTACAGGGGTGGGATTTGTGCACCTATGGGGCAGGTGCCAGAGCTGTGCACTTCTGGGGCCAGGTCTCTGTCCAGCCCTGCCAACTCCCTATAAAGAGGTCCGATCCGATCGCCTGCCTGCCTTATCAATTGGCACCCCCACCAGTTGTCATGACACCTCCCTGTGATTGCTGCCATATCCTTAATGCCCCTTAGGGCACCATTTGTTCCTTCTGTCCCTGGTCCCCTCCTCGTAGATTGTATCACAATTGCCACAGTGTCTGGTAATGGCACATGGCCCTTACACCACCTCCAGGCTGGTCTAACCTGAGTCCCCTTTTGCCTCCATGGTAGGGGTTCCAAAATTACAAAAAAGGGATTGTGCAGCCCTGCCATGGTGCAAGCCCCCTTGTGAACTAGTGCAAGGGCACTTCTGTCACAAGGGTGGTGCAGCATGGCTTGGGAGCAAGGCATCCTGATTTTGATGCAGCATGAGATCGAAAATCAGACTTGCCACAACCTTTGACACACATGCCACTTCTGTCATACATATTTAGTGCAGGCATCTTGCATCAAAGAATGCCTTTTTAAAATTGGGCCAATTGAGTTTATTATTGAGTCTAAAGGACAGAAGAAGGCTAATTGCCCATAAAATCTGTCCCCAAAGTTAATGGGCTCAACTTTTTCTTCATGTTGCCTAGATATACATATCTATTCTTTCTTTTAAAGTTTCTAAGTTTTTTACTTCCACTACTTCCCTTGGAAATTAGTTCCACATACTTTCCATTCTTTGCGTAAAGAATCCATGTCTGCTATTTCTTAGTGGATTTTCTAATAATGTTTTTTGTTGTTGGACCTCAGGTTGCACTCCTTTGTTTGTATTATGATTGGCATATTTTCCATTAGTTCTTGAACCTCAATTACTTAATAGAACTCTAACAATTACCATCTTTCCCTCCTTTTCTCCACAGAAAACAAACTCAAAACTTGAAGTCATTCCTGATAACTATGGCCTTTTAATCTTAGTACCATCTTTGTTACCATATGCTGTATTTGCTCTAGCTGTCTGATTTCTCTTTTTGTATATGGGTTCCATATCTATGATCCATAATCCAAACTGGGTCTAATGTATGCCCCGTAAATATATTAGTCCATCATCAGAAGTGTGGTATAGTACATAAAGCAATTAATGGGTATGATTGGATCACTATGTTCTCAAATTTAAATATCAATGATTGCTGGACATTATTCAAATCAATTTTGACTGAACTGGAAAAATTGTATATTCCGATCAAAAAAGTACATAACAATAAGGGTAAAGTCCCAACCGATACATATAAAAGAATAAGCATTCAAAATGATGAAAAAGTACCTAAGTACTGTAGATCAAATAAAGTATAGGGAACAAATGAAAAAAACTGAATAAAGAAACTTGAATTAAGATTGGCTGTAACTAAAAATCCTAACGCATTCTATGTCTATGTAAATAACAACAAAATTAGGGATAATTCAGTCGGCAAACTCGTTATTAATGGTGTTGAAATCCATGAAAATGTGGATATATCCAATGCATTCAATAATTATTTTGCATCAGTTTTTTCGGATAAAGATTACCCCAAAAATATTATAAATGAGGACCTGCAATTACAAGATATAAGCGTAGATGAGACCATTGACGCTATTAAACTGTTCAAAGAACAAAGTGCCCCAGGGCCTGATGGAATCAGTTCTATGTTGTTAAAACAAAAACCTTAGCATCTGTATCACTTCCCCTTACATTAATATATAACATCTCATTACACAATGGTGCTATCCCAGAAGAATGGAGGTAAGCTCTAGTGATGCCTATTCATAAATCTGGAAGCAGAAATGATACAAATAACTATTGCCCTATTAGCCTGACTTTGGTCAGTTGCAAATTGATGGAAAGAATTCTTAAAGATAGAATAGAGCACTACTAACAGAATAACTTAATGGATATAGTACAGCATGGCTTTAAGGCAGGTAGATCCTGTTCTACTAGCCTTATCAGCTTTTATGGACAAAGTGAGTGGGCACCTAGGTGGATATTTTATTTATAGATTTTAAAAAGGCATTTGAAAAGATTGATTGATTTAAAAATTGAACATAACTATATTAAATGGATACATGCTTGGTTGCTAAACAGAACACAAGTTGTTAGGATGATTAATATCATTTCTGAATCAGTCAAGGTGACCGGTGGTGTTCCACAGGGCTCTGTCTTGGGCCCCATCTTATTTAGACTATATGTCTTGAACCTTCATAAAGGTATAACTGGAAACATCAGCAAATTTGGTGATGACACCAAACTTAGCCAGGATGTTGATACCGATTTTAAAATAGAAAACTTCAAGAAGGACATAACGTTGGAAAACTGGGCTGTTCTAAATAAAATGGAATTAAACATAACAAAATGTGCCATTATGCACTTGGGGGCAAATAATCCCCATACCCGGTATTTCCTAAATGGAACCCACCCTAAAGCAAGTTCAAACAGAAAAAGACCTGGGTAGTGTAATAAATAATACTTTCTCTGTAGTGACCATTGTAGACAGGCAGCTTAAACAGCAAATAGAATAGTATCATCTATTAGAAGAGCCTTCACATCCAGACATGAATGGTGTATCTTACCTCTATATAAATCTTATATAAAGCCCCATCTGGACTATGACTCCTCCTTCTGGGCTCCCTTTCTTGTTAGGGATATAAAGTTCATAGAAAGTGTTCAAAGGAAAAGTACTAAACTGATTAACAGAATTAGTCATATGTGATATCTGGATAGACTTAGAAAAATTACAACTCATTGATTTAGTAACAAGAAGACAAAGGGGGGATTTGTTACTTTTATTCAGTATGTTAGGAAACAAAGATTTAATGATAGAGTGCAGTTTATCATATGCACACAAACCTGGATACTTGAGATGTAACACAAAATAGTTAAAAGTTCAAAGGGCAAACATGAATAAAAGGCAAAATTATTTTACAATTAGAACTGCCACACTTTGGAACAGCTTACCACAAAGTATTGCTGATTCGGAAAATCCGCTCCAATTTAAAAACAGATTGGCTAGGTTTATTATGGGATTAAACATAACATAGCCCACAAGGGTGGGATGGTGGACCCAATGGACCCAGACCCTTCTTTTACCTTTTGTACTGAGTAAACTGAGTAAGCAGACAAGTTACAAACCACTGCTCATATCTACATATACAGTATATACATTAACATCACTGACTCAAAAATAACTTACTTAATGATTATGCCATAGTAAAAAGGCAAGCGTATATTTGATACATGGATGAGAAATAGAAAGAAGTCCGGCCTGGTGGCACTGAGGGTTGAGGTGCTGGACACCACACCTCGCTCTACACCGGTGACCTGGGATCAGGAGTAACCTTGGGTGTTGGTGGATCGGCCTGGGGAGGAAGAGTGAGCATTCCAGGGACTGCCCTCTTCCTCTGGGGAAGGTGGAGAGGGACATCCATGATTATGCTGGCTCCTGGTGGTGGCTAGGGGCTGGTGCAAGTCGTAGGGTAATAGAGAGTCAGTGCGGGCAGACATCCAACATGTGGTGCACAGCAGTGTACAATACACCATCATTGATGTCCTTACATGTCTGTGCCATGTGGGTTTCAAGGAAGAAAAACAGCCCTAATCCTCTGGCACATTTGAAGGTTGTGACAAGGAGCTCCTGCCACTCTTGAGGACTGATCTTTTCTTAAACCTGTTGCAGCCATTCTTCTATTTCTTAGCCTAATCTATCCTTTACAATTTCTAGTCCATAAGGTCGACCACCTATGGGCACCCCTTCCCTTTCTTGACTATGCTATAGTGTCCTCTTTAATTTTTCTTTTCCCTCTCAGGTCCTCATACAGGAAGGTTGTTGTGGTGCCCTCCAAGTGTATGTAAAACAGGTTGTGTTTAACGTTGTTGGATTTAGTATGTAATAAGTTATTACATTATTATTACATAATAGCACTATGTCATAATATACCTTATGTTTATGAAACCTGTAAATGTTGCAAATACCATGGCACTAGGTGTTTTTGATAATGGTAAAAAGTACTATGTGAGTATTTTAGAAATTAAGTTAGTTGTGCTATTTAAAATGCATGTAAATTGCTGTAAACTGAACAAGTCTGAAATTTCATGGTGATTTTCATACATACCATGATGCTTTGAATTATGGAAGTATGCATGATGTTGTATTTCTTTGAAACTTGATTTGTTGCCAATGCCCTTTGGGGTAACTCTCTTTTCAGTGTTTCTGCACTGAGGTTCTCTGTTTTTAGCTTGTTTGTTTTTTTTTTCCTTTTGAGCCCCCACTACCAAAGCAAATGGGGTCCACATAGGGATGAAGGATTTTCACTGAAAGTGGTTAGATCAGAGATCAGTGTCAGTAGGTGCTGGCTAAGTGCAGAGAAAGGACATTCATAGTCTGTTGCTGCAAACTGATGTACTGAAGAAGAAATATGCCATTGCTGAAGGTTATTTCTTGTATTTGGAATAAATATCACACAGAGATTGTGTGTTGAACTTGAAGTTTGGTGTCTGGTCTATCTGTTATCCCACAACCCCTCCACAAAGGTCTGCCCCTGCGGTGCTGCACCGATCACTCTTAGTTAGCTCCCTCTGGTTCCGACTCCCCGAGTGGTCTTCTGCATTGGTTGGGGTGTACAATGTGGCCAAGGATAGGATGAGAGGACAAGGAGGTTGTAGCTTGGGCAAAGCAATCGGTGTAGGAGCCACCAGGGATGAGACTGGATGAGGAACCATAGGATCACCCCCAGCTGAGGAGGTAAGGCAATATAAAGAAATAAAGAAATAGAAAGAATGGAGGAGGCTGTGGGGGAATGGAGGTGGGCTGGGGGAGTAGAACAGAGGAAACTCACTAGTATTGCATCAGAATCTCATTGGAAAAAGTCTATATTATAGTGGTGCTTTAGCACCACTATAGTTAGGGTTGAGATGTCACGTCTATGTTAAACTTGAAATTTTGCATTGGCCCAGTGGTGTTAAGGATTGAGATGCTGGATGCCACACTCCGCACCATGCCAGTGATCCAGGTTCGGGAACAAGCCTGGGTAGTTGGGTGTGAGCTGAGGGGGGGAAGGCGGGAGCTGGATTGAGTGACATTGTCACTCCAGCTGAATGACTGCCACCAGGTGGATGCTTGGGGACAGTTTAGGGTGAAGGGTGGCATGAAGGGATGATGTTGTGGGACCGGAGCATGCACTCACCTCCACGTGAGTACGTGTGTCCACAAGGGGAAGGGAGAAAACGTAACTGAAGCTTTCAGGCTACACGATTGTCCAGGCTGTGATCCCAGTGATTGGGACGTAGGCCGTGGGTGGATGCAACTCCCCCCTGAGGAGGGGGGCTGGAGCCCTGCCTGCAAGCTCTGGAAAAAGTGGGGACACAATTCTGAGTAAAAAAAAACAACTTGAAATTGTGCACTTTAATAACTTCAATCAATCAATCAATCATCTTTATTTTACCAGGCTAAACACCACTGAGACAAAGTCATTTACAAGGTGGACCTGGATTGGTCAAAAACAAGCACAGCAAATAGCAATACAGAAAGGAAGCAAGTGGGTAGTGTAATAACAGATGTCATCAGTAACAATAGCAAGCACAGTGATACACAAAATCTACTTGTTTGGGACAAGTAATAATTATTTACAAAATTTTACGAGACAATATTTTACAAAACAACATAAACATAAATTACACTTGCAGCGTGGTATTGTAGGGCATATAGGGGAGTGGGGATATTGAGGTGATAGTGGGGTGGCAAGAGGGGGAAGACCCAGGGATAACTAGAGGGAGAATGGGACGGGGGGTGACTGGGGACAGGGAGGAGACTAAGAAAGGGGGGACTCTGGAATGACTAGCATGAGGGATTGGCAGGAACTGCAGAAGGGTTGGCCACTCTGTGAAGAGTATGCAGGGTTCACGGTGAAAGAGGCACTTAAATATGGCAATCACAGGATTCACTGAGCTTATGATGGATCAGTGTTTTAAAGAAGGCCATGCTTACTGGTGTTACAAGCTTTAGTGTCTTTTGTATATTTTTCTAAATCACTGGAAGGGCATGACTTATAGCTACAGCACTAAATCATGTCCTGACCTTTGGGATAACCAGGGAAATATAGGAAAGACTCCTCAGCGCATAGCAACCTGCAATTCACATGAAAGCTTGAATGTGCCTTCAGTGACCATTGATCTCTTGATGTGGCAAGTTTCATCCTGGTCGGATGTGTGGGTGCAGAGAGATGGAGGGTCAAAATGTGAAATTTACCACTTTTGTTAAAATTCTTTGTCATGCTGCAGTGTGAAATTGGTGTAGAATTTGGTCTGAAATGTTTAGGGCATCTACGTCTTGAGTCGCAGTGCTGCCTTTTGAAGATCTGGTGGAAAAATATTAATCAGTTCAAAAGTTATTAAATTTCAGAGTTTCTTATTATTTCCTATGGGACAAGATAGATGTCCCACTCAACAAAGGATTCTTTATCCCAAATGCATAATCCTTTGTCAGAAACGTGGACTCCTTTGCCGCAAATTTGGAATCCTTTGCTCTGCTGCTGCCATCTTGTTTTCAGTTAGCGGTGGCAAAGAAAAAAATGTCAAAAAATACCTGGATTTGGAAAGTGGCAAAAGTTGTCTTTACCTAATTGGGGCCTGTAGACCTCAATACTGGGATAAGTTTTTCAATTCTGTACCTGGAAATATGTTTTTTTAAAGCGGTGAAATCCTTCGCAAAATGCGGGGGGAAAAAATAACATGAAACAGGATCCTTTTTTGCAGTTTGTGAAAAAAAAAAGAATTTTATTTTTCCACAAATCACAAAATGGAAATTGTGAAACAAGATCCTTTTTCACAATTTGTGAAAAAGGATTTTTTTCCACAAACTGTGAAAAAGGAATCATAGAAAATGATTCTTTTCTGCAATTTGTGAAAAAGGAATATTAAGACAGCTGTTTCTTTGTCACTCCACAGTTCACAAATGGTTCTTGACTCTGCTTCAAAATTTTCAAGGTATAAAGGGCTTGCCCCACAGATGTGTCTTCTGCTAGTTTGGTGAAAATACGTTACTTTGCTGTGGAGTTATACAGGTTTAAAGTTTGGTTCATTCCCCATAGGATAACATTGTAATGTAAGGTTTACACAGTCATTTCTTTGTCACTACACTGTGAAGAAATGGTTTGCAATTTTCCTCTGAAATTTTCAGGGTACAAAGGGCTTGTGCCACCAATGTGCCTTTTGCTGGTTTTGTGAAAATATATTAATTTGGTGTCCAGTTACACAGGTTTCAAATTTTGCTGTGTTTTCTATAGTATAAAATTGTAATGTGAGTTTTTTTTTTTTTGTGCAGCACACTATGGGTTGGGGGCACAGGGCCCTCTGGCAAATAAGGATACCACTACACTATCTCAAAAATTATGCATGGATGGTGC
Organism: Neoceratodus forsteri; assembly: GCA_016271365.2. Lineage (NCBI taxonomy): Eukaryota > Metazoa > Chordata > Ceratodontiformes > Ceratodontidae > Neoceratodus > Neoceratodus forsteri. Next base: position 592,985,142 of record CM028133.1, on the reverse strand, counting down.
CCTGCACTCTCACATGCAAATATGGATACTGTTATGAACTGATTGGAGTGCAGGGCCCTTGGAAATAAGGATACAATTACAATATTGCAAAGATTATGGATGGATAAGGCTATGATTATGCTATCTCAAAAAGTATGGAATTTTCTTTCAAAAAACTTTGTTAATGCATCAGTTAGGGTTCCAGCAACAAAAGTTGGGAAATGTGGTGTTAGGGTTTCTAACCCTAACTCCCCAGCCCCACCCTGCATGCACCGACAGGCACTGGGTATGCCTTGGGGTTATCATCCCTAATGCTCCCACATTCTCCTGTACTGTACCCATCCCAACCTATTTACTCATTGAATGGGGTGAGCATTAAGGTGACAACCCCAGGCACATCCCCGATGCCTGTTGGTGCATACATGGTGGGACTGGGGTGTTAGGATTGGAAATCCTAATGCCACATTTCCCAACTTTTGTTGCTGGAACCCTAACTGATGCATTAACAATGTTTTTTTGCAACAAATATATATGTATTTATAGTGACACGGTAGCACCACTATAGTTAGGGCTGAGCAGGGGTTTCTATGTTAAACCTCAAACTTTACACTTTAATATCTTTGCAGCCTTCAACTGAGTTGCATGCAAGTTTGCATGTGTGGTCTCAGGGGGGAGGGGGGTTTAGATCTCTTGATGTGCCAAGTTTCATTGTGGTTGAATATACAGATTCCAAGATCCTGATAGCAAAAAATGTTAAACAATTGCTATTATTTGCTTTTTTGTTCGTCATCTCCTAGCACTCAGCTGGTTTGGAGTTTTGGTCTGGAATTTTCAGGATAGAAAGGGATTAGCCCACAGATGTGTCTTTCACTAGTTTGGTGAAAAAATATGAATCCATTTCAAAGTTATTACATTTAAAAATGTTAGTACTGGGCATGCTCAATACAATCTTTTGGATAGCTGCTTAGACCAAAAAAAGGATTTGGGCCATACAAAAATGTATCCTTTTTGTGTGGGGGATAATCCTTTGTCACGAGGAGAAAATCTTTTATCATATGGCTGCCATCTTATGTCTGTTTAAAAATAAAAAATTCAAACCCCACAAAAATGACATCCTGCACACACTCCAACACATGCATCTTGCTAATCGGGACCCATTTAGGTGGATTCTGCTTTTGGCCATTCCCTCATGTATTGTAGGTTTCCCTGGTGTTAGGTTTCTCCTAGTGTCTAGTGGCACCCCCCACACTCCAATCACTGTCACCTTATGTTTTGTATGTCTCCCTGGTATCTAGTGGTGCCCCCACCCTCTGATCACCATCCCCTAATGTTTTGTACATTTTCTGGTGTCTAGTGGCACCCCCCACCCTCCAATTACTGTCCCTCATGTTTTGTACGTTTCTCTGGTGTCTAGTGGCACCCCCACCTTCCAATCATCATTCTCTCAAGTTTTGTACATTTCCCTGGTGTCCAGTGACACCCCAAACCCTCTGATCAGGTCTCCTCAAGTTGTGTATATTTTCCTGGTGTCTAGTGACACCCCCCACCCTCTGATCACCATTCCCTCATGTTCTGTATATTTTACTGGTGTCTAGTGGAACCTGCACCCTCTGATCACTGTCCTCTCATGTTTTGTATGTTTCTCTGGTGTCTAGTGGTACCCCACTCTCCGATCTCTGTTCCCACATTGTTAGCTGTAATAAAGAAAACCATCCCTTAATGTTTTTTTAGCTGTAAAAAAACAGTCCTTCAACAATCTGACCCTGCCACCCTGACTTCCCACTCAATGCTCACCACCCAACACCCCCACTACATCCCTTAACACCCTCACTCATCTGAACAGGTCCCAGAGTGAAGATCCACTCTCTGAACAAAGACACATCTTGCTGCTGGAACCGGTGACTGAAATATGAAAAACTAAGGTAAGTGCATTTCAATGTATTTCAAAGGGGTTTTTAACCTAGATACATAACTTTGTCAGTTTTGCATATTTTGACCCCACATTTTTAATGTTGCCTATTTTTTGGATACCACTTCATTACCAATGGCATTGGAATTATGCAAATCAGGCCTGAAAGGTGGTTTCATGGCCACTTGACAAAATCACCTATCAGATAGGATTTGACTATTTTCACTGCCTTTGTTCATGAGGTGGGGTCATAAGAAGACTGCGTTGAACATTTGGGGTCAAAATATTTAAAAAATGGCAAAGCTATGAGTGTACATTGAAATTTTGCAGTGCAAACTCATAACGTGGGTACTTTTACATATTCTGACCCCAAATTTTCAACATAACCATATTTTCACGTCATCTCATGAATGTGACAACTGCCATTTTTCAAATCCTGGCCAAAATGTGTTTTCACCCATGTGGTGCAGAATGATATTGTTGATGTGCAAAATCACCTTTTGGGCAGGTTTTGAAAATTTTCTCCACCCGTCTTAAATGAAGTAGGGGTCATAAGAGTTCTATGTTGAAAATTTGGGTTACAGATATTACAAAACACCAAAGTTATGAGTGTACATTGAAATTTTACAATGCATGCTCATAACTTTGGTAAATTTAAATATTTTCACACCAAATTTTCAAGATTGCCATTTTTCACATCACCTCATGAACATAACAAGTATCATTTTTTAAAACCTGGCCTGGGCAAAAAGGTGTTTTTGCACCTGTACCGCAGAATGATATTTCAGATGAAATTTGAAAATTTTCACATACTAAGTTCATGAGGTGGGTTTATAACAAGGTTATGTTGAAATTTTGGGGTCGAAATATTAAAAAAACAACACAGTTATGAAGGTACGTTTAATTTTTTCCATGCACTTTCATAAGTTTGGTAACTTGTGACACCTGATGCGGCACAAAATGGCAGGGTCAGCAGGACCCTGCACTTCCATCTGCACCTGCTCATGCAGGTCCTGAAGGGATCTGGGTGAATCAGGGTATGATTCTACTATCTCAAAAAGAAGGGGAATTCTTTGCAAAAAAAACTTTGTTAATGCACCAGTCAGGGTAACTTAATGCCACAAAACTAGGGAAATCTGGTGTTAGGATTTCCAACCCTAACTGGGTGATTTAACTGTTTTTGACTGAGGTAAAGGATTACATCAAGTACTGTCCTTGCTTGAAAGTCCTGGTAAGATCTTTGTGGCTCACCGGTTGTTTGTAAGGGTGAGCTATCTCTGTGTGAGCTCATGGGCAGACTTTTTCTATACTAAGTTTGGTGGACATTGCAGGACTAGAATTACGCTACCTAAGGATCCAGGAGCAGTAACAGTGGTGGGAGCCTGGACTGCAAAACTGTGATCTGCTAGTTCTGCTTTGTTATGGATTGCTGCAGATTTTCTGGCCCTCAGACTTTTAACTGACACCAAAATTGCAGAACTGCAGTATGATTTTCTCCTGTGAGAGAGGAGAGGAACTGTAATTTAAAGACCTAAACAGGTTTATTGGAGACTGCCTCACAGACTTGGATACCCGCCCCCCCCCTCCACTAAATTTGAGCTTACTAAAGATTTTTTTTTTAAAGTTGTAGGAGGGTTGGAATTGGAGGGTTTTTTATTTGGTTAAATTTTATTTTGGGATAGGGTGGGTAGTGGAGTTTCTTTAGGTGTGCGGTGTGAATGGTTGTATGAATGCCTGGTTGTGAATGTGATTTATTTGGGTATTTATTTGTTTGGTTTAATTGGATAATTTTAGCATGTGCCTGGGAAATAAACCCATAAGATGCAACTACTCAGTGACCTACCTCTGTGACCTTCACCCCTTCAAGCTTCCCTCGCTTTCTGCAGAAACTTATGGAAGATGCAGATCATTGGGGATTGCTCGTGGGGGGGGGGATTGGCATGAGTGGCTGCCGGCAGAGACACGGATTCGGGTGGTGAGGCAAAGGAGATGCCCTGGGGTGAAATGGATATTGGAGAGGGGTCCATCCTGTCTGATTCCCATACTTAAGGGTTCCACTGTGGAAAGTGAGCAGATAGCTGATCCAGCAGCCTCCCCTCATCCTACTTGGGCTATGTTATGCAATGCCAGGTCGATCAGGAGCAAGACTACTATAATGGTGAATCTGATATCGTTGGTAGACCTGGCCTGCATCATGGAGACCTGGCTGGAAGAGAATGCTGCCCCCATTTTGGAGGCAGCAGTGCCAGCTGAGTACTCTATGATTCACATCTGAAGGAGGATCGCAGAGGTGGGTGAATGGCCATTTGTTTTAAATCCAGCCTGGGCCTCACAATGCTGCCTATGGTCCCTACCGGGTCATGAGGGGGTCTTGGTGTGGGTTACAGGATCCTCCTGCTCTATTGCCCATTGGGTGGGGAGAGAGAATGTCTGCAGAAGATCAGAAACTTCAATACTGGACTGGTGTTGGAGTCCTCCACATGGTTAGTTCTGGGGGACTTTAATGCCTGGGTTGATGATGGACTCTCATCATTTGGGAGTGATCTCATACAGAATATGGAGGCACTGGCCTGGTGCAGATTGTCACCTCAGCTACCCACTCACTGGCTACACACTAGACCTGGTGTTTACCTTGGGCCTTGAGGTCGATGACCTCAGTATAGATCCGGTAGTTTGGTCAGATCATAGCACCATGGGGTTCACGTTTGGGGCAACCTCTGAGGGTCCAGCCTCTTTGGAGATGGTCTGGTACTGCCCTTTATTGGGATTGTCCCCAGCAGGACTACAGGGGGCACTGGGCCTATTGAGTGTGGAGGCTGTGTGTGCAAATGTAATGGAGGAGGCATTGGAAGCCTATATGTGGGCTGTCACTGCTGCCTTTGACTCAGTCGCACCTGTGACGGAGACCTCCCTCATTCGATGGGGAACTTAGGAAGTTAAATATTATGGGTCAGAGGTTGCAGGGATGTTGCAGGAGATCTGGCCTGTTAGAGGAAAAATTGGCCCTGAGGTCACATTATAGTGACTATCAGGGGCCAATCTCCAGAAAAAAGGCAGATTTTTTTGTCAAGAGAGATTGCTGTGGCAAGGAAGAGACCAGCTCAGCTCTTCTGCACAGTAGGGGGGCCATTACATCCAGCCTGTCTCTGAATGGGAGAAGCAGGTTCTAGCACAAGGTGCGAGGAGTTTGCTGTGTTCTTTGCTGACAAAGTGTCCTCTATCAGAGCACAGATCTCATCCAGTATCACTCAAAGGCACTGTTGGGGTTCATTCTGGGGCATGTCGGAACACTGCTCCTGTATGGGCTGAGTTTGATCTAGTTGGAGGGGAGGAGGCGGTGGAGATTGTCTTGAGGCTGTGTCCGACACATTGTGATTTGGACCCAGGCCTAACCTGACTTTTGGTTGTATGTTTGGATCTGATTGGATCTGTGGTGGCTTAGATTGTCCGGAGTTCCTTGAGGAGTGGGGTCTTTTCATTGGCCTTGAAAGATGCCTTGCTCAGACCCCTACTGAAGAAACCTTCATTGGACCCAGATTGTCTCAGTAAGTTTAGACCAGTCTCTAACCTCCAATTTTTAGGGAAGGTTATAGAAAAAGTGGTGGCTATCCAACTCAAGATACATCTTACCTCCTCCGCCACTTATGAGTCTTTTCAGTCTGGATTTAGAGCTGGGCATAGTATGGAGACCACCCTGGTAAGGGTGCTTGTTGATGTCCTAATGGTGAGAGACAGGCGAGAGCATACCATCTTGGTCCTCCTGAATCTCTTGGCAGCTTTTGACACCATGGACCATGAGGTGCTGCTCGACCGCCTGTGGTATTGGTGTGGCCTGTCTGGTAATGTCATCAACTGGTTCAGGTCATACTTGACAGGCAGAGTGCAGAGGGTTACAATGGAGTTAGCCTCAACTAACCCAAAGCCTCTGCTCTGTGGTGTTCTGCAGGGGTCAGTCTTGTCGCCCTTGTTGTTCGCGGTGCATATGCTACCATTGGGAGACATTATCAGGTGGTATGGGCTGGGTTTTCATTGCTATGCTGATGATACCCAGCTATACCTGTCCTGTGCACCTGGTAACCAGATAGTGGCCTCCATATTTAACAACCACCTGGAGGAGATCCACACTTGGATGACTCAAAACTGGCTTCAACTCAACACTGACAAGACTGAGGTGCTAGTGGTGGATCTGGGTCATTGATATGGGGTGGGTTGGGAGACCCCCCTGGTCTAGTGCTGGGGGGGTCCCACTGACCCTGTCCACATGGATAAAGGATCTGGGCATGATCCTCGACAATGGCTTGACACTTGATGCTCAGGTGTCAGCTGTCATCAAAAGTGGATTTTACCATCTGAGGAATATTGCCCAGATCTGGGCCCTTATACCAACATAGGACGTGACCACACTGGTACATGCTTTTGTCACATCTAGGCTGGACTATTGTAATGCCCTGTACCTAAGCCTGTCTGGATGCAATCTCTGCCAGTTGCAGCTGGTACAGAACACAGTGGCAAGACTATTGACGGGTGCACAAAAGTTTGATCATATTACGCCTGTCCTCTATAGACTGCACTGGCTGCCAGTTAGGTGGAGAATTGTCTTTAAGGTCGGGTTACTGACCTATAAGGCCCTACATGAGGGGGGGACCAGTCTACCTGCAAGATCTCCTTGTGCCTCACTGTCTGTCCTGGGCTCTTCATTCCTCTGAGGGTTGCCTCCTTGGGGTTCCCAGGGTTAGGTTGTGGCATTTGGGCAATCGTGCATTTTCTGTGGCTGCACCTACCCTGTGGAACTCATTTCCTAACCATTTTCCAGAGGCACTCTTGGTGGAAACCTTTAAAAAGGGTTTAAAGACATTACTGTTTAACCAGGCTTTTAATACACAAATATGGATACTCTGAATCATTATTTATTATTTTATTATGATAGATTTTAAGTATATTGTTGCCTGCTTCACCTGAATTTGATTATTATATCATGCTGTGTTTTCGTGTTGTTTTAAGTACTCCGGGTCCCTGGAAAGGGGCGCTGTATAAATAAAGTTTCTATCTATCTATCTATCTATCTATCTATCTATCTATCTATCTATCTATCTATCTATCTATCTATATCTCCTCACCCAAAGGAAAAAAATAGTTTTTGGTGTTCGGAGGTTTGGAGAATCAGAGGTGGGGTCTTCTTTGGGGTTGTCAACCCTACTGGTCACCCACCCCACCCCATAGCCACCAGTCTGAAGCACAAGGTACAGCTCCAAGACACTGCATCACAATGATACACTTTTCAAAGGTAGAGATGTCTCACCACAGGTTGCCAACAAAATTTGTTATATCTTTCTCCATGTAGGGCACTGTGTGAAGAAAGGAGATCATGTGTGACATTGTTTGCTCACAGAACGGGGTAGGCATTAGGGTTGTTAACCCCTAAGGAAGACCCCACCACTGATTCGCAGGACTCCAGTGACCCAAAATCCTAATGTTTTTTCCTTTTACTGCTTAGGGGTTGGTGTGGGTTGTTAGGGTTGGAAACCCTAACACCACATTTCCCTAATTTTGCGGTGTTCAATTACCTAACCAGTGCATTAATGAAGATTTTGTAAACTATATATATATATATATATATACATATATATATATATATATATATATATACAGTGTATATATATATATATATATATATATATATATATATATATATATATCATTAAGACATGGTACATGTAATGCACCCAAAGTGGGTGTCAAAAATGTTTCACACCTATGCAGAAGAGCCCCTAGGTGACCCACGCTCAGTTCTAGTCTGATCAATTCCACTTCCACAAATGACCATGAATGGGTACCATGTCCACATGTAGACTTAATGTGTGCTTCTAAAATATTTTTGGTATCCTCATTTGCAATGTCTTGAACATGCTCCCCTGCTCTCCATTAAATGGTTTGGTTGTTTTAACTATACAGAAAGCTCCACATGGACAATTTGGCATGTAGACCACACTTGGGGTGTCACATATGATGAGGCTGCAAATGACAGAAGTTCTGTTCTTAGTCAAATGACCAAATTCTTTTTCCTTTTCTTTTCTGACATGTTTGAAGGATTTGCTTCTCCCACATGGGAAGCAACCGATAACTGATATTGCTAACCAAGTAGCCCTATCTTTCTTACACTCTATTTGTTGTAAGAACTGGACTATCATATCCCCCAGGTTCTGAGTTCTTCAATATACTAGCTGGTGTGGTTGGGATAAACTCTTATCCAATACTGAGTCTGCCTTGTGATAATCCTGTTTTTACACACGATTTGTGTAGCCATCTCTGCCTGTGGGATATAGGTGGTTATGAACTTTACCCTATCCGTTTCTTCCTGATTGATTCAAGTATGTATGGTCAGAAGAGATTGTCTATCATGCTGTCTAGTCCATTTGTCTGCTCTCTTTACCATCTCATGATTATATCCCCTAGCAGCAAAACCCTGAGACATTTCCTTGACTCTTCTACTATAGCTGTCATCCAGGCTACAATTACACCTGATGCATACAAATTGGCAATGCAGATTATATTCTATTGTATGCTAAAATGACAATTAGAGGCCAATAAAAATGAATTGTGGTCTGTTGCTTTCTTGATGAGGTCAGTGATAACCACACCAGCTTGGACATTTGTTATTTTCAAATCAAGATAACAAATTATAGATTGATGTAAACCTATGATGTTTATTTGAGTCCACAAGATATTTCGCAAAACTTTGTAAAGCCTGCACCGTACCTTTCCAGATTAAAAACAAATCATTGATATAGTGATGGTAAAGGTCTGTATGCTTGAAAAAAGGATTTACATCAGACATTTGAATCACTTGATTTTCCCCTAGGCTGAGGTATAGTTGGCATAACTTGAACCTAGAGAGGCCCCCATCATGGTTCCATGTGTTAATAAATAATGATTTCCTAAAAATATAAAGCTAATATATGTCAATACCAGTTCAATACATTGTACCAGGAAATCAATAAAAGGGTCCTCAAACGCCCCTGATTGGTGTAGGTAATAATAAATGGCCTCTGGGCCATCTTCATGTGGGACATTTGAGTTTAATGCCCCTGCATCATGGGTGACTAGGAGCCACTTATCCTACACTTCTGCATCTTTTAAGCTCTGTACGATGCCAACCAAGTCCTAAGTCCCTCATTTACAAAGGCAAATTGCTTGCAATGGGTTTGATGAAATTCTGTACTAGTTTTGACATTGGTTCAGTTAAACACCCAATGCTGTCCACAACAGGAAGGCTGGGTGGCTATTCTAAAGATTTGTGTATCTTAGGTAGAACATGTAACATGACCAGCACCTGGTATGCTACAGTCAAAAACTTTTTTTGCCTCTTTTGTGATAACTCCATTAGCACTGTACACTTTTAAAAATTCATCTACATAAGTGTTAAACTGCTTTGTGGGGTCTTGATTAAGTTTTTTTGTACACACTTATATTACTCAGCTATCTGGAGGACTTCTTTGATTTTTAACAGTGTCCATTGCTACAACAGAACCCCCTTTGACTGCTGACTTGATAGCGACAAAGGGGTTCTGCTCCAGTGAATTGACAGTCTGTCTTTCTGCTTTACTAATATGCTAATATTTACAAAATAATGTTTGCCATGATTATTTAACAGGTCTGTTACCTCTTTTTCTGAAATCTGCTAATATGCTTGGACCACTGCTTCTGGGGTGCAGAGAGTCAGCTTTGCTTTCAGTTGAGGAGTATTATCGGTATGTCTGCATGTATCTGACCTTAATGTGTTCTGATCAACATTTTAGTCGTGATATAATGTGTTAGGTTGCCAATCTCTTGTACCTACTGTATACATATACCTTTGCCCAATTGAACCCACAATAACTGTACACACACACACACACACCAGGTTTTGGTTTTGGCATAAAAGGCCGCAGTTTTATTAAACATCAAACATTTTAATTACAGCAAATCAAAATCTCAATGTACAACACAATTATACTCATGTAAGAGACCCCTGGGGCAGCAAATTCAGGTGGTATGGTGCTTCCAATGGGGGGGAACCCTGGACCTCTAGTTGAGCAGTCCAGCCCAGGGCCATGCCTCTCCCTTGGACAGTCCACTCCTGACTCAATTGCATTTTGGGGTATCATGACAGTCGAGCAGGGCCGGTGCCCACCCCAGGCTGCCTTCCCTGCTCTCCTGCCATGAACCCCTATGATGTCCACTGTGTTCTTGGGTGCCCCTTTTTCCCGGTAGCGTACCCACCCAGAGTCGTGCCACCAGGGGCCTGGGTCACCCAATACCATGAAAGCTTAATTTACCTCTCCACCCTGAATTTACGCCCCTTCCATGAAAACTTGCTGTGACTTCAAACTTGCAGGTCCATGAGGGCTATTCAACTTGCTATCCCCAACAATTGCCACAGCTGACTGAAACCACAAAAAACAGGTGGGTGGGCGGGATGTCCGAAGGTCAAGAGCAGGTCCAGAGAAGGGAAAATCCTTCTCTGCACTGCCCTTATAACCCCGCCAATGCCCCTCCCCCAGAAACTCGGGCCGCGCCCCCCCCCAGTTGTGGGCGCCCCTGTGATTGACCTGTTCCTGGTAGCCATTCTGGGCCACCATTCACCGGGGTGTCATGGCCCAGCTACCAGGTATACCCACCTCCAGTTTGGTGGGCCATGTGCAAAGCTACCCCCCCAGTGAGAGGCCGGGGGAGTCATTGCCCAATCAGACCCCCAATAACTGTACACACACATCAGGTTTTGGTTTTGGCATAAAAGGCCACAGCTTTACTAAACATCAAATGTTTTATTTACAGCAAATCAAAATCTCAATGTACAACACAATTATATCCATGTAAGAGACCCATGGGGCAGCAAATTCAGGTGGTATGGTGCTTCCAATGGGGGGAACTCTGGCCCTTGAGTCGAGCAGACCTGCCCAGGGCCATGCCTCTCCCTCGGACAGTCCCCCCCACTCAATTGCATTTTGGGGTATCATGACAGTTGAGCAGGGCCGGTGCCTGCCCGGGGCCGCCTTCCCTGCCCTCCAGCCATGAACCCCTATGACCCCCACCGTGTTCTTGGGTGGTCCTTTTCCCAGTAGCGTACCCCCCCCAGGGTTGCACCACCAGTGGCCCAGGTCGCCCAATACCACAAATGCTTAACTTACCTCTCCACCCTGAATTTACGCCACTTCAATGTGCGTAGTGCATTTTACCCTTAATGCCCCAGAGGTCTCCCCTGCCTTACCGCTAACTCACAAAATTCCTGAATTGTGGCATTGAGGATGTCAGTCCCTATTCCTGACAGATGTACCCCATCCCTGCTATACATAGCGTCACATGTCCTGGGTATTAAGTAGTGACACAAGATGGTTATTCCATGGAGAGAGGCATACCGGGACACCTCCCGATTAACATCTCTCCTAGCTTTCTCAATGTCCTTGATGCTGCAGGCACCTCTCCACTGTCATCAAGAGATGATCCGAGACCAGGCCAGCCTGGTTGTTGGGAGCAGGGCCTGAAGCTGGGCCAAGACCTGCTTGATTTCCCCACAGAGTTTTGGGGCCCCAAGCTGTATTAAGTTGTTTCCCCCCCCAAGTGCACCACCAGTGCCAAGGGTGGTTATTTGTCCAACTCCAACCTTATCACTATGTTCATTAGCTGACCCCAACGCATCCCCCTTTTCCAGCCCAGTGAAGCCTTGGGTGTTCTTTCGGGACCCCAGCTATACTCCATACGGGCGGATCAATGCTCAACTGTGGGCCTCCTGGATGTATGAATGCCCAATGACCCATATATCCACTGATATCCTTCACTCTACTAGAAGGTAAACAAAAAAGAGAGTCATTATTCTTCATCCTAACTGTTTCTTGCCAGTATGACTTCTTTACTCTTGCACTACCTCTGAGCTCTGTTATGGCATGATGTACCCCTTAAAGGCTGCTGAAGACCACCTACCGATCTTGATCTGTGCCTCCCCCAGGCCCAATCTCAAGGCTTCCGTGGCTGCCCCGATTCAAAATGAGTGGGTGCCGAAAACTTTCGGATCCTTACCCATGAACCACAAACTCTTGCGTAGGATTGCTGCAAACTGGCATCTGATTACTGGGGATCCATCCCTATGCACAAAAAAATGGCCCCCCTTCAGGTCTCTCTGCCAAGAAAGCCTGTAAGCAGGTATAAGGGCAGGACTCGCTGGTGCTTGAATGATGTAATGTGATCATTGCTGGGGGACCCATTTGATTTGTTTTTGAACTTCTGAGCAATAGAGATACTCTGTCGGGCATCCAGGAGACATCCTCTACCTGGATGTTGGAACCCCCCACAGCTGTTTTTGAGTCTGGAACCAGTTCCAAAACCCTGAAAGCCCCAAAAAATACACATGTAAACAAGGACCTGAATAACTGGGCCTCGTACCATGTGTTACATACTGCACCTAATGCTGTCAGTATGTTGGTCAAGTCAGAAATCAATAAAAGGGTCCTCAAACATCCCTGACAAGTGCAGGTAATAATAAATGTCCTCTGGGCCATCTTCATGTGGGACATTTGAGCTTAATGCCTCTGCATCATGGGTGACTAGGAGCCACTCATCCTACACTTCTGCATCTTTTAAGATCTGTAAGATGCCAACCAAGTCCTAAGTCCCTCATTTACAAAGGCAAATTGCTTGCAATGGGTTTGATGAAATTCTCTACTAGTTTTGACATTGGTTCAGTTAAACACCCAATGCTGTCCACAATAGGAAGGCTGGGTGGCTATTCTAAAGATTTGTGTATCTTAGGTAGTACTCATAACATGACCAGCACCGGGTATGCTACAATCAAAAACCTTTTCTGCCTCTTTTGTGATAACTCCATTAGCACTGCCCACTTTTAAAAATTCATCTACACAAGTTTTAAACTGCTTAGTGGGGTCTTGATTAAGTTTTTTTTGTACACACTTATATTACTCAGCTGTCTGGAGGACTTCTTTGATTTTTAACAGTGTCCATCGCTACAACAGAACCCCCTGTAACTGCTGACTTGATAGTGACAAAGGGGTTCTGCTCCAGTGAATTGACAGCCTGTCTTTCTGCTTTACTAATATGCTAATATTTACAAAATAATGTTTGCCATGATTATTTAACAGGTCTGTTACCTCTTTTTCTGAAATCTGCTAATATGCTTGGACCACTGCTTCCGGGGTGGGGTGGGGTGCAGAGAGTCAGTTTTGCTCTCAGTTGAGGAGTATTATAAAATGGGTAGGCTAAATCAAGGAATCTGATTGGCTAGTTACCCATGCATGAAATCTGTTCCATGCATGGGTAAAAAAAAGAGCTGGCAGTAAAAAGGCCAAGATTCTGGTGCCATAGAATATTGGCATTTTTACTGGCAGACATCTTGTTCAGAAAAGCATTCCCGAAGGTGTTGAGCTTCCTGAAGGGCTTATTGTGGTCCAGCAAGAGCACGTTACTCGGCTTTCTTGGAGATGGCAGCCGCCACCTCTCCGGTTATTACATCTTTACCGCAGGAGACGAGATCGAACAGCTGTGCTGTCTGAACCTTGCTGCCCAAACTGGGTTGCGCTCCTGCTGGTGACAGTGGTGGTGGTACAGGAGTTGAAAAAGCACTCATCGTCGAATCTCTCTCAGATGTGCGTCCTTCATCGAGACATGCCGTCGCACCACTCTGGGACTTGCAGTGGCGGACGGTCGTTGAGAGTGAGGGACGAAGGGCATCACAATAAGTGTAACCACACCACGTCATGGCTTACTAATCTCGGGCTATAAATCGCAAGTTGAATATCCGCTTTTTTTTAACAGTCTCCCCCCCCCCAAGCACCTAGAGTTTCATTTCTGGTGTGACGGCATGTCTCGATGAACAACGCATATCTGAGAGAGAGAGATTCAACCATGACTGCTTCTTCAACTCCCGTTCCACCACCACTGTCACCAGCAGGAGCGCAACCTAGTTCGGGCAGCAAGGTTCAGACAGCACAGCTGTTCAATCTCATTTCCTGCGTAAAGATTTAATGTAAATCGCGAGTTGAATGTCTGCTTTTTTAACAGTCCTGGAATTTCATTTCCACTCACTCCATAACGGGGGGTTGGAGGAGACTCTGGTATCACAACCAGCACTACTGATGCCACAGAAAGACAAACTGTGTATAGCACCAGTATTATAATGTCATTCTGTATTAGGCGGAAGGACTATTTTATCATAAATGTGAACATGCAGATCTGTTTTTTCCACACATTAAAATTATTTTTCTTGCTGTAAAAAATTAAAACAGAAAGTAGCCCATTTTATAAGTGCAATAAGACACTCCAGGGTTGTGCATGGAACAGATTTTACCACACGCCAGGGGCTAAAGGCACTCAGCCAAGGCCTCGTGCCTTATTACGCCCCTAGCCGTGCGGTAAAATCTGTTCCATGCACACCCTGTCGTGTCTTATTGCTTACTTATCAGTATGTCTGCATGTATCTGACCTTAATGTGTTCTGATCAACATTTTTGTCATGATATAATGTGTTAGGGTGCCAATCTCTTGTACCTACTCTATACATATACCTTTACATTCTATTTTTATATTGCCTTTTTACAACAATCTTCTTAGGTGCCCCCTGAAGAAAATTCAGTCTGAAGTGACTCCCTTTATGCTGACTGCAAATGCAGTCAACATAAAGGAGTCACTGTAATGTTAGTTGACAATGAAATTGTCAACCGACTATCATGGATCCCTCTCCCACCACCCTCCATCCTTTCAGGTCAATGGATTTCTGGGGGAGGAGGAGGGACTGAACAATGTATTCAGGATTCCAGGTCAGCTGTCTGCACGTCAGGAATATTTCCCCCAGGCAGCCTGCAGTTGTGCATGGAGCTCCTCAAACCTCTTGCTGATAGGGCAGTACCACATCCTGCAGAGCATGGCAGAGGATGGTCACCCCATACAGCCTTCAGTTGGCTAACCCCCTTTGTCCTCCATCCCTATGGTCTTTTTCTCTACTCAGGAACTCACTGGGTAGATATCTAGCAGTATCCCCTAAAAACCTTGCTTCACTTTGTGGCTTACTCCTTTCCTGTGAGTCCTTACATAGAAATAAACTATTGTGCAGTTCCTGCTATGGGCCTTTACTTTCCTCCCATTGGAACATACTGTGCCACCCACCAGGATCAAGCAGTTTGTGTGAGATTTCAGTTTACTGTATGATAAATTGTAGTGATTGTCATTACAAATGAGTTCCTAGAGTATTCTGCAAGATATCATAGCAGAATGTGTGATTAGAGCACTTGATCCTGGTGGTTGGCACTGTAACATGGCAAAGCCAAGCCCCACAGGAGGGAGAAGGATGGGTGCAACTAACAGCCATACATTTGGGGGTATCATATAAATATTAAGTTTCTCAAAAAGTATCCTACCACCTTGCATATGCACTGGATTATAGTGTACAATAAGTATCCTACATATCATTACATATGAAACTATTTATAATGGTTCTCTAATAAGGCAAAAAAGGGAAGTGGCCAGTGTGACAGAGTTGAGTAAGACCTTGTTCCATTTATTATGCAGAGACAGTTTATTTATTTATTTATTTGATGTCTCGGATTATAAGCACCTGTGAGTCTAAAGACTATTTTACGTAGATTCCACATCATACACCAACAAATCACAATACAAACAACTAAGTATACTAAAAACTGTAAACACATGGATACATAACAGTTTCAGGAGGCCTTTAGAAGGAATATAATCATACAGGTGAAAGGCTATTGAGTAAAACAGAAACATACATTGAATAGACTAAATGATTTGTGCCAACAAGGACTACAGGCAGGAGGAGACAGTCAGAAATACCTTTGTTGGTAAGGTGATAGTCAGCCTAATGTTGGCTTTGTCCACGAGGTGGTGAGGGGGTAAGAGTTATCATTAGCGGGGTGGGGAGGACAGTGGGAGGATATATAGGGGCTAGGGAGGGCAGTCACAGTGGCTGTGTGCAATGAGGTGTGATCTCAGGAGGTGTTTAAAGGTGCCCAACATGGGTGTGTCAATGGTGCCAGCTAGAAGCCCATTTTTTAAAGCAAGGTCTTAAGACAGCCAAATGTCATATCATTTAATTAGTGACGCTCATGAATGGATGAATAAGATACCCACCATCCCATCCTACTATCTAGTGAAACCACAGCCAAGGGAATGGGCTTGGCAGAATTAGAGGGGAAAAAAGACCCTGTTGAGCTCGACTCTGATCTGGCACTGTGAAGAGGCATGAGAGGTGTAGAATAAGTGGGAGTCCTTGGCAGCCAGTGAAATACCACTACTCTTGTCAGTTTCTTCAGTTACCTGATGAGATGAGGGGAGCCCCATCATGGGTCTTGCCTTTGACTCTAAGCACCCAGGGCTCATGGCGTGATTTGGTTCAGTGACAGTGTCAAGAGGGGAGTTTGACTGGGGTGGTACACCTGTCAAAGAATAATGCAGGTGTCCTAAGGTGAGCTCAGGGAGGATGGAAACCTCCTGTGCAGCAGAAGGGAAAATGCTCGCTTGATCTTGATTTTCAGGATTGAAAGGGAGTTGGGTTCAGATCCCCAAATCTGGAGTGGCAGAGACAAGTGCTTCACAGTGTCTAGTGTGGTAATGCAAATGATCCTGGAGAAGCCAGTGGGAGCCCATGGGAAAGTTCTTTTTTCTTTGTAAAAGACATGGTACCCTGGAATGATTTCACCCCGACAGAGGGCCCCAAGCCCTGGAAAGCATTGCAGTTCCAGTGACATCAGGTGAGCTCCCACTGGCCTTTGAAAATCTGGGGGAGATGGTGTAAGTCTTGTACTTATTTATTGGAGAAGTGAAATATTGATTATTGTTTACATTTGTTTTTATGTTTAGATAACAACACTGTCATAATTTGGGGCCTGAAGAAGTGGCATCAAGCTATGAAATTGTTGCCATAATATATGGTGTGAAAATAAGAGACAAAGATTTATTTATATGAATATGAACCACTGGATTTTGGTCCTACACTCATTAATAAATTTATTGTACTGGGCTGTGCCCATATCTGCAGCAGATCTCCAAGGTGGCTAGCCTCCGGTATGTTAGAACAATGTAGGTAAGTGAAGTTGACAAGTCAGATATGTAACTTCAGTATAAGGATTGTCTCGAAGGGTTGGGTTGGTCAGACTTGTGCATGAATGTTGCTTATGGTGGTGTCTTCCTCGGATTTGTTGTACTGTATGTATCTGTACACCTAGTTTTTTATTTCTTTTCACAGTCTCTGTATTAATTTGTTAAAAATTAATAAAAAGTGAATGGCAAAAAAAAAAAAGTGAATGGCAAAAAAAAGACTTGTGCATGAAGAGGGGCTGGGAAGTGTCACAGCTGGATGAAGCATCACCCACAGGTGGTGGTGACTTTGGATGTGAGCTGGACCCTTCCAGTGGATCACCCTAGCTGTGGCAGGCACTGGTCTTGACCAGCATCAATCAAGCATTGTCCAGCAGCTAGTAGCTGATTTAGGACTGGTGCGGAACTGGGGAATGGAGGTGTAACAGAGTTTTAATTCAATGGCGAATTTCTGCGAAGTCACCAAATTAGCCACCACAGATCATTTTGCAAAAAATGTTTCTGTTTAATAGAAAATTTGTCATTTGTAACTTTGTCTTGCTTTGTTTTTTTTAACTACAAACTGCACTTAAAAAACCCAAAAGCAAGGCGAAATTACAAATGGTGTATTACTAGGATTACTAGGAAATTTAAGACATAAAAAGGCCGTGGTCCATCGAGTATGTCTCCCACACCTAGTGGGCAAATAATCCAATTTTCCTTGCCAACTTAAATGATGGTCCCCCCTTCCACCGATCACTGTCAGATGCTGATTATTCCCTGGTGTCTAATGGATCCCCCCACCTAACACTGGCCCAATTTTTCCCTGGTTTCTAGTTGTCCCCTCTCACACACAATTGATGTCCTGATGCAAAACACAATTCTCTGGTGTCTAGTGATCCCCCCACTCTGATCACCATAGTGATCCCTCTCCCGATCACTGGCATGATGTAGAATAAAATTCCCTGGTGTCTAGTGGTCCCCCCCCACTGATCACCCCATAGTGGTCCCTCTCCCGATCACCAGCCCAATGTAGAATAAAATTCTCTGATGTCCAGTGGCCCCCTTCAAGCTGATTGCTGGGCCATTGTAGAACAAAATTCCCTGGAGTATAGTGGTCCCCCCTGCCGATCCACATCCCAATGTAAAATAGAATTTCCAGGTGTCTAGTAGTCCACTTCTCATGCTGATCACTGACCCGATGTAGAATAAAATCCCTTGGTTTCTAGTAGCCCCCCCTCCATTGATTCCCAGCCCAATGTAGAATAGAATTCCCTGGTTTCTAGTGACCCCCCCACCAATCATTGGCCTGATGTAACATAAAATTCCCTGATATCTAGTGTCCCCTCCACTGACCATTAGCCCAATTTGAAAGAAATGTATGCTTCTCTGGTGTCTAGCAGATCCCCCTTCCTATCCCCTATCCCCTATAAATGAAAAAAAAGATAGTCCATTCCCTGGTGTCCTGTGGACCCCCCATCCCTGATCCCCTGTAATAAAAAAGTGGTAGTCCACATTCCCTGATGTCTGGTGTCCCAACACCTGTTCCCCACCCTGACCCCGAGCCGGTGACGGGCACAGCCCTCCACTCTCCACCATGGCTGGCTGCTGGACTGACTCTGTCAATGAATGAG
Organism: Neoceratodus forsteri; assembly: GCA_016271365.2. NCBI lineage: Eukaryota > Metazoa > Chordata > Ceratodontiformes > Ceratodontidae > Neoceratodus > Neoceratodus forsteri. The sequence goes on along the minus strand of CM028133.1, from coordinate 592,966,543 downwards.
CATGTTCTTGTACAAGTACATACTCATTCATTGCCAGGTCGCACTCATTCATTCAGCTCTGTTGGTGGTGCAGGCAAGAGTGGAGGGCTGTTGCCATTCCCCACATTCCCCCCCACTAGCAACCAGAATAGCCCTCCAGTCTTGTCTGCACCACTGACAGAGTGTCACTGAATGAGCGTGAGCTGGCCTGTCAATGAATGAGCTTGTGCTTGTGCAAGTACATACTCATTCATTGACAGAGCTCAGTCTGGCAGCTGACCGTGGTGGGAAGCAGAAGGCTGTGTGATTGCTAGCTCGGGGTCAGGGTGAGGGGAAGGCGGGGTTGTGGGGCACTACCTGCAGGGGTGGGGGGTCCACTAGACACCAGGGAATGGGGACTACCTTTTTTATTACAGGGGATTGGGGATAGGGAGGGGGCTGGTAGACTCCAGGGAATGTACTACCTTTTTGTTTCATTACAAGGGTTCAGGGATAGAAAAGGGGGTCCACTAGACACCAGGGAAGTATTTTTTTTTTTCACATTGGCCCGGTGATATGTGAGGGAGACACCAGACACCAGGGAATTTTATGTTACTTCAGGCCAGAGATTGGCAGGGGAGGGACCACTGGACACCAGAGAATTGTATTTTACATCATGCTGGTGATTAGCGGGGGGAACTACTAGACACCAGGGAAATTTACATTGGGCTGGTGATCGGCGGTGGGGGTGTGTGGGACCACTAGACACCAGGGATAGTTTTAGTTGGTTAATTGAACTTCTTTACCAGACTCTGCCAGCAGAGTTCAAACTCCGCATTTCATGGAGTTTTTGTGGGGAGTGAATTTGGGCTTCGCCCATGGATTAATTCCATTAAATGAGGAAAATCCATAAATTAATCCATGGAGTGGAGTTTCCCAACTTCATCCATCTCTACTGGGGAATCTGACTGTTCAATTAAAACAAAGCATCATAAAGGCTTAAGATGGGTGTTGACATGATGTATTCTGTGCCCCGTGGTCTCCAATGAGGTGTGTGTAAACAGCAGGAGTAACTATGCCTCTATGACAGCAAAGGGGCCATTCCCACACTACGCCATTCACTAAGGCACAGAGTGCTGTGTAAAGGGGTTCACCAGGCTATGCAAACATGGATTTTCCATAGCCACTGCACACACTCCCATGAACAGCACCTACCTGTCACAACAGGACAGTCAACCCCCCCACCATGCTGCCACAGCCCTCCGGTAAGGCAGATAAGGCTGGTGGCAGCTATAGGGCTAGTTCCTTATTAAGCTAAATTCTAGGATCCACATCCTCATAGAATCCTGTGCTCCATGCAGAGCAGGGGATCCACTTTATGTCTATGACTGGCATCTAAATAGATGCATGCCTGTGTCCCCTGTCTGCCTGCTGTACACCAATGCATAGAGGGAAAGGTCCACAGACAGACTGTCCCCTACCCACACAGCAACACACTGGGGAACAGAGCTGCAGACTGGTGGCCTGCAGTGGCCAGCAGTAGTGCATGCTATGCCCCTGTGCACCTATCCACCAGTGTGGTGGTGCACAGGCCACGTACATGGCTATCACACACACCTGGCCCACATTGGTGCACAGGCATCAGTGTTATTGTTATGCAGAAATACAGATATCGGAGATAAGATTTAGCCCATATGCATGGACTAAGCAAACCAACCTGACTGGTTTCAGCAAATGCCTTGCTCACAGGGTCGAAACTTGTAGATATATTTGTGCATTAAACATAAGATGACATACGGTATCAAAATACATAATAAGCTTTGACTATGAGAGACTTGAATAATGCAGAAATACAAAATCAATAGCCTTTTTTTCTTCAGGTGGTCAAACCACTTAGATAAAGTATTGGTTACACTTGTCCTGCCAAAAATAATAATCAAAACTTGGGGGAGATCTAAGGAAGACTATTAAACATGAGAATACATACTTTGGAATGTAATTTACCAAAAGATCAAAAAGAATGAGTGATAGTAACAGTCTGAAAGAAAACAAATTGCATCTCAGGGGTACATCAAGGTAATAAGTCATGACTTGGATGGGTAAGTAGCATTTGTACCTTGTTATGCCCTTGAGATACAATTTGTTTGAGTTATTGCAAAACATTACTGTTGTTTGCATATCTAATATCTTTTGGTAGCCAAAAATGGCTGGATTTTAAGATTTATTCTAAATCACTAAACAGTTCAGCAATTAAAGACTATTTTTTCCCCAACAGGATATGGTGTGTGTGTGTGTGTGTTAGGTGTGTGGTTTCTCTGTATATATATGCAAACTTACCATAAACAGGGTCAAATTTATATGTGTGACAATGCTAGCACTACCTCTTGCTACTTGTTTACTGGGGTCAATCATTCACACTGGACTATTTCTTTATTCTCATGGGTTTTAAAATGTAATAATATATGTAATTTCTAATTTGCACATAGTATCACATTTAATAAAGACTATAGAGAGGATACAGTGGCTTTAAAATTAAATTGACAAAACAGCTATGTCTCTTGCTTTCCAGATTCATGGCACAATTTTCCATATATATATATATATATATACATATACATATATTGCACTTTGCTTTTCCAAACCTCTGTCCTTGCAGGGAGCAACTCTTTTCCAAATGTCCTCTTTCTGAGTCTCTGATCTTAGGTTACCAGTCCTCTACCCTCTTTCTTCAAACATACTGCATCATCACTTCAATGTGATCCTCTTTCCAGGTGCCAGTCCCAGTGCTTCTGGCACAGATCAGCCCACTCCCCCTTCCCCTCTGGAAATCAAAGCGTAAAATCCTGAGCTTCTTCTAAGTGTAGTAAAACCAAAATATTGCATATAATATAACAAGTGGCATAGATGATATACTCTCTAAAAATGCATATAGCGCCTCATAAAACAGAAGGAGCATCTCTCTCCCCCCCAGGTCATCAAGATACTGCTTACTCAGTTTGCCATCTCACCCCCCTTTTCTCAATATAAAGAGATTTTCCTGTTCTGAGTGCTAGGCAAAAGTAGCTCTGTCTCTGAGACGTAGCTGCAGGTATATTTCAAGGGGAACAGTCAGCATTAAGAATAACATAACCCAAGTGTGGGGCTGGTACCTTTTTCTATTTACTGTTTACTGCAGTATAGTAGATTGTACCAGTCTGATTCTGCTTATTTCCAAGCTGACACTTCCTTTAACCTGAAATCTCAGAATGCCCCACAGCTGATGTCATAGCTGGGCTGCAGCAGTAGGAAATTCAATAGCCTGCAGTGTATGTTAGAGTTTTTATGAGGTCTGTTGTTTTGTTTGCTGATCCTGCAGTTCTCTCGGGACTATGTATAGTCACAGAGGGCCGTAAATAGCCCCAGGGGAACAATGGAACCAGCAAACATCTGATCTGAGCTTTAAAAAGCTTTAGCATGCACTGCAGGCTTTTGAAACTCACACTGTTGTGGCCCAGCTCTAACTTCAGCTGCAAGGGATTCTGCATTTTCTGGCTACAGCAAATGTTAGCTTGGGAGTCAGCAGAATTAGCACACATAAAACATATTCTCAGTATAGTGACAACATTAATAGCACAGCACAATGCACAAACCAGTCAGAAAGGCAAATGAGAACACACTGAGAAATGCAACACAAAACTGTTTCAATCTTCTCCATGGTTACAGAATTCATTTTTTTGATCATCCTTCACAAATAAATCAGAGGAAAACAAACAGAAAACATGTTGGTTTTACTCCTACAGTGTGTTAAGAATACACTGTTCAGTCTCTGCAGCCACCTTCAAGGGGAACAGTCAACAAGGCTGGTTAATTGTATATTTTTAAAGTGTAGATAGTGTTACAAACAGTCTAAAGTGCTGCATTTGCGCACACTTTTTTGTCTGGGGTTTTATTAGCTTGGGTGGGGGAGCTGGAATTTCAAACATCAGTAAAATATAATCTTTGGTTTCTAAAATCTTTTTGTTTCTAATTTTGGATGTTCAAGTTAAAACTTTACTCACACGTGGTCACATACTTGGAACCCAACTGTTCTGAGTTCCTGATAAAGATCTATTGTTTGTTTCTCCTGATCCAATTCTCTCCAAGGCATTCGTCTGTGCTTTGTATGTTCTAGACTAAATATTGTTGTTCATATGTATGTTATCAATTTCTGTCATAGCAGATCATTCTACGCCTTGCCGTTTTTGTGACTCGATGCATTTTGTTACTTAATGTACTTGCTTTACTTGCTGTTATGTTCTGGTGTATCTGTATTACTTGTACTCTCCCGGGTCGTTCCTGAAAATAGGCATATAACTTGTCTAGTGTACCTACCTGGTTAACAAAAGCTAATTAAATAAAACATTATTTATTTTTGCCATTGTGGTTCTGGTTTCAACTCATTTTTTCAGCTTGGTGTACTTCTGCAGTGGGGGAGGGGCAACTACAGTAAGCTATGAAAGCTCATGCATTAAGTTTTTTTTTTAAACTGGGTTTGTGTTTAGTTGTGAGTTTTTAGCTTTGCTGGAAAACAAAATGCTAGAATGTATTTTTTTATCAAAGTATGGTTTTGAAAATGAATTAGAAATGTTTCAGAAGTTTTTTATGGATAATTTCATCATTGATATTTTTTTTTCCAATTGTTTAACCAGGTGAGACACACTAAGCTGAAAACTTGTTTACAGGTGCAACCTGGCAGCACAGGGAAGTTAAGTGACTTGCTCAGGGTCACACAGTATGCAAGTGGGGGCTGTGGGATTCAAATCCAGGATTTGCAGCTCAGAGCCTTAAACCACTGTGCTATACTGCTATAGTATTAACATACTGATAGTTCTTTATGCTGTTGCAAGAGATTTTGTTTGTGTGCCAATATAGCTTATACATTGGCATGATTGATTTATTAGGTTACCAAACACCTGCTTTCTTAGTCCTATGGTGGCCTACCTTGTTCTGCCATAGCTTACCTCATGTGCTACACTTGGTTAGGTAAGACCAGTGCCCAGTAGGCAGTCTATGAGGGGCTGTCAGCTTCATACTGCATGCAGCTGGAGTTTTCTCCTTCATGTTCTTCCTCAGTCACTGGGCACTCTTGGAGAGAGATGGTATGATGTAGGCAGGCCAGTATGCCATTGTAATGACTCCCACCGGCACCATCACCTGTGGCCATACAGGTGACAGTAGCACGGCCGAGCTTGCTTGTTTTCCCTTCCCAGTATAGGACAGTGTCCTATGGAATGTGGAGTCCACCTTCTCCTAGCCAGCCTCCAATGACCCAAGCTTGCTTTGGAACTTGGGTCACAGGTCAAGAGGAGTAGCGCTACCACTACACCAAAACAGGCTAGCTTGAGCCTGATACTGTAGAGAGCACCTATTGCATTGGCACAGGCTTTTTATCTCTATGTTTCTTCCACTTACCCTTTTAAATTCCCATCTGAAAACAATCTTTTTGCCCTCTCATATGATTACTGTGATTCCATGACAGTACTGCGGATTGCAGCCTTGAATTTAATACAGCCTCCTTCTTGATGTGTGGTGCATGTTTCTTTTTCTTTGTTTCTGTATGATTACTATCTCTATATTTTATACTTCCTAGCTCTAGAGTCATACTTCTACTACCGTTCTAATGACTAATAGATTTTATCTGATAAAATGTATTCTGTAAGTTTTACTACGTTTGCTGCATTTGTTTTATATGCAAGCATACAACATGCATATGAACAAACATATCTACTGTTTGTTTTTGAGTTGCACTGTAGTAAATGAACTCTGTTCAAGGTTATCTAAATGGCTGTTTTATTGTACAATGTCTACAATGTAAAATGATTTTATTTTTATTGTACTGTTTTCTTATATAATGCTGAAATCTATTTGTATTGTATAAACATGTAAAGCACGGTGCTTTATGCTTAGTATAAGAGGCACTATATCAATTAAAAATGTTATAGTAATTAAGAGACACTGAACTATAAAATGTATGACAAGTTTTACTCTCAATAAAGTGTTCTCATAGGTACAATGTAGTATATACATTAGTAAAGTAAAGTAAAACTTTATTTATATGAGGTGCCCTTCCTGAGCTCAGGGCACCTTTACAATATACAATACAGTAACAATATTATATTTAAAATCAATAAGACAGTAACAATCAGTCAATAAGTCCCTGAAAATGCTTGGTTAAACAAATTAGCTTTTAAAGATTTTTTAAAATGTTAAAATAGCAAAGTCTGTTAACATAATGGTACTGTGCCTGTACTTTGGTAAGCACAATTGCTCACAGTACATACTCATGAGAAACTCAGGTTCCTTAACCCACTTAGCAATTAACATCAATGTACTAATGAATGCAATTAGAGGTCCCTCCTCTTGCACCTGCATCTCAACAACAGGAATCCACTTTTCTTTGGTGGACCCACTGATCTGTGGGCAGGGCCCTTGACATTTGTCTCTTTTTGAGGTCTTCCTACTTTCTCTGTCAGGGTAGACTGAATTTTGACTCATCGTTCTCACATTGCTGGTAATGTATCCAATTATTTCAGTGTTTAAATGGTGTTTAGATCTCAGTAGGGAGGCCCACTGCATATGTTTCCAGATGGGCAAAGGTTTTCTTTGCATTTTATGGCAGTCCTCATTCCCATCACTATCAGCAATACTTCATTAGCATGTGAACTGCAGTACTAGGGGTGTCCAAATTATCACAGGAGCACAGGCTTCCTGAGCCCAATGAAGGGGAAATAAGAGTAATTAACTTGAAAGTTTGTTCTTTAGGACTTGGCATTATCTCAGTATGTATGAGAATAGTGGTTGTTGCAAGTTTAATTGATTTGCACAAGCCATTACAGCATTACAATATTACTACAAACATATAGAAATGCAAATGGAAACATATAAAATACAATGTGCAGTGCATGATCTCATCACTTATCACATCGTAAATACATAAACAGATTCATATTCCCCGGCAAATTAAATTGTAGGCTCCTCTAAGTTGCATTGGTAAAAAGACAAGCATGATGTAACAGTCTGTTAGAGGAGAGTAGCAGCAGACTGGGCTACCTGAAGACGAATGGGAACCACATATTTAAGAAAGAACTGTTAATATTCGAGAAGAACATTCAAAAAGAGCACAATAGGAGCATGTCAAAAGGCTCCTTCTCCTCTTAGCTAACAGAACCTTCCTATGACAGATCCTCTGACCCTCTCATGGGGGGGGGGGCCAAAATCATAGCTAAAGAGCCTCAGTGGCCCAGGGTCAGTATATAGGAACATTCTCACACAGGTAGGAACCTAGCAGGCCTGCAGATTCCAGGCCAAAGAAAGGAGTCAACCAAAGTGGCCAAAGAAAAGTCTGCCAGCCTACAGAAAACTCTAAACCTATGTTGAAACCTAATAAACCTATAAACATAATTCATTCTTAATTAGCATAATTTAGCGGACAAGAAATGGTCACATATTAGACTCTACAAGATCCTGGAGACCATACCTGCCCCCATATGTCTTGACATATTGCCTCTGGTAGAGAATGCTGCAACTTCTTGATCCCACCCATGCACAGGTGAGGCATAGGTATTACAAATACAGCATAGCAGTACCTCAAATGCAGCCCAAAACAGCTACAGCTATACCCTCAATCCTCAAAGGGTACTATCTCTTTAATTTCCCTGACCTAGTTATAGAATTGTGATGCAGAAAAAAAAAAAGCTCAACTGTGAGTATATGCAACAAGAGCTGTTGGTGTTATAATAAGATGTCAGTGTTGATGGTTAACCAAGTACTAAATGCATTTGAAGAGCCACAAGGACTCAACGTCTGGAAAAATAGTTTGGATATGTTCAGCTATTACCAAAACTGAGGAAGCCATATAGTCAAAGAAGTTCCTCGATGGAGCTCATATAACATGTGTATGCCAGTACAATATCTATATACATCTCCTAATTAGGACAGATTTCAGTATTGTACTTAGATACACACTGCATAAGAATAAGAAGGTATGAAAATAACAAGCACGTATTCCCTTGTTCACATAGTACCAACTGTTATACTGTAATAGAGAACTTACAAGTCTAAAGCTAAAAATGTAGCGATATTATCATGAGGGCACTAGGGAACATATTCATTATAGAAAGTGTCCAAAATATGAAAATAAATTCTGCAAGCTCATGATGAAGGAGTGCATGGCAAAGTTATATAAGGATGATTCCAAGCTCTTTATTTATTTTTTTTGTAGTCCCTGAGACCAGAGGTCAAAACTCATTTGGGGTCCATTTTAAAGTTTCTTCATATTTGCCATGTGGCTGTTTGCCATATGGCAAGATTCTTAAACATAGGGCTACCAGCCTCATAGGTTCTGAAGCTCCAAAGAGATGAAACAGGTAGTACCACATGAAATAATCCACTGAAATCAGGGAACATAGAAATTGTTACCTAGTAGAAGAGATTATACCTCAAAGTGTTCCGCACACTTCTCTGGCATCACTACTGACTTGGACCAGTGGATCCCGCTGTTAATATCTATGACTTAAGTCTCCCTCGCATGGAGTTCATGTGCACGTACAAACATGTCCAGGCTACATATTTCTTAAGGGACCTTTTTATGGTCTGGGAAGACCCCTTCCCTCCTGATCTCCCAGTCATCACCAAACTCGATCCTCCCTTTCCACACCTCACCACCATCCATGAAGGCTACACACACCTGTGTAAAAAAGAGAAAAATTTAATGCTGCACTGAATGTAATACATTTTATATCAATAGGGTAATACTGAGCCCCCTAGTCCTGGGCAAAAGTGGCATACCTCTTGTAAAGGCATACTAGCATATAAGCATGACAGACATGTCTCAGCAGTAGCTCTAGCCCTCCACAGCTCTCCTCAGCTTCTCTCAAAACTCCTTCAAAAATGCTCACAGTCAGTCAGGAGCAAAACTCCTTGTGGCTGTTCAAGCTCTTCAGTCATTTTCATGGTGTTCTATGAATTCCGACATGCTATCTTGTAAAGCACTCCAAACTCCTGTTCTCATGCCCACTCCTGATATATAAAAAAAAAGATTAAAAGCTTTGTCTGACCTTTCAAAAACTTATTTTTAGACATAAAGTTATAGCACAATCAGTAAATGCCACTCTGAATCTGTTCATGATGTGGTGACATAGGATACAGTACCTCACATGAGTACCATCCTCCAACCTTTCACTGTAGTCATGGGCAGATCAGCATTCAAGCAGACAAGTCATCGGCTAGTTACTGTACTGGTTCCCACCTTCATATTGCCACAAATTCACAGTTGCAGCATGAGGTAAAATATACATACACTGAATTGATGCTTCTCAACATAAAAACTGTAGCAACTACAGTATAAAAAACAGCTTTAAAGGACAGAGCTGTTCCATTGAGTGGTATACAAGAATAAGCATACAATATTTTTAGTGTATGCATTTATAGTATGACAGCCCACAGAATATGCACTATGAGCATGTAGCCTGCAACATCATGAGGGTGTCACCTATACAGTATCAAACACTGCACAATGACATGTCCAGTTGCATGCAGCCCTATACAAACCAGTCAAGGAAATTAGTGAATGCATCCCTGCATGTTGTACTCTGGCAAATGTTTTATTTGACTTTTGTATTCTTAGATAAGTTGTCAGGTAAGTTGTATGAGACTTACATGACCAGTTTCAAAACTGATAATCTAAGTTATGTTTTATAAAGCTTCCAGTGAGAAACAGTTTTCCAAATAATATAGTCACTGAAGATACACAGCCCACAAGGTATGCTCTTAATCGTATAATTTTAGAAATAGATGTTACCAGTGTTGAATTCCCACTAAACATGTATCATTATGAGTCTTACAAATATGGTTGCAGAAATGTGTGGAAATTTAAGTCAAATATAATGGAGATTTGACTCTGTGTTTGAGGAAATCTTTAGAGGTACAGAAAATACAATTGTCAATGCACAGAAACTCAAGCATAGGTACACAGTTTTACAAAAAAAACTCTGCTTGTGTTGTTGATGTATGGCATAATTAGACTACATATGTAGGGAAATATTATAGTTTAATTGACCAAAAAATAAGTACTTATCAATCCCAACAGTGCAGTGTGCATATTGATGGAACTCATACAGACAGAAGAGAGAAATAAGTGCCTTAGCTGGGACTTGAACCCATGCCTTTATTCTAACTCATTCAGTGTCTCACCATCATGCAACAGAAAGCTCAATATATGATGAAATCCTTGGAAGCAGTTCAAAGACTGCCACAATTGATGGAAATTGGGATATTCCATAGCCACTGATTTACATTTTCTTTGATTATAAAGATTTTGTAAATACAATTTAGTCTCATGGATAGTGTAAAACTTTCATTACAGCACCATCTTTGAAACTGTAACAAAAGGATTTGTTGGAATATAATAAAATGCCTTGTCTTTTATGACAGTGCCAACATTAGAGTAATCCCTTCGCTGCTTTGAGCATTCATTATGAAACTCTAAAAACACCACAAAATAATAACCAAGATTCAGGTAAATTTCTAGTATATCCTTTGCCCAATCGGACCCACAATAACTGTACACACACACCAGGTTTTGGTTTTGGCATAAAAGGCCACAACTTTACTAAACATCAAAACATTTTATTTATGGCAAATCAAAATCTCAATGTACAACACAATTATCTCCATGCAAGAGACCCCTGGGGCAGCAAATTCAGGTGGTATGTTGCTTCCAATGGGAGGGAACTCTGGCCCTCGAGTCTAGCAGACCTGCACAGGGCCATGCCTCTCCCTCAGACAGTCCCCCCCACTCAATTGCATTTTTGGGTATAATGACAGTTTAGCAGGGCTGGTGCCTGCCCAGGGCCACCTTCCCCACCCTCCATCCATGAACCTCTACGATGCCCACCGTGTTCTTGGGTGCCCATTTTTCCCAGTATTGCACCCGCCCAGGGTTGTGCCACCAGGGGCCTGGGTCACCCAATACCACGAACGCTTAATTTACCTCTCCACTCTGAATTTATGCCACTCCAACATGTGTAGCGCATTTTCCACTTAATGCCCCTGAGGTCTCCCCTGTCTTACCGCTAACTCACAAAATTCCTGAATTGTGGCATTGAGGATGTCATTCTCTATCCCCAACAGATGTACCCCATCCCCGCTATACATGGCGACACATGTCCTGGGTATTAGGTAGTGACACAAGATGGCTATTCCATGGAGAGAGGCAAACAGGGACACCTCCCGATTGACCTCTCTCCTAGTTTTCTCAATGCCCTTGATGCTGCGGGCACCTCTCCACTGTCATCCAGGGCCTGAAGCTGGGCCAAGACCCACTTTATTTCCCTGCAGAGTTTTGAGGCCCCTAGCTGTACTAAGTCATTTCCCCCCAAGTGTACCACCAGTGCCAGGGGTATTTTTTTTGTCTAACCCCAACCTTATCACTATGTCCATTAGCTGTCTCCAATGCATCCTCCCTTTTCCAGCCCAGCGAAGCCTTGCTTGTTCTTTCGAGACCCCCAGCTGTATTCCATATGGGCGGAACAATGCTCAACTGTGGGCCTCCCAGATGTATGAATGACCATTGACCCATATATCCACTGGTATCCTCTGCTCTGCTAGAAGGTAAAGAAAAAGAGAGTCATTATCCTGCATCCTAACTGCTTCTTGCCAGCATGACTTCTGTTACTCTTGCACTGCCTCTGAGCTCTGTTGTGGCCTGATATACCCCTTAAAGGCTGCTGAAGACCACCTACCGATCTTCTTGATCTGTGCCTCCCCCAGGCTCAATCTCGAGGCTTCCGTGGCTGCCCCGATTTGAAATGAGTGGGTGCCGAAAACCTTGGGGTCCTTACCCATGAACCACAAACTCTTGTGTAGGATTGCTGCAAATTGGTGTCTGATCACCGGTGATTCATCTCTATGCACAAACAAATGCCCCCCCCCACCCGTGGGTCTATCCACCAAGAAAGCCTGTAAACAGGTGTAAGGGCAGGACTCGCTGGTGCTTGAATGATGTAATGTGATCATTGCTGGAGGACCCATTTGATTTGTTTTTAAACTTCTGAGCAATAGGAATACTCTGTCGGGCATCCAGGAGACATCCTCTAACTGGATATTGGAACCTCCCACAGCTGTTTTTCAGTCCGGCACCTGCTCCGAAACCCTGAAAGCCCCATAAAATGCACATGTAAACAAGGACCTGAATAACTGGGCCTCGTACCATGTGCTACATACTGCACCTAATGCTGTCAGTATGTTGGTCAGGTCGCCCAGGCCTATTGGCTTGCTGGGGTCAGGCTTCTTCCCCCAGGATTTTATTCCACCTCTCCAGCATCTTGCGGGTTGTGAAGTTGCTGGTTGGGTCAGGGTGGCCCAATGCTTGCCAAATGAAGGCTATTCTGGACAAGTGTGCTCAGATAGCAGAAGGTGCCTGAAGCAACTGAATAAGGTGGAGCACGTATTCTTGTACCTGTTGCTGTGTTTCGTGGGGGGTCTCGCTTACCTGCTGTCTGCAAAAACAGGCGAATGCTGCAAACCTACCTGAGTATTTCTTCCAGGTTGATGGGGCAACAGCAAGTTGAACCCATCAAAGCTTTCCTGACTCCCAAGTTGCCAGTGTGTCCGGGATCAGTGTTGGAGCTGTTTCCGTGTGTGACACCAGCTGTCTGAAGCATTCGAACTGCAACTAAGACAAGGCATCAGCGATTACATTATCCTTCCCAGGCACATGTTTTGCCCGGACTGTGATGTTCCAAGATAGACAGCACAGCACAAACACTCACAGTACCCTCATCACATCCTCCGACTTGGAAGATTGTGAATTGATGATATCCACCACTGCCCTGTTGTCCGAGAAGAACAGCACTGCCTGGTTCTCCAGCCGGTGTCCCCACACCTGGACTGCTACCATGATTGGGAACAGCTCTAGCAGTGTGATGTTTTTTGTTAACCCCTGCTCCACCCAATTCTGTGGCCACATTCCCGCAAACCAGGACCTATGAAAATATGCCCCGAAAACTATGCCTCCGGATGCGTCCGTGACCATATCCAACCCGTGGTGGCGGTGTCCTTTGTCTTGCCACATGCTTACTCCATTAAAATTGGTTAGAAAGGACTCCCACACCAGCAAGTCAGCCTTAAGGCCCCTTGATATCTGTATATGGTGGTAGGGTTTTGTAGGACCAATCATTGCTGCCGCCAGTCTTCTGAGGAATGGACGCCCAGGGCTCACTGCCCAGCATGCAAAGTTGAGGTGGCCTAGCAGGGACTGCAATTGCACTAGGGTGGCCTTTTTTGCTCCAATAACCTCCCCCAGCAACCATCGAAGGTTTTCTAACTTGTCCAAAGGTAACCGTGACACCATGGCCATGGAGTCCAGCTCAATACCCAAGAATGAGGTGCATGTGGTAGGACCCTCTGTTTTTTCTAATGCCAGTGGTACACCAAATTTTTTCATCAAAATATGAAAACCACTCAGAGTGTCTTGGCACTTACCCGAATCCTTGGGACCTGTGAATAAAAAGTCATCAAGGTAATGAATGATCGCAGTGTTCCCCATAAAAACCTTGGTGGCCTATTCTAAGAAGGTAGATAATGCCTTAAATGCTGCACAGCTAATCAAGCAACGCATGGGCATTGCCGTGTCATAGTACCATTGTCCTTGGAATGTAAAACCCAGGAGATCGTAGTCCTTTGGTCATACTGGTAACAGACAAAATGCTGACTTTATGTCACTCTTTGCCATCAAGGTGCTGGTGCCTAAGTCCCGCACCAGCTCGACTGCCACATCCAAGGACACATAATTGACTGACGCATCTTCTGGTACTATGTGGTCATTCATCAATCCTCCTTTCAAGTATGAAAGGTGGTGGATCAGCCGGTATTCCCCTTTGTTCTTTTTTGGAACAAGGCCAAGCGGAGATACTCAGAGTGTCAGGAAAGGAGACTGGTCAAAAGGGCCCACAACCTGGCCCGCTTGTACCTCTTTTTGGATCTTGTGTGTCAACCTTGTCAACAGAGCGATAGCAGACTTTAGGTTACGGGCTGCCGTAGCAATCTGAGAACCCTGTAAGGGATTTCAAATCGTGTGCTAAAACCAGCCCACAAGAAGCATGCTGCTCGTTTGTCAGGATACTGGGTAAGCCAATTTGACATCGTTTGTAAGTCTACCGGAGTGTTTGCCAGCTTAGCTGGCCCCGGACTTAGACTTGACAGAATGGGGTGGACCGGAAGTTCCGGATGTGGCTTTTTTGTAATCAGTAACCTGGTGACTTCCTCCACAGGACCTGTAGACATGATGGAATTTACAATGGATCCGAAAGCACTTCCCTTTATTGTAATCGTAACAAGCTTTCTTGTTCCCTTTTTTGAAATCACTTTTGTCACCAGTACTGGATCGGGTGATCACATGCCCACTATCAGTGTAAGTTACTGAATTAGGTCTGCCCTTGGTCATGTACCTGGCCCATAGGTCGAGATGCACATTTTCCCATTTCAAACTGGGTTGTCGAGCCAATTTGAGACGAAACTGCTCGTCATATTTTAACCAGGCCAACCCGTCAAATGACAGGTGGGCAAACTTAATGGTGTCCCTGTACTTAAGTAAGGGCATCAACTAATCCGAGTACTTCATCCCGTACACTGACATGAAAATGTTGAAGGCCGCAGTCCAATTTTCAAAAGTGAAGGGAACATTCAGCCTCTGCACCCTCTCCTTCTTTTCTTTTTTTTCATTCTCCTCCCCAGGAGTTCCCTGTGTAGCAGAGAGAACATGTCAATATACTCTCCCCTCCATATTTTCTCCCTCACATTGTCTGATAAATGGACCCCTAAGGGATCCTCCAATCCTGCATATGCCTATTTGTTGTCGTTGGGCACTGGGGCAGGGGGAATTGGCGGGGTGGGACTCGGCTGAGGTGCTGTCAGGGCCTCAGAGGGACTCACTACCCCACTTGGACCTTTCCCTTGGTCAGCGGCATTATTTCCTTGTTCTTTCAGTGGGGCCAAAGCAGGAGGGCCCCCGCTGCTACCCCCTTGTACAATGCCTCCAGCCTGGGTGATATCCCCCCCATCCAGATTCATGTGGTTTCCTGCCCTACAACTACCTGTTGCCCTTGGCTCGCCCTTGGAGCCACAGGAGGCGATGTTTCCGTGGGGGGGGTATTGGAGGGGGAGGAGCCCTTATTAGTGTTACGGGAGACACTACTGCCCCCAGTCCCATCCCTTGTTGCATTGTGACCCTGGGTTCCATCTGATGTGGGGTTCTCCACCATCCCCAAGGGTTCTGGCCCATGCAGCTACCTACTCCCAAAGGGTATGCTGGCCAGAGGGGAAGGCCTTGTGCCCAAAGGGGGCCCCACAGAAAGGGTGCCCATGGATTTGCATGAACACCCCCTTCCAGTTGTGCCTGACCTGGGCCGATTCCAGCCGTGGCTGTCGTGCCCAATGTTGTATGATGTCCCTGGTCGTGGGCCTGTGCTGGGACCTGCTGCTGGCCCCCATGTCCGGTTTCTGGGACGCTGCCATTTGCGCCCCTTCCCAGATTGCCCTGCCCCTATGGGCCATCCCCAGTTACTGCAGAGTCCCCGTGAGATGGCGGGCTACAGGGCCAACGGTGGTGAAAATCCCACCCGTAAATGGCAATGGGCTCATTTTGGTGCCTATTGGCCTCATGTAACCCCCCCGTGGCACTTCACCAGACTGTAGGGTACGGTCCAGAGCAAGACCCTCGCTTTCTTCAATGGACCTCCATGTCCACAGCCTCATGGGTGATTGTATCACTATTGAGGATGCATCACTTCCTTCTTGGTCCTCCTCTCCCTCCGTCAGCTCCTCCACCTCAGAAATGTGGGGCGAGCCCTCTGCAATTAAACCCCTTGACTCACCAGTGGGTTCAAGTCCATCATGCGCCCAGAGCCTCAGTTCTGCTTGCTCTGGTGGCATAAAGGATGTTCCTCCCTGCATTGCTGTGGTCCCGCCTGGCTGTTCTGTCATTCATTGACCTCTCATCTTTTTGGTTCTTGCTTGCCGCTCCGCTGCAGATGTCCTTTTAACTCGTCCCTCATTCCTACCTGTAGGCGACTGGGCTACTGCTTCCAAAAAGCATGCGGATGGCTTTCTCTGCCTTGCAGGATGCCTACCTGACACCACCTCTTGTCCACCAGCCAAGGTATCACCACTCATGCCAGGCCCTGAGTCACATGCCTGTGGGGTTTGTGTGATGGGGACTGTCACCTGTAGCAATGGATCCAGCCTGGCCATTGCCTCCCACCAATTGGGACCTCCCAGTTCCTTCATCTTCTGAAAGGCTTCCATGAAGGCTCTGTTGGTACTCTCAGTCTGCTATGAGTTGGGACCAGCCACGGCTTGTGAGGCCAGCTCCAGAGTCATCCCATTGGCTTCCATATTAGGTTAACGGAAGTTCGGGACAAGGTAAAGAACTGTGGATTACAACCTAGGCTATGTGGAAGAGACAAGACAAGACATATTTAACATCCCCACCAGCAGCTGTACATTTTCCTTAAAAGCAGTACTATTACCCAGTCTAGTTGGCCACCCCCCCTTAAAAAATGTCTCCTGTGGTGGGGAGCCAAATTAAACCGCTTTCTTTAGATGCAAATGAATTGTCAGATATCTGTTCCCTTGGGCCTCTTACATGCGACCCTCTAGCCTCTCAGTAAATAGGGTTAACACAGTATTAACTATTGGAATGTATGCCAGCCCCCTTACTACGGAAAGCTACCAGGAGGATCTATATCAATGCATCCCTGGTTCCAATATATATTGCTTTGCCAGCTTATTCCCTAAAAATTGCAGATGGGCAGGTTTTTTTTTTTAATTAAAATTTTCCATTGATTAAGTGTTTCTATCACCTTCTACTTCTAAAATGGATTTTAAAATCACTGAGTAGTTTGTAATTCAGTGGGATTAATTATGTTGGCTTAGAGCAAGAACTTTGCCTAATTTAAATTCAGACTGGTGTAACTTTATCTGCTAAACTTTATACTGCACATAAAATCCTCTTGAGATAATGCACTTATATTAGTTGCTGCAACACAGTTTGTGATTAAATCTAGATTAATGGAATTTCAGGAATTTGACTTTTTCTGTGATATTACCAGTGTCTGAACTGTTCCTTTATTGTTTGGATGTAGCCCCCATATCCAGAAAATACTTTCTTAAAGTTTTTCAGTAAAATTAAACAGCTTTTAGGGAGAAACTTTTTCAGGCAAATTCTATTTTGATCTGTATATATAGCGAAGGGAATTAAGGGATATATGTTGCTTAACACAACTACCAAGCTCCAGGTCCCTATAACAATGGGGCCTACCACATGGCCGAGTGCTGAAACTTACAGAAAAAAACTGCTGAAACACAGCCAGAATCGGGGCAGAGCAGTGAAAAATGGCCCTTCCACCAGGCCGCGGGGCACGTGGCTCTTAATTAACAAAAGGCCCAACTGGACGGACGTCTTGTAGAAAGGTGGGAGGAGGGGTTGAGAAACACCAAAGTGATAAGCTGCCACTTGGCCAGAGCACTAGGCCCCAATACAGGCTGCGGGAAGCAACAGGGGGACTGACCCATCCAGGAAACTTACAGAAATATGGCTGAAATACAGCTGGAATCGGGTCAGAGCAGTGGGAAAAATGGCCCATCCACTAGGCCACAGGAGCCATGTGGCTCCTAATCAAACAACAGCCTGACTGGGCTGAGGCCTTGTAGAAAGGTGGGGTGGGTCGAGGAACCCCAAGCGGAGAAGCCGCCATGCGGCCGGAGCACCAGGCTGATGTGGGAAGAAACAGAGGGACCTACTCATCCAGAAACCGAAATGAGGCTGAAACAAAGCTGGAATTGGGGCAGCGCAGTGAAAAAAAATTTGGGGGGGGCCCATCCACCCAGCTGCAGGATCAGCATGGCTCTTAAATTAACAAAAATGGCCTGGCTGAGTGGACACCTATTAGTAAGGTGGGGGGTAGACAAACCAAGTGGAGGAGCTGCCACACGGCCAGTGCGCTAGGCCCACAGACGGGCAGTCATGGATAACAACACTGGGGTCAACCCAGGCGGAAAACTAGCCGCTCCCCACCAGGGAAGAATTAAGCTCATACCTGCAGGTAACTCCACACTGCCCCCCACCCCGAGCACACGCTTGCATGCATCAGGGCTACCTCACAACCCCAGCACTAAACAATCAGGCCCCGGCCTGATAAAATAACAAAAGACAAAAGCACGTACCTGTAGAGTAGCGTAATGTGTCCAGAGGTCAAGGGCAGGTTCAGAGAAGGGGGAATCCTTCTCTGCACCACCCTTTAAAAACCCTCCAATGCCCCTCCCCCGGAAGCTCAGGCCGTGCCCCCCCCAGTTGTTGGGGCCCCTGCGATCGGCCTGTTACTGGTAGCCATTCTGGGCCACCGTTCACCAGGGCGTGGTGGCCCAACTATCAGATACCCACTTCCAGTTTGTGGGCCATGGGCAAAGCTACCCCCCCCCGGTGAGAGGCCGGGGGGTCATTCTTTTTCAGTTTTGTTGACCAACCCTAACTAGATCGTAATTGTAGTATTTAGCAATAATACCCAACAGGGTGGGTGGTATTGGGCAATACTGGACTGCCAAGGAGCATAATGAGGGAGACACCGCAGACAAAGAGCCTTTTAGCCCCGGATGGTCCAGTATTACCCAATATTATTATTGTGTTTAGAAAATGACTTGTTAGTAACAATTTTAATAACATTTAATAAAAGATTAAATATATGTGTAATAAAAGTTAAAAACAGAGCAATAATTCTGTAACGTAGTCCCTGAATTACTATATTGGCCAGTAGAGGATGCTGTTGTTTAGGATTCCTAATCTCTGGCTCTGGTGGGACTGTTTATGATTACCTCTTTGTATCACATTCACCTCTTGGCTAGCTGCCTTTGTTTCTGAAGTGTGGCACTCCCCCCCCCCCGCTTCTGTCATGTGTCTTGCTGTTGAAAGAAACAGATTTTATGTTGGAACTTGGAAGAAATTGTCTTTTTATTAGCAATTGAGAGCCAGGACCATTTAGAGGAGGTGCTGTGCATACCATCATTCAAGATGCTTGACTGCTTGTGATCAGGTGGGTGGTGGTCAGGGTTCCATGTGAATACGGTGACTCAAAAAAGGTTAAGGTCGAAATGGCGACTTTTGTTTCATATTTAATATGCTTTATTTATGAATAAAACAGAGTCAAGTGACAAATACAACAGTAATCATAACAATGGTCAGTGGCTAAACGGCAATGTTTTAATAACGACTACAAAAATAGCACATACAATCGATAGCAATGCTCCCTAAACAGCGACCACATCCCTAAACATGCAGTTGACAGGTAAAAGCCAAACCTCTGAGGTAGTCATATAGACACCTTTTCACATATTCCATCACAACCTCCACCAGATGCTCAATAACATCACAATAACACCAATGACTGCAAGGGATATTGGAGCGAGACAACAGCATGTATTTACATACAGCCGTACAGGTGTACAGGTGTGCTCACTTAATTACTTGATTTTATGCAGGGGGCTGTGCCCCCTGCACCCCCCTTTGCTATGATTGCTGTACCAAGTCGCACCTTGATATTGGGGTAGTCAGATACACCATTTTCGCTATTTCCTTCTGTGTGCTCTTTTGTACTTTGTGCTATTAATGTAGTCACTATTCCCGGTTCGCCCAAAGTGGTTTGCCAAAGAAACTTTGTTATTACATAATACCGGTGGTCAGGCAGCAATCAGGAGCAGATAGGTAGACCCAGTCAGGATCATTTTACTGGCACCAAGGGACATAAGAAGGTAGACTGAAAGGATGTGGGGTCAGCACAATATTTTAGTGCATTGCACATAATAACAAACAGAATGAATAAAAAAGGTTTGATCTCACCAAAAAATTCTGTTTCACCATGTAAGTACACTCAAGTCCATATAGGAAAGAGCAGGTCAAAAGGAGAGTGCAATGGGGAGCAGCGTGTCTATGTACGGATTCGGCACTGATGGATTGGAAGTTAGCGTGTGCAAAACTTCCAGCTTCAACTGCTGCTTGAACAAATATATCATACACAAATGAAAAAAGCACAACTCCAAAAACTCCAAAAACTAGGTGTCTGTAGAATGACGCCACACGCCGCTCGCTCCTGGGGTATCTGTGCACTTCCCTGTTTCTTAAAGACCCGTTTCCAAGTATTTTTGAAAACTTTTGACTTCATTGGCACATAAGAAGGTATTCAAATACTGTAAAGAACTGTTAAGTAGTTTAAAGAAATGCTGAATCTAATTGTTTTTTTTTTCTGAATGAGTACCAGGTGGGGAGCTGGAGCAGAGCAGCATGCTTGAATGTGTGAGCAAGTAGACTGCGGAGCAATTTGAAAACAAGATTTTTTAAACAAAATTAGTCCGGGGGAGGGGAGGGATTTGTGCTGTTCATTATAATGGCTATGTTTATGTAGCAGTGGAGTTCAGTTGTGATGGTAGGGTGGGCTGACTTGCTTGCTTCTCTTGCTCAACATGGGGGGAAAGATAGCGGCTACAAAATTTTCAAATTCAAACTGGCACAGGGATACAAGTTTGACACTGTGTGTGCTGCAGCTGGTACTTGTGTTTTATAGGGCTCTATAAAAAAACAGATGCACTGCACACCTCTGGAATGTTGGCAGCCAATCAGCACACAAGGATTTTCTGTGCCATTTTCTAATAAAATATAATAACTGGGCATCATTTTTTTCAATAGAAATGGCCAGTTATTATTTGTCCAGTTATTATGGCAAACACATGCACAGTGATTAGCTGCTGCTCTCTTGAGACACTCTTGAGTGCTGCATTCATTGAAATGGCAGGTTTTCATTGTAAAGTGTGTCACTACTAAAAAATCACAAACAGATACCCCATTTGGCTTTAAATACCACAAATAATCATAGACCCTGCTTACACAGCAGTAGCACTTTAAATTCTGATCACAACAGTGCAGTCAAGACCACTCATGTCTCTGTGGTCTGTCTACCTGTCTACACAGCCCCTGTCTGAATCACTCCAATCTGCTCTGATGAGGGGCCATGCATCGAGGGGCCAGACAGCAACTCCATGATGCAAGCCATGACATGATTGCACATGCGAATGCACATGCCTGAGATCACTGATGGCTAGTTCTGCTCACAATTTGCTACTATTGCAGCCTTCGTTTTTTACAGCAGCTACTTTGCTGCATTCGGAGGATTGTATTCTTGTGAAAACTACTTTATCTGATAGCACTTGTGGAAAACATCTACTCATTCATGCACGAGTCTACGGCACTAACAGTGCACATGCCGGAGCTTCCCCCTGAATCATGAAAGGCACAGTCACTGAATGGGTTGCAGTGCTGCACACAGTCCACATGGCAATAGAAGCCACTGTAAGCCGCTCATTACGTTTGGCATTCCCAGCTTGCTAGCGAATCCGGTAGATTGTTAGTTAGTGGCTTACCATGATCGAGTGTGTGTCTACATGGTCACATTTGCACTAGAGCAACCCGAGTGCTCAGGTTGCGCCAGTGCAAATGTGACTGTGTAATCAGTGCTTTAATTGTTAACCAGAAAAAGTCATGTGTGTTCCCACTCATTACCCAACATCAAAGCCGCTCATTAACTTTAGTTTTCAACCAGAAAAGGACTGTGTGAGCCCACCCAAGGCAGAACATGAAAGCAGCTTCATTTAGAAAGAAATGGCGGCATATATCAGTTTGGGGTGCTACCAGAGTGCCAATCATTTATTCAAGCACATTTTTTGAACTTCTCTGTTATTAATTTAGGTATCAAACTTGAATTGGCAAGAGTATTTGCTAGCTAATCTGTTTGGGGGGGGAGGCAGACAGTTCCAGGGGGAGACAAACAACAAAGACAGAAAGAGCAAGGAAAATTAGATAGCCAGAAATTGTACTGTATAAAATAAAACATGGGGTGGCATGGTTACTTGAATTTAACACATACCCTTGGTGTGTGATGCTTCAATAAACTGCTTAAGCTTCACTCTAGGGAATTTTGTAGTATTATACACTTTGGGAGTGTATTTAATAGAGAATAGTGGATGGAGAAGTGTGTGATATGAGAATGTAATGCCGCCCGAGGGTGGGATGCTACATAAACCCTGGTGAAGCCCAAGTGGTTTATAAGCATCCCAACCGAGGATGTGCATTAAATTCTCATTTCTCACATTTCCTCATCTTTTGTTTTGTACAATAAACTGGCAAGGAATTTCTTCCCACCGGAGTACATCTGTCTTTTGTATCTACCTGTTTTAGAAAA
Organism: Neoceratodus forsteri; assembly: GCA_016271365.2. Classification (NCBI taxonomy): domain Eukaryota; kingdom Metazoa; phylum Chordata; order Ceratodontiformes; family Ceratodontidae; genus Neoceratodus; species Neoceratodus forsteri. Next base: position 592,944,287 of record CM028133.1, on the reverse strand, counting down.
TATCAGTCTTTTGTGAATTATGACCAAAGATTTATTAAGTACAACATTACCACAGCAGGAACATTGATATGCAAAAAAAAAAAAAAAAAAAACTAAGCATAGAACAAGACATTTGTAACATTTACTAAGTTTTTTTCTTTTATGAAGAGACTAGGTAGACTGGTAAAACTGTTCTAACCTTTGAAATGAAGAGTCTTTTGCTAAGGTCTATGTTTCTGAAAGTCTTTTTTTTGAAGGTTTTAAAACTGAGTAGTACTTGTTGCTTGCAGTTTTGTTTTTCAGATCCATTTCTGTTAACCCATTTTTTTTTCCTGTGGCTCCAGATGGGGGATTGTTTGTGATGGAGAGTTGCTGTGAATGCTGGTCTTGCCTGTGGGGGAGAAGGGAGCATGGTAAAAGTGCAAGTTTTTTGTTTATTGTGGGCCTTTTTGTGCATTTTTTAAAGTTTTATTTACTTGCAGTATGCCATTTATGCTTAAAAAGCTAGTAAAGGTAAGCAAATTTATGGCAGGAGGTCACAGAAAAAGTATTCTCGTGTCGGCAGTGGCGGTTGTTGAAGCGAGTGACAGGAGAGTAGCTGTGGGGTCTCGTGCGGTGCTTTGTTTTGCAGAGCACATGTTCGCCGTAACAACCAACCGGTTGTTGCGGTGATTATCAACCTGGTCTCACCATTAAAAAAAATCCTTGCCAGTTATTATATTCTTATAATGCATACCAGCCCATGCATTATTCTATATATAATAACTGGTGACCACATTTATCAACCTGAATTTGGTTGCTTTCAAACACCATAACAACTGGATGTGATGTCACATCCAGTTATTACAGCATTTCCTAACTCAGTTTTCCTTTCATTTAAAGACTGCGTTCTAGTTTCAAATGGCACATTTTTACACACTAATCTTGGCCACCATAAAAAAGTCACTATCAGCACATCATCCCCATGTCCTAGCTGTAGAAAGTATGGCTATTGGGAACCCCAAAGAAACTGTAACAACTTGGGACTCTTCACGAGCAGCATAGGCGACTACCACCATACCTTCCTGCACTTTTATTTAAATTAGCAGTCTGCCTTTCTGAGCCATGAGTACCCTCACTGGTTTTGGGACTAAAAATGTTGAGAAGTTCCCTGAATATTGGGAACTAGGTCAACAGTTCACTTTTTCAATTAGGTACCCTGAACCACCAATGCAGGGAGAGAGAAGGTCTTTGGTGGTCATGGAAGAGGAAACTAAAACACAAGCACCAGTTATAAAAAAATAAAACATATTCAAGTGTGTGCCTATGAGGTCCAGGATTTTTACACACCTCCATTAAACGTTAACCTCATAAACCTCTGAGGCTTCGGTCTCAAGGTTTATGGGTTATCATGCACCTCAGGTGTGTAAAAACACTCATTGCACACACTTGTATATGCATTATTCTGTACTTTATATAACCAGGGTTCCAGGAATTGGCTCAGCTCTACCACACTTATTCTGATGTTATGCACCCCTGATGGGTCCTACTAGACTCAGTTTCCTCCTATAAATACCTTAGTCTCCACCTGGACCAGCACATTGACTACACGGGACACATCTCCCATATAGTAACCAAGTCATTCATCAAGCTAGGTGCTCTATATGGAGTAGAGTTGACTCCATTGAATCATTAAAAAACAGGTTGTGGAACAATCAGTCTTTCACCTTATAGATTGCGGGGATGTAGTCTACTCAGGTGCTACCTATTCCTCTCTTGATAAAATCAGCACCCTGTTCAATGCACTGTGTAGCTTCACCATGGGCTGCCACCCCAGCTGTCACCAAAGCAGTATGTACAATGAGCTAGAGCAGTCTCCTCACCTCATGAGACAAATGATGCATACTACCCTCCTGGGTGCCAAGTATTGGTCCAGCAAATTGGTTGGACTGATATCTCTCTGACCTTTTCTTCCCTGCAGTGAACCCTTCCTATCTGCTCAGATCCGAAGTAGGAAATCACCTCCACATACAAGCACAATCTATGCCAATCCTTCATCAGCAACAGGCTCCCCTAACACCTGGAATAATCTCCTAGTCAATGTTACTGCCTCCTCTCCCACATCAAGCAAGGCTCTAATCAAGTCTTACTACAAATCCCTGTTGTCATATCCCCAGTGCCATGCCCCCACCCCCAAGCCTATCTAACTCAACTAGCTAATGCATATCATATTAACCCAGTGATATACATTGTGCTAACTGCTGTGATCCTCTCCAGAACTACCGAGGTTCTACCCTTTATTTTTTTTTATCTAGGGATACCCTATCATGTTGCTATAATTTAATGCACCAGGACATGCTGCTTACCATGTACTTGATTCATTTATTTTTGGAATGTGTAATGCATGTAATGTATGAACACAAAATCGACACACTCAAAGTGTGGCTTACCCAATATTACCCTGACATACTCCGTGTCTCCGAAACTTGGCTGCTATTCCTGACTTTAACCTATTTCACCAAGACAGAGGTAAACATGGTGGTTGGGTAGCATTGTACATTAGGCAGTCCATCTCCTGTGCTATTACCTTTAAAGAATCCAGTATCTCCTCCCACGAAATCATCATTGCATACCTATCCTTCCCCTCCTCTGACCCCCCTATATTAGCACTCTCTATGACCTGCCTAAGGCCACACTTGACACCCTCATCAAAATCATCTCTTCGATCTCCAACCTCACTTCCAACGGTTAACTTCTGTTCTTAGGAGACTTCAACCTAGACTGGCTCTTCACATTTGCCAAGCCTACCACCCTCAGGATTGAGGCCCTTAACCTTTCACAACTAATACTGGAACATAACACCTAAACTCAAGGTCCCAAAACCACACCCTGCTTGACTGGATATTATCCTCCTACCCCCACCGCATCACCACTTCTGACATCCTATCCGACACCCCCAGAGATCACAGAATCACCTATTGCACACATAAAATTCATACTTCCCACTCCCCTCCCAAATTCATATGGTCTTGCCCCTTAATTTCTTAAACATAGCTGCCCTGCAGCAAGACCTTGCAAATGCCGATTGGCAACCTGTTTTCTCTGCTCTGGTTGTTGACCATGCCCTACCTTGCTTTTACAACATTTTCAACCACATCTGGGACTTCCATGCTCCATGGAAAAGGTCAGGGTGAAACGACACCACCACCCCTGGATTACAGCCAATCTCACTGCCATGGGTCATGACAGGGACAAAACCTGGCGACTTACAATGCATCCCATGTCCTTATGACCTCCAGTCTTATAAGCAGCTTAGAAACAGCTGCACTAAGGCTATTCACCTGTCTAAGGCAACCTGTTTCAAATCTCAGCTTGAGCAGAGCCACAACTCCTCTGCTTCATTCTGGAAAGTGCTTCACTCGCTCATAGATCTCTACTCTCAGCAGGCTTGCCTGGTCTTAAAAATCAATGGCTCCCCTGTCTCTGATCCAGCCTCTGCTGTTGAGGCTTTCAACAAGTTCTTCATCTCTTGCACCTTGCCCAACCTCTTCCTACTCTTCTTACCTGGCTCCCTTTCTAGATCTGAATCTCTCTCTCTCTCCTTCCACCAAATCCCGCTTCCCTCCCTTCTCTCCCCATGAAGTCCACATTGCCTTCATTCCTCTCAGTCCATCCAAATCATGCTCCAATGGTCTCCACCCTAGACTGCTCCACATCTCCACCCCAGCAATAGCCACTCCTTTGACATATATACTAAACCTCTCCCTCTCCACAGCAACAGTTCCCAATGCCTGGAAATTGGCCAAGGTCATACCACTACACAAGGGTGGTGACCCCTCATCCCCTGGAAATTATCAGCCTATTTTTCTTCTCCCCTCCCTTGCTAAAGTCCAGAAATCCCTCATCCTTACTAAACTCTCTGACTTTCTTTCCTCCAACAACTCTCTATCACCTGTGCAGTCAGGTTTCTAGAAGTACACTCCACAATCACCTCTCTGCTGCGTGTCACTGACTCCATCTTCACTGCTATGGACCAAAGCCAAATCACTGCAGCCATCTTCATTGATCTGGCTAAAGCTTTTGATTCTGTCTTCTACCCCCTCCTCCTTCAAAAACTCAAATCCTTCTGCTTCATTAAGCCTGCTGTAAACTGAGTCCACTCACACTTCCGTAATAGACAACAGTCTGCAAATTGGTGATGCACTCTTTACCCCTCTCCCTATCCTCTCCAAGGTCCTTGAAGGCTCCATCCTTTGCCCCATTATTTTCTCTCTTTTTTATAAATGATCTCCATTCAGTCTGTCACTCCTCTAATATGCACATGTACACAGATGACACTGTCATCTATGCCTCCGGCCCCTCCTACAACAACATGCTTTCCCCTCTCCAGGACGACTTCAACAAAGTCCAGTCTTGGTTCCAGTCGAATCAACTGAATCTAAACACCAAAGAGACAGTTACTATGATATTTGGCTCCAGACAGAAGCTGGCCTCCCTCTCTTCTCCCCCAGTCTTTATTACCCTGGATGACTCACAGCTTGAGATGGTCCCCACTTTCAAATACCTGGGAGTCTGGTTGGATAGTCACCTTGATTTCTCCACCCACATTGATGCCATCTGTACCAAGTTCTGGCCCAAACTTGAAATCCTCTACCACCACAAAGGCAGCTTCCCTCTCCCCACTCAACATGAACTAGTACTTAAAATAATATTGCCAGTTTTAGACTACACAGACATGGTCTATGGCACTGCTCCAGTCACTTCCCTCTCCAGATTGGACACTCTACTCAACTCCTTCTACCGCTTTGCTACTGCCTCCCCTCCTCTTACCCATCACTGTCTCCTTTACTCTCCACCCTCCCTTGTTTCACTTTCTGATAGGAGACCTGTCCACTGCACCTCCCTCATTGATAAGTATTGGCTTGGCTCCCTTCCCCCCTACCTCTCATCCTGCCTTTCAACAGCTACCTCTATTACCTACTCCCTTCGCCACAGAGACCCAAATACCTTCTCTATCCCTCACCCCCACTCTGCAGCAGGACAGTCTGCTTTATCCTATGACCTCCCACTTCTCTGGAATAATCTTCCCTTGGATCTTCAACTTGCTTCCCCTTTTTTGTCCCTGAAAAAACTCCTCAGACTTCTTCCCTCCCCACAGTGCTCCCAATGCCCCCACCTTCCTCACCTTTTGCTTCCCTGTCAGGTGCAAGTATCCCTCACTATTCACACTGAGTGGTGTATGAGTACTCTCTCCATCTATCATAACTTTGATTTTGTCACTACCCCTTCCTTTCTCTTGTTGTGGTCCTCTGCTGGTCTGAGCTGGTTAACCCTTTGGATGTGAACTCAGCTCCTGCAAGCTTCAGGAACCTTAATATTGTACCATTCAATTGTACTATTCTATAACTGTAGTTGTATATTTGTATTATGCACCTCTGTATTATGTTTCTTACTATTTTGTAAATATGTGCCTATTTCTTATTTTGCTCTTAAAAATTTTGTCAAATACTCTCTGTTGTAACTTTGTTCATCTCCTGTGTTTACCTTGTCCCCAGGTCACACCTGGAAATGGGCCTTGGCTTAGTGTGCCTTTCCCAGTCACCAGTTTTAAATAAATAAATAAAGATTCCTCACTGTCCCATTCCTCTCCTTCCCCCAAGTTGCAACTGGAAATGAGCCCTGGGCTCTGTGTGCTTACCTGGTAAAACTTGTTTAAACTAAATTAAAATAAAATGAATGAATGTACAAATCAGTCAATCAATCTTAACTTAGATGCATCATCTCATTTTGCAGTGGGGTTCCGCTCAAAATGCATTTTAGGTACAGGCCTCTGAAATACTTTGGAGTGGCAACCTGCATAAACAGCGGCTGACACCTCTACAACAGCTTTGAAAAAAGTAATAATCAGCCACAGCTCAGCTTATAATTCACATTTTTACTGAATTCTTTTTCCCCTTATTTTCCAATAGTTAAAATGTTTTACAAAAAAACTGTATATGTGAACCTTAAGATTTGATATGCTCTAAGTGCTTATTCGCCACCTAAGAGTCATAATGTCCTACTTGTGACATTGTAATTATTTCCACAATAACCTAGTGTTGTATCACACACAGAGGATTGTGACTTCTGGTGGGGAATAAGCAGCTAGAACTCATGAACTATATGGAACAGAGACCCATTTTTCTTGTAAATGTTTTTGGTAATAATTAATGAGGAGTAGAGAACTACAGAAGAATGTAAAATGACCGGCATGGGCAAGGATGATTTTGATACATTTTTTAATGTTTTTTCAGAGGTGTCAGCTCCTCTTTGAGGTCTTATAGTTTAGGGTGGATTATGGGATTGGCAATGTAAGATGGCATATAAAAGCAAGAAGGTCCTAAATAAATAGACTTCTACACCTTTTCTATTTGTAAACTAGGTTCTGTAATCAGTGCAATAATGACATGGTCTGAGTCTCTCGTAGTGTTTATTTTGCAGTGTTATGTGGGTATTTTTATTTTTCAGTGTTGGTTAACCATAGCAGCTGTTGGTTCTTGTGCCTTATTTGGTCCTCATGTATGTAAAACATTGCAATATACAAGTACTCCACAAAGTTAAACTGCATGGAAATGTGCTTAAGATTGCTCAGATGCTGTTCTGTGCTACTGTAGCTCTAGCAGTGTTTGAATCAGTGTTATGTAGGAACTTAATAAGTTTTAAATAGAGGTGGCCAAGCTGGTGCAGGCTTGAGCCTGGCTCGAGCCTAGTGCCTGGCTTGGCTTGACCTCTAAGCACTTGAAAGCCAAGGTTAAGCTGAGACAGTTATATCAAATTAAGCATTTTTGTCAACCTGAGCAGTTAAGGTAGTGTCTGAAATTGTCAACTCCTGTGCAGAGGACAGCCTGCAATAGCCATGGTTCAGCTTGCATTTTGGATCGTAGACTCAAACCAGACCCCTGGCTTGGCTCTAACTAGGCTCTAGGCAAAAAATTCCTGGCTTTTCCACCTCTGTTTTTAAATGCTGCCCAACCAAAACTCATATGGTGAGTGTGTGTGTGTGTGTGTGTGTGTGTGTGTTGGTGGCTCATATGATAACTGGGGGGGGGGGCTAATGAGGTGGGGAACTATGGAGGGGGCCTAATAAAGGATGGGGATAGCTTTAGTTTGCTGGCTTGCTTAGGTCCACATTAACTCTTAATCTGGCTCTGTTCATAGTAAGTGGCTCTGTGGGATTTGAACCTGGATTTACACAGTAACATAGTATTATGGTGATGGAAGGGATGGATGTAGGATCCATCTCATCAGCCCCTATTGCTACACAGCAGTGACTACCAAATTTGACTATGGACACACATCCAAGCTTATCAACTTGATTGCTCCCCCTACAGAGTTCCTCAGTTAAGCTGCCCTCTGCACACTAACCACTAGACTATAGAGCCAGCCAACATAGATATTGTACTTACAAGTTACATCTGTAGATATTATAAAGGAGAAAGTATAGTCTAGTTCATAGAGGGCAGTGTTGTGAACCTAGAGACACAGGTCTGAACCCCACAAATTTCACTTTTTCTCTGTAGGGTCTTAAGCAAATGATTTCATACCCTCCTCTCCTTAAAATACCAGTTCTTCTCCAGAGCTGCTTAAGCTTCCCATGATCTAATAAGGGCAAAATTCTCTCTCTCTGTCTCTCTCTCTCTCTCTCTCTCTCTCTCTCTCTCTCTCTCTCTCTCTCTCTCTCTCTCTCTCTCTCCCTCCTCATCTCTCCCTCTCCCTCCTCCATCTCTCCCCAGGATTGTAAAGTAATTTGGGAGGCAGTTTGTTTGAAAGGCACTATAGAAAACCAAATTCCAGTTCTTCAATACTTTACACACTTCCTTCAAACAAACTTGTTTCTTCCCTGTGAGCAGAGAACTGCCCATAGCCTTATCAACAGCTTTGTTCTCCCTGTGAGCCTAATAGTCTCTCCTTAGTGGTGCAACTACAAAGGAAATCTCACAGCAGCAGAAGAAATATGATAGTTGGGAAAAGTGCAAGTGAATCAACTGATCGTTTTAAAGGGGGTGGGTGGCGGGTGCAGGATTTTGGGTTATGGGGCATCTCCCCTTCAGAATTCTTCAAAAATAGATAAAACACCAGTGCATTTTGGCAGCAGAAAAGACAGCGACACCAGAAAATACCATTGGAAGGCTAAACTATTTTAACAGTGTGTCTTGATGCAGGGCATCACTAGGAGTGGGCATTAGGTGCAGGAGCTCCAAACCTGTATTCATTAGCCTCAAATAAAGGAGTTCCAATTCCAGAAACTGACCTCCAGCCTATTTACTTGTTTCTTTTATTATTACAGGGTTGGAGGGGTTGGGACTTAAGCCCCTAATCTTTCCAGACCCTAGAAATGTCCCTGCCTTGATGTAGATACTATGCAGTTCTCAAATACAAACATACTCTAGTTCCTTGACATGTTGGAATTGTTTATTCTTTTGCTTTTATCCTTCCTCTTCCCTGGTTTCCATGTTTTACACCACCCACTTGTTTGCTAGTTTCTGTCCCCATTCATCTCTTTTTCTCTTGTTATGAGCTCTGACCCCCCACCTCCACCAATTAGATTCCTCGTCCCCCCCAAAATCCAGCATAACCCCCCAACTTTGTTTTCGATTATTATTCTTTGTCTCTTATCATGCCACTCACCTTCTTTCTAGCTCTAGCTCTAGCCCCCCCCCTACACACACATACACATTTCCAGCTCTCAGTTCCAACCAACACAGCTTGTTTCTGGTATTCTTTGCACTCTTTCTTGTACTTACCCTCTTTCTAGCTCTGGCAGTTTTCTGTAAGAAAACTATCAGTGCAAAGCAATCCCATCTAGCAGTGGAAATAGTGAATAACTTAAGCAATGATGACTGAAAAGCTGGTAATTTCCTAGAGATTAATGACCGGTTGGGGGGAAAGGTGGCCCAAGGTGCAGTCGAGGGCCAACCCCACCCAGCCGGTTATTAATTGATAGGAAATAACTGGCTCTAAGGTCATTATTGTGATTATAAGTCTAATCGAGGTATTTTTTTTAATTCTTTGGTGCTTTTATGAACTACTGGCATTCATCTTGTTTTCAGCAATAGTCCCCCATATCCATCTTGCATCCCCCATCCTCCTTGTTGCTCATTCCACATTTCCAGTTCTCAACCTCACCTATCCACCTTATGTTATGCTGTCATTACCCTGTCCTTTCCAACTCTAGCTCCCTGCCTTGCTTCCAGTTCTGTCCCACAACCTTGTTTCTAGCTTTGACCGCACCTTGCTTTCAGCACTGTCCCCTCTTTCATAGTTTCATCTCTCGTTTTCCATTTCTATCTGTGGTGGTCCTCTCTCATTGTTTCCAGTTCCAGTTCCTCATCCTATTTCCAGGTCTCATCTCCCACCTTCCTTTTTTCCAGCTTCCTTTTATACAACTCTCACGCTATGGGGAGGCAGTGTAGCCTTGCCATTAGAGCACAAAGCTTGAAGACTTGATGCATGGGTCTGAATTTCACACCCTGCACTCAGTCACTCTGTGTCCCTGAGCAGGATACTTAACTTTCCTGTGTTCTAAAGTACCTCTTTACACTCTTACTCTAATCTAAAGAATCTTTGTGCTGTTTGAATTCCATATGCACCTAAATTGGCAGCAAGATTATCACTCACTCCACCCTACTCCTGGAATGTAAAATGTATTTAGATATGATTTGTATGAGAGGCGCTAGATCCGACCAAGTTAATTTTCTTTTATACCCACCACCTTATATCCAACTATTTTATTTTCAGCTCTCATAACCCACCCACCTTGTTTCTACATTACTCCATTACCACCCTCTCTAGCAATCAGACACTCAGTGGTGCAAGAACCCCTTACCCAGCTGTACAAAACCCAGGCTAGTAGCCCCCCCCCCCATATCGATGTGTAAAAGACCCCTTTTGTGCCATAATCCCAAGCCATTTGGATAATCTATGTAGGCCGCACAATGACTGATCCAGAGATTGTGGAACAGGTTAACAGTTTCCAGGTTGTAGAAAGGTAGCATGCTTCCCAATTGAATGCTCTGCTGCAGCCTTGAACTTGCTAGGAGGATGTTGGGGACAGAGATTGCCCAGTTGCTAGTGGGGGGAGGAGGAGGAGAGCATAAAACTGCCATTGGAGGATTTGACCAAGTGAATTGCCTCAGTTTTTTCAATCAAGCAGTAATACATGTCTGGGTGTGGTATATCATAATATACTGTCATTCTTTGGGTGCCGTGTGAGGCACAAGGCAATGCCACATTCCTTAAACCACCCATGACGTGATGATAGCCTATGATATACCACACCCAGGAATGCATAACTGTGATTATGAAACAATCCCAACATGCTAGAAAAGGCTGATTTTGGTAATCAGGTTTGAACCATGATATTATACTGATATATCATCAAGGGTCAATTACTACCTCAGTTTCAAGGATTTCCGCAATCCATTTTATAATTAACAATATTAAAGGGCAGAGTGTGGTATATAATGGTATACTGTCATACCCTGGGTGTGTTGAGAGCCACAAAGTGTCTCATGCACTTGGAAAGTGATGATATCCCATGCGCTACTATAACCTGGAGTGTCTTATGAGAAGAGGCCTCTCTAATCAGGTCCATGGATTCTTTGTATCCAGTTCATAATAATAGTTATGCAACTGCTACTTCAAATCTCCATGGCTTGCAAAATCTTTTTGTAGTGAGGTGTGTATGACAGGTAACATACATTTTGAATAATCCAAGTGCAGAGCCAGAAGTAGGCAGGCCTCCTTGGTACTGAGTGTTACCACTTGATATGTTGAGTGGTTATCCATATGGAGGCATTGAAGCTCTGTGTGAAAGCACCAGTGTGTTTGATCTGAGCCCTGTCAATTTTTAATTTACACTTGGAAGAGGAGTTCCTGACATTATGAGGAAGCATTTGTAAAACATAATTTGTTGATACATTCCAGCTTATATTTCATATATGTTCTTTACTTAGCTTTCGCTTTTCTTTATAACTGTGGTCATTAACATGAAAAAGAGATCAGTGTCACCTTGACTTCATTTGGTCTGATAAGTCACTTGCCTGCCCTTGATTTCCATAGTTCTCTGCTTGCAACATCATCATCATTTCCACAACAGCAAATAGTGATGTCACAAGAGAGGACTATGATGTACAGTGTAGCCACGCAGGGTAGAGCAAATGAAGTCTGTGGGAAAATGATCCCATTTATATGTTGATATGGACACAAAACAAAGGGAGGATGCTAAAAACAGACAATAGATGTGATAAAATAAGTGAGATGTGTCTCAGAGGTGCATTTTCCACAGTTTCTGCTGAGAAGTTAGGGCCCTAGTCAGGGTTTTTTTTACTGGTATGGTAACATTCTACTCATTCTTTGCAGCCATTACAGACTGATGTTTTACAAGTTTACTCTCTGGGGTGGGGCTTCTTGTGGTTCCATATTCCTGCATGAACCCATCAGGGGATAGAGCTTTTTGCACTGCTGTTCCTATCGAGTAGAACTCACTTCCTGTCATGATTGGATGGGCCCATCATTAGAGCATTTTAAAGGTTTGCAAAAACAAATCCTTGTTCAGTTTGGCTTTTGGGACCACTTGAACAAAGCCTTTTGGTGCTGTTCTTTTGAACGCTGCATGAATCCAGACTATTTGAATTCTACTGTGTTTTAAGATATTAAATAGTTGCCCTGTATGGTGCCAGAGGTTTGGATGAGAACCTAACAATTAAGTTGCCTTCATTTGACTTAAGGTGCAGGATTTTATCCCTGAATTATTTCCTTTTACAACCTTTTATTATATTGCATATATTTTCAGGGCCACATAGGTCCTCTTATCAGGTGCCTAGCAAAAATCTGCATTGGTAGTAAAAGTCATCATACTATCCAAGTCTAGCTTCCCAAGGTTCAAAACATGGCAGTCACAGTATGAATATTCTTTTTGGCTAATTTACACATAAAACCTATATAAATCAATATAAATTATATTCCCAATTCTCGTGTGTTTGCTTTTACTAATATGGTAGAGCTGTCTTTTTTCTTTTCTTCTCATATTAGTCTTCTTAGACGTTGCAAGTAAAAAGTAGTTAATGAAAATGGCTCCAAATTTATCACAGTGTTGAAGAGATATAACTTAATTATTATAAACGGGCACACAATCTGACAAATATGGTGAATTCACGTATTTTTCGAGCTCTAGTAAAAGTGTATTAGATGTGGATAACACACAATTTTTGGATATTAATATGTTCAAAGACTTAAAAGCAGATTTTACAGTCAGAATGTTACCATGCTGAAATTATAATTATACAGTACACTCTCGATTATCCAACCTCCGTTCATCTGAACTCCCTATCTAATGGACGGTCGGATTGTCCCCCACAGATATCACACTTGGACATCAGACCCTAAAAATATTCAAGATATGGGAATGTAAGAACAATTGGTCCCACAGCCAAAAAATGCACCGTAAAACTTGCAATGGCAATGGCAGGTGACAAAAGCTTTCAAGCCTTTCGCTTAACTTATTGGTAAAGCCACACCAGGGCTTCATTAACCCCTACTCCATCATGCCAGAATGATTATAAAAGATCAATATGCCCTACAAGTTACTTTTTAAACATTACAGTAATTCCTTTGGTGATCTCGGCATGGGCAGGCTTCAGAACCCCTGAAAGCAATTAAACAAGCCCAATTGGGGCTGATGGGCACCTGACGGAAGAGGAAAATAGAGACAAGTTAAGTACAGACTTGAGGGGGGATAGGAGAAAGCAATTGCAAGAAAGAAGGTTGACCAAAGGGCTAAATTAGGGCGAGTGATTCGGAGTGAGGGTAGGTACAGGAGAAACAGCCAAGAGATTAAAAAGACAGCAGAAGGAAATACAAAAAACTAAATAAGGTACAGCTTTTAGTCTTTTTTGAGACTGTGCTCTCTCCCATATGTTTCATATGCTTATGCTCTGTACAATAACATCGCCTTATGGCAAGATTCTAACAGATTCAGCAAACTGCTAGTAATTTTATTTTACAGCTTATTTTGGGGAAGGGTTGCTTCTGCCAATAACATTTTGGACTGACTTCTCGTTTATCCATTCTCCCAATTATCCGACTATTTCGGATGTCTCCGAAGGCAGTCAGATAAACAACAGTGTACTGTACTTCATATTTCAAAAGCATGAGCGAAGTAAATACTACACTGGATAAAAGCCAAACTTTGGATGTCACAGCAAAGAAAAGGTTATGCACGGAGCATTTACTTAAGCATTAGGTGAAGGAATTGTTATTTCTACCTCAAAATATTTTATTGATAGAGATGATCAAAAACCTGTATGTCTCCCCAACAATCTTTAACTATCTTAGCAAGACTATTTACAGTACTAAAGGAAGCCCTATGTATCGAAAAAATACTCAAATAAAGACAAATCATTGTTTAAACATGTCTGTAAAAATGCCCCCCAAAAAAAACAGAACTTCAGAAGCATGTGAAAAAGACAAAAAAGTCACCAGTAAGAAATAATGTATGGTTCTGAACTAATTATATAAAATTTATAATAACGTTTTGACAGAAGAAAGACAAAAATATCACTAAATCTTGTGGAACCAAATGGGTAAAGCTATTATAGATAAAGATTCATGTTCTATTTGGTTAGTGGTGACCTGTGGTGCTAACAACTATCAGAAAAATCATGCTGCATTAATCCCAGCCAGTAGATGGATATGGCATTTTAGTGATCTATTTTATGACCTGCTCTTTGTAAGCAATTTTTCTGAATGAGCACCAGATCCTTGTATTGGATATATCCCCTCAGTGTTTACATTTGCAGATACTGAGGAGGCAATATTGACATGCAAATAAAGTGCCTGGCAAGGATGGCATACTCTGAGGGTGGACAGCATGTCCTGTGACAACATGGACTCCCAAGGAGCATGATGTCAGTACAGTGGGAGAGGCTCAAACTTTAAAGGCAACCCTCTGCCTACCACCTCTAGAATCCATTTGTCCATAATTATGGCTACCCATTAAAATAGCAACCACAAAATCGCAATGCAAAAATGGCAAATCCAATTCAGTGACTTACATTTAAGTGACATCTCATAAAGGTGACCATGCCAAAACAGCGATTTTCCCTGCCATGTAGCATTCAATAATGGCTACCACAAGCAAATAGTAAGATGCGCAAATACTGTCTCACTTAGTGTTACACTTGGACCTGTGGTTAGGAGCAAAACTGACTGAAACCATCGAATCATTACTGCCTTAGTTAGAAACTGCTTTTGTTTACAAACTACACTGGGTTTTGGTTGTTTGACATCATGTTGCTATGTCGAAATAGTGACTTTTTTATTTAAAAAAAATAACCAATTTGCCGAATTCAAAAAATCCAAATTAAAAGCAAATCATATTTTAATTGTAAACTCTAAAAAATGTAATACTACTAAAAATACAAATATTGCAAAGAAACATGAATCCAAAAACCAAAAAAAGTGTTATCAAGTCAGGTGTTCTTCATGTGTCATCTGAAACACACTTGAAATTGAAAATTGTAAGCCAGCCCTCTCAGGAAATCATAAGGGCTCCGCATTTCATAATCTGCCACTATTGCCTGAATCATTTCATTGATATCCTTGTACTTTCTCTTTTCAGTAGTACCAAAGGCCCCAGATACCATCCACTCGAGTTTGATCTGTCAGTCTTTGCTCCTCCTTCAGGCACTGAATGAGCTTCCAGACACTTGGGTGACATGCACTGAGCTGGCTACTAATTCCTCAATGCCAGCCTTCCACTGCATTATTGATGCAGGCTAGACCTCTTGAAGTTGCATCATGACAGTTCCACTGGTGAGGAGGGAATGCTGCTCTCCTGTGGCAAGATCATCCCCTTGGTCTGCCAACCCATGTGGACTCAAAATAATCCAGAATTGCTAGCAGAAGCTCTTCATGAGTTTTGAAAAATTCAAATTCTCTCAGGTCTTCAACAACAGTGGCAACATCAGATGTTGCCACATAGGTCAGTGAAAGTAGCATTCGCATATGTAATGTGAAGTCAGGCTCGGAACAGTACCTGTCTTGCACCAGCGGTTGCTTTAGAATCCTACACCATACCACTTGTGCTAGATGGAAAAAGCAACCCTTGACATCTGCTGTTGGGTATGAATCAGTGAATGCCTTCCAGGCAGATTTTTCGAAATCATTATGGCAGTGTTTGGAGCAAGGTTTGGGCAAAGTGCTTTAATTGTGCAAACACATGGGCATATGTAGTCATCTTTCTCGAACACATAAGGACATAAAGTGCTGTGACAACAGTCCCGGACTTCATACCATGCAGTGTGTATAACTGATCAAACAGTACAGGACATGATTTAAATATACTGTCCATCAGCCAATCGGTACGCTCGTGCAGGAATCTTAGGTTAGCATAGGTGACAAACATTAATAAGTGGTCCTGCTCTTTCCCGCTGTCATAAATAAGGAACAGCACCCCACAAGGTGTCACTGTGAACTCTGGTGGTAGTACCAGTTCCTTCACAGTGCTTGGCATTGCTGGGTACCCATGCTCCACTTGCCGAATTCTTTGGACAGTTCTTTTAATGAGCTACATATCAGGCAAACGACCAGCAACAGAGTCTGGTGCACTGGTTGTGCACTGCGCAACTACCTGTGAGGTGGTTTCAACACCACATCTTGCTTGCTGTCTGATGTTTGCCATGACCTTCCTGACCCCAACTTCCCCAGCATCCGCCACATGGTATGTTCTTTTATCTGTTACCTTGTTATCCACTGTGTGTATTCTTGAAAGACAGCTAAATCTATGAGAATCTGCACATCTCTAGTATTTTTTACCAGCCTTTTCTTATTCCCTTCAGTAAATAAACCCTGCATACAGAGCAAGGATCCTATCTTTCTGGCTAGTAATAAATTCCACATCCATTCCTTCAGCCGTTAGCATACTGAGTGAATGTGGTTAAACATACTACATTTACATAACAAGGACATGATCTAAACCTGGGCTAATGCAATCAATGCTGTAGGGCAGATGGTTTACTCCCCGGCCCCCACCTTGCATTCTGGGAAAAACAAAGCAAGCTAACAGGAAATGGTGCAGCTCCGTGTGGAGTGACAGGATTTAGAGCCTGTAGCACCTTTCAGAACTCTACGTTGCAATGAATGTGAGTAGACCGTAATTTCGAGTTCAGCTCCTTGAACAGATACGTTGTTGTTGTAGTTGACCACCCATTGCTTTTTTTAATGAGGCGGCAAACTTGTAAGGTGCTATTCTGTGTGATCACGATTTTAAAGATCGCTATTAGATCAGTGCTATTTTGGGGTTTGCAATTTTATAGTCGTGATTATAACATGGAACCATAATTATGATGGATAAGTGTGGCCCACTGATGAAGAGGGATTGTTCTCTCAAAGCACCAAGGAATTTTTTGTGGATGCCAAATAAAACTGTATTCTAGTGAGCCTTTTGTGTGCAGTGCTTTATTTTTTTCTGTTTCTAGTATTGTTGCCAGTTTGTACAGCTGCACCCACGTTTATCTCAGGTAGCACACAGTTCAAGTGTGTTTGTAGAGGCAACCCTCTGCCTACCACTTCTAGGACCTACTTGTTCATAAACATGATGAACCACTGTGGCCAGAAGTGGTGCAGCTGACTCTTCACTGACAGCTGGGTCATGGACTGGACAGGCAGGAGGATGACACCCATTGACCCGTCAATGCATAGCTTTGGAGAGGGGAGCTGGCTGCTAGGGCTGAAGGGGCACCACTTTCCCTATTTCTGCCTTTTTTTGGCCCTGGGCTACTGAACTTGGGCTTCAGGCACCAGGCTTGGTATTGCCATTGCTGAGGCTTCTGCAGAGGCTGCTGTGGCTGGAAAGACCTATACTGGAAGATCTTTTTCTTAAACTTTTGGGTCCTAGGGTCATGCTGGGATGATGCCACAGAGCCAAGGGTTGCACTGGACTTCTCAGTCCTAGGAAGATGTCCCTGTGCCCCAGGGCCAAAGAGACTGGTGCCCAGAAATGGGGCATTGGCTAGTTTGTGCTGGGTGTTTACTGTAAAGACGGAGAGCCACAGCCAGGCTCTGCAATGCATTTCAACAGCTGATGCTATAACATGGACACAAGAGTCATCCATATCCAGAGCCATCTGTAGCAGTTGTTTAGCCACTGCTTGACCCTGGTCTCTGACCAACTTCACTTTGAACTGGTGATCAGAAAGGAGTGAGGAAAGACATCATCCAACACTCCCAACAGAGATCAGCCAAAGTTGGCTATCATGTTGGCATTGCTCATCTGGCAGAGACCTAAGGATGCTGCAGCATAGACCTTTATCACCGCATCATAGAGCTGCTCTGATTCCTTGTCTGGGGCCTTGTCTACATTCTCTTGTCCACTGAGCTTCCTGAAAGCCAAGTCTGAGACCAGCCCTTCAGGCAAATGGAGGTCCAAGAACCAGAAAGGGACCCTGTACAAAATGTATACTTTTGGATTATATGGGTGGAGGGTACTGGGCAGGATGCTAGATGCTTCTGAAGCTCCAGGGTCAGTCCCAAGATGGCCTCAGCTATAGTAAAGGCAACCGCTGGAGATTCATCCCTGTCCAGGATGTCAGTGAAGTGGTATTTAGCCCTCTTCTGAACTGGTTCCAAGGATACACTTATGGACTCCAACACGAGTTAGAGCCATGGTCGGTTGACATTTTCTCCACCAAACTTAAGTCATAAGTGTGGGTCCTTGATGAACATATGGATGACACTCAATGATTAACTTGCTGTAGGCACAGGGTGGGGGGGGTCTTGAGTAAAGAATTCATCCAGACCCCATCCCCTGCAACCAGGTTAGTGCAAATACTTAGCATCTGCTAATGCCATCTTGGTTAGCATTCCAAGTACTTTCTGTCACATTGGTGCACTCATAATAATGACTGTGAGTGTGTTGTTATCACAGGGCCTTGTGGCAGGTCATAAATTGCATTTGTCATGTGCACATCTTGGCAAGCCTGCCACATTTGCAAGCATATTCTAACCAGCAAGCCATAAAGAGTGAGGAGGACATGCCTCATGTCCATTATGCTCTCAGTAAAAGCCAGTGGCAGTGAGTGGGAAGATGGAGCCTGTACTGGGAATTAGGGTGGTGGTGGTGGTGTGTGTGTTCTTCTGGATGAGGTATGGGGGTCTGCTGCACTGTAGTTCAGTGTGAGAGGTAGTATTCTGCACTAAGTAGCAGAAGGTAGGGGTTGTGAATGGTTTTTAGCTACCCCAACTCAAACTTGGTAGCCAAATATGTGGGAAGCAACATGACTTATTTTATACTAGCTCAAGATCAAACCTTAATCCCAGTTATAGGACCTCACATGAATCCCACAATATTGTGACTTTTGCTGGACAAGAAAGGTTTACAATTAACCGTGGTATATCACTCAATAGAAAAGAACATTTAGTTATTCATTTGGCATTTTAGTTAAGCAACATAGGCTTGAAAAGGGAAAAAAAACATTTAAGCAATTAGTAGGTAAATATGCAGGTAGAGTAGTACCCATCTGTACAGATCACTAGAACCTTGATAGTAACATTCTTTAGTGGAAGGGCTGTTGAATGTGTCTCTTTGCAGCTTGCAACAGTTTGTAAACAATTTATAAAGCTATTCTTAAGCATTTCAATATCAAGTCAATGTTGTAACACGGCTTTCCTTGACAATGTGTAAAGCAAGAAAGATACTAGCTGTAGTACAGCACCTGACCATATATTAAGTCTCTAATAATCCATGCTTGCTCCATCAATTCTTTATTCAAATGCAGTTTCCATGGCAGCTCAACAAATGGCTATAAAACAGTGCTGTGCTACTAGCATTGTTTCACAACCATGAATATCTACTCTAGCACGTATCCCATCATGAATTGCAACCCATATCCTGTAATATATGCAGATGAAAATCGAAGTACCAAGCACTGATCCTGACAGTAAGTTAGGAGGAGAAGTACCATATTAGTATACATAAAGCTAATAAGTATAGAATTACCTGGTTGAAAATCATTCCATTTCAACTCACGATATTACAGTTATCAGCAATATTTTCTGTGTCACCACCATGTCCAAAACTGTTTTTTTCATTGCAGTACAGGTGTTTAAAACAAAGTCACTGTTTCAGTATTATTGCTAGAATGTAAAATGATTTTATGTACTTGCCATGTTACAAGCTCATTAAACCACTCCACAGCATAGTTTTACCATAGAATGAATCCATGCCTGGGTGGTTGGAGGCACTTGTCCTGCAGCCTCATGACTCTCCCCCCCGGCCCCAGGCATGGCTTAATTCTCCAGCAGAACCATGCTGTAGTGTGGCTTAATGCTTACCTGGTATGAGGTGGGACATTGGTAGTAAACTGGCCTCTGCAGTGGAGGAAACTTGACAACAGCCAAAGGCCAGATAGTAACAGTTTGATAGCTCTTTGCAACAGCTATGTGCACACCTGGCTGCCACTCTTAGTCTTCTGTTCCCAGGTAATACTTTTTTCCAGTCCCTTTCCCTTGCCAAAGATCATAATATTATATAGTTTATTTGCTTTTGGAGTATTGTGCGTCAAGGGCTCACAGTCATAAAACAGTTGTGTTACCTGGTTTCAGCTCTGGATGCAGGAGTCTTCAGGCAAACATGAGGTGAATTCCTCCTGGTGGTACTTCACTGTAGGTGGGCTTCTGTTTTTAGGTGAGTGAGAAGATGCACAGTATGAAGATTGCATGTTCTTTTCTTCCTTCTGGTAGCTTTGATTTGATGTTAGGATGTTATGGTATTGTTAAATATGAATATACGAACATATGAACATGCCAGCAGATGAAGGCCTTGTGGTCTATCTAGTCTGCTGTATTGTGCAGTTTCCTATGTGTTTGCAAAGGGAATTGCCCCCTCCTCATTTCCCTTTTGAGCTCCTTCTTCTTCCCCCCCTTTCTCTACTCATTCCCCTTCTTCCTGCCGTTTTTCCTCTCACCTTGTTGCAACACCTCTTGAAGCTGACAACTGTTCTTAGGTATACCATGTCCTGTGGTATCTCATTTAATTTGCCCATCACCCTCTCAGTGAAAAAAGGTGCCATCTCATCTCCCTCCTGAACCTTCCCCCCACCAGCTTTAGGCTGTGCTCTGTAGTGGTCTTGTTGCCACTAAGGCTGACGAGCCCCTCAGTGCTCACCCTGTTAGTACCCTTAAGGTACTTGAGGTCTTTGTCACATCTCCTCTGTCCCTTCTTTCCTTAAGGGAGTACATGTTGAGCTCCTGGAACCTCTCATCGTATGTGTTGTCCTACTGGCCTTGGATCATTTTGGTGAAAATACAGTCAATTTCAGTTGTGGGCATATGTTCAGGGATCACAAAATGTGTGCACAGAACCGAAATGATCAAAAATAAACTCCACTGAGAAATGCATGAATAAATAAAGTGTGGTTTACATAAATTAGCTTGAAAAACATATTTAATCAAAGTATGGCATTTTTAAAAAGTACTTGAGGTACTGGGAATGTTTTTAATTAAAAGGCACCATAAATTTGTAAAATACTGTACTGTAAAAACATAATAAATACAATAGAAAACAGTACTGTACTGTTCAGTAATGCAGCTCACTTTGGTAGCATGTGGTCGGTTATTTTAGTTTGTAGGGTGCTCTTGGATGCCAGTCTCTCCAGTTAGCATTCAAAACCATGGAACCAGTTAAAGTCACTGTCTTCTCTTGTTTCTATGTAGCGGCATACCTTTCACTTGAATGTCCACATCTCTCCAGTGCTGGGTGCAGTCTCCTCATTTTTCTCCTCATCTTCCACCTCAGTGGTGTCCATGCCAAGAACAGAGGCACAGATCTCTGCATCAGATAGTTCACCTGATGTTGGCCCCTCTGTGTCAATTGACAATATAAGCAGCAAAATCTTCAGCTAGCATTCCAGGTGAAGGGGGTAGTGTTTCAGGCTTTGGCTCTATTGTGATTTGCTCATCTTCACTTGGTCCACAAAAGCTGGCTTTCCTAAAGCAGTTCTGTGTTGTTTCAGTTGAAACATCAACACAGGACTGGTTTACGAGGTGGATGTTTAATTTCTGTGCTTTCAGATTGAATGCTTCTCTGCCATTGCCAATGTCCATTACAATCTTTGACATGATCCTCTGCCTGTAATGCTGCTTAAGGCTATAAATGACACCATGGTCCATTGGCTGAGTAATCGACGTGCAGTTTAGTGGCAAAAAAAAGGGTAACATGTCTCAAACGTTTTAGTTTGTGCACTGGATAATTGTCCATGATCATTGATCCATGGGTTATTTAAGTTGAGGAAAGGATGGTACATGAGAAGGCATGGGCTAAGATCGGTAGGGGGCACATTTTGGAGACAGATGAGGAGACACTACTACACAGAAAGGGTGGTATCGAAATGGAATGCCCTTCCTGAGGGGATGATTTCATGTAAGACAGTGGGAAGTTTTAAGAGGGCATGGGACAGGGAAAGGGGAAGGTCTGGGGAGATAGGGCTGAGAATGACCTGGAGGTGAGAGGGTGGAGGAGGATGGGTCAGCTGCAATCTAAGGGTGCTAGCTGCACACTTAAGCAGACTAGAAAGACAACGAGGCCTGTTTCTGCTGGCAGATTCATATGTTCATATGTTCAGTGCATTTTTATTTCTGCCTCTGCATTCTCTTACCAATTGATTTAAGCTAGTTATTTTATTTATTTATGAAATGTTTCACCAGGAAGGCATGCTGAGCAACAAGTTGCTCATCTCCAGGTGCGACCTGGGGGTAGGGAACATGAAGCTAGTATACAGAGATTTGATACACAATATAGATATGCAATGTGATTACATTCAATAAAGTGATTTAGAATGGATATGACTGCACCAGGGAAATACCAGTGCCTGGTTAAAATAAATATGAAGAACAATATAGAGAGGAACTGGCACCTGCTTTAAAGGAACCACTTCAATTAGTGTGTGCTCCAAACCAATGTTCAGAATAATAGGCCCAGTGTATTCACGTTTCATGTGATAAATTTATTATTGTGCAAATCACATCAAGCAAAAAATCTCATATTTAGCAACCACATATGAAGGATATCCACAAAATTCACAATATCCAAAAGAGTCCACAGAGAGTCTACATATTGTCCATAAAGGTCCATAGATATCCAGATGTAAAATCAAACAGGCCTGCAAACAGGCCGGCAAGAAGCTTCTGCAGCAAGGCTGAGGGACAGATCCATGTCACCTGACTTGTTTCGCAATTGGCTTTCTCAAAGGGTGACGTGTAAGGGTTTCCAACTTCCTTTTAAGTGTGCTTTTTAAAGAGACAGTACACTTAAAATACATTATATGAACAAAGTGCATAAATGCTTGACCAAATACAAACAATATAACATATAGCAAAAGTTAATTTAATATATCACAGCAATTGGAAAGATAGAAACTGTGCCTTATATACTTAATATGGCACCAGTATTAAAATACTGCACACAAATCCCCATGAAAGTATCACATTGCAACTTCTTTCCATCATACAGGCCTGGCTTACCCTGGTAGGTCAAAATCAGTTTTTCAGTACAGAACTGAAAGATAGAAAGTTAGAGGAAGTTATAAATATAGCCACAACACCAATATAATCTGCATATTTATGAATCTAACACCAACATAAAAAGTAATAAATAAAATACATCTAATCTACTTTTTTTTCAGAAAAGGTTTGATTTTGATTCTGTCATTTAAACCTGGGGCACACATAGCTTTCATTAAGAAAATCCAATATTGCTCCCTCCTGAGAAGTAAGTTGTCATGATCACCACCTCTCTTTGTTATGATTGGTTTCTCTATAGCTGTGAATAGGAAACTATGCTCATTCAGATTCCTAAGTTTTGTAATATGCAAAGCTAATGCGTTTGTGATGTCATTATTTAAAATTGCCCTAGAATGTTCTCCAATTCTAATTTTAAAGGGAAATTTTGTTTTCCCTATATAGAATTGACCACAAGTGCATTCTGCCATGTAAATTACAGGTGACGTGGGTGTGTCCCTCAGCCTTGCTGCAGAAGCTTCTTGCTGGCCTGTTTGCAGGCCTGTTTGATTTTATGTCTGGATATCTATGGACATTTATAGACAATACATGGAAATTCTGTGGAGTCTTTTGGATATTGTAAATTTTGCGACTATCCTTCTTATGTGGCTGCTAAATGTGAGATTTTTTGCTTGATGTGATTTGCACAATAATAAATTTATCACATGAAACGTGAACACGCTGGGCCTACTAATTTGAACATTGGTTTGGAGCACTCACTAATTGAAGTAGTTCCTTTAAAGCAGGTGCCAGTTCCTCTCTACATTGTTATTCAATAAAGTGAATAGACTATACAGAGGTACTGAAAAGGAGGAATGCTATCAGGTATGAACTAGATGGATACAATGCTAACAGTCTGGAACTAGATAGATACAATAGCACTGATATCTTTGGCAAACACTTGGTGGGACATAGATTTGTAGCTAGAAAATGGCTTGATAGAATACAAGGAGGTTGAACTAGGGTATGATTGTGAGGAGAGACAGAGATAGAACAAAATTTTCCAGGTGTAACAAAAGTGCAAGGTTGACTATAAGTGCATTAGAGATTAAAGGTTAGCCAACAACTATGGCTAGAAAGGAGGGGGGGAAGATGGGTAGGTGGGGGGCATATAGGCAGATAGCGGGGGGGTGGAAAGGGGGAATTTGGAGGAGGTGAAGGCAAGGGGTGGATGAGAAGTGTCTGCCAAGGCCTGACCCCTACAGATTGCTGGGGAACCTGCCTGCACCAGGCGGAGGTCAAGCATGAACAAGAGGGAAGCAGGTTGTAGGCAGTGGGAGTTAGAGCATGTCAGGAAGGAAGAGAAGGGGGAGAGAAGGGTCTGCTGGGGCCTGGCCCCTCCAGTATGCTGTGGATCCTGCCTGCATAAGGCAGAGGTAGAGCACAACAGGAGGGACTCAGGTTGTAGGCAGCAGAGGTAGAGCATGACAGGAGGGAAGTAGGCAGCAATAGGGAGTAGGCTTCAAAAGGACCAAAAGAGAGAGGGAGGTGGAAGAGAAGAGGATCTGAGACCCAGCCCTTTCAGGAAAGAGTGGATTGGGAGTAAGAGGTGAGGAAGGTGTTTGCCTAGGTTCTGGATCCCTCTAGGATGCAGAGAACCCTGCCAGGGGCCTAGGCCAAACAACAGCTAGTGGGTAGTGAGGGTAAGCTGCTGTACAGAGGAGGGAATGGGTGGTGGCAGTAAGGTGGAAAGGAAGGGGTGCTTGGGGAGGATGTAGGGGGAGGGTTTTGCAGGAAAGAGGTGGGCGTGACGTTGAAGCAGGCTCATAGGGGAACAAGTTAAGGAGGATTGTAGCAGGAACAGCTAGCAGAGAGAAAGTTATGTAAGGCAGAGGCAAGGGAGTGGGAAGAGGAGTGTCATATTTGAGGTAGGAGGGAGTTCCAGATTTTGGGGAAGTGATGAGAGAAGCCTTATTGACTGATGAAGGTGGTATGATGGGGGACTAGCAGGTTGCAAGTGTTGAAGGATCTGAGAGAGTGGGAGGAAGGCAGGGGGTGGGATGGAGCATGAGAAGTAGGAGGGAAGTACACCAACCCAAAGTTTGGAAGTTAGCTTAGCACAGTGAGCCAGGCATCTGTTAGCAAGTGGGGGGAAGGACAGGGCACGGTAAAGGTCACAATGATGGGTTTGAGATGGGGCATCAAGAATGAATTGACAGAAGGAGTTGAAAAGGGAGTCTAATTTGGTAAGGGAAGATATGGGAGTGGCACCATAGACTACATCACAGTAGTCAAAAATAGGGAGGATTGTCTTCTGGACAAGTTCTCACCAGGCAGCAGGAGGGATGCAACTATGATTCCTGTAAAGGACTCTGAGCTTGGAGTGCATTTTTTTCAGAATGGTATCAATCTGGCCAGAGAAGCTGAGATGTTGCTCCAGCAGAACCCTAAGGTATCTGAAAGAGGGGGTGTCCTCAAGGATGGTCCCATTAAGGGTGTGGAAAGAGGGTAAGGGGTGGAGCCTAGAGAGTCTCTGCTTAATGCCATAGGTCATGGAGACTGTCTTTTTGGCATTTAGGAATAGTTGATGTGAGGCAAACCAGAGCTGAACCTGGTGGAAGTCATGCTGTAGAGTGGTTGCTACCTCAATGGTGGTCTTGCCAGGGATGAACAAGACGCATACATATGGATAGAAGAGGAGGTGGAGCAGACTGAGGGAAGGTAATTTAAGAAGATGAAGAAAAGGATGGGACCCAGCACAGAACTCTGTGGGACTCCTGTGGAGATTGTGAGGGGTGGAGAGATTGCATTCTGAATCCTGACTGATTGTGTTCTGCCTGTGAGGTAAGCTCTAAACTAGGTTAGAGCAGGAGTAGACAAACCAGCAGCCATAAGGGAGTCAAGAAGGAGGGAATGGGAGACTGTGTCAAATGCCTTGATGAAGTCGATAAAGATGACAGAAGTGATTAGGCCATTGTCCATCCCAGTAAGGATGGAGTCAGTGAGCCCAAGGAGGGAGGTGGTAGTGGAGTGGTTCTTCCGAAAACTACAGTGGCATGAAAAAGTATTTGCCCCCTTCCTGATTTTCTCTATTATTGCGTATTTGTCACACTGGATGTTTTCAGGTCTTTAGACAAAATATAATATTAGATAAAGGGAAACTGAGTGAACAAATAATACTTTTTTTTTTACTTATTTCATTCATTTAATGAAAAAGTTAACCAATACCAACTGGCACTGTGTGAAAAGTAATTGCCCCTAGTTAAATCAACCCAATTAAAGGGATAATTAGAGTCAGCTGATTGAACACAGCCAGGCTTGATTACAGCCAGCCCTGCTCAATATAAATCTCACTTATTTTGACCCTTACCATCAGAGTCACGTTGCCAGCACAAAGATTCAACAAGCACATTATGCCATGATCAAAGGAAGTTCCTGAAAGATCAGAAAAAATTTGTTGCCCTCTATCAGTCTGGAAAGGGTTACAAAGCTATTTCTAAGGCTCTGGGACTCCATCGAACCACAGTGAGAGCCATAATCTCCAAATGGAGAACACTTGGAACAGTAGTGAATCTTCCCAGGAGGGCGGCCTGCCAAAATTACTCCAAGGGCGCAGCGTAAATCATTCAGGAAGTCTCAAAGGATCCTAAAACAACATCCAAAGAACTTCAGGCTTCTCTTGCCTCAGCTAAGGTCAGTGTTCATGACTCACAATCAGAAAGAGACTGGGCAAAATGGCTTCATGTGAGAGTAGCATGGAAACCATGCATAACCAAGAAGAACATAAATGCTCGCTCTCATTTGCCAAGAAGCACCTGGATGATCCACAAGCCTTTGGGGAAAATGTTCTATGGACAGATGAGTCCAAAGTGGAACTTTTGGATGACATGGATCCCATAATGTCTCACGTAAAGCAAACACAGCATTCCACAGTAAGAACACCATACCAACAGTCAAACATGGTGGTGGTAGGTGATGGTGTGGGGATGCTTTGCTGCCTAAGGACCTGGATGACTTGCCATAATTAAAGGAACCATGAATTCTGCTCTGTACCAGAAAATTCTTAAGGAGAATGTCCGTCATCCTTCCCCAGCTGAAGCTGAAGCGTAGTTAGGTCATGCAGCAAGACAATGATCCAAAACACAAAAGCAAGTCCACATCAGAATGGCTAAAGAAGTAAAATTAAAGTTTTGGAGTGGCCTAGTCAAATTCCAGACTTAAACCCAATAGAGATGCTGTGGCAGGACCTGAAACGAGCAGTTCATGCTCGAAAATCTACCAAATGTTACTGAATTAAAGCAGTTCTGCGAGGAAGAGTGGGTTAAAATTCCTCCACAGCAATGTGAAAGACTGATATTGAATTATAGGAAGTGTTTGGTTGCAGTCACTGCAGCTAAATGTGGCGTAACCAGTTATTAAGTGTATGGGGGCAATTACTTTTTCACACAGTGCCAGTTGGTGTTGGTTAACTTTTTTTCATTAAATAAGTGAAATTAAAAAAAAAAACAAGTGTTATTTGTTCACTCAGGTTCCCTTTATCTAATATTACATTTTCTCTAAAGACCTGAAAACATCCAGTGTGACAAATATGCAATAATAGAGAAAATCAGGAAGGGGGCAAATACTTTTTCACGCCACTGTAGATTGGAACAAGGTGAAAAGGGAGGAGTCAGCAAGAAAAGAGGTCAATTTAGAGAGAACCAGGTGTTCTTGGAGCTTAGTAAGGACGGGGAGGAGGGAGCTTGGGGGATAGTTGGCAGGGGAGAAAAGATAGCCACCTTTAGGGAGAGGGAGGACCACCACATGTTTCTAGGGCATAGGGATGAAGGAGGATGTAAAGGAGAGATTTAGAATTAGAGAGAAAGGGTAGGCAATAGCTGGGGCTGAGAGGAAGAGAAGTTTAGGGTCAAGGTCATCCGGAGAGGAGCCTTTGGAAGGATTGAGAGAGAGGAGGGCCATTAATGTCTCCTCAGGGGAGATAGAACAGAATGAGAAAGGGGTGGGTATGGGAGGGTTGAGTAGGAGGAGAGAGGAGAGGAGAAATGAGTGGAGGAGAGGCCTGAGGAGGGATTTTAGAAGGGTTGAGGTACAGTAGGTGTAGTAGGAATTGAACTCTGAGCCACTATGCAAGGTTCAGACTCTAGTGTGTTGTTCATATTAAGCATGGGGTTGGGAGATGTGGGGGTGAATAGTGATTGGACTACTTTCCAAAATTTGGAGGGGGAGTTTATGTTACTGAGGAAAGAGGATTTAAAATATTCAGACTTGACAAGTCTGATTGCTTTAGTACAAGCATTTCTTAGCCTGCAATAGTTAGTAAGGGCTGATGGGAGCGGAGAGGCCTTGTGTTTCCTTCACTGTTTATCGTGCCCTCTGAGGAAGGTCAGTATGCCAGGGGTGATCCACGGATGATGGATACCTCGAACTCTAGTGCGTTTGAATGGGGCATGAATGTCACAGGTAGGTACAAATTTTTCTTTGAAGTAAGTGAGGGCTTGGTCGATGGAAGTGGTAGATACAATTTGGGACCAATCAGAATTGGCTATATCATTGAGGAGAGGGTTTAAAAGGACAGCAAACATTACAGGGATCACTCAAATTGTGAAAGCCCATGAAATGATATTTGAAACTAGGCACTTGACTTCCTTGTAGGTGTCAGGAGTCCTGGGATATGACTATCTAATTAACCTGTAATTCAAAACAAGGCAGCATCCATTTTAAAACAGGAAGTGATGTCACTGAGGGGCAAGCTGCATGTTGTTAATTACAGCTTGCCCCTCAGTGACATTTCTGTTGGTCTCATGATTCAATGAAATGGCTGCTGCCTGGTTTTGATTTACAGATGATTTAGGTATTCATAACACAGGATTTCTGACACCTACATGTAAGCCCAATACCTTATTTGAAAGATCTTTTTATGTGCTTTCACAGTTTCAGTGACCCCTCCAATATTTACTGTCTCTTTAAGTCAAGGGAATTGAAAGAGTGGAGTTGAAGAATTTTATATGGCAGTTTAGGTCTGTGGACCTTCCTGACCATGAAGATAGGGTGGTGATCATGGAGGGCATCTGGGAGGACACCAGACTTGATGACTCAGTGATGGTGGGAGGTGAGAGCCCAGTCTAACAGTGAGTGGTTTTGTGTTTTGTGATTTAGTCGGGTAGACTCTTGGATAGTTGGGAGAGATTTAGAGCAGAGATATCACTTTGTGTCTTAGAAGAGGTTGATGACAGCCAGCTTAGATTTACATTACCTAATAAATAAAGCTCACCTTTGTGTGAGATGGAAGCTATAAAGGTGATGAGGTCAATAGATTCAGACAGCTTGATACCTGGGCAACAGTAGATACCAACAATAAAGATAGGGGAGGAGAAAGGCAGGGCAATATTTACTACCAGGGCTTCATAAGTGAAGGGTAAGGCAGATGAGAGAACGGTAGTGTATTGGATAGAGGACTGGATATACATGGCCACTTCACCTCCCCATCTGCCCTATCCTGCCTGACTAAGGAATAGCCTAGGATGGCAATGGAGGGATCAGAAATGTTAGTATTTAGCCAAGTTTCAGTTAAGATTAGAATGTCTGGAGTGAGGAATATTATCATTGGCTGTAACAGATACATTTTCAGGACAAGGCTGCAGATATTTAAGTGATGGATCTTTAGGCCTTTTGGGAGGGCAGAGGTGGTGTTGGAAGGTTGTACATTAATGGAAGGATAGCAGCTGTGAGGGGATAGGGGAAGGGGACCAGGATTGGGATGTACATTTCCTGAGGCAAGTAATAGGAGTGCAAATAGAAGAGGGTAGCCATCTGGGAACTAGCGACCATCGAACAGTATGGTTCACAATAAACACAGCAATAGAGTCCAGCCATACAAAGGCACAACTACTGGACTTCAGGAGGGCTGACTTTGCCAAAATGGGTGAGTGCCTAAGGAATGCACTAGCAAATGGGCAGGAAGGAGGGGTGGAAGAACAATGGGGAATAATAAAAACTGCCATCACAGAGGTAACAAGCTTTTGTGTGAAGCAAATAAACAAAACAAAACGATGCAAGAAACCACTATGGTTCTCAAAGGAGGTGGCAGTGAAGGTTCAAGAGAAAAATAAAGCATTCAGATAGTACAAGGAATCACAGGAGGAGCAGGATAGAGATTTGTATCAGTTAAAGCAAAAGGAAGCTGGGAAGGCAGTCAGAACAGCAAAGGCCTGAACTGAGGAAAAGATAGCCTACTCAGTTAAGAAGGGGGATAAAACCTTTTTTAGGTACTTCAGGGAGCGAAGGAAGACTAAAGGAGGGATAGTGAGGCTTAATAAAGGGGAAGGGGTGGCAGAGGGTGACTGTGAAAAGGCAGAGATACTAAACAAATATTTTTGCACAGTATTTACAAATGAAGAGGGGGAGGTACCTAAAACAAACAACAGAAACACTCCGGATACAGAAGTTGATACCAGCCCATTTACAGAAGAAAGGGTTCTGAAAGAACTCTTAAAACTGAAGGTGGACAAAGCAATGGGGCCTGATGGGATTCATCCCAGAATTCTAAAAGAATAAGGGCAGAACTAGTGACACCACTGACTACCCTCTTTAACAAATCATGGGAGGATGGGGTGGTACCTGAGGACTGAAGGAGGGCAGATGTAATTCCCCTTCACAAAATTGGGAGCAGGACAGAAGCGGGAAACTACAGACCAGTTCGTTTAGTTTTAAAGTGATAGGGAAAATGATGGAATCACTTCTGAAGGAAAGAATTGTTGAGTACCTAGAGGCCAGAGGGGCACAGGACCCAAGGCAGTATGGATTCACAGCAGGAAGGTCATGCCAGATGAATCTAATAGATTTCTTTGACTGGGTGACCAAAGTAGTAGATCAGGGAGGGGCTGTGGACATAGCCTACCTAGACTTTAGCAAGGCATTTGACTCAGTCCCACACAAAAGATTAATATACAAGTTAGCCAGCCTGGGAGTGAGTCCCAAGATGATAGCCTGGGTAAAGAATTGGCTGGAGAATAGGACACAGAGGGTAATAATAAATGGAGTCCACACTGAAGAAAGGAGGGTTACGAGTGGGGTGCTACAGGGTTCAGTATTAGGACCAGTCCTCTTCAATGTCTTTGTAAGCGACATTGCAGAGGGACTGGAAGGAAAAGTACGTTTCTTTGCAGATGACAGAAAGATCTGTAACAGAGTTGATGCACAAGGTGGGATGGGAAGGATGAGAAGGGACTTGGCAAGGTTAGAGGAATGGTCAAATGTATGGCAGCTTAGATTTAATGCTAAGAAGTGCAAGGTAATGCACCTGGGAAACAAAAACCCAGGGGAAGAGTACACAATGGGGGGGGGGAGGTATTAACAACAACAAAAATGGAAAGGGACCTGGGGTAGTCATATCAGCGGACCTAAAGGTAAGCAAGCAATGTGAGAAGGCAGTAAGGATGGCTGGGGGGATACTGGGATGTATAGGGAGAGGCATCACCAGTAGAACACAGGAAGTTGTTATCCCTCTGTACAGACAGCTGGTGAGACCCCATCTGGAGTACTGTGTGCAGTTCTGGAGACCCAGTCTCCGCAAGGACATAGACAAGATGGAAGCTGTCCAGAGGAGGGCAACTAAAATAGTGCAGGGTCTGCACCGGAAGTCATATGAAGAGAGACTAAAGGAGATTAATATGTATAGCCTCCAGGAAAGGAGGGAGAGGGGGGACATGATAGAAACATTTAAGTACCTCATGGGATACAACAAAGTCCAAGAGGGTAGCATCTTTAAAAGGGTGTGCAAGAACAAGGGGCTGGTTTAAGAAGATAGAAGGGCGGCTCAGATGTAATGTAAGAGTATTTTTTCACAGAGGGTTGTGGATGCATGGAACGGCCTTCGGAGGAAGTTGTGGAGTCAAAAACAGTGGTTGAATTCAAGCATGCATGGGACAGCCATAAGGCAATTCTAGGGGGTGGGGGTAGAAAGAAGTAGGCTGCTGGTTAACTAGGATCTGCAGCTTATCCATTAGGTTGGGAAATGGGCAGACTGGGTGGGCCAAGCGGTTCTTATCTGCCATCAAATTCTATGTTTCTATGTTTCAAGTATAAGGAAGTGTAGTTTATGATATTTGTGGTGGACAGAGTATTCGTGATGTGTTTGAGGGGAGGGGGCTGGGTGAGTGGATAATCAGTAGACGATGGAAAGCGAGGTGACTAGAAGCTGTGAATAACATTGCAAGGGGTATGTGGGGGAAGTGAGTCAAGAGTATTTGAGGAGAATGGGGTAATAGCAAGAATGAAGAAGGGTGCTAGGAGATCATGGGGCAGGGAGAGGGGGCAGGGTTTTTAAATTGAGAAGTTTGTGGAGTTGTGTTGTAAATGATGGAAAGGAGAATTGAAAGATTTCACACGTCATCCAAACATTGGTGTTTGCAGTGTACTCCACAGGTAGAGTTTCAACATTTACCCCCTTAAAACAGTGTTTGTTTTTATTTGCCCACCAGTAAAAGTTTGGATTTTTCTGTGCCATCTGCATTGGAGAAGACCATGATACACACACACGCTCCTTTGCTTTTTTGTCTCTGGCTAAGTTTTCAGTTTTAAAGGACAAAGTCCCATCTGGAGTTGCCTGAAAGAAGAGGGTAGTCTTGTCAGCACTGAAAATGTTTCTAGGTTTGAACTCTGAGAGTAGGTTGGGGAGCACAGTCCTCATCCATTCGTCTGCTGCTTGTTGGTCAGCCTCTGCCCTCTTACCATGCAGTCTCTGGAAGCAAACTGAGTGCCGTTTCTTCCACCAAGATAACCTCCCAGAGGTGGGTTCAAAATCTAAACCCATGCTGATCGAGAGGCTTTTAGCCTTCTGAATGAGAAAATGTCCCAATAGTAAAATCCCTCTGTCATGAGCAGCAGAAAACCATTGCAGGAGGGCAGCCTCCACTCTGATGTTTTTTCTGTCTGTTTCCTGTTTTTTGTTTTTGGGCACCCACTACCCCAGTCTTTCAGTACAGCCTCCTTATGCCGTATGATATGGCCAAAACAGGAGAGGTCCACCCCCAAACTCTGCAGCAAGATCTTCCCTGCTTATTGATATTTCTATGAGCTTAACTTTCTGCTCTAGAGAGAGGATGCTCAGTGCCATCCTCTTTATTGCAGCAGCACAGCAGGTAGCAAGGGATTCCTGTGAGGTGAGAGCTTGTAGGAATTTTAGCCATCACCAATTATCACCTGCTCACCTACTTAGCAGGTTAGTTTCAGCACAGAGAACAGCGCACATTTTTACTTTTAACATCTGAAATCATTAACTTGGTAACCAGGGCAAATTGGCAGGTAATTATCTGCTTTAAAATACTTCATGGGCTCAAAAACTGGGGATAAAACAAGGCACACAAATAAAAATCTGTGTTGTACACAGCCGTACAAATTACAATGTGATAAATACGGAAGGTATTGGACCGGGCAGATGTGCGCACATAACTGAAATGTGAACACATCCAAAAAGGAACACAAGTGGAGTACCACTTAATGAGATGACAGTAAGATGTTCAGAAACGTCACACACGCACATACCCGTCTCCTGGTAATAATTATTTGAGAAAAGGTGCATATCTTATTCACTACAACATCCATGGAGCAGCATCCTTCTCCCTACATCACTAGACTGAAGTGGCGTTCCATGTTGTTGTTGACATTCCATCAAGAAACATCTGATAAAAATATTTTTGCCAAAGTCTGCACAATGGAGTCTGAACTTTGCTCTAGTTTTGTAGAGCTTTCAACACTTTCAATTAGACAATTACCAGATAGATAGATATATACTTTATTTGTAAAAGTGCCCATTTCCTGGGACTCTGAGTGCTGCAGAATTCATACACTACAATTATGAAAAACACACAAATCATATAACTCAGACACATACTAAATCCACTGAAAGCACATTTAAAATTACTATCGCAGTAAAATCAGAAACATTAAAATAATTCATATATAAATGCATGTGGGAACAGGTATGTTTTTAGACCCTTCTTAAAGGCTTCTACTGAGGGAGCCTCTCTTAAAAAAACAGGCAGGGAGTTCCACAGGGTAGATCTGGCCACCGAGAACACCCTATCTCCGGAATGATACAGCTTAGCCCTGGGAACCATCAGAAGGCCTCCCCCAGTAGAATGGAGAGCCCAGGGTGGGTGATAGGGGACAAGGAGATCTTGCAGATAGACAGGACCCCTTTCATGTAGAGCCTTGTTGGTAAGGAGCCCTACCTGGAAGACAGTCCTCCACCTGACCAGCATCCAGTGCAGTTCGCAGAGGACTGGGGTGATAGGTTCACATCTTCTTACCTCCATTAACAATCTTGCCACCACATTCTGCACCAACTGCAGACTGCAGAGGTTGCCTCCAGAAAGTCCTAGGTACAGAGTATTACAGTAGTCCAACCTGGTAGTGATGAAAGCATGTACCAGCATGGTCAGGTCCTCAAGTGGGATCAGGGCTCAGATTCGGGCATTGTTCCGGAGATGAAAAAAGCCACTCTTAACCATGGCCAACACATGGGCATCCAGAGTCAAGCCAGCATCCAGAATCACACCCAAATTCTTCACCTGTCTAAAAGGGACAAGAGGAACCCCCCCCCAGCACTAGGCCAGTGGTAAACCTCTCACTCCCCCCTCCACCCTGATGGCCCAGATCCATGACCAGTATTTCAGTCTTGTCTGTGTTAAAGTTGAAGCCAGTTGTGAATCATCCATGACTGGATCTCCTCAAGGCAGCTGTTAAATACAGAGACTGACACCTGGGTATTAGGCACACAAGACAGGTACAGCTGGGTATCATCTGCATAGCAGTGAAAACCCAGCTCACACTGCCTGATAATGTCCCCTAAAGGAAGCATGTACGCCATAAAGAACAAGGGCAACAAGACTGAACCCTGCGGAACCCCACAGCACAGAGGCTTCAGGGGAAATAAGGGTAACCCCATCATCACTCTTTGCACTCTATCTGTCAAGTATGACCTGAACCAGTTAATGACATTACTGAACAGGCCACACCAGAACCGCAGGCGGTCGAGGAGCACGTCATGGTCCATGATGTCAAACGCTGCACAGAGATCTAGGAGGACCAAGATGGTATGGGCTCTCCTATCCCTCACCATCAGGAGATATTCAGCACCCTCACCAGAGCAGTCTCCATACTATGCCATGCGCAAAATCCAGACTGGAAAGACTCAAATGTAGAGGAAGAGTCAAGATGTCTCTCAAGCTGAATGGCCACCACTTTCTCAATAACCATCCCTAAACATGGGAGGTTTGAGACTGGCCAGTAATTGCTGAGGCAGTCCAGGTCCAACGAGAGTTTCTTCAAAAGATGCCTAACCAAGGACTCCTTCAAAGCCAATGGGAACACCCCACTCCTCAAGGAACTCCAGACTATCTATGCAACCACAGGTCCTATCAGGTCCAGGCAACCAACTAAAAGACTGGTTGAACATGGGTCCAGATCACATTGGGCTAGCTGCAGCCTCAAGAGTATCTCCACAACCTCCTCCACCCCAACCAGCTCAAATTCAGCCCAGACAGGAAGAATGTTTCGGCACCCCTCTGGTCGGACCCTGTATCCCTTTCGAGAGATGCTCAAAGAGACCTCATCCCTGATGGAGGACACCTTGTCAGCGAAGAACAGAGCCAGCTTCTCACACCTAGTGCTAGAATCTGCTCCCCCAACACAGAGACAGGCAGGATATAAAAGCCCATCCCCCATGTGGAAGAGCTGAGCCGGTCTGCTCCTTGCTGCAGCAATCTCCCCAGACAAAAATTCTGCCTTTCTACAGGAGATTGGCCCCTGATAGTCAGCATGGTGTGACTTCAGGACCAATTTGTCCCCCTCCAGGCCAGATCTCCTCTAGCATCTTTCTAACCTCCTCCCCCTAGTCTTTAAATGCCAGAGTTCCTCATTATACCATGGAGGTTTCTGGTGAGTAGACAAGGGGCGGACATGAAGGGGTACAATAAAATCAAAGGCAGCAGTCATAGCTCTTTTATAGTCTGCCACTGCCTCCTCTGGCCCAACCCCACAAGCCACCCCAACACTCGATTCGTCCAGCACCACCAATAGTCCCACAGAGGGACTATGATATGCATATAATGAGAGCATCATTCCAATATAATATTAACAGGGCTTTGAAGTCACATAGTTGTTATATAAACAGTTCTCTGTTATTTCACTAGGTACGAATTATACCTTATATAAAATAAATGTTTTGACATTTTCACACATTGACTTGTAATAAGAGTACTCATGCAATGCATTATTAATGCACCTGTTTACACACAGTTCCAGTGTTGCTTATCAGTTTGCTCCTAAACAGTGAACAAAGTCTGCAGATCAAGTACCATTGTAGAGACTAACATAACTTGTGCAGAAACAAAATACTATTGCTACTCCAGCATAGCTAAGAATTGAGACATTTCAAGGGCAGAGAAAAAAATAACATGTTATTCATTAACTTAGCAATTTAAATCACACCTTCGTTGGCCTGTATGAAAATCAGTAAATCAGGTTTGGAGCTGGGCCAGCCTGGACCCATAGGTCCCATAGGGCTGTACAGTATACTGCACTGGGGCTCAAGGGAGTATTATGCTGAAGTGGTCATGGATGAGAGTAAGCAATTTCTGATTGGAGGGTGCT
The DNA here is from genome assembly GCA_016271365.2 of Neoceratodus forsteri. Classification (NCBI taxonomy): domain Eukaryota; kingdom Metazoa; phylum Chordata; order Ceratodontiformes; family Ceratodontidae; genus Neoceratodus; species Neoceratodus forsteri. The sequence goes on along the minus strand of CM028133.1, from coordinate 592,908,143 downwards.
TGTGGTGGTGTTGGGCATTGTGCTGCTACCTGCCATGCTCTCCCATCATGATCTGGTGCATGATTGATTGGCCAAAACCAAGTTGTCTTGTTACTTGTAGGCTGTTCTACTGCATTAATTCTCCAAGCTGGTGTCTGTATAGCTGAATCAACTCATAACCATTGGGATCAGTACTGCCTGTGTCACAATGGGGGAACTGCCCACGTGTGTGTTTCTTTGTTTACTTATTTATTTCTTTAATTCATTACCAAGAAGGAGCAATAGACAATGAAATGCCTGTTTTCACTCATGACCTACAACCCATGTTTCCATTAAAGACCTACTGGGCCAGGAGCAAATCAACTCACTGTAGATCTTACCCATTCTTTTCTAAAATGTGACCCATTCCTGAGTGCAACATACTGCGGCACCAGGCGGGATGCAATGAAGCACCTTGCAGTATTACTGCAGAGTGCTGCAGTATACTGCAGGGAACAGTGTAATTCAATGGTAATCAAGATCTTTTGTTATACAGTATTTTGTGACATGTCATTTACTGCAAGTTACTACATTGCATCCTGGCTGGCTCAACTGCAGTTGTTTTACAATACTGTACAAAGTCTGCTTTCAGCTGAGTTTTAATCCAATTAAAGTTAGAGCTGTAAAGGGCAACATCATACTCAAAAAGAACATCACATGTGTGGAACTGCCTCTTTGTCTAAGTGAGCTACTTCAATTTATTATAGCAGAATTATCCTATTATCTAAACCTAAATGTCCATACTGTTTCACTGTTGAAATGTTATACCTATATTACTATTCTTTACCAAAAATCTTATTAATGCACCAGTTAGGGTAACTTAATGCCACAAAGTAGGGAAATGTGGCATTAGGGTTTCCAACCCTAACTCCCTACTCCTACCCGACCAAGCAACAAAGGAAAAAAACATTAGGGGTTTGGGTCTCTGGAGTCTTGGCAAATCAGTGGTGGGGTCTTCCCTTGGGATTATCAACCCTAAAGCTCACCTTTCTCCCCCAGCTCATAGCCTCCTGTCCTAAGCACAAGGTACAGCTCCAAGCCAGTGCCTCACAGTGATGCACTCTTCAAAGGTAGAGAAGATTGTCTCACCACATCTTGCCAACACAATTAGTTGTAGTTTTTTTTCACTCAGGGTTCTGCGGGCCTTGCATGAAGAAAGAAGATCATGTGTAACATTGTTTGCTCAGAGAATGGGGTGGGCATTAGGGTTGATAACCCCAAGGAAGACCCCACCACTGATTTATCAAGACTCTAGAGACCCAAAACCCTAACATTTTTTCCATTTGCTAGTTTGGGGGGTGGGGTCGGGAGTTAGGGTTTCAAATCCTAACACCACACTTTCCTACTTTTTTGTTGTTGAGTTACCCAAACTGATGCATTAATGAAGATTTTTGCAAAGGATTTCCTTTCTTTTTGAGATAGTGGAATAATATCCTCATTCATGCAGGTCCTGTCAGGATCTGTGTGAACAGATGCAGATGCCCTGCACAAAGGGATGACTCCATCCACCAACAGAAGGGCAGGGCCCTTGTGAATCCTGCATTTCCGCACAGCGACGGATGTGAAGAATTCATGAGACTGTCTGCTGGGCTGTGGAAGTGCAGGGGCCTGTGTTCCCTGCACCTCCATATGGCCACAGATACAGATGATCGGGGCATCTGTTAGCCAATGCACAGGGCACTCTTCTGTCCATGGGTGGAGAGGTGCAGGGCCCTATTCTAACAGGACAGTTATCTTCACTATGTGGTACCTGGGCAAGTGTGGACAACCCTATACCTTTCTTTCCCAGGCTGGGGGGTGTCACATAACAGTGCCATCCCCAAACTCTCACCCCATCCAGCTTGATCACTGAGCTAATGCCCAAACTCAGCTCACTGGCACAGGATCACAAGGCATGCCCTCTGGGGTTAAGACTGGCACTACTCACAAAGTTTGTTAACAATAATTTATTTTTTTAAATTTTGACCCCAAATTTTCATGGTACTTGTTTTATACTTTGCCTTATAAACATGACATGTACCATTTATACTGTAGTATATCGGCCAAAATGTCATTTCCCAGGACTTCCGGTGAAACCTCTGATTGTAATGGTGGCTTAGCATTCCTCTCCATGATCCCCCTACCCTTTCAAACCAAAACCACAGCCAATAATCCATTCAAATTAACCTCAGGCAACTACAACTTTCATGGCAACGAACAAGCTACAAGGGCGGGTGAACAGATTTTCCAGTTTACCTGTGGATCCGGATCCTTCAGACCACAAGGCGTTAGACTCCAGCAATACCATTCAGGCCTGCTCCTCCACGCTGCGCACTACATCTAAATGCAAAGGCAAGCAAAAATCGCAATCTACTAAACAGATGGAGGACATGTTAGACAGGATTTTACATGAACTTAAAAAAATTAAGTCAGATTTTAAGGACTTTAAATGGGAGCACAAGCAGGCCCGAGCAGACATTTCCAAACTACAGCAACGGATGGTCACAGTGGAAGAAGAGCAACTTGCACAATCCGAGACCTCTAAGGAATGCTAGGCCATGGTCTCACAGATTGTGGAAATATGCCAAGCCCTCGGAGAGTGGTAAGAGGATACCAAAAACCGGAGTACCGGAGGGGAGTGAGGGAAACAATATCAACACATTCATATCATCATTACTTCATGAAGTTCTGAATCTGAGACATGAATATGAGTTGGAGATAGAAAAAGTCCACAGAGCCTTGGGCCCTCCACCCTCACAAATTGGAATGAGACCCCGCTCAATAATAATATGCTTCCTGAGGTATACCACTAAAGAAGAGCTGCTACGGAAGGCATGAACTAAGGGGAAGACCTTTTATCAATCCAACAGAGTATACTTTGATAATGACTATGCCCCTGCAACAATGCAGTGCCACAGGGAATATATACCACTGTTCCCAAATTTTTAGGGGCCTAAAGTTGAAGTTTGCACCCTATATCCCTCCAGGTTTCAGGTTCAATACCCCAATGAACAACAACGTTACTGTTTGGTTCAGGATGCTCTTGCAGACCTATAAACCAGGGGATATGAACTCCCAACCAAAGTGAACTTTCTGGGGCATTCAGTGGGGAAAGAAGCAACCACGTTTCGGCGAAGATCACTGGACCCACAGTCACAACAAGCTGCCTTGGACTCAGTGAAACAACTGCTTTGTCAGTTTGCCAGAAATATTGTCTGAAACTGGGAAAATCTTTATTTTACAGCATATGAGGTTGGGAGGTGAGTGCTAGGGTTGGCTGGGGAACCAGACCTGTGGCTTGAGTGGGGGGTGGAGGGGCTTCCCGGGTGTGTTCCCCGCTGCGGAGCCTGCCATTAACATTGTATTTAGTTGTTTAACCAGGTATAGCACTTAACAAGAGATAGCAGTAAGACTGATGTTGGGCTATTGTATCATGCACTTGAGGTGGTGTTGGGGAAATATGGTGCAGACACTGAAAAGATGGCTTATGGCGGTGATCGGTACCAGCACTCCCCTTTGGAGGGGCTAATTTGGAACCATTGGATCTTACAGGAGACCCCGGAAAGCTTCAGAGTAACTGATTTTTGGAACAAAATCTTATCTAGCTGTCCCTTAGGGGATGGGGGAGTAGTCTCCCGAACCCGGGGAAGGCCTCTATTAAAAATCTCTGAGCAGCCGGAGGCCAATCGATTGGGGATCCTATGGGTTTCCAGGCCGTAATTGCTGAGGAGGGTGGGACCATTGAGTGACTCTGCGAATAGCATTTAAACATAGTCTGGGGGATGTCTGCTCCCTCCATGCCTCCTGAGAGTGTTTACATTTGATGAAGTGCAGCAGCCCAGATGGGAAGGATACTGTTGAGTGACAGCGTTCACTGCAGGGGGGGGAGCTTATATCCGGGGAGTGGACCCTGGTAGTGACGGCAGTGGGGCGGCTACCCCGGTCAGGCCCTGGCCCTCCTCTCTGACCTCTAATGACACGTAGACTTGTTGATTTATATTCAAGTTCCTCACTGTAAGAAGTAACAGGGCAGAATCCATGGAAGACTCTTTTACAACAATGGCCCTATAACCCTCCCCCCCCCTTATTTGAAGGCCAACAGGGGGAAATAAGAGACTTATGGAAGATAAAACTTTATTGCACCATTTTCATTTTTTTCTTTAATTGCAAAATGCCTGCTAATCCTATTTTCTGTTTATATCTACATCTCTACAGATAGGAGTAATCTGAACCCCGGGGCACATTTAGTTGCCAGGAGTGCAATCCCAATAGTGGCTTCTATTTTTAGTTGCTGCCCACCTGAAGTTTGTAAGGGGATGGAAGTCTGTGCGCTAGAACTGTAAATAGTTTATTCTACATTGATTAGACTCGGACATCAGTTCAGAGGATGTCATTGTGGTCAGACTGTACTATTTCTACTATATTATACAAAAGTTTTAGACTGGAGTGCACTAAGAGAGGGAAATATATTTATAACAGTGCAGGCAGGATATTGTACCAATTGGCTGTGGATGGAAGGGTGGAGGGGTTGGCTTTGGAGGATTGTGACCTGTTTTTGCAACCATTATGACCCCAAACCAAAAAATTAAATTAGTCTCTCAGAATGTGAGTGGCTTGGGGGGCCTGATTCAAAGAGGAAAGTTGATATCCTACCTTATAAAATGGGCTCAAGAAATCCTGCAACCTGATTGGCTACAACATCTTCTGAGCCGTGTCCTTATCAGAAGATATTGCAGCCAACCAGCACTACCCTCCCCTCCTGAGCCCCAGTAAAACAATAAATCACTGAGCTGTGCCAACCCTAAACAAAAACACAGGGTGGCACAGCTCACAGCAGAGAAACGGCACCCTCTTTGAACACAATAAATGCCCTGTTATGCCGCCCTCACCCCATAACCAAACTCAAACTACAGTGAACCAAACTTATAAACTATGCTCCCCGACATTAAAAAAAAAACAGTTGCTTCAAATCTCCACTGTCCCAACAGCCAACTGCGATCCTCCGAGCATCCCGCGTGCTGCAAAGAAACGTCTTTCACCGCTAGCTCACACTCTCCATCCTGATATAGCAAGTCTGTTTCCCGCAGGGTCAGCACTCAATACACCTAGAAGAATTACCGTCAGTGAGCAAAGTGGTGGTAGCATAATGTTTTAAAATTTCATTAAAATATCCATTATTCTTTCTACTCTAACAGGAGCGCCCACGAGCAGGAATGGCGCCGAACCACGGGTACACTTGTTCATGAACGAGTTTGTCATTTAGTGTCCTGTAGCAGTCAAATATTGCAGTGCTTAGTTTGTATAACACTGGTCGAGAGGAATTAATTGTCCTAGAGAAATGAACACCCGAAGACATTTAATTTTATCTCTGAAAGCTAAAGTCGGGATTCCAGGCATGTGCCTTAGTGTCAGCTGTAACGCGCATGCCTGGAATCCCAGTTTCAACCTTTCAGAAATAAAATTAAATGTCTTTGGGTGCTCGTCTTTCTAAGAGAATTACTTCCTCTTGCCCAGTGTTATACAAACTAGGCAATGCAATATTTGACTGATACAGGACACTAAATGACTAACTCGTGCATGAACGAGTGCACCCGTGGCTCGGCGTCATTCCTGCTTGTGGACCCACACTGCACGGATTTTAAACAAACCATTCCTAATACAGTTTAGCCAGAATCATGCATATTCTTGATGTAATTTGAAAATGAAATTCCACCACTGCATTGCATACTGACAGTGCCTCCACATGCTCACTCTCGATGACACAGCAGCCAGCTTTTTTAAAAAAAAATAATCCTGCTGACTGTAAACAAAACAAAACAAACTGATACTAAAAAAAACAAAAAAAACTTTCTTTAAATCTTTCTCTAGTGACTGCATGTGTTGCAGATACAGAAATCCCACCCTTCTATAGTGATTTTTCCATTAACAAGCTACATTCCAATACAAAAACAGGGACTACATTTTCTTGTTTTCTACTAATATAAAATGTTTCACTCACTCTATGTCCATTTTTTGTGATTTTTTTATATTAACTTCTTTACAGCAGAGCCCATTTTATAAGCGCATTAACACACTCCTGGCTGTGCTCTTATCAGGAGATAACCCACACTCATTGTGTGTTATTGCTTGCATAAAAAATTGCACCCCCATATGATTTTACTGCAGGAAACTCATATGACCCCAACTGAGCATCAAAAGCTGTTGAAATTTGGGATGCAACCATTGTGGCAAGCTCTTACCACACGAGCAGAAGAAGGGGAGTGGCAATATTAATCCCTAACAATTCGGCATTTCAAAAAGAGACCTCATATTCCAACAGAGAGTGTACACTGGCAATGGACTGGGGATCTTGGTGGGGCACTCCCTATATAGTGGCTAGTATCTATCTCCCTCCGGGTTCAAACCCACAAACACATCAAACCCTGATAAACAAAATTATCCATTTTAAACAGGGAGTTTTAGTGTTAGGTGGGGACTTGAACCTTTTAATGGTTCCAGGGAAGGATAGCTCAAGCCCTAGCCCTCCACATATGACAGCTGGCCAGAGACATGGGAGGAGATTATTTAAAGAAATGGGCCTAGTTGATACCTGGAGACTTAGTAACCCAGGAAGTAGAGTATATATCCATTATTCAATGGTCTATCATACTTACTCCCGTATAGACCATTTTTTTTATTACAGCAGAACATAGCCTTCTTATAACCCCAACTCATTAACAAGGGCAGTGAAAATTTTCAAATCCTGCTCAAAAGGTAATTTCACAAAGCAAAGGCAAAATCACCTTTCAGGCCTGATTTACATAATTCCACCACCATTGGTCATGAGGTGGGGCCCCAAAAGGCCATGTTGAAAATCTGGGGCAAAATTATGCAAAATGACAAAGTTATACATCAACCTTTAAAACCCCATTGAAATACATTGAACCACACTTACCTTAATTTATCGTATTGCAGTCGGCAGGTCCAGCAGCAAGATGTGTCTTCAATTAGAGTGTGGATCTTCTCTGTGGGACAAGTTCTGGAGAGTAAGGGTGTGTGGGGGGTATGAGGAGGGTGTGAGGTGGTGGGTGCTGAGTGGGAAGTCAGGGTGGGGGTCAGATCGGTGAGGGTCAGATTTCTTTTTTTCAGAAAAAAAACAATGAGGGACAACATATTCTTCTTTGTAGGGGACACTGTTGACATTCTGACACTGGGAATTGTGTACCCCAGTGTCAGGTAACTGTTCAGTGACACCAGTGGTGGGCACCCCTGTGCAGCCATTTAGAAAATGGTACCAAGGGCGGGTGTCCTGGAGAGAAGGGGGTTCAAGACAAGCAGAATCAGGGGGAACCCTGGTTCACTTATAAAATACATATATATTATAAAACACTGGTAAGGGCAGGCAGGTGACCTGGGGGAATGATGTTGTAATGAGGTGGGGACCCTGGTCTACTTAACAAATAAGTAATAGTAGTAGTAATAGATTTTATTTCTATTGGGCACCCTTCCCCAAAGGCTCAGGGTGCCCTTACAGAGTATAAAACTGACAAACAGCACTCAAACAACCATACAAATGAGAATAAATAACAATAAATAACATTCACTAATATAAAATAGTTAGTATCAGTCAAACATAAAGCAGCTTGTCATATTTAATAGTTTCTCAGTCCCCAAAGGCTTGTTCAAAGAAAAAAGGTGTTAATTTCCTTTTAAATATCTCTATGGAAGGTGACTCCCACACAGACCCCAGCAAAGAATTCCATAGGATTGGGGCAGGCGCTTCAAAGGCCTGACCCCTGGAAGATTTTAGCCTTGCTCTGTGGACCTCCAGCAGGGCCTGTCCTGCAGATCAGAGAGAGCGACCCGGGGTGAAGAGATGCAGGAGATCCTTCAGGTAACCTGTACCCAGCACACACAGGGCCTTATAGTTCAGCAGACCTATTTTAAAGTAGATGCTCCAGCGCACCAGAGGTTAGTGCAGTTCACACAGCACCTGCATAATATGACAGGACCTTAAATGGTCCATCAATAGCCAAGCTGCAGCATTCTGCAGTAGATGCAAGCACTTCATTGCACCCTCTCTGACCCCAAGGTAGAGTGTGTTACAGTGTGGCCTGATTGTTAGAGGGGATAAGGGATTTAATATGGATGATATTACACAGATGGTAAAAGCCATTCCGGACAGCGGCCAACACCAGAGCATCAAGTGTCAGCTCGCTGTCCATAACAATACCCAAATTTCATACCTTGGTGGAAGCCGTCCATTTGGTTGAGCTGATCAAATGCCCTAAATCCTCACCAGGGACCTTCACTCCCTCCCTTCGATCCAACTCAGCCACCAGTACTTCAGTCTTCCCTGCATTGAGTCCCAAGCAGTTCAATGACGTCCATGCCCAGATTTTAGACAAGCACTGATTCAGCACATTGACTGCATCAGATCTTCCCAGTGTGAAAGACAGGTAGAGCTGAATATCGTCAGCATAGCAATGAAATCCCAGCCCGTCTTATGACATCATCCAAGGGCAGTATATTCTCTGCGAATAACATGGGGGACAAGGACAGAACCTTGGGGTACTCCACAAGACAGGGCCATCGGGTTTGAGGAATAATTCCCCCAAACCACCCTCTGGGACCTGTCGGGGAGGAAGGACTTAAACCAGCTGATGACCTTGCCAGTGATTCCAACATACTTCCTCAGCCTGTTCAATAACACCCCATGATCCATAGTGTCAAATGCTTATGAGAGATTAAGAAGAATGAGAATCGATTGCTCGCCTCTATCCCTCACCCTGAGCAGGTCATTCAACACCCATACTAATGTGGTCTCTGTGATGTGCATTGCCTTAAACCTGGACTGGAATGGCTCATAAATCTGGAAGTCCGTGAGGTGATTCTCAAGCTGCTACACAACCACCTTCTCAAGAACCTTCCCTGAAAAGGGAAGGTTTGAGATAGGTTAGTAATTTTCCAAGAAGTCGGGGTCCAAAGATGTTTTTTTCCTCAACATGGGCCTCACCAGAGCCTGTACTAAAGGCTCAGAGAAAATCCCTGTCACTAAGGAACACCCAACAATCTTATCAAAATCCAGGCAGAGCACCAATGCAATCAATAAGCAATCACATCAGGCCTGAGTTCAGGCTGCAGAAAGTTGGTTCCAGCAGCGAGATGACCCCACAGACCTCCTTTGTCATCACCATTCAGAACTTTCCCCAAGGAGACCAAGTGCATCCATCCCCCCAAGGCCCAACCCTGTCAGAAGATGACAATCTGATTGAAGAAATCCCAGCCCTAACAGAGGACACTCTGTCTGAGAAGAACCAAGTGAACTCCTTACATTTTTGAACTGAAAATGTTCTAATGGGTTCCAGACAGGCCAGATGTAAAAGCCTGTCCACAACCCAAAAGAGCTGAGCTAGTTGGTTATTCTCAGCTCCAATCATCCTGGACATAAAAGCTGCCTTTTTTCAGGTGATTGCATTCTGATACTCATCATAATGAGCCATCAGAACCAGCCTGACCTCCTGGGTCCTGGTTTTCCACCAATGCCTCTCTAACTGCCGTCCACTGGCTTTCAGTGCTTTCAGCTCACCATCAAACCACAGCGAGTCAAGATGTGAAACCAGTGGGTGCACATGGGCTGGTGCCAGATGATCCAAGGCACCTGTGACAACCCTATTATAGGCCACCAGGCCTCCTCCATGCAAGCCTCCAGCACAGACAAAATGTCCAGTTCTGCCATCAGTCCCTCTGGCCATAGCCCTTTTAAAGGGTGGAACTGTAGCATTTCAACATGGGAAGGGACAATGGGGGGATTCTAAAGCTGAACCTGATGGCACAATGATCCGACCAAACAACCAGATCAATCTGGAAGGTGTCAATCTCAAACCCCAGGGAGAACACCAGGTAAACAGATAAATAGCTAGGTATGTAGATAGACAGATAGATAGACAGATAGATAGATAGATAGATAGACAGACAGACAGACAGATAGACAGAATGGAGGCACTTTGCTTGTATTGTCTTTTTCTGCTAATCACACTTCAGCTGCAGGGAACCAGTAGGGGAGTTCCAGCTGTGGCTGCAGAACTCAAGGAAGTCCTACTGCTCTCATACAGAGAACATGGGTCAATAGCTTGTCTCGCTAAGCTGGGCACCCTGGATTTTGGGGTGCCCAGAAAAGGTATATCCGGCAAGTTTAAAAAACAAACAAACATCAGAATCTATCAAAATGTTGCTATTTACTTAGGTTCAGGGTTTTTTTTGTTTAGAAAGAGATTATTTCTGTGTTTTTTTAAGAGACTATTCTCTACATTTTCAATGTAAGTTTAAAATGAGAAATACTAAGACAATTGACACGATTGGGATTTTTTTCAGCATGAGAGGTAAATTATGAAAATAAGCAGTCATTATCTTTTTTTTTTACTGTTCATGAGGTAAATCATAAAATAAGCAATTGAAATCTTTTAATTTTTACCATTTGCATCAGGACATTAACTCTAATTGTTAGAACTCTGGAACCATATAATTTCACAGAACCTTCCAAAGGCTTGCCCTTGGCATGGGCCTCTTCAACCCTGAAAATTTCATGCAAAATTCCACACCATCTAGGCTGTAGGTGAGAGCAAAAAAATACCCAGTGTTAAGTACAGGGAAACCAAACATATGTTTTTTCCATTTTTCTGGAACTCCATTTCTCAAAGACCGAACAAGATGGTGTCACAAAACTTTTCACATCTTGAGACTCTGGCAACCTGACCACACATTCAAATTTTCATCAAACGACGCCAAAGTTATTAAGGTGTAAAAACTGGGGTTTAACATTAAAAGCCTACTCGGCCTTCACTGGGCAAGGCAAGTCAAGGCAATTTTATTTATAAGGAGCCCAATCCCGGAGCCTCTGGGTGCCTCTACGGGGGGCTACCACACTTCTATAATGTATTACATCAGTGTACGTGCATTTATATGCATTATGTGATGTATTTGTATAGATAAAATATTTTCCATTTCAATTCACAATTTTATGAGACGGAAGAGGTGGAAGGAGATCTCTGGCACCTCATATGCATTTGCATTTACATTGCTAAAATAATTCTATATTTATCAACCTATACTATATAGTCATATGTAATTTCTGTGTAAATACAGATGACTGCAGCGTTACTGATGCATATTTCATAAGTGTTTAAGAAACATTATTTTGAATGCTAAAATCATGCAATCAGAAAAAGGAAACACATTTCTTACTTAGCACGTGTACTGCATATACAGCATAACAACACCCCATCTGATGATTCTGTTTATTCAAGTGGATGTTAAACATCCCACATCACTTTTCAAAATGATCAGGGGAATTTCACTGGTATCCTGGCTAAATGTTCCCCATTTTCTAACCCATCAAAAGATAAACATGGTTTTATAATAATACGTAAGCATCTAGGCATGAAAAGTGTTGCATATGAAGATGGGGCATAGCCCATTATCACAAAACATGATTATTTTATTATATTTATAATTAAACAGATCTATGTACAGAGAACTGCATCTTTAGTTATATCTGCTATCTCTAATCACTCTTAACACAGATAGTTACTGTATTTGTTAGCTGCAAAACAAGACAAGTGCAGGCAGCTGGACAAGATATAGGATATGAAATCTACCAATGTTCCATATCTCTTTCAGCTGAAGAGAACATTCTGATAAACAGCTTAAGTGATATTTTATAACTTCTAAAATGTCCTAATGACAACAGAGTTTGAAAGCTGCTGTATAGTGCGCAGGCACAGAATGCCTGCCATATTCCACACCTGAGGTGGCTACACTTCAATGATTCTTTGGTGTTGAGTGGTGTGTAGACTGTAAAATGCTTTCATATGCCTACATGAAAGACATTATATAAATCAAAATGGTATAATATGGCATGGCATAGTAGCACAACACAATCCAATGGAATATTTTGCATTGCTTTATAATTTTCTGTGTTAGCATTAAAGTAATTGTGAAGAAGCAGTAATTTGTAATGTGACAGACAAAATAGTCTCAAGCTATTACTATTGGACTATTAGTGGGTTGTGTAAAAAAACTGCTGTCAATTGGTTTCATGCTTTCTAGGAGCAAATTTATCTATAGTTGGCAGTTCTATTAACCTGTCAAACCACAAGGTTGTGTGGCCTTGTTAATAGAACTACTGTGACCAAACTGCAGGGGGGATGTTATGATAACATGCTTGTGTGAAAGGACCATGCACCAACTCAGTAAATCCATTAACCAACAGAACTTCAAAAGAAAATGTCAGACTGAGAGACAAAAGTATCCAACTTGTTAACATTCAAGACATCAGTGGATACATATACTGTATAAGCAGAAAATAAGGTTGGGGGTTGAGGTGAGGGAGAACTCAGTAGGAGATGTGCCATTATGTGACTGTATTAGCTCACAGTGTGCACAACTGGGAAGGTGGTGGAGCACAACACTGAGCATAAAGCAAACATTCTAGCCATGGGATCGTGCAGCGTCCTTAATCAGAAAGAAGCAAAGATCGATGGTACACATGAATTGGCAAAACAACATTAAAAGTCCTTCTTGAATAGTGATTTAATTCTTCAAAATCCACACAAAATTTAGAGGATAAGATATGGGTATCCATACAGCCTGTGTCTATATTTGAGAGGTTTCCACTGTAACCAGGAACCTCATGAGGGAAGCCTGAGATGTCTCCTGGTTGTAATGGTAACCTCAAGAAGCTGACACAGGCTTGTCTGTGTGTGGAAGCCAATACATTATCTTTACTAGCATATGGGCACCACAAATGCAACTGTGGCCTGAGACCACATTGTCTGTGATTGCTGTTTTGCCTTCTGACGCTGATGCACTGTGAAGTCAGTCTCTCTTTCACCACTGTGGATGCTTGTACCAGGCGCTCTCTCATTCTGTCTGTTCTCATTGCCCCCAAAACAACTTTTCACTGCTCACAGGAGTAAACAACAAGCCCTATAACTGGCCAACTTTGTGTTACCGAAGAAGGAGAGCAAGAGCTGCTGGTAAAACCCTCACTGTTCCTCTTCCATCTGCTGCTCCCTCTTTGCCTCTTACACCACTTCTCCACAGGACTGAGTGCTTGCAGTTTGAAAAAGGCTGCTGTGTGGTGACATTCAAAGTTGTGTTCTAGTTGTCGCATCCATACTGTAGCAGAACAATATTTTGATTTCACTACTACAGGACAATAAACCTTTTCTGGGGATAGATTTCCATCTTCAGCCACATTTCCCAAACACTGGAACAACTTTAAAATGCAGAAACAAAACGTGCTTTTCAAATTTTGTAAAACAGTACACCCAAGAAGATAGAGTTTCACCAGTGCTCTAGTGCTTTACCTCACTCTGAGGCATCATCAGAGAGAGGGGGCAGGACAGCACATGAAGTCTCTCTTAGTAGGCTCCTTTGAAGCTATAGGGCCAGATATTCAAAACTTTGCACTGAGCGCAAACCATTTGTAGAAGTTTAGTGCGGGATTAGCGCGGGCTTGCTATATTCAAAAGGCCAAATAGGGTGCACAAACTACATTAGTGCTGGGCAAAATCATAATGTATGCAAGGGGCAAACTGAGTGGGCGTGTACATGAATACAGGCGCAATGATATATTCAGCGACTAGCACCATGCAAAGTGGTTTTGTGTGCCTTAGCACGACACTTAGCGCAGTGTACATTACTGCCCAGGAAAAGGTAGTCTTAACCCTGGTCAATCAGCTTTGCATAACATTTTGGCATTGTGTTGTGTTTGCGTGGCTTTTGTATGGCTTTGCATGACCCTAACAAATAAATATGATACATAGACAAAGCCAGACATAGAGGAAACATGCTTCTCACTGATGGCATCGCAATGATGCCATCATCTGCCACTAGTCTCAGCCATGCCAGGCAGTAAGTGGTGACCCTGCCACCAGTGGACAGCATGGCAGTGTGGCCATACAGCACACACCTGCGGACCACTCTTCTGTGGACACCAACAAATGCCAGCACACACATGCAGCACTGTGGGCATGGAGGGTGTTGAGGGGAGAGTGTACAGGTGGCCAGGTTGTGCCACAGACCAGGTGTGTCCACAAGGCTGGGACACATCATGTATTGCACATGGGCCAGTATTAGGAGTATCCCAACACCAGTGTGCCTTTCTGATAATATATGCCCCCCCAGCCATATACCACACAGCTGTACAACTGCCACAGCACACAAAGCCAGATATGTATATGTCACTGTGAGCATCCCATGCCAGAGGTGCAGCATCTGTGGGTCACACAACTGCGTAACAGTAATGTCCACTGTCAGTAAACACCTGCATGTTGGGCCTGTCACTGTGTATAGTGCAGTCATCATCACTGCCCTACACACCATAGACAGTGCTGTGTCCACACTCTACTGGTCTCCTTGGTACTGTAGTATCTGCTGTGCACTGTAGCGTGACCTACAGTGTGACAGTTGCATGCAGCACCACCATCTGTGCCTATGCTGTGTTGTCCCCTGGGGTACAATATTCTATGCTATGCTGTACTGTTTACATGTAGCCTACAGCTATCATCATGTGCTGTCAGACTGACCTACAGGTGGAGCTGCAGTTGGACCTGGCCAGCCCCTGTACTTCCAGACTGACCTACTGTTGGAGCTGTGGGACCCTGCAGTAATGCTGGGCAAACTGCATGCAAATTAGGGCAAAATGAGATGCTAATCTGGATGTTTGCCTAGAGACTACCTACGTAGGCTCATTTGCATGTCACATTTGAATATGGCAAAGTTAAACGTGTTTGCAATAGGCAAATGGTTTAGCTCTGCGCTAAACCCATGCAAAAGTGTTAGCACTGCACAAACAGTTCAGGGAATATTATACAGTTTTGAACACCACTTTCACATGCGCTGCTGCCTGCAGCTGTACTGGGTTCACACATTTGCTGGCATACACATTGGTGACATAGTTCACCTCTATCTACCTTCATGTCACTGTGCACTGTGTTGCTGTTGTGGTTTGCACTTCCTGGTTGCTGTATTCAGAGCTGTCTTATTCCAGGGCTCAGTTTGCCCTGCACTCCCAGCCCCGTTTGCCCAGCCTCATTCCCATGCCATATTCAGAAGCTGTGTGCCCCAGACTATTCCTTTTGAATATAGCTTGCCTTTTGCTCTGGGCTAAGTTTGTCCACCGGGCAGTGCTAATTTAGCCCTGGGGCAAAGTTTTGAATACCTGCCCATAGTGCTTCATTTGTATGTACAGCACTTTAGTCATGTTACCATTTTGTAGGCACAGGCATATACTGCCCTTAAATTAATATGTAGTAAATAATTACCAGCAGGATCAATGCCTTCTAATCGAAAATCAGTGCACAATAAAAAAAGAGTCTTGGATCACCTGTGTAATCCCCATACATATATTAATAAGAGAGGTGATAGTGAATTGCACAAGAGAAAGGGGATAAAGAGCAATACATATAAAGAAACATAGAGGGGGAACTTGTGGACGATAACCAGGAGATCCTACATAGCAAGGTATATAGCATCAGAGGTGTCGTTATGCAGGTCTGGTGGTCAAGTGAGCAAGTGGAGGTCACACTGTTAGCACTGGTGGTCCTATTTATGTCATGTAACAAAAAAAAAGCTTAGCCATCTGTGTTAACTCAGAGGAAAATGAGCTGCAGGAATGAAAACAAAATCAACAGTGGCATCACTTAAACTGCTACGCTATTAACAGTTGGAACATGTAATTTAATCATACTGGACTGGATGTGTTCATAATGTCCTTTATGTTTGAGAACATTTAGAAAGAACATACAAGCAAGAGAGACAGTAATCTGAGATATCATATATTAACATTTATTCACATCATCTTGTTACATCAATCATTTCTATATATCAGGTTCATACGATATATTCCCAAAGGTAGGCTGGAAATAAAAGGCAGGACTCTTAGTATACTGAGGAAACCACTACTGTTGTCTATTACCTATCCTCTATTTCAAGAAGGGGACATAATCAAATTGTGCTCAGACCCATAAAAATGAGGGTTTCAAGTGTTTCTACCTTGTTTCCTTTTGAAGGAGTTTTTTTTTAGATCTATCAGCTCATCTTTGTGATTTATGGCAGTACTGCAGCACCATACACTTGAATGTATTGAGGCTGTCCTCATGCTCTGCAGCAAAGTGGTACCCCAAGGGAGTTTCCAATCTTCAGTTTGCAATGTCCCTTACATGCTCTTTGCAGTCAGACCTTATAGAGGTTTGATGGTACAACCTATATACACTTTGGGATATGGTCATCTACACCACAGTGCAGGTGGCAGTAGTAGGAGAAGGTGGGTGGCACAGTCCTGCATCCACTTGAACCCACTGTGCTTTCTCTCTATTATTAACTGGCACCACCATTCCAGGACTGGCCCTTATTGTTGCTTGCTAATGATATACTTGCCTCAATAAAAGTATGCCTTCTAACTGCAACAGGAGGAACATGGCAATGCTACCTCCCTGGCACCCACTCTTCATGCCTTCCTAAGTGCCTATAAAAATGTATAGAAGCAGTCAAGATAAAAAAATAATGCTCACTTTCAAAAAGTTATTTAATCACTGTAAACGTTTCAATTAGCGCCTTATTTAGATTACTGAAACACTGTAAATTGTTCATAAAACAAATAAAACTAGTCAAAAGCAATGACAAGGATCAAAACCTATCTCACACTATACTTAAGTTTTAAAATTTCTAATTATTCTTTATATGTCAGTTTCCAGATGTTTTTTGAGACTAATTTGGCTTGGTTGCAGAGAGCTCTAAAACAATCTGTCTCTCCAAGTCCCAAGTGCTGATTTCTGTATGATGAATTTGACCTAGCAATGCATCATGCTACAACATGGTGACCACAGTTCAGATGGCATTCCCAGAGTACCATGTCAGAGCTGATTGGGGTGCAGGATTATCACAGCAGTGAGGCACTTGGCTCATGGATGCAAAGGCAGGAGGGAGCCAGTCACCCCTCATTTGTGCTCCCCCTATCAGCTGATGGCAGGGTGCCACTGACTTCGGCACTGAAGACCATTGCTCACCCATCATTCCAGCACAGGAAAGGTTCAGCTGAGTGACCCTATTGATGAGGTGGGGACAGAAGAACCAGAGAAATATCCAGACAGAAAATTCACATAAAAATGTGCTTTTTAGTTTGGAAATTGGTTATTTTATCATTTTTAGTGGAACATACTTACCATAGATTATAGTGAGCATAACACCCTATTGTGTTTAGAAGCTTGAAAGTCTAATTCTGTCTTTTAACAGGATTCATGTGTAGTATAAATAGAACATCATTTGATCTGCAGCAGGATACCATACTAATCCCACTCCTGAGAAAAACCTGCTTCTAATCCACTTGTTGTCCTAGCAGTTGCCGGCCTAATGACCTTTAATTCATAAAGACGGAAAGTGCCCAGGAGTGTGCCATGACTGAGCTGATCTACTGTAGTCTAACCAGTGTTCTGTCCTGTTCACCTAGTACAGCCCTTTTCCTGCAGCTTTCAATAAGTGAAGCAAGGCAGTCACATCTTGAGATCTTTAATTTGAAGTGAAATTTCTGAGGGGAGGGGGATGTATCTTGCAATCATACAGGTTTCATTTAAAGCCAATCTACAGTGTGTGAGTATTAAACGGTCTACTCTGGAAAATCTATGACAATCATAATATTTTGACAGAATTCAGATAGTATTTTAAAATTTATTCATTTTTTCGTTTACTGCGTATGAACACTGAGTAACAGTACACATTACCAGTAATGGCCCTGGCAGTTGTAAATAAGGCACAGGGTCATAATGTTGCAAGACATTATGCCACTGAAATATACCGCAATGCCAGTACAGCGCAATATATTGCCAGTGGCATAGGTCATTTTCTGCCCCTGCTGGCACCCTCCATTACAGGAGGCTGCACCCCTGAACCACCTCAAATAAAATACCTAACTCTGGGGGGGGGTTAACAGTAAAAATTGCACAAAGTGCGAAAAAAGTAAAAATTCATGCATCTGGGTCCAGGAATCAAAACCTAGTCCCAAATGCACTGCTTGCCTTCCTTGCTACCAGTGGTTCATCCCGTTGAGCCATGGCAACTGCTCAGTGGACCCCTGTCCCAGCAGAGGTTTTATGCCCTGCCTGGGAGAGTGAGAGTGTGCACTACCTCAAATACTGACTTTCATGGTTTTGCACCCCTCTCACTCATCATTACTACACTGTTACTGTTGCATGGTTTTGTTGTACACTGTAGAGCCTATGGCAAAGGTACCCGGTAGGGTAAACAAATTCTGACCAGAGCTGATAGAGCTTTAGTTGAGGAATTTGGGGTAAAATTATTGAAAATGACCAAAGTTATGAGCCTGAGTTCACAAAATGTAATGTAGCCTCATAAATTTTTCTTGTTCTGTAATATTTTTTCACCAAAATTTCAACATAGCCTTGTTATGACCCCGCCTCATAAAGAAGGGCAGAGAAAATGTTGAACTCATGGCCTAAAGGAGATTTTGCACAAGGACTGCAAAATCAACTTTTAGGATGCAAAAACACATTTGGGGCAGGAGTTGAAAAGTAACACCTGTTAAATTCATGAGGTGCTGTAAAGAAATGGCTATGGTGAAAATCTGGGGTAAAAATATTGAATGTTATCAAACTTACCAGACTGCATCTGCAAAATTCAATATAACCTCGTAACTTTATTTTTAAAAAATATTTTTACATCAAATTTATAACATAGGCTTCTTATGACCCCACCTCATGAACAGGGTCAGAGAAAATGGTCTTGTCTGAAAGGTGATTTCATGCAGCGACTGAAAATCACCTTTTGGGATATAAACAAACATTTTGTTCAGGATTTAAAATATGACAGCTGTCACATTCATGAGGTGCAGTAAAGATATGACTGTGCTTGGCCCAGTGGCGCTGAGGGTTGAGGCGCTGGACGCCACACCTCACCCCACGCCGGTGACCCATGTTCGGGAACGGGCACGGGTTGCCAGGGGTCGGTGGGGCGGAGATGGATTGAGCATCCGGAGGACTGCTCTCCATCTCTGGGGTGGGGGGATTTGGTCGACCAGTGCTTGTCTGACCCCTAGCGGAGGCTGGGGGACCGACAGCACGTAGCCGTAAGACTAGGGGAAGGCGGGATGTGGCTGACGCTTGACTAGTGCGCACACGGGAGCGTTCGCGCACTCAGTCGCTGGCATCATTGCACACCATGGCCTGTCGGGGGGGGGAAGCAAGAAAAATATGGGCACGGCAGCACGACGTCGTTCTCTGGTGCCATTCCTGGAGGACGCCTCCCTGGCATGGATCCGTTGTGGTGGGTCGAGTCGCTTCTCACCACCCTGCCGTGAAGGGTAAGTCGTGGGGTGCGGAAGGGAGGGGGTCTCATGTCCAGGAATGGCACCGGGGGAATGGCGGAGTGCGGGGGGGTACCCGGAGCTCCGAGAAAAATAACACCCAAAGATATGACTGTGTTGTAAATATGGGGTAAAAACAGATAAAATTGTCAAAATTACATGTCTGTGTTTGCAGGATTCAAAGTAGGCTCATAACTTTGTTGTTTTTTTAATATTTTTACACAAAACTTTCAACAAAGCCTTCTTATAACCCCATCTTATGAACAGAGGCAGAGAAAATGTTCAACTCCTGCCTGAAAAGTGATTTCATGCAGGGACCATGAAATCACCTTTTGGGACAGATTTATCTAATGTCAGTGCAATTGATCATGAGGTATGCTTCCAAAAAGGCATGTTGAAAATTTTGCCAAAAATATGCAGAAATGGCCTAGTTTTATGACACTAAGTCCAAAACACCATTGAAATACACTGAACCACATGCGTGATTCTTCAGTTTACAGTCTGGCTTTGAATAGTGAAGATGTGTCTGCCGTTCAGAGAGGATTATGGCGTTTGACCTACTATGGGCAAATAAGGGCTTGGGAGGGTGTGGATTGATGGGTACTGAGTGGGAGGGTCAGGTGAGGAGTACAGTAATGGCTGCAAAAGACATTGATGGAGCTTTTCTTTCTACAGGGTTCAGACAAAGAAAAAAGACTGAGGAGTCCTCATCATGGTACTGAGGATTGGACACCCTAGTGTCACTGTTATGTTTCTGGGGGGCAGGTGGTGGGTACTTAGAGGGAGGGTTGGGTGGGGAGGGAAGGCTAAGAAGTCCTGGTATCTCTACTTTTGTGCTTTAAACTCAGGATCAGCAGGGCTCTAGGGAGGGGGAAGTTAAAGTCGGTCATAAATGGGGTTTTGTGTGTGCAGTGTGTTACTATTTGGCTTGTAATCTGCACCAATATGGATGGTAAGGTTAGGTAAGCTGGGTATATGCAGTTGACAGCCCATTAGGGATGTACTGGGGTCAACAGATCATGACACTAGGGTACTGAGCACCCACAGTGTCACTGTTATGTTTCTGGGAGTGTGTGGCGTGGTGGGTGTGGTATGCCAACCAAACACTGAAACTTTGATGGCAAAATCCTTCACAGTGACAATTTCAACAGGATTTGAAATTATTGCTGTGAGGGACCTGAGGGCAAAATTTCTCCCTTTTGCCATGTGTCATCCTCCCTTCAAATCAACTGTGACTCACAGTTGATAATCTTTAGAAGGAGGGGCACAGCCCTATGCATTGGAGGCTTGGGGGGCGCAGCCCCTGAAAGAAACACTCCAATGTCAGACAGACTAAGTTTCACCTGCCGACATTGGGGATCTTGCTATGCCGAAATTTGACAACAGTGTAAACTGGTGGGTGCTGAGAGGGAGGTTGGGAGGGGGGAAGGAAAAAAAGACAGAGGAGTCCTGATCTCTCTACTTTGTGTTTGTAATTTCAACTCCAAACCAGCAGTGCTCTAGGGAGTGGATGATATAGTGGGTAAAAAAAAAAAGGTTCTGCATGCGCAGTGTATTACTATATGGCTTGTAAACTGCATCAATATACTTGTATATTCGTGCAGCTCACAGCCAAATAGTAACACACTGTGCACACAAAACCCATTTTTTACTGAGTGTAACTCCCCCTCCCTAGAGCTCTGCTGGTGCAGAGCTGAATATACAAACACAAAAGTAGAGAGTAAACAGAGAGGTTGTGCTCAGAACTCCTAAAGTGGAGTAAAAAGACTAATAGCAGGGGAAATTAGTAAATACTGACCTCCACGTGCATGAACCAGACTGTTGTTTATTGATCACTGTATTTTGATACTGTAACTATTGTTGTTTACTGCTCACTGTCTGACTCTGGCTGGATCTCTTGAATGTTGTTACTTGTCCTCTTTTCAACATAGTAATATTGCTCTGTTCTTGTCTTTCTTGTACCCTGTTTTGTTTTTTCATTTTTGATG
Source organism: Neoceratodus forsteri (assembly GCA_016271365.2). NCBI lineage: Eukaryota > Metazoa > Chordata > Ceratodontiformes > Ceratodontidae > Neoceratodus > Neoceratodus forsteri. The sequence continues at coordinate 592,886,798 of CM028133.1, read as the reverse complement.
TGGAGCCTTTGCAAAGGAGTCCTTGACTCAAAGGTTGTAATTCTGATTATTTCAACAAATAAATAAATAAAATATCTGCATGTATATAAACAAATGTCATATTCCCATTTGTTTCTCAACTAAGAGTGCTTTTATTATTCAGACAGTACAAACTCAGTGCAATTTCATATCACTGAAACTAATTCAATATCAAAAAACAGCAATAGATAACTTAGAAAATATCGTACAGTCACTGTACCAGTCTCTGTGCTCTTCTTAGCTCAATTGCCTAATCCAGGGTACTAGAAATACATTTTTTCAGCTCAGTTGCCTAAATCCAAAGACTACTACCCAAACGGAGATTCCACAAAAGCAGGTAGGAGCCAAAGGCACAAATCGCAAACTTCGGTTGACCGCATCTTCGTGGTCAAATGAACTCCACGTGTGGTGTGCATCTGCCTCTTAGATCCCCAGGCTAGGGGCATCAGTGGACTGCACTCTGTTGTCGGACCTGTCCACAGCTGCTTGGACAGCCTACATATGGATGTGCTGATGATTCAGAGCCTAAAACTCCATCCTTAGAGCTGGGCAATAGTGGAATTCTTATCCTTTTATATGTATCAATTGTCATAGTAACTAACAACAGTTACCTTATAGGCTTGGATTTTTCTTAGCCAAAAATGTATTTCATCTCTGTTGTTACATTTTGTCACACTTAGTCAATCAGTTACTATAAAAAATAAAAAAAATGTTTTAAAGTGTATTTTAAATAGTAAGTCACATCACCCTGAGCAGTGCTACCATGTCTAAACTTACAATAAATAAACATTTATATCATAATAAATATGCATTTCATATAATTAAAGTTGTTCTTCCTTATGAATTAGTATTTACACTTTATTGTTTTTTATTCTTACTTTATAAATTTTCTCCATTCTTAAAGTCCCACCAGACTTAAATGTCATTATTAAAAAGTTCCATAAGTGCAGAAGATGAACCAAATAAAGATTTATTCATTTATGGCCCCAGCACCAGAAGGAATTAAAAATCTGGCAACTATGCCCAATGCTGAAGCACAAGGAACACAAAAACTTTCAACCACCCCACATCTGCGAAAAATATAAAATAAATGGATTCATGAACTGTTCAGCTGAATGTGTAATTTACATGCATCTTCACTATGGGAATGGTACAGGGGAGTGAGGATGTGTGTGGTGGGTTTAGGGGGTGGGAGGTGCATGCGCAGTGGGAGGTCGGTTGGGGGTGTATGTGTACGATCAACACTGGAATGCTTGTTTTTAGAGTTAAAAAAAAAAGTAAAAGACATCGAGGGACCTTTTTTGTTTACTGCAATCTGTGAACATGCTTGGGAGGGGGCCACAGGACACCAGGGCTGTTAAATAAAAATTAATGGGAACAGAGCCAGTATTGGAGAGTGGGAGGCACCACTGGATACCAGGGAAAATAAACTATATTGAGTCTGGAATCCTGTACTGTGGTAATAATTTTTTGCCAGCATTTTCTGCTCTGGCAATAAACGATTTATTGTTACAGAAAAGGATTATGGACATAGACTTTTTCTTAATCCTTTTCCTCCCAATGGAATCCTTTTCCATGAATCCTTTGCTTTAGTCACATAAAAGGATTCCATCTTATTTTCAATCTTTTTTCTCAAGATGATTCCTTTTTTGCGACTGCTATTTCTTTCATGTGAAAAAGGAATCTGTTTGCAAAAAAAGTACTTTTTTTAAAAAAAAATGAAGTCCAAAATCCTTTTTTGTGAGGTGATTCCTTTTTCCTGAAAAAAGGATTCACAAAGGAAGGAAGTTAGCAAGTCGCGAAAAAGGATTTAAAAGTGGTAAAAAAATTTTCCTGGGCCATATTATAAAAAAATAAAAATTACACATCATGAAGTCCAGATGAGCACAATACAAGTGCTGGTGTCTGTGTAAAGCACCATTTGACTGTGTTATTCAAGTGCTTTGTTTGAAAAAATAAAAAATAAGAAGGCAACTTACAAAAAGGAATTTTTTTCTCACAAAAAAGGATTGGTACCTCAAGAAATAAAATCCTTTTTGATGAGACCATATTCCTTTGCCATTCCAGGTAGATATCCTGGAGAGGAAAATTCCCATTGAAAATAATGGGAACTTAAAAACTGAATAACTTTGAAATGGATTAATATTTTTTCACCAAACAATTGGAAGGCACGTCTGTGTCCCAAGCTCTTTCTACCATAGACATTTCACACCACAGTTACACTCTGGGAGCAAGGTGATGACAAAAAAACTGTGAAAAGGGTACATTTTAAGGTTTTTGCCTATCCCAATATCAGAATGCGCACACCCAACCTGAACAAAACTTGATAAGTCAAAAGACCTACTCCACGAGACAGTGCATGCCAAATTTCGTGCAAATCCATTGAACGGTTGCAAAGTTATTAAAGTGCAAAATTTGAGGTTTAACATAGAAACCCCAGCTCAACTCTAACTAAAGGGGTACTACTACACCCCTAGAATATGTATATACTAGAGACAGACAGAGCGAGAGAGAGAGATAGAAAGATAGATAGATAGTTAGTTAGATAGTTAGGAAGATAGGCAGATAATGGATAAATGTGGTGTACAAGGATTTCTACCCACTGAGACTATAAAGGCCACAAGGGCAAAGACTGAGTGGCTTCATAGGCTCATTAGCTTCCAAGATGGTTATACTTCTAAGTGCATCACACTTACCCATTAGTTATTGAATATAATACATTTGGATGGTCACTTTTTTCATACGTATGGGTAATTTTCATGGTTGGCTCTCTTAGTGTTTAGAGCACTTCCTGTTTGCTCCCTTTTTATGTTGCTTGCACGCATGTGCAAGAAACATAGTGCCATCATGGGAGATTTCGGAGGTGTGTCACCTCCACCTCCAATTCAGTTAGTGAGCTGGCAGGCGCGGCCCCTGTAAGCAATGCATTTTGGAGCTGTCCATGACATGCTCGAAACGCCGTAACGCCTGATTGAGGAGCTACGCTTCAGTGAGCAGAGATAAAAGCCCATTGAAGCGTAGCTCCCCACATGCAGGCGTGTGTGCCCCCGCACCTACTGCATAGCCGACGGGTGCCCAATCCCATCGGCTGAGCTGCGCCTTCCCGAAGTTGTAGGTGCCACGCTGGGAGCCCAGCGTGTCAATGAAGTCCTTTGGCCGAGGGTGCCCAATCCCCGTCAGCTGAACACCCCAACATCCTTGTGCCATGCTGGAGCCCACTCCAGCATGGCAAGCAATCCCCTGACGTCTTTTTTAACCTGAAAAGCGAAAACAGTCCGGCGAATCTCCGACCCCCACAACCGCACCCACCCACTGTGCACCCAGCCTCCCCACGCCCCCTCACCCCATACTTACCTCCGGACTCCGGCATGATGATCTTCGGTGGACCGGGAACACGTCTGCACTCTTCAAAGCCGACCGCGAACTGAGGAAATGCCGGTAAGCTGTATAATGGCCTAGATAGGGGTTTCAACTTTGTTGCATATCTCAGGCATTTTGGGAATTTTGCACCAAATTTTCAACATGGGGTTTTTGGGACCCCTTCTCATGAATGATGTCACTGTCATGGCATTATTCGGCCTGAAGGGCTGATTTCACGCAGTGACTGAGAAATCACCCTTCGGCCTGAATACCACCATGACAGTGACATCATTCATGAGAAGGGGTCCCAAAACCCCATGTTGAAAATTTGGCAAAATTCAAAAAACTGTTTTAATGAAAGTGTGTAGCAGTTCCTACGCAGGCTCGTAAGTTCACGAAATTTCAATATTTTCACTCCATATTTTCAAAATTGCCATTTTACCACACCTCCTTATGAGCAGTACAGCTGTCATTTTTCACATCCTGCCCAAAATGTGTTTCCGCCCATGTAGCGCACAATGGCGCAGTCGGTGTGCAAACTCAATGTATGGGACACTTTAACAAAATCACAGTGACACTGTTCATGAGCAGAGGTCTTAAAACGGCTATGTTGAAAATTTGGTGAAAAAATTCCTAAAAATGACTGTTTTACGAGCGTGCGTTGTGCAGTTCCCTCACGCTCGTAAGTTAGCAAATTTTCAATTTTTGCACTCCAATGACTTCCAAATACCTAAACAGCAGATAGAAGCAAGCAACATTCAGCACTGACAAATGCTTGTTTGTCATGGTATGTTTCATAGTTCTGTGGGTTTTTGGTTTGCTTTTTTTTTTTTGCCTTGTTTGGTTTTCCGTAGTGTAGTGGCTCCCTATATCCTTATTTCACTGGTGGTGTGTGGGTTTCAGTTTGGTTCAGTAGTTTGGTTTAGTACTGTAGTCCAGAGTGATATTTGTGGGGGCGCAGTGCAGTGGGGGTGTTGTGGGGAGAATGGTATTGGAAGCAGTAGGAGCAGCATGTTGGAGAGTTGCATTAGAGCACTGGGAGTGGTATACAAACAGTATATTTGGAAATGTTGTCTAGAGTGTGAAGGAACTGACTATAGGATGATGACATCTAGTGAATTAAGCTTTGAGGGACAGTATTTTTTTGCAGGCTGTTCTTTCCCCCAGGATTGAAGAATAATTTTGTTCTGCATTAGTTTTCTTTACAGTATTTGGAGGGGCAGCTTTCTAGATGTGTGCATAAGTGTGGAATTATGGTTAACTGTTTTGATGGGTGTTTTATATGTGTGGTAATTGGTTAATTGGTTTTGTAATTGACTGGTAATAGTTTTGTTCCATAGGGTTTAATATACTCTAGGTATTTGATTTTAATTAATGTATGTATATATCTTTAATTGCTTTATTAGTGCAGGTATATATTTTTTTCCCTAAAAGTTTTTCTTGAGTTTATAATATTAGACAAAGACATATACATATCTATGTACAAAATTTCAAAAAATGAAGGTTCATGCAAAGTGAGCATAATAATTGAAGTAGATCCAAATACAAAGTGGATTACAATGTTGTAAAATATCTTAACATAAGAAAGGCTCCACAGTGATGCAAGATAATGGAAATAATCCAGGGGTGGTTCCAAGGAGTGATAAGCAATCATATTATCTCTGTTGAGGAATAAGGCTAGTGCATTAAGACTTTCCAAGCCCTGGTGAGAGGCCTATGCAGTGTGACAGAACAAAGGTATGAAGGCTATCAGGGCCATGGAAGGAGTGAGGCAAGGTTGTCTTAGTAGGGTAGGGAAAAAGTGGAGGTAGACAGCCAGAGGCCAGGGATAAGTTGAAGCCAAGGCGGGGGGGGTGAGGTGGAGGGATGAGAGGTTGAAGTAAGGGGGGGAGAAAGTTGAGAAAACACATCGGGCACTCATAGGGTGGTGCAGAGGCAGGATGGGAGTCTTCCGTCTGATAGCTTATATGAAGGGCGAGTTAGTAAATTAAGGTAAGAAAACTGAAAGAGCACACTACCTCACATGTGAGGGGCAGGCATCAGGAGTTATCAGCTTTCCAGTGCAGGAAAGGGCCCCAGATTTTGTCATAGCAGGGTAGGTGTCCAATGGCAACATGGGCCACCCTTTCATACTTCACTGTAAGGGGAAAGAAAGTTGAGCCATTCCATTGATGTAGGAGGTACAGTGTCTCTCCAAGAGGCAAGGTGACTTGCTTTTCAGCTGCAAGGGCCCCTATAGCCCAGAGTTCCTGTGTGTGGGTCAACAATATGCTGGCCAAAGGAGGTCTAAAAGGGCAAAACATGGGTCTTTCACCCCAAAAAGAGGGACAATGCCCCAGAGAATGACCAAAATGTGTCCCAGTAATGATCAATCAGAGGACAGTGCCACAGGATATCTGACAGAGAGGCCTGAGGAGATGAGCATTTCCAGCAGTCACTGTGTGGGATTATGCTGGCTTTGTAGAGCCAGAGTGGAGTATGATAGGCCTTAGGCATGATCTTATATTGGAGAGTCTTAACCTGTACCTCTCTTGAGGCTTTGTAGATTTGTGGCCAGGGTTACGTGTGATATGGGTGAGTTTTAAACAGTGAGCTGCATAACAGTGACTACTAAACACCAAAAGCAAAAGCATCAAACAGCACTAGTTAGGTTTAGTTTTAGATCTTTAAGTATAAATGAAGTATAAATACAACTTCAGACCCTAAATGTAAGTAAGGCAGGTGGTTTAGATGGAGTTGAGGCAAGATTTCTCAAGGTTGGTGCTGATATTTTAACACCAATAGTAACCTATCTTTTAATCTGGAGTCTTACTAGTTCAATAGTCCCTGACGTGTGGAAAATGGGTAAGGTGATACCGATTCATAAAGGAGGAGATAGTACTACACCATCTAATTATAGACCAATTACAATACTTCCTATATTATCAAAAATCTTAGAACGTAGTGTTCATTCAAATTTAGTTATTAAATGGAATCAAATGCAATTTTTACAGATAAACAACATGGGATTAGACTGGGAAGATCCACAAACACCGCCCTACTGGATTCCATAACCAGGTAGTAACATCACTGGATCAGGGAAAAAGCACTGGGGCGGTGTTCATGGACCTCAGCAAAGCTTTCGATTTGGCTCAGCATAGAAAATTATTAGAAAAATTTTGGTTGGTTGGGGTAGAGGAAGGACCATTAACATGGATGGCATCATGTTTGCCAAATTGCAGGTAGTGTGTCGTTAACAGAGACTCAGTGTCAAGCCTTGAGGAAATAAATCATGGTGTTCCTCAGGGGTCGATACTCGTCCCGATGATGTTTAATGTTTACATAAATGAACTCATGCAAACAATAAAATATGGAGAGATCAGATTATATGTGGATGATATGGTTTTATTGGTCTCGGCAAAGAATGTGGGAATTGTGGAACAACTGTTGCAGAGGGACTTAATCCTATTGGAAAAGTGGATAGGCTACTCTGGTCTCTTACTTAATGTGAAGAAAACTCAGTGCATGAGGTTTTTTTTAGGGCATAAGTTGAAAACTGAGCCACAGTTACACATCCACTTATCTAGTGGTACACAAATTGAGGAGGTAAAAGGTTATCGGTATTTGGGATTGTATATAGATTCTGGTATGACTTTTGAAAATCATGCTGACATTCACGTAAAAAAGTTAACTCACCAGAAACAGATGGAATCGGATATTAAATGAAAATATATCTGATTCCCATTGGGATAAATGCTGGAAACTTTGTCATGACTCCTTTAAAGATATGCGTAGTAGGTTAATTCAATTTAAAGTTTTACATTTATGGTATAAAACACCATCTCATTTATACAATATAGGTTTACTACCTAATAATAAGTGCTGGCGATGTAACTCACCAAATGGTGATCTTTTACATATACTATGGTCATATAAACCTGTATCTAATTTATGGCAAACTATTCATAATGCAGTTTCTGAAATTATCGGTCGTAATATCTTATTTGAGCCTAAACTCTGCCTATTAGGAATTACAAATAATAATATAAATCTAACAAAATATCAGTACGAGTGGCTACAGATCCTATTCATGCAAGTTAAGAGACTGACTTTAATGCACTGGAAATCCTATTTAACACCTACTCTTACTGACATCCTAAATAATTTGACTTATATTGCCTCTTTGGAAAGAATTTCGTACCTGACATCAGACCGACTCAATGAGTTTTATTTGCGTTGGCAGGACTATTTAAATTTTCTTCAAACCCATAAGTGATGAACATTGCTAAATTTTCTTTTTCTCTTTTTAAATAGATACATTTTTTATGTTTAGATTCAGTTGTATAATCAACCTTCTATGCAGCTCCTTTTGTTTATTACAAAATTGATAACTACGTTAACCCGATTTCTTTTGTTGTTATTACTTTCTCATTATAGTACAGGCTGCTAATTATGCACTGAGTTAAGTAAATATACAAGACCCTTTCTTTTAGGGTGCAATATATACAATTATTATATTGGTAATTTGTCATAATAATATGTTAAACATACTATTACTTGCATTACCTACTATAAAATGTGAACTTCTACCTGTTTCAGGTAACATATACTGTACTATGTGTTATGGATAAAGACTTGATAAACAAATTAACTGCAAAAAAAAAGTTAACTAAAGATTGGGTGCCCTTAGAAGGTTAGCAGGTGTTTTGCCTAAATTAGCTACAGAGAAACTTGTTAAACAAATGTTGATGCCGGTACTTGAATATGGTGCACTGATTTATATGAATTCCTCTCAGAGAGTGTTAAAGAAGGTTAAACAAACAGTTTACAGATTGGGTAAATTTATTGTTATGGGTAAATATAAAATGCATCATTGCACATTATATAATCAATTAAATTGGTTGCATCCTGATGCTCAAAGAAATTACTGTATATATGGTTAATTAATTGTCGTAAGATTATATATGCGAAAAGCACTCATCCTTTGGCTAAGTATGTTAAGTTACGGTTTCCTGATAATAAAAGTTTTTGTAGAAGAAATTTAGAAAATAGAATTCCAGTACTTAAATATTCTAGTAATTTAGGGGAAATGAAGCTACAAAATAGATGTGCCTCTTCTTGAAATGAATTGCCTAAACACTTAAAAAATATAACTAGCCTGTCCAGTTTTAAAGGTAAATTATTTGAATATTTGCAGAATGTATGAGTATGTTATGGTTAATGTTATTTAGTTTGTTTAATGTTGTTTGTTGTAGTTTGTTGATGTTTATTTTATGGATTTATTTCACAGGACCTGATTGTAAACAGTGTCTTTGGTGCTAATCATTGTTCCGGTATAAAAATAAAGTTTTAAATAAACAAACTATGCTGAATACAATATTGGCGATGATAGAAACCTACATTTCATGCAGAGGGCTCCCTACACCACCAGGGTGGGTGGACACTGGGGGAGGGAAGAAAACATGGGAGGGGGCAATTGTTGCAGAAGGGACAGCCCGCAGGTGGGGGAACAACCTGGGGGAATGGGAGCTGTGTAAAAAAAAATAAGTAAATAAAGTAACCAGCAACACCAAAAACTAAACATAGTACATACCTTCATGCAAACCCGAACCCGGGAGCATGCACACCATGGGCAGTGGCCTTAATTGCCATACCAGGCAGCCAGCTCGGCAGCAGTTTGCTCACACCCACTACCTAACCTCCTACATCTACACTCACTAATCCACTCAACACTTGCTATTTGTTCTTTCCTACCTCGCTATCCATGTACCTCGCTATCTTTTCATACTTGCTCTCATTGCGGGTGTGCAAACTGAGTCACTCATTTTGAATCACTCAATTTGCTTTACCCATATCACTGGATACTGTGGCATGAGCTGGTCCCACTTGGCTTGGGGGATGGAGATATCCAGATCATGCTCCCAGACTTTATGAGGACCAGCTGATGGGGGTGAAGTGGTCAGGGAAGACTGGAGGGATGTGAGCTTGTGTGACAGGCATTTCAGAGACAAGAAAGTTGCCAATCACTTGTCCATGGGATTGACTGTCGATAGGGTAGGGTCCCTGGAAATTTGGGTTTTCAAGAGATCCCTGAGTTGTAGATATTTCCAGAACTGAGTGTGGGGGAGGCCACACTTGTCACCCATGTGTGAGGATGGTATAAATCCCCCAGTGAAATGATGCCCTGATGCAACCAGCTACTCCATTCTAGAGGTTTATTCTCAAAACAGGTGCTTCACAAGGTAATTTCCAATCAGGTACAAGAAGGGTAGTAGGGGCAGGAAGGTCAATCTGTCCCAGCTCTAGGATAAGCCAATGAGGGGGCAGAGGGGTAAGCTCTGGTTTCAGACAAACAAGAGCCTCACAGAGCACTACCAATTCATGTTGTTTGTTATTATTAGGCAAACCAAAGCTGCCTTCTCTCCAGTGTCTCATTACTGTTTGTAGTTTTATTTTTGGTGACTTCCCATTCCAGATGAAAACCATGCAGTCCTTATCTGCTGTCAACCTCTATGTTTCTATGTTTTAGACATAATGGTTTTGAAAAAAGTAGAGGCAAGTGACATTGGGAGGTTGCCTAAAATATACTGGATCTGAGGAAGGGTTATTAATTTTAGAGTGCTAACTGTGCCGCAAGTGGAGAGAAGGATGGTTTTCTAAGTATTCAAATTGGTGAGCAGTTTGTTGAGTACAGTGGTGATGTTGACCACAATCATTACAGTGGGAGTGGGCTTGAACTGTACTCCCAAGCATGTGACACTCTCTGGTGACCACTGGAAGAGCTAGGGAGTGAACAGAGCTGGGGTTCATGAGGAATTGAATGGGAAAATCTGGGATTTGACTTTGTTCAGTTTGTAACTTTCCAGGTTGGAGTATTCTCCAATAATTCCCTGGAGGGACTTGAGGAAGGAGGGAATGTCAGTGAGAAACAAGGTAATTCTGTTCACAATGAAGGCCATTTTTTGAGGGATGCCCACTACTGGGATACCTGTGAACTAAGGGAATGATCAGGTTTTAAGCACCAAGGGCTCTACTGCCAGATGGAAAAGGCAAGGGGATGGGGGCAGCCATGTCCAGTTCCCCAGTGTAAGGAGAAAGGTCAGGATACCACAGTGTTGGTAATGACAGTGGCTGTGAGATGGGCATAGATGTAGGTAGGGAAAACAGGGCAGACCATGTTGGCCAAGAGGTCCTTATCTGCTGACAACTTTTATGTTTTTATGCTTCTGTGAGGTGGACCACATCTATGAAGGTTGGGTGGAGTCCAAAGGGGAGGAGTGCATCAAATGGGTATGGCCACCCAACCCTGTCAAAGGTCTTTTCAGCATCCAGTGACAGGGTGGCAGTGGACTCGGTGGAATCTCCAACTTACCACAAAAGGTCAAGGGTGCATCTTATGTGGTCTTACCCCAAGCAGCCAGGAACAAATCCCAGTTGGTCAGGTGGACCAGAGAGCCTATGATGACTCCCAGGCAATGGGCCAATACCTTCACAAAGACCTTGGTATTGACATTGATCAGTGAGACAGGGCAAAATTGGGAGCATAGAACACAATCTTTCCCTTTCTTGGGTATCAGGATAATAAAAGCCTGCATGAAGGAGGAAGGAAATGCTCAACTAGTTAATGAGCCAACAAGAAATAACAATATTTTGGATCTAGTCCAGACTGATATTCCTGACCAAATTAAAAACATTAATACTTATGCTCCTTTAACAAATAGGGACCACAAAATAATAACATTTAGTACTTATCTAACAATCAATAATGCTATTGGTAAAACCTCCTTCAAAAATTATAGTAGAGCTAACTACACTAGTATTAAATACGAACGTAAGACATGGCAGTGGGAAAACAGCCCCTCTACTCCAGAAGAACTATGGACAAGAATGAAAAATAAAATTTTGGATCTAGAAACTAAATACATACCCAACAAAAAACTTACAATGAAAGGGGCAAAATACCAGTCTGGTTAACACCTACAATTTCAACACTCATTGCCAGTAAAAGAACAGCATACAAAGCATTGACCAAGTATTATAATGACTACAACAAATATAAATACAAATCTATTTTAAAAGAATGTAAAAATACAATACAAGCTGAAAAGAAAATTACTGAATTTAAATTAGCATACATGAAAAACAGAGGAAAGAGTTTTTATTCATACATTAATAACCAGAACCAAACAATAAATCCTATAGATCCCTTAATAGTGGACAACAAGGACATAGTAGCACCTCAGGAAATGACAGAAGAATTAAACAAAAAATGAGTTCTGTATTTAATAAAAGAAGCTCTTGCACTAAATCCACACATATTAATAAAATAAACAATCACGTGTGTATGACAGAAATAACAAAAAAGAAATAGTAAAAAAACTGAATGAACTAAATATAAATAAATTCCCTGGACCAGACAAATTACACCCAAAATTACTGAAACAGTCATCTTTTTGGCTAGTGGACCCACTGTACAAAATCTACAATCTATTCCTAATGACAAGAAAAATATCAAACAACTGGAAAACAGCAGCAGTCACCCCATCTTTAAAAAGGGAAATAGGGGTGACATGATAAATTATAAACCAATCAGTCTCACTTGTATTCTAGGGGAAAATATATGTCATTTATCAAAGAAAGACTAAAGTTAGATATGAAATCTAAACATCATACGATACCAAATAACACAGATTCAAAAGTGAAAAGTCATGACATACAAACAACTTGTTTTTCTATGAAATGGTTAGTAATACCTAGATGAGAAAAACCCAGTGAACACTGTATATTTAGACTTCTGTAAAGCCTTTGATAAAGTCCCCCATTCAGTGCTAATAACTAAAATGCACAAATTAGGAATAAATCAGTTTCTTGTGTAATGGGTAGAAGAATGGTTAAGTAATTGTACTTAAACTGTATGCATTAGGGTTTTTTACTCAAATGTAGAATCTGTTACTAGTGGGGTCCCCCAAGGGTCCATATTGGGGCCAGTACTCTTTTACCCATTTATTTCAGACATGACAAACCAGCTTTGTAATTTTTCCATAAGATTCACAGATGACACCAAACTGACAGCCAAAGCTGCTGCTGACCATGGCATACATACATTGGATAAAGACCTAGTCATACTAGAAGAACGGGCATTAAAGAATAATATGACCTTTAACACACAGAAATGTGTAGTTATGCACTTGGATGAAACAAATATAAAACATCAGTATCATCTGAATGGCACAGCTTTTAAACAAGTCACCACTGAAAAGGATCTTGGAATTATTATTTCATCTGACTTATCCTTTACTGAACATTGTAATGACGTAGTAAACAATTTAACAAAATAATTGGATGTATAAAAAGATCTTTTTCACCTAGAGACAAAGGCTGTATTTTACCACTCTACAGAGCCTATGTACATCCACACTTGGACCACTTCTCAGCACTCTGGAGCCCATATCTGAGGAGAGATGTGATAAAACTGGAGAGGATCCAGAGATGAACATCAAAAATAATTGACAACATGCAAACAAAAAGCTATGAAGAAAGGCTATCAGAATTACAATGATACCACTTGGAACTTCGGAGAACTAGAAGGGACATACTATTAATGTTCAAAATATCTAGAGACCCAACATTAATGAAAGAATTAGGGATGACTTATAATACAAGAGAATGCAATCTAAGAAGTCACAAATATCAACTAGTGTTAACATAGCCTAAGAAAAACAACAGATGTTTTTTCTTTACACAAAGGATCATACCAATTTGGAATACACTTCCAAAACACACAGTAGATACAAAAAACATAAACATTTTCAAAAAAAACTAGATAAATGTCTACTAAATCATGAGTAAACATTGCCAAGCTCTGCTGGAGGTATACCTATAGGGGCTTTGGCCTTCTGTACTCCTAACTCTCCTAGTATGAATCCTAGTATGAATCCTTTCTCATGCGCTTTGTTGAAAACTTGAGTTAGTCAAGGTGCCAAGATCTCTATGAAGGCATGTTAAAGATCATGGCACCATCTGGCCCCAGAGAGTTCCCCATGGAGATGGAGCTCATAGCCCATAGATCCTCCTTAGGAGAAATGGTGGCTTCCCATTGTTTGGGCAGTTGGCCCCCCCTCTTTGCACAATTTAGAGGAGTAAGCAATACATTTACCCCTAATGATGGCCTTCATGGCCTCCCATTGAAAAGCAGTGGAGTTGTCAGGGGTTTCATTGAGAAGGAAGTATTCATGGAGCTCTTGCCCCATGCACATTTGGAAGCCAGGGAACTGGAGTAAAGTGGAGTTAAACCTCCACTTGTTTTGAGCGAAGCCTGATGGCCCCAATCAATTGAGAGGGTCACTGAAGAATGATCGAAAATGAGTATATCACCCAATGAGGTATGCCAAGTGTGAAGGAGTAAGTCATCAGAAACAAAGGTCACATCCAGGCAGCTGTAAGTATCATGGACTGGAGAAAAATATGTAAAATCCTGGTCAATGGGGTGAATGGTTCTCCATACATCGTATAGGCCAGCTACTCAAAAGCTAGAGCTAGCATGTGAGGCATGCTGCATTTCGGCACAAGTCTTGGGCCTAGTCCTATCAAGGTTGGGATCATGAGCTATATTTTGGTCCCCACCCAAAATAGTGCTGGCTGGGCCATCAGTGTCAAAGAAAGCAGAGTCAGGGGAACTGGGGGCATATATGCTACCCAAGGTAATAGGTTCCCCTTGGTATGTGCCCTGTATCACAATAAGTAATCTCTCTGTATCAGGGAGTTGCTGGTGTATGCCCAAGTGGAGTTTCTTTTAGCAGAGGATAGTCACCCTGCAGCATTGGGTAGAGAGGGAGCTGTGGTACACTGCACACACCCAGGAACAGCATTTATTTATTTATTTAGCTTTTGTTTACCGGGTAAGTACACTAGACAAGTATTAGGCCTATTTTCAGGAATGACCTGTGAGAATGCAACATGATGGTACAGAGACAAATTGCAAGTACATTATGACAGCATAAGCAACATATAAGAGTACAGAGGGTAGCATTATACAAGGGAGTAGAAGGTCATAGTACAACTTATAGTCATTTTGTTACAAGTAAGGACAAGCATAAACAAGGGGGCATCCTCTGCAGTAAGGTGGGTCCTGAAGGAGAGCAATGTTACACTGCATATCTCAGAGTTTCAACAGGACTTTATACCTTTTAACAGGGCAATTAAGGTCCTTAGTATTTGACAAAATGATTTTCAAGTTATCAAAACCAGCCATGATAATACTAAATAGCAATAAAGGTTACAAAGAATTGAGAGGCTTTAGAGTCTCCCTCCATTTCCCCAACACAAAATCCCCACCACCCACACTCCAATACCACAACACCAGCTAAAATGTAACAATAACATTAAGAGAAACACTAAGCAGGGAAATCACTACCAAGATTTCTCCCGCTGTGGGGAAAGTACAATCAGTCAAACAGAAAAAATAGGATATCCCCCTCGCTGCAGTAAAAGAAAAAATAACTAAGAGACAAAAATTCAACTGGTGGGGGCACACTAGATGTCCTTACTATTTAGTGACAAGGAAAGCACCTACGCACTCGCTTACACAGAACATGGCTGTGACCAAAGGTGGGTACCTGGGCTGCCCCTAGATCCCACCCTGGTGACAAAAGATGGAGGAAAGGGTAGCAGTGCTGCACTGGAGGTTACAACAGCAGGGAGTGGAAGAAAACAGGTCATATAATAGAAAGACTCACAATATAGAGGGGAGAAGGGGGAAAGAACCAAGAGAACTCCATAGGCCAGAGGGTCTGGGTAAAAGCCACCCTGGAAGAGGTCAGGGAAGCTGGCCATGGACCTGTACATGTATATGGTTACAGCGGCTACACAGGACAGGAAAGAGGGGGGCAACCAGTAAGCATAGTACAGGAGAGAAAACAAAAAGCAGCACATGTAATGCCAGTATGCCAGACACAGAATTCAGCATCAAATATTGTATTCTATGGCTAACAGGACATAGGCAAATGGTAACATTAACAGTAAACAAGATTAGAAACAAACAGACCAAAGAACAGGTAGGCAAACAGAGTACTGAGACATAATGCGGTGTAGCCTGAGGTAACCTGCCAAATTTAGAGGCTCCCATTTCTGTGTCCCAAGCTGATCCAAGACCAGAAGGAGGGGGGTTAAGGTAATGGAGAAGAGTGGAGGCTGGCAACCAGGAGCAAGTCAACGGTGGCAACAACAGACAGTGCATCAGTCTGGTGTAAGTGTGCCATTTCATGTGCACAACAGACACTCACCACCCAGTATGGAAGGGCATAGTAAATTAAGGGGATACTCAGTACAAGGAACAAAGTACGAAGCCACACACATATAGCAGGATCCCAAGGTAAAGACTGTCTAAAGCACTTTCGCAGGTGGTAGCAGAGAGCTCACCCCAACCCCCATCCCCATGATTCCACCAAGGTCTTACTCACAGTTCTCTGATTACCTATCTGATGCAGGGGTGACAGTGGTGGCTTCCATGGGCTCAGACACAAGGGCTAGAGAAGATGGAGATGTTCGGTGAGGGCGGAGGTGTTGCTGGAAAAATAAATCTGCCTCCTCAGGGGCTTGAAAGGTAACCCTCTGGCCCTGATAGTTGACTGCTAGCACTGCAGAATACAGCAAAGAATAATTCAGTCTGTGATTGCATAGGCCTTGCTTGATTTTGTCAAATGCCTGGCAACACTGGAGCACAATCGGAGGGCAGTCCGGATAACAGGAGATACGTTGCCCATCAACATAAATGTCATTAAAATCTCAGGCAGCTTTAAAGTTAACTCCTTATCCTGGAATCTGAGGAACTTAAAGATAAATGGGGAGTGTCAGGAAGAAGTCACAGCCTTGGTAGAACATTGAATTTGGTGGGCCCTCTCAATCTCTCAAAATCATACACTTCATAGTCCAGGTTCAGCCACAGCAATAGATTGCTTTGTAGGAATTGTACACAGTCACTGCCTTCTGTACCCTCTTTCAGCCCCAAAATATACTGGTTGTTATGGTGCCCACTGCCCCCCAGGTCTTCCTGCTTCGCCATTATCCAGGCAATGTAGATATCTGTGGTGTGGAGACGAGTGGCATATTTCCCTTGGATGGCCATGAGAGAGGCAAGCTAGGTGTCAGTGCATATGACCTGGCTAGTTAGGTTGTCGATTTTCAGATTTGTGTCTGTGATAGTTTGTTTTCACACTGACCGCTATCTGTTACAGGAGAGTCACAGAGAGGAAATTTTGTTGTTCCTGCTGAGAAGTCCAGTGCCAAAGCCGCCATCTTTGCTGTGGGGAGATCACTTGCTGGGGAGAGAGCTGTCTAGGTTTTTTTTCTGTTTAGAGGACATCAATGGTGAAAGGGAGCAATCCATCAAAATACTCTTCCCCCTCCACTGCTAGTGGGCCCAAACCTTCTCTGCTGGCCAAAATATTTATGGATGGTGCTAGATCTTGCAGGAGCAGCCCAGAGTGAAAAGATTAGGTGGCTATCTTAGGCAGCTGCACACGTCACCTCGCAGGAATATACAGTACTTTTAATTGTTCTATTAGTGTAGGTATATACTTTTAATGAATAACTTACTCACAGGTATGCAGGGAAATAAATGATGTCCTTTTGCATGTTGAAACTTCCCTATCCATGCATTACTTATATGCCTTTGTCCGTCTATCTATCTATCTATCTATCTATCTATCTATCTATCTATCATACAGGGTCTGTAACACCCATTTAATAAGCCTGAGTAAGCATTTCTATGTTAAACCCCAATTTTTGCATCTTAATGGCTTGTTCAACTGATTTGCTTAATAATTGGCACACTCAGTGTCAGTGCCTGGATCTCTAACTCTGGTAAATTTTTTGATGATCAGTTTAGAGAGGGGATGTTATAAAAGGCTGAAAACACAGAAAATCACCAAAACAAAGACTTTGGTTTTACTCACCAATAACTCATAAACAGGTGGGATTTGAAAGCTGAAACCTTCATATTTAGTAGTTGGCCCAAGGTGTGTGCTTCTGTAATTTTTATTTTCTTATCTTATGCTAGATTGCTTTTGAGTTATTTGTTAAAAAAAAAAGTTTCCATTTTTTGAGCATGCACAGTAGCAAAAATGAAAGTTCTATAGATAATAATATTTTTGTAAACACATAAATTGATGCTTTCATTTACAAAAATATGTCTATTCATAGTGGGTGTGTTGTCTGCATCACTGCATGTTTGCCGCACGATGTTGTTCTCTGCATTCATTTGGTGGAAATGTGTTTGTTCACAGGGAGCAAGGCTATCACAACATCACATGCGTGTGTGCACACTGCTGTGCTACACAAAGCATCCTGCAGAACTCCCCTACTCTGACTAATAGAGAGAAGCTAGAAAAGCGGTAAAGAGCAAATGGAGAATAAAAAGCCTGTCAAGGCTAACCTGAGAGATATATGTTAGCAGCTACTAAAATCCTCACTAGATCTGTTTTACTGATTTCTTTTTCATTTCTTCCCCGTTTTCTTTAATGTCATTGATCCACGTGCTATTCTTGCTGCCTGCCACCTGCCAGTATGAGAATCAGCCACTACCACTTACCCTGACTTATTCAGCCACTACCCTGTCTTTCCTATCCATTGCATTTTTTAAACATTTTTTTTGAGTGCCAATTGGCAAAACAAATGGGTTGGCCCACAGGACCTTCAGCCTCACCTCCCTAAACATGGTACACCTCTGCCACTAGAAAAATAGCTTGGCCCACACTTTTGACAAAACTGAGAGGCAAACTATTTTATTAATGTATCTGATTGTGATTTCCAACAGAAGGATGAGTTGACTTTTCAGGTTCTGCTAATACTGTACCACTCTTCAATTGATAGCAGAACAGTAATCGCATACTGCAAAAAGGCTATGTAGCCATTAAAAAAAGCATTCTAGTGCCACACAGTGTGACTCAATAACACACCTCCCACTTTAACTCTGATGGTCTGACTCCCTTATGTACCATAGTGTTCCGCATTAATGAGAGAGTATAGAAGCAAGAGAAAAGCATGCTAAGTTTACTGCTGCTGTATGCCTTCT
This sequence comes from Neoceratodus forsteri, assembly GCA_016271365.2. Taxonomy (NCBI): domain Eukaryota; kingdom Metazoa; phylum Chordata; order Ceratodontiformes; family Ceratodontidae; genus Neoceratodus; species Neoceratodus forsteri. The sequence goes on along the minus strand of CM028133.1, from coordinate 592,868,371 downwards.
CCTGCACTCTAGTCCTACACTTTGCTAATGAATTGTCTATTAAAAGCAGCTTCTTCAAATACCCCGCTAGTGCTGTGTGGAACGCAGAATTCTGCTGGTAGAATTAGTGCAGAATGACCATTCTGCCAGTGGAATTTTGCTGCTTTTCTGTGGAATTAGAATTGCTGTGATCTGCAGAAATATATTCCATGGAACAACATTTTTTCCTGTGGAAAATCATTCCTCAACTATTTCTGTGGAAAATATTGAGATTCATGGAATGGAATTCTGCAGAAATATTGCTGAAAACTCATCCCACATTTTTGTGCCATAGAATTCCACCATCCCCTTTCTAGCCAAATGTGGCTGATTTTTTGCAGAATTTCAAAAATTCTACACAATTCCGATCCACCAGCATTTGAAAATTCTGAGTAGCACTACACCCCGCACATCAAATAAACTAACACTAATTACAATAAACGCCCCATTCCAACCCCAATCAGCTGTCATCCACTAAACATGTGAACACTACATTCCATTGCTGGAGATGTGCAAAGTTGGCAAACTTTACTTCACTATTTAATTTCTCCTACAGGAAGACTCCCCTGACCGGGCACTATCAGCTGCCAGTGGGCGTGGCTCGAAGCTCCTCCAGCCAGCCACTACTCCTCTCCTGTCCACCCGCAAGCCAGCTCTGCAAGTCAGGAATATGCCCCTGACTGGGCACCATCATCCACCTGTGGCCATGGTTCAGAGCTCCTCCAGCCAGCTGCTACTCCTCTCCTGCTCACAAACCAGTTTTGCAAGTCAGGAAGATGCTTCTGACTGTGCCCAATCAGCCACCAGCGGCTGTAGCTTGGAGCTCTTCTGGGCAGCCGCTACTCCTCTCCCACCAGCCTGCAAGCCAGCTCTGCAAGTCAGAAAGATGCTCTCTGACAGGGGCACCATCAGCCACCAGTAGCCATGGCTCAGAGCTCCTATGGCCAGCTGGTACTCCTCTCCCACTTGCCTGCAAGCTAGCTCTGGAAGTTAGGTATGGCCACATTAGACTTGAACCCATAAACTCTATTGGTTAGTGTGATTCCTGGACTGCCTGCGATTGGCTGATACTCTCTGCTCCTCACCTCCGATTGGCTTCTTCCTCAGCCACACAGTCCTAGCCAGCAGCTCAGCTCCTACAGCTTTTTTTCTACAGCTCTGTACTGTTGATTTTCTCTGCTGATTTTATTTTTGACCCGCCCATCCCCGTTCTCTATTAAATACTCACTCACTCACTCCTCCTCACTTTCCTCCACCTCTCTCATTGGCCGTCTTTATGTTTTTTGCTCTCCAGTCAGTCAGGATAACATTTGTCACTGTTCCTCATACATCCTGCCCCTTTCTCTCCTTGCTAGTGATTGTGACCCACAAATCCCTGTTGCAAGCCTGAATTATTTGTTGCATCAGGATTGAACCCTCAAGTATTTCCTCATTTAACTTTATCATAGCAGCATTAGGACTGTCACCAGCTGCTAACAAAGCCCCAAACCCCTAGCACAAACTACAAAGCTTTTTAAGACCTCCCCTCTGTCTAGCAAAGACAGCACTACTTACTCCCTCTCCACTCGCTGGTCCTACTGCCCCACTGTGTCTAAAACAGCTCTCCTGATTTTCTGGCCCAGCCCACAGTGGCTCCCAAAGCCCATTTGCCCTGCTGTTTTGCCATACATTCATCCCCTGACTCTGGTTATCTCCTGCAAGGCCAGTCACCTACAAATAAACATTGTATTCATGCTAAGTCATACTTACAGTATGTGGGTTTCCCTATCCTCTGTGCTACTGGAAAGTGACATTTGTGCATCAAACCTGGTGGTTCTTCAGCAAAAACTATGCCCCCCACCCACCACTTATGATAACTCCGATACCCCAAATTATGTGTATGGGCATGAAAGCACTCTCACGAGTGAAATCATCCTGGCCGTACTGTCTAATTATGAATGCTGACTGCTCAGCCTATTTCTGCACTCCCTCACCCTCCAATCCCCCCCCTTGGTACCCACTAAAAGGCCCTCTCCTCAATGTTATCCTCCTCTCTGGAGATATAGAACCTAACCCTGGCCATGTAAACACCCACATAGAACATACAGATACCATTTGGGCAAGGCCTTCTGGACTACAAATTGCTCACATAAATGTCTGCAGCCTCCCATCAAAGCTCCCTGAGCTTGAGGCATGGGTAGCACTGTACAAGCCACAGGTGATAGGCCTCTCTGAAACCTGGCTTAAACCCTGTCATCTAGACTCGCACTTTCAACTACAGGGATACTTGCTACTATGTCAGGACAGACTGAGCAGAAAGGGGGGGGCAGAGGCATAGCACTATATGTGCAAGAGCACATCGCTGCTACCATTATCAACTGCTCCACCCCCACCTCACCAAGTGAATGGCTACTCACTGAATTAACCCTGGGTGCATCCAAAAAGCTCCACATAGGCTGCTGCTATAACCCCCCCGATAGGAGGCATCCCAGGACTATCCAACTTCTTGAATGGTGTGGGGCACATAGCACCCACAAGAGATCTGGTTACAATTGGAGATTTTAACCTCAATTGACTGGATGCCCCCGTGCCAGATTATGCGAACCCGCTGAAGAAACATAATCTTGAACAACTTGTCTCCACCCCCCGCAAGACACAATTCTCACACACAAAACCACTCTGTCATTGACTGGGTCACCACTAACCATGCAGACTTAATCCTCCAAGCAGGCACACACCCCAACCTATGCTATACTGTCCACCAAGTCAAACCACACCCCCCCAACAAACTCCTGTCCTTCTGAAGGTTTGACTGCCAAATCCTAAGCCAGTCCTCAGAGATATTAGGGTGATAAACTGGTCTGCCCTCGACTGCCACAGCAATATCAGCGATGCAGTCACCTTCTTTACCTCCACCCTCTCTCACATACAGGATACCTACATCCCCCTCATGACCAGAAGGGTAAGAGGTGGCTCAACATTTCATTTCATTTCATTTTATTTTTTATCCTTGTGAGTCTGATGAGCATAACTGCCCATTTTCACAGATGACATGCATTAAATAAAACATTACAGTTACAAGACCATACAAACTTCATACAATAATAAAACAATACAAAATTCTAATATTTAACAATTTAAGACCAACATGTGCAACAAGCTGGATATCCAGAGAACTCCTGGCATTAATTAAAGACCACGATAGCAAATGGAAGGCATAAAAAGCGCCCCCCTCCTCCCAACTCTGGATTGCCTATCGGCAGCTTTGAAGCTCCTACAAACAGACAGCCAAATTGTTCAAGCACCAGTTTTACCTAAATCAACAAAGAAACAACCTTGGTAACCCATGCACTTTCTGGGCTACCATTGGATCTCTTCTAAACCCCAAGAATAACAGGCAGATAGCACAACTTGTATCCCCCCCACTGGTCCCATCTTGAACACTACTGAAATTACAAATGCTTTCAACTTAAAATTTACCAGCCTATCCCCCTATATTAGCAAGCTCCCCTCCCAGTCCTCCCTACCCAGAACCCCCAGTCAATAAACTCTCCCTTCTCCTCAACCTCCATCCTGCCCCACCCTTCCATTTTAGGGCCATTAGCAAGACTGATACCATCAAACTGCTAAAGTCTCTACAGGCTAAAGGAAGTCCTGGCAGTGATGGGCTGTACCCTGCTTTCCTAAGACTCATCTCAAATGCAATTGTTAAACCCCTCACTTACATCTTCAATCTTGCCTTCACCACAGCTACTGTACCTGACTCCTGGAAACATGCTACTGTTGTGCCAGTCTTCAAAGATGGTGATCCCCTCTCTCCAGACAATTACAGGCCCATCTCCCTCCTCCCCCACCTAAGCTAACTGCTTGAAAAAAGTGTGCATGCTCAGCTGGAAAAACACAACCTCCTATGTCCCCTTCAACATGGCTTCCACAAGCAGCATAGTACCTCATCTGCTCTGGCCATCTTCATCAATCATGTACTGAGGAACATGGACCAGGGCAAGCCCACAGGTGCAGTCTTCATTGATCTTTCAAAAGCATTTGCACTGGTATACCACCAACTCCTCCACTCAAACCTGCTACACTTTGGCTGCTCCCCCAGACCTGCTGCCTGGTTTTGTAGCTACCTATCAAACAGGTGTCAGTCTGTAATCATTGGGAAAGCATCCTCTGCTCCCTTCCCTGTACTTACCGGGGTCCCCCAGGGCTCCATACTTGGGCCTCTGCTCTTCTCCATGTTAATCAACACACTCCCCAGGGGCAGCCTTAGCTGTAAAGCTTTTCTCTATGTAACGATCTAGTTATATTCCACAGTGACAAATCAGTTGACTCCATTTTCTCTGCCCTCACACACATTTTTTTGGCTTTGCCGACAAATGGTTCCTCTCCTGCAAATGTCTAGTCAATGAAAAGAAGGCTAAGTCCATGGTCTTTGGCTCTAAACCCTTCCTAGCCAAGGCCACCAAAACAAATTCCTCCCTCCTGGTACTCACCCTAGCTAGCCCTCCCCTTGAAAATGTCACATCATTTAAATACTTAAGAGTCACCCTTGGCCCCTCCCTCTCTTTCTCTGAGCATGTCAATTGCACCACATGAAGGATCCACCAAAAGACGGGCACTGCATACTGACACAAACACTACCTATCTGCTGAAGCACGCCTTGCCATCGCACATGGAAACCTACTACCCTTCCTTGACTATTGCTCCCTGGTCTACTCAAACCTATCCTCAACCCTGCACTCATGGCTAAACATGACCTATAATTCTACGTCACTTTGTCCTCCTGGTTCCTTTCCACTCCCATTACTTCTCCCTCTACCAGACCTTAGGGTGGTTTTGCTACAAGGTCACTTTCACTATGCTATGGGCTGTCTGGTGGACAGCTCACCCCGAAACCAGCACCTGTCCCCATATTCACTCCTACTGACAGATAGAGTGGTCTCAAAGAATCTTAGGGCTTCCTTAATCACCCCTCTAGAAGTACCCTGCATCACCACTACTATGGGAAGTTGAGCTTTCTCGATCCAGCTCCCTTCCTATGGAACAAGCTCCCTTTGTCCATTCATGCATCTGCCACCCACCAACCTTTTAAACAAAACCTGAAAGCCTGGCTCCTCATGGCTTCAAACTGTCACTAAACTATGCAAAGACTCTAGAGCCTACATACCATATGCTCCTCTATGAATAAGCAGCACTCACTTCCTCCTTTGTCTGTCCCTCCTTCCTCACCTCTTTTCTTCCTTCACAGCCCCCAAGATTACCCAGACCCCCTGTCTTCCCCCCGCCCCTATGACATCCTAGCCTTAACCTTACTCCCCCCTCGAGCTCTCTCCTGGCTCTGATCCTAAATCAAGCAGTGAAGGTGTTGATCTGTCTGAATCTGAATCATGCAATGAAAGTGTTGATCTATCTGAATCTGCACTGTGTATTGTCCTTTCTCCACCCGCCCTATCCCTTACCTCTCTCTTGCCTAGCCCTACCCCGCCTCTCAATCTCCTTTTTTATACCATTTGTCTCTATTTAAAGTATTACACTGTCTGGTATTGCACAGCATATTGTTGCTGCTACTGCAATAGAATCCTGTACCTTTATAATTGTATACTGTTAATGGGTGCTATGCACAAATGGGCGGTTAATATGCGCCGGTGGTGCATTACCCACCCGAGGAGCTCTGCACGTTTGGACAGGTGCACCCTGGTGGCATTCATGACCACTGGCCACCTGTCCAGGGCCCCACCCCCTGGCACATAGGACTCTGCAGTGTGGCTGGTGGTAGGATCTGGCAGGACATCCAATCAGATGCCTGGACCAGGTGGCTCAGTGGATCCCTTCTGTGGTGGGGTGTGCATTGGCAGCATGCCCCACAGGTGTGCAATGGCTGGCGGCTGTGGTGGCAAGAGGAGGGCAAAGCTGCCGGCCCTTCGATGTGGCACCAGAGTTGTACGCAGGGACAGGGAAGGGTTCTGTAGGTGGTGTAGGGGGGCTGTAACCCATGTCCAGCTACCACCAGAAGTAATGGGCGTTAGTGATGGGAGTGGTCCAGTGGTGCCCTTTGGGGTGGGGGGCAGTATCATTAGTCTGGTGCCCTTGTGGGTGTGTGTGTGGAGTGGGGGGCACCTGTTAGGGGCCCTGCACCAATGAGTATGGGGCAGCTGGCAGTGGTCTGGGTGGGTGGGCTATCCACCCTGTCCTGGTGGAGTCCTGATGGTTGCATGGGTTGCATAGGGGGCTTATGGCAGGGTTCTCCCTAGCATGACCTGAGCCCCCTGCACACCCCTGCACCCAGCACTACACTCCTTGGTGCATGGTGTGTACTGCTGGCACACCCCTCACTCACCCCTGGCTCATTAATCCTCATGCATCTAGGGGACTGAGAGTGTAGGTGCTGCGCGCCCCCCTTGGTGCATCCCACATGGGGGGTGCATAGGGTGTGGAGTGGCTGTGCGACCCAGATATATACGCATAGCCACTCTGCTCCAATAGTGCATAGGGCCCATTGTATGTAACATATATTACAGCTCAAACTGCATGGAAACTGAACTACTGTAATTGTATTCTGTTATCGTATGTAACCTGTACCATCTGATCTATCTCATTGACTGTATCTTGTATGCACTGTATGTATATGTACTTTTTTGCCACTGTGTGGCCTGGGTCATGACTGAAAATGGTCCTCTGGATCAGTGCACCTACCCAGTTACCAAAGACATACATAAATAAAATAAAAAATAAATAAATAATTTAGGATGTGTACCAAATTTGCAAAGTTCAGAGTGCAGTCTTTGCAAAGTTTTCAGCTGGTAAAGTGGCACTTTTTCACCTGAAAAAGTGCCATCTTCACAGGAAAACTGATTGCAAGGTAGAGAAGTAGACAATTCACAAAGTTATTCACAAAGACAAATTTTGCAACTTCACCAGAACTGCCTACCTACCTACCTACCTACCTACCTTCCTTCCTTCCTTCCTTCCTTCCTTCCTTCCTTCCTTCTTTCCTTCCTTCCTTTCCCTATTTTCTCAAAACCACACCCATGCCCCAGAACTTTCACTTTACTTTTCCCTGTGCCACAGTAGGCAACCAAAGACATTGTGACCTACTTCTTCAATTCCTTTTGTGGTTCTACTGTATTGGGAGGGACTGACCATTCTGAATGAGGAGAAGACATGCACTAGACTGGCTCCATGTGCCAAAGCAGATTTGGTTGACCGATGACCAGAAGAATATAATAATTGGCAAGGTATTGGCAGATGATATGATTCAGATAGGAACTAACAGCCATGACCTGATACAGAAACAGCAATTCATTTTAGCAGCAGAGCTAAAATGGCATTTAGCTCTTGCCATATGTTTGCCATGTGCTTGGCAGCAACAATGGCAGGCATGGTGATGTTGCATATGTACCCACTGTCCTAAATCAGCAGTTGCATGCCACATGCCCACTTATGTGTAACCACAGACAGATGGCAGGCAGTCACAACCCAAAGCAGCAGCCAGAACAAGGACATTTCCTGATGGTGTATGTTCACCTACTGCAGCAAACTGTGAGTCTGCCTTGCTACCTGGAGAAAACACTGTATGCACAAACGTGGGAGTTTCTCCAGTGGAAATGAGTCAAATATTTTTGTGAAGCAGTAAAACAATTTTTCTGATTTGTGTGCTGTGATTTACAATCAGAAGATAACCCAGATGATCTGGTTGTGTTACACTACCCTAGCCTACTGCTAGCTTAACAGCAGTTGCATAGTAATACTATACAGCAATAAAAAGTCAAACCATGCTTAGTAAATAGAACAGCCACCTCCTCATTCTGCAGTGTTTATGCATAAATTCTTCCTGTTCTTCAAATCTGAAGATAACTATTGTGCAGTATCGCCCACCAGGAGGAAGCAGTCTGTGATAAGGATCTCATAGCTACGTTTGTTACAAACAGGCGTAACTGCCAATTGATTACAGTAAGTCTCTACAGTATCCAGCAAGCTATCGCAGAAGAAACTGTTATAAGAGCACTTTGTCCTGGTGAGTGGCACTGTATATGAGAAAAACAGACTGTGCAAACCAATGCTGTCTTGTAGCAAACAATGGCTCCTATGCATGAAGAGGCAGAGTGACTACACGCTGCGCATCTAGGGCACATAGCCAGTCCACCATAGCCACTCCACACCCAATGCACTCCTCACATGGGATGCACAAAGGGGGGCATGCAGCCGCACCATCCACCCCCAGCCGCCCTGTGGTGTCCAGTGCACTGGGGGGGTGGGGCCATGGACAGGTGGCCGGTGGTTATGAATGCCACTGGTACGCACCTGTCCACAGGTGTGGAGCTCCACGGGTGGGTAACATGCCTCTGGCATGTATTACCTGCCCATTAGTGCATAGGGGCCATTGTGAAGAACAGTCAAAGCAGTGCTGAATAAATCTTATAGCTAATGGACTGACCTCTAGGTAGCCCATAAAGATAGCTAGAATGAAAGCAGAGCAGCACTTGAACCTCCCAGCTTGGGAGAATTTTTCCTTTAGCCAAATGATTAGAATGCTAACTTTGGGACACGGGGTCCCAGGTTTTAGTCTCAGAAAGGGTTGAAGAGTCATCTAACCAATGGTGATGAAGACAGATGTAAAAATTGTGAAGACATCTTTTTAATACAGTACACTAGAAAGATCTGGGCAACTAGGAGGTACTGAACAGTTATATCATACTCTATATATCATTCCTGGGTCGCTCCTGGAAAAAGAACGTACTTGGTTAAGAGTATAAACAAACAAACAAAAAAAGTCATGAAAAAGTACAGAGCATGTGGTCACCAGCGTTTGGATACTGTATATGATAGTATTGCATTCAGAGATTTGGAGATGCCAATTTGTGAAATTTCCAAAAGTTTTCATAACTTACATTATTAGCTATAGCTGAATTATAACAGCAGCGTTATTTGTGTTACTATCAGCTAATGATATAATAATGTTTCTCACCTTTTCTCATCTGAGGGGATAACATGGAAATAATGCAATTTATACAGTATGTAGGTATAACCCCCTTGCCAAACGGGGGTGTTCCTAAAAAGCCTGCTTGGGCTTACCTGCCACCTTAGCCCTGCCATTCTCTGTCTCTTCCTGCTGTTTCTCCTGGGCTTCTCCTGACTTGCCAGCTATTTTTGTTAGTGCCCATGGTCTTGTCCTTTCCCTGTGGTGCCTCAGCCTGCAGCCTGAGTGAAAAATCCAGCCCCTCAGTGCTCCAAAAGCTGCTTGAGATCTCCCGCTGTAATAGTGTTGCCTCCAGGGCAGCAAGAATCACCTTGGCATGAAAAGTGCCTTTGAACTACAACTACCTGAAATTGCGGTCACCTTGGGGACTGTGCCATTGGTCCCAGGATCCCTCCCACCTATTTGGGACCCAGTGACCATGGACAGCCTGCCAGGGGACCGCTTGCCTTAAAATTAAAGAGGTTTTGCGAGGGAGTTCTGCCGGGTCTCATTTAAATTTTCATGAGCCGAGCTCCAGTCATCTGAATAATGAATAAATGTGTCTGGCTGCCCACAGGGTAGCTGTTATCGGCTATAGCTGAGAAAAAGGAAAAATGTTAACTGCTGCTGTATGTTAGGGAGGTGTGTTGCAAAGGGGGGGGGTGTATCAAATAAAAGTATATGCTTTACGCTTGCCAAACCAGATCTTTGGGACTCCAAGTGTCAGCATGTTAGGTGCTGCAGGGGAGCTTAAATATGTGCAGTAGGAACAGGAAAATCAGCAGAGCCACACCCTTCATCTGTGCAGCAGCAGCAAGAATACCATCTGAGCTAAATGACTGTAGGGTGTTGGGGCAAATATTTATCTCTTCCTGGCTGCACCAGAACTTTATTCAGGACTGTATCTATTCTACTATAAAGGACAGTGGGTTAAGCAGCCATTGTAAGCAGTCACAGCCATTTGGGAAGCTAGAAAAACAGAGCCAGAACCAGTGGGACATTCTCAACACCTCATGGGTAAACACCAGGTGCTCATGGGGACTTACATGGACATCATTTTAGGTGTCAATTCACCAGACCAACTGTGCCTCAAGTGATGTGAGTGACAGGTCTTACAGCCACTCACAGATCTATCACCCCACCTTCACAGCCAATCAGGAGCTTGGAAAAGAGCCCTATCAGAGACTGTGTCTGCCAGCATTTTGCCAGACTGAGATTGAGACAGAGGAGAGCAGTTTCCTGTCTGCTGGGAGCCCCCTCACAGGGGTGGGGTCTCAGGCCCCTGCCATGCTTCCAGGCCTGAGCATCCTAGTTGAGCCCCTCCAGTCTGTAGGGGGTATTTGTTATCTCATTTAAAGTTAAAGTAAATTAGTGTTGCTTCATCTGCTAGTCTGGAGGTTGCCAGACTTGTCTTCCAGGTACTAGCCCTCCCTCCCGTGTGGGGGAAAGATGTGGACCGAAGACCAGATGACATCAATCCTCAGTTATGCCAGATGACTGAAGACACCAGGATCCTTTCTATTGCGGATGCCACCCATAGAGGACCTGCATGAGTACCTTTGTACCCCCCAGTGCAAGGGAGAAGTTCTACCTGTAATCTTTGGGCCTCAAGCCCATCTTACGGAATACGCTAATCTTTTGAATCGATTGATGAGACCTAAAAAGCTATCAGTCTGGGTTGTCAAACCCACAAGAGACTGCATTGTTTAGAGATTGTTCAGATGCATGTTGCCTGCTGCCCAAATGGCTCATCGCAGGTGCATCAAGATGTTGTGTAGTTAATCATATAAATGAGCTGATATTCATCTGTGCCCTATGGGTTAGTTTCTGCCCTCTTGGAGTTGCCAGCCAAAGTCGTGTTGTCACTTCATTGGACAGGAAGCCTTTTGTCTGTATTTTGCCTGGAAATAACCTATTTCTGACTTTACCAGATTTTGTCTGAGAATAAGAATGCTTGATAAAAGTGTTTTATATCTGAGTGTACTGAATGGGACTTCGCCTATAGTAAAGATGCCTTTGTTGGGTATTTAAATGTACTGGATGTGACTTTGTTCTAATGAATAAGAATGCTTGATAAAAGTATTGATATCTAACTTTACAGGATGTGACTTTGATTTGTATTGTGCTGAATGGTCAGGATGTAAAATCCAAGCTCTAGCCAAGTTGCTTGTCCTGGAATATTCGGTTTCTGTGATACGCAGGGCAATTCTTGCCTTTCTGTGACCAGCAGGGCCAATCCTGCTACTTCTGCCAAATGCAGAACAATCCTTGCCTACCTCTTCTTTAGGCTCTACAGTCATTGTAGGAGTATAGTGTTCCAAGTTTGACCCCCCTTCAAATCAAAAGCCAGCCAACTCGACCAGCTGCAATGTCCACCAGGCCTGCAACATCCAGGACTTTGGTATCTGGGTACCCAGTGTGTAGTGTGAAATTACGGGGTTTCATGCTGTTCTGGGACTGCTACCAGTGTGGGGAAAATAATTGTTATGTAACATCTGATTTTATCTAGCAGCTTAGATAGTTAGGGCTCTGGGTATCAATGTCGAATTGAGAATGTCATTGCCTTTTCTATTAGTAATGTAGCCACCCAGCTGGAGGGTTCACCAGCAAAACACAATCAGACCTCTGTACATATGTAAATACTGTAGCAGTCAGTATAACCTCTATTCCATCTTCCCCATTCCTAACTCCCATGTCCCCTAAATAAGTCTGTTGTTACTGTTTTTGAAATCTCTGCCTGCCAGCATATTTTTAGGGACAGTCTTTATTTATTTATTTTTGAAAGTCGGATTTACAACCTTTGTGTCAGGGATTAATTTACAAAGGCACCTCATCACAGGGAGGGTAGACATGGTTACAGTGTGAGATACAACAATGGTAACATACAGGTGCAATACAGATAACAAAAAGAACACAATATAATAGTGGTTTATGGGATAAACTTACATTCAGTAAATAATAATCATATAAAGTATAACAAGAAAAACAAAAGGGGGGGGGCGTCCAATGGACACTGTCAAGGCTATGGGCAAGAAACGGGGAGGGACCTGAACATTAGGTTGATTACGGGGCAACTACAGTTTTGGGGCCAAAGAGGTGGTTACGGAGAGCGACTTTAAAGGGACCAATTTATTTTAAATGTGAAATGTTGAGATGTGGGGAAATGTCTTTTGGGTCATGTCTCAGGAAAGGTAAATGGTACTTGTTGGTGGTGTAACATCTCAGGGGGTTATACCTGTTAACAGCTAGCCCTCATAAAGCACACTCTGAGTGGAGGCACTGTGCAGTGTTTAGAATTGTCATCAGTGAACCCAAACCCCTTAGCCTATTGTCCAGGGTAGTAGGCAGGTGTGTAACACTAGGAAAAGCACAGCCTTGGGGTTACATAGGCATTTGGGGAAGACTTATGTCACCTGCTGGGAGAGTGGATGTGTTTCTACCCCATTGCCAAAAGAATTCATTCATAGTTCTTTTTCCACAAAAACCTCCCACTCTCGAGAAAACATTTTTCTGCCCAGCTTTAATACTTGTTTTTTTTTTGTAATGATTTGCTAAACATGCTGGCAGCTTTCCATGTCATTCTGTCTCCCAGACCCCAAAAATGAAAGAACATCTAACATTTCTTGTCAAATGGTGTATTTGTCATGATATTTTTCAGCTTGCTTCAAAACAGTCACTACCGGTATCACTGATTTCTTTCAGAGCTTCACACATCTTCTTCTTATTAACTGAAATCTTAACATATTTTAAGCATGCAGAACAGAGCTCTTAGCCAAGAATAAAAAGGATTTGTGCAGTTCATAAGTGCAACAGAAGCAGAAAGAATAGAGCTATTTTGTCCTTCTGCTCTCAGTCCAGTACTATGCACTGTTCAGAAGTGATATGGCAAGGGACCAGTTAAACATAGGAAACTATTAGCAATCTCCTTCTCTATGTAATGATGAGCTGATGCCAAATTTGCATTTAGTAAATGTACTAAAATCTGGTATTTCTGACACTGGCAAAGCAGGTCTTAAGAAACTCATTTTCCCCTTAGCACTTCAGCGTCACAACACAACACTTTTTACAGGAAGCACACGCTCCGCATGTCCAACTGGCTGGCAAGTCACATGGCCTGCAGCAGCCACTTAGCAATACTGGAGATCTAGAACTCTGCTGCATGCATCTCAGTTTTATTTGCAGCACTATCTCACAGGGGAAGGATCTGTGGCAGCAGAGGGTACTGATGGATCACCTTTTATGTGAAAAAAATGACTTTTGATCAGAAAACTATAAAAAATTATTAAAGAGTATTGCACTAGCATCCCAGTTAGCTAATTCACATTATATTCACTGGTAGGTTCTGACAGGCAGGCTAGTGAAATTGTGCTGAAGATGAGAGGATGGAGTGCACAGTGTGAGCCTGCAGTTATTAGCCGCAGGCCCTGCAGTAGGAGCAGGGTGGAGTGAATTTATCAAACCGGGAAAGATACAGGTGGGATTTTTGAAAGATTTATTTGGAAAAAAAATGTTTACTTAGTGCTGGTAGTGTAGAGAGTACAGAAATCAGTATTAATTTTTTAAAATTTTTTTTATCCCCTGCAGCAGCAGATGAGAGGATTGATGAATATAGCAGACTAAGAAAGGTGCGGGTGGGGGGAGTGGAATGACCAATTTGTCAAAATGTTTTTAATAACTTCTGGTGTTGAAACAGGGAACAGAAATTCATCTTTTTATTTTTTGTCTGTGTGTATGAGCCTCGCAGATTGATAGTAAATGAAAATTAAAATAGACTGCTAAGACACAAGGAGCTGAGTCTCAAAGAGAGCTTAGAATGGCGCAGACTGAGACTTCCGGTTCCACCACGGAGCAGACAGCAGCCTAAGGGAGATCCTCTGCACCCTGGGGATTAAAATATCCCATTCCCTGCTTGAATTAATCGCAAGTAATGGCAAAAGAAGGTCGCAAAAGAGATCAGGGAATACCAACATCAAGTAGAACCCCGAGGAAGGTGTTTGGTGAAGAAGGAATACCTCCAAGATCTTTTGACCACAGCAGAAGCCGCTCGCGTAGCAGCATGAGGGGCTTGAGTTATGATACAGAGGCCGCGGTGGACCTGCTTTCACGTACCAGATACGAGAATATCCTGAAGGAAATACGGGAATCGAGGGCAGAATAGAGGAAAGAATTCCAAGCACTGGCTTTGGAAATCTCTACTATGGACACTAAAGTTACTGAGGCAGAGGGCAAAATTAAAATATTGGAAGAGGATGGCAAGCATTTCACCACCGCAATAGAGGCCTTGCTGCACCATGCGCAGGCCCTGCAGAGTAAATGTATCGACCTTGAGGGAAGATCAAGATGTAGTAATCTCAGGCTCTACGGCCTACCTGAGGGGGCTGAGGAGCCACCCATGACGGCATTTTTGGAAAACCTTCTCCAGGACGTGTTGGATTTACCTCCAAATTATGTCTTAAACATAGAGAGAGCCCACAGATCCCTGGGGCAGAAAGCGACGGGGGATGCGGCCCACCTGCGCTCAATAATCTTTAAGTTAAGCAGTTTCAAAACCAAGGAAGATATTTTACGGAGGGCCTGGGGCAAAAAAGATCTGTTCTACCTGTCAGCAAAGATCTCGTTGGATCACGACTACGCACCAGAAGTCCAGCAGGCTAGGCAGCTGTACATACCAATTCTTAAAGCAGTGAAGGCAAAGGGTATTAAATTCCAAACCCCTTTCCCAGAAAAGCTTCGTGTGTTCTGGGAAGAGGGCACTCAACTATATCTTACCCCCGGGAAAGCCGTGGAGGCCCTACTGAAGAAAGGAATCCCGATACCATCATCGGAGGCGGAACGGCTACTAAAGATAAAGTCAGCTTCACTTGTGATGCCCCAGGCAACATTTGGAAGAGGAAATCTGGGGCCTTTGAGAAAAGTGAGAGAAGCCCTGGACTGGCTTTCTCGTAAGGAACACCTGAGAGACTCGAGTGGAGCTGCCGCTGAGGACTCTAATGGACAATGAAGCACGGACGAATTCTTATGGGCCGTATTGGTTTGGCTATTTTTCACCTTCCTTTGTGGGACTTATGAAGATAACTTCCCGATCTGGCTAGATGGGTGTTGGGGAGGTGGGGGCTGAATAGGATGGGTGAGCTGGGGGAGTGGATGGCCTTGGGTTCTGGTGTCCCTGGTTGAGGGGCGCTACCTCGGGGCCACCTCGATCCTTTCAGATGGAATGAGACTGGTATAGAAATGCCATGAGCAACCTCCCCCCCACTAGTTTATATTTTGGATTGTGTAAGCCTTCTTGATTACAAGTCCTTTTTTTGGAATGGGAATCTTTTTACTTTATGCCAGAATATTAGGGATGTTTGATATGATATGTCCCTGGGGTGCGCAAGGCGTAAGTTAGTGGTTTATCCTTGGGGCATATAAAATCAAAACTGTCTCTTAGTGAATCTGTGGTGGTATAAGTCACCTATAAAACCACTCCTTGCGAGCAGTTTAGTTGAAGAGGCCCTGTTCATTCGGGGCATACTCACTCTTCAACCCCTACCTCATAGCCTGATTTGTTGGGCTTCTATTAGAGGTTAGGGCGAGGGATCCTAGGTATTTGGGTCCCCTACCTTGGAAGTCGTTTGTTTGTTCTTTTTTTATATACATATATACGCTTAGGGTATAGTTCATACACTGAAATAGAGTTACTAGGTTTATTGTGTTGTAAGAGACTACTGTCTCAACCAAAGGGGCTTTCTGTCTTTTTTTTCCTTTTCTTTGCTACTGTTATTTTTTATTTTCAGAGTACCCTTTTCCCCAGGCCCTGTGTACACTTTTGTAAACATCCCCTAATTGTAGCTTGCCACGTGAGTGATTGGAGAGGGCAGAGAGATAGAGAACTGAAGGGTGAATCTGGGGTTTGACTGGGAGGGACAGTCAGGGTTAATTTTGACAAAGGAGGAGATCTGGGTGCACCTTTCTGACTGGCCAAGAAAGCTCTTTTAACGTAAATGGTCTGACAAATTCGGTCAAACAAAGTAAAATTCTGACCTTTCTTAGAAAGAGTGGTGCTGACTTTTTCTTCTTGCAGGAAACTCACCTTTCTATGAAAGAGCATCAGAAGTTGGGGAAATTTAGCTTTGGTGCCAAGGCATGTGCTTCTTATGGGAGGGGAAGGCGAAGGGGGGTGGCGGTACTGGTCCTGGCCAAGACGCCCTTTGAGCAAACGGGATCATTGGTGGACGGGGAAGGTTGCTATGCCTTCTTAAAGGGGAATTTTTGGGGGCAAACTTTAACATTGGCTTCTATCTATGTACCACCCAGATCCGAGTTCCTGGTATATCGTAGGATTTTTCTAAGATTGCAAGAATGGGCAGAAGGGGAGATTATTTTGGGGGGTGATTTAAAGCTAGTCTTGAATCCTAGTTTGGATACCTCTGCAGGGGTTTCCTGGGGCAATAAGGGATGCATGAGAAGGGTAGTGAAAATGCTTGGGGAGTTGGGATACGCTGACGTGTGGCGTACGATGCACGCTAAACAGAGAAATTATACCTTCTTCTCGGCACCCCATCAATCCCACTCCAGGTTGGACTATATCCTGCTTCCCACTGAGAACGTTGGGCAGATAAAAGATAGATGGATTGGGGACAGAACACTGTCAGATCACGCACCGGTGTTTTGCCAGCTTCACCTGGGAGATTTTAGCAAACAAACTTTTTGGAGGCTCAACACATACCTATTGCAGGATCCTGAGGTGAAGTTGGCAATTGCTGAAACAATCAAGCGGGCTGTAGCTGATAACGAGGGCTTAGAGGTGCCGGCTCCGCTCCTCTGGGACACCACTAAAGCTATAATGATAGGCAAATTTATTGCCATCTCTGCATATAAAAAAAAGCAGTGGGAAGCCCAGAAATTAAACCTGAAAGCACAGATTGAGGCATGTGAATCTAAGCTTAAATTGAAATATGAGGCTGCGATCCATAAAAAATTGGGTACACTTAAAGCTGAATTAAACAGCATTCTAGATTATCATGTAGAACAAAAGGCTTTGTTCCTAAAGCAGCGATACTACGAAGGCGGCCCGAGGGCCGTTCGCCTTTTGGCGGCACGTCTGCGGTCTCAGAGGGAAAGAGCAGTGATACCCACCATAGTGCATCCGTTTACCAGGTGCAAAACACATCAGATGGCAGATATAGTCGAAGCCTTTAGGGACTTTTATATATCCCTATATGCCCCTCTTTCGCCCCAAACGAGGAAGGATAAAGTGAAAGAATATCTCAGTAAGATATCATTACCCACGTTGTCCAAACAGGATAAGACAATTTTGATGGCCCCTATTTCTGAGATGGAACTCGGAAGGGAAATCTCCGGACTGAAAACCTCAAAATGTCCTTGCACCGACGGGTTGGGGAGTTTACAAACTTTTAAGGGACAAGTACTATTCAATTACATAAAGTATACAATATGATAACACAGACTGATATAGCCCCCGCTTCATGGGAGCAAGCCATTATCTCAGTGATTCCCAAACCTGGGAAAAATCCAACACTCTACCCCTCGTACCTCCCCATTTCTATTCCGAATACTGATTACAAAATCTTTATGTCGATTCTGGCTAGGCGTATGCAGAAGTTCATAATGCAGCTAATCAACCTTGACCAGACCGGCTTTATTCCCACCCGACAGGCGCAGGATAATCTGCGTAGGACGGCCCACTTGATTGACTATATAAATTTCACTAAGGAACCCTCTATTTTTCTTAGCCTTGATGCCGAAAAGGCTTTTGATAAAGTTTCCTGGCCCTTCCTCCGGGCAGTTCTAGAGAAGTTTGAATTCCCCGGGTTATTTATTGAGGCTATTTTCAAAATATATAATATGCCAAAGGGATTTATTAGGGCTAATGGCCATGTTTCCAACTCTTTCCTACTTGGGAGGGGTACACGACAGGGGTGTCCCATGTCACCCATCCTTTTTGCTCTGTACTTAGAACCACTTGACCAGAGTATTAGGGAGAACCAGGATATAAAGGGGGTTAGGATAGGTGGAGAGGAGCATAAGTTGGCCTTATACGCTGATGATATACTTTTATATATTACAGAGCCAGAATTCTCCATACCCCACCTATTTAGACATCTAAACAAATTCTCAGAACTTTCAGGCTATACCCTCAATACCCATAAAACGGAGGCCATTACCCTAAATTACGACCCATCTCAGATATTAAGGGACAGATACCCCTTGAAATGGGATCTACGTAGTATGAAATATCTGGGGATAAATCTATCCACTAATAATTCCCAACTTTGCGATTTAAACTTTCCCCCCTTAATTAGGCAATTACAAGCGGACATAGAAAGATGGTCAGTCCTTCCTCTCCCTCTGTGTTCAAGAATACAGACTACCAAGATGAACTTACTCCCCAGATTTTGATTTTTATTTCGATGTGTACCCTGCATAGTTTCTAGGGAAAGATTGAAAGTATGGCAAGGGATTGTGCTAAAATTAATTTGGTCAGGTAGACGTCCAAGAATAAGAAGACAGACGCTCTTGCTCCCTAAGGGAGGGGGGACTTTGGCGTACCGGGCTTAGAGGGATATTGGATAGCCACCCACTTGAGGATTGCGCTTTTACTACTTCATCCCACTTATCAGTCCAGGTGGAAATCAATTGACCTCACAGCACCCAGATCTCCTCCTTTATTGGCCCAGTTTTTTGCCCATGCAACAACATTGTATACTCAGTCTGCTTTATTTTGTGGTACGATGGCAGCTCTTGAGGGGAGTAGGAGGGGTTGTGAAAGAGGGGCATCTAGGGCCTACCAGTGGAAATATCAGAGTTGGTCACAAAGTGCCTTTCACACGGTGGCCCATAGGGACCCCTGGTATTGTCGTCAAGAGAAGGGTGGTTGCAATGCTCCTTGGCAGTTTCTAAAGGGAGATCAAATCTTAACGTCTGAAGAGGCCGTACTCAAGTTTAGATGGTTGCAAAAAGATCTTTTTATTTTCAGATCAGAGATTACATAATGAAACATTTGCGAGACACCATCAAAACTACAGGGGAAATCTCTCAACCGATGGTGTTTGAGGGGATTTGGAAGTCGGGGGAAGGGGAGAAGGTGATTTTGGTGCTGTACAAAAACTATATTAATGATTGTAAGTACTCTACAAAATATATTAAAGTAAAGTGGGAAGAGGAGTTAGGGATAAGGTTAAACAACGAGAGGTGGTTGCAGTCCTTTGGGAATGCCTGGCACACTTCTTCATCGCCGGGGTGGCAGGAATTTGTGTGGAAGCTCAGAAGCAGGTACTTTTGGGTTCCTGAACAGGTAGCTAGATGGAACCCTCAGGTCACACCCGCGTGTTGGCGGGAGTGTGGCGTTTCCCCGGTGTCACAGGCCCATATTTTTTGGTTATGTCCTCGGCTCAATCAATTCTGGAGTAGCATACTAGGGTGTCTGCGTGGAATATTCAACATTGAAAGCCTGTTGGGCCTGGAGCATGTGATTTTGGGCTTGTTTCCTCTTGAGATCAGAGGGCAGGAGGCTAAATACCTCTGGAATATTCTGATTGCCGCCACCTGCAAGGCAATTTCCAGGAAATGGCTTTCCCCGCAGGCGCCTACGGAATCAGAATGGAAGGACCTGGTGAACAATATTAAAATATATGAAAGAATCACCTTTTCTTTAAATTTGAGGGCCGCACAGTTCAACAACAGGTGGACCAGGTGGGAGCTTCTTGTTTGGGAGGATGGAGAAATAGGGGTAGTTGGGTGACCATTGTAACTCCGTGGCTCGGGTAAAGAGGGGTGCTTTTTAAATAGAGTTTTGGAATAAGGTGATTTTATTGGCTTTGCTCTGACTTAGAGTGAAATTAGCAGACTTATGAATGTCCTCATCGGAGACATGTTAGTCTTAAGCCTCTCCCCCCACAGGTAGTTAAGGAGTACATACTCTCTGACTTGGAGGCCGGGGTCTACAATTGGTGGGAAAGACAGATAGTAAATGTTTTTTTTTTTCTCTCTTTTTCGTCTTCCTTTTTTTCTTTTCCAATAAGCCCAGTATGGGTTAGGAACTCCGAATTTATATGAATTGGTTGAGAACAGTGGTTTCTATTGTTGGATACCTTGTTAATGTATTGGAAAAAACAGTTATGGTACAGAAAGATGATACATGCCACTGTCTTGTTAAAATATTAAACAAGGTATGTATTGTAATTTTTAATTTCTTTGGGAGCAGCCCAGTTGATGGCAGTGGGCTGTTCTCAGCCATAGTTAAGGGTGGTACTTTTTTTTTGATGTACAATCTATATGGCTATATGTATTGTTCTTGTGAACCTGGATGATACAATATTATATAAATAAAAGCAGAAGTATAAAAAAAAAAAGAATGGTGCAGACTGCGTCAGAGTACGGCTTGCATCAAAGCCACTTGCACCAGAGACCCTGCACCAGATTCTGGTACAGGAGGGGTCCCTGGGCCCAAGTTCCCACACTTACGGCAACCGCTCTCATGCGACAGACACCTGGCACACAGGAAGGGTCTGCCACAGACCCATTGTGGTAAACGCAAGCAGTCACCCCATCTAATCCCCATGTACAGCTCAGATACCCCCACTCCACATCCCAATACCCAATGCTGCCAATAGCATTGTCGATAAAATACACCCCCTATCCCAGAAGCTGCCCATAATATATACAAGACAACATCCCAATGCTGCAGGATTTCCATTGTGATCCCCCAATCCCCTATGCTTTCCAGAGTGCACAGACACCCCTTCCTGGTCCCCACTGCCACCCTCATTATAGTAATAACCCCCATTCCCAATGTTGTCCATATCAAATATATAGAACAAACCTCCCATTCCCAATGCAGCCCCATTATCAAAGAGTACCAAGTCCCCCCCACTGCGGTGGTATAGTGTCCCCTCAGCCCCAGCCCCAGCCCCAGCAGGTAGTTACCACCCCATCTGACCCCTATTCTGAATGGCAGCATGCAGCTAGCACTGCCCACCTCTCACCCCTGCAGCTGGGCGCTGACTGAACTGTCTATCAGTGAGCGCGTACTATGTATAGTACACTCCCATTGATAACAGTTCAGTCAGCACCTGGCCAGAAAGGTGAGAGGTGGGAAGAGCCGGGCACTAGCTGTCATTTAGGATAGGGGGCAGAGGAGATGAGCACTACCTGCTGGGGCTGGGGGGGCACTATTCCAACTTGGGGGGACTTTCATTCTGTGATAATGGGGCTGCATCGGGGATGGGGGCATTGTATTACATATTTGATACAGGCAGTATCGGGCCTGGGGGGTTATTACTATAATATGAGCAGCATCAGAGACTGGGAAGGAGTGCTTATGCACTACAGACAGCATCAGGGATTGGAGGTTCACAGTTATAATACCGCAGCATTGGGATTGTTTATATATTTTGGGCAGCATCAGGATCAGGGTGGATTTTATTGAATATGCTATGGGTAGCATCAGGGATTTGGGGTATCATTACTACTAACTCAGCATCAGGGGTTGGGGAGGGGAGGTCCTAGACCACCAGGATGGGGACAAATGTATTACAGGGCCGCTAACAAGGATTTGGGTGGGGGACCGCCACCCACAGCTTGCCTCAAACAGGCAGTTCTCCCAGGGGAGAATTTTCTAAGTCCCCTTAAGCCAGTCCTGGCTGGTCTAAGGGTACTTAGCATTTCTTCCTCTGGGAGATTTCTGTGAATGACATGTATGGGGATGTGGCAGCTTGCATCTGCTGCATGCACCCTAGCATCTTGTCACAGAACATTTCTGGGTGCATGGATGACACAAGCCCCATTTGGGGAAGGCAACCTGCATTTGATGCAGGCTGCCTTTGAGAATGGCTCTTGGCATATCTTTCAACTCAAGGTGCACCTTGCACCATTCTTTTTGGTGCAAACCCCTTGCGCCATGCTGGTAGCTTTGTGAATTGGACCCAAGATATTTTGGTGTGGTTGTATGTGGTCTGTCAGTGGGGTTGGTGACTTGGTGGTGCTGCTCTTCCCTATCACCATATGAGTGACATGACACTACTGCTGTCTATGTGACAGGGACACATGTCATGTAGGCATCTAAGAATCTGTGATGACCACTGTGTGTCATAACTGTTAGTGTTCAGTAATGGCTGCATCACGTCATCATGTGTAGTATGTGTGTTGATGCATTTAGAAAACATTAACAGAAGAACATGATGAGAAAGTGATGTGGGGGGGCAAATAAATGTTCCACCATGTCAGTTTCACCAAGTACAGGTTCTGCAAGCAGTTGTGGTGGAGAAGGAGATGGACAGGGTGGAACAAAGACTGGGAGATGTGGTTCTGGGGTTGTGAGGACTGGTTCCACTCCCACTGCATTGAAAGCAGCCTCTTCTGCTGGTCCTTCAGTGTATATGGGAATGTAACCATCCATTGCCAGTTCAGAAGCACACATTTCCCTCTATTCTTTCCTCAAATGCTTTTGGTTCCCCTACCCAGGATAAGAGTGCTCTATTAATAAAATAATCTTGCATCGGCTGCCCAGTTCCTTAAAGTCCCACTCACCCATCACTGTTGGCCTCTCCAAATGGTATGAAAGAAGAGAGTCAAGGGCAAAACACAAATCATGTTTCACAAGTTCAGTTTCATGATTCATGTTTCCTCAGCACATAAATAAAATATAATAATAATAAGAGATTAAAATTATGCCCAACTCTACATAATATGGGTGTAAAGTTATCAAGGGGTTCTTGTGACATTTAGAAACCATTAGGCCAAGACCCCTTAATTTATTTGTCTGCAAGTGGGCATAGTTTGTTTGTTATAATAGATTCTGTGTGAAAAAAACACAGGTAGGGAGTTTTTCAAAGGGAAACATTTAAACTCTCAGAAGGGTGCTTTAAAGGTGTGTGTGTGTTGGGGGGGGGGGGTGCAGAAAGGAACACCAGCCTGGCTGCTTGTGGAATGTTATTTATGTTTATTTTCATTAAACTCTATGAGACCAGGGCTATAAAAAAGCCTAGAGAATTGAACATTGATGTCTTATGTGGCCCCAGGTAAAAGAAGGAGACAGGAGTAGAGAGTAAAAGTCACAATTACATGCAGTCATGAATATGGTGGGATAGTCAAAAAACATTATGAGCACTAAAGGGAGAGAGTGTATGTCTATTAAGTGAAATGAATTGATTCTAGTGAAGGTTCAGTCCTTCTCTTATGTATATTTTATTAGTTTTCTGTAAAATTAATACAGACTTTCCAGCAGACAGACAGTACAAATTATTAATACATCATTTTTACAGTAAGGATACAGCATGTCTCTGAGAAACCATGCTATAGAGACGTACTGTAGAATTGATTTATTTAATTGTAAAAAAAGTCTCCATATGTTCACTGTAGAAAAAGACCCACTAAATTAGTTTAATAGCTAAGTCTGAAACTACGTCTCACTCATTGTACAGAAGTACAGGACAGTGAAATTTAACTGCAGCTAACAAGTTGCACAGGCTCGGATTGCTAAATTAAATGAATGCATGGCTTTTCAATTCTACAGTAGTTTGAAATTTATAACTCTTCAGTTAAGGTTATACATGTTAAGATAAACATCATAGTTAATTCCCTTGACCTGTATAAGCTTTTTAACCAAGAATTCACATAGTCAGGTACTGCCCAAGATAATATCTACCCTGCCTCTGTACTCCTCATATATTATACCCAAAAAGCATTAACCCACAGTTACTTTTATCAGTAAAATATGGAAATGTATTTATCATTTAAAATTTTTCATTTCAATAAACAGTCACACATCCTAGAGATGCTGAACACAAAATGTCTAAGCAACCTAACCCAAAGGAGTATTTTCAGTCACATTTTGCCAGCATTTTCAATAGTCCACCCTGGCACAGGAAAGCACTGTTGTAGTTACCTCGTGGTGAGGGGAAGCTCCAGAGGGAGTACTTAGGACATCGCCATGGTACCATTTTAAATCTCGTGTGGCACATTTAACTAACATATTGAGATGGGTCAACACCAACCAGAAGTCACCATTAACAGAATTAATGACAAAACCCAAAGCACTTTTATCTCTATATCCTAGTCCTCCCCATGACCCATATTCCCCTTCCTAGGGATTTTAATAACAGGTTTTACCTTAGTCCGCCTCTTCATCAGAACCCAACTCAGCATGCTTTGTTGCTGAGAAATCTCATTGGATTTTATCAGTCAGTTTAGTTGCTTCTGAACAGATCTGTTCTGCCAAGCAAATGGCCCTCTTTGTTTCATGGCTTGAAGTACTGCATCCCTGTCCACCGATGAATCTAGTACTGCCAGTAGTGTCCTTGGCGATGGGTCTCCTGTAGGCTACCGCTGCCGTGCTCCATATGGGGTAATCTGGTAGGTTTTCAGCATTGTGATGTCTTCATTCAGCTGCAGGTTATCAACTAACCTTTGCTTCACCTTTAATCATGGCTCTGACCAAAACTATCAGGGCTCAGTCTGCTATTCTGCTTGTCCTCTTAGTCTCTGTTTCAACAGTGGTCACATGAACATCAAACACTTGCACTTTAGAGACATAGTCTTCTAGTTTTTTATCAATTTGCTGAATAGCCTGTTGAAGGGCCGCATTAGATTGTTGATGTGTGTCCGCTGTCACTTGGAGGACCACAGGGTCTCTGCTTACCCCCTGCCATGGCTCCTTAGGTCTCCCTCCATCATCTCCTGCTGCAGACATTTATCCATGAACTATATTGTTAAAAGTTGAAATCTGGTGGTACGATTTGGTATTGTTTTACCCAGCATCAAAAACACTTCCATTCTTGTACTAAAGACCTCAGTTCAGCCGCATAAAACTTAATAATTGATGCTTCTTCATTAGAGCTCTCAAGAATTGCTGCTTATAGCTTGGCAGCTATCCCCCCAACCCCACATAAAGGTTCAGTCATAAAGGATAGCAGGAAGGAGACAGGGATGTGGTAGGTGCAAAGGAGATGAATGGAACAGGAAAAGTGGCACATTTACATGGGAAATAAGAGAAGAGGTTATTTTTAAAAGTTTAAAGCAGCTCAGTAAGAATTGACTATGGTAGAAACATTTGTTTATAGTAGCTGGAGAGAGCAGGAGAGACTAGGAACACAGACAGAAACACTGTGACACTGTGAAGGGAAACAGAGAGAGAGAGCTGAGAAACAGAAGGAACATTTATTGAACATCTTTTTTATCTGTGAAAATGTTTTACACTGAATTCCATAAATAATCAGTTAATCAAACAAAATTTAAATAGTTTCAAATAAAATTCACATCAGTGGACAGGAGTTTCAACTGCAAAAACTGCCCTCAGTCTGTTTTTTATTTTTTTGTTTAACCAGGAGTAGCACACTAAGCTGAAAGCTTTTTTACAGGAGCGACCTGGGAGCACAGGGAAGTTAAGTGACTTGCTCAGGGCCACACAGTATGCAAGTGGAAGCTGTGGGATTCAAACCCAGGTTTGGCTTGCTGGATGTCACTAGATTTGAAGCTTAGAGCTTTAAACCACTGCGCTATACTGCCTCCCTTAATAAGACTGTCCCTTGTTTAATATGACTGTTAGCCATGAGCTGAATGCCTATGAGTGTGTTCATCCTGTAATTAACATATTTTATTAACTAAAATTAGTTGCTGCATACAGGCTGTACATAATAAGCCTGCAAACCCCTGCACTTTATGACAAAGTAAACTTTAACTATACATTGTAGATTTAAAGTGATCATATCATATATTAAATTATTTTATAGCATATTATATTGTATCATATCATGTTATATCAGATCATAATATCTTGTCATAAATCATATGATATGTTAATGTTCAATGCTTTTGTTTAGCTATAGGCTATTACACCATTTGAAATCCACAATTTATAATACATTTATGAAAGACAAGACTTCAAACTTACATATCACAAAACATAGCATACATTAATTTCTTTCAATAAATACAAACATACTATAATATAAAACTGAGCTTCTACAAATATTTAATTAAATTTCCAGTCTGGTACAGAGGTAATTTTTTTATTTTTATTTAGCTTTTGTTGACCGGGTAAGTGCACTAGACAAATCCTGCCTATTTTCAGGCACGACCCGGGGGAGGGGGATACAGATGAATGCCAACTGACCTTGAACCAGATTAAGCTGAATGTAATCGATTAGTTAATTATTCAAATACAGTCAGGAATCATGTAAATCCAATTTATTCATTGGCAAGAAAATATCTAAGAAGCAGATTGTCCGCCGACCTCTAGAGACAATGATACTATCTGACAATAACATCACTGTATCTAGGGCAGGCAGAAAGATGACCAAAGCACAGTAAACCATATCACTCCCCCTGAATTGCCCAGAAACTGACATGGCTTCACATTGCCCTGCTAACCACAACAATACACAAACAGCCATTTCCAGCAACTAATAGCTATAGAAATATAACCACATAGATTTCCTATGTTTTTGTCGCTCATTAAAAAAAGTTAGACAAATCCTTAAGAGCGGCTTCTCAGCATGTTGCAAAAGTACAGCTGTTATAGTATGTAAGCACAAGAGTGCTGAGCTCGTTTGAGAATTAGGTGGCTGCACATCACTGTGTGCCTCAGCATAACACATTAAAATTTTAAGTATAAAAAAAGTAAAGTAAAGCCATACCTCTAATCAGTTTTGCCCAGCAGAACAGAGCCATAGTAGCTACTCTCGCCAGTCAATTCAGCTGCCATGGTCCTTGGGATCAGCTCAGTGGCTGTGCTGCTCAGGTCATATAACAAATAGCTGAACTTCTTACACAATTAAAAAAATATTACAGGGGCGGACATGGGCCAGCATGTATATTACCGCTGGGACAGACAGGTACAGACACAGACCTTTGTGTGGGGAGAGAAGAAAACCTGTGGAGAGAGAGAAACAGAAGACAGTATGTACTAGCAGCACCATTTAGTGGGCAAACAGAAACTGTGGACTTTTTTTTCCCTAAACATGTTTCTATGCAGATCAAAAATGAAGGAAAAACTTATTTTAAACATGTTTTTTTAATCTCTTTTCTTTTCGTTATCACCAAGCCATTGTAGAATAACAGTAAGGCACTCCAGGAATGCGTGTCTTTGTGTAATAACATCACTTCTTGGGTGTTGAACCCACTCGGCCTGTGGCCTCATGATTCAACCACCTGAAGTGTGACATTACACAGTAACACACACTGTCATGCCTTATTGCTTAAATAAGGGTTCAGGCCTTGTTAACTACACTCCCTAAAACATTAATTATATGGGTAATCTTTAATCAAATATAAATAATGAAAGGACCAGTTCACTTAATTGAAGTGCATCCACTTTTTATTCTTTTCAAGCCTTCAAATTGCCCCATGCAAATCCCAGCTGGTATGATGACAGGGGAGGGAGGAGTGCTGGATGGAACTGGAGGACTAAATACATCTGAAACAGGTGTGATGGCGTGATTGGGGGCCAAAAATTCCTATTGCAAAAAAAAAATAATAATAATAATCTTGAACGTACAGTCTTCCAATGTAGCATGTTTCATGGAAATGGAGGAATAGCCTCAGATTTTTTAGCGGTAAATGAAGGTATATGGAATATCATTGAATTAACCTAACCTACAACAGCGTTTCACAAATGTCCAGAAATCTCAGATTAGAAACTGATTAATATTTCAACCTTAGTCGCATTTAATATTTCTGATACAAAATAGAAATTGAGAGTTATGAGAGGACAATTAAGAGGGGAGAGTCAAATAAAGCTTATGTCCACAGGCCAATTTCAGTATAATAAGGCAGAGTGCAGGCATATAAAAATTCACTCCTACATGACCATGATGGCACACTTTTCATGGATAGATTCTGCAAGAAGACTCAGTATTTATTGTAAATGAGAGGTATTTCCTAAATGTTGTGCCACTACATGTACAAATTGTTCTTGATTCAGTTACAACTGGTAGATGGTACCAATCCTGGGTGTGGATGTCTGCAAATAGGGACATAAATGTGTCCATAGGACGTACCTTTCAAATCCATGTCAAGATGCTCGAATTTGTCCCGAAGCTATAACTTCTTTCCTGTCATTGTTTGTAATCTAGTCCTAACACAGCATCTAAATGATGATGTTTGCTGCAGATGTTAGGATTTATTGCTGCTTGCTGGAAAATGTCTCTGTAAAGTTACAAAACTGTTAGACTTTACACAAAACTGCAGCCCAGAAATGCTGCAACCATTGTCCAAAACAGCCACAGTTGTAGTCTGAACATGTCACAGCTATATCTCAAAAGTTCCACAGCTATAGTGAAACAAAGCGCTGCTGCAGCTTTGTTATGAAAAATATAAACATTCTGCCAGTTCTTCACTGCTGAAAAATAATCTTTTAAAGTGATACACAGCCACAGAGCTTGGAACAGCACTACCTGTGTATGAACGTAACTATGTCTACACCAAAAATTCAGGCTTGTAGACTATGTTTGGTATAGCACAATACACTGCACCTGTATTCTCATCATCCCTGATCATGTTGAGCAGTGGATCCAGTTGCTGGTGTTTCTATGCTACCAACTGAAATGCCAGTACTTGGCTTAGCTCTGTCCCCAGTACTGTCAATTGTACTCATTTATGCTATGATAGGCTAGGGATCACTCCATTATTCAGATGGTGGCTGGCCAAGGTGGTGAGCAGAGAGGCTGTGCTAGCTGCCATCTCAGGTGTCTGGCTGGCTATGGTGTGAGGGATCCAGGGGGTTGGGAGTGAGGATACTTTGTGGGTGGGATGGGAGAGGGGTTGATGGGCCATGGGGTCTTGTGGCCATTTTCAGTCAGGACCTATGTCAGTGTAGCACTTGGTCACTATTAGCTGCACTGAGACAGATCCATATTTAGACAGTATGCTCTGGTCAAAGCATGCTAACTGTCTGAATTTTGCCCCTGAGCTGGCTGTGCAATATCCACTACACAGTGCTCCTGTCTGTGTGGTGCTCATATCTGGCATTGAATATGGGGGTCCATTATGTCTTACACATTTTGCAGTTGTATTTCTGCTGTTCTGTTGCCATCTTTATTGCTTGCGTTCTGCCTGAAAACTGCCCATCGGATGAGTGCAGTTATCTAGTTAACAAATAAATAAATAGCTTTTAAACCATCACTTTTACATTGGATATTTTCTAGAAGGGATTTAGAGAAATGTTTTACCAACGTCTGGTACTCTGTTCTAGGGGACTCCCTTGTTTACCTCTGCAACATCC
Organism: Neoceratodus forsteri; assembly: GCA_016271365.2. Taxonomy (NCBI): domain Eukaryota; kingdom Metazoa; phylum Chordata; order Ceratodontiformes; family Ceratodontidae; genus Neoceratodus; species Neoceratodus forsteri. The sequence goes on along the minus strand of CM028133.1, from coordinate 592,839,191 downwards.
TGTAAGAAGTTCTTCAGACTCATTCAGTTCAAATGGATCTGGCTCTAGTCATCAGTCCACACCTTGAGGGTTTACATTATCAGAAATCCTTTGCAGGTAGTGTGTTGTTTCGTCCTAAGCTAGCTGAAATGCTAAATATTGTTGAGGCATCAGTCAGCAGATCCCATCTTGAAGGTTCACATTTGTAGAGTTCCTTCACATGACACCACTGAAAATGATCTCCTGCTCAATGGTTGTAATATCATTCCTTAATTTTCCAATTACAACCGATGATGATGATGATGGGGATGATGGGGATGATGATGATGATGATATGTTGTTTGGTTCTAACCTATCTAAAATGCCAATAGACATCAAAGCAAGACAATTTTTCTGCTTGGAACAATTGTCAGAAATCTTTTTTTTTCAGTATTCTTGGCCAGGAAAGGCACACTCAGCTGAGCCAAAACTCATTTAAAGATGTGACCCAAGATCACAGGGTTCACACAGTTTGTAAGGGGCACTTATGGATTTCAAACCTTGGTCTGCTGCATCTCCATGTTTACAGCTCAGTGCTTTAACCTCTAGGCTATACTGCCTCCCCAAGGTACTATACCATAAAAAAATACATTTAGGAACACAAGATTCAACAGGTCTTGGCCATCTCATTGCACATTTGATTATTTCTAGATACAGAGGTCAATATGAAAAATCTTCAACTCCATTTTCAAGACAAAAAAAACTGCAGGTGTGTTTCTCACAAATGTCAACAAAGTTCAAACCAAAGACAGTTGATCCTGTTGAAGCTTGTGGTTTATTACTGTACTTTCCTCAAATGTACCCATTCCATGTTAGTTGCATGAGTACTTGGCTCATTCCTCCAGGTTTGGACAGATAGTTCTATATGTGGCAGATAAGGAGCTGTGCGTTCTTCCACCTCTGGTATCAAGAAAACCCTATGGAGTATCAAGCAGTGGACCAGATGCTGGCTCACCTGCTCAATGTAGATGTGACTGTACCAGTACTACCCCAAAAGAGTGAAACCAGTTTCTACATGGTTTACCCTATAGCTCCAAAGAACTCACAAGAATTATCCAATTACTCAGCCCTAGATGCTATGATTTTGTTTTACCAGAAAGGTTCATGGTGGAATCCACCTTACAGAGCACTTTGACCTAGAGATTTCCCAGTTTTCATGGGCATAGCAGTTACATAACTTCTTATCCCAATCCACTGCTTTCAGAAATCACTGAGATTGTGGCTCAATAAGTAGCACTTTCCAACCAGACCCACCTCTTTTACCAAGAAAATCTCAGTTGAGCAGTGCTCATTAGTAAGGACCAAGTTTGGCACCAAGAGACTTTGTGGAAGCTTTAGTGATTATCATGGCACTCCTGAGGCAGGGACATTGTGTGTAATATATCATAAAAATAATTTTAAGTGCATTACCAAGATAGTTAGCTCACATATCCATCCAAGTTACATCACAGATTCAGTCAGATCCTGGCTAGGTAATAATCATAGAAAACAGTTCCATAAAATAATATCAGAACCTATGAATTTGGTGGAAAATATTTGAGTGAAAAAATGATAATGGAGGTACATCAGTCCTATTAGTACACACATGCCTACAGATTTTGGGTTTAGTGGGAGTCGTAGATATGGTCCTTTTTTCCACACTATGTAAGAAAAACTATTAGGTGAAATATTCTGTCTCACTGGTTCCCAGTCTTGGAGCAGTAGCAGGTCCCAATGCAGATTCTATCTGCAGGTTGCTAGAATAGCAAGAGAAAATGCAGACCCTCCAAAGAGGTTCTCTTTTATCTCTACCTTTCTGAGATGATCCTGAGGACAAGCACCAGCATGAGGGACTGTGGTGAAGTATTTGGTCAAATACCATTGTGGTCACAGAGAATGGAATCTCCAAATAAATGTCCTAAGAAATAAGAGCCTTTTCTTGGAGCTAAGCCACCCATTTTTCAGACTGGCTGAAGATCAGTAAAAGTCAGAATGTGGTGATGGTTGCTTATGTGAACAAATGAGGCTGCACATGAGGAGAATTATACTGACAGAGGTGTACAAACCAGGTATCTGAAGAAAACTTGTTTGGAGTCTCTTAGTTGACTCTTCTAGCAAAGGACTTGTGTCATGGCCCAGCTGATGGTTTGTGTATTTTGATGTATACTCACTGGGCCCAATTCCAAGATGAATGTTGCAACTTGCAGGCGTATGCAAGTTGTGACATTTGTCACTATGCTGGGGACCCTGCACCCTATTCCAGAAGAGGCATGGTCCCTGGCACTTATGCCCTGCGACTTGCAGCAGTTGCAGGGTTGCACCACAGGAATGGCACAATGGACCTGGGTGCCACAAGCCACTGACCACGGGGAACAGCCCCCCAAGCTCCCTCAGCCTGGAAACAAGCTTGCAAGCCCCTGTGGGCCGTATGGGAGGGTCTGCAGTGTGGCACAGGCACAAGGGGGCAAGGCAAAAACAGACCCGGCTGCCAGTGGGTGGCACCCCAGTATTGTGGAGGGGGCTTCTCAGTGATGGGGGGTCTTTGGGGCACAGGTGTGTGTGGATTGTGGCACTGTGGGGGTGCAACTGCCATTTGGCCAGGATGGATTCCCCTTAGACCAGGTAAAAGCTGATCTAACCCCACAGTGCTGCAGTGTGTCTTGGAATAGCGTAGGTGGGTTATGGCAGGCACCCTTTCAGAATAGGGTGCAGCTGCTGCCCTAACCCCCCTTCTACTGTGCCATAGGGGCTGCAGCTGGTGGAAGACCCCTTGGGTGCAGGCCGTCCATGCCATGGCGCAGGCCGCCTCCTGGAATCCTTGCCAGTGTAACACATGTCTCAATGTGTGACTTGCATTATTGGGTTTGGTGCAAGTCACCTTGTGACATGTGTAACCCGATTTATAATGTGTGTGTGTGTGTATATATATATATATATATATATATATATATATATATATACATATATACATTCATATATATATATATATATATATATATATATATAAACATACATAATATCTGCACATAAGGACCTATATGGCCCTCCTATTCTGTCCAGTATTAACTCTGCTACTGAGCCCCCTCCCCATGAGCTTACCTGTTCATCCTCTGACATAATCCCCTTCACTCCAGATCACATGTTTTTACAACCAATAAAGGTTTTCAGAGGTACTGGAAGCACTGTCTGAACAATGAGGTTTCCAAAAGTCTACCTTTTTGCTAATTCTTCTAATTCCAGTGATTATTAAAAATGTGCACATCTCTCAAATAATGTCCTAATACCTCTGTAGTTCTTGTTCTGATAAAATTCTCATATCTCACAAAGAATGCACTGATAACTCTGGAGTGCCCAAGAAAGCCTTGGGTTTCAGCTTTAGCCAACCTGACAGTTTGGAACCATCCAGTTCCAACTTTAGTGGTATTTCTGAGACAGAGATCCATATTTCATCCAAGTCTTGCTCAACTATGGTTAGCCACCAGGTTCCTCAGTAGAGTAGTTTTCTCATGTTAAGTTGTTTACAGAAGAAGGTAGACACTCTCATGTTTTCCAGGAAGTCATCTACATCTATAGGATATGACAGGACAAGGATAACCTCTGATGGGTGGGATAGATTGTTGGATACCTTACCCACAGATGCTTCAGTGTTGCAAAGTATTACATTTTCTACTGATAGGGTGGACATAGGTCTTCCATCCAGTAGACAGCACATTTAAGTCTCCATAATAGGGGCATCCTGAAACTCCTTGAGAGTTCATTCCCAATGTCCCAAGCAGATGTAAATAGAGATTTTTATAGCAGTTAGCAAGTATCTCTAGATTCCCATTAGATTATTTAAAGGAAAGCATTACAAAAAGAATACAAGAGGGGCTTGTATCAATCAGAGAGTGGTCTCTACTCGGAATTGTCTCCCAAATGAGGTAGTTCACAGTACAGATATGAAACAATTTAAGGAATATTTGAATGCATTTTGAATTAACCAAAGAATATTAGGATATGTTTAAATAAAATTAAGCCATTATGGCTAACACTTTGTACTTGTATAAATCCTATGGTCCCATGATACCAGTGCCTCTCTGTGATCTCCATGCAGTTCTCCATGCATCTGTATGCTCCTTTTGAACCATTACAATTTTTTTAAAGATAGTTTCTAAATTAAGAACTAGTTCTTAGAAGCTGTAGAATTCTTAGAAGATGTAGAAGCTTCACAAAAGTGGGAGCAAGGCAGAAGCAGGAAACTACAGACCTGTAAGTTTAACCTCAGTGGTGGGGAAAATGATGGAATCACTTCTGAATCAGTCTGGAGACCCAATCTCTGCAAAGACATAGACAGGATGGAAGCTGTCCAGAGGAGGGCAACTAAAATGGTGCAGGGTCTGCACCGGAAGACATATGAAGAGAGATGAAAGGAGCTTAATATGTATAGCCTCGAGGAAAGGAGGGAGAGGGGGGACATGATAGAAACGTTCAAGTACCTCAAGGAATCAACAAGTCCAAGAGGGTAGCATCTTTCAAAAAGAGGTGTGCAAGAACAAGAGGGCACAATTTGAAGATGGGGGCAGCTCAAAGGTAATTTAAGGAAGTATTTTTCACAGAGGGTTGTGGATGCATGGAACGGCCTTCCAGAGGAGGTTGTGGATTCAAAATCAGTGGTGGAATTCAAGCATGCATGGGACAGTCATAAGGCCATTCTAGGGGGTTGGGGTAGGAAGAAGTAGGCTGCTGGTTAACTAGGATCTGCAGCTTATCCAGTAGGTAGGGAAATGGGCAGACTGGGTGGGCCAAGCAGTCCTTATCTGCCATCAAATTCTATGTTTCTATGTTTCTATTTGTTCAATGACAAGAATTGCTGAGATTCAGGCTCTCTCATGTAAGGAGCCTCCTTTGCTGTGTTCTCCACAGGATATGGTCTTGCTGTAATCTGTACTTTCCCTTTTACTAAAGGTCCTTACAGTGTTTTCTTGCTAATGAAGAGATTATTCTGTCCATTTGTCTGCGTGAACCAACCAAGGTCTTGGTAAAATAACTTCAAGGCTTGGACATTTGCAGGGAGGTCAAACTATACCTAGTTAGAAGATAGCTGCTTCATCAGTCAGGTAATCTGCTGATTCTGTATATCACATCAAAGAAAGGTCAGAAGGCTTCCAAGGCATCCATGTCAAAATGGCTCAATTTATGAATAGCAAAGGATTAAGTGGCAGCAAGACAATTAGAACCATTGGCCTTCATCAGAACTCATCCCATTATGGCTCTGATGGTATCTTGGGTGGGAAAAGCAGAATGATTAGTGTCATTTTCCTGAGCTGACCATTTTCATTAGTGTCTTTTCCTGTAACCATTTTTTATCATGTGAATTTACTGTACATCACTGTGTTTATAAATGTTATTTTCCCCTGTATGTATAACTGTCTTATATAAGTGTATGATGTATCTGTTGTGTATCAACTATTGAACCTTGACCTTATCAGGTCCATCTTGTAAATGAGCCTTGCTCAATGATGTTCACCTGAATAAATAAAGATTTGATGATGATGATGATGATGATGATAATAGCAGGCATTTGGATGCCTTGCATTCATTCAACAAACTGTACAGTTTGGACATGCTGAGTTCTGGTTCTGCAATGTTTGAGTGCAAAGTGCTGCAAGAAGCAGTCAAAGACGAATGGAATATTAGATAGATAAATGTGTATTACAAGGCAGTAATACCATCGAGAGGTTTTGCAGACCTAGAACCTCAAGAGCAAAGCTCGAAGTTCCCAAAACCCACAAAACCTCAAGATGGTTTTATTGCCTTGAAAGACTCCATTATCTATCTTTAATTTTTTTTGTAATATATGAATCTGAGTTATTTTTTCTCTTGAGATGTAGTAAGAAGCTTCGAGGGAGGTAAAGTATATATGGTTGTCTATTTCAGAGCATCTGGTTTCTATGTGTTGCCATGGACACCAGAACATCATGACACCTTTGAAGCAGCCAGTGTGTGATTCTACTGGTTCTTGTTTGTTTTATGAATAATTATCTGGAGAACATGTTGGTTCATCTTTGCAAGTGGTTCAGGAGGTGCTGTTTTTTTTTTTTTGTATAATGTGGCTTTATATTTGGGCAGTTTAAAAAGGAAACTTTTTTAGAATCCAAAGTGAGGAAGAGACCTACTGTTTGCTGCACATTAGAGGTTTTTGGTTTGTCGGCGAACAGTGAGTTGACTTTCACTGTAGGGAACGGTTATAGTGAAAGCTGGCTCCTGCTCTGCACAAGCCATTTGCTGAGCTTGCACTATAGTGGTCCTGTGACAATACTATTGGTTTAGAGCTTGAAATACAGTATTATGAGCTCTGAATGATAGTATTGTGGCTTGGGATGATAGTACTATCACTGGTTCTACAATAGTATTATCAAGATGGAAGTGATGTATTATAGGAATTTTTTTGTATGGTTTACTATAGTTTTAAATTGGCTTATCCATATATTACATACAAATTATAAATAAGAATATTCTCACCTCCAATTGAGGATGTAGGTTATTGCTTATTGAAATCCAGCACTTATGAATAACCTAGTGACAACATGAAGTGACATAAGAAGAATGTTTTTCATAGTTAATATAATTTCTTTTTCTGTTAGTTCTACTGTTGTCACTGAGACCCACCTGAGAGTTTTCTGTCTTTGAAAATATCCTTACAGTACATAAAATATGATTGGTTATGCTTTTGCTATAACAACCATATTGTTTTTAAGGCACACATTGAGTTATGCTATTGTCATGTTCATAAAGATATTTTTCATACATGGGTGAGCTGAGCTACTACACTGTTTACACAATTGAAGGCCTGACAATTCTCTTAGAAGGAGCACATACAGTACCTAAAGTAAGACCTAGTTGCATAATTGAGCTGCCAAAGAAGGGCTTGCCTTTTTCAGGAACTGGGATGGCTTCTGGCATAGGAATGATCTCTATAGAAGAGATCAGCTGCACCAAAATGGCAAAAGGCTATGGGTACTGGTGGACAGGAAAAATATATATTATTTGGAAGAGTTAAAACTAATGAGTAAAGGGATGAAACAAAACATGAAAAATGGAAATCTGTCAATGATGCACATATGGAAACAGGGGAACAACAATGGGCAACAAGAAGGATAACACAGAAAAGTTCAGTGAAAATAGGATGTAAATAATGAAAGGAGGAAACCCCATCTGGAAATGTACACTGATAAATGCCAGAAGTCAGAAAATAAATTTGACATTTAGAGGAATTAATATTAAGGCAGGAGCCAGATATCACAGCAGATGTGAAAACATGATGGGCAGAGCAGGACTACTGGGGTAAAAACATGAAGGTGTACAAACTGCACTAAAAAGAAAGCAGGAGCAAAGAGGTAGAGGAGTGGCATTATATGATAGTGAGATGATCATAGTAGTGAGAAATATAATAAAAAGAAAGGAATTCAGAAACAGAATCAGTATGGGTTAGGGCTGAAGAAATAATTGATAGAGCAGCTCATACTGGAGTATATTACAAGCTACCAGACCATAACTTGGAAACTGGTGAGGAAATTAATAAACAAATTAAGAAAGTAACCTAAGAAAAGGATGTTTTCTTAGTTGAAGACTTTTAACCATGGAAATATTATCTGGCCAAACAATACTGTGGTCAGTACATCAGAAAAATGAATAGTTACAACTTGGAGCAGCATGTTACCAAAAGGAAAAGAGAAAAAGTAATTTTTGATTTGGTATTACGTGATATGAGAGAGGAGATAACAGAATGTAACACAAGAAAGCCAGAAGCAGGACATGACCACAACATGGTATCTTTCCTAGTTCTAAGGGAATTGGTAGTCGAACAAGGGTATGAAATGTATTACAACTACAGGGCAGTAAATCCTAACAACAAAAGGAAAGAGTTCAAGTATTGGCATTGGTGCAGGGACATAACATATAAAACTGTAAACATTCAGTGGAGACTTCCAAAAGCTAAACTTTTGAAACTGAGGGATAAACAGACATAATGTACAAAAGAGAGAGAAGTACAGCAAGAAGGGTATCATACTAATGTGGCTAACAAATAAGATACATAAAGAAATAGAGGCAAAAATTAAGGTCTTAGCCATCAGAAATGGAGGGTACAAGACAGGCAAGAAATAGCTACAGGGAGAAAGTTAAAACTGTAAAATAACTAGTTATTAATGAAAGGAAAAGATTGGAAATGCAATTAGCAAAATTGCAAATGAGAATTCTCCGAGGTCTGTCATTGCTTCTAGTCAAGGCCTTAACATCACAATTTGTTACTGCTTTAAATTCTGGACTTAAACCTCAACCATTGCCTGAGGCATCATTTGAGTCCTCCCTTCTGTCATTGTCCAAATCAAGGTCCCAACATCATGATCTGTCTTTGCTTCAAATATTGGACTTAAAGCCCAACCATTGCCTGTGGCATCTGTCATGTTTCTCCCTTAGAACAGTCATTCCTCCCTAGGCCATCATGTCCCACCCTCTCCTATCTCATCTGACCTTGCCTCCCCACTCCCTGTACCCTCTTCCCCTTCCCACCCCACTTGCCAGGCCATGCCTACAGTACTTATCAAGGACTCTTACATCTCAATCTTCTTTACACTTTGACGCTAGAGGAACTGCCACTCCTGCTCACTGTGACTCCTCCAATGATGTTTAGTGTATAAACTTTAGCTCATTACCTTACATCCATATATCTGCATCTATGCAACTTTATTTAAATGGCACTACCTCCTGTTGAACCTATTGTTATGTTCTGGTGGAAGTATCTTGTTACATGTGATGGTTATATGTTATTATGTTGTTATTATTACTATGTAATTGTTACGTACATTCTTTCAACCTGTTATGTCTTAACCCTGTTGGCAACTGTTTTGCCCCAGGTCCATCTTGTAAATGAGCTTGTCTCAATGATGTTCTGCCTGGCAAAATAAAGATTTTGATTGATTAATTGATTGAATTTATAATAATTCTATAGGTACATACAATGGAGTGAGCCACAATGCAACACAGTAACTTGCAGTAAGTGACTTCACAAAATACTGTGTGACAAAAGTACTTAATTGCCATTGGATTACACTGTTCCCTGTAGTTTACTGCAGCATTTTATGATATACTGCAGCATTACTGCATTGCATCCTGGTTGGCACCAATGTAAATGGAAAAAAAGGAAGACAAAAAATACAGTGGGATCACTAAATGTCGGTGGAGAAATAATAAAAGACCCCAAGAGGGAAGTACAGGAGTTAAATAGATACTCCTGTTCAGTTTATGGATAAAATGACAGGGCAGAGGATACTATCATAAAGCCAAAAATAAAGTGGATATGGATGAAGTAAGAAGGATGTTCAGTAAAAAGAAAGCACTAGGTATGCTACTGAGTATAAGGGTAGGTAAGTCAGCTGAGCCAGACAACTTACATTAGATGGTCATAAAGGAACTACTAAATGAATTAGCAGAGCCACTAATTAATTTATATATAGCTTCTGTTGAGACTGGGGAAGTGTCAGCATTCTGGAAAGGGCTGTACTGCAGTTATACCACTGTTCAAGAATTGGTATTGGGATTATTTTTGATCTTAGTTGTTTGTGTGAAGAAGGCCTTAACCAAGTTTTGGCAAAATACATAGATTCCACATAATCAGGATTGGTTTAATATCGTTAACATTTTGTATGGATTGGAGAAAGCAGCCTATAGATAGCTGGATATGGAGGAGGCCTGTCCAGCTTTTTGGTGGCCTTGGATAAAGTATCACTTATTGGCGTCTCCTAATTTTGTTCCATAACATATATAATGGACAAAAAAATAATAATAAATATTTTGTTTTTTGCCATGTGGTGGTATTACAGTTTAGATTATTAATTTGTTACATTATTACAAGCTACAATGTTGAACTGAGTTCTTGAGGATTAGGAAGTCCAATTCTAAGTTCTTGGAAAGCCAGTTGATGTCTGTATGGGACTGGTAAAGAACAGCGTCACCTGCATAAAGTTGTACCAAGGACTTGCCGCAGTCAGGTGGAAGCTTATTTGTAAGTAGCATGAAAACAAGGAGTCTCAGGATGGAACCCTGGGGTACCCTGTGCATTATAGCTCTAAAAGAGGAGAGGGTCCCGTACCATTTTACCTCGTGACAGCGATTGGATAGGTAATTTTGGAATCAGGATGTAGAGTGGGAGTCCAGGTCCAGGAATTGAAGTTTACACAAAAGAAGGGTGTGATTAACTAAATCAAAGGCCTTGGTTAAGTAGACAAAAATGGCTCCAGTAAATAGTCCTTTGTCCAGGGAGTTAAATATATTGGAGGTAACCTTGGTTAGGGCTGTGACGGTGCTATAATTCTTTCTGAAGCCATGCTGACAGTCAGTAATGAGATGGTGATATTCCAAGTAGTTCTGAAGCTGGTTGAAAATGAGACATTCTTGAATTTTGGCTAGTGGGTACAGGATGGAAATTGGCCTATCATTTTTGACTGCATGCATACCCCCTTTGTACAATGGAATCACCAGTGCCACCATCCATTTAGTTGGCACCCTCCCAATGATTTGTTGATCAGGGCATATATGGGAGAGGCAAGAACAGGAGCACCTACTCTTAAAAAGCATAGTTCAAGGGAATCAAAACCTGGTGAACTGTTTTCCCTAAGGCTTAGAAGCAGTTTCAGTACTTCTTTGCGGGTAACCAACTTGAGGTGAAACTCGGGATGAGAGAGAGGATCCCTACAAAGGAGGGAGGAAGGACTGGAGTCAGAGGGGAGGGTAAAGTGTGAGGTGTAGCTAGAGAGGTCAGAGAAGAAATTATTTAGACCATCGGCAATTGACTGAGGATCAGCAAGGGTAGTGCCACCTGATTGTACAGTGCGTGGAGATACCAGGGAGTGACCTTTAAGAAGTGCATTGATTTGTTTGCAAAATGCTTTCGGGTTACTAAAATTTTTGGTTTGCAGGGAAAAGAAATAGGACCACTTAGCACTGTGGATCCTACTTTTGCAAAAGTTGTATAGTTGTCTGAAGGTATGCCAGTCAGAGGGGTTGCCACTCATCTTGAAAGTTGCCCAAGCTGAGTTCTGATGTGCCATTAGATGCCTTAAGTCATTAGAAAGCTATGATCCAGAAGCAAATGGTTTGATACCTTTTATTGGACCAACATAGATGTAACTAAAAGAAAACAATGTCTAAGCTTTCAGACCAACCAAGTCCTTCCTCGGAGACTTAACTTAACTTAAGTCTCTGAGGAAGGACTTGGTTGGTCCAAAAGCTTAGATATTGTTTTCTTTTTGTTACATCTATGTTGGTCCAATAAAAGGTATCAAACCATTTGCTTCTGGATCTGTTCTTACAAGGACCAATACGGTAACTCTTCTATTTCGGAATGTTAGTAAGCCATGGGGATTTTTGACCTTTGGATCGCTGTCTTGTAAGAGGAGCATACAAGTTTATTATCGAATTTAATGTATTAACAAAGTAATCCAGGGCCTGGTCCAAATCAGGTAAAGCTTTGATTGGATGCCAGTCAGCGGAGGCAAGGGACATTAGGAAGGCTGATGGATTGAAGCAAGACATGTTTCTGGATTCTGTGATTTTCGGAGAAGGGTTTGGGTATTTGTTACTCCAGGTGCAGAGGATTGGGGAATGATCACTTAGGCATTCGGAAAGTACTTCAGCAGACAATATTCTATGAGGGAAGTTGGAAACAAACCATGTAGTGGGATTGGATATATGTTGGGTGAGGCTGGATTCAGCTAAGATTGAATGAGCTTTGTTTTGGTCTAACCAGTTGACATTAAAGTCACCGCAGAGGAGGAGGAGATTGTGACTAGGGAGATCAGAGAAGGAGGCTATAAAGGTGGGGAGAATGTTATAAGCATCCTTCGGAGGCTGGTAGACACAACCTATGGTAAGTTGAATAACATTACCCATGGTCAAGGTTAGCAAGATGCATTCAGCAAGAGGGGGGATCGAGGAGGGTACAGGTATCTGAAAGACTGTCAAGGAGGATTTGAGATAGATTAGGACTCCACCTCTTTTTTTGCCTGTTCTGTCCTGCGAATGACAAGGAGGATTGAGGAGGGTACAGCTATTCTAGAGACTGTCAAGGAGGATTTGACATAGATTAGGACTCCACCTCTTTTTTTGCCTGTTCTGTCCTGCCTGTGACTGGAGTAGCCTTGTAGTGCAATTTCATACTGCAGTATACAAGGTTTAAGCCATGTTTCATTAACTCTCAACTAGTGGTGGGCGAAGTGGCCAAAATCCACTACGTGAAGCAATTCGTGAATTAAGGCAGAATCCGTGAAGTAATCCACAATGTGACGCAGAGTACTTTGCATCATAGTGAGGATCGAGAAGTCCATTGGAAACAATTACTTTGCATTACTCTGCCTTTACCCAACAACTTATGCACCAATTTTAATGTGAAGCACATTGAAATCAATGTACTTTGCATCACTTCCCCTTGTTGGTGAATTTTGCAGTGATTCATGGGACTGCAGGTCACATGGGCTTTAGATTGTTCTGCACAGCCTCATTTCTGGGTAGTGTATGTGTAGTGGTAGCTGGTCACAGTTTGCTGTCAGAGCTCTGAGATTCAAACCCTCTAAAAGCCATTCAAAAAGCCTTTTTGAGCCATTTTTTTTTGCTCAAAATTTGGTACATCGATTGTAGGAAACCCTCCTGTGCTCATGTCATCAAGTGTTTATTGTTTGTGTGTGGATTTTGAATGTTAATTTAGAACATTCAGTCTGTGTAGTGACAGACACTTGAAGTGTGCTTGGGGGAGGGGCATATCTGTAGTGAAGGTAGATAAACTGTCTGGGAGAAAGGCAGTCTTTCTGTTTTGGCTGTATTTTTCTGGTATAACTTTTTTAATGTACACACAGTAATATTTTCAGTAATTTTTGAAATGTTTTTGTTGATTGTTGTGGTGCAGTGCATAATTTCAGTTTGTTTAAAAGATTTGGCTATATTACAGAAGTTTTCAGTTTTCTGTGCATTACCATTAGTGTGTATGTGTGAGTGTGTGTGCCATCAAATCAGACATATTTTATTGTGCCACACAGTAATTGCAGCACTGTGAACCTGCTATCCACCTGCATTATTTTGTACTGCTTTGTGGTATCTTGATAGTGCACTGTTACTGCAGTGCACTGACCCCCCCCCCCAAACCGGCAAAAGGTATTCTTTTACAGATTTGGATTTGTGACCTGTGAGCACTGGTTAAGGTGTTGTTGTGCCTTTGCATCTGCATCTCTTGAATGCACAGAGCAGTCTTAATCTGTCTGTGCATTTGCACCTGTTTAGTGCCCAATCTCCATCTGCAAGCCACAGTTGTTGTTTTTTGGCTTCCCATCTACCGGCCCAGACTGAAAGTTCATAAATCAAAATTTATTTAGAATTTTCTTGGTGAGCCCCAAAAATACTTGCAAAGAGATGTGCAAGCAAAGCTGTTTCTTGCCATGGCACTGCTGCCAGTGGCAGGATTGGCCATGGACGTGGCAGTTCGCAGAAGTGCATAGCTGATGTCAGTAAAGGGATTGCTCCATCAATGTTTTTTACAACACAATCTGTTGCTTCACTGATAGTTGGAGAAGATGATGTTATCCCTGCTGGTGGTGTTAGTGCAGTTGCTGCTGGCATGAGTATTGCTGCCCTAAGTTCCACTTCTGACCAGTTAACTGTTTTAGAAAATATAGTTGAGTCTAAAGCTATGACTGACAGTGTAGATGATGTCATACTCCCCAACATCCTCATGGTAGTTGAACATGATTCTGATCCTGATGACGATAACTCACAATGTCACATTTCTTCCAGCACTGTTGAGATCATGCCTTTGCCATCCAATGATTCAAAGAGTGGCGCAAAAACATTGGGTGATGATGATGATGCTGTGGTTGGAACATGTTCTCCACAGGACAACATCCAAGCTGAAACTGTGGATGTGGATGATGTTGATGAATATGATGATGATGTCAGTGACCCCTGTTGGGAACCAGAGAAAAAGAAAGTCATGGTGGCTGTGTCTGGGTTTGTTGGTGTTAAATCCCACCCCCCCCAAAAAAAAAGTTGTGATTTAGCAGTTCCTGTTTTGTTTGGGATTTTTTTGTCCAAGATGCAAATAATGAGTCAGTTGCAATCTGCCAGCTTTGCCATGCACGTGTGAGTCAAGGTAAAAAGGGGAGTCATCTAGGCACATGGCACTGTGGACTCGGCACCAGAGGGCAACTAATACCATAGTGGGGTACTCACCCTCGTCATCAACCTTATTGAGCATGTTATCCCCTTCCATGAGTATAAGACCAAGTAGCAATGTCTGTAGTATTGTTGAAATAACACTGGAGGATTACTACAGGCATGATGAGGGGCAGGATTATGATTTAGAAATCTTGTCAAGTGGTGGTCAGAGTAGCAGCAGTGGTGGTGGTGGTCTATGCAGTATGTCTAGTGCAAGTGGTACATCAACCCCTGTACTTAAAATGGAGAAAATAATTTGTGGACTTGTCACCTGTGCACCCCTCTTCATCACATGTCCACCCCCCACCCCCAGCCATTCACAGAGCAGAGCCATTTGTCACACCCCATACAAAACGTGTATCAACAAGCCCATGTTGCAGAGTGTTTTTGCCCATAACCTGAAGTACTCACCCAATCATGCAGTGTCACGTGAACTTAGTGCTGCTGGAGCTGAAATGCTGGCAATTGATCTTTTGCCCTTCTCCTTCATGGAGAATTCAGGATTCCGGCAGTTTGTGGCACATGCCTGTCTGAAATGGAAAGTCCCATCCAGGACATACTTTTCCATCTGGGCTGCCCCCAAGTTATACCAGATTGTGGCCAACTCTGTAAGATATGCCCTTCAACATTCCTCCTCTCCATTCATCCATTTAAGTATGGATATGTGGAGAAGTAGCAAAACAGTGGGGAGTTCATATTTGTGTATTACTGCACATTGAGCATAGGTGCCAGGGGTTGTTTGTGCTGGTGGTAGTGTGAATAATCAGTGTAGTAAGGCAGACTGTTGTAGTAGCAACCTTCCGGGAATTCAACAGCTTACATTGCTTGCAATGCACAGTGTGGCCTGTTCCCACACTGGTGAAAACATGCTGGACTTGCTACTGACCGAAACTGATGAGTAGCTGAACCCCCTTTCCCTGAGAGCTGGATTTATAGCAAGTGACAATGGGTCAAATGTGGTTAAATGCATCATGAATGGTGGCTTTGTTTGGGTTCCATGCATGGCCCACTGTTTAAATCTGGTGGCCCAGGAGATTCTGCAGCACCCTGATATAAAGGAAATGTTGACAGTTGCATGCCATATCTGTTTGTACTTTTCACACTCTGCAAAGGCCCGTGACCAACTTCAGCAGCTGCAGATCCAAAACAGCCTCCTGCAGCACCTCCTCAAGCTGGAAGTTGTCACCCAGTGGAACTCAACTTTACACATGGTAGAGAGGTTGTATGAACAATATAAAGCAATCTCTGAATATCTCATCATGCACACAAGCCGTGACACTTCTGGGGCCTCCATGTCTCTCACAACCGAACAGTGGTGCCTCATGGACTTTGTTATAACAATTTTAAGGCCTTTTGAACATGCAACACAGGCAGTGAGTGGTGAGTCTGCCTCCATCAGCCA
This sequence comes from Neoceratodus forsteri, assembly GCA_016271365.2. NCBI lineage: Eukaryota > Metazoa > Chordata > Ceratodontiformes > Ceratodontidae > Neoceratodus > Neoceratodus forsteri. Next base: position 592,823,554 of record CM028133.1, on the reverse strand, counting down.
ATCAATTCCACTGCTGTGGGTGTTGAGGCAGACATTGCTGAATCTACAGCATGGTCTTGATGGTTCCGGAGACTGTGCTAGCAGTGTGTTGCTGAAAGACATGAGTACAATATTCAACCGCAATTGGCACATCTTGAGCATTCAGCAAAGTGACGACTTCATAATAGCAACAATGCTGGACCCATGACACAAACTTGGAATTACGTCACTACTGGAGGGAGGACCTGAACAGGTTAAAAATGTCAGTGGGCAACCGGTGTGCTTGGTTCATGGGGCACATAAGTCATGTGCCAAGGTCAGCAAACCTCAGCAGCATAACCAGGCTGAAGATCACTTTGAAGTAGTACCAAGCACATTCTGTCAGGCAGCTGTGGTTCCAGGTGGTCTGTCATTAAAACCGGTTGTCATTATCCCACTTTGGGGTGCTTTGTGCCAAGTCGAGATTTGTGGCATAGAAACATAGAAACATAGAATTTGATGACAGATAAGGACCGCTTGGCCCACCCAGTCTGCCCATTTCCCTACCTACTGGATAAGCTGCAGATCCTAGTTAACCAGCAGCCTACTTCTTCTTACCCCCAACCCCCAGAATTGCCTTATGACTGTCCCATGCATGCTTGAATTCCACCACTGATTTTGACTCCACAACCTCCTCCGGATGGCCGTTCCATGCATCCACAACCCTCTCTGTGAAAAAATACTTCCTTAAATTACCTCTGAGCCACCCCTCTATCTTCAAATTGTGCCCTCTTGTTCTTGCACACCTCTTTTTTTGAAAGATGCTACCCTCTTGGACTTTGTTGATTCCCTTGAGGTACTTGAAAGTTTCTATCATGTCCCCCTCTCCCTCCTTTCCTCGAGGCTATACATATTAAGCTCCTTAATTCTCTCTTCATATGTCTTCCGGTGCAGACCCTGCACCATTTGGTGACCCTCCTCTGGACAGCTTCCATCCTGTCTATGTCTTTGTGGAGATTGGGTCTCCAGAACCGCACACAGTACTCCAGATGGGGTCTCACCAGCTGTCTGTACAGAGGGATAATAACTTCCTGTTTTCTACTGGTGATGCCTCTCCCTATGCATCCCAGTATCCCCCCAGCCCTCCTTGCTGCCCTCTCACATTGCTTACTAAACTCTTCCTGCACTGAAAACCTTAACACTTGTAACAAAAGTAAAGCAAACTCCACCTCCCTCTGTTGATAGAAAGACTGCCTTTTCTGATAATTCTAAGTTCCTTATTTCACCCTTCAGTTAGAAGTATCCTCCACCTGAAGAATATTAACTTTCCTAAGGAATCTGCTTCAAACCAAAGACAACTGTAAATTGTAAGGTTCACCTCCCTCTGTTGTGAGCACCACTTGCTTTCTTGCAAATCTTAAGTCCAGTGTTGCAGCTTGCAGCCAGAGGTAGCTTCACCTGAAGACCCATTAAAGAATCCAGAAAACAGGATGATGAGTCAACCACCGGACTACTTGCAGTACAGCAAATGGTTGACTCATATTTGTCTGAAAACAGATGTCTGTCAGTAATTGACCATCCTGTCTTATACTGGAGTGGAAAGGTCAGTGAATGACCAGAGCTGACCTCAGTGGCACTGAAGTACCTGACCTCCCCACCCTCCAGTGTAAGTATCAAGAGAATATTCAGTTCTGCAGGGGCAATAGTTTGGGGCCATCATACAAACCTCTCTCCTTCAAATGTCAGCTTGCTGACATTCATAAAAATGAATCAGGTGCACATACCAGCTTGAACTGCAACCTCTATATTCATACTCCATCATGGCCATGGTTGTGGTGATGTGGGAGAAGCAGACCATCCTGGTGGCAGCATGAAATGGCCTATCATTGAGGTAGATGATGAAATCATGAAGAAAGAATTCCCTAGTGGGCACACTTCAGACACTGATGACTGTGAGGGCAGCTTCCTGTATGATGATGATGATGAGATTGATGTTGTTGGGTTTTAAGTTAAGTGGCTGAAAGGCTGTCATATTTTTTTAATGGTACATGTTTTGTTTTTCAAAACGTAAAATCAGTGTCCCACTCTGAATAAGTCTCATTCCATAATTTCATATTGGCAATTTGGCACAAGTAAATTCACACTCTTTGTATTTTACCTTCCCCATCTTGGTATTATTTCTGGTTAGACTTAACAGAATGTGTGCTGCTGTCATCTGCAAACACAGTCAGCCTCTTAGACACAACTGTCCATTTGTAGTACTAGGTGTTAGCCACTTTAAACCTGCTGATTCAAGATATCTGCCACCTGACTGAGAGTGAAATACTGTAACACAATACACACTATATCTAGCCACCCACCCGTGTGTGTCTGACAGTAAGAGGGAATGTGTTGCAGCTGTTCCCATGACCACCACCACCAGTAAACAGCTGTCAGTCAAAGTCACCAGATAGTGAAAGGCAATGTCATCATGTGCCCATGACCACCACCAATAAACCACTGTCAGCCAAAGCCACGAGATAGTGAGAGGGAATGTCATCATGTGCACATGACCACCACAAGTAAACTGCAGTCAGCCAAATATGCCAGATACTATCTAATTCAGAGGGAATGTGATTGTTTTCCATCCTGTGCCCTGCCCATGCCATGACAGATGGAGACCGCATCCAGCAGCCCCAGCCCCAAGGCTTCTTACTATCACAGACTTTTCTATCTGTACTTTACAGAGAGTATGTGTACTACTTTTTCATACTATGGAACTTCCTTGAGCTGTGTTATGCTTCCTGTTGCATTTCTGAGATGCAGCTGAGAAACACATATGGTCAACTTATTTTCTTTTTTTGCAGGTTAACAGATTCAAGCACTCTCCTGGCCTGGAGGACTCAGGACTGTAGTACTGCAGTACTATCTACAACCACCTATAGGATACCCATTTCTGGTAAGTATATCAATTTTATTTCATCAGTTCTTTTTTGTAGTTAGTTTTTTCAAGAGAGTATAAATCATATAAAGTAGGTGACATGTACATCTCATGATATATATTTCATGCACATCAGACACTGTATTGCTGCAGCAGGTCATGGCTGTGTTGAATAAAGTTTTATCCAGGTTGTGACAATACATCTTTTAAAATGTAACTTAAGTTAAGACATTGGGAAAGTGTAGGGGTTACATGTACTAAATTTGTGATTATGATTTGGTCTAGGTGTGGCTTACTGAGAGTTTGCTATCTGTTACGCTGGATATATAACAGACAGTAACAGCCACACTTTGAACAGAATATGTTACTGCAATAAAGTACTAATAGTTTCTTGTTCATCTGTTTTTGCAGGAAACATTTTGGTGCTGTGTGCTGCCATCCGTGCTTTCTCCAAATAAGAAGTTCGACATCACACCTGAGCCGCAACAACTGATATGAATCCTGACCATCAGGACTGCACTGGAGGATGCACAGAAAACCTGTGAAGAATTCACAAAAAGAAACCATTAATGAAACTTGCTTCCAAATGATAACCCCCACTCCCCAAAAAAAGAAATACTTACCTTCGCTGGCTTGACAGTATTCCAACTCCAAAATTCCTCATCAAGCCAAAAAATGCACACCCCAAGTTCGACTATATGACCTGTGATACAAAAAAAAGGAATGATTGCATGTATCAATATATATACATATATATATATATATATATATGGATATAAACATTTAAGGTCAGGTTCTGTGGAAACCCTGATGGTGCCAGGTACATTATCTTACCAAGGGCAGTATGAGTGTACACATAGAGGGCATCCTTCCTGTTTTGGTCAGTGCAGCAGCCTTTGGGCAACCAACAACATCATCACATCATCATGGTTAACTCAATGGTCGGGCCATCCTTCTATCACATCATTTGGCAAGACACTGTGCATCAGCCCAGTCAGGTCAAGAAGCATTACATGAAATTCCAACAGCAGCAGTAGGTGACATAGTTCTTATTGGAGTGTGTGCATGCACAACTGAGTGTGGCATGAATTAATGGAGACTTTTCTTTGCATTTTTTCCTCTCATTTCTGTTCATCTGGAGTCGGGAATTTTCTGGACATAAGACAGCAGTATTTTGGGGGTGCACAATTATGGGGACTGGATGTACTGCATGCATGACTGAGCGCGGCATGAATTAATAGAGACTTTTCATTCCATTTTATGTTCTCATTTCTATTTGTCTGGAGTCAGGAATTTTTGGGACATTAGAAGACAGCAGCATTTTGGAGGTGCACAATTATGGGGATTGGGTGCACTGCACACATGAATGAGTGCGGCATTAATGGAGGCTTTTCATTCCATTTTATACTCTCATTTCTATTCATTTAGAGTCGGGTATTTTTGGGACATTAGACAGCATCCCAAGATTTGTACGAACACTGGCCAAAAACATTCTACAGAAAATAAACTAAAAATGTGGTGTCCTTTCCTTCCTTGTTATATTCTGACTTAATAATCTCTGTTTCCAAAAATTAAATTACTTTAGTGGTCTCAGTAATGTTTTATTTCTGTCTTTCTGTGTGAGTGTGTGGAAAAGCAGGAGTGAGCAGTGCAATAATCTGCTAAACAGCATATATGCACTGCACTGCCAGGTGCACACTGCCCAGCCCCCTGAAAACATATATGGTTACTGAATTGTTCCACTGTTGATTGTACAAATAATAAAGAATATATAATGTATATTTTATTTGTACCATCATCAACAGTGGACCAACTTATATAATATATTTTCAGAGGGCTCGGTGGGCAGTGTGCACCTGACAGTGCACACATACTGTTTAGCAGATTATTGTACTGCTCACTCCTGCTTTTCAACAAACAAACCACCATGACAGAAATGAAACATCGCTGAGGCACCAAAAATATTTCATGGTAAACAGACATTATTAAATAGGAAAATAACAGGTCCAGAAGCATGCTTCACTAACACTGGGGTCGGTTGCTGGTGGAGAGAAGCTAGCTGCAAAAGTGCAAGACAAAACCAGAAAGCCAGCACTCCAGATGAATAAATGCCAAGAAAAATATGTTCACTGCTAGTGTGAATTGATGGCAAAACAAGTCACAACCAAATAACCCCTGCACTTCAATGATTAGGCCTTCATTAGGTGACCACCTAATGAAGGTCTAACCGCCGAAGCACAAGGGTCATTTGTGTGCCTTGTTTTGCCTTCAATACATTTGAACTAGCAGTGAAATTTTACTGTATTCATCTAAATTATACCAGCTTTCTGTTCCCTTCTTGCACTTTGGATTAGCTGCTCTCTTACCAGCAATCCCGTCCACAGTGTTAGTACAGCATGCTTCTGGTGGCCCTGTTATATTCCTACTTAATAATGTCTGTTTACCATGAAATATTGTTGATGCCTCAATAATGTTTCATTTTTGTCATAGTTTGTTTTTTGAAAAGCAGGAGTGAGGAATACAAAAATCTGCTAAACAGCATGTGTGCACTGTCAGGTTGCCACTGCCCACTGAGCCCCATGAAAACATATTTGGTCTACTGTTGATGATGGTACAAATAAAATACACGTCACATATTCTTTATTCTTTCTACCATCAACAGTGGAACAAGTCAGCTATCATATATGTTTTCAGTAGGCTGGGCAGTGTGCACCTGCCAGTGCAGTGCATGCCTGCTGTTTAACAGATTATTGCACTGCTCACTCCTGCTTTTCAACAAACAAACCACCATGACAGAAAGGAAACATTACTGAGCCACAAAAGATATTTCATGGTAAACCAACATTATTAAGTAGGAATTTAACAGGGCCGCCAGAAGCCCGCTGCACTAACACTGTGGACGGGTGCTGGTAGAGAGCAGCTAGCTCCAAAAGTGCAAGACAAACCCAGAAAGCCAGCACTGTAGATGAATACAAGCCAAGAAAAAATGTTCGCTGCTAGTGCAAATTTATTGGTGGCAAAACAAGCCACACACAAACAACCCCTGCGCTTCAGCGCTTAGGCCTTCATTAAGGGACCCTCTAATGAATGCCTAACCGCTGAAGTGCAAGGGTCATTTGTGTGCCTTGTTTTGCCACAAATACATTTGCACTAGCAGTGAACATTTTTTCCTGCCATTTATTCATCTAGAGTGCTGGCTTTCTGGTTTTCTTAAGTAGGAATATAATGAAGGCAAGAACACCACTTTGTACTTTATTTTATTTCAGCTGTTTTGGGGCATGTTTCTTACCATTTTTGGGAGGTAAACAAGGTTATGAGAAAGAAAGATGGAACACACACATAACATTATTATACACATAAGGGTGCACAATGGGGGAGAAGGAGACTAACAACAACAAAAATGGATACTGACCTGTGTCAGATCAGATGACCTAAAGATATACAAGAAATGCCAGAGGGAAGTAAGGAGGGCTGGGGGACAGGGTATACTGGGATGCACTGGGAGCCATCACATTAAAATGTAGTCAAAGAATGGCTGAATAAAGAAGGGGAACTAAAATGTTGAAGGGTATGAAGCCAGACAAAGATACACTAAATGACATTACATATAAACACAAGGAAGGGGGGCATGATAGAAACCATCAAGTACCAAAAGGGAATGAACAAGAGGATAGCCTCATCCAGAAAAAGAGATGTGCATGAAGAAGGGACCAAAATTTGAAGATAGAAGGGGGACGGATATGGGGCAACATTGGGAACTTTTTTTTCACACAGAGGGTGGTGGGTGCAAGGGCAAACTAAAGCTAATAAACAATGTTGTGATGGGACAGCAGCAGTTGAAGGATCCCCATAATCTGTAGTTGGTGCCCCTCATTTCGCTCCAACTGCTGATCAACATTGTCTAGCCAGTGGTTAGCATCCTCCAACTTACTCCACAGCAGGCCAAAATCGGCCTGTGTGGCAGGCAGTTGGAGAGGGTTGCCACCATCACCTGGAAGTGCTACAGGTTGTGGTGGTGGAGCAGCCAGTTCAACCATGGCCCCTCTCTTGCTTCACACCACCATGTACAGCTGGACGCCATGCTGCCCCCTCTTCCCCAGGAGGACTAGCAGGTGCATTACTGCCCTGTTCTCAACCTTGGCTTGCCACTCTACATGGTGGTGATTATACAGGTGGGTGCAATGACCCCCTGTGCCAAGGTGACTTCTTTTGGGGCCATGGCACAACTCCACACCACACAAATTACATTTTACTACACTGCTGTCCCCAGGCAGTGTAGTAAAGAACTCCCACAGTAATGAGGTGTGGGGAGGACCAGGCGCAGGTGTGGGGAGCCCAGGTGTTGTTGGAGCCAGGGGCTGCTGCTGCTGCACAGTTGGGGTTGGGGTGCAGAAACCTGCTGCTGCGCCTGCTGTGGCTCCTCCTCCCTGACTTCCTGCAGCTACTGATGAGCCACTGGCACAGGGGCCATAGCAGGTGCTGGCACTGGGGGGGCCACTGGTAGGTGCCACAGGAGGTGGTGCTTCCATGGCATCAAGTCCACTATCTCTTGCTTTGAGGAGGGACAGTCAAGATGGTGCTCCAGTCCAAACGCAGCCTGCCACTACATGTGCATACACTGACGCAATCTCCTCCGCTATGTCTCTGAAAACCACCTAGTCTCTCCACCTCCATTCTAGTCTCTCCCTCTCTGTCTCTCTGTCTCTCTCTCTCTCTCTCTCCCACGCACACACACACACACACACAAACAATTAGCAATTAACAAATACTAACCTCATATACTGCACAAACAAAAATCCAGACAACAAATAGGCAAAAATAATCAGCTAATTAGCTAAAAAATTAAAAGGTTTATGGTAGTTTTACACTACTTTATATAGATTTTCCTCTCTGACTCTAAGCAACACAACCTCTTTCTCCCACTACAAAGCGAAAGTGAAACTCTCTTTCAAGCATGATTCACTTCTTCTCTGCCTGCCTGAAACATGTGACCTACACTGTGTAAGCCACATGATGTGTGTGGGCTGCCTGTGAATTCTCACTCTGCCTTAAAGTAAAGTAAGGCAGAGTGAGCAACGCAAAGTCATAATTTCAATGCAAAGTGGTGAAGTAACAGTTTTAAATGGACACTTCAAGCCGTGGGATGGCAACATCAAGTGGGCTACTTCACATCCACTTATCAGGTGGAATTTAACTTTGCTGCCTCTCTATTTTCAATACATCGGGGTTATGGAGTGACACCCAGGCCTCTAACGCAGACATTTTTGGGCAAAGGCTCTATGCGTTTCTTAGGGGCAAGGGGCAAGCTTCAAACCCTTATGATAGGAATGATTAAAATCTGAGGATACAGGGGGAACAAACTGAGGACCAAGGGGCCCAGGGTTTGACTCAACATCACCTGCCAGAAGAAGGAGAATAAATAAGGGCAGGAGATTGGAGACAGAGCTCTGGGAGAGGAACCGTGGGAGGTTGGATGCATACCAGACACTGAGGCAAGTTGCTTCTCTTTTGGAGAGAGAAGATTACTAGGTAGCAGGGAAATTAATTGGGGTACACAGACAATGGAGGTGGAGAAGCAAGATCTGATGGTGTGGCAGAGTCCCCAAGGGCCACCAAGTAGTTAGATAGTAAGAAGGAGGCGATATAGATCATGGCCACGAGACAACCAGTGGGCTTCATGACTGAGGGCGGTTGAGGGACTGGCTAAAGCATAGGGGAAAGTGAGAAAAATCCAGTCAAGATCAAAGCAAGGGTAGAAGGACAGTTATTAATATATATATATTTTAGGTCATATGGCAAAAATTACTTATGTTTAGGTGTAAAGAAGAAGCAGCGTGTATAGAAGCAGTGTCAGTCTAAAATGTAAGATAGCAGAGAGCTTACAACTTAAGGAGGCAGTATAGCGCTGTGAATTATGGCTCTGAGCTGCAAATCTGGAGATCTGGGTTTGAATCTCACAGCCCCCAGCTGCATACTGTGTGACCCTGAGCAAGTCACTTAACTTCCTCGTGCTCCCAGGTTCGACCTATAAACAAGCTTTCAGCTTAGTGTATCTCTTCTGGTGAAAAAAATGGAAAAAAATTAAGGTTTCACACAAGCTAAAAGCTTGGATGAAATCCCAGTAATACACATGACAAGCCCAATCACTTAAAGTTTGGCATTTATGCTTATCATGAATGCTGTGTTAAGTAATTTACAACAGCGTGGTTAGATCACACCCAAGAATGGAAAGGTGGTATAATATGAGTAAGAATGTAAGAGAAACAGCCACACAGTGTGGAGGTGGTTATATAGGACTTACGGGGGACTTATAGACATAAGCTGGTTAGGTCCCCACGTGTAAAGCTTGACAATTTAAATAAAACCAGCAATATTAAATCAAACAGTAATATATACATAAAATAAAATACATAAGCAGCTTTACTGAAGACGAGGAAGTGAGCTTGATCATAAACAGGGGGAGCATTGAATTTATTTTGGATTTAGGAAACAAATCAGACAAATGTTTGTAAGACTATTTGAAACTTAAGAAACAACACTTTTAACTAACATCATTTCTGGAAACTAAAACATAAAGAAATGCCAACACTTTTTAACATATCATGTGGATATGGGGTCCCCCGAGGTTCGGTCTTGGGGCCCATGCTCTTCACACCCTTCATCAACTACCTTCCCTTGTCCATTGCAGCCAGAAGCATACACATGCATATAGATGATACCATAATTTTCACAGCAGACTCCTTCCAGCAGGATTTCACAGTCATCAAAAAATGGCTCCTAGACAATTGTCTTGTCATGAACCAAAAGAAGATGATGTCCATGCTGTTCTGGTCCAAGCACTGGATCAGCTCCTCCTCCCCCCTGACCATACAATCCCTGGAAAGAGCCTTTTTGGAGTCAGTCACCAACTATAAGCATCTTGGACTGCACTTGGACCAACACCTTGATTACTCCAAGCATATATCCCAAGCTGTAGCCAAACCCTTTGCTAAGCTTGGTGCCCTATAGAGATTAAAAAGCTGTCACCAACTACATATAAGGAAACAAGCTGTGGAGCAATCAGTCCTTCCCCTTGTGAACTATGGAGTGTAGTATACAAGGGGGCCAATGCTACCGCCCTCAACAAAATTACCACTCTGTGGAGGTTGGCGAAAGCTGCGAATTCTGCTTTTGTGGGACTTTCGTGAAAATTCAGAAATTTCGCGCAGAATTTTGGGAATTTCTGCCGTTGGTGAGATTGAAATCTTACGAATGTGTTTGGTGGAGTTTCACCCTGTTCCATAGAATTATTTGGTTGAACTGCAGAATAATAGACATGAACTGTGAAATAACAGTTCTGAGGATTCTTTTTCCGCAGTTTACTAAATTATTCTGCAATACATGTAATTATTGTGCAGTTCAGTGGTCAGTTTTGTGGACTTTTTTTCTCTGCAGTGTAATAGAATAATCTGCAGTTTATACATTTATTCCATAATTCTAAGTCAAAATGTCTGCAAATGTTACTAATCTAATTTCTGCACTTTCACAGAAGTGAAAGTCCAACTTTAATGGAAATTCTGCAGGCAGAAGGTTTTTTTGCACACCTCTACCACTCTGTTTAAAGCATTGTAATGATTTGCTCAGAGATGCCCCTCTTGAACAAATCATTGTACTATCTACAAGTCTGGTTGCCCCCCTCCCACCCCACCAGACAGATGATGCACATAGATCTTGTGGGCTAAAACTACTGGATTGGAAAACTAACTAAACACCTTGCTGACCTATTCTCATTCATTCTCTCTCATTCTCATTCTCATTCTCATTCTCATTCTCTGTCAGTCTGTCTGTCTTGCTGTCTCTCTCTCCCTCCCTCTTCCTCTCTCTCTCTCTCTCTCTCCCTGCCTACTCACTCAGATCAAAGACAAGTAGTCATCTCCATGCCCCTCAATACAAACGCAGCCTAGGCCAAGCCTCCATTAGCTACAGGCTTCCCAACATCAGGAACAACCTACCCTCCAAAGTTACTGTCCCTTCCTCCCTCAACTCCAGCAAGGCACCAATCAAGTCCTTCTTTAAATCCCCATCGACCTGCTGTTACTGTCAGGTTCATCCCCCTTCCATGCCATGGGATCCCTCCCTCAGAGGCCCCTGCAATCCACTCCAGAAGGGGGTCTGGAGATGTGGCAGGACTGTTGCACTGCAACTGGCAACTAACGAAGTCCATGAAGGCTAGCAATCTAAAACTTTCTTTTAGTGTCCTGCTGTAACAACTCCAGTAATACTTAAATATATAGATATTTTTAACAACATTTGTAAGTTTGCCCTCAAAGACCTTCAACGGACACATCATTGTGTATTGAGTCAACAATTAAAGGTCTTGCCCCCTCTGCTTAAGATCACATTTAATGCAGTTATTTTTGCCTACATAGTAGAAAACAAATTAGAACCAAAATCACTTTCAGATGCACTTAGGCCTTGGACAGCATGTCAAAAAACCTAGAAATAGTGCAGTGTATTTATTCTTAATCCCCACCTTTAAAATGGATATATGTAAGATTGGACCTACTGTTTTAAATGAGTAACCCGGGCTGGTTATAGAAATAAAAAATTTCACAATTTTTAAAAGTCTGTTATTAAATCCTTTAGTTTCATTAATAAGTGTGAATCTTTGTAAAGTAAATATTGTGAGCTGATTGTATGTATTGAAAAATTGTATTATAATGCTTTCAGTCTCAGTCGTGGCAGAAAAAAGGCTGTGCCCAGATCAATTCCTGGTAAAAAAAAAACCAAAAACAGACTTATGTTGCCCAGCTCCATGCCCTACTTGAGGGTCGACAGTGGTGTGCACTTGATGTCTATTTGCATTTGTACCATCTAAATTTTGCCATGTGAATTGTATGAACTGCGAAATTGTATTTACATTTTATTGCACCTTTAAAAAATGTTCACACTGACCTCTACCTAGTATGGTATCATTGTTTTATGCATTGAAATGTATGTCACTGTATTGTTTGCACCTTGAAACTTATCCCAATCATTAAGCCCTGGGCTCTGTGTGCTTTCCCAGTAAAATATGTTTTAAAAAAATAAATAAAATAAAAAATAAGTGAAGATCATTACATGGGTTGAGCACCTTTTCTTCAGGATGTACTCACTAGTAGAACGATTACCAACTGGACCCAATGTTGGTTATCAAAAAGAAAGATGATTTCAAGCCTAAATTACCTTTTTTTGCCATAAAAGTTTTTATTTAATGATTTTTAGGATATACAAAGTCATATTTCATATTATACTGGAACAGAACAAAGTTTTGTTATATACATTGCAATACATTTGGTTGGATTTGGTGGAATACTGACTACTAAAAAAGTATGTTAGATGCGTTAATAACCATCAGTTGATCTCTACCCTCACAATAGCTTGTAAGATAACAGTGTCTGGTCTCACACAGGTGAAGGAAGTCATAGTAGCCACCCAACCACTTTTGTATTATATAAACTGTACCTATCTACAGTATGCACTGCACCTAGTCTTAGGGCTGAATCCTAGTACCCACTCATAAGTCTCATAAGTCAGGTTCAAGACAATAGCTTACACCAAGAAGTCTCAGTTAATATATTTTAGTGCTTCCAAGCTATAGTATACCAGTGACACTATAGAGGGCATCTAACTTATTTTTGAAATTCGTCATTGAATCACTGTTAACTATATTTGTTGGAAGTCTATTCCAGCAGGACACCATTTTCTGGTTAAACCAAGACCCCCTTGTATTAGATTTATACAGTTCTCCCTTTAATTGATAATCATGGGTTCTCATATATTTAACAGTAGTTTTTCTTTCTAATGCAACACACTCCCACAAATCCAGATTTCAGAAGACTGAATATACTAAACATTGGTCTCCAAGCTGAAGGCTGACTATACTAAACATTGGTCTCCCTGGAGCCTATGATACTCCAATGAGTACAATTTCGGCTCTTTCAATCTATCCTCATATGGGAGGGAATGAAGACCATCGATCCTTTTGGCTGCTCTCCTTTGAACAGTCTCCTAGTTCCTAATATCTCTTCTGTGATAAGGGTTCCAAATCTGCACACTGCATTCCATTAGAGGTCTCACCAATGCATTATATAATGGCAATATTACAGTTTTATCTCTACTTCTGATATTATGCAGAATACAATGTAAAATTCTATTTACGTTGTTAACCACTTTGGTAGTTTGCAGTCTAAATGTAAGATCATTAGTAACTAAGACACAAAGATCATTTTCACACTCCACACTTTTTAAAGTATGTCCACATACGTTATAGGTTGCATGAGTATTGTTATATTCAAAGTGCATAACACTACACTCTCCGATATTAAATCTCATTTTATGTAATCCAGCCCAGGCGTTTATTGTATCCAGTTCTCTTTGCAGGTGCTGTGTGTCTATCTCTGTTCTCACAATAGCCCCCACCTTACTGTCAGCAGCAAATTTGGAGATCCATGCATTCTTGGAAGTGTTCAGGGAGGACACAAAGATATTAAACACTACCAGGCCCAGTACTGAGGCCTGGGGGATCCCACTTGTCACTTCACCACAGTTTGATATACACCCTCTGATGTTTACCCTCTGCCTCCTATGGCGGAGCCATGACTCAATCCAATTAATGATTTGTGGTTCAGCTCTTAGTTCCTGAAGACTACTAATCAGGTCAGCATGGGGCACTAAATCAAAGGCCTTAGAGATGTCCAAATATACTACATCTACCAGTAGACCGTCCTCCAATGTCTTACTCACTGGTTCAAAGAAACTCATCAAGTTTGTCTGACATGATGTCTCATGTGTAAATCTATGCTGTTTGATGTCTAAGAGACCCTTGACTTGAATATGATGTTCCAAGGATTCCTTGATAAATTTCTCCATAATTTTACACAGGATGCATGTCAGGCTAATAGGCCTGTAATTACCAACTTCAGATTTAACCCCATTTTTGTGGATGGGTGTCACATTAGCTGACCTCCAGGCATCTGGAATTTCCCCATTTCTCAGAGATGTACTAAAGAGATACCCTACTGGGCCGGCTAGCTTGTTTGCCAGTTGTTTAAGTAAGTGAGGATGTAATCCGTCAGGCCCTGGAGATTTGTTGGTCTTGATGTTAATTAATTTAGTCAATACTGTAGTATTTTTAAAGTCAATGATGTCTGTTTTGTTCTGCTGTACTTTATTTTTGGTTTCATTATAGGTTTTAATTTGAAACACACTGAGAAAGTATTTATTAAATGTATCTGCTATTCCCCTTTCATCAGTAATTGTTTCCCTTTCAACGATTATTGGTCCTATCCTTACAGTTCCATGTCTTTGATTGTTAATGTAATTGAAGAAGATTTTCTTATTACACACTGTTGAGTTTGCCACTCTAAATTCCTCATTTGTTTTTGCAGATTTCATTGTCTTTTTTGGCTCTATTTTTAATTTCAGCTATCTACTGGGTGAGGGATTATTTTTATACTTTTGAAATGCTCTTTTCTTTTTATTTATAAGTCTTTTGAGTGAGAGGATTAGCCATGTAGGGATTTTACCCTGGGAATTGTATTCAGTTTTCATTGGGACATAATGTATAATATAGTGTTCTAACTTAATTTCTGTGCTGGATGCTGAGCCCTTTACATTCCTCCTTCCAATTCCAGTTATTTAGGTAGCTTTTCATCTCCTTGTAATTATCTCTATTCCAATATTTTATTTTAGTTTTACCTTGTCTGTGATTTTATTTCATGTGATTATGAAGTCTACAATATTATGGTCACTTTAGCCTAAATGTTCCCTAAACAATACAGTCTTTTATATCCTCATCCATGTTGCTCAGAACCAGATCAAGAATATTCTGACCTCTTGTACTTTGTTTGACATATTGCCTTAGTACACTGGTACTTAATACATTAAGGACATTTCTTTCTAGTGTATTTTTCCCTGTATACATTATCCAATCAATGTTGGGGAAGTTAAAGTCTCCCAGTATCAATGCTCTACCATTTAAGTCCATGCTCTTATTAGAATTTAGAACCCAAGCATTATCCTCTATACTCATCCCTGGGGCTCTATAACACACCCCATGGTGATTTTTCTTTTACATGGTTGGATAAGATTTACCCACTCTTTCTCTACTCCTGTATTGTCTACTGTGGGCCTTACTTCATATGTTTCATAAATATCCTTAATGTATAGTGCTACACCCCTACCTCTTTTCTTAGTTCTATCTGTACAGAATAATTTGTAACCAGGGATATGTTTCCTTCACTGTTCTTCATGCCATCACATCTCTGTAATAGCACAAATATGAATGTTTTCTTCCTGTAGGAGAAGAATTAGCTCATCTATATTGCTAGCCAAACTTCTTGCATTCATTAACAATGCTCGGAACTCATTAGATTCAATTACCTTAGATTTTCCTTTTAGATTGCTAGATATCCAGGAAGACTCAGATGAACAAACAACTACAGAAGCACAATATGCATTACTGCCACTTGATTTGTGGCTAAGCCTCTCCCCTCTCCACCTTTCACTTAGTTTAGTTTCTGTAGTTGCCTAATTTATGAGCTTACCCATAAATCTAGCCCCCTTTGCACTCAGGTGAAGTTTACTATTAATCTATTCACAGTAAGTATGAGCTCTAACCCAGGAACTGGATGTAGTGGTAACCTCTTCACTAGTATTGGAAGCTTAAGTAGGGGTATATAGATATAGAGGATACTTTCTCTAAATGACTGTGTAAACAATTGTATCCTTGTCAGTTTCCTGTCCACTGCTAGTGTGGATTATTTCTAAATTAGTATAGTAGGTACATGCTAAGTAGGCGGGACAGGTTGTGGGGTGGCAAGGTTGGGGGATAGAGGAAGCTCTACTTAAGAGTTAAAATGTCTGGTACAGAAAGGTGGACACAAGGGCTCCCAAAGTTCATCTGTAACTCATGTGGATATAGACCCAATAGGTGGTTTACCAAGTAGAAGACCCACATTGGATGTGTTACTAAGAAAAAGGTGCTTCTCTCTAAGAACAAATCGCAGAGCTGGTGGAGGGCAAACCCCACAGGATATCTGATACTGTTGTAAGAATGTGTCCCAGAGTTGATAGTACTCAGGTAAGGTGCCCCTAGCCACATGTGATGTCCTTTCATATTTGGAAGTCAAGAGGAGTAAGTTTTCATATTCCCAAAAGATGGGTGGAACCAGGACTTTTCAGTGGTGAAGGATTACCCTCTTAGCTGCTGCAAAGGTACCAGTCCTCCAAAGTAGCTGTGATGATGGAAGGTGTAGCCCTGTTGGAGGTAACCCCCAAAAGAATGAAGGATGGGTCCTTGCATACCAGTTGTGGTACTATTATTCTATGTATCCCATGTCTTTATCCAGTACTTGTTGAGGTCAAGGCAGGCCCAAAGGCTGTGTGTGAGTGAGGCCTGGGGGAAGAGCACCTCAAGCAATCACTTGTGTTCATGAGGCCTGCTTTATAAAGCTAGAGGGGGTACAGTAGGCCCTATGGAGAACTTTAAATTGTAGGGTCTTCACATGTAGCTCCTGTGATGCCTTACAGTTTGTGACCTAAATATCTTTCCAGTGTTCATCAGGGATCACAAAGCCTAGTTTCTGTTTCAACTTTTGTTTGCTGGTAGCCACTGGGGATTGAGGAAATGCCAAGTTAGTAATTTTTTTTGTGATCCACCTTTAGCCTGAGGGTTTAGTTCAAGTTTATAACAAGCCACTGTCTGTTGCAGCAACCAGCGCTCACGTAGGGCCTTCAGATCAAATTGGGCAAGCTGAATCCACCTTGCTGCCAGTGAGTCTCTAGTGTCTGTAGCTTCATTTTGTGGCTTTTGCTCCCCCTCCCAAATAATGGAAGAGAGCTTTGTGTTAAGTGTTTTAAAAAAAAGGACGCTGGGATTCATATACAGTAGGTATAGTAAGCAGTATGTATTGGATCTTCTGGAGAAGTACCACCTTACCCCAGAAGGAAATCATTATGTCCCCCCAACTAGATACAACTTTGGTTAGAGTTTCCAGCATTCTCTGTACATTTGCTTGTATCTCCCAATATGTTTCAAACATATGTCAGATATATTCACACTTTTCAGATATATTTCAGGTTACTGTATATTCTAGATATTTGCAGAATGATCCAAAATGTATAATATTTGGGAAACATATTTGACGTTTATTTAAAATATGTTTTTGCTATACTATTTCAGAATTAAAGTTTTTGTTCTTTCAATGTTATGTCCTTGCATAAAATAAAAAATACTTATTTGTACATACACATTATTGCAGTTTCTACATATTTTGCATTTTAGGCAAACATATATTTTGAATTTATCCAACATATATATATTCTGAGTTACTGATACATTTTCATTTCGGATTTCCCTTGTAAGAACTAACTATATAAAAACCACAAAGATATATTCATAGCATAGTTTTAAATTATACCCATTTGGAAAATAACTGTATTTTGTTAATATGTAGACTATTTCTAAATATGCCTAAATATATCACATATTTCAGATATATGTGCATTTTTCCTAGTTATATTTTGGATGTTTCCAGAATTAAATGAGCTATGTTTTGTACTTGGAATTGATATACAAAATGTAGATATTTTGTTATACTATCAAAGAAAATATTTTGTTTTACTTTGTAATGTTTTTATGTACTCTCTAATGAAAAAAAATATTATAGTTTTATACAAACATAATTTTACTCTGTAAATTTCTACCATAGGTGTATGCTATTTATATTAAATATGTATATTCTGAGATATATTTTATACAAGTTAAAATGAATTTGGCCTTATATACATCTGGAAAATTTATGTTTTACATAGCAAATAAATCTGTTATATCATTTATAGATATGGCTGTAATATATATTACATATACCTTTATTTTATATATATATATATATATATACATATATATATATATATATATATATATATACACACACTATTTTGTATAAATATATATTGAACACACTATCCCTGCATATCTTCTTATAGTAAAATATGTATACAATCAAAGAAGGGTGCTCCAAAATGTACAGTGGGGCTCACAACATAAATGTAAATAGCACTCATGGTAAATGTTAGGCACACACACACACACACACACACACACACACACACACACACACACACACACATATACACCAGATCAGGAACTCCAGAAGACAGTTCTTAGATTTTCCACCACAGAGTTTATTTGCAAAAAAAAAAAAAAAAAATGTTGTAAAACCAAAGCCAAAAGTAGCAATAGTAAAAAACAGACCTCCCCTCATTACTGACATTTTGTGTTATTCTCACACTTTCTCAAAAACATTGTGGAATGTTGCTACTGAAGGAAAGGATTGGGGACTACCTTGTGCCAGTGGACTGCAGGATCCAAGGCAACATGGTTTCACAGGGGGGAGGTCTTGCTAGACAAACCTGATTGAATTCTTTGATTGTATGACCAAGGAGGTGGATCAGGGATGGGCGATGGACATGGCTTACCTGGATTTCAGCAAGGTCTTCAACACTGTTCCACATAGGAGGCTGATAAGCAAGCTGAGGAGCCAATGGGCAGGGCCTAAAGTGGTAAAATGGGTGGGAAGTTGGCTGAGCAATAGGAGTCAAAGGGTGGTGATAAATGGCACCCACTCTGGAGAAGACAAAGTGACTATTGGGGTGACACAGGGTTCAGTGCTGGGGCTAGTCCTCTTCAATGTCTTTATAAGTGACACTGCAAAGGGACTGGAATGAAAGGTGTGCCTGTTTGCAGATCTCATGAAGCTCTGCAACAGATTGGACACACTTGGGGGGTAGATAACATTAGGGACAATTAAAAAAAATGAAAGAATGGTCACAGGTTTGGCAGCTGAATTTTAAAGCAAGAAAGTGTAAAATCATGCATATGGGGCACAGGAAACTGGGGCAATATACCAAATGGGAGGAGAGGCACAATCATAAAGCAGGAAAGGGACCTGGATTGATAATTTTTGATGACCTAAAGGTAGCTAGACAATGCAACAAGGCAGTGGGAAAAGCTAGTGGAATGCTCAGATGCATAGGGAGAGGTATCACCAGCAGAAGGAGGAAGATAATATTGCTCCTCTGTGGATCACTGGTGAGACCCCAACTGGAGTACTGTGCCTAGTTTAGAGATGTGTGAAACTGCAAAATGTCATTACACAAAACGTGGTGAAATTCTGGTGTTATGCGAAATGTGAAATTTCACCCATGGAATGCGAAATATTGCCCACAAAATGCAAAATTTCACCCATGGAATGGTGAAAGTTCAGCCATGAGTGGGCAAAATGTTGCTGTTTTGGGTGAAATTGGGTATTTCACGGTAAAATTCCGTATTCCATGGATGATTTTTCACAACTACGCACCCAACGAAAATTTTTGTGGAACGGTGGAATTTCACGAAATGTTTCATGTGGCAAAATTACAGATTTTGCAACAATTTCACCAGCAAAATATAATTTTGCAACATCGCTAGTCTAGTTCCAGAGGCCCCATATCAGAAAGGACATTGACAGGGTGGAGGCGGTACAAAGAAGGGCAACCAAAATGGTGCAGGGCATACATCAGAAGCCTTATGAAGAGAGGCTCAAGGATTTAAATATGTACTCCCTGGAAGACAGGAGAGAATAGGGGATATGCTAGAAACATTCAAGTACCTAACAGGGATAAGCAAGGTACAGGAAGGGAGCATTTTCCATAGGATAAAATGCTTGAAAACAAGGGGATGCAATACAAAACTGTGGGGTCTCAGGGGTAATGTGAGGAAGTACTTCTTTATGGAGAGGGTGGTGGATGCTTGGAATAGCTTTCCAGAGGAAGTGGTGGGGGCTAAAATAATCACAGGATTTAAGAATGCATGGGATAGACACAAAGGAATCTTAGAAGTAAGCAGGATGTAAGCCGGATTCCAAGTAAGGTCTCTAGTGGAAGTATAGGTAGGGAATTTTGGGCAGACTATGTTGGTCAAATGGTCCTTATCTGCTGACAACTTCTATGTTTCCTGTTTGGAGATTTGTTTTTCACTAATGCTACTTTTGGCTTTAGTTTTACTGTTTTCCTTATTGCACAAATAAATGTTGTGATGGAAAATCCAAGAAGTGCCTTCTGGAGCTCCTGCTCTAGTCAATGGGTGTATGTGTGTTTGTGTGTGTGTGTTTGTGTGTGTGTGTGTGTGTGCTTAACTTCTGCTTTGAGTAAATATGTATATTGTTTGCTGGCAAGATACAGTATGTGTAGAATATATATAGAATATATTTTTTTATACAAATCAGATATATATATTTTTTTTAATTTAAAGTTTATTCACACATTTTCCACCATAAAAGGCAGCATACAAAGAAGTTGACAGACACATTGATACATAGTAATAAGATGCTGCCCACCTCATCTCCCCTTACTGCAGTAACCCATCACAGTACCCGTAACTGCCAAGCCTCTAATCAAAAGGCCTTGTAAAAGTCTTGTGCCTATTGTAAACTTAGTTTGGAACCAGAGAGATTAATGAGTGAAGGGGATCCCAGATTCTAGAATAAGTTACCAGTCTGTTATGTAGGCTGGCTATTGCTTTTTCTGTGTGCAGGTTAGATAAAATTTCTCTTACCCATTCCTGAAAAGGAGGGGAGGACCTGTCTTTCCAATGATGAAGAATTATTTTCTTAGCCGACAAGGCGACCATGGATATGTGAAATTTACACACCTTGACTCTAATGGAAGACAGGTCCCCAAAACACAAACCTCAGGGATAAAGCATTCATGGTGGACCGACATGGGATCTAAGGAGGTTTGAATTGAGACCCAAAAGGTGGAAATACTTGGGCAAGACCAAAGCATGTGAAAAAGCGTGCCCTCATCTTGCAAACATTTGTTACATTTATTGGAGTCTAAGTAGCCCCACTTGTGGAGCTTAACCGGGGAATAGTATAGATTATGTAATACATGATATTGCATGAGATGCAGTCTATCCTGAGAGATAAATTTGTGACATGACTTCCAGAGAGAATGCCAATCTAACTGCAGGTGGGGGAAAAAGTTGCTCCAAAATCTTGATGGCCCAGAGGGGCCCCCGAACTTTTTGTGAAACAAAACCTGATATAATTTAGAGATTACACCAGAGGACCCAGACAGCGGAGATATCTCGGGTATCAGAGAGAAGATGCTCTGTCAGGGAGGAGTACTCCCCAAGGAGATTACTATTAGATGTCTCAATTGCAAAACTTTGAAGAAAGAAGAAATCGGGATGTGAAATTTTCTAACCATCTACTCCGCTGATAGCCAATTCCCCTTATCATCAGTAAAGGTAGAGAGCTTCCCCTCTTTGAGTTGAGGCAACCAAAAATGGGAGATTTGATTCTTGTTAATAGTAAATGACGGAGAGTCCCATATAGACTGGGCCAGGTCCAGATGTGGAGAGTACTGCAAAAAGGAGCACAACTGTAGGTAGACCTTTAAAGAGGACCTTATTATGGGACAATCTACAGCCATACTTACTTGAGATAACTTGAGAAAAAATAACACGAGAGGGTCCAGATTATTGGCCTTAATTGCGTCCAATTCTATTTTAAGCCAGATGGATTTCTTCCTCTGGGCGTGGAGATACCCACCGTGAACATTTCACAAGGTGACTTGCCCAATAATATATAGCCAGGTGGGGAATTCGCAACCCCCCCTTCCAATTTAGGAGCTGACAGCTTATGGTAAGCCAGACGAGGATACCTATCGGCCCAGATAAATTTAGTAAAAATACCATGAACCTTTTTGAACCAGATTAAGGGAACAAAAGCATTAAGAAGGGACAACAGGTAAAAAATTCTAGGAAAAACATTCATTTTAATTATATTGATTCGGCCCCATAGAGAGATAGGGAGTTTGGACCATCTCTCTAGATCATGTGTAAAGGATCTGCAGTAAAGGATCTAGGTTTTCCTTGAACCATACTAAGGGGTTACGTGAAAGTTTAATACCCAGATACTTGAAAGACTTGGGAGTCCAGCATAGCCCCAAGGGACTAATATCAGTTTTGAAGATTTTATGATTTAAGGGAAAAAAACAGGGACTTACTGGCATTTAATTTATAGTTAGACAGAGCACTGAACCTTGCCACTTCACTTAGTAAGGCCGGAACCAATGATACCGGATGGGACAAATGTATTATCAGGTCATCAGCATATGCGGTAACCTTCACTTCATGCCGCCCAATTCTAACTCCTTGTATGGAATCATTATTGAGAATGTTTTGGATAAGAGGTTCCAGATATAAGTTAAATAATAGAGGAGAGAGAGGGGGCACCCCTGTCTAGTACCTGAATAAAGTGGAAAAGAGTGGGAGAAGGCCCCATTTGCAGAAATCCTTGCTGAAGGGTTTTTATAAAGGGCAGCAATCCAGGAGATAAACAGAGAAGGGATATGGAAAGCTTCCAAAGTATGAAACAAGAAATTCCAGTTCACACAGTCGAATGCCTTCTCGACATCTAAGGAGACCAGGCTCGCTGGGAACCCCGCATCCCTGGTAGCTGAGAAGACATGCGACAGAGTGTGTAAATGATCAGAAGATAATCACCCTTTCATGAATCCAACCTGGTTTGTACCTATTAACCCAGGAAGAACCAATGCTAACCTGTTGGCCAGTATTTTGGATTGAATCTTGACATCCTGGTTTAAAAGAGAGATAGGTCTATAACTGTGAACCTTATCAGGGTCTTTATCAGGTTTGGGAAGCAGAACAATCAGGGCCTTGTAGAGATAGGGATCTGTATCCTCCCAGGATAGGATATGTTGAAATAAATGACCAAGTATTGGTACAAGAAGGTCTTGGAAGACCTTATAGAATAAAGGAGAAAATCCATCTGGACCAGGGACCTTGTCAGCAGGCAATTCACTAATAACCTTGGCAATCTCCTCCTGAGAAATAGGGACAACCAGAGATTCACCGCACCTGTCCGGGAGAAGGGGCAAGTGGGAACCTCTTAAATAAGCTTGTATGTCTTCTAGGCAGGGAGGGTGTTCCATGTCACTGTACAGTTTAGAATAATAAGCAGCAAATTCCTGGGCTATTTTGTTGGGAGACACTTTGAGAGTTCCGTCTGCTGATGACCTGATAGGTGGGATGAATCTCATTGACTCCTGCTGTTTAATACGCAATGCCAGGAAACGTTCCGCTTTTTCCTCCTGATCTGTGTATTTAGCTCTGGTACAAATAATAGCTAGTTCTGCTTTCTCTTGAAGTAACCCCAGATATTTATCCTTTAATTTCAGGAGTTTCTGAATATCCTCATCTAGTGGATTAGTCGGAAGGTTTGTATCCAGAGATCTAATGTGGGATAATAGGGATTTAAGGTCTTCCTCTCTCTCTCTTTTCCTACCAGCCACCATGCTGATCAGTATCCCACTCATGAAGGCTTTAAAGGCCCTCCCACCAGATATCAGGTTTTACACCCTCTAAGGGGTTTAGTGAGGAAAAATATTCTATTTTTTCCCTAATAAGTTTGCAGTATTTAGCATCTTTAAGAAGTTGATCATTGAGCTTCCATCTAGTTTCCCTGTTAAATGAGTTGAGCAGTACCAAATTGCATACCACCAGTGAGTGGTCTGAGATTGGGCCAGGTTGAATTGAAGAGGTTTTCACCCCGGGCAGGAGGCACTGGGAAATAAGTAAATAGTCAATGCGGGACTGCGAGCCATGCACCATGGACCTAAAAGTAAACTCTCTGGAATCAGGGTGTAAGACATGCCAGACGTCATGGAGCTCACATTGATCTAGTAGCTCCCTGAGTGCCTTCTGTCCAGGGGTAACTCCACCTGGGCCACTACCCAGTCTATCTAAGTGAGAATCAAGTACTTGACTGAAATCTCCCCCTAAAATAATTTTAATGGAAATCATTGGGAGAATGATAGACATAAGTCTCACAAAAAATCCTGGGTTGTCCTGATAAGGGCCATAAACACAGCCCAATAAAATTGGAACAGACTAGAGGGTACCGCTGACCAAAGTGAACCTGCCCTCAGTATCTTTGATCACTTGTGTGGGAGAAAAAGGGATACTCCTGTTAATCATGAACATGACCCCACAACTATTTGTTGTGCCCTGGGCACTGTAAATCGATCCCACTTGTTGCCTCCTTAATTGCAAAGCTTTCCCTTCTAATGGGTTTCTTGCAAGAAAGCTATCTGTGAATTAAACAAACTTAGGTGTTTAAGAACCTGAAATTGCTTATGTTGCTTTCTGATCCCCTTAACATTCCAAGACACAAATGTTAACTCATTTACCATTCAGAAGAGATGTCAAACCGAAATAAATATACTCAGCACACGAGATGCAAAACTCCATTATATGTATCCCCAGGGTTACTGCAGTAAAACCCACCCTCCTCCTAACCCACCCAGAAGTAGATACCTTCACCCTTGTAACCCCCCACCCCGACCCGCCTTCCCCACCCCCAATCTGTCATAAGCTACGTTCAGCACAGTACTGGTTCTAATCCCTCTACCCCACCCCAAATAGTAAGGTTTGCTATTTGGCACTGTTGCACACTAAGGACAGCCTTCAAAAATCAAGCCCTGTCAGTTATACCCCCATCAAGAATGAGTGGTCCTGGGCCTTCGCCTCATTCCGACCAAAGTATATACATGAGAAAGAATAACATGGGGGGGCTATGATAAGGGAGTCCCAATGCCCACTCACTCGTGGTAACCCATATTAATATCGAAGGCACTGGTTTCAGCAACACCTAGAGGGAGAAATGCCCCAGCTTGCATTAAAGGAGAGAGTTAATATAGGAAAGCTGGAAACTATAGACCAGAGGAGAATGGCATTAAAACTACCTTTTCCCACTCCCAGTCAGAGTCCAGTAAACAGGGTCTCCATGAGAAATTGAGAGTGCCACCTCCCAGCTAATCAATTCTCCTGTTATAGCCCTCACGAGTGGAGTTTCCCCGCAAGTCCCTAAAGGTAGGAGCGTCCTCTAGCGGTCAATTCCCAGACCCAGCCCAAGCAGAGGGTGAGATGGAGAAAGCCCAGAACCATCCCAACAACAGCCTTGAAGGAGAAAACGAAAAACTAGCCCACTACCAAATTGGGCCCTTTCAACCCCCAGCAAAAATTGTCACCAAAAAACCCTGGCTCGCAACCCCCCCCAAGAAGGCTTGAAACTCTAGTGTCCTTTACATCAGGCCACTATATGCCCGTTATGAAACAGAAAGAAAAGAAGGAATGGGGCAGCCTGCGGTGACCTCCCAAGTTCACTGCAAACTATGCAGTCGCCTGAGTCTTTACACTGCTAAGATTTCTCAAAGGAAAGAAAAATAAAAGTTTGAGTTCTTGGCTCCGTGCAGTGCTCAATACTACACCACAGCCATTCAAGGGTCTTTGAAGAGATCAGGCAACATGAACTTAAGGCTCCTCAGGGTTTCTTCAGGGTCTTCATAGCTTTTCCGGGATCCGTTAGTTGAAATCTGTAGTCTAGCCGGATACCTCATTCTGAACTTCAGGCCCTCAGCAATTAGTTTGGAAACAATAGGGTGAAATGCCTTGCATTTCATACGGACTGAGATGGGTAGATCTTGGGAGATTCTCAGCTTTATATGCTCCCAGCGAACCTCTTGTAGGGCGCGCACTTTTTGTAGAAAATGTTGTTTCTCCAGATAATTCAGGAACTGGCATACGATAGGGCGAGGGGGGGGTTCCTCCAGTGGTGGTTTAGGCCATAAAGCCCTGTGGGCACGCTCTATAATGTAGCCAGAGCCAAATGGGGATGGGCCTGCCACCCGCTCCATCAATTTCTGAATAAATGCCTCGACATTTTGGCCTTCCTCCCCTTCTGGTAAATTGAGAACCACCACATTATTTCTTCAGCTCCGACCCTCAAGGTCCTCGAGCTTGGCTTCTAGAGGAGACATTTTCTGGCACATTGAGACCAGTTCAGGGTCAAGGCTACCCATTCTTTTTCTCAATAGAAACAATGCGGGCTGCACTGTTGGAAACAGACAATGAGAGCTGGTCTAATTTTCTGGATAACGACTTCAAGTCCATTGCCATGTCCTTCATTTCCTCTTGAAAGGGTTTGAATTCTTCAAGAAATCTGACCAGTGTTAGAGGTTCCTGATCACCACTTTGGCTTGGGAGGTCAGAGCTAGAACCACCCGAAGCTCTGGATTTCTTAGAGGCCTTCTCAGGGGTTGCTGGAGGGGTATGCTTCTGTGGGGCTTTCTTCATATAAGCCTCCATCCATTCGGAAGATAACCAGACCAGATTGCAACAGCTACTGTACAGTGTGAAAACTTAGAAACGAGAGAAAATAATAAAATAGACCACCAAAACGAGCTAAATAAGAGACGGGAAGTGGGAGCTGCTTGAGGGACCTGCTACTCAGCTCTCTGCATCACGTGATCTCCCAAATCAGATATACTTTTGTAAATGCCTGCTTTGGCACTGTGTATGTATTTGCATAACCAATTTCACTACTTCAAAAGTACAGTTTATCAACCAAAATCATGGTAATTTCTATTTTTAAAATCATTTTGAATTGACAGCATTACCTTACAGACCAGAGGGACAGGTAAATAGTAAAAAACAGGTACATATAAGAAGTCACCTCAGCATAAAACAGAACCAAAGATGGGTGGTATAAATACCAATCTGAGACTTTATGGAATGTGAGCTTAAGAGGTAAGTTCTATATGTTAAGTACAAATGTATTCTTCATAAGTCTGTGTTAAAGGTGCATTATTAAATGATAATTCGACTATAGATAGCTAAATGGTTACTAATAAAAGGAATTCCAGATGTACAGTTAAAGATATGTTATATCAGGAATAAGCTATTGTCTTTCTGTCTGGGTATTTTAAGATATGTTTACAAATCATATATTAAGAAAATATTTTAGATATATGTCAACTATATAAAAAAGCATATCTATTAACTATTCAAGATATATAAAATATATGTCATTTATTTATTACAAATATATTATGGAAATATATTGATGATATATAGTAAATATATTTGTCACATATATTCTGCAAATAAATCAGATATTTCAAATTGGCCAATTTGAAATATTTTGCATATACTTCAGACATATGATGAAAATATATTTTAAAATGTATTTGAAATATACCTTTATAATTATATCTAAAATATATTTCTTTTCCATATGGACATGCTGTGAGACCAGGAAGGCATTTCACGGGGATGCAGGCTGGAAGGGCTATAAGTGTAATTTAAGTGTATCCAGGGCCACATTCCACGGCCTTTGTAATATGCCTTTATCTGGATATCCATAGTCCCGGCTTATGTCCATAATGATAAATTCATTGAGAAGCTATGATTAGAAAGCTAAGTCTGTTGCAACACATGAGACTACCCCTATAATTACCAGAAAACCCCATGTAACAGCAACATTTTAAACAGGAAATTAACTAACTGAAATGCAATTTTAGTTTGAAAGTTATTGAAAATGACTGCCCCCCCATAAGGTAGGGCTCTTACCAGCCTGGGGCTAAGCCCAGCTTCTGTGTCCCTCACTGCATTTTTTATAATTAAAAGTTTATTAAGTTAACAACAAGGAAACACACAGTAAACTAAAGTAGCAGTAACAATTTCATATTACAACCATCCAAAAAGTTCCTACCCCTTCCCCAGCAAAACAAAAAAAAAAAATTCCCTGAAACAAAAAGACAAACCCTCCCCCAAACCCATCCCTTACCCCCTTTCAGAGCACCATAAGAAGCACCAGAGTTGCAGACTAAGAATACTAAGGGAAAGAAAAAGGGGAGCTCAAACTGTACTGTGTTTAGTCTGAGACCTGTTGAATAGACATGAGGGTATGCAAAGTTTTCCATCTCCAGTAAAAAAGATTGCCTCACTGCTGGAGTCTTGCTGTCTGTTTTTCTACAACAGCCTGCATAACCTCCTTATACCATTCTTTGTAGGAGGGCATGACATCCTCTCTCCAATGTCTCAAGATGATAACTTTGGCTGCTACAGAAATCAGAGCAATATGGGCCATGTGGTTCCCAAACAAAGAGGAAGGTTACTCCTCCACCAAACATATCATTGAAGTAAAAGCCTGTTCCAGGCCAAAAGAGGGTCCAGTGATGCCTTGATCTTCCTCCAAAAGGGGACCACCTTAGGGCACTCCCACAGCATGTGTAGTAAATGTCTGACCGCTGAACACAGCGGGAGCACACCGGAGTTGTAGACCTACCCATCTTGAATAACTTAAAGGGAGTATAATACATATCATGGAGAATTTGATATTGGGTCTACCTATACTGGTCCCTGTTAACCCTCACTACATTTTGCGCCATGCCATGATTGCAACGATCAAGAAAAAGGTACATTGTCAATCCGTGGCTCTGCATTCATTAGAGAGAGTTCTGACTGGTATGAAAATCCAGCAGATGGATCTCAGGAAAGAATTGTGATAAACAGTCTGTACCCATTTATCTTGTGCAGTATCAGTCATCTTGACGGCACAGGGAGCAGAATTCAATTAGGTATTCATAGTTTCAGTGGGACAGCTGTCGGGCTCTGAACATGCATTAGTGGCTGGTACCATCCAGTTGCTCAAAGCGATACAGGTAGGACTGGCTATTCCATGTTGTCCCAGGTCCTGTTGCAGAAAAGTGTCAACTACCTCAGGAGCATGAAACTGGTGCATCTTGCCATTCAAAGTCACAGATAAAATTGCAGGATGAAGCAGAGAATATTGCATTCCCCGGTTTCTATGGCCCATCTCGGTTTGTCATAGGCTTGATGTTTATCAAGAACACTCTTAGGGTAACTGCTGTCATAATGTCCTGCAGTTCCCCAGCCCATTTAGTGATAATTTCCCTGTCTTGTAACTGCAAAAGTTTGAATATCATGGGCAATGGCTGGGCATTTTGTGTGGCCACTTTCCCTCTTCTGATTCAATGCACCCTGTCCAACTCAAAATCATATGTTGCTGCATCAAGTTGGAGCCACACCGGAAGCAGGGCACGCAGGTAATTTATGGCATTCCTGCCTTCCAGTGTTTCAGGGTGGCCCAGGATTCATAGATTCTTCTTTGGCCTTCAGGATTTTCCATAAGCCGATTAATCTGTACTTCAGCTAACTGCAAGTGCTCATCCTGTTGCTGCCGTCTCTTGGTCAGGGAGGACAGACTGGTTTTGTTTACTGCAACCTTCTCAGTGAGTGAGTTGATGCTAGCTTTTGTCTCTATGATGGTTTGTTTGATTGTCTCTATGGATAATACTGTTTGTTTGAGGAGCACAATCTGATGCCCCTCCCAGAAGTCCTGGGTTTTCTGTGCCACGTGGAGGGAGGCCATCTTGAGGAGTGATTGACTGGCCTCCAGTGGTGAAGCCTCAAGTTTGTTTTTTTTCATTTTTGCGAGGTGCTTGGAGCCTCAAATGGCTCATACCTTTTAGACATATCTCTCCTAAGAATGCTATACTGGTTTAGAACCGTGATGAAAAATAATGAAGTGCGGATGGAGGATGAATTTTGCTGCAAGCTCGATGCTTAAGTGGACATCTTGGACCAGGTGCACATGTGACCTCCAAGCATAAATGACCTTTAATAAAATGAGAGAAATGTAATAAGTGGAGTTCCACATGCTTGCCCACTATTATTCTAAATATATATCCAGTAACTAAATAAAGAAGCAGAACATTGGGTAGGTTTGTGAACAACACAAAATTAGGAGTAGAAAACAATGAATAAGCTACTAGAAGTATCCATAGAGATATGAATAGAATAGCAAAGTGGGCAAATAGGTTGGACATAAAGTTTAATGATGGGAAATGAACAGTGCTGCACCTGCTGTAGGAAAGTACAATGGCAAAGCCAGGTAATATTTGAATGGCATTGAATTTACGCAGACTACTGAATAGAGAGATTTGAGTGATATAATAACAGTGGTCATTAAACAAGGGTGGCAGTATGATACCGTGTCTATAAAGGCAGCACAGGCATTAGGCTGCATCAGGGTAAACTTTGTGGGCAGGTCTACATAAGTAATGTCACCACTATATAGGACTTATGTGAGACTGCAGCTGGAATATTACTGCCAGTTCTGGGTTTCATGTCAAATGAAAGACAGAGTCCAGTGAAGAGCAAGGAGGTAATAGAATGCACAAGCATTTGTCAATGCTTGCTGGCATTGGCATTGGTAGTGTAGAAGTTACAGAGCTGCATAATAGGAATGGCAGTAAAGTATTGAAATGAAGCCAACCCCACCACCACCCTGCAAAGAGTGACAGGCATTGGGGTGTGCCTTTGGTCGTCAGGCATAACAGCCAGCCATTTCACCACACCCTGCCCTGCAGACACTGACAAGTGTCACGGTGTGCCTTGGGGTCTTTGGGCCTTTACGCACTCCATTCCATCAGGAAATACGGTGAGATGGGTGTGGTATAGGAGAATGGGGTGAACTTTGGGGACGAAGAGTCCAAGGCATACCTCGATGCCTCTCACTGGCTGCAGGGTGTGGAATGGTATAAGCATTACAGGCAAGAATCCCAAGTCACATCCCTGATGCCTGTCATTCTCTACAGGGTGGGGCGTTATGATTGGAAACCTTAACATCTCAGTATGCGTGCTTCGTGTGTGTGTGTAGGGGGAGTGCGCATGAGCAGGCGATATCTTATCGCTACTCACTGAAGCATAGCTCCCCCTTTCAAATGTATGCCACTGCATTTTGGACTGCTGTCATAGACAGCTCCAGCAGGCATTGGAGAACTATGGCCGCACCTGCAAACACACTGACTGAATTGGAAGAGGACTGCCACACCTCCGAAAACTCGGATGATGGCACTATGTTTCTTGCGCATGCGTGCAAGCAAACATAAAAATGGGGAGAGACTTGATACACTTCTTATGTTTAGCTTGGAGCAAAGGAGATTAAAGCAGCAGTGCATGAAACTGAACAAAACATTTGATCCTATCATTTTTCACTATAAAAGAGTTTTGGCATCTTCCAGTTTTTAGCTGGTGGTAAAATGTTCTAGTTCTGATAAAATATGGCTATTTTATTAATATTTAACTTTTTCTCAAGAAACAAAGATGACTGCCACATTTGGCTTGTAAATTGCATTGTAGACCTGGAAGGACTAGGATCGAGAGAAACAAAATGATGGTGCACCACATAGGAGGTACGTTTGGGCACCAAATTTGAATTCTGATTCCTGTCAGCAGACAAAAGGAGATAGTTTTTGTTCCCTGCTCCTTGCACTAAATATGGAGATTCCTCAACCTACAGGAGGGAGCTTTAATTTAGTTTAGCTTTTGGTGTTTGCCTTAAGATAAGAGGGAAGACTTCTTGCTTTAATTTGTAAGGTGAATTGCCCACGGGACAGACTTCTCCAAGTGTGTGCGTATCTGTAGTGCTGCGCAAAAATTCGAATTACTGTCCGACTGATTTAATTCCTGTAACTGAAACTAACTGTGCTGCTTGATTTAAATGCTGTTCTCCTTAATTATGTCATGAGATAGCGAGTTTCTGCCCCCAGAGTAAAGTAAAAAAAAAAAAATAAATACATATTTATATATACTGCTCTACTGCATTAGCTGTGTTGAGCATTTAGCAGTTTAGCCCCTACCTCGCTGTTCCTTACTTATACTCCTGTTCCCTCTTGTCCTCCCCAGCTCTTCTTGTCACTGCAGGAGGTTGTGAGGGCAGAAAGGAGCCCTCCCCTGATCTGGAGAGCTGCCCCCCACCACCATGCAGCAACCAAGTACGCATCACCCGCTTGGCACTTCAGGAGAGAGAGAGCTCTAAACCCCACTGACGCTTAGCGTCAGCTACTCCACCACCACCACCCTTGGAAAACTGTTGTTTACATATTTCAGATTACATGACAGACTAAAATCAATCAGTCTACTTTTCCACTTGCAGGCTATACCTTTCATCCACTAGTGTACACCACACACACACACACACACACACAAAAAAAAACAACTAAATAAATAAACTAAAAGGGGGTTCCTAACTCCCAAACTGCTTGCCTCTCCACGATGCTACCATTATACCTAATTACTATCTCTATCCTCATCCCCTGGGTGTCCCTCCCCTCCCCTTCCTCCTACTCTGATCTGATGGACTCTGGGACACCATGTATCAGGACACCAACATACGCCCATACCTCCGCTACCATCGCTCACACACACCCAAGTTGTCACTTCCACACAATATCACTTGGCCCCCCTCTGTACTCCCATCCAGCTTCAAAACTAGCCACCTAGCCCTACTGCCCCATGCTCGTAGGTCAACAGCTGCAATTGCCAAACCTCACACCACCTCCGGAAGTTACAATGGGTTGCGCATAATACCAAACTCCTAATCACACTACTACTGCTTCAAGCAGGTAATGTGGAGTCAAATCCCGGACCTAATCACCACCACACCCCAAACCCCTCCACTCCACTCTGACTCCCCTCAGGCCTAAAACTGATTAACATAAATATATGTAGCCTCCTACGTAAAATAACCCAGCTTCAATCCCTCGCCCTGTTCCTCAGTCCAGATAGCCTGATTATATCCGAAACCTGGTTGAAGCCCCACAACCTGGACTCAGAATTCGCTATACCCAGCTGCACACTCATCCAACATGATCGCAAGGGTAAAAAAGTGGATGGCATAGCCATGTACATTGCCACCTCAATCCAGTTTACCCAGGTTGCCCTATTGCTGCCTTCGGAGTCAATTGACACACTCTTGGTAAAACTCTATCTCTCCCCCACTCAATCCCAGTTTTCATTGCAGGTACCTACTGTGCACCTGACTCAAATACACCTGCTATATTGGATCACCTGGGCAAACTAAACTTTCTAGCTTCAGGGGGTGAGCTCCACATACTTGGGGACTTTAACCAGAACTGGATCACCGGGGTTAACTCAATCTTCGGGACAAGGTGGCTGCTCTAAATCTAGCTCAACAAATCTCTGAACCCACTCGTTTAAATCACAACTCATTGAACCACACTCTTCTGGATTGGTCCCTCACCTCTCACCCTCATAGGATACTAGCCTCAGGCCTCCTACCATATGCCCTAAGTGACCACCATGGCATCTATTCGGTAAGAAAAATCTTCCGGCCAAAAGCTCCCCCACCCAGAATCCTTATGGCCAGATCCTTCAAATCCCTGGACCTCACCTCTTTACTTCATGACTTGACCAATTCCGATTGCTCCTTCATCAGCCAGTCCACCTCCATAAATTATGCTCTGGAGTTCTTTAAGTCCAAGTTCTCTGCCATTTGGAACTGCTACACCCCTCTTAGGAGAACCAGAGTCAGAGGCGCCCACCTCCCATGGATCCCAACTGAAATCCTGGCCCTCTTCAGAATGAGGGACAAGGCCTGGAAATCCTTTAAGACTTCCAGCTCACCAGCTGACCTCCAGCAATATCGTGAGTCACATAATACCTGCACTAGAAAAGTCTGCCAAGCAAAAGCCAACTACTTCAAAGTCGCATTCAACTACACCTCACATAACCCAGCCAAATTCTGGAAAGTGGTAAAAGCACTTCTCAGCCCTTCCTCGCAGCTCCCCTCTCCTACCCTACAGGTAGATGGTCTCACCATCGCTGACCCACCAGCAGTGGCCTCACTGTTTAATTCTCTCTTCACAAAAGGCCTTGCTACTCTCCTGTCTTCATCTTACCTTGCACAACACCCAATCTCTACCACCCCAGTCAATGCCACAACCCCAGCCCACTCTTTTTCCTTCATGCAGATCATCCTGGAAGAGGTATTTAATGCACTGACTGCCCTTAATCCCAATAAGGGCAAATGCCCCACAGGGTTGGACTCCAAAATGCTCCACCTCTCGGCCCCTACCATAGCTATACCCCTGGCCTCCCTGTTCAACCTATCCTTCTCCCTCTCTGAAGTCCCCTCTGAATGAAAACGTGCCACCATAATCCCCCCTCCCCAAGGGTGGGGATGCCTCCAACCCAAGCAACTACCGGCCAATCTCCCTTCTACCAATCCTGGCAAAACTACAAGAGCATCTAGTACTCTCTCGCCTATCACCCTTTCTTGATTCCTCCTCCTCCTTCTTCACCCCTTACCAGGCTGACTTTAGGAAATCCCACTCCACCACTACCTCCCTTCTCAGGCTCACTAACTCCATCCTCACTGGTATGGATACTGGCCACATCACAACTGCCATTTTTATTGACCTGGACAAGGTGTTTGACACTGTCTCGTACACACTCCTCCTGACCAAACTCGCCAACGCTGGTCTGTCCAGTTGGGCCACCAGTTACTTCCACTCATACCTTGTAGGCAGGTCCCAATCTGTCAGGATCAGTTCCTCCACCTCAGCACCCCTCCCTGTCACCACAGGGGTACCACAGAGCTCAGTCCTAGGCCCCCTCCTGTTATCCATCTTTCTGAATGATCTGCCTTCTGCCTGCCCACACACCTCTATCCACATGTATGTGGACAACACTTTCCTGTATACAACTGGCCCCTCGGCATCAGAGGTTATGACCAGATTGCAGCCGGACTTTCATACGGTCCAGCACTGGCTCCACTCCAATCAACTCTTACTCAATGCCAAGAAATCCATCTCAGTAATATTTGGCACAAGGCAGAAACTTTCTAGGCTCCCTTCCCCATCACATTCCACACCCTGGATGGGACACCCCTGGAGGCTTGTACCTCCTTCAGATACCTTGGTGTCTGGCTTGAACAACACCTGAATTTTACTGCACATGTTGACTCCATACTCATGAAGCTTCACCCCAGGCTTGCTGCACTTTTCTGCAACTGTGACAGTATTCCAACACCTGTCCGTAAGGCCATTGTGCTGAAAATTATCCTCCCCATCTTCGACTATGGGGATGTAGTCTATAGTGCCGGTCCCAAGTCCACCTTGCTAGACTGAATCCCCTTTTCCACTCTTTCTGTTGCTTTGTCCTGAACTGTCCCTACTCCACTCACCACTGTGCCCTCTATCAATCACTGAATCTTACCTTTCTAGATAACCGTAGGCAGTCCCACTGTGCCAAACTCATGGCCAAGTTCTGGTCACAGTCACTCCCCCCATACCTCACCACTGCCCTAGCCAACCCCAGCACCCTAGCATATCCCCTCAGAAACATTGACTCACGGATTTTAACTGTCCCACATAGGTCCTCTGCTGCTGGCCAAGCTGCCTTTAGCTACCACATGCCAAAGTTGTGGAACTCCCTCCCCGCAATCATTCATTACTTCTCTTCCTTCTCACATCTTAACTCCATGATCCTTGCTCATTTCTCCTCTACCTGCTTATGTGTCTAGGCACCACTACAGACCACAGAGAGGCACGACTTTGTAACCTCTCTGTGAACATTTTTATATATGCTTACCTATCCTACTATTTATTGTATTGTGTCTATACTGCACCTGCTGAGTCTGTTTCTATTGCTCTCTTGACCTTTTATGACATTGGCTCAGGACCTAATTTTGTGTAACAGTTGACCATGTGTATTCATACTTTGTATTATGCTGTCTAAACTGTGTACTGTATACCCCTGTGTTCCCCCAGGACACATCTGGAATTGAGTAGTAGCCTGCTCAGTATGCCTTCCTGGTTAAACATTTAAATAAAGAAATAAATAAATTTGACAGGTATGCCAAGATTTGTACAGTAATAATTGTAGCTGAAACTAGCTTTTTGAAGAAAAAAAAAACAGTTTTCATTACACTGCTGCTTTAAAAGATTACTTAATTTTGCCATGTAGTTCCCCTAAAGGCTCCAGAATTATTCAAAGAACTGGGGCTAAATATTAAATAAAATAAAAATTAAACAAGGGGCAGTAGTAAGCAGCTGCAGGGATACATTTCAGGGGGGACAGGAGGAAGGAATGTTTCTCACACAGATGGGGGATGGCACATGGAATTCAATCCCAATTAACATAGGAAGTCTAAAAATAAGGAAATATTTAAGGAAAAATTACACAACTATTTATGGGAGTCAAAACTATATAGCTACTGAGAAGTATGTAGGTGGGGGTCCGATAGGGAACAAGCCCTCTTCCATCCTAAAATTTGTATGTTGCTGTGTTCAGATAGAACAACACTATATCATTAATCCACTAGTTAGTAATTAGCCATGTTTGCATGCAAAAGGTACTCCATTTCCTTTATTTTTTAATCTGAGTGAAAAAACATTGTGATTCACTCATGAAAACTAAATTACTGAGGATTTTGAAATCAAAGCCCACTTTGCAGTCACAGGCAACATACAGCACAAGCAAATAAATTATGGGCTTTCCTTCACCAGTCTGCCAGTGTGCATTGTTACTGACCTAGACACAAGTGACCAGACCATGTACTTATTGGTCCACAGCCTCTGTTAAAGAGCTACTGATGCCTCAAAGAAAACTTTCAAAAACAAAATATTTAGGTACAATTCTGCCTGCATTCCATTTATATTTTATATATTTCTCCTTCCCATAATTTATTACTAAAGAAGTGTGTATGAATATATGATTGTTATCCCTTAGATTTTCTTTTGAGTTCATCTGCTTCTACAGCTTACTCCCTACTTCAAGTCATAATCCTCTGCTGTGACATCATAATCTGTTGCCATGGGAGTAACTGTGAGGTCACAAGCAGTTCTCTATGACTTCAGGTAGGTAGGGAGAAAGCAATAAGAATAGATTAACTCCTCAGGAGCAAAGATCATGTTTTCATGCAAATTACCTCACTACTAAATAATGGGGAGGACAAATACAGAACTAATGGGAAATACAAGCTGGACAGTGCTTAAATATTATGTTTTGTTAAAGTTCTCCTGAACATGTCACCAGCTCTTTACGCTTGTATTGAATTCTGCATGAACATCTGATCTGCCTAAAGAAGGAGGGTTTTCTTTTTCTGGCTAATTGAAGGCCTTTTGGAGCAAGATGTGCATGTGTGCCTATGATGGGCTACAACTGCAGGAGGAAGTGAGGGTATTGTCCAGGAAAATGGAGAAGGCAATTAAAGTGAATTTGAACTAGATGAT
The DNA here is from genome assembly GCA_016271365.2 of Neoceratodus forsteri. Classification (NCBI taxonomy): domain Eukaryota; kingdom Metazoa; phylum Chordata; order Ceratodontiformes; family Ceratodontidae; genus Neoceratodus; species Neoceratodus forsteri. The sequence goes on along the minus strand of CM028133.1, from coordinate 592,786,683 downwards.
GGGGGGAGAACTTGGTATAGGTGATCACCAATGGCAGTAGACAGATACAAGGGATTACCATGGTGTAAGACCCCACATTTGGGGATTACCTTGTGGGCTATGGCCCCAACACTGCCCCTTGGTGTTCTCTAAGGGGTTCCATTGGCGTTTGGACCCTGTGTCCTGTTGTGGGTCTGCGACTGTAGCCAGAGTAATTCTGTTCCTCTGCAACATGCCCGGGGGTCCACTAAGTGTTTTATGTGCTCTGGGTGCTTGTGGGAGGCATACTACCAGTCCAAGGAGCTACTGTGAGTGGCAGGCAAAAAGTAAATAAACAAGATGGTTGTGATGCACCGTGCGTGCATGTGCAGCCGGGGGGACATAAAACTTCAAGGAGCCACAGCTCTAAATCTTGGGACTGCAAAAAGGGCACCAAAAGGAAGAATGTGTTTCTAGAGTCCTGATAAGATAAAGGGGGCTCCAACCAAACAAGTGAAAGGTGTCCCATCTTCTGTTCACCAAGCAGAGCCAAGACAAGTTACTATCAGGCCCTGAAAGGGCTTAACATGAATGTTAAGAGGCTATCTTTGTTTGGGGCACAATGTAAATAGTAATGGCAGCCCCCAAAGAACTACTAAAGCAGGGGGGCAGCTAGAAAGTGCCAAGGGGCACTGAAAAGCCTGGGATTGCATGCAGCCAATCAGATGGAGATTTTTGGAAAGTTATAAGAGGGAATATTTTCCCACCAAAGGGGAGATTTCTTAGGAGTCCAGAGAGAGAAGTGAAGAAGAGACTGGTATGGGTGACCCAGGCCAAAACCTGCATCCAGAGCCCAATGGTTTGTGTGGCCCCAGAGATTAATAAGAAGCACAATGCCTGGAAAAACAAGTGATATCAGGGAAAAGAGTTTGGACTGCTGAGTTCTTTCCCTGGTGAGACTCAAACCTGCCTTTGAGAATTGAGAAGCTGAGACCTGTGACCCAAGAATAGAGAATTTGGAGGCTTGCAGCTTGAGAGAGACTGAGCCTGAGAATTGAGACATTGGATTCCTGCAGCCTGAGGACTGAGAGACTGAGCAGCCTGTGTTTCCCCCTCAGAGGAGCAAGAAGTTTGAGACTATCTAATTGCTGCTACGCAAGAGAAGTGAAGAGTGCTGAGGCTAGAGACTGTGCTAGATCCCAACCACCGGTATTGTTTTGGAGAAGCTGTGAGTCAAGCAGAAAGTCTAGGGGACATATAGCCTACCCTGTCCCCAGATGACAGAGAGAAAGATCGGAGAGGAAGATGTCGACAGGATTATCAGGTGAACACTGTCCACAAAGGCCCCAGGGGTGAACTTTGGAAAGGCCTGACAGGTGAAGACCAGCGTTCTTCATTTTTTCAGTCAGATGCTGCTTTCCCGTGACCTGGTGCTGTGGTGCACTACCAACATAGATACCAGCGCAGTACCACTGAAACAAGTTAGCACAAACTCCCTCCTTCAGACTGTAAGTACCCAGGGCTGTGACTCAGGGGAGTTCCTATAGCTAGCTCATTAGAAAAGGGGGTTAAGTCTTGTGCTGGACTGTACCAAATTTCAAGCTGCGCCCAGGTAGAAAAGTTAAATGTTGTTTGTGGTTAAAAGTTATTGGGCCCCGATGCAGATTCCTAGCTCAAGCCATCAGACTGCCACCATCTCAGCAATCCCTAGTGTAGTATCCACTACAATCAGTAACTTTCAGCCATGGCCATTTTGGGGAAACATCAGATACACCCGCAGGTGAGTGGTGGGGAATACAGTGTGGGGCAATGTTGTTGCACCAGTTTTTATTGTTGTTGTGATATTTTCCCCTTTATTCCCCCATCCCCAAGATAAATATTGAAGTTAGTCTATGTTACACATCTGGTATTTCTGGTCTTTGAAGTTTGTCCTGTTACTGTGTTTGGGGTAGGTACTGTGAGGGCAGTTATTTTATTTTTCTGGAGGGTGGTAACCTGCAATTTATTCATAGGTATCTCCTATCACTATCCCAGGTGGAGGCACTGGACCATTTCCTTATCCAGGAATCTTATCCATCAGGGAACCCAGTCCACCACCCTCAGAGGTGTGTGCAGTGTGGGGGCCCTGGAACAGACAAGGTGAGTCAGAGGGCTGTTACAAAGTGAAGGCACTGCTGGGATTTGCTGCTCCCTAGTGGCCACCCCAGAACTGAAGTCTGAAAGTTTTTGGTACCCCCCCCAAAGAAAAGAAAGATTGTGAAAATCAGTATGGTGCAGAAGGGAGTGCCTGGTCCTCAAAATGATTCTTTTGGTCACAGGGAGCCCCGAGGGCACTGAGAGGTCTTGTATTTTAGAAGTACTAGAGACTGTCCAAGGACTGGGGAAGCTAAAAATGTATCGCATTAGGTATGACTGTGCCAGTCAAAGCACAATTGCCTTGCTAGAGAGTGAGTCAAATGTAGATGCAAGTACATTACCTGCCACCCTCACTGCAGAACGGACTGAGGGTGCCTGGAATCTGTTTGGCAAGGGGAGCAGTCTGCCCTCCAATCTTTCTTACCCATCAGCACCTGAACCTGATATGGTACAGAAAATTAAGATGTTTTGGCGCTGAAGGCAAGACTGTGAAAGATGTACCGGTCCTGCTTCAAGACGAAGTGCCAGCCCTGATAGTGCTACCCAGTGGAGTGACCACCTATGTGGTGGCCCCATATGAACAATACAAAATGTTATGAACCTTCTCGGGAGCCATCTCAAGTCCTGCAGGAGAAGATGATTATGAAAGCGGGATAAGTCAAGCTGCACAGATGGTGCAAGTGTGGAGGTATTCAGATGAGGAGAAATGCAAATGGATTGTGGAGAGCTTGAGAGCTATGACATTGGACATAATTCATTCATTGCAAGCCAGCCAGCCTAAGTGCACTGCAGATGATCACCTGGCCAGATTTAAAAGTACCTTTCGGACAGTGGAAAAGAAGGAGGCCATTATTTATCAGTTGTGGGGCACCATGCAACGTGAAGGGGAGAAGTTGTTGCACTACATTACAAGAGTAGAGGTAGTTATATGGAAGATTGATTAGACTGGAGGGGACACCTCGGGTCAGATTGCCCAGATGAAATTAGATCAAATCCTGAGAGGTACTGTGCATTCCCATCTAATCCTGATTTCCCTCAGGTTGAGAGAATGCAGAACAGACCCCCAACCTTTAAGCAATTCCTTGATGAGGTAAGAGAGGAGGAAGCTCAAGATGACATTGCTAACTCTCTCTCTCTAGGTGCCCACTGCAATGGTTGCAGCTTTATAGCCCCAAGTAGCCTGCTGCATGGAGCCAAACACTGCATCTGACCTGGTTGCTGCACTCAGAGAGATTAGGAAATGTATGAAGACACTCAAATGGCACACGAATCTCAACCACAACCCATTATGGCAGAGTTCCAAGAAAGCCGAGAATGTGTGAGGGCTCTGCAGATGGCCCAAGAGTCCTAACCACAGCCTAATAGTGTGATACCTGAACAGGGATTACAGATGACCCCCTCTGCCACTCCAAGGGTCAGGCCACAAGTATTCTGTTTTGCCCAGAAAAGGACTGTTCTGCTACAGATGTGGGAAGGATGAGCAATTCGCACGTGGGTCTACCCACCCTGAAAACCAGCAATTGGTATACAAGAAGACCAAGAGAATGCCAGGTAACCAGGGAGTTGACAGCAGAGACCTGTCTCTGAGTGTGCCAAGCTCCACCAAATGGACAGAGCTGAAGATTCCTCTGGGGAGTAACTTGCCACCCAGATAAATAGATCCCAGAGCAGTAAGTGAAGTGATGATTAAAGGAGTCTTGTGTATGGTATTGCTGGATAGTGACTTCCAAGTCACTGTTATCCACTGAGCATTCTATGACCTCTTTTTGAAACATTTAAGATGCTACCCACTGACCAGACTTTCAGTGTGGGGGTTAGGAGAGTCCAATTTTTCATACAATGGATTTTGTATACCTCAGTTTGTGTTCCCAGAAAAAGGACAAACAGAACTGCACAAAATTAATGCTGTTGAGTTGATTTGCCCAGAGCCCAAAGGTATGTTGGATACTGCTGTGATAATTGGGACAAATGTGAACATTTTTGACCGACTGGCCAGACTTTGCCAAGAGAGAGGAGGAGCTGAGAGTTTGTAAACCCTTTAGTAAAAACCTTATTGAAAGAGTCAGTTTGACAGTGACTGCTCCATCCTCCAATGTGCAAGAGGGACCCACTGAAGTTATTCAAAGAACTGATGCAAAAGAATTGATCTTGCCTCCTAACTCACTTTGCTGCGTAGTGGGAATAGCAGAGTTTCTGCAACAGCCAAATGGACCAGCACTCTTGACTGATGCTCCGCCAGAACAAAGTTCACCAGATGGGTTAATGGCACAGTGGGGAGTACTTCCACCCCTGGAGAACCCCTGGGCCAGATACGTAACTGTGAGGGTAAGGAGTGAGACAGTGAAGCCCATAATCATCCAAAAAGACTGAGTGCTGGCACACATCTTTGGAGCAGATAGTGTCACTGAGGTGGACCCTTGCATAGCCACTGATGAAGACATAGATCCTGCATCCTTTGATTTTGGAGACTCACCAATACCCGAAAGCTACAGATGGAGTTTGAGCCAGAAGCTAGCAAAGAGGCATAAGGTATTTTTCTACACGAATGGGATGTTGGGTGTATCTGAGGTGAAGAGTACTGAATTTGTCTGAGAGATGACTGCCCATTTAGAGAAAGGTCTCAGAGACTGGCCCCTAGGGACACCGGAGATGTTCAGCGGCACCTCCAGGAATTGGTGTCAGTGGGGATCATACAGGAGTCAAGGAGCCCATATGTATCCCTCATCGATGTGGTCCGGAAGAAGAACGGTGCTGCACATACATGTATCGATTATCGAACTTTGAACAAAAAGATGATTCCAGACCAATATACAGTGGCTCATGTGGAAGATGCTCTGGCTAGCTTGCCAGGGAGGAAATGGTTCTCTGTGCTGGACTCCATTGTAGCTACTACCAGATTTCCATGGTGGAGGAAGACAAGGAAAAGACCACCTTCATCTGCCCACTGGGTTTCTACCAATTTGAAAGAATGCCTCAGAGCATATCAGGAGCAACTGCCACATTCCAAGAGCTGATGGAAAAGGCAGTAGGTGACATGAACCTGTTTGAGGTTACCATGTACTTGGATGACCTGATTGTATATGGGTGGACTTTAGAAGAGCATGAAGCACTTCTGTTGAAAGTATTGGATCGGCTGGAGGAATTTGGTTTAAAAGTCTCCATCGACAAATGCCAGTTTTGCCATCCTTCAGTCAAGTATGTTGGCCACATTGCTTCAGCAAATGGAGTTCAGACTGATCTGGAAAAAGTACAGTCCCTCACCATCTGGCCCAGGCCACAAAACTTGAAAGTCTTACAATCCTTCCTTGGTATCTGCGGGTATTATAGATGCTTTGTGAAGAATAATTCCATGGTTGTGTGCCTGCTAAATGATTTAACGGTGGGATACCCACACACAAACAAAAAGAAGAAAGCCCAGTCTGAGAAAAACAGTCCCACACAAGAGTGCCTAAAAGTCAATGAACCTTTTAGTGACAGATGGACTACAGAGTGTGAAACAGCTTTTAGAGAAATCATAGAGAGATTAATTGAAGCACCTGTCTTGGATTTTGCAGATCCCCACAAGCCTTACATTCTACATACGGCTGCCAGCTTGAATGGGTTAGGAGCAGTGCTGTACCAGGACCATCCAGAGGGACTTCAGCCTGCAGCATTTGCCAGCTGAAGTCTGTCACTATCAGACAAGCACTACCCGGTGCATAAACTTGAATTATTGTCTATAAAGGCCTTTAGAATTGGTGTGTATGGACTTCCTCTCCTTAGAACCTGACAGAAAAAACAAGGTCAGCATTCTGGTAATCACTGATAATTATACCAGGTATGCCCAGTCATAACTGGTGAAAGACCAGAAGGATAGTACAGTGATTAAAGTGTTGCAACAGTTCGTAAACAATTATGGTATCTGCAATGGATCCATTCTGACTGGCACCAAGATTTTGACTGTCGTCTGGTTAAAGAATTTCTAGCGGCCTATTGCATCAAGAACTCTCCACCACACTCGCACCCTCAGCCTGAATTCTTCAGTAGAACTCTTCTAGACATGTTCGGTACCCTGAAACCAGCTGATAAAGCTAACTGGAGTCAAAAAGTGAGTTACCTTGTACATGCTTACAACTATACAAAAAAACAATGCCACTCAGAGGTCTCCTTTCTATCTCATGCTTGGATGGCAAGCTAGATTGCCACTTGACCTACATTTTGGTGTGTTCCTGATGGTGCACAAAAGCTGAGAGATCAGTTAAGAGAGGCTTACAAACTTGCATCTTAGGCCACAACTAAAACCAGCCAAACCAACAAACAGAGACGCAACAAAAGAGTAAGACATCAGGTGTTACAGGTGGGAGATCATGTCTTGTTGAGAAATCTGGGCATTCAAGGCAAACACAAGATTCAGGACCATTGGGCACCAGAGGCATACATTGTAGTGGAACATATGTCAGATCTTCTTGTTTATAAAATCCATCAAGAGCATGGGAGAGGTTTGGAAAAGACTGTGCACAGAAATTACTAGCTCCTCATTGGAGAGATTGTACCTGCTGCTGAAATGGAAAATGAGAGCCCAGTGGCAAGAAATAGTTCAAAAGACCAAGGAGATAGTATCTTCAGAATCTGACAACCTGGTGACTTCACCTGTAACAGAGTCTGCATCCAGTATGTCTAAAGAGGCTAATGAGGAAGACATGTCCAAGTATCAATGTGTGCCTGAGACATATCAAGGTGTGCATAAATGGCAGATTGACTTTAGAAACTCACAGCCCTCAACAAGTACTGCCCCAATTGAGGCAGTTCATCAGTTGAATCCTACAGCTGTACCATTTGTCCCTGAGAGAGGGCCCATTGCCCAAGTGCCAGAGGCAGTGATGGCCATTGATATGGACAATGTGATAGACTTGGCTTCTTGTGAGCAAATTACTGGAAGTAATTCAATTCATGAAAATGACCCTGTGCCTATGGAAAATTTAGCATTACCTATAAGGTCTGGAAGGGAACCTAAACCCACCATAAAGCTCACCTATGACACACTTAGTGCCTCCTCTAATACCCCCCCCTTATGTTGTCCATAAGCATATTGGGGCCTATACATGATGGGGTGTAAACTACACCTGAAAATGTTGTAAGCATGGCATGAAAACCACCACCACTATGCGGGATGCACAAACGAAGATGCGCACCACACAGAACCACGGGCATGGTTCAGGAGGGTGCGTAGCACCCCACATAATGCACAGTGGCAGTGCAGTACAACACAGCCTCGCTTCATGACCCCACCATATATGGGCCTACTCCCCACCCCACGCAGTGTCATGGATGTAAATAGTGTGCAAGACATGGACGTGGACTGGATTGTGGAGTCAAATCATGGCATGGATGGACCAAGCCAGACCCCATCGCAGGCTAAAAGTGGTGGCCATGCGGCTGGACAGAGCCACGGATGGGTGCAGATGTGGCCCGGTGCATGCACCCTGCCCCGAATTTCACAGGTTGCCAGGTGGCATCCGTGATGTCTGATATACAGACCCACTACTGTCAGCTGTATGGTGCACAATCGCTCTCCACACCTGTGGAGGTGAAGGCATGGCTCTGTATAGAAATACAGAGTGGTGTGACTGCTGCACGACCTGAGGCATGGACCTTCACGGTGATGAAACACAAGTGGTGGGACATGAGGGCCAGCATGAAGAAAAAGGTCATTGCAGCTGTATGGGCATGCCAGGGCACTGGTGGATGGCCACCCATGGTGGACACTCAGCTGATGATGGGGGAGCCCATGGTGGTGGACACCCTAACAGAAATTGGCATCCATGGGAAAGTTGCTGGCATCATTACCATGGAAGGAACATATTGGGATGTGTGACAAACATGGACACCCATGCACCAGGGCAGCATGTGGGTACTAACAGCCATGTGTTTCCCCCACAGCACAGCCCAAAGACAATCACAGGATACAGGCAATAGACACAGAATGTCAGGACGCCATGGCAGTGAGGCCTGTGGAGGATGATGCCAGGCACACGGTGGAAGACACAGGTATGGCACCGGGCCACATGCATCAAAGCCAATGCCACCACATGGCACACCCACAGCATGACTAACAGTCTCCTCTCCCCCACAGGTCCAGAGCTGGATACCGATATGCAGATGGGGGTGAACAGGGATGCAGACAGCAACAAAGAGGCAGCAGTGGAGTGTACCCAGGAGTCTGGCATGGACCGAGGCAGCTGCGGTGACAGCAGCATGCAATGGCATGACTCAGGAAGCCACGCATGGCAGGGGCATCAAGGGGCAGCAGGACAGCTCAACCAGTGTGTGACATGCAGTCACCGAATGCATTGGAGGTGACCCACCATGAACAGACGGGCACCAACGACAGTGCTGACAAACAGCCATCATGGCATGCACCCAGGTGTAAGCACATGAGCCACATGACCACAACTCTATCAGATAGGTACCATTAGCTGCACAGGCTGGATGAGGAATGGCTCACAGAACAGTGCCACAACACCAATGCCTTGGTGGTCTTGACTGGTGTGGTGTATGCCATGTGACAGGGAATAGACCACATCGTGGATGCCATCGAGCATCTGGTCAGCCAGAATGCAGGGGGCAATGTGCTTCACAGCAATTGTACCAGACCACAGCATGACCCAGCAGCTCCCAACATGGCCAGTCCACAATGCGGCACTGTGGCACACCTGTCCGACTCAAACATCACCCAGGTGCCCGACACACAGGAATCTGGCATGGTGCTTGTACACCCCAATGGAGCACACAGCACCAGGGACCATGTCCCAGGCACAGTGGGTGCCAGGTCACCACAGAGAAGAGGCCAGGAGGACATGGCATTGAGGGGTTTGGATGACAAACTGGAAGGTGACACAGAGCATGCACCAGGCAGCAGCTAGGGCTGTGGTAGCATAAGACCACATGCCAAAACCCAGAGGATGGACACACACATCTCTGCCCACCTGCAGGCCAAGCCCAATGACCCCCAGGAACATTGGCCACATGGACAACAGTCCACACAGCAGTGCTGCAGACCCACCAGCAGCACAGATGTTCCATTGTCCATCAATGCAGACACACACCACATAGCTCAGCAGCAATGTACAGCCCTGCAGCATCCCCCCCACACCAGTGATGTACAGCACAGGCACAGCCCCTACACCCCACAGATGTACAGCACAAGCACAGCTCCCCCAATGATGTACAGCACAAGCACAGCCCACTGCTGCACACTGTAAAGGGCAACATGACACAGTCTGCCACATAGCCATGCTGCAGGGTGCATACACTGTGGACAGAGCCCATCCCCAGCACGTCACCCACATGCAAAGTGGCTGTAGTGCCAGCAGGCCAGAGCTCACCCATGGGCCATGGCACTACAGTGGCACTAATCCTGTCCAGTAGTGGGTGTGCCACATGAGCAGCCATGGGCACCACCTGGCTGGGCACCACCCCACCAGTTGAAGATGGTGGAATGTGGCACCTTGGACGTGCGGGACCGGCCATGGAGGCACGTCCAGCCAGGAAAGGCAGGCACCACGGCCCCCTTGCCCCCTGATGGGTGCATTCAGACAGTGGCATCATCATTGTGCCCCAACCATCCACCCTAAATGTCGCACACACATGAGGCCCCCTCTACAACACACAGAGGCTGCACAGGCACCGTCATACATGCGTGTCTGTCACATGCACATGGGTGGCACTGCATGAATGCATGGTGGCCACAGTCCAAACTACACACATTGACCATCCTAATGCTGGAACATGCCCTGCACCAGGGCTGTATGGGCTGCATGGCCTTTCACCATCTCTGGACCATGGCACGCCTCTCCACCACCGCATCACCAGCCGGTCTGTCCAATACACTGCTCACCCAGTATCAGTACATTACACTGCAGGGCCGTGTTATGCAGTAATGCACACATCATGAGCACCCTACACGCCTTTTCTGGGGACTGCATGATGGTCCCCCCACTATAGTCCAGGCACTAGAACTGCATCTTCAGTAGGCTAATGTAATGCTCCACGATGCTCCTTGTCTTCTTATGTGCTGTGTTGTATGCCTCTTCCACTGCACAGGTGGGTGCCAGGAATTGTGAATGGTGTCATCAGGTATGTGCACAGGGGGTATCCACTGTCACCTGTGCGGGGGGGGAGAGACAGCAGTGTCACACATGTGTTGCCATGATACACATCACTTTTCACAGATATGTCACCATGGCAGTACTCACCTAACAACCAGCCATCAATGCGTTCTGCACATAGCATGACACCTAGCTGGAATGCATCCAGTATATAGGCATCATGACACGACCTGGGGTACATTGTGCACACGTTCATGAACATGCCACATGCATCACATATGACCTGGAAGTTCACTCTGTGGAACCCCTTCCAGTTACTGTATGCCTCCTCATCTGTTGGCAGTGCCACTATGGTGATATGGGTGTAGTCGATCACACCGTAGACATTGAGCATGTCATGCATGTCATAGAAGGTCTGCTTCATCGCATTATGTTTGTCTTGTCTGTCGGGAAACTGATGTGTGTGCGGACATGTTCCAGCAGGGCATCCATGAACTGGATCATGGTGCAGGACAGAGAGGACTGGCAGATGCCCACTGTATCACCCATTACCCTCTGGAACTACCCTGTGGCATAGTACACAAGGGCGGACAACATTTTAGTCTCGACCAACATTGCCTGGGACCATCACGTTCGAGGGGCAATGTTGTCATGGACCATGTTGCACAGATCCTGTATCATAGCCCATGGCAGTCTGAATCGTTAGGTGCAGTGTATCTCCTACAGCATTGCGGCATCCAGAAATGGTCTGAATACCTGTGTTCAGTCATGCTGATGCTGCAGCATTCTGGAACACATCCTGCTCCACCATTCTGTTTCTGGTCCGCCGAGGCCCCCTCAGTCTTGCTGGCTTTAAGAAGCCACCTACACCTGTGTGTGGCTTTAATGGGGTATGGCGGTCAGCACATGTGTGGTGGCCTGGCATGGGCAGTGTATACATGCTTATGCTGCCCTGCATGGTATGTCACCCACACACCACCACCGCAAATATGGTAACAGGTGATGTGTTCAGGCCGAGAGATGCCCACTGCACCTGTGGCATGTTTCTGAAAGGAACTATTGTGATTCTGGTGGCTACAGTACCCTCTGGGTGGTGCAAGGCCATGACTGAGTGAGTACTATGCCATCTGTATTTGTCGGGGGGATTGTGGGGTGTGACTGTTGTGCAGTGTCCTAACCCATATGTGTTCTTACTGTTCCCTTACAGGACCAGCAGAGCGGCCCTAGTGACTTGAACTGACAATCGTGGAGCAGCCAGACGGGGTCCCTGTAATGGTTTTAACACTGACACAGAGGAGGAGGCATTGGCAGCTGTCATTTCCATGTTACCTGGGCAGGGAGGTGGTGGATGGTGTCATCCGTTACCAGGATGAAAACACACATGTGTGGTGGCTCACCATCCTGTCAATGGTGAGTACATGCCACGTGCTGGACCAAGCTGTGTTCAGGGTATTGTGTGTTCATGGCCCCATGTGCAATTCTGATATGTCCACATGCCACAGCACAACGTGCACATTTCCAGGCAGGGGTCTGTTTTACAGTCTGTGGGTGCTGCAGTGGCCCTGGCCCAGTAGTGCATACCCATTGGGCATGTACTGTTACCGTTGTTCTCCCTGACTGTGCCGGTTCCACTTGGGGTATCCTGGCTCAGCCTGCATGACAGCACTTGGCACCCCTGTCCCGTGTTGCCCATGCTATCACTGTGTGGCCATGCCACACAGCCTCTGGACACCAGTGCATAGCACTAACAGATGCAGTGGTTGTCCATGCCCTCACTAGTCATCCATACACACAGTGTGGTATGCTAGTGCCACATGGACATGGTGTTGGCCATCTCCCTGTGGCATGGGCCTTCTGCCCACCTGTGCCCCATGGTGGCTAGGTCACTGTGGGGGGGTTCCACTAGTGTGGCCACTGCCATGCATGAGCGGCAGTGGTGTAGTTGCATTGTACGGGCCATGCAGCCTGACAGTACTGTTTCTGTTCTCTCCCACAGCACTACAGAGGGCCCCTGTGATTGGATGATGCAGACCTGCATTGGGAGGGTGCCTGTAGTTGTGTCCAAGGTGAGTTCCAGTAGTGAGGAGAAGTGTCTGTGGGGTCTGACATGAGCCAGATGCTTCACTAAAGATGAAAATAAACCTAGTGGCACCAGCAATGCCCCCCTGTGACTGCCCCTGCCTCCCCATGTTCAGTTAATTCCAGCTGAAATGCCCTACCTTGCATTCCCTTTTTATGAATAAATTCATTTTAATGTGATCATTGGTGTGGTTACTGTGTCCAGGGTCCGGGTGGGCAGGACAGGGTGTGCTTTTCTGTTGTGGGTGGGTGGATACAGTGGGTGGAACAAGCTGGGGGATGGAGGACGTGGGTGCCTGTGCACATCTACTGCTTATGCGGCATCTGTGGGCCCACAGTCCACCCATGCAGGCCAAGCTGAGTGCAGTGTCTGTACTTGGGGGGGTGGCAAATGTACATTGTGGTATGCTATGCCCTAGGCTGGCTGTCTAGGCTGGGGTGCAGTGTTGCGGTGCACGCCACACGCTGACATGCTACCTGGGTTGTCTGCCCCCATGACATGCCCATTATGGGCACATGCTGTGACATGCAGACATTGCGCCGGAGGTAGTATGACTAGCACACATTGCTGGCTGCATTCTGCAGGGGGCAGAGCCAGGGGCCCATCTGTGTCCCTCACTGCCATTGACAGTGCCCATACCTGCATTGCACACATGCCTGTTCAGTGGGTGCCCTGTGGCCTGCCTGCTCTAAATGCCACATGGGCACTGATGGCCGGGGTTGCTGCCATGCCCATGGTACTGGCTGCATGGTGCAATGTACATGGAAGCATGGGGTGTGCTGTTCCACCAGGGAGGCCATTAGTGGCCATTTTCCACCTCTGTCAGGCCCTATGGCAGCCAGCCAGTGGCTGTGGTTTCTTACGTGGGCCCTTACAGCAGCCCTCCCCATTGTATATGCGTACATGCCCTGCACCATGTGCCTGGACATTGTAAACAGGGTCATGCATGCATGCAGTGGATGTAGATGCATGGCATTACACAACCATGCCCATGCATTCATGCCACATGGTGACTCCACATAGCTGTCCATGGCTGGCCTGAACAGTGTCCTGTGCATGATTCATGCATGCCTCACATGTGTGATATGTGTGTAGGATACACAAAGGTGCCTATGTGCGTATCTTACATTCACTATGCACAGCATACTGGCATTGTGCATAGGCCCCATTGTGCCCAAAGTATATTCTATACCCAGTATTCCCAGGTTTTGTTCTGTGATCCATTTCAATGTAGGGAATTGCAGAGTACTATTGCCTGATATATCATGCATGTAGTCAGCATCAGTTGTCAAGTTAGATTGTCAAGTACAATGTTTATTGTAACTACATACTTGGTAGATAGGAATCAAGTGTCTAGATAGAAATATCTTTTGATATGTTTTAGTGTACATAATGTTGGGATTGAACATTAAATGGCTTGTCAGGGATGACAAGTGTTTGGCAGGGGGAGTGTGTAAGCGCCCCCACATTTGGGGTTTACCTTGTAGACTATGGCCCCGTCACTGCCCTGCAATGTCCTCCAAGTGGCTGTAGTGGGATTTGAACCTTGTCCCATTGTGGGTCCCACAGCTGCGGCCTCCAAAATTCTATTCGTCGATCCCATGCCCAGGTGAGCAGAGGTCTACTCAGTTTTTTCTGCACCTCTGGGCACTTGTGGGAGGCATACTACTGGTCTGGGGTAGCTGGCATGAGTGGACTGGCAAAAAGTAAACAAACATGATGGTTGCGATGTGCCATGTGCGCATGCACAGACGGCGGGATATCAAATTTAAAGGAGCTGTGGCTCCAAATTTGGGAACTGCAAAAAGGGCACGAATGGGGAGAATGTATTTCTGGAGCCCCAATGAGATAAAGGGGGCTCCCACCAAACAAGTGAAAGGTGCCCTGGCTCCTGTTAGCCAAGCAGAGCCAGGAAAAGTTACTATCAGCCCCTGAAAGGGATTAAAATTGAAAGTTAAGGGACTATGTTTGTTTGGGACACAATTTAAATAGTAATGGTGTCCCCCATAGAATTGCTGAAGCGGGGTGTGTCTGAGAAGTGTCAAGGTGCATTGTGAAAAAGCCCAGGAGTGCATGCAGCCAATCAGATGGGGATATTTGCAATACTATAAGAGGGACTATTTGCCCACCAAAGGGGAGATTTCTCAGGATTCCAGAGAGAGAAGAGACTGCAGAAGAGAGTGGTGTGTACGAGCTAGCACAAGACCTACATCCAAAGCTCAACATCCTGTGTGGCCCCAGAGATTAGTTATGAGACATAGTGCCTGCAAAAGTAAGTGATATTCAGGAAAAAAGTTTGGACTGCTGAGTGCTTTCCCTTTTGAGACTTGAACCTGACTTTGAGAATCGAGAAGCTGAGAGTTATGACCCAAGAATAGAGAATTTGGAGGCTTGTAGCTTGAGAGAGACTGAGCCTGAGAACCGAGAAATTCGATTCCTGCAGCCTGAGAACTGAAAGACTAAGCAGCCTGCATTTCCTCCTCAGAGGGACACGAAGTTAGAGACTGTCTAACTGCTGCTAAGCAAGGGAAGTGAAAGGTGCTAAGGCTAGAGACTGTACCAGAGCCCAGCCACCAGTGTTGTTTTGGAGAAGCTGTGAGCCAAGCAGAAAGTCTAGGGGGACACTTAGCCTGCCCTGTCCCTGCACCGACGGAGAGGAAGACCGGAGAGGAAGATGTTGAGAGGCCTGTCAGGTGAACACTGTCCACAAAGGCCCCAGGGGTGAAGGTTTGAAAGGCCTGACAAGTGAAGACCAATGTTCTTCATTCCTTCAGTCAGCTGCTGCTTTCCAGCGACCTGCTGCTGTAGTGCACCACCAACATTGATACCAGCACTGTACCATTGAAACAAATTTTCACAAACCCCCTCCTTCTGACTGTAAATACCCCTTGGTTGTGACTCAGGGGAATTCCTATTTTAGCTAGCTAGCTACTTAGAAAAGAGGGTTAAGAGTTGTGCTGGACTGTGCCAAGTCTCAAGCTGCCCCAGGCAGAAAAGTTAAAAGTTGTTTGTGTTTAAAAGTTATTAGGCCCCAACATAGCTTCCTAGCTCAAGACATCAGACCACCACCATCTCAGCACTCCCCAGTGTGGTACCCACTGCAGCCTGTAAATGTTGGCCATGGCCATTTGGGAAAAAAGTGTGTGCACCCATAGGTGGGCATTGGGGAATACTGTGTGGGGTAACATTGTGGCACCAGTTATTACTGTGATATTTTCCCATTCTTTCCCTCTCCTCAAAATAAATAGTGAAGTTGGTCTATGTTACACATCTGGTATTACTGGTCATTGAAAAGTGTGTCCTGTTACTGTGTGTGGGGTAGGTACTGTGGGACAGTTATTTTATGTTCCTGGGTGGTGGTAGCATGCAGTTTATCCACGGGTATCCACAAGCACTACCCCAGGTGGAAGCAGTAGGCACCGTGGCATTTCCTTATCCAGGTATCTTATCCATCAGGGAACCCTGGCCGGCCACCTCAGAGGTGTGTGCAGTGTGAACCCCAAGGGCCCTGGAATGGCCAAGGTGAGTCAGAGGGCTGTTACAAAGGGAAGAAAAGTACAGCAGGTGAGTACCAAGACAGGAGACCTTGAGGCAAAGAAACAGAGTGGGGAACTAACCCTTACATGCATGCAAGCAAATACGAGGAGTGCTCTACCTGAAAGATCTTCTAACTCCCTATTGCCCCCTCCATCCTCTCTGATCCACCCATGAGGGGTTGCAAGAGATTCCCAGGGTGTTTGAAAACTTCTGATGGCCAAGCCTTTTCTTATGTGGCGCCAACCCTGTGAAACTCTCTACCTCATCAGTTAAGAGAATGCCCGACCGTCGAAAGGTTTAAATCTGAATCAAAGACCCATCTTTTTCAACAAGCCTTTGCTGATAGATTTTAGTCGATTTTTGCTGATGTTTGATGATTTATCATGTGAATTTAACTTGTATTTATGTCTATTTTATTCATCTATACATTATGTGGTTTTATTGTTCTATTGTACAGCGTCTTGGTATTTGAAATGCACTTTATAAATAAAGCCTACTTATTTACATTAAGGAGCCAGATGCACTTGAGGTCCAGGACTTAGTGGCACTCACAGAGACCATATGCAATGAAGAAAGTGATTGAGATGCCAAGACAGAGGACCATTGTTCTTTTTCTCAGCAGTGAGGATGGGGTGATCTCCATTATGAATGTCAAGCAACTGGTGGAAGGCAGTGAACACAACCAAGAAACCTCCCTGGTGAGAGGGAAGATAAGCCAGGACTCATCCACTAGGATGCAGAACTATAAAAATGTGGACTTTGTCAATATGAAAGACCTGTGTCCAAGGGTCTGGAGCAGTTGAATGAGGCTGGTAATGCAGAACACATGGGGGTTTGCTAAAGAAGGTGATAGAAGCAGCCAGAGATGTCTTCTTCCCTGTAAGCAATAAAGGGATAGGGGCCAGGAAGTGACTAAACCTGATGCAACAGTGGTCAACGACAAATGATCCTGAACAACAAATGATGCATTACTACTGAAAAGAGTCATGTTGCCTCCAGACTGAAGAGACTTTCTAGCAGCACTTAGAGACTCCATGACTTAAATTAAGAAAACCAAAACGTGTCTAGAAACCAGGACACAAACAAGAGCTTTAGACAACACCAACACCTTTTTCCGGTTTATTAATGGGAATAATATTAAGGAAGAGATTAGGCTCCTGAAAACTGGGAATTGGGAAGAACTTTGTGACAGAGCCAAGACTGATTGGTGGCTGAGATGTGTATGAGTACTTCAATTGGCTCTTCACCAAAGGTCCCCTGGTGGAGAGGAGGTGCTCATTGGGAATCCCATGGAATTAGGAGTAGCCTTAATGCAGCCTGAAGACATCTGGTTGCTGGCTGCTTGGCAAATATCAAGCAGGATTAAGTCCTATGGGGCAAACAGGATACACCAAAGATCATAGTGGAGTTATGGAAATAATGGCTAGAGAGTTTGCAGTAATCTTTCACGAGTCTGTCTGGACAGGTGTGTTGCCAGAGGACTGGAAAGTTTCCAATGTGATCCCCACCTTCAAGAAGGTGGCAAGGTCAGACCCATGTAACTACAGGCTGCTCAGCATGAAATAAGCACTGGCTGGGCAACATCCTGGAACCAATTATCAAGTACAGAATCTACAGCTTGCCTTCACCTCCATTGAAACTTGGCTTAGTACGCATAAATTGGTTCTCAACTATAAAAAAAAACAAGTTCATGCTCTTCTGCAGCTCTCACAGCAGACTCAGTACCATCATGATCAAAAACTGCCTTGGTGCAACCCTCGAAAAGGTTCAATCCTTTTAAATGTTTAGGAGTTACCATAAATTGTAACCTATCATATGCTACACACATTGACAACATTACCAAGGCTGCCAACACTTGCATTGGCCTACTCTTCGGCACAGACAATGCCTTACCTCAGATGCCGTAAGGATTGCAGTACAGTGCTCAGTAATCTCAATTATCGACTACTGCCTGATCATCTATGGCTCTGCCTCTGCCATCTCCCTCAGGCGCATATCCATTGCACTAAACAAAGCTTGCTGTCTCATAACCGGCGCCCGTCGCCTTACCCACACGTGATCTCTATGCACAGACTGGGTGGCTTCAACTTTCAAACCGGATCAAGTACCAAACCTGCCTTATGGCAAAGGAAATAACAATAGGCCTTACTACCACAAGTTTCCAAGCTCTCCTCTGCCCAGTGCAGACTACTCGCATCACCTGGTGCTCTGAATCCCAACTACTGCATATCCCGCATTTCCATACCACACAAGGGCAAAGATCCTTTGCACACAGAGCTTCCAGCTGGTTCAATGGTCTCAACATTGACATTGCCTCAATACCAAAGATTGGTCTATCCAAATCCACCCTCCATCACATCCTGTCTGCATCTAGCTCCTGTGACTGTCCTTCCTAATTGTTCTCCCCTTTCCTCTTTTCTCTTTCCACCTAGAACTTAACCCTCTCCTCCCTCAGCTCCCTCTCCCATACACCCTTTCATCCTCCCCTCTTCCCACCCACCTTCCCTTCCCACTTGTAGCACTTTGATATTTGACAAGTGCCTATGGCCGCACATCACTAATGTGTCTCTCTTCCATACCATGTTAACCATGTTACCAGACCTCCTTCTGGCATTTTCCCCACTGTATTGAATGTATAAAACTGTATGTAACTGCCTGTAATCAACTGTTATACTGTTATTCAATGTCTTATTTGAATTGTACCTCATCCGACGTGGAACCTTTGTAAAAGAGCGTTGGCTCAAAAGTACTTGTAATCCTAGATTCAAATAAAAAATAAAAGTACAGAGTAACGAGTACAAATGCACAGTTTCTACTGGCTAAGCAAGGAAAGATGCACAACACTCTTACACAACATAGTGACTAATATAAGCAATGGTGAAGTATTGCTCTCTATAGGATATTGTTATTGCTACCTGTATGCTGATCTTGCTGCCTATATGAATGAAACAGTTCAAGACTTAAACCATATTTTGCACCAACACTTTATTTGTGATAGCAACCATGCAATATTATCTAAGATCTCTTTAAATGAGCCACGTTTGCTGCTGTCATATCATGTGCAATTGCTCACTTCTCCATTCTTGGGGTCCTCCTTTGACCTACCCATCTGTCCTTGACCTCTACAGTCATAGGAGTAACCAGGCCTGAAGAATTTTATGCAAATAGATTAAAAACCTAAATAAGGGGTGCTGTTGAGCACACCTACTGAGTGGAGTTGTTTCCTGCAGCACTGCATTTCGAGGGGAAACTTTGACTAATTTCTGCCTTTTTATGTTGTCTTGTGCGTGCAGCACAAACAATATTTTGTGACAACTTGCTGGCGTAGTAGGTTGTGGAGGTGAGGCCGTGTTGTGGCCAGTGGTGCCACTGCTGTTTTGGGCTGATCTCTGTGGCACCAATGAATGAGCACGCTGTCTAAGACAGCCCTTGAGAAGTGTGCCACGAACTTGAAAGAGTTTCACCACTGCAATGAGGGAGCGCTCTGTCATTACAGGACATGCCTCACCTGCTGAAACATTTCAATAAACATGGTGGCTGTTGCAGTCTGCAGCAAGCTGACTTTGGGGGTGCCCAATCCCCCTGTCGGCATGTTTATAACTCCCCTCAAGATTGTGTGGCACACTGGGAGCCCACCCCAGTGTGCCTGCGTGTGTTCTGAAGCTGACCACGTTGTCATGTGCCTGTGCCCCCACCCCACCCCACCCCTCACTGTGTGCCACACTAGGAGCCCACTCCAGTGTGGCCAACATAATCCCTAAAGTCATGGGGTACACTGGGAGCCAACCCCAGTGTGCCCAACAGTTTAATTTCACCTGCAAATAAAGAAAACCTTCCTGCGATGTCCATTCCTGAAAATAAGAAAATGGTCCGTCGTTGAGTTGGAGCGCCCCCTCCCACAACCCACACCCACCCTCTGTGCACCCCACCTCCCTGCATCCCCCTCACTCCATGCTTACCTCCAGAGCCCAGCGCGATGATCTTTGTTGGAGCGGGACATGTCTGAACTCTTCAAAAGCTGACCGTGAACTGAAGAAAATCACGGTAAGCTATATAAAGCATCAATGGGGGGTTTCAACTTAGGTGGATACCGTGGCCGTTTTTGTGACTTTTGGCTCCAAAGTTTCAACATGGGGTTCTTGAGACCACACCTCATGAACTCCATCACTGTCATTTTGTTATTCAGTCCCAAAAGGTGATTTTGCAGTCACTGCATGGAATCACTTTTCAGGACTGATTAATGAAATGATAGTGTCACTGTTCATGAAGTGGGCTCCCAAAAAACTGATGTTGAAAATTTGGTGAAAGAATTCCAAAAAATGACTGTGTTACAGGCATGCATTGTGCAGTTTCCATGCACACTCGTAACTTTGAGAATTTTTAATATTTTCACTCCAGATTTTCAAAATTGTCATTTTTTCATGCCTCCTTATGAACAGTACAGCTTCCAGTTTTCACATCCTGCCTGAAATGTGTTTTTGCACATCTGGTGCACAAAGGCAGGGTCGCTGTGAGAAATCAATGTTCAGGACAGATTAATAAAATTACAGTGACACTGTTCATGAGCAGAGGTCCCAAAATGCCTAAGTTGAAAATTTGGTGATAAAGATCCACAAAATGACTGTTACGAGCGTGCGTTGCGCAGTTTCCATGAACGCTTGTAACTTTGAGAATTTTTAATATTTTCACTCCAGATTGTCAGCATTGCCATTTCTTCACACTACCTTATGAATGGTACAGCTGCCATTTTTCACATCTTGCCCAAAATGTGTTTTCGCACATCTAGCGCAGAATGGCGCACTCACTGTAGGAAATCAACATTCGGGACAGATTAAAAAAATCACAGTGCCACTGTTCATGAGCAGAGGTCCTAAATGCTTTCATGAGGTGGGGTCACAAAAAGCCCATGTTGAAAATTTGGAGTGCAAATACTAACAAACGCCTGGGGCATTAGGGTTTTTAAGCATAACGTCCCACCCCATAGAGACTGACAGGCATCGGGGTGTGACTTTGGATTGTCGGCTGTAATACTCATGTCATTCTGCCCCCACCACCACCCTGCAGCCAGTGATAGACATCAAGGTGTGCCTTGGACTCTTTAGCCCCAAAGTTCACCCCATTCTCCTATACTGCACCCATCTCAGCGTATTTCCTTATGGAATGGGGTGAGCTTAAGGCCCAACGACCACAAGGCACAACGCAACACTTGTCAGAGTCTGTAGGGTAGGGTGATGTGAAATGGCATGAGCGTTATGGCCGATGACCCAAAGGTGCACCTCAATGCCTGTCAGTCTTTGCAGGGTTGGGTGGGGTTGGCATCAGTTCCATTCTTCACTGCCATTCCTATTATGCATCTAACTCCTGCACTACCAATGCCAGCAAGACAACAGTTGGCATTGACAAATGCTTGTTTTAACTTTATTTTGCTTGTAATGCTGATAATAGAGGGTGGGGGGATGAGGGTTACATTTTACTGTTTTGGCATCTTGGAAAGAGGGGGAGGGGCTGTTCTTTTATTTTTAATTTTAATGGACTCCAAATATGAATACCCTATTATTTGCTGCTGAATACAAATATTCTGGCTGAATATTCAGAAAAAGGTATTCGCGCAGCCCTACTTCATATGTCAACAATGTCTATGTTTCTGTGTTCTTTGTATCTTGCCCCCTTTCAGCATTGCTTTGAGGTGCAGATCATGCCAAAACAAACAGATCACATTCTTTGGGGAGAGAGGCAGGGAGGTAGGTATGAGTAGGGCTTTAGTTGTGATCTAGCTAGACCTCAGCAAGGCCTTTGACACTATGGCACATAACAAGCTTCAGGCAAATTATAACTGCAGTATACACATGGTTTGCTAACTGACTTGAGGCAGGAAGCAGAGGTTTGTGGTGGACAGGCTTTACTCTAATGGAAGAGAGAAATTCAGCAGCATCTTCCAGGGACTGAAGCTGGGGCCACTGCACTTCAGCAACTTGTGTTTTTTTTTATTTAATTTTATGCCATGTTCCTGTCTCTAATGCCCAGTCTTCCTCAGCACAGCCAGATCATCTTCCCACCAGTACCTGCCTTGTTCCAGACACCATCCTCCATGTTGCCACAGTTTGACCTTGGGCAGGAATGGGATGGAGGGGGTATACCAGCAAACTTCAAATCTTGTCAGGAGGTGCACTGGTCCAGTAAGGCTGTACCCAGATATACTCTGTCCTCATTAGGGCCGCAGTTTCCAATTTCTCCATTCACCATCAAGGTGTCATGCACATGAAAAGCACTACATTGACACAGCATCAGCTATGTCCTTCCCTCCCATCAACCTCCAGCTGCACTGAAAACAGTGGTCATCCAGGTGGCAGTATTGCAGTGGAGGACTGAACCCTTCCTCCCCCAGATATGGAGAGCATCCTTTATGATGCTCCATTCTTCTTCCCCTGGCTAGCCCCAAATAACTCGAGCTCATTCGAGCATGCCCCAAAGTCTTTCCAGGACTGCCCTGAGCAGGCATCACTGCCTTGACTGTGGCCCTGGCATTCCTACAGGCTGGCCACAGTCACCATCTCTGCTTGCCTGCCCTGAAGTCTTTCCAGGACTTTCCTGAGTGGGCATCACTGCTATGACTGTGGCCCCGGCATTCCTACTGGCCTGCCACAGTCACCATCAATGCCCACCTGCCCTGAAGTCTTTACAGGACTGCCCTGAGCAGGCATCACTGTTGTGACTGTGGCCCCGGCATTCCTACTGGCCAGCCACAGTCACCATCTCTGCTCTCCTGCCCCAAAGTCTTTCCAGGACTGCCCTGAGCGGGCATCACTGCTATGACTGTGGCCCCAGCATCCCTACCAGCCAGCCACAGTCACCATCTCTGCCTGCCTGCCCCAAAGTTTTTCCAAGACTGTCCTGAGCGGGCATCACTGCTACGACTATAGCCCGGGCATTCCTACCAGCCAACTACAGTCAGATGATCATTTATCCAGCCATGATATCTATGATTCTCTTCAGTCAGGATTTAGGAAGAGGCATAGTACCAAGACGGCCCTTGTTTGGGTGCTTAATGACCTCCTAATAGTGAGAGATCAGAGGATTCATTCCATCTTGGTCCTCCTTGATCTCTGCAGCATTTGACACTGAGGACCATGGTGTGCTGTTGGATGTCTGAGGTTCATCTGTGGACTATCTAGAACAGTCCTCAGACGGTTTCGATTTTTCCTCAAGTGTAGGATTCAGAGAGTGCTGTCTGGAATTCATTCTTCAGCCCCTGTCTCCTTACCCTGCGGGGTACTGCAGGGCTCCATCTTGTCACCCATGTTGTTCACAGTGTATATGTTGCCATTAGGAGAGATCATTAGGTGGTATGGTCTGAGTTTTCACTGCCATGCAGATGATACTTAGCTGTACATGTCCTTTGTGCCTGGACAAGATGTGATCCTCTCGGTATTTAACAACTCTCTGCCTGAGATCCAGGACTGGATGAGTGCCAGCTAGCTGCGGTTGAACCCAGCTAAAACTGAGGTGTTGGTTATGGACCCAGATCATCGGGAGGCTGGTTTGTCAGCAGGACAACCTTCTGGGCTTTGGCTCAGGGGTGTTCAACTTACTACCTCACATCGGGTGCGGAACCTGGGCATTATTTTTGATGACAACTTGACCCTTAAATCTCAGGTGTCAGCCATCATCAGATCCTCTTTTTAACATCTGAGGAATATTACACAGGTGAAGCATCTGGTTCCTCCTGATGATCTTCCAACATTGATCCATGCCTTCATAACCTCCTGCCTTGACTACTGCAATGCCCTTTACCTAGGGCTACCAGGGGTTGATATCCACCACTTGCAGCTAGTGCAGAATGCAGCAGCCAGGTTATTGACTGGTAGTTCTAGGGCCAGTCATATAACACCTGTGCTCCGCGGACTGCACTGGCTGCCAATACTGTGACGGATCACCTTCAGGGTCAGGTTACTGACCTATAAAGCCCTACATGACCAAGGACCCCGTTACCTGCAAGATATCCTTGCTCCTTATTGCCCCTCCATCCTCTCCACTGATGAAGGATTGCTAGAGATTCCCAGGATTCATTTAAAGACATTGGAGCCTGATCTTTTGCTTTTGCAGCCCTGACCCTGTGGAATTCTCTACCTCATTAGGTAATAGATTGCCCGATCATCAAGAGTTTCAAGACAGTACTTAAAACATATTTATTTAACCTGGCATATCCAGATTAGTCTCTAAATCGAATATAGAGCCTGGCATATTCAGATTTCATTAAAGTTTATATGTATGGTATTATAGTTTTATGTTTTTTAATATTTGATCATATTGTGTGTTGTAAATTGTTATTTTATTTGGTTTATGCACAGCGCCTTGGTTTTAGAAAGGCACTCTATAAATACATTCACTCATCTCTGCCCTCCTACCCTGAAGTCTTTCCAGGACAGCCCTGAGTGGGCATCACTGCTATGACTGTGGCCCGGGTGTTCCTACCATCTGGCCACAGTCACCGTCTCTGCCTGTCTACCCTGAAGTCCTTCCAGGACTTCCCTGAGCAGGCATAACTGCTACAATTGTGGCCCCGGCATTTCTACCGGCTGGTCATATTTCTTTCAGCCAGCCACAGTCACCATCCCTGCCTGCCTCCCCCAAAGTCTTTCCAAGACTGCCCCGAGTGGGCATCACTGCTACGACTGTGGCCCCGGCATTCCTACCAGCCAGCCACAGTCACCATCTCTGCTTGCCTGCCTCGAGTCTTTCCAGGGCTGCCCTGAGCAGGCATCACTGCTACGACTGTGGCCCTGGCATTCCTACCAGCTGGCCACAGTCCCCATCTCTGCCCGCCTGCCCAGAACTCTTTTCAGTCAACTGCTTCAGCTAGGTGCTTGGATCCTAAACTGCATAATTGTTTGGTGCGCTCTGGCAGAAGACGGCCCTTTGTTGGACACTAAAACCTTGTCTCTGCCAACTGATTGGACTGACTTCCCTCCTTCTATCTAGCTCTGCTTTCAGCTGTAACTACTGCCTCTGTTTTGTTTTTTTTTTAATTTGCATTCTCTGCCCAGTAGTTTTTATGTTTGCTTGCATGCATGTGCAAGAAACATAGTGCCATCATCCGAGTTTTTGTAGGTGTGGCACCCTGTCTTCCAATTCAGTCAGTGTGTTTGCAGGCACAGCCACAGTTCACCAATGAATGCTGCAGCTGTCTATGACAGCAGTTGAAAATGCAATGCCATACAGTTGAAAGGGAGAGCTCTGCTTCAGTGAACAGTGATAAGATAGTGTGTGCGCATGCGCTCCCCCCACACACGCGCGAACACATATTGCGTGCTCATGCACCCCCCACACACACACACTGTATGGCCGACGGGGGTGCCCAATCCGACATCGGCTTGTCAGGAGGTCTAAACCTCACTTTCAGGTTCTTGGCAATATTGGGAATGCAAGTAATCACAGACACATCGCATAAGAGTAATAAACAAGTTTATTACTATCAAAAAGGATAAAATCACAGTTGCCCTAAGCAGTTCTTACCAATACGAACCAGGAGCCAGTGCTAAGCATTCCCTATACCTAGAGGTTTGTTTGTGTCTCTTGGGATCTCCGAGGTACAAGACTAGTGTATCGCATTATATACCTATGATAATTACTATGGTTACTGTAAGATAGAAACATTTATAGTTACTGAGCCCTATTGGCTAAATTAGAGGTGGCTCCATGGTCCAAGATAACATTATACAATTTTATAGTAGTCATCAGTTTGTGAACAAAAGAGTTCTGATACAGAGTCTTACATAACTCAGTGTAGTAGTACAAATCACCAAACAGTGGCAATGCCGACTTACATACCATAATTATCCCAAGGACACAGGTGCCTTGGCATCTTACAAGTAAGAAATACACAGAAAATAAATAGAAGAATATATGTATTAGCAAGCAAAGTGTATTACAATAATGTGCATACATATCCTGACATCTACTCTAGTATGGTAGATGCCCTTAGCCCTCTATGTTAGTATAACATATGCTTAAGCACTAGCTGTCTATGGTGTACCTCTGAGGGTACCAATTAGGGTGCAGGGACCTCGTGTAACAGGCTCCACTGTCCCCCCCCAACAGACTACTGGGTGCCACATTGGGAGCCCACCCCAGCATGGCAATAGTCCGTATGGCTGACAGGGGGTGCCCAATCCCCAGTCGGCTCCATTGCCCTCCCAAACAGCCTTCCTGCAGCCACATTGGGAGTCCACCCCAGTATGGCACAAGTCCTGCGTTGTCTAAGAAAAAAAAAAACCTGCAAGAAAAACCTTCCCTCACTGACTGTCCTGACCCCTCCCCCACCCGCGCCCACCCTCTGCACACCCTGCCTCCCCACATCCCCACCTCATCCCATACTTACCTCTGGAGGCCGGCGGACGATATTCAGTGGACTGGGAACATGTCTGCACTCTTCAACGCCAACCACGACCTGAGGAAATGCCAGTAAGCTGTATAATGGAATACATAGGGTTTTTTCAACTTTGATGCATATCTCAGGCATTTTTGGAAATTTTTTCACCAAACTTTCAACATGGTTTTTGGGACCCCACCTCATGAATTCTGTCACTGTCATTGTGTTAATCAGCCCCGAAAGGTGATTTATTGGTTACTGCATGGAACCACCTTTTGAGACCAATTTACAAAACAACAGTTTCACAGTACATGAGGTAGGCCCCCAAAAACCCTATGTTGAAAATTTGGTGGAAAATTCCCAAAAATGACTGTTTTATGAGCATGCGTTGCTCTGTTCCTACACACACTTGTAAGTTTGCGAATTTTTAATATTTTCACTCCAGATTTTCAACATTGCCATTTTACTACACCTCCTTATGAGTAGTACAGCTGTCATTTTTCACATCTCGCCCAAAATGTGTTTCCGCGCATGTAGCGTACAATGGCACAGTCGGTGTGCAAAATCAATGTTCGGGACAGATTAAGAAAATCACAGTGACACTGTTCATGAGCAGAGGTGTTAAAATGGCTATGTTAAAAATTTGGTGAAAAAATTCCCCAAAATGACTGTTTTATATGCATGCATTGCGTTGTTCCTACGCACGCTCGAAATTCACAAATTTTCAATATTTTCACTCCAGATTTTCAACATTGCCATTTTACCACACCTCCATATGAGCAGTATAGCTGTCATTTTTCACATCTTGCCCAAAACATGTTTCTGCGCATTAGTGCACAATTGCGCAGTCGGTGTGAGAAATCAATGTTCGGGACAGATTAAGAAATTCACAGTGACACTGTTCATGAGCAGAGGTATTAAAATGGATATGTAAAAATTTGGTGAAAAAATTCCATAAAATGACTGTAATATGCTTAATTAATACAAGTAGTTTCCACGCATCACTGTGAAGTTCATGGATTTCTAATATTTTAAGTCCAGATTTTCACCACTGGCATTTTTCCACACTTCCTTATGAACACTACAGCTGTCATTTTTCACACCATAGCCAAAATGTGCTTTTGCACTTCCAGCGCAGAAATGCATCGTCGCTGTGGGAAATCACTCTTTGGGACAGATTAAGAAAATCACAGTGACACTGTTCACGAACAGAGGTTCCAAAATGCCTGTGTTGACAATCTGCTGTAAAAAATCCCCAAACTAATTACATTACAGGTGTGAGTTGTGCAGTTTCTACGCACACTCGTGACTTCACCCGTTTTTTTAATATTTTCACTGCAGATTTTCAACATTGCCATTTTTTGTACCTCCCCATGAACAGTACAGCTGTCGTTTTTCACATCCTATTCAAAATGTGTTTTTGCACCTGTGGTGCCAAATGGCGTAGTCACTGTGCAAAATCAACTTTCGGCTAACAAACTGATATTGCCACTGTTCATAAGGTGGGGGTCACAAAAAACCCATGTTGAAAATATGGAGTGAAAATGCCAACAAACGCCTGAGGCGTTAGGGTTTCCAACCATAACACCCAACCTTGTAGAGATTGACAGGCATCAGGGGTGTGACTTGGGATTCTCGCCTGTAATGCTTATACCGTTCTACACCCTGCAGCCAATGAGAGGCATTGAGGTGTGCCTTGGACTCTTTGGCCCCAAAGCTCACCCCATTCTCCTATACAACACCCATCTCACCATATTTCCTGATGGAATGGGGTGAGCATAAGGGCCAAAGACCCCAAGGTACACTGTGGCACTTGTTGGTGTCTGCAGGGTAGGGTGTGGTGAAATGGTGTGGCCGTTATGTCTGACGATCCAAAGGCACACCTCAATGCCTGTCAGTCTCTGCAGGGTGGTGGTGGGATTGGCGTCAGTTCACTGCCATTCCTATTATGCAGCTCTCTAACTCCTACATTACCAATGCCAATGCTGGCAAGCAAACATTTGGCATTGGCAAACGCTTGTTTTTTGTACTGCTGCTAGAGGAACACAATGTTTATCTAAAGCAGTCCCTGCTTGTTGTTCATATAGATGCCTCTCCTTTGCTCTAGTTAAGCATCTGTTACTGACCTATAAAGCCCTACACAGACAGCGACTGTGCTACCTGCAAGAGCTTCTTCACCCCTACTGCCCCTCCCGACCACTCCGCTCCACTGACAAGGGATTGCTAGAGATTTCCAGGGTTCGGTTGAAGACATCTGGGGCCCAAGCATTTAACTTTTGCAGCTCCTACCCTGTGGAATTGTCTACCTTGTTGGGTTCAGGAGTGCCTGACTGTGGAGAGCTTCAAATCTGCACTGAAGACTTATTTATTTAATCTTGCTTTCTCCTTAAGCTGATATTGCTCTGATTTTGCATGTTACTTATTGAATTTTAATTATTTATAGTTTCAATACATTTTATATGTGTAATTATTGTCAGAGAGCTTTGATAGGTGTGAACTGTGCTTTATAAATAAAGATTATTATTAATATAATTTACAAAGGTTCATGTGTTTTGTTCTTGTACCCCCCCTTCCTCTAGAAAGGAGCCTGGCATGCCATATGTGGGTACTAGTTCCTGTTTTATGGGGGGTGTCCAACTTGCTATCAGTGGCATGGGGGATTACATATATAAAGAAGAATATGGACAGGAATAATGAGAGATGTTTGATCTGGTGTCCTCTAGCAAGCTGCAAGGACACACCTTGAAGCTACGCGATAGCAAATTCAGGGGTAATGTTAGGAGCCACTTCTTTTCCCAGAGGGGTCATGGACCTATATAATAGCCTGTCACAGGAGATAGATAGACATGAAGGCAGGACAGGCCTACAAGATAACTAAGCCTGGAAATGTTTTCTTCTTACCAATGGCATTTTCACAGGGTACCATGCATGTAAGTGTGCGTGGGGAATCTTTTTGAATTAGTACATGATTGTGGAGAATACATATTCATCCCTGGTGACGAAGTTGGGAGTGAGGGAACTTATTATGGACCTAGTGTCCCTTCAGTCCTTCAATAAATGTGTTACTACTGGTACTGTGTTTTAGTTTTATAGCGTATGGAGGAACATTGTTCTGCATCAGTTCCTATCTGATGCAAAACCTTGTTGTGCCACAGTGCAAAGGTCATGGAACATAGTTGTACTTTCTGGGGTACAGTTGCATTCCATGACTGAAAAGAATTGTTCACAAGTCCACCTGGCTATTCACCATACTTCAAAAGAGCTGCATGGTGAACCACAGAAACAGCAGAATCAACCATATAAACTCTTGTGGTGGCGATGGTATGATTACCTCAACCCGCGACTCAGGATCAACCAGATACAATAAAGAAATGCAGGATCAACCAGATGTGTGCACACATATAGAGAATAAAATGCAGGATCAACCAAATAAACTTATGAAGTGAACAAAACTACTTCTCTCAGTCCACCTCTCACTAAGTAAGGAATATAGCCACCATTTTTATTTTTTTGAAAATTCCTCCCACTTCTGATTGTCAACCAACAGAAGGCTGTGTTACAAACATTGGGATGTCTGGTCCCCAGCAACCACACATATCACCCTAGCAACCAGCCCTAACGACCAGAATAGGACATGGCAATGATCAATTTTGGTTTTCTATTTAAAAAAATTAAAAAGTCCTAAAGCTGCACTTAATTTGCTTAGGAGGGTTCCATACACTATAAAAAATATTGAATGGGCAACACTATGCCCAATCAGTGTGTTGTGCTACTTTGGGATTCTGATTCCATGGACCTCTTGAGATTCGCTCTTGAGGTCACAGGGAATCAGAACCCCTTTGTGGCACAATGTACTGTTTGTGCATAGTTGCCCATCTAGTATTCTCTGCTATTTCAGTTAATGCTAAGGACTGAGGTGCAGCCAATGAATTCATTTCCGTTCCAGTATCAAATAAATTCTTAGCAAAGCCTGCAGTGGTGCAAAGACAAATTCTGTGTCCATTCAGTTACAGAGTCCCTCGGTGATGTCAGTACAAGATGGACTACCAGCCTATCAATGAAAAGGATTACACAAACTCAGCTATGCATGTTATTTGTCTTATGCAGTATAAGCAGTATAGAATGATAATTAGTTCTAAATCAACCACTCCCCCTGTTGTATTTTACATATGCCCCTAGATAGAAAATAATATGCAGATAGTATGGTATAGTTTTGGACCCCATCAATCATGTCAAAGCCCTCATTGACAACCTATGTACTGAGACTTGTTCATGTAATGAGTGCTTGACCTTTACTATAATTTTCTTCTCAATCCTTTCTGCACAATCCTCTTGAAGCAACTGTCTTGCCTTCATGAATCTTTTCACATGGTATGCTATCCAACCTTGTATCCTAATGTACACTGACTGTGTCCCCATTGTATTCTGTACCATTGCCATTGTGTTTGTATTTTATTTATTTTATTGTTTTTATTGTCTTTTTGTTTTATTATCAGTATCCCTGTCCTACCCAGAATCTCCTTGTAAATTAGCTTGCTCAACTGAGCATTTTCCTGGTGAAATATATAAAGGAAATGAAATGGTAGTTTATTAAAATGAGATCAGGTGGCACCATACACTGTTTTAATGATTCAACCACGAATTAAAGATAACTAGGTACATGCATGTAAAATAAAGCACATTAGAAGCACCTTAAAAGCATTTGTTCTGATTCCACAAATGGAAGTACTGTTTATTTTGATTTAAAAATGCAGTTTTTGGTTAATGTTTTTTAGACCTGATTGGTGACTGAAATGTCTTCAGCTTGTGTTTTGTCTGTTCTTTTCTCTTTTTTCTGTCCCTGAGAACAGGTGTAGAGCTGCCTTCAGTAGCAGAGAGCCTAATGTATGCTATGTGTTCCCTATAGCCTCTAAATTACAATTTCGTTTCCTGTGCCATGACCCTGGGTCCCTGACCCACAACTGCAACATGTTTCGTGTGACTAACAGCTGTAATTCCTCAATTATCACGCTGTATTCTCCTGCTGGGCTGCAGGTTTAGTTACTAGGGAGCAAAGCCAATTTTTTCCTGTTTTGAGTCCTACCACTGAAACATCTCTCTCTCTCTCTCTCTCTCTCTCTCTCTCTCTCTCTCTCTCTCTCTCTCTCTCTCTCTCTCTCTCTCTCTCTCTCTCTCTCTCTCTCTCTCTCTCTCTCTCTCTCTCTCTCTCTCTCTCTCTCTCTCTCTCTCTCTCTCTCTCTCTCTCTCTCTCTCTCTCTGTCTCTCTCTATCTCTGATATCCACTATAGTGCTCAGAATAAACCTTACCCTAAAACCCATACCATAGGTAAACTGAGACATCCATCTTTTGCTTCTACAACATACACAACTCATGGACTTACAGCGGCAGTTTTTTTTTATTTAGCTAGCAGAATTCCTTAGGATTTGCTTGCATTCTATGGGGCTAGTTTAAAAGGTTTTTTTTCTGCTGAAGAATATGCCAAATGGATTCCTTGTGCAAAAATACCAAATTCTTTTCAAAAATTAAATCCCATCTAGCTTGCTTGCACTAAACCTTCTCAAATAAAATGTATTTTTTATCTTTAAACATAGTGTTTTATAAGGCCTATTGAGGGCACTGGGGAAGTGCATCCTGCTTCTGTGCCAGCAACCTGGGCTCAGGAGAGGACTTGGGAAGCTGGGGTCCTGGTGAACACAGAGTGCTGTCGAGTGCAGCCCAAACCAGCTCAGCAAGGGAGGCATCCCAGTTCCACCATAGCAGCTCACACTTGTGGTGGGGCAGAGAGCCTGCTCCCTTGCAAGGGATGGTGCTAGTGCCCAGGTATGCTGCAGCATGCATGGCTTACAAAGGCATTTCCTGATGTAGGGGAGATGGGCTTTTAAAAATTATACCTGGAGTCCGACATGAGCCACAGCCATGGATCGTGTTGCATAAGCGGTATGTAGGTGGGCTAGTAGATGATGGGGCTGAGGCAATTGTCACAAGGATATGCCCTCAGGCCTGAGGACCAGGTAGATGGTCAGGGGAGAACAAAAAAGTCTTTAGGAAAAAAATAAAAGCATGTTATAAGCACAACATGACACTTTATAGATGTATAATTATGGCCAGTTATCACACTGCTCTGGATCGTTTGATATCACCCACGAGGTATACGATGATTGGACCGTAATTACACATCTTGTCATGTGTTATTGCTAACTTAAATGAAACACTGCTTACCTTCTGGCACTCTTCTGCCTGTGCATATGCTCCAGATAGCAGTTCTATATAAAAGTATTTTTTTCTAACTGCATTAATTATTGACAGTTAAGTTTTAATCAGTTATTCAAAACATCTATTTACCAAGGCTGCTGGCAGACTTCCCATGGGAGCCACTTGATCCCTCGCCTTGGATATGCTAATGTGCCCTCACCGGCCGATGTGCTGAAGCGGCAGGGGCACTTTACCATATCCTTGGCATGAGAGTGAGCAGCTCCCACAAGATGGCTTCTGGAAGCCTTAGTACATGGAAGTTTTCAAGCACTGATAAAAACATAAACATCAATACCTAAATGCAGTTAGGGAAGTTATTTTTGATGCAGAACCACCAATCAGGGGAATATGCATTGACAGGAGAACACTGGTAGCTCAGGTATTTGATTGCTATTGAGGTCTGTAACAATACCAGTTGCTTGTCACTGGTTAGATCTCACCAGCTTTTTTTCTGTTTATTTGTTCTCAATCCACACTTTCTCTAAACAAGCAATATGTCATGCATTTTTTTTATTTGCTTATACACCATAAAATTTGAATCACATTCTTTTTCATAGCAGCAACAGTGCAATAGTAGACTGAGTGTGCCTGTAACCATCATGAAGAAAGACATCACTGACTGGGTTCAAAATAAGGATAAGCAGTCCAGATGTGAGTGGCATTACACTCACGGTCTGATCCTGACCTGCAATTCTCTGATTTCATCTGATTAAATCACAGCTATATCACGGACAAGTTCAAGACACTAGAAACTTCATTAGCGCTAGAGAAAATACATAAATCACTCCTTCCTAAGTGAGACACAGTTTAAAAACAAATGTCACAAGGGAGTGCAGGGAGTGTTGAGCTACAGGAACAATTGTTGACCTTGGGCAAGACCTACTTTAGGGAGGCCTGCAGCATTGTTACCGGCTAGAACCTCATCATTACTAATGACTATTGCTATGGCTATGATTGCAAAAGGTGCTAATGAGAAAAGGTTGTATACTTTTCCAGGCAGCTCCATACTAATGTGGCTCCCTCAGCCTAGAGGGAGATCTTCCAAGTATGGACAGGCTTTTCCACATCATCCAGGGTGCACTGCAGAGAGGGCCTATTCTCAGTTGCAATGGATTGGAAGTAAATCATTGCAAGAAGATTTACTGCCCATCGCTTGCCTCTGACTCACTGCAATATGCTCAAAGGGTTTTAGGGTGCTCTTCAGCAAAAGCACACAATAAACTGCTTGGGTGCATGAAAGGGAGTGGAGGTGGCACTGTAATGGCAAACAGTACTATACACAATGCCAGCTACCACCCGCATAGTAGTCACAGCAGTTTTGATGCCCACTAACTAAAACTAATGTTTTCTTGCGGAAGAGGAGCTAGTTTGCTGCTCCCATGGCACAGAGACAGGTTGACTGCTTTCACAAAGGGCATTGAACAGAGTGAAAGAGCAGGTGTAAAGATGGCAGCCACACTGGGCCAGGCATCGTTTTAGCTCTGCAGTGTTTGTTTTATCGCTTTTTAACTTATTTTATTTTTTATTTATTTAGTATTTTTGTGGTGTTTATTATCCCTCAAAATCAGGGCCATGTGTGTTGATTGGCATAGTGGAAGTTAGTTTGCAGCCGACTATATTTCTTTGCCGGTCGGTAAACACCGGTCAGTAAATGTTTTTTCCCCGCTATTTTTTCAATTGGGATTTACAAAACCCTACTAGGCTCTTGCTGCATTGGCACCATCAATCGGTGTGGTCGTGGTGTGGTGTGGATTTCTGATGGTTGTGTGTGGCACCGAGGAGGTTTTGGCTGCCTAATTTTTCAGAACTGGTTGGGGAGCGTCGACTGCTACGGCGGTTGATTCCAGGACTGTTTGTAGACTTTTGCTGGAGTGAGAGAGCTGTGGTCCTGGTGTAATAGGGGTGATTGTTTGTGCCCCCTAGGACTGGAGTGCCAGCCTGAATTGGAGTGGGAGTCGGCAGACCGAGTGAAACTGTAAATAGTGAATCTGTTGAGACATCCCTTGAAGTTACTTTTCCTGGATATTGGGATTTGTGTTGAGTAGGGTTGCTGTCGTGGAGCATAGAAGACACAGTCAGTCGGACCGGCCTGCCCTGGGGACTTAATCGGGACCTGTCCTGGTAAAGGAGCTGTTTGGATAGGACTGCTCCATATTTCTTCTTACTTCTTATCAATCCTGGTATTGTCTCTGTAGTGCTTCCATCACTTGTTTCAGGGTTTTGATCCTGTTCACTATTTGACGCATGGGCTCTTTTGGAGATTTTGGGGGTTTCTGGCTCCCACAGGGTTGGGGAGTGGGGCCGGCCAGAAGACCGGTGTCCTGTTCTCCTCCCCTAGATTCGTGGGGCGGTCAGTCGGAGGGTCGGCTCGCCCTGCAGTTGTAGTGGTGTGCCATTAATCTTCTGAGATATTTCCCCTTAGTTTGTAGTTTGAAGAAATATGTGAGCCCTGAGAGGACTCTGCTTGAAACTTTTAAATTCGATAACCTGGGACAACCTTGGATTTTGATATTTGATTCTATTAGATATTTGTTCTGGCACCTTGAACTTCTGGAACTGACTGTTTGGAATTATTGTGTTCAGTCCCTCTGGTCCTTTTATTTTCTGGATATTAAGTACTTTATTTTTATGCATCTCTAGTTTGAGTTTCCCCTGTCATCAAGTTTTATTTTATATTATTATTTTATGACTGTGGGAGAAGCCTACAGGAGTATTGTATGTACAAAAGGAGTGATATCATGTTTTCTGTCTGTGGAACTGACTGAAGGTGTAAATAGTCTCCTCCGCCTTACCCTGCTCCAAGAAATGTTTCCCCCCTCAAATAAATACACTTTCATGTTAGTCAATGGTTGTAGGGTACTATTTTTTTTCTTAAATGGGTGGTACAAGAACTGGAACCTGAGTAATGGGAGGCAGCATTGTTCTTTTGGAGGAAGTAAGATCCAACCCACATCCACCAAGAAGCTCCTAAAAATCCAGCCCACCTTTTTTTTTTATTCATGTGGGAGGGGCATGAGGTGGATCCTATCATGCTGAAAGAAGAGTCACTAGTTTGGTATCTGGCCAAGGAACAACAAATCTGTGGAGTCCCTAGGAGAACAGATAATACTTAATGCATTCAAACTGACTTAAAAACCCTTGGAACAAATGATTATCAGAGTCACCTGGTGTCTCAAAATGAAAGACTCAGCTTTCAAGTATTTCTTAAACATTTATATACTAAAAACAAAGTTCAGCTTTTGGGATTAACAATATGTGTTACCATATTCTATCTATACATTTTTAATTGTCCTTACAGATAAATCATGCAGGCTCATGTACTTGGTGTAAACAGTCTGTGATGAAATGTATTTTACTTTTTTCTGGCTCAGTTTCTATTAGTGAAAATAAAGACTGGAACAATTATCAGAGCTGCCATCCCCCAACATTAGTGCTGAGTTTATACTCATTGGAACCTGTTATTAAAGTTTCTGTGCCTGTGTGTAGTATATAGGAAGCTTTAAAGCATTATTTTTCTTCTGACTTGAGGAGTTAATTGAGACCACAGAAAGTTAAAGGAGTAGTCCACCCAGCATGTGCAAAATACATATGTTATGTAGAGTGTTTTGATATGTATGTTACATCCTAGTGTGTCCTTCCCTCTGTCTGCTATTAGGAGTTTTTCCTAAATTAGCTTGCTAGCTGTATGGTAGTTTTAAGACCCCTGGGGATCTCTATAACAAATAGTTTTATTGGCTTTCTTTCTCCTATGATGCCACCTGTCTCATGTGACAGTGATGTAGCCATATCCTTAGATTTAGCATGTGTACTTCTTTAAAATTAGTTTAGCAACAGCAGAGCCTTGTAGCTGATCTTATCCAGGGAGCACAAATGTCAACAGTTAGTTGCCTGCTGACCCATTGAAACAGTGATGTTATTATACAGTAACATCACCGTAGCTTTGGATTTGGATCATTCCTTGCATTTTCTCTCAAGAAATATTTTTCCACACTAACAAAAACATTCTTAAAATTCTGTATATAACAACAAGCCATTGTATAAGTGCAATAAGGTACCCAGGGTGTGTGTGTTATCATGTAATAACATCACTCCTGGGGTGGTGGAAGCACTCGGCTTCGCCTCTGCTTAAATATGCCCTTTCTCAATGTACTGTACTTTGATTCAGTTAGTGTATGCAATAGCTTTCATGTGAACACTCTGGGCTTCGCTTTGACAACTGATGTCTATTTGCTTTAGCTATTGTATATTGTTTGAGCTGCTTTGGTCTTCTTGATCTGGTGCCTGTGTAAATGAGTATCAGACACAAAGGTTTGTAAATCTCATATTTTTTAAATAAATAAATAAATGTTCATGTTTAAGCCCATGAAACACCTTATCTAGTTAATGCATTCACAGTCATAGTGGCTCTGCCAGACTTTGTTTTTTAGGAAATTAGTTCAGGCACTGAGAGGGCTCAGTAACAATCTATATTTTCACCCTCCTTTAGATAAGTGTGATAGACTAAACTCGGGGTGGATTATAAAACTATTTTCCTTCTCTTTTTCTTTGGTTTGTTTAGTTTATCTTTGTCTTTTATTATTTTTTGTTTAGTTTTATTTTTTGTTTTGTGGTGTAATCTAGGTTATGATAGGAAGTTAGGTTGTTATATGTTAGTTATTTAAGTTAGTAATTTGGTATTTTTAGGTATTTAGTTAAGGGACGGAAGGCGAATCTCAAAAGTGGTTGATTTTTATGGATACTATATTTATTGTTTTTGGATCGTCTAGTTTTTGAGTGCAGGGCTAGGTTGTGGGCCTGTGAGATGTGTTTGCCTGTTACCCCCCAGTTGTGCACTATTCAGCCTCCGCTCTTCACTCCCTCCACCCTTTTCATCCCCCTCCTTTGTTTTTTTCTACCTATCAACATTGACGGGCTTTCAATATTGCCCGCAGGATGGGGGGAAGGGGTGGGGGGATGAACAGCAGAGGCTGGAGGAGCGGGGCACTCTCATTAGGGTGGTTAAGCCCAGGAGATGCCCCAGGCAAAGTGGAGCTTGGAACATGGACCATCTTGTTTGGTCCACATACCCAAGGGCAACATCGTTGGTAATGGGCAGGTAGTCAGGGCAGCCCAGGAGTTTTGTCCAACCCGGGCACTGCTGTGCAATGCTAGATCTGTCCAGAACAAGACTGCTGTGATTTTCAATCTTGTTAGTTGGACAGATCTGGCTTGCATCACCGAGACCTGGCTGGATGATAATGCGGGCCCAATACTTGAGGCCGCAATTCCAGCCGGGAATATGGTGATACATCGCCCGAGGTTGGACCGCGTGGGGTGGGGTTGCGGTCTGTTTCAAGACTGAATTGGCACTCACTAGTGTTCCAGTCGTGGAGACCAGCTCTTTTGAATGTGCTGTTGTGGCAGGGGTGGGCTATCGAATTGCTCTCATCTACCGTCCACCCAGAGATGGGAAGCAATTCCTTAAGGAAGTTGCGGACTTTGTCATTGATATGGCTTTTGAGCCTCCCAGGCTAATGGTCCTGGGTTATTTTAATGCCTGGATTGATGATAAACTTTTGCAATTTGGACAACACTTCCTCCAGTTAATGGATTCACTGGGCCTAAGATAGGTGGTTACCACTGCTACTCATAAAGGCATCCATTCTCTTGATTTGGTCTTCCTTCTGGGGATTGAGGCTTCTGATGTGGGGGTGGAACCAGTCAGCTGGTCCGATCATTACACTGTGAGATTCAATTTTGGCACCCCACCTTGTAGGCCGACACCTGTGGAGATGGTCAAGTACCACCCTTTATGGAATATTTCTTCCGATGGCCTTGTTGCAGTCCTTGACCTATCACAGTTTCCTGTGCATTGCAATGATCCAGAGGCATTGGTTTTGGCTTATAATAACACCATCACCTCTGCCCTGGATTCTGTTGCTCCAGTTCGTGTGCGTCATCTCTCCCTTCGACCTCAGGCTCCATGGTTTGATGGGGCCTTGAGGGAGTTGCGACGACTAGGACGCAGGTTAGAGCATCGTTGGAGGAAATCTGGCTTGTATGCCGACCATCTTAGACTGTTAGAACATTATCAATTCTATCAGTCAGAGATTTCTCATATGAAGGCAGAGTTCCTGTCTGGGGAAATTTCTGCTGCTCAGAACCAACCAGCTCAGCTGTTCAGAACTGTGGAAAGATTGTGCAACCCAACCTGTCTACAGCTTCAAAGAGCATTTTCCCAATTACAGTGTGATGAGCTTGCTCGGGTCTTTGCTGATAAGGTGGTGGACATTAGGTCAGAGATCCACTCGGCATATTTTATGGGGGTTGCTAGTGATTAGGATTTGGTCGCCACACCTTCATTTTCCTGGAGTACCTTCGACCTCCAGGAAATCATGGATGTTATGCAGATTATCCAAGGGATGCACCCTACATGTTGTAGTTTAGATCCAGGTCCTACATCACTGATTATGGGGTGTGAGGAGTCCATTCTCCTGGATTGAGCACAGATAGTCTGGTGCTCCCTTGACTTGGGTGAATATCCTTGTTCCTTGAAAGAGACAGTGGTGAAACCCTTGTTGAAGAAAGCTTCTTCGGACCCAGACTGTCTTGCTAACTACAGGCCTATCTCGAACCTCCCCTTTGTGGGGAAGGTGATTGAGAAAGTAGTGGCGGCCCAGTTGGAGAACCACCTGACCATCCATAGCATCTATGAATCTCTCCAATCAGATTTTCGAAAGAAGCATAGTACCAAGACTGTGCTGGTTCGGGTGCTCAATGATCTTCTGATGGCGAGAGACCAGAGAATACAGTCCATTTTGGTGCTATTAGATCTGTCCTCAGCATTTGACACTGTTGACCATGGGGTCTTACTTGAGGGCCTGAGATGTATTTGTGGACTTCTGCGGTTGTCCTCAGATGGTTCACTTCATACCTCACCGGAAGATCTCAGAGGGTGGTTTCAGGATTTTTTTCCTCTGATCCCATCTCTCCTCAGGGCTCTATACTGTCCCCCATGTTGTTTGTGGTGTACATGCTTCCCCTCGGAGACATTGTGAGATGGTATGGGCTGAGGTTTCATTGTTATGCTGATGATACCCAGCTATACCTGTCATTTGCCCCTGACCAGGAAGGAGCCGTCTAGGTATTTAATAGCTGCCTCGATGAAATTCAGGACTGGAAGTGGTCCAGTTGGCTGAAGTTGAACTCTGGGAAGATGGAGGTGTTGGTTTTGGATCCAGATCACCCAATGGGGGACTTGGGGCTGGTTCTCCATCTGGATTGTTTTTTGAGGATGCCGAGCTACAGGTCTCTGAATGGATGCATGACCTGGGGCTGATATTGGATGCGGAGCTGACACTTCGGTCCCAGGTGTCAGTGGTGGTTAAGTCATCTTTCTACCATCTAAGAAACTTCACTAGGATCAAGCACCTTGTTCCATCTGGTGATCTGCCAACTTTAATCCATGCCTTTGCGACCTTGTGCCTAGACTACTGCAACTCACTTTACTTTGGGCTTCCGGGGGTTGATATCCACCACTTGCAGCTGGTGCAGAATTCTGCAGCACAGTAGTTGGTTGGTACTTCTAGATCTTACAATATTACATTGGTGCTGCAGGAACTGCACTGGCTACCAGTTCAGTGGTGGATCACCTTCAGAGTTGGATTACTGACTTTTAAAGCCCTGCATGAACTGGGCCCTGACTACCCGGAAGAACTCCTGATCTCTTACCACCCTGTGAGACCACTCCGCTCAGCTGATGAGGGGTTGTTAGAGATTCCAAGGGTAACCTTAAAATCTGCAGGGGCACGTGCATTTATGTTTGCTGCCCCTTCCCTTTGGAATTCTCTACCCTGTCAGATTAGGGAGTGCATGACCGTGAGGAATTTTAAACAGGCTTTGAAATATTTCCTTTGGGAAAAAGCTTATGGCTGTATCATTTATTGATCTGATTCTGTTTTGGTTTTTATGATGTTGAATTTATTGTATTTTATTGTACTGCGCCTTGATGGCTGAAAGGCACACAATAAATAAAGTATTATTATTATTATTATTAGAGACATCAAGGGACTGATTTCAGGGAGGGACTGGGGCACACATGTGGGCAACTGGGGATAGACAGTGCATTCCAACAGGCTACCAGTAGTGGTGTGTAAAGTTGGAAAAAACATTTTGCCAATTAATTTGTGAATTTGTTGTAATTTGCTAAGTTAATCTGCCTTGCAAAGTGCCAATTCTTATTATAGGATTAACTTTGGTGAATTGTGAATTTGATAACTTCACAGTTTACTATGGGATTGGAGATCATATGGTACTAAAATTAGATGTATGCCACGTGTAGGCTATGTTGAGTAGGGCTGGGCGGGTTGGCTGTGACCTGGTTCTGATTCTGACTCAGATTTTTTTCCCAAAAGTTTCTGATTTACTCTGATTTATACTGATTTACTCTTATGAATTGCAGACCTGTTTAGCCTATTTGAGTATAAGAAATGCATCAGTATTATTCTTTTAGAGTCCTCTGTTAAAAAAAAATAAAATGTAATCTTTTTTAAAAACAATTTTGTGTCTGTATTTTCCTGTGATTTTTCAAGCTCAGCAAGCAGCCAAAAGCGATAAAATAAGTTGACTGCCGTTCTTGCCAGTCCTGTGTGTCAGCCACCACATGACATTTTTAGGAAACAGTGGGCTGGATTCACAAAACTCTTGAAAATCCTACAGCCGCTGGAAAAACTTGGTGCAAGTGCATTGCTATTTGTGGAACAGCAATTTCTCCTGTCATTACAGTATTCTCAAAAGTGGAACCGGTTTATGACCGGCTCCACAGTTTATGGTAGCTTGAGGGTGGTGTTGCTGTGGAAATCCCAGCAGCTGTGGAAAAATGTTACAGCTGATGGGACCAACCATAACATCTGCACGGCTGCTGTGGATGTGAATAGCAATCTTTACAGCTGGGGAAACTTCACCCCGCAACTGGAATTGCAGTGTGGGACTTAGTCCCAAAAACATTTGTGAGTCCAACCCAGTGTATACAGGTCATTTAGGACTTTGCAGTGAATGGAGGCAGTGTGTCAAACGTTAGTCAGAAAGAGAGAGAGAGAGAGACCAACAAAATCAACAGCAGAAAGACTACAGCAGAGTGCAGACAGACCTTCACTGAGTCTGGCATGCTTTTTCGTGAGAGTCAGGCAGCATTAGTAGGATGTGTGATGGGGCCCCAGCCATCTCTCCCACCCTTTTGACTTGAGATGTTATTATTTTTTTATTGTAATGATTTTGCTTGCCTATTTGGTATTATCCCAAGTATCATGGGCCCCAACCATCCCACACACTCTTTCCTGATTGGCCAATTATTTTTTATCACTTGTGTTTTCTAATTTACTTTATTTTTTTATCTGGTTGACCTTGCACCCCCGCATTGCAATTTCTTTTGTCTTTTTTTTGTTTTTAGAGCTGTTTCACCACAACAGCCACCTACTCCTGCCATGAAGCCCACGTGCCAATTCCCAGCCCCATCACCACCCTCTCCCCCTGTCATCTAGCCAGTGGGTATCCACACAGTACACTCCACCTGGGATCCCAAATTGAAAAATACATACAGCAATATATATGATGTTATATACATCATGACAGCACAAGAAGGATTTTTTTACTTGAACTTTCTGTTCTAGTTGCTGATCTTTGTCCTCTAAATAGAAAGAAATAAATCATTAAATTAAATGAAATTAAATTAAATAATATCATCACCATCATCATCATCTTCAAACACCACCAAGGAAGCACCCTTATTAAGAGACACCTGTTGCAGCTGTTCATCATCATTGCTTTTATGTTCCTGCCATTCTTCACGGAATTCGTAAGAGAATTTTTTGAGGTCTATTTGGACAGTACCTGCATGTTTTGAGTTGTAACTGTTTGGACATGGAACACCCAAGGCAGTCCATGTTTAAGGAGTGTAGCTTCAGTGGTGTTAAACTGTGAGGAACTAGTTTTGACTGTTGCTAGGCAACAGCAGTGGCTGGGCTTGGAGCACATTCAGGCTAGCAGCCAAGTGTGCACAGGTCAGGAACAATAGGCCCTTTTGCATACAGTGGTCTGAATTGGAATGACCAGTACAGACTCACTGTAACGTTACCTGTTTCTGTATGTACAGTCAATCCATGCCGCAACATAGTGAGCGCGCGTTTTAAATGGGTTCCCTGTTTTTCTTGGTTCACGGGCTTCTGTGGCGTTGTAACCTGGCATGTAATCATGCCATGTCTGTCATTTCAGCACACTACTCTATTTTTACCACAGATATGCTGTTTGTTGTTTCTGTGCCGGTATGCAGTGAGAGGGAGATGGCAATGAAACGTGAACTGCGTGTAAATGGGAATGAGGAATGCTACACTTGCAGTGGAATGACTGCGTGCCAAAACAAAATTTAAAAGTAAGCACTGTGTAAATGTGGCTAATGACTGCCTTGGGTGGTTTGGCTGCTACCACTAAGGACAGCCAGGCTGATTTTAAGCACTGTATTTTTTAAGTCTGGACATCTTTTTAGCATATTTTAAAGATAGCAGGTTTCTGCACAGGTGACCCAAGAGGAAGCCCCTTCTGGGTCACCAACTATGTAATCTTGCCCCTCTATGAGTGGAATGTCTATCTGGGCAGTAACTGCATGTTCCAAGTTGTAGCTATTTGCACTTGGAACACCCAAGGCAGTCCCTGTTTAAGGACTTTAGTTGCAGGGGTGTTTAAATTACAAGAAGCTAGTGCTGACTGTTGCTAGGCAACAGCAATATCTGGGCTGGGAGCACATTCAGCTTAGCCACTGAGTGTGCACAAGTCAGGAACAATGAGCACCTTGGGTGGTTTGGCTGCTATCACTAAATTATCAGACAAGAGATGCCCAAAACATACAGCACTTTAAATAACTGGTTTTCAAGTTTTTATATTGTGAGAATGTTTGTAAATTTATTTACATGTGTTTTGAAGTTCCATGTTATTTATGTCTTTGTCATTTTGTTACTTGTCAGATGCGGCTGAAAAAAGGATGTGCCCAGTCCGCCTCCTGGTTAAAATGAAAAAATAAAATAAAAATAAAACTAATGACAGCCAGGCTAATTTTAAGTACTGTATTTTTAGGTGTGGTCATCTTTTAAGCACATTTTTAAATATTTGGATGTACTACTCAGACATTTAAGACAACAGAAGGCGGGAGCCATTAAATGTTATCTCCACTTTTCAGTGGAGGTAACAGCAATTACCAACTGTAATATAGTTATCCAACTTGGCCTTAATACTGTCAAAGTAGGGCACATTGATCATTTCTTCTGGTAACTGATTCCACAGTCTAACTGTTCTTGAGGCAAAACCTTGTCTCCACATTTCAGTTTTACATGGCATCTCTATAATCTGGTGCTTATGTCCTCTCAAATCATATTTTTGATATTTATATGCTAAGCTGAAGTCAGTTCTTAGCATTTCATCCTTAAGGATTCTATACAAGAGTAGTATGTCCCCCCTTGCGCACCTAGCTTCCAGGGGACAAAGTCCTAATGTATGTAGTCTTAATTCATATGGCTTATCTCTATAACCAGATATTAATTTAGTAAACATCCTCTGTGGTTTTTCAATCATAATCGTGTTTTTCTTCAGATGAGGACTCCAGCTCTAGGAGCAATAATCCAGATGTGGTCTTATATAGGTTTTGAACAGTGGAAGTAATACACTCTCATTTCTGGAGAAGACACTTCTAAGTACATGGTTAGTAAGGTGCATTGCTTTATTGGCTACATGTTTACTGTGTGCTTCAGTCTTTAAATTAGTACTAATATACACCCCTAAATCCCTTTCACATGTTGATTTCCTTAAATTCATCCCTTGAATATAGTAGTCTTGTTGGATATTATTCTTACTAAAGTGCATAATCGTACAGTTATTCAGATTAAACTTCATACTATTAATAGCAGCCCGCTAAGTGATTGTTATGATATCTTGCATAAATCTGAGCCTATCCTCAAAGCTATCCATGACACCCCCAAGCTTAATGTCATCTGCAAATTTGCTAAGCTTATTCACACTCTTGATGTTAAGAGCACTTCTAAAAATGTTGAACAGCAGTGAACCCAATACAGATCCCTGTGGTACTCCACTAGTAACCTTAGTATCAGCTGACAGGGAACCATGGATTCACACTGATTGTGTCCTGCTCATCAACCAAAGAATGATCCATTTAATTATAGTGCGGTTAATTCCTAATCCTATTAGCTTTGAGATCAGTATGCTATGTGGCACACTATCGAATGCCTTACTAAAATCCAACATCAGTACA
The DNA here is from genome assembly GCA_016271365.2 of Neoceratodus forsteri. Classification (NCBI taxonomy): domain Eukaryota; kingdom Metazoa; phylum Chordata; order Ceratodontiformes; family Ceratodontidae; genus Neoceratodus; species Neoceratodus forsteri. The sequence continues at coordinate 592,741,971 of CM028133.1, read as the reverse complement.
TCCACAGCTCTTTCCTGATAAATGTTACCTCCCACAAAGTTGTAGAAACTTACTAAATTAGTATTACAGGTCCTATTTGGCATAAGTCAATGTTGGGTCTTAGCCAGTAGATCCATATTAATCAAGAAGTTTCTGATTTCATCAGAAATTAGAAATGATTAGAAATTATACAAAACAGGTTTTTGCACATGTGACCCAAGAGGAAGCCACTTCTGGGTTACCAACTATATAATCTCACCCCTCTGTGAGCCGAGTGAGCATGTGCAGGACCAGGCTCAGAGACGTGTGCCAAGACACGTGCAGTCTGCACGTGTCTGTGGTATCAGCGGTGGAAGCAGGGAAAAGGGACAGTAAAGGTTTGTAAACAGTATTTGTTTTTATAGGAAACAGCATAAAATATAAGGGCTCAGCAGTTTCTACACATTATTTAGATGAGTCACTGTTTGATCACTTTAAACTGGTATAAAAATGCACATTGCATTAACTGATTATAATTCTTTGTGATTTATACATGCTAACATATTAATTTTAACTCTGAAATATACTAATTGTGAGGGGGCAGTGCAATAGCAAACCAACACTTGGTAGAGATATTGTTTTCAAAATGGAGTGTAACATGTGAATCATGTAGTTCATTTATAAAGGGGGGAAGGTTAGAAAATGTTATGTGTGAGAAGTGTGTGCTGGTAATAAAACCACAACATGAGACAGAAGGCCAAATCAAAAGACTCAATACACAAAATTAAATATTCACAGTGGAGAAATTTATTGATAACATGACCCATGAAATTGGAAAGTCAGGTAACTGTAGCATGGAGGATAGTAATACAGATGGAAATATCATAAATGGGACAACTTTAGAGAAAAGTAAGAGAGATAAAAATGAGGAACAACAAGAATCAGATGATTTGGGAATAGAAGAATGGAGTGTGGTAAAAGGTGGTGTTAAGCGTAGATGATGGCAAAACCTGGATCCAAGTAATCTAACATGATAGAATAGGTTTGAGGTGCTTGTAGCAGCCAAGAAAAAGCAGATGGGGACAAATAATACCAAGCCAGTAAACAAACCTTCATTACTAGAAACTGGTAAAAATAAAAATAACACTCATAATAGTAAGAATGGAGAAAGGATGAACTCTATTAATGTGAGAATAGAATCCAGCAACACACCTCAAACTCACCCTCCTTACAAGGAACTGGACCCTCATCTAAACAATTAAATGATCAGGAGCATACCAACTAGGATCAATGAAGTGCCCTCCCTAGGCAATCATCAATCATTTGTTCTGGGGGATTCAATAGTAAAATATGTTGATAAAATAGTGTGCAAACCAGATAAGGCAAACCACACTTGCAGCAGTTTCAGGGGAGCTAGAATATCTAACATTTATTGAATGACAGACATTTTAAAAAATGCAGGGGAGAATCCTCTGGTCATAATACATGCAGATACAAATAATATCAATTGGCTCAGGGTTGAGGATATCCAAAACAAATAAATATATCAACATTGGCATAAATCTAAAAGAGAGGCGCTGTGAAGTATGCTTTTCTGAAATCTTACCAGTCCCCAGAGCTGGTATAATAAAACAAAAACAAAAATAAAAACAGCAAAGTGAGTGGCTTCGGAAATTGACCCTAAAAACAAGTTCTCCTGTTTAACACACTGGGAATCATTGACAGATAACTGGGGATTATTTAGTTGGGATGAACTTCATCTGAATAAGAGAGGGTGTACAGTGCTTGGAAAAAAGATGGAACAATTTATCGACAAGTCTTTAAACTGAAAAACAATGGGGAAAAGAGAAACAATATTACAATTTCTGGACATCAAAAAGACAATTTCATAGTTAAAAATGAATGTAAGCTTCTACTGGCAATGCAAGAAGCTTGAACCTAGTGAACAATTCTGAGCTAGAAGAATCTTTGCTTAGCCAAAGGGTGGATGTAGCTATAACCATGGAAACATGGTGGGAAAAGGCCAGTAGCTTGATGATGGATATATCAGGATATAATCTGTTCCACAAGGACAGAATTGGTAAAAAGGGTGGTGGTATGTGTACCTATGTGAACAATAGCATTGAATGTCAACAATATTATATAAAAGATGGCACAATACAACAAACTGAAAACATCTGAGTCCAATTACATTTCAGGCACAGGCCTGAAATGATAATAGGGAACTGCTATAGCCCTCCATCATCAGTTAAGAAGTATAATGGTGTGCTCATTAAAGAAATAAAATAAGTTTCAAATTAAGGTGATATGATTTTATTTGGAGATTTTAATTTGCCAGGAATAAACTAGGTAGATCTAACATGTACTAATGAATTTGAGTGGACTTGGTAGATAGTTTATTGGGACTCAGTCTCGAACAGCTAGTAACCAACCCAACCAGGGGAGACAACATCCTGGATTGAATAATTACTAATATAGATCATCATATATTGGATATATTTTCCTAGGAAGTCCCCTTCGTAGTAGTGACCATAATACAGTCAAGTGTACCTTAATATCAAGTAAAACAAAACTGGTAGTACAACTCACAATCAGGGATTATGAAAAGGCACAATTTGAGGCTGTCAGAAATAATCTTAATTCAACAGATTGGGAACAAACAATGAACGGTCCTCCCATTGAGGAATCCTGGCAACTTTTAAAAACACAGATTTTAGATCTAGAAATGAGATAAGTCCCTTCAAAAAAGAGATACAATCATAAAAGAAAATATGAACTTGTCTCATTCTAACAGTAAGGAAACATGAAAAAAAGAAAGGGCATTATCTAAGCTAAAACGGGGTTACCTCCGAAGTATCACAGCAAAAATGTAGATCAGAATTAAAGATGCTGAAAATATGATTAAGAAGGAGAAATTAAAAATGGAATTTAAACTAACTCATGGAAAGACAATAATAAGGCTTTTTTCGTATATATCAATGAAAATAAAAACAACAGAGGAAAGATAGGGCCATTATGGGTAAATAATAACATGAACAATGAGGATCTGGTGGCAGCAAATTCATTCAATGAATAATTCTGTTTAATTTATATAAAGAAGTTGAATAACAATGGCTGTAACCCAGATTTATCACCTAGTATTCTCTTCAGCTCTGATGAAGTGCTCCATTCTGAGTACAATAAAGGTAAATACTTCCCCTAGCTCGGATAACATTAACACCAGGCTTTTGAGGGAAATGGCTGCTATTTTATCGTACCCTTTAATAATTTTATTTAACAAATCAATGGAGTCTGGTGTGGTGCCAGATGACTGGAGGATGGCTACAGTTATCCAGATTTATAAAAAGGGGAGTAGGGAATGGATAGAAAACTATAGACCAATCAGTCTAACCTCCCCATTTTGTAAAGCCATGGAACAGCTGATAAAAGAACATCTAGATACAGAAATAAGAACAAAAGGTCTAACTGATAGTTGCCAGCATGGTTTTAGGAATGGTCTATCATGCACCACAAATCTAATGACTTTTTTATGTAAACATTAATAGAAGACTTGATGATGGCACCCCCGTGGATGTGGTCCTGCTGGACTTTGGTAAGGCCTTTGATAAAGTTCCACACCAGGAACTCATGGACAAGATTGGGAAGATGGGCATAAGTACATGTTTGGTTAGGTGGGTCAAAGGCTGGTTGGCAGACAATAAACAAAGGGTCAGAATAAATGGGCTATTTTCAGAGGAGGGACCAGTCAGTAGTAGGGTCCCTTGGGGTCAGTCTTGGTCCTGACACTGTTTGGATTGTTTATAAGTGACATGAACGATGGAGTAACAAATACTGCCTCCAGATTTGCAGACAATACCAAACTATGTAGTGAAGTAGATACCGTCTCCAAATACCACATAATGATAAGGGATTTGAAAAATATTGAGCAATGGGCAACAGATAATAAGATGGACTTAAATTGTGATAAATGTGCAGTACTCCACGTTAGCAGAAATAATCCAATATTCATATACATATACACTTAGAAATAAACCAATTAAGGCAGTAGAAAAGGAGTGTGACCTAGGAACCATAATAAATAATAAACTGACAACATCAGACCATTGCAGGAAAACTGTGCAAACCATAAATTGATTAATCAAAACCATTACAGTTCCTTTGTTTCCAGAAATGAACAATGTATATTATCTATTTATCAAGCATGTGTGCATCCTCATTTGGATTATGGGTCCCTCTTTTGGAGCCCCCATCTGAGAGGTGATATTGATATGGTGGAGGGGTCCAGAGAAGAGTAACAAAAATAATCTCACAACTGAAGGATATGACATATGCAGATAGATTGACAGCAACTGGGTTAGTTTGGAGGATAGGAAGAAGAGAAGAGATATATTGTTACTATTTAATATTCTGCAAAACCCTCAATTAATGCTATGATGTGGATCTGAGTATGCCAAGAGAATGGCAAATTTAAGGTTGCATGATAAACAGCTCATAATACCCAAAGCAAACACAAATAAAAGGGATTGCATTTTCATGGTAAGGGTGGTGAGAGCTTGGCATATACTGCCCCAGGAGTTGCTTGTTTTGACAGTTTCAAGCTAGGTCTGGATAATTATTTGAAAACAATTTAATAAGGTTTAATACACCAACTGTGAAGTGGGAGACCATCGCAATGGGCATATGGCTTACTTTTGTCTTACAAAACCAAAGTAACTAAAGACTGACTTTTAGGAAGGTAAGGCACTGTACATTTTTAGAAGTCAGCCTTTTGTAGCCATCTGAGACAAAGTTTTCAAGACAAGTGTTATTATTTTGGCTATTGTAGTTTACCTGAAATGTTATTTATTACCCTACCTCCATTGTATATGCTATTGCACCCAGATTGTGACTGAAGAAGGCACCTGTGGCAGTGCACTCACCTGGTCAACAAAGTTTAAATAAAATAAAATAAAAATTTCCAGCTGTGTTAAATATATGCTCACAGTAAACACTAGTGGGAGGGCAACTAAGAAGCTTAGTAGCAAAGGAAGATAGTACAGGGCAAATGTTTTTCGTTTCCAGCCAGTACTCAAAAGGGTCATTGGTAATATTAATGAGTGGTTCTCATAAATAGGCATCCACAATATCAGGCAAAGACAAAGAAGGCGGCTCCATAACAAACACATCTGAATTGTCAGTATTCATGAGTTTTGACAAAAAAGTGTGAGAATCATCCGTGTGCTTTTTAGAATGAAAAGCCTTTTTCAAGGGCCGTGAAAGAGGACTTAGTGCATGACTACCCAATGCTGATGAAGGAGTACATGGTGGCACTAAGTGGAAATTATTGCTGTCACCGGCTCCCATAGATATTGCATCATCAGATGCAACATCCACATCGTGTGATTCACTTGCATTGTCAAATACAGTCCTGTTCTTTTCCTGTGCAATTGCTGAAATCAGCATGTTTTTGTATTCAAGATAAGAGTCATTGAGATCTGAAGGAGGCAGTTGTTGCGACTTAAACAGAGGGTCAAGAAGAGTGGCAAGAAGAAAAGTTTTGTCCGTCTTGATATTGTGAAGTCTTCTGCAATTTTGGAATTGCTGCATCAGTCGGTCCATGAGGAATACACCAGATTTGTCTTCTTTTTGGTCAAAACCTCTATGCAGCCTCCTGAGTTCCTTGTTCAATAAATTTATGATGGGAATAACCTAGCTTAGAGTAGCATTTCCTTTGCTAATCCGTCGAGTTGCTTCCTCAAAGGGAGTCAAGAGCAATGAAAGATGCTCCGTGAGTCCCCACTGAATGAATTCAGCACAACACCATCTGCTACATTGTGCTCCATGGTATATTCATGGATTGCCTTTTTTGTGTGAAAAGTCTCTCATACATGTAAAATATTGATTTCCATCTTGTCGGAAAATCTTGTTTTAGTTGCTGTATTGGCAAGCCATTTTTTTCCCCTGGAGGTCAACCAAGATACCACGTGATTTTATAGAGTGACTAAAATGGCCACAGATTTTCTTTGCAGCTCCCACTAGTGTTACAAAACTGTTGTCACTGGAAAGGAAAGCTCGTACTAACAGATTTAATGAGTGTGTAAAGCATGGAATGTGAGTAAAACCACCATGTTTCAATGCACTAACAACATTTTCACCATTGTCTGAAACCACACACTCAGTAATGAGTCCCAGGGGCTCTAACCACTCAGAAATTTTGTCACACAACTCTTCCAAAATATTGTCAGCAGCGTGATGCTTACCAAACATGCTACTGTAAATGCAAAAAACTGCCATTCTTTGTCTACCTTCCTGTGTACTGCTGCCTGTGATGGTGTTTGAAGATGCTTATGATACTCAGTCTGCTATGATGCACATATAATCAGTCAGTGGTTTGAAAACTTGTCCATGTCAGTGGTCAGGTGCACAGAAACACATTCACTGTTTGAAGAGCCAATTTTATTTTACTCTGCATGTATTCATACATTTTGGGAGCAGCCACAGTTGCAAAATATTTACGGCTTGGTATGTTGTAATGTGGAGCAAAATATTTTAAAAGGGCTCTAAAGCAGTCATTCTTTACCACAGAAAAATGGTTGCAGGTCCTTGGCAATAAATTCAGCTATTAACTGATTAATTTTGAATGTGACTTGATATGATCTACTGTAGGCAGTTTTTCGTTTATGCGTCGCAGTAATAGTCTGCTGTTTAGTTCGCGCAGGGGGCAGAAACCAAGGGATTGCTGTGACGAAGCTGTAGCTTGTCCAAATACTTTTGCCAGTGAAGTTGAACGTGTTTTTTTCTGCACTGTCTCTCAGTCTCTTCACCATCACTATTGTCTGTAGGATTATTTTCATCACAGATATTTTCCCCTTGCTCAGGACTGCTGCCCAACCGAATGGTTGGATGTGCTCTTTGCAAATGCCTTTTTAGGGATGTTGTCTCAAACTGTCCCCTCACTTTCCCTCTGCTAACTTCACAATGATAAAAGGTGCAGACAGCAACACGTTCATTTTTGGGATTTACTGTATGTGAAAATAGCTCCACACAACTGAGGTGGAGCCTTTTGTTGTCAAGCCAAGAACTGCAGCAGTTTTGGTGGCAGTTGTTTCTGGACCCGATTCATGCACACTGTGGCTGTCCCCAGAAGAGCTACCATGATTATTGATTGTTTTTCCACTACTGGCTATGGCTTTTGGTGGTGCTTGCTGTATGTGTTTTTTTTATTTTTGGGTGGGGGAACCTAGGTGGCATCCTCTACCTCATCAGTATCACATTCTGATTCATCACCTTTGGAAAAGAGTAACCGTGACACATCATGATCACGATCTTTTACATTTACAACCTCTTCTTCATCATAGGCACTGCTTTCTGATGACACAGCCCGATATGCATTAGTGGCATACCACAGAGTGCCACATCTAGTGGTACTAAATTGAGCCTTTTCCCTTAATCACTGACTTTCTAGGTCTAAGTTTTCTGGCTACCTGTTTTTGTGTTGTACTTGTACCTGATTTATCTGGCAATGCCAACAGCACTGCATTACTTTGATCAGGGGATTCTCCAACAATCTTTTTCTGGTTTTGTTGCTTCATTTTCATCAGTTGTATTAATGATTTCTTCAGTAGTGAATTTCCTTTTTTGGGAGGGGTATATTTTTATTGTTCCGTGTACCAATTTCAGCCATATTGCTGGTGTTGGCCACATGTTCCATTTCCATAACAGACTCTGATTCTAATCTAGTTTTTGGGTTCCAACTTATTTGCTTAGTTAGCAGTATTAGTTCAGGCACAGAGATGGGCAACACAGAGTCTGAGACATGCCCCCCCCTTCACAAATCTGTATAGCACTATGACCTAGTTGTAGTTTAGGCACAGAGACGGGCAACACATAGCATATGCTATGGCAGGATGACCTAATAGTAGTTCAGACACAGAGGTAGGCAACACAGAGTCTGGGGAGCATGGCTTAACACCCAATGATGGTGGACACCTTTTAGATTGGGACCGATTGGCACAAAATCTTGAAACAACCTAGATATATCGAACTCTTCAGAAATGCGACTCTTCAGAGATAACTTTGCATGGGAGGTTAATGGCTACTATCCAGGCAGAAAAGCGACAATCCACACTTCATTTTGAACTGTCACATTGAGAACAAAGTTCTGTACCAGACATGCAGGCCCGCACAAAAAAACATGGCATCTGAAATGGGGAGGCCAAAGGAGAAATGGCTGAGCAATTGGCACCAACCTCTGGTAGACATGATAACAAATTAGCAACAACAAATGACAGCTGCTGGCAGAAAAACTAGGTATGGATCCAGCTGCATGATGCTATGAACTACAGTGGATGCATCGTACTGGTCCCAAGCCGAGACCCAGGGATAGATCTAGGCATTATCATATGAAATATCTTTGCTACCCGGAGAAAGAAAAAATCTTGTGTACAGCCCAGCAAAAAGATCCAGTCAACTGTGAAGGTAATAAAATATTTATATACCAAGATTTCAGCAGAGAATTGCAAATAAAGAGACAGAAATTTGCAGGTGGTAAGATGAAGCTTCACGGGCTGGGGTGGGAGTTTGGCTTATTGTACCCTACAAAGGTCCGAACTGCGTGTCTGGGACAGCCAGTGAAAATATTCAGCAAAGCCATAGAGGCAGAGAAATATGTATGCAAGAAGGAGGTTGCCATGGAAAGGAGATGACATGCACGGAATGTCAGACTCACTTCTTGAAAGCTTTACCTTTGTTAGCATCAACAAGGTTCTGCAGAGAGGTTTAAGATCTGTGCTATGGATGAAATGCTGACAAGACACTAACTGAGGTAAAATTACATAAATGTGCTACCCTCCTAGGCTCTGACCTGACACTTGAAATTTTGGCAAAGAGCTACCCTTGTTTTTGGGCACGGGGAAACATAGAAAAGAGCTGATCTCATATCAAATTTATTAATAACATATGGTTTTGCCACAATGTTAGCCTAAGCTGTAAGAAACTGTCAGTTGGAATTGAGACCCACAGAGGAAAGGGGATAACTCCATAGAAATCACGTGATACTGCTCTGTGGGATCCATGAGAGACCCTATTTGCAAAGAACAGCTGTTTTCCATGTGGATCCCCCAGCTAAATGCATAGACTGCACCATATCTGCAAAAGAAAGAAGAAGATTTGATAGACACCACATGAAGATGCCCTGTGAGGATTCATAGGGAGACCCTGTCTACAGAGAACAGTTGTTTTCCATGCGACTTCCTCAGTTACATGTGCAGGATGCACGTTAATAAAGCCTGTGGGACACCCTGTTTCTGAACCTTACCCTGAATGTGATGGTCAGATGTCCACCCTTGGGAGGGATTGGGGCATGGTGATAAAAATATTTCTAACAGTGCATGGCTATTGCCGACTGCATTTACAACTGCCTTGCTGTTGATTTACTGTTGATCAATAGCACAGGAATTTGCTTGCCGACATCGCTGTGCCCTGATTGAACTGCTCACACTCCCATGAAGTCTGTTGGCAAGATTGACCAGTTCAGATCCCTCCACTATCCCACTGACTGCAGCAGGGGCTATAAGTGTCAGTGGGGAGAATGATGGACACTTGAATGCATTCTCTGGTCACTGACAACTGCCCATTGGCAAAATAGTGTACCCTTTGGTGACCTCCCAGAATAACAAGGAATTTGAATTGGAAAACATGACATTTTACAAGACTGCCCAGATGCAGGCAAAGAGCCCAAAGTTGTTAGTATATGCAGTACATCAGAGGGGTGCATGTTTGCAGAGCAGAACTGCTGTGCCTGATTAGAGTGAGGGTGGGAAACAGGTTGGTTTGTAAATATTTGAGATCCGTATCTCTATTTACCAGAGACTATTTATTTCTATCTTAATTACACACATGTGGAGCATTCCCTCTGTTGGGACTGGTGGGCTGAACTGGAGCTCCCAGGGGATGCATGTTTGGGGCAGAATACAATTTTAAAATTGGTCCTTTGGGAGGATGCCTGACACCGTGCTTAGGGTAGGTAACCCTTTGGGTACAATTAGGGCATATCTAAATGTCAATGCTCCCTGAGGGAGGATAGAAGAAATATTCAGACACAGCTGTTTTGCCGGTTTGAGGGAAATAAAATATGGTTGTTGCTCTGTGTGGTCATGGGTCATTAATTCATTGCAGAAGATCTGGGGGCATGCCAGCTCTGCTGGGTTGAAGGTGCTCAGCCAATGATTCCTGATAACACTAAATAATTAAAACAGAACTCCCTGGAGGAATACAGAGATGTGGATGAGGGACTTCCCTCTGTTTGATGTGTGTGTGTGTGTGGGGGGGGGAGATAGTGCAAACCCTAAAGAGACCTATAGAAGGGTTTAAGTTTGCTAAACATTATCACTATAATAGCCATTGCATGTAAGTGCCAGAAAGTCCCCAACATATCTTGCCTGTCAAGGTATTAGTGGGATGCTGTACCTTCCAGATGCTGAAGCTTATGGAGGGGTGGGGAATGTCTATGTTGATTCAGTACTGTAGGTATTGGTGCTAGTTGAGCATTTTGCTCCTCTGTGCCAGTGGGGGATACTGGTACAAATATACTTCTGTGATTGAAAAAATTTACCTGTTTGCATGTTCAAAGGTACCAAGGGTTAAAGACAAGGTTCTAATTGGTTATCGGGGGGTGAGAAGGGTAGAGGGGGGAAAGTTGGGGGATTATTGTTAACTTTCTTAATTCACTGATTATAGTAGCTAAAAAACAAGGTACAATATGTTATAGGGTACAGCTCAGAGTATTGTTTTATAATATTTTGCTGGATTGGACTTTTTTTAAAAAAAGTGATGGATAGCAATGAGTTAAAGATTAGATTGTGGAATGTAAGTGGACTAAAATCTCCAATAAAAAGGAAAAGAGTACTTGCAAAATTTAATGGTATGAAAACAGACATTCTCCTTTTGCAGGAAACACACATGACAGAGAAAGATAGGGGTTTCATGGAAAGGAATTGGGGAGGGGAGTGGTTCGGATCTTATTTTTCATCCAAAGTGAGAGTGGTGGCTATATGGATCTAGCCTCACTTCCTGGGCACTGTAACTTAAATAAGTCAAGATCAAGGAGACAGATTTATTTTAGTACAGCTATCTCTTAACAATAGACAAAAAATTGCAATAGGGTCCATCTACAGGCCAAATACAGAATGTCCTGAGTTTCACAACAGAGTGAGATTTAAAATATCAGACTCTGAGGGCCCTTGGATACTGAGTGGTGATTTTAATTGTGTAGCTGATACTATACTGGACAGATCCTCTAGAGTTGGAGTTCCAGAATCTAGATATGCCAGGACTCTGAGAGACCTAGCTAGTGACTACAATCTTTTGAATTCCTGGAGATATGTGCACCCCAAGGGTAGAGAATACACATTCTATTCACACTTAGCAAAAAATTATGCTAGGCTCGATATAATTCTTATCTCACCTAGTTTGTCCATCTCCATTCAAAAAGTAGGTCATGAGGTAATTGTCTTAACTGATCATGCACCTGTTCTGCTCAATCTGTTGGGTTGGGGCACTCCTGGTAAATCTAGAACTTGGAAGTTAGACCCATTGCTGTTGACAGACCGGGAATTTCTCATATGTATTAAGGTACAAATACAGCAATATCTGATTCACAACATCAGGGGAGCAACCTCAGCCTCTATCAGATGGGAGGCCCTGAAGGCAATACTAAGGGGAATAATAATATACTCAGAGCACAGTAGGAAAGTGGAGACTGAATTTTTTTTTGAGCTTAAACAGCAGATATTAGACATGGAAAAGCAACATAAGCACAATCCTACTGGTTCATTATACCAAGGCCTGTAACAGCTGAAATGAAAATTCAATCAGCTGTCCAGCTCAAGAATTGAACACCCCTTTCTGTTGACACAAGCAAATAATTACTTTGAGGGAGATACCAGAGGGATGTGGTTGGCGTGGCAGTTAAACATAAGGCAAGCATCAAAAATATAGTACAGATTCAAAGCTCAAATGGGGTCATACATAGCAATGACAAGGACGTAGGAGAACATTTCAGGGAATACTACCAGGAGCTTTACACATCAGAGGTAAAATCAAACAGGGAGGAGATTGATAGCCAAAAATAGAGGAGACTGATAAGAAAACTCTGAATGCAGATATTGAATGGGGGGAAATTCTGAAAGCCATACAGCACCTGAAAAAGGGAAAGCTTTGGGTCCTGACGGATTCCTCATAGACTTTTACAAGGTCTTCAGGAAGGAGATTAAAGAACCACTGGAAGACATGATGGGAGAAAGCCTGGCCAAGGCTATATTACCCCCCTCCACTTGGTTAGCCTCGATCATGGTGCTACCCAAACCTGGAATGGATTTAGCATTATGTGGCTCTGATAGGCCTATCTCACTTCTCACAGCAGATTAAAAAATATTCGTCAGAATCCTAGCAGTGAGAATTGAGACCATATTGCCTAAAATAATACACCCAGATCAGGCGGGCTTTGTGAAGTCCCACCAAGGGTAACATAATGTTAGGAAAGCAATGAATATAATTTGGAGGTGGGGAAATTCCAGAGTTGGGAGAGGGACTGTGGTTGTGGCATTAGAAGTACAGAAGGCCTTCGACCAAGTGGAGTGGAGGCATATGTTTGCAACTTTGGCCCATTTTGGCATGGGGGAGCAGATGTTAAGCTGGATTTCTACATTATACCACAAGCCAGCTGCACAGGTCTTGGTAAATGGTATTCTCTCCCAACCCTTTGAACTAACACTAATGATGCAACAGGGATGTCCTTTATCCCCTCTGCTTTATGTACTTTCCCTTGAGCCTCTGGCAGCTGCTGTCAGGGCAGAACTGGGTCTGATGGGCCACACAGCCAACGGTGTTCAACATAAAATATCTTTGTTTGCTGATGATTTATAGGTTTACCTTCAGTAGCCTAAAGAAGGAGTAACTCAGTTTCACCAAATACTAACAGAGTATGGTAAATTGTCTAGTCACAAAATAAAGTGGGCAAAGAGTGAGATACTTCTACTAAATAAAAGTTACAGTTCAGAGCTACAGAATAATTCTCTATCCATAAGAGTGGTCACGTCCCTAAAATATTTAGGTATTCAGATCTCCAATGACAGCAATAGGTTACTGCAGGACAACTATTATACACTACTGGGGGCTGTCTGACAGGATTGTGAATGGTGGGCAGGGCTACCAATAAGTAGTATTGGAAATATAAACACCATTAGAATGAATATACTGCTCAGGTGCCTCTACCTATTTCAGAATCTCCCAATCAGGGTACCAGAGAAATTCTTTAAATCCTTGAAAAGTATCTTCCAGAAATTTCTCTGGAATGGTAAAACAGCTCACATTTCCAGACAGATTCTCCAATTGCCCCTCCTATAGGGTGGATTGGCCCTTCCTAAAATGAAATACTACTACTGGGCATCACAACTTGCAATACTAGTGCAAGATGAGGGTAAAACAAAACCAGATTGGCTATGCATGGAGAGTGAGCCATTTGACAGTGACCTCTCTGCTTGCCTACTCCCTGCCCTGGTATGGGTGCCAAGGACACCTCAAGGCAACCTGTATACAAAGCAATTGTGGTGAGTATGAGTGGGTGTGCACAAAATGATTGGACATGTGGGAAGTATCTCTCCCCAAGCTGACTTGGTGTTGGTGGTCAAAGGAATGAAGCAGTATAATGTAAGCCTTCACCAGGCATTGCTGAGAAGGCACAGATGTGGCCCAACCCAGGTGGAACAGTTATATAATGGGGGTATACTCAAAACCTTTATAAATATAAAAGAGAAATACTCCTTGGGGGGGCTTCCTTGTGTACTTAATGGTGAGGCACTATTTGTCTATGCACAATGTGGTTTCATCCCCTGTTGAAGAAATTTTGTATAAATCCCAACCCAATTCAAAACCAATAACAGCCCTATATAGGTTGTTTATAGGTGCGGCTCCAGACCCAAAAGATTATGGCAAGAGAACACTGGGAATGAGATCTGGACATGCAGATAATGAATGAAGACTGGTGGATAGCTACAAACCATGTCCACACATGCTCAAGGTCCAATGAATTAAGAAGAATCCAATTGTTCTTTCTGTACAGATCTTACCTAACCCCAGTAAAACTACATCAATATAAAAATTCCAGAGGCTCACAGTTCCCCAAGTACAAGGTAGAGACAGGAGATTTCATGCACATGGCTCTGGCATGTGCAAAGGTAACCCCATTCTGGCACCAGGTACATAACCTAATGGAGGTGATACTGAAATATCAGCTGCCAGATACTGCAGCAGCTTATATGCTAGGACTAGATTTCAAACCAATTCAATGGGTAGCATGGGGTAACTCTCACAGATTATGGAATCTGGCACTGGTTAATGCCAGGAAAATGGTAGTATAAAACTGGGTCAGTGAATCCTCACCAACCATAACACAGTGGCTAAATAACTTCCTCTTGTGTATGAAGCTAGAAAAACACCATTATAGTGCTAATAGATTGAGTCATATATTTTAGTCCACATGGTGACCTATGCTGTGGGCTATAAAAAATGACGACATTCCAACATAGTAGGAGGAGCACCTGGACAACTAGAGTAAAGATGATTGGTTGCATGCGGATTTAGTGCCTATTATCAAGCAGTAGCCCCCTCCTCTCAGAGGAGAGGTTAACACAGCTGTATGTCCTTACTGTCTATTATAATGCAAGATTATGAACAAGCTGAATAGATATAATTGTAATTGTATCAAAACAAAACATCAAAATGTTCTTTTGCCTGTAATATGTAACAGAAGTGCCTTAATAAACTTTGTTTACAAAAAAAAAAAACGGAGTCAGAGATATGACCCCCCCCCCAACAATCTGTATGGCAATATGACCTAATAGTAGTTCAGGCACAGAAATGGACAACATAGAGTCTATGGCAGTATGGCCTTTTAGGGCAGCACAGAAATGGACAATATAGAGTCTATGGCAGTATGACCTTTCAGGGCAGCACAGAGATGGGCAACATAGAGTCTAACACATGGGTGACACCCCCTTTTAAAAGCTGTATGGCACTATAAGATCCCCAAAAAATTACTGAGGCACTATGACCTTCAGACAGAGTCCTCATGTCCTGTGTGACTCTGCTCCCCTTAATATTTTTTTTCCTGTTCTTTGCTGTTGTCTGCTGTTGAATTAATTGGTTTCTCTCTCTCTCTCTCTCTCTCTCTCTCTCTCTCAGACTAACAAAAACTGGAGTTTTTTTGGTTTTTTTACTATGGCGTCTGCAACGTCTGCACTCTTCTGCTCTCTACTCTGCACTTTGCTGTTGAATTCTTTGTTTTTTCTCTCTACTCTCTCTCTCTTTTTCTAATGAAAAAGAAATTCTTTTTTTTTAATAAGAGTATTCTGCAGTCTGCCGCAACATCTACACTCTGCTGTTGAATATGTTGGTCTCTCAGTCTCTACTCTCCTTCTCTAACAAAATGATTTTCACTGTTTTTTTTTAAATCACAAACACACACACACACACACACACACACACACACACACACACAGACTGTCTTCTTTGAATGCAAAGCCTCAGATATGCCCGGTACTCAGTTTCCTAGGAATGTCCTGTGGTGGCTGACACAGAGATATGGATAGAACATGTCAGTCACGGAACAGAGACCATCATTGGTTGGTTCCCTTCTGTGCCTCAGGATCATGAGTATTTCCCTTTGTTGGTCATGTGATGATCCAGGAACGCAGGAGTATTTGGCAGAGTTTGGGGTTAAAAAAGAAATACCATTTTTTTTACATTTTGCAGCTTTCTATACCCTGCACAGCCTTTTCCATGCAGTACTGGTGGTGAGAGTGTTATTCCTGACCAGACCGAACTTTTAACTGGACCAACTCAACAATTTGGGTCTAGCCACGAAAGGCTCAGTTTTGCCAAAAGTGCCAAGTCAGTCCTGTCTGGGGCGGGGGGTTGGAACTGTATCAGAGCTGGTTCACTTCACCCATCCCTAATGTTGAGTGCAGTTTTCCGAAGAGAGAGTTGGAGAGAAGCCTGCCCCTGCTTCTCAGAGCAAAAAAACAGTTGTTTAAAATCAATTTAAAATCTCAGTATTTTGAAACAAAATCACTCACAGAAAGACCTAGAGGGCCTTCTATAGCTAGAGAAGTGTTGTTTGCTTCTGGTTTTGCTGTAGAATTGCCATGTTGGGGAGAGGAGGTGTTTCAGTTAGCAAGGCAGTCTAGAAGGGTCAGTGAATTTAAGCCTTAGAGCACTTGTCTGTGTACATCAGTGGATATCTCATATTTGTTTCCCTCAGTCTTTCTTGCTAATTATTATTTCTCAGCTAAAGGGGAGATGCTTCTGTTGGGTGACTTCAATCTTCTGGATGTGGATTGAAACAAAAAGGCAGCAGCCACAGCCAGGAACAGGGATATCTTGGAAGCCCTGCAGGGGGTATGCCTCAGACAGCTAGTGACAGAGCCCACCCAAGAGGGAGCAACTTTGGACCTGGTTCTAGCCAACAATGACAAAATTACTGATGTAAGATTGGTGACCAAATTGTGATCAAACGACCACAGTATGGAATAGTTCAGTGTGAGAACAGCGAAGGAGTCAGACCATACAAAGGCAAAGGTACTAGATTTCAGGTGAGCTGACTCTGCTAAGATGGGGGAATATGTTAGGAAATCACTGGCAGAGAAAGGCAAAAGAGAGGAGGGGTAGGAGAACAATGGGAGGATCTTAAAGGAGCCATAGCAGAGGTAATAAGCCACAGCATTAAACAAGTAAGCAAAACAAAGAGAAAGAAAAAAATGCTATGGTACTCAAAGGAAGTGGCTGAGACGGTAAGGGTGAAAGGGGGCCTTCAGGAAGTACAAG
Organism: Neoceratodus forsteri; assembly: GCA_016271365.2. NCBI lineage: Eukaryota > Metazoa > Chordata > Ceratodontiformes > Ceratodontidae > Neoceratodus > Neoceratodus forsteri. The sequence continues at coordinate 592,725,153 of CM028133.1, read as the reverse complement.
GCAACACAGAGGGAAGAAGACAGGGAACTGTATCTGGAAAAGCAGAGGGAGTAGGGGAAAGCAGTCAGGAGCATAAAGGTGCAAACAAAAGAAAAAATAGCCCAGGCAATAATAAAAGGGGACAAGAACTTTTCCAGGTACAATATTGAAAGAAAAAAGGCTAAGGGTGGAATTTTGAGAAAAAAAAAGAAGTAGGGGAATGTGCAGATGGGGATCAAGGAAAAAGCAGAAATCCAAACAAATATTTTTGATCAGTATTCACAGAAGAAGAGGAAGGGGCAGGACCATAGTTAGGCATCTGAAGAACCACTGTGAGGGAGGTCGTCACAGGTCTATTTATGGAAGAGAGAGTTCCAAAAGAACTTGCTAATCTGAAGGTGGAGAAGGCAATGGGGCCAGATGTGATACATCCCAGAGTATTAAGAGAACTCACGGAAGTGCTGGCAGCACCACTGATGGCCCTGTTCAACAGATTGCTGGAAAATGGTGAGGTACAAAAGGGCAGGAGGAGGGCAAATGTAGTCCCTCTCCACAGAAGTGGGAGCAGGAAGGAAGCTGGCAATTACAGGCCAATTAGCCTGACCTCAGTGGTGGGGAAACTAATGGAACCACTACTAAAAGAAGGACTTGTGATATATCTAGAATTCAGCGGATCACAGGATCTGAGGCAGCATGGATTCACAGCTGGAAGATCTTGTCAAACAAATCTTATAGATTTCTTTGACTGGGTTACTAGGGAGGTGGTTCAGGGAGTGGGCAGTGGATGTGGCCTACCTTGATTTCAGCAAGACCTTCAACACTGTCCCACATAGGAGGCTTGAAAACAAGCTGGGCAGCCTGTGAGTAGGTCCCAGGGTGGTAAGCTGGGTAAAAGTGGCTGAGCAATAGGATGCAGAGAGTGGTGGCTGTCATGAATCCACTCCTGGGGGTCAGGTCCACTGAGATCAGGGTGCCAACCCCTAAGTGCAATCTGTAATGGTGGAAGGTGGGACAGGAATACTCTCCTCATGTCCTTCTATAGTGTTCACTGCATACACAATTGAACACTCACCATGAGGTCCCAGGGCTTCCTCTTTAAAATCTGGGTAAGGATAAAATACAGTCTCAAGTCTGTGGCCAGGGGCTAACCCTCTTTGCTTGCTGTACTGAGGGGAAGACCCAAGGAGTTACAAGTTCTTCGGTGCTGGCTCTTGTAACCCTGATTGTGTCCTCTCCCATGGGTGATGCAGTGATCTAGTTTCCCCTTACAGACCCTCCCGAGACCTACATATCCCCCTTACTTGGGCCCCAGACTTCCCTTTTAGGATCCTAGTCTTGGTAGCAAATGATAGCACCTTAGCAATTTCAGGCTGGTCTCAGAATTGAATAAACCTTTTACCTCTGTACACACACAAATCATTCCCAGGCAGTTTTAAAAGCAAAATGCTTTTATTAAATTACTTAAATAATCATACAAACTTTACAAATAAAATATTTCAGAAAATCTGGTCACAGAATAACAAATCAAAAGTTGGTATTGTACATAAAAATGCACTGTAAAATTTTAACTATCTAGTTTCTACCTTGCTCATGGATGATCACAGTCCAGAAAAATAAATGAGCTTCTGCAAAAGTTGCACTCCTTCTGTAGCATTCTGAGGTTCTTAGTCTGTCTCTGTGGCAGTCTTGCTTGGTGTGTGACAGGAAGAGTGTCCCATGAAAAAAGTGTGCAACATGGCCTGTTCTGAGGGCTTATATAGGCTGGATTTCTGCAATATGTGGCCTATCCTTTTAGGCCAGCAGGGGTCTCTCTTGCTCTGTCCAAGATTTTCAAGTGAAACATATTATTGATTAGTTAGATTCTCTTACAGTTTCAATGTCCTTTGATCTTCCCTCATCCTTCCTGACTTCTTCTAAATGGAGAAGAATTATAACACCTGAAGTGTATTCACACTAGACTTCCAGTGTAGATATCCTTCTCCTTACTGCCACCTAATAAAATTAAATTATACCAGGACAGTTCCTGGAACCTAAAGCACTTTTCCTTTGAAGTGTAAGTTTATGATAGGGGTGAGGCTGCTTCTCCATTCCTGTCACTTTATAATACCCCTGCCTTTGAGATGTAATTTTCAGCTTCTTGGCAAGTAAGCCTTTCTCAGACCACAGAATACCAATTTTCTCAGCATGTAACCCTTTAAAAGAACATGGGCAGCCCTTAGTTCTGGCCTGTTTGGAACTTTGAAACATAACCAAGTTCCTCAGCATGTAACCCTTTAAAAAACACATGGGCAACCCTTAGTTCTGGCCTGTTTGGCACTTTGAAACATAACCAAGTTCCTCAGCATGTAACCCTTTAAAAGCATAAACAAAAATCACAGAAAAAAATAACAGCAATATGTCTGCAATTATTATTACCACAGTGGCCAAATCACCATAGTGGTGAACAGAGTTTAATCTGAAAAAAAGGGGTGACCAGTGAGGTCCCACAGGGATCAGTGCTTGGGCCAGTCCTCTTTAATGTCTTCATAAGTGGCATCGCAGAAGGACTGAACGGGAAAATATGTCTCTTTGCTGATGACACGAAGATCTGCAACAAGGTTGACACTCCAGGAAGGGTAGAGAAAATGAGAAGGGAACTAAGCAGGCTTGAGGAGTGGCCAAGGGTACGGCAGCTAAAATGAATTTCAAATAAGTTCAAAATCATGCACTTGGGGCACAGAAATGCACAGGAGGAATACATGATGGGGGGTATTGATAGCCACCAAACAGGAAAGGAACCTGGGGTAATCATATCTGATGACTAGGGCTGTCTTGTTTTCACAGTAAAAAATTACCAATTTCACAGCATTTCATGGTGAAAAAATTGATATGAGAAGTGCATCTGCCAACTGTTTCAGCCTGCTCATTAACTCGCTTGCAGCCCACAACTTGGTCTGGCACTTCCCCTCTGAATACATAGTATCTCCCACAGTAACACCATGAAACCTGTACTGTGCATCACTGCAGCACTTGCTTGTGGGACCCCAGGGTGACTGAGCCACGAGAGTGCCTGCTCAGTGATATGGCATTGCCCTGACCAGACAGGGGAGCAGGACCCAGGCACCAGTAAACACTTGGACTTTAATTTCTCCCTCCAGACTTCAGCTGCAAGTTGCAATTCAGAACTGCAAGGAACCATGGATTAATTAGATGGGGAAAAGCATGCAACAGGAGGCAGTAGGTGAGGACGGGTGGAGTCTGTGGGTGCAGAACAAGGAGCTGGAATGTGGGTGAACAGATGCCCCCCCCCCATCCTTGATCTGAAGGATTGCCAAGTGAGCTTTTTGGGTCTATTTAACCCCCTCTGCAGTTTAAATCATGTGTCTCTGGCCACTCTCACTCTGATTGGCTGCCTGCTGTGTGGTATGATTTTGGTTTTGGTGATTTTCATGGGAGACTGCCGATTTCATGGTAATCGTGAAATCTGTGACCCCCGTGAAAAAAATACAGCCTTACTGATGACCTAAAGGTTAACAAGCAATGTGAGAAGGCTGTAAAGAGAGCCTGTGGAATGGTAGGATGCATAGGAAGAGGTATCACCAGCAGAAGGAAGGAGGTGGTAATGCCACTGTATAACACATTGGTGAGATCTCATCTAGAGTACTGTGCCCAGTTCCGTAGGCTGCATCACCAAAAAGACATAGACAGGGTAGAAGCAGTTCAGAAAAGGGTGACAAAAATGGTGCAGGGGATGCACCAGAAGTCATATGAAGGGCGACTAGAGGATCTCAATATGTATTCCCAGGAAGAAAGGAGAGAGGGGGATATGACAGAGACATTTAAAATTCCTCAAGGGTATAAATAAGGTACAAGAGGGTATCATCTTTCATAAAAATGTTGTTCAAGAACAAGGGGTCAAGATATGAGAATGGGGGGTAGATTCAGGGGTAACGTGAGAAAGCATTTTTCCACAGAAAGTGTGGTGGATGCATGGAACAGCCTCCCTGCGGTGGTTGTGGGGGCAAAAATTGAATCACTTCAGAAAAAAAGAATTGTTGAGTACTTAGAAGTCAATGGGGCACAGGACCCAAGGCAGCATGTATTCACAGTCGGAAGGTCATGTCAGATGAATCTAATAGATTTCTTTGACTGGGTGACCAAAGTAGTGGACCAGGGAGGGGCTGTGGATGTGGCCTACCTAAACGTTAGCAAGGCATTTTACACAGTCCCATGAAAAACATCAATAAACAAGTTAGCCAGCCTGGGAGTGGGCTTGGGTAAAAAACTGGCTGGACAACAGGATGCAGAGAGTAATAGTAAACAGAATCCACTCTGAGGAAAGAAGGGTTACTAGCAGGGTACCGCAGGGTTCTGTACTGGGACTGGTCCTCTTTAATGTCTTTATAGGTGACATTGCAGAAGGGCTAGAAGGAAAAGTATACCTCTTTTCAGATGACACAAAGATCTGCAGCAGGGTTGATACATAAAGGGGGGTGGAAAGGATAAGAAGGGACTTGGAAAGGTTTGGCAAATGGTCAAAAGTATTGCAGTTTAGATTCAATGCAAAGAAGTGCAAAGTAATGCACCTGGGAAACAAAAACCCTGGGTAAAAGTACACAATGGGGGGAGGTGATAACAACTACAACAAGCATTTGTCGATGCCGAATGTTGCTTGCTTCTATGTGCTGTTTAGTTATTTGGAAGTCATTGGAGTGCAAATATTGAAAATTTGTGAACTTACGAGCGTGCGTGAAACTTCATAAGCACGCTTGTAAAACAGTCATTCTTAGGAATTTTTCACCAAATTTTCAACATAGCCATTTTAAGACCTCTGCTCATGAACAGTGTCACTGTGATTTTGTTAATGTGTCCCATACATTGAGTTTGCACATCGACCGCGCCCATTGTGCGCCTATGGGCGAAACATGTTTTGGGCAGGATGAAAAATGACAGCTGTACTGCTCATGAGGAGGTGGTAAAATGGCAATATTGAAAATCTGGAGTGAAAATATTGAAAATTTGCGAACTTACGAGCCCATGAGGAACTGCACAACGAGACGCTTGTAAAACAGTAATTTTAGAATTTTTCACCAAATTTTCAACATAGCCATTTTAAGACCTCTGCTCATGAACAGTGTCACTGTGATTTTCTTAATTTGTCCCGCATATTGATTTCACACAATCGACTGCGCCATTCTGCACTACATGGACGGAAACACATTTTGGGTGAGATGTGAAATGACAGCTATACTACTCATAAGAAGGTGTGGAAATGGCAATTTTGAAAATATGGAGTGAAAATATTGAAATTTCAGAACTTATGAGCCTGCGAGGAACTGCAAGAATCTATCGTGAAACAGTCATTTTTGAATTTTTTGCACCAAATTTTCAACATGGCATTTTGGGACCCCTTCTCATGAATGATGTCACTGTCATGGCGGTATTCAGGCCCAAAGGGTGATTTCGCAGTCACTGCACAGTCACTGCGCAAAATCACCCTTTGGGCCCGAATAATGCCATGACAGTGACATCATTCATGAGAAGGGGTCCCAAAATCCCATGTTGAAAATTTGGTGCAAAAATTCCCAAAATGCCTGAGAAACCCCCTATCTAGGCCATTATACAGCTTACCGGCATTTCCTCAGTTCGTGGTCGGCTTTGAAGAGTGCAGATGTGTTCCCGGTCCACCGAAGATCATCGTCGGAGTCCGGAGGTAAGTATGGGGTGAGGGTGGGGAGGCTGGGTGCGCAGTGGGTGGGTGCGGTTGTGGGGGGGGGTCGGAGACTCTCAGCGGACCGTTTGCGTTTTCAGGTTAAAAAATAAAAAGATGTCGTGGATTGCTTGCCACACTGGGGTGGGCTCCAGCGTGGCACAAGGACATTGGGCGCGTTTCAGCCGACGGGGATTGGGCACCCCGCCAGCCTATGGATTGATTGCCACGCCGGGTGGGCCCCAGCGCGGCACCTACAACTGGGAGAGAGACGCAGCTCAGCTGGACGGATTGGGCACTTATCGAAGGCACAGTACGTGCGGGCGCGCACGCCTGCGTGTCAGGGGTGGGGGGAGCCACGCTTCATCTCTGCTCACCGAAGCGTAGCTCCCCTTTCAATCAGAGTGTTACCGCATTTTGGAGCGTGTCACAGACAGCCCAAATGCATTGGCTTACAGGGTCCGCGCCTGCCAGCTCACTGACTGAATTGGAGGAGGAGGTGACACACCTCTGAAATCTCCGACGATGGCACTATGTTTCTTGCACATGCGTGCAAGCAACATAAAAATGGAACGGGACCTGGGGTTAGTCATATCAGATGACCTAAATGTAGGCAAGCAGTGTGAAAAGGCAGTAAGGAGGGCTGTGGAGATACTGGGATGCTTAGGGAGAGGCATCACCAGTAGAAAACAAGAAGTTGTTATCCCTCTGTACAGACAGCTGGTGAGATCTCATCTTGAGTACTGTGTGCAGTCCTGTAGACCCCATCTCCACAAGACATAGACAGGATAAAGGCAGTCCAGAGGAGGACAACTAAAATGGTGCAGGGTCTGCACCATAAGCCATATGAAGAGAGACTAAAGCAGCTTAATATGTATACCCTAGAGAAAGTGCAAAGTAATGCACCTGAGAAACAAAAACCCATGGGAAGAGTATACAATGGAGGGGTTGGTACTAACAGCAACAAAAATGGAACAGGACCTGGAGGTAGTCACATCAGATGACCTAAAGATAGGCAAGCAATGTGAAAAGGCAGTAAGGAGGGCTGGGGGAATACTGGGATGCACAGGGAGAGGCATCACCAGTAGAAACCAGGAAGTTGTTATTCCTCTGTACAGACAGTTGGCAAGACCCCATCTTTAGTACTGCATGCAGTTGTGGAGACCCCATCTCCACAAGGACATAGGATGGAGGCAGTCCAGAGTAGGGCAACTAAAATGGTGCAGGGTCTGCACCAGAAGCCATATGAAGAGATACTAAAAGAGCTTAGTATGTATACCCTTGAGAAAAGGATGGAGAGGGGGAACATGATAGAAACTTTCAAGTACCTTAAGGGAATCAACAAAGTCCAAGAGGGTAGCATCTTTCAGAAAAAGAGATGTGCAAGAACAAGGCAGCACAATTTGAAGATAGAGGGAGGATGCCTCAGGGGCAACGTGAGGAAGCATTTTTTCACAGAGAGGATGGTGGATGCATGGAACAGCCTTCCAGAGGAGGTAGTGGGTTCAAAAACAGTGGGGGAATTAAAGAATGCGTAAGACAGACATAAGACAATTCTAGTGGGGGGGTATGAGGAAGTAGGATGTTAGTTAACTAAGATCTGCAGCTTATCTGAAAGGTAGAGAAAAGGGCAGACTGGGTAGGCCAAGTAGTCATTATCTGCCATCAAAGTCTATGTTTGTATGTTTCTAGGTAAAAATGGTAAGGGAAGATAAACATGCATGGGACAGCAAAAAGTAACTTTAGCAATAGAAAAGAGAGGGTAAGCCGCAGATCATTTAGGATCTGAGGTATATGAAACAGGTAAGAAAAACGGGCAGACTAGGTGGGCCAATATGTCCTTATCTGCCATCAGTTCTATGTTTCTATATTTCTGTCTGTGATTTCTCATTTTATTTCTGTAGTACAGAGTGGTGTGGTTACGTGAAGTACTGTGTCAGTCTCTTTCCATATTAATTGTAGACAAGGTATTTTGTTTGTTTTTTAAAATGATGGTGTTCTATCACGTACAGTAACTTGCTAATTACCCATCTTGTGTGTCTTGTTAATCATCATCAGGTGTGTCCTGTTAATCATGTTGTGTTAAAACAGAAAAAGAAATATATATATATATGTGTATATATATGTATATATATATATATATATATATATATATATATATATATATATATATATATTATTGGCTGGCTTTACTGTACAGTACCTTCTATTAGCTCAGTATACATTTTTGTTTAGATCCCACTGTTAATGCCTCAGGGGAGGTGTTGTCTGCTGTTGCACTGTAGGATTTCTTTAATTTTTATTTCCTCCCAGTGTATTATAAATCTGAATATATAAAATGACTGGGAGGAGATGCTTAATTAAAGGGGAGGTGCCTGGGAGACGGCAAAGAAGTGCATAAGTTCTGGGGGGCAAAAGGGTGTTACAGCTAAAAACTACATCTGCAGCAGCTTCATTTATGGACTTCAGGGCCAGTAATAGTAGTAGTAGTAGTAATAGTAGTAAGGCAGTATTTGGTTGCAGTGGCATTGGTATTAATGTGGCAAAATGTTCCTATGCTGCATCTGTGGCATCCGTGCTGCTGTGGGCTGGGGGAGGCAGTGACAAGAGAAGAAGTCCAAGAGGCAGCAACATATCTGGCTCGGGGTAGTGGTAGAGAAGGAGGTTGTCAGTGTCCACATGACTCCTGATGCTGATGTTACTGAGCCTGATCTTGATGATAGTTTCTCGTTTCTGAATGAGAGTGTGGTGCTTGACCACGAGTCAGAGCCTGAAGAGGTACATCTGACTGTTGCGCAGTCAGAAATTACTACATTGAAAAATTGTCTCTGACAAAACATGATGGAAGGGAAAAAGAGCCTGCAGAAGCTGAAAGATGAGGAAGACAGAGCTTAAAAAAAAGGAAGATGTCAGTGGTGGTGTGGCTGATGATTTGGATCCCCTATGCTGTTTAACATGTGGGGCTTTGCACACCAGTGTGTCCTACAACTACTTAGGTCCGCCTTGCAATACTACAACAGTTGTTCCTCTTACAGTGTTGAGCCCATTTCACCATGTGAGTCACCCAGTGTCACGGTGCATAAATCCTCCCTAAAAACATCCGTTTCTATCCTTCCCTTGCCCTACTCCCAGCACCATGTAAAGGCAAGGAGTACAAAATTCCTAGTTTAGGATTTTTATAGACTGGACTAGCTGATGAAACAGTTTCTATCTGCCAAATGAGTCAAGTGTGAGTTAGTCAGGGGAAAAAAAGGGCAGCCACCTATGCACTGGTAGCCAACACAGACACCTACAGTCCAGGCACCTGTTACGCTGGACTCAGAAACAAAAGAAGCTGGTGTCGGAGGTCCCATTCACTTATCATCTGCATTTGTCAGGGAATCCAGCAGCAGCAGGGAAATAGTCCCGGTGGAGGAAGAGTTGACTGAGGAGGACTACTACAGAGATGAAGAGGAGTCTGTGGAACTGCCTAGTAGTGGTCATAGTAGCAGTGTTGGGTTGTGTACCAGCACCCAGAGGCACCAAACTACAACAGCCCTAGTGCAGAAAACACCCCAGATCACTGCTTTCATTTGAGAAGCAGCTGTGAATTCTCAAGGGTCAAGTATTAACCCACCAGCCATGCCACCTTTTGGTAGCCCAAGACTCAGAAAGTTTCAGCTTACACTGCATAGCATGTTTGAGCATCATGCCAAATACCCACCTAATCATGCTATTGCATGTGACCTGAATGCAGCACCCACTGAAAAGCTGTCAGTTGATGTATTGCCATTCTCTTTTGTAGAGAACATGGGATTAAGAAGGTTGATGATATGTGCCTGTCCCAAATTGCAGATGTCCTGACAAACTTTATTTTCCACCTGTGCAATTCCTAAACTTAATGGGATGGTTCATGCACAGTAACCCGTGCCCTGTTGCATTCAGCATTACCATACATAATCTCAGTATGGATATGTGAACCAGAGGCCAAACAACTGATAGCTCTTAGCTGTGCATTACAGCACACTGGGCACAGGTATCTGGGGTAGTAGTTGACTCTGGCCAGGGGAAAAATTGTACTAAGCCCAAGTGCAGTAGTAGCAACACGCTAGCTGTTCCCCAGCATGCAATACTCGCAATGAATAGTGTACATGGATCACACACACAGGTCAGAAAATGCTAGAATTGGTCCTCACTTAGACTGATGAGTGGCTACACCCCCATTCACCGAAAGTGGGTTTCGTTGTGAGAGATAATGGCTCAAATGTAGTGAAATGTGTCAGTGATGGAGGGTTTCTCAGGGTGCCAAGCTCATTGTGCATTAGTTTCTAGCACATCCTGATATCAAGTCCATGGTGACTGTGGCCTCTTGAATCTGTGCCTACTTTGCCCATTGTAGAAAGGCCCATGGCCATCACAGACATCTGCAGATCCAGAACAAATTGCCTCAGCACCATATGAAGCTGGACATCCACAACAGGTAGAACTAAACACTGTGCATGATCAAGCACTCATACAGGCAGTGCAAAGTCATCTCTGAATATCTGCTGCTCCATACAAGCTGTGACCATGCTGGAGAATACATGTCTCTGACAACAGACCAGTGGTGACTAATGGATGGCCTGATCATGCTGCTAAGGCCATTCGAACATGCAACACAAGTAGTGAGTGAGAACACTGCATCAGTCAGGCCATCCCACTTCTACAGGTGCAGAGACAGATGCCGTTGAATGCACAGCAGGTGCTGGAGGCAGGTGGTGATACAGGAAGCTGTGCTGTAATGTAACACATAATCCATGTCTTGAACTGTAATATCCATATTTCTGGCATTCTCCAGTCTGTAGATTTGGTGATTGCTACCATGCTGGACCCATATTATAAATAAGGCTGTCATCAATACTTGAAAGTGTGCATGAACAAGTCCAAAATGTAACCAATTTTCTAAGAAGACAGGTACATGGGGCACAGATGTTGAAGTCACATTTAGGTATGTTACAACAGGAAAGTGAACAAAGACTGGGCGTTGTTACCACCTTGCATGGTAAATGGGTTGATAAGACATGCAAGGTAACAGAAACTATAACCAAAAATCTGCTTTGGAATGTGTTTTACCAGATGGGAACTGAAGATGTGGTGGAAAAGGAGGAGGAGGAGGAGGCTGACACAGCAGCAGGACTGCAGGCAGCATAATGCATGATAGATGTATTTTTGGTGTACACCAGGCATCTTACCATAATGGAAGAGGCCTTGCTGTACTGGAGTAGCAAGGTCACTGATTGGCTTGCACTGACCTCAATAGCAGTCAAATACCTGAGTTGTCCACACTCAAGTGTGAATGTGGCGCAGGTACTTAGTTTGATTGAGCCATTGTGCAGGACAGGTGTACACATTTCTCCCCTAGAAATTTTGGTATGTTAACATTTATTAAAATGAATACAGGGCACATTCCACACAGCACAATCATGTCAGCATTCCTATCACATGAAAGTGGCAGTGGTGATGAAGATGAACCCAGAATCTAAGGTTGTTCGCATTCACTAATTGTCTTCTACTGAGGGAGATAAAGCACAGATGATGGAGGAATTTCCATGTGGGGACAACTTCTTGTCTGGAAGACTGTGAGAACTGCCTCCTTGATGAGGATGATTGAAGCATAAAAAGAAATGTGTTCTGTCCATCCATTCTTCCCTATCAGTTGAACCCTTTTCTTTATGATTCAACTTTGTTTTCCTGTAATTTTATTTTTCCCCAGGTTCTGCTGCTGTTCCCTACATCCATCCAATTACCTACCTTTGCCCTCTCCTATGTGATGCCAACAAACAAACTAGAAAATTAGTGAACACTACATCCTTAAATGCCAATGCCAAAAATAACATTGACCACCGTTGCCTCCACTATATTCACCCAGAGTGAAAAACCCAGACTGTGAAGCTGGTATAAATGCCATTGCCAGTCATGCAGACCATGCATCCTCCAACCATCAAGACACTGCCTTCTTCTCCTTTTCCTCTTGCCTGCTTGTGTCCTACACATCCACCAACAACATGGGCCACAGCTGCCTGTACCCCATGCATCCAGAATGAGAAACCTTTACTCTTGAGCCAGCGTAAATGCCATTTCCAGGCAGACCTCCAGCCAGCCAGCCTTGAATCCAAGCCTCCAGCCAGCCAACCCAACAAGGCAGCAAGACCTAAAGTCCAGCAAGGCCCAGCTTTGTCTGCTGTGATGGCAAGTTACTTTCACAGTTGTTCACACTCTTTATCCTCACTGTTGTTGGTGACTGTACTCCCACAAGAGAAGTTTTCACCTTGCTTGCAAGACACTAAAATGTGTTTCTTTCTAGTAGTAGCAGTAGTAGTAGTAGTAGTAGTAGTATCAGTAGTAACAGTAGTAGTAGGTTTTTTGTTTATTCAGATCAACGCCCATTCCCAGGGGCTCACAGAACTTTATAAACATAAAAATTAAATCAGAAAAAAAAATAGCGTGATTTTACAACATCATCAATAAATAAATAAATAAATGAACAACTTCTGAGATTAGTAAAACACTGATAGAAATAGGTGGCAACCAGTTCCAGGAGGCACCTACATAGAATGAAAGGCTTCCTTGAATAAGAAGGTCTTCAGGACCCTTTTAAAGGCCTCCACCAAGGGGACCTCCATCAAAGATCTCAGAAGTGGGTTTCACAGAGCTCTGCCAGCTACCTCAAAAGCACAATCACTCGATGGCTTCAGTCTTGCCCTGGGAACAGCCAGGAGGCCTATCAGCAACCTGACTGCTGCATTTTTCATCAGCAGCAGGCATTGTAGGACAGTTGCACTAACCCAGATGTGCAGAGCGTTACAGTAGTCAAGTCTGGGTCACAAATGCGTGTACCAGTGATTGCCAGAATTCTGGGGGGCCAAGTCTTTAATTCAGGTAAAGTTCCTGAGATGATTTATTTATTTTATATTTATTTATATACATATTTGGAAAAACAACCTTTGAGCGTGAGCTCTTTCACAAAGGTTCCACGTCAATGAAACAATACAAATTGATACAGACATAGAGTTACACAGGAAACAGCTAACTTATTTACAGAAAGCAGCTTCAAATGGCAGCAAACAAAGGTTTAGCAGATTGTGTACAGTTTAAATTGTTTCTTTAAGAAGAAGAAGAATCAGCATTTATATTGCGCTTTTCATACATCCAAAGCGCTTTACAAGCAATGCTAGACTGGTAGTGAAGTGACTGAATGTGTGGTGGCAGCCATATCGCACATCATCACCCACACACAGCCTGGATAATTGCATGAACTGGTTTATGGGAAGGGGAATGTTGGCCAGGACACCGGGAATGTTCCCTACTCTTTTGTGAAGAGTGCCCTGGGTTCTTTTACTTCCACCTGGACACCCACCAGGATGGGCAGAAGGGACCTCGGTTTAACGTCTCATCCGAAGGACGGCACACCCCAGCAGTACAGCACCCCCCAATACTGCACTCGGATGCCAGTGATTTTTAGGTGCATGTTCAGTCCCAGTGTGGGATGAGAACCCATGACCTTCTGGTCCAGAGGCGGATGTGCTACCAACTGAGCCATGCTGACACCTAAGTGAATCATGACTAGGGTTGCCAAGTTGGCAATCATGAAGTAGCCTTGCAACAGAGGCCTTGTAATTAGAAAGGAGGGAAGAGGGTGAGAAACAAGGGGAACCTGCAGGTGATAGAGAGAGGCGGGAACACAGCACAGTAAAACAGGGAAAAGAGGGAATGCCAATTGAGGGGTGGCTTGGTGTCAGGAGGGACAAAGCTATAGGGTGGAGTCCAAGGGAGGAAAACAGGATAGCTCTCACAGTCGGGTGGGGGGAGCTGAAAAGGAAGGGCCTAATCAGGGTAGCTTGTTACAGTACACAGTTGGGAGGGGGCTAAAAAGGGTCGGCCTAACCAGGGTGGCTTGGTACAGAGGGGTCAGGAATTTAGGGAGAGGAAGCCACTCCAGACTAGTACTGACACCTGAGCCTCAACGTTCAGTCTCTTGTTCAGCATGACCCCCAGATTCTTCACCATTGCAGAGTCTACCAGCTTGGAGAGACCAAGCACAAGGCAAGTCCTCTCTTCAGTTGCCTCTGCATCCCACCTCTGACCAGGTTCAATTATTAATACTTCCATCTTATCTGAGCTACGTCTTAGCCAGGTGGATGACATCCAGTCCTAAATCTCGGCCAGGCCCACATTAAAGTAGTTCAGCTGCAACAGGCATCCAAGGTGCAAAAAACAGATACAGCTGGGTATCATCTCCATAACAGCGGAATTCCAACCTGTAACATCTAGTGGTCAATGCCAGGGTAGCATGTACACCACGAACAACATAGACGAGAGGACTGACACCTGGGGTATGTCACAGAGCAGGAACTTGAGGAGTGAGAAACTCCCCATCACCACGCTCTGCATCCTACCTCTGAGGAAGGACTCAAACCAGCTGTTGACTGTGCCAATGAGTGCACAGTGCTCTCTGAGGCAGTTCAACAACAGAATGTGGCTCACTGTGCCAAAAGATGATGGGAGATTGAAGAAAATGAGAACTGACAATTCTGTGTCTCACACCTGAGAAGGTCATTATGCACCTGAACGAATATAGGACTAGATTTTCAAAGGTCCGAGACTGAGGCAAGGTGCTTGCATCTAAAAAATGACACAAGGAGCATGCTGCATCAAAAGTTGCATCAATTCCAATTTCCTAACGCAGCTTGCATGGAAAGAGTAACTGCCTGTGCCAGAGTGCCTGGCATCAAGCTTGCATAAAATAGAAAAGTACACCACGCCACAACATGCCTTGCATAAAAAAATTAAAACAAAGATGCACCATCTCTTTTTTTTTTATTTTCAAAGGTGGACCTATTAACACTGTGCTGAAGATAGTATGCACCTGTCAGACCAGCCACAGTTGGTCTGACACTAGAATATAAAAGTGGCACACAACTGGCAGGCAGAATTGAGTCACAACTGAGACGGCAGTGTAGCAGCACAAGCACCAGAAGAGTGATAGTAAAACATGCCAGGGGCATTAGCCCTAATGAGCATCAGGCTGGCCATGCTAAAGTGGCAGAGACATGCCCGGCAATAGACTGGGAGGGTAGTAAAGCAGGCCAGGCCACAAAGACAGTGGACAACCCACAGGAGATATGCAGCAAGGGTATATTGCAGGTGAACATCATATCAGGACTAGAGATGGGTGAAGTCCGCAAACTTCGATACATGAAATACTTTGTGCAAATTTTCCACAATTTGAAAAATATTTTGCGGGTGCGAAGTGCAAAGTGTGAAATTCCGTCCACAAAATGCAGAAATTAGTCTGCGAACTGTGGAATTTCACCTATGAACGGTGGAATTTTGTCCACGAATAGCAGAATTTTGCTACTCGAGTGCAGAATTTTTCACTTTGAACCATCAGAATATTTCACGGATTGCTCGAAATTTGTGAAATATTTCACAGGGTGAAATTTCTGACTTCACTAGAACTTTGCTGCATCTCTAACCAGGACCTGATGGAGGAACTGTGCATAGCATGATACCAGCTGAACAAGGCTACAATCATACAAACATATGAAATTTGCCAGAAGATAAAGGCTTAGAGGTCTATTAAGTCTGCTCTAATGTGCAGCTAGCACCCCTTATTTTGCTGTGCCATGAGCTAAGAGGTAACCTGCAAAGTAGAACACAGAGAGCCATGCCGTATCAGTTGATGTGAAGGTCAGCACTACACTCTGCTTTCCAGCAAGTGGGAGTTTCCAGGCCATTACAGGTGATACCATGAGCATCTCACAGTCATCTGTGTCAAAGTGCCTCACACAATTCCTAGAGGCACTGCTACACAGGACAGAGGTACATCAGCTTCCTGCAGGATGCCCAGCAGCAGCAGGCCATAAAGCAAGGTTTCTACAGTCGTACCCTGTGAATATGTTGTGCAGATTATAGTGTCGTATAGTCCACGCAGCTAAAATAATGAAGGACAATACAGCTAGAGGAATATTATAGTGCAGATATGTTACAGCTATCCCTGTAGGTATTGTCAATCGGGATGCAGAGGATGAAAGCTCTGCTGTGTGCTATGATGCCAAATTGCTGCTGTGGTGCAAAGGTTAGGGCCATAGGCAGTGAAGGGCGGTAGAATGTCTGATGGACCAGGGTTTGATTCCTGGTACTGTGTGTTTTTATTTCCTCCCAAGTATTTCCCCATCCCCGAGTTGCCTACCCCCGGGGATGGTTTTATTTAGTTGGGGGAGTGTGCAGATGGGGACTAGCCCCACCAATGGGGTGTGAGAGGTGCAGAGACCCCCACAGACAGTCAGTCCAAGTGCTTTATTGGTAGAGCTTGGCATTTTTCTGATGCACTACCTTGTGTTTTGCTGCTTTGCTTGTGCAGTTTTTGACTGTGTTTTTCCGCAGTCAGTGTTAAGACCCAGTGCCTTCTACAGCATAGCATACTTTCCATGTGTACTGGGTGCACTAGATTGCTCACACACACACACACACACACCACTATAAAGGTACCAGCAACCTAGAAGGACATCTATGTCAACAGAAAGGGATACCACTCTATGAACATGCAAGCTGTATGTGACAACCAGTGCCGTATCTTGGATGTAGTTGCCAAGTATCTTGGATCCTGTCACAATGCATACATTTTCAAGCCTGTATGAGTCATTTGAATGTGGAGACATACAGGATGGATGGCTCACAGGTAAGTGCATGATCCACACTCCTGTACACTAGGACCCTGCATGGGCAGATACGGTGAGGACAGCCACATAGCCCGACATGTGCATAGGGTACACCAGTGGGGTGTGCCACATGTTAGGCATGTTGCCACATCCTGTGGATCCACACAGTGTACATGGTACAGCGACAGAAATGGTACCTGGAAGCTATGTGCTGGAAGAAAAGGCATGGTGATAGGTGGCAGTGGCCATGGTATAGCACGTACAGCATATGGCAGAGTTGGCATGGGGCAGCAGAGAGACCATGGATGGGTGTGGCAGCAATGGTGGTGGCACAGGTGGGTCACCCTGCCCTGTGGGCAGCCTAACCTGCTGACAAGCAGCCACCAGTGTAGGTGAAATATGCCTGGATAGAAACAAGCTTCCAGCAGTAACCAATGCATTCTTTTTCCACAGGTGACAGTGGATATTCACAGCAGCCATAGCTGATGACATCCTAAAACTGAGGCTGAGATATGTTACAATAAGGCAAGCATTCTCATGGTCCATGATTGAGAGGACTGTGAGGCTCCTGAAGATGAGATTCTGGTGCATTGATAGATTGGGGGGAGGCTTCCAGTACACCCCAGCAGTGTCATCTAAGATCTTCCTGGCATGCTGCATTTCACAACACTGCAATAGCACACAGGATCACAATGCCATAGGTGGATGTTGAGCAAGGTGGAGACCATGACAACCTGGATGCCAGACCCGTGCAGGTGACCACAAAGACTAGGACTGCAGTAGCTGGACACTGTGCCAGAGCCCAATTGGTCACCAATCATATCAGCTGAGCAGACAGCAACACGTATAACCTACAGAGGGAACAGTCAGTGCTTAATATCAAATCGGAAAGCTCAGTCAGCTGGATGCTGACCTGCAGAGGAACATGACTGCCATGCCATGATGAGAAGCACAGCAACGCCCATATAGCAGTAATGGGATGGCCACTGTCCCATGCAGAGGATGGTGATGCCACAGCTATGCCAAAGCACATGTTCGGGAGCAACACAGGACATTCCAACTGCAGCTACAATGACATAGGCATGGACTGAGCAGAGCTGAGCCAGAGGTGTGGCTGCCTAGTGCTGCCTACAGGCAATGGCAGCACTGTTGAAAGTATTGTGCCTATCACCTGTATGAAGTCTCCAGGGGTGCTAACACACATAGATGGAGGCAGTCAACAGAGAGTCAAATCAGGTCAGCTTTATTTAATTAAGCTCATTTCTCAGATTGTGACTCAATGCGCTTTACAGAGTGACATATTTTAAAAATATTTCAATCAAATAGCATAAACTCACATATAAACAATCTTTCATTAAAAATATATTAATTAGAAAACATCTTCAGCTCCCTCTTGAAAACGTCTATAGTCTGACTCTCCTATACATGATGAGGGAGGGAGGGAGTTCCACAGGATAGGGGCAGCTGATACAAAAGCACTTGCTCCAGATGTCTTAAGAGATGTCCTAGGAACTGCCAAAAGACCCTCATCAGTGGAGCGTAAGGAGCTGGTGGGCAAGTAGGGAGATCTTGCAGGTAACCAAACCCCTGTCCGTGTAGGGCCTTGTAGGTCAGCAAACTTACCTTGAAGGAGATCCACCACCTAACTGGCAGCCAGTGCAGAGAACACAGCACAGGTGTAATATGACACTATCTAGGAAGACTGGTCAGCAACCTGGTCACAGCATTCTGCACTAGCTGCAGGTGGTGAAGATCTACCCCCGCTAGCCCCAGGTAGAGGGCACTGTAGTAATCTGGCACAATGTCACAAAGGCATGTACTAGTGTCAGCAGATCATCTGGGGGTATCAGGTATATCACCCTGGCGATATTCCTCAGATGGTAAAATGAGGTCTGGACCACAGCCAACACCTGTGATTTCAGGGTCAAGCCACAGTCAAAAATAATATCAAGGTTCCTCACTTGATCAGAGGTAAGCAGCTGAGAGTGCCCAAGCCTAAGTGCTGAGACTTGACCAGACTGCACCCTCATCCCCTGCTGACCAGGTTTCAACAACAGGAGCTCTGTTTTATCTGAATTCAACCTCAACCAGTTTGCCCTCATCCAGTCTTGGATCTCGTCAAGGCAGGTGTTCATAACTGAGACCATCTCCTGCTGTTCAGGTGCAAAGAACATGTAGAGCTGAGTATGAACTGCATAGCAGTGAAAACTCAGCCCGTACCACCTTATAATGTCCCTCAATGGTAGCATGTACACCGCAAAAAACATGGGGGACAAAATGGAGCCCTGCAGGACCCCACATGTCAGGGGCACGGGGACCGAGGAACAAACCCCCAATGACACCCATTGCAACCTGCCAATGAGGAAAGATCTAAACCATTTGTGGACTGTAACCATCAGCCCACAATATACCCGCAGATGCTACAACAGCACCCCATGGTCCACAGTGTCAAACGCTGCTGAGAGATCAAGGAGAACAAGGATGAAATGCCTCCCCCGATTTCTCACTGACAGGAGGTCATTCAGCACCCGAACAAGGGAAGTCTCAGTACTATGCCTTTTCCTAAATCCTTACTGGACAAGCTCATAGATGTCATGGGCTGTTAAATAGGTCTCCAGTTACACAGTCACCACCTTTTCAATAACCTTCCCCACAAAAGGAAGGTTAGAGACTGGTCTGTAGTTTGCCAGGCAAGCTGTATCTAGTGAAGGTTTCTTAAGAAGGGGTCTTATGACCGCCTCCTTCTGGGGCTCTGAAAACCCCCCATCACCAGAGAGCATCAGACTGTCTTGGCAAGGACTGGGCAGATGGTATCAACAGATCCCACTAAGAGGCATGTTGGTCCTGGGTCCAAACTACAGTAGGTTGGCCTTAGCTCCCGGATGACCCTCAGGACATCTACTACCGCAACCTGATTGAAGTTGGGCAAGACAGAATGAGAGCCTGTAACCTCATGCCCTTCACCACAATGCCCATTTGAGGGCGCCGACTGGGTCTCCGATCTGATGGCGGCAACCTTATCATCATTAAAACAGAGAAAACATTGCATCTTGACTGCATAAAAGCTTCCCCCGGATTAAAGACAGGCTGGGTTACATAGCTTGTCCATGGTGCAGAAGAGCTGAGCCAGTCTGTTTACCATTGCAGCAATCTCCTTGGACAGGAATTCTGTCTTCTCACAGGATAGTGCTGATTGACGGTCCCTATAATGGGCCATCAATATAAGCTTGTCTGCTGCCAGACAAGACCTCTGCCAGCGATACTCTAACCTTCAACCCCTACCCCTCATCTCCCTGAGAATCTCATCAAACCAAGGAGATCTTTGGTGTGAGGTGAGCGGTTAAACACAGAAAGGTGCAATGGATTTGAGGGTCTCAGTAATCACCCTGTTAATGATCAGAACCAGTTCCCCTGGCTCCTCACATGCACTAATTGGACCTGATAGGTCCAGCACACCATCAGATGCCATCACTGGACTATCTTCATAGGGGAGGGTCTATTCGAGGGGGCAGCTCAAATGAAAACCTCACAGTATGGTGATCCGACCATTCAACTGGTTCCACCATCAGGTCAAAGAACTCCATTCCCAGTTGGAGATGAGGTCCAACGAGTGTCTGTGTATATGGGTGGTGGAGGTAACAACCTGTGTCAGGCCCAATGAACACATTAGTTGGAGGAAGTCTTGGCCAAACTGCGAGAGTTCATCATGGACCCAGGCATTGAAGTTGCCCAGAATAATCCATCTGGGTGACTCGAATACCACCTCGACGATGAAGTCCGTGACATCCTGTGGAAATTCCTTCCCATCTCCAGGTAGTCGGTAAATGAGAAGGAATCTGCAACCAACACTCTGCACTCCTCTGAACAACGACACACTTGAAGACCTCGCCTCTCCCACTGGGAGGGCTGTGAGGTTCAGGTTCGACTTAAAACATATTGCCACCCCGCCACCCCCATTATCCTTTCTTGGGCAATGTATCACCAGGTACCTGGCTGGAATAGCCTATTCCAAAACTGGGCCAGCATTTTCTTCCAGCCAGGTCTCGGTGATGCAAGCCAGATCTGAAGTTACAACAAGATCAGCTATAATAGTCGTCTTGTTCTTAATCGATCTGGCATTGTGCAACACCGTCCGAGAAGGATAGGTCAATGAGGCTGGTCTGTTCACCTTCCCACCCATTGTGGAGCCTTTGGGTATGGGCACCAGGCAAGAAGGACCCCACTCCTGGGCCCATTTCACATCAGGGTGTCTCCTGGTCCCCACCACCCCAATATGTCCCCCCTTCATTATACTTCCCCCACCAGCCCCTGCAAATCCTCATTTCCTACCACTCCACAGTATCCCCAGCACTCTTCAGCATTTATATACCCCAGGTGACAATGGGGGACAGTCTATGGGCTGGAGACTGCAGAGCCTGGAAGGAGAATAACATTTTTTGTTGGGTGCCGAAGACCAACACATCTCAATAGCATACCACTAAAAATCCAACCCTCACAATTCATGCTTTGTGACGAATAGTCCCTAATGACATACACTCTCACATACGCATACACACTCACAGCCACTCACACTTGCACTCTTCACCCGCTACCTCCCAAAACTAAACCACCCTCCCTCTCAGTACCAATAATTTTTAATAACAATTTCTTATTTCAGAGGCATTCAAAAGTCCATTTAGCAACAACAGTTTTTGTTGTTGTACAAAGAGCAGTTCCTTTTCAGGGCAGAACTGTACAACAGCACCAGAGTCACAAAACAGGCCAAGCTCCAGGATCCCCAGGGCTCTCACTCCTAAGGTCTAGGTTTTCAGGCTGGGTCATAAAATACAGACCCTCAACCCCTCTCACTAGTTAAGGACTGCTCTGGACCTGCCTTTGAGTTCAGGTCCTGAAATTTATTACTCAGCCAGGGAATCTCTCCAGATTGATTCTCAGTGGTACTGATTCAGAGGGTGACATGAAGTGCATGTGGTGTGTTTCAGTGGCCAGTTACTACAAGGGACTGAAGGAAGAGTACTGGACTGATACACCAAAACTGTGGTTGTATGACTGCTGGAGGCAGAAAACAGGGTGGAAGAGGTAAACCCCCTACATGTAACATGAGATTCATGGTGGTGTGCCTGAAGAGTAGGAGGGCTGGGGGTCCATGTGTTATCACGGTGTCATGGCAAGTGCCTGCAGCCAGCTGTAGTCTGTGTTCCAAGAGGAAGACCCATGGCCACAGCAATGCAGGGGCTGCTGGCCCAGTGGCTCAGCAGCTACATGGGCCCCGGCCATCCACCCCACTCGGGGAATGGTGAACAGTGTTCCACAGAGAGCACCTGTCCCCCTCTGAGGGACATGTTGTGGCTGTGATGCTGTTCCCCTATAGGCAGATGTGCATGGCACATGATGGGCCCACCTCTGGCAGTTTTACTGTGCCATATAGGACTCCCCTGGGGTGTTGGCACATGGCTGTCTGAAGTGCTGCCAGCCAGAGTGCAGGCACAATGTAAGTTACATTGTGCAGCCCATGACATTGCTGTGTCCCCTGACAACAGTGTTTTTGGCCGTGGGGGGAAGGGGGGCAGTGGTGATGCACTCTATGTACACTGTGACAGTCACATGGCTGTGTATGTTAGTGTGGTGCCACCCTGGGGTGAGAGAGAAGCAGGTGGTTGGGATCATGGGGATGGCAGGGTGGCATGAGGTGTGGTACACACACGCCATGTGATTTGGCATGAAGCGTGGTGCCTGTCACACTATAAAGTGTGAAAAGTGGGATCTCAGCATACTGACACCACTGGAAGGAAATGCTGCAAACTGTGTCAGAAAATGGAGGTATTTTTTTGATGCAAGTTACATTGGCCAACGGAAATGGTGCATCAAAAAGACATCTACTGCGTTGGAATGTATGTGAGGCACCCAGTGGCCCTGCAATGTGCCTGGCACCTCCAGGAGCACTATGTATATTGAACAGTCACATTCACAGCATCTGAGGTGTGCAGCTCTGTCCAAGTGCCTTCATACAGTTTACAATGACTTCCTGGACTAGGTCCCCAAATTTTACAGATGAGGAGACTGCCCTCCTCATAAGTCAGGTGGAACAGTGGGCCAGGGTATTGCTGCCATGAGGCAGCAGCAGGTACATCCCCAAGGCAATAGACAAGGTGTGGAAGTTGACTGCTGCAAAACTGAAGCGGCTGTCTGGGGTGTGATGCAACACCAGACAAATGAAGCATAAATGGAACGACCTATCCCTGAGGGAGCCAGAGATCCTGAAACACTTCAAGGACATGGCCTGAGAGGCAGATGTTGCAATTCATGGAGGACATCACTGGGCCACAGGCAAGTTTTGGCACACACACACCTGCGGTATGTGCTCTCTTTATGGTCTCCAAAGTGTGACTGAGTGGTCCCACCTGTGCGCACATACCTCTGCAGCACCTTTTGACTGTTGACCCTGTTGGTGTGCACAGAGGTATGTCATTGCTCCACAACAGTGGGCAGGTGCACATCGTTGAGTGTGCATGGGGTGTGTCACAGGGTACTTATGGCCTGCACAGGCACCGCCCTGCCCCCCCCAGTCCAGTGGGGCACTGCACGCATGCATGCTGCTGGCCCTCTGGCCTGTGCAGTGGGTTCACATGACAGCTGTTCAGTACAAGACAGCAGGAATCCCACTGACCCTTGCAATATGACCCTCGCACATGGCGTCGTACACCACCATTCCCCATGCCTGCCATGCCAAGCTGAGCCCTGTGCTGCAACTGACAACCTCCCCATCACATGCAGGTCCCCTCCAAGGCCAGGGTTCCATGTGGTTGTGCCCCCCAGATGGGACATTTTACACACATGTGGTGCTATAGTAGTGGATATTGCCTGCTGTACATCTGTCCAGACAACCCTTCATGGGGCTACCGCACATCTGGGCTACCTTCTGGCATGGCAGTCAGGCTACATAAGCATGCAGTAATTGCAATGGTGACATCCAGAGTGCTCATTACACCTCCCTGGTTGTGGACTGTGCTGCAGCTAGCTGCCTCCTGCTGGTGCACCCCCTTCTGCAGCGTTGCTATGCTCTTACCACGGTCCATTTCACTGTCTGCATGTGTGTGGTCCTCCCCTCCTATCCCCTGTGCCTGCCTTGGCTACTGGTACAAGTGTAAAAGCTACAAAAGTGGTGTGCTGTGCATACCTGCCATCTAATGCTGCTGGTGACAGTGCCTGTGCCTGTTGACTTCGCCCCCTGTCATAATGAACCAGACACCTACCTCATGGTCCCAAGGGTGCAGCGGCAGGGCTGTGCTGGCTGAGTCTCTGTTCCTCTGGCTTCCCTGCAAGGTGGTGGGTGGTCCTGTTGTGGTGTGGTGGGTGATGGCTCTGTAGGTAGTGGATGGCGATGGTGCTATGTGTGGTGGTTGTCGGATTCGAGCATCCAACACAGGTGTTCTGCATATTTCCCGGGCGTGCATGCATCCACTGTGCTACGGGTGCTGCTCAGCTGTGGTCCCGACTCCTGCCTGGCTTGTCTGTGGGGCTATTTGTGTGCGCAGTGCGCATGGGGGGAACCCCCGCGGAAAGAAGACATAGGATCTATGCTGTGTTCCTGCAGGGTGGAATTCCCCGTCATTTCCTGGCTCCGTGGTGCCAGGCTCTGTATTGCTGTGAGCCCACTCTCCCTACGTGGTGCAGCCATGCACTGTTCTGGCATGCACTGTTTTGGAGAGGCACTGTACTGGGGCCATATGCGCTGATGTGCCCCTAGTCTGCACTCTAGTGGTCTGCGCTATGCTAGGCCATACGCCGTTTTGGGTCTGTGCCGTGGTGCATGCACTTTCTTACATGCACCCTTCTGGGTGCACTATATTGACCTGGTAGGTTCCCAGTCGTCCCTTAGGCTTTCACCCCTCTTTTTAAAATCTGCCCTCCTGAAGTCCAGGAACCTCTTCCTTGTGTGGTTTGATGCCACAGCCTTCCTTATATTGAACAACACCATATGATGATCATTGGTCCCTAAGTCTCCTCCCATCCTGACTTTGCAACACTGTCCCTGTTAGTGAGCATCAGGTCCAGCATTGCCCCCATCACAAGTGGGTTCACTAAACAGTTGCCTGAGGAATGCCCCCTGCAGAAAGTCCAGGATGTCCCTGTTTCTATCTGAAACTGCTCCTGGGACGTTTCAGTCTATGTCTGGCAGGTTGAAGTCCTCCACTAGCAGCACCTCCCCCTTTTCTGCTATCTTGCCAATGGCTTCCAACAGTACTTTATCTAATTCCTCTCCTGTGCTGGAGATCTGTAGATCACTGCAGTGATCATGGTGGCTCCATTCCCCTTCTCCAAGGTGACCTACAGTACTTCTGCATTCCCCTGTATTCCCTGTATCACCATGGTTTTTATGCTTTCCATCATGTAAAGCACCCCACCCCCTCCTTTCCTTCCCACCTGGTTCTTCCATAACAGAGTGTAGCCCTTTATGGCCACATCCCAGTCATGGTTTTCAGTGCACCATGACTCAGTAATGGCCACAATATCCAGGTTGGCCTCTGCCATGATGGCCTCTAGGTCCAGAATCTTATTTCCTAGACTTCCAGAATTTGCACACATGGCCTTCCAGATTTTGTTTCCACTCTACTTGTTGCCCCCTTTTTTCCTTTTTGCCCTCCCTCTTTCCTACCTCTCTTTTAATGCTCCCATTCCTTCCCCCTTTGTATCTATCACCATGTTCCATTTATTCATTTGCACCCTGGAGGATTCCTCTCCTCTCAGGTTCTCCTTACTCAGTACTTCAGCCTGTGGGGGGGGGGGGAGTTTCTGATTCCTGATTCCCTCTACCACCCCCTTGGCTGGTTACATGTTCTTCAAAGTTACACTTAAATTGTCCACTGAGGACTGTGGTTTCTCCCAGGTGGAAGCAGACCATCACCCTTGTATAGGCCTTTATCCTCTCAGGTGGGTCTCCTGTCCCCAGTGTAGCTAAACCCTTCCTCTCTGCATCATTCCATCAACCTTGGGTTGAATCTCCTGGTGTGGAGTTCCCTCTCCTGTCCACTGTTGAAGACAGACAGCACCTCAGCAAAAGCCACTGAGCAAGCTACCTGTCTAAGACCACTCCACAGCTCCCTAAAGTCCCCCTGTACTATCCCAGCCCTGTCCCTAGCCAGGTCATTAGTCTCCATGTCGACAATGACATCCAGCTCTCCCTTCCAGCCTGCTGCCCTAGCGATTCTCTGGATTCATTTCCCATCCTTGTGGGCTGTGGCACCAGGTCAGCACCTAACCTGCCCCCCCTTCCTGTTGCAAAATCTATCCCCCTTACAGTTGAGTCTCCCACCAGAACTTGCTTCCTCCTCATCTGGGGTCCTGTACCACCCTCATTGGGGTCTCCACTATGGAGGGCCCACACATTCCCCTTAGTCACTACCATGGGTGCTTCCTCCTGGCAGTCCCACCCCACCAGAGCAGCATATGAATTTTGTAGTGGTACCAGTTGAGGAATGTGTCTCTGTCCCACCACTCCTACCCTTCCAGAGCCCACCATAGTCCAGCCATTCCTCCTCCCTGGGATCCTCTAAGGTAATGCTGGCAGACTTGGTGGCCTCTTGGTTGTTGAAGAGGTCCCCCTAATCCTTGCCAACTTGGCCTGGAGTCTAGTGACTTCCTTCTTCATCCCAGAGAGGTGTGTGCAGATGGGGCAGCACCACAGTCTCCAGAGGGTCTCTGAAAACTGTAGTTCCAGAGCCACTGCACTGCAGCATTCCCAGCATTCTCAACCTCTGTTCTCCTTGTGTTACCTGGAGATACTTTTGTACCCTTACCCCTGTTAGGGTGTTTCTAGTTTCCCCATTTTTGTTTATTTCTATTTGTGTTCCCCCGTGTCTTTTTTAACTCTTTATATACTCCTACCCTAGAAAGGGTGTTGCTCAAATTCCCAGTTTTGGCCTACCTTTGGCCTTCCACCCTTCCCAGCAGTGACTATTACAAAGTAGTGAACAGGTGCCTGCCCTAGTCAACTGGCAAAGTCCCCCACTTCTCCAGTTCCTTCTGCTGATGCCTACAACACCAGTCTCCTGTTTAACTCATTTGCTGTTCCACTCCCTCTGTGGACACAAATATGTGGGACACATTGGCAGTGGCTTATGTGGAATCTGCTCCCTTCCTGTTGGCACACTATTGGCTGTAGGAGGTCAATTATCAAGTAACTAAGGCTCCAGGCCAGACAATTAGCACCCATCCACCACATTACAGGGCCAGACACAGTTCTTATAATATGACACCTAAATGTGGACTGCTCTCAAATGTACCCTTTACTCAATAAGAACTACTTCAATTTAACCAAGTTTCACTACAACTTACCCAACCTACATTGTCTCTAGAGGTGGGTGAAATTAGCAAATTCTGAATTTACAGAATCTTCATGAAATTCCTTGAATTGTCACAAAATTTTATGAATTGTTTTTGAATTTTCAAAAATTGTTTAAGTTGACATAGCCCGGTCTGTGTGCAATGTAAGGATTGAACATTTGGCATGAGTATTTTATGATATACAGTATGACAAAACAGTTTTCCAAGTTTCATGCCATTTGGATGAAGAGTGGGGGAAATTGTAGGGGCACAAAATCTAGTAACTTATTATTCATGTGAAAATTTTTAAAAATATTTCTATGCTTACAACTTAGCCATCTTTGAAGCTACATAATTGAAAACTTAGATGTATGATTTCTTGGAAAATTCATAGAAACTGCTAAATAGAGATTGTAAGGTTCAGTTATGACCTGCCCCATGGCACAACTTCCAAGGGCTCGCTTCAGAACCTGGGTCATCACCATGATGTTCTGATGCTGGGACCATGGTGGTTACCTTAAAGCGTAATATGTAGAGTCAATGAACCTAACAACATTGGTGAGATTCCGTTCTCTAACTTTAAAGGAATAGAGGCTTAAAATTCAGTAGTTTACATAACTGGGAAATGCAATTTTAAAATGTCTGAAAGTTCGGGGGCTTATATCTCAGTCACTTTTAAAGCTACAGATCTGAAACTTGGCACACATATGTATGGGTATGGGTAATGCCGCCACACAAAATGGTGCAATTTACACAAACACTTTAAATTTATGTAGTTGCTAACTGTGATTTTAATATTTCTGATGTTTGGAGGCTTATAACTCAGTCACTTTAAAGACAGAGATCAAATACTTGGTACACTTCTGTGTGGGCACTATGACAGTCACCTTTCCAAATGTGCTGAGTAATTAATTTGTCTTTTTTCTTCACAGGTGACAGGAATAGCAAGACTGGGAGTGGACAATGAATATATCATCCGTGCAGTCACACACACTGACTAATTGATTAGAGTCTAAATAATGTTCTCTTGTCTTCACAGGTCTCCAATCCTGTTGCCTTCTCATCCAGCAAGCCAGACTTCTTATCTGTCTCGTGCACCTTCACTGCATTTCAAGGCATGGCCATAACCACTGTGACATTAAGTATCCTGTCCAAAAGTTATTTCTTCTTTCAATGTTTTATTTTTTGTTTCCTTTCACATGTGCAACACTATAGGGAGTGTACTAGAATCTAAATAATTTCTATCATGTATTCTCTGGCCTCTTCCCATTCTGTCATGAATGCCTCCTCCTTCAGCAAGCAAGCCATTGCCATGTTCTCCACCAGTAAATTGTTGTGGCCAACAATGCAGTCTCATGCTTGAACCTCCTCTTCCAGCTTCTCCACCACTGTGTGTAGTCTTTTTAAAGTCAGCCCATATTCTGCATCCAGCATGAATATCAGTTAGCAACCCGATGCTCCTGCCTGATCCTAAATTGTCACACAGCTAAATAAAATATAAGAAAAAAGAGAAACAAGATCAAGACAGTAGATTGACAGTAACGTATAAATAACACTTAAGAATTTAAAAACAAAAGCAGAAAAAAAAAATCAATGCTTACTTTCCCTGGTAGGAAACACTGCTAATTTAAATAACCATACATGGACCATACCCACCAGCAACAGGATTTCATCCCCCTAGTCATAATGCCTGCAAAGAAAGGAATAGGAACAAAAGATGATTAGAAAGACACTGTTGCCTTCCACTATCCTCCCCACCCACACCCAAAAAGTAAAAAAATTAAAAATAAATGCTTACCTTTCCTGGTAGGACACATAGCAATACTCTAAGATCATCATCCAGATCTGTACCCCAAACAGGCACTATTATTTCATGACAAAATATCCAGAATTAATGGTCACTACAGTTCATCAGGACAGGTGCTATGGTGGGAGATGTAAACTCAGCAGAAGCAACTTATTAATTCAGGATGCTTATATCATTTCACTTCCTCATTCAAAAATTTCTATGCAGGAGAATTTATTCAACTGTGAATTTATGGGCACTAAAGTTCATTTATCCTTTGGATATACATATGTATAAGAACATGACCAGAATTGCTGCAAAGCTTTTCTGACCTGATTGTTGTAAAATGTAGCCCTCGGTTTTCAATACTGTACAGTTTAAAAAGGAAAGAAATTGGCAAGCAATAATAGAATTCCTATGGCTTAAGCTTGCATTTGGGAGGTGTACACAAGCCTCTGGGGAGGGGCTTCCTGAAGAATAATGCACTCCCCCAGCTCTAAGTCTCAGGCTCTCCACTAGCCAGAAAACTAGTGAAAACACCAGAACAGCCCTGAGACTGATGCCCAGCAACTACATGGAAACGTAACTGTAAGTGACACAGACTGAGCGGAGTGAGCGGATTGAAATGGCAACACTCAAATATGGTCTGTGTATAAAAGTGCTTTTAATTGTATTTTGCTTGTGTGTGCATGTGGTTTTAATTGACTATTAGTTTATTGTCGTAAGGTATAAAAGAGTCATTGTTCCATGTGTTACTATTCCCATGATTAAGTGCCCGATATAGGCATGAAATGTTGGGGTTTCCCCTATTTCCCCTTTGTTTATTTGCACTGTCTTTAATAAAAGTGATCTTTGTACACTAGCTCAGCATGGTCAGTGTATGATCTGTCTGTCAGTAATGTTGAAGTCAGTCCATTTTTTTTGGGGGGGGTTATGAGTAACTTAATTGTGGGCACCACCATTATTGTGAATTGTACCTGTCTGGTTTTTGAAAATTTGTATCCCCTTCCTTACTTTTTTTCTGAGCTTGAATGGATGGACTCAATGCATTTGCTTGTCACACACATTTCCTCTTTGATTTTCACAGACACTGACCCTTAAAGAGAGTGCAGCCTAATCCTTTTCCTGTCAGACCTATCCCTTTGGAATAACCATAATTTCACCTTCTTTTGCCCCAGTAATTATTTCCCTCACCAGGTCTCTATAAGTGCTTCTACATCCTGTACTACAAAGTACATTGGTTTCTCAGACCAGTCAATTCTGCTGTGTGTGATTCTCATATAGTATGACTTGCTTTGAAGTGAGTATTGACCCTCTTTGCTTCCTTGGTCCAACTAGTGGTCTGCTTTTCCTTGTGCTACCTAGCTCTGCTGCTCTTTGATTGGTGAACTCATGCATCTAACTCATGCCACTGGTGACCTCTGCAGTAGCAGCCTCCTCTATCCTTTAGTTTCCATCACCCTGACTACCCGTTCACTTACCATGACCATATCCCCTTCCTTTTGGTAGACCTGCAGTCCGTCTTGGCTTGGCTATGGAACACATTCATTTGAGCTGTACTGCAGGCTGGAGAATCACGTTACCTATACTAACATCAGGGTCTTGAAAAGCATATCCAGCTGTTTTGTTACATTTATAATTGAGTCCCCTATGAATCTCACCTTATGATCTCTGTAAGCAGCTTTTTACTTTCTGCTCCATGCCAGGTCAGGTGTACAGCTAGGCAAAATTCCTGGATATGATTTTCACAAAATTAACACAAAATTCCACAATCTTCACAAAAACTCATGAAATTCAAGTGAAAGTACTGATGCTATTCTGCAATATTTGTCTGATTATAACACGTACATCCTTTCAGCAAGAGATTAAAATGTTGACACACATAGCATACCTTTTACTGTCCATGCATCTCCCAAACTTAGTGACATTGAGTTTTATAGTTTTAAAGGTAAAAAATCTTGCAATTTTGCAGTTTATGTACTTGCAACATTTATTGTGAAAAAATCTGAATGTCTGGCTGCTTATACAATAACTCAGCTCTGTTTCAAGATATAGATCTGAAACATAGCATACATATTTAAGTGGTATGGAGATGCAAATTTGCAATCTGTTAGAGCAGATGAGTACTGTTAGTGTTAGATAGAAATACCTGGAAATATAATTTTGGCAACATTTTGTGGAAATTCTATAGATTTTTATGAAAGCAGAACAATTATTTCACCTGAATCTTTCCAACGGACAGCTCAAGTTTTTGTAGCCTCATTGTTGTTATTCTGCATTTCTTTATGTTAGTTAATTAGTTTTTATTGATGGGAAAGAAAAGTTAGGAAGTACTTCCTGTTTTCAGACTTGTTCCAGGAAGGGGGATACAGAAACAAGCCAGGTGATATTTAAACAAGTTAAGTTTTTAGTAGATTTTAGCATTATCTTTTAGAGCATGTTGTCTGTTCTCTCTCTCTCCTGTGTATCCACCCCCCCACACACACACACACACTGGCAAACCTCCAAATAAACTGTAGTACCTGCAGTTATGTGTTCTTTGCTGCATAAACATTTAAAATAAAGAAAATAAGTAAAATGAATGCATGGACATGTAATGGGCCGTTACCTATAAAGTTAGAGGAATTTGACTTAGATTTATTAAGTGTTTTACTGCATTTTTTCAAAATCTGGAAAGTTAATATAATTTTATGAGAAACATCTGTTTATAAGGACACCACTGTAAATGTGCCTATAGCTCAAGTAGCTATAACATTTTCTGTGTATTTTAAACAAATAAACATATAGGCCTGGATATTCAAAAGGGTTGCGCCATGCGCAACAGGGTTGCGCATGCGCAAGTCCAAAATTGCGCCATTTTGCGATATTCAGAAGGAGGCAGTTACGCCACCAAAAACATGCTGAGCAACAGTGCAATGAAAATGAAGGCATGCGCAACCAAAGGGGGTGGATCCATGCATAAAGAGCGCAATGCAATATTCAAAGACTTGAGCGATGCGCAATAGCGGCACAGCCGGAAATTGCGCACTAGCGGAAATGAGCCAAAATAAAAAGGCTCAAGGAAGCGGTGCAATAACGCTACAAGGCTGCCAAGTGGGGAGAGAGAGAGAGAGAGACACAGACAGACAGACAGACAACAGACAGGCTAGGGCAGGCAAGGAAAGTGTGGGACATAGGCTGTAGAGGCCAGCGGGGGGTGCCCGGTGCAGTGGAAGTAGCAGTGAGGACAGTGGGGGTAACACAGCAACAGCAGCCGGGGGTCAGAAGCCAGGGAGATGGACAGTGCCAGCTTCCACATGGAAGCTGTAATGAGGGGGTGAGAATGCATGCTGCAGGACGTGGCCGTGGAAGGCCCATCGCGTATGCCCCAACAGGCAGTACTGCGTCTGTGATCAGCTTGAGCTGTACACAGATGTAGAGATCGTGGGCTGGTACCGCCTGAACAGGGCAATACTGAGACAGCTCTGTGAGCTGTGCAGTGATATGATGCAGGCATCCTCATGACAGAGTCACGCTCTGTCGGTGGAGACCAAGGTGACAGCCTGCATGTGCCTGCTCACCACGGGCACCTTCCAGAGGCTGACAGGGGACACCACAGGCATCACTCAGTCGGCCACATCACGCATCCTCACTCAATTCCTCAGCGCACTGCTGCCACATGCTGCGGAGTACATCCATTTCCCCAGGACCGTGGCAGAGCGTGCATAGCAAACATGCAGGAGTTCCACAGGGTAGCACATGCTCATGCTCTAGGGCCATAGACTGCACCCATGTAGCCATTCACACACACACCTGGCCCCGATGGGCTCGCATATAGGAACAGAAAGGGATTCTCCAGTGTCAACTGCCGTGGTGGTGATGCCACCGGCGATAATCAATGTCTGTGCCACACACCCTGGTGGAGCACATGATGCCTTCATATGGTATCAGTCTGCACTGTGCCATCGATTCGAGAGTGGGGGACATCCCCACAGGACATCTAGTGGGTGAGTACACATGTATGGAATGCAAACTGGGCAAGGGTGGAATGCCACAGGTGCCATGGTAGTGGCACACAGGGATATGGGCAATATGGACCTGAACATGAGACTGATCTCCACTATCTCCACACAGGTGACAGTGGATACCACTCCATCCCTGGCTGCTCACACCGCATCGGTGCCCATGACCCCATCGCAGCAACGCTATAATAAGGCACATGTTTCCACACGCAACATCATAGAGTGGGTGTTTGGGATGCTCAAGGCATGCTTCCGATGCCTAGACAACTCCGGCAG
Organism: Neoceratodus forsteri; assembly: GCA_016271365.2. NCBI lineage: Eukaryota > Metazoa > Chordata > Ceratodontiformes > Ceratodontidae > Neoceratodus > Neoceratodus forsteri. The sequence continues at coordinate 592,692,420 of CM028133.1, read as the reverse complement.
TGCCCTACAGTACAGCCCCCAAAAGGCCTGTGGGATATTCCTGGCCTGTTGCATCCTGCACAACATGGCCAAAGACTATGGGATAGCCATACAGGTTGAAGAGGGGGACAGCGATGGGGACACCAGTGGCGCTGGTGTTGATGGTGATGCGCAGCCCCCCCAGGACGGTGGAACCCCTGAATGATCTGGCAGACCCAGCTGCACCAGGACACCATCACAGAGGAGCACTATGCAGAACGCAGGTAAGTCAAGGGGACATGTGCAACCAACACTGTCCATGCACAAACCACAGGCACACAGGGTAACACACCAGGGGTGCATGACGGCCAGGGGAATGGAAGGGTCCAGGCATACAAACACACCATCAGGGAGGGGTGAGCACTCATATGGACACACACACACCAGGCACAGAGCATACATGGGAACATGCACAGCACAGCAGAACCGACATTGCTAACACACAGCACCACCGACCACCCCCACCACCTGTACTGTCCAAGTACGTGTGTCAGATGCTGGGCACCCTTGCACCTTGGTGTACAGTACAATGCAGGCATCATCATGCACACGCACCTGTGGACAGCAGTTGGGAGGGTGCAGGTGGTCCGTGGTGTCGGCGTGAGCAGAGCACCCAGCAGTGCACTGCCCACCATGACTACAATGCACACATGGCAGCACCAGACAGGCCCGCACTGGCAGACAGCTCAGTCATGTAGCACTGCCCCACGGCCACCGCAGATGCGGGCATGGCCCGCCAGACCCAACAGCACTGGCAGGCTGAGCATGGGCATGGGGTGGCACTGTTGCACCACCAGGGGTCCCACTGTGCGAACACGACCTTGCCCGCACAGGGGTCTGCAGCATGCCGAACAAACCTGCACCAGGGGTGCTTGGGATGGCCACAGCAGAACCCGGTGTCGACAGGCCTGGTGTCGCACAACGCTGGGAACGGGGAGTGGAGAGTGCACTGTGTGGGGTGTGCGGTACAGGGGCACCTGACTGTGTGCCCAATGCATCCACGACAGAGACCACTGCCTGGGTCAGCCTGTCAATGGCGGCGGTCACATCCGTCCGCGCATACGCATTCAGCTCTGCATGGTCCAGAGCACACTCCTGCTGTGCCACTCCACAGCCACAGACAGTGCCTCCACGGACATTTCAACCCGCCTCTGCGGCTGTACTGATTCCGCAGCAGGCGGGTGTGCTCGTCCAATGGGTACTGTGCCCCAACGGCATCCTGTCCCCCAGGGTGTGGAAGGTCCTGATGCACAACACCCCTTGAGGGTGGGCGCTGTTCTCCAGGACCAGAAATGGGCGGATCAAAGGGTGGCGGACATGTGCCACCGCTTGACACTGTACCCCCAGACCTGGTGGGTGACTGCTGCTGCTGCCCCGCCAACTGCTGTGCCCCAGGGTCCACTCGTTCCACCGCTGTGCTAGCAACTGTGCCAGACACCTGCACAGCCACCGGTGCTGACAGGCACAGCCTGGGACTGTGCCAGCATGTTGGTACACAAGTTGGAACCAGAAAGGCCCAGGGGCACGTGCTGGCCTGCTGTGTGTCCATCATGGGACACACACCTATCACTGCCCATTGCAGTCCTTGCATCATCAATGGTGCAGGTACGTGCTACAGCCATAGTCACAGCATGCTGGCATGCTTGCATGCCAGACTGCTGAGACACAGGCTGTGCACCCCCAGCACCCGAATCACCGACACCAGAGTTGGCGGCCCAGGGTGCATGCTGCTGCAGTGCCAGCTGGCTGGTGATAGAGGTGGATGGACCCTCCTCCATGTCCAGCAGGTCATCATCATTGCCTGGACCCACCACCACCATCTCTTGAAGACGAACAGGATCTGTAACAGAAAGAGAGTACATGTGAGTGCATATGAACAACCTTCCCCCCAACCCCCCACAACACCACCACCATGTCATACCGTGCAGTGATGGGCTTCCACCTGTCTGGAATCCACCTCCTGGTACGCCCTCAATAGCGCTCTGCTGCATTGATGCAACCAGTGTCTCCTCAGCCGGGGTCAGCTCCAACACCACTGGTGGGCCCCGCCAGTGCCAGCACGTGCCGCCCTGAAGGCTGCCACCTTCTCCTTCAACCTCCTGTGGTCTGTCCCCATCTTCTTCTTGCATTCCTGCATGGAGTGCTGGTGGCTTCCGTGCAGGTTCACAGCCCGAGCTACCCCCTCCCATGCAGCCGCACGGGACTGAGGGGTGCCCCTCTGTCCACTCAGTACTGGCTCCTCATCCAGGTAGGCCTGGAAGAGGGCCTCTGTCTCTGCTGGGTAAAGTTGGGCCTCCTCCTACGCCCACCGTCCTCACCTCACCTTGGCTCTGCTTGGTCATGGCTGTCATGGGGGGGCAAGTGGACACCTGTCACTGTGCAATCTACAGCATTTTCCCATGACCATTGTCCAGAACATCACACAGCTTGCAACTCACCTCTCACCTGCAGTAACCGATCTGGCCAGCGAAGCCCAATGTCGCACATTTATAGCGCAATGCATGCAAATTAGAGTGGAGCTTTTTATAATGACATGCAAATCACGCCACTGCACCTTTGAATGGCTGATCAGATGATTTGCATGTGTTGGCTGAATATCGCGAATTTGCGCTTATGCAATACGGTTGAGTCACCTGAGCCAATCGGCGCAGATCTGTGACTGTTGGTACACTGCATGGCGCATGCCCAGATAGCTTACGCAGGGTGTTCTGCCACGCTGCTGACGTGCTGTTCGAGATCGGCAATCCAGGCCATGGCCACCATTGTGCCAGTGGCGCTACAGCACTGGGCACTATATGGCGCTGTGGCACTACTGTGCAATAGTCCACTGTGGCACTGGTACACAGCTGGTCGGTCGCGCAGGATGCGTATACGTCAGATGGCACTGTGCGTGGCCTTGCGTCATTGCCCATGACCTTGTGTCTGACCTTTCCCCCTGGCCCTGTTCGGCTGCCATGTGTACGGCCCTATTGCGCTGTCTGGTGACAGCGCTATGTGAAGTGACGGTGCTGTTCAAACAGCGCGATTGGAACCTGTGGTGGTCTATTGCGCAACATCTCCACATGGGGTTACAGCACAGCGGGGCGCCATATTGCCTGCTGTAAAGTTGGTACCACGGCTCACAGAAGAGCAGTTCAGTGGAGCCCAGTCGAACTGGCCAACTTGGTGGCCCTAGTGGAGCCCCACTATGGGGCACTTTATGGTGAGGCGCCCCTCACCATTGCCAGGACGCAGGTGTGGCAGCAAGTTGCCACTGACCTGGTGGGGGTCACTGGACGGTGCCGGTCAGCTGAGCAGTGCCAGCACGTGCAGGTGACCTCCCCGGAGGGATCCGGAGCTTGATCGGCTGCGGTCACGTGCCAGGTGGGGCATGGTGCCTAGGCCAGGTGGGTGTACCATCTATGCACCTGTATTCTCTCTGTAGGGGTGTGAGTGTGTTTGGTGGCTGTGCATAGGTGATGGCTCTGCCATGGTTGGCTGTGTCAGTGTGTGCAGGTGTGAGATGCATGGGTCTGGCTGTGTGGGCAGGCACTCTCACTGGGGCAGGGGGCAGTCTGCTTTGGTGTCACACTGATGTTTGTCTCAACATATGTCTCCCACAGGCCAGGATGTGAGGATGCAGGCACGGGGTGAGGAGGGCCGTGCCAGGGTCCCGGTGCCGGTGGGTGTTGCACCCCAGCAGCAGCAGCAGCAGCAGCAGCAGCATCATCAGCGCCAGACCCAGCTGCTTGAGGAGTGTGAGTATCATTACTTCATGGATGTTATTGCATACTGGGGGGGCAAGACCACCAGCCATGCACAACACAACCATGCAGGAAAGGGGAGGTCATAATTCCACTATACAAGACACTAGTGAGGCCCCACCTGGAGTACAGTGTAGAGTTCTGGAGACCATACCTACTTAAGGACATAGACTGGGTAGAGAAGGTTCAGAGGAGGGCAACAAAGATGGTGCATGGATTGCATCACAAGTCCGATGAAGACAGGTTGAAGGAACTGAACATGTACTCCCTGGAGGAGAGGAGGGAGTGAGGGTTTATGATAGAGGCATACAAGTATCTTACAGGGAGGAACAGGGTGCAGGAAAACACTATTTTTAAGCAAAAAAGATGTTCCAGGACTAGAGGGCATGGGATGAAGTTGGAGGGAGGATGATTCAGAGGAAACATGAGAAAGAATTTCTTCACAGAACGGGTGGTGGACAAGTGGAACACCCTGCCAGAGGAAGTGGTGGGGGCTGAAACAATCACGGGATTTCAGAATGCATGGGATAGACATAAAGGAATTCTGGAGGTCAGGTGTAAGGTGCAACAGACTTATAGGAAAACAAAGTGAACTTACAAGCTCAAATGGGCAGACTGGGTGGGCCATAGGCCCTTATCTGCCAACACTGTCTATGTATCTTTGTATGTATGCACGACACAGGTGACATGCATCACTGTCCAGTATCACAGCACGTCTGTATGCGCCACTGGTGGTCCATGCATGCACTGGGCACATAGCTGTGTAACTGGCATCGCACCACGCTGCCACGTCACTTGACAGCCTTGTTTGTGCTGTGATGGACATGGGCAGTGTGTGTGTGTGCAGTGGTGCACATAGCTGGTGCCGCCTGTTTGTGCTGGCCATGTGCATGTTCACAGTGGGTGGGTGCATGCCATCACAGGTGTGGGACATTGGGCTATATGGCTTGCAGGTTGGGTGGTGTTCAGGGTTGTGGTCAGTCACAGCCATTGACTGTGTTCCCATTTTCCTAGGCCTCGAAGTTCTCCGGAGGATAGATCAAGACATTCGGGGCCTGACACAAATGTCCCTTGAAAACCAAGCCATCCTGGTGTCCATTAGGCGACATGGCCTGCGGAGGAGGCATCACAGGGGATAGCAGAACCAGGCACAGGATAACCAGCCAGTTGGACCTTAGGACACAATACCCTTCCCACTTCTCCCATCCCTACCACCCTGCCTTCCCTCTCCAAGTTGTTCATCCCTACCCCTTGAACACCCCTACCTTGTACCCGTCCCCCCCTTGCAAATAGTTGTTTATAGTTTTGTTATTTACTATTTGAAATTTTAAAAATACATTTATATTTTGATATGAATACTGTGTTGGTCTCTGATTTGCAGCTGGCTATGGGTGCTCAGTTGCAATGGTGTACATGCCATCTGGGGTCATATGGTCCTGGGTGTGTGTGTGTGTGTGTGTGTGTGTGTGTGTGCGCGTGTGTGCATGGGGAGGTATCTCCGGCATGGCAGTGACTTTCTGTTGGTCTTGCCGTCTGCTGCCACCCACTGCTGGGTGCACAGAGTGTGTCTGGCTTGTATGCTTCTGTGCAGCACGGGGTTGACGTGTGCTGGGGGGATGCATGGCTTCCTGCAGTGCCAGTCACTGCACATGGGTGGTGTCCTGGGGTCACAGTGTAGGGTGTGCTGTGCATACGCGGGGCTGATGTGCACTGTGGTTGTCAACTCCTGTGTGTGGCACTCTCAGCCTGCCAGTGGTTGTGCTGGGGTGTCATGGCTCTGCTGTGCTTTGTTGGCTTGTCCCCATGGGCCAGTAGATCATCCATCACACCCCAGTGATGCTGTGCTTGGGGTGTGCAGGTGTCTTGTTGGTTCTGCAGTGTGTTCCTGTGCCCATGTGTGGCATGGCTGGCGGTGGGCCCCAGTCTGCCTCCCTGGATGTGCAGTTCCATTGCTCTTGGGGGGGGCTCTGCTTGCGCTATGGCACCTCTGGACTGCTCAGCTGGGCTTCCCTGGTTGTGCTATAGCGCAACATTTCTGCTCAGCTTCTCCTTCCTGGTTGCGCTATGGCGCAGTGAGTGCAATATTCAGACGTTGGCTGCTTGCGCAATTTGTTCTGCTCCATGTTTGAATATCGCACCTGTTGCGCATATGCGCAATTGGTTTGTGCTTGCTCCTGCTGTTGCACACATTTTGGGTGCAGTTTGAATATCCGGGCCATAGGCTATAGCATGTTTGTGTAGTTAAGCAAATAAACAAATATATGTACACATACACAGTACATAGAGATATTTTATAACATCAAATAACCAAACCTTCAAATAGAACTACTTTCTGAACTATCCTCAACAAGCCACATAATTTCTGTAAGTCTTAATGAAAACAGTTTTTTTTTACCTAAAGAAAACACCATAGAAAGTTAATTAAGGGAACCGCACTTTTAGTCATCGTGCCTTTTATTTTTAATAGAAAAGTAATTCTGAAAGACATTACCATGCCAGTTTTCTTTTCATGTTCTATCATTCCTGTTCTGAGATACAAGATTTAGAATTTCTTTTTTAAAGTTCTTGCTCCTTGCAATGGTCACCATAAAAAAACAAAACAAAACAAAAAAAACAGGTCTCTTGTGGTATAGTGCTGTTTATCATCGGAAATGTGCACCTGCATAATACATCCACAGTATAATTTCAGTATTTAAAGTTAAAATGTATCTTCAATGAAAGAGATTTTTAAATGTTCTGACAGCCATCTTTAACGACCTGAGTCATTAATTCAACAAATAGCTGTAACATATGATTTAGATATCTGAGTAAATTAAAAAGAAACTGATTTAAAATTGAAGGATCTCCGAAATACGCATTTGCTAAAAAAAACACTATGATGATTTATATGATGAAAATGTTTTCCAAGTTACATATACTGTTGCTTTTAGCTATAGCTTGTAACATAATGCCTTTATGATTTTGAAGTACAATATAAAAAAAATTGTTTCTGCTGTTATTTCAGAAGTGGGTAGCATACGTCTTATATAAATGACCATAACAAAGTCTGCAGAATTATTTTTGGAAGTGAAATATCATTCAGATTCACTCTTGTTCCATACTTGTCACTCTTTAGGTTACTAAATATGTATACTAATCCTGTGGCCAGGTAAGTAACGAAATACCTGCCTGTGCAGTCAGTGCCAAAGCTGCTTCTTTGTCTGGGTAGTCAGTAAAACAGTAACTTTATTACACATGAAGATTCACACAACATGTGCATGTTTTGCTTTGAGGAATTTTATGGAAACGTTTAAACACCTCATAGAATTCCAGCACACAAAAAATCCTCTGTATGTGCAGAAAAAAAGCATATTACAGGAAAATGAGCCCTGATCAGTCACTTTTTCCTTCCTTTCGTGGAAAATAAGTAAATATTTGCTTTCTAGAACTGTCTTTATGACATGACTGGGGAAACCCCAAGTCACAGGGGAAAAAAACTCTCATATGAAACAGTTTGTGAAGTGCAGAATTTCACATTGTTCTGCATTTAGCAAGATTTGGCAAAAGTAAAATTTTAGAAATTTCACAAAGCTCTTGCAGTCAATGGCTTCCTTTGGATACTGTCAGCTCCAAAATGCACCCAGGCCTACTGACCAGAGTGACTGACTTCCTTGATGGATTTAAAATCTTCTGGTTGAAGTGCAAGGCTATTAGCACATTTCCTTAATCTGTAAAGTTAATATGAGACTTATATCTGAATCTGAAATTTAGAATTGAATTTGTATAGGATTGATGGTGATTATTAATATTTATTTTGTTCAAATGTGTTCTCTTTATAATCAAAGTTTATTTTGAAAATAGGGAATACTGGTAAGGCAACTACCCGCAACCAGCCTGTGCTGCCACTGAGAGGTTCAAATTACAAAGGACCTTGAGAGCAAAACTTGAGAAGTTCATTGTAATCTGAACCTTGGGGTGGCAGCACAGGCTGGTAGGGCCTAGTTTTGCCCAACCAGCATTTTTTATAGTGTTTAGAGATAAAAAAATAATGTTTTTTTTTAAAACTGCTTAAACTATTGTGTCCCATTCTTGTCAGTTCTGCCACTGTCATGTCCCATTTTTGGCCATTCTACTGCTGTGAATTATAAGTCACAGCTAACATGGAGAAAGTGCTACTTTTTTCTTTAAAAAATTAAGTTAATGTCCATAGAAAAGTTTAATTGTTCAAACTTTTGAGGAAAAACAGAGCAAACTAGCAAGGGTCTACATTATCATGTTTGACTTTCTGATATCTATTGGGAACACTGTGTTTTATTTTCTTAGCACTTTTTTCATTAGAGATGGTCTCACAGACATTGTTTTCACCTGCGTAGAATGCTATTGTACCACAGAAGGGAACAACTATGTTCCATGACCTTTCCACTGTGGTACAACAGAGTTCGGCCTAGGATAAAAATGCATGCAGAACAAGGCTTCCTCTATACACTATTGTAGAATAATGCATAGGGGACATATAACAAGACATTGTTATACACTGAGGTATGGAATGACACCTCATGGGGTTTATAGAGTCATTGTATACTGAAAGTGTGAAAAAATGAGATTTACACAAGTCACAATAACTGTTTTTTTATTGGTGCTGCATATGAGTTACATTTTTTAAGTGCTGTTTTTGTGGTGAAGCTTGGAATTTATGGAACAGGAGGTGAGTGAGTGAGTGAGTGTGTAAGTGAGTTAGTGAGAAAGAGATTATGTTGAGTGTGTGGGTGGGCAAGAGCTTGTGTCCAAATTTTAACTTAGGGCAGCTGGAGTGAGTAATATGCAATTGCTCTTATCTATGGAAGCCACATAAAATGAAAAATTACACAAGGAAACAGATTTTCAAAGGGCTGAGAATGCCGCAAGCTCCGGGTGTTCAGATCATATGGCACACAGGGTTTATGGCAGTCTCCCAGCCAGCACTTTAGATTTTTGATGCTATGTGCCAACTGCCGCAAGTTAGACCAACTTTTTGTAGTCTAGCTTGTGGCAATCCAGGGTACACTTTCTACAGGGCTTGCTCCAAATAGTTGGTGCCAGTTGCCATAAAGCAGGTAAAGTGTCATCACTGCACTCTACCTACTTAAAGAGGCACTGTCAGCTTTGCCCCTCGTTTTATGTTCTATTCCCATTTGACATTCTGAAGGCACAAATGTGTGAGAAGGTGACTGTAGAATGCATCCAAATAAAACAAAACGTAAGCAGCTTACCAATTTTCATCATTTGCAGCCTATTTACATTACTGGCGTCCCGACTGTAAATCTCTATGCCCCCAGAAGCCATTCCGCACTGAGAACGCGCATCTAGTGGGAGCGCTGTCCCGACCAGCAGATTTTAACATCAGCATGCCAAAAAACAGTTACTCCATAAGAGAAGGGTATTCTAAGTTGTTTAATGTGTTTGCAAATAAAAAACGAGGACTCGTTCAGAGCAAAATACTTCTAAGCTGGTGCCCAATCCTGCTCGCACTATGCAGCTTGGAAAAAGATCCGGCGCATGCGTGAAAGTGCCACTACTGCACATGTGCAGGATTTGGGCACCAGCTTTTAAAAGTATTTTGCGCCTGAGCGGGTCTCGGTTTTGTTCACAAGCACGATAAACAACAGAATATGCAACTTCTTATGGGTAACTGACCTGGCATGCCGTCGGTAAAATCTGCTGGTTAAACGTTCACTAGATCTTGCGTTCGGTCGGTCGCTTTCGGGGCGTAATTACGGTCGGGACTCGTAAATAAACTGCAAATAATTATTAGCTACTGTTTATTTAGTTATTCTGATCTGCTCTTCCCTTCAAACTGTCAAATTGGTAGCGAGAAATTTTCGGCAGTGCTAAATCAGGTGCGGGTTGTGGCAAGATGTTGGTGCAGCTGTTCCAACAAGACAGTGTGATGCTGAGCTTAATGCAAGCCTTGCATCACACTTTGAAAATCATCTGGCTTAAGGTGTTTTCTTTCTATAATGGCGGAGCGGTCACCAGTAAATATCTCTCTCTCTCTCTCTCTCTCTCTCTCTAAAGATATATATATTTAATAGTGGCATGGAAGTGCCACTATAGTTAGGGTTCAGTACCCCATTTAAGGTTAAACTCTGAAATTTGGCAGCTTAATAATTTTACCACCATATGAAGGATTTGCCTGAAATTTGGCATGCATGGAGCAGTACCATAGATCTCTGGATCTGCCAAGCTTTGTAATGATCGATTATGCAGTTGCAGAGCTACATAGCACCATAGAATGTGGTAATTATTCATTTTGGCCCATTCTTAGCTTGCACCTACAGGTTGCACGGTCTGTGTGATTGATCCAAAACCTTTAGGAAACATGCAGCCGGGATCCCCAATGTGCCTTTTGAAGATTTCATGAATAAATATTAAATGGTTCAAAAGTTATTCAATAAACAAGTTTCCCATTATAGTCAATAGGAAAAGTTAACAAAAAGTTCGACAGTGACGCAAATGTAGTTTTTAGTGTTGCAAATGACCCCTGTAGTGTTGCAAATCCAACATCTTGTTTTCAGTTGGTGGTCACAGAAATGCTTGGCATTTAAATTTGGGACCCTCTAGGGACACAATTCTTGCTGCTTTCACCTAGTTGAGTCCCCAGAAATATGTTTTGGGAGTTTTTGTAAACAGTAGTGTTCACAAAGTAGTGTCACACATTTGACACTTTCATGAAGTTTTTTGTGAAAGTGTTGCAAATTCCGACATTACTTTGCAACACTATGCCCAAAAGAATAGGAAATCTTTGCCACCCTGCTGCAAAAAAACGGTTTGGTCTTTTGGGCTGAAATTTGGAGGGAAGAAACCAAGATCCCACAGATGTGCCTTTGGTGGTTTAGTGGCCAAATTTTAGAGGGCTGCAAAGTTACATCACTCTGAAGTTGACGATTTTTCCCATAGGCTAATATTACGGCGTCCTCTGCACCTTTTGGGGCCCGTATCTCAAAAATGCTTCGAGATACGGACTTTTCGTCGAAAAAATGCTTAGCTCCCATTAGAGGGCTAAGTACAAAACTAGCCAGGAAAGCCATAAGTAATATGAGATTTTAATTTTTTTTCTACCTCATACGGTTTCTGAGATATAAGCAATTTAGTATTCCAAGTTCTCATTTTCTGCTCCGAGGGCCATTATTATGCATACATTCATTGTATTCACTGTGCTTGTGAATGCACCTTTTTGGGAAAAGAGTGTGTGTGTTTTCATTACTGTTACAGTAAGCATTTTGCTTGTGGTTCCATAACCGTTTGCATTAGCGTTTCTGTTTACATCACCATGTGCATAACCCTTTGCGTTTGCGTTTGCATTACTGTTACCATTTGCATTTCCATTACTGTTTTTGTTTGTGTTACCTTTTGTTTCACCATGTGCATTACTATTTGTGTTTGTGTACACGCTTCCATTTGTGTTTCTGTTTCCATTTCCTTTGGCGACATTGTTGGTGTTACCATAAGCATTAACGTTTCCAATTGCGTTAATGAGACCGTGTACGTTATGATTTGCGTTTGTGTACATGCTTGCATTTGCACTTCCATTTCTGTTACTGTTCCATTTGGCATCATCGTAGGTGTTACCATAACCATTTCTGTTTCCAATTGCGTTACCGTTACTGTTTGTGTGTTTGTTACCGTTTCCGTTTCTGTTAGCCTTAGCGTTTGTGTTTTTGGTAGCATTTCCATTGTTGATTGTGTTACTGTTTCCTTCTGCATCACCGTTGCCATTACCATTTGCAGTTCTATTTATGTACTCAATTTTCATTTCACTCGGTCATATAGTTTTTGCACAGTGAAGTGAAAACAAAATCACATGGTTGGCCCTGCGCTCCTACCACCACATTCCATTGACTATTTATAGGGCACATTCTTGAAAAGAAGGGAAATTCATGGTAAAAAACTCTGTTTAATGCATCAGTTAGAGTTGTTCCACAGCAACAAATGCGAGGAAATTTGGTGTTAGGGTTGAAAACCCTAACTGCACATTCCCCGCCACTCCCCACACACACACACACACACACACACACATATACATGCAAGTAGGGGAAGGACCAAGGCAACACAACCATCAGCAGGTAACAGGACTAACATACAACTATGTAAACCACAAAACCACACACCTGTGCTTCTATCAGACTATTGCATGGGGTTGTCACTGCTAACTCTCACCCCGGACATTCCATGCACCGCTAAACACATATCACTACAGACAACTGGATATCTTGGGCCACAATCTGCCACCAACACATAACACACACTACACATATGGTATTTTGAGGTTCACAAGATCCAAAACAGGATTTTGCACAATCCCTGAAATACTTTCGAAAAAATCACTTTTGCAAATGCGAAAGTGTTATGCTTTGACACTTTTGTGTTCACGAAAGTATTTTGTAAAAGTATTCCTAATGACTGCACATCTTTGCCATCATCCTGCAAACAAACGGTTGAGTCTTTTGGCCTAAAATTTGCAGGATGGCAAGACCTGGACCCACAGATATGCTTTTTCCCGCTATTGTGCTAAAATACTTAAGGATGTTCCAAAATTGAGCATTTGCCATAGACTAACATTGAGGTGCACATCACACCTTTCGCCACCCATATGTTGAAAATGCAGCAAGGTATACCTTTTGTGCTACTGCCAGCTTGGTTCTTCTTTATGTGAACTAACCTAGAAGAATAACTTTGTAAATAATACATGATATCTGAACTTGGATTTCTTCACTTCCTACGGTAACACAGATATACACCTCCTGCTGGATGTGTGATTGGTTGTGTTGCCTTGGTCCTTCCCCTACTTGCATGTATGTGTGTGTGTGGTGGTGGTAGGGGTGGGGGGATTTGCAGTTAGGGTTTTCAACCCTAATACTGAATTTCCTCGCTTTTGTTGCTGTGGAACAACCCTAACTGATGCATTAAATAGAGTTTTTCCTCATTAATATATGTATGTACATATAATTTGTTACACATTTTTCATGCTAGATACATAATTCCTTTCTAAACATTATTTTTATATCCTCTTTTGTAGGGGTTGATATTTAAATACTACTTATTATTGAAAACTGTTATTACCATTTTATTTCTTCACTGTTTTTCTTGTCAATTCTAAAGCTGTTACATTTCATTTTGTGATTAGGCATTCATTTTAGCTGTGTCATTCTCATTATAGTTTTAGTACATAACATTTATAAATATTATATGATACATGATATACATGATGTTGTTATTTATTTAAGTTCCACTGCATGTACAAATAGGGATAGAATAGCTGTTTTTAGGTGAAAACAGTGTTGTTGTAAGTGCCTATTGTGGTCATACATACTCTTTTTTGCATTTAGTCAAGTTCAAAGGTACATTCAGTTGGAGTGATTCTACTGCATGATGCTGTTACATGAGGCCCCTGCACCTTAACTGGTACCCCCACAGGTACACTGCAGACAGCTAGCATTTAGGCATATGTTATACTAACACATAGGGCTAAGGGCATCTACTGTACAAGAGTAGATGTCAGTATATGTATGCACATTATTGCTATACACTTTGCTTTCCAATATACACATGTATTTCTTGCTTACAGAATGTTAGGACATCTGTGTCCTTGTAATGATTGTGATATATGAGTCGGCATTGCCATCTTCAAATGATTTGTATTACTACACGACTATGTACAAACTGTACCTCTTTGTTTCTACAAAGTGATGACTACTACAAAATTGTAAAATGTCATCTTGGACTGATGAGCCACCTCTAATTGAGCCAATAGGGCTCATCTCTGTAACTAGAAATGTTTCTATCTTACAGTAACCAAGATAATTATCATAGGTATATAATGTAAGACATTACGGGCCAGATATTCAAAGCATAAACCAACTGCATGGGAATAGCACAGGATTAGTGCAGAGCAGCCATATTAAAAGGACCTGTTAGTGTGCACTAATGGCAGTAGCACAGGGCAAACCAATAATGTATGCAAGGGGCAAAGTGGGGGGGTGGCCTGCATACATAGGCTAAGGGATATTCAATGCCCTAGCACCATGGTAGGACACATAGTGCAACACCTAGCACGGCGCTAGCTACCGTCTATAAAAGGCTGGTCTTAACCCAGGGCAAAACACCTAGGAGGAGGGACCACAACAGGAAGTGAAAATATGTGCAGTGCCAGTAGCAGTGATGCTGCCATTGATGGCAGCTGTAGTGGAGGAGGAGAGGGAGCAGGCCCAACATGGGCCACAACACAGGCCAAGGAGATGGTATGCTGCAAACGGGTGGTACTGGCCCAGGGTCTTCTTCAAGACCCTGCCAGATAACCACATCACTGGCTGGTGCAGGATGAACAGAGGGATGTTGAAGCAGCTATGTGAACTCCTGCATGAGCAGCTGCACCCAAACACCAGATGCAGCCATGCCTTGACAGTGGAGGAGAAGGTGACAGCAGCAATGTGCTTCCTTGCCACAGGGACATTCCAACGACCAACAGGGGATGCCATCGGAGTATGGCAGTCTGCCACCTCATGCCTTCTGACCCAGTTCCTAGAGGCTTTCCTGCCATATGTTGGGGAATTCATAGTATTTCCCAGCATGGCAGCAGAGCACAGAGAAACAATGCTGCAGTTCCATCTAGTTGCACACCTACCATCTGTACTGGGTGCCATTGACTGCACCCATGTCCCCATCCGTGCACCACCTGGTGATGGCAATGATGTGTACATAAACAGGAAGGGGTACCACTCCATCAACTGCCAGGTGGTGTGTGATGCAACTGGGCACATCAGCAATGTCTATGCATAGTACCCCAGCAGTGCCTAGGATGCCTTCATCTGGCACCAGTCCCAGCTGTGCAAGGCATTTGAGGAGGGCAGGATACCTAGTGGGCAACTAGTCATTGAGTAGCAGCATACAAAGCACACACATGACAGCATGGATGGGGGCAGGCAGGGTAGGCCAGGGAAGGAGTGTGGGAGGGTTACACAGGGGTGCAGGACAGCAACGGCCATACTGTAGTACAGCACTAACAGGTACACATTTCTTGACAAGGGACAGTGCCTATCCCCCTGCTACTCTGGCTGCTGACACTGGTACTCCGTCAGTCCACAGTGGCCAAGGAGATGTACAACTAGGCACATGTCAGCACAAGGAACATCATAGAGAGGGTGTTTGGCATACTGAAGATGCGCTTCAGAAGCAGAGACACATCAGGTGGTGCCCTACAGTATACGCGTCAGAAGGTATGCCATATCTTCCTAGCCTGTTGTATGCTGCACAACATGGCAATGAACCATGGGATACAGGCACCCGAACCTGAGGGACAGCCCGACAGTGACCCAGAGCCAGCGGTCATGAGGGATGGTAGAGCAACTTGAGAGGAGGGATCCTCACATGGCCTGCAGGGGCCATACAGCACAGTGCCAACATCATCAGGACACTGTCACAGACCAGAGGGTAAGTACAGACTGCACAGCAACATGAAACAGTACAATGCTGAACTTTTTTAATATGCAACAACAACCAGAACAGTGACACCAACAATCACAAAAGGAACACAACAGAGTGGAACAGAATACATGTGTGCATGTGGTGTGATGTGGGGGTTGTGCAGGTCACATGGGGAGTGTACACACAGCCACAGTATAGTGTAATTGGGTATGCATGATGTGTGGTGGGAGTGTAAGGAGGGCAACCATGGCAGTGGAAGTTTGAGTGTGCATGGGATGGAGTGTGAGGGTGTTTGTTTGTTGGTGTGTGTGCTTGTGTGCACAGGGATGTGGGTGTGCCAATGTTGACACGGGGGGTGATTACTGTACAGAGGTGCAGTATGACCGTGACTATCACCGCTGACTACCACCATGCATGCGTCACGCACCACAGGTCTGGGTCACAGACCCCGATGTGCTCTGGGCTGAGGATATGGCAGAGGAATAAGGTGAGGCAGGCAGGGCAGCCCTCCTGTCCCCCGTTGACTGTCGGAGCATGACAGAGCGGATGGATGGCCAGAGTGGAACTCTGTGCCTGAAGAGGTGCATGACACATTTGAGCTAGACCCAGTGCCAGCCCTGTGGCTATGGGTTGCCCACCTGTGGGCCCCTGTGCCATGTGCACCCTGACCAACAAGTACATGCTGGTGATCCCCATGCACCCCATGAAGTACAGTGGCAATGTCAACCACCGCAGCCGTCAGGCCAGCAAAGCTGACAGTCAATTGCACCCACCATGCGGCCCAACCTGTCCTCTGCAAAGCCCACTGAAATGGACTCCCACATCAGTGCCAGCTCATGCCTCAGGTCCCTCCGTAGGCCATGCAGGTCCATTCAAACATCCTTCTGGGATGTTACAGCAGCCTGCAGGAGTAGGCAGGCACCAGGGGCATCCTGCTCCAGTGGCGCATCCCCATCAATGGCAACTGGCACTGGTGCCTGCAGCACAGATGGTCCGGGATGCCATTGCACATCCTGCATGGCCTGCTGCTGCCGACCGCTGGTGGTGCACTATTGTACAGGATGGCCCTGGACCACAATCTGTGTGGGACACCGCATGTCCAGGGGTGCACACATGTTCCCCACACTGCCCATCACTGGCTGCACAGGGACAGCCATGCCAGCAATGCCGAAAACCCCCGGCACCTGTTCCATGGCCTGCTCCAAGCCCCACCCCTGCATCCCCCTCCATAGGCACGTCCAGGTGGTGAGAACCCTCTGATACATCCGTGTCAATGCCACTGGTGACCATCACCAGGAGTACCTGCCCAACACCCAGTCCCTCCACTTGGGCATCCTGCAGGTACTCTTTAGATTCTATCTCCCTGCCTGCAGTGTGTCCTCCCTCCCCTGGGAGATGCAGCCCCGTCCAGTGGAATGCCACACATGCAGTGGCTCTGTGCATCCTTGACTGGCACCCAGACCGGACATTGATGGCTGTTCATCCTCATCCTCTGCATCATCTGGACCAAGGGCAGACATCCTGGGCTGATCCCGTGTTTCCGCAGGCCTTGAAGACACCGCTGTGGAGAAAAACGGGACAGAGTCAGCCACCTGTACACGGACAGTGTGCCCTACCACCACCACCACACCATGCACACCCCAGGACATGTGCCACCTGCTGCGGTCATGCACACCCCACACACCAGCCTGTTATTTCATGCACCCAACCAACACACAGTGCACATGCCATGGCCAGGTAGCTGTTCGGCAGCCCACAGTTCACCCCGTGCGGGCACCAACAGCAAGACTCTGCACCTATGCCGTCACACCTTGCAGGGTAAACACATGTGAATACAGACCTGTTCTGGACAGTGCAAGAGGCGTCTCACAACCACCACCCAGTACATCTGCAACTGCCACCGACTGCAGTGTGGACACCACCACGGCCATGAGCGGCTTCTTCACCCTCTGTTGTTGGGCTTGTGGTCCTCCACCGGTCCACATACATTCACGCAGCTGCTGTGCCTCCTCTTCCTTTGCCCAGCACAGCAGGTCATTCCATCACTTGCTCACTGCCTCAGTCATCCTGCTATGGCAGCTGACTGCATTGACCACAACTGTCACCGCCTCCCAAGCTTGGTGCACCACCACATCCATGGCCATGTGCGTTTGGAGAACCTGCTCCCTCTCCTTCACAGCATGCACCAGGGTTTTTTGCTCATCCTGGGAGAATTTATGTGCGCGGATGTGTTCTTGCTGTGCTGCACTACCTATGGGACAGTTGGAAAGGGACATGTGTCAGCAGCTGTGGCAGGACTGCATTGCATCGTGCATACACATAACCATGCCACCTCCTAGAATGTCGCAGGCCACATGGACATGGCACTGGGCAGCTTGTGCATGTACAGTACACACAGCCACATAGTTATCAGCCACCCTGTGTCTGGACAGCAAGCCCTGGACCAACATATGCACCTCTGTCGCCCATGGCTGGCATGTGCACCTGTGGATGGGGCCACCACCTGGCACTGTACTGTGCCCTGCATGTTCACTATGCTGAGTGCGTGGACACATAGACTGGCACATAGACAATGGCAGCACACCAGGCGTAGGCCACACAGTGCTTGGGATGGCACAGTGCCAGGACCCTATGTTCCTCCAGCAGAGCGGTCACAGCCTCCCATGCCCCACATCCAGGGTGTCATGGTAGAGAGCCAGTGTTGCAGGACATGCCACAGCATTGCACAATGGCCCCTGCCTGGTGCTCACAGTGTGCAGGCAGTGCCACATGGCACAGTTTGATGCAGGGGCACATGCACAGTGCACTGGATGGTATGCTGTACAGGTGGCCGTATGTAGCTGTGCACCATTACGCAGCACAGAGCTTGCCTGTGGTCCTGTGTGTGGCTGACTGTTCCCCAGCAAGTATATTTGTGGGCTGCAGTACAGGCTGACCCTGTTCTGAGCTATTGCAATTCCAAGAGTCCCACAGCAGTTGTGAATACCTGTCTCTCGTTGCTATTCCCCCTGTTGCATCTGTCCACCTCTCCAGTGTAACTGTAGTATGCTGCATTCCCACAACACAACACTGGTGGTGCACTGCTTGCCCTTTTATAGCCCAGCCAGGCAATCCAGCCTGTTATGCATGCAAAACAGCACATAATGATATGCTATTCACACAGTTTGCACCATGCATGCACAAGTACCCCCATTTGCATATGCCGGCTTAATATGGCCCTGATTTGCACCAGGCTACCACCTTAGTGCTGTGCAAACATCTGCGCCGGGCTATTGGGGGGGGCCATCACCATGCTATTCCAGTAGCGCGGCACTCTGTAGTATAGGGCGACCACCACACATGCTCGTGAGGCCCCCACGGCCATGCTAGCGTCTTGACATAGTGCAATATAGAGCCACTCTAGCCCACACAGCACGGCACTAGGCGCATGCATGGTATTCATCTCCAGGGTTATGCCAGGGGTCACGCTTGTGCAGTGCGACCACTTCCGGGTAGCGCTGCGCTACGGCATGTGATAGCACTGCGCTACAGTAGTAGTTGCAGGAGGGTCCTGGGTGTGCCAACCACTGGGTATTGTAACAGGTGGAAGGGAATCCATGCTGTGTGGGCAATGCCATGCCATGGGAGACAGCATTCTGTCATGCACAGGGACAGGCGCTGGGGGGTGGTGGAGACAGCCAACCTGGTGGAGCTGGTTCAGAAGAGGCACCGGAGGATCTTTGGGGAGGTCAGGGAAGGGGACCTCCCACGTATGCAGGTGTGGTCCTCAGTCGCACAGTAGCTGAGTGCCCTCACTGGAATATCCTGCAATGCGGAGAAGTGCAGGCACAGATACACAGACCTGCAATGGCGTCAGAGTCAGCAGCTTGAGCGCTACAGGCACATGGTGCATGAATGCACTGTGCCTGTGCCAGGTAAGTGGCAATGCATGTTGACACCAACTATCACGATCATGTCATGCTGCAAGTGTGTGTGTGTGTGTATGTATCTACGCACGCATGTGTGTGCCACTATGCGTGGTGCTTGGGCGCATGTGGCACTGGTGGGGACCCACATGTTGGCCCCTGGGGCTCAATACATGCTGTGGCCATGGGTGTGGGTGGCCGATTGGGACATGGTTGGTGGCATGCCTTGGTGCAGCACCAGACTGTGGCTGGTGACACCGTGTTGCCAGGGTCCTGTCCCTGGGAGACTGTCAACATACACACACAGGTAAGCGGATAATTGCAGGACAGCTGCAACAGGCACTGTCACACCACTGCAATGCCAAGACATCATGATGTGTGTGCATGGCAAATTCTTCATAGGCCATGCCACCCTCTGTGTGGGTGTCCTCCATGTGCACGTGATGTATGCTGTGTCATGCTCCAATGCCAATGTTTCACCTGTCCTTTGTAGAGTGGATCGAGCAGCCCATGGCTGAGGAAGGGGGCCAGAACGTGACCCAGGAGCAGCAGAGAGGCAGCCCGAGTGTGCCATCCATGTCGCAGTGGGCACAGGAGAGCAGCCCTGAGAGCAGTGGCATGTTGCATGAGTACCTATTTCATTGCTCTGTGTTCTGTGCTCTTTCACTGTGCTGTGTGTCTCATCTGGGTGTCCTGCCACTGACTGGTCTGGTGGCATGGCTGTGATGGGCAGTGGGCCAGTGGTGACGTGGCACTGTGCTGCACACCTGTGTTGCACACCACAGAAGGGTGCTGCCATTCTGACACTGGGGAGGGGAAGTGGGGTACTGTCAGCTTGCATTGCTGTACCTGATGGTGTTGGGGGCTCTGGCAGCGAGTGTTCTGTGGGGGTCACATGCTGTCGGCTGCCATGCCCACCTCTGGGGTCCCTCCAGCCCCCCTCACAGGGTGTCTGCATGTGCACTGTTGGCATTACCTTACTGTCCTGTGTATTCACTGGACAGGCCTGCATAACGCCACCTGTGTGCCTGTTGTGGCTGTGGGACACCACACCCCATGCCTTCCAGGCATACCTCTCATCCCTTCCAGGCATACCTCTCATCCCTCTGTCCACCAGCCATGGAACATTGCCTGTCAAACTGTGGTACATATTGGCGATGTGTGGTATGCGTAGTGGATTTCTTACCTGGGTATTTCATGACACTGTTACTGTGTTGCAGTTATGTTCCGAGGTTCTGTTATCACTATACTAATACATTATGTGCATTGTTTACTATTAAGTGTTGCATTACAATGTTGACCTTGGCTGTGGAACATGTCCTCACAGGGTGGGACAGGGGACATTTGCCCTGTGGGTTGGGGACCCTTCCTTGTAATGTGTCACAGTTGTGTGGTATGGTTTCAGTGGCCTTGCATGGTGGCATGTATCGGCCCTTGGCTGCCAGCATCTGTGACCTGGCTGCCTGTTATTTCCTGGCTTGGGTCGGTCATTGGCAGGCCACTGTCATAGTTCAGTGCTGCTCCAGCAAGCCTTTAGTTGTTATTGGTGCTGTGCTCTGCATTATGGCACATTACCATCTGTCGGTGGGCAGCATGTCCCAATGTGTGGGTGCCCTTGTGCATGTTGTGGTGTAGCCCTTGCACCCAGCTCTCCAGGAGTCCGGCTGTGTGTCTGCTGTATCTCACTGTGTGCTGTGCTGGGGTGGCAGTGTCACCTATACCCTGGTGCTGTCGGAATCATTGTCATCATGTCTGTTGGGGTTTGGGTTGGTGCCTGTGTCACCATAGGCTGCCTCATGGGCACCTCCCAGGTTGGCCTACTGGTGCGGCACTCACCTCCACTCAGGATTGTCCATTGGGATGTGCTGTCCATCCCTGTATGGCCACCTGTAGCTGCTGTTTGCCTCCTGGCTGGTGTTCCATCCTCATGGTCTCACCCTTCCCCTTGTAGGTCCACTCCAGGCATCACTGTGGGCAACCAGGCCAGAGGAGTCAGAGGGGATGGAGGACCTGCTGCGCCACATTGTCCACCAACAGAGGACTCTGATAGAGCAGCAGGCCATCATGATAACGGAGATGAGGAGGGTGGCTGCAGTGTTGGAGGCTCAGCTCCCAGATTCAGCGGGCAGCTAGCCATGCCCTTCATCCCGTCTTGCGTTGGCTTCACACCCCCCCTTACTGTACATGATATTGTTTCCTTGACTGTATTCCTGTGTTCCTGTGTGCATCCCCCTTTCCTTTGCACCCTTCACATGTGCCTTATTGTATACCCTGTTAGTTTTGTACATATGTTTGCCATTTACATCATTGCTTTGCCTATTGTGTGTTCCTTTTGTTGTTCCTGTTGTGGGCTTATTGTTGCTTGGGTTGTGTGTTGGTGGGGGGGGGGGTGGCTTGGCATGTCACTTAGTGGTATTTGTTCTGTTGTCTTTCCTTGTTGTGGGGTGGGTCATTCAGTGGTGTTTGGGCATTGGTTGCTCTGTGTTTGGTTTATTCTTTCATTTAGTATGGGTCTGCATCACTGTTCTGTACTCATTACCTTTCCTTTTGAATATATGTTATTACATTGCATTTACTCCACTATACTGTGTCATGTGTCATTCCTGGGTACTGGGGGTTTCACTTGGTATATACTGTTCCATGGCTTCTCCACATGGGTCTGGATTGTTGCTTGCAATTCCTGTGCATGTGTGGCATGTGTGTGCACTGTGGTCTGCCCCTGTTACCTCATTCCGGCCTGTGTTTCATTGCATGTGTCCCAGGGTCCGGCTGTCTCACATCTGCAATGTGTTCCATTGTGTGTTTGCACTGCCTGCCTGGGTGCTATATAACCACACACACAGGAGTGGGTTATTGTGCTTATAACATGGGCCAAATTTGGAGAAAAGTGGACAAAAGCTGCTCTTATAAGAAAGAAAACATGTGGGAACTATTTAGTGTTCTTCCTCTATTTTTGGCCATGGAACCACAGTTTTCTGTGTTCTGCCACAGTAAAAATAGTTCCACACACAGAAATTTGCGGCCAAAAGGCCTCTACATTTCAATCAAGGAGCTGCCTGAACTTTATACACTCACTCTACATGCTTTGTGTGGTGAAAGACAGAGAGTACTGTGTTTCTTTCTGTCTATCACTACACACATTGTCACTCTGTGTTACATTAATTGGTTAGTCAATGTGCCACTCTGTGTGTTCACAAGTCTGGAAATCATGACACACATTACACTGAACTGCTGCCACACATATTGACAATCTACAGTTCTGGAAGCAGTTTCACGATATAAACACATGCCACTCTCCTTAATCATTGACGTCGCACTGTCAGGAGAGATGGGGGTCTCGAGTAAGTCCAACGTGCAGGTGTCTCTACGGTGTAGCAGAACAAGTGGGGGGGTAGCAGATACTCGGTGCAGCCAGTATAACTCTTGGGAAGTCCACACTGATGCCGCTTTGCGATGGACTGTTCCATGGATGATCTGATAACTGTTCTTGGGTGTTAACGACTCAGTAATAGAGAGGCACATAGAAGAGACTGCAGTACAGGTCAGCACTCAGCAGTGACACACAAACCAGTTCCGGTTGACTGGAAAATGTTCTTTCAGTAATGGGAATGTCTCAGTTTTTGCACACTTTAGTCCAATCCTGCAACAATGCTGCAGCTGCAAATTTTGTGCAACAGCATGGACTTCCACTGGGCAGGTGGGTGGGAAGTGTCTTTCATGCTGCCCTGATAGCAACATATCTCTCACTGTGTGTGTCACAGAGGTATTAGCAGGGTGGGTAGGTCACGACTACTATTGACAACTGTGCCTTGGATTTCAGAATTTCCCTGGAAGTAATGACACTTGCAACCATTGCATTCTGTGGCCAGCACTATGCCTTGCTTAGCGATATATTTAAATGGCTGCCACACAGCTATCAAATCAGACAGGAATAAAAAGTGTGGCTCTGGCTTCCTACTCTGGGGGCTCATCACCACAAACAACAGAGGTGACTGATTAACAGAAATTAATCAACACTCATATGATTAATTTCTGCCAATCACATAACAGAAAAAGTTTTGCACGTTATAAGTTTATATAGAAAATGATGACTTCATGCTACTTATATGCCAGCAATGAGGATGTCAACATTTTGTGAACTCTATAAAAAGGTAGATCACTTTTGTGAGTAATTACAAATAGTTTTACATGAAAACACATAAAAAAATAATCTAGTTAAAGGTAATTCAATTTTCTCCATAATGCATGGACATCATTTTAACTCTGTCTTCACATGGCAGCTAGAAGAGACTGGCAGAAATGTTAATGAATACAAATGATTTCCTAATCATTTGGCCACATTTGTAAAACAGTGATGCACAGAAGAAACCAAGCAACACTTTCATAAAGCAATTTCTCAGCTAAGCACTGAAGGGGGTTTACTATAGCCTTGAAGGTAGTACTTAAAAGGACATTAGGTACCGGATTTCTAACCAGTGCTTGCTCTGCATACAAGGTAAGATAAGGTATTTATTTTTACGTTGCACCCCTCCAAATGGCTTGAAGTGCTTCACAGAACATAACATTTCTTAAAATGCAGTAGACAAGTATCCAAGTTAAACACTAATTTAAATAAGTGGGTTTTCAGTCCCTTTTAAAACTCTTCCTCGAGGCTGAACTCCTCAGTTGGTATTGAAGGGAGATCCATAAAGATGGGGCTGCCACCTAAAGGCTATCTCCCTTAAAAGCTGTAGACAAGCATTGAGAACAACCAAAAATGTCCCCTCAGTGAAGCAGAGCAGATGATCAGGAGCACACAAGGCCAAGAGGTCACTGAGGCTATCAGGCCTCAGTCTGTGTAGGGCCTTGTAAGTTAACAACAAGATCTTGAAGGTGGTATGCCACCTGTTGGGTAGCCAGTGCAGCTGCTGCAACACAGCTGTTGTTAGATCCCTCCTTTGCATGAGTTCCCATATGCTTGCAGGTGAATTTGCTGTTTCCAAATATGCCAAGTTATATTTACAAACCCGGATATTTCCATGTGCAAAGAGAGTTTTTTTTTTAATGTTTACAAGACAACTAAAATTCCAATTTTCTTCTGACACACTTGTTTTTCTTGTGCTAACATATTTCTGCTCTTGCTATTATAAAACATGGCAGAATTACACAAAATGAAATAGTACTGGAATATAGGGCCAAAGACAGCATCAAATCTGGCCTAATTATACTCAGAAAGTATTGAAGGTTACCAAGGGCTTCTGTGTTGCAATCACCTTTATAGTGCCAGCACCCACAGGTTGTTACATGCCACTATTGTTGCAAATCACAAACTGCTGCAAGTCTCTTCATAGCACCACAAGCCACCCCAATTTCTGCAAGCCCTCTCACCATGCTGCAAGCTCCTTGATAGTACCACAAGCACTCTCATAGTACCACAAGCCCACTAATAGTACTGCAAGCCCCCATTTTATGCTGCAAGCCTGTTTGTAGTGCTGCAAACTTTCTGAAAGTGACATAGGCCCTATTGTAGTGCTGAAACCCTGCTGATAGTGCTGCAAGACCATGGTAGTGCCACATGCCAATAGTGCTGCAAGCCTTTTGATAGTACTACAAACCATCAAGTACCACCAGAAGCCTGTGCTATCACAGCAAGCTACCTAATCATACTACAAGCCTTCTGGTAGTTACATAAGTCTCCTTCTAGCACTACAACTCCTTTGACAGTGCCACACAGGCCCATGTGATGTCAAAAGCCTCCTGATAGTGCTGCAAGCCTCCATTAGTATTACAAACCCCCAATACTATTACAAGCAGCAGGCATTGGCAACAAGGCAAGTAAAGGGAAACCATTGATTATGAGGGACTTTAATCTGCTGGAAGTAGATTGGAACATTCTGTCTGCAGCTACATCAAGAAGCAAGGCCATCTTTGACTTCTTACAGGGGGCATTTCTCAGGCAGCTGGTTATGGAAACCACTAAAGATGGGGCAGTGCTGGACCTGGTATTTATAAACAGGGAGAGCATTGTAGATATCAAAGTGAGTACAAGGCCAGCCTTAGGGTATATGGCGCCCCAAGGCAAACTTACCAGTGGTGCCCCTCCCCAGGGCAGGCCAGTTGACACTCCAACAGGAAATCCCCCCCAAGGGAAGACATTTTCTCCTCCTCCTCTTACTGCTTCTACTACGTGGAGACATAGAGGCCAATCCCAGACCACCTCAAAGTCCTAAATGCAATTCCCTCCCCTTACCTAAGAAAGAAGAGCCGCTTCATTTTCTACACAAACATCGAGATCCTCCTCCCCAAATACTACCTGGGTCACATTGAATAATAATAAATAATCCAGACTTCCTCAAATTGACTAAAACCTGACTTTCTCCATGAATTCCCTGGCTGTCTTATCAGCTCAGCCTCAGCTATAGTCAGACATGGAAGTAACAACACAGGAGCACTGTCTGCAGGATGAGAGAGACTCCCCAACCTTACCCAATCTATACAGTTAAACGCATGAACATCAATCAAAATAATTGTGTGGCCAAAGAGATGATGTCACTCACTTTTTAAAGTACAGTATGGAATAGTCTCCAGTACTAAATTATTTTTTTTTTTTATTCTTGCCAATTTTAGGATTGAGAAGAGAACAGGCTGCACTTCTGCAATCACATGCTAGCATACATACACAAAACTAATCAGGTCCCTGGTAGTGACAATTACCACCAGTTTATCTACTGCCTAAGAGGTACATGCTTTATTATAATAAAGCAGTGCCACATCAGAATGCTTTGTCAATACAAACACTTACGTATTTGGTTATAATATATTACGCTTGCTTCCTCTATAATTCTTAGTAATGAGCCATACAGAAACAAGACTAATCCAGCGATGATACAGCATGATCTCAAGGTCATACTCATCCTCCTCCAACATGTGATGAAGTTGCATCAATGAGTAGAGTTATATGACTTTGTATGTACACTGCAAAATGGATCTCCCTCTTAAAAAAGATTACTTCTGCTGCTGTTGCTGTGCTATTCATTCCATTTGGTATGTGTGTTGGGGGGGGCGTTACTACTACTGCACACTAATGAAAGGGTGGTGGCAGTGCTCAGTAAAATTCCTTCAATTTCCTTGCCTTGGCCCAGGCAAAAAAAAACAACAGCACATGCCGACTGCTGAAACAAAGTTTTAAAAGCCTGATGTACTGTCTGTATTAACAACAACATCATGACAGTGAGGGTGAGGCCAGGTGCAGGGTTCCTGAAAGACTGACCAGAGGAGCCAGTGGCGGCACCCCCACCTATCTCTCTTACCCCTGCCCTGTGACTGAGAGGGGAGAGAGCCACCTGACCCATTCACAAAATAACAACAACAAAGGATCACTGTCTCTGCATCCAGGATGAGAGAGAGAGAGAGAGACCCAACCCCCCCTTACCGTCTTTATGTTCTCTCACTCTCCTGAGTCCCTGTGTCTGTGGCTGAGGGCGGCTGGCCTGGGATGTGGAGTACGTGGGATGGGAAGGGATGGGAGTATGTGGAACACTGGGATGGACCTAGACCACTAGACCAGTGCTGATGCTGAAAGCCTGAGACTCAGACCACCAAAATTAATTTGAATTATACACTAGTGCTGGTAGGCAAAGCAAACAACAAAGGTTAATTAAGGCCTCTTGGGGAAACAAAACGGTAAAAACCTAACCGCTCCAGTTTGTGTTGACTAGTCGTCCTCCTCCTCCAGTCCCATCGATGATGTGGTGGATTGTTGGATGAGCCTTCCCTGACTGCGGCTGGTCTTGCCCTTTGGCCTTATCAATTAACCAACACTCCACACATCGACAATTGAGGATCCCAGCCTGGTAAGCTCACCAGCTGATCGTTTCTTCACCGTCGATGATGACATGGCACATGATGTGAGTCACAAGACACTCACTCGTCATCTCGACTCTCATGTCAATCTCAATATATATGGCACAGCAAGGCAGCAATGTGCTGAGGAGGATTCAGCACACTGCATGCACAAGCACAACAGCTGGGTTTCTGGCACCATGAGTGGCTCAGGCTGGCGTGCTCTAGTACTAGGGTGAGGCGATGGCAATGGGGTCATCAACAGATGGGACTGTCCGATGTATGGAGAGCAGGGCGTTTGCACTCACACTACCACCACCCACCCAGTTTGCCTCTGACTGTGAACTTAATTGGCTGCTGTGCTGGGTGGAAGAGTCCCTCATGCCATGCTGGCTGGGCTTGCTGCTGACTGGATTTGGTAGTGCTGCACAGTGGGGAGGGGACTGACACAAGTTTCATAACACAGACATGCTGCACACGGACCCGACCCCCCCCCAAAAAAACACATTCGATTTGTAACTTTTACAAATTGCCATCATCTGTGCTCAAAAAAAAAAGGGGGTAATAAAAAAATATATATTTAACCATTCGGTCATTAGCACCCCCTGCTACATGATCCCTAGGCGACTGCCTAATGCACCTATCCTTAAGGCCGACCCTGAGTGAGTAGTCCCCTGGGTACAAGCCATCACAGTGCTGTGTGGTTTGGCATATGTATTGGACAAGAGAAAAAACACACTAAGAAGAGGGTCCCAAACTTCAGGGAGCAGATTTTAAAAAAATGGGAGACTGCCTCAGTCAATACCTTGAAGGTGGGGATGGCCGGAGAGTGTGGAATCCCAATGGAGGAAGATCATCGAGGGAACAGCTATGGCAATTACATGCTTTTTGAAGGAAGTGAGCAAGAGAAGGAGGAGGAAGGGGCCACTTTGGTTCAAAGGAAGTGGCTAAGGTGATAAAGGAGAAAATGAACAGCATTTAGAAAGCACAAGGAGACCCAGATGGAAGTGGAGATGGAGATAAATCTGGAAAAGCAAAGAGAGGCAGGAAGAAGGGTGAGGGCAGCTAAGGCACAAACAGAGGAGAGGATCACTAAGGAGGTCAAGTATGTGAATGAAAAAAAAAAACAAGGGCCGGGATAGTGAAAATCATGAGGGTGGGGGGACTTGCAGAAGAAGATCTGAAAAAAGCTAAAATTTTAAATGAGTACTTCTGCTCAGTCTTCACAGTAGAGTGGTGATGGACCAGCATATATCAGCTGGCACTGGGGAGGGGGAGTGCACACTAGTCCGTTTTTAGAGGAGAGAGTCTGAAAGGGATTAGAAGCCCTAAAGGAGAACAAGGCAATGAGGCCAGATGGGATTCATCCAAGGATTTTAAATGAACTTAGTATAGTGTTAGCCACCCCACTGGCAACACAAGAGTGGCAGCAGGGGGGAAGCTAACAATTACAGGCCAGCCAGTCTCACAGCAGTGTTGGGGAAATTAATGGAGACCCTGCTGAAGAAGTGGCTGATGGAGTACCTGGAGGCAAATGGGTTGCAGGACCACTGGCTGCATGGTTTCACAGTGGGGAGGTCATGCTGAACAAATCTCAGATTTCTTTGACTGGGTGACTATCCGAGGTGGATCAATGGAGGGCACTGGATGTGGCCTACCTGTACTTCATTAAGGCTGTCAACACTATGCTACACAGAAGGCTAGTTAAGAAATTAAGCAGCCTGGGCACTGGGGAGAAAGTGGTAAGATGGATATCAAACTGGTTTAAGGACAGGAGGCAGAGTGTGGTGGTAAACAGCAGACACATAGGGGATGAGAGAGTGGCTAGAAGGGTGCCACAGGGATCAGTACTGGAGCTGGTCATCTTCAATGTCTTCAGAAGTGATATTGCTGAGGAACTAGAGGGTAAGATGGGTCTCTTTATGGATGACACAACAATCTGCACTAGGATGGACATGCAGGAAGGGATGGAGAGAATGCAAAGGGATCCGGGGAAACTAGAGGAATGTTGTATGGTGTAGCAGTTGGGTTTCAATGCCAAATAGTGCAAAGTTACATTACTGGGGAGGGAAGCCTGGAACTGTTTATAGGATGGGGGAGTACTTATAGTTACCAAGCAAGAATGGGATCTCAGGGTAATCATATCCAGTGACCTCAAGGTGGCACAGCAGTGTTACAAAGGCAGTAGGCAAGATTAGTGGGATGCTGAGTTCCATAAGGAAGGAGATTTCTAGCAGGAGACAGGAGGTGGTGTTGCCAGTGTATTGCTCATTAGTGAGACCCCACCTAGAGTACAGTGTCCAGTTCTGTAGGCTGTACCTTAGCTAGGTCAATGGCAGGGATGAAACAGTCCAGAGAAGTGCTACCACATAGTGTAGGGGTTGCACGGGAAGCCATATGAGGAGAGGCTGCAGGATCTCAACAAGTACTCCCTGGAAGACAGGAAACGAGAGTTAGAGGGGACATGATTGAGTCCTATAAGTACTTCACAGGATGAACAGAGTTCAGGTGGAGAAGTCTGTTTTAGAGGAGGAAAAGCACCAGAACTGGGGGACATGCAATGAAGCTAGAGTGGGCAGTAGTTCAAGAGGGATGTAAAGAAATACTTCTTTACAGAAAGGTTGGTGGATGCCTGAAACAGTTTGCAGAACAGGTGGTGGGTTGAAAACAGTGAGGAACTTCAAGCATAAGTGGGATAGGCAAAAGCATAATAAGTAGTGGAAAGGGAGGTGAGAGGGACACTGATGAAAAAATAGGGTCCAAGGTGTTAGAATTGGCAAGGAAATATAGGGCAGACAGTATGGATTTACCAGCCCTTTTCTGCCGACAATTCTATGTGTCTGTGTTTCTGCATTTCTATGTTTCAAAACCCTTATAGGGTCACCAGTCCCCCTGACTGTTGCAAGCTTCCTAAGAGTTCTGCAAGCCTCTTGATTGTACCATGAGCTATAGTGTCACAAGCCCCCAGAGAGTGTTGCAAGCTCCCTGATAGTGCTGCAATCTTTTCATTGCAGAACCATACACTTTTTCATCAAAGTGCTGCCAAGTGTTGCATTTTGTACCATACATGGCTTAAACATGTAAAATACAGTTCTACATAAATTTCAGCTGTACAGCAACTGGAGTTTACTATACATACAAATTATCAGCCCTTGCACTAGTTTTGCAAAATTCAGCCCCAGGTGCTTCCTAACTTGACTCAAAATCCCCTCAAATAAAATTGCTCCATAAAAATAAATATTTTAAAAACAGTTCTCTCACCTAATGGTCTTGGTCCCCATATTCAGACCCAGTCATTTGTGCTGCACAGACAGGAGCACTGCACAGAAGTTACAGCACTTCTCTATCAGGGCAATATATTTTGACAGCTAGTACACTCTGACTGGAGTCCTGTAAGTTGCAGAATATGGGGCAGTGACTATGCACTGCATTAACACAGCTCACAGCTGATATGGCCCACAGAGGAGCCCAAGATAGCACTACCAAAACAGGACAGCGGCATGGCTCCTGTGTGCAATATTCAACACTTGCATGCTAATGAGCCCATTGAGCATGCATGGTGCTTAGGGGCTATTTGTATGCCCATTATTTGCTCATTAATATGCTTGAGCAGCCCACAAGGCACCCTTCTGGCCACTTGCAACATTAATCCTGGCGATCAAGTGGTCTCCTGCCCCTGGTCACTCATAATAACTCACTTCCCATTATGTCTGGTAGCCTAAGGGTTCCCTATGACTGATCATCCATCCCTCCTTCAGACTTTCCCACTCTGTACCCTCTATCCTGCCCCCCTCACCCCAGACACCAAACAGTACCATCCCTGAAAATAGCGAATGAAGACAGCAACTATAGTCCTCTGCTCACCTCCTTGGCTGTTTGCCATCTTCCTGTCAGTGTGCTATTGTAAGTACTAGTACGTGTACTCACTGACAGGCAGGCAGTGGCTGGCCGAAGAGGTGAACAGAGGGCTGTGCCAGTTGCATTATTCATTGACAGTACTGGTCAGTTTCTAGGGTGAGGGGGGAATATGGAGCTAATGGTCTGTAGCAGCCAGGGCAGGTGTGGGATGGGTGAACAGTCAAGAGGGGATGACTAGGCCACAAGTAGTAATGGAGAATGATGCAGAATGGGTGGTTGGGGGTGAGAGGACCACTAGATGACCATAATTAATAGGAAATTATACCAAATGGGTAACTGGGGAGTAGGGGGACCAATAGACCACCAGGCTTAATGAAAATGATACAGAAAGGGTGACCAGGGGATGGGGTGACCACCAGACCACCAGGAGTAATTGGAAATACTACAACAAGAATGACTGGCGGTGAGGGGACCACTAGACCACCAGGATGTACATTACGAGGGGCAGAATGAGGGACAGGGGTCACAACTGTTGCACTGGGTTAAGGGCAGGGTTTTGGCAGCATTTAACAGCACTACAACAGAGGCTTTTAAGCACTGCTGAAACCTATGAAAATATCACTGCACCCAGTATGCATGAGGGGTCCTCTAGTTGGGTTCCACCAAGCCACATCGCTAAAGTTGTTGAAATGCGGCTCGGCTACACAAACAATGTCGACAGGTGAAATTTTGCCTGTCAGACATTGGGTGTTTTTTCATGGGGGTCTTTCCCCCTGCACTCCCCTACTTTTAGATTACAAACTCTGAGATAGAGTTTGTTTGTAGGGGGGGAGGCAAAACACTGGAGAAAGGGCAAAATTTTGACAGCTGGTCCTTTACGGCGACAAACTCGAAGTTGTTGCTGTAAAGGATTTCGATGTCAAACTTTTGACTTTCTAATGTGATACGCTTCATTTGCATGGGTACAGTGGTTTATTCTGTGCAGCCACACTGGTGGGTTAGCAAGGAACATTGAGGGCTCTGAATATGGCCCCCACCACAATGGTCAGCGCTGTTCACGGTTAGCACAGTGCTAACCTGGTTAGTGCCACACTATCCATTTGAATATGGAGGCCTTAGTGTCTTATGAACCACTAGTCAGGTCTGTTTGCTGAGTGGCATTACCCACTATGTGGTAACCAGAAAGTAATCTTGCATGGGCAGACTACTAATCAAGCTACATTCTGTCTTTATTTGGTAAAGTCATGTTTGTACAGTTCCAAACATGCACACTGATACTTTCTTACTTTGGTATTAGTTTTTTGTGAAAGTGAAGGGTAACATATATTTACAAAATAGCTTTGAATATCTGGCCTTACATGCCATTTTATCATGAAAATTCAAATGCTCTGCAAAATACTGAAGTCAGTCCTTTACCTGATAGGCCATTTGTGCTGAATGCATAAACTCTGTGAATTATGATCTGAAATGTGCACTGGAATCATGCCCCAATCAAGACCGTGGCAGCAGCAGTCTGCACTAGCTTTAAGCATCAGGTCTGACTCTGATGTAAGCTCCCATAAGCTACACTGCAGTAATCTAGCTGTACTGTGACAAAAACATGAAGTAGCCTTGGGAGGTCAATAGGAAGAAGGAACTAACACAAAAATGATCATTAAGTGACAAGATGGGTGGAATATTGCAGTTAAGTGGTTTTTACCTCCCCACCTTGGTGCAGGCACCTCCTTCCATTGTCGGCCCCAACCCATCACCCGGCATCCCCAGGGACTTACCTCTAAGCTGGTGATTCCCCCATGGCTTACCCCCATGACAGGGGTTGACAGGAGGCATCTGCCACCGAAGAACGGATCTGGTGCACAGTGCATCCCCCATGGCTTACCCCCAAGGTGGGGTTGACAGCGGGTGCTCGACTGCTGACAGAAATGGATCCACAGGCAGAAGAGAGCCCTATAGCTGGTGCAGAGCCTGCTAGGTGACAACATCATCTTGCACTGTACCCAGCCATTTTCAGTGTCCGGTTCCCCTCCCCCCCATTCAGTTTAAACCCCACTGCCTAAATATATACTCCTATAGCTTTTTCCTAAGGACCTCATTTGCCTCATTACTCAAATGAAGCCTGTCCTTAGCAAAAAGATCCTTGTTCTCCCATGTGTTCCTTCAGTCACCCACCATACCATACCATACCCCATCACCAGACATCATTTCCTTAGTCAGCTGTTTATTTCCCTAATGCTCTGCTTCCGCTCCAGGAGTATCCTTCGATATGGGCAGAATTTCAAAAAATGTAACAGAGCAGTTTCCTGCTAGGCATTGCCTTGCCAGCTCTCTATAACTGGAATGTGCTTCCTTTACACAGTTCTCAGTCACATCATTAGTACCAATATTCACAACAATATGGGGCACCCCTCTGTGCGCCTTTACTAAGGAATGTAGTAAGTACCCTACTTTGAAAACTGTCATCCCTAGCATACATTCCCCCTTATAGAACTCTTTTCACCCATATTTATTCCTCCCATCTGATTCCCTGAAGGATGGAGTCCCTTATTACCAGGACCCTCCTTTCCCCTTGTCTGCCTTTATCTTCTGGAGTCTCCCTTCCTGACATCGCCCCCACCACTTGCTCCTACCTTGTTTAGCCCCCCTGATTTGCTGATATTCCCCCCTGTCAGCTGGGCTTCTCCCTCCCTGGAGCATGTGCACCAGATGCTTCCTGCTTCTTCACACCACCTACTGGTTTCATCAGAACTCTGTCCCTCCCTACTCCCATCTCCTCTTTACTCTCAAGCTCATCTTTTCCATCCTTTACTATCTTCTAAAAGACTGTACCTATTCCCTGACCTAATGGCTCCTCGCTCTCCTGCTCCCTTCTCGCAACTTCAGTCTCCAGCATTCCCTTCCTATTCTCTGAGACTGCACTCTTTTAAAATGGTGTATACCTATTTGTCACTACAAACCCCCATGTAACGCTGCCATCCTCTACTGCTTCTGCCCTGCTCCTTCCTAGCAACCTCAGTCTCATGTGTTTCCACTTGCTCCCTTGAGTAACTACCCTTTAGTAGCAGTGTATACCTATCCATCAATGGCACACCTCCTGCAGCCCCACTGACCACTTCTACTCCTGGCCTGCCAAGTCTTCCTTGCTCCCACCTAGCCACCTTAGGTTCCTATGTTTCCATCTGGCCCCTCAAGCTATTTCTCTTTTGAAGAGGTGTATACCTATTTGTCACTACCCCACCCCCTGCAGCCCCTCTGTCTATTTCAGCTCTATCCCTACCAAGTCTGCTGTTTCTACAACTCCTAACTCCATCTCTCCTTCCTCCTGCACTCTTCTTTAACCACTGTCTGACTCCCTTTTTGACCCTTCCATTTCTAGAACACCCTGAGCAGCAAGACTCTCCCCCCCCTCCTCTCACCAATCTCTTCCCGAGCACTCCTGTGTTGCCTGCAGATCGGTCCATGTACTACTCCTTTTACTTCTCTTACCTTTCTCCCTGCTGAGCCCCCAACTATTTACTCCTGAGCTTCCAGATTGCTGCCCTTTTTTCCCCATGGTCCTATTCTATTTCCCATGCTCCTTAATTCCCAAATCTCTCTCTTCAGATGAAACACCCTCACACATCTAAGGTAAGCTCCTGCTGTCCAGAGTGTGTCCATATGTGCAGCTGCTCTGCAAACATTGCATCTCACTATCCTACCTTGCCCTATATCTTCCCTACTTCCATGATTACTCCCCCAACCTTCTGACCCCATCCCTCTACCCATTTCCTCCCCCACCCATTTACTTTCCTTGTCTCTCCACCAACTTCCTCCCCCCATCCTGCTACCTTCCTACCCTCTCCACCTACTCTCCTCACCCAACCTGGATTATGTACCAATGTACTGGCAACATAATCCATGTGGGGAAGAAGAGAAGCAACAGCTATCAATTTTCTTTCAGGAGTAAAATAAAACTTAAATTTATACAAAAGACCCAGTTTTTGATTTACTTTTCTACTGACTGAAGTAACTTGTAAAGAAAAATGCAGTGCTGGATCCAGCAGAACACCGAAATACTTAAACTGTTGTACTTGTTCAATAGTTACCCCAACCTGATCATAAGCTAATAGATTGTGACTACCTTTTAACATTAATTTTGTTCCAAACAATGTTGATTTTGTTTTCTTTGAGTTTAATACCATAAAATTGTTTGCAAACCAATTACTAATAATATTAAAATCCTGTTGGATAGAAGAAACAATGGTAGAAATTGAATTTGCTTGATAAAACAAAATAAGATTGTCTGCTTAAAGAATTGTTTCACAGAATAAACATTGAGATGGTAATTGATTTACAAACAAGGTGAACAACAGGGGGCCCAATATGGACCCCTGAGGGAACCCACAATTGATAAAATATACATGGGACTCAATAGAATCAATATAGACAACCTAAGACCTTTCAAATAAGTAGTCCCTGACCCAGGCCACAGAGAACTCTGAAAAACCTAACTCTTGCAGCTTAACACAAGCCAAATTATGCTCAGTGAGATGAAATGCCTTGGTCAGATCCGCAAACACCGCACTTGTCATTAATCCCCTTTCAAACCCACACAGGACAGTATATATGACTCTGACCAAGGCTATTTCTGTTCCAAAGTTCATCCTAAACCAGTGCTGCTGTGTACAAAGCAGATCATGTTCAATAAGACAGTGATTCATCTGGTTAGCCACAGTTTTTTCCATCATTTTACTTAATGGGTTGAGAACAGAAATGGGATGAAAATCCTCCCATTGTTCAGCATGTGGTTTCCTTGGAACAGGTACAACTCTTGCATGTTTCCAGTTTAAAGGAAATTGCTGGGAAATTAAAGATAGATTAAAAATATAACAAAGGGTTCAACAATGTAAGGTATAGCTAATTTAAGAAAACAGCCATCCAATCCTCCCCAACAATCTTTGTTTGCTAGGTAGTGTAAGTAAAAGTGTAAACACTTCACCTCTGTCCACCTTCCGAAAACAAAACTTTGGTCTTTTTCATTTTGAAAAGTCTGAAGCCGAAGCAACGACATGATCTCATGATGAAGCCCTTTTATATTCGGATACATTTGTGAATTTTTTGTTTAAAAGATTAACAGTCTCAGCTGTATCAGTTATTTCCTGATCACCTGTTTTCAGTTACTGTATTGAATTTTTCAATTTGTGTGACAATAGGAAATTAACATGGTCCCAACATTTTCTGGGATTTGACAAATTAGACTCAAAGTGATCTTGAAAATATTTATTTTTAGCAGTTCTAACTATTCTAGAGACTAGATTTCTCAAATGACAGTAGGTATTCAAAGATGAAGTAGTCAAACTTTTCTAGTAAGATTCCCATGCTAAATTCCTGTTCATTATCATTTGTTTTATTTAAGTAGAAAACCATTTATTAAGAAGACAAAGAACCTCTGTGTGCAAACACTGAGGCAAGGGTTACCCCAAATAGCATTTGGCTGGGAAGCCAAGTTTCAAGAAAATACAAAATCACGCATGTCCACACAATGCAAAGCATCATGGGCTGCATTTGCAAATCACCACAGAATATTATGCTGGTTCAACTTTAAGCAGAATTGCATGGTGCCGAAAGGCCTTTCACACAGTTTGCAAAGGGTGCTAACAGATGACAGAGCACCCTTTGCAAACTGTGATAACTTCGACTTCGTGGACTATGACTGCACCTCTGTATTCTATCGATGATATCCTCATGATTCATGGATCAATGTGTGTCAATGTGTTCTACGTATTAAAGGGCACCTCTAAGTCTTAGATTATGCAGGGGAAAAATAAATTCTACACAGGTAACAATAAAGCCCAGAAAAAAAAATCTAGTGCCAGACTGGCATCTGGAATACATTCCAGATACGACCATTGTAACAAGGACAAATGGACAAATAATACATCCAAATTAACTCTTTTAAAGTTATGGACCTGTATTATATGGGGGTATTTAAGTGCACTTAAAATTTAACATATAATTCGTTGCCATATGATCACTTACAGATTCAGATAGTACTCCTGAGAGGCCTGGCATTCCTTCTCTATTGATGATAATCCAATCCAAAACTGAATGGTTTGAAGTTTGCAGATTCAAACATGTTAGTTCTTTAATAATCTGAGTCAAACCATAAGAATATAACAGAGATTCTAAACCTACATTACCTTTCTGTAACCTATTCAGATTCATATCACCTACCAACAGAGAATCAAGACCTTCTATAAAGGGAGCTATTTTATTTCACTAAGTCTTTCAGTCCATCAAGCCGACAATAAGGAGAGTTATATAAACAGCCTAACACAACATGTATCCCCCCTACCAAAAAATGAGGTGGACAAATGATGTGAATTCTGCTTTCATGGAACATCTGCGAAAATTCAGAAATTTCGCAGAATTTTCTGAATTTCTGCCATTGGAGCAATCAGAATCTTCTGAATGTCTTTGGTGGATTGTCATCATAATCCACAGAATTTTTTAGTTGAACTGTCAAAAAATACACATGAACTGCAGAATAGCAGTTCTGAGGAATTTGTTTCCGCAGTTTGATTATTCTGCAATACATGTAGTTATTTCACAGTTCAGTGATCACAGTTCTGCAGACTTTTTTCCCCACAGTTTAATAGAATAATCCACAATTTATACATTTATTCCACTGTTCTAAGTTGGAATTTCCACAAAGTTGCTAATTTGATTTCACACATTCGTGGGTAAAATCCAACTTTGTGGAAATTCTGAGTCAATTTTTTTCACACCTCTTCCAAAAACAAAGTATTAACCAATCAGTCTCAGAATTAGTCTCAGTGCTTGTTCTTACAATTGTTAACTGCAAACGTTTTTTTTAAATACAAAGCTACCCCACCCTTTTTTCTTCCTTTTTGGTCTGTTCTGAAAATTGTATAACCAGGTAACTTACAAATACTATCTGAAAAAACAGGTTTCAACCATGTCTCTGAAACAACAACTATATCAGGATTATTAGAAGTAATTAGTTGCTCCATCTCAGCAACTTTTGGAATCACACTTCTGGTATTTATTTGACTGATTTTTAGACCATGGGACTTATATAACATTGATTGATGTTGGCTATTTATATTGCTGGAAACAGCGGTTTCTGGATTTAATTCACTATTCCCTGATAACAACATCAATAAAATTAACTTAAGTACACATCATGTCCTACCAATACTAAAATTAACACATTGCATAGGTAAATACGACCAAACATATCCACAAATTCTCATCTCACATTTCTTTGACAGCAATAATGGAATGGTATCGAGCAGCACATCAGTTACCAACATGAAATTGGACATAGAAAAATCAATTAATCTCTGTTTTTCATCTAATACCTCTCTGTTACAGACTGAACTAATGGTGTTGCATAACACCAACCCACCATACGAACAGGCAATGCACACCAATACATAAGTAAGATTAGCCATTGTAAGTCAACACTAGTCCTAACCTCACCCACTGGTCCAATTGCACTATCTTATCTTTGCTGGCCCCAGCTCCCACAGCCTCCCACTGACTCCAACCAACTCCTGTTACACTTTGCTGCTCTTTGCCACCACAAGCCACTGCTGCAGATGCTGCCACATCTACTCAGCAGCTAGATTTAAACTCCACAACCTTGCCAAACTGGGCTGCCACCACCAATCGGGGGAAGGGGGCACAGCTAGGCAAGTAGCAGGTCAGCAAGTACAGAGTGTACAGTTGCTATAGCAACACTCGGGAAGCACTCCAACAGAGGTGAAAATAGCAAGCTAATAATTACTGCAGGCAGGCATGGCAATTAATATATAGCAGCCTTTTAGTCAAATACCCAGTTACAAATGAATAGTAGCAGTCTTTGGTAAACAGTCACAGCAGCAACAATATTTGGCAGAAACAAGCAGCTCCAAAAACAAACAGCAGCAGATAGATTTGCTCTTCAAAACTCAGCAGTCTTTTGTAAACAGTCACAGTAGCAGCAGTACTTAATTGAAACAGCACACACTCAATGCACAACAGCATACAAACTTAGGTGGACAGAATTGAGCACGTTGAATTGCACTCACGAACCACAGGGCAGCCAAGCAGTACAGCAGTTCACTTTAGCTGATAATTCTCACTGGGTTACTGAGGCAGTGGATCACTCAAAACCACAGATGACTTCTACAGCTTTCTGAACACCTGCTCTTGAAGCGTTCTTTAGTTGGCAAGACTAGTGTGCTGCAGGTAATGGGGCTAGCAGGGTCTGCCACACACCCAATGACTCCCGTTACACTTTGCCGCACTTTGCTGCCACAAGCTGCCACTGTAGTTGCTGCCACTGTAGAAACTACCATGTTTACTCAGCTGTCAGATTTAAACCCCACAACCCCGCCAAACCGGGCTGCCACCACCACTCAGACTTACGCCATTAAGAGACTGAACAGACTTCCCTCCCATGGCAATGGATTCTGGTTTCGCACCATGGCACAGGATGGTTATAACAGATGTGGGGAAGCTGGTGGATGATTCTGGTGTCAAATCATTTTTTAAACTATGCTCTGAATTTGGTCTGGGCAGACAAGATTGGTTAGATACTTTCAGTTGAGGTAATACCTCATGTCTGAGACACAATTTACAGTATTGACTAAGGAAAAGAATCCAATTAGACAGACTTTGAGAGACTTGATGACCCAGGATCAACCTCATAAGTTGATCTCAACCCTGTATTCTGTGCTGAAAGGGCTCATAGGTGACCAGACAGCCCAAATACGGGAGCAATGGTCAAAGGAAGGGGGGGTCATATCTAATAAAGAATGGCATAACATCTGGGCTATGGTACACAAGACCATGGTGTCACCTACAGTACCTGGCACAAATTCTGATGGGGGTAAGATAATTTAGAACACCAGTTATTTCAAAACATTATGGGACTCACCAATCTGATAGGTGTTGGAGGGGATGCGGAAGCCTGGGTTACCATGCTCACATTTTTTGTCCTGCCTGGAGCTTGTTAGATATGGGCAGGAGGTAGGGGAAGCAATAGGAGGGATGTGTGAAATCAGTTCTCCACATTTACTTAAGCACCTGATCTTAGGTTTCACACCCCTGATCTCAAGGGGCAAAATAAGAGATATCTATATAATGTGCCTATTATAGCAGCCCTTAAAGTGATAACCCAGAAGTGGCACATAGTAACACCCACAGGCAGGAGAACTGATTGCACAATTGTAAATCCATTCAGGAAATGGAAAAAGTTACGGCCTGACTTCGCCATATGGTAGAAAAACACAACAGTAGACAGTACCCCTTTATTAGTTATGTCTGCAAAGGAATGTAATGATATCATGGAAGCTCTGGCCAATAATTCTTAGCCAATGAAAAACAGGATGGAAGAGGGAGAATCACTGGAAGGGGGCCCTTTGCTAATACCTACAGAATATAGTCTGTTCTTTCAAAATTACATATTCTGGGATGGATTGAGACACCCTTAAGACTGTTATAATAACACCCCATGTAGCCTGCAATACCTGTTACTGACTGGAGATGTTTTGATAACCTTCATGCATGTAGTATTTAAAATCATTATAGGTTTTCCACTGGCCTGTTCCCTGCTACCCCATCTTTGTTGTTATTTGTGTGTGTTTTCACTTAATGTATGTTCCTTATTTGTTTGTATTTTACCTCCTGTTAATTTATTTTGGTGGATCATCCTTGGATGGTTGGTCAGGAAGAGGGAGTAATTAATTGATTTTTGTTGTAGTAATCATTGTATATGTTCCATGTACTTGTTGATATTGGAACATCTTAATAAAGTTTAATTTTAAAAAAAGAAGACCAGGTGCAGAAGGGGCTCACCTTCCTAATGGTAAACAAATCCCCATGTCTGAATGGTATGCACTCCAGAGTGTTGAGAGAACTGGCAGCGGACCTAGCAGGTCTGCTGATTCATCTGTTTAATAGCTAATTAGATATGCGGGTGGTACCACAAGAGTGGAGAACTGCAGATGTGATGTTACTGCACAAGAGTGAACCTAGGGATGACCCGGGGAGCTATAAGCCTATCAGTCTGACCTCCATAGAGGGTAACCCGGTGGAGAACCCATTCTGAAAGAAAGGCACATTGGTTTCCTAGAGGCAGACTGTCTCCAAGATGTGAAACAACATCAGTTCATGCCAGATGGGTCTTGTCAGACTAACTTGATTGACTTCTTTGACTGGATGATGAAGGCAGTGGATAAAAGGCAGGTAGTAGACATATTGTGCTTGGATTTCAGCAATGCCTTCAGCAAGGTTCCCCACAAAAGTTTGATCAAGAAGTTTAAGGACCCATGAGCAAGAAACAAAACTGACCTGGTGGATGACAAATTGGCTCGGTAGTAAGTCAAAAATGGTTGTAGTGGGAGGGGGAGCTCTTAGGTACAAGGGAGGTTTCCAGCAACGTCCCACAGGGGTTGGTGCTGGGATCAATGTTGCTCAATGTGTTCATTAGCCACATTAGGGATGGCATTATAGGCAAGATCTGCCTCTTTGAGGTCAACATCAGCTCTGTGGGAGGGTGGACTCAGACAAAGAGTATGCAACCTGCAGGAGGACCTTGATAAGGTATCAGAGACCTGATAATGGATCTGGCAAGGTAAGAGAGGTGGTTTGCTAGATGGTAACTGGGGATCAATACTAAAAATGTAAGGTCATACACATCGGAGCAAAGATCCTGAGGGCTGAAAACAGACTAGAAGGAAAAGGATTTAGGGATAGCCATTACCAGCAACCTAAAGTAGTCTACACAATGCAAGAAGGCAGCAGCCAAGATTAAGAGGATTTTGGGATGTATAGTTAAAGGGTTGATGAGCAGAAGGAAGGAGGTTATCCTGCCACTTTTTAGATTCTTGGTGTGGCCACACCTGGAATACTGTGTGTACTACTAGACTAAAAAGAGGGAAAAGGGGTAACCGCACCAAGAACAACAGTGCCATGATCTAAAAGTTACTCTGCAAAAGTATGTGGTGCCACGGGGGTGAGAAAGTCTTGATTAGTGAAACGCGTCAGGTGACCAACGTCATATGTAGGGAGCGGGTGGAGGAATGAGGAAGTCATCTTTGCACTACTTGGTTCATTGCATTCTCATGGATTTTATGGCTTTTCATAAATTTTGCTGTTGTTGAATAAAGTACTAAATTTTGAGAATGAACAGCAGTCGGGTGAGTCCTTCACCTCCAAGTTACACTCTATAATTAAGCAGCACAAAGTGTGTTCAGAGCCCTTGGAGGGTATTACTGGACTCCCTACTTGAGGAAGGATGCAAACCAACCTGAGACAGTGAAGAGGAGGGTGACTAACATAATTCAGAGTCAGCAGGATGGTTTACAGGAAGACAGACTGAGAAACCTCAATATATAATCAGTCAAGGAGAGTGTAATAGTTCTGCATTCCGCTAGTTCCTAGACCCTGGTGGAGGGATGACTTTACTACCTTCTTCTTCTCACTTTAAATCTGTTGCCCAGCAGTATTTTTTTCACTTATTCTTTACCTCTTTCTAACCCTGGCGTAGGTTGAATATCTATCTCAGTCTTTTTCTCGCTCTACATATCTCTTTCCTATTCCCTACATCCGTCCCTCACCACCATTCCCCTCTAGCATCATGTTCAGGTCCAGCATGCCAGCTGACAACGAAAACAATTAGGTGCTTATATGGGTTTCAATAAAGTGCATCTGTGCCTTTAAATCTACCTTGAAGAGTGAAGTAAAGTGCAACAGTGCATTTAAATATGCTTTTTTTAATGACATGATGTAGTGATTATTATGTGATTAAAGTGCTGCA
Source organism: Neoceratodus forsteri (assembly GCA_016271365.2). Taxonomy (NCBI): domain Eukaryota; kingdom Metazoa; phylum Chordata; order Ceratodontiformes; family Ceratodontidae; genus Neoceratodus; species Neoceratodus forsteri. Next base: position 592,649,830 of record CM028133.1, on the reverse strand, counting down.
GTGCCAATAGAAACTATGTAGTAAAATGCAGCATAATAAATAAATATGTAAGGGGTTTATAAACAAGCTGCTGAGCTGCCCAAAAGGTATTGTAGGGCTTTTAAGTAAAGCCAATAATTATAGGAGTGAAACAGAGTGGCATGTATGAATATAGTTATTTAATTTAGCTACCACTCTGTTATATAGTGTTTAAATACATCCTGCATCAAAGCAGGATTCATGGTTAAACTGGGCAGCATTTCTTTACTTTCAGCCACCGCTCGGTATGTAACAGATCCCCCCCCCCCTTGACTTTGTTAAAATTTATTCATGTTTCCTGGCTGCTGGCAAAGTAATACATATACTATAGTGCAAGGGACAGTGGTGTTCCTAAAATCCTCAATGAACTATACAGGGACTGACAAGAGGGTTTTTCAGTCCCACAGCAGAGCAGCAAGTGTATGTCTTTTTCTTGCAGACTACTGCTCTGCTGCAACTTAAACAGCCCTAGAAATGTAAAGAAACACGAGTGATACAGAAGGTAAAAGATCAGAGTTGTTATTGATCTAAGACTGTATTCCAAGAAACCATTGATGTCAAGTGGTCATTCTGACTGCAATTTCTTTTGTTGTTCAATTATTTAATTGTCCTATTTGTAAATAAATGTCACATATCTGTGTTTTAAATCCTGACACATTGCCTTGTCTGATTATTTCCCACACTCTGTGACATTTGGTGTCAAAAGTGGGATTTGGTACTGGTTGTCCTGAGAAATGAGGGGGATACCAGTACTAGACACCAGCTCTGGCATCCAGACCTATAGTGGCAAACAGTCAGGATGGCACACAAGCTGGAGTCCGTGGACACCCAGGATTGGAAGGAAGAGCAAGTGGCTATTTGATGTGGCTTATCCATTGATAGAGTGGAAAATGGTTGGAGGCAGATGAACATTGGAGGGAGGCTGAGCAACGCTACCAGGTGTTGCTGGATATGACCCATGCAGTGGAATCTGATATGGCTGTGGAGGTCCAGGAGACATGGCACTGGGAAAAGGAGGACTCACAGATGGAGCCCTTGTTACCCAAGTTGTCTATTTTTCTGGGCTGTTATCTAGAGGAAGAAGATCTGCAAGAGGAGAAGTCCCCAGGTAAGGATGAGACTGTTACTGGACTTGTGCAAACTGAGGTGAAGAATATAATCAACACTGAAGAGGCCTTTATAGCTGAAGGGACATTTAAATGTTTTGAATCTCCTCCCATGACATGGGTTGATTCCCTTGCTGTAGACTGGGGAATACTGCAGGGGGAAGATCCTGAAATAGCCAGGCTAGAGTCATGTATAAGAATACAGGATGGGAAACTGGTTAATGGAGGTATAGGGGCTAATCAGTTGTGGTGGTCTGAGCATAGGAAAGAGGTTTTATACCACATGAGGCCCAACCTCCAGACAAAATGGGTAGATGCTAGCGTAGTAGTACCCATGGGCTTGAGGTATAAGGTACTGGAGACTGCAAGAGGCAGCCAGTGGAGGTCTGTATGTCATGAGGAGATACTGTCCTGCATTACCCCTTTCTATTTTTGGCCTGGGTTATACAGACAGGTGGCAGACTACCTTAAGAATGGTAGGGGGTACAACCACTGGGAAGTTGCTCCAGAAAGGTATAGGAGAGGAAGTGCTCTAAGGGTTGATGGCTAATGGAAGTGGCACCCAGGGAAGCATGGAAGCCCCCCATATAGGGCAGCAGGTACAAGATGGTAGCTCTTGAGATACTATAGGTACAACGCTGTGTTTCTGGAAAACATATGGAATTCATGTCTGCTAAATGTACTGGGTGCCAGAATGAGCAGGCTATTAGAAGCTAGAAATCAGCATAAAATGGTTGACTCATTTCTTACTGTTAGAGAACGTATAGGCAAAGAAATGATCAGTGTCTCAGGGTATGTCAGATATAGAACAGAATGTATATGTAGTACAGAGATTCTTATGTGTTAAGGGACCCTGAGTTGGAGCTAATGGAAGAGGGTGGGCCATAGCTCGATCCCCTTCCAGGGAGAGGGAAGGTGAACACTGTTTACCGCACACATCTGGACCATGAAACTCCTATGGCAACAGTCTTTTTTTGGTTTCTCTCTTCTTTAATTTTCATGTGTTATTCTAATGGGTTGCACACTTACCAGACTGTTTTTTGATCTATTTTCTAAAAGTTCTGTTGCTTAGTCTTTCCTGTAAATTTTTCCAGCTCAGATCCAAGGAGGTTGCAGAGGAAACTGACCTCCAGGGGGAGCATCTGAAGGGACAAGCTATTAATAGGTGTCAGATGTTCCTAATGTAGTTAATAGGTGCTGCAAACCTATGTTATGTTTAAAAAGTGACCAGTCTTCCTGTGTGAAATAAAGGAGTTAGATCATAATAGCTGTTATGTGGAAAGAGCATCTATAGCCTAGGATGTAATAAGTAAGTATTGTTATCAGGGAGTGACTGCATAAGTAGTTGCTTTGAATAAAGGGACCCTGGGGTGGAGCTTTACAGAGAGGGTGGGCCGGAACTCCGCCTCCCTTCCTACAGTTAAGGAAGGAGAGCAGTCTGTCTGTTTCTGTACAAAAACTGTTTCCCTTGTAAGAAGGGAGGTATAAGTATCACAGAGAGGTCAGGTAAAGTACCTCTAAGGCCTCATGAAGGCATGTAAATAATATGAGATCCAGAGGTAACCTGTAGTATTTTCTGTGGAATCAGCCTTTAAAGGCTGTAGAAACCTAGGGCGTTCCCCAGATAGAAAGTACACATGTTTAGAGTTTATCATGTAAAGGACGGGGCAGCACCCTTCTTTCTTTTTGTTTCCTGCAATAAAGGATTGAACTCTGTGAGTGTAAAACTCAGCCACATAGTGTAGGTGGTAGAACAGGGGAATACTGAGAAAGCCCTGATCATTTATTTGCCCCACTCTGCTGGCATGGTATTGAGAATAAGAGGGGGTAGCCAAACCAGTATGTAGGAACCTGGTTTATTTTTAAGGAGGGAGGAGTGTAATAGTTCTGCATTCTGCTAGTTCCAAGACCCTGGTGGAGGGATGACTTTATTATCTTCTTCTTCTTCTCACTTTAAATCTGTTGCACAACAGTATCTTTTTGCCCTATTCTTTACCTTTTTCTGGCCCTGGCGTAGGTTGAATATCTACATCAGTCTTTTTCTCACTCTACATATCTCTTTCCTATTGCCTTATCTTTCCTATTCCCTACATCTGTCCCTCACCACCACCCTCCCCACTAGCATCATGTTCAGGTCCAGCATGCCAGCTGGCAACGAAGACAACTAAGGTGCTTATATGGCATTTCATGCCTGGGTTTCAATAAGGTGCATCTGTGCCTTTAAATATACTTTGAAGAGTGAAGTAAAGTGCAACAGTGCGTTTAAATATTTTTTTAATGAAATGATGTATAGTGATTATTGTGTGATTAAAGTGCTGCAGTGCCAATAGAAACTATGTAGTAAAATGCAGTATAATAAATAAATATGTGAGGGGTTTAAAAACAAGCTGCTGAGCTGCCAAAAAGGTATTGCAGGGCTTTTAAGTAAAGCCAATAATTATAGGAGTGAAACAGAGTGGTATGTATGAATATAGTTATTTAATTTAGCTACCACTCAGTTATATAGTGTTTAAATACATCCTGCATCGAAGCAGGATTCATGGTTAAACCGGGTGGCAATTCTTTATTTTCAGCCACCACTCGGTATGTAACAGCCCATCCCCCGACTTTGTAAAAATTTATTCATGTTTCCTGGCTGCTGGCAAAGTAATACATACAAGGGACAGCGGTGTTCCTAAAAACCTCAATGAACTATACAGGGACTGACCAGAGGGTTTTCAGTCCCACAGCAGAGTAGCAAGTGTACGTCTTTTTCTTGCAGACTTCTGCTCTGCTGCAACCTAAAGAGCCCTAGAAATGTAAAGAGACAAGAGTGATACAGAGGGTAACAGATCAGAGTTATAGTGTATGGTGGAACGTCATTCTCCACCGAAATCCATCATTTTCGAAACCTTGTAGTCACACACTAGTGACGTTCGCAGTGCAACAGAATGATGTTTTCTACTGTACTGCGAACGTCACACTGTGTCATCGAGCAGCATTTGACAGTTAGGGCTCGCTCCTTAGACAGGACACATGGCGAAAGCAGCAATGTCGGCAGCAGTACTAATGTTTAGCGTTAAAACGTTCACAATGTAAAGTTCTTTTTCCTTCTAGTAACTGATTTTTTCCCAAAAAACGATGTTCCACCATACACTATAAAGAAAAGTGCATGGGGAACAGTTGACAACAGAGCGTCTTTCACCTCGTTGGCACTATGACAATGGATTACCTGTCGAGCTGCGCCTCAAGGTAATCCGTCGTCATAGTGCCAACTCGGTGAAAGAATAGCCCTGTTGTCAACTGTTCCCCATGCACTATCCTATATGTTATTGATCTGAGAATGTATTCCAAGAAACCACTGATGTCAAGTGGTCATTCTGACTGCAATTTATTTTGTTGTTCAATTATTTATTTTCCTATTTGTAAATAAATGTCACATATCTGTGTGTTTTAAATCTTGACACATTGCCTTGTCTGATTATTTCCCACACCCTGTAACAGAAAAGAGAGGACATGATTGTAACCTTCAAGTACGTCAAAGCCATAAACAAGGTGAATATTTGGAACCTCTTTTGTCTGAGTAAAAACAAGAATAAAATGGGGCACTCTTGCAAACTGGAGGGAGAATAATTCGAAAAGGAGGTCAGAAGATACTTCTTTATGGAGCGAATGGTAAAAGGTTGGAATGTACTCCCAACTGAGGTCATCAGCCAGATGAGAGTAGTTTGGTTCAAGAGGGAGTGGGACATGCTGAAAGGGAGGGTCAGGATCATTAGGGATGGGGACGAGGTCCACTGTAAATCATCTGAACAGGGGGTTCCTCATCAGTCAGATTAAATAAACCTCAGGGGCTTCCTCTACTGGCTTATTTGTATGTTTGTATGACAGTGTGTGCTTTGTGCTGGGAGAACAGCATGCTTCAGGTGAGTTGAGGCATGAGGCCAAAGACTGAGTGCTTCCGCTGCTGATGGAATGCTAGTAATCCAGCACAAAGCACACCCTGGAGTGCCTTAATGAGATTATAAAATGGAGCCATTAGAATAAGTAAATAAATAATATAATCATTTTTAATTTAAATTAGTAAAAAAGGGGAAAAAGAAAAAGTAGGTCTTTCTAGCTGTTGTAATTTTGCTGTATGGTCAGTAGATGGCAGATGCTATGTTTTGTTTAAATTCAAGTAAGTGAAATGAAGTGCAGTAATATAGCTGTACCCATTTTATGTAAACAGGTCAGTGAGGCCACAGATCTTCTCCAATGCTATTGTGCCAGGATATCAGCACTGGGTGTCAAGTTCTTCAACCAATCACAATTACAGTGTGACGAGCTTGCTCGGTTCTTTGTTGATAAGGTGGCTGACATTAGGTCAGAGATCTGTTTGACACATTCTATGCGGGTTGCTAGTGGCCAGGATCTGGTCACTGCCTCTTCGTTTTCCTGGAGTACCTTCAACCACCCAGAAATCGTAGATGTTATGCGGATTGTCCAAGGGCTGCATTCTACCTGCTGCAGTTTAGATCCAGGCCCTACTTCCCTAATTTTAGGGTTTGGGGAGTTCATTCTACTGGCTCTAGCACAGATAGTCTGGTGTTCCCTTGACTCGGGTGAATATCCCTGTTCCTTGAAAGTGGCAGTGGTGACACCCTTGTTGAAGAAAGCATCCTTGGACCCAGACTGTCTTGATAACTACAGACCTATCTCGAACCTTCCCTTCGTAGGGAAGGTGATCGAGAAGGTAGTAGCGGCTCAGTTGGAGAACCATTTGACCATCCATAGCATCTATGAACCTCTCCTATCAGGTTTTCGAAAGAGGCACAGTACCGAGACTGCGCTGGTTTGGGTGCTCAATGATTTCCTGATAGCGAGAGACCAGAGAAAATGGTTCATTTTGGTACTATTAGATCTGTCATCAGCATTTGAAACCATTGACCATGGGGTCCTGCTTGAGCGCCTGAGATGTATTTGTGGGCTCTCTGGGATTGTTCTCACATAGTTCACTTCCTACCTCACCGGAAGAACTCAGAGGGTTGTGTCAGGGTTTTTTTCCTCTGATCCCATCTCTCTATTCTGTGGGGTTCCTCAGGGCTCTGTATTGTCCCCCATGTTGTTTGCGGTGTACATGCTTCCCCTTGGAGACATTGTGAGATGGTATGGGCTGAGGTTTCACTGTTATGCAGATGATGCCCAGCTATACCAGTCCTTTGCACCCGACCAGGAAGGCGCTATCTCAGTATTTAACAGCTGCCTAAATGAAATCCAGGATTGGATGAGGTCCAGCTGGCTGAAGTTGAACTCTGGAAAGACGGAGGTCTTGGTATTGGATCTGAATTGCCGGATAGGGGGATCTGTGGCCGGCACCCCATCTGGATTGTTTCTTGGGGATGTCGAGCTACATATCTCTGAACAGGTGCAAGATCTGGGGGTGATATTAGATGTGGGTCTGACTCTTCAGTCCCAGATGTCAGTGGTGGTAAAGTCATCTTTTTACCATCTAAGAAACATCGACAGGATCAAGCACCTCATTCAGTCCGGTGATCTGCCAACTTTGATCCATACTTTTGTGACCTCACACCTGGACTACTGCAACTCACTTTACCTTGGGCTTCCGGGGGTTGATATCTGCTGCTTGCAGCTGGTGCAGAATTCCACAGCCCCAGTGTTGATGGGTACCCCTAGATCTTCCCATATTACACTGGTGCTGCGGGAACTGCCAGTTCAGTAGCGGATCACCTTCAAAGTCAGATTACTGACTTTTAAAGCCCTGCACAATCTGGGCCCTGATTACTTGAAAGAACTCCTGATTCCTTATCGGCCTGTGAGATTGCTTTGCTCAGCCGATGAGGGGTTGCTAGAGATTCCAAGGGTGATGTTAAAATCTGCTGGGGCCCGGGCTTTTATGTTTGTGTCCCCTTCCCTTTGGAATTCTCTACCCTGTCAGACTAGGGAGAGTACGATCGTGGGGAGTTTTAAACAAGCTCTTAAATCCTTTTTGTGGGAAAAGACATATGGTTTTACTGTTCATTAATTTGCCTTTGTGTGTTTTTATAATATTGCTTTTGTATTTCTGTTTTCTGTACTCTTGTATTCTTATCTTATTTTATTGGAATGCACCTTGACACTTGAAAGGCACAATATAAATAAAAATATTATTAATTATTATTATAAGTTTCTGAATTTTTTTTTCCACCAATTTCTTAACTGTTAAAATGGCATGGAAGAAGCATTTCCTGATATCACATGTAGCAAGGATTCAAGTGACCATGTGTGGTCAGGAGAATTCCTATTCAGCACATAAAGTCTACACCTTCCACATTCACTCCCCTCTTGTGCCTCGCAACTTTTTATGTAGTTGAAAAGTTTTATTGGCTTTCATTACTTACATAACAGCACTGCAGTACATGACAGAGTGATTTCTACAGATGTTAGATTAACTTTCTCTAACCCCTAACTATCTCAACAAGAAGATGGTAACACTCACAGCACTGATCACTGACGTTATCAGCTATATATTTTGGGTTAGATAACCAGCCATTCTACTTTTACTTTTGCGTTTACTGATACCAGTGATTTCTCATGTCTCATGCAGTGTAAGATTCCTATCTGGGAGCTGCATGTTCTTCTGCCAGGTGAGTATGCTTAGTGATTATCTGGTAGCCACGGGGAACTGTGAAAAGTGGCCCCCATCCCACACATAGGATTTACACATGTAAAGTTAAATAAGGACACCAGAGTTGTGCATCGATACTAGCTTTTGCTTTTGCTTCTGCTAGGTGGTTAAGTTGCTTATGCACTGGCAAGTCTCCTGCTGCTGTCATCTATTGGACCAGCAATGAGATATCAGTTGACCACCACAACATGATCAACATGAAAAGGAGCCCCTTGGCCTCATTTGCAACTGCTGCTACCCACTTTGTAAGGGGAGAGATATGCCATGATATGTAAGAGGTGTCTCTGATTATATAAAGCTGGGCAGAGCTTTAGAACAGGACTCCTAGCACTTTCTGACAGGTGAAATATATGCCTTCCAACCATTTGGTAAAGGCAGAACATGTCTATAATATGTGAGGAAGAGTTTGCTGAATCTCCAGCACAGGTCGTGATGTATGAGGTTCACTGCCTTCAGGATTTGTGGGGTTCAATATCACTGGTAAAATATCTTGTTGTGTATGAATCTACTTCTACTGTCTCTTCAGGCTTTATGCACCATGTCCCAACAAGGTTGCTAGGTTTCATTTCAATCAATCAATCAGACAATCAATATCTTTATTTAGCCAGGCAGAACACCATTGAGCAGGGCTCATTTACAAGATGGACCTGGTAGTTTAAACAACAACAATAAGTCACAATACAACAATTTGGAGTAGGCGTAGCAACATTAGCAGCCCCCATGTTATGTTTCTATGTGTCTTATGTAATGTATTTTTGCTGTATACAATCCTATGTAAAATTCCATGTAACCCCCAGGTCGCCCCTGAAAAAGGGACTTTCGGGGCCCAGTGGGCTCACCCAGTTATCAAAATTTAATAAATAAATAATGTACAGTCATTACAAATGAGAAAGACATGGCTTGGCACGGTGATATACAATAATTTACAAATAGCAACATAAGGCTTGGCACAGAACAGAACAAGACAGCATAATTTACAGGCATGGTACCAAAGGCAGTCAGCATACTGCTATGTGTGAGTTCTGTGCAAGGCAGGTCTCTGATGAACAGTAGAGTACAATATTATATTTTCGAAAATGGCAACAATCAATTCTTAAACCTGACTGGCTGAGACAGGCTCCAAGCTGGGCATTTAACTTTCAATAGATGCCCAGCTAAAAATAAGAGCCAGTCCAAGTGCCTCTTCAGAGTAACATTCTCTGATGGGCTCTTTTTTAAGCACAATAATACCCTCCAGGGTGGGCATTATTGGGAAATACCGAAACTTCCAGGGGCTATAAGGCCCTCTGCCTGTGACGTTGGGCCTCATTACACTGCTGGGCGGTTTGGTATTTCCCCAATAATGCCCACCCTGTCAGGTATTATTGCTTACGGATGAGATCATTTGATATGGATGTCCCTAATTCACAGGCCAAGGAGTGCTTAGCCTTATCCAGCTGGGAGGGCTAGGACTCTCTGATGGCCATGTAAATTGTTCCCACTCTGCTTTTAGTGAGCCTCAACCATACACTGTATGTACTAAGTCATTTGCCTGGTCAAGGCTATCTGGGACTCCCACTCTCTGAAGATAAGATTGTAGAGGACTACGATTCTGCAGAAACATTCAGATGTCCATGGCTGCAACTGGTTATGTACCACAAATGCCCTCAAAGGATTGTAGACCACCAGATCTTGGTAGACATAAGTCTCTTATCCTTGTGTATCCTTACACTTGTCCAACCCTCCCACATGATAGGCTCACCCCCAACAAGCAACTGGCATTACCACAATGAGGCATTAATTGAGGGGGACACCAATTCTTTTTGAGAGGTTTTTCAAGTGCCCTCTATCTGCTGAATGAGGCCAAAATTCTGGGGTATGATTTTCCCATTGTGGTAAGAGAAATGTAAAGACATGCACTGGGTGAGAGATTTCCCATGACAATATGCTTTGTCTTTATGCACAAAGGGGGTGGATATGTGGGTTTTTTGAACCATTGCAAAGATTGAGCCCACACATATGCCACTTGGTATTTTATCGATGGAAGCCCCCCCACCCAACCATTGAGCATGTTGCTTGCCTCCACTGTATCACAGTGGATGTCTTTCCCATAGGATGGAGCCAAAAAGATTATCTATTTTTTTGGAACCAGGAGGTGGATATGTTGATAGGGAGATACTGTAAGCAGAAATATAATTTGGCTACCATTACCAGTTGTATGGATTCAATTTTCCTCACAAAGGAAAGATTCAGAGCCTTACAACTGTTGCACTCCTCTTGAAATTCTTTTTTTTCATCATGCCACAGTTTCTCCCGCTGTGGCGACTTACTGGCGGGGGCATCCAGCTGCTGGCCCTTCCAGGCGGGAGAGCAACAGGCTCACTTCCATGATCGGGGAGTTTGGCACAGCCATCGCTGAACCACTGGAGGGCTCCCCTCAACCTGCCAAGCTGGACTGGCACTGGACCCCCCTCAGCGCGATTCCACGACAGTCCTCCCAGCGAGGCAGGGCATGGCCATCAAGCTGCATGGTTGTGCCCAGCCTCTTTCCTGGTTTTCTCCCCAATGGGAGAACGGACGTGCAATGACATTGTTACATGAGGTCCCTGCACCCTAATTGGTACCCCTAGAGGTACACCATAGACAGCTAGCATTTAGTCATATGTTATACTAACATATAGGGCTAGTGGCATCTATCGTTATAAGAGTAGATGTCAGGATATGTATGCACATTATCGTTACACACTTTACTTTCCAATATACACATGTATTTCTTGCTTACAAGATGTTAGGGCACCTGTGTCCTTGTAATGATTATGATTTATGAGTCGGCATTGCCATCTTCTGATGATCTGTATTATTACACGGCTATGTACAAACTGTACCTCTTTGTTTCTACAAAGTGAAGACTATTACAAAATTGTATAATGTTATCTTGGACTGAGGAACCACCTCTAATTTAGCCAATAGGGCTCATCTCTGTAACTGGAAATGTTTCTATCTTACAGTAACCATGGTAATTATCATAAGTATATAATGTAAGACATTACATCTTATACCTCGGAGACCTCAGGAGACATGGAGATTCTTCGAGATATAGGGAACGCTTAGCATTGGCTTCCAGTTCCTATTGTTAAGAACTGCTTTGGGCAACTGTGATTATCCTTTTGGTAGTAATAAACAAGCTTTATTACTCTTATGCAACTTGTCTGTGATTCCTTGCATTCCCATTATTGCCAAGAACCTGAGAGTGAGGTTTAGACTTTCTGACAACGTTCATGCATGACGTGCAGATGTCTGCCATGCTCCCCCCTCTAGTACATACCATTGTGCCCTGCAGTGCCTCCAGGCATCCCCAGGGACCACCAGATCGCAGTGCGACTCCTCAACCCTCCCCAGGGCTAGGAGAGCTTTCAACGGATGTCCGATCCTAGTCCTCCCCTGCCAACCCCCGATGGCCTGGGCTCATTCCCAAACCTGGGTAGCTGGCATGGAGCGAGGTGTGGCATCCAGTGCCTCAACCCTCAGTACCACTGGGCTGGCTCCTCTTGAAATTCTTGTAGCAGGTGGGCAGGATTTAGCTGGGGTAACTGATTTATGTCTGTTGCTCCCTTAGCACTGAAGTAGACAATTCCCTGTGGCACCTAGGACAAGGTGGCTTGGATAAAACTGTTATGAGTTTAGCTGGGATGTAGCGGGAGCACTTAAGATTTGGATGTGCTCACCTTAAGTCCAAATACCACCCCAAACTGAGAGGAGCAAAGAGGGGTCTGGTTCTGCCAATTCTGGTTTTGACAGGGTGACTACTAGGTCAGCGTTATATAGACTGGCAGCGTAGGGGGTATCCTCTGCCTTCATACCTAGAATGGCAGGGGATGACCTGATAGCTGCTACCAGGGGTTCATTAGCCAGGACAAACAGCAGTGGTGAGAGGGGGCAGCCCTGTCTGGTGCCTTTTTAAAGAAGAAAAGACAAGGACAGGACACTTACTAGTCACCAGTGCAATATGCTCCCAGAAGTGGGTATCGATCTCCCAGAAACTTTTTATACAATACATGGTTGCACTTCTGCTTGTTAATTGTAGGGAGTGTGTAACTTTCTCAGAAAGACAAAATTAGCATTCAACAACATGCCCAGGGTCACACAACTAACTTTTGCAGGATTCAGATCTTAGAGCTGCTGACTCAAAGTGCTGTTTTGTATCCACTGGAGAAGCGGTTTGCCTTTTCACTTAACTGTAATTGGAAAACAAGCTGGGGGATCCTGGTTCCCAAGCCTGTGCTGTATTCTCTGCACTCGCAGCATTACAATCCATGTGTCAGTAATGTGAAAACAAGCACCAGCAGAAGCTTCGGAAATAAAGTGGCACTGTATGCTTTTGATATGCTGTTAAGTTCATAGATTACTATCTGGCATTGTTTCCAGTGCACTACTTAATGATGAATATGTTCATGTTATAAAGAAATGTAGTAAAGAATGAGTTTATTTTAGTCTCCAATTTTGTGCTAGTCATTTATTTTGGCAGCTTTGAAATAGGGAGGATCATTTTTTATATGCTGTTACTTTACAGATGTAGTGGACTTGCCATTTGTCAAGAAAAAAAGCATATTGTTTTTGTCTCTACTTTAACCAAATGCACTGCTCTCCTTAAAAGCAACCCTTTTAATGATGTTTTCTTAATATTTTTTTTCTTCATTAAGGAAATATTAAACCTAATGGCCAAGTAACCCCAAAGGAGCAACTACTTTCTTGTAGAGAATTCCCACCTTGGAAATGTTTCAAAGTTTTGACAACACCATTTCACAATATATGTCAAGGCCTGCCAATGCCATGTTAACAGCTTGAGTGAACCGTTACTCCAGCCTCTTCCTCCTCCAGTTCATCAGCTGTTTAAACCTGACTTCTAGAATGCCATATAACTTCCCAATGTGTACGTCGAAGGGTTTTGTTATTCCTGAGAATGGCTGTGACTATGCTATGCCATATGGAATAGCTAAAAGATAGGGATTTGCAACAGTAATATGTTTTAGAGTGCTAAAAAGAAGCAATTAGGCATTATATGCAATGTATTTTGATCAGAAAAATAGGGATTGGTTATATTATTTAACCTTGGACAGAACGCTTGTTCCATCACTAGTCAAAAGAATTTTCAAGTGACATTGCTTGGTGGCAAATAGTTCTTAATGACTGCAAGTAGTTCAAAAACTATTGACCACTGTTGCCGACACATGCATGTTCTCTTGTTCTGTGTGTCTCTTTATATCACAAACTTTAACAGTTCAGCATGATCCTGTGGTACTCCTAAAATCCATGCTGGGTGATGAACACAGCAAGCACAAAACACAGTCGGCTGAGACACTTTAAAATGTAATGGGACTCCATGTAAGGGAAAAAGTCAGCAGTGGATGTTGCCACTGAAAATCCCAGAGAGCTGAATGCACACCAAGTAAGTGCTAGAGGCCTGGACAAGCTGCAAAGCACCTCTCTTTCTCACTGCCATGCACCATGACAGCAAATACAGTGCTTGAAATAGAAAACAATGCATGTCGTCATGTTTTTGATGCAAGCTGCTGCAAATCATGGAAACAGTCGACAAAACAGAAATGCCTATGAAAATGAAGCTCTCAGATTATGGTGCACGTTGAAGGATGTTGACAAGGTCATAAATTGTTGCATACACCGACGTCCTCCCATTTGAAAACCCTGCTCATATGGTTTGCAGATTATTCATGGCATTTTTCACCTATTTTGTTCTTGTTTTTTGTTTTTTTAAACAAATGCTGTTAATATGGGTTGCACTATTGCAATGTTTTAACTTTGTGATGCACTAAACAGAGAAAGCGAAGGATCAAAGTCTAGAAGTTGCCTTGGTGGGTGTGGTGTTCCACTCATCAGTTTGTTTTGGTGGGTGATTGATATGGCAATAGAAGAAACATCTTGAGTCTCCCAGTGGTCTCTGTATATTGAGTACTTTAGAATATGGCACTTTTCCCACATTTAGGCGAAGGGAGACTTGATTGGTGCTTCCAGATCAACAGTGGGAATTCCTGCATATTGCAGGAAATCAGAGAAAGCTACAGGAAAAGTGCCAGATGGTTGTATTGTTTATTCAACTAAATTAAACACACCACCACCATACGAAATCAATAGAACTGATGGGAAGGGCAAGATAAATGCTTGAGACATACAGGGATAACAGCAAGCTCTTCTAGCCATCCCACTTGTTTATTTACTTTTTTTTATTTTCACAGGCTTCAGTGTGCTTTTAATTTTCATTTCAGTACAGCCCTGTGGCTTGTTACAGAAAAGCTTCTTAATAAACTACAACTAATAATGTGAAACACAACACTGTTTTAAAATATTTTTTGTCTGTAAGGCTGTATAGCGTTTTCAATACTGCTTCTATGCTAGGTCATGTTAGCGAAAAGGTTCTTAAACCTCTAAGAGAATTTTTCACCTAAAAATAATTACAAATTCAAATATAAGCCCAGGACAAGTATAATTTATACTTCATATTAATACTATTTGAAAAAGCTTTAAAACATATTGTCAAGTAGGGATTTTTGTACACTATGGAGTTCATGGAAAAGTATTTTATTCAATTTCAAGGACTCATCCTGATATAGGTTGAGTAGCTTATGTTGTTATTCTTTGTAATATACATATGATTGTTTATGAAACAGTGATAAACACAAAGGAACATCAAATAATAAAAGGATGGGTTGCAATATCAACATCTTTTAATGTTATACAAAAATACTAAAAGATGGCACTAAAATACAGCCTCTCATTCCATTTGAATACATCCATTAGCTCCATATAGAATATAGTTGATCACATTTTGTACCTATGCAAAAATCTATTGTGAAAAGGTCCTTCTTAGGCTAGTGGTACAGGTCATACGTGGAACATAAGGACAGCATAAATATGAAGTTTAAAGGGCTGTAAATACTTGTACACTAATCAAAACTTTCTGCATAAACTATTTTCTGTGCTTTAATTCTATGGTACAGGATTAGTGCATTTCCACAAGTGCAGTATAGCCTAGAGGTTTGAGTAATGAGCTGTGAATGAGCTTGGTACCTGCAGACCTGGATTTGATCCCACTTGCATACTATGTGACTCTGAGCAAGCCACTTAACCAGCCCAAAGCTCCCGGGCCGCCTCTGAAAACAGACACTTGTGCCTCATGGGCCTTACCAGTCAACAAAGAATCAATAAAATACACGCTTATTTTCAATCAGTACAAAGTAACATTCTAAAAGTTTTGTTATTGGCATTTTCTAATATTATGCAGACACCTATAACATGGATACAAAGTGAAATTCTTCAAAGAGTGAAGTTTGTTTGCATGATAGTTAGTGACACTTGTGCTTTGTTTAAACATAATGTAAACATATCCTACCCCCTTCCACCATAATTAGTATGCAGATTCTTTAACATGTGCATACAGTATGCAGATTTTATCCTGTTATCAATTTCAGTTTTGTTATGGTATTATCATAATACATTATGTTGCCTACATATGTCACATATGTTATTATAATATAATTACTGGTGACCCTCTTTATCACACTGATTAACAGCAAGATCAAACACTGTAATAACTGCCTATAACATTATACTCAGTTATTACAGTTTCTGGGATGCTCGTGCTTCCTTTCCCTGTTGTAAAAATTGATTTCTGTTCTCATGTTCCTGCACCAGTTATTGTGAAAAATAAAACAAAAGTGACTGTGTGCTTATGAAGATACACACACACACACACACACCATGTGATGTTCATATAAACCTCTCAAGCTTTGCTCTTGAGGTTTATGGGTCATTATATACCTTGGGTGTGTAAACATTCTTCATAACACATAGATGCCTATGCATTATTCTCTACATTGTGAGCCTTTCATCTCTATGTCACTGGTTCAAATCCAGCACAGGTTAGGGTTTCCAAAAGCCATTATCATCAGAGAGCTATGTAAAATGAGTTGTGGTGATCTCAGTCCAGTTCCCAGTGGGCAGCTGTGCACATCACAAAGCCACCAACACAACTGGCACTAATTGCACCCTTGTTGACAGTCTCACATGAGCAACCAACAATTGAATGGGAATGGTGTCTGAACTTTCATCTCACCTGCTTGGTGGTCCCTCCATGGCAGGGTTGAGGCACATTGGTGGAATAGTGCGGGTAAGCTTGCATTGTGATCACCCATGCTGTATCTGTCATGTGGATAAGCAGAGGACTTTAGGTTCCAGTGCTGTCAATCTAGCACCTTTCACAAGCACTAAAATTCACCCACAGAAATAAAAAATAAAGAAATACATACATAAATAAATAATATTCTGATTGCATAAAGTTTGGTTAAAAGGCTATGTGATGTCTCATTAGCATTTGAAATAAAGATGCTAAAGATTAGTATTGAAATGAGTTCATGGACAGTGTATGCTAAGTGCTTAACCAAATACTGCCTATGGAGGATGTAAATCCACTGCTTCAGTTTTATGAGGCATCAGACCTGACAGTCTAAATCAGTTTCACAGGTGCCCTTGTGGGAGTGGAGTTCCACTCATCAAGTTGTTGTTAGGCTGATTGACATGGCAATAGGAGGGATGCCTTGATTCTCACCATTGTCACATATCTTAAAGTACTGAAGAGTATGATTATTCCACATGGAGAGCAAAGAAATACTGTGGTTGGCTGTTTTATAAATGAGAGAAGGCAGTTAAAGTTAAATTAGTGCTGGCAAGTGCCTGGCAGCTTGCTTAACCATTTCCTGTGATGGTAGACTATCTGTAGCATTTCTCACTCATGCACACAGTTGTTAGTTTTCTTTTTTGCTGTAGCTAATGAACTGAGATATTTTTAAAATTGAAAACTAAATCTTCCGATCTGTGATACTTTGAAATAGAACTGTATTTATATACTCAGGAATTATGTTCATTAAAAGTTGTTTGGTTCATGAATTTTATGTTTTTCCTGGGTGATTGATAAAACATAGCTGGAACAAAATTTCCCCAGATTAAGAATTTTAATTTAAGTTAATATCGTAAAAGGCACATCCACTTATTTGTGTTAGTGATATGATTCAAATGTTTTATTCTCAATAAAAAAGAACATACCTGAGATGATTCTTTAAAATCAGGTATAATATGCACTTTCCCAGCAACTCTACCAGTATTACAACTTGTAGTATAAATGATGCTGTTCTTTCCATTGATGTTAGAATGTTGAAATAAGAGCTCAGCTGTAGGACAACAATAAAGTTAATGTTTTAGGCTTTCCACTCTCTAATTGTTTTCTCATTTTAATATTTGGTTTAACACTGTGTTTATCAAATATTTAGTTATCATTAGGAATGGTACCCAAGAAACAACATACCTGTAATGCATGATAGTATCAGTTTGGTTACATGTTTATTGGATGGTATGTGGGGGGGGGCAGTCATAAAATCTAGAGGATCTTAATATGAACAGGGTGAGATGAAAACTACAGAAGAAGCACTGAGTACTGCATATTACAAGAGAGAAAATTCAACAACATTTTTCATCAAGTCATTGACATAGAAGCAGAAGATGATGGCAGATAAGGACTGCAAGGCCCATCCAGTCTGACCATTTTTTCTACCTTATGAATATGCCATAGGCCTATACTCGGTCAATGGCCTATTTATTCATATTCATCTGTATTGCTCCCTTATGCATATCCCATGCCTGTTTGAAGCCCTGCACTGTATTTATATCCACCACTTCATGAGGTAGGTCATTCCATTCATCCACCACCCTTTCTGTGAAAAAGAATTTCCTCACATTACCCCTTAATTGGTCTCCCTCTAATCTCATGCTATGTCCTCTTGTCCTTCTATTTTTCTTATATTGAAACATGTTAGACTCTTTCACCTTGTTAATGCCCTTAAGATGTTTGAATGTTTCTTTTTTTATACTTCTTTATTGATTTCATATTATGAAAAATTATACTTCAGATTATGTTGCACATAACCAGTATACTCACTAAACAAAGACAATAAGTGCAATCTATAAAGGTACAATGCTGAGTCCAATATAACACTTACTCCCATGCCAACCTGGCTCACTAATCCTTCCAATTCAGGTTATAGGGATTTGTACAAGTCTGTTTATCTGTTATACATTAATAGGCTCAGAGACCGAAGTGTTTGTTACCCCTCACTTAATGGTATATGTAAAAAAAACAAACAAAAACAATTATAACAGTAAAAAACAATTTAACTAAACTTTAAGGTCTGCTGTCTCTTGAAGTTATTCATTTTATGTTCAAGTAGAGTTGTTACTTTGTCTACCAGTTATTGTATGCTTATCTGTTTTCATCTTCTTTTCATTGTTCCCTTGAAGATGGGATAATTTTCTCAGCCCCCATGGCTCAGACACACAGCTTTGCCTGGTCCTGGGGGAGAGAACTCCCAACAGGATTTTACCCAGGTGGAGGAATGGCCCTCCCCTGGTCTGGACATATTTAATTATCTAGACCCTTCCAAAGCACCCACCTGGTCCATCGGTTCTGGAAAGCAGTGGTTCTCTGCTAGAGCTTAAAGGTGAGTTCCTCAAGTTGTTGTATCTGCTGAACTCCCTCCTGCCACTCCATTATAGTTGGAGGACTGAACTAAAGTCACTTTCTGGTTATTGCTTTCAGTGTAGCGATGGCCAGCACCTGCCAGAGATAGACCGATTCACGTCCTCTGACTTCCCCCAGGATCTCCCCCAGTACAAAGATCTCAGGGCCCATCTGACCCTGTATCTGGTTTGTTTTAAGGAGTTATCTACATGTGTCCAGTACTGATGTAGGCTTGGACAAGACCAGAAGATGTGGGTGTGTGTAGCCCTGGCCTCTCCACACTGCCTCCAGCACTGTGCAGTTGTGCATGGCTGTTGCCTATGAACCATCACGGGGACCCTGAAAAATCTGGTCCTCAGTTTCCATAAAAACTCCCTCCAGGGGTCGAGGAGATCACCTTTCAAGTGTTCTTCCAGCCCTTATCCCATTATTGCTCTGTTAAACTAGATTAATTTCCTGTTCCCAATCCTGTCTAATGTCTTCAGGGTTGGCATTGAGTTGTTGTATATATCTCCTATAAAGGTGGGTTATTGCTCAGGGGGCATTATCAACTTTTCAGAGCTGTTCAAACATCTCCTCCCTATTCCCCTGAACTCCTCCAAGCTTGTCCCTTCTACTTTTTTGGTTTATGTAGCTACATATTTGTAGGCATCTCATTTTGTTGGCCAAGGTAAGATTAAAGTGCCTCTGAACAACCTCAAAAGGAGGCAGTCCTCCCTCCTGTAATAGCTGCCAGGGTGCCTGGAAACCCACCTTAGCCTTATTGCAAAACCAAGGGTCTAATGCTGCAGGAGTGAATTCTGTATCAAGTGCTCACCATTGGTACTTCCAGGCCCTATACTGGTTCCCCTCACCCAAGGTCCCTCTCTTCCAACCTTCTAACATTGTTTGGGTGGCCGTAAGCCCCCTCCAATCCATTTTCTGGCTGAAGCTTGGGGTGGAAAGGGAGAGCTGGTAAAGGAGGTACTCACATATTCCCATTTCAATCTCCTTCCAAGTGGCCTTATAGGTTGGGTGTCTCCACAATAACCCTATCCTCATCTGAGTAGCAACCCAGTAACCTGGGTACAGCCAGACCTCCTTGCTCCTTTGAGAGGAACATAGTTTATTTCCACACTCTGGGTTTCCCGGTGGCCCATATAAATCACATAAGTATTCATTGCCAAGCTTCTAAATCTTTCTTTGCAATTATACATGGGGTACCTTGAAAGGGGTATAGGAACTGAGGTAGTGCATTCATCATCACTGCTTGTATTTGAGCATGGAGTGGGAGCGGTAAAACACTCCATTTTTGGATATCTAACTTTAACTGATTTAACAGGGGAATAAAGATTAGTTGGTATAGCTGTGAAGATGAAGTGCCAGTACTGACCCAAAAGTATTTCATTTGCTTTATATCCCATTTCATAGGGTAGTTAGCCCTCAGTTGGGGGGGGGGGTATAGTAGAAGGATGGTGTATCTGTTTTAGAGTATTTAAGGAATAGCCAGCCAGGGTAGAAAATTGAGCTATTTTATTCATCATCTGGACCAGTGAGCCCATAGGGTCTTCTAAGTATAGTAGTACATCATCAGCATATGGGGAAATCTTTTGCTGGTGTCCTTCTATTTGTACCCCCTGGATTCCTTCATCCTGTCTAATACCCTGTGCCAGAGGTTTGATGTACAGAGCAAATAAGAGGGGTGACAGAGGGCACCCTTGTCTAGTTCCACACTCCAGGGAAAACCCCTAGAGTGTGATGTCCATTTGCTCGGACATAGGCCATTGGGATTTGTATATTTTGGATATCAACCTTAAAAAGGGAGTCCCTACCCCAAAATGAGACAGGGTCTCCTCTAGGAAAGTCCAAGACACCTTGTCAAACACTTTTTTCAGCATCAATGCTGACCAAAAGAGCAGGTGTCTTAATGGAATTCAGATGGTCAATTATGTGAATGGTCTTCCTAAGGTAGTCCTGTACCTATCACCCTGGGATAAAGCTTATCTGATCTAATTTGATTAAATTCAGAATGACCACTTAGAGCATTTTAGTCATGATTTTTTTTTTCAATTCTGTTTATAGCTCTGCATTACCCTGTACTCTTTCCGGATGGTCACACAGCTTGTAGCGGGTCCCACCTGTCTGAAGCTCCCTGCTCAACTCCTCATGGGGCTCCAGCTCTCCATCCACTGTCCCGGCCACCCAACTCCTCGGCCCTTAGTTCCCCAAGGTGGGACTGCCATTACTCTTTACTGGTTCTCTATCTACAATTTAGAAGAGTGAGCAGGCAGGGAGGAGAACAGAGAAGCGAGCAGAGAACTCCGACACCAGGTGTGGTGGCCAGCCTCCGGACTATCCTTCGCCTATCAGGAGGCAGGGATTTTTTACGTAAACTTCCCCCCTGGCATGGCGTGCAATGGATGCCAATGCGGGTCCACCCACAGGCATCCTGCCTAATGCCAGCCCCTCTTCAGTACCTCACTTCTGAGTGATGCACCCAGCCACTGCCGGGTGCTGCTACTGAGCTCGGTGTTCTCCTGGATCCCACCCTAGGAGAAGAGAGCAGTCCATCAGATGCTCGATCTTTTCCTTCCCTGCTGACTCCCAACAGCTCTAGCTCTTTCCTGAACCCTGGTCACTGGCGTGGTGTGAGGTGTGGCATGAAGCACCTTAACTCTCAGTGCCACCGGGCTGGCCTTTTAGTCATGATAGAGGTCAATATTTTATAATCAATGTTTAATATTGAAATGGGACGGTATGAGGAGCAGAGTAGTGGGTCCTTCCCTGGCTTGGGGATTACTGATATAATGGCCTGTGACCACAAGGGGGGGTATTTGTCCTTCCTCTTCCTGTAGACTTTGAAATACTCTACCTAGTAAGGGGAGAAGTTCTCCATGGAACTTCTTATAAAATTCCCCTGGTAGTCTGTCTGTTCCAGGACATTGAGAGATTTTAATCCCCTGATTATGGTGTCTGTGTCCCCCTTCCCTATGGGTTGGTTGAGATGGTCAGCTTGCTCCTACATTAATAAGGGGAGGTCTAATTCCCTAAGGAAGTCCGTAATGTGATCTCTGGAGGGTTGTCGTCCCTGTTTGTATAGGGTGGTATAATATGCACAAAAGGCCTCTGCAACCCCCCCACTCCCTTCTCTATCTTATGTGAGGTAGGATGATGTATAGCCTGAAGAGTGGCCCTACTTCTCTGTACCCTCAACCTACCAGCTAAGAGTCTTTGGGCTCTTGGGCTGCCTTCATAATACTTTTGTTTCAAAAACATGAGTTTTTGTTCTATGGCATAATCTAGCAAGGTGGAGAGTTTGGCTTTCAGCTGTTTTAAGTCCTAGATCTGTCCTTATCTTTCTTGAGCTTCTGCTGTGCCTCCTGTAGCTGTATTTGGATTATTAGTTCTAACCTCTTTGCCTCCCTCTCTTTTTTCCTCCAGACCGACCACTCTATAAACCTCCCTCTAATGACCACCTTAGTGGTATCCCACAGGATGGCTGGGAATATCTCAAGAAGATCATTATCTTTCACAGTATATTCAACTGTTTGCTTTACAGAGTCTATCACTTCCTTGTCTTGAAGCAAAGAAAGGTTTAGCCTCCAAAAGGTATTTTTCCTGACCTCACTGAACCGCATGGTCAAATAAATAGGGGCATGATCAGATAAAACAAAGTCCCCAATTGACACCACTTGCACCAGACCCACCATTTCCTTGGGGACCAAAAAGTAGTCCAATCTCGTGTACATTTGGTGTACTGCTGAGTAAAATGTATAATCCCTCTTCTTACCCTCTAGGTGGCACCAGATTTCTACATATCCTAGTTCCCCCCCGCATTCTCTTCATGCTTTTGGCCATACTGTGTTCCCTGCGAGGGGTCTGTGCAGTGGAGTCCAAAGCAGAGTTCAGGGTCAAATTTAAATCACCTCTCCATATCACCTCCCCTTGTGCCCACTCCTGTAGGGTTGTTAGAAATTACAGGTAAAGGGCCAATTCCACCCCAGGGGGAAAGTACACTGACGCCAGGGTCAGTGGTCTGCCCTGAAGTGTCCCCTTTATCAGAACGTACCTTCCCTCCCGATCTGCCAACACATCTGTCTTTTTAAAAGGGACATGTTTGGGGACAAAAACTGCGACCTTTTTTCTATGCCCCTTTTTGTAGGAGGATGTAGCAGTGCTACCAAAACAAACCAATGTTACCCATTTTAGAGTGCTCCTGAGGGGAAAAGTGAGTCTCCTGAAGAAATATAAAGTCCACAGCCATTTTCTTCAGGTAACTCAAAATCTTAGCACATTTAACTGGGCTAGTTAGTCCGTGGACATTGTATGAGCTGAACTTTATGGGTCTAGCCATCTCTATTGTCTCAGGGAGTCAGTCTGTTTCTCTTCCCCGGATCAACATGGCCATAAGTCTCAATCCCACGCCCCCCGCAGGAAGCCCCGGTAGACATACAACTCATCCTTCAGCTGATGACTTTTAAAACACATAAAACATTTTGCCAACAAGGCAATAACTGTAACTATATACAGATCTTGCAATAGACACTTCCAAAGTAGGAAACCTGAAATATCAGGTTTCTGTTCTCCACCCCCCTCAACCTTTTGGGTGAGGGGAAGAGAAGAGGAGGTATTGGAATGCCCCAAATTTGTGGTGCCCTCCCCCAAGGCCATAGATGTTGTGCTTGACCTCCTATTACATTGGTATCTTGCATCACGGCAACCCTCTTCCGGGATAAAGCAACCATGTTCAATCGACCACCCCCGAGAAAAATCTATTTGTATCACAGTCACTAAGTACTATAAAGAGATATTTCTGCACTTATGCAGCTTCTAAGTTCAAAATTGTCCTGATACCCCTGTTGTTCTCAGCCCTGCCCTTTGCCTCCCCTGAGTCCTTTCAGTTCCAGTTTCTCCATTGTGCTCTCCACCCCCCCCCCCATCAAGATCAAATCCCCATCCAGGGTTCTGACCCTTCTCAAACTACTGAGTTTCATATCAAAAGGAGTTGTTTTATTAACTCAGGTCATGCAGTTTGAGTCCCATCTGGATGATGGAAAATCCTGTGGTGTATTCCGGGGGGGGGGGGAGGAGAAGAGTCATGCTCTCAGATCGTGGGAAAAAAGATAGAGGCGAGGGACCCGAGTAACCCAGACATTGTGGGTCTGGCGTTACACCGCCAGTTCCAGCTGAAGTCATACCCCTTGTGGTGCCCCTGATATACAACTACAACTGTGAGAGATGAACCAGATGTAATAACTTCAGTCGCTACTGTGTAACGGGTGGGCAGGGGCTAGACAGTTCTCCTCAATAGGAGTGCAAAGAATGAGATCACGTCTGCTGGCTGAGTGGCAGCAGGGGTTTGGAGCTCTCCCTTCCTGCCAACTAATCAACTCTTATTCTGCATTTTTCCAATCAGCTTGGCTCTTAATTGTTATATTACCGGCTAGAGTACGCTCCGCTTGTTGGCTCTTGGGTGTTTTTGGAGGTGCATCCCGTAGCTTGTAGCGGGATGGAGGCGGACAAAAAGCAGGCCGCAACTAAGCATACACCGCCGACCACGCTGGAAAAGTTCCCTTAAAAGCCACGAATCAGCCAGGGCTTGCTGGGGATAGAAATCAATCAGCCAGCCCCCTTACTGAAGAAAGATTTCTCCTGGAGATCATCCCGTTAAAAGAAGTGCTGCAGTCAATTACGGTTGATCTCAAGTCTATCCGAGGGGACCTTTCTGTGCTCACTACCAGGGTTTCGGATTCAGAGGTCAGGCTTTATTCACTGGAGCAGTGGAAGCTTACCACAGAGGCCGAGATGGTTTTTTTGGCTCAGCAGGTTAAGAAGCTGCAGGCAAAAATGGTGGATCTGGAGGGTCGAAGCCGGAGAAATAATTTGGTGATCCTGGGTCTCCCGGAGCTCGAGGAAGGGGCAGATCTCATGCTGTTTCTCCAAAAGTTTCTGGTGAAGATAGTCGGCCCTTCACCCCTCAATCCCCACTATCATATGGAGCGGGCTCATCGGGCTCTTAGGCCCAGACCTCCACCTGGCTCTCCTCCACGACCTATCATCGTGAAGTTCCTCAGCTACATCGAGCGACAACATGTCTTCAACAAATCTCGGGAGCTGCAGGCTATCAACTGGGGGACTTCTAAATTACGAATCGCTCAAGATTTACCAAAAGAAGTCAAAGCGAAAAGGGCTGCATTCCATCCTATAGTGCAGAAAATGGCTGCTGCTGGCATTCCCTTTCGTATGCTCTATCCAGCTACCTTAAAGGTTACAGCTGATGGGAAGCCTCAGTCCTATGAAGCCCCGGACTTGGATCTCAAAGACCTGACTGTTAAGATGCCTAACCTTTTTACTGCCAATGGCTGAGTTGGTGGTTTTGAATAAGTAGTCTGACAGATTACGTCTGTGGTTGGGGCCTGCTGTATTATGTTGCTTATTTCCACTCTTCCCCTTTTTTCTTACTTTCCCCTGTTCTTTTCCCCAGTTGTGTGATTGGTAGGGGTCCGGGTTGGCCTTACCTGCATGGTTGCTCTTGTGGTCGCTGGGTTTGGCCGGTGACTGCGAGCGGCTGGGCGGATGCCGGAATAGGCCGTGTCGGCCCTGTCTGCCTTCCCCTCCTGTGGAAGATACCTCACCCGGAACGCCCATTGGTGGGATGCTGCTTCCTGGGGTACTGGGTTTGTTGACGGACCGGACCGGTCCTAGAGTTTTTTTGTTTCCCCTGGGAAACATCTTGCCTACACCACGATGATGCGGGGTGCTGCTCTGCAACTTCTCTGTTTCCCCGCCCCCTAGCTTCTGCTGTCATCGATGGTGAGTCAGCCTTTTCCTCAGGCTTCACTACTTTCACTGTGGCAGAGGCGTGGGATAGTTTTGGGATACTCGCTGATGTTCTGCAACTTAACGGGTTGCTGTTGGTGGGGATATTCCTGAGCCTTTTGCGTTTGCTTGCAGCTGCATTGTCTCGCTGATGGATGGGGTTTGCAAATCGTTCCCTGGTTGTGGGTTATTGTTTGTTAGTCTGGGGCGGTGAGGGTTGTTCTTCTATTGGTTTACTGAATTTGGCTGTTTCCAGTTCTTGAGCCTTATCGCCTGATGGGATGTGGTTTTGCATCTGGGAATTGGCTGCCAGGCCGTTGCTGTTTCTACACTTGTTTTTATACATGTCTGGGGCCAACTTGTATATAGTTGGGTATGTTTATTTGGGTGGGTTGAGGTGGGGGGGGTGGGCTGTTCCAGCTTACTGGGATTACATGTTTGATTTCTTTGGAGATAGTTAGTATATATTTGTCTAGGGTGCATCTAATTTTGCAAACTTATTTTGATAGTATATGGGTAGCTGGAACCGGGTTGGGGTTAAGTGTGCCTGTTATACTAGTATATACCGATTTGATCGTACCTTTGGTATATATTTGAAATGGCTTTAATGGCTACCAAGTTTGCATCGTGGAATGTGCGTGGGCTCAGAGGGAAAGCTAAGAGAACTCAAGTTTTCAAGCATTGTGAATTTTTCAGGTAGATATTTTGTTCTACAAGAAACCCATCTGACTAAAGCTGAATCGAAATGGCTGGTTCGATCCGGGTTCTTGCAGGTATTCGTGGCAGTGGTTCTAACTCTAAGGGGGTGGCGATTCTTATCAAAAATATGTCAACTTTTGGTTAATGATATAGTAGCTGACCCAGAGGAGAGATATATTGATCAAAGGTTCTCTGAATGGAGACATTACGGTTCTGGGATCTGTGTATGGCCCAATAGGGGTAGTCCTGTGTTCTTTATGTCCTAGCGGATAAAATTAGTGCCATGCTCCTTCTCAAATTGTGTTGGGCAGAGATTGAAACCTTCCTCCTCTCATCCTGTTAGATAAGGATCCCAAATCAAGTCTTTCACCCACTCCGGCTCAAAGACGCTGCTGGATTTTACCCATATGCTTGGCCTCTGCTACCCCTGGCATCTTTCGAACCCATCACTTTGCTCCTTCTCGTTCTTTTCTCAGCCTCATGGCTTGTGGTCCAGGATAGACTATATTCTGGTTAGTAAAACTCTTTTTCCGAACCATCTCCTATCTGGCATCGAGCCGATTATTCTTTCCGACCATGCAATCATGTGGGTAAAAATATCCCCAGGGCTTAATTTCCAAAGGGACACGACCTGGAAATTTAACACCCAACTTCTAAAGACACCCATATCGTAACTCAGATTAAGACCCTAATTTCGTCTTTCCTGGAGAATAATCTTGGATCCACCCCAGATTCGATTGTATTTGGGGCTCTCTAAAATGTTATCTTAGGGGCGAGCTGATTAAAATTGCTTCAGCAAGGAAAAGGGCCCGACTAGCTCGGGCATCCTCCCTTATGGCTAAAATTAAGGAATTGGAGACCTCCTGTTCCCCCCCTTCTCCCTTATCATCCATCGAAGCCCTCACGGCGGCCAAAAGTGAATATGCTGATCTTCTGAGGAAAAAAGCTGAGTACTGTCTCGTTAAGACTCAAGCCAAGTATATTGAGCATGGTGAGAAAGTGGGTCAGCTTTTAGCCCTGAGACTCCGTTCACTAGAAAGTTCTAGGCTGATCCCAGCTATGCAATCCTCTTCCGGCTCTACGGTGACTTCTCCCAGGGAGATCGCAAAGGTTTTCGAGGCATTTTATAAAAACCTTTATAGCACGCCTTTCTCTCCTACTCCTCTACCTGACATACTAGCCTATCTAGATGGTATTGATATTCCGAAACTTCTGCCCTCGCATATAACTACTTTGACCGCCCCTATTTCACTTTCTGAAATTGAGACTGTTATTGCCTCTATGGCTCCGGATAAAGCTCCCGGCCCTGATGGTTTCCCTGCCAATTTTTATAGGACATTCTCCAGAGCTTGCCCCAGTACTCCTCAAGCTGTATCAATATCTTTCTGCTAATGTGACTGACCCTGCGCTACTTGAGGCTACTATTGTCTTAATTCTTAAACGGACAAAAGTCCCACAGATCAGCGAGCTATCGGCCTATATCCCTTCAGAATTGCGATATGAAAATTCTTGCTAAGGTTTTGGCAGAGCGGATTAAGTAAATGGCTCCATCTTCTCAGCCCTGAGCAAGTTGGGTTTGTCCATTCTCGTTAGTCTTGGATCACCTCAGAACCCTCTCTCATATCTCCCATCTAGCTCAATCGTCTCACCTCCCTATGGCCCTGATCTCGCTTGATGCTGAGAAGGCTTTTGACCATGTGGGTTGGTCCTTTCTTTGGGCCACACTATCCAAGATGGGATTTCCAGTTTCGTTTCTTAAATGGATCCAAGTTTTGTATGATTCCCCTTCGGCTAAGATATACTGCAACGGGGTTTTCTCTTCAAAGTTTCAATTGTTTACTGGAACCAGACAGGGCTGTCCTCTATCACCTTTCCTTTTTAATTTATATCTGGAGCCTCTTCTTATTAAACTCAAGTCTTCCCCGCTGGTTAAAGGCTGCCGTGTACACCAACGGGACTTAGTCCTCTCAGCATACGCGGATGATATACTCCTACATGTTTCTCATCCAGTCACTTCTCTTGAGCAAGCAATCTTGCTCATTAATCAGTTTGGGCATTTTTCCCAGTATAGATTGAATATATCTAAATCTGTGATCTTTCCCTTAAATGTTTACACATATAAGCGGGAATTTACTAAGTTTGGAATGCACTAGTCCTCCAAGTCGATTAAATATTTAGGTATCCACTTCTCCTCTGACTTAACCTTACTCAAAAAGCTTAATTTAGATGTTATTAAATCTCAAGTTCAGCAGGATCTACTAAGGTGGTCCAATCTTCCCATCTCTCTTTGGGGTAGGATCAATATCGTTAAGATGAATGTCCTTCACCGTATCTTTTATCCGCTCAATTTACTGGGTCTGTGGCTACCGCTCTCGTACTTGCAGCAGTTTCATGCGGTCTTCTCAGAATTCCTCTGGCGTGGGACAGGGGCCAGACGTTCCTTCCTCAAGCTTTCTCTCCCTAAGGATAAGGGGGGGGCTTCAGCTTCCCAATCTTCTACTATACTACTGGTCCTCTCACTTATCCAAGATTGGGAGATGGATCTCGTCTAATCCTGATCCCTCTCCCCCAATTTGGCTCCAAATTGAGAAACTGATCCTTTTGGAGACCAAGGTGGACCCCATGGCCATTGATTATATTCCCATCTCTCTCCTTTCACAGGAGATAACGGACCAAACAATTCTCACGTCTCTTAAATCCCTTTCTCAGTGTTTGCATTTTTTAAGGATCCCACCTAAATTGGATCTTGGGCAGTCCATTGTTCTTAATCCTAACATTAAGTTGGGCAACTCGGTAATTATCTCTGATTGGCTTCCTCAGGTTAACAATACCAGTCTGGACCAATATTAAGATCAGGGTTCCCTTCTCTCGTCTTCTGAGATTCTTACCAAATTTGGTATCCCCATGGGCAGAGTTTTCAAGGTATATCAATTAAGGCACCTCATTGCTAGGAAATTTGGTACTCATTTCAGAGAAACCATGGTTCAGCCCTTCCTATCTCATATTTCTACCCTTGCTTCTAAACCACATTCTATCTCGACAATATACTCTTTTTTACTGGACTATAAGTTTCCCGAGCCTGTTGCGGGATCTGGTATCTGGCCTTCTTTACTTCCTGAAGCTACTTTGAATTGGTCCCAGGATTGGAAGGACCTGCACAGATACCATACTCAGGACAGACTCAAACTTACCCAATATAATATCTTAAATAATATGTATTATACACCTAAGAAACTTTTCCGGCTCAATAGGCTAGCTCTCTCCCAGTGTACCAGGTGTTTGCAGGAGGAAGGTAATCCCCTTCACATTTTCTGGCATTGTACCAAGGTTGCTCTACTCTGGTCAGCTATTCATGACAATTTGGACCCCCTATTGGGCCTTACTCCCTTTTTCACTCCTGAAATTTGTATTCTTGGGAACTATAGTAATATCGATTGTGTTGAGCGTCGATATCATATTGCCCTTGTGTCTGGTGCTGTTAAGAAGCTAGTCCTTAGACATTGGACTGACCAACTATCTCTGACTTATTTGGAATGGTTGACTGAGCTTTCTGTGTGTCTAAATGTTGAAGGCTTTCCACCAGTATCACGGTACCCGTATGGATCTATTTCAGAAAAGGTGGGGTAAATTATATGCTGTATGAAACACAAATGACCTCTTGGCTTCCCTTTTTGCTTCCCAGGGTAGTTTCCTCCTTATTCCCTTTTTGTATACATACCCTTTACCTTTTGGTGCTGTTTTCCCAGTGTATCACTTGATATAGTAATTGGTTACTCGGCACACTTGGGTTCAGGAAGGTGGGGGGGTGGTAGAGGGAGGAGTGGGTGGATGGGAGGGAGGTGTTTGAGGGGGGGTCTTTTTTTATTTTGTACCATGTATGGATAATTGGGTCATTGTATCCCATGTAAATGTTGTTTCTCTTTTTGGAAAATTAATAAACTTGAATTTCAAAAAAAGGAGCGCAAAAAAGGAAAAAAACCACAGATACCTGTCAAAGAAGTTCTCAGCACAGTGCATTTGGGGGTTTCTCCTGAGGGCCTCACTTTTTCTTCTGCTGCAGGACTGCTACCTGCTCAAGAACCACATGAGCTGCCTCCAGCGCTGAACTTATTTTCTTCCGACTAGCCACAAGGTAGCAGTCCATGTTTCCCGACTGCTTCCGCTTTGAGAGTTCTGCCTCTTACTGTGGATGTGTGATACCTTTTTTTTCCAAGGATTTTCACCACTTCTTCTGGGGAGTTGTAGACTTTCGCTCCCTCTTCTCACAGAATCCGGAACCTTGTAGGATGGGGTGTCTGGAAGCAAATCTGATGTTCCAGAAAGATTTTTAAAAAAAGGAACCCAGAGTTGTCTTGCCTGTTGGACCTCAGGGGGATAGTCTTGATCCATCGACAGCCTTGAATCCAGGTATTTTAATTCTTTTTTTCTGCCAGTCCCTCTTCAGAATATCCTCCTTGACCCTGTAGTTGGGGAATTTAATAATGATGGGGCGGGGTCTTGTGGCAGGGTTCATGGGTCAAGGCACTAGAGATTGGTGGACCCGCTCCACATGGATCTGGTAGCTGTCGATAAGTGTAAGGATGTTTCTCAGGAGGTCCTCTATAAAGGAAGCCATGGGCTGGATCTTGGTACCATCCACCAGACCGTAGAGGCGAAGGTTATCCCTTTTGGATCTGCTCTCTAAATCTGTACATTTCGCCTGCAGTGCCAAAGTGTGTTGGTACAGTGAGCCCACCGCCTGACCCAAGAGTTCACCTGTGGTTTCAGTTTGGGCAATTGTCTGTTCTGCATTCTCAATCTGCTATTCCATTTTGTTTAATTTTTCTGCTAGATTGTGGAATTCCCTCTTGTTTTCTGTCCTGGAATCTTGAATTTCCTCTCAAAAGAGTCTCAAAGAGTGATCGGGACAGATCCTCCATCTCGCCCTCCGTGTCATAGTCAGAGCCATGCAGGCTACAAGGAGATCCAATCCAGCTGTGGGCCTGCAGCTTGTCTTTAATTCTACTGCCATCAGGCTTTTTACTTGCTGCTTTCTGCTGAAATAAATCCCCTCTTTCCTTCTTAAACACTCCAGGTGGCCTTTTGAGGTATATTTTGAAGATTTGTGGATTTTTTATGTTTTTTTAAGTTTTCTCGGGGAGAGAGCTCAACCCTTAGGCTGCTGCCATTGCCATGATGTCACCAGAAGACCTCAAGATGTTTGAATGTTTCAATCATATCACCTCTCTCCCTCCTTTGCTCTAGGGTATACATATTGAGCTCCGTTTATCTGTCCTCATATATTTTCTGATGCAGTCCCTGCACCATTTTGGTTGACCTTCTCTGGACTGCTTCTATTTTGTTAATGTCTTTGTGCAAGTGCGGCCTCTAGTACTGCATGCAGTACTCCAGATGGGCCTAACCAGTGTCTTGTAAAGAGGTATTATTACCTCCCTCTTATGACTTGTGATACCCCTACTAATACACCCCAACATCCCTCTAGCCTTACCTACTGCTTTAGTGGTCTGCTTGGATGATTTCAGGTCATCTGTGATGATGATGCCTAAGCCTCTTTCT
Organism: Neoceratodus forsteri; assembly: GCA_016271365.2. Taxonomy (NCBI): domain Eukaryota; kingdom Metazoa; phylum Chordata; order Ceratodontiformes; family Ceratodontidae; genus Neoceratodus; species Neoceratodus forsteri. Next base: position 592,618,446 of record CM028133.1, on the reverse strand, counting down.
TCCCTTGTGATTGCCAGCAACTCCCTTCCCAACCTAAAGGTGGCTTCAGGGTTTCTCTTCCCTATGTGCATGATCTTGCACTTCTTTGTGTTAAACCCCATTTGTCACTTTTCCGACCATTTTGCCAGTTTATACTGATCTCTTCTCATTCTGCCCACCCCATCTAGATAATCTGTTCTGTTGCAGATCTTGGTGTCATTTGCAAACAGACAAACCTTACCCTCCAGTCCATCTGTAAGGTCACTGATGAAGATATTGAAGAGGACTGGCCCAAGCACTGATCCCTGAGGTACCCAACTTGTGACTGGCATCTCTTCTGACTGTATACCATTTACCACCACTCTCTGTTTTCTGCCTGCCAGCCAGTTTGCCACCCACTTGGCCAACTTCTGACCCACCCAAAAATACCAGCTTATTAATCAATCTATGTGGAACAGTATCAAAAGCTTTGCTGAAATCAAGGTAAGTGACATCAACTGGTCCACCACTCTGGTTACCCAGTTAAAGAAATCTATGAGATTAGTTTGACAGGACCTTCCTGTTGTAAACCCATGCTGTCTTGGATCCTATGCTCCTATGGATTCCAGGTGTTGCACTATCGTTTCCTCAATGAGTGCCTCCATAATCTTGCCCACTATTGAGGTAAGACTGACTGTTCCCTGCCTCCTCCCTGCTACCACTCTTGTGGAGCAGGATCACATGAACCTTTCTCCGGTCTTTTGGAACCTCTCCTGTGCTTAGAGACTCACTAAACAGTTCTGCTAATGGCTCAGGTAGTTCCACCCTTAGCAGCTTTAGTACCCTGGGATGTATGCCACTGGTTCCATTGCCTTGTCCACCCTGAGCTTTGTGAGCTCTTGTAGGACCCTTTCTTTTGTGAAGGGACTTGTGCACACCTCCCTTCCCCCTGCGTCCATGGTGCTGAGCTGTGGGCCCTGCCCTGCCTTCTCCTCAGTAAATACTGAGCAGAAGCATTTATTTAGGATAGATGCTTTTCCTTGGTCCTCCCCACACACAGTCCCTTATCCCCTTTGATCTTACCAATGCCCCCTCTGGACTTTCTCCTTTCACTAATGTATCTATAGAAAGTCTTGTCCCCTTCTTTTACTGTTCGTGCTAGTATTTCCTCAGTTTGGGCCTTTACCTGCCTTACTACCTTCCCTGTTTCCCTTATGGAAGTTTGGTATGCCTCCCTGTCTTTGTCCCGCTGTGTTCCCTTATTTTTCTTGAAGGCCAGCCTTTTGGCTCTGACCTTTTCTGCAAATGTTTTTGAGAACCAAAGTGGTTTCCTCCTTCTTTTGCTCATGCTTTTCTCCCTAACACAATGGGATGTTGCATCAAGTATTGCATCCTTAATGCTTGCCACTTTGCCTGTACCTCCTCACCTGTATTTCTTCTTGCCAAGGCAAGCTTAACTCTGTTGGCCATCTTATCAAATTCAGCTCCTCTGAAGTCCCATATTTTTGCCTTGGAATTGGATGATTTAGTTCTTAAGGAGATTCTATAGTTTATTGTAAATATTTTTGAAACATAATATTCATACGTTTGATGCAGACCTCATGGAATTACAGTGTAACCCTTTTATAATGGACACATTTGTGCAAGCAGGTTTTGTCCATTATAAGGGGTGTCTGCTATATCCTAAAATCTTAAAATATGATTCTCCTCCACCACAGCTCAAGCACAGGAGTTAAAATGAGAATATGCACTCTTCCCTGCCAGCCAGAAGTATAGAGAACTGCTATTTGTGGCAGATTGGGAACTGAGCAGTAAACAAGATTGGAAAGATTTTGCTGTACAGCACCTGTACTTGTTGGGATCAGGGGGCTGAGCAGTAAATGTGATTGGTAAGATTTTGTTGTATAGAATGTGTGCTGATTGATGTAGCAGGAGGGTACAGGAGAAATTCCCTGAAATAAGGTGTCAGGCATCAGTGAGGTGAGAGATGTCTCTAATAGTGCCAGACAAACCAGCTGAATAATCAGGTGAAAATTAGTAGACAGTTTGCAGCATGTAACATGGGTACAAAGGAACTCATAGAGTATGCTATGCAGGGGTGCAGAGTATGGTATACGTGGCATTTTTAACATTACTGGCATCGCTTTTGACAAGGTAGATCTGTCCATTATAAGCAAGTGTCCTCTATAAGTGTGTTCATTGTAAGTGGGTTCCACTGTACTAGCAAATACCAGTAGAACTGTGCAGAAAAACAAATTTGATGCAAACATAATATTTAGTTACAATTCAGCTTTTGTCTAAAATAGTGTCTATATTTATCTCCACTTATTTAACGTTGAGGACATTTGCATGAAAGCAAGGTATTTGTGTCTCTGATGTCACCTCATACTTCTGTTTTTCCTTATGTTTAAGTCTTAATACTCTGTTTGTGAAGTCATTATCATTTCCATAGCAACAGACAGGGATGCTGCAAACACTGAAGTATAACTTCAGTTTATGCAAGCTTTTACTCTAGATTATAAAATGGGTTGAAAATGTCCTATTTCCTGATTGGCTAAATAAGTTCTGAGGCCCATAAGTTAATTCCCCAGAATTACACAGTTGGAAATACTTCAGGCAGTGGGAACTGGAATTTGGGCCAATCACAAACAGAATTCATGAGCCATTTCACTTCTCCCTGACTACCATTACAAATATGGCTACCACCTTTACTCACTGAAAATCTTCATCAAGGCCTTAAAAAGTAAAACTCCCTTACATTTTAAAAATCAGATAAGTAATTAAATATTATTTCCTGTCATGGTACCCTCCTTATACAAATAAATTTCAGATGATATACTATTCATAGTTTTAATTCCTGGTGGATTTTTTTTTTTTTTTGTCCATGAGAAGACCCCTATCTATCATTAGCAGCCTGCCAGGACAAACTTTGCTGCTTATGCTGCTTCAAAAACAATTATGAATTTGGCTCTTTGTAAGGCTTTATGTTGTGTGTGGGGGTGAACATTCTGACTGAGGAACTCCACAGCAGTTTGAATTTCTGTGTTCTATAACAAAAAACATTCCATCTATTGAATGTGTGGAAAGACAAAGGACTGACAGGCAGAGAACATTCCCTTTTACTGGATACCTTTAACACAAGAAAATACTTGTTTTTATTTAAAAAAAATAATTTATTTGTTTTTTAAATCATTTCTGTTTACCCATTTTTAAGCACAATAAGGCACTCTAGGTCATTGGTTGTCTAGGGCCAGTGCACTTCCATGTGCTAAAGGCACTCAGCATAAGAACCCCATGCTTCATTAAGTATCTGTGCATGCATTAATCCCTGACAAGCCTTGTCTTGTCTTACTGCCTACTTATGTTGCTGCACATCATGTCTAAGAAATAGGTTATAGCCAGCCCATCAGTGCAGTGGTAGGCTTACTGCTCACAACACCAGCAACCTGGTTCAGGAATGAGCCCAGGACTTATGGGGTTATCCAGGGGGAGGAGGATTAAGAATCCCAGAGAAATCTCTCCTCATATGGGGAGAGAATGCTGCAGGCTCTGCTGTGATACTGCCACTTGCATGGCAGAAGGTGGCAGTGCAGTCACAGCAGCTTCTGAGCACATCAGCTGGTGTTGTGCACAGCCACACAATTACTGTATGTGTACATGCACACGTGATGCTCATGTTGCCTGTGTTCCAGAGGATGGGGTGACTTGAAAGGAAACCCCCTAGAGGAAGCAGAATGATTGTGCCTGCCTTGGATTCCATCAAACCTATTGGCCAGTTTTCAGCCCACACATACTGTATAGACTGGAGGGGGGTCCCTGTCACCCTCCCAGTGGAATCCACCAAAGTCCCATGAGCTGGGGGAAGAAACAAAATAAAATAAAGAATACATTACATGACTTTCTTTTTAGCCATGTCCCCTATCAGCACCTCAGAGGATGTAGACCAAGCCCTTTATTATTTGATCCATGTCTTCAATGCAGCCTGTGGTATCTTCACCCCACTGCACAAATGCAAAATCAAGGGTGCCACTAATCCATGAATTACTTCAACTCTACTTGGACAGATGGCAAACAGAGACAACTTGTGGCACTGGGCTATTGCCTCAGACAAGCAGACCAATCTACAGGAATAGAGAAAGGCCAGGAATGCCTACACACATGCAATACACACTGCCAAAAGCTGTTACTTTAAAGATGAGCTTGCAAACTCATGGGGGAATAGTCACACATTTTGGGGTAACATTAAGAAACTTACAGGGAAAGCCAGCAAATTTGCTCTGACTATGTTGGACATAAACAGAGTTATTTCCCAAGACCTGAACGCCATTGCTGACACTTTCAAAACTGCTTTCATAGACCCCAGTAGTGTTCTCCCCACCAGACTATTTCAAGCCGGCTGAACAAAATAAAAATGGCAATAACCAAAACCAAGAACAGGCTCCCCTCTTCTACTTTAAAGCCATAACCAGTAAGGTAGCAAAAAAATACTTACAATGTGTCCTTGGTAAATCTAGGGCTAGTAGTGACAAACTCTACCTCAAACTCATTGCCCTCACCCTTGATGAAATCCTCTTGCTGCTCACACACATCCTGAACTTATCTTTGCATTTTGCCAGATTCCCTCAGAGATGGAAAGCCACTAAAAACTGATACTAAAAAGTGGAGACAGGACTAAGCACTCCAGTTATCATATCATATCCACCCCCCCCACCAAAGGCACTGGAATGTGTAGTGGCAGATCAGTTAGTTGATTACCTAGAAAAATATCAGATTCAGTGCACCCAACAGCATGGTTTCAGGAAATCACACAGCACTACTACTGCACTAGTTGAATTTACCAGCTATATACACAGTTCTCTAGACCATGGCCTCATGGTGGGGGCAACCTACATAGACCTCATCAAGGCCTTTGATACAGCACACAGAAATGGGATGGTATAAGAACAAGATGCAGTGTTGACTTTCTGTATACACTAAGTGAGGCAATTTTAAGAATGCATAGTAAATTAGCAGAGGATATTCAAGAATTTCAAAACTCCTTAAAGACTCAAATTAAAACAGAAGAACTAAATGAATGGCTAGAAGATATTAATAGCAAACTTAAGGAATATGAAAAAACATTAAGAGAAACCCAAATTAGAAAATTCTATAGAGACACCAGTGATTACAAAAATAATAGAATATACACATATAAAAAATAACACAGAGAAGATTATTTTCAAATAGAGATACAAGTTCAGATAGCTCACATAGTTATACAAAAAGAAGTAATAGACCAGAGAAATCACAACAAAACTAGCCTTTTTTTAGGGAAGGACGAAATAGGACCGTCAATCCCCCAAACAGATACACAGAGGAACACACAAAATGTAGATATAGAATAGGGAACATTGGACAGATAAGATTTAAGAAGAAAAGAACCAAATGTGGATGCAAGAAAAATAGATGAGCAGCATGGAGAAGGAAGAGGCAGAGGAACCAGAAGGAATCAAAGGGGAGAGAGACAGTAATCTTTAATTTAAGTCAGCGACCTTAAATCAAAATGAGATGAAAGTGTTATCGCTACGATTATCCTTTTCGGTAATGAAAGAAGTTGATAAATTTCAAATAGAAGCAGATATGCAAAAATCTTTCCACAAGTTAAGATTACATTCTCCATTTCATGATAAAACAGTTACAAACCAGGAACAGACAAACTTAAAACAAGCTTTAAACATTAAATCACAACATTTGCCATTAATAGGCTATCCACATGTGGTAGAAAATGATATTGAAACTGTAAATCAAGAAATTAGACAAATTCTAAAAACTGATATGTTATTAAACAGTTCTAATTTATCTAAATGAGAAAACACAGCAGTAGCATTATTAGAAAATGATAATTCCATAATTATAAAACCAGCAAATAAGGGTGGAGCAATAGTTATTCAAGATATGAAAGATTATAGACAAATGTGCCTAGATTTATTGGAAATACCAACACATTATGTCAAACTAGAATATGACACTTTGGAGTCTATAAAGGAACTAATACAAATAACGCTATATGAAATGGAAGGAAATGGATGGTTAAGGAAGTGGGAAGTAGAAGTAATGGAAAATAAATTTCCAAGAATATCTTTGTTTTATGCATTACCTAAAATTCATAAAAATCTAGGTGAACCACCAGGAAGGCCTATCGTCTCAGGGATAGGTTCAATTTTAGAACCAATATCAAAATTTATTAACTATCATTTACAGCCAGTAGTTGAAACAATTCCAACTTATTTGAAAGATACAACACATACATTGCAACTAATTCAAGAATTAAGCCTGTTAGGCCTTCCTTTAGAAAGTTTATTAGTATAGATGTTAAAGATTTGTAAACTTCTTTTACTCATAATAAAGGTATAGAGTGTATGGGTAAACTTTTAGACTCCAGACCATTGGGAACAAGACCTAAAATATGAGTATTACAAGATTTGGCTGAAATAGTTCTCAAAAAGAATTACATTTGAAGAACATTTCTAGGGGCAAGTAAAAGGAACAACAATGGGGTGTACTATGGCCCCAGGGTATGCTAATGCATACATGCATGATTTTGAAAGTACATTCATCTTTGATGAAAAAGGACCAGGACATAAATTCAAAAATTACATTATGTTCTGGAAAAGGTTTACTGATGATAAAACACTTATTTGGACTGGAAATGTTGCAACATTAGAATTATTCAAGGAATATATGAACACTAGAGATCCAAATATGACTTTTGTATTCACCTATGATAAAAGACAGATAGACTTTTTGGATATAACCATTTATAAATGTGAAAACCAATTAGAAACCTTGTCTTTCATTGTTCACTTGAGAACATAAGCAGGAGGCTGGTAAGGACAGAGGTCTGGCTTTATATTCTGTTTTAACTGAAATATTTTAATAGTTTTGTATGTGAAATTAGTTCTGTGTGTTAAAAATTACTATTTTGAGTTAGAACTGTTACTTGGGCTGTGATAATGTAACTTTTGGGGCTTGGGAACACTTGTTTGGCAGTGATAATTAGAGTGAAATTTAAATGTGATGTTTGCCTGGTGTTAGGAGGAGGGGAAATTAACAAGAATCACATTGTCTTTCATTGTTCACTTGAGAACATAAGCAGGAGGCTGGTAAAGACAGAGGTCTTTGTTGATATTCTGTTTTAACTGAAATATTTGAATAGTTTTGTATGTGAAATTAGTTCTGTGTGTTAAAAATTACTACTTTGAGTTAGAACTGTTACTTGGGCTGTGATATTGTAACTTTTGGGGCTTGGGAATACTTGTTTGGCAGTGATAATTAGAGTGAAATTTAAATGTGATGTTTGCCTGGTGTTGGTAAGAGCCCTGTTCTGTAGGCTTTCTTAAATACTGAAAAGTCACTGGGGGTTGGGATTGAAGGGCCATGTATTTCTGTTTGGGATTGAAATTTGAAGCAACATGAACTGGTGGGCCTGTGACATCATACGGTACCTGATGTCTGCATACACACACTGTTTGTGGGACTGGACACACACTGGACTGTATGTATTTGCGAGACTTGGGAACTTTATTGGTGGGGTTGAAATTGGGTTTGTAAATAACAGCAGTCAGTATAGAGAGAAACTGTATTCCAGGGGGAAGGGACTGAGAAAAGGGGTGTGTGCCATTATAAACAGAGGGGGACAAACAGGGTGGCCATATTCCACCATGGCAGGCATCTTCGGAAGGGTTGTAGGCTGTGCAGGCTGTGGGATGGCAATAATTCTCAATTGGGCCTGGAGAGAGGGAGGCTGTCCACTCTGTAGACAGCTATCTTGTATCAGGAGTGAAGTAGATTGGTTAAGGAGTAAGCTGGGGGAGTTGGGGGGTGTCCAAGGAAAAGGGGTGTGGATATGGGCAGCAGAATGGTGGGGCTGAGGGGAGGCTGGGGCAATGCTCTGCAATTACAGGACATTATGTTACAGCAAGCAGGAGAGGAGATATTAGGGACAGAGGACCCTTAGATAGGGATGTTGACGCTAAGGGGAAAGCGTACAAGGTGACCATTCTGAATACAAAGAGAGTGGAGGGGGAAGAGTCAGGAGGGGCTGTTGTGGGGAAGCCTAGTAGAGCAGACATTGAGAAGGGAGGGGCTGTTGTGGGGAAGCCTAAAACAGCAGACTGTGGTAAGGGAGCTCCTAAGGAGAACAGAGCAAGAGGGGAGGAAGTGGGGCAGTTTAGAGGTGCAGTCAGAGGAAACTCGAGTTATTTGATGGAGGCTGACATAGAGTGTCACAATAAATTTGAGCTACTAAGCAACCTAGAGGGGGAGGAAGGGGTTGGTGGAAATGAGGAAACTGATACAGAGACCGGGGGGAGGGAGTCGGATAGGGCATCACAGACCGGCAATGAAAAGGATAGAAATAGTCCCAGAGGGTGAAGGGGAAACATAAATGCTAAGCAGATGGGGGAGATGCAACATATTGCAGACATGAGGGAGGAGAGCATGACTGGAGAGAAACTGGGAGACAGAGAGGTGGGTGAGGAGCCCCCCTTCAGCAGGGGGGTCAGTACCAAGGATGGGGCCCTTGCTACAGGGGACCCACAGAGAGCCTCTGGAGGTAGGGGTACTATTACAAGGGGGGAGGATGGTGGTGTGGGGAAGGGGAAACCATCAGGGCCAGGATAAATGGTTCAGATAAGAGAGTTAAAGGGACACCTATTCAAAGGGGTCTAAGTTAAGTGGGCAAAATAAGGAGGCAGAAAGGGGCGTGACAAGGGGTCTCTAATATTGCAGGAGAACTCCCATGAAATTGAGATCACTGAATAAAGGGGAATGGGGCTGAGAGTGCATAGTGGAGGTAACCATAAGGATGATGGCGGTGTTAAGGTTCTGTTATTGGGAGACTCGATGATTAGGGGTATTCAGTGGGAGGGACATGGGGGGTGGATGCCATAGCCAGGTGAAGGTAGTGAGTATCTCTTGGCTGACAGTGCACAGAGCAAAGTTCATGGTGTACAAACTGGTTAGGGATTGTGGAGGGAAACCAGATTTCCTGGTGCATTTGGGAACTAATGATCTAGAGGGAAATAGAGTTTTGGATATCCAAGCAAGGTTCCAAGAACTTGCCAGAGTCTGAAGGGATAATGGATGCAACATTTCCTTTGGAGATATTGCCAGTACCAAAGGCCTCAGTGGAGAAAAAAATGAAGATCACAGAGGTTAATGACTGGCTCAGGAAGTAGGGTGAAGAGAGTGAGTTTGGGGTGTTAGGGGACTGGAAAGAAGTTTGGGAGGATAAGGGACTGTATGCCAAGGACAGGCTTCATCTTGCTTCATTAGGGAAGGAAGTCCTTAAACAGGGGATGGCTGACTACATTCAAGAAAGGTGGGGTTTAAACTTGTGATGGGGGAAGGGATAAGGGAGAGGCTGACCAGAAGCCCTCTCCTCCAGATGAGGGGAGTAGCTTTCAAACCCAAGGGGTGGAAGGGAGAAACAGACTGGGGGTGGAGGTTTCAGGAGGAGCAGAGGGAGGATGGAAGTATAAGGAACCTGGTTGGGGTTCGACAAAGGGGATCAGGGATAAGGGGTGGGCGTTGGTGTTAATAAATGCCAGGAGCTTGGGAAACAAGTTGCAGAGTTCCAGACCATGCTGTTCGAGGGGAGGGTGGATGTGGTGGCAGTCACGGAGACGTGGGCCAACAAAAACCATGACTGGGATCTAAACATGTGGGGGTACACTATGCTTAGGAATGATAGAAAGGAGGGCAGAGGGGGTGGAGTGGCTATGTTCATTAGGGATGACATAGAAATTGCAAGGGTAGAAGAGGCAGAGGGAAACGTGGAGGACTTATGGGTCACCTTACGATCCCCAGCAGGAGATAAGTTCAAGCTAGGTTTAGTATATAGGCCCCACGGGATGGGTGATGTTCTGGAGGATGGTTTGCTGGACAACATCATTGCCCAGTGTGGACCAAATGGGGAAGGAGTGGTGTTGATGGGGGACTTTGATATGCCAGGTACAAACTGGGGAACCATGTCCTCTAAGGTGGCCAAGGAGCAGAGACTGCTGGACAGCTTCCAGGATGTATTCTTAACACAGCATGTGATGGAGCCCACAAGGGAGGGGCATGTCCTGGACGTGGTTCTGGCAGATGGGGATCTGGTAAGAGACCTGGTTGTAGAGGATCCACTGACTGGGAGCGACCACAATACTGTCTGTTTTCAAATAAGCATGGGGAGAGGGGGGTGAGATCTAGGACACTGGCAGTAGACTTCAGGGGGCAGACTTTGTGGGCATGGGAAATATTCTCAAGGATCACTTGAAGGGGATTACATCAATGACAAATGTGGAAAGGATATGGGAGGTCATAAAACGGGGACTTCATGAGGCAGTCAGGACCTGCGCTAAGGTGAAACGTAAGGGAGCAAGGTCACATAAACCGTGCTGGTGGTCCAGTGAGGTCAGGTCGTGGTCCGAGAAAAGAAGGCGGCCTACAAAAAATATAAAACAACAAGAGGGGATAGGGATAAGGAAATGTACCATCTTGCATCTAGAAAAGTCACCCGGATGGTGAGGGGGCAAAGTCCAGTAAAGAGCAATGGCTGGCACAGGGGATACATGGAGTGGAAAAGGGGTTCTTCCAGTACATTGGGGAGTGGAGAAAAACTAAGGGCCATCTCAGCAGATTGAGATCAGAAGGAGGGTGGGTGGAAGAGGTGAGGGACCAGCAGAGGTATTTAACAAGTACTTTGCCTCTGTGTTCAGCAGGGAAGGTGATGGGATATCTACAAAGCAAGGCATGATGGAGAGAGAAGTGGCAGTGAGTGGGATCAGGGGAGCAACAGAAATGGAGCAAGAGGGAAGGAGAGGTACTCCAGTGGTGTTACATCAGGATAAGGATAAAAAGGCCAGTAAGGTGGAGGGGACAGATGATGCTATCTCCGCCAAAAGGGTGTGGTTAGCACTCAAGGCCCTAAAGAAAGTCAAATCTCCTGGGCCGGATGGCATTCATCTGAGAGTACTATGGGAATTGGCGGACATACTGGCTGCACCCCTGGTGGAGCTCTTCAACAGGTCACTTGAGACAGGGCCGGTACCTAGGGATTGGCGAGAGGCACATGTGGTGCCAATCCACAAGGGGTTCGAGGAAGTACCAGGTAACTATAGACCCATCAGTTTGACCTCGGTGGTGGGAAAATTAATGGAGAGTATACTAAAGGAACGATTGGGGGTGTACTTGGAGGAGGTGGGAGGTTTGGATAGTCGGCAACATGGGTTTGTGCCAGGTAGATCATGTCAAACCAATCTTGTGGAGTTCTACAAATTGGTAACATCAGAACTGGACAGGGGGAAGCCTGTGGATGTATTATTCTTGGACTTCAGCAAGGCGTTGGACTCTGTCCCCCACAATGGTCTGGTGGAGAAACTGATGGGGTTGGGAGTAGGCCCTTTGATGGTCAGATGGATTGAAAACTGGCTAGCTGGATGCACCCAGAGAGTAGTGGTTTGTGGGGAGCTCTCGAACCTTGGAGAGGTTGGTAGTGGGGTACCGCAGGGCTCGGTCCTGGGTCTGATCCTGTTTAATGCATACATATCGGACATTAGGGAGGGTATAGGGTGTGAAATGAGTCTCTTCGCTGATGACTCCAAGAGGGGAGCAGTAGTTGAGGGACAAGAGGGGAGGTGGGCCCTGCAAGGGGACCTGGACACCCTGGAAAGCTGGGCTCACACATGGAAATAAAATTTCAATATCACCAAGTGCAAGGTGTTACATCTTGGGTGGGGAAACCCTAAACACAGGTACACCCTGGGAGTGGAGGCGCTGGAGGCCTCAACAGGGGAAAAAGACCTAGGGGTCATGGTGGATGCATGTATTGAATTCTCCAACTTTCTACACTCCTCCTTGGATACCAGCTCCCTAGCTGGTGCAGTGTTCATTGACCTCTCAAAGGCTTTCGACACTGTCTCCCATCCACTTCTGCTGAATGCACCCTGCCACACTGGTCTCTCGGCTGGCCCCCTGGCATGGTGTGCTAGCTATCTTGACACCCGATCTTAGTGTGTCAAAATTAATAGCACACTCTCGATACCATCCCATTCTCTCTGGGGTCCCCAAGGCTCCATCCTGGGCCCCTTCTCTTCTCGCTGTATCTTAACACCCTGCCCAGTGCATGCCTGGCAATATGCTGCTGTATGCAGACAGCTGTCCTTTTGCCACCCACCGCAATCCCATCTCCCTACAGGACTCCCTACAGCAGTCTTTCAACAGTGCTGAGGCTTGGTTTAAGGAGCGCAGACTCGTCATCAATCTTAAGAAAACCAAAACTATGCTCTTTTCCCACCCCCAAAACAAAGCTAGCAATCACCCACTCTATATCCTTCCAAGTACCAACCAGCCACTGGAACAAGTCTGCGCCTACAAATACCTTGGGGTTACCTTCGATTCAGCCCTCACATTTCACAACCACATCGACACCCTAACATCCGCCACCAACACACGGCTCGGTATCCTATTTCGCCATAAAACCTGCCTTCCCCCAAATGCTCTCCGGCTAGCTGTTACATCATCCGTGCTGTCCCTTGTAGACTATGGTCTCCCAGTATATGGTGTTGCCGACACCACTGCACTCAACAAAATTCACTTAACCCTGAATAAGGCATGCAGATTGATCACTGGTGCCCCCAGGCTCACACACACCTGTCAGCTGTATGTCGATGCTAACCTGCTTACCCTGGATGAACGGCTCCAATACCAAACCTGTCTCCTCACCAAAAAAAACCTACTCGGGCTCTCCCCCCCTGGGGTAACGGCATCCATCCACCAGAGCCCTCCACTGTTGCAACACGGTCTTCCTACAAGACTACCTTAAAGGTCCCCAGATCTAGAACCAGCCGTGGCCAGAGGTCCTTCTGCTATAGAGCCCCAACCTGGTTTAACTCTCTCCTGCCACCATCACGATGCCATCACCATCTCCAAGTTCAAAACCACTTGAACCACATCTTCAGCACTCGTAACTGCTCCTGTCTCTGAACATAGCCTCCACCTCTACTTCTCTTGACAATGCCCCCCGGGCAGCTCTCCACCTAACCATCCCCTCCACCACTTCCCTGAACACCATGCCTATGTTTAATCTGGCCAGTGCCAGCTGTTTCAGTGTTTACCTACCAGAATGCTCACTTGATACCAACTTGTGTAACACCTGTTATCAATTACATGTACCCTGTACCCAATTTGTATTTGTCTTACCACAATGTGACGTGGCGCCTCTGTTGAATGCCTATTGTTTTGCAAATCTTTGCTATGTAACCAAACCACAATGTATGTCTTTATGTGACGAAGTACCTTTGGAAACGAGCCTCTGGCTCAAAGGTTGTAAACTGATTCTTAAATAAATAAATAAAGAATAACTCTGAGCAGTGCAGGAGAGTGGCTAGCAAGGCAAACAGGATGTTGGGATGCATCATAAGGGGGATCACCTCTAGGAACAAGGAAGTGATTCTGCCACTGTACAATGGACTGGTTAGACCACACCTTGAGTACTGTGTACAGTACTGGAGACCATACTTGAAGAGACATGCAGCTCCTGGAGGTACAGAGGAGAGCAACTAAGATGATATGAGAGCTAGGGATTTGACATATGAGGACAGACTTGAGAGCTCTGCCTGTTTTCATTAGAGAGAGAGAGAGACAGAGGACATGATTGAGGCCTTCAAGTACCTCAAGGAATAAATAGGGGTAAACATGGAGGGATCTTTAGACTAAAGCAGGAGGTATCACCAGAGGCATGATTTGAAGTTGGACGATGGAAGGGTGAGGGGGAAGTGAGGAGGATGTTTTTCACTGAGAGGGAGGTGGACCCTTGGAATGCACTGCCTGGTGAGCTGGTTCAGAGATCCACAGTGGAGGGCTTCAAGATAGGGTGGGACAGACACAGAAAGTGGATGTATCAGATGATGGCCTGTCCCAGGGGGGTGGGGATGGATGATAGGGGTTTCTGGAACACAAGGGGGGGAGGGCCTTGGCACCCAACAAGGGATCTGTGCTTTGAGCAGACTCGATAGACTGTAAGGCCAATCTGCTGGCAAATAGTATGTTAGTATGTTAGAAACAAAACTATATCGAAAAATGACAGATAGGCATACGATCTTCCATAATAAAAGCTTTCATCCAAAGAAACTTACTGAAAGCATTGCATATTCACAGTTTTTGAGGGCACGTCGTAATTGTAGTACTGATGAGAATTATAAAATAGAAGTCAAAAAATATAGAGGAAAGATTCAGAGAGAGACAATATGACAAAAAAAAACTTGCCACAAGCACATAATGAAGTTTCTATGAAACCTAGACAAGATTTATTAAACAAGAAAATGAAAGAAGATATGAAAGATAGTAGTCCATTAACATTCAGTACAGTACATAATAAAATAATACCACAACTTAAAAAAGTGATTTTAAACAACTGGAATATTTTTCTGAACAATCCTACAACTTCTCAAATATTTCAACAGAAACCATTTGTGGTTTCTAAAAAAGCACCAAGTATAGGAGATGAACTAGTTCTCACACAACACTGGCAAGAAACCCATACAAGATCTCAATTGCTATTAGGTCCATTAACAAATAGAATGTGTCCCTGTGGCAGATGTACAGCATGTGGAAATACATCTAGAAAAACAAGTTATAAACACCCACATACAGGAAAATAATACAAAATCAGGTCTCATATTTCATGTACGACAAAGGGGGTAATATATATAGTTCAATGCACTTGTGACCAACTTTATGTTGGCAAAACAACAAGAAAACTAAAAACTAGGATTTCAGAACACAAAAGTCGTATACATGATAAAGATGAAAACTCTCCTTTGGCCAGACATTTTAATTTAAGAGGACATTCCCCGATTCAAATTAAATTTTGGGGAGTGGAGCAGGTCCCATTACCTGACAGAGGTGGCAATTATAATTAATTACTTTTAAAACGTGAAATGTACTGGATGTATGAAATGGGCTTGATTTATGAAAAGTGGAGTCTAAATGAAGATGTAAACTGGCAAGTATGCTAGTGAAATAATCAGGACATCCTTTCAAACAAAATTAGGGAATTAAACATAATTTAAAAAATAGACAAGATTTAGTGGTTTAGTAATAACTTAAAAGTAATGAATAAGGTAATGATTTTCATTACTTTATTAATAGTCGTATTAGTTAATTTATCTCTATCTCCCCCATTTGATTGCTTTGTCTCAGTTTCAATTGAGACTAAATATGAACAGTAAGATAAACATCTAAATATTCCACTTATCTGCACAGTTAATATAAGATGAGTTTGCAAATAAGAAGAAAAAAATATAATATGAAGTCTAATTAATTACAAAGTAAAATCAGGAACAGTGAAGCTTTAAGGACCAAACAATGTTGAGGAATGGAATCATTGGTTGCCAAGGTAACCACTTAGCTCCGGTTAAGTTTGATGACATACACATGTCATCACATGACTCCCCTCCTCGACATAAAGAGGGAGCAAAATGGGTAACCAAATGATGCCAGTCAGACGTCGGGAGAGCATGGAACATTTATGAGTAGTAAAGCATCGATTAGCAGTAAGTTTAAAACACTTTCAACGCATAGTCTCAAAGGTTCTAAATGATTTCAAAATTACAGAAAGTTTATATAGAAGGTCAGGCATGGAATAGAAAACTCAATAAATCGTTCTAAGTACAGAGAACATTACCTTGAATGCTAAAAGCTTTAACACTTGGGAAATGACACAACCACACTAATGAAAGGAGCATGGGGTTTCTAAAGATAGAATCATTTAGTTAAAATGAGCTGTATGTTAAAATGAAAGGTGTTAAATGCCAGTATTTTATGAGAGTTCGAGAGCATTTCAAAGCTGTTTAAAATGAAGCAACGAACAAGTTAAGTGGCGTTGAAGGTTAACGCCATAAATGTGTAATTAATTTAAATGCACTGCTAGCCCATGCCAAAAGAATATATTTTGGAATCAGGTTAAAGTTGTTTAAGGACCCTGGAGTTCATCTAGAAGAATGAACGTTGTGGTAGACACAAGCAAATATATTTATTCAGCTAAAATGAGCAGAAAGTTAAATGACAGGCGTTAAACGTCAGTATTCTATGAAAGGTTGAAAGCATTTGTGAGCTGCTTAAAATGAAGGAACAAATGAGTTAAATGGTGTCGAAGGTAAACGCAATAAATGTTTAAAAAAATCTAAACACGCTGTAAGCCCACGCCGAAAGAATATATTTTGGAATCAGGTTAAAGCTGTTTAAGGACCATGGAGTTGTTAGACAGGATTATGAGCATTGTGGTAGAAGCTAGCGAAAGCATTTATTTACTCAAAAATGTTGAGATGTAATTTAGAAGTACACAGTAAGGAGAATAAGCGTTGAGGCTTCAAAATGTTTTAAATCTTGTGTTGAAAGTGAATGCAAGTAGTTTAAGGATTAAGTAGTCCGAATAAAGGAGGATGAATGTCGAGGCAGACGTTAGCAAATTAATAATTTACTAACAAGAGTTGAAATGTTATCTTTATATGCCAGGAGCGCATTGTCACAATAACAAGTATGAAGAAGGTTATATAATTGCATGCGTCATGAATTAACTAGATGGAGAGAATTATAGTGAAAGGTCCATATATGAATATAAAGCAATTTCGGAACTTCAGTGCTTGGTGTGTCATGGAACGTTTAGGAATAACATTATATGGGGAATACTTTCAGTTATAAAATGTGGGGTGAATACTAAGTGGTATATTATAAATGACAATTAGCTGATTTGAAGCTTTTGATAATGAGTTGAAGATTTATATTCCCAGTTTGTTGTTATATATATTAATAGATTCATATTATGTGCCAAATATAGAATAATGAATATGTTTTGGAAACTACTTTAAATTTTAATTTCATAGCTTGGTCTTCTTTTTTTTTTTTTTCTTCTTTTTTCCATGTATTTTATAGATTGATCACAATAAGAAAGTCTCTATTCATATGAATAGAAACAGAATATACGTTTTAAAAAAGGTAAACCAAAGAATATTTATAACAAAAATAAAAAATGAGTGAATCAATAATTAAGTGATTTAATGAATCATAATTCATTTATTATTTCTTTTTTCTGTATTTTCAATTTATTTTAAAAGTGAATATCAGAGATACTCTCATCCCAGGAATTCATGGCAGTCGCTTTTTGGCCTCGATTGGCAGTGTTATAAAGCAAGGAAAATATTTAATTAAACATTGGTGGTCCTAATAATAGGTGAAGTAGTAATAAGTTAATACAAGTATCATTATTAATATTAATTATGTGTGTATATTATTAAGAAATGTTAAAAAATGTTAATTAAGGGATATATAAATAACATACTGCACAAGAGTATTAAAATGCAAGTACACAAATGAATGTGAATAGTTCTGTATAAAAACAAACAAGAAACTTAATTAAGAATATTTTATATGTCTTTACAGTTCCCCTGAAGAAGCCTAATTAATTAGGCTAAACGTTGGGACTATCTAAATCTAATAAACTTTTCGACACAAGAATTATTGGTGTGACAGCCTTTGTTGCTTACGAGCATGCCACTCAAATTTGTTGTCTTTGATACAGTAAACCATGAATTACTGTTAAACCAGTTATCCATCACTGGGCTCTCTGGTGGAGTCGTAGGTTTGTTAAGCAGCTACCTTACCGATAGAATTCAGCAGGTAATGTTAAATGGAATCTCAACAGAAAGTTGGATAGTGAGCACTGGCATTCCCCTAGGATCAATCCTGGACCCCCTACTTTTCAATATATTTCTCAACTGTCTCCCTATTGAATGTCCTAAGAAAATGCTCCTATATGCAAATGATGCTGTGATCTTTACAAGCAGCAAGGACCCATCACTCATGGAAGAGCAGCTTCAGATGCAATTTGCCTGTGTCTAGAATTGGGTTCTAAAGTATAAGCTCCTCTTGAATTACAAAAAAAAAAGTTATGACTTTTGCAGACCCTCATAACAAAAACTGAACATATAAACTCACTATAGTAAAAAATCTTAGCACCCCTTCCCGACCAAGTCCAATCTTTCAAATACCTAGGGGTTACCCTCAATAGTAATCTATCTTTCTCCAAGCACATTGACAATGTCATCAAAGCCGTCAACACCAGACTTGGCCTACTACACCGACACAAGCACTGCCTGACCAACGAGGCACTTTGGATTGCAGTAGACAGTTCAGTCATCTCCGTAGTTTTTATTTTATTTAGTTATTTATTTGTATTTCGGATGATACCTTTGAGCGAGGGCTATTTTACAAAGGTTCCATGTCAAAGCAATAAGGATAAGAAGGTACAAAACAGAACATGATCATTACAATGGAACTTGCAAAAAAAAAAAAAAAAAAGACAAGTAAGGTTACAATAATTGCAGCCAAAGGCATTGTCAAGGAATTATGCTGTGAGTTAATTATACAGTACAAGTCACAGGTGGCTCAGTGAAGATTTGTTAGGAGTGGGTTAGTGGAAAAGAAAAAGAAGAGTGGTGGTGAGGGGGTGGTATAGGACAGAAAGAGGGAGGAGGAGATAAATAGGGAGGGCATTGCGTTGGGTATGTGGTAGATGGAAAATAGCAAGGTAGTAGGAATTGGGGAATGAAAAGAAAGAGGAGACAGATTCATCCTATACCCAGTAATGGGGGATAGGAGAGGGGGAGGGGGAGGGGGAGGAGCTGAGGCACTGAGGAGGGATGCTTGAGGGAAGTATGCCTGGAGGAGGTCATAAGAAGCAATCACAGAAGGCACACGACATGTTGATGTAATTTACACTTAAAAACACCAGTTGTGGCAATGTTGGAGATTTCTGTAGGTAGCAAGTTGAACCAGGTGGAGGCTCTGACAAGATAAGAATACTGAGCTTGAGATATCTGGCAGCGAGGTATTATAAAGGTTAGACTGTCAGATCTTCTAGTTAGGAGGCAGGCATGCTGCGGGGTCAATATTGATTGGATTCCAGGGGGCATAAGGCCCAGTGATGTCTTCTTAGCTAGGATGCAGGTTTGGTACTTTAGCCTGCCAGATAGCTGGATCCAGTTAGCCTGCTCGTAAATGTCACGTGTGAGAAAGGCGGGCAGCTGAAATAAGGAGTCTACATGCCTTATTAAGGTCTACAACTATGTGCTGGAGTGCAGTATCAGTAGCGGATCCATAGATAATGAGCCTGTAGTCATTAGTTGAGATAACAGAGCTCTGGATAGTGAGGTTCAATGCTTCAGCCATTAGGCAATGTTTATGCTTGTATAGTAGCCTTATGCCGCAGTTCACAGTTTTAGTGATATTGTCAATGTGTTTGGTATACAAGAGGGAGCAGTCAGGGGTCAGGCCCAGATATTTAAACATATCCACCTGTTCAAGGGTGACACCTTCGCAATTGTTAATTATGAGCTCATGGTCCTTGTACTTGTTGTGTGTTCCATGGAACAACATTGTTAGTTTTTTGTGGTTAAGAATGAGTTCATGTGAGCAAAACCAGTCTTCCACTTCTGTGAAACTTTTCTGTAATTGAGACTGAAGGGAGGTGGGGTCAGTGTGGCAAGTGAAGATTACTGCATCATCTGCATACAGTAACATTCTGTCATGGCAGGAGGCAGGGAGATTGCTCAGGAATATGCTGAATAACAAGACACCCAGGATAGAACCTTGGGGTACTCCAGAGTGGATTGGTAGGGGAAGGAGGATGAGAAGAATTCACCAATCCTGACCTGTTGGATCCAGTTACTGAGGTAGTTTTAAAACCAGAGGGTAGTTTCACTTGAAAGACCAAGGAGGGATAATTGTTTGAGGAGAATGGAGTGATTGACAGTGTCTAATTCCTTAGTCAGGTCAATAAAAGAGGCACTGACCAACTGGCCCTGATCAAGTAGTTGACTATGGACTAGTTGTCTACGGTGCTGCATCAGACACTACCCTTAAAAGGGTATTGATTGCCTTAAACAAAGCCTGCAGGCTCATGTCTGAAGCTCACAGGCACACACACACACACACACACACACACACACACACACACACACACACAGGTGTCCTGTACGCCCAAATGGGGGGCTGCACCTAAACAGTAGACTGAAGTACCAAACCTGCCTGCTAGCCAAGTCAGCTACACTGGGTCTCACCCCCGTGTGTGTCCAGGACCTACTGTGCCACACCTTCAACCCTCATCACTCCAGAAATTCTTGCTGCCATAAGTTCAGGGTCCCTTTCTGCTGTACCTCACAGGGTCAAAGGTCTTTTTTCATACCATGCCCCTAGTTGGCTTAACTCCCTCCAAGGCAACATCATGTTAGAATCTAAACTAGGCCCTTTCAAGTGAAAACTTTGAGAACACCTCACTGCCACAAGTGGCTTCGATTGCCCTTCATAGCTACGCTAGCTGACTGCCTAATTGCCCCTCTCGGTGACTAGCTCGGGTACCCCTTAGCACTTTTCTGTCTGCTACCCCAACCTCTCTACTGCTAACACAACTCCACAACTCCTACTCAGCACTTATCTGTTCATGCTGTCCCCCAACTGCTAACTCAATCCCTGCTCTACCTCCTCCTACCCACTCCCTCGTTTCTTTTGTTTTCCTGAACAATACCTCCTGGGCTGATTTTTGGACTGGCACCCAGTCTTTAATAATTATGTTGTTAGTATCCAGATTATGATTAGCACTTGCATCCTAGGCACTAATATGTTGCCACCCCACTGTATTACCATGACCTCTGTATACCTCTTAAGACTCTGTGATTATGTTGTTTCAAAGCTTTTTATCCCTATGTACAATGCACAGGTATGTATGCTATGCACTGCAATTTCCCCACTGTATAATCATTAGAAAACTAACTGTTTATATTGTGTTATATTATCTTATTAACTCGACGTGGAACCTTTGCAAAAGAGCTCCCATCCCTAAGGTATATTGTAATCCAATAAATAAAATCATCAAGTTTTTATTTTTATTGTTAATATATGTGCACAGATTCTCAGTCTAAGTTGTTACAGTTAAATCAGGAATATCTTGACTTGTAGTGGGATATCTCTAAAAAGATAGCCATTTCTCTGATTCGACTAATATAAGGTATGATTGTTGATTCATTCATTTAATTTCTGCAGAATTGTCTGTAGAGATCCTATATTTATTTATTTATTTATTTGAGATAATCAGAAAAACCTGAGTCAGAGACTCATTTACAAAGGTTCCACGTCATACATAGTGCGGTACAGGGGTAACAGAGAACATACAAGTAGCTGTGAAGTTACCCAGTTTCATATTGTGATATACACTAGATACAAAAGTGAAACTATAAACAAGGACATCATAGAATATCGGGGTTTAGCACAGCCCAAGGTAGGGGAGAGGTTGTTTGTCAAGACAGAGTTTCTGTAGGAATTGGGTCTGGAGCCTGATTTGAGGTTGGTCTAGGGGCAATCACTTAGGCTGGAGGCCTGGACGTGATTCCTTAGACTAGATTTAAAAAGGCCTAATCTTGTTTTACTGGATTATTAGAGTGGGGACTGCATTGGTCCAGGATGGGGCATTGTAACTGAAAGTTCTTTGTAATTTGGAGGTCAGGCAACAGGGTACCCTGAGTAATGGTTTGCTTGTGTTATGTGTGACTCTGACAGGGGGTTCTGGGTGGATGATTTTGTTCAGGGTAGTTGGGGTGAGGCCTAGGCTTATCTTTTTGGTCATTAAGCAGGTGTGGTACTTGATTCTGTTGTCTAAGTTTAGCCAATTTGTGGCACTGTAGAGGGAGCAGATGTGCGTGGAGCGATCACATCCGAGTATGAGTCGGCAGGCTTTGTTTAGTACAAGACGAAGTCTAGGGCAGAGGTGGGATCAACACTGTAGATTAGAATGCCATAGTCTAGCAGCGAGAGGACAGTGGAGTTAATGGTGAGATGTAGAGCCTTGGGGAGTGAGGCAGTGTTTGTGCCGGTAAAGTACACCAAGTTTAGAGTTTAGGGCAGTGGATAGACATTGAATATATAGATTAAAGCTGACGGCCGGGTCAAGTGCGAGTCCTAGGTACTTGAAGGTGTCCACTTGTTCAAGGGGGGGTAGGTTTACATTAAGAAATTGGGGGCAGAGTTTCTTCAGTGGGATCTGTGGGTGGGAGAAAATCATGGCTTTTGTCTTATTGTAATTGATTATTGGGCACTGGGAGGTTTGCCAGTGTTCAGTTGCATGGAGTGAGTGTTGGAGTGTTTTGTGGAGTTTCAGGGGGTCTGGATCAATTGTGAAAAGGACTGCATCATTGGTGAATAGGAGTAGGTTGGTGGAGCAGGCCGAGAGGAGGGAGTTTAGGTATAGCCTTCTGTATAGACAGAATAGCAGGGGGCCTAGGATGGGGCCCTGAGGGACACCGGAGCTGACAGGGAGGCTAGAGGATAGGACAGTGCCTACCCTAACCAGCTGTGTTCTGTCAGATAGCTGGTGATCCAGTTTACTGCATCATTGGAGAGGCCGCTGTGGGAGAGTGTGTTTAGTAAGAGGACATGGTTGATGGTATCAAATGCTTTAGTGAGGTCCAGGAAGATTGCTCCAGTGAGGTGGCCGCTATCTAAGGCAGTGTGGATATGTGAGGTAAGTTCAAGGAGCATGGTGGTGGTACTGTGTCCCTTTCCGAAACCGTGTTTCTGGTTGCATAGCATGTTATATTTGATAAGGTGGTCTGTGAGTTGATCGGAGACTATACGCTTCAATGTATTGGATAGAGGGGGTAGGATGGAGATGGGGTGGTAATTATTAGGAGCGGTGCGGTCTCCACTCTTATGTACCGGGGTGATGTAGGCAGATTTCCAGTGAGTGGGACGTTTCATCTGACAGAGGGAGAGGTTGAGGATATGGGTGAGAGGGTTAAGGACTTCCTGAAGGGTGAGTCAGAGAAGCTGCATGTCTAGGGAGTCGCTACTAAATTGAGAGTGGTTAAGGGCTTTAACAAGGTAGGGTTTGGCAGTCTGTGGGGTAAGGATGTGAAGGTGGAAAGGTGGAGTGTGAGGTGGCAGGGTGTTAGTCTGGGTAGGCAGCGGGTTGAAGAAATTGGGGGGAAGATATGGCTGAGATCAGTGAAAGTGGAGTTTAGAGTTGAGGCTATACTGAGGGGATCCGATGAGAGATGACCATCTATTGCCAGCTGGTCTGGAGGTAGGTTAGTACTTTTGCCATGGAGTTCCTTAATATTGTTCCAAAATTTGCGTCCGGAACCCCATGTGGTGGTTAAGGACGATTTGTAGTATTCTGCTTTGGTTGTACGAATGACCCATGTGCATCTGTTATGGGCTTCCCTATACCATTGCCTGTCCGCAGGGCATTGAGTTTCATTAGCTAGATGCCAAAGGGCATCACGGTGTCACAGCATGCCCATGAGGTGATCTGAGAACCAGGGGGCATGGTTGCCTTTGGACATTTGCTTGGTAGAGGCGGCAAACTTATCACAGGCGTTACTGAAAGTGGTAATAAATAGTTCCAGTGCAGTATCAGGGTCAAGGGCATTTGCTAGTGAGGTTCAGTCCCAGGCACTGAGGTAGGCTTTGAGTTGGTCAAGTTTACCAGGCCCAAGTTTGCGATGGGTGGTAATTTTGGGGGGGGGGTTGGGGGCCATGCAGGACCAGGTGAAGACTACAGGGAAGTGGTCACTTAGATCATCGGGGAGAACTACGGTGTTGGTAATTCTGTGGGGATGGTTAGTGAAAACTAGGTCTAGGAGGGAAGCTGTCCCTGTACAGGAGTTTACCCAGGTGGGGGTAGTGACTATCTGTGTGAGGTCAAGTGCATAGTCCTCATCTATGAATGTGGTTGCTGACTTGGCCAGCCAATTTATGTTAAAATCACCCATAATATTTTTTTCATGATTGGGGGGAAGTGACTAGATGGGACAAGATATCTTGGAAAGCTTGCTTCTGGTCCTGGGGAGGGATGTAGACAGTAGGGATGAGGAGAGGGGAGGTAGACTTGCCTAAGGTAAGTTTTAGGGTGAGTGCCTGAGCCTTCAATGTTAGGTGTGGCAGGGGGAGTAATTGAGCTGAGAGTGAGTCTTTAAGATAGGGAGTGCAGCCACCCCCTCACTTACCAATTCTGTCAGAACGATAGAGGAGATAGCCAGGGAGGTAGACTGCTGCATCAGGGATGGAGGGGAACAGCCGTGTTACACTCAGTGCTATGATGTCTGGGTGGTGTTGGAGGACCCACACCTGAAAAGGGTCCCATTTTTTTTGCAGGCTGCAGATGTTATTGGAAGCAATGTTCAGCCGTTGGACAGGCTGAGGTGCTATCAGAGGGCCAGGGTTGGGGTGGACATTGCTTGTCAGTAGGAGGAGCAGGATAAGCGACCGGAGGTGATTGTTACATCATCGGGTGTTTAGCAAATGGGATGGTTTCTGCACATACCCTATGGAGGGTATTGGGAGTTTTAGGGTGAGGGGGGCTGATAGGAGGAATAAGTAGGGAAAAGGGAGGAGGCACAGTGGAGGATCTGTTGGAGGTAAGCATGAGAATGAGGGGCTCCATAGAGTCATTTGCATGGGTAGATGACATGGGCGAGGCAGGGTGAAAAAGGAGAAGTTAATTTTGATAAGATTGATGCTGCAGGAAGGTGCAGCCAACTGGGTGCTGGCCTGGGCTTGTAGGAGCGCACTGCTTAGGTGGCAGTTAGGGATGGTGGAGCTAGGTGTGAAGTTTACGCCAGCTTGAGGGTTGAGTGTTGAGTTTTTGTTACTTGTTCTTAGTTTGGGAGAGGGAAGGTGGGATGCAGGGGGGGATCAGTAGAGAGAGAGAGAGAGAGAAAGAGGAAGGTTACAGTAACATGGTGGAGGTGGAGAGAGAAAACTCAGTAGTATTTAAGGGCCAGAGCATAGTAGGGGAAGAAAACATCTAGTGGTGGGCAGGTATAACCTGCAGATAGTAAAAGTGGCTGATAGGTTAAAAAGTACTAGGGCATAGCCTGGGTGGCTATAAATGAGCAAGTCCACCAAGGGTGGTGGCGGGGGTGGTGGGGAGCCGATGTTCTGTGTTGGTGGGGCAAAAACACATACACAGTTCATCCAAGCAAGGGCCGACCAAGCATTGTTGCAGAGCAAGTGGAAAACGGTGTCTACCTGAATAAAAGAGACTGCTGGTTCAAGCACTTTAGGGCAGGGGGAGGGCTACTCTTCCAGACCCTCACAACCTCCGGCAGCGACCTCCTGGTCGGCTGCACAGCTGTGGGGAGACAAGAAGTAAGGCACTTTATTTATGCAGCAAGGACTGTCTGGTGGTGGGGGTCAGAGGTTAACTGCACTACTCTGAAATTTAATCCTTAATGGCTCTACTATTCAGAAAGCAAAAGGCAGAGGGTATCAATTAAAATTAGTGGGGACTATGGTGATCAGACAGCTGTTAGCGAATTGATCAACATTAAAGCACACGGTTTAAGGAGACACACACACTACAGTATTGCAGTACATAAATTAAGGCACCATCTCTAAGTAGCTTAACTCACAACAGTTTTAGCATAGCCATATCATTTAAAAAAAAACAACTATAGGAGCATCACATGGAATGCTAGGGGATTTCATTCTGCCACATGCAAGTGGCCTACACCACGCCTATGGGGATAATATGCTAATGATTAGAGGGGTCACGTGATGACCCTTCTAGCTGTCATATGCACTATCTCAATGGATTTTCCTGGTAATGTTATATCTTAGTCACATTATGTCCACCTTGACTCTAATGTTTTTACTTCCCTTTATTGTTTATGTGTGTAGTTATTTGTTTTTTGTTTTTCAGGTAAGTGCAGTAGATGATTGAATGTCTATTTACAGTGATGACTCCAGCTTATTAATCCTCTGTGTCACTTTTATCTAGTTCTGGAGCAAATAAAATAATAATTTTCACATTGTTGATCCTCCAAAAAGGAAAAAAAACAACAACTTGGTAGCATAGCACAGAACTGCTGCACTCAACAGAAGCAATCAAACCATATGTGTTAACCAGGGTGTGTCTTCCTCTGACTCCCATTACAGTGGAATGACACCATTTGAAAGAAGAAAAAAAAAATATTATACTTATCTACAAAAGTAAATTTAAAGTCATTGCAGGAATGTTTGGTAGTATGCATGGATTCAAATTGATTTTTATCATTTATGTACCCAGGATAGATCAGCTGAGATGCAACATCCTGTTTATATTTGAGTCCTGCATGTGCCCACTTCCACAGCAGGATGGGCTGGAGCACTAAGAGGTTAAGTGATTTGCCCAAGGTCACACAGTGAGTGTTTTGCTCTAGTGGGGTTTGAACCTGCAATCTCCCAGTTCTCAAACTGGTGCTGTAAACATTAGACCACATTACTCAACCTGGGTTCCAAATCCTTCCTGTTTTTGGCCATACCTGGTCTCATGACCAAAAATAGCTTGTGCTATTACCCAGTCTAACCTTGACAGTGAATAATAGTTTAGAGCAATAGATAATAGTTCAAAAACAATTGCCAGGCCACATGCAGATCACGTGCCTCCGTAATAACTGACAGTTGACTAACTCTGCCTGCAAATGTTTTCCCTGTCCCTAGGATTTACTCTGCTAGTTTACTGATTTTAATAATCATTGCTATGTGTCAGTGTACAGTTTGTAACTCGCTTATCACATCTTTCTGCTATCACAATTGTGTTAATTTTATTTTGTGTATGAATGGTGGATTTTGACTGTAGTTATTTTGTCTTGTACTTTGCTTACTTATGTCTGATAATTTCTATTTGTGTGGTTTGACTAGTTGTGAGTGTTTTGTCATCATTATGGCCCAGTTCATGCTTCAAAACAGCTGCTGGAATCAGTGTACCAACCCAGCGATCAAATCCATCAATCAATCAGTCAATAAAAAACATGTAGGTGCTCTAACACAACATGATGGCAATTCCAAGTCCTGAAGATGTTGCCAGTTTTATCTTTACTCCCAACCCTGCTGCTTGTTTTGAGGTTGGAAACGCAACTGACTTCATGCCCAGTACTATTCCAGCAATTGGGGTGGAAGCCTAGATTTGCTGACCAAGGCACCTAGCTTCACCTGTGCTCTTTCCTTCTAGCTTACTTGAAAGGACAGAACTAAGAACCTTACCAGAGTAAGGGAAAGGATTAAGACTTTTGGCTAGGCAGATTTACTGTGTGTTGTTGTTTTGTACTCACAGGGATTGTTACTGTTTGTTGCTAACATGTTATTACTTCATTTTTCTCTGATTCAAATTGCTGTTGCTGGGTATACAGTACCTTCTGCTGCATTATTACAAGGTGTGTCTACCGGTGTATGCTAACAGATTACTGCTGTAATCTTCTGATTCAAATTGTTTTTTGCAAGGTATATCTTCTCTTACTGCTTTATTTTTCTCATAGAAAAGTGTTTCTTACAGGGTATATCTTGTGTGAAATTATTACAGGTGGTGCTTACATTTTTGTGACTTTTTATCATTAGGCTAAGCAAAATTAATGTTTGCCCCTATTTTATTTATTTCTTTTTTGCTGAAAAGGTTTTTTGTCTCTGAGGTGTTGCAGTCTCATTCTCACATTGAAGACAGGGAGTGTGAGAAAGCAGCCACAGCTTCCTTGAATCAAGGAGGTTATTTTCTAGATGACACTGAACTGAATTATTACTTTTTGGACCTGTGTAACTAACTAGTATTGATTCTGTTTTTGGGGTGAACTTTTCTTAGTTTTAACTTTAATTTGCCTGGGAGGAACTGTAGCTGGGAAATATTTGCAGTCAGTTGTGACTAGATATGTTACTTAGCCTTTGTGACATAGGTGTCTGAAGGGAAGGAAGACACTCCTGGGGTGGAGGGTAAGAGTTGTAGGTGATTGTTTCTGGACAGCATAGGTTTACTCCCACCCACCTTCCCCTCACCCAACCCACCACAAGCACATAACTTCCTTTCTAGCAGGGGCTCTGACATCACTTCCTCAAAACTGCTAACATCATACACCTGTTCATATCCTAAAAGGTGCAGCACACTGAATAGGGCATAGAGACACTTAAAAGCTTGCACACACTAAAACAAGAACAAAAAACCAAAAAGCATCTGCAACTGGAAGGGACACAGACATGTGGGGAGTGGTGCAATGCACTGGCTGTGGAGCAGCAGTCTTCCGGGACACATTCTGGAAACTGCGTTGCTGCCCTATTTGCAGGCACCTCTCTGGTCTGAGGGAGGAGGTTGTTTGTCTCCATGCTGACCTGGCAAGGATTCGGGAAACCTGCTCCCCCACCCAGGGACCACCCAGGCCACCGCCACTACCTCAGAGGTTGCCAAGAAAGAGGAGTGGTTGGACCACGGTGGGCTCAGGGAGTGTGAGGGTGGTGGAACAGAGGTGCATCCCTCCAGTTGTGCCTCTCTGCAATTCATTCACCACTCTGGTGAAGCATTGTTCCTCTATGGAGGCACCTGCAGTGGAGACCAAGGAGGATGCTGGGAACCTCCACAATGGAGATCCACAGGAAGGTGGCCCTGGACCCCACAGGGGAAGGAAACAACTCCTGGTGGGGGACTTAATTGTTAAGGGGTAGAACTGGGGGAGGGAGGGGAAAGGGAGGTAAGGTGCCTGCCCAGTGCCAAGGTTTAGAGGGACAGGAAATGAATCCTTAGGATCATGGGAGCAGCAGCAAGGGGGAGGGATGAATGACCTGGCTGAGAATGGGATCAGAGCAGTGCAACAGGTATTTGTGGAGTTGGGGAGGGGCCTTAGACAAGTAGCACACATGGTAACTTTCTCAGAAGTGCTACCTGTCTATGGCATGGATGAGGCTGGGGCACTCCACACCATGGTATTCAAGGACTGGTTGAAAAGCTGGTGAAGAGCTCAGGGATTTGGCTTCATTGGGGACTGGGACTCCACCTGGAGGGATGCAGGCTTATACAGGTGCAATGGTCTGCCTCTATCCTGGAGGGGAACCAGGATCCTAGGTGATAGGTTTAAATACTTCAGTGGCAAGCATTTAAAATTAGCCATGGGGGGAGGCACTGAAGAGAAGAAGGGAAATCCTAGCCCCCCCCCAAAAATCAGAGTAATTAGTGAGGTAAACACCAAAATAGAGCAGTCGATAGGGAGAAGGGCAGTGGTAAATGGAGAAAAAGACAAAGGCAGAAGGGACAGGGATGGGGCAAAAAGAAATAAAGCCATAAAAAATTGAGGGTAATGAGTACTAATGCTAGTAGTCTAGGTAAAAAGCTCCCTGAAATGGTGGCCTTGATGGAAGAGGGATGCCTGGATATTGTGGCAGTCACAGATACATGATATACAGAGAATCATGACTAGGGTGTCAACATACCAGGGTACACAATCTACAGGAGGGACAGGGAGGGAAGAAGAGGAGGAGGAGGAGTAGCTCTCTATGTAAGGGAACAGATCAAAGCAACAGAACTAAAGAGTAAACAGGGAGGAGAGGAAGCACTGTGGGTCACCCTGGAGACTGGAAATGGCTTCACAATCTGCACAGGGGTTGTATACAGATCCCCGTCTCAGGGGAAGGAAATGGACAAGGAAATGATAGAAGGCATCCTTGGGATGGCAGAGAAAGGGGAGATATTGCTGATGGGGGACCTGAATATGCCAGATGTTGACTGGAGCACCTTTGCTGCAGCCATGTCCAAGAGCAGGGCCATTCTCGATGCCCTACAGGGGGCATGCCTCAGACAGCTAGTTTTGGAACCCACTCAGGAGAGAACAATCTTGGACTTGGTGCTCTCAAATGGGAAAGGAGACAGGATCTCTGATCTTGAAGTGGGTAGCCATCTGGGAACAAGCGACCACCAAACAGTGTGACTCACGATAAACTTAGCTGTAGAGTCAAGCCACACAAAAGTGAAGGCACTGGACTTCAGGAGGGCTTATTTTGTCAAAATGGGAGAGTGCCTCAGAAAAGCACCAGCAAACAGGCAAGAAGGTGGGGTGGAGCAACAATGGGGAAACATCAAAACCGCCATCACAGAGGCAACAAGTCTCTGTGTGACGTAAATAAACAAATCAAAACAAAAGAAAAAAATCACTATGGTTCTCAAAAGAAGTGGTGGGGAAGGTAAGGGAAAAAAAGAAAGCATTCAGGAAATATAAGGAAACACAGAAGAAGCAAGACAGAGAACTGTACCAGTTAAAGTAGAATGAAGCAGGTAAGGCAGTCAGAATAGCAAAGGCCTAAACCGAGGAAAAGATAGCCAACTCAGTTAAGAAGGGGGATAAAACCTTTTATAGGTACATTAGGGTGCAAAGAAAGACTAAGGCAGGGATACTGAGGCTGAACAAAGAGGAAGGTGGTTGGGCAGACAGCAACACTGAAAAAGCAGGGATACTGAACGAATACTTCTGCTCAGTATTCACAATGGAAAAGCAGGGGGAAATACCTAATCCAGTCAATAAAAGCACTCTGGATAGGGGGGTTGATATTAGCCCTTTCACAAAAGAAAGGGTTCTGAAAGAACTCTTAAAACTGAAGGTGGATAAAGCAATGGGTTCTGATGGGATTCACCCCAGAATCCTAAAAGAACTAAGGGAAGAACTAGTAACACCACTGACTACCTTTTTTAATAAATCATGGGAGGATGGGGTGGTACATGAGGACTGGAGGAGGGCGGATGTGATTCCTCTTCACAAAAGTGGGAGCAAGGCAGAGGCAGGAAACTACAGACCTGCCAGTTTGACCTCAGTGGTAGGGAAAATGATGGAATCACTTCTGAAGGAAAGAATTGTTGAGTACCTAGAGGCCAGTGGGGCACAGGACACGAGGCAGCATGGATTCACTGCAGGAAGGTAATGTCAGACAAATCTAATTGATTTCTTTGACTGGGTGACCAAAGCAGTAGACCAGGGAGGGCCCGTGGACATGGCCTACCTAGACTTTAGCAAGGCATTTGACACAGTCCCGCACAAAAGATTAATAAATAAATTGCCCAGCCTGGGAATGGGTCCTAGAGTGGTAGCCTGGGTAAAACATTGGTTGGACAACAGGACACAGTGGGTAATAGTAAATGGAGTCCACAATGAAGAAAGGATGGTTACTAGTCGGGTACAACAGGGTTCAGTACTGGGCCTGTCCTTTTTAATGTCTTTATAAGTGACATTGCAGAGGGACTGGATGGGAATGTATGTCTCTTTGCAGATGACACAAAGATCTGCAACAGGGTTGATACACAAGGTGGGGTGGAAAGGATGAAAAGTGACTTGGCAAGGTTGGAGGAATGGTCAAATGTATGGCAGCTTAGATTCAATGCAAAGACGTGCAAAGTAATGCACCTGGGAAACAAAAACCCAGGAGAATAGTACACAATGGGGGGTGAGATGCTGACAACAACAAAATGGAAAGGAACCTGGGGTAGTCATAGCAGATGACCCAAAGGTGGGCCAGCAATGTGAGAAGGCAGTAAGGAGGACTGGGGGATATTGGGATGCATAGAGAGAGGCATCACCAGTAGAAAACAGGAAGTTGTTGGCCCTCTGTACAGACAGTTGGCAAGACCACATCTGGAGTACTGTGTACAGTTCTGAAGACCCCATCTCTGCAAAGACATAAACAGGGTGGAGGCTGTCCAGAGGAGGGCAACCAAAATGATGCAAGGTCTGCATCAGAAGACATATGAAGAAAGACTAAAGGAGCTAAAGATGTATAACCTCAAGGAAAAGGGGGGGGGAAACATGATAGAAACTTTCAAATACCTCAAGGGAATCTACAAAGTCCAAGAGAGTAGCATCTTTCATAAAAAGAGATGTGCCAAAACAAGGGGGCACAATTTGAAGCTAGAGGGGGGACGGCTCAGAGGTAATGTGAGGAAGTATTTCTTCACAGAGAGGGTTTTGGATACATGGAACAGCCTTCCTGAGGAGGTCGTAGAGTCAAAAATAGTGGGGGAAATTCAAGAATGCATGGGACAGGCATAAGACAATGCTAGTTGGGGTAGGAGGAAGTAGGTTGTTGGTTAACTAGGATCTGCAGCTTATCCATTAGGTAGGGAAATGGGCAGACTAGGTGGGCCAAGTGGTCCTTATCTGCCATCAAATTCTATGTTTCTATGTTTCTATCTCTATTTAATGCTAGTCTAGAAACTAGACTACACTATCACTATCTCGCTACTAAATTAAATTTATGAAGATCAGTACTACATAAAGGCAATTCTAGTAGCTGAGACCCACCTCTTCCTGTCTAATACCCTTTTGTTGAAAAAAAAAAAAAACATTTCCATAGATAATTTCCTCCAGCTACTTAGTGCTCAGACATGAGCTCCCATGTTCCTCTTAGGTCAGTAGGGCAGAGCTAATATCAACCAGAGTCTTTAGAGTTCAGCAACAGAATTTGTGACATGCTGCAGGGTCTGGTTGTGGACAATGTTGCTACTGCTTCAGCTTACTGGACAGGGTGAGGACAAATGGTCCTATCCCTTTAAACTTCTGTTTGCTTTTCGGTGGTACCTATCTCCAATGGCTTTCATAGTTCTTCTATGTAGGCTACCTCTGTCAACCTGGGTTGCGCGAATACCTTTTCTGAATATTGTGCCAAATATTTGGTATTCAAGTCCCAGGTTTTCAGATATTCCTTATTTGGTATTCAGTATTCATACAGGAAAGATGCACCATAGCACAGAGAGGAATCTGCCAGAGAGGATTTTAAAAACAGAGTAGTGGGACCTCTCTGATTGGCAAGACAAACAGCGGAGCTGGAAGCTCCAATGTGTGGGCTCCAGGCAGGAACCAATCAGTGGCAAGACTGTGCCTCTGTCTGCCAGACAACCTGTCAGAGGCAAGGAACTGGAGAGAGCAGGGATCTTCCAGTTGCTATGAGTGGACTAGGCCTCCAAGCAGAACCCTGCGCAAAGGACCAACGAGACAAAGATGACACAGTGGAGTCTGCCCAACAGAGACAGCCCAATGAGGCAGCCAGCAGCTGGAAACTCTGCACCTAAGCAGTGGGTAAGTGAAGGAGAAGAACAGGTGTCTGGAAGCAGCAGGCATCAACAGAAAGAAGCAGAAGACTAGGAGGTTCTACCCAGCAACTGCAGTAAGATTCCAGATTAACTCCTGTTCTAGCACACTCACAACAAGGGAGTGAGGAGAGTCTGGGGTACACAGACATTTGGGAGTACATGAAACACTCTATATAGGGTAAAGGAACAAAAAGGCATAAAAAAACAAAGATTTGGGAATAGGTGATACACCTTATATAGGGTAAGGGAAAAAAAGTGTTTCAAAAGACAAAAGGAAAACAGGCAGAGTAGAAGGTAAGTATGACGGGAGTGGTGCAGTGCAGTACAGTGGCTGTGGGGCTGCAGTATTCAGGGAGATTTTCTGGAGACTGCGGTGTTGCTCCATGTGTGTGTATCTCTCTGGGCTGAGGAGGGAGGTAGCTAGACTCCTGGTCAAGTTGGTTCAGATTCAGGGAACTTTCTACCCCACCTAGGGACCACCAAGTCTGCTTCCACAAAATTAAAGAATGCCTAGGAGGTGGAGTGGCTGGAGAGGGTGACAGCAGTGGGACAGAGGCACATCTCCTAGCCAGTAACACTACATAACTCCTACACCACTCTGGTGGGGTGGGTCTGTCCCATGGAGGCAACCAAGGTAGTGACCAGGGAGGATGTGAAGGTCCTCCGTAGTGGAAACCACAAGGAGGGTGGCAGAGGACCCCAAAGGAGAAGGAAGAAACTCCTGGTGGGGGAATCCATCATGAGAGGGATATATTTGGGGATAGGAAGGGAGAGGAGTGGAGGTTAGGTGCCTACCCGGTACCATAGTTCGGAAGGGAGGGAAGCAGATCCTGAGGATCACTAGGGCAGCAGGATGGGAAGGAGAGCTGGATGTCATTGTCCACCTGGGGACTATTGACCTGTCTAGCGATGGGGAAGGGATAGTACAGCAAGAGTTCAGGGAGTGAGGAATGGGTCTTAGGCAGGTAGCAAGCTCAGTTTTTAAGTTAACAGTTCCAAAACACCTGGGAGGGGGAGCTTCATTTACCAAACTTTTTCCTTTGTTATAGTGCCCTACA
Source organism: Neoceratodus forsteri (assembly GCA_016271365.2). Lineage (NCBI taxonomy): Eukaryota > Metazoa > Chordata > Ceratodontiformes > Ceratodontidae > Neoceratodus > Neoceratodus forsteri. The sequence continues at coordinate 592,584,489 of CM028133.1, read as the reverse complement.
TGGCAGCAAGTATCTTCAGTGGGGGATGTTTGGTTATAATGACATCAGGTTTGGGTATATCCCATTGTGGGTTCACATTGAGCAGGATTTATGCTGCATGGTAGGTATCCACCACTGGAGCCTTTTTTTCTTAAGGCCCTCACAGCTGCCTCCTTCCCATAGAGAGACCCAGATCTACTGAACTCTTAGGGTTCACACTCAGCTTGGTTTGTATTACAGTTTTCACTAGTCCACTGACATCTCACAACCAATTCTGGGTAATCCAAATGTTTGTATTAATCGCTGCCCTATTATCTCTTCTTTCTGGCCACAGCTGCTCATCTCTGCAGTGGAATCAATTCTGGAAGAGGTAGGTAGGTATGTAAAATTTTATTTATACAGTGATAAAGCCATTAGGGTTCTGAAAATCCCTATTCACAAGGCTTACCTGTTTACATAATGCAAAAAACAATTACAGCTTTACAAATGTTTGTTATAATGCAAAAATACAAAACATACAAAAAATACATTACAATTATTACAATAATGTCAAAAACAGGCAAATGATCATTTAACCTGTTCATTATTTTCACCTGTAACAATAGCAGTGAAAACTAAGTTCATGATTCAAACCATTTTTAAAAACATTGTCAGTGACTGTTAATTCACGTAGAAAAGGGGGGAGACAATTCCAGCAAGAGGCTGCCTGATACTGAAAAGTCATTTCACTAAACCGATTTTTTAATTTAGGTATAATGAAATCCCTGGCACCTGTTTTCCTTAAATTTAAGCCATGTTTGGGTCTTTGTAATTTGTTTTTTAAGTTACCTAAAGATTGATTTTTGAATATATTCTGGGCCTGATTTAGCCAAATTCCTTTTGCCCGTAAATTTAGTGGGATCCATCTAATTCTATACACATAATACAATGATGGGTTTTGAGGTCACACCTTAACACAAATCTTGAGAGCTTGTTGTAAAGTGTATCTAAGTTATTTAAATATTTTTTTACTGTATGCCTATAAATATGACTTCCATAATCAATAACTGGCATTATTAATTGGTTTATCATCGTCAGTCTTGTTTCTCGTCATACAGTTTGATATTCATCTCATAGCTCCAATCTTAGCATTTGTTTTCTTTATTAAGTTTATTATATGCTGTTGAAAAGTAAGGCATTGATCTATTTGCATCCCTAAATACGTACATGTTTTGGTTTGTTCTAGAATCTTACCTTCTTGAGTCATTATTTTTAATTTTGAAACACCCTTCTTGTCCATTGCAAAGAACATAACCTGTGTCTTTTTATTATTTACTAATAGATCCAAAGATGATAAATAACCTTACATTGTATAAAAGTCATTCTGTAACTTTAGCACTACTTCATTTGTGGTTTTTCCTACTGCTACTAAAGCCGTATCATCTGCATAAAGTGTCTAATGTTCTTAGGTAAGTCATTTAAATAGACTATGAACAAGAGGGGGCCCAGGATGGATCCCTGGGGAACCCCTCTTGTCACATAGTCTGTTCTTGACTGTTGACCATTTAAGACAACAAATTGTGACCTTTTATCAAGATATGATTGAAACCAACTACAGGTTTCTTCTTCCACTCCTATTTTCATCAGTGAGTCTATCAAAATGCTATGATTTACTAGATTAAATGCTTTGGATAGGTCTACATATACCGCACCTACAGACCTTGTCTCCCCAAGTGGAGTAGCTATAAGATCCAAAAAAGTCCATGAGTGCGGTAGTCGTGGACCTACCCTGCCTAAAGCCATATTGTTACTAACATACTAAAATGCCAGCAGAATAGGCCTAATGGTCTTTCGCATCTGCTTGTTTGGTCAGCCCCCACTCTGGAAGCTAACCTTGCTGCCCCCCTCACCTTCTCTGGCTGCTCCCTTCCCAGTTCTGGATATTCTCGCTGCATTGGATTTTGCTTCCAGAACCCTTCCCCTGTACCTGTCCCACCCCCTCTTGAACCCCTCCACCATCTCTGCCTCCACCAGCCCCCCTAGGCAGCGCATTCCATGGCTCCACCACCCTCTCAGTGAAGTAGCACCTCCTCATTTCTCCCCTGAATCTTCCCCCTCCAGCTTCCACCCATGCCCTCTAGTGGCCCCCCTCCTCCTTCCTTCGAGGCACCCTGACTGTTCCTCCCCTATTTACCTCCTTCATGTATCTGAAGACCTCTATCATGTCCCCCTTCTCTCTTCCAATGTGTACATATTTAGCTCTTTGAGCCTCTCCTCATAGGTTCTGTCCCCCAAGCCCCAAATCATTTTGGTTGCCCTCCTCTGGACCCTCTCCTGGAGTCTAATGTCCATCTTGAAGTGTAGCCTCCAAAACTGCTCGCAGTACTCGAGGTGTGGCCTCACCAAGCAGTTATACAGAGGGAGTATCACTTCCCTCCTTCTGGAGGTGATCCCCCTAGCGATGCATCCCAGCATCCCATTGGCCTAGGCTGCTGCCCTCCTACAAGTCTCCGAGTTGTTCATCTTGACATCCACCACCACCCCCAGGTCCCTCTCAGCCATTGAGACTTGTAGCATTTCCCCACCAGGGTGTACACTTGGCCTGGGTTTCTGGCCCCCAGGTGCAGTACCTTACATTTCCCTGCATTGAACCTCAGCTTCCACTTTCTAGACCATCTTTCAAGGGCCTCCAGGTCCCCCTGTAGGGCCACCCTCCCCTTTTCCCCATCCACCACTGCCCCCAGTTTTGAGTCATCCGCAAAGAGACTCATCTCACTCCTGATATCTGTCCTTATGTCAGAGACGTAGGTGTTGAAAAGGAGGGGCCCACAAACTGATCCCTGTGGGACCCCACTAATGACCCACCTTGGGGATGAGACTATCCTGCCAACTATGACCCTCTGGGTCCGGTACTGGAGCCAATTGCGTATCCATCTTATCATCTGGTTCCCCAACCCCATTTCTCCCAGCTTATCCAACAGGCCCACATGAAGAACAGAGTCAAATGCCTTGCTGAAGTCTAGAAAGAGGACGTCTACTGGTCTACTGGTCACTGTTGTTGAGTTAGTTTGTTATACTTTTCTAAATATTCCATCAGCTGATCATGGATGATTTTTTTCAAATAACTTAGATACAGTAGACAACAGAGCTATTGGACAATAGTTTGAGATGTCCACAGGGTCTCCTCCCTTATCTATTGGTATCACTTTAGCTAATTTCCAACTGGAGAGAAACTGTCCCTCCCTTAGACTCCAATTAAAAACATCCCGTAATATAGATGACAATTCAATGGCAGCTTCTTTCAATAATTTATTGTCTGTTCTATCCGGGCCACTTGCTTTATCTATTTTTAATCTAATTATACTTTTTAGAACTTCTTTGTTTATCACTCTCCTAAATCTAAATGTAGGTATTTTTTTCATCTGAGAGACTCCCATCCCTTACTTCATTCACAGTATTAATTTTAGTGGGTTTCAGTTTCAGGTCGGGGAGGTTTATAAAATAGTCATTCAAAATGTCAGCAGCTTTATTTGTTTCAAACACTTTTCCATCTTGACTCAATTTTATCTCTCTCTGTTTACAGGTGGGATTCATAAGATTTTTTATTACAGACCAATAGACACCAGGATTTGTTGATTCTTGAATCAGCTGTTTATAATAACAAGCTTTTGATTTCCTAATTTCCTCTACTACTTTATTCCTTATCTTTTTGTATTGTTCCCAAATTTCACTATTTAATGTTATTTTTGCCTTTTTCCAAAGTTGGTTTCTTGTTCTAATCATTTTTTTTATTTTTACAGTTAACCATGACAAATGTTTTAATCTTTAATTTACTTTTTTATATGGAGGAAATTTATCACAAGCATTCCCAAACATTGTTTTAAATTCTTGTACAGCCAAATTTAAATCTGGTATAAGAAAAATTCTATACCATGGAAGTCCCTGAAGATACTTTCTAAACGATAAACTATTAAATTTTAAGTAACATCTTTTGGATGTTTGTGGTGGCAATTTTACAGGGATAATATTTTTAGTCATAGAAAACACACACTTAACTACATTATAGTCTCCTAAACTAGGTGCACATACACTTTTCTCCAAAATAGTCAATTCGGGTGAGACAAACATTAGGTCTAAGATATTGCCTTTACTAGATAAGGAACCTTTCCTTGTGGGAATATCTATGATTTGTATTAAGTATAAACAACTCATTGAATTTTCCAACTTTTGGCCCCTAGGACAACTCCAAACTGCATTAAAATCACCAGCCAGGATTAGCTGTAATTGACCCAGGTGTTCCATTAGAACGTGTGAAAATTTGTCAAAATGGATAGTGTTTATTTGAGGTGGAGAATAAACCACTCCTATGGCCAATTTTAATGCTTGTATCTCAATTAACAAGCATTCAATACCCTCAATTGACCCAGAGAATAACATTTTAGAGTGACCAACTGAGTGACTAATACACATCAAAACACCCCCCCATGTTCCCCGATCCTTCCTAAAGTGATAGAAGTCCCTTAATTCTATCTCATTATATTCAATTCCCTTTTTTAACCAGGTTTCCATCAACATTATTATGTCCAGCTCTTTGTGTTCTACCCAAGTTCTGAAACAGTCCATTTTTTTAATCATACTTCGAGCATTGTCTAAGACTATTTTAATAGATGGACCTGGGTTCAATTCAATATCTCCACAAAGAGCCAAGGACATCAATAATGCCCGGTCACATGAGCAAGTATACCCTATTTGAATTGCCAAATATTTGGCAAGAAGTTCTTCTTTAATGAGCTTGAAAGGATTTTGCCGTGTGGTCAGCTTGGAAGTTTGTTGCTGCTTAAAGTTACTAACATACTAACATACTAAAATGCCAGAACAATAGGCCTAATGGTCTTTTGTGTCTGCTCGTTTGGTCAGCCCCCACCCTGGGTGCTGACCTTGCTGCCCTCCTCGCCTTCTCTGGCTTCTCCCTTCCCAGTTCCGGATATTCTTGCTGCATTGGATTTTGCTTCCAGAACCCCTCCCCTGTACCTGTCCCACCCCCTCTTGAACCCCTCCACCATCTCTGCCTCCAACAACCCCCTAGACAGTGCATTCCATGGCTCCACCACCCTCTCAGTGAAGTAGCACCTCCTCCTTTCACCCCTGAATCTTCCCCCTCCAGCTTCCACCCATGCCCTCTAGTGGCCCCCTCCTCCTTCCTTTGAAGCACCCTGACTGTTCCTCCCCTATTTACCCTCTTCATGTACCTGAAGACCTCTATCATGTCCCCCGGTCCCTTCTCTGTTCCAATGTGTGCATATTTAGCTCTTTGAGCCTCTCCTCATAGGTCCTGTCCCCCAAGCCCCAAATAATTTGGTTGCCGGCCTCTGGACCCTCTCCAGGAGTTTAATGTCCCTCTTTAAATGTGGCCTCCAAAACTGCATGCAGTACTCAAGGTGCGGCCTCACCAAGCAGTTATACAGAGGAGTATCACTTCCCTCCTTCTGGAGGTGATCCCCAGCAGTGCATCCCAGCATCCTGTTGGCCTTGGCTGCTGCCCTCTACAAGTCTCCGAGTTGTTCATCTTGACATCCACCACCACCCCAGGTCCCTCTCAGCCATTGAGACTTGTAGCATTCCCCTCCAGGTGTACACTTGGCCTGGGTTTCTGGTCCCCAGGTGGAGTACCTTGCATTTCCTGCATTGAACCTCAGCTTCCACTTTCTAGACCATCTTCCAGAGCCTCCAGATCCCCTGTAGGCCACCTCCCTCCTCCCATCCACCACCGCCCCCAGATTTGAGTCATCTGCAAAGAGACTCATCTCACTCCTGATTCCTGTCCTCATGTCAGAGACATAGGCATTGAACAGGAGGGGCCCAAGGACTGATCCCTGTGGGACCCCACTAATGACCCTCCTCGGGGATGAGACTATCCCACCAACTACTACCCTCTGGGTCTGGTCCTGGAGCCAATTGCCTATCCATCTGATTTTCTGGTTCCCCACCCCCATTTCTCCCAGCTTATCCAACAGGCCCAAGTGAGGAACAGAGTCAAATGCCTTGCTGAAGTCTAGAAAAAGGACGTCCACTGGTCTACCCAGGTCCAAGGCACTCGTCACCCAGTCATAGAACTCCACAAGGTTTGTCTGACATGGTTTCCCCGGGACGAATCCATGCTGTCTATCATCCAGGCACCCTGATTTTTCCAGGTCCCCCCTAGCCTCTCCTGACAATGCCCTCCATCACCTTGCCCACCACCGATGTCAAGCTGACAGGCCTGTAGTTCTCTGCCACCTCCCTTGATCCCCCCTTGTGGATAGGCACTATATGCGCCACCTTCCAGTCCTGGGGCACCCACTCTGTCCTCAGAGAGATGGTGAAAAGCTCCACCAGGGGTTTTGCCAGGACATCCGCAAGTTCCTTGAGCACTCTGGGATGTAATTTATCTGGCCCCAGTGCTTTCTCCGTCTTAATGGAGCTGAGGGCTTTCCTCACTCTCTCTCTGCTGTGATTTCCACTTCTGGTACCTCTTCTCCCTGCTTAGCCCTCCCCCCCTCCTGCCAGTAATACCTCTCCCTCTCCCCAGACCTGCCGAGTTGTGCAAACAATTTACATAGGTACATGATCTTTTTGTCAAAGTATCAGTTCCCATGGTAGCAAATAGCTGAACCATGCAGACCAAGCCCACTATCAACCCCCATCATCTTAAGTGGCAGCTCCCTTGTCATTGTCCCTTGATAAATTCATCCCTTTTACTACCCTTTGGGAGTGCTAGAGTCTACCCAGCTCTTTTCTTTTTGCATATTTTCAGTTGACCCATGCAATCACCACTCACCTTGTCCCTCGCCCTTGGACAAAACATGCCAGGGATAGTTTGGATACTGCGATTGCTGCTGCTACATAACCACACTCCATTTCAGGCCTCTATAAGGTTTTCCAGACTCTTGACTCTCACAGTCCGACAGGCCTCAATACTTATTGACAACAGGCATTGGGTGTCCAATGAACTCCTGAAACTTAGCAGTCCATTTGGCAGAATCTTTATAAATATATTAAGCAGAATCAGTACCAACTGGTCCGATTCAACATTCTCCATAATCTCTATTTCACACCTCAGAAGCTTTGTAGGATGGGCAAACTGACTTAATTGATTTGTTACAAGTGGTGTCTGGCTGTAGGTACGTTAAAGCTCATTGTGTGGGAGTATGTTCAAGTGATTCCACTCTGGGAGGCAATTAAAAATCACCTGGACCTTTTCCTAGGCCTGGAGGACTGTTTTACTCCAGAGATATGGTTTTTTGGTTACTACTCTGCTTCGGTCTCTGGCCCACAGAAAGGCCATATTGCCCTCATAGCTCTTGCAGCCAAAATTGTAATTCTATGCCACTGGCTAGATGATACCATTACTACCCAGAGAGAATGGCATCAACACATTTTACAGGCACTGAATGTTGAAAAAAAATTGCTTCTCTACGTCATTGCCCAAACTCTTTTAGGACCAGATGGGAATCACTTTCTTTATGCTATAATATCCGATTATTTTCTTGAAGTTTCATACCATTGTTATTGTTTTGTTGTTTTTATGTTGTTTTTATTTTCTTGTGAAGCCCCATGATGGGTGAGGTATTTCTGGTATCGTACTCCTGGTGGGGTGGGGGTTAGGGGAATTTGGAGGGTTGTTTCTTGTTTGTATAAACTTATTTTGTCTTGTTTTTCTGTGTTGTAACTTTTGTGCTTGTTTGGAATGTTTTGTAATTTCCTCTTTAATAAAGTATTCTTAATTATATAAAAAAAAAGGTAGCAAGCTCAGTGGCCTTATCTGAGGTGCTGCCTGTCTATGACAGGGGGGAAGATAGGGTACTCTGTACCAGGGGCTTCAACCAGTGGTTGAGTGGATGGTGCAGAGAGCAGGGGGTTCGGCTTCATTGGGGACTGGGGTCACACCTGGAGAAATAAAGGCCCATACAAGGGAGATGGCCTGCATCCATCCAGGAGGGTGACTGCAGTCCTTAGTGAACAGTTTTAATAAAAGTAAAAACCAACAGAATTTGTTGGACAATTGAGGTCCGCACATCACACACAATACTGCAATATAAGTGCAAAGTTCAAAAAGCTTTATTACAAAATCCACTGAATTAAATCACATAAAGTGCAGCTCACCACCTTATTGTAGCAGGTGTTCAGATGTTAAGTTGACATCACGGCAAAGTATTGCATATGTTGCTAGGGTCCAGAATGCACAAAAAACACATTGGCGTCTTGTGGTGCTAAAATAAACTATATGCTACAAATGGCCAGGACGACCCAAAAGTATTCCCAACAGGGACAGGTATATAATAACCGGTAACTACACAATAAAAAGAGCCAAGCAAAAAATTCTTAAAGCGTTTTATACAAGACCCACTAATGCACACCACGGAAAAGCACACCACCTCCTCACAGTACTTCCTGGTAGTAATGCTTACATATCGACCTGATTTAGGTCATCATCAGAGCTAAATCAGGTATTTTTGGGTCGTTCTGGCTGTTTGTAGCATATAGTTTATTTCGGCACCACGAGACACCAATGTGTTTTTTCTGCATTCTGGACCCTAGCAACATATGCAATACTTTGCTGTGATGTCTACTTAACATCTGAACACCTGCTACAATAAGGTGGTGAGCTGCACTTTATGTAATTTAATTTGGTGAATTTTGTAATAAAGCTTTTTGAACTTTGCACTTATGCTGTAGTATTGTGTGAGATGTGCTGACTGCAATTGTCCAACAAATTCTGTTGGTTTTTCCTTTTGCACTACATATAGCTTTGAGGTAATAAATGCACTACCCTGCATCCTATTTTGGGTTTTTTGAGCCCCCCATCCCCCTATTCTTTGAAGGAGTGTTTGTATGTTGTACTACTGAACAGTTTTAATGTTGCATTGCCGGGCATTTAAACTAGCTGGTGGGTGGCGGAAGGAAGCAGGGAGACATAAACTGCCCCCCCCCCACAAACTGGATTAGTCAGCAGGGAGTACATAAGGGATACAAATCCCCTATGGTGCTTAATAGAAAGAAAAACAAGTTAGTGGTAATGAAGAGAGATGGGAATGAGAACAGAGGTGATAAGAAGAAAGGGCAAAAGGGAACATGGGGGGCTGACAAGCAGGGTAGTACTAGAAGTTGGAAGGCCATGTGTGCCAATGCTCAAAGTCTGGGAAATAAAATTCCAGACTTAGAGGCCATTATGGCAGAGGCTGACCTGACATTGTCACCATTACAGAATCATGGTACACTAAGAACCATGACTGGGATATAGCCATACCAAGCCATACTCTGCTCAGGAAGGAGAGGGTGGGGAAAAAAGGGTGAGGAGTTGCTCTTTACGTGAGAGACAGCTTAAAAGCAACAAAGGTAGAAGGAATATAGGGAGGTACTGTAGGTCACCCTAGAGACAGGGAATTGAGCCACTATTCACACTGGCATGATCTAGAGATGTCCAGCATGGGGGATGGTGGAGATGGATATGGTTCTGGGGTAAGCCATCCAAAAGATGGCAAATAAGGGGGAGGGGCTTCTGTTGGGGGACTTCAATGAACATCCCAGCTGCAGCTTCAGCTAGGAGTAGGGACATCCTGGATTCCCTGCAGGAACATTCCTCAGGCAACTAGTTAGGAAGCCCACTCATGAGGGGGCAACACTGATCCTTGTACTAAATAACAGGGACAGTGTTGCAAATGTCACAGTCGGTGGCCACCTGGGGACCAGTGATCTTTGTACTGAGTGGTTCAGTACAAGTACTGGGGCAGAATTCAACCACAAAAGGATGAGGCTTACAGGACTCGAGACAGCATGGATTCACAGGAGGAGGTGTTGTCAAATGAATCTAATAGATTTCTTTAACTGGGTGTCCAGGGAATTGGATCAGGGAGAAGCGGTGAATGTGGCCTACCTAGATTTCAGCAAGGCCTTTGACACTGTTCAACACAAAAGATTAGTAAGCAAGCTGGTTAGCCTAAGAGTGGGGACCAAAGGTGGTAAACTGGGTAAGAAATTGGCTACGGGGTACGAGACAGAGGGTTGTGGAAAACTGAGTTCACTCCGAGGAAGGGAGGATGACCAGTGGGGTACCAGAGGGATCTGTACTGGGACCGGTCCATTTTAATGTCTTTATTAATGACATTGCAGAGGGGCTGGATGGAAAGGTCTGCCTGTTCATGGATGACACTGAAATCTGCAACAGGGTAGACACTACAGGGGGGAGGGATGATGAGAGGGGATCTGAAAAAGTTAGAGGAATGGTCAAGGGTTTGGCAACTGGGCTTTAATGCAAAAAAGTGCATAATCATGCACTTAGGGCACAGAAACCCAGGGGAGGAGTACAAATTGGGAGGAGCGTATTGATGACCACCAAACAGGAAAGAGACCTGGAGGTTATCATATCTGATGACCTAAAGGTGGTTAGGCAGTGTGACAAGGCAGACGGGAGAGCTAGCAGGATGCTGGGGTGCAAAGGGAGGGGTATCACCAGTAGACAGAGGGAGATGGTGTTACCCCTGTGTAGATCACTGGTGAGATCTCACTTGGAGTACTGTGTCCAGTTCTGGAGACCTCATCTCTGGAAGGACATAGAAAGACTGGAGGCAGTCCTGAGGAAGGCAACCAAAATAGTGCAGAGTCTGCATCAAAAGCCCTGTGAGGAAAGACTGAAGGACCTTAATATGTATACCTTGGAGAAATGGAGGGAGAGGGGATATGATAGAAACTTTCAAATGCCTCACAGGTATAAATAAGGTTCAAGAGGGAAGCATTTTTCAGAAAAAAAAGATGCTCAAGGACAAGGGTTCATGCTATGAAGTTGGAGGGGGTAGACTCAGGGAAGATGTGAGGAAGTAAATCGACAAACTCCTCCTCATCATCATCAACATCAGTAATGTGGGCGCAAGCACTGTATTGGGGCAACAGGTCTGGGGTAGTCATAATTTCATCAAGATTGACTGATGTATTCACAGTGTCTGTCATAGTATCAGTAGGAGGGGCAGATATGGGTATAGTTGTGGCATCAGTGGTGGTGGAGGACAAAGTGGCTATGGAGGTCACAGTGGCTGAGGCGGTGATAACACCAGCAGGTACACAGCTGATGGCAGCTGAGGCAACAGTGGTAGTGGTGGTTATGGAAGCTGTGGTGGCCATGGTGGCAACATTGGAAGTTCCTGCTGTAAGGATGCCACAGGTGGTGGTGTGGACTAGGAGCATAATATTTGGGGAGGAACTAGTGGTAATAAAGGTAAAACGCTGTGCCAGAAGCTGTAGCACCAGTGCTGCTACTAGTGGCACCAGTGGGTGTTGCTTGCAGTAAAGGGGGTCTCAGTTCTAAGGACCTCCTAATCCCATATAAAGTTGGTACTAAAAAATGCTGTATCACTGGCATGATGCTACTTGTGGTTGTGTTTGTGGTTGTGATGGTGGTGATTGACCCAGTGTTAGTAATACTAGTAGCCTTGCTGCTGCTGCTTCCATGACTCACACTGGTGCTACTGCTCCCCCCACTCACACTGGTACCAATACCAGAACCTAGTTTTCTGGACAAGAAAACAAGTCTGGGGTGCCACATATGCTGTACCTAGGGCATCTATCAACATCTCCTGCACTCCCTGGGGCCGGAGGGCCAGGAGATTTTCTGGCACTGGACTATGAAGGTTAGCAGGGTGGTTGAACTCCAGACATGATTTATTATAGCTATTACCTTAGATAAAGCTATATAGAAATACCATGCAACAGCCAGTTACTGTATATTAGCAACAGAGATAACGGACTACAGATAGTAGCAGCACAGGTAGTAGCCTATGTAGACTGTGTGTTACTGTGTAATTATTTAAATGCTTGTAAAATAAATAGTGTAGTACAATACTTCCCACTCAAGCAAAATAAACACTACTTGTTTTATGTCACTAATATCACTGCTGTGGGAGGAGTCAGACAACAGCCTCCTTGTTCAACATGTAACCAAGATTGGAACCAGATGACAAGAACATTGCACAAATTCACACATGATTTAGTGAGCAAAGCCTGACCCACTGAGAAAAACTGTATCAGATAATCAAAAAAAAAACTATGTGCACACAGCTATGCACAAGCAGAATGCTAACTCACAATAAAAATTATTACACACACAGGAAAGACATGCACAGTGAGGTGCTGGGTTGGAATTGGTGGGGGGGGGAATCAGCCAACACTCTCCTCAGTCATACCAGGAATAGAACCTAGAACCTAATGAGGAACAATTAAATGAGTCAAGCCTGACACCCACAGATAAAAAAAAAACCAAAACAAACAAACAAAAATAAAAAACACCTACAGCAGCTTAAAAACACCTAAAAAATGCATTCACACAACTGTGTGCACACATGACACAACCTCACAAAAGAACTATTACACACATAGGCAAGATGTGTGTGGTGAGCTGCAGAAAGGGAGAGTTATTTTAAATGTTGTTTTACCTTTTTGTCTCACCTGCATGCCAAAAAACACTCCTCCTGCCTCCCCCATCTGACCAGAAGCCAATATTTCAAATATGACCCTCACTGAACCCCCCCCCCCGGCTCCCACCACCCTCCTTTCCCCAGCACCCCCAAAAATGTATTTTTCCACAACTGTAAATGAAGACAACTGCTTCCTGGTTCACCACATATGCTCTGTTCAGTGTCCATATCTGCAATGTCATAAATAAATTGTGATGTCTTTGCTCCAAGTAAAACCCAATTGGCTGAGATTCAGCTAATCAGGTTTTATTAGAAGCAAAGTCTTGGCCATGCATTCATGCCATTACTGACATGGACACAGAACTGAGAAGACACTCTGCAGACAGGGACAGTTTTCTTCATTTACAGGTCACAGAAAAAATAATTGTTTGGGGTGCTGTTGGGGGTAAGAGGGTGGTAGGGTCTAGAGGGGGGTTGTGTGGAAGTTCTTACCTTAAACATCGGGGTCTGGTTGGGTGAGGGAGATGGAGGTGTGTGCTTTGGTGTGCAGATTGGGGGAAGGGTAAAACAATATTTTAGATACAAATTTGCCAGGAGAGGGGGACAAAGGCACTGGTAGTGGGTGGAGGGGGGTTATTGCAAACAGCATTTGGGAGATGGGAGGGGGTTGGAACTTACAGCATAGTGGTTGGGTAGAGAGAGTTTGCACTTTTTTTTTCTATAGAGATTCTTGTGCCTCTAATGGCTGGGTGGCAGATGGCCCTGTCCAGGCCTCCTCCGACTGGAGACTGCTTTCCCCAGCTACTGGTCTTTACTACCCCCACCAATTATCCCCATGGTGAAGCCAGAGGGGTGAAGCACATCCTCCCGCCCAGTCCAAATATTCAGTGTGGACCTAGTAGCAGCATGGACTGGAGATAAATGGTGGGCAGGACTTCACGAAGACTCTGACATTATTTTTCTGCTTTTCTGAGTCCTGTCCCTGCTACTGTGTTCAGAAGCATTAGTGTGGAAGCACACATGCATACTGCACTTGTGGCCCCTCCCTAAAATGCTGCCTGAGCTGCAGTGACACCAGACCTCCATCTGGTGGCAGTCAAGGGCCAGGCAAACATGCCTCCCTACATGGAGAGAATAGAGCAATCCTACAGACTCTTGATCCACCCCATCCCTTCTGACCCCCAGCAACCTGAGCTCATTTCCGAACCCAGGGCACCAGCATGGCAGGAAGTAAGGCACCCAGCACCTCAGCCTTCCACACCATGGGGCCATCAGAGTTTACATTATTTGATAAAAAAATTGACCTGTGAAGTTAGAGCAACCTCTAGGAAATTCATGAAGCTTTGTGAATTGTGAATCTCTAGAATTCTGAATTTAGGCCAACTTTTCCAACAATTAAAAATTTTGCAACATCTCTAATGTCCCCTGGGAAGCTCCTGCCATGTTTACACTTGCAGTGTGCAAGCAGAGTGTGAGCAGGGAGTTGGATGTGGTTATGGTTTGGTGGTGTGAGCAGCAGCTAGCTGTGATAGCAAAAGAAACTGTCAGGAGTGGAAATGGGATTGCAGTGTTGGCATGGCAAAGTGGCAGGTAGTGGGTGAGCAGGAAAGTATGCGCGGCATACCTTTTTTTAGGCAAGACAAGTTTTATTTAAAGATGCCCAATCCCTGAGACTCTGGGTGCCGTACATTAAAACAGACCAGCAAAAGGAAACACATCAGTAAGTAGCAACTATAATTAAAACTACAATAATAAATAAACACTCAATGAATAAATAAAAATGAAGTCAGGAACGTGCAATATAAATAGTCAGAACAGGACAACATTTATACGACAGGGTCAGGGAAAGCCTGTGTAAACAGGAAGGCCTTGAGGAGTGCCTTGAATACCTCCAGCGAGCGGGCCTCCTTTACAGATGGAGGGAGCAAATTCCACAGGACGGGGCCGGTGACACTATAGGCTCTGTCGCTGGCCGTTTTTACCAGCAGGTATTGCCTGATAAACATATGGGTAGAGAATGCTGCTAGCCGATCACAGACCAGCATTTCTCTTATCCATTTTCTAAGTAAATTCATAACTATTAACTAGCACACTTTAACTGCAGCATGCTACTGGCATTTCTAGTAGGACAAGCATTTGTCAATGCCAAATGTTTCCTTGCATGGTGTATGTGGCAGCGGTGTATGTAATCTTTGCCTTGCATCTCTCTTGCACTGTACTGCATGCCGAAGCCATCCACCAACCATGCTTCTCTGGGTAAACTCAGGAAGGCACCTCTAAGCACTACAAAGACAGAGCACTGAGAAAACCGAGGGAAGTTGGAGAAGCAAGCGCTCTGATCTCCCTCTTGATGGTGCCGAGGAGGTAACAGTAAGTGGAAAGAGCTACGAGTTAGGAATGGAGACTACCACTCAGCAGCAAAACAACAATGAGGGAGGGCTAGCAGAACTCGGGGATTTAACATTCACATCAGAAACCACACAGTGGAGCCAACGAGACATCATAGCCAAGATGGAGCTGGAGATGTAAGAGTAAGCAGGGGAGACTACAATGAGTCAGAGATGCAGACAACCACTCAGGCAGCAAAACAGCAATGAGGGAGGACTAGCAGGACTCAGGGGAGTTAACTTTCACATCAGAGCACACAGCGGAGCAGGTGAGAACATCAGAGCCCAGATGGAGCCATAGGCATAAGAGTAAGTGGGGGGGCACAAGAAGTCAGGGGCACAGACAATCACTCGGGCAGCAAAACAGCAATGAGGGAGGGCTAGCAGGACTTGGAGGAGTTAACTTTCACATTGGAGCCCACACAGTGGAGCTGGCAAGAATATCAGAACCCAGATGGAGCCGGAGACATAAGAGTAAGCAGGGAGGGATACAATGAGTTGGGGACACAGACTATTTCATAAATAGATTGATTACAGCTCAGTAGGGTTAAAAATAACAGAATTTCTTTCTTTCTGTCTGATAACAGCTTCAACAAATTTAACTTAAGTTCAGCAGAAAGAACATACCATCCATTAAAATGGCATTATACAATGTAACATAGGTAGTAAGATATGTGTCATTTCTCATATATTGGGCAGTTAAACAGTATATGTTAAAGTTGCTTGCTGGCTGGTTTTATGCAAATTAAAGTACTGAAGTGCTCTCTCACTGGAGTGCGTCAGTCCTTTCAAGTACACAAAATTTAGGCCCATGAAACTGTGACCACCCTCATACTCCATTTGCATGGTCATTGTTCTGTCAGGGATGAACCCAATGTAGATTGCTCTGCATGGGGCTAGTCCGTGACACACCTCTGAAATGCCGTTCTCTGAGATGAGACAAAATGTTTCTTGGGCACGCACAAGGAAACATAAAAATGTGAAAACCACTGAGAATGGCACTTTGTTTTGCTGTGAGTCCACAAACATGGAGCTTAATTATATCTTTTTATAATTAAAGAAGAAAAGTAAGTTTTGGCTTTCTATTTCTGACACACACTGTTATCCAATAGTTTAGTTAAAAGGGAAGAAGATCAGCCCTACATAAATTTTTTCAGATATGCTGTATTTTTTGCACATAGAGTAGATAGCATACAATAGATCCTAGTTTGCAAGTTATGGAGTCAAGGACAACGGTAGGTCTGTCAAGTACAATGGAATAAACATGTCAAACAGACCAGCTGTTAAGAAGAACCTTAGAAATCAACCTGCTTCATTAAATTTACAGAAACTAGTACAATTACATTAGTAAAGGAAATGACAGGATCTTTTTGCAAATGCAAGTGTAGCCCCCAAGGGTGGGGTGTCAGTGCAGTGTACTAAGACGTGCAACTTATAGCTACATATTTTTGGATTATTACAACCCCGTCATATACAGGGTTAATATATTTTTTTCTTTTACCCCAGGGAACTGCCTTGTCATGGGAGTACCTTGGGGACAGGCCAGTCTCATGGAGATGCAGGAGCACACTGGGGAAAGAGTGGTGGTGGTGGTTGATGCTAGGAGGAGGAGGACAGCCCGCTTGAGATGTACCACTTGGGATTTTGGTGGAGTAAAAAAAAAAAAAGGACTGGATCTTGACATGGTGGTGGCTGTCTTGAGGGATCACCCCAGCTGGGGAGAGCTGGGTCCAGCAAGCAGCCACATTTGAGCAAGAGCACTAGTGGGAACGATGAGCTGGTGTACGAGTCCCAAGGGAGATCTGAGGGGCACAGAGCAGTTTAGATATGATGGCTCTGAGGATGGTTAAAGCTGGAGCCTCTTTGGGGACATTAGTCTAGGGTACAGTCACCCAGAAGGCATCTGCAGGATGGAAGCATTACTGAGAAGAGAACTGGTTGCCCTGAGTTGAAGGGTGGCAGTGCCAGTGGAGAAACCATATTGGGTTCTGCTGTGGGCAAGAGAGAGAGAGAGAGAGAGAGAGAGATGTGGCCCATGGGACCATGTGGACTTTGCTGTGTAATATTTGAGGTGTTGCGTAAATTTATGGAGTCGTCTTGATCACGCGCCACTGTGTAGACATTGTACAATGTAGACATTTATACTCTGAAATGAGTGACTATTTGGTCCAGTGTGACATGCTCCTTGTTTTACATCTACCACCTCATTTGCTCCATGGAGTTGCCCAGTGTTCTTAAATGGGATCCCACTGCTTTACTTTAAATTAAGTGTTGTCTAAGTTCTTCAGTGATCATTGCTGCTACTAACCCTCAAGTCTTCTCTAGCCCAGCACCCTGTGAAGCAAGAGCACTCCTTTGCCAGGAACCTGGTAAGAGAAGGCCATCTGGTTGCAGCTTCTGTTGTGGTCCCCTCTCCCCATAGAAACATAGAAGTTGATGGCAGATAAAGACCACAAGACCCATCCAGTCTGCCCATTTCTTTTTCTGCCTTATGAATGTGCCATCGGCCTTTGCTCTGTCAATGACCTCTCTATTCATACTCATCTGTATTGCTCCATTATGCCTATCCCATGCCTGTTTGAAGCTCTGCACTGCATTCATATCCACCACTTCCTGAGGTAGGCTGTTCCATGCATCCACCACCCTTTCTGTGAAAAAGAACTTCCTCACATTACCCCTTAATCGGCCTCCCTCTAATCTCATGCTATGTCCTCTTCTCCTGCTATTTTTCTTATATTGAAATATATTAGACTCTTTCACCTTGTTAATGCCCTTAAGGTGTTTGAATGTTTTGATCATATCACCTCTCTTCCTCCTTTACTCTAGGGTATACATACTGAGCTCGTTAATCTCTCCTCATATGTTTTCTGATGCAGTCCCTACACCATTTTGGTTGCCCTTCTCTGGACTGCCTCAATTTGGTTAACGTCCTTGTGAAGTGCAGCCTCCAATACTGCACGTAGTACTCCAGATGGGGCCTAACCAGTGTCTTGTAAAGAGGAATTATTACCTCCCTCTTCCGACTTGTGATACCCCTACTAATACACATCAACATCCCCCTAGCCTCACCTACTGCTTTAGTGGTCTGCTTGGATGATTTCAGGTCATCTGTGATGATGATGCCCAAGTCTTTTTCTTCCCTTGTGACTGCCAGCAACTTCCCTCCCAGCCTAAAGGTGGCTTCAGGGTTTCTCTTTCCTATGTGCATGGTCTTGCACTTCTTTCCATTAAACCCAAGTTTCCACTCTTCTGACCATTTTGCCAGTTTATCCAGATCTCTTCTCATTCTGCCCACCCCATCTGGATTATCCACTCTGTTGCAGATCTTGATATCATCTGCAAACAGACAAACCTTACCGTTAAGTTCATCTGCAATGTCACTGATGAAGATATTGAAGAGGACTGGCCCCAAGACTGATCTCTGAGGTACCCCACTTCTGACTTGCATCTCTTCTGACTGTATACTGTTTACCACCACTCTCTGTTTTCTGTCCATCAACCAGTTTGCCACCCAGTTGACCAACTTCTGATCCACCCTGAGCCAACCCAGCTTATTAATCAATCTTCTATGTGGAACGGTATTGAAAGCTTTGCTGAAGTCAAGGTAGGTGACATCAACTGCTCCCCCTTGGTCCACCACTCTGGTTACCCAGTCAAAGAAATCTATGTGATTAGTTTGACAGGACATTCCTGTTGTAACCCATGCTGTCTTGGATCCTGTGCTCCTATGGATTCCAGGTGCTGCACTATCCTTTCCTTAAGGAGTGCCTCCATAATCTTGCCCACTACTGAGGTAAGACTGACTAGTCTGTTGGGAAAGTAACCATCATCATACCCCTAGACACCGGGGAGGGGGTTGGCTACAAGTGGGGGCTCATCTGGGATGTTTGTTGGGGTGTTTCTGGCAGGTTTTGGTATTGGAGGGTGTTGGGTGAAGATGTTCGTGAGTGTGGATTTCACTGGGTATGGACTGTACTATATTCAATATGGTGCTGCCAGGCTGAGAAATGTCATGTTCTTCACCTGAATGTGAGTGCCAGGGAGTCTGCTGGAGAGGACTGATGTGTCTGTTCCACATGAGAACTATACAAATGGACTGGGGTCACATTTTGGGATTGGTATGTTCAACATCTGCCTGGGTGGGACCAATGGTGTTCTTGGGTCTGGTGCCTGTGTGGGTGCTGAGCAGTGCAACGTGAGAAGAAAGACTGGTTTGGCTTTTTGGATACCAGTGAACTGTTTGGACTGTAGCAAATAAGTGAACAAAATGACACAGGTTCCTTCAGATTCATCTGTTTCAGTGCCAACTTAGATGTTCAGATGGATGTGGCAGTTAGTTGAAAAATCCTCTAAATCTTGAGAGTGTGCTTTTTGCCAGTACCAAGGCCCTGCAGTGGAGCTGCTCCTTATATGTGCCTCATGTTGTGATGCCCATCTACCAGCTTATGGACACCAGTTGCCCAGATGGCCCTGTCCTGGACTGAGCTAGTCAGTTACCTCTTGGTCCTTGGAGGAGTCAGCATGGAAAGATGGGACAATCTTGTTTTCCAAGTGAACACAGAGGCCAAACCTGAAGCCATAGAGACCAAATAGATTGAGGAGCCAACCCCCCCCGGAGGGTTCGAGGACAACTAAGGAGTGAACTAGTGGACAACTGTGTAGACACAGTGTTCTACGGAATGATCCCCAGCCAAAGTTGTTGACCCCAGCCGTCTTCCGTGCAGTGGGGCCAAAATATGAAGGCTCTTGCCCAACCTTGCCTGAGACTGTTGTAGCCCTATGGGCTGCACCAATTGGCAGTAATGATGAGACCTTGCCATATAGTCTGCTATCAACGTCTGGACAGCATCAAAATCCCTTGGCAGAGAAAATGGAACCGACCCATCCTAGTGCCCAGGAGACTGAGGGAGCAGAGGTCCAAGTGAAGTGCAAGAGGGAGGAAGAGTTGGAGAAGGACCCTGCATCTCCCTATGTGACTGTGGTCATATCACCATCATAGGACACTGCACTGATTGGAGCAGCCCATCCCTGGTCCAGAGACTGTCATGCCCAGGTTGTTGAAAGAGTCTGGCAGGAGTGGGAGTACCGAGAGAATGTATGATTTCTGGAGGGACAGGCACTGAGAACAACCACCCACAGCCTGCCTGAGTGGTCACAAGTGGAGAAGATTGTGAGGTGCCAAATTAATGAGGAGTACCCCTGGTTTGACTACCTCTATCTGCCTGAGCACATTTGGGACATTATAGAGGAGAAGCGAGAGGACTGGGATTTTCTTGGCATCCTGGGAAAGATTTGTCAGAAGTACAATTTGAATTCTTTCAGCCCTCTGTTTCTCTGCAGGAGGCCCAATGAGTTGCCAAGTGCATTTGTGCCCAAAGTGCATGTGGAGAGCTGACTTTGTGCAAGAATTATGCCCTGCTTCAGGACTTTACTGGCAGTCACACCAAGTATTGTGAGGGGACCACTGACTCCTACCACTGCCCATGTACCAAGCCACATCCCAGTTATTACTATGGGTGAGACTGAGATGGCGCTGCCAGCCACCTGCAGTGCTGAACATTCCCAGGAGGACATTTCAGTTGGGTGAGATTAACCCTTTCTATTGACTTTATTTTACAGACTGTTTCCAAAGACTTACTTTAGTAGGAATGACAGCTTGCTTTAACATTCCTGTTATGATATACCATTTAGGTGTTCTTGGTATTTGTGACTGTGTTTAATGATGATAGTTATTATTGCTGTTTAATCATGCCTCAATCTTTCTACCATGTTTAATCTTTGTGAAGCAATGTGTGATTATGTACTTGCCCTTTTGGGTCAAAATTGCTATGCTTCCTGCTATTATGTATGGTGTAGCAGTTATTGGGGGTATGATCATGTTATGAGTCCAAATTTGGCAGGTGTCAGCTTTAGGCAGCTTAGCTTTTAGTAGGAATTGATAGGACTAGGATGCCTTGGGGACATAGCAATCTGTCTGAAGGGTCCAGATGGGTGGGTGGCCAAGATATTTGAGCTAAGGCTTGTGTAGAGAGCTGAGCTGTGTGTGTGTGTGTGTGTGTGTGTGTGTGTGTGCACATTTCATTAGTTTGTAGGCTCACCTCCACGTTCCACAGCGAGGCAAGCTGAACCCTCTCTGGGTTTGGCAGTAGGGGAGTGCGCATACGTTTTCTGTCTGGGCCCCTGGTGGGTGGCTGCTTGGTGCTCCAGAGATTGTCAAGGGTGTTGAGCTTTTAACTGGAGGTGAGTTGTAACCCACCCCCCTGCTCCGGGTTGGTACGTCATTGCAGTGTACTAGGAAGTGCACCTTATAGCTACGTATTTTTGGGTTGCTAAAACCCCTGTCTTTAAAGGGCTAATGTATTTTTTCTTTCACCCCACTGGACTGCCTTGTCACTGGAGTACCTTGGGGGCAGGCCAGTCTTGTGGGGGCACAGGAGTGCACTGGAGAAAGAGTGGTGGTGGTTAGTGTGAAGAGCAGAAGGATAACCTGTTTGAGGCATACCACTAAGGATTTTGGTGGAGTGAAAAAAACAGGACTACATCTTGATGTGGTGGTGACCACCTTGAGGGATTGCCCCATCTGGGGACAGCTATGTCAAGCAAGCAGCCACATATGAGCCAGAGCACCAGGGGGAATGATGAGCTGGTGTATGAGTCCAAAAGGAGATCAATGGCACAGAGCAGTTTAAGGTATGAAGGCTCTGAGGAGAGTTTGAGTTGGTACCTCTTTGGGGAAGTGTCAACATTGGTCTAGGGTACAGTCACCCAGAAGGGATCTGCAGGATGGGAGCATTACTCAGAAAAGGACTGGCTGCCCTGAGTTGAAGGGTAGCAGTGCTAAGGGACAAATCTCATCGGGTCCTGCTGTAGGCGAGAGAAAGGGAGAAAGAGAGAAAGAGAGAGAGAGAGAGAGAGAGAGAGAGAGACAGCCCACAGGACCATGTGGACTTTGTTGTGTAATATTTGAGCTGTTTCCCAATACTATGGGGTCATCCAGCTCATCTGTGCTGTGTGGGCATTGTACAATGTGGACAGATTGGACTCTGAAACTGAAGTGACCATTTTGGTCCAATGTGTCATGCTCCCTTTTTAAGATCAGCTACTGTACTTTGTTTGCTCCATGGAGATGCACAGTGTTATTAAATAGGATCCCACTGTTTTACCTTAAATAAAGTGTTGTATCAGTTCTTCAGTGATTAATGTTGCTACTAACTCTCAATTATTCCCTAGCCCTGCACCCCTGCGAAGCAAGAACACTCCTTCACCAGGAACCTGGCAAGCAAAGGCCATCTGGTTGCAGTTTCTGATGTAGTCCCACCTCCTCACGGACAGTGACCATCATCATACCCCTAGACACAGAGGAAGGGGTGGTCTACACAAGGATGAAATCAACAGCATTTAGATTTCCCTAAAGTTTTGGAATTGATTCTTCATGGAAACACAGCAGCACAACACTGCTATAGTACATGGCATTAACAGCCAGTAAGAGCATGAAACATACTATCCACTGGAACTTATTATCTACTGTTTTTCTTCACTCATTCTCTTTATTTGCTTTTTTGTCTTATCAGATAGAACATCCGTAACTATACACTATGCCTCGGTTTACTGATTCCAAATCCATTTCTATATTTATTTATGCCCATCTTAGAAAATATCTTATGTTTTAATATCAAAGCAAGATTGTACAGTTGTTGGAAATAACTTTGAGAGGCAATTTGCACATCAATGTCAAATTATAGTACTTTATTTGTACACTTTATTTACTCAGGATAGCTATCGGAGATGTAAAATCTCATTTTCAGAGGGGCCTGCAGCTAGCCTGCTACCTATTTCCACAGGTGGGTAGAAAGCAGCACTAAGAGGTTGAGCGACTTGCTAAAAGACACACAGAATATTTGGCTCTGCTGCTGTTTCACTGTGATCTCCCAGTTCCCAAGCCAGGACTCCAACTACTGAATCACTCTGACTTCTACATGCACATGATAGTGTGCTCCACAGTTCAGAGAGAGTGGGCCTAGTTTTTAAAAGGTTTGTGGCCAACAGCTTCTCTTTTCTACAAATGGGTGGGTCTGCTTTTCATGGGAATTTAAAGAGTGTGCTTTTTTTTCTGCAGTAGCATCAGCAGGCATGCCATGGTATTTTTCAGGTTGCTTGGCATAGCCAGAAGATGTCTTGCAGGCACACAAGAGTAGGTCAATGAAAAAGAAGCAGGAAATGTACTCAGTGGCTGCCCAAGGATGTCCCCACAAAGAGTGCATGTAAATAAAGCATATGTTATCTCTAATAGTGGGCTGGAGGGTGTGGATGTTGTGTTTGACAAAGCTGGCAGTCAGAAACACTGCTTTGTGACACTCGTAGTTTAATACCCCCCACACACACAACACCAACAGTGCCAGAAGTAAGAAACACCACTCAGTGGCACTTTTAGTCCCCTCCCCAAACATGGACAGTGCCAGCATTAAGATGCTACTCAGTGGCACGTGCACCCCCAAATACTGACAGTGGCTGAATAAAAAACATGCTCAGTGGCACTTGATAATCCCCCAAAACAGACAGCACCAGCAGTGATAAATGCAGCTCAATAACATTTGTAGTCCACCGAACAGACAGTGCTGGCATAAGAAACTCCACTTGGTGGTATTTGTAGTCCTCTCCCAAAAACCAACAGTGTTTACAATAAGAAATGCCACTCAGTGGTACTTGTAGTTTTACCCCCCCCTTTCAAACACTGACAAAGCTGGCAGTAAGAAACACTGGAGTCACTTGCAGTTTCACCCCCTCCTTCCTAAACACCAACAGCACCACTTTCTACCCACTTCACAGGAAGCACAGTCACTCAGCGATCACCTGTAGACAAAAGGTGGCAAAAAACTTCCATGTGGACTTATCCCTGAACTCTGTACAGCGATGATGCTGACGGGTGGACTCAGTAGAACAAGAAGCTCTCTGCACTAACACTTCCTCTCCATCTCCAGGACAGTAAGTATAGGTCACTGCAAAAATATAACAATAATAAAAAATAAAAACTTAAAAAATATGCTGCTACTCCTTTTAATCAGGAACCACCACCAAAACTAGGAGACCCACTAATAAGTAAGGCACTGAGGTCTGAAAACTTGATACATCTAAGAAACAGTATGATAATTACTTGACATTTATACTTTATGAATTATTGTAGACAAATATGAATGTAAGAAAAGGATTTCAAATGGGAATGTAGATGTAAACTGCTAGGAAATTGTGCTTTTGGTGTCAGACAATGAACATGACCATGTTTTAAAATGTTGGATTAGATATTATTGAGTTTTGTATATGTAAGCACCCCCTGGAGGGCTTACTATAGTGACCCTTTCAACATTCTTTAGCCATATTTAGGCATGGGAGGTTATGCATCTGCCTCTGGGTGGAGTTTCAGCTGGCCCTAGAGTATATTATCCTGGGGTGTCTGGTGATCGAGAAGGCCGATGGGAGAGAGAGAGACACATACTTACACTAGGCTGGGGGTTCGACCCCAGTCTTGGAGTTCAGGCCTTAGTGACTTGATGATAAGTGTTCCACTTGGGAACATGGGGAGGTGTGCAGGGTGTGTGGCCACTGGGGACTGGGTCCACAAGCTATTGGGAGCCATGACCTGGGGAGATGTAGGGGTCTGCCTCATGCTCTGCTACACTGGAGCAGGTGTAGGGCCTGGTTTCCATGGTAAGAAGCCTGACAGAGATGGTGGGGATGCCATGGGTGGTGGCAGCACCATGGCATGGGGTTTGGAGGTGTTGGCAGCCCTCTGGCCCCTTTACCTGTGTGGCACACTGTCCCTGAGTGAGACAGCCTGTGGGGAGAGAGTTGGGGCCTGGTAAGTCTCCCCTGGCATTGGCCTATGTTGAGTCTGCTCTGAGATGCTGGGGCTCCAGGTCTGATGTCCCAAGTTGCAGGATAGAAAGTGAGAAGAAGGAGATCTGGAAGCCACCACCTTGTAAGGTTCCAGCAGAGGAAAGAAGTGGAAATGGCTCTGAGTGACACAGGAATTTTGGCTGCTGAGAGACTAGGCTGCAATGCGTGAAGTATAGTATTTGTAGCCTCACAGTGTTTGCTCCTGCTTGAAACTGTGAGCCCCCGGCTCCATTTTAAAGCCCAGCTGTGGGACTCTTTCAGCCCTAAGTAAACTGCTGTGGCTATTAGCCACTGTATATGTGCCTGTCTCCAGTTGTGCCCCCCCCTCCTGGGATCTGTTCTTTTGCTTTTAAAATAAATACATTTTTTAATTTTAATTGAGTGTGCCTCTTGCTTTATGAATTATGCTGCCAGGCTAACAAGAATTGCTCCCCAGCTAAGTCTCCAGGTTCAGGTCTGCCCCTGTAGTGCTGTGACTACCATCAACTCTCAAGCTCTTGTGGTACAGAACTCTTTTGCTCCAGACATCTGAAGTATGTGCCATCTTTTTCTTTGCTGGCAGGATGGTCTTCTGTGGTTGAACCCCCTTACCCTTGCAAACATCAGGCCCCTAGACATAGGTAAGAGGGACTTACATATATACAGTATTCATAATAAAGATTTTTTCCCTTTTGTGAAGGTAATTGATATGGGCTGGATGCTGTGCAGTGGTGTGAGGGCCAAGGAGGTAGACTGAAAAAGTCACTGCTGCTGCTGTCAGTGTAATACCAAGGAGCAGTCTACAAAGTAGTATAGTAGCAGCAGGTGCATGGATAAGAAAGCAGCCCCAATCGATAGGCAACAGGCCAATCTGAGATCAAAACCCAAACCCAACCAAAACCTGAATAATGAGTTCAAAGAATGCAGTGGAGAATAATTGCAATAGGAATAGAAATTCTTTAGAATATGAGAATTTCCCTACAAACTACTTTGTGTAGCCCCTTACAGCACTGGCAGTAACATACGTGGCTCAGTGACACTAGTAGTTTTATACCCCACCCTCTAAGTATTGCCTGTGAAAGTAAAAGTTTGCTTCTTGGAGCATCAACTCTATCTGGGACTGGATGGATTACAGAGCCCATGTACCACAAATAACATTGAGCTGCTTCCCTGAGTGCTGCATCAATAGTCAGAGAAGTTCTAAATATTTTTTTTTTGAAAGGCTTATGTCTGTCGTTCGATGGCTGAAGCAACAACCACCTAACCAATTTAAACTCTTCCTTCCTGCTTCATTCAGAAGCATTCTTCTTTGCAGCTGGAGGCTCTGTCCATCCTCTCTCTGTGCTTGGCCTTTCCCTGGGCCCTACCCCTCCCTTTTTGCTGTATTTGTCTCCAACCTTCCCTTGTATTTGAAATCTGCTGGCTGTGCTGGACTCTTTCCTTGTTTGTACTTCTTCTGCTTCTGAATCAGTATTTTGCCTCTGACTGCAGTCTGTCTGTTCTTCTGTCTTAGTTGTTTGTTTCTCTTTCCTTCTTGTGTTTGCTTTGTTTGCTTCTTGGTGGGGGGTGGGGGGGGCTTTTCCAGTTCTAGCACCCCTTGTTTGCATTGTTACATTCTGATGCATTGCAATCAGGTTCTCATTTCATTTTATCATACTTTCAGCAATCTCTCTTTTATCTGTACTTGTTGCCTGTGTGCTCTCAGTTCCAATTGCTGTTTCCATGCTGTAGCAGTCCCTGTGCTCATCACCTTAATTGTTTACACCTGCCTCACTTAGTACTGGCTCCCCCTTAGCAACTGTAACTCTGTCTTTCATTTCCCTGGCTGCTCTAGAGATGTCATGCCCTATTACATTTCTCCTCACTCCTACATTTGTATTATTCAGGCTTATGTGTAGCTATTTTATATTTTAACTGAACCATACTTTTAACAAAACCACAGCAGTCCGATTCTGACTTCTACTCATACTGAAATTTCAGCCATTAAATTAGCTCCGTTTTTTTTGGTGGGGGTGTTACAAACATACTCAACAGGTCTCTCTTCACATCCTGAGTATATATCAGTCCATTTTCCCAATAAACTTCATGTTTACCGCCACCTCCCTGTGCTCCATCAGAGTCTGCCCAAGCCCTCAGCCCCTCTAGACGAGGGTCACTTTTCTGAGCACCTGCAAACTCCTTACACATTCCCAAGGCAAGGGACAGGCCCCCTTCAGTCTCTAAACTAGGGTCCGTAGCACTAGTGTCAGGGCACTCAGGATCACTGTCATCCCTAACCGCTACTGGGGAAATTTCTACCCTGTTTTCATTAGTCTCCCTATCAGGAGACACAGGCTGGAGAAACAGCCTCTCAGTGGTTTCCACAATGGCTTCTGTGGGGGCCAGGGAATTACAATTTCCCAGGCCCGCTTGTCTACGGGTAACTGCACACACCATCCCCTGTTTGAGATTGTTGCTAAGGCTACAGCCACCTGTTGCACAGTTCCCCCTATTTCACCCCAGTCTATGAGAGCACTAGTGAGTGGCAATGTTTTCTCCTCACCAGTGAAGTCTTGTACCATTAGAAATTTATTGGGTATAAGCTGACCAGGCTCTACCAGATCCCCTTTTACCAACGTCAGAGATTACCCTGTGTCCTTTAACCCTAGTGTTAGTACACCATTCACTGTGATTGGGTTCATATGTTCCCTCATGTTCACAGGCATGCTTCCAGGGTCACATAAACAACCCACTTCTTTCCTAGCCCCATTCTGCATATTGCTCATACTTTTGGGACACTGTCTGACAATATGCCCAGTTTCTTTACAAACCCAACATTTGTTTCTTTTCTCAGTGAACTATTTTCTTTGAAACCTGGGCCTAACTGGTTTCAGTGGAGGCAGTGAGGATTTTAGCTGCCCTGAAGGTGCACTTTTCCTTTTCTGCACTGCCATGCCCACCTCATTCTCTCTCAGAGCAGATCTACTCTTGGCATAGAGGTCCAAGAGTTTAGCAATCCCTTGCACTGTTTTGGGATCTCAGTCCTCCAGCCAGGTTTTCAGCTCTGCTGGGCATGCCCAGAAAAAACTGTTTTAACAAAATAGCATTTTCAATTTTATCTACAGAGTTTGCTTCAATTCCCTTCCTCCAATGTTTTAAACATTGAAGTTGCTTTGTGGCTAGTTCCTCGTAGCTCATGTCAGGGCTTCTCCTGAGCTACTGGAATTTAGCTCTGTATGCTTCTGAAGTTAAATCAAACTTTTTTTCCAAAGTGCAACTTTAAGTTTGCTGCAATCATTACTGTCCACATTGTCCGTTTGACCAAATGCTTCCCGAGCTTTCCTGGAGAGTAGCGGGGATAGCTGGAAGCTCCAGGAACCTATAGGAATTTTTGCCTGAATACAAACTTTTTCAAAGGATTTTAAAAAGGTATGCATATCCTCCCCCTCTTTAAGTTCAGCTATCAATTTGGAATTCAATTTGTAACCCAGTCCTGTAGTTCCAGTTAAACCCAAGCCACTTACCTGCTCTGGCGCTGGTGGTTGGAGTCGTAGTTTCTATGGTTCATGTTGCGTCTGGCACTCACACTCTTCACGGTCCACCTCTCACTGTTCTCAGTCTGCTTCTCACTGTTCTGCTCCCTCTTCTCCTCTGTGTCTCACTGTTCTCACTCCCTCTTCTCTTCTGTGGCTCACTGGTGCTCATACTCTTCACGGTCAGCTTCTCGCTGTTCTCACTCCCTCTTCTCCTCTGCAGGTCATTTCTCTTGCTCAGCTTCTCTCTGGAACTCCAGCTCCATTCTGCACAACTCAGTCTGCAGCCTGATTGCTTCTGGCTCCAGAATGCTGGTGACATTCCCCTGCTGCTGTGGCCCTTCGCTTGCACTGGCCCTGCTGCCCTCCTCACTGGATCTGGACACTGCACTGGCTGCTAGCTTCTCCATGCCCAAGGTTTGGTTCTTTACAATCACAGTCTGTGACTCGATGCTCTGGGCATCTGCTGCCATCAGGGCATCCACAAGGTTCTGCTTGGTGTCTCTCACCTCATGCAGGACTCCTCTGTCCTGGCACAACTGCCTCAAGTAGTCTGCAGTTTACCCACTGTAGTTGGAAGCCATCTTCTTCCCTAACTATGGCTACTCTTACTTACACTTTAGAAAAAAAACTAAACAGGTAGGAACTTAACTGTAAGCAAAATTGTATAGTTCTGTTTCCTTTTTTAAAAAATAAATCACTGCCTTATTTTGCAAGTGAGCTGTACAGTATTAAGCTGACACACTGAACAGATAAAGCTTGTGTTACCAATTTTTTCACACCACTGTCAACCAAATCTGTCACAAATGCACTCAGCAGGTCAGGCCCCCTGCTCCCTCACTGCAAACCTCTGAGCACAGTAATGTGAACAGGTAACACACAGGGTAGCCCTCCTGTCTGCTTGTGGGTCTGAATCACCTTTATTCGTTAGTTCTGGGGGATTCAAACTGTGAACCTTATACTAGTATACCCAAATGTACAGGCTCAGATAATATTCTCTTCGGGGAGATGCAATATATCTTTCACCTAAGGGCACCTAACCAGGTATCCAAAATGAACCCTTAAAGCTCTATAAAAGACCTTAGGTATATTCTTACCTTTTCCCAGTTTAGTAACACCATCAAGCTTTTTAACACTTGCCAAACTTAACCATCTATATGTCACATGCAAAAAAAGAACCTGCAAACATGCAGGCAGTCTTTCAAAATAAAAATTTCACTAAAGATGATAAAAATATGAAAAATGTAAACACCGAACAATATATTAAAGAGCATACAGTCACTTAAATTAACAAGGGCAAAGTACAAAACAAAAACTCTTACCACAATACAGTTAGACTTTTTATGTCTAATATATTACTTCTTTAAGTGTCTATAGTTAGATCAGAGAGTTGAGAGCTCTGTCTCTCTAGCGTCTCAAGATGGAATATGAACCCAGTTCAGACACAGTATTCAGTTTAAATTGTGTCTCTCCACACCCTTCTGTGAGCCATCTAGCTCCCCCTTTTAGAATATAAAAAAATGTACAAACAGGATGTCTTATCAGGAGGTATGTTAAATAAGGTGACATCAGCAAAAATGTATTTCCCAAATTATGAGTCTTTTTGATCTACCAAATCCCTTGAAGTTTTACAACCCTGAAATCCCTCACCTAAGTATGAGATAACCATGTCCTGTCCTGTAATAAAATGTTTATTTTGCTTCCCAACTTCAGAGGAAGGAGGTCATAAAAAGACCATAAAATGCAACTTCTCAAGGAAGTTAATTACATTACAGAGATCTCCTGGTCAATTATATATCCTGTAGTTTTTACTGAAACCAGGTGGGGGGAGGTCACCCAGGAGCACAGGCTATCTTATGTGAGACAAATCACATACTATTTTTATATTACAAATATCATAGAACAATCATAACCAGCTGGCCAAGCGTCACAGGGGGTTCAACCCTACCAGCATTACAGTTGCTGTTTGATCTCATGGTGCTTAGCTTGTGGCTTCCCTGTTACTCCCATGGCCGGGGGACTGTGATGTCACAGTGTGGCATTGTGGCTCCCAGTAGCAGGAGCAGGCTTTTATGTAAGGTACTCTACATGATTTTGCCTGCTCCTTTGCCTACATGGTTTTTCAGTTATCCATGCATACAGTAGTAGCCACAGACATTGCCAGCTAGTTCCAGATATTTCGCAAAATTTCTAAAGAGTTTCTCACTGCTGCCCCTACTGTGGAATGAAGAAAGCATGAGATATTTCTGGAAATAGCACAGAAATTTTGGGAAATAGCTGGCAGTGTCTGTGGCTGCTACTGTGAATACATTACCCTTGCAGCCTACATGGCTTTCAAGATATTCATTGCATTCCACTGATGCATTGCAAATGCTCCTTACTGGAATAACCTAACTCTGCTTTAATGGAATTTAAGGGATTCATGCCAATCATATCAATTCTCTGTTCATGCTGCAACCATAGCAATCACTGCTAAACCTCATCGATTCAATTACTGGCATCACAGCCTCTCACTACTTAACTCCCTATCTTAAATGCCACCATTAATTTGGCTCCCTTAATAGAACTGGTTGGCTTGCTATCTGCTGATGTAGCTCATTTCAGTCAATCATATTAAGCATTCCTATCAGTCAATCTCATCAGTCAGTCTCATCAGTCAATTGTATCAGTCAATCATCTCAGTCAATCTTACCACCTGGCATACTAATATCTAATCAACTACAGCTGGCTTTGCCTGGCCTCCTCCTATCTAGTGCTTCATAGCTGACTGTATGCTCTTATTTATAAATCAGAGGGATGCCAACCATGACCATTATTTTCTATGGCTTAGGGTCTTCCTTGCAGCCAATGGTCTTGTTCTGCACCCGAACTCCAAATCTTGAGCATGCGAAACTCGGAGTGTGTTCTGTCTTATCTGGCCCTTAGTGAGAATGTCCTCTCTTCAGGCAGAGCTTTAGCCATGCAGCCTTATCAATGGCACCTCTTGAAGCAGAATTTAGGGCTTCAGCTATGAGGGATGGGGCTCTCATGCCCAAGAGTGCTCCTTTAGCAAACCGAATCAGGTTCAGTGGCTTCATCTATGATATTCTCCCCATGACTGCCTCTGATTCACCTGGTCTGGTTTTAGTCAGTAGGCCAGCTAAGTGCCTTATCAGTTGTTTCTCTCCTCCTCCCACCTTGGGGGTCTCGCTCTCACTTTAGAGTATCTGTTGTTGCAGAGGTCTCTCACAACCCTTCATAGCATTCCCATTAGAAGGATCAGGAGAGATTTCAACCAAACTGGATTATTTTTTCTCCCCTTGAAATGGATTTCTGAATTGCAGCAGCAGAGTCATCACTAAATAAAACATCCCTAGCCTGGAAAGAAGGTGATCTAGGCTTTGGATCCCCAGAGGTTTACTTCTCATAAGGGATTTTTCCCTCTCCTTAGTGTCAAAGGTCTTACTATCTAGTTACTTTAGTTGTAATTCCTTCAGTTACTTAGGTAGGTTTCTGAAGTGAATGAAGATGGATGGTGACCCTCCTTTGCCATTCCCTCTCTCCTTGGAAAGTCATGCCCTCTGATTATACAGTAATTCATTAAACCTATGTTAAAGTCATTACCCATTTCAATGATCTCTGACCATTATCCTTATCTCTGCTGACCTATGTGTAGGTTCAAATCTTGATACCAACTTTTTACCACTGCAATGCTTTCTGATCTACTCTCTTTTTTGGGCTTTTCCTAAGCTTCCTTTAGCCTAATGGAATCTTTCCCATGTCACCTCTAGGGATGGAACCCTTCTCCAGTGTTCCTTGCCTTTGGCATCCCTACATGGTAGTATTCCCAAAGCACAGAAAGGCGAATGACCACAACATAGTTTATTCAGCAAGTTGCAAAACACCACACCAAGTTGTGTAAGCATATTGAATTGAGAGGCTTAAGATCAATGGCTGAAGCAATGGCTATGCCCCCTCTTCTATCTGACATATTTAAAGTCTTCCTTACTGTTTCAGTCAGAAGCATTTTTCTTTGTCCCACCAGCCTCTCCTCCTCCTCCAGCACCTAGCCTTTCTCCTTGGGTTTTTTTCTGAGCTACCTAAAGCCTAAAGGAATCCTTCCTGTGGCACCTGTAGGGGTGGAACCCTCTTCCAGGGTTTCTTGCCTTTGGCATCCCTAGAGGGTGGTATTCCTTTGGCACAGAGAGGTGGATGGCCACAACAAAGTTTATTCAGCAAGTTGCATAAGCATAACACCACACCAAGCTGTGTAAGCACATTGAACAGTAGTTTATCTAAGCAAGAGTCCTAATGGGGCTACTTGTACAGTCTATCCCACTTATAACAGACATCTTTGTAACAGAGACTCACTTACTAGAAACAAAAGTTATTTGCCAAAAGCCTTTTCCTATTCTCACAATGATAAAACATGCAGCTACACCTGACCTTGTAACTCTTGTATACCGGACATCTGAGCACTTTGCCATCATGACATTAGGTTCTATCACATTCTAAGTACCCTTAAACAACTGGCTAAGTACTCATAACAAAACCTCTGCTGACTCCTGGATCCCCATTCAGTAGTTTCTCACCTTTATACATTGTTTATCACTTCACTCATATTTTCTGTCTGTGACTTTCAGTTGTCTGCTGAATCCCCCATTCAGTTGCATATTACAGCCACCTAATTCTGCCATGAACAAAAATGTGATTTTTTAAATGTTTTACTTAAGCCCCGATCCATGTGTCAGCCCGCTTAACCCTCCAAACCCAACTTTGTGAAAGCTGCAATTTAGCATGTCAGCCCACCAATCCCAACTCAATGTGTCAAAGCAGCC
Organism: Neoceratodus forsteri; assembly: GCA_016271365.2. Lineage (NCBI taxonomy): Eukaryota > Metazoa > Chordata > Ceratodontiformes > Ceratodontidae > Neoceratodus > Neoceratodus forsteri. The sequence continues at coordinate 592,551,502 of CM028133.1, read as the reverse complement.
TACACTGTAGGATTATTCATAGGTTTCATAGGTTATCAGAGCAAAAAAAGACCAAGATCCATATAGCTCACTAGGAAAATTTAAGTATAACCATATATTGAGTTTTTACATAGATAAATATCTAATCTTGACTTGAAAATGTCCATTTTATCACTAGTTACCACATTTATGGGTAACTGGTTCCAGACACTAGTGACTCTTATTGTAAACCAGGAGCTCCTTTTCATTGTTTTATAACATTCTCCCATAAATTGGAAGGGGTGAGATCGAGTTTCATATGGATTATTTCTTACAGTTAGTCCCAATTTAGCCCATAAACTGTCATCATGAAGAGCTTTAAAAACCATACAGCGGTCCCCTCTCATTCTTCAATATTCTAAGGAATAAAGTCCTAACTTGTTTAAATGATCATCGTAATTTAGATCTTTAACTTCGTTTATTTTCTTTGTTGCTTTTCTTTGAATTTTTTCCAGAGCACGTTTTGAGCCCTGGTCTTGTGGTGATCAAAACTGAGCACAATACTCCAAGTGAGGCCTCACTAAAGAGTATATAAGGGGAGTAACACTCTACTACTGTTACTTTGAATGTGCTTGTTTATACGGTGAAGTATTTCTCCAGCTTTTTTAATGATTTGTTGACAATGTAGTTTAGGACTCAAATTATTTTGTACCCTTATACCCAAGTCCCTTTCATCTTCCACCACATTTAATAATTTGCCTCCCAACTTATATTTGGCTAATAGGTTATTTTTCCCAAAGTGCATAACAGTACACTTATCTATATTAAAATGTAACATGTTTTTGTCTGCCCAATTTTCAAGTTCACCAAGTGCATGCTGTAGAGTATTTGCATCTTCAACATTATTTACAGTATGGCCTATGTGAGTGTCATCCGCAAATTTGGTTAACCATACACTGACTGACGTGCTTAATGAAGCAATATATATATTAAAGAGACATGGGCCGAGCACAGAGCCTTGTGGAACACCACTGGTCACTTGTTTCTTACCTGAATAAGAACCTTTTATACAGACTTTTTGCATTCTATTGGTCAACCATGATTCCACCCATTTGGTAATATTACCATTTAAACCCATTTCAATCAAAGTGTCTAACAATTCACCATGAGGGACCTGATCAAAGGCTTTTGAGAAGTCCAGCAAAATGACATCGACTGTCTCATTTCTATCTAGAGCCATACTAACTTTGCCGTAAAATTCCAGCAAATTTGTCTGGCATGATCTGCCCTTAAAACCATGCTGGGAATAATCGATATTAACTATTTCCCCTAGATATTCCTTGATGATTCCCTCTAGGATTTTGCTCAAAATAGACGTTAAGCTAATAGGCCGGTAGTTAGATACTTTATGTTTTGAACCCTTTTTATAAATAGGCACAACATTAGCTTGCCTCCATACATCAATTACTTGTCCTTCATCAATAGATCTAATAAATAATGCTGTAATTGGACCAGATAAGGGAATGGCCAGTTCTTTGAGAATGCGAGGGTGAAGACCATCCGGGGCCTGATGATTTAATAGAGTCCAACCCTAATAGATGCTTTTGAATGTCTAATGCTGTAATAAGGTGCCACCCAGGTGTTTTATGTGGGTTATGATTTTTTTTTAGGCAGGGACTTTTTATTAAAAACAGAGGTAAAGTATTGATTACATAGCATTGTCATATCAGAATTCTCTAAAATCATTTTACCAGTTGAATCCTTTAATGGGTCTAGGGTAGGAGTGTCACCCCTTTTATTATTTACAAATTTGTAAAAGAACTTATAGTTATCCTTAACCCTTGTTGCCAAGTTTACCTCATAATCCCTTTTGGCTTTTTTAACACAACTTTTTGTTTTTTTCAGTAAATTTTTATAATATTCCCAATTTGACGGTGCACCACTAAGTTTTGCATTTTTAAATGCCTTATTTTTTTTGTCTTATCAGTTTTTTAACTTTGGCATTTATCCAGGGAGTTTTACATTTAACTTGATCTCCTTTTTTCATTTGAGGGATATACTTTAATATTCCTGTAGATAATTTAGTATTGAATATAGACCATATTTCATTCAGTGACTTGTTCGTAAATTCCTCTTCCCAGTCCCACGATGTCAACTCTTTATTAAATTCCTGGAAATTAGCTTTTTAAAATTATAGATAACTACACATCCTGTGTCAGAACCATAGATACCTTTTATATGTAAAGTTAACTGTAGAATGGTCACTAGTTCCAAGGGGGTTGGAAACATTACAGTTAGTTATACTGTCACCCAGATTATGCAAAACTAGGTCAAGTATATTTTTTCCCTTAGTATTCTGTTTCACTATTTGCTCCATATTATTTAGCAAAAAGGATTCAAGGTAAGTATTTTCAATTTGGGTAATAGTGCTAAGAGTGTTCCAGTTTATCTCTGGCAGGTTAAAGTCACCCATGAGTAAAGCATTTTTTTGCGGTGGAAATGCTATTTATATAATCCAATAGCAAGGAGTCTTCTTCTACAGTAACTGAAGGTGGCCTGTAAATTACTCCTAGATTTATACAATTTGATGTTTTTAAGTATATTTTAACCCATAAGGCTTCTATTTTAGGCCATTTTAATAACTCAACATTTTCAACTTTTATGCTGTTTAAGATGAATAGTGCAACTCCTCCACCCCTACTAATGGTTCTAGCCTTATGAAATAAAGTATACCCAAGGATATTTTTGTCCCAAGGATCATCCTTCTTCCACCAGGTCTCTGTAACTGCACAGATATGGACATCCTGCTGTTTTAGAGTATGTAATAACTCATCGTATTTATTGTTTAAGCTCCTAGCATTTATAAGAAGGATGTTCCAGTCGATATGTTTATGTGGGCTATTTATATTATGTTTAACCAAAGGTGAAGTGGCAACATCCCCCCCTAAATTTAGTTTAAAATATTTTCGACTTGCTGCCTAAGTCTATTCCCAAAAATGCGCTTCACTGTCTATTTAAATGTATTCCATCTCTGGCATACAATGCCTGGTTTATAAAACCTTCCCAATTACTTATGAAAACAAAATTTTCTCTCTAAGGCACCATCGCTTTAACCAACCATTTAATGTTATTATGTCTTACCTTTTTTGATGATTTGCTCTGGGAATTGGTAATAATCCAGAAATGATCAAGTCACCACCTTGATTTTTAATTGTGTCCCCTATAGTTTCAAAATCTCTCTGGATTTCTTGCAAAGATCTTTTCCCCTAGATCATTTATTCCAGCATGAATTAAGGTGATTGGGGTCAGTGTGTGCTCCTGAAGGCCTGGAAGGAGTTGCTTAATATTATTAATACCAGCACCTGGTAAGACACTAACTGTAGTAAAGGGATTCCTGTTTTTACAAATTATGTGATCTGTGTAACGTAACATTGAATCACTTATTACCAATACATCCCTTGGAATTTTCATTGTTTTAGGACTGGTAGGATCAGTACACTTCATATTACTTGTCGGTGGTGTGTCCAAATTTATTTGGGGGGGAAGGGATGAAGGACCCTTCCTTTATTGTACTATCATTCTCATGCATTGGTTCAATACTTGGGTCATTCTGGAGTAGACTAAATTGATTTGAAGTTTGAATGTTGGAGCTACCCCCTATATTTCTTCTCCCCTTCTTACCAGTCTTTTTTGGACCAAAAACCAATCTCCTTCATCGGGATTTCCCCTTGTAAATTGGTCCTCAGGAGTAATTAAGTGTATGTCTTGTGCGGAATCCAGGGTGTCTACCACCGCATCAATATATTGCTCCAAGCAGCTTATATCAGCCTGAGTCTGTACTCTTTGTTTTAATTCTAAAATCTCATTTTTTAAACTGGTTATTTGTATACAGTTATCACACTTAAATTCCTGACTATATTCTCTGTATGCATACATACCACAACTGTTGCAGCATATGAAATCTAGTCTGGTACATATGTCCATTTTTTTGTATAAGGGATTTAGTTTTTTGGCCCAGTGACCCAGCTGACACAGCCGACATGCACTGACGACGTGTCGCCTCGTGACGCTCTCCGCTGCGGCGCACGCGCGCTCGCCTGTGCTCACCTTGCTCACAAGCAGGGCGCAGCTTTTAAAGGTAGCATGACCCAGAAGTGTTACCAGGGTTCACAGCACCCTCGAGAAATAAAGTGCTTAAATTAAATTAAAACAGCATTAAAATAGTGAGAGTTTGAATGTTGAAGCCCCCAAAAGTGTGCTGTATATTCTGCAGCAAAGAAATCCTTTTAAAACAGTGAGCTGTAGTTCAGCAGATATAGTGCACTAGAACTACAATCACTCTCCTCCTATTTCCTGGTTAAGGAAAGATAGGGCTCAATATGCAACATGATATAGCAGATTACTGTGTTAAAATAAAGGCATTTGCTAGTACATTTCAAGTTTCATAGCCCCCAACAGAGTCACAGCACCCAGTTTGATTTTGTAATATTATGTCAGCCAATGTACCCTCAACGACCTGATCCTGATACACCATGCATTTTTAACTCTTTCAGGCACAGGACTCCAGATTCAGTTTGTGTGAGAAGAAAGAGAGACTATGTGCTACAGTATTCATGCCCCAATTCAGTGCATCAGCCCACATAACCCTCAACCCTCTGATCCTGATGCACGAGGAGAAAGCGATTCTGTGTGCTACAGCTACAGCACTCAAGCCCTGATTCAGAGTGTCAGCCACCTTAACTCCAATCCTGATTCAGCAGGAAAGTCCCAAGTCATAATTACAACCCTTCAATTCTGATTCAGTGCATCAGGGCAGCCTACATTGTGAGATTGTGTGCTGCAGCACTCATGCCCCAATTCAATGTGTCAGTCTTTGTAACCCTCATCCATCTGATCCTGATCCATCAGAAGACCAAGAGATTCAGTTTGCTACATATACAGCATGACAGCCATCTTAATCCTTCAATCACAATTCAGCATGTCAGCCCACCTATCCCAACTCAATGTGTCAGCTCAGCATACATAATGCAGGACTGATGAGGTTAGTACAGTACTTGTCAGAGAAAAGGTTACACTGTATAACCAGGGCCCCTGAATGCTCCTTCTGGAGTGTCTCCACCGGTGGTTTTAAGTAAAAGCCAGAATTGGGCCTTTCTCAAGTGCCATGGTCAGTTAACAATCACCCCCAGTCACAATATCCATCTAGTTAAGTTGTTTAAATAAAATTACTGACTAATTCAGTCTGTGATCCATTATTAGATTATTATTACTATCAGTGTCATTGGCTCAGTAGGTAGCACACTCGCCTCTGAGGCCAGGAAATCAGAGGGCTGTGGGTTTAGTTCCCACTTCTGGCACTTGGGTTAATATCCCAGTACTGACACTGTAGTGCAGCATGAGAAGGGTTCTGCACTTCTGAAGTGCCATCATTCAGATGAGATGTTAAACTGAGGTCCCATCTGCCTGGATTGGTGGTAGTTCAGGGGGATGTTAAAGATCCCATGGCACTTATCAAGAGAGAAGTGGAATATTATAACATTCAAATGCAAAAAGAGAAAGATACACAATAATACAATCACAAAAAGTAAAGGAAAAAGCACATGAAACTGAAAAATAAAGCCGAAATACAATAGTGCAGTAAACAAAGCTTCGAAAACAGAAACCATGAATAAACTGTATCACCCTCCTCCCCCAACAAAAATGGACAAGATATATCCAATCTTGTTCTTCAAAAAGGGGACAACATCCCATCCAGACTTCCAAACTGATTCCGAATAAACCCGTCTATCATGTAGAAACTGAGAGTGTAATTCATGCTCAAGAGACTGGATAATCTGTAAAGAAGTAGTCTCAATTTGTTGTAGAAGAAATTTGCATCTATATTGCCATAAGATGAATTTTATACATGTAAAAATAAGTCTCAGTGTACCTTTATCAAATTCAGGAAATTGTAAGGAAAACCCCCCAATCAATTCTGGATAAGAGATTTGTTGCCATCTAGCATCGCCCCATTTTTGTGACAACAACTGCCAAAAATCTATAGCGGAGGGACAAAAAACATAAAAATGTTCCGTAGTTTCCAGTTCGGTAGAACACAACAGTCGAGGACAAGTACGGTCAGAAACACTTTTATGTTTTGCATTATTCCGAACTGAAAGTCTACCATGGCAGCATAACCAAACTACATCCCACATCCTAGGGGGAGTCCAAACATCCAATAAAGTCTGAATGATACACTGGTGAAAAATACAATCAATGCCACCAAAAGTAGGGACAGAAATATAATGGAGCGTTTGTACTGACCTATATACCTCCTTTCGTGGTTTACCAATGACTTGTAGAAGGGACAACTTCCACTTTCTCAATTTACAAAGGACTGGTTTGAAAAAATGTGGAACAGACTGAAAGACTTTAGGAAGACCAGCCGGATTAGACCAATTCAGAAAAAATTGTCTATACCATCTAAATGCCATAAGGGCCCATAATGTTGAAGATGGAGCATCTGAGTTCCATAAATTGTAATGAAAAAATATACTAAAAAAAATGACTTATAGGATTCAAAAGAGCCAACCCTCCTTTATTTACTGGTAAATATAATACCTCCCTCTTAATGGGGTTCAACCTACTACCCCATATTGTTTGAAAAACCAAATTCAACAAAACCACGTCTAATGAAGTGGGAGCAGATAAACCATGAAGAGGTACATAAAGATGAGAAAAAAAAATGTTTTTAAAAAGGATACCCTCTTCTTCTTGGTCAGTTGCCAGGATTTCCAGAGTATAACCTTATTCTTTCCAATGTCCAATTTACCAGTTCAATTCACCAAAGAGTTGTCACCCCTACCAAAAGTAATGTCCAAGATAGTCAAGTCATTACAAGAAATAGAGATCCCCTTATTTTGGATGCAACTTTCGTAGAGGGACTCGATATATATCCTTTACTCTTGCTCATATTCAAAGAAGCACCAGCTACACCTGCATAAGTGTGCAGCACATCCACAGCATGGAAAGCTGAAGTAACATCTTGGGTAAGGAGACACACATCATCAGCATATGTCATTACTTTGATGTCAAAATCAGCAGTTAGTGGATGGACCCCATGAGAAAGAACCATCTGTTGCAAACTGCATAATAAGGGATCCAAACAAGAAACATAAAGAAGGGGGCTCAATGGACAGCCTTGATGAACTCCTCTCGTGATCCGTACACATGACCCCAAATGTCCATTAACCAACAGAATAACTGTGGCAGCAGTACAGAAAAGAAACAACCAAGTACAAAATAGTTCAGGTATACCATAATGAGCCAAAACCTTAAACAAAAACTTATATGAAACTTTATCAAAAGCTTTTTCCTGGTCAAGGGAAAGGAGATAGCCATGCAATAAATCAGTCTTGCCCTGCTCAACCAGTTTCCTAATAAGCAATAAACTATTCAAAATATTATGACCAGAGACAGAACATGTTTGAACTGACACTATTAAGAACAGGGATACAGAAGCCAATTTCAAGGTAAAAATTGTCATCAATATTTTAAAGTCAACATTAAGAAGATTTAGCGGCCTCCACTTTCCAATGTCACTCCTTAGTCCCTTTTTATATTAAAAAATCTGGATAGCAGTGCAAAAATGAAAATCAACAGTGGAGGAGGATAACATCCAGTTATAAACAGTGAAAAGAATATCAACCATGATAGTCTGAAAATGCTTTAATAATTCAACAGTAAGGCCATCTAGGCCCAGTGCAGTATTACTTTTTAAGGGCTTAACAGCAGTGATAATTTCAAGTTTGGATACTGGGGCTACCAATGAATCCCTCAACTCAGATGAGTAAACACGGGAAGGAATAGTACCCAAATATCTTTGAATATCTTCATCAGAGTGATCCACCCTGGCATGAACACCCTGTAAATATTGTTGTACAACACCCAAAATCTGTCTGGAATCTGTAACATCGTTACCATGTGGGGCAGATAAAGATGTCATAATCCTCGTCTCCTTTCTCATCCTGCAACTGGCAAAGACATCACCACCTAAACATTTCCCTGGGGTACAGATTCTATGCTCATGTAGCAAAGAAGAAGCCCTAGAGTATTGCAGATCTGTCATTTCCCATTTGATATTGGCTATATAACTATGGTTAACAGGTAAACCCTCATTAATGGTCGAGTATAGTTTGGCTAACTGCATCCGAAGAGTGAGATATCTCTGATACCATTGAGAATGTTTGGAAAAGGCCAATTTCTTTAGCAAAGACTGCAAGCCCACCTTAGTGTCCACCCACCAGAGACTAAGATCAGGTTGCAAACACGCCATAGACATCCTTGCCTTCAGGAATTCATTAATTTCAACACAAGTAGAAGAAGAAGCCAACAACATGTTATTAAGTGTCCAGTAACCTTTACCAATGGGAACAGAGTCATCTAGGCTCACTGTTACCATTAAAATGGCATAATCAGATATTTCCAAGGGCAAAATCTTAGCATCATAAACCTTGACAAATTGTGAGAGAAAAACAAAATCAATCCTAGTGGAGAGGGCACCTTCATAAAAAGTGTGCCCTCCAGTAGGATGGACCATCCTATAGGCATCTGAAAGCCCAGCTTTCAGAATAATACTATTCAGACAGTTGGTGTCACAAAAATCCTTCTGTGTTTTAGCCCCTTTATCACGCTTATGCACTACACAATTAAAGTCCCCAGCCCAGATAATATGCTTAGTGGTAAACAAATAAGAACAAATATTAAATTACTGAACTCTATCTTTCTTGGTTTGAGGGGCATAGATGACAATAAGCCTCCAGCTGGCACCAGAAAAAGATACATCCAAAACAAACACCCTACCAGGGGAAATGTCTGAGACCATAGAAATATGATAATGATCCCCACAAAAAAAAACCCACCCCCTCACACACATCAGTACCATAGGAAAAGTATGAAGGACCCCAGCACCACAACCTATGTGCAGCAGTGATGAGGGAGGCAGTATTCAGTCTCATATCCTGCAAAAAAATAATGTCAAATCCCAGATCATGTAAGACAGAAAAAGAAAGTCTCCACTTAGCATTTTTTATACTGTTAACATTAACAATAGCCATTCTCAAGGAAGAAGCAGAGAGTGTAAAACAGAGAAAAAATAGTCGAAGAAGGAAGATTCATTCAAGAAACCCTACCACACCTAGTACTCTAACATGTGGAATGACCCCTAGTGACCTTTTGGGGCTTTTGGGAGGGAATGGGAGTCAAATCACTATCCGAATCTGAGGAAAAAACCTGTTGTGAAGAAACTGCAGAGGAAGCTGCAGAATCTTCAACCAAATCAGAACCAGAGTGTAATTTCAAGAGAGGGTCGAATTTATTCTGGATAGGGATACCAGTGGGAGACACAACAGATTTGGGAATCTTAGAGTTAGATTGGGACTGTTTCAAGGTTCGTTTCCTAGTAGTCACAACTGAGGCAGGAGGAGGCATCATGGTAACAAGTTCTGCAGTGGAGAGAACTAACCCGGGGGGGTCGAGGAAGAAGCTTGGGGTGAGTCAATACTGCATTCCATGTCAACGGAATCCTGTATTACCGGAGCCAAGGGAGGCTGAACAAGAGGAGGAGGGGGTTGAGCAGCTGGGGGGGGGTCATGCAAAGGAGTCTCAATCTGCACAACTTGCAAAGAGTCAACCAATGAGGAGGTATGTAAGGCCTTCTGGTAAGCTATACTGTGTTTCTGTGCTTGCACAATAATAGAATCCTGGCAAGGCTGGTCAGACCTATTGTGAGAGGCCCAAGGTAGGTATGACCCCATTCCTCACATAAATTACACTTCGTCTCATTTTGACAATTTGAACTAGAATGTCCAAACTCCAAACAGAAATTGCAGCATAACCTATCACAAGTGGAACTTAAATGTAGAGCAGAGCCACACTTGAAACAGGTTATGGGCTGGCCCGCATAAAAACAATGACCCCTTTCACGGCCCCCCCAAAAAAAACAACTGGGAAGGTGTTGAGGACCAGTATTAGTGAATTTAACATACTAACATACTAAAATGCCAGCAGAATAGGCCAATGGCCTTTTGCGTCTGCTCGTTTGGTCAGCACCCACCCTGGGAGCTGATCTTGCTGCCCCCCCTCGACTTCTCTGGCTTCTCCCTTCCCAGTTATGGATATACTCGCTGCATTGGATTTTGCTTCCAGAACCCTTCCCCTGTACCTGACCCACCCCTTCTTGAACCCCTTCACCATCTCTGCCTCCACCAGCCCCAGAGGCAGCGCATTCCATGGCTCCACCACCCTCTCAGTGAAGTAGCACCTCCTCCTTTCTCCCCTTAATCTTCCCCCTACAGCTTCCACCCATGCCCTCTAGTGGCCCCCTCCTCCTTCCTTCAAGCAGCCTGACTGTTCCTCCCTATTTACCCCTTCATGTACCTGAAGACCTCTATCATGTCCCCCTGGTCCCTTCTCTCTTCCAATGTGTACATATTTAGGTCTTGAGCCTCTCCTCATAGGTCCTGTCCCCAAGCCTCAAATCATTTTGGTTGCCCTCCTCTGGACCCTCTCCAGGAGTTTAATGTCCCTCTTAAGTGTGGCCTCCAAAACTGCATGCAGTACTCAAGGTGCAGACTAAAGCAGTTATACAGAGGAATATCACTTCCTCCTTCTGAGGTGATCCCCTAGCGATGCATCCCAGCATCCCATTGGCCTTGGCTGCTGCCCTCCTACAAGTCTCTGAGTTGTTCATCTTGACATCCACCACCTCCCCCAGGTCCCTCTCAGCCATCGAGACTTGTACCATTCCCCCCCCAAGGTGTACACTTGGCCTGGGTTTCTGGCCCCCAGGTGTAGTACCTTGCATTTCCCTGCATTGAACCTCAGCTTCCACTTTCTAGACCATCTTTCCAGAGCCTCCAGGTCCCCTTGTAGGGCCACCCTCCCAATTTAAGCCTGACTTTATACTTTCAACCCCCTGTCCAGATATGTTCATCATCCAAAATGGGCTGTGGGGGGCCTAAAAGAACACAGCACTGTTGGAGCCAATGGGAAACATCATGCACTGCAACACATTCATTCCGAAAAAGAACAGTAACAGACTGAATCGCAGGTTTTGTCAGGGGTATAGCTCTGAAGGGGAACCATAAAGCAGAGGATTTAGGTTTCTCATATTGTAACCAAAACCTGTCTAGTCCTTGAGGAGTTTTGAAGCTCACATCATACATGGTATCACCGGATGCATGTATAAGAGCATGAAGCTCGTTAGAAAAAAAACCCAGAGAGTCCTTAAGCAGCTTTCTACCCACATAAAGCCTATCCGGTGGGGTTTCCAAGCCTCCTAAATACTGGAGTCTCACAGCATTTCAACGTTGGGCAGGAAGGGGTTGATGAGAAAAAGCATCTTTTTGTCTAAAAGAGGCCCAGGTAGATTTAACAGTTTCAGCCACCATCACTGCAGGGTTATGCAAGTCATAGATACATAGATACATATACAGTGTTGGCAGATAAGGGCCTATGGCCCACCCAGTCTGCCCATTTGAGCTTGTAAGTTCAGTTTATGATTTCCTAGAAGTCAGTTGCCCCTTGGCCCTGACTGCCAGAATTCCTTTATGTCTATCCCATGCATTCTTAAATCCCGTGATTGTTTCAGCCCCCACCACTTCCTCTGGCAGGGTGTTCCACTTGTCCACCCCCCGTTCTGTGAAGAAATTCTTCCTCACATATCCTCTGAATCGCCTTCCCTCCAACTTCATCCAATGTCCTCTAGTCCTGGAACATCTTTTTTGCTTATAAATAGTGTATTCCTTTACCCAGTTCCTCCCTGTAAGATACTTGTATGTCTCTATCATATCCTCTTTCTCCCTCCTCTCCACCAGGGAGTATATATTCAATTCCTTCAACCTGTCCTCATAGGACTTGTGATGCAATCCATGTACCATCTTTGTTGCCCTCCTCTGAACCTTCTCTACCCTGTCTATGTCCTTACATAGGTAAGGTCTCTAGAACTGTACACTGTACTCCAGGTGGGGCCTCACTAGTGTCTTGTACAGTGGAATTATGACCTTCCTTTTCCTGCTGGTGATGCCCCTGCCTATGCATCCCAGCATCCTATTTGCTTTACCTGCTGCCTTCTCACACTGTTTCCCTACCTTGAGGTCATCAGAGATGATAACCCCAAGATCCCTTTCCTGTTTGGTGCATGCTATATCCTCACCCCCCAACTGATAGGGTTTTGTGCCCCATATGCATTATCTTACACTTCTTTGCATTGAATTTGAACTGCCAAACCCCTGACCATTCTTCAAGTTTCTGCAGGTCCCTTCTCATTCTGTTTACACCCTCTGGTGTGTCTACTCTGTTACAGAGCTTTGTGTCATCAGTGAACAGTGAAATTCTGCCTTCTAGGTCCTGTGCAATGTCACTGATGAAGATGTTGAATAAAACCGGTCCCAGCACTGATCCCTGTGGTACCCCACTGGTCACTCTTCAATCTGTGGAGTGACAGCCATTTACCACCACCTTCTGTGTCCTGCCGCCCAGCCAGTTAACTACCCACCACACTACTGTCCTGCCCACACCCATATTCCTCAGTTTGTGTAATAATCTTCTATGTGGCATGGTGTCAAAGGCCTTGCTGAAGTCCAGATAGGCCATGTCTACTGCCCTCCCCTAATCCACCTCCCTAGTCACCCAGTCAAAAAATTCAATGAAGTTGGTCTGACATGACCTCCCCCTGGTGAAACCATGCTGCCTCCATTTGGTCTCCCCATGTACAAGGTCTACTACTAGGCCCTTCATCACCCAAACCCCTTATCCAGATCCACAGAAATGGGGGAGAATAAACTTTACAGGACGCTTTAAAAACAGCAGCATTCTGCATCAAAACAGCAGAAACATGTTACAAAGGTGCAGACGAAGCAGAAAAAATATCGGAGTCCCACCCTGCATACATTGAGCTTCTCTTTCTACGGATACCAGTAAGGGGCAATGAGAGGGGTCTGGTAACCAGTTTCCAAGCAGTGATTTCTTCCAGCCCGCTTGCTGTAGAGAACTAGCAAGAGCCACTGGTAAGGTAGGGGTTGAAAGTCCAGAAATTAGGGCAGCCATAGGAGCCACAGTATGCCCAGGGGAAGGTACAACAGAAACAGTCATAGAAGAAAAACTGACAGGACTTACTTGGTTGGAGGAAACAGGAGGCAAAGCAGGACATGGCGTGGAGCATACAAGGGGATCCACCACAGCAGGAGCCGACAAATGCATAGCCGTCTTCGAGAGTCCTCCAGAAAACATTGTCTGAGGCCTGTCAACAGTAACACCATTACAAGGGATCTCCACCACAAGGACTGAGTCAGGGGTCATTGCATGCAGGGAATCTGTCTTAAATTCTGTAACAGCCAATGGCTCGACATTCGGAGGCAGCATAGTGTCTGGTGTAGGCACAGCAGGAAGTAATGCATCAGGAGCAGTCGTACCTTGCAAAGCCGGAGTTTCTCTGCAGTTAATGAGAGAAAGAACATACGTAGGGTTAGACTCACAAATACGTTGGAGCCATGCATCTTCAGAAGTTGCTGCATCTCGTAGAGAAATATCATCCATAACAGGAACGTTGAAGGTAGACACAGTCAGGTTATCACACAAGGTGCTCTCCACAGAATCATCATCAGCAAATAAAATCTCCTTAGCTGGACCTGCAGGGAGGGAGATCTGCTCACCTGCAGGGCTACCAGCAGACTGACAGCTGTCCGACACAGAGGCCATGAGAACAGCAACTCCCCCTACCAAAGAGTAGGGGAATTTTTTTATTAAAATCAGAACAAAATCATAACAAAATATATACAAATCAGTATTTCTTCATACAAATCCATAAAAAAGAAAAAATTCAAAACATAAATATTAATTCATACAATAACTCCAAACATAAAAAGAAGATTGTACCTAACCCTCTCCCTCTCCCCACTCTAAGAGTAGAATTTTTATTAAAACTCAACAACTCTTATCCCATACAAAAAGAATGACATCATACCAAGGCAAAACAAATAACATGAATGAAAACTATTCCTTACAATGAAACCCAAAGTTTTTTTATTCCTCTCCTATTCCAATTTTCCTTCCTGACCCTAGTTCCATAGAAAATCAAAATTCGCCCATTCTGAGCCCAAATTTGCCGAATGGAACTGTCCTAATTCACTACATTTCCATTTCATAACCTCCCGCATAATAACAAAATACAGATCCGATGCTGAAATTTCTTGTTGCTGTAAAATCAAATGACATCTACAAATCCAAATCCAATAAACAAAATGAGCATACAGAATTCTAAGCAGACCAATATGTGTCTGAGTAAACCGAGAGTCAGGAATCCCAAAAAACAACAAAGCAGAAGATGGAGGTATTGATGCATTCATTTTCCACCTATTCTTAACTACATCCCAAAATTGCATAATATACGGACAAGAATAGTATAAATGATTAATCGTTTCAACTATGTCCTCACAACCCTTTCTTGGACAATATCTTTCATGCACTGCTTTGTGTTTCTGGTTTCCTTTAACGTTAATCTTCTGGTGCACCCCCAACCAGACTGTATCCCACATATGCTCAGGGATTCGTGAGTCTGTAACATAGCTCGATATTGACTTTCACTGAGAGCAAGTAAAATTCGAAAAAGGATGTTCTTGAAACTGAACCCCCAACAGTTCGTCATAGAAACACTTCCTAGTAAAGGTTTGAACCATAGTAAAATGAATATCCCATTTAATTACCCAATCAAAAACCTCCTCCCAGCGTTTAACCAAATGAGGTCTTCTTTTGTTTTTATGGAAAAAAAAAAAAATACCCTTTTCTCATTCCAACAAAATCCCTTTAAGCACAAAAATAACCCATCTACACCATAACTGTGTAGATCCTTTAATTAAGGGAACAACATTAGCATATAAAAATATAGAAAAAAAAAACCAAATAGGGTTTAACATATTAATTCCACCATCTTTAATTTGTTTGTACAGTACATTCCTTTTAATAGGGTTCAAACGACTACCCGAAAAACACGTAAAAAATAATCTAGATAATGAAACTTCAAATTTTTTTGGTACCATAAAAATAGCACTAATATATATAAAAATTGGAGCCAAAAAGGATTTGATCAAAATGACCCATTTCTTTTTCCCAACCTTCCAACGGTTCCACCTACTCACCATCTCATTCCCCACTGATAATAATCTAGCCCAATTATAAACCGCCATGTTTTTGCCACCAAAATAAACACCTAGAATTTTACATGGAGCAGAAGCCACCTCACTACCCCCAATCATTCTGAAATCCTCCTGGAAACCCTGCAAATCAATACATTTTGTTTTCTTCAAATTCAATGTTGCCCCCGAAGCTTGTCCCAATACCTGAATCAGATTTAAAGCTGTAATTACTGTCTGGGCATCCCGAAGCAACAAACACATATCATCTGCATATGTGAGTACTTTACAACCAGATGAAAAACCTCCAGATAAACCTAAAATATTAGGGGAGAGCTGCACTACTCTCATAATGGGATAAAAAAAAAACACATACAAAAGGGGACTTAAGGGGCAACCTTGACGTACCCCTCTCAGCACCCGGAATCTTTGGGCCCATAATACCATTCTCAAAAGGAACTACATAGGCAAGACTATAACATACTTTTAACCAATCTACAAACACTATCGGTAGCCCATAGGCCAGTAAACATTCCCACAAAAAGGAATGAGACACCTTATCGAATGCCTTGGCCTGGTCCAAGCTGACCAAAAACCCAGAATTATCCTCTGTACTAGTCCTTCCATCCTCTTCCACTGTTTCCCGAAGTAACAGCAAAGCATCTGTAATATTACGTCCAGGGATTGAACAAATTTGAGTTGGACTAATAAGGACATCCATAACCAAGGCTAATCGATTTCCCAGTAATTTAGCAAAAATTTTAAAATCAGTATTTAATAAAGTAAGTGGTCTCCAATTCCCTAAATCCATAGAATCTCCCGATTTAAACAAAAAAACAACAAACCTTTATACATTTCATTCGGTAAGTAACATTCTTCCTGAAAAAATCTAAAAACACCTAACATTTCCACCAGAATAATGTCCCATAATAGTTGACATAATTCCGTAGGTAATCCATCTGAACCAGGTGAAATACCCTTATGAAGACTCTTAACAACCTTGTCCATTTCTAAAGAAGAAAAGGGGGATATCAAAACATCTCAAAGTTTAGCATTAAGGTGATTTAAAGCAGCCGCCTGTAAAATCTGAGGGGTATAATAAGAAGGGTCAACTGAGGAACCAAACATTTCAGTAACATAATGCACTATAGTATCCTTAATGGAACCATTATCCAAGGCCAGAGTGCCCAGTGAAGATTGTAAGCCAGTGATTAGCTTCCGCTCCCTACCTTGTTGACAGGAAACAAATGGATTAACACCTTCAGCTTTTCCTTGCGTACCAAACATTTGTTCCCTCTGGAGAGAACATAAACGGTCATACTGATATGATCTCATCTGATGTGTAATACTAGCAATCTCCGCACTAAGATCAATCTTTTCCACACATTGCCTGGATAATAACTCACCTAAAGTACACCTTAAAACTAAATATTCCTTATATTTAGACATGGCTTGAAACTTTCCTTGGTACTTAAAAAATGCAACTAGAAGGACTTTCAAATCCTCCCTCCAGGACCCCACATTATCATATAAAAACATCGTGGAAACTTTATCAAAAATAAATTCCTTAAAGCGAGACAAAATCACAGCATCCTCTAGTAAGGAGACATTTAATCGCCAAAATCCGAAACCTGGTTCTCTAACCGGTGGAATTGCAATAGTAACACCAATCAACATATGGTCAGACGATTCCATAGGCATAATCAAAATGCCTGAAATATCTAATGATTGCTTTAAAAATAAAAAATCAATCCGAGAGGAAAAAGACCCTTTAAAAAAAGTAGCTTTAGCTGAACCAAACTTATGCCCCTGAAAATCTTTCAACCCAGCTTGAGAGATCAGTGACTTCAAAAAAGTTTTGTCACAATATTGTTTACTCGTAGGTTCCTTAACCTGAAAATTGACATTAAAATCACCTCCCCAAAAAATCTGTCTACTCGTAAATAAATACGGCTGGATTTTGGTGAATAAGTCAATCCTTAAAGCCTTAGTTTGTGGGCGAGTAAACTGTAGTTAATCTGCATGATAGACAATTTATAATGATATCTAACAAAACGCCCTACCAGGCTCAATGTCTACTAAACGTAAAACCTGAACATTAGAAGCACGAAAACAAAAACCCACCCCACAACAGGCTTCGATCCTATCGACCAAAGAAGAGCCCACAACCAATCTTTGAAGCCTTTGAAGTTTCAGTCAAGGTATGAAGTCTCGTGTCTTGTAACATAAAGACATCAAACTGCAACTGACTCAAACAACCAAAAGTTAGTTTAAGTTTGTAATCTGACTTAATACTATTGACATTTAAGCATGCCACCCGTAAATTCAAAGAATCAAGGGGGCTTGTTCATAACTTTTTTACTGGACCTAGTAACCCTTTTTTGTACCACCTTATTTTGTGAAGAATGAAATGCTGAATAAGAAAAATCTTTATTCGTACACTGTACCACATCCTCTAAAGGGTCATCCTTGTCCACTTGCTCCCCCCACGTAGCTAACATCAAAAATCTGTTTGAAAGGGGCAATGGAGACACAGGGGATGGGGCCGACCCTGGGTTTACATCCTCCACATGACATAAGGGTGTAGAAGGATCTTGCAAACACTCGTCTTGCATGGTTAGCATCTCCGAGAGATCTGGAGAAGGAATGAGTAGCGAAGTCGAAACTCGCTTGGGGGAACCTTGAGGGGTCGCAAAGGGCGTGTCCACCATTACCAAATCTGATTAATCCAGCCCCGCATCAGATATCAAAGAAACAGGGGGAACTTCTGAGCTACAGATACCCGTATGCTGAACCACCACACTACCTCTAGAAGAGGAGGCATTAATGCCACCCCTGCCTCTACGCCGAAGCGGAGGAGGGTGTACCCTAAACTGACCCACATCATCCACCCATGGCCCACAAGCTCGGGAGAGAAGTACCTCATGGTCAGAAACAGTCTCTAAATTGTGGGCTGCCCAGGGACAGTCTTGAAAAGCATGGGCTTCATCCCCACACAGGTTGCACATAGGAGAGGCAGAACACTGGGCAGCCGAATGACCTAGTAAACCACACCGAAAATTTTGATGCAATCACTACTTAAATGAGTCAGGTCACCACTTTTATAACAACTTTTTTGTTGTCCCACATAAAACAAAATACCCCTGTCATGCCCCCAAAAAAGGAGCTCAGTAGATGCTGGATCCCTCTATCCGATTGTGGCAATTGAACCCGAAAGTTCCAACCACCAGTCCAGAAACTGTTCACATCCATAATAGGTTTAGGATGCTCAAAAATAGTACATTTCTTTTCTAACCAAAATTTGATATCGTTGACATCAACCCCTTCATTCCAAAATAACACTGTTATCGTTTCAATAGTGGGCTTAGTGATAGGAATAGCCACAAAATCTAACCAATCACTTGAATCCTGTTGTTCATAATATAACTTCCAAAACTTGTCCAACAGAGCCATTGAACAGAAGCTAATGTCATAATTCCAATCCCCTGAAGCATGGATGAAAGCATATACATCCACAGGGGTAAAACCCATCCTATCCTTAATCAGGGTTTTCCCCACCCAAACACGGTCAGGGACAAGCGGAGCTGACCCCACATATCTAAGACAAACCAAAAATCTCTGTCGGGCCGCAACTTCAGGTTTTCGAAAAAGTCCAGCATAAATTCTCTCATTGTCTCTACTACTTGAAGTAGCTAGCGGATCATCAACCTTGTCAGCCTCCTTGTCCTTTACTGACGTTGTCAGCAAATCTGCCCCCATGTCTCTTACCTTTCCCTCCATAGTGGGAAAAATACCATGTCGTTCCTCCTGCAAAATGGCTGAAACTGCACCAGACACCACTGGAGTGACCGCGTCTGTCGTAGCATCCAAAACCGGAGCCTCCATGTTAACGTGCACAGAAGCAGTAGAACTTTGTGCAAACATTGACTGCTGCTCCAATCTACAGCCAGAGTGTGTCCCAGTGCAGTCTGATGAACCAGGAAGTGGGACCAACGGATCTGGAACCCAGCGATTCCCATCATAGAATCAGCCAGCATGTTGCAAAGCCGACTCCGTAAACCATTCAGTTTGCGATGCTTGTAACACAAGGTCAGTCTTTGAAACCACACACTCACTCTCCATATCCTCTTCCAAAACAGACTCTGCACATAAAGGGAGACGTTTGCCAGTACTCGATGTAGGACTGGCTACTGACTGCTTCTGTTTCTTTCTTTCTTCCTCCAACGTGGATTTACTGTGGTTATAGTCCAATTCAGCAGTAGAGATAAGAGCCAGTAAATGAGTTTTTTTCTCCTCCAGTTCCTTTTGCAGTTTAATTTCTTCCGAACTCATACCTCCAACATTATCCTGCAAACAAGGTGTTTCCAAACAAGTTTCAGGAACAACTTCAGGGACCAAATTCTGCACAGAAAGATCGCCAACTGCAGACTGTAAATATTCCTCCCCAGTCTGGGATGGACTGAGCTGCTCCACTCACTCCAACAATGCAACAGCGCCCTCTGCCTCCGCAGAGTAGGGGAATTTTTTATTTAAATCACATCAAAACAAAAATCATAAGTAACTCATACATAGTGTTAAATCATACAAATCATATTCCAAAAGAACAAAAATAAACACAATCCTTACAATATCAGGATAACACAAAAGAACACCACAAACAATTTCAAATTATTCCCAGAAGCAAGAGAATTACAAAGAACATCCCACCCCTATTTACACCGTATTAGACAAACCTAACACTTCCTAAAGTATCCTATTTATATTTAATAAACATTGTAAATCCCTTCCACCAACTAGTCACTTTCCACGTTGTAGGCTTTTCACAGTCTTTAAGATAGATGCGTTCCATAGCCCCTTGTATTAATAAACCCACTGCCTCATAAGACATTCTTTTTTGATACAGAACCCACTGGCATCTAGCTTGCCATAAATAATAAGTTAAACAGCAACAAAATTGCCTATGTCTCACTATCATACCCCCTGCCCAATTGAGAATTAATACCCAAGATCAAGGTATCATAATCCAAATGTAATAACCATAACGTATTCCATTTTGTGGCTAGGAATTTCCACAAAGATATGGTATAGGGACAAAAACATAAGAAATGTTCCATTGTCTCCTCTTGGGCAATACACTCAGGATAAGGACAATATCTATCAATCAATGCCTTATGTTTTGCATTCCCCCTTACATTAATATGACCATACAAAGATAGCCAAACAAAGTCCCACATGTAATCAGGTAGCCGGGGATTGTTTAATCTTTTAAGAACCATCTTAACTTTGGACGAGGAACAGTTTTTAAAAGCTGGTTCTGCTTGATATAGTAATGCCATTACTATGTTATACAATTGAGGCCCAGTGCTATTTATAACCATATGGGCTGAAAGGTTCCAATTAAAAAGCTTTTTTGCAACTGGCAAAAAATAATGAGGCAAAACCAGTTTCTTAACAGGCTTTGGCGGAAAGGTCTGCCAGAGCAGAATATAAGGAGCCAGCACCTGTTGCAATAAAAACCCATGCAAGCTCCGAATTGGAGTTAATCCCAGATAGATGTTTTGTGAGATAAACAGTGTGTTGAAAAAAATAATCGGATCAACCATCCCAAGGCCTCCCTTATTTTTTTCAAGGTATGTATATTGTCGCTTTATAGGATTAAGCCTGTTCCCCCATAATAATTGAAAAAATAAACTGTAAATGCATGTTTCTAAATTCATAGGTAAGGGAAATACCATTGCTGTATACAATAAACAAGGGATAATATATTTTTTTTAAGATCTGTACCCTTTTTAGTTTTGACAGTTTCCACCTTTTCCACATATTGATCTTTCCCTCAATCTCAGTCAAGGCATTTTCCCAGTTCAATTCTGGTAAATTTTTTGGTCCATATAACAAACCCAATATCTTTATTGGATCTGACAAAATTTTGAGTCCTTGTATAATCCTGTCAGATGTCACCAATCCCAATAAATAACCCCTGACTTTTCTTTTTCTGAATTCTTGAATTAGACACCCTAGAGTAATATTCCATAAAGTCCAAAAACATAGATACGTGTTCAACATTAGAAAAGAATACACAAAGAACATCAGCGTAAGCTTGGATATAGAGATCTTTGGACAAGGAGGGGCCCAACACACATTCCCATTTTGGGTATTGTGAAACAGATTTGATCAATGTATCAATTACAAAAGAATACAACAAAGGGCTCAAGGGACATCCTTGATGGACCCCAATAGGCACATGAAAACCCTCACCACTCATGCCGTTCACAATTGGGTAAATCACAGCCCCTTCATAGAGTGATTTCAGCCAGCTAATGATTACAGCAGGAATACCATAATGTTCTAAGGTCAAAAATAAGAAAGGGTGATACACTCTGTCAAATGCCTTCTTTTGATCTAATGATACAATACAACCCTGTTTCTGATTTATACCAGTCAATTCAATTAGATCACGAAGAATCATATGAGCATGTTGGATTTTTCTTCCTGGCAATCCACAGTATTGATATGGGAGAGAACTGTAACTGCATACTGTTTTAGTCTATTATTCAAAATTCCCGTGAAAAGTTTATAATCCGTATTTAAAATTGTAATAGGCCTCCAATTTTCAATCAATGTTGTATTCCCTGATTTATAAAGAAAAATCACTAGTCCAACCGAGAACCAAACAGGAAAAACCACCGTAGATAAGAAAAAATTAAAAACTAAATCTAAGCATATAGAGAACTCCAAGGGAAAAGCTTTATAAAGCTCTGCAGTTAAACCATCTTGTCCAGGTGAAATACCAGGGTTTTGGGATTTACTAGCTTCCTCAATTTCTGATCTGGTAATAGTCCTAGATAACACAGATTTATCAAAATGAGAATCTGGTATTTTTATTGAAGTCAAAAATTGTGACATTTCCTCAACACTAGGGAGTACTGCAGGTGCATGAGATAATAAAAAATCTTTAACAATAAGATGTAAACTCATAGTATCATCTACCAAGCTACCTTCTTGATTTATCAATGCAGTGAAGGAGGTGTTGGTTTTATATTTGTTAAAGGCTGCAAAAGGATCACCATGAGGCAGTTTCTTTAAACCATATTGTGAAAGGACTTGTGAAGTGTTTGCTCTATTATATTGCACCAGATACATATCCTGTTTTAAAGCCTGAATCTGTGAAGAATAATCATATGTGGAGGTATTAGCAACAGAAAATAAATAATACAATTGTTGTCTAAGTTTTTGATAGTTAAGCTGTCTAAAGTTTTCCTCAGACTTCCCTTGAGTCTTTAATAATGTACACAGATCATTTTTTGTATCCTGCCACCATTGTCCCTTATTGTCATACAAAAAAGAAACTGACAGTCATGCTTTCAGTAATGTGTTTATCTTATTAAGCACTCTAGGGGACTGTAATAGAGGAGCACTTAGCTTCCACTGAGATTTATGCCACTGAGGGACCTGACCAGAAGAAATTTTACATTTAAGTAATAAATGATCTGAAAAGGAAACTGGAATCGTATAAAATGAAAAGGTAAATTATGTGATAAAAAAATATAATCTAAAACTGATGTGTATTTCTTTTTTTGAAAAGTAAATTTAGGGCCCCCCTTGCTGGTGATCACTGCCTGAAACCAACCCAGATGAATGTATTAGAGATTGAAATGCATGAGTATCACAATATATTTTTTGGTTTTTTAAGTCCGTCAAGGACTTCCCACTTGGGTGCAGCTCACAATTAAAGTCCCTACAAAGAAAAATTTTAAATGAGGTTATCAAAAAAGGTTTTATCATTTGAAACAGTGCCACCCTTTCAGCCTTAACCTGGGAACAGTACACTTTAATGAATCTACAAGTCATAGATCTCCACACCCCATCTAAAATCATCAGCCTCCCTGGAATCAAATTCATCATTTTTAGTAAGGAAAATGTGTAAGAGTTGAAAAGAAAGCCCAAACCATCAGCTGATTGCTGTCCAAACGACCAGTATGAAGGGCCCCAACACCATTCTTTTTGAAAACCCCTAACCTGAGCAATGGTATAAACCCAGGTTTCTTGCAAAAAACAAACATCTAAAGGAGTGGTATGTACATAATCGAAAACAACCTGTCTTATTTGAAATTCAATAAACTATGCACATTTACCGAACCCAAATTAAAGCAAGCCAGATGTAAATATTAGGTAATTAAGTATCTTTTTTACTCCTTTTTTTCTTTTTACTCTTATAGCTTTCCTGTACCACAGAAGGGGAAGGAGGGTCATCCCTTAAGGGTTGAGAATCCAAATCGTGACACTCCATAGCTGAATCACCCCATTGAGATGACAAAACCTCAAAAGGGTTACTAATCTCCATTTCCACCGAAGAAGGGGCTACTAAAGGAGGTTTTAAAATCCTAGAGGACCTTCTTACTGGAGGCAATTCCACAGGAACAGACTCCTGAGGGCAACTCTCTTTTTGTTGAGCATAACAAACAGGAGATGTCATAGCGAAAACTACTGGGGCCTCCTGCAAAGGAACCTCAATTTCCTCAATCACAGGTTGTGAATCAGGGACATCTACATCACTGCCCATACCTTGATTAATCAAAACAACCCCTGCAGCCAAATCTTGGGCTTTTTGTATAAAGAGATCAGGACTACTAATAGTTGTTTTATTTTTTGCAGCCCAGCCACATTCCAAAAAAACATGGCCTGTGTCTTCACAGAGATCACATTTTGTCTGGTTCAGACATTGAAAAGCTACATGACCAGTCTCACCACAATTGTCACAGCGAGGCCTGTCACATGAACTAGACAAGTGCGTCCTAGAACCGCATTTATAGCATGCCCGAGGTTGCCCCGCATAAAAACAGACCCCCCTATCCCAACCCAACAAAAAGGAGTTTGGAATATGTAAAATCCCAGAATCTGTCTGTCTAAGCTTTACCTTAAATCTCCAACCCCCCATCCAAAACTGTTGATCATTCAAAGTGGCTTCCAGAGAACTTAACACATCACATTTTTGTGATAACCAATACACTATATCATCAACATGCACTCCTTCATTCTTGAACATAATAGTGACAAATTTAACTAAAGGTTTAGTTAGAGGAATGACCAGAAATGGAGTCCACAGGGGGGAAAACTTAACTTGAGTGTATCATTCCCAAAACAAATCCAAAGCATGGGGGGAGTGAAAGCTCACATCAAAATTATCCTCCCCAGAGATGTTGATAAAAGCAAACACCTCCCGTGGAGAAAAATGCAATGATTCTTTTAATAGACATTTCCCAACATAATTCCTATCAGGTCTAACTTCTAAACCACCCTTGTACCTTAACCTGACTGCATTCCTTCGAGGGGCTGCTTCTTTTTTTATTTTAGAAAATAACTCAGACATTAGGGTTTTTTTTGTTTCTGCATTGTGTTCCATACTGGTATCATACTCAGTACTTAAGTCAATCTAAACCTCAAAAGGCCAAGCATGAATCCAGTCCTGGGAAGGTTCTTGTTCTTTCTGTTGTTCTACCTCTGACGGCCCAATAACTGTAGACAATGGAAAGTCCTTTGGATGCCAGGAAGGCTCATTCTGTGAAAAATTTAATTTGGGGTCCCAATCAGGTGTGGGACACCAAGAACCCTTGTCAAAAGACCAACTGGCTGCACTTAAAGCAGACTGAGGGGTCCAACTATCTTCAGATAAGGGCTTCAATACAGAGATATCTTTAACAATAGTAGGGGCAAAGTTAGGGCTTGGGTCCATCGCAACAGTTTGTAATACTAAATGACCCCCTAAGTTCCGTTTTGCAGAGAAAACTGCTGCTCATTTTTCTTTCCCCTCTTCACCCACATTTTCAGAATGGGCAACCACTCATTTCAAAAAAGAAAACTCTGAGACACCAGTTTGAATTGTGGGATCAGTTTGAAAAATGCATCTTACCTCGGACTGCTGAGGCACCCTGCAGATACTAGGTGAAGTGGCTTGAAATACAAAACCTGAGTCCTTAGACAGCTTCTGCCCCTGTTTGCTGCTTGTGGAGCCTTCAGACACTACTGCAGACACTTCCGGGTTCCCTCCAGTTCCCATAACAACCGGAGATGCTGGAGAAACAATCGTAGCTGACTGGCCTCCTAATTCTGGCTCTTGGCATGAAATTGAAGTAGATCCAGTATTGCCAGCCAAACACTCCGAATTAGGGAATTGTAAAGAATTAATTTCAAATGTACCCTGCTTCTGGACCATGCCTGGTACGTTCAGAAATGCCAACTCTTGTAAAGCACTCACAGCAGACACCGCAGCCTTAGGTGGGTTTTCCGTAGTATTGATAGGTAGAAGCAGCTTCACTCGTTCTCGTTCCGAAATGATCTCAGATAATTTTTCCTCCGGTATTACTTGCCGCCCCTTTACAACATCACTAGTAGCCTCTGCTACCAAAAAGTTTTCACAATGTGACAAATCTTCCGTTGAAACAAATATTTCACCTTCTTCAAACACAGAATCCAAAATTCGATCATCTGGTATATCGTGTAAGTCCTGAGGTTGTCCCACACAGCATGACTGCTCCTCAAGCTCCATGCTGACCGATTGCCACCGAACTGAGCCAAGAATGACTCAACTCAGCCACTAGCCACCTACTGCCAGCAATGCAGTAGAGGAATTTCCCCGGTGTCCTGGACAAATTTCCCTCATTCACTAAAGAAGACCACCAACAGCTTAATCTAGTTCAAAGTCAGTTGGCATTCATCTGTATCCCCCTCCCCCGGGTCATGCCTGAAAATAGGCAGGATTTGTCTAGTGCACTTACCCGGTCAACAAAAACTAAATAAAATAAAAATAAATTATTTAACTGGTCATTGGGGTGAAGTGTTGTCAGGTTAGGTCAACCGAGGATGGAGTGCAGTTTTCAAAATAGAGCAACTGTGATTTACTTTATAATTTTCTGATGAAATGGCACCTGTGGTCCAAATTGTTCAGTCACCTGAAATGATTGTAATCCCACTGCACAGATTGGTGCTTCACTAAAAGTGCATTGTTCTAAAGCTATACAAAAAAAACCTTGAGTTAATCTCCTACAAGATACAATTTAATAATGCAAATTCCTCCAAAGCAATATGAAGTGAGGACTGGATGGCTCAGTGGATTTCCACAGCATTTCACCTCTGGCTTAGGGGTCAAAAGTTTGCCCAGTTTTGTCAGTAAGGAATAACACATAACAAGGTGTGCAAAGATTGTGTAATAATCTCATACACTGGGTGTGCTGTGAAGCATAAAGCGCAGCCAAGGGCTTTAAATTAGTGCTATGTGGAACATGCCATTCATCCTGTGAAACTCTGGTGGAATGCCAATACCACTTCTTAAAATGCATTTTAGAATTTTGGGATAAATTCCCCAGTAATCCAAAAGCATTTTGCAGATTCATTATTTGAATTGTAAATTGCTATTCTGTGGTTTGTCTACTTTTGTAATTCTGCTATTTTAAAGTACAGAAAGCCATTCTACAGTTCAAATGCTACTGTGATTTTGTATTGAACCTTGGAATCGTATTACACGTAGAGGACTTTGTATGAACAATCATACGCAGCACGGCTATTTTCAGTCAAGAGTTTTCCATGGTAACAAGAGACATTGAGAGTGCAGCTCAAGAGGTCTCATTACCACGGAAACCTTGAGATTTAAAAACAGTCTTGTATGTGTATGGTTGCTCATACCCAATCTTTTATAGTGTATGGGCAACCATTGTTTTGATCCTGTGTCCAATGAAAAAAGGTCACCCTGTACTTAAATTGTCTTACTGTATCACAGGCTGTAGTGATTCTTTCCTATTCTGCTCACTTTCTGGGCCAGGCCTCACCACCGCGGCCTCTTCATCATGCCAGCGTGAAGATGTTCTGTCTTTTTGTGCTGCAGTAGTGATGTAGATAGTGCAGCACAACAACGTCGTGACATCACTACTGCAGCACAACAAAGTTATTCAACTCATGGAATTCCATCCTCAATAATGCACTCCCATGCACTATATGTGCTATTCAATGACACCACTTGATAGTGCTGGAATAGCATTCCGTGGTTTTAAAAGGGTGGCTTATGTAACTTCAGAATTCTAGTTAACTGGTGGGTTCAGGTTCTGTAGTTTTTGCCCATGTGCTTATGGGTTAGTGTCGCCTTTTGAGAATATGAAATTTGGACAGAGGAAAAGCGATTATGAGACAGGCATATGCTGCAACACATTTACTTAAAGGACAAAGTTAATTCTTTCGGAGATGGCTACTTTCAGTGCTTCAAAGTGGTGTAAGGAAGAGTCCAGCTGCCCCTTCTAAGTTGAGGAAACCAACATCCTCACAAAAAGAGGTGATGAAGAATGCAGAGCAGTTGTATGGTAAGAAAAGTCTGCGATATTTACAGAGGGAGAAAAATCCAGGAAGGCATTCGCAGCCAGGTAAGCAGAGGGGGAGAGAGGCAAATCAGAGTTATGAAGCAATTAAAGCACCATTGGGGCAGCAACACCCAGTGCAGAGAGCCACATATGCTGGAGACATAGAGAGGTGTTGTGAAAGTGACAGTAACATTGAAATGCCATTGGCTTACTGTTGGTAAGTGTTACCAAACATTTTTCTTTTGGTTTAGTTGCCCTTTACATTCCCATTTCCCTTGTTTTTTTATCCACTTTCAAATGCCATATGTCTCCTTGTTTCTCATGTTGGACCACCATCTTCCTCCTCCTTATCCTTTTCACATCCTCTTCATTCCTCTCAGTTGCTCTTTTTTTGTGTTGAAAATGGGGCCTTTTGCATTTTGAACTATAAGAATGCTACTCTGGCTCACAATTTGCATCAACAACAGGATTAGTATAATCACTGTTGCTGTGGTCATCAGAGTCCATCTGTTCTTCTTCCACTTTCCCGCCTGGCAATGCTGGATGAGTCCAACTACCAATGTGTTCAACTTTCCCCTCAACACACATGCACCATGTTTTCATGTGCTTCTTGTCCACTTCCTCTTCGTGTAAAATCCTCCTCCATCTCCTGATAAAATTCTTCTCCTTGAATTACCTCTTCCTGTGTATCCCATGACACACCATCTCCTGCTGAGATTCCTGTTTTACAGTCTCCTGTGACTTAGGCTCAACTACAAACTCACCCTGGAATTCTGCTGTTGGTACTGCTGCTGTGTCAGCAGCTGATTTTTAACATGCCTTATCTCAACACCACTACTTCACCCATCCACAACTCTTCAAGCCTCTGGTGGCAACACTGGCATTATTGGTGGTGGTGGTAGCAACTAAGGCACTGAGGACTGTTCCGCTGATACACCAACTTAACCCAGAGACACCCCTCTATTTCCTTTTCTCCACACTTAACAACTGTGTATTGCCATGCCCACACTCACACCTGTAGCCTGAACTGCCTGGACTGCTTTTCTTCAGTGTCTCATTACAGGATATCCATCAACAACCCCAAGAAAGTGAACTCATTTTCTTGCAGCACAGTGCACAAAACAAAGATTTCTCACATTCACAAAACAGCAAACAATTTAATTTAAGCTTAGACAAAATAAAGTGCATAGAGACCCCCCCCCCAATGCTGGAGACAAATGGAGTTATAGGCATGAAGACAGGAACAGGGAAAAGCCATTGCACTGCTGCTGATGAGTGTTATCAAACTTTTAGTTAAACAAAGATTTAGTGCATTCACCCTTTCCAAAATGAACACTCGAGCTGCAATTATTTAATTTTAACTCATAAAGGTTTTACTTCTGGAGCTTCAGCCTCACACTGATAAAAACTGCCAAGGAATATCTTACATGTCACACCCTTCGGTGTTTCATCAGAGATACCAATTACTGCAACAGTTACAAATTTATATACGTAATACAATTAAAAAATATGAACAACCAGTAAGATGACTTTTCCTTAATTAATTAACCGTGTGGTATAATCTGGCATTTCATTCACAAAAATAAAACAAACACATCACCATTAACAAATGCACCCTTATCAAAGACTGTTAGAAAAGCTTTACATACATTGAAAAAGAAAAAAAAAAGAATTTATTTTAATATTTTGATAGCTTCTTTCTTTAAAACTTCTTCACATAATGTATGTGATCACGGCTCCTTTTTGTATTGTAGACACTCATAGAATCTAGAAAACAACATACATATATTTACAGATAGATCGTATTAATAGTGCAAATAAGTATACATCTATACACACATAACAGCTGAATATACTGAAAATATCACAGGAGACAAAGATGCAGTATATGTTCACAAAGGTTTAAATCACTCATCAAACTCAGTTACCTTTAGTTAAACAGAAATGATGTTTTGTTTATTCAATCCTTATATGTGAACATAAATAGAGACTAATATGGGGTTGGAGGGATTATTAAGGAGAGGAGGTTTTACCTACTTCATCTTCTGTTTAACAAAAATGGTTTCAGTTCAAATTTTTCATTTAGACCTGGTGGATAAAGTGCACCCAACATATATATCCATTTCTGTTCTCTACAGTTTAAAGCATTCTGTAAATCTCCACTCCTAATGTTAACACATAGTCTGTCAATACCTATGACTTTCACCTTGTGGTCAGCTTTTTTATTTTGTGAATTAATATGTACTACCATTGCATAATTAATATTGTTATTCTTAATGGCAGCTATATGTTCATTCATTCTAAGGTGCAGTTGCCTTTTTCTCTCTCCTCACGTGAATTTGCCACAAGTACAGGTTAGCATATAAACAACTGCTTTTGTATTGTACCTCATTTCTCCTTGTATGTTTTCAACTACACCCGTTTTGTTGTTGGCAAATTCCTTCATTCTGATCATTAAACTGCAGGTATTGCACATGCCACATGGTTTAGACCCCCATTTTTCTCGGTCTGGAATAACAGAATCCTTTCTAGGTAAATAACTATGGACTAATTGGTCCCTTAAGTTAATACCTCTTCTGTAGGAGATTATAAGTGGTTTGTCAAACAATATCTGTAACTGTGGTGTCCCTCTCAGAATGGATAAATTGTTCCTAACAATATCTACCACTTCTTTGGATCCCACCCCAAAAGTAGTAACAAAATGCATGGCTAGTTCTCCTTTATTTTTCTAATTCCTCCCCCGTTAGTCTCTACTTATGTTCACAAATAGGGATTGAATAAACAAAACATCATTTCTGTTTAACAAAAGGTAACTGAGTTTGATGAGTGATTCAAACCTTTGTGAATATATACTGCATCTTTGTCTTCTGTGATATTTTCAGTATATTCAGCTATTTTGTGTATAGATGCATACTTATTTGCACTATTAACATGATTTATCTGTAAATATATGTATGCATGTTGTTTTCTAGATTCTATGAGTGTCTACAATATAAAAAGGAACCATTATCACATACATTATGTGAAGAAGTTTTAAAGAAAGAAGCTATCAAAATATTAAAATAAATTCTTTGTTTTCTCTTTCAGTGTATGTAAAGCTTTTCTAACAACAGTATTTGATAAGGTTGCATTTGTTAATAGTTACCACTAGATGGTGATCACAACAATATTTGTATTTGTTTTATTTTTGTGAATGAAATGCCAGATAATACCACATAGTTAATTAATTAAGGAAACGCCATCTTATTGATTGTTCATATTTTTGAATTGTATTACATATATAAAATTGTAACTGTTGTACTAATTGGTATCTCTGATGACCCACCGAAGGGTGTGAAATGTAAGATATTCCTTGACAGTTTTTATCAGTGTGGGACTGAGGCTGCAGAAATAAAATATTTATGAGTTAAAATTAAATAATTGCAGCTAGATTGTTCATTTTGGAAGTGGTGAGTGTGCTAAATCTTTGTTGGACTAACAGATACTGGACTTTTATGTTGCACCACCATCCCAGGGCCTACCTCATCTGTTTTGTACATTAATGTATCTCGGTGCAAGCATGGGTTCAAGTATTAAAATCTTCCAGTGAACAGGATTTCATCCCTATTACTGAGATGGAAAACAAAGTATGGATAACTGCGAACAAGGAAACGACCAGGGAGAAGGCATTTATGACTCCAAGTTTATTGGTGACACTGAGAATCCAACTATATACACTGCAGACATGGGTGCAAATGTGAGTACTGAGTTGATCTCTGAACAAAGTGAAGACAATATTCGGAATGCTTTTTTTACCTTAGAAAAATTAGCTACAAG
Source organism: Neoceratodus forsteri (assembly GCA_016271365.2). NCBI lineage: Eukaryota > Metazoa > Chordata > Ceratodontiformes > Ceratodontidae > Neoceratodus > Neoceratodus forsteri. The sequence goes on along the minus strand of CM028133.1, from coordinate 592,520,220 downwards.
AGCAAGGAGCCTTCATTGGCAAGAAAAGACTAAGGCAGCATACTTAACAGCTAAACATGTGCCAAGAGGACTTAAAATAATTAAGAGACCTACATTTGGAGAAGACAGGTTGAATTTTGTTAAGGAATGGGATACAATAATGTTGGAAGCATCTGACAAACTCATGGATTTGATCCGTAGAGTAAGTGCAGAAATGCATGAGGAGATTAAAAAAGGTTTGAAGGCTCAGGAAATTATTGTGGCAGGCTTCGAAGGGCATGTTGATTATAGTTGTTGTGAAAGGAAATTTAAAGACTACCTAATGAATTATGATTTAAAAATTCAAGCACAAACAAAGAAAAAGTGTTTAAGGGACTACAACTTTAAAAATAACATGATATTCAATTGGAAGAAATCTCCTGCCGTTGCACAAACTACTACACCTAAAATTGATCCTGACCCAAATGTAAGTGTTGCTGCAGCCACTGTTACAAATGAGACTACCATACCTTCTATCTTAAAACAAATCAAACAAGTGGATTATAGCACTGGGGAATGCACATCTGAATTAGGGGACAGTGAAAATGAGGGGTCTTTTTTAGGAATGACTCCTCCTGTGATAACGCCCAGGAGAATCATTCATTGTACAAGATTCCAGTTTCCATCAGAAGGAAGAGGGGAATCAAGAAGAGGATGTGGAAGATGAGGAGTGGCAAGAGGAGTAAGAAGAGGATGAAGAGAGTGGCGTCCACTTCCAGGACTAATCAACATATATTAACAGTCATTAATAGCTCTAGTAAAACCCTCATGGACAATGAGGTAAAAATATTGTCAAAAGAACTATCATTTATTTCTACCTATAGGTTAAATGAATTTGATGCTTTTGTAGATATTAATACATTTGTAAGAAAATTGAATTTAAAAGTATTCTTTGCTGACAAGGGGACAGTGGAAACAGTTACTGGGAGTCAGGGCAGACAAAGTGATGCAAATACAACTGATAGGATATATAGAAGCTGCTTTACACCACCTTCTACCATCTGCCCTCCCCTATGTGCAAGTGTAAATACTTATTTGGAGTGTTGTCTAAAAGATCTCACAGAACTGCATGAAAAAACATCCAATACACTTTTTAATAATTTCACTAAACCAGAGAGAATCTTTAAATGCTCTAATATGTGACCATGAAATTGTTATAAAATCAGCAGATAAGGGTGGCTCTATATAGTTATACAGGATAGAGAGAAATATGTATCAGAAATAAATAAACAGCTGTCTGATAAGGTTTTTTTATAAGCACTTGACCTTTGACCCCACTTCCAAGATACAGCAAAACATTGAGGCTTATTTATTGGATGCTTTCTATAACATTATGATTACACAAGATGAGCTATTTTTTCTGTCTGCCGACTGTTCCAAAAAACCTGCACTATACACATTACCTAAGATTCACAAACACCGTACAGAACCCCCTGGGCACCCCATCATTTCAGGGATTGGTTGGCTCACAGAGTCAATCTCTAAATATGTAGACAGTTATATTTGCCCTTTGGTCCCCAAATTAAGGAGTCACCTGTGGAACACAGGACATCTTTTAACCATTTTGGATGAAATGCAACTAGAAGATGACTGGCTACTTGTGAGCTTAAACATTGATTCCCTCTACACAAATATTCCTCATGAAGGAGGCCTGTCAGCTATTGAACACTGCTTAATTACTGAGATGAATCTTTCACAGACAAAAATAATTTTTTTGCTAAACTTGACTGAGATTGTCCTAAGAAATAATGTTTTTATGTTCGAGGGTAAAAACTACTAACAGCTGAAAGGATCAGCTACAGGGCAACATTAGCACCCAGTTTGGCAAATTAATACTTAGGAGAATGGGAGGAGAAATATGTTTTTGATTTTGAGAATAACCCATATAGGGATAAAACAGATGAGTATAAATGCTTTATCGATGACATATTTCTGGTTTGGAAAAGTAACGAATCTTAATTGCTTGAATTTGTTACATTTTTGGAAAAATGTAACTCTAATTTGAAGTTTGAAGTACATGTTGATAAATACAAAATAAACTTCTTAGATTTAACAATCGAAAAAATGGAGGATGGCACTATCCTAACAGATCTGTATAGAAAACAGTTTATTACATGCTCAAAGTTGTCACCCAGGCCACACTGTAAGGAATCTAGCAAAGGTACAATTCATTAGAATATAAAGGAATTGTGGTAATAATACTTTGTATTCCATGAGAGCTGAAGAACTAGGAGATAAACTTATAGAAAGGGGCTATAAAATGGGGAATATATCTAAAACGAGACTCAAAATTGACAAGTTACCCAGGGAAAAATTACTGAAATCAAAAAGCAAAAATAAAGGAGAACAAGCAATGAATTTTGTTACTACTTTTGGGGTGGGATCCAAAGAAGTGGTAGATATTGTCCTGGATACTCCCCTCTTCCTCCACAAAAACAGACACCATCATTTGTTGTTGTGCTCAGATTGGCAATTAATTTATTTCAGTTCATAATTCCATATTCCATTCCAATTCCTTTATTATCATATTTCCATCATTTTGTTTATTCCATCCAATATATATCAATCTCTAATTATTCTTCCCCCAGGTGAAGACCTGGGTGCCTTCTTCTTCTCCTTTTCCGTTAGGTAACGGTGAAAACCGAGACCGCTTTTTCTTCATCTTCCTTCTCTTCTTGTGTTATTCCTTTTTCCTTCCCCCCTCCCCTCCTTTTCCCCCCCCACAGTCCTTAGCCACATTATCACCTGCCATCCATGGCAGTCCTTAACCATATCCATACTTGCCATCCACCTTTGGCAGCCCGTAACCATGTTATCACCTGCCATCCACCTTTGGCAGTCCTTGCCCATATCCTCCGCTGCCATCCACCATTGGCAGACCCATCTTTTTCCAGCCTGGATGTGCTTTCCATCCGCACCATCACAGACCCCCATACAGTCCCCTCCTGACTGTCCTCTTTATTCATTCCTTTTTGACAGGGTGGGTGGGAGGTATACAAAACTCCAGCAAAAGTGGCTGAGGCCCCCTTGTGCTGTCCCTCAAGTACCTCCCTATCTCCCTTCCCTTCCTGTTTATCTGCCCATTGTTCTGCTCCCCTTAGCCCCTTCCCTTCCTCCCCTCCCCCCTTCTGAGCACAACCATTTTACTCCTGGGAGCAGGGGTGCACCAGCACAACCTGGTCTGCCCTCTAAAGGGGCAAACTCCATTGTCCTGGATACCCCCCTCTTCCCCCACAAAAGACAGACACCATCATTTGTTGTTGTGCTCAGATTGGCAATTAATTTATTTCAATTCATAATTCCATATTCCATTCCAATTCCTTTATTATCATATTTCCATCATTTTGTTTATTCCATCCAATATATATCAATCTCTGATTATTCTTCCCCCAGGTGAAGTTTTGGATACCTCCCTCCCACCCAAGGCCTGTTTGCCAGGTCATTTCCTCCCAAATGTATAATAATTAGGTCTGGCCTGGGCCACTGTTCACCTATTTCTGTTAACGTGGGAAGCAGCTGAGCCCATCTCATTCCCCGTATTCCATGCCTTGTTTTAACCTGCTCCATCCTTGCATCATTCTTCTGATGAACAATGTCTTTGTCGGGTCCCTCCACCCTTTCAGACTGCAGATAAACCCGATCCCTGCCAGGTAAACTCCCATTGAGGAGTGGGCTATGCCTTTTTGCCACTGTTCTCACTGTGAACATTCCCAACTGTTCCTCTGTGAGTGGCCTACTTACCTCCATCTGGTGCTCTGCCCTGAATGTTTGAAATACTCGCCAGGCCCCGTTGTAGGCCCTCAGAGTCTGAGGCGCCCATCTTTTTCCAGCCTGGACGTGCTTTCCATCCACACCATCACAGACCCCCATACAGTCCCCTCCTGACTGTCCTCTTTATTCATTCCTTTTTGACAGGGTGGGTGGGAGGTATCCAAAACTCCAGCAAAAGTGGCTGAGGCCCCCTTGTGCTGTCCCTCAAGTACCTCCCTATCTCCCTCCCCTTCCTGTTTGTCCGCCCATTGTTCTGCTCCCCTTAGCCCCTCCCCTTCCTCCCCCCTCCCCTTCTGAGCACAACCATTTTACTCCTGGGAGCAGGGATGCACTAGGACAACCTGGTCTGCCCTCTAAAGGGGCAAACTCCATTGTCCTGGATACCCACCTCTTCCCCCACAAAAGACAGACACCATCATTTGTTGTTGTGCTCAGATTGGCAATTAATTTATTTCAATTCATAATTCCATATTCCATTCCAATTCCTTTATTATCATATTTCCATCATTTTGTTTATTCCATCCAATATATATCAATCTCTGATTATTCTTCCCCCAGGTGAAGACCTGGGTGCCTTCTTCTTCTCCTTTTCTGTTAGGTAACGGTGAAAACTGAGACCACTTTTCCTTCATCTTCCTTCTTCTTGTGTTATTCCTTTTTCCTCCCCCCTCTCTTTCTTCCCTTTTTTCCCAATAGCCAGTCTCCAGCTTGTGTTGATGGCTGGCTTCCCCATTAACTAGGGTAGTCTTCACCCCTACTCCAGGGGAGCTTCTTTCCATTTTTATCTGTTATAATCTGCCCCCTTTTCCCTTTTTTTTTTATCTCCCATTGTTTGCCTGTCTCCTCCAATCTTCTATGAATCCCATCATTTCCATATTGAACATGTCTATAGCTACGTCTGACACGTGTACCCCATCTGATCTGTAAAATTCGTCTACCCACTCTTCTACCCCCTCAGTATTACCTGACCTCCCATTTGCCTTACCAATGTCCCCACCCTCCTGTTCATCTTCCTCCTGGCCCTTTCTACTGCTCTGTGGCTGTTCTCTTGCCTCCACACTCTCCTCGGTATCATATCTGACCAAGTGATGCACACTTGCGGCCACTGCTGCCTTGTAGTTCTTAAGTCCTTTTTTATTTGTAAATATGTGTCCACCCAAGGCCTGTTTGCCAGGTCATTTCCTCCCAAATGTATAATAATTAGGTCTGGCCTGGGCCGACGTTCACCTATTTCTGTTAAAGTGGGAAGCAGCTGAGCCCATCTCATTCCCCATATTCCATGCCAGAACAACCTACACCTTCTCACATCTTGGTATAGCTGTTTTCCCCCAGACTTCTTCTCTGCTCTCTTTCTGGCCCAATAGATGTAGGAATGGCCGCAGATCCATATTTCTGTGATCCTCCCTCTACCTATAGGGTGCAAGCAAAATCATTAATATATACAAGCTCAATATGCCGCTCACCTATTTATCCCCTCTTTCCCATGCACCCATTCCTGTCTATTCCCCCTCTTTTTTTTAATTTTTTATATTTATATATATATTTTTTTCATTTCAGTGCTCTGATGTATCTTTTGTAACTGGCCAATCGCCAGCGTCCCTTTTCTAATATTGTGTTCACTGTCTCACCTGCCACCGCCCACTGCGAGGTGGCCCCAATCCACAGGGAATGGGAAGAATAATTAGCTGGGTCTTCTCCTAAGAATTGCATGCCCTTCTTCAGTATTGCCGTGACTTGGTAGCCAGTCACCCGTCTCCCATCCCTGTGTACAAATAATTTCCCTGTCCTGTTCCCCTGCGCTGTGGCGAAAATCCACAGCGCCTGCACCGGGCATATTGTGCCCTCTGTTTGACTCTTTAGCGTCACCATGTAACCTTCCCCCCTTGATCAGTCTTAGACCTCCTAATCCTGATCTGTATCTCATTCACTCCCAAGTTTATGTCATCCCAGTCTAGCCCCCCTTTCTCATCCTCTTTCCCATGACCCACTACCTCACTCACTCTCATGGCACCTGCAAACATTATCACGTAGATCGTGTGAAAAAGTTGGGCCTCGCTCCGTGATCTGCTGATTACTGGGACCACCCCCTTTAGCTTTATAAGCCATTGTTCCCCTATTGGCCTCCTGCTATCTGCTGATCCTTGTTTTAACCTGCTCCATCCTTGCATCATTCTTCTGATGAACAATGTCTTTGTCGGGTCCCTCCACCCTTTCAGACTACAGATAAGCCCAATCCCTGCCAGGTAAACTCCCATTGTGGAGTGGGCTATGCCTTTTTGCCACTGTTCCACTGTGAACATTCCCAACTGTTCCTCTGTGAGTGGCCTACTTACCTCCATCTGGTGCTCTGCCCTGAATGTTTGAAATACTCGCCAGGCCCCGTCGTAGGCCCTCAGAGTCTGAGGCACCCATGAACTGCGAAACAACACTTCTGCTCCTTCCTGCCAATGTCCCAGATGTTCGTTGGTGTGGGTGGTTTTTAATTCCTCTGCTGCTGGTGCCAGCCTCTGAAAACAGTCCAGCTGCAGATGGGAAAGGCTGTCAGTCAGAGTGTTGTGTACCCCTTCTATGTGTTGTGCTCTAAATGACATGTTCAGTTGCAATGCCCTTAAAACTAAATGTCGTTACACCTGCATGACTGTATCCAATCTGGCTCCCTTGTTGTTCAACACATATACCACTGCTCTGTTGTCACACCAAAACGTTACTTTTTGATCCAGTAATTCCTCTCCCCAGACCAAAGTACATGTCCATATGGACATGATCTTTAGCAATGTAATGTCTCTCACCTTCCCCTCCTGCACCCAGCTGGCCGGCATGGTTCCGCAAACCATCTGCCTCTCATGAACCCCCACATGCCCAGTCCCCCAGCTGCATCTGTGTATAGATCGAGTCTGTGTTGTATAGCCATTCCTCCTGCCAGAACGAGCACCTGTTGTACTCCCTAAGGAATTCCTCCCAAATCTTAAAATCCTCCTTAACCCCTCACGTCAAGTCTACCCAGTGATGAGATTTGGTGACCCCTGCTGTAGCCCTGGCTAACCTCTTTGTGAATGTCCTCCCTGGTTCGATGGCCCTGCAGGCAAAGTTCAAGTGCCCCAGTACCTGTTGTATTAGCTTTAGCTATACCTGTCTCCTGCTGGTGTGTAATTGTATTAGTTTTTTCAGCTTATTGACTTTCTTATCCGGTAGTCTAAATACCTCATTCGGGGCATGTATCTCAATCCCCAAGAATTCTATAACCCTGCTGGGCCCCTCCTTTTTTTTATCTCCAGGGTCAGTGGTACCCCCAACTCCTGACACAATTCCTGGAATTTACCCAGCATCATTTGTGCCTCCCTCTTTTATCTTCCAATGAATAGGAAATCGTCCAGATAATGGATGGCCATCCTATAACCTGTTTTTTCCTGAAATATCCACTGCAAACAGGTGCTGAAAGCCTCAAATGTAGCACATACTGGGAACAACCCATTGGCATTGCTTTGTCAAAATAGTAACTTCCCCCACTTTTGAAACCCAATAGATCCCAGTCCTCCCTCCTGACTAGAAGCAGTCTAAAAGCAGACTCAATGTCCATTTTAGCCATCCATGCCCCCTCAGTGGCCCGGATCATCCGGACCGCATCCTCTAGTGTCGCATAAGTCATCCTACTGTGTTCTTCACTGATGAAGTCATTCACTGACTCCCCTTCTGGATAGGACAGGTGGTGAATCATTCTGTATTCCCCTTCCTGCTTCTTGGGAACCAGACCCAATGGTGATATCTGCATGTTCTGCAATGGGGGGTTATCAAACGGCCCCTCTACCCTCCCTGCTGCTACTTCCTTTTCTATCTTCTGACTCAGTACCTCCTCCTTCCCTGTCACTGACCCTAGGTTGCTGGCCTCCATTGCTTGCCTAGGCCCTGTAAACTGTAATGAAAAACCAGTGCTGAAACCCTTCAAAATCATCTCTCATACTCTTGTGTCTGGATATTTGTCCATGTATCCTGCCCGTACCTTAGCTTTGATGGGGGTTCTGGCCATCCCAAACTGTTCCTTGTCCTGCCCCCCACCCTTCCCCCTTTCCCCCTGACTGACCTCTCGCCCTTCATCGGCACTGCCCCCCCGCTTGTGTTCCCCTACCCCGTCCTCCCCTATTCCATGTCTGGCCACTGAAACCTTGACCTCTCGAAAAAAACTGCTGGCCTGTCCCTTGCCCCCATGCCCTTGTGCCCCTTGGCCCCATGCCGTTCTACATTTGCTTGCTGGGTGGCCTCCCCCACACCTTGAGCACACATACTGAAATTGACATTGAGGCCAGGAACAAAAGGCTCTGTTATAAGTCCAGCAGCATCTCTGGGTCCCAAAGCTCTTCTTGTTCCAATCCCCCTTGGGTGTGGATTGGTCTGTGACGTAATCCGTCCATAAATCTGTCTGTTTGGTGTCCCATCTCACATCCCCAAACGTTGCCATTCTCTGCCTAAAGGATTCATCATAGTATAACCACCCCATCCCACCCTTAGCCTTTGCCTTCCAAATTATCAGTGAATAGGTAATGAGCGGGATGCCTAACTCTGGCCTTTTTTCCATGACAATGGCTGAGAAAGTAGAGAAACCTAGGAACCATCTATCCCAAGTCTTCCCTTTTGTGAACTTATCTTCCTCTTTCTTCCCTAAAAGCACTATAGCCACTGCCATCTCACTCTTACTTATGCCTTCAGCTTCCTCATACTTGGCGACGGCCTCACGGCTCACCAAGGTGAATATGTCCACATATTCTCCTCTCCAAATTTTTTCCTTCATGGTCAGCGGCACATGCTTGCCTATCCTCATTCCAGGGGTGCCTATCTGTCTTGTCCATTTTCCCTCTCTCTCCATTCCCTGTTCCTTCATTTCTGTCTCATCCGTCTCCCTCCTGATCTCTGCCAGTGCCATTTCCATTGTGCTCCATACCGCCTGCTCCTAATGCCGTTACCAGTTTCCCTATATATTCTTTTATACTGTCCCCCACTGCACTGGATGTATTACCTGTAACCTTGTCCGGGCCGTCCTGCCTGGATTCTTCCAAGGTCCCTCTTGTTTCTTCCAGCAGCTGAGGAGGGAGTTGGTCTGCTGGGTTTTGTGGAGGGATCAAACCATTTTGGGCATGGCGACTGGGCTCGACCTGTGAGATGCCACCCTGATCAGGGTGGGGGACTGGTGACACAGTGACTGTAGGCTGCAGGGGTAATGAATCCGCCATCTCGGCCAGCCCTGCTACCACCGTCAGTGCCTTCCTGGCTGGCCGTTTTCCCTTGCTGCCCTTCCCCGCAGCCACCTTTCTCTTTTCGTCGGGTCTCCCTGGTTCCTTTCCCTCCACCAGCTCCCACATCCTGTTTGTTTTGTCCGCTAATTCCATTATAGCCTTGTAAGCTTCCTCTTTTGATGGCCTGATCTTTTTTGGTGCCATTGTCCTCTATCACTTTTCCCTGTGAAAACAACTATGAGAGGAAAACAAGGTTAATTGTATACTGTACCATCTGGAAAGCCTTTTACTTTCACCTGTATGGCCGAAACCTTCTCACCCGTGCCCTGACCTGCCCTTGCATACCATTGTCTCGTGGCTTCTGGTGTTCCTTTTCCAAGAAGCTCTATCCTTTCCCCCCATGGCCTTCCCAGCCTCCCTTTCCTTGCATGTCCCCCTCTCCTTCTGGCCGCTGGTACCCCCAGGCCTATCCCTTGTCCCTCCTTTTCACCGTCGCTTCCCCTAGTGTTGCACCATGTGGCCTCGTACTCTTGTGACCCGAAAACCATCTTCTTTCTTTTTATTTATTTATTTATGATTTTATATCTATATATATATATATATATTTTTTTTTTTTAATTATCCCTGGCTTCAGCCACACCCCCAATCCATTCTGCATATAACGTATGCCAGCTTAAGGCTACTGTATCCCCTTGCGCTGCCAATTCCCTTCCTTGCCCTTTCTGAGGCCTGCTGTAGAGTTGTCCTCCCTTTCTAGCTGGGCCACATGGCCCTTCGGGCGTGCAACGTCACGTCCTGCCTATTTGCCGCTGTGGCTCCGACGTCCGACCCGTTGATTGCCTGGCCCTTCCTAGGCTTCCCTCCGTCTTGTACTGATTACTGTCCTGTTGGTAAAACACTCCCTTCCCATGCATAGCCCCCTCCTTGGCCACCGTTATACCTTGCCCTGTTTACATCGTGGCCTGGTTATGGCATGCGACGTCATGCCATGTGGCCATCTTGTAGGCACCATGCTCACCCCTTTCCCCAGGCTTCCCCAATGCCCCCTAATGTCCTCCTATCTGATGAACAGCCCCCAAATCCCCCAGATCTCTCAGGCCAACACTCGTTGCTGTAGTTAGTTGCCCCCCATTGTGTTCCTGTGAGGCCCGCTGCCTGTTACCCCGCTATCCTCTTTCATGTGCGCCTTTCCCCCTTGCCTTGCCAGGCCCCACCACTTCATGCCACCACCCAAAAACACTCCCCTCCCCTGTTGAGCCCCTTCCTTGGCCCCCACTATACTTTAGAGCAAGGGCCTGCTCGCATCGTGGCCTGGTCACAGCATGTGATGTCACACCACGTGGCCATCTTGAAGGCCCCACGCTAAACCCCACACCAAATAACATCCTCCTGGTTGATGAAAAACACCCCCCCAAATCCCCCAGGCCTTCCCTGCCAATCACTCGGTGCTGTAGCTTTTCCTCACCTTGGCCCCCATTCTGCTCCTGCGAGGCCCGCTGGTGGCAAACCATGCTCTCCCCCTTTCATGTGCACCTCTCCACACCTGCCTTGATTGGCCTCCAGCTTTGGGCTACCACCCCAGCCTACCACGATGCACACTTTATCCCTGTATCCCCGTCTTGCACCCCAATCTTTTCCAATTCTCTCTCACTTCCCTATCGTTGTGATTCGCAACCAAAATGAAGCTCCCATGAGTCTCTTGTCTCCTCTGTCGGTCCACACTGTGCAACCACCCTTACCTTCAGTGCAAAATCACCCTTACCACAATTTGCAATGCACAATTCACTGCTATTCTTCCCGTTTCATCTGTATTCAAATCTAAACCCCCCGAAATAGCGATGCACAATTCATCACCCTTCTTCCGCGCCTCATGTCTGTTCTACACAACCTTGCTATCATTGCCCTGTTGCCACTAACTTAAACAATGTGTTTCCTTTTCCTCTGCATCATAGCTTTTTTTTTAGTACACAGCCTTCTCACAACTTGCTGCTTCCCTCTCCATATATCTATATATTCTTCAAACATCATACTACATCAAATCTTCCTGTTGTTTGTCTCCTTACCTCCTTTATGCACAAACCTTCCAATTAATTTGCCAATCTGACGTGCTGCAGTTTCAAATTAGCTCAGTATCCAAAACTCCAGCAAAAGTGGCTGAGGCCCCCTTCTGCTGTCCCTTAAGTACCTCCTTATCTCCCTCCCCTTCCTGTTTGTCTGCCCATTGTTCTACTCCCCTTAGCCCCTTCCCTTCCTCCCCCCTCCCCTTCTGAGCACAACCATTTTACTCCTGGGAGCAGGGGTGCACCAGGACAACCTGGTCTGCCCTCTATAGGGGCAAACTCCATTGTTAGGAACAATTTATCCATTCTGTGGTGGGGGGGCACCACAGTTACAGATATTGTTTGACAAACCACTTAGAATCTCCTACAGAAGAAGTACTAACTTAAGGGACCAATTAGTCCGCAGTTATTTACCAAGAAAGGATTCTGTTATTCAGGACCTAGGAAAATCGGGGTCTAAGCCATGTGGCATGTGCAATACCTGCAGGTTAATGATCAGAACGAAAGAATTTGCCAACAACAAAACAGGTGTTGCTGAAAACGTATAAGGAGAAATAATGTGCAATACAAAACCAGTTGTTTATATGCTAACCTGTACTTGTGGCAAATTCTACATGGGGAGAACAAAAAGGCAGCTGCTCCTTAGAATTAATGAACATATAGCTGCCATTAAGAAAAACAATATTAACAGTGCAAAGGCAGTACACATTAATTCACAAAGTAGTAAAGCTGACCACGAGGTGAAAGTCATAGGTATTGACAGACTATCCGTTAACATTAGGGGTGGAGATTTACAGAATGCTTTAAACTGTAGAGAACAGAAATGGATATATAAGTTGGGTGCACTTTATCCACCAGGCCTAAATGAAAAATTTGAACTGAAACCATTTTTGTTAAACAGATGAGGTAGGTAAAATCTCCTTTTCTTAATAACCACCCCCCCCCATTCGTCTCTATTTATGTTCACAAATATGGATTGACTAAACAAAACATCATTTCTGTTTAACAAAAGGTAACTGAGTTTGATGAGTGATTTAAACCTTTGTGAATATATACTGCATCTTTGTCTCCTGTGATATTTTCAGTATTTTCAGCTGTTATGTGTGTACAGATGTATACTTATTTGCACTATTAACACAATCTATCTCTAAATATATGTATGCTGTTTTCTAGATTCTATGAGTGTCTACAATATAAAAAGGAGCTGTGATCACATACATTATGTGAAGAAGTTTTCAAGAAAGAAGCTATCAAAATATTAAAATAAATTATTTTTTTTTCCTTTTCAATGTATGTAAAGCTTTTCTAACAACAGTCTTTGATAAGGGTGCATTTGTAAATAGTTACCACTAGATCGTGATCACAACAATGTTTGTATCCGTTTTATTTTTGTGAATGAAATACCAGATTATACCACATGGTTAATTAATTAAGGAAACGCCATCTTATTGGTTGTTCATATTTTTGAATTGTATTACGTATATACATTTGTAACTTTTGTATTAATTGGTAACTCTGATGAAACACCGAAGGGTGGGAACTGTAAGATATTCCTTGGCAGTTTTTATCACTGTGGGACTGAGGCTGCAGAAATAAAAAGTTTATGAGTTAAAATTAAATAATTGCAGCTTGAGTGTTCATTTTGGAAGGGGTGAGTGTGCTAAATCTTTGTTGGACTAACAGATACTGGACTTTTATGCTGCATCACCATCCCAGTGCCTACCTCATCTCTGTTGTATGTTATCAAACTTTATTCTTTGGTGTGTTCAAAAATCAGCTGCTGTTACTTCAGAAGGTGATTTCTGAACATGCAAAATCTCACAACTGTTACTTAGCCCACCCATGACTCTTTTCCCCATCCAGTTATTGGCAATTGTCTTCTTTGTTTGTAAATTACAGTACCTATGAACCTATAATACTGGTACTACTTGTGGTAGTGTTAGCATTTGAAGTACTAAAGGGCTGTGCAGAAGATATACCAGATGACCCGGGGGCACTGCTTCATTTCCCTTTCTTTACACTTTTCAAGTGCATATTACTGTGCCCACACCCATGGCTTGAACCAATTTTCTATGCACTAACAACACTGGAGAGCATAAACTATTTTCTTATATAGGTGAGTACACAGTACAAAGTATTCTCACACTCCTAAAACAACAAAAAATGACACTGAATTACACTCAGAGCTTCAGCTTATCTCTCATGATTGCTATGACTGACTGTGTCCAGAGAATCCTATCATCCACAGCCCACTGCATAAATGCAGCAATTACCTAACACTACAAAACATGTCAGCCACCAAAATTTGAAAATTAATGAGAAAAATGTCCTGTGGTCATTTTATATCCTCAAGTTATGTGATGTATCTCTGAATGCTACCTGGTCCTATGGAGTATATAGGGCCCTGCATAATCTCTCTGTCCCTCACACTGCAAAAATTATAGTCAGACAGCTTACACTACAGGTGAACAAGCCAGAGCAGGCTCGAGCCTACTGCCTGGATTGATTTGACCTACAGAAGCAACTGAGAGCCAAAGTCAGACCAAGTCAGTTATGGTCAAATAAGTATTTTTGTCAGCCTGATCAGTGAGTGTAGTGTCTGAAACGTTCAACTCCTCTGTAGAGAACAGCTTGCAGTAGCCAGGACTCTGCTCGTGTTTTGGTTTGTAGAGTCAAACAAGACCCTGGATCAGCTCTAGACTGGCTCTAGATGAAAAAGTCCTGACTTGCCCACCTGTAGCTCACACTGAAAAATATAAATCCTAGCAAAAAAAAAAAAAACCTTCTAAAGACTTCTTTGACATGTTAACTACAACCTGCAATAGAAGTATGCAAGTATGAGCAAGTTGTCAGCAAGTGTTGTACAGAATTTTCTTCAATAAAACTGTAGCAGCTCATGAGAGCAGATCCTCATCTCATGATTGCCTCTTGAGTTCTATAAGATTCCAGTGCACTTAGGGAGTCACATGGTGTGGACATTCTGTATGAAAGGCACCCTATCCAAAAAACATCCACAGAATCCTTTTCCTCAAAAGGTCTAGTTTAATAGAGTATCAAGCACTTCAGCAGAAAACTAAACTGCCTCACAGAAACAAGGCATGACAGCATTCCACAGTTTGCACTGCAGAGTCAGAGTAAATGGTAGAATTCAAGTACAGTTTCATAACAGAAACTGGCCATCAAGGCATCCTAATGGATCCCCAGGCAGGTGTGTAAGGGTCATTAGGAAACAAGTGGGTGTATTCCTGATGATATTTTTACTCACTTCCTTCGAAATTGCTTACAATATAGATGGGCTCCATGAAAGGAATGCTTGAATCCTGTGGACAGGCAAAATGGTGTTTTGCTATTTTACAGCAAAAGTTCAACATTCTGCTTCCAATGGAATTCTATAGAGTTTGTCAGAAATTTCATGGCATTTTCATTCTACCTGAAAATGAAAATTCTGCACAGTATTACTTTCAACCACCCAGGAAGTTAAATTATTACAGTAAAATGCACATCTAGTAAAATGTGTGCATTATTTTACTTATAATATGCATACTATCTCAAATGCATGACACAGCAATGCCATACAGGCTGCAATGCAAAAATGTTGCAGTATACCACAATATGCTGCAGGGAACAGTGTAATTAAATGGCAATTAAGCCCTTTTGTCATGCAGTGTTTTGTGATTGAAATCTACAAACAAAAGTGCTATCATAATTGACATTGAATGGCATTCTTGTTGGCAGCCTGACCTGAATGATGAGATGGGGACTGCCCTGTTATCTACTAGAGGTATGCTATTCTTCACAGTTTTTCTTTATTCACTTCTTAGCTCCCTCACCCAGACTTTCTGCAGTTTGTTTTTCCACTCCTTTCTTTCTTCTTTCTTGGCCACCTCGGCAAACTCCTCTCTGGCGTACTGGTCATTGCTACTACTGGTTCTGATATACACTTCTATTATATTTCCCCTGCACTCCACATGATTTTCCCTCACCAAGAGGCCTTTGTTGGCTCTGGTATAGTTTAGTCAACCCCAGTATTTCATGTTTACAAGTTTGCAGGAGGTGAAACCAGATCCAATGACATGGATAACTCAAGAGAAACTGTCATAGAGGCAATTAAGATTTTTGTTCCTTGTAGCACCCAAGCACATCCCAATGCCTGCATGTGCACAATACAGGGCTGGCATATGGGGAAGCAGAGGATGTTGTCCTGTTGCTGTTCCCAAGTACTTGTACAGAGCATGGATTGTACCCCTTCTTGAAACCTGTGACCACTGCCTCCACAGCACTCCTATCACTCCATTTGCGCAGAGATGGAAGCCAGCCCTGAAAAGATCTTTTTGAGTGCTCACAGTGGTGGCTGCAGCTACGATGTCTAATTAGGCTTATCTGGGTGCCATCACTGACAACTGTAGCAGGGGCCTTAGAACTCATAATGAATTTTCCATTGTTCAGATATTTTATATCTGTAGAAAGCCTATAAATAAAGAAAGTATAAAATCCTACTGAGAGGACTGAAATTGGTCATCGCAGTCACAATAGCAACAAATGAATCAATAACAGCTTCTATAATGGACGCAGTTTTTTTTCTTTGTGGGTTCTCCATACTGTAGTTAGCCATGCTGACAAACCTGGTTCAAGTCCCAAACCTGGATCATGGCTGTTGACTAGCCTAAGAAGGAGGCATCCCACAAGAACCCTTCCTCCTCTGAGTCAATGGGATGATCTTCCAACTCATAAATTGCCACATGGCATTCCCTGAGCAAGAGATGGAGTAACAAGTTAGTGACACCAGCAGCACTGCCATGGAAATGGAAGCACACTCATATATGCTGCCAATGGTGTTGGAAAGGGGTATGATGAAAAAATGGAATGGATGGGACAGTGAATTGTACAGTACCTCCTCTTATGCTATTTTTGGTGATGTGCTATTGATCAGAATGTATACTTACAGTAGATCATGTGGGTTATGACTTGTGGGTACTACTGTACATGGCCAATTGGGTTAAGATTTAAAGGTGCTTCTTGAGTGACTAATGGTATTTGGGTGCTGCTTGTGCTACTTATCTGTATAATTTTTTTGTTTATTATTGTTGATGTTTTATCTTTGTTTTGTATCAGCACTTTGATTTCTTGAAAAGCACTTTATAAATAAATTTTGATTTGATTTGATTTGATTTGTAATTCAAAGGCACACTACTGTACATGACTACTTCATGTGCTACTGTGTAGATTATAAAATTTGTTGGGAAAATCATGCAATATAATTGGAAGAAAACTGTTATTCATTCAGCGTAACCCAACAGTGTGATATTGTATCAAGCACCCCCAGACTAATTTATACTACCAAATCATTGTATTTGCTCAACTGTTTCAAGGAATCCCAAGCACTTCAAAAGTTTGAAAGGGGTTTATTTCAATGAACCCCAACCAAATGACACTACCAATTTACTTCACTGGTTCCACTGTTTCAAGGCATCCCAAATACAGCAACAGGAAAACAGTTTAAAGTTTCAAACTCTCTATTTCTCCCCATTTCGCCTTTTTCTCTTTTACTTATAGAAGATAGCAATACCCATTTTATATGTACAACTTCCAACTCCAGGTGTTGTAAGTTGTGTTCAATATACCATAGATATGGGCAACTGAAGCAACTCAACTTCACCCATATGACTCCAACACCTGTATCTATGTTATATTGAGCACAACCCAAACACTGTTTTGTGTCTTTGCTTACTTATAACATACAGTATGTACTTTACAGGCCTGTACTGTTCCCTTCCTTAGTCATGAACTCTGTGGATTGGCTCAGAAATTCACACAGAAAATTAAACATAGTAACATAGTAATATTAACAGGGACACTAAGTCCATCATTTCGGCCATTTTTCATAAACAGGGATCTTTCAAGCCTCTCAGCTGATAGCAAAAATTATGGTAAAGCAGCACAATGCAGTGGTGGATCCAGGAATTGACAGAAGGAGGGTGCATTTAGCTATGAAAAGCAAACTCCTCTGTGGCGGGTCTAGGGACATGTCCCCCCAAAGAAATTTTTAAAATGTAAGGTGTGAAATGGTGCATTTGGTGTACCAACCAGAAAGCAACACTGCCACCTCAAAGACCAACACAGTGACAGATTTTGCCTGAAATTGTTGGGTCGCTGTGCTGGTCCCCCAGACACCAGCGGTGCATCTCCTGGTGTTGCACCCCCTCTCCAACTCCAACTCAAAGTTGTGTATTTAGAGATTAGTGATGTGAGAGGTTTGGGGGTGCAGCTCCTCTTTAAAAACAATGAGACATCCCCAACAGTGCAATGCTGACAGTCGACATTGCAGTTGAAGTTGGGGATGTCTGTGAAGCAGAATTCGCTCCGCTATAGCTAAAACATGCATTTTGGTGCATTTTAGGCTCAGTTTCAGGAGAAAAGTGTTGACTACCCCCCTCCAAAAATCTCCTAGTTCTCTCTCCATCACAAAGCAGCTGCAAACAGTAATGGCTGCCTTTCATGAATATAATGATTCTGAGGGAGATGTCTGGTTGTTCAGATAGAACAACCAGACATGTCCATCATCTTCCTTCCCATCCCTTCTGAGGCAGCTTGTCACAGTCAGGACTGTGATGGAGAGAAAATATGAGATGGGCTCAGGTGAAAAGGACATGAACAGAGAAACATAAAAAAAAAATAAAAGAAGACAGCAGTTGTGTTCAGCTTATGTCAGTTAAGTTTATTTATGGAATCAAATAAAGTTTCATTAAAAAAAGAATATGCACTGTTCTGACAAAATTGCATACCAACTAAACAGTGTTAATTTTTGAAAAGCTTATTGTGTAATATCCAACATTTAACCGAACAGATTCAGGAGAAGCATACGTCTTGGATGTTTTTTGGCAAATAAATCAAAAACTGCACAGTAGTCTATTGGGATGTCTCTATGTAGAAAGAGCAACAGTAAGCTGTTTAAGCAATCCTGGCCCATTGTGCTTTGCAGTTCTTACTTGATGAACTTTAATGAGGAATTTGCTCTTTCTACTCCAGCAGTTGTAACTGGACTTAACAAAAGAATACTGAGTATAAATGTTATTTTGGGAAACATGTGGACATTTGTCTGTGCCAAGGTGTCCTTTAAGTCAGCAGGTAATGAACCGTGAGTGCTACAAGATAAGGATTCCCATTTTCTTTTCCATAATCGGAGCTCCTGGTGGAAGGTTGATGGAGAAGGCAGGTCATCACCAAATAAGCTTCAAAGTTCATTTTCTTCTCAGGAGTGAGGCTGCCAAGGTTTGATGAGATGAGGGAGAGGCCTTGTACAGCTGTCCAAGACACGACTGTGAACCTTCTGGACAGTTATGAAATGAGGTGCTCAGGAAAGGGGATAAAACGGGCCCTCCTCTGGAGTATCACCCTCTACATGGTTTCTCTGTGTTTGATATGTGCAGTGATGTGGAATGGGTAAGTCTTCCTGGTCAGATAATTTGTTCATTTCTACCATCACTTCAAACAGGATGTGGAACTCTTTGTCAAGATTTTCATGACTTGAGTAGAATTCATGAAGCACAAGTTTAACCTGTTCATAAGCATAGACTATGTCCTGGGAAGATCCTTGTAGCAACTTGTTAAGTGCCTTGGTGAAGCCAAACAAGTGTCTTGTTAATTGAAATGCAACAGTGAAACTGGGCTTTGTGATGGAATTGTATAGCCCATGTGCTTCAGAAACAGTTTTTGTGCCCCAGTGTTTTTCCCTATTGGTTGACATGTTTTTGAGACAGTCAAGCACAGCTTTGTGCAAGTGATGAAAATCTTCAAAGGATGTATGCCTCTCCACCCATCTGGTCTCACACAGTAACTCCACTTTTTGTTTCTCCACAGGCTGTTCTCCATTTTTGGATCTTTCAGAGTTCATCTGCTGAAATGACTGCTCCAGGTGCCTTTGGCATTTTGGAGAATACTTGAATAAGATACCAACTTCCTTTACAGCACTTATCATCCAGGTTATTTCTGGTAGTTCATAAGCTTTTGAAAGAACAAGGTTTAATTGGTGACTAGCACAGTGATAATAAATGGCCCTTGCTACTGCTTTTTGGAATAGTGCAGCACACCCCTTTTGTACCTCTGACATGTTTTCAGCACCATCATATGCTTGAGCTCTGCAGTGTTTGAGATCCAAAGTTAAATTTGTTAGACATGATTGCAGTTTATTGCATATATTCATCCCCATCACTGATTCACATGCAAAGAATTCAATGAACTTCTGCACTGGCTGGCCATTTTCAAGTATTTGAGCATAACTCCAAGTTGTTCCCAATTGCTGATATCTGTAATCTCATCCGCTTGAACGGAATAAAATTGCCCCAATTTTTACTGCTTGATGTCCTTTACTATTTGTTACTGAATATAATGATTAATGCAATTCAGCAGCTCATTTTGGGCAGTCTTGGAAATTTAGGTTGCATTTTTTTGCCATGTTTCCAGATGGGTTTGCAGTTCTTTGCCAGCAGTATCAACACGAAAATTAATTAAAGCTTTAAAGTTTCCTTGTTTGCTGTTAGAGTCAAATGATGAATCATCCCTGTGTCCATGAAGTGCAATACTCTGTCTCCTACAATGCTTCAAACACTTGATGATGGGTGTTAAAAATATTCTGTTTTTTGCAACCTGTTGCTGGGTGGAATTTGATAATGACAAGTCCACTCTCTGACTTTGAATCTCAGTTTTGGTGATAAATGCAATTAGTTTAGTTTCCAGTTTCCTATGGTATTCTAAGTCCAAGTGTTTGAGAATATCTGCTTTGGCATGCTTCCAGTTGCAATATGGCTGCTCAATGAGAAGTTTTGCATGGCCTGTTTCTCCTGGGGTGGGAAACAAAATGCAAGCTAAGCAAGTGTAAGCCATCATCTTTAACTATATATGCAATGTAATCAAACTGGTCTAGCCATTTATGCTGAGACTGTCACAGAGAAATGCCAGATTTTCTTCCCCTGTCAACAAAGCTTTTTGATAGAAACTTGTAATTAATGTCTGGCTTGTGATGTTTTATTTGAATGCATTTTTCATCATCTGTAATACTTGATTTTGAAATATAGTCACTTATGTATGTTTGTGAATTCCCATTGATGCTGGAAATATTTTCATTCATCACATTGACAGGATTTTCCAAAATAAATTATATGATGGTATTCACGTCATGTAAAATGTTCTCTGATTTTCTGGTGCCTATTTCATCTTTGGGGTTGTCTCTGTCACTGTATCTTAAAAGTAAAATGTAAATAAAATCAGTTTAAGCAAGATGAAGTAAAAACAACAACAGTTTTCATCATGTGAAAGCACTGTAGTAGATTGGTTGCACTGATATGTTGCTGTGCTTAACCAAAGATCAGACTTTTGCATTTTGACCATACTTTCAACATCTATTAGAAGTACAAGGACAGAGAGCACAATGGTGTGAATCAGAGTAGGAAAAGAGATGCTCAGACAGGCTCAACAAAGGCACTCAGACAGACAGACACAAAGATGTGATCCACAGATATGAAGAGGTGCTCCAGAAACAGGCTAAAACTGTGAGCACAGATACAAAAAAGAAATTCCAGAAAATGTTATTTGTGCGATACTGTGGTGCTCAGAGCTACAGATTTATTTGGCAACAATGGAGTGTTACAACCTGGGATGCCAACTTGTCAAAAAAGGTTCAATTATAAAATGATGTGTGTTACCTTCTTATGCTTGAGGCCAACAAACCCCTGACACGTTTGGTATTATTTGGAACTTCAGTGTGTAGGTGTGTTCAGAAAAGATCCTGACTACATGGATTTGCCTTCTTTTGGTGCTGAGCTAAACCATTTAATTAATTTTAAAGGTTACTATATACTGGGGCAGTAACAGCTGCTTCCCAAATGAACAGTTTGCAATAAGAAATAAGGAACTCTTACAGGAAAGCAAAAGACATCAGCCCATGTAGCTAATCAAAGTGAAATGATTCTGAAGACAAGTTTATATCTGTATGTGAATGGGATGAATAATTGCTTTTTAAAATCCCCACGTGAAATGTCTCCCTTGTTCTCCAAGCTTTCTGTAGTCCATGTTTACCTACTGTGCAAGATTCTTCTGCAATTTCTGTTTTTTTACTGAAAAAATGGGAAATTGATTGTTGCTGGGAACCTCATTTTTTGGGTGCTGCTATGATAATACTTGACAGTATCAAGACATTGATGCTCTTGTTGATCTTTTTCAGCAGATTTTGGAGGATCAGGGATCATAGCTGGTCAACAACAACAACAACAAAAAAAAAACAGAATCCACAGACATCCATGCATTACTTGAAGGACACATTAGGAAACTGGACCATACATTCACCTAAAGAGGCCTTTGGATTCTCTCATCAGATCTTCTTGTGTTCTTAGTTCCTGCTTAGAAGAGCTATCCGCTAAGTGATCTACCATTCCCAATTCCATCTGAACTCTTATGTCACTGTGCTTATAATGTCACATTAGCAGCAATTTGAAGATTCTCCTAAGTGCTCTCCTCTTGCTTTCATATCTTGCCCCTTTCTGTTCTCTCATGCTCTACACTTTCCACCTGAACCACAAAACTGAGACTACAATCTTCTGTTGCAGCACTGTGCCTCCACAATAGTGTTATAGTATATGATAGCCCTCAATTGTAGATGGAATTCAATAGCTTTCAATTCCTTGTTGTAGGGCAGTACAAAGGTCCAAAAAGATGTTGTACTATCGTTCTGTCATAAGATCGACAGCACAACAACTTCTCTGATCCCTTGAAGAAGGGCGAGCTGTCACTGATTCTCAGCGCATTCCCGACTCCTCAGTGAGTCAGAATCTTTTAAAAAACAACACATAATCCTATCATTTTAATTGTATAAACAAACAGCAATGGACAACTCGTAATGTCAGGCTGAACGGCAACAGTTTAGATGATCAGGAAAATGCCAGGACCCTTCAAAAAATGGCAGCAGATCTAAAAATTGTCAAACCTTACCTGCAAAATGAAGGAGAATCCAGAGAGCTGTACATTATCCTGGTAGATGAGCTTGACATTATACTGGCAAACTTTCTGTTCACTGTCAAGAGGGTAGACAACACAGATTATGAACCTGGCACAGTTAGAGGTATGTTGGGCAGCATAGACAGGCATCTAATCAAAAATAACTATGGTCACTCTATCTACCATGGCAAAAACAGTCCCTTCACAGAAATGCTCCGAACCATGACCACAAAGTTAAAATACTTAAAACAAGGCAAGGGCAACAAGCCTAACACAGCAGAAGCTCTGTCAGAAACAGAAACCTTTTATACAGCACAGGCACACCTGGCCTCACTAACCCCACATCATTGCTGAATATGATATTTTTCAATATAGGATTATATTTCGCCTTAAGAACCATGGAGCAATATAGATTAAAATGGGGAGATCTGTCACTACGGACCAACACAAATGGTCACAGGTACTTGGAATACAATGAGTGGCAGACCAAGACCACACTGGCGAAAACCCAAGAAACATTAGAACTGTCAAACCTCGTATGTATGAAAACACCTCAAGAAAAGACCGAGACCTGATCACTGCATACTGTAAATATGCATCTCAGAGGCCTGAATCAATGAACACTCTAGAATCCCCATTTTACCTTGTCCCTAATCTTAACTTTAAGCCAGGAGTTTCACTGTGGCACCATAACATGACCATCGGGGAAAACAAAATTAGAAATCTGATGCTTAACATGAAGATAGCAGCAAGCTTACCAGAAACAAAGAAAATAACAAACCACTTAACTTGAAAAACTTCAATACAAACACTAGTTGACCTTAATGTGACCCCCACAGAAGTAGCGCAAATCTTAGGGCATCGCAATTTACAAAATATAAATTTGTACAGTGTCTTGTCAGAAAATAAGCAGTTCAGGAATTCTTCCATCTTCTCAGGAATAGCAGCCGATGGCCTGTCGACCTCTTCATCTACAACTATTTCCTCTCTAGAAACAGTTCCCAATGGATCAGCCAACATCATGACATCAGTTCCTGTTCAATGTCCAAATACCACCCTAGACGAAACACTGGCTATTCAAATCTTTGGCTAGCACTGCATTTTCCACGAAGGGGGACCGTCACCATAAATCACTATAAGAAACTGGACCCAAAACCGAAGAAGCACCGCAGAGTAGCAGTCATTTATGATACGAGTCACTCTGACTAGGTAAGTCACATCAGAGATGAAAAATGCCTTGTATTTAAATTGCAAATTACCCTTGTTGACATGGGGGGGGGGTTTACCAAACTTGCGACTGCACAGTAAACAGGAAATCTTTCTCTGTGTCTCCATTTCAGAAAGAACAACTAGAAGTACTGAAAAGACAGAAATCTCCAGTATCTTTTCTATTTATGTAACAATTCTCAACAAGCAAAGCATTTGCTTACTTGTACTGACTCTTAAATAAATACTTGCAGTCATTTCTTGACCTTGGTTTGTTAGTCAAACAACTGCTTTTGAAGAGATCAAAAGCCAAACTGACTGCACTTCACCCAGCAGTTGCACATAAAATATATCAAAGATGCACAGCTTACCGTGTCATCACGCTTTATTCAAGTGCATAAAACTGTTATACCCGCAGCAAAAGCAGAGTGCAAAAAGGTGACTACTCATTAGGTCAAAACAAAAAAAAACGAAGACACCTTCATGGTGTTGTAACCATAGCAGGACTTTGACCAGGCCGGCTGAGCAGACAGCCCACATGCGTGATGATGCACAGGATCAGCTGACGTTTTGGCTTATGCCTTCCTCAGAGCTGATTGGTCAAGGTTCTCATTATCTTTTATACATAAAGAACATACATATTCATAATACAAATATGTTACAACCTCCTTCTGCTCATTAATATAAATATCCATTCAACCATCACACACAAGCACATACACCAACAGAAATAAAAATATTTATAAATAACAGTGTAACAATAGTTCTTCATTTAGTCCTTTGGGTTGTAAAGTCCTGAGTTTGAAGATCCAAAAACATTCTCTTTGGTCCAGCATATTTGTTAGAATCTCACCACTGGGCCCAACACAAACCTTCTCAGTTCCGGTAAATTTCAAATTAGCAGGTGATCCGTGTCCTACAGTGAGAAAATGACAGCCATGGCATTTGTCTGAACGTTGTTCTGAATTGCTAATTTATGTTCGCTTATACATTCTCTAAGTTGACGTTTTGTCTGTCCCACATAGTTCAAACCACACAGACAAGTTAGCATATATATTACTCCAGTAGTTCTGCAATTAATAAACTCTCTTATCTCAAATTCCTGATTTGTATGTGGGTGTTTAAATTTTTTACTGTCATTTGCGTTATTACACTGTGCACATTTACCACATCTGTAGTTCCCTTTGGGGAATGCTGGAATCCACATAGCTCTCGGTTTTTCGGGTTCTTGGACACTGTGTACTAGTAAATCTTTAATATTTCTCCCTCTCTTGTAGGTAATACGAGGCCTTTTATACTGATCATTTCTGAATACAGTGTCACCCTGTAGAACTGCTCAATGTTTTCTCACAATACTAGCAATTTCTCCAGATTGATTGCAAAACTCCATTACAAAACTTATTGGACTCTGAGTCACATCAGCATTCAGATTTTTCGGTCACAATAGTTCCTTTCTCTCGGTATTAATTGCTCTTTCTACACCCTTATATATACACTCCACCTCATATCCTCGATCTCTAAATCTATTGGCAACCTCTCTCGCATTCTTTTCAAATTGCCTAGTATCACTGCAGATTCTTTTCAAACGTAGCATTTGTCCCACTGGTATATTGCATTTTAGTACTTCAGGGTGATTACTCTCATTATGTAGCAAGGTGTGGAAGGAGCCAAAATAATATTTGATCAGGTGGCCTGTGAGGTTCTTTTTGCTCCACAAGCTAGCACAAGCAGTGGTCATTTAAAACCAGATGGTAATGAGTTAGAAAGCTTGAAAAATAAATTAATTTGCTTAATTTGCTTTCAAATGCATGCTTTTTCTTTGTCCTAATATTCGAGAGATAAACGGATCCCTAGAGGTCTGAGAATCCAAAAACCACCAGTGTATGGTCTAGATGATGAGTTATTAATGAAAGATTGGGAACAAATTTTGAATAAGGCTTCCAATGATTTGATTTTGGCACTAATAAAGAAAGCAAGAAGAGATATAATAAATGTGGAGGACCAAATTAAAAGAATGGAAAATGAAATTAAACCAAGTTTCAGTCATATAGAGGTCCAGCAACTGTTTGAAAAAATTAGTTGCAGTATTACAAAATTTCAAATGGAACTAAAAGAGTATAAATTACAAAAACATGAAAGAAATGCTAGAGATTATGCACGAGGTCAAGTTTACAACTGGCAAAGCAAAATTAGGCATGAACCTTTTTTCTTTAAGAATAATACAGTGCCACTTAGAATTGATGGATTTATTTCCTCCCCTGAAAGTGATACTGGGAGGAATCAACAAAATCAGGATTTTCGGCTAGAAATGTATCCATCAGAAATTCCCGGATCACAAATACCCCCATACAGAGAAAATGTAAGACTAGAAGGGGACATGGGAAGAGATTGAGGAGGCAGAGGGAGAAACAGAGGGCGTTGGCAATATTCGGGCCCCCCGAGATGCTCGAACAGACAGAACAAATGGCAATCGTAAATTTAACGAATAGGGAACTTACACCAAGTGAAGAGTCAGTGTTACAAAAGGGCTTGACCTTTGTGCCAACAAAAAATGTTAACCCTTTCAGCTGAAAATCGACCTTTTCAAATTGTATAGACAGCTACATTTAAAATGCTTTTTCTCAAATGCTTAAGCAGTTGTGACTAATAATGATTGTGTTGGTGTGGTGGACCAAATAAATAAAAACATCAATGAAAGTAGTAAAACAAAGCATTAGAAAAAGAAAAGCAAATTTTGTCCCCCAGTCTATGGTCATCACGTAGTGAATACTTTTACAGCACTAGTAGATCAAGATGTTGATATTTTATTAAAAAAGAAACAAAAAAAATGTATAACTTAACATATCAGGAACATGCCGCTTTAAAATCATTGATGGAAGATAGAAGTCTGGTAATTAAACCAGCCGACAAAGGGGGAGCAATTGTGCTATGGGGAAATAATGAGTATGAATGCGAAATGAAAAGACACTTGGAAAATAAGGATTACTATTGCAAATTAGCCAAAGATCCAACAGCTGAAATTAAACTACAAGCAGAGGAGTTTATTAAGAAGGGAGAGATGAGTGGCAACTTAAACAAGCAAGAGGCTGATTTTTTGAAAGTTAGTGCACCAATCAGACCAGTAATTTATCTGTTGCCAAAAATACATAAGAATGTTTAGAGCCCACCAGGGCACCCAATTGTTTCAAGTATTGGCTCAAGTATGGAGCCTTTTTCACAAATGGTGGACTGTTTTTTAAAGCCTTTGGTGATCAAATTACCTTCCTATGTGTTGGATAGTGGTGATATGGTGAGAAGTATTGAAAATATGGCAATTGAATCAGAATATTGGTTAGTGACACTGGATACAGAGAGTCTATATTCAAATGTGCTGCATGACCGAGGAATTGAAGCAATTAAAGTATTTTTAAATAATCAACAGGACGATGAAGTCTATGATGTAGAATGTATTTCAAATATGGCAGACATGGTACTGAAGTCTAACTATTTCATGTACAAAGATCAAGCTTATATGCAGCATAAAGGTACTGCGATGGGAATGACGTTTGCTCCCAGTATTGCATGTCTGTATGTGGGACAGTGGGAAGAAATACATCTGTATACAAATGAGATGTTTAAAAAGCATGTCAAATTTTGGAAACGTTACATTGATGATTGCTTTTTAATTTGGTCAAATGATGCAGAGAGCACAGATGTTTTTGTTGAACTGATTAACACTTTTGATACAAATTTGAGGTTTACTGTACAAGCGGATATGTATTCAAATCCATTTTTGGATATGTTAACATATAAAGAGGAAGGAAAATTAAAAACAACACTGTACAGAAAACCAATGAACAGAAACACATCGCTACATAATGAGAGTAATCACCCTGAAGCACTGAAACACAATATATCTGTGGGACAAATGCTACGTTTGAAAAGAATTTGCAGTGATACTAGGCAATTTGAAAAGAATGCGAGAAAGGTTGCCAATAGATTTTGAGATTGAGGATATGAGTTAGAGTGTATATATAAGGGGGTAGAAAGAGCAATTAATACCGAGAGAAAGGAACTATTGTGACTGAAAAATCTGAATACTGATGTGACTCAGAGTCCAATAAGTTTTGTAATGGAATTTTGTAATCAATCTGAAGAAATTGCTAGTATTGTGAGAAAACATTGGGCAGTTCTGCAGGGTGACACTGTATTCAGAAACGATCAGTATAAAAGGCCTCATATTACCTACAAGAGAGGGAGAAATATTAAAGATTTATTAGTACACAGTGTCCAAGAACCCGGAAAACCGAGAGCTATGTGGATTCCAGCATTCCCCAAAGGGAACTACAGATGTGGTAACTGTGCATAGTGTCATAAAGCAAATGACAGTAAAAAATTTAAACACCCACATACAAATCAGGAATTTGAGATAAAAGAGTTTATTAATTGCAGAACTACTGGAGTAATATATATGCTAACTTGTCCGTGTGGTTTGAACTATGTGGGACAGACAAAACATCAACTTAGACAACGTATAAGTGAACATAAATTAGCAATTCAGAACAACATTCAGACAAATGCCATGGCTCGTCATTGTCTCACTGTAGGACACAGAACACCTGCTAATCTGAAATTTACCGGAATTGAGAAGGTTTGTGTTGGACCCCATGGTGGGAGTCTAACAAATATGCTGGACCAAAGAGAATGTTTTTGGATCTTCAAACTCAGGACTTTACAACCCATAGGACTAAATGAAGAACTATTGTTACACTGTTATTTATAAATATTTTTATTTCTGTTGGTGTATGTGCTTGTGTGTGATGGATGAATGGATATTTATATTAATGAGCAGAGGGAGGTTGTAACATGTTTGTATTATGAATATGTATGTTCTTTATGTATAAAAGATAATAAGAACCTTGACCAATCAGCTCTGAGGAAGACGTAAGCCGAAACGTCAGCTGATCCTGTGCATCATCACGCATGTGGGCTGTCTGCTCAGCCAGCCTAGTCAAAGTCTTGCTATGGTTACAACACCATGAAGGTGTCTTCATTTTTTTTGTTTTAACCTAACGAGTAGTCGCCTTTTTGCACTCTACTTTTGTTGTGGGTATAACAGTTTTATGCACTTGAATAAAGTGTGATGACATGGTAAGCTGTGCATCTTTGATATTATTTTATATGCAACTGATGGACGAAGTGCAGTCGGTTTGGCTTTTGATCTCTTCAAAAGCAGTTGTTTGATTAAGTTAGCACTCTGATACCTTCTTGCACCGGGTTTGAAGTACTCACCGAGAGTGAGTGGAGCCCCTCATTTGTTTTGTCTGTACTTAGTTTGTTAGTAATATTAGTTGACTGTAGTGTGTGTTGCAGCATCTTGTTGTCTGTATGAAATGCCTCTCAATGTGAAATAGTTTTACCCATTTCTTAATTTTTGATTTGTTAGTAAAATTATTGGACTGTAGTGAGTGTTGCAGCATTTGTACCATTTTGTTTTCTGTTCTGTTCTCAACGTTGATCAGTTTTGTTTCTGCATACTTCATTTACTGATGTAAATACTGAATACAGATTGTTAATTGCAAACAACGTCTCTGTGTATTTTTGTTTTTATTGTAATCTTGTGCTACCATATACTATATAAAACAGTATATGGACAACCATACACAACTCGGCTGTTTACCCATCTCGGGTTTGTGATGACATCTGAGACCTCTTGAGCTACGCTCTTGAGGTATCTAAGATGTCATCACAAACTCTCGATGGGAACACAGCCTTGTTGTGTATGGTTTTCCATACACTATTCTACATGTTGCAAAAACTGCACATTTAGTTTTCAAACCGGTCCACAGAAATTGTACAATTATGATTTTGGCACCAACCATTAGGGCACTTCTTTACATTGGCATACTGGGCTGGACGTTCTGGCATTGTGCCATGCAATTAATGAAGTATGTAACAAAGCATGCGTGCCATTTCTGTGGATTTGCTTGCTGTGTAATGTTCTTCTTATTGCATCGAACTGCATCAAACTCTCTGGCATCTCCCCAAATGAAGGACCAAGATGTCACCTGTGACCTGTCTTGCTAAGAGATATTGTCAGCAACACAATATGGTATACACTGGGAGACTAAACAAAGTAAGACAAATATTAGCCTGAAACCCCCAGAAGGAATTAAAACTTTAGCAGAAATCAAGTGGCTGAATGTTCTGTCCTCTCCCTACACAAAACTGAAGGCATCAGTATTGACATCTATGGGGAGTGCAGTATTTTACAGGGAAAAAGGACCAATTGACTTGACAGTTTTTAACCAGATTCTTACAGTAACATTGCTCATAAATTACCTAGGTATTTATTATAGAGCCCACCTTGCTCTGATTTTTCCCCAAGTAAGCCATTAAAATCTGGGTAACAAATGGATGCAAATGAATGCAAGCAGGAACACCACTTCTTTCTTTTACAGCAGCAGCACTAGTAGCAGCAAGAACCCCCCACGCCACACACACACACACACACACACACACACACACAAAATGCAACAGGAGTGATTCTTTTTTTCTCTCTCAAAGAGCTGTGAACTCAGAATCCACCAATGAGGAAACCTTGTCAAAATGACAATAGTAACAATCTGTGTCTGTGTCTGTAGCTTAGTTTTTATGGATTTTACATGGTTTTCTGCTTGGAGTAATTACACCATTCATGCTCACTACATCTGTGAAAGTCTTCTGGACTGGATTTCTGCAAAACATCAACACCAGGTATCTGCATTTTCATTTTAAAATAAACATTTTGGAAGCTATCCCAAGCAAAACGTAAGTGAAGCAACTAAATCTCACAAACTCAGTGACTCTGGGTCCAGCTAGAATCCACATTTTCATCTGACCTGCTCCATGATCTGTATGTAGGCTTTTCAGCAACCTCTTTGAATGTCAAAGAAGCATACAGACAAAAGGATTTCACATCCTGCATATGCACAGGCACAGTTAATCACCTTCAGGAATTTTAACAAACTCTGTGACTCTAGACCTCAGCTGTTGATCATTTCTTTTGACTTTTGACTTAACCACCAGGTATCCTCAGATGACAAACTGCTATTTTTTTAGTCTTTAACAGTGCCCACTCTCAGCCAAACTGTGTCTCCTTCCTGAAACCAAATCATGACTGGTTTAAACCTGCATTCCACATTACTAGTAATGATGATGATAGTGCTGCACTGTGCCATTTCTCCTGATGTCACTTCCTCTCAATCTACCTGCCAGCCAATGCCACCCTCTGCCCTGCATTATGCACTGGGTATGACCATGGGGATCCAACACAATGATACCATGGCCCACTGCACCCCTATCTGGCACACTGGTTACCTTCTGAAACTACAAGCGTTCAGCCTTCTGAGGAACCTACAAGTATTAGCAGTTCTCTGCAACAAGGCTGGACAAGCCTGGTACCGTAGCACCAAGGTGCACAGATGCCTAACAAACAAGCAAGCTTTCAAAATACTTACAACCTGTCTCCTGAGAATTCTTTTTTTTGCTACTTCTGATCTCCAGAAATGTACACCCCAACCGAGGACCAGTTGGGCCGACTGCACACCCTCAGAATAGGAGGGTGGGGTCCCTCACATTGGTGTCAATTAATGCCTGTAGCCTCCTCAGTAAACTTGATAACCTCCAAACTTGGATTCAACAACACAATCCTGACATCCTCTCTGTTGTTGAAACTTAGGCTAAACTCTAAGATCCCTGACACTGTGGTCACAATTTATGGATACTGTATCTTTAGGCAGGACAGGATTTCAAAACTGGGTGGTGGCTGTGCCATCTACCTGAGACATACCCTCGTGGGACATGTCATCCCATTTTCTAACCCGGGATCCCTACCTCAGGTTCTCACCATCAAAATTCTCCTAGGGGCCCATAATAAAAATCTTACTATAGCCTCTGTATACATACCCCCAAAGGACCAGGCCAGTGATTTCAACAGCATCATGGAATTCCTCATGGGACTACACCATAATTTGAAGTCCATAATTCTGGGAGATTTTGACATAAACTAACTTTCACCTGAGGCATGCACCTACAAGGATGCTGTCAATGCACAACACCTCACACAGTTTGTCCCCAACCCACTTGGTGCAACTATAGGATGGGGACCTATACTCAACTTGATCTATAACTGTCAAACTGCCCCACAAGAATCTCCAAGGTGTCTGCACTCCCTGATACTTTAAGTGACCACTCACCTGTTATCTGCTCTTGGGCTAACAAATTCACCAAGTTCCCTACTAAAACAATACACACCAGGGTACTCAAGCAGGGGCACCTTCAGCTGCTAAAATCACATCTAAGCAGGCTCGACTGGTTGATAATTGACTCATTCAATGATACAAACAAAGCCTTGAAACTGTTCATTAGCTGCTTTATGGTGGCCTATGATATCCACGCACCACTTAAAAAGATGAAGGTTAAAGGCAGGTCTAACTCATGGATAAATTCTGAGCTTGTAGCATGGCTGAAACAAAGGAACCACCTCTGGCACTGTGCTCAAGCCACATCAGTGCAAGGGGACATTAAAAAATACAAATCTGCAAGAAATGGCTATACCCGAGCTATGCAGAAGGTTAAAAGCAAATATTTTCCAACTCCTAGGGTGATGGGAAATAATTTTGGAATAACCTGAAGAACCCCACAGAAAAGGATACTAGGGCACCACCCACCATGCTCAATATTGATGGAACACCTACGCTAGACCTAGGTACCATCTCCAATACGTTCAACAATGCGTTCTCCAGCCTCGGCAGTTTCCTTCCACTTGTTTTTTTCAATGTCTCCACCACCAATTACCCCTTTGACTCTGTGTCCCAAGAAAACACAGTTCCGCAGTTCTTTTTCAAAGATATACCAATGCACTTAGCCAGAACCTATATATGCAAGGCCATTCGCAAAACTGGCTACAGTGGTGACTCACTTGACCTGAAGTTGCTTGTACTAGTCCTAGATGAAATCCTTGAACCCCTGACAAAGATCTTCAACTTTTCCCTAAGATTGGGTCAATTCTCATCACTCTGGAAACAGGCGACTAGCACACCTGTACACAAAAGTGGAGACAAGTCACTGCACACCAACTACAGGCCCATCTCCATCCCCCCCCCCAATCTAAAGCTCTGGAACAAATAGTCTTGCCGAGTTCCTGGACAAATATGAAATCCAGTGCCCAGAACAGCATGACTTCTGAAAAGGGCATAGTACCACCATGGCACTGTTGGAATTTACCAGATTCATCCAGGACATCCTCAACCAAGGAATCTGTGGGGGGGGGGCAGTATTCATTGTCCTGACAAAAGCCTTTGATACTGTTAACCACCCACTCCTACTCAGGCAACTGACCATTCTTGGGCTGTCCAAGGATGCACCACCCTGGTTTGCTAGCTACCTCAGGGGATGGGTCCAATGTGTTAGGATTGCTGGCATCACCTCTGATGAAAAACCAGTCCTCTCAGGTGTCCCACAGGGGTCTATACTGGGGCCATTACTCTTTTCTCTCTTCCTGAACAGTCTCCCTAGTGTCTGCCAAAAGATAATATTACACTTTGTGGATGATGCAGTACTGTTTACTAGCATCCAAGACTCTAAACAACTTGAGATTCGGTTGCAGTGTGATTTCAGCCATGTTGAAGAGTGGTTTAGCTCACATAAACTTGTCCTGAACTACAGCAAAACTAAGGTCATGACATTCTGCAATGCACGGAGCAAGTATAAGCCTCTGTCCCTTACCATCATGAACCACGTGGGGACTTGACTTGAAAATGTTCCTGAGTTTAAATATCTCGGCATAACCTTGGACAATTCCCTTTCTTACATGCGGCATATTGGCAATGTAGCTAAGGCCACCAACATACAGATTAAACACTGCATGACCACTGATGCCCTTAGACTGGCCAACTACAGCTCTGTCACCTCCATCGACAACTAGGGTCTAGTCATCTATGGCTGTACTTCCCTTACTGCCCTCCAGAGGATATCAGTGACAATCAACAAGGCCTGTAGGCTTCTAACTGGTGCCGCCTGCCTAACACACCTGTGACCCATACTCCCATCTGGATGGCTACCACTCCTTAGTAGAATACAATACCAGACCTGCTTGTTAACCAAAAATGTTCTCCTCAGGCTCATGCCATCAGGTGCAGCAAAGCTCCTTACTGCCAACAGTGCTTACATGCAGTGCTCTATATCAAGTCTTCCAGGTCCCCAGATGCTGGACCACAATGGGTCAGAGGTCATTCACGTCCAGGGCTCCTCAGTGGTATAATACTCTTAACAAAGAAACACTTACAACTGCAACACTTGGTCCCTTTAAAAAAGGCAACTCCAACTATTCCTCACCTCTACCACTCAGTGCGACTGCCTCTCCTAAGTAACTGCCTCCTCATTTTACCTTAGTCAAAGGTGACCTGTAACCTCCCTTACAGCTGCACTTTGTTGGCACCAGTTTCCCCCACTCTCACTGTTTACCCCCCTCAACACGCTGTCTCACCCACACCCTCCCCTCTCTAATGGCACTTTCAGACATGGAGCCATCCAACCCATCCGCCTTGCACTTTTGCCACCCACCTCTACCCGCCAACAATAGCTCTTTAGCCTGCCTATTTTTTCCTGACTTCCTCCTACCCTATACTAACTATATACTGTTCACCCTGAAACTCATCTGAAGCTGGCTTATGTTGTCTCTGTCCATTTTTGTTTGTATAATAAATGCTTAGATATCTTTGTGTTTTCAAGACTGCAACCATTGTTGACCTTTGTATGTATGTTACCCAACATCCTTTGACGTGGAACCATTGTAAATGAGCAGTTCCTGCTCAATGTTATTTGTAATCCTAGGCCCAGGTAGTCAAAAGGGTTGTGCATGGTACAACAGTGTTGCACCATGTGCAATCCACTGATGCACCCCGAAATGATATTCAAATAGGAAAAGTGCGCGGCACAAATTCCAGTGCACCGGAGCGCATCAGTAATGTATGCAGGCACAGGTGGGGGGGGTCGTGCCCATGAATACTCTGCACAGCCCGATATTCAGCCCAGGATGTGCAGGGACATGCCTACACAACCCCTACCTGCACCAGCACAAAGTTGATTGAAACAAAAAATAAGGAACAACGGATGGTGAGCTGCCGCATTGCAGGGCACAACACAGCAGCTGCCACCTGTGGGTGGTCACCTGAGCTCCAGCTGCACCTCCCTGGTGGTGCCTCCCATGCCCAATTGTGGGCATCAGTAAAAAAAGATTCATCCAAAATCCCTGGTGCTCCAGTGGACCTCCCACCCCACCCACCCACTGATCCCCATTGCCCTGCTCACCCCTGGTCAGCGGCGTCGGCAACACCCCATGCACCTGCCACCCTGCTGTCCACCAACTGACACCGTCGGTAGGGCTGTATGCCCATTGGTCCACAGCATGAGCCAATGTGTGTGCAGCCCATTCTGTACTACACATTCCAGATATGTGAATGGATCCCACTGAACCACCAGTGATTTATGATTCTTCTTTATTTACTTAGCCCACGATTGGGCTGGAAAGTCCAATGGACAACCAGGGATAATGATAATTTTCATTTATTTACTTAGCCTGCGATCAGGCGGGCAGGTCCATTGGACCACCAAGGATAAAGAGAGTTTACATTTATTTACTTAGCCCGCGATCAGGCGGGAAGGTCCACTGGACCACAAGGGATTTATGATTCTTCTATATTTACTTAGCCCACAATTGGGTGGGAAGGTCCACTGGACCACCAGGGATTTATGATTCCTCTTTTTTTACTGCAGCACGTGATTGGGCTCTGGGGCACATTGCCAAGCTGCAGGTGGTGTCGGTCCCCGACGGCTGCTGCCTGGCAGGGCACCAGGCACAAGTCATCGGGGATCAGTGCACCTGCATGCAAATTGGGCCATAATGACATGGAAATGGCCCCATGTGCATCTTGCATACATTATGGCTCCATTTGCATGTCAACTTTTGAATATCGCGGTTGCTGCGCCTTGCGTAATGGAACTTGCGCTAGTGCATCCCCATGCTCCACTCTGGCCACTGGTGCTGGTGCAGTGCCACTGCACCATGTGCACTACAGATGGTCAGGGTGTGGTATTCATCACTGCTGAGCCATGGCGCAGCGCCATTGAATATCGCCCAGTCCATGCCCCTGCGCAGCCAAGTTGCACTGCGTCCAGGCTTGCGCCACAGCCTGGCGCAGTTTGAATATCTGGGCCCTAGAGTTCAATAAAAATAAAAAAAAAATAAATAAGGTCACTTATAAATTGGTGAACCTAAGCAGGCCAAGGGTAAAATCCTGGCAGGACAACTACTGTGCCAAGGAGCAGTTTGGCAAATCAGTTAGTCATCATACCCAGCTGTACCTGGTCAGATAGATCTTGACAATAATTAAAAGTGCTATTTGTTTTTAGCTGTCATCTTCAATCAGCAGATGTCATGCCTTCTTTCTTCTAGCATGCCAGTGAAATTCATGTACCTGGCATTTTTTTCCAGAACTTCATGGGCCACAGTCAAAGACAAATGTTATGCTGCCTGGTTTATATCCATAACATGCATAGTCTCAGAATTTAGACTAAGGCAAAGGCTGGGAAGCACAGAGCAGGTTGTGGTATCCATGGCACAAACAGAGGAAAAAACTGCTTAGGAGGTAAAAAAAGGAGATGTGACTTTTTATAGATACATTAGTGAAAGGGGAAAGAACAGGTGTGGGACAGTAAGGTTTAAAGATGAAGGAGTGTGTGTGGAATGGGACCTAGAAAAAGCATCAATACTGAACAAATATTTTTGCTCCATATTCACAGATGAAGAAGGCAAGGAACTGTAGTTAGCAACATGAACAAATATGGGAGGGAGATGGTCCACATACAGAACAGCAAGTCCTAAAAGAATTTACAAAACCAAAAGTGGACAAGGCAATAGGATCAGATGGGATACATTCTAGAATATTAAGGGCACTACAGGAAGTGCTGGAGGCACCAACAGCCCTATTCAACGAGTCACTCGACACAGGACTGGTTCCAGAGGACTGGAGGAGGGCAGATGCAGTCCCTCTTCACAAAAGTGGCAGTAGGGAGGAGGTTGAAAACTATAGACCAGTCAGCCTCACTTCAATAGTGGGGAAGTACTGTACATTTTGTTTAGACTTGCTGTTAATATTGTAGCTGCTGTACATAAGCTGTTTTGCATCTAACTGAAATTCCTATATACAGTTTTGTATTTGTATTTTTTTGAACTATGTATCTATATAAAGTGTATATATCCACCACTGTAAAAACCCTAAAACCGGACGCTTGTGAAAAAGGGCAGTTTTACACACATGCCTTTCCAGTATAAAATAAAAATGAAATGAAAATGAAGATTATGGAATCAGTAATTAAATGATTGTGAAACACTTTGTATCCAGTGGAGCAAAGGATCCAAGTAACAGCATGGATTCACTACTGGAAGGTCATGTCAAACAAATCTAATTGATTTCTCTCACTGGGTGACTGTTTGTGGATGGGGGTGGGTGGGGGTGGATGTGTGGCTTTCCTGGCTTTCAGGCCTTCGATACTGTTCCACCTAGAAGACTTGTGAACAAGCTGGGCAGCCTGAGAGTGGATTACAATGTGGTAAAATGGGTTAGGAACTATTTAAGTGATAGAAGACAGAGGGTTGTGCCAAATGGTGCTCAATCTGAGGAAAGGACGGTGACCAGCGGAGTGCCACAGGGATTAGTCCTGGGCCCAGTCCTGTTTAATGTCTTCATAAGTGACATTGCAGAGGGGCTAGAGGAGAAGGTGTGCCTCTTTGCAGATGACACTAAGATCTGCAACAGGGTGGACACTCCAGGAGGGGTGGAAACAATGAAGAGTGACCTAGACAAAGTGAAGGAATGGTCCAGAGTGTGGCAGCTGAGATTTAATGTGAAAAAGTGAAAAACCATGTATTTGGGGTGCAAGAAGCCAGGGAAGGATTACATGATGGGAAGGGGGACTGAAAGGTCACCAAACAGGAAACAGATTTGGGGGTAAATATATCTGATGACTTAAAAGTGGCCAAACAATGTGCCAAGGCTGTAGGGAGAGCCAGTTGGATGCTGGGATGCACAGGGAGAGGTATCACCTCTTGAACCTCTCCACAGTTTTGCATCCTATCTGTCTTCACTTTTCTATCCCCCTCAAACCACTACCTTAATTATCCCAGCTACCAATCCTTCCTCATGCAACCCTTATTTTTTAACCTACCTCTGTTACTACCGTACAAGGGTCACACATGTAAATTGTACATCACATTTTATTAAATCTTTGATCAGTAACTGTATAGTGTAACTTACACAATACAATTAATAATCAATCATTTAATAACATGTGGTGAACAATCTACAGGTTATGTAACCATGCATATACAGTTACATTTGTGACCCATTGTGCAACAACTTTACTTCTGCTGAATTCCTTCAGGAAACCCTTGGAAACTTGGTAATTCCTCTGAAGTGGTGCTGTCTGGATGTGAAGATTATTTTACTGGTTTGTTATTGCTGAAGCTGTATTCATTTATTCGGATTTAAAATCACAAATAAATAAATACAGCTATGGCAATAACAAACAAGTAAAATAACCAGTGATGCTGGTAGTCCCACAAGAATCATGTTGTCAGCTCATTTATTTAGGATTTAAATTGTGCCGATGAGCTGGAGGACACAGACTCACCATTTATTGCCTGGCAGCAGAAAGTGAGCAGCATGCTGGCAAGTTTGGTTCTGTGCACTGCTGGCCCAATTGTGCTTCCGCAAACAAGATTTTTTAGCCATAAAGTGCACAAAGCAAATTTTAGTTAGGGAAAATAATGGAGATTGAAAACAAGAGATTGGACACAGTCAGGCACATGGCTTGGCAGTCTGAACCTTTAAAGAACAGAGTGGATGGAATTGTTCAGCTTAACCACACTTACAGCAGCACTCTTGATGATCTGGCAACCAGGCAACAGGACTCTGTGCAGGCAGACAGTCAGGAAAATAGATTGAATGTGGCCCTTCACATGGAGTGGAAAGGGGGTTTAAATAGCAGCTACTGTGGACTGGAGCAGTCCCTGAGCAATCTTATACACCTCAGAACGACTGCAAGCAAGCCAGTGGGAATTACAAAATAAAACATTCCTGAGCCCAGAATCGATAAGAGTTGGTCCAGCCTCCAATGACCATACTGTGTGCATGTGAAACACACCTAAGTGGAATGTTGGACTAATCCAAGTATCCACTGCACTGTAAATGTTGGGCTCTGTCAGATGGAGCTGAGACAGACCATCACTGACACCGACCTCTGCTAGTAGGGTGCTACTTTTGCAGCATGTCAGTGAGCTGGTATGTGTCTTCCCCTGCGTTAAAGTGTCTGTTGCTTATCTTTGATTTGAATTATATGGGGGAAGATTACAAGACATACTAGCTTCATTTTCAAGGAAAGCATTTGTGGATAATTACAGGGCGCTCGCTCCTCACATCAAAGAGGGTGGCGTGCGCACGTGCACCAGTGCATGAATCCACCACTGTAATGAGCAAACAAACTTGACCTCTTTATAGTGTCCCTGACAACAGGTTTAAATAAACTGGTCACTAGATGGAGAATGTAACTTTGCTATTTCAATAATAATAAGCCTCTACTCAGCCACGGGGTGCTTCATTTTAACTGAAATGAGTGGCATGAGAACATACAAACTGAAAACATATGAGAAATTTGGTGAGTGAAAAAAAATGTACTATTTCTAAAACAATCTCTCTCTAATGACTCCTCTAATAGAGCACACTGATATTTGGAAGCATGCTGTGGTTCCATGGTCGGCTTCCCTCAGCCACTATTTAAATGTGCTGGAGACACAGCCCAGGGCTTTACCTGGTTTCTTTTCTGGTTACTGTGGCCATTCTGGCTTGCTTGCTACTGCTCAGTCTCTCCTTGTTGTGGGGCTCTTTCTTTGCCCTTACATCTCACCTGCTGTGGTCCCAGTTTGAAACATAGAAACATAGAAGTTGACGGCAGATAAGGACCGCAAGGCCCATCCAGTCTGCCCATTTCTTTTTCTACCTTATAAATGTGCCTTCAGCCTTTGCTCTGTCAGTGACCTATCTATTCATAGTCATTTGTATTGCTCCCTTATGCCTATCCCATGCCTGTTTGAAGCCCTGCACTGTATTCATAGCCACCACTTCTTGTGGTAAGCCATTCCATGCATCCACCACCCTTTCTGTGAAAAAGAATTTCCTCACATTCCCCCCTTAATCGGCCTCCCTCTAATCTCATGCTGTGTCCTCTTGTCCTGCTATTTTTCTTATATTTAAACATGTTAGACTCTTTCACCTTGTTTATGCCCTTAAGGTGTTTGAATGCCTCGATCATATCACCTCTCTCCCTCCTTTGCTCAAGGGTATACATATTGAGCTCCATTAATCTGTCCTCATATGTCTTCTGATGCAGTCCCTGCACCATTTTGGTTGCCCTTCTCTGGACTGCCTCAATTTGGTTAATGTCCTTGTGAAGGTGTGGCCTCCAATACTGCACGCAGTACTCCAGATGGGGCCTAACTAGTGTCTTGTACAGAGGGATTATTATCTCCTCTTACGACTTGTGATACTCCCTACTAATACACCCTAACACCCCCTAGCCTTACCTACTGCTTTAGAGGTCTGCTTTGATGATTTTAGGTCATCAGTGATGATGATGCCCAAGTCTCTTCTTCCTTTGTGACTGCTAGCAACTCCCTCCCAGCCTATAGGTGGCTTCAGGGTTTCTCTTCCCTATGTGCATGATTTTGCACTTCTTTGCATTAAATCCCAGTTGCCACTCTTCTGACCATTCTGCAGT
The DNA here is from genome assembly GCA_016271365.2 of Neoceratodus forsteri. Taxonomy (NCBI): domain Eukaryota; kingdom Metazoa; phylum Chordata; order Ceratodontiformes; family Ceratodontidae; genus Neoceratodus; species Neoceratodus forsteri. Next base: position 592,480,100 of record CM028133.1, on the reverse strand, counting down.
GGCGTCACCACGTTGATTTTGGGGAGGCTACAGCCCCCCCAATCTAAGTTAAAGCCCCCCCAATCATTTGCACTAGAAAATAAAAAAAAAAAAATTCAGTTCTTAATTGTTTAAATTCTGCAGTCGGAGAATGTAAACAATTAAGAAACGGCAATCGGGCTAGCCCACCCCTGCCATTACTTTAGAAGTATGAGAGGAGGAACCGCATTGCGTTTTTTTTTTATTTTCGAGCGGTCTCGACTCGAGGTTTGTTTTACAAAGCACTGCATCAGTATTGCCTGATCTCATCTGCACAGCACATCCCTGATCCTCCCTTTCGAAGTGTGGTAGATGCATTTGGGCTGCGCAGCCTCAGCTGGTAGAGGCAAGTGCAATTAAAAGTAAACCCACTGCCCCCATGGCTTTTGAAGGAGACTGCAGTGCGATCCTCCCTCGGAGAACTGCAGCAGGGCTGTTATGTAGGGGGCCGCTAATTACGGTCTGCTTTCCCAAATAAATAAAAAACACCAAACATGTTGCATAGCCTGGCGGATCCAAGTGCCACTGCCTACCTAGCACTTTGCTAATTAAAGGAAGCATAGTGACCTCAGGTTAATGTCTGAAGGAAGCCCTACGACTGTCGCGGATCTGGAAACTGAACCCACGCACTAAATTGCTGTCACCGTGGAGGACCAGGACTTTTGCGTCTCCGTCCCGACTCTCCGCTTTCTTTTTCTGTCTTCTTCGCGACTGGGAAAGGGCATCTGTGGGGTGTATTTGTATTCAGCCAACCAGGGTCCTGAGGACAGAATGGGACACTGGCAATCAGTCCGTCCAGTTCCATTTGCAATAACGGGTTGTTCTATGTACGTTACAGTTCTTGGGCATCAGCTTCCAAGTTGCTGAGACTATCCTGCCTTAAGCTTCCCCGTGGTTTTCTTTCCCAGATAAACATGCCCATTCTGAAAAATATATTTCGACAGATATGCATCTGCTCTTTTCTGTACAAAAAGCAGTAACACCAACACCGTTGCAGACTCTGGAGTCATAGGAGCTACCTCCCCCACACAGGTAACATTATTGCGATCGACTTCATATTATGCTATGGTTTTATTTATGCTTTTTCGGAATATTCTGTACAGTGTAACCAAAATTTTCTACTTTTGGTGGTAAGTCTGGTAACACTGGTAGAAATTAACTGAGACGATACAAGAATGACGCCCGCAGATGGGAGTTAATTCAGCAGCAAAACACAGAAGTTATACACTAGTTGTCAAAATCAGCACTATTCTGTGTTGAAAAAGGAAAAGAATGAAAGAAACAAAAGATGTCCTGTGTTGCCCGATCTGCTTTCACTGCATTCTACCCGCAGTAATAAATTACGACCAGTGAACTGTGAAGGGCTTCGAGCGCTAGCAGCAGCATCAGCACCACGGTCGCGGAGATCTTCAGTTAACTGTATATTCACTCCCTGGCAGCTGCGTACAGCAGCACCTATGCTTCAGTCACACAGTTTCAGGACTCATTACGGCATGTCAGCATCAATATAGCAAGGCTGTTCCTTCACTTTTTCATCCAAGCCATTGGCTATTTGTAAGAGTGGCTATTCTAACTATATATTACAGACTGACTCGCGAGTGCGGAACATGGGGAAAGCGTTTGGGGCGATTGTTATTTTTTATACCTGTCAAACAAGCACAGTTCTTGGCTTTTTTCCTTCTCTGTGATAACCTCCGAGGTAACACAGAGAAGGAAAAAAGCCAAGAACTGTGCTTGTTTGACAGGTATAAAAATAACAATGCATTATTATTATGTGTTTCTTTCTTTGAGTGCTTTGGTACCGGACCCGATACTAACTGAAAACTGATTGGAACTTGAACAACGCATGGGAGTCAGGATGGGTTGGTTACAATGGCGTCAGTTGTTGGAGGGGAGGATGATAGACAGAAACAGAAGGACTAAGGAGGCGAGCAGGGAGGGTTCATTCTTCTGTGACTGGCACCCGCCTCATACTCTGCCTACCAACAGCACAGCAGCTTGCTTGCACAGTGAGCCAATCAGTGGACAAACACGTGGTGTGCTTCTCCAACACACACGTGGTACACTGGTAGTCTCTACTGTGCAAACTAGTGACGCAGTTGTAGTTGGTAGAGGCAGAGTGAGCAACAGAGCAGAGGCACTATTTGGAGATTCAAATTGGAATTCAATCTGTATTTCTATTTTCTACAAAGTTATTATCAAACATTGAAGACTCAGTTCACTTGGGCTAAGAGGCTTTTTCTCTGAGTGAAATACAAGGGGGTGTTTGTGTGTGTCTTGGGGTAAATTGAAAAGCTCAGACACAGACAATCTGTTGTGAGTAGCTGCCATACAGCAGCATTATTAACTACTGCATATATGTTTATTTTTTTTCTTACTTGCAACTTATTTCCACATTTACTATTTTACTGAGTAAACTGGTGAGTAATAGTGAAGAGCTGACAGCTCAGAAAGACTGAAGACCATCACTTTGGTGGTTTATGTTTTAGGCTCACAAATTTAGAGTAAAAATAGCAGAAGTTTGCTTTTCCTAAATTGTCTTATACCCTGACCCATGCCTCGGGTTTGTATTGTGAAGCTTAACAATAACATCACAAGCAAGGAGTTAGCCAGTTCAATTTCAGACACTTTTTTTTTTTAACAAGGGAACCTTCTGCACTAGCAAGCATACTCATTTTGCTTCACATACTGTGAGCCCTGTGTGTGTTAGGCTCGTTACTGTATTAAATAGCAGTTTCCAGTAGGTGTTTAATACCCATTACTCAAGCATACTGTGAGCTGTGTGTGTTAGGCTCCGTCTACTGTATTAAATAGCAGTTTCCAGTAGGTGTTTAATACCCATTACTTCGCATACTGTGAGCCCTGTGTGTGTTAGGCTCCGTTGTCTACTGTATTAAATAGCAGTTTCCAGTAGGTGTTTAATACCCATTACTTCGCATACTGTGAGCCCTGTGTGTGTTAGGCTCCGTTGTCTACTGTATTAAATAACAGTTTCCAGTAGGTGTTTAATGCCCATTACTTTGCATACTGTGAGCCCTGTGTGTGTTAGGCTCCATCTACTGTATTAAATAGCAGTTTCCAGTAGGTGCTTAATACCCATTACTTCGCATACTGTGAGCCCTGTGTGTGTTAGGCTCCGTTGTCTACTGTATTAAATAGCAGTTTCCAGTAGGTGTTTAATACCCATTACTTCGCATACTGTGAGCCCTGTGTGTTAGACTAAGTCTGTCACATAAACATTTCATCCCTGTGTTCCAGACCCAATAAGAGGGCAAGTTTTCTTATAGTTTACTTTTTAGTTAGTTCTTGTCACACACTCATCAGCCTTGTTAAAAATGAATATCCGTGACTTCTTCCGTCCAAAATCAAAAAATCAGAATAAAGAAAGTAACTACCTAGACCCCAGTGATGCTCAACAGCTGCAACCAGAGCAGCCATTAAGAAATGAAGTGGAAGTTCCACCAGTACAAGAAGATGTAGCAAACACATCATCATCTCCCGGAACATCTCATGATGCACTTGAATCAGTAGCAAGATTTACGCCTGCTGCTACTGTTGTACCTAATGATCTGGGAACCAAAGAGGCTGGTCCTGTGCAGCCAAAGCTGTCTAGTTTTCCACAAAGGGATTTTGGAAAGCAGAAGCGTTCATTTTCAAGCAGCTGGTATGCATCATTTAAATGGCTTGAATATAGTGTAAGCAATGATGTCATATTTTGCCTTTGCCTGCAGAATGTTTTCAAGTTGCTCTGGTCGAGCGGACACTGCTTTCACGTCCAGAGGGTTTAACAACTGGAAGAAGGCAATAGACAAGATGAGAGAACACCAACAAACAACAACACATACAGGAGCAATGGAGGCCTGGTCTACTTATGTGAAATCTAAAGAAAGAGGCAATATTATACAGCTAATGGATTCAGCAATGATTGCAGATATTAAAAGTGCAGGAGTACCTGAGAAGAATAGTTGAGATTGTTTTGTTGTTTGGCAGACAGGAACTGCCTTCGAGGCCATAGGAGTGGAAGGAGCTCAAACAGGGTAACTTTTAGAGACTTTTGATCTTCTAAAAGTTTGATCCTGAATTGCAAAATTTGCAGATTCACATGCGAAATGCTACCTATCTCTCACCTCTCAGTCAAAATCAGATGATAGAATGTTGTGCAAAATTAATAAGAGAGAAAATTTTAAATGAGGTAAAAGAAGCAAAGTATTTTGCAATACTTGCTGATGAATCTAGAGATGTTGCTTGTAGAGAACAAATGAGTATTTGCCTTCGTTATGTTCACCATGGTTCCCCTGTAGAGAAATTCGTGTGCTTCCATCAAGTAACAGCATTAGATGCCCAGAGTCTGACAAATGAACTGTGTACAAAGCTGACTAACTGGGACCTCCATGAGAATTCGGTGACTTGCGTAGCTCAGGCTTATGACGGTGCATCTGTTATGAGTGGCAACTTAAATGGAGTCCAGGAACTATTTCGTCATAAGCATCCATATGCTATATATGTTCATTGCTATGCGCATATTCTGAATTTGGTCCTTGTAGATGCCTGTTCATCACTTCTTCCTGTATGGAAATTCTTTGACATGCTTCAAGAGATACACACGTTCTTTTCCAAATCTGTCTTGACTCACCAGGGGTTCTTAAATGTTCAAAAGGAGCTTGGGTTGACTAGAATTCTTGAGATACCGGAGTTAAGTTCTACCAGGTGGGCTTGTCAAAAGCGAGCAACAAAGGCAGTAATAGAAACTTATCCAGCTCTTCTAAAATATCTTTCAGAATGTGAAGAAGGAGAAACTGCAAAGGCCAGAGGACTCCACAGCAAGCTTCTAGAATTCAACAATTTATTTCTCCTTAAAATGTTTGACAAACTACTGTCAGTGGCTGATGGAACAAATAACTTACTTCAGACTCAGGCTTTGACTTCGATGTGCAGTGACTGCTGTATCTGCACTGAGAGACACAATTGCACAATTTCGTACTGAAGAGAGAGATTTCTGGTTCTCTACAGGAAGCTGAAAATATGGCAGAAAAATATGAGACACAGACACCAAAATACTCGGGTCCACAGAGACAAAGGAAGCTACTCGCACTTGGGAGCACTTTGTTCCAACTTCACGAACTGGAACTGAACAAAGTGCATCAGCATCGCATGAAACAAGAACTGCTGTGCATTTGAGAATCACTGTTTTTTACCCTGTGATTGACAAAATGATTGGAGAGATTGACAGAAGGTTTTCCAAGCATAACCAAACACTGATGGTTGCGATCAATGCTCTCAGACCACAGTCTAACACATTCTTGGACCAGGACAAACTGAGGCCACTTGGAGAGATGTATGACTGTCCAGTTCTGGAAGAGGAACTGGTAGTAACAAAAACTTCATTTGTCGGTTGCCAGAAAATGAACGCTCCACATGATATGACCAATCTTTATAATGTACTTCCAGAAATCATGTATCCGACGCTGCATAAATCACTACAGATTGCTCTAACAATCCCAGTTACCACATGTGTGTGAGCGCCCTTAGTTCCATGAGTCGCATTAAGACATATCTGAGAAACAAGACAGAAAATGACAGATTGAGTTCACTTGGAATTCTCAACATTCAGACCAAGAAAGCAGACAACTTGACACTGATGATGTGATTGACTAATTTGCATCCATGACAAACAGAAAGGTTGAGCTACTTCTCCCAAAATCAGCACGATAATAGTAAAACCTGTATGACACTGATATCCAGCAGATCTGCTGGGATAATGGTGTGTCGCTGTTCTGGTCTCTCATTTGCTCTGGGTCCTCCATCCTTCCCAGCAGATCTGCTGGGATAATGATCACGACTGGCTGTTCTGGTCTCTCATTTGCTCTGGGGTCCTTTCTGGTAAAACCTTCCCAGCAGATCTGCTGGGATAATGGTTGGTGTGTCTGGCTGTTCTGGCTCCTCATTTGCTCTGGGGTCCTCCTGCAACCTTCCCAGTAGATCTGCTGGGATAATGATGTGACTGGCTGTTCAAGTCTCTCTTTTGCTCTGGGGTCCTCCTGAACCTTCCCAGCAGATCTGCTGGGATAATGATGTGTCTGACTGTTCTGGTCTCTCATTTGCTCTGAGGTCCTCCTGCAACCTGTCCTTGGTGGACCAGTAACAAAATGTTTCCACATGTACCATATTAAATACATGGCTGATAATTAGGCTTCTCAAACATATTTTTCACCACTAATATGCAGGAAAAGCCACCATTTGAAGGTAAAATTTCAAAATTTTCCGGGGGGGCATGCCCCCGGACCCCCTAGCTTTGTTAGATTTTGACTAAAGGGCATCAGCCCCCCCAACTTTGTATCCCTGGTGACGCCCCTGCCATTCTGCTAGTTTATCCAGATCTCTTCTCATTCTGCCTACCCCATCTGGATCATCTACTCTGTTGCAGATCTTGGTGTCATCTGCAAACAGACAAGCTTTACCCTCTAGTCCATCTGCAAGGTCACTAATGAAGATGTTGAAGAGGACTGGCCCCAGGACTGATCCCTGAGGTACCCCACTTGTGACTTGCATCTCTTCTGACTGTATACCATTTACCACCACTCTCTGTTTTCTGCCCGTCAACCAGTTTGTCACCCAGCTGACCACACTTGACCCACCCGAGCCTACCCAGCTTATTTATCAATCTTCTATGTGAACAGTGTCAAAGCTTTGCTGAAGTCAAGGTAGGCAACATCAACTGCCCCTTTTGGTCCACCACTCTGGTTACCCAGTCAAAGAAATCTATGAGATTAGTTTGACAGGACCTTCCTTGTAAACCCATGCTGTCTTGGATCCTGTGCCCCTATGAGATTCCAGGTGTTGCACTATCCTTTCCTTAAGGGTGCCTCCATAATCTTGCCCACTACTGAGGTAAGACTGACCGGTCTGTAGTTCCCCGCCTCCTCCCTGCTACCACTCTTGTGGAGCGGGATCACATGAGCCCTTCTCCAGTCTTCTGGGACCCCTCCTGTGCTCAGAGACTCACTAAACAATTCTGCTAATGGCTCTGCTAGTTCCTCCTTTAGCTCCTTAAGTACCCTGGGATGTATGCCATCAGATCCCATTGCCTTATCCACCCTGAGCTTAGGCAAGCCTTGTAGGACCCTTTCTTTTGTGAAGGAGTAGTGCTCACCTCCTCCCCTGTGTCCATGATGCTGAGCTGTGGGCCCTGTCCTACCTTCTCTTCAGTAAATACTGAGCAAAAGTATCTATTTAGGATAGATGCCTTTACAGGGTCCTCCTCCTCACATGCTCCCTTTTCTCCATTAAGCTTAGCAATACCCCCTCTGGACTTTCTCCTTTCACTAATGTATCTATAGAAAGTCTTGTCACCTTCTTTTACTGTTCGTGCTAGTGTTTCCTCAGTTTGGGACTTTGCCTGCCTTTGTTTGTTTGTTTGTTTGGGCTTTCTTTTGGTTTCTGCTCTCAATTGCTGTTTGGGATGTATTTCGTCTTCTGCCTCCTTGGCTGTAGCATCTTGCTCCCTGCTTTCATTAGGGTAGTCACTCATGCTACTTCAATATCCTCATATGACTTGTCTACCTTCAGTTTTGTTTTCGGTGTGCTGACTCATTTCTACAGTATGCACTACCTGAGTCATTTAGTTGTATTTCAGTTATGTGGTCTTAGCATGTCTACCTGCTGTTCATACCAAGCAACTTGTATTCTTTTACTTCAGTTCCACTGTTGCATTACATTCACATGGCTCAGGCAGACAGCTATAACCATTTGTACTCCATCATTCATTTTATCCAGCTTTAATTAGTCAGTCCAAGCCAGTATCTGTACCACAGTCATGGTTCTAAAATAGCTTCCTGCTTTCTATTTCCTGCTTGCTTGTCATTATTGGCTGTTACTATGATACAGTCAGCTAGTAAAAGTTTCCCTAGCTTTCCTCTGTAATACACTTAAAAAAGCCTTGTGGACAAGTTAGTGCATACTGTACCATTGCTTTTCCATTTAGTAAACAGTATGCTCAGGCAGTTAGAAAGGAACATCCACTAAGCTTTCTGCATGAAGAACTGTGACTAGACTGCTAAATCTGCCAGATGTAGCAAGCATATGACTTAACACTGGACACTCGGTGGTGGGGGGGGTGCGCATCAGCATTGCTGGGAAACAAACAGCTAGGCAGCAGACTACCTTCCTTGAACCATTGCTTTCTATATTCATGTCTTCCTGCTTCAGCTGCCTCCTGTTACTTTTACAGTCTCACTGCTAGTAAGTCCTTTCAGACACTACAGGGACTCCTGCCTTACTACCAAATCGAGCAGTCCCTTCAGATTCTGTTGACCTCCCAGACCTCCATTCCTAACTTTGAGCTGTTACCCCTCCGCCAAGTGCCACTACACCTTCTGACATCTTACTGCAGCCCCTTCACTCAGCGCTGTCCCCATCCTGACCTCTGGGCGCAGCCCCTCTGCCCAGTGCTGTCACCAGTCTCCTACCTCTGGTTATGGCCCCACAATCCAGAGTTGCTACTCTTCCTGACCTCTGACTATGTCTCCCTGTGGTGTCCTACTGAAAGGGAGCTATTCTGCTCCAGACAGCGTGGTGTACTTCTCAGCATTGTAACATAAGACAGACATTCAGCATACCACTGGTCCTGCTCAAAGTAACAGTAGCAAGCCATATTACCCTACCTCAGCTTCCTCCTGCTTTACTTCCACTGTTGCCACCACCAAGTCCTAACCAGCACCACAGGTACTACTGATTCTAATTCAGTTTCTGGAATTTGTTTCTGCTCTTGACCTCTGGCTGTGGCACCTCCACCCAGTATCATCACCAATATCTTCCAATGTCAAAGACCAAGACAGGAAGCCTTCTCATTCATTAAGGCTTACTGAGAATGCATACCCATCTACAACACAGCTCCCAATAATCTGATTGTGCTTGTGACCTCGACTACTGCAGTTTGCTCTCTTACCATGTCTCTGCTGCCTCACAAGGATATTCTCTCCTTGCTCTTCACTGCCTCCAGTTTGCTTCCACACAACCTACTAGCCTGCTCAGCTCAGTCCAGTATTTTGAAAGACTATCATACTCAGTGGGATCCTCAAAAGCCACAAACTAATTGGTACTCAAGAACCAGGGGAGGCAGCATCATTTGCCTCCAACCTCACCCACTGCTGTTATAGTTCCAAATCTTTCTCCAAAGCCCATTGCCTGAATCCTCTGAACTCCTTTATTGCAGCTTCTTATACTTGGACTGCATTCACTGCTGCACAGCTGCATGTGCTTGGTTTGGTTCAGGAATTCATTACTCTTCAAATAACCATATGGCTTTGCTTCCATGTTCATCTGTAACACTAGTCAAACCTTCGTCTGTGTCTTCTGGCTCCATCTGACATCCATAAGCACTATTTCACAGTTGTTTGCAATAGACCCACTCACATCAATTGAGTACACTCATCACCTATGATCAAATAATAGCCTTCCTTCAGTCAGGCTCACACTCTACATAGAAACATAGAAGTTGACGGCAGATAAGGGCTGCAAAGCCCATTCAGTCTGCCCATTTCTTTTTCTACCTTATAAATGTGCCATCAGCCTTTACTCTGTCAATGGCCTATCTATTCATTCTCATCTGTATTGCTCCCTGTGACATGCTCATCTATGGTATATTGAAAGGCAAAATGCTGGGTTTCAGGTTCATATAACAAACTGCTCTTTTATTGTTCTCAAAAGTAAAGTGGTAGTCCAGAAAATCATAAGTATTCAATTCAACTTTCCCCAGTCTGGTCGGGCAACATAAATTGCAACAGAAAACAGTTCTTCAACCTGACTTAAAACAGGAGTTTCTCACCACTTTATGTGGGCTAGCAGTTTGTGTATAATACAGTTCTGAATGAGGCAACAACAGTTTCCCTGAGTAGGCTTGCCTTCAGGCACTTCTCAATAGCTGATTCTACTCACTGTTGTTGGCTCTACTAGATACACTAGTCCTTGATTTCAGAGTTCTGTGTTTCAGACACCATCTAGTTCCCAAAGCAGGCTTCATCTCTCTTCCTCAGCAACTCCCTGCATAGCTTAAACCTTTCTCTCTTGTTTCAGCACTGGTTCCTCCCTCTCAGGCAGTAGCTTCCAGCTCTCCCCCCCCTTTGCTGAATTCTCTTTGCCTTATTTCTAATTACCCCCTAATTGGCCACATCTGAGGATGCCTTCCCTCCCTTGGCCTGTTGCAGTCTCTACACTTTCTTAGTTTATACTCAGGGGTTAACTCTTTGTTCCACAGTGTGTTGTTTACCCTGTCACATACCACCCCTCTTTGTGCGAAGGCACAGTCGGTCGGCCCCCGACCACTCCCCTCCTGGGACAGGAAGTCTGCGTTTCCATTCTGGTCTCAGCCCGGTGGTGAATTATGAAGGAAAATGGCTGCAGGGCCAAGTACCACCTGGTGATGCGGGGGTTGTCATCCTTCATGACCTGAAGCCAACGTAAAGGAGCAGGAGTAACTAGGGTGAACTGACAGCCATGCAAGCAGTAGCGGAGGGCCTCTACAGCCCATTTGACTGCTAGACACTCCTTTTCTATTATGGCATAGTTTTTCTCCCAGGGAAAGAGTTTTTGGCTGAGGTAGAGAATAGGATGTTCCTCTCCATCAAACTCCTGGGAGATCACGGCTCCTACTCAGACTTCAGAAGCTTAGGTTTGTAGGATAAAGGTCCTGTCAAAGTCTGGACCGTGTAACACTGGCTCCTTGCACAGTGCCACTTTTAGTTAGGTAAATGCTAGGTCCCACTCCTCTGACCAGTGGACCTTGGTGGGGGCAGATTTCTGGGTGAGGTCTGTAAGGGGGCTAGAAAGGGTAGAAAAGTGTGGTATGAACCAGCAATAATACCCTGCCAACCCTAAGAAGGCCCTCACCTGGATTTTTGTGGTGGGTACTGGGCACTCTGCTACTGCTTGGACCTTACTGACTAAGGGTCTCACCTTTCCGTTGCCTATACAGTAGCCAAGGTACTTTGTCTCTGCTTTGGCCAAAGCACACTTGGCTGGATTGGCCATCAGCCCTGCTTCTTGGAGGGACTGTAGTACAGCTGCCACCTTGGATACATGGGATTCCCAATCCATGCTGTGGATCACATTGTCATCCAAGTAAGCAGCTGCATACTGGGCATGGGGCCTCAGCAAGTGGTTCATAAGTCTCTGAAAGGTTGCAGGGGCCCCATGTAAGCCAAAAGGCATGGTACGGAACTGGTATAGCCCAAAAGGGGTAGCAAATGCTGTTTTTCCCCCCCAAGACTCAGGGTCAAAGGGATTTGCCAGTACCCTTTTGTTAGGTCTAACCTTGTGATGTACTTGGCTTCCCCAAGTCTATCTAACAATTCATACTCTTTGTTCCCTGGTGTGTTGTTTACCCTGTCACACTCCCTTATGCCTATCCCATTCCTGTTTGATGTCCTGCACTGTATTCATATCCACCACTTCCTGAGGTAGGCTATTCCATGCATCCACCACCCTTTCTGTGAAAAAGAACTTCCTCACATTGCCCCTTAATCGGCCTCCCTCTAATCTCATGCTGTGTCCCCTTGTCCTTCCACTTTTCATAGATTGAAACATGTTAGACTCATTTACCTTCTTAATGCCCTTAAGGTGTTTGAATGTTTCTATCATATCACCTCTCTCCTTCCTTTTCTCTAGGGTATACATATTGAGCTCTGTTAATCTGTCCTCATATGTTTTCTGATGCAGTCCATGCACCATTTTGGTTGCCTTCTCTGGACTGCCTCAGTTTGTTTAATGTCCTTGTGAAGGTGCGGCCTCCAGTACTTCACGCAGTGCTCCAGATGGGGCCTGACCAGTGTCCTGTAAAGAGGTATTATTACCTCCCTCTTTCAACTTGTGATACCTCTACTAATACACCTCAACATCCCCCTAGCCTTACCTACTGCTTTAGTTGTCTGCTTGGATGATTTCAGGTAATCAGTGATGATCATGCTCAAGTCTCTTTCTTCCCTTGTGACTACCAGCAACTCCCCTCCCAGCCTTTACAGTAGGTGACTTCAGGGTTTCTCTTTCCTATGTACATGATCTTGCACTTCTTTGCATTAAACCCCAGTTGCAACTCTTCCAATCATTTTGCTAGTTTATCCGGATCTTTTCTCATTCTGCCCACCCCATCTGGATCATCTACTCTGTTGCAGATCTTGGTGTCATCTGCAAACAGACAAACCTTACCCTCCAGTCCATCTGCAATGTCACTGATGAAGATATTGAAGAGGACTGGCCCCAGGACTGATCCCTGAGGTACCCGACTTGTGACTTGCATCTCTTCTGACTGTATACAGTTTACCACCACTCTCTGTTTTCTGCCCATCAACCAGTTTGCCACCCAGTTGACCAACTTCTGACCCACCCTGAGCCTACCCAGCTTACTAATCAATCTTCTATGTGGAACAGTATCGAAAGCTTTGCTGAAGTCAAGGTAGGTGACATCAACTGCTCCCCCTTGGTCCACCACTCTGGTTACCCAGTCAAAGAAATCTATGAGATTAGTTTGACAGCACCTTCCTTTTGTAAACTCATGCTGTCTTGGATCCTGTGCTTCTATGGATTCCAGGTGTTGCACTATCCTTTCCTTAAGGAGTGCCTCCATAATATTGCCAACTACTGAGGTAAGACTGACTGGTCTGTAGTTCCCTGCCTCCTCCCTGCTACCACTCTTGTGGAGCAGGATCACATGAGCCCTTTTCCAGTCTACGGGAACCTCTCCTGTGCTCAGAGACTCACTAAACAGTTCTGATAATGGCTCCACTAGTTCTGCCCTTAGCTCCTTTAAAAAGTTGCAAAGCCCAAAGGCACAGTACACTTTTGCATCCTATGGCTTAATAGCGCTTGCAAAACCCAGAACCATCAATACTGTCAACCCTCTGTCATTCAGGTTTCCTCTGCTCTCCCTTCAAAAACACCAAATGCCAATAGCCGGCATCAGTCCTCCATCTGTCTAGCTTCACCTATGCTCTGCTCATCAAGGACATGGTATGCTTTCACTTCTTATAACTTCATAGTATTGGCAACAAATGGCACCAACAATAGACTTCAGCCCTCCATCAGTAGGGCTTCCTCCACGTTTGTCTCAATAACTCAAAATGCTTTCTTCTCCTTTGCCTTCCTACGCTGACAACACCTTTAAAAGAACCCGGCAACAGCCTTCTATCAATCAGGCTGTCAGCCACTCTCTGGCCCTAAGAGTGCAGTATGCTTTCACCCTCTCTCACATCATGCTGCAGGTACATACTCACTGAGAACAGCAGGTATCAGTTCTCCTTCTGACGAGCCTTAACTGTGCACTGTCCATCAGAGACCAGTATACTTTAGCCTCCAATGGCTTAGTACCAGGGGCAGTGACCATCACCAACAGACAGCAGCACTCCTTCAGTTGGGTCTTTCCTGCTCTCACCTCAAACACCAGTATGCTTCACCTCTTTTGGCTTTGTACTGCTGATAATGTCATTGACATGACCCAAGCAGTGACTTTTCTCTAGTCAGGTGGTCACCTGCTCACTGGCCCCAAGAACACAATATGATTTTGCTTTTATGGCTCTGTATAGCAGAAAAACATCCACCAACAACAACGTGCATCTGTCCTCCAGCTGTTGAGCCTACTCTCTGCTGTACCAGTCAAGAACACTGTACATTTTTACGTCTTCTGCTTTTCTACCAGGGCTATGTCCACATCATCAGGCATTGCCTTCTTTTATGTGAGTAGTCATCTGTGCTCTGCCTTCAGGGACTCTGTATGCTTCTGTCTCCTACAGCTTCCTATTGCTACCTATGCCCAACAACACCAACAGGTAGCAGGATCTCATGATTTTTTGCCTCCTCTGGTTTTTTCCTAATATAACTAAGCCCCTTAAAGGATCTGCTTTCTTTGACTACCATGATCCATTAACAGTCTTCTAGGTATTGCAGGTTTTCTTCACTGGCTACAACAGCTGTCCTTCTTCCCAGGAAACACCCTTACTGCATCAGCAACCAGACAGGCTCCTGCAGCACCTGCAACCTTGCACTTCACTACTTCCTCTATGATCTATGATCTGACCATCCCATGACCAGATGAACAAACACCTCGTGGTTCCTGTGTTTGTCAACCTCTGCAGAAGACATGCAGTTGGCAGACTAATCAACTCCTGATCTACCATCAGTGTGTTTGATATGGAGTACCAACAGGGGACCACAACCTTACACCACCCAATTCAAAGATGACTTAGATGCATTGTGACCAGAATACATCATGTCTCTATTCCAGCTGCTAAAGTCCACTGTACCCTTCATTCATTTAGCTGCTGCACGTGATCAGGTCAGCTCAATCACAATTGGACTGGGATCCAGCTCCATCAGTTTGGGCAGCATTTTGTCTCCTTCACAACTCCAGTGCCATGGATCTTGCTTACTCTGTCAGTTAGGGTAGCAAGAGGTTCTTTACTCATGGTGCCTGGAGGGAAGGTGTACCTGAGGTCTTGGATCCCCAGAGATTCCCACATGGGGGGATCATCTCAATGCCAAGGGATACAATAAATCCAGGAGCTGAAGAAGGTTCTGCAGTTCCATTCTCTTGTTTTTTTTGGCTCCTTACTCAGGAACTCCCATTACCTTTAGCCATAGGTCTCCACCTATGGCACATAGAACTGGGTGGATATAATGGAGAATAAGCCAAAGGTATGTTACTTAATCACTAGGAACAGTAGGAAGCAGCAGGAGCAGGAATGACCAACGGGAAGGAATGTGGGAGCCAAAGCTAGGAGCTAGGTAGGAGTTGCGAAAGCCAAGGCTAGGATTTGGGACAGTTACATAAGGCCTTCACTTTGCTTGCAGCTAGGCTTTGACATTGTTGATAGATATTAGGCTAGTTAGTTTAAGGACTGATTGGAGGCTGTTCCAGGCTGCAGGAAGGTTATAGAAGATGGCACGCTTGTCAAAGGAAGTATGAGTCCTTGGAGCATCTAAGTAGATAAAATCAGATTTCCTGAGGGAGTATGGACAAAGGGAGATCTGAGTAAGGGAAGATAGAGAGTCAGTGAGTTTGTTCACCAGAATTTTTAGAGTCCAAATTCCAGAGTGTACAAGGTGTCTTGTGGAGAGAGACGTTCACCAAACAGCTGTATATAAATCACAATGCTGGGTTCTGAAAGTAGCGTTAGTGATAAATCGTAGGGCACGATGATAAAGAACTTCCAGTTTGTGGAGACTGGTGACCGAAGCGGGATTATAAATTAAGTCACCATGATCAAGTAGGGATAGAAAAGTGGCCTGCACAAGCCTTAGTCTAATATGGGGTGGGAAGAGGACCTGTTGTGGAAAAAGAAGCCTAACCTTGTTTTAAGTTTGTTGGCAAGATTGTCAATGTGAATGTTAAAGGAGAGTTTGCTATGAAGCAAGATGCCTAAATATTTGAATTTAGAGCCCGCCTTGAGAGGCTTCCCTAAGGTTGTAGTGATGGGTGTAAAAAATAGGGATGGGATGGAGGTGGGGATATTGTTGGGATTGAAGAACATGGCCTTTTTTTTTGCATTGAGTAGGAGCTTCAAGTTAATGAAGTTAATTTTGAGCTGAGAAAAATCTGCTTGAAGGTCATCTTGGACTTCAGACAGTGCTGGCGTTGCTGTATACAGTACTGTGTCATCTGTGAAGAAATACCACTTGGATTTGTTGATGTTGGAGTCAACATTGTTAACACAAATGGAGAAGAGAATGGGTCCTAGGATGAACCCTTGTGGGACACCCCTAGTGATGGAGAAGGAAGCTGAGAAAAGGCCATCAGCCTTGATTTTATGGAATCTACCTGAAAGATAGCTTGTGAACCATTGTGCTGTGGACACACTGGCTCCCAGGTTGAGTAGGCCAAGGATGATTAGGCTGTGGTCAATGATGTTGAACACCTTGCTGAGGTCTAGAAAAATGGCACCTGTGATCATTTTGGAGTTGTGCGCTACAAGCCAATCATTGGTAACTTTAGTGTGGGTCGAGATGGTATTATGGTTTAGCCTGAAGCCAGATTGTACAGGGTTGAGGAGGGAGTAACTTTTGATATGCTATTTTGGTTGTTTGTAGATTAATTTTTCTAAGATTTTGGATAGAGTGGGAAAATAGAGATAGACCAATAATTATTAAGGTCACATGAGTCACCAGATTTGAATAATGGAAGAATGTGTGCAGATTTTCAATAGAAAGGTACTAAGGTAGTTTCGATGGAAAGATTAAGTATGTGAATTATAGGGTCTGTAAAGCAGTGATGGCCTAGTTTAAGAAAATAGAGTTCTAACCCATCCTCACCACCACACTGCCTGGTGTCTAATTTGATGAGGAGGTCTTCTACTTTCTTGTAGGAGACAGGCGATAGTTTGAAGTAATGTAGTGAAGGAAGATCTTGAGGAGGATGGCTGGCCAGGATTGGATTGACTAGACTGGCATAAGGTGATGTGTCAAAAGCCAGTCTGGTGGTGGCGAAGTGTGAGTTGAGTTCTTTGAGGATTAGGCCATCCAAGCCTACCCATTGTGGTGGTATTCTCCCTGATTTTGGGTACCATTGTAATGTTTGTGCTGAAATAAAAGTGAGATGGTATTGTGTGAAGTTAGATAGGACCAAGCCACCATCTTTCCAATGCTTCCGTAGCTTGACACGGCTGAGCCGAGGGGGCTTTTCTTCCAATAGAAATCTTTCCATCAGCCTGTTAAGGTGGTGGAACCATATGTCTGGTATGCAGATGGGGATGTGGGCTAACAGATATAAAACCTTTGGTGCCATCATCATCTTAATGGCCGCTATTCTCTCTGTGATGGAGTTGCAGGGTGAAATAGGAAAAATACTTGATTTTTGCCTATTAGATAAGTTCATACAATTAAAGCACATTGACTGTAAACCTGAACATGAAATAAAAACACTCTCACACACACTGGTGGGTATGACCAGTACAAATAAGTTACCAGGCAATGACCAGAGCAGCAAAAAATGAGGTGGTAACCCACCCTGTACAACATGCATGCAAACCACATTAAGAGTGCAAATTTTTAAACTAGGTTTTATTGAGGGCAAATAAGAACTATTGAATGGTGGCTATCTCCTTTCCTTCAGTTTGAAGATCTCAGTAGAAACAAATGCATGGGAATAATTTTTTATATTGTTGTCATATAGGATCTTAAATTGAAATATACAGCAAATAAGTATCTGCAATTTCTGCAAATGGGCACCGAGGCAGCAGCTCTCTTTTTAATGTGGGGATTCCCTCCTAAATCTGTATGCTACCATCTCCCTCAGCTTGGAAGTATTTCACTTCTAACATTCATTTTTTAACAAAAAATGATAATAATAATTTATTTGTAACATTTTATATCAGTTTCTTATCTACATAGAAACATAGAAGTTGACGGCAGATAAGAACCATAAGGCCCATCCAGTCTGCCCATTTCTTTTTCTGCCTTACTAATGTGCCATCAGCCTTTGCTCTGTCAATGACCTATATATTCATACTCATCTGTATTGCTGTTTTGGAATATTGGCTTATAAAACAAAGAACTTTCCATGTATTATGCATAACAAAAACCTATTAATCAATAAATAAATAAATAAGTAAGTAGATAAAAAAGTAATATAAAATGAATAAAATGACTTTCAAAGTTGCACCCAAAAAAGTTTTTGGAATGTTGCCCTCCAAAGATAAACTGGATCCTTACCTCCATTCCTCTTCCACCAATGATCTGTTTCTGTGCTCCATATTTCACCACAAGCAAACTTTAGATATACAGTAAGAACATACTGTGACTTCAAAAGTATGCGAGTAGAATTATAACCCCCCTTACTCAAATCACCTCTGCACATAATCTCTGCAGTTACACCACAGAACTAGCTAGTCAACTCTCTTTATAACATGTTTGATTACTTTACAAATGTTAAAGTGTTATAATCCACTTCATGTGTTTATACATACAGTGATAACCTCACTTCCTGGGTGGTTGAAGGCCCTTGGCTGCACCTCGAGCCTGACTTCTGGTCATTTGGTCATTAAAAAATTCCACACATCCTAAGTTGGATTATTTCTTACTTACTGTTATTGATAATTTAGCAATCTGTGGAAACTAGCTGACCACAAAAGCACTGAGTGGATGCAAGCCACTAATATTGGTGGCCACAAAGGACCCAGAGGAAGATGACCAGGAAATCTATGACTATAATAAAAGTTTAAATGATAGAAAACTTCCACTTTTACAAATCTAGACCTGTATTTCATAACACAGCAGCATCACCAGTTAGAATTTTACTTTTATTATGTTCGCTGTGTGTGCATGCGCAGTGAACATTTTGTTAGGAGAGTGGCTTTTGAGGGATATGACTCTGTCAGTCCAATGCAGAGCAGTCTGCAAAAGGCTCATCAGTGTCACACTAATCATCAGCCAAGCTGATCATGACACTGTTCTGGCTTTCTGTGTGGAAACTTCATGTAGTTCAAAGGAGAGAGCCAACTCAATCATAGATCAGCTTTTTCCTTTGATCTACACACCGCTGCCTAGCAAGCACAGTTGATCTGTCATGATCAGCCTGCTGAGGTTGAATTACACCCTATAAAAATGAAAACATCCATTGATGTTTGTTGCTGCCACCACCATTACTGTTCTCCCATTTGACCTTCCCATTCAGCACCCACCAGCCTACCCCCCACAAACATAACACCAACACTGGGGGTGCCCAATCCTCAGTGTTGCTACCTGAAATAAAGAAAACCATTGCTCGTAGTTTTTTTTAAATATACCCTGTAACACAGAAAAACATCCATCAATGTCTGCTGCTGCCTCTGCCGTTGCTATTTCCCCACCACACCCTCCAACTCAGCACCCACCGGCCCTCACTCCCCCCCACAAATATACCACTGACACTGGGAGTGCCCAGTTCCTCAGTGTCACCACTTGAAATAAAGAAAACTGTCTTTAGTAGGTTTTTCTTTGTTATGATATACCCTGCAAAAAAAGGAAACCATCCATTAATGTCTGCTTCTCCTACTGCCTTTACCGTTTTCTCACGTGCCCCTTCCACTCAGCGCCCATGAGCCCTCACCACCCTCACAAATATAACACCAATGCTGGGGATGCCCTGTCCCCCAGTGTCACCACCTGAAATAAACACCGACATTGGGGGCACCCAATCTCCCAGTTTTACCACTTGAAATAAAGAAAGTCATCCCTCATAGTTTTTTTGCTTTGTTTTTGCTGCCACCGTTAGTACCCCCAGCTGACCCTCCCACTCAGCACTCACCACTCCACACCCCCCAAGCCCTTACTTACCACTGGGGGTTCAACACTGTAATCCTCTCTGGACTATAGACACGTCTTTACTCTTCAACGCCAGACCATGAACTGAGGAAATCAGTGACACGGTTCAATGTATTTCAGTGAGCTTTTGAACTTAGTGGCATGACTTGGTTATTTTTAAATATTTTTGTCCCAGATCTACAACATGCCTTTTTTGGGACCCCAGATCATGAACAATGGCAGTGAAATTAGGCACATCTGTCCTGAAAGGTGATTTCATGGTCAGTGTGTGAAATCGGCTTTTGGGCAGGAATTGAACATTTTCTCCACCTTTGTTCATGAGGTGGGGTCATAAGAAGGCTATGTTGAAAATTATGGGGTAAAAATATTAAAAAACAACAAAGTTATGAACCTACGTTGAAATTTATGAATGCACGCTTGTAACTTTGGTCATTTTCAATATTTTGACCCCAACTTTTCAACATGGCCATTTCTTCACATCACCTCATGAATATGACAGCTTTCATTTTTTCAAATCCTGGCCAAAATGTGCTTTTGCACTTCTGGCACAAAATCACCTTTTGGGCAGGATTTGAACATTTTCTCCACCCTTGTTCATGAGGGAGGTTGACTCATAAGAATGTTATGTTGAAAATTTGGGGTATAAATATGAGAAAACAACATGTTTATGAGTCTACATAGTAATTTTTCAATGCATGCTCATAACTGTGGTCATTTTCAATGTTTTGACCCCATCTTTTCAACATAGCCATCTCTTCACACCACCTCATGAATGTGAGAGTTGTCATTTCTCAAATCCCACCAAAAATGTGTTTTAACACTTGAGGTGAAAATTACATTTCAGCCATTGTTTAATAAATGACACCTGTCATGCTCATAAGGAGTGCTCATAAACACATTATATTGAACATTTGGGGTAAAAATGTGAAAAAAACAACTAAGTTATGAGGAAATGAATTGTTTCAACATTTACTTATAATTTTATTTTTTGAAGATTTTGGCCCTTAACATTCTACATATCCCTTGTGTCCAGAGACGGCCAACCAAAATGGTGCAGGGACTGCATCAGAAAACATTTGAGGATAGATTACTGGAGCTCAATATGTATATCCTAGAGCAAAGGAGGGAGAGAGGTGATATGATTGAAATATGCAAACATCTTAAGGGCATTAACAAGATGAAAGCATCTAAAATGTTTCAATATAAGAAAATAGCAGGACAAGTGGACACAGCATAAGATTAGAGGGAGGCCGATTAAGGGGTAATGCGAGGAAGTTCTTTTTCACAGCAAGGGTGGTGGATGCATGGAATGATCTACCTCAGGAAGTGTTGAATATGAATATAGTGTAGGGCTTCAAACAGGCATGGGATAGGCATAAGGGAGCAATACAGATGAGTATGAATAGATAGGCCATTGACAGAGTAAAGGCCTATGGCACATTCATAAGGTAGAAATAATGGGCTGACTGGATGGGCCTTTCATTCTTTATTTGCTGTCAACTTCTATGTTTCTGTGTTTCTATGTGTTAGCCCTGCTTCTGAACATGGCAAGTGCCATTTTTCAAATCTCCTCCAAAACTTGTTTCCACACTCACACAGTGAAATCACTTTTTGGATGTGATTTTAAAAATGCCACGTCTTGATCATAATGCCAGGCCATATAAAGACTGTTGGATATTTGTGGTCAAAATGTGGGAGCCCACTTAAAAGTGGATATTGGCTCTCAGCTGCCGTATCCTGGGTAAGGTAATTACAATCTAACAATGTGTCAAAGCAGGACACCACTGAAAATGAGATATTGCATCTCATCTGCTCTATCCTGGGTAAATATATGGTAAACATGTGTGCAAGCAAGGCCTGATACAACGGCAATACCAGTGGTGAACATTCAGTGTTGACAAATGCTAGTTTTTCATTTCAGTGATGTACCTAGTTTCCAAGAGGGTGGGGAGGAGGGGCATAGAGCAACAGAGTCAGATAGTCACATTATGCACAAACTTAAAGTAGTGGGTGCAAGGTTACATTCATAAAAAACATACAGTTGCACTATGCACAAAACACAGAACTTAGTTTTTAAATTGCACGTCAGATAATTTGGATTTGAATATTGAAGTTGTTAACATGTCCGTTCCTGTTTTGTATTTCTTTTGTGTTTCAGATTTATTTGAACTAGTTAAATATATATTTACAAGCCTGCTCTGTATACACATTTGATCTTCAATCCCTATCATTACAGTCCCATTGAAACCTGATTTCTGTCTGTGTTTGGATTTCATATAGTTAATAACCAGTGACAGATTAAACAATCAATTGAAATGCAACCCCTACCACCACCAGGTTAACACCACAATTGTCTGGGTCTTATTGGTTTTTCTGGTCCTTAGCTGATTGTATTACATGTACCTTCAGATGACAGGAATGGTAGTTTGCTTTATAAAGAACAAATAATCTTCCATGGAAGACAACTTCCATTTTGCTCTCATACTGTTTTTAATATAGTAAGTAATTAAATGCTAACAAATGTGCTTGATTATAAAGTAATCCTGGTAAAGCTATATGATTTAGTAAAATAATCACTACTGAACCCAAATCAGTTTTTCACGTTTGCTTAAATTCACCAGATTAACTTGTTTTGTAAACAGCATAGAACAAATCTACTTTCCAGTCAGCTGCACTGTGGAATGACAATCTAGACTATGAGATATATTTTAAAAGGACCAGTTTCTGGACTTTATGGCATAGAACAGCACAAATGTTTATGCACCCCTTATGTTTCAGATTCCACTGCATGATGAATCTAGATTCCCTGCCCCCTGCCCCCACCCAACTTAAGCACCACTGTAAAAAGGTGGAAGAGCTGCAAGGGTTTCAGACAGAGTGGAGTTTGGCCAGACAGGCTTTTAACTGGGAGCCTTTAGTCCTGTTAAGTTAGATACTAAAACATATGGAAGGAGAACAATGGGTGTGGCTCAGAAGATGGGAAATGACTGCTCTTCTTCCATGCCCTCCTCACTGTTATTTATTTGTAAGTTGTAAAGCACGATAGCATTAAAAATAATACATTAGCCAAAAAGGGCATAGATTATAGTTTTCATTGATTTTAATTCAGGAAAAGCATCCCTGATTTGACTACTTTTGCGTAAGGAGGCTAGGAGGAATGCTTTAACAGACTTGAAGATGGAGGTTGAGCTCATGGTGTTTATGCACAGTACAACCCTTTTTGTACAGTCCTATATTCATATAATCTATGACTGGGCTGAAAATGTACCAGCATGACATTTTTCATGCCTACTAGCAGGGCTGGCAATGTCCTAATATAAATGTTCAAATACATGAATAGTAAGGCATGCAGTAGTCTGATGCAAGTAACACAATTTGTATTTATTTATTTATTTCTTGTATTCTGGGAAAAATATTCTGGAAGATGAAATATTTAAACAAAATTGTAAAAAAAACTAAATTATCTTCTCAAGTGCCGACAGCTAATTCCACTGGCTGCTGTAGTAATCTCCCATCCTCCAACTAACTTCTCTCCTGTCCTACTAGGCCATAATGTAAAAAAAAAAACTGATTCTCACTGTGCCAGGACCCAGCCTCATCATTTACATAACACATCTACCAGCCTGATCCTCCAATCCCATAAATTCCTTTACTTTCTATTGCCTTGCCATCTTTGACCACTGTTCCACTTGAAGTTGGGGGAGGGGATAGATATAAACAAGCCAGGCTAGTTCAGTCAGTTCAATCATGGTGTGCTATCTGCCCATTCATCAGCTGAATCACAAATAGCACAAGGAGCACGTGGACTGAGAGGTGCGAGGAAGCAGTGTACATCTTCGATGGTGCTAGTCTGACTTACCAATCAGTATGACACACATATCACTCCACAGCCTCCTAATCATGTCCTCCTCATGGAAGTACTTCTTGACCAGCAGAAAAATATGGTAAGATGATGCACTGCTGAAATATGACTGGTCTAGACTAGCTTTACAAGTACTGGCTCCTTCAAATCATGGATTGGGGTTACTGGGTGGAACATTAACTAAATTACATTTCTGGTGATTGGTGCAGGGGTAGGCTTAGCCGGGGGTTAATCTAAATCACAATGTCAGGTCTTGGCTCAGTACTAGGAACCTACATTTTTTTCAGTCGTGGCTTTGAGGACATTTGCCTTGCCCATCTAGTAAGGAATAAAGATTTTTGTTTTGCCAAGTAACAAGTACTTAATACCAAATGGCTGAATATGTGGGGTGCAAAGTATTAATGATGATTGCAAGAGAGCATTGTTATTAGATAGTATCTACATGTGTTCCATTAGTAAAGTGTAGGCAGACTCATCTCTGTTTTGAGAAATTAGCAAATTCTGCCTTTAAAGGAATAGTCACAACATTTTGTGAAATTTTGTGGAATTTTGCCAACTTTCTTGAAATTATTTATTTGGTTATATGTCAGCTGTTCTTGGAGCTAAAGATATGAAATTTGGCATGCTTACTTACAGAAGGAGTACTAAAGGGAACCGAGTTTCATGATTTTTGAGTGAATGGTTGGAACTTTGCTCAGTAAGTGGCAATTTATTTTTTTGCAAAGTTTTCTGAAAATATTTCTCTGCTTACAACTCAGCCATGTTTGGAGCTAGATACCTGAAAATGTGCATGCATAATGTTCTTGGAAGGGTCCTAGAAACTAAAATTGGAAGATAATTAGTTTAGTAAATTTTAGGTTGCAGGGGTTCATAATTTCACAATTTATTTTTTTGTGAGATGTATGAAGATTTTCCATAAATTTTGGTGTGCGTAGCTCTGTTGCTATTTCAGGTATGCACCCAAAATGTGGCATACATAACTAATGTCACTGGATACTGAAATCTAACAAAGCTGGAGAAATTTGGTTTTGTAGTTTAAAATTTACAGTACAAATTTTACAAATTACTACTTGACAAAACCTGGTTTCATTTATGTAAATGTAAAAGGCAATGCCACTAGAACTGAATTTGTGGAATTTGACTTTCACAAAGCACTAATCATCACTGAATCAATTTAGCTTGGCTGAGCTGGCTGTGATCCTACAGTTCCTTTCTGAGCAATATTGCCCCACTCTACTTTTTTCTCTAAGCTTGACCAGATGGACTCGGTGGACTTGCTTGTCACACTGATTTCCTGCTTGTTTTTCACAGACATTCTCTCTTAAAAAGAGAGCCACCTAATCATTGTCCTGTAGGCCCTCTCCCTTTGCAATAGCCAGAACTTCTCCTTCTTTGTGCTACAGTCAATGTCTTTCACTGGACTTTATGAGGACCTCTGAGTCAAAGATTTCCAAGTGCACTTGGCTTTCAAATCAGTTATTTTTTCTGGGTGTGATTCTCATTTGACCTGCTTTCAAGTGATCATTTTCACTATATGCTTTCTTGTTCCAGCAGGGGTCTACTATTCTTTTGCTACTCAGGTCAGCTACCCCTCCATCAGTTGCCCATGTATCAAACTCCTGTCACTGGTGACTCCTGCACTAGCTACCCTGTCCTATAGTTTAACCCCCCCCCCATCTCACTTTCCATCAACATGAAAATACCACCCTCCCTTTTGGAAGGACTGCAGTCCATTATGGTTTATCTAGTGATCATATGCATTTGATTGTACTGCAAGTAACACAAATAGGAACAAACATCATGGTCCTACAATGCCCTCCCAACACTCCTGCAACAGTGGTGCCCAGAATCATGTTCTATTTCAGTTACAGCAATAGACATGGTCAGATATGTTCAGATATTTCATAATATTTTAAGGGGATTATTTTTGGTGGGTCTATAGTGGAACTGCAGACAGGTAAAGAATTTCTCTAGCAATATCATAAAACATTTCAGAAAATTTCTGACCATGTCAATTGCTGCAGCTGCATGACTAAATATATCCAGATACTTCTGTCACAGTGTTCTTACTCGTAACTAGTTGTATGCTTGATATTATTCAGTGCCACTGGTTTCAAATACTAAAAACATACAATTGTATTTGCAGGGGACTTCCCTCAAGATAATGATAAACATGAGGGTACCTGATGCTGGGCAGCACTATATTTTTACTATGGAAACTCCTACAAATGCTGCCTTTTTAAACTACCCTGCCTTTTCCTTCCTCCTCCTCCTCCACAGCAGCTAAAATGTTTGGCTGGGCAAAATGTTTGGATATGGTTACCACAAAATAATAGCAAAATTCTACAATGTCACATAAGCTAATGAAATGTAGCTTTAATTACTGATATTACTTTGCAGTTTTTGACTGCTTATAACTTGGCCAAGTGATTAGAAACTTGACACACACTGCCTCATTTTGTGGTCAATCAACCTAGCAAAACTGGTGATATATTGTTCTTGCTAGTTGTAATGTAATAGTGGGTTACAATTGTGCCATTTATGAACTTGCAAACTGCAGTTTAAAAATGTCTGAATGTTAGGCAGCTTTTAATTCAGCCATCTTACAGTTAGAAATCTGAAACTTGGCAAAGTTTTCATAACATGTACAACAGTAGGCATACCAAATGTGGAGCAAGTGAATGACTTTCTTCTAAAATTAGACAGAAACAATCAAAATTTAAATTTTGGCAACATTTTGCAAAGTGTCTGTGGAAATTTCATCAACTTTTGTGGAAGTGGAATAGTAATTTTGCCAGAATTCCACCAGAAGAAGACCATTTTTTCCCCAGCCCTATGTTCAACTGCTAATCTGCACTGCACAATGCCTGCTTTAGCGCATACTGAACTGGGACTGCTTGGTTTATGGATGTTGTGTGACTGCTAACCACCCAGGTAGCTTAAAATCAGCTCATGCATAAGATGCCACTGCACTATTAATAGGCTAATGAAAATGTCTGAGGCATCACTGGCGGGGTGATGGAGCATACAGTATGACAGCAGCTTGTGCTGTTCAGATATATGCTGGCTCATGTACTGTAGTGGGTAGTGTTTCACCACATCACAACTATTTGCTTCATGCAGGGCTGAGTTCAGTTACTTTTTGTAGCTCCCACAACTGATGTCTTGCTTTAAATAAGTGGACAAATGGCCACAAATACAGCAACAAACACATAGCATCTCTTTGAGGTCTGCTCAGCTGAGAAGGTCCTGCATTACTAGGTTAATACAATATTCCATACATGGAGCTCTGTAGAAACTGCTTAATATGGCCAGAAATGTGATGATACATAGATAGCAAATATTTGAGGTTTGCTTAGCTGAGGAAGTCCTGCATTACCAGACTAATTGAATTTGCCATGCATGCAATTCTGCATTATACAATGGCAATAACAAATCCTGGACCCTGATTGGCTGTCTGCACTTTGCAACAGTGAGGCTATCTGAGCACAACCTCACTGTACTGATTAGTTGGATTCCATCCTCCATTATCATTATCTTCTCTTAAGAAACAAAAATATATGGCCACACTAAAAATCTACTAAAAACATTTTTTGAATGTTGTTTTTATTTTGCATAACAATGAGCCATTGTATAATAGCAATAATGCACTCCAGGGTGTGGATTGTGCTGGGATAACCTCCCTTCTGGGATGTTGGATGCACTCGGCCTGCGGTCTCATGCCCAGCCACCCAGGCGTGAGGTTATCCCAGAACAACCCACACCTTGTCATGCATTATTGCTTAAGCTACCTCCATCCTCTATGATGTTAATTACATTTTTGCTCAGTGTTCCTAGCTATGAAGCCACCTTTAAGTTATAATGTGCGCAGTTAAGTGTCAATTTCCTCCAGCAGCTTGACCAAGATAATAGCCACAGTGTGGGCAGTTGATATGAAGGTCATGGATAAAGTTGCTTGCTGGTAAATTTCATGACCAAGGTGGTGGGGTGGATGCCATTCCCAGACATGGTGCATGGGGCTTCAGACAAATCCAGATTTTTTTTCCCAGTTGGCTGTTATGCACGTGAAAGTCATAACAAAAGAGAAACCACTGCTCCACATATCAGAGAGCAAGTGCATTGTGACAACTGCTGAGTGTGAAAAAACATATTACAGGCAGTGTGTGTGCAACAATAAGCCTCAGCTTGATAACAGCCCGTTTAGAAAAAAAAAAGTATGCAAAGGAACTTCCTGTTTGGAACAAGCCTTTGCTACCAGCTTCCAGAAGCTTGACTTGTACATGAAACAGTATGATAAGAGATCAACTGTAGGCATTTCTTTTGTGGTGTCATTTACTGTAGTTCCTTGGACACTACACGATTATAGGCAACTTTGTGAAACATGTCAATTCCTACACTATTTTTGTCTGATAAAGTACAGTTTTTCTGACTAAAGCCAGTTTGTGTCACCACTTTACTAGCAAAGGTACATGACTGAGGATGGTCATCAAGGGAGGCAGTATAGTGCACTGGTTTAAGGCTCTGAGCTGCAAATCTGGTGACATCCAGCAGACCAGATCTGGGTTTGAATCCCACAGCTTCCACTCGCATACTGGGTGACCTTGAGCAAGTCACTTAACTTCCCTGTACTCTCAGGTCACACCTGTAAAAAAGCTTTCAGCTTAGTAAGCTGCTCCTAGTTAAACAACTAAAAAAAATAATAAATAAAATCACCACCCAAAGGAAACTCCTGTTGTGAAGACAAAAAGGAGCTATTTTTTCCTTTGATTTCTCTGAAGTGCCAGAAGTACTAGTGGCACTGTTATTAACTTCCAGTCCTCCTCTTCTTCTGTCTCTGACTATGTATGATGATGAATAACAGGTGCTCCCAGTACCTTAACATCATCCCTACTCTGGTGTTTGTCCAGATCAACATATGGTTGTGCTTTAGGTGGGTTGGCTGCCCACCAGTATCAAGCTGAGATCCCCTTTCATTATTGCTGCTATGTACCTGTCATGGTTGGCATACAGTCCAGCTGTCATCTGTTGGATTGATAGTAGGGCTGGGACAGAGAACTCAAGAGGGCAGCAGTAAGGAAGGGAGCAATGGGGGAGGCAATGGTGAAATATATCATTTAAACAATAGGTCACAGGTTAGGGTGGAATAAAACAGGACAGACTGGATGGATCATTGGTCTTCTTCTGCTGACACTGTTTATGTTTCTATGTAAGGTGAGATAAGTTAATTTCACTTATATGGTGCTTACTCTCAGGGGCTCTTGGTATCTCACAATGTAATGAAATAGCACCACATAAAAGGTTTAAATGGGCAGCAGAAACTCATGGGCAGAAGTAAGGTTTTGTCTGAGCAAGAACTTTCTCCAGTTAAGTGACTTTCATAGTATACAGAATAATACATGGGGTGGTATGTTTAATGAGATTTTACACACACCCAAGGTGTTGGATGCTACATAAATCCCGAGAGTGAAGCTAGAGGGGTTTATTTAAGCATCCAACACGGAGGATGTGTGTAAAATCTTAAGTTAAACACACCAACTCATGTTTTAATTTATATAATTGCTGGTGATCATTTTTTCACCACAGCAATTATATAAAATGAAAAGACTTCCCTGTGCGGTTTGGTCTGGCTTCAGCACAGTCCGTGGTGGAAAGCTACTGCTGAAAGTAAACATTCTCCTTTTTTTCCTTTTTTTTTAAATGGTTAATCACTGTTGAGTCTAGTTAATTTTGTAAAATTTTACTTACCGTGGAGAGTCCACACTAAGGACTGGCATATGGTGCTAAAGAAGGGAGGAGTAGTGGATGGCACATGTGCAGAACAAGAGAAACCTGGCACGAGTTCGCCCTTATAACCCACATGTTATGACGACAAATTACAACTGGGTTTCCCTAAGGGGAAAAAAGATACCCAGTTATTATAACATGGTAATTTAAGGTAGGCAGGGGCACTAGGCCTATTATGTCTTCCTCCCCACTTCATAAGCAAGGATATCAAATAAATTTTGTGCAAACTTGTACTAATTCAGAGGGATTCCCTACCCACGCTACTATGCAGGGTACCTATTTATTCCCTTGGTAAGCTGATACTTTTTCAGGCTTACTTTGAAAGCCTGAACTGTCTTTATAACCACTGTCATTACTGGTAAACTGTTGCAGAAGTCCATCACCCTGTGGGAGAGAAAGTGCCTACTAATGTTACCTCTAAATGTGCCACTTCTGCACTTCAGAGCATGTTCCCACATCCTGGTAGAGGACGCTAGATTAAACATCTCTGTATGCTCAGTCTTGTCAATACACGGGTTTGTGAAGGACTGACAGCATGACCCATTCAGCGTCCTTTTCTCCATGGTAAACATGTTAAGGTCCTCCAGCATCTCCTGATGCAATTTGAAGCTGCCTTTGTTATATATTAGACGGGAGGGAAGGCTGTGTCTACCATATTGGTGGTGGTGTTACTTTTTACATTTCTGAGACTTTTAGCTCTGTGCTGACAAGTGGGATCTGATACTTGTTTTCAGGGTATCGACATGTTAACTTTTGGTTTTACTCTTTCACATTAAAACAGGATAATTTCCTCCTAGACTTAATCTTTTAACAATGCTTATTCCTGCTGTGAAAACATATTCCTCTGCTTATGACATCACAACATTTTACCATAGAAATAATTCTGGTGTCACAAGCAGAGAATTATAACTTCACAATAGAAAATCTAGTAGGAACAGAAAAAGTCTAAGGGTCAAAGAGCCTGTTTTCATGCAAATGCCTTTAGTAATAAAAACAACCATGTATCACAGATTGCTAACCACCATCGAATAGTAGCAACCCTCATATTAAAGCTTATCTATATAATGAAAGTTCTAATAAAAGTCACTCTCATTTAATAGCTCTGGCCAGTAATTAACAACTAAGTAATTAACAGTAACTAAAGAACAAAAAAGGTTTGTGTTTTTGGAGACAACATAAGTGGGGTAAGTTGTGGTGAAACATTGAATTAGTGTGCTAAGGGAAGGGTAAATTTGAAACCAGCCAGAGTAGCCCACTGACGTGGAGCCTTTGGAAATTAGTCTATGACTCTAAGGGTTGTAATTCTAATTTTAAATAAATAAATATTACAAGAACTGTGTCTAGCCCTGTAGTTTAGGAGAAGGGTGCTAATTGTCTGGCCTGGGGCCTCAGCTACTTGATAATGGGAGGTGGGGCTGAGTCAGATTTCTGAAGGCAGGTTTTTGGCTTATTACACTAGCATACTAAAATGCCAGCAGAATAAGCCTAATGGTCTTTTGTGTCTGCTTGTTTGGTCAGCCTGCACCCTGGGAGCTGACCTTGCTGCCCCCCTCACCTACTCTGGCTTCTCCCTTCGCAGTTCCGGATACTCTCGCTGCACTGGATTTTGCTTCCAGAACCCTTCCCCTGTACCTATCCCACCCCCTCCTGAACCCCTCCACTGTCTCTGCCTCCACCAGCCCCCTAGGCAGCGCAGTCCATGGCTCCACCACCCTCTCAGTGAAGTAGCACCTCCTCCTTTCTCCCCTGAATCTTCCCACCTCCAGCTTCCACCCATGCCGTCTAGTTGTCCTCTCCTCCTTCCTTCGAAGCACCCTGACTGCTCCTCCCCTATTTACCCCTTTCATGTACCTGAAGACCTCTATCATGTCCCCCCGGTCCCTTCTTTCTCTTCCAATGTGTACATATTTAGCTCTTCAAGCCTCTCCCCATAGGTCCTGTCCCCCAAGCCCCAAATCATTTTGGTTGCCCTCCTCTGGACCCTCACCAGGAGTTTAATGTCCCTCTTTTAGTGTGGCCTCCAAAACTGCACGCAGTACTCGAGGTGTGGCCTCACCAAGCAGTTATACAGAGGAAGTATCACGTCCCTCCTTCTGGAGGTGATCCCCCTAGCGATGCATCCCAGCATCCTGTTGGCCTTGGCTGCTGCCCTCCTACAAGTCTCTGAGTTGTTCATCTTGACATCCACCACCACCCCCAGGTCCCTCTCAGCCATCGAGACTTGTAGCATCCCCCCCCCCGGGTGTACACTTGGACCCGGTTTCTTGCCTCCAGGTACAGTACCTTGCATTTCCCTGCATTGAACCTCAGCTTCCACTTTCTAGACCATCTTTCCAGAGCCTCCAGGTCCCCCTGTAGGGCCACCCTCCCCTCCTCCCCATCCACCACCGCCCCCAGTTTTGTGTCATCTGCAAAGAGACTCATCTCACTGCAGGCTAAAAAAACAGTTTCCCTGCAGGGGCTACCTTAAGCAGAATCTTCCTGCATTTGCCACAGGAGGGACAAAAAAGGCTTGTGTTTTCTGAGACAACATAGGTGGGGTGACTTGTGGTGAAACTTGGTTGAATTAATGTATTTGTTATTGAGTGTAGGGTAAATTTGAGACTAGCCAGAACAGTCCACATTTAGGGGCCATACTATAAGAACTGTGTCTAGCCCTGTAGTTTGGGGGAGGGTTGCTAATTGCCTGGCCTGAGTCCTCAGCTACTTGAAAATGTACCTGCCACAGCCAATAGCATGCAACTAGGAAGGGAACAGGTTCTGCATAAAAGTGGCCACTGCCAATGTCTCCAGCACATTCATGGCCAGTGAGTGAGTAGAACAGTGAAGGCATGGAACAGGTGACAGGCATCAGCAAGCATCAGCAGAGAGAAGTGGAGAAGTAGGGGACTCTGCCAGTCGACTAAGGCAGGGTACTTGTTCACAATTGTGTGACTGTCACTACTAGGAAGGCAGAAAGTCAAAGGTTGGCCAAAACTGGGAATAGGAGCAACACCAGTCCAGGGTAGGAGTATATAAAGATTCAAACTAGGCGCAGGGAAATACAAATAGAAATAAAAAAAAGGGGAAAACTAGAAACCCTGTATCAGAGGTGAGGTTTACAAAAATATTTCCAGGTAACACAGGGAGAACAGAGGTTAAGAATTCTGGGAGTGCTCCATTGCAGTGGCTGTGGTGTGTAGTGTTGCTCAGATAGTGCTTTTCTGGATCCTACCACTATCTGTCAGATAGTGCTGGTATCCTGACTTAGATCCTACCAGATATCCTGCCAAAGACAGATGCAGGATCCAGGGTCAGATAGTGATGGATCCTAGTTAGGATCCAGGCATCCTGGTTAGGATCCACAGATCCTAGAGCAGATAGTTATGATCCTGGCCCAATAGTGATAGATCCTGATTAGGACCTAGGTATCCTAGTTAGGATCCATGGATCCTAGGGCAGATGGTTAGGATCTAGGGCCAGATCGTGATGGATCCTGGTTAGGATCCAGATATCCTAGAGGGTAGGATCCATGGTCAGACAGCACTACTATCCTACCACAGCAACTATTTGGTCAAATTGGAGGTATCTGTTGGTGTCCTGATTTCTAGGATACTATTTGAGCAACACTAGTGGTGTGGCAGTTCTCAAAATGATCTTCTGGAGACTGTGGCGCTGTCCCATCTGCACATGCCTCTCTGGGTTGAGGGAGGATGTTGCTAGACTCCAGGCTAAGTTGGTTAGAATTCAGGAGACCTCCCCACCCCATCTATGGGTCACCAAGTCTGCCACCATTACCTTAGAGGATGCCAGGGAGGAGGAACCTCTGGACTATGATGGACTCTGGAAGGGTGGGGTGGAGGAACAAAGGCACATTCCTCAACCAGTACCACTACATATTTTCTATGCTGCTCCAGTGGGATAGGATTGCTAGGAGGAGGTACCTGTAGCAGTGACTAACAGGGATGTGGAGGCCCTCCATAGTGGAGACCCCAAGGAAGGTGGTAGAGGACCCCAGAGGAGGAAGAGGAGCAGCTACTGGTGGAGGACTCAGTTGTGAGGGGGATTGATTTAGGAATAGGAAGGGGAGGACAGGAAGGTTAAGTGCCTACCCTTTGCTATGCTATGAGGGAAGGGAAGCAGATTCTCAGGATCACTATGGGATGGGGAAGAGAGCTGGGTTTCATTGTCCACCTGAGGACTAATAACCTGGCTAGGGATGGGGCTGCAATAGTGAAACATAGGTAGCTGGGGAGGTGTCTTAGACAGATACTCACTCAGTGGCTTTTGCTTAGGTGCTGCCTCTCTATGACACTGGACAGGAGAGGGATCTATGTACCACAAGCTTCAACTAATAGATGAGGGAATGGAGCAAAGAGGAAGGGTTTGGTTATATTGGGGACTGAGGACCTCCAGGAGAATAAGGGTCTATACAGGGGTAACAGCCTGCATCCATCCGGGAGAAGAATTGCAGTCCTCAGTGGATAATTTTGCCCTCAGTGGACAGTTTAAGTGTTACTTAAATGTTACTTCAGTGAACATTTAAACTAGCCCGGGGGGTGGAAGAAGGAATTGGAGTCAGAAGCTGCCCCCACCACAGGCTGCAGTAGAGAATAAGGAGAACCCAAAGGGAGAACAATCACCCAGGGTGCCTGTGGTAGGGTCGGTGACCCCCCCGAACTTGGATATGCTCGCATGGATGCAGAGCATGTGTAATTATCTGCCTATGTTTTGGAGGTAATCTGAGAACATTTTGGGCTAAAATATTAAAAAAATCTGTTGCAACAGTCTCCTGCTCTTCTAATCTCTTCCTTTTACTATCGCTCCTTCTCTGCCATTCCCATACTCAAGCTTGGCCACCTTTGAGTATTCTTACTGTCCCTTTCCTTATTTCCAGCTTGTTTTCTCAAAATAATAATGTCCCAATGTTCAGAACGTTCTGTGCTTGCAGTACTAGCTAATTATGCTAATTTTCCTGCACGAATGTGCGAACGTGCGACTGTGCGATCGTGCAAACGTGCGAAGATGCCAAAAAAGGGTTGATGATGGCGTTTTCATGATCTAGTGAATTCTGAACAAATTAGCAGTCTTTTTGTTGGTTTTAGTGTAAGAAGTTCAGAATTATGTTATATGTCAACATTGCAACTGAGAATCATTTGAGAAATGGTGTTTGTTTGTTTAAATAAAATGGTTAAAACTAGTACTTTTAACAGAGAAAGGGCAATGTATGCCACAGTTAAAAGAGAGAGAGATAAAACTGTTTAACATAAAAGGGATAAAGTCTCCTAATGTGATCCAGAAATGACTTAGACTTACATCTCTCTTTGAAATGTGCTTCCAGCTCTGCTCAGTCCAATCTCCTTATAGGACTGAGCGGCCCTGGTTGACCCACTTTTATGATGCAAGTTGGGGGAGGAGCTAACAAAGTCATGTGCTCCTCCACTGGTATAAAAGGAGGTGAATGTGAAATGTTGAGTCAGTGTGTGGTAGGAAGGCAAACCTACCAGATGCCTAGCCAGATTCTAGGTGCCTTTTTGGCAGGAATTTTCTTTCTTGTTAAAGATATGATTTCCTGTGCCTTATGTTTTTTTTTGAAAGTTATGTACAAGTTCTGCTTTAAGTCCATTTTATTTTTTTCTGCTTCTAATAAATTTTGAAATATTGGATCCTGACTGCTCTCTGGACTTTATTGGACACCCCCACGTGCACAGAGCCAATCACTCAAGGAAGCAGGACCGTAGAGATAAAGGGGGAAAGGAACAGGAGCATTAAAAAGAGAGACAGGATGCAGGGAGGGCAAAAAGGAAAAAGGATCAACAAGCAGAGTGGAAACAAAATCTGGAAGGCCATCTGTGCAAATGCTAGAAGTCTAGGAAATAAGATTCCAGACCTAGAAGCAACCATGGCAGAGGATGACCTGGAAATGGTGACCATTCCCGAGTCATGGTACAGTGAACATCGTGACTGGGACATGGCCATACCTGGATATATTCTGTTCATAAAAGTACCGGAAATACAGAGAATACAGGGGGAGGCAGAGGTACTGTGGGTCATCCTTGAAATGGGGAATGGAGCATCTATTTGCTCTGGAGTGATCTGCAGACCTCCAACACAGTGGGAGGAATTAGACAAGGTACAGATGGAAACCATTAGCAAGTTGACAGAAAAGAGGGAAACACTGCTGGTGGGAGACTTCAACCTGCTGGATATAGATTGGAGCCTCCCAGCAGCAGCTTCAGCTAGAATCAGGGACATCCTGGACTCTCTGCAGGGGGCATTCCTCAGGCAACAAGTTAATAAACCCACTTGTGATAGGGTAATACTGGACCTGGTACTCAATAACAAGGACAGTGTTGTAGACATCAAGGTGGGAGGCCACTTGAGCAGCAGTGGTCACAGTGCAGTGTGGTTAATATAAGGATGGCTGCAGAATTGAACCACACAAGGGCATGGGTGCTAGACTTCAGGAAAGCAGATTTTAAAAAGATAGGTAAATGCCTTAGGGATAACCAGGCAGGGAGGGATGGCCTGCATGGGGTGGAGGAACAGGGGGTGAAGATAAAAGAAAGCATAGTAAAGGCAACAAACCTCTGCATCAAACAAGTGAGCAAAGGCAAGAGGAAAAAGAGACTGCTGTGGTTCTCAAAGGAAGTGGCTAAAAAGATAACAGCTAAAAGGGTAGCATTCAGAAGGTATAAGGAGATGCAGAGGGAGAAGGAGGATAGGGAGGTATATCAGGGGAAACAAAGGGAAGCAGGAAAGCAGTAAGGAATGCAATGGTGCAGGCTGAGGAGAGAATAGCCCAGGAAGTACCAAAAAGGAAAAAACATTTTTAGGTATGTAAGTTAAAAGAGAAAAACCAGAGGTGAGATTGTAAGTTGAAAAAGGGAAGGGGGGTGGGACTGTGCGGAGGAGGCCAGAAAAAGGCACACGTTCTGAACAAATATTTTTGTTCAGTGTTCACAGAGGAAGTAGAAGAGGAGGATCCATAAAACAGTAAAAAAAAAGCTTTGGAGAGAGGGAAGTGGACGGTAATCATTTTTGGAGGTGAGAGTCCTGAAGAAACTTGCTAATCTGAAGGTGGACAAAGCAATAGGGCCAGATGGGGTGCAACCAAGGTTATTGTGAGAGCTCAGGGAAATATTGGCTATACCTCTGAAAGTTCTATTTAACAACTCACTGGAAACAGGAGTGGTTCTGGAATACTGGAGGAGGGCCAATGTAGTCCCACTTTATGAAAGTGGTAGCAGGGAGGAGGCTGGCAGTTATAGGCTAGTCAGTCTAATATCAGTGGTGGGAAAGTTAATGGAGTCACTGCTGAAGGAAAGGATTATGGAACATCTTCAATCCAGTGAGCTTCAAGACCCGAGGCAGCATAGTTTCACAGGGGGACATCATGTCAAATGAATGTGATAGATTTCTTTGACTGAATGACCAAGGAAGTAGATTAGGGTAGAACAGTGGACATGGCCTGTCTAGATTTCAATAACGTGTCCAACACCATTCCACAGAGACTAGTAAGCAAGCTAGGTAACTTAGAAGTGGATCCAAAAATGGTAAATTTGATAAGAAATGTGTTAGGGGATAGGCAACAGAGGGTGGTGGTAAACAGATTTTACTCCAAGGAAGGGAGGGTGACCAATGGGGTGCTTCAGAGATCAGTGCTGGGACCAGTCCTCTTTAATGTCATTATAAGTGACATTGCAGAAGAGCTGGAAGGAAAGGTCTACCTCTTTATGGATGACACCAAAATCTGCACTATTGCGGACACTCCAGGGGGTGGAAAGGATGAGCAGAGACCTGGGAAAACTAAAGGAGTGGTAAACATGGACAGTGACAGTGCATCTGGGTTACAATGTGAAAAAGCACAAAATAATGCATTTAGAGCCAGGCAGTATGACAAGGCAGTAGGGAGGGCGAGTGGAATGCTGGGATGCATAAGGAGGGGTATCATCAGCAGAAAGAGGGAGGTGGTGTTGCCTCTGTATAGATCACTGGTAAGATCCCTCATAGAGTACTGTATCCAGTTCTGGAGACCACATCTCTGGAAGGACATAGACAGAGTGGAAGCAGTCCAGAGAAAGGCAACTTAAATGGTGCTGGGTCTACATTAAAAGCCCTACAAGGAGAGACTAAAGGACCTCAATATGTACACCCTGTAAGAGAGGAGGGAGAGGGGGATATGATAGAGAACTTTAAATACCTTATGGGGTAAATAAGATACAGAAGGGGAGTATTTTAATAAAAAATAAATAAATAAAATTGTATTTTTATGGCTTGTTTCTAAAACCAAGGTGCCACGCAATTTTAAAACATTGCAATCAGCATACTGAGTTAAAATACAACAATACACAACTTAAATAAAAAGAAAAGACAAATCAGTCACCAAAAGCATAATACCAAAGGTGGGTTTTCAGACCTCTTTTAAATCCCTCCACAGTCGCACACTCTTGTAACTGGTGGAGTAGAGAATTCTAAAGAGAGTGGGCCACATGTATAAAAGCATGGGCCCCAGATGATTTTAAACATGCTCTAGGAATCTCTAGCAACCCCTCACCGGCTGAGTGAAGCGATTGCCTGAGGCAGTAGGGAACCAGAAGCTCTTTCAGGTAGTCAGGCCAAGCCTGTGTACAGCATTATAAGTCAGAAGACCGACTTTACAGGTGATCCTCCATCGTACCAGCAGCCAGTGCAGAGCACACAGCACCGGAGAAATATGGCAGGACCAAGAGGTCCCCATCAAAAGGCGAGTTGTTGCATTCTGCACTAGCTGCAAACGGTGGATTTCTACCCCAGAAAGCCCCAGGTAAAAGGAGTTGCAATAATCCAAACGAGATGACACAAAGGCATGGACCAACGTAAGAAGGTCACTGGATGGAACAAGGTGTTTAATCCTGGAGATATTCATAAGATGGTGAAAGGACTTTTTGATGACGGCTGAAACCTGTGCATGTAGCATCAGCCCTTCGGCAAAGATTTTGTAGATAAAAAGGTGCTCAAGAACAAGGAGACATGCTATGAAGCTGGTGGGGGGTAACTTCAGGAGCGATTTGAGGAAGTACTTCTTCACAGAAAGAGAGGTGGATTCCTGGGAACAGTGGTGTTCAAGAATGCTCAGGACAAGCACAAGGGAATCACAGGGGAAAGGAAGGGGGGAGATAGAAAGAGCTGTAGATCAGGCACGGTTTGTGGTAATAGTGAAGGTAAGGAGAAATGGGGAGATTGCATGGACCAAGTGGTTCTCATCTGTAATCAAATTCTATGTTTCTGTTTTCTATTAAAGATATTCAGCACTACTTATTTTTCCAGTCATCCCTCTTAAAGGAGTAGTCCACCCAGAATTTGAAAAAAACATTTTGTGCAGAATGTTTTGATTTGTGTGAAGTCCTAGTGTGTCCTTTCCTCTGTCTGTTATTAGTTTTTTTTTCCTAAATTAGCCTGCTAGCTTTATGGTAGTTTTATGACCCCTGGGGATCTCCATCTGAGCCAGTTTTATTGATTTTCTTGTTCCTACAATGCATCCTGTCTCATGTGACAGTGATGTAGCCGAGACCATAGATTCAGCTGCAAGCACTGCTTTAGAATTAGTTCACAACAGCAGAGCTGTGTAACTTTTCTTATCCAGTATGCATACATGGCTACATGTACCATTTAGCAGATATCTGAGCACTAACTGAGTAGGTTTTCTGTAAGAAAACAGCTACTAAATAGCTCTAATTCAGAATTTTTATTTTCTATGTGTGTCAAGTCTAGCTAGCAGGAGTAAGTGTTTTGATTTTAAACTTGCATGGTAATCTAATTAAATAACTCACACATACACACACTTATTTTTAATAAGAAACACATACTTTATTAAAAAAAATACTTCACATGTAAAATAAAAAAATTGAAAATCATGTCTCAGAGCAAAAGCAGAACTAACTGTCAGTTCTACCTAATAGAATGTTGGTATCTACTGTACATTTACAGTTTAGCAAATACTTGAGAGCTAACTGTGTGGTGTTTTCTGTAAGAAAACAGCAGGAGTCTTTGCAGGTTATAGCACTGATTATCTGGGGTGATTTCTGTGCTTTTTATGGTTCTGTGTAGTTTGATGAAATTAAAAGTTTTAAAATCCAATTATTTACTCCTGCTAGCTAGACCTGACACACATAAAACAAAAATACTGAATTAGAGTTATTTAGTAGCTGTTTTCTTACACAAAACCTACTCAGCTCTCAGGTATATGCTAAACTGTTCATGTAGCCATTTGTGCACACTTGATAAGAAAAGTTACACAGCTCTGCTGTTGTGAACTAATTCTAAAGCAGTCCTTGAAGCTGAATCTGAGGCCTCAGCTACATCACTGTCACATGAGACAGGATGCATTGTAGGAACAAGAAAAGGAATAAAACTAGCTCAGATGGAGATCCCCAGGGGTCATAAAACTACCATAAAGCTAGCAGGCTAATTTAAGAAAAACTCGAGGGAAGGACACACTAAGACTTCACACACAAATCAAAACATTCTGCACGACTTATGTTTTTTGCATATTCTGGGTGTACTACTCATTTAAAAGTTTACAATATGGTCTACAAAAGCTGTATACCCAATATTCTGAATCCCAGGGACAGGATATTGAAAGCTTTGAAAAAGTACCCACTAAAGCTTGGCCCCAGGAACAATTTTGTGCCTGGAGCACATTACAGGTACTATATATTGGAACATGTTTGAAGCACGCTATAAGTGCTAAAAGCATGTTTGAATATACTGACTGAATGCAAAGCATAGCTAAAGGCACAAAACCATTTGGTTTTCACAAACTACTACACCAGTACTGGCCACATGAAGTATGTGTCCAGTTAGGAGAAATAAGGATGAAAGGAGCAAACCAGCAGTAAAAGCCTGCAGAAGGTGACTGCTCCTGTGGAACTATCTGCCACATTATTTATTTATTTATTTATTTGCAAAATGTTTCACCAGGAAAGACAACATGAGCTGAGAAAACATTTCTTTTCCAGAAGCGTCCTTGGGGAGGGGGTTACAGTAGTTGGGAGAGCAAACAGCATACATACGCGCAGTACAAAATTACAGTAACCGAAAATCATACAATAGCTCAATGGCATAGCTAGATAGTACAATGTATGATAGACATAGGAAATAGTAAAATACAAATGAAGTGCTAGAGGTTGGGGTGTACAAAGCTGATAAGTGCAGTATGAGCCCAAGGGGGCTAGTATGGGTCACAGAAGTAGAGTAGTGTGATGAAGAGGGGGTGAGATGAGAATGAGTGAACGAGGGACTATAGAAGAGATTAGCTATGAATCTGTGTCCCTATCAGATGTTAAAAGCCTGGCAAGGGAGATGAGGACTCAGGCAGTAAGGGAGGAGGGATGGGGGGGAGAAGGAGGGGTGGGAGACAAAATTAGTGGAGGATTAAAGGTGGATTGGGAGAGAAGGAGGTAGGAGAGAAGGGAGAGAATGAGGTAAGAGAGATAGGGGTACTGAGATGGAAGAAGTGATTCAGATTGGGGGGAGCAGGAGAGAGGGCACAGTAATGTGATACAGGGACCAAAGGGGGGGCTGAATAGTGTGAGCCTAGGACTGAAGGGGAGGTAGGGTGGGAAGAGGGTAGTGTGCAGAGGAGAGGGGCAGAAAAGGGGGTTAGTTGCACAAACAGTTGGGGGAAGTAGCTATGCAGGGCCTGGGAGACAGAGACTGGAGAAGAGGAGAGTCTGATAGGAGAAGGGAGTGAGCTCCAGAGCTTAGGGAAACAGTAGAAGGCAGCCTGGCCTATGGAGGAGCTATGATGAAGGATAGCTAGGGTGTGAGCATGAACAGAGAGGGTTGGAGGAGTGTGGTGGGGTAGTGAGTGAAGGGGAGAGGTAGGAAGGGAGAGCACTGGTCCAGAATTTAAACATGAACCTGGCACAGTGGAAGAGATGCCTACCCTCAAGGGAGGGGAAGGCTAGTGAGTGGTACAAAGTACAATGATGACTATGGGGTGGGAAATCAAGGGCAAAGTGACAGACAGCATTGAAAAGTGTATCCAATCAGGCAAGGGAAGACCCGGGGGCAGCACTGTAGACTATGTTGCAATAATTGAAAATAGGGAGTATCATTTTTTGAGCTAGGTTGCGCCTAACCAGAAGTGTAAGGT
Organism: Neoceratodus forsteri; assembly: GCA_016271365.2. Taxonomy (NCBI): domain Eukaryota; kingdom Metazoa; phylum Chordata; order Ceratodontiformes; family Ceratodontidae; genus Neoceratodus; species Neoceratodus forsteri. Next base: position 592,439,037 of record CM028133.1, on the reverse strand, counting down.
CACTGTGGTTCCTATAAAGGGCACTAAGCTTGGGGCACAGAGTTCTCAGTATAGCGTCAATGTGTTCAGAAAAGTTAAAGTGTTGGTCGAGCCAGTCACCTAGGTATTTAAATGAGGAGGTGTCCTCAAGAATAGTCCTGTCGAGGATGTGAAAGGAGGGATGGGAGGGTAGCCTAGAAAGTTTCTGCCACTTGCCAAAGGTCATGGAGATTGTCTTCTTGGGACTGAGGAAGATCTGATGCGAGTTTAGCCAGTACTAAACATTAGTGAAGTCAAGCTGTAGTTTGGTATTCACATCAGATGGGGAGTGGCCTGAGGTAAACAAGACTGTACCATCTGCATGCATGTGCATGGAGGATGAGGAACACACAAATGGGAGGTCATTGATAAAGATAGAGAAGAGTAGTGAGCCAAATACAGAGCCTTGAGGCATACCAGTAGTGAGTGGAAGGGGTGGTGAGATAGAATGAGCAATTTTAACAGATTAAGTTCTGCCTAACAGGTATGCTTGGAACCAGTCGCAGTCAGACTGAGACAGCCCAGCAGTTGAGAGGGTTTCTAGGAGGATAGAGTTGGAGACAGTGTCAAAGGCCTTAGCCAGGTTGATGAAGATGGCTGAGGTAATATAGCCTTTATCCATGGCTGAATGTATAGAGTCGGTGAGTTGGAGCAGGGAGGTGGTTGTGGAGTGGTTCTTCCGAAAGCCAGATTGGAAGAGAGTGAAAAAGGAGGAGGCATCAAGAAAGGTAGAGAGTTGGGAGAGAACAAGATGTTCCTGAAGTTTAGCCATGGTAGGAAGAAGTGAGATAGGGTGGTAGTTCCCTGGGAAAGACAGATCACCGTTCTTGGGAAGTGGCAGCACAGTAGCCTGTTTCCAGGCTTTAGGGATGGAAGCAGTGGAAAAGGATAGGTTCAGGGGCTCAGTTAGAGGAAGGGAAATAGCTGGAGTGGAAAGGTAAAGAAGCTTAGAGTCTAGGTCATCAGGTAAGCTTCCTTTATTAGGGCTATTAGAGAGAAGAGCCTTTAAGGTGTCAGAGGAGAGACTAGAGAAAAGGCAAAACTCACCACTGATTCGGGGGTCAGGGGGAAATGGAGCAAGGGTGAAGGGTTGGGATAGTTTGGGAGGGGGGCTTGTAAGGTGAAGGCACAGAAAGTGAAGTAGGAGTTGAATTCAGCAGCAACAGTAGGATAATCAGCAATAAGTTGGTTGTTTATAATGAGTAGTGGTGATGGTGGTTTAGTTTTGGGGTTAAAAAATGGAATAAACCACTTTCCAACATTTTGATGGGTTGTTAAAATTAGAGTTAAGTGTAGACCAGATGTATTCAGCTTTAGCCAGCTGAATGGCTTTAGTACAGGCATTCTGGAGCATTCTGTATGTGGTGTGATCATGGGGGAGGCTGGAAGATTTGTAGATTTGCCATGCTGTGTCACGCATCTGCTGGCAGGCAAGGATTTCATGGGTTACCAAGAGGAGGTGACTACCACACACTCAAACTTTCTTCAGGGGTGCATGTTTGTTCCATATGGTGAGGAATCTGGTGCTGAAGTATTCAAGGGCAGTGTCAGTAGTACTGGCAGAGGTTAGTGGGGTCCGGTCAGTCCGGGTGAGATCCTGTTGAAAAGTGGCAAGGTCTAGCATTTTTAGGAGCAGATTGTAGGTAATCTGTGCCTGGCTATGGTTCTGTTGACTTTCCTAACCAGGTAGATCATGTGATGTTCACTAAGAGCATCGGGCAGTAGGCCAGACTGGACAACCCTTTGGGGATGGGAGGTAAGGGCCCAATCTAGGAGGGTTTGTTTTTAGGATTTAAGGTTTAGCCTAGTTGGTTCCATGATTAATTGTGACAGGTTAAGAGCAGCTATGGCAGAGCGAGTCTTACCTAGTGTAGGTGACAGCCAGTTCAGATTGAAGTCACCTAGCAGATATAGCTCACCAGTGGAAGAGAGGGACCCAACAGTGGTGATAAGATCTGTGCCAACAGAGTGGTGTAGGCCAAGGCAACAATAAGCACCAGTGAAAATATAAGTGCTGAGAAAGGGAAGGAGAGCCTAACAACCAGGGCTTCACAGGCAGTGGGGTCAATTGTGTCGATAGCACAGTGGTGATCTGAAGACAGAAGAATAAGTAGATGACCACACCCCTTCCCCTCCCAGAGCAGTCCTGTCAAGTGATGGTGTAGCCATGGATGGCAATACTGGCATCAGTGACTTTGTTAGTTAGCCAGGTTTCAGATAAGATGAGGATGTCAGGATTGAGCGTGCATATGAGTGGGAGTAGGAGGTCAGGTTTAGGTAGTAGGCTATGAATGTTAAGGTGCAGGATCTTTAGACCCCAGGGCAATGGATCAGAGGTCGAGGAGGAGGAAGAAGGGGAGAGAGGGGGGACTGCGGAGGGGGAATTGTTGGGGATAGAAATGTAGGGCATTGTAGCAGAGTAAGATGTGAAAGAGAGAAGATTGAGAGGAAGGACCTTGAGGAAAGGGTCTTACCACTATTTAGTGTGGTGGGTGAGTGGTATTAGCGCAGAAGAAGGGGTAAGTTGGATTAAGAGGAAGGACTTGGTAAGTGTGTTTTAGCATTATTTTAAAAGGGAGAGTGAAGTATGAATGATAGCGCAGCAATAAAGAGTTAAAGCAGCCAAGAGCCTGCTTTAACTTTGAGTTTACCCAATTGTACAGGACGGAGCTAAAGAGGCGGGGCTTGGTTGTATTTAATAGAGATCAGAAAGAACAAAACTATAGAGAGAACAAACTTGCCAAAAAAAGATAGCAGGCAGGGAGCTGGAAAGCCAAAGAGACCAGGGTTAGAAGGCGCACCAATCAGGAAGCTCCAGGCCAGGGCATCAGCCAATCGGTTTGCAGCTGCAGGAGGGCACTGAAATCAAAATTTGCCAGCTCTACTGTGGGTCCGATCCTGGTGCACTGGTGTCCTGAGGCGGTCACTGGTTGCGGCGGGCGGCAGAGGAGATCAGGCTCATTGCAGGCAAATGGGAGGCCTGTAAGGGGCTGAGTTGTGGAAGAATAGACAGTAAAGATTAGTCAAATAGCATTTGGCTAGGGGCATGGAAAAGCCAGAAAAAGTAAATGAATACAGGGAGGTGGGGGTGCAGCCGAAGGCAGCAGGGGTCGGAGACAGGGGTAAAAAGTAAGAAGACACTGTTAGGACAAAGGCAGGCTTAATGGGGGGCTGGGTCACTTTAACCACAGCTAGAGGTAATAGCAGGGGTTGGGTGGGTCGGAGAATGATATATTGGGGGTAGGATGGGCTGGCAGCAACAACAGAAATAAACAGCTGTTTTTTAAATGTTCACACACAGTAGCATATTCAGTGTTCCTGTGCAAATGACCCAGTAGAATGGTTAAAACCCAGTAGAATGGTTAAAACACAATAGCCATTTGCATCTTATTATGTCCTAACTAAAAGGTGTGGAATAAAGAGCATTTCCTTAGATAGTATCTTCCCTCAAATGGCAACACTGGTGTCAGGAAGAAATCAAACACACCTGCCAGAAGCCTACCCCCATATTCCCAAGCCCAGTATTTTTATCTTTACTGTCATTGCATACTTTAGTTTATAGTGCTTATATTGTTAGGGTTTCTTTTATTTCATAGCATGTTTTACATTTCTCTATATTGCTACATGGCATGCCCTGGAAAGTCTAGTGGTACCTCAGTCCCCATGCACAGTATTGTTTGACTGTCTTTGTTGTGTGCATTATTGTTATTGACGTGCATTGTTTGCTGATAGGCCCTGGTAGTCACATGCCCCCTCCACACCTTTGATCTCCATGCCCATGAAAAGGTACAGACCTACTCCCCCCAGCACATCTCTGAGCAGCTGGCACTTAGCCAGCACTCACTGCCACTGCCAGTCACCATCAGCTGCACACAGTCACTAAGATATGAACTAAGTTTGATATTGGATATAATGGGCATATGTGTGGATTTAGGATTTGGTGCACTAAACCTTTGTTCAAGCCATAACTTTACTACTGTATGCAGGAATGGCACCAAACTTGGGCGATATCTTAGACACCACCCCCCATGAACACACAAGTGGTACCTTGAACAATCACCTGAAATATGGTTTCAGGGGAGGGCACCTAGTCAGCTCTTGAAACTATATTTTGGGTAGGTGTTCAAAGAGTTCCTGTTTGCTTCTCACCTATTATTGAGGCCATAATCAGATACAAATGACCCAGAGCACTTTTATATATCAATACAAAATACAGGCTGATAATAATAACATATAAAACATATGACAGTAAAACAATACTGAACATGGGGATCGATGGGGTCACTAGACTGCCAGGGTATGTCAGGTAATCATCCAGGACACTTTACACTAAATTATGCAAAAAAAACTCAACATGACAATACTGGAGATAGGAACTGGGGGCATTAGACTACCAGGGTTTTGCCATGTAACAATACAGGGCAATATAAGCTACAGTATAAAATGAAACTAGCAATATCAATACAGGGCACTATAAGCAATAGTACACAACAAAAAGATAGAAGCTTCCATTATATGTGCACAAATACTTCCCAGTACTGGTGCTTCTAGTGGTGGGCATCATCATGTGCATGGTTAAGACTAGGCTTATGAAGGCATTAACTAGCATGGTACTAACAGCTGGTTGGCACGGCCATAAACCTTTGAATGTGCCTGGCCATCTGTACACAAGGAGCATTCATGAGATGTGCATAAGCACCTGACATGCTTTAGCGCTCATGCCCAAAGGGGTTAGTGCTACTCTAACTGTGCCTTGTAATATGGCACTTCTACTGAATCCCCTGTTACTCAGGCACAAACCATAGTTAGCGCAGCCCTTACCATGTTAGCATGGTGCTAAATCATTTGGATATCCTGCCACAAGTGTCCTGAAACAAAAGGGTTTTAATATCTGTGCCTTGGTGCTTAGCTCCATCTGTGACTCTTAGGAACAAAGAAAGAATGGACACGCAGACCACAGACACATGTTGGGTGGTGCACTACATCATAGGGCAAATAGACTGAGTGTGCAAATGAACCTGTATTACAGCTTCCTGTTTCCTCTCTGCCTTCTTGGTTTCCTCCGGTAGATTGAAGTGCCCTTTGTAGATACATGCCAGTTGCTGACATCTGTCACAGAAACAGGTCTCCAAATTAGAGAAGACTATCACAGCAGTCAAGAGAACCAATGACCAGAGAGAAGAGTAGGAGCACAGTAAGACAGAACATGCTGTAGGTAAAAGCTGCGAGAGCTGAGACTGAATATGTTTTTCAGCAGATTTTGGCAGCAGGCAGGGCAGCATACAGTACTGGGGTGAACTATTTTAATTCAAGCTGTACAGAATGTGGAATTCCAGTGCAAGAGGAATTTGAATATGCTGCAAAGCTCAAGTTTTCATCTATTGAATATACATTATAGTGTGTGGGATTGGTTAGCATTTGAACTGTCAGGTGGGGCTATCAAATAGTTGTCCTCAACTAGAACCTGCAGCAAAAATCTAAACACTCAGATACAAGCCACGTATTTAATAAAAAATATATTGTAGAATACATATCTAAAAAAACTAAATGTAGGCAACAGAGACATCATGGCCCTGGAAGGCAGCAGTAGGACAAGTAGTATCCACAGTGTATAAACCAAACATGAAGAAGGGGAGCGGAAGCAGACCAGAGCAGAATGGCAAGGCAGAGTTCCTGGAAAGCCATATGTAGAAATCCAGGAGCACGAGGAACAAAATGTATGATCTTCAGGCAGTGGTGTTAGGACCCCTAGCTAAATTTGGAGGTAATTACGGAAATGTGGACAACACAGACCACTAACTGGTACCTAACAATTCCCAGCCATGCCATCTTCAGAAGGGATAGGGGTAAGAGCAGAGGAGGGTGTGTGTGGCCCTGTATGTCAGGGAAGGAATTAAAGCACCTAAAGACAGGAACCTGAGGGGACCAGTTCCTCTCCCCAACTGAGCTTCTACATACAAATCACTGTCTTATGACCTTGAGGTGCTCAGGTCAACAACTGCTGACAGTTCTCACTTCAAAGGACATCCAGTGACTCTAAAGCTTTCTACTTCTCTGTCCCTACAACTTGGAATGACCTCACTAGCTCCCTCTTATTTCTCTCTCAGCCACTCCTTATTTAAATTGTGTCTCAAGGAGCACTTACTTGACCCAAAGCACCTGCTGGTGTTCCACTTGATGTATGCACATGACTGTCTGTGTCAAGATATATGCAGTTGTTTATTCTGTCATTCATATTGTTATTTTGCCATATTTAATACCTGTATACTATGCCACTTACACCTACTGTACCTGTGAATTATGTACTGTGCTGTGATATGGTTGGGCCTGTACTGACCCAGATCATGAATGAAAATGGGCCCCTGGCCCAGTGTACTTAACTGGTTATTAAATAAATTAATTAAAGAAAGAAAGAAGAAGGGTACTGTAGAAGAAATATAGTAGGTCATCTCTGAGCATCAGCTTTTTAACACTTGGTGCAAACATTTATTGCTTGACCATCAATGTAATTTTAAGCAAATCATTGTTTACATTCACAGTTTATAATCTATGGTTTGTCTATTGTTAGAAAACTTATGTCTCTGGCCGAAAGTAACATCTGTTGACTCCTTGTATGAAATCATACCACAGTCAGAGTAGGGTTTTAAACCCTATGCCTTTTACTAAAATTTTTTTCTGCTGGCTCAACTACTAAGTTCATCAGTGAATCATGCCCAGAACCTTTTATTCAGCTAAAGTAACACAAACAACCTTTCTGCATCGTGAATCATAGTGTTACGGGATCTTTAGCACAGAAAACCTCTACGGGGCTATTATTAGCAGGAATCTGGATGATAGAGTCCATTGCTGGCATGATATACTCATAGCAGAGATATTCAAGCTGTGTCAACCAGAGTAAAATTACATGGGTTATTTTTAATACTCATCGCTTGGGCCCCTAACACTGCAAGAAGACACAGGAAAAGTTAGTGTTTAGAAGTCTCTAGCTCTTACTTCATGTGCACATTCTCCAAAGAGTTTGTCCTGTATTTTACCTATACGTCAACATCTTTTAGTGTCTTGAGAAATAGATGTGGTTGTATCGTTCATATTTAATTCAGTTCTGCAAGCCAAACATTCACAGTTTTATATGTTTCATCATATTAGGGATTAAATGATGTTCTATTGTTTGCATATAAAAAGTATCTGAAAGGGAGATTTTGATTATGTGAGTCCACTATATAAGCATAGTAAAGAAAGGCAGATCCATACTAGATACCTGGGTACTTCTCGTAGTTCTTTGCCTGGTAAAGTACTTTCATTGCTTGGTGAAGACTATGCATATGGTGCTTCACAAGGCCAAGGCGGCACTGAAAGGCACTTTGCCAGTGAAGTACCACTTTATGTAGATTTGTTTCTCAAATGATAGACTTTTTAACACCGCCCAACTGACAAGGCAATGTTTGCCACCCTCCTTTACCCACCATGCATATCCCCCATCCATGAATATGCCATCCCCCCACCCTCGTAGCACCCCACCACCTTTGTCCTCCCTAGTCTCAGGTGAAGTACTTATAGTACATAGAATTGATATTCCATTCCTGATTGAGCTTAGGTTTCTATCCTTTCATCCACTGTTCATAAGCCCACTCTCTTCCCCATGCCTCACCCAATCAAGAAAGATACACCCACCTGCCCCATCACCACCTTTTGACACCTGTTCCATCCTCCCTTCACCCCACTCACCAACAAAGAAAAGGAATTTGCCCCATGACTGGCAAATGGCACAGGCCTCCCTCCACCTTGGCTGCAGTCTATTAAATATAACTGGGCATCCTCTATAGTAATCACCTAATTGGCTCCTGCTGGAACCAATCAAGTGATTACTAAATGAACACACACGTGGTTCCATTCATTAGGAGAAACTTCTTCTGTCACAACAAAATAATGAGAATATTTGAATATGTGGCTCTTATTTATTGTTTACATTTAGTACTAGCTTTTTGTCCCCAGACACCTTTACATTTGTCTGCTGAATGCTTGCATTTAAAGGAAGCGTTCACATGTTGGTCTTAGAAGGGAAAGAAAAATTGTCTGACCAGGAAAGGGACACTAAGCCTGAGTTTGTTTCCAGGTACAACTGGGAAGCAAAAGGAAGTTAAGTGACTTGGTCAGGGTCACACAGAATGCAAGGAGGGGTTGATGGGATTCAAACCCAGGTGTCCAGGTTTGCAGCTCAGTGTCCTTAACCACTATGCTATACTGCCTAAGAGGTGAATACAAAAGCAATAAGACATGACTAGGCATTGGTTGTGTTGGTTTTACCACACACCCGGTTCTTAGTAAGGGACAAGGCCACAGACTGAGTGTTTTCAGCCCATGGAAGTGTGGTAAAACAGCTAAACCAGTGCCTCAAAGTGTCTTATTGCACATATAAAATGAGTCCATATGAAACTTTTAAAAAAAGAGCATTCTGAAAGTTTTAAAAGCCACAAAACATATTGTAAAATGCTGCTATAAAAATGCAATAGTCCTTCCACAGATGTTTTCACTGGTCAGTCACCTGAATTTCTGCACATTCACTACGTAGTGTTATCGTTTATCATGAAATACAAGAATTCAGAACTCTGCATTATTCCAGTAGTCAAGTTCTCTATTCCCTCCACCCTACACACACATGGAATGGTAACATGGTGTAACCCTCCCTCCAACAGTGTCTACGGGTCCGGATGGTGAATGCTGGAAGGGAGATCCTAAAAAAATAAAGTAAATAGCTTGGCCTACCTTGACCCTTGAATTCATACCATCATGGAGGGATGGATATGCACAGCATAGCGAAATGGAGGAATCAGCTGGATACACCAGGCAGGCAGGTAATACACTGGAGCTGTTCTAGGGGCAAACTGGTTAGTGGATAGGCAGACAGATGGACAACAGTACCAAGTTTCAAAAGAATAAAATTATTTAATTAATTTAATCAATTGAACATAAAATTCAGCTCCATGGGGCTGGACGCACAACAGATGACAGGCACAAGGATGCAAAACAGCAACTTCTGCAGCACAAAGCTGTGGCACACAGCTTAGGCCCAGGCAGGCCAGATAAATGGACTCCACTTAGAAGACTGATCACAGAGGCTCAGATAGCAGGGCAGCAAAAATGACCAAGACCTAACACCACACCAGGGCTTTGCAGACACATGCCCCATGTCACATTCTGGCCTGCTAAACCAGTCTGCTGTGCACCCTACCAGTACTAGGTCACACCAAGCAGGGTGTTCTATAATCAGCTTGCTCCCTAAACAGATCCAGACATCCTGCAGCATGTGGACCTAATGCTGGAACTCACCCTGGTTATGGACCAAACTCATCACTGGGAAAGGTGGGTCCGTCTCATCTCACTTCTGACAGGTTGCCAAACCAAAAATAGTGCGCCACACAAGTACAACCTACCCAGTGCTTCCACCACTGGATAGGCCACTCCATGCCACCACTGCGGCACTCACACTGCCTCATGTAATCCACAGCCAGGACAGGCCCCAACCCACCTTGGTGCTGTGGAACACAAGGCAGGTCATAGACAATTCTTCTAGGCCGTGGCTTCTACTCCCTCAGGGCTTCCATCCCACTGGCCACTTCCCTACATACCTCCCAACAAACCTGAGCACCAAACCAGAGCTGCTAAACTAGGCTGCAAACTCTCAGGCAGGAATTGGAACCTTGGCCCTTACTTGTGTTCTGCAGTCCCACTGGCCTCCTCTCTCATGAAACACCTCCCCATTTATACCCTATGGGGCAGGATCACCATGCCCAATGAGCAGGCACCACCCAGGGCCTACCTCCCATGAAGCACATACAGGGGAGAATAGGGTAACCTTTAGTGAACCCCAAACTCAGGGGGAAGGGGTCTTACAGTGGAATACACAAATTCAAAATTCTTCATAATTTCACTGGCATACACACACAGGCATGCACACAGGCCTCAAGTTGAGCCAGAACCTCAATTTCATCTGTCGCACTGTAAGGAGCAGGGAGTTCTCTGGCAAACTGGGAAGTATGGAAGTGGGGGTTCATGGTCATCAAAGAAACACCAGAAATGGAAACTCTGAATAGTACCATTTTTAATTTGAGTATGTGTGTAAGGAAGGGCCCATGAGTGTAAAGAACATTCAATTATTTACTTATTTTATCACATAGACTTTCATTTTTGGGGCCTAATTGAAGTTTTTTTATATACGAGTACAGGTGACAGCCTTGATTGTGATGGAAATCAGGAATTTGTGAAGTGACTCATGAATTCTGTATGTGAGCTGCCCATGAGTTCTGTATGTGAGTTGCCCGAATTCCAAATCCCACTGCCTGAACTTGTTCAAACCTGAGCAGTTGTTGAAAATTAAGATATGGGTCTCACAACCTGTTTAGTCAGTCGGAAAGTCATAAACTTCCAACCCATGTAATAAAGCAAGATACATAATTTTAGCTTTTTGTTATTAAACATTTAAAGTGAAGAAATATTTTTCTGCTGGATATTCATTTTAAAATAATATATTGAAACTGGAAGTTCAATGCTCATGCCACTGAAACATTACTGTAGTAATGGGGTGAGTGGACAAAGAAATGTTTTTTCTGTTAAACTTTTTATTGAAAATTTCTGATACAACACAGAGCATACAAAACATCGCATGTATAATCAAGTCACAGAGGTGAGTAAGTAAGGTACAGCCAATACAGTTGAATATACAATAATGGGTGTGTATAGAAAGGTGAGCAAACAGCTCAACTGGTATGAGCCCAGTAATGTTCTTCAGTGGTGTTTGTATGGCAGTGGATGGGAGAATAGGCCCCTTCCACTTCAGGAAAGAAAAATAGTAAAGCTATACAGATCACAGATAAACAGTGGTGTCATAAAACTAGGGATGTGCTATCTGTTGGGTAGCTGGAGCGGGTAGGTCGGGTATCATAATTGTTTTGCTGGTAGGGTAGTTCAGGTAATTTACTACCCTACCCTACCCAACATAACAGTGTACTTCATGGGTTTGGTATTGTTTACATGAGTAATGGGTCAGGTGATGATTAAGTTATTTTTTTAAACCAGCATTACAGACAGCCTGTGGGGCCCTGGGATTCTTCCAAAGTTGTAATCAGATATGAAAAGGCAGCCTGGGGAAAGGCACGAGAACATTGTTTAACTAGGAGTAGCACACTAAGCCGAAGCTTTTTCCAGATGTGACCTGGGTGCACAAGGAAGTTAAATGACTTGCTCAGGATCACACAGTATGCACCTAGGCAGCTGTGGAATTCAAACCCAGGTTTCCAGAAATGCAGCTCAGAGCCTTATCCCACTGTGCTATACTGCCTTCTGACTGTATAACCCTGTGGGGTCCTCACAGCAGCAAGGAGCTCATTATATCAACCTGACAATCAGATTGGCCAGTGTTGGCATCTGTGCTCCATGTCTCCTGTGAGCATTTAACAACAAAAAAGTTTTAAAAAAAAAAAAAACAAGCACAAAGTTTAGTCCACGAAGGAGCAAGAGGTTTGGGACTGAAGAGGGAATAATCTGGGGATCATCCAGTGGGGTTCTCAGTTCCAGAAGAGAAGGAGAAATAGGGCCGGGAGGCACTTGTTGCTAGCAGCAGCTGTGAAAGCCATTTAGGCTAAATCACAGTGTCTGTTAGGTGCCCCGAGCCCTGTCTGTGACATAGCTACTCTGTGTCTCTCTGCAGTGTTTTTTATTTATTTATTACATTTTGGAGTTACCTTGGAGCCACAGGCTAATTTACAGAGTTTCCGCATCATGCAGTCAGAACAGTAGAATAACAGTAATCAGGATCAAGTAAATACCTAGGGTTTGTTTACAGTGAAATAAGCATGATGTGCAAAACATTAGATAACATCAAAGTAGATTAACCGGTGTGGAGTAGCTAGCAAAACATGTTTTAACAACAGATCTCTTGTCTGAAATACAATAAGGGAGCACAGAATTCTGTATGAGGTGTGAGGGGGAAGAGTACAGTGGGGCAAGGTAGAGAGGTGGAAAGCTGGGGGGAGGGAGAGAGTGGAGTGGTGGTAAAAGGAGGGAAAAAGTGGTGGGGGAGGGAGCAGTGGTGGAGGCTAGGTTATATAAGAATGAGGGGAGAGAGAAGATGAGCAGGGCAGAAGGCACAGTAGGGGAAGGTGTGGAGGGGGGAGTAGAATAGAAGTGGGCAAGTAAGAGGCTTATGTTGTCATAGTAATCTGGGGACCTGGGTAGGGAGGTGCTGGGGTGAGGCAGAGGATTGGTAGCATGTTAGGGAAAGGACGGCAGTGTCAGGGAGTTTGGTCCTTCAGTCACAGACACTGATTGATGCTAGAAATTCACAAAGATTTGACTTAAATGGTCCTAGCTTGGATTCCTTTTGAAAGTCTTCACCCAGAGCATTTAGCCAGAGTGGCGCTTGGTATTCATAGGAACGTTGGCCTTGTGAGGTACAGCAGAAGGAGATTTTAAGGGTATGGTTGTTAATGCCCCTAGTACTTCAATCAATCAATCAATCAATCAAATCTTTATTTATTCAGGCGAACATCATTGAGCACAGCTCATTTGCAAGATGGACCTGATAAGGTCAAGGTTCAATAATTGGTACATGTGTAGGAAGATTTAAAACACGTATATACTTATATACAGTAATCAAGGTTCAATAATTGGTATATGTACATGAATAATTAAAACACTTATATACAGAAATCAAGAACAGAAATTGTTTAAACATAACAGGATATGGTAGGAACATATGAGATGCACTCTAGGTAAACCAGTATATACATATCAACATTGGCAGTAAACATGGCATATTCAACATGATATACCCAAGATTCCAAAGATCCAAGGGAAGTCAATGTGGACAAAGAGAAATAGTGATTGGATGACTGAAAGAGGTGGTAATAGACTGAGACAAGTGACATGGTAGGAAGGGGTACATGACTAGAGCAGTGGCTGGTGCTAGAACTGGGAGGTGAAAGGCAGTGATAAAGGCTAAGGTAGGAGCCTGGAGTTAATGGGAGAAGATTATAGCCAGGGGGTGAGGTATCTGTGGAGATGAATTCTAGGGAAGTGAATTGCCATGATATGATGGCAGCCTGAGAGGGGGAAGGAAAGGACTGCGAAACTAGAAACTTGTGGAAGCAATTGCATTTTTCAGGGAAGAGACTTAGGTATAGATGCTTGAAGGATGCTAAGGATACCCGGTTGATCTGCTTCAAGGACTTTTGAATCGTGTTCCATGATATAGCTAGATTATAGCTGATAGCAGATCTCCCATGCCGGGTGTTGACTTTAGGCACTTTGAGCATAATGAAATTGTAGCTTCTTAGGGCGTAGGTGCCAGCTGTGGCCTGTGCGAAAAAGTCTAATATATAGTTTGGAAGCATCTTAGTTAAAATTCTGTATGTCCACACTGCAGCATTTCTGTTTCTTCTGAGATGTGGAGATGTCCAACTTCAGGCTGTGATGGGTACTGTGATTAGATTATGCACACCCATGGGTGTAAGACCTAAGGTGGATTTTTTGGCTAGGAGGCAGACTTGGTATTATAGTGTACACTCAAAATCGAGCAACCCAGTCTGTTCGTACAGAGCACAGATATGAATCAGATGGTCTGCACCCAACACTAGGCAACAGGCCTTGTTAAGCATGGTCTGAATACATTGGAGTGCAGAGTGTTTTGCAGCACTATAAACCACTAGGCCATAATCAATGATTGATAGCATAGAGCTTGTGATTGCAATTTTTAGGGCTTCTTTGGTGAGGCAGTGTTTATTACAGTAGAGCAGACCCAGCATAGCATTAGCGGCGTTAGCAACAATATCAGTATGTCGGGTGTATGAGAGAGTGCTGTCCAGTGTTACACCAAGATATTTGAAGCTTTGTACCACATCGAAGGGGAAACAGTGATTGCTGCAAATTTGTAGCTGACAGGTCCTATGTTTGTTATGAGCAGCAGTAAACAGCAGGGTTTTGGTTTTCTTATAGTTAAGTAGTAATTTGGATTTAAGGAACCATTTTTCCACAGTGAAGGAATTTGATTGCAGCACATTCTTGAGCACCACTGGGTTGTGGTGGCTTGATTAGGGTACAGCATCATCTGCATACAATAAAACATTGTCATTTATGGACTGGGAGAGCTGGTTAAGACACAAAGTAAAGAGAAGTTGGCTGAGAATTGACCCCTGGGGCACCCATGTGGTAACAGGCCAAATTTCAGAGAGGACAGATTGAATTTTCACCCTTTGCACTTGCCCTATAAGGTAGATTCTGAACCAGTATAGAGATTTTGTGGATAGAGCAGTCTGGGAGAGTTGGTTCAGGAGTAGTTTTTGGTTAACGGTGTTGAAGGTCTTGGTGAGGTCAGTATAGGTTGATCCCACCAAGAGCCCATGGTCTAAGGCACTGTGTATGTACCCAGTAAATTCAACAAGTGTGGTTGTAGTGCTATGCTGCTTGTAAAAGCCATGTTGCTGGTGACATTTTAGCAGATATTTGCCAAGGTAGTCTGACAGTTGGTCTGATACTATGCTCTCTAATGCTTTGAGGAGGGGTGGGAGTACAGAAATAGGTTGATAATTGGAGTGAAGGGTCCTGTCACCATTTTTGTGGTTGGATGTGACCACTGTGGCTTTCCAAACACTAGGGAATTTTCCAGTGATAAGGGATAGATTTAGGACTTTTCTAAGGGGAATAAGAATTGTCTTGAGGGTGAGCTTAATGAGCTTGAGGTCTAGCATATCACTACTGGCTCTAGACTTACCAAGCGCTTTATTGAGGTACTTTTTTGCTTTTATTGGAGTGACAATTTTTATGTAAAAAGATGTGGGGAGCTGGTAGTAGATGTAGGCTTCTCCAATGGATAGTTGTTGCTCAGGGGTAGGAGGAAGTCTGGGGGGGTAGAACACTGCTGAAATTGGTTAATACCTGATTAAAAGTATTGGCAGTGACACAGGGGTCCTGGGAGGGGGGTACCATCCACATTTAATGTGGTGGAGGAGTTTTATTAGGTTTACCTGACAGAGTTTTAATGTTGCACCAGAACATATGGCTGTCTCCCCAGAAGTTAGCAAGTTTGGATCTGAAATGTTGGCTTTTAGCTTTCCTGATTGCCCAGGTGCACTTGTTCCAAGTAGATTTGTAGTTCTGGGCATCAGCTGAAGAACCCGTACATTTTGCTTTAGTCCATAGGTCATCTCAGTGTTTTATCGTTTCTAGAAGTTGGGGGGGGGACCAGGAGTTGCAGAAGTCCTGTATTTTTCATATAGTGAAGGGGGCATAGATATTACAGGACTCATTGAATCTGAGTATGAACCCCTTCAAGGCAGTGTCAGCATCATCTGTATTGTCTATCAAGCTCCAATCTTGGAGGCCCAAGTGAGTTTTCAAGTCGGCCAGTTTTCCTTTTTTTCAAAACTGTGTGTGTGACCGTTTTAGTTGGTACTTTGAGGGACTTATTAGACCAATGAAAAAGGATGGGAGTGATCACTGAGAGAATCCAGGAGAACAGTGGTGTGGGTTATTCTCTCTGTCCAGTTAGTAATAACCCAATCAATCAGGGAACTTGCTCCTGAGTGGTAATTTAGGTGAGTAGGAGAGTTCACATTTTACATCAGGTTTAGGGCTAGGAGTGCATCTGATTAATCAGAGGCAGCATCTGGGGATGTCCAGATAATATTAAAATCCCCCATCATTATTAGTTCTGATTTCTGGTGGGGTTCAGCAAGGTAATCCTGGATAATATTGAAACCGCTGGTTTGGTCCTTGGGGGAGATATATACTGATGCAACAGTTATTGTTTTGCCTTTAGTGCCAAGTAATACTTTTATCGCTAGAAGTTGAGTTCTGCAGTTGGTGTCAATAGGAGGTAACATTTGTGCCTGTATGTTTTCTTTTTGGTACAGGACACACCCACTGCCAAGCTTGCCTATCCTGTCCAGTCTGAATGAGATGTATCCTGGGAGCTGAATGGCCATATCAGCAATCCGAGGATTAAGCCAAGTTTTGACTACCGAAATGATATCCGGCTGGTGCTGGGTAGCCCAAACTTGTAGTGCATCAAATTTTGCTAAGAGGCTGCAAATATTGATTGAGGTGAGAGTTAGCCCACAGTGCCTGCTGTGTTGTGCTGATGCATTTGCCATTGGGCCAGGGTTTGAGTGGATATTCCTGGAGAGAAGCAAAAGCAACCAGGCCAATCATATAGCTTGTCTCTTTAGCTTCTCTAGTCTCAGTGACTGAGATTGTCTTTTCAGTAAGTGATACTTGACACTGGAACTGGTAAATAAGATACCAGTGATTGGTGGGGGGAGGGGATGCATGACCTGCCCCATGTTCAACCATAGAGTGAGGTAGGGTGTTGTAATGAAGAGAGTGCTTTTCACAGGGGTAGAGGTAGATCTGGGGCATTATCGGAAGGGGGAGAGATAAGGAATTTTATTGTTAGAGTATAGTTTATGTTGTTATCCACTTACATTGTTTCTGTGGGAGCCATTATTTGACACATTGCAAGGAAACAAACTGCTTTTATGAGGAACATTGTGCAGGGAGTTATGGGGGACATGGTAGAGAACAGGGAAGGCAGTAGGAGACTTGGGGTGAGTTCAGAGGGTGAATTGAGAAATGAGAGCTTTAAGTATGCAGAGGAGTAAGAGGCACTTCACAAGGGGCTGAGAAAGGGGGCCTGGTAAACTCTCCAGTGGGTCAGAGTACCATAACAAATAGGCCAATCAGTGAGAGTGTGGGGATGTAGGGAGTGTGGTTTAACTGTATTAAATAGAAGCCAGGGTCGGGGGGGGGCATGTGGGACAAAAATACAAGGCAGGGAAAGCAGCAGAAAGCCATGTGGTTCCAAATTAAAATTATGCTGCAGAGGACTGAGCTTGCTGGAAAGGCAGGGTTCCCACTTCAGCCAATCATGGGCAGCCTAGTCTGTGAGAGTTCAGTGGCATAGCTGAGGTCTCAGAATGCTTTCCAATGGTAGCTGGAGCTATACTTAGGGGTTCAGACTGGAGCTCTGTAGGCAGAAGTGCTGAAAATTACCTTGTGTCCTGCAGCAGGGGTCCAAGGAGGGGGTTGGCAGCCAGAGAAGAGCTGTGCTCCGAGGAGGCTTTAATGCAGCTTCAGTAATGGCACCTGCTAGGGTTCCTTATGGAAAAGAAAGAAAAAAGGGAGAAGGGGAAATAACTTAAGCTGAGGGCAAAGAGGTGGGTGGGGGTACACGAGGTGGGGAGACTGAGAAGCAGCAGGTGGTCAGTGGAGAAGGAAAAGAGGTGATAAACAGTGGAAGGAGCAGTCAGGGGGAGAGGGGCCAGAAACAGAGATTATCTGGAAGACAGAAAGAAGTGAGTTAAATAAAAAGAGGAGGGGGCAAGGTAAGGTGGAGGTTAGCTTAAAGCAGGCATTTCAAATGAGAGAGAGAGAACAATAAAGGCAATAATCAGCTCCTAAACAAAATGAACTTTAAGTTAGGCAAATAGATTCATTCACAGAGTACACCTAACTGACTAACAAAACAAATGTAGCATCTATGAATTCTGTAGTAATTAGGCATAGACATAAACAGAAATGGGGTAACTAAAATTCCAGCACAGTTTTTAGATCTGGCCGTAAATGGGCTAACTAAATTGTTACAAAACAGCTTTAGAACCTGGCAGAATTAACAAGTAGCTAACAAAGTTAAGCAATTAAAACCATAAAAGCACAAAAATACAAGGCAGAGAAAGCAGCAGAAAGCTACGCATTTCCAATTTAAAATGATGCTGCAAAGGAGCCAAGCTTGCTGGAGAGTCTGGGTTCCCACTTCAGCCGATCATGGGAAGCCTAGTCTGTGAGAGTCCAGTGGCATGGCCGAGGTCTCAGAGCACTGGCCAGTGGGGGCTGGAGACATACTCCGGGGCTCAGACCAGAGCTCTGTAGGGAGAAGCACTGTTAATTACTTTGTGCCCTGTGGCAGGGGTCTGAGGAGGGGGTCAGTGGCCAGAAAAAAGTCATGCCCAAAGGAAGCTTGAGCCCATTTTGGTGATGGAACCTGCAAGGGCTCCTTGTGTCCTGTGGCAGAGGTCTGAGGAGGGGGTTGGCAGCCAGAGAAGAGCCAAGCCCAAGGAGACTTGAAGCCACTGTGGCGATGGTGCCTGCTAGGGCTCCTTGTGTCCTGCAGCAGGGGTTTAAGGAGGGGGTGACAATCAGAGAACAGCTGCACTCCAAGTAGGCTTGAATCTGCTTTGGCAATGGCACCCACTTGGGCTCCTTGTGTCCTGTGGCAGGAGTCTGAGGAGGGGGTCGGCAGTGAAAGAAGAGCCATCCCTGAGGAGGCTTGAAGCCACTTCAGAGATGACACCTACAAGGGCTCCTGTGTAAAAGTATAGTGAAAGATATTTAGGCTGTATTACACACTGTTTGTTAGGTGCCCCACATCATGTCTGTGGCATAGCTACTCTACTCTCTGCAGTACAGTGAAAGCCATTTAGGCTGTATTATATGCGACACTTGGACAGCTGGTTCTGATTAATCTATGCTTTTTGTAATATAAAAAAAATGTAGTGTGATTGTCTGTCATGAGAAATGCTGTGCCTGGATAACCTTCCAGGCATCAGTTTGAAGGACAGGATATGTTAAAACAGCAGATCTCTGTGATGAGATTAATTTCTAAGAACTCACATTTATAGCCTCATTTAGGACCTGGGTTGTTTGATGCTAAGACCCGAAATATCCATTTTATGATGTCCTCAGGAAGGTCAGTTAATTGCAGCTGGTGTCATAAAGAAGTGGAATATCCATTTTATGACATCCTCAGGAAAGTCAGTTAATTGCACCTGGTTTTCTAAAAAGTCCATTGATGTGTTTGAGAAAGGAAACTGCTCATGGATCAAAGGGACTGAAAAAATCACAGTCTTAATTAAGAGTATCATAATCTGGAAAATGAGTCTTGCTGGAGTCACAGAATTCAGTACCTTGATGGAACTTCCTGTTTTGTATACACTGTATATACAGTATATATATATATATATATATATATATATATATATATCCTGAAAGGGAGGAGCTAGATGATGACATCATGAAGAGGGTTGAAACACTGCATTTTTAAACTGTAGTCTGTATTCCATTTAGATACATACATGATTGGACCCTGAAAAAAGCAACATCATGTGCTGTTAGAAGATATACATTAGAAAAGACAGTTCTAAGTGTATTTTTGGTAGGACATTTTGTCTGCACTTTAAAACTTGTTTTGTAAGTGATTGTATGGTTTTGTGATATATGGTTCTGTATTTACAGTTTACATTTAAATCTATTTTTAAGTAAACTACTCATTGTAGAGACTACCTGGTGTGCCTTTGAAATTCTTTCTTTGACAAGCGAAGCATATATGGTTAAAGCTGACACTGGGCATAGCTTACTGGTTTACCAAACTGGAAAAGGTAAGAGTTTATTATGAGGTCATTAATAGAGTTTTTAAGGGTTCATTTTGTATGCCTGGTTAGGTGCCTGTAAGCGAAAGTTATCTGGTCCCCCTGAAGAACAGAATTATCTGAGTCTGTACATTGGGTACACTAGCAGGAGGTTCACAGTTTGAAACCCTCCAGAAACTTGAGACCAAAGGTTGATTTGAACCCACAAAACTGACAGGAGGGTTACCCTGTTCTGTTAACTGTTCACAATATTGAGCTTGGAGGTTGACACTGTGGGAGCAGAGAGCCTGACCTGCTGAGTGGGGTTGTGACATTACACACTGTCTGTTAGGTGCCCCGAGCCTCATATACAACATAGCTGCTCTGTGTGTCTCTGCAGTATTTCAAGTTCAAGTTTATTTGTTCAGTAACATGCCATTACAATATCAAATTTATCACACAAAGTAAAAAAGCTGTTTTACATTTGTGTAAAAAAGAGAGAAAATACAAAATACAAATTAATACTGTACAAAGAACTGTTAAAAACATACAAATGGTTTAGTTCTTCAGATTATATATATATATATATATATATATATATATATGTTGCAAAAATAGTTACAAATGTTATTCACAATTAAGGCATCATTGACAGACATCAGGAAAAAGAAAGGGTCCTCTGGCAATTCACTTAACTCAGAAAGCACACTGATAACCCAGGTGCTGTGGGGTTTGGAGTATCAAGGGCAAGTAAATATCACATGTTCTAAGTTTTCCTGGCTTCCCAATTGACACAAGCAGGATGTTTCTGAAATCTTTGGTACATGTGCAAATCTGGCAGTGCTAATGTTACTAGGAAATAGCTCAAACATATACATCAAATATGTAGCTCTGTGTTTTTGGTTCCAATATAAGGTCCAGATATGTTTTACAGCCAAACGAGCACTCATTGGCTGCATAACATGGGGAGAATCTAGAGTAGAATATCATGTCAAAATCAAGTCCCTGATTAATATTTCTAATCTTGTTCTTAATGTAACTTTCATATTTCCAACTGACAGTGATGCTTTTTTCATAATAAGTATAAAGGTATTATAATTTATATTTATCCAGAAGTTTATAAACATGATACAGCTGAGAAGATTTTTGGATATTAAGTGTTGCCCATCTTACTTTTTCTTCTAGGCACATTCTTATCAGTCTATCAGGGGTGGCCCTAGTACATTCGATCCAGTACCCAATAAAGAGAGAATCCGCTAAAGTTTTAAAACTATCCATACCTAATTCCGATCTAACATATGCGGGGGAGGTGGACTTGTTTAGTCTCAGAGAGGATTTCAAAAGTTGGATGGAAATTTTTTCTAAGTCATTAAGCCTGTAAGGGACCCATATCACAGAGGCTAAAAGCAATTGAGGGTTAAGTTTAGAGCAGATTGCTTTAGTCAGGGGTCGAGTACTACAGTCTCTGTATTTATATGTCTCTGCAGTATTGTGAAAACCATTTAGGCTGTATTACATTGTTTGTTAGCCTGTTATGTGCCCTAAGCCCTGTCATAGCTACACTGTGTGTGACATCTCTTTGCAGCATAGTGAAAGCCATTTAGGTTGTATTACACTGTCTGTTAGCTGGTTAGGTGCCCCGGCCTGAGCCCTGTCATAGCTACAATGTGTATGACTTCTCTGCAGCATGGCGAAAGTCACAGCTGTGTCTACTAAGCCTCATCATTTGCCAGTCTAAATCTGCTAAAAGCAAACACAGTGCTGCTGCATGTGCATCTAAAAATGATGTGGACATTGGGCCTTATGCACTAATGGGGTGGAGTGGCTATGCACGTATATCTGGGGCGCTCAATGACTCTTTACCCATTGTGCCCCCGGCATGGCCAGCTGTGGGATTCACCTATGGGGTGCACAGCCCCACCACCAGACCACATGGAGGGCAACACATTCAGGGTTGCAGGGGGCATGCTCGCACTCCATGACATGCACAGTGTCATCGTGTGCTGTACATAGGTGGTGCACAGTACGCAAGGGGAACTCCTGCCATATAGTCTGGTGTCCCCCTGGCATGCTGCCCCCGGTGTGGAAAGTAAGGCAGGGACTGCTGTCCCCCACACCATGCTGCCCCAGACCATTGACAACAAATGGTGGTCTGGGGATGTCCGACTGGGCACCAACCTGCTTCTTGGTTGCCACCGTGATGCATTAGCAGTTATTTTTCCACACCAATGGGCACAAGGGAATCCAATGGCAAACTGGGTTGGGCATCTGATTGGATGCCCACTAGGTCTGTGTATTCATGCTCCCACACACCAGGTGGGCAGGGCCACAGACAGGTGTGGTTAGGTAGTGCATACCCCAGGTGAGCACCTGTCCACAGATGTGGTCCTTCATGGGCAGGATACACGCCTCCGGCATATACTTCCTGCCCTTATGTTCATAGGGTTCAATATGAATTCTAGCACTAATGAAGACAGCAACAATAACAACATTACCAGAATGAGCACTAAATGCCCTCCTGAACCCAAAAAGCATTTTAGCAATGAAACAATAGTAGATTTTCAGAAAGAAGTGACAGGAGTTACTCACAGAGGTACTGAACATTTGGCCGCATGTGCCAGGATACTTACAGCTGCTGAAGCAGCATGCAAGGACAAGGAGGCTCAAATATAAGCTCAGATGCTGAGGCAGCAAAATGGTGATAAAGATGGTGGTGATACTGGGAATGGGATAGCCCAGGCTATGTCCCACGTGATGGTGATGATGGCACTTCAGTTCTTCTGAATCATCTAGTGATGAGTTCTATACTTTCAATGAGGGGGTTAGAAAGGATGCCACTGTAAGGCATGAGAGGTAAGTGCAGAAAAAAATCATATGCTAAATGTAAGAATAAGTAGGTGAGCAAGAATGAGAACAATTCATGTGAACAAGGAAATGGCAGTGTAGGGTTTCCTCCAGGTCCCTTGATTGTGCAAGAAATAGTGCTAGGCACCATAGTACAAAGCACAAAAGGTAAACCTTTAGTGTGAAATTTATTTTATATTGACTCTGCAGGCAACTCTGGAGCTACATGCATTCTGTGCAAAAAGAGTGTCAGTCATGGTGGCAAAGTGGAACATTTCAGAACATTAGTAATGATACAACATGCAAAGGCAAAACACTCAATTGAGTGGGGCAGGGCAAGGGAAAGAGTGGTTGGTATGGGCAGCAGTGGAGGTTTTGGTGGCAGTGATCACAGTGACAATGAAATGGAGGCAGAAACTGACAATAAATCACTTGATGTGTTCTTGCATTCTTCCCAAACAGATTGTTTTCTTCTGGCACCATCAAATACTGCAAATTTTCACAGTACTACTCCACATGAAAACAGTGTGAAAAATACATTTCCCCTCAAATTAAAAAATATTTTGTAATTCTCGTCAAGTAACATTAAAAGAAAGTGTTGTGAGGATATCAAAATATATCTGCAAAAATTCAACATGCCAATCATTAAATAGAGCCATTGCAGAGCTGTTGGCTGATTGCCAACTCTCATTTATTTTTGTTGCCCAAAAAGGTTTCCTCAAGTTTAAAAACTGGATTGAACCATGATACACCATTCCCTATCGAACATATTTCTTAAAAAAGGATTCCACAGTTGTATGACTTGATGTGTAGTTTTCACTAAGCAGTTGAAACGCTCTGAGGTCAAGCAGGGTCACATAACCATAGATATGTGGACCAGCAACCAAACAATTGACTACATGACTGTTACAGCTCATTGGGCAAGTTTTCAGTCAGAAAGTAATAATCCCCACTTTACTGTAAGTAGTAGGAAGCAGGCTGTATTATATGTCACCATTTTGAGGACAGCCACACTGCTGTGAATATTTTGCAGGAGTTACAAAATCAATTCCAGAAATGGTTTACTCCATATTCCTTATGTCCAGGGTTCATAGTGTCAGATAATAGTGCCAACATAGTAAAGACTGTTAGAGAAGGCAACTACCAAAACATACCTTCTTTTCTACATTGTTTAAATCTTCTCGTCCATAGTTTCTTAAATGGAAACAGAAATGCTGAAAATCTGTTAGGTCTTGCTAGGGAAATATGTGGGCATTTCAGCCACTATGTGAAAGCACACAAAATCTTGAAGGAGATGCAGAGGTTGAACAACTTACCCTTGCATTCATTAAAGTAGAAAGTTCCAACCCACTGGAATTCAACCTTTTACATGTTGGAAAGGCTTGTTGAACAAAAAAGCTGTACAAGACTACACCATGCAGAGTCAAATAGGTAAAGTGAACATCATGTTCTGTTCCAGCAGCTGGACTGTACTGGATTCTTTCATCACCTTATTGTAGCCATTTGAGGCTGCCATACTTTATGTCAGTGCAGACAGTGCAACTCTGAGTCAAATTCTTCCTCAAATCAAATTTTTTCACATTTTCCTTAATGACATAAAGAAAGACTTTCAGTGAAAAGACGACACCACTGCTGCTATGCTGGCAGACGACTTGAATCTCAGACTGTTGACTGATCAGAGTCTAAATGCCATGTTTAAGATTGACACTTATGTGTTGGCTACATTGCTAGATCCCCACTTTAGGTGGAACATTGAAACCATCCTTCTTTCAGAGAAAGATATTGAGTATTGGAGATATCTTCTGCTAATCAAATGTGACATTGCCCAACAAGCACCATTAACTGATGTACAGCAGTCAAACCCTGCTGAACCATCACAGTGCACTCTGGTGCAGACAACAGCTCACAAACAAATTCTTCAGAATCCCCATTGTCATCAGCAAGGGAAAGGACATCTACAACTACTTGGGCATCCTATGTTCAGGGTCAAAAAGGCAAATCACTTCTGAGTAGCCTGCAACAACATGGATTAGTATTCTGTAAAGAAAGGGCAACTGGTTAATTTGCCAGACTGGCAACCATCTCATACAGCACAATGATCCTTGAGTATTTTGTAGACCATTCTGTGACTGGTCTCAAGGATGATCCATTACTCTGTTGGAAACAAAAGACAATAATATGGCCAGATTTAGCAAATCTTGCAGTAATGCACCTCGGTTATCCACCTTCAAGCATATATTCACAATGCATATTTAGTGCAGCTGGAGGATTGGTCACTTACCACTGAACACTGCTAAGTCCAGCAAATGTGGAACTGCTTACTTTTCTCAGAATTAATTATGACAATTTCGCAATTGTCCAAAACACTGAATTATGTGAGTCTGACCCTGGACATGAACAACAGCCTGCAAACAGTGATACTGAATATAATGACTAGGTTGTGTATAAAATGAATAGAACCATCACCACTGCCACCATTTCAGCCACATGTGCCACACAACTCTTAGCTTTATTTTGTCAGACATCAGTGTTATATTATGTAAGTTTGATCAATGCCCACCATGAGTATAATGTCTGGAAACAGCAGCAGCCTCACTCAGAGCAGCTACACCTCTCCTGCCTACCTCATCAGTGCCTGCCATGGGTATAATTTTTGAAAACAGTAGCAGGCTCAATTAGAGCAGCTGCACCTCTCATACCAACCTCATCAATTTATTTATTTATTGAAGTTTGTTGACTAGGTAGGTCCACTGAGACTAGAAGTCCCTTTTCCAGGGGAAACTGGGGGTGGGGAGAGATACAGATGGTAACCAACTGAAATTGAACCAGACTAAGCTGTAGGTGGTATTTTGAGTGACTGGGATAAATATGGCCAGGACACAGAGGAAATTTCCCTACACTTTTTGAGAAGTGCCATGGGATCTTTAATGTCCACCTCAACAACCACCAAGACAGGCAAATGAGACCTTTGTTTAATGTCTCATCCAAAATATGGCACCTCAGGAGTGCAGCATCTCCCTCACGATGCACTACAATGTCAGTGTGGGGAGTTTACCCCAAGTGACTGGTGTGGGGATGGAACCCACAGCCTTCTGATATTCTGGCCTCAGAGGAGTGCAATGCCCACCATGGGTATGATTTTTGGAATCAGCAGCAGGCTCACTCACAGCAGCTGCACCTCTCATACCTGCCTTAACAATGCCCACCATGGGTATAATTTTTGGAAACAGCAGCAGGCTGGCTAAGAGTAACTGTGCCTCTTGTACCTGCCTCAACAATGCCCACTATGGGTATAATTTTTGGAAACAGCAGCAGGCTTGCTAAGAGAACCTGTGCCTCTCTTACCTCCCTCAGCAATGCCCACACATGGGTACAATGCCCTGATGCACCTAGCAAATGGTCTAATGGTCCAAAAAAAAATCTCTTTCACATGATTTTTGTTATGGTCAGGATTGGGTAATCGGGTAGTAGAATGGATTGGTTAGTAACTACCTGACCCAACTTGACTACTTGGTTATTGTCTGGGTATTTTTAAGGTAATTTTGGGGTACCTGTGGGTAGTCTTAGGGGGTCAATATTTTAGTACATGCCTACTTAAAACTAGTAAAGGAACTAATTGTCTTCAAGCTACTGGAAACTCTTTGGGTAAAGCAGTGAAGTTGCCCAGGTGATTTGCTAAGTAGATCAGTATGGATCAGTAGAAAACATCTCATCCCACTTCTGTCATAGGGGGCCCAACCCTGTTGTGGTCCAGAGTAGCTACAGCAGCATCTGAGCCTTAAATGTAGGTAATGAAAGGATTCTATGTGTCTCAGTACTGCTTTAGAGTGTTGGAGCTGAGGTGGACAAGATTTTCATAGTTTGCCACCTGGGCCAGGATGGAAAGAAGCTGCTTGAGGGATAGGATATTCTTCATCTGCAATCTGCAGAAAAGATGACTGGCTTCTATATGAGCCCTGAGGAGCCAGTCTATATGGGATTTGGGTATGGGGTGCTTCCATCGTGGGGTCCAGAAAGAGAACAGCTGGGAAGTTTGGGATCAAGGTGTGCAGGGTGTTGCCAATCAAGACTCTAACCTGTTACTGATATCACTACATGTCCTGGTAGGACCAGAGGACATGGGAAATGTTGTCTCTGGTATGTCCACATCTCCAACTGTTGCCATCTGGGAGGAGGTGTGCAGTGTGCAACACTGCAGGGGTTTAATATCAGCAGCAAAGCACTTTATTTTGCAGCAATCTGCTACATGGGTCCCTGAAGGATATATGAACTGCTTTCCAGCAGAGGGTCCATTCATTTTCATGAATGGGACATCCAAGAGTTGCAACTGGGGCAGTTTTGTCAGTGGAGGTCTGATCTGAGAATCACTCCCTAATAGTAGTATAGATCAGTACTGATTTGTTTCTGCTCCAGCATAGTCAAAGAGGTAAGGGGTTGTCTCACATGGTGGGTGCTGCATCCTTGAGGACCTTTATTATAAGGGCCAGGGAGCTCCGGAGAAGCAAAAAGTGCCAAAATTCTGTGTTGAGTAAACCAAACCAGCTTTGTCACCACTGAAGTGAGTCAGTTATAGGAAGAATGTGGGAGAAGAAGGTCAGAGAGACTTGTCATGCTGACTTTTTGCCACAGGGGCCAGGCAATAGGGTTGCCTCCAACCTGAATGGAGGCATTGTCACATTGGAGGGAAGCCTTAGTGGACAAGATCAATTCCCAACCACTTGCCTATATGCTTCCATGTAAGAACTGAGTTATGGATTGTGAGAGGGAGTCAATCGCTTATGGCTCTGAGTGAAAAGGCAGATGGAGGGTGAGCTCCCCTCCAAAAGCTGCTTCTCTATGCTTAACCAGAGTGAGGGTGCCTGGATGGGATGTGAAAAGCAGTGACAGGTTTGCACTGCCAGGAATGCCCAATAGCAACATTTAAAGCATTGGAAGCCCATCCTCCCGTATGCCAGTGCATCTGGAGCTTCTGAAGGCTGTAGCACTGCTGCCTTCTTCCACAGGAAGCCTTCTATGAGTTTATCCATGTGGCCAAACCAACAGATGGGAATAGAGGTAGGAATATGTGAGAAGAGTTGAAAACATTTTGGGGAGGTAATCATTTTAATCATTTTAGTCTCTTCTATTTTTCCCACCATGGATAGCTGTAGGCACTTCCAATGGTCTGGCTCCATCTCAAGCTTGTTCAGCAATGTGGGAAAATCAAGGTCACAGAGTTTACCTGCCTGGGGAGTAATCATAAGGCCAAGGAATTAGAGAAGTCTGGAACCCAGCATAACTACCAGAGTCTTAAAAGCCTGTGAAAGACATGCCTGGTTGAGGGGAAGGACCTCCATCATTCCTTGGTTGATGCAGAGAGCTAAGATTAATGTAAAGGTGAACAATAACTCTATCAGTGGGTGGATACTCTCATGGCTGTTGTCCAGCAGGGCCAGAAAATTATCCACATACATCACTGTCTTGTAATTGTCTCACCCTACTGTGACCCCCATGATGTTGGGATGGTGGTGGATGGATTCAGCTAGAGGCTCTAAGACCAACATGAAAAGGAATGGTGATAAGGAGCAGCCTTATCTGGTGCCCTGAGCTAAGCAGAAGGGAGATTAAGGGATTCTGCAATTTAGGGTCTGCACACCTGGTGCATATGTAAGTGATGAAGCCCTCACCAAATCCCATGTGGGTTCGGGCTTCATACAGGCTCCTACTGAACAGAACTGAATGCTTTTTGAAAATTGATGGCTATTGCTGCCTGAGGAGAGGGGGCCTGTTGGTCTACTGTGATCAGATGAAGCTGGATCTGTATGTGGTCAGAGCCTAATCTGTGAGGGATGTACCAGTAAAGAGAGGAAGTAGTTGAGCTTTAGGTAATGCCCTTGTGTAGATCTGGTTGTCAATCAATATTAGGGAAATCAGACAGTAGCTGGCCGGTTGGGTAGGGTCTTTTCCTTTCCTGGGAAGAACTGTTATAGTGGAGGTGGCCATAGTGGCAGGAATGTGCCTGGCACCTTAGTCTCCTGGTAAAACCTGTATATCATGGGGAAGATAACTAGGGAGAGGAGCTGATAAAATTTGATGAAAAGCTATCACCACCTGGTACCTTTCAGGATTAAGGCTTTTCAGGGCTTTTTCTTTTTCAGCCACTGAGTGGGAGAGGTACAATGAGGAGGCCTGTTCTGGCATGGGATGAGGGAACTAGAGTTGAGAGAGTAATGTCTTGATGATAAGGGTGTCTGAGGACTGCATCGATTGGTAAAGTTATGCATAAAAATTCCTCATGGCACAGGTGATCCCTGTGTATTTAGTGCACAACCCACCCTGGATATTATGTAGGATAGCTATATGCTGGCTCCACCTGCTGTTTCTTAAAGGAAAATGACACCCTCATATACTAAAAAGAAACAGAAACCAGGCATTCCTCTGATTTTCTGTAAACCAGTGGTGCACAGAAATAAAATGCAGGCAAAAAACGGTAAACTAGTGCACCAACTGTAGACCTTATATATTTGAGCACTAGTGTGTTTAATATGTATAAATAACGCACTAAGAATCCACTCATAAATAATAGTGCTTACTTCTTTTATTGTTTGTACTTTAAAATGGTGAAATAAAGTGCATTTATTTCAAACAAGACATCCATGTACAAAAAATTAGAAACAGGGGAACAGCAGTCCCAAAAGCAACAGCATCATCTGTGAAGATTAAAAATCCCTTATGTTTCGCTCCAACTGGCGGAGCTTCTTCAGAGGATACATATTGGTTACCAGCACCATAAAATATTGTGAAGCCAATTAAAGTGCTTGTACAAATTAATTTAAACTATTGTTAAAAATAGTGGCCCAACACTTTATCACTTAAATACAAAGCCCAAAATTGTTCTCTTTGCCATTAATAATATACATATTCTGATTCATAATATTTTAATGTGCATCAATATTTTTACACCTGTTTCTATTTTATATACATTTAGAACTAACAGTATAAATAGTAAAACTTACAAATACTAGTACTAAGCTCTATTTCACAGTGTTAACTGTGTTCTATGGATTAGAAAGCATTAAAGTTCCCACACTTGTCATTTATACAACTACTCCCATACAACAGTTCATATTTAATCCCTGATCTTGTTTGCAATTATTTTTTTTTTTCTCCCGTTCTTTTACTTCAAGTGTATCTTCAATTCATACTGCATCCATTGATTTAGGGATGTTGTATCTTGATCAATAATAACTATGCTTGCTAACTTTGTGTGTGGACAATCAATTTCAGCCAGGTATGAGGTACGCTTGGGACTGCAAAACAAAAGACAACTTTTAGAGTACGACCATGTACAATATCAAAACTATAGTATACAGTATTCACAATTTATCAGCACATTACATTATTCACTGGTCTATCTAAATCAGTAACAGTGAGATGGTGTATAAACAGTTTGTAATAAAAACGCTATTGTAATAGCAGAAACAGCACTGATCAATGGGAGAGGGAATTAAAGGATGACACTTAAATCTAAATAGAAATTAATAACATAGCATAGGAATAATTTTCTGCATGAGAACAACTAGAATTATAAAAAAGAGGTTTATAAAACTTAAAAGCACAATGAGATGGGGGGGCAACAGGTTCAAACACACACATCACAATAAAAAGATCCATCCATTGTAGCCAAAATTTAATTTTTTTTAACAGAGTGGAACTGATAAAGGAAAATCCAAACCAGACATAAATATTTGAAATGGTGAAGTTCTTATAAAAAAATGCATTACCTCCACTGAATCATTTAAGTACAGTGGAAAACATGCCCACATTATATAAATCCACCTTGTTTTATTAACACTTAATATTTTCTCCAAGTCACCACTCTTACATTTTTATTAATGTTTTGTATTGCAAAAACAATCAATATTGTGTTCTAACTTGCTCTCCTATCCAGGTTTTACAATTCCTTAACATACTCCCTACATAAAATGCATTGCACTGACATCTTAGAAAGTACACAACCCCCTCTGAGTTATAATTAATAAATGCATTTCACTTTATTTCTTTCTTGCCTCTTGGATGTGGTATTGAGTTTCTCTGTACTAAATAGTCACAGTACATACATTGCCCACATCTTTTGTTTATATTTGGAATTTCCCCAACATGTTATTATTGATAGGTGGATGAAACATAGCTAGCATGACTGTATCCCCAATGTTACTCTCTCTCTCCTATACACAAAATTAGGATTCTGCACCACATTGTTCCTCCATTTAAAATCACCCTACAAGACAGATCATCTACTACAGATGATCTCCCTTAATTTATGTACTCCAAATGAAAAGATCGCTATAAGGTTAGGACAATCTATGTTACTCTTCTGTCATTGCTGAGTTTTACTTTTAGTAATGACATTCTGTCTAGTGTCTGAGCATCTTCAGCTGCTGTATGTATAGTTTCTAGTCTATACCTTCTTGCTGCAGATCTTTGGACTTGCTGGTTCTCCCTCATTTTATACACATCTTCATTAGTATAATTCCATTTAACGCTAATCAGTTGTCCTTTTGGTATTGCTTTTATTATGTGCTGTGGATGGTAACTATTAACCAGAAGCAAGGTATTCCTATCTGTCTCCTTAATATAAAGGTCTGAAAGTATATTCCCCTGCTCATCCCTATAGAGTGTAACATCCAAAAAATGAATTTTATCCTTCCCTGTTGTTTGCTGGAACTTGAGTGCAGGATTACTGTTGTTCAGAAATTCAAAAAATTCCTCAATTGTATTTCCATCCCCTTTCTATATAATCAAAATGTCATCAATAAAGCACCTCCACAAATCCAAACACTCAAGAAATGGATTTGTGGAGGCACTCCTGACAACATCAAACTCCCACTTTACTATAAACAGATTTGCAAAGCTGGGCACAAAAGTAGCACCCATAGCAGTGCCCCTTGTTTGGAGGTAATTCCCTCCCTTCCCAAACAGGAACATATTGAATTTCAAAACCATCTCTGATAAATCTGCTAACAAATCAGAGGGAGACACATCTGATTCAGTCCTCTCATCAAGAAGAAACTGCATTGCCTCCAAACCCTCGCAATGAGGGATGGAGGGATACAAAATTGTAATCTAATGTTGCAAAAAATGAGTCAAACTTTTTTTCGATGTCACACACAGTAGTTAGTATATTTGCTGTATCCCTAATATATGAGGTGACTTTTCCAAATTTCTGTGGATTTTTTGTAATATGTTAATAGTTGGAACTACAGAGTTTTTTACTGTTAGAAAATTATGTTTCTAACTGTTAGACAAGGGCAAATTTGTGCTGTTTGCTAATCTGAGAGAACATTTTTCCTCACCCCAAACTTTTGTTTTTAAGAATCTCCAACTCAAACATGTAGTGGCCTCCTTTTTGGGCCCTCCTCCCTAGTCTTTTAATAATTATTTGGATATCCTCTCCCTTATTTCTTTAGCAAAATGGCCCCATCCAGTATTGGGACTTTATGCTTGTTTTCAAGCAAAAGATCCCACTAGTCCACTGGGTGTCTGTTACTATTGGCAGCATGCATTGAATTTACCAGCAGACTCTCCATCATAGTATACCATATCGTGGTGTTTATATAAATTTGTTAAGCAGGATTGGTACCGGCTGATTCAATTTCAAGTATTGCAGAATCTAGATTACACCCCTCTGCAATTGTACAAAATAGGGTGGCTCCCAACTTCGGAGTGTACTAGATGTGGAAAGGCAGAAGGCCATCATAAACATCTCACTCTGGGATTGTGTTAAAGTGGCCCCTTTTTGGGCATCTATTAAGGCACCTTTGGATCCACTACTGGGGCTTGAAGACTATTTTATGCTGGAGATATGCTTTGTTAGTTTTTATCCAGATGATATTTTCAGCCCATGGAAGGCATATCTGGCTTTGATATCAGTCATGACCAAGTTAATAATATTATGACACTAATTAGATGATGCCATTTCCATGTATAAAAATTACAGCAAGAAATACTTCAGGCCATGATGGTTGAAAAGCAAATTGCCATTACCCAAGACAAAAGAGAGAGAGGTATCCATACTTTACTGTCCATAGTGACATTATCGTAGAGGTATGTAATAGTAGTAATACCAGCATTCTTTATGTTGAACTAATTTTACCTCCTTTTAACCTGTTTCCCTGTCATTAGCAGTGTTTTTATTCTTTGAGGTTATGGTACTACTACTGATTATTTGTCCTGTCTGTATGTAAATGGGTTTAAGTTCTCTGGGGTCAGGTCAAGAGGGGTGGGTTAAAGGGGGAAGGAGTTTTAGTTTTTCTTTTTCTTTTCTATTTGTTATTGTTGTTGTCCATTTGTACTACTCTTGTTTGTAATTGTGTGTTTATGCTATATTCTGAAAACGTCAATAAAGTATAGTTTATTAGAAAATTATGTTCCTCCCTGCTAATCCACCCAACACTGTTTGCCCAAGCTAAATATTCATCAATGTGTTTTTGAACACTCTTGTGAGGCTTCCAGTTACTTTACTGGAAAAATCTGCAGATGGGGTGGGGTGTAACTGTAGTTATGGACAACACTGACTATGAGAGTGAGGTATTAAAACATCTAAAATATGTTATATTTTATTTTAAACTAACTGGAAACTTCACAAGAGTGTTCAAAAAATACATCAATGAGTATTTAGCTTGGGCAAACAGTGTGGGGTGGATTAGCAGGGAGGAATGTAATTTATTAACAGTAAAAAATCCAATGGTTACAACAGTTTACATATTACCAAAATTCCACAAATATTTGGAAAAGACACCAGGACGTCTGATTATTTCTGGGATTGGGTGGCTAGCAGAACTACTATCCCAGATCGTTGATCCATTTTTGAAACCCATAGTACAATCAATTATCTTGTATAGTCAGTATACTGCAGCTATACAAACTACTGTGCATGACATCAAAATGGATTCTGACTCATTTTTTGAAACATTAGATGTGCAATCTTTATCTACTTCCATCAGTCATAGCGCGGGTTTGGAGGCAATGAGATTCTCCTTTGACCAGAGGACTGAATCAGATGTGCCTCCCTCTGACTTGTTAGTAGATTTATCTGAGTTGGTTTTGAAATTCAATATGATCTTGTTTGGGAGAGGGGATATTACTTCCAAACAAGGGGCACTACTATGGGTGCTACTTTTGTACCCAGCTTTGCAAATTTGTTTCTAGCAAAGCTGAGGGTTAAGTGTTGTCAGGAACACCTATACAAATCCATGTCTTGAGTATTTGGATTCATGAAGGTGCTTTATTGACAATATTTTGATTATATGGAAAGGGGATGGAAATATTATTGAGAAATTTTTAGAATTTCTGAACAACAGTAGTCCTGCACTCAAGCTCCAACTAACAACAGGGAAGAATCAAATTCATTTTCTGGATGTTACACACTGTAAGGATGAGCAGAGGAATATACTGTACTTTCAGACCTTTATACAAAGGAGACAGACAGGAATACCTTGCTTCAGGCTAACAGTTATCATCCACAGCACATAAAAGCGAAATCAAAAAGACAACCGATTAGCTTTAAATAGAATTGTACTAATGAAGAGTTAATTAAAATTGGTGAGAAACAGCAAGTCTAAAGATTTGCAGCAAGGAGGTATAGATGAGAAACTATACATACAGCAGCTGAAGATGTTCAGACACTAGACAGAATGTCATTATTAAGAGTAATACCCAGGAATGACAGAAAAAGTACCATGGATTGCCCTAGATTTATAACTACCTTTTCATTTGGAGTATATAAATTAAGGGAGATTGTCTGTAATAAATTATCTATCTTGTAGAGTGATTATAGATGGTGGAGCACTGTGGTACATAATTCTAGCTTCGTGAATAGGAAACCAAGTAACATTTGGAATACAGTTGTGTCAGCTATGTTTCATCCACCTATTGATAATAAAGTTTTAGGGAAAATTCCAAATATAAACAGAAGGTGTGGGCAATGCATGTACTGTGACTATTTAGTACACAGAAACTCAATATCACATTCAAGAGGCAAGAAAGAAATAGAATGCAGTGCTTTTATAATTGTAACTTGGAGGGGGCTCTGTACATTCTAAGATGTCAGTGCAATGCATTTTATATAGGGAGAATGATAAGGAATTTTAAAACCCAGATAGGAGAACATGTTAGAGCATGGAGGGGTTGTAATGAAAAATATGCAATAGGACAGCATGTAACTGGTAACAACAGAGAAGAACACAATATTGTTTTTTTGCAATACAAAAGGTTAATAAAAATGTAAGATGGGGTGACTGGGAGAAAATAGCAAGCTTTAATGAAACAGGGTGGATTTTTAGAACGCAGGCATGTTTTCCACTGGGCTTAAATGATTCAGTGGAAGTTATACATTTGTTATATGAACTTTGCCATTTCAAATAATTATGTCTGGTTTGGATTTTCCTTTAACGGTTCCCACTCAGTTAAAAATAAATGACATTTTGGCTAGACTGGATGAATGTTTATATTGTGATCTGTGTGCTAGATTTAGATCCTTCCTGTTGGCCCCGGTCCCTGCTCCCCCCCATTCCATTTTGCTTTTAAGTTTTATAATTCTCTTTTTTTTATCATTCTAGTTGTTGTAATGCAGGAACTTATTCCTATGCAATGTAATTAATTTATATTTTGATTTGAGTGCATTCCTCCTTATTTTTTCTCTCTTACCCTCCCCCATTGATCATTGCTGTTTCTGCTATTACAATAACTTTTTATTACAAACTGTTTATACACCATCTCACCGTTACTGTTTTAGATAGACCAGTGAATGATTTAGTATGCTAATAAATTGTGAATACTGTATATTATAGTTTTTATATTGTACATGATCAGACCATAGAAGTTGCCTTTTTGTTTTGTAGTCTGGGGCATGTCTCAAACCTGGCTGAAACTGATTGCTCACATGAAGTTAGCAAGCACAGTTATTATTGATCAAGATACAACATCCTAAATCAATGGATGCAGTATAAATTGAAGATACTCTTGAAGTAATAGAATGGGAAAGAAAAAATTTGCAAACAAAATTTGAATTGTTGCATGGGATTATTTCTATAAATGACAAGTGTGGGAACTTTAATGCTTTCTAATCCATAGAATGCAGTTAACACCATGAAATAGGGTTTTGTACTAATATTGGTAACTTTTACTATTTATACTGTTAATTCTAAATGTATACAAAATCAAAGTAGGTGTAAAAATATTGCTGCACATTAAAATATTACGAATCAGAATATATCATTGATGGTAAAGAAAGCTATTGTGTGCTTTGTATTTGATTTAAGTGATGACGTGTCGGGCCACTATTTGTAACAAGTTTTATAATTATTTGCGTGAGCACTTTAATTGGTTTCACTATAAGTTGTGGTGCTGGTAACCAGTATGTATCCTCTGAAGAAGCTCCACCCAGTTGGAGTGAAACAGAAGTTTTTTTCTTGTCTTCACAGGTAATGCTGTTGGTTTTTGGACTGCTCTTCCCCGTTTCTAATTATTGTACCTAGATGCCTTGCTGTTAGAAATGGATGCACTTTTTTCCACCATTTTAAAGTAAAAATAATAAAAGAAGTAAGTACTTTTATTTATAAGTAGATTCTTAGTGTGTTATTTATACATACTGAACACACTAGTGTGTGATTATATATATATATATATATATATATATATATATATTATACTGACCAAGTAAGGGCCGGTATAGTTAGGGTTGCATAGCCACTTGTGTGTTAAACCCAGAATGTTGCACTTTAATAGCATTGCAACCATTTGTCTGATATACCTGAAATTTTGCATGCACAGTGTGGTACCATAGCTCTCTAGATCTAGAAATTTTTGTTCCAGTCAGATTTTTGGTTGCAGAGCTGCACAGTGTTAAAAAGTCTGAAAATGCTCAGCTTTCTTGAATCATTTTTACTCCTCTACAGCCCGAATGCTTTGTCAGCCTGGTTTGAAATTTTCAGGGTATATGGGGACATGGTCAAGGAAATGTCTTTTTAAGATTTGGTGAAAAAATATTAATCCATTCAAAAGTTCTGAAAATTCAAAGCTTCTCATTATAGCCTATGGGAAATTATATATGTTCAGCTTGAAAGCTTTTAAAAGCTTTTGCTAAAGTTAAAAAAGCTTCCAAGCAATGTCAATTAGCTTTTGAGCTGCTACCATCTTGTTTGCA
The DNA here is from genome assembly GCA_016271365.2 of Neoceratodus forsteri. Taxonomy (NCBI): domain Eukaryota; kingdom Metazoa; phylum Chordata; order Ceratodontiformes; family Ceratodontidae; genus Neoceratodus; species Neoceratodus forsteri. The sequence continues at coordinate 592,402,596 of CM028133.1, read as the reverse complement.
GTTAGCAGCAGACAAAAATGGCCAACATTCAAAAATTACTGCCCCTAGGTAAACACTGTCAGTTGTACTTACCTAATCAGGGACTGCGTAACACATACGATATACGGTATACGATTTTCAATTTGACCCCCAGAAATGCCATTTTCATGATCAGTCCCTGTGGTGTCAAAAATTGTGGAAGAAATGGATCCAGCACTTTCACAAAAGTGTGGCACCAGCTTCTTCTGCAAATTCCAAAATTAGTATTGAGAAAATGTTTTTTCTGGGGGGTTAGATTAATAATCTGGTGCCCCAGTGTGCTCCTGGGCCCCCAAATAGGTAAACACAACTGACAGTATTTACCTAGGGACAGTAAATAAAGAAAACCAGCCCCCAACATCTTTTAGCTTTGATGCAGACTCCTGCATTGAAATTTGCAACGCAGGATCCTGCATCTAACTTATGCAGTCACCAACAATGAAATGTCCAATCCCCATGTCGCTATGCCTCCACCCACCCTCCAAACACTTATGTGGCTCACTAGGAGCCCAGCCCAGTGTGCCCAAACTGTTTTTGCTTTCCTTTTTGTGTTTTCTGATGCCGGGAAGTCCCATCTCCCAGAGTCTGATGTATTCTCCCACACCAACCACTGCCTTCTATTCACCAACCTTTCTTTACTGATGGGGGTGCCCAGTCCCCTTGTCAGGAGCATGCATTCCCCCAGAAAGCTCGTGTGGTACACTGGGAGCCCACCCCAGAGTGTCAATTTTTTAATATTGTCTTTCCGACAATGGGATGCCCCCCTCCCAGTGTCAGATGTCCTCCCCACAAAGCCTGTTTTTTTATCCCGATATCGGGATGCCCAATCCCCAAGTCAGGTAGTGCCCCCCCACTACTGTGGCACACTGGGAGTCCACAGCAGTGAGCCAAATGCTTTTTTCCAATAGATTTAAGCAGTAAATAAAGAAAACTGTCCCATGATGTATTTTTGATTACTTAACACTACAAAAGAGAAAATGGTCCTCATCATCTCCCCAGTCCCCCACCCCATCCCACCCTCCTCTGCTGCACCCACCTCCCCACACACCCTTCACCAATACTTAACCTCCAGTGGTCAGGTTCAGTGATCTTTCTGACCAGGGACACGTCTGCACTCTTCAAAGTTGAACTGCGATTTGAGGAATCAAGATAAGCCATATAATGGGAGTCTATGGGAGGGGAGGTTGAACTTATGTTGCTATCTTAGCCAATTTTAGGAATTTGGGCCCCACATTTTCAACATGGGTTTTTTGGAACCCCACCTGGTGAACACAGTCACTGTCATTTCGTTACTAGGTCCTGAGAGATGATTTTGCAGTTGGTGCACAGAATCACCATTTGGGACTGATTAACAACATGACAGTGCCTGTGTTCATGAGGTGGTGTGCCTAAAAGCCAATGTTAAAAATTTGGTGCAAAAAATTCCCCAAATGCCTGCATTATGAGTGTGCATTGTGCAGTTTGTACGCATGCTTGTAACTTCACCAGTTTTTAACATTTTCATTCAAGAATTTCAGCACTGCCATTTTTCACATGTCCATATGAACAGTGCAGCTGGCATTTTTCGCATCCTGCTTGAAACATGTTTTCACACCTGTGGATAATAATGGCTCAGTCACTGTGTGAAAGCAACTTTCAGGATGGATTAACAAAGTCACTTGCCACTGTTCATGAGGGGAAGCTTCAAAAAGCCCATGTGGAAAATTTGATAAAATAATTACAAAAAAATTACTACATTTCAAGCATGCATTCTGCTGTTCTTCTGCGTGCTCATAACCTCATCAATTTTAAATGTTTTCACTACAGATTTTCAGCATTGCCATTTTTTCATACCTCCTTATGAACAGTACAGATGTCATTTTTTACATCCTTCCCAAAACATGTTTTTGCACCTGGGCTGCAGAATGGCTTGGTCACTGTGCAAAACCAACTTTCGGAAAGGATTAATGAAATCACTGTGTCAGTGTTCATGAGGGGAAGTCCCAAAAAGCCCATGTTGAAAATGTGGTTCAAAATTCAAAAAATTCACTGTGTTATGAGTGTCTGTAAATATTACTGAGATATTGGTGTCCACGCCACCTTTTGGTGCTCATATCTCAAAAGTGGGCAAGGAAAATGCCAGTAGTGTTGCAACACTACCTTTGGTTTCACAAAAGTACCAGTAGTGTTGCAACATTATCTTTAGTTTAACAAAAGTACCATTAGTGTTGCAATACTACCTTTACTTTTGCAAAAGCACCAGTAGTGTTGAGACACTACCTTTAGTTTCACAAAAGTAGCAGTAGTGTTGTGACACTACCTTTAGTTTGGTGAACATGCCAGTAGTGTTGCAACACTACCTTTAGTTTCACAAACATAGCAGTAGTGTTGCGACACTACCTTTTGTTTTGTGAAAATACCAGTAGTGTTGTGACACTACTTTTAATTTGGTAAAAGTGCCAGTAGTGTTGCGACACTACCTTTTGATTTGTGAAAGTAAAAGTAGTGTTGCAGCACTACCTTTAGTTTCACAATAGTACCAGTAGTGTCGCAACACTACCTTTACTTTTGCAAAAGTACCTGTAGCGTTGCGACACTACCTTTAGTTTCACAAAAGTAGAAGTAATGTTGCAACACTACCTTTAGTTTGGTGAAAATGCCAGTAGTATTGTGATACTACCTTTGGTTTTCTGAAAGTACCAGTAGTGCTGCAACACTACTTTTTAGTTTCATGAAAATACCCTATGTTAACCTATGGGAATTTTGTGAAAGTTTCAGAATTTCATTGAATTAAAGCCCCAAATGAGCCAGTTTATTTGCCATTTCATAACAAAAAAAGGTTAGGGCTTTTTTGACTGAAATTTGCAGTGTACAAAGCCCTGGCCACATAGATGTGCCTTTTGGAGGTTTGGTCACAAAACTGATAATGGTTCAATAGTTACAGTGTTCTGGAGTTGCAATATGTTCCATAGGATAAAACTGCAGTGCCCACTGTGCCTTTTGAAACCCATATGTTGAAAATGGTTCAAAGTATGGATTTTTCACTATGGTGACCTTAGTACACTTTCAGGTGGACTAAGCCACTGTGAAGGTTTTGAAGTCATGATTACAACTGCAGTGGGATTTTATCCTTGGTTGCTATGGTCACTGAGATATTGTCAAATTAATGTTGTAAGGGTTCCTTTTCATGACTATAGGGGTGTGGTATGCCTCCGTACTTATGTGTAAGTGGGAGCGCAGTGCCCAGAGGGCCTTGTGCTCCCACATATGTAGATCATGGATATTGGTATGCAAAAATGGGCAGTGTGAGGGGAGTGCAGGGACCAGATGGCCCGCGTTCCCACAACCACATACCAGTTACATTACACTTTCTCAAAAAGAAGGGATATTCATTGCAAAAAAACTTTGTTAATGCATCAGTTAGGGTTGAGAGTATACTGACTAAAGTCTGATAATTCAATGTTAGAGTTACCATCCACTACCACCCCATCCCCACCCCCACCCTCCTCATACCAACAGGTGTTGGGGTGTGTGTTGGGGTCATTAGGCCCAACTTTCACACCATTCTTCTATACTGCACTACCTCAAGTTACACATAAAATAGGATGAGAGTTAGGCCAATGATCACAATGCACACCTTGATGCCTGTTGATGTGAGGAGGGTGGGGGGTGTGGATGGGGTGGTATGGGTTGGTAACCCTAACATCAAATTTCCAAACTTTTGTCAGTGCATTCTCAACCCTAACTTATGCATTAATTGCAATAATTATATATATACATATATTCATTAGCCACACGATAAGTTGGTTGATAGCACGTGATGGAAATGTGATGTTAGGGTTACATCAATACCCCACCCCCACCCTCAACACACCAACAGGCATCAGGGTGTGCATTGGGGTCATCAGCCTAACTCTCACCCTATTCCATGTGTAAACAAGCTGAGGTGGTGTAGTATAGGAGAATGGGGGTGAGAGTTATGCCCAATGATCCCAGAATGCACCCTGATGCCTGTTAGTGTGTGGACAGTGGGGCGTGGAGGTGGGGTGGTAGGGGTGTAATCATAACATCACATTTCCATACTTTTGTCACTGTGCTATCAACCATAACTGATGCATTAACGGATTTTTTTGCAATGAAATATGTATATACATATATATAGATATAGCTAGATATAGATATACTGTAGTCTGCAGTGGGTGTACCAATTTACTGTTTTTTACCCTCATATATTGTAAATTGCATTTGTTTACATGTCAACTGACAATTCTTGTTTTTGTAGCTGTTAACAATGCATGTTTGTTTCAGTTTGTTTTCACTGTTCAAGCTAGTTCCCTGTAACTATCCTGTGGGTCTCTGTTTTATGACTGTTGAAATCTCATGGTCCATGAAAGCTGCATTAGCATATGATAACATGATGGCACAGCATCCACCTACCATGTATCTCTATGCTGAAACTACAAATATCCTGAAAAAAACTCTGTAAACACACAAACTGAATGCAATTTAAAGGGAAAACCCTGCATTACAGCTTAGACAGTTTGCAAAGCTAGCTGAAGATAAATGTGACATTTCTCACCTTGCTGCAGCTTGTTTTGTTAAACTCTAATTAAACTGACAGGTATGCTGTGGGGTCTAAAGGCTACAGACACATTGCGTGGGATATTCAAACTGCGCCCAAAAAGTGCGCAACAGCAGGAGCAAGCTCAAGTCACTTGCGCACATGCACAATTGTCACGATATTCAAACATGGAGCAAGGCCAATTGCGCAAGCAGCCAGCATCTGAAAATCGCACAAACTGTGCCATAGCGCAACCAGGAAGGGGAAGCTGAGCAGAAATGATGCGACATAGTGCAACAAGGCTAGCCCAGCTGAGCAGTCCAGAGGTGCCATAGTGCAAGCAAAGAGACCCCTGCAGCATAGCAATGGAAGTGCACAACCAGGGAGGTAGGCAGGGACACACCACCCATGCCACAGATGGGCACAGGGACACACTGCCGAATCAACAATGTACCCCCACACCCCAAGCACAGCATAACTGGGGGAGGGATGGAGCAGCCACTGGGCCATGGCAACAAGCAAACAAAGCACATCCCGGCCGTGTTACTGCAGCACACCTACTGTCAACCTGAGACTGGCACACAAAGGAGGCAGAGCACCCCAGTGTCCAGTGGCTCCTCCCTGTGCACAGCACTCCCAGCACTGTGACCCCAAGACACCACCCATGCGCAGTGACCAGCACTGCAGGAATCCCCAGGCCCCCCCGGAACACTGCAACCTCGTGAACCACAGAACCACACAAGCCAAACCCACCATGACCACCCAGCAGTGGGTGACAGCACACAGCAATACTGACTGGAAGCCTCACCCACACCAGAGACACCGCCCCACACACACACATACCCATGACCATACCACACCTGATGTCATGCACACCACTGCAACTGAGCACCTATAGCCAGCTGCAAATCAGAGACCACCACAGTATTCATATCAAAATATATATGTAATAAAGATGCATAACAAGAACAAGAAACAGTAACAAATGTACAAAGCAGGGGTGGGGGTATGGGTATGAGGTAGGGGTGGGTAAGGGGCAGAGGTGAACAACTGGGAGAGGGAAGGTGGGGATTGCCAACGTCTGGCTACCACCTGGCAGCCTGCCCTCCTCCTTCTGCCTGGCGCTGTGCCCGTGGCCTCCTCCGGCGCTGCATGCCATGCTGCTGTAGGTTGAGGAGGATGGTATGTGAGTCCATGGCTACTTGAGTCAGCCTCCGCACACCCTGCTCCAACATGCGCAGGATCCAGATACCTAGGACAAGGGATCAGAGTCAGTGGCTGTGACTGTCCACATCCCTGAATGCCACCCATCATGCATGGCATACAGCCAAGTGCCCTGCTCTTGTGATGGACTGCACCCACCCACAGTGACCGTGCACAAGACATGCCCAACCAGCCAACAACGGCCATGTGTACCACTGCACACACACACCACCCATGTCCAGCACAGCACAACCAAGGCTGCCCAGCGATGTGGCTACGTGGTGGGATGCTAGTGCCACAGCCATGTGCCCAGTGCATGCATGGACCACCAGTGACGCACACACACACACACACACATATGCAGTGCCACTGGACATTGATGACTGTCACATGTTGCGTGCATGGTAGTGTCATCCATGGTAGGTGTCCGTGCCCCCCCAGCATGCAATAGCATCCATGATGTAATGACACTCACCCACATCTAGCTGCTGCGGCTGCTGCTGTGGCTGTGGCTGTGGCACACCTCCTCCGCCAGCCACCCTTTCACCACCATCCTAGGCATCAGCCCGTGCCCGCCTCTGCTCCTCCACACCTGTGGGAGACAAATGAAGAGAAACACATCAGTGAAATCCCAAAGCAGACAGCCCCTTGCCCCATTGAGTGTGCCTACCCACACAACCAGACCCAAACAGCACACACCTGCAAACACCCTCACAGCAAACCATAGCCCAACCCACCCCATGCACAGATCACATTACACAGTCACCCATGCGGACAATACCGGTGCATACACAGCACACCCACCTGGCCTGGGCACAATGCCCCTCCTGGCACAAAATCTGAGGCACTCAAGTAGAGCACGCTCCCTCCTCTGCAGGTCACTGTAGCAGTGCCTGCACTGCTGAGGGGTCTTCCTCCGCCCAGTGGCCTGCTCCAAGGCAGTGGCGACCTGCTGCCACACATGGGTGCGTGGCACCTGCAGGGGCACTCCCTCAAACAGTGAGCCATGGTGAGGCTCCACCACAGCCACTAGGTTTGCCAATTCCAAGGCCCCCCATTGTGGTGCTCTCCTGCGTGCCATTTTCAAAATGTACAGTGGCAATATGGCGCTCCGCAGCGCAGCAGCGCCACATGGAAATGTTGCCCAATACAACTCCATCACTGCCTATCGCACTGTTCGGACAGCGCCGTCAGTCCACATCATGCTGTCACCGAACAGCGTGATAGAGCCGTACACATGCCAGACGTACAGCGCCAGGCGGCAAAGGTCAGCCACAAGGTCATGGGTCAGTGGCGCAAGGCCACGCACAGCACCATCGGACGTCCACACGTCCTGCGTGATCGGTCACCTGCGTGCCAGTGCCACAGTGGACTATTGCACATTACTGCCACAGCGCCATATGGTGACCAGCGCTGTAGCGCCACTGGCACAATGGTGGCCGTGTCCTGAATTGCTGATCACACACAGCATGTCATCAGCACGGCAGATGCCTGCGTAAGCTACCTGGGCATGCGCAATGCAGTGTACCACACAGTCACAGAAATGCGCCATTGGCTCAGCCAGCTCAACCGTATTGTGCAAAGCGCAATGGCGCGATATACAGCCAACACATGTAAATCATCTGATCAGCCATTCAAAGGTGCAGTGGCACGATTAGCATGTCATTAAAGTTGTGCCACTCCTAATTTGCATGCATTGCGCTATAAATACGCGACATTGGGCTGCGCTGGCTAGATTCGGTTACTGCAGGTGAGAGGTGAGTTGCATGCTGTGTGATGTTCTGGCCAATGGTCATGGGATAACGCTGTAGACTGCATAGTGACAGGTGTCCACTTCCACCCATACAGACCGACATGACCAAGCAGAGCCAAGGTGAGGGTGAGGATGGTGGGCGAAGGAGGAGGCCCAACTTCACCACGGCGGAGACAGAGGCCCTCTTCCAGGCCTACCTGGAAGAGGAGCCACTACTGAGTGGGCGTCGGGGCACCCCCTCAGGCCCGTGCGGCTGCATGGGAGGGGGTATCTCGGGCAGTGAACCTGCATGGAAGCCACCAGCACTCTGTGCAGGAATGCAAAAAGAAGATGGGGACAGACCGCAGAAGGGTGAAGGAGAAGGTGGCAGCCCTCAGGGCTGCATGTGCTGGCACAGGCAGGGGCCAGCCAGCGATGGCGGAGCTGACCCCGGCTGAGGACCAACTGGCTGCATCAATGCAGTGGAGTGCTGTAGAGGGCATACCAGGAGGTGGATTCCAGACAGGTGGAAGCCCATCACTGCACGGTATGACATGGTGGTGGTGTTGGGGGGGGAAGGTTGATCACATGCACTAACATGTCCTCACTTTCTGTTACAGATCCTGTTCATCTGCAGGGGATGGTGGTGGTGGGACCATGGAGTGAGGAAGACTTGCCAGAGGTAGAGGAGGGTCCATCCACCTCTGTAGCCAGCCGGCATGCACTGCACCAGCATGCACACCTGGCTGCCACCTCTGTTGTCAGTGAGTCAGGTGTGGGGGGTGCACAGCCTGTGTCTCAGCAGTCTGGCATGCAAGCATGCCAGCACGCTGTGACTGTGGCTGTAGCACGTACCTGCACCATTGACGATGCAAGGACTGCAATGGGCAGTGACATGTGTGTGTTCCATGATGGACACACAGCAGGCCAGCACATACCCCTGGACCTAGCTGGTTCTAACGTGTATGCAAGCACGTCAGCACAGTCCCAAGCTGTGCCTGTCCACACCGGTGGGGCAGCACCGGTGGCTGTGCAGGTCTCTGGCACTGTTGCAGCCACAGCAGTGGAATGAGTGGTCCCTGGGGCACAGCAGTTAGAGGGGCAGCAGCAGCAGCAGCAGTCACCCACCAGATCTGGGGGTACAGGGTCCAGCAGTGGCACATGCACACCACCTGTTGACTTGCCCACACCTGGTCATGGTGAACAGCGCCCACCCTCAAGGGGTGTTGAGCATCAGGCCCTTCCATACCCTGGGGGACAGAATGCTGAAGTGACACAGGATCCATTGGACGAGCACACCCGCCTGCTGTGGGCATCAGTAGAGCAGCAGATGCGGGTAGCAACATGCGTGGAGGCACTGTGCGTGGCTGTGGAGTGGAACAACAGGGACAATGCATTGACCCTTGCAGAGATGGTCAGACTGCGGACGGATGTGACTGCCGCCATTGACAGGCTGACCCAGGCAGTGGTCTCTGTCGTGGCCGCATTGGGCACACAGTCAGGTGCCCCTGTACCGCACACCCCACACAGTATGCTCTCCACTCCCCATTCCCGGCGTTGTGCGACACCCAGACTGTCGATGCCGGGTTCTGCTGTGGGCATCCTGAGCACACCTGGTGCAGGTATGTTCGGCATGCTGCACACCCCTGTGCAGAGAAGGTCATGATCATGCAGTGGGACCCCATGTGGCCCATGATCAGCCTGCCAGTGCTGCTGGGATACGGCGGGGTTGCCCACGCATCCGTGGTGGCCGTGGAACAGTGCAACATGACTGACCTGTCTCCCAGTGCAGGCCCTGTCTGGTGCTGCTCTGTGTGCAATTTGTGTCATGGTGGGCAGTGCACTGGTGGTTGCCCTGCCAAACACGTCGACACGCGGACCACCTGCACACCCACCTGACTGCTGTCCACAGGTGCGTGTGCATGATGATGCCTGCATTGTACTGTACACCAAGGTGCAAGGGTGCCCAGCATCTGACACACGTACTTGGACAGTACAGGTGGTGGGGGTGGTCTGTGGATCTGGGTGTTTGCCATGTCTGTTCCTGCTCTGCTGTGCACCTGCCCATGTACGCTTTGTGCCTGGTGTGTGTGTGTGTGTGTGTGTGTGTGTCCGTATGACTGTTCACCCCTCCCTGATGGTGTGTTCATGTGCCTGGATCCTTCCACTCCCCTTGCTGTCATGCACCCCTGGTGTGTTACCCCGTGTGCCTGTGGGTTTCACCTGGACAGTGTTGGTTGCACATGGCCCCTTGACTCACCTGTGTCATGCATAATGCTCCTCTGTGATGGTGTCCCGGTGCAGCTGGGCCTGCTGGATCAGTCAGGGGTCCCGCCGTCCAAGGGGGGGCTGCTCATCACCATCATCACCGGCGCCGCTGGTGTCCCCTTCGCTGTCCCCCTCCTCAACCTGTATGGCTATCCCACAGTCTTTGGCTATGTTGTGCAGGATACAACAGGCCAGGAATATCCCACAGGCCTTTGAGAGGCTGTACTGTAGAGCACTGCCGGAGGTGTGTAGGCATTGGAAGCATGCCTTAAGCATCCCAAACACCCGCTCGATGATGTTGCATGTGGCGGCATGTGCCTCATTATAGTGTTGCTGCGATGGGGTCATGGGGCACCAGTAAGGTGTGAGCAGCCAGGGATGGAGTGGGTATCCACTGTCACCTGTGTGGAGATAGTGGAGATAAGTTTCATGTTCAGGTCCATATTGCCCATATCCCTGTGTGCCAATTCCATGGCACCTGTGGCATTCCCACCCTTGCCCCAATTTTGCAATTCCTACATGTGTACTCACCCACTAGATGGCCTATGGGGATGTCCCCACTCTCGAATTGATGGCACAGTGTGGACTGATACCATATGAAGGCATCATGTGCTCCACCAGGGTGTGTGGCACAGACATTGATTATGCGCCCAGTGGCATCACACACCACCTGGCAGTTGACACTGGAAAAGCCCTTCCTGTTCCTGTATGCAGCCCCATCAGGGCCAGGTGGCACGCGAATAGCCACATGGGTGCAGTCTATGGCCCCTAGCATGCCAGGCATAGGTGCTACCCTGTGGAACTCCTGCATGTTTGCTGTACACTCTGCAGCGGTGCTGGGGAAATGGATGTACTCCACAGCATGTTGCAGCAGTGCGCTGAGGAATTGGGTGAGGATGCGTGACGTAGCCGACTGTGTTATGCCTGTGGTGTCCCCTGTTGGCCTCTGGAAGGTACTTGTGGTGAGCAGGCACATGCAGGCTGTTACCTTTGTCTCCACTGACAGAGCGTGACTCCGTCGTGAGGGTGCCTGCATCACATCACTGCACAGCTCACAGAGCCGCCTCAGTAGTGCCCTGTTCAGGCAGTACCAGCCCACAATTTCTATGTCTGAGTGCAGCTCAAAGCTGATGCAGGAACGGTACTACCTGTTGGGGGCATACCACCGACGGGCCCTTCCACAGCCACGTCCCCCTGCAGCATGCCTTCTCACACCCCTCATTACAGCTTCCATGTGGAAGCTGGCACTGTCCATCTCCCTGGCTTGTGTCCCCCCTCTGGCTGTTGTTGTTCTGTTACCCCCGCTGTCCTTACTGCTACCTCCACTGCACCGGGTACACCTACTGGCCTCTGCAGTCTGTGGCCCTGCACACCCTCCCTTGTCCCTCTCCTCTCTTGTGCACTCCCAGGCATGCACTGTTTGCCAATGTCTCCCTGTTTCTCCCTTCCTCATGTGACTTCCCTGTAGCGTTCTTGCGCCTCTTCCTTGAGCCTTTTTATTCTGTCTCATTTCCGGCGTGGCGCACCTTCTGGCTCATCTGCTGTTGCACATTGTGCAAGTCTTTGAATATCACATTGCGCTCTTTATGCATGGGTCCACCCCCTTCGGTTGCGCATGCCTTCATTTGCATTGAGCTGTTGTTCAGCCTGTTTTCAGTGGTGCAACTGCCTCCTGCTGAATATCGCAGAATGGCACAATTTCCGACTTGCGTATGCGCGACCCTGTTGCGCATGGTGCAACCCTTTTGAATATCCCACCCATTATGTTCTCATATGCTAATGCAGCTGTCAGGGACCATGAGATTTCAACAACCAGAAAATAGAGACTCCCATTACAATTGCAGGGACTAATATGAATAACAAAAATAAACTAAAGAATTACATATATCCCTAACAGCTACTGAAGAGTTGTCTGTTGACATGGAAACAAAATGTACAATATACGAGTGTGTAGTTTTCCTTTAAGTCTATAGATAAGGAGTTTCTTGCTCTTGCCACCCTCCTAACAGCGATGTCACAGTCTGAGAATCACCCACTTGGCCTTGAGGGTTATGAAGGTATTAATGTTGGTACATAATTTCAGAATCTTCCTATGGATCTTGGAGCTGCCATTTACTTTGGGGTCAACTTTGAACACATCTTCCTTGTGTTTAAGCTGAGCCTCCAGCTTGGCTAATTCTTTTTCTCTTTCCTTCTGCCTATATGAGATGTTACCTATAATTTGGCCACAGACTGTAGCTTCAATAGCCTCCCACAGTGTAGCTACCGTGATTGTACCAGTATTGTTGATGCTGAGGTATTCAGTGACTCTCTTCTGAGACCAGAGCTGGAATTGCAGGTTGTGCAACAGTAGCAGGTTGAGACTCCAACTGAGGGAGAGCAGTGCCTAGTCTGCTCCAGCAGCAGGTTTAGTTGGACTGGGGCATGGTGAAAAATGATGAAGGGGTTTATAGTAACTGATACCACCATGGGAGTGACTCACTGAGAGGTTAGCCACATATCAAGGCGGAAATAGGAACTGTTGGCTACACAGTAGCAGGTGTAGTCCCTTAGCCTTGAGTGATGAACTCACCAGATATTGGACATGGCTTGGTCCTGGAGCCAGAGGGTAACTGTCTCAGCTGCTGTGGTATGCAGCTCTTGCTTGTCATGACCCCTGTCCACTGTGAGATCCATAGTGAGACTGAAGTCACCACCAATGATAAGCTGTGTTTGCCATTAATTTGCATCTTCCTGTCCACCATCTCAAGGAATAAACTCATGAAATCATTGTTTGGGGTATAAAGATTGCCAACTACCAGTGGACAGTGTGGTGTAGCAAACAAATCTAGTGCCTATCTGCTCTCTGTGTCCAACAATTTCTTTAGCAGCTTCCATTGTAGGGCTTTATGGACTAGTATGGACACACCTCTACTTTTTGCCACTGTGGACCTCTAATCCCACTCACCCACTGCACAGTTTCTGGGCATCTAGACTAATTAGCTTAGTTATCTAAAAAAGAGCCACTTGGGTATGCAAACAATGCAGATGGGTTATTGCCTGCTTGGGTTTACTGGAACCCCATTCTGGGAGATATACACCCTAGCCTCCCTAAAACTGCCTCAGAAAACTCCAACTACTGTCCCAGATATGTCTTGCTGTTAGACAGAGAGTCCCACCTGTCATCAGTGGTCTATAACCTGCTGGGTACCATAATGGCCTGCTTTACCCTGGATTCCTTTCTCTCTGTCCTCCATAAGAAAACAACAAAACATAGAAACCAGTAAACCAGAACTTTGTTAGTGCTAATGATAAAAAAAAAACAAGAATTAAGCTTGTAAAGCATCAGGAACATTAACCAGACACCAAGAGTGTCCCAGGCTCACCTAAAGCCCCCCCTCAAGGGTGAAAACAAAGATAAATATGGGTGTGAACATCTGTCCTCGAACCCCAATCCAACATTAACAATTCAAAAAAGTCAAAGGTGGCATCCTTTGGGAGAGAAACTAAGAACAGGCACCTTCAGTAAGTGGTGAAGGTACAGGGGCACCCCCACTTGTGTGATGTAAGGCAGGGTGGGGAGAAGGTGTTCCAAGAAAGGCAGGGAGCCCTTAAAGTGTATCCTGGCCTATATGAGAAAGGAGCTGAAATGACAGTGAGTTGAACCTCAAGAAGATAAGAAGCAAGTAGGGAAGGAGGAGGGAGGGGAGGAGGAAGACAGAGGATTGCAGGGGGCTAGAAGCCATGTAGCAATGAAGAGTAGGTGAAGACTGCAAGGATTGTCCCTAAATATTTCCAGGTACAGAGGATTGTGGCTGAATTCTGTGAACTGAAGAGAAGCATGCAGAAGTGGGATTGGCACCAGCAGCATAACAATGGAGACTCCATACTGACACCCAGAAAATTCACCATACCTATACCTTTACACCCCAACTTCCACCCTGGTGTAGCAGGCAGCAGTGGGCAGGGAAAGACAGACAATAAAGAAAGGAAGTTTATGGCAGTCTTGCTGTGGACATGCACCTGAAAGGCAGATAGAGGGGCCCCTGCATGTAGTATGGAGAGAATCACCAGTTTTTATGTTTGCTTGCACGCATCTGCTAGAAACACAGTGCCATCATATGAGTTTTTGCTAGTGTGGCACCCTGTCTTCCAATGCAGTCAGTGTGTTTGTGGGTGCAGCCACAGTCCACCACTGAATGCTGCAGCTGTCAATGACAGCAGTTGAAAATGTAGTGGTGTACAGTTGAAAAGGAGAGACCGCTTCAATGAGTGGCAATAACGTGGTGTTGATTAGCATATTGCCAGCTATCCTGCTTGTCTTTGAGGTAGACGAGAGCAGCAGAAGTCATGACTATTCCAACCAGATAGAGGAGAGCAGCAGAGTCCATTACTGTTCCGTCCACTTCTCCAGTGTTTCATCCCCCATCCTGCATGATCGTGGAGGAGTATTCTGTGATTCCTCTTATCCCCCATCCTATAGTATCGCAAAATCAGAGAGTGTTGCTTCAGGGTTATTTATTTTTTTTATTAAAGAAACTTACACAATCATGGGAGAAAAAGAAAGCAACCCACCAGGAGGATGATCCTCCTATGCAATTTACATGTGCTCCTCTCCCACGGCACACAGTATGGCTGAGAGGGGTGCCCAATCCCCCATCAGCTCCGAGGCCCCCCACAGACTTCTAGGTGCCATGCTGGGAGCCCACCCCAGCGTGGCAAAAGTCATAATGGTGATGGGGGTGCCCAATCCTCCATTGGCTCTAGTCAACATCCCCCCCCAAAAAACAGATTTCCAGTTGGCATTCTGAGAGCCCACCCCAGCGTGGCAAATGTCTGTATGGCCGACAGGGGTGCCCAATCCCACGCTGGCTCCACTGACCCTCCCAAAAACACATTCAGCTGCCATGTAGGGAGCCCACCCCAGCGTGGCACAAGTACCATGTAATCTTCCTAAAACAAAAAAAACACACCTGAAAACAAAAAACGGCCCCTCGTTGATTGCCTTGCCCCTCCCCCAACCCGCACCCACCATCTGCTCATTCACCTTCCCTCACCCCCCATCCCATACTTACCTCTGAAGTCTGGCACAATGATCTTCGGTGGACCGGGAACACATCTGCACTCTTCAAAGCCGACCGTGAACTGAAGAAATGCCGGTAAGCTGTATAATGATATAAATGTTTTTTTCCTACTCTGATGCATATCTCGGCCATTTTCAGGAATTTTTTCACCAAATTTTTAGCATGGGTTTTTTGTGGTCCCACCTCATTAACTCAGTCACTGTCATTTTGTTATTCAGTTCCAAAAGGTGATATCATGGTCACTGCACGGAACCACCTTTCAGGACTCAGTAACCAAACAACAGTGTCACAGTTCATGAGGTAGGCCCCCAAAACCCATTGTTGAAAATTTGGTGAAAGCATTCCCAAAAATGACTGTTTTATGAGCTTGTGTTAAGCAGTTCCTACGCATGCTTGTAACTTTGCAAATTTTTAATATTTTCACTCCAGACTTTCAACATTGCCATTTTATTATACCTCCTTATAAGCAATACAGCTGCCACTTTTCATATCTTGCCCAAAATGTGTTTTTGTGCATGTAGCACCCAATGGCGCTGCTGGTGTGTGAAATCAATGTTAAGGACAGATTTAGAAAATCACAGTGACACTGTTCATTAGCAGACATCTTAAAATGGCTATGTTGAAAATTTGGTTACAGAAGTCCATAAAATGACTGTGTTACGAGTGTACATTGTGCAGTTACCACGCACCCTCGTAAGTTCATGAATTTTTACTATTTTCAGTCCAGATTTTCAACACCGGGCATTTTTCCACACCTCCTTATGAACAGTACAGCTGCCATTATTCACACCCTGGCTGAAATGTGTTTTTACACTTCAGGTGCGGAAATGTGTGGTCGCTGTGGGAAATCAGTGTTCGGGACAGATTAAGAAAATCACAGTGACACTGTTCACAAGTGGAGGTCCCAAAATGCCTGCATTGACAATCTGCTGTAAAATATCCCCAAACTAATTACATTATGGGCGTGCATTACTTAGTTTCTACACACGCTTGTGATTTCACATTTTCTATATTTTCAATTCAGATTTTCAACATTGCCATTTTTTACACCTCCCCATGAACAGTACAACTGTAATTTTTTACATTCTGTTCAAAATGTGTTTTTGCACCTGTGGTGAAAAATGACATAGTCAATGTGAAAAAATCAGCTTTCAGCTAATGCACTGATATTGCCACTGTTCATGAGGTGGGGGTCACAAAAAAACCCTGTTGAAAATTTGGAGTGAAATACCAACAAACGCCTGGGGCGTTAGGGTTTCTGACCACAACACCCCACCCTGTAGAGACTAACAGGCATCAGGGGTGTGACTTGGGATTGCCGCCTGTAATGCTCATGCCATTCCACCCACACCCACACCCTGCAGCCAGTGACAGGCACAGAGGTGTGCCTTGGACTCTTCGGCCCCAAAGTTCACCACATTCTCCTATACTGCACCCATCTCACTGTATTTCCTTATGGAATGGGGTAAGCATAAGACCCAAAGACCCCAAGGCACACCATGGCATTTGTCAGAGTCTGCAGGGTAGGGTGTGGTGAAATGGCAAGGTCGTTATGCCTGACAACCCAAAGGCACACCCCAATCATTGTCAGTCTCTGCAGGGTGTTGGTGAGGCTGGCTTCAGTTCAATACTTCACTGCCATTCCAATTATGCATCTCTCTAACTCCTATACTACCAATGCCAATGCCAGCAAGCAAACATCTGGCATTGACAAATGCTTGTTTTGTAATGTGACATCACTCTGCCTTAGGAGCCCTAGCCAACAACCAGCTGCTCATTAAGGTAGTGCATCACAGATCTGCTGTAGGTAGGACCACATGGCCTAGGAGCAGCAGCTAATTTCACCTAGTTAGGTAATGAGGGTCACAAAAGTAAACAGTGTAAATGCCTAGAAACATAGCAATGTCTCAATAAATAGATCAGTGGAACAATGCAAGTGCAGAAAATGAAGGGCTTTGTCCTAATCAGAAGAGAGAGGGGGCATAGTCCAGGATCAGAGCATGTAAAATATGGTTCAGCTGGATGAAAAACAATGTCCTGCTCTCACCCTTCCCTCCTTACCTCTTAGATCTGTCAGTCATGCAGAGAACTATCATGTTTAGCAGAGGCCCAGTCATAGTGGAGTGGTGGCAGAATTACATGCTGCAAAACCGGTGACTAGAGTAACGGGTGAGACAGACAATTTTTCAACCCCTGAGGAACCAAAGGAAGGTAATGGAACCATTGTTACCACAATGGATACCTAGGTGGCAATGGACCAAAGCAGGTACTACAAGTCAGGATGTCACTGGTGGCTGAGGAAGGATTTGTTCACAGACTGTCCCTGTGTTGTCCATTTGCAGTGAAATCGGCCACAGCAGTCCATATTGGTTCAGCTCCAGAAGATCTGAGAGATTATCACCACCATTTCCCAGCTCATTGAGGTGGCTGCAGGAGCAGAGCCACTGGTCTGGCAGTTCCTGCCTGGATCCGGTACAGTTGTGGTTGCGCCTTTTGGTTTTGGATGCCTGACGCCAGGAATCCTCACCTCAGGGGCAATGGGGGGAACTGTTCTGCACTGCCATCTGCACTGCTGTCCCTTCCAGAATGGACAGTGAATTCATGTCCTGATGAGGGTTGGTCAGAGATTGTGTAAAGAAGGCCAGAGCCCTTGGCCAGTGTTTCTGAATATAGTCCATCAGGACCATGAGGGAATTGAAAGTCAAGAGCACTCAATTGTGAATCAAGAGGAGGAGGGTGGGATATCTGAGAGTGAAACAAATTACAGCTAAGAGCAGGGTCTCTCTTGGTTCAATGTAGGTAATTCTCTTGGTTCACTCTTTTAAATAATCTTGAACGATAATAATTTTATGACCTTACCATTCCAGGCTTCTCAAGTCCTGAGTTCTCCAAAGAATATCTTCCTTGAGTTGGAAACAGAGAAACTGGATCAGGATAGGTCTAGGTCATTCACGCTGTCTGGAGTGTGGAGCAAGGGACTGATATGCCCTTTCTATTTCAAAATGTGGATCCCTGAACAGTTTCAGGATGGCAGGTAGGGCAGGGCATAAAATGGCGATCGTATCCTGCAATTTTACACATTCTGAGAAACCGACAATATATAAATTATTATACCTGCACTGGTTCTTAACATCATCAACTTTCTCCTGAGGGGCCTAGAGCTTTCTCTCATGTTCCCTGATAACCATTTGCATTTCATGGCAAAGTCCCTCAGTTTGCACCATGTGGGTCTCAGTGGGGGTTACTCTAGTTTCAAGTTTGTCAAGTATCCTTTGTGTCTTTAGTGGGGACCATTTTGATTTCTTGCAGCTTGTGCAGTAACTGGCCAAACATTGCTTCGGGCTGATCAGCTGAGAGAGACAATGTCATGAACAGACTGGGGCCATGTTGTAGAAGGCAAAGAGGTGGGCGAGACTGAAATCAGCACACAATTTCTCAAAGGTATGTCCAATTTTGAAAAGAAAAGTGGTGGGTAGTAGCTGGCACTGTCCTCTACCAAATACATTGTTAGAGAGAATGTTAGTAGTAAAGGAGGATGCCAGGTGACTTGGGACTGAGGTCTGCATACTCAGACTGGGTGAGACCACTGGATGCAAGGACATGTCTTACCATGATTGTGATGGTGGTTGGAAGTTGGGAGAGAACCAATAGTCACCAGGAAGTCAGTGTCTTGTACAGGGCCGGGGATCAGGTACTGGGGGTGAGGGGGACTGGCCACCAGGGAACCATTTTCTGTTAGGGGCCAAGGATTGGGTACCGGCAGGGCCACCGGCCAGCAGGGAGCCATTGCCTTTTATAGGCCAGGGATCAGGTACTGGGGGAGGCCTCAGGCACCAGGGATTATGAAGTTAATATACAGGCTGCTAATCAGCAGAAGAGGGACCACTAGTCACCAGGGACTATATACAGTATATTTCATATAGGGGCTGGCAATCAGAGGGAGAGGGGACTACAAGGCACCACAGAGTATATATTTCATATAGGTACTGGCAATAGGAGGGAGAGGGAACCATTAGGCACCAGGGAGTATACATTTCCTATAGGGGCTGGCGATCGGGGGGGGGACAACTCAGCACCAGGGTGTATTTATTTCATATAGGGGTAGGTAATTGGAGATAGGGACCACTAGGCACCAGGGATTATCCCTACATGGGTATCAGGATGGTGCTCAGACATGGCAACTACTGACCACCAGGTAGCAGGTGTGCTCCCCCACTGGCCATCATGGATGTTGGCTGCAGTAACTCTGGCAGCTACTATAGCTGCCCAGAGTAGGTCTGGATTTTGTTTGGTGGTATTGTTGCTGTGCAATTGTACTACTCTAAACCCTTATGTGCAGTGCAAATGCACTGAATATGGGATTGCACAGATATGCCTGTCTCTCCTTTTGCCCACCCAAACACATTATGTTTTGTGAGTGCTAACCCTGCTTGCTTGTGCAACTGTCCCTTTTGAATATTGTGTTCTAGCGCAAAACCCGATTTGCGCAGGCACATACCCTTTTGCATCCACACAAACCTTTGAATATCGGGTGCAGGATCTTTTATTTGCTGGTACTGCTGTCCTCCCAAAGCTAAGCACAATTACAGAGGATCAAGAGACACCACTCAACTCCCTTCATGGCATTTTTTTTGTTTAGTACAGATGATATATAAACTGACAGTTATTGCTATGATCAGACCAACTGCTACCAAAAGCATACACATGGGTAACAGTCAAAGGAATTCCACAGAATGATGACTCCAAAAACTAGACAATTTACAAATATACAAAAATAGCTGGCAGAAAATGGCCTTCCTTGTCTGCTCGAGTTTGTAGACCCCCCAGTGTCTATTGATGGATTTGCCCCATCCCTGCAACCAACATTTCCCTCCCAATCAATGCCCCCCTCCCTTCCTCCTTCCCTCCTTTCCAAGCAGTTTTCCCTTTTACCATGTCTCATCCTGTCTTGAAGCTGTCCACAGTCTTCAGGGAGACAACTTCCTCTGGCAACTCATTTCACCTTGCCACCACCTTCTCAATGAAAATGTGCCTCCTCATTTCCCTCTTGAAGCACCCTGCCACCAGTTTGAGGGAGTGCCTTTTAGTGGTCCTGCTTGCACCAAGGTTGAAGTAACCTTCAAAGTTCACTTTAATACCCTTAAGGTATTTAAAGTGTTCAATCATGTCTCCCTTCTATTGGTGAAGAGTACATGTTCAGGTTTCTGAGTCTTTCCTCGACTGCTTGCCTTCCTTTCCCTAGATCATCTTGGCTGCCCTTCTTTGGACTGTCTCCAGTAAGTTGATGTCTTTCTTTAGGTAAGGACTCCAATACTACATACTGTACTCATTGTAATTTATTGGCAAAGTCAAATAAATGAAGGCAGATAGAGGCAAAAGACCTTCATTGAATGGGTGCCCCGGCCCTGCACTCATACGAGCTTTGCTATGGGGTGACCTACCAGGCTGGCACCAACCGCATAAGATTCCTGAAGCATCAGGCATAATCAGTTTACTGGGTCAGAAGTAAGTATTTAAACAAATCAAATAGCTGCTAAGTGGCCCTGGATTGCCTTGAACTCTATGCTCTAACAAAAACAAAAATCCTTAAATAACAGTGAAAGTTAATGGAATGTAAGACTAGTGCAATACACAAAATATGTCAACACAAACAATTAGAAAAATCAAATGAAAAAAAGAGGCAACATAGGCACAAAGTTATTAAGCTGTCTGATACAGTCCAAGTGTTGACTGGATAGTCCTGGTTTCAATGTATATGATCACTCTATGAAGGCATAAAATTGCAGAGGTAGGGGATCAGCTGCCACTTGCAGACATCATTCCAGTCTCACCTAGCAAGAGAAATAACAATATATTAGTTTCGATAAAAAAAATATATGTGGTCAGATACTGGGTCTATTATAGCTAAGGAGAAAATTGTTTTTGGTAATATGAATATGGTTAAATCAGAATGCTCTTCAGGTATCCATTAAGGGCGTGGGTTTGAATGAGTTAGCGACTGATTTATTTTGGCAAAACATTCATTTTCCTTCCCTTCTAAATTATTTGGGGATATACGATTGCTATTTCTTATGACCATTATCAATTGCTATTATGACTATTTGACCCAACTCAGTCATTATGTGGGTCAAAGCAGGAGGCACTTCTATAATTTTGAGACATGCTGGAGCAAATGAGCAGTAAAATACCAAGGATGTAGCCTGTGTCTCATCTTCCTCCACAACTCCATTCTGTTATTTAAGCAATAAGGCACAATGGGGTGTATGTTTTGCAGGGATAATGGCATGCCTCAGGTGGGTTTAAATAATATTTAAAAAAAAAATTTGACATAAAATAGCCAAGTTAAATTGATGACTGACTAATGATTCTGCACAGCAAAGAACTAATAAATGAGCTATTTTGTAATGATTTTTCACTTTAACTAACTTATAACTCAGCTGTTGTTAATTGAAACAGTTGTTTAAAAATAACATCAACAGTTTTAGTAACCCTACATAATTTAGCTTAAAGGGGTATTCAATTGCTGTATACTCTATGCATTTCTATGGTACGGTGGGGGGGGGGGGTCAACTGTATTTCAGTAAATGGCATGAGATAGAGTCACACTGAATTATTTTGTAGTTGTAAACATTAAACTACATTCCCTATCAAATGCCCAGTGCTTAGAAACCTGGCAAAAGTTCATATTCTTGTTGACTGGTTCTGTTTCTGCTGGTGCAGTTGACATTCCAGTCAGAGCTGCAGGGATTGTCAGAGGCTGAGGTGCTGCTTCAGCTGATGTCAGCCTTGGGGAGGGGGGGTGTACTAGGAGGAGTGGTTTCATGGAGCATGGTATCACAGGAAGATGTGGTTGCCAGGCCATTTAGAATTCTGTGTTCTGTTTGGAGGATGACACAGTTTCCAGCTGGCATCTCTTGAAGGAAGGCATGAAGGATTGTCAAAGGATCAGGGATAGCAGATGACGTCCCAGTGGTAGTTCTCTAGGTGGTTGCAATTCTTTGCTCAGTGACAGCTTGCGGTCTGTGCCTCAGAAGCATTCCGGTTGGTCATGAAGGTAGCAGCTGTACAGTTGGGTGTCTGTGAAAGCACACAATGGGTTGTAAGATCTTTCCCTGCCAAAAAGTGTGACCATGTTTGTGCTGTCTGGAATAAGAAAATTCCAAACTTGTAGAATTTTGACAGAATTTCATTTAATTCTGCAAAATTTCATGTAACGTTTTTGGAATTTCATGGTATTTTAGACATTTATTAGATGGTCTAGAGATCTAATGTTTGGCCTGATTACTTGATGATAGGTGATCTAATGGTGTGCCCAAAATTTTGAAATTAGGATACATCAACTCTCAATTATAGTTGCTCAAAGTTTGTCATTTTATTTTTTGTGGGAAATTTCATGAACATTTGTATCTGCATGTAACTCAGGCACCTTTGAAGCAAAATATCCAAAATTAGATACATATATTAATGTAGCAGTGACCCTTATACCTGCAATATTTCATACCATTGTGATGAATACTTTTAACATTTTACTAAAATAACCACATTAAAATGTTGGCAACATATCTGGTAACATGTAGCATAGCCCCCTTTAAAGCCTGATACTCAAAACATGCTGTATATACCCATGTTTCATGTTTCTCTAAATCCTGACAGTGTGGATACATTTGGATAAGAATTTTTAAAATTGGATGGAAATAACTGAAAATTTAATTTTGATTAAATGTTTGCCCACCCACAACTCACCCATTTGAAATCTAGGACTCTGAAACTTCATACACTTATGAAAGCCATAAGTCCCTGTATATCTGCCAAATTTGGTATCATCTAGACATGTACTTTGAAAACTAGACAAAATAACAGCAATGTAAAATTTGATGAAATTCAGTGGACTTTTTGAAAGGTATTTATTTGGTCAAAACTCAGCCTTCTATTGAGCTAGAGGTACACAATGTGACATAATTACTTACTGCTAGGGGTTCTAATAGGGTGTCAAATATAATGGGATTAGGATGCACTGTCTCAAAAGGATAAGTGCTCAAAATCTGTCATTTTATTTTGTATGGGAATTTTCATGAACATGTTTTATCTGCATACACTCAGGCACCTTTGGAGACAGAAATCCGAAACTGGGTAGATATATAGATGTAGTAATATCCCATATACCCGCAAAACTTTATAACATTTGATGAATGCTTTCAAAATTAAACTTAACTAAAATCTAAATGTTGGCAAAATGCTAGGCTACATATAGCACAGCCTCTTTTAAAGCTTGAGGCTTTAAACGTGAGGCACAAAACCATGTTACGTGTTTCTCTAAATCTTGAAACTGTGGAAAAATTTGGATAAAAATGTTTTAAAGCAGATGTAACAAGCATTTGTCAATGTCGAATGTTGGCTTGCTGGCATTGGCATTGGCAGTGCACGAGTTAGAGAGATGCATCATAGGAATGGGAGTGAAGTATTGAACTGATGCCAACCCACCCCCACCCTGCAGAGAGTGACAGGCATTAGGGTGTTCCTTTGGGTGTTTGGTAGTGCAGTGTGGGAAAACATGCTGGGCAGGATGTGAAAAATGACAGCTGCACAGTTTATAAGGAGGTGTAAAAAAGTGCCAGTGTTGAAAATGTGGCTTGCAAATATACCAAATTTGCAGAGTTACAAGAGTGTGTGGGAAATATGCAATGCACACTTGTAACACTGCCATTTTATGGGCGTTCGGTACCAAATTTTCAACGTAGGCATTTTAGCACCTCTTCTCATGTACAGTGTCACTGTTATGTCCTCAAAGTGTCCCAAGAAGTGATTTCACACAGCGACCACGCTATTCTGCGCCGGAAGTGCTAAAACACATTTTGGGCAGGATATGTGAAATGACAGCTGTACTGTTCATCAAGAGGTGTGGAAAAATGGCAATGGTGAAAATCCAGAGTGAAAATATCACAAATGCACGACAGTATGAGCATGCATGCAATCTGCCAATGCACACTCATAGCACAGTCATTTTATGGAGTATCATCACCAGATTTTCAACATAGGCATTTAAGGACCTCTGCTCATGAACTGTATCACTGTCATTTTCATAATCTGACCCAAACACTGATTTCCCACAGCGACTGCGCCATTGTGCTCCGGAAGTGCAGAAACACATTTTGGGCAGAATGTGGAAAATGACAGCTATACTGTTCACAAGGAGGTGTACAAAAATGACAATGCTGAAAATCCAGCAGTAAAATATTGTGAATGCACAAAGTTACGAGCCTGCATAACAACTGTGCAATGCACGCTCATAAAACAGGCATTTGTTAAATTTTTTCCACCAAATTTGGAACTTAGGCTTTTTGAGAGGCCACTTCATGAACACTGGCACTGTCATTTCATTAATGGGTCCCAAAAGGTGATTTTGCAAAGTGACTGTGAAATCACCTTTCGAGGTCGATTAACGCCATGACAGTGATAGAATTCATGAGGAAGGGCCCCAAAAATCCTATGTTGAATATTTGGTGCCAAAATTCCAAGAAATGCCTGAGATATGCAGCAAAGTTGAAAAAACCCTATTCATTCCATTATACAGCTTACCGGCATTTCCTCAGTTCACGGTCAGCTTTGAAGAGTGCAAACATGTTTCGGTCCATGGAAGATCGTCGCGCCGGACTCCAGAGGTAAGTATGGGTTGAGGGGGTGAGTGGAGGCAGAGTACGCAGTGGGTGGGTGCAGGTGGGAGGAGGGGACATCGAGACTACGAGGGATGTTTTTCATTTTACAGGGTAAAAAAAACAGGGAAAACCATCACGGGACAGTTTTTGTTTTGCAGGGCATTTGGCATGCTGGGGTGGGCTCCCAGCGTGTCACCTAACTGTTTTTTGGGGGGTGTCAGTAGCCGACGGGGGATTGGGCACCCTCGTTGGCACACAACACAGGGGAGGAGAAAATAATGCTGATGTGGATTGGGCACCCCTGTCGGCAAACAAAGAAAGTGGGGGGGTGCAAGCTGTGGGGGATTGGATACCCCCCTCAGCATTCAACATTGGGGGGTTTATGCAAATGGGGAGTGGGCTCCCCCGTCAGCACACAAAGACAGTGGGGGGGGTTAAGACAGTGGGATTGGGCACCCCCGATGTCAGCAAACATTAGGTGGCTGCCCGCTCACCGACCATGCTCATAATGGTGGCGAGCACGGCAAGAAAAGGACCGCTGCTTATGACAAGCTTTGCTTGGATTGCAGTGGACCTTTTCTTAGATCTGCTCACCCCATTATGTAAAGCATGGTGTGGCACTGGCATGCAGACTGATTGGGGAATGAGGGACGCACCTACTGATGCGTGCCCTGCATTCAGCCAACAGCGGCCGGGCCCCCAAATATGCACTCTCCAAAGATGTTGACTTGCGCGCAAGCATGGCAAGCCAACATTAAAAAGTGAAAATTAAATTTTGATTAAATATTTGGCCACCCATAACTCAGTTCCCTTTCAGTCTAGAACTCTGAAACTTAGTACAGTTGTGCAAGCTCTCACTGCCTGTACGCCAGCCAAATTGTATCATTTGGATATGTATTTTCAAAACTAAACCAACATAATTAAAATTTAAAATCTGGCAAAATTCCACAGAATATTCATACAAATATTGTGAAAAAATCTATGGAACTGGAATGGTACTTTCATGGGCATTCCACTGGTGGAATTTTATATTCCACACAGCTCTAGACCATGTGTGCCTGTTTTCCAGAGTGGGGGCCCAGTAACTTATTGATGATGTCTCAGACTTATGGCGTGTAATGTCCATTATTTCCTGCACTTCAAGGCAAGCAAAAGAGAGGAGGGTGACAGCAGTGCTTTGCAGGCAATGGTTGATGTAAACAGAGGTAAGTCCAGTTAGTTTTTAGATTCTGGAAAGCATTCCTGACAGATAGTTTTGTCCCAATGCTCAAGTGTAAAGCATACATTTGCTTTCTCAAGGTCTCAATGACGTAGTCTATGTGGGCAGAGATAAAAGACAGTGGGTTTCAGAGGAAGTTTGCTTAGATATTATTCAGAGCATTCATAGGGCTTAATCTGTTTCAGATATTTAAAGTATTTGTCCTCAGTGCAAGTTTCGGCTACATTCAGGAGGGCTGTCATGGTTTTTAGTTGCTTCATTGAAGGTCATTGTGGAATATTGTAAGCTGTTTTATTGGTTGCAGTTTGAAAAGCACTTGGCTTTAATGTTTGGAATCCCTTCCTCCCTCAATGGGCAAAGAAAAGTTGGACATCTAGCCATGCATTTCTGACAAGCCCTGCAGCAGTGTCTAGATTTAGTGCCTTACTGTATCTTATTGCAACCCCTAGGCAGCACTATTCTAAGGGCTACTACCCCTGCCTGTAAGGCTATACATAGGTTAAAGGGCCTGAGTTCAGTAACAAGGTGCCTCCACCAAGAGAAATGATGTTGGGCTTGCTTATCTGCTCTGGTATAGCCCTCTGGGAAGCTATAATCACCCACTAACCCTCCTAGTGGCCTAGTATCTAATGCAGTGGTAAATTCACAATCAATAGGAAGCAGTAATAATGTACTCATACCCTTCTCACTTACCACCAGGGCTGGACCTGCAGCAACTTCCCTGGAGACCCCTTGGAAAATAAGGTTAGCAATGCAGCAGAACAATCTCAATACTGTAACCCAACTAATAATATGCACTCTAGCCAGGTTAAGTGTAAAACAAGACAATCAGGTTTATTTGGGGGCAGTGAACAAGGGAGGGGTTGAATCTAGGCAAATGATTAGCCATCAGAATTAGTTTGGTGATTGCATGCACTCTTAGCCCACATCTAACAGTCACACAACACTATGTACACAGGATGATAAGTCTGGCTAGCCAGAGGCATTGCCTGGGGATGGCTGACATTACAGCTATGTTGAGGCTCTTGATGGAAAGAAAAGCAGTTAACATGCAAAATGCCCAAATTATTTGAAATCCAAGCTGGTTGACTCAGTCCTTTGCAAACCCAATAAATGAAGACAGTTAGATGGTACCACAATAACTTTAAGTTTTTGTTGCAGAGAGTTACCCTGATTTGTACTCACGCTACCAGGAATCTGCAGTAGAGCAGGTGATATGGAGACCTTGTGGTGATGACAGGGAAGCTTGGGGAAAACAGGGCTGACACGACACACCTCCTCTAAATGGCCTTTCCACCAGGTGGCCATAACCTGCGTGTCATTGCTGCACAGAGGCTGGATCCCTGAGCCAGTCTCTCGCCGTGACAATCTCTGGTGATAGAGTAGCAGCCTAGGCTGAATTGGCAGTGCCCAGGAAGTGTGAGCAGTCTACAAAGTTTGTGATATTCTGCTGGTGAAATCTCCAGCTGGTGTAACAGGTTCTTTTGTAGGGAACCAAATCTCAACCCACAAAACACATTCAGCAAATTTAAATCATTAACTACTTTTAAAAATAATTTGGATTCAGTCCAGTTGCAAATCAACAGCTTTACTGTGCAAACCTTTAGATCCAAGTATATCTCACACATAAGCTGGGCCGATTGCTTTAGGAGCAAGTGCTGGGTCCAAATCGTAAGTTGCGGTAGCAAACGTTTTCTTTTCTGTTGCAGTTCCAGGCTGAAATCAGACAAGTCTGACCTCTGCAATTAGGCAGTTAAGTGCAGGAGAAAAGTGGCAGGAAGGCAAATTGAGCCTTATCCACCATTTCCCCAATGTTTCTTCTGGGAGCAGCTGCTCGAAAGCTCGAGCTGTTCACACTTCCACCTCCAACTCAAACTGATCCACTGTCTCTTGGCACACAGGACATTTCCCTTGTCGGTCCAAAGGTTCTATTGGGTAAAGGCACTGTCAGTCACAGTAATGGCTCACCCCAGATCCATTTGGGTGCCAACTGGATGAAACTACAGTTCAAGACTACAGAATTTCTTTCCCACAAGACTTCTGGGGACAGGATCCATTTTTGGTCCCCAGTGGTTCTATTGGTCCAATTACTGGAAGTCCCAGACCTAACATGCTGGCTTCCATCCAAATGGTTGACCTGCAATTAAAGCAGGTTAGACAAACATCTCTAGCTCTAATATGATAAAGCTCAAACAATAAATAATCACAGTTCCTACATGAGCTCCCTCTGCGCAAGTAGTGACTGCAGATTGAAGCAAATCAGAGCACTGTCTGGCTAGTCACAAGTCATAAATCACTCGGACCCAGCACTGACCATTTTCTAAATACACATTAACCATTCTCTTAAAGGGACAAGTGTGGAGGCTTAATATGGTACTCTCACCAAATACACAGAATCACACTAAGACTGGACACCAGCCTGACAGTGGGCATTAGAGGCCCAGAAAGACATTATAGTAAACCCCAAATTTGTAGGGGGTTACACTATTTTTCCCAGGTCACTTGCAATGATGGTTAGGTGATGGGCTTCTTTATCTCTGCCTTCTCATCTTAGTTTTTTAAGGATGCTTACAAAGACATTGTTGGCAGATTGAAAGTCTGTGTCCTTCAATATATTCACAGGCCAGCTCACTGTGAGTCCATTAAGAAATCTAATCATTCCAGCTCACAAGGACTCACATGATGACATGCTGTAAATTTCACTTTGCAAATTGTTTACTGTCACATATATTTCACTAAGGATTTTGTTCAAGTTTTGGTTGACACTGAGGTAAAATCAACAGTGACTCTTTTTTTGAGCCATTTAGTAGAAACATTTATCACCCATAATGTTTGTCTTTTTCTATTTATTTCATTTCTATCTAATTCAATGAGATTTCATTCATTTTCACTCACTGTGCTGTGACAGTTTCAGATTTCATTTTCAGTTGCTTAAGGTGCTGGGTGAATAGTTTCTGTCAGAGGAACCTATGGTATTTCTCTGGTGTGAGGTGCTGTTTCAGCATTGTTTGTCATAGGAAGTTCAGTTTCTTATGTTGTCTCAGGCACAGGGTCAGTCATTTCTGTGACTGGAGTATCTTCCCTGTCATTTTCAGAACTAAGTAACTCAGAGATGATGTGATCATCAAAAAAAATGAAAGCTGATCTCTATCATGCTCTTTTACTTAGTAGTGTGTCACTCTGAGGTAAACTGCTGACTGTCAAGTGATGAATCATGACATTCTGACAGTGGAGGGATTCTGGCCACTGGGTGAAAGGTGAACAGGTTGAACAGCCTGCCTGATCTACTTCCAGTACTGTTGTGCTCAGATAACAACAAACCTGGGTCCTGTGGCTCTCAGTCAATCAGGTTTATAGGTTTGTCAGACCCATTTCATAATTAGGTATTGTAGCTTTCACGCTAAGTCACTTTTATGTGACCTTTAATAGTTTATGGTGAATTTGGATTTTGAACCCAGTTAAGCTGGTAAGATATGCTATTTAGGTTTAGATCAGTTACATGGGTTATATTTAGCAATAATTACAGATCAAGTTCTGTCTAGATCTAATTTGGTCATATTACCTATTGTCTTGAACCCTTATAAAAATCATCTTGGGCTAGCCAGCTCCACCCACTGATGAAGAAGATGAGCACTCTGATATCTAGTGGTGGATGGCGATGTCTATGTCTTGCACCATTTGAAGTACATACTGCACTTTTTATTTAGTACAATTGCATGTTATTGTAGGAGTGTTTTTGCACATGGAGCTGAAGTTTGAGAAAATAAATTTTATTCATTTTTGATTTGTGTGTGCACTACCTTCTGCCAGTGTTTTTATATTATTCCTAACTAGACTTGATTGTTGTTAATTTGTACATTTTGGGCTGTGTTGCTTTATTTATACAGTATTTGCAATGGTGTTTATTTTGTATCTGCTTTTTATGTTTGCTTGTGTATACGCAAGCAAATATATTGTTGCAGTTATATTTTGGGTTGTGTTGCTTTATTTATACAATATTTGCAATGGTGTTTATTTGGGATCTGCTTTTTATGTTTGCTTGTGTATGCACAGCAAATACGTTTATCGTTACAGTAGTGGGCTTCAGAGCTGTGTTACTGTTGTATCCAATGCAGCTCAGGCTCCAGGAGGCTTGACAGTGACAGGCCAATGATTAGAGAGGGTGATCAGGATGCTGTTCTGTTGGTGATGGGTAGAAACTTTGTGTAGTTGAATGGGGGCAGCCGCACCTATCACAGAGTGACTGCATGCTTTCATCTAAGTATTTTGAGCACTGTCACGATCAACCTGCTGCTCATCCTCCCTAAAACCCGAAGACTTCTGCACTGCTTCCTCTGTAAAACAATTCCACCCTCTGCTGTTTAGCCCCCCCAACTCTCTATTGTTTCTCTGGTGCCCCTTTCTGTAAAAATAAACTGTCAACCACTGCCAATTATCCCGTCCACCTCCTGAATGCTTCCTCCATGCCATGTTTGTAAAAATAAACTCCCATCTAATATCAATAATCCCACTCACCTCCTGATTGCTTCACCCCATGCCCCATTTGTAACAATGAACTCCCATTCATTGCCAATTATCCTGCCCACCTCCTGATTGCTTCCTCTATACCATGTTTGTAAACATAAACTACCACTCACTGCCAAGTATGCTACTCACACCCCCAATCACTGCCCCTGTGCCCCTTTTGTAAAACATAAACTCACCCATTGCCAGTTATCCCACCCACCTCCTGGTCACTTCCCTTCTGATACATTTGTAAAAGTATTCTCCCACCCATTATCAATTATCCTATCCACTTCACAATCATTTTCTCCTAGTGCCCCATACCTACAAACCAAGTAGCCATCTAGCAATGACTTCTGCCCCCCCCGCATGCCCCCATCCCATCCTCCCCTTAGTATCCACCACCCCACCCCCTCTCACTTACCTGTCTGGTCCACTGGCATGTCCTGCTGCGTCCACCAACATGTCCTACTTCTTCCAATGCTGACCATGAATGACTATAAACTAGTTAAGTTTGGTTAATGGCTTTTTAATGTGTTTTGAACCTTTACTCATAACTTTTTATTTATTAATATTTTAGTCCAGATTTTCAACATAGCCTTTTTGGGACGCCATCTCATATACAAAGTAGGTGACATTTTTCAAATCTGGCCCAAAAGGGGATTTTATATTTGCTATATGAAATCACCTTTTAAACAGGTTTTGAAAATGTTCACCTACCAGGTTCATGATGAGGGGACATAAGAAGACTACGGTAAAACTTTTCATGGAAAACTTTAAATAACCAAGTTATAAGTGGAAAATGAATTTTTTCAACATTCCCTCATAAGTTCGCTATTTTTTAATATTTTCCACCAAACTTTCCACATAGTCTTTTTGGGAACCAACCCTCTGAACAAGGTAAGTGACATTTTTCAAATCTGGCCCAAAGGGCAATGTCACAGTTATGCTGTGTAATCACCTATTGGGTAGGATTTGAAAATGTCACCTATTAGGTTCATGAAGTGTTCATAATAAGACTACGTTGAAAATTTGGGGTGAAATCTTAAACACCAAAGTTATGAAGGTACATTGCAATTTTTCAGTGTTCACTCACAACTTTACTAATTTTCAATATGTTGACCCCACATTTTCAATGTAAACATATTTTTATACCATCTGAGGAATGTGACAGATGTCATTTTTGAAATCCTGCCTAAAACGTGTTTTCGCAGTTGTGGCACAAAATGACATTTCAGTTACTATTTTTATAAATAACACTTGTCATGTTCAGAAGGAGGGTCATAAAAACACTATGTTAAAAATGTGGAGTAAAAATGTAAAAAAATGTTATGAAGAAACTGTGTGCAGGGCGAACTGTTGACCCAATGGGTAGCATGTTGAGTTCTCATGCCCGTGACTCGAGTTCTGGGGCAAATTCAGTAAGTGAGCTGGGCAGCATGAGCATAGAGACCAGTACTGTCATGTACCACTGATCTGAGCCTTAATTGCACAGTGTTCTGTTAGACCAGTGACACCCTGTTATGGGTTGGGGAGCCTTCCCTCATAAGGAGTTACCATGTGTGTCATGGCCCACTTTTGTAATTAATTACCCATGTTATTAAACATGACTGCCACTCACAGTTTCTAAAAATCTCTCTGCCTGAAACTTACCTGTTCAATACACATGCTAGATTCAAACTCTGGATGTAGTAGGACAATGTTATTACATATTTTTAATGGCAAATACCATGTTATTAAACATGACTACCACTCACAGTTTCTAAAAATCTCTCACCTTAAACTTATCTGTTTAGTACACATGCTAGATTCAAACTCTGGATGTAGTAAGACAATGTTATCACATATTTTTAAAGGCAAATACCACAGCATTGTACCAATATATTTTGTTTTTACAGTGTGCATGCCACAAGACTGGGAACTTTAAAACATTTAATATCCTATATCTTGTTTCAGAAATGAAAATACATAAGTCAAGCATTACTACTCACTAACTCCATTGCAAACTCTCTCTTACAACAATACTCGTCTGCCCTTGATCATTCTCTATAATACTTTGGCTAATACTTCAGTTTTAGGAAAGCAAACAGCCAGGGTCCATAAGTGTTGTCCACGTTACTCTGTGGTGATAACCGGAGTTATCATCCCTTATGAACTGGTCTAGTCTGGTCTTAAAATTTAAGAAATTAGATACTTCAATAATGGCCCAAAGTAGCTGATTCCAGAGCTTTATAGCTCTAGGGATGAATGTGAACTTCCATAATTCGCTTTATGGTGTCTTTTCTATCAACTGCCTCCTGTGTCCCCCAGTTCATATTTAATGGTCTTGTACCCATAGATGAAGTTCTTTCATCATACATGGATCCTGTAGTAATTTGTACAGGAGTAGGATGTCACCTGGAAACCTCACCACACAAAATGTTAGGGCCTAACAACTCACCTATGCTCTATAATGGTTAAGCAGCATGGTTTTACTATAGCACTGCAACAGCATTGATGCCGACATCTCTGACAGTGATAGACAAAATGCTGAGTGTCAGTATTGTATTGTTGGGGATGCCAGTGTGTTTCCTTTGGAGGGCTGCACCCCCCAAATCTCCCATGTGGGAGGTTCTGCCCCCACACACCCCAGTCTCTAGATATATAACTCTGAGTCAAAGTTTTCTCAGGGAGGGGGAGAAACACTGGGAAATGCACCACCGGTGTCTGCAGGGATCAACACAGCGACCCCGCAATTTCAGGTTAAATCTGTCACTGTGCTCGTCTTCGTGGTCACAGTGTCAACCTCTGGTTGGCATGCCAGCAGCACTTACTGCCCCTCCCTCACCTGCCCCTCCTTTTATCACCTCTATCTTTCCTTACCCTACCCCCCTTACTCCATAACCCCAAACTTACCCCTGATCTTCCTCGATCCTCCTCATAATCCTAATGATGCAATGAATGTGTCTGATCTGTTTGAGTTTGCAGTTATTGTTAATGCACCTATATTGACTTGGACAATGTAATTGCACAGTAGCAGTGGATGTATCTTGCAGCATCTGTATAAGTTGCTTGTGTTTTGCTTATGTATATTGTTATAGTATAACCGAGGTTATCCACTGTACCTTCTTCTTCCTCACCACTACATGTTGGCTGTGTGTGTGTTGTACATTGTATGTACTATTGTATCTGTGTTGGTCTGCCACTTTGTGATCTGGGTCATGACTGAAAATGGTCCTCTGGATCAGTGTACCTACCTGGTTACCAAGGGCATAAATAAATAAATAAATAAATACAAACAACAAGCAAGTAAACATTAAGCATTGACAAATACTTGTTTATCATTCATGCCTGTGATCTACTGTTAGTTTTCTCCTGCTGCTTCTGTAACTGCACCCTCCCCCCGATCAGGACCAAACTGAAAACTAGTTATCCTGCTTAAATGTAAATATCCTGGAGTTAAAAACATTCAAAATAAATAAATAAAAACTTTACAGGCACATTATAGTCTATATTATAAAAAGGGTCTGAGAAATAAAGCATGTAAGCAGTCTATCAGCTTTTATTAACATCCATGTAGAGCCTAATCATATGCCGAACAAGGATTAACACTGCACGGTGTCAACAGGCTGATAGACTGTCATGGCATTAATCAGCCCCAAAAGGTTATTTTGCAGTCACTGCATGGAACCACTTTTCGGGACTGATTTACAAAATGACATTATCACAGTTCATGAGGTAGGCCCCCAAAAACCCTATGTTGAAAATTTGGTGAAAAAATTCCCCAAAATGACTAATTTACGAGCGTGCGTTGTGCAGCTCCTACGCATGCTCATAAGTTCGCAAATTTTTTATATTTTCACTCCAGATTCTCAGCATTACCATTTTACCACACCTTCTTATGAGCAGTACAGCTGTCATTTTTCACATCTCACCCAATATGTGTTTCCACTCATCTAGCACACAATGAAGCAGTTGGTCCGTGAAATCAATGTTTGGAACAGATTAAGAAAATCACAGTGACACTGTTCATGAGCAGAGGTCTTAAAATGGCTATGTTAAAAATTTGGTGACAGAAGTCCATAAAATGACTGTGTTGCGAGTGAGCATTGTGCAGTTTCCACGCACCGTCATAAGTTAATAAATTTGTAATATTTTCAATCCAGATTTTCACCACTGGCATTTTTCCACACTTTCTTATGAACAGTATATTCAATTTTCACACCATGGCCAAAATGTGTTTTCACACTTCCAGCGCAGAAATGCATGGTCGCTGTGGGAAATCACTGTTCGGGACAGATTCAGAAAATCCCAGTGACACTGTTCATGAGCGGAGGTCCCAAAATGCCTGTGTTGACAATCTGCTGTAAAAAATCCCCAAACTAATTACATTACGGGTGTGCATTGCACAGTTTCTACGCATGCTCGTGACTTCACCAGTTTTTTTTATTTTCACTGCAGATTTTCAACACTGCCATTTTTTACACCTCCCCATGAACAGTACAGCTGTCATTTTTCATATTCTGTTCTAAATGTGTTTTTGTACCTGTGGTGCCAAATGGTGTAGTCACTGTGCAAAATCAGCTTTTGGCTATCAAACTGATATTATCACTGTTCATGAGGTGGGGGTCACAAAAAATCATGTTGAAAATTTGGAGTGAAAATACCAACAAACGCCTGAGGCATTAGGGTTTCTGACCATAACACCCCACCCTGTAGAGACTGACAGGCATCAAGAGTGAGACTTGGGATTGTCGGCTATAATGCTCATACCATTTCACCCCCCCACACCCTGCAGCCAGTGAGAGGCGTCGAGGTGTACCTTAGACTCTTCGGCGCCAAAGTTCACCCCATTCTCCTATACAGCATCCATCTCACTGTATCTCCTGATGGAATGGAAAGAATATAAGGGCCAAAGACCCCAGGGCACACCGTGACACTTGTCGGTCTCTGCAGGGTAGAGTGTGGTTAAATGTCATGGCCGTTATGCCTGACGACCCAAAGGCACACCCCAATGCCTGTCAGTATCTGCAGGGTGGTGGTGGGGTTGGCTTCAGTTCAATACTTCACCACCATTCCTATTATGCAGCTCTGTAACTCCTACACTACCAATGCCAATGCCAGCAAGCAAACACTCGGCATTAACAAATGTTTGTCTTTTCTCTGTGGCATTACTAGATGTAATATGTGGCACAGTATTCATCCTGAAAGTAAACATATCTAGTTCTTTTCTATCAGAGCCAATTAGGCTCAACAGGATATCTTTAATTTTCAGGCAGACCCACCTCTGTTTGTTACCTGGTCACTTCCTAAACTCAGAAATTATTTGCATTTGTCAGGTATTTTCATATGAAATGGGGTATGTTGAACACTCCATGTCAATGTAAAATGCAAGCTCAGAGCTAGTGTACCAAATTTAAGTGGAATATTGAAATGCATGTATCACCATAAGGGAATATTGAAATAAGTGTATCACCCTGAGCTCTCCCCTATTTATTTTCAAGTTGGGCTCCTGTATTCACTTTCCATGTAGGCCCCTTAAACCCAAGTCCAACCACATTATACCCCATCAGCATAGTGGCCATACTGTTGTTACATTATATTTGATCAAGAAGAGCCATTCACTTTCTGTCAGATTGGAAACTTGTATTGTCTCATTTGAGTGAGATCATAATGCTGATATGAAAATAGTGAATAATGGATGGAGTGTTGTACATTATGAGGGGAGATATTCAGAGCAGTTGCACATGGTGCAACTGAGTTGCGCCGACGCAACCACGGAATTGCACTGCCGAGCGATATTCAAAGACAGCGGCTGTGCAACGCAAGTCCCACTGTGCCCTAGCATAAATATAATGTATGCAGTGCAAGTGGAGGAGGCATTCCCATGATAAGCGATGCAACAGTTTATTTAACCAGAAAGCTTGGCACAAGTCCAGAGAAAACCCCAAGATGAGCCAGCCAGACTTGAGCCCATAAAAACAGGCTGAAACACACAGACAGCAGATCTGCAACTCTGTGCTCAGAGAGACAGCTGGAGGGGGACACAACAGAGGGCAATGGAAAGTGCACCATTCCTAATGAAAGTGATAATGAGGGGTGTGAGGAGGCAGGAGGAACACCAACATGGCCTACAAAGGGTCTGGCGGTGGTACGCCCGACACAACTGGTACCATGCCAGTATCACATATGAGAACTACAGTGACACAGAAATAGTGGGCCGGTACCACCTGAACAGGGCAATTCTGAGGCAGGTCTGTGAGCTGTGCATTGAGGAGATGCAGGCACCCACCAGACATAGTCATGCCATGACAGTGGAGACCAAGGTGACCGCCGTGATGTGCTTGCTTGCCACGGGCACCTTCCAAAGACCAACGGGGGATACCATGGGCATTACCCAGTCAGTCACATTCCACCTCCTCACACAGTTCTTCAACACTCTGCTGCCATGTGCTTTGGTGTTCATACATTTCTCCAGCACACGGGCAGAGCATACAGCAAACATGCAAGACTTCCACAGGGATGCACATGTGGCAGGCTTGATTGGGGCTATAGACTGCACCCACGTGGGCATCTACATACCATCTGGGTCAGAGGGCCCTGTATACATCAACAGGAAGGGCTACCCATCCATAAACTGCCAGATGGTGTGTGATGCCATGGGGAACATCATCAATGTCTGCACCACACACCCTGGGAGTGCATGAGATGCCTTCAGCTGGCACTGATCTGCCCTGTGCCATAGGTTCAAACATGGGGACATCCCCTTGGGCTACCTTGTGGGTGAGTAGGGCATGCACCAGGGTGCCTGGGAACCACAGCCCTGGTGGTGTGGGAGGGCAGGCAGGGTGGGCATGGAGGAGTGAGCAGTGGGTGACAGGGAGCAGAAGGCAGCACAGCACAGGGATAACCATGTATTTTCCCAAACAGGTGACAGCGCATGTCCCCTTAGGCCATGGCTGCTCACCTCCTACTGGTGACTGTCTTCACCCTAGGAGGACAGATACAATGTGGCACATGCCAGCACATGCAATATCATTGAGAGTGTATTTGACATGCTAAAGATGTGATTCTAATGCCTAGACAGGTCAGGCGGTGCCCTACAATACAGCCCATTGAAAGTCTGTGGCATATTCCAGGTCTGTTTCATCCTGCACAACATGGCCATGGACCATGGGATAGTTGTCAAGGATGATGAGTAGTGGGGACTATGGTGGTGATTGTCCAGAGGGTGGTAGGTAGCCACTCCGAGGAAGGAGGGATCCCCGCCTGGTGCAGGAGGCAAGGAGGCACAGGGATACCATTGCACAGGAGCATTATGATGAATGCAGGTAAGTGCACTGAAACACATGCATGGGACACACAGGCCAGCACACCACACACTGGCATGGATGTGCACAGCACACAAGGCAGAGTCATTGGCACATGGGCACACACACACACACACACACACACACACACACACACACACACATGCTGAGGAACATGGCATGGATCAGAAACATGACACCGGTGCACAGGCACAACCAGCACAGAGATGCCCTCATCACACCCATGCCACACATCCTCACAGCATGGACAGCACACACACAGGGGGCATGCAGCACAATACACATGTACACCACCACATGCATGCTGCACCACCGCCACCCACATATGCATGGGGCAGCAGCGGAGTGCAGGTCAGGGCAGCAGGCACGTCATGCCATCAGTGTGGTCCTATGACCACCATGGCCACGTGGGTGGCTGCACTGGGGCTGATCAGCAGGTGCAGGCTATACATTGGTCACAGGGGGTGAGTCAGATGCCCCCCAGGGGTTGATATCCGGGACCGAGACTGTATTCTTGCAGTGGTGTAGAGGTGGCCAAACAAGCCAGCCTCGGTGGTGCCTAGGACGCCTACATCTGATCCCAACATCTGCTGTGAGGGGGGCACCAGACACTGAGACTGTGGAGTGGACAGTGCACTGTGGTGGGTCCTTTGCATATGGCCAAGCCTAGTGGATCCCACCAACGCAAGCCAGCAGCAATGGCACCAGTCATGCAGTCCATTGATGTGGTCATGGCCTCCTGCTGTTGGCAGAGTTCATCTATAAGCCTTGCATTGCCCCTGTCCTGCTGCTCGGCCAGCTGGTGCACCTCTACCCACAGTGCATGCACCTCAGTGGCAAGTATCACCTGGTTCTCTACAGATGCCTGCAGCAACCAGGTGTGCTCTGCCAGCCGCTCAGCATCCTGGGCCTCCTGGTCTGTCTGCCGAGCCGCTGGGGGAGACATGGCATGCTGCCCAGCTTCCTGTTCTGGTGGATGCTGCACAGTGGGCCATAAAGGGGGCACGGTGTCAACAGGCGCACCAGCGGTGGACACCATGTCACACTGCCCACTGGTACCTGCATCCTGCTGCAGCTGCCCACCCATCTGCTGGGCATTGCCCTGCACTGCTGTGGCCACAACAGCATCACCACCCTCACCAGACACAGTGGTGGCACCACACACTGCCGCGCAGGTGGGGATGGGTGGCAGCTATGCAACTGCAGGACCAGCACTGGGCCCTGATGGTGCCTGTGAAGCAGCCAGGGGCGTGTCGGACACCACTTCCCCAATGCGGTCCATTATCAGGGTTATGTCATCATTGGTGTTGGATCCCACCCCAAGCTGAGTATCCGCACACAGCACAAGCAGGCTGGCATCATGCAGGATCTGAGCCAGGGCATCATCTGACCTCAGGCCTAGGACATCCACATGCACCACACTGCCAGGACATGGCCTATCTCTGCTCTGGAGCCTGTGGATGTGGATGTTGATGGTCTGGCATCCATGTCTGCGGCAGCTGCCGTCTCTGCCCATTCCTCCCCATGGGGGTGTGATGATGCTGCAAGACAGAAATGGTGAGTTAGTGGTGTTTCATTGTCCATGCAACCCCCCATGCATATCGCCATTGCCACCTGCTATCATGGTGCACTGCAGGACTGCATCCACACCCACCTGTGGCATGCAGCACAGCAGCAGGCACACCTGCATGTCTATCCCACACCTGGCAGGCCTGTCTGTGGTGTGCATACTCACCATGCAGTGAGGGTCTGCCACCCATCTGTAATCTGCCACTAGGCATACCCTCCACTGCCATGCAGCTGATGGTGGCTGCCATGAGCTCCTCTGTGGCTGAAAGAAGTGGCACTGTGGGTGGGCCACCACTGGTTGCCCTGCGGGATGCCCATATGGCTGCCACCTTCTCCTTGATGTGCCTCTTGAGCTGACCTTTTTCTGCCACTCCTGCCCAGTGTACTGTTGCCTGCCATGGGTATTGACATATCGTGCCACCTCCTCCCAGCCTGATGATCGCTCTTGTGGTGTACCCATGGCACCACTGAGCAGGTCCTTCCTGTCTAAATATGCTTCAAAGAGGACATTCTGCTCTGTTGCCATGAAGTTGGGCCTGCACGCCCTGCTCCTCCTCTCTGTCATTAGCTGACATTCCGCCACCTGTGAACATGAAGAGCACACTGGGTCAGTGTCAGCAATGCCCTTTGCAGCCCACTGCTGCAGTGTTGTTGTAAGCTTCTGTTCATCCATGTTGCCAGGCACTTACCTAACTTGTTGCAATATTGGTCTGTGGCCTGCGCTGTACTGTGGCACTTCTAAGGTGCATCACATGCAAATGAGCCTGTGCACAATGGTAATGATATGCTAATGAATCCTACTGTGCAGCACATTCACTAATGAGGTGATTTACATATGGTGGCTCAATATGGTGAATGCGCAATGCACGTGCCCGCAGTGTGCATGTGTGTGACACGGAGCACAGGCTTATCATGCAACTTGTGTACCATGCACAATGCTTTGGCATTACACATGCAGAGCTGGGATGGTATCACACATGCGCGAGATGCCTGACAGTGGCTCCCATTGGGCAGATGTGCACTGTGCACAGGGTGATGACATCTGACCCCTCGGGTAGTATGCGTGACCCCATGCATCCGCTTGGCCATGACATGGTGCACATGCCCATTTGTGTGCTATTCACCCACACTGCATGGTGCAGTCATGCATCCACATGCTGTGCAATTGCATCCTGGCATTTGTGATCATGCAGCATGCACATGTGGCCACCACATGCATGTTTTCATGGCCATTCACGCAGACATCGTTGCTGCACTCAGGGGTCATGGCACACAGCAGGGACAGGCATGCAGACAACTGGTCGGACCTTGAACTGGTCAACTTTGGGGCTATAGTGCAGCCATTTAAGGGGCAGTTATTTGGACTGGTGCCTCTCCAGCAGGCCAGTGGGGTCATGTGGCAGCAGGTCTCTGAGGCCCTGGAGAGGATGATGCGGGTGGCCAGAACCCCAGAACAGTGCCACCACAAGTACAGGGACCTGCACAGAAGGGACTCAGAGTGCCTGCACTGGATGCAGGTGTGCATCCAGCATGGGGCAGTGCCACAACCAGGTAGGTCTGCGCATGTGGCACGTTTGCCCAGGTGGTCTACTGTAGTGTTTGTAGGGCTGCACGGCATGGTCCACAGTGGGGGTATGACATAGTCCTGGCAGGCACTGTGCATCATGCATGGCTGCTGCGTGTGTTGCAGTCATGCTGGCATGGGGGCCTAAGGATGGACAGGGACATGCCCAGCACCATGTGGACTGTGTAGTGGTGGGGGGCTCTCCATACATCCTGTGTACTGATGTCCTCCTCTCTTAGTAGGGATAAGCAGGCAGCACCCAATGCACAGTGCAGGGCAGGTAAGCTTTGTTACATTCCTTGTATGTGTCTCTGTGGGAAAGCAGTGGGGACAGGGTCTGGCCATGATCGCCTTGGCCATGTGCCTGCACAGCCGTGTTTGGCATAATGTCCATTGTGCGTGCTAATGTGGCATGTCCCTTGACTGCCATGTTCTGGCTGGTGGGGGGAGGTGTGTGCACGGCTTCCACTGTGTGTGCTTCGACAGTGCCTTCATGCTGTGCCATGTGACCTTGCCCATGTGGCCATGTGCATGCTGCACTGCACCGTCCGTCTGTCTGCACCATTGTGGTGTGCTGTGTGGATGGCTGGTGTTGGCCTCCATGTGAGGGTCCATTGTGGTCTCTTCAGGGGGTGTTACCCCACTCTCCACTGCACACTGTGGGTGGGCAGGGGTCTTTGGAGCATTGTAATAATTGTCTGTCCTGTCCCTTCCCCTAGGCGGACAATGGATATTGGGCTGGAGAGGAGCGAGGCCACAGTTGCAGGCCCAAACCAGGATCCTGCTTGTGCTGTGGAGGGTCCTGGCAGTCGTGCCGAGGAACATGCAGGAGATGGCAGCCTTCTGGAGGGCCTTGGAGAAGCATGGGCCAGCTGACAGTGGAGGGCACTAGGCCATCACTGTAGATAGGCCCCTTTCCCATGCTTTCTCTATTTACCTGCAGTCCAACATCCTGTTGTACAACCCTGGTTTCCTGTCTCCATCCTACCTTCTACCTCCCCTGTCTCTGACCCCTCGTTCACTTGCTTGTTGTGCTGTTCTTCTATTGTTATAAAATGTTTATTTTGCTACATGCCTGTGTCTATGTCTGCTTTTTGGGTGGTGTGTGTAGCCATGCTGCAGATGTCAGGTGTTGCTCCACTGTGTAAGCACAGTGAGGGGGGCATGTGTGGGGTTCCTGAGGGTTCCTTGTTGTATCCAGTGGTGTTTCACATGGTGGAGGGTGCTGTATCCCAGGTTCAGTATGGTTTGTTGTGTCTCGTCATGGTCACCGTGGGGATTTGGTCCGGTGTGGGCAGGTGGGGGGTGTGATGTGCACATGGCCATAGGTGTCCTGTGGGCCTGGACTACCTGCTGGGTCTTGGACATCTGCACAATTTGTTGCAATTCCAATCACATTGGAAGTGGTCACCTGCCTGGGTCATGCATCTTTTGGTACCTGGCACCAGTGCTGCATGTGGGGGTGGGGTACCTGGGTGTGCTTGTGTCCACAGACACAAGGGTTGCACCAACTGTGGCCAGGCATTTCCTACTGCTGGCAGACCAGTGGCCTGCATGGGATGGGGGCTTCACTGGTGGGCTTGCATTGGCCATTGTTCCCATCTGTCATCTGCTGGTCAGGCTTCCATTGAATTCTGGGGTGTGGGTCTGGGGACTGTTCCTGTCACATGGCCATGGACCAGCTGTGGTGAGTGGAGTGCACAGCACCTCTGCTGGTGGCTGTGCACTGTCCTCTGGTGCCCTGTGTTCCATCCACATCGGTGCTTCTGTATACCCGGGTGTACCCTGCTGGTTGGGTCCTGTGCCCCTTGTCCCTGTGCTTCCTTGGCTATGTGTTCCTGGGCCTGTTGCTCATGCCCTGCTCACTGTGCTTGTGCTCAGGTCTGCTCCGCACATCCATGGTTGCACCGCCACAATTCTGGTTGTGCCATGGTGCATCTTTGCCATATTCAGCGGGCTTGCACTGGCATATTTCTGGTGGTTCATCTTTTGAATGTGGCTCCCGGTGTGCCATGGTGCATCTGTCTTGTGCTGCGCCAGACTTGTGCTGCCATTTGGCACATTTCTGATTATCTCCCCCTATGAGTTTTTTTTACACATCTGAGGTGTGTAATACCACATAGATCACAAGAGCAAAGCATGAGTGGTTTGCTATGGTATTATACACGGAGGGTGTGCAAAAAAAAAAAGAAGAAGAAGAATGAAACACTCCATTCTTTATTTTGTATAATTGCTGGTCACTTTAACACTGTGTGTTAAAAAAAACGAAAAAAAAACAAAAAAAAAAAACAGCTGTGTCTTTTCTGTGCCATTTTGTTTCTGTGAGTGCAAGTCACATAGGCTTTCACTTTCAGTCTGACTGACTGACACCCATACCATACCAGGTTCCATTCTGTAACAACTGGCTGGTTATTAGTTATTTTGGCGTTAGGAAGTCATGCCAGTCCAGTCAATAAATGGAGTCACAAGTTATTATATAATGTATGGGTAGTCTGTGTAATGAGATTTTAAATATATCCAAGGGGTATGATGCTACATAAACCTGAAGAGTAAAGCTTGAGAGGTTTATTAAAGCAACACACACCACTGGTGTGTATATAGTTTCATTAAATAACCAGTGCCCATACCCTATTGTTTATAATTGCTGATCCTCAAGTTGAACTGCAAAGGCATTTGTTTTTTCATTTGACAGACAACTGTTAAGCTGAGGACTCACTGATTGTCAGGTCACACTTTGAAAAATGCTGTCAGTTAAGGTAATTTGTATCTTTTTATTACTTGTTCGCTGCTAGCTTGTGATGTTTTTTGGCATTAAGGAAGTT
Organism: Neoceratodus forsteri; assembly: GCA_016271365.2. NCBI lineage: Eukaryota > Metazoa > Chordata > Ceratodontiformes > Ceratodontidae > Neoceratodus > Neoceratodus forsteri. Next base: position 592,359,132 of record CM028133.1, on the reverse strand, counting down.
TTTCAGGACTGAGAAAAAGGAAATTAATACCACAGGTGAATCACCACTTTTACTCTCTCAGTGGCTGTTCTGTCCACACTGAGGCAGTTAATGTTTCACAACTTAGAAGTGATGTGAACGACCATCTTTTAATTTGGCAACTTTTCTTGTGTATGAAACTTAGTTACCACTACACTATTTATTAAGAGAGAGGATATTTTTCAGTGATGGACCAGTAGACACAAGGATGAAACAGAGCCGTGGGGTAGACAAGCAGTTTCAGATCATCATCCTTTACTGTGTGCTTCAGCTGGTTTGTGGTCACCATTATCACCAGCTGGTTATAGCAATGAATATTACACAGTTATTTGTATATAACATGCAGTGACAGTAATTATACTGGAATAACAATAGATACTGCATGTCACCTACATATTACAGCTAAAACTATTTTGTAGTAAAATTTACAGTGGGGAAAGAAGTTAAAATTTCTTCAGAAACCAAAAATAATGACTATGGCTATAACATGTTTGTTATGCTTGTTGGCAGTGCAAGCACTTTTAAAATGCATACTATAATTGCAAGCATTTAATGTCAAAATCTTTAAAAAAAAGTTTCAGTAGCCTCCACCCTCCGTGACCTTGTATTTAGCAAACTTGCTTGCCATGTAGGGAGACTGCATTCATGGTCTGAGCATAGGATTCAAGCCTGGCAGCAGGAGATCAGGTATGTCTATTTAAATGCACACAACCTTGGAAAGAGATCTGTGGCATTTTCCACTGCACAGCTGCTCTCTGGTAGCCTGCAGAGGTTGACCAAGTAGCTAGAGACCCCTCCCTACAGCACTATAAACAATGGGATACGGTTGGTAGCACTTGGAAAGCAATGCAGATGCAACCTTTCTTCACCATGACATCAGCATCCCTTTGAACTCTAATAATCGTCCAACCTCTGCTCCTGCAGCTCAATGCAGCCTAACAATGTCGAAAGCATCAGGGGGTATGCTGTATGAATAAAGCTAGATGTAATCACCTAGGAGGGGGAAAACCTCACATCTCAACCTCCCCTAACTTAGAATGGAAAGTCACAAAGATATTTTTGCTGTACGGTCACTTACATTGCAAACCTTTGCTCTGTTATCAAGGAAAGCACAATGTTGTTTGGATTTTAATACTACATAATCCTAAAATAGTCCTCATAATACTTACATGCATATTTTTTCCTTAAGAAGTCTTCTGATAAAACTGAAACATTACCCTTAGTAACTGAAGTTTTAAGGAATAAGGCATGCCAGGTTTGCATTGGCAAACAGTATGCCACAGGTGGATTGAAACATGAAGACAAAGGCAGAGTGTTTCCACTACCTCAGAAGTGCCATTATCTCACACAGCACACACCCTGGAGTGCCTTACTGCAATTATGAAATAGGTCCATTAGAATTAGGAAATAAATGAAAAGAAATATTTACATTTGTAAAAATACAAAACAAGTAAACTCAAAAGTACCAGTGGTACTGACAGGCATAAACTGTCTGCTGCAGACACAGAACCCTATTAGAAATTAGATGTAACATCTCAGCTATGCTATCCATGTCAATACGCTGGTATGCAGTGCATGAACAGAATTGCATAAATGTAAATTCTACTACAGTACCAAAAGTTAATCAAGTAACAATAGAATGAGATGTGCTGAAGACCACATCGCTATGTAGACCGCACCATAGCTAGGTCATGCACACAAATAGTCTTCCTAAAATTCACACCTACAGCTTAAAAAAATTGGTAAAATCTGACAATGGTAAAAATGCTCCCCAGCTGCGACTAAAATCTAGGAAACCATGATCACACGTTTACAGAAACTACTCCCCTACTGCAGATAAGGACACACAAGGTGAATTCTCTAATAATCACAGTTAACGTTGTGTTAGTTGCTTGAGAGAACATACATTTGAAGTCCTCTTTTTAATGTTGTAATGACTGAGTGAAGAGTTAAAGTTATTTAAAGGCTGTTACGAAAGAAGAGCAGTATGTATGGAGGCACAAACAATACAAGAAGGCAAATATTTTCAAATGTGTGCATTAACTGTAAACCAGCATACAATCAACCCTCAAATCCAACATAAAGGTTCTTGGATATGCAAATATTTGTACTTGTGAGGGGGTAAACGAGCTAGAAGATTATTCAACTGGTGTTATATTCTGTTTTAAATGTCATTACTCAAATCTCACTACAGGCAACTTGCACACACTAAATGTGATGCTATTTGTTTTTAAAAAAATCTGCACAATAAAATATTCCTGAAAACAATAGGCAGACACTATTGCTTGCTATGTAAAGAAACAGCAACAAAAAAAAAGGATACTATTTGCCTTATTGAATCATTGTAATTTTGCTGTTTGGTCAACAGATGTTGCCATGACAGTTTCAGTAATGTAGTTCTTGATCTCTCTCTTACTCTTTTTTGATCTGTGTATTGTCAATGGTAACTTTTCTCTGCCCCTCCCCACTGGCACCATGACTGTGTTTGGTACTGGAGGTCCTTGTCTTTCCAGCTACATTCCTGCTCATTGGTGGTAACCATTCTCCATCACTACCACCTACTCTGATTGTTTATCTCTGAAGGGTCAGAAGGTGTGGCCAATCTTGGAGAATGAAATTTAAGTAGAGGGCTGAGCGGGAGAGTTAGCTTTGTAGCTAGTGGTGGAAAGTGATTTGAATTTAAAGACCTTGAAGTGCCCAAAAACAGCAGGCAGAAATGTTTAATAATTTTAGAAGTACTCCCTTATTACTTTTTATTTCTAAAGTGTTTTCTTTTTCTTTTTGCTCATTAGATGGTTTTCTGCATAATAGTAGTTGATGTGATTTGAAAAGCAGTGCTTTAGCTGATAGCAGACAGAATATTTAGTTCTATTCCTCCAACTGCTACATCAGCATGTTATCTCACTCATTGTTACATCACAAGCCCTGCTGCCTGACGGGTAACATGTGTCACAAGTTACCAGTCAGGCAACAGGAGACTGGCTCTTTTTGGTTACTAATGATGTCGCAGTCTGTGAGGTAACAATGCTGATGATGTATAGGGATAAATAAAACTGACTATGTCAACCTTCCGGTAGAGTGCTGTTCCACTATCCCACCTAGTACTGTCAGGGAAAGAATGTTCTATTTAGCAAAACAGAAAAAAAAAAAAAAGCTATTTCAGATGTAAGAAGAGATAGCTGACTTCTGAAACTTTCTGTTAATTCCAGGCAGTGCATTAGCTCTTCAGGGATGCAATTAGGGCCACTGCAGAAGCTGTTTGTGTGTTCAGAAGTTTGCTGGAAGTGGATCAGAGATCAGCTGCTAGTAAATGAGCACCACTAGGTACAGGCACATTCGGCAGCTGATTTAAATAAAGCCAAAACTGGTGGCAGATTAGAAGCACCCAGTCAGGGCATTTATATATATATATAAATTTTTTTTATCAGACAACAGAATCAGGTGGTACGGCAGTGCTGAAGGAGTTGCAATTAGCAGTAGTTTGTCTTTGAAGACAGTTTAAAATGACTGAGGAGGGCAAAACAGCCATAGTAGACAGATGAGCAAGAAATCAAACATTATTGAGTAAACTATAAAATCTGTCAAAGCGGTTTAGCTGAGGCTGCAGCTGTTTGGGTGGAAGGGAGTTTTAAAACGATGCTTCTTTTTTTTTCCCAAATACAAGTAATGTAAGTGAACTGATGTCAGTGCAGCCATGTTTTGCATGAGCATATTGGAATCCTGTTTTGACTGTGTGCTGATTCCCTGGGTAAAGAGGTCAGGATAGGGGATGGAACTTGTTCCCATGTGGACATGCTAGAATACTGGACCTGGATTCTTATGTTTCAAGGCAGTAAAAGTGTCAAAATGTTTCTACTCATGTCATAGTTACAGATATTGGTGGCGGGAGATTCGGTTACCATTTCTTATGCAGATAATTTTCTTATCACTGTGTTGCCTTACTTTTTCTTTATAAATTTTCTTGTCATCCTGCATATCCTGTATACATCACAGCTAGAGGCTGTGGCAGTAATAAGCTGGGAGGGAGGGTGTTCACTGTAGGGTTTTCTTTTTAGATCTCACCATAGAATCTGGAACTCACAGCATATGGGTGTACCATGCAGCCAGATCAACATGTAAGGATTATCCAATGACAAAGCGTTGGTCTATCAGGTATTAATGTATGGGGGGGAAGGTTGGACCACGAGGCCTAAGGCCGAGTGGTTCCAACCACCCAGACATACATTAATATCTGACAGACCCATGCTCTGGAGTGGGTTAATTCACTTATAACATGGGGAAGAAAAAGGGTTTGGCTCACTCAGAGAATGTTTTCTTCCCCATGTTACAGATCTGAAGAGCTTATTTAATACCTTAGATTTGTACATTGCAGACAATGTTCCTACTCATACATCTCTTCTGTATATGTTCGCCGACATTGGGGTCCAGAAAAATAATCAATGCAAGTACTGTATTTTGGCAAAAATACTGTGACTTGCTACCTTTCTCCTGATGTGTCCCCTTACTGAGCTGTGTTGTGTAGGTGTGAGAGAGAGATGAGGTGTGGGAGTATAGTCCTGTTCATCTGTGTGCTCTCTTTTGTCAATTGGTGTCTCTCTTGCTATCTATGTTTGCTTCAGCATTGCAGGGAACTTCCACAGCTCAGCAGAGTGAGCAATAAATGTACACACACCACTGTTACTGGAACAGGCTGACAGACAGCATCAGTATCTCTCTCCATTTGAATTTTGCTTGGACATTGCAGGAAACTTCAATAGCAAGGCAGAGTCAGTGCTACATACATGGCACTGTTACATAGGGCAGGATAACTGACAGCAGGTGACACTGAGAGAGAATAACAGTGGGTGGCAAGCTAGATGCAAAACAGAATTCCTTTTATTTTTTGCCACTCTTTCTCTCTCTCTCTCTCTCTGTCATTTTGTGTTTGAAGGTGCAGTTGTGAAAAGATTGCATCCCGCCGTAACTGCCAGTGACCTTCTGTACCCTTGCGCTCCCCACTCCTTAGGAGAGTCATGCCTTAGTTCAACTGCCTAATGTCAGTACAGGGTGAGCAGTGGATTTGAGAATGTAGGTGCGCTCTGGCCATGATGTTATCTATCACATTGGGAAAGTGTATATTTTTTATCAAGAGTTGTCTTTTCCAAATAATGAACATTAGAAGTGTCAGGTTGTACATTTTATCAGTGATTTTACAACTTAGCTGGGTCATTATTTTTTAGAAAGTGGAAAGTGCACAGTGGCTTGGACGTTATTTTCTTAGACAGCAAGTGACTGATGAGAGGAAAAAACTGGCAGAAGATATGTAATAGTTTTTTGAGCGCCATTATTTCCTTGATGATCTAATGGGCAGGATGGCTTTTCAGGTATGGATTTTGGAGCATAGACTGTTTCAGAATACAATTGCAGAAAGAAATTTTGATCAGTGGCAGTACAGTTATTTAACTGTAGTTTTTGAGTGCAGGTTTGGAGTCATGGTCATTTGGTGCAAGCGGTTGTGTTATCAGGGTTTTTTTAATGTGCTGAAAATGTACTGTGCCTCGTAACATGGTGAAGAGGTGAAGAAAAAGAGTTATGGATACATGTGAGCCACAAGCTCAACTCCCTACACTGGCAATTGCAGCACAGAAATTCTGCACGTGGTGGCTAAACTGAGAACTACACCATACATTAATCCCAGTGTGGGCATACATTAATTGAGACTTAATGTATGTCCATGCTAAGGACACCTGATGGTGTTTGTCCAGTCATCCATAGCCCTTTTTCTTCCCCATGTTTCAAAGTAATATATTACATTTTAGGCATTATTTTGTTCAGTTTTTGGGTCTGGGCTGGCTGGTCTTAGTGGGACCAATTACTAGGGTGTTGTGGTGAGTCAATTTGCTGCAGGAATTCCCTTTTTATATAGTTTTATTACAGCATCAATCAAGATCTGACCCCTGCAGCTTTAATTAGTTTGATATCCGTCTCTTCACAGTAATAATTGAATAAGAATCCTTAGGTAACCCATCAAAAATAAAATGAAATAAAATGATTTCCCTCAAGTTTATGCAAATTACAGTTTAGTACCAGGATTAAGTATTACTGAAAAACAACAATCAAAAGATTTGTGCATGCCTTTATGTTTCAAACAAAAAACTGTGACTACCATCCTTAAGTAGCAGGAGTAAAATCTGATTGACAAAACAAAATGTATGGGCTAGTAAAACAGAATGTCTCTGGGGATTTAATACATTTCCAGTAGGAATGGATTCCTCAGACAAAAACCTTCTACCTGTTAGAACAATATACTCACTGCTGCAGCTGCTCCAAAACTACTTTGGGTTTCATTGTTTTATATGGTCAGATGTTAATGACCTTTGACCAAAAGCATTTGGCCACCAAAGCATTTCAGTATTATGTCTGTTATGTCTGAGGCCACCTCATTGAGCCAGCCATGCTCTGCAGTTGTCTTGGGTTTGAGACGGAGCTCAGGTCTCTGCTTGTCAAGGGTTGAGGTGTTGCTGATGTCAGCACTTCCTTGACTATCGGCAGATGTTCCGCAGTCTGCTTCTGCTGAAACCTGTCGTGGACCAAGCAACTTATTTGTACAAATGCATCCATACCACCTCCACAGGGTTACTGGAATTGATGGCATCTCGCTCAGTATCAAAATATGGAGGTAGGAAGGGCAGAGAAATGGAGAAAAAATCCTTGTGGCAGTGCAAATGATAACCGTTGCCCAGTACTTCCATTCCCCATACCATATGGTTATTGATTGATGTTAATGTTGGGAGGTTGCTTAGGAGGAAGGGATGAAGGCAAGTAACAATGGAGTGGATCAAACTATCTCTTGAAAGAAATAATTTATAATGCTGACTTTAGAAAACTGGATTTGGATTTGTACAGGCCGTGCTGTCTGCACAACGAGCATCCTAACAAACTTGAGAAATATTACAAGTTCCATCCTGCTGGCACAGTGGTAGTGTTACCACTTGCGATGCCAGCAACCCAGGTTCTGTAGTGAGCCTGGGTTGCTTGAGGGCCAGTGGGGAATTGAGTGCCCAAAGGGCTGCTCTCCTTCCCTTGGGAGAGGGACTGTATTCCCCAATGCTATACTGCCACCTGGGTGACCATGGGTGGAGGTGCAGCTGGGGAAGCAGTAAGCACAGGAAGCATGAAGAAACATTCCAGCATGCCTTCATCTCCTTGGCCCTCCCCACTTGTCAGCGTCTGCAGGGGGCAGACTAGTAAAACAGAAAACCCCTGCATCTGCTCCTGGTGATGGTCCTTTATAACAGTGACTGGAATCAGGGGAGAAGCTCTGCAGAGTTTGACCACTCCAGTTTAAGGTAGGGAGGGGAAGAAGGGACTCCTCCTCCCCACTTAGTGGGCAAGCCAAGGGTTAAAGGTTCATAGAAGTGGAGCACCTGTGGAGTAGATAGATTCCTGATCAGCAGTGTAGCCTGTGTGGTCACCTAGGGGAGCCCTGAGGAGAGGAGCAGGCATGGTGCAGAGGGGGCATAAATAGATAGTAAAAAAATTAACTTACATGTTCAGTCTGTGGCTACTAGATAATAACACATGCTGAGCTCTAATCAGTGTAATGTGTTGTTGTCAGCAAGACATATCCAGTAGGATCTGATTTTCATCAGGGAGTTTGGACTTGTATGCATATATTAAGCATCTAAGAGTAGTCAACGGTTTTCTCAAATAGTTGTGCCCATTAAAAAAATGCCCTCCAATCCCACTGAATCGACACAGCCACAATTTTTAATTTTTGAAAATGTTGGTGGTGAATAAGTGGTTCTGGTGAGGCACTTATTTCTCCAATTACAAATAAAAACAAGCATTTGTCAATGCTGAATGTTGCTTGCTTGTATGTGCTGTGTAGGTATTTGGAAGTCAGTGGAGTGCAAATATTGAAAATTTGCAAACTTATGAGCATGCATAGGAACTGCGCAACACACGCTCATAAAACAGTAATTTTTAGGAAGTTTGCCACCGAATTTTCAACATAGCCATGTTAAGACCTCTGCTCATGAACAGTGTCACTGAGATTTTCTTAATGTGTCCCATACAGTGATTTCACACACCGACTGTGCCATTGTGCGCTACATGGGCGGAAACACATTTTGGGCGATATGTGAAAAATGACAGCTGTACTGCTCATAAGGAGGTGTGGTAAAATGACAATGTTGAAAATCTGGAGTGAAAATATTGAACATTTTTGAACTTAGGAGCATGAGTAGGAACTGCGCAATGCACGCTCGTAAAACAGTCATTTTTAGGAATTTTTCCACCAAATATTCAACATAGACTTTTTGAGAGCCCACCTTATGAACACTAGCATTGTCATTTCATTAATTAGTGCTGAAAGGTGATTTCATGCAGTGACTGTGAAATCACCCTTCAGGCCTGATTAACACCATGACAGTGACATCATCCATGAGAAGGAGTCCCAAAAACCTCATGTTGAAAATTTGGTGCAAAAATTCCAAAAAATGCCTGAGATATGCAGCAAAGTTGAAAAAAAACCTATTTATTACATTATACAGCTTACCAGCATTTCCTCAGTTTGTGGTCAGCTTTGAAGAGTGAAGATGTGTTCCTGGTCTGTCGAAGATTGTCGCGCCGGTCCGGAGGTAAGTATGGGATGAGGGGTTGTGGAGAGGCAGAGTGTGCAGTGGGTGGGTGCGGGTGGGGGCAGAGACAGCGAGGAACCATTTTTGTGTTTCAGAGTTTGTTTGTTTTTTAATAAAAAGTGGGCTCCCAGTGTGGCACAAGGAAAGCTGTTTGGGGGGTGTGTGGAGCCGATGGGGGATTGGGCACCCCTGTCAGCGATAGCATCTGTTGCCATGCTGGGGTGGGTGCCCAGCGTGGTACCCTGTACTCTCTGGTGGGGGAACAGTGGAGCTGATGGGGGATTGGGCACCCCCATTGGCTATACGATGTGTAGCCATGCTGGGGTGGGCACCCAGAATGGCATGTGGAACTCTATTTGGAGAGGGGAGTGCAGCACAGCCGATGGAGATTGGGCACCCACATCGGCTATCCAGTGTGTGCATAGTGGCGGGAAACGCGGTATGCGTGCGTGTGTGTGGGTGTAGGGGGAGCACGCATGAGCAAGCGATATCTTATCGCTACTCACTGAAGTGTAGCTCCCCCTTTCAACTGTACTCCACTGCATTTTCGACTGCTGTCACAGACAGCTCCAGCAGCCATTGGAGAACTGTGGCCGCACCTGCAAACTCACTGACTGAAGTGGAAGAGTGCTGCCACACCTCCGAAAACTCGGATGGTGGCACTATGTTTCTTGCACATGGGTGCAAGCAACATAATGAAGTTTAAAAATGTGAACACTTTGATTGCTGTTTTAATTTTAAAATGTATTTATCCTGAATACTCCCATTAAAATGTGAAATCTAATTTGCCTTGGGCTCCATCTTCTACCTAATTTCACAGTTTGAAGGAATGTATCACTCAGGTTAAAAACATACTCTGAGTCACACAGTGAGCAACTGGCTGTGGTAAGACTTGATACAATCTTATAAGTAACAACACATTGTTCTAAATAGTAGACCCCACTGCCTCGCCAAATAAAGCTACAAAGTCCTCATGAAAATCAGCCCCATGACTCATTTTAGTGTGATCTTCATGAAACAAAGTCACCAGAAGTGCTCCACAAGAAATGGTCCTGTCCTTTAGTAAAATCGTTATCATTGTCTGAAAGTGTATAGAACACTATTAGAAAGTATGTTCTCCTGTACAATTTGAAAATATCATGAAAGCTATATGGCATGTTATGAAGAATCATTCTTATACCAGCTGGCAAAAGAGTGCCCAGTATCTGTAACTGGAAGGTGAACTGGTCAAAAGAGTTCCAGTACTTCATTTCAGGTATTGTAAATGAGAACATATTTATCATGTAAACTTGGAGGGGATATCAGGAGTTGGTATGATGGATGGGGCTATTATATTACAATATAGTGAGCATAAATAGCAATGAATGCAGGGAATTTGTGTAAAGCAGATCATGTTAGAAATGACTGTGAGGATCTTATTTTATAACTGTTCTTCATATTTTAACATAAGGAGGCTAAACCTGACATTTCAGCTTGTTGAATGAAACTGGTTATGGATAATCATATAATTACCCACTGTATATTTTAGTTAGATCGCTGTATGAGGTGCTTATTGAAAAAGGCTTCAGCTTAATCAGCTGCAGTCATTGTAGTTAAGCAAGAGGAGGATTATGTTATGAAAAACTAAAGTAGTGCAGTCAGGTGTTGAATGTTTACATACTGTATTAATATTGATCCCACCTATCTCCCACTAGTAGATGCACAGGCTCATTAAAACAGTATCATGATTCAGTGCTTATTTAAACATTCCTGCTTCAGGTTTTCTTTTTTTTTTATTTACTACTGTATTATTTTGTTCTGATATAAAACACATGTATTTGTTATTTAAATACACTGCATGTAACTGCAGTACCTAAATATTTAGACAACTAGATGGCTGGAATGATGAATAGATGTTATTATTTTAAGGCATCCTTTTGACAATTCAGTCACTCGTTACTTTCTATCAGGTCAGACATGTAGAAACAGCAATACACTATTTCCCTTTGGAACAGCAGTCCAAACAGTTTGTGGTTATCTTCATTGACATTGGTTTCAGTGGAGTTAAAGCAGCAGTATTTGCTTGTCATATAATACAGAAACATTTTTTTCAGGCAAAAACATCAATATACCCATTTTTTATTTCATGATTCTTTCAGTCCTGAGCTAAGATACAGGATTTTGAAATTTTTAAACATTCTCACTCCCTGCCTTACATGGCTTGAACATAGTAACTATCTTGGTGTGGTGCTGTGCTGTTTACCATCAGGAACGTGTGGTAGCACCATCCTAAAACATCCACAATATGAATCGAGTAGTAGGTGTATCCACAGTATGAATTTATGTATATACATTAAACAGGTAATCCCAACAGAAGTGATTCTTAAAAATTGCTTGTGGCAGCCATCTTTCTTGAAATCAGACATTAAATACAAAATTAGCTACAAAAGCAGTTTTAACCCTTGCTGTGACACCAATGTATAATGTATACACAGCCTTAAAACCCATGCATTTTAAATCTTCTGGCAGTCTAAGGGTTAAAAATATCTGAGAACATTAAAATACACTTATAATGCATATAAGGATGCCAGAAATACATTTTTGCTTAGGAATATGTAATTACATTTTTTGCCGACCAACAAACACTGCTGCTTTAATATATGCTTGCCTATATTTATCTTTTATTTTTGTAGTAAGGCATCAGGGAAATGGAACACAAGCAGAACAACTCCTTCTTGAGGGCCACTTTTATTTGGCACCGAGAACACAGTGTAGGACACTGCATTTTACAGAGTGTGGAACTTTTACCAGATTTACAAGCAGTTCTGTGAAAAAGACATTGGACACAGTTTATATGCAGAACCCATTCCAGCACTAGGATTCTTCAGCCAGCAGAGTTAGTGGTGACTGGAAAGGTCTGTTCCAATGCCGTAAATCAGTTTGGTAATGCATATGACTGAATTAATTTGCAGGCGTTAGAAACCAATTACAATTTGCATTTCTTTGTATGATAAGGAAAGGATAATTTTGCAAGTTAAAGTTACCATATGAAATTCTGTATCATAGTGTCATAACCACATGTTCCTATGCACTTTTCTGTTCAAGACTTAGATTTTATCTAGAAATGCTCATTTGGAAACAATATACTAAAACATTGTCACATCTTATATTGGCTTATGCAGCATTATTCTGCACTTTATAGTTAAACTCCAGCTAATGCAACAACAGAATGTGTGAAGGGTTGCTTTTGAAGAGCTTCTCTTATAATTAAGCAAGCTAATGTATTATATTTTTGTCTCTTACATTTGTCCGCATGACTGAGGCATCAGGAGGCACAGATCAGATATCCAGTTGGAAGAGGCAGGCAGAACAGATCGATTGTCAACAATATAGTAACAAATGGCTAACGCTGTTTCTATGCCCCACACATGAGCTGACTGAACAGCATTATTATCCACTATTGACAGGGAATGTGCATCCCATCTCAGCACAGTTTTTCTTAGTGCTAAGTTTGATTGTTGGATGATTTAAACATTTTCAGTGTAAATAAAAAAAATCAATTTACTACTTGGATATGGCATAAAGTAAAGAGACATCCAACAGTAACAGAATCTTCATGAAAGCAATTTTGAGTGAAAAAGTCCTAAAACACTCAACCTTACAATCTCTGGTGAATAAAAGTTGGGGCTAGTCATGAGCATGCATTGTGTATGTAATATGTAGTACACAGCAGGAAAAGAAGTCCAGGAGCGACAAAGGGGGAACTTCAGTGATATGCACCAGCACATCTCTCTATGGATGCAACAGGAAACATACAAGAGATGTTGTAAACTTGAGATGTTGCAACGTTTTATTTTGCCGGCAAAGTTCCAGAGAAGTTACGAAATTCACCTTCATGAAAGACTTTGCAAAGTTATCACTGTGACACTTGACCACTTCAATAAGTTATTTAGAGCTGCAGTCTACTGCAATCCGTAATTAAATAACCTTTTCAATCAATCAAATCTTTATTTATCCAGGCAAACACCATTGAGCAAGCTCATTTACAAGGTGGACCTGCATCACACAAGGTCAGGTACAACACACATATGTACAGGCATTAAGGCAAAACACGGGAATATATAATAAAGCAAGCTAAGTAACAGTAAGACAAACAGTCCATTTAGGCACACATTGTAATATATCTAACTATGTACATGTCATGTTTAAGGAAAATGAGAAAAAGGAGTTAGAGGTAAGGAGGCTATATATGGAGAAGGGGACGCATCGTGGTGCTGCATGAAATACTCACTTATGGCTTAGGGCTTATAGTTTAGGGTTGTAGGCTTCAGGGTCGCTGACCGCCTGGTGGCCTTGGTTTCCTGCGGTGGCTGAGTTGGAAGCCCAGAAGGGTTCTCAGCTGTTGGGGAGTGGAGTATGATCAAATGGATATGGGCAGCGGCTTTGGTAGCGCCGACCGTCTGGTGACTGCGGTTGCCTGCGGCATCAAGGCTAGTGCCCCTGGAGGGTTCTCAGCTCTCAGGGAGCATAGCCCAATTGAGTAGTCTCAGATGGCAGCTTCAGGGGTGCCAACTGCCCGGTGACCATGGTTTCCTGTGGTGACTAAGCTGAGAGCCCTGTGGGGTCATTGGCTCTCAGGGAGCATAGTCAGAGCAAAGGGTTGAGAGGTTTGGGAGATGGAAGGAATGGCAAGGCAAGGGTGAGGAGGGTACAAGGTTTCTGAGAGGTAGTGTTTTTATAGTGTGCAAGGCAGAGGATAATATTACGCAGAGAGGGAGCAGTTAATAGACGGTGGGAACAGTAACATACTTCTGTGATTGTTTTTGCATATAAAGTCTTGAATACTGCGAGGCTAACTGGGGATCTTAGTTTCAAGAATTTCTGTAACTTATTCCAGACAGTTGGTAGTGAGAAGCCTATGGCCACTCTCCCAAAACACGTGCGGACCCTGGGAATCCTCAGAGAAATTAGTGAGCTGCTCCTTAGGGCATAGTTTCAGAGCCCGCTTAGAGGCAGTAGATCAAAGATATACTGTGGTAATTTGCCGGTAACCACTTTAAATGTCCATATGGCGGCATTTCTATTGCATATGTATTGTAGGGAGGTCCATCCCACTTCAGCGTATAAGGAGCAGTGGTGGGTAGAGGAGGGGAGGCTGGTAATGAAACGCAGTGCTCTGTGATATAGGATGTCAAGTTTACCCAGATAGGAGGCGTTGAAATGACTATAGATGAAATCAGCATAATCAATTAAGGAGATGAATGTGGACTGGACAAGCTGCCTTTTTGCCTCTGTAGTCAAAAGGCAGTTTATCCAGTAGAAAAGCCCCAGTCTCTGCCTCAGTTTTTTCACCATATCCTCCAAGTGTTCCCCGAAGGAGAGTTTGTGGTCTAGCCAGACCCCCAGGTATTTAAACTTGGTGACAAACTCCAAGTTTTCTCCCAGTAAGGTGGTAATGGGGGGTAGAGTGCCAATAGTAGGGTAAGCCAGATGGTTGCCAGGTGACAGTATCGTTGCCTTAGTTTTTTTGGCATTGAGGAGCAGCTTTTTGCTGAGAAGCTGGTATTGTAGGATATTGAAGTCAAGTTGCAGATCTTTACAGGCAGCTTCAGGTGTTGTCCGGCTCAGGTAGAGTACTGTGTCATCTGCAAACAGGTGAATGTTGGCCTCCTTGATGCCGAAGTTGATGCTGTTAATATATATAGTGAATAGTATTGGTCACAGGATGGAGTCTTGTGGCTCATCTCTTAATAGTGGTTTAGGGGAGGAGAGCTTCCCTTCTGGCTTAACCTGCTGATGCCTATCCGTTAAGTAGCCCTGGAACCAGCCCAAAGAAATGGTGTCTAGACCTAAGGCTTTTAATGAAGAAAGAAGTAGGCAATGGTCAATAGTGTCAAATGCTTTGCTGAGGTCCAGGAAGACAGCGAAGACAAACCTTTTGTTTTCTAGGTCATATTGCCAATCATTTGTTACCTTGACCAACACCATAACCGTATTATGGTTAGTTCGGAAACCTGACTGTATAGGATTTAGGAAGTTTGTCTTTTCCAGGAAGGCTCTTAGCTGGGCATTCACTATTTTTTCTAGAAGTTTTGACAGTATGGGGAGAAGTGAAATTGGCCTGTAATTATTTAGGTCACAGGGATCCCCAGATTTAAATAGCAGAATGATGTGATCAGTTTTCCATAAATTAGAGAGAGACCCCTGTGATAGTGACAGATTAAATAGATGAGTAATAGGCATAGCCAGGACATGCCAGGCAATCTTTAGGTAGTAGGGGTCCAAAGAATCTGCGCCAGTGCTTTTCTTGATATCCAAATGAAGGAGAAGGTCTTCAACCTCTTTCAAGGTAGCAGGCATTTGTTAAATTTGGCTCAGAAGGCAAAACAGTTATCTAAGAGCGCAGGCTGCAAGCAGGCGAGTTGTCAAATGCTAGTCCAGCTGAGGCAAAATGATTATCGAAGGCTTGTAGTATTTCCTTTTTATCACTGACAATGACATTGTTTGAGGAGATTTTTGAGGGGAGCGCGTTTCTTGTCGTATGACCAGAAAGGTCTTTTATTGTGGTCCAGAATTTGGTTGGGCATTTTGAGGTGGAGTCTAGCTCTGTGCGGTAGAAATTAGACTTGGCCTCTCTGATCAGCTTTGTGCAGGATTTCCTGGCTGTTCTGAAAAGACACCAGTCTTTGCAAGTTGTGATTTGCCAGCATTTTTCCAAAGCTTGTCCCTTTTTACTAATGCAGATTTAAGGTCTGCAGTAAACCAACGATACGTTCTAGGCTTTATGCGGGTTTTGACCAGAGGATCGTGGATATTGAGGGCATTTGTTAAAATTTCCTGAAAGATGGTGTATGCTTTGTTAACTGATTTAGTGAGGAAGAAACTCTGCCAGAGCAGGGAAGTCTTTAGATCGTTGATATAGGCCAGCGGGTCAAAGTTCTGTTTTGATCTTTTAGTAGAGAATTTCGAAGTGGATTTAGGCATATGGTTTGTTCTCACACCAGCAATAAAACAATGGTCACTAACACTGGCGTGGAAGATGCCAGCATGGGAGAAGAAGTGCAGTTTATTTACTAGTAGGACATCTAAGAGGGTGCTACTTGATGGGTTTTTCTTATTAATGCATGTTGGTTCATCAATGAGTTGTGAAAGTCCATGGGAATCACAGAAGGATTTGAGAGGTAGCGAAGCACTGGACAGCCAGTCATAGTTAAGGTCTCCCAGTAAAATAGTTTTGAGATTACTAGTGTCCATAATAGATGAAAGGTGAGTCAGGAGCTGCAATCCAGCAGATGGTGGTCTGTAGCAGCCGATGATTTGGATGGCTGTCGCAGGGGTAATTTCAATTTTTAAGGACATGCATTCATATGCGTTGGCAAACGAAGTGGAATCAAGAGTGGAGACTGTGAATTTGTCCTTGATGTAGATGGTGACTCCACCACCCCTAGTTTGTCTATCAGTTCTGAATAGCAGATAGTTGGGGATGCTGACCTCCTTGTCAGGAGTGGATGGCCGGAGCCAGGACTCTGAAATAACAAGCATGTCAGGTTCGGTGTGTGTAATCCAAGCCTGGATGGAGGAGAATTTTTTTACAAGGCTACATGCATTGACATGCATGAGACTAATTCCTTTTAACTTAGTGAGCTCTGAAGGTGAAGTAACGTCTTTTGTGGGACCAGGATTGAGTTCAACATTGCCTGAACAGAGTAATAGGAGGAGTACAAGTTTCCTTAAAACAACAAGGGATATTTTGGAGATTTTTGTCCTTTGTCAGCTAGATGAAGCATCCGAGTAAGTTTGCGGGAATCTATTATTAGTACTATGTTGTCCTAGCGTTACATAGCATAGAACCCTTGCTGTGAAGCACCAAGTGGTGTAATCACTGGGAGGAAATGGCAGATTTCCTCCCACAGGCGTCTGGCTTCTAGAGGCACCCCGAATATGCCACCTGACTTGGTGGGGCAAGGGTGCAGAGGCGCTAAAGAATTAAATAATGACCTGATATGTGCACAATCTAGTGATGAAGGATGTATTTCCCCATTTAAGTAGATCCTACCCAGCGGTTCCCCTAATAAGGGTAATATACATAGGGCGATAAAAAGCTGGAGCCATAGTGCCACTGACATGGTTTCAGTGTATGTACTCAGGTAAGGAGGCTTTAAAGGAGGCATGACTCCTTAAGGCAAGTTAGGAAAGCAGGACTATAATGTTGGGCAGCGCCCCAATAAGGACTGCTGTACTACTTTTTCTTTTGTAATCTGTCAGAAATGACTTGCAATCCATTTTACTGATATTTCTGCAGTACCTTCAGCTTATTGTTTTTTTCAGGAAATGTTTATTTTTCCACAGCAAAGTAGTTAAGAAAGAAATGAACAGCTTTTTTCTGAACTTTAAACTTTAGCCTAGATTCATAAGGAAATACTGCATCATGCACCACAGCATGGAACACTTGCAGTGCTGCAATTCCTATGTGTCAGCACTGAAATTTGCCATATAGTAGTAGTGCCAGCAGAAATTACACAGGGAAATTGTGCAAACAACTGTATATTAAAAGGAAAGCAGCTCTTTTCATGAGAAGCCAGTAGCTGTACAATCATTATGAGGGGACCAACACTGGGCATTGCTGCCCCATACATGTGCAGTGTTGTAATTCCCATGCATCAGCAGTGAGGTTTGCTTTTAGCAGTAGCTCCATCAGAAATTATACAAGTAAATTGTGCTAGCAGTTGTATAGTAAAAGAAGAACAGCTGTTTTTTTTTGTGATCAGCCTGTGTCTGAAAAATTACCCTTTTTATAAGGTGATCCTGTGTCATGTGTCGCAGCACAGTACAGTTCCCGTGCACTAGCACTGAAATTCACCATAAAGCATTAGTGCCATCAGAAACCCTACAGGGAAACTCTACTAGTAGCTGTATATTAAAAGGAAAACTATATTTGATTGTGTGTGATCAGCCAGTAGCAGTACAAATACCCTACTAATACCTCATTCACATGGCAAGAATTAAATCGCCACCATACTGATTGTTCCTGCCAAAGCATTCTGAAACTCTGTGGAGCAGCATTCAGATGGTCTGGCAGTGGAGTGATGATTTGGCTGTGGAGGAGGGTTCCAGTGGGTGGGGGAGTGCCCTTGAGTTGGTTGACCTCACTGTACCAATGGTGCTGCAGCACCAGAATGGTCGAGGAAAGGTCATGAGACCTGAGTTCAGCTGAAGGTTGCTTTTTGCACTTTAAACACAGCTGAACTCGAGAAAGTAGCTCTTTTTGTAAACTGAGGGCTAAAACTTAGACAAATATATGTTATATTTTTGAGGATGCTAAAAAAGTGACAACTGGCAGCAGTATGGCACCAGTCAGATACCAGCTGACACTTACATGATGCCAACTGTCCAGATCATATTACACTAGTACAGCTCAACGTGAAACACACAAATTCTACTGGAAGAACCTCAGGAAGTTGGGAGTGGGAAGACTGGAAAAAAATCTGTTTTTTTTCAGGGTGGGTCACAAAAGTGCCAACTAACAGTGACAATGCACAGGTAGGCTATTGGCTGACACCTGCTTTCTGAATATACAGTTCACACTACATTTGTACAGCTCAGAAGGACTCATGCAAAGGAAGAAGTTGGGAGTGTGAAGACTAGAAGAACAACATGTTTTTTTTATTGCAGGCCACAAAAGTGCCAACTAGAAGCACTCTGGTGCTGGTAGGCTGCCAGTGGACATCGAATAATAGAATAAATGAAATCCTCAGCTCCACTAATGCGTGCCAACTTGTAAACATAAAGTTGAGAGGAAAAAACAATGGCACCGCAGGTATGTGGAAATCTTAAATCTTTAATCAGTGCATAATATATGCTCAGCCACTCAGCAGTACAGGCTGCAACCTCAACTAGTTTCGCACCAAACGTGCTGCACACTGCTGTAGGTCCAGGCCTCAGCAGTCTCTCTGCTGTACTATGCACACAGATTAATCTTAAAAAAAAAATGCAGTCACAGAAACAAGACAGCAGCCCTTATTCTTGTAGTTTAAGAAAACAAGCATTTGTCATTGCCGAATGTTTGCTTGCTGGTATTAGCATTGGAAATGTAGGAGTTAGACAGATGCAGAACAGGAATGGCAGTGAACTACTGAACTTCATGCCAACCCCACCTCCACCCTGCAGAGACGGACAGGCTTTGGGGTATGCGTTTGGGTCATCTCCCATGGCGTTCATGCCATATCACCTCACCCTATCTTGCAGACACCGACATGTGTTGAGGTGTGCCTTGGGGTGTTTGGCTTTACAGTCACCCCATTCCATAAGGACATATGCTGAAATGGGTGCAGTACAGGAGAATGGGGTGAACTCTGGGGCCGAAGTGTCCAAGGCACACCTCGATGCCTGTCACTGTCTAGGGGGTTGGGGTGGGATGGCACAAGCATTACAGTCAGCAATCCAAAGGCACACTCCTGATGCCTGTCAGTCTGTACAGGGTGGGACATTATGGTTAGAAACCCTAACGCCCCTGGAGTTTGTTGGTATTTGCACTACAAATTTTCAATATGGACATGTTGTGACCCAACCTCATGAAAGCATTTGGGACTTCTTCTCATGAAGCATGGCAGTGTGATTTTGTTTATGTGTCCCAAATTTTGAGTTCACACAGTGACCGTGCCATTCTGCGCCAGATGTTGAAAACACGGATCAGGCAGAATGTGAAGAATAGCAGCTGTTCCATCCATAGGGAGGTGTGAAGGGATGGCAATGTTGAAAATCTGTAATGGAAATATTAAAAATGCTCGCACTTCCGAGCATATGTGGAAACTGTGCAACACATGTGCATAACACAGTCGTTTAGTTGAATTATTTCACCAAATTTTCAGCATAGGCATTTTGTGTCCTCTGATCATGAACACTGTCACTATGATTTTCTTAATCTGTCCTGAACATTGATTTCCCACAGCGACCGTGCTATTCTGCGCCAGATGTGTAAATTCATATTTCGGGCAGGATGTAAAAAATGAGAACTGTACTGTTCACAAGGAGGTGTGAAAAAAATATCAGTGTTGAATATCTGGAGTAAACATTTTACAAATGCATGAGATTACGAAGGTCCATGGAAATTGCACAATGTATGCTCATAACAGAGTCATTTTATGGACTTTTGTCACTAAATTTTCAACACAGGCATTTTAGCATTTCTGCTCATGAACAGTGTCACGGTGATTTTTTTAATTTGTCCCGAACACTGACTTCCCACAGCGACTGCTCAATTGTGTGCCAGAAGTGCGAAAACACATTTCGGCCAGGATGTGAAAAATGACAGCTGTACTGTTTATAAGGAGGTCTGAATAAATGCAAATGTTGAACATCTGGAGTAAAAATACTACAAATTTGCCAAGTTACAAGGGTGCATGGAAACTGCACAATGCAGGCTCATAACACAGTCATTTTATAGACGTCTGTCACCAAATTTTCAACACAGGCATTTTAGGACCTCTGCTCATGAACAGAGTCACTGTGATTTTCCTAATCTGTCCCAAACACTGATTTCCCACAGCAACCATGCTATTCTGCGCCGGAAGTGCGAAAACACATTTTGGCCAGGATGTGAAAAATGACAGTTCATAAGGAGGTATGAAAAAATGCCAGTGTTGAAAATTTGGTGAAAATATTACAAATTTGCGAAGTTATAAGGGGGCATGGAAACTGTGCAACACACACTCGTAACAGTCATTTTACAGACTTTCATCACCAAATTTTCAACATAGGCGTTTTAGGACCGCTGTTCATGAACAGTGTCACTGTGATTTTTTAATGTGTCCTGAACTCTGATTTCCCACAGCGACTGCCGGAAGTACGAAAACACATTTTGGCTAGGATGTGAAAAATAACAGCTATACTCTTCATAAGGAGGTGCGAAAAAATGCCAGTGTTGAAAATCTGGAGTGAAAAAATTACAAATTCACAAAGTTACGAAAGTGCATGGAAACTGCACAATGCACGCTCATAAAACAATCATTATTTTGGATTTTTTCACCAAATTTGCAACATATGCTTTTTGAGAGCCTACCTCATGAACAGTGGCACTATCATTTCAGTAATCAGTCCCAAAAGGTGATTCTGTGCAGTGACCACAAAATCACCTTTTGGGACCGAATAATGCCATGACAGTGATTGACTTGATGAGGAGGATTTACAACAAACCCATGTTTTTTTTTGAAATTTAAGTTTATTGATTTTACAAAAGACAACCCACAAGACATAACAGAGACAAAATTTGCAGAATATACATGGTATAACAAAAGAGAATAACACCCCCACCCTCCCACAAACAGCTCAATCCCCCGCACCCACTCCCTACCCCCCACCCTCTCACCCATCCGCCTCCCTATCCCCCAACCAAAGCTCAACCTCCCACTCCCTACCACCCACCCAAACTGAGGTGCTAAGCAGACATTATATCTGAACTGGATACTGAACATAATAACAATTCAGAAATTGCTCCCACCCCCCAAATCAGGAGATGCAGGTAACAAAATATGAGAGACAAAAGAAATCATTGCAGGCGTCAGGCAGGAGGTCAGGAAATCATTGATGTAGGTATAATGTGTGTAGCTTACCCCATTTTTTCTTAAACAGATCCATACAGTTGCACAAGCTGGCTACCAAACTTTCGGCATTGAGGTAGGCAGAAAGCTCGATCAACCATTCAGCATAGGACAATGTCAGTTGGTCAGTCCAATGCCTAAGGACCAGTCTCTTAACCACAATGGACACCAAAGCCATATGATACCGGCGCTCCACAACAATAACCCCATGTTGAAAATGTGGTGCCAAAATTCCCAAAAATGCCTATGATATGCACCAAAGTTGAAAAAATCCTATTTATGCCATTATACAGCTTATCCGGCATTTCTTCAGTTTGCAGTCGGTTTTGAAGAGTGCAGATGTGTTCCTGGTCCACTGAAGAACATTGCGCTGGGCTCCGGAGGTAAGTATGGGATGAAGGTGTGTATGGTGAGGTAGGGTGTGCAGTGGGTGACTGTGGGTTGGGGAGGGTACCCGACCAGTGTGGGACTGTTCCTTTTCTTTCAGGGACAGAAAAAAAAATGTTGAGAGAAGGTTTTTTTTTTTTTGCAGGCTTCTTTTCGGCACACCGGGGTGGGCTCCCAGTGTGCCACCTGCCTTTTTGGGGTGGGAGGACTTAAGCTTATGGGGACTGGGCCCCCCATCAGCAAAGAACAACTGTTTGGGGTGGCATGATGCAGAGGGGGATTGGGCACATCCCCAGCACACAACAAATGGGGGGGCATTATGCCGACAGGGAGTGGGCTCTCCGTTGGCAAATTAACTGGGCCGGGGACATGCTGACAGGGGGATTGGGCACCCCAATCAGTCAGCTTGCCCTCTGCTGCCATGTTTATGGATATATTACACCAGGCAAGGTACCACCCTGCAATGATGTGTCGCTCCCTCATTGCAGCAGGATGGTTGATACTGCAATGATGAGCCGTCTTCTCATTGCAGCGGCCCAATTATTTCAACTTGGTGACACTTACGCATAACCAGTGTCATCAGGATACTGGGTCTGCATTGGGCAAACAATGCCAAGCCCACAAATGCAGTGCCTGCATTGGCTGCCACAGTGCCATGCCTCCACAACCCGCTTCTCTTCTAAGCTGCCACTTCATGTTTCTTGTGCATGAACAAGCAAACATAATAAATGTTTATTGCTGTAGGCACATGGGCACCACCAGGCTGCCTACACATATTCACTTGCTGTCCACGGCCAACAGACTGCCTAAATGATACTCAGGGTTCAGTGTGCTGTACTATACCCTGCCAATTCTGAAAGCAATGCAATTACTCCCAAACATGCTGCAGTCCAGTCTGATTCCTTGATCATCTTTAAACTGAGATGAGGTGCTCCCACAACATGCCCTTTACACTAAGATAATATAATCTAAACTTCTTAAAGTACAAACCTGGTTGACCCTTCTAGCTTCTTACAGTGTTCTATCAGCCAAATTTGCACTGTTCCTATGGTGATGTGGGCATCTGTAAAGAAAGTGAGAAAATGTGTTACCAGCACGAATGTCTGCTTCTGCCACATGCAGTAGCAGTCTAGCATATTATCTATGTTCTGCTGATGCTCATCTCCCTACTAGTCTTATTTGGACATCTGGCACACCTAGTCCATATGATTCTGTAGCCACCACAGTTTTAATGGAATGACTGTTAACCACATCCCTAAAATGGCCACCAGTAACTTAAAAGACCTTTGAATGCATGGTTTCTACTGGCTCTTTGTTTTACCTAAATGTGGCCCCAACATGTGCAACTGGCCATGCTCAGCCTAAAGCAGCCACTCTCAACATTGCCATTCTGCCCCTTTATTCACAAGGAATGAATGTCACATGGCCTTTGGCTCCTTTGTTTATGTCTTAGTGTTAGAGCCCACCACTGCACTTGTGCACCCAATCTTCAAAAGGTGGAAGCATCCCCTTTATTTTATTTGAGTCTGCCCTACCACTCCACTAGCACATTGCTCACATGGTCATTTGTTCATTGCATTTCACTACACTTGAACGCAATTGGGAGGAAGTCTGCTTTGTTGGGGGCGGGGGGTGGCATGCTAACAATGTGCTTTTGAATAAGTGCAAAGGAAGGTTGTAACTTCTCAGCTGGGCCCAGAAGAAGCAGAGATCTAAATTTCTGAAAGCCAATAACTGTAGTCTCTGTTTTCATAAGGTAAGCAGAGCAGATTGGCTGACAAAAATTTAACATGGCAGCTGACCTCAAACTACCCCTGACAGCAAAAGTTGGAGATGCCACGCTGCAACCCTTCTCTGACCTACCCTTAAATAAATCTCACTGCTCCTTCCCAAGAGGCCTGATCTGCCTAGCCCCTTATACTGTATGGCAATTGCACCAAGATTGAAGGGTGTCAGCCTCCCTTCCCAGTACTAGGACTTGGAATGCTGGCCAGTCTTTTCAGTGCTGTGGCAGTAGCAATGCTGACACCCTGGAAATCTGGGTGAATCTTTCCAAGCTGTCATAAATCCTGGGACAAAAGCAGCTTTGCACCTGCAAAGCTGTGCCGAGGCACAAAGATGCCATATTTGGACATCTGCATGTGTTTTATTAATATAGTAATGTTATAAGCCATAAATGGAGAAACAAATGATGCCATGCCTAGTTTATGACTGCCATTTGAATCATGCAACATTTTTAATTTCACAAAGTGAATTGTGTGAATTGGAGAGAGTACAGTATTGAACCCTAATCATGCAATTGGAGTGCACTCACATATTCAGATGCCAGTTAGCCATCATAATATCTCAGCATCTGTTTAAGGGAGCATCCCAATAATAGTAGTACCATTCTCCAGTATGTTTTGTGACATGTTTACAAGTCACTTCCTTTGTCCTACCAGATGCAGTGTCCCTTTTACCATTTTCCTTCACTGTTTGCAAACCCCATCATAATGCAAAGGACATATGTGACACTTCAGTTTATGCAAGCCTGCATCTAAACCTTCTACTAGTATGTGTGTACATGCCTTCTTCACTCCGGCATGACTACCTCCATGGCAGCAGAATGGCACAGGGCATTTTTGCTTGGGGAGGGACTGTGTAAGTAGAGCAGCAGTATTGGATGGGGAGATTAGGTTGTCTGGCAGTAGTCCTTTACTAATCAATTTCCTTCAGATTGTATTAGTGGTGGTGGACATGCATGATTGCATAGATCCTGAAGTTGTATTCCCAAACAGTGATGCTGTGCAAAGGGGCATCATGTACTTCTTGACATGTGTTGAAGCATGTCAGTAAGACAGTAATTACATACCACATGATGTGCCTTATAGAGTAATGTACAGGGAGTAGTGTATAATGAGTTTTTTTACATACCCGCAGTGTATGATGCCACATAAATCCCTAGAGCAAAACTGGAGGAGTTTATAAAGGCATCACACACCTAGGGTGCAAGAAAAAAAAAACAAGCTTTAAAATACTACCTATGCATTATTTTATATAATTACTGAAATCCTGAGACTATGTTGACTAAAATGACCAAGGATGATCTGAATTGTAGATAGCACAGTGAGATCACATGCACCGACAATGGCAACAATGATAAAACTGATAAAAGTTTCAGTTGCTCAACAGTCAAAGTAAGTATATCTTGTCTGTTTTCTGATTTTTTTTCCCATAAATGTTTACACAGTATAAGATAACTGTTTAAGTTGTTGAAGCAGGTTTCCTGTGTGAGTTAAATGAGTGCAGCGAGGTTGTGTGAACAGTGCTGCCAGTTAGCAGGCAGCAGCTGTGAGTGAAGTCACGCACTGGCCATTACATTGTACAGGAGTAAGACATCTACATTTTGCATAATAGCAAGTAAGATGATTATCAAGTTGTTATATAAGTGCATCATTAATAACAGAAAGGATAAAGTATACTCAGATATACAGAATAAGAATATAATTCTATCAATGGATTTTGGTGACATTAATAAATCACAAGAGTGAAATCTGCCTGGCTTTTGTTACTGGAACCCCAAGATATACTGTAGTTACACTCTTACAGTATTCATGTATACTTGGGTATTTTTTTGTTTGTTCTAATATATAGTTTTGAGGAAACGTTATCGCTGACTTATAGGAATTGAGGGACTTGTTTGTCTTATTTGGTTTTCAGTTGTTAATTGATGTGACGCAATCACACCAACAGTGGCTGGCAGGGCTGTTCAACAAGAAGTGCTGATAAGCACAACTACAGTTGTCTGTGACTTGTGCACTAGTAAAGAAATCAGATGGGAGGCAAGGCAGAAGTGGTGAGTGTGCAAGTGCTGCAGGCATGGAAATCAGGCAGGAGGATGAGTAAAAGTGAGAGTGTTTAAGTAATAAAAAGTTAAAAAAACACTTCGGCCTCTCCAATGGCATTGGTTGTACAAATTTTAAATCAAGGACCTTTGTACTGAGAGAACTCCCCCCACCCAGCCCCTACCCCCACCGCAATGGACTGAATGGAAAATTGGCACTGACTATAGATCCTTAACTGAAGAAAATGTTTTCACAAATCTGAATTTCAATTTTGTACTGTGTTTTTGTACTGTGTTTACATTTTGAGCATTTTAACTGTTTGACATATTAGAGTTCAGCAGTTCTCTGTAGACCAGTGTTGGAATTACAGGGGAGCTTGCCAGAACTTGGCCCTGGTTGCTCTGAAGTACATCACTGCCATTCACTTATAATGGGAAAGAGGGGCTTAATTTAAAGGAAAGGAGTCACAGAAATGGGGGCAGCAAGTGGCATGGAGGGTTATGTGCATTAACACCAGGGACTATGGAATCAGACCAGTGTTCTGGAGAAGTTATGGTAGAAGCTCAGTTGGATCCGCTGTGGACCACAAAGCCATGGCCAGCACTGTGCCATTACTTGGTTCTGAACCTTCCAGGTTATGCAATGTGTAAGAGGGACAGGGAGTATGGTAAGGTGGAAGCATTATACATAAGAGAGGGTACAAATGCCTCAGAGGTCAAAGTTAGGGTGGAAGTCAAGTGCACAAAGACACAGTGGGTACAGTTAGTCATAGATAGGTGAAGAACATCAGGGAGGGAATGGTATATAGACCACCATCTCAGAAGGAGGTACTGATAGGGAAGTGAAGGATGAGATCTGAACTGACGAAGAACAAGGGGAGGTGCTGCTAATGGATGACTTCACCATTCCAGATGTGGACTAGAGCATCCCAGTAGCAGCAAATGCAAGAAATGAGTTGTTTGTAGAGGCCTTCAAGGACAGCATAGGAGAGATCAAATTACAGGACATACTAGACACCAACAATCACCAGATGATATGATTTAGCATAAAATTAGAAGCAAAGAGGAAACAGTCACAGGCAAAAGTCCTGGACTGTTGGAGGGTAGATTTTGTCAGAATGAGGGAGTGGTTGCAGGAGAAACGGGAAAGGGTAAGGGCAGTAGAGGGGTGAAAAGAAGTGAGACTTGATTAAAAAAAAGGTTATTAGAAGCCGCACATCTATGTATAAGGTTGGTAGACCTAGAGGGGTAGGAGCAAACCTCTAAGTTGCACAACATTAGGAGGGATGCCTCTCATTTTAAAACTCAGAGGTAATGGAAAGGATGTTGTGGGGTAAATGGAAGACATCACTCTGAATGTGGGACAGTTGAGAGTTTTGAACTGGCGGGTTCTAAGGGGTAAAATGAGGGATGTCCCTTGTAATGTGGGAGAAATATGGGTAGGAAACAACTGTGGTTCATAAGGGAGGTGGGGGAGATTGTGAGGGAGAGAGAAAGAATGCCTTCAGAAAATGCAAAACCAGCCAGGCAGAAGGTAACAGGGTAATGTTTCTCAACAGAACAAGAAAACCCAACAAATCAATGAGATGGGTAACATCCAACACTGACTTAGGGGATAGCTGAGGGAATAAAGAAGGGGGATAAAATGTGTTTTGATACATACAGGAGAAGTGCTAACCAAAGGAGGGGAGAGTCAGAATAAGGAAGACGGAAGGGTAGGAGGATGGGAACAAAGGGAAAGTGGTCATACTGAACCAATTTTTCTGTTTGGTATTCGCAGCATAGGATAAGGGGCTATTGCCTAAATGTGCCATGCATGCAGAGGAAGAAGGTATAAGTGAGGAACAAATTTCAGAGACAAGGGTGTTAATGGGATTACATATACTAAAGATGGACAAGTCAAGGGTCCCAGATGAGTTGCATTCCTGTGTGCTAATGGACAGGTCTTAGCTGTGCCTTTGACTGAGATCTTCAACATCTTGCTGGAACGGTGGCAACCTCTAAGGGACTGAAGTTCAGTGGATGTAGTTCCCCTGCACAAGAGCAAAAGTAGGCATGAACCAGGGAACTACATACTTTTCAGTTTGATGTCCATAGTGGGAAAATTACTAGAAACCTTAAACTTAAAGGGTCTCAGACTAACACATTAAAAGAAGTAGTTGAACTAACAAACTCTGGTCAGAGCTGATATGGCTGCTCAGTATTGTAAGAGTAAGTAAAAAGAATACTCAGTGCTCACACCACACTGGAGTCTGCCATTCCCAAGATGACGTTACTGACTAGAGATGTGCAAAATGCGCAAATTTCATTCCGTGAAATATTTCACGGAATCTGCATATTTTGTGAAATATTTCATGGGTGCAAAATGCAAAATTCCACCAGTGAGATCATGGATTTCACCCACAAAATTGCACAGATTTTGCCCATGACCAGCACACAATGTTACTGATGAAGTAGACATGCTGTTGTAACCACCACCTCCACTACTTTGCACAGTAAGCTACCCCCGTGGTACCCTCAAATGGGCACCCAACTACTTCAGATATTTGGCACCATCCCTAGCTTTTGAAATGTATACCAGGCTCATTATTTCTAGAGGTCAGAAAGGGATGGGAGCGTACTAAAGCAAATACACCATGACCAACTAAATCCAGGTCCTGAGGAGAGAACTTTTCACTAGGGCTATGCTAGATCTGTACTTCTGGAGGGGTACCCAGTAGTTCCACACAGGAAGCAGTAACATGAATGTCCAAGCCAGGCTGGGGTTCTAGAGTGTGACTCTATTCCAAAAGATGGTACACTAAATCAAAGGTGAACCCCCAAGGTTTACACATCAAGGCACAAGGCAATGGCAGAACAACAGAAATCTGTTTAGGACAGAAACTCTGCGTATCCCATAAGTCACAGGACCTTGGATTCTCATCAGCGGCAATGGCCTCAGCTGAACATACATTCCTTCCAGTGGCACTGGCCACAACTGATTACACAATTCCCATTTGGCTTAGGACATTAACACTTTGGCAAGTGGGAACTGGCCACAACAGAACAATTTCTTCCAGTGGCACTGGCCACAACTGAGCTCACAGTGGCTCATAATTATCACAACACACACTAGGGAATAAACTTTCTCTTTAAGCATTGGCCACCATGTCCTAAATAACCAGCTGCCCTTACAAAAACTGTAGTACTGAACTGGTCTCTCCAGATGGGAGGCTGCCCACCTTTCACTTTCATGTGCATACCCAGCCCTTCTTTCACAGTTACACCTCAAAACGTCTGGCAAAACATTTAGGAATATGCATCCTGGAATGACTTTCACATCCAGCATATAAAAACACTACTTCTGAGTGTAGAAACTGAAGTCCTGAACAATGTGCAGTAGTCTCCCTCTGGACCCCACAATTGTCAGCCAACTTTAAACTAGAGAACAGTCTCAACTTAGAACAGAACCAGTGTATATTTCCCTTTGTCTGAGAAAACACCCAAGAACAGGTACTTTCCCCAGGAAGCACAATGTCAGATTACTCACAGCTGGAAAACAAACAGGCTGCTTCAAAAAGGTCTTGGATCAAATAGGGGATTGTCCCTCAGATCCATCCTGTAGCAGTCCTTTCCATTTCTCTGGGGATGAAAAATCAGGAGCTCCTGCTGTAGACAATGGTTTCCACCACTTCTCTTGGCAGGCAGATGTCTCTCAGGGCTAGGGTGAGAAAATAGGCTCTCCTCTGAGAACTCACTGCAGCGCCACTCCTCACTCTACTACAGCCTCTCACTGACTCCTCACTCAGACTAACTGAAGATTCTGAAACTCCCCACTCAAAGCCAGCTGCTGTGGCTTATGCTGCTGTGAGAGTTCTAAATGACATCATCTCTCTCATCTCAGCTGAGACCAAGTAAACAGAAAGTGAGTAGGTGAAAGCCCCATTTAGCCAGTTAGTTACCAGTTGTCTTCCCTTCCTAGCACTGGCACTTATGGGATTCTAGTGACTCCTGGGGACTGGGTGATTACACTATTTTCAAAATATTTTGTGTTTACAGCAGACATGGAGTTGATGTCAGATTTTGAAGCAATCAGTACAAGCATTTTGCAAGGCTCAATGTGTGTGTTGCACATTATGAGATGGTGTAAAGCATCAACTGAAAGATTGGAATAGAAGGGCATAATTTTTCCAGTTGCTTCAAGTAAATGAGCAGCACCAATTTAGAATGTACCCTTAAAAGGGGGAGGGGTCAAGAGGATTTGCAGGGATTACATGGCAAAATAAACTCTTCGAAGGCCACAGATCAGTATCCTATTCCTAGATCTCTGGATGTGTTTACCATGTTAGCAATAGGAAAAAACTTTACCTAGTTAGACCCTTCACACACTTATCAGCAAATAGCACTGGATAAAAAAAAACAAAGCTACATCTTACCAACAGTACACAAATGGCTTGTATCAATTTAATAGTTTACCCTTTCAGGTAGTCAATGCTTCTGTCATATATCAATGGTTTATGGGCCTGTTGTTACTGGGACTGAGTGGCTGTTTGTGCCACCTTGAAAATACAGACTGCAGACTCTTAGATCATTCAGTCAGAAGAATGATTTGTACTTCAAGTCAAATTTATGAGTTCTGTGGTCTGCGTGATTACTACCTGACTGCTGTTCTTCTTCAGTATTCTAACTTGTCGGCATATTAGCCGATGTATACACTTTTGTTATAAATAGCATTGACTTTTTCTGTCCAACTTTTTCTCTTACAGGTTTTTCTCTACTGCAACTGGCAAGCTCTTCTTCAGTGTTTCTAAATTTCTCCAAACTTACTTTCTGTGAGTGAATTTTGCATTTCACACCCGCAAAATTCATTGCCGAAATGTGTGAATTTAGTAAAACATTTCATGTGGTGAAATTCATGATTTCACCAGAATTTCACAGGCAAAATTAAATTTCTCTGCAACACTAGTACTGACAGAAGTGCACATGTGCAATACTCACACATGCACAGTTTGAGTTGGCACCACCGTCTTGGGTATGGCAGCCGTCATTTCCTCAGTTGTGGGGGAAAAAAAGTAGTGCCCTGCCAGGGGTATGTGTTTATGCAGCCCGCAGAAGGGAAGGGCCACAAAAACAGTACTAGTGGACTTTTTCCAGTCTGACAGCAGTCTGGTCACATGCTTGCACAGTGCTTTTCTAAAGATACTATAATGGCATACTGTCTGCACAGCTCCACCCATACAATCATAAAAATAAAAGCCTCTATGGAAAATGGTCTTGCCTCTGCAGAAAAAAAAACATTTTAGCTTTGCATTGTGGGGTTGAATATTTGGAAAATGCCAATCAGTATTGCAAATTTTGACTTTTGGGTTTATCAACTAATTTAGACTCAGAGTATCAAATTGTCTGTGATCCACAGCTGCCTGGGGATCATCCTCTTTTTATTTCTCAGGCTTTCCAATTACCATTAAAACAGAAAGGATATTTAGTTCAATGGCTTTCTCAACCAGAATAATGTTATGTTTGTGCAACTGTATAATGATGTTTGTGGCCATTTGCACTCTATTCCAGTAAGAATTACCACCCTGTAGGGGTACCGATAACAAGGAACCCTGTAAGATGATTCCAGCCCGAGTTGCCATGGGAAGGGTTCCTTGGCTAAAGGTACCTTAGGAAGGAACTCCCTTGGAGTAGAAAGGCAAGCCACTGGAGGAAGAGGGGAGGGTGGTGGGGCAAAGATAACGTACTTCAGATGGAGACTGGGAGGAACTGCTTATATAGTTCAGGAAGTACATGTGGCTGGTTGCTCACCCATTGAACTGCATGTGGAGCCTTTCAATAACTTTTTCTAATTTCATAAAAGTGGAAGGCCAGCCCCAGCAACTTCAAAAGCCTATCATAAGTTTCTTCACATTTCACACAGAGAAACTGTAATTAAGAATGCTACTATAAATCTAAAGAAGGTATTTTCTTCAAATCCTTTCAATGTCGCATTTTTCCTTATGTTCTCCCTGCCATCCAGGAAAGGGGGAAAACCTTTCTTAAAGAGATGACTTTATTAGAACTGATGCACACTCCTCCTTTCCATACTCAGCAAAATGCTTGGTTACCTGTGAAAACACCAAATTTGTATTTTGTGATCCTGAACAAGTTTTCAGATTTCAACTAGAGAAAATCAAGAGTAGGAAGAAGAAAATGTTAAAAAAAGTAGAGCACGAATCTAAAGTTATGGATCCCGATGATTTACCTCTAGTGGAGCAATAGGTTCTGATTTTATTATTAGATTCTGATTTATGTTCATGATCATATTTTGACTTACTGTTTTTTTTTTTCTTTTTTGTGTTTCAGTTCCTTTGCTAAAGTCTCATGTATGAGAGTGTTCATTATGAAGATGTAAGTTTAGGTGCTCTTGCTACACTGGAATAAAAATATTTTTTTCCACTTTGATAAATGTAATTTTCTGATATTTGGGATGATGCATAATTATAATAATACATTTGAATCAACTCAGATGTAATTTTAAACTAATTTGCTTGGACCCTCATGCTTCTGTTAAGGAAAAACATGTAATATTGACTTGGCCCTAGAAATCTTTGCCTCTGAGTTTTCACTTGCCTGTGATAAATTTGCACCCTTTAAAAAATGCAAGGCAAGAGGAACACCATCCAGATGGATCACCACTGAATTTCTTGCCTGCATCAGGAAGTGGGACCATTTGTGGGCACTGTCTAGGGAAACAGAATTCACAAAGTTCACAGTCCTCCTGCAAAGGTACAAGGAAGTCCACAATAAGTGCACTGGTATGATTAGAAAGGCCAAATCTGACTTATGTAAGGATCAGCAGACCCAGAACTGGAGTGGTGGCAAAATATTCCTGAACAAAGTCTCAGAGCTCCTTTGCAAGGGTGTTAAACCCACTTCTCCAATGCTTATGGTGGAGGATCAAGAGGTCATTGATCTCATCAAAATTGCCAGTTACTTCAACACAGCTTTTATTGACCTCAGTTCCATCATCCCAACTGAGTCTGCCAAGATCTACTGAAGGGAACTGGCTCTTGAAGCCTCCCAGATGGTGGACTCTGAACCAAGGTACCTAAATTCTACATTAAGGCTGTTTCAGTCAAAGACACCTTGAAATACATCAGTAGGCTGCTCCACAAAACTAAGTGGTAGGAGGCAGCATAGCACAGTGGTTTAAGGCTCTGAGCTGCAAATCTGGAGACATCCAGCAGACCAGACCTGGGTTTGAATCCCACAGCTTCCACTTGCAGACTCTGTGACCCTGAGCAAGTCACTTAACTTCCCTGTGCTCCCAGATCGCACCTGTAAAAAAAGCTTTCAGCTTACTGTGCTAGTGCTGGTTAAACAACTAACAACAAAAAAAAGTACTGGAGTGACTTGGTTGATATGAAACTTCTTACCCAGGCACTGAGGAACTTTTCTACCCCATCTGCAGAACATTTAACATTTCTTGTGCTACTTGCAGTTCCCAGAGAAGTGAAAATCTGCACTGGTTACATCAGTTTTCAAAAGTGGAGACCGCACTAGCCTTACCAGTTACTGACCCATTTCTATTCTCTCCCCCATCCAAGGCCCTCAAGAGAAGAGTGTCTATCCAATCTGTCATATACCTCGAACAATACGGTGTCCAATGTGTGCAGCAGTATGGCTTCCAGAAGCTCCACAATACCAATATGGCACTGTTAGAATACACCAACCACAGTATATGCATGAGGCCCTTGACAATGGTGACATAATCAGAGCTCTATATATTGACCTTACCAAAGCATTTGACCCAATCAACCATAAGGCTGTACTTTACAAATTCCTTGGACTGGGTTTGTCACAGAACACAGCTGACTGGTTCCACGGTTAACTCACCTATCGCTCCCAGCGGGTGAAGACTGACAAACTTTTGTCCAACATCAGGGGAGTATCTTTCTTTTTTGTACCCCAGGACTCCATCTTGGGCCCACTCCTATTTGGGCTCTTCATAAATCAATTGCCCAATGCTTGTCAGACAGGTAACATACTCCTTTATGCTTATGATGCACTCATCTGTTCCAATTTTTTTTTTTTATTTAAACTTCTTTATTAATTTAAATTGTACAATCAGAACAGAAAGTGTCATAAGCAAAACAGGTCATGTTCAAGTAAGTAAACATTTAGTGGTACTATTATACCCTCCCCCTCCCCCACAGACACCACTGGTAAGATACAACCTATACTGTGGTCTACAACATCCCTTTTAAAAGATCGCCTGGGGCATACCCTCCAGTTAATAAAGGATCAACAGTGTGTAGAATCAGGGCATTTTATATGCTTCTTCTAAGGGATTTACCTCAATAGCAAGGCCTCTAATTTATTCCACCTCTTGTTATATATTTGTGAACCATTCCTAAGACTAGCTATGGATTTTTCCACTCTCAAACTATATAATACTTCATTTAGCCACTCGGGATATGATATTTCATTTTGGTCAAGCCAATGGCGTAGGACCAATTGTTTAACTGCAGAGGAGATTAAGGAAATATGAAATCTCCTTTCCCTGATAGGGATTATTGAAAGGGTTCCTATCACACAGATTTCAGGAGAAAAGTATTCCTTTAATCCCAATAAAGGGTCCATTGCATTCTTTATGTTCTCCCATAGTTGGGTGACCTTACTGCACTCCCATAAAACATGAAGCAGAGAGCCCTCTGCAGCAGCATCTTGTACATGTTGCAGTGGGAAGTTTCTTCATCTTATGCAAATGTATTGGAGTGTAATAAATATTGTGAAGAATATAGAATTGGGCAAGGTGAAACCTGTCATTGGTATGATAATGGTAAAGATCTAACCAGAAGTGGTCCCAATCCTTGGACATTGCAGGCAGTGTCTTATCCCAGTAATGAGAGTTCCCAGTTATCTTAGGATAAATATATGGGAATAAGAAGGTTACTAATCGCGATACCGAGTGGGGCATCCATGTAAGGGATTGCTTGTGAAAGAGAAACTCCCCCTGGTTGATTCCCGATTTCACAGTACCCAACCATTTTACCAGCATGTGGTGGACCTGATATATTTTGAAGATTTGTACTCCTGGGAGCCCCAATACTTATAACAGAGTTCGGCTTTCCAGTATTTCTCCTTCCAGTAATAAGTCAGATACCCATTTCCCCATTAATTCTGGTGCGCGAAGGGTATTTCCTTGAAGTTTGAAGTTTGGATTTAGACATATCGGTTGAGAGACATCATATGTGGTTTTATATTTCATAGATCTACAAAGTTGTGAGTGTACTTTAAGATCAGTACCTATAACCATGTTTTTCAGCTCCCATGGCAGTCTATTCAAAGAGAGGAAGTATAGGGCTTCTGAGGAAATCCCAGTTGATGCAATCAAGTTCCTCTCTATCTATAACCAAATGGGTACATATGTTGATGAATTTCGAAGGTGCAGGGCCTGTAACCCAGCGAGCATATTTTGAAATGTGGCTAGCTAAGTAATATAGGTAAAAATTAGGTAGTTTAAGCCCCCCTAAGTGTTTTAGAGCACTAAGCTTAATATATGACCTACGTGGGCTCTTTTTCCTCCAAATAAAGTGAGATATGAGTGCATGGAGTGTTTTAAACCATGTGAGTGGGATATAAGGATTAAGCATGTGCATAGGATAGAATATACGGGGAAGAATGTTCATTTTAATAATGCTAATTTGAGCTTTCAAAGACATAGGAAGGATAGTCCATCTATCTAGGTCTTTCGTGATATCAGGTACTATGTTATCTAAATTAAGTTTCTGCCTCAAGGATTGATTCTGAGTAAGAATTACTCCAAGATAGGTGCGCTTCGTTGCCCATTCCAATCCCAGAGATATATAACTTGTAGGAGAGACATGACTGTTTAAAGGTATGAGAATGATTTTACCCAGATTTAATTTATAGTTAGAGTATCTACCAAAATGAGAGATAATATGGAAAGCTTTTGGTATTGAGGTAATAGGGTGGGTTGTATGCAACAAAATATCATCAGCATAGGCTAAGATTTTAACCTCCAGCGGGCCTAATGGAATGCCTTGAATGTGCGGGGAATCATTTAGGAGCTTAATTAATGGTTCTAGATAGATGTTAAATAAAAGAGGAGAAAGTGGGCAACCTTGCCAGGTACCTGAGTGCAAGGAATACCCTTTAGAGAGTACCCCATTACAGTATACCCTAGCACTTGGACTAGTACACAAAGTTTGTATCCAATTAATAAACCTTCTGGGGAAGCCAAATCTCTCCATTGCCAAAAAAAGAAAGTCCCAATTCACCTGGTCAAAGGCTTTCTCTGCATCCAGGGACACCAAAGCCATAGGGTCAGAGGATTCCCTGGAGACAGAGAAAATGTATTCTAATTTGTGCAGGTGATCTACAGAGGATCTTCCCCTCACAAACCCTACTTGTTCAGGCCCTATAAGCCCATCCCACACTTGCATGATCCTGCAAGCTAAAATTTTAGCCAGGATTTTTATGTCACTGTTCATAAGAGATATAGGACGATAATTGGCTGCCTTATCTGTGGGTTTATTAGGTTTCAGTAAGACAATTATAAGAGCCATTAAAAAGGAAGGATTGGATAGCCCTTTTTCACACAAATAGGAGAACACTTGGGCTAAGATGGGAACCAGCTCATCACTAAGGGACTTATAGATATTGGTGGGGAAGCCGTCTGGGCCTGGGGATTTATTTAATGCTAAGGACTGGTATAGCCTCTGATATCTCTGTTTGGGTTATTGGGAGCATTAAAAAGTGCTGTTGTTCAGGGGACAATCGTAGGAGTGGGATGGTTCTTAGGTATTCTTGAGTGTCTAGTCTCGAGGCTATGTTAAGGGGAGGGCTATATATTTGCAAGTAAAAATTATCGAATTCATGGGCAATCTCTGTTGGATTTGTCTTAAGGGAACCATCTGTATGGGAAACAATAGCCTTTACTAGGCGGGAGGACTCTTGTGCTCTGAGCCGCAAAGCTAACAAATGCCCAACTTTATCTCCATGGTCAACATATGTGGATCATATTTTTAACAGCACAAATTCAGATTTTTCTCTTAATAAGTCTGCATATTGATGTCTTAATTTAGTAAGCTCAACCTGTTCACAGTCTGTAATCTGTAAAGTTGGACTATGTTCTAGTACGGCAATCTGTGACAACAGAGTTTGAAGAGAAGCTTCTCTCTTCTTTTTCCAGGTAGAGGCGATCCTAATGCATTCTCCTCTTAGTACACGTTTAAGGGCCCCCCACATTTTATCCACCTCAGCAATAGAACCTATGTTATCCTGCCAGAAGTTCTTAATAAGCAACCATAGTCTCTCTAGGATCCAGGAGTTCCTGAGCAGTTGAGTATTTAGTTTCCATATTTTATCCCATCTAGAATTTTGGTGGGGAATATATTGGAGCCAGACTGGAGAGTGATCCGATAGTACTTTGGATGCTATCCCGGTATCAGAAATGTTTGGAAGGGTCTCAGTACCGACTAGGAAGTAGTAAATCCAAGAGGATGACTTGTGAGCAGGGGAATAATAGGTATATTTACGGTTTGTGGGGTGAAAAATTCTCCATGGGTCACAGAGACCCCCCATAGTTAGGAGTTCCTGCAATGCCCTTTGTGCAGCAGATGTCTCAGTGACCCTTCTCTTTGATCTATCTAGGTCAGTGGTAATAGTAACATTCCAGTCTCCAGCTACAATTAAAGGAAGGTGTATGAATGGAGAAAGGATCTTTATTAAACTAGTAAAACACGTGGATGACAGGACAATGGGCCCATAAATACAGCCCATGAGTATGTCTATTTGGTCCAGAGTACCATATAAGAAGAGGTATCTACCTTCAGGATCCTCAATAGCCTGACGTAGCTGGAGATTTAATCCCCTGAAAAAGAGGATAGCTACCCCACATTAATTAGTAGAGTTTCCTGCCCCATAACTCTGCCCCACCCATTGACGTCAAAGAAAGAAATTCTCCAAGGCCGGGAGGTGTGTTTCTTGGAGGAAAGCAATTTGACATTGTAAAATCTGCAAGTGTCTTAATATCTGGAATCGTTTACTATTAGTCCGTGCCCCTTTAATATTCCACGATATACATTTCATATTATTTTGCTTCTCTATGGGTTGTCCTCATGTATTGTGAGATGCTGTATAGCTAATCAATCTTATGGAGTGGTGTCTGATCCCTCCCCCCTTCCCTTCCATCTCCCTTAATAAAAATTCCCAAAGCAGTAATTCCCCCTCCTTCCCCCAAAATAATTCTTCTATATCTGGTCCCTGTCACCAGACTATTATGCAGTCTTGGGCCGCAATAGTCGTAATCTGTCCTGAACATTAACTAACTCCTTCCCCTGCCCCACCCCCATTGAATAAAGATCTACCTTATCTATAGTGAGTTCCATTCAGCTTATATAATGTATTGTAACCACCCAATTGGGTTATACAGATCAAGTTACTTTCTATGCATTCACGGCATGCTAGAGAAGAAAAAAAAAACTTTACTATAATAGAAATTATTTTCATGCCAATAATTGCAAAAGAGTTAGCCTAGTATACAGTAAATTCCTGAAGTTCTTAGTAGAATTATTAGAATTTCTGTATAAGGAAAATAAACCGCGCAGTGGTCATTGCCAACATACGGAAACTTGACATTTCCTAGGCATTGTCTACCAGAATATATAACAGTATAAAAGTTAGGGATAGCAGTCTCTGCAAGAACCTTCAACAAGCTAAGTTCCTACTGCCTACGTAATTGGTATTGGATCCTGGTGTAGTAGCCTAATCTAATTGTAAAACTCGAAAGGCTTCCACTTGTACAATCAAATCTCCATCCTGAACAATCCTAAACAAATATATAAGGCTTTGTATTTATGTTAGTAATTATAGAAGGGTTATACACAAATTAAAGCAAGTCACTTAAAGTCTCAGTATTAGCAGATGCACATAATGAAACAAGTAGTGCAG
This sequence comes from Neoceratodus forsteri, assembly GCA_016271365.2. Classification (NCBI taxonomy): domain Eukaryota; kingdom Metazoa; phylum Chordata; order Ceratodontiformes; family Ceratodontidae; genus Neoceratodus; species Neoceratodus forsteri. The sequence continues at coordinate 592,320,769 of CM028133.1, read as the reverse complement.
TTGACCTCTCCAGAAAAATAAGCCTATTACTGCAAAAAACATCGTCTTCACAAGTCAGTGATTCACTTAAATGCTTGAATCTACTCATGTAAATTGCCTTCTATGGAAAAATCTTTTAGGGTTGCCAGAGCAATGCATCAGACATACTATTTACAATTTATATGTTTCCTGTGGAGATCCGACGCATATTCACAATGCAGGAGTGCTCATTTCGATACAGATGTAGCAGAGCACTTGCGGTTTCATGCAGTAATCTGCCGTATCCCAGTCTTAACCTAAGAGTCTCCAAAATTGAAGCAGTTAAGCTGTTTTTCTGTATAGTGCAGCACTTGAGATAGAGAAGCTAACCAAGACATTGCTTCTTACCATCCTTTGCATCGGGGATTCATGCAGTGCATTGCATGCTGCATTTACACTGTTGCAGAAAATTGAGGTCTCCAGACTGTTATACAGTTTTGGGCATGATATGTAGGATATACACTTCCTGTAGAGACCCGATGCAATTTCTTGATGTAGGAGTATTCATCTTGAAGCAGATGCAGCGGAGCATTCGCAGTTTAGTGCAGTAATTTATTTTACCATAGGCATTAAGTGGGGGGACTACAAATATGAGGCAGTTAAGCTGCAAATCCAGATAAGGCACCATTTAGGATAAAGTGACATAACCAAGACATTGGGTTTTTTTTTTTCCCCCCTTTTTTTCTTTCTTTTTCTCTTCCCTTCTTCCCCATATTTTGTCTTGGGAAATTTGTTCAGCTCATTGCATGCCACATTTACATCATTGGACTCCGCAGTGTCGAAAAATGAAGTCAGATCTCACTCACCAGCCATTGCATTCACTTAAAGAGATCTGGGTATAGATCTTTCAGGCCATTCGTAGCTTGCTCCGCAGTTTCAAAATTCTGCCAGCTGTCATGGTGAAGCACTTGGAGCATGGCAGGATATTTCAGTTTGAAGTGAATCCCTGCTGCAATGAGCTTGGACACTGTTGGGTGAAACTCAGTCCTCCTTGGCCGCACAGATTTTGGTAAGTCCTGAGCTATTCTGATCCTTCGGTCTTCCCACAATAATTCTTTTACTTCTCGGTTTTGGTAAGGATATGTTGCTAATCTTGGAAGTTTAACAGGCGGAAAATTATGGGTAATGGAGGAGATCCAGATGGTGGTACAGATGTCAGGGACCTGTGGGCTTGTTCGACTATATATTCTGGGCCACTGGAGGAGGGGCCAGCCAGTTTATTACACAATTTTTGTATGAATAGAATGGGCGAAGACCCTTCCTCGCCTTCAGGGATACTCAGAATCAGCAAATTATTTTGTCATGAACTCCCTTCAAGGTCTTCCATTTTTGACTCCATGCTTTCAACACGACGCTGAAGTTGAGCTAATTCAGGATTGGTCCTCGCTCTTCTGTCATCAAGGGAAGAGATGCAACTCTTATTGTCTGAAGTGCACTGGGCTAGCAGTGCCATTGAAGAAGTAATGCTTTGGATCAAGGTAGCTAAGGAGTCAAGGGTGTCTTTTAAAGGGGAGATTCCTTCCAAAAACTTTTCTTCAGTCAATGCGGCCTGGAGACTTGCGTTGGCGGGTGCCCCCACAGGGGATGTCTTTGTGTGCTTCGCTGATTTGTCTCGAGTCGGAGTGGTTGGCGGAGTGTGTCTAGGTAAGCTGTCATGCATTTCAGACTCCATTCCCTTCAGTTCTTGGCCCCACAGGGCTCTAGGCGGTCTTTTGAAAATAGAGTATGCCAGTTTTAAGTTTTAAAAGACTAAAAAAGCCCCTGAAATCTGTTTACCAAGGAGTGGAGCAGGAGCAGGAGAAAAAACGTCTGTTCCAGTGGCCATCACGTGCCCCTCTGTTCCAAAATTTCTGACCTTGACAGCCTTACCACCACTCTCCAAACTAACGTTAGCTCACTTGAAAGCTGATTCACCAGCAACAAACTGGTCCTCAATTAGAAAAAAAAACAAAGACCACGTTCTTCTCTAGCCTCCCACAGAAGAGGAACTTTGCACCCTTTGTCATTAGAAATGGTCAAGGACAGAATCTTGAGCAGGTGGAGACCTTCAGATACATTGGAGTAACTCTGGATGGCACCTTATCTTTTGCACTCCATGTTGACAATCTGGTGGCCATAGTTAACAGAAGGCTGGGTGCCCTGTATTGGAACAGGAACAATCTTCACTGGGGATGCTAGATGCCTTAATGTGGCCAGCTCCATTCTGTCACTTATAGATTATGGACTCCCTGTATATACAGCTGCCTTTGACATGGTGCTAAACAAAGTAAATGTGAACTATAATAAGGCTTGCTGCTTTGTACTTGGTGCAGATAACCACAATCATAGTTGTGCCCTTTACACACTTACTAACCGGCTATCTTTACCTGGTAGAATAAAGCTTCAGACCTGTTTGCTAACTAAAAATGTGCTCTTGAGCCTAAAACCCCCTGGTTTAATAAATTGCTTCTGCACTGTCTCCAAACAATACAATATCAGGATTATGGCCAGGAATGTCTTTAAGCCTCCTTTCTGGTGTTGTCAGCTGGGCAAGCAGTCATTTGCAGTAAGGGCCACTAAATGGTTAAACAAACTGCCTGATACACTGCTGAATCTCACGAAGTTTAATAGAGCTTTACCAGCTGCCTTTGCAGTCCAATACAACTGTAACCATTAAACAGTTTTATTTAGTTTCTGTCTGTACATAACATGTGACATTTTATACAATGATCTGTATGGATTTTTTTTTAAAAACTGTACTGTATGTAATTGTTCTGCCTTAAGTGCTTTGAGCCTGACTCGACTGTATTTCCTCTGGAACTGCTTATTGTAGGTGTAATTTTTTTGTGACTGCATTTTGATATGGAACCTTTGTAAATGAACACTTTTTCAAACAAAAGGTCATCTCCAAATTTTACAATAAATAAATAAATAAACTTTAAATTTTTGATTGATTTTGAATTACACTTCATTGTAGGGTGCATGTTTTTTTCTGAATTTGCTCTGAATGAAAATTATTTGAAAAACTATAAATAAAAAGTAAGAACACAAACAAACAATGTAATGGCACTGTACCTGTTAACTTTGCTGCATGAACAACCATGAGACTGTATTTTATTTTTAATTAAGAATCTGTAGTTTGTGGTGATTTTGTCTTTATGGATGATGTGGGAGTGGGGGTGCATTTTGTGGTTTGTAAGTGCTAATTAGGAATTTGTTTTAAAAGAGAGAACAAGATATTGTTGTGTGACAGGTACCATTTAATACAGAGAGGAGAGTCAGCTGGGAACAAGGAAATGGAGTACAGTGGTAATTGGAGTGAGAACAAAATTGTGCTTTTTTGAATGACATGGTTTAAGAGGACTCACATCTTATAGCTGCATAACTGGTGAGTTCTCTAATGGCATAGTACTCACCAATTATATGACTGTAAAAGCCAAGCAATTATAGACTTATTTTGCTTCTTACTACTGTATATCAAGTGTCAGAGCATTGCAAATAGTGAGTGGGCTGAAGTTTGATTGGGCACCTAGAGCGTACAATTGTAGACTGAATTTTGTAAAGGCAGGTAATGCTTGAAAGGCAAAAGTATAAACTAGGGGACGGGTTTGCACCCTAGCCTAGCCATAAGGTTCCAACACTCCTGCCCTAGATACTAGCCTGTATTACAATCAAATTATGTCTATTTTAAACCTATTCCGTAATTTAGAAGATCCCAGTGAAACAGTAAATAACCTTAATAAGACCATGTAAACCCTATTTTTAGAAATATAGTTATCCAATACAACCTGGCTGAGGTGCAGCATGTCAGTTTCAATTCCCATAGCTAAATGGGTACTTCACCTCAGTTTTCACCAAGGAAAATGGAGGGGCTGCATCATACATAGGAGGAGACGTTGAAACTGAGGAGGGGGGACCAGTACCGATCAGCGGGGCTGGGAAGGGGGGCATCACTGGAAGGTGGGGGAAGGCAAAGCAGGGGGAAGAGGTAGTGGAGGTGGAATTCACAGCAGAGAGAGTGAGGCAAGCCCTCAGGTCCCTTAAGAAGGAGAAAGCACCGCTGCCAGATAAGTTGCATCCCAGAGTACTGAAGGAACTAGCAGATGTCCTTTCGAAAACACCTGGTGGAGCTCTTCAGCATCTCTCTAAGGACAGGGTGGGTGCCCCAGGACTGGAAGGTGGTGCATATAGTGCCTATCCACAAGGGGGAATCAAGGGAGATGGCAGGGAACTACAGACCCGTCAGCCTGACATCAGTGGTGGGCAAGGTGATGGAGGGAATTGTCAAGGAGAGACTGGGGAGGACCTGGAAAAGTTGGGGTGCCTGTACGATAAACAGCATGGATTCATCCTGAGGAAATCATGTCAGACAAACCTTGTGGAGTTCTATGACTGGGTGATGAGTGCCTTGAACCTGGGTAGACCAGTGGACATCCTCTTTCTTGACTTCAGCAAGGCGTTTGACTCTGTTCCTCAAGGGGGCCTGTTGGATAAGCTGGGAGAAATGGGGGTTGGGGACCAGAAGATCAGATGGTAGGAAATTGGCTTCAGGACTGGATCCAGGGGGTCGTGGTTGGCGGGATAGTCTCATCCCCAAGGAGGGTCATTAATGGGGTCCCTCAGAGTTTGGTCCTTGGGTCCTTACTGTTCAACACCAACATCTCTGACATAAGGAAGGGTATCAGGAGTGAGATGAGTCTGTTTGTGGATGACTCGAAACTGGGGACGGTGGTGGATGGGGAGGAGGGGAGGGCAGGGTGGCCCTACAGGGGGATCTGGAGACTCTGGAAAGGTGGTCTAGAAAGTGGAAGCTGAGGTTCAATGTAGGGAAGTGCAAGGTACTGCATCTGGGAGCCAGAAATCCAGGCCAAGTGTACACCCGGGGGTGGGGGAATGCTACAAGTCTCGACAGCTGAGAAGGACCTGGGGGTGGTGATGGATGTCAAGATGAACAACTCGGGGACTTGTAGGAGGGCAGCGGAAAAAGCCAACACGATGCTGTGATGCATTGTTAGGGGGAAGTGATACTCCCACTGTATAACTGCTTGGTGAGGCCGCACCTCGAGTACTGCATGCAGTTTTGGAGGCCACACTTAAAGAGGGACATTGAACTCCTTGAGAGGGTCCAGAGGAGGGCAACCAAAATGATTTGGGGCTTGGGGGGACAGGACCTATGTGGAGAGGCTCGAAGAGCTAAATATGCACACATTGGAAGAGAGAAGGGACCGGGGGGACATGATAGAGGTCTTCAGGTACATGAAGGGGGTAAATAGGGGAGGAGCAGTCAGGATGCTCGGAAGGAAGGAAGGAAGGAAGGAAGGGGGAGCAACTAGAGGGCATGGGTGGAAGCTGGAGGGGGGGAGATTCAGGTGAGAAAGGAGGAGGTGCTACTTCACTGAGAGGGTGGTGGAGCCATGGAATGCGCTGCCCAGGGGGCTGGTAGAGGCAGAGACAGTGGAGGGGTTTAAGAGGGGGTGGGATAGGTACAGGGGAAGGGTTCTGAAAGCAAAATCCAATGCAGTGAGAATATCCAGGACTGGGAAGGGAGAAGCCAGAGAGGGAGAGGGGGGCAGCAAGGTCAGCTTCTAGGGTGGGGGCTGACCAAATGAGCAGACATGAAAGACCATTAGTCCTATTCTGCTGGGATTTTAGTAAGTTAGTATGTTAGCTATAAAGTCACATAGTAAGTCAATGATGTTGCTTTGACCACAATATCACACAGCTGTCCTAATTGTGTTTTAATCACCTTGATACCTATCTTGATTAGTGAAACTATGGTTTATAAAAGCAGTAATCTACATAACTATCTGGTTCCTTTGACATAATTTAGCTTTGTCGTAGGCCACTAATTAACCAGATGTTTTATGGCAGCAGCTTGGTGTCTTGGGTATTAGGGCTTAATTAAACTGATTATGTTTGTATTCTTGATTTGTCCTCTTTATCTATGTGATTAGGAATTTTGGTTTTAGTTTATTTATAGAAAAGTCTGAAAATAGTGTTATCTGTAGTACCATATGTAAAGAAGGCACATTTCCTCTTATAATTATTTTAAAATTGGCTATTTAAGACACTGTTTTATTAATCTGTTTGGCTGTTAAAGTTCCTAGAACCTGTGTTTGGGGATTTCTTTATTGGTGTTAGATTTATTTTACAGCTTTGGAGGTTTTTGTGCAGAACTCTGATATTGGAGACCTGATATCTCTTTGATCCCTTTCTTTAACAGCATTGTGGTAACATAACTCACATTGCAATTGCAACCTGATCAGCAGCATTAGCCTGCCCCCCAAACAGAAAGGTCTGCTCCATTACTGTACCTAATAAAGGACTACCTAGCTATTTTCCATGTAAGGCACAGAATTGTCTCCTACAGTTGTAGCCACTGACATGACCAGATATGTCCTGAAATTACTGTGCTACCTCTAAAGAGATTTCCTGCCTGGCTGCATATCTTGAGGTATCCAGACAACTTGATGGCTACAGTTGTATCTTTACCTCTTTGATTTGTTTTGGAAAATAGCATGCTACCCACCGAGCAATGATCACAAAGTAAAAAAAACTGTTAGGTAGTAATGATACCTTTATAAGGGCAATGGGTAGTTTAGGGATCAGAAGTTTTTGTCAAGTGTTTGAAACACTTTCCTTATGGAAAGATTTTAATGATCTTGAATGCATTTATATCTAAATTGCTTGTTTACCTACCAAAGGTGTAAACACATTTTGTTCAATCTTGAGTCTCTCTGACCCCGCCAGCAAGCTGGTTTTGGGTTCTCTTCCTTTTCAGTGGCAGAATTTAAAGGGGCACTGTCAATCCTTTTTGCACCATATTATTTCTAGTTGACAACCCACATTTTATGATTGTTTATCATCTCTAAAATTCATTTAAGTTGTTGGTTGTTTGACCTGCTTCCTTTCTTAGAAGAACTAAAATGCTTGGGCGTGGTTCAATTATACACAACCTTGTTTTGCTCTAAACCCTTAATCTGTTGTCATTGCATATATCCTGAATAAGTAGTGTGTGAAATTGAAAAACTTTGCCCTGTGAACTATTTCATGAAATTCGCACATTTCGAAAAAAATTTCATGGGGCAAAATGCAAAATTTTTCCCCTTGGGTGAGCAAAAGTTTGCCCATTAACTGGTGAAATTTCCCGCTCAAGCGTGAAATTTCACCACCCATGGGTGAAATTTCATAATTTTCACCACTTATTAAGACTTCCTGGTGTCTAGTGCACCCCCCCAGGTCACTCACAGGCCCAAATGTAGAAGAAAAAGTTATTTCTTCCTGGTGTCTAGTGGTGCCCCCCACCCCAGCCAGTCACCGGCTGAAATTGAATAAAGCTCCCATCCCCCCAGTTACCCTCATGTCCTCCTTGTTTATTTTTATTTATTTTATTTTATTTATTTGTTCTAGGATTACAAATACCTTTGAGCCAAGGCTCTTTTACAAAGGTTCCATGTCATTGGTACAACTGAGACAAACATAAGCAAAGATAACAGTTTATAAAAAAAAAGCAGTCTTGTAGAGGAAAAAGAACAGTAAGGTGAAACTTTGGGAGGGGAAGGAAAGGAGGAGGGTGAAATCAGGGAGACTAAGTGGATGGGAGAGAAGGGAGGTAGGTGGGGGGAACAGAGAGAGGAGAATTGGAAGGCGGGTAAGAATAGAGGTAGTGCAGCCGGGTGGCATTTGTCATGTGGGTCAGTAGGGGAGGTGAAGATGGGGGGGGGGTGCTGGCAAAGTGCAGGAGTGGAAGTGGATCCAAAAGGGCATCTTCAGCTATGGAACCAAAAGACATGTTTAGCCACATGTTTAGTTTGTAAAAAAAAAATCAAATCCCCACTCCCTACAAGCACACAATCATGCATTGAAGTGCTCAGTCATGCTGCCAGCCATGGAGGTGATTGGAGGGCTGTGCCAGTGGCCTGATTGGGGTACTGTGAGGGGGAGTGGGGTGGGCGCTGTGTGACTGATGAGAGGGTGGGGGTGAGGGGTCCACTAGACACCAGGAAGTGGGGTATGATTTTTTCTCTTTTACAAGGAGGACATGAGGGTAACTCAGGGGGAAGGCCTTTATTTAATTTTGGCCAGTGATCAGCCAGGGGTTGGGAGGACCACTAAACACCAGGGAGAAATAACTTTCTTTTCTACATTTGGGCTAGTGAGTGGCTGGTGGGTAACCACTAGACAACAGGGAAATTTAATTTTAATGATGCAGATGCCCATTTGTTGGGGGTGAAATTGCAGGTGAAATTTGACCATTTTGCCGCAATTTCAAAAGTTTGCAAGGTGAAATTGCCAATTTTGTGGTAATTTTGCTGGCGAAATTTTATTTTGCAACATCTCTAATCCTGAACATTAGGAACACCTCCAAACAGTACAGTCACCCATGATGCAATGGTTTCCTCTCCCTCCTGCAGCATCACAAGTGACTAAATAGTGTTAGGGGCATTGCCAGAGGAGGCAGTATAGCGCAGTGGATTAAGGCTCTGATCTGGAGACCTGGGTTTGAATCCCACAGCCACCTAGGTACATACTGTATGATCCTGAGCAAGTCACTTAACTTCCTTGTGCTCCCAGGTTGCATCTGGAAACAAGCTTCCGCTTAGTGTGCTACTCCTGGTTAAACAATGTTCCCTTTCCAAGGTCTAGGAAAGATACAGTGGATGTTGATCAAATAATATAAACAAACACGTTTTTGTACGGTGACACCAGTATGGTGATCAGTCTGTTTATTACTTTTAAAAAGAGAAAAGAAACACGATCAAACTAATAGCTACAGCAGCAATCTCTATAGAATATGAGTAATATGAGTAATCATAACATGTGCTTTTAATACTGTGTAAATCTGAAGCCTATAAGGTGGTTGACAGTGTCTATTTAAAAAGCTGCTGATGCCTCTGGAAATTCTTTAGAAAATATGTTTATGAACAGTTCAGTATGTATTCAAATATAATCTATAGATTTCTCCTCCTCCTTATTTTGACTAAGGGTAGTTTGCATGAAAACAGGATCTTTATCCTTTAGAGTTCCCTTTTCTTTGCAGCTTATTCCCTACTTGAAATCATAGTTTTCGGCTATGATGTCCCAGTCTGTTGTATAAAATGAATTCATGGGACAAAAGAAGTATCATGACATCAAGAGTGGAAGAAGCAGTCTTGTTTTCATACATATGACCTCAGCAATAAATAACGGGGAGAAGATATGCAGAGACATTGTGAAATATAAGCTGTATTGTGTGAAGACACTATGTTTTTCAAATGTCTGCTGGAGGCTTTTGCTACAGAAGCACATTTGTCTCACCCTGCCTGTTCCTTTTACTAAGGGATTAATTGGAGAGCAACAGTGATTGATTGGGCTCCACACAGTGTGTCAGTTTTAGGACAGGGGAGAGCTACTGCATATTTACAATTTTCAGTCAGTTAAAGCACACATGTTAATGTATCTTTTCCTGTTGGCTGAAAAAGATGTACATGTGGCACCTGTCTCCATCTGGAATGGATAGGCCATGCAAAGGCAGCAGTGCAGGATCAGACTGGGTTTGTTTTTGTCATTGTCAGTGGACAGAGAATGGGAAACTTGGTTGTCTCTGGCAGCTGGTTATGGGCACAGGGTGGGGTTGGGGAAGTGAGTTGCAGGCTTTGTTGACTATAGCAGCAGCTTGGTTTGAGGACTGAATTATGGGTGAGGTCAACTTGACTGGAGAGGGCAGTTAGTTCTTAAGCACAGGTTGCCCACTTTAGCATGTGCCTGAACAAAATACTAACTATCCTAAACCAAACAGAGTTGGTATTGAAACCTACCAAAGGCATGAACCCAGAGGGATTCCATAACTGGAAAAAGCTAGCTGCTAAGGGGCTCAGTCTTGGAGGTGTGGTGGTCAGTGGTGTTAATTTTATTGTGATTAGACTAATTTGGAGCCAGTGCTAAAGGCTGTGGGTGGATTACAGGTTACCAACTCCCTAAACTAATATACATGAAGGGCACCCAAATCTGAAATCTCAAAAAATTAATATGAATATTAGATTACATGGGCTTAACTTTATACCCCTCTCCCCAGGAAAAGGAAACATGGACTCCTATGATTCCTCTGAATTTCAGTGTGCTTTGAGCCTAGGGCAGCAAAGGCTCACTATAGGCTCAGTGAAAACACCCTAACTTCCATATACACCAGGTGATCTTCCCAAAACTAGTATTAATGCTCCATTAAGAACAAGCGGCATAAGTGTAGCTGAACCACACTGACTCTCAATGCAGGGTTCAGACATAACTTTTCTGAGGCTAGCCAACAGGGAAAAGTAAAGTACAATAAGAAGAAAGGGTTAGTGTTCCAAAGATGTTTGCACTCACCAGTGGTTACAGTAGAAGACATTTAAAGGTTGGATTGTTGTGCTATACAGCTTCTGGTGCAATGGCCCACACATTGATCCTTGAGATCAAGAAAATAAACTGGAGACATTGAGCAACAATAGTCTGTAGCAGTCTAGACAAAGCCCCAGGATAGCAAAACAGTGTTACAGTCTGCCCTAAATGCACCACCTCTTACCCATCACTTCTCTCTCTGTATGCTAACCTCCCCCCCAACCTTCTGCATCATTTTCATTTTTGGCTAAATGCTGGTTTGCCACTGTTGCTTCTTATCTCTGCTCTCTCCATACCCTCCATCTTATCCTTCTACTCCCTCTGCTCATCTGGTACTCACTCTTTCCATATCCCTCACTGTAAAGCTACAACTGGTCAGTCTGACATCTTTATTTGCCTTCCAACTCTTAATCTCTCACTCCTGTTATGACTCTTATCCTGACTGTATTCACTCAAACCACTCTTTCTGGTGCACAATTCTGCAGCTAGCCATATTCTGGACTCCCTGATACCATGCACCCTGTTCCTACTACTCCTTACTAATGCATTCCAGATTACTTCTGCATTGTCTGTTAATTGTATATTTTAAAAATCTGTATAGTGTAGTACTTTAGTCATTTTAGTCTAGTTAAAATTCTGTTGTGCACCTAATTATATAGCACCATTGTAGTGTGCAGGGGAAACAACAAGAACTAGTGCAACAAGCTGTTAAAAGGAAAGAACAGGGAAAGGAACTAATACATAATGCAAAGCCTAACTAGCAAATGAATAAATTGCATTGAGTGCATGAGAGTATGGGGGTGTAGGTCGATTTGAATGTTGTAACTGTTGGTTAGAAATTTTAAGGAAGGTTTTTTAGAGGTTTCATTCCTGCCCAGTATGCATCAGAATTGCAGCATTAGCTGGTGAGCTACTGCAGGTAAAAGCACAACTTGGTATGTATAAGGTGCAGCTGATTGGGGACCAGATCAGAGGAATAATAATAATAAACCACTTCCCAAAGAGTTCAAAAGACCCATTTGCATGACTTTATCTGCACCATTGTGAGCAGTGTAGATCAGGTCATGTAAACAACTTGAGGAACATTGTACATCACTCCACTGTGGTGAACCGTGATCTCTGTTTTGCTGGGATTGTGTACTGGTGCTGGCATTTTTTGCAAGTGTGTAAACATGCTGTTCTGCCTGCACTGGTGCAGCCCTCTGAATCAACTGGACCTACCCAGTCTGCTTGGTTTCCCTGCTTTTGTAGTTTTTAAATAATAGTCACTTGCTCACCTCATACACAGCACCATATCACATCTGTACACCATATAAACGTCTAGGCTGATGAATGCATGTTCACCATTTTCAACATCAGGGGTAGCTGTCAGGGCAGCTGCTATAATTTTTTAAAAATAAGATCAATCCACATTAAACACTGTTCCCCCCCCCCCCCACACATGGAAAAAATGCCAGAAGGTCAGTTGCGTTGATGTAGGGGACTGCTGAGTGAATGAGATTACATTACTGCAGCCTGAATGGAGCAGCCTGCACCACAATGCAACCCCTGAACAAGGTACATAGATACATAGATACATAGATACATAGATACTAGATATTAGACAGGTGTCGGCAGATAAGGGCCTATGGCCCACCTAGTCTGCCCATTTGAGCTTGTAAGTTCAGTTTGTTTTCCTAGAAGTCTATTTCCCTTACCCTGACCTCTAGAATTCCTTTATGTCTATCCCATGCATTCTTAAATCCGTGATTGTTTCAGCTCCCACCACTTCCTCTGGCTGGGTGTTCCACTTGTCCACCACCCATTCTGTGAAGAAATTCTTTCTCATGTTTCTCTGAATCGTCCCTCCTCCAACTTCATCCCATGCCCCTAGTCCTGAAACATCTTTTTCGCTTAAAAATAGTGTTTTCCTGCACCCTGTTCCTCCCTGTAAGATACTTGTATGTCTCTATCATATCCCTCTCCTCCCTCTCCTCCCAGGGAGTACATGTTCAGTTCCTTCAACCTGTCTTCATGGGACTTGTGATGCAACCCATGCACAATCTTTGTTGCCCTCCTCTGAACCTTCTCTACCCTGTCTATGTCCTTACGTAGGTATGGTCTCCAGAACTGTACACTGTACTCCAGGTGGGGCCTCACTAGTGTCTTGTATAGCGGAATTATGACCTCCCTTTTCCTGCTGGTGATGCCCCTGCCTATACATCCCAGCATCCTATTTGCTTTACCTGATGCCTTGTCACACTGTTTCCTCTTGAGGTCATCAGAGATGACAACCCAAGATCCCTTTCCTGCTTGGTGCATGCTATATCCTCACCCCCAACTGATATATTGTGCCAGGTTTTTGCCTCTATATGCATTATCTTGCACTTTTGCATTGAATTTCAACTGCCAAACCCTTGACCATTCTTCAAGTTTCTGCAGGTCCCTTCTCATTCTGTCTACACCCTCTGGTGTGTCTACTCTGTTACAGAGCTTTGTGTCATCAGCGAGCAGTGAAATTCTGCCTTCTAGATCCTGTGCAATGTCACTGATGAAGATGTTGAATAGGACCGGTCCCAGCACTGATCCCTGTGGTACCCCACTGGTCACTCTTCCCTCTGTGGAGTGACAGCCATTTACCACCACCCTCTGTGTCCTGCCACCCAGCCAGTTACCTACCCACCCCACTACTGTCCTGCCCACACCCATATTCCCCAGTTTGTGTAATAGTCTTCTATGTGGCACAGTGTCAAAGGCCTTGCTGAAGTCCAGATAGGCCATGTCCACTGCCCTCCCCTGATCCACCTCCCTAGTCACCCAGTCAAAAAATTCAATGAGGTTGTTCTGACATGTCCTCCCCCTGGTGAAACCATGCTGCCTTGGGTCCTGTAGGTAGGTTATGTGAACACACCAAAAGAGTTTTAAAAGGAGGTTGGACATAAATTGTTAAAGGAAAGGGGAATAAATTCTACAAGGAGGGGGAGATAACACCTTTGATGTGATATCATTTAATTGTTATGCAGTACTTAGTAGCTCATTCAAACCAATTAACAACTTGGGGGAATCAGATAAATCTGGATTTCAACACAACAGTAAGACCTAAAGTAAAACAAAAAGTAATACAATGCTCTCCAATGAAAAATAATGCAATGCCCGCCAATGACACAAATGAATTTATAATGGTAATAACTACTGGGGACTGTATTGTAAGTGACACTTAATGATATGTGAGTGCAGGAAATAAGAATAATATAATAGTTATATGCTTCCAGGATCATCAGCTGAGATAGATATGAACAAGATAGTTCACATAGTAAAATGTGTGTGTGTGTGTGTGTGTGTGTGTGTGTGTGTGTGTGTGTGTGTGTGCGCATGTAGGGGTGGGAGTGGGGACCTGAAGTCATTATCCATATAGGGACAAATGACTTGGGGGGGGGGGGCCCATAGAAGAAGTTGAAAAAGACTTGCAGAACTACGAGAACAAATCATTAATATATCATCATCATTATAGCAGAAGTTGCTAATGCACTTAATACCAAATTTACCAACCTAACTCAATACTTCACCAAGCTCCCCCCTCACAATCCCAGTCCTCCCCTCCTCGACCAACTTGCTAAGGACCCCAACATACCTCCATTATATTTCAGGGCTATCTCCATCAGTGAAACACACAAGCTTCTCCTCAGCCTCCCCTACAGGGGCAGTGCCTGTAGTGATGGCACCTCCCCCCACTTCCTCTGAATTCTAGCCCAGGCCATTGCCAAACCCCTTGCTATGGTCTTTAATCTCTTCCTCACTACAGCCTCGGTACACTCCATATGGAAACAGGGTAGGGTCATCCCGGTCTTTAAATCCAATGACCCTAGCAACATGGACAACTACCACCCTCTATGTATCCTCTCCCATCATAGTAAACTGCTGGAAAAGATTGTACACCGCCAGGTTATTGATTATGTGACAAAATATAATCTCCTCTGCCCTCAGTAGCATGGTTTCAGAAAGGGTCACAGCACCTCTATGGCCCTGGCCTGTTTCTCTGATCAAATTTTTTGGAACATGGATGATGGTAAGCTGACTGGTGCTGTCTTTGTGGACCTCACCAAAGCATTTGACTTGGTGAATCACAATATCCTCCTCAGCAAACTAAATAGCCTTTGTTTGTCTCTGGCCACAATCAACTGGTTCAGTGACAACCTCTCTGGCCACTCCAAAATGGTTTACATGGGCAGTACTAACTCTGCTACCATGTCTGTCTCCACTGGTGTCCCCCAGGAGTCCATCCTTGGTTCCATTCTCTTCTTCCTCTTTGTAAACTGTAACCTGTCTCGTCATAGCTCTGAGTATCCTCCTCCCACTATTGGATTACTGTTTACCCATCTACACTGTAACCTCTGCCACCAACCTATCAAAATTATATACAATCAACAACAACATCTGCTGATTTGCCCTACTGGCACCCCACGTCACCCACCACTGCACACTCTATCAGGCTCTTGGATGGCTCCCCCCTCAAGCCAGATGCAGCTATCTCCTGGCTTGTACCATGGACAAGGCCATCCATAATTCTGTTATATCTCCTCTCCCCTCCCTTCTACAGCCCAAGACCTTTAGCCATGACCTTCACAACTCCACAAGCCTCCTGCTTGAATGCCCATAAGTCTCCACAAGCATGGGTCAGCAGGCTTTCCTCCTCGGCTGTCCTTACCCTTTGGAACAACTTGCCATCTTCCCTTAGAGCCCTGAGCTCCCAACAGCTTTTCAGCTCTCTCCTCAGGATGCACCTACTGTCCAGTGTTACCTGCACCTGCACCCTGGGATAATTTGGTACATCACCTTTTCTCTCCCTCTCCCCCACTCTTTTTACTACTGGACTTAGCCTCATCATCACCTTATGCAACCATACTAATTTGTATCATACCTCTGCATTACCAATTGGCAAATATACTAAACTGCTTTACGAGTTAGTGCTGTCTTGCTATCTCTGTATAGTTTTTCTTTGTAATCACTGTTAGTACTCCATTAACTACCTTTGTATAAATGCTTCCTGTATTATCACTGCCTCCTGGGACAGTCTTGCCTTAGCACTGTATTTGTATTACCTTTGTTCTCTGTTGGTACCTGTCTGTAACTTGTTGATTGCTGCTACCTTGTCCCTGTATCTGTATATTACCTGAGCCCTCGGACTTCACTTTGTTATTTGCTATTACCCTGTCTCTGGATTGTTATTGCCTGTACCTTTGTAATTCTACCGGGTCGCACCTGAAAATAGGCACTTGACTGTCTAGCATGCTTACCTGGTAAACAAAAGCTAAATAAATACAATAAATGTAATTTCCCCCTATTTTAAGTAACTTGCACTCTGTATTTTTTTCATTTTTGCATTGTATTCATGGTCGTATTGTTTTTCATTTTTGCTTTATTGCTCTATTCCTGTGCCATCTATGTGGCCCAGGTCATGCCTGTAAAAGGTCCTTGGACCTGTGCACTTGCCCAGTCAACAAATGAATAAATGAATGAATAAATAAATAAATAACATTATAATTTTCAGAGGTTTGGTCCAAGGCAGAAAGTGGGACCACTGGGATTCCATGCTTTAATACCTAGTTAAAGAAGCAGTGCATAGAAGAAGACTTTCGATACATAGGAAACTGGGGAAAATTACAGAAAGACAAACAGTGGTACTATAAAGATGGCTTACGTGTATCACTAGGTAGAACTAGTGCCACCGAGTCTGCCCATTTTTCTCTACCTGCAGTATCCCCACAGACCCTAAATGATCTCCAGCTCTTTCTCCCTCCTCCCCTTCTTTCCATTAAGATACCCTTATGCCCATCCCATGCATTCTTGAGCCCTCCCCAACTGTCATCGCTGCCACCACCTCCACTGGAATGCTGTTCCAGGAATCCATCACTCTTTCTTTGAAGAAGTACTTCCTCACAGCTCTCCTGAATCTACCCCCTCCACTTCATAGCATGTGAACTTGTTCTTGAGCTCCTTTTTTCAGAAAAATACTTCCCTGCTGTACCTTATTTACTCCTATGAGGTATTTATAGGTCTCTAGCATATCCCCCTCTCCCCCCTTTGTTCCAGAATGTACATATTGAGTTCCTTTAGTCTTTCCTTGTAGGGATTCTGATGCAGACCCTGCACCATTTTAGTTGTCCTCCTCTGGATCACCTCCACTCTATCTATGTCCTTCCATAGATATGATCTCCAGAACTGGACACAGTACTCAAGGTGGGGTCTTACCAGCAGTCTATACAGAGGTAACACCATTTCCCTCTTTCTGCTGGTGATAGCCCTCCCTGTATACCCCAGCATCCCACTAGTTCTCCGAATGGGGGGGGGGGAGACTGTGGCTGATAGAGGTCATAGTTTACTGTCAGCACTGGAAGCCAAATAGGTACTCCCTCATCCAGAAATGTAAAGGTACTTTTATAGACTGAGAAAAAATTATTATACATGGGGAACAGGACAGAATATAAAAAGTAGTTTAAATATAAAAAACAAAGTACATATAAATTAGCAAAAAGGGAAATGGAGTTCTGTATGGGTATTAATGTCAGAAGCTTAGGAATAAAAATAAATGATCTACAGGCATTAGTGGCAGTTAGTAAATGGGATATAATAACAGTGATGGAAACACTGGCCACAATGCATCATGACTGAGAGTTATCAAATCCAGGATACATAATTCAATAATTGAAATGTTATAGGTACAATTAATTGCAACAAGGGGAAGAGTAATTAGGGTGGGTGTAGTATACAGACCACCCTCTCAGAAGGATGAAGCAGACAAATAAATGATGGACAGGATTAAAAAGTTTGCAGATCAATGGGAAGTACTATTAAATGGGGATTTCAATATGCCTTACAGTGGCGTGAAAAAGTATTTGCCCCCTTCCTGATTTTCTCTATTATTGCATATTTGTCACACTGGATGTTTTCAGGTCTTTAGAGAAAATGTAATATTAGATAAAGGGAACCTGAGTGAACAAATAACACTTGTTTTTTTTTTTAATTTCACTTATTTAATGAAAAAAAGTTAACCAACACCAACTGGCACTGTGTGAAAAGTAATTGCCCTTTACACTTAATAACTGGTTATGCCACATTTAGCTGCAATGACTGCAACCAAACACTTCCTATAATTCAATATCAGTCTTTCACATCACTGTGGAGGAATTTTAACCCACTGTTCCTTGCAGAACTGCTTTAATTCAGTAACATTTGGTAGGTTTTCGGTATGACCTGCTCGTTTGCAGGTCCTGCCACAGCATCTCTATTGGGTTTAAGTCTGACTTGACTAGGCCACTCCAAAACTTTAATTTTACTTCTTTTTAACCATTCTGATGGGACTTGCTTTTGTGTTTTGGATCATTGTCTTGCTGCATGGCTCCAACTACACTTCAGCTTCAGCTGATGGAAGGATGACCGGAATTCTCCTTAAGAATTTCCTGGTACAGAGTAGAATTCATGGTTCCTTTAATTATGGCAAGTCATCCAGGTCCTTAGGCAGCAGCATCCCCACACCATCACACTAGCCACCACCATGTTTGACTGTTGGTATGGTGTTCTTACTGTGGAATGCTATGTTTGCTTTATACGAGACATTATGGGATCCATGTCATCCAAAAGTTCCACTTTGACCCATCTGTCCATAGAACATTTTCCAAAAGGCTTGTGGATCATCCAGGTGCTTGGCAATGAGAGACAAGCATTTATGTTCTTCTTTGGTTAGCAGTGGTTTCCGCCTTTGCTACCTCACATGAAGCCCATTTTTGCCCAGTCTCTTTCTGATTGTGAGTCGTGAACACTGACCTTAGCTGAGGCAAGAGAAGCCTGCAGTTCTTTGGATGTTGTTTTAGGATCCTTTGAGACTTCCTGAATGATTTTATGCTGCGCCCTTGAGTAATTTTGCAGGCCGCCCACCCTGGAAGATTCACTACTGTTCCAAGTGTTCTCCATTTGGAGATTATGGCTCACTGTGGTTCCGATCGAGTCCCAGAGCTCTTGGAAATAGCTTTGTAACCCTTTCCAGACTGATAGAGGGCAACAGATTTTTTCTGATCTTTCAGGAACTTCCTTTGATCATGGCATAATGTGCTTGTTGAATCTTTGTGCTGGCAACGTGACTCTGATGGTAAGGGTCAAAATAGTGAGATTTATTTTGAGCAGGGCTGGCTGTAATCAAGCCTGGCTGTGTTCAATCAGCTGACTCTAATTATCCCTTTAATTGGTTGATTTTAACTAGGGGCAATTACTTTTTCACACAGTGCCCGTTGGTGTTGGTTAACTTTTTTCATTAAATAAATGAAATAAGTAAAAAAAGTTATTTGTTCACCAGGTTCCTTTATCTAATATTATATTTTGTCTAAAGACCTGAAAACATCCAGTGTGACAAATATGCAATAATAGAGAAAATCAGGAAGGGGGCAAATACTTTTTCACGCCACTGTATGTCAACTGGATAATCTCATCAGCTGTAAGTGAAAGAAACAATAGAATAGCTAGGGACCCTGGTTTTCCATTTTTACCAGTAACACCGGTAACAATCACGGAATCCTGCTTGGTTTGCGGATTTTGAATTCTTGTACCGGTGCCTCACGGAAATTGCATGTCACTGCACAGAATCTCTAAGATTTCAACATCTTTTTAATTTCTTTTTTTTTATTTTCTCTTTCTATGTCCCCTTTTCACAGCATCAGTCTCCACTTTTCAGAGATCCCTAGGCTGGGTATCCCCGAGCGTCACCCCCAGGTAATGCTCAGGAGCTCCTGTGGTCCTGCCCATCCTGCCTGGATTGTACCCCCAGGTGGGAAGGGAGGGACCCCAGGTCACCCTCCACACTCCCTTAGTGTGTGTCAGGCAGCTCAGTAGGTCCCTCATGGAGCCTGGTTATGAAGTCTGGGGCACCTGGGTCCCTTCTGCCAGTGGCCAATGTGGGGTGATTGTTCCTAGTTTTCTGGTCTTTGTCCCAGAGGGCACTGGCACTAGAGGAGATCCAAGGAGGTAGGTCACATAGAGACATGCCACTGCTCCAGATCCTGGCTAGCGTCCTCCCCTCCTGATCACTCTGCAGCACCATTGCCTCACCACCCGTGGTCACACAGGTGGTGGTAAAGCAACAGGACCTGCAGCCCACCCTCCCTGGAGGAGGAGGGCAGTCCCCCAGGTGCTCGATCCTACTCCCCTGGCTAGACCTCCAGCAACTCAAGCTTGCTTCTGACCCTGGGTCACTGGCATTGCAAGCAATAGTGCTACTGCAGCGTCAGCGGGCCGACCCAGATTTCAACATCTTAAAATGAATGCTGCTGTGCTTTGCATTCTTTCTGCTTTGCCGCATATAGAGTCAGTAAAGAAATCACCCGCACTGCTTTGTTGTAATCAGCCATTCAGTTTAACCACCCATGCCTAGTGGTTAGAGTAACAAACAGTGAATGAACTGGGTACAGCCAGCAGACCTGGGTTTGATTCCCACAACCTCCACTTGTATACCGGGTGACTCCAAGCAAGTCACTTAACCTCCCCAGTGCTTCTAGGTCACTCCTGAAAACAGACAGTTCTGCCTAGTGGGCCTTACCTGCTTTACAAAGAATATAAAAAAAAATACCAATATATGTTTACTACATCACAGAATAGTAGTCAGGGTACTATGTAATTTACCTGAGTTTTACTTGGGCTGCAATGATTTTTTATAGGTAAAGATAAATGTTCAGATACATTTTATGTGTTTTCGTAAGCTTGTTTTTAGATTTTAGCCAGGTTTTTATTGTATTCTTTGCATATAAACATCTAGGTTGTAGATTGATAAATGCAGGATCACTGTTACCAACTAGCTTATTCAAGTTTATAATCAGTAGGGCCATCCAAAATCCTCAGCTGTTTGAATGAAAACTAGTTTGAATGAAAGTATGTTCACAAAAAAGAAACTGCCTTACTACTTATGAAAAGACTTCACAGTCAGTGCCCCATTTAGGTGAATTGGTTCATTTGCACCTTTTCTCCCACCTGCTATTTCAATCTCTGTGACAACAAAAAGTTTTCTGATAGACTGCTTCAACAAAAAGCAAATGTTAAGTATTTAAGTGTACTTATGTTTGGCCAGTGGATTTTGAAAGCACAGTTAATGACATACAAAAGGTAGGACCCCAGGGGCTGTATGATGCTGGTGGGCAGAGTGGTGCTCAATTCACATCTGAACAAAGACATGAAAACTGGGAGACACCCTTTTCATGGACACCAAGTAAAAAAAAAGCATCCACATGTCTGGGAGATGCATAAATCCATTTAAACGTCCTCCACTAATTACTTATGGATTTTTTAGGTGAAGACACTGTATTTCAAAGAAGCAAATTCAAACAATTTTTTTGCTCTTCCTACCCCTGGCCATTCACTCCTTCAGGCCTGTCAAGGACCACTACCACCGCTGCTGAGTCCCAACCACCATCCACTGCCCTCCTGCTGTGCTACCAGGTAACCCAAAGTAACCCTTCATTGAGTGGGCCCCACTCCCTGTGGAGGCTACCAGGGAGGAGAATTGCACCAAAGAGCTTCCTGTGTATCCTGAGCATGGCAGGGTCAGAACAGACACATGTCTGGGGCTTCTGGCTTATGGAAGGACTAACAGCTGTCCTTGGTTGGTCAGCAGGTGTTTCTTGGGAGTGACAGGCCACATGATGTCAAGGCACAAGCTGACGTCCATCACGCCCTCCTGCAGTGAGGGCTGACATGTTGTCATGCCTCTGGCCTCCATCAGGGGCCAGCAAATGCTGAGCTGTGAACCCACCCTCCCTCCCTGGAGAAGGAGAGTGGTCATTGGACACTCAAGTCTTCACCCACCAGCTGGCCCTCCAACACCCAAGTCTGTTCCCTAAACCTGGTCAGCAGTGTCACAGGCAGAAATCCAATTCAGGCAATTAAATTATAGATAGGAAAAAACAAAGGTAGCCCACCTTAGTGGTGATGGTTCTAATTAATTCACATCTGAGTTCTACAAACAAAGAGACCAAGTCATTTGTAACTTGTGCTTGTCGGGTGTGGGTGTTGAAGAAAGGGGATCATAGTGCTGTCACTACTGCCATTACCCCAGAGGGATGTGGACTGCATTGTTGCTACTACCATTACACCAAAGGGGTGGGGGCTGTAGTGCTTGTGCCATCAAAACTGATGGATGGGGAATGTAGTACTGCTGCCATCACACCTAAGGGATGGGGGCCACAGTGCTGCTGTTTCTGTCACACCTGAGGGAGGGAGGTCATAGTGCTGTTGCTGCTGTCATCACACCAGAGGGATGGGGGCAGTAGTGCTGTTGGTGCTGCCATCGCACCTGAGAGATGGGGTCGTATTGCTGCTTCTATCACACCTTAGGGATGGGGCTGTAGTGTTGTTGTTGCCATCACATCTTGTACCCAAAATAACTTTAAATTGGTACAAGGATGGAAGGAAGTGTAATAGTGGAGGTCAAAATTACTAAAATGCATGTTAGCAGAGTTAAAAATTGTTAAATAAAGTACACAAAACCAAACACCGGTAAAACCGGATTTTCGCTCAACAGACACCGGTGACAATGCCATTTTTTACAATGTGCAAAACGGAATATGCCCCTTCTCAATCCCGGTAAACCAGCAGAAAAGATACAGGATGCATTCCTATCACAGTTAGTGAACTAGGCAACTAGGGGAAAAGCTGTTTGGGACATAGTATTCACAAATGGGAATATGGTAGATAACATCAGGCTTCAAGAACCATTGCAAACAAGTGATCACTTAACAGGTTGGTTCAAGACACTGTTAGAGGGGAGTTTAGGAAAATTGGAAGGAAAAATACTGGATTTCACGACAACATATTTTTCAAAGATAGGTGAGGTTATTGAAAAGGAACTAGAAAAGGTGAAGAATGCAATATGGTGTGGATAGCAAATGGAGTATAAATAAGCAGGGCTTACTGGAGTTAAAGGGGCACTGTCAGCTTTGTCTCTATGGTTTTCATAATTTCTTAGCAGTGTCCCCTGAGGCACACACTAAACAAACTACCAGTGTAAATTAGCCCATCATGTCCCAAAAGTAATATTTTTACCTACCATTGCTAATTTTACATTATTTTTCTATTCGAATGTCAGCCAACCTCCGGAAGTACATCCATTCAAAAGAGGCGCTGCCTGTAACAAAGCGCATGTATGCGGTGGTAATTCTTAGCATGCCCTCACAACAGACTAGCAATGAGTATTTCAAGATCTTTAGAGTTATCAGTCTTCTAAGAATTCTGGGACACAGTAAAAATATACCTTTGAAGGAGCCCAAATCCTCCATATGCCGGATAGTAGCATGTCTTGCCACCTGCCGGATCTCTGCTCAAGACGCCATTGCTCATATACGGGATTTAGACTCCACTATTTAAGTGTATATTTTAGCTGTATTACACCTCGTTTCTTGATACAAGAGGCACAGTTTGATTGAGGGTCTTGAAATACTTCATTTAAGCCACTCTGTTCGTAGGGCATGCTAAAAATTGCACCGCATACATGCGCTCTGTTACAGACACACCTCTTTTGAATGGATGTACTTCCGGAGGTTGGCTGACACATTCGGACAGAAAAATAATGTAAAATTGTGAAAAGTAGGTAAAAATAGTACTTTTAGGACATGCAGGATCATTTTACACTGGTAGTTTGTTTAGTGTGTGCTTTGGGGAACACTGCTACAAAATGATGCCAAACTTAGGGACAAAGCTGACTGTGTCTTTTTGTTAAGGCAGTAAGCAACAAGCATCTGTCAATGCCAAATTTTCACTGCTTGTATTGCTGTTGTACCAGGTCTTGCTTGTACACATTTTTACTATATATTTAAGCAGGAGAGACCAGATGAATTGCAATATCTCATTTTCAGTGGTATCCTGCTTTTACATATTTTTAGGTTGCATTTACCCAGGATAGACCAGCTGTGAGGCAATGTCTAATTTTCAGTGGGCTCCCACATTTTGACCCCAAATTTCCATCAGTCTTTTTATGACCAGACATCTTGATCAAGATAAGTGGGATTTTATAAATTCCATCCTAAAAGTGATTTTGCAATGCAACTGTGAAAACAAGTTTTGGAAGGGATTTGAAAACTGGCACCTGTCATGTTCAGGAGCTGGGGTAACACAAAGGATATGTTGAACATTTGGGAAAAATCTACAAAAATAAAGTTACCAGTAAACATTGGAACAGTTCAACACTTCTTCATAACTTAGTTGTTTCTCACTTTGTATGACCACTCCTTCTGAACATGACAAGTGTCATTTATAAAACAGTTGCCAAAATGTAATTTTGAGTCACAAGTGTGAAAACACATTTTGTCCAGGAACTGAAAAATGACAGCTGTCATGTTCATGAGGTGGTGTGAAAAAAGGCACCTGGTCATAATGTTGCTAGACATTATGCCTCATGGCAAAATCGTTCTGCGAATACAGTGCAATTTCTGCTATGCAGCATGGCTCTTTTTTTTTGCTGGGGCTCCACCCCCACACCCCTGTTACAGGCGGCTAGGGCTCTCCTTCCCCCAATAAAGATTCCCTCAACTACGGGGCCAACTCAGGAGTGCACAAAGTTTAAAAAAAAAATAAAAGTTCCTGGGACCGGGAATCAAACCTTGTCCCAAATGCAGTACCTGGGTTTCTAGCTGCAGTGGCTCAGTCCGTTGAGCCACTGCAGCTGCTAAGTAGAACCCCCTCCCAGCAGGGGTCCTTATCTTCTGCCTGGGATGTTTCAAGTGGTGCAGTACTGCGTATAGCAATATTGGAGGTATTGCACCACTCGCTGTAACCTACAGCGCTGTGCAGGTTTAGCCATAATGTTGTACATTATTACGCATGTGACATTATGACACGGTAGGGTGAAAAAATAGCTAATTTGAAAATTTGGATTAAAAATGTTGACAATTACCAAAGTTACAAGCAAGCATTGAAACATTTCAATGTACTCTCAGAACGTTGTTCTTTTTTTAACATTTTTACCCCCAAATTTTCAGCATAGTCTTCTTATGACCCCACCGCATGAACAAAACTGGCAAAAAATTTCAAATCCTGCCTACAAGGTGGATTTGTGCAACAGGTGCAAAAACACATTCTGGCCATGATTTGAAAAATGACTGCTCACATGTTCATGAGGTGGTGTGAAAATGGCTATGTTGAAAATTTGGGATCAAAACACTGAAAATTAGCAAAGTTATGAACATGCACTGAAAAATTTCAATGTACTCTCATAACTTTTTTGAAATATTTTTACCCAAATTTTCGTCATAGCCTTCTTATGACCCCACCTCATGAACAAGGGTGGAAAAAATGTTCAAATTCTGCCTGAAAGATTATTTTGCACCACAAGTTCAGAAACAGATTTTAGCCAGGATTTGAAAAATGAGAGTTGCCACATTCATGAGGTGGTGTGAAAAATGGCTATATTAAAAATTTAGTGTCAACAGACTGAAAATTTCCAAAGTTACAAGTGCATGTTGAAAAATTTCAACACACGATCATAACTTAGATTTTATTAATATGTTTCCCCAAATTTTCAACATAGCCTTCTTATGACTCCCCCTCATGAACAAGGGTAAAAAATGTTCAAATTTATTCAAAAAAGTAATTTTGTGCAATGACTGTAAAATCACCTTTCAGGACAGATTTGCATAATTTCATCACCTTATTCATGAGGTGGGGCCCCAAAGAAGCCATGCTAAAGATTCAGAGAAAAATTACTTATAAATGTCCAAGTTATGAGGACAAGTTCAAAACCCATTACAATACCTTGAACCACATACTTGATTTCCTCAGTTCCCAGTCTGGCATTGAAGATTAAAGATGTGCCTCTGGTCTAGAGAGAATTCTTGCATTGGACCCCCAGTAGATAAGTAATGGGGGTGTTAGGTGTTGAGTGGGAGAGTCAGGTGTGGGGAGGGTAACATCTGCTGTGGACCAGCAGCAGCAACAGACATCAGTGGATGTTTTTCTTTTTTACAAGGTGTATAAAAAAGACTGAAAAGGATGATTTTCTTTATTTCAGGTACTGACACTGGGGATTGGGTATGCCTGTGTCAGTTTAACCTCTAGGGGCATGGGGAGGTGGGTAGGATACTTGGAAAAGGGTGGGGTTGCAGACAGTAAAAAAAAAGTCTATGAGGGATGGCTTTTTTTTTTTGAGGTACAAACACTGGGGACTGGCCTCCTCAGTGTTGGTGTTGTTTGCCAGCACTGGGGGTGGGCTCCCTGGTGTTGCACAGTAAAAATTGGCATGGTGGAGGGTACTAGACAGCAATGGGAACTGGGCACCCCATTGTCAGGAAATTAAGAAGGAAGGGGGAAGCAATGGGAGGTAGGAAGGATACTTAACAGAGGGTGGGAGGAATTTTTTTTTGCTGGAGGGAGGACAACAGCAGGCTGATCACGACTGGGCAGCATTATGCAACTCAAAGGCAAGAGCTGCTCTATGATTTGGCCAGCACTTTTCTTTGATCTACATGAAGTTTCTGCCCAGCAAGACCAGAAGAGTGTCATGATCAGACTAGTTGATGATTGGTTTGACACTCTCAAACCCCTTGCAGACTTCCCTGCTTTGCACCGACAGTGACACACCTCTCAAAATCTGCAAGGACCAACATAAAAATATGAAGAGAAAAAGATCATTATGGTAAAATAAGGATATATGAATTGTAGTTAGAAAAAAGAAAAACACTTTTACATATTACAAGGCAGAGGCTAACAAGAGAGTGAGAAGAGAAAAATCAGATTCAGAACTCAGAATACCTGAAGAGTATTAAAGAGGGACACAACGTTATTCCACTATATCACAGAGAAAAACAAACAAAAAAAAAATGATATTGTAAGATTGCAGAAAGGAGAGAGATGAGAAGAGACGGATTAGGACATTGCAGATGTCATAAATGAGTATTTTTGTTCGGTATTTGGGGCAGAGAAAAAGGGTCCACCCTTACCAGATTGTAAATTTCAGGTAAAAAAGGAGAAAGATGTGGGTGTTCAATGTGGGAAAATAACCACATAAAGAGTATTATAGTGTCTTAGTAATTTAAAGGTGAATAAAGCCATGGGTCCTGACAACATGCATCCAAGAATACTAAAGGAACTGAGACTAATACTAGCTGTACCACTGACTGGCATGCACCACTGACTGCCATCTTCAAATGTTCATAGAGGCAGGTGTAGTTCCAGTGGATTGGAGAACAGCAAATGTGATACCACTTTATAACAGTGGGAATAAGGATGACCCAGCCACTAAACCTGACATCAATAAGATGTAAGATGCTGGAGACAATTATGAAAGAAAGATTAGTAGACTTGTTAGAGTCAAATGGACTTCAGAATGAAAAAAGACATGGTTTCACAAGGGGAAGGACATGTCAAACAAATCTAATAGACTGTTTTAATGTGGTCACAAAGTCAGTTGATAGAATTGATGCAGTGGATGTACCATACTTAGCAAGGCCTTTGACTCAGTGCCTCATGTGTGAATAATTATTAAATTAAATAACTTGAGGGTTAAGAAAAATATGATTAGTTGGATTACAAATTGGCTATGTGGAAAGACTCAGAGAGTTAGTCTTAACAGAGAAGACTTGGACATGTGGGATGTCACTAGCGGGGTTCCCCAGGGATTATTTTGGGTCCAGTTCTTCTTAATATTTTTAGATGTGATATAGGTCAGGGAATAAATTCAAGACGAATCTCTTTGCAGATAATACCAAGATCTGTGGCAGAGTAGGTAATGATGATGATGTAAGATTGCTTGGGGAGACTCTAGAAAAAAAATCCAAGCTTAACCTACATGATGGGTGGAATAAAAATAGGTGAAATGGATGAGGAAAGAGTTTAATGCAATCGTCACTGTGTAATAAGGCAGTAAGGTAGGCAGATAAGATGCTGGGTTGCATAGGTGGGGGAATCAGTAGAAGAAGAAAGGTGGTAATATTACCCTTATAGAAATCCCTGATGAAGCCTCACATGGAGTATTGTGTGGGAACTTAGGGAGCTTGGAAAGAATTGCAGCAGGAGGGGCACTGTTTGTGGGAACAGCCCTGACTAACACCTGAGCTATCAGGTTAGCTATGTAGGTAGATGTCCACCAGGGATGAGGGGTAGGCAAGTATGTGTTCCCTGGGGGCAGTGGCCTAGGGCTGATGGGGCAGAGCTTACACAGATAAATTGACTAGACAAATGAGAAAAAAGTTCTCTTGCTTGTTGCCTTCCAGTCAGAATCCACCAAAACCCACCATCATAAAAACAGGGTGTGGAACTGTGCAAGGTGTCAGGGAACTCACTGATCCATTAGTGGGGATCACCTTAGGAGTCAAGAAGGAATTTTTTTCATTTTTTTCCCATGAGGTTTTTACAGTTTCATCTTCTCCAGCAAGGATTAACGGTAAGAAGTTAGGTAGGGTTAGAGGTAAGTTGTGTCACAGTCATGTATCAAGTGGTGGCACAGTAGTCTCACAAGGTTTATATAGAACCAGAAGCAGAAAATCACACTTCTTTGTAGGCATATCACCCTGAAGCTGGCAAGAGGAGAAGGACCACATGGCTGGAGCACCCTGTTAGAGGACCAGTTGGAGGGATAGCCTCTTTGGGCATTACCCATGGGTTGTAGCACCCTCTGACAGGTGATGGGTGCATCAGCACCCAGCCCAGAACCATCCCTCATGACCAGGAGGCCGGTTACCTTTTGGTGGCTTGTACCCATTCAGCTGGCTCCCCTGGGGGGTAGTAAGATGGTTGTTATGATGATGATGATTGGAGTAATGAATGAATTGCCATGACCATCCTACTGTGCACCTCAAGCTGACTTGGCTGTAACTGTCATTACATACTGTTTAATAAAACATGGCAGTGGTCATTTTTTCTCCAAAGCACATTGTCTTGTCTCAGTCTGTTCATGTGTAGAAAAGGGTTTGTGACCTGCAAGACAATGAGTGGATGTCCAGTAGGGAATAATTCACAAATTTATTTATTTATTTATTTAAGAGATTTACCAGGAAGGCATACTGAGCGGAGTACCACTCGATTCCAGATGCGCCCTGGGGGTAGGGGGGATTACAAGGGTGAAGTAAAGAGATGAGAACAGTTCAATACATATGTGACAAGGTTATGGCAGACAGTGGAACAGTAGTACGTACAAATACAACAATAATATAGTGAGAGCGATTGTGTCTACAAGTGAGTGAGGCATACAGCTTACAACAGAATAGGATCAGCAATATGCATTTTTAAATAGCGCTATGTTGACAAATATCAAAAGGAAAACGGGGCCCAGACTGGAGCATAAAATAGGTAGAGTGGGTAGGAGTCGTGCAGGTACTTGAGTAGAAAGGCTAGGTCTTGTCCGAGGAGATTTGGAGATGGGGGAAGCAAGAGCATTTGGTCGCAAAATTTGGTTTGAGAAGGGCATTACGTTGGGGGGTACTGGTGGAATGTCTAATGTCAGCTGCCAGTGAGTTCCATAACTTGGGCAATCTGAAACTGAACGCTCCCTGACCTGATCTGGTGGATCTATGTGGAATGTGCAGGAGCCTGGAGTCGATATTCCTGAGATTGTAAGTAGGTGGGGAGAGGGCAGATAGGGATGCAGATAGGTAGGAGGGGAGTGTGTGTGACCAGAATTTGGCGGCGATTCTAGCATCATGCAGCGATCACCGGTTATGGAGTGATGGGAGGTCAAGGGACTGGTATAGGACGCTGTGGTGGGTATTGGGAGGACGGTCCAAGGCAAACCGACAGAAGGAGTGGAATAGGGGGTCAAGCCTGACTAAGAACGTGTGGGGGGCGGCGCCGTAGACAAAATCTCTGTAGTCAATAATTGGGAGGATCATTTTTTGGACAATAGCTAGTCTGGTTGGTAGCGGGATGCAATGCTTGTTACGATAGAGAGCACCAAGCATGGGATGCAGTCTTTTGTGCAGAGCGTCTATGTGTGCTGAGAAGTCAAGGTGCTGATCTAGCCAGATGCCGAGATAGCGATATGTGGGTGCAGGTCGCAAGTGGTGTTCTGTCCAAGGTGTAGAATGTGGGTGGTTCGGTAAGCCAGGTTAGTTTTGCCCTGGAGCCGAAGGTGAGGGAGACCGTTTTTTTTGAGTTTAAGAATAGTTGGTTCTCAAGGAACCAGTGTTGGATGGAGTCAAAATCTCCTTTTGTAGACAGGTGGAATCTGGCAGATTCAAGTGATCATGACACTGGTAACTGCTGTAAATCACTATGTAACTAAACATCTGAATATTTATATTTTACATGCATTTTGCTCTATTTGTGTTTGTACCTTACTACGGACACTTTATTGTTCACTGCACAGTAGAATTTGCATAAACTGTCTTGCATTTTGAAGATGGCAGTGCATTGTCATCTCACATTGTGTTGTTTTTAAACAATTAATCAGCTCAAGGCCAACTTCTATAAAATGCTTTTGCAGTTCAGCTAGAATGTATCTGCAATTCTGTCACAAAGTAATGTAAAACAAAACTGCAACACTTAGGCAATGTTTTTTACAAAACTTTATGCTGGATTCAGCAACACTTCTGCAACCCATTAAGAAATGCTAACACAACTTATGGTATAACAATTTAATGCAGATTGTATGGTATTCTCCCCTGAAACCTCCTCCACCCCTGGTCACACGTGGAATCAAGCTTAGGCTCGGTGCACATTTCCTGATCAATAAATATGAATGGTTAAATAAAACCCTCTGCAAAGCATTTTGCAGCTTTTACTGAAGCAGGGTTTCATTTATTTTTTCACTACAATTAGAGTCCTAATTTCATTAATGTATGTATGTAAGTATATATGTATTTATTTAGTTATTTATTTAATTATGTATTTACTATGTCAAAAGTTTTACTAGGAAAGACATATTGAGCTGGAAACAGCTAGTTTCCAGATGTGTCCTAGGAGGTGGATTGGAGGGGGGGGAGTACGCTATACAAGATGTGCAAGTGAAGATAACATACTGCAAGGTGAAATAATAATAAAAATAATTAATTGCAATAAAAATACAGTTCAATAAAAATAAAATACATACAGCCAAACAGTCACAATGTACAGGCAGACAGACAGTGCAACACAAAATAAAGATGGAAAACAACACATTAAAGTACAAGTGCAATACATTACTGGGAACAAATGACAGATAAAGAACAGGCTAATACCACCCAGGCTGCATGAAGGTGTGAGAGTTATCAATGCCAGTGCAGTAACGTAGACAGAGGAGCAAAACATCAGATGTGAAAACACTGAATAGGAGCACTTAAAGCCACATAGAGTGGGAGTTAGTGTGGGTAGGAGATTGCTCCCCACTGGGGGGCATGGGGGCACAAAAATCACAGGGAGGGGGGAATGGGGTCACAATGGTCAGGGGTCAGGGGCAGTCACATGAGGGGGTAGTAATGTCAAAAAAGGGCCTTAAGGGAGGAGAATGACGAGTCTGATAGACAGGGAAGAGAGGACCAGAGCTCACAAACATGATACATGAAGGTAGCTTGGCCCACGGTAGTTTTTCCGAGGGAGGAGGGAGGAGAGAATGTGAAGCAGTGTTCCTGAGGGATAGGAAGAAAGAGGGGAAGAGGAAGGAGTGGAAAGGAATAATACATGGAGAAAGATTACAGTCCACATTGTATAGGTAGAACGGGGCAGACACAATGGGCCAAGTTGCCTTTTTCTGCCAGCAAATTCCAGGTTTCATTGTTTCTGGGACTGGGACAGGCAGTACTTTCATTATGAAAACTCCACTGCACCTGAGTCTGCTATAAGAAGTTGTTGTTATTTTGTTTGTTCTGTAGCAGTGATTACTAACTGGTGATGGTTAGCATTTTATTTCTACAGGGGTAGGGGTTTAGGCATCAAACCCTAGAGAACATTTTTTTCAGCAGCGTCACACAACACATAAAAAAAAAGATGATGGTCCCCTCAAGTTTAGTATTACCTTGATAGTAAGGAGTGATACAGAAAAGCAGTTAGAAAATTACTAGATAAGTTTGCATTAGTTGACTACAAGAAGGGGTTTAATGCATGCAAGGAGCTTCATTCTTTCTTGCTGACTACTGTAATAAAAAATATTAAAAAGAACTTAATCCACTGACCACAGCTTAAAAGTGTGCTGCTGTTGTTATCACAGTCATGGTTTATGCTATAAATGGTGAGTCATCTAAGTGCTTTCCCATCTTACCTGGTGGTATGTCATAAAGTGTAAAAAATGCACTAGAGGCTAATGAATAACTCTTGATGTGCTGGTCAGTTACATATGGCTCTCCACTTTTAAAACATGCTTTTTTTCAAAGTAGTTAGCACTTGGCTGAAAATGGTAGATAAATAGCAAACTAAAGAAAATCATGTGAATAGGTCCCCTGGGTCCATTCTAAAGTGATGGAGTCTGACACTTCAAACCTGGTGTATGTAAATCCCTGCCCTTTGTGCCTTTTGAATTGTGTAATGAAAGAACGTTGGTGTTTGGGGGGAGTGAGAGATATAGGATACAGGCTTTGTCAGAGGAATGGACATGCAACGCATACATAATCCTTATTAGACTTTTCATCAAACTCTCAAGGTTCGGGGTTGTTTATGAAACAGTATCTGTAAGTGGTTGAATTCTAAAAAAACTATAGTATACCATTAGTTTGTAAAATCTGTTTTCATTTAAGGTATTTTTTACAAAATGGAGAATCCTATTAGTTGATCAGTTGTCTCATTTTACAGCTAGATTAACAAACTGAATGGTATATGTAACCAATATATATAATCATAAAATGGGATGAAAAAATCCTGAAATCTGATTTCATTTTGGGTCTTTACACATGAGTTAATCTTACAGTGATACACAGCAAAAGCACCAGTCAGTCTTATTACCTGTAATCCTTACAGCTACCTCTTCGGGCTTTCATTTATTGAAAACTTTCAAATGACAGACATTCTTTCCTTTTGGTGAAAAACTTCAGCTAGGTCTTAAGAAAACAGAAACTTGCCAAAATTTAAATGTAATAATTAAATGTTGTTTTCCCTTATTGTACAAATATAAAAAATGAAGTAATACTCAATTTCACTTTCTAATGTTTATTTGCTTGCCATCAAAAATCCCCGTCATCCTTACTTGCTTACCATGGAAATAAATCTCTGCTGCTTACCTTGCCTCCAAAAAGATTGAGGCCCTGGTGCCACTGCAGACCTGTGTGTGTGTGTGTGTGTGTGTGTGTGTGTGTGTGTGTGTGTGTGTGTGTGTGTGTGTGTGTGTGTGCATGCACACATTTGTGAGCATGTCTAGGTGGCTTGAACATCTGCCAGCAGAATTATGCAGAATTTTTAAATCTTGAATTCTGTGGTAAACATTTCAAATGTGTGTATTAGGTGAACATTCTGCTAGCAGAATTATGCAACATTTTGAATTCTTCTATTTCATAGCAAACGATCATTCCATATACTGAATGTAGGGAAAGAACAGTGGGAAAAAACAGTTTGGGAAAGGGAGGCAGATCCTAAGCGCTTTAAAATACCATTCCTGTAATTCTTAAAAGCACATGTATAACCAGGGAACACGTTTAGGAGAAACCAACTTCTGAAACACAACTATTCTACTGCCAACAGCACAAAATGATTGAATTTGAGAATATTTTATTAATAGGTGGAAGCAGCACTCAATTATTTATTTTGCCACCTTTGTGCTACTCAGTCATCCCAATCTGACTGACTCCCCAGCCTCATTCTTTAGCTTCTCTGGGTCTTGCCTCACTCCCACTTGCCCTCTGCGAGAAGGCCTTCTTGGAGGTCTGCAGTCACTGGTGCGGAGCCTGCAGGGGGTCAAGCATCATACTACAGCTTGGGGGGGGTCAACTTTTTCTCCCCAGAGTGCACCATGCATACAGTGGATGTGATGTGCATACTCCACTTCTGCTGAAATGACCCTGGCATCCTGCACATTTGGCTCCTCTCCTTGCATAATCCACAGAGCTGCCTTCTGAATTCCTCCAGGTGGCAGATGAGCATCAGGATAACGTTCTCTGTCCCCAAAGGGAGGAGAGCTGTACTGGGAGCATTCAATCCTCCCTACCGAGGTAGGTTCCCTAGCAACCCAGGTCCATTTCTGGACCTGGGTCACCAGTGTGGCAGGAGGTAAGATTCCCAGTGCTTCAGCCCTCCATGCCACTTGGCCAACTGTTTTATTTTGTGTTTTAATATTTTTTTTATAGATGGGTCCATTTTATACTTGCAGTAAATCACTACAGGGCATGGGTTATTGTTGGATTTACCCACTTCTCGTTTGATTTAAGGCACTTGGTTACACTTCATGCCACACTACACAAGGCATGTGTAAAACCCACAATGATCCATGCCCTGCCATTCATCATTGCTTAAATTAATCATAGACATAACATGATGAAAATGCTAACAATAGCACCGTTTAAAAATAAATTATTTCATACTCATTTTGTCAATCACTGCCGAAGTGTAGTAATGCCAGCACTATAAGACACCCTGGAGTACAATATGTTATTGTTCCTATAAAATAGAAACACAGAAACATAGGGCACAGTTTTCAAAGAGTTGCTAGAGTGATGCAAGTTGTGTCGCTCCAGGGCTGTGGCAAACTCTGGGTGCACTAGGGACACTGCGCACAATTTTAGAAACATCAAGGTCCCAGTGCCAAACTCCGCAGGTTTTCTGCAAGCCGACAGCTGCAAGAAACAGTTGGCACAGCAGTGGGAATTGCTACAGGTATCTGACCCCCCCACCTGGTATAACACAAGAGGGGCCAGGATGGTTGCAGTGGTGGTGAAACTGCTTGCCAGGAGGGGTCCAGAGGCAGGATTGTGGCTGTCAAAGGTATGAGAAGCTGGTAATTTTGTTTTGCTATGTGTGCACATGCTTAATAGAAAACAATGCTTTGTACTGTAACATTAGAGGGCATATAAAATACTGCATTTTAAATGACAGTATTTTCTGAAATCCATAAAGGTACCCAAAAATCAACACACCTGATGACAATTATACCTAGGATGCATTGTGAAGACAGCGGGCATGAAATGGAGTGATGTGGCACTTGGTGGCTGTTGTAAGGTTCTGTAAAGAGCACCCCTGCTGTGTGTCAAATCACTCCCCATCATGACCACTGTCTCCACGACACCTTCTAGGTAGAGTTGGCATCAGGTTTGATGATTTCTGGCTACCTATATGGATTGCAGAAAACATTGGGATTTAAAATGTAATACTTTATATGTCCTCCAATGTTACAGTACAACGCATTGTTTTCTATTAAGTATATACACACACACAGCAAAACAAAACACCAGCTTCTCATACTTGTGACTGCCACAGTCTTAGGGCATCCCCATGCCCCTTCTTCCCTTGTCCCCCCACTTTCACATCCCCCCATTTGCCACAGATGTGTGCACTGTCCCTTAGACCACCTCCTGACTGGTCTAAATGGAGCCCCTTACTGTGTCCATGGTGGGGCTTGTAAAATCATATGAAAGGGGATGTTGCAGCCCTGCCATGGCACAAGCCCCCCTTGTGACCTGGCACACCCCAATTTGGGTCGCAAGGCTGGCGCAATGCCCCTTTGGTGAAACAGCTCCCTTTTTGACACAGAATGCATTTGAAAATTGGGAATGCCACATCTTTTGACACATGGTGCCACTTGCATTATTTATGTTTGATGCAGGCACCTTGAGTCATTCCCTGAGCTTTGAAAATCAAGTTCATATACTATGACAGCAGATGAGGACTGCTTGGCCCACCCAGTCTGCCAATTTTTCCCTGCTTATCCTATCTTGTCGCTGTAGCTCCTAGTTGATCTCTGGCCCTTCCCTCCCTTGTTTCCCAACTAAGTTTCCCTTGTGCCTATCCCATGCATGCTTGATGCCTACCATTGTTTTTGCCCCCACCACCTCCACTGAAAGACTGTTCCAGGCATCCTCCACTCTTTCTATGAAGAAGTACTTCCTCGGGTCTGTCTTTAATTTTCCCCCTTCCAGCTTCATTGCATTTCCCCTTGTTTTTGTGTATACTTTCCTCTGAAAAATACTCTCTTCCTGTCCCTTATTATGTTTGGTATGTTTACTTGTGCACATGCGTAAAGCAAAAATATTGTTGCTGTAGCATAGGGGTTGTGTAGGTGTGTACTGTAAAAGCCAATGGATGTAGAAATGCAGGAGCCTTGTCTCTCAAAAGCCAATGCTGTGAAGGCTGACAATGACAGTGTTCATCTGGCTGATGGGTGTAAACTTCTTGTACTTCAAAGGAGAAGAATCCCACCAATCACATTAGTTTTCTGCCCATTATTCAGCTAGCAGGCATCATCGGGCTTTGAAGATAAGCATCAGTCCTCACTGTGTGTGTGTGTGTGTGTGTGTGTGTGTGTATGTTACAGACAGGAAGCACCTACTTGAAATCACTAAACAGGGCTGGGAACAGCATGCTAAATGCAAACATAATAGCTTCAGATACATAACAGCATGTCAATAATGAACAGAAAACAACAGCAACATTTCATTTAAACTATATATCGTAGTGTATGGTTGGCCTTTGTTCTGCGTAAAAATTAACCTGCTCGGCAACCTTGTGGTGCACATTCTAAACTGCTGTGCACATTCCAAGGTGCTGATGTGCGCATTCTGAGCAGTTGTTTAGCATAGTTCAAAGGTCATGACATTTTAAATTCCTCATTCACCCAGCACCTAGCTGATTAATAACCACCCATTGCCAAACCTTGGAACTTGTTAAAGTTTGTACATTTAATTTCAATCATAAAACAGAACACAGAAATGTCAAGTTTTGTTTTTTTTTCTTTGTTTTTTTGTTCAGGGAGGTAACACTTCTGTGATTTATGAGTACAAAATCATATACTATATTAAATAAAATAGGGTAACCACACACAACTCTGCATGTTTTTCCATCTTGGGGTTGAGATGACAACATGGACCTCTTGAACTTCTCTTTCGAGGCCCATATGCTGTCATCTCAACCCCTTGATGAAAACACAGCCTTGCTTTGTATGATTTCCCATACATTATTCGCTATATGTTCCATTTAAAGACCCCTGATGCCAGTTGGATAACTTTGAAAAATGTGAAAGTTAGACAGAATTCAATTTATAGTTCATATAGTTTTGCAATCTTTTTTTTTAAATATGGACTTTATCCTCCTGTCCCTTTCTATCGGCCCCCTTCTGCTGTTGAACCCAGCCCCTTCACCCCACCTCTAAGTCTTGCCACATCTATTTCTTAACTTGCTGTGTAAGTGTGTGCCACCAATGGTGGTGGTATGATGCCTTCAGGGTCACAGCATCATCTTGCAGAAAATTCTTTTCCACCCATTACTCCCCTTGAGTCAGAGCCAGTGCTGTACAGTGGTGCACAGGTAGACCATGAAAATGGTGCATGCTTTTAATGCCCATCTCTGAATTTAAGTTCTGGTGACTGCTGCTATGCCACTTATCCACTAGATAGCAGCCAAGCAGCATTATACACTGTCCCCCAAATCCAAAGGAGGAAATCCATCAATGGACACTAAATCCTCCCCCCTCCCACCAGCTCCTGAGCAACCTTGGTTCATTATTGAACCCAGGTCACCAGTGCAGTAGGAGGTGAGGATTCCAGCACCTCAGCCCTCCATACCAAGGGGCTGGCTTTATGTTTACTGCAGCTGAGATTTCCTTACACAGTATTGTTTGTGGACCCTAGTGAGGCTGAACCTGCAACCCACTGTTTTACAGTTCTGTGATTTTATCCTCTGTACCATTCAGCCAGAATTATATTTTTGCATTTCTTTTCCCTTTTTCCCTTACTGAGGGAAGTAACATAAAAACAAGATTACTGTCCTTAGACTTTGTTAGCTTTGGCTGTTTGTCTACACATGACATCAGAATGCCCTGTTTATGATATCATAACTATCTCCATAACAGCAGATTAGGATGTCATAAACAGAACTGTGAATGCAGAAATAGACAAACAGACAGAGCAAATAGGGCAGGGATCCTGATTCCATGCAAATGTCCTTAGTAATAAACAAATAAGGGTGACGATTAGAAAATGGGTGAAATATAAGCTAAATTATCTGGATAGTATGTTTTTCAGAGCTGTTCTGACACTTCAAGCAAACATCCAGCATTGACAAATGCTTGTTTAATCCTTTGAGGTATTTATAGGTCTCTATCATGTCCTCCCTCTCCCTTATATCTTCCAAGGTTTTCATATTCAGGTCTTTTAGTCTCTCCTGGCAGGGCTTCTGATGCAGCGCCCAGACCATTTTAGTTGCCTCCTCTGGAGAGCTTCCACCCTATGTCCTTCCTGAGATGTGGTCTCCAGACCTGGACACAGTACTCCAGGTGGGGACTCATCAGTAGTCTATACAGTGGCAACACCATCTCCCACTTTCTGCTGGCGGTACCCCTCCCTATGCATGCCACATCTCACTGACCCTACGCACTGTTTTGTAGCACTGTCTCACTACCTTGAGGTCATCAGATATAATTACCCCCAAGTCTCTGTCCTGTTTGGTGATTGTCAAGACCTCTTCCCCCATTTTAGACACTTCCTGTGGATTGCTGTGCGCTAGGTGCACGGTTTTGCACTTTTGTTGCATTGAAATCCAGCTGTCATGCCCCTGACTAATCCTTGAGTTTTCTCAGGTCTCTCTGCATTCTTTCTACACCCTCTGGAGTGTCTAACCTATTTCAGATTTTTGTGTCAACTGCAAAGAGGCATACCTTCCCTTCCAGTTCATCTGCAGTGTCGCTTATAAAGACATTGAAGTGGACTGGTCCCACTACACAGCCCAGAGGCACCCTACTGGTCACCCTCCCATCCCCAGAGTGAACTCTGTTTACCACAGCCTTTTGACACCTATCCATTAGCCAAATTCTTACCCACTTTACTACCTTTTTTCTTTTTATTCTTTGGTAACCAGGTAATGCCCACTAGGCACGGATGCCTGTTTTCAGGTGTGACCAGGGTGCAACAGGGAGGTTAAGTGA
This sequence comes from Neoceratodus forsteri, assembly GCA_016271365.2. Taxonomy (NCBI): domain Eukaryota; kingdom Metazoa; phylum Chordata; order Ceratodontiformes; family Ceratodontidae; genus Neoceratodus; species Neoceratodus forsteri. The sequence continues at coordinate 592,282,449 of CM028133.1, read as the reverse complement.
CTTGCTTAGAGTCACACTGTATGCAAGTAGAGTTATGGGACCCAAACCCTTGTTTGCTGAATGTACCAAGCTCATTTACAGCTCATTACTCTAACCTCTAGTCTATACTGCCTGCCCAAACTACCTTAGGACCCACCCCTAAGCTGCCCAGTTTCCCTGTGAATTTTCTATTCTGTATAGTGTGGCATGCCTTACTAAAATCTAAGCAGGCCATGTCCTCTGCCCCAACCTGATCTATTTCCTTGGGCACCCAGTCAAAGAAATTTATCAAATTTGTCTGACATGACCCCCCCCCAACAATAAATTGATGCTGCCTCAGGTCATGTTTCCCCAGAGAGGGAGCAGTGACAAGGGGGAGAGGGACATATGTAGCCAGCCGTCTAGCTTCTTCCATGCCTTTAAGGTGGGAGCCACTGTAGGGCTAACCTTTTTAACTCCTGGCTGTGGAGCAAATAAGTGGATGGTGAGATCCACTGCCAGACCTGTGTGGCATTCAATGATCACTCACAAGAGTGACAAGTTAGAGGAGACTGGTGAGAGCCACTATAGTGGCTGCACACAATGGAAGACAATGTAGTACACATAGAACCATGGCAGACCCCATCCTCCCCACCTCCAGCTGGCTATAAGGTTTGCCCTACTATAGCAAGGATGCTTGCCTTCCCATAAGACGTCACCTAGGAGTGTATCCATTTTAGAGAACTAGCAAGTGTGACTATCCTCTGCTAGGTGGGCAAGGCAGTGAATCAATTTGGGGGGCTATGATCATCTTAACTGCTGCTGTCTTCCCTGCTAGGTAAATGTGCAGCAGTTTCCAGTCATAATACTCCTCTTTAAGGTTCTGCAACTATAGGGACAAGATATCAGATACCATTCCTCTGGGGACTGGATTGACCCAGATGGCCAGGTATTTGCTGCCTCTCAGAGACCATTTAAGTCCCAAAGGTAATAATGATTTGCACGTACACTGTCTGTGCAGAGGAGGATCTCTGTTTTATTAGGGCTAGTATTAAGTACAGAAATGACCCAGAAGGTATCAAGAACTTTGAAGAGAGTGGGAAGACTGGATGGGGCATCTTGCAACAGAACAAGGCAATTATCAATGCAGAGTTGGGAGCACTCATCTAGCTGCCCTACCTGAATCCCATGCAGTCCCAGCTACTGGTGCAGGGCTATTGCCAGGGTTGTATGGCAAGTATGAAGAGCATGGGAGAGAACAGACAGCCCTGATGAGTGCTCCACTGCATGGTGAAGGGGGAGGAAAGGACTGAGTTTGTGAAGTACATTCGTGTGTAGAATGCTTGAACCCACCTCCCAAATTGAGGGCCAAAACCCATCGTTTGTATGATAGCCTGCTAGTACCTCCACTCTGCACATGAATGTTCTTCACAAGGATGCAGAGTGGATGCATAAGTCCCTGCCAGGTACTCTTTGGTACACTGCCCGAGGAGGGATCACAGGGCCAGGGGTGTGTCGATCTGCTTTAGATCCAGCCTGAAATTCTCCATACAGCCAGTGGGCTCTATCTTATCATTTGAATGTGTGGCAGTGTGTGGGGGTCGAGGTACAGATTGCAGAATTCTCCTGGCTTACTGCCCTCCGGAGTTGGGTGGAGAATTTTTGCAGGAGTTTGCAAACGTCATCATTGATTGGGTGTTGGAGTCTCCCAGATGGCTTATTCTGGGGGACTTCAAAACCTGGATTGATGATGAATCCTAGCAATTTGGTTCTAACCTCCTCCAGCTGATGACATCACTGGACCTGGCACAAGCAGTTGCCTCTGCGACTCACCATCACAACCACACCTTGGACTTGGTATTCTCACTGGGTCTTGAGGCCACTGACCTCGAGATTGATCAAGTCATTTGGTCTGATCACTGTACAGTGAAGTTATCAATTGGGCCCCCCGATAGTCCCTCCCCTGTTGAGATGATCAGCTATTGCCCTTTAAGGGGACTGTCCCCAGATGGACTGATGGCGGCAGTTGATTTTTCCAGTGTTAGTGCTGTTTGTGCAACCAACTTGGGTAGAGCGGTGGTGGCCTATAATAGAGCCATCTCCTGTGTACTCAATGCCATTGCACCAGTCTGTATATGACCCAGGATTTCTCACCCAAGACCCCCATGGTATGATGGGGCTCTCATGGTCAATGAAAACCATGGGTCGGAGGTTGGAGTCATTGCTGGCATAGAACTCAGTCAATGGAGGATAGACAGGCTTTGAGGAATCACTATGATGATTATCAAAGGGCAACTGACCGTAAGAAGGCAGAATTCCTGTCTAGGGAGATTGCCGCTGGGATGAACAGACTGCTTGGCTCCTTATGACTGTGGACAGGCTTCTTCATCCAGTCTTTCTACAGCCGAAAAGAGTGTTTTCAGTAGCACTTTGCGAAGAGTTTGCTCTGTTCTTCTCTGACAGGGTGTCCACCATTTGAGCTGGGAACTCGCCAGTGGGTCAAGATCAGTCCAATAGAGTGAGGCCTGGGTGGAGCAGGGGCAGTGCTTAATTTGTAAAGAAAGAGATGCCAGGGCTCTGAGTCCAAACACCAAAAGCCGGGGGTCTGGGGGCCTGGCGGCCCCCAGAAGCTATGGGTTGTTAGATGCTCTGTGGTGAGTTTTGGGGGTTATATTGCAGATAAAACACATTTCTATATCAGGCTCCCTGCCCCTGAATCCATGGGAAGAATTTTTGTTTTTTGGGGTGGAGTCAGGTTGGAGAGCCTGGCTGACCGGGCACTGATAAAGGATCATGGCTGGGCATGTATAAGTATAATGCAATGGCAAGATGCTGTGAATTGGCTCCAATACTGGCCCCCAGAAGCTCTTTGGTTTTAGATGCTCTGTAATGAATTTGGGGGGTTATATTTATATTCCAGATAAAACACATTTCTGTGTCTGGTTCCCTACCCCTGAATCTGGGTAAGAATTGTTTTGGGGGGTAGAGTCAATTATTGTAGAGTCTGGCTGACCACTGGTAAAGGACTGTGGGCTTGTATAAAGGGCAAGATGCTTTGAATTGAACCAAAGGCCAGGAATCTGGGGGCCGGTAGGCTCAGAAGCTCTTTGGTTTTAGATGCTCTGTGGTGAGTTTTGGATGGGTTATATTGCAGATAAAACACATTTCTATTCTGTGCCAGGTTCCCTACCCCTGAATCCAAGGGAAGAATTTTTTTGGGGGGACAAAGAATATAAATGTGTTTTATCTGCAATATATAACCATGGCCAACACTCACCACAGAGCATATGAAACCCAAGAGCTTCTGGGTGCTTACTGGTCCCCAGACCCCTGGCCTTTGGGTCAATTCACAGCATCTTGCCCTTTATACTCGGAGTTATGGTATTGGAGACTCTGTCTGACCTTACTAAGCAACAAAATGTACCACATAACATCTAGCATGGTACAATTAATAGAAGAACCAATTAAAACTGAAGCATGAAAAGGTTTTTATAGCTAAAGGATCATGGGCATGTAGAAGCTATGGCAAGGTACTGTGATCCAAAGGCCAGGGGTGTGGGCAGACTTCAGAAGCTCTTGGTTTAGAAGCACTTTGGTGAGCTTTGGGGCTTTATTTGAAGATAAGGCACACTTCTGTTACAGGTTCCCTATTAGGGAACCTGTAACAGAAGTGTGCTTTATCTTCAATAAAAGCCCCTAGACTCACCATAGAGCATCCAAAACCCAAGAGCTTCTGGCCTACCTATAACATTAACTATGCTCCTGCAATTAATTTGTTAGAATAGGAGGTTAGCTGCTCAAGTAAGAACATTTTATAATATGACATTGACATGGTCTAATACTTATCGAACCCCAGGCCACCATGCACACCATACAATACCAGGCATTGGGCAAAGTTGTACCCTGCTAGATGCCATGTGGTATATGTTGCTGCTTAATAAGGTGAGTGAGCGAGTCTCCAATATCCTGACTCCGTCCAGATGGAAAAAAAAATATTCCCCTATAAGTCAAGGGAATGCTCCCCTTGACTCCTAGGAGAACATTTTTTTATCATCTGGATGGAGTCAGGATATTGAGACTCTCGTCACCTTATTAAGCAACAACATGGAGGTACTAGGGAACCTGTAACAGAAGTGTGTTCTATCTTCAATAAAAGCCACAATACTCAAAACAGACCATCTAAAACTCAAGAGTTTCTGGGGGCCCTCATCAGAACAGGATATTAAAATGTCTAGCATTGCACCATCTGCCTTTTTTTAAAAAAAATATTTTTCTAGAAGATTTTATTTAGTTACCTCTCTTTTATTTTACAGGTCTTGACTTGTCTTAATTGCCTTATCAGAAAAGTATAAAAACCTTTTTAATCTGATGATTTACATGTGGTTTAAATCCAACCCTTGTTTCTTTGTGTCCTGTTTAAATTTCTTGTTTTCCTTCATAGGCATTCCTCAGGAACAGACTCAGTTTTGATGAATAGCTAATCCCCAGCTTGGATTGACCAGGTAAGAGACACTAATGTAACAATGTTCCTTAACAAAAGTTACTATAATATTTTGTGCAAGTATCCATCATGATGTAATGGATGGTGGTGGTAGCTAGGCCACCATTACTTTATGATGGATGCTTGCACAAAATGCTACAGTAATTTGATGTGCGTGTGGTAACGCATGGTGGAAGTATAGCACAAAGAAAAGAGTATATAACACACTGTTTCAGCTGCTGCTAGCCAAAATACAGTTTCTGTATTAAGCTACAAATACCATTAAGTAAGCATCCATGTTGCTACACCAGTTTTGTAGGTTGCAGGAAGAAATTCTGAGTTTGGTTTGGTTTGTTCTCTACATATCGAGAAAAGACCATAGAATTTCCATATTTCTCTGGCTATCCTCGTGTTTTCTTTCCTTACTTTGTGTGTCACTGGCTGATCTGTGCCTTTGGCAAGCCATGAGCGAACATAAGGATGGATTGAATTTCTTCAATGGTGGGCCAACTAGATTGAGGAATAGTAATGATGAAATAGTTTCAATAAGCATTGATGCTCTTGTTGATGTGCATATGAGGTTCATTTAGGAAAAGCCTCGCTCACACTCGGCACTGGAGATAGCAATAGTGCTCACGGCAGTCAAGAGGTACTTATACTGCTCCTGAATTTCTTTACCACCTGACTCCTTGTACACCCTGTATGCCCGAATGGTTTCACGAGTAGTACCAATAGCAAATCTTCTGCAAAGAGATTCAATCTCACTTTCTCCATACAGTGTAGGTAGTTCATTGGGCCAGTACTGCTTATATAGCACTTTCATTTCGGTGATCAGATTCTTATATCCAGTCTTGTCACCAGTGGTGCCTCCTGTAGACAGCATACGTTTTCGTAAATTGTCTGCTAAGCTGCGGAAAAATTGTCCTGGGTGAATCTTCTTGTCACAAACATTTCCTTCATGCAATAGGACACCCTGAAACATCCTTTCTTCTATGGCTTTCTCACATTGTGACAAAATTTGCCTTGTTTTTCTACCATTATGTCGAATACCGCTATTTGGCGGCAGATAGCTCGTGTGCATCAACAATTGTACAATCGCGATGTTGCAATTCAAGAGATAACTCTGACAACTCCTGTAGGGCATCATACATAATTCCAAGGTTGCTGACAAACTGAATAGACGACAAACCGCTTGCTTAGACCAGAGTAGGTTTTGGCGTGTTGTGCTGTCACGAGAAATGTCATTAGCCGCAGATGTGAAGTGCTTATAGAGAGCAGGGTAAGCATTCCTAACAGCCTCTACTGTTCTAAAGCTCGACACAACCCACTGGGTGTCTAACACTCTACCTATCTTGCAAAGCTGAATGTCAAGTGCTTCAGCGCATTCCTTCAGCTCTAACCTATTTTTCCCAGATGTGCTATAAAGAGAATATAGCTTGTTTAGCAAACTTTTAAAGTGATTAGTAGCTCCAACATCTTTCATGACATCATTGACTGCAAGCTCTAGGCGATGAGCAGAGCAGTGCCATGCTATGATATTTGGAAACATGTCTTGCAACTGCTTCACGACACCTGTATTGCATCCAAACATCACTGAAGCTCCATCGCAAGCAACCGCTACCAGGCACTTGGCAAGAAAGTTTTCATTTATGTTAATTTTTTTCAGCGCAGACAATAAACTGTTCACTGTTCCCTCGGCAGTCAGATCCTGCAGCTCCACAAGGTCCACAAATAAATTAGCAGGAGACTCCATGCCAGGTAACATCAGTCGCATGTACACAATTAAAGCGCTCTTCTTGTTAAAGCAGTAGCTTCATCAAGTAAAAGATTCACTTTAGAGCAATCGCTGTGATTTGGGCAAACAACTTTTCTTCATCTCAGACGAAATGTGATGTTGAATGTTAGAACATGCCACATTGGAATGCAAAATCCTCCCCATGTCCAGTCCATTCAACTGCTGACAGTCTATTTCTACTTCAAAACCATATGACGGGCGGTTACCTTCGCTTTATAAGTAGTTCTGAAGATTCTGGCCATAGTTGCAATTTGGGCAGACTGTGCATTTGCAGCTAATTGCAGCAATGTGTCTTTTGACTACTCAAGAATGCTGAAGCGACATGTGACTTAGTTTGTGCATGTTCTCCTATCTTTTCCGTAGTGATTTCTGTTGCTTTGCTTTATTGGTACCGTATGAAGTAACACAGGTTTCGATCCATTCTTTAGCCAGCTTCATTCCAGCAGATTTTCAGGACCCAAGTTACTGACTTGCTTGACACACACTGCAACTGAGATTTGATCCGTTGATGACTAACCACTGGTATTTGCTCTGAAAAATGTTTTTGTTCACACGTCCATCCTGCAGGAGTAAATGTTTGCTGTGAGCCACAACTTGTTCAGGTAATTCATCTTCACTACCAGAGCTCTGTGATTCAGAGTCACTATTGGCACAACTGTTTTCGACAACACTATTCCTTCATAATCATGAACTTGCTTTTCTTTTGTAGCACTGCTGACACATGTAACAGTGGCACCTGATACATCTTCAGATTCTTTTCTGTAGTTTTTATCACTCTCCTTTTTCTTCGTCTTAGTCACTGGCTCACCCTCATTCATACTACCTCCTGGCTTAAAAAAATACGACCATATTTTCTTTTGACCATGAGACATTTTTTTGGGATTTATGAGTCAGCTGTCTGCCTGTCTCCAAAATGAATAGAGATCTAACCTGCTCCTCTGCCTATCTTAGTTAGCTTTTTTTTATTCAAGCCCCAGCCCCTTGAAAGAGACAAAGACAGTTACTGTCACACACAGTAATGTGCTATATGTAAGTGGAACTTGTAAGAATCAAACCAAGCTCGCAGTCCGCACACGTGCTCCTCTGCCTGTATTAGCCTTTTTTTATTCAAGCCTCAACCCCTTGAAAGAGACAAAGACAGTTACTGTCACGCACAGTAATGTGCTATATGTAAGTGGAACTTGTGAGAATCAAACCAAGCTCGCAGTCTGCACACGTGCTCCTCTGCCTGTATTAGCCTTTTTTTTATTCAAGCCCCAGCCCCTTGAAAGAGACAAAGACAGTTACTGTCACGCACAGTAATGTGCTATATGTAAGTGGAACTTGTAAGAATCAAACCAAGCTCGCAGTCCGCACACGTGCTCCTCTGCCTGTATTAGCCTCTTTTTATTCAAGCCTCAACCCCTTGAAAGAGACAAAGACAGTTACTGTCACGCACAGTAATGTGCTATATGTAAGTGGAACATGTGAGAATCAAACCAAGCTCGCAGTCTGCACACGTGCTCCTCTGCCTGTATTAGCCTTTTTTTTATAAAAGTCCCTTCAAAGACACTGTCTGTCTGTCACACACAGTTATGTATGTCATATGTGCTGCATAAGTGAAGCTTCTGAGAATTTAACCTAGCCCACTATTGTTGCATAGCTCCTCTTCTCTGCTTTCCTGGTTTTACTGTTATTTTATTTTTTTGGTGGAACCAGTAGCTGCAGAAGATTGAGAAGAACCCAATACAGTACTCAGGACAGTTTTAAGATTGCAGGATTCAAACCCAGTCGGTCCAGACCACTCTCCTGGCTGGAAGGTAGGGTTAGAGGGGTTTATTTATTTTTTTTAGATTGTGGAGATAGGAAATTAGAACTAGCAGGAAAAATTTTAAGTAAATAATCAGTCAAACCCAAACCCTGACACTCAGACTGATGGTTGAATTTACCAACTCCAAATACACATAGCTCTCAGTCTGTCTGGACTGGAACTCAGGCTCTCAGGCTGCAAAAACAAAACCTAAATGCAATCTGTCTCAACTGTCTGCTTCGTTATTTTTCTTATTTTTGAAGAGCCAGCTGACTGAGCCAAGATTTCAAATTTATTTGCCTTACTAAGTCTCACTCTCGACTACATAACTATTGAAAAAAAAGTCCTTTGCCTGAAGCACAGGCTGCTTGCTTCCCAGTCTGTTCTGACCAGAAGTCCAGGGGCCCTAATTACTAACTAGTTACTACTGCCAAAGTAAATTGTCTGGGCTGAGCTTGCGTGCCTTCACCCTAAATTTTGGTGCCTCTGGCTTGATTTTCGAATCAGAATCGTCCCCACAGGCTCTCTCTAGCCTGCCAGGAAGTACTCCCGAAACGGTCGGTCACTCGCACTCTCCCTGCCTTAAATTTTGCTCTGCCTCTAGTCTCTGGCTTGCTTGAATCTCTTCCTCACTCAGGCTCTTTAGACACTGCCAACTTTCCCCGGCCCTGGCCCTTTCCTTTCCCGCCGCAGCTCGCTGCACAGTCTCTCTCCTGAAGGCCGAAAACCCATGGTCAGTCACACGCTGCCCCCGAGTCCCCCGCCTCCTCCCTCTACTAGTACCACGATTCACGAAACGAAACGGTTTATTTTAAACCCTATCCCTGATGATCGATCTCCGATCTCACAACAAGAGACACATTTCAGTGATTTTCACAGACATGATGAGACATTTCACATTTCAAATGTTTTATATTGCCAATTTGCCACAAATTGTTTGTACTGCTACAGTCTGAGCCAGAAACAGTGATGTGATTTGACTGAGCGCGAAGACTGCACTGACTGACTCAGTCACTCCCCCATGTACGTGATTAATGATGTTAATCATTCCTGACGCTATGATTGGCAGGCTGAGGCAGGGCGAGGCTTGGCAGCAACAACACAGAGACATGATGCACCAGCACCACCTGACAACAGAACAATTGATCAGGTGTTTTACAACCTGTAACACCGGCAGATTATCAGGTGACTTGACTGACTTGAAGGCTGGAGAATAAATACTATACTGCAACTGCAGTCTGCAAGCAAGCACACAGTGGCTGCAAAGGGCTGAGAGTGAGACCTGAGAGGGTGAGGGCGTGAGGATGATTATTCGGAGACTGGCACTGCCGTTACTTAAGAGAATGTGAACAAAATTAGGTTATGCCTGGTGGCATCCTCGCTTAGTTTGTTCAGGCTGCAGTGGCTGCAGCCTGAACAAACTAAGCGAGGATGCCACTGGTACATAATTTCATTTTGTTCACATTCACTGTGGTTGAACTTTGGTAGGTTCACAGCATGGCTCATTTAAATACATGATGTGCTAGATGTCAGACAGTGGTTAAATGGGCAATGGCACATCTAAATCGTTAGCGTGTGTGTGTGTGTGTGTGTGTGTGTGTATGTGCGTGTGCGTGTCTCCACGGTGGACTACGACCTTGATGAGTAATCTGGGGAGATTCATCTGTGACTGACTGTCGTTTTAAAAAAAATGGTTTAAAAGTAAGGGCTTTCTGAGAATGAAGCACTGCATTGGGGGTGAGCTGACTAGCTGAGCTTCCTTCTGTTTCCGTTCCGGACCGGTCCTACTCCTACACCATACCATCTGCTGCAGTGCGACGGGACGAGACAGGACAGGAGTGACTGATGTGACTGATGATCTGATCATCATCCGAATCTATCGATGATCTCTGATCTGCGCCGGTGCCCGGCGCCCATGGCAGCAGCAGCACAAACAAAGCAGCTGGCTGGCCGTGCTAATAACAGTCATTAAATATTAGTGCAGTATGACTGTGTGAGAGGTGCCGGGGCTCAGCCCCGGAATGAAAATAGGTACGGGGGCTGAGCCCCTGCTAGCACCGGCACAAATTAAGCACTGAGCAGGGGTGCTGCTGTTGTCTGGGTGGAGTTTCAGCCAGCGGAGGTGGCTGAGGTCTCCAAGGTGATTTTGAAGCTGCTGACCACTAGTTGTGAACTGGACCCATGCCTGACGTGTCTTCTAGTGGGCTGCATAGAGGCTATCAGTCCAGTGTTCACTGGGATAGTCTGGTGCTTGCTTTCAGAGGGGATCTTCCCTGATTCCTTGAAGGAGGCATTGGTGAAGCACCTTCTGAAAAAAATATCTCTTGACCCTGATGTCCTGGCGAATTATAGACCTATCTCCAACCTCCCATTCCTAGGAAAGGTTGTAGAGAAGGTAGAGTATCTGAAGCTCAAGAAACACCTAGAGACCTTTGACATCTATGAGCCATTCCAATATGTGTTTAGGACAAGGCACAGCACAGAGATGGCACTAGTCTAGGTACATAATGATCTCCTCAGGGCAAGAGATCAAGGGGAATGGTCAGTTCTCATTATCCTCAATCTATCATCTGCATTTGATACCGTGGACCACACTGTGTTGTTGGATCCCCTTAGAGAGTACTGCAGACTCACCGGTACTGTCATCAACTGGTTTGAGTCCTTTCTCTTGGGCAGGAGGCAGAGGGTAGTGATGGGGAATTTCTCCTCCTCCTCCTTCCCGATACCCCTGACCTGTGGAGTGCCTCAGGGTTCAATCCTCTCACCAATGCTGTTCGCAGTATACATGCTTCCCGTGGGGAGGCTCATTAGACAGTACAGTCTGAGTTTTCTCTGCTATGCAGATGACACTCAGCTGTACATGTCTTTTGTACCAGAGACACATGATGCTGTTGAAGTGCTGAATAAAATGCTTTACCAAGATCCAGAATTGGATGAACTCTAACTGGCTGAGACTGAACCCAGACAAGATGGAGGTGCTGGTGATCGAACGTGGTCACAGGTGTGATGGGGATGCTTCTGGGGCTACAACAGGTTTGATCCTGGGGTCGACCCCATTGATAGTGTCCTCTAGGGTGAGAAATCTGGGCATTGTCCTCGATGACAAGCTGACATTTAAAGCTCAGGTCTTGGCTCTCATCAAAAGTGTTTTTTACCACTTGAGGAACAATGCCCAGATTAAACCCCTAATTCTGCCCCAAGACCTGCCATCACTGGTGCATGCCTTTGTAACATCCAGGCTTGACTGCTGTAATGCTCTTTACCTCTGGGTCGGTAGGGGGAACCTCCACCAGCTGCAGCTAGTGCAAACCGCAGCAGCTAGGCTGCTTATGGGGCTGTCAATGTCCTGTCATGTGACCTCAGTACTGCATGACCTGCACTGGCTGCCAGTCAGGTGGAGGATTCTCTTCAAGGTGGGCTTGCTCACCAACAAGGCCCTATACAGATTGGACCCTGGCTACCCATCAGACCTTCTCATGCCTGCCATACCAGCCCACTCCCTTCGTTCCTCCACCGTGGGTCTCCTGGTGGTTCCGAGCACCAAGCTGAAAACCTCCGGTGATTGTTCACCCGTGGTGGCTGGCCTGATCCTCTGGAACTTGCTTCCAAGATTTCTAAGGGAGACCCCTACAGTGGAGGCATTCAGGAGGGGCCTGAAGACTCATCTTTTCAGCCTAGCTTTTCCAGTGGATGTTTTTTAATAATGTACTGATCGTTTTAACTTATGTATTTACAAACTATTATTTTGGTCTGATGTTTTACTGTTCTGTAGATCATTACCTGTACGGCACCCAAAGTCTCTGAGATTGGGTGCCCAACAAATAAGGTACTACTTACTTACTCTACTGAGTCAATCACCTTTTCAAAGTCAATAACCACTACAGCAGCTGGAGTGGGGGTGTGAGAAGCAAAGGCTAGCAGGGAGTAGAGGGCCCAATGACTTTCAGAGCTGATGCACCCCTTTACAAACCTCACTTGGGAGGATAAGGTGGGGAGGACCACCTCTAACCTGGAGGCCAGTGCCTTAGTAAGGATTTTAGCATCTGCCTTAATGAGCAAGATGGGCCCATAGTTCTCCAGTGAAGATGGGTCTTTCCCATCCTTGGGAAGAACAATAATCACCGCCTCCCAGAGAGAAGTTGGGAAGAGGGAGTGGCAGTGAGACTTCTGAAAAACACACTGCAAGACAGGAGATACAATATCCAGAATCATATGGTATAAATCAGTAGGGATGCCATCACTTCCTGGAACCTTGGGAGAAGAAAGGGTAGAGATGGCCTTATGGATTTCCTGAGAGGAGCTTCCAACACAGCCTTCTGCTCCTCAGTCAGGGAGGCAAGGGGCAGGTTGCAAGAAAGGCTTCCGATTTTGTGTGGTCCGGGGGAACCAGAAAGGAATAAAGCTTTTCATAAAAGACATACATCAGCTGGTTGATTTGCTCAGGGATAGTGTGCAGGGTGTCTTGTCCACCCTTTAAATTGTGACTATACCTATCGGCCTGCTGCTTATGGAATCTTTAGGATAACAACGTGCCTGCTTTCTCCCCATCCCAATACCTGGGCTTGATTTTCAAAAGCCCTGTTAGATTGGTGCATGGTGCACCATACTGCTACCTGCAGCAAACCCAGATGTGCCAGGGACCCTGCACCTGATTTTAAAAAAAGTGGGGTCCCAGAGCCAAAGTCCCTGAGTTTGATGCAAGCTGAGAGCTGTGCTGAAGAAATGGCGCACAGGGGGAAAGGCAAGGCAAGTATTATTTGTATGGTACCCAATCCTGGAGGCTCTGGGTGCCTCATAGAAATGCACAATAAATGTACAATACATCAATATAAAGTTTCATTAATGCAATTTAAAATAACTAAAATGTAAAACAATTTAAGACTAATAAAATATCATAAACAGGGGGGATTCCTGCAAGTCATGGGATGGGATTTGAGGCAGCAGCAGCCAGCGATGGTGACACACCAGCTGGTCACCTTGGCTCGCAGTGAGGGGAGGAGACAGGGGTCAGGATGGGAGGAAGGGGTGGCATCTGCCCCTGATGGGGCACATATATGACCACTGCCTGCAGTGCAGGTCCATCTGGGAGGGGGGCAGCTGCACCAGCACCACCACGGCGGGGGGGTCATGGGCTTGTACCTGCCATAGACCACTGGCCACTCCAGCAGTGGGCTGGCAGGTGTCAGAGGCTCTGAGGGCACCTTCCTGGGGGGGCACAGGGTCATCCCCACACCTAGCCATGGCTCTGGGAGTGGCGCACAGCAGGTTAGACCAGCTTAGGGCTTGTGTAACAGCAGGATCCACGGGCCTATGGGGAGGTTGCAAAATCCCACTTTGGGGGATATTGCAGTGCTGTCCTGGGGCAAGCCCCCTTCCACAATGGCACACTGGTGTGGCCATCTCAAAGACGCTGCAAGCCCAGTTGGCACAGGCTATCTTCCCAGTAGAACAGGGTGCTTTCCAAAATCAGGACTGGTTCAAGGTGCAGTGCAAGAGCCCTTTGTGCCATGTCTCCTTGATGCAAGCTCCTCGCACCAGTCCAGATCATTTTAAAATTGGGCCCCCTATGTTTAAGATGGAGAATTGCCAGTTCAGCCTTCTGTATTGCAAAGGAAGTGAGTTGAATGAGGAAGGTAACAAAGTGGTTTGGAGGATTGAGGGGTTATTTTTTTTTAAAGCTTTCTCTTTTTCAGCAAGATCTTTCTAGAGTGCTTTTGGCTCTGCCTCTCATTTCCCATATCATGCAGCCACGTGGGCCACAATGCAGTCTCAGATATAGACCTTAAAGGCTTCCCATAGCGAGGCCTTGCTGGTGGCTCTGGTATCATTTAGACTGAAATATGGAAATACTTCCTTTTGTAGCCGGGGTAAAAAAGTCCTTGTCCTGGAGCAGTAAAGGGTCCAGCCACTATGAGAAAGATATAGGTGGTGCAGGGCCCTAGGAAATAGCCAGTTCCACCTGGACATGTTCCAACACATAGAGGAGAGTTATACTCAAGTCTAGCACCATCTGGGATGCTGAGGGGGAAGTCAGCCAAAAGTCAGTGCAGTAGGAAGAATGATGGAAGGCCGAGAAGTAATAGTAATCAAGGATTGGTGGATGTTGCTGGAGTCAGATATCAGCTAGGGCAAGAACAGACATCATATTTGGCTGCCACCAGGGTCCTAACAAAAGGCTCAAGGGATCCCCAAGTTTCTATCCATGAAGGCGTCCAGGATCAGATTAAAGTCACCTCCCAAAATAAGGAGGGCATTGGGAGATATCTGCTCCATCAGGCCCTGGCTGAGGTTGTAGAATAAATCAGGATCATCATGCTTATGGCCATAAATGTTGGCTATTACCAAGGGCTCTTAAGGGGTAGTGAATGATGCCACAACCCATCTGCCAACTGCATCAGTCTGAGAAGGGTCTAACATTCAGTGAAGGATTTTATGGATGAAGATGGATACCCTTGACTTGAACATGGGTGCAGAACTGTGCACCTCCAGACCTACCCACTCTTGACAACATTTTGCTGCTCCGTCTTGGTGGAGTTTGGTTTCTTGTGGGAGGCAACTTTGGCTTTGAGGACCTTGAGTCTGGGTAGTGAGTGCTTCCTCTTAAATAGAGAATTTAAGCCCCTGATATTCCATGAGATGCATTTTATGGTAGCCATTGGATACATCTATTAGAGGTAAGGGTATTATTATGGAGTTGAGCAAACTCAGACCCTTGTCTCTTACACACGGTAAAGAAGTGACCTACAATCTGCATAGTATAAATGAGAAAAACAATCACTGAAAGACTTTTCATGACAAATATTTGAGGTATAGAAGCCCAGTAAGAACAATAATTTAAACTCAGAAGTATTCTGTGATACCTATGGGACAGAGGCATCTAGACTCCAAGGCCCAGAGTCAGGGAATGGGGGAAATCACTATTGGATAGTGAGTCATAGAGACAGTGCAGACACAAAGACTTCCAACAACTGTCTCAAACTGAGAAAATGGCTCAGCCAAAATATACCCGAAATAAAATCATTCAGCAACCAAACTCTGCAGTGTATTATCAAGACTCACCCTATTCATAAGGTGGTAGGTGATAAATGCAGCCCATAAGACTCTTTGAGAAAGATGCCCCAGAGGAATGAGCAGGGACTGGGGAGAAAGAGGAGTAGGAGTCTGTATGTGTGTGGGGGGGGGGGCTCGGATTAGAGATCTGCAGACTCTGTAGTACTCGCAGTTTTCAGACCCATCTGCTTTGTTACTGAGGTAGGCTATAGCACCAGAGATCAGCTGAGTAGTATTGTCATTTAGGTCACAACTGTCTCATTGATCAGTAGGTCAACTAGGGATGCGAGCATAAAAAAAAAAAAAAAAATACCCTCATTCCCTTATCCAACTCTGACCCAGGGCTCCCAGGGGAGGGAGGATGTATGGGATTGTCTGTAAGCAGTTACTGTGGCTCACTTGAGTATATTGAAGGCCACCCCACCACATCTAGCTGTCCTGCTTACTTCATTTCATGAACATCCAGCTACATCTAGTCAGACAACTACAGGCCACAGGGCAAAGGTATACTCGCCAGCTATATCATCAGAACTCAGCCAGGAGCCAGAAAAGTGAGGAGGGAGTGGAGGATAAGGAAGGTAGGAGGAGGTTAAGAAATGTGGGTGACAACCTGTAGAACAAGCTATGTGGTTAGGAAAATCATTGTCGGTGCCACCATCTGGGGGAAGGATGCCTGGCACCATTGGGGGGGGCCTAGGACTTATCACCCCAGAGTAACATGCAACCAACAAAGGGGGTTGGGGTTGGGACAGCTCTTGGCTGAATATAGCAATACAGTAGAAGCTGCTTAAATGGGATGGCTCTGTGGACACCTTTTCTTCCCATTTAAGCGGCCATCCCAATTAAGAGAAGTCGCTTATTTTTTTTTATAGATAAGCAGTGCTAACTTAAGTTGTGTTTC
Source organism: Neoceratodus forsteri (assembly GCA_016271365.2). NCBI lineage: Eukaryota > Metazoa > Chordata > Ceratodontiformes > Ceratodontidae > Neoceratodus > Neoceratodus forsteri. Next base: position 592,266,476 of record CM028133.1, on the reverse strand, counting down.
AATTTACTTATTATGTACCTTCATTGCTGTTCCAGTGTTCAGCAGAGAGAGAGAGAGAGAAAGCTGGAGTAAACACTGGTGCTGGCAGAGCAGGGGGGGATCTGCTGTATTGATGGAGCAAACTTTTTCTGTGCCTTTCTGTTTTCCATTTTCCATCAGAGAGCTTCTGTTTCTGAGAGCGAGGTGAGGCAAACTGATGGAAAGACAGACAAGCATAGTGCAGAGTGCCTTAGTGAGACCAGCCGGTCAGTTCTCTGCATTCCACATCTGTCTAGTGAGTTCAGCTCTCTATGGCCCTGTCCACACTACCCCTCTGTAACATTACAGAGTGCCCAAGCTTACCTCAACTGTTTGCATTTACACCTGTAACGTTACAGAAGGCTTTTTCTTAACCATTGTTGAAACCACATATGAGGTGGTTTCAACAACGGTTATGAAACTGGTTTTTCCTCGGTAACATTACCGGGTGTAGTGTGGACTTGTGGCACCAGTCCCCTAGTGCAGCGCGAGATGCATTGTGGGATCGGGTGCCACGGTAACGGTCACCCGGCTCCTGAAGTGTGGACCGGCAGTGCCGATCCCGTAACAGACACTGCGGCAGTGTGGACTCACTGCAACACTCCCTGGTTGTAACAGTTTCTATCTGTTACAGAGACTGAGCGGTGCAGTGTGGATGGGGCCTTTGTGTTGGGCAACGGAAAACAGGAGAAATGTGTCAGCTCTCTATGCCTCACTGTAAGTTAAAATCTCTCCTCTCTTGTTCCAGCTGCAGTGTTGTATGCATTTTTTTTTTTAGAAAGCGGGGGCACAAGTTTCCATGAGTTGGGAATAAAGGAGTGGGAGGGAGGAGAACACACAGCAGTCGGCACTGTGGTCAGAGAGATGAAAGCAATTGGCACCTAATCAGGGGCCTTAGCAGGAGACAATATAGCATAGTGGTTAAGGGCACTGAGCTGCAAACCTGGAGACCTGGGTTTGAATCCCATCAGCCCCCACCTGCATACTGTGTGATCCTGAGCAAGTCAATTAACTTCTTTGTGCTCCCAGGTTGCACCTGGAAATTAGCTCTGGCTTAGTGTGTTTTTCCTGGTTAAACAATTTCCCCTTTCCCTTTAGCAGTCACAGAGCACTGTGGTGAGAGATATGAAAATGCTTGACACCTAATCAAGGGTTTTTCATTTCATTTAATTTATTTGTATCTGCAGGTAAGTACACTGAGATCCACTTTCAGGCATGACATGAAGGCAGTAGGTTCAACAGACAAACTAATGACATAGAATACATTAATCAGCCATTAAATACAATAAACAGTTACATTATTTTACACAAGAGCAAACATTCATTTTTTTAAAATGAATGGAAGCAGCAGTGGAGAAAGTGGTGATTGATAAAGATGACTTTTGATAAAGATGACTTTACTTCATCAGGTAAAGAGTTTCACACTGTTGCAGCACAATAAGTGAAGTACCTTTTCCCTGAGTTTGTATGGACCAATGGAAGGGTCGGGTGGGTCTTAGTAGATGACTGTGAACTGTATGGGGAACTATATGTATCCAAAATGTTGAGAAGTGATGTTGAAATAACTGTATGTAGTATTTTACATGTAAAATGTAACTTAGCCAATTTATAAGTATTTTGAATGGATAGCCATTCAAGGCTAGTCAAAATATTACAGTGATATGTCCTGGAAAGTGCCATTAATACAAACTTTCCAATTTTATATGACAATGTTTCCTTCTGGGAAATAAAGGAAGAAGATGAGGCATCAATAATTAAAGAAGTGTAATTTAGGATTGGTAACAAACAATATTTTGCAATAGTTTTATGAGAATCTTTGGTCAGAAATTTAGAAAGCCGATAAAGAGTACCAATTTTAGAATGTAACTTAGCAGTAACCTTATCTGTGTGTATATTATATTTTAATGATGGATCTAGATACACACCTAGATATTTAAATGATTTAACAACTTTATAACCCCACCCCCAGCATGCTAACAGCAAAATTACCAGAATGTTTTTTTTTTATTTCGGTTCTGAGCCAAATATCATGGACTTGATCTTTAGCTTATTCAATACTAGATTGTTTTGAGAAAGCCAGAACTGCATATTGTTAAATTCAGTGCTCAATAATAGATTAATATTGGTGACATTGGAGTCATGAGTGAATAAAACTGCATCATCTGCAAATAATAACAGGTCTCACAATGCGCCACCACTTTCACTACAGGGTCTATGAACAGTGAAAAGTAGAGGGTCCAGTATGGGGCCCTGAGGGACCCCACATTGGACTTCTTGATAAGATGAACATATTCCATTTAACTTAATACACTGCAGCCTAATAATAATATAATAATAATAATAATTCTTTATTTATAATGTGCCTTTCATAACCAAGGCAGATAACAATAAAACCAATTTAAAACATATAAAACAAAACAAAATATCAGCACTGTTAAAAATACATACTTGTCAGCCAACATCATCATTAAAAGCTTTATCCCACAAAAACATTTTTAAAGCCTGCTTGAACCCCACCACAGTCGCAGACTCCCTAATCTGACAGGGTAGAGAATTCCAAAGGGTCGGGGCCATGAACATAAATGCCCAGGCTCCTGCAGATTTTAAAATCACCCTCGGAATCTCTAGCAACCCCTCATTGGCCGAGTGGAGTGGTTGCTCAGGGAGATAAGGAATCAGAAGCTCTTTCAGGTAGTCAGGACCCAGTCCATGTAGGGCTTTATATGTCAGTAACCCGACTTTGAAGGCGATCCACCACTGAACTGGCAGCCAGTGCAGATCCTGCAGCACCAGCAAAATATGGGAAGATCTCAAAATTCCCATAAACAACCAGGCTACTGAGTTCTGCACCAGCTGCAAGCGATGGATATCAACCCCCGGCAGCTCAAAGTAAAGCGAATTGCAGTAATCTAGGTGCGAGGTCACAAAAGCATGGATCAATGTAGGCAGGTCTATGGATGGAACAAAGTGCTTAATCCTGGCGATGTTTCTAATATGGTAAAAAGAAGACTTTATGATGGCTGACACCTGAGCACGAAGTGTCAGCCCTGAGTCTAACAACACCCCCAGGTCTTGCACCTGTTCAGAGGCCTGGAGCTCAGCATCCCCTAGATATAATCCCAGGGGACGGCCTGCCCCCAGCCCCCCTATCCAATGACCTGGATCCAAAACCATCACCTCCATCTTCGTGGGGTTCAACCTCAACCAACTGGACCTCATCCACACTTGGATTTCTTCAAGACAGTTATTAAATACCAAGACAGCTCCTTCCTGGTCAGGAAAAAAAGACAGCTATAGCTGGGTATCATCGGCATAGCAATGAATCCTCAGCCCATACCGTCTTACAATGTGTCCAAGGGGAAGCATATACACCGCAAACAACATGAGGGACAGCACTGAGCCCTGAGGAACCCCACATGTTAGAGGGATCGAATCAGAGGAAAAGACCCCTGACACTACCCTCTGAGATCTTCCAGTGAGGTGCAATGTAAACCATCTGTAGACCAATCCAGAGAGTCCACAGATGAATCTCAGGTGCTCAAGCAGAACTCCATGGCCAATGGTGTCAAACGCTGATGACAGATCTAAAAGTACCAAAATGGACCGTTTTCTCTGGTCTCTCGCCATCAGGAGATCATTGAGCACCTGAACCAGTGCAGTCTCAGTATTATGCCTCTTCCGGAAACCAGATTGGAGAGGTTCATAGATGTTATGGATGGTCAAATGGTTCTCCAGTTGTGCAGCCATTACTTTCTCGATCGCTTTCCCCAAAAAGGGGTGGTTTGAAATTGGCCTGTAGTTTGCAAGAGAGTCTGGGTCCAGAGAAGCTTTCTTTAACAATGGTGTCACTACTGCCTCTTTCAAGGAACAGGGATAGACACCGGAATCAAAGGAGCACCAGACTGTCTGTGCTAGAACCGGGCCAATAAGATCGCCACAACCCATAATTAGGGAAGTCAGACCCGGGTCTAAACTACAGCATGTAGGGTGCATCCCCTTGACAATCTGCATAACATTCATGACTTCCAGATGGTTGAAGGAACTCCAGGAGAACAGAGGGACAGTGACCAGGCCCTGATCCTCCACAACTCACATAGAATGTGTCGAAAGGATCTCAGACCTAATGTCAGCCACTTTATCAGCAAAGAACAACACAAGTTTATCACACTGCAATTTTGAAAAGGCTCTCCAGAGCTGCATACAGGCTGGGTTGCACAGCCTGTCCACAGTTCTGAAGAGCTGAGCTGGTCTGTTCTGAGCTGCAGAAATTTCCCTGGACAGGAACTCTGCCTTCTTATGGGAAATTGCTGACTGATAGAGCTGATAATGTTCTAAGAGTCTAAGGTGGTCGGCATGCAGGCCGGATTTCCACCAACAATGTTCTAACCTGTGACCTAAATGTCGCAACTCCCTCAAGGCTCCATCAAACCAAGGAGCCTGGGGGCGAAGAGAGAGAGGTCGCACACGGACTGGTGCAATAATATCCAAAACCGAGGTAATAGCAATATTATAAGCCAAAACCAAGGCTTCAGGATCATTGAAATCCACAGGAAGTTCAGATAGGTCAAGGACCACAGCTAGACCATCAGAAGTAACATTCTGTAAAGGTCAGAACTTGACCATCTCCACAGGGGACGGCCTACAAGGGGGGATGCCAAAATTGAACCTCACCGTGAAGTGATCAGACCAACTGACTGGTTCCATGCCCATGTCTGAGGCCTCGATCCCCAGAAGGAAAACCAGGTCAAAAGAATGGCCACCTTTTTGAGTAGCAGTGGTAACCACCTGTAACAGGCCCAGTGACTTCATCAACTGGAGGAAGTGTTGTCCAAATTGCGAGAGTTCATCATCGATCCAGGCATTAGAGTCACCCAGGACCATCAGCCTGGGTGACTCAAATGCCATATTGACGATGAAGTCTGCCACTTCCTTAAGGAATAGCTTCCCATCACCAGGTGGACGATAGATGAGAACTATTCTATAGCCTGCATCTGCTACTACAACACATTCAAATGAGCTGGTCCCCTCAACTAGAACACTGGTGAGCTCCAATTTGGTCTTAAAACAGACCGCAACCCCCCCTTCCCTGCAGTCTGATCTTGGGCGGTGTATCACCGTATTCCAGGCTGGAACAGTGGCCTCCAATATGGGGCCTGCATTATCGTCCAGCCAGGTCTCGGTGATGCAAGCCAGATCTGCCGAACCGACAAGATCCGCAATCACTGCAGTCTTGTTCCTGATAGATCTGGTATTGCACAACACTACCCGAGTCAGACTGAATTCCTTGGCTACCCCGACCACCGGCCCATCAGCGATGATGGTGCCCTTGGGTATGGGGACTAGACATGGAGGCCCACGCTCTATACTCCATTTCGCCCTAGGGCGTCTTCTGAACTTAGCAACCCCAATGGGGGCACCCCGCTTCTCCAGCCTCTGCTGTTCATCCCCCACCCACCCCCCTCCTATGGGCAATACCTAGAGTCTGACAACATTGGTAGGTAGAAAAGGCCAATAGAGGGGGGGAAGAAAGGGCGGAGGGAGTGGAAAGCAGAGGTTGAATAGCACACGACCGGGGGAACCCAGACTGACATTTATCCCACAATCCCCACAGAACTAGCTGACACCAATCTAACTAACTAATTATAACAATTAAATAGTAAATAAAAACCCCAAGTCACAGCCAAACCTTTTCTCAACCGTCCCTCCCAGTTAACTAATCAAAAAACTTCAAAGCAAAACTAATGACTAAAATACATAATAATCAAACCTAACCTTCCTATCACATAAAAATAAATAAATAAAATAAAATTATAAAATAAAAACAAAAAAAACCAAAAGAAAATTAAAATAAATTAAGTTAAATTAAGTATTAGTGAGATAGTCCCTGAACCAAGACAAGGCAGGTTCTCCCACCCCCAATCCAGATAATCTATCCAGTAAAATTGTATGGTCAACAAGGTTGAATGCCTTGGTTAGGTCCATGAACACTGCCCCTGTTAAATTACCACTCTCAGTGGCCCTGAGGACAGTGTCCATGAACCCAACCAAGGTAGTCTCAGACTAGTAGTGTTCCCCCCCTTAAGCCATGTTGGTTAGGGGAGATAAAGTTATTTGTCTTCATATAATCACTAAACTGTTTGTATACCAGTTTTTCTTGAAGTTTTGATAAAGCAGATACGATTGAGATAAGGCGATAATTACAGAATTCAGTTTGTGACCCAGATTTAAAGATTTAAAGATTGGGACAATGTATGCCAAGGGTTGGGCAGTCAATAGGTATGTGACTCAAACATCCCAATTAACTGGAAGACGTGTCCCAATTAACAGGCACTAATCACCACTTGTATGGCAACTTAATCGGTTCCCAGTGGGACGTCCCAATAAAGTGGACGTCACCATTAACCGTGTGCCGATTAAATGGCTGCTACTGTACCATATAAGTACCACACTTATAACTACAGTACAAGTACCCTTACCACTGAATCTGTGAAAGGAACAACAAGATAAACAGAACCTTCACAAATGCAATAATAAGACAGAAAGTCAATCAGATGGTTACAAACATAGCAAAGGACCAGAGCCAAGGACTAAGAGACAGTACTCGTGGGATCCAGTAAGCTCAGCTTCCCAGTCTATGTTCCACAGTAGATTAACACAAAGATGCTGTGTCAGGATAATCCATTTATTTCAATAGCAGTACTGTACCAGCAGTGATGTTCACCACGCACCCTCCCTCAAGGCCAGTCAAACATTTTCACATGATACATGCACTTTCTCAAGACTGAAGAGGTGCAATCAGGGAGTCCTGTTATCAAGGAAAGTATTAAAATGACTGTGTACTAGAATTACTATCTACATATATGATAAGACTTAAAGCACCTTACCCAGGCAACACAAAACAAACATTTAAAACAGTGTAATTATAAAGTGTCATAGGTTCATGCTTATGTACATACAAATAAGGAGAGGGTATAAGAGGGTGGATGGGAAAGGGAGAAGAGAGAAGGTGGAGCAAAGGGGAACAAGGGGTCAGTGTGGTATGTTACCTAAGATAAAAAATACATTTGTAACTGGGCTAACACAACTAAGAGAGAGAACTTTTTCAGTGTAAGAGCTTCGAAGTCTGGAACTTCCACAATAACTTGTAGACATGAACAGTTTTAACTCATTTAAAAAAGGGCTGGACATTTGATTCAGATCTTCATTGGTCTAGGCCATTGGCCCACATAGTGTGGGGGACAATCTCAATGAGCACTCAGCCTACTGTTGTCGAAAGAAACTAACTAAATAACCTTAGGTTAATTTTAGGTATAGAAGTCTATCAATGTTTTAAAAAACACTTTTTTTTGTAAATAAGGAGACGATTGGAAATGTTCATTTAGCCCTGAATATTCATAGAATTTAAGTTTAAACTGCCAAAAAGTTTCTCTTTGGAGTAACTTTTTGTCCAGGTCCCCACCCCTGACTGCTTCATGAAATGTTTCTATTATCTGGAAAGAAAAAACATGTTCCCCACCTTTGCAGTGTGTTGTGTCAAAGCTCTGACCCCGTTTAGCGTCTGCATACATCTGATATGTTGTCCCATTCTTTCTTTCAATTTTTGTCTGGTTTTCCCAATGGAAAAGGCATTGCAGGGTCCACACTTGGCCAAATAAATGATATTTGTTGTGTTGCAAGTGGCAAAATCCCTTATTTAGTATAGTTTGTGGTGAACCTCACTGCTAGTACTGCTATTGAAATAAATGGATCATCCTGGAACAGCATCTGCTCATATTGTTTGCCAGTGACAGGGTTTATAAATTCATGGCCCACTGTAACATAGTGACAAAAATGACAATTTCCACATCTATGGGTGCCCACAGGCAAATGTTTTTGTGTCTTTCTTCTCACTTTTTGGTCCTGAAAGGTTGAAAGGCTGGAGCTATGAATTAGTTGGTAATTGAGGTTGGTACCTCTTTTGAATACAATGCAGGGAGTTTTCTGAACAACCTCTTCCAACTTGGTTTTAGTTTCTTGAATATGCCAGTTTCTTAATATAATGTTCCTAATGTGGGATACTTAGGGGCTGAAAGTGGTGATAAATATAGGAGTAGTGTTTCTTTTTGTCCCTAGATTTCTATTTCTAATGCTGGTAGCTAAAACGGTCTCCCTATCTAGGTTGTCTACCCTTTTATTTGCATCAGCAGTTCTTGTCTGATTATACCCCCTTTCAAGGAATCTGTTTTTCAATATCTCAGTTTGATTTTGATAATCTTTTTCATCTGCAGTTTCTTTTGGCTCTCATTAACTGACCAACAGGGATATCGTCAGTTACATATATAGGATGGCAACTTGTGTAATGTAATATGGAATCTTTGTTTGTCTTCTTCCTAAACAATTGTGTCACAATACTGCTGTTGTTTTCATTCCTTATAGTGAGGTCAAGGAAATTGACCTGCTCAAGGTCAAAGGTTAACTGAAATCTAAGACTGGCATTAGTTGACACTAAGTAATTTACAAAATCCAATAATTCCAATTGTGTACCTTTCCAAATTAGGAATAAATGACTTATATATCGCTTATACCAATCGATCTTGTCAAAAAATATGTTATTCTCACTGTAAACAAAATATTTTTCCCATTTTGACATATATAAGAGATAAGAGAGAGATAAATCTTTATTTTTAAACAGGATAGTATTGTTAGGACTTTGCAGCCCTATTTACAAAGTTGTCCTGCATGTAATACAAGATTTCTTTTATATAAAGGTGAGACACATTCAGACTGACATTGTATTATACATGCTAGTTACAGAGTTTTGTTTATGTACAGAGGAGGGATACACTTGGAGGGATATACTGTATATGACAGCATAGTTTGGAACCATGGCACAACTCATAGCCGTCCTCTTTTTCTGTAAATACATATGATCTTTAAACACAGAAGTGTCACATGTTAAAACCTTTTCAATTAGGGAAGCAAGGAAGTCCACAAATTGTGGGGAATGTTCTGTGTCCTCATACATGGTGTCACAGTAAACATCCAGGCCCTGTTTGTGAGGGATGTTGGTATACAATGCCCTGACATCCAATGTCACAAAATACCAGTCAGGTTGCATGTCCACATCTCCCAAGATTTTAATAAGGTCCATTGTGTCCCTTAGATAGGACCTTGTTTTTGTGCCACAGGTTTGATGTGGGCATCGATAAATGGTGCTAAACATTCGGTTACAGACCCAGTACTAGCAAAAATGGGTCATGCTGGTGGCTTATGTATACTTTTATGTTTTTGCATTGTCCATATAGGGCTGCCCTTACAGGATGTTCCATCTTAAAAAAGTTCAACATTTCATTGTTTATTATACCATTAACCAATGCAATATACAGTAAAATGTCAATTTTTTTTTTATATTCATTTGTAGGATTTCCCTGTAAAGGGGTGTAAAATTCCTCATTTGATAGTTGTTCAAGCATTTCCTTTTCATAGTCATTTTTGTCTCTAAAATGGATCCACCCTTATCTGCAGGTTTTATAATGATGTCTGGATTGTTTTTTTAAATCCTGTATTGCCTTCTTTTCAGATGCCATGCAATTGTAAAAATGGACTGGTTGTAGATTTAAAGAATGCTGATGCCTTTGAAAAAACTTTGGAAAACATGATAGCTGGACACAATTCAGCTTGTATTTTGTGTATCTTCTACAGATTTCTCCTCTTTATTATTTGTTACTGAAGAAATTCCCACAAAAACAAGATCTTTACTCCTTAGAGTTCATTTGCCTCTATAACTTATTCCGTGCTTCACATCATAAAGCTCTTTCGTGACATCACAGTCTGTTGCTGTGGGAATAACTGTGATGTCACCAGCACAGTATTATGACATCAAGTTGGCAAGAAGCAATAGAGCTGATGAACCCTCAGGGAACAACTCTTCTGTTTTCATGCATCTGACCTCAGTAATAAATAATGGAAGTAAGAAATACAGAGCTAATGAGAAATGTAACTGCTTTGTGTTCAAATATTATGTTCTTCAAAGTTCTTCTTGAGGCATCAGTGGCTCTTTAAGGATTCAACATCTGGAATGCATACCTTCCCAAAAATGGAGACAGTCAAATTCTGTGGGGGAATAAAAGTAGATTTGGGTTTAAAAGTATTTGGATGTTCTCTGCTGTGAACGATTCCAGAGATACATTGCCCAGATTTTCCAGTGAGATTGAAGTGTGTTCCATGTCACTTCCATCCTTATAAAAGAAGGCTGTTAGGTTCAGTTTGCTAGTGAATTTATATAAGTCCACTACAGTGTCAAAAATGTCTAAGTCCTGTGTTGTGATAAATGATAAGCCCTTTTGGAATGACTTGGTGTTCAGTCTTTGTAAGTTCATACCTGGAGATGTTAATGACAATACCATTATTCAGTACCTGTTCCCCCATCTGCCCCATACATTCTGGCCATATGGCTGGTTTCCCCTCATTTTGTATTGTCTGTTTCTCATTCCACCTCCTCTGCCTCCCCTTGTCACCCTTCCTCCCCTTCCCCCTTGTACCCCTTTGGGTAAGTCTTCTCTGAAGTGAGCAGTTCTTGTACTGTGTCTCAGAGTACATTCTGGGAGGGTCATAGGTGGTGGGCGGTGGGAGGGCTCTCACTGTGGTGGGGCATTGCAAGTTGATATGGGAGGCATGAGTTTCTTGTACTCACTTTTGTGCAGCAAGTGCATCCTGGTTTGGGGGCAAGTCCTCCTGACTTAGCTCTAAAAAAGGCTTGGAGGTGCTTTTTGAGTTGCAGCCACTGGTCCCTTATAGAAATAATTATATGAAATGTTTTCATGCTGCACACATAAAACTACCCAAGTGATATGTGTGCTGCAAGTATGATTTAAATGTTAAATTGGAACTGCTTGCATGTATATGGCATGTGTGCAGCAGGCAAGTTTGGAAACCATGATTTTTATGTTAAATTGAGAAAGACTGCATGCATGTGGAATGCATGCAAAAAGCAAGTGGTCACTGATAACGGCACACATAAAAGTTAAGTGACTTGTTCAGTATCACACCATACACAAGTGGGGGTTGATGAGATTCAAACCTAGGTCTTCATGCCTTCAAGTCTCCTGGTTTGCAGTTCAGTGCCTTTAAGCACTAAGACATACTGTCTGCACACCTATGGCTAGCTTGTACTTCAATACATACTGTATCTGACTACATCTGCATGCATGCGGCATGCTTGTAGGCACTGTTATGCTTTTCGGTTTTCCTTTTCTTCTCTTACATATCTCAGTTTCACAGCTAAACTGCAACACACATACCAATGGAAACACAAGTGTTTTTTCCCACCCCAATACACAAACTTACCCACAAAATCACTTAATTACTTCTGTCTGACCTGTGCTCCTACTATTTTCTCTTCATAGTTTTGAATGCTTCCACATAAACAGACTTTAAGGTGCAAACACAAAAGTAGCAATAACTTGACACACATCCACATTGTTCAGTCCCCCCACAATGCACACACACTGCAGCAGGTATGGTGATGCTGCTACAGACAACCCACCAAGTATAGATATAAGTAAAAAGTCTCTTACTTGAGTACTAGGGAGCAAGAGGCAGAAGTCTTTAAGAGATAATGTCCATAGGTCAGAGTGCTGCAGCATACCCCCTTGAAATGAATGTAGTAATTTTTTATTACTATTTTATACATTATAATGGTGAGTAGGAGAATAATGAAGGTGATTGTTCTACTAACAAGGCCCTTGTTAGTTGAGTGGTGGCCTTCACTACTGTTCAACTCTCCATCAATAATGTGTAAAATAGTAATACAAAAATACTCCCATTCATTCCAATGGTGCACACTCCCCACAATCTCCTTATCCCTTTGTCATAATGTACCTGAGCATGGGGATGTGGAGTTCCACTTCACTGGAGCATAAGCCTGACTATAGAGGGGCTCCAATAGTCTGTGCATACCATATAGCTCAACTGCCTGTGAATGCAAGGGACAGCTCTAGAATGTCTGTAACATTTCTAAAAGGTACAACTTAATTATTTTGACTGAAAAGTGATATGCAAATCAGGAAAAATTCAAATGTATAAGTTCATCTGTATATAACCCAGAGCAGTGCATCAGATTTGGGCTTAAACCCACCCAGTTACTAACCATTTTTTTTCCTGGTTGAAGTTCTGCCCACCCCCTCAAAAAAAGAACTTTGTCCCAATTTTTCCCTCTTACTCCATTCCATTCAATACCCATATCCTATGGGTCATGAAGCCACCCAAAGGTGAAGAAATGTGAAAAACACATCAATATTTCAGTCCTTCCTCCTTCCCCAATCCCTCTTTAAAAAAAAATATTGACTTTTACTTGACCATGTGGCCAGAACCTACAGCCTGGCATAGTGTGCTACAAGCCCAGTTTTCAGTCTGCCCTACCTCTGTCCTTCTGCCAGAAGCTGGATGCTAGAATTGACCATCACAGATCCCCAACATAGTCTGTGACCAAGTCACCTCTCCAACTGAACCCACCCGACCTGGGTTGCTTGCTTCTTTCTTGGTTGCTGCTGTGGCTGCTGCTGCATTGCACTGATCAAGGCCTATGAAGGCTACCCACACCACTGTCACCACTGCTGCTAAGCCTAGCTTGCTGCCATAGGGGTCTGTGCTGTTTTTTTGCATTGTGAACCTAGTAGAGTAAGTAGGTAGCCTAGTCTTGAGTTAGCTTCTAGCTCACCCTCTGCCCCTTCAGCCATCAGGGGAGCTGGAGACTCAATAAAAGTAGATCAACCAAAATATGTTGCCACAACACTGCTATTGAGAGTTCAGTGTTCACTGACTCCTCCAAGCTGTAGTGTCCAGTCTGTCTACTCTGTGGGCGTCACACTTGCAAGACTCATGTGCTCTTTCTTGGCAGGAGCTCATCCACATCATATGTGATTGTGCTGCCACTAATAGGTGGAGTGAGTGGACAACACAATATAGACACAGTCGAGTCTGGAGAGTACCTGCAGTGTGAGCACACACAGGCCAGGTGGGCGCTTATTGTGCAAAAGATTAAATCCAAATTTAACGCTATTATTGCCACACCATAAGAACAACCTAGGCACAAATACAGTGGGGGGGGGGTCAACTGTCTCTGCCCTACCTAAATGGCACCACTGCTTAATTGTACAAAATTATTCTCAGGTGCTAATGCAATGGTTTCTACTTTGTTCTGAGGTACTGTATCTCCATGTTTCATGATGTGTCCTGATCATCATGTGGGTTAGTGTCCCTCATTGTCTCTCATTTTGAGTGCACATGTCCCTCATTTCAGTAACAAAAAGGGAGGTATGGTGCATGCTTCCAAGACCCTACTCAGCACAAAGAGTGCTGAAAGCATGACCATAGTGTATATGCTCAATACAGAATGACAGAGGGAAAGTAAGTAAGATGGAACAGTCTTGGAGAAACACGTTTGTAGCACTAAATATGCATAAGGGATTTGCATGGTCCAAACCAAAAAGGACAGGCTTCACAACACAGAGGCCCCTCTTCGTACATCAGGAATGAGGAATGTTGGCTCACTATATCCTAGGCATTTAATGCAGTAAGCAAACAATACTTCACAAATTACTGGCAATTCAATGACAAAAATCAAAAGCCATTAAACAAATTGCAAAATTATCAGAATTAATGATTTTACCTAATTGTTATGGGACTCCAAACAAAACTGCATTTTAATGACTCTAATTGCTAGCAGTAGTATAAGAAATAGAAACTGATTTTTTTTTAAATGTGGTTTATGGCAAGTGTGCAGCATGTGAACTTGATGTGATGTTTAAATGATGTTCACACCAGCTTAACTGCTGCATTCATGTCAAGCATGCAACACAAGAACCTGATGTCATTTTTAGAAGATGTTCGCACCAGCTTACCTGCTGCGCACATGTCAACTAGAGTGACTAGAGAAAGACTGTACAACTTTTTCTTTTTCCAGCAATTCCATTTTTATGTTTGATTCCACAGACTCAGCATCCTTCAGGATACACGTCATTGATCCTGTGAATGCCTCTAGGAGGTAGACTTGCCAGACTGCAAGAAAGGTATCTCTTTCAGTTCCAAAGATAGGCTGTTTTACAAATCTCAGCTCCCTCGGTACTCTGTTAACTGATAGGTATGCAGTCAAAGAAGCATGCTGCCAATACAAGTGCCTTGCCTTTAATGTCACATGTTTGAGCAGGATGAGCACTGTCTTTATAGCCAGAGGTATAGCCATGTTGTCCTAGTGAGGGGTCAACTGAGTGGTGATATTGTCTGACACATGTTCATTCAGTAGAGGATTAGTTTGTCCCTCTTAAAATAATAACAAGTCCACAAATTAATTTGTAAAAGCATGGGAAGGAGGGGCATCCCTGCTAGTATTTGTAGAATTCTGTGCCAGTATGTTTTCTGTCAGCAAGAAGGACAGACTGTTGCGCAGGCCAAATCCAAGTATACACTGAAAGTCAAACAGGTGGCTATAAACACAGGAAAGAGCCATTGCCAATGGCAAAGAGACAGTACTCGCAGGTTCCAGTATACTTGGCTTCCCAGTCTCTGTTCCACAGTAGATTAACACACAGATGCTGTGTCAGGATAATCCATTTATTTCCATAGCAGTACAGTACAACCCTGATTATCCGACCCCTATTTTTCTGACTCTCCCTATTGGATGAACACGTTGTCTGTTCCCCACACTTTACAAGTGCTTCAAGTGTTTTCAATTCATCACCATACATTTCCTGTTAATTCCTGCTGTTATCAACTAATCATCCTTCTATTGTTTTCACCTGGCACTGAATACATGTGTCAGCAGTGCATTTAAACACTGTAATTAACACATAGCAATGTGTGACCTCACCTTCTGTTGAATGTGTGCTGTACCTTGAGAGAAGGCAGGAAAATGCAAGAGGGTGGTCCTGAATGTTTCCCAAAAGCTGAGTATTGTGGAGCGCCTGGAGAATGGTAAGAGGGCTGCCACTCATGCTGATGAATATGGTGTGAGCAAGTCCACCATAAGTGATATCAAGGCAGCAAAGGAAAAACTGAGAGACTTTGCCCTCACCATGGAGACTGCTTCTGGCACTGAGGAGCGTAAGAATATGAGCTCCTGTAAAGATGAGCAGTAGGACTCTGCTTTTTACTTATGGTTCCGTCAGGAGCATGAGAAGGGGACACCACTTTCTGGTCTTCTTCTCAAGGAAAAAGCTTTAATGTTCCATTCCTGTCTTGGTAACAATGCCCCTTTTGCTGCTAGTGAGGGTTGGCTAGACAACTTTAAGTGGCACCATGGAATTCACCAGCTACGACTTTGTGGAGAAAAACTCAGCAGTGCTGAACAAGAAATGCTTCTCTTCACAGAAAACTTTTTGGAGATTGTGGAAGCAACCGATCTCATCCCAGATCAACTTAACAATGAGGACAAGACCAGGCTTTTCTGGTGCTGCTTGTCAGATTGGATTTTGGCTCATGGGAGATGAGAGAGAGGCACCCGGTTTCAAGAAAGCTAAAGACTGGGTTACCATATTGGGCTGTGTCAATGCTGCAGGGCCACACAAATTAAAACTTGTATTGGTTAGAAAGTCTCAGTAGCCACACTGTTTTAAACATGTAAATATGAATGCCCTACCGGTCCAATATGAAGCCCAGCATAATGCATGGATGGACAGCTGCATTTTCGCAAGGTGGTATAAGGAACAGTTTGTGCTGCAAGTGTAGTGGCATCTGAGGAGACATGGACTACCTTTGCATGCAGTTTTGCTTGTTGATAACTCCCCAGCCTATCCCAAACTCGCTGATGTCAGGACAAGGGATGGCTTCATTAAATCTATGTTTTTACCAGCCAACACAAGCATGCTACAGCCCTGTGATCAGGGCATTTTAGAAATTTTTAAGAGGGGCTACAGAAAAAGGCTGCACCACTCTGTACTCTAAAAGACAAATCAACAAGTCCCCCTAAGTGACAACATGAAAAGATTGTCACTTAAAGAGTTGATCTACATGTGTGCAGAGGCTTGAGACTAAGTGCAGCCAGAATCAATACACAAAGCATGGATCAAAGGTGGGATTTGAACATCCCATGATCCAGAACCCAGCCCTGAAGCTCCTGATCGAATTACAGCTGCTATCTCAGAGGACGACATTCACACATTGGCTGCATTACTGCCCGATACTCCATCTGAGGCAGACATTCTAGAGTGGGAGAACTGTGATGCTGGTGAAGTGGGTCATGAGCATCTTTCCGATGATGTCGTTATTCAGATGGTGCAGAAGGAGGAAACAACTGAAGCTGATACTACCAATGACGAGGACGATGAGGGCAGTGACCCCCACATGCTGCCAACATATACAGAGGCAGTGGATCTCTTAAGTAAATGCATTCTCTATATGGAGAATCAGCCAGATACCGACCACAGGTCATGCTTCTGTGCTTGACGCGCCAGAGACCTGCCATATCACACCCTGTAACAAAATTCACTGACTGATTATTTCCACTAGTGCTCTATAGCACTTTACAGTGATTTTAAGAATATTTTTATTGATGTTTATTTTAAATAAATAATTTTTTAATCTTAGGTTTCAGAGTATGTTGTTGTGTACTTTGCTAAAATGGTCTCTATGTTTTCTATTGAACTCCCATTTATCCGATCTCCAATTAACCCAACCATGTCGGATGTCTCCAAGGGAGTTCGGATAAATGGAGTTCTACTGTACCAGTAGTGAGGTTCACCATGCACCCTGCCTCAAGACCAAATATTTTCATGTGATACACGTGCTTTCGTAAGACTGAAGAGGTGCAATCAGTGAGTCCCGTTGTCAAGGAAATTATTGAAGTGACAGTATACTAAAATTACTATCTACATATATGATAACACTAAAAGCACCTTAACCAGGCAACAGAAAACAAACATTTAAAAACAGTGTAATTATAAAGTGTCATAACAAGTTCATGCTTATGTGCATAAAAATAAGGAGAGGATATGAGGGGGTGGAGGGAAGGGAGAGACAAGGGGGAGCAAGGGGTTAGTGTGGTATATTACCTGAGATAAAAAAATACATTCGTATCTATCACCTTAGGTTGATATAAGGTAAAGAAACCTATCAATGTTTCAAAAAACACTTTTTTTCATAAATAAGAAGATGACTGGAAATGTTCATTTAGCCCTGGATATTCATAGGATTTGAGTTTAAACTGCCAAAAAGTTTCTCTTTGGAGTAACTTTTTGTCCGGGTCCCCAACCCACACTGCTCCATTAATTTTTTCTAGTATCTTGAAAGAAAAAACATGTTCCCTGCCTTTGTTTTGCAGTGTGTTGTGTCAAAGCACTGACCCCATTTAGCTTCTGCATACATCTGATATGCTGTCCCATTCTTTCTTCAATTTTTGTCTGGTTTTCCCAATGTAAGGGCATTGTAGGCTCCACACCTGCCCAAATATATGACATTTGTTATGTTGCAAGTTTGTTTGTTTGTAAAATTTTATTTGTATACAGGAGATACATTTGTTGGGACATCAGTCCCGTTTTCAACAAAGTCCTGTTTTAAAAATAACACACAATACATAAAGACAAGACATTACATCACATTCACACTACCAATATTATTTAAAACAGGTACATGTTAATTGCAAATATTCCCTTATTTTACATTTGAAGGTAAATAAATTTTCAATAACCTTCAATCTTGGGGGCAATTTATTCCAGTAGTTAGCTACAGTATTCTGAAGTATTACATCTCCATGCTTATTATAAGATCTGGTCATAGGGATTTCTTTACCAAAGGATCTTGTATGAATAGTTAATAACCTATCTTCTTTATTTATAATATGATCAAACAAACAATGTCTAGGTTCACCTTTTAATATTTGGTAACACTGTTTGTACCAAATATAATTCCTTCTCTGTTTAGGATCTATCCAATTTAATTTATTATATAAGTCACAGTGATGCACCCCATGCCTACTTCTTGTTATAAATGTACTCATTTTATAATAAACCTGATTTACTTTATTTAACACTGTGATGTTGGAATGCATATATAATATAGATCCATATTCTAAAACTCGAATGAACAATTGTCCAACCACTTTCTCCCTTACTTTCTTGGTCAAACTTCCAGCTACCCTTCTTAATACCCCTCATTTTTGAGATACCTTTTTAACCTGTATACAAACATGTTCTGAGTACGTTAAACCACAGTCAATTTGTACACCAAATATCTATAAGTATCAACTGCTTCAATTGGGTGGTCCCTGGATAGGGGTGATGGTACTCTTGACCCAGTTTACTTCCGCTTTGAGTCTGGCTACCTCATCCCACAGTCCAGAGAGATGCATGCAGATAGGGCAGCACCTCAGTGTCCAGAAGGTCTGCTGAAATGGCTGCCCCACAGCCACTGCATTGCACCACTCCCCACATTATACTGCAATTCCACTACTTGTCTGCTACTGAAGCTCTCCTAGTTCCCTTTTTATTAATTTGCTGTACTAAAAATCCTGCCACTGATCCTCAGATTTTTTTTAAGAAAAAGAAACTAATAAATAAATAAATGAGTCAAAACACTTGTCGTGCTGAGGGTGGGCTTCTTCCCCCTTATGTCCCTCCTACTTCACACCCCTTACTATACCCTGTGTTTAGCTCCTGTCAATCAGATTTAACAGGGCATATAATTAAGAGTTGGGGGAAGGGAGGGAGGGAGGCAAAAATTTGCAGCAATTAAAGACAGCACAGAATTACACCACCACTATGTTTTAAATTTTCAACAGCCCAAAAACAATTATAAGTAAAGACAACAAAGAAAGTATAGTGTCACTAAAAGCCCACAATCTAAGTTTAAAAGAAAAATAGCAATTACCAGTTACTCTAAAGCACTGAATTGAATATGTTTCCTTCTTACCCTTCTGTCTTCTTCTGAGAAAATAAAACTCTGCTTGCTACTTTAACTCTGACTAAGCCCCACCTCCAGTTATCACGTAGCTGAGGTCAGAGGCCAGACAATTAACACCCTTCACCCAACTACAGGGCAGTCAGACAAGCCAAGATAAAATGTGCAGCAATTAAAAACAGCACAGAATTACACCACCACTATGTTTTAAATTTTCAACAGCCTAAAAACAATTATAAGTAAAGACAACAAAGAAAGTATAGTGTCACTAAAAGCCCATAATCTAAGTTTAAAAGAAAAATAGCAAATACCAGTTACTCTAAAGCACTGAATTGAATATGTTTCCTTCCTTCCCCTTCTGACTTAACTGCACATGGACTAATTTTTCCAACATTTTAGACACTATTGGCAATATAGCAATTGGTCTATAATTCAATACTACTGTACTTTCACCTCCTTTGAAAATAGGTATAATTTTACTCATTTTCCAAACCTTTGGGACCACAGAACATTGTATGCTCCAGTTAAAAAGATATGTTACAATTGGAGCAATAATGTCCGCCCCACATCTTAAAAATTTAGCATCAATATCATCTAAACCTCCAGATTTTGAAACATTCAAACATTTGAGTTCCTTGTCTACTTCCTTTACTGTTATTTCTCTAAATTGAAATTTAGGTCCAGAATCCACCTTATTTATTATTTCCATATTTCTTTTTATATTATCTAAGGAAATTTCTGATGTCTTTTTACTTAATTTAGGAATATTTAAATCAGGCAAGTCAATAAAGTATGTATTAAAATAATTTGCAACCCCTTCTTGATCTTTTATTAATCTTTCTCCTTGACTTAAATTAATCTTTTGTATTGATCTTATAGGATCCTTTAAATCAGAAATTTGCCTCCAAAATTTTTTTGGGTCCTGTGCCTTATTTAATTTATCCAAATAATACTGGACTTTCACTCATTTTATATCTTTCTTACATTTATCCCTCCGGTATTTAAATTTTACCCAAGTCTCAGATTCCTTATTCTTTCTAGCTTTTTCCATACTCTATCCCTTATTCTAATTTGCTTTTTCAATTTCTCTGTTATCCAAGGTAGTTGCTTGTCTTTAATTATCTTTTTTACTTTTGGGGCACATTGTTGAATACATAACAGCATTATTTTGTTAAACTCTTGAAGGGCTAATTCTATATCCGGAATAAGAAAAACCCTTTCCCAATTTTGTTTCATTAAGGTATTCCTAAATTTTATCTCATTAAACCTGGTATAATCTCTTGCCCAATATGAAGTTTTATTTGTATTCATCTTATTATTTAAATTAACCATACATGCTATTGGATTGTGGTCACTCAAATTCAAAGATAATATCTTCTGACTCAATACCTCTAGACCTTCTGAAACAAATATTAAGTCTAATATAGAACCTGAAGCTTGATTGTTAGTAATTCTAGTTGGATTTTTTATTATTTGATCCAATCCTAATGATGCAAAACTATTTCTTAATTTTTCCTCTTTAAGTTGTAACCAATTTGAATTAAAATCACCAGTTATCAAAACCTGTTGATTTCCTATTTTATCTAATATAATCTCTGCTAAAGAATCAAATGTTTTTACTTTTGTCTTTGGAGAGGCATAAAACACTCCTACAATCAACCTCAGAGAACTGATTTTTATCATTAAACCATCTACCCCCTCATGATTAATTGCTAACAAAGTCTGAGATGGGTCAAGACTATTTTTTATGTACAACAAAACCCCACCACCTTTTTTTTCTCTATCTTTTCTAATTACTCTATAGTCCTTTAACTGAATTTCCCTATCATGTATACCACCATGAAGCCAGGTTTCTGATAATGCTATTATGTCGTATTCAGGTTCAGTAGCCCAAACGCGATACTCATCAATTTTATTTATTAAACTTCTAACATTTTCGTGTACCATAGATATTCCTTTATTTTCGTTTGGTCCTGGATTTTGTTCAATGTCTCCACTCTGTATTAATAACAGTATACAGAGTAGATGGCCCTTACTTGAGCTCAATTTGTATCTTAAATGGTACGAAAAAAACTGTCTCTGAATCTGCCTCAGTTCATTTGTAAAGTGATTACGCCTTTTAATTATTGAATACTGCTTTGAATAATAATCTGAAATCCCTATAATCAAATTACTCATATTCCATTTTGCTATACTAACCCCTGGATATTGGCATCTACCTAACACCCAAAGACCCCACATCATATACCCTATTATAAAACATTTTAACATGTAACCCATTAATAAAACAATTACTTAAAACCTATTGTATTTACCAAATCCTGTTGGCATTTTTCTTCTCCGAGTGGTGCTCGCGCTACTCAGTTCGCTTGCGCCACAGTGCTCACACCTATAAGGCACATAGCTTTATACTCAAGAGCCCCCGCCCCTTCTACATGCACCCAATCACTAGATGTAATTGGCAAAAGTCCAAAATTCTCCCCTGTATGACAGGGATTCAGAAAATAAGGTGCAGTCTCTCAGATAAAATGCAGTAGTTATGGCAGGAAAGTCAGTCCGCTTCTCCTGACTTTGGCAGATAACCAACTCTCACCTGCAGCCATGATGAAAAATTCAGGTTAGCGTCTCAGGCTGTATTAAAGTGGCAAAATCCCTTATTTCATATTATTTGTGGTGAACCTCACTGTTGGTACTGCTATTGAAATAAATGGATTATCCTAACGCAGCATCTGTGTGTTAATCTACAGTGTAACAGAGACTGGGAAGTCAAGCTTATTGCAACCAGGCAATAATAAGACAGTTGCCAACAGGGCCAACTTGGCAGATCAAAGTCCAGTCCAAAGGAATTAGGTAAAGGATATGCATGCATGTTCAATGAGTTTCTCTGATCCTGGTGGAGCTGCAGGAGTTATGAGCAGGCAGACAATGACTAACCTCAAATCCAAAAGTAGGAGACAGTGTGGGGACCCAGCTGCACCTGAAGGCAGAGTGAAGTTCTGTCCGTAAATGGAAACCATCTGTCTAAGCTGGAGCAACTGAAGCTGAGGGACTGTTCCACCACATCTTCTGACAGATCCATCACCTTATGCGATATAATGCAAATTAGCCAGAATTGTGGAGGCACAATGTCCCCAGGTGCAAGCTGAGGCAGATAATGAATGGAGAGGTAGTCCAGGGAGAAATTAGCTCAGTTTTGTCCTTCTAAAGGTTATATAGTACTGCAGTTCCAGGAAGTACATGTCAGGCGTTCAATGATGAAAAAGGTGATCTCGCTATGTCACAGTCATGCCATGCTTCTCAGCAGCTGGATAAAACAGCAGGCACATATGAGGCATTCTGTTGAAGGTGAAGGTACACAAATGAATATATACTGTGCCCCAGGCTGTACAAAGGGGAACCACGAAGGTGACAGTTAATCAATCCCCAGGGCTGAGCATCTTGAACCAAAAGATGCCCTGCTTCCCATCCTGTATCTCCATTCTGGGAACTATCATGAGCAGTAAACACTGATTTGCTACTTATGACATATTTCAACAGGCCCATGGTGAGCCAGAGGGGAACAGAAATGAGGGAAAGACAAGATTAATAGGAAAATAAAAGGGAAGCAAGTCTAAATTCAGTACTCAGAGATC
The DNA here is from genome assembly GCA_016271365.2 of Neoceratodus forsteri. Lineage (NCBI taxonomy): Eukaryota > Metazoa > Chordata > Ceratodontiformes > Ceratodontidae > Neoceratodus > Neoceratodus forsteri. The sequence continues at coordinate 592,243,959 of CM028133.1, read as the reverse complement.
ACCTTGCCTGCTTCTGTGGTGATCTCTAGACCTTGAGTGCTGCAGTTGCTGTTGGCACCTGTCGGTAGACCTAAGGAGATGCATGATGGGTGGTGGCCCTTTCAGCCCAGGATCTGGTGTCTTGCTCAGGGGTCATCGGTGGTTTGTTTGGCTAGAAGCAGATCTCCAGCACAGCAGATGGCAAGACTACATTCTCAGGCAGGGTCTCCATAGGCTGAGCATGGCAGGGAGGGTCAAATCAGTTTCCCATTGGAAGGAGAGATTCAGCTGCTTGGCTGTTCATGGAGGTGTTGGAGGGAGACTCACTCTGCCAATTCCAGGATTTGTGGGGCAGTCTTCTGAGCCAGATGCATCTCTGCTTATTGGCACTTTCTGCCCCACCAATGGCATTGCTTGACCCACTGGCTATCAGCATCCTAATCATGGTGGTATATTCCAGGCAAAGATTGGGTGTGAGGGTTAGAGGTGTCCATTGAAGCAGGTTGGGAGTGCTATGGGGTAGGATCATTTGGAGATAAGGTGAACTTGTAATCTAGCTGATAAAATCATACACATAGTCAGGAGTCTTGAACTGATAAGAACACCCTTTATCATAATGCAAAGCTGGGCTGTGAACCTGAGGCAGTTTTGGTGCCAAGATGGTGAAATTTCCACTTAAGAGATTCACCAAGTTAATTCAAATCAGATATGCACCACATGGTGTGGTGCCTTACCCATGCAGCACCTTGTCTTGCTATTTTAGATTAAAAAATTCTTCATTATTTAAGAGTGGAAGGGATCGTAAATTTCTGCTCAGCCGATCCCTTCCACTTCCCGGTCCTGGGAGCTGAGTAAAGACCCATGCCTGCACTCAGGCACATAATGACACTTGCCCAGGGAGAGCGCAGGGGCACTTCATTACAGTCTATGTTGGGCAAATTTTTCTATATCATAGCAGTCATTTTGTCATTAACCAAAGGCACCAGGTGACTAACAAGGGCCTTGTTAGTCACCCGGTGCCCTTGGTTAATAATAAAACGGCAATTACGATGTAGAAAAATGTTTTAAAAGTTGCCCCCATAGACTATAATGGAGCACACCCCTGTGCTCTCCTTAGACACACATCATTATGTGCCTGAGTACGGGTCTTTATTCAGTTCCCAGGACTGGGAAGTGGAAGGGATCAGCTGAGCAGAAATTTACAATCCCTTCCACTCTTAAATAATAAAGAATTTTTTAAATCTAAAATAGCCAGATGGTGCCACAGAGGTAAGGCACCACATCATGTGGTGCATAACATTAGCTTGGTGAATCTCTTTAGACTGACATAGGCTCTGAAATGGTGGGAAAGTTCAGTGGAAAAATCCTGAATGAAGGAGATCTGTTGGCTATTCCCATGGAGTAGTCCCCTCTCACTAGCCTTAGGAGATTCTCTTTTACAGGGTAACACACAAATTTTAAAAGGGTGGGCCTTGGATGATCCCCTGGCTTGGGACAGGGGCCAAAGTCTTATGTGCTTACTCAGTTTCCAAAGGTGAGCAGTTTGGGGCATTAAGAATAGATAGGAATAGCTGATGTTGAAATGGTTTTAAGTCTGTGCCTTCTGCCCCCTCTGGAAGACCGATGGGTCTAACATTGTTTCTTCTGACCCTGTTTTCAAGGTCATCGACCTTTGAGAGCAGGTATCTAATGACTCTGTCCAGCTCTTGAAGGTGACCATGCACATTGTCCTTATCCTTTCAAGCTGACTGATACAATTCACAGTCCCTTCTACCTTTGCCCAAGTGTAAATGGATGCATATCAATCTAGCACATCAACCACTTATGCCCCTATGGCATAATCATGCCATCAGTATGGCAGGTGCCTCACTGTATTGGAAAAACTGGGACAGTAAAGGCATTCATTATTTGATAGACCTATTAATGCCCCATACTAATACCCTCAGCTCTTTTCAAGGCCTACAATCCCAATACCAACTACCCCTGACAGACTTCTGGAAATACTTCCAGTTACACTGTGCCCTAACTCACCAACTCAAGAACCTAAACAACTCACACACACATGACCAGCATCACCCTCTCACAAAGTGGATAATGGCCAAACACGATACAGTGGGCCTAATTTACACCCAAATTAAAGAAAGCGTACCTGATCAAACAGCCTCACCTAAGTTAAACTGGTCAACAGTACTAAACTGCTCCATCTCAGAAGAGCAGTGGCTCCAATGCTGGTCTACCGCCCATCACCTTCTCAAAGACCATAAGAGTCACCATATCCAAAGTAAAGTCCTATATTGTTGGTATCAAACCCCTGAAATTTTATTCACTGCCAATATAATATCATCTCACCACTGCTGGAGAGGTGCCCAATCCCATGGTGACCTAGTCCACATGCTATGGAGCTGTCCAAAAATTAGACCCTTCTGGACAAATATCACAACCACTCTCTCTAACATTCTACATCGGCTAATGCCTTTCTCCCCTGAACTATTTCTTATCGGACTGAACAACTACTCCTTTCCCTATCCTAAGAAACAAAGAACATTACTACTCCAAGCCAGCATTATAGCAAAAAGACTACTCTTAATGAATTGGCATACTCAAACCATATCCACCATTAATGAATTCTTAAATAACCTTGCTCAACTAGCTACCTGGAATCATCTATCTCAGAACGTAAGTAACACTGTGCATAAATACACACCTATTTGGGAAATTCTCTATAATTTTCTACACACAGAAGCAACACTGGAACTTCTATTCAAACCATAACCAATCCCATACAGGGAATTGGTTAAGATTGTTTGTGCTTAATTTACTGCTTGCTGTATGAACTGTTAGATCCACTGAACTATAAAAAAGATGCTCTATTATCACTCCCTGGATACCCTAACTTGTAGACTTAAAAGTCCTCCATAATGGTTATACTCCCAAACTAATCTTAGCTTTGTATATAGTTAAGTGTTACTTTATAACTAACTTTGGTTATACCTCAATTGCCATAAATACTCCATTGATGCTCATAGTTTGATGTAAATCATTGATATAAGGCACTTTTGGGACCAAGTTACTAATTTACTTATCAAAACAGTAACCAATGCAAATAGTATATTGAACCTACTGAGAGATTTCTCTCCTAGTTTATGTATATCCTTCACAATATGTAAGGTTTAAGCCCCATGTACAAGTGCACTGTCTACTATACCTTTAGGTGCCTTTTTCTGTCCCGTCATCTTGTTTATTATCTTATCACTCTCAACACTGTACTGGAAACAATTACTTGCACTGTACTGTACAGATTGTGTTGTTTTTGCCTATGTTTGAAAACCCAATAAAGAATTTTACTTCAAAAAAACTAGACAATACAGGAGTAAATGTGATCAGCACAATGAGGGCTACTGCTGACAGGGTAGGTTATGTGGAGATGCTGTCAGAATGAACAGATGGCTGGTGATTTCTTGAGCAGTGACAGCAACTATCAAGTTTAAGCTGCCATCTTGCTGATGGCTTACCATGCCCCCCCCACACTTTTTCTTTTTTTTTTAAAACAAGGCTAATCAATAACTTAACTCTGTATTTCTCTGTAAAGTTGAATTTGTACTAATATTTGTTAACCATCCTCCTTGCTGCTTAGATGGAGAAAATGAGCAAGTTTTGGAGAAAAAGCTTTGTATTCTGTTGTAGCTTTGGATGGGGAGGTGAGGGAGGCATTGGCACAGTGTGTCATGGGGCTCTAACATGCAGGTGGAGCAGTGTGTTTACATGCCAGCAAAAAATGCCTGCTCTGCAAGACAAACCCCTGAAACAAGGATCATCCTGCACCACAACAGAGCCACCTGCAATGCTCCCCAAGCGGTTTACACTGTCTGACCTGCCCTGATGCAAGTCATCTGCATCCATTAAAAGTGTGCAAATCAGGCAGTGTAAACATGCCTAAAAAGAGACTGGACAGTGTTGTTCTAAGTGTCTGTGTCTGTGTCTGCCTTCAGGCTACTGTGTACTGCATGTCATTGTCCCACTCCTAGAGATTGTTTGCTTTGCTTGCTTATTACCTCCCTTCCACTTTAGCAGGTCTACTGTATTTCTCAAGGAAATTATGATTTAGTGTTTCCTTTGCCCCACTGTGTTAAATACTACAGATTTTGCCCCTTAAAATGAACTAGAACACATTTAGTGAAATATTTATAAATAATCAGAACTAATTAGGACTAAACTTGGAAACTGAAATGTGACTTGAACCACACTCTATTGCATATACGTATCACTTCTCAGCCATGAGCCCTGTACTTGTATGACTGTAAATGTTGAATCATATGTATGTATATGTTCCACAACTGTAGCCTATGTCTTTGTATCTATATGCATTCCTTCCCTAAATACCCCTTCCTCCCATGTCACATCTAGAAACAAGCCTCAGGCCTCAGCTTGTCTACCTGGTAAAATATGTTCTAAATAAAATAATCAGAACCTCCCTTTCTGGTTCTTTTTTAGTAATGGTCAGAACACTTTCAAGTTCTGCCAGCCCTATTTGTACATTCGATTCATGCAATGTAGTTTGTATTTTAGGTATGTTTTAAGTGAGTTAACTATATTAACAATTGTTCGTGTTAATCAAAATCTGTGGAATTATTATGTTAATCTATCAGTGTTGCAGTGCTGTGTTAATTTATCAGTGCACTGCTGTGTACATCAGGTATTGAATGGGAGGAATGTACAGACATCTGCTTCAGGAAAGGGAGCCTAGTGATATGTGAAATGTGAGGATCTTGCAGGATGATGTGAATATACTAGTAGAATGGGCTAAAGTCTGGGACCTTAATTTCAACCTCCAGAAATGCACCATAATTCATTTCAAGCAACTTAATCTGAGAATGACATATTTTCTTGGGAATAACTTTTTGGGTAGAAAATTCTGTGATAAAGATCTTGGAATTCTAATTGACAATGAAATTAAACAAGTGTCCCCACTGTAACAGTATTATTAAAAAATGTACTTATTTACTACATAATACTAAAAAGGCAATAAAACCAAGAAACAATATAATCTGGGGTGGTATTTTCTGAACATACATACACCCATATCTTGATTATGGGCCTCAGTTTTGGTCACCCTACAAAAAATGTGACAAGGATAACTTGGAAAGAATTCAGTGCAAGTTCACTAAGACAATAAATGGGCTTAGAGAAGAGTCATATGATGATTGACTTAAGATACTGACATATCTTCAAAGTTTGAAAGACAGAAGAACTAGAGGTGATATTCTACTCATGTAGTTAGTCATTTTAGTTTGTTTGGTTGTTAAATCCATTACAAATTCAATAACACATCATAAATTACAAACATACACATCCACCTGCAGAAGACATCAATTCATATACAGTTGGTAAGAAGGTTATTCACATTTCAACATATTTTACCTAAATCTTAACAGCATCAGTGATTTAAATCCCATCACTTTATCTAAAAACACAAGCTGAGGGGATATGAATAAACTAATTAAAAACCCAGAATAGTCCACAGTTGATTATTTCTGACATAGCAAAGCAATAAAAAGGAGGAGAATCTTCTATCAGCCCCATGCCCCAGAATGAACTGCAATAACCAGTCACACTCCATTCTTGTCCCAACACTCCTAAGCTTCACATCAAAGTTGGATAGTACTATGAAGCATACTGCATTCAGTGTTAAAGAACTTGTCCACAAGGCCTCCCAACTATACCATCACTACATGGCTGAATTAAGCTCACTTATTGGTATAACACTTTCTGTATATGCTACTGCTGGTCCTAACATACTTAGTACCTAAAGTGATCCAATCTAGGCATTACATATCTACCAGCATTACCTAACCAGACTTGAGACTACTTACTAGTAAAATACTTTGATTGCTACTGTCTGCTTCTGAGTATTAGGTATATAGGGGTAGCCTAAATGAAACTGTACTCATTTAAACTCCAAAAACATTTGCTTCCTTTCCTCTCATATTGGTGCCCTATCTGGGAGTTTCTAGACAAAATACACTTACCAGGCCAACAGGATACAACTGAGGCCCATCAGGCATCATACGATCAATACCCTGATGATGCAAAGCAAGCAAAAAGAAAAAAACATATGAAGTTTTCCTTAGCTAATAGGAACAGATTTCGCACCTGCAAAGTAAAAATTTGGTATAGCAGATACTTTACCTGATGAAGTCTCCTCATATGCAGTAGTTAATTAAAATGTAATCACCTTGATTAAGACAGATTTGCTGTTTATATACATAAAGCACATTGATCACATTTAAACAAAGCACATAATAAGAATAAAGCTCAGTAATGTCATCTAAAGTTTTTAATCACACTCCAACATAAAAGTAATGTTCATGTGTATGTCTCAACAGGATTTACATGCTAAGTTTATTTTGTATCATCTTACATCACACTCTTTTGGGGGGGGATTTACCCCTTGGTCAACCTCCACCCATCACTGAAAGAGTGTCTTTCCATAAATGTACATATGAAGGTCGGCATACATAAGCATTTCAGTAAACCTAGCCCCCTTCTCACAATCTGGTAGTTCCTCCACTAGGTTCGGCACCTTGCTGGGCTACAAAGCTTCTGCATACTCATTTCCCAGGTTTAATAAGCCATGTCATGTAGAGTCAGCTGGAAAAACAAAGAAAAGGCAATGCTCCGCATAGTACTACAACCCCACACCGCCACTGGCCCTAGGCAAAGACAGCACACCTTTTTTAAAGATAAATCAGGCATTTCAGCACATGTTGTGTACCTGTTAGCCTCACCATTCTTACAGAAGATCACCTGGTCCCTGTTGAAATGGGTAACCACCATGTCTACTTCCAAAAATCCTCAGAAGCTCCAGATCTAGCCATAAAAACAGTCCATCAGCTTGAGAGGGAAAGAAATTACACTGTCTGCTAACAAAACCTCTTGGTTCAGGCTAGAACCACTGACAGCATGTCTATCATGGAAACAACATTATCATATCCACAGAGTGCTAGAAGAACTTCCCTACAGCAAATCCACAGCAAATATAACACAAATTTCATTCAACAAATTCAGAGTGGTGAAGAAATAAAAAGTGTAACTGTTTATCAAACTCTCAAACAAATGTGGATCAACGGGGAGCAGAGTAGCCTCATGGCCATCTTGCTGCTTCGCTCCACCAGGTCCCCTACCATCGACCAGCTCCACCACTGATTTCTACTCATATATGATGTTATACCTGATCAGTCACTAATGAATGAAATAGGTTTAGATTTTAATGACTCAGTATACAACTTAAGTGGGCATTCCAAGGGAACCAGATTTAAAACAGATAAAGGAAATTTTCTACACAGAGAGAACTGTTGGACTGTCAACTTCACTACCTGGTTATGTAGTAAACAATTCTGAAAAACAAAATTTAAGAAAAATGTGGACATCTATATGGGACTAGGACAAATTAACAGTTACCTCTGAGAAATGGGGAGTAATCTTGATGGGTCACTGGGCCTACCACTGTTCCTGAACACAAAATATTAAAAACAGTATAACCATTTAAACTAAGAGAATAAACTGTTTATTCTCATTTATAATGTAGAACCTGACCAGATAAATTATTTATAATGCATTTTCTGTCATGTACACTGCATAAATGCCATTAATGAATCAGCTTGGTGGAACTGCAAAACCTAATGGAAGTATGGCTTAGTTGCTTATTTATAAGTCATGTAACTGCCCCATGGGTATTTAGGAGTTAAGAGTATGGTCAGCTTCCTCTGGCTGAGGGACAGTTTATACTGACTGTAGGTAATCAAGGGCAGAGTCAGTTACAGAGAGTTCAGTCTGTGACAGCAGATCCATTGGGAGGAGTCGAGAGTGCAAGACCCTCTGATCTTCACAGTGGATCCCTGTTTATCTAGGGCCTGATCCCTTTTCCTGAGTCTGATGATAGAATTAAGTGCTGAAAAATGCAGACCAACAGCCCCTTGTGGTAAGCTATGACATGGGATTTCCAGCCAGGTGTACCCAGAGAGAGGGAAAAATCAGATACAGTAGCAGTCATTGCTTTGAAGAGCAAAGCTGAGAGACTACGGCATATGGACATTTAGTTGAGTTAATAAATGCTGTGGACAAACCGTTTACGGCAACACACTGAAAATTCATGTTGCTGCTGGTAAACCTGTTGCAGTCAATAGGTAACTGCCACTACCTAATACCGATGACGTGTGGACGGCAACCTTTACGTCCATCATCTATATATCTAGTTCTAGCCATTTTGTACCTATTCCCCACATAGCTCTTATCCTGTACCTGCGTGTTCCTCCTTGTTCCTACTCTCTTTTCCTTCTGTCTTCAGACCTGTACCTTCACCTGTCTCTGACCACTCTTCCTCATTCTGTCTCTTCATTGATGACATCAGAGTACATGGTACAGCTACCATTCTTAAAGGTGCACAACACTTTTAATTAATGTAACCAGCCTCATGTAGTGATAACAGGTGTTTCAATTTCATGGCTATACATAAGGTAAATGGGATAGTGATATCTCATTCATGCTTTGGAAGCCATGGAGTATGTTCAGTCATAGAAGGGGAAACAGAAGCTGTGTTTGGAAAATTACCTGCATGCAAAGGAGAAGGATGGGGCTGCAGAAAAAATAATATGGCACTGTGAGCAGTACACTTGCAGAGCATGGATGCACACTGTTGGTGACACTATTACACAAGCTCCTACTGACCATAATCATGCTCCACAACATGGTCACATGGAGGTCATTAAAGCATGCAGTACCATGAAGCATAGAGCATGTGAGTTCAAGGAATTTACTAGAAATGTTGTCCTCCAAGCATTACAAGATGGCGATGTTAGACATGCACACCTTTTGTCCACACAGGAAACCCTTAGGCATGATGTGCGTAGACATAGACAGTATGGTGGTCCAAATGACAATGACATTACACAATATGCACAGACTATGAGTGGGGAGCAATTTATACTAGTGCAAGAGGAAGATCTGGTAATCTTTGCTAGTGACTCAGATCTACAAGTGCTAAGTGAGCATGAGGGGCTGCAACAATGTTATGTACAGGATGAACACTTTACCCACAAAGTTCATTGCTTATTGGGGTTGGCATTTGTGCCACAGGAAAGTGTGGAACATTACTTTGAAACCTTACAAGATGATGAAGACTTTGCTGACCTTGAAAGCTTGTTCAACTACTTCGAGGATAACTACATAGGTCAATTGTCCAGAAACCGCAAAAGTCGTCAGCAGCCACAATTTAAGATAAGTTTCTGGAACCAGCATGCCAGAGTGCTTAATGAACTGCCATGAAGCAATAATGCTACTGAAGCATGGCATTGGGCCTTTACCAGAACTGTATGTATAAGCCATCCTACCCATGTGAAGCTGGCATGCAAGTTAAGACAGGAACAGCATGCTGTGGCACTGCAGAGATGACAGATGCAGCTGGGGCACCAGCCACCCCAAAAAAGCAGTAAATACTCGAGAGTCAACAAAGTTTTCAAGTTTATGTGTCAGGATTTTGATAACTGGCCCCCAAGCAATATTTATTTGATATAGCTGCAGTGATAGAAATTAATGTGGCCTAAATCTATTTTTGTTTAATGTATTATGACTGTGGTTTTAGCAATACCTTTATGCACCTTTATGTATCTTTTTAGCCTTTTTTAATAAACATTTATGCACATTTAATGTACCATTTTATACATCTTTTACAAAACTGTTATGCACATTTAGGCACATTCGCTGCACATTTAATGCACCTTACATTTAGATGCTTTTATAGTCCGCTTTGTTGTTTTAAGATAAATACAGTAATTGATACTCAATAAACACTTTGTTACCTATCTTGGCTCCGACTAATTAGTTGCTGAGCATATATGATGCTAGGGGGGGAGGTATTGAAGTAAACAGGGGGACAGGGAGTGGCAACCATTTATCCAGTTACTAACATCTCTCGCTACTACTTGTCCGATGTCGCAGCATAATTGCAACTAATACTGTAACTATCTTTTGTCCCAATGGCATAATGACTGCAACGAAACAGCCACAACATTATGTCCAGGGGCAAAAGGTCTATACATGGAGACTACAGGTAAAATAAGGTACAGTGTGTTTGGTGGGGCTGTTCTGCAGGGTCATGACTAACTAATTCTCACAGGCAACAACAAGGGTGACATGTGGCATTACCCATTATTGCCCCCTGAAGTTTGGTCCCCATACACTGTTTGAATGGAGATGTTGTTGTGGAAAAACATTGTAGTTGGAATACTGTTTAAGGTGTTACCAGGGGCCCCATATGCCTCTTGCAGGTTCCACAAAATGACTTCAAAGTACCTTGACCATCCCCCTTCCATGGAGTAGGCCCTACAGTGTACAAAAGCCAAGGTTTAGCTACACAAATAAAACATATAGACAGTTTTACTTATATTTTTTGTACATGATTGTTAAAGCATTAGGGCTTTACATAACTAATGCATTTTCACCTAGTACTGTGTTCCTTTAAGAAATAAATCATTATTGTTCCCTTAAAAATTTATGGCTTCTTTATTGAATACATACAGTTTATTTCTTGGTTTCCACAGTGCTCCTTTAAAATCATTGGTCCAGTTTCCAAAAAAACATTCATTTTTTAAATTAATCTATTAGTAATAAAACATAATTCAAAATCAGTGAAAAAAAATCCATAAAAATACAATAAATAAAAATAAGATGTCAAAAATAAAATTAAAACTGATGATCAAAACAAACATGCATTATGTCAAGTACAGTGTGAATCTGTGTTTTTTTTTTTTTGAAATTCTATTTTTTGTCCTCTTGCTGGCACCCTGGGAATGTATCACATTCATACTGTCAGCCAGGTCCTTCCAGCCCCATCACCTTACAATCCGGTGCAGCTGGAAGGCCATGACGTACCTCCTTGAAGTGGGGACTCTTCTCAGAGACAAGATGGAGTCCCGGGAAAAAGGAGTTACCAGGGTCAGACTGGGAAACAAAGGGCCCACCTGGAAATGTACCCTGGGGGCACTGGTACTGATCAACCGCAGTATGCCCTAGTGTACAAAATGTAGCCTAGATTTTACCGACACTGCTATGCCCTGGCACACAAACTGTAGCCCAAATTTAGCCATAAAGTAATAGCATGTGATGCATTCCATTTTTAATAAAGCTATTCCAATACTGGTATGAGTTATATCTTACTATTTTGGAGGCTTTAGTCCCATTGATTTAAGGTGAACTCTCAGCTACCCTGCAAAATATTGAGAGCCATGAAGTTACAGCTCCCTCCCCTGCAGCAATGCTATAGTAATGTGTTTTCCTGATTTAGTGAAATGCGATATAATACTTTATTCATTTGCTTAAAAGTAGTGTAGCTTTTTCTATAGTTGATTCTGTGCATACCCTCCTCTGCTCACCAGTATTACACTGCATTTTCTACATCGGGACTGCAGTCCTGCAGCAGTACTTCAGGGGAGCCAAGAGTTCCCCTTTAAAAGCAAATCAATGGATAAGCTCAATGCCCCGTGAAGGTACCTCTGGGAGTTGAGCCCTATTCTTTCCCTACTCTTTCCCTATCTGGAGACAGTTCTTGTGACAGTCAAATACCAGGATGCAAACAGATAAAGATGCATACTTCCAGTCTGCAGTGCAATGTGTGCTGTGCCAAGATTATTCAAAAAGGCCCATGTGGCCCCAGCATAATGTAGTTACAGTGCTATTGGGAGCCCTAATTAGACAACATGTGAATGGAACTAGTAATGTTATTCAATTTTATATGAAGACATTGGGATGATCTCTTGTCTTATTGTATACTCTGAAGAAAAATCAGCAGGGAAACTGAAGTGGAACACAAAATGGCGAGTCTGCTGTGCCAGTGCATACGAACATATGAATGTGCCAGCAGAAACAAACCACCAGATCTATCTAAGTCTGCTCAAGTGTGCAGTCAACACCCCTAGTCTGCAGCTGCCCCAACCCCCCTCCCTTTTGTCATCCCACTGCCACCCCCTACCCTCACCCTCCCCTGTTCCCTGTCCCATGCCCTTTTGAAGCTGTTCAGATTTACATGATACCACCCATTCTGGTAGGGCGTTCCATTTTGCTACCACCCTCTCTGTGAAATAGTGTCTCCTCATTTCCTTCCTAAATCTTTCCCCCTCCATTCTTAGCCCATGCCCCCTGGTGACCCTCCCCCTCCTTAATATAAAGACCCCATCTGTCCCTTCTTTATTGATTCCCCTCAGATACTTGAATGTCTCTATCATGCCCCCCTGTCCCTTCTAGTATTAATCTAAAAGGCCAATGTGGTCCCAGCACAGTGTAGTTGCAGTATTATTTGGATGTGAACCCTAATTATATAACATGTGCATGGAACTAGCAATGTTCTGCAATTTAAATGAAGACATTTGGATGGTGGCTTATTATGTACTGTGCAAAACAAAAACCCCAGGGAGTTTGCAGTGAAACAAATATTGGTGAGTCCACCAGTAAGTTCTGGTGGCTACATTCTGAGGCCACTGGAATTTTACGTCTGAAGAAACAGTATGCTGTGACCTGTTTAATGTGCAATACTGTGGTATTTTGAATTATTATCCTGTATATAGATTTTATTTGTGTGTAAGTGTTGTATCATACTGTATTATTCCAGTGTATTGTATTGTATTATACTGTATTATGTGGCATGCATTTTTCCTAGGGCTTTCTGGAAAATGGGCTTTTCCCTGAATAGCCTTTCTATCAATAAACAATGTGTCAGTCCATTCTAATCTTTCCCTATATACTTTCCCTATCTCTACACAGTATCTGCATTTCAACATTTTTTTTTATGTTCATTTCTTATGCCATTTGATCACAGATACACAGTAAAGCTACCAAACATGTTTCTGAGTCTGGAGTTTTATTTTTTGTTGTTGTGTGTGCGTGTGTGTGTGGGGGGGGTACATACATGGTTAAACACAATAATCAAAGTTATGTATGGTCTCATAATACAAAGGCACAACCAATAGTCATAGAAACCCAAAGTATACAACTGCATGTAATGATATAATTAGAAATACAAGTCAGACAAAAATGATTTGTGGGAGAGGGATGATAAAGACGAATATGTTCTAAACCACTATCAACTGGAGTAACCTTCCTGCACAATGAAGATTTAGGTTGGTTACCTGGCTACACCTCAGTCAAGATCCATGGTGCCTCAAATTTCAAATTTTTGGAAACAATCTGAATATTACAATGTATAGTGATATGTATTGCTTCATCTTACATGTGAAATCCATGTTCTCTCTACACAAACAGATGTCCACCATAGCCTTTAGTAACCAAAACATAGTCACATAGGCCACAAGGGATTACAATGCCAAGATAATGTATTTATCTGATTAGCTTACTGGGTAAATGTAATGGGACACATGACCCTTTTACAGTTCAACCCAAACAAACAGAAACACAATTGTACAAACAGTAGAAAACAAAATATATGTTAGGCTATGTCATTTGATCTTTACCCTTGGGCTGCCAATACAATTAGAATGCATTGGAATTCTGGACTGGTATCAGCCCGCAGCATAGCAAAAATCAAGTTCAGACATGTACTTTTGAAATTTACAATGTCTGTCATAATGCTCTAGCTTCTTTTATAGTCAAGTCTGACAGCAAAGACACTGGCACTGTAAGCACCCCTTTCCCTATGCTTCAACTACCAAGAGCATCTTACACCCCAGGGTACAACTGGACAGCAGCCTTCCTAGACACTGTTTGCTAACCTGATTTAAAAAAAAAAGTTTAAATTAAACTTATACAAAGCTGTCACACTGACATTAGTTTTCTGTACTCTTCTGACCTTTCAAGTACTTTCTGGATAACCTCTTCTGCACACACTCCCTTGAGAAGGTCTTTCTCAAAAGCCATAATCATAAATGCCTCCAGTTTCTCTTGTCCCGTCAATGTACGCAGTCGAGTTTTGCTTATTTTTAGTTTGCAAAAGGCTCTCTCACAGGAAACCTGGGTAAAGGACAGAGTCAGCAGGTACTCGTAGATGACAAACAAAGTGGAAAATGATGATGAATGCATGTTATACTTTTCTAATATTTTATAACAGCACATTAGACATTCTTTGCAGGACTTGCATTGGCTTTGTGTTTTTGGCATCCCTTCCTGTTTCTCTCTCTTTGCTCATTCTGGGCACTATCACTTTCACCTTGTAACCAAGCATTTTCAGAATCTTAATTGTCATCATCGTCTTCAGTTGTGAGCACTTCATTGTACTTATCAGGTAAGGATCTTTGCAGTCATGGGGACATTTTTGCAGAAGTCAATAATTCCATGTTGAGTTCGTCATGGTCCACTTCTGCTAGTGTTGCCACTTTCTTAAGACTGTCATCTGGTATGCCATCTTGAATCATACCTTCATAGTGAAGTGGGTCCATGCAGCTAGTATCCAGAATTAGTTGCTTCTTGTTATCAAAACGAATGGTTAAGCTCATTTGAACTTGATCCATAAAGTGGTTGTAAACTTCAACTTCAAAAAGCTTCACTGGATCAGTTACTCATTTATCATTTACATTTTCTCCAGGCATTTTCTTCTTTCTGGCAACCCTTTTATTTACTAGATGATCCTCAAGTTCAATATCCAGAAAAAAACTGTCAATTTCTTCTTGTGCTTTAGCAACAAAGTTGGATGCTTTTGCCTGGATATCCTTGAAATCTGACTGCCACAACTTCATCTTTACTTCATCCACCATGCACCATACTGAAAGGTAGTCCAGTCCTTTCATCTGCAGGTATTTTGATGCTGGCCCAATCACAGCAAACATCTTCAAAAACAGAAAAGATCAAAATAATGTAAAATGTGGTCCATTTCTCAAGCAGCGAATTGGCCTCACTTGCTGCTTTGGCATCAAAATGTCCTGAAGTACTCATGAAAAGCAGAGTCCTTAGAAGAGTCACATACAAATTCTTTTCTTGATTTTCATACATTCCATAGATACATGGCAATGCTCTAGGTTTGGCCCACCACCTTGCTTCACCAATCTTTTGAAGCCGTCTATGTTTGTCTTGTCCAGTTCCATCAATGGTCGATCTCCATATGGTCATCCTTTTATGAGATTCACTCAAGAAGATGGATGTTCATTGTAGCAAACCAAATAGTGTCTTTGCCTCAACTACAGCTTCAGTAGCATCTGCAACACACAAGTTTAGAACATGTGCATAACACCAGGTATATACACTGGTTAATCCTTTCTGATTAAAGCACACAACCCCACAAACTCACTTCTCACGTTGGCTGCACCAACGAAAGACTCCCCAATGATGTTCTTCATATTTAGACCATGTTTTTCAAAATTGTCCTTTAAAACTTTGTGCATTCCTTTTCCAGAAGTATCCTGCACCTCTACCACAGCAAAGAGATGCTCCTGAACTTGAAGACCTTTCACACAGCATAGAATGATAACAGCTTGGTCAATCACACCGATGTCCTGTGTGGTGTCCATCTGAATGCTTATTTTCTGGTCTGTAGTATCCTGTACAATGCTATCCCTCATTAACTGCAAAATAATCTCAATAATGAGGTTTACAGTTGTCTTTGATAGCAAAGTAATCAGTGCACCATAGCCACGAGCGTGTTCAATCTGTTTCCACCTCTTGCTCTGCTCCAGTGATTTCTGGACATGTTGATTCAGAGGAACATCAAACTGAGACAGCAGAAAAATCAACTCCAAGAAATTTCCATGGTTGAGTGCTGGGTTCTTCAAGCTATACAGAGCTTCCTCTTTTCTTCGATAAGGCAGTAACTGGTGCCCAATAAACTTAATGACTTCAATGATCTGCTTCATGACATCTATGTTTTGCTGGACTTGTTTTTTCCAATTATCAAGCAACTCTTTGTTAACAAGAGTTTCAATATCTTCATCCATTTTGCAGGCCAAATAAGCATTCACAGCGGCATTTTGAGCTTTGGAATCTTTGTGTTCTTCCATGCCTTGGTAAATGTGTTTGAAGTAATTGTATCCCATAACAAATATTGTTTCCATGTCCAAAAATGCCATGCAGATGCTACAGTGGATAGATTGCACTACAGTGTCAATTACCTGTAGAGTTACCAAGTTATTGGAATGACTTTGTTGCTCCCTGGAAGGGTCCGCGTGTAGATTCTGCAGGATTGTAAGGCAGGTACTTAACATTGCCAGGACCAGGCTGAATTGGATGCCTGTGAACAAAATTAGCTTTTTGAAAATGAGAAGCAGACCTTTTGGGGGCTTGAAAATCAACTGGTATTTTAGTGTTCTCCCCATTTGATTGGCCACTTTTTTTCATTTCCAAATCTTCTGGCTGTATTTCTTGAATCTGCTGCATCTGACTGCCATTACAGCTGACCACGCACTGGGATAGATTTGGTCCATCTTCTTTTCTTGCTTCTTCCTCTTGAGAAATGGTCTCCTTGTTTTGCTGTATATATTCCTTGTTTTGGGAGCATGCAAAAAGGAACAGCTTCCTTTGCTTTGGGTCACATGATGCAGCCAACACAGCAGCCAAATTAGATTGTCTTCTTTTCTGTGCACCTGATTCAAATTTATTCATCATGGTGGTCTGCTTGTTCATCTCCGGACATGGTTAATCTTCTTTGTGTACCAGTCAACTTGTTGTTTCTCTCCCAATGAGCTTATCCTCCCCCTAAATCTGTCCTACAGTTCACAAGTATCATAGTAACATAAAAGCCAGCAGAAAAGGCCCATGGTCTATCATGTCTGCTCGGAAGCTAGCCCCCTACTGAGAGCTATCTCCTCCATCCTCCAGCCCCAGAAGTGTCCCTCCCTGGCCTCAGCTTCCCCCGTACCTGTCCTTACCCTTCTTGAATCCTTCCACTGTGGTCTCTTCCACCAGACTCCTGGGCAGTGCATTCCATGGTTCCACCTCTGTGAAGAAGTGTCTCCTGTGCTCCCCCTTGTACTTCCCCCCTTCCAGCTTCCACTCGTGCCCCCTGGTAGTTCCCCCCTTCTTAAGCCTGAACACTTCCCTGGCTCCACCCTTATTTATCCCCTTTACATACTTGAAAGTCTCTATCATGTCCCCTCTGTCCCTCATCTCCTCCAGTGTGTACAGATTGAGTTCATCCAGTCTCTCCTCATAGGTCCTACCCTCCATGCCCTGAATCACCCAGGTCACTCTCCTCTGGACCCTCTCCAGCAGCGCTATGTCCCTCTTAAGATGGGGTCTCCAGAACTGCACACAGTACTCAAGATGCAGCCTAACTAGGGCATTATACAGAGGGAGGATCACCTCCCTCCTCCTGGAGGTGGTCCCCCTGGTTATGCAGCCCAGTATCCTGTTTGCTTTTGCTGCAGCTCTTCGACAATTATCTGTGTTATTCATTTTGCTGTCAAACACTGTCCCTAAGTACCTCTTGCCCGATGTGACTTGCAGTGTGGTCCTCCCCAGGGTGTATGCATGTCCCGGGTTTCTGACCCCCTGATGCAGCACGTTACAGTTCCCTGCATTGAACTTCAACCCCCTCTTCCTTGCCCACCCCCCAGGGTTTCAAGATTCCCCTGCAGAGCCTCTCTCCTCCTGCCTGTCAGCCAGTGCTCCCAGTTTTGCGTCATCTGCAAAGAGACTCAACCTACTCCTAACACCCCACCCTATGTCTGGGACACTTTCACTACTGTAACATCCAAAGTTACAAATGTGAGTAAGGACTGATAAAATTGAATCAATGACAAACCAAATTTACAGAAAGCAATGAAATCAGGTTTATCTTTTCAAACACTGTTCCTCTCTTCAGGGCACCAAGTTGCTTCTGCTGATGTTCTGCAATATGCCAGGCTCCTTCTGCAGTCTACCTGTCCAGTACATGTTTATTTTACAGTTGAATTATATGACACACACATCATGCAGCCAGAACCACTATACATTTTGTGCCCCAACTCCAGATAAAGCAAACTGTATTCTTTAACTCCACATACAAATCAATCCCTTGCATACTACCCACCCCACACACAAACACACAACTTGTCTCAGCAGTCACGATTGCCCTCTATCTCACAGACAGAGCATGTGCCACTGATTACAAAGTGATACAACAATTTCTTAAGATGCACAGACCCCACAGATTAAAGTGGCAACAGAATTTACCAGTTTAAATTACAGTACAATATTTGCAGTGCTTTTCAAATTGTCAGTTTTATATAATGAATTAACGTCATTCTGGTACATTCTACTTCTCAATATACTTTGTGCACAGCATCTTGAAAATGACTACCACAAATGGAGGAACATTAATACCATTCTGTTTTAACCACTAAAGCATGCTAGCCAAGACATCCTTAGACCACATTGGGTGAGCTTCAGCATGGGGTACCACAGGGGTTCATATTGGGACCCCTGTTGCTCTCTGTGTTTATAGATCCAATTGTCAATGTTTCAAGAAACTCTAGAATGTTGCTGTATGCTGATGATATAATTTTGTTCTCTAGTTCCACTAAATTAAGTGACATGAATGACTCTTTAAATCATGATTTTTCTGCTTTGAATGTGTGGTTGTTGACTCATTCTCTGTTATTAAATACTAAAAAAATGGTATATATTTTATTTGGCTGTCTACCCAAATTACGTAATGTGGAACCCTTAATAATTAGTGATTTAGCAGGTAACATCATACAACAAGTAATGGAAACCAAATACTTAGGAATTACACTGTATCCTTGTCTGACTTATTTAGCTCATATTAGGAAAGTAGTAAAGTCTGTAAATCAAAAAATAGGTGCCTTATATTGAATTAAAGATTGTTTAGTCAGGAAGGCAAGAGAGATGATATCTAAAAATGTATTATTGTCAACTCTATAGTACAATTATTTTTTGTTTACTAATACAGAGGGATCTGGATTTAGTTAATAAAACTGTTAATTCCATCTGTAGATTTGTTTTGGCAAAACCATTTAAAATACATCACTGTGTTTTATACAATGATCTCTGTTGGCTCCCTCCTAAATTGGTGTGTTCTTATAACCTGGGTTGTCTGAATTATAATATATTAGGTCTGGGTTGTAAATCTCCATTGTATAGTTTAATAATTACTATATAAGGGACAATACTAGGTTGCTATGATCATCTAATATGCAACGGTTATTCATTCCAAAATCTGTTACTTGTTTGGGTGAAAGAGCTTTTTTCTCACAATGTTTGATTTTCAGGAATTCATTGCCCTTGGATTATACTGTTATTTCCAGTCAAGAAAATTTTAAACAAACTTTGTTTCATTACCTGCAATTTTCGGTAGTGTGTAACTGTTTTTAGGTACTATTTTACATAATTCTATGTACTGTATTGTTGTCATTAATGTATTTTGTATATTGTTTTGTATTTGTATGACATCTAAGTTTCTTTGTTTGTGAACCTCTGGGTCGATCCTGAAAAAGGGCCTTGGCCCAGTGATCTTACCTGGTAAATAAAATTAATTGAATTGAATTGAATAGAAAAGAATGCATTTTATTAGATGCAATCACCTATCAAACTTCCAAAATTAGCAAACCAAAATAAAAAACTCAAAGCCATGGTTTTGCCTTCCTAAATTTATAGAAAGGCACTACTACTTCAGGTATCACTAAAGTTAGTTCTGACTGGTGCACACCATACTCACATCTTATAAACAATTCCCAACAGGGCTGGCTAATCAGTTTTCAGGAGTCTGTAGTTCTCAGCTGAACCAAATCATGGGTACAAACTCAGCAGCCTCACCAGGGTACACTGCTGGACTGGGTCCCTACCTCTGTAAGTAATCTGACAGGGCTGCCTTTATTTGTAATCCAAAAATATCTCTAAAAGCATTGATGGGGTGCAGGCCTGTATTCATATCAATTTAAACTCCCAAAAAAGGGACCCTATGTATTATCAAGATGAAATGGCAGATCACTGTCAAATAAAACATTAAACAAGCCTGGAAAATCAATGTTAGGTTGCAGTTTTGCATCTGTCAAGCAAAACTGTAACATGTTCTATCAAGTATAGAAATATTGTAAATCAATATCAATTTTAGTGCCTGCCTGTGTTTGATGCAGGTGTTTAAATTTAGTCTCCTAATTTACAGTTAATCCTAACATTGCATTGCTGGCTTTGTTTTTTAACCTTGCACTAAATAAACTTTCAATTACACAAGTGAATTTAGAGTGTTTATCATCACTCAGCATTCTGTGTACTTGACATAAGAGATTAGCATTACTGACTATGTACAAATCTAGACTTATAAACCCTAACAACCACTAGTATCACAGTTTGGTGAATCTTTGGAAATGAAATCCAACAAACATTAGTGAGGCCTACTGGTGCTTTTCTGGCAACCAATGATGTGTTTCTGTATGCATTTATCAGTGTTCTGGTTTTCAAAGCTGGACTAGACAGATTAATGAGGGTGAATAGTATTAAGGGTCACACATAATCAGATGAGGTACCATTCTGACTTTTAGGCTTGAAAGTGAGCCCAACATAAAGAATTTACAATGGCAGTCAGAGATATGTGGTTCAAAAGTGGTAAACTGGGTAAGGAATTTGCTGGGGGAAAGGTATCAGAGGGTGATGGTAAATGGAGTTCACTCCAGGGAGGGGAGGCTGGGTGACCAGTGGGGTGGCACAAGGATCAGTACTGGGACCAGTCCTCTTTAATCTCTTTATTAGTGTCATTGTGGAGGGGCTAGAAGGGAAGGTATGCCTTTTTGAAGATGACACTACAGTCGGCAGTAGGGTATTAGACACTCCAGGGGTGGGGGATGAATAGGGAACTAAGAAACCTTAAGGAATGGTCAAGAGTGTAGCAAGTAAGTTTCAGTGTGAAAAGGTGCAAAATCATGCAGTTAAGGCACAGAACCCCAGGGGCAGAGTACAAGATGGGGGAGTGGTACTGACAAGAGTACAAGACGGGGGAGGGGTACTGATGACCACCAAACAGAAAAGAGACCTGTAGGTAATTATATCTAATAACCTTAAGGTGTCCAAACAGTGTGACAAGGCAGTAGAGAGAGCCAGTGGGATGCTAGGATGCATAGGAGGTTATCGCCGGCATAAAGAGGAAGGTGGTAACACCACTGGATATATCATTGGTGAGAGTAGACTTCACCTAGAGTACAGAGTCTGGTTCTGAAGACCACATGTCTAGAAGGACGTAGACAGAGTAGAGAGATGGTCCAGAGGAGGGCAACTAAAATGGTATAGTGTTCTGCACCACAGACCCTATGATGAGAGACTAAAGGACCTCAGCTCACCTCAGTATGTAGACCCTGGAGGAAAGGAGGGAGATATGATCAGTAAGTAAAGTACATAATATCATCTTCCATTCACTCCTGCTAGTAATGTTCAGTAGCCTGAACTGCTCTACTGATAAACAAAGATGGTTCTTATCCTATTCGACAACAAATTGCAGCTAATAAATAACCTTGGAGCTAAATCAGGAATGCCTGCTGTCAGTATTAGCATCCTGCAAGGTTCCATTCAAATAAGCAGCAGACAACTTTACACAGTCTGGAACAGAGAAATGTAATAAAAAGATGAACTGGAAAGCACCTAAATAGTCCATCCGGTCTGTACGAAAATTTCAGCCAGAAAGCTAAATTCCTCATGGTACCATGCTGCAAAGTACCACAAGCAGTGCAGGCTAACTCTGACTTCTAAAGGTACCAATCACGAGCACTCACTCTTTATCAAATTAGCTTCTTCAAAGATTGTATAGATCCTTAATGCAGAAACACATATTCAGTTAAAAATGCTTATATAAAAGTAATGCTGCTTCATGGGTTAGTAACTTGCCACTTAATGGTTATCATGAAAAAAATACTCTACAGCTGCTTTACTAGTAGTACTTTACTATGGAGACATTCTCTATGAGCGACAGCACCTTAATCCCACTAGAGTCAAGCAAACCAAGCACTGAACAAAGTGTGCAGATTGATCCTGCAATACAAAGGATGTGC
The DNA here is from genome assembly GCA_016271365.2 of Neoceratodus forsteri. Taxonomy (NCBI): domain Eukaryota; kingdom Metazoa; phylum Chordata; order Ceratodontiformes; family Ceratodontidae; genus Neoceratodus; species Neoceratodus forsteri. The sequence continues at coordinate 592,222,015 of CM028133.1, read as the reverse complement.
AATTGCAACTTCAACCACTGCTGGAGAGTGGCCGCATCTGAGGGCATATAGCCTGCTACACCAGGACTGCCTATTAAACAGAAGATCCAATAATATACCCCATTTACTTGTTGGTCTACTTTTTTCCACTTTAAATACCTATAACTTTAGATCCACTGGCCTTCCCAGTCCTGCTAGTTGAAAGAGAGGTGGTTAACTGACACACTCACATAAAGCACCACTGAACTGTCACCACTTACAATGTTAGTACTTAAGAGGCAGTATAGCATTGGTTAAGGTGGGCACTTAGCTGCAAACCTGGTAACCTGGGTTTAAATCCCATTGGTTCCCACTTGCATACTGTGTGACCCTGAGCAAGCCACTTAACTTCCTTGTGCTCCCAGGTTGCACCTGGAAACAAGCTTTGGCTTACTGTGGCTTTCCTGGTTAAACAATGTCTCCTTCCCTCAGGGTCAGACTGCAGAAATTGTAGATGCTGGGCAGGATTCTAGAAGCATGGGACAAGTTGCCACCAAAAGCAACTTGCACCATACTCAGTTTCAACATGGACCCTGCGCCCTATTCTAGAAGGGGCAGGGTCCTCGTGGCTAAGTCCTGTGACTTGTGACATGCAGAGGGCTACACCAAACCAAGGTGGTACCTGAGGGGCATCTCGCAAGTCACAACCCCCCCAAAGTGCAAGTGCCCCCCAAAGCCCCGCAGGGCACCAGTGTCCCCCCAGCCCCAAACACCCAAACAGTAAAAGCCCCACAGAGAAGCACACACCCACAGCCCCATGAACCCCCAAACAGTAGAAGCCCCACTGGGCTGCCCACACACCTCATGCCCCCAAATCCCTCACCACCAAAGGCCCTGCATGGCAGCACTGTTAACACCCCTCACCCATGCCCAGACCCCAAGACACTGCTGCAAAAGGTAATTAATTACCACACAACAACCCTGGTAGTCTAGTGGCCCCCCCAGCCAGCAGTGCCAATTTATCCAGCACACCCCCACCTGTCCCCAGCCAGTGACTGGCACAGCCCACCTCTCACCTACATGGCCAGCCACTGACTGAGTTCTGTAGGAGCACTTACTGTATAGACACACTCATTCATTTCTGACCATGTCTATACAGTAAACGCTCCTACAGAAATGTGTTAGTTTGGTTTTGGCCATTCACACTCTCTATTCCAGAGGAATTACCACCCTGTAGGAGTACAAAAGACAAGGAATCCTTGGAGAGGGTTCCAATGGCTAAATGTAACTTAGGAATCCCCAAAAGAAATGTAGTACAATCATATCCCAAAGAAGGAGGTGACACAAAACTTATGAGCAAGCAGTAACTGTGATGTAGGAGCAATAACTGTAATGTAGTAGAGAAGCATAGACAGTTTGATAACATAATGAGATGCTCAGTTTGATAGTGTAATGAAATGCCCAGGTTTGCATATCATGATACTAATGGTTTGTGTTGAGAATGAGGGGATCCTCTAAAGAGAGAGGGAATGGTAGGACATCCTCCACCTCCAACCAACAGCAGAACCTACCTAAAGAAACTAGGGGACACTGCTATGCTAACTATCAGTTATGATCTGAGGCAATGGAGGAGAGAAAAAAAACCCTATGAGGAGGAAATCTCTGGGGATCCAAGGCCTAGGTTGCCTTCCCTCCCAGCTTGGGATAGTTTATTTAGTGATGGCTCTGCAGCTGCAATTTGGAAAACCCAATTAAAGGGCGGTGTAAAATATTCCAATTTGGAGGAAGGCTCTCACTCAAACCTCTAGTGGGAACACGCCGTGGAAGGTTGCGTGAAAAATCTGCAACAATACATGCAACCAGGGTGTAGGAGGAGAGCAACGACTGTTGAGGTACTCACCTGGCCTTCCCGTGCTAAACTCAAACCAGGTGAACCAGAGTCAGTCATAGGGAGAATGCGGTGAAGGTGCCTTGCTAGGGAAACCACTAAAGTCAATGGCTAACCATTGTAGTGGAACACTAGAGCCAAAGGAGATCATTGTAACCACCCTTCACTGCTGTAGCATAGCAGGTAGCTAAAGCCAAGCCCGGGATGAGGATATTCCTAGCTATGGGCCAGGTGAGAAGGATCCCACCCCAAGTTGGACACGCTCAAGATGAGGACTAAATGCAGAGTGAGACCGTCAGCTACAGGGACCCTACACCAGAATAGAATGGCTGGCATGCCCCAGAATTAGATTGACAGCTGAGAAGCTGTCAAGCTGATTGAGCACGGTGTGCTGATCCTAATGAGCAGTGAGTGCTGAGACCTTGCAAGGTCGAAAGCAGATTGAGTGCAGCAGACATCCCAGAGGCTGAAGTTGAGAGGATGCAGTAGGCATGAGCAATCACTTGCATAAGTAGTAAGTGGACCTGCACATAGGTCTGCATAACATAGTAGCAATGAAACAGCACTGAATAGTTGGGCAAGCCAGGCAGACATTTAAAAGCCAAATCAAGGTGACAAATACTCTGAGGATTTTTGGCAGTGAAGGCAAGATTTAGGACAGAAAATTTAACAGCCTCAGCAGGAGCTTTTTTAGCTGACCTCAGAGTATAAAAGAGTGAATAAATATAAAAGCAATATTCGTATGGAGTACATTGAGTTGTAATTGCAATAAACATAAATAAGGAGACACACTGCTCTGAAAGCAGGTGTAGCCAGGTAGTGCAATAGATATGTTATAATGGGGTAAGCAGAATGAGAGAGCTTGACTGAGCTGTATAGCTAGGTTCAGTGTAAGCCTTAGTCAGGTGAAATCAATTGAGTATGCAATATGGAACAGCTATGGTTGAGCTGAAACACACAAATAATGATTGCAATTGCATTGCAGTAGTTTGAGAGTTGAGTGACTGAAAGCAAGTAGTAGGAGCTCTGAAACAATATGCTAGAAGTTTAGAAACAAAACCCCAAAAACTAAACAAAACCAAAGACACACAAACACAGAGCAGGAAACAAAGAAAGAAGTAGCACACATAAAGCGAAGACAAAATACAAACCAGAAGCAGGAAAATAAACACAGAAATCCAGCAATGACAAGCAGGAGCAGCAAAGGTGGGGGGGCTCAGCCAGCCCTGCAGGCCTCAACCAGCTCAGAGGACAGACAGACAGAGCCTTTGGCTGCAAAGAAAACGTGCTTCACAATGAGGCTGAGAGGAACTGCTTATGTAGCTCAGGAAGTGGGACTGGCTGGTTGCTTGGCCATTGAACTGAAGGCATAGCCTTTCCAATTCTTCAAGTCCAGCATGATATAAAGAAGTGCAAAGGTAAGTATTCTGATATAATCACACACTCCTGTTCTTTGTCAGTGTCACAAGGAATTGCACAGCTCCCAGAGTTAAAGAACCTTGATGCATATAGCAGCCATAAGAATTAAATCTCACAAATTACATTAGTTTCTCCCCAAGACAGTCAGACTGGTGAAGGTTGAAATAATTTAAAGCAGTCTTGCTTTTAAGAGTTTAGAGGACACTATGCATTTTTTTAGCAACATTTAGATGCAGTATTTAAATAGGGAGTCATTCCAATTTATAATTCAAGGGCATGATCTCCTGGTAAATAGTAAAACTCACTGAGTAGCTGGATTTACCAGATACAAGTATGACACTCGGACCCACATAGGATTGTTAAATGTAAATTAAAGTCACTTCGGACAAGATTAAATGGAGTACCAGTGCCTGAGCTTAAGTAGAAAAGTTCCTTGGCCACCACCCTATAGATCCAGTGATTTTCATATTTATAAATGCAAGAGGAAACTTCTTAAATATGATTTACATAAAAATTTTAAATACTATATAGCGCTACTCACCAGGACAATCACTAAAGCAAAATAATGTTTGGAGGGGGCCAGCTGGTCTGGACTAGTCACGATCAGGAGTCTAACTTACTTGAGTCGGGGATGTTCTGGTGGGACATTATCATTAAGAATTGTTTTACACTTACCTTTTTGGTTGGCACACTCAGGCTGCTCTGCTCAACCCAGGCAGGCAGGGAGTCGGATGGATCGAGTCACACTCGCGGGCTCAATCGGACTGTGTGTCAGACAGTGTCACTTCACTGCTGGACTCATTGCACACACGGCATGATGGCAAATCATTCATTCAGGTGAGACAGGCACCAACCCGTCACCTGCTCCCAACCCATACCCACCTCTCTATCTCCAGACTCCAGCCAGGAATGATGTGAATCGCATTGCAGTGGTCAACAGAGCTGGTCACTCTCTCATCACCATCTAGGACTCTCAGATCAGATCTGGATCATGGGTGTCTGGTGGATAACACAAACTTAGGAAACAAGTAGAAAAGTCACCCAAAAGATGCAAGGTATTGGGATTAATTTAGGAAGGTCGGATCCTGTGTACACGTTCACGGGTGAGACATCAGGTCAGTGAGTCAGCAAGCCAAATAGAGTGATGATACAGCCTTTTAGCCCCCCCCCAACACACACACAAACACCGCTGACCAATTAGCTTAGGGTCAAGACTCTCTGGACCCTAACCTAATTGGTACAGACCCCCCTATCATGCCTTTGTTGCAAGTCTCTTCAGTTAAATCATCTAGGGAAGGCGTGATAGGGGCATGACACTAGGGTTTACTTCATTCTCTCTCCTTTGCAAATTTATTGCTGTGTCTGATTTCTTCCATCCTGTGTGTGTCATCCACACCTTTTGTTTATTTCTTTTGCTGTAAACTATGGTCTGTGGAGCACTTATCTCTGACTGTCAGCTCCAGCACCCTGAGGTGTGAACAACAAATGGAGAGGAGCCCAGGCCAGCTCACTAGTTACACAGGACACAGTCAGTTTGTTATCTGACTTCACTTGTCCTCTTCCCAGCTCAGCTCGTCTATTTTTTTTTTTTTTAGGTAAGGGCCCACCCAGAAATCTCCGGGTATCCGGCCAGACCAGTCCTACTCTGGGAAGGACTGAGATGCTAATTCAGTCAACCTTCATGGGTGTGGGGCCTGTGAAGACCCGAGTCTTCATTCTTCTGTGGCTGGAGGGGCTTTACAAAGAACAAGTACATTACTAGCCACACAGCAAAGACTCTTCAGCACCATATTATTTTATTATTCATAACTTCTTACAAAGGCCCCCTACTTCAAAGGCCAATGTTTTGCCTTAAAAGGTTTCTTTAGGCAGTATGGGCCTCTCACCCACTCTAAAAAGTGAATCTTGTTGTTCTATTGTCTCATTTGATATTTATAATAAACTCTAAATAAACCTGTGACATTTTTTCATAGATTCCTCAGCCTTAAAAGATGACTTATCTGTGGTGTGTGCCACTCCATTCAGAGTGGCAGCACTTCACCCAGCAGCAGGGTTCTCCCTAAGTCACAAACCTTGAGCTTACTAAATAATAAATAATAATAAATATAAATAATAAAAATAAATAATAATCAAAGAATACAGAACTGAAGAGTCTTTGCTGTGTGGTTAGTAATTTACTTGTTCTTTGGACTGTGCACTGCATATAGTTCTGTCCCTACTGCGTCATAATGTTGCACGCTTAATAGTGTACAACATTATGGCTAAACCGGTACAGTACTGTACCTGCAAGCGAATAGTGCAATATAGCACATACTACTGTATGCGGTATTGCACCATTCTCACTCTCGCAGGCAGAGGATAAGACCTCTGCTGGGAGTGGGTTCTGCCAAGCAGCTGACGTGGCTCGCTGGACTGAGCCACAGCAGCAAGAACCCAGGTGCTGCATCTGGGACTGGGTTTGAGTCCTGGTCCCAGAACCTTTTATTTTTACTTTGTGCACTCCCTGAAGTAATCGCTCCCTGGAGTTGAGAATCTTTATTGGGAGGGGGTTCGAGGGGCACAGCCCCCCATAATGGGAGGTGTGGTGGGGGTGTGGTCCCCCACAAAAAAAAGACTTATGCCTCATGGCAGAAATTGTGCTGTATTAGCAGCATGATTTTGACATGAGGCATAATGTCTTGAGACATTATGACCCCGTACCAGCCCCAACTAACCCTTCTGAAAAATGGGACCATTTTTAAGAAAAAGTGGAATATCCATTAGAATTGTTTCTTGGAGGGATTCTAACCCTTTATTACTCCCTGATCATTGGCTAGAGCCTCAAGAGGTTGCCATGGGGCTGTGCACATAAGAGTGTGCGTGACACTACAACCTAGTTCCAGTCACACACCCACCTTCATAAGCAGGCCCCTCCAGGTTGCACTGCTAACTGTGGAGAACCAGGTGCTGGTATTGGAGTGGGGTATTGCCACCCTTCCTCACAGAGGAGAAGAGCATCCACTGGGATGCTTAATCCCTCTCCCCCAGACCAGCCCGCAACAATCAAGGTTTTCTTCTGATTTCTGGTCACCAGCGTCCTGCATGACAGTGCTATCACTGCGCTGATAGGCTGGCTGAATCTGACTTTGTAATATAACCCTCCTGCCACAATTACCAGAATACAGCAGAAAACACAACATCTCATCTTAGTGGGCCTGTTCTAGACACTCAGTTTTAAATAAGTAAAGAATAAATTAAACCTGTTTGATGTCTAGCTCCATATGGTGTATCGAGCTATCGCAAAAAAAACATTCACAATAGCTCTGTACAGTATGATTATCCTGAAGCTCAAAACCAGAAAGAAGTTCAATGTGAGTAAGAGCTAAGCTAAAGATACTGAGGGTTATGCACTACGGGGTGCAGCGTACACGTGAGAGGCACATACCCAGACCACACTGCTCTGTACCCATAGACAGGTGTGCACGGCATGGCATTCACTATGGTAGGCCACAGCAGGGCCCCTGACCATTGCCCTGCACCACTGGTATGATGGTGCATGAGGAGCAGATCGGTGGACACTGTTGGGCATCCAACTGGATGCCTATCCTGGTCTGGTAGTGGATCCCCTGCTCCACACAGAGCAGGAGACTGTGGGATGACATGAGTCCTAAAATTTAGTTACTGAGCAAGTGCTTGAATGGTTTCCCATTGTCCCATCCTCCTGTCCCAAGGACTGGGAGGGCATGGCAATTGCCATTGTTTGCCCCTGCAGCCAGTGGGTGTACAGTGCATTGTAGGGGGTGTGCAGAAGCCCTGACAGGGTCCCTGCCCACATAGCAATGTGAATGTCAGGAGGATTGAGCACAGAAGGGGTGTGTGCCCTGTTAGTGCATGCTGCAGGATCCAGGATGCACAACATTCAGCAGTAAGGTTGCCACCACACCACGAATAGATGGCACATATGCATTTTTATTTTATATGCATAGGGCCTCTTATGACAAAACTTTGACACAGCACCAGTGAAAGGACAGAGATGGAAAATCACAGCTAAAGCCGTGTCACTATTTGCTACTTCATCTAAAAAAGAATCCCCCCTTAAGAACAGCAGGTATACAAACTCATGGATCACCACAATGACAACCCCACATTTTACACTGTGCAAAATTCAAGATAACAGCAAGTGTTTGTTTTGTCCCCAAAAGTGCTTTTTGGAACTCTTGCTACTAGCAGCTTGAGGGAGGTGCTCCAGAAGCCATGCTTTAATAGAAAACACTTTCAAGTCAAGTGAATTAAAAAGTCTCAATTCACTTGACTTTCGTACTTTATAATAGCTGGGGAGCATTTTTTCCCCTAAGGGAAACATGGTTTTATAAGCAGCAGGTTATAATGGCAAACACACACCAGGGTTCCCATGCTCCATGCATGTACCAGCCTCTGGTCTCCCCTTCCTCAGCTGCCAACCATCACAACTTATTGTTGGACACTTTACCGCATCTCACATTCAGCGGTGACTTCAGTGAGTTAAATAAAAAATAAAATAAAAAAAAAGAAACAGAACCCCAAATGTGGTACAAGGGAAGGGAAGACAGGGAAACACGAGCTGCTGGGTAATGAATACACAGCCGTGCAGGAGAGCTGACAGAGACACACCTGACAGACAACCACAGGGGAGATTCTGAAAAGGGAGGGAGTGGAGGAGAAAACAGGCAATGGAAACTGGAGAGAGGGTGGAAACACGCACAGAGCCAGGGGCTAAATTTGTGTCTGAATTTAAAAAAATGAAGAAAAAAAAGCGGGGTAGTTTCAAGCTGATCTGACCCCGGACTGTGCTTCATCTTGATTGGACAGTGGCTGACAACAGATGTACCTTTATTTTATATAATTACTCTGGTGATAAATGCTCCCTAGCAATTATATAAAATAAAGACTGGGTAGGTGTGTAAAACTTGAATTTCACACACATCCTCAGTGTGGAATGCCTTTATAAACCCCTCAAGCTTTGCTCTTGGGGTTTATGTGGCATCACGCAGCTTGGGTGTGTGTAAAATTCTCGCTATAACCCCCTACCCAGCCATTATTTTCTATATAATAATCAGTTTCCCTTTTTCCCCATAGGGAAACCATGGCGTTATTTGCCATAATAAAGGCATGTTTATTACAGCAAACATGCACACGGTTTCCCTCACTTTGTACATGTGCCCGATGCAGTTCCTTGCTTCCCAACTGCTCTCCACTTTCCTTCTTGCTAAAACGCTGGCTAACACACACGGAACCACCACTTGGAGTTGGGGGTAAGTAAGTAAATAACATTTTTTGTACCATGGGCAGTAAAATTAACTATCTGCTGCCACCCAAAAAAACAACTTTGAAATATATGAAGAAAGGCGAGCGCGTGCTGTAACTTAAGCTGACCAGGGCCGCAGAGAAACTTGTTTTATTTTATATCATTGCTGAGGTGAAAAAGGAAACTCAACAATTAAATAAAATAAAATAGGGATGATAATGTAAACTTGGGGTTTTACACACACCTTCGAGAATAGATGCTATTCATAAACCCTTCGGGTTTCACTCTCAGGGTTTATGTAGCATCTGACCCTCGGGTGTGTGTAAACTTCTCGTTACACACACTGACCCATACTTTTTTCTATATGCAATGAGTAGACTTGTCTTTGGCACTCCAACTGTTTCAATCCTGGAAACACCTACACATGTAATATTTATGTTGTCTACTGTACCATCTTTAGCTACAATATTAGCAGCTCTGGTTCACTCCTGAAAATTGCTATTGCTCAGTGTACTTACCCAGTGAACAAAGTAAATAAATAAATAAATCCAGTTGCTGCATGACAAAATTGCTATGCTAGACAAATTATGGACAGACAGACAGACAGAAAGGTGGAGAAACAGTACTATATGGACCAGTAGATCATGGGATGATAGATGGGAATCTGGCCCTTTCTTATTTGATTCCACTGCTGTATTCCTGTCCCTTGTAGAAAGTTGTCTAGAAATCTAGGCAAAGGATGTTTCTAATAAAATAAATACAATTTCTATTGTGCCTTTAAAAACTTCACAGTGCTGAACAAAGGCAGGATACTATGAGTATAGTCTAGAGATTGGCAGTATAGCCTACAGGTTAGAGGACTGAGCTGTGAATTAGCTTGGTACATCCTGCAAACCTGAGTTTGATTTCCACAACCTCCACTTGTATACTGTGTGATTCTGAGCAAGTCACTTAACCTCCCCAGTGCTCTTGAGCATCTCCTGAAAAAAGACACTTGTGACTAGTGGCCTTACCCAGTTATACAAAGAATAAAAAAAAAATGGTAAAGGTAGGTTAAATACAAGTTGAAAAAACTGGGTCTTTAGTTTACTTTTGAAAGACTCAGTGTCAGTGCATGCTCAGATTGCCAGCGGGAGTCCATTCCAGAAATGGGAACTGCAGATGAAAAAAGTTCTACCACTTAAGGTGGCCAGTTGGGTTCTGTGAATATTATAAATAAATCCATCTGTCCGTCTATAATGCTTACAGACCCACAAGCATGTAATAATTCATGAAAATGCATACCTGCATTTTGAAGGTGATATTATACATGCATATGGAATGGCTGCAGAAAAGTGCATGTTCCAGCCTCTGATGGTTATGCAGAGTACATTTTGTTTAAAAGCTTACTGTGATTAACAAACAAAAAAAAAAGAAAAAAAAAAACCTTCTACAAGAAATTACAGATCTGCAGTGTAACGCAGCCCCACATGGTGGGGGCTTTTGTGGACTCCTACTGACCCAGAACTGCCTTCCAGTGTCTTCTTCTGCCTGGCCCCAGGACTGCTGCCTGAGGAGGGACCAGAGGAGCACTGCAGGAACAACTGCAAAGCTGTTTCCCCCTTGGTGATCAGTTGCACCATTGTGCAGCTCGTGTGCACATGAGCAAGCTACCATCTCCTTGAACATGTGAGCTACCTGCTCATGGACTCTGCTATATAGAAACATAGAAACATAGAATTTGATGGCAGATAAGGACCGCTTGGCCCACCCAGTCTGCCCATTTCCCTACCTACTGGATAAGCTGCAGATCCTAGTTAACCAGCAGCCTACTTCTTCCTACCCCCACCCCCCAGAACTGCCTTATGACTATCCCATGCATGCTTGAATTCCACCACTGATTTTGACTCCACAACCTCCTTCAGAAGGCCGTTCCATGCATCCACAACCCTCTCTGTAAAAATACTTCCTTAAATTACCTCTGAGCCGCCTCTATTTTCAAATTGTGCCCTCTTGTTCTTGCACACCTCCTTTTTGAAAGATGCTACCCTCTTGACTTTGTTGATTCCCTTGAGGTACTTGAACATTTCTATCATGTCCCCCTCCCTCTTCTTTCCTCGAGGCTATAGCATATTAAGCTCCTTAAGTCTCTCTTCATATGTCTTCCGTGCAGACCCTGCACCATTTTAGTTGCCCTCCTCTGACAGCTTCCATCCTGTCTATGTCTTTGGGAGATTGGGTCTCAGAACTGCACACAATACTCCAGATGGGGTCTCACCAGCTGTCTGTACAGAGGGATAACTTCCTGTTTTCTACTGGTGATGCCTCCTATGCATCCCAGTATCCCCCAGCCTCCTTGCTGCCCTCTCACATTGCTTGCCCATCTTAAGGTCATCTGATATGACTACCCCAGGTCCCTTTCCATTTTTGTTGTTGTTAGTATCTCACCCCCATTGTGTACTCTTCCCTGGGTTTTTGTTTCCCAGGTGCATTACCTTGCACTTCTTAGCATTGAATCTAAGCTGCCATACATTTGACCATTCCTCTAACCTTGCCAAGTCCCTTCTCATCCTTTCCACCCCACCTGTGCATCAACTCTGTTGCAGATCTTAGTGTCATCTGCAAAGAGACATACTTTTCCTTCAGTCCTTCTGCAATGTTGCTTATAAAGACATTGAAGAGGACCGGTCCTAATACTGAACCCTGCGGTACCCCACTAGTAACCCTCCTTTCTTCTGAGTGGACTCCATTTACTATTACTCTCTGTGTCCTATTCTCCAGCCAATTCTTTACCCAGGCTGTCATCTTGGGACCCATGGCGCTAAGTGTGCCCAACTCACCAAACTGAACTTCACTGTCACAGCCCACAACCAACAGAGTAGCTTCGCTCAAGTGTGCTTTGGCCCCATGGACACCAGCAGCCATCAGGAGCATGGAGACACTAGGAGGGGGAGGAAAGAAGAGTACCATGTGTTTGGCACCTAAGCACCTTTAAGTCAGTGCAGTTGCCAATTTGCACATGGAACAAAGGATGCTTTTTCTAGGGAAGCAATCAACGGAGCACTTGACATGCTAATAAGAGCCCTAATCCACACAAATGGCCAACCAGATGAGAGAGCACAGGTATGCCTAACAAACTGGGGCAGTGGGAAAAAAGCAGGGCAGGAGTCCTACAAAATACACCTTAGTGGGAAGCAACAGATTCTCCAAGATAAACAGTCTCCATCTTGCTGACCTCTGACTTCACAGCATCCAATCAGAGGTCAGAGATCTCAGTACAAAAACACAGAAGCATTCTGGGTGAGTCACAGTGCTGTATGCTTAGTGACCCTTTTTACTATCCAATAGGGCATTGAGTGAACATTCTGAATACTAATTCTGTAGCATGACACTCAATATGTGCCAATCCCAAGTTGCCTTTCCTAAAGAAAAGGTTGAGGGCAGTTCCAGAAGAAGGAGTTGGCAGTAAGCTCTTGGAGAGAGAGGACCACTAGTGTATTGTTAGTCAGAACCACTTAGAAAAGCCAGCCTGGTATTCCTCAGCAAACAATCAGGGAGTGACTCCAGAGGTGTCTACAACCTGTGTATACAGAGACTGAACTGTGTGCCTACCAAAACTGCCAGAATGGCATTTTTCTGAGAGACTGTAATCTGCCTTAAAAAGAAAAGGAGGCAACCATGTGACATAGCTGCCAGCCTGTGGGCACAAGAGAGAGCCTGCTTGAGTACAACTGTGAGAAAGCCTGCATCAAGAGAATACCTGCATCGATCCAGCAGACAGCCTGGGAGATGGCCAGTTAGTGATAATGCCAGGTACAAGCTAACGCTCCACACTAGGATTCTGAAGCAGCCACACCCCCCTGATGATGACCTAACAGTCGATGCACTGGAGCTATGCCATTCTGTGTTCTCTAATGCAGATTCTCTCTACATTTTTGGAATAAATCTTTACAGCTTGTCCTGGAGTGCTGGTGCCTTCATTTCTCTGTCTCATTTAGCTTGCTACCATTCCAGCACCCCCTGCCACACTCTTGTGTGCAATTTGCTCTCCCTCTTAGCAGTGGGTGTGAGGCATAGGGCCCTGCTCCTTAGACAGGTCTTTGCTTCACAGGAAGAAGAGGGAAGAACCTGAGAGGTCCAGAAGACTTTATGCAAACAGCCTAAGCTAAATCCAGAGGCAACTGAGGCTTGAAACCTCTTCCAGCTGTCTCTCCAACTCTAACAAGTGAACCATCAACCTGAGAGGACCAGCATCTGCAGAGGAGGAAGATAAGGAGGCCAGATGTCAGAGATGTGGTACAACAGAACCATGAGTACTCTCAGGGCTTGCCCTACAACTGGGGAAGTTTGTGCAAAGTTGCCATCAAATGTATAGATTTGACCAACAGGCCAGGAGTTACAAATACCTAATTTGGAGGTTCTACCATTTACGCAGTTGCATGGCCTATGGGCTTTTGTGTTTAACTGTTGTGCTTGTTATAAAGTGCACCACCGCCAGCTACCCAGCTGCAATGTCATCAGGCCTGCACCATACCTACCTCCACTAGTATCTCCTTTTAAGACTTAAGGGTCTAAAAACTGGTACCAGTGGGTAGTGTCCCCAGTACAGGTGGGCTGGTAATACAGAAGGTTTTACAGTTTACTTGCTACTGCATTGTCTTGCCTTGTGAAGGGTGGGCACTGTTACTGTTTAAAAGTGTTTTACTGGCCAATCCTAGCCAGGAAGTTAATTTCAACTTCCTGCCACAAAAGTTTACAAGATTCATTTAAAACCAGTTTTGTTTTGCATTTCCCCATCCCTTGTGAATATCCCCCAATAAATATTTTGTTGATATTTTACATTTTGTCTTATGAGCATATTATTACTGTAAGTCACTATTGTTGAATTGTGGGTTGCATGGTGATCTTACTTGTGTAGTGGGACGTTGAGGGAAGGTGGGGAGGTACTGCATCCCAGGGGGTTATACCACTCTGACACCAGGCTCACTTGAATTTTACTCTGGGTGGAGGCACCCTGCTAAACTTAAAAGCTTTGGATTTGACCGCCCTCCCCATCAGGAAAATCAGAACCTATGCACCTCAATGTTGTTTGAGTGCAAAAGGCAGGGGCAGTGACCGCAGCATCCACAGTGACCCGATTACATCAGTATCATTCTTGACAGTTGTTTTGTGTAAATTAGACTTTTCCAGTGATGCCTCCCATATCTTATAGCTACTACTTTGCATAATTGCTAGCCGATTAAATGGAGCACATATCAAAGATGAAGTAAATCTCTATATGATCTTGGAATTCTGTATTATAACAGAAACAAGACATAGTGAAGAATCGTGGGAGTTGACCCAAGGGGCAAAACCCAGGCTATTTTGTTGATTTAGAACTTTAATTCATGGTGATTTGAGAGTACAAGTGCCAAAGGTCAGAAATTGATTATGACGAGACTGGAATCCATATTCATTTGGTTTTATGTTACCCATATATCATTTCCAGTTGGTTTGGTTTATTAGTGGATCAGGCAGTTTGACAAATAGCAAACGTTATAATAACAAGAGTCATATTAACCTTTAATACAATAAACATAATGATACAGCTACAAGTGGTGAAGGAGAGGTTAAAATTTGCTTCTGTAGGTCAAATTGTCAATCAAACAGCAGGCTGCAGAGAGAAACCTACATTAACAGTCTGCCATGTTCCAGGAGTGTACATATTTGTATGGTTTATTGTAAATGTGGTCTGACTTATGTTTATCAATGGGTTTTCAAGTTCTAGTCAGGATACCTTTTTAAGTTGTTTCGAATTATAGCTGACTACACCAGCTTTTGATTATAGGAAAATCACATGTAAGATGAGAAATAAAAGGTATAAAAGCAATAAACACTGTTTTGGTGGCAGTGCACTGTACTGTCTTCAGGGAGCTAAGGGCTCCTGACATCCCACACTGGAGCCAGCTTGGGGCTGAGCAGGTCATACACAAGGGTGCAGAATGCCTTCTTTCACCCACCCCTAAGTGGTCAGCCATAAAGTGGTATTGGTGGCAACTAGGAAGGGAAGTGCTTGCTCACCATTACAATTAAAGAGCAACTCTCTACTATAATAAAAAGCTTTAAAACAGTAGAGTTACACAAATTATGTTTTAACTTTATAGTTTTCTAGTTATTTGTGAAATTGATTTGATTTGTTTTTACTTCCCCTGCTGTCAGTCTACTAAATATTTTAGATAATGCAGAACTTATTTCACTGAGTCTTTCAAAATGCAGCTGACTCACCCCTGCTAACTACACAATTGCTGTTTGTGACATCATAGTCTGTTGTCATGGTGAGCACTATGATGTCATAAACAAAAGCACTGTGTGGTTAACAGGGGAGAGGCAGATGTTTTCAAATGTTTTGTATGCAGACTTTTCAGATGGACTACCAAGATGTGCTGCAAATCTTGAAAAGGAACATTGACAATGAGAAAATGTACTTTCGAGTAAATTGTAAGAACTGAAACATCTTATTTATGAAAGCACATGGTGAAGCGCAGAGTTACTCTTTAAAGGAAGTGTGAAACAGTGCTGGCCATGATTGTCAAGACAGTAGACATTAATGAACTTTGGCTTGTGATATAACATATTTCATTAGCAAGGATGGTGAAGGTGCCACAAGATTTTCCTCTCAGGGAGTTGTCCTGCCAGGACCCCTGTTCTACCCCACTCATTGTATTTAGTGTTTCTGCCATGTACTGTAAGTCCCTTTTCCCATATAGATTTAGTATTATAATACCACGCTGCCATGGCTCACCACTTTAGTGAAATTCTGAGGGAAAAAAAGTGAGAGAATGTCTGGATTCAGAACCACAACCTCTTGTTTATGAGGCTGTAGACCATTCCAATACACCACAAAGATGACAGTAATGAAGGTGATCTGCTTAACTGTAGAAATTAAAATCATTTCAGGAGGTTCCTGACAGCACAATTTCATTCCTGAGAGAAGAACATCATTCCTGACAGAGGAATTTCCTGACCGGAAAATCTCATTCCTAAGAGGAGAATTTCCTGCTGGGAAAATCTCATGGCACCTTTACCTTCCTACCTATTTCACTAAGACATGTGTTTAAAGATGATAAATGGTTTACTGTGTTAAAAGCTGTGAGTTCCCTTGAACTGCACCATAAGGAGATGAATGGTGCCATTGTATAGATCAAAAAATGATCTTCGTAATTAATTTGTATATGACCACTGGTTTATTAATTTTGGTATGCAATACATATTTGCAGTTGATAGTGGTGCACATGTGTGGTTCAACAGGCTCCCATTGCATTACCCCCAAGCATGTCAAACACAAAAATAAAACTTAGTTTGCAGGGGTATACCACGTACAGGGCTATCATGATTGAGTGCTTTCAAAAAGGGTGACTCAATCATGGCACCTGTGTACAGGGCTACCTGGCAGGGTAGTGAGTGGATACCAGGGTTGGCGAGGTAGGGGAAAAGGATGCACATATGTACAGTATATATGCACACGGGGGAGAGGGGAGGGAAGGTATGTGGGAGGGGATGTGGCTGGCAGTTGCCAAGCTGGACCGCTAATGTGGTGGGGTGGCTGGTCACTTGGATGGTGCAAAGTGCAGGGTTTGGGTCCGGTGAGGCACTTTTTTTTTTTTTTTTTTGCCAGAGGGCGGCTTGTTATTTTCACACATTTTTCACACACACACACACACCCCCCCCTTGCACCCCTCTGGAGTTGATGTACACTCACCATAATGGTTATCACTATTCCGCAGTCACCATTATGACATGGAACAATTTCCAAGGGAGAAGTTGTTGAGCTTGCTATTTCCTTAATTACCAAAAGATCAGGATAGGTGTGGCCATATCTTATTTAATATTCTCTCCACTGACCACCTGAAAGCTTCTTATAGGTCAGCATTCTGTTTAAAAAATGAAGCAAGAGTGTGGTTTCCACATTACACATATAAAGTACTGATATCAGAGCTAATATTGTCATGTTAAAGTATACAGAGTATGTATTTGACCTGGGAGAGTCACCTTGTTTTTGATGGTCAGACTTATCACAGCTCGGCCAAATTATGATACCAAGAACCCTAAAATCATGGAATGTGGAAAGAAAATGAGTACGAATATAGCATAACTTCAAAATGACTTGCAGGCTGCTTTGAACATCATTGGGGTGGGGGGAGTGGATGCTGATTGTTTGTCATTGCAGGATGTATTCTCAGGTAAAGACCTAAACAGACCAATCAGCTTGCAGAATTTTTCCTGCTGATTTTACTACTGTTTCGTTTAGAAGTAAAACAAAAAGGTTGCAATTCTGTTTGTTATAAAGTGGTAGATATAAGGTTTGTGTTTTAGTGCTTTTTCTGTTTTTGTGTGGTCTGTGAAGGGGTGGGCAATTGACTTTATTTTACCATGTAATAATGTATACTACTTGCTATTTTTGGAAGTGGTGTTTATTAGTTGTAGTTTTGTTTGTTATAACGTGTATTTTTGTGCTCAGATTTTATGTTAGGGTTGAGCAGAACTAGTAAGAGTCCTTAAGAGTGATTAAGATTATGTGGATTGAGTTTGGTAGGCTGGACTCCACACCTGATCTTTTCACTGGGCCTTGACATTAGTGTGGTGAGTGTTAATCCAATCTTTTGGTCAGATCATCATGTGGTGTCATTCCTCTGCAGGGCCCCTGGTTTAACTACTCTGTCTATGGAGATGATCCGAGACCATCTGAGACATAATTTGGAGCCTCTCAAACTCCTGCAGCTATTGGATGTCTTGGGCGTGATGCTTGCTTGTGCACTGGGATCTGAGAATGCCATGGAGCACTATAATATGGTTCTCATGGCTGACTTAGATTCTCAAGCACCTTACCGTGTTCATCCCTTGACATCCCATCGTAGCTCACTCCAGTATTGCGATGAGTTGAATCAGTTGAAGACTAAGGGATGGAAGTTAGTGCATTCTTGGTGTAGGTACTGGTCTGTGGAGCATAGGTTGGCATTGAAAACTCACTACTGTGAGTATCAATTGGCAATTGCCCTGAAACAGACAGAGCTCCTGTCAAGGACTATTGCTGCAGGGAGAAACCAGCCAGTTCAGCTCTTCTGCACCATGGACATGCTGAATAATCCACCCTGTCTGCAATCAGTTTGAGCTTTTTCCACTGAAAAGTGCAAGGAGTTTGGTAGTCTCTTCTCTGACAAGATGTCCTCCTTTTAATCAGGAATCTTTTCAAGTGGTCTGACATGGGCCAGTGGTTGTCAGCCTGTGATGGACACTGATGATCTGCCTACCTGGGATGAGTTTCAGCTGGTTGTTGAGGAGGAGGTGCTTCGATTGATTTCAGGTCTGTGCCTTATTTTCTGTATGGTGGATCCTGGCCCTACCTGGCAACTTTTTGGCTGTCAAGAATCCCTGGCTTCAGTTATCACTGAGAATGTGTATTCCTTGAAGGATGGTGTTTTCCCATCTGCTGTGAAAAGGGCAGTGGTTAGACCCCTTCTGAAAAAAACATCCTCCAACACTGATGTTCTGGTGAATTAAAGACCTGTCTCTAATCTTCCTTTTTTTGGAGATGGCTATTGAGAAGGTGGTGGTGGCAAAACTTGTGGATTGCTTGGAGAATTCTAAAATCTATGAGTGTCTACAGTCGGGATTTTTGTCTTGTCACAGCAGGGAGACTGCACTCATCAGGGTGACACATGTTCTCCTCACGGAGAGGGATCGGGAATTTGTGCCATCTTGCTCCTCTAAGATCTCTTGTCGGTGTTTGACACAGTTGACCATGGTGTACTATTGGATTGCTTGAGGAATTATGTTGGTCTCTCTGGTTCAATTTTCTGCTGGTTTGAGTCCTACTTTCCCACATGATATGTTCTGTATATGTGTTGCATTTGCACAAGATCGTTAGATGGTATGGTGTAGAGTTAAATTGCTATGCAGATGATACTCAGCTATACCTGTCTGCCATTTCTTACGGGGTTTCAAGTTGCATCTGCACTGGGGTATTGTCTTGCCAAAATGAATGACAGGATGTCCTCCATCTGGTTATGTCTCAACCCAGGAAGGATGGAGGTTATAATCATTGAACTAGGCAGGGTTCATCAATGATGGGTGGTTCAGGGACACTTCCTTTGTTGGGTGACCAACCTCTCAGAGCTGTAAAGAATCTTGGAGTCATATTGAAATGCAAGCTGATGCTTGAACAACAGGTTTTGGCCATGGTCAGATCGGGCTTTTACCATCTCTGTAACATCAAAAGGATTGAGCTGCATCTGGCCCCATATGACCAAACAACAATTGTTCATGTCCTTATTACCTCTAGGCTTGACTTCTGCAATGCTGTGTACTTAGTGTTATCTGGAGATTTGATGTGATGCCTGTAGCTGGTCCAGAATGCTGCGGCCAAGCTGATTATGGACGCTTCTTGAAGGGACTGTATCACTCTGCTTCTGCGTGCACTGCACTGGTTGCCTGTGTGGTGGTGCATCACCTTCAAGATATGCTTGATGATATTCAAGTCCCTGTATGGCTTGGGACTTGACTATTTAAAAGCGCTCCTGGTTACTTACCACCCAACTTATTCCCTCCACCACTCCAATGCCGGCCTACTCTTTGTCTCTTTCGCTCCCTTAAAACAATCTAGGAACAGGGCTTTTGGTGTGGCAGCTGCTTTGCTATGGATTGCCTTGCTTGGTAATGTCCGGTCAACTCGCATGGTGAAGGCCTTTAAACCCTGCTTATGTTGCCATAACCAGTTAGCTTTCAGATAGTTTTAACAGCAATTCTCTTTTATTCTGTATTAATGTATATACAGTATGTGTTTTTTAATATTGATGTGTCTTTTATGTTATTGTGATTGTAAGGCACCCTGAGTCTTCAGGATAGGGTGCTCCATAAATACATTTTTTTCTTGCTTTGCTTTGACTTGGTTAGGCATTCTCAAATTAAGAGCAAGCAGGATTATCTCTTTCTTCTAGACTACAAAGAACTTGCTATAATTCTGTTTGCCACAAACTGGTAGAGCTGATTTTTGTGCAGGTGTCAACCATTTTTGAGGGGCTAGAATGACTGACTGGCCTGGCTGTGTGCCTGTATCAAGCAGCTGCTTTTTGTTTGGTGGGGTGACAGGGCTTGTTAGTATTATTGCTAGGTGTATTGAAAAGAAGAGCTAAACTTATTGTGCTGTGCCTTCCATAGTAAAGTAGATACAACACCTTGAGCATGCCAAGGCAAGAAATGTGACATGTTTCTTGCAATTAGCGAGCAGCAGTATTTGTGGTAGCCATCTTGATCCAGTTTATAAGCTTTGTTAAAACTGAATTTTATATTGAGTTCCGATCAACTTACCCAAACTCTAAGTCCTTGAGATTTACCCTTCCCTAGTTAATGTTCACATTGACCACTATTGCTAAAATAAAGCATTCTGAAGGTCCCCAATCAAGGGATAAAGCATATATTTACTTATCTACTCTGCAATGGCACGCCAAGATTCTCAAATATCCCTTTCCAACTAAGATAGGTGTTGGTGGAACACAAATCTGGATGAGTATAACTTGAGGTAGCCCAAGAATGGGCAACATGCTTCAAATTGAAAGCATGCTTGGAGCATCTTCCAAAAATGTATAGCTGCTGTTCTGCCTTGTCTCCAAAACATGCATTATGTTTTGAAATATAAGAATCATTTTCTATCCCTTAAGGGTTTCTTCATCTATCTAGGCTGCATTTCTAGAATGTCATGACCTCTCATTCTTAAGCCCAATAATAACAATTAATAGGCTGCAGAGTTGGGCGCTACATAGGGCCCTAGGCACTGTTGTCAGATACAGTACATGCTTTGAATTGCTATTTTAACAGACCAATGTTCTTATTTATTTATTGAATCATTCACATATACCTTTGAGCTTGGAGCTCATTTACAAAGGTTCCATGTCAGGTAGGCAAGAAAACAATTACAGTTTCACAGGATACAGGTACACAGATACAGTTATCTAACATAGCATACAATCAGGACAAGACAGTTTTCTTGGAATCTGAATAACAATTCATTGCTAAATAAAATTTCTAAAGGAATCAAATCTACTTTTGAATTCTCAGTCAAGAGGTAACCAGTAGCTGCCTATTACCTAGGCATTGTCACTCCATTTAGTTTTCATTGATAGTTAAAGTGGTAGCGAGGGGAGGGGAAGGGAGAGGCAGATCATAAGGTGAGAGGAGACATTAGGGAGGGTCTGCAGGTGGTTCAGGCTGGTCAGGGTGGAGAAACTGTAGTGAAGAGGAGGGAGGAAATACTACATGGAATGGTCCGTGTGTGGCAAAGGCAAGTAAAGGGTGAGAAGACAAGAGGTCTGGAGGTGATAGAAGAGAATTTAGGGGGTGCACCTGAGAAAGATTAGGGCAGATTAAGGACAGGAAACAGACGAGAGGGTGGGAGGAGAGGATTGGGCTAAAACTGGGAGGGGTTTCCAGTGAATGGCTGTGTATTAAGGAGCAGTAAGTACATGCTATGGTAGGGCATCTGTAAGTCAAGAATTAATTCACATTTTTTTTATCCCTAGGAGTGAAGTAAGGGTGGTCAAAGTAACCCCTCAGAGTGAGTTTACAGGGTCGACAAGTATTATTTGGAGAATGGGATAATAGGTTGAGCATCTACAAAGGCAAGTTCTCTTGCTAGCTAGATATCTTTTCAGGTTATGCTTAAAGGTTGTAAGTTATTTGCTTTGCTGACTTCAGCCGGGAGCACATTTAGCCAGAGGGGAGCCCTGTAAGCGAATGAGCTCTGGCCAAGATATGTCCTCCTGAAAGGGACACTGAGTGTGCATCTAACTGTGCCCCTAGTGTTACATTGAGAGTGAACTGATTGAATGATCTTTATAATGTAGGGTGGTGATAGGCCTAGCTGGGCTTTTTTACCCAGTAGGCATGTTTGTAATTTGATCCTGTCGCTAAGGCTAAGCCAGTTGGTTTGTTCGTATAAGGCACACATATGAGTAAGTTTCTCTGCTCCAAGGACTAGCCTCTATGTATTGTTGAGAGCCATTGTCACCTGTTTTAATGCTATTTCAGAGGCTGTACTATATACTACTAATCCATAGTCAGTTATGGAGAGGATTGATCTAGCAATGGTGAGGCAGAGGGCAGAGGGTATAAGATTTTTTTTGCGTCTAAATACAACACTGAGCCTAATAATGACGGCTTTTACAACCTGTTCAATGTAATTTGTGAAGGATAGGATGTTGTCTATCAGGACCCCAAGGCACTTGATGCAATTGACTTGCTCTAAGGGGACTGCTTTGTTGTTGAAAATGGTGAGAAGTGGGTTTCTCCATTAATCAAGGAACACTAGACTTGCCATCAGTCTGTTTTATTTTAAAGAAGTCTTGTTTAGTCTTATCCAACCATCCTAAGTTGTTTCTATAACACAAACAGAAGTTTTTTTTTGTGAGGATCACTTTTTGATAGTGTGCAATGCATATCCTGATTTATTAGTTTGAACAAGGATAACATTTCCACTTCATAACACCATCTTGGAAACGAGACAGAATTTTAGATTTGTATATGACACATATTCTTGTCTTTCACCTTGGGAAATATCAACATTGTTAACTAGAGACTTAAAGGGAGGGAATATAACAGAGTGGTTTAAGGCTCTGAGCTGCAAATCTGGTGACATCCACCAGCCCAGACCTGGTTAAGAATCCCACAGCTTCCACTTGCAGACTGTGTGACCCTGAGCAAGTCACTTAACTTCTTTGTGCTCCCAGGTCGTACCTGTAAAAAAGCTTTCAGCTTAGTGTGCTAGTCCTGGTTAAACAACTAACAAAAAAAAAAAGAAATACACATGTTAAATTTTGAAACATAATCTCATTTTAATGTTATTTATGTTCAACAGAGATCTTCTACTGTGTGCTACACTGACTTTACTGGTAGGTTAGATTGACTGAGCAAACATAAAAAAACTGTAATAGATATGTGGATAGGCAGTGCTATATATTTACCCAACTGCTATTGTTAAACCTAATGCTGATGGATAGGCTTTGTGGATGAGCCATGTAAATGTAGATTAATGGTTTTAAAACAAGGAAACATGGGGATTCAGAAGGGCACACTTAAAATGTAACCCAATCATGAAGCAATATTTGTTTTTTTGATTTGACCTGTTGTGATAGGAGAAGAGTTATAACATATCAGGCGCTGATAAACTGATCGTACCTTACAGAACACATAATCTGTTTGTGCGCACTGTACATAGATAATAATTTGCTAAAATGAGGTGTTTCAAATAACAGCAGGGACATCCCACTGGGTACCAATTTAGTGGCAATTCATTCTAATGAAGGTTCTGATCACTTTAAAGGGATGGGCCTGTCAGTTTATTGGGACATTTTGTCCAATCATTTCTATATGCTCTGTAACATTTAGGATAATATCTATCCCACAGTTTCATCACCCCACCCTTTCAGTCATCTGTCTCATTGGTACAGATGCCTATTTACATGCTGTATGGTGTGTGCCATTGCTCAAATGGACACCATGCACACTGCAGTAACCAGGAAATCTGTTGCTATGTTCAAGCAGGAAAGGCATCCTTATTCTCTAAAGAGTGCAGTGGGGGCATAGATGGATACCTCACATGCCAGAGAGACAGCAAAGTTTGTGAGTGTGATAGATGCTCAGAAGCACATTAGAAGTGCAGCTTCTGGTTATCAGGACAACTGCTTAATGTGGATGAGAATAGGTCCATTCAGCAATCCCCATTATGAAGCTTCTACTGTACTACAAGGTAGAATAGCATAAGACCAACCACACTGTCAAAATAAAATATTATGAATATGGCAACACACTAAAATGTATTCTGTAATCGTTCCACTTCTTAACATTATAAACTACAGCCTGACCGCTTTATCAGTAGTGTGGTGCACTGCCAAGCAGAAGATTTAGGTGCAGTAACACAATAGATTTCCTCCTTGTCCAGACAGGAGTTTAGGCTGCAGTGCTGAGGTAATGTACTCCATATCAGGAATGCATCACAGTTTGACTTTATCAACAGCTCAAAAAGAGAGGCAGATGAGCTGGCCTAGTGACGCAGAGTGTTGAGGCACTGAATGCCTTACCTCATGCAACACTGGCGATCCGGGTCCGGGAACGACCTTGGGTCATCAGGGTGCCTGTGTGGGGGGGAGGAGAGGGCAGAGCAGGATTTAGCATGATGGCAGGCAGCTCTCCTCTCCAGATGGTGGTGAGGGTGGGTTGGTGCCTCCCCCATAGTTCAGCTCCCACCGGGTGGAGGTCCAGTGGGTAGCGTAGGTGGAGAGGGGGTGGCAAAAGTATCGGGAGGTGAAAGGGGCTGAGCTGGAGCCACAGGCTGAAATGCATGCCTCCACACACTTGCACGGCTGTGTGCCAGAGCCTCGGAGGGGTTGGGGAGAAAATTTGTAAAAATGTGTATGTGTCGCTGTCGTCAGTTGGCAGGAGGAGGTGATGAAGAACAAATAGCTAGATAAAAAAAAGAGGCAGACATTGGCCCTTCAAGGAGGAGGATTATCTTCAGGGCTGGAACGGAGACATGACTGCTCAGGTTGGGAGGTATTGGGCAGACCATGGGGCACTCTTCTGAACTGAAAGTAAGCACCCTAGTATTGTGGTGGTGGTGATAAAAAGAACTTAGGACTATGTTGTCTTACTTTCCTGCAGAACTGTAGTGACTATGCCAAATCTGAGTAGTGATACACAACTATTGTTGCAGCAAAATTTTATCTTGCCAGCAAAATTCTGGCAAAATCATAAATTTCAGCATGTGAAACATTTCGCGAAATTCATACATTTCACCTGTGAATTTTGCAGGTGCAAAATGCGAAATTCTGCCAGCGAAATCGCAAATTTCATGCACAAAAAGTGGAATTTCACCCATGAGTGGCAGAATTTTGCCAGAGAGTGGAGAAATTGCATCAGTTGTGAGGAAAATTCCTCATTTCACAGGCAAAATGTGAGATTTCGCTGGTGGAATTTGATGCCAGCAAAATATTTTGCGAAATGCATGAATTTTGCTAAGTATTTTACAGAACGAAATGTGTGCATTTCACACATCTGTATACACATCTATGCATAACTGCTGATGATACCTCTTATTTTGCAATAAAACACTCTGTACTATTCTCCCTAAGGAATTTATTGAGTCTGCTTTGAAAGTCTGAAAAGTGCTAGAGGATACCTTTAACTGGATAGGTTACTCAACATGCTAACCACTTTCTGTTTGAAGTAATGCTTTCTGATGTTTGCCCTTATCATCCTACTTGTTTGATTGCATGTCCACTCATTCTGCTTGCACTCATCATCTCAAATCTTGGTTGGTAGTCACCATACAGACAAACATTCATCTTATTCATCCCTGCCATTATGAAATAGTTTAATTGTTGTAACCTGTATATCGCTGTCAATATTCTGAACACAGAGTTCATATTTTTCATCCACCCTCTTTTTGTTAGGATAAATAATTTTAGTATGTCCAAGACTTCCTTCTATTCCTTGCCCTAAGTTGCTAATCAGCTTTATGTCCCTATTCCCTATTATGTTTCTATGTGCTAAAAGTCCATTAGTTAAGGTAATCACTTCTAGTACTAACATTGTGTTGTAATGATGTAAGGGACTTAGGGTCCATTTTGTCTGCTGCACCAGCTGCACAATTTTATCCAATTTGAGTATGGACACCTCCAAGCTTACTGATCAAAATGCTATCTTATTCATACTCAGTAACCTAATATAATTTTCCCGGTCCTGCTTTGGAATTTTGAACAGTAATAGTTCCACAAGCTCACTGGGTAGGCTATTTCACTTGTTGACCACCTTGCGTTTAAAGTAAGGATAAATGAATGCTTTCTTTTTTTTTTGCCTTTTTTATGCTTCTACCATGCCAACCCCAAACCACTCCTTGGGACCTTCCCATGGGAGGTCCCCACTGCCCGTTGGGCTCAGGCTCACTGTCTACTACTGGGGTCCACCACCAGGCTGCCTCAGGTCCTGTGTCATCCCATAAAGTCTGACATAAGCCTGTAAAGAGGGAAGGGAATCCTTGCTTCCACCAATGCGTGCAGCAACTGGATTTATAGTCAAAGGTGGCAAAGTCAGTGGGTGACGGGGCTGGATGGTATTGGAGGGACCCCATGAGCTATTTTCTTGATTGGTGGATTGCTGTTTTCTCTTTTCTACCTGCCCACCTTCCAACTAGCATGTGCATGCAGCAGTATCTTATGGGTGTACATTTGGCAGTGTACAGTCATCCATGCTAACAAGAACATCTCTGCCAAGGCACTATGAGGAGTTGCTATTGCAGCAGCATACAACAGAGCCTTGCCATTAGGAGAAAAGCATCTAAAGATGCTGTGAACCCTTGTATGGCAGCCTCTGCTGCTGATGTCAGTGTCAGTGGCTCAGTAGGTAGCACACTCACCTCTGAAGCCGGGAGATCAGAGGGTCGTGGGTTCAGTTCCCACATCTGGCACTTGAGTTAATATCCCAGTACTGACACTGTAATGCAGCATGAGAGGGGTGCTTCACTTCTGCGGTGCCATCTTTCAGATGAGACGTTAAACCGAGATCCCATCTGCCTGGATTGGTGGTAGTTCAGGTGGATGTTAAAGATCCCATGGCACTTATTGAAAAGAGTAGGGGAATTTCCATGGTGTCCTGGCCAAATTTCCCTCATTCACTAAAATAATACCACCAACAGCTTAATCTGGTTCAAGGTCAGTTGCCATTCATCTATATCCCCTTCCCTCGGGTCATGCCTGAAAATAGGTAGGATTTGTCTAGTGCACTTACCCGGTCAACAAAAACTAAATAAAAATAAAAATAAATGTCCTGGGCCCAGGGCATAAGCTCAAGTCAGCATTGTGCCAGAGCAGTCCCACAATGCTCGGTGTCATGAAGTCAACTGATGTAATGCATGCCACTGTTTCCGGTTCTCTCCCCCCTCCCACTGGTTTGAGTGCATATACTCTGGTTCTGCTTGCATGTACAAGTTCAAACATAATTGTACAGTATACTCTATCATATCTATCCCTATTTTGTATTTAGAACACTGTGATCATGTCCACTCTCTGCCTTCTCTTCCCTAGGCAAAGTAATTTGAATATGTCCATCTTTCCTTGTAGCTTTTGCCATCTGAGCCACTAATCAGTCCTGGTAGCTCTGTACTAACCCTTCTCAGTGTTGTCAGTGTCCTTTTAATGCCAAAGTCCTAACATGGTGTGTTTTTTTATTTATTTATTTCATTTTTGTTTACCGGGTAGGTGCGCTAGCCAAACAGGCGACTATTTTCAGGCACGACCCGGGAGGTACAGTAACAATACAGAGTTCATTTACATGATACAGGGAAGCAGTAACAATACAGAGAACAGTTTTCAGTAAAAGGCAATAAAGGAGTACAGCTTCAAAGACAGTCTGAATAGTACAATTAGTACCAGGCAAGACATCCACTGGAAGAGGGATAAAAACTCCAAAGACCATGGTACATAGACTACAATCTGGATATTTTTATGCTAAGGGATAATAATGACAGGTACTACCATTGAGCCGACTATATGGGTGGTGGGGATCCTGATGGGCTCCTTAGCCTCCTTCTTCCCTACAAATTATAGGGAAAAATGTGTGTTGGGTTGGGGGGGGCGAGAATGCATTGGGGAACAAAAAACAGAAAGAAAGCCTACATAACAATGTGATATAACATATGCGCAGCATAACTTAAACACAACAAAGCAGCCTGTAACAATGTCTTCCATCTTTTTGCATGCATGTACTGTACAGTAATTGTTTTTGCAGAAATAGTGCAACCACACAGCAGCACTCTAAAAATGGAACAGCAGGAAATCTGTCTATAAATTAATTTTTTAGCATACCTGTAATTTATTTATCCAGGTTATCTCAATGGAGATGTAACTGTAACATCATATGTCCATTGAGGTCTTGCTATACAATTTTATTTATTTTTTATTTTATTCTTTGGTAACTGGGTAAGGCTCACTAGGCACAAGTGCCTGTTTTCAGGGGCAACCCGGGAGCACTGGGCGGTTAAGTGACTTGCTCAGAGTCACACAGTATGCAAGTGGAGGTTGTGAGAATCAAACCCAGGTCTGATCTGCTGGATGTACCAAGCTCATTTACAGTTTATTACTCTAACCTCTAGGCAATACTGCCAGCAATTTAACAGCTGGTCTGGATGGACAGCTTATAAAACAAGAGACTTGACTGGTAAGCAAATAAGTGTAGTAGGATTTGGATCTTGGATCCCAGGGTTCACAGTTCTATAATGTAACTACATACTAACACTGCCTATTGATGAACACTTATGCATTTGAAATATTATATAAATGGTGATGGGGCATGCCTGACTTGTTATTTATCCCACTGAATCAACTGGGTCAATAACTATAAGATAATCAGGGCCACATTTGTAATGTAAGGGATCTTACTCCACTCATGGTCCTAGTGCTCAGAGCAGAATGTTCATGCTCTTGCCCTGCAGTTGGCTGACCTTCTGCCAGACAGGATCAATTGGGTCCCTCAATGGAGTGTGGTTAGCGTGCCCATAAAAGACACCATCATGCAACACTTTCATTTTTTCTTCTTTTTAAAGCCAAGGGAACCAACAGTGATGGGTGGCCACTTTGCTAGTGGCATTAGCTGTGGAGGACATTTGCTTTGAAGTACCACCGCAACAGCAGTTGTAGCAATGGAGCAATGAGTCCTGGAAGAAGAGGAAGCAGAACAACCTTTCTGAGTAGCAAAGGTAATCTGCAGAGTGAAGGAGGGAGGTCTGATTGGAGGAGGGTTGGTAAGTGGGTAGTATGGGAATACCAGCAAAAGTCTTACAAGCAGGGTGGTTACTCTTGCAACCATAAAGTTGGGTTGTGCTGTTAACCTACCTGACAAGGCCATCTGTGATCAGATAGAAGTAGGGGCTGGTGAAGGCAGAGTAGGCTTTCCTTCTTTGTATTAGGACCAGCAGTGAGTGATATAGCTAAACACTGCAATGGCCTACAGATAGAGCCCATTATATCTGTGCAGTTTGAGGGTGGACCCTCTGGAGCGTGCAACCACTCAATAAAGAGTGGCTAAGTGACCAGACATTGGCAATTGTCAGAGTGATCAAATGGCAACCAATGACTGGAAAGCAGAGAATAGAGTGCAAGGTGGAAAATCCAGATGACAGTGATATTTAGGCAGGAAGCAGAGCAGAGATGAACTAAACCTCACTCATGCTGGATACCAGGCATTACATTTCACTCAAGGTGCTGGGGGATATTTTTGCAAAGTATGCTAGACTATTGCAGTTCTTTCATTAAAATTCCTCAAACTGGCATGTCCTTACCAGACTACTGGAATAGGAGTCAGTCTGTTGGACTTTGTATTTAACAGCAGTCTCTTCCCTACTGATGTTTTGCACACTTGTTTTAAGGGACACTCTAAGATGTTCAGTTGATGTTCATTTGGACTGCTCCTCCTGGTTTGCATTTTCAGTTGATTACAGGGTAGAAGTGACCTCAC
Source organism: Neoceratodus forsteri (assembly GCA_016271365.2). NCBI lineage: Eukaryota > Metazoa > Chordata > Ceratodontiformes > Ceratodontidae > Neoceratodus > Neoceratodus forsteri. Next base: position 592,192,973 of record CM028133.1, on the reverse strand, counting down.
CTGTGAGATGCTTCCTACTCTATGTGACTAACCTTGTCTTTTCTTCCTGATAACCATTTATTAATAAATGTGTTCATACCGCAGTGGCGAAGGAAGGGGTATAAACAGAGAATAATAAAAAAAAAGAAATTGTGTTTAATAGGGGACCATGAAAAAACAGATAGCATTAGATAGATAGATAGATAGATAGATAGATAGATAGATAGATAGATAGATAGATAGACAGACAGACAGACAGACAGACAGACAGACAGATAGATAGATAGATAGATAGATAGATAAATATATTTTATTTATATAGTGCCCCCCAAAAGGTCTCAGAGTGCTTTACAAAATCAAAACACAATACAACAAACAACATCAACAATAAACATACAATCCAGATGGAGTGATAGCTATATATGTAAAAATTATCTATCCTTAAAGCTCAGTAATTAAAACCCATTAAAAGCCGGGTTAAACAAGACTGTTTTGAATCCCTTTTTGAAGGATTCCACTAAGGCTGCCTCCTGAAGTTGTTGAGGAAGAGAGTTCCATAGGGTAGGAGCAGAGGTGCCCCATGCTGCTTAAACATTGCTGAGCTCAGACAGACCATTACTGCCCTAATTCTGAATGAGTATTTCTTCTAACTACATTTGTGAGCTATACCAACTTAGTCATACATAGGAAAGTAAATACACATATATGAAACAAGTTATTTATTTATTTATGTATGTATGTATGTATTTATTAATTCGCAGATTTACAAATACCTTTGAGCACAGAACAGCTCATTTACAAAAGCTCCGCGTAAAAGAGTGGGAAGGTAGAACAAACAGACAAAGGATGGCATAATATACATTTTCAAATAACAGCAAAACAGCATAGTACCAGAATTGTACAAACATTCTCAGATAACATTATCACACAAATGCAAAAAGACAAATAGTGAGGGAACAGAAGCAGTAGCAGGAGTTTATGGGGGTGGGGAAGGGTGTCGATGGTAGCAGCCCAAAGGCTTTGTCAACAAAAATGCGTGGAAGGGAAGGGGTGAGAGTAGAGAGAGAGTAGAGGGAAGGATAAGAAGACATGAGACAAAGGAGATAAGACAGAGCTGGTGGCCAGGAGGGCGAAGAGTATAACACATGGCCAGCCTTTCAGCACAGTTGTAGGGCAGCCACTCATGACACTAGTTACCCAAATTGAGGGGTGAGCCTGAGTCATTTAGGATTGACTGGGGAGGAGGATTGAGCAACCCAGAGGACACTCTACTCCTTAGGGGAGGGAAGGTAACTGGATCCACTGGGATACTGTTATCTGGGTGCCCACCAGTGGCAGTTCAATCACAAGCAGCTTTGTGTGAGAGGGACCCCGGCTGGTGTCCCATTATGCATGCTTGCAGGCATGCACATAAGCACCCTCACTGCTGGCATCCTGATGGCTTGTCACTCAAAGCAGGAAAGAAACAGACCAGGAAGGATGAGTTCCAGCCTCCCACAGGACCCGTAATGGTGACCTTGGCACCTCTTTCAACTGGTTCCTGTCCATGGAGTGAGTTGGGGTGTACTACTAACCCAACCATGGGGAGGAGTAAGCCACTGGAGACGAGAGTTGTAGGGTTAATCTGGGAGAAGCTGGATAATGGGCTAGGTAGGCCGGCATGAAGGTGGTGTGGCCGGTGCAAAGGAGATTAAAAGAGATAAACTACAAATGAATAAAGCAGATGTTTAAATTTGGAATTTATAGATGCTTTGCCAAGTTTTTATATCCTATAAAGTTTTTCTATTACATTGACCTGATTTGCAAAACATACTTATTAGATCTTGCTTCAGAAGCTGGAGTAAGGTAGGCGTGGGGGACCCATTTGACCTAGAGTTCCCATGACCTTAAATTGTTGTGTTACTATGTTAGATGTTATATCTGCATTTTAATGACAAATTCAGGGACACTGAATGAAATCTACAAATACTGTATGTTTCCAGCAGACACAATCAAATTTTGCAATTCAGGGCCAAATGCAGAACTAACCGAGTTACCCAGGTTAGAAAGGGAGCAGTTCTAATTCCTGCTGGACAGGCTCTTTCTCTCCAGGAATAAAACTGAAGAAATTCCCAGTGGATACTTTCAAAGGTGTACCAAGCATTTAAGAAAATGAAGACATTGTCTCTTTCACATTCTTTCACAAGATATACAGTCTGAGAAGAGACAAATCTTAGTGCATGCATATTATCACAGTATTTGTGTACACTTTAGGTCCAGGTCATTGGTGTTTTATGTTTCAGTAGCTATTGCTTTTGCTTATTTTTCTATGTTTTACAACGAGTGATTTATTGAGGTCATAAGGGGCAATTCAGGAAATCAAATAGCAGGTATCTTTAAATGATCAGTTAAACATGAAAAACAAATATGATGCTATATTTGAGATGGAGTTGCTACAAATTTAAGTTAAACAAATGTCACATGTTTCATCATAACTACACAGTGCACATTTCAAGAGAGTTACAATGATGTTGCACTGTTTATTGCAGCTGTTGTAGCAGAGAGGAAGGTGCATCAGTTGTCAGCAATTTTGTTTCTAATTTCTGATTTATTTTCCTTGGCTGATTGCCCCCCCCAGCTGGCCCTCTGCCAGCAAGTTCCTAGCCTTGACAAATCCTGTACATTTCTCCCTGGTTCCTTGAGGGCTTTCCTCCTGTGGTTTGCACCATTGGAGCAAAACACTGTAGCAGAGAAGAGGGGAGCGTGGTGCCAATAGTGTCAGTGAAGTGCCATCATCCTGGTTGCTGCCATACCCCGTTGCCACTTCTCCTATGTTGTTTCCCCCCTGCCCTCCCTCCTCTCATGGAATTGTTTCACCTTGCCCTTTCCTCTCCACTTCCTCCTCTATGGCCTATACCTCCTCTGCCTTCTCTGCCTCTGCTTCTGTTCCCCACCCTTTTTAAAGCTCCACTGCCATATGTACTCCTCTTTACTGGTACTTCCTCTTAAAAGCAGCTTTGGTGCTACTTGCTTTGTTTTGTAGAACTATGGTATTGCTATAACGTTTCTTCCCATGAACAACTGAACTTTTCCTCTGGTGACAGAGTTACAGTGGTTTGTGTGCCACAGCCAGACTCAGCATCTCCTTATCACACATAGTAGATGAATAAGCAGCACTGGACTATGTGGTGCTGTTGGGTGTCATGCATCATTTAGTGTTTCAAGGCAGCCTGGCAGTTGTCACTGCCCTCACAGTGGTGGCAATGTCAGAAGCTGCCATGTATTTTGCATGAAATCAGTAGGGGGAGTGTTTGAGTTTACATTTCTTGATGGATCTTAAATAGCTCATTGTCATGCTCAGGAAGTAGAACAGGACTTGGTAGCACTGGAGGTAGAAGGATATATCCAGTGTGCTTCTGGATTGCTCAGGTAGTGCCATCATATGTACTGGAAATCCCAAGAAGGCTGCTAGAAGTGGACGAGAAACCAATGGATTTCTTTTGGTTACCGAATCAAGGTTCCTTTGGACATAATATCAGGCACCAAACTAAGACTTAAAAAAACTATGAAACTGTTCATGTGTGAACTATCTTAACTGATAAGTTCATTAGTTCAGGAGGTAAATTTAGTATGCATGGGGGAGTCACAGATGCACATTTCAACACAGCTCCACACCTGGAGCATCGTGGTTTCCATAGCGACTGACAAGTGTCCCATGTCACACCCTGAGCACAGCATGATAAGACTGCCCAGACGTTTCAAGCCAACACATGTAAAATAGTAATTTTATCTAGATAATGGCAACAGGAGCCTAGTAATGGTTCAATACTAACTTTTTTTTTTTTACCATGCAGTCCTTTAATACTGAACTAAGCCTCTCAGACTGAAAACAAACTCTATATCATGGTGTGTTGGTTACTGTTTTTTAAAAAAATGAGATAACCAAAAGGGGGGACAGACTGCAAGTTATTTGTTATTTTATTTCATGATGTATGAAAATCAAGGTGCACAAAGTAAATTGGTTTTATACAGACACACATTTCTGAGATTGTGTAAGAGTATACTAATGGCCCAACAGAATGATCAAATATTATACCAGTGGCAAAAATAACGAAATAATTAAAGGGATATTTTATTCCACTACAGAGAGATTGGATTTGAATAAAAGAGACTAAGATGCAACAGGGAATGGCTATTAAAAATAGCATTTATTTATTCGAAGGAATCGGATATAACCTTTGAGCACAAGTGTTCATTTGCATTTGACAAATTAATAACTAAGGCATCATAACATGTTTGCTCCTCCTGTTACAAAGATGACTACAACTTTTAGAAACATTTAAAATATCTGTAAAAAATTAGGGATCATCAAATACTTTCTTGATTTTAATAGACCACCGTTTTCTGAAGAGGGAGCCATGCAGGTTCGAAAACATCAAAGTTTAATGTACGTATTTAAAAATGGTGGTGGCAAATGGAAACTAATTAATTTTCCTTTGGGATGAAAAAAAATTGCATAAGAATGAAATGAATTGTTTCCGGATGAAGACTTCTTTGTAAATTTTTTTGGGCAAAGATCTAGCAGTGGTCTTTTTTTTCATTTATTCACTCAGTTTTCTGCAAGGACTCCCAGGATACATAATTATTCAAAGTAATTAAGAATCAGGGTTAACATTTATATCACATAATATCAAACACACAGTACTAGTCCTCACAGTCCCATAGCACTCAGTCACACCACCATGACCATCTCCAATATATCAGTTGCAGAAGTTGTACTTGGAGTTGAGAGTGACATGCTTGAACCTTTACTGTCTGTATACCTTTCCTGCCCCTATACTTTTCTCCTACTGTTCTTTTTTCATATTTTCTACAGACAGACACACCCAGCCTCCTCCCCCACACACACCTACATCACAGAACATGAAACAGACTATGAAGAGTATAATAATGTGTATATCCTTGCTGACCTCAGTCACTTAAATAACCCATGTGACATGAAAAGCAGAGGACTAGTGAGCTCCCAAGACCACGCAACCCCATTGCGAGGCTAAGACGAGAGATATAACACATGCTTACATATGAGACAGCAGTAGCCTACTTAGCTTTAACTCACTGTTCACTTCACTTACTGGATGTGAAAGCCCAGGGATAAAAACCAAAATGTCAGAAACTGTGCCAAGCCCTACCAGCAGTCTGTAAAATAAAAATTTACTGCAAAATAAAATCTGCAATATTATCATCACCCCATTCCACTGTCCACTGTTTCCCACGGTGTGGGTGTAAAAGATAAACACTGATTCAATTTGTATAAGGCACAATACACTTGCTGCATTATTTTAATTTAACAGGTTCCAAAAAATGAAAAAACACAAGGAAATAAAAACAAAAATAAAAGAAAATAAATCATTACATTACATAGCATTTGTCAGGATGCAACAGTCAGGATCACAAAACATTGCTGGGATCCTTTTCTCATCTGCGCTTCAGATTGCTTTAAGGAAATGAAGACTGAAGATTGCATCTCCTTCCCTCTCCCAGGGTCCTGGCAGACTGAAAAAAACAAGGCTGCTTGCAACTGTTATCAAGACTCTGGGCAGACTGAAAAATCAAGGCTGTTTATGTCAGATACCATTTTGAATTTAAAATAAAACAAATACATTCTTCATAAAAGGAGAAAAGGAAAACATCTATTTTCTTATTCAGCATCCTGAAAAAAACAGCTTTTTATATATCATCCTCTAGCCTTTTCCCTATCAAGGCCTAAAGCCAGAGGAGGATTTGGAGGTCAATCCAGTAGGTGTCACCACTCAAGCAGCTCAAGAGGAGTTGGAGGTCGATTCAGCAGCCATTGCCACTCAAGGGTGTACTGACCGCATGTCAACATCGCCACAGTGAAGAACATCACAGTGACAGAATTTGACAAAAGGTGTTCGGTCTCTGTGATGGTCCCCTCTGGTACTGGTACTGCATCTCCCAGTGTTTCACCCCCTCACTGAGACAACTCTGACTCGGAGTTGTATATATAGAGACTGGGAGTGTGGGGGCAAAGCCCCCACATGAGGGGTTTGGGGGCACGTCCCCCTGAAGAAAACACACCGACATCCCCAACAGTACAATGCCAACACTCGGCATTGTGTCTGTCGCTGTCGGGGATGTCTGTGAGAAAGGTGTTGACTCGTGATAGGTAAACCTCACTCAAGCAGCCGGATCCGCCAGAGGAGGAGGAACTTGGATCCAGTGGTCATCAACGCTCAAGAAGCCGCAACCACAGCTGTAATTCCCACAGCAGTTGCCGCATGAGTCTTGGCTCCAGGAGGAGCCAATCAGAGGAGAGGGGGCCATCTTCAAAGTGTGGCTGGCCTTTAAAAGGCCTGGCCACTGCTCCTGGCCCCAGCCTAAAGCCAGACAAGGAGGAGTTGGTGGTCGATCCAGTGGCCATCACTGCTCAAGCAGCTCAAGAGGAGTTGGAAGATGATCCAGCAGCTTTCGCCGCTCAAGGAGCTGGAGCTGCCAGAGAAGGAGGAACTTTGATCTAGCGGCCATTGCCACCCAACAAGCCACAGCTTTAATTCCTGTGGCAGTTGCCACATAAGTCTCAGATCCAGGAGGAGCCAATCAGAGCAGAGGGCGCTGTCTTCAAAGTGTGGCTGGGCTTTAAAAGGCCCTGCCACTGTTCTCATCCCCAGCCTAAAGCCTGAGGAGGAGTGAGTTTTCTCTTGCCCACCCACCCCAGCCATGACCTCTATTAGATGCCTAGAGAAGGAGGTGGAGCCATCTCCATGGAGGAGCATGTAGCCTAGGACTACAGAGCAGTGGAAGGAGCTGACATCTAGGGGGAAGAACGTTATGCAGTGGAGGAGGAAAAGAGGTCAGAAAAGGGCTGATCACTACTTGTAAATTGGACTGTGGAATATGGTGAGACTATATAATTGCAGAAGTGACTAAGTAGTGAAGAAGGACAGTAGAGTATATGTGTGTGAACATCTAAGTAAGGCATCTCAATGTAAGTGCACTATATAAGTATATGTATTATGTGTGTGAGCAGCTAAGGAGGCATCTTGTGGGGTAGGGCATACATAAAGTGTAAGGCATTACCTAGGCAGGTCTTTGAAGGAGATTGCTGTGGGGCTGTATGTGCAAGGGGAATTGGGCTGGTGAGGAAAATTCAATTGGAAAAGCTGTGCATTGGTAGAGCAATTACAGATAGTATTCATTGGCCACTGCTATATGCAAATCGCCAGATCTGAACATGTTTAGCGTGGATAGAGAAGGGTGTTGGCAGGCATGGGGGAGAAAAGGGGATCCTTCAATGGGTAAGAAAGGATTGCTGGTGGTCACATAGTAGAATGGGACTGATGGTAGGATGCAATAACTGTGAAACACTGATATGTCTTAATCTTGTGTGGAGAAAGGGGGAGGATGTCTAGTGTGTAACCAAATTGGGCAACTTAGAAAAGTGATCAATAGTCTGCAGGAGGAGCTGAGGCAGCCAAGGCAGACTACAGGAGGTTATGGTTCAATAAGGAGAGGAGGAAGGAGGGGAACAAGGGAGGGAGGTCAACTAGTGCAGTTGGGGGGGAGGATATGGGTTAGCGGAGAGGCAATGAGCCAGGGGACCCAGGTTTACAGGATAAGATGAGGCAGGTAGGACAGGCTATTGGAAGTTATGGTTTAACAGAGAGAGAAAGAAGCAGGTTAGCAAGTGAGGAGGGTCAATTGGTGCAGTTAGGGAGGGGGAGAGGTTAAAGGTTAGCGGAGGGGCTATGAGCCAGAGAGACTCAGGCCTAGGGGCACTGAGTAAGGGAAACAAAAGTGGGGGGGGTGGATGATAGGGGGAAGGAGGAACCAGGGTTTGAGAGGGGAAGAGGCATAAGACAAGTAGCCAGAATGGGAGGACAGGATAGCATGGGGAAGGTGGAAGGAGGAATAGGAGTAGGGTCTTCAGGCAACAAATTCACAATTGTGGGGGGGGAAGGATGTGTACAGTGGGGAAGGGGGTAACCTGAATGAATATGAAGAGAGAGAAAATACTGATGGGGAAATTGCAACAGGGATGGAAGGGGGAAATATTGTGCAGGAGGAGGCATTGGAGAGGTATGGGAGGGTGGTAGGGAAGCAGGCAGATGTAAGTAAGGGGGGAAATCTTATTACTAGGTGATTCAATACTAAGATGCATCAGGTGGGTACCAAGGGAGAAAGGCATAGTCACATTTGTGTGGAAGCCATGCCAGGAATGACAGCTGAAAGGGCAGGGCAGTCAGTCCTAAAACATGCTAGAAGGGAATGAGAGAAACCCCATTTAAGTCTATATTTGGGGACAAACGATCTGGCTGATAGGATGATAGATGTGGTTCAGAAGGGGTTTGAAGGGCTTGGAACATTATGCGAGGGGGCTGGAAGATCAATAACTTTTTCAGAGGTACTACCCGTTCCCAAAGCGAGCATGGCAAGAAAACGGAGAATTGAGGATTTCAACAACTGGTTAGGGGCATGGTGTCATGCCAAAGGGTATGGGTTGGTGGGAGGGTGTTGTAGGATCTGGGAGGACAGTAGTCTATTCACCAGGGATAGACTGCACTTAAATGAAGAGGGCAAGAATGTGTTGAAATAGAGGGCAAGAATGTGTTGAAATAGAGGATTGGAGAGTACATTGAGATAGCTGATAATTTAAACTAGGAGCGGGGTTTGGCAGGAGGAGAGTGGGCATGCAGATGCCACAAGATGGGAAGTCACATGGGCTTACCCCCCAAAACAGGAGCAAAGGACTGGGAGAATGTACTAAAGGGGATTCTAGAGGGGGAGGGCAGGGGAATGGGGAGAAGTAGAGGGATGGAAGGTGGTCACCTTAAATGCTAGAAACCTAGGGAATAAAATGACAGAGTTACAGACCCTCATGATAGGAAGGGGGTGGGTGTGCATGGCAGCCATCACTGAAACATGGGCCACCCAACACCATGACTGGGACCTGGCAGTACCAGGGTACAGGATATTCTGCAGGGACAAGATAAATGGGAGGGGGTGGCACTATACATGAGAGAAGGTCTGAAGTTTGTAAGGCAGGAGGGAGAGGAAGTCAGTACGAAGTCCTTATGGATGCTAATCCAGGATTTCAAGATTAGGAATCTCTTGAAGGGAATGGTGCACAGGCCACTCTCCCAGATGGAAGAGCTGGACAAAGAAATAGCAGAACAGATTAGTAGGACATGCGGGAAGGGGTGTGTGGTGGTAATAGGGGACTTCACCCTAACAGGAGTAGATTGGGGTACCCCAGCCACCAACAATAGATGGGAACAGGTACTGCTGGAAACTTTCCAGGACAGCTTCCTGGTATATATATAGTCAGTGAACCAACCAGGGGCAGAGCACCCTTGACCTTGTGCTGACTAATGGGGAATATGTGAGGGATCTGAGGATGGATGAACCACTGGCGGGGAGCAATCACCATTCAGTATGGTCCACGCTGAAGATGGGTAAAGAGGGAGTAGTATCTAACACAAAGGTGCTGGACTTCAGGAGGGCCAATTTCATGAGGATGGGGGGAGTAGTAAGAGTGTACCTAGCTAGAATCCAGCCTAGTATGGACACTAACTAGAGATGTGAGCTCATAAAGATGGAAATTGTAGAGGCAACCAAATCCTGCAGGGCTCAGAGTAAGAAGGCTAGGGTGAAAAAGCCAAGCTGGATGAGCAGGGGTGTTATGAAAAAGGTAAGGAGGAAAAGGGAGGCCTTTAGGAGATACAAGAAAACAGGAAGAGGGGAGGACAGGGAGGACTACCTGAAAGTAGCAAGGGAGGTGACAAGGGCAGTAAGCAGGGCAGTAAGAACAGCAAAGGCAGCTATGGAGCTTAGGATTGTGCAAGGCATGAAGAAGTGGGAGAAGGACTTCTTCAAGTAAATCAGGAGAAAAGGAGCTGCAAGAAACAAATAATAAGGATTAAGAGGGAAGGGGATGGGTGAAAAGTGGGAGAAAAGGCAGAAGCACTTAATGACAACTATTGCTAGGTATTTACTAAGGAGAAAGGGGTGAGATACACAAGGGGAGAAAGACAGAACTGGAGGGGGAGGAGGCGACAGACGGGGTAATCACAGAAAGTAGGGTGCTGAAGGGATTGAGGGCCCTGAGGGTGGACAAGGCACAAGGGCCAGATGGCGTCCACCCCAGGGTACTGAAAGAACTGGCAGAGGTCCTAGTGAGGCCCTTGGCAGACTTGTTCAGTGCCTCATTGGATTCAGGGTGTGTACCTCAGGACTTGAGGATGGCTCATGTGCACCCCTCCATAAGAGTGGCCCCAAGTATGAACCGGGGAACTTTAGGCCTGTGAGCCTCACATCCATCGTAGGGAGCTGATGGAGACAATCCTGAAGGAGTGGCAGGTGTCTCTTCTGGAGGCCAGTGGGATGCAGGACAGTAGACAGCATGGCTTTGTCACTGGCAGATCCTGTCAGACCAATCTGGTAGAATACTACATCTAGGTAACGAGACAGTTGAATGGGGGCCATGGAGTAGATGTCCTGTATCTGGACTTTAGCAAGGCATTCAACTCTGTGCCATATGGGAGGCTAGGAAGTAAGCTGAAAGGCACAGGGATGGGTGCCAAGATGGTGGGATGGTTAGGGAACTGGCTAAGTGGAAGGCAATAGAGAGTGGTTGTGGGTGGGGAGCTCTCATCCCAAGGGAAGTAACAAGCAGAGTTCCACAGGGCTCAGTGTTGGGACAGGTGCTATTTGGGATGGTCATTGCTGACATTTCAGTGGGTATTAAGAGCAAGATCAGTATGTTTGCTGATGACACCAAGATGGGAGCAGTGGTGGATGATCATGGAGGAAGTCAGGGGTTGCAGGAGGATCTGAAAAAGCTGGATACCTGGTCAGACACCTGGCAATTGGGGTTCAATGCCAAAAAGTGCAAGGTGCTGCACTTTGGGGGGAAAAAACCCAAAAAGGAGCTACCAGCTGGGCGAAAAAGCCAAGCTGGATGATCAGGGGTGGTATGAAAAAGGTAAGGAGGAAAAGGGAGGCCTTTAGGAGATACAAGAAAACAGGAAGAGGGGAGGACAGGGAGGACTACCTGAAAGTAGCAAGGGAGGTGACAAGGGCAGTAAGCAGGGCAGTAAGAACAGCAAAGGCAGCTATGGAGCTTAGGATTGTGCAAGGCATGAAGAAGTGGGAGAAGGACTTCTTCAAGTAAATCAGGGAGAAAAGGAGCTGCAAGAAACAGATAATAAGGATTAGGAGGGAAGGGGGATGGGTGAAAAAGTGGGGAGAAAAGGCAGAAGCACTTAATGACAACTATTGCTAGGTATTTACTAAGGAGAAAGGGGTGAGATACACAAGGGGAGAAAGACAGAACTGGAGGCGGAGGAGGCGACAGACAGGGTAATCACAGAAAGTAGGGTGCTGAAGGGATTGAGGGCCCTGAGGGTGGACAAGGCACAAGGGCCAGATGGCATCCACCCCAGGGTACTGAAAGAACTGGCAGAGGTCCTAGTGAGGCTCTTGGCAGACTTGTTCAATGCCTCATTGGATTCAGGGTGTGTACCTCAGGATTGGAGGATGGCTCATGTGCATCCCTCCATAAGAGTGGCCCCAAGTATGAACCAGGGGACTTTAGGCCTGTGAGCCTCACATCCATCGTAGGGAGCTGATGGAGACAATCCTGAAGGAGTGGCTGGTGTCTCTTCTGGAGGCCAATGGGATGTAGGACAGTAGACAGCATGGCTTTGTCACTGGTAGATCCTGTCAGACCAATCTGGTAGAATGCTACATCTAGGTAACGAGACAGTTGAATGGGGGCCATGGAGTAGATGTCCTGTATCTGGACTTCAGCAAGGCATTTGACTCTGTGCCACACGGGAGGCTAGGAAGTAAGCTGAAAGGCACAGGGGTGGGTGCCAAGATGGTGGGATGGTTTGGGAACTGGCTAAGTGGAAGGCAATAGAGAGTGGCTGTGGGTGGGGAGCTCTTATCCCAAGGGAAGTAACAAGCGGAGTTCCACAGGGCTCAGTGTTGGGACAAGTGCTATTTGGGATGGTCATTGCTGACATTTCAGTGGGTATTAAGAGCAAGATCAGTCTGTTTGCTGATGACACCAAGATGGGAGCAGTGGTGGATGATCAAGGGGGATGGCAGGGGTTGCAGGAGGATCTGAAAAAGCTGGAGACCTGGTCGGACACCTGGCAATTGGGGTTCAATGCCAAAAAGTGCAAGGTGCTGCATTTTGGGGGAAAAAAACCCAAAAAGGAGCTACATGATGGGTGGGGTACAATTTGCTGTGACTGAGGAAGAAAAGGATCTGGGGTAATCATAACAGGTTCAATGAACAACTCAGCTCAATGTAGGAAAGTGTCTGCAAAGGCCAATAAGATGCTGGGTTGTATTGCCAGGTGTATATCCTCAAGGAGAGGGTATGTTATTCTGCCATTATATAGATCGCTGGTAAGACAGCACCTGGAGTACTGAATGCAGTACTGGTGCCTGTACCTGAAGAAAGACATTAAGTTGCTGGAGAGGGTGCAATGCAGGGCAACAAAGATGATCCACGATCTGAGGGATTTACCATATGAGAGCAGACCGAGGGAACCGAACATGGACTCGCAGAAGGAGAAGAGGGTCAAGGGGGATATGATTGAAACCTTCAAGTATGTAACAGGCATAAACAGAACTGAGAAGGAGGGGCCTTTTAAAGTGAGAGAAGAGAGGGAGATACTCAAGGCCATGCTATGAGATTGGCGGGAGGTAGGTTCAGGAGAGAGATTAGAAGGCACTTTTTTACAGAGAGGGTGGTGGCTGAGTGGAATACATTGCCGGCGGAAGAGGTATCCTGCAGAAGAGTGAGCTGCTTTAAAAGGGGCTGGGACAAGGTAAGAGGAAAGGTTATGGAAAGGAGGGTGGGAGCTGCTGAGTAGGGGGGCTAGCTGCAAAATCGAGCAGACTTGATAGATCTTTGGGCCTTTATCTGCTGGTAAATTGTGTATGTTCATATTTATATTAAATCTATTTTTATATTGGCAAATGAAACTATGTTAGCTAGCTATTATATTGCTTGGTCACTGAGCTATGCAGGATGCATTTTAAATAGACTTGTAAAGGAAACACAGAGCAAAGGTGTCAGTGTGGCTCAGTTGGTAGCACATCCACCTCTGGACCAGAAGGTCATGGGTTCTTGTCCCACACTGGGATTGAACTCGTACCTAAAATGCTGACATAGTGCAGAATTTGGGAGGTGCTGTACTGCTGGGGTGTGCTGTCCTTCGAATGAGATGTTAAACCAAGGTCCCTTCTGCCCATCCTGGTGTTGTACTGGTGGGTGTCCAGGTGGAAGTAAAAGAACCCAGGGCATTGTTCGCAAAGAGTAGGAGACATTTCCAGTGTCCTGGCCTACATTTCCCTCCCCCCAAAAACTGGTTCATGCAATTGTCCAGGCTGTATGTGGGTACTGATGTGTGATATGGCTGCCACGACACATTCAGTCACTTCACTACCAGTCTAGCATTGCTTGTAAAGAGCTTTGGGATACACTGTGTATGAAAAGCACTAAATAAATGCTGATTATTCTTCTTCAAAGAAAAAAAACAGGGTGGGTCAGTTGGTGGCCATCTGGACAGAACATGAAGAGGATAATATAGTACAGTGTAAAATAGTTAGAATGCTATTGCAACAAGCTTTAGAAAAAAAATCAAAATAGAGTCCCTCTAATTCCAAGGTAGAACAACTGGTCCTACCACACACTGGCACTGTTGGGCAGGACCCTGACTCTTTCCCTGTTGCAGGCTGCAACTACAGCAAGCACATGCTGCACTGCTGTTCTCTGTGAAGTAGAAAGTGAAAACATGCTGGCCCTGCATGGAAATTGTAATTAACTTCTGTTAACAAGCAATATAATAATAATAATGAATAAGAGAGAGTTTGTAAGTTCCTTTTTGATCAAAAACAAGTCTTTCTGTAAAGCACTGAAGATCTCTGAGTGCATATGTCCTTCTCTGCTACGACAGAGAGATGGAAATGGCAGCAAGATGTGCTCAGCAGGCATGAGAAGATCATGCGTGTCATAATCATTGATTGCTGACTGCAAGTCATATGGTTTGCACAAGCTTAATTTGTAACCCCTGTAAAAAATACAGTGTCATTTAAGTGTTGAAGTGCCAAAGGAAGGCCAGAAATGTTGGACCCCCATACCAGAATAAAAAGTGCTGGTTTTCTGAGGGTCCGCGAAATTCAGCTTTGGCATTGACTCACCCTTGACTCCAATGGTAGGGGTCGGCCAGTTTCCAGTAGAAATTCTATACTTGAGCCAGCACAGTGGCACTAAGGGCTGAGGTGCTGGGCACCTTTCCTCACACCACACGAGCCACCCTGGTTCAGGAACGGACTTGGGTCATCAAGGAGCTGGCACAGAGGGAGGGTTGGAGCAGTATTGAGCAGCCAGGAGGCAGCTCTCCTCTCCTGGGGTGGTTGTCACCCCCCCATCGTCCTGTTGCCACTGGCTGGAGGCCCAGTGGTCAATGTAGGCAGAGAGGGGGACATATAGCAGGTGGATGCCATGAGACCAGGTATGCATATGCCTCCACATGGACGTGCACGTCCAAGGTAAGGGGGACAGGTTACGGGGGAAAAAAATTAAAAATACCATAAAATATATAAGGAAACACTGTGTAGAAAGGCAGCTGTAAAGGCCAAATTGGATGCTGGGTTGTATTGCCAGAAGCATATCCTCCAGGAAGGGGGAGATTATCCTGCTGCTACATAGTCACTGGTTTGACCACACCTAGAGTACTGCATGCAGTTCTGGTGACCGTACCTGAAGAAGGACATTAGATTTCTGGAGGCGGTGCAGTGCAGGGCAGCAAAATTGATCCAGGGTCTAGGGGACTCAACCTACGAGAGCAGGCTGAGGGAGCTGAACATGGACTCCCTGGAGAAAAGAAGGGATGGGGGACATGATTGAAACCTTCAAGTACATGAAGGGAATAAATAAGACGGGCATGGAATGGCTTTTCAAATTAAGGAGGTGGAGGGACACTCATGGGCACAATCTGAGATTGGAAGGGGGAACATTCAGGAGGGGAATGAGGAGACACTTTTTTATGGAGAGGGTGGTGTCTGAGTGGAATGCATGTCAGTGGAAGTGGCATCCTGTAGAACAGTGCGCTACTTCAAATGGGGATGGGACAGGGTAAGGGGGAGGGTCACTGGAGAGGGGGAGGAGAGGGAGGGCTCTGCTGCAGTATAAGGGCTGCTAGTAGCAAAATCGAGCAGACTTGACAGGCCATAAGGCCTTCATCTGCTGGTAGTTTTGTATGTTTTTATGTTTGTAAATTTGTAAAAAGAAATGGTGTACTCATGAACCCAGGAGAAACTGTGTAAAATGGGCAGTTTCCAGACACCATGGCCCCTTGCTCTGGTGACTTCCTCATAGCGTCCATCTCATGCTGTGCCAGTATTGCTGGGTCTGCTCAAACATGCTGGGACAGGAACAATGTGCTCAGCAGAATAAGAGCTTTGTGTCAGGTGAGAGCAGCCAGCTTCCCATGCAGATGAAACAGGGCAGGAAAGCAGGGCACTCTAGGAGAGGTCAGTGAGTGTTCTGAGTTAAAAATCCACAGGGGTGGAAGTGCTGCTTAGCAAATGTATTGTTGACAGTCACAGACTGACTTTACATATAGGAAGCTCCAATAGCCATAAAAATACACTGGCTGTTCGACCATAATCTTTGTCAGGGGACCTCACACAGAGGGTAAATGCACAGAAAGGTGTAAAGCTCTCTTTAATATTTATAGTATTAGAAAAATCAAGGACCTTGATGAGAAGCACTGTGATGTCCAGTACATGAACCAGCTAAGGTCAGGTACTGTATACTGATGTACACAGACAATGCTGTTTTGATAGCATGAACAGCAAATGGTCTGCAAAAAGCATTAGATACTGCACAAAATTCCTTAAGCACTCTTGATTTATAATATAGGTTAAAGCTGCAGTTATCTAATGAAAATACAATAATCTAAACTAATGTATCAAGGTACCAAAACAGAAGTTGGAAACTTTAAATACCTGGAATATAGACTTCTAAAAATAAAAAAGAATTGGTCATCGCACAGTAAAGTTAAATGAAGAGAAGCAAGACAAGCCAATTATACACCAATATCCAATATTTCCTTGCTCGCTATACTATGAACTTGTAAGGTAAAAATAAACCATAGTATTTTCTATGTAGCAGAAGTATGGAGATGTAAGTATGAAATGAAGATAATGGAAACAATATAGAACATGTTTATTGGCTAGCCTTTAGGTCTCACTATGATAACCCCACCAAAATGTCTTAGGTTGGAAATGGATATTTATTCATTATCTCTTCAAGCCAATGTCAAAATGGTGAAGTACTGGAAAAAGACTATAACCAGCCAGGGTATGGAGCAGCCCAGCTCCTGCTCCCATTTGGATTTGCTTACATCTCAAATTGGTTTCTGGGCATCCCTGATGGTGGCATATGTTCTACCAGCTAGGTACCTAGAGCTGGAAGAAAGGTCAAGCTTCTGCAACCAGACAAGGGTGGTTGGGGGAGGAGAGTCCTTTCAAGGGCTTGCATGGCTGCTCTGAGTCGCAGGGACCTCCAGAAATCTGAGTGGGAGATAGCTGTCCTTCCCTGAATTTGTTGAAAGGAGAGCAAGGTGTTAGAATTGGGAATGGAGACGTCTGAGATCAGCTTAATGCCTCTTTCAACCCACCCTTTCCACATCATCAGTTGCCCACCCAATAAGATACTATCATTCTGACGGATAGAAGTCAGGGATTTGGGGGGACCATAGAGGCCTTAGGGACCAAAGTGAGGTTCATGCATTTGTACTACGCCTGCAAGGTGGCGATCAAAACAGGGTTGGAGAGGGAAGTACCCATGGGTTTTCAGCCTAACAGGACACTGAGGCAGGGCACCTCCATTGTACATGTTTCCAGTCTCACACACTGTGGGGAGTCATCCAATGAGGGAATAAGCCACTTACTGTATATACAAACCATGGGAGTCCAAGACCTCCACTGTGCCAGTGGGCCTATAGTTTCACCTTGCTCAGTCAAGGGGGTATGTCTTCCCACAGGAAGTGGCTGACAATTGTTCTGTTTTCAAGAAGACCTTGTCAGGGATGATGATCGGTAGGTTGCAAAAAAGGTATGAGAACTTCAGTGGGGCAAACTTATGAATGGCTTCGAACTTGCCTGTTAGGTTAAGTTATCAGAGTTTTTAGAATGCCCCCTAAGGAAGGTCCACTGACCAAATGCAAGAGCTACTGCAACGATTGTTGCCAGTGCTTATATTCTGTTTGCATATTACTTTAAAATCTGCAGTTAAATAAACCTTTTTTGGTTTAAATCTCTGGTTGAGCGTTTTGTTTCCTGCAGATAGAGTCACATAGAAAAGCATAATTATTTTTTGTTTTTGTTATATGTTGGGCTGTGTACCCTTAATCTGCACCTTCACCTCTTATCAGATGCAGTTCTTTTTCTATGTACCATGTTTTAACCAATACCTGATTTAGGACCAGATATGCAAAGCATTGTGCCTGGCACAAATCTGTTGTGCTGCAATAGTGCTGGAATTGCACCAGGCTGCAATATTCAAAAGACCTAATAGCGTTGACGCTGTGTGATAACGTCGATGTTAATAGACAATGTATGCAGGGGGTGGGGGTCAGGGGAGTGGCCATGAATTCTGGTGCAGCAGCATTTTTGAAGGTATAGCGCCATACGACAGGACCTAGCGCCATTGATAGTGTGGCGCTAAATACCGCTATTGAAAAGCATGTGGTAATGTGGTGGTGGACTGTCCCCCCCACATGAACCCAACCCCCATAGTAGCATTAAGCAGACATATTCCTTGGTAATTTAGTGGTTTCCCCACCCCCCATCATGATCCCAACCACCCTAGTAGCATTAAGCACACACATATTCCCAGGTAGTCTAGTGGTTCCCCACCCCCCATCAGGATCCTGATCCCACTAATAGTGCCAATTACACATATTCCTGGTAGTCTAATGGCCCCCCCACCTGGCAGTGCCAACTTCCCACCCCACCGACTGCCCTGAATCGAGCCAGCGACTGGCTCAACCATCCTCTCACCACCACGGCCAGCCGCTGACTGTCACAATATAGTCAGCCTTTGTACATATATATATTATAACCCCCCCAACACCTGGTATCAATTACAATAGGGGACGCATGAATGCATGGGACAGGCATAAGGCAAATCCAGTGGGGGGGGGGGAATGTAAGCTGCTGGTTATGTAAGATCTTCAACCTATCTATTAGGTAGGGAGTTGGGAAGACTTGGTTGGCCAAGCAGTCCGTGTCTGCCATCATGGTCTGCGTGCTTATGCTGCTGCCACTGTCCCTGGTGGTCTAGGGCCCCTCCACCGCCCATTGATGTAAGCATATGATCTTTCCTTGATAGTCTAGTGGCCCCCCCATCACAATCCCAACCCCCATAGTAGCATTAAGCACATACATATTCCCTGGTAGTCTAGTGGTTGCCCCACCCCATCATGATCCTGACCCCCCCAGTAGTGCTGATTACACATATTCCCTGGTAGTCTAGTGGCCCCCCTGACAGTGGCAATCACCAGCCCCACCGACAGCCCCGACTGAGTTATGACCGATCGCGTACTCAAATTGATGAACGCTCATCCATTTCAGTATGCAGTTGGTCATAAATCAGTCAGCCGATGGCCATGGTGGTGAGAGGAGGGTTGAGCCAGTCACTGGCTTGATTCGGGGCTATCAGTGAGGCTGGCGATTGGCGCTGCCGGTTGAGGGGGGCCACTAGTGTTGAGGGGTTATAATATATATATATATATGTACAAAGGCAGGCTATATTGTGACTGACTACAATGATACCTGGGGGGTTGTTGACAGTTGACATACATATATATATATATATACACACACACACATGTATACATACATACACACAGTATACGCATATATGTGTGTGTAAAACTATATATATAGATATATATACATATATATAAAAAACGTTACTGACTGCAGTGTTGCACGGGTTGGTGGAATGCACTAACTGTGCCTGCAAACACCCATTTCATCCAGCCTGTACTTCCATTCTGACCAACAGGGGTTGCTGTGTGCATGCCCTGGCCAGTGGCTTCCAGCCTGTACCTCCATCCTGACCATCAGGTTGAGCAGTGTGCTTCATGTCATAGTACCGGGCAAACTACATGGTGATGTATACTAAGTAGCCCATAATGAGATGCAAATGTGACTGTTTGCCCATGGATTACCTAAGTAGGCTCATTTGCTTGGGAGCTTTGAATATAGCAAACTTTTGCCCTGGGCTAACCTGTTTGCACCAGGCTAATGTGTCAGTACTGTGCAATCAGGGTAGCCCAGGCAATTCTCTTATCAGTGAAGCACAGTTCTGCATGGTGTGGCTTGCATTGTTGTGTGCAGATGATGTGATGCATATCTGTGCTATCACACACAATGTTCTCCACCTGCAACACTGGCTTGCTCCAGAGTCTACTGAGCTGCTGTTGCAGTTTGCACTTCCCTGTTGCTATATTCCGAGCTGTCTTACTCCTGGGCTGTTTTAACACTGCACTCCCAGCCCAGTTTGTCCGGCTTCCTTAGTTCGCTATATTCAGCAGGTTTAGCACCGGTGCTAATCCTTTTGATTACAGTGGACTATTTGTTCTGGGCTAATTTAGCATGCTGGACAGTGCTAATTTAGCCCCAGGGCAAAGTTTTGAATATCTGGCCCTTAGTATTCTAGGTCTGTGAGCAGAGGGGAAAATTGATTGGTATCAGATCAGCCCATTTAGTTATGCTCCTACCCCGTAGATACTTGAACCCCTCCCCTGCCCACTTTACCTGAGGGCCCAAGCAGCAGCTACTATCACATGGGTGATTCAGGGGAGATAAAGTAGTTTTGTTGAGCTTCACACACAGGTCTGACAAGGCAGCAAAGGCCAAGAGGACCTCAAGGAGAGGGGGAGTGAAAGCTTTGACTTATTCAGGGTAAGAAGGTCATTTGCATATATATTCACCAGACAGGAAGAATCCCACACCGTGATTCCCTTCATTTTAAGTGACACCAGTAGCTTCCTGGAGAGGGGGTCCAGGGCCAACAAGAAAATGAGGACTGAAAGGGGGCACCCTTCCATATACCTCTTTGTATGGTAAAGGGGAAGGAGATGGTTTGATTGGTGAGAACCACAGCTGATGGGTCTGTATGGAGAGTGTGCACCCACCCCTTGAATGCTGGCTTCAAGCTGTACAGTTCCACTATGTCATGCAAAAATCCCACTCTACAGAATCAAAGACTTTGTGTAAATCAACAGACAGAGCAGTCACGAGGGTATCAGCGGACTGTGCACGTAGCTTTAGGTTGAGAAATGTCTGGAGGCTATCAGCCATAGACTTCCCTTCCCAGAATGCAGTCTGGTGGGGTGAATTGAATGGGGCAAAGCATTATCCAGTCTGGAGGCTGATGCTTTGGCTAGGATCTTTGTGTCTACTGAGGTAAGTGAGATAGGGCAGAAATGTCCACAGTCCTGGGAGTCATTTGATTATTTGGGAAGCAAGATGATAATTTCTTCTCCCATTGTCTTGGGGAGACATTTATTGTACTGTCCTTCTCTTAAGGCTGCAAGCAGTGGGGGATAATATCTGGCATCAGTTGGTAAAGGTCTATTGTAAACCCATCTCTACCTGGGGCTTTCCCCCTGTAGAGTGGGGGGGGGCTTGTGAAGCTCTGCTTCCATTAAAGGTTAGTGTAGGTCATCCCTCTATGGGTGCCAGAGTTGGAGAACAGGAAAAACCTCCAGAAAGTCACAATGTTTGGAAAGGGTAGACCAGTTGTTTGTACCATGTAAACTGATCATAGAATTGGCACATTAGTTGGTTAATGTCCACCAGTCCTGTGGCTACAGAACCATTCAGTCTATGCAGGGCCAAGATTCTAGCCTTAGCCTGCTGTTTGTGAAGTTTATAGGCTAGAAGCCTACCACCCTTTTTCCCCATCTCCCAAAATTTATGCTTAGATCGCAATACTTGCCATTCTGCCCTGTGATGGAGGAGGTTGTTAATATCATATTTCAGGCCCGTAATCAAAGCTATAAGGATGGCTCTGGGGGAAAGGTTACTTTTAAAATGACTCCAATTGGGCAAGAGATTCCTTAAGTGATTTTATCTCAACTTCCCATTCCTTCCTATGAGAAGAGGAAAACGCAATTAAGCGACCATGCAAGTAGGCTTTAAAAGCCTCCCATAGGTTACCCCTCCTGAACTCCCCAGTGCCATTAGTTGTGAAGTAAAAAGTGGCTTCCTTCTAAATCCACTCCTTAAAGTTGGGGTCAGCAGTCAGGAGAGAGTGTTACATCTCTACCAGTGGGAGCTAGGTTCTGCCCCAGTGGTTATGATCAGAAATTGATTATTCACCCTATGGAAGGGGGGAGATGCTAGGGGCAGTTACTGTGTCAGGCAGCCAGTAGACAATGCAATTATGGGAGTTGTGAATGCTGGCATATAAAGCATAATCAAAAACTGTGGGGTTGTCCCTCCTCCAGATATCCATGAGACCCTACTCATCCATCATACCCTGGAGTGCTGTTCGAGCCTTGGGGTGAGTGTCAGGGGAGATCTTGCATCTATCTAGGAAGAGGTTTGGAGCTATGTTGAAATCCCCCCCACCATGAGTAGAGGGATACACTGGTCTCCCTGTATATCAGCTAGGGTTTAGCTGAAATATGGGAATACATTGGTGTCATCTCCATTGGGCACACATACAGATGCTAGTAGGGCCTGCCCCCAGGGGTGTGCCATCTTTGGCACCACCTACCTCTTATGAGCATTACTAAACCAAAGTCCAACTGATGGCTTGGTTGATCTGGATCATAACTTTTTCAGACTTACTGGAGGTGAAGTATGTGCCACACTGTATGTCTCACTCACCCCTTATGGAGCTAGTAGGTGGTTTTCCCAGTGAAGTGCATTTCTTGAAGGAGCGCTGTATCAATCCAGAGGGACTTGAGATATTGAAAAACCTTTATTTGCGTAACTGGGTGGTTCAGACCCTTAACATTTCATGACAACAGCCTCAATGGGGAGTCCACCCACTGTACTGCAATGATCTAGAAACAGAGAACAACCTTTGAGTTAGGAACTAAATAGAACACACTAAGGTCCCTGAACTGGGCCCCTTGGATGGATCACGATACACAAATTGGATAAACCAACAACATTAACAGAAATTCTCAGGTATCCCACAGAGGGGGACCTGGGGGTTGAAACAGCAACAATGAACTAACCAGAATTGAGTTCAATTGAGCAAACAAATTAGCTGACAAAAAAAAAAACAAGAAACAGTGACTGGCACCTACATGGATATGACAGTAGTGGAGAAAAAACCTTAACTAGATCACATAGCTGCAAATTCAATAACACCCTGGCAAGCCAGGAAGTAGTACACCTGCTGCTATAGCAGGAAAGAGATGGATGTCCTTCTATGCCCTATAAACAGAGGCACCAAGAGGGGTAGGGACAGAAAACCACTCTGTCTTCTGCCACAACGCTATCATTAATAGTCTGTTGCAGTGAAATGGTCTGAGCACCAACAATATCCAATGTGGTAGCCCCTCCTATAGGAGACCAGGTCAACGGTGGGGCCCTGTCCACTCAAGAAAAGAGAGAGCATTCAGGATTTGTATCATGGTTAGGGAGTGTCAGTCCTGGATTCAAGAAAAAGGGTGGGGTGGGACGAGAGGGGCAGCAGTAGCAATAGGGTGTGCACAGTGCTCACAGCCCCCGCAATGTGTGAGGATACAACTGTGAGTGAGACTCTCCCTAAGGTATGCAACATAGGGAGTCAGTGTATGAGACAGCAACATACCCCCCAATTGCAAAATAAGGTAGAAGAGATATGGAAACATGGGATGATACCAGGACAGGGAGATAGAGAGTTGGAGGGGGTGGGAAGCTACGAGTAATATCAGTGTAGCAGGGTATTATCCAGACCCTCTGCCTGGTGCATGACCAAGAAACAAAATTGACAGCATGTTGAGCTATGGGTGGATATGGTCAGCGCTCCTAAAATAGTAACATCAAGCTGTCAGTGACACTAGTAGAGTTAGCTTGAGATGGATGGGGAGAGCACAGTAAGAAGTGAACTAGTATCATAGTAAACAGTGTGAGAAATGTTAAACATCTTCAACCCCCTCAACTACTAGTAACTAGCATATCAAAGTAACGTGACCCCCCCCCCACATCATGCCACATATTTAGAGCAAACAATTCTGGTTGCAAGAAAGTTGAAGGGGTGAGCAGACACAATCCAATTAACCAGATGCCCCTCAAAATATAGGAGAGATAGTCCAGGAAAGGGAGAGTCCCATTTGAATATGTCCGTTCAAGTCAGTGGCTATACGATGGCAATTGGATGAGTCATCTCTGGTGGGAGCAATGATGCCGCAGGTCTGGGATCCAGGAAAGTGTCCATGTCAGTTATCTCCCACAATCGAGACTCAGGATTGAGAAGGAGCCGCAACTGCCATAGTAGTGACATCATGCTGGATGTGCTAGGATGGCTTCAGAAGATGCTTGGTCTTTAGCCAAATCCATGACAGCTTCACAGGCAGTATTTGCAGGTGGAGGAGAGACAGTAGAAAGGTCAGAGAGTGTACAGTCTTCATGGCTATGGGTATGGTTCTGCAACGGTCGCCACCCATGTTCTGTTCATCACAGCGGTTACTGTTTTTTGTGCTGGACTGGACTTCCTGTGCACCTGGATTACATTTCCAAGTCTCTGTGCTCTCTGGGTGGCTCCATGTTGTCCTGCCATGAAGAAGGGTCTTGCCCCACAGCCCCAATGTTGCAAACTGCTGTGTCCTCTGATGATTAAGTTCTGCCCTCCCAACTGTGTTCTGATCCCAAAGAGCCTTCTGGAGGGGTAGTGTCAATCTGCAGAGGGCCACCAACACTGAATAAGGGCACAGGCTTCATGTGGACTGCTACACTCATGCTCTAGTCCATTCCTGTAGATTATAAAGTTAATGAGACCCCTGAATCTATAGGAGATCCCTGCCTCATGGAGTGCAGTTCTCAGAGGAGAATATTCCTTTTAATTTTGAATTACTCCTGAGGAATAATCCTGGTACAGTGAAATGTTGACCCCTTTCCAGCTCAAGTGCCCTTTTTCTCAGGCCAGTTTGAGTAGTTGTTCCTTAGCAGAGTATCAGAGCAAATAGGTGATGATGGGCCAAGGTCAGAAGCTGTGTGTCTGCAGTGGCCCTCTGGCACAGTGAGCCTGTTCCACTTTGACAAGGCCATGACAAGCTGGAGCTACCAACTGGGGGAGCAAGTTGGTGATAAAGCACTCCATGCACAGGCCTTCAACACCCTTGGGATGGTGAGGATTCTGATGTTGTCCCAGCATCCCTGGTCCTTTTGGTGCTCCGCCTGCTCCAACAGTCACCAGATCTTCCTCTTGTACTCATCTTGGCAGCACATTATTAGCTGGTGAGCATCATCCATGTCAGCAACTTGCTGGGTGGTAACATTCATGCAACTCATGAGGGACTGGAAATCTCCTGCTATATTGGCTACCAAAGTTTGTAATACGGCCATGTCTGCCACTAGAGAGTTCTGGAGAATGGCAATGTTGCTCAAAGAAGCTGAGGGGTTGAGTTGTCATGGGTCCCGTCATTGCTGCTGAGATAAGAGGCCGTTCAGGCTGCACTCTTGCTGGAAATGCTAATGGAATATTTGTCTGAGTCCTGAATCTTAGAGGTCAAAAGAACTCACTGTAATGGCACCCAATGCTGAGAGACAACTGCACCTGAGGAGGGGTACTGCTTGGAGAGTCTGATAAGGATGAATCATTTACATAAAACTGAGGACTGGGGCAGAACAGGAGATTTACAGGTAAGCAGCCGTCTTTGTCAGGTCCAAAGTCACACCCCATATTGTGTCTATTTATCAATTTTACAGTATGTTAAACTGTATAGTTATGCATACTTTTACGTCAATAAACTGAAATGAACTGTACTAACAGAAAAAGGCTCATAACCCTTGCCTGCTGTAGAAGCATCTTATGCAACATGTAGCCTCAGGAGGAGCCCAAGGCAAATTGGGCATACGAAGGGATGGTCCAGCTGATCCCAAAGAGGACATCTTGTATCGAGACACAATCTGGTACTCCTGATTAGAGCTCATAAGAAAACTGATGGTTCAGGTCCTGACTTGTTGCTGGTTGACAAAGAGGAAATCTGTTCGGTATGGTGGGGGGGACACAGGAAACTTGAAAGAAAGGCTCACAACCTCTATCTATTGTAGAGGGTTATTTCATGCCATTTGAAGCCTCAGGAGGTGCACAGCACAAGCTAGATTAAATGATGGCCCGGATGATCACAAAGGAACTGAAAAAAGAACACTAACTCTAAACAACTGTAGGTTCTGAGTTAAAGACAGATGTGCTGCCTTGCAACAACCCATAGCTTTCTGTATTTATAAGCATCTGAGTGCTGCTTCATAAGGGGCAGGAGGTCTCAGACTTGGCAAAGAATTTTGCAAAAGAATTAGGCCAGAGAGTAAAAAATAACCTCATCCTCATACAGTAGGCACCCAAATATGCATTTATTGGTACATCAGTTGACTAATATAGTAATGCTTAGGCAACACAGTAAGATTCCTAAGATTTTAGGTACTGAGTATGTTTGTACTGGAGCAGGTTGGGGTATGAGTACACTCAATGTGTGTGTGTGTATGTATGTGTGTGTGTAAATAATTTTGGATGTGTTTGGAATGTAGGTCTGTCTTTTTAGTGTCACTGTCCTGCTACAGGGAATAATACTCTTTCAAGGAACTGTGAAAGCACATGAACCCTTTTAAAGAGGGATCCATCCCTAGATGTGCCAGATGACAAGGTCATCATACACCAAAAGTACCTTGGGGGGAAGCCCAAAGCAGAAGGTATTAAAAAATTACTTCCCGTAAGGAGATAGGGAATGATCAAATGATGGAAAAGATTTTGGTCGAAAAACACTGAACATGAATGAACAGACCACCATCCAGGCCCATCTCATGGTCTAATTATATTGTTATTAATGGTATGTCCATTGCCATGACAGAGAATGGAAAGAAACCCTGTGGATGAAGCTTCTAGAATGAAAGGCATTAGCTTGAACTCCTTCCAGGTGTACTATTTTGTTCAATAAGTAATAATTAACAGGAGGGCATTAAAACCCCAACTGTCTAAGAAACCCTATGGACTTATAAACCCTGATATGTTGCTAAATTAAACAGCTGTTGACACCAGTGGGAAAAAGGTGGAAAACATAATATTTAGAAACAATTCAGTTTGCACATCATATATACAGTATTTTATGGATTTCGTCTGTCTGTTATTTATTCCTTGTGAAATTTGCACAAAAACAGTAGATTCTTTATCCATTAGAGTTCATCTACCCTTAATGCTTACTCCTGATCTGATATCATCGTCCACTGTTGGGATATCGCAATCTTACCATGGGAATAACTGTGAAGTCACAAGCAGAGAATTATGACATCAGTTGGGGAATAAGCAATACAATTTGAAGAATGATTAATGAACATATATTTCGTTTTCACACAAGTGACCTCAGAAACAAATGATGGGGAGAATACAGACTTAATGTGAACTATAAGGTGAAATGTGTCCAAATACTGTGTTTTCCAAAGTTCTCTTGGAAGCTTCAGCTGCTCCTAAAAAGAATGGACTAGTCCTCTCATGTCTCTCTACTGAGATTACACCCTCAGAAGCATTACAAGAGTTGTCCTTGCAAGCGAAGGAGTCCCAGCAAGTAAGGTCTCAACCCTGGAGGTGTTTGTAGGGCTAGTCCAATGCTAAAGGAATGACAGTGCTGCAGAATGTACCCCTAAGAGAAGGAGAATACTTTTGTTACAGTTGCTTCAGGTTTATGTGCCCAGTTACACTCCTCTGAAGTTCAAGGTCCAAAGGTGGAAACATTGAAGCCAAGCTCATACTATGCAAAGCCTGAGATAGCAAGGATCCCTTGAGGGCCAGGACTTAGCACTTGAGTGGCAAGTAAATGTTGATGCAAGAGCACAATATTAGTTGGGGCAAATGCCCTGTAGTTTTTGGAGCAAGTGCCAGATAGTCATTGGGGAAGGGCAGCATGAACAGTAGGGTGAAGCCCTGTTTCGGTGGTATGAAAGTGAAGGTCATAGCCTGATAGAGGTAGGATTATATGAGTTTTGAGCCCCTAGGATAGGACCCGGTGAATGCCTGGGCAGGTTGGGAGGTGGTACTAAAACTGGAGAGAAAGCGGACTAAAGGTCAAACATACAGGAGGGGCATCTTGGCCATGGCAGAAAATGCTGATGTGGACAAAAGGTCCAAGGTGGGATATACAGCAGAATCAAGGCAGAAGGACTCCAGGATAACAACAGGGTTAGGGCAAAAAAGGAAAGAAAGAACACAGTGGAAGGTGCAGCAGCAGCTGTGGCCACATCATGCTAGAAAGCAGCAAAGTGAAGGGTAAAACAAGGATATCCAAGAAAGGTGAGCTGAGATGACCAGCGACCACCTGTAGCAGAGTAGGGAGAAGAACTGGGCATCACAGAGCAAAGTCACAGCAATTGAGGGGCAGAAGTGAGCTCATAACAGGGAACCTGCAACATGCACAACAGAGGGGCAGAAAGTAAAAGAGACAGAAGAAGCTCAGAAGCTGAGCCCCCTACAGAAGAAGTGGAAAGGAACAGGCATTAGAAATCCAAGGGGCCAGGACAGTAGACAGGGCAGACAGCAAAAATGAGCAGGTGGCACTGGCAAAGAATCACAATCCATGAAGCTGACGATGAGGCAGAAGTAATGGAAAAGTAATAGTAGGATCACAGGAAGAGTAGACAAATGGCAGTGTGCATCTGGGAGTCCAGAGCTGAAAGACAGAACAGCTACTAGCTGGATTGGGGTAAGCAGCAAGAGAACCAACAGCCACATGATGGAGCAGCAGAGTGCAGCCAAGTATGGCAATGAGGACAGCCACCAAAGGGTAGACAAGGCAGGAGGCGAGAACTGAAAAGATGAACCTGTAGGGAAGAGAAGGACTGGTGGGAGGATCAACAGCAATGAAAAGGAGCATCCAAAGGATGCTTCAGCATGTGCAGTTTTAATAATCTTCGGCAAGGAGCTTGGCATATGCCACCCACTACCCAAACAAACCATGAGCAGAGCCTTAATATTCACAGATACATAAGGCAACTTCAGTAGGAATTCTTAAGCAACATAGCAGGAATGAATGATAGGATGCTTGCAGTAGTAGGTTATGGATATGAGTACAGTCAATGTACATGGTAAGTAGATAGGTAGGTTGGTAGCTAAAAGTTTATTATTATGCAGGTAAATAAAATCTAGGTCCAAGGACCTGTTTACCTACATCATCCTGTGCAGGTACTACATAACTATGGTTCAGTTGGAGTACGCAACTTTGTGAGGAGTTGTGTTTGTGCAACTTTGTTAATAGTCTAAAGGTTTTTGAATGACTGTGTTGTTTACTGTCATACATGGATACTTTGGTCAATTGCACTTTCTGTCCCATGGAGAACTACCACTGTATAGAGATGTTGTGAAGGCACAGAAATCCTCCTGAGGTGGGTTCCACCCCTTGAAGTGCAGTGAAAACATAATTCCTTTAGGTAAAGGTACCTTAGGAAGCAGTCCCAAAGAGAGAGGTGTGCCACTGGAAGAGGAGGGAAGGATGGTAGGGCAAAGAAACAATGTTTCTGAGTGAGGCTTGAGGATGCTGGCTTACATAGCTCAGGAAGGGGGGTGTGGATGGCTCATCCCACCCACTGAACTGCAGACATAGCCTTTGAATTCAATGGACATAGACAACTTAGTGATAAGTTATGCTTGTGCAACTCTGTTGATAGTCTGAAGGTATTTGAATGACTGTGTTGTTGACTGTCATACATGGATGCTTTGGCCATTCGCACTCTCTGTCCCATGGGGAACAACCACCCTATCAGGTACAGTGAAGGCAAAGCAGCTATCTTGAGGAGGATTCCACCCCTAGAGGTGTCATGGGAAAATAATTCCTTTAGACCAAAAATACCTTATGAAGAAGTCCAACAACACTGCACAGCAGGGGATAAACACAGTGAGTGAGAACAGATTGCCAGCAACTTATGATGACTGATAACAGACAGAGGCTGATTTGAGCAATGACTGATAGTAATTGATAACTGATAGCAGACAGAAGCATGGCTTCCATAAGGAGAGAGGGGATAATAGGATGGAAAGAGGGCCACCATCCGACCCTAACTTAAAGTGGAACCTACTGGGATAAACGCTATACTAATATAAATTTACTGTATTATGGACCATCTCCTGCAGAACCTACCTTATTTTTATGACCTTCAGCACTGAGGAGAAGAAAATACCCCTATAAGGAGGAAACCTCTTGGAATCCAAGGCCTCGGTTGTCTTCCCTTCAGGCTTGGAATACAATTAGTGATGGCTCAGCTACCACAATTTAGAGGAACAGTTCGAGGGGAAAATTTTACAGGAAGAGCTTTCACTCTATCTCTCTAATGGGAATGCCATGAGGGGTGCAGTGAGCTGATCTTTGCAGCTAAAGAAGGTTCTCTGCAAAGGAAACCCAGCTCCCAAGGAAGGAGGATAGCAAAAACCACTGAAAGGCACTCAACCAGCCTCCACTGAGTGGAGGCCTAGAGAGGAAGCCGAACCCTTGAGGGGTAAGGCATAGGAGTTGGGCCTTTGTGGGACAGGACTTGCATAATTGTATGATCTTCACCCTTGGTGGCAGAGGAAGGAAAGTAGATGGAGACCAAGTGAACCTTAGGTGGCTATAATGGGGAATAGTTTTTGAATGTGCTGCCAATGTGGTGTGCATGACTGAAGGAGCCCCCATGGGCTTAGAAGCCCCACCCTCCAGCAGCTGAAGCCTTAAATGCTACATTAAGAGGTACCACTGAGTCAATCTGCATGGCCAAAACTTCCCCTGGAGTGTAAGAAATTCTCACCCAAAGGGCAGAAAGAGAAGGATCCCACCCAATTTGAGGGACCCCCCTCAAGATGCTGACTTCAAGGGAGAAGTCTTAAATGCTGCAGTAAGAGGCACCACTGAGTCAATATGCATGGCTAAAACATCCCCTGGAGTGTAGGACATTCTCACCCAAAGGGCAGAAAGAGAAGGACCCCACCCAAGTTGATGGACCCACCCTCAAGAAGCTGACTTCAAGGGAGAAGAGCAAGACAATCAGCATAAAGAGCAGAAATCCTGAAAGCCATGCTATGGTTGTGGCTGCCATGTGTCCGACTGCAAAAGTAGAGTATCCTGTGATAAGTGTGTCTACTATTGAGTGCTTACAAAAAGGGCAACTCAATAGTGGCACCTGTTAACAGGGCTACTGGATGGGGGGGCAAATACGACTATAGCGACATCCTATCACTATATGTACATGCACACAGGGGGGAGCGAGCATAGCGTGTGATGGGTAGAAGGGGAGGGAAGGTTTGTGAGGTGTAGGATGGTGGTGGGCTGCCAAGCTGGCCATGTGGCATGGTGGGTTTGTGGCATGCTAGGGCTGGGAGGGTGCCGGGTTTGATGCTGGGTACATTGATATTTTTGTGCCAGTCCAGATTTTTTGTTGTTTTCACCCCCCGACATGCATCCCCCCTGAGCTGAGAATCCTTTAGTAGTGGGATGTGATAAAAACAAAAAAAATCCTATGTTTTTGGCACCCTTTTGGTCTGCACCGTAAGTGTACATTGCCGAAATTGATTTTTGCTGATGTACACTTGCCCTAATGTCGATCGCCTTTCCACTATTGCTGTTATCACATAGAACCCAGAACTAGTGAAAGGCCGATGGTGAAGTCTGATGGCCATGAGCACAAAGTAGAAACAAAATGTAGGCAAGACTGAATGACTGACTGAGACATGAAATGACAACTAGCTCATTATATGAGACTGAATAATACATGCTTGGACTGAATGGTGAACACTTGCTGACCAGTTCCATAATGGAGGTCAGTGTTAGTTGTTGATGCACTGTAGGCTAGGTAGGCTAAAGCAGTAGAGAACAGCAAATGAAACTGCTAGGGAAAAAGAGGAGCATATGGAACTGAAAACTAGGAAGCAGCATGCTGCTGAACTGAACAACTAATTAAACCAACAGAATAAAAAGGGAGTGGTTGCCTTGCTGGGAGACAGGTAGTTGAACTGGGAGGTTGAAAATTATATGGAAAAACAGCAAACATGGGAGCATGAACTACCACAGGTCAAAAGAATGACAAAGGCAAGACACCATGAAAAACACAAGCACACAAGAACCAAAACAAAAAGGAACATGAGGTACATGAGAAAAGGAGTGCAGCAGGAATAGTTGACTGACAAAAGCACAAACTGCAGTCAGGAAGGTAAAAAGCAAAATACTAACCTAGAAACCAGTGGAGGCACAAACCAAAAAGAAATCTCAAAAGCACAAAGGGAAAGCAGGAGACAAATGCAGGGTGAAGGGGATGGGGGTGCAGAACCCCAGCACAGCCTCCAGCTGCAACAATGAAACAATGCTTCTGAGTGAGGCTTGAGGGAGCAGGCTTAAATAGCTCAGAAAGGTGGTGTGGCTGGTTGCTGCTGCCCTCTGAATGGCAGGCATAGCCTTAGAATTACAAATTTATATATATTCCAAGTCATTAATACAAATACAAAAAGATTGCCAAATAATTATAATAAAAAAGGGAAGAAATAGAGCATTTTTATAGAAAAATGAGACTGACAGATTTATAAATTCCATATAAATGAAAAACAGAGCCAAGTGAGTAAAACTGCTGAGCCAAAAATCTGCTCGGACTGTGGTCTGACCAGGGGAAAAGAAGTTGAGTGAATATACTGTACATGCTGTGAAAACTTTTGAAAGGTTTTTTTTTTGTCTCAGAATAAAGGTTTTTTTCAACTCTAAGCATACACTCATAGGGAGTTCACTTTAAAAAAAAAACATTAAAAACACAGGGATAGATTAGCATGCTTATGTAACATAGGTTTAGCCATTTGCTCTCCCTGTACCTGTTATAGAGACTACCACCCATTTGAGTAACTTTGAAGGTACAGGTGCCCTCTTGAGCAAGGTTTCACACCTATAAGTGTGCAACACAAGTTCCTCTTAGACTAAAGGTATCTTAGGTAAGAAGCCTAAAAATACTAGTTCAAGGGCATAGAATAGAACATTCAAAAATATTTATTCCTCGTAACTAGAGAAAATTAGCTAATTATATGCAAGATTCTAGTAGAAAAGAATGGACCACCAGGAAGGTCAAACACACAGTGGAATTCTACGTACATTTATTTCTGTTTTGCTGTGTTGATTGCTCTATTTATCACTCTAAAATTATGAAAGGTGCTTCACAGATAAATATAATAGTGACAGTGATAACAATCACTGGGAACCAGTTATCATCTATTCATCAATTGACCAATGAATACAACCAATAAAGTCTTCTGCCCAAGCAATGAAGCAGAGCATAGACCTTTTTAGAATACCTGATCTGAAGTCTCACTATTAATAATTGCACCTAACACTGCATTCTGGCATTTCAGGGCTGCATCTGGTAAGAAATATGCCATGGTATGGCAATTTGTTTCACACAGAAATCTGTAATTTTCCACAGCTGACGGAGTTCTTTACCTAGTTCTTTGAAAGAAAAATCTCTCTATGTAGATTTTTACAATAACTGGCATTTAGCATAGTTTAATTAAAAAAAACCTGTATCACCCTCCTACTCGTCCTTCTGTCAGTGTCAGTGGTTCAGCTGGTAGCACACTTGCCTCTGAAGCTGGGAGATCAGAAAGCTGTGGGTTCTATCCCCACACCAGGCACTTGGATTAATATCCCAATACTGACACTGCAGTGTAGTATGATGGGGGTGCTGTGTGCACTCCTGAGATGCTGTCTTTCAGATGAGACGTCAAACCAAGGTCCCATCTGCCTGTTCTGGTGGTAGTTTAGGTGGATGTTAAAGATCCCATGGCACTTCTAGAAAGAGTAGGGGGATTTTTATTAAACAAAAACTTCAAAACATATGTTAAACAAACAGTGTTACATCACACTTAGGAAAACAAAAGAACCCCAAACCAATTTATACATTAAACATTTCCAAAAGGAGATAAAAGAAAAAGGAAAAGAACATTTCTGATTTAATGCAAATAAACTCATTACCACACAGTTCAAACAAACCTTTTCCTAAAATTCCTTGAGCGAAAGAGATATTTTCAATCCACCAACACTACCTAGATTAGAATTATTCCCTTTATTCCCAAAACTCCTTTCTTCTATTTCCCTATTCCTATACACCCCCACAAAGCTAAAGGAATAAGAGAAATAAACTCACAACTACCCCCCCAATAACTCAATTATAGTTATATCTCACATTTCCCTTAAATTATATACTCAGTTGACCTCCTTTCCCCTTCAATTCCTTTAACTATCCTATCTTTATTTTGTTTTTAACCATATTTTTAAAAAAATGGAAAACCTCTCCACCATGCCATTACTTTTAAGCTAGGATGTAAACGTATATCCATTTCATACACCTCTTTCAAGGCAGTTCCACATAATCTACTAAAAGCTAAAGAAGACATTATTTTTTTTTGAAAGATCAATTGACTTCTGGCTTGCCGCAGATAAAAGTTTAAAATAGAAAAAAACACATTCAGTGTTGAATCCACCCCACTTGACATGAGGTAGTAATCCTCAAGAGCAATTCGTTCATAAGTGATCACCTTTAACCATGACAATCTCCATTTTCTTGCAAAATATTGTCATAACCCACATACAAATGGACAGGTCAACAAAAAGTGTTCTATAGTTTCAGTTTGTTGAAGACATTACAAATCCGGACAATTCCTTTCCTCTAAACGTTTGTTTGCTGTTTCCTTTCACTCCCAATCTCCCATGTGATACTAGCCACATTACATCCCCCATTCAAGTGGGAATTCTCTTATTCATTAATAAATGTATAATAAATCCTGTTTTATTTATAGGACATCCTTTAAAAACTGTCATGGCTTGACCAGTGTGTTCCACCACCTGATCATACAAGGCTTTCCTCAATTTTTCTCTTAACTGGGATCTGCACACACCCCAATTAAATAATTTTTGAAAAGTAGATTTAAAACATGCCGAATTTTTCCATATATAATTGGACCGTAATGGTTCCTCAATCCAAATTTCAAGAACTGGGCTCAAATTATTCAAAAGCCATGTTTTAACCAGTGTGTCAGTATCCCTAACAACCACTTGGAGTGCCCCTTACCAAAAAAATTGTATGAAAAAAAATAACGGGGTTTAACATGTTTAACCCACCTCTATTTTTTGGTAAATATGTGATTTCTCTTTTCAGTGGGTTAAGCCGTGACCCCCAGAGCATCTGAAAAAATATTTTCAAAAGTCTAGATTCTAGCATGACAGGTAAAGGAAAGACTAGACTTATTTATAATAAACATGGTACCAAGAACTGTTTTATAATAAAAACCCTTTTTTGTTTTGAAAACTACCAATTTTTCCATCTGTTTACCTTATCTTTGCAAATTTATAGACTACGTTCCCAGTTTATACACGCCATTTCCTCTCCACCAAATAATATCCAAAATCTTTTAATGAGTTCATTGGAAATACTAATTCTGCCTGTATTCCTGGGTCCTTCCTCTGTTGTCCCCACCTTTAGACCCTGCATTTCTGCAGGTTTAAAGTTGCCCCTGACAATTTACTATAGACAGTCACTTCAAGTAACATTTCCCTAATACTTTCCTCGTTTCTTTTTTTTTTCAATTCAAAGATTATTCACCACATTTTCCACATTACAGGAGGCAGTAATGAACACTTTGGCATAAGATTCATAAGACAAATCATACCCCAACCCTTCCCGGCACAGCAGTTCACTCTAGTACTGTTATCACCTGCTAACTACCTTTACCAAGAAAAATTAAGGTGGTAACCTCGACTACACATTACTTCATAGCCACCGTAATTAAAGTGTGAAGGGGATCCCAGATAACCTTATACCTATGTACTCTGTTTTGAAGTCTAGCAATAGCCTTCTCTGTACGTATATTTGCTAAAATCTCATTGAGCCACTCCTGATATGTTGGACCAGTCCTTTCCTTCCAACACCTAAGAATGATTTTTTTGGCCAAGAGCGCAACCATGGATATGTGAAATCTCCAGATTTTAACCTTTATGTAAGACAAATCCCCCAACAGGCAAATATCCAGTGTAAAATAATCTTGTAAACCCAATAAAGGATCCAGATTGGTTTTTTATATGCTCCCATAATGATGCTATCCGGGGGCATGACCAGAATAGATGAAAAAGTGACCCTGTGTCCTGCGAACACTTATTACACCTATTGGTATTAAGAAGGCCCCATTTCACCAGTTTAGTTGGGCTGTAGTATAAGTTATGCAGGATGTGAAACTGCATGAGACATAATCTATCTTGGGATACATATTTATGACAGTACATCCAGAGGACGGACCATTTAAAAGTATATTGGGGAAAAAATGAAACCCAGAAGTTGGTGGGGCCACCACCGCATCCAAACCTCCATCGGAACAACACTTGATAAATCTTAGAAATCACACCAGAGGAGATGAGAAAAGGAGAAAGTTCAGATACCAATGCAAAGACTGCTGGACGGGGTGGAGTGACCCCAAGAAACGTGGTTAACAAGTGCCTCAATTGAAACACTTTAAAAACCTGAGACTCCAGAATTTTGAACTTGTAAATGAACTGAGAGAATGAGAGCCACTCTCCAACTTCATCCAAAAATGAGGATACTATCCCCTCTCTTAAATGAGGCAACCATGAACAGGAAATTTTCTGTTTGTTTATGGTGAAAGCCGGGGAATTCCAAATGGATTGAGTGAGATCTTTACTTTGATTGTAACGCAGAAAAGAGCACAATTGCGAATGTACTCTTAGCGAAGTCATGATAGTGGAACATTTATTAATATTTTGCAACTGAGAAATTTTTAAATAGAGCATAGTCAGGTGGTCCATGTTCACAGCTTGGAAAAAATCTAATTCAATCTTAAGCCAGACCGGGTTCATGTTATCTGGGCCCAGTCTTACCCATCTCAGGTATTTAGCCAAATGACTAGCCCAGTAGTAGATGGTCAAGTAAGGAATCTGCAGCCCCCCCTCATTTTTGGGTGCGGCTAGTTTGTGGTATGCCAGTCTAGAGGTCTTACTCGACCATATAAACTTGGTAAAGAGTTTATGTGTTTTCTGAAACCAACTTAAGGGGACAAGTGAGTTAAGATGCGACAGAGGGTAAAATAAATGGGGAAACACATTCATCTTAATTATATTAATACGACCCCATAAAGATAAAGGGAGTTTATCCCATCTCTCTAGATCTTGAGTAATCCCCTGCAAAAGAGGGTCCAGATTTTCCTTAAACCACAAGGAAGGATTATGCATTAATTTTATACCTAAATATTTAATAGCCTGGGGTGACCAGCATAGTCCCAGAGAAATAATGTCGGTCTTGAAGACTTTATGGTTAAGAGGGAAAAAGGATGTCTTGTTGGGATTTAACTTGTAATTTGGGAAACTACTAAATCTATTAACCTCCCTTAGCATATTCGGGATAGATATTATCAGATTAGCCAAATGTAAGAGGAGGTCATCAGCGTACGCTGTTATTTTCACTACCTCATTCCTAATGGGAATACCTTGTATTCCTTCATTATTGAGAATATGTTGAAGAAGGGGTTCCAGATAAAGACTGAAAAGTAATGGAGAGAGAGGGCATCCCTGCCACGTACCTGACCGCAGCGTAAAGGACTTGGAGAAGGTCTCATTCCCTGAAATCCTCACTGTAGGAGACTGGTAAATTGTCCTGATCCAATCTATGAACATGGATGGGAATCCAAGTGCCTTGAGGGCTTGAAATGGAAAAGTCCAATTAACCAGATCAAATGCCTTCTCGGCATCCAGGGAGACCAACCCCGCAGGATATATGGCATCCCTGGACTCTGAGAAGACATGCGAGAGGGTACGCAGGTGATCTGAAGATGCACATCCTCTCATAAATCCCACTTGAGACATACCCACAAGATCCGGAAGAACCAGGGTTAGTCTATCTGCCAGTATCTTCGAGAGAATTTTGACATCTTGATTCAGCAAAGATATTGGCCTATAGCTCTGAACCAGTTCTGGGTCCTTGTCCGGTTTAGGTAACAAAACTATCAATGTTTCAAACAAATGTGCATCTGCCATCTCTCCAGAAAAAATGTGCAAGTAGAGACGATGCAACACAGGTAGTAATTGCTCCCTGAAAACGTTATAAAATAAGGCTGAAAACCCGTCTGGACCCAGGACTTTACCCAGAGGCAAGTCCTTTATAACAGCAGCTATTTCTTCCTGTGATAAAGGGGAAGATATGAATTTCTGTTGAGAGTCAGATAGTAATGGTACTTTCCTCATTTCTAATAAATAAACACAAATCATCTGCATATGCCACCAATTTTATTTCCTGAGGCCTATGGATCCCCAAAATTCCTTGTATCCTCATATTTCCCAGGATGCATCTGTCTAAAGGATCTAAAATAAAAGTATATAATACCGGGCTCAGGGGGCACCCTTACTTCACCCCTAGTTTTACCCAAATCCATTTTCCCTCCTGCCCTGCAATCAAAGGTGTCACTTCGGCATATTATATAAGAGGGCCAACCATATTATAATATTCCTTGGAATCCCATAATATTGCAAAATTGAAAACAAAAACTAATGATTTACCCTGTTAAAATGCCTTACATTGATCCAATGATATTACATATCTAGTTTAACCATTTCTGTGACTGAAGTCCACCACCTCCCTAACAATTGCTAAATTCTCTTTAATATTTCTCTCATATATAGCACACATTTGTACAGGATGTATTAAAATTTGTGCTATATTCCTAAGATGTTTTTGTAAAGTGCTTGATAAAATCTGAAAATCAGCATTGAGGAGACAAATCGGCCTCCAGTTGTCCAACTCTCTTTTGTCCCTCTTTTTATAGAAGAAAATTACTAATCCTTTAGCAAATTCTGGGTTAATAACGTTCTGTGTTAACCAAAATCTGAAAACTTTTGCCAAACACGGTGCAGTATAATATCCCTATATACTTTATAAAATGAATTTGGGATACCATCCCTACCGAGGGACGTGCCCTCTTTCATGGTACTTATCTTCACAATTTTCTGTGAGGTTATTTCATCTACTAAGGATTCTTTTTCTTTCTGCCCCAAAGATGGGACCACAATCCCTGTCAAATAGTGTTCTACTACCTCCTGATCTAAGTTTAAAGAACTATACATGGTAGTTAAATATTGTTCCACCTCTTGTTGTAAATCCCCCCCTTGGAAGACATAATTTTCCCTTGTAAAGTCTTAAGTTCTGATATTTGAGAATTCACTCTTCTCTCTTTGCAGGCTTCGCATGGATTATAATAAATTTTTTTTTTTGGTTAACCTGTAAATTCAAAACACACATTTTCCCCTACCCTTCTCATCCATTTTTCTTCTTTGTTTTCTTCTTTTTCTTTTTCTCTTTATCCAGTTTGTGAGTTTCCACCAGTACCTCCTATGACCCAGATATCGATGAACTATCTGATATTTACTCAAGTTGGTCTGAGTCCCCCCAGTTTTTAGGTGCCAACAACAAAAAATCATTCTCTGTCACCAGATCCTCCCCCTGTGGACCCAGCTTTTGGCAGTGTCATGCTCCTTCTCCTTGTCTCAGGCTGAGACCACGTATCCAGTGGGGAGGGGCATAGTTCATGTTTCTAGGTCATCCTGTGATCTACAGTCTGTCCTCATCATGTCTTCCTGTGGACTGGGAAGTTCCTCTATATTCATATCTTCTGGTATTCTATCAGGGGAGGGGGCACCTTCCTCATTTCCTCCTTCCTTGTCTTGTGCATCCACATTAGAACCCTGGGTTGAGTGTTCTTGTTCCTCTGATGGCCTAGATGCTGGGCCAGGTGCCTTGATTTCAGGTCCAGGAGACTCTTTCTGAACTTTTTGTATTAATTCATCTGGGTCTACTGTTTCCATTTTATTCTGAGCTGCTCAGGGACATTCTTGAAATATATGTCCAGTTTCCTCACATAAATTGCACCTGGAATGATTTCTGCACTGGGAGCTAGTGTGATTAAACTCCCAACAGATCCCAAACCTCAACTTGTCACATACCTTGGAGAGGTGTGTTCTGGCCCCGCACTTATAACATGCTTTGCACTGGCCAGAATAAAAGTATACTCCACGATCTTTGCCCCCCCAAAAAACTATTTGGTATATGTGAAATACCTACAGTTGTTTGTCATAGTTTAACTTTGAAGCACCAACCTCCCA
The DNA here is from genome assembly GCA_016271365.2 of Neoceratodus forsteri. Classification (NCBI taxonomy): domain Eukaryota; kingdom Metazoa; phylum Chordata; order Ceratodontiformes; family Ceratodontidae; genus Neoceratodus; species Neoceratodus forsteri. Next base: position 592,153,596 of record CM028133.1, on the reverse strand, counting down.
TCCAAAAAGCTTCTGAATCCAAGATAGCTTCAGGGGTGCTTAACACCTCACACCTCTGCTAAAGCCAATGATGTATGTCAAATATATGAATACTATCATTTAGAAACATCCCCCAGGTTGTGCCTGAAAATAGGCAAGAATTTGTCTAGTGCACTTAACCAGTCAACAAGGACTAAATAAATAATAAAAATAAATAAAACCCTTAATGAAAAATGAAAACCCCCCTCTTTACCAACTCGTGTAACACCTTATCCCCACCCCCACCCCTGGTCACAAGGTAAAAGTAATTATCACCGCCTTCCCCAACCCATATAGCACCCCATATCCAACCCTCCTTCTCCAAGGAAAAAGTAAACACTTTTACTCAACCCATGTAGTATCACAAGTCCCACCTTCCTCCCCACCTGGATCTAATATAAAAGCAATCAATCTGCTTCCCCAATACACACAGCACTCCATCTCCCACTCTGCTCTCCAAGGAAAAAGTAAACAGCCCCTTCCCCCAAACCCACATCGGACCCCATCTCTCACCCTCCTCCCCTCTCCCATGGATCTGCTGAGTTACTAAAAAAGTAAAGGAGTCAGATGGAAACTGGCATAAACCATCACTGACATCTGAATACATGACCATGGGAGTGCACTTCACTAACCCTTTGCTGGAATTGTTATATTTTGTAACATCTCTGACAGCTGATGCTTAAAATTGCTATGTGGGACATTTCTATGGATCTAAGTCAAACCCAACAAGCTAATAAACATCACCAAAGCACTCTGAAACTAAAAACAGCAGAGTCTGTGTTCTGCCTTTGCCCATTTGAATTATTGCTAGGACTGCATTCTGCACCAGGTAGTGGCCAGTGACAACCATTGAATCACAATACTACCCAACCTAAGGCCAATCTGCATAGGTTGGATGTGAAGTATAACAGGCTTTGAAAATTTCAGCATAAGAGAAACCTTATCACTGCCTGTTTTACAGCCACCTTGACTGTCTGAGCCTCACTACCCACAAGGGTTCCACTGGTATGCACTACTCCACATGTGCAGTCATAACCTAATCCCCTCCTGCCTCAAATACTCTTCTCCATGGCTTCTCCCTCTACTTTCCAAGATCTATTGTGGAACCAATCTGTGTAGTGCCTAAACAAAGAAGGACTGTCACATATTTCTTAGGTCCAGCTGACTGAAACAAACTACCAGCCTCCTCTGACAAACCTCTAACTTTTTTACTTTCTGAACTCTTTTACTTGGGCAGCTTAAGTTCCTCTTTAGATATCTGTAGATATTTACTGCTCACTAACCCACCCTTGCTTCTCCCTCCCTTCCAGAGAGTTCGCTACCTAACTTTTCATACCACAGGCCTACTAGCTCCAGAGTATTTGCAAGAGACAGCTGTTCCCCATCCCCCTTTTGTCCCTCATAATTGTAACTAAGGGAACACCCAAACCTACTGTCGAGGTAATCTTGAACCTATAGACAACTGGGACCAGATATTCAAAGCTCTTAGTTTTCATATGCATTGTCCCTATCCTGAACGTGAAAGGAGCACATTGCCTTGATAGTGCTCTATTCAAATTAGTTTGTAGCATATTTGAGTACCTATGCTTGTTTGACAAGAGCAGCCCTAGAGCAAAGCCCTAACAAAGGCACAGAAAGTGCACTTGACACTAAGACATCTCCCTGCTTCCCACTCAGAGGCGAGCCCTTACATTTAACATAGGGAGGCAAGGAGCAAAAGCAGTTAAAGGAAAACAACATACAAAAATTATGAAAACACATCTTGTGCATTGTGGTTTTGTTTTTCTGATGCTCCCAGGCATCCAGTTCCATGTGTATATGACAAGGCTTTTTTTTTAACTTTTCCCTGCCAGTTTTATGGCCTGTGGGGGTAGCCATGCAGGCTTCTTTTAATACCTTTGATCTGTTGGGATTTTCCCTGAATGCCTCTGGGAATACCATAAATTAGACCTAAGTTCTTCAAATGTGTATTGGCTTTATTACCACCCAGTGACAGCACTTTACAAAGAAAATTGCCACACATCCAGAATAACAACAGTTGGTGCTTAGAAAATCTGACTTCGTATGGGGAAGGAGGGCAACCACTTTTTCAAAGCAGTTAACTTTCACAAACAGTTGCAGTTAGATGTTGTGAATAGATTACAACTAGGATCCTGGGCTGTTAGTTCAATTGCAAGGCTTAATTGCCCTCATTCCCAGAGGCATTCTGTGAAAACTCCAACTGATCAAAGACAATAAACAAAACCTGAATGGCTACCCCCAGGGGTCATAAAACTTGCAAAGAAAAGTAAAAAAAAAAAAAACAGACAAAGAGAGCAGAACACCAGGGATCATCAGATAAACAAAAACCCAATGCACAACATATTTATATAATTTTTCATGTAATTTTCCTTAAAGGTGTCCAAACCTTGTAATGCATGTCCACTGTTTTCTGAAGGTCTCAGTGCAAATGATCTCTTAGCCTGTGGAAGGTGCTAAGAGGTAATTCGCATTATATCATAGCCTAATTACTATGTGAATTGCTAGCTTGTACTCCACTGATTGAATGAAGCACTGTCCCTTCCCTGGCAATGTCATGCTGTGTGTTTATGAGAAATTCAGAACCACTATGGTCTCCCTCTTGGCCAATCCCCATTGTAATGCTGGAGTTTGAAAAAATATTTCCAAGGCAGACTAGTAGAACCCTCTCTCTCACACCCAATTCCCATATGAACTTTAATGAATCATATATCCCTTCCCGATAGTCTTGTAGACCCCCCTTCCCAGTCCCTCCATTAGATACCCACACCCTTCTCTACACCCTGTCTAGTCTTAGTGATGGCAACAGGCAAAGACCTATCACTCACCTCTGTAGCTGGTTACTGTCTACCTTACACAAGCCCTGTATCACTATACAGCCTGGTAGCATTATACAGTACTTGTGGAATGTCAACTGAAAAGCAACTTTTCAATAGAAGTCCAGCAAGTACTGTATCACTGTATTATATAGCATATGCCAAAGGGACATTGCTGTCACCGTGTTGCAGGTCAGTTTTGAGATGCATCGGTGTTGGGGATGTTGGCATGCTCACAGAGCTGAGGGGGATGTCGCCGCAGCATACTAAAACCATTATATGGATACAGTATTTGCTGGAGGCAGATCATGGCCTGCTGCAAAGGTTAGTGGTGAGCCAGTGCCCCACGCCATCATCAGGACAGAGCTAGTTAGGGGGTAGGATTTGGGCATCTGATGGCAGGACTGGGATGGGTGTTCACTAAACTACCATGAAGGGATATAGAATTGATTACAGTTCTAATGGATATTAGGTGAGGAAGGGAGTGTCCACTAGATTACCAGGGAGGGATAAAGGAAATTATTTTTCAGATCAATGATCGGGTGAGGGGGTGAGGATGATCACACACTGTTCTGGGCAGTTGTAGAAGAATGTTTTTGGGGGGGCATGGCATTACCACTGACAGCCAGCTCCTCCTTCCATCTTCCTTCAGCCATAATCCTACACAGTCTCTCTGCTGACATCAATACTCTACTTCCAAAGCCACTTTCTTAAATCCCTCAACCCAAAGTAACAGCAGCTCTGTTTCTTTCACTCCACATTGCTCCCTCTCAGTGATAGGTCACAGTGTTCGTTTTGCCTTTGATAGCCTGGACCTCCACCAGGAAAATAGCACCTTATCAACAGCATCTTTAGTGACTTCTGTTGATATGGGAGATAATAATGGTTATGTTCAGTCAGATGTTCACAGAAATAAGTGTAACTAAGGTGGCAACTCAGTGATCACAAGATAATATTGTCACATTAGCAGGGAGAGTAATGAATACTGAACTTCAAACCGCACAGCAAGAAGCCTAATCAGATCACAACATGGCACACCTCCAGGTCTAGGACCAAAAAATACAGCAGCTTACAGCAAAAAATATGACCTCAAGAACCAAGGTAGAACGAAGAACCTCAGGACTGTGGGGTTTCCGGACAGAGTGGATGGCAGAGACACTAATTACTTTCTGCAAAATGTTTTGCCTCTGATCCATAGGTACCAGTGGCTGATCCCACTAGAGATCGAGTATCTTATCAATCTCTAGCACCTCCACCTAAACCGAGACAAAAACCTAGACCTCTGTCAGTTAAATGTCTTCACTTCCCCATGAAACAGCACATTATGCAACTGGTTAAGGAAAGAAGGCTATTAGTCTGGCAAGGACACGCTATACAAATATACCTGACCTTTTCATTGGCCTTCACAGTGTGAAGGAGGACCTTTACCATGGTGAGAATAGCCCTGCAGCAGATTGGGACAGTTACAGTTTGTAGGACCTGGCCATACTGCATTTTCAGAAACACAGTGTTTCATTCATTTGGTACCCCTGCTGCTGTGGAAGAATTCATAGTCAGTTCTTGGTCAGGCATAATAATTTCCTTCTCTTGGGAAGCTCACCCTATGGACATCACCCCTTCCCCACCTTACTCTAATTCCAGGGGCACAGCAGCAGACCATGCACTGCTGTGCCTTCAAGATCCCAGTGACAATGACTGCCAGCTGACATACTACCATAGGGACAGAGAGTCTGGAGGCAAGAAAACAAATTCATTCAATCTGACTTTCCACAGGCCCCTCAACCTAGAAGCCACAGCAGGAGCAAGGAGTGGGCAAGAGAGCCATCATCAGACAACTTGGGTGGGCTGACATTAGTTAACTGCTACATTCCTCTGCAAACTGCAGAAGTCAGGCCTCCAGCTCCATCATCAACCACAAAGGACCACTTCAGCAGCTGCCCAGCAGAAACCTTCAAAACTGGCTCCTTCTCAGTCTCCTAAACCACTGCCTGAGAATACCTCACTGCCAGCACCCATCCTACCAGCTAAGGACAAGGCATACTGGCATTACTATATTGTGGAAGCAGTGTCAAATCCACCTGATGCCTCCTTGTCTTTTGTTCAGCTGAACTCTGATATGGGGTGAGTCTAGTTTTCACTCTGAGGTAATTGGACACTTTTAAAGTAGGACTTTACTGCTCCCCCACCTGAGCCTCACCTGGCAAATTGGAACTTAGACCAAATTAGTGGCATCATCAAAGTTTACACCCTCCTAAAAGAGACACTAAAGACAATGAGCCAGTATCCTTTCCTGAAAGAGCACAGCCTGGACAGAAGGCTCAGTTCTTGTGTGACTGATTTTAAAGAAAAAAAGTGAATTACCCACTTGAGAGTATGGCCACATTTTACTTTTTCTACTGTGCTTACAAAAAATGTGCCTTTCATGGGTTCCTAAATCAGAACACTCTTTGAAGTTCTGAGATGAAGGGGGTGAATCCCTTTAGCTCCAAGAGTAATAGATAATTTCATGATGTAGTCAAATCACATTCACTGACCCTGTAGTGGCTAAGATTCCCCTCACCCTCTACTTGTTTATGGCACTTGAAGGGGGGGGGGGGGCTGACAGGCTGCTAGAAGACAAATGTTTAAGCATATATGGGACTGCCTGGACATGGCCTGACTTCTGTCTTGCAGCAGATCTTGCACCAAAAAGGCTTCATATACGTTATGAAATGCTGACCCTAATCACATGGTTTGTGTTACATGAGACTCCTGCATCCTAATTGGTACCCCTGGAGGTACACCGTAGACAGCTAGCACTTAGGCATATGTTATACTAACATATAGGGCTAAGTGCATCTACCATATCAGAGTAGATGTCAGGATGTGCATGCACATCATTGTTATACACTTTATTTTCCAATATATACTTGTATTTCTTGCTTACAAGATGTTAGGACATCTGTGTCCTTGTAATGATTGTGATTTATGAGTCGGCATTGCCATCTTCTGATGATTTGTATTATTACATGGCTATGTACAACTGTATCTCTTTGTTTCTACATAGTGATTACTACAAAATTGTATAATGTTATCTTGGACTGAGGAGCAGCCTCTAATTTAGCCAATAGGGCTCATCTCTGTAACTAGAAATGTTTCTATCTTGCAGTAACCATGGTAATTATTGTAGGTATGTAGTGTAAGACATTACGTCTTCTACCTCAGAGTCCCCAGGAGACACAGAGATTCCTCGAGGTATAGGGAATGGTTAGCATTGCTCCCAGTTCCTATTGGTAAGAACTGCTTAGGGTAACTGTGATTATCCTTTTGGTAGTAATAAACATGCTTTATTACTCTTATGCAATGTGTCTGTGATTCCTTGCATGCCCATTATTGCCAAGAACCTGAGAGTGAGGTTTAGACCTCCTGAAAGTGGGACCCTCGGTCCATAAAGACCGCCCAGGGCACTACTCAAGCAATGCAAGGCCGGCCATTTCCTGATGTCAATATGGCTTCTGATCATTTCTATCATATGACTGTAGCAGTTATTTGTTCACTGAGTATTTTATGTAATGATGTTACCAGGCATGTACACCTTACTGCCCAGCTCAGCTATGTTTAATTAAAAGGCTGGGAGTGACGTGACTCACTGAACCCGACCCTTTCACTTGGACCCCCTTTGGCATGAAGGGACCATGCAAAAAGGAATGCATGGTTCACAGGTTTGACTTTGCTGCTACTGTCCATTCTCATTAATTTACCCATTGCACAACAACTATTTCATTTGTTTCTTGTTATAGCATTGTTATGTGAAGATTTTACTTATAGCATTTTACTACTTGTCTTTAGAATGTTGAACACAATGTTAATCCTTGGGTTTAGGTGTAATCCTAGGAGGAAGGCTACTTGTTACCTTTGCATTGCTATCTCTCAGGGACATTCCTCACTGTGCAGACTAACCTGGAGGGGGAGGGAAAGTCTAAGGTCACAGGACTCACAGCATTCTGCAATTGTAACTATGTATTGTATTTTTTTTTTTGTCCAGGACCACTTTGAAAATGAGCTTGCTCAATGGTGTTGTTGCCTGATTAAATAAAGTTTGATTGATTAATTGATTGATTGATTGACTCTAGCTCAGTATATACCCTCCTCTGATAGGTGCCATGGTTGATACAGCTTTTGTATCCTGGAATGTTTGGGGGTTAAACTCCCTGATCAAGAGGAAAAAGGTACTCTTCTACCTAAAGAAACTTGGGACACAAGTGGTCTTCCTCCAAGAAACCAAACTGATCTCACAAAATGCTAAAATATTGGTGAGGGAATGGGTATGGGTGAAATATATTGCTTCTCACAATTGGCTAAATGTGGTGTTTCAGTTTTGTGGTGAAAGTCCTCAAAGCAGACCGTAGAGGACATCTGTATGGATGGGAAGGGATGGTGGGTATTGGGGAAAATCAGAACACCACAAGGTGCTCTAATCTTGTACAGTGTATATGCTCCCAATAAGGACTCCACCACATTTTTTTCAGAACTGCTTCAAGGCCTGTCTCTTTCTGCAGACCAGCATACACCCATCCTTATAGGGGAGACTTCAATCTCCGTCTGGAACAAACCACTGATCAATCCTCTACCCAAATGGAGCCCTATCAGAAGTATCTTGACATGCTGAAGCAAATAATGCAGGAATGCATCCTTACGGACTGCTGGAGACCTTTTATCCCACCAGTAAGGGACTATACATATCACTCTTTGGTCTCCCAGTCTTTTAGCTTGTACTGGATCAGTAAGTCGAATGAAACACTGCTCGGCAATAACCGCACATGGAAGAGTGTGCGTGTGATTGCAGCAACATGGATATAATAGCAGAAGAGATGTACAGCTGCTCCTGTTGCTCTATGCGTAAATAAGGAAGTGCTCAATACAGCTGTGCTGGGCTGCCTGGCTGAGCCGATCCCATGGTGAAGTAGCTAAGGCACCTGCACATGGTCAGGATGGGAGACCTGGGACCGTGGCTCGGTTCCCACCAGGTCTCTCGATGTTATAACTTTTGTGTTCATTTTTTTTTTTTTAACTTAAACTTTTTCCCATCTTGGAGTTTTGCCCCATCCTCCAATCCACACACCGTTGGAGTTCGTTATCTATAGTCCGGGGGTTCGGGGACGAAGCCCCCTGATATAAAATGAAATTCCCATTGTTTCCAATGGGCTGTGAATTTTCTATGTATTCAACATTGTTTCCAACCCTATTTAGTTCCACGCTGTTGTGCTTTCAGGGTTTGTCGCTGCGTGTTTTTTGTTGGAGACATTACGACCCCATGCCCTCGAGCCAATTGGATTTTTGGCTCTCCTCAACACTCATCACTTTGTTCAGCCTGAGGATCAGAATCCACCCTTTTGCAATTTCATGCTATGCCTCAGTAATCATGACCATATTATGGGACCCACACTCACCAAAATCCTTGTCTTGGCAAATAGACCCATGGTTCTTCTTTGACTCTAGGTTCCTTCTCTGGCTAAAAGCAGAGATGAAGGACTGCATGTTGCACAATGATAATGACTCAGTTCCTGACACTTCTCTCTGAAAGGCCCTGAAGGCCTAGCTGTGAGGACGCATTATAGGTTATGTCTCCACCATAAGAAAACAGAGAGAGGCTGAGTCCAAGGAACTAGAGACTCACCTCACAAAGGCTGAGACAGCACTCAAAGTAGATCCCAAGGCTGACCCCTCACAAGTGATCCACCTTTGCACCCAGTTACATGCCCTCTACTCCAGGAAGGTTGAGCTAGCTCTCTTCACAACCCGTCATAAGTACTGGGAAGGAGGAGAAAGATCAAGTAAGGTTATATCCTACAGATTGCAAGAAATGCAGACTGACAGATATGTTTCTGGGCTGTGAAACTGCGATGGGCAACTACAGTCCTCTTGCAAAGAAATCAATAAAGTAATGTGGGATTTATACCACACCCTATATACCTATCCCTCATGTTCCTTACAGGAGCACATCAAGGCTTTCCTGCATTCCCTGTGACCCCCAGTCTCATCTGTAGACCAGTTGGCAATTCTAGAGGCTCCCACGAGCTTCCCCCCCCAACAACAATTTGGGAGGTTGTGATCACAGACTTCCCAAAAAAGGAAAGGACCCTTCGCTTCCTGGCAGCTACTACCCAATCTCATTAATAAATGCTTATGCAAAAGTCCTGGCTGATGTACTTGCAGCTAAACTAAATTCCATCTTGTGCTGCCTCATCTACCCTAACCAGACTGGCTTCATTAAAGGTAGGCTGTGCACAGACCACCTCATTTCCTTAACCTTCACCACATAGCCCTCCCTCCCTACTCCTGCAGCAGACCTGACTATAGATTTTGAAAAGACCTTTGAGTCAGTCGAATGGTGTTATCTCGCTGAAGTCCTGAAAGTCATGGGTTTCGACCCCACCTTTTTGCTGGCTGTACGTGTTTTATACACAATTCTACTGCTAGAGCTATATCAAATAACATTCTGTCAGAGGCCTTCCTGCTGTGAAGGGAGACTAGACAAGGCTGCTCCATTTCCCCCTCTCCTTTTCCTGCTGACCATTGAGCCTCTTTCCATTGCAATCAGGGAGCACCTCAATCTACAGGGCATCATTGCTGGGTCAGCTGACAATAGGGCTTTGCTTTATAGTGATGATGTCCTTATATTGCTAGCAGATGTCCAACATTCAATCAAACCTCTGCAAAGTCTCCTTTCCCAATTCTCAGAATATCAGGGCTATGCATTAATCATGGAAAATGGAGGAATTCCCTCTGAACAAGAATTGTACCCAACAGATGTTAAGGGAAGCACCTTGGCTCTGCAGTGAGACCAGTATTTCCTATCTGGGTATCAAAATCACTCTCCGCTTATTTGATTTATGCAAAGCCAACCTCACCCCCCCCCCCCCGACAACCTATGGCAACATTTCATCCATTGGAAACTGTTGAATATGTCCCTTACTTGGAAAATAGTGTTCACCAAAATCATAGCAGCACCAAAAATATTTCACATTCTGGTCAACCTACCAATAGAAACCCCTAGCAAGTGGTTCTTGAAAATAGATTCCCTTATTGGGAACTTTCTGTGGGAGGGTCGACCAGCTGTTTTAGTAGTATCAAAGTGAGGCAGCACAGGTTCAAAGGGGGATGAGGACTCCCACATGGCCTTTACACAAGCTCAGACAATTAAGTGGTTCTTCACCTCCTCTACTGAACTTACACTTTGCCCTGCCATAGAGGGGTCCTTGTAACAAACCTCAGTTCCCAGGGTGGTGTTGTACTCTGTCAAAATCAAGACTGTATCTAAGTACCCCACAATATCAACAACTCTTAATTACTGAAAGCAAATCACTTCTTGGCTTCATCTCCCTCCACCGCCCCTTGGGTATGCTCCAATATGGAACAAAGAGATGTTCCGCATTGACCACAACCGTGACAGGTGGGTGATGCAAGAGGAAAGGTATTCTCACTGCCCGAGATCTGTGCCTCAAATCTGTCTTTTGTCTCCATACCTGTGTTGATCTCACCACCCTGTATAACGTATGCAAACAGGACTTCTGATTCTACCTGCAGATCAGATCCTTGCTTTCCCAACTTCTCAAGAAATACTCTGAAGCCCTACCTGTACATCCACTGTAGTCATAGCTGAAATTCTCCAGGGGTTTGGCCGACACCATATATAAAACTCTAAGAGATGCAAAGCCCCACCCCATGGCAAAGGTCCAATCCCAATGGGAGAATGAACTCCATGTACCTCGTATAGAGCCCACACCTGTTGCAGGAATGCAAGGGCACAATGGAGCCAGCTATAAATTCCACACCAGTGGTACAGAACACCCCAGCTACTAAAGAAAATGGGGATTTTCCTTTCAAAACTCTGCTGGAAGTACGACCAGCATGAAGGCTCCCTTTCTCACATTCTGTGATCCTGGCCTCTCATAGCCTAGTTTAGCACCCGACCCATCCTCTACATGTACCCTTAGATACACCCTTAGTACTGCTGGGCATAACCCCTTCCAAAATTACCAAAGCCGACCCTGCAGTTAGATGGGTGTCTCATTCGCAATTGAAGCCAAATGCCTCCTCCTGAGATATTGGAGGTCCACTGAAATTCTGACCTTCAATGAATGGCTCCAGTCCATTGGACAGTTGGCCTCCTTGGAAAGGCTGTCACATCTTGTAGTGGGGAAAATACAACAATATCAACTAACATGGGCTTCCATCTTGCAGTTGCAATGACATGCAGCTTCTTAGGACACTAACTGAATTCCCCCCAAGGGCTTTCAGTACTCTTGTCTCACTGGCTGTTGAGCAATGGGTTAGAGCTGATGTTTGATACTGAAAAACAAAAGCTGTTTATAGCTTGTTTGTACTGCTGCACTGCTATTTAATAGATTTGTTCTTTGTGTACTGTCCTCTGTTTGTTATTGAGTTATGGACTAAAATGTTACTGTTATTCTGACTGTGCAATGCCTTACTGTTCATGTACCAGTACATTATTCTACTGTGCTGTTGATGAAAAGTTTAATGAAAAGTTTAATGTTAAAAAGTAGTTTTTGGCAACATTAACTAGCATGGTGCAGCCATCCTGTTATCACTGCTGAAAACTTTCCAATATTCCTTAGCATTGGCTCAGGTATGCTAGAGCTGTATGCAAACACCCCAGGCAATGTGATGGGACCTGAAGGTCATGGAGTAACAATACATTGCTTAGAAACTGGCCATTGGAGCAGCCCTCTTCTGCACGTGGACCCCAGTGACAGTGCACCAGTTGAAGTATGTGTTGAACAGGTCAGTAAGGAGGGCTGGGCTGAACATGAAGAAATTCCACACCCATTCCTTTTGCAGCAGGCCACAATCAGTGCAAAGGCTGAGGGATGACTGATAGCCAGATACAGGCCCTCGGGAGTTGGCAGTCACAAGCCATTGATAGATACAGTATGCATGACCTTACTTGCTTTAACTGGTTTTGTTTCACAAGCAGGTCATCCCCACAAGGTAAAATGGAGTTGGATATGCAGGCACTCTTTCATTAACTGGGCAGATCAGCAGGCAAGGCAGTATTCATGAAGTGAGAATCTCTGTCTCATCTCTTCGCGAGTGCAGGTGTAATGGGTGAACCAGAATAGATGTGATGGACAGATTTGTTGCCCGGGATAAATGCTGAGGCTCAGTGGTGAGGTCCTACCAGTGTGTTTGGGGTGTAACTGGGCAGCATTGTCTTGGAGTTGGCAAGATCAGTAAAGCTGCTGTATAAGAGAAATGATGATCTGCAATCTATCCAACATGATTGGTCTGATATCACAGTTGTCTGGCCCCACATCATTCAGACACCAAAGGCACAACAAGGATGATCCTATGGCAGTTAAAAAGGCTCACAGAAGGATTATTATGGAGATGCTGCTTTTTATGGACTCTGTTGGTGGCACTGTACTGTGCCAAGATGATATTTTCAAAATGCTGCCCTAGCTGCATATGAGGGATGGCATGCGTTTATCTTATGTGAGTTGTGACATTTTCTTGCATCCATACAGAAGGTCTTAGAGAGGTGTTTAGCATGATTTGCTTAGGGGGATAGACTTCATCCCTCCTGTGGTGACCTGGGAGTCTCTCAAGGAGTCAAACAAGGGTATAATGATGGAATCTGCTTCCATTTCAGACAGGATTCTCCCAGTTCAGCAGTAGGTGATGTCCTGATGACCAGGGGCACAGTTTGGGCAGGTCAAAGGATAACCTGATCAGATCTGTCCTGTGGGTGAAGCACCACCAGATCAGGTATAGGTGTCCAACACCTGATCAGAGGGTTCCCTTCACTTTGGACACTGGTATCCCTCCAGAATATGGCCATTTATACCTGGTTCCACCTGAGTGTTCCTTTGTATGGTAAGGGGAAGACTAGCATAGACCATTAGAAAACTTGTTCAGACTCCCAAGCTATGCAGACACGTTGCAAGCTGCATATTTTCCAGGTTTTCAATAAGCACAAAGCTGTGGCCATTTTTTCAGGGACAGTTGTGTATGGTTGTTTGTTCAGGGAGAAGGGTATGATGGGACCTACAAGACAATTGACAGACTGCAAACTATTACAGCAGGTGAGGATTTGTCAGTGGCCACTTCTCCGGATACCTGAACTAGGTAGGTGTAGCCAAGTAGGAGGTTTCTACCATGAAGAGGTCATTACAAGGCCACCAATGAATGGGGGCTTCAGTCAGAGAAGTAGAGTAAGGGTCATAAGAAGCCCTCCAAAGGCTCATCTCACCCTCTTGCTCTCTCCCATGGGCCAGAATTCCCACCTGTCCACCATTGTAAAAGCTGAGCTTTGGGCTGGCCAGGTTAGAGTAGGGAAACCTACCTTTTTGCTATGGGGAGATAGACTTACTAGTTGGGAGGAATTTTCACTGGTTTTTCCCTCAGTTTCCCAAGGTTTTCAGCTTCCTCCAGAGAGTGCAATAGAGCTGTATCACTTAGCTTACCATCTCAGTCATTCTAAACGTGTTGTGGCAGCAGAGTCTCACAAGGAGTCATACAAGGGGATAACAGAATTAATCAACTTCCATTTCAGACAGATTCTCACCAGATTAGCATGTGGTGAGGCACAGATCACTGGGGAGCCTGGTTTGGGCAGGTCAAGAAATAACCTTAGTGTGCTTATTCTGCAGGTGAAGCACCCACCGCCGAGGCATGGGGGCCCCCTCATCTTAGAAGCTGGTATCCCTGTACCGCCTTGTGATAAGGAATGGACCACAGTTGACATAAGGAACATTGGTGAGTTTTCCAAGCTGCTCATGTCACAATGTATAGTAACATAGTAGTTGACAGCAGATAAAGACCACTAGGCCCATCCTGTCTGCCCATCTTCCCTGCCTGCTGTATATTGTATAGGTTTTCAATAAACACATAGCTTTGGACATTTTCTCCAAGACAGTTGTATATGGTCATTTGTTCTGGTAGAAGTGAATGTGGGGGCCTATAGTACAAGTGAAAAATCTTTTTACAATATCATAATTTTCAGTATTGGACCAGGTATCAATAATCTTTCTATATAATGTGTTTTCTTATCCATTTTACATAAATTTCACAATCCCTCCAGCTGTAGAATCCATTTTAGTGCCATTCTAAAACACTCAAATCACCCCTCCTGCAGTAACTGCAGGAAACCGTTTTAGACCATTTCAGAAATCATTCAATCACCTTCCTGACATGCAATTTTACAAACTCCAATCATCATAGCTGCTGAGATACCTACTAATCAGTTTACAAATGTGTAGTCCCCCTGTCAGCTGCTGACTTCTTCCAGCCCATTTTAAAGTTTCATGGTACCCCCTCACAGCTACCAAGAACAAGTAGGCAGCATTTTCAAATGTCCACATTGGTTTTTCAGATGTGGCTGTGTGACATCAGCCCAGTTAGTTAGGCCACCTAATAGGTGGTTTAGCATCTGGACATGATTGTCATAACTTCTGCTTCAAAAATTACACATGCATCAGAATTTTGATGCATGATTTATTGTTCACCAGAAAATGGGTAAACAGTTGCAGACGTGTCAGGATGTTTGAAAATGTACCACGTACATCCCAATGCATTTGCTAGGATGCAACATGTGTCTGAAATACGGACATCAGCACTACATCCTCTCTTTTGAAAATCCTCACCAGTGCTTCTATGTTTGAAATTTTCAGGTCATGTGTATCTTGTGCCCATCTCCTGATCACTGCTGCTGTACCTACTCTCTCCTTCTCTCTCTTTCTCACATGGTAATGAAAGTGTGCCACAATGAAATAGAACTGTTAATCTTTTAAGCATTTATTCTGTCTTTTGTTATAAAACAGTCTGAGAAACTTGATCATATTTAAAAAAAATAATTAAATCTGTGTATGACTGGTGCTGCTGCCTTCAGAAGTAACCTGAAAAATGTAACAACTGATCCACTATTGTATTGTTTATTATGACATTAAAGGGACACTGTCAACCTTTTTTTGCATCATATTTATTTCTAGGTAAAACCCAACATTTTATGATTGCTTACCTTCTCTAAAATTCATTGTTGTTGCTGGTTCTTTAATCTGACTCCTTGCTTATTAGAACTGAAATGCATGGGAATGTATAGTTATACACAGCTTTGCTTTGCTCTAAATTGTTTACCTAAGCTTACTGCATACTTCCTGAACTTTAAAAACACCCTCAAACAGTGCAGCCACTCATGATACAATAGTCATATCAACTCCCACTGCATAACGAACAGCTAGATAGTGCAGGGGGTGTTCCTGAGTCCAGGATGAATGCAGTTGTAGTTGGTCAAGAAACGTAAACAAACATGTTCTGGTCTGGTAACACCAGTTTGGTTGACACTCAGTTTTTTACTTTTTAAAAGGAAAAAGGAGTCTGAATCAAACAACCAGCTACATCAGCAGTCTCTATAGAATGAGAACAATCATAAAATGTGTTTTTTAAACTAGGAACACTTTGAGGCCAAACGGAGTTGACAGTGTTCCTTTAAAATTTAAATAAAATAATTGGAATACCACTTGCCTATTGAAGAACTTATTTAAATGTTCTTCATTCTGCTAATTTATTTTGATCCCTTTAAATTAGTACATGTTTGTGCAGCATACTTACAGTATTCACACCAACTTATGAAACAGGGGGTGGGGGAGTAGACACGATAAACCCTTCCAACCTTAAATTACTATGTTACTTCATTACTGTTTATTTGATTGCTTGTTAAACTGCTGTTTTACCATGGAAGAATGTAATGGCATCATGTGAATATGCATTGTTTGTAATAACATTTCTCAAGGGTATCCTGTTTTTTGCCTGTCTGAATTTGGGTTTTGCATTTGGTTGTGAAAAGTAAGTATTATTATTATTATTATTATTATTATGCATTTGAAGGCATTTGGCTTCACCTCACTCCTAAGCAACTGAGGCAAGGTGCTGTACTAGAATTGCCAATTCTTGATCATGCCTTTTGGCTTTTGCTGGTCCTCTACATCAGATCCAGCTTTGCCTGCATGTTTATGAGGGCAGCCTCTGAAAACACTATTCTCACAACCCACAACATTATTCATGGGCCATATAGAGAACACTAAGGAAAACAGCATTAAACAAGAAAGGACCCTGCAGTAATACTTTTCTGCCCTCTGTACAAGTGCCCCCACACCTCCCTGGACTTCTCTGGCACCTTATTGTTCCTACAACATGTTGCCCCCCCTCTCGCCCTCTGAGTTGACATGGAGGGCTGGGGGCCTTAACATTCACATTTTATTTTTAGAAAAAAAAATGCTTCCCTAGCTGGATATAGCAGCTCTTGGAGGACTTACTCATCTCACAATCCTTTGCTCCTTATGGACCAAGGGATTCACTCTATCGCTGGCATGGCCACCCTGTCCAGCCTGCTCCATCCTGACATCCCTTGACCCCTCCACACTCCTCTCTTTATGGATCAGGGAGGCTGTGGGTCTTGGATGCTGTCACATGCACCAGCATCAATGTGTGTGGTGCTCCACAGACCAGATTTACATATCTTTTTGTGAATCAGACTCTAAACTTTGAATCGTCCATACTGACATGAGCATGCCTGTTGTAATGTCATGGGGTCCTGCTTTGTATGTTTAAGCTGTGATTATCTCATTTTGTGTCTGTCAATAAATCTTAGGCACACGATATTAACAAAATATTTACTCAGGCCCAGATATTCAAAAGAGTTGAGCCATGCGCAATAGGGTTGCACCTGCGCAAGTCCGAAATTGTGCCATTCTGCGATATTCAGCAGGAGGCAGTTGCACCCCCTAAATCACACTGAGCAACAGTGCAATGATAATGAAGGCATGTGCAACTGAAGGGGGAGGAACCATGCATAAATGGCACAGTGTGATATTCAACATATTGTGCCATGCGCAACAGGGGAGCAAGCGTAAATTGCGCCATAGAGGAAATGAGCCAAAATAAAAAGGAGCAAGGGAGAGGCACAAGAATGCTACAGGGAAGACACATGAGGCTGAACTCTAGCTACACAGGCAGGGCAGGAGGGACACACAGGGCAGGCCAGGGAAAGGGCACCCTGAACACAGAGGCACAGGGAAGGTGTGGGGAGCCACAGCCAGTGCAGAAGGGGGAAGTGCCACACAGCACAGAGCTCACCACAGGCAGGTGTTCCCAGTGCAGGGGAAGTAGCAGTGAGGACAGCGGGGGGGGAATACAGTAACAGCTGCCGGGGGGGTGAACACAAGCCAGGGACATGGCCAGTGCCACCTTCCAGATGGAGACCGTCATGAGGGGAGTGAGAAGGTGGGCAGCAGGGGGGCATGGCCGTGGAAGGGCCTGTCGGCAGTATGCCCTCAACAGGCATTACCGAGCCCTCAACTCCTTCGAGCTGTACAGTGATACTGAGATTGTGGGCTGGTACCACCTGAGTAGGGCAATTCTGAGGTGGCTCTGTGAGCTGTGCAGTGATGTGATGCAGGCACCCACACGACAGAGCCATGCCCTGTCAGTGGAGACTAAAGTGACAGCTTGCATGTGCTTGCCCACCACGGGTACCTTCCAGAGACCAACTGGGGACACCACAGGCATAACCCAGTTGGCCACGTCATGCCACCTCACCCAATTCCTCAGCGCACTGCTGCCACATGCTGCGGAGTACATCCATTTCCCCAGCACACCGGCGGAGTGCACAGCAAACATACAGGAGTTCCACAGGGTAGCACGTATGCCTGGCATGCTAGGGGCAATAGACTGCACCCATGTGGCCACACACACCACCTGCCCCGAGGGTCGTGACAGATAAATCACAAGGGCTATGCCAGCATCAACTGCCAGGTGGTGTGCGATGCCAGGGGGTGCATAATCACTGTCTGTGCCACGCACCCTGGGGGAGCACATGATGCCTTCATCTGGCACCAGTTGGCACTGTGCCACAGATTCAAGAGTTGGGAGATCCCCACTGGACACCTAGCGGGTGAGTATGCAAACCACATGGACAATCATAGGGCCTGGGGGGACATGGCCAGAGGTGACATGGGTAGTGGCCTACATGGCCCTGGGCAGGGTGATGCTGATCACCAAACTAACCTCCACCCTCTACACACAGGTGACAGTGGATACCCACTCTGTCCTTGGCTGCTCACACCCTACTGGTGGCCCGTGACCCCATCGCAGCAATGCTACAATGAGGCACACGCCACCACATGTAATGTCATCGAGCAGGTGTTTGGGATGCTGAAAGCATGTTTCCGTTGTCTGGACACCTCCAGTGGTGCCCTACAGTACAGCGCCTCAAAGGCCTGTGGGCTATTCCTGGTCTGTTGCATCCTGCACAACATGGCCAATGAATGTGGGATAGTCGTACAGGTCAAAGAGGGGGACAGCGATGGGGACGATGGGGACGATGGGGACGCCGGTGACAATGGTGATGGGCAGCCCCCCCTTGGGTGATGGGACCCCCGACTGCTCCGGCTGACACAGCTGCACCGGGACACCATCACGAAGGAGCACTTCAGCCAACCCAGGTAAGTCATGGGGCCATGTGCAGCCAACAGTGGCTAAGGCACAACCCACAAACACGCATGGACACACACCAGGGGTGCATGCTGTCAAGGGAAGTGGCAGGGCATGGAACCACACACACAACCAGGGATGGGTGAGGACTAACATGCCACGTGGATGGACACACACACATGCACACACACACAATGCACCAAACTTGCACAAAGGGCAGGAGGAACACCGACCCAGAATGCCAACCCTAGCCACACACATGTCCACAGACCACCACACCCACTGCCTGTCCATGTGCATATGTCAGATGCAGAGCACCATTGCACATTGGTGTACAGTACAATGCAGGCATCATCATGCACATGCAACTGCAGACAGCAGCCGGGAGGGTGTGCAGATGGACTGTGTGTCTGCGTGCAGGGCTGGGTACCCATCCGTGCACTGCCCACTGAAAGACACAATGCACACATGGCAGTACCAGACAGTAGCCACGTTGGCAGAGAGGTCAGTCACGTGACACAGTGCCCCAGCCACTATGGATGCATTGGTTGCCCTGGTGAGACCCGCCAGCACTGACAGGCTGACCACTGGCCTCATAGGGTGGCACCGATGGTCCCCCAAGGGTTCCACTGCGTGAATGCGACCGTGCTCATACAGGGGTCTACAGCACACTGAACATGCCTGTGCCTGGTGTGCTCGGGATGCCCACAGCTGAACCCGGTGTCAACCAGGAGGGTGTCGCATGACACCAGGAAAGGGGGGTGGACAGTGCACTGCGTGGTGTCCACCATGCATGGGCACATGACTGTGTGCCCATTGTGGCCTTAACAGCACTGAATGACTGTGCATGCCTGTCAATGGCAGCGGTCACATCCTCCCTCAACCAGTCCATCCCTGCCAGGATCAGAGCGGTGTCCCTGCTGTGACACTCCTCTGCCCACTCCAGAGCCACACCCAGTGCATCCACTGACGTCTCAAGCTGCATCTGCTGTTGGACTGATGCTTGCAGTAGGTGAGTGTGCTCATCCAAGAGGTCATCTGCTTCCTCGCTATCCTGTCCCTCTGGGTGTGCGCAGCCCTGATGCTCAGCACCCCTTGAGGGTGGGTGCTGCACACCAGGACCAGGTCTGGGCATGTCCACAGGCGGTGCACAGATGCTGCCACTGAACTCTGTACCCCCAAGCCCATTGACCGACTGCTGATGCTGCCCCTCTGGCTGCCACTCCCCAGGGCTCAGTGGTGCTGCCGCAGTGGCCGCAACAGTCCCATTGTCCTGAACAAACACCAGTGCTGCCCCACTGGTGCTGACAGGCACAGCCTGGGACTGTGCTGACATGCAGGCCTCCATGGCAGCACCAGTCACAGCCATGGCCGTGATGTCTCCTGCTGTGTGGCCATCCCATGGCACACACATGTCACTGCCCATGATGTTAACGACATCATCATCGGTGACGGACTCGGCACTGGCCCCAGGCACAGCATGCTGGCATCCGTGGATGCCAGTGCATTGGGACACAGGCAGGGCTTCCTCCGCACCTGTTATAACAACATCAGTGTGGACAGCCAGGCAGCCCCACTGTCGCACTGAGCAACGTATACCTGTGGAGGTGGATGGGCTCTCCTCCATCTCATGCTGACTGTCCTCAGTGGACAGGCCCACCACCACTGACCCATGCAGATGCTCAGGATCTGTAAGGGAAAGCAAAGTCGCATTACTGCATGTGACCTACCCTGCCCCCCCATAGACAGACCATGCTTACCATGCAGTGATGGGCCATCACCCATCTGGAAGCCACCACCCAGAACACCCTCAATGGCACTACGCTGCATGTTTCCAGCTATCCTCTCCTCCTGTGGGGCCAGGTGCACCACCTCCGGCTGTCCCCCACCTGTTGCAACTCGTGCTGCCCTGAAGGCAGCCATCTTCTCCTTTATCATCCTCCTCCTGTCCGTGCCCATCTTTTTCTTGCACTCCTGCACGGAGCACTGGTGGCTGCCATGCAGGTTCACAGCATGTGCCACCTCCTCCAAGGCAGCAGCACAGGCTTGAAGTGTTCCCTGCCGTCCGCTGAGAAGCGGCTCCTGATCCAGATAGGCATCAAACAGGGCTTCGGTCTCGACCTTGGTAAAATTAGGCCTCCTCCTCCTCCCACCACTGTGTTCCTCCTCTCCCACAACTTGCTCGGTCATTATTTAGCCTGTAAGAATTGCAGTTGTTACCTGTGACTGTGCAGTCCCATGCATGTCCCTAAATCCACAGTCCACACTCCCAAACAGCATGCAACTCACCAATAGACTGCAGTAACCAACTATGGCCACTGCAGCCCAATGTCGCACTTTTATAGTGCAACCCATGCAAATGAGGAGAGGCGCAACTTTAAGTGGATGCAAATTGCAGTGCTGCGCCATTGAATGGCTGATTAGATGATTTGCATATGACAGCTGAATATCACCCTTTTGTGCCTTGCGCAATTGTGTTGAATGTGCTGAGCCAATGGCACAGTTCTGTGACATGCATAGTACACACCTCACTGCACATGCCCGGGTTGCTGACGCAGGTGTCTGCCACGCTGCTGATGTGCTGTGCATGGGAAGCAGTGCAGGGCATGGCCACCATTGTGCCAGTGGCGCTATAGCGATGGTCACCTACATGGCGCTGTGGCACTGGGCCATCATATGTACACTGGGACAACTGCGCGGTAGGCCGCTACTGGCAGTAGCACACTGGCAGCCAATTGCGCTACATGCATTGGGTTCCAATGGCACTGTGCGTGTCCGTGCGCCAGAGACCCTTGACCCTGTGCCTGACCTTTGGCCCCTAGGTGCCATGTGTCAGGCATGGGTGCACCTCTATCACGCTGTTTGGTGACAGCACGATAGGGAATGACAGTGCTGAACCGTGCAGCATCTGCACATGGGGAGCCGCGCTGCAGTGCACCATATTTGTAGATCGAGCAGAGAGCATGGCGCGCAGGAGGGCTGCTCAGTGGTCACAAATAGAGCTGGCCAACCTAGTGGCCATTGTGGAGCCACACCATGGGCCACTGTTCAGGGAGGCACCCCTGGACAGGTCCAGGAGCCAGGTGTGGGAGGAGGTGGCCACTGCACTCAAGGAGGCCACAGGAAGGGGTAGAAGTGCAAAGTACTGTGCCGCCACAGGTATGGGGACCTGCAGCAGAGGGAGCCGGAGCTGCTAGCCCACCTGCGGGCATGTGCCAGGAGGGGCACAGTGCCACGGCCAGGTAAGTGTTACATCAACACACTTTTATCATCCATATGGGTATCACAGTTGTATGTGTCCAGCACATGGGGGAGGGACCATCCGTGGTTGGCTGTGGTGGTGTTATCAGGGTGTGGGGTGGGTCTGGCTTGGTGTGAGGGCACACACCTGGGGGCAGGGAGGCTTTGCTATGGGATTGTACTGATGTTCCTCTCTCCATGTTTGCACCACAGGCCCAGAGAAACATCGCCTTGCCTGCGATCTGCGGTGGCAGGAAGAACATAGGGAAGCCAGGCAGGGCAAGGGCCCACACCGCCCAACGGACTGGCCTGATGATGGTGAGTGCCATAACTCCATGATTACTATTGTTTGCTGTGTAACAGGGTGGGCAGCGGGGCATGGCCACCATCCATCGACACCACTGCCATGCACGCAACTTGTTACAGTCAACACTGTCCAGTGGCAATGCATGTCTGGGAGTGCGTTGATGGTGGTCCATGCGTGCACTGGGTACATGGCTGTGCCACTGCCTTTGCACCACATAGTCATGTCACTAAATAGCCATGGTGGTGCTGTGCGTGACTTGGCCAGTGGGTGTGTGCAGCATTCCACATGGCTGTATGCGCCTGGGTGGGCAGGTCATGTGGACGTGATCACTGTGGGTGGTTACACACCATCACAGAGGTATGTCCCACAGCAGTATGCCATGCACAGTGGGTGGGCTGTATGGGGCTATGCATTCACACCTATTGACTGTGCTCCCTTGTCCTAGGTACACGCCATCTCAGAGAGATCAGGGAGGCACTTCGGGAGATCCTGCAAGTGGCAATGACGTCACTGGACATCCTCCGCAGGATTGATGACACCGGGGTCCTGCGGAGGCACCGACAGAGACAGAGCCAGAGTGGGGAGCAGCGCTCCTGCTAGAAGTCCCTCTGCCCCTGAAATCCCCTACCCTCCTGGACCCACCCTTGCACCCCTCCTTTCCTGTCCCATTTGTCCACCCCTGCCCCTTACCCACCCCCACCTTGTTTGTGGCCCTCCCCTCCACCTTGTATATATATATTGTTGTAAATAGTTAACTTTTATATCTTGTTTTAATACAGTTATTTTGATATGAATACTGTGGTGGTCTCTGATTTGCAGCGGGCTATAGGTGCTCAGCTGCAAGTGGTGTGCATGGCGTCAGGGGTGGTACGGTCATGGGTATGTGTGTGTGTCCATGTGGAGTTGACTATGGTCAAGGCCCCTAGAATTCTGCAGCTGCAGACTTTTGCACAGAACTTGCGATCTACCACAGAACTTCTGCGGTGCCGAAGAATTCACTCTTCTTGTTGATTTTTTATTAATATTTCTGTTTTTCCATAGAATCTGGTTCCCTTCCCCTCTTTTTATATCCTAAACCCCCATATGCTCAGAATGTGATGTTATGATTGCTATAACATCACACATTAGCTAATGAAATGGCTGCAATCTGCAGCAGAAATGAACAGTCACTTATCTACCACAGCTCCCACTGCCAGAGATGGTGGCAGAGCACATCAGGCATGATGATATTTGCTCAACCTGCATTACAGCCTAATATAATTTTCAGTCTTACATTATTGCACTAGGGCCAACTTAAACAAAACCTTGTCAATAGCACAGACCTGTTAAGTCCATACCTCACTTTGTACAAACCTATTTGTGCCTTTAAGGTATAGAGATGCCATATGAAATGAATAACTGTTAAAATTAATTTAACTGTCATTTTTAAGAAAAATAAAATAATTATGCTCAGAAAAGTGGAATATAATAATGTGTAGACCTGTTGAAGGAATAGACCTGTTAAATAAATATTTGCACTGTACGCATTTTTGCCAGGGTTATTGATTACATATTGTCATTGGTTGATAAAATCACCCAAAAGTTATGGAGAAATGCTGTGTGCAGTGACAGCTGTTGGGCCAGAGGGTAGCATGCTATGTTTCCGTGCCAGCAACTCAGGTTCAGAGATTAGCTCTGGGGGCTGGCTAGGCAGCACAAGGATTGGTGGAACTCATCATTGCTCAGAGCCTGGGAGGGTATGGTGCAGTGTTCTGTCACATGGTGGACACATTGTGCTGGTCTGGAGAGCTCTGTCTCACAATTGGTTCACATGCATGTCATGGCCTGATGATGTTACGCAGTGTGTCAGGGAAAGCAGGTTGACATCAAAAATGAGTTTTGCAATAACTCCTCTATTCCACTTCTAATGGGACCTGTATGAATGAGGATGCAAGTTCATGGAAACTAAAAATATATATATATATACACACACACACACACACATAGAGTATCTCTGTCTCTCTCACCACACACACACACACACACACACACACATGTGCGCACACACACACACACATTTGTATGTATGTTACAGATTGCATATAAATATATAAGTGATACACAGTGGGAACCTCATGAGTGGTGTAGAAAGCACATACAAATATATAAGTGATAGACACTGGAAACCTCATTAGTGGGATAGATGGCATGCATCTAGAAATACCTTATTTATCACATAAGATCTCCTCTGCATATGTCATTTGTTTAACAGGCTAGGACCTTAAGGGAGAGACATTTGTTTTGCTTTTTAAGGCATAAAATTATTTTTATAATTCTGTTATTTTTTGAACTAGTGTTACTGTGCTTTCCACCATCCTGATTGCTATAAAAACTGCCATGAAAGTGAAGTCAGGATGACAAGCTGTCACTGTGATGTGATAGTTTGTTAATGCCGCAGAACTTCCACAGAAATTACAAACCACCGCCGCAGAAGTTCTGTGGCAAATGGTAGTCTTGCCACAGAACTTTGTCCCACTGTGCCGCAGAAAAATAGGGGCCCTGACTATGGTGTGGGGGTAGCTATCAGTCAGTGTCTGTGGTGTGTGTGTTGTTCTCTGTGCACTGGATGACTGTGTGCGGTGGTCCATGGTGCGTGCTCTGTGTCCATGGTGCCCCTATCAGCCCATCCATGGCCTGTGCAGCTGACACTCATGCATGTCTTTGACCTGCACAGTCCACTGGCATGTCAGTGGTGGCAGTCCCTGCAGGGCAGCCACTGTACCCGTCACACTGTTGGGCTGCCTCCTGTCACTGGTGTGGTGCATGTCTGCCTCAGGTGACACTGTGGCCTCCACAGTTGTTGTCCCACCTCCACTGTCTGTGACTTGTGCTCCGGGAAAATGCTGGTGGCGTACAGGTCCACAGTGCCTGCGCAGGGTGGCTGACACTCCAGTGCCATGGAGGACTGCAGGTTGTGTGTACACAGTTTACATGGGCCCACGCTGTGGGCTTGGTTGTCCCGCCACTGTGTCCCTGTGTTGTTGTGCACTTGGGTATGGGTGGGTGTCTGTCCATGCACTCTGTGGCATCCGGTGTGATGCATGCTTCCACACACCACTGTGGGTGCCTGTGCTGGCTGTTGTGGCCAGTGCTGGGTTGGGGTGTGTCATTGGGATACTGTGCAGGGTGCTGTACCACTGGTGGTGGTGTCCAGGGCAAGCCCTGTCCCGTGTGGGGTACCTCATGTGCCGACGCATGGTTGGTCTCTCAGCAGTACCTTGGGGGGACTGTGCATGGTGGCACTGTGTATGCCGTTGTTGCATTGCTATGTGCTGCCACCCACTGATGGGTGCTCGTGGTAGGGCTGCCTTGCATGGTTCTGTGGTGCACAGGGTTGCAGTGTCACAGTGGGGTGGTGGCATGCATGGGGTATCCTGCAGTGGTGGACACTGCTCCTGGGCAGGGTGTCTAGGGGTCATGGTGCAGGTGTGCTCTGCATTGGGGATAATGTGTGGCACGGGGGGGGGTCAGCCCTCCTTGTGTGCCAGTCACAGCTTGCTGGGGGGTGTGATGGGGCACCATGGGCTAGCTGTGGGTTGTTTGCTTGTCTCCATGGGCTGGTGGTTATTCCAGCCCTCCCTCAGTTGTGCAGTGCATGGGATGTGGGGGGACGATGTCTGTTCTGCTGTGTGTTCCTGTGCCCATCTGTGGCATGGGTGGTGTGCCCCTTCCTCCCTGGTTGTGCAGTTGCATTGCTCTGCTGCTGGGGGGCATCCCTGGTTGCATTATGGCACCTCTGGACTGCTCAGCTGCACATCCCTTGTTGCGCTATGGCACATCAGATCTGCTCAGCTTCCCCTCCCTAGTTGCGCTATGGTGCAGGTGGTGCAATATTCAGTCATCAGCTGTAGGCGCAGTTTGGCCGGCTCACTTTTCGAATATCGTGCCTCTTGCACATGGGCGCAATGGACTTGCACTTGCTCCTGCTATTGAGCACTTTTTGGGTGCAGTTTCAATATCTGGGCCTTAGTATTTTACTTTAAATTCTGTTTATAGATACACAAAACTAGTAACAAGAAGCACTAGCTAAATCAACTTACAAAATGAAGAACATGTTTTATTTTACAATATGCCTGCTATTGCCTTTGTGTTTTTTTCAGGGGTACGTATAAAATGACAAGGGTGTTTACAGAATACCATTTTAGATGATTTTTAGGAGTACACTAATTTGTCACTACTTCAGGCCACTGAAGAATCAAATTGCATACTGTCTGTAATCAGACTCCAGCACAAACTATGTAGCCAACATTTCACATGTACTGAGACACAATATTGTAAGCTGCAGCCTGAGAGGTTAAATTAGACACAATGTAGACAGAAACAAATGTATAAAAAGGTAAGAAAAACTTGATTTCTTTATACAAATGGCACAACACTTAGTGTACACATTGAATGAAGCATAACTTGATTACAGCAAATAAACTAAGAAATGAAAGGGTTGGGCCAACATGTTTGATGACAATTTAATTTGGGGGGGGGTATCATCTTCTTTCATAATATGCTCAGGCTGAGTGGGCATGATCCCCCATGAATTCAGCATGTATCTTGACATTCATTCTTTGCCAGGTCTGTTGTTCTCCTTTCAATCAGCCTTCATCTGTGATCTGTACTGTGTACCTACTGCTATGATGCCCCATACAGACACTGATGTCTTCCTGCTTATCTGTTTATTTTCCATCCCAGATAAGCTGAATTGTCATGTGGCTTCTACTACGCATATCACCATCATGCCTGTCTACCCATTTGCCTCTCTGCCATGCATGGTCTCTATTTAGCAAGATAAAAAAGCAGTGCATCTAAAGAGAGTGTAAGCTGGTATCAACCTAAGTGGCTAACCCTAAATATTACATGAACACAATAGCTCACACTTGGGGAGCTATACCATAGCAGTTCAGGCTAAGCTTAGGATGCAGAAATAATTTTACAAGGGTCACACATTTAAAGGAGACAAAATAGGTGTTTTCATTTTTTAGCTTGCAAGTTTATGTCTCAGGCTAGATAGCCACTGCTGACATCTTCAGTTTGAAAGGTTTGGGAAGGCACTGGGAGTGTGATGTGAGAGGACATCCATGACACCACCTGTATTGGTGTGACTGTAATTTTATCAATGAGGAACTTCACAAAAGGAGTACTAATCAAGCAACAAATGGTGAAGCCCAGGTAAGGCACGTCAGCTCAACAATAGAGGCACAACATGTGTTTTATTTGATCAGGGCTACACAATGGTGCTAGTGTGTGCAACTAGTGATACAGTGGCCATGCTGAAAGAGGGTAGCTGGACCATTGCAGTGGTTGTATGTTTTGTTATTAGAAGCTAGCTAGTAGTGAAAGTACTTATCTGCAAAGATATTGTGGATATCCTCACAGGTAGAAACTTCTCTTAGCCAGTCAGGAATCAGTATTCATGTTGCCCCATCCATGAATGCTAACAAAACATCTTGTGCTCTCCACTAAATATTATATAATATAGGATGCAAGAAACAAGAGGGTCATGATATATTTTTTTGAAAATATAGTATATTCTAATTTGAAGTTGTGCTGTTAACAGTACATAGTGAGTAATGCATGACAGTCTTAGAAGGTCCCTGATATCATCATACCCCAAGGTGGAAATACAGCAGAATTGTGCATTGTTGCCCATGTGTTATTTTATATAGCATATGGTTTGAAACTTACAATAAAAATGCTCTTTTTTCTTCCCAATAAATATTTGTTTAAATGTTTTATTATTAAAATAAAAAACAGAAACCCACCCTCATCCAGCAATTGAAAACCCGCTGTGATGAGGGTGGGTTTCTGATTTTTTAAAATGATGAAACAACAGAAGATGTTGTGCTAGGGGAAGGTATGTGTTCTGTGTGTGAGGGAAATGAAAGCAAATAAGATGGTGGCATGAATTTCCATTCTAACTGAAAAAATTGTTGCACTGCAGAAGAGTACAACAGAAATCCATGACCTTTGAACTGTGGCATAACAGATTTTTAGCTAGAATGGAAATTCTTAGTAGAAATGAAATACTGATTATTGGTATAATACTATGACCATGGTTAATCAAGCCGTTGAATTCTAATTTGCCACACTATTTACTTCCAACACATTCAATGATTGTGTTATCTTTTTCAATAATTTTCCTATTGATTATTCATCTACTTGAAGCCTTTTCCATTCTTGATAGAATTCATTAGACGTACCACCATATTCCATATTTCAAAGTCCCTACAGTGATCGATATTCATGAACACTTATACACAGTTTCAAAGTGACAATAATTCAACAGATATAAATCTGAAATATTGCTCAGTTTCAAAAAATAGATTGTATAATATAACTATGATGAAAATAGTCTGATTTTCATTCTATTACTTTTCCTAATGCCAGTGATGAAATTGTATATAAAGAAGTACTAGTACTTAACCAGAGACCATGTTTTGCTCTGGTGATGTTGGTACAGTATAAGGCACTCTCTCTCCTCTGCCAATCCTTCCTCCCTACTATACTTGGTATCTACCCAACACCCATTGTCTGCCCAGATTTTTATCTGCTTGGATATACATGTAGGCTTTAGTCTATAGATTTTCTTTTGTTTTCACTCTATTGGCCCTGCCTGACTTGTGAACAGGTAATGCTGTAGCCACTCAACTAATGCTCTGCTAAGGTATTTTATTACTTCTCTATGAATTTCAAGACAGATGATAGAATATTTACTTAATCCAGAGAATATGTAGACTGATTCTCCAGTCCACAAATAATTACCAGCAGCTACCACCCATTAGGCAACTGTCCATATAGCCTAAGCTGTTCAGACATTGCTGGGAAATGTTGTACGTACCTCCTATGCCTTCTCAAGATTTTTTCTTTAATAATAGTGCTGAGATATGCAGTGGTTGAAACAATGAAAACTACAAAATGTGGCACTACTTATTGGTTTCTAAAAATGTACCATAACAGTACCAAGTACCACAAAGTACTAAAATAGATTCATCTCTCCTTCATGGAAGAACAGAGGCCATTGCCTGATTTGCCATATAAAATGTTATTTCTTTATTTTAATTTTGATGACTGGGTAGGCCAGCTGAGACAATCAAATCCCCTTTTTCAGTGGCAACCCTAGGAACAAAGATGTTCCAAGTACATTAATATAAAACACATAACATAGTAATGCATACAACATTGCATAAGTGTAGAGAAATAAATAGCTTTAGGTACAGTGTAATTTGTAATGGTACAAAGACAACAGAATAATTTGCATCATATATATATATAATATATACATCGTATATACATCAGATGGGTTTGTCATTCCTAAGATATAACATTGAAAGAATAGGTTATGTGTGAGAAGGAGTAGAAGTAAGGGTGGAAGGGAGAGGGGTATGTGAAAAGTATAGATAAGAGGTGGCAAGGGCAGGGGAAGCTTTATGGACATTGATTAGTAATGAAGGTAGAAAGGCTGAGAAGCAATGAGGGGAGAGAGAGGCTAAGAAGCTTAATTAGATATTGTTACCATTGCAATTGGGAGGCCTATGCCCCTGAGGCAGTGACTGCCATGTCAACTCCCTTGCCAGTCGCTCCCAAATGATGGAATTATTAAGCCATGCATCACAAGTTGAGGTAACCTGTTTGGGGATAACTACCTGCCCCCACTCTGCAGGACTAATCTTGCAGGGCTACTAAACACTACCTCTTGACAATGCTTCCTTTGGCTGCACTCACACGATATCTGTCTAATTCTCCACCTCGCTGTAAATATCATATCTGTTACTCCCTCCCTCTATCAGCAAACTGACTTGTTTTCTCTTAATACTGAAATATGCAACTATCTGTAATCACAACAATACAATGTACAGCTGCTCTTGATTCTACAATACTGTATAGCTGTAAAAAACTGTAACATGTAACTGCCATTTCTATGTCTGTATGTATTAAGTGTATGTATTGTTTTCTGACACCGAACCTTTGTAAATGAATCTCTGACTCAAAGGTTGTAATTCATAAAACTTGTTAAATAAATAAGAAAGAAGGTTTCTTTAAAGTGTTTTTTTGAACAGTGGGAGAGTCTTACAAGTGAGTAGGGCATGAGGGAGGTTATTCCAGTTTTGGGGTGCAGCTAAGGTGAAGGACCTTCAGCCTATGGCTAGGTACCATCATCAGTCAAAAGGAATGATACAGTAAATTCTGCTATACACAAGGTAATGTATTTCAGAAGTTTCTAAATGGATTGAATGTAAGAAATTTCAAAATGTATAAAAAACAAGCTTTAAATAATTGTAGATAGCACCCAATATCCTGAAGATATTCAAAGTGGTGTGCATGAATAATGTGTCACATTATTAGGTTGCTTAGTATCATCCATGCTACTGGGAATGATATTTTCCCTTGTGAGAGAGTTTTAGTTCTAAACTCATAGTCACCTATTACTTAGGAAAGTATACAGTACAATATAACCTATAAGACAATACAAAATATTCATCTGTCTGAATAATTTATCTGAACTACATATTTGCAAATCATAAGTTTTCTTAGTAGTAAAAGCAGTCTATGTGCTTATTTTAGTTTACAAAGTCATAAATTGTTTTAGTAACAAAAGCAGTCTATGTGCTTATTTTTGTCATCAATTGCATTATAGCAACATAAACCAAGTACAAGTATCATGATCTGTGAATAATGGCGATGTAATCCCCGTATAATAAGTAACAGATATCCTTTTACATTCTGTGGAATGCACTGCTTGCCATACTTAAAATAAATTGTGCAACAAAAAATAGCAGTCTCATTCTCAAGTTGCTTATGGGCTGTAGAGTTTTAAATACTTTTTTTGTGAATTACTAAAACTGCTACTTTTACTGCTACAGTATGCAACCTGTATGATCACACTGAAGATTTCAGTTTCAGGTACTCACAATAAAAGCACACAAAAATGGATGGACAAAATGAAAGAGATGGAAACAGACTAATAGGAAAAAAACAGAAGGAAAAAGAAACAGGCAACAGAAAAGGACTATAGAACAGTAAAGTGACAAAAAGGGAAACAAGAAGCAGAAATGCACAAAAACACATATGTTTCAATCTAACAAAGAATGAGCAAGTGAAATTATTCCGAACATTAACATTTATTTACCAAGTAAGTCTTTGCAGAACTGAAGAGAAAACACACAAAACCATGGCTCTGCCAGGATTCATATGTTGTTGTTGTTGTTGGTGGTGGTGGTAGGGGGTGCGGTTATGTAAAGTATCAGTGATGAGCTGGAAAGTTCAATTCATGTGTAGTCAGCCCTCATAGCTATGCATCTGTGGACAGGCACATGGTGGCTGGCATTCATGATTGCCAGTCACTGCCAGATTCCTGTCCACAGCCCTGCCCCTAGAGTGCTGCTGCATGGGGTGGATCATAGGACAAAGACAGGCATCCAATCAAATGCCAGTCCTGGGTCCCAAAATAGATACCCTGCTCTATGTGAGCAGGGTATTCTGGGAAGACATGTTAAGGAAAAAAAAAATTAGGTTTACAGGTGAGTGCCTGAATGACTGCTCCAGCCCTCCCTGTCTGCCTAGAGAGCTGTGGCAACATGGTTAGGAGGTGAATGGTTCCACTGCAGTTGGTGGTTTTAATCAAGAGGGGGAGCACCGTGGATATGGCAGAGTCCCTGCCTTTGTATCCTGAGTCCCCTTGCCTGGCACTCCATGCCTTCATGAATGGTCTGGAGTGTGGGTAAGCCCACAGACATGCCCACAGACTGGCCACTCATGTATCTGCATGACTGGTCAGGAGATTCAGTGTGTCAACAAGGGACCATCAGACTCCCTGTGCATGGCATTCTGTCAGAGGGTTGCCCACTTGCCACTGATCCGTGGCGCATAGGCAACCTGCCCCTTAATGCATAGGGGCCATGGTGAATAAATGCAAATTTTCTGTAGAACAACTTTCCTCATTCTTTGTCAAACTGGTGAGTGCATCTTTTTGTACCATATTGTTGGTGAGCTATATGCTTATTTAATCAGCTGCACCGGGTGTTCTTTTCTGAGATGCAGCCTCTTTCTAGCCTTTCCAAAGCAAGATGTGAGGCTCTATGCAGAATGAAGTTGCATAATTGTACCAAAGAAGTGCTCAGATGGTGGATTATACATTTGATTGGTTATCATCCAGACACTGCACGAGGGCAGGATTTTCCAAAGATCCACCAAAGAAGTGTCTGACCTAATTTTCAAAACAGAAATGCAACCAACCCTGCTAGACCATCTATTAGATGGCCTAACAGTGCCCAAAGTTTGCATTCAATAACAGAAATAATTACATTCAAAATGGATGCAAGTGTGACTGAAATGGATGCAACTCACAACTGTGTCTGCTTTCCATTGCAAAGTGTGACTTTGTGTCATAAACAAATGCAACTTCTGAAAACAGCAACAGAACTGCCTGGATGCAAGTGGATGGAGGCAGATGCTGGTACAGCATGCATTTGTGTCTGCATCCAATGCTTTTGAAAATCCCCCCAATCTGTATCAGAAACAGTACTGGTTCCACATAAAAACTGTAAGGACACATTTCTGTATTCCAGTCATTTGTTTGGCTCGTTTGTGACTACAGTACAAAAATGATAATACAGATTATTTGCCTTGTTTGGTAGAGGGTGGTGCAATTCAGAATTGTGGAACTAGGATTACCCCATCTATGCATCCATCTATGCATCCATCCATCTATCCATCCATCCAACCATCCCAAAAAGATGATACTCTACATAGAGTATGCAGTGCCCAGCAGATATTATATGAGACTGTAGTACAGTGTGGGATCTATCAAGGTGCCATCACTTTACTTTACCAATGTGTCTCTGCCTCAACCTGAAATGACTAGAAGTCACAGATGTACAGTACAGAAAAAAGAATGAAACCAAAAAAATATATAGATGTAATGAATCTAGGATTTAACACTCATTTTCTACATAAAATTCTTTTTTTTTTCCATTTTGTTTATATTTGTAGGATATGTTAAAAACAAAATAACCTCTATGAAATAAAAATGCTAGGTAAATGTAACATAGTCCCCTCTTCTTCCTTTCATACCCTTGATGGTGCAGCTATTGAAGATGTCTCCTCCTTCAAGTACCTTGTGGCCTGGCTGGATCGCCATCTTGATTTTCTGTTCATGTGGACGCAATCCATAAGAAGCTTCACTCCAGACTTGGAGCACCTTACAGAAATAAGAGAACATCCCACTTCCTGTACATGGATGAATCGTCACTAAGATAATTCTTCCCATTGTAGACTATGGAGACTTTGTTTACAGTGCTGCTCCAAAGTCCATGTAAACTAAACAGGATCCCCTCTTTCAGTCCTGTAGATTTCCCCTTTAAAAATCACTGTGTACTTACCACTGTTCTCTGTATACCTCCATTTCCTTCCCAACTCTTGACATGAGGTGCCTTACTCACTGTGGCTCCTTCATCTCCAAATTTTGGTCTGGCTCCTCCCCCCCCCCACAACCTTGCTTCTCTCTTCTCTTTTCTATCCTTCTACCTCTCTAACTCTCTTCACAGTGCTTGTTTTTGCTCTCTTGCTGTCCCACCAATGAAATATATTGCTGGCCAAGCTGCCCTTATGTTCTGGTTCCCAAAACTATAACACCCTCTTTCCATTCACTCTGCTCTTTCCTTTCTTATTCTGAAATCTCTCCTCTGTGATTTCTCTATTTACTCCTGCAATTGCTTCTGATGTTTGGGTGGACTTCTGTCTCCTGCCTTCCACTCATATTGACACTAGCACAGCCTCTCTCCCCCAGTTCATCATTTGCTATTTCTTGTTCCTCATATTTTGGTTTTATTGCTCACTGTTTATGTTTTTTTGCTTGTCTCCGTTAATTACTGAATGGTAAATTACTGTATGTCAATGTTATTCTTTAAGCATGTTCTTCAATTGTATACTTTTTAATGCTTATCCCATATTATTGTATTAATTTTGTACATTGTACTTTGAATTTATTCTATCCCCCCCCCCCCGGATGCATCTGGAAATGAGCTGATACCAGTTCAATATGGCTTTCCTAGTAAAACATTTGAAATAAATAAATACTGTAGTATTGTACTATAATATGTAAAATGGTTACATTTTTTGTGTATGGAAATCCAAACCCTTAAAAACCCTTTTGTACTATAGTACTATACGTACTATAGTTCTGACATCACTACCATACTACATCAACTTTAAAAAAGTAATTTTTACTAAAATGCTGATGCCAATACTTAGGTACAATGATTTTCAAACCACAGAAAAGCTCTGCCTTACATGTGACAAGTCCTCGAGCACTGCACCCCCAGCAATCCACCACCCACCACACATAAATATTCATCTGCCAGTTACTAAAAAATCACAAAACCTACCCCACATCCAGCTGGTGATCACTCTCACAGTTGCCCCACTTTTATGCCTGGAATACAATCTAATTTTTATTATACTTCAAAAAGAATACTTTTCACTAAGTGCTTACTGTTACCATAATTTATTTTTACTCTGTGCTTTGTGAGTTAGCCAAGAATGAGAATTGTAAAAATAAATGGCAACAGTAAAGTCTCAGCAGACCGCATTGGATGATCTTTAAAAGTAAATTATTTAAGTTCTGTTTCAGGCATACAACAATGGTGAGTGGGAGGGTATTCACTTTCTGAATGCAGGGTGAATCTCCTAACTTTTTAGAACACTTCTGGCATTATTGTCTCTGTGTGGTAGGTACCAGACATAGCAGGGCCAGGTGATAAATCATATAGAGGATAATTTATGAGCACTGGGTAATAACCTGGCTGTAATCACTTTGAGAAGTTGCCAGGACAAAAAGGTAAACCTCAAGAGCAAAGCTCGAAAGGGCTACCATTATCTTGGCAACCTCAAGAAGTGATTTCAGCCTGGTTATTACCCACTGGCCATGCATCATCTTTTGTAGTGTATGGGCACCAGGTAATGCTGCTATAAACTGAAATCACTTTGCCTGCATTGTGTTGTTTTCAGCTTACCTGATGTGGCATTAATTAGTCACAGGCTCCTGCATGGCAGTTATCTGGCACTGCATTTATTGGTAAAAACAGCATCTAACATAACAAAAGCTGCATTTTAACTTTTCATACACAGGCACTACATAAATAACTAAGATTTTTTTATAAACAAACAGTAATTCAGCCCAGTGGCACTGAGGGTTGTGGCAATGAATGCCACACCTTGCTCCATACTGGTGACCTGGGTTCGGGAGCAGACTCAGGTCACCGGGGGGTCGGCAGGGGTGGAGAGGGATGGAGCATCCGAGCGACTGCTCTCTCTGTCTGGGCTGGGGGGATCCTAGTTGTTGGTGCACTTTTGGCCTCTAGCGGAGGCCAGGGGTGGTTCACTGGCAACATGCATTGGGGGCTGAGTTGAGGCACAGCACAGGGAAGGAGCGGATGTGTGCACACTCCTTCTCTTGGTGCCACTGCATGCCCTACTAGCGCAAGGGGCAGAACAGGGAACAATCATCTGGCGACCGGTCACAGCAGCTTGATGGCCATCCTACAGGGCGCCCGGCTCTGAGGGACATTGCTCAGTACAGGATCCTGATCAGGTGGAGATTGGGGAGTCTCTCCGCCAACCCACCATGGTGGGTAATCCACCGGGGTAACAGGCGAGGGTCCCCAAGGGAGCTGGGGAGGCACCGGACGGTGGCTGGAGACTAAGATGCGCAGAAGACTGGGGCAGATCGGGAGACAGGTATGGAAAAAAGGAATAAGAAAAAAAAAACAAAAAAAAAACAGTAATTAAACCAAAAAAAAAACATTCTCCAACAAGTCCATGGGAAAGAATCCATTGGCTGTGCAGGTCAGGTGATTAGCTGACTGAAATGCACTTTTTGAGTGTCAGTAAGATGAGAGCAGGCAATGAATTGGGCCCTGCTAAACAGTGCAAATGGTGATGATTTTTTTAGCTCTTCTGTAACCAAATGAAAAAAAAGAATTAGCACTTTGAGAAAACCTGTCAGCTGGGTACAACTTGGAACACTAAAAATGTACTTTCAAATCCACCCATGCACAGATTCACTCCCACTGTTATGGTATCATTGTGACGTAGTCAAGAGGGGTTAACAGCCTCTTGATGTCACAACATTACCATAATAGCATTATAAAAATGCAATTTCTCCAGGTAATAAGCCTCTCCCATATATTATAAACCATATAGCATATTAAATGAAATACATACAACTACTGTATGCCAAACTCAGTATATGTTCCTGTCGCTGAGATATGAAGACACTTGAGACCTGCTGAACTTTACTGTTAAGGTCTTAAGTATATTTAGAGCCCTATGATGGATACACAGCCTTGTTATGTGTAGGGAACATGAAATCATACATATCCCCATAATGCAAGGTATCTTGTGAAATTTATGCAAATCACCATACATGATTTTAGACTGGTTTTGTTTTAAGCAAGAGTGCATGGAGCCAAATGGTCTCACACACTATGCAAAGGCTGAAAAAGAAAACACAAACATGTTTTCCATCTTATACAGGACTCATCATCGTGCCTTACCTGTAACAGCCCAGGCGAAGGATGGACTAGTCATAGTTTGGTGTTACTGGTTTAGTTCATGGTGGAGTCCAACACAGGACAGTAATTTAAAAGTCAAGGAACTTCAGCGCAAAATTACTGAGGCAAGGGTTACCTGTAATGGGCATTGGCAATAAATTCAGGTTTCAAGGAAAGTACAATTACACATATTCCCATAATGCAAAGCATTGTGGGGCATATACAAATCACCATGAAAGAGTTTAGATTGGTTCTACTTTAAGCAAGAGTGATTGATGCCAGTCTGTCACTAAGATACTCTACAAAGGCTGAAAACAGAAGACACCTATCTAAACTCTTTCATGGTGATTTACATACACTTTCTATGTTGCTTTGCATTTTGGGGATATGTGTAATTTTACATTTCCTTGAAACCTGGCTTTGGCAGTGTCAGTGGCTCAGTAGGCAGCACCCTCGCCTCCGAGGCCAGGAGATCAGAGAGCTGTGGGTTCAATTCCCACATCTGGCACTTGGGTTAATATCCCAGTACTGACACTGTAATGCAGCATGAGAGGGGTGCTGCACTTTTGAGGTGCTGTCTTTCAGATGAGACGTTAAACCGAGGTCCCATCTGCCTGGATTGGTGGTAGTTCAGGTGAATGTTAAAAATCCCAAGGCACTTATCGAAAAAAGTAGGGGACATTTCCCAGTGTCCTTGCAAAATTTCCCTCATTCACTAAAAATACCATCAACAGCTTAATTTGGTTCAAGGTCAGTTGGCATTCATCTGTATCCCCCTTCCCCAGGTCGTGCCTGAAAATAGGCAAGATTTGTCTAGTGCACTTACCTGGTCAACAAAAACTAAATAAATAAATAATAAATAAATTATTGCAAATGCCCTTTCAGGGTAACCCTTGCCTTAGTGCTTTTGTGCTGAGGTTCTTTGACTTTAAGATTTC
Organism: Neoceratodus forsteri; assembly: GCA_016271365.2. Taxonomy (NCBI): domain Eukaryota; kingdom Metazoa; phylum Chordata; order Ceratodontiformes; family Ceratodontidae; genus Neoceratodus; species Neoceratodus forsteri. The sequence continues at coordinate 592,116,191 of CM028133.1, read as the reverse complement.
CTGTTATGCACAGTTGCCCACGTTAGCCTCTGTTATGTATATGTATAGATTTCCATACACATTCTTTTCATGTTCAAGGACAGTTTAAAGGTCACTTGTTTATTTTCATAGAAGTCTCACTCCACTGAGCACTTTCATTTCAATGACTGCAATGCTCATTGCAATGGAAGCACTTACTATGTAAAGATTGTCACCCATGGTGAAACATTTGCTGAAAGTAACAACACTGATATGCATGTTAAGCAAATCAAAATGTACTATATCTGAAACAAGGTGGTTGGGTGAGCACCTAAGTGTGAGTTGTCTTTTCTTTTAACAAAATACAAGTTTTCAGCTCGGGAGGCACACTGAATATTTATAAAATCAGTGAAAACTATTTACTATAAAAATAATATATGGAAAAGTCAGCCTTTTTGTGTATCACTGTGCATACGTTAGTCTGTATGTTTATTACTGCTATCATCTAACATTTACTACTGGAGTCAGTGTAGCCTCTACTGGCAGATAACACTTTGAGGATGCTCAATGTAGTTTCAGAGCTAGTTCCATGTTGCTGTAAGCACCAGTACAACAAGCTTGAGTCAGAACCAAATGGATAGGATTTTAATCTGTGAAAATTCCAGTGTTTGGAGAAAACTAGTGATCAACAACGTTGATTTAAGTAGTACAGATCTGATTTTTATTTAGTTAATATTTAACAATGTTTTCAATATATTTGTGTAACAAATGAATCAGTTGTTGGTAGAAGCTGGAGAGGAAAAATAAGTCAAAGATTAACAACATTTGAGTATGAAAGAAAAATGTAGGCTTCACTGGTCAATGAGTATAATAAACACTTATCAAAATATTCTCCTTCCTTATGGTATGGATTTATTATAGTTCAGCTTTCCTCTGGTTTCCTTCTGAAGTAAGAATGTATTCTATTTATCTGGTTTAGCAAATCTGTGTCATTAGTTGACATACACTTAACGCCATACTTTTTGTTTTTCCTTCATGTTCATTCATTTCCTGGCTAGATGTATTAGTATAAGTAATCAAAAATCCATATTTCATCTAATTGTTGCCGGTAATCCCTCTATAAATACATAATTTGAAAAGGAAGTGTATTTTATTATAAATGTTCTTTAAAGGCATAAAACTGTTCTCCAAACAAGAGGTAACTGGCACCAGTCAGTTCTATGATACTGTCTTAAAGGCAAAGCCTTATAGATTTCTTTGATAACTGAGTAGGCACAATCCAGTTTAAAGTAATGGCATCAGTTAAATGGTTCAATTAATTTAGTGGAGATTTGATGTAGATGGTCTTTGCTGTACTTATCGATAAACTAATTCCAAGAAGAAAATAAGCATGTATTTCCATATCTTATTAAAATAATGGGATGTCTGTGCTGCAGCTTTTCCAGATGTTTGACTAACCATGAGCCATACAATGCTTTTTAGCTTTATTAGCAATGAATAACCTAAAAAATGGATGACAAATATTTCAGCTTTGTTTCTTGAATTAAACGTGAACAAAACAATCAGCCATTCTGAAATTATATCACATATTGTAAGTGTTCTTTTTTATGTCATTGTTTCTATGACATTCTAATCTGACATTTTTACTTTTCAATGCCTGATGACTATTGCTGGAGCACAGAGTCAACCTTTATAACATAGCAGGGATGAATAGCAGGGCTGAATAAAAATGGTTATTCAATATTCAGTCCTGTTATTCACATCCAGGGTCTTTTCAGTGCTGTCAATGTTATTTTCCCTTTAGCCTTATCACAATGGCATTCAATGTTCCATGGTATAAACTGCATATTCCATAGAGCTTCACGAAATAAGCTTTTTATTCACTCTGGAATGTTGCAAATGACACTGACCTAGAACTCGGGGCTCGCTTTGCTGCACCACTGCAGCCTTGGCAACATTCGAGAGGGGAAAAAAAAGTTATTTCTTCCTAAGGAATATCCTTTATATATATACAACATAAGTGGAAAATAAACTGGGTAGCTAAATCATATTATTTTGGAATAAATATATATTTTTTTTTTTACTTAGATCATGTTATTGCACTTATAACATATTAGTACACTGTGTAACCCTGAGCAAGTCACTTAATGGCACTGTGCCCCCAGGCCACCCCTGAAGTGATCCATTAGAAACCACTGTAAATGAGTCACTGATTCAATATTGTATCCATTTCTCATGAATAAAAATTCATTATTATAATTCGTTATTATGATTTCCATTTAGGATATGAAAATAGACTCAGAGAACCAGGGCCAGTCAAAGTCTATAGTAGAGAGGCAGTTTTAAGCTAAACAATAATAACAACATTATAAATAGTGTATTTTATATCACATACAGTACATACATAAAAGGATGCAATGGAGTGACGCATTTATCTCCACACATGAGTGGCAAGACATTCATCACTATCTGGTGTCACCACTCATAACTTATAGGCCTTACCACAAAGTACTATAGTGTAGATCAATGCATTATTCCAGTGCTAAAAACCACGTATTCCATATACAGTATGTCCTACACTCACCAAGGCAGCAAACCTATTAGGGGTGTGTGAATAACAAATATTATTTCCTAAGTGTACAAAATAATAGTGCATTCAATATTCAGATCCAAGTACAGAGCACTTTTCACTGTTCAGAGGTATTTGTCGATTTATATTTGGTGAGATTTCAAAATGTAAGGAAACATCGTGCCAAACAACAGGCTATATTTAGAAGTCACTAATGCCAAACTGATCTTGTCACTTTCTAAAGCAGAGGCAAGGTGTACAAATGTGCTGTATGTTTCTTTGCTGTCTGAGATCTAACTTGTCAATAAACCTCTGAAAATCACTCAGTACTGTGGCAGTTTATGCAGATATTGTACACTGGAATATGGTCAAGAGTGGAATTTTTAAATAGGAGTTTTAAGTTAGATGTATGACCTGTTTCAACTGCTAGCTGTCTGTTTTCAATCTGAGGCCAACATGCCATGAAATAATGTCTAAAACCCAGGTGCATTAGCATGATTTTAAAACTGGGGGGAGGCATATGCTCCTGTTAGTGACTTTTCCAAAAAGAGGGTCCAGGGATATTTGCCCCCTGCAAGAAAATTTGAAGAATTTTGTGCAAAATGGTGCACTTTAGAGTCACATTTTATGAAATTTCAAGTGAGACAAACAGAAGGCTTTACTAGCTGAAACCCTGAAATACAGCAGGTGGCTTCAGCTAGGAAGCATACTGTATGCGTTCACTTAAAGGACAAGTAAATAGGGTTTTGTTTTGATATCAAGAGAGGAAAATCTGAAAACATAGGGCTGGAGCCTAAGCCCTTATCTGCCATACAATGCCCCTTGTATTGTGAAGAAAGTAGTTTTAATAGTGTTTCAACCCATTTGAAAAATTGTGAACAAATCCACAAGTTGTTTAAAATGCTCACTCTGATAGCAGCCTAAGATGGCTGTGACATGCATGCATGATGATGTCATTGAAGCAACAGCACTCCGGACTGATAATGGTCTGTATATAGGAGTCTGTTAAATATAGTTGTTGTTTTTTTTTTTTGTATTTATATCCTCAGCTGAGCGGGGGTTATACCTTTGGTTCTCCCATCCAGCAAGCCCTCATGGCCCTCACCCTGGCCACAGCCAGAGTTCACCTCACCTCTCCACCACAGCCCTTCCCTGGCCACTTTACAGCAGGTACTTACCCCACCACCACAGAGACCTGGAGGGCAGGCACAGGAGGGAGCTGACTTGGGCATATCCATGGCAGTGTCATCGGGGCAGCCACCATGCCACCAAGGGGGTTCTCTTTGGTAGCCCCCTCCCAGTGCTGTCATGCAATGTCATCAATGACACTGCAATGCATGCTCCCACATATGGCACATCAGATGCCGTCAACTCTTCCCCCTTCTGTTGGCCCTGAAACTGCATAGCCCCCAGCCACCACCAGGAGCCGGCACCTTGATGGTCTTCCCCACACACCTTCCCCGGAGCAGGAGAGCTGTCCCTGAGATGTTCAATTCTCCTCCTCCTCCTCCTGGCCGATCCCCAGTGGCCCCTGCCTGCTCCCAATCATGGGTTGCTGGTGTGGCATCCAGTGGCTCAACTCGCGTCACCACCAGGCTGACTAAATATAGGTCTTTTAACACCCTTACTGTGCATATACCGTATGTGTAAAATCCTTTACTATGCATGTGTGAAGAGGGTATCACACAGTCACAATGCAATAGAACTATTAAAAATACTTTCTTCACAAAATGAGGGGCATCGTATGACAGGTAAGGGCTTAGACTGCAGCCCTATGTTTTCAGATTTTCCACTCTTGATATTAAAACAAAACCCTATTTAATTGTCCTTTAATTTTCATTCAACTTATTACCTTAATCATGTGGCAAACGTTTTAGTATCCCCCCAACATTAACAAATCTTCCTTGCATTCAGAGGCTTTGCCTGAGAATGCATCAGAGGATAATAAACATACAGTACACATTTGTCATTTTTTTTGTTATGGTTAACTATCTGATATAGTCTCTTTTTCTCTCAGTATCTACTGGTGGATATGGTGGCTGTTTGATTTTTAACAGTTCTAAGGTTGCCACAAGGGTCTTTAACAGGTATAAAGTGTGGGCAGGTAGGACTAATGTTTACCCATACATTAGACACGTCTAATGCATGATTAACAGTCAATCAGATTACTTAAATCTCTTTCCACATTTTATAAATGACAGTGTGCCCAGAAGCAGTCTCAAAGGCAAAATTTTGGGGTAGTGTTGAATCAATAAACACTAAAGCATTTGAGAAATTTTGTCATGGCTTTCTTTAGGTCACAGAGCAGTCAGCATTGTCTGTTTTTGAATTATAAGGCTTTGATAAAAAAAAACTTTGCATCTATAAGAAAAATACAAATTGTATCACTGCAAACAGATGCAGTTTCAGCTTTCCATGTCTTAACTTTCAAAAGCCTCCTCAAAAAAGTGAAGTCTTCAATCAGACTTTAAGACTCTAGAGTGGATGCAAGACTACTATAGCATGAAGTGAAAGGACTGTAACAGTAAAATGGGAAAGTGCAGACCTTGGCAGAATGACACACCAGTTCAACAACTGTTAGGACATACTGGGTGAAGAGGTCCGTAATGTAGATGATCTATATTCTGTTATAAGGCATTCTAAGTTTGCGAGACTCCCAGCTGCTTGCTAATTTGCCAAAGCATTTTCCTAAAAATAATTGAAATAATTTTGAAGCTAAATGATCACACTAAGTGGATATAAACAGTGCAGTGCTTGCAACCCAGCCAGAAGAACCAGCATGAATGCCAGCACTAGGATTAATGTAAATAATATTTTAGATGGGCATAGGAATAGTGCTCACCACTATGGACTGTATTACCTTGTTAAACCCAGTAATGTGTTTTGTAAACAGTACTTTAGAGGCTGCTCCCATAAGTCTCACCAGGCTCCTTTAAACAGCAAAAAACATCCTTGTCTTTTTTTCTGTTGCACTATAAACCAAACTTTTTTCACTGTTTTGTGCTTATTTTATTATGTTACCCAATCAACATTTTTTACACTGTTCTCTGTTCACAGACTGGGGGTGGGTGCACTGCCAGTAGTCCCACCAGACCCCTTTATTCACTGCCGTTGCCACAGAGGTTGCCAAGAAAGGGGAGCGGTTGAACCACAGTTGGCTCAGGGAGGGTGAGAGTGGTGAAACAGAGGTGCATCCCCCTAGTTGTACCTCTCCACAATTCATATGCCATTCTGGCAAAGTGTGGTTCCTCTATGGAGGCACCCGCAGTGGAGACCAAGGATGATGCTGGGAACCTCCACAAAGGAAACTGACAGGAGGGTGGCATGGGACCCCACAGGGGAAGAAAACAACCCCTGGTGTGGGACTCAATTGTTAGGAGGGTATAACTTGGGAAGGAAGGGGAGAGGGAGGTAAGGTGCCTGCCTGGCACCATGGCTTGGAGGGACAGGGAGAGAATCCTCAGGATCACTGGAGCAGCTGTACAGGAAAGGAAGCTGGATGTCATTGTCCACCTAGGGACAAATGACCTGGCTGAGAAAGGGATTAGAGCAGTGCAGGAAGAATTTATGGATTTGGTGAGGGGCCTTAGACAAGTAGCACACACGGTAACCTTCTTGAAGGTGCTGCCTTTCAATGGCATGGATGAGGCTAGGGTGCTCCACACCATGGGATTCAATCAGTGGTTGAAAAACTGGTGCAGAGCTCAGGGATTTGGCTTCATAGGGGACTTGGGATCCACCTGGCATCATGCAGGCCTATACTGGCATGATGGTCTGCATCTGTCCAGGCGTGAAATCAGGATCCTGGGTGATAGGTTTAAATGCTTCATTGGCAAGCATTTAAACTAGCCAAGGGGGGAGGCACTGGAAAGAAGCAGGGAAATCCTAGACCCCCCCAAAAAAATCAGGGTAGTAAGTGAGGTAAAAACCAACACAGAGATGTTGATAGGGAGAAGGGCAGGGGTAAATGGAGAAAATTACAAAGGCAATAAGGACAGGAATGGGGAAAAAAGGGGTAAGGGCATCAAGAAATGGAGGGTAATGAGTATCAATGACCGTAGTCACAGCAACAGGCTCCATGAACTTGAGGCTTTGATGGAAGAGGGAAGCCTGGATATCATAGCAGTAGCAGAAACATGGTACACAGAGAACCATGACTGGGATGTTAACATACCAGGTTACACAACCTACAGAAGAGATGGGGATGGTAGAAGGGGGTGGGAGTAGCTCTCTATATAAAGGAAGGGATTAAAACAACAGAACAAAAGACTAAATAAGGAGGAGAGGAGGCACTGTGGGTCACCATAGATACTGGAAATGGCACCACAATCCTCAAAGGGGTTGTATACAGACCCCCATGTCAGGGAGAGGGAATGGACAAGGATATGATAGAAGGCATCCATAGGATGGCAGAGAAAGGGGTGACACTGTTAATGGGGGACCTGAATATGCCAGAAGTTAACTGGAGCACCTTTGCTGCAGCCACATCCAAGAGCAGGGCCGTTCTCAATGCCTTACAGGTGGTATGCCTCAGACAGCTAGTTGTGGAACCCACTCGTGAGGGACCAATCTTAGACCTTGTACTCTCAAATGGGGACAGCGAGAGGATCTCAGGTCTAGAAATGGATAGCCATCTGGAAACAACTGACCACCAAATAGTGTGGTTCATAATAAGCTCAGCTAGAGTCAAGCCATACAAAAGTGAAGGTACTGGACTTCAGGAGGGCTGACTTTGGCAGGATGGGAGAGTGCCTTAGAAAAGAACTAGCAAACAGGCAAGAAGGAGGGGTGGAGCAACAAAGGGGAAATATCAAAACTGCCATCACAGAGGCAACAAGCCTTTGTGTGAAGCAAATAAATCAAAATGAAAGAAAAAGCCACTATGGTTCTCAAAAGAGGCGGCGGAAAAGGTTAGGGAGAAAAAGATAGCATTTAGAAAGTATAAGGAAACACAGAAGAAGCAGGACAGAGAACTGTACCAGTTAAGGCAGAAGGAAGCAGGAAGGGAAGTCAGAATAGCAAAGGCCCAAACTGAGGAAAAAATAGCCAACTCGGTAAAGAAGGGGGATAAAACCTTTTATAGGTACATCAGGGAGCATAGAAAGATAAAGGGAGGGATAGTGAGGCTGAATAGAATGGACGGTGGGTGGGCAGAGAAAGACAGTGAAAAAGCAGGGATACTGAACAAATACTTCTGCTCAGTATTCACAAAAGAGGAAGGAGAGGTGCCTAATCCAATTAACAGAAGCACTCTGGATAGGGGGGTCAATCCCAGTCCTTTCACAGAAGAAATGGTTCTGAAAGAACTCCTAAAACTAAAGGTGGACAAAGCAATGTGGCCTGACGGAATTCACCCCAGAATTCTAAAACAATTAAGGGGAGAATTAGTGACACCACTCACTACCCTTTTTAACAAATCACGGGAGGATGGTGTGGTACCTGAGGACTGGAGGAAGGTGATGTGATTCCCCTTCACAAAAGTGGGAGCAAAACAGAGGCAGGAAACTACAGACCTGTCAGTTTGACCTCTGTGGTAGGAAAAGTGATGGAATCACTTCTGAAAGAAATAATTGTTGAGTACCTAGAGGAAAGTGGGGCATAGGACCCAAGGCAGCATGGGTTCACAGCGGGAAGATCATGTCAGATGAATCTAATTGATTTCTTTGACTGGGTGACCAAAGTAGTAGACCAGGGAGGGGCTGTTGACATGGCCTACCTAGACTTTAGCAAGGCGTTTGACACAGTCCCATACAAATGATTAATAATCAAATTAACCAGCCTGGGAGTGGGTCCCAGGATGGTGGCCTGGGTAAAACAATGGCTGGACAACAGGACATAGAAAGTAATTGTAAATGGAGTCCACAGTGAAGAAAGAGGGGTTACTAGTGGGGTACCGAAGGGTTCAGTTCTGGGTCCAGTCCTTTTTAATGTCTTTATAAGTGAGATTGCTGAGGGACTGGAAGGAAAAGTATGCCTCTTTGCAGATGATACAAAGGTCTGCAAAAAGGTTGATACACAAGGAGGTGTGGAAAGGATGAGAAGGGACTTGGCAAGGTTGGACGAATGGTCAAAAGTATGGCAGCTTGGATTCAATGCAAAGAAGTGCAAAGTAATGCACTTGTGAAACAAAAACCCAGGAGAAGATTACACAAGAGGTGGTAGTAACAACAAAAAAATTGGAAAGTGACCTGGGAGTAATCACATCAGATGACCTTAAGGTTAGCAAGCAATATGAGAAGGCAGTAGGGAAGGCTGGGGAATACTGGAATGTATAGGGAGAGGCATCACCAGCAGAAAACAGGAAGTTGTTATCCCTCTGTACAGATAGTTGGTGAGACCACATCTGGAGTACTGTGTCCAGTTCTGGAGACCTCATCTCTGCGAGGACATAGACAGGATGGAGGCAGTCCAGAGGAGGGCAACTAAAATGGTGCAGGGTCTGCAACAGAAGCCATACGAGGAGAGACTAAAGGAGCTTAATATGTATACCCCTGAGGAAAGGAGGGAGAGGGGGGACATGATAGAAACTTTTAAGTACCTCAGTGGAATCAACAATGTCCCAAGAGTGTAGCATCTTTCAGAAAAAGAGATGTGCAAGAAGAAGTGGACACAATTTGAAGACAGAGGGGGGACGGACGGCTCAGGGGCAATGTGAGGAAGCATTTCTTCACAGATAGGGTGGCGGAAACATGGAACAGTCTTCCTGAGGAGGTTGTGGGGTCTAAAACGGTGAGAAAATTCAAGAATGCATGGGACAGACAAAAGGCAATTCTTGTGGGGGGTAAGAAGAAATAGGCTGTTGGTTAACTAGGATCTGCAGCATATTCTGTAGGTAGGGAAATGGGCAGACTAGGTGGGCCAAGCGGTCCTTATCTGCCGTCAAAGTCTATGTTTCTATAAACTCCTCTTTTTGGAAGGCTCTGCTTGTATTTCAATGGGGGGGGGATAGCTCCTCCGCCATCCTCTACAAAAACCTGCAGCTTCAGCTCCCTCTGCTTAGAGAGAGTCAAACTCGCTCCAGTGTTGCATGGCTCTGGGGCTGAAACTCTCTCTCTCTCTCTCCCCCTCTGTGTCTCTGGTGCCCCCCCAGGTGCCTTTTTCCAGCCTCATCCCATTGTTCAACTCTCCCTTTCCCTTGTTTTGCCTCTCCTTGCCCCCACATTTTCATCCCTGACCCCGATCTGTAAATACCTGTGTTTTCCTGTTTCCTTCTTTCTTTGGGGTTTCTTAATTCTCATCGGCCCCTGAGTCAGCTATGCACCTGAGCCCAATTGCAGTGTCACTTCGGGGTATGTCCAGCCTGTTCCTCACTCCAGGACTCCCTTCTCATCACAGCTTCCACTATAGCTCCTTCAGTGCACCTCACACCACCTCCTTGCGGCTGACAATGCCAATGACTGCCTTCCTCCCATGGTCTGCTTGCTGGATTGCTTCCCTGGCCTGGGATACATTCTGGCCTTCATGTCCCTTAACTTGTGGCTGATGTGCCACCACTGTGCTGTGCTTCCCGCCTCTTCCCCTGCTGCTCTACTTGGGGGGGAGCCCTGGATTGTTTCTTTTCTTTGGTGCACGTCGTGCTCCAGCTCACCCACGTGTGGGCCTAGCTCGCTACTCAATCACCTTACACGCTGTCCTCTGTTGTCCTGACTGGGACCTTCACATCACCTAAATGAGTGTAACCTTCAAATCATGAAATCCTGCTGCCATGCCAGTCAACTGCATGTTACCATTATACACCTTCCTCACTACACCTCGCTTGGGTTGCAGCTTCAGTCTGGCTATATTGATGGCCTCTCAGCCTTCCATTCAACTCATCCAGTCATCCTGCATGAGATCTCCAGTTTAGCTCAGCCTCTGTGGAACCTCTGGAAACTCACATTTCATCCATGTTTACTACAGCAACAGTGGACCCACAGGGGTCCCATATTCTCGACCATCTGTGCCCACCAGAGGGCATCTCCTCATTGATCATGAGTCTCACATTATAGGTGTACTTACCTGGGTCTTGTCCTCCTTACATTTGACCATGAACCACTATTGCAATGGTGGACTGTGGAGGCCCCACCATCCTTTACTCAGGGTGTGATACTGTGGTGTGGCGGACCATGCGGGGTCCCGCCATTTAAAAGGTACATGCTCAATGAGTGAGCCCTTCTTCTTAGCTCAAATGTATTCAAGTTACCACAGGCAGACTCACACGGAGGTCACCCCTTTCTACTTCAGAGCATACCATATATGGCAATGGTGAACCCACGTGGGGGTTTCGACATCCCAGATCCATCCTGCCCACAGCTTCATTTCTCCTTGCTTAAACATCTTTCCATATCACAAAAGCAGACCCACATGGGGTCTTGTCTTCCATAAGCTGACATATGAGACCTACTCAATTGCTCAATCATTTGAACACTGTGTACTCTGGATCTACAGGGGGTTCATGTTCCTGCTTGCCCATCCGAGTCTACTCTACTTCATCATTCATTACTTCTACTGCATTCCATCTCCATTTCTGGTCCAGTTCAACTAAATATCTACACTGCACGTCTCCGTAGAGTATTCCTCAATGGTCGGACATCTTAGGACAATTCTTCTTCTGATAAGGTAATCAATTGTAACCTAATGTTTCAGTGGAATTCCAGCTTCAGACAAGCCTTCCATTTGCATAGACTCCTACATCATCTTCGTTCCCTGCTGGGCAACACTGCCGACCAATTCATCCTCTAAGATTTCTATATCCTCAAATGTTTACACATTGGCACTCATCTTCAACAATGCTGACTATACATGAATGCATTCCAGCTGTTTCACTCACTGCTACCTCGATCCGGATTACCCATCGTCCCTCTTCAATATATCACTCTTAGCTAGATCTCTTCATCTGCCAGAAATTTCATCTTCAGCATTGGCTTCTGCTCCTCATCGACTTTGACAAAAGGACTTGGAATTCTAGCTGGGAAATCTAGCCGTTACCTGCCTTTATACTTTTACTGTGCTTAGTCAGCTGTCATACGTGCTCTCCAGACAGTACCCAGTTCTGCTCTCAGTCAAGAAAAACAGTTGCTTATCCTACCTCAGCTTCCGTCCTGACAGCATCGGAGGACATCCATCTCCACATGGGTCTCCAGCACGATGGCCTACCACTCCAACCTCTGGTCTCAGCGTTATCCTGGGAGATCTTTTCCAATTCATTTTTCACCCACTAGGGGGGCCTGGCACTTGCTCAGTGCATTCCATTTCACCTCGGCCGACCTACATGGGGTTTTGCCTTCACATTCTAACCTATACACTGGCAGACCACGTTGGGTCCCATCTTGTCTCTGGCTTTGCCCTGCAATAGGACCTGGTGCTTGCTCATCCTCATTCCATCTTATTTCAGCCAACTCTACTGGAATCTATGCAATGGTGAACCATGTGGGGACCACCATGTCCCCTGCTTCACCCCACATGGGGGCCTAGCTACCTGCTCATGCACTCTTACTTTGCCTGCAGAAAGATGACTAGCTGCTTGATCTATACATTCCTGCATCACCCCTAAGGGGGCTTGGAAGTTTATTTCCACTTCGCTCCACACGGGGCCTGGCTGTCTGCACACTGCATTCCTGCTTTGCCCCGAAAAAAGGAGGCCTGGCTGCTTGCTCACCATACTCCATTACATCTTCTAGAATGGATTTCCTCCTTCATCGCACTCAAGGATCGACCATTGACCAATTTGGCACTCTCGCCCCTTCAAGATATGATTCAGCAACCAGCTGCTAGCCACGTTGCCTGACTATGCACCATTTCTCGCCTTCTACACCTATAGATTACGAACTTGGATTCACTAACTTCTTAAGTTATTGTCTCTCCATGGTGGTCTCTTCATTTGCCAGTACCTCATCTTCCAAGATTATCTGCTTGCAATTGAACTCAGAATATGCCTCTTCAATCAACACCCTGGATCTAGTTATAAGATAACTTCTCAATAGTTGCTAATTAAGGATTACTCAGCTTTTAGTATGTCCAGAGGACGTGCAGGTCAGCCATGGGTCCTCAGAGGTTACCCTAAGGGTTTTTTTCCTCTCCTGAGTGCTACTGGCCACACTTTCTGGTGTTGAGGAGGAAATCACTTTGGTAATTACATTCTTTTTGGGCCTTCAATCCTACACTTACCTAGCATCCCGCCAAAGGTGGGATATAGAGAAAGGCCAAAAGATCAAGTTCTAACATCAACCATATCTCATCCAGCTCAAATGTTCTAAGACCCAACCATATCTCATTCAGCTCAAATGTTCTAAGCACCGATCATATCTCATCCAGTGCCTATATACTACAAGCACTGACTTATCTACCACTCCAGCTCTGACGTATCTAAGCACTAACCATATCTTACCCAGCTCTTACATATCACAAACACTGAGCTATGTACCACACATTGAATTGGAAGGCTCTGCCTGTATTTCAATGGGGGGAAAATCTCCTCCCCCAACCTCTACAAAAACCTGCAGCTTCCACTCCCTCTGCTTAGAGCGAGTCAGATTCACCCTCCATCCTCCCCTGCCTCCTCCTCCTTCTCCAGCACTGTTATCTCACCATGTGCTGGGCCTTCAGTCCTACACTGACCTAGCATCCCGCCAAAGGTGAGATATAGAGAAATGCCAAAAGAGCAAGTTCTAACATCAACCATATCTCATCCAGCTCAAACATTCTAAGCACCAATCATATCTCATCTAGTTCCTATGTACTACAAGCACTGACTCATGTACCAATCCAGCTCTAACGTATCTAAACACCAACCATATCTTATCCAGCTCTTGCGTATCACAAGCACTGAGCTATGTACCACACACTGAATTTCTGTGTTGTACTTTAAACTAAAATTCTTTCTCGATTTTGCACTTGCTATTTAATTGCTGTGTGCCCAGTTATCATTTTTTGAATCAGAGTAGCTCAATTTTAAAACTCCACTGTTAAACAGCCGAGCGTAAGGCTGGAGCTCATAACACATTTAATATCAAGTTTTTTAAATGTAACAAGTTCTTTGATGACTATTCATATCTTCACTTACTGTGTCTGAATTGTTGAAATGTTTCCACAGAGTCAGAAATGCCAGAGTGGTTACCAAAATTTATGCAGAATGAGACATAAAGCTGCAGGGTGAATCCAGGTGCACAGCGGCCAGTGTGGCGACATGTTGGGCTTTCTAACTGGCTGTCAGTGATAGAGGCATTGGGGCTGGAATTGATTGGAAGGGCTTGGGCTCTCACTGATGGCCCAGACTGGAGAGAGAGAGACATACAGCAAGAGTTACGGATGGAGCAAGAGAGGAGGAGGCGGTGGAGCGGAGGCAGTTCTACGGTTCACTGGGCTGGCTCATCACCACAGGAATGCTGCTAGCTTGTTTCAGGCACTGCTGGGCATAAAAGCCCTATAATTTAAAGGAAGGGTGGGGAAAAGACTGAGGGGGCACCAGCCTAAACTGTGGGTGCTCGTGCCCCCATTTATTGGGCATACAACGCCCCACTAAAAACACTTCACTGCTATTGATGCACATTAAAGTATAGATTTTTAGGTTTTATGGAGTTGTTTTTTTCTAGAGGCGTGCAGAACCTCTGCATGTCAAACTGAGTCACTCTAAACCCATGCGGCTCGGTTTCCATGGCACCTGAGCCGAACCTTGCCTACTCGATCCAAATCTCTGAGCTGTTTTTTTCAGCTCCTCCAGCATCCTGCAAGCCTGCCTGTCATGTGGCAAGCTTAAGAGAGGAAGAAAGAGCCAGACCAGCTGTGTGGAGGGAGGAAGCACTAGCACCTTACCTCCTGTCACACCAACGTCCCATGTTCAGTGATGAACACAGGTTGCTGGTGATCAGCTGGGGGAGGGCTGGGTGAGGATTGAAAAGCCACTTGGCAGCTCTCCTCTCCTCTCCTGCATAGGTGAGGTTGGCTATCCTGGCCTTTGACTGCCACCATGTGGAGGTGTGGTGGTGGTATGGGCATCGGAGGGGAGCCAGGCACTAGGCCAGGGGTGGGAGGAGCAGAGTCAATCTGATCAAGGTTTCTGTACACACCTCCACATGTGTGGCTGACCTTGTCTGGGATTCTGGGTGTAAAACAGGGAGAAAAATAGGTGGAAAACTGGAGGTTGAGGCTTGATGAAGCTCTCTCAGCTAGCACTGATGGTCCATCCAAGATTGGAGCTGCTGTGACTTAGGACAACCATGGAGCCAGAAAATTGGATAGGCTGCTACAGCCACTCAGCCTGCCAGGGGAGAATAAAGGAAAATATGGAAAAAAAAGAGAGGAAGAGAGGTCAAAGGGTGCGAAGGGAAGTTGGCGTGCAACAAGATAATCAGGTTTGCACATGTGCAAACCAGAGTATAAAGGAGTGGGACTCTGACCTACACAGCACTACACATCAACCAACAAGAAGAGAGGTCAATTGCTGAGATAGACAGGGAGTGGCCAGGCAAGGAATTGGGAAGGAAACGAGTTCCCATTTCTCACCCATCTCACCACCACTAACGAGAACAGGAAAAAAAAAAACACAAAAGTGACAAAATAAAAAAACAATGAGAAGTAGAGGGACAAAACTGAAGAGTGGTGCACCAGGGATTAACTGTAGGGGTCGGGGTGGCTCCACATTCCTGAAGAAACTACAGGAAAACAAAAGAGCTGTTTAAGAAGGCAGCTGCCAAATTAAACAAGTTAAACTTAAAAAGAATTATAAAAAAGGCAACAGAACAGGAGCTTGTGTGCAGGGGGCTGTGGAAGACTGCAGTGCTGCTCTGCTCGGCTAGCCCCAAAGTGTCAGCAGCACAGCACAGCACAGTAGACCTGGGTTTGATATCTCCACTGGCATACTGTGACTCTAAGGAAGTTGCTGGACCTAACCTTCCCAAAGATCCTAGGTTGCCCCTGAAAACTGGCACTTGTGCCTAGTGGGCCTGGCCCTGTTAATTAAAAAAAAAAAAGACAGATGAATACTAAACAGTGAAATCTGTTAAAGGGCAGGCTTTTGTCACATGTGAAACTGTTTGGGGGAGAAGGCAGCCTGGCACTGCTAGCAATTGAGTTGCCTCTGTTTGCAGTGTCACCAGCCATTTCCCACACAAGCAGGAGTCAGAAAAGGATCATTTGTTCTGTGTAGTTCTGCAGAAGCAGACCCAGTAAAGGCTTGCATCACATGTGAATCCTTTTGGAGGGAGGGGGCAGCCTGGCAGTTGATTAGCTTCTGTCTGTAGTGTCACCAGCCACTTCTCACACATGCAGGATTCAGGACAGGAACATTTTTTTTTGTGTAGTCCTGTAAAATAATGACTTGCATCATGTGTGAAACCTTTTTGGAGGGAGGAGGCAGCCTGGCGGTTGAACAGCCTCTGTCTGCACCATCACAAGCCATTTTACACAGAAGAAAGAGTCAGGACAGGGCCATTTTTTTGTGTAGTCCTGTGGAAGCAGAGCCAGTAAAGGCTTGCATCATGTGTGAAACATTTTGGAGGGAGGGAGGGGCAACCAAGCAGTTGAGTAGCCTCTGTCTGCAATCTCACTAGCCATTTCCCACACAAGCAGGAGTCAGGAAAGGACTATTTTTTAATGTAATCCTGTAAAATAAAGGCTTACATCATGTGTTAAACCTTTTTGGAGGGAGGGTGCAGTCCAGCAATTGAGTAGACTGTCTGCAGTGTCACCAGCCATTTCCTACTCAAACAGGAGTCAGGATAGGACCATTTTTTTTCTTTGCGTGTAGTCCTTGTGTAGTCCTGTAAAATAAAGGCTTGTGTCATGTGTGAAACCTTTTTGGCTGGAAGGGCCAGCTTGGCAGTTCATTAGTCTCTGTCTAGTGTCACCAGCCATTTCCCACACAAGCAGGAATCAGGACAGGACCATTTTTCTCGTGTAGTCCAGTAAAATAAAGGCTTGCATCACATGTGAAACCTTTTTGGAGGGAGGGGGCAGCTCTTGGCAGTTGTATTGTAGTTCCAACTTGTAGTCCTGCTAGTTGACCAGTTCATATTCATACCATGTCTTGAGACATGCGCTATCTACTCATTATTATTGCCACTTATTTCTGCAAGGTGACCGAGGAAGACAATATGGTGAAGTATTGGGTTTTTGTTTGGAAGGGGGTGGCTTCATTAGTGATCAGCAACTGTTATTTATAATAATGATGGAGGGGAGTAGGCCTGTGAAACAAGTTCCTAAGTCAAAGATAGCAATTCAGAAGAAAAAAAAAGCACCAAAAGTGCTTCTTGTACTGCAACAGGTACAACTTCTTTACTGATAGAAGCTCCCTCATGCTCTGAGTCCTTGCCTTCTGAGATCTCACCATGTTTGTCTGCTGCTGTAGGTGATATCCAGTAAACAAATATGTGCAAAGTAAAAGGCAGCAAGAAAAGCTTTGGTGATGAGCCAGCAACTAAGAAAAGCAGATTTGCCAAAGATACAGTCATAAAAAAATTAAGGCAGTTGCAGGTACTACAAGTAGTGGAAAGGAAGAATAAGCACACATGAATACTTTGTGCCACTTTCTCAACATTCTACCATTTCTTATTTCTGCTGAGCTCTTTACATTATTTTTATATTTATATTTAGTTTTGTTGACTGGGAAGGGTACTGGACAATTCTGCATATTTTCAGCCTCGTCCCAGGGCAGTGGAATACAGATGGATGCTAACTGACAGCGAACCAGATTAAGCTTTTTATGTATTTTTTTTTAACTTTCTTTCTGCACTGGACCACCCAGGCATCCCTCAGGAGTGCCCACA
Organism: Neoceratodus forsteri; assembly: GCA_016271365.2. Taxonomy (NCBI): domain Eukaryota; kingdom Metazoa; phylum Chordata; order Ceratodontiformes; family Ceratodontidae; genus Neoceratodus; species Neoceratodus forsteri. The sequence continues at coordinate 592,098,923 of CM028133.1, read as the reverse complement.
TGGATGTGCCTCTCACTCCCGGCCTGAACCCCCTCTTTCCCCCAGACGATCCCCCGTATGACTTCAGCAAGTCTGACCCCCAGATTACCTCTGGGGCTGGGCCTGCCCTCCCTTGGTGGCTCTATATACTTAAGTGTGAAAGACTTACCTCATCACTGGGTTGGGCATGGAGATACCTGAGTGTGCTGAGCTGGTATAGAGATGTGGGCACTCCATTGGGGCCTCTGTCATCTCGTCGGGTGGCAAGAGGATTTTTTCATGTGTGTGTGTGTGTGTTCTCTGCTTCCCCCCACCCTGTGGAGCACTGCTAGCAAGGCAATGTTATGCCACAGCTCTGCCCACAGGCATACACCATGCCATCATGTCGTAGCTCCCCCAGCTGCCACCAGAGGTCACTGCACAAGCAGATGCTCCCTGAACTCACCCCAGGAAGAGAGAGCCACCCTCCGGATGCTGAATCTCTTCCCTCCTCTGCTGAGCCCTGGTGGCCCGGGCTCGCTCCTGATCCAGGTCGCGGTGTGGCACAAGGTGTGGCATCAGCACCTCAACCCACAGCGCCACTGGACTGGGCCAGATTAAGTTGTTAGTGGTATTTTGTTTCAGTGAATCTTCAGAGTCAGACCATGTGGATAGCAGTGGTATCGAGGACATTTCTGAAACAGTCTGTGCACGATGGGGGCCCTGATGATGAGGGCTTGGAGCCAGAGGAACCTGTGAGATGCCAGACCACAAAACCTATGAAAGGTCATTAGAGGAAAGGTAATTAGGGGCTAGTGAAAAGGAAGTTGCGCCTGGCTTGCTGTCTCCTCTGCTGAGAGCAGGCCTCACACCCAATCATCCAGTGAGGACACCGAGGGAAATAATCAAAATCTAGAAATTAACATAGACATGCTGGGTGATGAGATTCAGAAGCTGAAATGCCATGGGCAAAAATGAAAAAGGCATCCTCTTCCATCTGGAGGTTTTTTAACCTTTACCAAAGAACACCACACAAGCAATATGTTGTTTATGTATGGCCTCTTTCAGCAGAGGAAGACAGGCAAGCAACCTTGACACATCAACCTTAATAAAACACAGTGAATACATCCACTTCAGTGGGTCAGAAATAAGTCACAAGGTGACATGGCAGAGGATATTGTACAGGTTAAGGCTGGTACTCACACTGTGGTATGGCTAAAGTTTTCCATATACTGGGTAAAACCCCTCAGACACCTACCGGGACTTTCACTGCAGCACCCCCTTTTATCTGCTAGGTCTTTATCAGAATCAGAAAGCTCCCCAATTGAAAACAGAACAAGTTCCTCTGTCTCCTCCACCTTTTTTAGTGTGCCAGTTGCACCCACAAACAGTTAATGATGTAGCAGGCTTTTGAATGGAGAACTAAATATGACCAAAGATAACCAGCTGCTCAGCAGTAAAATAAAACAATATCTACAGTGATTATCCTGGACATGCATCCATTTTCTATAGCTGACTCTGTTGGGTTTCAAGAAGTGATGAAACTTGTTGCCTCTTGAAATGCTATCACCAACATATTTCTCCAGAAAGGCTGTGCCAGGCTGTGCCAGCTGTTTATAGGGAACTGCACCACAAGGTAAACAGTGCCTTGCAGTCATCGGCTATTGAAGAAGTACGTGCTGTATAACAAGATATGTGGATGAGTGGTCAAACAGCAGAATAGATGACTTCACCACCCACTGGGTATCATTTTGTCAGTTGCTACAGGCATTTGAGGAAGCCACATGTGAAGCAAGAGTTGACATCACAACTGTAAGTCAAATTGTTTCATTAATATGTCTTCTCATACAGAGACTGGAAAGATTCTGAGAAATATTTGAACAGTAAGGTGCAAGCACAGGTGTCACTCTTGCTGGAATGCTGTCTTGTGTCTGGAAACAGAATATAGGATTGCCATGATTTTGGAATCTGAACATTATCTGATAGCAACATTACTGGATTCACATTTCAAAACCAGTTTGCCAGGTCTTCTCTAATCTGGTAGCATAGATCTCAACCATTATAAAGAACTGGTCATTAATAAAGTTGCTCTAAAAATCACAACGGAGACTCCAACTAGATGTGCTGCAGCTGCTGATCATGAAGATAGCCATGCTCCTTTCCAAGAAACAGATCCCACTGAAGGCAGAAGAATAAGAAAATCCTTGCATTATGAGTCAGAACCCAGGGGCAATTTGTATGGTGCCTCCATGGACAACATTTGGGCAGGACTGGATGACATAGAAAAAGACAATGCTGTTATTTCTCCCATCACAAGCTACTCAGCAAGCAGTACGGTGGATGACTTCTTAAAGGATCCCAGAAAGATAGAAGTGTTGGCATGAAAAGGGTGCAGTCTGACCAGCATTACAAAAAGTGACCCTTTACTATTTAAGTTGCCCAGCAACAACTGCCTATCCAGAAAGATCATTTAGCACTGCTGGCTTTCTTGCTAATAATAGGAGGAGAAACCTCTTTCCAGAAAACTTTGAAATTCTAACTTTTATTAAACTATTGTGATGATGATGCGGTGTTGCTGCTGCTCTGCTGGTGATGAGCACCAAGGTTTGAATGAGTAAGAGTAGATGGAATTTACCCAACAAGGAGAAGCAGGAGTCATCCAATGAGTTTGATGCCCGCTGGCCTTTATTCAACAGCAGGGTAGGATGACACGGTCACAGGAAGGGATAATATAGAACCTGTAAACAAATGACTTTTCACAAAACACAAAACACTACTTTGTATCTACTGCATTATTATGAGATTATGGTACAAAACCAGTTAAATGAATCAGATTCAAAAGGATTGCTGAGGTACACCTCAGCCTAGTTCCACTACACTCTATATTTGACCCATAAACGCTTTTGGTACCATGGTACGATAACTACCCTTAGGAGACTCTACCATCACTATCTTAAGTCAATTATATCCATATACAGTACATTTCCCAGCTGACACCTTCATGTGCACTGTCAAGTAGAGTTGGCAGCTACAGAAAGATGAAGATGAAGGAATTTCCTGTGACACTGTTATGATCCCAGTATAGACCTAACTAAGGCCACTGGGGTAGTGAGAGTTTTAGGCAAACCATATGTTTCTTGGCATTAAACCCACTCTCTCTGAGGCTGCGGCATAAAAGAACAAGTGGAACAGGTTCCTGGAATGAGCCCACTGGAGGGTGATCAGAATCAAACTAGTCAAGAAAGCTCCCCAGCAAAACCCACTTTGGGGCCACCAAGGATGTGAAGGAACAATAAAGATTCTTGGTGATGAATTCACTGGAGGATTACTAAGGACTAGATGATGCTATGGAAATTCCAATGCAACCTAGCAACAGAAGAATTCAAGGTGAAGGTGGATGATCCTGAAGTGTTAGCACAGGAGATTGGAACAGAACAATAAAACAGTGGACACGACCCACACTGGACTTCGACAGACTCGACTTGTGAATGACCAGGGAACGCAGACAAGGTTCTTCCAGGTGAGTACACTTTTTGGAGGGCAGTCAACTTCGGGACATTCGGATCAGGAATCATGAGACAATAATGGAACGGTGGAAGCAATGCACCTCGGCTTGGGCGTATTTAACTTCGAACTGAGGAAAACAAGAAACAGCGGGTATGACTTGCACGGGCTTCAATGGACTAGACTTCAGCAGATGACAGGAATGTTGTTGAGGATCTTCTGGAAGAACACCTGGTGGGGAAGAAAGATGCTGAAGGATGTCTTCCTCTGGGTAGAGATTGACTCCGTAGAAGTAGGATGGCAGGCAACACCATAGAGTGGTATTATGGCAGAAGACTGAGTCTATACACATGCGTTGGCAACAACGGAGCTGGCAGATACACTTCTACACTACACCAAAGGAACTGTTCATTTCTGGGGTAATTTGCCGGGAACAGGGGCAAATTACCAAAATCTAGAGTTCTAGGGCAGTTGTTCATTGCAGGTACGCATAAGCAGAATTCCAGGGCAATTGTTCATTGCAGAGGCAAATAACCAGAATTCATGGGCAACTGTTCATTACAGGGGCAAATAGCTAGAATCCCAGTAACAACACAGTCTTGGTGCTTTGCAATCAACACAACAGTTCATAAATCAGCAAACAATGCACATTTTCATCAAATGACAGTCACTTGATGGCAGTTGTGTGCTAAGCACCCTTCTTGCACTAACCCTTGATGAAAGTACTGGACTTGTATGGCCCTTCTTGTTCCAGTACCTGGCTACCCCTGAAAGCCTTAGGCTTAATGCCCTTCTTTCTCCTGGGTCTTGCCTGCCCTTTTAACTGCTGGGCCTCTCTATATACTATGGGCCTACTGCTGGCCTAAAGGGTTGCCCCTTTTCATATGCTTGGGCCCTTTAGTGGCTGTGTCCCCTTTAAACACTGAGGAGCCTTGCTGACCTTTAAAATTATGGGCCTGTCTTGTTGTCCCTTTTAAACCTTTGGGCCTACGTTGCCCTTTTAAGTTACCTGGGCCTGAGGTGGCCACTAGGGGCACTAAACAGGATGGCAGCTAAGATCACAGCTCTACAACCCAGAGGGATATATCCGTTATAATCCTTTCTTTTCTGACCAAGTTCTACCTCTTCAAACTACAGAAGTTACGGGAGTACTGTACAAGGAATCTGAAAATCACTTTATTATTGCAGAAAGCTTTAACTGTAGTGGAAAAAATCTCTTTCAGTGGAGTGGCCTATCTTGAAGGGCAGGCCTGCAGCATGGCTGAACTGCATGTATCACAATCCTGGGAACAGCCCTCAGTGGAAACGATGTTTGGCCAACTCATGGCACAGAAGTCGCAGGTCACCTTGGCGACAAACCGCAATACCCACGTAGTCCAAAACCTAGAGGCTAGAATGCTACATACTGAGCAGAGGTGCTCAGCGGCGGAGAGTCAGATACAAGACCTGTCGGCAATACTAAGGGAGCAACAACACACTATACAAATGATGCACAGCAAGACAGATGCCCTCGAAAACCGAGGTTGGCGCAATAACCTTAGATTCTTGGGATTCCCTGAGCTCATGGAGGGGAAAGACACTGAAGGACTTCTGCAATTAGCAATATCAGAAATGTTGCAGCTAGATCCATTGAGACCCTTTCAGGTGGAACACGTACACCACACGCTGGCCCCCATGCCCAAGGCCCAGGACAGGGCACGGCCTATTCTCGCTAGATTTAGAGATTACAGAGAAAAGAGAAGGTCCTGGCAGAGCCCTGGAAAAGCAGCAGGTAATGTGGAGATCAAACAAAATCCTTATTTTTCAGGACTTTTCTAAAGAGCTGTCTGATACACGCAGAGCCTACACCGAGGCAAGGCATACAATGCACAAACTTGGGCTGCCATTGTCCTGGCGATACCCTGCCACAATGCAGGTAGTCCACAATGGGGTTTCATTTTGTTTGACTCTCCTGACTCCCTCACAGAATTTCTATGCTGCAACTGGCCGAGGGAATCCGAAAGTAAATGCCCCAAAGCCCCCACCAGCAAAAGTTAGCACAGAAGGGCTGGACCGTTGCTCTCCTCCTCAGGCTAACCGGTCCAGGATCTGGCAGGATATTAGAGACCAGGCTTGGGAGCTCCCCCCAAAAGTGAACTGAAAGAGGCACTCTTCTAAAAAGCATGGACGCAGAGAACACCCCTCGGTGCGAGAGTAGGCAGACATATTAGGAGCCATACACATGGACAAAACAAATCCTGACTCCCTACAGGGTTTCCACACCACCAGCAGGTATGAATCCCTGTGACCTAGATCTCAAGATCCACTGCCAGACACCGTCGATGCTCCAGTGTTTGGCAGGCCTTCTTCTCCGCTGAAATCAAGTCACCGGACCCTTTCAACTTCCCCTCACCAGTTGTAGGATGGAGCCATGACTAAGGGAGCACAGCACCCACCAAAAGTCTCCAAGGAGGCCTCTCCTGTTGTCAGTGATCCAGCCTCCTTCATGGACCAACCAGAACAGATTCAAACTCCCAGACTGAAGAACGGCGAGACCTCAGCAGCGTGGTCAGATAAGTAGCGCTTTGTTTCATTCTTGGTTCTTTTGCTAAACCTTGGAAAAACCAGGTCCAGGGTAAGGCAGGGTAGCTTTCTTGCCAACCACGGAGAAAGACTCCAGCCGCTGTTCCTTTGCCATAACCGCATCACTCGAGTTTGGTGACTGCCGGGACTCCCCCACTCCGGGCCTGGTTCTCGATCTGTGCCTCTGCCTTGCAGCTGAAATGCTCCGTTCCCATACCAGGAAGGATCTGCAGGGGCCGACAAACATGCTCTGACTCACAAGAGCTAGTAGGAAGCCCTCGTTTAACTTGATAGCATGGAGGAGTATCAATCGCCTCCACAGGTTCTGGCGGATATTCTGAAATGCTCGGTCCCTCTCACTGGTGGGGAGGGGTGAGGGAGGAAAGCATCCTGGTATAGGGTTATCTCAAATGTACTGTTCCAATTGGTGTTATTGTTCAGTCTGTTGGGTATTAATGTTTAGGCCTAATAAGTTCACTATTGGCCTACTGTTTTTACATGGAAGGCTCAGGCCCTTCCAGGGTGGGCAGCTAGGTTTCTGACCCGGTTTTTGCTCAGTGGCTGATTGAGCTGTGACCAGTATTCCTGAATCAGGGCCAAAGTACCCAATACCTGATACAGAGGGCCCCCCCCCAGAGGGACCAGATCACATATGTTCCCCTGTATAGTGGACTAATCCCCCCCCACTTACTCTTTTCATAATAGTCCCCTGTAATGAGAGCATTGCTGGTTCCCCTCAGAGGCCATTTCACACCAGTTATACTAGAGGCTGCTACCTCGACCCCTCTCCCCCCCCACATCCTTCCACTCCATCATCAGCGATGCATAGCCCTACCATTAGTACCCCAATACTCATGCAAAAATGACTGGTGCAGTGTCAACACCCCTCTGTGGCTACAAGGAGCTCACCGGATTAATACTGTGATTGTGTTGATGATGGTACTCAGTTGGGGAGTCTTCCGCCCCTGAACTCCCCCTAACACACACGGGGGTTCAACACCACAGGATAGCACCCTGAGAAAAGAGGCCAGCATACAGCATGGCTCTGCGGCTGATGGGAAGCCTCTATTTCCCCAATACACATGGAAGGTTGTGCACCCTATATATAGTTGGTTTATATGTATATGTTATTGTTTGTTTTCAATGCAAGAGACACACACAGGGTTACTGCTAGATGTTGGATTGAGGTCAGTTGCTACTGTCAGGGAATGCTTGGCTTATTCACTCTCTCCATACCTGGTGCTGAATTACAGGGACTTGTCTCTCCTGGGTGGAGCCTTGCTCCCAGCCTGCTGGTTTATTATGATACATTTCCTGGAAAGATACTTGCTCCCTCTAGGTGTTATAACATGTTTGACGTGGAACGTCAGGGGGCTTAATACCCCCAACAAAAGGAAACAGGTTTTGCAGCACCTTAAAAGGCTGGGAGCGAAGGTCACCTTGCTGCAGGAGACCAAACTCACATAAGAGGACCATGATAGACTAAAACAGGATTGGGTGGGTCAAGTTATACGTGCCTCAGCCCCTTCCAGAAAGAGAGGGGTAGCTATACTGCTTCACAAGCAGCTTCACTTCACACTGGTGCATAAGGTGAGTGACCCTGGGGGCAGATGGGTGGCTGTACTCATGGACACAGGGCAGGGACCTTTACTCCTGGGTAACATGCATGCCCCGAATGAAGACTCACCCTCCTTCTTCCATGAGCTGGCCCAAGCACTGGGATCCTTGGCCCCCAGTGATACCCCTATAATATTAGGGGGGATTTTAATCTTACACTGGACCCGCTACTTGATAGATCCCCCTCTAACACAGAGTCCCACTCCAGGGCATCACTGGCATTGAGCTAGCTACAACAAAATATGGGCCTTACAGGTATCTGGAGGGTATTTCATCCCTCCCAATGAGATTACACCTTCCATTCCCCAGTGCACAGTTTCCTTAGTCTGATAGATCTCTGGCTCACCTCTCCAGAAGTCACTAGGAACACCCTTGACACCTTTATTCATCCATTGGTCATCTCGGACCATGCCCCTGTGGATCTCTCCTTCACCTGGGGCCCCCCTCCTCCTCCTACCTCTCCATCCTGGAGGCTGAATCTATTGCTGCTTCGTGATCTAGACTTCCCTCCCTGGCTTCAAAGAGAAGCCTCTGAATTTTTTCGGAATAACCACATAGCACATACTTCAGCAGGCAATACCTGGGAAGCATTTAAAGTTACCCTGAAGGGGATGATAATAGGATTGCGAGCAGGTGTCTGAGAAGGAGAAACAGCACCTTAAAGGTCTTGAAAAATAGCTCCAAGAAGCGGAAGCTAGCTTTAAGGTCCTCCACGTCCCTTCCCTCGGGTCAGAGGCAGGACACCGAGTGGCATCCACGAAGATGCAAGTGAACAAACTTTTAACTAGGAAAGCAAAGATTTCTATTATTAGGCTAAAGCACAAATATTGGGAAGGGGAAGAAAAGAGGGGTGATATCCTTTCCTACTGCCTCAGAAAGCAGCAAGCCGAAAGGCACATCTCTGCCTTAGTGGATGCAGGGGGTAAGACCCACACCTTGACAGAAGGAATCAGTAGCATAATAATGGACTTCTATTCCACGCTGTATAGCTCATCCAGAGCACCTGACCCCAAGGGTATCCTCCCATTTCTAGAATCCTCACACCTTCCTAAAATCTCGGAGGATCAGGCCTTGGCCTTAGATGCCCCGATCTCACCTTAAGAGGTGGCAGAGACTATATTATCTCTTAAAAGGGTAAAGGCTTCTGGAGGGGATGGGTTCCCCATCAAAATATGGCAGCTTTTGCAGCCACAATCTCCCTGATACTACAAGTGTTCACCAAAATGCATCAAGAAGGTGCCTCCCTCCCTCCCACAGGAGAGCGACCATCACTATTCTGTCTAAAAAGGTAAAGACCCTCTAAAGCATCCAGCTACCAGCCCATGCCCTTCTGAATGTGGACATACGGTGCTAGCCAAATTGTTAGCTAACAGACTGAACCCGCTCCTCCCAGTTTGATCCACCCATCCCAGGTAGGCTTTGTTAAGGGACAATTTACTGCGGACCATATTAGATCACTCATAAACTTGATCCATAAGGCTAAAACATTGCCATCCCCTTCTGCAGCAATAGCAATAGCCAAAGATTTTGAAGAGGTCTTTGACTCTCTGGAGTGGGACTATCTCCAACAAGTGCTCGGCACCATGGGGTTGGGGTTGGGCTTCCGGGCCGGATAGGAGCCATATACTCATCTCCCACAGCTAGGGTACTCACCAATTCAATGGTGTCTCCCCCCTTTATACTGGGTAGGGGCACATGTTAGGGTTACCCTCTCTCTCTCTCTCTCCTCTACTCTTTGTCCTGACAGTGGAACCCCTGGCTGCAACTATTAGACAGAATCCATTAATCTACTGGATACAAGTGGGAGAAAGGGAATACCCTACTCTCATGTATGCTGATGACCTGTTGCTTCCTATAGCAGATATTGCCACATCCCTCCGTCCACTATTGAGCAGCCTGTCAGAATTTAATACATTCTCAGGGCTCAAGATTAATCAATCCAAGACGGAGGTCCTCCCTTTGAACTCTAATTGTTCCCAGCATGGTCTCTGTTGGGCTCCAGATGGACTCATGTACTTGGGCATCAGTATCACTTCTAATTTGTATAAACTCTGGGAAATGAATATGAAGCCACTTTTGGCATCCATTCGTACGGAGCTGGATAGATGGAGGCCTCTCCGACTCATGCGCATAGGTAAAATTTCGGCAATTAAAATGGTCACAGCACCTAAAATGATGTACCTCCTCTCTCACATTCCTTTGAAAATCCCTAAATACTGGTTTACTAAGCTGGACTCCCTGCTGGGTTCCTTCATATGGGAGGGTAAGAAGCCTAGGTACAGCAGAAATAAGCTGAGAGCGCATTGGACAGACGGAGGCTGGGGCCTTCCATGGCTCCAGGGGTATAAATGGGCTTTTCAGATGGCTCAGACGTTAAAATGGTACATCCCCAGAGCAAAACTCCCTCAGTGGCTAGGTATGGAGAGAGATCGGTGGCGGGCACATTTATCTCTGTTGTTGTATAATCGCCCCACCAAGGGCATTCACTCTCTCTGATAGGCCTCTCTCTGGAGTACTGGGCCAAGGTGCATAAGAAGTTGGGTACCCTCCTTCTCCCCCAAGACTCACTCCGCTATGGGGTAATAGTGAGATCACTATCAATAAGCAATCAATTTCCTGACCCTCTTGGGATCTAGGTGGGCTCTCAAAGCTCTGGGATATGTGTATCCCTGGCACAGATACCCTTGATTCATTCAAAGGGCTAAGGAGAACATATGGAATCCCATCCAGAGATTTCTGGCACTTGCTCCAAATAAGGAGCGCAATCTCTGAATACACTTACATGCAACGCCACAGGCAGAGACTCTCTGTCTCTCAGGCAGAATCTTGTGTGGCCCTAGAAAGAGGCCAGTCTAGCCGAATATATGCTGCCCTTAGGGACACCATTCCATCCCAAGCAGAGGAGTCTAAGCATAAATGGGAGGAGACACTGCAGGCCCACATCACAGATCTGGACTGGAAGACATGTCTCAGGCTTGCACATGGGTATACCTGATACTGAAGCCATCTAATTCAGAATAGTATTCTGCATTCATGGTATAGGACCCATCTGGTACTTGCCAAGGCTAAACTGGTCCAATATGACCTCTGCTGGAGATGTCAGGAGCTCTCTGGTGACCTAATCCATATATTATGGCACTGTAGGAGATCCAGCCCTCATGGCAAGCAGCTGGCGAGATGGGGTCCAGTGTTCTTCAGAAACCCATTCCTATGTCCCCCAGCTGCTGATACTAGGAATCCAGTCCTCAGCCCCCCCCCTTTAAGTCTCTCAGAGATAAAATTGCTCCTGGCCCTAAGCATGCAGACACAGGTAACCCCATCAGTGGAGGAGGTACTCAGCTCATTGTTCAGGTGGCCAACTGGTCCAGAATGTCACACACTGTAGCTGATATCCTCCCTAAATATATCAGCATGTGGAAACCCTTTATAATGTACTTGAAACCTAAGGAAGGAATTGGCTGAAAAAGCTCCTCTTCACTTTTGTAAACCCTCCTCTCATGTTTGAGTCTGGAGCTGGGGTGGAAGAGACACTTTTTCTGGTTCTGGGGCCTCCTGTGCCAATAGCAACTTGGAATATTATGAGTAATTGCAAGTTTATTTACTGACTATCTCTAGATAGGTTTGCTTTGTGTGTGTTCCCTTGCATTTTGAAGTACCTGACTGGAGGGAAGTGGCCCTGGACCATCTTAGAACTCTACGGTTGTGCCAGCAATGCAGGTATCATCGAGAATAGTCCAGGTAAGCCAATTCATATAGTGTTTACAGGACATGACCACCAGCGGGTATTACTCACATATGTTACTTCCCGGCTGGACAGGTGTTGTTCGTCCATCTAGGGAATAATACAGTTCTTTTGTTGCCCGCTTGTTTAGGCTCTGCTCCTCAAGTTATTGTAAGCCTGTCCCTCTAATTGTATTCATACAGATGTATGTAGTAGGTCTGTAGTGTTATTGTTATGTATCCAACAGCTTTATTTCATGTAATGCTTCTTAAAGTCAAATCAATAAAAAACTTATTAACTGTAAAAACTTACCTGGGGCCTGACAATACCCCTTTAATCTGACAGGCCTGCCTAAGACCTTGCAGTCAGTACTTAGGACCACCCTACCTCTGCTCCACCCCCTTACAAATATTTATAAACCCCTATGGGCCTTCCTGAACTGGCCCCTCCCCATGGGCGTCACCACGCCCTGAATATTTAATTTTTATTTTCTCTGGCCCTCCCACCCAGTCCTCCAAAGGTACTCCATGTGCCAAAGCAATTTAAAGTTTTATTTAAAATACTTTTGGTGGCCAGAATTCTTCTCCATGCTGCTGCCAACTCACAGCCTTGGCCCTGGGTGAAGCTGATGCTGGGAGGAGGGAGGTCTTGCTGGCAGTAGGAGGGACTGCAGCAGGAGCAAAAGGCAATGCAGTGGACAGCAGGGGGCCTCCACGAGCCAACAGCCTTTTCCTTGGTCATGATGTGGCTCCTCTGCGGCCGATGGGGGACCGACAATAATGTGGAAAATTGGACACAAAACAATAAACGAGGGCAATACAGAGCCCACACCACTGCAGGGACAGGATTCTTCTTTTTCTGGAGCTACAACTACCAGACTCAACTGCAGAATGGATCAGGCACACAGCAGTAGCAGCCGTCTTCTTTGCTGGCTAGAGGAAGGCACCAATATAGAGTCGATGAGACCTCTTCAACCCCATAAGCGCACAGTCGCCATTGGACTCTCTAGGTCCATCTTCCCCAACAGCCCAGCATAATCTAATGGGAGAAAATTATTCTAACCTTTGAAAAGATGCTCGTGGTTCTGATTCTCAAACCCAGAGCCTATGCCCAAGCCAACAGCCAGAATTTTGAAATCAGGCATCACACGATGGCCAGGGATAGCAGTCTCAGCATGTGGGTGCCCATTCCCATACTGTCTGCTTGGGGGGGGCAGAATAGACCAGAGCAGGCAGCAGCAGGGAAAGCAACAGTGTTATTATTATTTCTTTCTTAAAACTTGTGCCCTACCTGGCTATTTTGGAGGGGTTGGGGACACTCTGAAAGGGGCCCAGTACCTACCTCATGAGCCCACAAGCCTGCAACTACAACAGGGACCCCAGGGCACTCTATTTAAATTAATAAAACCCCTATTTTCCGTGGTGCCTCTATACTTTACCCCCTTACTTTGGGACACTACAGATTTGGGCCCACCTAAAAATACATGTCCCCATGTATTCCCTCTTAACATTCTATAAAAACATTTCTTAACTATCGCGTGTATAGGTGTATATAAAATTTCTTAACACTTTAACGTTTCACTTAAATCTCTATGTAATCTTACTTTAGTTAAAAACATTCTTAAAACATCTATAACTTTCTTATTTGTTACTATAACTTTCAGTAGAAACCTTCTTATTTACTAAACTAAGTGATCGTGGCATTTAATTACTTTTAACGGGACTATCTATGAAAGGATGGTACAACTTGAGAGGCTTCCATGATGTGTCTCCTAGGAGAGATACCAGCATTAGATCTTTAGGGATTTGGGGTTGAAAACTTACAGATTCTGGGGAATTGCATTCTGGTTCTAGGAAATCTAGTGGTTCAGGATTCACTTCAGATATGATGACTGGATGGTAAAAGGAGTTTGCATTGGAAGTGCAAATCCAAGGATCTATATACCAACTGGTGGGCGATTCCAGTCCCAACATTCCATCCTTTTGATACTCCTGCCTCTCCTTGGGTGTAGAGTTTTTCCTGTCTTCGACTGGATCAGTGGCTCTAAAAGTGCAGGCTTTCAGATGATTATGTTGCACGATTTTGGTAGCATTCCCAATTTCTTTCTAAATTTTGTACATGTCTAACTCTGGCTAAGGGATTTTGATAATGTATAAGATTCAGGTTCCCATTTTGAAGCCAACTTGCTGTATTTTTGAGTTCTCTTTAACATTACTTTCTCCTACTTGTAGGGGTGCAGTATTAGCTTCATAATTTGTCTTCTGTTTTTAGTGTACCTGTTCCATATGCTTGCCTCCAATTTGTTCTGCCTCTTGCAGTCGTTGGTTATGCTCTTTCACCCAGTCCATGATTGTCTGTTTGGCCATTGCTTCGTCAGGCTGTATCTCTAAGACTAAATCCATAGGAAGTCTTCCTTGGCATCCAAACATTAAATAGTGAGGTGTAAACCCAGTAGAGCAGTGAATGGTGTTATTGTACAAATAGGTAAGTTCAGGGATTAGACCTGGTCAATAGGGACATTTGTACTCAGGTAAGACTCATAACATTTCAAGTAGAATCTGGTTGGTTCTCTCGCAAAGTCCATTACTTTGAGAGTGGTAGGACATGGTTTTCAGTTTGTGACTTCCACAGAGAGTGCCAAGCTCATGGAAGAGCTGGAACTCAAAAGAGGTTCCTTAAACTATAAGGATTTTAGTTGGGTAGCCAAATGGTTGCACAAAGCATTTCAGGAAAGTTTCTGCTGTAGTCCGAGCAGAGAGATTCTTGACTGCACTAGCAACCACAAATTTGGAAATGTGATCAACCATTGTGAGGACATACTGCATACGTACCCACTTGTGTTTAGTTCTAACTTCAAATGATCCACGACAACTAGCTACTAATGATGGGGTGAAGAGGGTCTCTCTGATCACTTTTCTCTACATTTAAGGCTACAGGCTGGGCACTACTCACACCATAACATAATATTATTCCTTATTCTGATCCAGTAAAACCTTCTCCTAATGATAGCCTCTGTTCTTTTATGCCCAAAATGTCCCAAATGGTCATGGTATGCCTCGCGTACCACCGTGTGTGCTAGCTTTGGGAACAATTATTTGAGTCAGTATGCAGTGGGTAGCGGGGTATAAGCTATGTTTGACAAGGTGAGAGTCTTCTACTGTCAGGTGGGTTCTATACCTCCATAGTTTTATCACATCAGGGTCAAGTTTTCTCCATTCTTGTGAGGCAAGACTCTGTTGTTTTAAAACAAGGTTTTTGACTTGTTTGACAATGGGATCGTGATCTTATAGCTGAACCCACAAGCTTTTCTGGTCTTCAAATGTGTCCATTGGTTCGGGTTTGCTCTCAATGCTCATTACTGGAGAGATTTGGCAGTAGGCTTACATGATTTCTACAGGTACTTGGAGGAAAGGTGGCATGTCTGCATTTTCTAAGGATGTATCATCTGTTTCTGTTTTGACCTGTTTAGGTACTTGGGATAAGGCATCTGTGTTGGCATTTGCTTTGCCAGGCGATACTTGAAGAAGAATTGATAATTTGCTAACCTAGAGGCCCATCTCCATTCAAGCTATTTTAGTCTCGCTGTATTCGTGCTAAAGGATTGTTGTCGGTGAAAACTGTAAAAGGTGGCAGCAAGTAGTAGTGACGAAACTTTTCAGTGACAGCCCATACCTATGCCAAGAATTCAAGTTTCAAAGAGCTGTAACAGGCATCATTCTGCTCGGGGCTTCTCAGTCCATGACTTGCATAGGCTATGACCCATTCAACACCATCTTGCTCTTGCACCAGTACTTCACCCAATCCCTTATTGATGGCATCCGTATACAGAAAGACAAGGTTTTATGTAGTCAGGATAGACCAGGATGGGAGCTTCAGTCAGTATCTTTCTCAGTTTGTCAAAGGCCTCTTGTTGCTCTGTTGCCCACTTGACATGGATGTTTTTTAGGGATCCAACCTTCTGTTGATCCTCTCAACAGTTCATGCAAAGGCAAAGTGATTTTAGAAAAGTCCTTTATGAATCGCCTGTAGTACCCAACAAAGCCCAGAAACTTTCTGACATCTCTGATAGTGTTGGGAACAGGCCAATCTTGTATGAATTTTATCTTTTCCAGATCTGGAGACACTCCTTTTGAGGAAACTGTATGTCCCAAATAGTTTACTTCTGACAGCAATAGATGACATTTGGACAGCTTTATTTTAAGGCCATACTGGATCAGTCATGTGAATACCTCACCCAAGTGCAGTAAATGTTCCTTGTGGATTTTAGAGACTATGATGATATCATCAGGTATAGCAACAGGATATCAATATGTCTACTCTCCAGGCAATGCTCAACCAGACTTTGTAAGGTTCCGGCAGTGTTACAGAGTCCAAAAGGCATCCTAGTAAATTCAAAAATACCCATGAAAGCTGTCTTCTCCTGATACTCAGACTCCATAGGGACTTGCCAATACCCACTGGTTAGGTCTAGGGTGAAAAATACAGTGGTGGATTGGAGAACAGTGAGCAAATCCTCAATTCTGGGCAAGGAACAAGCGTCTTTGTGGGTGATGGTATTTAGTTTTCTATAATCAACACAAAATTGAATTTTGCAGTCCTTCTTTTTTGCCAGCACAATAGGAGCTGCCCAAGGACTTTGACTCTTTCTGTTCACTTTGGCCTCCTTCATCTCTTTGATCATCTCTTTAACTGTCTGATCCATTGCTGACAGGATTGGCCTGAAGCATTCTCTGATTGGAGGATGTTGATAGTGCAAATATGATGTACATTGTGAATCAGTCTGAAGTCCAGTGGATGTTTGCTGAAAGCTTCTTCATGCTCCATGACTACCTGGAGTACATCTGCGTTTTGCTCTTCAGCAGTTTCGAGGTTACCCATGTTAATCTCTTTGGCCCACTCCGGCATAGCAGGGCTACCAGAATCTCTCGCTGTTCTTTACTGTACAGCCTGTGGTTCTTCAGAGATTCCAGTCTCTTCCTCTGCGTCGACAATATCCTGGTGGCATACTGTTTGGAGCTGGGCAACTGGCTGGTTGTGGTAGAGATGCACCTCATGGTTTCCATAATTAAGCACTCTGACAGGAATTCACCCTTTTGTCATGGTTGCCACACTCCAATCCACTATTATGGGTTCCTCTTTCCCACTAGGATATGGCTCCACCAAGTCATCATAATCTTGACCACTCAGGCCCACCTTCACCTTGCACCACAACGTGGTCTCCGTTCCTGCTTTAGCATCACTGGCTTGGTATCTGTCACATGGACTTTACTGAACTCACCATCAGCATTGGCAAACCGTTAGTGGCACTGTAGAAGGTTAATGGTGTGTTGCAGGGCATGCTTGTAAACTGAAGGTGATTGCTTGGCCTTCTGTTGGAGAATCTGGACCAGGTCTTCAAAACAGTTCTGCAGTAAATTCATGTCCAGAATCAGTGGTGGCAGATTATCATTTTCCATATTGCTGATAATAATAATACCCTGCCAGTCTTGGGTATTCTTCCCCAACTGGATATTTGCTTCAAGTTAGCCCAGATAAGGTATTTCAGCTCTGTTACTAGCTATCAGTTTGATCCATGACCTTGGAGGAGTTTCAGATCTTCAGACATCCAATATCTTCAGAAAGACCACCCCTGCATTGTGGTGACTTGTGACCCTGTATCTAGTAACACGATCGGTTCCACTCCATCAGCCTTTACAGGCACCGTCGGGCTCTTGTCGATGAAGCAAGACTGGCCTATTGAGCTGGTTGCACCTGGTCATCTGTCCATCAGGAATTGGCCCTCAACCCTAAAGAATTCCTGTTTAACATCATGGTAGTGTCAGAAGACTGATTGCATTATTGCTCTACGTGACCACTGATGCTGTACCTATGACAGATCAGTCTCCCTTGGCTGTCAAAATGATTCATTGGGCATCTTCTTTTACCTCTCCAAGGATGGACTGGGTAGCTGCTGGCTCTTCTCTCTCTCTTTCTCTCTCTTAGCCTGGTTGTGGGGCACCTCTCTCCTCTAACCTTCCTTCTGGCCCTGTACTTCCTGACAGACCTCCATAATTTTGCAAGTCAGGGTGGCAATTTGTTCTGCCAATTCATAGTTTGGGTAAGAGTTGGACTGAACAGAATGGGTTGGTGACTGCACCATTTGACTGTACGTTTGACCATGGTCTTGATGATAACTTGGGTAATCCATCAGTTCTGTGTTATATTCTGACCTCTCCAAGGGCAGTTTTTCATGCCAAGGTCCTCTTCTCCATGGGTCCTCCCTAGTCCATCCTTCCATCAGGTATCCTGGCCACATAGCTCTAAGTCACGTCATCATCTGAGGATAAGTCGTGACCTCTTCTCCTTGGTGTCCTGAGCCTAAGATCTTAATTGCCTTCTCCTTAAAGTCCAGGAAATCTGCTTCGGGGTCTTGTAAGTGCAACATTCTGAGTGCTCTCCTCAAAGCTTCGCTCTGCACCCCTTCTACTAGTTTTTCAATCAGCATATGGTACACATCTCGGACTTTCTCAGCATCTGTTCTCTCAATTGCCCTCAACAATTCTTGCAGATTTAGGGTGTATTCCGAAGCATCTCCTGGGGCCTCGGAGTGTGGGAGAAGAACTTTGTTTTGAGGTCTGACACTGTACAGGTTTCAATAATCTGCTGTAAATGCTGCAGAATCTCTTCAGTGGTAGACTTCACTCCATCTGGGCAGGATTGTACCTCTCGATGGGCTGCCCTTTTCAGCTGCCCAATCAGGATTTCAGCTTTTTGCCATTCTGGGATCTGGTACAGTCCAAACATCACCTGCATCTTCAAATGAATCTCTCTTAAATTGCTGGTTCCATCCCCATCTCTTTCTCCTGAGAATTGTGGAAGCCATGGTGCCCCGAAGTAATAAGTCATAGTTAAGGGTGATGGGCATACTCCTTGGTGCTCATGTCTTTCTCTTTCTATCACCTCACTGTCTCCTCTGGACAACCCACTGCTAACTCAGCTCTGTTGGCATCTTCCTCTAGTAAACTCCGGCTTTGGATTCCTTGGACAAATAATTATCTGATCCTGCCGACTAAGCCAAACATTTTTTGATGATGATGATGCGGTGCTGTTGTTACTGTGATGGTGATGAGCATGAAGGCTCGAATGAGTAAGAGTGTATGGAATTTACGCAATAAGGAGAGGCAAGAGTTGTCCAATGAGTGTGATGCCGACTGGCCTTTATTCAACAGCAGGGGTAGGTTGACACAGTCACGGGAGGGGATAATATAGAACTCATAAACAAACGACTTTTCACAAAACACACAACACTGCTGTGTATCAACTCCATTGTTATGAAATTATGGTAGAAAGTCAGTTAACTGAATCAGATCCTCAAAGGATTGCTGAGGTACACCTCAGTCTACTGCCATTATGCTCTACATTGACCCTTAGTAGGTTCTATGGTACCATAGTACAATAACTGCCCCTTGGGAGACTCTACCATCACTAGCTTAGGTCATTTACATCCATATACAGTACATTCAAAGACACACCAGAGTCCAATCCCAGCTGAAGTCTTCATGTGCACTGTCAAGTAGAGTTGGTAGCTACAGAAAGATGAAGATAAAAGAACTTCATGTGACGCTAAGATTATGATCCCAGTACAGATCTAGCTAAGGCCACTGGGGTAGTGAGAGTTTTTTTAGACAGACCATGTGTTTCTCAGCATAAAACCCACTCTCTCTCTCTCTCTCTCTCTCTGAGGCTGTTGGCATAAAAGAACAAGTGGAACAGGTTCCTGGATTAAGCTCACTGGAGGGTGATCAGAATCAAAGTAGCTGAAGAAAACTCCCTTGTCAAAACCCTCTTTGGGGCCACCAAGGATGTGAAGGAACAATGAAGATTCTTGGCAATGAACCCACTGGAGGATTACCATGGACCGGATGATGCTGTGGAAATTCCAATGCAAGCAGGAACCAGAAGAATTCAAGGTGAAGATGGATGATCCTAAAGTGTCAGTACAGGAGACTGGAACAAAACAATAAAATGGTGGACATGACCCGCACTGGGCTTCAATGGACTCAACTTATGGCGAACAACAAGGGGATCCAGACAAGGTTCTTCCAGGATGAGCACACTCTTCAGAGGGTAGCCAACTTTGGGATATCTGGATAAGGAGCCACAAAATGATAATGGAATGGCAGAAACAATGCACCTGGGCTTCAGCATACTTGACTTCAAATGTAGGAAAACAAAACTTGGTGGGTGCGACTTGCATGGGTTTCAGCATACTCGATTTCGAACTGAGGAAAACAAGAAACGGTGGGTGCAAATTGCATGGGCTTCGATGGACTCAACTTCAGAGGATGACAGAAATGTTGTCAAGTATCTTCTGGATGGACCTCTTCTGGGGAAGAAATATTTTCAAGGATGTCTTCCTCTGGGTAGAGATTAATTCTGTAGAAGTAGGATGGCAGGCAACACCATAGAGTGGTATTGTGGCAGAAGATTGAGTCCATACACATATGTTGGCAACAACAGAGCTGGCAGATACACTTTGACACTGGTCCAAGGGAACTGTTCATTGCTGAGGCAATATGCCCAGAACAGGGGCAAATTCCCAGGATCTGGGGCAATTGTTCATTGCAGGGGCAATTTGCCAAGAACAGAGGAAAAATACCAGGATCCAGGGCAATTGTTCATTCCAGGGGCAATTTACCAGGAACTGGGGAAAATTACAAAATCCAGGGCAATTGTTCATTTCAGGGGCAATTTGCTAGGAACAGGGGCAAATTACCAAAATCTGGGACAATTGTTTGTTACAGGGGCAATTTGCCAGGGACAGGGGCAAATTACCAGGATCCAGGGCAATTGTTCATTACAGGGGCAAATAACCAGAATCCCAGTAACAACACAGTCTTGGTGCTTTGCAATCAACACAGTTCAGAAATCAGCAAATTATGCACATTTTCATCAAATGACAGTCACTAGATGGCAGTTGTGTGCTAAACACCCATCTTGCACTGACCCTTGGTGAAAGTACTATACTTGTGTGGCCCTTCTTGTACCTGGACCTTGCTACCCCTGAAAGCCTTAGGTTTAATGCCCTTCTTTCTCCTGGGCCTTCCCTGCCCTTTTAACTGCTGGGCCCTTTATATACTATGGGTCTACTGCAGGATCAAGGGTTGCCCTTTTCATATGCTTGGGCCTTTGGTGGTTGTGTCCCCTTTAAACACTGTGGGCCTTGCTGCCCTTTAAAATTATGGGCCTGTCTTGTTGTTCCTTTTAAACCATTGGGCCTACATTTGCCTCTTAAGTTACCTGAGGCCTGACATTGTCCTTTAATCTGATAGGCCTGCCTAAGGCCTTGCTGTCAGTACTAGGGGAACCCCTTGCTCTGCCCTCCTTATAAATATTTATAAACCCTATGGGCCTTCTTAAACTGGCCCTCCCATGGGCATCGCTGCACCCTAAATATTTAATTTGTATTTTCTCTGGCCCTCCCAACCCGTCCTCTGATGGTGTTCCATGTGCCAAAACAATTGAAACTTTTATTTAAAATATTTTGGCGCCAGCACTCTTCTCCGTGTTGCCACCAACTCACTGCCCGATCCAGGGTGAAGCTAATGCTGGGAGAAGGGAGATCTTACTGGAAGTGGGAAGAACCTCAGCAGGAGGAACAGGCAATGCGGTGGATGACAGGGGGCCTCTGGAGGGCTGACGCTTTTCTCGGTTGTGACATGGCTCTTCTCTGCTGCTGATGGGGGACCAGCAATAATGTGGAAAACTGGACAAAAAACAATAAACGGGGCAATACAGAGCCCACACTGCCACAGGGGACAGGATTCTTCTATTTCTGGACCTACAACTGCCGGAATTGACCCCAGAATGGATTAGGCGCACAGCAGGAGCAGCCGACTTCTTCACTGGCTGGAGGAGGGCACCAACACAGAGTCGACAAGACTGTTTCAACCCTAGGTAAGCACAAAGTCTCCGTCGCACTCTCTAGGTCCCTCTTCCTCAACAGTCCAGAACAATCTAACAGGAGAACATGGTTCTCCCCTTTGAAAAGATGCTTGGGGGTCCCAGAGCCTGTGCTCAAGCTAATGGCCAGAATTTTGAAATTGGGCATCATGCGATGGCCAGGGATTGCAGTCCCAATGCATGGATGACCATTCCCATGCTGCCTGCTCCAGAGGGGGGGGTCAGAATGGAGCAGAGCAGGCAGCAGCAGGGAAAGCAACACTTTTATTATTATTTTTTTTTAATTGTGACCTGCCTGGTTATCCTGGGGGGGGTCACTCTGAAAGTGCCTGCCACATGAGCCCACTAGCCCACAACTACAACGGAGACCCTTGGGCACGCTATTTAAATTAATAAATCCCCAATTTTCTGTGGTGCCCCTATACTTTTCCCCTTTACTTTGGGGCACTACACTAAACTATGGTGTATTTGGAGGACACTCAGGGGCACTTCCAAAACACTACTCAGACAGTATTGAAGATGAGTCTATTGGCAGTGATGCTGAAGAAGAATAGCACTACTGGCCCACTACTGGCAGAAAGGGAATGTTGCATCAGCCTTTCTCTCATGTCACTCGTGTCCTGTCTCATGCCAGTCACCATTTTGTTTCTTCCACTGAACTGCTATATAGCAAGACTACAAAGGCTAGGGGCTACTCTCTGACTCAATGGAACATACAAAATAATTTCTCTGTAACCCCCCTGTTACCCGGGGTTACTAGAATCCCAGTAAGACCTAGTGGTAGGCAGGGAAGGCAGCTTGTGAAACTCCAATTAAATGGATTTCACACTGTCTCACTCTGTTCTCAGTCTCAGCTGAGACTGAGGGATGACATCACCATAGAACTTTTGCAGCTGCATGAGCCACATTGGAATCTGCAGTTGGGAATTAGGTTAGAATGTTGGGAGTTTTTGAATAGTGAGCTGCAGCAGTTGTGTGTGAGCAGTCTTGAAGAGAGGAGCACAGCAGTCTGTGCACAGGCTCTTGGAACCTAAAGCTCTGATACAGAGCTACATTTAGGGAGAGGTGTGTGTTTCCACCTAAAGAGGAACACAGTAAGCTGTTCGTGAAGTGGTGCAGACCGCTGATACAGGTGTCTGTGCCCCATCCCTGAGGGGATGGGGGTAAAAGGTTTGCCTGTTATTCCAGGGGCAACCTCCTGGTTCTGGCTAGGGAAGAAGCTGCCTTATTTTTCTAAGTTGTGCTGTGGTACCAGAAGCTGTCAAGAATCGCCTGTGGGGCACCTGCAACCAAAGGGTGAGTCTGCTCTTACATGGGAACTATGTTTCACCTGAACTGTTGTAAAGTGGGGATTTGACTGCTTAATCAGTGGGAGGCCTAGAGGAATCGGCTAAGCCAAAATAAAAGTAAGGGGAAAGCCAAGACATGTAGAGGAAATGTGCTATAGCATTTACCTTTTAATCTACACTGCCAAGCTTTTCAGAAAGAGATGTTTAAATATGTTTGAGTCTAGTACAAGGGGAAAGTCAAGGCATGTAGAGGAAATTTGCTATGCATTTACCCTTTAATCTACATTGCCAAGCTTTTCAGAAAGAGTTGTTTAATGTCCAGAGAAATGGCCAGGTATGAATTGCGGAAGCTAGTGGTGGGAGACCCCTATCATTAGTAACCAGGTTCACCTCTATGGATTTGCTCTGTGGCCCTTTTACTTTGCCTCAGGCACTTGGCCAGTGCTGAGGGAAGTACCCAGACATGAGATTGAAAGGAAATTTCCCTTATGGAGTCGTAGGCTCTAAGGTGATTTAGGGAGCCACTGGAAAATTGTATTCCACGTCACATGGAAGGTGTTCGAGTGGCTGGCAGGGGAGCCGAGCCAGGGAAACCCCAAATAGTGTACAAGTTGGGCTATGTACCCAAAGCAGCATGTACGTCCGGGCTGTGTGCCTGGTGGGTCCAAAGCCTGAGAGCTGAAGTGTTGAGGAAGTATTCTGTTTCTCTTATCTGCATTACCAGGAATGTAGCCCCGTGGGGGTCCGTCTATGCTTTGTTTGTTCAGTTTGGATGTGAATAAAAGCCACACTTTAGAATCCTATTCCTGGTATTGGACATTACAGTCATTGCTTCCTGTGTTCGGATTAACTTGGGTGCCCCTGTGCAGAGTAGCCAAACCTAGCCCTTGTGCCAAGTAACCTAGTCCTCCCCGAACCTAGTCCCCACCTGGTACTGCTGTCAGCTTCAACAGCATGCCACCTGTCATTAGCAAAAAGACAGGGAAGAGGGGCTTACATCACACTCACACATTTTTTCTTCAGTCTTTCATTTGTAAGGTTAACATAAATTTGTAAATGATGGTATTGATTTATGGTAGATGTCTTCCAGTTATGTACCCTACGCAAAGTGTCTATCTTGGATAGCATCTAACTCCATTCTCCGCTCTGACTGATCTGCTGCTCTTGAATGGATAGTCATCTATGAAAGAAAGCAAAATTAAAAACACTACATTAAAGTGGGTATTCTCTTTCACAAATCACAATGCTACCTCAATCTGTTTACATAATTACCAATTTTAGTGATTGTGGTGTTGTACTAAAAAATATATATAAATAAATAATATGTAATGTTCATTCGCATTCTAACTGATTAAACACATGTTGAAACTGTGGGGCCCACTGCTGGCAACATAAACAACAAAGCTGGCTTATCAAAAAAATCCATTCAAAAGGGTGGGTGGAAGGGTCCATCCATTATACTCTATGTGTGTATGTGCTCTTTCACAGTGCTGCCTCAGTCTGTCTACACAATTACCAATTTAGTTTTCATGGCATTGTACTACAAAAAATAAATAAAAAAATACACAAAAATAAAAAAAATGAAAACAACTTAGTGTGCATGTGCATCCAAACTGAGTAAAAACCAAAAAGCTGACAAGGAGTGGTGTTGATGGGGGACCTTAATATGCCAGGTACAAACTGGGAAACCATGTCCTCTAAATTGGCCAAGGAGCAGAGGCTGCTGGACGGCTTCCAGGATGTGTTCTTAACACAGCATGTGATGGAGCCTACAAGGGAGGGGCATGTCCTGGACGTGGTTCTGGCAGATGGGGATCTGGTAAGGGACCTGGTTGTAGAGGATCCCCTGACTGGGAGTGACCACAATACTGTCTGGTTTCAAATAAGCATGGGGGAGGAGGGGAGAGATCTAGGACACTGGCAGTGGACTTCAGGGGGGCAGACTTTGTGGGCATGGGAAATATTCTCAAGGATCACTTGAAGGGGATTACATCAATGACAAATGTTGAAAAGAGATGGGGGGTCATAAAACGGGGACTTCATGAGGCAGTCAGGACCTGTGCTAAGTTGAAACATAAGGGAGCAAGGTCACATAAACCATGCTGGTGGTCCAGTGAGGTTCAGGTAGTGGTCAGAGAAAAGAAGGTGTCCTACAAAAATTATAAAACAACAAGAGAGGATAGGGAAAAGGAAATGTACTATCTTGCTTCTAGAAAAGTCACCCGGATGGTGAGGGAGCAAGTCCAGTAAAAGCAGTGGCTGGCAAGGGGATACATGGAGGGAAAAGGGTTCTTCTGGTACATTGGGGAGCAGAGAAAACTAAGGGCCATCTCGGCAGATTGAGATCAGAAGGAGGGTGGGTGAAAGAGGCGAGGGACCAGGCAGCAGTGATAAATAGTACTTCGCCTCTGTGTTCACTGGGAGGGGGATGGGCTATCTACAAAGCAAGGCATGATGGGGATAGAAGTGGTAGTGAGTGGGATCAGGGTTGCAATAGACATGGAGCAAGAGGGAGGGAAGGAGATGTACCCCAGGGGTGTCACATCAGGATAAGGATAAAAAGGCCAGTAAGGTGGAGGGGACAGATAATGCTATCTCCACTGAAAGGGTGTGGGTAGCCCTCAAGGCTCTAAAGAAAGATAAATCTCCTGGGCCGGATGGCATTCATCCGAGAGTACTATGGGAATTGGCAGACATACTGGCTGCTCCCTGGCAGAGCTCTTCCAACAAGTCGCTAGAGAGGGAGGAGGGTACCTAGGGGATTGTCGAGAGGCACATGTGGTACCAATCCATAAAGGGGGTCGAGGGAAGTACCAGGTAACTATAGACCCATCAGTTTGACCTCGGTGGGTGGAAAATTAATGGAGAGTATACTAAAGGAATGATTGGAGGTGTACTTGGAGAAGGTGGGAGGTCTGGATAGTCAGCAACTTGGGTTTGTACCAGGTAGATCATGTCAAACCAATCTTGTGGAGTTCTATGAATGGGTAACATCAGAACTGGACAGGGAAAAGCCTGTGGATGTATTATTCTTGGACTTCAGCAAGGCGTTTGACTCTGTCCCCCACAATGGTCTGGTGGAGAATCTGACAGGGATGGGAGTAGGCCCTTTGATGGTCAGATGGATTGAAAACTGGCTAGCTGGACACACCCAGAGTAGTGGTCGGTGGGGATCTCTCTAACCCTAGAGGTCAGTAGTGGGTACCGCAGGGTTAGTCCTGGGTCCGATCCTGTTTAATGCATACATCGGACATCGGGAGGGTATAGGGTGTGAAATGAGTCTCTTCGCTGATGATTCCAAGATGGGAGCAGTAGTTGAGGGGAAGAGGGAGATTGGCCCTGCAGGGACCTGACACCCTGGAAAGCTGGGTTCACACATGGAAATTAAATTTCAATATCACCAAGTGCAGGTGTTACATCTTGGGCGGGGAAACCCTAAACACAGGTATACCCTGGGAAGGGAGGCACTGGAGGTCTCAACAGGGAAAAAGACCTAGGGGTCGTGGTGGATGCATGTATGAATAACTCTGAGCAGTGCATGAGAGTGGCTAGCAAGGCAAACAGGATGTTGGGATGCATCGTAAGGGGGATCACCTCTAGGAGCAGGGAAGTGATTCTGCCTGTACAATGGACTGGTTAGACCACACCTTGAGTACTGTGTACAGTACTGGAGACCACACTTGAAGAGGGATATACAGCTCCTGGAGAGGGTACAGAGGAGGGCAACTAAGATGATACGAGGACTAGGGGATTTGACGTATGAGGACAGACTTGAGGAGCTCTGCCTGTTTTCATTGGAGGAGAGGAGAGATGGGGGGACATGATTGAGGTCTTCAAGTACCTCAAGGGAATAAATAGGGTAAACATGGAGGGGATCTTTAAACTAAAGCAGGGAGGTATCACCAGAGGGCATGGTTTGAAGTTGGAAGGTGGAAGGGTGGGGGGAGAGGAGGAGGTTTTTCACTGAGAGGGTGGTGGATCCTTGGAATGTGCTGCCTGGAGATCTGGTCAGAGATCCACAGCGGAGGGCTTCAAGAGGGGGTGGGACAGACACAGAAAGCAAATGTATCAGATGATGGCCTTGCCCAGGGGTGGGCATGAATGATAGGGTTTCTGGAACACAAGGGAGGACCTCGGCACCAGACTAGGGATCTGAGGTTTGAGCAGACTCGAAAGACCATAAGGCCTAATCTACTGGCAGTTAGTATAATTTAAAAAAAAAAAGTATAATTAAAACTGTGGGGGCCCAACACTAGCAACACAAACACCACAGTTGGCTTATTAAAAAAAAAAAGTTAAAAAGGGTGGCTGAGAAGGGGCATGGTGTCATAATGCCCCACCCGAAATAGTGCACAGCAGAATGCCACACACATAACGTTGTGCACATAGTGTCGACAAATGATGTCAACTGCAACAGTAACCGTGGAAAACTATGAAAATTGTGTTTTAATGCGGGTGGCTTCACCCCCCCCACACACCCCAGAATTAAAATAACTAACTCCGAGGGGGAGTGGACTTAGTGGATGGGGCAAAACTTTGGAGGGGGGGAAATTCCCCTTTCCCCCCAAAAAAGCTGCAACAGCATGGGACCTGGGGGGGAGTCAAACCACACACCCAGACCCCCCATGCCACTGGGTACTGGCACCCTAGCCACTCCACCATGGGAGCGGCTCGACCAGGCACCTCCCCAGCAGCATCCTTCTCACTTCCTCATGTGATGTACAGTGACAGGGATAATGTGTTTTCCTTATGCCAACAATCCCTGTCACTGTAGGAGGATTAGTGCTTTCAGTAGCACTGTTTCTTCAGCGCTGTTTGGTGCGGCATAATCACCTGGTATCCTGGGAGGGTCCAATATATTTTGTGTGTGCATGCTGCTGTCTTCAAAAAAATCACCTCTCAGACCATCACCTGTCATTTACTGTGTCCTCCTGTGCTGTTACTCTCCTACAGTCACCAAGTCACTTTTGTTAGCAGTGCACAACTTGCTTAACAGACTAAACAAGGTAGCCTGGGATTGCTGTTTATTTGTGTGTGTGTGTGTGTGTGTGTGTGTTTGTGTGTGTGTGTGTCTGTATTGTGTGTCTGTGTGTTATTCTTTGATAACCATGTACGGCCCACTATGCACAAGTACTGGGAGCACTGGGGTGGTTAAAGGAGAAGACTCCTGTATTTTTATGATTTGGATATGTCTGATGTATTTATTATACATTACTTCAATTACTGTACATATGTCAATAAGAGAGCAGTCATTTCTGCTGTTGCAACACATATCTAGATTCTGAAGCTCTGACACAAGGTAGTAAAGTGTCAAGCAAGTCTCCATTTACATGCAAATGGGTCACTTGTAATACAGCCTCTCCCATTCCCTGATGTCACTGCAGCAACAGTGCAGGAGAACACATAAGGTATCAATGCTGTCTATCCTGATTTTAGTTTATGTTTGCAATGACTTAAGACAGTTCTGTAATGCAACTCACACAGGGAGTAGTACTTGTAGCCCTAATACGTATGTGTAGAGCAAATAATACATCTAATAGTATTTCATTCACAGGAAACAGACTCTGTTTCTTTGTACTGCTCATTTCTCTCTGTGAGACAGTGACAACATGTTGTGGAGAGCAGTAGAATCAATCAATCAGACAAGCAAGCAGTCAATGAGCCAATCAGTATTGAACCAGGTGAACACCCATGAGAAGATTCATTTACAAGGTAGGCCTGAGCAGTTTCCCAAAGGATCACAAAAGACTGAATTCCTCCTTTGCACAAATGATACACCCCTTTCAGCAGCCTGAAAGTGGAGAGCTAGATCACTTTCTTTATAAAGTGTATTGTTTTACATTTCAAATGCTCCTTAAATCTGAGTTTCTGACTGGAAATACCAAGTCACGAATGCATATGACATGGGAGGAATGAGCTAAGCAAATACAGAGCACTACAAACACTGAGACTGATTAGTTTCTTTACCTACAACAGCTGAAGTATAGCATCTGATTTGTGAGGGACATCCTACTTCAAATGCTGGCATTACAAAGTGGGGAGGGGCTACCACAGCTTGTCTTCAGTACCTTCAAAGTGAAGTGCTGTAACTCTCACATCACTGCTAATGATTTATAATGGGAATGGGGGCACTTTTAAAGTCATGGACCTGAGGGGCCATCACAGTTCCCAAGGCGATTAGGGAAACTTGTTAAGGGTTAGAGAGTAAGGGACTTTAGTAGGATTTGAACCAGAGTTTCTCTGTTCTTGTGCCTGTGCTTCAACCACTAGATTAACCTTCTTCCATATGCTGCAGCTGAAGCTGTTCTGATACCCGATTCCTTGTTATAGCTGAACTCTTTTATGCCTTACAGCAGCCATCCAATCAATGACTGCCTAGTTACACAGGGAAAGGGGAATTTTTGCAAGATTTTGTGTCACTGCTGGTGTCAATCAAAACAGAGAATGTTAATGCACACATAACATAATATAACAGCTATATAATACCACTTAAAACTCTTGTTGTACCCAGTGTCATTTATTGAGTAAACTGTTTTTGCTAACAGAAACATAAACACAACACATACAGGCACTTCCTTATATGAATACTATATATACATGTCAAATCGGCGCTGCATCACACTCATATGGTCCTAGTTCCTATTAGACCTGCACTTCAGGATGTGCACACCACTTAAAGGGTTCCTCCATTGCTCAAGTGGGGAACCAAACTTTGTGGGTTTGGTTTAGTGGTGGAACTGCATTTAGTGCAGCACCATTATCTGTTGCTCTAATGACAGCATCCTCCAGCAGCATTAATGGTAAAATGGATGACAAACACATTGATCATTTCTGGGGGCTGTATATTTCTATTTATAATCTAGATTTGGACAGCAATAGGATTGCTGGCACTGGAAGAGCACACAACAGTTACCCATAAGGAGTTGGGAAAATATTGGTGTGAAACTATGGGAGACTTCCTTTAAGTACTGACATGATTAGAGTCACACAGTATGCAAGTGGAGGCTGTGGAAAATCAAACTCAGGTCTGCAGGACCAAGCTCTGCCACAACTCATTACTCTAACCTTTAGGCTATACTGCAATACTCAACTCTTACATTGCCTCAGCCTATGTCCCTTTATTCTTGTCTTGTCTCCTGTCATTTATTGCTAGGAATTTAGACTGCAAGATAATAAAACTATGAGCTAATTCAACTTTAGCACCAGTTCAGAATATCTTACTAGACAGATAATGTCCTGTGAACTTACTAACAGCTGGGTCTTGTTAGCTGCCATGCTACTAAACTGTTTTTCTACATAATTTTTCCTTTATATTATACTTTAAAATGAAGGTGCAGACCACGTTTTATGTTGAATGAATGTTGACCATGAATCCAAATCCAAAATTAGAACCAAAACCAGAGGTGATTTGACAAAACCAAAACCTCCCTGGTTTTGCACACCTCTAGTTTTTTCCCAGAATTGTATCTGTTCCACAAAGTTGCTGCTGTGTGAGATCTATGTGTTGTGTCTAAAAGCACTGCATTCAGTAACTATGGTCTGTATTCAGCAACTTGAGCAGCACGCTACGCACTGCATAACTGCCCTAAGGAGGGATGTATGCATGAATCACACACATGTTCCATCTAAGGGGATGCACAGCCAGGGCACACAGCATGTGCAGGCATGGCATGCAACCACCCAAGGGCTGCTCTGCATGGTGTGTGTCAAATGGCCATGTGCTGCATGCATGGCGTAACACATTGTGCAATGCAGATTACACTGAATAAGAGCATGCACAGGCTGTGCCAGAGTTATGCCAGGCAGACCCCAGCAGTAAACCACAGGGTCTAACCTCAACAGCTGCCATCCCATGGGGTATACCTGAACATGCACAGCTGCTATATCTGGCCTCTCCATGGTCCACACATGCCACAGATGTGCAGGGATGTGAAGGCTGGACCCGTACCAGGCAATGACCCCTGTGGGATAATCCACATTGATGTCTCCTGCGGGAATGCCCAGAGGGGCACTATATGCAATGTAGCTGTGGCAGACTCTCACTGTCCCCGCAGTATGCAGTGCCACTGATGCAGGCCTTGTGTCCCCAGTACCCAGGGGTGTGACTTGGTGTGTGTGTGTGTGTAGAAGCAGGCCATGGATCAACCAGTGGTATCCAACAGACCCAGGAATGGGTCCCACACCCAACATGCATACCCTATAGGCCAAGGCATGTCATAGGGCCCCTGAAGCATTGTGTATCAATAGCACCATAATGCACCACATCCAAAGAAGGTGTGACATAAGTGTAACACTCAGAACCCTGCTGTCCCATCACTGGTGCACCTACACCATGGTGCCTTACATAACACAAAGTCCACATTCACCCCCTACTGCCTAAGTCTCCCAAATGGGGTACCCTATCTGAGGATGACCAAGGGGTCTGGCTAATCCCATACCCACGTAAGAAAGCAGACAACACAGTAGACTTCAAAGCAGTGTAATAAGTCATCAAAAGGCACCAACAGGGTCATACCAACAGCATAACACAAAAGATAGTGCTTAAATACTCATAGAAACATGGTAAGAGTGAGCATTCCTTATGGCACAACACGGGAGGTGTTCCTAATAGTCTGTTGAGGTGTATAGCATAAACAGCAGTCCAGAATGTGGATGGGAACCCTCTTGCAAACATCATCCCTCATCTAAGTGTCCCGTCATGTCAGCCTGTTTCCTGGATGTCTCTGGTGATGTAGGCCGCCCATGGGGTGATTTAGTCCTCAGTGGCCAGTTAGAAATAGTAACAGAGTCCAGCTTGGTGCAGGGCTTGCACGGTCCATGGTGTCTGCTGCATACTCTGGTCAGTTGCCCTCAATGTCCTGGAACAGTAAACAGTACTTCATTGTGATTCATCCTGTAGATGGTGTCCATGAGGGATTTGGCATGTACCAGACCTCAGAGAAGCATCAGTGCAATGTCCTTCCCAGTCCATTCTTCATGTGGATCTTTTCCACTGCTGCCTGGTACATCCAGTAATCTCATCCCAGAGCACTTGTAAGACATAGAGATAGTATGTGGGTGGTATTCCACTTTCACCTGATGGAGCAAGAGCCTCTCCACCTGGGACCACTTGGTTATCAGTCTTATGTGGCCCTATAGGGCCTGTTCTTGCTGCAGCCACTGATCCTTATGCTACTGGATAGCAGCTGTTGCTGTTGGCAGTCCTGCAGTGCCACATCTTCTGGCCCTTGATACAGTGTGTTTCCTGGCCTGTGGTTGCCTAGATGGCCCTTATGGGAGGCATTACTACCATGATAGTCCAGGCAACCATGGGGCATGATTTTGCTTCCAAGGCTTGTGAGGTCACCTGTGTGTCCATGTGGGCTGCACAATGCTGTTGTCTTGCTGATGCAGGCCCCATTGCTACACCATTCTACAGCAGTAGCCACCCTCCAGCTCTATTCTATGGTCTTCAGGTCCACCATCCCGTCTTCTGCCCTCCATTGGTGCTCTGAGGTATGGTCATCCCAGGTAGGGGTGGCAGTAGTGCTGCTGGCCCCTGCATTGCACAGTCACCTGTTTCAGTTGCCGGCCTCCGATGTTCCAAGTACCACAGTGGGATCTATCCTGGACACAGTTGTTTTCATTGGTGTTGCTCTGGAGGGGTCACAGCTCTCCTTGAATAGGTGTAGTGTTTCGGCATTGGAGCCCTTGTGGCTGCACATATCACAGCAGTCATGCACCTGTGGGGCAGGGTCTGTTCTTGTCTATGTCCTCAGAGTAGTCATTCCAGCATACCTACGGGTACTGTCACTTCAAATGGGTTTCCACTCCTGGCCATTCCGACACCCTGCAAACAAGGCACACATATTAGCATCTGTCCCATCGAATACTGTACTCTGTCTTAACACAGCTACACAGCATTTAGTTTTATTCTGTATCATTAGCCAGACAGGACTGCTGTTGCAGTGCCTCATCATATATATCTGTCTGTTAGGGTATGCACCCATTCCATTGTTCGGTATACTCTGTATCAGCCCTGTGACCATCCATTGGGGTGCATGTCCTGTTTTCCCTACACTTTAGCAACCTTTGTGTGGCATGGCAAGTATGGTACACACATCAATCCCTCTGTTCCATTGCTGCCTGTTCCCACCATACTGCACAGTCACTTTGCTGGACATATTACCACAGGCCCTATCCATTACTGCCTTGACCATTCATGTGGTGGAAGGGGTAATCACCGATAGTAATCCACTGCAAACACAGCTTGGTCTCACACATCCATGGTGCTAATGCTATTGGGGTTCACCCTGAGGTTTACATACTACCGAACAAAGGGACTGTAAAATTGTTTTCTGCAACTCTGTGGCTCCTGACTCTGGGCTCAGTTTGGCTCCATGTTCACACCCAAGATGTCTGCCTGACCACACAAGCCAGCTTGCTCCCTGTACATGTCCTCCTCTTTGCCTAGACAACTCTTTCACAGGCATGTACCTGGGGTGGGCACTGGCTCTACATACAGATGGGGTAGGGAAAGCAAGAGGGCATGAGTCCTGTTTCCAATCAGTCACAGCCATCCCTGTCAGGGTAATTCACTTGGCAGGGTCCATCTCACTTGCATGTGGGGCAGGGGGCCGGGCTGTGCTGGGCACAGTAGCAGTGATGCAATGCTCAGGACCAGGGTGTATGGGTGACATGATGGACAGTACAGCACACCGGTACCATGACATGTACAACACATCCTTACACACATGTACTGCGCACACATCAGAAAGGTACCATCAATGCTGCCTGGAAGGTTTATGCCTATATTAACATCCACTGGCATGGCATGGATGTCATATTGCTGGCCTGGCACCCGTGTCTGTGGCTCTGCACATTCAGTGTCACTCTTGCCATGTCCACATCTCCTATGCACAATCATGTGTGCACATTGGAGTGATGCATGTTTGAGGTGGTGTGGATCACTTTTTATGGTGAGGTCAAGGAGCACCGTTACTTCCTCCAGTCTCTCCCATGCCCTGCTCTGCATGGTCCAGTGTGCCCTTCACAACTCTCTGTCCAGGCGTGGGCTGTTGGTGAATGCCTTGGGATTTGCATGCCTCCATGGGTGTGCAACTGCACATCCACCTCTATACTCAATTCGTGTAACTGGTTGTGTTTGTAAATAGAGCCCTATATGTGACAGTAAAGTGAAGGTTTTATGAATTTGTGACAGTTTTTCCCCATACATTTGTCTGCAGCTTCATTGCTGCTGCTATGTCAGATTAACATGCTGAGAAATATTGTCTAACATTCCATTTTTCATGAACAATAACACACTACAGTCTGAATTAAGCTACAGTTGCCACATGCCCTAAATGTTTAAGGCACTGGGTCATGGAATGATATGCTTAAGCAATAAGACTCAATGAGGTGTGAGCTATTTAAGCAATAAGACATGACAGGGGCTGTGTTATGGTAGGATAATGGCCCACCAGAGGTGGGTTGAAGCCGAGCACTGAGTGCTTCCATCACCTGAGATGGGCTGTTAGCCCACAATAACACACCCCTTGGAGTGCCTTATTGCAATTATGAAATGGGTTATTTTTTGTCAATTTTATGCCTTTTTTAAACATTTTACTTTTAGCTGGGCCATTGTGCTGGGATAACAGCCCAGCTGAAAGCTGTTCTTGGCCAATCAGAAGCCAGCATTCTTTCTACCCATTTCATAATACCTGATAAAAGAAGTGGCATAATATCATACTCAGTTTAGCTGCAGTAACAGTTTCAAGTCAAGCTGGATTTTACTTGCAGCTGCCACTTTACAAGGACAATTGTTTTCCAGATTGTGGTTTTCTGAGTGTTTATCATGTCCTTTTCAGTTTGAGTCATGTAAGAGCTTGGGATGAAACTGTGGCATATTTACTCACTGTGGCAGTTTTTCTGTTTTATCATAGAAAGCTCAGTTTCTGGCTCACTGCTTGCCATCTTTTGAAGCAGATTCTGCACCATGGGCTTGATTTTAAAGAGCCCTTAGAGTGAAGAGTTGTGTTGCTCTAGGGCTGTAGCGGACTCCAGGTGCGCTTAGGACCCTGTGCCCAATTTTATAGAAGGGTGGACCTGCACCAAAATCCAGGAGTTGTTGCAGCTGTAGGCTACTGTCAAACATTTGACACATCAGCAGGAATTGTCACAGGGATCCAGCCACCTCTGCCCTTGCAACACTAGAGGGCTGGAATGATTTGGGAGGCAGTGAATCTGCATGCTAGGAGACGGCAGGGGGCAGAAGGGACACACAGGGTGCCATAGGTGACATTGGAGAGACAGCAGACATGACAGGGTGTGATGCGCTACCCAGCAGGGGTGCCGTTTGCAAAGTCATACAGCTGTTGGGATGGGACCACTTCGGGGGAGGGGTACCAGGGACAGATAGTGACATGGCCCCAGGTGGACACAGCCCTGGCAGCTGCCCCACAGGTGGCCACCTCGCATAACCCTGTAGGCGGGAGGTAGCCTGCCACAATGTGAGAGGGTGGGTATGAGGGGACCATGGCAGTGCCTGGAGAATATCACCCCACCACAGGCATCCCTTAACCTACAGCTTCAGCTTACTGTTATGTGAGGTGGCCACCAATGGGGCAGCTGCCAGGGCTGTGCCCACCTCAAGCCATGTCACTGTACATCCATGGAACCACCCCCCCGCAGCGGTCCCATCCCAGTGCTGCATGGCTCTGCAAATGGCACCCCTGCTGGGTGCCACATCACATCTAGTCATGCCACTGTCTCTCCAATACCCTCCATTGCACCCCTGTCCCTCATCTTTCCTGGACCCCTTCATTCAGGTCCCCACAATTGCCACTGTGTGTGACTGTGGCAGAAGTTCCTTAGACCACCTCCCGGCTGGTCTAAGTGGAGCCCACTGTTGCATCCATGGTCGGGCTCTGAAAATGTCAAATAAGGGAATGATGCAGTCCCGCTGTGGTGCAAGCCCCTTGCAACCTGGCGCATGGGTAATTCTGTCGCAAGAGTGGTGCAGGGAACTTGGGTGTAAGGCATCTCAATTTTGACACAGCCTGTGTTTGAAAATCGGGATTGCCGAAAGGTTTGATGCAAGGTGCCACTGGCATCATACACCTTTGGAACAGTCACCTTGCATCAAATATCAGCTTTTGGAAACCAAGCCCCACATCATCAGCATAAACAAAATTGTATTTATAGCACTGTATTTTTACCTGGTGAAATATTTTAAATAAAATAATATAAACTGCAGGTTGAACTGACTATCAGACATGGCAAGACTTTTAAGGTTGGGAACCAATATAGCTGTTTATGCCATGTTAGAAATATTTCTAGGTGACTCACTGATTTATAGTGTTGTTTGACTAGGCTGACATAAATAGTACCAGCTGGCACATTATGGGCTTATAAGGAGGTGGCAAAATGTGCCTTTTAGCCAATCAGGTTGCAGGAAATGTTCTACCCATTTTAAAATGTAACTTAAAGCACACCCTGTTGTGAGGAAGAACTATGTTACTGAAAGTGTGGTAGATGCCTGGAACAGACTGCCAGCACAAGTGGCAAAGCTGGAAACAGTGGGGGCTTCAGACGTGGATGGGATAGACATAGGGGAATATTAATTAAGAGAAGGACAAGAGGAAGGGTTGACAGAGACCAGTTAGGGTCTGTGGCGAAGGACTAGGCAGGGATCATCTTGGCAGACTGGGTACACTAAGCAGTCCTTTTCTGCTGGCAAACATAGAAACATAGACTTTGACAGCAGATGAGGACCACTTGGCACACCTAGTCTGCCCATTTCCCTACCTCTTGGATAAGCTGCAGATCCTAGTTAACCAACAGCCTACTTCCTCCTATCTCCACTATAATTGCCTTATGTCTATCCCATGCATTCTTGAATTATCCCACTGTTTTTGACCTCACAACCTCCTCAGGAAGGCCATTCCATGCGTCCACCACCCCTCCATGAAAAAAATACTTCCTCACGTTGCCCCTGAGCCGTCCCCCCTCTATCTTCAAATTGTGCCCCCTTGTTCTTCCGCATCTCTTTTTCTGAAATATGCTACCTTCTTGGACTTTGCTAATTACCTTGAGATACTTGAAAGTTTCTATCATGTCCCCCTCTCCCTCCTTTCCTTGAGGGTATACATATTAAGCTCCTTTAGTCTCTTCATATGGTTTCTGGTGCAGACCCTGCACCAATTGAGTTGCCTACCTCTGGACTGCCTCCATCCTGTCTATGTCCTTGCATAGATCGTGTCTCCAGAACTTCACGCAGCACTCCAGATGAGGTCCCACAAACTGTATGTGCAGAGGGATGACAACTTCCTGTTTTCTACTGGTGATGCCTCTACCTATGCATCCCAGTACCCCCCAGTTCTCCTTACTGCCTTCTCACACTGCTTGCCTACCTTTAGGTAATCTGATATGACCACCACAGGCCTGTTTCTGTTTTTGTTATTGTTTGAACCCCCCATTGTGTACTCTTTCCCTGGGTTTTTCTTTCCCAGGTTCATTACTTTGCACTTCTTTGCAGTAAATCTAAGCTGCCATACTTTTGACCATTTCTCCAACCTTGCCAAGTCCCTTCTCATCCTTTCCACCCCCCCTGTGTATCAACCCTGTTGCAGATCTTTATGCCATCTGCAAAGAGGCATACTTTTCCTTCCAGTCCCTCTGCAATGTCACTTATAAAGACATTAAAAAGGACCAGCCCCAGTACTGAACCCTTGTACCCCGCTAGTAACCCCCCTTTCTTCAGAGTTGACTCTGTTTACTACTACCCCCTGTGTCCTGTTGTCCAGCCAATTTTTTACCCAGGCTACCACCATGGAACCCACTCCCAAGCTTGCTAACTTGTTTATTAATCTTTTGTATAGGCCTGTGTCAAATGCCTTGCTAAAGTCTAGGTAGGCCATGTCCAGAGCCCCTTCCTGGTCTACTACTTTGGTCACCCAGTTAAAGAAAGCTATTTGATTCATCTGACATGACCTTCCTACTGTGAAGCCATGCTGCCCTGGGTTCTGTGCCCTGCTGGCCTCTAGGTACTCAACAATATTTAGATACATCTGACATGACCTTCCCTCTGTAAATATTTGACACATTCTATGTTTCTATGTCTTTATTCTTCATTTAGTGACAATTGGCAAAGGCATGTTAACATACAAATGTTTAGATTCAGTGAAGGTTTTATGTTCAAACTTTTTAAGATCTGTTTCTGTTGCTGAAGGGTTTCAGTATGGAGCACACATTTAACAAATATTGTCTCAAACTGTTATAGTAGTAACAAATGGTCATATATTGTGCATGTTAAAGGGCACATGTTTTGTTTTTTTGTCAGGGGCTCTTTCAAGTATTCTTTCAATCAGCCTTTTGACTGACCCCTTTTGTGATTCAGAGACAGGTGCGTCATATTTGGGGGGAATTCTCTAACTGGCTTCATGGCTCTGGTCCTCCTCCATTTGTGGCAAAGGAAATACATAATTTATCTCGTCCTTCCTGACAGTAGCCCATAAAGCATGGGAGCTATATGTACATGTGCTATTAGTAGACTTATGCATGACACTTTGTGCCAGATAAAGCTCCAAATAAATCAAAACTGCATACATTTAAGAGAGCATCCTGCACCAATGACTTGCCTCAATAAATCACTTTGATTTCTTCAGCTTTGGTGTGGCATGGTTTAAGAACGCTGTTCTGCTTTTGAGCTTTTGTCTTGCCATCCTTAAACAGAGTGGCAGCACTATGACTATTTTAATGTCACTGCACATGCAGGCCAACTCTGTGTAAGTGCTATACAGATGCAAAATATATATTCATTTTTCAGTAGGTCAGACTTAAATAAACACATATTTTAACATCAGAAAATATATGGAGTTCCTCAAATAATCTAGACTCATACATCAGCATCAATTTGTCATCAGTGTGAGATTAGCTTGGGGTAGGAGAGGCACTAGAGAGCCATCCCTATATTTGATCCCCACTATTCGTCAGTTCCAACTTGAAATCTCATAGCACATTATCTATGTCCTCCACTCTTTGGCCAGAATGTGTGTGCATGTGTGTGTGTGTGTGTGTGTGTTGTGGTTGTTGTTGTTGTTGTATGGCCATAATCACTATCAGCTCAAATTGGGAGGGAGAGATACCTGTTTCTTTCCCTCACAATTCATCAGTCCTGACCTCGAGCTCCATTGTTTATAGTATTATTTACATCATAACACTTTTTGGACAGAAACTGTGTGTGTGTGGGGGGGGGGAGTCATCACTAGCATCATCAACATCAGCTCAGGGCAGAAGAGTGCTCCCCTATAGGTTACCCACATCATTCATCAGTTACATCTCTGAGCCCCATAACTCATCATCTATATTATCCACTTTTTGAGCCAGAAACTGAGAAAATGTGTCAGGGCAATGATTTAGGGTGTTAAAACACTGGCTTGGGAACCACGATAGTGCAGGCTCAATCAAGCATAGCTAAATACTCACAGTGTGATGATGAGCAAACGTGTCTCTTAATCTCTTGGTACTCCAGTTTACCAAGCTGTGAAAAGCGCTAAGCAGAATTTTGCCGTAAAATAGATGTTGCACCTCAGCAGGGCTATCTTGGTAAGCAAATTACAGAATGAAAATAAAAAATACATACTAAGAATGGTTAACCTTAACATTTTTGCAGTAACCAGCAGGATAAGTTAACTCAAAATTGCACTAGCCAACCAATAATTACACTAGTGGATGTCACAAACCTACTCAGCAGGTCAGGTCCGCTGCTCCCACAGTGCCAACCTCTGAGCACAGTCTTGTGAACAGGTAACAGAAACAGGGTAACCCTCCTGTCTGTTTTGTGGGTTTGAATCACCTTTGGTCTTAAGATCTGAAGGGATTCAAACTGTGAGCCTTTTGCTAGCATACCCAATGTACAGGCTCAGATTATTCTGCTCTGCGGGGGATGCCATATATCTTTTGCCTACAGGCACCTAATCAGGCGCACACAATGAACTCTTAAAAACTCTATGAAAGACCTCAGATAAACTCTTACCTTTTTCCAGTTTGGTATTACCATTAAGCTATTGCACAGGGCCAACTTTAACGATATATACTTCACTTGTGAAAGAAAGAATTTTAAAGGCACACCAAGCAGTCTCTTTAAAATAGAGGTTTACTTTAAAATAGATAAAATGTGAAACGTAATACAGAACAATATATCACAAAACATACAATCACTTAAAATAACAAAGTTAAAGTGCAACTCCTACCAACAATACACTTAGACTTGTCTATCTAATGTATTCTTATCTTCTTACAGTGCTTATAGATGTTGATGCTTCATAGAGTCCAAACAAGACTGTCTA
Organism: Neoceratodus forsteri; assembly: GCA_016271365.2. Classification (NCBI taxonomy): domain Eukaryota; kingdom Metazoa; phylum Chordata; order Ceratodontiformes; family Ceratodontidae; genus Neoceratodus; species Neoceratodus forsteri. Next base: position 592,059,003 of record CM028133.1, on the reverse strand, counting down.
AAGGTCAGTAACAGCATAATTAAAAACTGTCTTGAACCTGCCTTTCCATGATGTCACCCAGCTCCTCCTCTGTTTATTAAAAATTATACAACCAGGATGTCTCATCAAGCAGGAGGTAAATTAAATAAGGTGACACCAGCAAAACTCATTTCCTCATATGACTTCCCAATCAAGTCTGATTTAGTGTGTCTTCCTGCCCTTCACAGACATCAGAGAACATTTATGACTTAGCACCAAAGTGACATAGCCTGGTTTCTTCCTCTAAACTTCATAAAAGTCTATGATCTCCATCCTGCCAGCTGACAAGCTACAATGAAGTTACATAAACAGGAGATCCTTAATTTATGTCTGTTCTAGTCAAATTATCTCCTGGCTTTTAGGTTAACATCTTGTATCTGAAACCCTTGCAGGGGTCATCCCAGGAACACATCATTTCTCATAACCAGACAAGCACACTACATTTTTATTTAACAAAATCATACAGTGATCAGAACCAGCTGTCAAAGTGTCACAGTGGGCAATTATAATGGAAAATTGTGGGCATTTATGCAGAACAAAATGCAAGTCAAGAAATATTCTATAATTACTACATATTTATCCTACTTCTTTGCTTTTTCTCCAACTACAGTGTAAAATATATGTTCTTGTAGACACATACAACAGGCACCCTAAACCATTGTTTTGTGCTTCAGCTGCATCTGACACTTCTCCATGACCCCACTACCTGAACCAGACAATCATATGGAGGCAGCTGCTTAGTCATGTAACCCTGGCTTGCACATTGAGTTGCCAAAGGAGCAGTCAGCATCTTGTGACTCACCACGATTGCACCTTTACTCAAAGGTCAATGAACAGAGTTAATCAGAGAAAGACATGCTCAGTCCCCATGCTGCCACCAGAAAACTGCAGTTTCAAAAGTGACCATGACATACCAAGTGAGCAGCTGATGGATCATAGCAGCAGCATCAGCAGCAGCCATGGATGACCTACATTAGCCAAGATGGACAGCCTTAGGTATAGGGTTAGCTGCACATGTCTGGACAATTTGCAGTATGCCTCTGACAAATCTAACTTAAATTAGTCCCTGTACCAAAAAATGTTCATCCCCTGATATTCCACTTGCTCTGCAATCAGTACCATCAGTTAGTATATGACACACACACACACCAGCCCTTACAGAAATAATTATATAAAATGTTCTCATGCTGCACACATAAACCTGCCCAAGTGATATGCATGCTGCAAGTATGATTTAAATGGTAAATTGGAACTGATTGCATGCATATGGTATGTGTGCAGTAAGCAAGTGTGGAAACCATGATCTTTATTTTTAATTGGGAAAGACTGTATGCACGTGGCATGCTTGTAAAAAGCAAGTGGTCACTGATAACTGCACATGTAAAAGTTAAATGACTTGCTTAGGCTCTCACCATACACAAGTAGGGGTTGATGAGATTCAGACTCAGGTCTTCATGCCTCCAAGTTCCCTGGTTTGCTGTTCAGTGCATTTAACCACTAAGCCATACTGTCTGCACAACACAAATGGCTCACTTGTACTTTAGTACATACTGTATCTGAATACATCTGCAGGCATGCTGCATGCTTGTAGCCACTGTTATGCTTTTCAGTTTTCTTCTCTTTCTCACCTCAGTTTCACAGTTGAACTGTAGCACACATACCAATGGAAACATATGTGGGTTTTCCCACCCCAATACACAAACATACCCACAAAACCAGTTAATTATTTCCATCTGGCCTGTATGCCTAATATGTTTTCTCCATAGTTTTGAATGCTTCCATGCAAACACACTTTAAGGTACAAACACAAAAGTAGCAATACCTTGACACACACCCTTATGGCCAGTCCCCTCATCCAAGCACACACACTGTAGCGGGTGTGGCCATGCTACTACAGACAACCTGCCAAATATAGAGTTAAGTAAAAAGTCACTTACTTGAGTACTAGGGAGCCAGAGGCAGGAGTCTTTAAGAGATGATGTCCATGGGTCAGAGTTCTGGGGGAATACCCGCTTGAAATGAATGGAGTTATTTTTATTACTATTTTATATGTTATGATGGTGAGTTGGAAAATAATGAAAGCTACTGTTCTACTAACAAGGGCCTTGTTAGTCAAGTGGTGGCCTCCATTACTCTCCAACTCTCCATCAATAATGTACAAAATAGTAATAAAAAAATACCCCATTCATTTTAATGGTGCACACTCCTGCAGTCTCCTTTGCCCTTTTGTCATAATGTGCCTGAGTGTGGGGATGTGGAGGTCAGCTTCAATGGGGGGGACATAAGTCTGACTATAGTGGGGCTCCAATAGTCTGTGCATACCATACCGCCTCAACTGTCTGTGAATTCAAGGGACTGCTCTACAATGTCTGTAACATCTCTAAAAGGTACAACATATTTGTTTTGATTGAAAAGTGATATGCAAATCAGGAAAAATTCAAATCACATGTGATTGTGCTGCTGCTATTTGGTGGAGAGAGTGGATAACACAATACAGACATTGTTGAGTCTGGAGAGTACCTGCAGCATGAGCACATACAGGCCAGGTGGGCACTTGTTGTGTAAAAGATTAAATCCAAATTTAATGCCATTATTGCCACACCATAAGAACAACCTACAGTAGGCACAAATATGGGGGTGGGGCTACTGTCCCTTTCACCCTACCTAAATGGTACCCCTGCTTAATGGTAGATATTCACTCTCAGGTGCTAATGCAATGGTTTACACTGTGTTCTGAGGTACCGTATCTCCATGTTTCATGATGTGTCCTGATCATCATGTAGGCTAGAGTCCCTCATTGTCCCTCATTTTGAGTGTCCATGTCCCTCATTTCAGTGACAAAATGTGAGGTATGGTGTATGCTTCCAAGACCCTACTCAGCACAAAGAGTGCTGAGCATGGCCATAGTGTCTAAGCTCAATACAGAATGACAAAGGGGAAAGTAAGTGAGATGAAATAGTCATGGAGAAACACATTTGTAGCACTAAATATGCATAAGGGATTTGCATGGTCCAAAATAAGCAATAGACTTCACAACACAGAGTCCCCTCTTCGTGCATGTGGAATGGGGGATGTTAACTGGCTATATCCTAGGCATTTAATGCAGTAAGCAAACTGTACTTACAAATTAATGGAGATTTAATGACAAAAATCAAAAGCCATTAAAAAAACTTGCAAAAGGATCAGAATTAATGAGTTTACCTAATTTTTATATGAATTCAAATAAAAATGTATTTTAATGACTCTACTTGCTAGCAGTAATATAAGAAATACTGTAGAAACTGATGTTTTTTTTAATGAGATTAGCACCAGCTTAGCTGCTGCACATATGACAGGAGTGCAGCATGTGAATCTGATGTGCTGTTTAATTGATGTTCACATCAGCTTAACTGCTGCACTCATGTCAAGTGTGCAACACGCGAACCTGATGTAGTTTTTAGAAAATATTCACACCAGCTTATCTGCTGTGCACATGTCAAGCTTGCAGCATGTGAACCTGATTTGCTTTGCAGACCTGGTTCACTTAGGTTCACTTTGTGTATGTGAACTGCATGTAAACATTGCACAATTAAGCATGTATGCATTCTGCATTTACACAGCACACCTATATTTCTGTAAGGAGTGTACAGTTAGGGACAGGCAGCTTGCATATACTGTACAACTGGTGCTTGCCCAAGTCTAGTATCTAGAAATCTGGCAGCAGAGTGGCTGTGTTTGTGAGTAGCTCCTAGAGCAAAGTGCTATTTACAATAGTTTTTTTTCCAAGTATAAAAAATTTTTCTTTCATATCAATTGTCATGCTTGTGATACAGGATATTGTTGTCTCCAGGAAGGTGTCAAACTTATATGGTAGATGTTTGCTGGAAGTCAGGACAATCATATTGGTTTGGTGATTGTTCAGCTCTAATGTAGTTCAGTTTATTACTATAGTTTTACAGTCAATCTATTTTTCTCCCTACTGCGATGCACACACCACCTCCTTCCACCACCACCCCCAGCCATGTCACCTGGCATCCTCAGGGACTTACCTCAAACAGGCAATTCCCCCATGACTTACCCCCCCTCATGGCAGGGGTCGGTGGCAGGCATCTCTACTGCTAACAAATGGATCAGAGGCTTTCCTAATGCCTCCCCCATGGCTTGCCCCCTGTGGCAAGGGTCGATGGCAGGTGCCCAACTGCTGACTAGAGGTGAGTGAAAGTTGGGAATTCCACTTTCACTGAACTTTTGTGAAAATTCGGTCATTTCACAGAATTTTCTGAACTTCTGTCATTGTCGAGATCGAAATCTTCCAAATGAGTTTGGTGGATATTTGATCTGTTCTGCAGAATTTTTTGGCTGAACTGTGGAATGATACACATGAACTGCAGAATAACAGTTCTGAGGAATTTTTTTTTCTGCAGTTTAATTAATTAATCATCAGTACATATAACTTCTTCGAAAATTCAGTAATCAGTTCTGCAGACTTTTTTTCTCCACAGTTTAATACAATAATCCACAATTTATACATTGTTCTAAGTTGGAATTTCCATGAACATTGTTAATTTGATTTCCACACGTTCACGGAAGTGAAAATCTGACTTTCATGGAAATTTCTCAAGTGAAAGTTTTTTTTCGCACACCTCTACTGCCAACAGAATGGATCCAGTACTGGAAAACAGCCCTTCAGCTGGTATGGGCCCTGCAAGGTGACATCTTTATCATGCTATGCACCCATCCCTTTTCCACTTTCCTAGCCCCTCAGAGGAACAAATGTGCAATGCCGTCCACATTCACCCATGCATGCTACTGTGCATGAGATGTTGATAACCACCATCCTTATGTCCCAAAGTGGAGTCTAGCACAGCTCACCCCAAAGCCTCTGTGAGGGTAGACATGCATGGGGAACAGCACCCTCCCACCCCAGAGGAGAGAGCAGTCCACTGAAGCTCGATCCTCCTCTCCCAGCTGACCGCCTTTGACACGTAGTCTGTTCCTGAATCTGGGTCACTGGTGTGAGAAAAGGTAGGTGTACCACAGTACATCAGCCCTCTTGCCACCAGGCCAACTATATTACTATATTTTAACACTGTCTGTGTATGCCTTTGTGTTTTCTGTTGTTGTAGACTCAGGTCATTTCTGGGCATTTTGGCTTCTTTGGTGGCTGTTTTTGTTAAAACTTAATTTGGGTACCAATGATGTGGTGAACTTGCCTATGGAGACAGTGAAACAGACCTCTAAGAGGTTGAAGGAGAGACTGAAAACACAGTCAGCTGCCCTGGCCTTTTCTGAAGTCCTGCATGTTTTGAATGAGGGAATTGGGACCACAGAGTAAGGAAGGACTGGACTGAGGAGCTTAATGGACGGTTGAATGAATGGTATCAGGATGAAGGTACATTTTATGGGGGACTGGGGAGATTCTGGGGTAGAAGACTCTTCAGTGGTGATGGCCTTCTCCAGACAATAGAGTTAGCCAGTGCTCTGGGGTGGTTTGATGTCTACATTGGACAGGTAAACTGACTGCTGGGATAACACAGGCTGGGGAACCACTGAGAAAGGAGAAAGGGTAGGGAACCTAGCTAGGGACTAGTAGCAAGGTGGGTAACACTAAGGTTGACATTCAAATTAGGCTAGAGGATGAGGCCAATGAGGAGGGCTGAGAAAGCCTACATTCATCATAAAAAAAAAAATTAGGGTCCCAATTCTTAAAGCCTAAAATTTGGTATAAGGTGCCTGGGTCAAAGGGCACTGATGCAAGGGGCCCCTTGCATCATAACTTGTAGATGTTCTGATTCTGAGACACCAGCTGTGGCAACCCTGGGATCCCTGTACCTGATCAGCCCTGCACCATCCCATGCATCAGGAACAGGGTGCACCAGGCTGGTAGGGGGCTTGCGGCAGATTCAAGCTGCACCATCCCCTTATTAATGCAAACAGGGGGACAAGTGTGATCCAGGACTTGGGATGTCAGTGCATAAAACAGGCTGCTAGCCAACACTTAGAACAAAAACTGTTTCCCCTCCTTTCCTCTTTTCTTACCAACAAGTTTCTTTACTGAAAGTAAAGTGACAATTAAGAGAATGAATATTGTGCTGTGACTGCAATAATGTCATAATTACTGGTGGCCCTATTTATCAACCAGATGACAAGCACTGTCAAATGCTGTAATAACCCAAAATCCAGTTGTTACGGTGTTTGACAAAGTGAAAGTCACTGACAGGCTGCACGAAAGGTAGTGCCAGCATGAAAAGACCCTGTAACCACGACAGCACTTCCAGATCTTCATTCACCAAATGGACATCATGAATCATGGACTTTTAAATACTTTATAAAGTTTAAACTGCTAAACAAATTCTTGTTTTATCAGTTGTGCAATGTTTTTCATGTAAAATGGTCATCCAGAGAACCACTGCACCAGAGCTCCAATCAGCCCAAATGCCTGTATTTACCAACTGTAACAGTTCATAAATCTCTAAAACTGAAATGGTGTTACCATAGTTTTTTCCTATTTTTGAATGTTCCTGCATCATTGTGTTAAAAGAGAAATGTTTCAAAAATAAAACAGCATTCTTGAAAAAGGTGTTTTTTCTCATGTTGCATAAAGATCTGCTGTGAGCCCCTGTGCCAGTCACCAGTAATTATAAAAGATAAAGTATAGATAAGTGTGTGTTTATAGATTTTTTTTACACACCCTCAGTGTGTAAAAAAAATCTATGAACACTCACTTACCTATCCATTATTCTCTATTTAATATACAAGGTTTGTTGGTTATGTGCTGCTTTTTCAGTGTCTCTATGTATCAACCCTTTATCCCTCGTTCATAGATGACCAAATATGATTATTATTTTGACACTAAAATACTTAATAAACTCACTTTGGAAACCCTTAATGGATGAGGAACAAGGATGATACATATTTCTCTCACATACAGTAAACTATTTAAAACTGTAATATACAAAGTGTTGTATGTATAATACACTATATGTTTTATTACATGGTGTAAGGTGCACTTTAAAGTGTGGATTTAAATGCGGGTCTGTGGTACCATCATGACATGCTCTCTGATGAAGACCTTGTTGAATTTGCCCAGGGGCCCCAAGGTCTAGGTATATACAAGTTCAGTTATACAGGATTGCTGATAGCCACCTCTATATATACAGTTGACTATGGCAAGGTGTAAAGGGCTTGCAGAGAAAATGCAAACAGCCAATAGATGACTGAATGAGGCCCACATACAGGTTAATATGGCTAGCTAGCCAATGGCTGCCAGTGGCTAAGCAAATGAATGATACCACCATATCAATGCATGTATGTGGAGGCTTTAAATGGTTAACGGTTAAACTGAATAAAATAAAATAAATCTTAAAGCATAGTAAGGGTCTGATTTAGAGTTGTCTTATTCAGCAATGCTGTACACCAAAACATATCTTTTTAAAAGGTTACAGCTAAGATAAGAATGCAGCTGCTAGTAACAACAACTGGCCTTGAGAATTGTTCCCCAATTTGGCCACTGTCTGGTTTTTTATCTGTAAACAGAGTATTTTTAAAACAGTCACATCCCCTTGCATGTTTTCTGTATCCTAAAGAGAGTTATTTTTGACAAATAAAAAAACCCTGATTACTTGTTTTTCCATTTAAGAATGACTGCATGTCTCAGCAAAGTATCAAAAAAGTATCTTGTGACTGAGGTATCTAATGGCCAGTGTATTTTTGAACCCGAGTCTTATGACTTGTTGAATGACATATTGTCTGTGTTCAAAACTGCTGAGGTAGTTTTTGGGAAATTCCAGCCTGCATTTTTTCTAAGCTTGCTACATATAAATATGGGACCTATGGTTATGTCCAGTGTCCCTTCAAGAAGATGCAGTCTCAGACAAGATGCAGTCTGAGACTATCCATAGATTGCTCGGGGATCCAGAGACATATGGTTCATGCATCTCTGAAATGCTGTAGCCCTGTAATGCAAATATTACTAGCTGTCTAGATTGCATGTTAGAAACACCCCATTGGCATTGCTCTTTGGCTGTTTACAACTAATTGTAACAGGAACACCTAGGTAGTGGTGGGCTACCTGATGTTTAATAATAATGTTAGCATGTATTCCTTTGTAAACTAGCACAATAGGATTTTTCTGGCAAATCTTATTAATACTATCATAATAAAGTACCACTAATTTGGCAAAGAAATAGCATGTTGGCTTTATTGAATTACTGAGAATTACCAACCAGGAACCTGTATAAACTGTATAATTGGGATCCAATTAACAAAATGGCAAGCCTTAGCCTTGGAGCTGGTTTGGTTGTAATTCTGGTAATTTGGTAAAGTTTTTTTTGTAATCTAGACAGATTCCACACAGGTAAGGGTTATAACCTAACTGTGGGACTGGGAAAATAGTCTAAGGGACTCTTGAGTGTTTGAGTGTACTTGAACCTACAGCAAAAAGGTCTATGGACAGCTATAAGCTGGTAAGGTAATGGAGCATTATGTGGGGTCTGAGGACCCCAGGTTTAAGGGTATTTATGTGGGGGCTTGAGGACCCCAGGTTTAAGAATATGTGAGAGATGTATTAAGGAAAAGTCTCTCAAACAAGCAAGGGTAACTGCCTTTGTAATTTGTGCTTTCTAGAATATATACTGTTAGAGCCAATGATGGCATTTATAGTTCAGGCTGCTTTAGTAGAAAAGCAGCAGCTGATTAAGTAACGTTACAGAAGCAACATTTAGAGAAAGAAAATAAACTACTGTGGATGTATGCACAGTAGGTGTGACTACAGACGGGATGATTTGAAACTCCTCCACCCCCCATGTTCCCTATCTGTGTAGTTTCACTTTTTTTTGTATCAATTTCAAGTTCCCTTGCCTCCTACAGAGGCTAAAACATTTGATCCCAAACCCAGGTACTGGGGATCTCCACTAGTTGGATCTCAACCTAGTACCTAGTACTGCTACAGATTTTTTTTTTTAAACTGCAAACCAGAGCTCTGGGAAAAGACTTGGTTTGGCAGGTTACAGAAATGGCCAAAAGAAAACCTTTGAAAGGGTTAATAGCTGCAGCGTTTGGAAATTATCATGAAGGTCCTGCAGTCAGTTTTCTCAATCGGACCAGTGTATCAGAAAAGAAGAAGGAAAATACCTTGGCACCGGGTAAGTCTGAATTTCTTTTATTTAAAGTTTTTTTTTTATGTCTATCTTTTATTTATGTGATACATATACTAAACAAGGTGATGCTCAGTCTCTTTCTCGCATATTTTTCAGTGTATATCTGTGTTCTGTAATTATGTTCTGTTGTCAAAGTTGCAAGATAGCATTGACTGCCTTTGGTGCATAACATGTTACAGCAAAAAAAGAAAAAGCTTCTTTACCTCATTTCTGACTATTTTAATTAGTTTTATTTTTAATGGAACATTAGTGCTGCCTACATTGGGTCAGTGAAGAACTTTTGTATGTAGTTGTTGGTTGGAGCAGGTAGTGTCGATGGTGGAGAGTTATGATGTCATAGATTGCAATGTGCAGAAAGATTTGTAGTTTGCTGCAATGTGCCATCCACTGCTAGGTGAAATGTAATGTGTTAACAACTATGAATGGCTTTATCATACTTCTAGTTAAACCAGAAACTTTTTGCAAATGGCAGAGTGCCATATTTTGGCTATGCACCAAAAGGTGAAACCATGTTATACTAGATGTGTTCACTTACAGATGGTATGTTGTGCTGTATTTTGAAAGAGTTGGAAGGTGTTTAAAAAAGTGTTTTGTTCTGAAAAGATTTGGCATGGAGATATGTATAAATTTCTTGGTTTAAAAGGTTGTCAGTGTTACAAGACAGGCAGGAGGCAGCACTTATATCTAAAACACGTACAGTTTTCTAATGAAACTATGGGCATTACCTCAGCCAATTGGTGTCAAAGAATGTCAGTCTTATTTTGTGTTAAGTATTTCTTTTTGTGTATGTGTATGTGTGTGTACTGTCTTGGACAGCAGTTTTATTTTGTGCTCTGTTATTATTTAAAGATATTTTAATATCAGTAGTGTTCAAGGACACTACAAAAACAGTTGGGTTTGAGCAACCCTTGCATGCACACTAAGTCAGCTTTTGCATGTTATTTGACCTTCTTGTGTTTCAACATTTTGTTACTACCAGTTCAAACTTGATGTATGTTCCCTACATAAAGCACAACTTTTTACACAAAATGTATGTTTTCATGAAAGCCCACCAAGAGTGAACCACGCAATTTAAATTTTTATTACATAACTAGCATTCTAAGTAAAAAGTAACAAACTTTTTTTTCTCTTCTCCTTTCTTCTGGGCTTGCAGCCAACACAGGTAATGAACATTTGGTTGTAAGCACAATTTCTTTGTTCCTGAATAATATCACGTGATTTCCATACTATGCAACGCAGTCCAGCTGGAAGGGGAGAATTATTCATCACCTCCCCAAACTTTTTTTTTTTTCTTTTTTTTATACTTATACAGTACACTTTTGAAAAAGGACTATTACAGCTGTTTTTGAGAGTTGACCATCTACAGTTAAAAAAAACAATGGCTTTTGTTTTTATGTGTAACCATGGTGTAATCATTTTTTTTTTTTTAAAATGCATTCTAAGAAATGTGTATATGGTATTACCATCAATCCAGATCTTTTATAAACTCAGCTGACATTTTGTCATGCTTAGGATAAGGGAACCCAGGGACGCTTGGCTTCTTTTATCCTATGAAAATAATCTTGTTTTATTTTTAAACTTGTGTATGTTTGTTTTTGTTGTTTGTGTGTTTCTTCTCTTTCTTCTAGAGAAAAAGAAGTTCCCCATCTTATAGTAAGGTATGAAACTTACTAAACTAATTGTAATATTATCTTGTTATAATTTAAAGTGTGGTTGGTGGGGACTGCAATGGGGCGACCCCATTACCATTTATCCAGTGCACACCTTTTTAAGGTGCTGCACGACTGGCTACTAATATTGCCAGACCATTTTTGGGTTAATATCCATGTCACCATCTGCAGCTAACCTTTTTATTGCTACAGTATTTGAGCTGTCTCTTCCACCAGTAGGAGCTGGGGGGGGCATACTACCCTTCCTTCCAGTGTAATACCCACAACAGTTGCAAGGTACATTACTGTCTCCCCATAGGGGTAAATACCAGAAAATGTGTATTTGCTAATAATTGTTTCTTATTTACAGGTTTTAAAAAGACCCAAGGTATTTTAACAGTATAACCCAGCCCAAGTCCTTCTGCATTTTCTAGTGCAAACAGTTAAACCTCACACCTATTATTAGTACAAGGGCTTCTGCCCTCAACAAGTAATCAGTTAAGCTGGAGGGGGAATTGTGTATGTATTTCCACACATATTCATGTCTTTTGATTGTCTTTTCAGCTTTCATATCCTGTCAAAACAAATGTAAAACAACTTCTCATAGCCTTACAGCAATTGATGCAATTGTTTGCTTTCTATAAGTGCAAACAAAGTTTTTTTATAATTACAAAGTTCTAAGCATCGCAGACCCTGAAAAAGTCTTACAAGGTAGCAAAACAGAGTGGTGGATTGCTCCAATAATATTTTTCAACCAAAACTAAGTAATTTTTATCAAGGACTGCAACTTATTCCATGGTTATAGTTCAACAAGTAAAGTCACAATCTCTAAGATTCCTGGACTTTGACTTAAATTTGCAGTCTATATTTGTTGTTTAAAATGTATTTTATTCATTATGCTCAATACTGAAATTGTTCTATTGCAAAAATGCTTATGTTTCATGTTTATGTTATAATGTTTTGATATACATCTTGCTACACTGTAGCATGTGTGTATTCAGAAAAGTGCTCCACATGTATAAATGTTTTTAATGCTCATAACCAAACCTAAATACTGGGGCCAGCATTGCTGACCCATCCCTACAATATGTTCCAAAGCAAACCACAGAAAAATCAATACTCTGTCTCATTACTCCAGGTACCCTGAAGAATGAGTGCACTTTATGCAGGTTTTGTCATTTTAAATCTTAACAATTATAATATGCAGAATTTAGATTGTGCTCCAAACCCATGCTTCAAGCCTTACTTCACTCAGTACTTTGGAGTATTTCACTATACAGGGTAAAGAAGGTAGACCTTTCACTTGTCACAGGTGCACTAGGCACTGTTATTAAATTGGCATAGGCCAACAACATATGTACTTGTTGCACTATCGCATAGTGTAACAGGCATATTGCTATGAACTATATGTTTGAAGCATGTTATTGTAACATTACAAGATTTTATAGCTCAGGTCTCAGTTAGGCCTGCAAGCAACAGACAGAAATTATGTTCATCACTGTATAGTTGCTTCTGTAATTTGAAAGCAGGGTGTAACCATAACATTATCATGGATTTACAGATGGTCAAATGGTATATTGGACCTCGGTCTGCACCCCCAGGTGGGCTGTTGACATCCCATTTTTATTTTTCTCTTTCCAATTGCCAGAATTTAGGCTCTGTCACACCACTCTTTACAGAACAAAAGTCATTGGTTTAAAAGATTGTCATTTAATGTTTTTAATTCAGTTTCTAACACACTTTGCAAGTTTGCAGGTTTCTGTGGTGTGGCACACACAAGATCTCCATGTACAGCAGCAGTAACACTTTTATCTAAGTAGCCAAAAACCTTCATCTTTTCCCTGAAAAGAAAACAACTACCACAGCTTTAATGTTATCACTATCTTTGTGCCTGACTGGTTCCATATAAGGACTACTACATGAAACAGAATATTATTACCTCTGCAAGTGTAATGTTTTAAGCAAAATTACACATATTTGTAGAACTTTAAATTAACTGAAAAAGGTCCAGTCAGTTCAGACTCTACAATCAAGCTTATTGTTTCCGCTTACTATGAAGTTAAGTCTGGGGTAGGGGCAATCCCCTAACTTCAGCAAGAAGATTCTTCTTCAATTGATCTTCAAGCAAAACATCCATTTTCTTCACTTCTGCTTGTTCCAAACATGGCTAGTACTTTATACAAACCTATTGCTCTATTATGGACTCTGTTTTTTATGGTTTATTGTAAACTGTTACCTTTTTATGGACTGTTAATCTTTGTGCCGGGGTGTAATCAACTACCACAACACAAATGCCATGCCAGTGTGTGTGTGTGTGTGTGTGTGTGGCTACTCCATTAAAAGGACTCAATGCACAATCTAATGCACCCCTGGGCAATGTGTCTGCCAATCAGCCATCCAGCAGACAGCAACATGAACACTGACTTTTCTACTATGCTGGTGTTTTGTTTTTAAATTACTGTCTGCATTGCCCCATGTGCCTTGCAGGGTTACCACAATTCTGCAAATGACATTTCACCTGTACTGTAATTACACCAACCTGTGGTTACTTATATGAACTTTATGGACTGTTAATTTCATGACTGTTAGTTTTATAATGACTACTGTATCTAACAAGAGACATTATCAACAGATTCTTCAATCAAGCTCCAAGGGTGTGCCACACCTCAACACAAGGTAGCATCTACCTTATCCACTCTCAAAGTGGATTCCATGAACTCTTCTTCATCAACAAATATTGTTATGTCATATTGTGTTACATGTGGTATCACATGTTAGCATCTTTTTACATATTTCAATTGTGGTGTTGACATCCCTGAGTTCTGCACTATGTTTTACAAACTCACCATTTGTGTTCCATCTGTAACTACCCCTGTACCAACTCCAGAACAGGATGCTTTTCATAAATGTCTTGACTATCTGTATGCTGGCAACCCATTTTAAATCATATACCTATTCACCTAGACTAACAGTTTAAGAGTAAAAATGTTTATTTAGTTTTTTTAACCTTCAGTTAATAACTAATCTTTACATTTATGTTCCATTTTTGTAAAGGTTCGAGTCCCTCAGGAGCCTCTTTACCTTTAAGGTGGGGACTGTTGAATTTGCCTAGGATCCCCAAGGTCTAGGTATATGCAAGTTCAGTTATACAGGATTGCTGATAGCCACCTCTATATATACAGTTGACTATGGCAAGGTGTAAAGGGCTTGCAGAGAAAATGCAAATGGCCAATAGATGAATGAATGAGGCCCACATACAGGTTAATGTGGCTAGCTAGCCAATGGCTGCCAGTGGCTAAGCAAATGAATGATACCACCATATCAATGCATGTATGTGGAGGTTTAAATGGTTAACGGTTAAACTGAAGAAAATAAATAAATATTAAAGCATAGTCAGGGTCTGATTTAGAGTTGTCTTATTCAGCAATGATGTATACCAAAACATATCTTTTAAAAGGTTACAGCTAAGATAAGAATGCAGCTGCTAGTAACAACTGGCCTTGAGAATTGAGTTCCCCAATTTGACCACTGTCTGTTTTTTTATCTGTAAACTTAGTATTTTTAAAACAGTCACATCCCCTTGCATGTTTTCTGTATCCTAAAGAGAGTTATTTTTGACAAATAAAAAAAAACCCGATTACTTGTTTTTCCATTTAAGAATGACTGCATGTCTCGGCAAAGTATCAAAAAAGTATCTTGTGCCCAAGGTATCTAATGGCCAGTGTATTTTTGAACCTGAGTCTTATGACTTGTTGAATGACATATTGTCTCTGTTCAAAACTGCTGAGGTAGTTTTTGTGAAATTACAGCCTTGCATTTTTTTCTAAGCTTGCTACACATAAATATGGGACCTATGGTTATATCCAGCGTCCCTTCGAGAAGACGCAGTCTTGGTCAAGTTGCAGTCTGAGACTATCCACAGATTGCTCGGGGGATCCAGAGACATATGGTTCATGTGTCTCTGAAATGCTGTAGCCCTGTAATGCAAATATTACTAGCTGTCTAGATTGCATGTTAGAAACACTCCATTGGCATTGCCCTTTGCCTGTTTTACAACTAAATTGTAACAGGAACACCTAGGTAGTGGTGGGCTACCTGATGTTTAAAAATAATGTTAGTATGTATTCCCTTTTGTAAACTAGCACAATAGGATTTTTCTGGCTAATCTTATTAATACTATCATAATAAAGTACCACTAATTTGGCAAAGAAATAGCATGTTGGCGTTATTGAATTACTGAGAATTACCAACCATGAACCTGTATAAACTGTATAATTGATCCAATTAACACCTAGTGGTAGAAGTACTGGAGCTGCCAGATTGTATTCTCTGATGTTGACTTTGCAATAAATTTCACTGTTAACTGCAGATTTGGCTCATGGAATCACTGAAGTGCAAAACCTTTTTTTTTTATCATCCACTTATTCTGGATTCTGAAAGGCAGCCAGACCCACCAGAGCTTAAACCAGCCAAAAGCTTTTCTAACTGACTGTGCACCACTCCACAGGTAGTGGTGAGCTAGCACCCCATGTTGCTCGCCCCAACTGCCACAAGGGCAAACAGTTCCCCATTTGTCATTTACTGCAGAAGTTAGTTTTTTTGTGTCATAACACAATGGACAATCATGCAGTCACAGTGTACTGCCAGAGTTTATGATTCCTTAGGAGTGCAGCTTGAGCAATGTCTTACATGGCTGATGGTGTGGCATCTACCCACTGACCAGTCTATTTCAATGGCCCACTCAAAGCACTCTCACATTGCTCGATAAACTAAGTATGGCTATTCACTAGTGCTGTGTGGAATTTTCACATTCCGGTGGAATGAAATTCCACTGAATTTTCAAAATTCTGCCAACATTCCACCAGAAATAGAATGGTGCAATTCCAAAGCAGAAAATAGTTGTGGAATGATTTCCCCCCTGAACAAAAGGCTGTTCCATGGAATATTATTCCACTGGTCACAGTAGGCAGAATTCTACAGAAGAACCAATGAAATTCCAGTGAAATTCCACCGCGGAATGGTCATTCGTGCTAATTCTGCTGGCAGAAGTCCTCATTTGCACAGTACAGTTAGTCACTTTTTCTTTGATTTTGGGCAGAATGGTTGTTAGATATACCACAGTACTATTTAACTACATCCACAGCTGTCCATGTCCCTATGCAGCACCGCTCCACCAAACCCTCCCATGTGCCATTTGTGTAAAGCATATGGGAGCAGCTGTTGTAATGGCATGGGTGAACCAAGGCAAAGTAATGGCACTTGAAACAAAAGGTACAGCAGTGTCAAAATAACACATTTATTGCAAATGAAAACACAAATTGTCTGAGAGCAATCCTGTTGCTCCAGTAGTTAACCCCAGCACTTCAACTCTCTCGCGAGTCTTCCTTAGGGGGGAGGGGGGCTGGTAGGAGACCAGTTTTCTTTTAAACATGAAAACATGAATATTAGTTAGGAAGTGAAGCCCTGAACAACCACAAGTGTAATAGCAAACTTGGTGATTACAAAATTAGGTGATAGAATAAATGTGTTCAAACACTGTCATTCACATTGTATTCAACTTGACAAGGAAAGCTGCTTATTTTCAGCACTAATCCTCTATTTTAAAAATGCAATGCATCTAAATCAGTCATACTTTAAATACATAAATCATATTTCATGACTAATGTTACAAACTAAAACAAAGGGAGAGAAACACCTCAAACCCAGACATCATTAAATTTCATTCATGGCAGCTAAATCAAAGACCCTCAGTGAATAAGTATCAAGGCAATCCAGAAGGGATAAATTAGACAAGGTAGGTTTGGGGCTGGCCGCCCTGTATATAGTGAGTACCGGCCCTGCGTTTTTTGATCATGAGAACTACCTGTGGACTTGCATGCTGTAGGTGTTTGGCACCAGGACCCCCTCCAATGTGGGAATCATGCGCAGGGTTCCTGGTACACTGGGGATTGATGCAAGCTGCCTTTTGATGCAGCTTACATTGACCTTTGAGAATTGTTCCCAAGGAGACACAGAAAGAATAAGGGAGAAGAAATAATAAAAAGTAAGAGGTGATCAGAAGAAAGATGGAACGGGGTCTTACTAAATGCCAGTAGTCTGGGAAACACAATTAGTGAGTTCCAGGCAATGGTGGCAGACACTGAGATGGACCTAGGAAACATCACAGAAACTTAGGCAACAGAGAATAATGATTGGGACTTGACTGTCCCAAGTTTCACCATGTTTAGATGGGATAGTCGAAAATACAAAGGAAGATGAGTAGCCCTATATGACAGGGAAGGCAAGGAGCCACTGGAGGATGGAAACATCAGAGGAAGTAATGGAGAAACAGAAAATTTGTGAGTTCAGCTCATGTCAACATCAGGCAAGAAACTTTCGATGGGGTTGTCTCCAGGACAGGAGGAGAGAGAGATAAGGAACTAGAGACACAACTATAAAGAGGGTGGCAAAGGGGGAACAGGTGGTGATGGGAGATCTAAACCTGCCAGATATTGATTGGGTCATTCTAGCAGCCAGGATCTCCAGAAGTCAGAACCTGCTAGATAAATTACAGGACAGTCTGCTGGGGTTGTACATCACAATAGCGAGGGGTAAACGATGACCACCACAAACAGCCCAAAGAGAACAGTGAGAGCACATATGGAGAGAGTTCTTTTGTAGGGGGCTTCACCCCTCCATTGCCCCCCCACACCCCTTAACATATATACAAACTCTGGGGGGGATGCACCTTGAGGAGGGGGGCAACCATAGGTTGCCGCCTGTGCTTGTGCTGTTTTGATGTTGACGTCTTCACCGCATGGTTTTTCCCTTGGTATCTTGATGGGCTACCATCTGCTGGTGCAGTTGATTAAGGCACTCACTAGGCAAGCTGCCATTTTCAATGTGGTGCCACCAACTCAGAAGCTGTAGCAGGATTGTGGGTAGGGTCGCCACAAGCATCCAGTGACCATAACTCCATTTGGTTTGATCTTGTCCTTGGGATGAATAAGCCCTAGTCAAAGGCTGAAGCCCTAGATTTCAGAAGGGCAAACTTTAACTCAGTGTAGGAACTGGTCCTGGACAGTTAGTTAGAGTGGACAGCATCGGTGATATGGAGGAAAGATGGGGGGCAATCAATAAGGCCATTCTTGAGGCAAAAAAGTCTTTCATGAGAACAGTAATAAGAAGCATTTGTCAATGCCGAATGTTGTCTTGCTGACATTGGCATCAGTAGTTCAGGAGTTGAACAGTGCATAATAGGAATGGCAGTGAAGTATGAAAGTGATGTCAAACCCCACATCACCCTACAGAGACTGACAGGCACTGAGGTGTGCCTTGTGCATAAGCCATAATGTTCATGGCAGTTCAGCTCACCCTACCCTGCAGTGCGACAAATATTGCGTTGTGCCTTGGGGTCCTCAGGCCTTTCGCTCACCCCATTCTGCCATAACGCTCATGGCATTTTACCTCACCCTATCCTGCAGACACTGACAAGTGCCAAGTTGTGCCTTGGGGTGTTCGGCTTTACAGTCACCCCATTTCATAAGGGCATACACTGAAATGGGTGCAGCATAGGAGAATGGGGTGAACTGTGGGTCTGAAGAGTCCAAGGCACACCTCGATGCCTGTCAGTGGCTTGAGGGTGGGGGGGGGGACATGGCATGAGCATGACAGCCAGCAATGCAAAGACACACTCCTGACACCTGTCAGTCTGCACAGGGTGGGACGTTATGGTTAGAAACCCTAATGCCCTGGCTGTTTGTTGGTATTTGCACTACAAATTTGCAACACAGCATTTTGAGACCCCCACCTCATGAAAGTGTTTGGGTCCTCTGCTCATGAATAGTGGCACTGTGATTTTGTTAATCTGTCCTGAACATTGATTTCTCACAGTGACTGTGCCATTCTGAGCCAGATGGGAAAACACCATTTGGGCAGGATGAAAATGACAGCTGTATGATTCATAGGTAAGTGTGAAGAGATGACAGTGTTGAAAATCTTGAGTGAAAATATTAAAATGCTCGAATTTACTACATATAGAAACCGCGAATGCACACTCGTAACACAGTCATTTAGTGGAATTTTTCACCAAATTTTCAATATAGGCAGTTTGGAACCTCTGCTCATGAACACTGCCACTATGATTTTCTTCATCTGTCCTGATCGTTGGTTTCCCACAGTGACCTCGCGATAATGCACCATTTGTGTGAAAACACATTTCAGGCAGGATCTACAAAATGACAGCTGTACTGTTCATAAGGACATGTGCAAAATTGACAATGTTGAAAATGTTGAGTGAAAATATTACAAATTGTCGAGGTTATGAGTGCACATGGAAACTGCTCAAAACACGCTTGTAACATAGTCATTTTATGGACTTTTGTCAGCAAATTTTCAACATAGGCATTTTAGGATCTCTGCTCATGAACAGTGCCACTGTGATTTTCATAATCTGTCCCGAAACACTGATTTACCACAGAGATTGCACTATTCTGCGCCGGTACTGCGAAAACACATTTTGGCCAGACGTAAAAAAGACAGCTACACTTTTCATAAGTAGGTGTGAAAAAATGGCAATGTTGAACATTTGGAGTAAAAATATTACAAATTGGTGAAGCTACGAGTGCACGTGGAAACCGCGCAATGCACTCTCATAACATAGTCATTTTTGGGAATTTTTTCACCAAATTTGCAACATAGGCTTTTTGGGAGCCCACCTCATGAACGGCAACACTGTCACTTCATTACTTGGTCCCAAAAGGTGATTCCACACAGTGACCGCAAAATCACCTTTCAGGACCATACAATACTATGATAGTGACTGAATTCATGAGGAGGGGTCCCAAAAACCCCATGTTGAAAATTTCGTGCCACATCCCCGAAAATGCGAGATATGCACCAACATTGAAAAACCTTATTTATGCCATTATACAGCTTACCGCATTTCTTCAGTTCGTGGTCGGCTTTGAAGAGTGCAGACGTGTTCCTGGTCCACTGAAGATCATCATGTTGGGCTCCAGAGGTAAGTATGAGGTGATGGGGGTATGGGGAGGCAGGGTGCGCAGAGGGTGGGAGCGGGTTGTGGGAGGGGCCACCCACTCAACGAGGGACTGCTTCCTGGTTTGCAGGTTAAAAAAACCAAAAACATTGTGGGATGCTTTTTTTCTTTAGAGGGACATTTGGCATGCTGGGGTGGGCCCCAGCGTGCCACCTGAGTGTTTTTTGGGGGGCTGTAGCCGATGGGGGATTGGGCACCCCACTGGCTATACAGAGTTGGGGGGTCGCATGAGCAGAGGGGGATTGGGCACCCCCTTGGCACACAAGAAATGGGGGGTACATTATGCAACAGGGATTGGGCACCACCATCAGCAAATTAGTTTAGGAGGGGGCATGCCGACAGGGGAATTGGGCACCCTGTCAGCTTTCAGAGGGACTGTTTCTTGAAGGGACACTAGATGAGGCAGCAGTAATTGGATTGCCGCACTCAGGGCCTGCCCAGTGGCACCCCCTGGATTGCACCGGCAATTTCTTGCAAGGTGGTAGCACATTTTCTGAACTGCTGTCTTAGACAGTGTGCTATGCCATTGGTGCCACAGAGTCCAGCCACAGAAAGCAGTGTGGCACCATTGGCTGCAGCAGGACCCCACTCTCAAACCGGCTTCTCCACTGAAGCAACCACAATATGTTGTCTGTGCTGCATGTGCAAGACAACATAAAAAGAAGGAAGTACAAGACACCAATGAGCCTCTCTGTAAAGGTCAGTGAAGGAGATAGGAAAAGAGAGACAAAAAGAAGGCCTTCGCCAGGTACAAGGAAAAACAAGGAGAGGAAGAATAGAGAGAGTACCAAATGAGAACAAGGGAAACCAAGAGGGTGGTTAGAGAAGCAAAGGTAGACACAGAGATACATATTATGGATGGGATCAAGGGATTGAAAAGACAGTTCTTTAGGTATATTATGGACAAAAGAAAGAAGGGATAAGGAATTTTAATGCTAACAGCAGGAGGGAGGGTAGCTGAGGAGGACAAAGAGAAAGCAACCATTCTTAATGACTACTTCTGCTCTGCATTCACAAGAGAAGATAGAAGGCCTCTGCCAGAGGGTGGCATTAAGATAGCTGTAAGGGGATCCCTGAGATTTGGCAGCAATTATTTACCAGTGAAAGGGTTCAGAATGGGCTATCAGCACTAAAGATAGATAAGGCCCCAAGTCCAGATATGATGCTTCCAAGGGTGCTCAAGAAATTGGCAACAGAATTAACTGAACCCCTGGTAGGGTTGTTCTTTTTTTTTATGCCTCCCCTTCCTCCTTGGCTGCCCACTCCTTCAGGCCTCTTACACCCTTCCCAATTGCCTGCCCATTCCCATGCCAGCCACTTACCTCATATTTGCGACTCCCCTAGGTAACCTGGTGTATCCCTTCGCTGGACGGGTCCCCCTCCTCCAAGGGGGAAGGCACCAGTGGGGCTGTCCAGCACACACAACTTGGCCCTGGGTGTCGCTGAGGTGTCCCTGTCATGGGTTCAGTGGCAATGGAGGACTTGGAACCATCATCTAGCCAGCCAGGGAGCATTTTCTCTTGTTTTCTTGGGGAGTGACGTCCTGATGTCAAGGCAGACGCCAACGTCTGTCAGTCCCCCTGCACGGAGACTGATGTTCTGCTGTGCCCCCAGCCTCTGCCAGGGGCCAGCAGTTGCCGATGCACATCCCCACCCTCCCCCCAGAGAAGAAGAGCTGTCCCCGGATGCTTCATCCTTCTCCTCCTGGCTGGCCCTCTAGCAACCCGAGTCCATTCCCAAACCCAGGTCACCAGCATAGCAGATGGAAATCCAACCACTGCACCGAAGGGCCAGTGGTAGGGTTGTTCAATAACTCAGTTCAAGTGGGTAGTTCAAAAGACTGAAGTGTAGCTGATATAATCCTGCTCCATGAAATGGGAAAAAGAAGCAACCAGGTAACTACAGACCTGTCAGTCTTACCTCTATTATGGTCAAACTGATGGAGACACTAGTCAGAGATGACCTTGTGGACTGCCTGGAGATCAATGGGTTCCAGGATCCTAAACAGCAAAAGTTCATGGTGGGAGGTCTTGTCAGACCAACCTGATAGTATTCTTGATTGGGTAACTAGGGTAGTGGATAAGGGCAATGCTGTAGATTTACTGTACTTCGATTTCAGCAAGGCTATAGTCTTGGTGTCTCACAGAAGGTTAATGAAGAAGTTAGAAGATCTGAATGCAGCAAAGGGTACAGTTAGATGGGTGAGAAATTGGTTGGAAGCAGACAGCAGAGAGCTGAGGTTAACAGAGTTAAATCAGAAAAGAAGGAGGTTGCCAATGGGGTGTGAAAAGGATCAGTCCTGGGTCTAGTCCTTTTCAAAATGTTCATCAGCGACATGGGAGAAGAAATCCAGGGCAAAATGTGTTTCTTTCCAGATGATACTAAACTTTGTGGCATGGTAGACAGCAAGAAGGAGGATAGGGAAATGCATAGAGACTTGCAAGCCAAAGACTATAACGTGGTCAAAGTTTTGGCAGTTGAAACTCAATACCACAAAGTGCAAGGTAATACATAAAGGGAATAATAGCCCCAGGGCAGAATACATGATAGAGGGGTAAAGCTGGGCATGACCTCTGAGGAAAGAATCTAGTAGCCATCATCAGTGACCTTAAAACAATCAAACCAGTGTAACAAAGCCTACAGTAAGGCAAACAGGATACTGGGATGTATAGGAAGGGTATTAATAGCAGAAGGAAGGAAACATAAAACATAGATGATGACAGCAGATAAGGACCACAAGGCCCATCCAGTCTGCCAATTTCTTTTTCTACCTTATGAATGTGTCATCAGCCTTTGCTCTATCAATGGCCTATCTATTCATAATAATCTGTATTGCTCCCTTATGCCTATCCCATGCCTTTTTGAAGCCCTGCACTGTATTCATATCCACCACTTCCTGAGGTAGACCGTTCCATGCATCCACCATCCTTTCTGTGAAAAAGAACTTCCTCACATTACCCCTTAATCGGCCTCCATCTAATCTCATGCCGTGTCCTCTTGTCCTGCTATTTTTCTTACATTGAAACATGTTATACTTTTTCACCTTGTTAATGTCCTTAAGGTGTTTGAATGTTTTGATCGTATCACCTCTCTCTCTCCTTTGCTCTAGGGTATACATGTTGAGCTCCATTAATCTGTCCTCATATGTTTTCTGATGCAGTCCCTGCACCATTTTGGTTGCCCTTCTCTGGACTGCCTCAATTTGGTTAATGTCCTTGTGAAGGTGTGGCCTCCGGTACTACACTCAGTACTCCAGATGGGGCCTAGCCAGTGTCTTGTAAAGAGGGATTATTACCTCCCTCTTCTGACTTGTGATACCCCTAATAATACACCCCAACATACCCCTAGCCTTACCTACTGCTTTAGTGGTCTGCTTGGATGATTTCAGGTCATTGGTGATGATGATGCCCAAGTCTTTTTCTTCCCTTATGACTGCCAGCAACTCCCCTCTCAGCATACAGGTGGCTTCAAGGTTTTTCTTCTCTTTGTGCATGATCTTGCACTTCTTTGCATTAAACCCCAGTTGCCACTCTTCCAACCATTTTGCTAGTTTATCCAGATCTCTTCTCATTCTGCCCACCCCATCTGTATCATCTACTCTGTTGCAGAGCTTGGTGTCATCTGCAAACAGACAAACCTTACCCTCCAGTCCATTTACAATGTCACTGATGAAGATATTGAAGAGGACTGGCCCCAGAACTGATCCCTGAGGTACCCCGCTTGTGACTTGCATCTCTTCTGACTGTATACCATTTGCCACCACTCTCTGTTTTCTGCCCATCAACCAGTTTGCCACCCAGTTGACCAACTTCTGACCCACCCCAAGCCTACCCAGCTTATTAATTAATCTTCTATGTGGAACAGTATCAAAAGCTTTGCTGAAGTCAAGGTAGGTGACATAAACTGCTCCCCCTTGGTCCACCACTCTGGTTACCCAGTCAAAGAAATCTATGGGATTAGTTTGACAGGACCTTCCTACTACCTCTTTGTAGGTCACTGTTGAAGCCCCACCTGGAATACTGTGTCCAGTTCTGGAGTCCTTACCTAAGAAAAGATAAAGACAGGCTGCAGAGAGTGCAATAAAGGGTAACCAGAATGATTCAGGGCCAGCTGGACAGCTCTTACTAGGATTAACTGAAGGTGTTGAACATGCACTTGCTGGAGGCCAAACAAGAGAGGGGAGATGTGACAGAGATCTTCAAGTTCCTGTATGAAATGAACAAGACAAACTGCGAGGAGCTATTTAGTATAATGAACGATCAAGAACACGGGGTCATGAGTGCAAACTGACCTTGGGAGGTCCAAAAGGGAAGTGAGAAAGTTTTATTTTACAGAAAGGGTCATGGAGCTGTGGGACAATCTGCTAGCTGATGTAGTTGGTTCCAAAACTACCAATGGTTTCAAACGTGGCTGGAGCAGACTGAAGGGTTCAGTGGCTGCCAAGGGTAGTAGCAGTATTGTGGGGAGCATGGGGGTAGAGAATATGGATTAGAACCCTGTAGGGACATTAGGTCCTGGGTTTGTCAGGGTTTTACAGGCACACTAGATGTACCAATGGCATTTCTCTTCCACTATTGTCTATTTTTCTGTGTTTGTAAGTATCCAGTGTGCAGTGGTATAAAATACCACCCACAGATCCACTGTACTATGCGCTAGCTATTACAAGGCTCATTAATGTGAAGTACAAAGAAGTGAACCCTGACTTATTTTAGCACCATGAACCCCACTGACATCAGTGATAAACTGATAGGATGTAGGTGTAATGAGTAGCATGAAAGAGGGGTCAGACAACTTGCTTCCTTCTTGTGTCAAAGTCTATGTGGCTCTGTCAGTGGCTCTGAGAATGACACCCTCATGTACCCTTGCAGGTCCCAGCACTAACTTAGCAGCATTAGATATTGCCATGATTTGTTGGAAGACTGCTTATGTGGCCATATATTTAGCAGCTGGTGCAAGGTAGAAAACGTCTTGAGTGGCTACAGAGAGTGGGGGAGTCAGTCAACTCCTTTTCCTCCTTAGCTGCACACACTTTAGGCAAGGACAGATTTTTCAGAGTCTGGGCTGAGTTTAAGACTGAGATGAATGTTTATCATCACCAACATCTGATAAGTAGACATTCATTTTATGGGCATAGAGGAATCAGGTAGTCATCAACATGGGGCAATTATCATAGCAGTGGTACTGGTAACCACTTACAGGGACTGTAATGAAGATGTCAGGTGGGAGGCCAATTGTGGGAATAGTGATCAACATACAGTGTGGTGTGGTTCAATTTAAGGACATCCACAGAATTGAGCCACATAGGAGGGGCCCTGGGCTTCAGAAGGCAGATTTTATAAAGATAGGTGAATGGCCTTAGGGATGTCCTGATGGGGATGTCATGGGGTGGGGATGAAATTGTGAGCTAAGCCAAAGGGTTTATAATGAAGGCAACAAATCTCTGCATCAAGCAAGTGAGCAAAACTAAGAGAAACAAGCATTTGTCAATGCCGAATGTTGCTTGCTTGTATGTGCTGTTTAGGTAATTGAAGTGATAGTTCCATGCCTTCCTCCCAAGAAATCCGCTGTCTTTCCATTCAGTATTCACAGAAGAGTGGGACGGGCAAGGGCCACAGCAGTACAGCAGCTGCCAAGGGGTGTAGAGGTGGGCAATAATCCACCAAAGGCAAAAGGGTTCCTGCAGGAGCTCATTAAATTGAAGGTGGAAAAAGTGATGGAACCAGATGGCATCAGCCCAAGGATATTAAGAGAACTGCGAAGGGAGATAGCAGTACCTCTGGCAGCCATGTTCACTGAGTCATTCAACATGAGTGAATTGAGGAGGCACATGTGGTCCCTCTACACAAGTTCGGCAGCAGGGAGGAGGCAGGGAACAATAGGCCATTCAGCCTCACCTCAGTAGTGGGGAAGATCATGGAGACATTGCTTAAAGAAAGGATAGTGGGGCATCTAGAAGCCATTGGAGCCCAGGACCATAGACAACATGGATTCACAGTGGGAACACCGTGTCAGACAAATCTGGTTGATTTCATTGACTGGGTGACAAAGGAAGTGAATCAGGGTGGGGCAGTGAACAACGCTTACCTTGATTTCAGCAAAGTCTTTGACACCATCCCATATGGGAGGCTGATAAACTAGCTGGGTAGGCTGGGCATGGGGAAAGGGTGGTAAACTGGTTAGAAACTGGCTAATAGACAGGAGACAGAGTGGTTGTAAATGGGGTGCAGTCTAGGGAGAGGGGTGACCAGTGGGTGCTGCAGGGATCGGTCCTGGGGCCAGTCCTGTTCAATGTCTTCATTAGTAACATTGCAGAACATCTGAAGGGAATTTTTTCTCCAAATATTCAACATAACCATTTTAAGACCTTTGCTCATGAACAGTGTCACTGTGATTTTCTTAATCTGTCCCAAACATTGATTGCGCACACCGACTGCGCCGTTGTGCGCTACATGCATGGAAACACATTTTGGGTGACATGTGAAAAATGACAGCTGTACTGCTCATAAGGAGGTGTATTAAAATGGCAATGTTGAAAATCTGGAGTGAAAATATTAAAAATTCGTGAACAGACAAGTGTGCTTAGGAACTGCGCAATGCACGCTCATAAAACAGTCATTTTTAGGAATTTTTTCATCAAATATTCAACATAGCCATTTTAAGACCTCTACTCATGAGCAGTGTCACTGTGATTTTCTTAATGTGTCCCATACATTGATTTCGCACACCGAGTGCGCCATTGTGTGCTACATGTGCGGAAACACACTTTGGGCAAGATGTGAAAAATGACAGCTGTACTGCTCATAAGGAGGGGTGGTAAAATGTCAATGTTGAAAATCCAGAGTGCAAATATTAAACATTCGTGAACTTATGAGCATGTAGGAACTGCACAACGCAGGCTCAGAAACAGTCATTTTTAAGATTCATTAAATTTCCAACATAGGTTTTTTGAGAGCCCATCTTATGAACACTGGTACCGCTATTTCATATTCAGTCCCGAAGGTGATTTTGAGCAGTGATCAGAAATCACCTTCGGGCCCACTTAACACCATGATAGTGACAGAATTCAGAGGAGGGGTCCCAAAACCCCATGTTGAAAATTTGTGTCAAAATTCCAAAAATGCCTGAGATATGCAGCAAAGTTGAAAACCCTATCTACCCCATTATTATACATTGGCATTTCCTCAGTCCAAGGGTCGGCTTTGAAGAGTGCAGACGTGTTTCCGGTCCACCAAAGATCATTGCTACCGAGGTCTGGAGGTAAGTATGGGGTGAGGGGTGGTGTGGGGAGGCAGAGTGAGCAGTGGGTGGGTGCAGGTTGTGGGAGGGGGACAGGGAGAAGCGCCGAGGGACAGTTTTTGTATTTACAGGTTGTTTTTTTTTTTTAATAAGATGACAAGGGGTGTTTGCCATGCTGGGGTGGGCTCCCAGCATGGCAGCTGGAAGGCTGTTTGGGGGGGCTGGAGCTGACGGGGGATTGTGCACCCCTGTCGGCCATAACACATTTTGCCACTCTGGGGTGGGCTCTCAGTGTGGCACCTGGATGCTTTGGGGGGGCCTGGAGATGACGGGGGATTGGGCACCCCCATCAGCCGTATAGTGTGTGCGTGGGGGGAGGGGGAAGGCATATGAGCACGCAGTATGCATGCATGCGTGCGCATGTGTGTGTGTGTGTGTGTGTGTGTGTGTGTGTGTGTGTGTGGAGGGAGGGAGCTCTGCTCACTGAAGTGGAGCTCTCCCTTTCAACTGTATGACCACTGCATTTTCAACTGCAGTCATAGACCGCTGCAGCAGTGATTGGGGAACTGGGGCTGTGCCTGCAAACACACTGACTGCATTGGAAGATGGGTGCCACACCTCCGAAAATTCAGATGATGGCACTATGTTTCTTGCACATGCATGCAAGCAACATAAAAAGGAGCCACTATGGTTCTTGAAGAGGTGGCAGAAAACGTTATGGCTAAAAGGGTTGCATTCAGAGGATTCAAGACGATGCAGAGAGAGAAGGATAGGAGGTGTATCAGGGAAGCAGATGGAAGCAGGAAAACAGTAAGGTGCAAAAGTTGCAAACCAAACAGAGAATAGCCCAGGAAGAATCAAAAGGGGACAATTTTTAGGTATGTGAGCAAGACAAGGAAGACCAAGGGAGGGATTGTAAGGTTACTTGGAAAGGAGGACTGTACATAGGGGACCAAGAAAAGGCAGACAACTTGAATAAATACTTCTGCTCAGTGTTCACAGAGGAAGGGAAGTGGAGGAACTGCAAAAAAGTAACAGGAGTCTTAAAGGGGGGACGTGAGCACTAGTCTTTTTTCAGAGGAGAGATTCCTGAAGATACTCGCTAATACAAAGCAATGGGGCCAGATGAGGTGCATCCACAGGTGTTGAGGGAGCTCAGGAAGGTACTGGCTGTACCTCTGACAATCCTATTTAACAGACCATTGGAAACTGAGGTGGTTCTGGAGGACTGAAGGAGGGCAAATGTAGTCAAATTTCATAAGCGGTAGTTGGGAATAGGCTGGAAATTATAGGCCAGTCAACCCAACATTGGTGTTGGGGAAGTTGATAGAAACACTAATGAAGGAAAGGATTTTGGAATATCTTGAATCCAACAGGTTACAGGACCCGAGGCAGCATGGATTCACTGGAGGGAGGTCTTGTCAGACAAATCTGATAGATTTCTTTGATTGGGTGACAAAGGAATTAGATCAGGAGGAAGGTGAATGTGCCAATCTTGAATTCAGTAAGGCTTTTGGCACTGTTTCACATAGAGACTAGTGAACAAACTGGATATCTTAGGGGTGGGTAAAAAGGTGGTAAACTGGGTAAGAAATTGGTTAGGGACAGACAACTGAAGTCGGTCTGAAATGGAGTTTGCTCCAAGGAAGGGAGGGTGGCCAGTGGGTACTTCAGGGATCAGTGTAAAACTGGCCCTCTTTAATGTCTTTATAAGTGACATTGCAGAGGAGCTGGAAGAAAAAGTCTGCCTTTTGTGGATGACACCAAGATTTGCAAAATGTGCAAACTCTGGGACATGTGTGAAAATGATGAGCAGAGACCTAAGAAAACTCGAAGAGTGGCCTATGGTATGGCAGCTGGGTTTCAGTGCCAAAAAATGCAAAATAATGCACTTAGCACACATAAATCCAGAGGCAGAGTACACAAGGACCCAGATATTCAAACTACACCCAAAAAGTATGCAATAGCAGGAGCAAGCACAAGTCCATTGCGCCCATGCACAAGAGGTGCGATATTCAAAAACTGAGCCAGTCAAACTGCGCCTACAGCTGACTACTGAATATCGCACCACCTGCGCCATAGCACAACTAGGGAAGGGAAGCTGAGCAGATCAGATGTGCCATAGTGCAACAAGGGATGTGCAACTGAGCAGTCCAGAGGTGCCATAGCGCAACCAGGGATGCCCCCCAGCAGCAAGGTGGCAATGCAACTGCACAACCAGGGAGGTAGGGGCCCACCACCCATGCCACAGATGGGCAGAGGAACACACAGCAGAACAGACATCGTTCCCCCACAACCCATGTACTGCACAAATGGGGGAAGGCTGGAATAACCACTGGCCCATGGAGGCCAGCAACCAACCCACAGCTGGGCCATGGTGCCCCATCACACCCCCCCCCGGCAAGCTGTGACTGGTACACAAGGAGGGCTGACCACCCCGTGCCACATCATCCCCCCAATGCAGAGCACACCCTGCACCGTGACCCCTAGACACTCTTCCCAGGAGCAGTGGCTCCTACTGCAGGAAACCCCATGCATGCCACCACCCCCACTGTGACAATGCAACCCTGTGCACCACAGAACCATGCAAGGCAGCCCCACCACGAGCACCCATCAGCGGATGGCAGCACACAGCGATGCAACAATGGCATACACAGTGCCACTATGCACAGCCCCCCCTGAGGTACTGCTGAGAGACCAACCATGCATCGGCACATGAGGTACCCCACACATGACAGGGCATGCCCTGGAGCCCATCACCAGCGGTACAGCACCCTGTACACTCTCCCAATGACACACCCCAACCCAGCACTTACCACAACAGCCAGTGCAGACACCCACAGCGGTGCGTGGAAGCATGCACCACACCAGATGCCACACAGTGCATGGACAGACACCCACCCATACCCAAGGGCACAACAACACAGGGACGCAGTAGCGGGGCAACCAAGCCCCCAGCGTGGGCCCATGAGAAAGTGTACACACAACCTGCAGTCCTCCATGGCACAGGAATGCCAGCCACCCTACGCAGGCACTGTGGACCTGTACACCACCAGCATTTGCCCGGAGCACAAGTCACAGACTGTGGTGCACATCCCCTGCAACACACACAAGCCACAGCATGGAGGTGAGTCAGCAACTGTGGAGGCCACAGTGTCCCCCAAGGCAGACATGCACCACACCAGTGACAGGAGGCAACCCAGCATTGTGAGGGGTACAGTGGCTGCCCTGCATGGACAGCCACCACCGACATGCCAGCAGACTATGCAGGTCGCAGACATGCATGGGTGTCAGCTGCACAGGCCATGGACAGGCTGACAGGGGTGCCATGGACACAGAGCATGCACCATAGACCACTGCACACAGCCATCCAGTGCACAGGGCACAACACACACACCACAGACACTGACTGATAGCTACCCCCACACCATAGTCACCTCCACACAGACACACACACACATACCCATGACTGCACCACCCCTGATGCCATGCACACCACTGCAGCTGAGCACCTATAGCTTGCTGCGAATCAGAGACCACCACAGTATTCATATCAAAATATCTGTATTAAAACAACATATAAAGTTAACTATGTACAATAATATATACAAGGTGGGGGGGCACAAACAAGGTGGGGTGGGTAAGGGGAGGGTGGACAAATGGGACAGGAAAGGAGGGGTGGAGGGTGGGTCCAGGGAGTAGAGGATATCAAGGGCAGAGGGACTTTCAATGGAAGACCTGCTCCCCGCTCTGGCTTCTCTGCTGCCTGTGCCTCCTGCGGACCCCAATTTCACCTATCTGGAGAAGGATATCCAGGGATGCCCTCGCCATGTGCAGGATCTGCCACAGTGCCTCCCAGATGTCATTGAGCTGGCGGACGCCTAGGACAAGGAAGCACAGTCAATAGGTGTGAATGCACAGCCCCATACAGCCCACCCACTGTGCATGGGACATACCTCTGTGATGGTGTGTGACCACCCACATTGATCACATCCACATGACCTGCCCACCCAGGCACATACAGCCATGCGGAACACTGCACACCCACTGGCCAAGTCACGCACAGCACCATCATGGTGGTTTAGTGACATGGCTATGTGGTGCAAAGCAGTGGCACAGCCAGTACCAGGTGCATGCATGGACCACCATCGACGACTCCCAGACATGCATTGCCACTGGACAGTGCTGACTGTAACAAGTTGCTTGGCATGCAGTGGTTCACGGACGGTGGGCCATGCCCGCTGCCCACCCTGTTACACAGCATGCAATAGTAATCATGGAGGTATGGCATCACCATCATCGGGCCAGTCCCTGGTGCTGTGGACCCGCCCGCTTGGCCTCCTCTCCTCTTCATTGCACCACAGCTCACGGGCCAGGCACTGCTCCTCCAGCCCTTTGGTGCAAACATGAGAGAGGAACATCAGTACAATCCCATAGCAAAGCCCCTGCCCCAGGTGTGTGCCTCCCACTCAACCAGACCCACCCACCCACCCCACACCCTGATAACACCACCACAGCCAACACCGGACGGTCCCTCCCCATTTGCTGGACACATACAACCGTGATACCCATATGGAAGATAAAAGTGTGTTGATGTAACACCTACCTGACCGTGGCACCATGCTCCTCCTTGCACATGCCCGCAGGTGGGCTAGCAGGTCCGGATCCCTCTGCCGCAGTTCCCCATACCTATGGTGGCACTGCTCAATGGTCCTCCCCCCGTCCAGTGGCCTCCTCCAGTGCAGTGGCCACCTCCTCCCACACCTGGCTCATGGACCTGTCCAGGGGAGCCTCCCCAAACAGTGGTCCATGGTGTGGCTCCACTATGGCCACTAGGTTGGCCAGTTCCACCTGTGTCCATTGAGCAGCCCTCCTGCGCACCATTCTCTCAGGTCGGTCTGCAAATATGGCACTCTGCAGTGTGGTTCCCCACGTGCGGATGCTGTGCGGTATAGCACTGCCATTCCATATTGCGCTGTCACCGAACAGTGCGATAGTGGTGCACCCATGCCTGACGATGGTGCCTAGGGGCAAATGTCGGGCACAGGGTCAAGGGTCTCTGGCACACGGACATGCACAGCGCCATTGGAACCAATGCATGTAGCGCGATTGGCTGCCGTGTGCTACCTCCAGCAGCCTTACCGCGCTGTTGCCCCAGTGCGCCTATGATGGCCCAGTGCCACAGCGCCATGTACTGTAGGTGAACATCGCTATAGCACCACTGGCACAATGGTGGCCATGCCCTGCATTGCTTCCCATGCACAGCACGTCAGCAGAGCAGCAGACGCCTGCGTCAGCAACCCAGGCATGCGCAGTGAGGTGTGTACTACGCATGTCACAGAACTGCACCCTTGGCTCAGCACGTTCAACACAATTGCACAAAGTGCAACAGCGCGATATTCAGTTGTCATATGCAAAACAGATAATCAGCCATGCAATGACGCAGCACTGCAATTTGCATCCACTTAAAGTAGCATCTCGCCTCATTTACATGGGTTGCACTATAGAAGTGCGACATTGGGCTGCAGTGGTCATAGTCCGTTACTGCAGTCTATTGGTTAGTTGCATGCTGTTTGGGAGTGTGGACTGTGGATTTAGGGACATGCATGGGACTGCACAGTCACAGGTAACAACTGTCATTCTTACAGGCTAAAAAATGACCAAGCAAGTTGTGGGAGAGGAGGAACACAGTGGTGGGAGGAGGAGGAGGCCTAATTTTACCAAGGCCGAGACCGAAGCCCTGTTTGAGGCCTACCTGGATCAGGAGCCACTTCTCAGCGGACGGCAGGGAACACCTCAAGCCCGTGCTGCTGCGTGGGACGAGGTGGCACGTGCTGTGAACCTGCATGGCAGCCACCAGCACTCCGTGCAGGAAGATGGGCACAGACAGGAGGAGGAGGATAAAGGAGAAGGTGGTTGCCATCAGGGCAGCATGAGCTGCGACAGGTGGGGGACAGCCAGAGGTGGTACACTGGACCCCACAGGAGGAAAAGATTGCTGGAAGCATGCAGCGTTGTGCCATTGAGGATGTTCCAGGTGGTGGCTTCCTGACAGGTGGTGGCCCATCACTGCATGGTAAGTCATGGTCTGTCTATGGGGGGGCAGAGTAGGTCACATGCAGTAATGCGACTTTGTTTTCCGTTACAGATCCTGAGCATCTGCATGGGTCAGCGGTGGTGGGCCCGTCCACTGAGGACAGTTAGCTGGAGATGGAGGAGGGCCCATCCACCTCCACAGGTATACATGGCTCAGTGCGATAGTGGGCCCACCTGGCTGTCCACACTGATGTTGTTGTAACAGGTGCGGAGGAAGCCCTGCCCGTGTCCCAGCGGACAGCATCCACGGATGCCAGCATGCTGTGACCGTGCTGGTGCCGAGTCTGTCACCGGCGATGATGTCGCTAACGGCATGGCAGTGACACGGTGTGCTGCGGGATGGCCACACAGCAGGTAACATCACGGTCATGGCTGTGGGTGGTGCTACCGTGGA
This sequence comes from Neoceratodus forsteri, assembly GCA_016271365.2. Lineage (NCBI taxonomy): Eukaryota > Metazoa > Chordata > Ceratodontiformes > Ceratodontidae > Neoceratodus > Neoceratodus forsteri. Next base: position 592,025,437 of record CM028133.1, on the reverse strand, counting down.
GGCCTGCATGTCAGCACAGTCCCAGCCTGTGCCTGTCAGTGCCACTGGGGCAGCACTGGTGTTTGTTCAGGACAGTGGGACTGTTGCCACCGCGGCGGCACCACTGAGCCCTGGGAGTGGCAGCCAGAGGGGCAGCATCTGCAGTTGGCCAATGGGCTTGGGGGTACAGGGTCCAGTGGCTGCGGCATCTGTGCACCACCTATGGACATGCCCAGACCTGGTCCTGGTGCACAGCGCCCACCCTCAAGGGTGCTGAGCATCAGGGCTGTGCAGACCCTGAGGGACAGGATGCCGAGGAGGCAGATGACCTCTTGACGCAGCACGCCGCTACTGCAAGCATCAGTCCAGCAGCTGATGTGGCTTGCAACGCTGGGATGCATTGCGCAGCTCTGGAGTGGGCAGAGGAGCATCGTAGCAGAGACACCACTCTGATCCTGGCAGGGATGGACTGGTTGAGGGATGATGTGACCGCTACCATTGACAGTCATGCACAGGCATTCACTGCTGTCATGGCCACAATGGGCACACAGTCATGTGCCCATGCATCGTGGACACCACGCAGTGCACTGTCCACCCCCCCGTTCCTGGCGTCATGTGACACCCTCCCTGTCAACACCGGGTTCAGCTGTGGGCATCCCGAGCACACCTGGTGCGTTCACACAGTGGAACCCCAGGGGAAAATTGGTGCCACCCCATGAGGCCAGTGGTCATCCTGTCAGTGCTGGCGGGTCTCAGCGGGGCCGCCCATGCATCAGTGGCAGCTGGGCCACTGTGTTGCATGACTGACCTGTCTCCCAACACGGCTACTCTCTGGTGCTGCCCTATGTGCATTGTGTCTTTCAGTGGGCAATGTATGGGTTGGTAGCTAGCCCTGCATGCAAACATACAGTCCATCTGCACACCCTCCCATCTGCTGTCCGCAGTTCCGTGCATAATGATGCCTGCATTGTGCTGTACGCAGATGTGCAATGGTGCTCCGTGATCTGACACACGACATGGACAGGGAGTGGGCGGGTGGTCTGTGGACATGTGTGGCTAGGTGGCGTTCTGGGTCAGAGTGCCTCCTACCCTTTGTGCAAGTTTGGTGCATTGTGTGTGTGCGTGTTCAGGTCCGTCTGGATGGCATGTTAGACCTCACCCATCCCTGGTTGTGTGTGTGTGGTTCAATGCCCTGCCACTTCCTCGATGGCATGCACCTCTGGTGTGTATCCATGCATGTTTGTGGGTTGTCGTTAGCCACTGTTGGCTGCACATGGCCCCATGACTTACCTGGGTTGGCTGAAGTGTTCTCATGATGGTGTCCCGTGCAGTTGTGCCAGCCGGAGCAGTCGGGGGTCCCATCACCCAAGGGGGACTGCCCATCACCATCATCACCGGTGTCCTCATCATCCCCATTGCTGTCCCCTCTTCAACCTGTATGGCTATCCCACATTCGTTGGCCATGTTGTGCAGGATGCAACAGGCCAGCAATAGCCCACAGGCTTTTGAGGGCTGTACTGTAGGGCACCGCCAGAGGTGTCCAGACAACGGAAATGTGCCTTCAGCATCCCGAACACCCGCTCGATGACATTACGTGTGGTGGCATGTGCCTCATTGTAGCATTGCTGCGATGGGGTTGGGCCACTGGTAGGGTGTGAGCAGCCAGGGACGGAGTGAGTATCCACTGTCACCTGTGTGTAAAGGGTGGAGGTTAGTTTGGTGATCAGCATCATCCTGTCCCGGGCCATGTAGGCCACTACCCATGTCACCTCTGACCATGCCCCCCCAGGACCTGTGATTGTCCCTGTGGTTTGCATACGCACCCACTAGGTGGCCAGTGGGGATATCCCCCCTCTCGAATCTGTGGCACAGTGCCGACTGGTGCCAGATGAAGGCATCGTGTGCTCCCCCAGGGTGCGTGGCACAGACATTGATTATGCACTCCCTGGCATCACAAACCACCTGGCAGTTGATGCTGGCATAGCCCTTGCGATTGATGTATGCAGCCCCCTCGGGGCCACGTGGTGTGTGGATTTGCCACATAGGTGCAGTCTATTGCCCCTAGCATGCCAGACATATGTGCTACCCTGTGGAACTCCTGTATGTTTGCTGTGCGGTCCGCCAGTGTGCTGGTGAAATGGATGTACTCCGCAGCATGTGGCAGCACAGCACTGAGGAATTGGGTGAGGTGGCATGACGTGGCTGACTGGGTTATGCCTGTGGTGGTGTCCCCAGTTGGTCTCTGGAAGGTACCCGTGGCGAGCAAGCACATGCAAGCTGTCACTTTGGTCTCCACTGACGGGGCATGGCTCCGTGGTGTGGGTGCCTACATCACAGTACTGCACAGCTCACAGAGCTGCCTCAAGTTGCCTGATTCAGGCGGTACGGATCACAATCTCGGTATCACTGTACAGCTCGAACTGGTGCAGGCTCAGTACTGCCTGTTGGGGCATACCGCCAATGGGCCCTTCCATGGCCACGCCCCTCTGCTGCCCGCTCACCCCGCATAACAGCTCCATCTGGAAGGTGGCACTGGCCATGTCCCTGGCTTGTGTTCACCCCCCCGGCAGCTGTTACTGTATTCCCCCCGCTGTCCTCACTGCTACTTCCCCTGCACTGGGAACACCTGCCTGTGCTTGCCTCACTGCTGTGTGGTGTACCTCCCCCTTCTGCAATGTCTCCCCACACCTTCCCCTGTGGCTATTGCTTCCAGGTGCCCTTTCCTGCCTGTCCCTGTGTGTCCCTGCTGCCCAGTGTGTCCTGCTGTGTTTGCTCTCATATGTGGCTTCCCTGTAGTGTTCTTGCGCCTCTCCCTTGCTCCCTTTTATTTTGGCTCATTTCCGCTATGGCACAACTTTCGCTTGCTCTCCTATTGCGCATGGCACAAGTTGTTGAATATCGCACTGAGCCATTTATGCATGGTTCCTCCCCCTTCAGTTGTGCATGCCTTCATTATCATTGCGCTGTTGCTCTGCATGATTTGGGGGCGCAACTGCCTCCTGCTGAATATCGCAGAATGGCGCATTTTCATACTTGCGCAGGCGCAACCCTATTGTGCATGGCTCAACTCTTTTGAATATCTGGGCCAATGGGTGGAGTGGTATTGATGACAACCAATCAAGAAAGAGACCAAGGGGTTATCATATAGTATGACCAAAAGTTTGCCAGGCAGTGCAAGAAGGCACTTAGGTGGGCTAGTGGGATGCTGGCATGCATAGGAAGGGGTATTACCAGCAGAAAGAGGGATGTGGTGTTACCCCTGTATAGATCACTGGTAAGACCCCACCTTCAGTACTGTGTCCAGTTATAGAGACCACATCTCCAGAAGGTCATAGACAAACTGGATGTGGTCCAAAGGAGGGCAAATAAAATGGTACAGGATCTGCATCAAAAGCCCTGAAGTAGTTTATTACAAAGTGTGCCAACGATAGGTACTAACTTTATGTTTTGGGCCATTATTATAGTGGGTCTACTGAGAAAGCCTCCTATGCTGAAAAAGGCAGCAGCTCAGTCCTCTTTCTTTGCTCTGTCTGTAAAGCTGAGTAGAACTCTGCCTACTCATTCTCATTGATGCTGGCAGGAGTTGTTCATTTTATTCAACCTGGTGGTACAGTACCAGTACAGGACTAATTATTTTGTATGGGATACTATACTGGATGTCATTATCTCAGTCAGTTATCTTTTACTGGCTGTGCAACTGTTAGCAGCAGTCACTGTATGTTGCATCTGAGCTCTAAGCACCCTGAAAGTGGCTGAAAACATCTTTGTAAATGTCTGTCCTCCTTTGTCACCCAACCCCCCAAGCAGGCACCATAATATTTGTTTTATATTTCAATCTGATTTCAGACCTCTGGTCCGTGATTTTGGGAAGGTTAATAGCAATGGAATATTGGCTAACTTAGTCACTCAACTCAGTGCACTCTCCCACCCACTCCATTTATTTTAAAAGTCTGATAAATGGATTGAGTTGGGGCTGTCTGCATCATAATGGTGCAGATTGCTATGCACACCCCTACAGGGCATGCACCCACCCACTCACTCCATTCATCAGACTATTATTACCAATCATGAAATAAGCAAGTGGTCATGCGGGGGGGGGCTGGCATTTTAAAAGGATTGAGGTTCAGAAGGAATGGACAGCTATAAAATATTATTTTTGGGACTGTTCGGGGTCAGGTTAGGGAAAATGATTTACTTTTCAGAGGTTGTTGGCTCCTGCAAGAGTGCCATGAGCCAGAATTGTGAGACAACTATTACTCAATATTTAATTATTACTGGGACACCCTCTAAAATCATGAATCCAATATTAGGAGGGAGCCCCCAAAAATAAAAAAAATTCATATTTTGGGAACTGTGGAGGAAGGTTGTGGAGGAAGAGACATTTATAAAGATGTTGACTGTTCCTGGGCCAGAAATCAAAATGTGTTTTTATTTATTTCAAGCACATGTTACGTAAGGGTAGGCTAATGTAAAATTTGCATTTTGTGATTCAATTTGGGGATATTGAATTGTATCATCAGCTCTTTGGCAGCTTGATAAAACTGAAATGTTAGTGACTAGACTTAGTTCTGTGGCCACCTTCCCACCCCAATAATTCTTCACCCTCTCTTTCCTCCATTTTACAAGAATTTGTTTTTGTCTAAAAAAACAAAAGAAGTTTGCATCTGGTGCTTTGCCAGCCTAGGAGACTTAATTTTTTTATTGAAAAAAAAGACAAGCATTTCTCAATGCTGAATATCTGCATGCAGTGTAACAGAAGCATTAAAGAGCCCAGAGGAGTTCAGCCCATGAAGCAGATGAAGCGCACTATGGTGCTAAGAGCAAACAGCCAGTAGTATAGAATTCTATGGCACCCTCTCCCCATAAGACACCGACCAACAATAAATTTACAGTGTCTTTCACCATGAAACCATGAATGCTCCAAACTGTAACGACGTAAGACCAGGCTGAGATTAAAAGGAATACAAAAACTTACTTGAATTTGGTATATTGCCCTCCAAACAAGACGAAAAAGACTAGTGGCTTGGGTTCATCCAAAACAACAAAAATGAAACAAAATAATGACTATGTCAACTGGAAGAACAGCAGCTGCCCAAAGTAAGGAAAAAGTATCAAAAACTTGAAAAATCCATCTGAAATGCGTTATTGATCCCTCCCATCTGTGTTTTTTAACTGTTTCAGTCTACTGGAAAAAAGAAGATGGGCTACCAGACCCGAAAACACTTCTCCTCTTGAACCTCAGTAAATGGAGACATCTCTGCACATGCTGCTTTTTCAGAATATATAACTCCAACTATGCCTGCAACCTGCGAGGACAAAGAAACCGAACCTCAACTACCTATACAAAAAAAAGAGAAGAGGTTGTGGTGGAAATGTCAGTTCCTCAGATTGCCACCCAGCAAGACATGATCAATATTGCAAGGAGTCATTCACAGATGAACTGCAACGTGAGTGGAGGTAGAAAAAAAATTTGATTTACCTACCACTGAAACCGATGTAAATGTAATGATGCCAGCCCTAAATGATAATTTGAACAGCGTTACAGTTAAACACAGAGGGAGACGTATGCTCCAATGTAAAGAACACAGAACCACCACAAGTCATTTTCTCCAGTCAGGGAAATGAAGCAGTAGTACGTTCTATGGGTCATAATATAAAACAAACCATACCTGATGGTGAGCCAAATGTTTCTCAGCCCCGATAAGGGGATGTTGAAGTAATACAAACAGGCACTGCTAACACCCAGATTCTCATAGAGCTAACTGTTCAAACTCGGGAATCAATAAATGAACAAGAGAGCCACGCAAGTGCACCTCCCTCCACTTCAGAGGGAGCTACCGGAGGAGAGGACCCTAGTCAAACATGTTCCCCTCAAAGTTCTGAAACAGAATTTTCTGAAAATGAAAGCATGGGGCAGGAAGAAGATGAACAACCTCCATTTTGGGCCTCCAAGTTATTCAATCAAATGGCAATATTGTCACACAAAATGGAATGACTTTTATCCATGTAGAATAAATTGGGCCCATACTATAGCACTACATAAAATCGAGTTAAAGAATATCAAGAATTAAAAATTGAGCTTTCAACCATTAAGGATTCAATATCCCATATCCAAGAAGAGACTTTACCTCTACCTGATTCAATTAAACACATCCAGATGTCCCAGTCCCATAGAAACATAGAAACATAGAAGTTGACGGCAGATAAGGACCGCAAGGCCCATCCAGTCTGCCCATTTTTTTTTCTACCTTATAAATGTGCCATCGGCCTTTGCTCTGTCAGTGACCTATCTATTCATAGTCATTTGTATTGCTCCCTTATGCCTATCCCATGCCTGTTTGAAGCTCTGCACTGTATTCATAGCCACCACTTCTTGTGGTAAGCCATTCCATGCATCTACCACCCTTTCTGTGAAAAGAATTTCCTCACATTCCCCTTAATCGCCTCCTCTAATCTCATGCTGTGTCCTCTTGTCCTGCTATTTTTCTTATATTTAAACATGTTAGACTCTTTCACCTTGTTTATGCCCTTAAGGTGTTTAAATGTCTCAATCATATCACCTCTCCCTCCTTTGCTCAAAGGTATACATATTGAGCTCCGTTAATCTGTCCTCATATGTCTTCTGATGCAGTCGCTGCACAATTTTGGTTGCCCTTCTCTGGACTGCCTCAATTTGGTTAATGTCCTTGTGAAGGTGTGGCCTCCAATACTGCACGTACTCCAGATGGGGCCTAACCAATGTCTTGTACAGAGGATTATTACCTCCCTCTTACGACTTGTAGATACCCCTACTAATACACCCTAACACCCCTGGCCTTACCTACTGCTTTAGAGGTCTGCTTGATGATTTTAGGTCATCAGTGATGATGATGCCCAAGTCTCTTTCTTCCTTTGTGACTGCTAGCAACTCCCCTCCCAGCCTATAAGTGGCTTCAGGGTTTCTCTTCCCTATGTGCATGATTTTGCACTTCTTTGCATTAAATCCCAGTTGCCACTCTTCTGACCATTTTGCTAGTTTATCCAGATCTCTTCTCATTCTGCCCACCCCATCTGTATCATCTACTCTGTTGCAGATCTTGGTGTCATCTGCAAACAGACAAGCCTTACCCTCTAGTCCATCTGCGAGGTCACTAATGAAGATGTTGAATATGACTGGCCCCAGGACTGATCCCTGAGGTACCCCACTTGTGACTTGCATCTCTTCTGACTGTATACCATTTACCACCACTCTCTGTTTTCTGCCAGTCAACCAGTTTGCCACCCAGTTGACCAACTTCTGACACACCCCAAGCCTACCTAGCTTATTTATCAATCTTCTATGTGGAACAGTGTCAAAAGCTTTGCTGAAGTCAAGGTAGGCGACATCAACTGCTCCCCCTTGGTCCACCACTCTGGTTACCCAGTCAAAGAAATCTATGAGATTAGTTTGACAGGACCTTCCTTTTGTAAAGACATGCTGTCTTGGATCCTGTGCCCCTATGGATTCCAGGTGTTGCACTATCCTTTCCTTAAGGAGTGCCTCCATAATCTTGCCCACTACTGAGGTAAGACTGACTGGTCTGTAGTTCCCCGCCTCCTCCCTGCTACCACTCTTGTGGAGCGGGATCACATGAGCCCTTCTCCAGTCTTCTGGGACCTCTCCTGTGCTCAGAGACTCACTAAACAATTCTGCTAATGGCTCTGCTAGTTCCACTTTTAGCTCCTTAAGTACCCTGGGATGTATGCCATCAGGTCCCATTGCCTTATCCACCCTGAGCTTAGCAAGCTCTTGTAGGACCCTTTCTTTTGTGAAGGGAGTAGTGCTCACCTCCCTCTCCCCTGTGTCCATGATGCTGAGCTGTGGGCTCTGCCCTACCTTCTCTTCAGTAAATACTGAGCAAAAGTATCTATTTAGGATAGATGCCTTTACAGGGTCCTCCTCCTCACATGCTCCCTTTTCTCCATTAAGCTTAGCAATACCCCCTCTGGACTGTCTCCTTTCACTAATGTATCTATAGAAAGTCTTGTCACCTTCTTTTACTGTTCGTACTAGTGTTTCCTCAGTTTGGGATTTTGCCTGCCTTACTGCCTTCCCTGCTTCCCTTAGGGCAGTTTGGTATGCCTCCCTATCTTCATCCCGCTGTTCCCTTATATTTCCTGAAGGCCAGCCTTGGCTCTGACCTTTTCTGCTACTGTATTTGAGAATCAAAGTGGTTTCCTTCTTCTTTTGCACTTCCTTTTCTGTCTAACACAATGGGATGTTGCTTCAAGTATTGTATCCTTAATGCTTGCCCACTTTGCCTGTACCTCCTCACCTGTGTTTCTTTTTGCCAGGGCTAGCTTAACTCTGTTGGCCATCTTATCAAAGTCAGCTCCTCTGAAGTCCCATATTTTTGCCTTGGAATGGGATGATTTAGATGTAGTAGCCAAATTGAACCATACCATGTGATGGTCACTGGCCCCCAGGTGACCTTCTACCTGGAGATCTGTGATCCCTTCTATGTTAGTCAGTACTAGATCTAGGATAGCCTTGTCTCTTGTGGGTTGCTGTACCAGTTGTTTGAGGCCCTCCCCCTGCAGGGAATCCACTATGAGTCTAGTTCTGGCAGATGTTCCTGCTGGTATTGACCAATCTGTATCTGGCATGTTGAAGTCTCCCATTATCAGAACCTCCCTTTAGCTGTCATGTTTTGTATATCTTCTAACAGTAATGTGTCTATGTCCTCCTCTGGTCTGGGGGCCTGTAGACAACCCCAGTTCTTATGGCTGTCCCATTTCCTGTTTCCAGGGTGACCCACAGTTCTTCTGGCTCCTTATGTGTATTCTGAATTTCTGTAGTTTTGATATTTTTCATTAACATACAGGCCACTCCTCCCCTTTTGCACCTCGGTCTCTTCTGAACAATACATGCCAGGTACTGAAGTCTCCCATGTGTGGTTACTGGTAAACCACGTCTCACTAATTGCTACTATGTCCAGTTTAGCCTCTGACATTATTGCCTGCAGGTCTGGGATCTTATTTCCCAGGCTGTGAGCATTTGTGTACATGATTTTCCATTGGCCAGATTTTGATGTGTTAGTTGTTGGTGAAGTTTGCATTACCCTGTGCATCGTATGGGAGACAAACCTTTTTTCTTACCTGGTGATGCAAATGAACGGCAAACACGCTGAATTCCTGTTTGACCACTAGCTGAGGGGAGGGTGTTCTTCCCATTCGACGTATGGGTGCTGCACCTCTCCCCATTTGCTAGTTTAAATATTCTGCAAAGACGACAAACTTCTGCCCCAATGCACTGACTCTCTTTAGTCAGATGCAGTCCATCAAATTTAAAGAACTTTCACTCCCAGAACTGTTGCCAGTTCCTACAAATCTGTGTCCTTTTTCCTGGCAAGTCCTTGAGCCACTTGTTTAGCTCCCTATCTCCCTTCTCTGACCTTCCGTCCATCTGCTCCCTTCTCCCAGACTGGCAGGATCTCAGAGAAGGAGATGCCGGACAAAATAGATGATAGTTTGTCACCCAGCTTAGTCAGGTGTTCCTTGGTCTCCACAACTGACCGGCTGGCTAGATCATTAGTCCCTATGTGTACTAGGACATCAATGTTTTCTCCTGCTTTGTGAACAATTTTAGCAATGCGGTCAGTGTCTCTCCATGCTGATGTACCTGGGAGACATCTGACCATCACCCTGGCTGGAGATGGGTATCAACTCCTGAATCATGGAGTCTCCTATGATCAGAAGTTTTTTGGTTTTGTGCTTGTTTAGTTTTGGTTCCTGATTTGGGTGAGTATTGTTGTGCTTGCTCCTGTGCGCAGTGTCCTGCTCTGCAGTGTCTTCTGCCTCTTTATTTGATTTCAGAGATAGAGGCAGATACCTGTTTGTAGTGTTTATATGGTTTTGGAGTAATGTGTTGGAGCAGAGAGTGATGGGGCACCTGATTTGCTCCTAACCACCTGCCAACCTCCTGGACCAACTACCCTCCGCGGTCGAGGTTTTTCTGTTGGATGCTGGGGAAATGGCGGGTGGTTCTTATAATGTATTTCCTCTTCAATATGAAATTTGAGGCGTGCAATCTCTGCCCATGCTGCCCGGAGCTGAGACCTAAGATCTCCAAAGGCCCAGCATGTAGGACAGTGTCCTAAATCCTGTAAGACTGTCCTTCTGAAAATTGTTCCACAGTACCTGCAGTTAATGAAATCAATTCCAAATAAGTTGCTGGGTTTGTAACCTAGTCAGAGTAATTAGAAGGAAAAAAAAAGAAAAAAATGCAAGTAATGGTTTAATTGTGCTTTGTTTAACTTGTTATAACAGGTTAAATTACTAGTGCCCCTGTAAATGAGATCACCTTGTGGAGGCCCCACTGATCCGCCCCTTCCTGCTCTGCCACAGGAAATGTCACAACTGTGGTACCCTATAAAAGGAGTGTAGCGTGGGATGGTTGGGGATGGGGGTGGTGGCTGGGCCCTTCCCCTGCCTAAAAAGAAGAACCACGGACGAAAGAACAAGGAGGTAAGAGCAGAAACAATCAGTCAACAACAAATGCAGTAACCCTGAAAGCTTATCCTAATGTTAGATAAAACTGTAAAACCTGTAAAGCACCACCTGTAATAATTTCAGAGAAGATATACCCTGTAAGAAACACTTTGCTCAGAGAAAATAAAGCAGTAACAGAAGATATACCATGCAAAGAACAATTTGAATCAGAAGATTACAGCAGTAATCTGTTAGCACACACCTGTAGGCACACCTTGTAATAATGCAGAAGAGGTATACCAGCAATAACAATTTGAATCAGAGAAAAAATAAAGCAATGAAATGTTAGCAACAAACAGTAGCAATCCCTGTGAGTAAAAAATAAAAACACCACCACACAGTAAATCTGCTTAGCCAAACTAAGTCTTAATCCTTCTCCCTTGCTCTGGTAAGTTTCTCTACTCTGCCTTTCAAGCAGTCTTAGAAGGAAAGAGCTCAGGTGAAGCTAGGTGCCTTGGCCAGCAAACCAAGTCTTCTACCTCCAAGATATAAACTAACCTGACTTTTTAACCCTTCTTTCTGTTGGAAATTACTGACAGTTTGCCAGCTCCACCCCACATACACACCTAATCCTTTGGAAGAGCTGTGGAGGAAAGCAATTAGCTCCTTCAATGTGAGAAGGAGACTGAAACACCTCTGAGACAACAAACCTTTTCAACAAACAAGAATAAAATAAAACACAGTGTCAAACAGTAATTTTGCTTAGCCCAATGATAAAAAAGTCACAAAAATGTAAGCTCCACCTGTAATACAGTAATTTCAGAGAAGATATACCCTGTAAGAAACACTTTGCTCCAGAGAAAAAAAAGCAGTAACAGAAGATATACCTTGCAAAGACAATTTGAATCAGAAGATTACAACAGTAATCTGTTAGCACACACCTGTAGGCGCACTTGTAATAATGCAGAAGAAGGTATACCATACAACAATTTGAATCAGAGAAAAATAAAGCAATGAAATGTTAGCAACAAACAGTAGCAATCCCTGTGAGTAAAAAATCAAAACACCACCACACAGTAAATCTGCTTAGCCAAACTAAGTCTTAATCCTTCTCCCTTGCTCTGGTAAGTTTCTCTACTCTGCCTTTCAAGCAGTCTTAGAAGGAAAGAGCTCAGGTGAAGCTAGGTGCCTTGGCCAGCAAACCAAGTCTTCTACCTCCCAAGTTGAAGAAAAACTGTTGGACTCTGAAGTGAGAGCTTGAAGGACAAACTTGTGCATAATTGGGGTACCAGAATCTTGGGATACCCAGAGATCCTTAAAGGATTCTCTTTTAAAATAATTGCAGCCACCTATCTCAATATGAACCAGCAAAAATAGAAACAGTGGAAGATCAAATTCACAGAGGACTGAGAGCCCATCTGGAAGACACTGCCCCCCCCCCATGACCCATATTTTTTTTTCCTAATTCAATAAACTTTGTTAAATTTTTCTTTTATCATCAGGACCACAGAAATATGGGTGACAACTGGACAAACAAGAGGTTCACCCCACAATACAGTATAGTCTGGTCTAATACAAGGAACATTAACTGTGTAAAATAAAATAAGATGGAAAGAAAGAAGAGAGCAAATAATGGAGGTAAGTCCCCCGTCCACCCCTCCCCATCCCCCTCCCATCCCTTCTTTTACCTTCCCTATCCCACCCCTAGCCAAGTATCATTCCTGGTCCATCAAGTTGGGACACCTGAGAAGAAAGATCTTCGACCTAAATATTTTGGGTTTCCGTATAGTAAGCAGGGCATCTAGAGGTCCCCATCGTCTCTAATAAGTATGGCATCTATTGCGCATTGAGGAGATGTGTTTCTTCAGTTGGAGAGCAAGTAGTATCTCCTTATGCCATTCCAGGACTGATGGAGACATGTTCTCCCTCCAGTGTTTCATAATTATTAGTTTAGCTGTGGCAGAGATCAATGCTATGTGTGCTTTCTTAACTCTGAGAGTGCCATGGGGGAAAATAATTCAGTAAGCAGGCTTCTGGGGTAAATAAGGGGTCAGTGTCCAGAACTGGGTCTAGGGTTTGCCTGATTGCTTGCCAAAAGGCTTTCACTTTCGGGCAGGTCCATAGCACGTGGTACAAAGTTCCTGGGAAAACCGCGCATCATGGACAAGCGGGAGAGGGCAGTCTACCCAGTTTGTGGAGCTTCACCAGAGTGAAGTATAGATTGTGCATGATATTGAATTGAATTAAACACATTCTATCTTGTTTGACAAATTTATATGTATTTTGCCATAGTTTCCTCCAGAAATCTACATCACTGCCTAGGAATAATTCCTGAGACCAGTAGTAACAAACTCCTTGAGAGAAGTTGGGGTCTAGAGATTGCAACTCTTTATAAACTTTGGAAACCACATGAGGTTGTCTGGCCAGTTGCAGAATCATGGATAGTCCAACTGTGGGAGACAGTGGCATCAGTCCTCTCCCCATGTGAGCAGCAATAGCATCTTTGAGTTGCTTGTATTTGAAGATGGTTCTGTCTTACACATTAAACTGAAGACTAAATGTGGTGAAGGAGAGTATTTCACCACCAGAGTATAAGTCTGAGACTTTCTTCCCTATTAGGGGGGCCAATAGGAGGCTGGGATGGGTTTATGCCCAATTTTGAAGTGGGGGTTGCCCAAGACTGACTGGTCTAATGAGGTGTGCCATTTATGGGAGGTATGTACTTGCAGCTGGTGCTGGGCTTTAATGGACCACCCTAGTTGGGTGTGCCGCAAATGTTTAGGGATTGCCCTTGGAGTGGCATATACTAAAGACGGGAGGGTACAGTCATGCTGGGCAGTCAGAAACCTCTCAATTTCTAACCATAGGGGTGCATAGACCCGCTGGCCTTTGACTGTGCCTCCTGTATCCAATGTGCAAGCCTGCTAACGTGATGAGCACAGTAGTATGTGAAAAAGGAAGGAACAGCAAGTCCGCCCTGTGATTTCGGTGCGGTAAGTTTAAAGTAGGACCGCCTGACTCCCTTGCCCTTCCACATAAATGCATTAAGCATGCTCTGAAGCTTGAAGAACCACTTTTTGGGAAGGAAGAAACCAAGAATTCCCATTGGGTACAGGAGGCGAGGTAACACGTTTATTTTAACAGTGTTTATCCTCCCAGACAGTGAAAGAGGAAGAGCTCCCCATCTATTGATATCAGCCTTGAGTTTGCTTAACAAGTCTGAGAGATTTGCCTTGATCATTGTGGGTATGCCTCTGGAAACTTTGATTCCTAAATATGTAAGGGATGTTGGTTCCCACGAGAGAGCAAATTTAGCCAGCTCCGCCTGAGAGATTCTATTGTTCAAGGGAAAAACTTTGGTTTTGGAGAGATTGAGTTTATAATGGGAGACTGCGGAAAAGGTTTCAATCTCCTCCAGCATGCCTGGACAACCACTCTCTGCCTCTCTCAGCGCCAAGGAGCCTGCTGCCATCATTCCCCTGGAATCAAGCATTTAGGCATCCTTGTAGCCCACTCGGCTACCTACTGCACCCGCGGTTCGCCTCCTGTATGCCTGGACAATCACTCTGTGTCTCTCTCAGCGCCAAGGAGCCTGCTGCCACCAGCCCCCTGGAATCAAACATTCAGGCATCTATATTGCTCACTCGGCTACCTACCGCACCCACGGTTCACCTCCTGCACACCTGGACACCACTCCTTGCTTCTCTCAGCACCATGGAACCTGCTGCCACCAGCCCCCTGGAACCAAGCATTCAGGCATCCTTGTAGCCCACTTGGCTACCTACCACACCCACGGTTCACCTCTTATATGCCTGGACACCACTCTGTGCCTCTCTCAGCATTAAGGAGCCTGCTGCCACCAGCCCCCTGGAATCAAGCATTCAGGCATCTGTGTAGCCCACTCAGCTACCTACCGCACCCACGGTTCACCTCCTGCATGCCTGGACACCACTCTGTGCCTCTCTCAGCACCAAGGAGCCTGCTGCCACCAGCCCCCTGGAATCAAACATTCAGGTAAGGTCTGTACACAGCTCCAACTTCACAGGCTACTGCTCTAGCTGCCAAATTTTTAGAAAAACAGCACCTTTATCTAGAAAGTTCTCATTGGCTGTTCCTGAGCAGGAGCATTCTGACTGTCTTCTCAACGGACTGGCTTTTTGCTCTCCCGGTACTGGACTCGGCTTTACAGCTTCTGCTCTACTGATTTTTTACTGTACTTGTACCGGCTGTCTTTTTTTGTATTGTATTTAGCCTGCCACCTCAGTTGCTGTGTCTGTGTTTATTAATGTACAGAATTTAGAGTCGGGATTCAGAGTTTAAGATTTCTACATAGCATACTGAATTGTTGTATTTAAGTCCAGTGCAGCTACCATTTTAATTTCTCCCTTTGTTGCCCCCTCCACTGTTTTACAAATCTCAGGTACTGAGCTGGTGCCTATCTGTCTGTTTCTTGACCCACTATTTGTCCCTCTTTTAGTAAATTGCAGCTCTTTTGTCTCTGTGCTAATCTTAGTTTCATTACCACCCCTTTGCTGGGCTATAAATCCCTGTTCTGTCCCTTTTCCAACTGGCATCCTTGTAGCCTACTCAGCTACCTACCACACCCGTGGTTCACTCCTGCATGCCTGGACACCACTCTGTGCCTCTCTCAGGGCCAAGAAGTCTGCTTCCACCAGTCCCCTGGAATCAAGCATTCAGGTATGGCCTATACACAGCTCCAGCCTCGCTGGCTGCTGCTCCGGCTGCCAAATATTTTGCCCATCCCTCCCCCTCCCAGGCCACCCTTAAATACATTTAAGCTTTTCCCTCCTCTACCCTATCCTGCCCCATTGGCTCCCAGTACTAGTGTTCTGAGCTTAAAGCTTTCTGTCTCCCCAACCCCTTTGTTCATCTTTCCTCCAGTGCACACACTGTACCTACTCTTTGCCATGCACACCCTGTATACCCTGTTCCCACTTCTACTCACCCTCTCCTTTCTGCCTCCCCTCTTCCAGCTCCCTGGTCCATGACACCCCTCCCCCCCCACAAACCACTTAGTCACTAACAACCACTACCAGGGCATGCTCTACTATGTGCCCTGCCCTCCCCTTGGGCCTCCATTTGCTACTACCTGGATGCTCCTAAATATCCCTGTGTTTGGCCTATGGGCCAGCCTATCTCCACTCTCACACAAATCATCACACTGGAACCTTCTATTGGCTCATACAAACAACAACGACACAAATTCTCACTCAAGGAACTATGCCTGTGCTCCATGAAGCTCCTGCTCCTCCTCCTACTGATGTCGGGTAATGTCCATCCAAGCCCTGGTCCAATCTGCTCTAGTTATGTGAAACTTTCTGGGGCTCTCATCCTCGCAACCCTCAGCATTTGCAGTTTACTACCTAAGCTTAATGCTCTCCAAACCTTTGCAAGCCAACATGACCCTGACTTCCTTGCTGTTGTCAAAACCTGGCTGATGCCCAAAGCCCCAAATCTGGCAATCGCCCTACAAGGTTACAATGTATTCAGGCTGGATTGAATCTCTAAAAGAGGTGTGGGTTGTGCCACCTGTATTAAACATACTCCCATTGGTCACCCAATTGCAACTCTCCCACCTGATTCTACGGCTCAGATTCTACCTATCAAAATTCTCTTAGGGGCCAATAATAAAGCCCTCACAATCATCTCAGTTCATATCCCTCCAAAAGACCAAGGAAATGGCCTCAGTGATATTCTCAACTTTGTCAGTACCCAACCTCCTGGTTCAGAACTTATCCTGCTAGGAGATTTTAACATAAACTGGCTTGCCTCGGATACAGGTGTACACACCATCACAGCAGCCAATCTTACGCAGATGGTTGCCTTACCCACAAGGACACACTGCAAAACAGGCACTAGTACTCTCCTGGACTGGGTCCTTGCCAGCCACCCTGCCATCTCTCCTGCACCACCGTCCTCCTGGATTCACCCAGTGACATTCCCCTGTCATCTGTGAATGGTATAACAAAATTTTCAAGCCCCCCAAAACTATCACCAGCAGAGACCTCCCCCATGAGCAACTTATCCATCTTAAGTGCTACCTGAGTCTGCAAGACTGGCTACCCATTTACAAGGTGACAGATGTTAATGTGGCTCTTGACTACTTCATCACCACCTTCAATGTGGCCTGTGACTACTTTGCTCCATCCAGAAAATGCAAGTCCAAGGCTCTCTTTAACCCATGGCTCTCTGCGGAGCTCCTTCCTCAGCTTAAATCAAAGGACCACCTTTGGGCACTGGGAAAAGCTACTGGCAGGCAATCCGGCATACGAAAATACAAGCATACCTGAAACAGCTGCACAAAATCTATCCAGCTAATGAAAAGTACATATTACAGGGATGATCTCACCAATACCTGGGGAAATGGGAGAGCTTTCTGGGACAATATTAAAGAAATAACAGGGAAGCAACCAAAAACCTCCCCGTCTATGCTAAACATTGATGGGACCACTACTCTAGACCCTACGGTCATTGCCAATACCTTCAATGCCACCTTCACCGACTTCAATTCCATTCTTCCTCCTGACTTTTTTTGCAGTAAATGACTCTCCCTCAATCACAATCCCCACCACCCCATCTAAACACCCTCCTTTCTACTTCAAAGAGGTCAAATTGAATGAAGCCCACAATTATATTACCAAAGCAATCTCCAAGTCCAGAACTAGTGGTGACTCCTTGGACCTTAAGCCGCTGTCTCTCACCCTAGAAGAGGTACTATGTCCATTAACCAGAATTCTTAACCTCTCCCTTAGCCGCAGTCAGTTCCCTGACAAATGGAAATCTGCCACTGTTACTCTGGTCCATAAAAATGGTGACAAGACCAATCATACAATCTATCGGCCAATCTCCATATTGCCTCCACTCTCTAAGACCCTCAAGCGTATAGTTGCGGACCAGCTCACTGACTACCTGGACAAATATAATATTCTGTGCGCATAGCAACATGGTTTCAGAAAAGGTCACAGTACCACCTCTGCCCTCCTGGAGTTAGATGGAGCACTGCACAGCACTCTGGACAGTGGCCACTCAACTGGGGCAGTCTTTATCGACTTGACCAAAGCATTTGATACTGTACACCATCGGCTACTAATTGACCAGCTGCTGAACGCTGGGCTCTCTCATGACTCTACAGTGTGGTTTAAAAGCTACCTTGAAAATCATTCTCTCTGATACTTGTCCAGTTCGCTCTGGTGTCCCCCAGGGATCCATGTTGGGTCCACTTCTTTTTAGCCTTTTTCTAAATTCCCTTCCACAGTCCTACTCAGAACAAATAATCCCGTATGCTGATGATGCAGTTTTTCTCTCTTCACACAAAGAACCTACACCACTACAACTCAATCTACAACATGGTTTCACCTCTGTTGAGAATTGGTTTATTAATCATAAACTTGTCCTTAATCACAAAAAAAGCAAAGTCTGTGCTTTTTAGCAGCTCTCACAACCAGCACAGGCTACACTGCCTGACTATCTCCACCAGCCAGGGGAATACCTTTGAACAGGTCCAATCTTTCAAATACCTAGGGATCCTGCTCGACTTCAACCTATCCTACGGGCCCACATTGACAGCATAGCAAAATCTGATAATACGTGACTAGGCTTATTGTTCAAGCACAGGCAACATCTCACCCTGGAAGCCTTGAAGATCGCTGTCCAGAGTTCCGTGATCTCCATCATTGATTACGGCCTAATCATTTATGGCTCAGCCATGGCAACTACCCTCAGATGCATATCAACATCCCTCAACAAGGCCTGTCGGCTTATCACTGGATCCCACCGTCTCACTCATACCTGTGATCTTTATGCTCAATCTGGATGGCTCTAACTCTCTAACTCTCTAACTGTATTAAGTATCTGACCTGCACCATGGCAAAAAAAATGATCCTAGGCCTCGCCCCTCCTGGTGTCCAAACTCTACTGCACCCTCACACTAATCCATGAAGCTCCAGGAGATCTGAATCGCAGCTCTTGCAAGTTCCCCACTTTTGCACTACCCAGGGTCAATGATCTTGCACTCATAGGGCTCCCTCATGGCTGAATGGACTCAGCACCTCCATCTCTGCTGCTCCCGAATTCGGCATGTTTAAAACCAGGCTCCAACACCATCTAACTGCCTCCAGCTCCTGTGATTGCCTCACCTAATCAGAATTACTTGCCACCACCAACAGCCTTGCCTTGCCACCCCTCATAGCACTTATCTCCTATTTTACCTCTGCTCCCATGACCCCTCCACTTCCCCCACCCCCACCCACCTCTCTCTCCAGCACTTTTCCGGTGATGTCTGACAATGACTCTGGTTGCTACTACTCCCATCTTGCCATCCCGTTCCTCCTCCATTGTTCTTTACCCCTCTCCTAGTTGATGCTGCTCTGGGCCATTCTATGTACTGAGCTCTCTAATGTGTTTCCCTCTCCCTTAATTAATAACTGTATAATTTGCTGTTTATCTGCAATGTTGATATTTCTGTTGTATCCCCTGTATTGTACTTCAGCAGACGTGAACCATTTTAAAAGAGGCTTGGCTCAGAGGAATTTGTAATCCTAGAACCAAATAAATACAAAAATAAATAAGGAGCGACGGGGTACCTGTTTGAGGCTCTTCTAGGTGCAAAAGTAAGCCATCAGCATAAGCTGAAAGGGTATAACATTGTTCTCCTACTTTAACCACTTAGAGCTTCGTGGAGGTTACCAGTTTCCTGATCAGGGGCTCCAAGTAGACATCAAATAGGAGAGGGGATAGGGGGCAACCCTGTCTGTTACCCCGACGAAGCAGAAAGGGCTTGGAGAGGATACCGTTACATGAGATTTGGGCTGAGGTAGAGGAAAATAGTAGCCTGACCCACTTAAGGAATCCTTCAGGGAGACTAAAACGGGCCATATCCCTGCACCGGAGCACTGTAACTGGAATTTAAAGATCCTGTTGACCAGCGGAGGTCGCGAGGCGCTCATTGCGCTGCCCTCCCCCCATGGAGCAAGCACTGGACCCATCCCCCTCTTACTGGAGCATCGGAGGTCACCAGGGAACATGAAAAAGCCCTCCTCCAAGCAGAGCACCCCGCCCGTTACCTGCACCGGAGCCCTGTAACTGAAATTTAAAGATTCTGTTGAGCAGCGGAGGTCGCGAGGTGCTCGCTGCACTGCCCTCCCCCCACGGAGCAAGCACCTGACCCATGTCCTCTTACCGGAGCATCGGAGGGTGTGAGGGAACATGAAAAAGCCCTCCCCCAAGCACAGCACCCCTTCCCTTACCTGCACCAGAGCCCTGTAACTGGAATTTAAAGGTACATCAAACAAAGAACTCCTGGCTGATCGATGTGCCTGGGCAGACATCCCATGACCTTCAACAGCTTCTCTGATGGGGCCCCGCCGGTGCTGCCCACCGGCTCCCCACCACCCCCACCACTGCCCTTGGTGAGGATCTGCTTATATAGCAGTGGTCACGTGAGCTGTATAACCTATCAGCTCACTTTTCCATCTGCAGGTTATCAAACCTCTCCACTAGAGGTCGTATCAAAAACCTCACTGTCAACCTCCTACCCTTTAAAATTAATAAAAACCCTGCTGCCTGCTGACAGCTGTAGGAACCTAAAACCATAACCCCCTTCCTCCTCTGAGCCAATTACCTGCTAAATAAATGCAGAAGATCATCCTATACATGCGAGGCTAAACAAGCCTTTTTCAGTCACACAGCAACCCCCCGATCACCCCCAGTTATAATGCTCCCCAACACTGGAATCTATTTGTCCCACTCACCCCCCTCCCAACCCCATGGGCCCCTCATCCAGGCTTAGGCTAATACTTGGGGGGGCATTGAAACCAACCCCAGTCCCTTCTCTCCTAACCTCACCCTTAGTGACCCCACAAACCCCCTCTGGGAGAACATCGGTTGGCTCAAGCTGATGCACATGAACACTGGGAGCCTAAGGCATAAAATGCCTGACCTTGAGGCTAGGACACTGCTCTACAAACCTGACATAGTAGCAGTGACGGAGACATGGCTAAAGCCCCATATCCTTCCTCATGAAGTCGATTTGGCAGGCTATCAGACCATAAGAAAGGATAGAGCAGGAAAAAAAGCGGAGGTTCTTATCTACCTCAACTCCTCCCTAAACACTACCCTGATCGATCTCCCCACTCCAAATGGATCCCTTGGAGAGGTATTACTTGTCAAACTACTCCTGGGAGATACCAAACCTCTCTTTATTGGTTGTGCCTATCTCCCACCCCAAACCGCCACCCCCTCCTTAGAGTCCCTCACAAATGCACTCCACAGTCTCCCCCTTGGGGAGACCAGCCCCCTTGGGGACTTCAACCTAAATTGGTTTTCCCCAAGTACCTCCAAAATCAAGAACCTAATACTAGACTCATCACTTACCCAAGCGATTGATTTGCCAACCAGGCTTAACACCAAGTCGGGCAACCACACACTACTTGACTGGGCGCTCGCCTCCTCCCCCAATCGGATATTGACTGCAGGGATTATGTCCAACTCCCTGAGCAACCACTCCCCTATTTTCTGTACCTGGGCCAATAAACCCCCTATGGTCACCGCCAGAGTGATTGAGCCAAGGAACTTCAGCCGGTTTGTACCCGATGACCTGTGCTCCGACCTTCTGAAAGTAGACTGGGGCCCCATTGTCTCTCTCCCTACAATTGACGAGGTGCTGGAATGCTTCACCAAGACATTCCTGTCCATAGCTAATCAACAAGCCCCCTGGAAAAAGCTCACAGTACAGGGAAAATGCCACAAATGGCTAAACCCTAAACTAAAACACACCATGCGACTCCAGGACAAGGCATGGGGTCTCTACAAATCTTCTGGCTGCAAACCGGACTGGGAGAAGTACTGGTGCCTGAGGAACCAATGCAAAAAAGCTACAAAACAGGCCAAATCCAAATTCCTTAGGGACCTCCAAACTGGCCATCTAAGTGACCCAAAGAAATTCTGGGGCCATATAAACTCTCTCCTCAAAGGCCCCTCAAAGGAGCACAATGCTTCACTCCTAATCAGGGACTTATTTACCAATGACCTGACTAAAGTGGCTGAAGCGTTCTGTGCATCCTTTACAAACCCTAACGGTTGCCTCCCAGCAGTGCCTGAGACCCCCTTTCTCCCCTACGCAGACAGGGTGCTACCTCGCCCCTTATTCCATCTGAAACTAGTCGAGCCTAAAACAGTACTTCCCCTCTTGCGCAAAATAAACCCTGACTCCTATTCAGGAAATGACCTTCTAGAGCCCCAGCTGTTGAGGGTTGCAGCCCCGGCCATCACCTACCCTGTCACTCTGCTCATCAATAGATCCCTCCAAGAAGGGATGGTCCCCAGTAAATGGAAAGTTGCGACCATAGTCCCCATCCACAAAAAAGGAACTCGGGACAGAGTGGAGAACTACGGGCCCATCTCTCTTTTCTGCCCCCTTGGGAAAATTCAGGAAAGACTTGTCTATGATCAACTCCAAGACTACCTGGAACAACACCTACTCCTCTCCAAAGTGCAGCATGGCTTTAGGAAAGGCCATGGCACTGACACCACCCTCATCCGGCTAACATCGGACATACTTAATGCCATGGACCAAGGCCCCCCAATGGGCACCTCATTCAATGTCGTATCCAAGGCTTTTGACTTGGTCAACCATGAGCTTCTCCTTGCCAAACTTCATCACCTTGGCCTGGATCAGCTCTCACTCTCCTGGATCATGAGCTACCTGACAAACAGATCCCAAAAAGTCCACTGGCGGGGAGCCCAATCTAACCCCAGGCCTGTGACCTCTGGGGTACCCAAGGGCTCCATCCTGGGCCCCCTACTATTCTCTCTATTCCTAAATGACCTTGAAGAGGATTGTGCACCCTGCAACCTTATCCTCTATGCGGATGACACTGTAATCTACTTCAGTGACCCCAACCCTTGGTTATCTCCTCCAAACTTCAGGCCAGCCTCTCAAGTCTTGAAGTGTGGTTCACTGCAAACCTCCTAAAACTAAATGAAGAAAAAACAAAAGCAGTCCTCTTTGGGACTTGACGGCTGGGTAATGACCGTAGCTGGCTACTCCAACTCACGTCAGCCCTAGGAAGGCCAGTAGAAGTCTTTGACCAGTTCAGGTACCTTGGGGTTCTCCATACATCAGAGGCTTGGCCTCTTATACTGATTGGGAAATTCCCTTTCTGGAGAAGCATGACGATTCATAGCAAACTGCAACCTCCTTCCCTCATTGCTATATGGCTCCCCCTTACTCCAGTCCCTCAGGGAGTCAGAGCTAATCCAGCTTACTACTGTCTACCACCGCATTGCCCACTTTGGAACCAACTCCTCCCCAAGGAGGCATCACTGTGAGGCTCTTAACGACCTACACTGGCCGACCCTAAGGCTTAAATTATCCTATGCCACTGCCTGCCTTACCTATAAATTCACCTCCCTAGGCCACCTGCCTCACTTGAGTGGCCTGCTCACCCCCAAAGTCCCCTCTGAAACCTCCAGTGTACTACAAGTCAACTTCTTGACATCCTCCATATTCAAACCAACCAAGGAAAGCATTCTTTTCAGTTCACGGCCCCCCACTTGTGGAACTCGCTCCCTACAAGCTTACTAGACAAGCCCACCCTCTCCACGTTCAAATCAGGACTTAAAGCATACCTTATTGAGCTGAGCCTCTGTGGCAGTAACCGCTAGATCATGTCCTAAACTTAACTCCTCTCAATGACAACTGACTAATATTTCTCTCTCCTTGGACTGCCTATAAGCAAATACCAATGATACTGTTGACCTGTTGCAATGAAACTGTATTTACCAACATTGCCTAAATGTACCCTACTGACTATGAATGTACTCTGAAACTGTGTTACTGTATCCTCACCTAATGTAAAGTGGTTGGTGTACTCAACCCCAGGTTGCCCCTGAAAAAGGGATATCTGGTCTCAGTGGGCTTACCTGGTCACCAAAATCTAAATAAATAAATAAAATAGATAAATATGGCCTAATGCCTGGAATAAAGCGAGAAGCTTTGACTTTCCCAAGCTGAATAGCCAGTAGTTTACCTGACCTTTCCCCTGAATCTAGGCACTTACGTTTTGTACATTTTAACAAGAGCTCAGCTTTCTGAGACATCAGGTTGGCATATTGGTGTTGTAAGCTGTGCAACCTGGCCCAGTCCTCCTTTGGGGACTGGTGACTAGGTGTGTGCTCTAGCTGATGGATTGAATGAAGCAGAGAGTCCATCAGTTGTTTAGACTGCTGCAATTTCATAGCATTCCCCCCTTAGGGAACATTTCATAGCCACCCAGACCACATCTATTCTGCTCACTGAACCCCTGTTAATCTCTAAGAAGTTGGAAACAAAGTCCTTGACCTGATGCAAGGAGTCCAGCTTTTGAAGCAGTTGAGTATTCAGCCACCACAGGGTGTCCTTCTTAATTCCAGGTCCCAGAAGATATGTAAGAGATATGGGTGGGTGGTTGGAAATGACTCTTACATGTATACCTGAATTTATTATGCCCAGAAGAGAAAACAAACTCAGTAAGAGGAAGTCAATTCTAGAAAATGACTTATGTGGGGGGGAGTATATTGGTGTTCTTCAGGGTTCAATACTCGCCAGATATCTGTAAGATCTGCTCCCTTCATAAGCTTGTGTAAGTCCCTTTGTGCAGCAGATAATCCCTGTCTCCGGGAGTCAGATCTATCTAGATGCAGATGTGGAGTAATCTTCCAGTCCCCTCCTAAAATAGTCAATGTGGAGGGGTGACAACTAACCCTATCAGTTGTGTAAAGAACTGGGTGGAGTCACTGTTTGGGATATATATAGCTCCCATAATAATTTGCTGTGATTCCAGTAGGCCATGTAGAATAATATACTAGGCATTGGGATCCCATATTTCCCTTTCCAATTTGAAGGAGATTTTCTTGTTGATCAGCACTGCTACCCCTTCACTACTTGTGGATTTCCCTGACCCGAATGCCTGTCCTACCCAGGTCCAGCACAAGAGAGGAACATCTTCCTATCGAAGATGCATCTCCTGGAGACATGCAATCGCTGCTTTCAAGTGTTGAAGGTGCCGAAGTATAATTTACCTCTTGCATCTATCCTGGGCACCTCTCACATTCCAGCTTATGATATTATAGGGGCCACTCATGGTGAATTAGTCAAAGGGGAAATATGAAGTCTACCCAGTCCACCAAAGTTGGAGTAGTAGTTAGTATTTACTGTCCTGCTCAACATGGTACACTCTTCAAAGGTGGTCTCACCTGACACACTTGGCCCTCCCCTTCCCCAAGACAGTTTGTTAAGATAGAAAGGAAACTTATCCAAATAAACCATATTCCCCAATACCCTCCCCCTATCTAATAAGTAGCCTAACAAAATACCCCTCTACTCACTAAAGTACCTAACCCCAGTTCTGATCATCATACTACTTTACATACTCCGGTGGGTGATATCTTTGCACTAACCTGAATCACAAAGAATCCCCCCCGCCCCACACCTGCCCTTCATCTGCTGTTCAGATAGCGTTACATATACTTAGTCAACCATAACAGAACAAAACAATGTTTTAAATCAAATGAGTTTAAATCACTAGGTAAAGACCAAAGTAACCAGAATAAAGCCTCAATTGCTGTCATATATAATAGTGCTGGAGGAAAGCAGGATGCTTCCCTGCATAAAGAAAATAAAGTTATCCCCCAGTCTTTCTTGGAGGTGATGTTTAATAATGAAAGAAAAGTCCAGGAGTTTCTTTTAAATGCAACAGCCCTCCTAACATTTGTGGAATGACTATTGGTTGTGTGGTGAGCCTCACCAGCTGAGATGAATAAGTATTGTGGGGGCTCACCAAACAAAAGTCAACATAGAAAAAAGATAAATCAGAGAGATCAGCCTTTCATCGTGATCTGGGATTCCCTGGAGGTCTGAAACCATTCATCGGTAGCAATCGGTGTTCAGATACATCTGACACAAAAACTAGTGATGTGAGGAATATTGAAATGTTTCTTCACTTTGTGTCCATTTAGAAGGTTCCCTCTCAGTAGTGGGAGAAGGAGGAAGCACACTCTAAATAATGGGATGAATCCCATGTCTGGCCCCCCAGCAAGCCCCTGCAATGAAAGTCCTTGAGCACTAGAATAGGCCACATGGCAAAGCCTGGGCTACCATTACTGTCACAGCTCAGAGGGCCACAGAAACAGTGAAGCTGCAGTTGGTAGATAAGTCAGGCCTATCAGTTAGTGGACATATCCTTGCTGAGATCAAAATGATCGATCAAATTATCAGTACAGTCAATTCTTGAAAGTAAGGAGATCAGCACCTACCATTTAAGGTCTCTTCACTTTAAGTCTGGGAGTAAGATTTTGAGTTCTTGCACAGCTTGCTCCTGTGATTCAAAAGAGAGCCACTGGTCTCTGGACTTGATTTGAAGCACTGCTGGATATCACATTCAGAATGGCTTCCCTCCGGTGATCGGCTTTGATATAGTTGGGTACATTTCTTGCCTCTTTGCTCAGACAGACTGTGGGAGATCCTGTGTAATGGGGATTTTACGTCCCTCCTATAGGACCTCTTGGAGCTCATTAACTTTGGCAAGTATATGTTGTTTGTCAAGAAAGTTTAGAAGTTTAAAGATGAGGGGCTGAGGTGGGGAGCCAGGAGTGGTGGGTGACAGAGGGCCCAGTGTGCCCATTAAATAACATAAGTGGCACCATTCAGGGATGGTCCTGCAGTCCACTTGCACAGTTTTTGTAGGAATAGTAGGGGGGCACTTCCTTCTTCTTTTTCAGGCACTCCGATAACTGAGATATTATTCCTCCTACTCCTTCCCTCCAAGTCTTCTAACTTTCCTTCAAGTTTTTTCATTCTCCAACCAATATTTATGGCATCTTGCTCAGTTTTGCCCTGCTTTTTCTCTAGGGAGGCCAACCTGGCTTCTGAGTCACCCACTCAGATGGTAAGTGACTGTACAGATGATTTGATTTGTTCTAGATCCTCTGAGATGTCTGCAATCTTCTCTTGTAGTGGCTTCATTATTTCAAGAAATCGCTCTTCTGAGAGAGCAGTTGCTGAGGTTGAAGATTTAGACAACCCTGCGGCTTGATGCTTGGGGTGCTTCACGGCCTTGTCCTTCTCTGGGGTTGGAGGAGTGGACTGTCGCAGAGGCACTTTTTTCATATATATTTCCATATTTCTCACAATTGCTGATATCTGTTATGTTTCCAAGGCCTGTAGGTGCTGTTTGCAGTTCGCTATCTGACTTGGTAATTGAGTTTAATAGCTGAATTAAACAGCAGGGGTGGGGAGCTGTGGGAGATTGTGGCTGCTCTTCAAGCTGCCATCACGCAACCATCATGACCCATAATTTCTAAGTTTATAAGGTCAGGAGACAAAGATAACTTAAAGTCAGCAGTTTATAAAAAGAACCAAATTAATGTCTTGGGAGCACAGATTGCAATCTACAAAGACTACTCCCCCCTTCCCCAAAATAGTAAAGAAAAGGAAACAGTTTGACTGGCTCCATTCTAAACTGTGGGCTAAGGGGGTGAAAACATTTGTAGTTTTTCTGGCAAGATTACGTGTTGTCCTGGACAATGTTAGATATACATATGACTCTACTGAAGATGCAACCAAGTACCTGAAGATTGAAATGCCTAATTTATATGACTAATCCAAGTACTAAGAATGTATTCCTGATTACTCATAGCAATCATGTTTTGCCTTCATGGTCAAGGAATGTAAATAATTACTATAACCCTTCTATGTTTACAAATAGGTTGGGTAAATGTAATATGCTGCCCCTTTAAAATTAACAGGAAATACC
Source organism: Neoceratodus forsteri (assembly GCA_016271365.2). Lineage (NCBI taxonomy): Eukaryota > Metazoa > Chordata > Ceratodontiformes > Ceratodontidae > Neoceratodus > Neoceratodus forsteri. Next base: position 591,998,198 of record CM028133.1, on the reverse strand, counting down.
TAGCAACCAAGAATATTGTTGTATAATTATGGGTCAACTATAGTCTGCACCTTAAGAAATTTGGACCCAGAGCTTTATTTATAATGAATTAAATTAGCAGACTATATACCTAGGAACCTTGGGTTAAGAATATTATAATTAATCAGATATCATAGTAATTCCCTTCATGTGTAGGTTGTTTAGTAAATTACACCATAAAGGATATTTAATTAGTTTTGGGATAGCTGTGGAGAAGGTACACTAAAATAAGTAACTACCTGGTATTTGTGAATTTGAAAGGTGCCGGGGCGGGAGAGGGGAATGTTTTCCTTCCACATCGGGATATGGGAAGGGTTGCTCCTAGGAAGTTGAATATTCTTAACAAATATGGGCCTGTTTATATGGATTATTATTGTCTGACCTATTTGTTTTTGTTACAGGTGCACATTTATTTGTGTGTGGGGGGGTTGTTAAAATAAATTGCTTAAGTCCAGAGACATAGGAGTGCCAGTCTGGTGTAAGGAGTTTATATACATTTAATTTGAGTTATACCCACCATACCTTCTATTCTGCTAGACATATAATAAATCAATATGGCATATAGAAACATATTAAAAGTTATTTCCTTTAATGTAAATGGGGTTAATACCCCCATAAAAAGGAACAAGATACTAATCTATGTCCTAAAGACTGGAGCAAATATAATCTGTCTCCAGGAAACCCATTTAGAGGAAAGTGAGACATTGAAATTAAAAAAAAGAAATGGACAGACTCTTGTTTCTATAGCACTGGAACAAAATAAGGAAGAGGGGTTGCCATTTTAATTAAAAAAATAATTGGATATTACTGTTCTAGATAGCTATCAAGATAGTGAATGTCATATTGTCTTTATTAATATAAAAACAAACAATAAGACTATTCTCATTGGCTGTACAGTGTATATATATCTATATCTATATCTATATATATATATATATATATATATACCCTTTATTGAATATGCAAAATTGTTAGCTGCTATTAGTGAAAGATTTCAAAAACTACAAGCCAATAAAATTATTATTGCCAGCGATTGGAATGCAATGTTTAACCCTGCAACAGATAAAGTAGCCAAACCCACTTTGAGCAATTTGGCTACAGCACAAAAATTAGTTAATTTCCTAAATAATGAACAATTAATCAGTATTTGGAGACTAAATAATCCCAATAATAGAACATTTACTCACCATGACAATAAACCAAAGTCATTCTTAAGAACTGACTATATATTTAGTTCAAAGGACCTGGCTTCCACTGTAGTAAAAACAGAAACAGATTAGTTTTCAGTATCCAAGCACGCCTTAGTTGAAATTGAATTCTTTAAAACAAATCCTAATAGACAATTTACACCATCATGGAGATTCAATAATGATCTCTTAAAAAAACTGCAAGTTATGGATATCATTAGGAGAGCAATCCAGGAATACTGGTTATTCAGTCGACTAGATAACAAACCTATCACTCAGTTATAGGATACTTTTAAGGTGACCATGGGGGAGGTGATTGTATCACTTCAAATTAAAATAAACAGGATTAAACTTACTGAAGTTCTAAATCTATATAATGGACTTAAGATACTAGATCAGTTAATGAGATCCAATTATAACCAATACAAGGAAGAATGGGAAACCTGTATACTTAAAAAAACAAAAAATACTTCATTAAGAAACTATAAATCTGGCTAAGGCAATAAGAAGAATTAAATACTTCCATATGGACAAAGCAGGCAAACTTCTGGCAACACTATTTAGACAGGAAAAACAAAAGAATATTATTTCAGGAATCATGGATTCCTTAGGTCAGATTCCTAACTCGGTGACCAGATTGCTAAAATATTTGTTGAATATTACAAAAATATTTATAATAAAAATTTTGTACATGACCATAATTTAGTTCAAGAATTCCTAGCAAAATCGAATATCAAACCTGTTCCATTTGAGTCTTATGAGTTTACCTTGATGGAAATAATAACAAATATTAAAGAACTACCTAGAAATAAAACACTGTGCCCAGACGGGTTAACTAACAAGTTTTACATAGCCTTTGCTAATTACATAGCTCCTTGGATTAAACTTTTAATTCAAGATTTAATAAATTTAGAACAAAGTGAACTCCCAACATCAATGCAGCAGGTCAAAATTATATTAATTCCTAAACAGGATAAGCCACATCACAACCCCGAAAGCTACAGGCCAATTGCACTTCTTAATAATTGAAAACTGTATGCACCTGCTTTCTGTGATGTGTTCACTGTTTGAAAACTGTACCCTCCTGGGCCGTGCTTGAAAATAGGCAGGATTTTTGCCTAATGCACTTACCTGGTTACCAAAAGCCAATATATAAATACATAAATTCTGATTACAAGTTAATAGCTAAACTAACAAACATAAGGATTCAAAAACACTTGGATAAGTATATACACAAGAATTAATATGGTTTTTTGAAGGGCAGAAAAATTATGGGATGCTAACATCAAAATACAAGCTCTTATTCATCAAATAAATGCATACAAGAAATGTTCTCAGGACATATTCTTTGCCATAGCTTTGGATGCTTCTAAGGCATTTGATTTAATAAGCAGACAGTTTATGTTGCACATACTACAATATTGGGCTATACCTCAACAACTACTTACATTGATTAACAATTAAATAAAAAAAAAAAACCAAGTCCAATTACAAATTAATAGTACGCTTTCCAATGAGTTTGAAATGTTTAATGGAGGGGAGACAATGTGATACAGCGTTTAGGGTAACAGCTCTCCATGATCGCTCCCTCTACCCGACGTCTAGTTTTATCTTTTAAATACTTCAAATACTATTATTTTGCTTGTTTTATGTCTGGTCTGCATCCTTCTACAATAGCAAAGTACCAAGGGGATCAGAATGGAAGCTGAGATGTGTTTAGCCCTCCCAAAGCATACGCCACCTGTGACCCCAGAAAAATTTAGCAAACAAGTCAAGGCCCAGGAAGGCGCCGAAGGCAAGTCTTCTACTACTAGTACCAGGCAGGCCTCGGAAGTGACTCCCCTCACATTCGAATGATTCCTTTCAGAATTTTCCACTTTTTGGGAAGATTTAAAAGACCTAACTACAGAAGTAAAGCAGATGGCTACCGTATTTGATGGTATCTCTATGAGGATGGTGGACAATGAAACTCGTCTAATTTCCCTGGAGAAGCGAATGGATGGCATGAACACAGAAACAGTGGAAAACAGACATAGAATTAAATAATTGGAGGCCAAAATCGAAGACTTGGAGGGGAGGAGTCACAGAAATAATGTGGTAATAATAGGCCTGCCAGAATCAGAAGAAGGGGCTAATAGCATTTTGTTTGTCCAGAAGCTTATAACAAAGCTAGTTGGTCCTTCTCCTTTTGGCTCTGTTTACACCATTCAGCGAGCCCATAGAGCTCTCAGACTGATGCCTCCACCAGGGTCAGCCCAGTACCCTGTCATTTTAAAATTTCTTAATTTTCAAGAGAAACAGCATTTATTGGGCAAACTGAGAGACTTGAAAGATATATCATGGGAAGGAGAAAAATTAAAGTGACCCAAGATCTGTCTGCAGCAGTTAGACAACGAAGGACCCTCTTCCACCCGATTGTCTCAAAACTAATAGCGTCAGGTATTAAATTAAAAATGGGATACTCTGCCTGACTGCAAGTTCTGGTAGCCAGCAACTGGTCCGCCTTCGAGGAGATAGATGTGGCGCAGACTACATAACAAGCAGCCTTTCCAGATTTGTTCCATTTTCATTGAACAGAGCTTACAAAGAGATTTCTTTGTTGCTCTACTGATTACACCTGGCTAATAAGGAAGTCTGCAAAAAGTTATCTTTATTGCTCTGTTGGATACACCTGGCTAATAAGGATGTATTCTAAATAGTTGCCGAATCCACACATGGAGGGGATTGATATCACTTGGGCAGCTTATATGGATACCAGGCCAGGATTTAACCAGCATGACTGGCTTCAACAAAAGCCCCAGACTTTATCGCATATTCCAGGTGTCCTGCTCATTGTGACTTTATACTGTGGGAATTGTTGAAGTTTAGACTGGGTTGGGACAAGGCTGTGTTCCTCATTCCAGTGTTGTAAAATTAATTTTCTTTAGTCTTTGAATTGCAACACTCCTAGAAGGACATATACTTTGTTTTTCACTTATTTAGGAGAATTAATATAGAAGCTCCATTTTTCCCTCACCACATGCTAGTAATGAGTGTTTTTCACCACTACAGGGACCAAGTGTACTAGTCTTGAATGCTTAACTTAGCTACAAAAGGGTACCACGATTAGAGTAAAGGGCATACTGTGATTAAATTTTTCTTTTTTCTACATCGTTTTCTTTTCCAGGTAAACCATCAAATTCTTAGATTAAAGTGCAATTGGAGGGGTATCCTCCTAATAGTTGCAAATTTAATTCCAGCCTGGTGTAAGGAAGCTGGGAATATTTCTGCAATAACTAGCTAAGGAAATGAGTGTAAACGATGGTACCTGGTTTAATTTCTTTTGGTGTAGCTGCCTATCTAAATGTTATATCATACATTAAAGTTATAGTAACTTGAGGGTAACTGTTGGGTGGAAGGAGACTGGATGTGGAGGGGTTGAATTGTGAGATCTGCAACTTGCTACTATAACAGTAAGGGGAGGTGGGTGGGCTGGGTTACTAGGGGTTTACAGTGTTTCTGTTTGGTTCTTGGTCTTGACATGGGAAAATCAGGGTATTAATGGGGGGGTGAGGGAAGGGAAGGACATGCACAGCAAGGGTTTCCAAAGGAAATAGGGTAATCTACTGGTTTATTATTACTCTGGAAATTGTCGGGACCATGTATTAAGGGACAATGGCTAGAAGTGTGTGCATTGCAATGTGGTATATGAAAGGGGTTGACAAAAACTCAAAAAGTGTAAAGTCTTGAAACATTTAAGTATCTTATCAGTGGATATTTCCTTTATTCAGGATCCCATTTGTTAGAATCTGAGGCGATTAGCTTCGGAGACAACAAGTGGGCCAGGTTTTTTCAGCTGAGGGCTCTACCAATAGCTGTGGAAATATGATTTTAATAAATAGAAACATCCCTTTTTGCCCCACTCAAACTATTAGGGATCCTGAAGGCAGGTATGTATTGATACTGAGAACACTGTTTACCAAAACAATACTGCGATAGGCAGTATTTATGGCCCTAACCAAGATATACCTGGGTTTTTCACACAACTTCTCTTAACTCTCACTCCCTTCCTATCAATCCCAATGATCCTAGGGGGAGATCTTAATCTTGTTCTCGACCCAAATCTAGACTGAACTGGTCAGCATCGAAAGGGACTTTCTCCAGTCCAACATGCACTATGTGAACTGATGGACCAGGCTGGGTTATGTGATATCTGGCAGGTTCTTCACCCAACAGATAGAGAATATACCTATACCTCCCCAGTTCATGGTTCCTCATCTCAAATAGATTACCTACTGTATTCTCACTCATTAATCCCAGGGGTCCTAGATGTTTCTATCAACCTGGCCCTCCCTCAGACCACTGTGGTCATTTGTTATCTCTCCCTGTTATCTATTCCTAAAGGGGGATTTCAGGTGGAAATTTAATGATTAGTTGTTGAAGTACCCAGCTATGGTTGAAATCATTCAGGAGCATATTCATCAGTTCATTTTAAACAACCGTGGCTCCACAGAAAGGCCCGACATTGAATGGTGCACTCTCAAGGCATATTTTAGAGGAATCCTGATAGGATTAGCATTGAAAAGAAAGAGAATTAGAGAACAAAAGGCCCTACAATTATTATCCCAAGTTAGGTCCATAGAACACACTTTATCCCCACAATCCCCAGAATCCTTATGTCAAGATCTAATCAGACTGAAGGCTGCATATCTAGAATTATTGAGAGAAAAGGCAGAAATTGCTATAATTAAAACTAAAGCTTCCTATACCGATCAGGGAGAGAAGACAGGATGTCTATTGGCCCTAAGGATTAAACAACATGAATCCTCTCATTTCATAGCCTCAGTACACTCTCTGGCTGATGGCTCAATTAAAACATCTCCTGAATACATTATTTCAGAGTTTACTGAAAATTATAAATCCCTATATGGCCCGGTGCCTGATCCTCCCACTGAACAGGCTCTAGATAGCTATCTTAATGATACTAACCTGCCTTCTCTCTCAGATGATCAGCATAATTTACTATTACAACCAATTACTGAATGGGAGTTAGAAGACATCATTAGTAATCTTCCTAAGAACAAAACCCCAGGGTTAGATGATTACACAGCCAACTTTTCTCAAAAGTTTAGCAAACAGCTCATCCCTTTGCTCCTCCCCTTTACCATTATATTTTTATTTTATTTTTATTAGGTCTAGGATTACAATACCTTTGAGCCAGGGCTCTTTTACAAAGGTTCCACATTAGGTTACAATGAAAAACATAAGACATGTAAGTCAGATTACAAATTCAATACATAGGACAAGGTTACAAAAGTGTAAGCTAAACAGAGTTACAAAGTATCTGAGAAACAAAACAAGTTTTCGAGGCTAGGTTACAAGGAGATAGCAGATGAGGTACAGAGAGGATAGAGGACAAGAGAGAGGAAGAGTAGAGGGGGTGGAGAGCTATAGAGGAGGAGCTCAGCCTGAGGCATTGTCATAGACATAACATGGGGAAGTGCATGCTAAAGGGTATTCAAGTGCTAATCGGAGAGAGAACTGTATAAGGTTAGGGAAATATTCATGGGGTCAGCTAGTGGAGGCAGTCACAGGAGCTAGAGGCAGTGAGAGAGAGGCGTAGCCTTGATTTAAATGCACCAAGGGTAGGAGTGGAGGAGATGTAACTGTTTAGATGATTTAGCCAGCTGGGCACCCTGTAGACAAAAGATCTTTGACCTTGTGAGGTACAACAATGTGGAACCTGCAGGAGCTGTGATTCAGACCCCCTGTTGAGCGGGGGTTATTGCTAGGGTGCAGGAGTGCACACACTCCAGGGAGCGCAAGGCCCATAGTTATTTTCTTCGCCATGGTGCAGGTTAGGTATTTTATCCGATAGGTGAGTTGCAGCCATTCAGTTTGTGCAAAGAGGTTGCACGGATGTGTGAGGTGGTGGGATCCAGTGAGAAGTCTGCAGGCCTTATTGAGGGAGGTGGATATGTGTCTAAGAGCGGTAGCGGGGGCAGAGCCATAGATGATAAGCCCATAGTCAATAATGGAGACAACAGAGCTCTGAACGGTGACAGTCAGGGCTTCTGGAGTAAGATGTTGCCTATGCCGGAAGAGAAGGCCAAGGTGAGTATTTGATGCTTTGGCTACAGAGTCAGTGTAGGCACTGTAAGTTAGATGAAGGTCTAGAGTGATCACAAGGTACTTAAAGGCTTGAACCTGTTCCAGGGTGACTCCATGACTTGTTTTGATGGATAGGGGGAGCAGCTTATGCTTGTTATGAGAGCTGCTGAACATCATAGACTTTGTTTTCTTATTATTGAGGACCAGATAGTGATTTGAGAACCAGTTTTCAACAGATGTGAAGCCAAGCTGAAGGCTGTCTTGTAGAGGCTTAGGATCCTTGTGGGAGGCAAGAATTACAGCATCATCTACATATAGGATGATTGTTTTGGAGCAAGAATTTGGAAGGGGAGTTCAGGAATAAGCTGAATAGTAGGGGGCCCAAAATGGATCCCTGTGGGACACCTGAGTGAACAGGCCTGGTATCAGAGTGGACATCTGCAATTTTTACTCTTTCAGACTGGTTCTCCAAGTAGCTTTTGAACCAGGCAGTGGCGTCAGAAGAAAGTCCAGCTTTCAGAAGTTGCACAAGCAGTAGGCAATGATGGACAGTGTTGAATGCTTTAGTCAAATCAATAAAGATGGACCCAATTAACTGACCATTGTCCAGTGAGCTGTGAAGAATACCGGAGAATTCCAGTAGGACAGATGAGGTGCTATGTCCTTTTTCTGAAGCCATGTTGTTGCAAGCACAGGATATTGTATTTGTCCAGGAAATCTGTGACCTAATCTGCTGCAATACGTTCAAGGGCCTTAGAGAGGGGTGGCAATATGGATATCGGATGGTAGTTTCCATGAGTGGCCCTGTCACCACTTTTATGGATGGGGTAACAGTGGCAGATTTCCATTTGTCAGGCAGCTGGCTAAACCTAGGTGAGAGGTTGAAAATATATGTCAGTGGCTGTAACACCTCATCAAGGGTGAGGGACAGCAGTTTAAGGTCAAGTGTATCACTGCTGGATCTGGATTTGGTGATGGCTTTGGTAATGTATTTGCAGGCATCATGCATCTTGACTGCTTTGAAGTAAAAAGGCAGGTGGCTAGAGGAAGAGGAGTCATTGGGGGAGCAGAGGGAGAGTCATAGTCCTTGAAAGAGTCAGAAGAGAGAACACTGCTGAGATCAGTGAATGCAGCATTGAAGGTATTTGCTATGATTTTAGGGTCAAGTGTAGTAGACCTATTTATGCTGAGTAAGGTGGGGCGGTTTTGGCTGCTTCCCAGTGACCTCTTTAATATTGTTCCAAATTTCCTTCTCGTTACCCCAGGTATCCATGACAGCATTCTTGAAGTAGATAGATTTCTTTTGCCAGATAAATTTGGTACAGTCATTCCGTGCACATTTATAGTTTTGGATATCAGTTTCTTTACCAGTGGTTCTGGCCAGATCCCAGAGGCGATCTCTAGATTTTAGTTGACATAAGAGATCGGCTGAGAGCCAGGGATTGCAAAGGGCTTTGACTTTGTATTTTTTAAAAGGAGCATAGGAGTCACAGGCTGCATTGAAAGTGTTGATGAAGTAATCCAGCGCAGTATTTACATCAGTTGCTTTGTAGATAGGGGACCAGTCTTGGAGGTTGAGGCATATTTTGAGGTGTGACAACTGCCCACGTGGTAGGACTCTACTAGCGATGAAATTAGGAGGGGGTTTGCGGAATTTGTTTGACCATTCACAGATGACAGGGGAATGGTCACTAAGTGAGTCAGGGAGGACTGAGGCATTTGTGATGTGAGTTGGGTGGCTGGGAAGAATCCAATCCAGGAGGGTGCTGGTGCTGGATTTGTAGTTTTTCCTGGTCAGAGAGAAAACCATCTGGGTGAGATTGGCTGATGAGGCGGCATCCTTATGGACCTCTGCATCAGACGTGAGCCAGTATGTATTAAAGTCTCCAAGCAGAATCATTTCAGAGTCAGGAGATTGGGACCTGGTGAATTCCAAGACAGCGTTAAGGCCATTCCCATGTTTTTTCATGGGGATATACACTGAGGCAACTGTGAGGGATTTGTTATGGGCACCTAATAAGATTCTGATAGGGAGAATGTGTGCCGCAATAGCTGGGAGGGAGTAGTGATGGGGTGTCCCAGTAGCGAATCTTTAAGGTAAATTGCACATCCACCACCTCTTTTGGACTTCTGGTCCAACCTGAAAACATTGTAGCCTGGAAGAGCGATAGCCAGGTCGGGGATTTTGGGTGTAAGTCAGGTTTCTAAAACTGCCAGAATATCTGGGTTGTGCTGATTGGTAAAGATTTGTAGGGCATTCAGCTTGGGGAGTAGACTACAGATGTTGAGAGATGCTATGGAGAGTGTACTTTCTGGAAACTAAGAAGGACTCTACCCAGTTCGAGGCATTGATTGTCCTACTACCTAAATCTGGTAAGGCCCCTGAACTAGTCACTAATTATTGACCCATCTTTCTCCTTAATCAGGACATAAAAATGTCGACTAAGCTACTCACTAATCGACTAAAGTTAGTACTTCCTGATATTATAGGATCACAGCAGGTGGGTTTTATGAAAGGTAGATCTTCTGCTGATCACCTGCACACCCTGTCTCATGTCTTCTTGGTGTCCAGGATGCCCCTTGTCTTGCAGCTCTGGTTTCCCTGGATGCCAAGAAGGCATTGACAGGGTGAGCTGGCATTACGTGTTTAGGACTCTCAAGGCATTTGGTTTCTCACTTTAGTTTCAGCAATGGATTCATGCATTGTACCAAAATCCCTCAGCGTGAATTACTGGTAATGGGGTGACCTCTAATTATTTTATGCTGCATTTGGGCACAAGGCAAGGCTGCCTCCTCTCCCCACTACTCTTTAATATTTACTTGGAGCTGCTGATCTGCAGACTGGTTAACTGTCAGAGGATTCAGGGCATCCCAATGCATTCCCATGAAGTAAAGGTCTCAGCATATGCTGATGACCTTCTTCAGCTCTCTTACCCATTTTCATCCATCCCCCCAATGTTAGAAATTATTACGGAATTTAGCCATTTAGCAAATTATTAATTGAATACCAGTAGGACAATTATCTTTCACCTTAATCATAAAATATTTAAATCAGATATAACAGCACTAGGACTCTTATGGAAACAGGACTCCTTAATATACCCAGGTATAGAGCTCATTAAGAATCTAGGCAAGTCCTTAAAACTTAATTTGGACTCCCTGATACTCACAATTAGTCAGAATTTAAATCAATGGTCATCCCTCCCTATTTCCATTTGGGGCAGGATTCATTTGCTAAAAATGAATATTTTTCCACACATTTTCTACCCCCTTTGTCTACTCAATATATGGCTCTCCCTGTCTTGGTTCAAAAAAATACATAGCTTATTTATTAAATTCATATGGTCCAATAAAATGCCTAGATTAGTCTTTCACAAACTAGCTGCTCCCAAATGGTGAGGTGGATTATGCCTTCCCCATATAGGCCTATATTGTTGGGTGAGCCACATTAGCAAATATCTCAGATGGCTTCTACCAGAACCTCCTGATTATTTTCCAATATGGTAGATAATTGAATTCGCTCAGATTCTCTCCTCTGGTCTTTCCCCGGACGCACTTCAACATATAAGGGAAAATGCTCTTCCTATTTAACTGAGAAGTTCCTCAATAGCCACTTCACTTTAGGTTCACACTCAGCTTTGTAATTTTCTTAAATATAAACACACTATTGATCTATCACAACCTATATGGGGCAATCCTAACTTCAAGATAGACAATAAGATTTTATTTTCCCATTGGTTACCTCACCTAGGGGAAGGCCCGTTAACCAGTCTGGTCAAGAAGGGGGCTCGTGGCTTTCCACAGAGGAAATTCTGCATACATTTAATATCTCCAACACACAGATCTTTAAAGGTTTTCAACTTAAACATCTCCTTATAACAAAGTTGGGAGCAACTCCGTGTACACAACCATGTCCCTCTTTCCAGGGTGAAATGACTCCACTAGTATGCCTTCCGCAGGTGGTTTCCAAGATTTATGGAAATCTTCTAATTGGCTCTACCTGGACTTCTTTGGCACCACAACCTATTGGACTACCTTTTTTCCTGATGGCGAGATTGACTGGTCTATCCTATGGCAGAATTGTCATAGGTTTATAACCCAGGATAGACTTAGGCTCATGCAAATGCATATACATCACAATTTATATTACTCCCCACAAAAACTAGCTAAAATGGGCTTAGTATCCTCTTTCCTTTGTAACCATTTTCACCTAGAAGAGGGTAGTCTATACCATATTTTCTGGTCCTGCAATAAGGTGGCCTCTTTATGGGCCATGATCAAACAAAGAGCCAACCCTCTCCTTGGTCTCAAGGAGTTATTTATTTCTAGAATCTGCCTATTGGGGGATTTTTCAAGCATTACAGTCCTTAGATGTAAATATTACTTACCCCTTATGTCCATGTCAGTTAAAAAACTGGTATTGAGGCATTGGATAGACCAGGAGGAAATCTCATATGGAGAGTGGCTTACTGAACGTTTAGCTAAACTTAAAACAGAGAAAATGGTAGCAAGTCTGACCAATAGATTAGATAAATTTAACAAAATATGGGACCCCTTTTATACTCTATATACTTTATAAACAATATGTATTAAGCTCCTTGGAGACAGATATACCATTCCCTCTGTATTGGTTGTATTTGCTGTGTGGGGTGGGTTAGGGAGGGGGGATGAAGGTACAGGGATGGGAGGAGGGTAGTCAAAAGGGGTGAAGGGGAGGACAGTACTATTATGATTCACTGTATTCATTTATGTATTTACTCTGTAATTGTTCTCTGTATGGAAAAAACCTTTCAATAAATATTGAATTGAAAAAAAGAAATGTTTAATAGAGTCCGCCAGGGGTGCCCACTTTCCCCAACGCTATTCCTTCTGACCCTAGAACCATTGTTACACTAAGATCTAATTTACTGATTGAAGGGGTTCACTTAGATAAAGAATAGATAAAAATTAATGTCTTAATGGACGATATCTTATTCATTGTCAAAACCATTAATATCTTGTTGGTAGCCCTTTTGCAAGATGTACAATGCTACGCTAACCTATCAGGTTATACAATTAATAAATCAAAATCTGTCATTATGCAAATTTCTAGACAAGGGAAAGAGAATTTAGTTAACTTTAAAAAAGAATTTTAGATTCAAGAATGCATTAAATATTTAGGAATACATCTAACTCCATTTCAAAATACTACTATTAAAATAACTTTTAATAAAGCAAAAGAAAAAATATCCAGTCTTTTAGATTCATGGAAAAACTTCTCTTTATCTATTTGGGGTCATATAGATACCCTTAAAATTCTGTCAATGCCTCATTTAATTTATGTCATGCAGAACATATTAGGTGATCCAGGTGATAAATGGTTTGAGAACTTAAAGAGAATTTTTTTAAAAATTAATCTGGAGTGGGAGTAAACCCAGGATTGCCTGGACAGCTTTAATAACTCCAAGAAGGTTGGGTGGCTTAGGATGCCAGGATCCACAAGCCTATATTTATTTATTGAATTTTGGTGACCAGGTAAGCCCACTGAGACTAGAAGTCCCTTCTTCAGGGGTGACCCGGAGGTGGGGATACAGATGGCAACCAACTGAAACTGAACCAGATTAAGCTGTTGGTGGTATTTGTAGTGAATGGAGGAAATTTGGCCAGGACACTGGGGAAATTTTCCTTACTCTTTCCGAGAAGTGCCATGAAATCTTTATTGTCCACTAGAAAAACACACCAGAACAGACAGACGGGACCTCGGTTTAACATCTCATCTGAAAGACAGAACCTCAGGAGTGCAGCACCCCCGTCATGTTGCACTACAGTGTCAGTATATTAACCCAAGTGCCTGGTGTGGGGATAGAACACACAGCCTTCTGATCTCCCAGTCTCAGAGGTGAGTATGCTACCTGCTGAGGCACTGACACTGACTGATGGTGGCAAATGTTTTTACATTAACCTATCTTTGGACCTTCTTAGAATTAGAAAATAAACAACTCTTTCTGGATATCTTTTTTTCACCAAGGTGATCATACATTTGATGGCCTATGGTTAAACCCTGGGGTTTTTCAAGGCCATATTGACTTTCTTGCACAGTGCTTGTATCCCCTGAAAGCATTATTTAAACAGCCTGTATTTCTAGATGTGCCATGGTTATATTTGAAATTTAAACAGAGCAAGAGAATATGGGGTCAGAACCCAAATTTCAATTTTAGAACTCTGCACGACAAAAGAATTTTAGTATGGAAAGACCTTTTAGTAAACAACCAATTTCCAGCATATACTCAGCTTTTGAATTTGCTGGGATATTAAAAAATGCAATATTATTTATTCATATATATTAAAAAGTAAGTTTAATAAAATTCACACAGACCCCCCAGGGCAGTATTTAATTTATTTGGTTAAAGTACAAGGCAGAAATAAAGATAAGGGGACAAATAAAAAACTGGCAGATTTTTATGAAAAATCATCAATAAATACCAAATGTTATCTAATTAATCAAATAATAAATGGAATACAGAAGCAACATTAAGTTTTTACCACTCTCAATGACAACAAAAAGCAACAAAATTCAAGTCTCTGCCAAAACAAATCAATACAAAGGAACATTATAGAGAGAACATATTATACGCTGGCTCAAATTAACAAAATTAATAAAGAGTATCCCAACCTTTGTTGGCATAATTGTGGTCAACATGCTGACTTGACCCATTGCCTGTGGGGATGCCAAAATATATTGACCTGGTGGACCAAAGTGAATCAGATATCGTCACAATGGTTAGGAATAAATCCCCCTTGTATTAAGGAGTTGAATTTATTCAGCCTTGTTGGTAACATGGATTTGGACCCAATACAATAAAAAAATTCTGACCTTAGTCTCAATGGCTTTAAAGAGATTGATCTTAGAGAACTGGAAAGAGCACAGTCTAAAAACCTTTAATATCATAAGGTGGTGGGCTGTCTTTGAAGAAACCCTATTTTTTGAGAAACTAATATATGCCCTAGATAAGGATCAGGATTATATCTATGCTACTAACTGGTGAGTCTTAGAGCAGAACATGTCACCATTGCTTAGAATTTAGATCTTCCCTGAATTTACTGAATAAAGAATGTATGAAATATTTATGGGAAATACTTGTGAAAGAATGAAGGAGGGGGGAGGGGGAGTGTTGTTATAAATATATTCTTATGACATATTAATGTAATGGTATTGATTGTATATTTTGCTTCTATGTCTATATTCATTATGTTTGAACCAATGTAAATGTGTGTTCTGTTATAATAAAAATGATTATAAACAAGCTTTTGTCAATGCTGAATGTTTACTTGCTGACATTAGCATTGAAAGTGCAGGAGTAAGACAGATGCAGAATAGGAATGGCAGTGAAGTATTGAACTGATGCCATCCCCACCCCCACCCTGCAGAGATGGTAGGCATTGGGATGTGTGTTTGGGTCATCACCCATAATGCCCACATTATTTCACCTCACCCTACCCTGCAGACACTGACAAGTGTCGAGGTTTGCTTCTCACTCACCCTACTCCATAAGAAAATATGCTGAAACGTCTGCAGTATAGGGCAATGGGGAGAACTTTGGGGCTGAAGAGTCCAAGGCATACCTCGATGCCTGTCACTGGCTGCAGGGTGGGAGTGGGGTGGAATGGTGTGAGCATTACTGTCAACAGTCCCAAGTCACACCCCTAATGCATGTCACTTTCTACTGGGTAGGGCATTATGATTGTAAACCTTACTGCCCTGGGCGTTTCTTGGTATTTTCACTCCAAGTTTTCAGTATGGGGATTTTGTGACCCCACCGCATGAACAGTGACACTATCAGTTCATTAGCCAAAAGGTGATTTTGCACAGCGACTGTGCCATTTGTTGCCACAGGTGAGAAAACATATTTCAGGAAGGATTTGAAAAATGATAGCTGTACTGCTCATGAGGAGGTGTAAAAAAATGGCAATACTGAAAATCTGGAGTGGAAAGATAAAAAAATTGGTGACACCATGACGTGCATAGAAACTGCACAATGCACATCCATAATTCAATTATGTGGTGTGCTTTTTACACCACATTTTCAACATAGGCATTTTGGGACCTCTGCTCATGAACAGTGGCACTGTGATTTTCTTAATCTGTCCCGAATGTTGATTTCACACAGTGACTGTGCCCATTGTTTGCCACAGGTGTGAAAACATGTTTTGGGCAGGATGCAAAAAATGACACCTGTACTATTCATAAGGAGGTGTGGAAAAATGGCAATGTTGAAAATCTGGAGTGAAAAATATAAAAAATTGTCGAAGTTACGAGCGTGTGTGGGAACTGCACAACGCATGCTTGTAACAGTCATTTTTGGGAATTTTTTCACCAAATTTGCAACAAAGGCTTATAGGCTTTTTGGGAGCCCATCTCATGAACAGTAACACTGACATTCTGTAAATCTGTCCGGGAAGGTGATTCTGTGCAGTGACTGTGAAATCCCCTTTTGGGACTGAATAACAACACAACAGTGACTGAGTTCATGAGGTGGGGTCCCAAGAACCCCATGTTGAAGATTTGGGGCCAAAAGTCACAAAAATAGATGAGAACCCCCCCCCCCATTTGTGCCATTATACAGCTTACTGGCATTTCTTCAGTTCGCGATCAGCTTTGAAGAGTGCAGACATGTTCCCACTCCAACGAAGATCATCATGCCAGACTCCGAAGGCAAGCATGGGGTGAGGGGTGTGAGCGGAGGTGAGGTGTGCAGAGGGTGGGTGCCAGTTGGGGGAAGGAACCCTTCTGTGTTTCAGGTTATAAAAAAACAAAACACTGTGGAATGGTTTCTTTTTTTACAGGTGTAAGAATTTGTGGGGTCATGTTAGCCACACTGGGGTGGGCTCCCAGTGTGGCACACAATGAGGGAGTGGAGTGGGGCAGGAAAATGCCAACATGCTGGGGGTTAAACATGCTGGACATGGGGATTGGGCATCCCATCGGAAAGTGTGTCTGTGTTTGAGAGATGATGCTGAGGATTGGGCACCCCTTCAGCGAATTGAGGAACCAGGGCACTGAAGCCAATGGGGATCGGGTTCCCTATTGCCAAGTGTGTCTGTGTTTGTGGGGGATGATGCCGAGGAGTATTGGGCACCCCCCTTGGCAGACAGAACACAGCAAAGGGGCACATATGAGAAAACAGGGATTGGGTTCCCCCATCAGCAAATGAACTGGGGAGGGGCCATGCCAACAGGGGGCTTGGGCACCCCCAAAGTCAGATTTCTGGGGCTGTGAGCGGTGGACAGCGACAGCCACCTCCATGTTTACTGAAATGTTACACCAGGCAAGGCATGCCCTGCAATGAGGGGGTGCTTCCTTATTGCAGTGGCAAAATCATTTCAAGTTGGTGGCATGCTTGCAGGCTATTGTCATAGCCAGCATGCTCCTTCATTGGTGACACACAGACAAGCCCCAAAAAGCAGTGGCGGCATTGGCCACAACACTGCCACACCTCCACAACCTGCTTCTCCAGCAAGCTGCCACAACATGTTTCTTGTGCATGTGCGCAAACAAACATAAAAAAAGAAACATTAAAGAGCTCCTGATGTTGTTGGGACATCTTTGAAAAATATAATATTTAGACACAATTTAACATATTTCACACTTTTCTGTAATTGTCACCATTATTTCTTTATTACTAAAGACATCTGCATGGAAACAGGCTCTCTGTCCTATTTGCTTTTTCTGCTTGGCTGCTTCTGCAGTCACAATTATTTTTATGACAACCCAGTATGTTGCTGTGGAGTTTATTGTGATGTCAGAAACAGGGCAATATAATGATGCATGCACAAACAACCAAAGCAAGTAAGGTCCAAGGGAAAGTAATCTTGTTTTTATGTCACTTACCTCAATAAGGAAGCACCAAGTTATGTCGGCAGCGATAATGTCGACCTCCCCACAGTGATGGCACAATATCAGTGTAGGTATTGCGCGCCTGTTCTATGGGGGCTGCCCACAGCCCGTAATTAGGCTCAGCCCCTCACCCCATCAGACTTTAAGATTCCAACTCCAAGTCAGAGTTGTTCTGGGGAGGGGGCGGAACACTGGGAGAAGGCAAAACAGGGAAAAAGGACCATTACTGCGAATGTCAACGTAATGGTCTTTTTTCTTCTTTTGCCATCGTGGTTTCTCCATAAAGGGGTGCACTGCCTCAATAATAAAGAAGAGGGGAAAGGACAGCAAAAAAATAATTCTGGCTGAATGGTACAGAGGGTAAAAGCACAGAAATATAAACCAACAGGTTGTATGTTCACCCTCAGGACCACAAACAATATTGTCTAAAGAAATCTGAGCTAAGGTAAACTTGCAGCCAGCCCAGTGGCATGGAGGGCTGAGGTGCTAAACACCTCACCTCCCACAGCACCAGCAACCTACATTCAGGAATGGATCAAGGTTGCTGAGGGATTGGTTGAGTAATGAGGACTAAGTGTCCATTGATTGTTCTCCTCCTTTTGGTTGGGGAACAGTATGTATTGCTGCTTGGCTACCCCCTACTGGAAGTTAGCTGGAGCAGCAATGGTTAACAGAAATAAAAGCTAGAGGCAGATGCTGAGAGTGTGTATGGTCTTCATGGTCTACATGCATGCCATTGCATGCCACTGCCTCTGACTCACAGGGAGTAACAGGTGGAAAAGAACCCCTAGTGGCAGGGTAATGCTGTAACACTGCAGGCACTGCACCATCTCTATCCATGGCACCTAGTCACACAGCATAATAAGAAGTAGATGGGGTAAGACCTGGAGGTGGCGTGACAGGGCTGGGGTGGTCAACAGCAGAAGGGGGTTGACAGGAAGGGGCAGGAGGATAAAGTCCATATAAAAAAAGAGAATTGCAAAAATATGTAAACTATATTGTGTCTAAATCTCACATTTTTTTGTTATGCAACTACCTGTAATATCAGGGACTTTTTAAAGGGAACATAAACAGTATGTTATTTAAATAAACTGTTTCTGGTGCTTTCTCTTCAATATTGACATGCTGTTAACATATTTGATGTTACTATAGTTGCATTCTGCATGCTGAACATGTTTTCCTACTTTATTGCTTTCAAAGAGATGCTGTCCTGATTCCTGTCTGTAATTAAGGTGAACCACTGAAAGTTGGAAACACCCACCCATACACACACACACACACACACACACACACACACACATATGTGCGAAGATAGTGTGAGGCTTGATGTTCATCTTCAAAGCCTGATGATGATGTCTCTTAGCTGGATAATGGACAGAAAACCAATGTGATTGATGGGGCTGCATTCTTTGAACTACATAAAGTTTACACCCATCATCCAAATGAACAGTGTCATCATCAGCCTTCTCTGCATTGGTTTTTGAGTGGCAAGTCTTCTGCATTTCTATGTCTATTTGCTGACACAACACACACCTACACAGTCCCTTACACAAGCTGAGCACCACCAATATGTTTACTTTAAGTATGCACACAAGCAAACATAAAAATCAGTTTGTGGATATGGGGAGGTGATTGAGAATTGGAAGTGACTGGGGCACAGGAGAAGTGTCACATACACCTACCTGTAGCCTGCTAGAGCTCCAAATCAAGATCTCAGACAGCTTTGACCAAAGTATTGAAGTATGGAGCTGTAAGGAAGGGGATATAAGGCAAGAAATGACTGGATGGGGTGGCCCCGGGACAGTGCCCCTTACTTCCAGGAGGGGGACAAAAGTTGTTTTTCCTTTTTAATGTTTTTTATTCATTTGCATTTTTATCCACAGATAGCCATGACTAGAGGAATATTCAGTATTCAGTCTGGAGTACCTAGTATACTATTATTCATGGCATCTGGGATAGACTATTTGGGCCATGCACACTCCTATACCCTAATTTGTAAGCAAACTGTAGTGGTTTGTAGGCAAACTATATTGTTTTATTCTAAGTTAATCATTTTGCTTTGAACTGTATATGTCTGATTTTTGTGATGGCTATTCATGAGTGAGTAAACTATACTGGTTTATTTTCAAGTCATATGGATTATGTGAACTATAGTATATTGGTTTGTTTTTAAAAAATATTTATTTCTGTGAGAACGCCTGCATATTAATTTAATCAGAATGAAACCGAGTTTTCCATGTTTGAGAAAATGTTGAAAAATAATATTTAGACCCAATTTGGCTTATATGTTGTATACTGATTGTACATTTCTTCTGTTTGTGCTTCATTGCTATTGTAGGTTCATTAATATATAAACAGAATCCTTGTCCCCTAGAGTTCATCTGCGTCTACTGTAAAGTCTTTTCTTGAAGTCATAAGCTTCCATGATTTGAAACATCACAGTTTGTTGCTTTGGAAATGACTGTGATGCTACAAACAGTGGACTGTTACTTCGGCATAGAACAGAAGGGAATGAGGATCATGTTTCCATACAAATGAACTTAGCAAGTAGTGAAGAGTAAAACAGACAGAAAGGCAGTAAATATATAAAATATGAGCTGAACTGTGTTTAAATATTTTTCAAAGTATTTTTCCCTAAGTGAGAAAATCACATTATAGAGAATACTGGATGGGCAACCTCATGCCCAATTAGGCTGTTCTGCCACATAGGGGTTCTGATTACATCAGACCTTGTGTCTCTGTGAGAGAGAGAGAGAGAGAGAGAGAGAGAGAGAGAGAGAGAGAGAGAGAAGGAGAAAAGAGAAAGAAAGAGAGAGAGAGAGAGAGGGAGAGAGATACACAGTGCACCATGTGAATACCTCATCAGTGTCCACACCTACACCCCCTGCCAGGACAAAGTAGTGTCAGTGTTGCAAAAATTGCTGTGTGGACAGAGAGACACAGAAGGAGCACTGATACGATAGTACAATGTCCTTATAGTGTAATATTGAATTATTTATCATCCCCAGAATGATTTCTGAATATTTTTTAAGGCCTTTTTTTAATGTATGTCCATTTTACTGCCCCAATTACCATATCTTCTGTTCCTCTGGGACTTCAACTTCCAGCTTGATTTACCTTAAGAATCCAGCACCAAACTGTTTGTTGATTTTCTTGACTGCGTCAACCTAACACAGTATGCAAAAGCATACAATTTTATTATAATAAGGGTCACTGGCTTGACTTTGTTACTTTTCAGGGTCTTTCTTTTTTACCTTTTACATATTATGAGTGGGCTCTCTCCAACCACCACATATTCTACTTTGAAGGTGACTCTGCATTTATCTGTCTGTCTCTCTATCTATCTATCTATTTGTCTATCATAGTTTCATAGTTTCATAGTTTTTTACAAATTCAGGAGGCATAGCCTATTATTGAACTTGCCATCCAAGGATGGCTTTAATTATCTATGTATTCAAATTTTATATTACCCATGAATTTGTCTAGTGTGCCCTTGAACATATCCATAGTTTTGCTCTCTACAATTATACTAGGAGGTATAGACATACAGAAAGCCGAGGCCCATTTTGGTATGTCTCCAGCCAAGCTGGTATATATGTTTATTTTAACAGGATTGAATCGAGTTTATGCTTAAAGATTTTGTGATCTCTATTATCAAACAAGGAATTAGGTAATGAGTTCCACAAGGTTATTATTCTCTGGGTAAAAAAGGATCTCCTTTTATTATTTTTGGGTATGTTAGAGATAATTGATATCTGTGGCCTCTTAAATTACAATTATGTTTATTATAAGATAGATTTAATAGTGTTAGTAACTCTTCCTCCCCACATAATTAATGCATAAAAAGTACATCTCCTCTTATTCTTCTCTGCTCCAGGGAATACATCTTCAATTCATCCAATCTTTGATCATAGCTCATGGTCGATATGTCTTCCACCATTTTGGTAACCTTCTGCTGCATCCCCTCCATTCTATTTACATTCCTTCTCAGGTATGGATTCCACAAGGGGGAGCAGTAATCCAATTGAGGCCTCACATAGGCCCTATAGAGTGGAATAATGCATTTTCTATTTCTGGATGTAAAGCTTCTTTTTATGCATCCTATTAGCCTGTTTGTTTTATTAATGATGTTATTGTAATGTGCGTGAAATGTTAGATCCGAGTCTACTATAATACCTAAGTCATTTTGTTGATTTACAGGTTTTATTATTTGTCCTTTTAATGTGTAACCATGATGCAAATAATTTTTTCCTAAATGCATAATAACGCAATTCTCATTGCTGAATGTCATTTGGTTTTTTACAGCCCATAATTCTAATTTTTTAAGTCATTTATGAGTTCTTGGTAATCTTCCTTAGTACCTACCTGGGCTGTTGGTTTAGTGTCATCAGCAAATTTTATGGCTAAACTGTTTAAATTTGATGTCATATCTGATATAAATATGTTAAACAGAATTGGTCCCAAGACAGATCCCTGAGGCACCCCCACTTGTCACCAATCTCATGCCTGATACATGACCTTTTATACGAACACATTGAGTACGATTTTTTAGCCAATCAGTTACCCAATTTGTGATCCAATTGTCAGTACCAAGTTTGTCCATTTTATCTATTAGTAGTCCATGTGGCACTTTATCAAATGCTTTACATAGGTCAAGATAAATTACGTCTATAGCTTTATTATCTTCTATACATTTACTTGTGTGTTCATAAAAAAACATGTTACTTGTTAGACAGGATCTGTTTTTTCGAAAACCATGTTGGGATTTGTCTTCTAATCCTTTTACTTTTAGGTAACTTTCAATCCTAGTTTTTAATATTGTTTCGAACATTTTACCTACTATACTTGTTAAACTAATGGGTCTATAATTTGAAATTTGTGATCGATTTTCCTTTTTAAAAAATTGATGTGACAATTGCAGTTTTCCAGTCCATTGGGACATGCCCTGTATTTAGTGACATGTTAAAAAGTTTATGTAGTGGGTTAATTATCCATTCTTTAATTTCCTTCAATAATGTAGGATGTAACTTGTCTGGATCAGGTGATTTATTTGTGTTTAGTTTGTTTAGGTTGTTCATAATCTCTTTTTTAGTTATCTGATTTAAAGTATCTTTTGGAATTTTATTGACTATTGATGGATATGTTTTAGTATTGAAAACTGAACAAAAGTGTTTGTTGAATTCATCTGTACTATCTTGAAGTGATATTTCACTATTATCTATCACCAGTGGACCTATACTTCTAGAGTTTGATTTTTTAATATTTATGTAGGAATAAAAACTTTTTCCACCATCTTTAATGTATGCAAGCTTTGTTTCAAATTTTGTTTTCACCATTCTAATTTTGTATTTACATTTTTTTGTGAGATCTTGTAATTCCAGATATTATAATCACTACTGTCTCTTATCATTGCTCTATACAGTCTACGTTTTTGTTTAATTAAATTGAGACTGGTAGTATATTCCATGAGTTAACTATTCTCTGCGTGAACCATTGATGTCTTTTTTTGGTCCTACAATGTACACCATTTAATTTCATATGTTATGAGATCTTGTATGTAATGCACATAGATACATAGACAGTGTCGGCAGATAAGGGCCTATGGCCCACCCAGTCTGCCCATTTGAGCTTGTAAGTTTAGTTTATATTTTCCTAGAAGTCTGTTGCCCCTTACCCCTGACCTCCAGAATTCCTTTATGTCTATCCCATGCATTCTTAAATCCCGTGATTGTTTCAGCCCCCACCACTTCCTCTGGTAGGGTGTTCCACTTGTCCACCACCCGTTCTGTGAAGAAATTTTTCCTCATGTTTCCTCTGAATCGTCCTCCCTCCAACTTCATCCCATGCCTTCTAGTCCTGGAACATCTTTTTGCTTAAAATAGTGTATTCCTGCACCCTGTTCCTCCCTGTAAGATACTTGTATGTCTCTATCATATCCCTCTCTCCTCCTCTCCTCCAGGGAGTACATGTTCAGTTCCTTCAACCTGTCTTCATAGGACTTGTGATGCAATCCATGCACCATCTTTGTTGCCCTCCTCTGAACCTTCTCTACCCTGTCTATGTCCTTACATAGGTATGGTCTCAGAACTGTACACTGTACTCCAGGTGGGGCCTCACTAGTGTCTTGTATAGTGGAATTATGACCTCCTTTTCCTGCTGGTGATGCCCCTGCCTATACATCTCAGCATCCTATTTGCTTTACCTGCTGCCTTGTCACACTGTTTACCTACCTTGAGGTCATCAGAGATGATAACCCCAAGATCCCTTTCCTACTTGGTGCTATATCCTCACCCCCCAACTGATATATTGTGCCAGGGTTTTTGTGCCCCATATGCATTATCTTGCACTTCCTTGCATTGAATTTCAACTGCCAAACCCTGATCATTCTTCAAGTTTCTGCAGGTCCCTTCTCATTCTGTCTACACCCTCTGGTGTGTCTACTCTGTTACAGAGCTTTGTGTCATCAGCGAACAGTGAAATTCTGCCTTCTAGGTCCTGTGCAATGTCACTGATGAAGATGTTGAATAGGACCGGTCCCAGCACTGATCCCTGTGGTACCCACTGGTCACTCTTCCCTCTGTGGAGTGACAGGCATTACCACCACCCTGTGTCCTGCCACCCAGCCAGTTACCTACCCAACACACTACTGTCCTGCCCACACCCATATTGCCCAGTTTGTGTAATAGTCTTCTATGTGGCACAGTGTCAAAGGCCTTGCTGAAGTCCAGATAGGCCATGTCCACTGTCCTCCCCGATCCACCTCCCTAGTCACCCAGTCAAAAAATTCAATGAGGTTGGTGTGACATGACCTCCCCCTGGTGAAACTATGCGTCTTGGGTCCTGTAGTCCATTGACATTGTTTACTTTCAATACCTAGATTTTCGAGAAGTCCTGGTTCATTGAAAGCTTTATAGAGCAAACAAAGGTCTCCCCTAAGTTGTCTGTATTGTATAGGAAATAGGCCAAGTGATCTCAATCTGTCCCCATATGATTTTTTAGTCATACCATGAGTTTTTTTAGTCATTCTCCTTTGAACCCGTTCTAGTTGTTTTTTACCTCAAATTGTTAAGGGTGCACAGAATGGGGCACAGTATTCTAGGTGAGCTCTCACCAGACTAATATATAGTGGAAGAATAATCTGAGGTTGTCTGCTTTTGATGTTTTTCCAGATGTGCAGCCCATGATTCTCTGACATTTCTTCACTTTGAAAGTAATGTTATTCTCAAAATTTAGCTTATTATCTATGTTTATCCCTAGATCTTTTTCATTTTCTGTTACTTGAATTTTTACTCTATTTAATGTATAGTCATTTTTTAAATTGTTATAGCCCAAGTTCATTACTTTACACTTTTGCTCATTGAATTTCATTTTATTATTTCTTGCCCAGGTTTCTAAATTTTCTAATTCATCTTGCAATAAGCTGGTTGATTCGATAGTGTTGACAATGCAGCCTATTTTGCAGTTGTCTGCATATTTTGATATCCAGATATTATCTGCTATCTGCATTGAGGATATCAATATGTTGAATAGAACAGGGCCCAACACAGAGCCCTGGGGTACCCCACTTGTAATGTCTGCCCATGACGACATGGCTCCTTTAACTGATGTTCTTTGTCTATGATTATGTAACCATGAATCAATCCATTTAATTAGTTTGTATGGGAATTTTAATATGGCTAAGTATTCGAGCAAAATTCTATGAGAAACCCAATCAAATGCCTTGGCTAGGTCCAAATATATTACATCGACAGGTAGTCCTTTGTCTAATGCTGCACTTACATTTTCAAATAAATTAAGTTGGTTCATTAAGCATGACCTTCCCTTTTTAAAACCATGTTGTGTTCTGTCTTGTAGTTTATTACAAATGATATGTTCTTCCATTCTACGTAAAATTAATCTTTCTAAGATTTTCTCAGTAACACTGGTCAGACTTATAGGCCGATAGTTAGACACTGCAGATTTTACACCTGCTTCATAAATGGGAATTACCACAGCTTCTTTCCATGCTAAGACACATTCTCCAGATTTGAGGGATAAATTAAATAATTTTCTAAGTGGTCCTGTAATTTGTAAAGCAATTTCTTTTAAGAAATTGGGGTGTATTCCATTTTGTCCTGCTGATGAGGTGACTTTTAAATTCTGTAATTCTTTTAGAATTTCTTCGTCCGCGATAGGTTCGACTGTAACTTGGTTGGGGTTTATTATTGCATTATTAAAGTGTTCCTTGTTAGAAAATATATTATGGAAATATTTATTGAATTCTATCTGTCTCTCTGTCTATCTATCTATCTATCTATCTTAGAAAAGGCATTCTGAGCTGGTAACAGCTCAATTCCACTTCTGTCTGGGTGAGGGGGGAATGGAGGAACAATGAGGCGCATAAAGAAAAATAATACCAATAATAAGAAAATAAGCATTATAAATAAATGTGCCAGGACACAGATTCTGTTCTAGCAAAATACAATAATACAAAAAAGTGTTGGAGGATAACAACATTTAAAATGTGCAGAAGGCAATACTGAGTTCAGGGAGGGAGCAATGGTTTAGGCTTGGGGAGGGTGGGAGAGGGGGCTGCACTAGTGCAAGCAGAGGGCAATCAGAAGCAGAGGAAAAAGGATGATGTGCAGCAGCCTAGGGTCCAGTATCGGGGCAGCTCTGGAACTGAGTAGTGAAGTCATGCAGAAATGTAGTGAGAGAGTGCTGGTAAGGGGCATAGTGGATGGTAAAGGCCCAGGGAGAGATCCGCAAAGTTTGGGGAACAAGAAGGAGAAGGCAGCTTGACTAGCAGTAGATTTTCTTGAGTTGAGAGTGAGAGAGTGAGAGCCAGAGTGGCAAAGGGGATAAGAAGTGGTGGGGAAATGAGGAGGGAAGCATGGTAGGAGAGGAGAGAGCCAAGCTAGTATTTAGTGATAAAGAAAACACAATTGGCAAGGCATCCGATCTTAAGTGAGGGGAAGGAAAGGGAGGAGTACTGGGAACAGTGATGGATGTGGGTGGGGGGAGGCAGTCCAGAGCAAAGTAGAACAAGAAGTGATAGAAGGATCCAGTTTGGCCAGGTGGACTTGGGAGCAGTGAACCTGGGAGCGGTACTGGATATTATGTTACCATAGTTGAAGATTGAGATTGTCATCTTCAAGATGATCTCTCTTCAGGCAGGAAGTGGGGACATCCTCAATTGCTACACCATCAAGGGTATGGAAGGAGGAGAGAATGGTGAGCCTAGGAAGCCTCAGCCTAGAGCTAAATGTCATAGAGACTGCTTGCTTGGCATTGGGTGACAGCTGATTAGCTCAGAAGCAGTGCTGGATGTCAATAAAGTTCAGTTGAAGCCTGGGCATATGGTCAGGGGCAGAGGAGCTGGAGGCAAAGAGTACTTTGTCATCTGGACTGGCACAGAGGAGAAGGCAGTGGGTGTTCATTCAGGAAGAGGGAGAAGATAATTGGGCCTAGGGTGGACCTTTGAGGCACACCTGCACTGACAGAGAGTGCTGGGAATGGATTCTCCAATCGGGACAGCTTGCAACCTGCCCCAAGGTAGAAGTGGAATCACCAAACTGAGGAGTCAGAGAGAGAATAACTCATACTCCAGAGCCAGGGGAGTGATACCCCAGTGATGGATATCCAAAATCGGATGTTTTTCAAGAAAAATCCTTTTATTTTACAAGTACAAACTCACTCTCGACACAGTAAGCACTTCTATCCTAGGTGCTCCTAACTCACACCCTACCCGAAAAAAAGCTTGAAGCGCAGCATTCCATTGTTGCCAATTGAGGAGTCAGAGAGCTCTGCTGTCTTAAGCTTGCCAGGAGAAGGGATGGGCAACAGTGTCAGAGGCCTTAGTCAAGTCGACAGAGATGGCAGAGGTGTTCAGACCCTGATCCCTGCCAGATAAAATGGAAATAGTAATTCAGAGGAGGGAGGTGGAGGTGGAGTCGGACTTCCAGAAGCTAGACTATAATGGGGGTGAAGAAGGAGGATGAATCAAAGAAGTCACAGAGCTGGGCTATCATAAAGTGTTGCTGGAGCTTAGACAGGAGAGAGAGGATGGAGATAGGGTGGTAGTTGCCTGGAGAGGTGAAATCTTCTCCTTTGGGAAAAGGAATAACTTGCTTGTTTTCAAGTATCAGAGATGGAGGCTACAGAGAAAAAGAGGTTGAGAAGGGATGTAGTCGATAGAGCAACGGCATTGGCACAGAGCTGCAAGAGTTTGGGGTCAAGACCATGAGGGCTCACACTCTTGTGGGGGTTTAGAGGCAAGAGGGCTTTAAGGGACAAAGGAAAGTGGTAGGAGAGAAGGAGAAGGGATAGTGTGGGGTGGTAGGAGGGGGAGGAGGGAGTGGGTACAGGAGGTGAATAAATATTTAAAAGTTGAAGTGACAGAAGGGGATCATAGATAGGAATATCACCAACTTTGAAGACAAGGGGGTGTGACTGGGTTGTGGGGAGAAGAGGGAATGGATAACCTTCCAGAACTTGGAGGGGTGATTAGGGATGTTCTGGGACAAAGATTCAAAATATTCAGACTTAGCAAACATTGCAACTCTGGTCTAGGCATTTTGAAGGGTCTGGTACTTGATAAGGTTGGCAGGGAAGCCAATCAGCCAAGGGTCATGACCATGAAAGTTTTCCAGGCTTCCTAGGACTTCCTCAGTGTATCCAGCTCTCCTCTACCCTAAGCAGCAGGAGCTGCTTCTTTGCCTGGACTGTGTGGAAACCTATCAGTGCTTGTAGCACTCAAATGGGGGCAGGACTTCTGCACTGTTTTTATGCCTCTTATCCTAGTGGTCTCACATGAGTGGTCCCAGTGTGACTGGCACAGCAGAAGTGGGAATCCTTGAGGGGTGTCACTAGAGGGGAGAAGCCAGGACACAAGGGAACTCTGCCCAACTTTCTCCTTGCAAATTGTAAGTGTACACTGGACCATTATTGCCTATTGCATATAATGTACTGCTGCTAGTAATTATCTGTATTGGGCTCCAGTTGCTTTCTTCCCATTTGCTGTGTTGTTTTATTTCCATCAGAGCTTAAACAGCAGATCACTGTCTAGAGGGTAATCTGCCTGGGCTATCCTTACTGAATAGTTGAGGACTATTGCATTGTGTGCTGCCACCCTCCTCCACCTACATAAATATCTGGGTACAGTCTGCATCTCCCTATCATTTGAGGTAGGCTTCTTTCCTATCTGGGTGAAGCCCGCATTCCCCCAAGTCATTTAAATTTAGGCTTCCTCCATATCAGGGTGAAGCCTATATTCCCCAGTGGTTTAATGTTAGACTTCTTACCTATCTGGGTGAAGCCCACATCCCCCCAAATTGTTTCATTTTAGCCTCTTCTCTATCTGGGTGAAGCCCGTATCCCCCAACTGTTTTTATGTTTAGGCATCCTTCTATCAGGTAAAGCCTTCATCCCCCTCAAATTATTAATGTATGGTTCTCCCCATGTGATGAAAGCCCCACATCCTCCATATTACTTAACGTAGGCCTCCTCCTCACCTGGATGATGCCTCCTCTCCCTTCCATTAATCATCTTCCTGCTTATCTTTTTCAACCGCAAGGTGAGAAACTGACTCTGTACACAAAATGCACAATTCCAGATCCTACAGCACCAGTTAACACTTGCCCTACAGCCTTTTGGTCCTTCAAATATCACAGAAATATATATACTGTATATATATATATATATATATATATATATATATATATATACACACACATATATACATATATATATATACTATTTTGAGAAAAAAAACGCTAGATCCAAGTCCTCTATTTTAGATCCTGCAATGACTTGGCTGATCAAAGACTCTTTTCTCATTCTAACTCCTCTCATCACCAGACTTATCAACTCTTTGTTATCTATCAGTGTTTTCCATACTTGTTTTAAGATGATGACTGCTTAACTTATCTTTAAAATATATTTTTTTTATTAGAATGAGAAGGATGAAGATGTGGTTCCAGCTGTAAGCCCCATGTGGAATAAGGACACAGATATTTAGGGAGAGGGAGCACCCTCTGAACCTGTTGGATACCATCATTAGATACAGGTTCCATCTGGACAGGGGGGATCATTGCCATGCTCACAGGTGGGCTAAAGGAGGACCTGTGCTGTAATTCAAACTACAGCATGCCCATTCCCACAGCAGACCATTTCTTCACCACACCACTGTTTTATAGTACAAGAACACTGCAGTGGAGACTGGGTAGCACAGTTTTGCCAAGCAACTCATCCATGCCATGAGTGACCAGGCAAGTGACAAATGGCATATGCAATCATGCTGCCTAGTATGTCAGTTCCCCACAGACTGCAGCACTCAAAACAATAATAAAGAAGCATTTATGGGATATCTGGCACTCCTGGTGACTTGGTCACTGGACTGCACCTATGTTCCCATAGAGTTGCAGTTACTGATATGTCTGGATATTTCCTGAAATTTCTGAGATATTTCTAGGGAAGTTTCCTGTCTGCCTGCAGAACCACTGCAGAGTACCAGATAGACTTTTTTATAGAAATATCTGGAAAAATTCAGACAACTTGATGATATCAACTGTACATGCTCCTTTGGTAAATGGGTACAAATTCCAGTGCTGAAAGGAGTTCCACTGCATAAATGTGCGAGTGGAATGCTCATTGGAACATTCTTAACTGTACTGTAAACAATCTAGTGGCCAAGTAGTCTGGCTCAAAACACAAAGCATTCATATGAGTGTAATGCAGACTACAACAGCTGTTTCAGAGCAACAATGACCCTGATGAATTCCTAAAGGTAAGGTGCTGTGTGTCAGATGCAGTGAAATTTAAGTTTGCTAATGTAGTTGGGGTGAAGTTGAGAATTTCACACTAGGTATAGCAGGGTGCTATTTTCTTACTTCACCCCCAACTTTGCATGGCAAAGTTCTTTTTTTTAGAAAAAAGGGTTTAATATGTTTATGTTACCCCCTGTGACATACTGTTCTCACCTCATCCAACACCTAGACCCTTTAAAGCAAAGTGCCCCCACCCTCCTACCCTTTAGCACCCACCACTACCCTCCTCCATAGTTCCAGTGAAGTTTGATAAAGTACAGGATGAAATATATAAAAATTCCCCTGATTCCCTTCCCACACCCACACCACATTCGTGAAAAACACATCTCATTCCACTATGCTTATCCACCCCCCCTTAGTCATTACCAGGTCATAGGGAACCCCCAACAGGCCACCTTCTAGCACTTCGCCACTCTCCAGGATGGTGGCGGGGTTGGGCTCCCAATGACAATGACTCGGGGGGGGGAGCAGACATGCAGTAAGGAGGGGAGTGGTGTATGTTTCAGGAACATGCATGGGGAAGGGAATAAAGGCATTTTGATCAATTTCATTCTGTATTTTGACAAGCTGTGCCGGGACTGTGGGCGCGAGGAAAGGAAGATGTGTGTTAAAGGATGATGGGATGGGGATACTGTGTTTTGAAGGGTCTGGGATATGGGATGAGTGGGAACCGTATATCACAGGGGTGGGGGTAGGGTAAACATTAAAAACACTGGTTTAGAAAAGAACACTTTGCATTGTTTTTTGCCGGCAAAGTGCTCCTTGTCCTGGTGAAAACTACACATAGTGGCAGTTTACCAATGCAATCACCTGCAAAGAGCCTTTTGGAGATGAAAGTGGGCCCTTTGCCAGGTGAAACTATATGAAGTACAGCCACAGGTGAAGCAAAATAAGGAATACTTTATGAAGTACTTCACAAAGTGAAGGTCTCCAACTTTTATTTATTTATTTATTTAGTTTTTGTTGACCGGGTAAGTGCACTAGACAAATTTTGCCTATTTTCAGGCACGACCCGGGGGAGGGGGATACAGATGAATGCCAACTGATCTTGAACCAGATTAAGCTGTTGGTGGTATTTTTAGTGAATGAGGGAAATTTGGCTAGGACACTGGGGAAATTCCCCTACTCTTTTCTATAACTGCCATGGGATCTTTAACATCCACCTGAACTACCACCAATCCAGGCAGATGGGACCTTGGTTTTTAATGTCTCATCCGAAAGACGGCACCTCAGAAGTGCAGCACCACTCTCATGCTACACTACAGTGTCAGTACTGGGATATTAACCCAAGTGCCAGATGTGGGAACTGAACCCACAGCCTTCTGATCTCCCAGCCTCAGAGGCGAGTGTGCTACCTACTGAGCCACTGACAACTTTGTCTATCTCTGTGTTTGTGTGCTGTGTACTGACCTTTAATAGGCGGAAGATATTGAGCGCACCTTATCTTTCATATGTGACTCCAGTCTAGATACCCACTGAGGTGATACCTGGTGACCGTATTTAGAAGTCTAGTATCCTTGGAGGGAGGTAATGCAACACTAAGCTACATCTGTCCCCATTAAGGAAACATTTGACATATTAAAAATGAGGTTCAGATAGTTGGATAGTCAAAAAGTGCTCTTCTCAGAAATAGTCTGCAAGAAAGTGGCTCCTTGGTCTAGGAGTATGAGTTTCACTTTGAGTACAAAAAGCCCCAAGTTCAAATCCAAGACTAGGCCTTACTGCAAACATGTAGAACTTTCTGTCTTTGAGATTCAGTATTTACAGGAATCAAACAAGGAATTTATGAAATTCCTACACATATACTGTAGATGTAGAATGTCCTGTGCCACTTTCCCAAGCAGGTTTCCCCCTTTCTGTTTTACCAGCAGAAGTGGTTGAGGTAAAAAAGTGAGGGCTTTAAGCATTTGTGGGATAAACTTAGGACCAAATTAGAAAATAAGCAGGGATGAGAGAGTAGGGAGGGTCACCAGAGACAAGTTTAGTGTCTGCAGAGAAGGATTAGGCAGGAAACATCTGGACATACTGGGTGGGTGAAGTGGTCATTTTTTTTTATACTTTATATTTATTAGTTTCATTTGTTATAAACAAAATAACAAATCCATATCTAGACAGACCATATGATAAAAACTTGTATCACATGGAGGTTGCAGCCCCAGCCCCCTTAATCACAGGATTGGTGCATCTAAGATATTGTGATACCACATCTGGGAGGGAAACCAGATAAATTTACATCAAAAGCAATTGTCCGAATAAAAGGTGTAATAACAAGTCCAAGAGCAGTATGACTAATATGAAGAGCTAAAGTCCAAACATAAGATCAACATTTACATGCCCTATAATGGGCTAATGTGTCATACAATTAACCTTAAGTAGATATATAAGAATAATAGAAAAAACAGGCAGCATAGTCCCATACATTTAAAGTAGAGGAGTCCAACAGTCAATGGAAAATAAGCAATGTTTAGGACACCTTTGCACATTTCAATAAATTTTATAGATCTGCAACACACTTTATATAGCCCCTAATATACCATTCAACCCAATAGGAGCTGTTCCATATAAAGAACGTATGTAACTATAAGGAATCTATATAACAGTAAATTGGGCTCTGATATACTTAGAAAAACTTTAGAGCACCATCAGTGGCCACACACTCAAGAAAAGGGAGAGTTTTGAACCAGCAACAACTCTCTCAGTTTCAAATGGAGTTGTGTGGTTTTAATGAACAGCCCATAGTAAGAAAAAATAGAACTAAAGTCCAACAATCAGTCTCAAGGATCCAACTCTGCAACTAGGGTCAATAAAATGGGGCTCAAATATTAAGGGAGAAAGACAGAGCTGTACCTAGTGCAGGTCACTCATCCACATCTTCCAGTTCTGTATGTTCAGTCCCATTTGTGGCTCTCCAGTCTGTACGGCTTGGTTGATAATGGGCAGCCCATTTGCCTGCTTCCTAGGGATCAGCCAACATCCAGACCCTGCCATCATGGACAATCTGGAGCCTAGCTGGATAAATCAGAAGTGGTCATTTTCTGATGGTAAATTCATCACTTCCTGTGTCATCAAGTGTAATGTTACTGTCACCAGGAGACTGCTGACTGCTGAATGTCTGGAGTCCAGTGGGTGGCTAGCAGTGCTCATGGTAAACCCTGGTGCCTTCTCCATGCTTGTTCTCTGACAGACAAGTCTCTACAAGGGAAAGGACTCTCAGACCAAAACCATGCAGCTTATTGCAAGTCAGACTAGGAACAAGACCCCAGTGCTTTGAGGTTTAACCAGCCTCTTTATGAGGAGACTGCTGAATGTTGCAGAACAGCTAAACCCTGATGACTCTGACAATATTGCTGACTTTGTCAATTTGGTCTGCAGCAAGAATACTATCTCTGTGTGAGGGCACATAGACAGAACATAGTGTAACAGTGCTTTAATAAAATGGACACAGACATAGAAGTACTGCAAAACACATTTATTAGACTTGTCAATTACAGGATACATAAGGAGTAGTGCAAAGACCTATACACAATGTACTGCAGGTCAACACCAATATAACTTCTCACACATACCACAAATGGGCATACAGTGACAGTTCTGAGCATCCCTGCAAGACACTGTTCTTAGAGAGACATCATAGAACACCTTCTTTGATGTCATCTAGAGCACCACACCTTCCTAGAGTCACCATCACAGTAACTATTGCATTCTGCCCTAGGACAGTCACAAGGTTCAACAGAATGGTCAGGTGTGTCAGACCCTTCATTACTCACAATGCTTGGTGCATCATATAGTCTCATAAGATCCCTTACAGGCTTCACATCCACCTGGCCAGGCCAGTGTCCCATGCACTGCTTCCCCAAGACATCCCTGTTATTATGTCATGCAGGGATGTCCAGTCTAAACCATGACAGCAAATACACGCAGTCAAAAACCATGCTGTCATAACAGCAATGTGTGGTTTTGGAGATAGTGTATCTAATCTATCACAGTCTTGGACCACACTTTTATGTACTGACCACGTGGTGCAGTTATTGACTGCACTGTTTTTGACCATGCAGTCTTGACACAGAGGTTCTTTGTCTTTTAAATAGTTTTTTAATTTAATGGGTTCACCACAATATATCCAAGGCACACTGCCTTAAGGGTAGCTGGTCCATTCCACTGGGGTGTCAAACAGACGAGGCATACTGATGAGTCCTGGTAGGACGAAACACGTGTCTATGTCTTCTGTTAGCACCCTTTGCAAACTGTGAGAGGCCTTTCAGCACCATGCAATTCTGCTTAAAGTTGGACCAGCATAACATTCTGTGGTGATTTGCATATGCAGCCCATGATGCTTAGCATTGTGGGGGCATGTGTGATTTTGTATTTTCTTGAAACTTGGCTTCCAAGCCAAATGCCCTTTGGGTAACCCTTGCCTCACTGTTTGCGCACAGAGGTTCTTTGTCTTGACATAGTGCTGTCATGCAGGGCACAACATGTCTGTATCAGCAGGGTGTGTGAAATAAGGGTCAGTTGGGTGAACATAATATCAAGAGTGTGCTCTATCACCTTAAGCTTTGTGTTGCAATTTAAATGACCTGATTGTCAGCACATTTTACCCTTTGCTCATTTAGTTCAAGTGTATAGTATCTACAGGGGACTTTTGTAGATAGCCATTATGTATAGAGACATCAAAGTATGGGTCAGTGCCCATCTCCTGATCACTGTGGTGTCCCCTTCCATAAGTCAGCATCTAGTAGGTATTCCAGATCCTGGTATTTATCCACAGGATCTATGAAGTGAAGAAATAAATTCCATAAGTATTAGTCGTGGACATGTCATGTATACCGAAATGCTTATATATGGAAAAATGGGCAATTGTGTACCTATCCCCCTCTCATGTTCTTCTCTTCTGTTAGGCATAAGTGTCACTGACTTTTCCACTGCAATGATATCAATGTGCACATGCAAGATATGCAATGTGTTTTAGAGACATGTCATTTAATGCCCATGTGCTCAGATGTCTGTCTTTGTAGGTCATAAGTGTCTCATACTAGGTGCCCCCATTCAGGCTATGTGTCCTATATCAAGTGCCCCCATGTTGCATGCATGGCTATGGGGTTAACAGCTGCACAATGGTGGGATCATTTTAAGAAGGATCTCATGCTGGCCAGCTTGGGCATGTAGAGGGCTGAAGTGCTGGACACCTTACCTTGCGCTATGCCGGTGACCTGGATTCGGGAATGACCACAAGTCATTGGGGCACTGGCACTGGATGGAAGGGAGGAGCAGGATGAGGCAGCCCTATGACAGCTCTCCTCTCCTTGGGGAGCTGGTCATGCTCCCATAGTCCTGTCACCATCGGGTGGCGGTCCAGTGTTGGTGCAGGTGGAGGGGGCGACACAAAGGGAAGGCATCTCATGCGCATGCATGCAAGAGATGGGGGTGGCATAAAATGGGGGTAAAACGTCTAAAAAATGTATATGGAAAAAAAACAAGGCTCTAATGCTGAGCTGGGAGTAGAAGGCACACTTTATTCCAACAGAGGGCACCATATGATGATTAATGCAAAGCATATTCACTGGATTTACTCATTTCTACAAAAATGTTTATGCATAAAAATCAAGACGCAATTAAACATAAGCAGGTTATGTTTACTGTTAGTATAAAATAGCAAAATAAATTATTTGACCAGCCTTACAAAATTTCTGGTTACTGTTAAAAACACTGCACAGTTCTACGTTAGCAAGTTTCTCAGGGGGCCAAGGCTGCAATAGAGATTTAAAACACTTCAAGAGGTTTTGTTGCAAGAACAAGTGAGCCTCACCTGTAGATCATGTTATATTAACTGTGAACTTCATTCAAGCTGTGGTACTGACCTACAGCTGAAAATGCATGCCTTCTTAAAGTTTATTTACCTAGTTTCCTTAAATATTATCCTTAAGGATATACATGAGATATTAACTGTATGGCAATGATTACATTTGAGATAATATACTAACAGTATCTTTTTTAATTAATTTTTACCTCCCACCCCTCAACTTTAGAAACTGCTATCCACTGGACCGTGCACAGCTCTGTCATGTGCCTGTGAACCAAAGGAGTTGACTTTACCTGCTCTGAGTTGAGTCTTTTTTCTCAAAGTGGAGCACTCATTCCACCTACAAAGTCCACAGTTGGTAACAGGGGAATCCTTTGTGCCAGACAGAAGGCCACTGATACCATAAATACACCATAGCTTTATCCAGCTGGGCCAGGGGATAACTGTTCTTACCAGTTTGCTCCCTTCCACAGGTATGCTGACTCAAATTGATATGCCAGCAGGCAACAGGTGTGCATGCAGCTTGGCAAAGTGTCTCCCCTCCCTTCTGTCATTCCACATTGCCCAGTCCTCCTGTGGGCTCCAAGAAGACACTGATGCAGTGGGATATGTATGGCCACACACCCTGAGGAGGTGGGTGTCCAATGGGACACTCACTCATCCTCCCCCATTGGCCATTCAGTATCACAGGCTTGATCCTGAACCTGAGCCACTGTCACAAGCAACAGCCCTGCCCTGCTAACAGTATTTTAGAGCAAATCTTAAGATCAGTATTTGGACACACAGTATGTATGTATGAGACTGTATAGATATACATGCTTACATTTTGGAAACTGAAAATAGGACCTAGCAATGGGGTTTATATTCTTGAAATGTTATAATAAAAATGAGAGTGCCTGACATAGCATGCATTCTCTGATTCATACTCTGTTGTTCATTAAAGATCAAAGTATCTGATGTATGCTGATGGAGTTTTGCTGTGTCCAAAAGAAATATAAAAGGAATCTTAATTAGATGCAAGAGCTTTAGCAGTGAGAAAGGTGGCAAATCTCAATCCAATTATTTGTGCTATATCTGTCATCAGCTATATTAAACATATCTCAGTGGGAATTCAGTGAGTGCATGGAGTGACTGCATACAAAGTATTATCAGAATAACAGTGCATTTGTAAAGTGCTAGCTCTGATCTTGGGGAGCCAGGATAGGAGTGATTGCTGACCGTATGGTGTACACAAACTGGGGCCATTGTGAGTGAAGGGATAACAATTTAGAATACAGTAATATTGATATTTAAGTCAAGTTGAAAATTGTGAACAATAAGGGAAAAGCAGTCTGGTCTAATGGTTAGAGCACTGAAGGGTGGAACAGTAGAAAGTAAGTTTGAATTCCACCCTAGTCAATGGCTGTCTTGGTGATCTTGAGCAATATAATGACATTCCTTTCCATAGTTAAACAGGCAGTACCTTCTCTGAAAAATATGTTGCATCTTACACGAGCAATCCACAGTATGTAATCATATGTATCTAAACAATATGGCTTGCTGTACATGATGACTCCATATTATTCCAGCTGCCTTCAGACTAAAATCTGCTAAATAAATTCTGTCAGTAACAATGATTCACAATTGAACCAAAGTGAAAAATAAAAATAGTCAGGAGAGAAGAATGAGGAACTTAAAAGCAAGGGAAAGAAATGTACCTCCAGGAAAGATTTGAATCAAGGGAATGAAGCAACTGGAGTTCGATGGAAGACTGTTAAAGAGTGGCATGACATAGGAGTAATTCCTATTTT
The DNA here is from genome assembly GCA_016271365.2 of Neoceratodus forsteri. Taxonomy (NCBI): domain Eukaryota; kingdom Metazoa; phylum Chordata; order Ceratodontiformes; family Ceratodontidae; genus Neoceratodus; species Neoceratodus forsteri. The sequence goes on along the minus strand of CM028133.1, from coordinate 591,960,633 downwards.
TAACATCTTTTCAGTATCATACAAATCTTCTCAAAGATGACTGGAAGAGCATGTCATCTAAATTACAGTTAGCACAAGATGAACCTTCTGAGTTAGGTATGAGTTTCACTGGCAGAGCAATCTGAAGAAATCTGTACTTCACTACTGAGCAACAAATTGTACCTGGCCTGAGTAAATAGGTGCTTAAGTATATACTGCCATTATTTCTCTCCAGTTTGTTAGCAGTAAACAGTTGTATGTAGAAATGTGTTTAAAGGTTGACCACGGATGCCATGAATGCATATGATATCCTAGCAAAATGACTTCATGGGCTGGTGGAATCCTGATTTTATCCTCCAGCTTAAGATGTCCTAAGCCACTGAATCAAAACTATTTTAATATGAATGATCCACTAGGAGTTATTAAAGCATTAGACTACAGATGCACTGTGATCACTTTGCAGTTCTGATGATGAAATGCCTTGAAATATTAAGTCTCAGTGCAATGTATTTCACCAAGGAAAACATATTTATGCCACCATTTTACCTTGTAATGAGTTTCTTGCCTTGTTTTAGCAACTGTTAGATACATTTTATTTTTTGTGATTGTCTAGAATATGGCTTGTTAGGAAATGGAAAATCACACTGAAGACAGTTTTGGGTAGAGTTGGGGGTGCCTGACTGAGGGTCCAGGTTTCCTATATTGTTTCATAATGGAGCTGGGCTCTAAGCTGAAAAGTTTGACTGGCAGTGTTACCTTTCTTAGATGTCTTCCAAGTGAACAAATGGAGGAAAAAAAGGAAGTTGAAAATCTACAAATTGAACAATTGGTCAAAAGTGTAGTGAGCTGAAAAGGGTTTTCTCTTCATGCTAGGCAAGGAAGGGATACAGGCCTATTAAACCAGACAACCTGCATCCATATGGGGAGACGACATGAGAACTGAGGTAGACATTTGAGGTATACATTTCTTGGAGTTTAAAATAGCCTGAGAAGGCCGGGGCTAGGGGTATCCTCAGAGGTACTCAGGTGAGGGAGAGCTAGCCAGCACTCCCCCAACTAGCAAGGGCATTCAGGGAGTACAGGGAAACCCAGTCAGCATATGTGGCAGTGTGGTGTGAAAAGAAACAGAAATTATCACAGGCATACAAGAAGGGAGGAGAATGAAAGTGTGGTGATGGCAGTAACAGGAGGGACAAAAGGACTAGCAGAAAATGGTAGTGGGGTCAAGGTAAGTAGGCGTGATGAGGCAGGACCGGAGGTTAGGGAAAAACAAGGGGCAGTGAGATGGCTGTTAGCACAAGGCAAACCAGAGTCGTGAAAACCTGTTTGCTCAACACCAGAAGCCCGGGAAACAAAATAGAAGAGCCTCAGGCAGTAATGGCAGAGGCTGAACTAGACATAATCAAATCATTAAAACCTGGATATCCAGCAATAATTACAAGGGCATTGTTGTCCCAAGCTATACCATCTATAGGAAGGACAGGCTGAAGGATATGGGAAGAAGGATGACCCTGTGTATTTAATGTTTGTAATATAGCACTGCAACAGCACTCTCATTGACATCCCCCACAGCAATGGACACAATACCGAGTGTCAGCATTGTGTCGTCGGGGATGCCAGTGTGTGCCTATCGGGGGGCTGCACCCCCAAACCCTCCACACCCCCAGTCTCTAAATATCTAACTCTGAGTTGGCATTGGATCGGGGGGGTGTAACACTGAGAAACACACCGCTGATGTCTTCCTGTCACCAGCACAGTGACTCACCGCAGACAGGTGATTTCTATCGCTGTGTTGGTGTTCACGGTGCTTGTGTTGACCTTGTGTCGGCACACCATATTAAAGAGGGCATTGAGGCCACTCTGGACACATCAGTGGTATACAAGGGGGGAGAGGTAGTCAGTCTGGGTGTGACTGACATCAAAGGGGAGAAATATAAGGGTGGGTATAGTATATAGCTCATCAAGTAAAATGGAGCAGAAGAACAAAGGCTTTCGACACTGCCTCTCACTCCCTTCTCCTCAACTCATTCCTGGCAGCTGGTCTATCTCCCCCAACTGATTCATTGGCAGAACCCAATCAGTTAAGATCTTGGATGCCACTCCCCCCCCCTACCGATTAGCACTGGCTTCCCCCAGGGCTTTGAATTAGGGCCCCTCCTATTCTCCATCTTCTTAAATTACCTTCCCTCTGTTTGCTCCCCCTCCTCTGCTATACATATGTATGCCAATTATACGGTTCCGTATGCATCTGACTCCTGTCCAGCTGAGGTTACAACCAGCCTACAGCAAGACTTTGACAAGGTTTGGCTCTGGTTTGCTAATCATCAACTTTTCCTCAATGCCAAGTAGACTGTCTCCATGACCTTTGGCACTAGGCAGAGTCTCTCTAGGCTTCCCTCCCTACCCACTTTCTACACCCTTGATGGGACTTTACTTCAGAACACACCCTCCTTCAGCAACTTAGGTGTTTGGCTGGACCAACACCTAAACTTCTCTGGACATATTGACGCCATCCAGAAAAAACTGCGCCCCAAGCTTGGTGCCCTGTTCAGGAACCATAGTTGCATCCCTCCTATGGCTAGGCGTGAACTTGCTCAGATGATGATACTGCCCATTATAGATTACTGTGATATAATCTATGGTGCTGCCCCTAAGTTCTTCCTGGCCAGACTGGGCACCCTCTTCAATTCCTTCTGCTGCTTTGCACTGGATGCTCCCCCCTCGCACCCACATCTGTGATCTTTATCATGCCCTGTCCTTTCCGTCTCTTACAAATAGGTGACTCTCCCACTGTGCTAAATTCACCTCCAAGCACTGGTTGGGTGAGCTCCATTCCTACCTCACCTCCTCCTTTATAACAACCCCCGCATCTTCTCATTCCCTTAGATCAACGGACTCCTGCACCCTGGTAGTCCCCTGCAGATCCACCCTAATAGGCCAATCCTGTTACTCTCACCACCTCCCAAAAATTTAGAATTCCTTCCCCCCTCAAATCTGGCACTCATCATCCATCTAGTCCATCAGCTCTGCCCTCAAAAATTACCTTGCACCTAGCTTCTCCTGCCATGTCTCTCCCTAATTCCCTTCCTTAAGCTCTGGATAAAACCTACCCCTCTACTATCACCTTTATTTTATCCTGTGCACTCACCCCCAAATTTCTAGCTCTCACCCCTTCCCCCAAATTGCTCCCCCTTACAGGCCTCCTTGATCTCTCACAGAATGTAAGGGACCCTGAATGCTCCCCATGGGTCAATGGACCCTGTTGGACTATTGATTGGGCCCCATCCTCTCCAAAGGTGCAAATTCTCTCCCCTCAAGGGTTCAATTCTCCCTCTCTCCATCTCCTATCACTCTCCTAATCCCTATCTACTAACCTTCTCCAACCTCCTGACAGGGTACTCCACATCCTGAATGGTCCTTTCTTGGGTTAGGTCCTATTCCCCATCCTAGCATTTAAGTCACACCTTCTCCTTCTCTTTCTCCTTCCTCTTTAAATCCCTACAGCCTTATCCATCCTTTCTGTCTAGCCCCATAGCTCCTTTGCAGGGTTACCCACATCCTGAAGGGGTCTCTCTGTGACACTGCCTACCTCTTTCTCTCTGGTCCCCCCAGTCCCCTTGCAGGGCTTCTTTCATCCTGAAGGGGTCTCCAGGGACATGACTCTTCCCCCTCCCCACCTCACCCTTTCCTCTCCTCTCCTTTGCCCCTTTTCTTTTACATAAGCACTTGTTTACTTATTAATCTGGCACTTATTATTGTCCACTCTTTCTTCATATTATGTGCAGCTCTGTTTTAACACTGTTTGTAACACCTGCCTTACAACTGTATGTTAATGTTGATCTTGTAACTTGATATAACATGAGCATGACTCTTCCCCCTCTTCTCACCCTTCCTTCTCCTTGCCACCTTTTCTTTCACGTAAGCCCTTGTTTATGTATTAACCCTGCACTAATTATTGTCCACTCTTTTTACTTATTATGCACAACACTGTTGTAACACTGCTTGTAACACCTGCCTTACAACTGTATGTTAATGTTGATCTTGTAACTTGAATGTTTAATGTCTCACTACTATTGTGCCCCTTCCCCCCAGGTCACACCAGGAGATGAGTGACTTGTCGCTCAGTGTGCTTTCCTGGTGAAACATTTCAATAAATAAATAAATAAAAACAATGCACTGGATGATGAAATTAGCAAATCCTTTGCGGGGAGGGGGGTAGTACTAGGGGGAGAACAGAATCGACTAGATATAAACTGGGCAATCCATACAGCCAAGAGTGCCAGAAGCCAAACACTGGAAGCGGAGCAATTTCTTTCTTGTACACTGGATCAAATAACCTACCAGGAAGAGGACTAGACTAATGCTCTTTCATGGAGATTTTCTTGGGTAAGTTGGATTATGGAGCCACTGGGGTCCAGTGACCACAGTTCAGTATGGTTTCAGATTGACCTGGAGGCCTATCACTGCAACTCATAGTCAAGGAGTATAATAAAGAAGGGTAGAAGCTGGGAATGTTGGTGCTCAGGGAAAGACTGGCAGAGGAAGAGACTGGAGGGCAGAGGAGGTGGAGGCCAAATGGGAGATGATCAAGAGGAGGAGTGCTGAAGTGACCAATACCTGCACTGGCAGGTGAGTAAGAACAGAAGACCAATGTGGTTTACCTAAGGTGAAGTTGAGACAGCTAGACCTGAGGGTAGCATTCCAGAAGTCCAAGTGAGAGCAGAATGAGATCACAAGGGGATAAAATTTAGAAAAGCTAAAAGAGGCCAACAGGACAGTCAGGAAGGCAAATGCAGATATAAAGGCTGTAATTGCAGAAGGGGTCGTGGAAACAGAGAATGCCTTCTTTCATTATGTTAAGGAAAAGAAAAACTGAATGAGGGAATTGTCAGGCTCAACAGCCGGAGCACATAGGTGGAGAATGACAGAAAAAAAACATGTAGCAGCCTATTTGGATTTGTACTATAGGAGGTTCTGGGCACTAGAACCTGGCACCAAAATTAAGCCTTTTACTGGGGCCCCAGTTCTTCTCCCCTGCCTGGGGTCTTCAGATATTTAGGTTCCTCTTCCTGGGGAAAGGTTGATGAGTGGCCCAGGAGCTCAGAGCAACTGAGCAGGTGGTTCATAGTACACTGATCTAGAGAAAACCCCGTGAGAAATCAGGTGGTGACAGGGGCAGACACTGAACTGCAGCAGCTGAGCAAATGAACTTCCACAGTGACTTGCTATAATGTTAGCTTGCTTATTAGTTGCATTACATAATCACACAATCAAGTAACTGTTTCAGTTCCCAACGTTATGCTAGCAAAATAGGGAACTCAAACATTAATAGAGGATCAACAACAACTTTATTTACAGAGGCTTCATTTATAATTGGACTGGGTCAGCGATCTCAAAATTTCAATGGTACCATACATATCACACAACATTTTCAGAGCTATACCTATTTTTGGTCCTCGGTCAGGCCTGTCACGTCTAATGGTAATATGTCAGATCTGTCAGTTTAAATGAAGTTCACCTGCTGCAGTTGCAGTGTAAATGCCACATGCCAAAAAGGATGGTTGCTCATGGCTGAAGAAGGGTGCATGCACTATACAAACACATGATTAAACATTACCAATACCAGATACTCAAGATGTCCATCCTGGCAGTACATGCTTGGGTGCTGTAGATAGTTGAAATGCATGCCTTCACTGTCCCTCTTTTAACTCCACCTCCAACAGGGCTTTTATTTTAAAAGTCCCAAATTTCCATTTCTGAACCATAAAGCAGAACGGCTGCCTCAGAGTGAATACCTTAAGGATGAAAATGGTGTTGACAAAGTCATGATGATCTGATCCAGCATTCTCTGATTCTGTAGTACAATGCTAGAAAAATCCTGAACAGTGGAACAGGATGAGCACATGTGAGCACCATCAACCAAACCCCTTCAGGAAAACTGCAACAGGCCCCCGCCATCTGGTCTGATGGTCTTCTTCAGCATTACCAGAATGTCCTTTGGAGACACAGCCTAGAAGGGACAGTTGCCATGCCCCAGACCCATAACTTGTTATGCCACCTCCTGAGCCTACCATGTCTCCCACAGCTGGTCACAGCTGGAGCCTTCACATGAACAGTTTTCTCCTCCACTCCTCCTTCTCTTCACAGCTCATGGGTCCTGTATTTATCACCCTGGGACTGATGGGTCCAGACAGCATCCACTAGTGACAGGGAACATTAACTACAGGATTTTATTAAATTTACAACATCTTCTGGGCTGGAACATTGCCAAAGCAGTAAACAACTTTAAGACCAAGGGCCTGAGTTAGTGGGCATTAACTCTTTAGTACACAAAAAAGCTGCCCCTATGACCAGGCTTGCCCAGGAGTACATGAACCTGTAACAAACACAAAACTCAGGCACCAGCTGCTGCAAGGAAAGGAGCCCAGACAAAAATAAACTTTACTATGATTTGTTGTGAAGATCAATAATGTGCACATATCAGCAAGAACTTACCAGGCAACACAAGGATCCCCACACAGGAACAGCACAGTGGGACCCACAGACCTCCAGGTCTGTCTTTGCTCCTTTTCTTGCAGCAGGTGGTGCCTCTGTTTTGTTTTTATTAGCTCTTTAGTACCTAGCAAAGAGGGTAATATGGACAGCAAACACTGATAATAAGCCCCCAACTACTGGCATGGTGAGGTTACAGGTAGATACCCTGAATGAACATTTTTGTTCAGCATTTAAAGTGAAAGAAGACAGATCACTCCCAGATTGTGGATAAGGGACCAAGGAGCGCAGGAAAGCAGATCAGGGACAGGAATGGTATCAGGGGAAAGAGTGCTCAAGAGTCTCATGGCTCTCAAAGTGAATAAATCCCCAGAGTCCAATGGTGTACACCCTAAAGTGTTGTAAGAGGTGAGTCAGGACTGACAACACCACTGGCTGATCTGTTTACCTGATTCCTAGAAACAGAGCCATGCTAGTGGACTGGAGGAAATCCAGTGTGATACCATGCCACTGATCCTAATTGTAGGAAGCTGCAAGAAACCACCATGAAGGAGTACCTTACATTTTTGGGGGTTACTGAGCTCCCAGTGGGGTGGCACAGAGATTAGTCTTGGAGCCAGCGTTGTTCAACATCTTTATGTGTGACATAGCAGAGAGTGGATCTGGGATGCCTTCTGATAGACAAACTTTTGCTAGACTTTATAATTATTGTGCCAATGTCACCTAGCCGGCTTAGGCAGCCTCCATTCTGCTAATGCACTAAACAAATTTTTCACAGACAGCCCCAGTGCTCTCATATCTCCATCAGCCACTAGCCTGCTAATACTCCCTTTAACATATGGGACATTCAGTCTCTCTCTCCCCCATCCAGGAACCAGACGTCCTTAGAGAACTTCTCTCTATGAATGTTATCTCTTCTGTGGGATCTCATGGCCTGTCACCCAGACTCCTAGCCATTGGGGCTTCAGCCCTGGTTTCCCCCATCACCCACATTTTCAATTTCCCCCATCACCCACATTTTCAATCAATCTTTGGCCATAGACACCTTCCATTCAAGCTGGAAACATGCCCTGGTTGTACCACTTCATAAAGAAGGCACCATCTATGCCCCATCAAACTACCATCACATATCTCAACTCTCCTCTCTTTCCAAAATACTCAAGAGGCTGGTCAGTAAACAACTCTCTAAATAGTTTGACAAATCAGGGTTCATCACTCAACCAACAAAAAAAATAAACTATTCAGGATCAAAGATCCTACTTTCATGCAAATTACCTCAATTCTAAACAAACATTTGTCATTGCCGAATGTTGTCTCACTGGCATTGGCATTGCTAGTGCAGGAGTTAGAGATGCATAATAGGAATAGCAGTGAAGTATTGAACTGATGCCAACCTCACCCCCACCCTGAAGAGACACATTTTCAACAGAGGCATTTTGGGACCTCCCCTCATGAACAGTGGTACTGTGATTGTGTTAATCTATCCCAAAAGTTGATTTCCCACAGTAACCATGCCATTCTGCACTACAGGTGTGGAAGCACATTTTGGGCAGGATGTGAAACATGACAGCTGTACTGTTCATAAGGAGATGTGTAAAAATGCCAGTGTTGAAAATCTGGCATGAAAATATTGCAAATTTGCAAAGTTACAAGGGTGCATGGTAGTTACACAATGCACGCTTGTAACACAGTCATTTTATGGACTTTTCATCACCAAATTTTCAACATAGGCATTTTAGGACCTCTGCTCATGAACAGTATCACCGTCATTGTCTTAAACTGTCCTGAAAACTGATTTTGCACAGTGACCACACTATTCTGCACCGGACCTGCAAAAACGCATTTTGGCCAGGATATGTAAAATGACAGCTGTACTGTTCATAAGGAGGTATGGAAAATGCCAGTGTTGAAAATCTGGAGTGCACATATTACGAATTCATGAAGTTTTGAGCGTATGTGGAAACTGCACAATGCACGCCAGAAACAGCCATTTTTGATTTTTTTTTTGTTAAATTGCAACATAGGCTTTTGAGAGCCCTTCATGAACAGTGTCACTGTCGTTTCGATACCCAGTCCCAAAAGGTGATTCCGTGCAGTGACCGCGAAATCATCTTTTGGGACCGAATAACACCATGACAGTGACTGAATTCATGAGGAGGGGTCCCAATAACCCCATGTTGAAAATTTGGTGCCAAAATTCCCCAAAATGCCCAAGATATGCACCAAAGTTGAAAAAACCCTGTTTATGCTATTGAGGGCAGAAACATTCAAGAAGGAGAAAAAATTCACTAGCAAGGTTAAAATAAAGGAAGAAGTAAGCTACTTCAAAGGAAAAAAGTGCAAACTGAAAAGAACAATGACAAAAGAAATTGAAGTTTAAAGCCAGAGATACTTGTGTAACCCCTCAATCTCAGTCCCTTTTGGATTTTTAAAGAGATGAGAAAGACATATTTGTAGAAGAAAGATAGCACTTGACATAAAAATGGAAGACTTTTAGCCTATCTAAGTTCCTGATGAAGTAGTGAGTACACTATGAAACGTTGGTCAAAGATCTATATACCTGAATTAATGAAATAAACATATCAGATTTGTTTGGCATAACCTACCTCACATGAATCTGTGTTGTCTTTTGTCCTGTGACCCTTGCTTTTCTAAGAACTCTACTATTTTTTCTTTAATTGTGGTCTATAGGAGTTTGTCCACAATGGAAGTCAGACTAACTGGCCTGTAATTTCTGTGATTGCCCCAATCTGCACTCTTGTGTAGCAGAACTATATCTGCCATCCTTTAGTCTGCTGGCACTATCCCTGTTTTCAAGAAGCAGTTAAACAGATCCACTAGTGGTTCCACCAGGACTATTCTATTTTCTTTAAGGATCTGGAAGTGAATACCATCATACCAGTGATTTGTTTACCTTCAAATATTTTATGTTTGAGAACCCTGTCTACTGTAATGTCCCTGCCTGCCAACCTCTGCACCTGGGGGCTCTTAAACTGCACCTCATTGTCTGACGGGGATGAGTCAGGGAGGTAAAGTGTTCTTCAGGTACATAGAGGAGAAACACAAGGTCAAAGGCAGCATAGAGAGGCTAAAAAAGGATGAAGGCTGGGGGGGAAAAGGCAAGGCAAAGATACAGAATCAGTACTTTTCAGTATTTACTAGGGAAGAATTTCAGGTGGGGGGAGGAAAGGGTAGCAGTACTCAAATTAGTATGGACCATATAACAGAGTGAAGGGTGCTGGAAGGATGAAAGGGTTGAAAATGAAGTTGAAGATGAACAAATCTATGTAGCCTGAAGGGCTGAATCATAGGATGCTCAAGGAAGCAGTGAAGGTAATTCTGGCTCAATTTGCAGGCATTCTTAACTGCTCATTGGCCAGAGTGGAATCCCCAGAAACTGGGGACTAGTGGATATGGTTCATCTGTACAAAAGCAGAAGGAAAGTTAAGATAGGCAACTATAGACCAATCAGTCTGATATCTATAGTGGGGAATTTAATGGAGGAAATGTATAGGGAAGAACTGGAGGACTTCTTAGAAGGGCATGGGCTGCAGGACACCAGGCAGCATGAGTTCACCAGAGGGAGGTTTTACCAGATGAATCTTATTAAGTTATTTTACCTGGTGGCCAGGGTAGTGGACAAAGGATAGGCAGTTCAGTATAGTATACTTTGACTTCCGCAAGACTTTTTACTTAGTTCCCAGTAAAAGAATGGTCATGAAACTAAGGGTCTTAAGAGCAGAAGAAAGGTTAGCAGCTTCTGTACAAAGCTGGATGACAGCAAGAATACAAAAGGTACTAATACTAACCCTGACTAAAATGAGGTTCACACCTTGTCTGAGTTGTACACATGTGTACACTACAACTGCACCTTTTACACACCTCAAATACTGTGCACCTTAACTGCACCTTAAGAATTTGTTCTTTAATATACTGTATATACTGTACTCATATGTAAGTCTAGTTTTGGTGCTAAAAAGAGGCCTGGGGGGGGGTTGACTTATCCGCTAGGTCAACCTATCTGCAGGATTTACAGTATATGGTATCTTTTTTTTCCCAACTGTATAAACTCATTTTTTGTTCAGTTCTGACCACGAAGGCAAAGTCTGGGCCTTATGTTGGTCATAAAACAAATTTTTCCATCAAGTCTGGTGAGTAAAATAATATCTGCGATGCTTGAATTGACAAGGAAAAGAGGTGTTGATCAACATGTGAGGTGGACTTATTGGTGAGCATGTATGGTACACCTCATCTGCTCCTAACAAACTTTACATTTAGCAGTGTCCATGCCAACTACACCTTAAAAACTTAACAGTAAGTAGTATACACCTAATATACAACTCACAAAATTAACCTGTGTATACAATACACCCCAACTGCAACTTAACTTCTTACTTGTGTTGCTGAGTGGAAAGCTATTCTTTTAGCCTTGTAGGAACACTATTAACAGGTCTGATTTTTTAGGGCTGTGGGAGGAGCCTACAGCACTATTGTGATTGCTCAGTAGCTCTAACAAATGGCTGATCATGGAACTATCCTTTAGACTTTTGAAAGTATCCTTCCAAAAGACCAACAAAGCTTGAACCCCTCCGCCATAATTGGCCTCTATGGAATAACAGCTACACTAATTCAGCTGTTACTTCCACATTCCAGTGGCATGAACTGCGCACATGTGACCCACATGGATGCGCAGTTTTGCTGGCATCGGCATGTATGGCAAAATGCCATTCACCGCAACTGCACATGCATGACTGCCTTGCATGCGCAGTTGCATCACTGCTGCCAGCTCTGTGGCATTCTGTGCCTCCCCAAAACTCATGTGGCACACTGGGAGCCCACCCCAGTGTGCTCAAAGGTTTTACTTTTGCCCACTGACATGGGGGTGTCCAATCCCCATCTCAGCCGCTGCCAGCTCCATGACATTCTGTGCCCCTCAAACTCATGTGGCACACTGGGAGCCCACCCCAGTGTGCCCAAAAATGTTGCCTTTACCCACTGACATCAGGGTGCCCAATCCCTGTGTCAGCATTATGTGCACCCCCCCAGTCATGCTGCACACTGGGAGCCCACCCCAATGTGCGTAACTATTTTTCTCTCTCCCCACCCACCGTAGCCAACATTGGGGTGCCCAACCCCCATGTCAGCATTATGTACACCCCCCCAGTCATGTGGCACACTGGGAGCCGACCCTAGTGTGCCCAAATTTTTTTTTCTGTAAAAAAGAAAATGGTCTCTCATCATTGCTCCAGTGTTTTTTTTTTCCTCCCTGTAAAAAAGAAAATGGTTCCTCATCATCGCTCTAGTCCCCCTCCCCATCTCCACCCTCCCACTGAGCACCCACCTCCCCACACCTCCCTTTATCCTGTACTTACCTCCAGAGGTCGGTGCTGTCATCTTCTCTGGACTCGGACACATCTACACTCTTCAAAGCCAAACCACAAACTGAAGAATCAAATGTAAGCATGCTATACTGCAGTTCAATGGGGTTTTCAACTTATGCTGATATCTCAGCCATTTTTTGGAATTTTTGCCCTAAATTTTCAACATGGGGTTCTTGGGACCCCGGCTTTTGTAAACTGTTACTGTCATTTTGTTACTCAGTCCCAAAAGGTTATTTTGTGGTCATTGCGAGGAATCATCTTTCGGGACTGATTCATGAAATGACAGCGCCACTGTTCATGAGTTGAGATGAGGTCCCAAAAAGGCCATGCTGCACATTTGGTAAAACAATTCCAAAAAATGACTGCGTTACGAGCATGCATTGCGCAGTTTCTACGAACGCTCCTAACTCCACCAATTTTTAATATTTTCACTCCACATTTTCAACACTGCTATTTTGGCACACCTCCTTCAAAGTAGTACAGCTGTAATTTTCCACAACCTGCCCAAAATGTGTTTTCACACCTGTGGCACAGAATAGCATGTTTGCTGTGTGAAATCACCTTTCGGGACAAGTGAACAAAATGACACAGGCATTCTTCATGAGGAGGGATCCAAAAAAGGCCTACTGTCATGTTGAAAATTTGGTGCAACACCTCCAAAAAATGACCAAGTTACACCTGAGCATTGAGTAATTTCTAAGCACATGTGTAACTGGTCACTGGCTAGTTTACATTCCCTGCAGTATTTTCTGGCTACTGGCAGTTTGAGCTCAGGCAGCAGTTTGAGCTGTTTTAGCTGGGAAGTGATTACAAAATAATGCATCTGTTTTAGACTAAAGAAATTCATTCTTTATCATAACAGTTTGTTCATGTTGTCGAAAGTGTCAAGATCTCACTGGGGTGTCCAATTTATTTATATGTGTGTCTCTTCTGTATGTTTAGTAGGGTTGGGGGCAGGCAATTCCATCATTTTTCCTAGACTTTTTGCAAGTTTCACTAATCAGTGACATACAGTGGCATCCCCCTTGATGAAACCCAATTCTGCAGCATTTTGCAGCACTCTGCAGAATGCTATAGCAGACCTACTGAATAAAGCAATGTAATTTCAATGGCAGTTAGTTCCTTATGTTATTCAGGAAAATGTGACACTGCCAGGATGAAGTGAATTCCACATATTCTTATGCTGGTTTGCTTCACACTCCTCCTGAGCCTGCTAAGAGATGGAATGCTTTGTGCGTTAAGTACAGCGGGTTCACCCATGTAACAGCAACAAGAAAAACTGCAACCATAATGCTGACAGTAAGCATCGGCCCCGGCAATTGTGCCACCCAACCCACACTGTGCCAAATACCCTGGGGCACATTCTGGCTGTTTGTGGGGGGATGCACCCCCAGTGGCCCCCTTACTTCAATATAATCACCTCCAGGTCAGAGGTGTATGGGGCAAGTGGCACAAGATCCGAGTGCTGCAAAATTCAGTTCACCAGCATGACAGGTGAATTGGTTGCGGACCCCTAATTGTGATGCCCTAATTGTGTTGCTCACATAATGGTATACCAGTACAGAGGAGGTCTTGATGTTTTTCCTGACAGGATTTATGTATGCTGTAAGCTTTTGAAGGATGGTTTGGGTTTCCAAGCAGCTGAAATATATCTCTTGATCCATACTTCAGGTGACCCTAACTTTGACATCAGCTTCAAGACAGCTACTGGCTTGGAAACATTCTGGTTATGATACCAGGAGGTGAAATAACTCTGTTGTGGTTACCCTTTGTGGTCATACCACTCACAAAACCTGCTTTCAAGACAATCACTGTACTGTTTAAAAACAAAGGAGTTTGTATATCTGGCATCCTTTATTGGCATAAGACGAAATGTACTGTGTTGGGTCAGCCAGATCCTCTAATAGACTTTGAACTACTGTGAACCAAAGGGGGTGTAATCAGGTTCACTTGCCACACTTGAACAACACTCTGCAGCACATACCTAGCTGCTTTACCTGAGTCAAGATTGTGGATTCATTTTCTATGCAGGCCAACCTAAATCCTGCTTTCATTGTGGATGATATACCCATTTCAGTAGTGCTTGAGACCAACTCAGATGTTCCCTTTGTGCTGGGATTGGTCATGTGGGCATTAATTGACCCAGCCTGATGAATTGCAATTTATGTGACAAAACTGGCCATACTTGCAAAAACTGTCCCTGGGCGTCTCACAACAAACCTGCCTCAGAACAAGAAGACCAGGAAGAAGTGGTGACCTGGGCACAGAATCAACATTCTTCTAGACCTGCATGGCCCCAGTGAATAGAACGCATGCCTGAAGGTCCTTCAGCTTTTGCCCAGTGTTCTAATGTGAAGAACATGGATACCACCTTTTCTGCTCATGCTGAATCACAGGATGTCCTTTCTTTATCCCTTAAATCGCCATTCCATCCAACAGAGCAACCATTGGGAATGGACTGTGAGACACATCCTCCTTAACCTGTTGAGGCTATTAACAACAATCTTTCTGAGAACCTACATCCTGCTGACCAAGTTACTACAGTGCATACCATGGGGAACCAGGATATGATGGTGCCTCCCCCACCTCCATCTGTGTGAGAGCAACAGAGCTCCAGATGGAATACTAGGAGCAAAATAAACAAGGGTCAGCCCCGTGTGAAATCTACTAGGTGTGAGACTATTTTCCTTGACAATAAATTTGCAGTTTTATCCAAGAGGACAATGTGGGGTGACACTGATGATGATTCTGATGTCTCAACTGTGGCTTCTTCCCAGCTTGAACATACAAAGGATACTAAAGTTGCTTCCACTGACTCTAAACAATTGAGTAAAAGGAGATTGAGGCTGAAGAAACCTGCAAGATTGGATTAATAATGATTTTTCTTTCCCATGGCTCTGTCCCATAATGTATCATTTGCCTCCTTAAATGTCAATAGTTTGAAGAACAATAAGTACAGGCAAACTACATTTTCTATACTACAGGACCCATACTTTAACATTTTCTTTTTACAGGACACACAGCTGCATACCAGTAGGGAAATGTCCCTAGCATCTAGGGAATACTCTGGGGGTCCGTCCTTTTGGTCATTGGGGGAGGACCCTTGCTCAGGGCTAGGAATCTTATTTAATGCTCTGGGAATCTCAGTAAACAGATTACTTAACATGGTCCCTGGCAGGGCTCTCTTGTTGAACATTTATTATGACTAGCAAAAATTTTGGTTGATCAATATTTATGCCCCCCAAATGAAAGCATTGCGGGCTGATCTATTCAAGCTGGTACAACTGTATCTCTTTGCTGCAAAATCTGTAATTGCATACTGTCCTTATCAGATAAAACAGGAACTAGTAGAAAATTATACAGTGATACCAATTTTTGAATTCAATGCATACTTCTGCCAGATTACGGGACAGTGCCACATTTGGGAAATACCCTCCAAAGCATACTTTTCTCAAAGGGGTGTTGTTCTCTACAACTGACTATTTTTTCTTGTCTGCTTAGTTTTCATGCTTTCTATATTAATAGTTAACCTATTGAAACTACTGACCACAGTCTCATACTTACTAAAATTGGAGCTGTGCCTAACAAACAAGTCACCCACAACATCTGGATATTGAATATCCCCTTACTTGATGATGCCGGTATTTGGAGCTCTCTTCAAGAACTTCTCAAAGTGAGAAAATTGGTATTTGACTTGTATGTTAACCCACTTCAGTGGTGGCTGGAAACTAATATGATTTGAAACATTTTTTTAAGAACACTGCTAAACTTATTCAAGCCCAATGATATATTCTTTATCTAGACTTAAGAAAACAGTTGTAAACAGTGATTTCTCTTTCTAATGAAACAGGATTTGATTATTCCTCTCAAATCACCACTATTAAAAAGGAAATGTCAGAGATACAATACAGTAGAGCTGCTTCTCTGTTTGCTGAACAAAAGTCTGGCATGCAGGGCAAGGTTCATCATGTTAATCCCTATGTTGGATGTTGCATGAGAGTTGAGAAAAATATATGGCTCAATTAAAACATACTGGTGGTTCACTGATGAACAATAATCTGGAAAAGGCAAATATAGTATATACCCATACACAAAAGGTATTTGGCTTACCTCCTTCTACCTCAGTGGAAGCTGAGGTGTTTCTATGGGATCTGGTTATTCCAGATCTTCCTTCCTGATTTATTACCTTCTGAAATTTGCACGGTTGTTTCCTCCTTTAAGGGGAGCATTGCTCTGGGACCCGATGGACTCTCAGAAGAATTATATTAAAAAATATTAGACACCCTTATTGATCATATTATAATCATCTTTAACTTGATTTTACTGGGAGAGGTTGCCGTGCCAAAACTTTCTGAAAGTTTCTTGATTTATCAACATGAAACCAGCGACAAATCTCATTTGAC
The DNA here is from genome assembly GCA_016271365.2 of Neoceratodus forsteri. Lineage (NCBI taxonomy): Eukaryota > Metazoa > Chordata > Ceratodontiformes > Ceratodontidae > Neoceratodus > Neoceratodus forsteri. The sequence goes on along the minus strand of CM028133.1, from coordinate 591,944,378 downwards.
TAATTGGAGGCCTAACAGCCTTATAAACTCAGATTGGGAAATGTTATGTAAAATATTGGGAAATAGACTGGCTCAAGCAACTAAAATTTTAATTGCCCCAACACAAGCTTGTGCAGTTCCTCAAAGGAATGTTCAAGATAATTGATTTCTCTCATGGGAGCTTTTCGAGGGATCTACTGGCATGGGGTATGTCATTAGCTTATACCAGGCAAAAGCATTCAACTCTGTCTCATGAATATTTGTTTGTTGTGCTGAAGCACTATGGCATACTGCCTGTTTTTGTTGATTGGTTATGTCACTTGTACAATGCCGCAACCCTTCATCTGGTGATTAATGGACTGTCACTTGCTTTGGTAAAGATAGAAAGGGGAGCGTGACAAGGATGCCCACTCAGTCCTTTATTTTATGTATTATTTTGTATTAATCCCATACTTAGACAGTTGGAACAAAATGCACAAATTGTACACATAACTGGGCAGAGTGGCTTGCCTTCCCCAGCGTTATGGCCTATGCGGATGACAGATGCCTCATGGTTGTAGATTTGCTTCCAGGTGAAAGGGTGCTATCTGTGATCCAAATGTTCTCTTCTGTTTCAGGTTCATCACTGAACAAGGAAAAAAGTATGGGAATGGATGTCTGTGGGACTCCAGAAAAACAGATCACTACTAGAGCAGGGATGCATATTACTTAAGGACCAATGAAGTTACTGGGCATTAAATTTGAGGGTCCAGATCCTGCTTTGTGTAATTGTTCTAATAGCAGAATATAAAGTTAAAAAGTGGAAGTCCTGGCCTATGGTCAAACAGAAGAGAGTATACTGTACATCCTCAAAACATTTATTATTTCCATTTTTTATATGTGAGCTATGTGTTTCCACTACCTTTACAAATGGAATTTAGGCTATATAGTGTTCTTTTTAGACTTCTGTAGGGCAGCAGATTAAACCCAATTAAATGTACAGTTACATATAGACCCTTTAAACATGGAGGTCTAAATATGACTAATCCAGTTGCCTTTTTTTTTATATTTTACTGTATGCAAATTTCTTACTGATTATTCAGGGACATTGGAAATCCTGGACCCCAATTTTTAAGCTCAAGGGTACTATTTTTTTTCAGAAATGGAATACAGGAGTGTGGAGGGGGTGTTCCATAATATACCTGAAGGGTGACAGTCTATTTGGTGGATTATTTCAAAAAATTGAAACAATGGAAGATATCCATTTCTGAAGTTCTGCATAAATCAAAAAAGAAAATGTATCACCACATATTGACCACACAGTTCTTCATTGCTCCTTGTTTCCAATGCCGTCCGGTGATAAATGAAAAATGTCTACTGGATCAACTTGTTGAATCTAAGATACCACAGAAAATGTAGGATAATGTGTGGTTCTGCTGCCATAATAGATTCAATGTTCAGGAACAACCTCCATCATAAGACTATTCAGGAGAGAAATTGTCTTAGGGAAGAGTTTGTTCAACAACTGGAATCTATGGAATGTTTATTTTTCACCTGTTCTTACATTTCTGAGCTTTGGTCCTTACTTGCTACAAAATAGGCACATCAACACTTTTCCAGAATGACTTATGAGGTTCTAGTGTACGGTTCCTTTGGTAGCGCTTGGAGAAGTTTTCATCCTGGCACATTGCAGGTAGTCTTTGCAATCGCAAAATGGTTGATTTGCCAGGTCTGATGACAATTCATCCTACAACAGAAATGTGTACCCCTAATTGGCCTCATAGAACAAGTGGATGAAGAAGTGTCCTTTATCTGTACAAAGAAGAAACAAGGAGTGTTGACTCCAGTTTTGGAAACCTGGTGGAGGAACTTGCTTTGGCATCCTCCATAAATGCACACACTGGCTTGTTTGTTATGCAGGTGTAGTTGGTGGGTCAGTAGTTTTTTCTGGGGTCTTTCTATCTTTCCTGTCTGCACTGTTCCTATTTCCTTGTAGATACTGTATATGAATTTATGACTTACTGTATGTTGTTTGTCCCACTGTTTGATATTGTTCTCCTAACATAGTATGTCCTTCATTTTGGTTATGGGATCTGCTTTTGGTTTTAGGTTATAGCTGGTACATAGTTGTTTATTTAAAGTATTGCTTTTCCAATAAAAAATTCCCTACTCTTCCCACAGGGGACTTTGTCGCTTTCTGTCTATAGGATAGCAGTCCCTTATGCAATCAAGTTCTGTTCTGTATTTAACAAAAAAAGTAACACAACAGTACACATCGAGAAGGAGGTAAATATAAATAATATGGACACATTTACAGAAAGTATTGGTTCTGTCTAAAATCAAACAAAATAAATCACCAGTTCCAGATGGTATACACACTAAATTATATATGGATACTTATGATTGTATAATAGGACGAATAGTTAGGCTGTACAACATATCTTACAATAAGGGAGAGGTTCCTGCAGATTGGAGGTGTGCTATGCAGCTGATCCTACTTCTCTGAAACACTGCTCTCCCACTCTCTCCCTTCTCCCTCTCTCCCCTAGCCACCCTATTTCTCCCCTACTCCCTATTCTAACCTCTGACCTATATCCTATAACCTCTCCCTATATTCCCCTTCCCTCCTCTCCCATAGCCATCCCCCTATCCATTCTGTTTTCCCCAACCCAACCTCTAACCTCTGACCTATATCCTCTCTTTTTGTCCCCCAAACTCCTCTACTTTCCCCTCCACCTCCTGTCCTTATCCTTGCCTCCCTTTGCCTCCCCCTTCCTTTACTTTTCATCTTTATGCTCTCTTCTCCTCCCTAACCCCCTGCTATTCATCTCTACAACCTCTCCTGTCCCTGACAATGCACAGACATTTCTATGTATGCTACTCCCTCATACACTTTATGTATATGGAGTGCCACTCTGTCGTGGCTCCTCCAATCCCCATCTTCATCTCCCTCACTGTTCTCCCTTGTAAACTCACTATGATAACATCCTCCCCCACTCCTTATCTTTAGCCCTAAACAGCTTCCTCTTGATAAACTGAACCTGCAATTAATCACTGTGCCATTCTCCTTTCTCTGCTCAGCTTCATGTGCCCTCTACTTCCCTCCATTCATCTACTTTAGCCCATTAAATAAGCTGACACTCTAACGGATTGCTCTAAGTTGTTCTCTTCAGGTTGCCAATGGATATATTTACATATGCATTTATTTGACCATTGCTATGTTCAGTACTTATGCACACCTGTTATCATGTTACTATGTCTTGTTTCTATACATATACTGTGTTAATGTTTAATTGGATGTATGCACTTGTAGTTATTGTTCCTTTGCTTACATACAGTACATTATGTAACCAGTTCTGTATGCTGCTAAATGCCTCACAACTCTGATTAATTGTCAGTTGTCTGTATACAATTGCAACTTATGTATGCTATCCCTCCTGTATACCCTTCCCCCAGGATGCACCGTGAGACAAGCAACTTTTGTTCAACGTGCCCTTCCTGGTGAAACTTTTCAATAAAGAATACATAAATAAATGTTCAGCCCCCTCCCCCTTCCAATTCAATCCTATGCACTTTTCTTTATATTGTGTTTGCACTCCATTGTTCTACATGAATAGCTCCGAACATATTGCAACGTTGTATTTGTTTGTGATTGTTGTGGCCTGAATTTATCTGTTCTTACCTGTTGTTATTGTACTTTTACTATTTTTTTGTCCCCCCACCCACACCCCCAGGGCACATGTAGAAACTAGTTGATACTCAGTTTAATATGCCTTTCCTGGTAAAAATTTTGAAATAAATAAATAAAATAAATATTGTCTTCCCAATTTTCAAAGAAGGAAAAATGGACATGGTGGAAAAGTACCTATATGTCAGCTTAACAGCAATACCTTGTTGGTGCTTGAAACATTAGTAATGGAGAAGGTGTTGAAGGAAGTTAAAGAGACATTGTCAACCCTTTTCCATCGTACTATTTTAAGTTGAAAACCCACATTTTATGATTGCTTACCTTCTTTAAAATTCATTGGTTTTGCTGGTGGTTTAATCTGCCTCCTTTCTTTGTCAAAATTGAAATGCATGGTAATTGTGTAAATACACCAAACCATGTTTTGTTTCAAATCCTTTATCTACTCTTACTGCTCGCTTCTGGAACATTAAGAAAGCCCCCAAGCAGCGCAGTCACCCATGTTGCAATAGTCTCCTCTGCTACCACTGTGGTTTAATCTGCCTCCTTTCTTTGTAGAACTGAAATACATGGTAATTATGTAAATACACCAAACCTTGTTTTGTTTCAAATCCTTTATCTTCTCTTACTGCTCACTTCCATAACATTATGAACACCACAAGCAGTGTAGTCACCCATGATGCAATAGACTCATCTGCTACCACTGCATCTTCAGTGGCTAGACTGTTGGAGGTACTTCCAAGTCCAGGAAAGATGCACTGGGAATTGACCAAGGAATGTAAACAAACAGATTTTGGTGTGGTAACACCAGTATGGTGGGTGGTCTGTTTTTCACTTTAAAAAAAAACAAAGGAATCAGAATCAAAGTAGCAGTCACATCAGCACATTCTACAGACTGCAAACAATTCTGAACTATATTTTTTAAACTGGGGTCGGTTTGAGGCATAAAGAGGTTGGCAGTGTCCCATTAAGGAAAATAGATTGACTGACTGTGCACAGCATTAGTTTACGTCCAGCAGATCATGCACAACAAATCTGATTGTTTTTATGAAAACGTCAGTAGCAGTCTAGACAAAAATATCCCAGTGGACATAATTTTTCTCGATTTTACTGAGGCATTTGATAAGGTACAGTCAGACCCACTTATAACGGACACCTTGGGCAACCCCGTTTTTGTCCATTATATGCATTGTCCGCTGTATCTGTGATTACAGTTTTTACCATAGCAGCTAAGCATAAAGTTGCATTTTACTTTAATGCTTGATTAAGCAGTGATTAAGCTCCTTTGTGCTTTTGTTGTTTTGTGATTTTATGATTTTAGTGCTCTTTGTGGTGGTTGTGCTTCTAAAACATAACTTTTATTTATTTGTTTTTTATTTATTTCAATTTTGGTAACCGGGTGAGCCCACTGAGACCAGAGGTACCTTTTTCAGGGGCGACCTGGGATTAGTTACAGAAAGCAATGGTTTCACACATTGGATAACATACAGTGATTATGATTGTTACATACAATGAAGTGACTGTAATTACAAATGACATTATGAATTATACATTTGGTGCAATACAATGGGGTAACATTAGATACAGCAGATACCATCATAAAAATAAGCATGGAGTACCATAGTCAAGATTAAGACCTATGTAGGAAGGGGAATTAGTGGGGGCTAGTGATTGTAGCCACAGAGGCTGAGTTCCAGGAGGTAAACTTTGAGGCCCGGCTTGAAGCCTTTTTTATTGCTAAAAGTCTCTTCTCTTATGACGAGATGCAAAGGTGCATTATGCAGTACAGCTGCTCATAGTGTGTTCGGTGTGGGGGGGTGGAGATGCTTGGTATGGTGGTACAAAAGTCACTAATGGTTCTCTGGTGGAGCTTTGGTTGAGCATATTGTGACCACATATGCTCAGTCTGTGTCAGATTCTCCCATTTAGGCAGGATTGCTGGATGCTGTTCCATGGCTCTCCATAACGTAAGCAGGGCCGACTTCACAATGGAAGGAGTGACAAACACTTCAAGCTCTTCATCATCATCCACTTCTGCTTCTGTGCCTTCGCACGACTCATTGTCTGCCATTTCATTCGTGACCTCTTCAACATCACTGCCCTCACCCTCTGCCTGTGGCATGCTGTCCCTGAGGTGGCAGATCTTCAGGAAATCATCCTCTGTTAGACTTTGAGGTGCTGGCAGCTCTGCTCTTCTGTGGTGTTTACGTGGGGGTCTGTATTAAAACCAACCTTGATAAAGCAGCACACCATGGTCTCCACTGTAACGCTAACCCATGCTTGCTTCATCATCCTGAGATTGTCTAACAGAGTGATTTTTTTGACACAAACTGTGGCTTTTAACTCCTCTAAGGCATCCAGGATTTCCAGCACCCTAGATCTAGATCTCATGGCACAAACATAATGTTGTTTGAAAGAGTAAATGATGCCTTGATCTAGGGGCTGGATTATGCAAGTTGTATTGGGCAGTAGAAAAATATGTTTTATTTTCTTCAGCCCAGGGATGGCAGGGTGACCAGCGAAGTTATCCAAAATTAAAGGGATCTTAACTGCTTGTCTCACACTCTGACCCACTCCGTAAACAAGTCTGCAGTCATCCAAAATGACCAATTTGCCCGGTATGTTATGGGGAGGTGCTGAACACCACTAAAGCACCTGGGCAAAGCAGACTTCCTGATCACAAACAAATCCTTCTTCTCGGTGCCTGCCATGTTACAGCAGCAGAGCACCAAGAGCCTTTCCTTGGCCTTTTTGTGTCTGGTTAAACTCAATGATTTAAAAGACATTGTCTCCTGACTGATGCAGTGATAAAAAAAGCCGGTCTCATCTGTATTAAAAATATCATGCGCAGTGTACCCATCAAGAACAGTAGGACGTACTTCCTTAACCCACTGCTCAGCCCTGGGCATGTCAGAACTTTTTTTTTCCTCATGTGCTTTTTTGCACCCAATATTATTCTGGACTTTCCAGTGGTTCAACCAGCCAGCTGATGGTGTAAAACCCTATTTCCCCATTGCGGTAGCTAACTGCACAGCCTTCTGAAGCAGCAGTGGACTGCTGATCATAGTCTCATGACTGCGAGCATTTATGAACCAGAGCAAAAGAGCTTCCTCTAAGTCCCCTTCCTTACCTTTGCATTTCCATCTTCTTCCAGGGTTGTGGTTCATGTACCATTCAGAGAACAGCTTTAGTTTGTTTTTCAGAAGGCCAGAGAAGGTGGACTTAGGGAGACCGAAATGTAAGGCAAGCTCCTGCATGCTAGTCTTAGGCATTTTGTCTGCCTCATTTAAAAGCTCTACCTTGCAGGTGGGTGTAAGAGTAGTACCCTTGGACATTATCACACAGCACAGAGAGCAACAGAATTGTGAGTTTCAAAGTCAGCAGCCACTTAAGTATGATCTGCATGTAACCACAACACTGGCAGAACAAGTTAGGGCCTTGTTAAGCATAATCTGCAGTACCATAATGCAGCATGAAGTGCCCACTATGGAGAGGCTGTAATGTATGATATATCTGTGATTATTTATATAGGGAGCATATCAGATGGATTTTGGTTTTACTGTTTTGTCCATTGTAAACAGGAGTCTGTTATATCTGTGATCCATTATAACTGAGCTGGACTGTATCTCATCTTGACCTGATAAGGAATGTGGAAAGTATGGAGATAGATTGTGAAATAGTAACCTGGATAAACGAATGATTATATAACAGAACTCAGCAGGTTAGAATAAAATATACACTATCAAATATAGAGGAGGTTACTAGTGGGGTGCCTTAGATGGGTCCATCTTGAGAGCCACACTTTTCTCTCTGTACATTAGAGACATGCAGGCCAATGTAAATAATGAATTAAAAAATTTGCTGATGACACTAAGTTAGGGAGTGAGACTGACAAGGACAGCAATTATGAATCACTCCCAAAGGACCTAAAGAAGACTGAATTATAGGCAAACACTTTTACAATAAGGCTTAATGCAGATAAATGTGTGGTTTTACATCTGGGGTGAAATAACCCCAGGAGGGAATACACTATATAGGGAAAACTGCTGAAAAAAGTAAAGAATGAAAGACACCTGGGGAGATTAATAAGTAGCAATCTGCCCCGTGAAAAACAATGCAAAAAGACAATGGTAACATAAAACAGACTAATCAGTTGCATATAAGAAATTCATTAATACTAGAAATCAACAAGGTATAATTTTATGGGTAACCCCCTTTTGCCTGACACCCCGACGGTAAAACAAGGAAAATGACCACTACAATGACAGTCGCTGTAATGGTCCGTTTCCATGTTTCGCTTTCCCCCAGTGTCCTGTCCCCTCAGTGGACCAACTCCAACCTGGAGTTGAGAATCCTAAAGTCCTGGGGGTGCAAGAGGCACAGCCCCCCTCATGGGGGGGTTTGGGGTACACAGCCCACCACAGAAAACACTGGGGGCTTGGGCAGCACAATACCTGCGTCGGTATTGTACTGTCGCTGTGTGGGTGGTTGACAGGTTTACTGTCAACCAAATTTGGTGCTTCCTAATTTTATACAAGACATATGTAAGGCCAAATGTGGACAATGGGGCTCCCGTCTGAAATCCCCATTCGGAAAGGGACAGGGAATTACTGGAGAGAAAGTACAACACAGGGAAAAACAATTAATTCCACATTTAAGACCCAGGATATATGAACAAAGAGTGACAAAACTGGAGGTCTTTACATTGAAGTAAAGAAGACTTAGAGAAGATAAGTTACAACTGTATAAAATGCTGGTGGACAGTGAATTAAGGACTGAATTTGGAATACAGTACATAGAGAAATAGGCTTAAATCACATGAGAAGCAATTAAATCAAGAAACTGTGCGCACGAATACTAGAAAGGATTTTTGGTTTACAAAAAGGGCAGTGAGTGAAATGGCCAGCCAAAGGAAGTAGTGGAAGCAGAATCCTTTCAGAGTTTAAAAAATAAAAAAAATATTAATGAATACATTCTTAGGGCAAGGAATTTATGCCCACTAGGAGCAGGAGACTGTATAAATGGACAAACACCTTCTTCTGTCAAAAAAAAAGAAACAACAAAAAACAAAAAACAAGTATTGTACCAATTATTTACAGTATATATCATGCTTTCCCCACCCTGTTACAGCATCACAATAAAATAATGCATACCTGATTGATCCCATCCTCTATTCTGCCCAATAAAGAATGAGAACCCCCCCCACACCCTAGCTCCCAGCCTCTCCTCTCAGTCATCACCCAAAGATATGATGAAAGAGACAGTCAGATCAATGTGAGGAGCATAGCACCTGTAAAACAGAAAACTGTCCCCCCAAAGTGGTGACCAGTCTTTCTGTTCAATCATTACCAGCCACTTTAGAATGAATTAATTCACAATGATGTGCTAGTAGCAACAAAACAAATGGGTAATATTAAACGCACATTGAAAATAAAAACTTGAGCTAGAATCAACATTTAAGTCATGGGTCTCCATGAATTATTTTTAAAGAGTAAAAGCAAAGTTAAGGAAAATAACTTTGTCTTTTCTCTTTATAGATAATTTCTGAAGAAGTCGTATTATTGAAATATTGATGCTATTTTCAATTTCTGCATGCATTAACTATTTCTTTTTTTGTTTTGTTAACAGCCTTACTAGTAGTACCAGTTGATCAGCTGATGACAGTGATTACTTAGCTATTACTACAAGCATGTCATCACCATTTAATCATAGTAAATAAGCCAGTGATGACTGAACAGAAAGGCTGGTCAGTGCTTCTGGGGATGGTTTCTGTTGTACAAGTACTATGATCATTACATCGATCTGGTAAAATCATCAGGTTGACCTGACTGTCTCTTTCAACATATCCTTTGGACAATTACTGGAGGGTGACTGGTTGCCAGAGGGTGTGTGGGGTGGGGATGCTAATTATTTAGTTGACAGGGCCAGAGTGGGATTGGATGTGCAATATATGCAAATCTGTGGCTGAGGTGAGGAGGGGTTAGTGTATCTAAATTGTTAACATTAATAGAAACTTTGCTGGGACACTGAAGGTTCGGAGGGAAGTTGGTGCTATGAGGGTGGGGGAAGGTGAAGGAGAGTGAGGTATTAGGGGGAGCAAGGTTTTCAACCTCTGTAGTGGGAGGGGATGGTAGATATGCCACATGTGGATGGGGTATTTTTCTTTTTTTTAAGAAACCGATTTTTTATTTTTAAATCTTCACTGCGAATGTGCAGTGAAGTCAGGAACGTCACCATGCTACTTGTAGTGTGAAGTTTCCAACTTCAAACCATTTCATTGGCAAAGTTTCTAATTTGCAGCACTCCAAGCCAGGAGCAAGACTCCATGACAGGAGCAGGCTTAAAGAAGAGTCTGGGAAAAATTATGAGGGAGGTGGAGTGTGGGAAATTACTGGGGTGGAGGAGGGTATCATATGCCCCATTTGTAGCCTGCTTGGCCTCCATGCCAACTAATAATCTATGAGTCAAAGTTTTAATCTGACTTTCTGATGTTAAACAAGAGAAAATGGTCCCATACTGAAGCAGAACCAAATAGGCCACTGTCCACCTTCTCTTGCCCTGCTGGACTGACACATGGAAACAGTAATGATGGACAAAACCATGTTGATCTGACTTCAAGCTTTGATTAAAAACAAATACATTTCTATAAAAGTCTCAATGGTTTCAAAGTTAGCTCTTTCCAAAGAAATTACAGAAAGAAGGGACTAACATTGGAGCTATTAGTTTTAGGAACTTAAATGTTTTCAATTAGGATTATCAGATCATCATAGATTTACCTAGTAAATACTCATTTAATTATTGTGGTCTAACAGTTGAAACTGTGGAAGCTAGAATGGTGCATGGCTTCTAACATGCATTGGATAGACACAAGGACATATTACAGAAACAGGAAGGGGGGTTCCCAGAGACCAGTTAGTATCTGGGGAGTTACAATGGGCAGGGAAACCTTGGGCAGACTGGGAGGGTGTAATCAGGGCCTAGGGAGAGGCCTGATGTGTTTGGTTTCTGTACCCAGGGTCCCCACTGGACTGAGTGGGCAGGTAGCTACAGGACCAGCTGCATCCTCTAATCCTCTTCGGGCAGTGCTCTGCAATGCCAGGTCAATGAGGAACAAGATCGCAATTTTTACAGACTTGATTTCTTCTGTTGACCTGGCTTGCATCATGAAGACCTGGCTGGGTGATGATGCGGGCCCAGTTTTTGAGGCAGCCATCCCCACTGGATATACTGTGGTGCACTGTTCAAGGAAGGATCACAGGGGTGGTGGAGTGACCATCATTTTTTGAACCAATTTGGGCTTCTCAGTGTACCCAGCTGGTGGCACCCAATCTTTTAAGTGTGTCACCATGCATGGGGGTACAGGTGCAGGTTGCAGGATTCTCCTCATTTACCACCCCCCCTGGGGAAGGGAAGGATTCCTGCAGGAGGTAGAAAACTTCATCGTCGACCAGGTGTTGGAGTCCCCCAGGTGTTTGATCCTCGGGATTTCAATGCATGGGTCGATGACGAATCCTCGCATTTCAGTTACGACCTCCTCCAGTTGATGCAATCACTGGGCCTGTCACAAGTGGTTGCAGCTACTACCCAGCAGCATGGCCACACACTCAATCTGGTGTTTAAGCTGGGTTTTGTGATTAATAACTTCAAGACTGATCAGGTCATTTAGTCTGATCACTGCACCATGGAGTTCAACTTTGGGGCCCCCCGGAAGTCCCTTCCCTATGGAGATGGTCAGCTATCACCCCTTAAGGGGTGTTGACCCAGAGAGACTGTTGGTGTTAGCTGACCTATCTAGGGTTGATGCAGCATGTGCGATTAGCATGGGAAAGGCAGTGGCCACCTATAATAGGATGGCTGCCAAATCTCTAGATAGCATCACACCAGTTTGTATATGACCCAGATCCTCTCACATGAGATCCCCTTAGTTTGATGGGGAGCTCAAGGTGAGGAAGATCAGGGGTCAGAAGTTGGAGCATTGCTGGTGGAAGACCCAGCTGGAGGCTGACAGGCTGGCCCTACGTGCTCACTGTGTTGAGTACCAGGGGATGATTTTCTGTAAGAAGGCAGAATTTCTGTCCAGGGAAATTGCTGTGGGGAGAACAGACCATCTCAACCCTTTTGGACCATAGACAGGCTTTTACATTCTGCCTGTTTTCAGCCGAAAAAAGCTTTTTCAACCACTTTACTTGAAGAGTTTGCTCTGTTTTTCTCTGACAGAGTGCTGACCATCCAATTGAGGTTTCTGCCAGGGAGCTTTCACCTCACAGAGATCAAGTCGGGAGTTTCAGAGGCACTCAATCTGTTTGGGAGGAGTTTAGGCCAGTGAAGGTGTTCGAAGTGACTAAGGTGATCTTAGAGCTGAAGCACACCTTTTGTGAACTGGACCTGGCACGAAAGCATTTCTTAATGGGATGTATAGATGCCATTGGTCCAATGTTTGCCAGCATTAGCAGGTGCTCAATGGTGGAGGGAATCTGCCCAGTTGCTTTGAAAGAAGCACTGGTGAAGTCCCTCCTAAAGAAATCTCCCCTCAACCCAGACGTCCTGGCAAATTATTGTCCGATCTCCAACCTGCCTTTTTTGAGCAATATTGTTGAGAGATTCGTGGCACAACAGCGCAAGGGTCGCCTGGTGTCCTCAGAGATCTATGAGCCTTTCCAGTCAGGTTTTCAGGCCAGACATAGCACTGTAACTGCTCTAGTGAGATTGCATAATGATCTACTCAGGGCTAAAGATAGAGGAGACAGATCACTTCTTGTGCTCCTCGATCTCTTCTCAACTTTTGACACTGTGGATCATGTTGTGCTTCTTGATCAGCTCTGTGAGTTTTGTGGATTCGCTGGTACTGCCAACAAATAGTTTGAGTCCTATCTCTTGGACAGGGTGCAGCGGGTTGTGATGGGGAATTTCTCATCTTCCCCAATGCCTCTGTCCTGTGGAGTGCCTCAGGGTTTGATCTTGTCACCGATGTTGTTCACAGTGTATATGCTGCCCTGGGTGAGATCATTTGACAATACAGTGTGGAGTTTCACTGCTATGCAGATGATACCCAAGTGTATTTGTAATTTGCACCCGGAACATCAGGAGCTGTCTATGTGCTGAACAGCTGTCTGGCTAAAATCAATGACTGGATAGCTTCCAGCTGGCTGAGACTCAACCTGGCTAAAACTGAGGTGCTGAAGATCGAGCCTGGTCACAGACATGATGGGTTGCCACCAGGGGTGGACTCTGGACTTGTTCTAGGGTCAGTGTCACTGGTGGTTTCTCCGAAAGTGCAAAATCTGGGCATGATCCTTGACTGTAGATTGACATTTGAAGATCAGGTGTCATCTATAGTCAGCAGTGGTTTTTACCACTTGTGGAACATTGCTCAGATTAAGCCCCTCATTCTACCTGAGGACCTGCCGACACTAGTGCATGCCTTTGTGACCTCCAGGCTTGACTACTGCAATGCTCTGTACTTCAGGGGTCTTGGGAGGGACCCTCCGCAGACTGCATATAGTGCTGAATGCAATGGTCAGGTTGCTGATAGGCCTTTCAAGATCCAGTCATGTGTCTCCGGTTCTGCATACTCCACACTGGTTGCTGGTCAGGTGGATGGTCCTTTTCAACGTGGGTCTTCTCACCTTTAAGGCCCTATACAGGCTGGGTCCTGGCTACCCGTCTGAGCTCCTGACACTGGCGTCCTCTGCTTGCTCCCTCTGCTCCTCTTCGAGGGGCCTCCTGGACGTTCCCAGGGTCTGGCTCAAGACCTTGGGAGATCATGCTTTTAGTGTCTCGGGGCCAACCCTGTGGAACTCACTACCACCTGCAGTCTGAGAGGCACCTCAGTAGAGGTGTTTAAGGGGAGGCTAAAGGCCCACCTCTTCAATCTGGCCTTTGACTGCTGATGTCATTCTTAGTCCTGGCCAGTCCCTTGAAGTATGACCTTTGGGAACCTTTTATTGTTGCAGAACATTAATTTCATTATGGTTTTAATGAGGTTTTATTATATGTTTTAATTTATTGCTGTATACTTTATTCATGTTCAGTGTCCGGGGCCTCTGGGATTGGGCACCTTATAAATAAAATTGCCTTGCCTTGCAGTCCTTTCCTGGCAACACTTTTTATGTTTCTAATAGTTTCCATATGCCAGCACACGTTGATATACATTGGTACATTTTATTTCCATTATTTATGTTGCTGTAATGAATACAATATTGTATTACATCAATTTTTTTATTTAGTTCATTATGTTAAGAATAAGACATGAGGGGGTAGGTTTACCCAATGGTGGGTTAGTACCCACTATGAGGGATGTTGATGGGGACATGACTGCCAAGTGTTTATACACTTATAAAATGGCTTTTATATGGTAAATGTTTTCAGTTATTTTATAGCACTGTGTCCATTTGGTGCTGGTATATCTTTAAATTGGAGATGCATTTCACATTGTGGGTTTCAGTTGTAGATCAAGATTTCAGTTACTTGAGTTTGGATTAATGTTTGCCTGTCTGTTAAGTTGCACACTGAGCTCTGCACTAGTTGGGTTCAGTTGAATGTTTAAGTGTGGTCTGTCTGGATGGGGATGTATTGCTTATGCCATGTGTTCAGTACTGTTAGGTTTCACATTGATTTGTGTATTAGTTGGGATTGGTTGACTGTTTAGCTGCAAGTTGGGTTGCACACAGAGCACTGCACTAGTTGCACTTTCTGGCACAGCTTTCTATGTGATCTGTAAGATTCAGGTAATAGTCAGTGTTTGTTGATTTTTTTTGGTCTGAGGGACTATAGTAAGCTGCCTCCTGCTTGCGAAAAAATGCAGGTAAAAATCTATTTTGTGATTAGTTTAATTTTGCAGAACCACTGAGACTGCAATGAGCTGTTTCCTGCTTGTGAAATGCAGGTTGAAATTGGTATTGTTTGATTTCATTCATGCTGCAATTCCACTGAGACGTCAGTGAACTATCTACTGCTTGTGAAACACAGGTAAAAAGTCAATGGGCCTGATCCACAAAGCTTCCAGCACAGCACAAGGGGCTTGTGCAATAATGAATGGCGCAAAGTACCCTTTGCGCCAAACAATGTGCTGAGAGCAATTTTCAAAGGCAGCCTGTATCAACTGCAGGCTGCCTGCCACAAATGGGGCTTGCACCATCCATGTTCCACAAAATGGGCTGTGGCATGGTGCCAGGGAGCATGAGGCAGATGCAAGCTGCCACATCCCCAAAAGTGGGATTCTCAAAACTCTCCCAGAGGGAGAAATTCTAAGTGCTGTTAGACCAGCCAAAGCTGGTGTAAGGGTACTTGGAAATATCCATCTGGTAGAGTTTAGCACTTTTCAGCAATGTGCCAAGGTCCCTCCTCCCCAGTCCCGATCATCCCATTATGTTTATAGCACACACCCTGGTTGTCTAGTGAACTGCCCAAGTCCTGATCCCCCAATATTTAAAAAATAATTATCTCTGGTTGCCTAGTGGAGCAACCCAGCCCCGATTCCCTGTTATTTAAAAATTAATAATCCCTGGTGGTCTAGTGGACCGCACCTGCCCTGATCCCCTATTATTGAAACAATTAATAATCCCTCATAGTCCAGTGAACTGCTCCAGCCCTGATCCCCCATTATGTAAACAATTCATAATCCCTGGTGGTCTAGTGGACCCCCATCTCCCACCCCAGCAGTCAGTGTCCCACCACTCCATGCCCCCCATCCAGAAACCATGAACTGGTGACTGGCACAGCCCACTGCTCTCCACCACCATGGCCAGCTGCCAACTGAGCTGTGAATGAATGTGTACTGTATACAGGATGCGCTCATTCAGAGCTCAGTTGGTGGCTGGCTGTGGTGGTGAGTGGTGGGATGTGCCACTTGCCAGCTCAGTTTCAGTATGGGGGTAGCGAGATGGTGGTACACTGCCTGCTGGGGTGGGGTCCACTAGACTACCAGGGATTATCAATTTTTTAATTACAGGGTATTTGGACTGGGGTGGTCCACTAGACCACCACTGATTAGAAATGTTTTAAATAACAGGGGTTCAGGGCTGGGGAGGTCCACTAGACCACCAGGGATTATTAATTTGTTAAATAACAGGGTAATGGGGCTAGGGCAGTTCACTAGACCACCAGGGACTGCTCGGAAACATTGCCACATGGCAACCAAGGGCTTGTGGCAACTCCTCTGGGTGCATCTTCTATTTGGCACACTGCTATGGTTGCCACAAGCTGTGGGACTTTGCCACCAGCACTCTACTTGGTCAAGAATAAAGTGCAGGCTCTCCAGCACACCAGGCATTGATGCAAGCTGCCTTTTGCCACAGCTTGCATCAGTCTAAGGCCCTTTTGAGAATCAGGCCCATTGTACTGAATTTGCATTACAGTGCTGTTGGAGAGAGAGGTGAGTGGTCTCGCTGCTTAAACAGTTATTTTAAAAAGAAAATGTAAAAACATAGACACTGTCAGCAGAAAAAGATCATTGGTCTATCCAATCTGTCTATTTTATTTCTTTACCCTACCCCATGTTCTAATTTCTAGGTGGGTATTTTACTGCATTTGTGAGTATTATACGTGGAAGCTGGATTAATATTGATGTATCTATATATGTGGCTACTCTTGTGTGGAACTGTATTTTAAAATGTCTGCTTCAGTTTCAACTAAGTATGCACATTTCCTTTATTTGGTGTAGGTCAGTGATGCCATATTAGTCTCAGGAAAATCCAATACATTTTGTTGTGGTAATTCCTTCTTATTCAGTTAGTCTAAGTTAGTCCAGTAAGCCTTTGCTAAGTTAGTCCAATAAAAATGTATTACCACAAAAAAGTGTACTGGCATTTCCTTTTTTGTGTTTGTTTAATGAGGAGCACCATTGAAGCATTTTGGGATTGTATTTTACAGTAACAATTATTTTTTGTCAGGCTCGTATCATGGATTTCATGTTTTTTTCCCTGACCTCTAGCAGGAGTTTAGGAAACGCTACAACATTCGAATAAAACATTGTAAAGCCGTGTATCTGTTTTAATATATTTGTTCTTGTTCTATTGCTTGGAGCCCTGGGTTCCCCCACAGGAAGCAGGAAGAGAAGCTATAGTTCCCAATGTGTTAGGGAACTACAAATTGCTTAATTCAGTGGGGATTTGTGTCTTATTGAAACCCTGGGGCATTTCCTTGCTTATTGACTATATGTACATTCATAAAAGTGCTTATTAGCACTGTTTTGTGAAGTTTTATATTTTACCACGCCGTGACCTGAGAAAGCTACTATACCCATTATATACTTGGCCTGCAGCAAGCACATTTCTATAAAACTCCCTGACCTCTAGCACAAGTTTAGGAAATGCTGCAATGTTTGTATAAAACATTGTAAAGCCTTGTATCTGTTTTAATATTTTTGTTCTTGTTCTATTGCTTGGAGACCTGTATTCCCCCACAGGAAGCAAAAAGAGAAGATGAAGTTCCTGATGTGTTACAGAACTACAGATTGCTTAATTCAGTGGGAATTTGAGTCTTATTGAAACCCTGAGGCATTTTCTTGCTTACTGACAATATGTACATTCATAAAAGTGCTTATTAGCACTCATTCATGAAGTTTTGTATTTTACCATGCCGTGACCCGAGAAAGCTACTTCTGGGTCACTATACCCATTATATACTCGGCCTGCAGCAAGTAGGGTGAGCTTGAGTGGGGCGAGCGTGCATTGCACGCATGAAGATGCGCTCAAAGACATATGCATCTGCATGTGTTTTTTGTGTTTGGAGGGATTGGGGTAAACCAGATACCAAGAATAAACACCACCATATAGCAGATATATAGTGATCTAGGAGTAGTGTATGCCCTTGTTGTTAATGTTGTTTTAGAAACTATATAAAATAGATGATATCCTTACTACTAGAGATGGCATAACTTTGATTAAGTGTAAGACATGCAGAATGAATAGTATAGATTCTCATGCCAGGACTAATATGCAGTTCAACTGCCTGAAATGTAAGGAAAATGAAGCTATGGCCCAAGAAATTAGCTTGTTTAACAATCGGCTTACTATACTTGAAAAAAACTATGCAGACACCATAAAACATCTAACTACTAAGTGTACAAGTAGTGAGAGCATAGCAAATACAGCATGCATTACCTCTCCCCATGCATCCAATATTAGGATATTAGAAAAAAATACAATATGTAATGACTTAATTAGCTCAGTTAATACCCACACCAGGAATTGTGTAAGGGAAGATGAGGACCCCGTAAATAGTGAGAATCATTGGTAT
This sequence comes from Neoceratodus forsteri, assembly GCA_016271365.2. NCBI lineage: Eukaryota > Metazoa > Chordata > Ceratodontiformes > Ceratodontidae > Neoceratodus > Neoceratodus forsteri. The sequence goes on along the minus strand of CM028133.1, from coordinate 591,926,497 downwards.
GAAGATCAGCATAAAAAAGTGGGTAAAAGGGGTAGAAAAGCAGTCCAATTCCACCTACCTACTGAAAATAGCTTTTACCCATTAGTAGATCTTTCAGATGAAACCAACTCAGTTTACTCATGTAATATGCCTGTCATAAATCAGATGGAAAGTTCAGTAAACAAAAATTCTGTTGTATCTGGCTCAAATCACCTGAATATATTTACCCATCTTAATAATAACATAGATCTAAAGGATACAAACTCAGTAGAGTCCAGACTAATACCTACTTGCTCCCCCCAAATAGTTAATTTCTGAGCAGATAGTTAATGATACACTAACTTCTTCCCACACATATGTATAGGTTCATTCTGATAATCTTATGGACTTGGATGCTACTAACTTGAGGGAAACTAGACAGGTTTATCTTTTGGGGGACTCAATCATTAAGAATTTAGACAGGGATATATGTGATCAGGACAAAAGGAACAGGACTGTGTCTAGCTTTAAAGGAGCAAAATTGCTGGACATAACTAAAATGACTAGAAACATCCTTAGATCCACTGGGGAGAAACCAATTGTGATTGTTCATGCGGGGGTAAATAATGCCTTTAATCAAAATTTACAAAATATTAAAGAAGAATTTTTAGGAATGAACAATATTTTGAAAGACTTAGACTGTCAAATTGCTTTTTCTGAGATTCTTCCAGTCCCAAGAGCAAGTAAGCATACCAATGATAAAATTAAATTACTAAACAACTGGTTAAGAAGTTGATGTCTTAAACAAAACATACAGTGTATCAAGCACTGGGAAGACTTTGCAGACAAATCTGAGCTAGTTTGCAGGGATGGGCTACACTTGAATAACTTTGAAACTAGGTTATTAGCTAAGCATATTAATACTTTCATTTCCCCTAATTTAAACTTGTAAATACGGGGGAAGGGATAAATAATGTTCAGACATCTTATTCTAAAGATATGAGTACAAATGATTCTAGCTCTTGTCATGTTAGCCTCTCGTATACCCAAATGAATTGATCCTAAAGTGTCTTGCATGGACCTGAATATTTTACTAATTAATGCTAGAAGCTTGAATAATAAAGTAGATGAGTTAAAATGTATTTTACATAATAACAAAATTGATATATGTGGTATCGCTGAAACATGGTTTGCAGATACAAGTTGGGATATTGAAATCCCAGGTTACTCAGTAATCCATAAGGACTGTTAAAAATCAAAAGGAGGTGGGATTGCATTATATATAAGTAAACATACAGACAGTTTTGAAATACCCACAAATATGGACAACGAAACTGATACCGAAATCATATATGTTAACATCCATGCAGATAAAAATATAATATTAGGTTTGTGTTATTGATCTCCAAATTTAGACAAAACTAGTAATAATCACTTTATGCAAGCTCAAGAGAAATTGGTCACCTATGATAATTTAATCCTGATGGGAGATTTTAATTTACCAACTATTAATTGGCAAACATTGACCGGGAATTCTCAATTAGATAAAAGATTTATAGCATTTACTCTACAGAATAATTTAGAACAACAAGTAACAGATCCAACTAGATAGGATAGTATTTTGGACCTTTTTCTAACTAATATTAAAAATATGGGGGAACTTCCAAATGTTATTGCACCTCTTGGAGATAGCTACCAAAACATGGTGACTCGGAATATTAAATATTATTCTATAACCAAGTCAGGTACTACAAGGAATACAAATTTTCATAAAGCAAATTATGAGGCAAATAAAAAATATCTTTCAAACTGGAGATGGGAAGCTAAACCAAAACATTTAAATTCCGAACAGATATGGCAAGCCATAAGACAAAAAATTGATTACTGTATAAATACCTGGGTTCTGGTATACAGGAAATATAATAATAATAAAAGGGTTCCTCCTTGGTTGAACGGTAAAATTAAGAAACTGATTAGAAATAAAAAAAAATGCATTTAATAAGTATAACAAGAATAAAACCATGGAGAAATGGCAAAAGCTCAAAACGAAGGCTAAAAATTGTAAAATAGCTTTTAGAACAACAAAAAATGATTTAGAATTAAAACTTGCCACCTTAACTAAGGATAATAAAAACACAGTTTTTTAGTTATATTGGCTCACTAAAAGTGACCATCAGTCAGTCCACTATTAAAAGAAAATGTGCCTATGACAAATGAAGCAGACATGGCAAAGGAATTCAATGATTATTTTCTAAATGTATATAAAACAAAAGACTATGCATCTTTGGAAAATTTAACCTGCAAATCCCCACCTCCAAATATTACATCGGAAGAAGTTAAGCAAGCTATATAAGCCACTAAAGTCAATTCCTCGGTAGGCCCTGACTGTATTCCTTTTAAATTTATTAAGGAATTATCGTTTGAGCTACTAGATATCCTTGCATATCTATTTAATGCATCATTACATGAAGGTACAGTCATTTCAGAGTGGAGACTAGTTACAGTAGTGCCTATCCATAAAGGAGGCAGTAAACACCTTGTAAAGAATTACAGACATATTAGCCTTACTTCATGTCTAGGTAAAATGATGGAAAGGATCCTGTAACAGAAAATGATTACTCACCTTGAAACTATGAACATTATAGATATCTCACAATAAGGTTTTGTTAAGGAAAGATCGTGTCAGCAAAATCTAATAAACTTCTTTGAACCGGTTAGTAATGCACTAGACCAGGGACTCCCTGTTGATGTTATCTTCTTGGATTTTGAGAAGGCTTTCAATTCTGTCCCTCATGGAATTTTAATTGGGGAATTAATAAGGTATGGTTTTCATGGCAATATAATAAAATGGGTAAACTCCTGGCTGAGCAATAGGCAGCAGAGAATAAGTATAAAAAGGCATTTGTCAGATTGGGGGGTGGTTAGTAGTGGAATACCCCAAGGTTCTGTTTTAGGCCCCTTGCTGCTTAATATATTAATAACTAGTATGCAAGATAATAATAGCATATGGTTACATAAATAAGCTGATGACTGTAAATTGGGTGGTGTTGTTAACAATCCTGAAACAGTTAAAAATCTACAATCACACCCAAATAAGCTTTTTGAATGGTCAGTAAGGAATAAAATGACCTTTAACACTTCCAAGTGCAAGGTGATGCATTTAGGTAGGAATAACAGGCAAGTTATAATATAGAAAACAACATCTTAGATAACATTAAAACTGAAAAAGATCTGGGTATGACTATCACTAATGATTTAGAGTTTATAACTCATATTAACAACATATCTAGAAAATGTCATGGTATATTTTCTTGCATATTAAAACATATTCAGTCTAGGGAACCAGAAGTCCTAATCCCTCAATACACAAGTCTGGTTAGGTCTCATATTGATTATTGTGCATCATTTTGCACCCCTACTTCTTTGGGATGTAAAACTACTATTGAAAGGGTGCAAAGAAGATTTACTAAGGAGTTCAGTGGCTTGAAAAACACTAACTATAATGATAGACTACAACTTCTTGGCTTATTCTCCTTAGAATATAAATCCTAAAGGGGTGATCTGTGTCTAGTTTACAGAGCACTGAAAGATCCTGCCTTATGTGAGGCAATTTGTCCTGAAAAACAAGTTGTTATTTCAAACACTAATCACATAATTTAAGGTTAAAAGTGACTACTAACAAAACATCTGAAATAAATAATTACTTCACCCAGCATGTACCTGCTATTTGGAATACCTTACCAACTGAGGTTGTTACTAGTAATAACTTGATAGAATTCAGACTGGACCAATATTTGGGAGTAAAGAAATTTTAGCTTTGCCAATAGGCAATGAGTTCTATGTGGGCATGTCCTTCGAGCTCATACTACACCTACACCTACACCTATGAACCTAGGAACCTTTAGCAAGATCCTCTGTTTATTGCAAGCAATATATCTTGATGTTTTGATTTAGTGGTAGAAGCTGTCTTTATTTGTTTGTTGTGCACTTCCCCAGAGGCCCAGGGTGCCATTACAAAAATAAAATGAAATACAGAAGATACATAGCTATCAAGACTCTACTCAATAAATAGGTACAGATAAAAGACTCATAAAATAAAAATGTACAACTAATCAAATTTAGCTAATTCCCAAATGCTAGCATAAACAGAAATGTTGTTATACCCAGTTTAAAGTCCTCTACTGAGGGGGGGGGCCTCTCTCAGAGTCCTCGGCAGTGAATTCCAAAGGACAGGGGCTGCCACCTCAAATGCCCAGTTAATGGATGATTTTAGTCTTGCCCTTGGGACTACTAGAGGCCTTCCTCAGCAAGGTGGTGCAGATACTCAGGAGCATAAGGTTGAAGAAACTCTAACAGGTAACTTTGGACCAGCCCATGTAGGGCCCTGAAGATCAACAGACCCATTTTAAAAGAGACACACAACTTCACTGGCAGCCAACGCAGTTCAAGCAGCACCAGCGACACATGGCAGGATTTAGAAAAACCTGTCAGGAGCCAGGCTGCAGTATTCTGCAGTAACTGCAGGATGCACAACAAACCTCCCTTGACCCCAAGGTAAACAGTGTTGCCTCAGAGTCATGAAGTCATATACCAACATGGAAAGGTTGTTTGGTGGGACATGGGACTTAATTTGGCTGATATTCCAAAGATGGTAAAAGCCACTACAGGTTATTGTTGCCACCTGAGTCTCCAGCATCAGCCTGTTATTCAGAATAACTACCAGATTTTTCACCTTGGTGGAGGCTAATAACCTAGAGGGACTGAGCCAAAGCTCAGTCTCCCTCTCAGAGGCTTCCACGTACCCCCTTTGACCCAGCTCCACCACAAGCACTTCTGTCTGCAGGCTGTAGTCCCAGTGATGCATGCTATGTCAATGCAGTATCATGTGAGGGATTCATGAATAAAAGAGTGAATGACAGGGCATAAGTCACAAGAGCTGAAGGCATAAGGTATGCAGAACTTCAGTTTTTAAACACGTCTTACAATGTTCATAGTACATATATATAGTATACATAGTATATATATAGTATAATATAGTATAGTTCATAGCTTGATTTGGGAGTTATCTGCTTCAGCAGTGTTATCTTATGTCAATTAAATTTATGTGCAGTAGGATTCTTTTTGTGTTGCACCAAGCACATCTGAACCCAAGGTTCTTTCGGACTGAGGGCAGTATTGTACTGTTTAACTTCTCTGACATCATCTTCTGTTTTTTTTTTAAATGAGTTTTTTAAATGAGTATTTTAAACCAATGGGGATTTTTTTCTGTTTTTCTCTGCATTATCTAGCTGTTATAAGTATTGTATTTTCTAAACAACTGCCATGAGCTTCTGAAGAAGGACTGGTTGGTCCGAAAGCTAGAGCACTTTGTTCTTGTTGTTACATCTATGTTGGTCCATTAAAAGGTATCAAATCATTTGCTTCTGAATGTTCATAGTAGTGTATCTTAGAAAAAATGTAAGCCTGTTATAAAAAAGAATGCAACAAAGTTGATATCAATTGAAAAACACCATGAAGAGAAATAAAAAAAAACAGTTCTTTTGAAAGGTAGTATTTGTAATCTCATTCTTAAATTTACTGAATATTTTTTTAACGACACAGGAAATTTACCATAAAGAACTCACAGTGTGAAAAATCAAGTTTAAGAAAGCTGCTGTGGATGCTTCCTAGCTATGGGGTACGCCATGTTTTTTGAACAACTTTAAACAGTAACGGTATACTGAACATAGGTTATGGTGGCACATATAGTAAAGTGGTGAATTGAAATATAATATTAAGCAGAGAATGTATTTATGATTCTTTAGGTTATAAAACTGAATGGATGATTAGTTACTTATGAAGAGACCAGTTTTTATACACATACACAGAGCAGATTCCCTGGTAATTTCATTGTTATTTTTTATATGAAATTACATGTAAACATTTTATGAAAAAACAAAATGTGTTTCTTAATTTAATTTACTCATTACAGTTTATGGCCCTTTGAAAAAGCTTCATTTTAGCAGTGAAACGTCAGGGCAAATAAAGCTTTGGAAAGAAACAACAAGTATTTGTGTTCTTCAAATAACTTCTGTGATCCTCAGCTTTATCTACTAAACTACATATTAAACTTTTTTCCCTGATACACTGTAGGTTGTAATCCCAGTGATACATGCTATGTCAATGAAGTATCATGTGAGCGGATTGTGACAAATGAGGCAATGAAAGTGGCCAGACCCCATTATATAAATTGATATTATGATAATTGAAACCAGGTGAATTGGTTTTAATTGATTTATAATAACTGGTTATCATTTTTTTCCCATAGGGAAACCGGGTTATAATTCTGTTGTTATAACCAACCGGTTATAACGACGAACACGTGCCCAGTTTCCCTACTTCGGCATATGTGCCTACTGCAGACTTCCTATTCTCTGCACCATCCATCCCTGCTCTTCAGCACTGGAAACTTCCCTGACAGAAGTAGGCAGTAAGTTCTTTATTTTAAACCCAGAATACTGTCAGGCACAAAAAAGCCCCTACCTAATCGGACGCAAGTTAGAAAAAAAAAAAGCTGCTTTACTTTATCAGCCAGCCTCTATGGACCGTGTTAAAATCCCAAAGGTCTGCGGCTTAACTCTGTACAGAAATCCACTTATTTTGTGTAATTGCTGTGGTGAGAAAATAACCCCTAGCAACTACACAAAATAAAGGATGGGTAGGTGTGTAAAACTCAGATTTTACACCCCCCCCTTTGGGGTGGGATGCTTTAATAAACCCCTCGAGCTTCACTCTCTGGGTTTATGTGGCATCCCACCCCTCGTGGGTGTATAACATTTTTATTATAACTACCTACCCATCCATTATTCTCTATGTATCAATGAAGTAAAATTGTATCATGAATTATCTATACTGACTAGACTCAAAGGATTGGATTTTCAAAGCCCTGAAACTACAGTATCCCTGGGCTCATTTTCAGAAAGTCTTGCAGTGGCCACAATGTGCCCAGAGATACCTTACAAAATGAACCAAGTTTCCCTCCTCCATGGGAGGAGAACAGAGCACAGTGTGCGCCTTCAGCCCCCCACCTTCCAGTTGATAGTAGTGAACTCTGCAATGTAGCCTTTATTGTGGGACCTACTTTGATTAGTCTCAGTTGTGGTCGGTAGTACAGCTACTCCCAATGAAGACTGTCTAATTGGGGTCACTTCTGGTATAGCCATTGCTCAATTCCAACTTGCGATTGCTGTTATGGGATTTCTACAGCAGGTGGGTCCAACATCTGCCTCCTCTATAGCACAGTCACCACAGCCAACACCAATCTTATTTTGTTTTTGTTAATGCATTTAGCCTAGATTCTAACTCACTTACAATCAGACTGGCAAATGCTTCCATGGTTGGATGCATGTTGATGTAACTAGGTGTAAGTGTCACAGCCAGACCTAGTTATAATAATTTACTCTCTGTGTCCAAATGGATGATAGATGCAACAGGCCAAGAAAGACTCCCATGCCCATGCATTTCCTTTGAAAACCCCACCCTGATGGTTTTAACTTAAGAAAAATTGCATTCCTATCTATGAAGATTCTAAAGTTAACACTTTTCAAAGAGTCAGGTTGATATAGATAAGTCCTGTTGATAAAGTTTCAATGTATTGATAAAAGTCAGCTTATATCAATAAATTGGTTTTGTCATTATAGTGATATAATGAATTAGCTGTTCTATTATTCTGACAGTTTTACTCATTTTCAATCACTGTTGTTGATACATACACATCACAGTTTAATATCAGTATAGTTTAATTTCATAAGGAATATAGTTAAGCAATAATACACTCCAGGGCATAGTATCTTATGCACCGAAGAAGTGACAATACCCCATAACACACCACACCCTGAAGTCTATAATTGTCATTGTGAACTGGTATTATTTTTGTATCAATAGCAAATTTAAACAAAAAAAAAATCATATGAAAATATTTTATCTTTTTTTCTTTTTAAATACAGATGGGTACATTGGGAGAGAAGTTTTGAGTTTAGATGGTTTCCACTAGGTGAAGCTCTTATAGTGAAAGCTGAATAGTTTGTGAGTAGCTTGCAAAAATGTGACCTCTGTCTACTCTTCCCTGGGTAGCTAAATGATGACCTGAACTCTGCCCCCCTCCTCCCCTTTGGAAGCATGTGTTCAGGAACACAGAGGGGGAGAAGGCATGTGAGTGAATTTTATTTTTTTTAACCACAGTGGTGAGTGGCCTTTCAAATGGCTTGCTCATGTTTCTGTGAGCACCTTTGAATTGTAGTTCTGGGAGGCTATTATCAGCACTTACTGCCTTATACCATTGTCACAGGCACAACTGATATAGCTTAAAACATTATTAACAGAACCACACCTTAAAATAGCACTGCTGTTCCACTATCGTGGAACACAGTTCTGCTCCCATTCCCACAGTACTGCTGCCAATCTTTTCACCTTCCCCATCACTCAAACATATCAGCCTCCAACCACATAGAAAAACAACTGTTTTTGTGCCAACATACCGTAACTGCCACTGATCATAATTCCATCTTCCCCGCACCAGTGTGTGATAGGGAAGATGAAATTACTATTTTAATTGCAAATGTAGTTTCTGGTATTATGCTCAGAGGAAGAGGTGCTTGACCCTAAAATCACTGAATGAAATCTTAATAGGCAGCAGTAGCAATATTAAGCCATGGTTTTTGAGTGCAGGTTTGAAGTCACAGTCATTAGCAGGGGAGGGTGTGTCGGCAGGGTTAAGGTAAAATGCCAAAAAGTGAATTTTTAAAGCAGCTTGGTCTAAGCCATGACAGAGTCATTTTTTTAAATTCAATAGAAATTGATGACAGGGCATGTTCTGTGTATATAAAGTGAGTAGAGTACCATGGTGCTATGATATAAAGTAAAAAAAGAAGATGCTGACCTGTCATTTTTTTATGTGACTATGGTGTGGGATTTTGTTATAATTGAGAAGACCTGAGCAGTCAAGCAGGTAACTGGATTTTTTTCCCATCCAGGTCATAATAGGGGATATGCAATAGACTGACTCAGACTATTGCATTTATTTTCACAAGTGAGTGGTCAGGACAATAACTCCTAAGTAACAGAGAAATGGATAAGTTACTGTATGAAAGTCTTGCTTCATTACAAGTCATTCCAAGGCAAAAATATGGGACTTCAGAGGAGCTGACTTTGATGAGATGGCCAATAGAGTTAAGATAGCCCTGGTAAAAAGAAGTACAGGTGAGGGGGTATAGGCAAAGTGAGCAAGCATTAAGGATGCAATACTTGAAGCAACATCCCATTGTGTTAGAGAGAAAAGGAAGTGCTAAAGAAGAAGGAAACCACTTTGGTTCTCAAAAACAGTAGCAGAAAAGGCCAGAGGCAAAAGGCTGGCCTTCAGGAAATATAAGGGAATGCAGCAGGATGAAAATAGGGAGGCATACCAAACTTCTCAAAGGGAAGCAGGGAAGACAATAAGGCAGGCAAAGTCCCAAAGCGAGGAAACACTAGCACAAAGAGTAGAAGAAGGTGACAATACTTTCTATAGATATATTAGTGAAAGGAGAAATTCCAGAGGGGGTATTGCTAAGATCAAAGGGGATAAGGGGGCGTGTGAGGAGGAGGACCATGTAAAAGCATTTATTCTAAACAGATACTTTGGCTCAGTATTTACTGAAGAGAAGGTAGGGAAGGGCCCACAGCAAAGCACCATAGACACTAGGGGAAAGAAGTGTGCACTAGTCTCTTCACAAAAGAAAGGGTCCTACAAGATCTCGATAAGCTCAGGGTGGACAAGGCAATGGGACCTGATGGCATACATCCCTGGGTACTAAAGGAGCTAAGGGTGGAACTAGCAGTGCCATTATCAGAACTGTTTAGTGAGTCTCTGAGCACAGGAGAGGTCCCAGAAGACTGGAGATGGGCTTATGTGATCCCACTCAACAAGAGTGGTAGCAGGGAGGAGGCAGTGAACTACAGACCAGTCAGTCTTACCTTAGTAGTGGGCAAAATTATGGAGGTACTCCTTAAGGAAAGGATAGTGCAACACCTGGAAGCCATAGGAGCACAGGATCCAAGACAGCATGAGTTTACAACAGAAGGTCCTCCCAAACTAATTTCATTGATTTATTTGACTGGGTAACCAGAGTGGTGGACCAAGGGGGAGCAGTTGATGTCACCTACCTTGACTTCAGCAAAGCTTTTGATACTGTTCCACATAGATTGATTAATAAGCTGGTAGGCTCGGGTGGGTCAGAAATAGGTCAACTGTGTTGCAAACTGGTTGATGGGCAGAAAACAGAGAGTGGGGGTAAACTATATACAGTCAGAAGAAATGCAAGTCACAAGTGGGGTACTTCAAGGATCAGTCCTGGGGCCAGTCCTCTTCAATATCTTCATCAGTGACATTGCAGATGGACTGGAGGGTAAGGTTTGTCTGTTTGCAGATGACACCAAGATCTGCAACACAATAGATGATCAAGATGGGGTGGGCAGAATGAGAAGAGATCTGGATAAACTGGCAAAATGGTCGGAAGAGTGGCAATTGGGGTTTAATGCAAAGATGTGCAAGATCATGCACATAGGGAAGAGAAACCTTGAAGCCACCTATAGGCTGGGAGGGGAGTTGCTGGCAGTCACAAGGGAAGAAAGAGACTTGAGCATCATCATCACAGATGACCTAAAATCATCCAAGCAGACAATTAAAGCAGTAGGAAAGGCTAGGGGGATGTTGGGGTGTATTAGTAGGGGTATCACAACTCAGAAGAGGGAGGTAATAATCCCTCTTTACAAGACACTGGTTAGGCCCCATCTAGAGTTCTGCGTGCAGTACTGGAGGCCACACCTTCACAAGGACATTAACCAAACTGAGGCAGTCCAGAGAAGGGCAACCAAAATGGTTCAGGGCTGCATCAGAAAACATATGAGGACAGATTAATGGAGCTCAATATGTATACCCTAGATCAAAGGAGGGAGAGAGGTGATATGGTCAAAATATTCAAACACCTTAAGGGAATTAACAATGGTGGTTAAAGAACCACTATGGTTCTCAAAGGAAGTGGCAGTGAAGGTTCAAGAGAAAAAGAAAACATTCAGGAAGTACAAGGAATCACAGAAGGAGCAGGACAGGGAACTGTATCAGTTAAAGCAAAAGGAAGCTGGGAAGGCAGTCAGAACAGCAAAGGCCCAAACCGAGGAAAAGATAGCCAACTCAGTTAAGAAGGGGGATAAAACCCTTTATAGGTACATCAGGGAGCAAAGGAATACCAAGGGAGGGCTAGTGAGGCTTAATAAAGAGGAGGGAGGGTGGGCAGAGGGTGACTGTGAAAAGGCAGAGATACTAAACAAATATTTTTGCTCAGTATTTACAAAGGAAGTGGGGGAGGTACTTAAAACAAACAGTAGAAACACTCTGGATACAGAAGTTGATACCAGCCCATTTACAGAAGAAAGGGTTCTGAAAGAACTCTTAAAACTGAAGGTGAACAAAGCAATGGGGCCTGATGGGATTTATCCCAGAATTCTAAAAGAACTAAGGGTAGAACTAGTGACACCGCTGACTACCATCTTTAACAAATCATGGGAGGATGGGGTGGTACCCGAGGACTGGAGAAGGGCAGATGTGATTCCCCTTCACAAAAGTGGGAGCAAGGCAGAAGCAGAAAACTACAGAACTGCTAGTTTAACCTCAGTGGTAGGGAAAATGATGGAATCACTTCTGAAGGAAAGAATTGTTGAGTATCTGGAGGCCAGAGGGGCTCAGGACCCAAGGCAGCATGGATTCAAAGCGGGAAGGTCATGCCAGACAAATCTGATAGATTTCTTTGACTGGGTGACCAAAGTAGTAGATCAGGGAGCGGCTGTGGACATGGCCTACCTAGACTTTAGCAAGGCATTTGCCACAGTCCCACACAAAAGAGTAATATACGATTAGCCAGCCTGGGAGTGGGTCCCAAGATGACAGCCTGGGTAAAGAATTGGCTGGAGAATAGGACACAGAGGGTAATAGTAAATGGAGTCCACTCTAGAAAGGGGGTTACTAGGTGGGTACGTGAGGTTCAGTATTAGACTCGTCCTCTTCAATGTCTTTATAGTTTACATTGTAGAGGGACTGAAGGAAAGTATGTCTCTTTGCAGATGACACAAAGATCTGCAATAGAGTTGATGCACAAGGGGGGTGGAAAGGATGAGAAGGGACTTGGCAAGGTTAGAGGAATGGTCAAATGTATGGCAGCTTAGATTCAATGCTAAGAAGTGCAAGGTAATGCACCTGGGAAACAAAAACCAGAGGAAGAGTACACAATGGGGGTGAGATACTAACAACAACAAAATGGAAAGGGACCTGGGGTGGTCATATCAGATGACCTAAAGGTGGGCAAGCAATGTGAGAGGGCAGCAAGGAGAGTTGGGGATACTGGGATGCATAGGGAGAGGCATCACCAGTAGAAAACAGGAAGTTATTATCCCTCTGTACAGACAGTTGGTGAGACCCCATCTGGAGTACTGCGTGCAGTTCTGGAGACCCAATCTCTGCAAGGACATAGACAGGATAGAGGCTGTCCAGAGGAGGGCAACTAAAATGGTGCAGGGTCTGCACCGGAAGACATATGAAGAGAGACTTAAGGAGCTGAATATGTATAACCTCGAGGAAAGGAGGGAGAGGGGGGACATGATAGAAACTTTCAAGTATCTCAAGGGAATCAACAAAGTCCAAGAGGGTAGCATCTTTCAAAAAAAGAGGTGTGCAAGAACAAGGGGGCACAATTTGAAGATAGAAGGGGGGCGGCTCAGAGGTAATTTAAGGAAGTATTTTTTCACAGAGAAGGTTGTGGATGCATGGAGCGGCCTTCCAGAGGAGGTTGTGGAGTCAAAAACAGTGGTGGAATTCAAGCATGCATGGGACAGTCATAAGGCAATTCTAGGGGGTGGGAGTAGGAAGAAGTAGGCTGTTGGTTAACTAGGATCTGCAGCTTATCCAATAGGTAGGGAAATGGGCAGACTGGGTGGGCCAAGCGGTCCTTATCTGCCATCAAAATCTATGTTTCTATGTTTCTATGTTTCTAACAAGGTGAAAGAGTCTAACAGGTTTCAATATAAGAAAAATAGCAGGACAAGAGGACACAGCATGAGATTAGAGGGAGGCCAATTAAAGGGTAATGTGAGGAAGTTCTTTTTCACAGAAAGGGTGGTGGATGCATGGAACAGCCTATTTCAGGAAGTGGTGGATACGAATACAGTGTAGGACTTCAAACAGGCATGGGATAGGCAAAAGGGAGCAATACAGATGCGCATGACTAGATAGGCCATTGACAGAGCAAAGTCAGAGCAGAGTCAAAATGGCACATTCATAAGGAAGAAAAAGAAATGGGCAGGCTGGATGGCCCTTGCGGTCCTTATCTACCATCAACTTCTATGTTTCTATGTTTCTATGATTAAATGTGGCATATTCTAAGCCAGGACATTGTGTGTTCAATTTATGCAAAGTATTATGCATTGTAAAGCTTTTAAATTAGTTATTTTTATGAAGGTTTGACTGATTCTGTTTGATTTCACCTCTCTGTTTTGAGTGCAGCAGGGACCATGGTGATGTTTATCAAGCATTTCCATGCTGCTCTTCTTTTGCTAAAGGGTACCTTTGTGACCTGTCTAAAGTACAGATAATGAGCTATAATGAAGATAAATGTTTTACCTTCATTTAGAATGCTTCAGTGGCTAAACAATTATTTACCTGTAAGGTTGGACTCTCTCCTCTATTGTATAAATACTGTAAATATAAACAAATAATTGTTTTTAACAAAAAGTTTAACACTTTTTGAGAATGTTGCATAATCTTCAGAACAAATGAATAACTTGCTGCCAGTTTTAATACTAATAACCCATTTGCAAAATACAACACCACCATCACAAAAGTCATAAAAAGATCTTTATTTCATGTTTAATACCAAATCTTCGTTGCTTTTGCAGGCTTTGCCAGTGAAAGCATTCTAAGGTAATTATGGAGAGATGAAATAAAAATTAAGCCCAAGCTCTTCAGCATATTGCTATTTATACAGGAATGCAAGACAAATAGGAAATGAAAAGCTTTAAGAAGGTTGATGCATCAGCATACAGTAGCGGTAATGCTGCTGCTGCTCGAGGTGCTGGCAGCCCAGGTTTGGGAATGAGGCTGAAACACTGGGGGAAGGTCGGGAGAGGTGGAGGAGGACTGAGCACTCCAGAGGATGTTCTCCTCCTCCTCCAGGGAGGAGAGGCAGCAGTCTCCACTGCTGTATCACTACCTGAGTGATGCAGCTTCAGATGTTCATGGGATTGAGCACACAGGATGACTCCAGAGCACTCGGCCACATGCAACATGCCCATGAGCACCATGGAGTCCTTCTCCACAGCATTCTAAGAGAGGGGAAAAAGCTGAAGCTGAAGGCTGCCAGTCAAAGCATGGCAGAATAATGCCAGCACTCTTGAGCTCTGATGATTCTGACCACCCATGAGCCTCCTGTACTTCATGGACCTGTGGGAGGGCTGTCTCTACTCTCCCAATAGAATAGTCTTTGAGGAGCACAGCCCCCTATGGATCCCAGGAGACTAGGTTAGCAGTGGAGAAGAAAATTTATCAGGCTGGAAGGTAGCAGAGCAGAGAGGTTGCACTGATAATGGGGGAATAATAAAAAAAAGGAAAACCCCTTTGAACAGAAAAGCCTTATTCTAAAACTGGGATATAACTACATGTATTTTTGCAAGGATATTATTAATTAATGTATTTATTTATTTATTGTTATTTGTTTACTGGGTAGGGTGCACCAGACAAACATTTTCCTTTTTTCAGCCACGACCCAGGAAAATACAAACTATTAGACCATTGCAGTACAAACAATGAGAACACATAGTAACAGCATAAGAACCATAGGGGTACATTTCTGTGCACAATACAAGAGTTGGAAAAGGAATTACAGAGCAGCCACAGACATGATCAGATATTTCTAGTATTTCACACAATTTCTAAAGAGTTTCTCTCTGCTGCCCCTACTGTGGAAATGCATAAAGCAGGAGATTTCTCTAGAAATATCACAGAAATTTCAGAAAATATCTGACCATGTCTTTGGCTGTGACTGTATGTTCACATTTATTCAAAAAATGGAAAATGTGGAGGTGTTTAAAATGTTTACAAAACTAATATGCACATGCCACCAATTTTCATACAATTTTAAAGGGTGGTTTAATGCAATAGAAACATTCTCACAAAGTATAGCAGTGATGCCACTCTGAACTCACGAAGGCAGTGTAGATTTAATAGGGTAACAGAGTAATTCTCAGCTTTCAAGTAAAAGTCATTCTTAGTGTTGGCAACAGGATTTACTGCTATCTATTTCTGCACAGGATGGGGTTGGGTCAGAAATGGAATCTGTGGTGTCTGTAATTATACTACTGTGGGTTATATAGTAACATTATCTTCAACTGCTGTTACTTCATAGTGTGATGTCTCTGAGATATCTGGGAGGTAGAGGATTTTTCAGCCCGTCAAAGGTCATTAACCTATGGATTTATGGGATGGGGGTGGTAGCACCTAGTTAAGAGGAAAATGTGACACTACTGGAGATTTTTTTTATGTACAGTGTAGACAACTGTTCAAATGTTTTATTATGATGCTTAGCTGAAATAAATAAAAGTACATTTTAAGGACTATTCAAAGGAATGTGGTCTAAAAATAAATCTATTTCATAAGTGTATAAAGAATACTTTTGCTTTGGTTAGTTATTGGCAGCAGTTTAATATTTTTGCTTTTTGAGTATCTAGGCTTAGGAATAGCAAACTCACAGAAAACAGATCCGCTCACATATGCCTTTCCACAACAGAGTGTCAAGGTAATTACTTCTAATGTTATTGAAAGTCTAGACTCAAAAGCATTCTTATTAATTCTTCTTCAATCTTAAAATATTCTGTTCTGTTGGTAATTGTGTGATGGTTCTGTTTTTATATATGTGTACATTTACAAAGTATATACGTAATTGTTTGTTTAACTATGTAGGACGTCCTAAAGTAGCTGGATTGGTAGATGTGGATAGCAAAGTTCTGTGTTTATCCATATGAAAGTATTGCACATGTGACCACAATGCATACTTCCCACAATGCCCTGTCAGCATGCCTCAGCTGTACGGTGGATGGCCCACTTCTATTAGGTGAGAGGGAAGCTGGATTCAATGCCCATTCACTCTTAGGCCTCTCTTTTGGGACTATCATCAAAGTTCTAAATGTGTGCCATTTGTGACAGTGGTTTTGTGATATGGATATCTGTTCACTAGGACTGGACTGAAACCACCACAAGTCATTTAACACTGGCTGCTGAACAACAATCAGATAATAATGACTGCTGGCAATTATTAATGTGGGTTGGATTTGAGTCAATAGTGAGGTGAAAGAATATACCCATTGCCATTTCATTTGCTTTCCCCTTTTAAATGCTCTTTTACATTTGCTAATATGTGTGTTAGCCCAAGCTTTAAAACTGTCACTTATATAAACAAGCAGACATGGACAAAACTGACTAACCCCCTCCTGAGAATCATACACAAACTGTTCATGGATAAAACATTGTGCATAATGTTGCTGCGGTAAAATGACAGTGGTCAAAAAGTAGTTAGTTAACTGTGGTCGTGGTTAGAGTAGTCGCGGGCACGTAGTAACCTCGACCAAACCTGCAACTAAAACTGTTACTACAAAAGCACTTGATACAAAAACTATTTGTGGTCTGTTACTAAGCTCTGCTGTTTGCTTCACACAGAAAGATTTACCGTATGCTAAATGCCACCAAACATCTGCAACAAAACTCTTTCTGGTCTTTTCTTATTCCCTGCTCCAACACATACGTTGCACATAGATAGTTTGCCAGAAAAATACTGATTTAACATATATCAAACTGCACCCTCCTGTTGCTGTTCTTTCCTTAACCGAGTCACGTATCCTACCCATCTTTGGCTTCCTCGTCACACATCAGATGACATCAGAGTAACTTGCCTGCCAGTTTTTTTACAACTGCTCACCCATGGCAACCAGAAAATGTTCAGTTATGCACTGCAGCTGGTGTGACTTAATGGCTCTACAAAAGGTGAGCTGGTCAGTGAGTTATCATTCTCTTACTGTAAATAAAATTGTGTTTTTTGAGTAGATATGTTCGTATCCCACCAGAAATTATTCATTCATACCAGTTTTTAAACACTGTGCACTATGCACTTTAATAAAAACATTTTTAATTAACTTTCTTAATAAACATAATCTTAGTCTGTTTTCAGATAGAAGTATCAACAAGCAGTGTTTGTTTTAAATAAAGCTGTGTTTTTTGGCTAGATTTGTTCGCATTCCACCAGAAGTTTCTCATTCACACAGGTTTTTAAACGCTGTCTGTTTTCAGCAGCAGCTGGTGACAAATAGTCTAGTAACATGATGACTGCGCGACAAATATGGTAACTCACTTTAGTCCGTGCAACGATATGTCTGCTCCTAATTAACCATAATGATTTGTCTGGAAACTAAATGGCCGTATGCATGCATAAACATATAAAGATTTAGATAGGCAAGGGGTTAATTGGGAAAGAGTATGTCATAGATACATAGATACATAGACAGTGTCAGCAGATAAGGGCCTATGGCCCACCTAGTCTGCCCATTTGAGCTTGTAAGTTCAGTTTGTTTTCCTAGAAGTCTATTTCCCCTTACCCCTGACCTCTAGAATTCCTTTATGTCTATCCCATGCATTCTTAAATCCCGTGATTGTTTCAGCCCCCACCACTTCCTCTGGCAGGGTGTTCCACTTGTCCACCACCCGTTCTGTGAAGAAATTCTTCTCATGTTTCCTCTGAATCGTCCTCCTCCAACTTCATCCCATGCCCTCTAGTCCTGAAACATCTTTTCGCTTAAAAATAGTGTTTTCCTGCACCCTGTTCCTCCCTGTAAGATACTTGTATGTCTTTATCATATCCCTCTCTCCTCCTCTCCTCCAGGGAGTACATGTTCAGTTCCTTCAACCTGTCTTCATAGGACTTGTGATGCAACCCATGCACCATCTTTGTTGCCCTCCTCTGAACCTTCTCTACCCTGTCTATGTCCTTACGTAGGTATGGTCTCCAGAACTGTACACTGTACTCCAGGTGGGGCCTCACTAGTGTCTTGTATAGCTGAATTATGACCTCCTTTTCCTGCTGGTGATGCCCCTGCCTATACATCCCAGCATCCTATTTGTTTTACCTGATGCCTTGTCACACTGTTTCCTACCTTGAGGTCATCAGAGATGACAACCCCAAGATCCCTTTCCTGCTTGGTGCATATATCCTCACCCCCAACTGATATATTGTGCCAGGGTTTTGTGCCCCATATGCATTATCTTGCACTTTTGCACTGAATTTCAACTGCCAAACCCTTGACCATTCTTCAAGTTTCTGCAGGTCCCTTCTCATTCTGTCTACACCTCTGGTGTGTCTACTCTGTTACAGAGCTTTGTGTCATCAGCAAACAGTGAAATTCTGCCTTCTATATCCTGTGCAATGTCACTGATGAAGATGTTGAATAGGACCGGTCCCAGCACTGATCCCTGTGGTACCCCACTGGTCACTCTTCCCTCTGTGGAGTGACAGCCATTTACCACCACCCTCTGTGTCCTGCCACCCAGCCAGTTACCTACCCACCACACTACTGTCCTGCCCACACCCATATTCCCCAGTTTGTGTAATAGTCTTCTATGTGGCACAGTGTCAAAGGCCTTGCTGAAGTCCAGATAGGCCATGTCCACTGCCCTCCCCTGATCCACCTCCCTAGTCACCCAGTCAAAAAATTCAATGAGGTTGGTCTGACATGACCTCCCCCTGGTGAAACCATGCTGCCTTGGGTCCTGTAGTCCATTGACAACCAGATGTTCCACCAATCTCTCCTTCAGTAGTGCTTCCATGATCTTTCCCACTACCGAGGTGAGGCTGACTGGTCTGTAGTTCCCTGCTTCCTCTTTGTTCCCACTTTTGTATAAGGGGACTACAACTGCTGTCCTCCAGTCTTTGGGTACCTCCCCTGTTTCCAGTGATTGGCTAAACAGGATAGCCAGAGGTTCAGCCACCACCTCTCTTAGTTCTTTAAGGACCCTGGGGTGCACCCCATCTGGCCCCATTGTTTTATCAGCTCTTATTACTTCCAGTTCCTTCAGGACCCTTTCGTGTAAAGGGACTTGTGTCCATTTCTGCACCATTCTCACCCCTTGTACTCCCTTCAGACCCATTACCCCCCTCTTCCTTAGTAAAGACTGAGCAGAAATACCTGTTCAATATGTCAGCTTTACTGTTGCCATCCTCCACGCGGCTCCCATCCTCCCCCTTCAGTCTCACTATCCCTCCCTTTGTCCTTCTTTTTTCACTTATGTACCTGTAAAAGGTTTTGTCCCCTAACCACTGATTTTGCAATGTGTTCTTCTGTCTGAGCTTTGGCTTCCCTTACTGACTTCCCTGCCTCCCTTTGCTTCTCCTGGTACTTCTCCCTATCCCTTCTGCCTGTGTTTTTGTATTGCCTGAATGCAATCTTTTGGCTTTCACTTTCTTTGCTACCTCTTTGGAAACCATAATGGTCTCCTCTTTCTTTTCCTCTTGCTAACCTGCTTAATGCATAATTCTGTTGTTCTTATAATCCCCATTTTAAATACTGCCCACTGTTCCTCAATCCCTGATTCCTGTCCCATTCCCCTTAATGCCTCTTTCAAGCATCTCCCATTTTCCCAAAGTCTGCCCCCTAAAATCCAGGATACGTGTTTTGTGTGGTTTGGTTCTGCTCTTTCTGTGATTTCAAACCACAATGACTGGTGGTCACTGTTACCCAGGTGCTCCCCACTGTTACCCCCATCACACTGTCCCTGTTTGTGAGCACAAGGTCCAGTATTGCCTTCTGCCGAGTTGGTTCCATGACCAGTTGCTTGAGGAAGGCACCCTGAAGGAGTCCAGGATAAATCTGCTCCTAGTTGATGCTGCTGCTGGATGATCCAGTCCACGCCTGGTATATTAAGTCTCCAACCAGTACTACCTCACCTTGTCTGCCATCCTTTGGATGGCTAGCATCAGTCCCTATCTGTTTCTTCCTCCTGGGCTGGTGGTCTATAGACCACACCTGTGCGGATGGCTGGCCCCATTTTCCTTTCCAGCTAACCCACAGTATCTCTCCCCATTTTGTTCCTCCTGGATCTGTGTGGCCCTTATGTCATTTTTCACATACAGTGCCACTCCTCCTCCTTCCTGCCTGCTCTGTCTCTTCTGAATATGTTGTAGCCAGGTATGGCCATCTCCCAGTCATGGTTATCATTACACCAGGTTTCAGTGATGGCCACAATGTCCAGGTCTGACTGTACCATGACAGCCTCCAGATCTTCCATCTTGTTGCTAAGGCTCCTGGCATTTGCACATGGCTTTCCATGATTTGACCTCCTAGACTGCTTCACTGTTCTACTCTAGCCCCTTCCTTGGTTGTCATTTATCCCTGGTTCTCCTTGCTGTCTGCCCCTCTGCTGAATTTTGCCCTTTTCTGCTTATCCACCTTTGGACACTAATCTCCATCTTTTGCACACTGCTTTGCAGAGATAGCCACTCCTCTGGTTCACTGGTTCCATTACTAGCTGTGGGGTGAGCAAGTAGGTATCCTTGCTGGCCTGCCACCCCCTTTGCTAGTTTAAATGCTTGTCAATGTAGCATTTAAACTTATCATTGAGTGCTTGGATTCCCTCAGGATGGATGCAGCGTCCAGGTTTGAACAAACCTCCATCCCTCCAGATGGGTCCCCAGTCACCAATGAATCCAAACCCTTCCTCACAGCACCAGTTCTTCAACCATGAGTTAAAGTTCCTGTGCATGCACTCCTATGCTCTCCCTTGCCTCTCACAGGTAGTACTTCTGAGAAAGTGACAGAAGTAGCTACTTGCTTGAGACCCCTCCCCAGTTTCCTAAACTCTTCCTGAACTTCCTTTGGCTCCCCATTTGCCAAGTCATTAGTACCTAGGTGGATAATGACATCCAGCTCACCCTCCTGTCTTGCCTTCCCAGTGATCCCTAGTATCTTCCTTCCATCCCTCCATGCCGTGGCACCTGGTAGGCACCTCACCTCCCTGTCCTCCCCCTCCTGTGTTCCTAGCTGGATCCCTCTTATGATGGAGTCCCCCACCAGGATTCGCTTCCTCCTCCTCTGGGGTCCACTGCTTTCCCCACTGAGGTCACCTCCTTGCCTAACCTCCACATCCTTTCCTTCCACTTCCCTGGGTACTCTATTTGGTTGTCCTCATTTGCCAGTGTGGCATATGAGTTCTTGAGAGGAATAGGATCTGGGATGTGCCTCTGCCTGACTGCTCTAACCCTCCCTGAGCCCACTGTCATCCAAGTTCTCCTCGTTCTCGGCATCCTTTGAGGCAGCTGCATTGGACTGGGTGGTTCCTGGACAGGGGTGATGGTACTCCTGACCCAGTTTACTTCCGCTCTGAGTCTGGCTACCTCATCCCGTAGTCCCGAGAGATGCATGCAGATAGGGCAGCACCTCAGTGTCCAGAAGGTCTGCCTGAATATGGCTGCCCCACAGCCGCTGCATTGCACCACTCCCCACATTATACTGCATGAATTATCAACACAAACAAGACATGTAGCAGTAGGAGCACAAGGTGTAATGCAGACTAAAGGCTGAGATCCTCTTTTACACCAGCCTTCCCCAATTCTGTGCAACATGTTTTAAAATGGTTGGAAATGGCCACAGGGAGAGGTGGCTAGGGGGATATGTAGCCTGTGCATACTTAGAAGGACAAATAACCATACACATCTATATACACTACATTAATACTAAACTTCACATTTCACAGGAGATCAGAAAAGACCATATACATGAGATGAAGTATCTCTTTAGCAGCTACATCATCTATGAGACCCTACCATACAAGTGTGACAACACTGATTATATTTCTGTTTCTGAAGTGTGCACATACAGCAAAAGCACCAGTTATGGTAATATGCTGCTGGAGCACATGGACACTCTTACATGGGTCCTATTCATACAATGCTAACTGAACATAAATATGATCCCCATCAGTGCAAAATTCAGACAACAGTTGTGACTTTTAGACCTCAGCCCCACTGCTCTCATATGCTGTTTGTCAGCAGGAATTAGGAGCACCACCTCATTCTCTCATCTGCGCCTAGTGACAGTTCCTGCTCCACTGCTCATGACAACTTACAATTCTCCAGCAGACACCTGGATAGGTCCTTTTCTGAACTTGCTTGGCCATCTGTAAAAATGGACCCACTCTGGTTAAGGTGAAAATGTCCCCCATCACTGTATCATACCATACAAGACCACAGGAAGGATAAGCACATTATTACTGAGCTGCAAGTTGACATGATTTCTAACTCATGTGCTTCCATACTCAACCTGAAGAAGTATAAGATGTAATGTTATTTGATCAGGCCATTCATATATGTAATGGCCACTTCTCTGTGGGGGCCATCGGCATATTTTCCTCATCCATTCTCTACTGAATCTTGCACTACTGTCACCCCTGTCAGGATGTTACCTTAAGTCTTCCTAGCTATGGCCTGCCTCTGCCCAGCTTCTGTGAAATGTTTCTGTTGCTGCTACGTATTTCATAACAACTGCATTGCATACCTGGGAGGGACCACAAGCAAGTCAACACACTTGAAATAGAAGTGAGTCAGCTAGGGTGGAATATGTGCTGCTTTTTTTCATGTCACTTATTGACTCAAACTGCATGGCACAGTGAGGTCTATAGGGGATGTCAAGACCATGTGACACAATGCCACTTTCACTGCAGAGAATGCTGCTTTGATAAGACACACTGGCTGGCTGCTATCTCAGAATCAACAGACTTCCTAAAAGCCACACAGCCCAATAGATCTGCAGCAGAGAATTGATACAGGGGCATATAACAATGAAATACATGGACAAAGTGGCCAATACACCCTCAATGGCATGACTGAGCAGAGGCACTGACATTTAATTGAAAGTAAGAATGGCCTGGTAGGATAGTCACACAACATAATAATCAGCTTACTATGTTGCTTCCAAAGGCATGGAATGAGGGTTTGAAATTCTAAGTTCAGGCCAATTCCCTCATATCTGGCACAGTTGTAGGGTTTCCCAGAGGACTGTTGACTTAAGCATTTCTTTCTTCAGACACAATTCAATTTGGTCCTTTCCAAATGTCCGTATGTAGGAACCAGATAGGGATTGTTTATGCAATGAGCCCATCTCTGTCTTATCCTAACATTATTTATAATGATTTTTCTGTATCAATAAAAACTTTAATAAAAAATTTAACATCGAGACATACTTCAGTTTATGGATACATTCAGGGTTCACCCTTGAAGAAGTTCCCCACTTCAAGTACCTTAAGCTGTGAATGGATTGAAATCTAGATTTCCTAACACATATCCATGCAATGCACAACAAACTCTGCCACCGGCTTTGTACACTGTACTAAAATAACTTTTGCCCACCACTCCCAGTTTAATTGAGATTATCTTGAAGATGATCCTACTGGTGTTTGACTACAGGAATGTGGTCTAGAGTGCCAGCCCCAAATCCACCCTTTCCAAAATGGGCCACCCTTTCATTTATTCTGTCGGTCTATACTTAACTTACCTCCTCTTACTCACCATCTGAAAACTCAACCAGTCAAATTTTACTAAGAGCAAAGAAGTCACTATTCATTCATTCATGCCATTGTCTGATCGAGAGTTGGAAGTTCAGCATCAGTGTGCTCCATGGAGCAAGACGGCCATTTCTTAATTTTTGGAAATGTTGTGGGTGCTGGTATGGGGAGAAGGGTATGGGGACCAGAATGGGGTTGGGTTGGGTCTGGGATGCCCAGACAATGGGCACTGAAAACATAAAAAAAGACATTTGGGACTGGGTCAGATCTTGCATGTTTGTGTTTGGTGTGAAGGTGGGTGGAAGGGAATGGAATACTTTAGCCACCAGCCTGCCAGCTGCAGCAGTGTGATGGGGGGTTAAAATACTGGAATCTGTGTCCTTGGGTGTGGGGAGAGGCTCATTTGCTGCACAGTGGGTGGGGGTAGAGTTACAAAATATCTGCCAGTAAAGTTGGGAGTTCTGCCTCCCCACTCGGGAATATTTTTGGGAATGCGAATATGGCAAATTTTCCCCAACTTCACTTGCAGATTAAAAATTTGAAACATCTCTAGCTAGTATACAAAACAAAAAAAAATAATTTGGTGATAATGGCAACAAATAATAAGTCTGACACTCCTAAGGAAGATTGATATGGGAAACTGAGTATTCATGTCAGTCAAATTTCTTCTAAGGGTTGCAAATTATCCATCCCATGTGGCATAATATAACTCTTATCACCACGCTAAATGGAGACATGACACATTCTGAAATTTATAGTTTAAGAATTTTATTCCACATCACTGAGTTTACAACCAGAGATCAAAGGTCAGCATTTTCTGGTGTTTGTTCCCACCATTATATCAGGACCAAAGTTTACCTGTGTATGCATGAATATATTATAGTGATGTGGTAGCACCACTATAGCATTTAGAAATTAAAATTCCCCATTTGATAACGCTGCAACTTTAACAAGCTATAACTCTGTCACTGTCTTTCCCATACCAGCTTGAATTCTATGACCATCTTTGACCCCACCACCTGTGGGGGAGGCCATTCCAAGGCTTCACCATCCTCTCTGAAAAGAAGAACTTCCTTGTGTTGCTACTGAACCTGCCCCACTTTAGGCACATGTCATGACCTCTGGTCCAGATACAGTTGTCTACCTGAAGGAGATTCTGTTCCTGTACCTTGTTGATACCCTTCAGGTATTTAAATTTCTCTATCATGTCCCCCTGTCTCTTCTTTGTTCTAGTGAGTACATGTTGAGTTGTTTTAGCCTTGCATCATATGGCTCGTGATGCAGACCTTGCACTATCTTTGTTGCCCTTATTTGTATAGTCTCTAGTCTTTCTATGTCTTTCCTAAGGTGAGGCCTCCAGAACTGGACACAGTACTCCAGGTAAGGCCTCACCAGGAACCTGTACAGTGGCAAAATCACCCCACTTTTCCTACATGTTGTGCCCCTCCCTATGCAACCCAAGATGTCATTGGCCTTTTTTTGCTGCCTTTTAACATTGCTTGCCAACCTTCAGGTCATCTGTAATGATCGCATCAAGATCACGTTCGTGTTTTGTTACCGCCATCTGTATCCCATTTAGAAAATAATTTCTCCCTGGGTTGCGTTTTCCTATGTGCATAACCTTACATTTTTTGGCATTGAACTTCAACTGCCAATTCCCTGACCATTCTTCCAATTTCCTAAGGTCTGACTCCATCTTTTGAGCCCCTTCAGCTGAGTCCAACCTATTGCAAAACTTTGTGTCATCCACAAATAGGCACACCTTCCCATTTAGGTCATCAGCTATGTTGCTGATGAATACATTGAAAAGTATTGGTCCCTGCACTGAACCCTGTGGAACACCACTTGTAACTTACCCTCCTTTGACAGTGTGCCATTTACCAATATTAATAGTTGGAGTTAAAGGGGAATCTATAGATAAAAAAAAAAATTAAATGAATGCTACAACATTTAAACATAACTCCCCTAAACAGTCATGGAGTGTGCACTGCACCCTAAAATTACCTCCAAACATCAGCAAGGTGCTAAATCCACAATGAAAGTTTGATCATCATCAAAAATGCATCAACTGAGAATCTTGTGTTGTACTAAAACCATAGTAAATTTCAGAGCAAATCAACTAAAATTCACTGACTTATGGGTAAATATCAGAGAAACACATTTTGCCCATATACAATCAACAGCTGGCAGTTGAGGGAGACACTTAATATATTTTTTCTTTGAAGTGAGCTACACAAAAAAACAATTACAACAAAGCAGATAAATTGTTTTTCTGGAAGCATGGAAGTGCATGGCCCAGAGGGCCATGCACTTCCATTGCCAGATGGATGTGTTCACTCAGGTCCTGCCAGGACCTGCATGAATGAGGATGTGATTCTACTATCTCAAAAAGAAAGGAAATACTTTGCAAAAAAACTGCATTAGTGCACCAGTTACGATTCACATTAAAGTGACAAAAGTAGGGAAATGTGGCATTAGAGTTTTCAACACTAAATCCTCACCCCCACCCCCCAACCCCCAAGCAGCAAAGGAAAAAACATTAGGGTTTTCCCTGTCCTGACTCTTAGTGAATGAGGGGTGTGATCTTCCTTGGGTTTCTTAACCCTAATGCTCACCCCATTCCATGACCAAATAAGGTGAGATATGATCTGTTTTCTTTGGGCAGGGTCTATAGGTTGTTGACAGCATGTGTGGAGGAACAGTTTTGTTTGTTTGAAGACTATATCACAATGGGTTGAGCGTTATGGTTGAGAACTCCAAGGAAGACCCCACCACTGATTTGCCAAGAGTCAGGAAAGTAAAAACTATAATTTTATTTCCTTTTTCTGCTTGGGTGATGGGAGTCGGGAGTTACAGTAGGTTTGGACATCACATTCCCCTTTGTTTGTCACTTTACTGTGAACCCTAACTGGTGCATTAATGTTTTCTTGCAAAGAATATATATATAAGTATATATCGTATGTCAATTAAACAAGCGATAATTTCATAGAACAAGATATCCACAATTCCGTTTGCAATTACTTTAAGCATAAAAAATAAAACCAAGCCCAGAATAAAGTATTTTCAGTACATACCATTTCTGTTCACACCACATACAGATTAGTGAGGACACCCACAAAATATTTGTTTGCACCACTCTAAATTCACCATTCAACTCTTGATCCTTTGTTATAAATGTTTCTTTTGCTTCCCTAATTTAGAGAGTGCCATTAATTCCCTGTGTTTAGAATCACCATATACATTTTAATTCAAGACTATTACTTTACGCTAAATGTCTGTGATTGCTATGGCTAATTTCTCTCTTGCAATCACCCTGCATGCACACTTACTTCACTCACCGTATCAAATTATTGTAACCTGAACTGCCTATATCCATTAAAACACAGCATTTGCACTGTATGTACATATTAGAGATGTGCAAAATTGGAAAAGTTCACCTAGCGAAATATTTTGCGTAATACGAACATACAAAATTTGCCAGCAGATAAAGGCCTAGAGGTCTATCAAGTCTGTTCAAATGTCCAGCTAGCACCCCTTATGCTGCAGCTGCCCATTCCTTCCTCCCTTCCCCTTAAGTAATTCCTACTTTACGCAAAATGTTTCACCTAGGCAAAATGTAATTTCGCCTCTGATTTCACTTTCATGTAATGCGAAATTTCACCCAATTTCATCCAATTTTGCTTTCTCGTAAGGTGAAATTTCGCCATTAGCCTTAATTTTGCAGGTGTTTTTCAATTTCGCCAGCGAAATTGCACTGCATTGTGGGTAGATAGCTGAAATACCACATGCAGGCTGTTTCCTGCACAGTATATTGTCTGTTGAGTCAGAGAGCAGTTCAGTGTGGTGCATCACAGCCAACAAACCCTTCAAGAAACTCTTTATTTCTGATTTTTGAGAGTTAATTGCTCCCAAAATCTCACTTTAGTTCCTAGTGCTGCTAGTGAACCTTTTTTTTTTGTTTTGGTATCTTTGGATAATACTTAGTTAAACTTAGGTAGTGTTTTGAGTTTTCTCTGTGTCTGTGTCTGTGAGGGAGTTGAATGGGGGAGGGTCAACTATGTGGGGGGTTAGGTGTGTGTGTGTGTGTATGTGAAAACAGAGCAGGTTAGTTCCTAAAATTTGACATATTTCTCACAAGTTGTGAGCGAGTTTCTGTAATTTCTTTTAAGTTTTAATATTTTTGTTGGTGTGCTACTTATTTGTTATATTTTTCTTGCATAGTGACCCTTTTTGGGGTAACTTTATTTTTACAGTTACTCATTCTGAGTAGTTCTGTTCCTGTTTCCCTTTGCTTAATCACTTTTGTGCTTTATTTTTTTATTGGAAATATTCATGTACATTGACCACATGACTTGTTCATATCCAGGTACACTGTATTGTTGAATTGCTAACAGAAATTAAAACTGTGATCTAGCCTCTGCATTGCAGCATTCCTGTTTTTCTATTTAATTTGCTTACCATATTAACCCTTTCCTCCCTGTTACACCACTGGTGTTTCCTACCTGGCCCTATTATATACTAGGTCATGTTAGGTAGTGGCACCACCACAGTTAGGCCTGAAAACCATTTGAAACAGTGCAGAAAACAGCAGATTTGTGTCCTGATGGTGGATGTGAGCCATGTAACTGCATGGCTGGCACCTGATTTCTGTCTGAATGTACTGTAACATGTTTTGGGAAACAGTTCTGTACATCTGGGCCATTTAGGCAGTGGCAACACCATGACTAGGCCTTAAAATGTTGGTAAACAATGGGTTAAACCACATGTTTTGGGCCAGGTAGGAGGCGTGTGACATATAACAGCATGTCAGACACCTGATTTACTTCTGAATTTACTGTAAAATATTTTGGGAATCATTTCTGAACTTGTGGGGCATGTTAGGCAGTGGCACCACCATGGTGAGGCCTGAAAATCATTAGAAATGGTGCAGAAAACAGCAGATTTAGGCACTCCTGATGGTGGATGTGAACCATGTAACTGCATCTGTGATACCTGATTTCTGTCTGAATGTACTGTAACATTTTCTGGGAAACATTTTGGGAATTCTGGCCTTCTGGGGCACATTGTCAGTGCTGTCACCAGATGTGTTACATCTTTTTAATGTTGCACACAACAATATGTGATGCAGCATCACACAGCATTGTGAAATTTTTTTAATAGGCACAAAACCTGACATCTGTGGATAGGAGGAGTAAACATGTTAAAGAGCAGGTGATGCCTTCAACATAACTTTAACAAAGTATAACATTGACCCACAATTCAGTTGCATTCCCCATATATGGAGTTTGCAAAGGAAAGGCCGACACCTGTCGAAGGCCGTGGACCGTTAGGGCCTTGTGCACAAAGTCTGTATTTTTTTAAATTCAAATACCTCGTGTGAGCTGCTTTGACTCAAAGTAAGAAGCAATCACCACAAGCACATATCCATGAAGTGCTCTATCTTTATTACAGTGTGGCATGCAAACAATGTAAAAAATGTTCCCATGTAACTAAGCTAAAAAATGGCTGCCCCCTCCAGGCACCATACTTCATGATACATATAAGGAATGATGGTGCCTTGGGGGATTGTTTGATTACTAATTCATTCAGAAACAAAATGTCACTAGAAATGAAAGAAAGGCCATTCAGGAACTTAAGGAACAGCATGAATTAGTAATCAAACAAGCAGACAAAGGGGGTGCTGTAGTGTTATGGGGCCTAGAAGATTATAATACAGAAGCAGAATGCCAATTAAGTAATCATATATTTTATGAGAAAATCGGACAAGACCCCACCAATATGATTAAACAAAAGGCAGATGACCTCTTAAATAGAGGATTAGCCACTGGTGACCTCACAAATAAAAAGGCTGAATTTCTGAAAGTGTCTTATCCAAAAAAAAAACAGTTCTGTATTTGTTACCCAATGTACATAAAAACATTCTGCCAGTTCCTGGGAGACCTATTGTCTCGGCCAATGACTCAGTGACTGAGAACATTTCCAAGTATGTGGATTTTTTCATCCAGAAACCCATTCCACTACTACAGTCATATGTAAAAGATACTAAAGATGCTCTAAACATCTTGAAAGAAGTAAATAAAACAGACACCGATGTATTAGCAACTATTGATGTGGAGAGTTTATATTCAAATATCCCCATGTTGGAGGGTTAGCAGCTATACAGAAAAGCTTAGAACAAAGAAGACAAATCAAACCCAGTACACAGTTCATTGTAGAGCTGGTGAGATTTGTACTTGAACAAAACTATTTTTGGTTTAATGGTCATTTCTATATCCAAAAAAGGGAACAGTGATGGGTACAATCTTCGCACCCAGGCTAGCCAATCTCTACATGGGACAATGGGAGGATAGAAATATATACGATCATGAGCAGAACAGTTTTTTCAAACACATCAAGTTATGGAAACATTACATCAATGATTGTTTTATAGTTTGGAGTGGAAGTGAGGAACAACTTAAACTTTTTATTGAGTATATCAATCATACCAGAGTACATTTACATTTTACATATGAATATATATGAATACAGTACTCACAGTATTGCCTTTCTGGATATCCTAATTCAAAAAAGAGGGACAGGCTTAACAACAAGTTTATATAGAAAGCCGCATTCCATAAACACTTTGCTTCTAAATGAAAGTTGCCACCCTAGGTCTGTGGTAGCCAACATTCCAAAAGGACAATACATATGAGCTAAGCATATATGCTCATCAGAAGAAGAAGAATTTAGAGAGGCTAAACATGATCTCACTAGTCATTTTCTATCTAGGGGCTATGAGCCTGAAGTCCTTTTAGATGCAATACATAAAGTTGACAGTATGGAGCGAAACCTTCTATTAGAACCAAGACACAAAAAGGAAGACAATAACAGATTGGTTTTCGTCACTGAATTTAATTCATTGGCTCCAACGATTGGGAAGATTATTAAAAAACACTGGCCTATCATTGAATCAGATTTAAGGTTGCGAGATATTGGAAATACTGTACCTATGATTACATACACCAGGGGAACGAACATTAAAGATATGTTAGTGAAATCTTTTAATCTGTGTTCCAAATGTGACACAACATGCATAGCTCCCTCCTCAAAAGGAAATTTTATATGCGGCCATTGCACCCACTGCTCTAATACATCTGATGTGAAATCCTTCTGTCACCCAAGATCTGGGAAAAAATATGACATCCAATCATTTATTAACTGTAGTTCCCAAGGTGTGATCTATATATTAACATGTCCTTGTGGCATGTCATATGTAGGACAAACCAAGAGATCTTTAAAGTTGCATGTCAGTGAATACAAAGGGGCCATCAGAAATAATAATGGTGAATATGCGATGGCACATCATTATTGAGAGGCCAGACATGGCTGTCCTGCAACCTTGAGATTTGTGAGACTTGAAAAAGTGAAAATTGGACTAAGAGGTGGAGACCTTGGAATGAAACTTTTACAGAGAGAAACATTTTGGATTTTTGAGATGGATACTATGAGACCGAATCGTCTAAATGAAGACATTCCTTTGTATAGTTATCTGTAAATATTTTAGCCAATAACTTTGATTATTATGCACCCTTTCTGTCATTATGACTTGTTCATGCTCTGATTACTTTGAATGCATGACTTGCCGGCTCTGCCTTCTTAGTGATGCTCTTTGTAATTGTTAATAGTGTGACTATTGACTTGAACATGCTCTGGTCACACTGGGGTTCATGACTTGCCGGCTCTGGTCCCCTTTGGTGCAATACATGGATACATGTTCTTGAATTTGGCTAATATAGTTAAAATTGTTTTAATTTTTTGTCAGAATATGGGCTTTAAGGTGTGCACATTGTTTATTACATTCTGTGATAGTACTGCAATGTTCAATATGAACATTTAGTATATTTATATATTTATTGACTATACTCCTGTAATTAATTATTGGCTGTTTACATGTGCAGTAGATGCTCATTTTGAATGCTTGTATTTAACATTAGCATTTTTACTTCAGCTCTATTCTATCGCGTTATTTCAGTTTTACTGGTGATTAGGTCTATTTAATCCACTATGTCACTTTAACACATCCAGATTGGTTCCTTGATATTTAAAAGGATCCACATTTTGTTCTGCTCTGAAGAAGACCGCCTATTGGTTACTATGTAAGTGTAATAGCATAATTGCAAGTGTAAGCAGAAGAGAATGTTGTCCGTTGTCCGTCTGAGCTGTTCAGAACGATGGCATGAGTGTTCGGCATTTTAATGCTATATCCTTTATTTATGCACTATTTTGGCACTTTACCACCTCTAATCAGGTATTATATGTGTTTGTTTGCAGTTCCTGCTTACGCGATGCTACATGGTTAATTCCTGTGGTTTTTTTGATTCTTTTGCCAAGATACCATCTTTTTGCTTGCTCGCTCGCTTGTCCTGTGAATTAGTGCATTCCTCTTGGTGTAATTTTCTTGCTCTTTTGGACTACAACACTTGCATGCCTACACTGCTGCTTACAACTGGATGAGACCTATGCCTTTTTTATTGTGTGAGTATTTACCTCTTGATGTTTAAATAAAAGCTTACTTTTTTAAGTGCTGACCCCGAATTTGTTTTTCAATTTTTGCATTGTTTACTTGCCACACTACAGAATCAGATAAAGAATGAGCACATTATGGACATGTGGTATGGTGAGCACATCTAACTTTGAGTTGAAGCAACTCACACAAGGTATTTGAATTCCAAAAAAATACACACTGGTCTGTGCACAAGGCCCAGATGGCCATCAGCCTTCAGCAGGAGGAAATTATTTTAAATATAAAATAAAGAAACAAGAGGACCTAAGGAATGGATGTAGATTAAAGAGGGTAGAATAGCTTTTTTTTTGGGGGTTTATGGGAAGGACATAAAAACAACAGAATGGAAGGCATAAAAATGAAAACAAAAAAGACAAATTAATTTGTGCTGCCACATTAAGTGCCAGTGGGGCCACCACGGAGTTCTGACAAGATGCACATGATTTTGTCAACATCACACTGTAGTTTAGAAATCTCCCCCCAGGCATCACTAAATTCCTGTCTATAATCATTTAACTCTTGTCAGACATGCTGTACTTCAGACAGGACAGTGGATAAGTCTGCATGAGTCACTGTCACTGCTGGCAAGGCAGGGGCTGACTATGCTGCTGGCTTTGGACAGGAAGGGTCCTGAAGGGGTCTTGATGTTACTGACTGCTGCTGTTTTCTGATACAGCAAGCATGGTGAGGATGTTTAACTGGTCCAGCCATGCCTCCCACTCACCCCCTTCAGTGCTTACACCAGCACTGCTCTCCACAGCGGCACTTGCTGATGCCACCACCTCCCGCAATTTGAGGTACCATTGCGGCAGGTGGTGGTGGACCATGTGGCTATGCTGGCCATTTGTCCCAAAGTGGGATCTGCACTTTCCTCAATGCACTTCCTGCCTGCATAGGTTGCAGGTGACCACTGGGTCACCAACCAATATTAAGTATAAAAAATCCCAGACAGGAGAATTTTGGGGATGACGGAGACATGGCGGGGACCCGCAGATAATGTCCCTGGCACTGACTCCTCTGGCTGCTTAGGAGGGGGCACAGTCTCCTGCTGCCTGGGTGGAGGAACAGTATCTTCCTGGTGCTGGGGAGGGGGCACTGTCTCCAACTGCTGATGGTGAGGGGGCACAGTTTGCTGCTGGGTGCTGGTGCTGGAGCAAAAAGCCTCCTGCTGTGGCATTTCTTTTGTGATGGTTAGCTGAAACACACGTACAGGTGCCCCACTGTCTTCACCCTTCTCCATTATGTCCACAATCCATAAACACCACCAATTCAAACAAACAAACAAAAGAAACAGAGATACAGACTCAGAGAGAGCTGGGGGGTGGATCACAGACACACACAATCACACACACACAAACACAATCACCAGGTAATAAAATATGAACTATGACAAAGACAAACAAGAAAAAGTTAGAAAAAAATAGCACAACTTAAGCAATTTAGGTGTAAAAGTGCACTCTGCTGTCACAGGGAGTATAAATGCGGCCTGCTTCCTCAAGATACATAACACAGGAAATGAACCACTTACTTACTGTCTGTTTAGATTCAACCATGTGACCACCAGCAGAGTAAAATGCCCTATATTGCCTAATTTCAACTCAGATGCACACTTGAAATTGCGGCAAAATTTCGCCGAAAGGCCATAATTTCACAAAATGTTTTGCAAGGCGAAATTGCCGATTTCACTGGTGAAATAACATTTCGCTGCATCTCTAGTACATATGTACCAATTTACTGTAACCTGTACTGTCTTATTCAAACACTGTACATTTTTCATATCTATTCTGTTTGCACCATTGCACCCAGGTCATGCCTGAAAAAGGCATCTGTTGCCAGTGTACTCAGTTACCAAAGTTGAAATAAATAAAATAAACATTCAATAAATATTAAAGTAAGTTTTTGAATAACATACCTATGTTTTAAGGGTAACTTATTTTATATTCCGTTATATTAAATTCAGTATTACATCAATTCCTCTAAGCAAAAAGCACATATTTACTTTTTAAAACCCATTTTAGTACACTTGGTGTTCAGTTTTGCTGTTATATACTTTGTTCACCTTAAAATTAACTGGTTTCTTTGTTAAAAATCACACTGTGGCCTGCTGGCATAAGTGGCAGCATTACCACCTGTGGTGCCAATGACCCAGGTTTAGAGGCAAGCCCAGCATGCTGGAGGGTTGGCCAGGTGGAGGAGGATTGAGTATCCCAGGGACAGCTCACATCCTGAGGGGGAATGGGCTGTGGACTCCTGGTGGTTCAGTGACACCCAGTGAGGACTGGGTGTACACCAAGCTGGGACCACATCAGAAGGGCAAACACAACCACAGACATCTGGGGAGTATGTGTGGGTGCACACACATTCCTTGCTGACATCATTGCACATCTGTGCCTCAGGAGAAATAAAGCCTGGAAAACATTAGGCCATCTGTATTGTGATGTCCCTGGACTTCCATCCAAATGACACCCCAAGTGCATCTTCAGCTGGGGCCACAAAGATATATCTTTATCTCTCCCTTTGGGGAGCCCCATTATTGGGGCAAGCTGGGAGGCCTCTGGCCTGGGTGACTTTGGATGGATGCTGGGTGGCTGGTCCAGGCTCTGAGAGAGGGGGGTATATCCCTCTCCTGTCACCCAAGTGACAAACAGAATTGAAAAAAAAATATGCTTTGTATTTAAAATATAAAGGCAATTACTTAAGGAAGCCTCCAGCTTCTATCTAGCCATAATTCCCTGTTGTTATGACAGGTACTGCATTAGAAAATTATTCTGACATTCATATTACTGAACCTCTCTGTTTTTTTATCTTCTGACCAGTTTGTCTTATTACTAAATATCCCACACTTACATCACTTATTTCCAGCTCTAAACATAGTACTGCATAATAAACATATTTTTGCATAGTCACCACGCTGCTTCTTTACCCCTCCATTTGCTGCATCATTAGTTTAAAACCTGTTGTTCACTGTTTCATGTCAGAATCACTTTTTAAGCTGAAAATGACATTTAAAATGTTTTTTGCCTGCTTACGTGGATTTACAATCTTGTGGGGTGCTTCATATGACTCTTCCCCCTGGTCCATGCTGAAAACACTTGCAGAAAAGCTGCCAGAATCTGTGTCAAAGCTAGTACTGCTGGCAGTAATTGCTCAAGGCTCTTAGGTAAAAAACAAACAAAAAAAAAAACATCACTACGGTTGCCTTGGATGTTTCCAATACTGCAGTCTAAGTGGAAGCACCATTAATCCGTATCTGACAGAAATTTGTGGTCTGACTTGTATAATCACTGTCTTTTGCTGAACATCATTTGCAAAACCAGCAAGTCAGCCCCAAGAATTCTGTCAGATACAAATTCAAGCTGGCTCTTTTCTGCAAGTGTTTTCAGCATGGACCAAAGGAAAAGTCATAATAACCAAAATCCTACTACTCTGATCTAATAATAAGGACCCAAACACCACCAGAGTTTGTATTTGTAGAGGGTTTTTATTAACCCCAATTCATCCAAAGTACCCCTTAGCTCCAAGAGATTTAAAATGTCAGTGTTTCACAAGCCTACCCATTTGTTTCTTCAGGACTACCTTGCAGAAATTGTAAAATTATATACATCCATAATTACAATTATATACTTTAACTAAAATCATTCCCATCAAATATATCAATTTTTTGAAATTGTTTCAAAAATAATAATAATAATAATTGTTGATTCACCTGTTGTTGGATACTTAATGCTTCTTTTGATGCTTCTCATGAACTTGATTTTTATGTACTGTAATAATAAAGAAATATGTGTACATATATACATATATGTATTTGTTTTACACATAATTGCTATCATACTGAAACACCTACATAGAAACACAGAATTTGATGGCAGCTAAGAACTGCTTGGCCCACCCAGTTTGCCCATTTTTCCCTACCACAGGCCATAGTTGATCTACAGCTATTTCTCCCTCCGTACCTCAGTGTGATATGTTAATTCATGCATTTTATCAATACAGTCATATCTTTTAAATATGATTCTTTTGTCTGAGCACACTATTCATTTATCATTCCTGAAGACTCCAGAGTTAATTCATCTTTATACAGTCAGACCTGGTTAATCCGTAAACATTTGTTTTAGACCATTTTATTATGTAATAAAAATATACACAGTAACCAGGCAATGATCAAAGGATTTTTTTTGTTTACTTTATTAGAACATTCTAAATATGGTACTACAGTGCTGAGCAGTTAAAATATTCTAGTTTCTATGTTTAGACCTTTTTTGTTAAATTATATATTTTTTAGCTTTTGTAACTACAGTGAATCCCTTTCTCCTCAGCAGTTGCTGTGCTCTCTTTTCAAACATCTGGACAGTCTATGACATTAGTAACACCATCCAGACCATTCATACGAATAGCCCAGAATGGTGTGACTGATTCCATGGAATGTTTAGGAATATGAAAAGAACAGCAGCTGGTAAAGAGAGTATAACTTGAGGTAGAGCTGCATCCCAAAGCTACTGTAGGTTATTTATTTATCAAAAATTGGTCAAAGCATATCAGAACACATACTGGCATTTAAAGGAAAATGGGAGGGCTGTTAACTATCTAAAACTCATTTCCTTTCACCTTTAACATGACAGAGAGGATTAAGAGATATTAAGAAGACTGTCATTACACATTCATTAACACCTGCAATGGATTATCTAAGTTAACATGAGTGGGGATAATGGTCTCTGTACTCCGAACACAGGATTCGGATTCAGAAACAGAGGTTTCCATATTAAAGAGGGAATTAACATGGCAAAAAATCTGTTTCAGAGGTTCCCTGTTCAGATAATCAGGTATATATAATAACAAGGCATGGATTAACCAGGTCTGAGTGTACAAGACAATATAATCACTACTATGAATGTTGTACAGGATTGTTTTTATTTTATTTTATTATTACTAGGAAAACCTTTCAGCACAGTTGCTCTTTTTCAATTTTTTCACATCAGGAAAGTTACATTCATGACAGAACAGACAGATAATGAGACATTTCAGTGGATATCAAAAGTGCAACGTAGCTTAAAATGAGTCTTTACAGAGGTCAAGAAAGATGACCTACTGCAGCCCCTGGACATCTCACTAAACAAACTTTTTAAAGATGATATGAAGCAGAGCTTCACAACCTGGTATGCAGGAAAGTCTAATATCAGACCAGCTGACCGAAGGATCTGAAAGAGTAAAAATTGATTTAAAAATGTCCACCTTAAAGGAGAAACATGCTATGTGGCTGGAGAGCAGTTTCAATAAACAGAAACTGAGAAGAGAAGACCGTGTCAGGGAATTCATGGAGGCTGGGATTTCTGGAGCACACGAGTAATGTTTGGATGCCAGAATTGGTGAGTACAAAACCGATACTGTAGTAGCAGTCATTTAGTAGTTGTTTTTTTTCCAGCCGCTACTGTAGTGATTTTTTTTTGTATTTCATTACAGAGCACTTCTGACTTGGAAAATGAATAAGAATTGTGGCTGTTACATTCAATGTCAGCTCCCAACAATTGACGTTTGATACCGTCTCTTTATTTACTTATTGTTACTGTACTTCTTTATTTATTTTTTCCACAAATTTTTTTTTAAAAAGGAAATAAAGTGTAAAGTTGTAATGGTTTTAATGGTTCATTGTGGTTTCTGTAGTTACTGTATGTAGCATTGGTGTGATGTTAGTGGCTGTTGCCACCACTATTTGTTCACCTCCAGTGATTGTGCCTGTATTGCAGCATAGTGGCAATTTTTTTGAGCTGACAATGTTTGTGCTTTTTTCATTACCGCAAAGAACACGATAATGAAAAGAGAGCAAACAATACCAAGAGTACAGTATCTGTTGAAAACTAACCTTGTGCCAATCTATTTCATTCACTACCTTTGTTTAATACTTGTTCCCCTGTATTTCTTATATTTTTGGCTGTTATTTTCTTATTTCAGTTGCAGTTTTCTCTCATTACAGATAAATGAAATGCAATCTGTTAGGAGAAAAAAATATTTACTTGGTATATCTTTCCTAACTTCATTTCCCCTTTGAATAAGATTTTCCTCACTGTTTAAGTGGGTTGGCTCCATAAAATCTCTCAACTGAGGTTGGTTCAGGGAATGCACTTTAGGGTGTAGTGTGCCATGTGCTTTGTTGTCTGTATAGAGCAATCTCAGCTCTGTATTCTGAAGTGGAATCAGGTTTGACCATCATGATGTCACCATGCTTCTACATCATAACGTGTGCATTCTACATGGTTGCAATGGTGAACATTTATGTTTGGCTACCTGACCTGCACTATGCATGGCCCCTACCAGCAGAATGCTAGTATCTGCCTGGATTGCCAGATTGGGGTCATCTCATCTATAGAAGGCACATATTAGCTGCATCTATCTCTACAAATTGTCCCCATACTGTATGTTCCACTACTAAAAGACATTTGGAACAACAGCATACACTCACTGAAATGATCCATGGTTACAATCATGGCCTCTTTGAAAACTAAGGACCTTTACTCCCAGTTCTTAAAACCAGCTGAACACTAATTCTTTGGCCACATGTTAGTAATTTTGAAGGTATGTTTCATACTATATATTCTCATAAAACTATATGAACCTGTTCAAGAATATGACAAAATGTATTTCAAAACTCTGTGGGAGTGTGTGTGGGGTAAATGAAGTATATCAAAGGTTATCTTATAAAGGGAACAGAGTGAAAAATAAACTACTGTCTACCATACTAGTTCCAAGCATATAACAGTTCTAGGATGCATACACTATTACTCTATTTTTAATGTAAAATTGGATGCCAATCTTTTCTCTCATTAAGGCCATGTTTTTTGTTTAATGCTCTGGACGTATCTATCCAGTATGCTTCCCTTAGAAGCAGATGTTTTTTTTCCCAGTCTCCTCCCGATTCCAGTTTCCTTATCTTCTCTGTGCCAAGGAATCTCAATAATGGTACCCCATGCTTATTCTCATTGAAATGACATACTAGTGGTGAGCTCATGTCCTCACATCTTATTGCACTTTTATGATCCTAGATTAATGTCCTTAGCTCTCGTTCAGCTTTCCTATTGTAAATAAGATCACAAGAACATTTATTAAGCTAGACAAGGTGGCTTGTCTAGCTGTTTATAAAATCCCTGATAGTTATTATTTCATTGTATAACACAATGTTTATGGTTTTCAGTCTGTATTTATTAGCACAGCTAGTACAGTCCCCACATCAATAGTTACCAAAAATCTTAATAGAGGTAGTGTCCAAAAAAGTTCTAGGGTGTTGATGCAGTATCCTGTGCACAGTGTGCCATAATTTGTTCTTCAAGGAATTGTACTTCTTGTAGTGACCAAAGGTTTTACATTAAATACTGTTTCACATTCCAGTTAGGTGTGCACAATATGCCAATTTCAGGGCATCAGATTTTTGAGACATCTGAAATGTTCCCATAAAGTGCTTGAAAAGGTCTATCTGGTTGATTCTAATTCCTGTTTTTATTCAACATGGTGCTTCTCATTAAGTTTTCTGACTTATTTTTGAGTGTGCTTGTGCCACCAAGTCCGAGCTGTGCCCTCTGTCTAGTAAACATGCTTCCATGTTATGTACTGCTTCCTTAAATGTTGACACTTCTCCAGCTAAACTTTTTTATTAAAGCATTTCCAAGATAACAGGAAACAAAACAAAATATAACTGAGCAGGGTGAAATGACAGATGATACAACATGTAGCAACTGAAAAATTAAACAGTGGGTAATAAACAGTGATATAAAGAATAATTCACCAACATTGGGTATCTGACAAGTCCATATTGGGCGGGTGAATTATCAAGGCAGCCTTCACCCTAGAACAAAACAAATAACCACAAAGAAAAAACAATTCTACTACACAACTCTAAATAACTATTTACACACAGAAAAAATCAGTTATATTATCATAATCAGAGATTCCATTGGTACTTATCCTGATAAAGTATAGGTGTAATATTGGATACATCATTTATCTTACTTCAGCCTATCCCAGTTTTTGGAGTAGTGTAGGTATGAAAAGGTCTCTAGCAGACTTCGTAGGCTCACTAGATGTGAGAGGTGGTCCAGGGAGGCAATTTGGACAAGGGAGGACATCAGCTGTTGAAACAAGGGGATTACAGGTGACCTCCATTTGCAAAGAATGAAGCATTTGGCCTGCATGGAGAGTAAAGCCAGCCATCTGTGCTCTGGGCCAGTTAAATGGGATGCTGTGGATTTCATACCCAGGATCAGCAATTGAGCCAATAGAGGAATATTCTTGTGGAGGAATTTGGAGCCTAGCAGGCAAACCTGATCCCACAACTGTTGTAATTTAGGGCAGGACCATAGGACATAGAGCAAATCTACTTGTGAATGACATCTCCAGCATTCGAATGAGCTCAGGGCACCCACAGTGTGTAGCACAGCAGGTGTCTGATGCCAGGAGTGTAATATTTGGTTCTGAATCTGTTTATGTCTGGCATCTTTAAATGCTTTTTGTGTGAGCTGTCAGAATTCATTCCATTGCTGGCCAGTTATATTAAGCTGGAGGGCTTTTTCCCATTTATTTTTGGAGTTGGCAGACTGAATAGGTATGCTGTCCCTCAGGGACAAATATATTTTACTGGCTATGCCCTTAGGGCTGGAGAGCCAAGAGGGTAGTAGCGTAGGTTTGCCAGAGCATGGCAGTCTTTTGAGATAGATCTGCAGGATACTGCAAATCTGCCGGTACCTCCAAATGTCAGCTGCTTGCAGATTCCAGTGAGCATGCAGGTTTTGAATGGTGTCCACATTATTAGAGCCCAGGGTTTGGAGATCCTCAATTTTTTGTATACCCTTGTGTATCCATCTCAGCCAGCTTATTGAATGTCTCCCAAGAAGGAGACGCTGATGCTCTCAAATCAGTGTAAGCTTTGCTGGGGCTAGATTATTGTCTAGCTTGCCTTGCACCTTGGACCAGTACTTAATCAAAGGCCAGATTGTGGGGTGAGATTTCAAGAAGCTGGGGGGGGTAGATTAATAGTGGGAGAGACTGCATCTGACTTGCTTTGTGCTTTATAGTCATCCATTGAGGAGTATTGTTCCATATAGGGCAGAACCATTGGAGAGTTTGTGGCATTTGAAATGCCCACTTGTATGCCTCTATCAATGGAAGCCACCAACTTCCCAGTTTCCAATGGACTCACAGCCTATCGCAACTATAGCAGGGTGATTTACCCTCCCACATGAAGCTACTCACCACCTTGTCAATTTTCAAGCACCAGGACACAGGAATGTCCACTGGCAGGTGGAAAAGTAAGTAGAATATTTTGGGGGCTGTTACTGCTTTTACAGTGGCAATTTTCCCAGCAAGTGTTAACTGTAGTTTTTGCCATCGGTTCATATCTGTGGTTAGTTCAGCCACCAAGGGTTGTAAATATAGATCTCAGAGCTTGGTAAGTGATGATGTGAATTTCATGCCTAGGTATGTAATGCCCTCCCAAGCCTATTTAAGGCCTGTTTCACCCAGGGTACTGGGACTGGAAATGGGGTTTAGTTGGAGTACTTCTGTTCTGGTTTTGTTAACACACAGACTAAGGAGTGGGTTTATAGCAGCACTTAAGTCTGAGAAGTAGGTCATCTGCATACATGATCATGGTGTATTGCTCCTTCCCAATTCTAATCCCCTGCAGCTCACTGCCCTGTTGCAGTGCCACTGCCAGGGGCTCCACAGCAAGGACAAAGAGAAGGGAGGAAAGGGGGTAGCCTTGCCTGGTGCTTCATTTGAGATTGAATGGAGTAGAGAGGATTGAGTAAGTTAGGATCTGAACGATTGGGTGGTTGCATAGAGAGCTCACCCAAGATGTAAAGTGGGGGCCTAGTCCAATGTGCTTCTAGACCATATGGAGATAGTCCCATTCTAGGGAATTAAATGCTTTTTTAAAATCTATCACCGCAGTGGCTGCTGGGGATGGGAGAGATTTATCTGCATCTGCTAAGTTAATCAACGTTCTGATATGGTCCACACTGTATCTACCTTGGATGAAGCCTACTTCTGCTGGGTGAATAAGGTGCAGGAGAAGAGGGTTAAGGCTATGGGCTAAAGCCTTGGTGTAGACTTTACTGTCCATGTTAAGCAGTGATATGGGCCAGTAGTTACTGGGTAAGGTAGGGTCTTTCCCCTTCTTGGGTAACACTGTAATAACAGCTTTCCACAAGGTAGGGGGGATCCTATCCACCGTTTCTGCTTCCTCATATACATGATGTAGGATGGGTGATATTATTATTATGGTTGGAGCTTGCCAAAATTCTACCAGGAATCCATCCCCCCAGGAGCTTTTCTGGGACAGAGGAATAGAAGGGACTGTTGTATTTCTTCTGTGGTGAGAGGGGTGTCCAGTGTATCTACATGTTGCTGGGAGAAGGTGGGGATAGTGATTGAATTTTGGAAGGTTTGAATATTCTTTGGTTCAGCTTTTCTGGAAGAGGCATATAGCGAAGTGTAATAATTTTTCATAACATTGTTCAAATTCTCTGGGGAGGTTTGTATGACCCCAGCCATGTCTTTAAGTCCTGCTGTATGTCTTTCCATTTGCTGTTTCTGAAGCCTATAGGCCAGGACTTTCCCTCCTTTTTCCCCACCTTCCCAGTATTTGTCTCTGAGTCTAAGAATGGATATCTCAGCTTTGCGGGATAAAAGGTGTTGCTCTCTAGTCATAACCCCAAGATTTTCTGACCAAGCGGAGAGTGTGGAGAGGGGTGACTATGGTGTTTAAAAGTGTGCTATGCTGTTTTTAGGTCCAGCTCCAATTGTTTCAGTTTTTCTTCCTGTTGCCAACTTTTGGTGATGAGTAACCTATAATCTTGCCTCTCATGGTGGCCTTGAAGGCCTCCCATGTGTTCGCAACTGTGGTGTCCACAATGGGGTTTTCTTTAAAAAAGACTGTGTCCACTTCCTTGGCACAAGTAAGAAACTCTGAATCCTTAGATAGGAGGGGTGGAACAAACCCCACAGCAGCATAAGTTGGACAGGGTCATGGTCGGATATAACCATGGGCAGAATTGTGGATTCCACTGCTGCTTGGAAGATATGGGGGGTTTTAAGCCAGAGATCTATTTGACTTTTTGAGCCATGCACCATATAGTAAAAGGTGTAATCCCTATCTCTGAGGTGAAAGACTCTACAAATATCAAAAAAGTCCTGGTCTTCCATAAGGCAATGTAGAGCAAGTCGACCTTTGAGATGTGAATCAGATGCTCCTAAGCTCTTGTCTACAGTTGGGTGCAGGGTCAGGTTAAAATCTCCTCCCAAGATGGTGGGAATCCCTCCTTGTGACATGCAGGCCAGGGTGTGGGTAGCTCCATGGAAGAACTCTGGGTCATCCTCATTTGGCACTTACAGGTCCCCTAGTAGTATGCGACCTTCAGGGATGTTTAAAAGTGCATACACCCATCTCCTCATAGGATCTGCTTTGGTGGTGACAGGGGCCACCAGAAGTGCATGTGGATCATTATTGCCCCTCCCTTTGTTTTGTGGGTGCTGCTGCATGGAACACCTGACATACCCAGTCTCTACGCAGTAATTCGTGATCCTTCCTGCACAGTTTAGTCTCCTGCAAGAAAACCAACTGAGTTTTTGTCCATTTTAAATATCTTCACACCTTCTTCCACCTTATTGGTATGTTCAACCCTTTAACATTCCATGTGTGACATAGTAGGTCAGCCATTGTTAAGGGGGCTGTTAACCATGAGGGAAAGGATTAGGAACCCTCTTGCAGGGAGCCACAGTGGGCACTTGTAAAAAGGGCTGACCACCGTCAAGAAAGAGGGAAGACAGGTAGCAATATAATGAACAGAGGGTTGCAGAGCAGATTTTCTAGGCATTTTCGCAGTAATTTAAAAATATAAGGTACTGGATTCTGAGCATAACTCTGATGAAGGAGTTGGGGTGGCTTTGCTGTGTGGAAAACCCCGCAGACCAAAACTGTTAAAACTAGCACTCTTCATTCAGACATACATTGGTAGTGCCCTGTGGACCA
This sequence comes from Neoceratodus forsteri, assembly GCA_016271365.2. NCBI lineage: Eukaryota > Metazoa > Chordata > Ceratodontiformes > Ceratodontidae > Neoceratodus > Neoceratodus forsteri. The sequence continues at coordinate 591,882,325 of CM028133.1, read as the reverse complement.
GTGGACCAGATGCTTACCCTGGCAGAGAAAATATTTATGCAACAGTGTGAGACAGACCATGTGAGAATTAGCAGAACCAGTAATAAACCCTTTAAAACAACTATAAACATACAGCACAAATGTGCAATAGATGAGACAAAAGGTGCAAATGGTCAGCTGCTCCGCAGAGCTATGCAAGACCCACCTTATGCTCCTTGAGGGCATGGGCCACCCATCAAGGGAGGGGGCCAGTAAGGTTGGTCCATAAGTGACTTTACAGGCTGCTTGAAGTAGCTAGCCAAAACTGTCATCCCCATGTAGTTCTTTCTCTTAAGCGCCTTAGCATGCATGCAATAGTCCTATCAGACTCCAACAGGTAACCAGCTTGACGGTGTGGGTGGCTTCTGGTAGTAGCATGATCCACGCATATGGGGCAAGGGAGCAGGGTATACTTAGTCCCAGGTGAAGAGATATGCCCTGATAAGTGTGACACCATATATAGGGAGAATACAAAAACACTGTATTTGCTAGGGCATGATTTGATACCATCTAGTGACTTATGCCTTTTGGCTAGACTGCAGAGTAATTATTCATGAATGTCCTGGGTCATAAGTCATAGGTCCTCACCAGCCTTCCAAAGCACCTAAACCTGAAATACCTACATTAGAGCGGGGCAGCACTGAGGAATATCACACAGAAGGTGGCAGAAAGGTTAACTGATCATTATAGTAGACCCCCTAAAGGCTGTGTCTGAGAAGCCTAGCAGACCATCCATCTTGTGTACATGGGGGGGAGACATATAGATAGACAATTTGTGCATTACTTATCCATGCAGCAGGATTAAACAGCAACAGGAAATGGTGCTGATGGGGTACTCTAGATTTCAATTTGCACAAGAAATGTCAGTATATAGCCTGGGAACCTTGAAACTGTGAGCCCCTTATACAGTACAGTTGTTATCTGGTTTAACTCATATGCTCTCGCAGCAAAGTAGCATAGTGAATAAAGTCACAGAGTAACATCATAGACCAGAATACCCTAGTAAGTGTGCCTTTACTTCCCTGTGTGAGAAAAGATGGACAGGAGTACCCATAAGGCTCATACTGGGGAAAAAACTCCTAGTCATTCTGGGAGGAGAGAGGATAATCATGGCCCAGAGTGCCCTGCCATTACAATGCATGGGGAAGACTCAATGCAACATCAGGGTCTCTCTATCCAATCCCCCCAACCCAAGCCCATCTTAACCCCAATAGTGAAGAAAAAACACAAACTTACCTGATCATCCCAGAGCTGTGACAGATGGTGATTCCATTTTCTGGCAATCCTGTTCCTCATTTGCAGCAGATTTCACCAATGCAGCAGATGTAGGGTCATAGAAACATAGAATTTAATGGCAGATTAGGACCGCTTGGCCCACCTAGTCTGCCTATTTCCCTACCTAATGGATAAGCTGCAGATCCTAGTTAACCAACAGTCTACTTCCTCCTACCCCTCACTAGAATTGTCTTATGTTTGTCCCATGCATTCTTGAATTCCCCCACTTTTTTTGACTCCACTACCTCCTCAGGAAAGCTGTTCCATGTATCCACAACCTCTCTGTGAAAAAAATATTTTCTTCCATTGCCTCAGAGCCAACCCCCCTCTATCTTCAAATTGTGCCCCCTTGTTCTTGTACATCTCTTTTTCTGAAAGATGCTACCCTCTTGGACTTTGTTGATTCCCTTGAGGCACTTGAAAGTTTCTATCATGTCCCCCTCTCCCTCCTCTCCTCGAGGGTATACACATTAAGCTCATTTAATCTCTCTTTGTATGTCTTCTGGTGCAGATCCTGCACCATTTTAGTTGCCCTCCTCTGGACAGCCTCCATTCTATCTATGTCCTTGTGGAGATGGGGTCTCCAGAACTGCATGCAGTACTCCAGATGGGGTCTCACCAACTGTCTGTACAAAGGCATAACAACTTCCTGTTTTCTACTGGTGATGCCTCTCCCTATGCATCCCAGTATCCTGCCAGCCCTCCTTACTGCCTTCTCACATTCCTTGCCCACCTTAAGGTCATCTGATATGACTACCCCCAGGTCCCTTTCCATTTTTGTTGTTAGTATCTCACCCCCATTGTGTACTCTTCCCCTGGATTTTTGTTTCCCAGGTGCATTACTTTGCACTTCTTTGCATTGAATTTAAGCTGCCATACATTTGTCCATTCCTCCAACATTGCCAAGTCCCTTTGCATCCTTTCCACCCCACCTTCTGTATCGTTCCTGTTGCAGATCTTAGTGTCGTCTGCAAAGAGACATACTTTTCCTTCCAGTCCCTCTGCAGTGTCACTTATGAAGACATTAAAGAGGACCGGTCCCAATACTGAACCCTGCGGTACCCCACTAGTAACCCTCCTTTCTTCAGAGTGAACTCCGTTTACTATTACCCTCTGTGCCCTGTTGTTCAGCCAATATTTTTACCCAGGCTACCAGTTTCGGACCCACTCCAAGGCTAGCTAACTTGTATATTAATCATTTGTGTGGGACTGTGTCAAATGCCTTGCTAAAGTCTAGGTAGGCCATGTCCACAGGCCCTCCCTGGTTTACTACTGGGTCATCCACTCAAAGAAATCTATTAGATTTGTCTGACATGACTTTCCTGCTGTGAATCTATGCTGCCTTGGTTTCTGTGTCCCACTGGCCTCTAGGAATTCAACAGTTCTTTCTTTCAGAAGTAATTTCATCATTTTCCCTACCACCGAAGTCAAACTAACAGGTCTGTAGTTTCCTGTCTCTGTCTTGCTCCCACTTTTGTGAAGGGGAATCATATCTGCCCTCCTCCAGTCTTCAGGTACCACACCATCCTCCCATGATTTGTTAAAAAGTGTAGTCAGTGGTGTCATTGGTTCTACCCTTAGTTCTTTTAGAATTCTTGGGTGAATCCCATCAGGCCCCATTGCTTTGTCCACCTTCAGTTTTAAGAGTTTATTCCTAACCCTTTCTTCCGTGAATGGACTGGTATCGACCTCCCTAGCCCGAGTGCTTCTGTTCTTTGATTTAGGTACCTCCCCCTCCTCTTCTTTTGTGAATACTGAGCAGAAGTATTCATTCAGTATCCCTGCTTTTTCACTTTTCCCCTCTGCCCACCCTCCCTTCCCTTTCTTAAGCCTCACTATCCCTCCCTTGGTCTTTCTTTGCTCCCTAATGTACCTGTAAAAGGTTTTATACCCCTTCTTAACTGAGTTGGCTATCTTTTCCTCAGTTTGGGCCTTTGCTATTCTGACTGCCTTCTCTGCTTCCTTCTGCTTTAACTGGTACAGTTCTCTGTCCTGCTCCTTCTGTGTTTCCTTATACTTCCTGATTGCTACCTTTTTCTCCTTAACCTTCCCCGCTACCTCTTTGAGAACCATAGTGGATATTTCCTTCATTTTGCTTTGTTGATTTGCTTCACACAAAGGCTTGTTGCCTCTGTGATGGCTGTTTTGATTTTTCCCCATTGTTCCTCTGCCCCTCCTTCTTGCCCATTTGCTACTGCTTTTCTGAGGCACTCTCCCATTTTCCCAAAGTCAGCTCTCCTAAAGTCCAATACTCTTGCTTTGGTATGGCTTGACTCTATGGCTGTTTTTATTGTGAATTACACTGTTTGGTGGTCAGTTGTTCCCAGATGTTTACCCATTTCTAAATCCGAGATCCTTTCTCCATCCCCATTTGAGAGTATGAGGCTAAGATTGCTCCCTCCTGAGTGGGTTCCACCACTAGCTGTCTCAGGCATGCCCCTTGTAGGGCATTGAGAATAACCCTGCTCTTGGATGTGGCTGCAGCAAAGGTACTCCAGTTAACATCTGGCATATTCACATCCCCCATCAACAATATCTTCCCTTTTTCTGCCATTCTAAGGATGCCTTCTATCATTTCAATGTCCATTTCCTCCCCCTGAGATGGGGGTCTATATACAACCCCCATGCGGATTGTGGTGCCATATCCTGTCTCCAGGGTGACCCACAGTGCCTCCTCTGCTCCCTGTTTATCTTTTAGTTCCATTGCTTTGATCTCTTCCCTTACATAGAGAGCTACCCCTCCACCTCTTTTACCCTCCCTGTACCTCCTGTAGCTTGTGTACCCTGGTATGTTGACATCCCAGTCATGGTTCTCAGTGTACCATGTTTCTGTGACTGCCACAATATCCAGTTGTCCCTCTTCCATCAAGGCCACTAGTTCAGGGAGCTTGTTACACAGACTATGGGCATTGGTACTCATCACCCTCCATTTTTGATGGCCTTACCCCTTTTAGCCCCATCAATCTCCTACCTGCATTTACCCTTGTCATGCTCCCTGTTGACTTCTCTACATTGGTGTTTACCTCTCTAACTACTGTGTTTTGTGGGGGGAGGATGGAGTTTCCCTGCTCCTTTTCAGTGCCTCCCCCTTGGCTAGTTTAAATGCTTGCCAATGTAGCATTTAAACAAATCACCTAGGATCCTGGTTCCCCTCCTGAGCAAATGCAGACCATCATGCCAGTATAGGTCTGCATCCCTCCAGGTGCACCCCCCATCCCCAATGAAGCCAAAACCTTGAACTCTGCACCAGTTTTTCAACCATTCATTGAATCCCATGGTGTGGAGTACCATAGCATCACACTTGCCATGGACAGGCAACACCTCCAAGAAGGTTACCATATGTGCTACTTGTCTAAGGCCCCTCCCCAACTCTTCAAACTCCTCTTGCACTGCTCTAACCCCATTCAGAGCCAGGTCATCTGTCCCTAGGTGGACAATGACATCCAACTCCCTTCCTCGTGCAGCTGCTCCCATGATCCTGAAGATTCGCTCCCTATCCCTGCAAGCCATGGCACCAGATAGGCACCTTACCTCCCTCTCCCCTTACTCCCCCAATTCTACCCCCCTAATGATTGAGTCCACCACCAGGAGTTGTTTTCTTTCCCTGTGGGGTCCCATGCCACCCTGCTGTGGGTCTCCTTTGTGGAGGTTCCCAGCATCCTCCTTGGTCTCCACTGCAGGTGCCTCAATAGAGGAACCACTCTCCACCTGAACAGCGTATGAATTGTGGAGAGGTACAACTGGAGAAATGTGCCTCTGTTCCATCACTTTCTCCCTCCCTGAGCCCACCTTGGTCCAACCACTTCTCTTTCTTGGCAACCTCTGAGGTAGTGGCGGTGGCCTTGGTGGTCTCTGGGTGGGGGGAGGAGGTTTCATGAATCCTAGCCAAGTCAGCCAGGAGACAAGCAACCTCCTCCATCAGACCAGAGAGGTGCCTACAAATAGGGCAGCATCACAGCCTCCAGAATGTCTCCCGGAAGACTGCCACCCCACAGCCACTGCACACCACCACTCCCATCATGTCTTATTTTGTGGCCCTCTCCTGTTGCTTTGTATGCTTACTCTCTCCTGCTTGTTTTTTTTTTTTTCCCTCCTACTGCCTATGTACCCTTACAGCTCTCTCCCTTCTTGTTCTGGGACAGGAACTTCCTGTATTCTTCTGTAGTCTCCTTCTTCCTTGCTCAGAGTTAGACCTCCAGCAGTTAAGGAGAGAGGGAGAGCTACTCTTTTCCTTCAAGGATGATGAAACCTATGTGTCTCAGGGATTTTTCCCTTCCTGCTGACTGCGAAAGGAGGACTTGGCAACTCTGCCTATTTCAGCCTTTTCCCAAGTGAAGGGGGATACGGATGGATGCCAACTGACATTAAACCAGATTAAGCTGTTGGTGGTATTCTTTTTTAGTGACTTGGGGATATGTTACCAGGACACTGGGGAAATTCTTCTGCTCTTTGTGAGGGGGCGCTATCCCAGAGGTGTTCATGATGGAGTTAGGAGGAGAGCATTATGGAGACAGAGGTTGAATGGATTGGACATGACGAGGTTACCTCCGTAGGTACTGTAATTACTGCAGGTGAGGTACACCAGCTACGGAACAATGAGGCACCAGAGGAGCTATCAGGTGACCCTGAGATAGAAATGGAAGTCTCCAATACAGAGCGGGTGCTCCAACAGCAACTAGCGGAAAAGAAATCAAACCTACAAGAACAGATTTGACTGGCCGAACAAGAACTTCTTTTGGCACAAAACAAACTAGAAGAAGAGAAAAAAAGGAAGTGGATGGCTGGGGCTTACTTGCAGTTGGGGAAAAACCTCTCCCAAAGATTTTTGTGTTTGGAGCAGCAAACAGAGATTTGGGGACCCCACCTGAACAGAAAGCAACACAAAAGTCTGAGAAACAGCTTCCATGGAAGGAGGACGCATGGACACCCAAAGGGGCTTTGCAGAAAGCATGGTGGATCCAAGACAATACAAAACAATGGGTCATGGACCCTAGATACAACCTGGAAGATACAAACATTTCAGCAGAAATACTGGCTACGCAGAAGGAAAGAGAAGACCTGGAGAAGCATTCAGAGGAGGGGGCAGCAGAAAATACAGCCAAATGGGATTCAGGTAGAATTTCATTTTCTCCTATGGGTTACAACTGGAATTTTTCTTCGATGCCCAGCAGAGTGAAGGGGGACAAGGAACTGAAGATAGTCAGGGGACAGAAACAGAGGGGGTATTTCAAAATGGTGGTCCACAAAACAATAATGACACAAATAAATCCACCTATGCAAGCCTAATTTAAAAGCCAGTGGAATTAGCAAAATTGAGGAACGCTATCTGACTTAGATATCTGAGAGGTTTAGAAACACCCTCAGATAGACAATATGTGGGGACAATTCTGATAAAGCAGTCACTTGGTTTTACCCTGCTGATATATATGCTCTGATTAATGCCACAGGGGAACATACTTATGATACAAGTTTTCATACACCTGATTTGTTAAAGCATTTCTGGACAAAACATCTGGTCCTCAAAACAAGCCCCCTATGGACCTCCTTTCAGGTAATACCACTGACGAAACAGTCCTTTAGGATAATAACACTGCTTTTTTGAAATGAGGGAGTTAATATTATCAACATTTTATAGTGGCTTGAAAAACATTGTGATTTACAGGGGACCCCTGATCCCATCCTGGACAGCGAGGGTTTTTGGACTGGGGGTGGAGAATAAAAGTTAAGCTTTTTCGTTCTGCCACTGACTTTAAGCATTTACCCAATTGTTTCTCCATTGGTAGGGACAAAGGATTTATTTTTTATCCTGGCCAACCACATAAATGTTACAAATGTGGATCTGTAAGGCATATCAGTTCATCTTGTGATGCAGTACAGTGCAGCCAATATGGGGAACTGGGGCATTCAGGTTATCATTATATGAACTCTCCCAAGTGTACCCTATGTGAGGAAGGGGGCTACACATTTACTGATTGCCCATGGGCAGCACATAACACTGAAGGTGCACATTATGGTGTCCAGGATTTTTACATCCTGAAAGCTGCAAAAGCAGCAGCAGACTTTGCTAGAGGCCATGCTCCCCCAGAGCCTCAACTTCAAAGAAGGTACACACATTCAAACACTTCTACTACCATGTCACAAAAAACAGACCCCTCCCCCGGCAAGAGGAAGCTGAAACAGTTACTGCTTCAGTTTCAGCAGAGGGTCCAGGACTTTCTAATAAGGCCCCCTGTCTACAAACAGAGGAACAAGTCCATACTATACACGACATAAGCATTATGCCCACCCCAATTCCTGTGCCAGCCTATCAAATAGTCTCACATAAAGGAAAAAGTTTCACAAAGCCACCTAAGGTACATACCAATCAGGAAGAGTTGCAGCTGACCAACAAATTTGATGTCTTGCAGTCAGAACAAATGGAAGATGATCCAGACTCAGATAATGCATCCCTTATGTCATCTCAGATAGGTGCTACCTCAGAACCTGATTTAAGCAAAGAGTATTCAAGCAAAGTTAAAAAAAAAAGATGGGGCTGAGGGCTGATTTACAAAAAAGCTCCAGGAAAAAAGAAGCTGGGACTTGACACTTTGAAATCTGATTTAAATCAATATTAGGTACATGAATACTAATAGTATTAGGTCAAAAAGACAGAGATTAGCTACATATGAGTTATTTTTCAATTATGAGTATGATATAGTTTTTTTTACAAGATACCAGGTTGTACTCCTGGGAAGATTTTAACTCTGCTTCAGCTGCATGGGTTTGGAGATGAAGTTATTGGTCAGGAGGGAAGATCTATTTTTTGGGGTGGGCATTGGTTTTACAAACATGGCTACAATAGTTACACATATGGTAGATATTCTCCCTGGCAGGGCTCTATTTTTAGATGTCCAGACACAAGGGATTGATTTTAGACTAATTAATATTTATGCACCCAGAGGGAAAGAGGCTCATACAGAATTATTAAGATTAATACAACCATCTTTATTTACTGGTAAGAATATACTGCTTGGAGGAGATTTTAATATTAGTAGATTCCTTGGTGATTGTGGTCTAAGTACAAACAGAATTTATTGTTATTTATTTATTTATTTATGAGTTTTACCAGGAAGGCACACTGAGCAGAGTACTGCTCGATTCCAGGTGTGTCCTGGGGGAGGGGGTGCAGAGGAGAAACAAATACACAAATATATACATACAGAATGTAGGATATAATACAGAATGAAGGCTAGTGTATATATATATATATATACATATATATATATATATATATATATATATATATATATATATATATACAGAATATAGGATATGAATAGTCAGTAATATAACTGAGATAGGTAGTAATACAAGGACCCAGCAGCTAAAATTCAATTACACACAACTGGTACAGCACCATTTTATGACAAAAGTCTGCAAAAACAATATCACCAAGGTCGCAAGAAATGGACTAGGCCCACTAGGTTAGACATAGCCTAGGATTCACAGAAGAGTAACTTGGCATGAGCTTATACTTGGCCACAGTCAGGGGTGGAGGAGAAATGCACTTTGATGAGGGAGTTGAGTTTCAGAGTTATGGGCGTGTGCTGGATGTCCATGGGGAGGGAGTTCCACAGTTTAGGCATGTGATGCCTGAAGGATGCCTGACCAGCAGAGGAGGTCATGTGTGGCACAGCCAACAATTTATTGTGATGCTGTTTTTTTTAATACTTTAATTGAACAAATAGGATTATGTGATGCATTCATGGAGTCAAATAACACTGCTCCACATATTTTATTTCAAGGCTGGAAAGCTACTAGTATAAATTATATATTGATTACTCCCACTTTGAATTTCAGGAATCCTTTAGTTTTACCAGTGGCTACTTTGGATCATTGCTTACTTAGCATAACTATTTCAAATTTCCAAGAAACAACAAAGGGACCAGTATGCTAGAAGCTAAATTTATCGCTATCGGAAGAACCCATTGTAAGAGAGGGTTTCCAGAATGTTATAGAAGCTATGAAATCAGTATTTTTCCTTTATGATTCAAAACAGGACTGGTGGGAAGACAGTAAGAAAGATTTTAATGAGTATTTTCAGACTGTAGGGAAGATTTCTGGGTGATATAAAAAATATAGATATTGGGAACTTAGACAACAGCTGTATAAGCTACAATCCCAACAGACTAAAGGGGGACATGTACACCAAGAATTACTTTTAGAAATCAAGAATGAAATGGTTCAAATGCAGTACAACCAAATGAAATGTCTGGAATCGGAAAAGATGTTTGGGACTCAGGGGAGACAGGCCTCTACTAATCCTCTTGACAGTTGTACTAGCCAGAGAAAAAAGAAGGACATAAGGAAAATTAAGTCACAGGATGGGAGACTTATAACTACCAGGTGGATGGTATTGGAGGAGATAGAAATATATATGTTTAACATGTTTTCAGCTGACCACAGCTGGCTGAGGATAATATTGATGAATGTTTGGCAGATTGCAGTCTAACCAACATTCCAGAACAGTGAAACGTCAGTCTTTTATGTGCCTGTTCGTGGTCTGCAATAAATGTGATTTTTATCGTTTCAACATTTTCATGTGGTGGCTATGTGGGTGCTTGGATTCACATTTTTTTTTTTTTATGCCTAGAGTATTCTCCATAAGCACCGCATTTTTTCCTGGTGCTCCTTTGTTTTCCTCTTTGTGAGAGAAGTATGTGGTGGCACAGAAAATATTACCAGACAGCATGTATTGGGGCTTATTGATTTTACTTCATGAATCAGGAGACAGAGATTTAATACAAAAATTGAGACTCATTACATTACTAAATTCTCACTGTAAAATCCTTACAAAAATTCTTAGTAAAAGATCAGTGATTTGTATTGGAAGATATTATACACCTACAAAATGTTGCTCAGTCCCTGGAAGACACATCACAGATGGTTTAATTTTCCTTTGAGAAATTATGAGAAAAGGTAATGAGGAAGAAATAACAGGTTTTCTGATAAGCTTGGACCGGGCCAAAGCTTTTGATAGGGTAGTGCATGCCTACTTATGGACATGTATGCAAAATTGTGGTTTTCCAGGACCTTTTATACAATTGATCCAGACATGCTACAATAATGCATTGGTTGCACCGTATGTGAAAGATTGTGTAAGAAAAACCAGCAAATTAACAAGGGGTATAAGTCAGAGATGCCCCTTGAGCCTCATGTTATACATTTTGACCTTAGAACCATTATTAACTAAAATAAACAAATTGGAGAGTATTAGAGGGATCTCAGTGACTAGCGGAGATGTGGAGATAAAGACTATCACATACAATGATGATATTCCTCTTATTTTGGCAGACCTTCCCTCCTGTGGAGCAATGGAAGCTGTGCTGGATAACTTCACAAAGAGAACGGGATCTGGGATAACTTGAACAAAAGTAAGTCATATAAGTGATCACTGTCTCATAGCTGGTATCAGATCATCAATCAAGCCATCTAACCCTGCAAAATTCCTCCCAAGAAGGTCTAAAAAGAACCTTAATATCGTAGAATATCTCCAAGATCTGTGTCACTCTATACGCTGGCAAGAATTCTACCTTACAGCTTCTGTGGAAACAGCACTGCAGGTTTTAAATGATATAATCATAGGTGCCCTCAATACACATGCACCAGTTACCAGTATCAGAACAAAACGCAAATCTTGTCGCTGGTTTTCTGCTGACCTTAAATCTGCACTGCTTGCTAGAGATAAGCTCTGGAAAAGGGCAAGAAAGACCAAGGATCCAAACGACTGGTTACAATTCAGAAAAGCCAGAAATAGCTGCACAAAAAAAGTGAGAGATGCCAAGGCTGCCTTCTATACAGCAGAGCTGGATGCCTCCTACCTTAACCCAGCCAGATTCTGGGGCATTATCAAGGGGATCCTAGGGCAAGATTCTAGCACTTCTTTACCATCCCAAGTGCACCTCAATAATGTGGTTATCACTGACAAGCATGAGATTTTAGATGCTTTCAATAATCACACTACAGCCGGCCTAGCTTTGACTCCACTCCAGCAAATCTAATGTGCCACAACTTAATTTCCAGTCTACTGAGGGACAGAAGGCTGCTTCTACATTCTCTTTCAAGCCAATATTGTTAAAACAAGTAGAAGACCTATTGCTCCATCTGAATACCACTAAAAGCGCAGGTGCCGACTCTCTGGACCCCTACTTTCTAAAAATTGCACTGCTTGCCATTGCAGCCCCCCTAACTCACCTTTTCAACTTGTCCTTATCCACTGGTTCTATTCCTTCATTGTGGAAAACAGCACAAGTGTTTCCTCCTAAAGCAGGGGACCCCATGGATCTCAGCAATTATAGGCCTATATCCATCTTACCAGTGCTGTCCAAAATGCTAGAAAAACTGGTGAGCATCCAACTAAGTGACTACCTCGATGCTAATAACCTCCTTAATCCTGCTCAATCTGGGTTTAGAACCATGCATAGCACCATTTCTGCCTTAGCAAAAGTTACAAATGACTGGCAGACTGAATTAGACAAAAAAAATAATATCTGTGCTGTATTTCTGGACTTAAGTAAAGCCTTCGATACTGTGGATCATGATCTACTAATCTCCTCACTGCATTCTTTAGGCCTTGACCCAACCTCTCTTAAGTGGTTCAGATGTTACCTCACTGGTAGAATACAGCAGGTAAAAAGTGAAGGCGACCTATCTTCCTCAAAACCACTCCTAAGAGGAGTACCTCAAGGTTCCATCCTGGGCCCTATCCTCTTTGCCATCTACATCAACAACATTGATTCCAGCCTCACTAAAGCCAGTGTTCACCTTTTTGCAGATGATACTGTCCTATATGTCAGCAATCCATCACCAACAAAGGCCTGTGAACTATTACAATCTGAGTTCTCCCTGCTGCAACACAAATTACTTGAAAAGAAACTCCTATTAAATGCCAAGAAGACTAAAGCTATGTTCTTCTCCACCAATATATATTCTACCACTGTCTCACCGAACATTCTTCCCCAACTATCTACCATCCTTGGAGAAAGCCTTGAATATGTTGATAAATTCAAATATCTGGGGGTTTGGATTGATAACAGGCTTTATTACACTCAGCACATTGACGAGCTCCTGAAAAAACTCAGACAGAGACTCGGCCTATTCTTCAGGATCAAACATTATCTAACCAGAGAGTCTAAACAGAGACTAATCCAGGCCTCATTTCTATCCCTCATCGACTATGCAGACCTCCTATATGGCCACTGCTCTCTGTCCTACTTAAATAAACTGGATACCTTGTACCATAGAGCTCTAAGATTCATCACAGACCTTCCTTTCAGCACCCACCACTGTTCTCTCTATACTGCAGTTGGCTGGACATCCCTACATCACAGAAGGAACAAAAATACTGCTTTATGGATCTACAAAGCTCTGACGAACAAACTACCATCCTACATCTCAGATTGCTTTACTCTGGTTACACCCAGGCCGTATGCCCTAAGAAGCAATAGCCCCCACTTTGAAGGTACAAATGCCAGTACTCAGCATGAGAGGGCTGCAAATCAACTACTTTCTAGCACTTATCTGGAATTCTCTGCAGAAGACTCGAAGTTGAACACCTTCATTCCCATAGCATCCTTTAAAAGCTGTATATAAGTCTCTTCCCAGAGATATGCAACTGCTTCCACAAGGCCTAGTCCTTCATACCCCTTACCCCCACTGCCCCTTTTATATTCCACCACCTTTACTTGCTTAAGCATTCATCCACTTACATCTTACCAGATTATCTCCAAAATCCCATTACCCTACCTTTAGTTAGTCAAATCTGTCTTTTTTTTCCTTTTGCTTTGGTGCCCAAAATCACTGGTTAACTGCCTTGTATATATGTGTATATTATTGTACCTGTTCATTTATAAGTCTCTGTTCTTGTACTCAATTTGTATTTGTATATATGTGAAATTATACCTTTATGTTGTTTCTGACCAATCAGGTCCATCTTGTAAATGAGCTATGCTCAATGATGTTCGCCTGAATAAATAAAGATTTTGATTGATTGATTGATTGATTGATTGAGTAGGTGCCTTTCTATTGGACTAGAAGATATAAGATATATTGAAATAATGGGAATACCTATACTACACTCAGAATGTAAAATGCTAGGAATTTATTTCAGACAAGGAGATGAGTTTCCATAACTAGGATCTTTTACTGAAAGAAGCACAAAACAAAGTTACTAGATGGAATAAGTGGTTCATGTCAAAAAGGAAAATGGTATATATGGTCAAGACCTTTTTGATCAGTACGTTTTTTATATTTAAGTACTTTGTTCCCCATAGCTAAACAATTAGAGACTATAGCTTATAGTATTTTCTTTCAATTTATATGGGGGGAGCAGGCTTAATTCCATTAAATGAGGAATAACATATTTACCCATTGCAAAAGGGGGACTGGAAATGGTGAACCCACTTGTTTTCTTCTTTTGTATATTCTTGCATAAGAATCTAAGGCCCTTACTACAGAATAAAAGTTTTATCTGGGTACCTTGGGTACTAGATCAGGTGTAGCCATGGGTACAGGGTTGGGAGTCAGATAAAGCTATCCCTAGACAGAAAACCCTGCATTGCCTACCAGAGTACTTCCAAAATTGTTTTGGGAAACTTAAATTATGGGAATTTCGAAAGCAGCAGCATTGACATTATCAAGAATGGACATGTATGTCCAGCTTTTAACACATTTCTTTTTTGAGATTCCTTCTTTTGGGAACAAAATGGATGCAGATAAAAGACAAATTGAAAAAATATTACAACAGAATAGAACTCCAACACGTATGTGGGATGTTCTATGGCTGTGTGCCCATAGGATACTTAATATAAAAGGTAACTTTAAACATAAAGAGATAACTGAAAGGATATGTACTAGAACAGACCTTTGTAATAAAAGAATAGAAACCACAGAACATTTGTATTTTCAATGCCCATATATTTTACATTTCTGGTTGGTGGTACATACACAATGGGATACGTCTCCCTTTACTCTTCTCAATGCAGAGATTTTATTATTAGAAGTGTTGCCTTCTGCATGGCAGAAATATAACATGGGCACTATGTATTTAATATGATTATGTATGAAATATCACATATGGCAAACCAGGTTTAAATGGTCACTGCAAAAGTGCTATATCACACCAGAACATCTTTTTTTTGGACTATACATGAGAATATCCTATCTCTGTGGGCACAGGAGAAAGAAAAGTGTCAGATGGTACATATCGGAAATGGTGGGAAAAATTTATTTATTTATTTATTAAATTTTGGTGACCGGGTAGGCCCACTGAGCCCCGAAGGTCCCTTTTTCAGGGGCTACCCGGGGTACATATTATTAGTACATATTTATTTTTCTGTAGGACTTTTTGTTGAATTTTTGCTTAAGCGTCATGCCTGTATTGTAGTATCATTTCTCTCTTTGGAAGTATGAATAAAAAATTCCCATACTCTTATGTGGGGAGGGGGGTTAGGGTATGTTGGTAGCTAGTGAAGTTATATTTAATTTTCTACTAGTTTTGCATATTATAGTCAAACACCAACAGTGCAGTATGTTATGATTTGTTTTGGGAAGGGTTATTTCCTTTATTTGGATACTATGTATTCAATACTGATTTGATTTCCCTTTATTTATTTATTTACTTATTTATGTTATAAATTGTTTTTCCATAGTATGTGATGTGACTATAACATATGCATATTATGATTTATTTTTGAAGTGCCAATAAAAAATTCCCCTACTCTTCTGGTAGGAGGTGCTGTTCGGGTGTTTGCAAGCCATGGCGGAGTCCAGTTTAGGGGAGGTGCCTGAACATGATGAGGTATGCAGCAAGCTCCAGAAGGTGCAAGAGACACCACAGTGGAGTTTCAGCCAGAGACTGTTCATGGAAATAACACCCTATGGGGTGCAGTTGTAGATGCAGACCAACCCTTGCAGAGCGCTTTGAAAAATAAACAAGGCGTGGGACAAGATCATTTGCAGAAAGCAGAATTGGTATTTTTAGATGCCAAACGCAAGCTGGAAGAAGAGCAAAAGAGGGAAAGATTTACTGAGCACTCAGCAGGAAGCTATACTCCAATACAAATAAAAGTTTTCATCTTCAGACCCAGGGTACAAACAGCAGAACAAGATGTGGACTTGGTGGAACAGGAGGTTGTTGGATCAAATACTGAACCACAGCAAACACCAACTGGTCAGCAGAGAAAGTCCAAAAGGACACAGGCTGAGTTCAAAGAACAGACAAATTGTAGATGCCAGATCCACGGATGCCAGATGTAGGAATTTGACCCCAGAAAGCCACAACAGGCACTTCCATTGACATGGAATAAGGTGCTGCTACCAGGAAGATGGATACAGAGACTTCTATTATGGAAAATTAGGAAAGTACCATTTCATATTCCCCAATAGAATCATCCGGGGAGGATTTTTATGATGCCCCACAAATTACAATCCAAACAAATGTTAATATGGGAAAGGGGAATGTTAATATGGGAAAAGGGCTGGGGGTTGAAGGGAAGAACACTGCAGGGGAGAATACCTCAGGGGCTACTGACCCAAAGTCTGCTAAAACTTATGCCAGCTGGTTTCAGAAGCTGGTTGAGCTGACAAAATGCTGAAATGCAATAAGGATAAGATATCTGGTGGTACTGGATACTCCCCCAGATAGGCAATATGTGGGTAAATACCTGTTGAAAAACTCTTTAGCTTTTACCCCTAGAGAAATTTATGCCCTAATACATGCACCTGGGAAACACACATTCGATGTGAGTTTTAGGACACCAGAGAATTTGGAAAGATTCTGGGCCAAATATGTGACTTTAAAAAGAAACCCCCACTTAGTCACCTTTCTCATAATGTAGCAATCATTTAGAATAATAACTGTACTCTTTCGATCTGAAGGGGTAAATATTATGGACATACTTTATTGATTAGAGAAAAAGTGTGCAGTGGAGAGAATGCCAGAGACAATTTTGGATATGGAAGGATTTTGGAATGGGGATGGAGGATCAAGGTGAAGTTGAAGCATGAAGCAAATGAGTTACAGCATCTTCCCAATTGCTTCTACACTGGGTGAAATAACGGTTTTCTTTTCTATCCCAGACAGCCTTGTAGATGTTATAAATGCAACTGCCCCAGGCATATCAGCAAATCATGTGAAATTTTTAAATGTACACATTGTGGGGAAATGGGCCACTTGGGTTATCATTGCTGCAACCCCACCCACCACCACCAATGTTCTCTATGCGAGCAAGAAGGCCATACTTTTATTGACTACCGAGAAACTTCACATAATGGAGACAATGCAGATTTTAGTATTCAGGACTTTTACATTTTTAAGACAGCTCAGTTTGCAGCAGTATTTGATAGACAGACACCCACACCAGGGCCTCAGGAGACTCCCAGGCTGGAGCCACCTATAAATTCTGACTTTCCACCTCTAGAAACAGTCACTTCTCCACAGGTAATGAAGAAATAACATGTAGTAGTAACACCACCTCCAGAGACCATGACCCCCAGTGTATAGCCCAGCTCAGGATTCTTCAGATTATACTGTGGTACTGCAAAAAATGGAAAACAGCTAAACCAGCTGAAATACCAGAACAGAGTACCCCTACTGTAAACAGATTTACTGTCTTGCAAACAGAGGGACAAGAGGAAGAATTGGACTTGGATAAAGCCTCTTTAGCTTCCTCATAAATGGAAATAACCTCTGAAGTAGAACAACCCAAGGGCAGTCCCAGCAAAGTGAAGAAGAAAAAGAGAAGAATGAGCTTAAGATCTGGGTTAAGGAAAAACTGTTTGAAATTACTTACATGAAGCACTCACCATGCATTCTTGGTTTTCTAATCTTATGATTGCAAGTCTAAATATCAATAGTATTCTTTCTGAGAAGAAACGCTTAGTCACCTTTTCACTCTTTTCGAACTATGGCTGTGACATTATTTTTCAAGACACTAGACTACACTCATTGGAAGAAATTCCAGTAACTTCAGATGCATGGCCTTGGGGCCCCAGTAACTGGTTGATGGGCACAGAACTGTGTAGCACAGTCTGGATTTGCTTCATTGATTCTGATATTAAGGTTTCCCAATTAGTGGACATTGCACCAGGAAGAACATCATTACTGGACATTAGTATACATTCGGTGGATTTCAGACTGACTAATATTCATGCTCCCCAGATAAAATCTGAAATAATTGATTTGTTGACAAAGATACAACCCTGTTTATATATAGTTAGGGACATACTGTGTGTGGGGGATTTTAATATCAGTAAATTAGTGTCAGATAGGGTTGTAAAACAAAAAAAAGCTATTGTGATGCTTCATTCCTCAACCAACTATTATCTTAGACAGGGTTAACGGATGTTTTTCTAGAAAATTTACCATCAGCCCCACACATGTATTTTAAGGGTAACCTCTCATCTAGGATTGATTATTGGTATATCACTCCAACCCTTCAGGTACAGAAAGCTACGATTCATCCATTAGCTACATCAGATCGCAGCCTCTAAAGTCACTAATTATAAAAACATGACCATGAATCAGGGTTACTGGAAATTAAACTTATCTTTATAAGAGATCTCAATAATTGCCGAGGGATTTCAAAATGTACTAGAAGCAAGAAAATCAGTGTTTTTTTTCTATATGAGCAAGCCGAAGAATGGTGGAAGGATACAAAACTTGATGTGAGAGACTATTTTCAACAAACCGGGAGAATAAATGGGAAGGTAAAGAAAGAGGAATATTTTAGTCTCAGAAACAATTATACCAACTACGATCAGAACAATATTTACATCAAATTGATGTATCAGAACAAATTACACAACTTAAAGAAAAAATGACTGCAATACAGCATGACAGCATGAAGACATTAGAGATAGAACAGACATTTGTCAAGCGGGGAAAACCGGCAAGTAAAAACCCTTTTGATAGTTGCAAGAACCAAAGGAACAAAAAAGACATTAAACACTTCATAACACAGGAGGGTGCTATAACAACAAATGGAAAGGAAATAATGGCAGAAATTGAAAATTATATTACACAAATGTTTCAAAACAATGCTACATCTGATGGGCAGTCACAAGACTGGTTAACACAATGTAATCTGTGTACAATCCCAGATTTTTACAAATAAGATCTAAACTCACCTATCAGGGAGCAAGAGTTAGGACAAGTGATTTCGAATTTAAATAGTGGATCAGCGGGGTGGCTAGATGGCAAGCATGGAGGATGCCTGTTAACACAGCTCCCTGGGGTGACGGCTCCTAATTTAAGAATTTCAGCTGTATAATTGCTTTTGAATGATTCTGCAGGCAATAGACAGATTCTTAACTCTGATGGCATCTGGGAAATCTAAAAACAAACAGGCCAAACTGTAATTTGGAAGAAGCAAAAGTAATCTACACCATTCTGGGCCTTCATCATCAGCCGATTGTGGAGACAGTGCTCAAAATATGGGCATGGAGCTGGAGTTAACCAAGACCTTGGCTGGGGTCCCTGAAACACTGGCACAAATGAAAAGTGATATGAAGGCAGGATTTCACAACTTGAACACTCAATTCACTCACTTACAATCGGTGGTCACTAGCTTAACTGAAACGACTACCACACATACTTCCCAAAGATGTGAATTGGAGCGTAGAGTTAAGGAGCTGGAGGACACATACGCGGGGGCTTCAGCAGAAGGAAACGTCTTACTTTCCACGATTGCAGTCCTGAAGGAATGACTTGACGATCAGGAGAACTGCTCCCGCAGATCCAACATTTGGATCATTGGCCTTCCCTAGGGGATGGAGTGGAGAAATCCTAATGTGGAAATACATAAGTGGATTGTTAAGAACGTGGGCCTTGGAGAGGAAACTGAAGGCTTTGAAATCAAGCGAACCCATGGAGTAGGCCCGCCACCAAACCCAGGAGATCGTGCTCATCACTGCCTTATAAAATATCTAAGGTTTCGGGACAAAGAATTTATTTTGCAAAAAGCAAGAGAGATGGGCCCTATAAAAACAGGCAACACTTGTGTGCATATTTACCAAGATTACAGTCGGGAGTTGCAGACGAAGTGACAGAAATTCAATCCGATTATAGGCAAATTGTACCAACTGTGATGAAAGTTTTCTTTAGCATATCCTGCATGACTCTGAGTAGATAGGTCTGGGCAAAATCCTCAGTTGTTCACATGCCACAAAACAGCAGAGGGCTGGCTAGAGGAGGAGGAGGAGGAGAAGATCAGGAGAAACAGACCACAACTTAATGCAGAATGAGGTGTGTAGTATTTTTACCTGTGCAAATGTTAAATTAGCAAACAGATTTATTTTGCTTTGTCTCGGTTGGTCAGTGGTATGCATATCGACCTGAGTCTCTTATTTCTTCCTCAAGGGAACTATGCTGCTCAGTGCCAAGACGGGAGGTCTAGTCGATGGAACTTTAATATTTTAATGCCTAGAAAATGTGTAGTACTATATACCCCCGACCGAGTCTAGGGACCAGGGTACCAGCGAGAAGTTTTCTTTTCTTCTGATCAGAAACTTTCCTGGGCCATTGAATGCTACTCCAGCATGTTCATCATGGACTCCTCTCCCCACCCTTTTGGGGTGGAGGTGAAAAGAAGCAGTTCGCTTCCACACTTTGAAGGGACAGGGCTCTGAGTGGACCCTCAACAATGGCAGTAAATACCATGGTGAATGTATTATTTCTGGGCTCTCACCCAGTCCCAACTTTTGTCACCACAAAGAGAACTGTTAAAATGTATGACTCTTTATTGAACTCAAGTTTTGTTGAGCTGCATTTAGGGGTCTTGTGAAGGGGTGAATTTGAGCCTCCAATCAGTCCTGGCCCCAACGATCTACCTCTAATGTCAAGGAAATTATTAACTACTGTTGGTTAAGGAGTACTCTCACTGTTTAGAGATCTGTTCCTGCTTTGATACCACTGTATTATTTTCTTATGCTACATGAATGCTCTGGTTATGAGCTGTGCAGCTGACCATTATTTTTTCTTTCATATAGCCTGTGGGCCATCATCCCCTCTCACAATTCTATGGCTAGCATTAAGGGCAGAAGTTTGTTTTACTGTCTATGTTTATAGTGGGATTACTGGTGGGTTTTCACTCGTGAGGGGAGGGGAATTGTTCAGTTCCTGTTGAACTGAGCCAAAGAATAGTAATTAGTAGAGAGGGAGAAGGGGTTGGGAATTTTTGGTAATAGGGAGAGGATTGTACTGGGCCTTTGAAGCTGGGTGCAATATGCATCTTATCCTTGTGAGAGAAGTGAGGGCTCCTGTTTGGTTCTGCCTTAATCTGCTGGCTGTGGTGGACGCTGAACAGGAGTTCCTATGTAGGGTGTTGAGGCTTGCTTTTCTGGTCATACTGTTCAGCTTTGTTATGGGGATCATTAGATAAGGGAGTGGTGGGAGGAGGGGCGGGAGCTGGGTATCTGGGAGAAAAGAATGTGGATGCTTATATGGTACATGTCAGATTTAAAATGTATACTAAGAGGTTGTTTTATGATGGGGGATGATGTCAAATGTTTGTCCTGGAATATTAATGGTCTTAAATCTATTATAAAGCATAAAAGGGTTCTGGCTGAAGTACATAGAACTAAGGGTATGATTGTTCTACTACAGGAAACTCATTTTTCAAATACTGAATTGCAGAAAACCACTGCATTTATGGGGGGTACTTGGGTATTGTCAACATTTTCTACTAAAGCTAGAGGAGCCTCTAATTGGATCCCGGCGGGCACCCTATACAGGTCCTAGATACACTGACAGATCAATTTGGCCGATATGCACTAGCTAAGGTTGAAATCCCAGGTAAAGGTATAATGCTAATATGATCTGTGTATGCTCCTAATGTGGAGAACCCTGGACTTTTTCAAAAGCTCACACTGGATATGTCTTTTGGGAGTGCCCATGGCTATTGGGAGGTGACTATAACCATGTCACTGACACAGTTTTAGATCACTCGAATAAAGCCCCTGTTCCAAAATCTTATAACGCCAAAACTTTGGAGGTACTACAAGCTGATTTTGACCTGATTGATGTGTGGTGGCATATGTACCACTTGGGGTGCGTATATATGTTTCTGTTCACATGCATATAATTCCTATGCCCATATAGATAGGATGTTGGTGTCAGGCACTTTGGTGGTTATGCTGGGGGAAGCGGGGTATCAACCGATCATGATCTCAGATTATGTATTGCATTTCATTACTCTCTGGGGCACTGGATCCTCAGTAGGGTCTAAAGCATGGAGACTGGACCCTAGACTATTGAGAAATCAGGGTTACCTTACATATCTAAAGGTAAACTTACAGAAGTTTCTGTACTTTAATCACAGAGGAGATACCTCGCACTGTGCACGGTGCGAAGCTTTGAAAGTATATGTGAGAGGGCAGACAATCGCATTTCCATCACAAGAAAAACATACAGCCACTAGGGACTTGAAATTTCTTAGATCTAAAATCGAAGCCTGTGAGAAGGCACATATGTGTAAGCCCACAGTTGCTTTATATGGGATTCTACAAAAATTAAAATGGGGGTATAATACTTTGTCCAGTGCACAGCTGGAAAGAGCCATCCTCCTTTCAAATGCAGGGCAACAGTTTGATGGGGATAGGGCGGGGAAATACTTAGCCTGGCAAATAAAAAGAAAGGAATCTGCTAAATCAATAAACCAGATTCAGAATGATCAAAGACACAGTGTACGGGGTACAAGTGAAATAGAGAATGCCTTTGGGGCCTTTTATAAGTCTCTGTATTCTTCTGAATGTAGCCCTTCACAGCAGGACTATGATATTTTTTTTAATGGGGTACCTCTCAACAGGATTAGTGCAGCAGAGGTTGGCAAGCTGGATGCACCCATATCTAAACAAGAAATCAGGGCAGCTTTAAAAATTTTAAAGAATGGGAAGGCACCTGGCCCTGATGGCCTGCCAATAGATTTTTACAAGTCCTTTGAAGACCTCCTGCTGGAACCCTTATATGATGCCTTGACTGAGGGACTATAGGAGGGAAGGGTGCCCCCCTCCACACGGTCTGCAACTATAACTGTACTACCCAAGCCGGGTAAGGATCCAACTCTATGTTCCTCCTATAGACAAATTTCTTTGTTAACAGCAGACTATAAGATATTGGCTAAGGCCCTCGTGACTAGGTTAGAAGCAGTGTTACCCAGAATCATACACCCGGACCAAACCAGATTTGTTAAGGGGCAGCTGGGTAAGCATGACATCAGGCGAATGTTGATTATTATATTTCGATGGGCTAGAACTAAATGATCTCATGGCGCTGCTGTGGTCGCTTTAGACGCTGAGAAGGCTTTCGATCATGTGGAGTGGGGGTGCCTGTTTTATACCTTAGAAAGGGTGGGAGTGAAACCTTCATTTTGTGCATGGGTGAGGGCACTATATCAAGGCCCCTTAGCTCAGGTTATGGTAGGTGGGGAGTTGACAGGTTCCTTTCAGCTAGGTCGGGGAACTTGCCAGGTTTGCCCTTTGTCCCCCTTGCTGTATGTCATATCTCTGGAGCCTTTGGCAGCTGCTCTTAGGGGATTAAAGAGTTTACTGGAGGGGGCAGAGAGCATAAAATTGCAATGTATGCAGATGATCAGTTATTGTATTTGCAGAATCCTGCTGAAGACCTGCCTCTAGTTCACAGGCTAATGAGTGCCCTTGGTGCTATATCCGGTCATAAGGTTAATTGGTCTAAGAGTGAACTATTACCAATTGGCTCCAGGGGTTGGGCACAGCTTATTGCCCAATTAGGGGGGCTTCAGCTAGTCCAAAAACTAAAATGCTCCTGGGTACTAATTTCTGCATCTCTGGGGGAGCTGTACAAAATAAACCTTAGGCCGATCCTGAAAGTGATAGCAGAGGACTGTGACAGGTGGAATACACTACCGATATCATTGCTGGTTAGGGTTGGGGTGGTTAAAATGTCCATTTTTCCCAGGTTGCTATACTTTTATCAAACCCTCCCCATTAAGATTCCCCAACTACATTTTAAGCAGGTAGATGCGATAATCCATAAATTTATTTAGAGAGGTGGACGTGCCAAGATACCCCGCACTACATTATATAGGTGACCTGGGGAGGGGGTAGTGGGTCTGCCCAATTTCAAAATGTATTACTGGGTGGCACAACTGTCCTTTATACCTACTGGGGATGACATTTTGGAGGGTACATGGACTGGGTTAGAGGAGGATTTGTTGGAGAGGAACCTCCGTAATGACACCTTAGTTGGTAGTCTGAAAGACTCCGAAGCACTCCGTCTTTGCAATCCCTTTACAAATACTACTAAATCTATTTGGTTAAGTGCTCATAAAAAAGTGGGGTTTGATGGGGGTAACTCTCCTAATCTTAGTATCCTTGGTTTTATGAAATCCGCAGGAGGGTGCACGGTCAGAATGACACAGAGATTATGGGCCTGGAGAAAAAAGGGATTACTTGCAATCAATTAATTGTATGAAGGGGGTTTACTAAGAAGTTTTACACAATTATGCGCCACATGGGACATACCAGCAGGAGACTTCTTCCTTTATCTAACAGTTCCTCACCACTGTAGTATTGATACTGGGGAGTCAATAAGTGGGCGGTCCCCTCCCCATTTGAAGAAGTATTATTTCACCCAAAACCAACTAGTAAGCCTCTGTCTGCCTATTATCGAGCACTCATAGGGACATTCCCCAATCCTCCAAATTCCAACAGGCACAAGTGGAGTACAGACCTTTCCATTGCTATTGCTCGGAAAACCTGGGGTTTGGACTGCTCTCATTTTCTGCATTGCTCGCACAGCAATAAGCTGTGGCAGATCCAGCTTTACTTCCTTCACAGGGCATATGTGATGCCTAGCTGGTTGCATGATCTGGATGATACAGTAATAGGCCATCCACCTGCCCCAAGTGTGCGGAGGATGGGGCTGACTTCCTTCATTTGGCACTTACCTGCCCTAAAGTGGCACCATTTTGGCATTCTATCCATAACATAATGTCCTAGGTTATGGGTTATGCCCCTTCTAAATCCCCCTTACAGTTATTATTGGAGTCAGATCCTGTCCATCCAGAGTATGGAAGGTCAAACCCCCTATGGCCAATAACCTTAATAAATGCTAGGAGAACAATTACACAACTGTGGATGTCTTCCTCATCCCATACTGTGGCAAGATGGATACAAAATGTTAAAAATTGTATGCAGCAGAAGAGGGCACAGCTGGGTGCTTTGGGTTAAACACCGCTCTTTTGGAAAACATGAGAACCTTGCCTGAGAGCCATAGAGGCGGGTATAATCTTAGATTAGCTTACCAGACTGTATCCCTAGAGAACCCTTGAAAATTTGTACATGCATAAATACAAGTTGTATTTCAAACCCAGCTGCCTCCTCACATGGTGCTTGAAGTGATCTTGTACAGACTAATTATGAACCGATACTGACTATAGGTCATTATATGCTACACTTACTGTGTATTTATTCTTAACAATAATAACATCTGAATGTATCCTCTCTATATGAAATAACCTGGCTGTATTGTGAGTGTTCCTCATTCACAATAAAGAAATTTTACAAAAAAAAAAAAAAATAGTGGATCAGCTCCAGGCTAGGATGGTCTTCCAAATGAATTATATAAAATATTTTTCAAAATTTTAGGGAAAGAATTGGTACACATGTACAATTACTGTTTACAGTCAGGGAAACTAGCACATAGTATGTACACAGGTTTACTAATTTTAATACATAAAACAGGACAGAAAGAAATATTGACTAACTGGAGGCCGATTACACTACTTAACTCTGACTACAAAATACTTGCCAACTTTTAAGTAACAGACTTGCAGTTGTATTGGAGGACATAGTTTATACATCCCAAGTCTGTTCAGTACCAGGGAGAAGCATCTCAGATGGGTTACTACTGATCACAAAGTGATGGAAAAAGGAATCTCTGGAGAACTCTCAGGATATTTAATTACTTTAGACCAAATGAAGACTTTTGATAAGGTTATGCATTCCTATATACATATATACAGCAGGTGCAGGGTTTAGGATTCTCCTCATCTACCGTCCACCCGGTAATGGTGGAGAATTCCTAAAGGAGTTCGCCGACTTCATCGTCAACATGGCATTGGAGTCACCCAGATGGTTAATACTGGGTGACTTCAATGCCTGGGTCGACGATGAACTCTCACATTTTGGAAAGAATTTCCTCCAACTTATGACTATGTTGGACCTGTCACAGGTAGTTACCTCTGCTACCCATATAGGAGGTCACTCATTGGATCTAGTATTCCTACTGGATTTGGATATCACGCATTTGGGGGTGGAACCGAATGTGTGGACAGACCATCACACCATAAGATTCAGCTTTGGGGCACCCCCTAATAGGCCTGCCTCTACGGAGTTGGTTCAGTATCGCCCTTTAAGGGGAGTTACCCCAGAGGGTCTATTAGCGGTACTGGACCTATCGGGTATTTCTGGAGAGAGCATGTGTCCAGGAGACCTTGTTCTTGCCTTTAATAAGGCAGTGAACGAGGCCCTGGACCTAGTTGCTCCTGTCCGTGTTCGCCCACTCACTCAGCACCCTAAGACTCTATGGTTTGATGAGTCTTTAAAGGAACTGAGGAGAGTGGGGCGAAGGCTAGAGAGGGCCTGGTGGAAGTCCGGCCTGGAAGCTGACAGACTTAGGTTGATGGATCATTATGGTATCTATCAATCAGCAATCACCGGTAAGAAGGCAGAATTCCTGTCCAGGGAGATTGCTGCTGCGCGAAACCAACCAGCTCAACTCTTTCGGACTGTCGACAGACTGTGCAATCCACTCTGTCTACAGTCTGGAAGAGATTTTTCACAAATAAAGTGTGCTGAGCTTGCTCGGTTTTTCACAGATAAGATTGCCGGCATTAGGTCGGATATCAGCCAGGCTCACTCTTCAAGGGTTTGCGGTGATTGGCGAGGGGAAACAAACACCTGTGTCACCTGGTGTGACTTTGGTAAGCCAGAATTCATGGATATTGTGAGGATTGTCCAGACTGTACGTCCAACCAGCTGTAGTTTGGATCCGGGCCCTACGTCACTATTATTAGGTTGCGTAGATACTATCTGCCCAATCCTTGCTGAAATTGTCTGGAAATCTTTGGAGCAGGGGGTCTTTCCTGATCCCCTAAAGGAGGCGGTCGTTTGACCACTCCTGAAAAAGCCTTCACTGAATCTGGACTGTCCAGCTAACTACAGACCTGTCTCTAACCTGCCCTTTTGGGTAAGGTTATTGAAAAGGTGGTTGCGCTACAACTGGATGACCATCTTACAAATCACAATATCTATGATACTCTTCAATCCAGATTTAGGAAAAGACATAGTACTGAGACTGCTCTTGTTCGAGTTCTAAATGATCTCCTGATTGCGAGAGATCGAAAGGCTCGTACTATTCTAGTCCTTCTTGATCTCTCTGCAGCATTTGATACTGTGGACCATGGTGTGCTTCTGGAACGCCTGTGGCTTTATTGTGGACTGTCTGGTACAGTTCTGCATTGGTTTCGATCTTTCCTCACGGGTTGGAGACAGAGGGTTATCACCGGAATTTATTCCTCTGATGCCATCTTCTTGTCCTGTGGGGTACCGCAGGGTTCCATTTTGGCACCCATGTTGTTCGCGGTTTATATGCTGCCATTGGGAGACATTATTAGGCGATACAGTCTGGGTTTTCACTGCTATGCAGATGACACCCAGCTGTATCTGTCCTTTAGTCCCGGACAGGAAGATGCAGTCTCCATACTTAACAGCTGTCTATCCGAGATCAAGAACTGGATGAGTGCTAGCTGGCTGAGGTTAAACCCGGATAAGACTGAGGTGATGGCGGTAGACCCAGGTCACCTTGAGGCGGGTTGTAGGGCTGGACTTCCTTCGGGCATATGGATTTATGGTGCCCAGCTCCCAACCTCAGACCGGGTGCGTAATCTGGGCATTATCATTGACGACGGTTTGACCCTAAAATCGCAGGTGTCATCCGTTGTCAAATCTTCCTTTTACCATCTTAGGAATATCACCCGGGTGAAACACCTAGTTCCTCTGGCTGACCTTTCTATACTGATCCATGCCTTTGTGACCTCTCGCCTTGATTACTGCAATGCCCTGTACCTAGGGCTACCGGGGGTTGATATCCGCCGTTTGCAGCTGGTGCAGAACGCAGCAGCCAGGCTTTTGACTGGGACATCCAGAAGTAGTCATATTATGCCTGTGCTGCGCGGACTGTACTGGCTGCCGGTTCAGTGGCGGATCACCTTCAAGGTCGGCTTACTGGCCCATAAAGCCCTACACGAACAGGGACCGCGGTACCTGCAAGATCTCCTTATTCCCTACTGTCTCTCTCGCTCACTCCGATCCACCGATGAGGGATTGCTAGAGATTCCCAGGGTATGTTTAAAAACATCTGGGGCACGTGCATTTTCTTACGCTGCCCCCACCCTGTGGAATTCTCTACCTCGTCGGATACGTAGCTGCCTGACCGTCGAGAGTTTTAAGTTGGAGTTAAAAACATATTTATTCCAAAAGCACATGGAGAGTGATTTTATTGTGATTTTACTGTGAATTTTATTGTGATTTTATTGTTATTATTGTTATTTTGTCATAGTTTGTAAATTCTAATGTTTGCTTAATTGTACAGCGCTTTGGTTTTGAAAAGCGCTTAAAAATAAAATTTACTTACTTACTTACTTACTATATGTGGCAGTGTATGCAACATTATGGGATACTGGAGGAAATGACTGGGTGGATCAAAGCTTGTTATCTATCAGGAACTGTAACCCCCTATGTAAATGGCTGGCTGGGTAGAGAATGTAAAATCTTGAGAAGGGTAAGACAGGGCTGCCCTCTTAGACTGCTATTATATATATCTTGATCTTAGAACCTCTTATCAGACAAATAAATGAAAATGATCAAATTAGAGGGCTTTCCATCTCCAGTGATGACATACAAGTAAAAACAGACTTGTGTCTACTTTTAGTGGACAAACCATCCACTCAGGTGGCAGCATCTATATTAAAATATTTTACGATAAGTACGGGAGCACAATTAACTTTGAGAAAAGTAAGTGTATGACTACTGGAATAGACAAAGTAGATAGCACATATCTTAAGGAGATACCTTTCTGCATGGGTTTTACTAAAATACTGGGAATTTATTTTGGAAAAAGAGATATTTTTTTTATAATTGGGAACAACTCTTGCAAGAAGTAAAAATAAAGGTGGCAAGATTGAATAAGTGGCGTATGTTGAAGAAAAAGAGTATACATGGCAAAAACATTCCTTCTTAGTATGTTTTTACACCTATGCATAGTTTTTCCACAACTGAAGCAGCTGGAAACTTCAATATATAGTGTGTTTTTTCAGTGCATATTGGATAATAAACTGAACCCCTTCAAGAGGGGTATTACATATTTGCCACTCAAGGAAGGAGGCTTGGGAATTGTTAATCCCATAGTGGGTTTTTTTGTATGTTTTTATATAACAACATTAATCCTTTATTAGGCCTTTCAAGGAAGCTGTGGCCCCCCTGGCTGTTGGACCAGGGACAACCCTGGCTCCAGTCCTGGAAAATACTTAAAGCAATTCTGAGACAAAAATCTTTATCAGAATTACTCCTATATTTACAGTATTGTCTGGGGAAGCTAAAAGTATGGCTCTTAACAAAACAAAGCTTGATACAGAAGTCAAGGAAAGAGAAGTATGTGCATATTTTGTCTGGTTTCTTTTTGGAGCCCCCTCTTTTGGCAAATACAATCTGAGAAGCTACAGATAAGGACCATGCTCATGCATCACCGGCTGCCTGCACATATGTGGGACGTCCTGTGGTTGTGTCTGCATGGGAAACTTAACATTAAGAACCATTTGAAACATAAAGATCGTATGGAGAGATTTTGTCTAAGAACAGAGTCATGTTTTGCAGTATATGAAACAATGCAACATCTTTATTTGGATTGCCCTTATATAACATCTTTTTGGGTAATATTATTAAAACACTGGAAGCAATCACCTTTTCATGTAATAACAACAGACATCATGTTCTTAGGAATACTTCCAGATGCATGGAGGAAGTATGAAGACAATATGATCCATCTTATTTTGTTAATTTTTAAGTATTTTATTTGGTAAATGAGATGTCAGCTCTCTCTAAGACAGCAGTATATATTTCAACATAAACACTTTTTTGGACCATTCATGGTGCTATTTGTCAGTTAAAAAAGCAAGAGAAATTAAAGGTTTCACCTAAAGTTTTCCAAATATTGTGGAAGAATGTAGACTGGTTAGATTAAGCAAGGAAACTGTACAGTGAGGTGAGGTAGTGTTGGGAGGGGGATATTCCTCCCTAAATCAGTACTAATAGGCCTGCATGATTTTACACAAGCTTGTGATTTAAGCTGGTGGGGGAAAATGGATAAAACAATTATGAAGGTATAATAGGATTGTTGCTAATGAAACATATCTAGCAATACAAGGAGAGTTTTGTATGAATAATCATAAGTATTTTTAAGTTTCTTTAAGACCCCTTTTCCACCCCTGTTTTGCTTTATATAACTCCCTGATTCTAGAGTTGAGGGATTTTTGACAGAGGGTATGCTATAATGCTGTTTTGCTTTTATTATCAAGTTTTTGATTTAAATATTGAATTTGAATGTGACTCTAATGGTTCATTCCTTAATTGATTGGAAGTTGGAAAAATCCCCTACTCTTAAGTAGGGGAGGGGGGACAGAAAGTATGATTTAATACTCATTTATGTTTCTACTATTAGTTTTTGTTGTATATATCATTTCAAAATGATTTTAATATGTTTATATCATGTGTGGTGTTTTGACAGTTATAACAAACATTCCTCTACTCCTGCGGGTGGTAGGTGGAAAGGGAACAGATTTAAAGAGCTAGTGTACTGCTTGAAATTAATAGCAATTTTCAGATGCAGTCAGCTATCACTTCCAATATCTGAGGTATTTTTGTATTTTCTATTTGCTAATTAGAAGATTTTCCACCTGGCAGTACTGGGGTGATGTGTGGAGCAGCACTCTATAGGGAGGAAAAAAAAGTCAGTTCTGTTCCTCCCACTACATCGTCGGAAATGAGACCAAACACCTTGAGGCACCACAATTCTTGCAGCCTGAGCAGTGACTTTCACAAGCTACCAATCAAAATGCAGGAAATTGTGACATCACTAGTAACCAGGGAGAGCCAGTCCCTCCTGCCTCATGTGAAAGTGAAACCTGGCAGTGAGAAATGGTTCTCATTGGTTGCTAGTATTGTCATAGTCAGTGTGGTCTCAGTGTTGATGTAGTGGGAGGAACAAAACTGACTTTTTTCCCCTCCAGAGTGTTGCTCCACACATCACCCCAGTACTGCCAGGTGGAAAATCTTCTAATTAGCAAACAGAAAAGAATAAATACTTGAGATATAAGAAGTGATAGCTGACTACATCTGAAAGTTACAATTAATTGCAGGCAGTTTCCAGGCAGTACACTAGCTCTTTAAAATGTACAGTATTTGATTTTTGAGTGTTTTCCATGGTTTTCTGTATTAATTTGAAGTGAAGTTAACCTGTTTGTATTATTATTTGTTTATGGAAGTACAGTATTAATAAAAAATTCTCCTACTTTTTTTGAGAAGTACTATGGGATCTTTAATGTCCACCTGAACAACTACCAGAACAGACAGACAGGACCTCAGTTTAACATCTCATCTGAAACACAGCACCTCAGGAGTGTAGCAGTTACCCCCTCCAGCATGACACCCCAACAGGGAAACCTGAAAACAGACTATTACAGTAACAGTTGCTATAATAGTCTGTTTTCAGGTGATGCTTTTCTCCTGGTGTTCTGTCCCCTTCCCGGAACAACTTAGACCTGGAGCTGATGATATAAAAATCTGGGGGGTGCAGGGACATAGCCCCCCAGAAAAAAACATTTCCTTTTGGGACAGCACAATACCAGTGTTAGTATTGTGCCGTCCCTGTGCAGTAGGTCGGCAAATTTACTGTTGACTTCCAGTGGTGCTTCCAGAGTGCAGCACCCACCTCATGCTGTACTATAGTGTCAGTATTGGGATTTAACCCACGTGCCTGGTGTGGGGATAGAACCCACAGCCTTCTGATCTTTTGGCCTCAGAGGTGAGTGTGCAACCCATTGAGCCAATTACACTGTGAATGGTACCAACTGCTTCACCAGTAACGTGTGAATGATATTCAAGGTCTTTTGCTGAACCTCAATTGCAAAACCAGCCTTTTAATGGGATGAGCCTCTGTGGTAAAAATGTAGAGGAGGCACTTAAAGTGGTCATCAACAAGATATTAACCCTAAATTGCATGAAAAACATCCTTACTACCGCTCACAGAGGAAATAGTTGTGGTTTCTTCCATTAGCATCAGTGGCCCTTTCGTGGCAATCCAAGGGAAAGGGGTTTTAACCAATAGAACATGTTTAGGCCCTTCCAGCAAAAGCAAAAACATCAGAACAAGGTTCAGCAAGTGCAGTCCCCAAGAACAACCCTCTGATGGTATGCCAGCTCCTGGTCCACCTGAACTGCCTCAGGTAGACAATTAAGTACCAGTGTGAGTGGGGGCTTACTGGCCCTTTTCTGCCAGCTGTGGGAGTCCATTACAACAGCCAAGTTGGGCTGGGCAATCAACCATGAATGTTACTCTTTAAAAATGATAAAACACCCATAGAATTGTCGGCCAGGAAAATGTTTTGGCTTCACTGTCCCATGGCAAACATCTTTCTTTGAAATTAATAAGGATGTTACAAAACAGGGCAGTAAATAGTAGTGGAGTAAGAGAAGTTCAGAGGCTTTAATTCCAAACAATTTCCAATTATCAAGACAACAGAAGGCATGTGACTGATTCTGCATCTCAGACATGAAGTGCAAAATGTTCAGGATGGTGTCTCTGGCCCATGCTACCACACTTGAAACAGCAGAAATGTTGGCCTCTCTGAAAGTGAAGAATGCACATTGGCACTTGCCCATCAGGATGACTCACTGCAAGTACCTCAGGTTTTGTGTAGGCTTTAATCATTACCAGTTCAGAGTCCTCCAATTTTGGGCTAACATCAGCACTGCTTGTCTTTTCCAAATGCATCACAGTTCTAGCAGCTCCACAGAAAGTAATGAACACAAGTGTTTCCTTACCTGGATGTCTGATTCATAAAAAGACCAACCAGGCATCAGACAGAAGCAGCAGTATAGCTAGTGTGTTCATTCCTCATCTTCACAAGTGCCTTCCTAAAAATACTCAAGTCTCATCTGGTTCTGATTTAGAGACTTCAGTTACAGGACTAGTTGTCCTGTATTGCTCTCAGGCCAGGTTCTTTTTGTCCAAGGATAGAGCAGAATCAATTGTGCAGATGGCCTGTTATGTCAGAATAAAGGATAAAGTGACAGCACTGACCATGCAGAGGATGATAGGTCTTATGGCAGCCACAAACATTTCAGTACACCTCACAAGACTGCACAAGGAGACCCTTCAGTGCATGCTCAGCAACCAGTTGTCTCAGGCATCCCAACCACAGGAGTACCTCATGACAAGTCCTCTAACTAGATCTCTTCTGTGGTAGACCATGAAAGGGAATTCCCTCCTGAGATCCCAATTCTCTCACCCAGAGGCACAAGGCATGGCAGCAATGAATGTATCCTTTTCTGTGCTGGGGAGCACAGAACCAGGATATTCAAAGCCTGGGAACCTAGTCAGTCCAGAAACAGCATCTCTACATTCATGTATTGGAGATGAGGGCAGTTCTGTACCTGATTTAAACCCTGTTAAATGTACCTCAAAATGAGGTACTATGTGCAGTAGCGTCATTTCACCAGAGGCATGTGGGTTGCAAAGCTACTCTACCCACCACATTTTTTATAAATAAATACTAGGGAAACCATGTTTTAGGAGTTTCTAGGGGGCTGCAAGGGACATCACAGGGGTTGCAAAGAAATCATAAGGGTCTCAACTGCAACCCCTAGCTACCCCTGATTGATACTCCTGAGTATGTGTGTCATGTTCTTCATAAAAGCAAGGGAGAACCTCTCCTACCCTCTGTGCAAGGACTCAATAAGGGTTTGGGAGAAACATATTGTTCACATCCAGGCCACTCATATTCTGGTAGTGGACATTGACCTGGCAGACAATCTCAGTCAAACAGTGGTAGCCCCAAACAAGTGATCTCTCTCAGCAAGTGGAGTGAGCATGACTTAGAAGTTGTTGTTTTTGTTTTTCCTTTGCCACCACAACACAAAACTGCCATACTGCTCAAGAAATCAAAAGCATGTGGTTTTCTGTCAGAATATGTTCAGGCTGCGGTGGACAGGTAAATTTCCCAGTGCCTTTCCACCAGTCACTCTTACTCAGAGATTCTTCCTCAAGCTAAAGGCCAATGAAAATTAAATGTTCCTGATTATACCATGTTGGCCACAACAGGTATCATGTCCTTTGCTTCATCAGATGACAATTCAAGTTTTACAGAACCTACCATTCAGATCAACCTGATTGACCCAGTATCATGGTCACCTGGTGCATCTGAATCTTGTCTCCAAGCTTGGTTCTTGAGGATGTAGAAGTCATCCTGTTCTGGATTTATAAACTAGTGCCCTATGTTCTGCTGACAGCAAGGAAGCCCTCCCTAGAAAGACTTAAAGAGTCAACTGCTATGTGGAATTGTTCCTCTATCTGGTACTTCAAGATACTGCACCTGTAGACTTCTGCACCAACCCTCTGTAGCAGGTTGTAAAGTGTCTGTTAGACATCTCAAAAACTGGTCTACAATACTTATTACTCAGAGTTGATTTAACAGTTATTTCAGCCTATTATAAGCTAGTCTGTGAACTTCTAATGGCACAACTGCCTTTCTTCAGGAGGTTTCTCATAGGCATGTTGCATTTGACTCCACCAGTCAGGAAACCAGTGGCCAACTGGGATCTCAGTTTTGTGCTGGAGAGGCCTATTCTTAATCCTTTCAAAACAGCTGTTATGTGATAGTTGAAATTCATA
This sequence comes from Neoceratodus forsteri, assembly GCA_016271365.2. Lineage (NCBI taxonomy): Eukaryota > Metazoa > Chordata > Ceratodontiformes > Ceratodontidae > Neoceratodus > Neoceratodus forsteri. The sequence continues at coordinate 591,848,010 of CM028133.1, read as the reverse complement.
GCATGGGCAACATTGTTTACTCATAGCCATTTCTTCAGCTCACAGAGTATCAGAGCTACAAGTCTTAGCGACTGATCTTGTCTATACAGTATTCCACAGGGATAAGGTAGCTCTGTATAATACATACCCCCAAGTTTCTGCCAAAGGTAGTGTCTGATTTTCACATCATTGATTCTGCTAGCACTCTTTACTAAACCAGAGAACCATGGGTAATATTTGCTCCATTATCTTGATGTCAGAAGAATTCTCAGCTTCTGCCTCACTTATTCAAAAAGTACAAGCAATAAATTTCAGCTGTTTGTCACAACCTGTCTCAGTCATAAAGGGGCTCTAATTTTCAAACAGTTGCTGTCTAACTGGATTGTCAGTTGCATTCAGCATTGTTATTCACTGGCAGGAATGCATGTGGAAGGTTCTGTCAGAGCTCACTAAACTCAAGCTTTGGTTACATCAATGGCTTTACTCATATTGGTCCCTATCACAGAGGCACGTAGGGCCAGAACTCAGAGTAGTGTTCACACATTTATAAAACACTATACTCTAGATGTCATCTAGGAAACATAAAAGTTTTAAATTGGCTGTACTAGAGTATTTGCTGTTTTCATGACTCCTGTTGTCTCCAGCCCCCATTCAGGGGGTAGATACTATTGATTATCACAAATTCACTCAGCAGGTCAGACCCTCTACTCCCAAAGTGCCAACCTCTGATCTCAGTCTTGTGAACATTGTAACAGACAAGGTAACCTTCTTGTCTGTTTTTTGTGAGTTTGGATCAACCTATGGTCTCTGTTCTGGAGGGATTTAAACTGTAACCTCTTGCTAGCATACCCAATGCACAGGCTCAGATATATCTGTCTTCGTGGGGACAGGTATCTTTGCCTACGGGCACCTAACCAGGTATTTAGAGATGAACCCTTAAAACTTAATAAAGACCTCAGATTAAAAATGCTTCTGTTTCCAGTTTGGCACCACCATACAAGCTTATGTCTGCTGAACCATAAATATTTCTTAGCAAAGGAAAGCAATTCAAAGACAGACCAGGTTTGCTCTAAAATTAGAGTTTTTACTAAAATATATAATAATATGTCAAACATACAATACAGAACTCTTATAACACAAGACATACATATCTTTAAACAAAACAAGGTTTAAAACAGTGCAATTCCTACAACTAGATTTAGATTTTGTCTAGCTTTCTAAATACCTGTTTTCAGTGCTCAGATGTTTCCTTAGTCACTGTCAGATACAAATGCCTCTCTATAGTGAAATAGAATAATCTTTTCAAGCAGCATTGGCCAACCCCTTTTGGATGAAGTCATGCAGCCCCTCCTCTGGTCAAATATCTAACAAAAATAAATTTTTATACAACCACAGGATGTAATTTTAGTGATCTATACTATACAGCTATACAGGATGTATTAATTCTGCAACCTTAGCATAACTCAAGTTTCAATGACATCTCTTTTGATCTCATAATGTACCCTCTTCACACAGGCCTCAATATATAATAATATGTCAAACATACAATACAGAACTCTTATAACACAAGACATACATATCTTTAAACAAAACAAGGTTTAAAACAGTGCAATTCCTACAACTAGATTTAGATTTTGTCTAGCTTTCTAAATACCTGTTTTCAGTGCTCAGATGTTTCCTTAGTCACTGTCAGATACAAATGCCTCTCTATAGTGAAATAGAATAATCTTTTCAAGCAGTATTGGCCAACCCCTTTTGGATGAAGTCATGCAGCCCCTCCTCTGGTCAAATATCTAACAAAAATAAATTTTTATACAACCACAGGATGTAATTTTAGTGATCTATACTATACAGCTATACAGGATGTATTAATTCTGCAGCCTTAGCATAACTCAAGTTTCAATGACACCTCTTTTGATCTCATAATGTACCCTCTTCACACAGGCTTCATAGGGCAATTTACAACCTTACACCTCTATGTAACATCCTAGCTTCTGTTATTTTAATGTCATAAACCTAGTTTATGATTTCTCTCTTAACAAAATTAACTTAACAACTCTGTAATTAGCTCAGAGAAACAGGATCCTTAATAAGAGTCTTCCAGTAACACATTGCCTCTAAAAAGACTGAGTGTGTGATACAATGCTGTCAGCAGTTCTCTTGGCCTGCATCTGTCAGCTAAAATCTGGGGGAGGGATGAGAGAGGTCATTCCTAGAGCATTTGATTTTCAGCAGAGATAGTCATAACACATTTTATATAAAAAAATATAATACAGCACTCAGAACTGGCTGTCTACTTCACATTGATCACTCAACCAAAGAGTGTAGCTCTATGGAGAAGATTGATTCCAGAAGGATAAGAACTTTACTTACCACAGCTCTTGATCTTCTATATGATGTCCTTCCTTGGGCCATACTAGCCCACCCACTATCTCCCAAACTTACAAATGCTTTTTACTGTATGTGTAAGTGTTTTTAAGTTCTGGCCCTCAATAGATGTATGGTGTGCAAAGATAAGTTGTGTTTTTCATCACTTCATTCGAGGACTATGTTATCATATGCATTTTTTGCGATACTAAATTTATGCTGAAAATGTTTTAATCTGTATCTTTTTTTCTCTTCTTCTTAGTAATGTAGATAATTAGGTGGTTGTGGCCAGTACAACTTTATATGCTGTAAGAGTGGTCCTGGGACATATGTTAGTGTAATGCGATAGTGTCACCAACCCTAAAAGTTTGTGTTCCCTCAGGGTCATAATGCCTCTAGTTCCAAAGAGACTGGCCTTATGGAGGAGATAACCTTGAAGAAGAGCTATGGTGATTAACATTTCTTTATATCTGTTCCACATACCATAGAACAGTAGAGTTATGGAGATATTTGCATTTAACTAGGATATTTTTCCCTCGGACCTGCTCTTCTCCTTATTCCAAGGTTTTGTCGAAAGCATTTATTTAATGATTATTTACATTTATCTTAAGGACAAAACCCCCTATCTCTCCATTTTCTCCCTTATCATCTATTCCATCAGAGTCACCACATTTCCACCAGCCTTCGGTCCTAAAGAAGGTGGAGTGTCTGCCCTCTCTGGGAGTACTCAAATGACTGTGCCCCCCACTCACTGTAAGCCAGATCCCTTAACTGAATGATGAACTAGTCTGCTGCTGGTCCAAGTGCTGGATAATGGGATTATCATTCAAACCCGGTTCTTCCAGGAGGCAACACTAAAAAATGCCTCCACAGTACTATGCTGACCAACTTAAATTGAACTACTGACCTCTAGATTGTCATGATTGCAGATTGATGTCATTTTAAAAGTTAGCATTTTCTGTATACAAAGGAGGATGTAATGTTTATCAGTGTAGTGTGCATTAGTTGTGAAAACAATTTAAATGTAAAAGCAAGTAGAAAAAAAAGTTTCCCTCCCTTAGATGGCCAGAGCCCCCACACCCTCCCTTGTCCTCCTGTCCCTTAAAGAAATAGAAAACAATTTCTTATCTGCAATCATTCCTGTCCCCCAAACCCCATCTTTTTCAACCCATTATTTTCCCTAATCTGCCCCCTAAGCTTTTTGTGGGCAAAAATATTTAATTTACCAACTGTCCACTATGACCCTCAGTCAATGAAGGGGGTCAATAAAGGTATTCCCAACCATTTAGTCAGGTTCTCTCACTCCTTCTGCACAACAGTATCTTTAAAGTGATTGTCCTTCCCTAACCCCAACTGTGGCAGTGCTGTTATGAGCAAAATAATAATTACCAACCCAATTTATGGTGAAGAGCAACAAGAATAATTTGATTGCTCAGTCAGCTTACCCCGCAAAAGTCTTACTCAGTCTGTCAATAGATAAGAAGAGGGCGGGGAGTGGGATCTGCCTAAGGAGTGATGCTAGAGTGCCATGAAGGATTGCAAAGAAGATCCTTGATTGCTCAGTTAGCTCCTCTGTGATTTTCAAGTGACAGTCTGCCTAGAGTCACTCAGTGATACTAGGCAGACCACACCTACCCCTTCCCTATGCTCTGCTGCTGTTGATAAAGGGAGGGAGGATGGTGCCAACTGAATGTTCAGAGTGTTCATTTTGTCACCTTTCCATCATGTATTAGGGTTGTGGTTACACAAGTACCAGTAATGTGCATTTTCCCATACAAGACCAACTGGAGGTGTAGGTAAGAGAGGGAGAAACCACTCTCAGGTGTGGGGGGCCTGACTGAGCAGCCATGATTGCTTACTGTGTTATATATTGCCAACTCTCCAATTGCAGATCAGGCACTGAAATGTGTTTGCCCATAGAGTGCTGGGGGGTTGTCTTAAGGATGAGGATGGTTTGTAAAAGACAATGTGAAGTGGGTAAAGAAGGGCAGGCAGGATGCAAGACAGGATCTTTTTTTTGTACCATAATTGAAGACAGGGGAACAAGGAAGGGAAATAAGAGATGACCAGTGGAGGGGGCATGGTAATAGCCCTTGTCACCTTGGGAAGGGGGACAGTCCAAAAACTTGACTGAGTATTTTCCAGAAGGTATTCACACACTCCTATTTGTTTGTTCACTTGCGCTTGCACAAGGAATGTCTTGCTACTAAATGAAAGGCTTGTCTGTTGTTCAGTGGCCAAGCAGCCAGTCACTCCCACTTCGTGAGCTATATAAGCAGTTCCTCTAAGCCTCATTGTGAAGCATTTTTTCTTTGCAGCTGGAGGCTATGTTGGTTTGTCCTCTGAGCTAGCTGGTGCCTCCCCCCGCCTGCTGTTTCTGTGTGTCTCTGCTGGACTTTGGTGTTTGTTTTCCTGCTTCTGGTTTGTATCTTTCCTCCGGCTGTGTGCTTCCTTGTGTTTTGTGTTTCTTGTTTTTAGGCCTTCCCTGTTTTCTGTTTTGCTGTGTTTTGGTTTTGTCTTTTTTGGGGGCTTTATTTCTAAGCTCCTAGCTTACTGCTTCCAGAGCTTATACTGCTTGCTTTGCTTACTCGCAACTCTCAAATTACTTGCACAGCAACTCCTAGCATTCTGCTACAGAGAGCTCATGCTACTGCTTTCAGTTACCTACAACTACAGCCACTGCTACTGACTGTTTACTTTAATTACTATTGTACCCAGTGCCTGTGTTTTACGCTGTGCTCACCATGCTCAAACTACTGCAATGCAACTGCAATTATAATCTGTGTGTTTCAGCTGAGCCATAGCTGCTCCATGTTGCATACTCAATTCTTTTCACCCGACACAGTTTACTGACCTCAGCTGTGCTTCTCATTGCTGCTCTCATTCTCTTGTAGCTTCATTGCACTGACTGGCTACACCTGCTTTCAAGCATTGTCTCCTGTTTTATTGCTCTTACAGTACAAGTCTGAGGTCAGCTAACTAAGCTCCTGCTGAGGCTGTTAATATAGTTTTGTTATTAAAATTGCCTCACTACCGAAAATCCTCAGAGTGTTTGTCACCTTGATTTGGCTATTCCTATTTGGCAGGCTTGCCCCCAATTCATTGCTGTTTAGTTGCTATACCATATGTTATGCAGGTTCTCCTATCACTGCTACTGCTTATTGACCTACGTGCAGGTCCACTCTGCTTACACAACCGTCAATCCTTGCTTATACAAACCATTGTTTCATGCCTACTGCCATCCCCTCGGCTTTAGCCTGGGATTCTGCTGCACTCAATCTGCATTCAACCTTGCAAGGTCTCAGCACTCAATGCTCATTACGATCTCAGCACACCCTGCTAATTCAGCTCGCCAGCTTTTCGGCTGTCAATCACATTCTGGGGCATGCCAGCCATTCTATTCTGGCGCAGAGCTCCTGCAGCCGACGGTCTCGCTCGGCTTTAGTCCGCATCTCGAGCGTGTCCAACTTCGGGTGGAATCCTTCTCACCTGGCCCATAGCTGGGAATATCCTTGCCCCAGGCTTGGCTTTGGCTGCCTGCTATGTGACAGCAGTTCCTGGTGTAGAATTTAAGACTAGCGGTGAAGGGTGGTTATGATGATCTCCTTTGGATAAAGTGTTCCACTATATAGTGTTTCCCTAGCAAGGCAACTTCACCTCATCCTCCCTACGACTGCCTCTGGTCCACCTGGTTTGATTTAGGGTGGGTAGGCCAGGTCAGTGCATCAGCAATTGTTGCTCTCCTCCTGTGCCTTGGATGCATGTATTGTTGCAGAGTTTTCTTGCAACCTTTCACAGCGTTCCCACTAGAGGGTTTGAGTGAGAGCCTTCTTCCAAATTGGAATATTTTCCACCTCCCTTTAATTGGGTTTCCCAAATTGCAGCTGCAGAGCCATCACTAAATAAACTATCCCAAGCCTGGAGGGAAGGCGATCTAGGCCTTGGATCCCCAGAGATTTCCTCCTCATAGGGTTTTTTTTCTCTCATCCATTGCCTCAGGTCATAACACTTAGTTAGCTTAGTTGTTTCCCCTAATTTCTTAGGTAGGTTCCGTTGTTGGATGGAGGTGGAGGATCTCCTTCCATTCCTACTCTCCTTAGGGGATCCCCTACTCTCAAAGCAAACCAGCAGTATCATGCTACGCAGACCTGGGCAGTCATTACAACAACTGCGCATCTCATTGCATTATCAAACTGCCTATACTTCTCCACTACTACGTTACAGTTACTACTCCTATGTCACAGTTACTGCTTGCTCATATGCTTCATGTTGCCTCCTTTTTGGGAATAATACTACATTTTTTGGAGATTCCTAAGGTACCTTTAGCCATGGGAACCATCCCGTTGCACCTCTAGGGGTGGAACCCTCTCTGAGGTTTCCTTGCCTCATACCCTTACAGGGTGGTAATTCCTCTGGAATAGATAGTGCGCATGGCTAAAACCAGACTAACACAGTTGCACAAGCATAACACTATACTGGCTGCATAGGCCAGTGAAATGAAAGGCTTGCCTGTAATTTGGTGGCCAAGCAGCCAGCCACTCCCACTTCCTAAGCTATATAAGCAGTTCCCTCTAAGCCTCACTGTGAAGCATTTTTTCCTTGCCCCACCATCCTCCCCTCCTCCTCCAGTGGCAGCACTCTCTCCTTATGGGGATTCCTAAGGCACCTTTAGCCACAGAAACCATCCTATTGCACTTTTAGTGGTGGAACCCTCTCAGAGGGTTCTTTGCCTTCGTACCCCTACAGGGTGGTAATTCCTCTGGAATAGAGAGTGCGAATGGCCAAAACCAAACTAACACAGTTGCACAAGCATAACACTATACTGGTTGCGTAGGCCAGTAAACTAGAAGTTTGTGTCACTGCTGAGTCAATATAGCAGGCAGTATAGCACAGTGGTTTAAGGCTCTGAGCTGCAAACCTGGAGACCTGGATTTGAATCGCTCAGCCCCCACTTGCATACTGTGTGACCCTGAGCAAGTCATTTAACTTCCTTGTGCTCCCAGGTCACACCTGTAAACAAGCTTCAGCTTAGTGTGTCTCTCCTGGTTAAAAAAATAAATAAATATTACAGCTGAAACTGCAAAGGGCTTGACAATATAGTTCAATGACCAGGCACTCTGGTCATGACAGTAGTTCTGCTTGCTGACATGGCATGTTTTGTAGCTGAAAGAAATGACCCACTCCAGTGAGAGTGCTTCATTTCTTTCTGCAGCTGTAACTCCAGGCATGCGCATTACAGTTGACACTAATGCACATGGGCGAGTTACAGTTATTGCCGGCTCATGCCATCCATCACACCCTCTCTCCCCTGTCCATGCTCCTCTGATCCCCCTCCCCAGCTTCTACATTAGCCATAGTGCAGCTTTACTTATTGGCAGCTCCTGCCACCCAGAGCACTCTCTGTCCCCAGTCCTCACTCCTCTGACCCCCTCCCCAGGCTTCTACATTAGCCACGGTGCAGCTTCTTTTTACAATGACACTGGGGTGCCCAGTTCCCTAGTGTCCTATCATGTGCATCAGTCCACTTTTTTACTTTCTCCTCCCTCTAATACTCCATGTCAGAACCCACACACCCCACACCCCGAAACACAAGATTGACACTGGGGGTGCCCAATCCCCCACAGTCATGACTGTGAATCCTCTGTCTTTTTTTTCTAAAACCTGAAAATAAGAAAAATGTCCATCGTTGTCTATTGTGCCATTATCCCCTCAACCAATCCACTCAGCACCCCCCCAAAGCCCGTACTTACCCACCAGGAGGCCCAGCACTGTAATCTTCTATGGACTGCAGAAATGTCTTCACTCTTCAAAGCCAGATAGCAAACTGAAGAAACAGGTATGCAGTACAATGTGTTTCAAAGGGGTTTGAACTTCATGCCATAACTTGTTTTACATGACCCGCTGCTTTGAACTGTGCATCCTACTCTGTTGTTAATGCCACCTGAAATCAATGAACAGAACTTTTTTTTTTAAAGAACACTATAAAACGTCTTTAAACCCCATTGAAATACATTGTACTGCATACCTGTTTCCTCAGTGCACAATCAGGCTTTGAAGAGTGAAGTCCCAGTATCGTTATTCCCATATTTACAGTGAGACTGTCTATTTGAGATTGAAATCTGTTTTTCCTGAATTTTCCTCAACTGGCTTAAGATGTAGGAGCCCCACTTATGTAAAAGATGGTGACAATGTTAATATGTTAGTTGCCCTGTCTTTTTCACTGGTTTTCGGCTAAATTTCAGGTTAGCACCATGGTAAGCAACAAAGTATGTCCTTTCACTACTCACCTAGCCTAACTTGTTTGGAACCACCTAAATTACCGAGAACTATTCCAATAAAGTTGCAGTTGAGTTTTTTTTTTTTTCTGGTGCCAGGTTGTCCTCTGTGTCAGATTACACAGAGAAAGAGAAGAACCCAAACCCATAAATATACTTTCCCATATCTGTAGTTTGGAAAATACCTTTCTCTAACTGGATGAAAGACACCTTTGTACTGTACAGTACTGTAGCCTAGCCCCAGATTATACAGTTCATATGCAGTATAGTCTTTTATCATAGATGTCACAGTGTTACACATGCTGCTGCATCTCATCATAACATAATAGTGTGAGAATCTAAAGGGCTTAGAGCCCATTGTGTCTAGCCATCATGTGAAAGTGACTTTACCTAATCTGTGTTATTTGAGGATAGGGTGCTACCATGTCTAAAAGCTCTAATGTGGGGGAAAAATGTCTCTCACATGCATTTTAGTTTGTATTTTTTGCACCCTCGCTGTCTGGAAACATTGTTATCAGTGTGAACAAATACAGCAATGACATACATGCCATGAAGTGATGAGGCAACAACTCGCTATTTTAGGTGAAAGTTTCACAACTATAGTCATCGACTGAGGTGGGATTTGAACACGCAGTGCAATCTCTTCTGTGATATATTTTATAGTTGTGTTATCAATAAAAAAATTAAAAAAGCAGTTCTGACAAAGAGAACCATTTTCTCAACTTTTACTTCACTGAAACCAATCTCACATGAAAAGTGTCTTACTTTGAAATACAGTGATTATAATAATCATGACACTGCAGTGATCTGTAGGACACAAACTTGAAACTATCCTAACATCAAGATGCAAATAGGAAACATTATACAGATACATCGTATTTTTAGATGTTTTTAAGAAATGTATTTCACCAACATAGTACATTTTTTATTATCATGAAGATCAGACAAAAATATACACAAACTTGTAACTGTAAGCAGTTTTTTTTTAAACTGGAAAATAGAAGGGAGCACACACATATTAAGTGGAAGCAGAGTTGTTTTATTAGATCGTGAAAACCACAGAGCAACTCCCCTACATGTCTCTAGCTGAATACAGAGGCTTCATTAGGGGCAGAGTCTGTCTTCAAACATGCACAATTAAATACAGATATTCTTTTATCTAATTGCTTGTAATATACAAGTGTTTATTAGATTTGGCTGTGCATTCAATCACGTTTTAGTGCAAATAACAAGAGACAGTGTAAACAGTGACCCCTGATGAAGAACTGTTGGGTTCCATGCATCGGGTGTGTTTAGTGCTGCCTGCTTGGAACCGCCATCAAATCACCTTAACTGCAATTACTGGCTGAGAGAATTTTTTTGTTACTTGCAGCAAGAAACCTGTTTTTCTGTGTTTTAAAAAAGGCCAGTGCTTTGTGTAATATATTACATCTACCCATATTTATTTAAAAAAAATATTGTCTTATGTTGTTTTAAATGAGCAATTGTTTAACACAGTGAATGCTAAATTTATCATTAGTAAATTGCACAATATAGCTCTGTAAACTATCAACAAGGATTCCTGGAAGATCAAGTAGCAGGGTTAAAAATGATCAGCCATGGACTGTTACATTAAACTGTGATTTTAAATTATTTGTCCCTAATTAAAAAAAAATTCCATGTCCGAATCCAAAAACATGAAGGGGATGGGAGAGAGGAAATATGGGAATGCAAAAGTGGTGAAGAACAGAACAGAAGAGCAAGAGATAAAACAAAAGGAATGATGCAGTAAAAGGGGGGGTGAGGATAATAAAGAGAAGTGGAGGGCTGCTAAAAAGAGGGTTGAATGAGGGTGTGAAAAACAGGAGATGAAAACAGAGTACTAGAAAAGGTGAAAAGTATAAGTTAAAGTTGAAGGTTCTGCTACTGATCCTAGAGGTATTACGCAACACAAAAGTTCTTGTCCTACCATAAACTAGCAGCAAAGCTTATGGAAGACATAGGGGAAATTGTTTAACCAGGAACGACATGCTAAGCTGGAGTTTGTTTCTAGATGCAATCTTGGAGCACAAGGGAGTAAGTGACTTGCTCAGGGTCACACAGTATGCTAGTTGAGGCTGTTGGGATACAAACCCAGGTCCCCAGGTTTGCTGCTCAGTTCCCTTAGCCACTATGCCATACTTCCTTATACTTATTACAAAAGATTTAAACATGAAAATATGAGAGAACATTTTTTAGAAATAATCAAAAATCAGTTTGATAGTGAACATATCAACATTTCCATCAGTCTTTTGTTAAAAAGGCTTCAAAAGGCTTCAAAATTATCTGCTCTTCGTCAATAAGCCATTGCCCACTTCCTTAAATATGCTGACATTTTACATGCATATTTATGTACAATGGTTCAAGTTTGACTGTTACATTTCATAAAAGACTTGTACAGTATCATTTGATGTACAAGTGGTGGTTCTAGGTTTCTAACTAAACTCGAGAGTGGATGATATTTCACAGCTTGGCTTTGTAAATCTCAGTTTCCTCCTATCATTTACATTTTATTTATTGACATGCTATATGACTACCTGTTTGCAGTTATATGTTTGCTGTATAAGAAATGGAAGTTAAAGACAGACTTATGTGACTCTGGCAGTCAACAGTACAGTGATGCACCTGTTGTTACATTATGAGAAGGGGCTGTGGAGGTGGGGTTACACAGAGACACAGGGGTATTGGCACTTTTACAACATGTGTGTGCTGATAAATAGAAAGATAAAAAGTTATATCTTGACCAAACAAACAAAGATATATGGAGTTGTTTAACTAAGCATATTCAGAAATATATAGTGTCATACGTAAGAACCTTGATATCTTTTGACATTGCTTACTGAGCATGCTCAGAAATATAGCTTCACATCTGAGGTCCTTGATATCTTTTGGTTGCCATTGCCATTGAAGGTAAGCTTTGTAGTCATTATTTCCTTTAATGCAGAACTATTGAACAGTGAGTCAGAGTTTACATTTTGTACATTTTTCCCTTTTATAATATTTTACCATTTCTATATCAAAACCAGTGTGTAGTATTATGTGAATACACCTTGTGGAGTGGTGGCACTATAACCTGGAATCCATATCCGGGGCATGCTTGCAACACCTTGGAGCATCAAAGATCCCACTAGAACACTCTCCTAAGGGTCTCAAAACATGACCAGACATCAATGAGCCACCAAAGGCACACCTACATCCCTTGTACTGGAGTAATGTTGGTGGTGGCATATGAAATCCCCTCCCCCAGGCTTCTACAATAGCCATGATCTGCCTTTATTTATTGGCGGCTCCTGCCACCCGGCGCACTCTGTCTCCCTGGTCCTCACTCCTCTGAACCCCCCCCAGGCTTCTACATTAACTGAAGTGTGGCTTTACTCATTGGTGGCTCCTGCTTCCCAGTGCACTCTCTCCATCCCCGGTCCACTAAGGCCAGTGGGGGCATCTTCTCTGTCTAGTAGCTCCTTGCTGCATTTACGGTGCAGCTTCCACCATGCGGCAACTGCTGCTCTCACTGCTGTCTCCTCACTCCTCTGAAGCCAGTAACAGTACCAAACACCACTGCAAATACCTGCAAGTCAACTTTGGCATTGACAAATGCTTGTCTATTTATAATCTTAGTTCACAGTATTTCCATTGTGTGGGATAGAGGGCTTTGAAGTTCTAAAATGAGTGACATCACTTCTAATGATGGGTAGTTAATAGTAATGCTTAGTAGTGCTGAATTCTGCAGGCTACTACAAAATGATTTGGTGATGATTATTTTCTGCATCAGACTTATTTCACTTGTGACCTGCATCTGTGATTTAAACAGTTACTCAATAATCCATTGTTCCCACTCACTCGTCTGCTTAAAAAAAAAAACACTGACAGCTTTGGCACATCAATACATTAATGGTGGAATACACCATCTTCTCATAAAAGATAGTTGTAATGAAAGTTAAGCAAATAATACCTATTTTTATTTATGTTATATTAACTCAGTGAGATTAGTAAACTATGATGCAGTTGATCAGTCTCTACTTGGAATTTTCATATTCCATGAATGTTCTGGTAAGAGCCCATCTGATGACTAAGTGATAATACAGCAGAGCAGTGTAATATAATATTGTCACTCTCTAGTCATGCCATAAACACTCATCATAAGTTTAATATAGTGGGTTATACATATGCACTGACAGATAAATCCCTTGTGGTTTATCATTTATTACTCATATTCTCATATTCTTGCTGTGCTTTGTAAAGCCGAATAAAACTCATTAGTATTATATTTCTGTTCCTACCCTTAAATCCCTCTCAGAGCTCTGGTTTAGCTAACACATTCTCTTGATAAATCTAGCTGTACAGACTGGCTGTTCCCATTGTAATTTCTAGTAGTACACCTCAATTTCCTCCATTTAATGACAGAGTCTTTCATATTCCTTTAAAGTTTATTTCCTAGTGCTGGCATTTGCTCCTGGGTAATATTATATAAATCCCTTAAACATTCACCTGAGAATATTCTTAAGAAGAAGAATAGTACAGTGTTGAGTCCTTGCTGGCAATAACACATTCATTTACAGTAAGTAGTACAAACTACTGAACAAAAAAATACAGTCATCAGTAAAATATTTATTTTCAACTATGTGGCACACTGGAATTCAGCTGTGTAAAAACATGATATATTTATAATCATGCTAAATGTATCTATCAGGATGCTTTTCATTGTTATAAAGGAAACCCCTCTAACACTGCTCTACATTACTTTCGTTTCATATCTATGGCTATGGCTAACAGGGAGGCCACACACTTACTTCCAGGCTTTGACCGGTGTAAACTTTAATCATGTACAGAATACCACCTTTGCATGAGGTGGGTGGAGAACTGGTTGGGAGGTCAAGCTCTTCCCTGGGTGAGTAAACACTCTGCAGTTTGTCATATTGGAGAATTAATTGTGTGCTGCAGCCTGAAAGCATAATTTTTTATTATTTATTTTTTTATTTTATTTATTTCACCAGGAAACAGCTCCATTGAGCATGTTCATTTACACGGAGGTCCTGGGTAGGACAGCATTACAGTATTTAGAAACAATGATACAGGGGCCAGCACACCAGTGCAGCAGTAGTGTTACCTCCTGTGGTGCCAACGACCAGGGTTCAGGAGCAGACCTTTGATGTTGGACGGTCAGCTGGGGGGTAGGTGGAGTGTCTAGGGACTGCTTGCCTTCTCTGGGGAGGGAGGGAGGGAGGGACTTGGTACCTAGTGCCTTCCAATCCCTAGCTTTGGTTGGGTGGGGGTGTAACAGCTTGGGACCATGCTAGCTGGCCTTGTCAGATGGGGCTGATGGACCTCTGCACATTGGGGGTGGGAACGTGCCTGATCATGTGCTGAGGTCATTGTATGACCAACTCCATTCTAAAGGGTCATGGGGGATGCATACATGTAAAAAGAAAACACACCTTGGTGTGATCCCCATGATGCCTGGATGTTTCAGGACCTAGCCGATATGCCCCCCCCCCCGCCATCGACCAAGGACATAAAAAGAAGTAAAAAAAAAAAGAAACAATGATACAAGGTAATGAGATATATAGAACATAGTATAGTATTCACAATAAGAGAAGGTTCATTAATTTCACAACTCTAAGGTTAAATATAGAATATAAAATGTACCACATTTGGCTGGATTTCTAAACTAGCAGTAGGTGCAACTATTATGTTCATTTGACAGAACAAAGAGAGGAATTGTACCATACAGTTAAAGACCATTCAGTAAGAAACCAGAATGGACTAGGCACCTGAGTAGGTTGCAGTGTATAGTTTTTCAAAGAGCCTTTTAAAGGTACTGGGATGGACCAGCGAGGTGTGTTTTAGAAAGTCTTAAAGTGAGTTCCAAAGGATAGGGATAAAATAACTGATTGCTGATTTTCCTATCTGTATAATGTGTTTTGGAATGTCTAAAAATATGTAATTGTTTTTTTCTGAGAGAGTAGTTGCTACTTGATAAGTGAAGTAACTTGGTGATATACCCTGGGATATCTTTTAGGAATATTTTGGATACCCATGAGTACAAATTCAGAAGTCTTCTGATAGCTAAAGAGGACCATCCAACTACAGCATACAAAGAACAGTGGGGATCCTGGGCCCTAACCATGTAATGAATATGAGTGCTCTGTGATAGAGTACATCTAATTTGGCAAGGCATGTGGCTAAAGTATGACAGTATATCTTGTCAGCATACTCTATTTTCAGTAATAAGGTGGCCTGGACCAACTACTTTCAAGCGTTGTATGGGAAAAAGTACCTGTTTCTAAAGTAGAATCCAATTCTGATACGCAGTTTCTTACATAATGCTTCTATATGGGTGGCCATCAAATGTTTGTTGCCAATCCAGACTTCGAGGTCTTTGTAATTTTTCACTACTTTGAGAATGTCACCTAATAGAGTAATAATGGGTGGGGCAGATACACATTGCAATGCTGTGTGAAGAGACGCAATGAACATGACCTTAGATTTTAAGGCATTTAATAGCAGCTTAGACTGAGAAGAGTTGTGTTGGAGTTTATCGAAATCTCTTTCGAGGTCAGAGCAGACCATGGTGATGTTGGGCCTAGAGATGTATAGGATAGTATCATCTACATAAAAGTGTAGTTCAGCATCTGTGATGGTCTCACCTATGTTGTTTACGTATAACATAAAGAGTAGTGGACATAATATGGAGCCCCGGGGACACCCCTAAGAAGGGGGGTGCAAGTAGAGTAAAGACTTTCAGCTTTTATCTTCTGAACCCAGTCTATTAGATAGTTAGAGAACCACTGCACTATGGCAGTACCTACTCCTATTTTAGTCATGTTTTTAAGCACTATGCTGTGGTTGACAATGTCAAATGCTTTACTAAGATTGAGGAAGATAGCTCCAGTAATATATTTTTGATTAATAGCTTATATCCAGTCACAATAAAATTTTACCAAAGCAGAGATAGTACTATGTTTAGGTCTGAAACCAGGTTGGAGAAGTTTTGTAATATTTGATTGTTCCAGGAAGTCTCTTATTTGACAATTTAAAAGTTTTTCAAGGAGCTTAGCCAATACTGGGAGGATGGATATAGGCCTATAGTTATTGAGGATACTAGTATCACCTGATTTGAGGATGGGAATGATGTGTGTTGTTTTCCAGATTTCTGGTATGTACTGGTTGGTAAGTGATAAGTTGAATAAGTGCATTATGGGTGCCGTGAGATGCATGAAACCAGTTTTAAGGAAAAGAGGGTCCAGACCATCAGCACCAGCACTTTTTGTAGTATCTAGCCCTAGCAGGAACTGTTCCACTTGTTTGTAGGTGATGGGTTGAAAGTTGAAATAGCTAGTATTGGGACTAGTTGCTCCATTGCCCTCCTATGGGGGCATAAGATGTCAAGCAGCCAGAAACATATCAAATGCTAATCCAGCTGAAGGGAAGTGGGAGTTAGTTTCCTCCAGAGTGATTTGTTTGCCTGTTATTGGGTTATCACTAACTAAGATTTCTGGTGGAACAGTGGGGGCAGGTAAGGAGCCTTCAATGGATTTGACTAGCTTCTAAAATTTAGCAGCATCGTGTTTGTTGTCATTCAGAGTATTTAGATAGTAGCTAGCTTTTGCTTCCCTAATTTGCTTAGTGCAGTAGTTTCTTGCATATCTGAAGTTGGCCTAATCTGAATCTAGCTTTGTGTGCCTGGCAATTTTCCACAGATGATCTCTGTTACATAAGGCCTCTTTCAACTCCTTGGTGAACCAGAGGCAAGATGTTTTTCTTACTCGTCACTTAACCATCGGAGCATGCTTATTTATGACTCCCACCTACAGTCTGTTGACACTTTGTGTACTGTGAGGGCCTGATAAAATGATTGCCAGTTCAGTAGAGCCAGATTATTTTGGTAATTTGCAAAATTTAAAGTGGCTAGGCATCTTTTAATAAAGAATTTGAGCTGGGCTTGAGGAGTTTTTGTTCCTCTAGAGCAAGCAATTACATTGTGATTATTATGCAGTTTTGAAAGACTGCAGAGTGGGTGAATTTATGTTGCCTATTGATTAGGATTATATCTATTATTGAAGCGCTGGCAGGGTTGTTTGGATTAGGTCTAGTTGGTTCTGGTATTAACTGAATAAATCCAAGGTCATCGCACAGTCTTTTTAGATCGTTAGATTTACTTGTGTACCAGTCCAGGTTTAGATCACCCATTATGAGGCATTCGTTTGGACAGAATCTTACCAAGGTGCTTATGTGTTTAAGGAGTTCACAACCATCCTCTGGTGGCTTGTAGCATCCTGTTATGTTTAAGGCTTCATTTCCTGACAGAGCTATTTTTACCATCACACATTCAAATTCATTAGCCACTGAGAGAGAGAGAGAGAGAGAGAGATAGAGAGATGAATTTATCTGTCTGATGCTTTTCATTAATGTATAATGCTAGACCCACACCCCTGATAAGCTTGTCCAGTCTAAATGGATTGTAGGAGGGGATGGCTAGCATCTGCGAGGGCACTGATCCATTTAGCCAGGTTTCTTTGAGTAGCAACACATCCAGTTTAGTGTGTATAGCCCGGATTTTTATCACATCCAGTTTATTTAACAGGCTGTGCACATTTAGCATCATCATTTTAAATCCTTTATGAGAGGCAAAATCTGTGGGGGAGTGCACCCAGTGGAGAGAACCCGAGTTTACCTCTATATTACCTGAACATAGCAATAGAATGAGAATAATATGTTTAGACATACTGTATGGTGATTTGTGTATGTAAGACTCTGGCAGTAATATTTTCTCTTGGCCCTGCTGTTACATATACTTAAAAGGGATGTATAGGGTAGATTCATAGAACTGGAGTTAAAAACGCAAGATTGAGTTAACCATAACTGGTTGTATTAACACTGACTTGACAGACAGGTCTGTGGTGCTTTGACTCCATAGAGAGTCAGGAATTACTGTGAAGCTCTGCAGAGATACATTAATATGTGTGTGATTTACATGGTATGAGGCTGGTGAGGATGATGGGAAGCCGAGGAAGGGTAACACTGCCATCAACCACACCGTACTGAAATTAGTCTAGGGCAGATAGAGATTAGAAATGACTTTTACCTATTACAGCAGAAGTGCCTATCAATGGGCTCTCTAATTATAAATAAGATGAAAACACCATAAGCAAAGCAGCTGTATCAGTTACACTAATGCCAAGGTACTGCTAAACTGGCAGGTACAGTCCGAGGAAAGTGATATGTTAACTAATGTCTTGCCTTACTAAACAGAACAACTAGTTCAGTTTGAATGTATCTAAGTTAAAGCACACTAGTTCATGAGCAGAGATATAAGCAACACTAATCTTACATTAGTTTAGGATATACAGGTATAATCTGTGCAAGACTTAAGGCAAGGTAAAGTGCACAGTCTAGCAGCTTATTGTTTTGACTGAGCAACAGCACTGGGTACACCCATGCACAAACTACAGGTGAGATGCAACTTAACACTGTATAAAAACAATACCTGGTCCACTTTAAATATATTTGGTAAGTTCTGTTTTTAACTGTCTTGCTAAGTTGATGACAGTATACCTAGTTTTCCTATGACACCAGTTGACATGAACAGATTTTCCAGAAGTGTAGTTTTTGAGCTTTCTATGCAAATTTAGGTAGCATCTCTGGCCAACGGCCATCACCACAGCAGGTGCCTATAGTAGATGTCCTTTGCACTCCAGCCCTTCATGCAAGGACTTCTGCATTGGGACCACTAAGGGTGTCCACCTCTAAATGGAGGGAGAGTCTCTGATTGGGTCCATGGAGTGGGCTGGGTGGGGCTGACCTCCAGTGGTTCTGGGCAGGTTCTAGGTGCAAGTCTCTGCAGATCAGTGATTGGAGGATGGGAAGAGTCACAGATTGGATGACATTACTCTCTCTGACCCCCTTTCCTGTGCAGAAATGCAGCAAATTGCGGTGGCATGCAGTCCTTGGCTAGGTTTAAATGCCGGCCAAAAGTCTTTGTTTGAATGGTGAGACACTTCTGACTGTGCTCTGATTGGGTCTGGGGAGGCTGCTGGGTGGGGCTGACCACTAATGGTTCTGAGCAGGTTCCCGGTGCAAATCACTGCAGATCAATGATTGTGAGGGGAGAGTCACAGACTGGATGAGGTGACCCTCTGCAACCCCCTTTCCTGTGCAGGGAGGCAGCAAATTGTGGTGGAATGCAGTTGTGCAGTCCTTGACTCTGTTTAAATGCCAGCCAAAAGTGTTTGTCTGAAATGCATTTCTCTTATGGCTGTGCTCTAATTGTGTCCAGGGATGGTGCTGGATGGAGCTGACCACCAGTTGTTCTGGGCAGGTTCTTGGTGTGAGTCATTTCAGATCGGCAATTGGTGGGGGGGAACATCAAAGACTGGACGAGGTGACTCTCTCCGACAACCTTTCCTGTGCAGGAAGACAACAAGTTGTCATGGCATGCAGTCCTTGGCTTGGTTTAAATGGTGGACAAAAGTCTTTCTTTGAAAGATGCACCTCTTCTGGCCATGCTCTATTGGGTCCAGGGAGGTTGCTGCTCAGGGCTGAATGCCAATAGTTCTGGGCAGGTTCTCTGTGTGAGCTGCCACAGATTGGTGATCGGAGGGGAGAGATTCACAGACTGGATGAGGTTATTCTCTCCAGCCCCTTTTCCTGTGCAGGAAGGCAGCAAATTGCAGTGGTGTGCAGTCCTTGGCTCAAGTTTAAATGTTGGCCAAAAGTCTGTTTGAAAGGCTCACCTCTTTTGGCCATGTTCTGATTGGGTCTGGGAGTGCCATTAATTTCTCATAGTTTCAGTACATCGCCACGTGTTTCACCACTTTTTTAGTAATTTTGTACTTAAATAGTCAGAGGGGGAAAGGGCAGCACTAGTTAAATACTAGTGTTCTTTGATTTATTAAGTTCACTGCTGTTAGCTCTTTCCAGATCTAACTACTTAAATTACAGTACTAATAAAACTGATCTATAATTGGGAGAAACATCAACATTTTAAATAGCTTTTAGACAGTTCCTTCTACAATCAGCTGCTCTGACCCTCCGCTGGTTATTTTACTCCAACCCCCTCTTTCATATTAGGTTTCATACTAAGTGAGATATGAAGCTAGAAGGCCAGGAAGGTCACGAATGCTACAGTTCTTTAGTAAGTATAATATTTTACCTTATTATTGAATAGTAAACATTTGTCCAATCTAGTTTTAAATATATCTTTAGACTCACTAATCATTTCGAGAGCTAGACTGTTCCACGGGTGAACTATTCTACATGAGTAAAAATATTTTCTGTTCAGGTGTTTAAAATTTCTGCACATGACTTGCAGAGAATGACCTCTACTATTTCCTTTTTCATTTTTAAACTGCATTCCTAACTCACTCTGTAGGTGTGGATCATTTACCATATCGTACATAAGCAGTAGGTCTCCTCTTAGTCTTCTCACATTCAGTGGCATGAGGTTTAATATTGACATTCATTCCTCGTATGTCTTATCTTTCAGGTATTGAATATTTTTAGTGTATTTTCTTTGAACCTTCTCTAGAAGTTGGCAGTCTTGTTTTTTGTATCGGCACAAATGGGTATGAATATAAGGACATAGAAAATGTGAATTTTAATTCACTGTGGTAGCAGGTGGGCATCCTATATATTGTGGGTGTCCCTTCTGTGAGAGCTAGATGTAGTAGTTAGTCCTGTTCCCTAAGTGGGCACTAGGGGTGTTACTGAAATCTGGCTTCACTCATTGGGGAGGCCCCCATATTTAGAAGGTTAGAGTGGTGTTAACCTAAATAGTGCCATACTAACTCAATGTAATTTCCTCACATTCATCCTGTTAGTGCAGCATTAACCTGCTTAGTGCCATGTGAACCATGAATAGTGGAGACCATATTCAGAGGCACCCGGTGCACTGGGCTATACCGAGACAGCAGCTGTGCAGACTATACTGCTGTGCCTATGCAAATGAGAGATCCAGCAGCCATACAGTGTGCGGTGGTATATGCAAATGTTTCAGAAGCGCTGAACATCTGCATCTCAGGGATGTTAAATACTGCAGAAACCCTGTCCTTAAACTCGGGCAAGGGCTGCACTCCCCTCTCCCAACTGCTAGTTCTGTGTTACTGTAATCATGCCCTGGTGTCTAGGGGGGCAAACAGATCACCTGTTCCCTGTTAAAAGTCATGCCCTGGTAGCCTGGTGGACCCACCACTCTGCACCCTCCAAAGGGTTGCCAATCCACCCAGTACCTCTCATCCTGGACACTGGTTGGTGATACATACTGACAGCCTCACCTTCTCGGCTATTTGTCATCTGTCAGTGAGCACCATCTAGAGTACTGTAGAAATGGCTGCTTCTACAGTACACATAGTCCACTGACAGTCTGCTGGCTGAGGAGGTCAGCTATGGGTTGTGCCAGTTGCTTTAGTACCTACTACTGACTAGTGAACGAGGTGAGGGTGGTCTGCGAGGCAGTGGGTCCTGAACTGGGGGTGGTGGCTACTGTTCAGGGAGGTGGGGGTTCCCTAAGATTACCAGAGTATGTGAAGCCAAACATGTGTGATTGGCAGGGTGAGACCACTAGGTACCAGGGAATGAATATTTTTCAAGTCCAGCTTGGGAGGGGGTGTGTGGGGGCTATTGAAAACCAGGGAATATTCTTTTCACAAGGCCAACACGGGCATTGATTGGCAGCACAACATACTAATGACCCCATAATAATCATACTATTGCCCTTTCAAGCCTTACATGCCCAATTAACTCCTTAGTTGTTAGCTAGGGCTGATTGTGTCCCACAGGAGCCCTGGCACTGTCCTGTTTGGGGAGCGCTATCTCCCTCCAGTTGGTCATATTCAGTTGTGGGCTGTTTGTACATAGTCACTATGCATTGGCATATCCTCATATTAAGACAGCTTGCTTGGTCAGAATTCTCTGTCTGAATAATGACAGGGTCAGCCATGAGCTGTTTGCTGTGCAGCACTACTGTCTGCACAGCACACATGGCCGACTGTGAATATTGAGCTAAATTTGTCCAAACTGAGTGGAACGATATTTAGAGTGCCCCATAACATGGCACTCATTGGTTAATGTGATTGCGCTAAATACAAGATATAAAAGTACGTTCAAATAAACATGCTAATTTCTTAATCAGAAATTCAAAGTCCCAGCACATTAAATAAGGGGATGTGAGCATGAGCCCTCCCCTTTAAATGGTTTGAGCATAGATTTGTCAGTGTGACTGCACACTTTATTGCTGAGGGTTTGAGGTTTTAGAATTCCAGACAATTCAGGAATCTCTATATTCAGCCTTTAAAGTGACTTTCCAGGTTTTAATATCCTAGGAGGAAATGGTTTGTCCTTCCCTCACCTTTAAAAAAAAAAGTAAAACTGGAAGTAATAACCTCTTTGGGGAGTACTCCAGTATAATGCATTTGCTCTGAGAGCCTTGCTAGATATACCCTATAATGAAGCAGATGCCAGTGGAAGCACTTTAACAGTATACTCTCACTGTTCTTGAGGATTACTTTTGGTCCTGAAGCCCCATTGCAAACATGGTATCTGCCCCCACCCAGTTACACCCCTTTGCTGTCTGTTCTGAAGCCCCCATGGTATTGCCTCACACAGGTCCACCCTTTTTTGGTACTGTAGGTCTTTACTGTGGTGAGCTACCCAGCTGCTAGTCCTTATTTGTAGATATTATTCTGTTGTATGTATACTAACATACTATTTGCCAGCAGATTAGGCCTTACAGTCTATTGAGTCTGCTCGAACTTCAGATTCCTAGTTGGGTACCGAGGCCCCCCCCCTTGTGTTCCAGAAACCCCTATCATCCATTCCCACCCCTGGGCCAGGCCATCATCTGATACATCCACTTTCTGTGTCTGTCCCACCCTCTCTTGAAGCCCTCCACTGTGGATCTCTGAACCAGCTGGCCAGGCAGTGCATTCCAAGGGTCCACCACCCTCTCAGTGAAAAACCTCCTACTCTTTCCCCCTCACCCTTCCACCTTCCAACTTCAAACCATGCCTCTGGTGATACCTCCTGCTTTAGTCTAAAGATCCCTCCATGTTTACCCTATTTATTCCTTGGTACTTGAAGACCTCAATCATGTCCCCTGTCTCTTCTCCTCCAATGAAAACAGGCAGAGTTCCTCAAGTCTGTCCTCATACGTCAAATCCCCTAGCCCTCGTATCATCTTAGTTGCCCTCCTCTGTACTCTCTCCAGGAGCTGTATGTCCCTCTTCAAGTGTGGTCTCCAGTACTGTACACAGTACTCAAGGTGTGGTCTAACCAGTCCATTGTACAGTGGCAGAATCACTTCCTTGCTCCTAGAGGTGATCCCCCTTACGATGCATCCCAACATCCTGTTTGCCTTGCAAGCTGCTCTCCTGCACTGCTCAGAGTTATTCATACATGCATCCACCATGACCCCTAGGTCTTTTTCCCCTATTGAGGCCTCCAGCACCTCCCCTCCCAGGGTGTATCTGTGTTTGGGGTTTCCCACCCAAGATGCAACACCTGCACTTGGTGATATTGAAATTTAATTTCCATGTGTGAGCCCAGCTTTCTAGGGTGTCCAGGTCCCCTTTCAGGGCCAACCTCCCCTCTTCTCCCTCAACTACTGCTCCCATCTTGGAGTCATCAGTGAAGAGACTCATTTCACACCCTATACCCTCCCTGATGTCTGATATGTATGCATTAAACAGGATTGGACCCAGGACCGAGCCCTGCGGTACCCCACTACCAACCTCTCTAGGGTAAGAGAGCTTCCCACAGACCACTACTCTCTGGGTGCATCCAGCTAGCCAGTTTTCAATCCATCTGACCATCAAAGGGCCTACTCCTAACCCCATCAGTTTCTCTACCAGACCATTGTGGGGGACAGAGTCAAACGCCTTGCTGAAATCCAAGAATAATACATCCACAGGCTTTCCCCTGTCCAGTTCTGATGTTACCCATTCGTAGAACTCCACAAGATTGGTTTGACATGATCTACCTGGCACAAACCCATGTTGCCAACTATCCAGACCTCCCACCTCCTACAAGTACACCCACAATCGTTCCTTTAGTATACCCTCCATTAATTTTCCCACCACCAAGGTCAAACTGATTTGTCTATAGTTATCTGGTACTTCCCTCAACCCCTCTTTATGGATTGGCACCACATGTGCCTCTCGCCAATCCCTAGGTACCCTCTCTGTCTCAAGTGACCTGTTGAAGACCTCCTCCTGAATAAGTTTTTTTTACTGTAATTATATCTACATGCCAGGGTCAGAAAACGCACATAGAGAAAAGACTGGATTATTTTTTAAAAGGGGTTTGACCTTCTTCTGACCTGAGAGGCCAGCTGCTTGCAGAAATCTGACAAGTTCTTGTCAAAAAGCTTGTGGATGCATGATCAAAGGGCTATTTCCAATAGGAACTGACCAAGGAAAACAGAAGTAATAAAATCACCTGTATAATCATAAACTTTATGAGATCTTCCTTATAATTAATTGAATTAAGCCAGTTCAAAGCCTAGGATGTTTTAGCCAGTAAAGATCCTTCTAACAGGCCTATGTGAGGTAATAGAAAAAGAAACACATCCTTATAGCCTACCTGTGTGAAATTGTAAAACCTAGGTTAACTATGAGAATCTGAAATCAAAGCTTATCAGGAAAATAAAATTTTTGGGAAGCGCAACAGTGCCATTTACTGGCCTAAATCTTGTGGAATTTTCACTCACTATTTCAAGAGCTACAGAGAAGTATAAATAACTACTAATCAGGGCATTTGAACACACATTTTGCTTGGACCCTCTCCTGACCACAGAGAACACCTGTCAGCACAGAGACTGAATAAGGCTGCTACAGAAAGACTGAACTATTTTGCAAACCAGCGATTCTCTGGACTTTGAAATCTTTGTACCCAAGGTAGACTTAGCTAACATGTTTTAATGCATTTTTCTGTATATTTTTCCCATTCTGTTTCTTGTACTGTAAACTAAATTAGTATATGTTCTCTTTTAGTTGTAACTGCATTTATTTAAGTATTTTAGTACAAAATTTTGTTTAAAGAAATTCTGCCTGCATGACAGTTCTTATATTGTAGATGTGACTGTAGAAGGTTTATTGATAATCTGTGACAACTGTTAATTGCTTAGATGGGTCACTGTAAGCAAACAAATTGAGAAAAGGGTCTTTAAGGGACATTTGTAAGGATAGGGAGAATGCCAAAGTCTCAGGGATGAGTCCGCAGGGGTTTTGAACCAGGCTGTTGCATGTCCTGTAGGGAGAAGACCAAATCAGGCTTACACTGCTACACCGAAGAGAGTGTGATGCATGGGTCTTCCACCTTTGTGTAATAGCCAAGGAAAGGGTTCATATTTGGCAACAAGGCTTGAGACTGATATTGTGCCTTTATCCAGAGCTAGAGGGATGCCCTGGATCCCTGTGGCAAAGGTGCATTCATGACCTCAGTGAGCATTCTAAAAACACGAGGAGGGTATCCCTGTCCCCCCATCATGGATTGTACTTAAGGGTGTGCACAGTGAGGTCAGTGGGCTTGACCCCCAGGAGTGGGCTTGTGACAAATGTGGTGTGCAGCTTTGGGATCCAAGACATTTGGTTGCATACTGTTACGATTTGAGAGATTGGTGGCACAGGCATAACAGTTGGATTCGAGCCCAGTGTATCAGATTGATAAACTATAGACAGTCCACACACAATTAAGGCAGAGATTTTAAAAAAATATATAATTTGGTTACAGTATAAAATTCCTTACCTGTTTTGATTTTCTCTCAGGAGAAAGCTAGTGTAGCAGTAGTTAGGAAGGAAGATGGCTTCCATCTACAGTGAACAAACTGCAAACTACCCAAAGCAGTTGTGTCAGGAAAGAGGGGTTCAGTGTGAGGGGCAAACCAAAAAGCACCTCATGGAGGCTCTTGTGGCAGCTGATGAGCAAATGACTGCCCCGGACCATGATTGAAAGGGACCAGACCTTGGGCATAGGGGTGCCAAGGGATGTTGCAGAGTCCAATCCCAGGGAGGAGGACAGCAAGACCAGAGGGAACCCAGA
Source organism: Neoceratodus forsteri (assembly GCA_016271365.2). Lineage (NCBI taxonomy): Eukaryota > Metazoa > Chordata > Ceratodontiformes > Ceratodontidae > Neoceratodus > Neoceratodus forsteri. The sequence continues at coordinate 591,822,337 of CM028133.1, read as the reverse complement.
GCCACAGCACCAGGAGAAGGTCACCACAACAGTGGAGCTGGAAGGGATCAGGCTACAGCTAGAGTTGAGGAGATTGGAAACATAGAAACATAGAAAAAAAGACTTTGATGGCAGATAAGGACTGCTTGGCCCACCTAGTCTGCCCATTTCCCTACCTAGAGGATAAGCTGCAGCTTGGAGCTGGAGTTCGAGCAGAAGAAGTTCCACATGGAGCTGGAGATGCAGGAAAAAGAAAAGTAGCATTAGAGAGAGGCTGAGGAAACAGAAAAACAGAGTTGGAGAGAGGATGAGGAAAAAGAAAACCAGCATCGGAAAAAGGCTGAGGAAAAAGAAAGGCAGCTTTAGAGAGAGGCTGAAAGAAAGAGGAGAAATAGTGGCAGAGGGAATTCAAACTGGAAGACTAAGGGCTCGATTCTAGTACAGTTATGCCTGGTGTAACAACACTTGTGCCATGTAGACTGGCGCATGTAGGAACTTAGTTGCGACATGCGCGATTCTACAAAGTGGCCTGCGACATGTCACAGGCCACTTGCACCAAACATCAGTTATGCTTCCAGTTGCGCCATAAACCCCCTGCAACATGGCACTAGGGGGTTTACGGCAGCAGTTGCGCCCCATTCCAGAAGGGCAGCAACAAAGTCCCCACTGTTGGGATTCTACAAGAACCCCTGGAGGAGAACTGGCAACGTAAGTTACACCAGGATTTAGCTGGTGTAACCTATGACTACACCCCCCCAAGGGTCCTGTAGACCCACCTGCAGACATGCCACCTTGTCCACCCCCCATGCCAGCATACCCCTATGGGGGCCCGCAGGGCTACCCATACCCCCATCCCCCAAACCACTTGTCAGCACAAGCCCCACAGGGTGGCGTTGCCATCCCCACACCCATGCCCCAAACCACGAGTTGCCTGCCGCATATGCGGCAATTACCCTTCCCTGGTAGTGTAGTGGTCCCTCCATCAGTATAAAATAAATAAAGATCCCTGAATCCCTGGTAGTCTAGTGTCCCCCCTGATCAACATAAAATAAATACAGATCTCCTAATCCCTGGTAGTCTAGCTGCCCCCAATCAACATAAAATAAACAAAGATCCCCAAATCCTTGGTAGTCTAGCGAGGCCCCTGATCAACATAAAATATATAAAGTCCTCCAATTCCCTGGTAGTCTAGTGGCCTACACAATTAACATAAAATATATAAAGTCCTCCAATTCCCTTGTAGTCTAGTGGCCCCCCACCCAGCTGTGCCAGTCCACCCAGCACTCCCCCACCCATTCCCACCCAGCGACTGGCACAGCCCACCTCTCACCTCCATGGCCAGCTGCTGGCTGAGTGCCGTAGGAGTGCTTACTGTAAAGACGTGCTCAGAATTAATTTCTGAGTGCGTCTTTCTATTAACTGCTCTCCGAATACCTTGTTCTAGTATAGGCCATGAAGAAATTAGAAACCGTACCTCTATAGGAGGCACTGCGGTACAGACAGATCATAACCCCTGGTGTGGTCGACTCAGATGGGTAAAACAAATGGTCATCTTTTAAGAAGAGCATTGCCTTTCAGGTCTATGACATGACCATTACCCACATGGCCGGATCAGCTAATGCCAATGCAGATGGACTATCTTGCCAGTTAGAACAGTGAACAGAATGTGTGAAAACCATACTATGCCTAGGGATGGATTCCCACAAATTCAGTCTAGGAGGGAGGGAGGGATGGATGTGCTGAGCTGCCCAGCTGCGAGCCCTTAGTTGTAGATATTATTATGTTGTATATATGTTTTTTTATTGCAATTCTATGTACATGCCAGTGTCAGAAAAGGCACATAAAGAAAAGACTGTTTTTTTTTAAAAAAGGGATTTGACTTTCTTCTGACTTGAGATGCCAGCTGCTTGCAGGAATCTGAAAATTTTCTGTTAAAAAGCTCGTGGATGCAAGATCAAAGGGGTGTTTTCAATAGCAACTGACCAAGGGAAACATAAGTAATAAAATCATCTGTATAATCATAAAACTTACGGGATCTTCCTTATAATTTCACTAAATAATTCACTAAAAATACCACCAGCAGCTTAATCTGGTTCAAGGTCAGCTGGCATTCATCTGTATCCCCCTCCCCCGGGTTGTGCCTGAAAATAGGCAGGGTTTGTCTAGTGCACTTACCCGGTCAAAAAAAACTAACTAAATAAATAAATAAATAACTAATTAAATTAATCCAGTTCAAAGCACAGAATATTTTAGCCAGGGAAGATCCTTTTAACAGGCCTGTATGCGGTAATAGAAAAAGAAGCACATTCTTATAGCCTACCTATGTGAGATTGTAAAACCTAGGTTAACTATGAGACTCTGATATAAAAAATTATCAGGAAAATAAGATTTTTGGGAAGCGCCACAGTGCCATCTAGTGGCCTAAATGTTGTAGGATTTTTGCTCACTATTTCAGGAGTTACAGAGAAGTTTAAATAACCCCTGATCTGGGCATTTGAACACACATTTTGCTTGGACCCTCTACTGACCACAGAGGACACCTGGCAGTACAGAGACTGACTAGGAACCAAATGCTGCTACGGAAAGACTGAAATATTTTGCAAACCAGCAATTCTCTGGACTTTGAAATCGTCATACCCAAGGTAGACTTAGTTAACATGTTTTAATGCATTTTTCCTGTATATTTTTCCCATTCTGTTTCTTGTACTGTAACCTAAATTAGTATATGTTCTCTTTTAGTTGTAACTGCATTTATTTAAGTATTTTAGTACAAACTTTTGTTTGTCTAAAGAAATTCTTCTTGAGTGAGTCTTCTTCTATTTGTGTATGAATTGTGAAAACAGTATTAATAATCTGTGAAAACTGTTACTGCCAAAAAGGGGTCCCACCAATAGCAACCAAACTGGGTAAAAGGTTTTGTAAGGTATCTGTAAGGATAGGGAGAGGAGAGGGAGAGTACCAGAGTCTACAAGGATTTTGAAACAGGCTGTTGCATGTCCTGTAGGGAGAAGGCCAAATCAGCTGTTACTCTGCTACCCCAAAGACAGTGTGATGCCTGGGTCTTCCTCCTTTGTCTACTAGCCAAGGAAAGTTTCATATTTGGCTACAAGACTCGAGACTGGTATTGTGCGCTTATCCAGAGTTAAAGGGATGCCCTGGATATAATAGTAAGAATAATTATGTTTTGTTCTGTATTTTGACTCTATTAATTCATGAGTTTTCAATTGTTTGTTATATTGTATAAAATTAATAAAACATTAATCATAAAAAATCTGGTCTGGCATGGCAAGTCCTTTAAACCCTTCATTCGCTAAATCCAGTTACGTGTGTGGGGGGGTGGGACATCATGTAAATATCAAGATATTTCAAGGGGCCAACCCAAGTGGAGGTACTATACTAAAAAACATATTCTGATTAAATTAAAACAACAAGAACCCAGATCAATCTCCTTTTAGAGCTGGAGATGTCTCCCTTCGAGGGGCCTGGATTGGAGCTTATATTAGTAATGCAAATAATAAGCAAACCCTGAATGTTTATATTAAAACATTAGTAATTAAAATTTTGATTGAATAGCTCAGATTGCCGTCATCTTACTATAATAAAAAGAAATGGAAAGGTGTTTGCCTTTCAAACTTTCAAAACACTATAGGCAGTTTATAAGAAAGGCTTCATTTTGACAGCTTACATACTGTAAGGACATGCCTTTCAAGAAGAGCACTGTTTAATATGGGCATAGTTCCTTAGTGGTTTAACAAGAAATGTGCAGGAACATCACACAGTGTTAGTGCTTTCTTTTCACTCAAGAGTCAGACTAATTTTTAGGTTTGATGTGCCTGGGCACCAAACGTTTTTTGACGAGTGAAAGGGGATTTCGGGGGTGGGTCACTGCCGAGCCCATTGCAATTCACAATGGGGTTATTCTCCAAGATGCAGTATGCACCACATATCTGGGGTGCGTAGACACTCTGTGGCTTGTGCACCCCCCTTCACCCAATTCATCAAAGAGACTGTTATGCGCTGGATCTCCCGGCCAGCTGGTGACCTCCATGTAGGGGAGGTCTGGGTGGTCTGAGGGGTGGTGCAGGGGGCATGCCCATGCTCAGCACTACTCTCATAAGCACGGAGTGCCAGGCAAGGGGGGGAGGCTACATGTTCTAGGGATAGTCATAGCCACTGTGCACCCCCCACAGGTATGCCACCAGCAGTGGCAACCACCATAGGGCCCCTCTGACATGTCACCCGCCTGGACCACTATGAGGGCTGGGGGTGGCTTCCCGGGCACATGCCTGGTGTTGTGTCTGTGGCCCCGCCAACCCTCCCTGCAGCCATGGTACCACACAGCACAAGGGATCCAGTGGCGGACCAGGTGTGCATATCCCATTGGATGCCCGCCTGTGTCTGCAGAACAGCCCCCACACACCTGCATGTCAGGGGGGCAGGGCCTGGATATGGGGGACATGGACTATCTATGTTCTCGAGGAGGGGTCTGGCATCTTACTGTTGGTGCTTCACACCAGTTTGATTTTTAACATTTTGGATTAATAAACAGATTAACTGGAACAACTTGATACCAGCGCATGGTCATTTGTTGGATGAAGACCAGGATGCCATTGCTGAATTCTCTGTGAGTACATTAAGTTATGCATGTCTTTTTTTTTCAGGTTCACCCAGATGGATAAATTCAACAGCACACCATCCAATATACAGCAGGAGCAACTGCTTTGGACTGATCTGCAGATTTTAAGGTACTTTAGAGAGGCCAAGGGGTTTAGGTGAGTACTGGTATATGTAACTGAGATTGAGGGCAACATGATGAAAGTAGTTCCCCAAACAATGTCATAAATTACAGAGACCCCTGGATGGGCAAATGGAAAAGTGAGTCAATTCCACCTCTTCCTAATGGGAGAGAGTGATAAGGAGCTGAGCCAAAATAGTTTGCATCTGTATATTCAAACCAATTGGAACTTTCCTAAGGACTGCCACCAAAAGATCAGCACTGATCTGTACATATTGAACTACCAAAGTCTGAAGCATCAAATACTTTGTTCAATTATTTTAACTCTAGATGTGACCTGAACTGACATTTACATTTATGGTGTTTGTTATGTCTGTACCCAGCATGTGGGGTACATCTTCTGCAAACTGAATGATAGGTTAGGCCTTAAAGAGTAAGTGCCAGGTACTAGAATTGAACCAGGCAACCCTTGTCTTAGTGGCAGCAGTCCTAACCATTCAGCTAAAAGGCAAATCCCCAAGCTTTTTATCTTAGGCTGAACTCAAGTGTTTTGCATATTCCAGCGTTAACTTTTGCCACCAGATGGTAAACAGCTTTGTCTCATTACTAATTTTGCATATGCAGCTGGTTTAACTTGCTGAATGAATTGTTAGCAGGCCAGGAAGAGTAAAACTGATAATCAGACACGGATTAAAAAGATTGTGGGCCCTTTTGAAAGATTGTGGGCCTGTTCAATAAAAGTTGGTGGGGCCCTTTCCAACTATATTATAGAGGTGCAGTCATGCCCCTATGTTTAGAATTGTATGGGCACCTCCATGTTAAACCCCAAAATTTGCATTTAATACCTTTTCAACTCTTCAACAGATTTGCATGAAATTTTGCTTGCATGGTCTCGGGGGCAGATCTCATGACGTACCAAGTTTTGTTCTGGTTGGAAGTGCGGATTCTGAGATACAGAGAATTTTTCTCATTGGTTTGAATGGATTTTCTGTCAACTTGGCTAGCGCCCAGGAGGTTTTGAATTTTGGCCTGAAATTGTCCGGGTAAAAAGGGGCTAGCCCACAGATGTGCATTTTGCTTATTTGGTAAAAAGATATGAATCCATTCCAAAGTTATTCAATTTTGAAATTTTTAATACTTGGTTCTGAGCATGCTCAGTAAGCACTGCAAACAGCTGTATTAAACAAAAAAAGAATCTTTTTTCATATGGGGTCAATCTTTTTTCATGAGGAGAAATCATTGTTTTGTTTACCACCATTTTGTTTTCCATTTTCCATAAAAATTCACATTTGAAAACCCACAAAAATGATATTTCTGAGAACAATCAACACATGTAGTTAATGGGACCCCCTTAGCTGGATTCTGCACTTAACTGTTGCAGAAATGCCACTATAATGTTGTTTTTTTAAGATTACAAATCTTGTTTTGTGATTCATGATACGAAACAAAATTCATGTTTTGTATGACAACTCATAAAAATCTTTTTTCGTATGGGGAATCAATGTATTTCAAATGGATTTTCAACTTTGGTGCATAACTTTGTCATTTTACAAAATTTTGACACCAAAGTTTTAACATACCCTTTTTGATACCAAACCTCTTGAACAATGCTGGTGTCATTTCACAAATCCTGCCCAAAAGGCAATGTCATGGTCAGTTGGTGAAATCACCTTTCTGGCAGGATTTCAAAAATTTCATCATAATTGTTCATGAGGTGGGGTCATAAGAAGGGTATGCTGAATATGTGGGGACAAAATATGCTAAAATGGCAAAGTTGTGCACATCTGTTGACATTTCGATATGCTCACTTATAACTTTCATAATTTTCAATATCTTAACCTCAAACTATCAACATGGCCATTTCTTTACACCACCTTATGAACGTGACAGCTGTCATTTTTCAAATCTTGCCCCAAATGTTTTTTTGTGCCCTTGCTATGGAATTATACTGCGGTGGTATGGAATGATGCTTTGATGGGGATTTGACATTTTTCACTACTGTGTTGATGAGGTGGGATAATATGAAGGTTATGGTGACAATTTGGTTAGTGTTCTTCAAATGGAAGAGCAGGGCCCGGTGGGCTCTGTGCTTACCCATAAGCATACATGTACACATCTATGGAGGGATGGGAGTGCCCTGTGATACATTCGACAAATAAGCATATGATCACACTATCTCAAAACGTACGGATGCATGGGAGTACAGAGCCCAAGGTCCCTGTGCTCCATCAGAAAAGGATACCATTATACCATCTCAAAAAGTATTGGCATTATTTGCAAACACATTTAGGGTTCAAGCTAAAGCAACAAAATTAGGGAAATGTGACTTTAGGGTTTCCAACCATAAAACCCCAATGCCACCCCTAAAGCAAATCATCAGCAGAGTCTTCCTTGGGGTTGTCAACTCTAAAGCTCACCCTATTCTATACACTTCAGAAACATACACACCTAAAGGGGTAAGCTTTAAGGCTGACAACCACAAAAGTGGTAACAGAGAGGAGGCTGGCAATTATAGGCCAATCAGCCTGACTTCGGTGGTGGGAAAGTTAATGGAATCACTGCTTAAGGAAAGATTGTGGAATATCTTGAATCCAGTGGGTTACAAGACCCAATGTAGCATGTATTCACAAGGCGGAGGTCATGCCATATGAATCTGATAGATTTCTTTGATTGGGTGACCTAGGAAGTAGATTAGGGTGGAGTGGTGGATATGGCCTACCTAGATTTCAGTAAGGCATTCAGCACCATTCTACATAGGAGACTAGTGAGCAAGCTGGGTAGCTTAGGAGTGGGTCCAAAAGGTGACAAGCTGGATAAGAAATTGTTTAGAGGATAGACAACAAATGGTGGTGGTAAAAGGAGTTCAATCTAAGAAAGGAGGGTGCCCAGTGGGGTGCCTCAGGGTTCAGGGCTGGGACCAGTCCTCTTTAATGTCTTTATAACTGACATTGCAGAGGAGCTGGAAAGGAAGGTCTGCCTCTTTGCAAATTACATCAAAAGCTGCAATAGGATGGACACTCCGGGGGGATGGAAAGGATGAACACAGACAAGAGAAAACTAGAGGAGTGGTCAAGAGTAAGGCAGCTGGGTTTCAATGTAAAAAAGTGCAGAATAATGCACTTAAGGCTCAGGAACCCAGAGTGCAACATTTTTTTTAATATTAAGAGATTTTTTTTTATAAAATTTAAATACCATATTATCAATAGCATATATAGTATTAGTAATACTAATATGGATATTTTGCACTGTCTGTAATAAACTAAGGATATAGAAGATTGTCAATAACTGTTATATCCTTTATATAATGCAATTCTGACATTAATAGAAACTATTATGAAACAGAGCACATATCATTGTTATTTAAAGGCAATTTTATAAAGTATTGTATGAATTGCTTTGACAACCTTGTTGAATGTACATATAACTACAGTATGTCACTTTAAGGTTGCTGTATAAAATGCACTGTTCTAGCCAGTAGCTCCATCCTCTGATGCAGTTCCAGTGTGAAATGAAGTACTGGAGCGTGAGGCAATGTTAGTCTGTATTGTATAATTAATTTTCCCTTGCATTTAAAATGCAAGCTGACTTAATCTGTTTGTTGTACTTTTGCTCAGAATCCTGTTGATAAGACACCCATCAGTAGCTGAGAACAGAGATACATGTTGACAATCTAGATAGTACCCTGCTTCTTAGAGGGAGCTGAGATTGTTCAGAGGAAGCCCCTTTGTCTTTCATCAATTGATTTTCACCCTTGTTAGTGTGCAAAGTGATCTAAAAATATTAAATGGGCTGGAACTTAATTTGCAGGATCCTCCACATCCTTTGCTCTGCCGGTATATATACTGGTGTAAGAAGCTAGGTTTGTTTGTAGTGCTAAAAGATACTTGGTTGCTGGAGGAGTATGCTTTGGTGCTACTGGATGCTTGCTTTCTTTGCTGTTGTCAATGGTTATACTTGCAGGAGAGGGAGACACAAGATGAAGGAAAAGACAGGTTTAGTAAGGAGGCACTAAAAGCTTATAGGACTGCCATGATTACAGATGTAGCAAATTAAAAATCTGCGAGTGAAGGCTGCACGAATCACCAAAAATTTGCACTTCACCAAATCAGTGAAGTCTGCCCCAGCATTGCAAACTTTGGCTTCATGCAGATTGCAAGAATTTCGATGCCAATTTCACCACGGTGTGTGAAATCAGCTGTAAAGTGTGACATTTGCAGATGAACCTTTGTGCCCCAAGGCAAATTTTGCAGAATCGGCGGTCTGTGAATTCTGCAAATTGCGCTCCACAAATTCTGCAAAATTTGCATATTATTCCATGGAGCTAATTTTGTGGACTTCACACATCTCTAGCCATGATTTACCAGTGGAGGGAAATGGACATTAGCAGCTAAGTCTGCTGGCTGACTGTGTGAGACACTTACCAGCACAATGACTTAAAGCATCAGGTACACCCTGGTGTTGAAGGAGGAGGCTTTGGTGCTGGAGGAGGCTTAGTGGTAGTGGTGTTGTTGCTGCTGTCAATAATTATACATGCATGACAGGGAGACACAAGTGGAAAGGAAAAGACTGTTTTAGTCATGGGGCACTTATACCCTGGAGTACTGACATGATATGCCTGTGGATGGAAATGGAGATTAATGACAAAGTGTGCTGGCTCACTGTTTGAGACATTCACCATCACAGCAGATTAAGGAGATGCCAATCAGGGTACACCCCAATGTGGTAGGAGGCTTTTGCTGGTTGTGCTGTGAACTATGCTGGAACGAGAAACTGGACCTTTGCCCTCATGAAGAAGTAAATTTTGGTGCTCGAGGAGGAGGCAGATTTGATCCTGGAGGAGCAGGCTTTGGTCAGGTGCTGGAGCCAGAGGCTTTGGAGCTGCAGGGGGCTTGGTGTTGGTGCCAGTTGGCGTTTGCTATATCTGCAGGATGTGGAGAAAAAAGGGGACAGGAAAAGGCAGTTTTATTCAGGGGACACTAAGAGCCTGTAGGACTACTATGACATACAGTACCTGTAGAGGGAAATGGACATTAGTAGCTAAATGTGCTGAATCACTGTGTGAGACATTCACCACTGCATCAAATGAGTAAGGCATTGCATATTCCCTAGTGTCCAGTGGCACCCCCTCCCCCGAGCACCCAACCCAGGTGAGAGTCCATAGTCCCTGGTGTCTAGTGGCCCACCCACTATCTGTGCCAAGCACACAGACCTGTCAGTTACCTACCTGCATAGCTGATGCTATGCTGGGGTTCTAAGGTGGGGACTGGCACAGACCTCCTTTCACCACCTCAGCTGGCCACCCTATGGAAGAACTGGGAATGCATGTACAGTCTATAGGATGTACTGTAGACTGTATGCACACTCCCTGTCTTTCCACAGGGTGGTCAGTCACGGAGGTGAGAGAGGGCTGTGCCAGTCACCCTCATGGAACCCCAGCATAGAACCAGCAAAAGGGTGGTGGGAGGCAAGGTTCTGTGCTCTGTGAGGGTGGTGGGGAGGCTTCTGGACACTAGGGATTATGGGCTCACACCTGGGTCAGATGCTCAGGGGAAGAGTGTATCACTGCATACCAGGGAATACCATGTTCATTCAGTGGTGGATGATCACAGGGTTTGGGATTGCACTGGACACCAGGGACAACAACATGTGTACTGAGATGGGCAATTGGAGGGTGGGGGTGCCAATAGACACCAGTGCATGTTTACACCATTACTAGGATGTGTGTGTTCAGATGCAGGGGTGCCACTAGACACCAGGGACTGATGTGTTAACACAGCACTGGTGAATGGAGAGTGCGGGACCTATAGATGCCAGGGACAACTACACATGTACCGAGATGGGCAATTGAGTGGGAGGAGTGCCACTAGACACAAGGACAACTGACCATTTACTGGAATGGGTGTTCGGATGGGTGGAGGTGCCAATAGACACCAGGAACTTTGTCTATGTATGAAGGACAGACAATTAGAGGGTGAAGGGAGTCACTGGGCACCAGAGAATACATGTAAGGTGTGGGATCGGTGTTTGGGGTGTGCTGGGCCACTTGCAACTATGCATGCCATTGCAGGTGGGCAGAGGAGGGGCACAAACCTACTGCTGCTTCCAAGGCAAATTAGCCCATAATGGGCATGCATATGGGCCTTGGTACCTTGCATGCCCAATGGGTTTATTTTCACGGTGCCAGCTTAGTATTATGCCGGTGGCTCCAGGCACTATCAGGTATGGCAGCACAGTTCCCTCCACATCCCTGTGGGCTGCTTACAGCCCAGATCCATGTCAGGGCAACACTACTCAGCTTGCCCTGACTTGGCCCAATATTCAGTCAGATAGTGCTGGTGCACTGTCCAACTGAATATATAATCCTCTGGGTCATAGGCAAGCACAGCACAAGCCTTTGCACTCTGTTTTTGCGCCTTGTTAAATATCTGGCCCTTGGTCATTAAATCAAGGATCCAGCTTGGAGGAAAGCATATACTGTTCCTCACCAAATATGTCCTGAAGGCAGCTGTTATTGGTCAATGTCTGAAGTTATGATTCACCAAGCCACTAAGCAACACCATTGACATGTAGGACCATTCCATATTTATCAATCTTTGTTTTAACCCTTGCTGTGCTGCTAACTGATATATCAGTGAAGAATTTCTATATGTTCTAATTCTGTTGGCAGCCTAAGGGTTAAGAATGCATGCAGAAACCTTGTTTGTGGCAAGATCATGCTCAAGCATGGTGAGGTCGAACAGGCCTCCCTTATAATAGCTTCAAATGGCTCCAGCAGCAGAAGCACAAGGAGAGATTAGATGATTGTCCAGTTGCTTGCAGAAGTCATGATATTAGCACCGCCTATCTGGTTATGAGCAGATAATCATGAATGATCAACTTCTGATCATTGAAGCATTGTAGTATATGGTAGGTCCAGTTCCACATCATCACACAATCCTGAATCAGAGCATGTATTGGAAAGCAGGGATGCATGGAATGTTGAATTTCCAATGGACTGGAATTCCATAGAATTTTAGAAAATTCTGCTGATTTCTATCCTCTGCAGAATTTCAACCTTCTGCATGCAAAATCTTTTTTGCAGAATTATATTCCGCAGTTCACATAAACTGCAGATTCTTTTTTCCGCAATTCATGGAAAATTATTCCGAAGTTTACATGATCTGCAGAAAATTATTGCAGAGTTTGCACAGAAATGCTTTTTAAAATTCTGCGGAATTTAAAAAGAAATTCCATAAAGCATTTCAGAAGTGGAATTGCCATTCTGCAGCAATTCCAGAAGTGGAATTTTGTATTCTTCACAGCCCTATTGGAAAGTTCTTCTCCAACTGCATATGGTTCAGTCCTTTACAAGCTTTAACAGAGTGTAACAAGGGTGTGCAGATCTTCACAGCCCCAATGACATTGCAATCATGTTGTTAAGGAACTTATAAATAACCAGATATATGCATTGTGCCAGACAGTGTATATGGGTTAAACCACCATCATCAATTGCTTTGAGTATATTGGATGACTTGTTCATGACAATGATACCAGGCTCAAGACCTTCTGCTGTCAGCCAGGAACCAGCATCTCTTCCAAGGCACTAAACAGGTTTTGTGGTGAGTGGGATCTTTCAAAACCCATTACTCTCAGAGCAACTTGATGACAAAACATCGACCTGCCAGATACACCAACAGAAGTATCATCATCGAAGCACACCCACTGAGAAGTCACCACAGTGTATTCCAGCACCTGGCCATTCATCAACATTTCAGTAGTTTAATGAACATGTGGGCATAAAGACTTCCTCATGCTATGGTAAACCTCCTTACATACCTGCTGGTACATTTCTGATATTGCAACACATGTAAAGAAATGTCTAGATATAATTGTGTAGTGAGGCTCTGCCTGCTGCAGCATTGTGCAAAATGCAGAACTTGACACCAGGGAAAATGGAAGCAGGTATTGGAGAAGAAATTCAACAGCAGCAGAACTGAACTCTTTATATTTTGAATGTCTTGATGCAAATTTCTCAGATCATTCCATGCATTGCTGCATTGTCAATTGATGCTGTTGTATTGATGGAATAACAGTTTGTGGTGTGGATGTTCATGGATCCTCATGCTGAAATTCAAGTTTAAGTTTATTGCAGAAAAATCTCCATTGAGCAAGCTCATTCACAAGGAGGTCCTGAGGACATATATCAGGAACATATACAGACAAAGGAAATTACATACATAAGATCTTAGTACATACAAATATATGGTGCATGTGGTACATAGTGCTCAAAATAAGACATGAAAAAGGTAATATTTGTAAACAGAACTTGGAAAATTCATTTCAAAATAGAGAGACTACAGCTTAAATAATTGGAACAAAAGGTGTGAGGGGATAGAAGAGGGACAAGCCGGGGAGGATCTAATGAGGGAGGGAGGAATGGGGAAAGGAGGAAAAGTGTTGAAGAATATGTAAAATAAGGATGACAGAATAAAGAGTATAGGGTGGTTGGGAGGGATAAGGAGAGGTAAATAGAATTAAAGAAGTAGAAGTAGGGAAGGGAAGGGAAAGGAAGGGAGTTGTTGATTTATAAGTCAAAGGTCAAGTAGGGATTAGTGACAGCTGCAAATATCTTTCAATTTAGTCACAGTAAAGGTTTTAAAAAGACTGACAGAGACAAGGCTGCAGAGTTTCAGTATAGACTGGAGCTGGTTCCAGGCAGTTGGAAGTGTGTAAGAGATGGCGTGTTTACCAAAGGAGGTACAAGTCCTAGGCACATCTAAGAGGATAAAGTCAGACTTCTTAAGGGAATACGAACTATGGCAGCTGTGAGTAAGAGATGTTATATAGCTTGGGAGTTTGTTCAGGAGTATTTTGAGTTCAGGTTCCAGAGTGAAACAAGTGTCTGGTAGTAAGTGACATAGTCTGGTAGTATGCTCAGAGTCAGACAGAACCAATGGTAAGTTGTTTTTTTTTTTTTTTTGAAATTACTGTTTATTTCTCCTCCCAGTCTGCCACCTCCGACCCTTCAGGGGGGACAATTGGACATCCCACTGCCCGGAACCCTACCCACACAGACCCACAGGCCCCATGGAGCCTTGGATTACCCCCGGGGTGGGGATGAGGTGTGAGGTCAAACCCCATTACTTAAGTTGCATTGGTCTGTGGTCTGCTGGGCGGGCACAGGCAAATCGTGGGCACGGCCATGGTCCCCCCATCTTCCCGGCTGTGGCAGGCTTGTTTTTCCACTATTTTCTCCCTCAAGAGCAGCAAGTACCCTCCCCGACATCATGACGCGTACGCCGAAATCCTGTGCTGCTCACTAGCCGCCCATCTCCCAGGTGGAGCTTGCAGTTCCTCGAGCCTCCGCTCAGGGTCATGCAGGTATCAGGTAATGGCTGAATCCCTCCCCGGAGAAGGCGAGCTGTCGTTGGATGCTCAAGCCTATCTCCCCCCGGCCGACCCACCGATGACCCGAGTCCACTCCCGAACCCGGGTCGAATGGTAAGTTTTGACCAGTTACATCCTTCTGATGCCTACCGACATCAGTGGAGACTGTTTCCCAGACATCTGTTCCCAAGTCATCTCCATCCACTGATTTTGATGTTGGGTGCATAAAGAGGTGCACATCCCTGATGTACAAAGAGCAGGAGGTTTTCCACAGCTTATTTTCATCAAACAACTATTACACCATGCAAATGTAAAATCTGATTGACAGACCTCAAAATATTCCCATGCTCCTGAACCCCTTTTACACTTGGATGGAATCATTTCATGATGACCAGAATGAAATGCAGGCACACCTGGATTGCCACATGTTTCTTCATCAGCACCACCTCTCCTCTTGAGCACAGCTGACCTACCCTTGGAGGCTTTCCTCCCTGATGCCTTTCTCAGTTTGGTAACACCTTTTGTTTTTTTCTTTGTCTGATGAGCTTTCATAGGCTGTTTGCAGGGTACCACATTCTCTTCATCAGCCTCATCATCTTCAGGAAGTTCCTGAGATGGTGTGATATAATCTACATCCTCATCATCAGAAGCTGGGTCAGGTGATATATATCCCTTGATATCCTCTTCTATCAGCTTCACCTCTTCAAGAGTCAAGATTTTTATTTAAAACAGGAAAGGTGGTAAAAACAAATTGAGCATGTGCTCATTTACAATGGCTTCCTAGTTGGGTTGGCACAAACATTTGAATGTTTCTGATAGAAGATTATATAAAACATACTAAATATTAATAAAGACAATTATTCAGAAGAAAAAAACTACAAGATTTACAATAAGCAGAAATAAACAATAAACTACATTGCAAACGTGAAATATCTATACTCAAGAGGCATGACAGACTAGGTGATTCTCATTAAACCAACTTTTATACTTTGCAGAGAAGGCAATAGCCCATCTACTAGATGTATAGGGACAGAAAGAGAATTTCAATGCTTTGAACCTTTATAAACAAAGGTATGGTGCTCTACATAGTGTTTAGCAACCAGGATGACAAGTTTAACACATGAGGCTGACCTAAGATTGTTTTTACATGAACAAAATGTAAAAAAAAAGTCCTGGAGACAGGGAATTTTTTTTTTAGTTTAACACTTCCATGTTAGAATGAGGATGTGCAAAATATGCTTCTGTTCCAGACTATACTACTCAAGAAACCTAAGCAGGTAACAATGATGGGTGCACCTGGGATGTTGAAGAATAAATCTTGCAAGTTTGTAATAAGCCACGTCAAATTTGGAGAGATGGGTTAGAGCAACCCCTGAAATATTTGCAGACTCTATTAAAGGCAAAGTCATAGATTCAACTAGCCTCAGTCCGATTCATAAGAAACACAACCTTTCTGTTGATAAAAAGAGCCTATATGGGCATTTACCTTTTTAACAGTGATTGTTGTTTGATAATCCCATTTGAGACACCCATCAAAGCTATAATCCTAGGTATTTATAAAACAGAACACTTGGAATGACATTTATTATGAGTAATTATATTCAAATCAGAACAAGACTAATGCTCGGTAGTACTACAATGCATCACTTGAGTGTTTTCTTCATTCAACTTGAATAGTAGTAGTAGTAGTAGTAGTAGAGTTTATTTATTTTGGGTGACCTTCCCAGTAGGCTCAGGGTGCCCTTATAAAGTGTGAGACAAACAGCATATAGGAACTAGAAAACAAATATAATACATATAAAATCAATAAATACAATCCTTTAAGATTTAAGACAAACTTATTTCTAAACTGTCATAAGCTGTCTAAAATGAGTAGATTATGATGAAAACATTTTGGACCTCATTAAATTTCAATTGGAAATCAGATTGCAAGTCTGAAAATTTTGAATTCTAGTTATAAATTGTAGTATCATCAACTTTAAGATGTAGGGCCACATTTTTCAATAAAATACAAAATCACACATGCCAACACAATGCAAAGCATCATGGGCTGCATATGCAAATCACCACAGAATGTTATGCTGGTTCAACTTTAAGCAGAATTGCATGGTGCCAAAAGGCTTCTCACACAGTTTGCAAAGGGTGCTAACAGATGACATAGACACGTGTTTCGTCCTTCCAGGACTCATCAGTATGCCTCGTCTGTTTGACACCCCAGTGGAATGAACCAGCTACCCTAAGACAGTCTGTCTGGGTTATGTTGTGGTGAACCCATTAAAATAAAAAACTATTTAAAAGACAAAGAACCTCTGTGTGCAAACACTGAGGCAAGGGTTACCCCAAAGAGCATTTGGCTCGGAAGACAAGTTTCAAGAAAACACAAAATCACACATGCCCACACAATGCAAAGCATCATGGGCTGCATATGCAAATCATCACAGAACCACCACAGAACATTTTTCAATGTTGGCTTTAGGTCGTTAACAAATTAAAGATTGTGGGCTGAGGACAAAGCTCTGAGAGACACTACTGCTCACAGAAACAGCATCAGAATATGTACCATTAAATGAAACCCTTGTAAATAACTGTCCAGCTAACAGTAAAAACTTGAGTTTTGACCTTGAAAACACAATTTATATAATATAAGACTGTTATTTATTTTGTCAAAGGCCTTGGAGAGATCAATAAAACTTTCCCCTGCCACGAAGACACTGTCAATTGCTTCCAAATCATTAGTTACTTTAACCAGGGTGACCCCTCTGGAGCCCGGTGAGATGACGGAGGCCTTGGGGGCATGCCCACATCCCAACACTAGTCCAATGCACCCAGGACTCTTCACAGCTGACCCAATGACTGGTAGGTACCTCTAATTTCAGAAAGGGCCACCAAGGGAAGGCAGGCCCTCTCCGGGGGGTGATCCAGGGTGCTGGACCTGACCAGGTCATTCGGGGCAGAGACCGGGGGAAGCATGGATTTATGCAGGGAGTGAGATGCACAGCCGAGTAGGCACCCCTGAAGGATGCCCAGGCTTTGGAGTGAGAAAGAAAATTAAAAAACAAAAAGATAGGTTAGAGGGGATCAAATTACTGGTGTGGCATATTTCAAATATTTTGGACTTGTACTGTCAGGTCCCTCAGACTAACTTGTGTTTAATTTCAACAGTGAAGTATGTACTTCTTCAACCATAAAAGGAGCCATTACAAAAGGGGGAGATTTGTTTTCCAACAATAAGTTATTTAAAGATGAAACGTTAAAATTAGAAGTCAATGAGTTGTGACCAGAGGAGACAAAATACCAATTAAACTCATTCGAAATTATTCTCAGACTAGTTAGTTTTAACCCTTGAGATTCACAAAATGTTGGAAAGCTAGAAACAGAGGATGAATTCAAACACCTAACAGTTCTTCAGAAAGCACTGGGATCAGAGTTATAACTGTTATTTAATTTATTAAAAAAAGCAACTCTCTTTAGCCTAATTCTTTTTTAACATAACAGTTTCTTAAAGTCCTGAATGTTTGCAAATCAGAAGAAAGGTTGGTATGTTTTGCATGTTTCGAAGCCCTATGACATACATTATGAGTTTTAGCAAACAGGGGCAAGTACCAAGGACAATTGTTATTACACACCAGTCTTTTCCTAAGTGGAGCATGCCTGCAATACACCTCAGTATCTCTGTAGAGAAATAAGTGCAGGTACTGTTCACATCAGGAATTAAGTGTGAATGATCCCAGTCAACATTTTCCATGTCACTCATGAATTGGGTATAATAAAAGAATTTAAAAGAACGAGGGTTGGATATTCAAAAGTGTTGCACATGGTGTAACAGTGATGTGCCATGCGCAACCCACCAATGCACCCCAGCATGATATTCAAAGGGAAATGTTGCACAGCACAACTCCCAATGTGCTGGGGTGCACCAGTAATGTATGCAGCCCAAGTGCAGGGGGCATGCCCATGCATATGTGTCACATCCCGATATTCAGCCCGGGATGTGCAGGGCATATGCTGGCACATACCCACCTTGCGCCACTTAGGGGGGGTGCAATGTTGAGCCCAGTAAAACTAGGAGCAAGTCCTGGCCACCCACAGGTGAGTTGCCGTATTCCAAGGTGTAACACAGCATCTGCCTGCTGTGGGTGTCCACCCGACCACCCAGGACACAGTCCACATGCCCCCTGCCCCATGGGTGACATGCCCCCCATGCCCAATCATGGGCAGAAGTCAGTTATATCCCTGGTGGTCCAGTGGACTGAACCCCATCGCCCGATCATGGGCATTAGAGTAGTATCTCCTTGGTGGTCCAGTGGACCGATCCCCATTGGCTGAACATGGCCTTGAGCTAAAACTCCCTGGTGGTCTAGTGGAACCCCCCCAGCACCCAATCGCAGGAAGAATGACCATAGGACACCCTGGTGGTCCAGTGGTACCCACCTCCCCACCCACCCACTGGGTCCCCGCGCCTGGCCCCCATCAGTGGTGGGTGGCAGCTCCACCACAAGCCACTCAGCTGCCTGCTGACTGACAGCGTACAGTATGGCTGTACACCTATTGGTCACTGCATGGGTCAATGGGCATGCAAGCCATACTGTACTACACAGTCCTGAATTGTGAATGAATGCTCATTCACAATTCAGGACTGTATAGTACAGTATGGTTTGAATACCCATTGTCCCATGCAGTGGACCAGTAGGCGTACAGTCCTACTGTACACTGTCAGTTGGCGAGAGACTGGGTAGCTTGCAGGTGGGGAGCTGCCACACGCCGCTGACTGGGGGGGTGCAAGGTGATGGGGGACTCAGTGGGCGGGTGGAGAGGTGGGGTACCACTGGACCACCAGGGTGTCCTATGGTAATTCCACCTGTGATCGGGTGCTGGGGGAGTTTCCACTGAACCACCAGGGAGTTTTAACTCAAGGCCATGTTTGGCCGATGGGTATCGGTCCACTGGACCACCTGGGAGATATTACTCTTATGCCCGCAATTGGGCATTGGTTAGCGGTCCACTGGACCACAAGGGATAAAGTGTACAGATGCCCATGATCGGGCAATGGTTTGCAGTCCACTGGACCACCAGGGTATGGTCACACAGCTGCCCGTGATCAGGAGATGGGGTTCGATCCACTGAAACACCAGGGTTTAACATTACTCATGCCCTCACTCAGGTGAACAGGAGCGGGGTCTGCTGAGGGGCAGGAGAGCATCGGTCCATGATGGTTGCAGCCTGGCAGGGTGCCAGGTGCAAGTCACTGGGGATTGGCACACCACATGCAAATGGGGCCATATTAACATGCAAATGGACCCATTTGTGCCTTGCATGCATAATGGCCCCATTTGCATGCCCAGTACTGAATATCACAGTTGATGCACCTAGTGCAACTGCACTTTCGCTTGCGCATCCCCTGCTCCCCTCCTGCCACTTGCACTGGTGCAGTGCCACTGCACCATGCGCAGTGTGTGCACCCTCAGTGCCATATTCAATGGTGCTGAGCCATGGCACAGCACTGTTGAATATCACCTGGTACATGCCTTGGCTCATCCCAGTTGCGTTGTGCCCAGGTTTGCACCCTTGCCTGGCACAGTCTGAATATCCCACCCCTAGTGTATTTGAAATTGGGAACTCCCATCTTTTTTGCCACTTATTAATACAATAATCTAACTGATGGTCAGAAAATGAATCAAAAAGGACACCAGCTATACTGTAATACTCTGGGCAATTAGAAAAAATTAAATCAAGTGCAGTGGAAGAATCAATATTTCTGCTGTTAAGTCTAGTGGGTTCAGATACTAATTGCACCAGTTCCAAGTCAGAAACTATGGGTTACATTTTTAAAAGGCAAACTATGATGCAAGATGCATGCACTAAATGGGGTTGATGCAAGTGACACCTTGCATCATAGTTTATGGCATTCCCAATTTTCAAACACTGGTTGTGGCAAAACTGGGATGCTGTGTGGCAAACCCCCCCTGCACCATCCTTGCAGGAAAAGAACCCAAGCACTGGGTCACAAGGGTGGTATCATCATGGTGGGGCTGCACCATACCCTTAAATGCTGTTGTACAAGCCCTACCATGGTAGCAACAGGGGTTGCCTTTAGACCAGCCAGAAGGTGGTTTAAGGATCATGCACCACTGCTTGGCAGGATGGTGACCGGTGTGGCTGCAAGGAGGGGACTGGGAGCAAAAGAATCACAGGGGTGCCATAGTGAATGACGGGGGCATGGCAGCAATATGTGGGGGTGCCCTGTGCTATTACAGATAGCCCATCGGCCAGGGTACAGGGGGCTGGCAGAAAGGGACCGGGACCTGGCTTCAGAAGGATACAGCCCTGGAACCTGACCCATAGGTGCCATAGACCCCAACACTGTCAGTGGCTGCAGGTTGCTGCATGCAAGTGCAAAAGTCCTCATCCTCCAGCACAACAGGCCTCTTCTGGTGTTCTACATGAGCAAGAAAGGAAAACCTGGCATCTATCAGCATAGTGGTCTTCTTGTACTGTCCCATGCAGGAGTGGAAATAGAAACCCTAGTCCCCCAGCTGGCTCAAGCAGTGATTGAGTGGTTTTGAGGGGCTCCAGAACTTGCCCTGACTTGAAGAAATGAAAAAAAAAGCAGTTGCCATGGCACCCCTTGTCTATGACCTGGACGCCTTTCTAAATGACCTCCAGACCAACACCACAATTGGATTGGCAGGCACAGTCTATTTTACAGTGACAAATGAAGGCACATCCATGAAGATGCTCCAGTAATATCAGCAGAGAGTGGCTAGAAATGCTAAAAAACATAAACCTAACTGTCTCAACTGCCCACTAATTTATTAAATTATTTGTCTAATTTGTGTTTTTCTATGGTATTTAAAGTATAGTATACAGAGTGTGGCAGGAACATCAATAACATCATTGTCTAAGGGGAATTGTGGTATATGAGGTTGACCCTGGGTTTCCAATGGTTAAATCAACCCCACTGTTTGACTTAGTCCCATTACAGATTGTGTTAATTACTGGGGGCATAACTCTGTGTTTCCATATTATTGTTATATCATGAATCCTGATAGACGCTGTGTTTCACACCAGCTGAAAAGATGATTCTAAAATGATGTATCATGAATGATCCTCATTATTAATTATGTTCAAAGGTCATGTTCAAGCTTCAAAAATGATCAATGTGATCATTATTAACAGTGATTAAACAAGAATGTTAAATGGCCACCAATCAAAAACCATGAAGTTATGGAAATGGTGATTTATGATGATCTCATATCATTATGATTTTTCTTGGATACCCAAGATCACTGCAATAAATTTAAGAAAAAATCTATTAATCTGTTTTTATATACTATTCGGAAGTTATCGTGTCTTCTATTTAGGCATGCTTATGGAACTCGCAACATTCAAATATACATACTCTTACTCCTCACTTCTTACACATGTTATGTAGGCTCAAATTGGTTTTTACAGCTCCATTCAGTGGCTCCTGTTATGGCTGTCATAATTCCCTATAAGTACCTGGTTTATGCTTAAAATCTTTGCTTACAGTCTGCAAACTAATAGTGTCTAGAAAATATTATTTTAAAATAGAAATTATTGTTTTTGTCCTTAAACGGTGGTTGTAAAATATACAAATGAGTTGTACAAATGTATATACAATATCTAACATAGCACGTACTCGTCAAAAAGGAAGTAAACCTTGACTTCACTTTATTTATATTATAATGAATATGCTTTTGGAGATATTCAACATTCATATTTCACATTAGTAACAAATAAAACGTGTTTCAATTTATTTAAAAATTGTTTATTTGGTAAGACCCAAGGGCGTAAATGTCCATTTTCAAGGGTGACTTAGGAACATGCAGTGACTCACATAACAAAATATAATGGGCTCAATTTTCAAAGCATGGTGCAGGGTTTTTGACAAGCCCTGCACCATAACACTAAGATTCTGGTGGTGCACCAAACCCCTTAGCCGTAACTGTGCCAAATTCTCGAATCTCTGCTGCAATTGCAATCATTTCCACATTTTACAGCAGCTTACACAAAATATCTGGTGCAAGCCCAAAAAAAAATGTCCCCAGGAATGCCACAAGCTAGACCACAAAAAAGTTGGTCTAATTTGTGACCCCCGCTCACCAGCCGAGTGATTGCCGCAAGCCCTGTGCACTATATCTTCTGCACACCTAGGGCTTGCAGCAATTGGCAGCTTTGAAAATTGAGCACAATAAGTATAGCAGAATATATACAATTTATGCAGTATCTACATAATTACTCAAAACATTTTCAAACAGAATTTGGTCAGCAGAATTTTTTCAATGCAATTTTAAACTCTTGATCTTAATACAGTATATGTTTTGCATACTGACAAGGAGCACATTTCTTTTTTGATGTTAAACTTTTTATTGACTGTTTTAAAAACACACATACACAAGAACAAAATGATATAATTCTCAAGAGTAAGTATAGACATTCCATTACAACCAGAAAAAACAGTACTACAGTGCATAGTACATAGCTCTGCTACAGGGCTCATCCCCCATGAGTAAATTAATTCATAATCACACAATAATATTCTAGATTCCTGCCCTTGCTAAGTGGAAAGCTCAGACATCCTGCCTAAAGGGCATATTGAATGTACACTCATGTGGTACCTTGCTCCTCAGCCTCTTGGATGTTATTAGACACATAGGCAGGGACTGAAG
This sequence comes from Neoceratodus forsteri, assembly GCA_016271365.2. Taxonomy (NCBI): domain Eukaryota; kingdom Metazoa; phylum Chordata; order Ceratodontiformes; family Ceratodontidae; genus Neoceratodus; species Neoceratodus forsteri. The sequence continues at coordinate 591,799,567 of CM028133.1, read as the reverse complement.
GTGTTGGAAAATGGACCGGACCTTAGTACATATGTCCAGTGCATCTAGGATGAGGTGAAAAATGCATTCCAATGTAGCCAGGTGGCTTATGTACTGGATCCTCTCACTTTGGCCCGCTGTGTATTAAGGGGGAGGGGACTGCATATGTGCCACAGATCTGCAGCATGTAGTTAACCCCCTCATCAGAATGCAATGAACCAGGAGTCCAGTGAACTCCTGGTAGCATTCACAGAAGTGGCATGGATGGTCTGGGGGTGTGCCCACACTACGCAGCATGCACTAAGGCGTGGTGTGCTGCATTAGGGGGATACATAATATGGTAGTGGGGACCCTGCTGTATCTTTTGTGCACCTCCAATGACACCTGCAAGCTGCAGGTTGACCAGGAATTCAACCCCTGTACTGTCCCAGCCCACTGGGCTGACAGGGAGGGCTGGTGGTAGCCATTCAAGCACTCACCTGAACTTTTGAAATTTTCTGATTCCGTGCTATCCCAGAATTCCCTTCTTGCATGCAGCAGGGAATCCACTTTAAGACCAAGAACAGGCATCAGATTGGATGCCCAATTGTGTCCCTCAATCCATCCTCTGCTGCACACCGGGGAGGTAGGACCATAGACAGGAACTCTACAGGGGTGCACAATGCTGCATACCCTGTGCCTGTCACTGGGTGTGTAGCTATCTAGGCTGGGTATGTGAGAATCATACATACCTGGCATGCAGTAGTGCACATCACCCTATAGAAGGGGTCTTCACTGGATCCCCACCTCTGGAGTAGCAGTCTTTTACCTACTATGGTAGCTGCTTTTACCCACTTTAGGAAAGGGTGGTTTTAAGAAATGGTGGTTGGTGGGATACCTAGTAGCACAAGAGCTGAATTCAGGGTTATTTCAGGAGTGCAGACTGCATCGCAGAAAACCAGCAAAGATGTTCAAAAATGTGAGGTGGCCAGACAGTGCCACATGATGTGGGAAAGGGAGCCTGTGTGACTGTTGCATTGCCAGCAGGTGTCTGTGTGCAGGAGGTCAGTGATTCTGAGAGCTTGTGGCATCCTGTACCACCTGTGGAATATTCTGAGCTCTATGAGCTATGCTATAGTATCCCTTTTCAATCACAACAGTGAGGTGTGCATATTTTATGGAACACATACAAACAGAGGAGAGAAAGAAGTAAGTACCTGAGCTGGGACTTGAGGCCAGGCCACCTGGAATACCATTCAGGTAGCCCTACCAGCTACACCACCAAGATAACTGGAAATTGGGCCATCCCAGAGCACATTACTCTTTCTTCAATGCACAACCTGGTGCTGCACGTTAATTACATTTTCAATCACAAGAGTTCAGTGTGCATATTTTATGGAACACATGAAAACAGAGGAGAAAAATAAATAAGTGCCTGAGCTGAGACTTGAACCCAGGCCACCTGGAATACCATTCTAGTTGTGCTACTATCTGCAATGCCAAGGCAACTGGAAACAGAGCCATCCCGGATAACATTACTCTTTCTCCACTGCACAACCTGGTGCTACAGAGATAATTACATTTTCAATCACAAGAATGTGGTGTGCATATTTTATGGAAAACATACAAACAGTGGAGAGAAAGAATTAAATGCCTGAGCTGGAACTTGAACCCAGGCCACCTGAACCAACCATTCCAGTTGTGCTACCAGCTGTTCCTCCAAGACAGCTGGAAACTGGGCCATTCTGGAGCACATTACTCTTTCTCCAATGAACAATATGGTGCTGCACAAATAATTACATTTCAATCACAACAGAGCAGCACCAGGTTGTGTATTCTGGGTGGCCTGGGTTACTAGTTCTCTTCCTCTGGGTCCTGCAGTTGGGAGGGTGGCTAGATCTTGTGGATGCTGAGTTGTGAGGGTTGGTGGCCTGGGAAGTAAATGGCAGATCAGGGATCCTTGCCCCCAGCCAGGAGTGTTTAATGAAGTCCTCTGCTCTGTCTGGCATATGCATACCTCTCAACTGTCCCTGATTTTTTAGCGACGTCCCTGATTTTGCCTCAAAATTTTACTCTTTCCCTCCTAAAAATTGTCTTTCAGTGACCAAACTGTGGGGGTTATAAGCACAAAATAATGTCAAACATTAAAGTTACAGACTTGTTCTTCCTTAGATAATGCATGTTACACCAAGCCCTTTATTCTACCAGCTTCCTGAAGGGATATCTCCAGTTTTGAAGAAGTGTCCCTGATTTTGGTCCTTTGTCCCTGATTTTTTTAAGCCTTGTCCCTGATTTATGAGGCAGGAGGTTAAGAGGTATGGGCATATGGAAGGAATGATAGATGTCATTTTGAATGATTCAGAGGCTGGCCAGGTAGTGTAGGCTGTATGGATTGTCAAGTTTCAGTAGTGCCCTGTGAGCCAACATGTAGGACCAGTGCTGTTCCATCAGAGTTGGGGAGGCAGTCTGGAAATATCTGTATTAGATGGCATTGTCATCATAGTGGGCCTTTCTCCCTCATCAGTGTCATTATTTTCTTCTTCACCAGAAACCTCAAGAACTTCGCTAGGATGGACCTCAGTCTCTGTCCTGGTTTAGGGAGATTGAGTGAGGGAATGGTGGGACCACTTGATTTTCAACAGAGCCAGCCACTACTGCCTGAGGAGGATCAGGATCACATTTTGTAGAAATCTGTTTACATTTTTGCCCTCCACACCTTCTGGAAATGCTACAAAGTGAAGATTCTTTGTCCTACCACAGTTTTCTAAGTCTTTAATTGTATCCCATAGCTGTCAGATGGTGCTATTCTAGTTTCTCAGGTGGGTCATGTCCTGGTAAGAGTAAACCTCTTGGTGGATGGCCTATTGTTAAGTAAATTGGCATTTTCTTCCGCTATATGAGGGACTGCTGTTTTTAATTCCCAATGCACAAAGATCAGTTGACTAGACATATGCTTTTTTTCTGTCAGGTCCAAGGGGGCTGCTGGAGTTGTTGTGCCAGAGAGCACCATTCCTGTTGGAAAATAGAGGCTGCAGTGATCAGATAAAAAGATTGAAAAGCAGCATTACAGGGGAACTGATGAACTAAAGGAGCTAAGTGTGCTATAGCCTAAAGCTGTCAGGTAAGGACTGTTTCAAACTCACATGGTCGCACTGATGAATGGATTTTGTCAAATTCTGTATAGGTTGAGGGGAAGAGAGCTGACAGAATCAAGTAGCCATCTTGTCAGGGCCAAGCCATGCCCCCAACAAAGAGCTAATTTTGACATTTTATTGCAAAATAAACAAATCATTTTTGATCAAGTGAAGTTTTACATAGTGGAAGTCTGCATTGTTCTCCCTGAGAGGCCCTAGTTAGATGTGATGTGACCTTTGAAGTAACTGCATTCATAAAATAAAATTAAGTTGAATTCTTCAAAAGTTTCCTAGAGTTAAGCACAGTGAAATAGGTGGTTCTCAAATCAAAAGAAAACCAATTCAATGTGTTATGAAATAGACAATGATGAGTGGTCCTGGGGCTAGAAAGTGCAAAATGGCTGATGGAACTGTGCAAATCTAGAATTTGGGAAATCAAGAAATCAGGAGCTGTGTAACATACAGGTAGCCCATAATATAGTAAAGAAAACAAAAATAAATGAGCTAGAATATTCTCAGATTTCAATGTTAGACCATATCTTAAATGATATAACCGACCAAGTCACAAGTGAATAGTTTTGGCAAAATTATTTATATGATACTCAAAGGATAAAAATTGTCAATAATAAATCCCCAGTAACACCAATGATCAACCCACTCTGTCTCCATTCTTCTGCTGTCCAAAACTAGACAGGAAGGGGGAGTAGTGTTAATTTTTGTCTGGATCCAAATTTCATGAATTTAATTTTAATAATGTTTAGAAATGGGATGTTGTACCAGAACCATTACTGTATGAGATCCAAATTGGACTGCAGGGCTGTATTAATTTCAGCCAAGGAGCTGCCTTTTCAATCAAGTACTGTATTGCCTTCGTAAAAAAAGGAAAAAAAAATCATATTTGTTTGGGAAAAAAAGGGAGATCATTTAAAAAAATAGAAAAAAGAACAGGACCCAAAATTTAGTTCTGAGGAATTCTTATATTTTTTCACCAGGGAAGAAAGGGCACCCTGAAAGGAAACTTGTATCAACTGATCTTCAAAATAATCTTGAAACCAGTTAACAGAACTGGAAGAAAATCCCGTGCCCTAGGTTTGTGAGAACAGGCCACCATGGTACATCAAATACAGTGTCTTAGGTTCAAAAATAAAATATCCACCATGTGCTCACTGTCCATTGCCCTATGCAAAAACAAAGTAAACTCAACTGCAGTTGTTAATGTACTATGATTTTGATGAAAAACATGTTGGTACAAAGTCAGCACTTTATCAACATCTAAGTAATGTTTAAATTGGTCATGGACAATTTTTCCAAGGACCTTGGACAGTGGGGCCAACAAATAAATTGGGTGATAATTGTTGACCTTAGTTTGGTCTCCAGGCTTACAAATGGGCAGCACAGTCACCTGCTTCTAGAGCCCCAGGATAAAATTAAATATTACCCATGTGACTTAAAATCTTACAATATGGAAATGAAATAATCATCAATGATCATTACTTTATCATCTGTAAATGACCAAAAATAAGTATGCTGATTTAAGCTGACAAAAATAATTAACAATCATCAGATGGTGATTCAAAAGTTACATGCATATTGATTAAATCCTGATCTGGATGATGATCTTACCTTTCTTACCTTTATGATCATATGGTGACATTTGATGATTAAAAATGATCAGTCATGACTGATCTTTAAAAAACCCTTTCATTGCAGCAGAAATCTGTCAGGATCATTCTGACAACATAATTATTTTACACTTTACAGACCTTCTTTTGAGCCTTTAGTACCAATGGTACTTTGATTTGAATTTGACAACAAACTCTGACATTACTTTAATGTTGTTCTGTATCAAACATGCTTTATAATGCAAGGAACAACATGCATGCAAATCAAGTATTCAGGTTCTGCTGGGGGTTGCTTGGGGCAAATCAGAACCAGAACTGGAACCAAAAATTTTATATATAGTAATTTGTGGTACAATTAATCACTTGCATAATGCTTTATACTTGTTTCTGTCTTACGCCCTGAAATTTATATTATATGTCTGTCTTCTACTTTGACATCACTCAGTAGCTGGCAGCATGTTGCTCTGAGGCAGTGATTTGTGTACCCATGGGAGAGGCCTGCTGCTGATGAAATCTTTTTCATTAAGGTACTGATTGTTTTTGCACCTATTGGTTTTTTACCATACCAGATTTACTATGTTTCTCAGTGTTACAGGGCTTCTGAAATAGTCTTTCCTGCTTGGGGTGTAGCTTTGAGATGTAAAGCTTGTAACTGGTTACTGGTTACTAGCCTTTGAGGGCAACTTCACTGTCTTTAATCCTACTAGTCAACCAGGTCTCCATTAGGCAGAGGACATTGGGGGTATGGAGGGCCATCCATGCCTGTAGTTGGTCAAATTTCGTGTTTAAACTGCAGATGTTCAGTGAGGCTATATTTAGGCCTTTAACCTTATGAACACCATGGCCCGTTGAAGTGAGTGGGCCTGGGTTCAAGTGAATGTTACCAGATTATGGCCACCTGATTAGTAACATTAGAAAACAGATGAAGGAAATATGATATAACCCTGCTAAATCCCTGGGACAGGAAGCTTGTTTTGGGACTCAGGTTACTAAGGGAGGTTCTGATCCCTATAAGGAATGTAATAAAAGAATTATAACTGAATTAGTCACACCAGTAGGTAGCATGGTTACCACACCACAGGTGATACTAAAAATTGTGGAAACCCAGGTCACGAAAATCTTTGGGGAAATACCCTCTAGTGCTGATGCTACTAATCATCTAAATTCATTACACTTACCCCAGGTCTCACATACAGAAATGATGGAATTAACACAGGCCATTACTGAATCTAAAATCCTTCAGGCTATTGGACATTTAAAATCTGATTCTGCCCCTGGATCAGATGGTCTGGGGGCAGGACTGTATAAACAATTCTGGACTGATTTGACTCCTGGCTTTTGGAATACCCCCAGTATTTGTGGGCTGGCTGGGGGCAATATACCTTAATGCTGCCCTTATCCCAAATGTCAATGGGTGGTGTGGGAAGAAAATTATAGTCCATAGAGGGGCATGTTAGGGATGTCCCCTTAGTTCCCTTTTATATGTCTTTGGCATTGATATCCTTATCAGATCTGTTTCGCAAGCCCAAAATGTAAACGGTATTGTGCTCGATCCTGTCTCTCCTCCGCTGAAAATTCTGGCCTACGCAGATGACTTGGTACTCACCATTGGCACAGACACTAATGAGGTTGCCTTGCTTAACATTTTGCACAACTTTTCATTCATCTCAGGATCCAGAATTAATCTGGACAAAAGTCATGGGGTTCCACTGGGGGCTACTCCTCTTCCGGTATCTGGGAATATTGGAGGCATCAGAATCTCAAGAGACCCCATTAAAATACTTGGTATAGAGTTTGGACCTCAGAATGAACAATCTTTAAATTGGTAAAAAGGGCTTACCCATACTGATAGATTGGTTGCTGACTGGACGGATAAGCAGATAGCTAAGAAAAAGAGTACATCTCATTAAGTCTCTCTTTATTCCTATCTTTTTGTATTTGAGCCAAATATTCCCCCCTTGATTATACAGTGTCTTCTTCCAAGCATTTTGGGGCTCCTGCTTGAATCCAATAAAAAGGGAATACACTTATAAGCCCATTTTGGAAGGGGGTGTAGGCATGGTTAACCCTGTGGCCTTTTTTATGAGCAATTTTATGTGCCATAATTTGGGCTTGGCTCTCAAACCTGGCCATAAGTTATGGAAACCTTTGATAAATGCTTGGTTGATCCTGAACCTCACCCCTTGGGAACAGAATAAAAACAGGTTCAATTCTTCCCCTTTATGATATAGAAAGTCTGAAATTAGCAGTAAAATGGGGCCTGAACCCAACCAGCTTCCTAACCTCAGATAGAAAGTTGGTTTACAATTCTGTCTTACTTTCTGAATGTCACTCTCCAGTAGAGTTCCCTTTATGTACTACAGGGCAGCGAAATCAGGTGCTTAAACAGCTAGTAAACCCCAGAATTCCCCCATATGCATGGGGCTGTCTGTGGTTAAGGAATTATGGGAGGCTCAGCATGTGGGGGAACAACAAGCACAAGCAAGTGGTAGACAGGTATTGTCCTAGGGCAATAGTTCTTAGACTTTGTCACAGTGAGCCTCCCCAAATCCATGGAAAAGATTTTGAGCCTCCCCTGAAAACTGAAATAATATTGGGCCTCCCCAAAGAAAAATAACATACTGTTCTTTGCGCAGTACACCATGAATATATTGAAACCCCTTTGAGTACTTGGCTCACACTCAGTTCTTTGTCTTATACTGCCGTGAAACCTTTGAAAAAGAGCTCCTTTGCTCAAAGGTGTTATCTGAATAACAAACAAAATAAACAAATATTGTTATTCAGCTTATTACTTTGCTCCTTCCTGCTATTGCTCTTAGCACTTCTATGCCCAACCCTTGTATTTGGGCTGTTCTGTCATCAGGCTACAAATTGATCAATTGCTACCACTCATTATTAGTTTATTGTTCATATTTGTTTGCACTATTGTTCATTGTGTATTTCCTGATTGTTTAGCAGTTACCTTTTGAAATGTATTCATTCCCTACAATTCCGCTGGTACACCTGAAATGAGCCTTGGCTCATTCACCTTCCCTTGTCACCTATTAGTAAATAAATACATAAAATGTACCTACTGTTATTATCCTCTTTCAGTTTGCTTCATCTCTTCACACAAAATATTTAAAAATCAAAATTTAAATGCAATACTTTTTCAGACTTGCTTGAGCCTCCCCTGGAACAGGTTGGGGCCTCCCCAAGGAGGCTGGCCTCACCATTTGAGAACCCCTGTCCTAGGGATTCCTGCTTTCAGTTATTTGAACTACAGCAACATTTATTTTTGGATTGTGCCTATGAGAGCCAGTTTTGGCCTTTATTAGCTCAGGAATGGTAGGAACCCCTTTTTTCTCAGTTATCTTATACAGAAATTAAGTATGGGACTCATCCGGGGTTGAAAAGGAAATATCACATGGACACATTGTTTGTGGTACTTGCCATTATTAGGGATCATATCTGGCAAGCTTGATATATATGGGTATTACAGCAGAAATGTGTGTCACAAATTGAAATATTAGTTAACATTCGAAAAGCACTGCAGAAATTAGCTGAGCTTGATACAGAGCACTTTTCACAACAAAAGGTGGCACATTTACGGATTAATCGTGGGCAGTGGTTATAAAGTATATAGCATAATAGTTTGTATATATTTGTTTCTTGCTGTGGTGCTTTTTTCTGTGTGTAAATAATGTATATTGTAAATATGTCACTTATTGTATCCTGCATGTAATGAAGTCCAACATCTCTAATAAAAATTCCCCTACTCTTTTCGAGAAGTGCCATGGGATCTTTAACATCCACCTGAACAGGCAGATGGGACCTCGATTTAATGTGTCATCTGAAGGATGGTACCTCAGAAGTGCAGCACCCCCCTCATGCTGCACTACAGTGTCAGTATTGGGATTTAACCTATGTGCCTGGTGTGGGGACAGAACCCAGAGCCTTCTGATCTCTCAGCCTCAGAGGCAAGTGTGGTACTTGCTGAGCCACTGACACTTAACTGTGGTAATAATATGCTTTTTTGACACTTATGATTAAGGACTTACATTACTAATTAACATTTTTTTAAGATGCTGTCTTATACAACTATCTGTTACTCTGTGGGCAACATTTGTACAAAATTTTTTTGTGAAACTTTTTATATTTTTACAGAAAAAAAAATATGGCTGTCTGAAGTTCTGCATTCTGATTGGGTGTTATTCTAACAGACTCAAATTTATCAATGTTAGACTGCCATGTGCAACCTGGTTTACATGGATACTTTAGAACATATATAAAGTCCTATGGGCACCGCTTGATTAATGGAATGATGCATTCTGATTTTGAATCAGTATTCTTAAAATACTGGTGGAGGAACTACTGCATTTAAAATGTGTAACTGAGCCAACCCAGTGGCACTAAGGACTGAGGCACTGGAGGCCTTACCTCATGCCACACTGGAGAGCCTTGTTCAGGAACGAGCAAGGGCCGTCGAGAGGTCGACAGGGGAAAGAGAAGGATTGAGTGACTGATGGGCTGCTCTCCTTCTTCAGGGAAGGGGATCTTCAGTGGTCAGTGTTTGACTGGACCATTGTGGATAATGAGGGACAGATCTTCGACACTGTTGAAAATGGGAGAAGATGGGGCAGTCACTAGGAGGGAGCGCATGCGGATGTGTGTGCACTTACTCCACAGGTGTCATTACATGCCTCACCTCCTGGGGAGAAATCCAGGAAAACAAGTTGCTGCTTCAAATGATGGAGGATGTCATGCAGGCTTTGTTCCCGGTTAGCCATGGCACTGGGCACACTTGATCCAGTCTCCGGTGAGAGTATGGGAGAACTTTTTTTTTCATTTAAATAAGGAAAGCATAAGGTATTTTATCGCCCCATTGGGACCAGCTTGTTAACTGTGGCTACCTTGTTATGTATTACACCTATGGGGGGAGGGGGGATTTACAGAATGCAAATTTTACCACACAGCATGCATTATTGCATTTAAAAAAACATGAAAGACAAACAACTACCTTGGCTCATGACTTTCCCCTTTGTCTGTCTCTGACTGCTTGGCTTGGATGTGTAATGTGATCAGTGCGTGCGCATTGACGCACATGCATGCTGGGTTGCAGTCACACATGATACAGCTTCTATAAAGATACACAAGCTTGTTGTACAACCCCCCTCACCCCAGTCAACACCAGGTTTCAATTAAAGAATGGGATCTTTGACCACCCACTACCTCCCATGATATGAGAGCTGTCACATGGGAAATCAATTATGTACACCACTGCTGTTAACCAACCCCCCCCCACAACATAATGAGCATGCTACCTAACGAGAGGTGTGGTGTGTTGTGTCAGGACCTTCAGCACCACTGGGCCTGCTTTCTACCACTAGTCGTACACCACACACAGCACTGAGTGATACATCCCAACTATGGTTCTCCATTTAAATCCATGTTTGAACACTCAGATTACATGGATTAGTAAAGAAGATCACAAACAAAATACAAAGTAAAAAAAAAAGAACAAAACTAAATTTATAGGGCGTCTCAGTCTTGTGACGTATGTTACAATACACATGCTCATGAGGGTGTAACAGGTTAACAGGTTAGTAAATAGAGTGGTCAAAGTTTTATATATGCGGGGGAGAAAATGATGCTGTCACAAACAGAGAAATTTTTTATGCTTATTTATTTTTATGTCATGCTGACCCAGCTGTTGTTAAGTAAGAGTGGTTACATGGGCATTCTACTTGTGAATCAACAGTTAAACTAGGCTGAGCTGATTTGGAACGGGTTGGACACATGTTGAAAACAATCTTACTTACCAACGGCTGGCATTGTGTGACATACTGTAGTAACATATTTAATATAACTTTATGTGGCTGATTTTCAGGATTTTGTTTTTAAGAATTTATAACATTTTTCTTTTTTTTTTTAGTCTTTGGTAACCAGGTAAGGCCCACTAGGCACAAGTGCCTGTTTTCAGGGGTGACCTGGGAGCACTGGGCAGTTAAGTGACTTGCTCAGAGTCACACAGTATGCAGGTGGAGGTTGTGAGAATTAAACTCAGGTCTGGTCTGCTGGATGTATCAAGCTCATTCACACCTCATTCCTCTAACCTCCAGGCTATACTGCCAGGCCAGCTTTTCACGCTGATTACTAACATGTTTCCCTATTGTGCCCCTGCTAGCATGATCAGTGTTGTGTATGTTGCAAGAATAGGAGACCCTGTACTTTTCTTTGTTTTAAAAAAATATATATTACTCTTAATTATACTCTTAACTAAATCCTGATATCTAAGTTGGCAAACAGGTGGTGAAGGGGAAACTGGAGGTGGGATGCAGAACTCAGTTTTGGGTGTGGTGGTCAGAAATTAAACACACATTCGACTATGCATGCACAGGGCTTTTTCCATTGTTCTGTCACTAATTGTATCAGATGTGCAATGTGAGTTGTATGTATGCGTTTGGGTGGTCAATGTAGCAAATACACCAAATAGACAAACAATTAATTAGTTGTGCACAATGGTCATCACCTACAGTCAATTAAAGAACGAGATCTGTGATAACTCATTACCTCTCATAACAGGAGAGTACTCCTCCAGATGATCAATCATGTGATACACTGCTGACCCTCCCCCACAAACTGAGCTAGCTAATGGAGCTAGTTCACCGCTGTGATGTGAGGTGTGGCATACAGTGCCTCAACACTCAGTCCCACTTTGCCTAATGCCATGCCAGTGTTGTGCCACCCAACCACACTCTACTTCAATTTTTTTTATATTTCTGTTTATCTCCTCCTTTGCTGAGTGGGCATGCAGGTCATACAGCAGCTGGCAACCTCCCCCTTCCCCGACATGGTTGTGGTCTGTAAATCGCTGTCCTCCACACAGTTTGGATAACACCTGGGGGGCACACTCCTCTAGGTACGGGGGTGCAGTGCTCAGCCATCAGCTGACATGACTGCCACGCAATTTAATGCCTGGTTTTCACCCCTGGAGCCGGACATGCAATGATGTCAGTGCAATATGTGCTGACATCCAATGTACTACAACCCTTTACTGTATGTCTCTCCTGTAGTGACCCCAAGTTACATCAGTTGACACTGCTGAGTAATGTGAACTCTTGCACCCACATAAGAGAGAGGAGAGCAGTCATGGGATGCTCCATTATCTTTCTTCCCTGCCGACCCATGACAGCACAAGTCCGTTCCCGAACCTGAGTTGCTGGATTAGCGCGAAGTGTGGCATTCAGCACCTCAACCCTCAGTGCCACCGGGTCGGCCCCGCACTCTACTTTTTTTTTTTCATTCAATATATTTTATTCATTTTGACTGGTATTGTGAGAACACACAAAACATTACAGTGTGGAAAACCATAAGAAAATTAAAATACAATAGGAACATTAAGCAGCCACAACTGGCCATCTGTTACCAATTTCTACAAAGTTCAGGAAAAGGAAAAAGAGAAAACAAGGAGCCAATCTAAATCAACCAGCAAGTATCATCATCCCTCCTCCCACGACCCCCCATCCTACCATAACATCCACATCCTACCTACAGTGATCTTAGAGACTCAACCTGACAAAGAGCCCCATTGAAACATGGAGTATCAGACTAAGGAACAGAACCAAGTGTTAAGTACTTAGACTATGCCACGTAGACAGGGCAGTATTCAGGGTCTCCCAAATGGGATCACGTAAGTGTCTCAAGTGATTCATCTTAACAATGTGCAACTCAACTTGCAATGCAAGGACCAATTCTCTATGCCATTCCATAATAGATGGAGGGTTTGGGTCCTTCCAGTGCCTTAAGAGTACAGCCTTAGTGGCAGCCGAAATAATACCCATATACAATTTGGCTGTCTTAGTCATGCCCTCCTGGTGTCTATTCAACAGGCAAACTTCAGGAATAAACAAATCAGATATATCAGATATCTGTGACAGGGAGGACCTGATTGTACACCAGAAGGGTTGTATTCGGGCACATTCCCATAATATATGGTACAGTTCCCGTCCTTAACCCCACATCTGTTACATAAGGGTGACCCCAACCTACCCATTTTACAGAGTTTAACAGGGGTATAATACAGATTATGCAATATATTAAATTGTTGCAATCTATATTTGTCCTGTCGAATATACTTATAGTTACTAACCCATATCTGTTTCCATATGCATGAGCTTTCCGGTATCCCTAGCTTGTGCGCAGTAATAACAAATCCCGAAGGAAGACCTTCATCCAGATTTTTAGCAACAGCTTATAGACTTTAGAAATAGAATGGGGTTGATCGGCTACTTTGAGTAGGGAGAACAATTCGACTTTATTTTGTACCACTTTGTTTTTTAGATGGGTCTTTATTGCTTCTCTAACTTGACAAAATTTAAAGCAGTAAGGTTTTATCTCTGGAAATTTAGAACAAACCTGTTCGTACGATAGGGTCTTCCCTTGAGGGGCAAGGTCTCCTAATTTTAAATCTTCTAACGGACCTAAGAAACCAGGTGGAATCGGAGTTTGCTGAATAAGAAAGTGCATATTCTGCATCACCGCTTGCTCTGGTGAAGTGCACCAGTTGACTTTAAGGGAGCCTTGGACTTGCTGTAACACTCTAAGGGACCATCCAATGGGGGTATCCCGCAATGGCTTGGGAAGGAGTTTAAGTGTAATATAAGGGATTGAGCTCAAGTCGATCAAATATCTAGATGCCAGTTCTCTCTCTATACATAACCAGGAAGGCACATAGGAGCCAGAAGTTGGAGAATGAGTCGACGTACCCCAGTATGCTATTTTGTTGATATGGGTAGCGAGGTAATATTTATAAAAAGAAGGCAATGCGAGGCCTCCTGTCTCTCTAAAGGCCGTGAGTTTCAAATAGGCGCACCTAGCTGACTTTCCCTTCCATAAATATGCGTTGATTTCCCTTTGTAGGACCCCAAACCATGCCTTGGGCAGATAACATCCCAGCATATTTATGGGGTAAAGGATCCTGGGTAGGATATTCATTTTAACCGAGTGTATTCGGGCTCCCAACGAAAGTGGCATTACATTCCATCTCGCTAAGTCTTGCTTAACAACCTTGATTAACCCCTGGAGGTTCTCTCAGATCATAGAGGTCAAACCTCTAGTGATTTTAATTCCCAAATATGTCAAGATTTTTGGTTCCCATGTCAGCCCGTGTTCTCTCGCTATCCCCGGACAATATCTGGCATTTAGCGGGAAAAGTTTCGTTTTGGAGATATTGATCTTATAGTTAGATACTCTAGAAAATGTTGAGATCTCTTTAAGTATCGCTGGGATACCCCGCACTCTACTTTTAACTACAGTTGGGGGGGGTGCTGGTGGTGGGAGAGAATACTAAGTACAGTATATTTCCAAGTACTGTTTTGTTGGTTAAAAAATACTTTTTTACTACACAATACTGCTAATTCACTGCCATGATACTATCAGACCCAAGTCATTCCTCCCTCCCTCCCTCCATAAAAAAAAAAGTTAAATAAATAAATAAAAACAAATGTTTTATGTTTACAGCTAATTGCATGTTTTGGTAATACTTGCACAGGGGCACACATTGAATTTGTCACTTGTGGGTTTTTAAACTAGTAATGGAGGTATACAAATAAGTGCACTATGTTAATAGGCTAAACTACACTTGATTACAAACTCAGATTCTTTCATTTTATTTTGATTTTTGTTTGGGTTTGTGATCTGAGTAGCATGTAATATAATAGCATGAGTACTGTACACTTTCTTACACAACTTTTAGATATTGGTTTTATTTTCTTAAGACTGAGTTTTTTTTATTTAACAATTCTTATATTGCGACTAATTATATGCAGACAGCAAGACAATTTATTTAGAGGAAGAAGTCACTGTATGAACATTCACCTGTATATGCAAATTAGAGCTGTGGGATTCAAACCTAGTTCTCAGCTTAAGATATTTATATGAAGCTATCTAGAATAAATGTTTTATGATCTGATACAGTGACAGTCTGCCCTTTTACTTTCTTAGATCTATGCTAGCACCTTTTTGGCTTTCTTAATAAAGCTTTCATTTTATTTAGCAGTGCTTCACATTCGAGGAAGATTTGTGTTACACAGGGGTACGTTCAGGAAGTGGAAGGGGATTACTAGCAGTGGGTCACAGCTCATTCAGTGAGATTTCGTTATGTGAGTACAACTTGTGTACCATAACGTTAAACTTTTTTATTCGACTTGCTCGATTTGGAGATTTGCAATGATGGCAGTTATGTGCTTAATGATACTGTGCCACTTTTTGAAATCACTGCGAAGTATGTAATGATGTGTCATGGAACTGTTATGTGTGGCACTAGGTGAAAACAGAGTGATGCTTCTCATAACATTTACTTTTACCTACCGTTATTATGTCTGGTTGTTTCTTCTGCAAAAAAAACAGTTTAGCGATCTGTGTGGTGTGCAGGATACCTGTTTATTGCGATGTACTGTTGTGCAGTTTGCATTTGAAAGTTCCGTTATGGACTGTGGGCTTATAGAATTTTCATGTTTTACAATTCTAGCTCATTTTTATTTTACAAAGCTCGTGAAGCACTAGTCTATATCAGAGTGCTTCACAAGCTATGTAAACTGATAATCTTATTGGATAATACATTCTGCATGGGCTATAATATTCCACCAATCTTTCTGTATGAAGAATTCCTTCTAGTAGTGAGGTCTAGTATCAAGGAGTCTTGAAACAGTTTTGCTAACTGCTGGAAGGTTTATAGTGTGGCTGTTATTTTTCACAGATCTGAGGAAGTGGCTGGTTACTCCGTTGCAAAATACTTGCTGATATTTGAGCTTTTGTCAAAATCTAGGTGGGCAAATAAATTTAATGAGTGCAAAACAGTTAACATTTACTCTCTTCCTGTGATTGTCACTGAAAGGATTCATCACGTTAGCTACATCATTTGTCACTATCATTCCTACTCATAATCCTTTTCTGAGTATCCATTCCTCCCACAGTTTTTCTAGGATGTTAAGTATGTTGACTGTGGGGCCAACATCCCAAGTTCAGAGATGGACTCAGGTGTCAGACGGCCAGCTGGAGGAAGAAGGATTGAGCATCCCAGGGACTGCTCTCCTTCTCTGGGGGGAAGGGGGAAGAATGTCCGGAGCTATGCGGACCTCTGGTGGAGGTTGCAGGTACCACCGCTGCTGGCGCAACATGTTTGGGGGTGGGGTTGATGCTGGCATCATTGCACATCCCTGCCCTCAGTGACCCAGCATACAGTAAAAAAGTGCTGGCTCCATTTATGATGGTCCTCCACCTCCACCACCACCACTCCTGTTGAGACTAATGCCCATCGGGGGGGTCCTGATCCTGTAGCCCCACCCTGGGAAGGTAAGCCAGGAAAGAGACCAAGTTCCTTGGGGATGGGGTGACCACCCAGTGGCCTCATCTGGGAGGTAAAGCCTGGGCATAGAGGGGCTGTGAGTGGGGCAGGGGGTGAACCCTCTGGCTTGGAGGAGAGGGAGACCGGAGGCAAAAAAAAAAAGGCATGTTGACTGCACAGTGTTAACCATCCATAATAGTGGCACTTAGAAATATCATTACCCTGTACTGCCCTTTTGGTGACAGATTTGACTGCTTTTTTGACTATGAGCAAGACAGCCAGTGTGCGGTAAGAGAAATATGCCCATGGGTCATTACACTTGTCCACATATCTGTGGTGAAGTGTACAACCCCACCCTCTGCCTCCTTAAGATTGTGCACAATGCAGGGTTTTTTTTATTATCTATACTTTATTGAATTTGCAGAATACAAACAGCAAGATAAAAACAAACAGCTAAAGCACAGAAACAAACAAGAAATTAAAAGAATAACATACCAAACCACAAAAATCTCCCTCTCCCCACCCACCCACTAAAAGAGTGCTGCTTTCTGGAAAATAAAAAATGAGCAAAAACCAACAGTGGGACCTTATATAAAAGAGAAAGGAAAGGAAAGGACTCCTTGGGGCACCCAGAAAATTCAATATAAAGTCATTAACCAAGCGTATGGGGGACCCCATTTCTCTAGAAAGGAGTGATGTTGATGCTTAACATTCACAATATGCAGTTCCAGGTTCAAGGCACTCAGTATCCCAGTATGCCATTCAGACCAAGAAGGGTGTTTGATCATCTAACCAATGCCATACTAAAACCATTTTCACCACAGCCAAAATCAAAACAATGTAAGACCTCTTGTAAAAGAACAAAATATTCTTATAAAACCCCAATAAACAAACCTCAGGGGTAAAAACATCATCAAAAACAAATTATGAATTGAAGTGAGATGTGCAACTGTCAGTAGTTTTCACCCCTCTTTTGTCTTCACCCCACAGCCTGTCACCTTCCCCCACTCCTATACACCTGCCCCTCCCTATCACCCTCTCTATCCCTTTCCCTTCCTGGCTCCTGTAATTTCTCCCCCCCCCCACCTTCTACCCTAAACAGATATTCTGTATATCAAGCACTTGTTTATTCACTCTTTATATATTTTGTATTAGCCTAAACTGAGATTGAAACTATTATAGTTAGCTATTTCTGTTGTTGTATGTTCCTTGTACCTTTTGTAAATACTGAAACAATTTTGTCCAGTCATTTGATTGTATAGCATTCCTATCCACCACAGTATATGCTTTGGACCACTTACCATTGTTGTAATTTTGATGTTTAAGTTGATGTTTGTTCTTTTTTAGTAAGTTGTTATTTGTCTAGGACCTCCTTGTGAATGAGCCTGCTCAATAGAAATTTTCTTACAGTAAACTGAACTGAGCTGAACTGAGATTTAATGGCCATCAAAAACAGTTCCACTTTCTCACAGGACTATAAAATGTGAACAAGTGAACCTTCCTCCTTATGACACCTGGAGCAGATGGGTTGAGCCTGTCCGCCCATTCGAAAAAGTCACTGCAGAGTGAAATCCATATTGTGCAAAATCTTAAATTGAGCTAAACTATAATGATCCTGTTTTATTATCTTATAGAGATCCACTCAAACCCTCTGCCAGTTCTGCAGATCCCAGTCTAAGAACAGAATATGTTGCCAATAGTAAGCAATGCCAGAAGGCTTGAGTGGGTCAAGAGATTGGTACATATGATAACACCTAGCAACAACATGTTGAGAATCTGACACTTGAATTAGTTCCGCAATAAAAGAGGAGCCCAAATCCAACCAAGGGGTTGGCCGAAATGAGCAAAGATTGCTGTTGTCAGCTGAAAATATTTAAAATAATGTTTAGACTCCAACTTGAAATTTGACTGAAAGGTAGAAAAATCACAAAAGCAATTCTCTGAAAGGATGCAGAGACACAAATAGCTGGGTCCAGGGGGAGAAATGAAGGCTGGATGGGTTTTTAAGCAGTCTTGAAATTCAGATTACAAAATACTGGTTGGACATAATAACTTTTGATAGGAAGATGAAAAATATTGGCAAAATTGGGCATGGTTCCTCATACACCAGTAAATAGGAGTTCCTTTTAGAAAGCGAGGAAGAGCCATTGGAGAAACAAATAGAAGAGCTAAATGCTGGAGATTAAAGCTCCGACATAAAGCTCTTTCTATAGTTGACCACTGCTGCTCATGTACAACATGCATTGACTCAGAAGGGCAACCCCATTTAAAATATTTAGATCCCTGAAATGCCAAATAGTACAAAAAAAAGTTAGAAAGGCAAAACCCTCCTTGCTGGGTCGGGAACATGAGTTTAAAATATGCCTTTCTCGCCACTCCACTCCACTCAACCATAAAAAAGTAGAATGGCATGACTTTAGCTGTCAGAACTACATCTGAGGCAAAATGATATTTAACATCCCAAAGGGGTAGAGAAGGTGAGGGAGAACATTCTTTTTAATCACATTCACCCAACCCCAAAGGGAAAGGGGTAAAACTGACCATCTTTGCAAATCTTGTTTAATAGATCTAAGTAAAGGATCCAAGATTAATTTACATAATGCAGAAAGGCGGCGGGAAATATTAAACCTAAATAATGACTTGCTTTAGATTCCCACTGAAGACCCAGTGAGGGAACATAGCTCTTATCAACAAAAGAATTAAGTGGCAACACACTGGTTTTCCCTAAATTTAACTTATAGACTGAGATGGCCCTAAATGAGGCTATTTCGACTAAGGCAGCAAGGAGAGATGCTTCAGGATGAGACAAATGCAATAAAATATCATCAGCATAAACTGAAGGCTTGTACTCATGCCTCCCCTACCAAATCCCCTGAATCCATGGGTTCTCCCTCAATTTTAAGATTAAAGGTTTTAAATAGAAATTTAAGAGAGAAGGGGACAGAGGTCCTCCTTGATGAGTTCCAGCTGTAATGGTAAATGGCTTAGAGAGAACCTCATTGCATAAAATAGTGGCAAAAGGTTTATCATAAAGGAGTCAAACCCAATGAATAAAACTTTCAGGGATAATACAGGCTCACAGAACTTCAAATAAGTAGGGCAAGGACACCTGGTCAAAAGCTTTCTCAGCATCCAGGGAAACCAGAGTAGCTGATGTCCTGGTCTCCCTGGAGGCCAAGAGATCAAATGAAAGAGTTTCTGAGTATAGTCACTGGAGTGGTGACCTTTCATAAAGCCCACCTGTTCTGGGCCAATAAGACCAGCACAGACTCTATCAAGTCTACAGGACAGGATTTTAAAATATGTGTTTATTAAAGAATTTGGCCGAGAACTAGATGGTAAATAGTTGTCCTTGCCGGGTTAAGAAAGAGTAATAATACAATCCCTTGAGAGAGATACATCAGTGAACGTATGAAAGTGTAAAAAATTAAAAATTTTAACTAAAATCAGGATAAGTTTAGCAGAAAAAACATTATAAAAATTAGAGGGGAAACCATCGGAAGCAGGACTCTGATCTGTAGGAAGAGAAGATATGGCCCAGCTTACTTCAGCAGCCATATTAGGACCAATAAGGGAGCTACTCTGTTCATCAGAGAATTGTGGAAAGGGAACCTCCCATAAATATTGAGAGATCAAATCAGAGATATTAGGGTGGTCAGAACAACAGAGTAGTAGCCCTCAAAATAAGTCTGAAAAGCATCCATTATTTCTCTGGGCTGTGTAACCAGTGCATTAGAACCAACCATTTTAAGCTCATGGACCGCCCAGGAAATTCCTGCTGCTGCAGCCGAAGAGCCAATAGTTTCCCAGTATGCTCCACCCTGCTCTAAATAGTGAGTCTTAGTGCAAAAGATTGCCAATCAGCTTGTTCAGACAACAGGAATGACTTTTTCAAGGGAAGAGAGTTAAGGAGTAACCAAGTTGTTTCTGGAGTTGTGGAAGAAAGAGTTGATTCTATGGCTCTAATACAAAGCAAGAGTTCATTAAGTTGCTTCTGACATTCCTTAGGCCTTTTAAAGGCAAGACAAATACAATCTCCTCTAATAGCAGCTTTAGCTGCACCCCATAACACATCAAGGTGAGTAACAGATGCAGTATTGACCTCATAAAAGGAGCAAATAAATTGACATAATGATTTGACGACTGCGTCTTCCTGCAACAGGTATATATTCAGCCGCCAGACAAAGTCCTTATCAGAACCACCCCAGATGAAAGAGTGAGCGATATAGGTGAGTGGTCAGACAGGACCCATTCCCTAATGTCACATTCCACTACTCCAGAAACATTTTCTTGGTTAATTAAAAAGAAATCCAATCGAGAAAAAATAATTATGGGAGTGGGGGAGTAGAAGGCATAACACAATGCAGGTTTTAACTGCTTGGTAAATCTCTGGAACTACTTGGCCATTAAATGCAAACCTAGATTGGATTTCCTATATTGGTTATTAAAATGAAAGTAGTCTTTAAAATTCAACAGCTTCAACAATGGGAAAGTTGTAGATTTGTCTCTGTTATTTCACCAGTAAGCCATGTACTTTGGGAAACAGTCAGATCCATGAAGTCAAATTCATTCTTGCAGTTAAATGACTGAGCTGTAGTTAACTGCTTAAATCTTGGAAAAGGATTGGGCAACACACTGGTGTTGTTGCTTTGCAGTGGCAGGGATGTTGTTGATAGGAATACTGTGGAGACTGATTCTGCCAAGTCCACAGATGTTGACCTATTTCTTATATGTGATGGCAGTGGAGCCTATGTAACTGATCTCTCTCTCTGCCACTATGATTGTCAAGGGGATACTAGCCACTACTACTGCCATGATCTGGCTCTGACTTATACGGTAAGTATCATCATCTGAATTGCCCCATATGGCTCGGTAAGATCTGTAGAATGAGCAACAACATGAGGGTGACAATTGCTTAATCTGCAACTGGATGTTTGGGCAACTGGGCCAAATCAGTACTATATATAACTGGACATAAGTGACAGCAGGCAGACACACTAGGGGGCAACAAGAGGAGATGTACTAAACTAAATGGCTGCTCCAAAATATATGTATTTTTAGAAAAAACTGCAATGAGCCATTTGGGTA
This sequence comes from Neoceratodus forsteri, assembly GCA_016271365.2. Taxonomy (NCBI): domain Eukaryota; kingdom Metazoa; phylum Chordata; order Ceratodontiformes; family Ceratodontidae; genus Neoceratodus; species Neoceratodus forsteri. The sequence goes on along the minus strand of CM028133.1, from coordinate 591,778,439 downwards.
ACTGATGTTGTAACAGTATGTAATTGGACATGACAGGCATGCACAGTTAGTGGCAAATTAAGGCATATAACAGTCACTGAAACTACTAAAAATGTTTGGTTTGTTTATTTTGAAAATCTAGACAAATGTGGTAAATTGGATTTAGCCCTTTAGACAACTCGAGTTGTAGGACTACATAACTACATGTGACATGCAGGCACAGTTAGTGGCAAACTAAGAGGTGTAATAGTCACCAAGACTACTAAAAAGGATTTTATTTTTTTAGCAAAAATATATACTGTAAGTGCAATAAACTGCAATGAGTAGAGCTGTGTAGAATGCAGAATTCAGCCATTGCAAGTCATGTAGAATTGCTATTCTGCTTCTGAAATGCTTTTTCAGAATTTCTTTCCACTACTGTGGAATTCAGAAAAGCATTATTATGCAAAGTGCAGAAGTTAACATCACTCTTTCAAAATTTTGAATTCTACTTACAATGGAATCCCGTAGCATTAGGCGGACTGTCCGAAATTTTGCAGAATTCAGATAGAAGCAGCATTTGAAAATTTCCACAGAGCTCTAGCAACAAGCCCTTTGGCCAACTAGAGTTGTAGGAGTATTTAACAAACTTGCCCTTAGGCAAATAGCTATCTAGCATCTGACAAGACAGGCCAAAGGTAGAGGCTGGCAGTTCAACCACAATTTATTTAAATTGTAATCAGGACTCTTCACCAGTCACCACCCCAGCAAAGCTTCTATTTTTTTCTTTTATCAGGTTCTGTCTGTCAAAAACAAAGTAATATTTTTATTAGTTATAGCCTCAAGTTAGATTTTAGGCTGTAGTTAATTCTCTATTCCCAGTTGTCACAGGCAGCCACCCAACCGTAAGTACATAAGGAGTTTGCCAGTAGAAGGGACTTAAAGTTTATCAAGTCTGTCCAATGAGCTCTGTATCCATAATTACAAGCTTCTCTTCCCCTCCTCAGTCAATCTTACCCTATCCATCACTTTGTCCCAGCTCTTCTTCAAGTTATCCATGGTTTCTTGCTTACTACCTCTTCTGGTAGCCTGTTCCACCCTACCACCACTCTATCTAAGAAGAGGTGCCTCCTGGCCTCTTTCTGGAACCTAACCACAGCCAGTTTGTAGCTGTTTTCCCTCATGTGTTTTTTACCTGGTGGTGAAAAGTTCACTGTTGATACCCTTGAGGTACTGAAAGGTCACTATCACATCCCCTCTTCTTTTTCTTCTGTCCTCCAGTGAGTACCAGTGTCAGTGCCTCAGCAGGTTGTACATTTGCCTCTGGGGCTGGGAGATCAGAAGGTTGTGGGTTCTAGCCCCATACCAGGCACTTTGGGTGGATCCCGATGCTGTAGTACGTGATAAGGGGGTATGCTGTGCTTCTGAGGTGCTGTCTTTTGAAGGAGACATTAAACCAAGGTCCCGTCTGCCTGTTCTTGTGGTTGTTCAGTTGGACATTAAAGATCACATGGCACTTCTTGAAAAGAGTAGGGGAATTTTTATTGAAAAAAGATACATGCAATTCAAGACAGGAAGTATTTAAAATGATAGTACATTATAGCAAAACAGATCACATAATGTTAACTCCATTTTCTGTGATTCCATAAATGGAATCACTTATTTACCTCCTCTATGAAAGACATTATAAAACCACATGGGCTGTTAGACTTTTACCTCCCTTAAATAAAAGAAAAATGCACAATTTTTTTCATAACATTTGCATGTTATGTCCATCATATCTTTTACAATCTTGAGTATAAACTTTTTGCAATGCCCTCCCAATATTTTGTAACATTTCCTGGTAAAAAAACATATTTTTGCTGTAAATCCCATGCACATCTTGCTTGCCATATATAGTACATGATTAGTATCCCTAGTAAATGCCATGTCCCTAGATAATACTTATTCCATTGAGGTGTATAGAGTCCTAACACCAATTTTGGATATGTGATGCCAATAAAATTAGTGTATTTCCAATATATAGAGGCACTTGTCCAAAAATCTACTATGTATGGGCTTTGAAGGAGCAAATGTTCCTGTGTTTCTAGTTGTGTTTCACAATCCTGACATATACAATATCGTTCTGTGAGTTGCTTATGCTCATATGTATTCCTTGCACCTAATTTCAGATGCACACACAACCATAAAATGTTCTACACATATTCCGGGACTCTAGTATTATTGATTAAATGCACAGCCTTGTCCTGTTCCCCAGGGGGTATAAAGGGAAGTCTATTGTGTTATTAAGGTTAGTTTTCATAATTTCCTGATACAGTTGCTTTCTTGTACAAATTTCCATAAAGTCATACTCAGTTTTCCATTTTTTTATTTTTGTTAATGTATGTACTACGTAATCAGGCAAAAAGAAAGGCTCCTTTAAATTCTTGAGTTTCTTTGAACCCAGCCTGACATGGAGGACATACTGTATAAGAGTAGGGGACTTTTTTTTTTTAATGAAAATCACACACAAACTCAAAACAAACAACATTGGTTTACTTGGTTTACTTGGTTTCAAAGGACAAAAGAAGGCTACTGCCCATCGAGATTGTCCCCCACCACATTGGTGGGACAATTACACCCTGAAGTTGTAGGACTTGAGCCAGCTATCCAGCCCCTTTTTGAAGACTGTATTAGAGCTACTGTTTACTAAGTCTTGTGGGAGGAGGTTCCACAGTCTGCGGGTTCTTACAGTAAAGTAGTTTAACCTCTTCGTTGTTTTAGCTTTAGATACAAATATCTGGTTGTTGTGATACCGTGGGGAAGTCCAGCTGGAAGAGAAATGTAAGCCACAGTCGCGCGTAACTCTGAAATTCTTGATTTTGTACAATAGGAGAAGGTCACCTCTAGTACGTCTTGTGCGTAGTGAGTGTAACCCTGTAACTCTTAATCTCTTCAGTAATCAAGTTTGGATAAATAGGGGACCATTCTTGTGGCTCTTCTCTGCACCCTCTCAACCCCATCGATGTCCTGCACCAGGTAGGGGCTCCAGTAGGGGGATCCATAGTCCAGATGGGGCATGACATAAGCTCTATACAAGGGGATTATGCATTCCTGTGTCCTAGACACAAATGAACATTGGATTCGAGTGAGCAAGGCGTTAGACTTCCTAGCTATCATCCTGCAATGATCACTAGAGGATAGTTTATTATTAATGGTTACCCCGCGATCATGTTCTAATGGTGACACATGGAGGGCCACGCTGTTCAAAAAATAAGTCTGCCTAGGGTTGTTTTTACCAAAGTGTACAACATGGCACTTATCTGAGTTGAGTGTCATTTTGTTTGAAACTGCCCATTCTTCGATGGATTTTAGGTTATTCCTCATAATTTTCCTGTTGGTCGATGTAAGAACAGAGCCACACAGTTTGGTGTCATCAGCAAATTTTGAGAGAACATTTTTAGGGCTAGTCTGCAAATCGCTAATAAAGATGTTAAACAGGGTGGGTCCCAACACAGACCCCTGAGGGACCCCGCTGGTCACACTCAGTGGGTGGGAAAGTGAGCCATTAATTCTGACTTGCTGATATCAAAATTTTCCAGCAATTCATGAAAACTAAGAAAAAAACAAAAGGAAGAACAAAAAAAATCAAACACAGGAAATCATCCATACAACATTTGTTGTCTTCACAAAGAGGTAATATAAGAATAATTTAAATATTTATTTTTACTCTGTTTTAGGTAATATACATCTGTGGTAATAAAATAAGTCCTGAATTCCTCTAAGTTAAGTAATGGGTACATCTGAGTCTGTAACCCATGACCAATTACGCTAAACTTTGTTTAAAAATACACCAAGAGTCTTGTTAGCTTCCGAAAAAAATATGCATCTTAATTCATATGTGATTTTCAGTAATAATTCAATGTGGGAAATGACTTTCTGCTGTAAAACATGTAGACATCTTGTATTCCAAATATACCATTTTGTCATTGTGAGAATTAGCAGGAGTGTACCTTTATCACACTTAGCCCATTATTTATCAAAATCACCATAGATTAAATATCTATAAGTTAAACTGGAAAAGTAAGGGGTACTCCATTGATTAGCTAAATACCCCCAAAAACCTGAAATATAACTACATTGAAAAAACAAATGTTCCATTGTTTCTAGCTGTTGATAACAACCAGGCCTTGGGCATATTCTTTCTGATACCTGCTTGTGTTTTTGATTCACTTTTGCATTAAGTTATTCATGACAACATAACCAATTTATATTTTTCATTTTTTCTGGAACTCTGTGCTTATTTAATACTTCCAATAGTGACAGCATTAGATTTGCTGGACATTTAGTGAAGCTGGCAGTATGGCCTAGGGGGTTAGAGGAACGAGTGTGAATGAGCTTTGTACATCCAGCAGACCAGACCTGAGTTTGATTCTCACAACCTCCACTTACATACTGTGCAACTCTGAGCAAGTCACTTAATCGCCCAGTGCTCTCAGGTCACCCCTGAAAACAGGCACTTGTGCCTAGTGGGCGTTACCCAGTTACTAAAATAAAAAAAACAACACCCCTGAAATGTTGAGCTACATTATTTTCATACAGGAGTTTCCTATCTAAGGATAAAACCATCTGACTAGATATGCACCATGCCTGCCTGCCTTAATCTTTACAAAAACTTCTGTTATATATTTGGGGGATTGGTTCATTGCTTTTATTCTTTGTAATGAACCCCATGTCCATAGAGGGAACCAGGTACAGCAAGTCCTTCTAAAAAACAGGGTCCATGGGCATTCTATTTCAAATAATAGGGGCCTAAAATTTGTGACCATGTATATGTTGTAAAAGGAAACTAAGAGGTTTATCATATTTAGCCTCCCATTTTAAGGGCAGATATAGAATATTCCTTTTCATGGGTTAAGTACTCTCCCAAACGGCTTGAAAAAAATACTGTATAAAGGGGTTTCTAAGGATTTTGGTGGTAAAAATATATAACTGACAAACAAAAAGACTGGATCAAAAATGTCTTAATTGAGTATATCCATTTTTCTTTAGACATTTGCCATTTATTCCATTGTTGGATCATCCTTCTACCATTTTCTAGCTTACGTTCCCAATTGAGGACAACCAGTGGGTCAGATCCAAATTTTATTCCTAAGATACTAAGAGGGCTGTTGATTATCTGTATGTCTTCTGTATCTGTAATTAGGCAGTCAGAATTCTTTAACTGCCGTCTTTTACTTTTCTGTAACTTTAAATTGGAACCTGAACAAAAGCTGTGGTCTGAGACAACTTGTAGAGCATGTTTTGCAGAAGTAACATCTTGTACAAGAATTCAGGGGTCATCTTCATAGGCCATTGCTATGTATGGTATTGGATGTCCTTCAGTCTGAATATTTTGTAATCTTGCAGTGGAATTTAGGACTCTTAATAGGGGGTCAATGTTAAAGGCATATAATAATGGACTTAGGGGACATCCCTGTCTAACCCATCTATGGACTGGTAACATAGGGTCATTCCATCCAGTAACTTGTGGGATGACAGTGGCCAATCTGTACAGGTGCTGTGACCATTTTATAAAGTCCTGAGGAATACCATATTATTTTAAATTTCACCATAAAAATGTATAATTTACAGAAACAAATGGTTGCTTTTGATCTAATGATAATATACCTTCAACACCATATAGATTACCATATTCAAAGAGTTCCCTTAACTATATTAATTGATCAGTCATCTTCCTCTCAGGCAATGAACAAGACTGAGCAGGAGAGATTAAGTATATTGCTGCCTGTCGTGGTCTTGAATTCAAGATTTTGGCTAATACTTTGAAGTCTACATTTAGAAGGCTGATTGGCCTCCAGGATGAGATTTCTTTTCTGTCACCTTTTTTATATAAGTAGAACAGACTGCTGTTTCCCTATGCAAGGGGATGGCATATTCATTTATCATTGAGGTGAAGGCTGCCACTAATTCCTTTATTAATATTGGATTTAAAACTTTATATAACTCTGGGGTAAGGCCATCCAAACCCAGAGCGGTATTATTAGATAATGAATTTATTGCAATTTCTATTTCTTGGAGTGAAATCTATTGTGTTCATAAGTTTAAAATATGTCCAGGACATGGGGGTGGTAAAAGAATGTAGAAATTCAGGGATTGCTTTCACATTAGTTGATTATTTAGTAAACAGTGTCTTAGTATGTCAGGTAACTATCCTAAGTAAATTCTGTATATCAGCATACTCTGACCCATCAGTATCTATTAAACTATGTATAGATTAATGATTTATTTTTTCTTTGCAAATGAGAAAAGGGCAGATAACATTTACTTTTCCTTGAGTACTGAAAGTCTGCTGTTGTTTTAGGCCATCATGTTTTTTTAAATGAAACATTTCACTTTTTAGTTTCTGTATCTGTGGCATGAAGTTATGATTTGTAACTCTAACTAAGGATTCTAGTTTTTGCAATTGTTGTCTATTCCATAGATACTGGAAACAGTCTTTATTTCTACATATTTTACTATTTTGTTCCAACAGGTATGTAAGTCTCTTTTCAGATCTGTCCAGCATAACACTGGGGTATTATACTGTACATCTCAAAGATAGATTATCTGGAAATTAAAAAGTATTGAATATTCTGAACCACTTGAGGATTGGAAAGTAAAGAGGAATTACATTTCCAATGTCCCAGACCATTTTGTTCTGTGGACACTTCCCATAGGGTAAGTTGTAATACTTTGTGGTCAGAAAATTCTACTTCTCATTCAAAGGCTTTGATAATGGATAGAGATTTAGAAATAAAGAAGAAATCAATTCAGGTAGCTAGGGGACCTTTTTGGAAGGCTGGGACTGGGTTGCGATTAATCACTAGATATGCATCTATCAGCATGGCATCTTGTATAATGTTTTTATGTTGGTGCGCTTGCACAGCCAACATCTTGTGGCAGTGGGGATTTGGAGGTGTGGCTGCTGTTGGGCGAATGCAGGGCATGCATCAGTAGGTGTGTCCCTCATTCCCCAATCAGTCTGCATGTGGGCACCACACCATGAATGCTAATGTGGTGAGAACATCTAAGGAAAGGTCTGCTGCAATCTGAGCAAAGCTCATCAGACGTAGCGGGCCCTTCCTACCTGCTCGCCACATAAGCAGCATGGCAGGCAGCTGCCCAACAGCTGACTTTGGGGGTGCCCAATCCCCCTGCCATCTTACTGTGGCATCACAAATTTGCCAGCGGGGAGCCAACTCCCCATAGGCATAAAGCAGACCCCTATTTCTTATATGCCGAGGGGTGACCAATCACTTGGCTCTTGCCCCCCTACGCTTTCATTGTGTGCCGACGGAGGTGCCTAGTCCCCATCGGCATAAATTCAGCCCCCTGTTGCATGATGACCAGGGTGCCCAATCCCCCATCGGCTGCAGCAACCCCCCCAAAACAGTTAGGTGGCATGCTGGGAGCCCACCCCAGTGTGCCAAGTCCCCTGAAAATAAAAAAATGTCCCACGATGTTAGTTTTTTTTTCTTCCCTGTAACATGAAAATGACCCCTCGTAGTCTCCTGCCCTCCACCGCACCCACCCACTGCACACCCTGCCTCCCCACACACCTCCTCACCCCATACTTACCTCTGGATTCTGGCATGATGATCTTCGGTGGACCGGGAACACATCTGCACTCTTCAAAGCCGACTGTGAACTATGGAAATGCCAGTAAGCTGTATAATGGAATGAATAGGGTTTTTTTCAACTTTGCTGCATATCTCGGGCATTTTTTGGAATTCTGGCACCAAATTTTCAACATGGGGTTTTTGGGACCCCTCCTCATGAATTCTATTACTGTCATGGCGTTAATCGGCCTTGAAAGGTGATTTTGCAGTCACTGCATGGAATCACCTTTCAGAACACGTTAACGAAATGACAGTGCCAGTGTTCATGAGCTGGCCTCTCAAAAAGCCTATGTTCCAAATTTGGTGGAAAAAATCCAACAAATGCCTGTTTTACGAGCGTGTGTTGCGCAGTTGCTATGCATGCTCATAACTTCGCAAATTCGCAATATTTTCATAATTGTCATTTTTGTACACCTCCTTGTGAACAGTACAGCTGTCATTTTCCACATCCTGCCCAAAATGTGTTTCGGCACTTCCAGCGCACAATAGCGTAGTCACTGTGGGAAATCAGTGTTTGGGCCAGATTATGAAAATGACAGTGACACAGTTCTTGAGCAGAGGTCCTAAAATGCCTATGTTGAAAATTTGGTGACAATACTCCATAAAATGACTGTGTTGCGAGTGTGCATTGACAGATTGCATGCACGCTCGTACCATCGTGCATTTGTGATATTTTCACTCTGGATTTTCACCTTTGGCATTTTTCCATACCTCTTGATGAACAGTACAGCTGTCATTTCACATATCCTGCCCAAAATGTATTTTCGCACTTACAGTGCAGAATAGCGTGGTCACTGTGCGAAATCACTTCTTGGGACAGTTTGAGGAAAAAATAACAGTGACACTGTACATGAGCAGAGGTGCTAAATGCCTATGTTGAAAATTTGGTGCCCAACGCCCATAAAATGACTGTGTTCCAAGCGTGCATTGCATATTTCCCATGCACCCTTGTAACTTTGCAAATTTGCTATATTTACATGCCACATTTTCATCACTGGCATTTTTTCATACCTCCTTATGAACTGTACAGCTGTCATTTTTCACATCCTGCCCAAAATGTTTTCCCGCACTGCACTACCAAAGCTAATGCCAGCGCGACAACATTCGGCGTTAACAAATGCTTGTTTAAAGCTGTCGTGTCACAATAAACTTTTTTAGTTTTAGCATTTTTCCATCAGTCCTATGATGACAAGCCACAGTTAAAATTGCCATCTAAAATAACTGGATGTGAAGAAAAAAATAAGGTTGAATGGCCTTAAATATTTCAATTCTGCCTGCTTTCAATTGAGGGACATAAATATTTAGGAATCTGTAGTATATATTACCAATTTTATTCTCTAAAATTAAAACCCTTCCTGGTATTAAGTCAATTAGTTTCATTATCTGGAAAATCTGGAAACCAACAAGAGCTTTAAATGCAAAACCCATCCCCAGAATAGGCCTCCAGTCCTAAAGACCAATAGGAGGGGCCAATACACCATTCTTTTGTAGCAGTGGAGATTTCTGAAACTGTATGTAACCTGGTGTCTTGTAGGAAGATTACATGAGCAGATGCTGAAAGTAGGTATGCGAAAACAGCCTGTCGTTTCCTAGCACTCTTGATACTATTTATATTTGATGAGAAAAAGCAGAGAGAATTTTCCATTACGAGGGATGGAGTGGAGAGAGGCTAGTTAGTTTAAATAACTATAGGGGTTTAACACTATTTCTATGACACCTTCTAGGTTTTCCTTGTATATCTGAGGGAATAGAGGGTGACTCGTTGTCACTTGTTTCTACTTCTATAGTAAGATCTGGTTGGGAGGACAGAGTACAGTCCTCAGTATTCACAAAAGAAGATGAGGAGGAGTTGCCTAAACCAGACAATAGAAGCACTCTGGGTAGGGAGGGTTGACACCAGTCCATTCACAGAAGAAAGAGTCCTGAAAAAACTCCTAAAACTCAAGGTGGACAAAGCAATGGGGCCTGATGGGATTCACCCCAGAATCCTAAAAGAACTAAGGGAGGACCTAGTGACACCACTGACCATGCTTTTTAACAAATCATGGCAGGATGGGGTGGTACCTGAGGACTGGAGGAGGGCAGATGTGATTCCCCTTCACAAAAGTGGGAGCAAGGCAGAAGCAGGAAACTACAGACCTGTAAGTTTGACCTCAGTGGTAGGGAAAATGATGGAATCACTTCTGAAAGAAAGAATTGTTGAGTACGTAGAGGCCAGAGGGGCACAGGACCCAAAGCAGCATGGATTTACAGCAGGAAGGTCATGTCAGATGAATCTAATGGATTTCTTTGACTGGGTGACCAAAGTAATAGACCAGGGAGGGGCTGTGGATATGACCTACCTAGACTTTAGCAAGGCATTTGACACAGTCCCTCACAAAAGATTAATAATCAAGTTAGCCAGCCTGAGAGTGGGTCCCAGGGTGGTAGCCTGGGTAGCAAACTGGCTGCACAACAGGACACAGAAGGTAATAGTGAATGGAACACATTCCAAAGAAAGGGGGGTTACTAGTGGAGTACCTCAGGGCTCAGTACTGGGTCCAGTCCTCTTTAACATCAGGGTTTTAAATAATTGATTAGCAGTTTTTTCCTTGGCACAATACTAACTGTACAGAAAGCATTTATATAGGTTTTCAAGAAGTATTATGTTTATTAAACACAGTGAGGCAGGTGCTACGCATTTTCACAATGTTTTAGAACTTTTGTGTGCAAAACGCTAATCAAATTTTAGAGTTAAATAAAACCCTGAACATCTTTATAGGTGACATTGCAGAGGGTCTGGAAGGAAAGGTATGCCTCTTTGCAGATGACACAAAGATCTGTAACAGAGTTGATACACAAGAGGGGGTAGAAAAGATGAGAAGGGACTTGGCAAGGTTGGAGGAATGGTCAGACATATAGCAACTTAGATTCAATGCAAAGAAGTGCAAAGTAATGCACCTGGGAAACAAAAACCCAGGAGAAGAGTACACAATAGCAGGGGAGGTACTAACAACAACAAAAATGGAAAGGGACCTACGGGTAGTCATATCAGATGACCTAAAGGTGGGTAAGCAATGTGAAAAGTCAGTAAGGAGAGCCAGGGGGATACTGGGATGCATAGGAAGGGGCATCACAAGTAGAAAAAGGGAAGTGGTTATCCCTCTATACAGACAGCTGGTGAGACCCCATCTGGAGTACTGTGTGCAGTTTTGGAGACCTCATTTACACAAAGACATAGACAGGATGGAAGCAGTCCAGAGTAGGGCAACTAAAATGGTGCAGGGTCTGCAGAAGAAACCATATGAAGAGAGACTGAGAGAGCTTAATATGTATACTCTTGATGAAAGGAGGGATGGGGGGACATGATAGAAACTTTCAAGTACCTCAAGGCAATCAACAAAGTCCAGGAGGGTAGCATCTTTCAGAAAAAGAGATGTGTAAGAACAAGGGGGCACAATTTAAAGATAGAGGGGGGACGGCTCAGGGGTAATGTAAGGATTTTTTTTTCACAGAGAGAGTGGTGGATACATGGAACCACCTTCCTGTGGAGGTCGTTGGGTCTAAAACAGTGGGGGAATTCAGACCTGCATGGGACAGACATAAGGCAATTATAGTGGGGGTTGCAGGAAGTAGGCTGTTGGTTAACTAGAATCTGCAGCTTATCCAGTAGGTAGGGAAATGAGCAGACTGGGTGGGCCAAGTGGTCCTTATCTGCCATCAAAGTCTATGTTTCTATGTACAGTCCTCTGACTCTGAGACTTGTAAGGCATTTTGCAAGGATTCAAACCTGTTAGACAGGAGGAGTTCTGTTGTTTTAGGAGCCTTTGAAATGTATGGTTTCTGAAGGTATGATTCTTTAAGGGTCCTGTTTCTGTTCCCTTTCCCTGTGTTGGTGGGGGGGGAGGCATCTCCATGCTTGTCTTGGTAACTAGGGTGGGGGGATTAGGCTCTTCAACATCTAATGTCTCTGCAGGAGGTAGATCTATCTGGATATCTGCCTGGGGTTGGGTAGATTCTGTCACCATAGGGTGCTGAATTGGAGCAGCGGGGATGTTTTTAGGGACTGTGGCGAAAGTGGCCCTTTGTGCAATAGCTATTAATAATCTTTGTTCCTCATCATCTGTAGGGTCAGCTTGGTTATGTGCTGCCGGATCTATGACACCAGCGCAACAAAAATGTTGTCAATCAATGTCACAGCAAAATCTTTATGTGGACTGCATTTGCAGTTGGCATAAAGGTGGTTACTGCCTCCCATGTTTTCTTCAGGGAGCTTCACCCCCAAACTCCCCCAAGCAGGGAGCTCTACCTCCCACAACCCCCCAATTAAATTAATCAACTCTGAGTTGGAGGTGATTAGGGGAGGGAGTGCAAGACCCCCAGACACTACAGCGATCTGGCCCTGTTGTCACTGTAGTGTTGGTCGCTGTCAACTTTTCACTGTGGGTTGTGTGTACCATGTGCTGCACACTGGCAACTTTGATAAGAGTGCCCTAATTCATCGCATAAGTTGCATTTGTGTTCATTTACACAATGCCCACTAGTATGCCCAAATTCCTGACAAAAGTTACATTTGATTGGGTCACATATACTACTCAAGTGGCCCATAGAACCTCATTTATAACAGGCTTAGGCTGGCCTGCATAAAACAACCCCCTCCCATCATGCCCTTCGAAAAAACAGTTGGGTAAGTGTACCAGCCCTGCATCAGATTCTCTCAGCATGACTTTTATTTTCCAACCCCCTGTCCAGATATTTTCTGTGTCAAAAATTGCCTCAGGTGGGTCAATCACAGTGCATTTTTGCTTCAACCAATAGGTTAGATCGGTGATGCTCACTCCTTCATTTCTTTTTAAAACCATGATTGTTTTATAAGCATGTCTGGTGAGGGGAATAGCTTCAAAGGAACTCCATAGTGGTGTCCGCTTGAGCTCCTGGAATTTTTTCCAGAAACGTTGCAACCCTGAATTTACCTTAAAGCTTACAGTATGTCAAAAGTTGACTCTTCAGAGACATGTATTAGGGCATAAATCTCATTTGCAAAAAAGCACATAGAGTCTTTTAAAAGATTTCTTGCAAAAAAAAACGCAGTCTGGTAGAACATCCATTCCATCTTTATATAGTAATCTGTCAGCGTTATGGCATTTTACAGGGTATATTGGCATGTGGAAAAAAGAGGCATAAGGACATGGATTGTTTCTATTAATATTTTGTAAAGGTGCAGCTGTATTAGAAGAGGTGGGGCCCATAGACATAGTTCTTGCAGATGAAGGTTCAGCATGCATAGTTACTTCTGGTGTTCTGGTTTTTGCATTTGCTACCACCCTGTTTTGGGGGGGGCAGAAGCTCTCCGAATTCTCTGAGGTTCAAAGTTGGATTTTGAGTTAGAGCTAATTCTTTTGGTAGAACAAGAGGAGAATTTCTTATTGCACTACTACTTTCTCCTGGAGGTTGACTTAAAGTGTCCTTATGCAAGTTACTTGAAAAGTAACTTGATTTGGTTGCTGCTGATATTGCACCCGGCATTTGGATAGCTGTGGGACCTGACACCCAGCCTTTCCCTCATGGGTGTTTTTCCCATCCTGCAGCCGCAGAGCATTATCTATGGACCACCCAGATGTTGTTGTACTACCTGCGATGGAGTCTGAGATTGTCTTAAGCCTAGTGACTCTGCACTCATTTTTGACATTCCCGGTGTACCCTAAGAGCTTGTAGCTGTTGAAACCTCCTCTATCAGTAGAGCTGTCTTGTCCTGCTGTTTCTCAACTGTGACACTATTTTGCAGAGTTTCTTGATGTTGTACAGATTCTAAAACAGATGTGCCATCAGCCGAATGCTTCTCCAATACAAGTATGCTGGAAGAATCATGCATTCCATTAAGGACTTGATTTTGTTTTGCCTTATTTTGTAAACCAGTCGAATTTTAGCAGTTTGGGATCCAGAGACCAGGATTTATCTTTAGACAGTAGATTTTTGTTGTTTCGACTGGTATTATTTCCTGGATGCGTAGCAGAAGAGTATTTCAACGAAGTCACTGTGCAAGCAGTTTTTGCTGAAAAAGAAAACACTGTGGCATTAGACTGGTCTGCTGGGTTTGATTGACAGATTATCTTGCTGTTAGACATTTTTTGGAGAAAATCTATAGATATTGATTTCTCTGCCAATATCCCAGTTGCTAAGGGAGTACTATACTGTAGGGCTTGGTTGTCATGAAGGCCCATTTTTACATTTTCAGTATTCTAGATTTTAAGTAAAGCAGCATTTATTTCAAACTGTCTGGCTTGTAAGCACTCTTTTTCAGCTTGTAAAGGGTATACCATTCCCACAGTGATGGGAATGCAGTGAAGACCATCACAGCGACAAAACCAACAGTTCACTGTGATGGTTTTCTGGTTTCCCTGATGCTGCTGTCTCTGGGGAGTTTGCCCCCTTCCCTGAACCAACTCTGACTCAGAGTTTGTTATCTAAAGTGCGGGACCATGGTATAGCAGTGGCACAATGCCGAATGGTGGCATTGTGCTGTCACTGTAGTGATGGTCGGCAAATTTCCTGTCATTGCGGCAACATGGAACCCTCGTAGTGTGCAATTTATCAATACCATCATTATCAGAAAAGTTTGTTTGTACTTTTGTAACAGAGTCAATAGTTGTAGTCTTTACTGTATCAGGTTGAACAGAGTTCTCTTGAGTTTCATATTCCATTCTATTTTCAGTAGTGCCTTCTGCATCATAAAATTCTTCAGTCTCTATTTGTGCAGAGGCCTAGGAGTAGACCTGCTCCCCAGCTTCCCTGACATCCATCCTCTCTGGGATCTCACCATGACTGGCCATCATGCTGATGGACAGAGTTTCCCCCTACTGGCAGAGATGGGGAATTTCCCTGGTGTCCTTGCCGAATTTCCTCCATTCACTAAAAAAATACCACCAACAGCTTAATCTGGTTCAATTTCAGTTGATTACCATCTGTATCCCCCTTCCCGGGTCACCCCTGAAAAAGGGACTTCTAGTCTCAGTGGGCCTACCCAGTCAACAAAATTCAATAAATAAATAAATATTCAAGTTCTCCATCTCTGTTTGTACAAGAGCCCCTATTGCCCCTGAATCATTTTTGTGATCCTTCTGCACACCTCCCCTAGCTGTTTTATGTCCCTTTTTCTGGTAGCATTCCAAAACTGTAAACTGTACTCCAAGTATGACCACACCAGGAATCTGTACAGAGATAGTATGATCTCATTTCTTCTGCTTGTGAACATTCTATTTATGAAACCTAGCATCCTTTTAGTGTTCAATGTTGCCTTGCTACTTTATATAGAGGCTTCAGGGTGCTAGTTATTGCAATCCCCAGGTCTTTCTCCTCTTTGGACATGATGACAATTTATTTATTTATTTAATCAATTTTGATAACCAAGTAGGCCTGCTGAGCCCCGATGGTCCCTTTTTCAGGGACAACCCAGATTTAGTTACATAATACATACATGTCACATACAGAATTACGTGTGCTGACCATTAATGGTTACAATCTGGTCAGTACGCAGTTGGGTACCAATCTTAGTGCGCATTAGAATTTCAGCATACATACATTAGAAATCAATAGAACTTGTACAGGGGGTGGAATTAGTGCACAAATAGATAATAGACAATGTAGCTGGCTTCCCCAAGCTTAGACCTGTTCAGGACTGTGCCGGGCCGGTTTACACTGGGGGCTAATCATTATGATTAAGAGCTCTTGCACATGTACATGCACTTTTTGTTAGGAGATGTGCCTGGAGCCCATTTTGGAAAATTCTCATGGAGGTTGCATCTTGGAGCTGTGGAGGTAGCTTATTCCATACCACCGGTGTTGTGTGGGCAAAGGACTTTGTGCTCGCTGTAGTGCGTACCCTAGTTTCCTGTAGTAGATTTCTCCCTGTGGTACAGAGCAGCCTGCCTGCTCTCTTTGGGACCAGCAGCCCAGCCAGGTTTTTGGGCAGGCAGCTGATGAGCTTATATCCATTGCATAGTAATGAATACTGCAGGTGGTTAGTGAGTGATGGGCAGTTAAGCGAAGCCTGTGCTTCGCAGTGATGCCTCTTCTTGTGAGACAAAGTGGCAAAGTGGGCAACCTTGTTGTATAACACCTGCATCATTTTAGACTCCTGTTTTGCCATGCCCTGCAGTACTGGGGCAGCATAGGTCAAGGTTGAGAGGAGGAGGAGCAGGATGCTGCTTGCAATGGTAATTCTGGCTTTGGGGATCACCTGGGTGCTCAGGTGGTACAGGAGACCAAGTTTTTGGTGCAACATTTTGGTAATCTGATCAATGTGAGGCTTTAGAGTAAGATCTTTGGTCCACAGTAAGGCCCAGGTATTTGAAGGATTTTACTACCTCTATAGTGGTGCCATTTGAGGAGACTATAGGGAGTAGGGAGTTTCTATCTTGCCCAAGAGTTCTTGGGTGGAATACTATAGCCTTTGTTTTAGTGGCGTTTAGGATTAGCCTGTTTTTTGTTAGCCAGGATTCCAGTGTTACAAAATCAGATTGTAAGTGAGCCCCAAGGTCTGCAGTATTGCTTGAGGACTGGTAAATCACTGTGTCATCCACGTACTGGACCAACGAGCTCCCTCTGCAGTGTTTATTCAGATCATTGACAAATAATGTGAAGAGAAGGGGCCCAGTATTGATCCCTGGGATACCCCTTCCCTGAGGGGGAGCGGCTCAGATACCGCACCTCTCCACTTGATCTGTTGGCAGCAATTGGTCAGGTAGCTATTGAACCAGTTTAGGGAGTGCTAGTCCAGGCCAAGGTTACCCAGTCTGTTCATTAGGAGGTCGTGGTCTACTAAATCAAAGGCCTTGGTCAGGTCTATAAAAAACGTTCCAGTGGGGGTGCCCTTGTCCATGGCCATAAGGATGTCAGTTGTGAGCCTGATAAGGGCTGTGTCGATTCCATGTTTTTGCCTAAATCCATGCTGTGTGTGCACTAGCAGTTTGTTAGTCTCCTAGCTGGTAGCAGACTAACCTTTCCTGGATTTTGGCAAGGGTGCATAGGAGAGAGATAGGTCTATAGTTGCCTATGGGTTCTCTAGGACCCCCTTATGGGTAGGGACCACATGTGCCTGTTTCCATCTATTAGGCAGAACCCCTTCCTGTAGGGACCTATTTATGAGCCATGTAACCGGTAAGGTTATGGCTGGTGCTGCTGTTCTCAGCAACTTTGGGTCAAGGCCATCTGGGTCAGATGAGCCTTTATCTTTGATGGACTTTAGGAGGTGGAAAATTTCCTTTGTCCTTACCAACCTTAGGTGAAAGTGTGATCTGTCCAGGCTCTGTGTCTTAGTATATTGGTGCCCAGTGGTCCTTGGAGGGAGACTCGTTTTGTATTCTTCTAAGTTGGTGAATAGCCTATTAAAGGCTGAGGCAGTCTCCAGGCCCTCATTAAGTGTGTGGCCATTATGTTCTATTGGGCCTTGGGGTGGTCTACCACTGCTTTTTATCAGAGCATTGATGTGGGACCAGAAGGACTTTGGATCAGCAAGGTTGGTGTGCTGGAGACACTTGATGTAATCCCATTTTGCAACCTTCACTGCTAGTTTGCACTGGTTCCTTAGGGTCCTGTAAGTCACCAAAGTTGACAGAATGGCTGTAGTTTTGTATTTTCTCCATGCCTTATCCCAGCTTATCATCATGGCTTTCAACTCAGTGGTGATCCACTTGTAGCAGCTGCCCTTTGTTCTTAGTCTCCTTAGTGGAGCGAATAGGTTGGTTGCTGAGATGAAGGAGTTCTGGAAGTACTGCAGGGCTTCATCTAGATGTGGGAGTAGTTGAATGGGGCTCCAGTTAAGATTAGTAAGGTACTCGTGGAAGGCATCCGCAGAGAATGTGGAAAAATCCTCTAGCTGTGAGGAACCTGGGGGGGACCTTAGGTTCCCTATTTTTCCATATGCAGAAAATTGGTGAATGGTCACTCAGGGCATTCCCCATAGTGCCAGCTACCTGGATAGTAAGAGGACTGGATGCCAGCACCCAGTCCATGGTGGTATGGTTTCCACTATTGGCATTGTGCCTTGTTGTTTCAGTGATGACCTGTTTCAGGTTCGCTTCCAGTAGTGAGGCTCTGAGGGCCTGCTCAGTTTCAGGGGCCCAGTTAAGATTGAAGTCCCCCAGTATTAGCAGTTCAGTTGTGCCATTTTCTGCTAGGGCCTCCATTAGTGACTCAAAGGCTTAGAGGGCAACCTTGGGAGGGTTGTATAGGCAACCTATTGTTAGGTGTTTGGCAAGACCCAGGGTAACTCTTATAAATATGGACTCACTTCCACTACAGTCTGTGTAGGGGAGGGAGGCGAGTACTGAGTCTAGTGAGCGTCTGATATATATATATATATATATATAAGTACTCTGCCCGCTCTTTTGTCAACCCTGTCATTTGTGAAGGTGGTGTAACCGTTGATTTCAATGTCATGCATTAATATGTGCGGCTTTAGCCAAGTCTCTGATACAGCCAGAATGTCTGGTTTGTATAGCTCTAGCCAGCATTGGATTTCATGCATTTTGGGATGCAAGCTGCAAATATTCATATGGGCCATTTTTAAGCCTTTTGGGAATGTCCAGTTCAGGTCTTGTGGGGAACCAATATTGCAGTTCGCCAGAGGGGGTCCAGGGTTGGGCTCAATATTTCCTGCTAGTAGCAGCAGGACTGTGATTAAGCTTAGTACTTTTTGTATTGTGATGAGTACTCCCCTTGGCCCTTGGCCACTTGAGCCATGGGTCATTAGATCACTGACCCCATTCTTAATGAATCCATGGGCCAGTAGTAGGGAATCCACCCCTTGCTTAGTGAGGAGGTACTATAGGTGAGGTAAGCGGTTGTCCTGCTGACCCCAGTCCGGGTTCTGAGAGCAGTTCACACTCAATAGGTTATCTACACTTAATGTTATACAGATATATGCCACTATCAGGATAATTCCCCTATTTGGTGTGCCTTTCAGAAACATGTTCCTGTTCAAGCGGGGATGGACAGAGAGGGTCAGGTGGTTCTCAGGTGCAGGGGTGCTCATTTTTTTGGCATTGACAGCCTTAGGTATAGACATTGATTCAATAAGCATCTGAAATATTCTAAGCAATGTAATAGCTGCTCTGGCCCTTTCAACAGACTACCAGAAGCTGATTACCCCCTTTTAGTTTTAGCTACTTTTCAGCGACTTCTTGTGACTTCTTGTGACGGTCTCAACTAGTTCGACTGACTCAGATACAGAGCTATGGCTGACTTTTCCTGTTCTAAGTACAGACCTATTACTGAATGTTCTTGGAATCACAGGTTCATTTTCCCTAAGGTTAAGTGTAGCTATACTATTACAAATATATCAGGCTGGCCTAAAGTACAGTTGTTACATATGCCCCACCCCCATTGGTATGAGTAATTTAAAGGCAGGATTTGTCCAGAGCCAGTGTAGGAAAAAAAGAAAAAAAAAGCTCCTGGTTGGCTGATACAGTTAGGTGGGACCTTGGTTGTGAGCATTTAATGTGGAGGAGGGATGAGGAGGGTGGGCGGGAAACACAAGCCCTCCAGCAGTCAGCAGCTCACTTTCTTTGGGGGAGGACCACCGTGCTGCTAATCAGCACAGGTGCACCTCATACCCCAACCATATTACAAATTCCGCCACTCCAGTGCAGGGGGAGGGGTCCAGTAGCAAGAAGTCTTCCCCTCGGACCCCCCGTGGAATCTACTTTGATCTCCAGCACATTCTGTATTTGGGGGCTGTTCTCAGCCAACTTTTATAGCTGAGCTGGCTGAGCATCGCTCCCAAGTCTGAAAATGCAGTCCTCCTTTTTCTTTCCTCCACAGGACAATTTTGGCACCAATTTCAAACAAAGGCACTGTGCGGCATTATCTGTGTGGGTCTCTGGTGCAGCGAACACAATCTCTCCATCAGTTGGCAGCTCATTTTCTTCAGGGGAGGACCACCGTGCTGCTAATCAGCACCGGCGCACATCAGACCCTGACAATATTACAAATCCCACCGCTCCGGTGCAGGGGGAGGAGACCTGTAGCAAGAGGTCTTCCGCTCAACCCCCTCGTGGAATCTCCTTCGATCTCTGGCACAGTCTGTCAATGACCCCCTCAGCTTGTACTTCACTCTTAGGTTCTTTCTCAGTACATGCATGACTTTGAACTTTTGGATATTGAACCTTAGTGAACAGGTTCCAGCCCATGATTCCAGTCTTTCTAGGTCTTCCCTAACGTATCTGACACCCTTCTTAGTATCTACCCACCCACAGAGCTTGGTGTCATTAATGAAAAGTAGGGATGGGTGGATATCCGATCCGATAAATGGATCTGATCAGATTTTGACCATTCCCAATGAAACCATTCCTTTCGGATAGCGTAAAAATCATCTGTCGGATCTTGCTTGTTATACCCGAAGAAATCAAATGAGCAGATGAATACCATTCAAAAAACACGCTTCATTTATCTAATTGAGCAGTGGGTGTTCATTACCCTGTTAGGCTGTTAGCAATCTGTTTGCCGTTGTTCACTTCCCTGTTAAGTAGGTGTGAAGTGGACTTATATTTAACTTAATTGCAAGCACTGAATTTCAGATGCCTCGTCCCCATTCACCGTGCTTCATTCATTTTTAAGTTCATCGAGCTGTGCTGTGTTGTTCGACTTGTGGCTAGAAAGCTATTGAGATTCAAACATCTACCTCAGTCTTTAACTCGGACCTGCCTCAGTCTGTCAGCAAAATTTACATTTTTACATCATGGCTCACAAAAGCATGGTATTGACTTATTTTACTGTCATTAATGAAACTGATTCAAAAGCCAAATGCAGCCTATGCCGTACACAAACATTAATTAGTAGGGAGTCCTCAGTAAAGTCTTTTGGAACTTCTGGGTTACTAAACCATCTCAGAAATAAGCATCGGTCAGAGTATGATGAGCTACAGACTAAAAAAGTCAAAAATGAGTTAGCAAAGCAGGCAGATTATTTATGTGAACCACCAGCAAAAAAGATTAAAAAGGAGGCACAGGCAATTGAATCTTGCCTAGCTCGTAAACACCCTTTTCCCAGTGATCACCCCAGAGCTATTGAAATTACAAATGCTGTGGCAGAGCTGATAGCAGTGGATGAGCAGCCCTTCTCTGTAGTTGAGAATGAGGGGTTTAAAAAGCTCTTGGGAGTATTACAGCAGCGGTATACACTTCCTTCAAGGGGTCATTTTTCCAAGGTGATTATACCGGAAATGTACAATAAATTAAGGGCAAAGATGCAAGATGAGTTGACATACACACAGTCCTTTGCATTTACCACAGTACCTGGACCACAGAATGCTCCACTATAACCTGTTTACCAGTAACAGCACACTGGATCGATGCTGACCTAAATAGATGATCGGCGCTGTTGTATTTGAAGCACCTAACAGACAAACATATGGGGGAGAATCTGTCTAAGGACTTTTTAACAGTACTTGACACATGGGGGATTAGGGCAAATCAGAGACACTTGGTAATCAGAGACAACGTCCCTAATATTACAAAAGCTATGAAGCTAAGTGATGTCCCAAGTGTTGGCTGTGTAGCTCACACACTCCAGCTGATAATTCATTATTCTGCCTTGAAACAGCGCTCTGTGGAGGACTTATTAGCAATGGGAAGGGCAATGGTAGGCCACTTTAAACATTCAGCTTCAGCTAATGAAAAAATGGCAGAGCTTCAAAACACATTTAAATTGCCAGTACATCATCTCATTCAAGATGTGCCCACCAGATGGAACAGCTCGTTCTACATGTTGGAGAGGCTGTTGGAACAACGTAGAGTCTTAACAGTGTATGCAGCAGTATGTGAGACCTGCACATTAAGCGCCACACATTGGGGTTTAGCCGAAAACATTTGCACCTTACTATGTCCGTTTGAACTTGAAACTAGGCGGCTTAGTGCTGACTGCGCTTGTGTCTCAGATATAATCCCTACTTCAACTGTGTTGTATCATTCTATCAAAGACATTACTGTACCAGGGCTGCAAGCTATGAAGAATGCCATGCATTTGTCAATGGATAAACACTTACTTCCGCACGAGTCAATGAAGGAGGTTGTCGTGGCAACGGTACTTGATACTAGATACAAGCCTCATTTTTTTCAGAACCGAATGTGGCAAAAGTTTTGTTAAAGCTGTCCTGAAACTGCTTGTGGTGGAGCAGTCTGAGGAGCAACAGAAAAGCCTAAATGAACACTCGATTACAAAGCCAGTGAGTGTGACTCAGACGCTGATGATCCATAAGTCTCTTTCTCCCACAATAATGCACTCCCAGAAGACTGTAAGTAACTTTAGCATAAAAAAAAAATAAATGTTGTAATATATTACACTTAACCAATGTTATTATTTTGCAGCATCAGCGAATGATGGGGTTCCACAACGGAATCAGGAGCTTGACATCTATTTGGACGAAAGCCTGATCCCAAAAAAAGCACCCCCGGAGCACTACTTTACTGGAAAACAAAAGGACTACGCTTTCCAACATTATCCAACATTGCCAGAAGATGCCTAGCACCACCCCCTTCAAGCATGCCAAGTGAACGTGTTTTTAGTACAGCAAGGGATATTATTACAGATCGGAGTTCCAGACTATCCCCTGCAAACGCGAATATGCTACTGTTCATAAAACAGAATATGAATAAATTCTAGTGCCTAACCGATGCACAACTTTGTGATCTTTGAGACAAAAATAAATAATCATATTTTTATACTGACAGCTGTCAATGTTTTATTTTTACATTGGAGAATATGTAGGGATGTGTGGCTATGTGGGGATGTGAGGGTGAACAGCTAACATCGACTTATTCACTCACCAAATCCGATCCGATGGATATCCATATCCGATCAGATAAGTTAGGTCAAAAATCCAGATCCGATATCCATTTCAAATTCTATATCTGCCTATCCCTAATGAAAAGGCTCATTTTGCCCTTAATGCTGTCCCCAATGTTAATAATAAACATGTTAAAAAGCACTGTCCCGAACACTGACACCTGTGGTACCTTGTGGTGCCTTCTCTCATCTCTGAGTGTCCTCCCCATCACTTTCTTCTAGATCCTTGCTCCTAACCACTTTGCCACCCACCTACACATTTTGCTCCCACCTCTTGGATGTCCAACTTCTTGATTAGTCTTTAATGGGGGACTGTGTCAAAGGCCTTGCTGAAATCCAGGTAAAGTTTGTTTACTGCCTGGCCCTTATCCACCTCCTTTGTTACACAGCAAAATAAAAATTATCAAGTTTTTTTGACATGACCTCCCTGCCATGAATACATGCTGTCTGTTGTCTTCAAGCCTGTAAATGTGCAGGGGGATAAAACCTTTTATAAGTACATTAGGGAGCAAAGAAAGACTAAGGCAGGGATACTGAGGCTGAATAAAGAGGAGGGTGGTTGGGCAGAGAGTGACAGTGAAAAAGCAGGGATACTGAATGAATACTTCTGCTCAGTATTCACAATGGAAAAGCAGGGGGAGATACCTAATGCAGTCAATAAAAGCACTCTGGATAGGGGGGTTGATAGTAGTCCTTTCACAGAAGAAAGGGTTCTAAAAGAACTCCTAAAAACTGAAGGTGGATAAAGCAATGGGGCCTGATGGGATTCACCCCAGAATTCTAAAAGAACTATGGGGAGAACTAGTAACAATACTGACTACCCTTTTTAATAAATCATGGGAGGATGGTGTGGTGCCTGAGGACTGGAAGAGGGTGGATGTGATTCCCCTCCACAAAAGTGGGAGCAAGACAGAGGCAAGAAACTACAGACCTGTCAGTTTGACCTCAGTGGTTAGGAAAATGATGGACTCACTTCTGAAGGAAAGAACTGTTGAGTACCTAAAGGCCAGTGGGGCACAGGACCCAAGGCAGCATGGATTCACAGCAGGAAGGTCATGTCAGACAAATCTAATTGATTTCTTTGACTGGGTAACCAAAGTAGTAGACCAGGGAGGGGCTGTGGACATGGCCTACCTAGACTTTAGCAAGGCATTTTACACAGTCCCGCACAAAAAATTTGTAAACAAATTAGCCAGCCTGGGAGTGGGTCCCAGGATGGTAGCCTGGGTAAAACATTGGCTGGACAAAAGGACACAGAGGGTAATAGTAAATGGAGTCCACAATGAAGAAAGGGGGGTTACTAGTGTGGTACCACAGGGTTCAGTACTGGGGCAGGTGCTTTTTAATGTCTTTATAAGTGTCATTGCAGAGGGACTGGAAGGAAAAGTATGTCTCTTTGCAGATGAAACAAAGATCTGCAACACGGTTGATACGCAAGGTGGGGTGGAAAGGATGAAAAGGGACTTGGCAAGGTTGGAGAAACGGTCACCACAGGACATTGTTGAAAATAGGGTGTTAACTCCAACAATATGTATCCTGTATAAAAATAAAATTTAAAAAAACAAACAAACAAAAATGTATGGCAGCTTAGAGTCAACACAAAGAAGTGCAAAGTAATGCACATGGGAAACAGAAACCCAAGGGAAGAGTACACAATGGGGGATGAGATACTGACAACAACAAAAATGAAAAAGGGACCTGGGGCAGTCATATCAGATGACATAAAGGTGGGAAAGCAATGTGAGAAGGCAGTAAGGAGGGTTGGGGGATACTGGGATGCATAAGGAGAGGCACCTCCAGTAGAAAAAGGGAAGTTGTTGTCCCTCTGTACAGACAGTCGGTAAGACCACATCTGGAGTACTGTGTACAGTTCTGGAGACCCCATCTCTGCAAAGACATAGACAGGGTGGAGGCTGTTCAGATGAGGGCAACCAAAATGGTGCAGGGTCTGCACCAGAAGACATATGAAGAAAGACTAAAGGAGCTTAAGATGTATAGCCTTGAGGAAAGGAGGGAGAAGGGGACATGATAGAAACTTTCAAATACCTCAAGGGAATCAACAAAGTTCAAGACGGTAGCATCTTTCCGAAAAAGAGATGTGCAAGAACAAGGGGGCACAATTTGATGTTAGAGGGGGGGGACAGCTCAGAGGTAATGTGAGGAAGTATTTCTTCCCAGAGAGGGTTGTAGATGCATGGAACAGCCTTCCTGAGGAGGTTGTAAAGTCAAAAACAGTGGGAGAATTCAGCAATGCATGGGACTGGTATAAGGCAATTCTAGTGGGTGGTAGGAGGAAGTAGACTGTATGTTAACTAGGATCTGCAGTTTATCCATTAGGTAGGGAAATGGGCAGACTAGGTGGACCAAGCAGTCCTTATATGCCATCAGATTCTATGTTTCTATGTTTCAGTTGACCTAGGCAATATACAGCAACTGAAGAAGTCTTTGGGTTGTTTAGCCTAGCCTCCCACCTCCAACTAAGTTGACAAGAAAAACAGTAAATGAGCTCCGAGAGGTTGACAATTAACTCTCAGTCTATACAACTTAGTGAATGGAAAACTAATCTTTAGCTGTTTTTTTTTCTGGAGAGTTTTCATGTTACTAAATTACTGTAATGCAAATGACACCAAATAGTAAAGCTGTGACACCATTTGATTGATATCGAAACTAGGAAGCATCTCTCTCCTTGGCCTCTCTGTATAATGAAAGAACAGCTGAGTTTCCAGTCAATTTGAGTGTTCTGGCCAGGGACTAGGAAAACAAGGGGGGGAGACCTGTTACTGGAGCAAGTGGGGAACAGGGTAAGACAATTTGCAAAACAACACTTACAGTAGGCAACATTACTTTCATACACACTGTATCCCAAAGTGTTCTACAAAACAAAGGAATTCTAAGCAGGTAACTCAGGCAATTCAGAACAGACTTTCTGGTACCTATTCCTGATATGTGCTTGACCTATCGGGTATACCGAGTGAATGCTTGGATGCAGGGGTTCTGGTACAAGCCAATAATAACGCGGTGACTGAGGCCCCGGATTCCATAGTTCTTGTCCAAGTTCACCCCCTCACTCTTCGCCCAAGGTCCCCATGGTTTGATGGGGCCTTGAAGACGTTGAGGAGAGTGGGGCAAAGATTGGAGAGGTGCTGGTGGAAAACAGGTCTGGAGGTTGACAAGCTTAGATTGATGGACCATTATACAGTCTGTCAGTTGGCAATCACCCGTAAGAAGGCAGAATTCCTGCCCAGGTAGATTGCCACTGCACAGAATCGACCAGCTCAGCTCTTCCGGACTGTTGACAGATTTTTTTTTATTTATTTATGAAACTCTAGGAATACAAGTACCTTTGAGCAGGATCTGCTCATTTGCAAATGTTCCATGTCAAAGGAAGGGGGGATACATACAGTACAAACAGAGGTTGTAAATGGTATACAATCAAAACACAGGCATGGTTGACATAGTTTTACAGTTGTAACACACTTAAAAATAAAAGATGTTACTAGAGAGCAACTTAATATTGGCAGCTAGATGAGGTGACAGAGAACGGGAATTAAGAAGCAGATGGACTATCAGCAAGAGATAGTGAAGAAAGGGGACAGAATGAAGTAGGCCGGCTGAGAGGCCATTGTTAAAGGGTGGGGAGAAGGTCTAGGACAGGGAATGGCAGTAGTCATAAGGGGGGGACTAGGAGGGAATGGGATAATAGGTTTGTGGGGAGGCGAGGGGTGTGGGGGTTAGGGGAGGAGGGGAGGGACAGAGAGGGAAAAGAGAAGCAGGAGTCAGAGAGGGTAATGTTCAGGATGGAGGCGAGTTACAAGTTTTGAGCAATTAGGCAGTGGCTAGAGCAGGCCTTAAGGAGAAGCAATCACACTGAGTGGTAGAGGCCAGGTAATGTCAGAGATTCCACTTAAAGGGTCCAAGCATTGCAGAGGAAAATGCTTCTTTGTTGAGGGAATTGAACCGCTGTGGAGTCCTATGGGTGAAGGACCGCTGACCCATAGAGGTACGGCATCTGGGAGCCAGGAGGGCTTGGTATAGGGCACTACGTGTATGCTGTTTACCACTGAAGGCAGTAAGGAGCTTATTAACACCAGGAGGCATGAGTCCAAGGAGAACCTTTTTGGTAGCAGGCAGGTCTGGTATTGTATTCTGTTGAGGAGTGGAAGCCAGCCAGTCTGTGTGTAGAGGTCACAGGTATGTGTAAGTTGGGCAGCGCCCATTAAGAGCCTGCAGGCTTTGTTGAGTGAGATTGAGATCCTGTGTAGGGCAGTTGAAGAAGCGGAGCCATAAATGGCCAGACCGTAGTCAATAATAGAGGCGACAGAACTGTAGATGGCCAGCCTAAGGGCATTCTCAGTCATACAGTGCTTGTGCAACAGACCAATGCGGATGTTGGCAGCCTTGACAACAGAGTCAATATGCCTAGTGTAAGAGAGGGTACTATCCAGTGTGATACCAAGGTACTTGAACTCTGGGACATGTTTAAGCAAGTACCCAGTGTTGTTCTTGATAGTGAGAGCCAGAGATTTGTGCCTGCTCCGTGGATTACAGAAGGTCATAACTTTGATCTTACTATAGTTCAGGATGAGCTTATGCATTCTGGACCAGTTTTCAACACGTTGGAAGTCAAGCTGCAGCTGGGTTTTGAGGATTTTGGAGTCATGATGGCTAGAGAGCAGGACAGCATCATCCACGTAAAATAGTATTTTTTGCTGGCAGACGCTAGGTAGACTGTTGAGGAATAGGGAGAAGATTAGTGGGCCAAGAATGGACCCCTGGGGGACTCTGGAGAGGACTGTCTTTAGATCAGATGTAACACCTGCAATTCTGACACGTTGGACCCGATTCCCAAGGTAACTATCAAGCCATGGTAGGGCGTCATTGGAGAGCCCAATTGAGGATAGTTGCCTGAGAAGTAGTGGGTGGTTAATGGTGTCGAAGGCCTTCGTCAGGTCTATGAATACTGCTCTCCCACAGTTTTCTTTGTCGAGCGTGTCGTGGATGAAACTTATGAATTCCAGAAGGACCATGGTGGTGCTGTGCCCTTTTCTGAAATCATGTTTTTCTGGGCATTGGACTTCATACTTATCCAGGAAATCAACTAATTGGTCTGAAACTATTCGTTACAATGCCTTGGATAATGGGGAGAGGAGTGAGATGGGTCTGTAGTTGTTGTGAAGAGACCTGTCACCATTTTTGTGCACCAGTGTGAGAGTTGCCTGTTTCCAGAGAGAGGGGAATTGGTCCAGTCTTAGAGAGAGGTTAAAGATCTTTGTCAGGGGTTCAAGAGTTTCATCCAGAACTTGCGACAACAGTTTTAGGTCAAGAGAGTCTCCACTGTACCCAGACATGTGGATGGCCTTGTGGATATAATTATAGGCCACTAGTGGAGGAACCTCTTTGAAGAAGAATTGTGGAACTGTATGAGCATGTTGGGGGGGTTGACTTGGGGGGTATTGGAGGGAGAGTCATCAAAGAAATCAGGAGAAAGGACACTATATAGGTTAGAGAATACATTATTAAAGGTATTGGTAATGGTGCCAAGATCAAGCATTGGAGTGCCAAGAATATTGAGCATGGTGGGAGGTGCTTTAGGATCCTTGCCTGTCAGTTCTTTCAGGTTGTTCCAGAAGTTTTTCCCATTTCCCCCAGGAGTTGGTCAGTGCCTCCTTGTAATATTTGCTTTTAGCATTCCGGATCTGTTGAGTGCAGTCATTTCTGGCTGCTTTGTATTTTTGTATGTTAGCTTGTGTTGGAGTATCACGAGCACAGTGCCAGAGATGGTCCCTGTGCTTAAGTAGAGTTACAAGTTCTGTAGTAATCCAGGGGTTAGACCATCCTTTGACCTTCATTTTTTTCAGTGGCACATAGATATCACAGGCAGTATTAAAGCGTTTGATGAACAGGTCCAAGACTTTGTTAGTGTCACTAAGTGTGTCAATCACAGCACAGTCAAGATGGTTTAGATGAGATTTTAGCAGCTGTAGGTGCCCTTGTTTAATTACCCTTGGGTAGATTAGTTTGGGAGGGTTTTTTTGGAATTTGTTGGTCCAAGAGCAGATGATATGTGAGTGGTCACTTATGGCATCAGGGAGAACTGAAACATTTGAGATTCATTCAGGGCAGTTAGACAGAATCCAATCCAGTAGTGTGAGAGTACCGGTCCTATAGTTGCATCTGGTGAGGGTGTGGACAAGTTGTGTAAGGTGCTGTGCCGTGACTGCATCCTTATAGACAGAGGCCTCAGGGGAGAGCTGGTTAATATTAAAATCGCCTAGAATTATGGTTTCAGAGTTAGGATGCTGGCTCCTAAGGTATTCCATGATGTTGTTGAAGCTAGTGGCCTGGTCCTTTGGGGGTAGGTAAACTGAGATAACAGTGAGTTCCTTATATTGGGCTCCAGGGAGGACTTTGATAGTGAGGACCTGAGAGGAGTTGCCTTGGTTAGGAGAAGGAATGACATGACCCAAGAAGGTATTCCTTAGATATATAGCACAGCTCCCACCATGTTTAGAGATCCTATCTTGCCTGAATAAGGAGTAACCAGGAATTGAAACTGACGAGTCTGGGATCTTAGGGTTTAGCCATGTTTCAACAACAGAGAGTATATCAGGGTTGTGCTGTTGGATCCATGTTTGGAGGTGATCAGGCTTGCTGAGGATGCTGCAGGCATCAATAGATGCCAAGGTGAGAGACCCTTTCCCTCTTTTTTGTTAAATCCATGTACTGTCCAGATGGTTCTGGATTGGGGTGTATGTTTCCCTAGAGCAGGAGCAGTATAAGCAGAAGTCATAGGAGAAAGGATTTGAGCATGTTGCACACATGCTTGTTTGTTATGATCCTAGTCCTTTTGTCACCACAGCACAGACGCTGCCTGGATATGTTGTAGAGTATAAGCAAAGCCTGAGGGATCATAGGGAGGTTTAGCACCTGAAGTTTGAGAAGGTAGTCAAGGTGCCAAATGGGGGAGCAGAGGGCAAAGTTATTGGTGCTATGTGTCCCTGTGGCCATACCAAGAGTATAATACAGGTCATAGAGCAGTAAAGCCTGCAGGTGAGACTGGCATGGGTTGCTCACAGGGGTAAGGGACAGAGAAGCAAAAAACATAGTAATTTATGTAAGTAGTAGATTGTGCAATCCAACCTGTCTTCAGTCTGGAGGAGCCTTTTCATAAGATAAGTGTGATGAGTTTACTCACTTTTTTGCTGATAAGGTTGCCTCTATCAGATCTGGGATCTGTCCAGTCTTTTCTATTGTGTGTTGCGGAGATTGGCAGGAGATTGCAAGCACCCAGTTTACCTGGTCTGACTTTGGCCGGCCAGATGCCACGGACGTCATGAGGATTATCCAGACTTTGAGGCCAACCTGTTGTAGTTTGGACTTGGGCCCAGTGTGCCTCCTTGTGAGGTGCATTGACTAAGTCAGCCC
Source organism: Neoceratodus forsteri (assembly GCA_016271365.2). Lineage (NCBI taxonomy): Eukaryota > Metazoa > Chordata > Ceratodontiformes > Ceratodontidae > Neoceratodus > Neoceratodus forsteri. Next base: position 591,748,596 of record CM028133.1, on the reverse strand, counting down.
AGTCCTGGCGAGATAGTCTGAAGGTCACTGGAGGGGGGGTCTGGACCCCCTAAAGGAGGTGGTTGTATGACTGCTCTTTAAAAATTCCTCCCTTGACCCAGACTGTTTGGCCAACTATAGACCCATCTCTAACCTGCCCTTTGTGGATAAGGTTATTGAGAAGTTGATTGCGCTGTAGCTGGATCATCATTTATCTACCCACAATATCTATGATTCTCTACAGTCCAGATTTAGGAAGAGGCATAATACCGAGATGGCACTTGTTCGGGTGCTTAATGATCTCCTAATAGTGGGAAATCGGAGGGCTTATTCTATCTTGGTCCTCCTTGATCTCTCTGCAGTGTTTGACACTGTGGACCATGGTGTGCTGTTGGAGCACCTGCAGTTCATCTGTGGACTGCCTGGGATGGTCCTAAGTTGGTTTTGATCATTTCTTGAGGATAGGACTCAGAGAGTGGTATCTGGGATCTATTCATCAGCCCCTCTCCCCCTATCCTGTGAGTAGGTACCGCAGTGCTCCATTCTGTCACCCATGTTGTTTGCAGTGTACATGCTGCTGTTGGGAGACATTATTAGGCAGTACCGTCTGAGTTTTCACTGCTATACAGATGATACTCAGCTGTACATGTCCTTTACACCCGAACAGGATGGTTTCCTCTCTGCCTTTAACAACTGCCTCTCCGAGATCCAGGACTGGATGAGTGCCAGCTGGCTGTGGTTGAACCCGGATGTAAATGAGGTGTTGGTTGTTGACCCAGGTCATTGGAAGGGGGTTTTGCTGGCTGAACAGCCCTCCAGGCTTTGGCTCGGGGGCGTTCAGTTGATGACCTCCAATTGGGTGTGGAACCTGGGCATTATTTTTTGATGATGGCCTGATGCTTAAATCTCAGGTGTCAGCTGTCGTCAAGACCTCATTTTACCATCTGAGGAATATCACTCAGGTAAAGCACCTGGTTCCACTCAATGATCTTCCAACTTTGGTCCACGCTTTCATGACCTCCCGCCTCGATTACTGCAATACCCTTTACCTAGGGCTACCGGGAGTTGATATCCGACGCTTGCAGCTGGTGCAGAATGCAGCAGCCGGGCTGCTGACTGGCTCTTTGAGAGCTAGTCATATTATACCTGTGCTCTGTGGACTGCACTGGCTGCCAGAACAGTGGCAGATTGCCTTCAAGGTCGGTTTACTGACCTATAAAGCCCAACACGGGCAGGGACCTCGTTACTTGCAAGATCTCCTTTTCCCATGCTCCCCTCTCTGCTCTCTCTGCTCCACTGATGAGGGATTGCTAGAGATTCCCAGGGTTTGATTAAAAATATCGGGAGCCTGTTCTTTTGTTTATGTGGCCCCAACTCTGTAGAATTCTCTACCTCGACGGGTGAGGGAGTGCCTAACTGTCCAAAGTTTTAAGTCAGCATTAAAAATGCATCTATTTAGCCTGGCTTGTTTTTATTATCTCTAAGTTTTGAGAAGTACTGTGATAACTTAATATGATAGGATTTTAAAGTATTTAATGGATCTGTGTTTGGATGAATTTTAAATTATTGTGTGTGTTGTAATGATGTGTGTTATATTCTTTTTCTTTGACTATTGTACAAGCACATTGAACTTTCTGGCACGTACTTTTAACAAATATATTTCATTTGATTTGATTTGATATGACACCCAACCCAGCCAATCAAAAAATTAAAAGAAGTATGTCCCTCTCTTAAAAACTACCTGCTGAATTTGGTATGCAACCCTGCCTGTAAGAGAATAAAAAAAATGCCCCTGTCTCCCCAAAACCTGATGGAGCCAGTGCTCAACCAGCTGACAGGTCCAGTACCCAACCCATCAGTGAGTAAAACAAATCTGTCACCCTCCCCAACAACCTGATAGATCCAGTGCCCAACTTGACCCATTGGAATACAAAAAAGATATGTCCCTTTCCCTTCTTCAACTACCTGACTGGTCTGATACCAAATCCAGCCCATCAAGGAATAAAAACGAAATATGTCCCTCTCCCACACTACTTGATGTCTCTGGTAATGCAACCCAGCCTGTCAGAGAATAAAAAAAAGTCCCCTCCCCCAAAAAGCCTGATGTATCCAGTGCCCAACCCAGTCCACCAGGGAATTAAAAAAACTGCCCCCTCTCCTAACAACCTGATGGGTCCAGTGACCAAACTGGCCTATGTATTAAACCAAATGAAAATAAGGAGGAGCAGCAGCAAGTGGTGAGCAGAAGGTGGAATTGGTGGGGTAGTAAAATAGTTGCCTCCCCATGCCCATCTACTCAGGTCACATTGTGGGGCTCATACACTGCACAGGAGGCTTGTGGCTGCTGCTGCTGCACTGTTGCTCCTACCACTGCCATGCACACTCCAACCCATCCTGCTGTGCAGCAGAATGGTGCAGTGCCCAAGCTGGCCAATCAGGGAAAAACAAAATATCTCCCCCTTCTGCAAACAACCTGATGGGTTCAGTGCCTAGCCAGGCTCATCAAGGAATGAACAGAAATCTGTCCTCTCCCCCAACTACAGGTACCTAATTGGTCTAGTGCACAGCACAATCTGTTACAGAAAAAAATCTGCTCCTTCTCCTCCACTCAACTACCTGATGAGTCCAGGGCCAAACCTGGATCATCAAAGTATAGAAAAGTCCGTGTCCCCTTCCCTCAACAACCTGATAAATCCCAAGCCCAACCTAGCCTGTCAGGGAATAAAAAAATGTGTCTCTCTCCCCCAACTACCAGATGGGTCTTGTATCCAACTCAGACCATCACAGAATACAAAATAAACATAGTGACATGAAGTGTATGCTATGGGTGAGTTTTTGTTGAGGGGATGAAACTAATTTCCTGGTTTTGGGTGGACTCGAAGCAATCTGCAATGTGCACAGTGTAGGAAGCATTACTGAAAAGCAGTGCCGCCATGTCAAATTCCTCCCTGTAGGCACTGTGTGCAAAAAACAAATCTGTAAAATTGACATTGAATGTGGTCCTTATGTACTGTAACTAAACTATTCTTTGCAATTATAATAGTGAGACTGGTGGGACAGTAAGGCCTACTACAAGAATAAACAACATAAAAAAGCAAGAACAGTCTTTTTGGCACCAGCCAAATCTTGTTACATCTTTTTTTCTTTTGGCGTGCTTAATCCCCCTTCATCAGTCAGTGCTTACCAGTTTGGTCGTGAAGTGAGGGCACATCGCCAGCATAGCAAGAGGTAGGACTACCGCTGTGCTACTGGGCTGGCTTGGGGTCCAGCTTTTATCCATTTTTAAAATGTATTTTCCCAGGATAGGCCAGCTGAGATGCAAAATCACATTTTCAGTGGGGTCCTGCTTGTACCCATTTTTGCACAGTGTTTACCCAGGATAGCACAGTGGAATCTCATTTTCAATGGGGTCTAGATTTTATTTATTTATTCATTTAATTTTGGTATCCAGGTAGGCTGGCACGACCTATATTATGTGCCATCTCCCTATCTACTGCGCTGATATTGACCAACTTCTGTACATCAGTGCTGGCCTGTGATCAACAGCGCCTCTCCTTCCTCTCATTCTCCCCCTCTCCCCCTGTCTCAACCCTCTTCACTCACCACTTGGGATAAGTCCACCCTGGGGTACATCTCTCTCATCCTACTCACTAAAGGAGAATGCCACCTCCTTGGCCACTACCTGGTTAACCTCTCCTGGTCTCCTTCTATTCCCTCCTGCCCATACAATCTCCTACTATGACTACTCTCCCTTGCTGGGGACACTGAATGCAACCCTGGCCCAACAAAATCCCATATCACCCCCACCTCCAGCACCTGGACAAATGTCCCTAGTCTTAAAATCGCACATATCAATGTCTGCAGCCTTCCATCTAAATTCACTGTCCTTGAGGATTGGATTGAGCTACACAAGCCCCATATTCTAGGACTCACTGAAACATGGCTAAAGCCACACCACACTGAAAACATCTTCAAAATACCTGGCTACTCTTACCCACGCCTCGACAGGCCAGGCAGGAAAAAAAGTGGTGGTGTGGCCCTGCTCCTAAGGGAACCCCTCTCAGCTAGCATTGTCCTAAACTCCGACCCTTCCTCACCTAGTGAATGGCTACTCTCCAAATTGACCCTGGGATCCTGCAAGAAACTCTATATTGGCTGCTGCTACAACCCCACTGCGAACGGTACCATTGGACTCACCAGCCTCTTCCAAGGCCTGAGCTCTCTAACTCCCCATGGGAAATCTATCCTTCTTGGCGACTTTAATCTAAACTGGCTGAGCTGCCACCAGCCTGACTATGTATCCCTGTTGAAGCAGCACAACCTGGTGCAGGTGATCACTCTTCCCACCAGACTTAATCCACGCTAAGCCACCCAGACTCTACTAGACTGGATCCTCATAAACAGGAAGGACTGAACATTACACTCTGGCACCATGGCGGACTCTGTAAGTGATCATTCACCTAACTATCTCCTCTGGTCTTCCAAACTAAAAGTGCCCCCCACCCAAATACCTATCTCTAAGAACTTTCAGCTGCCCAGTCTCCACAAATCTCCTCGAGGAGGCCCAGTCCTTTGGACTGGTCCACGCTTTTTTCCCTTTCCAATGTAGCCATGGCAGTTTCCAGATTTACCCAGACTCTACTAACACTCCAGGACCGATTTTTCCCTGTCACTACCAGGCGGGTCAGAGGCAAGTGCTTGCGCTGGGTCTCTAAAGACCTCCTAACCCTTATGAAGGTCAGAGACCATACCTGGTCCACTTTCAAAGCAACCCCCTCTTCTGCCCTCTGGGATGCTTACAGGCACATGAGGAACAAATGTAAACAACAGGCCAAATTTTTGAAACAGACCCACTTCCGCAACCTGCAAAAGGCCAACCTTGGAGACCCTAGAAAATTCTGGGACTCAATCAGCTCCCTCCTAAACCCATGCTCCAGTCACACTGCACCACATCTTAGCTCCCAGGATGGGCTGCTGACCGACCCTCACGATGTGGCCAGTGTCTTCAACTATAAGTTCACCAACTTATCCATGTACCTAAATAAGCTGCCAACTGCCCAACCTCAAAGCCAAGCCCTAATATCTGACACACTGCCATCCTCCTCCAGCTCTGCCACTCACCTGCAAATACCCCCATTCTATTTTAAAGCCCTCTCCATACATGATACAGTGAAGCTACTCAAACATCTACCTAACCATGGCTCCTCCGGATCTGATGGCCTTTCTCCAGTCTTCCTTAAGCTGATCTCTTTGACTATTGCCAAGCCACTCACCTTCATCTTTAACCTTGCCCTTTCCACCTCCTCCATGCCTGACCCATGGAAGATAGCTAAGGTTATCCCCATTCTTAAATCCGGTGACCCCAAATCCTCCGACACTTACCGTCCAATATCCATCCTCCCTCATCTCAGTAAACTACTCAAGAGAGCAGTCCACAATCAGCTCACTAAGTACATAAGCAAATACACCCTCTTATGCAACCAACAGCATGGCTTTTGCAAGAATCATTCCACTGCCACTGCCCTAACTCTACAGACCGACCACATCCTCTCTAACATGGATAATGGTAAAGCCACCGGGGCTGTCTTCATCGACCTCTCAAAGGCTTTTGACATGGTTAACCATGTTCTCCTTACCTCCAAGCTTAGCCTCCTTGGTTCTTCTCAGAAAGTCACAAGCTGGTTTACTAGCTACCTTACTGATCGCTCACAATTTGTGTGTATTGGTCAAACCTGCTCCACCACCCTGCCTGTCTCTGTGGGGGTCCCTCAAGGCTCAATCCTGGGTCCCCTCCTTTTCTCCTTATTCGTTAATGCACTTCCCTTCGACTGCCTCAACCGTAACTCTCTCCTGTATGCCGATGACCTTGTCCTTTTCCACAGTGACAAATCTACGGCTGCAATTTCCTTAGTTCTCTCACACAACTATGCTGCAGCCCACAGCTGGTTCTCAAAAAACCTCCTCTTAGTAAATGCCAAAAACACTAAATCCATGCTGTTTGGATCTAAGCCCTTCCTGGCCAAAACTAAAAGCCACGCCCCTTACGCATTCTCACCCTAGATGGTACAGCCCTGGAGGACGTCAACACCTACAAATACTTAGGAGTACTGCTCGACCCCCCCCTCACCTTCACTGAGCATGCAAATTCCCTTGTCCGAAGATTCCATCAAAAGTTAGGTGCCGCCTATAGATTCAGGCAATACCTTACCCCTGAAGCTAGACTAGCCATTGTCCAGGGTAATCTTCTCCATATTCTTGACTAGTGCTCCCCTATTTATGCCAGGATCTCAGCTGCTGCTATGGCTAAACTCTCCACTGCCTACAACAGCGCCTGCCACTTAGCTTTATTGGCCTTGTTCTCCACCCACCACTGTACTCTCTATAATACCCTTGGATGGCTACCACTGCAAGGTCATTTTGACCTAGCCCTCTGCTGCATGGTGGACAATGTCATCCGCGCGCGGCTCCAGAATCCCCCCCAACTGCCCTTCTGAAAACCAGAACACTCCTCCGCAACCTCCGCTCAAATGGTACTCCCCCTGTAGCTGTTCCTAGGGTATCCACCAACATAGTTAGCAGAGCTTGGTCTGCAGCTGCCCCCTTGCAGTGGAACAAACTACCGGCTGAACTCCGTTCCATTGACACACACTCCAGTTTCAAGTCCCACCTTAAAGTCTGGTTCCTGGAAAACTCATTCTGCCGATGCTCCCAGGGGTCTCACACCAACCCACACTAGTCAACTCTCCAACCCAGGGGTTACCCACCTACCCACACTAGTCAACTCTCTTGCCTACAACTGTTATATTGCATTTTTCACAGTAATATTTGACTTCCTTGCCTGTACGTATTGTATATACATTTTTTTTACTGAGTATTCTGTGTATTACTTGCTCACTGGACGATGCAGTCTCACATTATACACTGTGCCTATGATTTGTTTGTTTTTACCAAGTCTTCTCATGGCTGATATTGAAACCTTGTATTCACTGTTCTCAAATGGACCTATGCATCAAACCTGTATATTGTGTCTCCTATTGTTGCTTGTATCAAATCTGTTTCATGTGTATTACTGTCACCTTGCACCATGTGTTATGGCAGGTCGTGCCTGAAAACGGTCCCTGGGATCAGTGCACTCACCCAGTTCTCAAAGTCATAAATAAAAATAAAATAAATAAATAGGCCCACTGAGGCCAAATGGTCCCTCTTTCAGGTGTGACCCGAGGTTAATAACAGAGAGTCATGAAGCAGTTGGCATATACATTAAACAAATATGAAAAATAATAGGACTTATAATACAAGGAATACAACAATATTAGTCAAATTTTCAGAAGACCTCTTTAGGCTTGAGGAATAACAGATTATAAATAGTAGGCACAGAGTACAGCAAGAATACAGATTACAACATGTTATGGACAATAGTGCAGTAAGATAGCCCCTGATCAGCTGTAGCAGGGGCAGTGTGTTCATTTCAGTAGGAAAAATGTAACCTCTTTTTTTTAAATTCTTTAAGGAGATGGATCAGTGACTGCTACACGGGAGCACATTCCAGAGGGAGTATATGGAGGAGGACAAATAGGCTCCCCAGGAGTTACAGACCCTAGGTACTTAGAGTAACTGGAATTCCGAAGATCTTAAGGTTCTTGTCTTCTGCTTAGGCTGTAGCAGATTTTTTTTTGACTAGGTGGTCAGGTGTCTTGCCTTAGTTTGTAGGCTAGGCATAGGGAGGAGTAGGCCAGTCTGCTCTCAAGGGACAGCCAGTTTAGGGAATTTAATAGCACTGTGCAGTGGCATGCAAGCAATTTTGCAGACCTGGCAAATCTCCCTATCCTGTGGTAGAGAGTTCTCATCATTTGCAGCTCAGTGCCCTTATTTTATCAATTTTTACAATGTATTTACCTAGGTTAAGCCAGCTGAGAGGCACTATCCCATTTTCAGTGGACTCCAACAAATCAACTCTCAATTTCCAACATGGTCTTTCTGACCCCTGCTTATAATCAAGACAGGTGGAATTTTTTAAAATCCCATCTGAAACAGGATTTCACAAAGCATTTGTGGTCAAAATGTGCTAATATCACAAAAGTATGAGTCAACATTGACAAATTCTACTTTTCCCCGTAACTTCATTCCTTTTTGACATTTTCATTCCAAATTTTCAAGAATGTCTTTCTATGATCCCACCTTATGATCAACACAGGTGGAATTCACTGTGAAAACAGGTTTTGAAAGGGAATTGAAAATGAAACCTGTCATGTTCATGAAGTGTGGTAACATAAGGACTATTTTGAAAATTTGGGGCCAAAATCTAAAAAAATCACAAAGGTATAAGTACACATTGGAAAAATTCAACATTTCTTCATAATGTCTTTCTGTTGTGTTGACAGATCTTCAACAGCCTTCATTTTTTAACCTAACTTATGCAAAACACAGGAGAATTTTTTTAAATTCTGTCTAATAGGTGATTTCATGGAGTAACTGTGAAAACATGTTATGGCAGATAAAAAAAATCAGTTACCTTGTTCATGAGGTGGGGTCCAATGAAAAGGCTATTTTGAAAGTCTGGGGTAAAAATGTTTAAAAATTACAAAGTCACAGTATGAGTAAAAGTTCAAATTGCATTAGAAAACCATTAACTGAACTTACCTTGTTTCCCTATGTTCCCATTCAGCATTGGAAGCAGCAAGATGTGCCAGACATCATAGAAGGATCTGATAAGTAAGTGAGGTGTGTTGGTGGGTGTGGGGTAGTGGATGTTGAGAGGCAGTTTGGAGTGAGATGTTGGGGTAGAGGGTTGGGCAGAAACAACAGACAATATCGAGGGACCTTTTTTACAGGGAAAAAAGATGATGAGAGGCAGAAGACAAAGAGTGATGGTTTCCTAACTTTTCAGGTACTTGGTTGGTGGCACTGGGGTGGGCACCCCAGTGTCACATTCTGTTTAGGGGGTAGTGGACACCAGGGGTAGGTGCCCCGGTGACTGACTGTGGGGAAGGAGAAATGCCAGGTGAGCATTTAGAAAATCCTAGGGGATGGGAGCCACCATGGGCAGTACTGAGAGAAACCGCTGTATGGGTTGTAAGTTGGTGCTACGCCTGGCATCATTGAAACAGCCTGCTCAGTTGCCCGTAAGAGGAGCCACCGCTGGTTCCATTGAGAGACCTCTCTTGTGGGTTAGAGACTGAGGTAGATCTGGGGAAGTGAGCTGTAAGCACAACTGATGATCATGCCAAGTTGATATGCTAATGTGCAAAACCTTCTTTTGATGGGACGGCTACGTCCTTTCATAAGTAGGAGGTTTTTGGCTATCAGCAAGCTGACTAGTGTCATAACCAACCTGCTTGTAATGTGCTACTCACAGTCACACCTCCACAACACTCAGCTGCATTGGCCCTGACACAGTCACACCTGCAAAAGCCATACACTGCTGGAAGGCTGCCAATATGTTTGCTTTGTGCATGTGCAAGCAAACATAAAAGGTGTTGACTGATTGTTTACTGGGTGCAGTCTCCCCTAAGTAGCATGTTCAGTCATACCTCTTTCCTCCACAGAACAGACACGGGCTTCTACCTCCTCAGGTCATCACATGCAACAGCCAAATCTACCATCAATGAAGTTGTGCCTCTCCAGGTCCCTCCTTGAGTCCCCCCCCCCATAAGTCCTCTGAAGCAGTCAAACCACCAGTGAGTGACACTTCTGTGTGTAAGAGCATCAATCTCCTCCACTCCAACGCCCTTAGCACATCTCATGATGTGGGCTCATTTTTAAATAAATAATTAAAAATAAAAAATAAATTGATTTTAACTGTGGATGGGTTGGAAATGTGTTGGACCAGCAGTGGCCTGATTCTGGCCTGCTAGAAGATGACCAAGCAATACCTGATTGACACAAAACCTCCACCCAGCCTGCTGCACACACCTACAGGAATGTAGAAATTATGAAAAGCTTCATAAATGTTTTAATCATAAAGATGCTTTCACTTTGTTCTATTTACTAAAACGTCCACCATCACTAATTTGATTTTTTTTTATATAAGTGATGGTTTCAAAGGCAGGACATACTGTATCATTAAAACTTTCTCTTATCAGTGTTTTGGCATGTCTTCCACTCTCTGATGTATGTGACAGCTTGGGTGGTTAGCAATGATAGTACTGTTAACTTTCACCTAAGTTGTTTACCAGTCACTACAACAAGCTTTTGTTGGGGTCATCAAGGTTAACAAATGAGAGGTAGTCTAAACAAAGGAGACTTCTTTTTGACTTGATCATCTGTGAAATGATACAGAGGCACTTCCTGAGAAGCCATGGCCTGAGCAAGTGTCAGAGGTCCCCTCTGACTCTTGTCACCTGCTAGGTCACTTTTCCATTCAGTAGAGAACAGCTTTCAATCCACATTCACACATGGTGTAGTCGGTGACCAAAAAGAATACTTTAGAAAAGTGCTTTATGTTCATTAATGACTTGGGAACTGTTTTTTAAAAACAGTGATTACACAAGTCCAGGCATGCTGAATTATACACTCCACACTGTTCATTTGTAAAGACTAGTTCACATGACTCAGGGGAGGATGCACAAATATTTTTTTTTTAATTGATTTACTTTTTGGTAACTACGGAAGCATGCTAGTAAAAAAAAAGACTATTTTCAGGGCTGATGAAGTTAAAGAGCAAACCAACAGGTAAATAATTATGTAATGCAAGGTGTGTGTGGGGGGAGGGTAAGCCCAAAAATCTTCAGTAATGCAAGTCTGATTATGTCACTGTTTTAACACTTTAAGTTCCAAAAGTTTCATGTATGTCTGTCTGCATGTTGCATTCAATTCAGTTGCTTCATGTTCTTATGAAGTGTTAAATCTGCCATGCTTTGGCCTTTTCATGGCTTTACCCATTATCTTTCAGCATGCAGGCTTCAAACAATGAAAGATAAATGGGAAAACTCACAAATGGCCAATTCAACACTTCATAAGTCTTGTGGTAAACAGACTCCTGAAAAAAACATTTGAATACAAGGCAAAACATTTGGGTGATTGATGGTGAATTATAAACCAATAAACGAATATTGCAAGTGGCATTACTGAAGATTGTTGGTCTTTGCCCCCTCATTCCACACTCCCCCACACCCTTGTCTAGTGTTGTTGCATCCGGGGATTGACTGCATTTGATGAATATAACTGGGAAGACATATTTACTATTTCCTGCAGCTTTTCACTGCATATTGGATTGACGAAATAATTATAAAATAAAACTGGTGACATAATAAATATATAATACAATACTGCATTTATGAGCCAGTGACACAATAGTTCAGAGGCAAGTACAGGAAGTCCAGTTATGGCAGTGCTTAAGCAGCATCAATTTAAAATGACTATGAGAATCTCACTACCTTGCCAGGGAAGGGAGACAGCTTCAGAACCTGGGACTGGGGAAGAAAAAGTCAACCAGATCTATTCTGGTGGTGCACTTAGGTTCATGTAAAGCAGGGTGTCAGTGGAACAAAGGCTGTAGGATGTGTCAAGAGAATGACATGAAGGACAAACATGGCAGATTAAAAGATCTAATAAACCTATTAATAAAACAGCTATAACAAAATAAGTCTTGGAGGAAGGACAAAACCAACCCAGGGAGGAGTACAGGGTGCAGTGATGAGTAAGGCATGTAGCACCAAGCACAAACCAGTAAATGTTAGTATACATTACATCCCACTTGGCTATGGTGGTCTTGGAGGAGTTGAAAAAGACTAGGAGACAGTAGGTAGGACTTGGAAGATGGATCCAGTTAGCGATGGCCAGTCTAACGGGGCTTGATCTCACCCAGAAAACAAGACCCAATTTTGTATTGACTGGTTTGCAGGTGGCAGTGAAAATCAAGGATGGGATCCAAGGTGATACTTGTATAGTTAGAGGAGACACTCTGAGTTATGGAATCATCCATGAAGTAAACTGTGATACGGCCAGGCCAAGAGTGGAGCTTGTGCTTTGAGCCAAATAACAAAGATTTAATTTTCCTGGTGTTCATAGTTACCTTTTCTGTGCCAGCCAACTCTGGATGCAACCAAAGACATTCAACCATTGATTTATAGTAGAGGCATCCGTAGTGGAGATCAAGGAGGATGCTGGGAACCTCCACAAAGGAGACCCACAGGAGAGTGGCATGGGACCCCACAGGGGAAGGAAACAACTCCTGGTGAGGGACTCCATTGTTAGGAGGGTAGAACTGGGAAGGGGGGGAGAGGGAGGTAAGGTGCCTGCCTGGTGCCATGGCTTGGAAGGACAGGGAGCGAATCCTCAGGATCACGGGAGCAGCTGCACGGGGGAGGGAGCTGGATGTCATTGTCCTCCTAGGGATAAATGACCTGGCTGGGAAAGGGATCAGAGTAATGCAGAAGGAGATGGGGAGGGGCCTTAGACAAGTAGCATGCACGTTAACGTTCTTGGAGATGCTGCCTGTCTATGGCATGGGTGAGGCTAGGGTGCTCTGCACCATGGGATTCCATCAATGGTTGAAATACTGGTGCAGAGCTCAGGGTTTTGGCTTTGTTGGGGAATGGGGGTCCACCTGGAGGGATACAGGCCTTTACTAGTGCAATGGTCTGCACCTGTCCAGGAGGGGAACCAGGATCCTGATGATAGGTTTAAATGCTTCATTGGCAAGCATTTAAATTAGCCAATGGGGGAGGCACTGAAAGGAGCAGCCCCCCCCAGAAAAAAAATCAGGGTAGTTAGTGAGGTAAACACCAAGATAGAGAAGTTGATAGGGAGAAGGGCAGCGAAATGGAGAAAAAGGCAGCAGCAGTAAGGACAGGGATGGGCAAAAAGGTAGCGCTATCAAAAAAATGGAGGGCAATGAGCACTAATGCCCATAGTCTAGGTAACAAGCTCCCTGAACTGGTGGCCCTGATGGAAGAGGGACACCTGGATATTGTGGCAATCATAGAAACATGGTACACAATGAACCATGACTGGGATGTTAGCATACCAGGGTACATGACCTATAGGAGGACAAGGAGGGTAGAAGAGCAGGAGGAGTAAGTCTTTATGTAAGGGAAGGGATCAACGCAATGGAACTAAATGGTAAACAGGGAGGAAAGGAGGCCCTGTGGGTCACCCTGGAGACAGGGAATGGCACCATAATCTGCATGGAGGCTGTAAACAGACCCCTGTCTCACGGGGAGGAAATGGATAAGGAAATGATAGAAGGCATCCTTAGGATGGCAGAGAAAGGGGAGATATTGATGAAGGAGGACCAGAATATGCCAGATGTTAACTGGAGTGCCTTTGCTGCAGCCACATCCAAGAGCAGGGTCATTCTCAATGCCCTACAGGGGACATGCCTCAGACAGCTAGTGCTGGAACCCACTCAAGAGGGAGCAATCTTAGACCTGGTACATTCAAATGGGGACAGAGAAAGGATCTCAGATCTAGAAGTGGGTAGCCATCTTGGAACAAGTGACCACCAAACAGCGTGGTTCACGATGAACACAGCCACAGAGTCAAGCCATACTAAAGTGAGGCTATTGGACTTTAGGAGGGCTTACTTTGTTAAAATGGGAGAGCTCCTCAGAAAAGCAATAGCAAACGGGCAAGAAGGAGGGGTAGAGGAACAATGGGGAAACATTAATACTGCCATCACAGAGGCAACAAGCCTTTGTGTGAAGCAAATAAACAAATCAAAATGAAAGAAAAAAACACTATGATTTTCAAAAGAGGTGGTGGGGATGGTTAGGGAGAAAAAGATAGAATTTAGGTAGTATAAGGAAACACAGAAGGAGCAGGACAGAGAACTGTACTAGTTAAAGCAGAAGGAAGCGGGGAAGGCAGTCAGAATAGCAAAGGCCCAAACTGAGGAAAAGATAGCCAACTCTATTAAGAAGGGGGATAAAACCTTTTATAGGTACATTAGGGAGCGAAGAAAGACTAAGGGAGGGATAGTGAGGCTTAATAAAGGGGAGTGTGGGTTGGCAGAGAGGGCCTTTGAGAAAGCAGGGATACTGAATGAATACTTCTTCTCAGTGTTCACAAAAGAAGAGCAGGGGGAGATACCTAATCCAATCAACAGAAACACTCTGGATTGGGGGGAGGTCTATACCGGTCCATTCACAGAAGAAGGGGTTCTGAAAGAACTCCTAAAACTGAAGGTGGACAAAGCAATGGGGCTTTATGGAATTCACCCCAGAATTCTAAAAGAACCAAGGAGAGAACTAGTGACACCACTGACTATCCTCTTTAACAAATCATGTGAGGATGGTGTGGTACCTAAGGACTGGAGGAGGGCAGATGTGATTCTCCATCACAAAAGTGGGAGCAAAGCAGAGGCAGGAAACTACAGACCTGTTAGCTTGACCTCAGTGGTAGGGAAAATGATGGAATCACTTCTGAAAGAGAGAATTGTTGAGTACCTAGAGGCCAGTGGGGTACAGGACCCAAGGCAGCATGGATTCACATCGGGAAGGTCATGTCAGATGAATCTAGTAGATTTCTTTGACTGGATGACCAAAATAGTAGACCAGGGAGGGGCTGTGGACAAGGCCTACCTAAACTTTAACAAGGCATTTGACACAGTCCCACACAAAAGATTAATAAACAAATTAGCCAGCTTGGGAGTGGATCCCAGGGTGGTAGCCTGGGTAAAAAATTGGCTGGATAACAGGACACCGAGGGTAATAGTAAACAGAGTCCACTCTGAAGAAAGGGATGGGGTTACTAGCGGGGTACCGCAGGGTTCAGTACTGGGTCCAGCCCTTTTAAATGTCTTTATAATTGTCATTGCAGAGAGACTGGAAGGAAAAGTATGCCTCTTTGCAGACAACACAAAGATCTGCAACAGGGTTGGTACACAAGGGGGGTGGAAAAGATGAGAAGGGACTTGGCAAGGTTGGAGGAATGGTCAAAAGCATGGTAGCTTAGAGTCAATGCAAAGAAGTGCAAAGTAATGCACCAGGAAAACAAAAACCTGGGGAATAGTACACAATGGGGGTTGGGGGAGGTATTAACAACAACAAAAATGGAAAGGGACCTGGGGTAGTCATATCAGTGGACCTAAAGGTAAGCAAGCAATGTGAGAAGGCAGTAAGGATGGCTGGGGGATACTGGGTTGTATAGGGAGAGGCATCACCAGTAGAAAACAGGAAGTTGTTATCCTTCTGTACAGACAGCTGGTGAGACGCCATCTGGAGTACTGCGTACAGTTCTGGAGACCCCATCTCCGCAAGGACATAGACAGGATGGAGGCAGTCCAGAGGAGGGCAACTAAAATGGTGCAGGGTCTGCAACAGAAGCCATACAATGAGAGACTAAAGGAGCTTAATAGGTATACTCTTCAGGAAAGGAGGAAGAGGGGGGACATGATAGAAACTTTCAAGTACCTCAAGAGAATCAGCAAAGTCCAAGAGGGTAGCATCTTACAGAAAAAGAGATGTGCAAGAACACAGGGACACAATTTGAAAATAGATGGGGGACAGCTCAGTGGCAGTGTGAGCAAGTATTTTTTTCACAGAGACGGTGGTAGACACATGGAACGGCCATCCTGAGGATATCGTGGGGTCAAAACCAGTGGGGGAAATTAAGAATGCACTGGACAGACTTTAGTCAATTCTGGTGGGGTGTAGGAAGAAGTAGGATGTTGGTTAACTAAGATCTGCAGCTTATCCAATAGCAACACTGAGACCAGCTGGTTTCAATGACTTGTATTTTTATTCTCCACCAACGTGAGAGCCCCTAGTGCCTCAGCTACTTGCCTTCAAGGGGGCATTAACCAATACAGATGCATTTCCTTTTTAAAGCGTAAAAGTAGTGACATCATATGAGTGTTGGAATTAAACTTTATGAGTTTTGGGAGCTTGGGAGGCCCATAGGGGTCATATCTTTAAAATGAGGCCCCATCCCATTATAAGTCAATGGCAGTGATTCATGAGCTACCGGGGCTCTCTTCAGAGATGGGGGGCCAAGCCCTGGCAAGCCCCTCTGTAATTCCAACACTGCATCATATGCCATGTGATACAAATGTGTTCCAAACACCACACTGAGAAGTCATAACAGGACGCAAAATGTTATGTCAAAAAACCATGTCATAAACTCTTATTTATATTATTACATTTTCAATTTGTTAGAGTCTTTGTATAGCACAGAAACAGAACAGTTTATGAGCTATATTTCAGAATCAAAAATAGAAACATAATTTCTTAGAATTAAATCAATTTCATATGACTATATTATTTATTTTTTATTCTTGCCTCTGGTTTCTTTCTCCCCCCTACCCCCATTCCTCCTTTCTTCCCCCACTCCCAGTCCCCCTTTTTCCTCGACTGTCCTTCTCTTCACTTCCCTGTTTCTTATTCTTTCCCATTTTTTACTTCTTGAATTTTCTTTCTTCTTCACCCTCTCCCTCCCGACCTTTTCCACTATTGTCCTTCTGGGTCCCCCCCCCCCACACACACACACACACACACTTTCTTAATCTAATTCCCATCCTTCCCACTATCTTTCTTCCCTTCTCCTCCTTCCATTCCCCTTTTCTTTTCCTCCAGACCCCCTTCCTTGTCCCTTTTCTCTATTGTTATCTTAATATAACTGCACAGTACATTAGTAAATATATTGATTTATGAATAATTATATTTATTGTATTTTTTTCTTTTAGGATAAGTCTGGTTCCTATTTTCTGGTAGAATTGGGTGAAAGTGAATCTGCCGTCCTCCTATTTTTGTTCTTGTGCTGTATTAATCCCTTAGCTCCAGCTTTCACATTTTGTACTTTGATTTACTTATTTATATATAAAAACATATTTTTGAGCCATTATTAACTGGGTTATTGAAAAATAATAGACAATTCTGGTTAAGGTATATCCCTAGTACCTTTGAGATCCCACCATATAGTCATATGAAATTGATTTAATCCTAGTAAATTATGGCTGTTTTTGATTCTGAAATATAGCTCTCAACGGTCCTGTTTCTGTGCTATATAGAGACTCTGGCCCAGATATTCAAAAGGGTTGCGCATGGCGCAACAGTGTTGCACCATGTGCAAAACACTGATGTGCCACAGTGCGATATTCAAAAGGGAAAAGTGCGCAGCACAAATCCCGATGCGCCAGAGCACATCAATAATGTATGCAGGTGCAGGTGCAGGTGGGGGGGGGCTGCCCATGCATACCTTGCACAGCCCGATATTCAGCCTGGGATGTGCAGAGCCATGAATGTACAACTCCTACCTGTGCCAGCACAAAGTTGATCCAAAAAAAAAAAAGGAACAACTGATGGCCACCCACAGGTGAGCTGCCGCATTGCAGGGCGCAACACAGCAGCTGCCACCTGTGGGTTGCCACCTGAGCACCGGCTGCACCTGGCAGTGCCCCCCCATGCCGGATCGTGGGCATTGTTAAAAAAATAATAATAAATCTGTCCAATATTCCTGGTGGTCCAGTGGACCTGCCCGCCCGATCATGAGCTAAGTACATAAATAGGAATTATCAATATCCCTGGTGGTCCAGTGGACCGCTGATTGCCCGATCTCAGGCATTTGTAACAAAATAGAAGAAGTGTTTCCAATATCCCTGGTGGTCCAGTGGACCGCTATCTGCCCATCCTGGGCATTTGTAAAAAAATAAATAAATGTCCAATATCCCTGGTGGTCCAGTGGACCGCTATCTGCCTGATTGCAGGCATCTGTAAAAAAACAAATAAATATCCAATATCCCTGGTGGTCCAGTGTACCGCTATCTGCTTCATTGTTACTGGTCGCTGGTCGGAGCCAGGACTCCATAATCACCAGAACATCTGGAGCAGTATGACATACCCAGACCTGAACAGAAGTGATTTTTTTTAATAGGCTACATACATTAACATGCAAGAATGCAAGCCCCTTGAGGCTTTGTAGCTCTGCTGGGGATTCCATGGGTGACAGAGGGCCTGGATTAAGCTCAACATTTCCTGAGCATAGTAAAAGCAGGAACAAGAGTTTCCTGCAGAGTCCTAGGAGAAGTGTGGGTGGCTGAGTCTTCTTTTGGTTACGTGATTTGTCTGTGGCAGTATAGGGAGTTCTGAGGCTAGTTTTCAGTTTTCCTGGTGCTGCATACAATAATACCCTGACCGAGAGAGTCAATGGGAGTAGGGGGGAGTATGCAGAAGGTGGTTTAACCCTGTGGGCAGGCTCTAGGAGAGTTCCTGTATGCCAGTGCAGGTGAAGGACCAGCAGTGGGCTAGGGGAAGTTAGAGCACAAACAAGTTCTTCTACTTGATAGGAAAAGTCCTGGTCAGACAATGTAAAAAGAGTGCCATTCTCCTCTCTAGGAGTTATTTTTTGGTTCACGTTCAGGTCCAATACATGTAAGATGAGCAGAGACAAGCATAGAAGCAGGTAATAGGCCCTCATTATGAGACTATTACCCAATGGGCACTACAAGTGCAGGCAAGAGAAGGGATTCTCAATGGAGGAGAATTTCTTAATCCCTGCAGAATACTACTATAGGCAGTGGAGCCTGAAGCTGTAATCCTTAAGTACAGTTCTTAGTAAAAAGTAAACCTAAAGTACCAAAATGGTATGCCTCAGCAAGACAGCATGAGATAAAGCTGCTAGACGGATTAGTTGCAAAAAGGGGATGGGAGGAATTGCAGTTGTTGACAGTAAGTAACCAATAAATTGAAACATCAGATAGGAGTGGGTGGAGACTGTGTGCATTTAAGGGAGGCCTAGGAGGGGGAAGGGGTGGGATGAAAAATCAAGGGGAGAAATCAAGGGGAAGTTTGCAGAGCTAGCACTGAATCAGTGCACATACAGTTAGAGAGAAACTGCAGCTTGGGGGGAATGGTAAGTTACTTTACACAGGCCAAGCAGAACAGGCTAAATTAAAATATATAAATTAGGAGCCGAGTACAGGGATGCAGGCTTACATTAAGCCACACATCTCGGGTGCTGCTGTCTCAGGTGAGTGAGAACAACCAATCAGGGAGCTCTACACAGGCATGGAGCCAATAGCGCTACCCTGAGAAGGCGCCGAAATTGAAAACAGCAAATTGCAAGTGATGATCTTTTTCAGCGTTCACACAGCCCAGAGAAATCGTTGCAATTTTTCAAGCGTTGTACCTTATCCATCTCTTTGGGAGTGGGTGGATCAGGCTCCTTGCCCATAGAGGTGCTATGGCTGGATCATGACCGCTGCCCGTTGGGGCAAGTGGCACCTTATCTATCGCTTTGGGGGGATGAGTGGATCAGACTTCTTGCACCGTAGAGGTGATATGGCTGGATCGTGACCACTGCCCGTGGGGTCAGGTGGCCTTGGACAGCTTAAGTAGGGCTGTAGCAGTCCCATGACCTTCATAAAGCCATGTAGAGAGGCAGAGAGAAGGGAGAATTTAGTCAGATGATGGGTGAGTAGTTGGTAGACAATTTTCTCCAAAAGCGTATGTCATGACTCAGCATTTTTTTCCAGAGAGCACACACTGGGCATATCAAAATTGTTGGCAAGCCATATGACCTGCATCAGCTAATCAGCAACACTAGAGACTGAGAAACTATGCACATCTCAGTGTCATTTCTGGCTCTTCTCACAAGGAAAGGACTTGTGGCAGGAGGGAGCTCCTTTTATGTACAAATGAGTGATTCCTGATTAGAAACTTTTAGATGCATTTCAATGTGGTACATCACAAATCCATCTGCCTTTGGGAATAGATCCTTTGGTCACAGTGATTAATATCAATTTAGAAAGCATGTAACCAAGCAAAGAAATATATTTATTGTGAAGCAACTGTGTATAACATTGTGATTCTCTGATGCTAGGAGTGTATGGAACAGGAAGTGAGTGGGTGCCACTGGGCATCACAGAATACTTATTTTTTATTATATAAGTTTTTATTGAAATTTTCAAACTTTTCAAAGTTACACACATCAGAAACCCAATGAATGAAATATACATATCCTTATAAGACAACAATTCAGCAATCCTGAGTAAGAGTTCACACTGAATAATAATAATAATAATAGACAGCCTTTCAGTTTCAGTTTTATTTTTAGTTTTTTTTGTTTTCCCTAGCCAGTGGAGAGGTTCCCCCTAGGAGATATAGATAAAGATGCACTAGTCATTGCCTGAGAAAAGTGGAAAGTCAAGGGAGGGGGGGTGAATCACAGAATACTTGAAGTGGGACAGGGAGTGGGAGGAGTGCCACAGTGCCTCTGGACACTAAAAAATAGATGTGCCTTTGGCATGGCAAGTTAACGTAGCATGTGAGATGCTCTTGACAAGAAAAGAGTGCCTCATGAGCAAAGTTACCAACATTTGTGATTGGTGATATTCATTGTCATTTAATTTGTTACACTGCACTGTAGTACGACAGTGGGAAGGGAAAACAGAATGTCAGGATGCATAGGGAGGGGGATCAGCAGCAGGAGAAGTGAGGTGCTTCTACCAATGAATATGTCACTGGTTATTCTTCACCTGGCATACTGTGTGCAGTTATGAGCATTTAAAGAAGGACGGACACAGAGTGGAGGCAGTATAGATGAAGATAACCAAGAGGATGCTGGGCACCAGGAAAAAAACTTAGGAAGAGAGGCTGAAAAACCTAATCATATAAATGCTGAAGGTGAGAAGGGAGAAAGTGGGGACATGACTGAGGCATAACAATTATCACCATAAGGTAAGCACGGTAGCTAGCAGGAAATTGTTCAGACTGAGTGAGAACACAAGCAGCAGGTGTAACTCCATAAAGCAAAGTTACAGCAGGAAATATTCTTTTAATGGAAAGGTGGTATAGGGGTTGAATAAGCTAACAAAGGAGGCGGCTTGATCAAATTCAGTGGGTGGATTTGAACATGGATGGGACAGATACATAGGCTTAGTGAAGACAGCACCTATAGGGAAAAAGCAGGGGAGTGAAGAGCCACCAGGGTTTTCACATTCCACATTAGGTAAAACAGGGAAATCACAATGGTCCAACGGGCCTTTTTCTGCCGATAACCTCTACTGTATGTCTCTATATTACACTGTTTAAACAGCTAGATGAACCAAAAAATAGCAGACAGGAAAATGATATAAATTTTAAGTAGTCAGTTGTACTTCTTATTTCTTAAGTATTTTCTTTCTCCTTTTGCACATTAGAAAGTTTCTATGTCATAATATTCTGGATGTGTGGAATATCACTCTGCTTGATAGCTGACATAATCAGTTCTATTACTTCCACTACATCAACAGCACTGTAAACTCAGTGACATTACAGATGACTAACCTGGCAGCTACTTAGTGGCTCTTCTTGAGCAGATGTGATGTCAGTCAGTGAGGTCATGATGCGGATGATGTAATAGAAGGAACAGAGTGAAATATGTCAGCTGCCAGGAACAGTGACGTTTTGCATACCATACAGTACTTAATAACATCAGGTAAGCAATCTTCTCTAATTAACCAAAGGTAAAAGAAAAGTACCTCAGACATAAAAGCTAATGGCTGACTGCTTTTAAAAGTCCATATTAGTTGTAGGCAGTACACTACCTGTTAATGTGGGAGCCTTTGATTTTAAGTGAAATAATTTGTTGTTTTTGTAAATGTTCCTCCAAATGTTGGAAGCAGATCCTTAGTGTTTGAAAAAGCATTTGTTGGAAGTAAAAAGAAAACTTTATGCAAATAACTGATTCTTCAGTAGCTTAACACATATGTGACATTTCATTTTGGGTCAATAATTATAGTCCCTTTGACATTGTCATATGGAACTCCAGCTCTGATCTAAGCAGCCTCTGCTACTGCAGAGGGCATCCCACACCTGCTGTCAATTTTCAGGGCAAGCTTTAAGCACTGTTTACAGAAGGGAATTGGAGAGGCTCACAGCAGCAGTAACAGCACAGGGTGAGGTGACTGTCAATAGTTTATGCAGGGACACATGTACTGAGGAGAATGAAGTGGTGCTATTCAAAACTGATCAGCACTGTAGTCAACTAATTACATCTAGAAATAAAATAAGATCTTATTATCCCTTCATTACAAACTTAACAGCATTTGCTTGAATGATCCTTAAGGGTTGAAACTAACCTTGAACCAAACTTGTCTGTGATAAAACCTAGAGAAACCTTAGTATAGGGTTCTAAAGAGCCTGCCGTTGCCATCTTTGGGGTTATAATAGAAATCACATAAGTCTTAACCAAAGCATTTTATTTATTTATGAGGTTATCGGTTGGATACTTTCATGAGATGTGAAAACTTCTTTTCATGAGCACTTTAAGTAGAATGGGATAAAATGCATTTAGAAAATACAATAAACACAAGTTAGAATGGAGTCAGTGTGGTTTAGCGGTTAGTGCACTGGCCTGGGAACCAGAAAATTCCAGGTTCAAACACCACTAGAACCAAATAAAGTATTTCCAATGTAACCTTGGGCAAGTCATCTAACCGCCCAGTGCTCCAGTTCAACCAGATGCAGAAATGGATAGAAGCAGGATGCTGCTGGAAATGAGATGTTGCTTTTTATGTGGGCTGTCCTGGGAAACTAAAGTGTCCACAAATGTAGGATTGCAACAGTTCTAATCCTGTATTTACTCTTCTGAATACCTCATCAAGTTGTTTTGCTTACCTGGATGACATCCTGTTGCTCTGCCCTCTAAAATGTATCACTAAGTCATGCACTACCAGTAAAAAGGAAAAAGATGGTTGTGTTTCTTTATCCTTGGGTGGCTGAAGGGTAGTTAATGCATACCACCTGACTTGACCACCTAAAAAAATACATTCTAAATAATAGGAGAACCGTTTGTGTAATTCATTCTTGCTTCTTCAATTATGTCATATATGGACATTATAGAAGGAACTTGAATGAGTCACAGCCCCATTCCACATGTTTAGACTGCATTTACTATCCATTTTGCATGCATGCATACATGCATGGACACACACACACACACACACACTAGATTAGAACACATTCTCAATCTAAAATATAATGAATACTGAGATACAGTAACACTGACTTTAGCAGTTTAGTCACAACGACAGGGACAGGAAGCATCCAGGTGAGTAAACAGTCATTTTTTTAAAAGTGTGTAACTCTTGAAGAGCCCCATAGTGAAGTGAGAGTTTATTCCAGCAGTCAGGGCCAAGGTAGCAAGTGCATTCCCTACTGGTGGCTCCCTTAGCCTTGGGTGGAAGA
Source organism: Neoceratodus forsteri (assembly GCA_016271365.2). NCBI lineage: Eukaryota > Metazoa > Chordata > Ceratodontiformes > Ceratodontidae > Neoceratodus > Neoceratodus forsteri. Next base: position 591,725,512 of record CM028133.1, on the reverse strand, counting down.
AAATTGAGTACGTTTTTGAAGTGGGGAACATACAGTTGTTGAAGCTGGGGTATTAAGGAGAAAAAAAAGACCAATTTCATTACACTTGTATGAGCACAATTGTGTAGGAAAGTAATATTTCTTTGATTTGAAGTACTCAGATAGTTCAGCCTCTGGTAGAGTGTAGATTAGTGTGCAAATGGGTCACATGCAAGGGTCAGCTTACAAAGCTTAATGTGCATAATATCATACTTAACTAGTACTGTAGTGGTGGCAGAGGAGTGAATAATATTTCTATAGACATGCAAAAGTAATAGATACTGGACTAACTGTTTGCTTGCCAAAGCACTGAAGCAAATACCTCTGGCATCCCCCAAAACTAATGCCCTTGCTGCTACTAAGTCATTTTGTAGATCTCTGTTGAATTCAGGACCTGAGTTTGTGATTTATGACTCACATTTTACAATTTATTGAAATGTGTGGTAAAATACCAAATACCGTATGTAATGCACAATAATGTCTATCATACTGAAAACAATCATAGTAGTTGTTGTGGCAGTGTCAATAATATGAATGTATCTAAAGCCCTTATTCCAAAAGTTAAATTAACAAGGGTAACAACTGAATGAGTTTTGTGTATGACTGAATTACATCTCTATTGAGTTCGGGAAGACTGGCTGAATGATTTGTAAAAATAAAATGTTAACCTTTTGAACCAGGTCAATGGTCACAGTCAGTCAACCTCACCATATGTTATCTATCACTCCATCTATGTTCTTGCAAAGCTTAAGAGAGATAAGTGTCTCGGAAGTCAGAGAGAATACAAACTTAAGCTGGACCAAGGTATATAGCCTCATTATGTATTGTGAGATGAGAGTATTTGGAATTTTGGAAGTGGCATTGTTATTCTCTTTAAATATTATGCACCTGAATGGAATCATGTGCCTGCCATAAGCCTAAAGGGAGCAGAACTGGATTGTGTTGGACTGAAAACTAACAAAAATAATTAATTTCTTCTCATGCTGTAATACAGGCTTGAGTGATCAGTTATATGGATTGCAAATATGAACCAGACCATTGCAAGCTTTATAAACTTAAGAAAGCTCATAGTAGTATTACTGTGGTTTATTCATTATTTTACATATGAATAAGGATGTCCCAATTGAGTAGAACTCATTTGCAGTGGGATCCTTGTTACAAAATGATTACAAAATACAAAACGTGAGCTGTTTACAGAAATACAACATATCATTTACATTTCAAACAACATTAATATGTAACCATCTTCAATAGCATTCAGTCATAATACTAATTTGTAACAGGTACAAAATTTAAATATACCTTAAACAGTACTCTGCTCTCAAGTATAAAATGACTTACTGTTCCAAATCCTGCCATTAAACCTAAAATGACTACAAAGTACAGTTAAAAAAGGAAAGGGGAAAATAATTAAAAATTATAAACACCATCTTAATATTACAAATCTGTCAATGATCAGCTTATATTAAGAAGATACAGTACATGAATTTTTAGCTTTATATACTTTTTGTTTATTCCCTTTCTCACTCTAGCCTGCACAAATCTGGCACTCTTTCCTCGAGCTCCATCACACACCTGCTCCAGGACTTACCACCTTCTTTAATACACCCCAATTTTTCTCCCAGGGGGAGGTTGTCAGGGGGTAGACCAAGCCCCTGGAATGACCTTTAAACCAGCATAGGAAGAAAGCTGTGGTCAACAGAACGTGGCCAGTGAGGTTAGACAAAGTAATCTTGCAGTGGTGAGGCCTATTTCTCCAACTTCTCAAAGATGACATCACACCATGGATGGCATTGCAAGGATGCACATATAGAGATGTTGCAAAGTTTTACTTTAATTGTGATGTGGTAAAATTTGTCTTCCTGAATCACTTTGTGAAGTTCCCACTTGGTCCAACGTTCACACATTGTAATGAGTTTTCCTGGTGAAGTGGCATTTCCTTAGTCAAAGTCATCATAAAGTAGAAACATTGTCTGCACATATGCATCACTTTGCCTAAAAATGTGCCACTCCCCCCAAAAAAAGTCCACAAAGTCAGCACTTAGTGAAGTTGGCAAACTTTGCAGATTCATTTACAAAGTGAAGTTTGCCAGCTTTGCATATAAAGTCCACACAATGCATGCCATCATATCATGGTCAGACAGTGGCCTTTCCCTCCCATGAATGCTCTGCAGCTGCACTGCTACCTGTGGTCACTCAAGTGGCAGTACTGGGACTTGGCAACCCTCCACCCAGAGGAGGAAAGCATCCCATTGGATACTCAATCCACATCTCCTGGCCAGCCCCTGATGTACCAGGATCATTCCCAAACCCAGGCCACTAGCATCGGGAGTGATAGTGCTACCATTGCATCAATGGTCCAGCTTATAAATGTATAGTTTTATCAGGCACATTTGATAATTAGTATGGAGAAGGTTTGTTTTTGTCAGTCTCTTCTTGCCAGAGATTGTCATTTACAGATTATCATATACAACCTGAAACAGCTCTAATTTGAGCTCAATCAAATAGATAGATGGGTGCAAATTTGTGCAGTCTTATATAGACATTCCTTCTTTAAAGTCCATTTCAGGCATGCACTATAAAGTTATAGCAAGCGTTCCTAGGGGAAGGAGCTATTCTGTGGACTACCTGAAGTTCTGAGATCTGATATTTGTCATTTTTCCCTAAGTCACAGACCAGTGTTGTATTCAGTCAGCAGCCATCACATCCTTGTTTTCAGTTATGTTGTGTCAAAAAGTGTCTGTGATAGTGAGTGCAAGTGAAGATCCCTGTCAGGAATACCATGGAAGATGCTATTTTCAAGGGACCCAAGATGGCCACAGAAAAGGTGCCATGCTAAAAGACTCTCCTTTACCATCCCTAGAGAAGAAAAACTTTTCCTTACACCACATGATGGCAGATGCTCATTGTTATAGACTGGTTCTGTCCCAGCACTCAATCTGCACTTCTACCTGTTTTCACAACCCTTCAGATGCCTGAATGGTCAATTGATAAGCTGTCACAACTCAGTGTGACTCTCACTCAGGGTATCTTTAGGTCTAAATCTTGCTAGAGCCACTGCTCACACAATACAGCACCCTTTCCCAGAAGACAAACAACCCACCACTTTAGTCACAGCTGAGAACATGTTGCTTTGGATATGGCAGCTTTGTAGCTGGTCAGTTCAGAAACAGGCAACAGACTTAAAAGTCTCAGTCACAGAAAGCATGAAGTATGTAAAAGTAACATTTAATACTCAAGAATATTTACAGTGTTACAGGATTATACACACTAAAGACTATGGGGAATTCATTATTCTACAGAAAAGAGAAAAATAAAACATTTCAAAAGTTTGAGATCACAAAGAAAAACCTTACTCAAAGCTAACTACATTTCTAAGTAAAGTAGAAGAAGCTTACCCCAAAATGGGAACTGGTGAGTTATGGCAGACTAGAACATGTGATGTTACCAGTTCAAAATCCCAGACATGACTGAATTCTAATTGCAAACATACAACATAAATACCTTCAGCTGGCCAGCCCACTATACCCTCATCACTGGACCCACTTCTGTGCCTAATGCCCAAGTTAATGCTATGCAGCACCAGGATCCATCTTAACAATCTGGGGTTTTGCCCACTGGTCCTTTGGAGCTATGTGAGTGGGCTGTGGGTGGTGACCAGTGTGAATGCCCTCCCATGCAAATATGGTTGCAGCATCTGCTGAGCCCAGACAATATCCAGACACTCTGGACTGGATTTTCAAAGAGCCCTTGGATTGACACAGGGTATGTCAAACAGCCACCTTACGTCAGATCCAGGTGCACCAAATACTGTGCACTGTATTTTGCAAGAAAAGCATTCTATGTGGCAAAGTCACCCAAACTGACACAAGAGGTCCATTGCATCAAACAAATTATGCAAGGTATGAGAATGATGCAGGCTGTGTCAAAAACAAAATGGTGCAAGTTGAGTCAAACAAAATGGCTCAATGAACAAGAATGAGACAGGTTGAGTCAAAAATAATGACTCAAGGAATGAGAATAACACAAGTTGAGTGAAAAAAATGGTGCAAGTTGAGTAAAAAAAAATTACGCAAAGCATGAGAATGATGCAAGCTGAGTCAAAATAATACAGCAGATGAAATGGCCAAGATCAAGTCCCTAAAACATTCTAAACTAGTCCTGCAGGTGAATATTGATCCTTAATAGTACCATAGCCATGTCTGCCCCCTGTTATGGGCCTCTTTATATGCTCTAGTGTAGGTTAGACCAGCTTTGGCTGGTCTAACAGCGACATGCGTATTAAGCTCAAGGACAGAACTCACATTCTTTGAATATCCCAAATAAGGGGAAGGTGCATAATTTCAGTGTTGCAGGAATCCCTTCCGACATGGCACAGCATTTTTTCAGTGCAGGCATGGTGCAAGCCAGTCTGGCTCATGTAGACCTGTTTTTGATGCAAGCATCATTTGAAAATCAGAATTCATGTAAGGTTTGATGCATCCTGCTCCTTGCATCAGTTGTTTTTGATGCAAGCACCCTGCATCTTTTTCTGGCCATTTAAAATCCAGCCTTCATTCTCAGTTGTGGCACAGGCCTCCTGCCTGGGCAGCAGCTTCCTGCTCAGGTGCATGACTGTGTGTTTTCTATTAAGTGGTCAAGTGGCAGTGGGTAGGGTCATTGGGATACTGGGATGGATGGGGGAGGTATCTCCAGCTGGAGGAGGGAGGTGGTGTTGCCACTATATCACTCCCTGGGGAGCTCCCACCTGGAGTGTTCTGTCCAGTTCTTGAAGCTATACCTCAGAAAAGACATAGACAGGGTAGAGGAAGTCCAGAGGAGGGTAATTAAAATTGTGCAGGAGCTGCAACAAAAGCCCTATTCAGAGAGACTGTAGGATTACAAAATCTACACCTTGGAAGAGAGGAGAGTGAGAAGGGACATGATAGAGACCTTCAAGTACCTCACAAGGGTAAACAGGGGGCAGGAGGTGAGTCTCCTTTAAATGAGAAAGAGCACCCAGACCAGAAGGCATGCAATGAAGCTGGATGGGGGGATGTTTAAGAGGATTGTGAAGAAGTACTACTTTACTGAAAGAGTTGTAGACACTTGGCACAGACTGCCACTCAAAGTGGGGGAGGTGAAAACAGTAGGGGGGCTTCAAGCATGTGTGGGATAGACATAGGGGGATATTCATAAATAGCCTGGGAGAAGGGAGTGTTGCCAGAGACCAGTTAAGGTCTTCAGAGACAGACTAGGCAGGGACCATCTGGCCAGACTGAGTGGGCCAAGCAGTCCTTTCTGCCAACAAATTCTGTGTGTCTATGTTTTCTCCCCCATGTACATGACCTGACTCAGAACTGCCCCAACCCATGATCAGATACATCCATGTGCACAATGAACTTCAGAGAATATCTAGGTTTTGCAAGCACAGGTGACTGAAACAATTCCTCCTTTAATTGGTGGAACACTGTCTCACACTGATGATCCCTCCACTGAACATTTTTCTGGCATGTTCTTTTTAGTTAGATCAGACAGTGATTTGGCCATACTATTGAAGTTTGGCACAAGCTTCCAGTAGTATCCTGCCATCCATAGGAAGGCCCATACATTGTTCCTTGTTGTGAGTGTTGCCCATCCCTGTATGGCCTCAATTTTGACTGGCTCAGGCTGGATGTACCCACACCCTACCCTGTGCCCAAGGTATGACACCTCCGTCAGCCCTCTGTGGCACTTGTATGCCTTGACTGTCAGCCCTGCAACCTTCTGTCAGTGGAGCACCTCAGTCACATGCCTAACATGATCCTTCCATGTCTGGCTGTAGATAATCATATTGTCCATGTGTGCCTGAGCAAAGTCTCCAGACCCAGACAGAATACGGTCCATGAGCCATTGAAAGATCGCTTGTGCATTCTTCATCCTGAATGGCAGTAACTGAAACTTAAATAAGCCAAACAGATTGATGAAAGCCAACCACTCTCTGGCTTCAGGGTCAGCAGTACCTGCCAGTAGCCCTTTTTCAGGTCTATGGTGGTCCAGCTGTTGAGCTTGTGGTAGTCAATGAAGAACCTCTTGGTCCCATCCTTTGTAGGGATCAGTACCACCGTGAAGGCCCAGGGACAATAAGACTCCTAGATTACCCTAAGAGCAAACATTTATTTGATCTCCCCCTGCATGGCATGTTTCACTCCTTTAGGGACTTGGTACGGTGGCTTGTATAATTTAAAACACAATAGACTTTGAGTAACTAAATTTACAGCTGCTAGCCTGGGTCAGAAAACTAGTAAATAGACCTCTCTCCTTTGAAGTGGTCTCATTCTCATCCATCTTTAAATATTTTTTCGATTATTAGCATTCCGTGAGGAACACTTATGTTTAGCTTATTATATTTACTAATGGATTTAAAAGAATCTAACTGCGAGTTATATTTGTGCGACATGGTGATTGCATTTTTTGTAAATATATTTTAAAATCCTGAAACAGGTTAAAAATGACTAAGCAGCAGAAAGCATGAAGTATATAAAAATAACAGTAATCCACAATATTTACATGTTACAGGATTATACACACTTAAGACTGCGGAAATGTGGTATTCTACAGAAAAGGGAAATAATAGTACATTTGAAAACATAGAGATAACATAAGAAAACCTAACTAAAAGCTAACCACATTTCTAAGTAGAGTAAAAGAAGTTTTCTCCCCACTGGGAACTGGTGAGTTATGGCAGACTGAAATATGTGATGTTACATGTTCAAAATGCCCTACATAACTTAAATCTCATTGGAAACATACTATAGAAATACCTTGGCTGGCCAGCCCACTATACTCACATCATCAGACAGTCCCCTCTGACATCACATCCCAGATCTTCCTTTGATCTCTAAGGATCACCTTCTTCCCAAACTGGTCTAAACTGGTTTTGTGGAATATAACTTGTTCCTTTGGTTATATTTGCTGACTATTCAGCAGGGTGCCATCTCACTGGACCAGCCATGTGTTTTTGGACAAAACATTTCTTCATAAGATGAAAAGGGTCCCAGCCCCTTGATCTTTACCCAAAACAAAGGAACAGGAAATGAACTGTTGCTGTCCCCCACCCAAACAGTTTATACCTTGGATACAAAGGACTGCTTAAACACAAAACCACACTCAGTTCTGAAACTTTGGCCACAGAGGAATGTAATTTTCAGTTCCCACCAGACCTCTCACCTCTGCTAAAATATTTTATAGAAGCATAGATAATAATAAAATAAATAAAAAATACACTGCATAGTTGTTACACTCACACACATATGCCTGTTGCATTGTCCACTGCTACCAACTCAAGTCCTTCACAGTTCACCCTCATTGGGATACCTGCAGTAGCCTACTTTACTTAATTTTAACTCACAGGCAAAAAATCAAATAAAGATGGGATTTAGTGCTCCACACCACAAGCAGTCATCTTATTTATCAACAGTTCCTCCAAACTCCACCGCTCCTTTCCAAGTCTATTAAATTCACTCTGCCTTGCTCTTGCTACAGGTTGCAATAAAAAGAAAAGAAAGAATTTCTGTGCCATCCACACTACCAACACTCAGTAAAAAAACATTTGTCATATATTTTACAGATCTTCTCTGCACCTTTCCCAGTCTGTAAAATTCATTTTGCCTCCTCCTCCTGTGGCAGGTCTTGCAGCTGCCAGTGTAAGCTAATACCATGCTTTCTCTTCTGTCCTCTGCAGCATAATTTAGTAGCCTGACTGAAACTTCAGTTTAATGTAGTGAGCTAACGAAAATAATTTACCACTCCCTGACAGGTTTTGATGTTTCTGATAAAAAGTCACTGTAAAAGAAGCTCATTTTATTAACCATGCACTTCTGTAAAAGGTAGCTGGGAATGGCACTGAGATGTGAGGAATTCTTAATCTGCAGCATCACTGATTAACTGCTGCAGCTATTGTGGCTTATCAGCAATTTCAATATGCTCAGTGTGTGCTTCCTGTAAAAAGTGCTGCATCTCAACCTCATAAGTGCTGAACTGCCAAAGGGAGCCCAAGTTCCTTTGGATCTGCATCCGGGTGGCCAAAATGCATGATTTCATTATGTTCATGGAATGCCAATTTGGTATCGGATCATCTTTGCACTATAGCATGTCACACACCCATTCCTGTTTGTTTTGCCATGCAGTAATAGCCTACAGATCCATTTGTGGGTGCTTGCAAATTTATACAGCCATTTGTGCTCTCTTAAAACATATTAGGCTTTTGAAAGACCTTTATTTGCACTGTGTGAACAGTGAGTTTGTATTTCTAATGACTTTAAATAAGTCATCAAAAACAAAAACATGAAAATGCCATCAAAATAAGACCATTTGCCATCCAGTTTGAGCCATTTTATCCTCTCCGACCACAGGACCTGTTGTCTAGCTGGGGTTATTCCCCTCAGCTGCTCATCTTGCCCATTGGCCTATGGCTTCCCACGTTGTAACTACTGTATTAAGCCTTTTACTTGTTCCCAGATGTTTTTGAAACCTTTAATGATTGTGCACCCACCACCTCTGCTTATAGGCTGTTCCATGCTTCAACCACTCTCTCGGTAAAATAAAACTTTCTCACATCTGTCCTGAATCCCCCCAAAAAACTTCCAGTCATGTTCTTGTGTTCTTGATTAATCATTCTTGCTCAATATTTCATCACAATCTAGCTAGTTCTTTCTTTTTAGGAACTTGAAGGTCAGAATCACATAATCCTCTCCCTTCTGGTCTCCAGTGAGAACATGTTCAGTGCCTTAAGACAATTCTTATAGGATCTGCCCTGCTGACCCTGAGTCATTTTGGTTTTGGCTTTGGTTTTGGTTACCCTATGCTGCATTGTTTCTAGCCTCTCTTTGTCTTTCTTAGATTGGGCCTCCAACTGGGCACTGTCATTATGCCATGTGTTCAAAACTTTGCCTTTTATTGGCATGTGCACAAGCCCTAACTTTACTCTGTGGAGAAAAAAATAGGGCTAACTACAGACACAAGCAGCAAAGGCCAGTTTACTTGGAGCAAAAACAGTTTGCTCCAAGAAAACTGTTCCAAAATGAATTAACTGCTACATGTGCAGTTCTACTGAATACAGTGGAATGCTATGAAATTCTGAGGAGCTCTGTTTTAATAAAATTTGAAAATTCTGCAAAACACTAACTGCTCCCTGTATAATAAGGTTGAATAAGTGGAATGAGCTCAATATGCTGGCTGGAGCACTGTGATAAACTATGGGCAATATTTAGAAGTGTCCTTAAAATTACTTGGAGGTTTTAATCTCAGGACACACAGTACTGATATCAACTAAAGTTGAGCAATGCTGGAGTTCATGGGTAAAAATATTTGTCAGAAAAAAACAGAAATTCAGTTATTTCTACAAGTTTTGCTATACTGAAGACTGTGATATAACAATTTAAACAAGCCACCAAAATGGTAGCAAGGTAATTTATTAGTTTAGTTGGTGAAATGGGATGTTGCCAATATGCCTATGTGAGTTAAACCCAGTGAAACAATGAAAATGTAGGTATATATTATTTAATTTCTATTGGCTTATAAAGAGCTAAACTACATTACTGGCAACTACAAACCTTGCTCACTGTACATTAGCTTGGGTCAAAGTTAAAATTCATAGTAATACTTCATTATTGTACTAACATGCATATAAAAATACAGTAACTGAATTATGCAATTCATGATAAGACTAACTTTAACAGTATTTTTCTTTCTAAGCTCTGAATCTAATATTGAAAGAGTGTAAGTATCTATCATCATCCATTGCTTTCTGGAGTTCCATCTGTGTCCCTCAATCCACATGGGACTAATTGTTAAATGAGATGTTACATATTAGTGTCTAAACGTGGTCTGACATTTTGAAAGATGCAAGAATCACAAAATAACAGATGGTGATGAAAATGATTAGTGGTATACTTTGCTGAATAGCAAAATTTTGAGACAGACATCTAAACATTAAAACTTTACATTAAAAAAACACAGTAAAATAGCCACTACCATGAGATTATGGGCATCAAAAGGTATCAAGTGTGCCAAAACAAAATGAAGGGCCCTTAACATCTATTGAAAATGAAAGACTATTAGCTAAATATATTGAAACATACCAACAGGTCTTTTGCTTCATGCTAATCCTCTCATCCATTTTGAAAGATCCAATTACTTTAATAAGTTGAAGGTAAAAATAGGTTATTTTTCATTTATAACATTTCTTTTTCAAGATCCTTATCAATTTCAAAATTCCAGTTTGAAATGTTCAGCACCTTGAAGAAAGATGAATTCCATTCCTTCAGTATTTCCCTTAAAAGTATTTATTAGAGAATTGCAAATCACTTGTACTTCTGTCTGTATGCTCAAAAAATATTTTTTTTTATAAAACTCTTTAGTATGCACATATAGTCCTTTTATATTTTTTCTACTCTGCTACATTTCTCCTACTCTTTTGGTAAGTGCAGTTTTTATTTTCACTTTTTAGGAACACATGGCAGTGCCAAAGAGTCCAGATGCTTTTTCATATCCTCTACCTTTTTTATATGCATGATCTGACTTGAGGACATTATGAAAAGCTACTAGGTGTCAGCAATGATTAGAGGATCTTTTAAGACATTAAGTATGAAGATATGAGATGATTAAAAGAGTTGATATTGGTTATACTACACCACCAGCTTTTTTGCCCTTGAACCTGGTTGACATTTTTTAGTTTTAGTAATTTCAAATCATTGTCTGCATCATCTTCCAGTTAGTCACTTGCTAGGCCTGAATTCCTTCTATCTTTCTCAACAGGTTATCAGTGATTCAGAAAGGGATCTTCTGGGATCCTGCCATGTTTCCCAGTGGCACAAGTCAAGAAGTCACATATATTTCATAGCCTTGTGCTGAGATTAAGCCAGTTACTTGTGAACAGGTGCTACAGGTAGGCTATGACCCTCTGCCTGTTTTTTTTTTCTTCTAATTTATAATTCTTGTTTGGGATAGGCACAATAAAATAGATCTCATATTCAGGTGTGACCTGTGGGTGAAGGATAATAGGAGAGAAACAGACAGTAAGGTAAATGATTGATGAGTAGTACAAACATTAAAGTAAGGCATACAACAGGCAGCAACTCAGAATGAATAAAGTATAAAAATATAGTGATATAAATAAATTAATACAATGCAGTACCTACATGAATCACAAGAGTAAAATTATCTAGGGGGTTAGGTGCAAAGCAAAGAGAATGTGTAAAAAGGATTGAGATGCAAAGGGGCACATATTACACAAAAAAGACAAGAAATCAATAATTCAGTCAGTTCTCTTTGTCTCCATCATAGCCTATACATAATGACAACTGTTTGGATGTGTGTTCTGTTTTTTACGCTTGTCAGCCCTACATATTATTAATCTAATATGAATCAGCCATCTGACTGGAGACAAATAATGCAATTAAGAGTTTCTTGTTTCTTCCACAATACTAGTACACGGTGCTTGATAATATCTCTGAAATAAACTGTTTTCTGCTATTTTGTCATCTATGTTCAATTCCTGATTCATAGGACCCCCCACAGAGGCCCAGCATTCTTAATCTGTTTCTCTCAGTTACATGCATCCTGTGAATCAAGTATTCTTGTGGGGCCATCTGCACCATGCTAAGTCAGTACCATGCAAAATATTGGGCTCGGCTGTAGGGAAGCAATATTCACATGGTTACCAGACCCTGTTTAGCACACACTGCCTGTATGAATATTGGGCCATGATAATGGGCACAGTGTGCATATGCACAATACTACCACAGCCACATGCCAGCAACACACTCTTAGGAGTGAAGGGAGATAGTGTGCATCCCAACTAGGATAGTATCATTGCTCCTGAGAGCTATATTCAGTGGCCAGCATGCTAATAACCATATATGACATGCATGGTGCTAAGGGGCCATATGAATGTCATGTGGCCATTAGTGGCTCTGGACAACACTTCTACACACATAACCATTGTTCAAATCCTTGGCCAGGGTCCCCCCCCTTGGAGTCCTACCTGTGTATTCCCTGGTAGTCTAACAACGCCCGTCTCACTGTCTAACAGGGAAAGGATCACAGATCTCCAGGTAGAAGGTCACGTGGGGGCCAGTGACCATCACATGGTATGGTTCACTTTGGCCACTAGAACTAAATCATCCCATTCCAAGGCAAAACTATGGGACTTCAGAGGAGCTGACTTTGATAAGATGGCCAACAGAGTTAAGCTAGCCCTGGCAAAAAGAAATGCAGGTGAAGGGGTACAGGAAAAGTGGGCAAGCATTAAGGATGCAATACTTGAAGCAACATCCCATTGTGTTAGAGAGAAAAGGAAGTGCAAAAGAAGAAGGAAACCACTTTGGTTCTCAAAAACAGTAGCAGAAAAGGTCAGAGCCAAAAGACTGGCCTTCAGGAAATATAAGGGAATGCAGTGGGATAAAGATTGGGAGGCATACCAAATTTTCCTAAGGAAAACAGGGAAGGCAGTAAGGCAGGCAAAGGTCCAAACTGAGGAAACACTAGCACAAACAGTAAAAGAAGGTGACAAGACTTTTCTATAGATACATTAGTGAAAGGAGAAAGTCCAGAGGGGCTACTGCTAAGATCAAAGGGACTAAGAGGGAGTGTGAGGAGGAGGACCATGTAAAAGCATCTATGCTAAATAGATACTTCTGCTCATTATTTACTGAAGAGAAGATAGGCAGGGCCCACAGCTCAGCACCACGGATGCAGGGGGGAGGGAAATGTGCGTTAGTCCCTTCACAAAAGAAAGGGTCCTACAAGAGCTCAATGAGCTCAGGGTGGACAAGGCAATGGGACCTGAAGGCATACATCCCAGGGTACTAAAGGAGCTAAGGGTGGAGCTAGCAGAGCCATTATCAAAACAGTTTAGTGAGTCTCTGAGCACAGGAAAGGTCCCAGAAAACTGGAGAAGGGCTCATGTGATCCTGCTCCACAAGAGCGGTAGCAGGGAGGAGGCAGGGAACTACAGACCAATCAGTCTTACCTCTGTATTGGGCAAGATTATGGAGGCACTCCTTCAAGAAAGGATAGTGCAACACCTGGAATCCATCAGAGCACAGGATCCAAGACAGCATGGGTTTACAACAGGAAGTTCCTGTCAAACTAATCTCATAGATTTCTTTGACTGGGTAAGCAGAGTGGTGGACCAAGGGGGAGCAGTTGATGTCGCCTACCTTGACTTCAGCAAAGCTTTTGATATTGTTCCACACAGAAGATTGATTAATAAGCTGGGTAGGCACGGAATGGGCCAGAAGTTGGTCAACTGGGTGGCAAACTGGTTGACAGGTAGAAAACAGAGAGTGGTGGTAAACGATATACAGTCAGAAGAGATGCAAGTCACAAGTGGGGTACCTCAGGGATCAGTCCTGGGGCCAGGCCTCTTCAATATCTTCATCAGTGACATTACAGACGGACTGGAGGGTTAGGTTTCTCTGTTTGCAGATGACACTAAAATCTGCAACAGAGTAGATGATCCAGATGGGGTGGGCAGAATGAGAAGAGATCTGGATAAACTGGCAAAATGGTCAGAAGAGTGGCAACTGGGGTTTAACGCAAAGAAGTGCAAGATCATGCACATAGGGAAGAGAAACCCTGAAGCCACCTATAGGCTGCGAGGGGAGCTGCTGGCAGTCACAAGGGAAGAAAAAGGCTAGCAGAATGCTCGGGTGCATAGGCAGTGGTATCACTAGAAGGAAGAAGGAGGTAATATTACCCCTGGACAGATCATTGGTAAAACCCCACCTCAAGTACTGTGTCCAGTTCTGGGGGCCCCACCTCTGGAAGGACATTGTTAAGGTGGAGGCAGTACAAAAGAGGGCTACCAAAGTGGTGCAGGGCCTGCATCAAAAACCCTATGAGGAGAGACTCAAGGAATTAATTATGTACTCTCTGGAGGAGAGGAGAGACAGGGGGGATATAATAGAAACATTCATATACCTAACAGGTATTAAAAAGGTACAGGAAGGTAGCATTTTCCATAGAAAAAGAAGCTCAAGGACAAGGGGTCACACTATGAAGTTAGGGGGAGGGGAGGTTTAGAGGAAATGTGAAGAATTACTTCTTTACGGAGATGGTGGTTGAAGCCTGAAGCAATCTTCTAGTGGAGGTGGTGGGTGCCAAAATGGTGACGGGATTCAAGCATGCATGGGACAGATACAAGGGGATCTTGGTAGTATGGCAAGGGGAGGAGATGACTCAAAATCAAGTTGGGTCTGCAGTGGCACTGTAAGCAGGGAAATCTGGGCAAACTGGGTGTTCCAAGAGGTCCTTATCTGCTGACACCTTCTATGTTTCTATGTTACATATAGTATACCCATAACCCCTCTCCAGCCCACCAACTTGGCACCCATCACCCCACTCTACGTCACTCCTGACTCACTCATCCAAACAGTGAAAAACCTCTGACAGGTCCTCAAACAGTGACAGACACAGACATTTCACTCAGCATCTCAGCCTCTTGCCATCTGAATGACAGGGAGCAAATGCCTATGTACTGTAAAAACCTATGCATGTGCTCACTCCCTGTCAGGACAGAAAAGAGGCAGGAAATTAATAACTCAGATCTTTCTGTCATAGCCAACAAGCAATGGAATCTGTTTTACGTGTGTGTTATTTTTTTTTCAACTCTACTTACAGTTTTTCTAGAAACACAGAAACATAAAAATTCTTAGCAGATAAGGACCACAAGGCCGATCTAGTCTTCCTGTAATATATTAACTTTCTGACTGGAGACAAATTAAGCACATACAGTAACTGTTTCATGTTTGCCCTCAGTACTAATACACAATACTTGGTAATATCTCTGAATTAATCTCTGTTCCTTTTTTCACCTCTGTCTAGACCTGACTCAAAGGACCTCTACAGAGGCCCCCTATTCTTAGTCTCTTCCTGTAAGCTACCAGCACACCATGGCCCCATATTCTGCTGGGACCTTTTATATTATGCTAAGTAAGAGCCATACAAACTATAGCACCCAGCTGTCAGGGATCTTTATTTATGTGGGCAGCTTGCCCTATCTGGTGTGAGCTGCTTGTATGACTATAGTCCTCTCTATGCATTTCATGGCAGTCTAGTGGCTCCCGCTCCCATTCAGTCCCACTTTAAAGATGTCCCCCCATCCTATAATACTAGGTACTGTAGTGGTTTCCCCTCCCTCCAAATACTGGTTAAAAGATGTGTCCCATATTATAATACCTGCTAGTCTAGTGCCCCCCCCCACCTGATCCATTGGTTAAAAATGTATCCCATCCAATAAAACCTGGTAATCTAGTAATTTCCTTCTCTTGCCCAATCCCTCTTTAAAAATATGTTCTATCCAGTAATGCCTTTGTAGTTCCCGCTCTGCCTGACAATTGAGAAAAAATGTGTTCCAACTCATAATACCTGATAGTCAAGTGGTCCCCCTTCCTCAATCTCTGTTTTAAAATATACCCTGTCTATAATACCTGGTGGTCAAGTGATTCCCCTCCTACTTCCACTGTATCCCTGTGTAAATATGTGCATCATTTCATATACCATCCCTGTTGAAATAGTGGTTCCCCAGTCCAATCACTATCAAAACATACAGTATGTAGCCCCCCTGCCCCAGCCCACCCAGTAAGCCCTGACATCCCCGTGCCCCATTTACCCTTGACTCACCCTTCCAAAAACTGGAGAGCTGCTGAGAGGTCTTTAGAGATGGTGACTGGCACAGACCCTCCACTCACCACCTTGGCCATTGCCATCTGTAGAAACGTGTACACGTTCACACCCTATCATTCAGATTGTGGCTGGCCAAGGTGAAGAGCACAGTGTCTGTGCCAGTCAGCATCTGAGGACAAGGAATGGTATATGCATTTATGCACATATTTACAGAGGGATAGAATAGGTGGGGGAACCATTAGACTACCAGGTATTATCAGATGGGACACATCTTTTTTCTTGTTAATCCGCACTTTCACCCCGTGGTGGCCTTGTACCTGACTTGCTCAGGAGCACAGTGGCATACCTCCACCCCCAATGCTTCTCCCCCCTACTAGCTTTCCTCCATTCTTTCTTGGCTAGCCCCCATAGGTGAAATTGGGTTATGGAGGGGATATACCTCACCAACAATGTCTTATGTCAGATGACAGGTGGGCATCGGCACAGAGTTTGGATGCACATGGGTCTGTTGTTTACAGGTACCATGGTCATTTTTCCCCTTTTCAACCCTCTACATGAGGAAGCTGGGAATAAAGATGCCAGATGCGCACACACACACACACACACACACAC
This sequence comes from Neoceratodus forsteri, assembly GCA_016271365.2. Taxonomy (NCBI): domain Eukaryota; kingdom Metazoa; phylum Chordata; order Ceratodontiformes; family Ceratodontidae; genus Neoceratodus; species Neoceratodus forsteri. The sequence continues at coordinate 591,709,234 of CM028133.1, read as the reverse complement.
ACACACTAGGGCATGGCCATGCGGTATTAGTCCTACTTCCTGACTTCCCATGGTGCATCTTGTGCCTTGTAGCACCACTTGTGCTCACCCTTGTGGTGCTACAGTAGTAGTGCGCCCAGTCTCCCTCCCATCCTCTGTGATGCTCATTTCGTCTCCCTCTGGTTAACTATTAACTAACCCCCTGAATATGGGGGCCATTAGTTCCACGCCTCTTGAGCCTGTTTATCTTGTACAACTACTGTAAGTAAAACTATACATTTACAAAATACATGCAGTATTAGCACACAACTACATCTACATCTTTTACTTTTCTCAAAACTCATCAAAGGTGATCTTAAGACTTTTTGAATCTCTTTCAGCAGTTATATACTGTATTTGTGCTCCTTCCATGCCAGCAACCAAACAAGAAGTCATCCAATGATTTTTATAATTCAAATAGTTTTCTGAGCTTTAACAAAATTGTTTTGAAACTTATTTACCCTAAAAAAGTAATGGAGAACATGTAAGTTTTTCAATTCCATTTCATGTCAAACAAAAAAATGCTGCTTGGTTGGAATCTTTTTGTATTTACATACTAAAGTGAGTATAATTTCCTTCTAACATTTGAAATAATAATAGTGGGCAAACTTTCTGGTGCAGTTCCCACAACCTGGAACACAGAAGATGATGCATGTGCCAATGTGAGCTGTAGTAAATTACTGTATAGATAATGTTTCAAATGTGTCAAAAGGTTTCAAACTAGAATTCAAATGTTTCTCCACATTTCAGTGGATGCAAGTGCAGCCCAGAATTTGGAATTGTGTCAGTATCCTCCCCTTTGAAAATTCAAACCATTATATTTGTGGTGGGAAGAAGCATCAAATGGCAAATGACTGACTTACTGCTGTACATGTGATGTACCATAAAGTATATGCGCTGGATTTTTAAATGGGAGGGCACAGGTGCAATTCCTGATTTTGCACTGTGCTTGCATTCTGTTAGATGCTGACAAACTTCTGAATGCTATTTTCAAAAGTTTTGATGCATGCCAGCCTATCATCACAGCAGTTAGGCTACCGATTGTGACACCAGTTTACACTGGTTTGGGAATAGACTCAATTCATAGGGGCTGGTGGGGGGGAGGATGCTCTCCTTTTCCAGGGAGGGAGGGAGGGTCAGTGCCTCAATTCCAGTTGTCACTTGGGTGACCATACTGTAGGTAGCAGTGTGGTGAAGGTACTGCAGAAAGAGTGGAGGAGAGGATGCCAGCTGGAATCAGAGCTACCACGCTCTGTATGAGCATGCATTTGGATTCCCTAGTACACCAACGTCAAGAGGGCTGGAAGTACGAACAAGAAAAAAATCCTTGCTCAATGCAGGGTGATAGGGCATACTCGGCACTGGCCTGTCTGAACAATAACTCTAGCATGGCAATCTTCATATATGAGGGCCAACATGTTGTCTGGGGTAGCCAGCTCAGCAAGCCCCACCTTGGGGTAGGGAGGGTGGGGTTTAGAATGGATTAAACACTAGAGAATGTCAAGTATGGAGCTGGGTGGTAGATGCGAGAAAAAGACAGTGCTAGAGTGAAAGGGGGCATAACCAATAAATTATACTATATTTTGCATTTGTGACAGCAGCTTGTGGAAAAAATGAAACAGATATTTTTTTGATGAATGTGTCATTGTTAGTGTTGCAAGTTGTGGGTACTGCAACTGAAAAGTAGACAGTTTCTCTGTTGAACTATCAGCAGCATTCCTTGGAAATGTGGCAGAAATATACCTTAAAATCCCCAACCACCACCACCAATGGTTTGAGAATCCAGCCTCATGTATATTTTTTGTTGTGTTCTTCCATTACATTCAGTTACTAGACTACAATACTGTTGCCTGTTTAAAGCACTCCACAGATAGTAATCATTCTTTTAAGAAATTACTTATTTTTTTGTTTGACAGACACTGTCAAAATAGTTTTATAGTGTTTTTTTATAATTTATGTTTCATAACTATAAATACAGTACTATATAACTAAAACTAGATAATAATGCATATGGTAGTAGCCGTTGCTATCAGCATCGATAACGATCGCTACAGTGCACTGCGATGTGATAGCAATCAGTATCACTGCACTGTAACTTAGTGCTTTGCAAGCAATTGTGGTTGCAGTTGGTATTCTGCTAGCAAATGCCATGGCATGCTGGCATGATGAATCTTGATAGCTGCCCTTATATATGCATTGCAAACCAATACTTTAATGCAGAAAAGCCACAAGAGTAAGGAAATGCAACATTAGGATTTTTGAATCACTATCACTGCCCACCCCATCCACCACCCCAATGAAGCTCACTGACGAAACACAGAAACATAGAAGTTGTCGGCAGATAAGGACCACTTGGCCTACCTAGTCTGCCCTAACTTCTCTATCTATAGGGCCACCTGAGACCCTAAATGGACTCAGGCTAACACCCCCTCTTGCTTCTAAGATTTCCTTGTGTCTATCCCATGCATTCTTCAATCCTGTGACCATTCTAGCTCCCACCACTTCCTCTGAGAGGTTGTTCCAAGTGTCCACCACCCTCTCCATGAAGAAGTACTTCCTCATATTCCCTCTCAGCCTCCCTCCCCCACTTCAGATTGTGATTCCTTGTCCTTGAGCATCTTTTCCTTTCGAAAATGCTCCCTTCATGTACTTTGCTTATTCCTGTGAGGTACTTTAATGTACCTATCATATCCCCTCATTCCCTCTTGTCTTCTAGGGAGTACATATTTAAATACTTAGACTTTTCTTTTGTAGGGTTTCTGATGTAGAATCTGCATCATTTTGGTTGCCCTCTTTTATACCACCTCCACCATATCTATGTCCTTTCAAAGATGGGGCCTCCAGAACTGTACACAGTACTGGAGGTGGGATCTCACCAGTGATGTATACAGGGGTATTATTACTGCCCTCTTTCTGCTGGTGATACCCCTCCCTATGCATCTGAGCATTCTGCTAGCCTTTCCCACTGCCTTGTCAAACTGCTTAGCTACCTTCAGGTCATCAGAAATGATATCCCCCAGGTCTCTTTTACGTTTTGTGACTGCTAATACTTTCCCCTCGAGCTGGTACATTGCCCCCTGGTTTTTGTGCCCTAAGTGCATGACTTTGCACTTTTTTGCATTTAATCTTAGCTGCCAAACTTACGACAAGTCTCACTTCTTTAGATCCTCCTTCATTCTTTCAACCCTGCCTGGTGTGTCTGTTGCAGATTTTTGTGTCATCTGTAAATAGGCACACCTTCCCCTCCAGTTCTTCTACAGTGTTGCTAATAAAGACAATGAAAAGGACCATGCCTAATACTGACCCCTGTGGCACCCCACTAGTCACCTTGCCCTCCCCAGAGTGTACCCCATTTACCACCACTCTTTGGCTCCTATCACTAAACCAACTCTCCATCCATTGTACTACTTTAGGACCTACTCCTAGGCTACTTAGTTTGTTTATCAGCCTTCTGTGTGGAACAGTGTCAAAGGCCTTGCTGAAATCCAGATATGCTACGTCAACCGCCCCTCCCTGGTCCACTTCCTTAATTACCCAGTTGAAGAATGCCAATGTACAACACAGTTTTTAAACATTGTTTTACTATCATTAATAAATAACATAGTACAAGTAATACAGTTACACCCCATGACGAGCACTGCACTTGTATGTTGTGAGACACAAGGCCAGAGGATACAGGCCTGAGGCAATGTGTGTTCATGTATGTGTGTGTGTGTGTGTGTGCTGCTCACAAAGCAAGTGCATCATCATACGTATATTCCCTATGCTTATAGCATATTTTGTGAGTGACTCCATCACACACATTGCCTCAGACTTACATCGGCCTTTGTGATTGGCCTAGCAGGCCACACAAGAGACAGCATCAGCACTGCACACAGTTTCCCTCAGGTCTGTATGCTGTAGCCTTGTGTGCCACAACCTATGAGTGCAGTGGATTTGGTGGGCAGAGTAAGGGTTCAGAAAACCCTAATACTTTGTTTCCTTACTTTGTGGGGTTTTTGCATCTCTTCAAACCATACATATACTGGGAGGACTAGCCCATGGTCCAATGTGGAAAATAGCTCCTCCCACAACTGCTACTTAAACTCTCCACTAAGCACTCCTCCCTTGCTTAGGGAGTGTTTTTTGTTCCCTGAGCTCCCTGCATGGCTTGTGTGGCTGTGCTGTTCCAGTGCCCCCTCTGCTCTGTTCCCCGTTTCCCTCTGTTTTCCTTGTGTTTCTTGCCTCCTGTCCTCTGCCTTGCTCCTTTTCCCTTCTCTCGGCGTCTCGTTCCGCCTCCATGCTCCTTTCCTCTGTTCCTCTCCCTTCCTCACTGGTCCCAGGTTTTTATCCTATTTGTTTCTTTTTGGGATTTCTGTCTGCACCTCGTCCTCCCTACTGCCACTCCTCCAAGCATCCCCACTCTTCTCCAATTCAGCTTTCCTCCTTCTCCCCCCTCTAATGCACACCTGCTTCCTGTCCATTCCCCACAGGCATCCTCTTCTCCTCCTCAACTCTGAACCTCTATACTGGCTATGCTGCTACTACCTATATGAACACTGGCCAAATACTACCCACAGACTACCGATGGTGCCTACAATGTGTCATGCATTCTGCTCCGTGGTAACAGATGACCACACCCGATGATGACAGAAGTCAGACAGCAATTATTCCAGCAAGTTTACTTCAACCAGTACCGCACAGGGGAACTCCGTCACTGTCATTGCTCATTTTCCTTTGTTCCCTGCTGCAGCTATCCCCTCTCCTCAGCGCTTACATCAGGACTCCTCTCTGCTGTCTCTACAGCTTGCTTCGCTTATGCCCATAAGTAATCTGGCTGCTTTTGTTGTTGCTTTCAACCATTGTTGCTGCAATATGCCATCATTTGGGAATACATACAAACAGAGGTGAGAAAGAAGTAAGTGCCTCAGCTGGGACTTGAACCCATGCTACCCGGAATACAGTTCCGATTGTGCTAACCAGCTGTGCCACTGAGACAACTGGAACCTGGGCTGTCCCCAGCACATTACTCTTTCTCAAATGCGCAACCCAATGGCAACACAAATATTTACTTGTAACAATCATTTGGGAATCCCTAGTATCTCCCTCATTGTGCCCACCCCCCTTTTCTTTAGCATACTGCTTTGTCAGCCATGGCACCCTGAACTGCTCCTGATCTATACTGTGGCCTCTACAAGCTGTGTGAGTGTTCCCAGCAGTTTTTATTTTACCAGACCTGCACCAACTTCATGCAGCACCCTACAAATGTCCTCTGAGTTTGCGCATTACTCCAAACTAGGCTGGGGTTGGACTATGAAGCAATTCATCACTTACCCCTGCCTGAGTCTCAGTATGGAGAGTGACTTAGTTCTGGTGGGGGGGGTATCATCTGTATATCCACCCAATATCTACTTGAATGCCCTTTAGGTCGAGTCTTCTGGAGCGCGTGCTTATCTACTGACTGCTCCCTCTCTCTCTCTCTCTCTCTTAGTCCTGCTTTCCTTCATTCCTTAACAGGCCACTTGTCATACCCGTCCCTTTCCTGAGACATTTGTGCTACTTGCTCTGGGACATTGAGGGGGGTGCCAGAGTCGTGGGGGGCTTGGTTGGGGTGCTCCCGTTCTTCTGACCCTTGATGTCCCAGCCTGCCCGTTCCAATTGCCTCCTACCTCAGTCACCTGCCCCTCATAAGTCTCACCCCTTGTCCCTGCTTCAGTTCCAGTTGAGTCGTCTTTCCCCTGCATAGTTGCTGCTTCCACAGCTGGACCTTCTCTACAACAATACCTGTTTATGTGCCTCCCATTCTTATCTCACAATTCACATTTTCCCATACTGTCATGCCATACATCATGACTATCTCAATTCACTTTCCTTATCTACTCTCTTCTACAGTAGCATCCTGCGCCTTCAGCCAGCCCATACCAGCAGTACTTCAGACTCTGTCCCTAACTCTCACCTTCTGAGGTGCTGAGCGAAGGTAGGCTTCCCCTGCCTACTGGGGATAGGATTCCATTACAATCATTACCTCCTACTACTTACGATTCTGACATCCTCCACTCCTAACTCTGCTTGGCTGCATCCAGTGAAGGTCAACTTGCCCCAGCTTCCAACGATGGGAGCCATGTCTGCATTCTACCAAGTCTTACCATACCCTGCTACCTCATACCAGTTGCCACTTCCCTTTGGGAACAGAGCTTCATCACCCCATATGCCCTCATCATCCTACTTATGTCTGGCTGCATCAAATCTAGATCATCTCACCTCAGCCATTACCAATGGGTGTCTGACTCTCCACTCCACTGCTTCTGCTGCATGCATTCTCAGCCTGCTACTCGGATGCTGTTCCCTTCAGGAACCTGATTTTGCTTGACTTGACTTCTCCATCTAGCCCGATCTGCAGCCTTGATACATGGTTGTACTTTGCAAATGTACATGGCTGGGAGTCTGCATCTGCTTTGACTGTGTCCAGCTTCTGTTCCCATACCCGATGCGGGTTGCCACTTCCCTTTAGAACTGGGGTCTTTCTGCCCCCCTTGCCTTCCACCTCCCAACTTTTCCGCCAAGCTTTGTATGTTGGACCTCACGCTGAGACCACCTGGTTCAGTGGCCTGCTTCTGTGACTCCACTGGTTCCATGCCATCTCTGGCTCACACCTGGATGCCACTCCTGTCTGGAGCAGGATTTCATCCTCTCAGTTGTCTCCGTCTACCTCTGCCGAGTGGTGTCGGTTCCTGGGTATCTCTCCTTGATTACCAGGACTGGAAGCTAATTTTTGCAATCATCCATTTCAACTAGGGAAGCTCGCTATAGGACCACCACCTGCTACTCCCTCCTGGACCCGAACCATTTACTGAATTTGCCTCCACCATCATGCATCTTCTGGCTTGTCGTGTCCACGTCTTCTTACCTCAGCTCACTCGCCTAGGAGCCTATGTCTGCAACTGGAAGTTCGTCCCTCTGCATTTTCTACCTCCTGCCCAACTTCAGCTTCTCTCCTGATACAGGACCCCTTTGCTTTGAATGCCCTCTTTCCTCTTCAGTCTCCATCCTGCACTTCCATGGACCTTCATTCTCTAACCCCTTTGGCCTCCTTTCCCTCATGATATGGATCACCTTGGAAATATGAACTACATTAGCCCTTCTTTAACTGGATCTGCTCCACATATAGGATTCTCCCATCCCTACGGAAAAGAAGTACCCTTCATCCTCAGGATCATCATTCAGTCTGTATCGTCCTTGGATTAAGAACGAACTATCATCTCCAGGGCACTCAATGACTCTCTTCTATTCATTTCTACTTCATGGATACTTCCTTAGTGACTCCTTGTTCATTACTGAGTTCCTTGCCTCCAGACCATACCTTGACATTCAAACCTTTTACAAGTTGGATCATTCACTAATGACTTCTCGTACCATTGCATTTCCACCATTCCCAGTTTAGTACCTTATCGATCCAGTCATGCTCCCTCTGTTCATTACACCCTTGCAATTCCATGGGACAAGCATCATTCATCAACTTGGAAACTTGGACTTCCTTCACCCTCCTTCACCTGGCTTTACTTCATACTTTGGATTCTATCACTCATTCAGAAAAGACCTGCTCTTCAACCTCAGGATCATCATGCAATCGGCATCATCCATGGATCAAGGATAGATTATCATCTCTCCAAGCAGCTCACTAACCTCAGATTAGCTATGGTTACTAGAACTTAGGTCCTTCTCCTTTTAGTATGCCCAGGGGATGGGCAGACCTCCGGCCATGGGTCCTCTGAGATTTCCTCCACCTGGGGGGTTTTCCTCTCCCCTGAGTGCCAGGGGGTCATACTTTCCATGAGTTGGAGGAGGTATCTTTTTTGGCCTTCTCTTTCCTACAAATTACTACTTACATACGTACTACTCAAGGGTGGGAATAGAGTTAAGCCACAAAAAGTACTACAAGTTACACAAGCACTATATACCCCATTGCTATTCCCCAAACATTGAATGGGATGGCTAGCCTATGGTTCAATGTGGGGAATAGCTCCTCCCACAACCTCTACTTAAACCCTCCACTAAGCGCTTCTCCCTTGCTTAGGGAGTGTTTTTTCGTCCACCACCATCCCCTCCTCCTTTACCGGTGCTCTTCTCACCCTTGTTCCTGGGCCTTCTGTTCCCTACAAATTATTACCTACATACCTACTACTCAAGGGTTGGAATAGAGTTAAGCCACAAAAAGTACTATAAGTTACATAAGCACTATATACCTCATTGCTATTCCCCAAACATTGAATGTATATTTGTTGTTTTAATAGTAAATACTAACTTGTGTATTACTGTAGCTTTCTGCAATTAATTTTTTTTTCTTTGTGAGACAGAGTGCTATAGCAGCTTACTTTGCAGACCATATGCAAAGCATTGTAAATCCATTATCACACATGCATTTAAACAGACGTAAAGCTTTTTGCACATAACCCTAGAAACTTGTCTAGATTGTTGTGCTTTGAGACTGTGTCATGCAAGTAGAGGCTGAATGTCATAACAGTGGACTTGAGTGTCATGAAAACAGATTTCGCCAAACTATTCCCTCCTGATGACCAGCACTTTTGTCTGTGACAGTTTCCTCTTGGCATCTAATTTGATACTGAATCACAAGACCTGGTAAGCATAGGTTCCCAGTGCATCATGTACTGTGACGCTGTCCCTGTGTCTGAGTACTAAGTCTAGGGTAACTGCCTCCCTTGTAGGCTCTTCATTCCACTGTATCAGGAATGATTCCTGGAATGCCTCTACAAGCAGCTGATTTCTTGCATTTGCTGCTACTGTTGGCATCCACTCCACATCTGACATGTTGAAGTCACCCATTAGCAGCCCTACACTTTTTCTGCTGCCTTCTGATCTCATTCCCAAGTTTTCTATCAGCCACATCCTTCTGAGATGGGGTCTGTATACCATTCCAATCCTTTGCTCAAAAAGAAAAGTTACACTGGGGACTGGTTAAGCATGATGAGACAGAGCAGAACTTGCACAAAATAAACTGGACACTCACCACCCAAAAGCCTCTTTCTCAAGAGAAAGTGAGAGTCATGTTGACTTGAATCACATTAGATGACATGCACTAGTGAGGACATTTTTATCTTAGTGTGGTTACTTAATAAATCCGCTACAGCAACAGCAATTTAAGAGTACATGTGTCCAACTTTTGGGTGGTGAGCACCCATTTTATTTTGTGCAAGTACCACTCCAATCCTGTTGTTCCGTCCCGCATCCTTGATTACCTGTACCATCACTGTCTCTGTGCACTTTCTCCATCCACTAACCTTGTCCTCAGTGACATTTATCCACTCCCTTACATATACCCCCACCCAACCCCTCCATGCTCCCTTTCTTTTAAAAACATTGCATATCCAGGAATGGTCCGATTCTAGTTATAACAAAGCATTGCCTATGTCTCTATGATCCTCAGCAGGTCCAAGTGTGTGTCTTTTTTTTGTTTGTTTAACCAGGAGAGACACACTACGCTGAAGCTTGTTTACCACTGCGACCTGGGAGCACAAGGAAGTTAAGTGACTTGCTCAGGATCACACAGTATGCAAGTGGGGGCTGTGGTATTCAAACCTAGGTCTCCATATTTGCAGCTCATAGCCTTAAACCAATGTACTGTACTTCCTCATTCTGCCACCACTGTCTCCAGGCCACAGGTTTGTTCCCCAGACTCTTGATGTTAGCACACACACATCACTCTACGTTATTTGTTTCTTCCCTCCTTATGACTCCTTTAAACATATCTTTTCCCTGCCCTCATTCAATTTTCAGTTTTATGCCAAAGATGAGTGGCATACTCAATGCACAGTCAGGAGGAAATTCTGAATGGGTTAGGACTCAGGAGTCATCACTTCTCATTGGCCAAGACTGCAATTTTAAGAAAAACTAAAACACTCAAAGAGTTATTGCATTTCAGCTACTGGGTGGCTGGGTGGGTGACTGAGCAACTGGAAACAGGGTGGTCTTTATAAAGTAAGAAACAACAGCATGAATTATGTTTCCATTGACTGGGGTGGACTTGAATTGAGAACTGGACCAGCTGTTGTAGGGTGGGCTATCATGTGCTTTGAAAAATGGTGGGTTTGAGAAATTTAAGAAAAAACAACTAAAGATTATTTTACATTTTTGGAGTGGGGAGGGATGGTATGGTAACATTTTATAAAACCATATAACATTTAGCAGAACCAGAGGGCATGTGATGAAGCTGGGTGCTGGTGGGGGGAGTTTAAAAGGGATGTCAGAAAGTACTACACTGAAAGAGTGGTGGATGCTTGGAACAGACTGCCAGTGGGAGTGGTGGAGATGAAAACAGTAGGGGGCTTCAAACATGCATGGGACAGACATAGGGAAATATTAATAAATAGGCAGGGAGGAAGGAGGTTTGCTGGAGACCGGTTAGGGTCTTCAGAGAGAGACTAAGCAGGGACCATCTGGGCAGACTGGGTGGGCCAAGTGGTCCTTTATTGCCAACAAATTCTTTATTTTTATAAACTTGCAAAAAAGAGTGGATGACTATCCATAGCATGACAAAGCCTGTTTTCTACTTGCAATATTGATGACAACGTTGACCACTTGATCTTCACTCTAATAGTTTATGATGTCATTAGAATCACTCAGTGGAAACAGAGCCATGATGCACATGGCTAGCCACCAATTATGTAAGCAATAACCCACAACAGGGGTGTATTTCTAGAGAATTAATGCACATCACTCGTGAACTGAAAATCAGGAGGCCAATGGCTATTTGACTTTCAATGCACCTGGAAATAGCATTAATTCTCAAGAAGCACATGCCCTGCAGTGGTTACTGTGCTTATAAAATAGAAAATGTTTTCTTTTTTATGAAAAAAGGTTTTATTTTCATTTAGTTAGGTTGCTGCTAGATTGAATTTGTGAGTTTGGTTACAAAGGCTGTGTGTCTGAATAAATCTTGGAAGTGCATTTATTTAAGTGTCCTGTTGTGGGTTGTTGTGTTTTAAAAAAAAATGAAAAGTATTTATTTTATTGGAAAAAGGTATTATTTTTATTTAGTTAGGCTGTTGCTAGGTATATTTGGGAAGGTTAGTTACAAACTGATGATATACTAGCGATTAATAAATAGTCAGGTGATGTGTTTAAACCAGTGAATTTCCTAGAATTCTGAAGGACTCTGAAATCTATTTTATAATTAAGCAATAGCACAGGACAGGTCATGTTTTATCATAGGCTATCAGCATGCCTCTGGTACACTGTGAGGCACGAGGCGAAGCTGAGTGCCTTAGGCACCTGAGACGTGACTATATTCTATGATAAAACACATCCTGGGGTGTATTATGACAATTATGAGCTGAATCCATTTGTGTATTAATAAAAAAATGGGGAAATAACACAGACTTTAAAAAAAAATTTAATAGTGTGTTTTTTTTTTTAAAGTTCAGGTATGCATCTTAAAAATGTTCTGTAATTTCATGTTATGACCAGCAGATGTCCCTATTATAGGAGCTGGTAAAGGTACTTAGGGAGGTGTACTATGAAGTTAAACAAAAAATGTTGTCAGGCACTTTATTGTACTTGTGATTTTATGGTTCAATATCAGAAAATGCTCTCGGCCAATTAGCTTCCAGTATTTCTCCTATGCAGTTCATAAGCAAGCCTTAATACCCAACAGGGTGGGCAATATTGGATTACACTGGACCACCCAGGGGCATAATGAGGCCTGAAACCACAGGCAAAGGGAGCAGCCAATCAAAGACTGGGAAATTTCAAACTAATTTTCTATTGTATTTTATGTGTATAATGTTAAATGTACTGGTGTAATGGTGTGATAGGAGTGCACACCCAGCCCCCATTTTGTACTATTATCCTTTGTAATGGAACGGGGTCACCAGACTTAAATCATGCCACTAAGCTCATCCATGTGAAAAACATACAGTTTGTGTAGTGACAAAGAGTGGTACACCTTTTTAAAAGCTATGGTAATTCACCATTTACTCATTAGAACTGTCTAGCATCTGTTTATTTATTTATTTATTTATTTAACTTATTAACTGAGTGGGTGCACTGATCCCAGGGGCCATTTTCTAGTACAACCTGGGTCATTACGATGGCACAACAAAGGTAATGGACAAGCACAAATGTAACAAGATACATTAGATGTTCCAATATAGTTGATGATACAAACATCAGGTTCAGTACAGGGGGAATGAACATTATTCATCCAGGACCAACTAGTAAAGTAATTTAAAAATGATTTAATATAGAATACTGAGAAAGTGGGGACCATTCTCTTGAAATTTTGTTTTGTTAGAAAGTGAATATATATTTTATAATAATGTCATCGTTATGGGGACAAATATTTTGGCCGCACTGTTTAAAGATATTCTATTCCTGATGGTTCCAGTAGAGTAAGGTACTGTAGTGTACTCTGCAATCTCTGCTAGTTCTCAATAATTGTTGAAAGTGTTTAAAGACATGAAGGAGGAAATGCTGAGTAACAATTCTTTAGTCACCTTTAATATTTATAGAAACTAAATAGCATAGTTTATTCACTCTTTTATTACAGTAAGACAGTTAGTGCAGATGAATTCTCCTCTGCACTGTGCTGAATAACTGCTTTCTATAACATCTCCCTGTCTTGATTGGATGCTGGTACCACAAGCTGTAGCTCAGTGAATGGCTGATTTTTTGTGACACCCCCTCTCCAGTCCTGGAATGGTGTTTACTGTTGTCAGGCAGCTGCCCCTTTGACTCTGGCATGTGACTGCTCCAACGTGCTCCAACAGCCTCCTTCTAGCTCTCTCCTGATTGGCAAAGTGTGTCGTCACAGAGAGTGCAGCTGTCTCCAGGATGAAGAAGCTACTTTTGGGGTGCCAGCCAGTCTGACTGCCTGCAACAGGAGATACACGGAGTCCCCCGTAGCCTTTTGGGGCTAGCCTAGACCTTTTTACTACTAAGCTGGATATAAAGCACCCTTTTCAGGTTAGTTGTTGCAACAACTAACTGTATACTACATACAGCAGGCCTAGATTTCTTTTTGTATAACAGGTTATAACTGACACTGAAACCCTTGTTACTACTGCAGCTTAAACTTTCTAAACTCAAGTAGACACCTGTCTAGATTTGTTAAAGGAGACTCTTGCCTAGGTTAACATTTTATTGCTTTAAACATAACATTACAAACAAACTATAATTTGGTAGTACCATCCCCAGATCGAAACAACTGAATAAATGTTGCAGTAAATTACACTTTCATTATCAAATCAGCTTTAGTAAAGTTTAAAACTATGACATGTTGTGAATAAATCTGTTTTTCTTAAATGCTACTGTATCAAAAGATCCTAACACCTTAACTTTTGACAGAGACATACCCAAATTCTTTTTAACTAATTAATGCTAGCCACAACGGCGGCCAAAAACAACTGTTTCACAATAGTCAACAAATGAATGAGTCACACTCATATCAAAACAGAGTGGTGTCTGCATTGTTTAAATTACTGTCCCTATGAAGCTTAGCACCATATTAAATTAAAATGTGATCTCAGAACACCACTATAAAAACAAAACTTAAAAAGTCCCTTAAATCCAGACATACACAGTAGCTGACAAGTATACCAAAGCCTGCTTATATCAAATCTTCTTTACAAATGATTGTTTTACTGTGAATAATTTCCCTTTCATATCATTGAGATTATATCCTGATAATTATGGTTAAGTATATATAAAGACATACCACACCTGGTTTGTTCAGATTCTGCTGCTCCAAACAAAAAAAGCAATAGTTGCATACTTATGTAGAGGTAGTACAATGTGTTCAGTATTTGAACAGTTGTGGTGCTAACAGGCTTTGGACTGTGCTAACTGGGCTCTACATGCAGGAAAGTGTGTAAGCAAGGCAGGTGCTATATTTGAAGACACAGTATTGCCCACATCTGTTAGTGTGTGAGTACAACCTACCGGGTCAACATAGCACATGAAAAATAGCGTGGTGAATACTGCGTTGTCTATTGAGTGCTTGTAGTGTGAGCGACAGGGGTAGAACAGCGTTAGTAAAAGAGCGCTACCCCTGTCATTCTACACTCTTATCTGGTGTAGTCAAGTTGCCGTGTGCTGGGGGCTTGATCAAGACACTCCCCTGGTGGAGTGGCTAGTGCACCAGCACACAGCGGAATGGGAGACCTGGGACCGTGGTTTTGTACCCCCAGGTCTTCCCATGCTGCAATGTTTTGTGGCTTTTTTCTTTGTGCAACAAAACAACTCCCCCGCCAAGAGTGTTTTTCCCCATCTCCAATGTCCACACCCTTCCTGGAGTTTGTTATTTAAATTCCGGGGTGTGCAGGGGGCAAAGCCCCTTACATCAGTGGGTATGGGGTGTGAAACCCCCACAAAAACAAAAGAAGACAATTTACTGTGAGGGTGTACACTGGTTGTGTTCATCTATGTTTTGCCCAACGATATTGCAGTGCACGCTCTTATGGTTGTGGCATTAAGTGTCATGCAATATTTCTGTGCACAGTTATGACCCTGTGCCTGAGTGCAAACTAACACAAAGCATGCATGCAAATGAGGGCTACTGTCATTCATAAAGGCACACTGGCATAGCTGATAGTTTTTGAAAGGGCTAATGGGATATATGTGCAGCACTAGTATAATGCTTCCAAAAACCCAGTTCTAAAGCCACACAAATTGTGTGGTGGCCCCGCCCTCAACATCTCCATAGATATGGAGTGTGTGCCATTCCTTCCATCCTTGTTTGTTTTTGTTTTATTCTTTGGTAACTGCGTAAGGCCTACTAGGCAAAAGTGCCTGCTTTTAGTTGTGACCTGGGAGTACTGGGGAGGTTAACTGACTTTCTCAGAGCCAAACAGTATGCAAGTGGAGGTTGTGGGAATCAAACCCAGGTCTGCTGAATGTACCAAGCTCATTCACAGCTCATTACTCTAACCTCTAGGCAGTATTGCCAGCCATTATTAATATCAATAACCATGATGTCTGTACTTGTGTAAAGCAGGTGGGGATGAAGCAGAGTAACTGATATAAAAAAAAATAATTTAATGCATCACTAGAAATGCTGTTTCCATTGTTGCCTTTAATTTAAAAACTGCATAATGTTTTTGATTTTCCACAGGTAATTATACTGGCATCAGTGATGGGGGGGGTGGAAGAACAGACATCATTACTATTGATACTGGCACTAAGAGTTGGATAGAAAGGGGGACTGCCACTGGATGCCAGAGATTACTGGCCAGGTGATAGGAGACAAGGACCACAAATAAGGGTCTGCCCTACAGTCTGCAAAGTGTACATGTGATCCACGGAGCAATGGCTGGATGCGGTCACTTGTGTGACATCATAATGGGAAACCAATGAGTACTTAGGGACTTGCATGGAGCTTAAGGTCATTTGCATGGGAACATTCCAGTATGGCAACTTTAGAGTAACAGTGCAAACCCCACTTTGGAATGCCATGACAGATACTTTGCTCCTTGGCAGCCTATTGATTGACCACAGCCACAAACCTTGATATGGCCAGCAGTGTGGGTGCACTTTATGCTGAGTTCACCTATTAGTGCCTTAACTGGCGCTATACTTAAGGCTTCAGAAGCTGAACATCTACTTTGACATGATTTTAAACTGCTTGCTCATGTAGGCCAAAAGAAGGGAAGCTATTGGAGCTAAACGTATGATCAATATTCTGATTTTTTTTCTACTGCTCAGACATGTTGCAATTGTACTTATATTTATTACTATATTATTATTCCTGTGTACATATCTGTCAATGCATACAGTGCTGCGTTTAAATGACCACCAAACTGGGGTTTGTTTAGCTTCCCCTGTGTGTCAGGTTCACTGATGTGCATTTGTCTCCCCTTTCTACTATCTGTATGTCCCTCCCTCCAAGTGAAAACTGGAAACAACATTTGTATTTCAGTTTGCTTGCCTGCCTGCATTAAATACTCTTCAATAAGTGAATACATTTTAAGATGTATTTCTTGATGGGAGACATTTTAACACTAAGTGAACATTTTACTTCAGTCTAAAGACCCATGGCAAATGCCTGGCACCTTGTCATGGCATCTGACATTCCTACTATTTCAAGTTGTTCTTGACCATAGTTTGTAACCCACTTTGTCACTGTTATCAAGTTTCAAGTTTCACACCTATTGATTCGGAAACAACCTTTGAGCTGAAAGCTCATTTACAAAGGTTTCACGTCTCTCTTACAAGACACTGGTTAGGCCCCATCTGGAGTACTGTGTGCAGTAATGGAGGCCACACCTTCACAAGGACATTAACCAAATTGAGGCAGTCCAGAGAAGGGCAACCAAAATGGTGCAGGGACTGCATCAGAAGACATATGAGGACAGATTAACGGAGCTCAATATGTATACCCTTGGGCAAAGTAGGGAGAGAGGTGATGTGATCGAAACATTTAAACACCTTAAGGGCATTAATAAGGTGAAAGAGTCTAACATGCTTAAATATAAGAAAAATAGCAGGACAAGAGGACACAGCATGAGATTAGAGGGAGGCCGATTAAGGGGGAATATGAGGAAATTCTTTTTCACAGAAAGAGTGGTGGATGCATGGAATGGCCTAACTCAGGAAGTGGTGGCTATGAATACAGTGCAGGGCTTCAAAAAGGCATGGGATAGGCATAAGGGAGCAATACAGATGAGTATGAATAGATAGGCCACTGACAGAGCAAAGGCCGATAGCATATTTATAAGGTAGAAAAAGAAATGGGCAGACTGGATGGGCCTTGCAGTCCTTATCTGCCGACAACCTCTATGTTTCTATGTTTCTATGTTAGACAGGACATACAATACAGAAAAATAGCAATGTCACAAGAATTAACTACAAAGTCACTTGGCAGGGTTCTAAACAAGAATTTCACTCAGTTACAGACTTTAGAGTTGTTTATACATTCTAGTGTAAAGAGTGGAGACATAATACGTATAGAGTTTAGACTATTATATGATCTTAATTAAAGAAGAATGGGAAAGAATAGAGTGGATTATAGAGATGGAAACAGAAACCCTGTGCTGCCAGAGGAAGGCTTTGTCAGAGCTTAGTAAGTGATATACAGTAGCTAAGTGGGATGGGTGAGAAGGGGAGTCAGCAGTGTGATGGGAGGAGAAGTGTCCATGGAAAAGTGGGGTGAAATGGAAGGAGAGGGTAGTGAGAGGAGCAGCCTCACAGGCATAGGTGGTGAGGCCCTAGGCTGGACTGCGGGGGTCCTCAGATACACAAAGGGATGGGGGTGGGGTGATTTGAGACTCACAAGGCAAGTACTGTGAGTAAGGGTTGTTACTGTAGGTGGGAGTGGCTGGGGTGAGAGGATAAGTGCTGCCACTAAGTGAAGGGATGGATCTCCCATAGGGAAGTAGATATTACTTGAAGCAGATGCAAATGGATAAATTGGCAAGGTGCTGTTTAAGTTGTGTTTTAAAGATCCTCAGGCTCTGTAAGCCAGTTGTGCGGACTGGGAGATCATTCAACCATTGCGAAGCCTTGTAGGAGAAGGAACGTTGCCCCAAGGGTGTTCTCCTAAAAGGTACCTTGAAAGCGCAATGTGAAGTCCCACTGGTATTGTGCTGGGAACTAGTTGTCTGGAACATTTGTTGGATGCAAAGTAGTACAAGAGCTAGCAATGCTATATAATCTTCATCAGGTGATTCAACAAACAGAAACCTATCTATCAAAATTCTTAACTCTCTCCTTGTGAAATTTTGATTTGCCCCATTAACTGGAATGATGCTTCCTCTCTCCCTCTTTATTGCATGCTCTCTTTCTCTGCCTCTCTCATCTTTCTCTCTGTGTGCTTTTCTATGTGTTTTGATCTCTTTACCTCCTCACTGTGATCTATTTACCTCACTATGATTTTCTGTTGTTTTTTACTTCATAATTTTTCATTAGTTTTGCTTCTTTCCACAGTGTCTTTTCTCCTGTTAGAGTTTTCTTTTTATGTTTGTGCTCACATTTGCGCAAAGCGAACATGTTGATGTGATAGTGAATTTAAGAGGTGTGTCACTTTTGATCCAATGCAGGGCACGCTGCAGTGGGCTTGACAGTGTCAGACTAATCATCAGCCAGGCTGATCATGACACTCTTCTGTGCTTGCTGGATAGAAACTTCATGAAGTTCAGAGAAAAGAGCCACCCGAATCACAAGGTGGCCCTTTGCTTTGATCTGTATTATGACACCACACAGCAAGCAGCTGATCAATGTCATGATCAGTCTGTGCCTCCTACCCCCCCAGGAATGTAATTGACTGCACAACCCCCCTTTTGTATGTTCACAGTTCTGCCTGTGCAAAGTGAACATGTTCCTGTGATAGTGGACTTGAGAGATGTGTCACTGTCGATCCAATGCAGGGCAGTCTGCAATGGGTTCAACAATGTCAGACCAATCAACAGCCAGGCTGATAATGACACTCTTCTGGGCTTGCTGAGCAGAAACCTTGTGAAGTTCAGAGAAAAGAGTCACCTGAATCACAGGGCAGCTCTTTCCATTGATCTGAATGATGCTGCACAGCACGTATAGTTGATCAGCATCATGAGCAGCCTGTGCCTCGTCCTCCCACACCAGCAACATAACTGTCTACACAACCTCTGTTTGCCTCTTTTTTAAAACTCAGCTTGACTGAGAACCCACCCTCTGCCAAGTATCCCTCCCACCTCCCCATCACTTCCCATGTCCTATTTAAAGAATCCAACCCTCTGCCAAGTATGTCTCCCACTTCCTCATTTGCTTTCTGTGCTCCTTTTACAAAAATACTATCCCCTGTCAAGTAATCTTCTCACCTCCCCATCCCTTCTTGTTCCCCATAAACAGGAACCTAATACTGTGGTGTCCAGTACTCAGTCTTAGTACCTGAAATCAAGAAAACTGTCCCTGAATGTCTTTCTTCTCTCAGTAAAAAAGAAAACAGCCCATTGATGTCTGTTACCACACCACAGTTACCCTCCCCCACACGAACCCCCCCACTCTGCACCTACAAAAACACCCCCCCACCCCTTACTTACCTGGGGGGGGTCCAACATTGTAATCCTCTCTGAATCAGAAACACATCTGCAGTCTTCAATGGTGAACTGGGAACTGAGGAAATCAGGAATGCTGCCGTCATTGTAGTTTAATGCATTTTGAACTTGCACTCAAAACAGTCTTTTTTTAAAATCCCCAGATTTTCAATATGGCCTTCTGGGACCCCACCTCATGAACAAGGTAGATGAATTTTTTCAAATCTGGCATGAAAGGGGATTTTGCAGTCGCTCTGTAAATTCACCTTTCAGGCAGGATTTGAACATTTTCACCTACTGGGTTCATGACGTAGGGTCTTAAAAAGACTATGTTGAAAATGTGATATATATAAAAATATTTTTAAAAAACAACAAAGTTTTGAAGGTAAGTTGAACAAGTTTAACACTCACTTGTAACTTTTGTAATTTCCAGTATTTTGACCTCAAATTTTCAACATAGCCATTTTTTTTCACACCACCTCATGAATGTAACAGAAGTCATTTTTCAAATGCTGGCCAAATGTTTTTTTGAACTTGTGGTGCTAAATGAGGTTGCATCCAGTACTTTGTAAATTAAATCTGTCATGTTCAGAAGGAGGGGTCACAAAAATACCATGATAAAAATTTGGGGTCAAATTCATGAATTTTTCAAAGGTTACTCACACCATTGTAATGTATGCAGATTTTGTCCTCCAATTTGCAACATAGCCTTCTTGTTACCCCATCTCGTGAACATGATAGGTGTATTTTTCAAATCTCCTCTGAAGTTTGTTTTTACATTTGCTCCATGAAGTTACCTTTCGAACAGAATTTGAAAAATTCCACCTACCGTGATCATAAGATGGGGTCATAAAAAACAGTATTGAAAAATGCAGTCAAAAAAAAAACAAAGTTATGAGGAAACATAAGATTTTTTCTTAGAAACAAAAAAGCATAGAATTCAACTGCAGATAAGGACCACTTGCCCAACTCAGCCTGCCCATTGTTCCTTACATACATTATTACTACATACTTTACTTGATCTATAGGTCTTTCTCCCCCCTCCTTCCTTTCCACCATGATTCCCTTGTGCCTATTCTATGCATTCGTGAACCCAACCAGTGTTTTCACCCCCACCAGCACCGTCGGACGGCTGTTCCAGGAATCCACCAGTCTTTTTGTAGAGAAGTACTTCCTCACATCTCTCCTGAATTTAGCATCCACCCACCCCAGCTTCATAGTTTGTCCCCTTGTTCTTGAGGACCTTTTATTGAAAAATACTTCACTCTTGTACTTTATTTACCCCATGAGATATTAAAAGTTTTGATCATATCTCCCCTCCTTCCTCCCTTCCAGGGTGTACATATTGAGGTCCTTTAGTTTCTCCTCATAGGGATTTTGAGGCAGACCCTGCACCATTTTAGTTGCCCTCCTCTGGACTGCCTCCACTCTATTTCCTTCCAGAGATGTGGTCTCCAGAACTGTACACTGTACTCTAGGTGGGGTCTTACCAGTGACCTATACAGTGGCAACATCACTTCTCTCTTTCTGCTGGTGATACACCTCCCCATGTACCCCAGCATCCCACTAGCCCTCCTGACTGTCTTGTTGCACTGCCTGGCCATCTTTCAGTCATGCATTATGATTTCTCCAGGTCTCTTTCCTCCTTGATGTTCGTGAATACCACTCCACCCATTTTCTACTGCACCCTTGGGTTTATGTATAATTTCTGGGTTTGTGTATAATTCATAATTCATAGGAAGAAAATGAGTAGCAAACCTTTAGATTTGGTAATACCCATGTATGAAACTCTTATTTTCTGCATTTTTAGAAAATAAATACTTTTCCCATAATGACATATTATCCATGGTTTCTACACTCCAGATAAATAATGCTGAGCACTTCGCATTCTGACTTATTTATTATTTTTATACTATACCAAAAATGCATATGACCTCTTTCCCCTTTACTAAGATAGGAAAAAAAGTTAACATACCCCCAAAGGTTATTAATAAATCAAGTGAAAGCCTAGGCCTGCTCTTTCTGTACAGGATTTTTCAAGCATACCTTGTTCTGTCAATTGTAAACTTTAGCTTGAGGTCCCTCGAACAAAGTTTTGTGGATGCTGACACTAGTAAAATATAACCTGCTCCAAAATTTTAGTATCCTAGCAACTCACTGCCTTGGCCTTCTCCTCCCATATAGGATGAGCTATTGTACCAGCCGTTTGTTGCCCATGTCATTTCAGTATATGAGCGTGGTGTGGTATTTCTCAAAATATTCCTCCAGGCACAGGCCTGGCTCTGTGGGACATTGTGGACAGTAATATATTGAGTCTCTCCTGATGCCTGTTTTGTAGTAAACTATACACCCCTTTTGGGATCTTGGCTTCCTTGTAGTCAGCCCCTGAAATCCAGTCTTGTCACTGAACCCCAATTCATGAGCGTTAAAAGTGGTAGTGCTGCTCCTATGCTTTGAGGTCAGGTGCAGCTCAGTGTTGTTAACCACAAAGCTGTACTGCCTCCCTGGATTGTGAAGTGCCAAGGATAAATGAAAGGCACTGTACAAAACCAAAATCCCTATAAATGCCCCCTAAAGCAATTTATAAAAAGTAATAGGGACCAAAATCAATGGTGTTCTACAAAAATAACTAACCTAAATGTTTAGATGTGCAGATTAGTGCAGAGTGATGAACACAAAAGGAGGAAATAAATTAAACTCTTTAAACTAAATACAATTTATCAAAACAAGCCCCCAAATACCAGAAGTATCCTTTAGGACAATTAAATCCTTATCTTTAGTTAGGTACTTGTACAACTCTGTATTGCTCTAGAAGCTAACTCCGGTACAGCTCTTTATTCCTCTATTTGCCCTGCTACGCTGTCTCCAAAAAAAACAGCACTTGTCTAACAAGGCAGAGAAAGTGAAAGCAGACAGCATGTGTACTTGCATGTGGTCTGGAATCACATGATGTCTGCTTCAGTCTGGACCTGCAGGATTTCAAGACTAAAGGCTCCTCTTGAGAATCCTGCTGGTCAGCCCTAGAAATGTTGCCAGGGTTCTGGTGCCCTGTTGTCATTTCTTGTAAGATGTACTAGGTACATCACTATGGCATGTGGAAGTAGTACCCTGTTCTATACACCATATGACACAGTGCTCTAAAGTAGTTTAAAGTGTTGTTGTGATGTTCAAACTTGGAAGAGAGGCACCATAATTTATTGTATAAAGCACTGTTAGCCCTGTGGCAAAAAGCTGTGCTTACAGATTCAGACTAACCCATAAGAGCCCAGCAAGAACAGAAATGTTATAACATTTTATTCTGCTGTCCCTGTTTAAAACATCCCACTATTAGGAAAGCAAGAGCGCAAAATTACTTCTTGTGTATTGGGTGGGTGCAGCATCAAGGTAGGATATTACCTGTCTCAAGGTGCTTGTGGTACCTCTATGGCCTAAGCGTTAAGGACCTCATCATGATATAGACAGTTGATTTTTTTTACGGCATGGTAATAATTGTAAAATCAGTTTTAACTAAAATTACAAAGTCAAACAATTTTCTGTAAACATTATTTGGGTTCCTGAAGATAACAACTGGGTGTTTTTAATTGAGATGGCAATATTAGTTAGAATTAAATCCTGCTGGCCTGTAATCAAACTATCCAAGAGGGTGGCATAACTCAAAAAAGTTTCCTATACTTATGCAGATAGTGATAGAGTGGAACTGTTGCAGCAGCTGTGGGGCCCTCTTTTCAAAGGATTTTTGCCATAGGCACAGAGTGGGAGAAATCATTTCCTTTTGAGTGTAGACATTAAATGGTACCTATATTTTGGGAGCTGTAAGCTAGAAAGACAAATAATTACAGCCCTGCCAAAAATATGAAAAAACGTTTTCCACTTCTAACTGCATGTCACACTAATCTTATGTATTAAAAAGATTAGTGCTGAATCTGGATAATAAGACCACTAAACTAAACATTAAACTTGTCTTCAATAAAACTGAAGGCCCCCCACCACCACCACCACAACCACCATGTACTGACCCTGCAGGGAGAATCATTTTAATTCTATCATGGCCAGCTGCATTACAAAAACAAGCATTTGTCAATGCCGAATGTTGCTTGCTTATGTGCTGTTTAGGTATTTGGAAGTGAAAGTACCATGCCTAAGAACTGTCAGCAGGGGTTGGAAGCTCATGCTGCCTGACCACAGCCCGTTTTCCATTTTTCTCCCCTTTGTGGAGTGCGGGCGCAGCACGATCGCTTAGGCACAGTGTGTGCCAAACGCCCCAATACATCTGCCTTTACTACACTGCCTAGTAGGGCCCCTGGTCATCACCAGGGCTACTACAGAGCAGTGGATCCCTGAATCCCACCCCAGAATAGGAGAGGAGTCCCCAGATGCTCAATCCTATCCCTCCCCTGCCGACCCCTGGCAGCCCGGACTCGCGTCTGAACCCAGGTCGCCAGCGTGGCGCGAGGTGTGGTGTCCAGCGCCTCAACCCTCAGCACCAGTGGGCCAGCAGTAATGCTGCCTTTAATTCTTCCCTCCCCTTCCTGCTCCAGCGTACCCTATTCCCACATACAAGTCACTATTCCCCCCAGACCCTACCCCAGTTAGTTACTAACCCAAAATGTTTGGTGTGGCACCAATCCCTCAGCCACTCATTGAACTCGTCAAGCGTACCCTTCCTCTCCATGTTTGCACATGGTACCGGCAGTACCTCCAAGAATGCCACCAACTTCCCCACCCCCTCACACTGTCTGCCCAACTACTCGAACCTCCCCCTCACTACTTCCACAGTGTCCCCCGCCAAGTCATTTGTACCCACATGCAACAGTAAATGAGGTTTCTTCCTCACCCTCGCTGCATGCTTGAGCAGTGCCTGCCCTGCCCTGCCCCTCCTGCAGTCAACCTGAGGACAGCTTCAACCCAAATATGGCTGTGCCTTTCCCCCTTTCCGCCCCATCTCACCCATTTCAGTACAGAATCCCCAGGATGAGTACCCCCCCGTCCCTTACCCTCTTTCCCTTCTAATGCCCCTTCCACCACAACAGTATTCATTCTTCCCTGCCCCTTACCCCCACCAGCTGCACCCTCTGTAACTTCTGTATCTGTACCCCCTACTTCTACCTCACCCCTTTTCTCTGCCTTATTCATCCCATTTCCCTTAAACCCCTTCCCAGCCTGATTAATTCCTATGGGCCTTCCCATGTTGACCTCTCCTCATCCCCTGCTGATTTCAAACCCCTCTCTTATGCCCACTGTTGTCAATTTAGAGCCCCCATTCCCTTCTACCACAATAGTGATGCCCCTCCCATCCTTCCCCTTCCTGTAGCCTTCTGTTCTCCAGTCAACACCCCCTCCTTCCTTACTAGCCCCCTTCTACCCTTTTGTCCTCACTATCTCTTCTCCTACCTGTTGCCATCCCTCTCATGTCCCGCTTGTCCTCCCCTTCAGTATGTTCCTGCTCCCTCTCCCATAGCAGAGGTTCAATTGTATTCCTAGTCAAACCCTCCTACATCTTCTACCCTTCGGTTCCCCTCCTACTTGTTCCCTCCGTGACACCCCTGGTCCCTCCCTACCTGCAGCCATCTGTTCTCTCCCATGGTACTCCTCATGGTCTCTTTCTCCCTCATCAGGAGGCCCCCCCTTGCCTCGGACACCCCACCCCTTCTCCTGCCTTTTCTGTTAGTGCCTCTGATACTGGGGTCAGTCTCACTCCCTAGTTGTTCTTCCTCTCTCCCCCTTTGCCATCCCCTATCCCCCGGGATGCCTACCATATACTCATCTTCCTGCCACTTAGACTCCTCCCTAACCTCCACAGTTCCTCCTCAAACTAGCCAGTCATCTACAGACCATACACCCCCCCCATCCTCCAAGCCCAGTCCAGGATCATGGTGAACCCTCACCCTGTACACCCCACCACCCTTCCAAAGATGCCCGTCCTATTGACATGTGGCACCTGCCCCATTTTGGCCCCCATTTTATGTTATGGTTTCTTACTCCCAGGTTCTGTACCCTACTACAACTGTTAGGCCCCTATTTACTCAAATTCCTGCCCCCCCCACACTAGTCCCCCTACTGACCCCTTGCCGACCGGGTTAATTTAGTCTCAAATCTCATCCATTAGATACTGTATTACTATAGCAATCCTAAAGCCTTCTTGTCCGTTTCTCACCCCTCAGCTACCATACTTTTTGTTCTCAGCTCTCACATAGTGTCACTTAGCCCAGTTAGAAATCCTATTGCACTCCAAGTATTACTCAGCTCAGTTAGAGAAATAAACAGAACACATAAATATGTATTATTACAGCAATCATAACAGTATAGCTCAGTACTTAGCTCAGCTAGAGAAATAAACAGAACAACTAAATCTGTTTTATTACAGCAGTTCTAAAAGTATTCAATCATTGCTTTGTCTCCACTCCAGAGACCCTGCTGTAATATAGGACCACAGAGGACCATGGGTGGGAGGCTGGGCAACTCTAAAGTCTTGGCAGAGTTCTATTGAGCTCACTTACTCCCCCTCTCTCACTCGCTCATTCTATTTCTCCTGATGCTGCTGGTTGCCCTTTTGTATTAGGCTCCTGCTTGCGTTGACGCATTTTAATGCCCACAAAGAAATCCGCAGCAGTCTCATCAGAGCTCCATTGATCTCGCTCACTCCCCCTCTCTCACTCGCTCGTTCTGTTTCTCCCAGAGCTGCAGGCTGCCCTTTTGTACTGGGCTCCTGACAGCATTGGTGCCTTTTTCTGCCCAAAAAGAGGTTCACAGCTGTCCCGACAGAGCTCTGCTGAGGTCGCTCACTCCCTCTCTCTCTCACTCGCTCATTGTGTTTCTCCCGGTGCTGCAGGCTGCCCTTTTGTACTGGGCTCCTGCCTCCATTGGTGCTTTTTTCTGCCCACAAAGAAATCTGCAGCAGTCCCAACAGAGCTCAGTTGAGCTCGCTCACTCCCCCTCTCTCACTCACTCATTCTTTTTCTCCTGTCGCTGCAGACTGCCCTTTTGTACTGGACCCCTGCCTGCACTGACACCTTTTTCTGCCCACAAAGAAATCTGCAGCAGTCCCAACAGAGCTCTGTTGAACTTGCTCACTCCCCCTCCCTCACTCGCTCGTTCTGTTTCTCCCAGCGCTGCAGGCTGCCCTTTTGTACTGGGCTCCTGCCTGCCTTGGTGCCTTTTTCTGCCCACAAAGAAATCTGCAGCACTCCTGACAGAGCTCAGTTGAGCTTGCTCACTCCTACTCTCCTACCTTCCGCTTCAACCTTTAATCGTCCCAAACACTGATTTCCCAAAGTGACTAAGCTATTCTGCGCTTGGAGCGTGGAAAACATATTTTGGCCAGGATGTGAAAATGACAGCTGTACTTCTCATAAGGAGGTATGAAAAATGCCAGTGTTGAAAATCTGGCGTGAAAATATTACAAATTTGCCAAGTTACAAGGGTGCATGGAAACTGCACAATGTACGCTCGTAACACAGACATTTTATGGACTTTCATCACAAAATTTTCAACATAGGCATTTTATGACCTCTGTTAATGAACAGTGTCTGTGATTTTCCTAACATATCCCGAACACTGATTTCCCACAGTGACCGTGCTATTCTGTGTCAGAAGTGCGAAAACACATTCCGGCGAGGATGTGAAAAATGACAGATCTACTGTTCATAAGGAGGTGTAGAAAAATGCCAATGTTTAAAATTTGTAGTGAAAATATTGCAAATTCGAGAAGTTACGAGCGCGCGTAGCAACTGTGCAATGCATGCTTGTAAAACATTTTTTAGATTTTTTCCACCAAATTTGCAACATAGGCTTTTTGAGAGCCCACCTCATGAACACCGGCACTGTTGTTTCATTAATCAGTCCCAAAAGGTGATTCCGTGCAGTGACCACAAAATCACCTTTCAGGACTGAATAACACCATGACAGTGGCCGAATTCATGAGGAGTGGTCCCAATAACCTCATGTTGAAAATTTGGTGCCTAAATTCCCCAAAATGCCTGAGATATTCACCAAAGTTGAAAAAACCCTATTTATGCCATTATACAGCTTATCGGCATTTCTTCAGTTCGCGGTCGGCTTTGAAGAGTGCAGACGTGTTTCCCAGTCCAACAAAGATTATTGCACTGGGCTCTGGAGGTACGTGTGGGATGAGGGGGGGTGTGGGGAGGCAGGATGCACAGTTGGTGGGTGCCGGCTGGGGGTGGGACCACAGACTTAACGAGGGACTGTTTTCCGGATAACAGGGTTAAAAAAAATATTGAGGGATATTTTTTTTTTCCAGGGACTTTTGGCACACTGGGGTGGGCTCCCAGCATGCCACCTGAGTGGCTTTGGGGGTGTTGTAGCCAGTGGAGGATTGGGAACCCCTGTCAACACATACCGAGGAGGGGGGAAAGCCGAGGGGGATTGGGCATCCCCATCTACAGACAACAAATTGAGGGGGAGACATTAGGCTGACAGGAGTGGGGCTCCGCCATTGGCAAATTCTAACTGGGAAGGGGGCTGAAGCCAATGAGTATTGGGTGCCTGCTGGCAAAGAATGAAGTATGGATGCCGAGGGGGATTTGGCCCCCCCTCGGCATACAGCAGAAACTTGGGTGTGGGGACATTATGTCGATGGGGACTGGGTTCCCCATCGGAAAACTGGGTCGAGGCATGCAAGGTACCACCCTGCAATGACAGGTCATTCCATCATTGCAGCAGAATGGCTGACGCTGCAATGAAGAGGCGGCCCCTGATTGCAGTGGCTAAAACGTTTCAAGGTGGTGGCATGCTGGGTGAACTAGTGTCAGCAGCAGTGTGCCACCCCACTGGGGAAAGTAGACCAAGCCTTAAAAGACAGTGGGGACATTGGCCACAACAGTGCCGCACCTCCACAACCTGCTTCTGCAGCAAGCTGCTGCAACATGTTTCTTGTGCATGCGCACAAGCAACATATTGAGCTAAGTCAGTAATACATTTTCTTTTTTTTTTCAATTTAAAGTTTATTGATACATTTTCCACAATAAAAGGCAGTTTAAATGACAGCGACATTGACATTCCGATACAATGTAAAGGGATAACTGCCTGACCGACCCTTCCCTCCCCTTACTGCAGTAACCCAGCCTAATGCCCGTCAAATGCCAAGCACTTTACTTAAGGTCTTACATGACAGTGTAGCCTGAGATATACTTAGACCTGAGCCAGATAAATTAAAGAGTGAAGGGGATCCCAGATTTTGGTATATACTGCCATTCTATTGTGAAGACTGGCAATCGCTTTTTCTGTGCACAGATTGGACAAAATTTCTTTTACCCATTCCTGGACAGATGGAGAGGACTTATCTTTCCAGTGGCGTAAAATTAGCTTCTTAGCTGATAAGGCAATCATGGAAATGTGAAACTTTCGTACTTTAACTCTAATAGATGATAAGTCCCCTAACAGACAGATCTCAGGAGTAAAGTACTCCTGAAGGCCCAGCAGAGGATCCAGGAAAGTCTTAATTGAATCCCATAAGGGGGAGATTTTAGGACAGGACCAAAACAGGTGGAGAAGTGTTCCTTCTTCCTGCAAACATTTATTGCATATATTAGAATTCAGATAACCCCACTTCTGTAATTTAACCGGGGTGTAGTACAAGTTATGTAAAATATGATATTGCATAAGATGCAGTCTGTCTTGAGAAATATGTTTATGACATAATCTCCACAGAGAATGCTAATCCAAATAATGTTGAGGGAAAAAATTATTCCAGAATCTTGTTGGGACAACCATTGACGGGAAATCTGGCTCTTGTTAATAGTGAAAGATGGGGAATTCCAGATAGACTGGGCCAAGTCCCGATGAGGGGAATATTGCAAAAATGAACACATTTGTGAATAGATCTTTAAGGAAGTCAATATTATGGGGCACTCCTCGGTCATACGTACCTGGGGGAATTTAAGGAAAAATAATGTAAGGAGGTCCAGATTCTTGGACTTGATTACATCCAGTTCTATTCTAAGCCAAACCGGTTGCTCTTTTTCT
The DNA here is from genome assembly GCA_016271365.2 of Neoceratodus forsteri. Classification (NCBI taxonomy): domain Eukaryota; kingdom Metazoa; phylum Chordata; order Ceratodontiformes; family Ceratodontidae; genus Neoceratodus; species Neoceratodus forsteri. The sequence continues at coordinate 591,680,234 of CM028133.1, read as the reverse complement.
GGGTCGGGGGATACCCATCTCAGACATTTTGCTAAGTGACCAGCCCAGTAATATATAGCCAGATGGGGAATTCATAAACCCCCCTCCAATTTTGGGGCTGCCAGCTTATGATAAGCCAGCCGAGGATATCTGTCAGCCCAGATAAATCTGGTGAATATGCCATGTGTCTATTTAAACCAGAGCAAAGGAATAAAAGTGTTGAGAAGAGATAATGGATAGAAAATTCTAGGAAATATGTTCATCTTAATTATGTTGATCTGGCCCCATAATGAAATAGGAAGTTTGGACCACCTCTCGAGGTCATGAGCTATCAACTGCGAGAGGGAATCCAGGTTTTCCTTAAACCATGTTAGTGGGTTACGAGAAAGCTTAATACCCAAATATTTAAATACCTAGAAGTCCAGCATAAACCAAAAGGACTAATGTCATTTTTGAAAACTTTATGGTTTAATGGGAAAAATAAAGATTTACTAGCTTTCAGTTTGTAATTGGACAGGTCACTAAATCTTGCTATTTCCCTTAGCAAAGCCGGAACAGAGGATACAGGGTGAGATAAGTGTATCAGCAGGTCGTCCGCGTATGCAGTGACTTTGATTTCATGCCGCCCAACTCTAACACCCTGTATAGAAACATTATTGAGAATATTTTGAATGAAAGGTTCCAAATATAAATTAAATAACAAAGAGATAAGGGACATCCTTGCCTAGTTCCTGAATGGAGCGAAAAGGGCTTAGAGAATGCCCCATTCGCAGAGATTCTTGTGGTAGGGTTTTTATAAAGTGTGGCAATCCAGGAAATGAACAGAGAAGGAAAATGAAATGCTTCCAGAACTCGGAACAGAAAGTTCCAGTTCACTCAATCAAATGCCTTCTCGGCGTCCAGTGAGACCAGTCCTGCAGGGAACTCGGCATCCCTGGTAGCCGAGAAGACATGTGATAAGGTGCGTAAGTGATCAGAAGATGAACGCCCTTTCATAAATCCTACCTGGTTTATACCTATCAACTCAGGAAGAACATCAGATCTACTAGACGGGAGAAAGGCAGGAATTACAAGCTTATAATTAGCGCTCTTAGAAAAATCCTACTTATCCTTCTGCTATGTTCAGGCAACGTAGAACTCAACTCTGGCCCCCCAGAAGCTATTGCTTTGCTAGCAGAACTAGCAAATTTAAAAGGAATAAGCTTCTTGCATATTAAAGTATGTAGCCTCCTAAAAAAAGATAACCTTAATACAAACCTGGGTAAATCATACCTCTCCTGACATACTTGTGATTTCCGAAACTTGGCTTAGACCCAGCACCACTGATAGAGAAGTAAACATACCCAACTATGCCTTGTTCAGAGCTGATAGGCATGCCAGAGAAGGAGTAGCTATCTACATTAAAGACAAATTTTCTGCCTTCTGCTTATCCTCGGCATCTGTCGCCAGCGAATTTGAATGCCTAATTCTCAAAGTGGAAATTACACAGACTACTGCACTCTGCGTAATAGGATGCTACAGACCACTGTCTGCTGGCCTACAGCTTGTGTCATATCTAAGGATAAGTTGGGACAGGGGCTGCCAGAAACTATCATTTTAGGAGACCTCAACTTTGACTGGCTCTCTAACACAGCTGCCCCCCTTGCATCCTTCTGTGATGAACATGGGCTGACACAACTTATTACTGAACCAACACACCCAAACGTGAAGAACCCCAGTAAAAGTACACTTTTGGATGTGCTAATGGTGAGCAAACCTCATCTCTTCTCCCACGCTGATGTCTTCTTCTCAGACGCCAGCTACCATTGTTTTATTGCGGGAGTAAGATCCACCAACAACCCAGCACCCATCAGCAAGTTCTCTATGAAGAGATCCGGGCGTAACTTCAATGAACATGCCTACCTAAACGAGCTTAAGTACTCCCCTCAGTGGCAAGATTTCTACCTGGCCAAAATGATTACATCAGCTTACAATATCTTCCACAACATTCTATCAAGGGCCCTTAATAAGTATGCTCCCTTGATTAAAGTTTGAACTAGGACCAAAACCTGTAAATGGTTCACCCCTCAGATCAAGTCCTTGCTTCTAGAAAGAGATAAGCTCTGGAAAAAAGCGTGCAGACTGAACACTGCAGAGGATTGGATCCAGTTCAGGAGACTATGAAATTTATGTACCAAAACAATCAGAGAATCGAAGGCCACCTTCTTCAAATCCGAACTCGACTCTGCCACAAAGAGTCCAATCAAGCTCTGAAACACAATCAATGATCTGCTAGGCCACTCCCCAGGAATTCACTCCCGACCAAGATTACATCTGGCAACTTGACTATAACCGAAAAGATGGATATACTTGATGCATTCAATAACCACTTTGCTACTGCAGGCATGGCATTTGATAACTCCCCTGCAAACATACTTCGCTCTCAGACTGCCAGCCAACTGCCTGAAACTCCGATAGCTTCACCGCCTTTCTCGCTTCAATCTGCCCCACTGAAAGAGGTAGAGGACCTCTTACTTCAGTTGAATACTAGAAAAAGTGCTGGGACCGACACCCTTGACCATTACTTCCTAAAAATTGCCAACCACATACTAGCAATACCCGACACCCACCTTTTTAACTTATCCCTGTCTCAGGGCACCTTACCACCTATATGAAAGACAGCACATGTCATACCACTGTTCAAATCAGGTGACCCTGGCGATCTCAATAACTACAGGCCAATTTCTCTCCTTCCGGTCCTGTCCAAGCTCCTAGAGAAAATTGTAAATGCACAGCTGAGGACTCACCTTGAGTCTAGGGAACTGCTAAACCTATGCAATCCAGATTCAGAGCTAAACATAGCACTATCTCAGCCCTCGCCAAAGTTACTAATGACTGGCAGCGTAATCTTGAGAGCAAAAACTTTATTTGTGCTGTTTTCCTTGATCTAAGCAAGGCTTTTGACACCGTCGACCATAGTCTGCTCCTCTACTCCCTTCAAACCATAGGTGTGGACCCCTCCTCTCTGTGTTGGTTTACTGACTATCTTACAGGGTGCCTTCAACAAGTTAAAGTTAAAGGAGGCCTGTCCCCCTTAAAAACTCTGCAAAGAGGGGTACCTCAAGGTTCTATATTAGGGCCCTTACTTTTTGCAATCTACATTAATAACATCGACTACTGTATAAAAGAAGCCAACATCCATCTGTTTGCAGATGATACAGTTCTTACGTGAGTCGCCTAACACCTGAAGCTGCCTGCAATGACCTACAGTCAGAATTCAACCTTTGCAAAGCCAACTCCTCCAGAAAAGCTACTCTTAATGCCAAAAAACTAAAGCGATGGTCCCTCCCTTTTATCCGCATAGCTAACCCTGTGTCCAGTGGGACAGTTCCCAAATTACCACAGTTCTAGGTGAAAACTAGAATTTGTTACAAAATTCAAGTATCTGGGAGTTTGATAGACCAAAGACTCTCCTTCATTGAACATATCGAGGACTTGCTAAAACGACTTTGGCAAAGGCTTGGACTGTTTTTTAGAATCAACCAATTTCTCACCAGAGATGCCAAGAAACAACTGGTCCAATCCATTTTCCTATCATTGGTTGATTACGCTGATTTTCTCTACAGCCAATGCCCCAACTCTTACATGGCTAAACTGGACACACTCTACCATCGAGCACTGAGGTTTATAACGGGACTCCCCTTCGACACACATCACTGCACCCTTTATGCAGCAGTGGGGTGGACATCACTAAAGTTCAGGCGCCACAGAAACGCTGCTCTCTGGACCTATAGAGCCATCTCTAATAAGCTGCCTTACTATATCTCCTGCTGTCTTCCCCTGAGTATAATTGGGAAATACGCGTTAAGAAGTTACTCAGCTATTACCCTTAAAGTACCCAAAGCAAAATCCCACTTCGGCAGGGCAGCCATAAGCTTCGTGATACCTACCTTATGTAATGATCTACCAAAAAAACTCAAATTAAGCACTCTAATCGGTATAAATGCCTTCAAGACTCTTTATTTCCATACAATCAGAGAAGTATGTAACTGCTTCACCCACTCAGACCCAGTACCGGTGTCTGCACTGGTATATAGCCACGCCTAGACCCAATTTTAAGTACTGACCCCCCAGCTTGCTCCTCACCAGCCTAATTGTTCTCTCTCTTATCCCCCTGTCTTATCAACACAAGGCCCGTCCATCCCCTTATTCTTCCTTTCCCAACCTCGGATAGGAGCTCACTACCCTGGGTTGTGACATCCTACCATGCCCCATACTTTATAGCATTCAATCCCGTGGCTCACACATACTCCTTTCTCCATCCACCTTCTCCACATCCCATTTTACCAACTCCTCTCTGTGCACCGTGCCCTCCTAGCCTTTCTTCCCCTACCTCCCTCCCTTCCCCCCTACCTTCACCTCTACCTGGTATATATTTTTATTTTATTTTTTTCTTCCGTTACTTCCTCCTGCAACCTTAGATAACCTGCTTTATCTTCCTATAGACAATTCTATGTATGTAAATACCGTGTAATCTGTACAATATCTGTATAATTCTTTGTACATATGAACTTCTTTTTCTTCCTCTCTGTAAAGAGTATTATCTGTATTGCCTTGTAAATACCTGTGTTGACCTGTATATACAATTGTTCATGCTCCACCCAGGTCCGTCTTGCAAATGAGCTTCTGCTCAACGATGAACACCTGGTTAAATAAAGACTTGATTGATTGATTAAAATAAATAAAGACTTGATTGAAGAACTACCTTTAACCTATTGGCTAATATTTTGGAGAGAATTTTAATATCCTGATTTAAAAGTGAGATAGGTCTGTAACTCACAATAAGCTCAGGATCTTTATCTGGTTTGGGGAGAAGAACAATTAAGGCCTCAAAAAGGTGAGAGTCGGCCTCCACCCCAGCTAAAATATGTTGAAATAAACTGCAAAGTACTGGTAATAAAAGGTCCTGAAAAACTTTATAAATTAAGGAGAAAAAACCATCGTGGCCGGGGACCTTGTCTGCTGGTAATTCACTAATAACCTCTGCAATTTCTTCCTGAGAAATAAGAGTAACCAGAAAATCCTTGTGTCGTTCAGAGAGAGAGGGCAAGTGAGAATCCTTCAGATAAGTCTCCATACTCCCAGGGCAAGGGGGATGTTCCATGTCACTGTACAAATTTGTATAGTAACGGGCGAATTCTTGAACTATTTCAGTGGGAGATACTTTTAAGGATCCATCAGCCATTGCCCTGATAGGAGGGATAAATTTCACTGATTCTTGTTGCTTAATACGCAGTGCCAGTAGGCACCCAGCCTTTTCTCCCTGGTCAGTATAACTAGCTCTTGTATGAATAATAGCTAATTCTGCTTTGTCTCGGAGTAACTCCAAATATCTATCTTTCAACACTAAGAGTTTCCTCCTATCCTCGTCAGGAGGATTAATCGAGAAATTATTTTCAAGTGATCTAATTTGGGATAGTAAAGATATTAATTTCTTCTCCTATGCCCTTTTCCTGCCTACCGCCATGCTGATAAGGATCCCTCTCATGAAGGCCTTAAAGGCCCCCCACAAAATATCCGGCTTTGCACTATCTAAAGGGTTAGATGAAAAAAAGGACTTGATTTGCTCCATTATAAGTTTGCACTATTTAACATCTTTGAGAAGTTGTTCATTAAGTTTCCATCTGGTTTCCCTGTTAGGTAAATTAAGCAATACCAATTTACATAATACTAGTGAGTGGTCGGAGGTTGGGCCAGGTTGAATCAAGGAATTCTTAACCCCAGGTAATAGGCACTGAGAAATAAGTATGTATCAATGCGGGACTGTGAGCCGTAGGCCATTGACCTGAAGGTAAACTCCCTAGAATCAGGATGTAAAACACGCCAGACATTGCAGAGCCCGCATTGATCCAATAGATCTTTAAAAGCCTTCTGCCCCGGAGTGACCCCTCCCAGACCTCTACCTGATCTATCCAAATTAGACTCAAGTACTTGGTTAAAATCCCCCCCCTAAAATTATCCTGATGGGAAACATTGGGAGAATAGCAGATATAAGTCTGATAAAAAATCCTGGGTCATCTATGTTAGGGCCGTAGATACTGCCAAGTAATAATGGAACAGACCAGAGAGTACCTTTAACAAGGATAAACCTTCCCTCGGGGTCTTTAATAACCTGTGTAGAAACGAAGGGAATACCCCTATTAATCATGAGCATGACCCCACAGCTATTTGTAGATCCCTGGGCATTGTAAACCAGTCCCACCTGTTGTCTCCTTAACTGTGAAGCTTCCACTTCTAATAAATGGGTTTCCTGTAAAAAAAGTTATCTGAGAACTTAGTAAGCTTAAATGTTTAAGAGCCTGATATTGTTTGTGCTTTTTCCTGATCTCCTTAACATTCCAAGTCGCAAAAGTTATCTCTTTAGCCATCCAGTAATGGTAGTTAGACTTAGTGTATTCAGCTCAGCACACGGGATACATAGTACCTGCAACCTTACACCCATGGTTACTGCAGTAAAGCCTCCCTCCTCCCTAACCCCCACATTTAAGTCCATCCTACCCCCTTCCCACCCCCTACCCTCCAACAATACCCCAAAACCTGCCCCAACCCTCTGTTGTCACAAGCAACGCTAGCACAGTACCGGTGCTTTTCCTTCATCTCCCACCCCCCTATGATGCACCCCTGTTAATGAAAAAGCTTACATTCCGCTAACCTCATATAGAAAACGAAGCAGTGCTGGTTACCCCCAGAAAAAGAGAGAACGGTCCTGGGCTTTCAATACCACCACACCAAAGTGTTAACATGATGAGAACCTATTAGAAAAGGGTCGCAGCGGGAGATCACGTGATGCAGAGTGCTGAGCAGCAGCTCCCTCAAGAAGCTCCTGCCTCCCGTTAATTATTTATCTCATTTTGGCATTCTAATTCACTATTTTCTCTTGCTTTAGAGATTTAATGTTGTGTAATAGCTGTGGCACTCTAGTCTGGTTATATCTCGGATGGATTGAGGCTTACATGAAGAAAGCCCCACAGAAGCATACCCCTCCAGCAACTCCTGAGAAGGCCTCTAAGAAATCCAGGGCCTTGGGAGGTTCTGGGCCTGATCCTCCATGCCAAATTGGTGATCAGGAGCCTTTAACGCTTTCCAGATTTCTTGAGGAGTTTAAACCCTTTTGAGAAGAAATGAAGGATATGGCAATGGATTTGAAATCGTTATCTAGAAAGCTGGATGAACTCTTGCTGTCTGTGTCTGATAATACAGCCTGAATTGCTTCTATTGAGAAAAGAATTAGTAGTCTCGACCCTGATCTGGTCTTGATGTGCCAGAAATTGTCTCATTTTGAAGCTAAGCTCGAGGACCAAGAGGGTCAGAGCCGAAGAAATAACATAGTGATCCTCGGTTTACCAGAGGGAGAGGAAGGCCAACACATTGGGGCATTTGTTCAGAAGATGGTTGAGCGGGTGGCTGGCTCATCTCCATTTGGCCCCAGCTACATTATAGAGCACGCCCACAGGGCTTTATGGCCTAAACCATCCCCGGGGATCCCCCCCCCCGCCCTATTGTGTGCTGGTTTTTGAATTATTTGGAGAGACAGCATTTCCTGCAAAAAGTGCAAGCTTTGCAAGAGGTTCGCTGGGAAAATATAAAGTTGAGAATCTCACAAGATCTACCCGTCTCAGTTCACTTGAAATGCAAAGCATTCCACCCTATTGTTTCTAAGCTAATTGCAGCAGGCTTGAAGTTTAGGATGGGTTACCCAGCCAGACTACAGGTTTCAACTAATGGATCCTGGAAAATCTACAAAGACCCTGAAGAGGCTTTGTTGAGCCTTAAATCCACGTTGCCAGATCTCTTTAAGGACTCTTGAATGGTTGTGGTGCAAAATGGAGTACTACACGGAGTCAAGAGTTTGAACTTTCATTTCTTCCTTTAGAGAAATCTTCTAAATGTGAAGACTCGGGAAATTGCATTTACCGCTTTGGACTGGGGGGATCATTGCAGACCGCCCCGACTTTTCTTTTCTTTCTGTTTTATAATGGGCCCATACTGGTCTGAAGCAGTGGACACTTGGGTTTGGGGCCTACTCAGGGGGGGATTTGTGTGCCAAGTTTTGGCAGTTACTTTTGTTGGGGACTGAAAGAGCCTAGTTTGATTGGCTGTGGGCTAGTTTCTCATTTTTCCTTGTTTGGATTGGTACTAGGATGGTCCTGGGCTTTCTCCATTCCCATCTTTCATTTAGTCAGGTCAGGGAATTGGCCACTAGAGGGCATTCCAACCTTTGGGGACTCGCGAGGAAGCACTACTCGAGGAGGATTTAGCAGTGTTTCACTAATTAATTGGTGCATAGTACTCTCAATTTGCAGGGAGGACCTGTGCATTGGGTGTAGGCTCGTTCTGGGTAGAGGCAGTTATTATGCCTTCCCCTCCGGTGGAGTGATCCCAGCTTTTCCCATCTCAATTCCTGCTGTCAATACGAGCTGAGGTATCTTTCCCTTTAGGGGTTTCTGGTCCGGTCTTGGTTACAGGTGGCTCACCCTGTGCTCCTCGTCTCAATCCGGGTTATCATGAACACTTGGGTAGTGTAGTGGTCTCTCTATGGTCCCTCCAGCACAAATTCCCTTAGGTCCATGCTCTGGCTGGATCGAGGTGAAGGCCCAGAACCATTCTCTTTCATTAGGGGTATAACTCGCAGTGCTCGGTTTTTACAGACTGCAAGTTGAGTGCAACAGCGCTAACTGTCTGGGTTCATTATCGGGGGGCAGGAGTAGAGGATTAGAACCAGTACTGTTCTGAACGTTGCTTGTGACAGTTTGGTGGGGGGAGTGTGGGTGGGGTTTGGGGCATGGTTCGAGGGAGGGGGGATAGAGGGGATGGGTGGCTTATATTTTTGGGGGGGCTAGGGAGGAGGGTGGGCGTTACTGCAGTAACCCTGGGGATACATGTAAAGGGGATATACATCTCGTGTACTGAGTGTAATTAGTTTAGTCCAACTACTTTTCTAGATGGCTAATGAGCTAACATTTGCATCTTGGAATGTTAAGGGGATCAGAAAGCAACACAAGCAATATCAGGTTCTCAAGCATTTAAGTTTGTTCAGTTCACAGATAACCATTTTGCAAGAAACCCATTTATTAGAAGCTGAAGCATTGCAATTAAGGAGGCAGCAGGTGGGATCGATTTATAGTGCCCAGGGCACCACAAATAGCTGTAGGGTCATGCTCATGATTAACAGGAGTATTCCATTTGTTTCCACACAAGTGATTAATGATACCGAGGGTAGGTTTATCCTGGTTAAAGGTACCCTTTGGTCTGTCCCAATATTATTGGGCTGTGTTTATGGCCCTAATCTGGATGACCCTGGATTTTTTATGAGGCTTGTATCTATCATTCTCCCAATGCTTCCCATTAAAATTATTTTAGGGGGAGATTTCAATCAAGTACTTGATCCTTATTTAGACAGACTGGGCAGTGGCCTGGGTGGGGCTACCCCCGAACAGAAAGCATTTAAGGATTTATTAGACCAATGTGGGCTCTGCAACGTCTGGCGTGTTTTACACCCGGATTCTAGGCAGTTTACCTTTAGGTCTATGGCACATGGCTCGCAGTCCTGCATTGATTACTTACTCATTTCTCAATGTCTCCAGCCTGGGGTGAAGACCTCCTTGATTCAACCTGGCCCAATCTCCGATCACTCACTAGTAGTATGCAATTTGGTACTGCTCAATTCATCTAATAGGGAAACTAGATGGAAACTCAATGACCAGCTCCTTAAAGATGTTAAATGTTGCAAACTTATAAGGGAACAAATAGAATCCTTTTTTTCATTAAACCCTTTAGACAGTGCAAAACCTGATATCTTGTGGGGGGCCTTCAAAGCCTTCATGAGAGAGATACTTATTAGCATGGTGGTTGGTAGGAAAAGAGCGTGGGAGAAGGAACTAAAATCCTTACTAACCCAAATTAGATCTCTGGAAGTTAATCTTCAGGCCAATCCTCTAGATGAGAATGCTCAGAAACTCTTGAAGTTAAAGGTTAAATACTTTGGGCTACTTCAAGAGAAAGCAGAAATAGCCATTATTCATACCAGGGCTAATTACACTGATCAGGGGGAGAAAGCAGGACGTTTACTGGCATTGCATATTAAACAACAGGAATCAATGATATTTATCCCTCCCATTAGGTCAGTGGCAGATAGATCCCTTAACGTGTCTCCCACTGAGATAGCTCAATAATTTGCTGTTTATTATTCTAAATTGTATAGTGACATGGAGCACCCCCCGTCCTGAAGATATAGAGGGTTATTTAAGGGATTCCCACTTGCCCCCTCTCGCTGGTCAGTGTGGTGACACTCTGGTTGTCCCTATTTCCCAGGAGGAAATTGCTAAGGTTATTAGTGAACTGCCTGCTGACAAGGTCCCTGGTCCAGATGGATTTTTTGCTTTATTTTACAAGGTCTTTCGAGACCTCCTCCTACCAATACTTGGTCGCTTATTTCAGAAAATCCTATCTGGGGCGGAGACAGATCCATATCTCTACGAGGCCTTGATTGTCCTGCTTCCTAAACCTGATAAAGATCTCGAATTGGTCCAAAGTTACAGACCTATCTCACTTTTAAACCAGGATATTAAGATCTTCTCTAAAATTCTGGCTAATAGGTTGGCAGTGGTTCTTCCTGGGTTAATAGGTACAAATCAGGTTGGATTAATGAAAGGGCACTCATCTTCTGACCATTTACGCATCTTGTTGCATGTCTTCTCGGCTACCAGGGACGTGGAGTTCCCTGCGGGCTTGGTTTCCCTGGATGCTGAGAAGACATTCGACCATGTGAACTGGATCTTTTTGCTCTGCACTCTGGAGGCCTTCCACTTCCCTTCTCTGTTTATTTCCTGGATTGCCACCCTTTATAAAAATCCCTCAGCAAGAATTTCCACGAATGAGGCCTTCTCCCATTCTTTCTCGCTTCACTCGGGCACTAGGCAGGGGTGCCCCCTTTCCCCTCTATTATTTAACTTATATCTGGAACCTCTTATTCAAAATATTCTCAATAATGATTCCATACAAGGGGTGAGAATTGGGCAGCATGAAGTCAAAGTCACTGCATATGCAGATGACCTGTTAATGCATCTGTCCCACCCGGTATCCTCGGTCCTGGCCCTACTAAGGGAAGTAGTAAGGTTTAGTGCTCTGTCCAACTACAAATTGAATGCCAGTAAGTCCCTATTTTTCCCCATTAAATCACAAAGTTTTCAAAACTGACATTAGCCCTTTTGGACTATGTTGGACACCCAGGTCATTCAAATACCTGGGTATCAAACTTTCACGTAACCCCCTAGCATGGTTCAAGGAAAATTTAGATTCTCTATTGCAGGGGATTATGCATGACCTTGAGAGGTGGTCTAAACTCCCTATTTCTTTATGGGGCTGGATCAACATAACTAAGATGAATATATTTCCTAGGATTTTTTACCCGTTGTCCCTTCTCAACACCTTCATTCCTTTAACCTGGTTCAAAAAGGTACATGGTGTTTTCACTAGATTCATCTAGGCTGACAGGTATCCCCGTTTGGCTTATCATAAGCTGGCAGCCCCAAAACTGGAGGGGGGGCTGCAAATCCCCCATCTGGCTATATATCACTGGGCTAGTCACCTTGCAAAATGTTCGAGGTGGGTATCTCCCGGTCCAGAAGAAATGCAACTCATCTGGCTCAAAATAGAATTGGATGCAATCAAGGACAAAAATCTGGATCCTCTCGCGTTATTTTTTCTTAGGTTATCCCAAGTAAGTGTGGCTGTAGAGTTCTCCATGATAATGACTTCCTTAAAGGTCTACTCACAGATATGTTCCTTTCTGCAGTATTCCCCCCATCTGGACCTGGCCCAGTCTCTCTGGAACTCTCCATCATTTACTATTAGCAAGAGTCAAATTTTCCGACTTTGGTTGCCTCAACTGGGAGAGGAGAAGCTCTTGGCTTTCACTGATGGTGGGGGACATTGGTTATCAGTGGAAGAGATGGTTAGGAAATTTCTCATCCCACCTTCTTCCTATTTTAAAGTCCTGCAATTGAAACACTTACTTGTAGTTACCCTGGGTAGTACTCCGCCTTCTCAGAATATCTCTTCTCTGATACCAGAGGTATCCCCACTTTCTGGCTCTCCTGGTGCAATTTCTAAACTATATCAGGTTTTGTTTCATAAATAGTTTGGGGGCCCATTTGGGCCATCAAGATTTTGGAGTAATTTTTTCCCTCACCTTCAGCTGGATTGGCACTCTCTCTGGAAGTCATGTCATAAATTTATTTCTCAAGATAGATTGCATCTCATGCAATACCATGTATTGCACAACTTATATTACGCCCCGGCCAAACTTCACAGGTGGGGTTACCTAGACTCAAATAAGTGCAACAAATGTTCACAGGATGAGGGCACACTTTTTCATATGCTTTGGTCTTGTCCAAGAATTTCCACCTTATGGGTTTCAATCCAAACTTCCTTAGACCAATTGTTGGGCCTCCAAGAATATTTTACCCCTGAGATATGTGTGTTAGGGGACCTGTCCTCTATTAGAGTTAGGGTATGCACATTTCATATTTCCATGGTTGCCCTGTCGGCTAAGAAAATAATTCTCCATCACTGGAAAGTCAGGTCCTCTCCTTCTTTTCAGGAATGGGTAAGTGGAGTATTATCTAATTTGCGCATGGAAAAAGCAATAGCCAGTCTGCACAATAATCTGGCAGTTTACACTAGAATTTGGGATCCCCTTCGCTCACTAATCTCTCTGGTTCCAAACTAAACCTATACTAGGGTTATTGCTCCTGCACGATTTTTGGTTAGATGCTCAGCATCCATGGGTACTGAGATGGGTTACTGCAGTAAGGGGAGGTTGGGGGGTGGGCAGCATCTTTTCACTATGCATCGATAAGTCTCTATCAGTTTTCTCTGTATGCTGCCTTTTATGGTGGAAAATGTATGAATAAACTTTAAATTAAAAAAAAAAAAGGAAAGGGTCGCAGCAAAAGCCATATACAACCCAGGTAGCCATGGAAACCCGAATGAAACTGAGAGAGAGAATTGAAATCATCCTTGTCTCGTGAGGCAGTTATGCAAGAACTAAAACCAGATCGGGAACCCAGTGAGGGGGAGTGACCTCTGCCACAGACTGAGAGCAAGGATCGAGAAAGAGATAGTAACCACATCTCAGGAAGGGAAGACTGAAAAAAACGTCTTCCCAGAGGTAACCAGCCTCCAAGTGCAATGGCTCTCCATGCGAGAATTAATTGTCCTGCACTCGAGTCTAATGAGAAGATTCAGAGAGATCCCCCTCGAATTGAGGGCTGCACCCCCGTGAGTTACTAATGCCTGGTACGCCCTCTAGTGACCAATTCCAGGTCATGGTAGAGTGAAAGTGAGCTGCAGAGAAAGCCCAAGACTGCTCTAATTCCCAATCCAGATGAAATAAACATGAATCTAAATCTCAGCAAAACCAATTCCCCTTTCTATTGTGTTTACCATACAGAGAATACTGAAACTTGAAATATTACTCCCCCTGTAAACAAACCCCGAGACCCTAAGTGTCCTTTGCCCTTAACCAGCGTAGGCCCTCTGCAATTGGGGCCAAGGAAACTAGTAGCAAGCGCGCCCTGTACTGATCCCCCCAGTCCAGGCAAAACAGGGGAAGTTTCCCATCCAACTCGCACTGAAAGGTTTCTCAAAGAGAGAAAAAACGAAAGTTCCAATTCTCAGCTCCACGCAGCTCTTCATCCTGCAAACACAGCATCTCAGGGTTCCCTAAATAGATCTGGTAGCGTAGATTTAAGGCTCATCAGGGCAGCTGCAGGATCATCATAGTTGGACCAGGATCCATTTACTAGAACCTGTAACCTGGTCGGGTATCCCATCCTGAATTTCAGGCCTGCCGCAATTATCTTAGAGACAATAGGATGGAACGCTTTCCACTTCAGACGAACTGAGCCAGGCAAATCTTGTGAAATTCTCAGTTTCATGTTCTCCCAGCGAACCTCTTGCAAAGCTCTCACTTTCTTCAGAAAATGCTGCTTCTCCAGGTAGTTCAGAAACCGACAGATAATGGGACGGGGGGGGTCCTCCAGAGAAGGCTTAGGCCGTAGGGACCTGTGAGCACGCTCTATAATATAGACAAGGCCAAAGGGAGAGGGGCCGGCGACCCACTCCACCAACTTCTGCACAAATGACACAACGTGTTGGCCTTCTTCTCCCTCCGGTAACCCAAGTATCACAACATTGTTTCTGCAGCTGCGGCCCTCTAGATCTTCGAACTTGGCTTCAAGACGAGACAACCTCTGACGCATAGACACCAGATCGGGATCAAGATTTTCTAACTTTTTCTCCATTGAGACTATTCGAGCTGTGTTATCAGAGACAGCGAGACTTCATCTAATTTTCTGGAAAGAGACTTCAGATCCATCGCCATTTATTTCATTTCCTCATGAAAGGGCTTAAACTCTTCAAGGAACCTAGTGAGCGTTAAAGGTTCCTGTTCTCCGAATTGACTCGGAGGATCAGGCCTCTCAGGCCCACCCAAGGCCCTGGATTTCTTGGAGGCCTTTTTGGGAGTAGCGGGGGGTGTGCTTCTGTGGGGCTTTCTTCATGTAAGCCTCCATCCGCCGATCTAACACTCAAACCAGGCTTCCAAAGTGTTCAGACAGCACTGAATCTCGAAAGCAGAGGAAATAGGGAAATTCGGGACATCCAAAAAAGACTATTTAGTGATCGGAAGGCAGGAGCTTCTTGAAGGAGCTTCTACTTAGCACTCTGCATCACGTGATCCTCCAGTAATACATTTTCTTATGTTGCCTCCAGGCTAGGTAGTAGCAAGAGAAGAAGACTATGCACATCATATGAAGGACAATGTATTGTCTTTGGCTAATAACCACACTGTAAACACTTTGAGAGGTTGCCAAGACATCATTGTAAACCTTGAGAGCACAGCTTAAGAAGTTTTCAGATGTCATGGCAACCTCAAGAAGAGTTTTCAGCATGGTTGTTAACCAAAGACCATACATTACATTTTATAGTGTATGGGCTACCAAGATTGTGTAATCACAGACTGAATTACTTTTCTGAGTAATTCCTTACCTTAAGCAGTTGTAAATCATGCAGAAAGATTCCTCTGCAATGTTTATTGTGTGTTCATCACAACACTATTCATTGGTACAGCCTGGCGCAAATCAATTAAATTAATACGAACATTTTAAATATTTTTCTCAAAGAGGAACATTGAATGTTCTGAGCATTCTATTTTGTTATGCTATTGAAGTTCCTTACTGTACTTACTATAACAAAAAGTAATATAGCTGGCCAACCATTTGGATGAGCACTGTTTAGAAACTGGAATGCCCTCTTTCCCATGGGTGAAAGAAACAAACAACTGGGAGGACTTCCTGCAGTTCTTCGTGTGGTGTGTATAGTACCTGAGAATTATATGCACATCTGAAGTATGGAGCAATGATTCCCCTGGATTGGCTTGCTCTGAGTAATAAACAGGGAGGTGGATAGATTGATTTAAAATAAACTCAGGTACTTCCTTAGGAAGAAACATAGTGTTGATACACAAAGACACTCTGGGCCAGATTTTCAAAGGGGCATTACATTCATGCAAGCTGCATCAAACAATCACCTTTCATCAGATCTAGGTGTGCCAATATGTGCACCATATTTTGCAAGAAAAGCATTCTCTGAGGCAAAGTCCTCCAAACAAGAAGTCCACTGCATCAACAGAATGATGCAATGGACGAGAATGATGCAAGCTGCACCAAAAAGAATAATGGTGCATGTTGAGTCAAAAAAAATGACTCAAGGAGCGAAAATTACACAACTTGAGTCAAAAAAATGGTGCAAGTTGAGTCAAAAAAAGGCTCAAGGAATGAAAATGATGCAAGTTGAGTAAAAAATGGTGCAACTTGAGTCAAAAAATGATGCAAATGATGAGAATGATGCATGTTAAGTCAAAAAATACAGCAGATGAAATGGCCAAGACTAAGCCCCCAAAATGTGCTAAACTAGTCCAGTAGGGGAATATTGGACCTTAAAGTAGTATAGTCAGGACTGACTGCCAGCTGTTGGCATTTTTGTTTTCACAGTTAGTAAACTTTATTAGAGGGAAGGTTTGATTTTCTTTCCAAACATACCAAAGAGGTCATTAGATGTTATATGACATACATGTATGGTTCACAACATAATCACACGTAGATCTGTAGATTAGAATTGTATACAGTAGAATCGCTAACCTGCTCCTACTTAACTACCCTCCTTCCCCCTCTTCCCTCTCCGTTTTTCATCCGTTCTTTCCCCCTTTCCCCTCCCATTCCGTACGTAAGATCTTTAGTCTGTGGACATTAGATATCTTCTATTATCGTTGTTGGGAGCTGCAATTTCAGTGATACATTTATAACTATTACCTAATGAAGTGTGGTATTCTCTATTACCATCTATCAGATGGTTAACAGTGTGTATAAGGGTGCCCATATCTTTTGGTAATGGGCTATGGTATTTTCTGCTTGAAGGGCAGAGGGTATCTCTCTGAACCACTCTGTAAAGGAGGGAACATTCTGATCCAGCCAATGCCTTAAGATAATCTTTTTTGGCACATAATAATATCAGTGTCATATGTTTATGTTGATTGCCAATTAAGTAATCACCGTAGTCCCCCAGTACACATATTTCTGTCCTGAAGGAATCTGTGAGACCTAACAGAGGATCGATTTTGGCTTTAATAGCAGTCCATAACGGTAAAGATTTTTCATACTCCCATAAAATATGTAGTAATGTTTCAGGATATTTTCGACACCTTGAACACAAATTTGAAGAGAGTTTACCCATTTTGTATAGTTTAGCTGGTGTATAGTACAAATCATGTATAACATAGAATTGTAGAATATGATATCTGGTCCATTTTATGTCTTGATAAAGCTAGGACCATATCTTGGACCAAGATTGTGGTATAACAGAGATAGGCGGTAACACCTGATCCCAGATATAATTTGGAGGGCCCCTCAAAACTTCCATACTGTCCCTGAGAAGACAATAAAAGAAGGAAATAAGATGAGAAGACGGTAAACCGGAAATGGTTGGTAAGATTGGCTCAGCCATGTTCTGGTCCCATGGACCTGGTTCGAAGTGTTGAGAGAGCATATGTGTAATTTGAAAATATCTAAAACAGAAAGAGATAGGTAGGTTAAAATTTGCACAAGCTGTGTGGAAAAACATGAGTTTCTGTTCAATGAGTAGGTCTTGACTATAAGATGGGCTCCCAAGGGCCAGAAATGGGGGGTAAGGGATTTCTTACCAATCACAAAATTCAGATTGTAAAAAATGGGTTGTGAGACATCTTTTTTCAATGATACCTGAAAAGTATTACATATCTGGGTGTGTACTAGAAGTGTGGTCTTAATGGGAGTATCCTGGAGACTCTTAGGAATACATTTAATAGGTACGTAGACTAGGGCTTTAAGATTGCACTCACGGAACTGACAAAGGGATTTTTTCTATTTGTAACCATAAAGGAGAGTATTGCTTTGGGTCCTCATTTAAACTGTCCATCAATCAGTGTGTAAGAATCGTGCAGGTGGTAGAGAAATAGTAGAGAAGAAAGTCGGGAAATTGTAGACCACCCGCTTCCTTGTTTCTCTGCAATTTGAATAGAGCCCATCTGGATGCTTTACCACACCATATGAAATTAGAGATCATTCTGTGCACTTGTGTAAACCATTGCTTTGGGAGGAAAAGACTTGTCATTTGTAAGGGGTAAAGTAGCCTGGGAAGGACATTCATTTTTATCACGTTGATCCTTCCCCTGAGGGAAAGGTGAAGGGGAAGCAGGTCCCAGTGGGCAAAATCTGTTTTTACTTGAGTTAGAATTCTATCCAGATTATGCTGCTTCATTGTGGACTCAGAACAAGAGAGCCATATCCATAGATATTTCATTTTGTCTTTAACCCAGCGAAGATCTAAATGGGAGATTTCGTCTGAAAGCGTGTAATGATTCAGGGGCATTACTTCTGATTTGGATATATTAAGTTTGTAGTTGGAAAACTTACCAAATTCTTCTATAATCTCAAATGCAGCAGTAATCAAGGTAGAAGGATATGAGACATGAAGCAGTATGTCATTGGCATACACCGACAATGAATATTGATGGGGTCCTATGGATATACCAGAGATTGAAGGAGAGAGATTGATATGCCTAATAAGCAGTTCTAGATAAAGATCAAATAGAAATGGAGACAGTGAACATCCCTGTCTGGTGCCTTGTTGGAGGGCAAATGGCTGTGAGAGAAAACCATTACAGAGTACCCGTGCAATTGGATTAGTGTAAAGTACTTTAATCCAATTGATATATTGTGAGGGGATGCCAAATTTAGGCAAGAGATAGAAAAGATAGTCCCAGGAGACTCTGTCAAAAGTTTTCCTTGCGTCCAGGGAAACCAACACAGATGGAATCAGGGAATCCCTGGACGCAGAGATCAAATGTGCCAGTTTGCGCATGTGATCAGAAGGGACCCTACCCGCCACAAAGCCTACTTGTACTCTACTTATTAGTCCATGCCATACCTTGGCCATTCTATTAGCTAGGACCTTAGCCAATATTTTCATGTCTACATTGATCAGGGATATAGGGTGATAATTAGGAATCTGTAGGAGATCCTGTCCTGGTTTAGGTAAGACTACAATCGTGGTCTCAGTAGGGCGTAATCTGCGATTCCATGTTTGTATAGATTATTATATGTATTTAAGAGAATTGGTACCAACTGCTTCTTAAAAGTTTTATAAAATTCGGCAGTATAGCTGTCTGGGCCAGGAGCTTTATCTGTTGGGATGGAGTCGATAACAAAGTTTATCTCTACAGCAGAGATAGGAGCTTTAAGCAGATCCGATTGGTTGGGATCTAATTAAGGAAGTGGAGCAGACTGTAGAAATTGGTCTACTTTGGCTGGATTGAAAGTGGTGAGTGGTTGAGAGTACAAGACCTTATAATATTCCCGGAAACATTGAACAATTTCTTTAGGGGAGGTAACTGTTTGCCCTTGTGAATTGCAGATGCAGGGAATCACTCTATCTGTGGTCTGCACCATAAGACGAAGAGCCAGCAGTTTACCCGCCTTGTCACCCTGGTCAAAATAATGGATTTTGGAATGTAAAAGCAAATGTTTGTCTGTTTCTGTTAAAAGGGAGTTATACAGAGCTCTAAGGGTTTCCAAATTCTGGATTTCTTCAGGGGTCAGAGTATTCGTAAGTGCCAACTCCAAACTTCTTATTTCCTGAAGAAGATTAGATGTGACTTGAGAGGTAATTTTCTTCTTTATAGTGGCCAGGCTAATAATCTCCCCCTTCAAAGAACATTTAAGAGCTCCCCAGAGATAATCCAATTTTAACATGGACTGAGTATTGTCAGTAAGAAAGTTATCAAGGAATTTTATCAGTTGGGAGACCAAATGATCTGACCTCAGAAGCTGATTGTTGCATCTCCAAACCTTATCCCTGATTAAAGGATACCCTGGAGTCCAGCAAATCAGTGTGGGATGATGATCCGAGATGATCTTGGGAAGGTAATTGCATGACTGAATGGTAGAAAGATGCCCAGTATCCAGAAGAAAGTAATCAATTTGGGAAGATGAGTTAGGAGGAATGGAATAAAAGGAGTACTCCCTCAAAAGAGGAAATAGAGCTCTCCAGGGACCTATCAAGTCCACCGAATCCATCATTTCTCTGAGAGCCAATTGTGTGGGCGAAAGAGATAGATTTAAACCTCTTGAATGGTCTAGAGTATTGCAGTATACAACATTCCAGTCACCTCCCAGTATTATGGGAAAGGAGGTCCAAGAAATCAATTTATTCATGAGAGAGACAAAAAATTGGGGGTCTTCTTTTGTTGGGCTGTAAACGGATCCCAATACTACCTCGGCATGGCCGAGAAGAGCTTTAATAAGAATGTATTTGCCCCGAGTATCCATTGTAGTGTCCAACAGATGGAAGGGAACCCATCGTGCTATTAAAATTGCAACTTCTTCCTTGCGGGTATCTGGACCGCATCCCCTTACCTGGTCTACCCAGGTCCATCTAAGTTAAGGGACCTGGGGAGGGGGGCAAGTGGGTTTCCTGGAGAAAGGCCACGCCAACTTCTAGTTTACGAAGGTGTAACAGTATTTTGGTTCTCTTGTCTGGAGACTGGGCACCCTTCACGTTCCATGAACATATCTTATATACAGCCATCATAATGACAGTAGGATGTTCCTCTATTTGTAAACTCCCTAAGCAAAATGACATTTATATGTTATCTTTAGAAAAGTACCTCTACCCTCTTGCCTATGGAATTTTTATCTCCCCCCCCTTCCTGTTTAAGCCTTCTCCCCTTCCCATTTCTCACCCTTATTATCTTCATTCCCATTCCCTCAGCTTGACCAAATAATCCTCTTATGGAGTACCCCAATGCATGGTCAGTTGCAATCCTCAGCTTACCTGTAATAAATGAAAGACCAAAGACCAATCCATAAAAATGCCCCTGAAACAGCTGTGGGAACCCTCCTCCCCTTACCTTGATTCATGATCCCCTACTGAGGTCACCATATTCTAACTGACCTCTCTCCCGCCCCACCCCCCATCCATATGTGGCCTTAATGGTACAATTTACACCTCAAAAAGACTACAATAAATTATACAGAGACTGTTGAAAAATGAACATTTTGGGAACAAAAGAGCTGGTCTCAATTATGGACTTAAACCCATTTGTAAAAACTGTGAGTCTGTTGGTCTATAGCAAATCCAGGAAGTCCTTTATCAATAATCCCGTAGCTAGGCCCAAAGAAGAGACAGGGCTAATTCAATCATAGGGGGTGTCCTTTTGTGTATGTGTGATCCAAATAAAACCAAGATCTTCTTAAAAAAAAAAAAAACACGAACCCCCCTCCCCCCCCCGGAAACAGAACAACAGTCGATGACATTTTGCAGCTGAGAAAGGGGGGAATTGTCCCATTCTTAATATAGTGACTCAGTTGCTTCAGTCAATGTTTCTAAACTGCATTTCAAGACTAGGCAACAGGAACCCTTTTCTTTCCAACGTAGCAGAACTATGAGCATTATCTGGTAACAAACCTTGGACCAGGAAGTTAAATATCAAGTTCCTGGTCAGTGAGCTTCTTAGATAAACGAGGAAAAAGAAAGAAGAAATGAAAGTTCAGGTAGATTTCAGTGTCAAGCCAGGTGCAGCCCTCTAAAACTGGAGCCATGCTGCCCTCTTGTGGTATTACTGTGTAAACGTCCTTGCTTTGAACAACCGTGCAGACACATGTGCATGATCGAGCTGACAGAACACCTTAGCTGGGATTCTTGGCGAGACCTCAACGAGCATGGAATAGATCTGGGAGCAGGGACTGCAATACAGGGAGAGCTTGCTCAGCCGAATCAAAACTATGCCAGGTATCGTTGCAATGTACGGATAATTGTGCTGGATATTGCACTTTGTATTTTATGCTGGCCGCTATTAGTTTCGTTACTAGTGTATGATACGCCACTCTCTGCTGTCTGGTTGATGCTGGCAGGTCCTGGGCAAAACATAAAGGCTGACCCTCCCATGACACTTCTTGTAATTCCCTGACTTTACTCAGAACATGGGTCTTGTCCAAATAGTTAAGAAACTTAAGGATCAGAGGTCTTGGTAGTTTTCCCTTGACTGGCTTAGATCTGAGAGTACAATGGGCCCTCTCAATGATATAGGTGGTATTGTTGGAAGAGGGCCCTGCAATCTTGTTTAGCAACTTTTGAAGGAATAGTATTGGTGCTGACCCCTCGGTGTCTTCTGGAAGGCCGAAAATGAGAATGTTGTTTCAGTGACTGTGGCCTTCCAGATCCTCTAATTTGGCCTCCATATGGTGTAGCTTTTGTCTTAGCCCCGTAACCTCAGGTTCCATTTTTGCCTTCCAGTTCTCTAGCGAAGTTGTGTGGGCTGCCACGTCCAAAATTACCCTAGTGGCGTCGCTGAGATCTACCCACATAGATTTAAGCTCTGAGGTGAGTTCCTGCAACTCTGGCTTGAACGGTTGTAGTTCCTCCATAAATTTTTTTCCAGTAAGCGGGGCTGAGGTTTGTTGACATAAAGAGGAAGAAGTGACCAGTTTTAATGTGGTGCCGGATTGTCCTTTGTTTCTCTTAGGGGCTTTCTCTGGAGTCTGGGGCGAAGTGTGTGGGGATAGAGCCTGGTGCATCTCTGCTTCCATGTTGTAGTAGGCCGCAAGGTTTTGGAGCACCATCCTCACTATCAGCTGCTAGTTCCCAAAAAATAGCTTCACCCTGGAATATCATAGAGGCAATCTGAAGTTAATGCTGGTGAGGTGTTAGCAAAATTGAGGAGTTATATCGGGGAATAGCCTAAAGAACAAAAGATGAAGCAGGAGCCGGCCATTAGAGCTGCTACTCCTTCAGTGGCATCACGTGGTCCCTAGCTGTTGGCATCTTTATATACTCTAGTATCCATTAGACCAGCTCTGGCTGGTCTAACGACATGCATCTTAGGTACAAGGACAGAAATCACATTTCTTGAAAATCGCAAATAAGGTGATGGTACATCATTTCAGTGATGCAGTCATCCCTTCCGACACTGCACAGGCATTTTTTTGGTGCAAGCATGGTGCAAGCCAGTCTGGAGCATGCAAACCTGTTTTTGCTGAAAGCATCATTTAAAAACTGGAATTGAGCCGGCCCGGTGGCGATGAGGGTTTACACACTGAATGCCACACCTCGCGCCAAACCGGCAACTCAAGTTCGGGAATGAGCCCAGTCTGTCGGGGGTTGGCAGGGGTGGGAGAGGATTGAGTGTCTGATGAACAGCTCTCCTCTCCCAGGAGGGAGAGAGGGGGTTTGTGCTCAGCACCTGACTGGCCTCTGGCAGAAGCCAGAAGCAGAGCAAGTGTAAAAGCTAACTCTAGGGGATGGGGTGTGGCGATATCGGTGGTGATGCCATGATGCCAGGGTGTGTGCCACTCCCCAGGAACAGAGTAAAAATGCACCCGGTCTCCTGGATGATGGAGAACCAAATAGCAGAGACCCTGATGGCTCACACCTGTCTGGTGTCCCGGGTGAGTCCAACGAACGCAAAATTCTCGGGGTGTCTCCGCCCCACCCTGTACCAGCCTGGGGGGTATAGCCACAGCTCCATGGAGACTCGCCAGGGTGGATCAGGCAGGTTTCAAACTGGGGAGACTGCAATATGTGTCTCCTGAAGGAGTGGAGACTGGGCGCAGGAGCGAGAAGGTAAAAAGAAATTTCAAAAAAAAAAATCTGAATTAACGCAAGCTTTGACGCATCTCCTTGCGTCAGTTGTGTTTGATGCAAGCACCCTGCATCATTCTTGGCCTTTGAAAATCCTGCCTTCTGTCTTTGTGGAAAATCAAATAGGGGCTGCTCTCACAGGAGAGCCTGTAACTCAGAAATTCTTTGAGCAGAAATAATAGCAACTAAAAACAATGCTATCCATGACAGAAAGCTTTGTTCGCAAGACACAGCTGGCTCAAAAGGAAGCAGTGGTAATTTCTCTTGTACAAAATTCAGGTCCCAGGTTGGGACCAGGTTTCAAATAGTAGGCTTCAGATGAAGAATGCTGTGCAAAAACGTACAGGTCACCTCCAGCTGGGACAAGGTGTACCCCTCAATGGGCTCATGGAAGGCCAAACTGGCAGATGGGTGCACCTTAATAGAGGAGTATTGGAGACCCACATCTGACAGGACCATGAGGTACTCCAGAACCTGGACAGGAAAAGGGGTCCAGATGATGGGAGGCAGCCCAGATAGCAAATCTCTACCATTTCATTGAGTAAGTGGCCTTGGTGGACAGTTTCCTATTAGAGGTGGGTAAAGTGTCAAAAATCCGCTATGCAAAGCAATTTGCATATTAAGGCAGAATCCGCAAAGTAATCCGCAATGCAAAGCGGAGTACTCTGTCTTATAATTAGGATTGTGAAGACCATTGGAAACAATGGCTTCGCGTTACTCCACCATTCCACAACCACTTCTACACCAAATTTAATGCGAAGTACATTAAAATCAATGTACTTCGCATCACTTCACCTTGTTGGTGAGCTCCAAGGCAAATTTTGCAGTGATTCATGGGATTGCAGGTCACATGGACTCTAGATTGTTCTGCACAGCCTCAGTTCTGTGTAGTGTGTGTAGTGGTAGCTGGAGACAGTTTGCTCTCAGAGCTCAAAGATTCAAACCCTCTAAAAATTGTTCAAAAAGCCTTTTTGAGCCATTTTCTTTTCTCAAAATTTAGTACATCGATTGCAGGAAACCCTCTTGTGCGCATATCATCAAATGTTTATTGTTTGTGTGTGGATTTTGAATGTTAATCTAGAACATTCAGTCTGTGTACTGACAGACATGTGAAGTGTGCTTTGGGGAAGGGCGTATCTGTGGTGGAGATAGATTAACTGGGAGAAAGGCAGTCTTTCTGATTTGGTTATATTTTTCTTGTATAACTGTGTTCATGTACACACACTAATATTTTCAGTAATTTTTGACATTTGTTTGCTGATTGATGTGGTGCAGTGCATAATTTCAGTTTGTTTAAAAAATGTGGTTATATTACTGAAGTTTTCAATTTGCTGCACATTACCTGTAGGGTGTGTGATGTGTGCCATCAAATCAGACACATTTTATTGTGCCACACATTAATTGCAGCACTGTGAACCTGCTATCCATCTGGATTATCTTCGGGGCCCCATGTTTACTGCGGCAAAGTGGACCTACATTCTGTGGCAGGACCTCATACTTTCTGCAGCAGAACAACTGCTGATTCCAGTATTAGTATACCCTGGTCCCAAACTCTGCTGCAGCTGGGCAACTTGACCCTTCTTAAGAATTGAGCTTGATGTCGCCACTTAGGCTGCAGGTTCAGATTTGCCAAGAAATTACTCTCACACTTGCAGGTACAGAACTGCAGCCCACAAATCAAGACTGTGATAGATGTCCACCAGTGGGGACAGAGTCCCTGCTCAGTCTACTGCTAGCCCTATGTTCTGCAATCATCTCCTCCTCCGATACCTGTTACCACACTGAGATCAGTTCCACCTCCACGGGCACCACTGAATCTTTTCACTTCTTGACTACAGCTTGCCTTCCAGTTCTTTCTTCCAAATTCATCTTCCAAGGATTCAGCATGCACCATAAGCAGCCTCATAATGAAACATTAACATGGCTGAGCTACCCACACCTACACAGCAGCAAGTCATAACTGCCGTGGACCTAATCAAGATCTGCTACTATTGCATCAGTTTCCCCCCCACACACACACACAATACTGGCTGGAAGGAGTTATGTAACAAGAGCCAGCACGAATCAAGATGCCATGCAGCCACTAGCTTTTCGGCTTTGTAGTGGACAGCATCAGTTTGCTGCCCCTTCTGATGAGCATGTGTGCCATGGCATACTTAACACATCAATAGCTATGCCCTTGCCTTGTGTGATTGCATAGCTAGCATAGCTAGCATTTCTGTGGCTGAGTGGCTGGTTTTCCTGATTTCTGCAGCAAGCACTGATTTCTGAAGTCAGCCTTGATTTCTGCGGCCACTGCTGCAACCACAGAACCAGAGAAAACACAGGGCCCTGGTTATTTTGTACTGCTTTGTGGTATCTTGGTAGTGGACTGTTACTGCAGTGCATTGCTTCCCCCCAACAGGCAAAAGGTATTCTTTTCCAGATTTGAAATTGTGACTTGTGAGCACTGGTTAAGGTGTTGATGTGCCTTTGCATCTGCATCTCTTGAGTGCGCAACGTAATCTTAATCTGTCTGTGCATTTGCAGCTGTTTAGTGCCAAGTCTCCATCTGCAAGCCACAGTTGTTGCTTTTTGGCTTCCCATCCACTGGTCCAGACTGAAAGTTCATAAATCTAAATT
Organism: Neoceratodus forsteri; assembly: GCA_016271365.2. Classification (NCBI taxonomy): domain Eukaryota; kingdom Metazoa; phylum Chordata; order Ceratodontiformes; family Ceratodontidae; genus Neoceratodus; species Neoceratodus forsteri. The sequence goes on along the minus strand of CM028133.1, from coordinate 591,654,359 downwards.
TGTTTAGAATTTTCTTGGTGATACCCAAAAATGCCTCCAAAGAGATATGCAAGAAAAGCTGTTTCTGGCCATGGTACTGCTGCCAGTGGCAAGATTGGCCATGGGCGTGGTAATACACAGAAGTGCATAGCTGGTGTCAGTAAAGGGATTTTTCTATCAATGTTTTTTACTGCGCAGTCTGTAGCTTCACTGATAGTTGGAGGAGATGATGTTGTCCACACTGGTGGTGTTTGTTCAGTTGCTGCTAGCATGAGTATTGCTGCCCCAAGTTCCACGTCTGACCAGTTAACCATTTTAGAGGGGCCCCCTAATGAAGGCCTAAGTGCCAAAGTACAGGGGGCATTTGTGTGACTTGTTTTGCCATCAATAAATATGCACTAGCAGTGAACATTTTTTCTTTGCATTTATTCGCCTGGAGTGCTGGCTTTCTGGTTTTAAGTAGGAATATAATGAGAGCAAGGACACCACTTTTGTACTTTATTTTATTTCAGTTGTTTTTGGGTCTGGTTCTTACCATTTTTGGGAGGTAAACTAGGTTGTGCAAAAGAAAGATGGAACACACACTTAACATTATACTCATAACAGTGCACAATGGGGGGGAGACTAACAACAACAAAAACGGACAGTGACCTGTGTCAGATGACCTGAAGTGATGCAAGAAATGCGAGAAGGCAGTAAGGAGGGCTGGGGGTATACTGGGATGCATTGGGAGCCATCACATTAAAATGAAGTCCAAAAATGGATGTTCTTATCCCTATGTACATATATTTGATAAGACCTCATTTTAGGTACAGCGTGCAGTGATGAGAGCACATCTCTGCAAGGATATACACAGGATGGAGGCTTTATAAAGGAGGGCAACTAAAATGTTGAATGGTATGCACCAGAATGAAGCCAGATGAAGAGACACTAAAGGGTATTACATATTAAAGCTAGGAAAGGGGGAGGGCACGATAGAAACTATCAAGTACAGAAAGGGAATCAACAACGTATAAGAGGGTAGCATCATCTAGAAAAAGAAATGTGCATGAAAAAGGGCCCAAAATTTGAAGATAGAGGGGGGACGGATCGGTGGCAACATCAGGAAATATTTTTCACACAGAGATTGGTGGGTGCAAGGACAAACTAAAACTAATTATCAACATTATGATGGGACAGCAGCAGTTGAAGTATCCCCATAATTTGTAGCTGGTGCCCCTCAATTCACTTGAACTGCTGCTCAACATTGTCAAGACGGTGGTTAACAGCCTCCAACTCACTCCTCATGAGGCCCAAATCAGCCTGTGTGGCAAGTAGTTGGACAGGGTTGCTACCATCACCTGCTGCAGCCAGGTTATGGTGGTGGAGCAGCTGGTTGATCCATGGCCCTTCCCCACTTCACACTACCACACGCAGGTGGACGCCATGCTGCCCCCCTCTTCCCCAGCAGCGGCCAGCAGGTGCATTACTGCCCTGTTCTGCAACCTTGGCCTGCCACTGTACATGGTGGTGGTTATACAGGTGGGTGTGCTGACCACCTGTGCCAAGGTGAGTTCCTTTGGGGCCACAGCGCACCTCCACACCACACAGATTACATTTCACTACACTGCTGTCCCCAGGCAGTGTAGTAAAGAACTCCCACACTAATGAGGTGTGGGGAGGACCAGGCACAGGCAGGGGGGGCCCCGGTGTTGTTGGAGCCGGGGGACTGTTGCTGCACAATTGGGGCCAGGGGTGACCTAGACTGTGTAAGCCATGTGATGTGTGCAGGCTGCCTGTAAATTTTCACTCCACCTTTAAAACGAAGTAAGGTGGAGCGAGCAACTCGAAGTCATTATCAGCATTATTACAAGGTGAAGTAGTGGTTTTTAATGGGCACTTCATGTAGCCTGAAAATAACACAAAGTGGGCTATGTCATGTATACTTTGCAGGTGGAATTTAACTTTGCTGCATCTCTATTTCCTAGCAGCCACCAGGACATCCACCACCTTCTGGGAGACCCCAAACTGGGCAATGGCTCTCCTCAGGAGCCATGTATGCAATGCAGGCAACTGGAGGGAGTTGAGGTCTGGATGGACCAGGGTTCCCTGCACCTGTGTGAATAGGTTCAAGCAAAGGGGCAAGGGAACTGGGGGTGTCACAGCTAATCATTGTAGTAATGGAAACCATATCTGATGTGGCCAGAGTGGCACTAGCAGACTCAGAGTGGCCCCTTCTATCTGGAGCTTGATGAGCACCCTCTGAATCAGAGGAAAAGGGGGGGGGGCATAGAGAAATCTTCTTATCCAGCAGAGGGACAACATGTCTCTCCAGAAAAGTCCAGGCACTGGATCTAGTAAGCAGAAGTGTGGGAGTTTTGTGCTTATCAGGGATGCAAAAAGGTTCAACTTTGGACGACCATATCTGTCAAACAGATGTTCCACGACCGAGGACAGCAGTTCCCACTCGTGCATTCCAGACTGCGATTGGCTGAGGCTGTCTGCCAAGGCATTTTGGTCACCTGGAACATGGACAGCTGACAGTTCTAGCCTGTGATCTAGAGCCCAGTACCAGACTCTCATCACCTCCTGACGTAGAGGGGACACAAACAAGTCCCTCCTTGCATGTTGATATGATAGACCACACTGAGGTTGTCTGACTGCACCAGCAGGGGACCCAGAGAGACTGAGGCATCCATGGTAAGGATCTGCTGGGGAGATAGAATAAGGAAGGGAGCCCCTTTTAGGAGGTTGCAGGGTTCCCTCTGCCATTGAAGCACCTTGCGCACTGGGGAAGAGACCAGGATTTGCTGATCCAGGTCACTGGTGCGCTGGTCCCACTGGACCCTCAATGTCCATTGGGGAACCCGCATGTGCTGTCTGTTCAGAGGTACAGTCACAATGGTGGCTGCTATTAGGCCCAACAGTATCAGAAATCTACTGGCTGTAACATACCAATTCTGAGCCACAAATTGGGCCTGAGCCATTAAACATTCTGTGCTGTCCTGAGGGAGGAAGACCTTTCCCTGAGTAGAATCCGAAACTGCCCTTATGTATTGCAGCTGTTGGGATGGGGCAAGTATGGACCCGGACAAGATGACAGTTATCCCTAGGGACTGGAACAACTGAAAAGTATGCTCCACGGTCAGCAGCAGCATGTTCCAAGATGGAGCTTTCAGCAGCCAGTCATCCAGGTACAGAAGGACGTACAGGCCATAGTGTCTGAAGGCCACAGCTACTGCTGCAAAGCAATTGGCAAAGAACTGTGGCACAGAGGATAAGCCAATGGGCAAAACCCTGAACTGATAATGTTCTCCCTGGAACAGGATTCTGAGGAACCTCCTGTGGCGGGGGGAAGACCTTCATATGCAGAAAGGCATCCTGCATATCCAGGGAGCACAGCCAATCACCCTGTTTCAACAGAGGGTGAAGACCCAGTGGGGTAACCATCTGGAACGTTTTGTACTGGATGTAACAATTTAGTTAATTGAGGTCTAGAATAGGCCTCAAATTCCCGGTGCACTTGGGAACCAGGAAGAACCAGGAGTAGAACCCTTTGTTCCATTGCTGCCTGTATACTGGTTCTATAGCCCTTTTTCTCAGCAGTGAAGTGACCTGCACCCAGAACACTGAAAGGAGATTTGGGGGAGGGATGAAAGAAACATGGGGAACAACCAGAGACTATTCCAGAAGTTCTAGATTGTGAACCTGTTGGATTATCTGCAGGATCCAAGCATCTGTAGTAATGGTCCTCCGCTGATTCAGATGAAGAGAAAAACAACCCCTGACAACCATCTCCTGGCTTAGAACAGGAAGGAAGGGGTGTGGCTAGGAGTCAGACTGAAGCAGAGCTTGGGGCATGGGCCGCATCTCCACCTCTGGGGCATTTGGTTGGAACAACAGTGGTGGAGGAGAGTGTAGGCAAGGCAGAGCTGGCCCTGTGTTTGCCCTGTGGTCTGGTCCCAGATTCAGACTTGTGAGAGACCTTATTTATTTATTTTTACTGAATTTTGTAGACCCAGTAGGCCCACTGAGACTAGAAGTCCATTTTTCAGGGGCGGCTGGGGGGTACAGATGGTAACCAACTAAAATTGAATCAGATTAAGCTGTTGTTGGTATTTTTAGTGAATTATGAAAGGAGGGCCCTGGCCGAATCCTGGGCTGTTTCTGATAGAGTAAGTGGATAGACCTAATGACTCTATCTAAAGCCTGCAGGTCATTTTTAATATCCTACACATCAGGGCCAAACAGCCTGGAGCCCACAAAAGGGGCATATAGAGCTTTCTGCTGGACATCAGCAGCAAAGCAAAAGACTCTCAGCCAGGGGTGCTGTCTAAGGCAAATGCTAGTGGTAACCGCCCTAGCAGTGGTATCCATGATGTCATAAATGGCTCTGAGGAGGTATTTGCCTACATCCTCTGTAGCCTGGAGAGACTTGAGGAGCTGTTGCCTCTGGGGACCCTCTGGAAGGGCCTGTGCTGCAGCTTTGCCATTCTTCCAGAGGGTATACTTGTATTTGACCATGAGGGACAGATTGTTGGCAATTCTAAGGCCTAAAGTGGCTGAAGCAAATGTCCTCTTACCCCAATGATCAGTCCTCCTGGATTTCCTCTCAGGGAGGAAGGAACTAACGTGCCTGGGCACCTTGCACCTTTCATGAGCTGCTGTTATAACCACTGAGCCGGTGTCTGGCTGGGAATCACAGAAGGGAAGCCCCAGAGGGGCCAGATAAAGGGAAAGGGAACATTGTTTAACCAGGAGTAGCAAACTAAGCTGAAGCTTGTTTTCAGATGCGACCTGGGAGCACAAGAAAGTTAAGTAACTTGCTCAGGATCACACTGTATGCATCTAGTTGGCTGTGGGATTCAAAACTAGGTCTCCAGATCTGCAGCTCAGAGCCTTAACCCACTGTGCTATACTGCCTCCTATATAAAGCTTGGCAGCCCTCCTAAGCATGGCCAGAATCATGTTGGCCCTAAGCCAGGCAGCAGTGGCAGTATCCTGTAAGGCTGGCAAAAGTGGAGGGATGACTTTTGGTGCAGATTCAGGAATCTCCAGGAAGTCCACCAGGTTCCTTCTGGAGATGTCTTCCTCTTCAATCTGGAACTTCATAGTTGCCTGGAGCTGTTTCATGATGTTGAAGGAGGAGTGGTCCTCTGAGGGGATCTTGGGGTGGATTTCACTGAGTCCTCACTCCCTGAAGAGATAGTGAACTTATCTGAGGAAAGAGGAAAGATCCTTCATGTCAGGCTCTTCATCCTCCTCATCAGGAAGGATAAGGTCAGGATGGTACTCCTCCTCCTCCTCCTCCTCAGTTTCCACCTGTTCTAGGAATAGGGACCGATGGCAAGGATTCTGACAACACCCGGGAAAGCATCAAGCAGGAGAGTCAAAAAGGCATGGACTCTGAGAGAGCACTCAACGGCAGTGGCAATGAAAGCCCTGGCCATGGATCAAGCTGCTGAACAAGGGCCGTGGCAATGGAGGTATGTACTGTATTTATAGTGACAGGAGGCAAAGGAAGCACCGTCATCACCAGCTGTGTCAGTGGGGGCATGGAGCCCAGCGTTGTTAACTCAGTGCTTGACATGGCAGAGACAGAAGTGCCCAGTGCCTGAGGATCTTACTGTGTCAGAGATTCCTGCAGCAAGGTGGGCACCAATGATCTGGAGGTTGACAGGCCTTCACCAGCCAACTGATGGCTGTGAGAACTCACTGCTTGGGAAGACCTGGAGGGAGGCAAGGCCTGGATGGCAGGAAAGGATGCTGCCGAACCTGGCAAGGACACTAACCTGGATAACGAGGAGGAGGAGGAAGTCAGGGGGTACTGGGAGCACCTATGGGGGGAATGGTCTTTGTAGTATTCCTTGTCTCGGTAAGAGTGTTTCCCCGAAGACTTGCTCTGGCCTAGGTAGCCTGAGAGCCCAATGAAGAAGCCGGTGACTGGCATGGTGGAGCCTTCGACAATCCCTGCTCTGATCTGGCCACTTGCTGCTCTATCAGCGTGGCCTGCAGGGCTTTCTTTCCACATGGCTGGGTAGTAAGCCTGAATTTCTGGCAGAACTCGCAGTCAAGGGCATTGTGGCTAGGCCTGGGCAGCAGACACAAAGATAGTGGTTATCTGTCAAAGCAGTCTTCTTTCTGCAGGGGCAGTACTGGAAGAGGGCAGAAGAAACAATAGTTCTTGACATACAAAAGGAATGTGAATCACTTTTAGTTAAAGTGATTTCAAAGGCGAAGGAAAATAAAAGGTAAGTAAACTTTTGGCAGTCGACAGCATGTCAAAGCTTCCGTGAAGCCTGTGCACATCTTGTAAATGGTGGAAAAGAACAAGGGAGACAGCAGAACCACCCACATATACTGTGTATAGCAGGGTGACATTGGCGTATGGCATTGGAGTAGGTGGCTCCTAATCAACTGCTACAGAAAAAGCTTCCATGTAATCCTGGTGCTTAATGCAGTAGTTCCATAGGTGTGACCTGATGAAGGAGATATCCCTGAAGAAGATATATGTGTTTCCTACTAAAATTCAAGGGAAAACAAATGTGGATTAGTTGACTTTAAGAAATCCACAGAAAACCTCTTATTGTTTTTAAAGAATCTCACCACATCAAAAATTTCATCAATATTCAATAATAAAAGTCCAGTTGATATATAAAGGGATTTCTATTTGCATGTTATACAACTTCTTGCTCCCACAGACCCAAATATAAGTTTGTATAACTGGGGGCCAAAATAGTCCTCATCACCATTCCCTGGGTCTGTAAGTAATGCTGTCCAAGATACACAAAATTGTTGCATGCTACTTCAGATTCCTAATTTCTTTTGCATCCCCTTCCTCCACCTGCATTGTAGGTCATTCTCTCATTTACATGTGAGCCTACAGGTCAGGCAGAGCATCTTTCCTGGACAATCACAAACTATTTCTGGTATTCAAGTCTTTTTCTTTTCTAGTCACAAAAATGCATCTATGCAAATCAGAGTCTGAACATTCTTCCAGGTGGATTTTGATACTATAATGTAGATTACCTCATAGAATAGAAGCCATGTTGGCATACCTAGACAGTGTATGGAGCAGTTAAGGCTGAGGATGTCTAGGAAATCAATTCTGGCAATTTAACCAGTGTTTTTGCTTTTATGTGAGGTATAACATTATTTACTGCAAATTATTCTTAATTGGTTGAGTAACACACATGCACACCAACAATACAATTGAGTAAAAATCAAGCTTAATTGCTATAGAATAACAAAGAAACTGAGTAACTATGCTCTTTTATCAGCATAGTGTAAATCCAACAGCAAACACACTGGAAACCTATATGATTTGCACTGTTGTTAATCTAGCTTAGTTTTACAAATCAGTTCCCCAAAACAGAACAGCCTAGTAGTTGGAGTAACACACTCTGATCAAGCTTAGTATATTCAGTAGACCAGGGCCTGAATACCACAATCTCTTCTTGCATACTGTGTGACCCTGAGCACATCACCTAACCTCCTTATGCTCTCAGAATGGATCTGTATATGAGCTTTAGCTCAGTGTGCCTTTCCCAGTCAAAGACTGTAAAAAGAAAAAAAAAAAAAGCATGCTTATAATACTCAATTCTGTTTATACATTTTGCAGAAAGATGATGTATTTAAGAAAAATCAGTGTGGTGGGGTTCCATCATATCAAGTTAAGTGTGTGTATGTGTATGATTGCAGAAGGATGATACTGGTGCATAGCTATGCCACATTTTCTGTTCTTATGGCTATAGTTAACGTCACTCATTAGTATACAAACACACTTGCAGACCTCCGTACAGATAATACAGTAATCATATTGGGAGCTGTTGGGATGTTTGCCTGGGTATTGGCTGAATTGTTCCAGATCCAGACATGTCTTAACATGTTGAAGTCTTGGCCATGTGTGGCCTCATCCTGATTACTTCTCAATAAACTGCTTATTCTACAAATGCTCTGTAGTCAGCATTGTGCTCCTCTATATTAGCAACCACATTTTTTATTGATTATAGAAAAAAAAACAGTACAAACATACAGATTAATGTTGGATTACCAACCACTTTTTAAATACATTTTTTTTTGGTGGGGGGCCAAAATAGTAGTAATACTAGCACACTGCATGTTCTGGATTCAGTCAGAAACCCCTTATATTGTTAATCATTCATTGCTTTTCATGATTATTACTGCCTCCGAAAAGTTATTATTAAAATGAAAAATCAGCAAAAATAGAAAGAGAAGCACAAGAATAAAAATAATGAAAATAATAATATGGGTCATTCAATTCTGCTCTACTTATAACAAAATATTTCAAAAAGAAAAGTATCTCAGTCTCAGAACTGTCATATTTTATAAGCAAATATATATTATAGGTCACGACATTTAAGAATTATTGTTCCATATGGTTGACTGGCAGACACTACATGATGTCTATTTCTTCCTGTTCATCTTTAGAATTCAATTGATAGGGAAGCCACACATTTTTATCAGAGAATAACCTGGATTTGTCAGGATTGTGAAATAAATTGGGTCTGCCCTGAATGACCACTTCAGGACAGCTGGGAAAGGAACAAAAGCAGTCACTCCAGCGTCAGTAAACTCAGTTGTTATTGCTTTTTTCTGTGTTACCAAGCTCACATCAGGCTAAAGATGAATCCTTTTACTTTCAAGAAACATTTGGTTTTGGCTTCTTACAAGCTGTAGAATCCTATTTCTTTTAGATAACAAAAAGTCAAAATGATAACTGGTGGTATAGCAGCACTTACAATGTCTGACGCCAGTTCAATAGACTTTCCTATTACTTCTTCTTAGACTTGACCTGATATGCTGACTAAAGATCGAAGTGGTGGACAATATCAAGTATTTGGGAAAGTTCATTGACCAGGAAATCTCTTTCAGGAAACACATAGACCACCTAACAACAACAGTAAACCAAAAACGTAGTCTCCTGTACAGACTAAGCTCCTACTTGACTAAAGAAACCAGGACTGAGGTCAGCAATGGGACTATATTTCCTATCCTGTTCTATGGTGCAACAATGTTTCAAGGACTGAGGGCAACAGAATATGTGTGTCTGAGTATGCTGTACCACAGAATCAGCCATTTCACCGCTGGAGCCAAAGAATGGCGCACCACAGAGATGTACTACAAGCATTAAACTGGCCACCCCTTGAAGTGAGACTCACCTATCCCTCCCTGTGCTTAACTTTCAAATTGCAGCAACCTGATGCCCCATCGAGCCTGAGAAATCTACTAGCCCCAAAAGCAAACAGGAGGGAGCTCAGGTCGACTGAATGCAAGCTGCTGGAACCCCCAAGAGCCAGATCAACTATGGGACAATGGTCACCTAGAATAACCTTCCCCAAACTCTGGAAAACTCTCCTGAGAGAGCTCCATGACTGCACCTCTCTTGAGGGGTACATGAAAGGGTTAAAACTACACCTAAGCAGTGGGTCTCATTGCAGGTGCCACAACCCATAAAGGCACCTCTGCTAAAGGGGGATCCTCACATAAATACAGACAAAAAGGGAGGGAGGAACAGCAAGGAAGGACATAATGTACTGAACTGCACTTACGTCTACTATCTACTCATGAATGTGTGTAACTAACAAGGTTGTTCGTATGTAAACTCACCTATGTCAACTGTAGTAATGTCTATCTCTGCAACACGTATACATGATCAATGTACCATATACTGTAGTACAATCAAAAGCATTGGTTTTCTTTTCCCCTCTAGGTACATGTAACTAATGCTGGGTCACCCCTGAAAAAGGGACTGTCAAAGTTTCAGTGGGCCTACCCGGTTACCAAAATTTAAATAAATAAAGATTTATAGGCTCCTTGATTAAAAAAACTGATTGCAACACTCTAATGCAGTATTGTCTCAGTGACTGAGCTATCTATCATATCAGGGGAGAGATCAATTAAGTGCAAGTTCTTAGCAATGAATTTTCAGGTTTTTCAATTTTTGCATTTATAGCTATCTGATCATGGATAAGGGCAATAGTAGCTGCTTCCGTGGTTAATAACCTCTGATTGACTGAGATGCTAGCAGAGTCTATGCTAACAATCCTGTCTTCCAAAGTCTCTTGTTTCTCCTCTATGGAGTTCATCCTTGTTGAAAATTCAATTCAAAATGTGTTAGTACTGTACTGTACCTTAATGGATATGTGTCTTTCCTTGAAAATCCAAGAGCAAATTGTAGAGAGATACCATAGCGATTTTTTTCCTCCCTTAACCTCTTTTGTCTTGGCTCCAACATCAGCACTGGAGCATTGCACTGGGGGCATCCCCAAAACTCTATCCAATTTCAGAGGAGGAAAAACCTACGACTATATCAAAAAGTAGCATTTTTAAAACTGGCATTCAACTGTGTTCGCAGCTCAAACTTCAACAAAACATTGCAAAGTGAGCAGTGGCTTTTGCAAAGCTGAAAAATAGTCATTTGTTTTAGAAATATCAGGAGCTCATTGAAAGATGCTAATGCAGTGTTATTGGAACCGGATGCCCCCCGTCCCACCACTAGTATATTACCAACTACTGTACACTGATTAGCAGAAAAACAATTTCATTCATTTAACTGCTGTTATTACTATTATTAGTAAGCATACTTACCCAAGGAACTTTACATAGTTGTCATTTGTAACTCTCTATAGTGTAGTGATCAGGCCTGTGACAGGTAGCATGTAACTATGTTACCTAGGTCACAGAATATTCAAAATGATAGGTAAGACAGGTTTCAAAGTTAAAACATCTAAATTCTTTATTTTACACTTGTTTCAACAGTACTAAATTTAATGGTTTCCTTTGTAGTTTATTGAAGCAATTCTGCTTGTTTATACAGCAGGAATTAACTGCTTCTCCCTGATCTTATCTGGCTATTAATTCTAGTGCCTAAGGCAGAAGGAGAGGAGCTGGGCACCCTTGTAGCCAGTGTAAGTAGACAGTCTTGACACAAACTACTGTGTGATGGGGTTTATTCTTGTTATAAAGTAATAAAATGGAGACACATACAGCACAGCTACCACACCAACTAAGAGCAATGTTTGTTGCTGGTACAAACACTTTTTCAAGGTGATAGTGCCACCTAGAGGGCAGGTATAAATACTCACTCCCTAATTCAAACTGCCCAATAAGATTAAAAAAATGAAAAAGCACTTGTACCAGCACGAAACAATAGTGTTAGTTGGTATGGAAGCCATGCTGTATGTTCATCCGTTGTATTACTTTTTAACAAAACTGAAATTCTTCACACACTAGTTGGTGTCAAGGCTGCACACTTATATTGGCTATGCAGGTGCCCAGCTTCTCTCCTCCTGCCTTGTGTATCCATGCTGAAAGGACCATGCTTGGGGGTTGGATCAGCCTCCTTCTCTTGTTTGGTAACTCTATGGTTGCCAGTTTCAACTATACTGAATTGGCTCTCTCTCTTTCTTTTAGGGTCTTCTTTAGTTTTTCTGTCAACCCTAGGGCACCAATTTAGCTTAGTCTGAATTGATTCTTTCTGTCTCTAGCAGGACTTTCATAATCTCTCCCTACTTTCCAGCACCAGCAGGCCTCCCAGCAGACTACCTCAACTTTGACTCTGGTTTACTGGAGTCACCTTCCCCCTTTACAATTAGCTGCAATCACTTTCAGAGATTCACTTCAGCTCTGTGTTCTATAGGGTTTGCCTCTTTCTCCTGCAGATTCCAGTCCTTATTATGTTGGCACACATGCACAGCCAACATCTTGGGACAGTGCAGCTTTGGAAGCGTGGCTGCTGTTGGGAGAATGCAGGGCATGCATCAGTAGGTGTGTCCTTCATTCCCCAATTAGCCTGCATGCCGGCACCACACCATGCATACATAATGTGGTGAGCACATGTAAGAAAAGGTCCGCTGCAATCCGAGCAAAGCTCATCAGATGCAGCAGGCCTTTTCTTGATGCGCTCACTGCCATTATGCACATGGCGGTACACTGGCCTCCGAACTGCTGACTTTGGGGGTGCCAAATCCCCCTGTCAGTTACCCCTGCCCTGCCCGCTGTACCACCAATGGGGGAGCCCACTCCCCATTGGCATAAATGACCCCCCCATTTGTTATATGCTGAGGGGGTGGCCAATCCCCCTCGGCTTTAAACACTCCTTTTACTTGCGTACCAATGGAGAAGCCCACTCCCCATCGGCATAAAGAACCCCTCCCCATTGTGAATGCCGAGGTGCCCAACCCTCGGCTCAACACTTTCTTGTGTAGCAACGGTACCCAATCCCCGTCGACATAAATTCAACCCCCCATTGTGTGCCGACGAGGGTGCCCAATCCCTGGTTGGCTGCAGACCCCCCAAAAAAACAGTTATGTGGCATGCTGGGAGCCCACCCCAGTGTGCCAAACCTCCTGAAATACAAAAAACTGTCCTGTAACATTTTTTTGGTTTTTTTTACCTGTAAACAGAAGACGGTCCCTCGTAGTCTCCCTACCCACCACCCACACCCACCCACTGTGCACCCTACCTCCCCACACACCCCTCACCCCATACCTACCTCTGGAGCTTGGAGCGATGATCTTCAGTGTACCGGGAACACGTCTGCACTCTTCAAAGCCAACCGTTAACTGAGGAAATGCTGGTAAGCTGTATAATGGCATAAATAGGGTTTTTTCAACTTTGATGCATATTTTGGACATTTTGCACCAAATTTTCAACATGGGGTTTTTGGGACCCATCCTCATGAATTCTGTCACTGTTATGACATTAAGCAGTCCTGAAAGGTGATTTCGCAGTCACTGTGCAGAATCACCTTTCAGGACTGATTAACACAAGGGCAGTGGCGGTGTTCATTAGGTAGGCTCTCAAAAAGCCTATGTTGCAAATTTGGTGGAAAAACTCAAAAAAATGGCAGTTTTATGAGCGTGCAGTGCGCAGTTGCTACACACGCTTGCAACTTCGCAAATTCTCAATATTTTCACACCAGATTTTTGACATTGTCATTTTTTTACACCTCCTTGTGAACAGTACAGCTGTCATTTGTCACATCCTGGCTGAAATGTGTTTCAGCACATCAGGCACACAATAGCGCGGTCGCTGTGGGAAACCAGTGTTCAGGGCAGATTACAAAAATGCAAGTGACACTGTTCATGAGCAGAGGTCCTAAAATGCCTATGTTGAAAATTTGGTGGCAATACTTCATAATATGACTGTGTTATGAGCATGCATTGCGCAGTTTGCATGCACACTCGTAAGTTTGCAAACTTATAATATTTTCACTCCAGATTTTCAACAGTGCCATTGTTCTGCACCTCCTAATGAACAGTACAGCTGTCATTTTTCACATCCTGCCCCAAATCTGTTTTCGCAGTTCTGGTGCAGAATAGCACGGTCGCTGTGGAAAGTCCATGTTTGAGACACATTATGAAAATGACAGTGATACTGTTCATTAGCAGATGTCCTAAAATGCCTATGTTGAAAAGGTGGGGACTAAAGTCAATAAAATGAGTGTTTTACAAGCGTGCATTGTGCAATTTGCATGCACACTTGTGACTTTGTAAATTTGTAATAGTTTCATTTCAGCTGTTCATCACTGGCATTTTTCCATACCTCCTTATGATCAGTGCAGCTGGCTGAAATGTGTTTTTGCACATCTGGTGCAGAATTGCATGGTTGCTGTGTGAAATCAGTTTTTGGGACAGTTCCAGGAAATGATGGTGACACTATTTATGAGCAGAGGTCCTAAAATGCCTCTGTTGAAAATTTGTGTGCTGAAAGTCCCTAAAATCACTGTGTTGCAAGCATGCATTGCACAGTTTCCATGCAGTCTTGTAACTTCATCAATCTGCAATATTTTCATGCCCCATTTTCACCACTGGCATTTGTGTACACCTCCTTATCAACAGTCCAGATGACATTTTTCACAGCCTGCCCAAAATATCTTTCTGCAGCTGTGGCACACAATGGCATGCTCGCTGTGCAAAATCACCTTTTGGGACACATTAACAAAATCACAGTGCTATGCATCTCTAGCTCCGCCACTCCCACTGCCAATGCCAGCGCAACAACATTCGGCATTGACAAATGCTTGTTGCACTAAGGCATGCTCTTTTTACCTAGCTACCTCAGCCTACAGTTATCCAATGAAGGGCTGACTGCAAGTTTGCAGGTCTTCTTGCACTATAGCCTTAAAGACTAACCCTTCAATGGCATACCTTGCCAAACCCTTTTTTGGATCCTACCAACATCCTTGAGAAAATCCCCTTAGGTCCTGAAAAAAAGATAGGGGAGACAAATGGCAGATTTAGCCTCTCATAAGGTCTTTGCTGGTTACAAGTAGAAATTAAAGGGCTGTCCCAGTGGCACAGAGGGTTGAGGCACCAGTTGCCACATTTGCCACCACCCCAGTGAATAGAGTTTGGAATTAACTTATAGTAAAAGAAAAATAATAGGTGTCCGTGACCAGTTTATGGTGACAAAAGTTTGAAGGTGATTTTTATATGAATAAATGGTGCTGAAAAAGATGGGTGTGGGGACCTTCTCCAAAATTTGGGCAATTGCTACTTGGTAGCCAAATTCAAGATGGCCACCCAAAATCTCTAAAATGGCATACTGTATCTCAATTAATAGTTGTCATATATAGCTGTATCTGATGTCTAAATGGGTGTTTTGAGGGTCAAGAAATTCATTTCTTATAATAAAAATGATCTTTCTTGAAGCAAAAGATACCATGACAACATGTTCTCAAATTTCCACAATGATGGCTGCTTAATTCCAAGTTCCTACACCCCCAAAACTTGAAATTTGTGTTTCTAAACTTAAGTATATATGTATGTCATTTTTAAGTGTCAGAAAAATAGCCAACTTTTATTTTTACAAAATCTGTTTTTGCAAAATTAGTAACATTTTGAATTGAAAAGTTCTAGTTTGTTAACATTAGTCGGATTGTACAATTATCTAATATCCATAATGTTCAAAGCCTTATTGCTGTCATAACATTCTCCAATTAATGTTTGAAGTGCTGTCTTCATTTGAATATGCCCAAAATCTCCTACTCATATTCTTCTTCCATGTTAATCTCAGAGTTATTATCAGAATCATACTCTGTATCAGATTCTGAATCAGATTCTGAATCATCTTTTCCAGCTGTTGAAATGTTCTCTTGTGCTACAATAGTCCTGAGGCTCTTTGGTAGACATGCCTTTGTGTATTGGAGAGGTCAACATTTCCCTTCAATCAGAGTATAGTAATGGTCCAGTGGTTATGGTAGAGCATCAGGCTTGTCATAGTTGAGCAGAATGTACACTTGGTAGTTAACTTGCTTCACCTTCAAATCATGTGAATCATGATCAGGAGGTATTCTCTGGATCAACTTTCTTTTAATGTTGTCTCACTTTGATGCCCAAGCCTCAGCTAGCATCTTGCTGACACTATCTCGATAAACAAACCTGATAGGGAACTTTGCCATGTTGTCCAGAATATTTGGTGTCACTGGGAGACTCTTTCCAACATCTAACAAAAACCTTTGTGCTGCTTAAGATTTCAGTGCACTTTGAAATACTAACTTCTTTCCATGTCCAAATAACCCTGAGACTTCACCTGCTCCCATGTGTATATAAAGAGGTGCAATGACTTGAACAACATATTTTGAATGCAGTGCCTTGCAGTCAAATATGTTATTCTTCATCTTCAAGTCAAGAACACTGTCAACTTGGTGTGATACATTTGCAGCTAGGGCTACTATGTCAGTGTCTTCTGCATCAAGTACAACATCCTTTTCTCCATTCATCCTCAGTTGTAAGTATATATACAGAAGTATAATTTCTGCTTCTGTGTGGTGACACTGAAACTCTTTAATTTGCACATGTTCACCGTCAGAAGACAGATCCCAACAGTTGCTCCTCAAAGAATATAGAAATCGGATGGCTTGATGTTGATGTGCAAACACCCTGAATTCACCCTTCAGGAACTGCTGGATATGTATTTTGTTGCCTGCATTTTTGAACATGTTATGGAACTCATTTGAAGCAGGCAGCTTGTCTTTTCTTATATATATATATATATATATATATATATATATATTCCACATCCCTCCTGTGTATGATGTGCATGTTATCCTATGTTCATGCTCACTGTCTTCGATGCTCATGTTCAAGTTGTATGGATCATTCACAAAGACAATCTCAGAAGCTTTGGGGTGTTGAGCCAGGACACGTGCAAACACCTCCTACTAGGCCAATATGTCATACACTTAATAGCATATGACAAAATCCCAAAACAGAAACAGCACGGCATAGGACAGTGAGAGGGTACAATACCATGAATGGGTGTGTGCACGATACTGCACCCTCTCACTGTCCCAGGCAGAAGATAAGACCTCTGCTGGGACAGAGATCTGCAGAGCAGCTGCTGTGGATTGATAGGATGAGCCACTGCCAGCAAGCAAGACAGGCAGTGTGTTGGGACCAGGTTCGATTCCCTGTCCCAGATGCATGGAATTTGACATTTTTTGGTACTTTGTGCGATATTTACTTTTAACTCCCCCCTGAGTTAGTTATTTTAGTTAGGGGGGTTTGGGGGGCACAGCCCCCCATAACGGGGGGTGCAGGGGTGGGAATCCCTCACAGAAGAGTTTTGCCACATGCAATATATTGCACTGTATTGGCAGCATGGTATATTGCTGCAGCATAATGTCTTGTGACATTATGACCCCATGCCCCAAATACCTTATGAGCAAACTCTGCCCAGGTGAAGTCAGTCTTATAATGCTTTTCTCTATCCTCTGCAGAAGGAGTGGCAAGCCTCCAAATGAATCCCATGTCTACCAGGGCAGTGTAGCTACTGATGTGGTGTAGTGGAACCAGTTTCAACTTTTCAGCTAACTTAGATCTTTGCGCTATGACCGTAGTTCCATTAGGATTGAATATTGAGAGACATTCCTCTGTCACACAGTGTTCCATTACTTGTGACAGGCCAAATTTCTCCTTGTGTGTTTGAGCAAGAGATTACTTCTGCCATGGCATTCTTTTCCATTGCACTAGTCCTTGTTACAATAGTTTATGTTCCATCTCTGATAATAGGTTGTCTACTGAAGTTGTACCTTGAGTTTCTATGAACTATTGCATCAAATGATTTCTTAGTTAAAAACATCCGCTCCTGAAAGAATTTGTTGACTAGTGATTCAACATCCTTATGTTCTGTTTCAAAGTCCTGGACACATTTTTCTGATGCAATCATTCCAGACTGGAGAGTCCTCAAAGTAGGCTTTGAAAGGTGAAAAGGATCACTGTTAAATTCTGTGGTGCAACTATTGAGATCCTGTACTGCCTGTTCACCTGCTCTGAGTCGGGTGGTTGATTTCTCACTGTGGAAATAAAAGGTTGTCTTCATGTTTGCGATGGCATGCAGAGAGACTAACGCTATTCATAAAGTTTGCATTTCGAGTGTTAGTTAGCAGCATCTTTTCATTCCTCAAAATTCTCATCCAATTAGTTTTCATCTTTGAGACCTTGTTCATTGTCATTTCTATCCATAGATCCAGTGGCAAGGAATAGTAGGGGTTCTCTATCAATGACTGTGCGAATAAACCATCACACATGTACTTGACTTTCGCCTCAGGCAGACAGCTAATCTCAAGCCAGAACTCAACGAGCCATCTTCCATACTTGTCATTGCCATATACTTGGAGCCAAGGCAACATCAGTCTGAATGATGCCTTGAATGCCTCCCAATCCTGAGTTCTTAAATGCACGGATATTCATAATCAGTATTCCAGTCATGTACATGAAACTGAGCCAATACTTTGCCATTGAACTATCACAATTTTCAATCTGTTTCAAATGCTTTCACAATAAATGAAGATAGCTCTTGATCAGCCTCTAGTTCATCACAGATGATCCTGAGCTCTTCTCATGTGTTTGTGGAGGGGTGCCTTAATTTTTTTGGCTTTTCTTGTAGCTCTGGAGACAAGTGTAGGCCATCACTAAGTCATTTTCGAATTATTCTGCAAGCCAGTATCTCATACATCAGGTGAAGACATCTGATGCTTCTCTTATAATGTTTTCCATTCAGTGCTTTGTCAACTGAACCCTCTGTAATCCCACTTGCTGCAAGAAGAATGTCAGATAAACCAGATCCTTTGAATCACTTGTTGATTGCTGATACGAAATAACACTGCACAATGAATAGACCTAGGAATGGAAGGATGAGCACAGATTGTGTAGGATTCTCATTTTTCAACTGAACAGTCAGAGCATAGACTGCATGGTCTCCAACCAGTTGAATGAAAGGCATCAATTTCTTTTTTGCTACTGTGACTATGTGACACAGCGTCTCATGTACTACTGACTTGTGGGGTGGCTTGGACAATGTGAGGTAGTAGTATGCCTTGCTCTTTGTAGCCAACTTCTGGACATTGGCTTGAAATCCAATCGTCTGGCTTTCTGAAGAAATCTCTTTCCCATTGCTATCATGATGAACCAAAGAATGGGCCTTTTCTCAAATCTTTTTTTCCTGAGTGCTTTGTGGTGAGATATCAACTTCAGCTCGAACTGATAGTAGGCCACGTTTACTGTCTTGTAAGGTTGAACTCTGTGTTGTTCTGCACTGATAGTTTTCATCTCATGAGGCTTTGCCATGGCTAGTTTGGGATGATTAACATTAGAAACTAGTAGTAATATCCTCTGGTTGAACAAACATTACATCTGTGTGGTGAGCAGAGATGCAGTGAATTTAAAATCCACCAGCGAAGTGAACGCGAAGTGGCCACTTCGCCTTGACATTTCGCTACATGGAGTGCCCCATAGGAAAGGCTCACTTTGCCTTGTTATTATTACTCTGTGTTTTCATTCTGCCCGAAACGTGAAGTAAGGCGGAGTGACAATATGGGCAGCATCCCACCCACACAGTCACCAGAATGAATGTGCATCCCCAAAGTGCTACTGTCTTGTGTCCAGAAAACTCCCCAGTGCTGATGAAGTGAAATGAGAGTGTAACAAGAAATGCAAAGCCTCCCAAAATTAATGGTGCACTCAGTCATGTGTGCAGTGGTCAGGTCACACACAGAGTCACCAGAATTAATGTGCATCCCCAAAATGCTACTGTCTTGTGTCTAGCAAATTCCCCAGTGCTGACAAAGTGAAATGAGAGTGTAACAAGAAATGCAATCTCCCAGAATTAATGGTGCCATGCCAACGTACAGACAGATTAAGATTGCACAGCACACTCAAGGGATGCACACGAAAAGGCACAACAACACCTAACCAGTGCTTACAAGTCACAAATCTAAATCTGGAAAGGAATACATTTTGCCAGTTGGGGGATTAGTGCATGGCAGTTACAATCCTCTACCAGTAAAGATACCACAAAGCAATATAAAAAATTCATGCAGGTGCAGTGGATAGCAGGTTCACACTCCTGCAATTACTCTGTAACACAATAAAAGGTGTCTGATTTAATGGCACACATCACACATGCACACACTCATGCACTCTCAAGTAATGCATAGCAGATTGAAAATCTTTAGTAATATAACCAAATGTTTTAAACAGACAAATTGTACACTGCTGCACCACAACAAACAGCAAAAAAAATGTCAAGAATTACTAAAAATATTACTGTGTACATTAACATAGTTATACAAGAAAAATATAACCAAAACGTAAAGACTGCCTTTTTCTCCCAGTTAATCTACATACACCACAAGTACGCCCCCCCAAAGCACACTTCATAGTACACAGACTGACTGTTCTAAATTAACATTCAAAATCCACACACAACAATAAACACTCAATGATATGAGCACAGAAGGGTTTCCTACAATCGATGTACTAAATTTTGAGCAAAAACTATTACTCAAAAAGGCATTTTAAACAGCTTTTAGAGGTTTTGAATCACAGAGCTCTGAGAGCAAAGTGTCTCCAGCTACCACTGCACACACACTACCCAGGCCAGAACTGAGGCTGTGCCGAACGATCTAGAGCCCATATGACCTGCAATCCCATGAATAACTGCAGAAATTCATTTGGAGCTCAATTACAGGGTGAAGTGAGGTGAATTACATTCATTTCAATGTACTTCATCTTAAAATTGGTGGAGAAGTGGTGTGGGGAAGGAGGAATAACGCAAAGTCATTGGTTTCAATGGACTTCGCGTTCCTCATTATGAAGCGAAGAACTCCGCTTCACATTATGGAGTTCTCCACGGATTCCATGTTACTCAGTGAATCACTTCATGGCGCAAATTGGGGCCACTTCGCCCACCACTACTTACAGTACTGTAACTCACATGCTGTACAGGAAGGAATGCAAATGCCTATGGCTGTACTTCCCCGACGGGCTGTAGCACAAAACTCCCAGACTTAAAAATGCTTATTAATGAGTACAATGGTGGCATGGTGAAGCCTGGAGAGATACTACAAAACATGCTAACAATACATCCAAGTAACTAGTAAAAAAATAAATGTTGTGATTCGTGACGTGATCGTGACTTGTGATTTGTGACTGCATTTGTGACCTTGATGATAAAGAGCGTGATTCGGTGTTGATGGTGTGAGATAACCAATATTAAAATTGTATTGGGAAAGTGAATGCCTATGGCTGTACTTCCCCAATGAGCTGTAGCACAAACTCCCCAACTTAAAAACGTTCATTAATGAGTACAATGGTGGGGTGGTGAAGCCTGGAGAGATACTGCAAAACATGCTTACAATACATCCAAGTAACTAGTCAAAAAATTTGTGTTGTGATTCGTGACATGATCGTGAATCGTAATTTGTGACTGCATTTGTGACTGTGATGATGAAGAACGTGATTCAGTGTCAACGGTGTGAGATAAACAATATGGAACTATATTGGGAGGGGAACTCAAATGCCTACGACTGTACTTCCCCGATGAGCTGTAGCACAAATTCCCTGACTTAAAAACGCTCATTAATGAGTACAATGGCGGGGTGGTAAAGCCTGGAGAGATACTACAAAACAGGTTTACAATACATCCAAGTAACTAGAAAAAAATTAATGTTGTGATTCGTGACATGATTGTGAATAGTGATTTGTGACTACATTGTGAAGAACGTGATTTGTATCACGAGTGACTCGTAATGATGTTCCTGACTTAAAAACGCATATTAATGAGTACAATGTTCGTGCAAAATTATGCACCACACCGGTTCAGTACTCTGAAGGGAAGCCAAAGAAACAACTGTGATTTAAGTTACAGATGGAGATTGGGCCCTAAAGGGATGCAAATGCACAGACAGATTAAGTTTGTGCTGCGCACTGAAGAGATGCAGATGCAAAGGCACAACACCTAACCAGTGCTCACCATCAGAAATTCAAATCTGGAAAAGAATACCTTTGCTGGTTGGGGTGGGCTGTGGGGTGGGGGGCAGTGTACTGCACTCCTGCAGTAACGGTCACTAGTACCAGTAAAGATATCACAAAGAAGTACAAAAATCACACAGCTGCAGTGGATAGCAGGTTCACATTGCTGAAATTATTATGTGGCACAATAAAAGGTGTCTGATTTGATGACATGCCTCACACACATACTCACACACACACACACTAAGTAATGCATAGCAAATTGAAAACTTCAGTAATATAACCACATATAAACAAACTAAAATTATGCACTGCTGCAACACAATAATCAGCAAAAAATGGCAAGAATTATTGAAAATATTACTGTGTCTACATTAACACAGTTAGACAAGAAAAATATCACCAAAACAGAAAGCAGTGTCTTTTTCTCCAAGTTAATTTACCTACACTACAGATACGCCCCTCCCCCAAAGCACACTTCCACTGTCTCTCAGTACACAGACTGAATGTTGTACATTAACATTCAAAATCCAGACACAAACAATAAACGCTCGATGATATGAGCACAGGAGGGTTTCCTATAATCGATGAACTAAAGTTTCAGCAAAACAAATGACTCAAAAAGGCTTTTTAACAGCTTTTAGAAGGTTTGAATCGCAGAGAGCTCTCAGAGCAGATTGTCTCCTACAGCTTCCTACACACACTACCCCAAACTGAGGCTGTGCAGAATAATCTAGAGCCTATGTGACCTGAAATCCCATGAATCACTGCAAAATTTACCTTTGGAGCTTAAAAACAAGGCGAAGTGAGGCGCAGTACATTGTTTTCAATGTACTTTGCCTTAAGATTTGGTGGAGTAGTGGTTTGAGAAGGCGGAGTAATGCGAAGTCATTGTTTTCAATGGACTTCGTGTCACCAATTATAACGCAAAGTACTCCACTTTGCATTGCGGAGCACTCTGCAAATTCTCCTTCACTCCATGAATCACTTCGCGGAATTAATTGAGGCCACTTCACCCAATTGTCTAGAATGGCAGTTCCAGGGAAATCATTGGCAAGCTCTTCAGGACAGCTGTCATTCTTCTCAATCTCAAACTTGGCACATGTAGCGTACAGATTAAGAACATCCTGGCAGCTTATTCTGAGTGATAATTTCTTCATCATGTCTTATACTGTCATGGCTTCTAGTCAGGCCATGAATTGTCATTGACAACTAGACCTTTAAGGAAATGTGTTTCCCCGTGATGAATGAAAATAACAGTGATGACAAGGCTGCAATCTGTGGATCCTGGTAGGTATCACTGAAGTCACTAGCAGTGAGGTTCTTTAGCCAGGTGAGAAACTTTCATAACTCAGGATTAGGTTCTTCAGTGTTCTCAAGCTCATCAATATGTGGAGGCCAGTTTATGCCTATATCACGCCATAACTTATCTTTCAAGCACCTCGCAAAAGTATTCAGTAATTGTTCATCACGCACTACCCACAAGTAGACTGCTGCTTCCACATAAGTTCCACCCACAGATGTGTCATACACTATGGTACCCTCATTTTTGTGGAAATGATCATGAAATCTGATCCTGTTTGTAGACTCCTTTTGAATCATCTGCTTAATTGTGCTTGATTTTTTTTGTACTTTTTTCATAACCAAAATTCCTCAACAGGTTATTGTAGTCCAACAATAGTTCTTGTAATGTTATTGTCTCGTTCATATCCAATACAACTGTCCATACATGTTTAAAGAACATTTCTCAAACTTCTGCAAGATGAACCTGTTGTAAGTGGAGATCTAAATTAATGTTTTTTTCCTGGTAGTATACTGGAGAGACATATTTTTTTCCAACACAAGGCATGATACCAAATCTCAGCAGCAAAAGGATCTGCTGTACAATTAATTACAGCTATGATATGGTCATGCATTGTAGCATCTTCTAGGTACACTGCATGAGCCTTGAATGTGGGCCATGCATCCATTTGTTAGAAAAGACACCACCTGTCTCGGCCAGGAAGTTTTTGTCTTCTGGCATCATGCACAAGACACAGAGATCCTTGTCCTATAGAGCTCCACTCTGTGAAAGTCTAGCAGAAGCATCAGGAGCATTTTCAGGGGAACTGTCATAATCAGATTGGGATATGAGGATTTCTTGCATCTGCTGTTTCTCTTTCCTAGTTTTGGCTTGCTTAAGCTTCCCTTTACTCATGAATCCAGTCTTACACAATTTGTGAAAAAACATGCCGGTTACATAGAAACATAGAACATAGAAATTGTCGGCAGATAAGGACTGCCAGGCCCATTTATTCTGCCCATAGGCGCTACACTTGTTTACGCCCTTTGACCCTATGTGGTCAATGGCTTACCACCACTCCTTCCTACCTCTAATGTTCCCTTATACCTATCCCAGGTATGTTTAAATCCCTGCACTGTGCTCGCTCCCACCACCTCTTGTGGAAGACAATTCCATGAGTTTATCACCCTCTCCGTGAAGAAAAACTTTCTCACATTCCCATTTAACCAGCCACCTTCCAATTTCATATCATGCCCCCTTGTTCTTGAACTCTTCCTATATTTGAAGAGACCCCCCCCCCAACCACATTTTGTTTATGCCCTTAAGGTACTTAAATATTTCTATCATGTCTCTCTTCTCCCTCCTTTCCTCCAGTGAGCACATATTGAGGTCCTTTAATCTCTCCTCATATGTTTTCTGGTGTAAGTCCTGCACCATCTTAGTTGCCCTTTTCTGGACTGCCTCTACCCTGTCATGTCCTTGGGAAGGTGCATCCTCCAGAATTGTATGCCGTGCTCTAGGTGAAGTCTCACTAGTGTTTTATACAATGGCATCACCACTTCCTGCCTTCTACTAGTGATACATTTGCCTATGCACCCCAGCATTCCGCTGGCCCTCCCTGCAGTCTTTGTACCCTGCTTGGACACCTTTAGGTCATCTGAAATGATAACCCCCCGGTCTCTTTCTTCCCTGGTGATCATCAGCAACTATCCCCCCAATCCTGTAGCTCTCCCCAGGGTTCCCTCATCCCAGGTGCATTATTTTTCACTTCTTTGAATTGAACCCCATTTGCCACAGCTTGGACCATTTTTCAAGCTTCCACAGGTCCCTCCTCATTTTCTCCACTCCATTCACAGTATCCACCATGTTGCAGATCTTGGTGTCATCTGTAAACAGGCAGACCATACCCTCCAGCCCTTCCACAATAGCACTTATTAAGACATTAAACAGAACTGGTCCAAGGACGGATCCCAGCGGTACCCCACTGATCACCCCCTCTCCCTGGATTGGATCTCATTTACCACCACCCTCTGCCTCCTGTCCGTTAGCCAGTTCCTAACCCAGTTTACCACCTTGTGCCCACGCCCAGGCTACACATCTTGTTAACCCATCTTTTATGTGGGACAGTGTAAAAGGCCTTAATGAAATCGAAGTAGGTGATGTCCACTTCCCCTTCCTGATTTACTTCCTTCATCACCCAGTCAAAACAATCTATCAGATTCATCTGGCACAACCTTCCTGCTGAATCCATGTTGCCTTGGATCCTGGGCATCATTGGATTCCAAGTGTACCACTATTCTTTCTTTAAACAGCACCAACATGATCTTACCCACTACTGAGGTGAGGCTGATCGGCCTATTATTCCCTGCCTCCTCCCAACTCCCACTTTTGTATATAGGGACTACATGTGCCCTCTTCCAGTCCTCTGGAACGACACCTGTATTGAGCAGCTCTATGAACAGGGCTGCCAGAGGTGCTGCTAGCTCTCTTCACAGCTGCCTTAATGTCCTTGGGTGTATGCCATCTGGCCCCATTGCTTTTTCCACCTTCACTTTTGTGAGCTTCTCCAGGACTCTCTCTACCGTGAATGGACTCATGTTTACTTCCCTACCCCTTCATATCTGTTACCCAGCTGTGGCCGCTGACCATCCCGCTCCTCAGGGTATACTGAACAGAAGTATTTGTTCAGTATTTCTGCCTTCTCCATGTCTCCTTCCTTACATTCCCCTGCATCCCCTTTGAGCCTTACAATTACTCTCCTGGTTTTCCTTCTTTTTCTGATGTACCTGTAAAATGTCATGTCTCCTTTCTTCACCGTCTGTGCTAATCTTTCTTTGGTCTATGCCTTTGTTCTCCTTATCACCTTTCCCTCTTCTCTCAGATTCTTTAGCTACAGCTCCCTGTCCTCCTCCCTTTCAGTCTCCTTATATTTCCTGAAATCTGCTTTTTGGCCCTTACCTTGTCTGCCACCTCTCTCAAGAACCATTGTGGTTACCTCCCTATCTTGCCTTGCTTACCACCCTGATGCATTGCTTCGTCACCTCCTCCATGGCTCTCTTCAGGTGTTCTCACTGGTCCTTGACTCCCCCTCCTATCTATGCCCTTGCCAGGGTCTCTCTGTTAGTCCTCCCATCTTAGAAAAATCTGCCCTTCTAAAATCTAAGACCTTTGCCTTTGCGTGACTAGTTTGTGTTTCTGTCCCCTGCTAAACCACACTATGTGGTGGTCATTTGATCCTAGCTGACCCTCCACATAGACATGTGTGACTCTCTCCCCATCAGTCAGCATGAGGTCCTGAACTGCCCTGTCTCTTGTGGGGTCAGCCCCTAGCTGTCTGAGGCCCGCCCTGGTAGGGAATCCAGGATGTCACAACTCCTGGATGAAGTAGCTGCTGGGGTGGTACAATCCACATCTGGGATATTGAAATCACCTAGCAGTAATACCTCACCCTTTGCTGCCATCCCATGAATTTGATCCCCTAGATCCCTAGCCTCCTCCTCCTCCTCTCCTGCACTGGAGGTATGTAGATCACCTCTGTGTGGATTGCTGTGCCATTGCCTGGCTCAAGGGTGACCCACAGTGCTTTAGCCTCCCCCTGTCTTTTTTGCGCCTCTGTTGCCTTTATGCATTCTCTTATGTACAGGGCCACTCTCCCTATCCCTTCTGAATAGAGCGTAACTGAAACATTTGAGTCCCAGTCATGATTTGCGGTGTACTAGGTCTCTGTTATTGCCACTATGTCCAGGTCTGTCCCTACTAACAAGGCCTCCAGGTCTGGAATTTTATTTCCCAGGCTGCAGGCATTTGTAACCATGGCCTTCCATGTTCTGCTGTCTATCGTCTCTCCTATTCTGTGTTTGCACTCCTGCCTCCGACCCACAAAACCATTTTCCTTTTTATGCTGCCTTTCCACTCCTGCCTTTCCCTTTGTATCTAGTACAGATGTCTCTGTCTCCAACCCACATGCATGTTCCTCATTTCTGGCTATTCTAGCTTGTGGAAATGGGCTACTTGGGTCTTCCTGCACCCGTTGCCCCCCCTGGCTAGTTTAAATGCTCATCCAGAATGCATTTAAACTGTTCACTTAGGACTGCCATCACCCTCTTGAAAGGATGCAGTCTGTCCCCTTTGAACAGGGCTGCATTGCTCCAGGTGGGTCCCCAGTCCCCAATGAAGCCATATCCCTTCTCACTGCACCATCCCTTCAACCACTTGTTGAAGCTGCTGATCTAGAGATTCCTATCCTTCACCAAACCATGGACTGGCAGCACCTCTGAAAAAGTCACGGAGCTTGCTATCTGCTCCAGGCACCCTCCCAACTCTTTGAAGTCCTCCTGCACCTGCTGTATGATTACCCTGCCCTTGGAAAGGTCATTCATCCTCAGGTGGACAATGACCTCCAGCCACCTTCTCCATGCTACTGCTCTAGTAATCTTCAGGATCTGCTCTCCCTCCCTCCCTCCCTGAGTGGTGCCACCGGGAAGGCACTTAATCTCCTCTCCTCCCTACTATTTGTGCCCAGAACTATCCCCCAGACAATTGAGTCCCCCAGCAGGAGTACTTTCTTCCACCTCTGGGGTCCTCTTCCTCCCTTCCCTGGATCTCCATCTTGGAGGACCCTCACCTCCTCCCTAGTTGCAGCCTTGGGTTCCTTTATTGGACTCTCCCGCTGCCTTAGAACATCATAGGAGTTATTAAAATGGACCAGATAGAGGATTTGCTTCTGACCATCCTCTCAAAACCTCCCTGAGGCCACTGGAGTCCATTCTGCCCTCTGCCTGGGTCACTGCTCTGGCAGTGGCTGGGGACATGGTGGCCTGGGGGAGGCGAAGGTTCCCAGTACTCCTGCCAGCTCAGCCTGGAGACTGGTAATCTCTGCCCTCAGCCCAGAGAGGTACCTGCAAAAGGGGCAGTACTGCAGTACCCAGAAAGTTTTCCTGAAGACTGCTGCTCCACACCCAGTGCACTGCACCACTCCCTGCATCTTCCTGTTCTAGTTTATTCCTCCCTGTTTTCTTTCCACCCTCTGGTTAGTAGCTTATCTCACAATTTTTTTTCTACTCCCCCTACCTTATCTTTGTCCTCATTTGTAATGTACTTTGCTGTTGTACAAGAGGGCAATCCCAAGTCTGAGTCTTATGTGGCTGTAGTCCAACCTGTCTGGAGCTCAACAGGAAGCAGTAAACTACTTCCTGAGTGACTGCCTATAAAGGTTCACGAGCCACAGGTGGGAGGGGATGGTGGAGGGTAGGGTGGACCTAAATCCCACAGCGAGGAAAAAACAATCAGTTAGATGCAATGCAGTGTTTTACTCCAGTACCTTCCCACTGCACCTTAAACAGCTCTTCATTGCTGCGTACACTGAGCCCCGGTAATGAGGAAACACCCCTTTTCACAGCACAATCAACCCTGTAATGGAAAAAAAGAACCCCCCCCTTTACACAGCCAAACAATAATCAATTGGAATTCCACCACTTTCCTGCAGCATCTCCGTGAGCCCAACAGAACCAAGCTCTGGTACTCCGGTGTCCAATTCCTCCATTAGCTGCAAGTCCTTTGGCAGTGCTCACCTCTAAAGTAGGACCGCGTCCTGTTCCATAGGGCATTTTAAAGCTCCTTCCCTTTGTTAAAGCTGGCACCCTTTTTGAAGCTATTGATATGCTCTGATCACTCCCGATGTCACATGGACATCACTCACTGTTCCACCGGTAAATGCAGAGATCTAAAAACAAATCCACCATGAAGGAGAAGACAAGCAGTTAGATGAGGTGCAGTGTTTTGCTCCAATACCTTCCAACTGCACCTTACATAGCTTTTCACACAGAGACCCTGTAATAAGGAGACATCTCTTTTCACAGTACAATCAAGCCTGTAATGGGAAAAATGAATCCCCCATTACACAGCCCAAACAACAATCAATTGGATTTACACCACTTTCCTGCAGCATTTCCGTGAGCCCACCAGAACCGAGCTCTGGTCTTCATGTCCCATTCCTTCATTAGCTGCAAATCCCCTGGTGGCATTCACCTCCGAAGTAGTCATCATCCCACTTTACTTTCTCAAACAGACTTCCATATTTATCCAATCCCCTCCATTCCAGTGCTAGACTCTTCAGTTTGCACTATGAATAAATTGGATAATCACTTTTGTGTCCCTCACACTCTTTATCACATAATACACAGTTCTTTAATCATCTCAACTTGACTCCTCTTCTTCTCTTTTGTCTGTTGTACTGGTTTTATCAAGGGTGTCGACATCTTTCCAATCACCAATCATAGAATTTTATTTGGACACACCTGCAAAAAGATTAAACATGCGCATACTGTATATGTGTATGTATGTGTGTGTGTATATATATATATATATATATATATATATATATATGTATAAAATTTGGCTTCAAGAAAGAACATTTTTATTATAAGAAATTAATTCATTCACCCTTAAAACACCCATTTAGACACAAAATACAGTTTTATATGACAAGTATGAGTTGAGATATGCCATTTTAGAGATTGTTGGTAGCCATCTTGAATTTGGCCATCTAGCGGCAATTGCCCAAATGTTTGAGAGGGTCCCCCAATCCCATCTTTTTTAGCACCATTTATTCATATAAAAATCACCTTTAAACCTTTGTCCCCGTAAATTGGTCACAGACTCCTATTAATATTCCTTTACTATTATGTCACTGGGGGCCATCTTGGGTGGGAGAGTAATAAGACAAGGCCCAGGGAGAGGGGTATGTTGTGCTACTCTAGTACTGCCACCATTTGGAATCATGGTGGCAGGGCAATGGATGCAACTCAGAGGAGTTGGCCGGAGTCAGGCACAAAGTGCAAGCATGCCTCCATGCACACATGGCTGTGTTCTTGCACACTGTCTGGCCAGGGGATAAAAGAGGACCAGTAGCAGCTGTAGGATAATCCTTTGGTCATTGTGGTCCCACACTATCTATAGGGCTCTCTGGACTATTTGGATTGTACTTCAGGGGGAGGGGTGGCCTTTTCTCCCTGACCCTGCCACAGGGAGAATTCTATCCATGATGGATCTGTCCCCAAGCTAAGTCCCTTAGATAATGAGAGATGATGGTGCACAACCAAGGGGGAAGAGGATGACTACTAGATGAAGAAGTACTTTTATAAAAAATTAGAAATCAAGGTAGTTGGAAGAGGATGAGTTCATCTTGTAAAGAAAATTAAGTGACTGAATTCTCCTTTAAAAAGACAAAGAAAACTTCTTGGGTTTGTAGCTCAGTATGTATTTCCTATGGACACATCTCTGCTCTCTTTTATAGTGGATCCATTTTTTGGTTTTTACAATGAAAGTACATGCCAAATGTATCTCGCAATTCTATATATGTATGTGTAATATAATAAAAAAATTAACATGTTTCCCCATAATTTTCACTTTTGAAATGTGTTTGCTACAAAACACTGTTTTAAAAATAATGTTAAAATATACTGCCATATTATAAATGTGTCACTACAGTCTTAGCTTTGAGTACTTTTATCTACCTGTACAATGAGCCAAGAAAAAAACATGATGTAGTCACCTCTGTGGTACTGAGAGGTGGTGCACTGCTCTGGCAAGGAGGTATCCTGGGTTCATGCCCTGAATCTGAGATAGGAGCAAAGGACACTATGTAGAGATGTAAGCATCTGTAACAATGCTCTTAGGGTATTAGGGCTGTTAGAGAGGTTGAGGTGGAAGACCCGATGACAGGGAGTGACCACAACTTGGTGTGATTCATGCTCAACATGAGCAGAGAAGCTTTGGGTACAGGGAAAAGGGTAATCAACTTCAAACTGGCTGATTTTGGAAGGATGGGTGTAATCTTAGAGGGGCACCCGGAAGGAATTCAGTCACACTAGGATGCAAACCAGAAATGGGAAAAAATCAAAGTGGGGCTGGTGGAGGCTACTGAGACCTGTACCAAATCACAGAATAAAAAAGAGAAGAGCCAAGAAACCAAGTTGGATGATTAGGGAAGTCCTAAAAAAGTGAAGGTATAAAAAGAGCATTCAGGAGGTACAAGGATGGGGGAGGCTTGGGAGGAGTACATGATGAAGTCCAAAAAGGTTACAAGGGGAGCGAGGGTGGCCAAGGCTTCCCAGGAACTGAGGCTGGCACAGGACATCAAGCACAGGGAAAAGGGCTTCTTCAGATATATATGGGAAAGAAGGAGCTGCAAGGACCAGATAGTGAAGATTAGGAGGGACGGGAGGTGGGCAGAGAAACGCGTGGAACAGGCAGAAGTACTAAATGTGTACTTCTGTTCTGTATTCATGAGGGAGAAGAGAGGGCAACTACCATGGGGGGTAGGTGGGGGGGGAGAGGGTGACAGATGGAGTAATCAATGTGGGCAGGGTGTTGGAAGAACTAAGGGCTCTGAGGGTGGATAAGGCACCAGGACCTAAGGGCATACATCCCAGTGTGCTGAAGAAAATGGCAGAGGTCCTGGCTGGGCCACTGACAGACCTATTCAATACCTTTCTGGACACAGGATGGCCCACATAGTACCCCTCCATAAAAGTGGGCCAAAGGATGAACTGGGCAATTACAGACCAGTAAGCCAAACATCCATTGTGGGGAAGCTAATGGAGTCAATTCTGAAGGAGAGACTGGTGACCTTCCTGGAGGACAACGGTCTCCAGGATGATCATCAGCATGGGTTTGTCTCATGAAGGTCCTGTTCATCCAACCTAGTGGAATATTATGACTGGGTTATGAGGGAACTGAACAAGGGCCATGCTGTCATTTTTTTTTTTCTTCAGCAAGGCCTTTGATTCAGTGCCACGTGGGAGGTTGGGGGGAATTGAGATATGTGGGGGTGAGGACTAAAATGGTCATCTAGATTGAGAACTGGCTACAGGAGACACAGCAAATGGTGGTGGTGGTGGGGTCTCTCATCTCCAAGGGCACTGACTAGTGGGGTGCCATAGGGTTCAGTACTTGGCCGGTGTTGTTTGGGATATTTATAGCGAACATCTCACATGACATCGGGAATAAAATCAGTGTGTTCACTGATGACACTAAGTTGGTGGTGGCGGTGGATGACATAGCAGTGTGGCAGGGGCTGCAGGACGACCTGACCAGACTGGAGGAGTGGTTGTAAAAGTGGCAGTTAGTGTTCAGTGCTAAAAAGTGCAAGTTACTGCACTTCGGGGCAAAGAACCCTGTGAGGGGTTACCTGCTGGGGGGAGTGCAGCTAGGCACCACTGAAGAGGAAAAAGATCTGGGGGTGGTTGTAATGGGGAAAGTGGACAACACAGAGCAGTGCAGGAAGGCAACTGCAAAGACCAACAGGATGCTGGTATGTATTGCGAGGGGAATCTTCTCAAGGAGCAGGGAGGTGATCCTGCCTCTCTGCAGGTCACTAGTCAGACCACACATGGAGTACTGCATACAGTACTGGTGCCCATATCTAAAGAAGGATATCAGATTGCTGGAGGGGGTACAGCACAGAGTAACAAAGTTGATCCAGGGGTTGGAAAACAAACCATACAAGGAGCGGCTTAGAGAGTTGAATTTGTTCTCCTTGGAGGAGAGGAGGGATTGAAACCTTTAAGTACATAAACGGGATAATTAAGACAGGCATGGAAGGGATATTTAAGCTAAGGAGGGGGAGGGACATAAGAGGACATGGTCGCAGGTTGGAGGGGGGAGATATAAGAGGGAGATGAGGAGACACCTTTCATAGAGAGGTTTGTGGCACAATAGAACACTCTGCCAGAGGAGGTGGTATCCTGTAAGACAGTGGATAGTTTCAGAAGGGGGTGGGACAGGGTGAGAGGGTAAATGTGAGGGTGGCAGTTGCAAGGTAAGGGTGCTAGCTGCACATTCGAGGAGACTTGATAGACCATATGGCCTGTTTCTGCTGGCATTTTTGTATGTTCGTATGTCTTGTGTGGGTGGATTTGAATGTGTGATTCTCATAGCAACACCTAGGGGAGACTTGATGGTGTACCATTAACACTGAGGGTGACCATGCAGGATTAGGCCCCCTCCATGGCAGTTGTGAGCTTTGCCTCCCCCATGAGGAGGTACTGTATGGTGCAACAAAAAATGCAAAAACGCTCTTCCTATTGGCTAGAAGATGGCATCATACCTTAGGCCACTGATGTCCCTTGTGCCATCTCCCACCCTTACTAAATGCAAAACCACCAATTGGATACTAGCCCCCCCCCAACCAAAGTACACAGCCAGCAAAGTGGAGAAGGATAACTTGCCTTGGCAGTTTGAAATGGGGGAGCAGGCAGCCATGGACAGAGGAGGTATGGAACCAGACAAGGGCAAGCACCAGAAGCAGAAACCAAGAATGGGAAGTGACTCAATGGAAACCTGTATGATTTCAGGTGAGCAGAGAGAGATAAATAGAGAACTGAAAAAAGAAAACATGATGTCATTTTAGTCATTGCAAAAAATAAGTTTCCTCCTATTAAAAACAGGCAAAGTGAACTGTTTAAAATAAAAAAAACTGTCACAATATTCCTTTTGTTTGTACCACATGGTTCACTTGTACCTTACCTTTTGGGTCAACTATACTTTGCTGCCAGCTGGAAATGCTCCACTGTCCACCTTCAGATATCACTAGATCATCCACTGCCAGAGGTCTAATAATTACTTTCATGGTGGGCCCCTTCTGCCACTAGAGGAAAATGCAGAATGTATGTTCCTGACCATGGTTGGGGAGGCTGAACTTGTAACATCAGTGGGTCATAGCTGAGACAGGTATGGCTGGCATTGTTCAATGCATCAGTTTGGCCATTTTATCTTCAAGTCCCCCCTCCCCATCATTCAACTACTCTGAGAAAGCCTGACATCACTCAGCACTTACTCTTCATCTCTTACCTCCCCACAACCTGTCTACCCTCCTTCCCTCAGTCTATTAGTGACGCCTTCTTATGCAGTTCTCCCTGTTTTGGTATATTTACGTATTATTCGCACTGCTTGTTACCATACCTGTGAACTCAGGACCTTGTAAATAGTCTTGTATGCCCTCATGTTGCAGTCTTACATGCCTTGTTTTTTTTCTTTTCCTTTTTTTTTGCAATTGCTTTATTGTTGCAATTGTTTGTTTGTTGTATATACTAGTACTGTAAGCTGTATTATTTGTCATGTTATCTTGTATTATTGTGTATGTCCATCCAGGACCACTTTGTAAATGAGTCTGCTCAATGGTGCATTTAAATAAACTGGTTAACTAAACTTTTAACTGGTTAAATAAAATGTTTAAGTGGTTAAATAAAAATTGATTTGAATTGAATTGAAAACCCACTGACAGGAGACCCCTGCCAGCCTCACTGCAGCCTGTTAGCAAGACCTGGGTGATGCTGTGTGGTCACCCATGCAAATAATGCCAGAAGGCCACCAGCTGTAGAAGGCAATTTTGTAGAAGGTACCATCAGTCCCTCCCCCTAGAATCCAGTTGTGTCCCACCCATTGGCCCAATGAGAGAGTGAAACTTAGGCTGTAAATCCAGGTCTTCTTTACTGTAGTGCAGTGCACCACTCTTGGCAGCTTGTGGCTTGGTAATTATTACTAAGAAAAGAAAACCCTAAATGTGCAAGGTAGAAATATTTCATGACATAAGCATATTGTTTTGAGTCTATAAGGGACAACAATGAAAAGGACAACGGGCTCGTCTATAGGGTAACCTTGCGTAATAGGTCTTATGAAATGTTTTTTATTTGTTATAGGGCATGCTACCATTACATATTAAATAATGTATATGCAGTATTGTAATATATGGAGATAGTGAAATAATACCATCCTTTCCCATATAAAAAATTTCCAGTAATACACCACTGTCTCAAGTGATAATACTTTCGTTCCTTGCTGACAATACTATCATTCAGAGGTGATAATACCATTGTTTCACCTCTGAACAATAATATTATCACTGAAATGCCACAGCGCATGTGCAAGTTTGCCTGCCAAGAAACCCAGTTGTCATGGTGCCACATCCCTTCCTGCATAGCCCTAGTGATGGCGTGCATCCCCATTGGCATGTTTTCTCTCTGTGTGATTGGCCAGTTATTGTTTGTGGCGGGCAGAGCAGTTCAAAAATCATGGCACCCATCTCTCACTTTCCGAGAGAAATTCGCCCCTTTCGTTGTTTTCATTGTTTCACCAACTCATCTTTTTTGTCCTCCATTTCAACAGTCATCTGGTTGATCCTGCATGCCTGCAACTGAATGGTAGGACTAAAAAGCACTTTAGAAAAGAACGCTATGAAATAGAGCCACAGCGGGGGCGGGGGGGGAGTGAGACATGGAGCGAGACATGGAGAGAGCAAGTCAGAGCATGCCAGGGAAACAAAAAGCAGACCCAAAGAAGTTGATCCATATATTTCAAAAAACAACAAATAGGTGAGTGGGTGTTACAAGTGAGTAATACCATTGTGAGGTTCTGGGGACAAGGAAACCTCTCGAGCTTTGCTCTCAAGGTTTTCTTGTCCCCAGAACCTCTCAACGGTATTATTCACTTGTAATACCCACTCACCTATCTATTATTCTATTTATGTTTTCAATGATCTACAAAGTACAATGCATGAATTAAAATTATCTTATTTAATAGGAATCATGTTAAAATTTAAGTGAACCTGCTTGTTAATCCATGCAATGTAAATAGCTAAAGTTAAATTTTGTCTACCATAAACAGAAGTTTAGTAACTTGATTACATATATTTATCCACCATAACAGATTCAAAAAAATTATGGTAAACAAAACAAATATATGCTACTGTATGTACAGAAGCCAAAATTAACAACAAAGGAAAATACACTGCAAGTGTAGACAGAAAGTTACATTTACCAAAAATATTTGGGCCGTGTCTTATTATTC
Source organism: Neoceratodus forsteri (assembly GCA_016271365.2). Lineage (NCBI taxonomy): Eukaryota > Metazoa > Chordata > Ceratodontiformes > Ceratodontidae > Neoceratodus > Neoceratodus forsteri. Next base: position 591,618,992 of record CM028133.1, on the reverse strand, counting down.
TCATGTGAGGAAAAATGTTCTTATTTATGAGTATACAGGGCTTAAAAGACAGATTTACAATAGCCATGATAAAAGGTCATTTATTACTAGATTAATAAGACTGTGGTAGAGCACAGGCCTGTTGCCACATGATCCTCAGCAGATGCTTTTGTCTTACTTATCACTTCATGTGCTGAGTTTTGCACCATTCAGGGTTTTCATAATGATTAATACGAGACAAAGACTTTTTTTCAAAAGAAGGGTGCAATGTCCTGTATCAATTGCAAGGGCAAAGTGTGCCTCCTTTGTTCTGCTGAGTATATTTACTTCTACTGGAGCCAGTGGCATTTGCTGGGCCTGACAGCTGGCTCCGATAATTTGCTTTTGTTGAACAGGTTTACAGCCATTCCTTGCTGAGGCAACTCTTAACATCACACGCAGCTTGCATTCCAGAAAAAATGAAAATGCCGAAGTGCTGGCTAACAAGACCAATAAGTTCATTATTTCAACAAGAGACCAGTTGTTTGGATACATGGGTATTGTATTAATGGAACAGTATGCCTACACTCGGCCAAGCAAGCTCAAAACCACTTGTCAGGTGGTATCAAAATTAGTTTTCAGATTGCACAGGATATTATGTTATTTTTATGGTTCAAAAAAGTATATGAATGGCTAGCAGAAGATTTGTTGCATTTCAGGATAATGGCAATAAAGTGACTTCCATTTAAAAACATATATTTAGTTAGGTATTCACCGTTCAAATTATTTTAGAAAGAGTATTTGTAAGTGGGAGTTACAGAACTTCTTTTAAGAAATATGGTTTCCATGAGAAATGTGTTAGTTGATGTGCAAAATGACCTTTTTCATGATACAGACATTTATCATTAATACTATTGTATAGCTGTCACCATCACAACAACAGAAGGCTTTCATTGCCATTGAAACATGTAAGTTTTGATCATGTTCATTTAGAGACTGTAGGGTTAAATAATGCAATATCTAGGCCACTCATTTACTGTATTTGTCCGTATGAATGCTTATGCAGTGGGTTGTCTCAACCCAATCCCTTCACTTCACCCTTCACTAGAGTTTGACAATGTCTTATCAGCAATATTGTTGAAGCTCTGCCACCCCAAGGTAGAGGTTCGAAGACCAGTATCAAATCTGGCCCATGCACATGGTAGAGTGGTGTAACACTGTTAATGCATCAATGGGCCATTGTTGTAGATCATGATTCAAATGTACAAGGAAACTTGAATGACTTTGTCGATAAGCAAAATGGGAGAAACACTTTTGAGAAAGGGGTCACTAAAAAGATGAGTAACCTGGTAACAGGGATTGAGTCAGTCTAGACAATTACAATTTGATTTTATAGCAACCAATGGGACAGCAATACTCACCTCAGATTACATTTGTAGTAGAGTCTCTGGCTAGTAATAAGCAGCAGGCATAGCACAGGTGGGCAGTAAAATACCCTACCCTAAATGTTACCTGCTGGTACTGTACCTCCAAACTACTTTATGCTATCCTAACAAGTCCCTAATAGAAAACAGGTAGTTGGTTAGTGTAGGGTAGTTACAACCCTGATATTTCTACGAACCTACCTTCTTACCCTGACTATAACAAATCTGAAAGACTTTGGTTTGACTATCCAAAACAGAGAAAATTATCCACAACTGACTGTCCTGTGGGAGGTAAGATAGGTCCAGCTGCTCTGAGCAAGCCTGCTGTTTCCAAAATGCAGCCTTTTTAGTTTTAGTGCTATGCAAGTCATTTGGCTATAAGACCATTGTGAGACGCCACAGGTTATCTTTATTAATCTGACATGGCCAGCCTGAGACTCTGCAGCAAGTATTATATAGTCAAATAAGCATTTGTCTATAGGGCCATTGTAAGTCAGGCAGGCAGGAGAGGAACATTATGGGGGCATGAGTGACTTTGGATTTCTAGGAGAGGTGCAGCTGCTCTGAGTGAGCCTTCTGCTATCTCCAAAAACTGTACATATTTTACATATGAATGGAACTGCTGTGGCAGGTAGAAATGGTGCAGTTCATTTATTTATTTATTTTTAGCCCAGTACCCCCACCTATGCCCTTCTGGGCAGAGGCTCCTCTGCCTACCTGATCCTCTCACCATACCTCTCAACTGTCCCTGATTTTCAGGGACGTCCCTGATTTTGCCTCAAAATTTTACTGTGTCCCTCCTAAAAATTGTATTTCTGTGACCAAACAATGGAATTTGTAAGCGCAAAATAATGTCAGACATTAAAATTGCAGACTTGTTCCTCCTTAGAAAATGCATTTTACACTAAGACCCTTATCCTACCAGCTTCCTGAGTTGATATCTCCAATTTTGAAGAAGTGTCCCTGATTTTGGTCCTTTGTCCCTGATTTTTTTAAGCCTTGTCCCTGATTTATGAGGCAAGAGGTTGAGAGGTATGCCTCTCACCACGCCCCAGTCCAGGCTTACCCTCCTAGACAGGGCTGCCAGGTAGGCACCCTCTCCCAAGGACATTAGTTGTGAGTCCTTGCTCACCCACCAGGATGGGGCCACAGGAGTGGGACCCCCCCGGTGGACCTTTAATGTGGCAAGAGTGGCAGTGGAGGCAGGAGCATCAACAACGGGGCCATATTTTTGTGGATGCTGAGGATTTCCACAGAGGTGGGATGTGCAATGATGTCAATGGGTGCACCCGACATCTGTACCATCTCCCGTAACGTGTGGCCTCAGTACTTGTGGCTCCCCATCCTCCACCAGGGGCTGTTAAGGTATCAAATGATTACCCCCCCTGAGAAGGAGATTCACCAGACAGCACTCAATCCTCCACCCCGGCTGGGCCTCCGACTCCTGGGTCCGTTGCCAAACCCAGGTCATCAGCATCGCGAGCAGACCCCCTGACACTGCACGAGTGGGCCGGCCCTGGTACAGTTCATTTAAATGAGCTCACAACTTTTTCCAAAAAATTGTCCCCATGACGGGCATTGCCAATGCAGGTGGAAAAGATGCTGCCTCTGTAAGTGAGCCTACTGCTGATTCCAAAAACGGTATCCATGACAGGCATTCCTGAGATTGCTAGAACTGGTACAGGTGCTCTGAGTGTTCCTGTTACTGTTTTTGAAATTATACCTATGATAAACACTACTGAGGAAGGTAGGACAGTGACAGCTGCTCTGAATGAGCCTGATGCTGTTTCCAAAACTAATATCCAAGACAGGCTTTGCTGAGGCAGATAGGAACGTCACAGCTGCTGTGATGGAGCCTGCTGTTGTTTTCAAAAAATGTTATCCATGACAGGGATTGCAGAGGCAGGTAGGATACATGAAGCTACTCTGAGTGAGCCTGCTGCTGGTTGCAAAAGTTATAGCAATAACAGGCTTTGCTGAGGCAGGTAGGACAGGTGCAGCTACTATGAGTGAGCCTACTGCTATTTCAAAAAAATCGTATTCATGCCGGGCATTGCTGAAGCAGGTAGAACAGTCACAGTTGCTCTGAATGAGCTGATTCTGTTTACAAAGATTATACCCATGGTGGGCATTTCTGAGGCAGCCTACACAGTGACAGCTGCTCAGAGTAAAGCCTGAAGATGTTTCCAAAAATTATATCCATGACAGGCATTGCTGAGGCAGGCAGGATAGTCACAGCTGTTCTGAGTGAGCTTGCTGCTCTTTTAAAAAAATATACACATATGATGGGCAGTGCTGAGGATGGTAATACAGTCACAGCTGCCCTGAGTAAGCCTGCAGCTGTTTCCAAAACTAGTACTAATAACAGGCATTGCAGAGGCACAAAATATAGAAAAGTGGTGATTAAAAAAAATCAGTAGGGCTAGTAGGGCTGGCAACGGGGTGATGGGCATGGCAAGTGTCTGTATGTGTAAACGAGAAGGGCAACAAAAATTGAAGAAAAAAATGCCAATGTAATCTGTGGTAGGAATTCTGAAAGAAGTCAACATGTCCTCCACTATTGGTGCAGTGCTCATTTAAGGCAAGACTGATACAGTATGTTAAAAAACATGTGTGGTGAAAAATATAAACAAATGCAAAATAATGTTGCCAGTATAGGTAGAACATGACAAACATGCCGGTTTGTCCATAAATTGTGCCCACAGAGAAATTTGTTCCATAGGAACAGTTGCAACTGCTGATAGAGAGTTGTTTGCTAACCAGATTTAACAGTATGCCAGTCCAAGGTTCTATGTGATAATGATGATCGCGAAAATGCGATCACCGTTAGGGCGAGTGTACATCGCCAAAAAACAAAATGGCGATGTACACTCCCAGCGAGGCAACTCACTCTAAGTATTTATGTGGGGGGCTTTGCCCCCTTCACCTCCTCTCTAAGAATAACCAACTCTGGAGGGGAGTGCCTGTCAGGGAGTGGGACAACTGCAATTAAAAAAAAATTAACACCCGCTCCCATAAAGAGCATAAAATATTATGCTCCTCCCCATCCCTGAACCCTGCACCCTTCCCACTGTAGCCAGCCACCCTCACCACCATGCCATGCAGCCAGCTCAGTGGCTTCCCACCTCTCCATCCCTCAATGCCTTCCCTCCTCTTCTAGTCTGCGTGCGCTTTTCCCTTTGCCCTGTCCTTCTCCGTTGCTACCCTTTCAGGGTAGCTGACATTGCAAGCACTGAGACTGAGTCACTTATATTTGAGTTGCTCAATCTCAGTCGCCATATTAACGGTATACCGCCAGTCTAGACATGATTCTATTGTCATACACAACCTAGTCATCATATTCAGCATGACTGTTTGCCAGCTGATGTTCATGTTCAAGGTTAGAATCACATAATTCAGTGACTGGTATGATTGTTTGGAACTTACATAGAAACATAAACTTTGATGGCAGATAAGGACCGCTTGGCCCACCCAGTCTGCCCATTTCCCTACCTGGTGGATAAGCTACAGATTCTAGTTAACCAACAGCCTACTTCCTCCTACCCCCCACTATAATTGCCTTATGTCAGTCCCATGCATTCTTGAATTCCCCCACTGTTTTTGGCAATATGACCTCCTCAGGAAAGCTGTTAAATGCGTCCACCACCCTCTCTGTGAAAAAATTCTTCCTCACATTGCCCCAGAGCCATACCACCTCTATCTTCAAACTGTGCCCCCTTGTTCTTGCACATCTCTTTTTCTGAAAGATGCTACCCTCTTGGACTTGGTTGATTCCCTTGAGATATTTGAAAGTTTCTGTCATGTCCCCCTCTTCCTCCTTTCCTTGAGGGTATACATGTTAAGCTTCTTTAGTCTCTCTTCATATGGTTTCTGGTGCAGACCCTACACCATTTTAGTTGCCCTCCTCTGGACTGCCTCCATCCTGTCTATGTCCTTGCAGAGAAGGGGTCTCCAGAACTGCATGCAGTACTCCAGATGGGGTCTCACCAACTGTCTCTACAGAGGAATGACAACTTCCTGTTTTCTGCTGGTGATGCCTCTCCCTATGCATCCCAGTATTCCCCAGCCCTCCTTAATGCCTTGTCACATTGCCGGCCTACCTTTAGGTAGTCTGATATGACTATCCCCTGGTCCCTTTTCATTTTTGTTGTTGTTAGTACCTCTCCCTTCCCCATTGTGCTCTCTTCCACTGGATTTTTTCCCAGGGGCATTACTTTGAATTTTTTTGCATTCAATCTAAGCTGCCATACTTTGAACTATTCCTCCAACCTTGCCAAGTCCCTTCTCATCCTTTCCACCCACCTTATATCAACACTGTTGCAGATCTTTGTATCATCTGCAAAGAGGCATACTTTTCCTTCCAGTCCCTCTGCAATGTCACTTATAAAGACATTAAAGAGGACCGGCCCCAATACTGAACGCTGTGGTACCCCCTCTAGTAAAGCCCCTTTCTTTGGAGTGGACCCCATTTACTATTACCCTCTGTGTCCTGTTGTCCAGTCAATTTTTGACCCAGGCTACCACCCTGGGGCCCACTCCCAGGCTGACTAACTTGTTTATTAGTCTTTTGTTTGGGACTGTGTCAAATGCCTTGCTAATATCTAGGTAGGCCATGTCCACAGTCCCTCTTTGGTCTACTACTTTGGTTATCCAGTCAAAGAAATCTATTAGAGTCATCTGACATGACCTTTCCACTGTGAATCCATGCTGCCTTAGGTCATGTGTCCTGTTGGCCTCTAGGTACTCAACAATTCTTTCTTTTAGAAGTGATTCCATCATTTTCCCTACCAGTGAGGTCAAACTAACAGGTCTGTAGTTTCCTGCCTCTGCCTTGCTCCCACTTTTGTGAAGGGGAAGCAAGGCATTCATTTTGAGAAATGTAAGCCATTACACATTTGCAGGACATAGCCATGTTCGTTGGTCAGTGACAATTCCTCCAGCAGTACTAAACACGTGTTTTGAATATATGCTTAAAGGTGGACAACTCAGGTACATTATTGCAGGATATGCCAGATCTGGCCGTAGTTTTCTTTTGTTTCCAGTACAGTGGACCTTGCACAAAACCAACCACAGTAAGGGAAAGGGAAGGTTGTTTAACCAGAAAAGGCACACTAAGCAAAGCTTGTTTCCAGGTGCAACCTCTAAGCACAGGGAAGTTAATTGACTTGCTCAGGGTCACACAGTTTGCAAGTGGGGGCTGTGGGATTCAAACCCATGTCTCCAGGTTTGCAGCTCAGTGCCCTAAATCACAGTGCTCTACTGCCTTCAATACAAAAGGATACGCAACATACTCCTGGATCACTGTGCTGCTGAATCAGCTGCTGTCTGTCTACAGAATACTGGACCATGCCTTTGTAAATGACTTAAAATTGATTTGCCTTTCTGAACCTGGGCAAAGAATGCTCAAAAAGTAGCAGTAGATGTTCTTTCCCTTGCTAAAGATACTAGTGATTGTGAAGCATTTATAGACATTCTATCGTCTGTGCCAGAGGCATACTTGGCTGATTTGCCAGTTTTTGACTTATGTACATCAGTTAATGGTAGGGCACTGTCAAATTTGATTAGCAGAACATCTCTCCATATTCAGCATCTTCCCTTGCAGGATTGATGACTTCTGTGTTACCTTTAATGTGGGGATCTCTAGCAATGTAGCCAAAACATAGTTTTCATTCTGAAACATGTTTATTCTCTGATTGACTGATAGTTTGAGACTCATATGTGCCAGAATTAAAGCAATGTTGTGTTGTTTTGGCTAAAACTCATTTTTGATGACATAAAGGAAAATGTGAAGAAATCTTATTTAAGAAATATTTTGACTCTGAGTTTTACTGTCCACACTTACAACATGTGTGGCAGCCTCAAAGGACTCCAACAAGGTGAACAAAGATTCAACCAGACTCCTACTGCTGGAACCGAGCATTGTCTACTTTACCTATGATTCTGCATGGTATAGCCACAAACATCTTTTTTTCTCTTCAAGAAGCCTTTCTAACATGTAAAATGTTGAATTCCAATGGCTTTCAACTTCCTGCTACAGTTTATGTAGTGGTAAGTTGTTTGCCCTCTGGAGCACCTTCAAGAATTGTGCTTCACAGAATGGCTGAAATGACCACATCTTTTCCTTGTAAGATCTAACTGATTTTCAACATTTCAGTTTCAGTTAGGAAATGATGGTGAGAAGGTTTAATTATGAGAAAACACATGATATGTGTTTGTAGAGACTCTCTTGAATGGTTGTGAGTATTCTGGCACCGTTATCAGAAACTGTGAACCACAGAGATGGGGAATACATGATGAGCCATTACTGGAACTAGTTCTGCTGCTCCTGCAAAATATTGACTGCACCATGGCTTTCCGCAAAAGTGGTGACCCACAGTAAGCCTGCTTTGTACTACTTACAGTAGACCTGGGATTATTTCCTCCTGACCAAAAACTACCCAATGAGCTGTAACACTCATGTAGACAATTGTTTGGTTATTGGTCCGTATATTTGTTATTATGTGAGATTGCTTCATTCCAGACTATTTCAATTTCTTAATGACTTCAGTACACTCCAAGTTATACTTCTGTGGAACAGCCTTTTTTTGAAAAGTATGTTCGCCAGGGATCATTGTATCATGGTTCTATTCAAAGCATCCTTCTGGGCAACAAAACCAAAAGGGAGTTTAGTATCAGCCAAGACATGTGCAATGGCTCTCTTTGGGGTTACCCGATCCACAAATTTTAAATGAAAAAAAAAAATTAAATAGGCATATTTAAGTGGTGGCATGTTGGATGCTTGTGCATAAACTCTGATGTTCTTGCAACACTTTCTTTTATTGTTAGTTGACCAGACATTTTTTATTTCTTTGAAAAAATGTGTCATACCTTTCTCAAGGGGAGTACTATTGTGGGCTTTTTGATTGCTTGATGGCATCAGAAAACATTTTATGCTTTGCTGAGAACAAGAAGAGCACAGTGACACATCCACAGATTCAATGTCACTTACTGCTTCCAATTCATTGTTAGCATTATTTATCACTATGGTCAGGGACACGATACAACTGCACATGCCAACCACATTGCCCCTTTTCAACTTTCTCTACTCAGTTTAGGGTTTTAACTTGACATGTTGCTTCATTATTGATGTGCACACTGTGTCCCATTGCCATGACTAATGCTATTTTTGCACAGACTGCATACTGCTCAACAGTTGTGTGCACAATCAATATAGAATAAATTCAGCACTAAAGATTTACATTTTTACTTTGTGTCTGGGTGCCTGGCACTATTCTTTATATAGACAATGGAGCAGGAGGAAACCCTACACTGCCATCAACTTGCTCAGAGATTCTGGAATTATTATATACACTCTTCTTACATTTAGTATGAAGTTTTTTTGCACTTGCTTCTCATTCCTTAAAGTAGCATCCTCTCCTACCTCCTTATCCAAGTTACTGATCTCATCTTCTCCACCATTAGAATCAGAAAAATCATTATGTGGGACATACCATGGGCTATCTAATTCCAAGTCCATGGCATCACCGTTTCCACTAACATTCCCTGCCTCATCAGCATCTGAGCTTTCATTTGAGGTGGATGCTTCCTTGTAAGCAGCTTCAGAAGCTGGAACTATCTGGGAAAATGTTGCAAAATGTTCACTACCTGTATGAGTAACTATAGATAGCTGCTTCAGAAACTCTGCATCCTTTCATTACTAAGTTATTTTTTTCTTTACAGGACCTCTAGTGTTGCCATGCCATTATTATTATTATTATTTTTATTATCACTATTATTATTATTATCATCATCGTCATATTCCGATTGATTAGTGCTGTGATTATTGGAGTCCATAACATCATCAACAATTGCGCATGCAGCAAGATTGTGCTTCCTTTTAGTATCTGACTTACAACAAGATTGAGTAGCGGTAAACATAGTTATTACAAGAAATAGGGCAGTCTTATAGTTTGTATGAATAAATGCCTTATAGAAATGGTTCTATGTCATAATTGCGATCACTGAACGGTGATTGCTATTATGGCAAGTGCATATTTGCTGAAAAGCAAATTGTCAATATGCACTTGTAGGTGACCTGACATCTGGCATTACAAGTGTTTTAGCAGGAGGCTGCACCCCCCCCCATGCCCCCCTGGGCGGGGCTTTGTTCCCTGCACCCCACTGCTTTTAGATTTTCAGCTCCAGGGGGATGCATGTCAAGGGGGTGGCACAGTCCAGACCAGCAAAAAAAAAATAAAGTCCTGCAGCTACATGCACCAGCAAAACAACAACCCTCCTAACACCAGCCCCCAACCCAGGACCCACTACGCTGGGGCCAGCCTCCCTCAACACCACACAACACAGCTGACTTGGTGGCAGCAGCTCCAGTACATGTCCTTAAGCCACTTCTCTATCCCTTCCCTTCCCTTCCCTTCCCCTCACTAGCCTCCCTTTCCATCGCCTTGCTTCCCCGTTGAAGTGGGTCGCTACCCTTGTGGTCACCCTGTGATAAAAGCACTGAATATGAGTTGCCATTTTTTTGCAGTCATGCATATTCTGGCACTATTATTACAGGATACCTATAGAAACATAGAAGATGATGACAGAAGGGGACTGCAAGGTCCATCCAGTCTGCTCAAGGTATATACTTTCTACCCCTCCATTTGCCCCCCCCGATGAGTAACACCTTTGTATCCGTCCCAAGCTCTCTTGAATCCCTCGACTGTTATTGCACCCATGGCCTCTGGAGGCAGTCCATTCCAGGTGTCTACCACCCTCTCTGTGAACAAACATTTTCTAGTGTTGGTTATGAACTTACCCCTTTTCAGTCTCAGATCATGCCCCCTTGTTCTGCTGCCTTCTTTGACCTGAAATAGCTCCTGCATCTGCACCTTATTTAAACCCTTCATGTATTTGAATGTCTTGATCATGTCTCCCTTCTCCCTCCTCTGCTCCAGGGAGTTCATATTTAATTCTCTCAATCTATTTTCATATGCCATCTGGTGTAACCACAGGGTCATTTTTGTCATCCTTCACTGCACTGCCTCTATCCTACCAATATCCTTTCTGAGGTGTGGTCTCCAAAACTGGATGCAGTATTCCATGTGGAGGCATACTAGTACCTTGTACAGTGGCAAAATCACTTCCCTCCTCCTGCTTGATATTCCCCTTCCTATGCATCCCAGCATGCCACTAGCCATTAATGCCACCTTCTCGCACTGCTTATTCACTTTCAGGTTGTCTGATATGATGAGCCCCAGGTCTCATCCTTGGCTGGCTGCAGCTAGCCTTTCCCCCCCTAACTGGTACTATCTATTTGGGTTGTTTCTTCCCTTATGCATGATTTTGCAACTTTTGGCATTGAATTTCAGCTGCCATGCTGTGGACCACTGCTGCAGTTTCTTAAGGTCCGATTCCATTCTACTAATTCCTTCTGGCGAATCCAGCCTGTTGCAAATCTTAGTGTCCTCTGCAAACAGTCACACCCTCCCCATGAACTCATTTGCAATGTCAGCTATGAAAACATTGAATAGCATGGGCACTAACACCAAGCCTTGGGGCACCCTTCTGGTTACTTTCCCTGCCTTTGATAATGTGCCGTATACCTGCACTCTTTAGGTTCTACCATGTAGCCAGTTGTTCACTCAGTTTACCATCTTCTGTCCCACTCCTGTACAGCCCAGCTTCTTTACCAGCCTTGTGTGCAGAACAGAGTCAAAGGCCTTGCTAAAGTCCAGGTAGGCCACATCGACTGCTCCCCCATTGTCAACTGCCTTTGTTATCTAGTCAAAAAACAAGACAAGATTTGTTTGGCAGGACCTCCCTGCAGTGAACCCTTGTTGCTTGTGATCCTGCTGAATGTTGGATTTCAGGAATGCTAATATTCTCTGCTTGAGCAAGGATTCCATCAGTTTTCCTACGACTGAAGTAAGGCTCACTCGGCAGTAGTTATTTGCCTCCTCCCTGCTCCCCAATTTATGAAGCAGACCACCGATGCCCTCTTCCAGTCTTTGGGAACTTCTCTGCTCATAATAGGATTTAGTAAATAGGGCTGCTACAGGTGCTGCCAGTTCCTTTCCCAGTTCTTTCAGGATTCTGGGGTGTATATCATCCAGCTCCATGGCCTTGTCCACTTTTAGTTTGTTTAATGCCTCTAAGACTTGATCTGCTATGAAGGGGATTGTATGAACCCCTATTTCGTTGGTGTAGTTGCAAACTAGCTCTGGTCCATTGCCCTCTTCCTCCTCTGTAAATGCTGAGCAGAACTATCTCTTCAGGATAGACAGTTAAGAAAGGAGACAACATTCTTCAGGTACACCACTGAAAGGAGGAAAAGGGGGGGATTGCTAGACTCAAGGGAGAGGGAAGGGAATGCAAGGAGGGTGACATGGACAAGGCAGAAATACTGAATATATATTTCTGTTCAGTATTCACACAAGAGGGGGAAGGATGGGGCCACAGCAGTACAGCAGTTGCCAAGGGGGTGAAGAGGTGGACAATAGTCCATTCATAGGGGAAAGAGTCCTGCAGGAGCTCACTAAATTACAGGTGGACAAAGCGATGGAACCAGATGGCATACACCCAAGGATATTAAGAGAACTGTGAAGGAAGATAGCAGAACCTCTGGCAGCCATGTTCACTGAGTCATTCAACACAGTGGTGGTACCAGAGGATTGGAGGAGGGCACATGCAGTACCTCTACACAAATCCAGCAGCAAGGAGGAGGACTATAAGCTGGTCAGCCTCACCTCAGTAGTGGGGAAGATCATGGAGACATTGCTTGAAGAAAGGATAGTGGGGCATCTAGAAGCCATCAGAGCCCAGGACCATAGGCAACATCGATTCACAGTGGGGAGGTCATGTCACACAAATCTGGCTGATTACTTCGACTGGGTGACAAAGGAAGTAAATCAGGATGGGGCAGTGGATGTCACCTACCTTGATTTCAGCAAAGCCTTTGACACTGTCCCACATAGGAGGCTGATAAACAAGCTGGGTAGTCTTGGCATGGGGAACAGGGTGGTAAACTGGGTTAGAAACTGCCTAACAGACAGGAGGCAGAGGGTGGTGGAAAATGGAGTGCAGTCTGGAGAGAGGGGGTGACCAGTAGGGTGCCTCAGGGATCAGTCCTGGGGCCAGTTCTGTTCAATGTCTTTATTAGCAACATTGCAGATGGGCTGGAGGGAAAGGTCTGCCTGTTTGCAGATGACACCAAGGTTTGTAACTGAGTGGATACCCCAGAGGGGGTGGAGAAAATGAGGAGGGACCTGGGGAAGCTTGGAAAATAGTCTGAGGACTGGCAACTGAAGTTTAATTCCTCCACAGCTGCCAAGTGGTCAAGAGGGCACCTGACCTCCACATTGACTGCCTTTCCCCAAGCGGCTGCCGAATCCCACTGCAGCTGCCAAGTGGTCGAGAAGGCACCCAACCTCCACGTTGAGTGCCCTCCCCCGAGTGGCTGCCAAATCCTGCTGCAGGTACAATGACTGGGCTCTGCTGCAAACATACAAACAGCCATATATTTTGGCACCAAATTGACTTTCAAATCCTAGTGACTTGCTGTTTAACTCTGAATCCTCTCCCTAATTTAATCTCAGCGGAGTAGTGGAGATAGTTTCTACCCCGGGCAATTTGTGCAGAATTAACTTGTACTTTTGGCACATTGATGGAGGTGCTTTAATTTTAATTCACTATTTCCTGTTCTGGGGAAGGGAGAAGTCCGCTCAGTAAAGCTACAGTAGCTGGCTTGGCATTTTTAAAATAAGCAAAATCAATTTTATTTCTGTTAGTACATTTTCTGTAGTTGAGCAGGATGTGTAAGTTTGGTGATTTCTACACTAGCTCTATTTTAAGCTGAAATGGACATTTGATAAAAGCAAGTTTTATTCTAGGCCCTGGTGCTGTTTCAAGTATATGTTGAAGCAACCCCTAGGTATTTGTACGCTAGCTCTAAATTAAGTTTATTTAATTGTTGAATGAAATCTGTTCTAAAAACGAATGCTAAAGGACTACAGTGTTTAATCTGAATTTATTCCTGATAGCTCTAGACAACTTTACTGTGAAGTGCACTAGCTGGAACTTAGAAATCTGGAGTGAGACATTTATTTTTTACTGCTACTCTGGTTTCAGATTCTCTCCCCCTCCCCTTGCATGTCCCTCCTCCCTTTGTAGCTGTACTTATTTTGTGCCTCAGACTAATTCCTTCCCTTCCATTTCCTCCACAGCTGCCAAGTGGTCGAGAGGGCACCCAACCTCCACGCTGACTGCCCTCCCCCGAGCGGCTGCCAAATCCCACTGTGGGTACAACGACTGGGCCCTGCTACACACATACAAACAGCTATATGTTTTCTTTGCATCAGCTACGCCACCGCCCCCAACACCACCCTTGGTAAACTTGCCCTTTTATAGGCAGCGGTCACATGTCAGAAATTAGCAATTAGCCTACTTTCCCCCTCGCAGCTTATCACAGCTTACCACTGGATGCTGCCGGTGCTCCAAAAAGTAAAAATACATCTCCTGGCTGCATTCTCACCTAAGCTTGCCTACCTTTGGTGCCCCAGCCCATATTCTTGTTCCCTCATCATGATGCTCTCCACACTCACTCTTCTCATACTCCTTGAGCCCTTAGTGTACCTTCTACCCTCCTCCCATCCAGAGCCACTGGTCTGTCACTCACCCAGCTTCCCCGAGCTGTCCCCCGTACCCACCTCTGCTACCTCCTCCCTCATCCCTCCCCCCGTTGTCCTCATCCTTGCTTGGTTACCCGGAGCTTCTATACTTCCCCCTAGCTTCTATGCTGGTCTGTTTGCCCACAAGTTCCCCTCTGGTAACTCTAGGATTGCCGCAATGGTCCCCTCCCCTACCGAAAGGAAATGTTAGCCCCAGCCAGAAACTTGGTAACTTTACTAGTACTACTGGCTGGGGACATCGAGTCCAACCCCTGGCCCAACCCCCCCCACACACACGCTGCAGCTCTCACAGGCCTAAAACTTGCCCACTTAAACATTAGGAGCCTCCTTCCAAAAATCGCTGTACTACAATCTATTGTCTTATCCCTTATGCCTGACATTCTAATTATCACTGAGACCTGGCTAAAACCATACACCCAGGATGCTTGCATCTCAGTTCCAGGTTATATCATAATCCGGCAGGATTGATCCAAGGCCAAACGTGGCACTGGCATCGCAATGTACATTTCCTCCTACCTAAATTTCTCCTCCATACCTCTGTTGCTCTCTATTGACACCTTAAAGGTGAACATCTCAATCCCCAAATCCATCCCAATTTTTATCGCTGGCTGCTACCATGCCCTGAAATCCCCTGTGTCCAATATCATGGACCACCTAACTACCTTAAAATTCCATACCTCAGGTGGGGAACTTCATGTCCTAGGTGACTTAATGCAAATTGGCTCTCTGCATCTACCTACTAAAATTTGGAATGGTATAGCAGCCCTAAATCTATCACAAATGATTACAGAACCCTCCCAACTAAACTTTAAAACTCACAACCACACGCTACTGGATTGGTCACTCACCTCCAATCTGCATCGGATAATTGTGGAAGGTCTATTACCCAACTCTCTCAGCAACCATCTTCTAATCTATTCGGTAAGAAAAATTCATAGGCCCAAGGCTCACCCCCCAAAACCATTCTGGTATGGTCTTTCAAATCCCTGGACCTCTCCTCCCTTCTATCTGACCTAGCTAATGTTGACTGGTCATTCATATCCTGTAACCCCTCTATCAACTCCACCCTAGACTATTTTAAGTCCAAGTTCCTTTCAGTCTGGGACTCCCATGCCCCTCTCAGATGGACCAGGGTGCAGTGCTCCCACCTACCCTGGATCACCGCTGACATCATGGAGAGCCTCAAAGCTAGGGACCAGGCTTGGAAGGCCCATAAAGTTACCAGCTCACCTCAGCTTCATTGAAGTACCACTCTCTTCATCATGCATGCACAAGACAAATCCGCCATGGAAAAGTGAACTACTTCCAGTCCACCTTCCAAACAAATATTAATCACCCTTCTAAATTCTGGAAGGTGGTACAGTCACTCTTCTCCCCTCCATCTCAATGACCCCCCCCCCCCGTCTTAAATGCAGGTGGCTCCACAGTAACAGACCCACTTGCAGTAGCCTCTGAGTTCAATTCTTTCTTCATGAACTGTACCTTATCACTCCTATCCACTCTTCCTCCTACTCGTCCAGCCCCACCTGCCTCCAACCCTACTCATGCCTCCCCACCCGCTTTCTCCTTCTGACATGTTACCTCATCCAATGTTTACAACACCCTGATTGCATTAAACCCTGCCAAGGGCAAATCTCCTACTGGGTTGGACTTCAAACTGCTCTTCCTGTAAGCACCTGCCATCTCCTTACCCCTGGCCTCCCTCTTCAACCTTTCCTTTTTGCTCTCTTCTATGCCGACTGAATGGAAGCATGCCACAGTCTTCTCGCTTTCCAAGGGCGGCGAACCCTCTGCTCCTAGACACTATCACCCTATCTCCCTCCTTCCTATCCTAGCAAAACTTCAAGAACACTTAGTTCTCTCCCAGCTCTCCTACTTCCTTGTCTCCTCCGCCTTCTTCACTCCATACCAGTCTGTGTGTAGGAAGACCCATTCCACCACTACCTCCCTCCTGAGGCTCACCAATTCCATCCTTATTGGCATGGACCAAGGCCTCATCACCTTTGCCATCTTTGTTGACCTCGTGAAGGCCTTTGACACTGTATCCCACCCTCTCCTCCTTTCTAAACTCTCCCAAGCAGGGCTCTCTAGCATGGCCAACAGTTGGTTCCATTCCTACCTCATTGGCAGGACATAGTCTGTCCGGATTGGCAACTCCACCTCCTCCTCCTCCCTCTGCATCTCGACTGGTGTTCCCCAAGGTTTGGTCCTTGGCCCGCTACTGTTCTCCATTTTCCTAAATGATCTGCCCTCTGCCTGCCCACACATTTCCATTCACATGTATGTGGATGATACTGTCCTATATACATCTGGTCCCTCAACCTCTGATGTGGCAACCAGACTTCAGCATGATTTCAACAATGTTCAGCTCTGGTTTCACTCAAATGAGCTCTTCCTGAATGCCAAGAAAACAGTTTCCATGTCCTTAGGTACAAGGCAGAAACTCTCTCGGCTCCCTTCCCTCCCCACCTTCCACACCTTGGATGGGACAAAACTGGAGGACTGCTCCTCCTATAGATATCTTGGTGTCTGGCTAGACCAACACCTTGACTTTTCTGTACATATTGAGGCCATCCACAAGAAGCCGCACCCCAAACTGGGTGCCTTGTATTGTAACCGTGGATGTATCCCTTTGCTGGCTCACCATGCTATTGTACAGAAAATGATTCTCCCAATGTTCGACTATGGGGATGTAGCCTACAGTGCCACTCCCAAAAAACTTCCCTTACCAGACTGGATACCCTCTTCCACTCATTCTGTCATTTCACTCTTGACTGCCTCTCAGCACCCATCACTGCATCCTCTACCAAACCCTAAACCTCCCCTCTCTTCAGGATAGGAGGTGGTCCCATTGGGCTAGTCTCACGGTCAAGTACTGGTCACAGTCCCTGCCTCATTACCTCTCTGCAGCCCTATCCTTGCCTCCCCCCCCGTACTCTCTCAGATAACATGACACCCGCTCTTTGGCTGTCCCGCACATGTCCACCATTGCAGGCCAGGCAGCCTTTTCTTATCATATGTCTAGACTCTGGAATTCACTCCCCTCAGCCATTCAGCATGCCCCCTCTGTTCTCTGCCTCAACTCGCTCCTTAAAGAACACTTCTACCCCGCCTGTGCATGCACCTAACACACTCCCATTCCCAGACTTAGTCCTGAGCACTTCAATCCTGACTGAGCATGGTAGCCCCTACTGCCTGCTTAATTTCCACTGAATCATCTCTTGTCTCATGTCATCTTCTTGGTGGCACTGGAGTTATCATTATATTGTCCTTTATGTATATTTTATGGATATAAGCACTCTGTATATCTGTATTTGGATGTATTGTAAATTTGTGTATACAGTTATATATAATGTGCTGTTCTTACATTGTTGTATATTGTTGCCATGTTCTCCTATGTCCCCCTCACCCACCCAGGATGCATCTGGAATCAGGCAGCTGCCTGCCCAGTATGCCTTCCTGGTAAAACTTTTAAATGAATAAATAAATTCAAAGAAGTGCAAAATTATGCACCTGGGACACAGAAACCCTGGGGAAAGCTACAGGATGGGGGAAGGGGTGTCTGGAGTTGCTGACAGTCACAAAGGAGGAAATGGACCTGGCGGTTATTATTTCAGATGACCTGAACATGTCAAAGTAGAGTATTAAGGCAGCTGGGAGGGCCAGTGGCATGCTGGGGGGTATAGGCAAGGATATCACCAGCAGAAGGAGGGAAGGAGGTAGTGGTGGCATTATATAAAACCATGGTCAGGCCTCACATGGAGTACTGTGTGCAGTTCTGGAGGTCGCACCTTCATAAGGACTTTAACAGGCTTGAGATGGTCCAGAGAAGGGTGACTAAGATGGTACAGGGTTTGCAACATAAAACTTATGAGGAGAGATTAAGGGACCTCAATATGTACTCACTGGAAGAGAGGAGGGAAAGAGGGGATGTGATAGAAACATTCAAGTACCTTAAGGGTATAAACAAGGTGCAGAGAGGAGACATTTTACATTACCGGAGGAGTACAGGAGTGAGAGGGCATGGCATGAAATTGGAAGGTGGGAGGTTAAGAGGGAATGTGAGGAAGTTCTTCACAAAGAGGGTGGTGGACGCATGGAATGGTCTGCCTCAAGAGGTGGTGGGAGTGAGCACTGTGGATGGATTCAAGCATGCTTGGGACAGGCATAGGACAACCATAGAGGTACAGCAGTGGGTGGGTTAGAAGCAGTAATCCAGTACAAGGGCTTAGAGGCAGACAAGATGGGGCCAGACAGTCCTTATCTGCTTACAGTTTCTATGTTTCTATGACCTCTACCTTTTCACCATCCTCCTCCACTAGTTTCCCTTCCTCTGCTGTTAGTCTAACTATACCTCTTTAGTTTTCCTTTTTTC
The DNA here is from genome assembly GCA_016271365.2 of Neoceratodus forsteri. Taxonomy (NCBI): domain Eukaryota; kingdom Metazoa; phylum Chordata; order Ceratodontiformes; family Ceratodontidae; genus Neoceratodus; species Neoceratodus forsteri. Next base: position 591,600,567 of record CM028133.1, on the reverse strand, counting down.
TCTTATGTACCTAAAAAAAGTTTTGTCTCCTCGCTATGCCCCCTCTGCAATCTTCACCTCAGTTTGTGCTTTAGCTTTCTTTATCACCTTACTCGCCTCCCTCATTTTCCCTTTATATTCTTCCTTATCCTGTTTTTTATTTGATGCTCTGTATTTCTTGCAGGCTGACTTTTTTTCTTTCACTATATTTGACACTTCTTTTCAGAACCAGAGAGGTTTTCTTTTCTTTCTTGTTTTGCTTGTACACTTCACTGTGGTATCTCTGTCACTATGTGCAATAAATTACCTGTCTTGCTATGTGAGAAATTAATAAATAAATGGTGTCATCAGGGAATATAATAGTGGCCCTAAGATGAATGCCTCATACAACTGTAAAAGGCTGTCTGGTTCATTAACTGCTGCACAGACTCTGGCTGGCTATTTCAAATGAATATATTTCGGTGCATCTTAACAGTGGCCTAAGGATGAATGCCTTATACAGTGGTTAAAGGCTGTCTATTTCACTAATTGCTGTGAAGACTCTGGCTGGCTATGTCAAATTAATAAATGATGGGGCATTTAACAGTGTCCCTAAGAGGAATGCTATATGCAGCTGTCAAAGGTTGTCTGTTTCACTAACTACTGCAAAGACACTGGCTGGCTATGTCAAATTAATAAATGTCTGGGCATCTAACAGTGGTCCTAAGAGAGATGCCTTATACAGCCGTAAATGGCTATCTGTTTCGCTAACTGCTGCAGGGACTGATTGGCTATGTCAAATTAATAAATACTGATGCATCTAAGAGTGGCCTTAAGAAAAGTGCATTATACAGTTGTAAAAGACTGTCTGTTTCACTAAGGGATGCAAAGACTCTGGCTGGCTATGTCAAATTATTAAACAAATGTTGGGGCAAAGGGGATACTTGTCCTTTTCATTTTTTTTTTGTTTTATATTTTGAATCTTTTTTTTTTTTATCTGTTTTTCCCCTCCTACCTGCTCCAGTGCCCCCACTCCTTCAGGTCCGCCTGGATCTCCTGGCTCCCCCTACTGTCCCACTTGAGACCCTCCTCCCTCAGTCCTCACATTTGCAGCTGCTCCCCAGCATATCCCGGTGTATCCAGTCACCAGGCGGGTCCCCCTCCTCTAAAAGGGAAGGCACCAGTGTGGGGCAACCTGGCACTATTTATTTAGGCCCTGGGGATACTGCTAAGTTGAGGGGGACGGCTCACCAGAGGGCTTGTTGGGGGGACCAGAGATTTGGCAGCCATCATCCGGTGATACTGAGCTGTTTTTCCCTCTTGCTTTCTCCTTCTCCCCCCATCCGGCCCTTCAGCGACCTGGGTCCGTTTCTGAACCCAGGTTGCCGGCGTCACAGGTGGAAATCCAACCACTGCGCCGATGGGCCAGCTTTGAATCACTTTTTGTGCTGCTGTGTTGTATAATATTTTTTTCAGGTACAGTCAGCCACTCCAACACATTTACTGATCTCTTGTTCTCTTTTCTTAATTTCTTTCTGACCTGCTCCTTTAATTTCTTATACCCTTCATGCTGCCGCCTGCCACAGCAATACTCTCTTTCTCTCTCTACATTTTTGTACTTTGCCTTTAAATCACTCTCTCTTACTCTCCATAATGCCCTTCCACCGTGTTCCTCTCAGTTCTTTTTTGTGGTATGGACAAACTGTCAGCCAACAGTGCCCAGCACGGTACTCTGTCTCTCTCTCTCTCTCTCTCTCTCCTCTCTCTCTCTCTCCCTCTCTCTCTGACCTTTGTCTCACTTCTGGGCTCTCTGTCTCTCTCTCTCTCTCCTACCCTCTCCTTTATGCTCTCTCTTCCTTTTCCACTTTATACTGTTTCCTTTTTTTAATTTTTTTTTTTGGAAAGCTCTGCATGTATTTCAGTGGAGGGAAATAGCTCCTCCCCATACTCTTCTTTAGCTGTCAGCTTCCGCTCCCTCTACTTAGAGCGAGTCAGACTAGCTCCAATTCTGCATGGCTGGTGGGGCTGGGTCCTTTGTCTCTCTCATCTGTGCCTCCTCTTGTGCCCCCCTCCTCCCTTCATGGCCTTTGTTCATTGCTTTCTGTCCCCCCTTCCCCCTTGTTTGCCTGTGTCTTGCCCCTTGCTCTTCCCTGCTCCATCCCCCCACCCGGTTTTGTTCGTACCATTCTCTACTTGTCCTCTGTTCACCTTTTCTTCTTTAGGCTTTCCCCTTCCTCACCAGCCTCCTTCGCATCCTTCAGTGCATGCCTGCATCAGGATTCCAGCTGCTCTCTCCTGGACTCCATGCTGATCTGGACTGCTCATTGCTTGGACCAACGTTCTCCCTCACCCACTGCTCAGGATTCCTACAGCGCCCTTGCATTCCTCCTCACAGCAGGTGAGTCGCATAACACTTTGCTTCCCTGGTCAGCTCCTGTTTTTCTGCTTCAGCAGGGGAGCATTTCTTGCTTCAATGCCTCGACAGCAGCTGGCACGCCACCACCATACCATGCTTCCCTGCCCCTTCACTCTGCAGCTCAGCGGGGCAGGGAACTCTGGATTCTTAGTCTTCATCAGCCCCTATGTGCCTGCTGGCTGTGCAGCCATAAGCCGCTTTTGCCCTGTATCCTCAGCACACAAGTCACCTCGGGCCGGGGGTTCCACTTCTGCATTACAGCTGCAAGTCATGGGAGAAACATAGAAACATACTGTAGACTTTGATGGCAGATAAAGACCGCTTGGCTCACCTAGTCTGCCCATTTCCCTACCTACTGGATAAGCTGCAGATCCTAGTTAACCAACAGCCCATTTCTTCCCCCCCCCACAAGAATTGCCTTATGTCTGTCCCATGCATTCATGATTTCCCACTCTGTTTTTGACCCCACAACCTCCTCAGGAAGGTGACTCCATGTGTCCACCACACTATCTGTGAAAAAAATCCTTCCTCACATTGCCCTTGAGCCATCCCCCCCCCCCATCTTCAAATTGCATCCCCTTGTTCTTGCACATCTCTTATTCTGAAAGATGCTACCCTCTTGGACTTTGTTGATTCCCTTGAGGCACTTAAAAGTTTCTATCATGTCCCCCCCCTTTCCTCTAGGGTATACATATTAAGCTCCCTTAGTTTCTCATCATATGGCTTCTGTTGCAGACCCTGCACCATTTTAATTGCCCTCTTCTGGACTGCCTTCATCCTGTCTATGTCCTTGTGGAGATGGGGTCTCCAGAACTGCATACAGTACTCCAGATGGGGTCTCACTAACTGTTTGTAAAGAGGGATAACAACTTCCTGTTTTCTACTGGTGATGCCTCTTCCCTATACATTCCAGTATACCCCCAGCCATCCCTACTGCCATTTTTGTTGTTGTTACTACCTCTCCCCCATTGCGTACTCTTCCCCTGGGTTTTTGTTTCCCAGGTGCATTACTTTGCACTTCTTTGCATTGAATCCAAGCTGCCATACTTCTGACCATTTCTCCAGCCTTGCCAAATCCCTTCTCATCCTTTCCACCCCCCTTGTGTATCAACCAGGTTTGCAGATCTTTGTGTCGTCTGCAAAGAGGTATACTTTTCCTTCCAGTCCCTCTGCAATGTCACTTATAAAGACATTAAAAAGGACCGGGCCAAGTACTGAACCCTGCAGTACCCCACTAGTAACCCCCCCTTTCTTCAGAGTGGACTTCCGTTTACTATTACCTTCTGTGTCTTGTTGTCCTGCCAATGTTTTACCCAGGCTACTACCCTGGGGCCCACTCCCAAGCTGGCTAATTTGTTTATTAATCTTTTGTGTGGGACTGTGTCAAATGCCTTGCTAAAGTCTAGTTAGGCCATGTCCACAGCCCCTCCCTGGTCTACTACTTTGGTCACCCAGTCAAAGAAATCAATTAGATTCATCTGACATGACCTTCCCACTGTGAATCCATGCTGCCTTGGGTCTTGTACCCCACTGGCCTCTATGTACTCAATAATTCTTTCCTTCAGAAGTGATTCCATCAGTTTCCCTACCACTGAGGTCAAACTGATAGGTTTGTAGTTTACTGCCTCTGTCTAGCTCCCATTTTTGTGAAGGGTAATCACATCCGCCCTCCTCCAGTCCTCAGGTACCACACCATCCTCCCATGATTTGTTAAAAAGGGTAGTCAGTGGTGTCACTAGTTCTCCCCTTAATTCTTTTAGAAATTGAAAATCTTTACTGATTTTAAGAAACATCAACCATTACAGAGACTGCAAACAGGTATGAAGCCAGCTAACATAACAAACTAACTAAAACCCGTACCCCCCATTCCACCCCCACCTCCCACCCCAAGAGTGTGCCTTACCAGGAAAATGGGTAGTGGAAATTGTGTGATACTTTGTATGGAGAGTCAATACAACCAGGCAAAGCTAAAGTAGGTATAGAGAATATAATTTGCCCCATTTTTTGTCAAAGAGCTTAAGTTTACTATGAGAACCAGCTATCAAACTCTCCATGCGGAGATAAGAAGTCAGCTCATTTAACCATTCACTGTAGGATATGGACAGCTGATCCATCCAGTGTTTAAGCACAAGCTTTTTAACAGCCATTGAAACCCTTAATTATTTTAGAATTCTGGGGTGAATCCTGTCAGGCCCCATTGCTTTGTCCGCCTTCAGTTTTAGGAGTTCTTTCAGAACCCTTTTTTCTGTGAAAGGATTAGGATTGATCCCCCTATCCAGAGTACTTCTATTGATTTGATTGGGTACCTCCCCCTCCTCTTCTTTTGTGAATACTGAGCAGAAGTCTTCGTTCAGTATCCCTGCTTTTTCACTGTCCCTCTCTGCTCACCCACCCTCCTCTTTATTTAGCCTCAGTATCTCTCCCTTTGTCTTTCTTCACTCCCTAATGTACCTATAAAAGGTTTTATTCCCCCTTCTTAAATGAGCTGGCTACCTTTTCCTCAGTTTGGGCCTTTGCTATTCTGACTGCCTTCCCATTTCCTTTTGCTTTAACTGGTACAGTCCTCTGTCCTGCTCCTTCTGTGTTTCTTGCTGTCTTTTTTTCCCTAACTTTCCCTGCCACCTCTTTTGAGAATCATAGTGTATTTTTCTTTCATTTGATTTGTTTATTTGCTTCACACAAAAGCTTGTTATCTCTGTAATGGCAGTTTTGATGTTTCCCCATTGTTGCTCCACCACTCCTTCTTGCCTGTTTGCTAGTGCTTTCTGAGGCACTCTCCCATTTTGACAAAGTCAGCTCTGCTAAAGTCCAGTACCCTCACTTTTGTATGGCTTGACTCTGCAGCTGAGTTTATCATGAACCACACTGTTTGGTGGTCACTTGTTCTCAGATGGCTACCCACTTCTAGATCTGAGATACTCTCTCTGTCCCCATTTGAGAGTAGCAGGTCTAAGACTGCTCCCTCCCAAGTGGGTTCCACCACTAGTTGTCTGAGGCATGCCCCTGTAGGGCATTGAGAATGGCCCTGCTCTTGGATGTGGCTGCAGCAAAGGTGCTCCAGTTAACATCTGGCATATTCAGGTCCCCCATCAACAATACAGTATCTCCCCTTTCTCTGCTATCCAAAAGATGCCTTCTATCATTTCCTGTATACAACCTCTGTGCGGACTGTGGTGCCATTTCCAGTTTCCAGGGTGACCCACAGTCCCTCCTCTCCTCCCTGTTTACCCTTTTGTTCTGTTGCTTTTATCCCTTTCCTTACATAGAGAGCTATTCCTCCTCCTCCTCTTTTACCCTGCCTGTTTCTTCTGTAGATTGTGTATCCTGGTATGTTGACATCCCAGTCATGGTTCTCTGTGTACCATGTTTCTGTGACTGCCACAATATCCAGGCATCCCTCTTCTGTCCAGGCCACCAGTTCAGGGAGCTTGTTACCTAGACCACAGGCATTGGCATTCATTACCCTCCATTGTTTGATGGCCTTACCCCTTCTTGCCCCATATCTGTCCTTACTATCTTTTCCTTTTTCTCCATTTAGCCCTGCTCTTCTCCCTATCGATGTCTCTATCTTGGTGTCTACCTCACTAACTACCCTGATTTTTTTGGGGGGGGGCTAAGATTTCCCTACTGATCTCTGAAAGTTGGCTTACTGTTTCCTCGCCTTGTGCCATATTAGCCTGGAATCCCGGGTATGCTGAATCTATCACATCGCTGGAGCATCCTTCCCCACACGTACTTGCCACACATTGATCTACTGCTATGACAGTACAAGTCACGATTCAATATGCTAAGGCTCCCTACTTCCACTAGACTCTTCATTTGAAACCATTGTACAACGTACTTGATCCTTCAACTGTTCATGCCTAATGACTAATCAGACATTCCGTACCATCTATGGTATGTCAGGTTTATTATTGCATACTACCGAAGGTCGCTCTCCTTAATTCAGGTTGTACTTCAGACCTTGGGCCATTCCCACAACTCCTGCACAGCTATGCTTATCGCATGCTTGGTACTACTGTCAGAGTGCCCAAGATATCTCACTGTATGTGATCCAGGGATCTTAACCGTGATGGTCCAGGATATGTACACATCCTACTGATATTCACCATCTACCTCATTGCATTCCTTTATGATACATTCCTGCTGCATCCTTACTCCAACTGGCCTGGACGGAGGCCACTATACTGCCATCCTTACTCTGCTGGTCTAGCCACCCTATGTGGAGGCAGGCTCAATTCCCTCACTCCTACTCCTCTTCAGGCAGACCTACATGTGGGTCCCGCCAGTCCAGCTAGCCTACGTGGGGGCCTAGATTGACACACTCACTTCTACTCCTCCTCCTCGGGCAGACCTGCATGGGGGTCTTTCCACTTCAGCTCACCCACATGGAGGCCTGGCTCACATGTCATCTTCTAACATGCTGTTCTCTGTAGGACCTCCATGGGGTCCCTCTGATGTACAAACTGGGGAACTTCATTTTGCCTAGATCAGTGCAACCTTTGAATCACGCCATCCTGCTGCCCTGTTGGTCAACTTCACGTTACCATTCTATCACTTCCTCGTTACACTTCCCGAGGGTTTCAGCCTTAGCCTGGCTATTTTGATGGCCTCTGGCATTCAATTTAACTCATCTGGTCATCCTACAAGGGATCTCCAGTCTCTGGACCTCCATGAGGACCTCGGAAAGCTCATATTCATCCACACTTACTACAGTAATGGCAGACCACAGGGTCCTGTCTTCTCAAAGATCCATGCCCACAAATCGGCATCTCCTCATCGCTCATTATTCCATATCACAAGTGGACTCATGTGGGGTCTTGTCCTCCTTCTATTGGACCATGCTCCACTACTACAATGGTGGACCATGGGTGGTCCCGCCATCCTTTACTCACAAAGCACATAATATGGCAATGGCAGACCACATGTGGTTTCACCATCTCAGACATACATGCCCCTTCAAGGGGGCCCTTCTTCTTTACTCAAACGTACTCAAGTTACTACAGGCGAACTCATGCGGGGTTTTTGCCCCCCCTTTACTTCAGAACATATCATATGAATAGCGATGGTGAACCCACATGGGGGTCTCACCATCCCGAATCCATCATGCCCACAGGGACATTCACCTTGTTCACACATCTTTCAGCTCTCCATGCCCACGCTTTCAATTGACTCCTTACTAATTAAGCTCTCACTCCCACACTCAATCCCTGTATTTGTAGCTGGGTCTTACTGTGCCCCCGACACCCCTATGCCTCTCATAATGGACCACCTAAACACCCTTAAACTGCTAGGTTCTGGGGGAGAGCTCCTTATCCTTGTAGACTTCAACTCTAACTGGCTCTCCAGCGCAAGCTCCAAGCTTCGGGGCCATGTGCCTGCAGTAAATATGTCCCAACAAATTTCGGACTCCACACATTTGAATCAAAAGTCCCAGAACCACTCCATACTAGATTGGGCCCTTACCACACACCTACACTGGATTCTAGAGTCAGGACTACTTCCGGAATCACTAAGTGACCACCACATAATCTACGTGGTAAGGAGAATATTCAGGCCCAAAGCTCCTCCCCCCTCGTCACATACTGCTCACCAGGTCCTACAAATCCCTCGACCTCTCAGCACTACTATATGACCTGTCCAACTTGGACTGGTACTGCATCCACCAGGCCCCCTCCATAGATGCTGTCCTTGACCTTTTCAAGTCTAAATTCCTCGCTGTATGGAACCTCCATGTGCCACTGAGAAGGACCCGTGTAAGGGGTGCCCACCTGCCCTGGGTCACCGCTAATATTATCAATCAACTACATGCCAGGGACCAAGTTTAGAAAGCCTATAAGGCATCTAACACCCTGGAATCACTCCAGCTCTACTGAGTACTCTGCAACTCCTGCACCAGGCTCCTACAGCAGGCCAAAGCAAGCTATATCAAGGCCTCTTTCCACTCTAACCTAAATCACCCTGCAAAGTTCTGGAAATCAATCAAATCGCTTCTCACCCCCCCGGACCAGCCTCCCACCCCCGCTCTAAATGTTGATGGCTTCACCTTCACTGACCCAGGTGAAGTGGTCTCGGTCTTTAGTATCTTTTTCACCAGCTGTGCAGCCTCTCTTCTATCCACACTCCCCCAATCCCACCCAAGCCTGCCCACTCCCACTCCTCACATCCCCCACCGGGCTTTGCTTTTTGCATGGTCACTCCCTACTGAAGTGCTAAAAGCCCTGCGGGCACTTAACTACAACAAAGGCAAATGTTCCTCGGGTCTAGACTCCAAAATGCTTTACCTATCTGCCCCTGCCATCACCTCCCCACTGACCGCTCTCTTCAATTTCTCATTCTCGCTTGCTTCAGTCCCAACTGACTGGAAACGTGCCACTGTTATCCCCCTCCCAAAAGGGGATGACACTTCTACTCCAAGTAACTACCTCCCTATCTCCCTACTCCCCATCCTGGCTAAAATTCAAGAGCGACTTGTGCTCGACCAGCTCTCCTCCTTTCTCAGTGCCTCTTCCTTGTTCACACCCTACCAATCGGGATTCAGGAAGATGCATTCCACCTTCACCTCCCTCCTCAGTCTCACTGACACTGTCCTCACAGGTATGAATCATGGGCACATCACCTCGGCTATCTTTGTTGACCTCGCCAAGGCATTTGACACCATCTCCCACACCCTTCTACTAACCAAACTCTCCCAGGCAGGACTCTCGGGTATTTGCACCAAATAGTTCAAATCCTACCTAGTAGGCAGATCCCAATCTGTGAGAATCGGTCTTCATAGCTGTCCCCCCCCCCTACCTGTAGCCACGGGGGTCCCCCATGTTTCGGTACTTGACACAATCCTGTTCTCTGTTTTTTCTCAATGACCTGCCCTCCATATGTCTACACACATCCATTCATATGTATGCCGATGACACAGCACTGTATGTGACTGGTCCCTCCCCCTGTGAGGTGGCCTCTAGACTTCAAGAGGACTTCAATGCTGTTCGTCTCTGGTTTCGATCCAACCAGCTCTTTCTAAATCCCAAGAAAACTATCTCCCTAACCTTTGGTACTAGACAGAGGCTCTCCCAGCTCCCCACAACCCCCACTTACCATACGATTAATGGAACTCCTTTGGAGGCCTGCACCTCTTTCTGGTACTTCGGGGTCTGGCTCAACCAGCACCTCGACTTCTCAGCTCACATAGACTGAATCCACAAGAAACTACACCCCAAGCTGGGTGCCGTATATTGTAACAAGGGTTGCTTACCCCTGGAAACTCGCAAAGCAGTCCTACAGCAAATGATTCTCCCTATAGTTGACTATGGCGACGTAGTTTACAGCGCAGCCCCCAAGTCCACTCTCACAAAACTCGACCTCCTCTTCCATTCCTTCTGCCACTTTGCCTTGGACTGCCCTCCCTCAGTGCACCACTGCGACCTCTACAAGTTGCTAGATGTCCCCTCGCTACAGGATCGGAGACTTACCCACTATGCGAGGACTACAGTGAAATTCTGGATGCAGTCCCTCCCCCCCACCTAGAGTCTGCCCTTGCAGTTCAACCCCCCTCTCCATACTCTCTCAGGAACACTGACTCCAGGTTTTTGCATGTCCCACACATGTCCACAACCAAAGGCCAGCCGGCTTTCAGCTACTGCATGCCTAAGCTGTGGAAAGCCTTGACAGCTGACATTAGGCACACAGACAACCCTCAGTGGCTAAACCAGCTCCTCAAGTCATTTTTCCCCCCATCCTGCTCATGCTGTCTGCTCCACCATAATGCCATATATCCCACCTCTCACCCTTAAACTATACCACTGTCTGGTACATCTTTACCTGCCAAGTCCCAGGCCCTAGTCTTGTGCCTGGAATAATCTGGCCTGTAGCACCCACCAAAACCCTATGTGTCCTTCCAGCGTTACCTATCTCACACAAATCGCATAGCTGGACTTTGTTAGTAGTTTGCGCTCTGTTAGCCAATACCTTTTGGCATCTAAGTTACTAGCTTTGTTATTGTTCTGTATAATCCTATTACGATCTGCACTGTCAATTCATGTGTTTCAATGCTGTACTTGTCCTTTACCCCTTCCCCCAGGACGCATCTGGAATCGAGTGGTACTCCACTCAGTATGCTTTCCTGGTGAAACTCTTAAATAAATAAATAAATCTTCACAAATGCAGACCCACATGGGGGGGTCTCGTCTTCCTTTAGATGACCACCTGAGACCCACTCAATCACTCTAGCATTCGGACACTGCATACTCTGGACCTATAGAAGGTCCATGCTCCAACTTGCGTGTCCAGGCCTACCCTACTTCATCATTCATTTACTTCTTCTACTGCAATCCATCTCCTTTTCTGGTCCAGTTCCAACCAAATATCTACGCCGCACATCTCCATACAGTATCCCTCAGTTCTTGGACATCTTAGGACAATTCTCCTTTCTGATAAGTACTTGATTGTAACCTAATGTTTAACTGGATTTCCAGCTCCAGGCAAGCCTCGCATTCACATAGACTCCTACCACATCACTGTTCCCTGCTGAGCAACACTTTCAATTTTTTCTATCCTCTATAATTTCTACGCCCATAAATAATTGCACGTTGGCATTCATCTTCAACCATGCGGACTGGACATGTACGCTTTACAGCTCTTTCGCTCACAGTTACCTTGGTCAAGGATTAACCATCATCCCTCATCCAGACATCACTCCTCTTCATCTGTCAGAACATTTATCTTCAGCATTGACTTCCTGCTCATCATCGACTTCGACAAGATTGGGAATTCTACCAGAGAAGTCTAGCCTTCACCAGCCTTTATACATTCATGGTGCATAGACAGCTGTCTTACCTTCTCACCAGACGGTACCTAGCTCTGCTCTCCATTAAGGAAAACATTTGCTGAGTCTACCTCTGCTTCCCTCCTGATAGCATTAGAAGACATCCATCTCCATATGGGTCTCCACCACGATGACCTACCACACCAGCCTATGGTCTCAGCATTATCCTGGGAGATACTGTATTTCTAATTAATGCTTCAACCCATCGGGGGGGCCTAGTGCTTGCTCAGCACTTCCATTCCACCTTGGCCGACCTACATGGGAGTTTCACCTTCATACTGTAATCCATGCTCTGGCAGACCACATAAGGTCCCACCATGTCACTGGCTTTGCCCTGCAATAGAGCCTGGTTGCTTACTCATCCGCATTCTGTCTTTTCTAGGCTGACCCATGTGGGGGTCTCACCGTCTCTACTGGAACCTATGCAATGGCGGACCACGTGGGGTCTGCCATGTCCCCTGCTTTGCTCTGAAAAAGGGGGCCTAACTACCTGCTCAATGCACTCCTACTTCACCCGCATGAAGGGGTCTAGCTGCTCGCTCTACACATTCCTGCATCACCCCTCATGGGGGAGCTGGAGGTTTATCTCCACTTTACCCCACAAGGGGGCCTGGCTGCCTGCACACCCCATTCCTGCTTCTCCCCACAAGGGGGGCCTGGTGCCTTCTATACTGGAAACATGCAGTGTCAGATCACATGGAATCTGCCATTCTCTCCTACTCCACCCCAAATTGGGGGAAATAACTGCTTGCTCACTGTAATCCATTGTATCTTCTAAAATGGACTTCCTCCTTCATTGCACTCAAGGATTGACCATCGACCAGTTCTACATTCTCGCCCCTCCAAGATATGATTCAGTGAACAGCCGCTAGCTGAGCTGCCTGATTATGCACAATTCCTTGTCTTCTACACCTATAGACATTATGGACTTGGATTTGTTAATCTCTTAACCTATTGTCTCTCCATGGCAGACTCTTCATTCGCAGTACCTCATCTTCCAAGATTACCTGCTTACATCGAACTCAGGATATGCCTCTTCTATCAGCACTCAGAATCTAGTTATAAGACAGCTTATTCATACTTGTCTATCTTAGGATTACTCTCCTTTTAGCATGCCCAGAGGATGGGCAGGTCAGTAGCCATTGGTCCTTGAAGGTTCCTCCTGGGGGGGTTCCTCTCCTGCGTGATACTGGCCACACTCTCCAGAGTTGGAGGAGGTAATCACATTGGTAATTACATTCTTTTTGGGCCTTCAATCCTACACTGACCTAGCATCCCGCCAAATGTGGGATTTAGAGAAAGGCCAAAAGATCAAGTTCTGACATCAACCATCTCTCACCCAGCTCAGGTGTTCTAAGCACCAATCATATCTCATCCAGTTCTTATGTACCACAACCACTACCTCATGTACCAGTCCAGATCTAATGTATCTAAACACCAACCATATCTTACCCAACTCTTATGTATCATAAGCACTGAGCTATATACCACACATTGAATTGGAAGGCTCTGCCTGTATTTCAATGGGGGGGAATAGCTCCTCCCCCATCTTCTTCTTAAGCTGTTAGCTTTCGTTCCATCTGTTTAGATTGAGTTGGACTCACCCTCCATCCTCTCCTGCCTCCTCCTCCTTCTCCGGCACTCTTATCTCACCTTGAGTTGGGCCTTCAATCCTACACTGACCTAGCATCCTGCCAAAAGTGGTATATAGAGAAATGCCAAAAGATCAAGTTCTAACATCAACCATCTCTCACCCAGCTCAAACGTTCTAATCACCAATCATATCTCATCCAGTTCCTATGTATCACAACCACTGACTCATGTACCAATCCAGATCTAATGTATCTAAGCACCAACCATATCTTACCCAACTCTTATGTATCACAAGCACTGAGATATGTACCACACATTGAAATATGTGTTTGTTCACTGTGTGCTTTACATTTCTTTGCTTAACAAGTACAACTGCCTGCAACTACTGGCAATATCACCAGCAGTGTGGCCTCCCATGCTCCTCAGGCCTCATTTTTATCTCACTTCCTCTCTCCATGTCAGGCTTTTCCTCTTGTTTGTCTTCCTTCAAGTGTCTGGTGTGCTACGCAGCACAGAAGAGTATATATATAACCTATGAGCCAGACTGCATGATTTCTGCCTTGGTGACAGTAAGGATTGGCTGCCAAAATCTCATGATCCTCACTGTCACTGAGTCACCAATGTCAGCACACTTGTCCTCCTGACTGTGTGCATGACACTGCACTGATGGTGATGCAAAATGTCTCCCCCCACACACCACAAAATTGGAGGAAAAAAGTAAGTGCTGCAGCACACCGCAGCAAAACAGGTTTGTTACTTCATATAGTCAAATATAGTACAACTGGGTCAAGTAATTATGAATTACCTGACCCAATTACAACATTCCTAAACAAAGTAGGGTAGACTATTACTAAAACTCCTGGGAGTGAAGGTTCTTCAGGTATGATGGTCTGCATCTCTCGAAGAAGGGAGTAAGTGCATTGGGCCAGAAATTTTACACGACCATCTGGTATTTAAACTATGAAAGGGGGATTGGGTGGCAAAGAACAGTATCAAAGATAGGTGCTTAACCATAATGCCCCCCAAAAAAAGAAAATGAGGAGGAAAGGCAAAAATGGACCAGAAGAAGCACAAGGAGGGATCAACAGATTCTAATGGAAGTGGATCACAGTAGCATATCCACTGATAAGGAGCTAGAAGACAAGCAAGAGGTTGGTGGTACGGAAGTAGAAAAAAAGAGTATCAGGAAGTAGAAAGCCATGAGCATGAATGCTCACAGTTTGGCTAACAAAATCTCAGACCAATGGCTATGATAACAGAAGCAGACCTGGACATTGTCACTGTTACAGAGACATGATATATAGGGAACCATGACTGGGATGTAGGAGTGCCAAGGTATACTCTATTACATAAGGATAGGGTGGGAAAAAGGAGGAGGGGTAGCCATCTATGTTAAGGAAGATATAAAAGCTACAGACATTAAGGACATAAGGGATGAAGTGGAGGCACTGTGGGTCACATTGAAAACAGGAAATGGTACTGCCATTTGTACAGGTGTGCTATACAAACTGCCAATATGGGGGAGGAGTTAGATAGTGAGCTAGTGGAAATCATCCATGAAATAGCAGCAAAGGGAAAAATACTGCGGGGACTTCAATTTGCCTGATGTCAGTTGGAGCTCCCATATTATTGCCACAGCAAGGAGCAGAAATATCCTGGAAGCCCTCCAGGGAGCAGGGTTTAAGCAGCTTGTGGTGAAACACATCTGAGAGGGGACATTATTGGACCTGGTCTTCACAAATGGGGATAAAGTAGGCAACATAAAGGTAGGGTGTACCTGGGATCCAGTGATCACCATATAACATGGTTTAGTGTGAAGACAGTGGAGGAATCCAGCTGCATAATGCCAAGGGTCTTAGATTTCAGAAGGACAGATTTTGCAAGGCTAGAGACATGTCTAAAAAATATCATAGGGAATAGAATGGGAGACAGGGATGTGGAAGCACAATGGAAGCATTTAACGGGTGCCATAATGGAAGCCACAAGCCTATGCATCAGGCAAGTGAGGAAAGCAAAAAGAGAAGAAAACCGCTCTGGTTTTCCAAGGAGGTAGCAGTAAGGGTGCGGGGAAAAAAGATTAGCTTTCAGAAAATACAAGGAAACTCAAAGGGAGGAGAACAGAGGAGAGTATCAGATAAAGCTAAAGGAGGCAGGGAATTCAGTCAGAGAAGCCCAAACATATACAGAGGAAGGGATAGCCAAGGCAACAAAGAAAGGAGACAAGACCTTTTTTAGATACATCAGGGAAAGAAGAAAAAACAGAGGTTGGATTGTTAGAAGAAAAAAAAGCAGGCGGAGGGGTCAGTGGAAGGGGAAAAAGAAAAACTGAAATCCTGAACAGATACTTCTGTTCAGTTTTCATAGTAGAAAAGGAAGGGGAGGATCCACAGCTAAGTAGAAGATGCACAAAGAGGGGTGGGATAGATACAAGTCCATTCACAGTGGCGGGAGTCCTCAAGGAGCTAGAAAAGCTGAAGGTGGACAATGCGATGGGGCCAGAGGAATTCATCCCAGAATTCTAAAAGAATTGAGGAAGGATCTAGCAGCACCACTGTCAGCCTTGTTCAACAAATCAATAGAAACATGGGTGGTTCCAGCTGACTGGAAGAGGGCGGATGTTGCCCCTTCACAAAAGCGGGAGTAGGGAGGATGCTATTAACTATAGACCAGTCAGCTTAACCTCAGTAGTGGGAAAAATTATGGAATCATTGCTCAAAGAGAAGATTGTGACATACCTTGAATCAAGCGGGCTGCAGGATCTGGAATAGTATGGCTTCAGACTGGCAGGTCTTAAGCCAAAACAAGCCTAACTGACTTCTTCAATTGGGTTACCAGAGAGATAGACCAGTGAGGGGCAGTGGGTGTAGATTATCTGGATTTTAGTAAAGCCTTCAATACCGTATTGAATGAATGACTAATAAACAAGCTGAACAGCCAGGAAGTTGGAAAAGGAATAGTTAACTGGGTTAGAAATTGGTTAAGCAGTAGGACACAGAGGGTGGCAGTGAATGGAGTTCAGTCTGTAGGGAGGCAGATAACCAGTGGGGGTGCCTCAGGGTTCGGTGCTGGGCCCGGTCCTTTTTAATGTCTACATAAGTAATATTGTGGAAGGGCTGGAGGGGAAGGTGTGCCTTTTTGCAGATGACACAAAGATCTGCAATAGGGTTGATAAGCCAGGAGGGGTGGAAAAGTTGAGGAGGGACCTTGGTAGGCCAGAAGAATGATCAAATACATGGCAGCTGAGATTCAATGCAAAAAAGTGCAAGGTAATGCACTTGGGGTATAGGAACCCAAGGGAAAAATATTCAATGGGGGAGGTACTGTTGGCCACCAAACAGGAGAGGGATATTGGTATAATTCTATCAGAGGATCTAAGGATGGCTGGACAATGTTAGAAGATGGTTAAAAGAGCCATTGGGATGCTGGGGTGCATTGTGAGAGGAATCAAAAGCCAAAAGAGGGAGGTGGTGATGCCACTGTACAGATCATTGGTGAGACCTCATCTGGAGTACAGTGTACAGTTTTGGAGACCTCATCTTGAGAAAGACATAGACAAGATGGAGGCAGTACACAGAATGGCTACAAAAAATGGAACAGGAGCTGCACCAGAAGTACTATGAAGAGAGGCCGTAAGACCTCAATATATATTCTTAGGAAAGAGGAGACAGAGGGGGGACATGATAGAGATGTTCAAGTACTTCAAAAGGATAATTAATGTACAAGAGAGAAGCATCTTTCAGAGAAGCAGATGCAATAGAACTAGGGGACATGATCTAAAATTGTAGGGAGGAAAGGAAGGGTCGGGAGAAATGCAAGGAAGTACTTCTATACAGAAAGAGTAGTAGACAAATGGAACAGCCTCCTGGCTGGGGTGGTGGGGGCAATAACAGTGGAGGAATTCAAAACTGCATGGGATAGACATGTGGAATGCATTGGAACTGGAAAAGGGGAAAAGTCAAAGGTCAGTTAAATCTATAGCGCAAGGGGAAGGTAGGTCAAATGGGCAGACTAGATGGGCCAGGTGGTCCTCATCTGACGACAAATTCTATATATCTATGCATCTAATTTCCGCTCCTGGCTAAAATAAGCAGACACCTGAGATATGAGACACAGTTACCCATGAGGTAGCCCATGCCTAGTAAGCAATCTATTGTTGTCACTCTACTGGTAATGAAGGATCCGGCCAGGAACATTGCGGTACAAAATATCGTGGCACACAACAAAGCAGGCAAAACATCGCCGCCTGCAATGTCGGCAGGTAATAACGTCACCAACCCAAACCTCATGGGCAGTACAATGTATAACTAGCCCAGGTGATTAGCGAGTCCCCCATCCCACCCACCAAATGGTGGCTCCAGGATTGGTAATGGCAGCCAGCTCCAGTGTGATGTCCAGTCCCCCCCAACCCGTAGCCATCTATCAAACACCTGCATCCCACGACACAGTGCATTGCATTACATCCCTGGTGTCTAGTGAACCCCCCACCCTGTAAGGTAGATCTCCACCATCCCACACCCCCAACACACCCTAACAATGGACAGGCAGCCAGCTCAGCCCTTGACTCACCGCCATGACTGGCCACCCAACTGAACTGAATGAATGAGCACGTAAAACTTTGTTAACACACTAGTTAGAGTTTAACTGACAAAAATAGGGAAATGTAACATTAGGGATTCCAACTCTAACACCCCATCCCCACCCTGGAGGCAACAACAGGAAAAAACATTAAGGTTATACTTCTCCTGCATTTTCACAAATGAGGCATGGGTTGTCAACCCTAACACTCACCCCATTTTCGTATACTGTACACATCTCAACTTATTTAGTGATTCAATGCTGTGAGCATTAAGGTTGACAACCCCAAGGCACACACCACACCTGATTTGTGAAGATGCAGGAGAGGTGAAACTATACTTGCTTCTATACTCGGTGTATGGGATGAACAGGAGGCTTCTCCCATAGTGTCCATCTCCTGTGTTAGCAGGTCAATAGTTCCCATATTAAGTGAGGAGGTGCTGATCCAGCATATTTTTAAATGTAGAGAAGGTATTGGCCTCTACTATTTCCCTTGGTAGTTTGTTCCATAGAGGAATTATTCTCTAGGTGAAGAAATTCCTCCTTAGTTTGCTTTTAGGATAAGTCAGCTTTAACTGATGGTTGTGGCGTCTAAGGGAAATGTCTCTGTTATTAATTTGAAAATCAAGGTTTGCCATTAGCTTACTGTCCCTGAAAATTCTATACATCTGAAGAAGGTCACCCCTCATACGTCTAGGATCCAGGGGGTACATAGTAAAGTCTCTCAACCTATCATCATATATCATATATCCTAGACCATCTATCAACTTGGTCACCCTTCGCTGTACTTTCTCAAGCCTGTTGATGTCCTTTCTTAAGTAAGGACTCCATAGTGGGGGCCCACAGTCCAGATGAGGCCTGACATCATCTGTACAGGAGAATGATGCAAACCCTATTTCTGCTGGGAAAAAGCTTTTCTAATACAACCTATTATTCTGTTTACCCTAATTCCCCACCCCCACCCCCTAAGCAACAAAAGGAAAAACAGTAGAGTTTTCGGACTCTGGAGTCTTGGCAAATCAGTGGTGGGGGTCTTCCTTGGGGTTATCAACCTTAATGTTCACCCCTCCCCAGCCCATAGCCTCCTGTCTGAAGCACATAGAACAGCTCCAAGCCATACTGATGCAGTCTTGAAAGGTAGAGAAGCATGTCTCACCACATGTTGCCAATACAGTGTGTTGTAGCTTTCTTCGCACAGGGCCTCACAGTCCCTGTGTGAAGAGAGGCGATCACATTTGACTTTGTTCGCTCAGAGAACAAGGTGGACATCAGAGCTGATGACCCAAGGAAGACCCTACCACTGATTCACCAAGACTCCAGAGACCCCAAACCTTAATGCTTTTTTCCTTTGCTGCTTGGAGGGTGGAGGTGGTGAGTTAGGGTTGGAAACCATAACACCACATTTTCCTACTTTTGTGGCATTAACTTGAGCCCTAACTGGTGCATTAATGAAGCTTTTTTGCAAATAACTTCCTTTCTTTTTGAAATAGTGGAATTGTAATCTCATTCATGCAGGTCCCTTTGGGACCTCTGTGAAGGCATGCAGATGTGCAGGGCCAAAGGGAAGAAAGGGAAGACACTGCCTACCTATGGAAGTGCAGGGTCCTTGCATTCCCTGCAGTTCCATGCAGCAATGGCTGTCAAGAATTCATGGAGGTGTCAGCTTGGCTGTGGAAGCACAGGGCTCCATGCTCTCTGTTCTTCCATGTAGCTGCATGCACAGATGCATAGGGGAAAGAGTTCATCTATCAGCCAATGCACAGAGCCCTCTGTCACCCACAGGTGAAGATGTGCAGGGCCATATGCCAAGAGAAGATTTGTCTTCACTATATGCACAAGCAAATTTCATGTCGAGAAACCAGTTTAAGTTATGAAACCAAAGATGATGATGCAAAATCAAATTTCAAGTCAAGCAAATTTCATGTCACGAAACCAATTTTTTGCAGCAAAACAAAAATGTCTGATACACAATCAAATTTCATGCTGAGAAACCAATGTTCTGCTGTGAAATGAAAGATTCTGATGTGCAATTAAATTTCATGCTGAGAAACTATTTTTTTGTGGTGAAATGAAAAATTATGGTGTACAATCAAATGTCATGCTGAGAAACCAAATGTCATGCTGAGAAACCAATGTTCTGCTGTGAAACAAATAACTTCTGATGTACAATCAAATTTCATACTGAGAAACCATTGTGGGAGGATAATCTCTAAGTCACTCAACATTCACTACATCATGTGTTGTGTTCACCTGATAGTTTGCTTGATGCACATGTGATTTCTAAAGAAGTCCAACCCTTTCCTAATCATGATGTGCAATCAAATTTCATGCCGACAACTAATTTCCTGCTGTGAAACGAAAAATTGTGATGTGTAGTCAACTTTTATTCTGAGGAACCAATTTTCTGCTGTGAAATGAAAAATCATGGTGTACAATCAAATTTCATGCTAAGAAACCAATTTTCTCCAGTGAAACAAACAAATTGTTATATACAATCAAATTTCATGCTGAGAACCAACTTTCTGCTGTGAAACAAAGTACTTATGCTGCGAAACAAAAAATGATGGTGCACAATCAAATTTCATGCTGAGAAACCAGTTTTCTGCTGTAAAATTTTAAATTATGCTAAAATGTGTTTCCAACAAACTTTTTTGAATTACAGTTTAAAAAACAGTTTTACAAGTGGCATTTAGTTTCACAACACTTTAAAGGTATGACACAAAAAAAGTAAGTCATGATTAGGCCAATAAGCCTCTCATCCATTACTGGCAATATGTTAGAGTGTTTCATTAAAGAACATATTAAGGGATTCATAAAGATCACCAGTATAGAAGACACATACCAGCACAGCTTTGTTGCTGGTAAATTCATATGAAAAAGGATGCCCTGATATGAAAAAATAATTTGGACTTAGTTTTTTTCAAGATTCTTTTTTCATATGGAGGGATCCTTTTTTGTATGGCTGAATCCTTTTTTTTATTTGGGCATACAAATAAAAGAGAAGGGAGTCACAAAAAAGGATTTTAAAATGTAACAAAAATACATTTGTGGTCATTTTCCCAAAAGGTACTGTAAGTGCAGAATCCAACTAATGGGGTCCTGATGAGGAAGACACATGTCTTGGTGTCTGTCCAAGATGTCATGTCTAGGGGTTTTACATATAACAAAAAACAAACAAAAAGAAAAAAAAAGGAAACAAGCTGGCAGCCATACAAAAAAGGACTTTTTCCTCACAAGAAACGATGAGCCCCATAGGAAAAAGGATCCTTTTTCATATGGACCAACTTCTTTTTTCATTCCAAGCAGCTATCCAAAAAGACTGTACTGAGAATGCTCAGAACCAAAACTTTAAAATATAGTAACTTTGGAATACATTAATAATTTTTTTTTATTAAACCAGCAAAAGGCACATCTGTGAGGCAAGCCTTTCTACCCTGAAAATTTCAGACCAAAATTCCAAACTGTCTGAGCGCTAGGTGATAAAAAAAACAGCAAGAAGCCATTTTTTTTTTATTTTTTGCTATCTGCATCTTAGAATCTGCACATCTGAATGGAAGGAAACTTGGCATGTCAAAAGATCTAGCCCCCCCCCCACCCCTGAGACTGCACATGCAAAATTTCGTGCAAATTAGTTGAACTGTTGTGAAGATATTAAAGTGCAAAATTTGAGGTTTAACATAGAAACCTCTGCTCAACCTGCTGTATACAAAAGGTCCCAGGACAGAGGCGGCATTCATTACAATACAAACAGCATAAAACATGAGCAAAAATTACATATAATAAGGAGGAAATCTAGTAACACATTCAACAGTTAATAGTTGATACAATTTAAACGTGACAATTAATAATGGTTTTAAAATTAAAACGCAAAGCATTCCAGTCCTTATCTGGATTGTACACAAATATTTTTTCACCAGTGATTGTCATTCACTATGAGACTTTCAAGGAAGAAACATCTTGTCGATATTGACTATGAAGAGAGATTAACAAATCCATTAAGTATATGGCATCTGATTATGAACACACTTCCAAACAACCGATAACCAGTTTTGCTTTACTTAATTACTTGGTAACAGAATCTTAATTTTTGAATATAGACCACAGTGGTGTGTATCTATTCTAAGGGCAAATCAATATAGTTTGTTATAGAGTTTGTAAAATCAGAGTAAGTGGCTCCACCAGACTTGCTTTGAAAATATCAAGGCTAGATCATGTATTACCTTTAGCAAGGCTGTTGTAGTTGAGTGACATGGTCAAAATCCTGACTACTAATCTGTAAATATGTGTATGTTATTTTGTGATATTTCAACATGTGATTAAGTGTAAGCTTTTCAGTGATTTTTGAAACAGATGATAAGACTGATATTGGTCTGTAATTGCAAAGATCACCAACATCCCTTTCCTTGTGTGTATTACCAGCACCATGTTCCAGTCTATGGGGACTGTGCTTCAGCCAAATAAGAAATGTGTAGTTATTATAAAGGTTTGTCAATATAAGGTGCCTTATGTTTCAATATTTTGATCCAGCCCCACACACACACATATGCTTTTTTTACATCTAGCATTAACAATTGTTCAAGGGCAGGGACCCTGGTTTTCCATTTTACCGGTAACACTGGTAGCAATCATAGAATCCTGCTTGGTTTGCGGATTTTGAATTCTTGTACTGGTGCCTCATGGAGATTGTATGTCACTGCACAGAATCTCTAAGATTTCAGCATCTTTTTAATTTTTTTTTTATTTTCTCTTTCTATGCCCTCTTCTCACAGCATCAGTCTCCACTTTTCAGAGATCCCTAGGCTGGGTATCCCCTAGCTTCACCCCAGGTAATGCTCAGGAGCTCCTGTGGGCCTGCCCCTATCCTGCCTGGGTTGTACGCCCCCAGGAGGGATGGGAGGGGACCCCAGATCACCCCTCCATACTCCCTTAGTGTGTGTCAGGCAGTCCAGTGGGTCCCTCATGGAGCCTGGTTATGAAGTCTGGGGCACCTGGGTCCCTTCTACCAGTAGCTGATGTGGGGTGATTGTTCCTGGTTTTCTGTTCTCTGTCCCTGAGGGCACCGGCACTAGAGGAGATCCAAGGAGGTAGGTCACATAGAGACATGCCACTGCTCCAGATTCTGGCTAGTATCCTCCCCTCCTGATCACTCTGCAGCACCATTGCACCACCACCCATGGTCACACAGGTGGTGGTAAAGCAGCAGGACCTGCAGCCCACCCTCCCCAGAGGAGGAAAGCAGTCCCCTGGGTGCTTGATCCTACTCCCCTGGCCAGACCTCCAGCAACCCGAGTTCACTTCTGACCCTGGGTCACTGGCATTGCAAGCAGTAGTGCTACCACAGCACCAGCGGGTCGACCCAGATTTCAGCATCTTATAATGAATGCTGCTGTGCTTCACATTCTTTCTGCTTTGCTGAGTATAGAGTCAGTAAGGAAATCACCCACACTGCTTTGTTGTAACCAGCCATTCAGTTTAACCACCTATGCTTCCCACCAACATCTCCATCACCTGAGGACTGCTTTCCTTCCTGAAAAACCACAGTTTTCATGTAGTATGTGCCTAAGTGTCTTTTACCATTTATATTACACTATATGATGCAATAAAAATACAAGTATCAGCACACATGGGCAGGGCCACTGGAGAATTGCAGGAAAAGTAACCTGAAATTGGAGAGATTTTGTACAAAACTTGCTGGGTAATTGCGGGAGTTCTTCTATAGATCCAGAGTGCTTCACAATAAATCCTTTACTGTTTTCTACAGCATATATTAGTCAGCATAAACTACTAAATGAATACACTGACACTTGAATATGTTTTAAATATGAAGAAAACTTCTGTTTCTAACATGAATCCTAAACAGATAAGATGTGTTGCCTCTTCCAAAATGTAAAAACATCTGCCTTATACAGTACTATAATATCAATATTAAATAAATCCAGAATAAACATATTTTATCTGTTTCTGGATGTAGAATAATGAAGCCTGATCAAAAGCTATTTACAGTGCTCTGTCAACTATTCACCGACTTTGGTGTAAGAAAAAATAAGCAGATGGAGTGGCAAATAGTTCAGTTTTAGTAAAATGTTGTAAAGTGTTTCATATTCATAATTTGCACTGTAGGTACTGTGCACTATTATTAAAATCATATATTAAAACATTATATATGGGTGTTATTATGGCTGGCAGTATAGCCTAGTGGTTAGAGTAACAAACAGTGATTGAACTGGGTACATCCAGCAGACTTGGGTTTGATTCCCACAACATCCACTTGCATACTGTGTGACTCCAAGCAAGTCACTTAACCTCCCCAGTGCTTCTAGGTCACTCCTGAAAACAGGCAGTTCTGCCTAATGGGCCTTACCTGATTTACAAAAAATATAAAAAAATACCAATATATGTTTACTACATTATAGAATAGTAGTCAGGGTACCATGTAATTTTACTTGAGTTTTACTTGGGCTGCAATGATTTTGTATAGGTAAAGATAAATGTGGATTTGTGAAACCTCCTCCCCCACCCAGGGACCACCAGGGCCACTGCCACTACTTCAGAGGTTGCTAAGAAAGAGGAGTGGCTAGACCAAGGTGGGCTCAGGGAGGGAGAGGGTGGTGGAACAGAGGTGCATCCCTCCAGCTGTACCTGTCCACAATTCATACGCTGTTCTGGTGGATAGTGGTTCCTCTATGGAGGCATCTGCAGTGGAGACCAAGGAGGATGCTGGGAATCTCCACAAAGGAGACCCACAGGAGTGTGGCACAGGACCTCACAGGGGAAGGAAACAACTCCTGGTGGGGGACTCAATCATTAGAGGGGGAGAGGAAGGTAAGGTTCCTGCCTGACGCCATGGCTTGGAAGGACAGGAAGTGAATCCTCATGATCGTGGGAGCAGCTGCACAGGGTAGGAAGCTGGATGTCATTGTCCACCTAGGGACAAATGACCTGGCTAGGAATGGGATCAGAGTAGTGCAAGAGGAGTTTGTAGAGTTAGGGAGGGGCCTTAGATAAGTAGCGCATATAGTAACCTTCTCGGAGGTGCTGCCTGTCTATGGCATGGGTGATGCTAGGGAACTCCTCACCATGAAATTCAATGAATGGTTGAAAAACTGGTGTGGAGCTCAGGGTTTTGGCTTCATTGGGGACTGGGGAGCCACCTGGAGGGATGCAGGCCTATACTGGTGCGATGGTCTGCTTCTGTCCAGGAGAGGATCCAGGATCCTAGGTGATAGATTTAAATGCTTCATTGGCAAGCATTTAAACTAGCCAAGATGGGAGGCACTGAAAAGGAGCAGGGAAATTTCAGCCTCCCCCCACAAAACATGGTAATTAGTGAGGTAAACACCAAGGTAGAGAAGTCATTAGGGAGCAGGCCAGAGGTAAATGCCAAAAAAAAAGGCAAAGGCAGTAAGGATAGGGATGGGGCAGGAAGAGGTAAGGCCATCAAAAATTGGAGGGTGATGACTACCAATGCCCACAGTCTGTGTAACAGGCTCCCTGAACTAGTGGCCTTGATGGAAGAGGGATGCCTGGATATTGTGGCAGTCACAGAAACATAGTACACAGAGAACCATGACTGAGATGTCAACATACCAGGATACACAATCTACAGGAGGGACAGGGAGGGTAAAAGAGGAGGAGGAGCAGTAGCTCCCTATGTAAGGGAAGGGATCTAAGCAACAGAACTAAAGAGTAAACAGGGAGCAGATAAGGCACTCTGGGTCACCTTGAAGACAGGAAATGGTACCACAATTCACATGGGGGTTGTATACAGACTCTCCTCTCAGGGAGAGGGAATGGACAAGGAAATGATAGAAGGCATCCATAGAATAGCAGAAAAAGGGGAGCTATTGTTGATGGGGGACCTGAATATGCCAGATGTTAAGTGGAGCACCTTTGCTGCAGGCACATCCAACAGATGGGTCATTCTTGATGCCCTACAAGGGGCATGCCTCAGACAGTTAGTATTGGAACCCACTCGGGAGGGAACAATCTTAGACCTGGTACTCTCAAATGGGGATGGAGAAAGAATCTCAGTTTTAGAAGTGGGTAGCCATCTGGGAACAAGAAACCACCAAACAGTGTGGTTCAAGATAAACACAGCCATAATGTCAAGCCATATGAAAGCAAGAGTATTGGACTTTAGGAGGGCTGACTTTGGGAAAATAATAGAGTGCCTCAGAAAAGCACTAGCAAACAAGCAAGAAGAAGGGGTGGAGGAACAATGGGGAGTAATCAAAACAGCTATTACAGTGGCAACAAGCCTTTGTGTGAAGCAAATCAACAAAACACAATGAAGGAAAAAAACACTATGGTTTTCAAAAGAGGTAGCAGGGAAGGTTAAGGAAAAGAGGATAGCATTTAGGAAATATAAGGAAACACAGAAGGAGCAGGACAGAGAACTTTATCAGTTAAAACTGAAAGAGGCAGGGAAGGCAGTCAGAATAGCAAAGGCCCAAACTGAGGAAAGGATAGCCAACTCTGTTAAGAAGGGGGATAAGACCTTTTATAGGTACATTGGGAGCAAAGAAGGACCAAGAGAGGGATACTGAAGCTTAATAAAGAGGAGGGAATTTGGGCAGAGGGTGACAGTGGAAAAGTAGGGATACTGAACGAATATTTCTGTTCAGTATTCACAAAGAAAGAGGAGGGGGAGGTACCTAAACCAAACAAGAGAAACACTCTGGAGATAGGGGTCGATACCGGTCCATTTACAGAAGAAAGGGTCCTGAAAGAACTAGTAAAATTGAAGGTGGACAAAGCAATGGGGCCTGATGGGATTCACCCAAGAATTCTAAAACAACTAAGGGTAGAACTAGTGACACCGCTGACTACTCTCTTTAACAAATCATGGGAGGATGGGGTGGTACCTGAGGACTGGAGGAGGGTGGATGTGATTACTCTTCACAAAAGTGGGAGCAGGGCAGAGGCACGAAACCACAGACCAGTTAGTTTGACCTCAGTGATAGGGAAAATGATGGAATCACTTCTGAAGGAAAGAATTGTAGAGTACTTAGAGGTCAGTGGGGCACAGGACCCAAGGCAGCATGGATTCACAGTGGGAAGGTTGTTTCAGATGAATCTAATAGATTTCTTTGACTGGATAGTAGACCAGAGAGGGGCTGTGGAAATGGCCTACCTAGATTTTAGCAAGGCATTTGATACAGTCCCACACAAAAGATTAATAAACAAGTTAGCCAGCCTGGGAATAGGCCCCAAGGTGGTAGCCTGGATAAAAAATTGGCTGGACAACAGGACGCAGAGGGTAGTAGTAAATGGAGTCCACAGTGAAGAAAGGAGGGTTACTAGTGGGGTACCACAGGGTTCAGTACTGGGACCGGTCCTTTTTAATGTCTTTATAAGTGACACTGCAGAGGAACTGGAAAGAAAAGTATGTCTCTTTGCTGATGACACAAAGATCTGCAACAGGGCTCATACACAAGATGGAGTGGAAAGGATGAGAAGGGACTTGGCAAGATTGGAGAAATGGTCAAATGTATGGCAGATTAGAATCATTGCAAAGAAGTGCAAGGTAATGCACCTGGGAAACAAAAACCCAGGGGAAGAGTACTCAATGGAGGGTGAGATACTGACAACAATAAAAATGGAAAGGGACCTAGGGGTAATTATATCAGATGATCTGAAGGTGGGCAGGCAATGTGAGAAGGCAGTAAGGAAGGCTGGAGGGATACTGGGATGCATAGGGAGAGGCATCAACAGTAGAAAACAGGAAGTTGTTATCCCTCTGCACAGACAGTTTGTGAGACCCCATCTGGAGTACTGTGTGCAGTTCTGAATACCCCATCTCTGCAAGGACATAGACAGAGTGGAGGCTGTCCAGAGGATGGCAACCAAAATGGTGCAGGGTCTGCACCAGAAGACATACGAAGAGAGACTAAAGGAGCTTAATAAGTATACCCTTGAGGAAAGAAGGGAAAGGTGGGACATGATAGAAACTTTCAAGTACCTCAAGGGAATCAACAAAGTCCAAGATGGTAGTATCTTTCAGAAAAAGAGATGTGCAAGAAAAAGGGGGCACAATTTAAAGATAGAGGGGGGACGGCTCAGAGGTAATGTGAGGAAGTATTTTTCATGAAGAGGGTTGTGGATGCATGGAACAGCCTTCCTGAGGAAGTTGTGGAGTCAAGAACAGTGGGGGAATTCAAGAATGCATGGGATAGACATAAGGCAGACCTAGTGGGGGATAGGAGGAAGTAGGCTGTTGGTTAACTAGGATCTGCAGCTTATCCATTAGGTAGGGGAAATGTGCAGACTAGGTGGACCAAGTGGTCCTTATCTGCCATCAAATTCTATGTTTCTATGCTTCAAAATGTCCTATGTTTCTATGTTTCTATGTCCTAGGCTTTCCAATGGACTCAGTGGTCTTATTTATATACTGTATAAGGAATTTTTAGCCTCTCTCACTTTACTAACCTAAAGATTCATAGCATGTCTACAAATTTGCCAGTCTCCCAGAAGCCCGGAATTCTGTGCCTTAGTACAAAGCTTATTTTTGTTTTGTTTTAATTTCAATAACTTTGAGGTATACCAAGGTGTGGAGTTACCTTTTACCTTCCTTACCTTGACTGGCATATGCCAATTACACACATTCAATAGTTCATCCTAAAAAAAATTCCATGCCAAATCAAGGTCAGGAATCAACTGAAGGTGATCCCAAGCTATCCCACCCAAGTCGGTAGCAAATGCCAAGTAATCAATTTTTTTTTTTTTTGCATCATATAGTTATTCAAGTTTTCAGTAAAAATACAAACAACACAGTTAAACTGAAGACAAGACAGAGACATACAACAACATTGCATAACTTATATACATAAAGATCCAGATCCCTAAGCATAAAAACTGATACACAGAATAAATATAAAAATCAATTATACAATTAGTTCAGTCATTTAAGATAAAACTAATATGTTTTTTTATTTAGTTCACTTGAGCACTTTCTACGATCAAAGACAGAAATAATATTCTCCTGCATTTTTCCCTGTTCCCATCCTTCATACCATCCTTCCCCAAGGGTCAAGGTCTCTGCCGGAGATAGGGCAGCTAAGTATGGCTGCCAGACATTATAGAAATATTCCCCTGTGTCCTGCATTACATATGTAAGCCTTTCCAAGGCAAGCGCATGCAGCATTAGAACCTTCCATTGTTGTATATTGGGCCTGGTTGCTGACACCCAGGTATTAAGAATACAGTGTCGTGCCATAACCAGCATGACTCTGAGCCATCTTTAGAGAGGAATCCATTCTGCATCACCTATGTCCTCTACCCCAAACAACATTGTCATAGGCAGCTGTGGGATTGATCTACCCACCAAGGTCTGCACTTCCTGTCTCAGCTCCCTCCAGAACGCCTGCAGAACAGGGCAGGACCAAAAATAATGATAGAAAGAGACTATACCAACCTTGCACCGGGGGCACACCGGGGATATCTCAGGGTTGAACTTGCTAACACTTGGTGGGGGGGCAATATAATCTGTGACAAAATTTATAAAAAGATTCTTTATACTTATTACAGATCAGGATGCCCTGGTGCAGCTGAGTCATTACCTTCCAGGTATCCTCTGCTATAAGGATCCCCATATCCCTTTCTCAAAGCTGCCCCTTTTTTTGTGTCATATCTGAAAGTAGTTGTCTACTCACTTTGGCCACCCTGTATATGGTACCCTTGGGATTCCTCCTCCTATCCTGTATCAACTGCTCAATTCAGCCCAACATGGACTCCGTGTTAAGTGTTCACCCTAAAGTTCTACAGTATGATCTAATCTGCAAATGCCGAAAAAAGTGTTGGTGCCCCAACTCCATTCTGGCCCGTAGCCCCTCAAAAGAGTCCAGCCCATCCCTAGTGTACAGATCCCACAGACACTGTATGCCACTAGCTTCCCATTCCTTAAAACCTGAATCTGACAGACTAGGGACAAAAAATGGGTTCCCTGCCACAGGAAGGAGCAAGGTTTTGTCCTGAACAATTCCTCTCTGGCAGGCCAGATGTCCCCAGCTATCCAGCACTGATCTGACCAGGGGGTTCAGCAAAGCCAGTCCTGCATATGCCCTCCAACCTCTCCATGTTAGATACACTGAGGCCCTGCCGTGCAGCCCCACTTCTTGAGGTCTAGCAAACCCTGCCTCCCAAGGTCTGCCCACCCAGTCTTGTAAATATCAGCATTGTAAGGCCAAGTGATAGATCACCAAGTTGGGGAATTGCAAGCCCCCCTTTTCAACCATGGCCTTTAAGTGGGCAAGGCCCACCCAAGGTCACTTTCCCTGTCACAGAAAGTCCGAAAAAGTCTTTTCTAACTGTTTAGTATCTACCCGTGTTACACCCACATGGAACATTTGCATGCTATACAAAATTCTGGGGAGTATATTCATTTTGAGCAGATTTATTTGTCCCAACCATGTAATGGGTAACCTAGCCCATCTACCCAAGTCAGCTATAATCACCTGCAGGAGTGGTGTATAATTTAAATCATATAAGGTCTTGATGTCCTTCCCAATTCTAATTCCCAGATATACAAAAGAGCCCTGAACTCTCCTAAACCCCCAATCCGTGGCCTGTTCATTCCCTCCCCTTCCGGGCCTCCCCCAGCCGCAATTCCTCTGATTTACTTAAATTCAACTTATAGCCTGAAAATTTAGAAAACTGGTCAATCAGCTTCAAAAGTGGGGGCATAGACTAGGCAGGTTTAGCTACATGGAGCAGCATATCATCTGCATAAAGGGCAGCTTATGGGCTTTGCCTGACTGACCCATGACACCCACCATCTCCAGATGTGCTCGGATGATGACAACAAGAGGCTCCAAGACCAGAGCGAAGAGGAGGGAAGATAGAGGGCACCCCTGTCTGGCCCCCCTCTCAGAAGTAAAACTATCAGAAGGAGTTCCATTAATCAGGACACGGGCAGTGGGGCCATTATACATTAGACGTGCCATTCCAACAAACTCATCACCCAGACTAAACCGGGTCAGAACCTCCATTAAATATTGCCATTCGACCAGGTCAAACGCTTTTTCTGCATCCATCGACAGTATGTGGACAGGTTTGTATCTCCATTTGAGGCTCCCCAAACCACATTTAGCAAAGTTCTTATATTATGATAGGAGTACCTGTTCTGAATGAACCCGGTTTGGTCTGAATGAATCAGCTCTGGCAAGAGTCTGTCAAAACGGCCCACCAGGACCTTATCAAAAATTTTAGAATCACAATTGAGAAGGGAGATAGGCCTGAAAGATGCGCATTCAAGCAGATCCTTGCCCGCTTTAGGAATCAGACAGATCACTGCCTCTTTCCAGGTTCGAGGTAGTATCACTGCCACTTCTCTGACCGCTCCTAAGTGCTCAAGTATATAAAGCTTCATAGCTTTATAATATTCTCTGTTGAAACCATCAGGACCACTGGCTTTACCCCCTCTTAATCCTGCTATGGCAGTGGCTATTTCCTCCTTAGTTATCTTAGAGTTCAGCCAATCCTGCTAAGATGTAGCTAGCTTAAGCAAGGCCAGGTCATTTAGGAAGGCTTGCATACTGAAGCCCCCCTCCCCACACTGTGTACGATATAATTCTTGATAGAACCATTTAAATCTATCTCTGATAAGATTTTTGTCCCTCTACAGAGTACCATCCACATCCTTAATCACAGAAATTAAGTGTGGATTCCTCTTCCCTTGAATCAAATTTGCCAACATTGTGCTGGGCTTGTTCCCCCATTCATGAAAGTGTTCCCAAACAAACAAACATGTTTTCCTGGCCTCTCCCAATAATAGGTTATTTAAAGCCTCCCTGGTAACAGTAAGCATGTGAGGAGCCCCATCTCCCCCTTCTCCCTGAGCCACTCGCATCTCCAATACCTGGAGATGGCGTTCCAGGTTTGCTCTCCATTCCTTAACCCTCTTTTTGTGTTATGCCACATATCTGATAATAGAGCCTCTCATGAATGCTTTTCTCGCATCCCAAAAGACAGCCTTAGACGGATCCA
This sequence comes from Neoceratodus forsteri, assembly GCA_016271365.2. NCBI lineage: Eukaryota > Metazoa > Chordata > Ceratodontiformes > Ceratodontidae > Neoceratodus > Neoceratodus forsteri. The sequence continues at coordinate 591,569,224 of CM028133.1, read as the reverse complement.
TATCCAGGTTGGCCTGAGTGTACTGCTTCCACTGATCATGTAGGTACTCCTTAAATTCCTTATTAGCCAGCAAATAGTTAGGAAACTTCCAGGTTCGAGGTCCCCCCCCTTCTTCCTGCAGAGTTAGTGACATAAGCACCATGGCATGGTCAGAAATGTGTATTGGACTATGCTTAACTTGGATCACACAAAAATACCATGACCTAGGAAGGTACATGTGATCCAACCTCGAACCACGTCTGGTGTGGGTGTGAAAAGAAGGTATATTCCTGCAGGGTGGGATTGGCCACCCTCCATCCATCAATTGGGTCTAGGTCCACCATCCCTGCATGCCAGCTATGAATAGCCTCTCTAATGGTACCCTTACCCTCAGTGTGATCCAGTGTGGTGTTCATAAAACAGTTTAGATCACCACCCAGGATCAATTCTGGGAACTGTTCCTCCATCAGGAGAGCCAAAAGGGAGTGATATAACTCAGGTTCATGCACTGCAGGTGCATGCACACTCCCAAAAGTTGTCTTTTCTCCATAAAGCTCCCATACTACAAATACATACCACCCATCTATGGGATCCACCACTGCTCTATCCATTTTGAAAGGCAGACGCTTATGTAAAAGAATGGCCACCCCTCTCTTTTAGGAGGTGTATGACACCGCATAACAATGCCCCACCCACCCTTTTTTCAATTTTGCATGCTCCTTATCTGTAAGGTGGGTCTCCTGCAATAGGGCGACATTCACAGCCTGTCGTTTAATGGCAGGTAACAACATGGTACATTTAACAGGAGTAGATATCCCACAGACATTCCATGAGGCTACTACGAGTTCCGATGGGCTAGCCATGACCCCTACCAAATCTCTTCCCCATAGCCCAGCATTCCCAGGCCCATAACCAGTACAGGAGCAATTAAATGTATGAGAAACATATGTTAGGTCTGGATCGTGTAGTCAGCAAACAACAAACTAACCAACAATAAACAATAACTATGTACATCCCCATTCCCCTCTCCCCTTCCCCTTACTCATGCAAACCAACGTAAGCAATGAGAACCCCCTCCCCTTTGTAACTGGAATTGATATAGCAAACATTTTACCCTCCCAACCCACAGTTTAGCAGGGATAATCCCCCCGCCCCGCTCCCCACGACACAGTACTTCCTAACATATTCCACACACTTATGAACCCCCAATGAGATTCATAAGGGCACTGCTAAAATTAAATGCCTGCAGATCCCGGTAAATAAAGAAAGCCCATCCGGCCAAGTAAGAGATAATAAAATAGCCTTCTTCTCTCAATGAGGTATAAAGAGTTCACATTCCATGTGCAGATCGCCATGCGGTATTAAGAGGTGATGTCTCTTAGAAACAAGGAAATATGAAAAACAAATTGTTGTGTGGGTCTAAAAATGCATGATGCAGACGAGAACAGTTCACCTCAAAGTTCACAGTTCAAACAGTCATTTTTTCCCAACAGGACAAAACTTATGTAACACTACCTGACAGTACCTGAAAAAGGCAATCAAGCAATGGTCTGGCTCCATGTAAAGGCCCAAATCCACCTTCGAGAACAGGGTATACCCCCTGTCAGCGTTGGTGTACTTTCACCTCACCTTTTTCTTAAGATCTTTCACAAAGATTTCTGCCTTCTGGAGATCCCAGAAAGAATATGTAGCACCCTTGTGTTTAATTTTGAGGGTTGTGGGGTAGATCATGAAGCACTCAGTCTGGGCTTCTCTCAACTGTGCTATCACTGGGTTAAAGGCATGGCACTGAGTAGTCTTGAGACAGATAAAGCTTGTGGCCCTCATATTGCAGTGAGGATGAATTTCTGTATGCTTTCAGGATCAGCTTTCATCTTGAAAGTTATGAAATTTTATACAGTAACTGTCTGTTGAGGTAGTTGGTCTGAGGAAGGTCTAGTAAGCACAGCCCTATGAGCCCTTTCAAGTTTGAGCCGACCGTTTTTAGGAGCGAGACCCAGGGTCTCAAGTAGGGTCTTTGCACAAAATTCAAGAGCACTGATGCCTTCCAACCCCTCTGGGAGCCCCCAAAGCTGCAGATTCAGTCTCTGCTGATAGTTTTCCTGATAGTCAAACTGATCTTTAAAATCTTCCTGCTCTTTTTGCAAGGTTGCGATCTGGTTAGGAACCACTGCCGTGGCATCCTCGACATCAGAAATCCTTTGTTCCATCTCGGTTAAACACCTTGCATGAGAAGCATGCAAGTCCACCAATTCCTTGAGTTTACAATCAAAATTAGATGCCAGGCTAGTCAGATGGGGTTCGAGGGCTGCTATGACCTGCTGCTTTACTTCGTAGCCTAGAGCACTGACTTCAGCCGCGGAGAGCGAGATGGGCCCTCCACTTTCCACTTGAGAGGTCGGAGGCTGCTTCAGTTGGTTCTTTGCTGCAGCACGAGAGCCCTTTATCAAGCTAGATGCAAGATATTCATCCATATTCCTTCCAGACAGTGTAAGGTATAGCTTCAATTAAACGAAGTAGAAACTATTTTAAATTAATTTAAAATGTGGTGGTTTGCGGAGTGAGAGAGAAACATGCCCCTACTCTATCTTGCTCATTAGCGCCCCGTAATCAACATTTTTAAAAGATTTAAATTGTTGCAACCTTGGGGGATCCTTTATTTTGTTTTTCCCCCTTGTGCAGAAAACCATGCTGTGGTTGCTGAATATATCAGGGGCCACTCCATAGGTAGAATAATTTTGTGGACAATTTGTTAATATCAAATCCAATAAAGTAAAGCCATTTGGCTTGTCATTTATTCACATTGGATCCAAAATTAACTGCTCCAACCCAAGACCCAGGGAAATTTTCTTGATTACTATCGATTTAGAATCCAGTAATTGATCTGCAGTAAAGTTACCAAAGACCAACAATTCATGAGTATGAGAATATAATACCAAGGCATCATGCAAAACCTCAAGAGACTGCATAAGTAGGTGGGGAGGTCTATAATATGCAAATAATAAAAGTGGTTTCCTGATCCAAAGCAGAATTCAAGGGCAAGATATTCACAGTTTAAAGGACCTATATTGAATGTTAAATGTGTGGAAACATATTTGTCTAGATGATAGACCATTAAGCCCCCACCACAATAATTTCTGTCAGCCCTTACAAAATTGTAACCCTGAAGCTGTAGCAGATTATCATCATGCTCACTGCCCAACCATGTTTCTGAGAAAGCGTTAAAATCCGGCTCATGTTCCAAGGAAAAAATCTTTTATGGAGAAGTCTTTGATCCTCTGTCTTTTCTTTTAACTTTTTATTTCTGCAATTTTTAAAATATGTTTTACAAATAATAGTACATGTTTCCGAGATGCATCCATACCGCATATTATGCAGCATTACAGGAAAGGGAAATAAGGGGTATTTTGAAAGATAATAAATTTAGACATATGAATATCAACTAAACAAATTCACTTGAATGGGGTATTCCTGGAACACTATAATCAATTTTTTTTACAATTTCAAAAATGTTCAACAGCAATTTTTTTATCACAGTCCATTAATTATATTGATGAGAGAGGCATACTCCTTTCCCATTTAACCAAGACAAAATTTAAGCATACAACATTTTGCAGATATTGTAGTTCTTAAAGATATATCCTGACAATACCAAAAGAATAAAGAAACATACTGCATATCCATCGGCACCAGGTCATAACATTAATTTAAAATTAGTGTGATCCAAAACCTCGCAACCAAAAACACTGGGACAGAAGATAGCACTCAGGAAAAACACTGAGCACTGGACACACAAACAAAAGCACTCCAGAGGTGGGAGGGCAAAGACAATTTTATAGCTTCCCCTGCTGCACCCCCCATATCTTTAAATATACATCCTCAAGGATGCATAAACTGACACACAAAAAAATCCCAAAAAACAGAAAGAGGAAGACTCAAACCAGTGTGACCCCCTGGCCACATATTACAAGTTAGCACCCCCCCATTAAATCTGGATACTGGTACCTATATATTGGCATACCATTTATTTTACAAAGGTTGGTACCACTCTTGGCATTAGGATGTATACCAGGCTAATTTCTAGAGGAAGAGATGGGTGGGGGTACAAGAACAAAACACATGAACTTTATGTAAAAATATAACCCAAGTCCTGGGTGGAGGCTGCTAGTGATATGCTAGATCTAAACTGCTGAGAGGGCCCCAGTAAATGCAACAACCAGAAGCAATAATCAGAATGTCCAGGACAGGTACTGGGATTGTGCAGTATGGCTTTATTCAACAGATGGCAATCTAAAGCAGCAGTCAACCCCCAAGGGTCGGTCAAGGTAGGAGAGGTACATTTCACGAACTCTCCTTTCATGCAGTGCAGTTCAAGAACACACAAAAGAACATATTCTTCCAATTTCCCAGTGGTGCATCTAGTAGACACCTAGCCATGCACCCAAACAGTTTCCTCCCATGAGTGCACATTTTATGAAACTAAGCCACACACTCAGAACTCTTCTTCAAAAATACTGTAGGTGGAATTATGCAAAACTCAGCCACGCTCCTAAACCTGCAGCACTGGACTTTGCTCAGGTAAAACTGGTGCCCTTTATGAACCAGTAAGCCCTGCCTTGTAAGCTTTCAGATGGTGTTCCTCCCACCCTTTGCTCCAACTGACAGTCTCTGCCATGCTTCAGGGTTACACCATTGAAACCCCCATTCTCCACTGAAATGCTACAGGTCCCACACTTTCCATTTTTATCTCTCACTGGGGCGACCAAAGTACAAACTGCACTCTCCTGGGTTTAGAGTTTACAGAAATTCACTCTCCTGGGTGTACTAGGGGCACTGACAGGTGCCTTCTAGCCTTATCTATGGGCACACACACCCCAGAAAATTATTCCTCTAAATGACGTGGAGCACTTGTCTCCTTAGAACAGTACTCACAAACTAGTTGTCCTATCCATTGGGCATGGAACAACAAAAAAAGGCACCTCTCCTGGGTAGCAGGTCAAAACAGCCTCTCAAAAGTTCCTTTCCAAGACAGCTGAAACACACAACAGATCTTCAGGGGATTGCCCCTTGAACCCACTGAGAAAAAACAGTTTTCCCACTTCACTAGGAGAAGAAATCAGGAGATCCTGCTGTACAAAGGTCTCCACCACTTCACTGGAAGCTGGAAATTGTACTCCACTCTAGGGTGAGAAGTTCTGGGCCCTCAACTCAGAGCCCAGCTGGAAGACCTTCTGCCACTGTCACCTCCACACTCAAGCTCTAACTGCAACCATCTGAACATTCCAAGCTTCCCCAGAGCAGCTGTACACAGTAAAGAGTTATGCTGCTGCGAAAGTTTCGAATTACCTAGTCATTCTTCTCTCAGGCTAGCTGAGTAAACAATTATGTATTTGTCTAAGAAGCCCATAATGAGTTCCCTACCAGCTGCCTGCTACCTTCTTAACACTAATACTGATAGGATTCTAGTAACCACAGAGGACTGGGTGGTTACACCTGGGTCAACTGGACATACTTGCCATTCATTGCCTGTGATTCTAACCCAGTGGTGGGTAACCTAACATAGCCAGATGGCCACAGGTGTGGCCTGCAAACCATCTCGAGGGCCGTATGAACCCACATGACCAGCACAAGACCCGCCCTTTACCTCAGAATGAAGTAGAAGTTACAGATCTGAATGCATTAAACTTTATTTAAAGGATTGTAAACATTAAACATTTTAAACAGCATAAAAAGTATTAAATACTTATTACAAATATTAAAGTAATAAATACTGTATTAAATTAAGGTACACTAGCATGATGCAGTCATTCAATTTATTTAGGTAAATGTAATTTGACTTGGGGCGGGCTAATGAAAAAATAATGTCCCAACTTTTAAACTGACCACAAAACATGCTTCCCTATCCTGCTTTCTTCCATTTTATTAATGATGTCTAAATGCGATTTTATATATCACATTAAGCAAGAATCATTTCATGCACACCTGATCCTAAGTTTCAGCAATGCATACTTATGTCAAATGCCTAATAATGAATAATAAAGCACATTAGACATGCATCAGATCATGCTAACCCAATCGTGATTTTTAACAACAAATCTTGAATATTGCTCTCTATTGCAAACACCGAAAGCACCAAACAAGACTTTCACCAACAAACCTCATTTTCCACATGTTCTCGAATCACTGAACCCCGTTCACTGTATAAAACACTGAAACAAGACTTTCACCAACAAACCTAATTTTTCTCATGTTCTCTCATCACTGAACCATGTTGTCTGTACAAGGCTCATCTTCCTTACAGAAGCAGAGGATTTCACAACAGCTGATGTGTTTTAACTGTTTTTACACCCCTTCTCGATCAATATTGATACACAGCTCATCTGCAATCATCACAAATGTGGGAGATTTAACAACACAACCTTGCACCTAATTAACACCTAACTCCCTGGACTCAGAGGGACATCAGCAATGGTGTATCAGCGGAATTACGGCTGTATGTGGCATGTAACTATTTTAACCTTTTTTTTTTAAATCGGGGAATTTGTTTCTGAATTAGGGAATGGATGTGGGGGCCACAGGTTAACCCATGGAGGGCCACATGCAGCCCATGGGCTGCGAGCTGCCCACCACTGCTCTAACAACTAAGCCATGTGACTAGCACATTCACCCAGTGCTCAATCGGGGCCTTAGACTGCTTGATCTGACTGAAAAGAGCTACATGTATAGTGCTGTAGTGCCCATGTTATAATTCCCCAGTAGCTCTTTTCAGTCATGCTATTTTCACTGTGTGTTTTTTTACTGCACTGTAATTGCCACAACTTTTTGACTGTGCAGCATGCCCATCCTGTCTAAATTCTCCCAAACTGGTTTTTTTTTTTTTTTAAAGACTGGTTTGTTCCTTGATTGCCACCTACTCCTATGTTCAGGCCCTCTTCCTCCACACAACCCCATCAGCCTCTCCCTCCAGTGTCTTACCAGTGGGGATCCACAAGGAGCAGTGTCTGAGAGAGTGAAGGGGAGCATCACATATGGCCATGGAGAGACATGGGTTTTTCTGATTTTTCCCACCCCCACCCCGGAACAATGGCAAGCATGGCAAGTGCATGCATATGAAGGTGCATTCTCCCAGAGACCGAGTGCTCTTTCCTCACTTCCTGACACTGTGTCAGCCCCCAGCTCTTCTCTGACACCTGGCCTCCACCAGGTGTCATCCAAGAGTGAGGAACTACACCTCCCCTATGCAGGAGATCAGAGCAGCCCAGTGGCCACTACAGTCATCTCCCAGCCCTCTCCCTGCCAACCCCTGGCAGCTCAAGATTGCTTCCAAACATGGGTCACCAGCATGGCGTGAGGTGTGGGGTCCAGCACCTCAACACTCAACATCACCAGGCTGGTTATTCTAGAATACATTTTTCAGATATGGTGGGAGACTCAGTTGTTTCCTCAGCAGAGTTGACCCCAAAGGTAAGTGACCAGTCAGTCCACTTCAAAAAAGATATGCACCTTGTCATCTTTTGTGAAATGGACTGAGTCCCTATCTCCAACACTTCTTGACAATTTCCCAATAACTTATGTCAGCACTGCCATGAGGCAAAACACAAATTGGAGAAAATATAATATCTTTGATTCTTGTACTGTAAAGAACAGCAACGTTTGGCTAACTTAATTATGGCACTAGGTCAAACAAGCAAAAAACAAGAAGAGCGTGGTCAAACAACATACTGTAATAATAGCGACTGCAAAAGTAGCATTCAGCACAAACACTGAATACTACCATAGTGAAAAAAAACAACAAAAGCAAAAATTACTGTTTGCAGGGGACTCAGCGCCCCTTGCCCCCATAACTCCCCCAACTTTATATGACTTCCTCCAGGGGAAAACAACTCAGGGATGGGAGAATCCTCGGGGGGAGGGGGATTGTTGAGGAGGTCAAGGGGGATGGGGGATATAAAACAGAACAAATATTTTTTTTCACTAAAAGTGTCCAGACTAGGAATCGAATCCCAGTTCACCAACCCTGTGCCACCCTTTTCTGCCTGTGGCCCTGCCCTCTGCACCATTGCAGCTGCCTCTTGGCAGAGCACCTGAGAGGGTGTTTTTATCCTGTTCCTCCCAACAGCAAACAACAACAGGAATAGAACGAACCTTACCTATGCTGTAGTTTACCTGTCAATGTATTGTCTTTTGCTATTTACACAGGTCGATTCTTCCTATGCTATACTGACTTGGACATTATCACCTGTTATGTTTAAATACAAAGTCTCAGTCTGAGTTAAAAGTAAAGTAACCAAAATTGTTGATTTTAAAGTGGTGGTATCTTGCTGCTGCTTCTTGTGGTAACTAGTTAATACTGTACCAGCAAAACAGTGTTGTCACAAATCCTGCTGCCATAACAGCATGTGCGATTTTGGAGGTAGTTAATTTATATCAGTGCAGTTTTCACTATGCTTGATATCTGGTGTCCACGTAATGCAATTTTTCACCTTGCAGTTTTGCTGACATGATATTGACCTAGTCCCCCTTCTTGGGTACCTTAAGGCATGTATAAGTAGTGGAGGTTTATTCTGTGAGAGATCAGATATTTTTATCAAAAAATCTTTCGCAAGCTCACACTTGTCTATAATGACTGAGTCCTGTTGTTGAAAACGCCAACAATACGAATGTTTCCATGTCTCAGCATATTCTTAATTTTTTCCAATGTAAGGGTTATATTATTATTGTCTTTTATTAAACTGTGTCAGTTTGCTTCTAGGGACATTAATTTGGCATCCTGCTTACTCAGGACTGTAGATTGATCTTTCACAGACTTCACTGTTGTTTGCTCAGTTGCACATATTTGATTAATTTTAGTTTGGAAAAAGTCAGGTTTTTTTGCTGTTTTTTTCACCCAGGAGTCATACCTTCTGTCACTATGCTTGGTCCAAAACACAACTTTGTCAATTGAATGGCCCAGCATATCTAATGTGTACACCTTTGGTTCAGCAGGAGAGAGCCGAGAAGTAGGTTTTTCATTGTCTGCTTTATTTTGCATTTTCTGTGTCTTTTTAGTAGTTTTTGCCAAACTGAGCAGGGAGTGCTTTGCAGAGTGGTAGCTGCGGCAGATGTCAGTGTGCTGATACCACCAACACGACAATGCTCAGGGCTAGGGTTTGCAGCATGAAAATGCTGACCTAGCAGTACAGACTTTGGTGACATGAAGTCTTCTATTCTGCTATGCAATGGAGCTTTCTAATAGTCCATATTACAAGGATGCCATTGGAAGGACCACAAAACTTGCAAAAAATAATTTGTTTTCTTGAAGTGCTGTAAAATTATTTGAACTAGGCTGCTGCTAGTTTGGCCATCTTAGAGCCCCCCTCAGTCTGTGATTCTCTCTCTTATCTCTCAAAAAGTGCCAATGAAACCCAGGATCCACTGCCGCTATGAATCAAGAAAAAGTTCTTATTTTTGTAATTCTTTGAAATTAATTTTTTGGTGTAAATGTAAAATTGGTGTGCATAGATTCAAAGGAGTTCATTTTTTGTGTAAATGTAAAATTAGTGTACATGGATTCTTCTAATCAAGATATATATATATATATATATATATATCAATCATTAGGGTCTGGTTATATTTAGATTTTTTAGCTCTAGTACATTTGGGAATGTTCCTTTAACTTAGGGATGTATGTTTTGAATGTTACGGCATATTAATGAATTTTGTTTATTTATATGCTAGATGGTTAAATCTGCATCATGTATTGATTTTCCAAACTGCTTTTAGGTAGCACATTTCACTTGTACACACTAATGTATTGTTTGTTACGTGGTGCTATAAAAGACTAAGCCTTGAATGGGAGAAAATAATTTAATTGGCCTGATTAATAATGATTGATTCAGCTCAGATTGTTTAAAGCCACATGGTGGATTGTGATAATTATTATGTTTTGATATAATGATTCTTTTATAATATGTACTTGTATTATGATTTTATTAATAAAAATCCCCCTACTCTTTTCGGGAAGTGCAATGAGATCTTTAATATCCACCTGAACAGGCAGTTGGGACCTCAGTTTAACATCTCATCCGAAAGACGTCACGTCAGGAGTGCAGCAGCCCTCTCATGCTGCACTACAGCGTCAGTATTGGGATTTAACCCAAGTGTCTGGTGTGGGGATAGAACCCACAACCTTTTGATATCCTGGCCTCAGAGGTGAGTGTGCTACATGCTGAGCCACTGTCACTGTTGTTGTTGCTGCAACTTAGCCCAATTTTTAAAGGTCAGATACAGTTTCTTCAGTTTTTGTACTTTACAGCAGCTTGCTGCAAATTTTTGGTGCAAAGAGTGTAAAGAGGGTCATGGAGACTGATACAAGCTAAACCACAAAAAGATGGTCCAACTTGCCATCAATTGCCTCACAGGATGGAAAATCCTGTTAGACTGCCACAAGCCCCATGTGCCATAATGTTGGTGAATCCAGGGCTTGTGGCAGTCTAGCTGCTTTAAAAATCTGGCCCCAGAGCCAGCCTGCTGGCAAAGGGGCAGGGCGCCTACCTGCGACACTGGCGACCCGGGTTAGGGAATGGACCTAGGTTGTCGGAGGGCCAGCCCAGGGAGAAGGACTGAGCATCTGATGGCTGCTGTTCTTCTCCAGGTGGAAGGGGATAGAGTAATTGGTGCAATAAGGTCACCTAGTGGAGGCTGGGTGTACCAATTGCACTGACTCCCAGTAGCTTGGGGGGGCAGGGTAGACACTGGACATCATTGCAATCCCCTCCCTCGCACATCAGGGAAAAACATCACTGCTGCCAGACGCTCTAGATGAAGCCTGCCTCAGCTTCAATTAGCTTTCAGGCCAGTCCTCCAACTTATCCTGTCCTCTGCCGCACTGCGGGGGTATGGTGCCGCAACTCCACCCTAGGGGGTAGTGGGTATCAGAGGGTCACGGCCAATCTGGAAGTGAAAGCCAGAGGTCCGTGACTGGGCAGAGGTACCGGGCAGCTGACAGCGGGGTAATAGAGTATAATTAATAAAAAAAATTTAAAAAATCTGGCCCCAGGTCTGCTGATTCACAGTCCAGTGCTTAGACTACTAGGTGACAGGCTTTACTGTGAAGAGGAGAATATGTTTTTAACATTGACTGCCACTTTAAATAGACTGTTGAAAAAGCATTGTAACATGTAACATGGTGCACATTTTACTTTACTAGGCCATCCAGTGAAAAAGTCTCTCTGCTTTATTAAGGGACAGCAATGACTATATGATGACTATATGATGACATTACTTACTCTTCTAGGATCTGCAGTCATATATAAATGGGATAACCAGAGTTTTAGAAATTGATCCACTTTATTTAAAACTGTTGTGCAATAGTAAGATGCCATTTACAAATGTGACTTATTAATTTGTCCTGATCATAGCAGTGTGTCTGTGCTTAAACACACACAAATGAATGTTGATTGACAGTAAAGGCAGGTGCTCATAAAGATCGGTCGCTGTCCAGGTCCCTGTCCACCTGTTAGCTGCTTACTCATATCATTCTGTGACCTGGTGACCAACTTCTATATCCCTAGGGCACACTGGTTCATGAAGCCCCCAAACAAATGTGCTGTATGAACCAGCATGTTCTTTAAATAACCTGATTGAAACAGCAGTCTTCATCTGACCCCGGCGCCTTTTCAACATCTTGAAGTAATTGATAATCAATTAACCAAATTCTTGTGGAATATGACACATTAGCACCGTTTAAGAGCCCTAAGGATATTTAGATGTGTTGACACAAGCACTGATAACACAAATGTTTTTTAATGCTGTACTGTGGAAAATCAGGTCTGCTCTCCTAATATATAATATCTCATGTACTGTCTGAATTAGCAAAACCACATTATGTCAACATTTAATGCTGCGGCTGTATGGAGTTATCATTTCATATGTGTGGAAATCTAGTTGATGAAATACAGATGCACAACCATTGTCTAAATAACCTCTTAATTCTGAGGAGTGAAAGCAGATATTCACTCAGACACAGATATGGGTGGAAAAGGCTACTGAGGTAGTGTGAGATACAGTGGAGTGATAGTTTTATACCCTGGGTGTTACAACATTTTGCGTTTGCATTTTGTATTTATTTATTTTAAAAGGAATAAGGCTCCATTGAGCAAAGCTCATTTACAAGGAGGTCATGGGTAAGACAGCATACAATGTCAGCTCAAAAGAAACACTTGAGGCACAGCAGGGTAAGAACTGCATACTAGATAGTACAGGAGATACAGTAGCATTAAGATTCAATACTACAACACAAATGTACAATCAGGAACAACAGGCAGGAACGTTGTTATATATGAAACATAGGAAAGCTACAATGCATACAGAGAATATATATATATATATATATATATTTATTTATATCTTTGGTAACTGGGTAAGTGAGCTGATCCAAAGGACCATTTTCAGTCATGACCCAGGCCACAAGGTGGTAATAACATGAGTCAAACAAAAAAGAAAACAGTGAAAACAGGAGCACAGGATAAACACACCTCAACAATGAGGCGATGGAAAGAATGTACAGTAAATAATAACTGATTATACAAACATAAATACCAATAGGATGTGATTACAACATAAGCAATAGTGCAATTAACAGTCAGTAGCTTCATGCGATTACATGATGTATTTTCATATTAACATCAGGTACCTAACAACAAAACATGTGCAGATTCAGACAATCAAACTTTCATGGACTTCTTTGAGATCGAAGCAGGATCAGACAGCAAAAGTACAAGGTGCAATAGGATAATGGGGGGGGACTAGGGCATAAGAAGGTGAGTAAGGGAGGGGCAGGGAGGTGGGGGCAAGCAGCGAAGCCGTCACATTATAGAGCATGGGCAGTTTGTAGGTCCTAGTGTTGTGGAAAGCAGTGACAAGCAGCTGCAGTCAGGAGAGTCTTTCAGGGTTTTTTTTGAAGGACAGGTGGGGGGGGGACGAGCAGATGGACGAATAAATATAATGTGGTATTTACTTGGTGAGTTAGGGGACATAGCAGAAGGGCTGGAGAGGAAGGTGCATCTCTTAGTGGATGATACAAAGATCTGCAATATAGTTGATATACCAGAGGGAGCTGAAAAAATATGTATGGATCTGGAAAAACTGGAGAAATGGTTAAGGAAGTAGCAGCTGTCCTTCAATACAAAAAAGTGCAAGATCATGCATGTAGGTAATAAAAAACAGGGTGTAGAATACAGGATGGGTGGGCAAATCCTACAGGTAACAGAGCTGGAAAGGGATCTTGGTATAATCATTTCACTGGACCTTAAGGTGACAAAGCAATGTGAGAGGGCATTGGCGAGGGCCAGTAGGATGCTGGGATGCACTGGTAGGGGGATCATTAGCAGGAAGAGAGAGAGGTTATAATGCCCTTCTATAGTCAGCTGGTAAGGCTTCACCTTCAGTATGGGGTACAGTTCTGGAGGCCATACCTCAGGAAAGATGTGGCTAGGGTGGAGCAGGTGCAGAGGAGAGCAACAAAAATGGTGAGGGGCCCCAGTCAGTTGTCATATGAAGACAGGCTGAGGGACTTTAACATGTACTCCCTGGAGCAAAGAAGGGAAAGAGGGGGCATGATTGAGACCTTCAAGTACATCAGAGGTATAAACAGGGCACCTGTGAGTGACATCTTCCAACTATAACCAGATAGAGGGGGGAGGTTTAAGGGAAACATTAGAAAATAATTTTTCACAGAGCAGGTGGTAAACAGCTGGAACAAACTCCTGAAGGAGGTAGTGGATGCGAGGACAGTGGTCAGATTTAAGGCAGGGTGGGATAGGCACAAGCGTCTCATTGATCTGGGAAGGGAGAATGGTAGCCAGTAAACCAAACATCTTAGGCCTAGCTCGCACTTACTGAAACTGGGCAGACCGGGTCGGCCTGGTGGGCCTTTTCTGCCAACACATTCTATGTTTCTATGATTCTATGCCATACAGCCTGCAGCCTATCATAGTAAGGTGGCAAACATGATAATCAAAGTTGAACTGCAAGTACAGACACAGTACAGAGGTCATCAGTGACAGCGATTTGGGGGGAAATTAGAATTGTACAGTACAGAGCACAGATTTTGTTGGCAGATAAGGAGTGCTTGGCCCAACTAATCTCCACATTTTTCCCTACCTGTATTGGCACTGTACACCCCAACTGATCTTCAGTTACCACCACCCTTACTTTCCTAGCAAGATTGCCTTGAGTCTATCCCATGCATGTTAGAAAAGCACCATGGTTTTTTCCTCCACTACCTCTGCAGGAAGACTATTCCAGGCATACACCATTCTTCCAGTGCAGATGTACTTTCCAACATCCCTCCTACATTTCTGTCTTCCAGAACTGCATGTCCTTTTGTTCTTGTGCACCTTCTTCTTTGAAATATATTCCCTTCCTGTACCTTATTCACTCCCTATGAGGTATATATAAATCTCCATCATGTCTTCCCTCTCCCTCCTCTCTTCCAGGGTGGACATATTGAGATCCCTCAGTCTGTCCTTACAATAATATAATAACTGGCCTTCAGTTTTTTTTTTCCAGTGGAGGTGGCCAGTTATTTTTTGACATAATAACCATCCAGTTATTATGGAAATCATGCACTCACTGAACAGCAGCTGCCTCGAGACAGTCTCGATCCCTGCGTTCAGTGAGTCAGTACTCTGCAGCTCAAATGTCCATAGATTCAGAGTATTCACACTGCTGTTTTTTTGACAGCAAATCACAAAAAACAAACTTTCTTTACAGCCAAAATGTGTCCTTTGTGATCTCACTTGCTACCTGATGTCAAAACAACTCCTATTAAAAAAAAAGAAATAAAAGAAATAGCAGCATGCTTTAATCAGAGCAGCATTTCTCAAATTAGAAACTGCTAGGGGTTAACGCTGAAGGCAGATTCCTATGCAGAGTAGAGCTCCAAGGCTTGCCTTCACATCCCTTCTCATGCACACATGTTCAGCTATTAACTCACGTCCTCATTCATTAACCTTTTCCTGCTGAAATGTTTGCATTAGACACTGAATAAAATGAAATTGTGCCATACTGTAGTTTCAATAGATTTTATTCAGCTGTTATGAGGGGTATTAATGGCCAGAAATTATATAAAATAAAACAATGGGTGGTGTAGTTACTCAAACTTAATAACTCCCTCAGTGTGTGACTCTTGAATAAAGCCCTTCAGTTTATGTAGCAATCCATACCTTGGGTGTGAATTAATTTCTTGCAATACTTACCACCTGGATTGAGTCCCTGTTCGGGGTAGACACATGATGGGGACTAGGAACCATTTTGCCATCTGAAGGTTCCCATGATTACTGCTTTGGTATTGTACCACCTGAGGCTACTGAGGATGCAGTGAAGCCAGGACTGTGTTCTTACATCTTTATTGGTGCATTCTGTCCATGAACTGTATAAGAGCTACACCCCAGACTAGTGGAGGGTAAGGGGAGATATCTGTAAACTAAGAGACAGCATTTTGCCTGAAATTAAAGCTGTTTGGAAAGAATTGAGCCAGTTGGTGAAAAGGCTGATGAACTGGGTCAGAAGTTTGGTGGGCTGTGAGAGGGTTTACATCGGTGTCAGGACTGAATTTGAAATTAAACTGGTTTCCCTGATATTGGACTAGAAGAGAACCCAGCTCTGTGAGAGGGTGCAGGGCTCTCTGTGTCTTCAGTTCAAAAAGGAAAAGAGAAAGGACCTTAGGGGTAAGAGTCGTAAGGAGTCTGCTTTTGATGGTTAAAGATTCGGACCTGGTGACTTGATTTCTGGGAATTTGCTCTCTGAAAAGGTCACAGTGTGCAAAGGGTGGCCCTGTGAGAGGGGGGGAGCTACCTTTTGAGTCTGAAATCATTTAGGGCTGAAAGTTACTACTAGAACAGACTCACTGTTCTATGGACTCCCTGAAAGGAAGGACTTTTTTCTGAAGTATATAAACTTGGTAGGGTTGTGGTTTGGGGTAAAGGTGTATGTGTGTGAGTGAGTGTGAATAGTATATATATCATGTGTGGATGTGAATTTAAATAAGCTATTTATTGTTGTCAGTTTTAATTTGCTGGAGTGAGTGATTTTGTGAGTGAGTGTGGTGTGTGTGTGGTTTTGTTGAACTGTTTGTTTTAATCTTTGTCATAGTAGAACTTGCAGAGGTAGTTAACAATTTATACTGGAGATGGGTTTTCTGACTCAGGCCCTGGGGCTATGTTACTCCCCCTCATTGTTAAAAGCTTTATGCGCCTTCTATGACCCACCCCTTGCACCTACAGTTTCCTGGCAGTGTAGGGAGTTGGGTATTACAAGGAGGGATGTTTGGGGGGGGAAGACAGGAAGAAAGATGTAGCCTGGGGGTGCAGATTCAGGTGGTGGGAACCAGAAGACACCCTGGGTTGAGGAGACAATTTGAGCACGGTCCCCCATGCCTTGTCTTTCTGCCCAGGGAACTCTCTGGACCGAGAGGACAGGTAGCTGAGGGATCAGCCTCAACCTTTCATCATCTTTGGGCAGTGATGTGCAACGCCAGGTTGGTGGTAAACAAGACCACTATAATGGTGGAGCTTGTTGTGTTGGTTGATCTGCCATGCATTACAGAGACCTAGCTGGGGGATACTTTGGGCCCTGTGCTAGAGGCATGCATCCCAGCTGTGTTTACCATGGTTCACTGCCCAAGGAAGGGACCCAGGGGAGTGGGGGGCAGCCATTTGTTTCAGGTCAGAGCTGGGCTTGACAGTGCACCCAGTGGGAAACACCAGTTCTTCTGCATGTGTGGCAGTGCGAGGGGGTCCCAGAGTTGAATTCAAGATTCTCCTGGTATACTGTCCACCTAAGTGGGACTGGAGTTTCTTGCAGGAGATGTCTGCCTGTGTCACTGAGAGGGTGCTGCAGTCACTGAGATGGGTCATCCTCAGTGATTTCAGCACCTGGGTGGATGATGAGGTGTCATCTGGGGCCAGAAACTTCTTTTCTAATATGGAGGCTCCAGGCCTCACCCTGGTGACCACGGCTGAGACCCACTGCTCTGGCCATGCGCTCAACCTGGTGGTCTCCCTGAGGCTCGAAATTGATATCATCAAGCCTGATCCGGTCCTTTGGTAGGATCATTGCACCATCAGGTTCAGCTTCAAAGCTCCCTTCACTGTTCCTTCCCCTGTGGAAATGGTTCAAGTTCCACCATTTGAAAGATTTACAACCAGAAGGACCGATGGAGGAACTGTACATTTTGTCTGTGCTTGAGGCTTGCGCTGACAGTCCAGGGAATGCCATGACAGCCTATAACAGGGTTGTCATCAATGCCCTGGCCACCTGGTGCTGATCCATGTACGCCCCCTGGTATCACGCATTGGCTTGCCATGGTTTGATGGTGAGCTGAGAATATTGAAAACCAAGGAATGGAGGTTGGAGAGGCTTTGGAGGAAGACCTGGTCTCTGGAGGACATTGTGATTATGGATAGAGAGCATTACATATCTATTATTACTGAGATGTTTAATGACCCTTCTTATTACAAAAAATTACAACAAAATCCCATGAATCAATTTAAAGTGGAACTTAATCAGTTACTACAGGGAGCAGTCTCCACAGAGGAATTTAGTGAGAAAGAACTAAAATATAAGTGGTGTGAAAATCCGATAGTCCCAAGTTTCTATAGTCTACCTAAAGTACACAAAAATATGAGGAACCCACAGGTAAGACCTATATTTCCTCAATTGGGTCAGTAACTGAAAAGTTAGGACAATTTGTAGATTTTTTTCTATAACAGGAAATCAAGAAATTAAGGTCATACACTAAAGACACTACACATGTTTTAACCAAATTGGAGAGTCTTGAATGGAAAGAAACAATGTCATGGGTGACAACTGATGCAGAGTCATTATACACTTGCATTGAACACACACAGGGAATTAGTGCTTGTCAATTCTATTTAGAGAAAGAAATTAATAATGATGACATACCAGTTGACTTTCTTTTGGCAGCAATCCGCTTTTTTCTAACCCATAATTATTTTGAATTCCTGGGTGAAAATTACCTTCAAATCTGTGGTACTGTGATGGGAGCCTCTATGGCCCCATCTTATGCAAACTTATTTTTAGGTAAATGGGAAGAGTTAACAGTATCACAGAAACAGAATCCATTTCAAGACAAAATCATTTTTTGGACTCGTTTTATTGATGACATTCTGTGTGTTTGGGATGGTGATGCCATGGAAGTAGAAAAGTTTATGGAATGGCTCAATATTAATGAGATTAATGTGCATTTTGTTCAAAAATCTGATCCCAATAGTATAGAATTTCTGGATTTGGAAGTACAGAGACCATCTGTACTAGATGGTGATATTATCACGAAATGTCATAGAAAACCCATTGCTACTAGCAGTCTACTTCAAGCTAACAGTGCCCATTCAAAAAATCTGAAGGACTCTATTCCAAATGGACAGTTCCTACGCTTGAGAAGAAATTGCTCGGAGGAGGCAGACTTTCTCATACAAGCTGAGGAACTAAAACAAAGATTTCTTGACAGGGGTTATCGAGAAGATCAATTAACACTGGCTATGGGAAAAGCCCTTACTAGGAAGAGAGAGGACTTATTGAGACAGAGAGAGAACCCCCATCTTACAATAATTTCCCTGTAACTTTTGTCACTGAACATAACAACTAGTCAGGACAAATAGGTAACATTATACACAGGAATTGGCATATATTACATACAGACATACAATTGGGGAAGGCAGTGGATGTTAAACCAAGAATAACTTTCTCAAGAGGGAAGAATCTGAAAGACAAATTGATACACAGCAGATTATCGCGGCCAGAAAGAAGTAGGTGGCTGGGTGCAAAACCTAAAGGGAATTTCAAATGCCAAAGGTATAATATTTGTAGCTATTACAGAGCAGAATCCAAATTCACACATCCCCATACAGGTTATGAATATAATATTAATGATTTTATAAATTGTGACACCACATTTGTGATCTATGCACTATGGTGCAGATGAGATTATATGCATATAGGGTGCACCACAAGGGCTTTGAAAGTGATGATACAGGAACATGTGAGGAATATAGTGAATATTAGAACTGACACTCCGGTTGGAGAACATTTCTCATTGGAACACAATTCGGACCCGAAAGGTTTTAAGTTCATGGGGCTGGAATGGCAGGCCCTACTTAGATTTGGAGGTGACAGAGTAAATGAATTGCTCAAAAAGAAAGTAAATGGATTTATAAACTTAAGACAGTGAAACCAGACAGTCTTAATGGTCAGTGGGATCTTAAACTGTTTTTGAAGAAGTGAATAATAATTAGTTTCATAGGATTGCACTAATTCATTGTCTACTCTTTTTTCATCTTTCTGTTCTAGGAGATGTTATACAAGTTGATCTCCACCTGAAAGGAATTCCCTTCTCCTATTTTGAGGAAGAAAGTGGATACAGGTTGATCACCGTAATGACGCCTCTTGTTCATCATGTTCATTTAAGTCACTCTATTCTTCACAATTCATCTCATTTTGTCCTGTTTTGATCATATTATATCCCTTATCCAATATCATCATATTTTTCACAGTGTTATCCATTACTGATAGAGTGTATAAGACATCCATGAACATATAGAGCATCTATTTAAGTTTTAGTGATCTGGCTGTTTATTGCAATGCCTTCTTTAGTACCACGCACTAAACATAATTGTGCTAAACCAGCTTATATTGCTCTTGTTAGGAACAAAATATGGTTCCAGAGTAAAAAGTATTCCAATATTTGGTACTGGTGGTTGCACTATTTAGTTCATATGAACATAAAAAATGATTTTTATTCTTTGTGTATATATTTTTTGTCTATCTTTGTACATTTTTTCTGAAATAATGTCTCAATTTAATAACAGGAAGAAGTGTAACAATAATGTTGAGAGTATTTGTATATTTTGTATATATTATTCTTTATTTTTGTATAAAGTAAAAATGTTAGTGAACTATGTTTCAAGTGTCCCATAGTTATGACATCACTGTGACTCAGTGTATATATACAGAGAGGTCTGTTTCACTTGTCATACCCCCTTTGAAGGCTCAGTGCTGAAGTGCAGGGGTCCTGGACATTTCCTGATGTGGAAATAAACAAATTTTATTTGCATTCACTACCGTTTCTAGAGTGCTCACTTTGTTTGCTTGAACTTTGTTAAGGTTTTCACCTTCTGCTTGAGCACCCGCTCATTGGTTTTGTGCTGTCCTTTGTTTTGTTTTGTGATCTCTGGAGGACAGGCTGGTTCTGATTACTCATTATGATGAGTATCAAACTGCAGTCATCCAAAAAAAGGCAGCTTTTATGTCTAGGATGATTGCAGCTGAGAAGAACTGACTGGCTCAGCTCTTTTGGGTTATAGGCAAGCTATTATATCCAGCCTGTCTGGAACCAGTCACAGCTTTTTCAGCTCACAAATGTGAGGAGTTTGCTTGGTTCTTTCTTCTCAGACATAGTGTCATCTGTGAGAGCTGGGATTTTCCCCAAGTGGAATACCATCCTCCAACAGTGGCGGTCCCCGAGTGGACAGATGCACCTGGTCACCCCAGGGAGAGTTCTGGTCGGTGATGATGGTGGAGGTTTGTGGGATGATCTCTGGGCTAAATCCAATGTTCTGCGACCTTGACTCAGGTGCGACATGACTACTAGCTGACTGTGTCGAGATCCTGGATCTGGTTTTTGCCGAGATTGTCGGGAGTTCCTTGTCATCGGGGTTTTTTATGGAGTCTCTTAAAAAGGCTTTGGTTAAGCCCCTGCTGAAAAAAAATATCTTTGGCCCCCAACGCCTTGGCAAATTACCAGCCTATCTTGAACCTCCCCTTTTTGGGGAAAAGTCTTGAGAAAATGGTCACAGAACAGCCTGAGGGTCACCCCATGGACTTCCAAATCTATGAACCGTTCCAGTTCAGATTTAGGGCCTTGCACAGCATGGAGACCACATTGGTCAGGGTATTGAAAGACCTGCTCATGGTGAGGGATAGAAGACAGCAAATGATTCTCATCCTCCTTGATTTCTCCTCAGCGTTTGACATTGTGGACCATGGAGTGTTGTTGAACAGGCTGAGGGAGTGTATAGGACTCACCAGCAAGGTCATCAGCTGGTTTGAGTCCTTCCTCAGGGACAGGTCTCAGAGGGTGATACTGGGGAATTATTCCTCAGACTCAATGAACCTGTCCTGTGTAGTTCCCCAAGGTTCAGTCCTCTCCCCCATACTGTTCACAGTGTACATGCTGCCCCATGGCAAGGTTATAAGGCTGTATGAGCTGTGTTTTCATAGCTATGCTGATGATACCTAGCTCTGCCTGTCCTTTGCACCCAGGAGATCTGACATGGTTGAAGTGGTAAATGAGTGCTTGATTGAGATCTAGGCTTGGATGGTATTGAAGTGGCTGGGACTTAACCCAGGGAAGACTGAGGTGCTGGTGGTTAAGCTGGGTCGAGGGGGAGTAATGGGGCCTCTGGGGATAGGTTGAGCTTTTTTATTGGCTGACCGAACTGGAGGTTTCTTCAAGGGTGAAGAATTTGGGAAGTGTGTTGGACAATGAGCAGACACTTGATGCTCAGGTGTTGGCTGTTGTCAGACTGGGTTTTACCATCTCTGGAACATCACCCAAATTAAGTCCCTTATTCCCTCCGATGACCTGGTTATGCTGGTACATGCTTTCATCACCTTGAGGCTTGACTACTCTAATGCACTCTACGTCAGGGTCAGAGGAGGTGTGATACGGCACCTGCATCTTCTGCAGAATGCAGCGGCCCGATTGTTGACTGGCCACTCGAGGTTCGGTCACATTATTCCGGTGCTGCGTGAACAACATTGGCTGCCAGTGCACTGGTGCATCACCTTTAAAGTAGGTCTTCTGACCTACAAGGCCATACATGGGTTGAGTCTGGGCTACCTGAGGGAGCCTCTGCATCCATACACCCCATCTCACTCTTTCAGGTCAGCTAAAGAGATCCTACTGGAGCTCCCCAGGGATAAGTTAAAATCTTGCAGGAACCATGCATTTGAAACTGCTGCCCTGGTCCTCGAATTCATTGCTGGGGTACCTCTGGGAAGCACCAACTGTAGACATTTTTAAAAAACATCTTAAGATCTTCCTGCTTGAGCAGGCCTTTGGGATCTGAGGAATTTATTTTGATACCATCAGACAGCTTAGGGATCAGTCTGCTTTTAGACTTTTAATGGGTTTATGTAAATTCTGTGTATTTTATTTTGACTGTCCCTTATTGCTGTATTTGTTTATTTGTATATTTTGTTATAAGGGCACCCTGAGCCCACAGGGAAAGGTGCACAAAATAAATAAACTCTACTTCTACTACTACTACTACTTGTGGAAGGGCTGTGGGAAAACAGAAGGACCAGACACCAAACTTCAGGTTCAACACACAATCTCTGTGTGATGTGTATTTAAAATACAGGAAACAAGCTTCTGCAATGCCATATTCCTTCTTCAATGCATCAGTTTGCAACAACAGACTATGCATGTCCTTTCTCTGCACTTAGCCAGCACCTACTGACACTGATCTCTGATCTAAACACTTTTCAATGAAAATCCTTCATCCCTATGTGGGCCCCATTTGCTTGGGTACTGGGGGCTGAAAAAGAAAAAAAAAACAAGCTATAGACAAAGCACCTCAATGCAGAATCACTGAAAAAAGAGTTACCTCAAATGGTATTAGCAACAAATCAAGTTTCAAAGAAATACAGCATCATACATACTTCCGTAATGCAAAGTATCATGGGATATATGCAAATTTACATAACCCACTATGTCTCTTGATTTAATTCACTTGCTACAGATACAGCCACCTGAGGGTAAACACTCTTTTGGTGTTACCCCAACACAGGTTCTAATCCATTTTCCACCCACCTCCTCCTTTGTAGGTTTTTCATCAACAAAATAAAACACATGTACCACCTTCTTAATCTTAACTTATTGTAACATTTTGGCAATATTATCATCTTTAGCCTGGAGTATACCCCAGTCAATACTGTTAATAGATTTAGCTGATTCAGCACAATATCACTAGGCGCAGTCTTACCTGGGCTCTCACATTCAAGTTTCATACTTGCATCTCCGACCTCCAACAGGTAACATCCTTGGAACACAATAAACAAAGGAATGTCCTGCTCAGTCAGGGGATCCTCCTCAAACTGAGCCCACGATAAATCCTCCTCCGACTCTTTACCCAAACTCTCCAGCAGGAACCTCTCGAGCACCTGGCAGCAGTGTTCCACCTCTCTGCATAGTCAGTCTGCCTCCAGCCATTGCCACTCATCCAGCGGATCATCCTCATCAGGGTCTCCACCTCAGGGATGTTGTCTCTCACACCTCCAGTCTGCCTCGACCTTCATCTCTCTGTTGTCTTCAGGCTTGGCCTTCCTCTGAGCTCCCAGGTCCAGTCCAGGCAGCAGCTTCTCTCTGTCTGTTGGCCATCGTTCTGGTCAGAACTCCATGGACTTTCTTCTCCGGGTTTCTACTCTGGCAACTCCTGCTACATCTGTCCACCTGGGATATCTGGGTAATATCCATCAGAAAACATCCCTCTTCAGCCAGTCCAGATGCTTCCAGCAAGTTATCCCACTTCTAACACCAAGTCTGTGGAGGGGTTGTGGGATAACAGAAGGACCAGACACCGAACTTCAGGTTCAACACACAATCTCTGTGTGATGTTTATTTAAAATACAGGAAATAAGCTTCTGCAATGATATATTTCTTCTTCAGTACATCAGTTTGCAGCAACAGACTATGTATGTCCTTTCTCTACACTTAGCCAGCACCTACTGACACTGATCTTTGATCTAATCATGTTTCAGTAAAAATCCTTCATCCCTATGTGGGCCCCATTTGCTTGGGTGGGGGAAGGGCTCAAAAAGAGAAAAAAACAAGCTATAGACAAAGAACCTCAATGCAGAATCACTGAAAAAAGAGCTACCCCAAAATGCATTAGCAACAAATCAAGTTTCAAAGAAATACAACATCATACATACTTCCATAATGCAAAGCATGATGGAATATATGCAAATCACTGTGAAATTTCAGACTTGTTAAGTTTAGAGCAATTTACATGTATTTTAAATAGTACAACTAACTTAATTTCTGTATGTTTCTATAAAACACCTAGTGCCATGGAATTTTCAACATTTATAGGTTTCATAAACAGAAGGTATAAACATCAAGGTTCTTTATGACATAGTGCTATTACATACTAAATCCAACAATGATAAACACAACGGCCCAGATATTCAAACTGCGCCATTGTGTGGCGCAAGACCCTGCGCCACTCAAAATAGTTGTGCAGGGGTGTGGCTAGGGCGATATTCAACGGAGTTGCGCTATGGCGCAACTTCTTTGAATATCGCCCCCTGGCCACACCCACTGTGCATGGCACAGTGGAACTGTGCAAGTGGTCAGAGTGGTGCATTGAGATGCGGTGGCGCAAATTCCATTGCACCATGTGCAGCACCTTCGATATTCAAAGGGTGACATGCAAATGGGGCCATAATTTATGCAAGGTGCAGGGGGGGCCATTTGCATCTAATTACGGCCCCATTTGCATGCCATTAGCATGCAGGTGCACTGATCCCCGACGACTTGCGCCTGGTGCCCTGCCAGGCAGCAGCCGTTGGGGACCGATGCCCCCTGCAGCCCGATCATGGGAATAAAAGTAAACTCCCCCCCCGCAGCCCGATCGTGGGCATAACTGAATAGTCCCCCAAGTAGCCCAATTGCGGGCATAATGTGCAGCTTCCCCACCCACTGAGTAGCCCGATCGCGGCATAATGTGAAGCTTCCCCAGTAGCCCAATCGTGGTGGCATCCTCACCCCATGTCCAGAATCTCTGGTGATCTAGTGGCCCCACTCCTCCCGCTCACGGAGCCCCACCACCCGCTCCTCCTGTCAGCCGGCGGGCAGCAGCACCCACCCACCAGCAGCCTGCCACCCACTGACTCTGGCATCGATGAGGGCTGCCGCCCATTGGTTCAGAGCATGAGCCAATGGGCGTGCAGACATCACTCTAAAGGCAGTCAGATATGGAATGAATTTTCAACAACCATGAAATGGACCCCCCGGGGCAGTCAAAGGGGCTACCATGAGCAGTGAAAACAAACTAAAGGTAGCACATATAGCCCTAACAGCTACAGGAAAGGAAGAAGAAGAAGAATCAGCATTTATATAGTGCTTTTCATACACAGTATCCCAAAGCACTTTATAAGCAATGCTAGACTGGTAGTGAAGTGACTGAATGTGTGGTGGCGGCCATATTGCACATCATCACCCACACACAGCCTGGATAATTGCATGAACCAGTTTATGGGAAGGGGAATGTTGGCCAGGACACCGGGAATGTTCCCTGTTCTTTATGAAGAGTACCCTGGGTTCTTTTACTTCCACCTGGACACCCACCAGTACAACACCAGGATGGGCAGAAGGGACCTCGGTTTAACATCTCATCCGAAGGACGGCACACCCCAGCAGTACAGCACCCCACAATACTGCACTCGGATGCCAGTGATTTTTAGGTGCAAGTCTATCCCGGTGTGGGACAAGAACCTACGACCTTCTGGTCCAGAGGCGGATGTGCTACCAACTGAGCCACTGTTGGTATGGAAACCAATAAAATTTAAATGATATGAGGGTGTAGTTTTCCTTTAAGATGCTTATACGTTTTTATCATATCCCCACATTCCGTCCTCTCTTCCAGTGTATACATATTGAGTTCTTTTAATCTCTCCTCATATGTGTTGTGGTGCAAGCCCTGCACCATCTTAGTTGCTCTTCTCTGAACTGCCTCAGCTCTGTCTATGTCCTTATGAATATGTGGCCTCCATGACTGTACTCCATATTCCAGATGAGGCCTCACCAGCATTTTGTATAGTGACATCCCCACCTTCCTTCTCCTGCATTTGATTCCCCTTCCTATGCAAGCCAATATGCCACTGGCCCTCCCCATTGCCTTGGTGCACTGTTTGGCCACCTTTAGGTCATATGAGATGATTATCCCTAAATTCCTTTCCTCCCTGGTAACTGTCAGTATCTCCACCCTCCCCCCCCATCCTGTAGCTCTCTGCAGGGTTTCTGCACCCCAGGTGCATGATTTTGCACTTTTTTTGCATTAAATTTTAATTGCAACACCTCCAACCATTTTTCCAGTTTTCTTAGGTCATACCTCATTTTGTCAACCCCCTCTGGAGTGTCTACCCTGATGCAGATCTTGATGTCACCTCAAAAATAGGCAAACCTACCCTTTCAGTCCTTCAGCAATGTCACCAATGAAGATATTAAAAATGACTGGCCCCTGGACTGATCCTTGAGTAACTCCACTGGTCACCCCCCCCTTCTTCAGATAGGATCCCATTTACTACCACCCTCTGCTTTCTCTCCCTCAACCAGTTTGTAACCCAGTTTAACACTTTGTGGCCCACTCACAGTCTGCCCAATTTGTTGACCAGTCTTTTGTGTGGAACGGTGTCAAAGACTTTGCAGAAATCGAGGTATGCAATATGCAGGCCCCCCCCTCCCAATTCACCTCCTTCATCACCCAGTCAAAAAAGCCAATTGCATTCATTTGACATGGCCTTCCTGCTGTGAATCCATGCTGCCTCGGATCCAACGCTCCACTGGATTCTAATTGCTCCACAATCCTTTACTTAAGCAGTGCTTCCATAAGCTTTCCCACTACTGAGGTGAGGTTGACATACCTATAGTTTCCTGCTTCCACTCTTGTGAAGTGAGACCACATTTGCCCTCCTACAGTCCTGTGGAACCACTCCTGTATTGAGTGACTCACTAAACAGGGGTGTCAGTGGTGCTGCTAGCACCATCCATAGTTCCTTTAATATCCTAGGGTGTAAACCATGTGGTCCCATTGCTTTATCCTCCCTTAGTTTTGAGAGTTCCTCCAGGACTCTCTCTTCTGTAAATGCACTAGTGTTAACCTACCTTCCCAGTATGTTTCTATGCCTAGATGTGGACCCTGTTCCTCACCCTCTGCAGCGAATACTAAACTGAAGTATTCATTCAGTAATGATGCTTTATCTAGGTCCCTCTACACTCACCCCTTCCTTCCCTCTGAGTCTTACAATCCACCAGGCCTTCCTTCTTTTGCCAATGAACAGTGCCTATAGAAGATCTTGTCCCCTTTATTGTCTGTACAAATCTTGCCTCCATTTGCACATTTGTGCTCTTCACTTCCTTCTCTGCTTCCTTCTGCCTACCTAGGTACACTGCCCTATCCTCGTCCTTCTGTGTCTCCTTATATTTGTTGAAAGTCACTTTTTTAGCCCTTATTTTCTGTGCCAACCCCTTTGAGAACCATAGTGGTTTGTTCCTTCTCTTCTCCTTTTTATCAGCCTAATGGCATGTTTTGTCACTTCCACTAAGGCTCCTTTTATGTTTGCCCACTGCTCCTCAACTCTCCTCCCCTTCTGCCTTCGTCCTTGCCAGGGATTCTTTGACCCCTATCCCCACTGCAGCAAAGTCTGCCCTCCTAAAACCCATGACTCTCACCTTTGTGTAGCTTGACTTTGACTGTGTATTGATATTAAACTGCACTGTGTGGTGGTCATGGGACCCCAGGTGACCCTCCACCTGGACTTCCATGATTCTGTCACCACTGGTCAGTACAAGATCCAGAATTACCTTGTCACTGGTAGGCTCCATCACCAGCTACCTGATACCTGCCCCTGCAAGAATTCCATGATGTCTCGGCTCCTGGCTGTGGTCCAGTCCATGTTTGGCATATTAAAATCACCCAATAGCAGTACCACCCCCTTGGCTGCCATCCTGTGTATTTCTTCTACTATTGCCTTATCTACCTCCTTCCCATGTGCTGGAGACCTGTAGATCACTCCTGTGTGAATTGTTGTGGCACTACCTGTCTTGAGTGTGACCCACAGATCCTCTGCCTCCCCCTGCCTGCCCTGCAGTGCTGTTGATTTTATACCCTCCTTGACATAAAGTGCAATGCCCCTTCCTTTTTACCCTATTTATCCCTCCTGAATAGAGCATACCCTGATACATTTACCTCCCAGTCATGGTTTCCAGTGTACCATGTCTCATTGATTACCACTATGTCCAGATCCACCTCTGTCATCATGCACCCAGGTCTGGGATTTTATTTTCCAGACTGCAGGCATTTGTATACATGGCATTCCATTTTTTGCTGCCTGTTCCCCTTGTATTTCCTCTCTTTCATTCCTGTTCCCTCTTTCTATCTCCTTGTTTTCTTTTGCTGCCTCCCTTCCTCTGCCATGCCCTTTATTATGAGTTCAGGTATATCTGTCTCCTACTTTTCCTCCTGATTCTACCTGCTGTCCTCTCTGACCTGTTGTGGTGGGCTCCTTAGGTCTCCCTGCTCCGATCCCACTCCCCGGCAAGTTTAAATGCTTGCTATGGAAGAATTTAAACCGCTCATTGAGGACTGTCATCCCCTCCGTGGACGGATGAAGGCTATCACCCTTGTACAGGCCCATATCACTCCAGGTACACCTTCAGTCCCCAATGAAGCCAAACCCCTTTTCTCTGCACCAGCCCTTCAACCAAGTGTTGAACTGACTGATGCAGAGATTCCTAGCCTCCCCCTTGCCGTGGACCAGCAGCACCTCTGAGAATGTTACAGAGCCTGCTAACTCCCTGAAGTCCTCATGCATCTGACCTATGCTAGCTTCTACCCTGGCTAGGTCAATTCTCCCCAGATGGACAACGATCACCAGTCCTGTCCTCCATGCTACCACTGTAGTGATCCTCTGGATTTGCCTCCCTTCCCTCTGAGTTGTAACTCCTGGAAAGCACTTGACCACCCTCTCCAACCCCCTGCCTGTGCCCAGATCCATTCCCTGGACTATTGAGTCTCCCACCAGGAGTAGTTCCTCTTTCTCTGGGGTCCTCTACCCCCTGCCCTTGGTTCTCCCTGATGGAGAACCCACTCATCCTCCCTGGTCACAGCCTTGGGTTCTCTTGCAGGAGTTGCCTGCTTTTCCAGGTCAGCATAGGAGTTATTAACCGTTGGACCAGATGGAGATGTGCCTTTGACCCCCCTCCTTCAACATCCCTGAACCCACCATAGTTCAGCCAGCCCTTCACTAGGGTGTCCATAGCAGTAATGGCTGCAGACATGATTGCCTCTGGGTGGGGGCAGAGGCTGCCAGTATACCTGACAACTCAGCCCAGAGACTGGCAACCTCTGCCCTCAGCCCAAAGAGGTGCCTACATATGGGGCAGCACCACAGTAACCAGAATGTCCTCCTGAAGACTGCTGCTCTGTATCCACTGCACTGCACCACTCCCTGCATCCTTCTCTTCTTCTCTGCCAATTTCCCCTCCTTTAACCCTATTTAAACCTTCTTGCTATTTTTCCTCCTTTTTTCTCTTTTTTTTTATTTGTAAGACTACTCTGCTGATCCGCCCAAGGAAAACAATCAACTACTGTTGCTAGAGTGGTGAGTTGCCTCAAACAAAAGCAAAGCTATAGAAAAGAGCAGCCTCAGTTAGCTCAAAGAGTGGATTGTTTCTGTCCTACCTCCTGAATGATGGCTCCTTCCTATGTAAGAGCACCAATCACAAAACTTACAGGTCGACCTTAAGTAGTTATCTGGATATACGTATCCCTTCCTGACACTGAGCAAGAAGCAGCCAATGGCCTCAGTTTGTATCCCTATATGAGTAGACAAGCCTGGGGTGGGAGGGATGGGGGAGGTGTGTAGGATTAATCATCTGACTTTCCCTCCAATAAAACCAATCCACTCCCTCTTAGCAAAACACTGGCCAGAAACAGCACATAACACAGAATCACAGCAATTAAGATGTTTAAGTTTACAGACCAGGAAAGTAAAGCCACAGCTCAGCTCCTGGTCTCCTGTCCCCTCGGTACTGCCTCTCTCACTGATGCAACAACTGTCCTGTAGTAAGCACTGTGACCCTAATTGTAGAAATTTGTTCCAATGGTCACAGTTGCTTCATTTCTCCTTCCATCCAGCTCCGATGAGTTGGAGTCTCTTTTTAAACAAAAGAATACAGATTAGGGTTTTCACAGTATACTGGGTTCAGAAGTCACAGTATTGATACCGTAGGCAATTTCTGATACCACAATAGCTGTGATTCATGGTATACTGCGGTATACCAGGGTATTGGGACTTTTTAACTGTTTTTTTTTGCATTTTCAGGGATAACTCAATTCGATGAGGCTTCTTTTCTGTGTAAAAAGTACTTGTACTGCAATACCGCAGTATGATGATAACCGCAGTATTACATGTGCCGGTCATCATTCTGTCAGAATTTCATACCGTGACAAGCCTATTACAGATTTTCCTATAAATATTTGAATTTCTATATAAACATTTCAGTTTCAAACAGAACAGTTCACATTAAACTTACTGTACAACCAGTTAACAGCCTGTTAGCATCTGAGATATTAAGGCTCTTCATATTGTAACAGCCTAGATAGATTGTTACACCCAGAGAATAGAGACAGCCTAATAGTTTTACTGTAGTTGTAAAATAAATAGTCAAGGATTCAGGTTTGAGACCCAGAGTAGGTGGGTGCTGCTAGAGAAATACAGAGTAGCTTCTGCAGTAATAAAAAGATTAGATTCAGCAGTCATAATTATACCACATTAGAGATTAGTAGCTTAAAATAGGTTTGGTGGTAAAATACACTGTGAGCATATCATTAATTAAATACAGAGGGATGCAGCACAGGGGAAGTGGAAAGGACTCCTGGCCCTGCCATGTCTCACATACACATGCAGTTTTACATATATTATTGTGATTGGCATATTTTTGTGTGACAAAATGATAGTATTTAGTGGTAAAATAATTAAATGATAAGATTGGTGACCACTGGACTATTAATTGAATTGACCTGGTTAGTTATGTAAGCGCAGGTAGCCCAGTGTAGAATTTGGACTGCCTGAGTTGCCTGTGGAGATTTTTATAGTAACGTAATTATTTTGTTTTTATTCAATCGCTCTTCATCTGTTAGCTGCTCTGTGGTTGCGTTAAAAGATGCAGATTGGCAGCTGTGGACACTACAGGCACCAAAAACATGAGTGAGAAGGAAAGTGAGTGATTGAGAGTCAGTCCCACAGTGAGAGCACTCTGCACTCAGTCTTGGAATCCCTGGTTCTGCCTAGAGTGGCCACTTCACTCAGCAGCCATATGGAAGCTAGGCTTTGGCCTAGAGGACTCTCCTGCTTCACGCTGTACAGACAGGAGATCACACAATGTGCTCCTCTCAAGGCAGAATCAACCAGATAAAATTATTCCCTCTACATTAGTTGGCAGACAAAAAACACAAAGGAATAATGTTTAGGGACTGGCTCATACTAAATAAATAAATAAAATATGCCAGGGCACACAGTCTGGAAATCAGGACTCTGGAAGCATAAATACAGTAAAAGGAATACACACACCATATATAAAACTCACAAGGGAGCCATTTTATGCATTAAGGTTGTGATTGAGGCACAGGAGCTCAAGGTTTCACACACATTAAAAATACATATAAAATAAATAAATAATGTAAAAGACATATCAAGGCTAGAGGAGACCTGGACACAACACAATATTAGTTAAAGGTTCCAAAAGTGTACAGAAACTAAAACAGAGCAGTTTAAAGTAGACACGAATAGAATTAAAGCCAGTTATGCTACAACAGTATTGTAATGTTCAGAATCATGTTGCCAAGCCGATTTTTGACAGAATTAAACAAAACTTTGCATACACATTCCATAGAGTGTCCTACATATGAGAAAATAGTTTTAAATGCCTTAAGTATAAAATAGAGGAGTCACTAACCTTGAAAAGGAGAATGGGTCCTGACCTATGTTAATCCAATGAATATTTAATGTCTGAGAGAAAAAACTGTTGTACTAAGCACAATTAAATAATAATAATAATAATAACTTTATTTTTAAAGCACCTTTCAAAAATATCAAGGCGCTTTACATCAAGCACAATATAAAATCACAATTTAAAAAAGGGGAAATGACTGTTTTGACTGAAAAAAGAATAGAAAAGTGTTCAGAAGTGATTATTTAAAGCAGCAGTGCAATAAAAATGGGTTAAAATTTGACCCCACCTTTTTTCTTCTTAATTGATGCCATATGTCTTCCAGTTTATCTTGGTGGTAAAATGTTTAATTTTCATTATCATTTAAACATTTTATTAATGTTTTAAAGTAATTATTTCTCAAGAAAAAAGATGGCTGCCTTATTTTTATATAGAAATAGTATTGAGGACTGGGGAGGATAAGAGTCCAGACAAAAATGCAAATAGACAGTACACAGCATAGAAAGCATCCAGAAAACACAAATCAACAGTTCTGCCAATAATTTTTATAACCATAGCAGAACACTACCTTTTTGGAATAACTTTTTTCATTGCACTGCTGCTTTAAGTACTTTAAGGATAAAAGAACAGTAGTCTTAGAGACTCAGCTTCCTAGGGGCTGCTGTGTACAGAATAAATTCAGCAGAAAGCTTGGGAATTCAGCTGTCCAACCATTGTAATGAAAAGTGCTTAACCCTTGGGAAAATGTTTGTTTTTAGTGACAAAATGTATTTTAAAATGACTATAAGTTATAAAAAAGGGGGAGTCATAGAATGTTCAGAGGGGCAGTTGAGCTTCCAAATTGAGAATTCCATTGTGGCTTGTGTTGCTGCAGGGAGGAATTTGATTAGAGCTGAGCTGCTGGACAGGCCAGTGTCCACTCAGTAACCACAGATTTAAATATGCTAATGAGATTTTGGCTATCAAAAGAGCTGCATAGCCAGTGTGCAGTCAGTCTGAGTAGGGAGAGAAATCAAGAAGGAAGGTGCCCATGCCAAAAGAGTGTCTGTCTGAAGAGGCCTGGTGAAGAAGAAAAAGCCTGACAGAAGCAGTTTAATTTAAATACAAGTGGAGTAATAGGGGATCACCTGTATCCCAGAGCAGGACAGTAAGTGAGAACAGGATGAAGAATAGAAAGCCTGCTGCTTCAAGTGCCTGATGATCCTGTGTAACCATTTTTCCTCACAGAAGATGAAAAGCAGCAAATCTGAAGAAATCACTGCTTTTCCTCACAACATCTACATCCTACTGACTCAAAGAGGGCCCTCCAACTACATCAAGCTGCAACATCTTTACACAGAATGACATCAGTAAATCTAAAGCAGTGTGGTATAGTAAAAACCTTGTTGATACAAATTGGAGACTATTTTAAAAGGCACAGTGAAACTGTTTAATGGAGAATTTACCTCAGTCCTTCTGAATTAAAGACACTTTGGTCAATTTAAAGGACTGAAACTGAAGGGACTGAAGGGGGATTCTGTCACAACTTTTAATGTAGCAGTATGCAATATTGTTTAATGCCATTGCTTAGCTTAAATGTTTTATATTAATGAATATATGAAATGTCAACTGATTTTAAATTATTTTAGAGTATAAGAAATACAGTACAGTAAACATTAATTGGATACCTGGGTGGGTATCTGGCTGAAGTGGTCAGTGGGTTGACTGAGGTAGATAAGGCCTACTAGTCACTGTACACCCTTAAGGCAAGTGAAAATGAATACCAGGGAGGATTTCTGTCAGAAGGGGTCAGTGGACTGATTGCTTGGCAGTGAACCCAGTAGTCACGGATTTCCTTAGTTCTAAAAGTGACTAAAACTTGGGGATTAGAGATGCAGAGAAGTAAAATTTTGTCTGCGAAGTGGCCACTTTGCGTTAGCATCCCGCTACGTGAAGTGCCCATTTTAAACCCTCACTTTGCCACTTTGCATTGTAATAATGACTTTGCGTTGTTCAATCCACCTTACTTCGCTTTAAGGTAGAGTGAGAATTCACAGGCAGCCCACACACATCACATGGCTTACACAGTGTAGGCCACATGCTTCAGGTAGGCAGGCAGGAAGTGACTCATGCTTGAAAGAGAGTTTTCGTCAACATGGCGGTGATTGAGTGGGCGTACGCACGTGTGGTGGCTAAGTGCATCTGGACTGGAGCACCATCCTGAGTGTCCCCCCCAACCAAGAGTTAGTGGAGCTGATGCCATGGAAGCACCACCTCCTGTGTCACTAACCAGTACCCCCCAATGCCAGCTGCACCTGCTATGGCCCCTGTGCAAACGGCTCAGCAGCAGAAAGTGAGGGAGGAGGAGGAGGAGCCACAGCAGCAGTTGCAGCAACAGGTTTCTGCACCCCCAGCCCGCACTGTAGAACAGCAGCCTCTGGTTCCAACAATACCTGCCCCCCCACCTGTGCCTGGTCCTCCCTGCACCTCATTAGTGTGGGAGTTTGTTTACTACACTGCCTGGGGACAGAAGTGTAGTAAAGTGCAATTTGTGTGGTGTTGAGGTGCACTGTGACCCCAGAGGAAGTCACCTTGGCACAGGAGGTCAGCGCACCCACATGTATAACCACCACTGCCTAGAGTGGCAGGCCAAGGTCATTATGAGTTATCATCACCAGGATCAGAATCATGTTCAGCTACCATGGGGATGTTAATGGGGAGTATGACATCATCTACACTGTCAGTCACAGCTTTATACTCAACTATATTTTTGGAACTGGTTAAATGTTCAGAAGTGGAACTTGAAGCAGCAGTACTCATGCCAGCAGAAACTGCACTAACACAACCAGCTAGAATAACATCATCTCCTCCAACTACGAGTGAAGCTACAGATTGTGCTGTAAAAAACATTGATGGAGAAATCCCTTTAGTGACATCAGCTATGCACTTCTGCGTACTACCATGCCCACAGACAATCTTGCCACTGGCAGCAGTGCCATGGCCAAAAACAGCTTTGCTTGCACATCTCTTTGCAGGCATTTTGGGGGATCACCAAGAAAATTCTAAACAAATTTAGATTTCTGAACTTTCAGTCTGGGTCGGTGGATGTGAAACCAAAAAAAAACAACTGTTGTTTGCAGATGGAGATTGGTCACTAAACAGATGCAAAAGCACTGACAGATTAAGATTGCACTGTGCAATCAAAAAGAGATGCAGACGCAAAGTCACAACAACACCTTAACCAGTGCTCACAAGTCACAATCCATTCTGGAAAAGAATACCTTTTGCTGACTGGGGGGGCAGTGCACTGCAGTAACAGTCCAAAACCAAGATACCACGAAGCAGTACAAAATCACGCAGGTGCAGTGGATAGCAGGTTCATACTGCTGCAATTACTCTGTTGCACAATAAAAGGTGTCTGATTTGATGGTATGCATTGCAGACACACTCACACACACACTACAAGTAATGCATGGCAAGTTGAAAACTTCAGTAATATAACCCAATCTTTCAAACAAACTTAAATTATGCACTGCTGCATCACAACCAGTGGCGTCACCTTGTTGATTTTGGGGAGGCTACAGCCCCCCAATCTAAGTTAAAGCCCCCGCCCAATCATTTTGACTATTTAAATCTGCAGCTTCCTACAGTTTCATTCTGCAGCAATTTAACCACCAGTTACCAGATGTTTTTGTTTTTCATTGTCGCAGCGTTTCACAGCGCCACCACTTGGAGCACACTTTCATTTTTCTCCATTGGACTTTACGAGTGCTCCCGAGTGTTTACCGAAGTCCAACAAAGAAAAACAAAAGGACTGAGCCAGCCAGTATCCAGGGCCACTAGTTTTCCGCATTCATTGAAAAATGGAGAAAAAAACAGATTCCTGATTGGCTTATGGAGTTTCCGAGCCAAAATGTAACAGAGCTAGCATTTCATCATGCTATCTCTGTGAGTCGAAGTTTTTTAAATGGGGTTACAGTGCAGTGTGTTTTACTGCAGCCACATTCTTTGCTGACCTGTTCCCTGCCTGCTTATTCCCTGATTCTAGACCTGCTAACAAGGACGTTTTCAGCTCTATTCTCCATCCTGAACCATTTATTTTCTTTGCTTGCTAGTAAGTGTAATCTTTTTTAATACTGAAATCAGCCCAACTTTCTTGCAAGTCTCATGGTTAGCACTGGAATTAATATTTCGGAGCTGGGAGCCCATAAGGGTCATATGTTTAAACTGAACCCCCACCCTATTCCATTACAAGTCAATGGTGTATGATTGAGCTACCAGGGCTTACTTCAGTGCTACAGTAGGTGGGTTGAGCCCTGGCAAGCACCCTTCCCGTAATCCCATCCAACACTTCTCATGGTGCTTGCATTGGAGGACTGGACTGTGCAGCCGGTGTCACACTTGTCTCAAGTCGACACTGCTTGTTTTTTGTTGTGTTTTGTATGCTTTATACATCACCAGTCGCATTAATCCTATTTTGTTTGAGCAACATTGGTAATGGCGCCGGTGGCTGTAATGTCAACTACCTGCAGTGCGAGGCACATTTCAGTTTCACCGAGAGTAGCTTGATAGTGCTCCTATCCCCTCTCTACTCTCATCTCTGTTTTTCTCAGAACCACCAGTCCGAAGAGCATTGTTTTTGCAGTAAAATCCGTTAGGAAATGGTCTGCAGTTTTGAATACAATGTTAAGGGGTGCATCGGGATCGGAGACAATTAGCCTGGGCTGGAGTCAGACCAAGATGGAGCCAGACAGCGAGGAAAACATGATGGGAGCATCTATGTTTCTCTTGCAGCTTTTCAGGTGTTGTTGTCTACTATTAGAGGGCATGGGTTCAAGTCAATAGGGGTAGGTTCAGAAAGGATGAGAGAAACATTTATTCGCAAGAGTGGTAGACAAGGGTATTTTTAGGTTGCCCATGGGAGATGGTGAACTGCTGGCAGACAAAAGATCATTTTGGAGTATTTGATAAGCATATTTTGTGTTAGTTTAAAAACAAAACTGACATTAAATTTAATGGTGGATGTTAAAGTGGTTTACCAACTTCCCCCGATGTCATGTTTGCAGATCACCTTCCCTTCATTGAGTGATGCAAAGCTCAACTGCCCTGAAGTTAAGTATTAAATATATTCAGATGCTTAGTTTTTTAACTTTTTTGTGTCACAGTTGTCTCTGCATGTTTTTTTCTTTGTTTGAAGTTCGCACATGAGCAGTGCATCCACATACATGAGTGACATCAGCACAGGGAAGGTGTTCCCACGGCACCTTTCTCACTGCTCGTTCATTCATCTTTCCTGGACCCAGCCTCAGTGAGTGCAGTTTCAAAACTGAACTGGCAAAAATTACAGCACTGATGACTGAAACTGTTTGTTATATTGGCAGCTGAGGCGGATACTTGCTTTTGGGATTGCAGAAGTGGTAATTTCTCTTGATTTTCAATTTTACTCATCTGACTCAGCTCTGTGTCCTAGGGCCATCAGTTCTAGGAACATCACAATCTACATTGCTTGAGTACAGTTTTACAGTTTTAATAAGTGCTGCAAGTACATAATTATAACAAGTCTGTATAAAAAAAATACTTTTTTTTTTAACTGAGTGGAGCTGTAATCTGTAGCGTATTGGGACACAAAAGGACACCTTTTGAACTGGGCAGATCTATAATTTGCAGTAAGCTTTTCAGTATTGATACATAGAGATCTGTGTTAAATGGATGACTTTTTCAACAGTTCAGAATTGTAGTGTGCAGTAAGAGTAGAAGCACTGAGCTGCACAGTCCAATCCCAGGACAAAAGTGCAATAAACTGTGTATTTTTGGCAAGTGCTGCTTCCAGTGTGATTGCTTTAGTAAACTGCCTTTGCTATTGCATTTCTGATTGTCACCATCATTATAGACAGTTCATATTTTTTTTCCTGTGCTCCTGTGTTTTCTTGGGATCATTTGGTGTTCTCATGCAGGCACCATAACGCTGATCACCAAACTATGCTTAGATGTGCATGAATAAAGGGACATGGTGCACTGAATTGTTTCTCCAGCTTGCCAGCTCCTCGCTAAGTTTATAAATGAATGCAATAAAATTAGTTATATACTGTACATAGTTATACTGTACATAGTTTACAGTGTATCTCAAAATTAAACTTAGTTTTTTAACATTTTAACATACAGTCTTTATTTATAATTAGGATTATAGCATCATTGTATGTGCTCCAGAGCATCAGCAAAAGAAGACTGCAGTTACCATCCTCTCCCGACACTGTGGTACCAATGTACAGCTTCTATGGTGTTATATTGCAAAGTGTGCTAGTCAGTTCAGCATACTTAGGGAATAATGTCTGAACCAAAATATGGGCTACACAGCAGTGAATGCAGGGAGTCTACACAATGCACCATGACATCGGTAAAGCATGGGAGACAGTATAGTGCAGCATCTGTTGTATTTGCTGTACACTTTACGCATGTGCATCAGAGATCCACTGTAATTGAAAAAATGGGAAAACACAAATGGCTTCACACAGACCGAAGTGGTAATGAATTATGGTGACATAAGTGAGGAAGGGTGGTTCAAATACAGTCTAACACTTGAGTGCTTACCGCAAGGATATGTTCCTTTTTGTAGTGGACCAATCAAATGGTACTTAGGCTATCTAAACATAAATGCAGTTTCTTTCTCCATGAGAAGGGTATTGGCAGTGTCATTTTTAACCTTGGGGGGTTGGGGATGATCACCGACTGTACTGTGTATTTTTTGCTCAATTCATAATGCACCTGGAGGCACACATGTAGCGGCAATAAGCCAATGCCAGGATGGTACTACAGATGCTTATGCAGACACTAATGACAGTTGCAGTCTGTATAGTTCCTGAGTGTTTAGAGGTAACACAAAGCTGGTGCAATAATTAGTAGTTTTAAATTTATAACATGCCGTAAACAGGGGAACCGGTGACTTCAACACGTTACTCAATCACTAATACCTCTAAAGGGGAAAGTACAAGAAGGTCCCCTATCCCCAAACACACACATACACAGAGAAGAAAGCTATAGTGTAGACCAGTTGGCACTAGGGCAAAGACAGACCCAAACAGTATAAATAATTTACAGATAATATGTTCTATGCTGCAGCATTTTTTCTAAGTTTATGTGTGCAGCGGGGGGGGGGTTGGAGTGGTGGGGGTACAAGGTGCCTGCTTGTAATTTCCACCCTGTGCTCCATCAGAGTGAGTGACTGATAAATCAATTGGTGGGGAGGTCACTACTAACTAGTACCAGATGAGGAATTTGGACAAATTGTGAGCCACTTATCCTGCTCAAGCTATGCCAACAGATCGAGTAGTACTCTGTGTCAAGCTGGAGTGGCCAACAACTCATTCACATAGGGAAAGCAATCTCCCCCCCCCAAGAAGAAGAAATATAAAAACCCAGGGTACAATCACTAGCATGTGTGTGGGCAGATCGATGCTGGGAGTAACAGAACACACACCATACCTCGATTTTGCACAGAAAAATGACAGCAATGATGGGAACCAAACCGTAGCACTAAGTAGCAAAATATAATAACAGTCCGTGTTGCTAAGTCTGCTCTCACTGCTGTACTGGAATGGATCGGGACTACTGCTGTGACTGCCTGAGCTACTGCCCACATCATTCTCGCTGGTGTCAGAGGGTCATCCCTATGGGGATCTACTATGCAGCGGCTGTCAAACTGTGGCACTATGTCAGTGTCCGAAAGATCACTGTTAGTGCAGGACAACATAATGCTTTCATCATCGGACCCTGAAAATGAATTGTTTGACATTTCCATTGTCGTGCTGCATGCTGCAACCAAGAGCTCTGTTATCAAAACAGAATTGCTGTGACCAAGAACTAATTTTAATTGCAGATCACAGATCTCCCTGTGGTGACATTGCAAAGGTAATGAGTGTCAAAGGTCACCAAATACAGGCTCCAATACACAAAATGGCACTTCCTGGTTTGTGAGGGTGAAGACCTGATTTAATTTGCTAAAATAGGCTATGCATCTATCAAAATACATTGTGAATCAGTTCTATATGCAGTCACCTTGCAGTATATGCGTTCATGTATCAAAACTTGGTAAATCGCTTTAAATCTGGAAGAATAAACTGTCTGCAATGAAAAATCACTATCAGCTGTTAGAAGAGTGGGGAATTAATGCACACTGCATCCATTTAATCTGCTCTATATCCTGAAGTAAGATTTTAATATATATTGTGAGTGGGATATTCAAAGCGGTTGCGCATGGTGCAACTGAGATGCACCTGCACAAGTGCGGAAATGCGCTAAAGAGCAATATTCAGCGGGAGCCAATGCGCCGCGAAAATCGCAGTGCACCAGTGCCAACTCTAATGAATGTATGCTCAAGTGCAGGGGGTGTAACCATGAATAAGCTGCACAGTGCGATATTCAACAGCAAGCAAACAGCGCAAGTGCGGAGCAACAGGGACATGTGCGGAGCAAACTTGAGCACATAAACAGAGGGAGAAAGCAAGGGACGGAGGCATGCACCACAGGGGAGCAGAAGAGAGAGGAAGAGCAAGTGGGCAAGCAGGACAGCAGGAGGGGTGCAAGACAGAGACAGAGGCTGGTGGGCAGTGTAACAGAGTGTGGGACTGGGCATGTGACACTGAATGAGCCTGTGCTTGTGTGTGTGTGTCTGTGTGGGTATGTGTGTGAGTGAGACAGGTGCGGGGGCAACTACAGCAGTGTGAGTCTGTGACACTGGGCAGAGAAGTGGCAGAGAAAGTGCCCGGATTGGTGGGAGGCAGAGGCCACAGCCAACAGGCCACCAGCTGGGAACCCTGAACACAGGTGTGAGCCCAGTGCAGGGGCACACGCAGCAGCACACAGCCGGGGGTGCCCGGGAAGACAGCCACCTGGGAGGGCAGGACAGCCCAGGCTATGGCCAGTGCCATCTTCCAGATGAAGGCAGTAATGAGGGGTGTGAGGAGGCAGGTGGCAGAGTGGCGTGGCTGTGGAAGGGACCGTCGGTGGTATGCCCGGAACAGGTGGTACCGTGCTCACACCACCTTTGAACAGTACAGTGACACAAAGATTGTGGGCCAGTACTGCCTGAACTGGGCAATCCTGAGGCAGCTCTGTGAGCTGTGCAGTGATGAGATGCAGGCACCCACAAGATGGAGCCACGCCCTGTTGGTGGAGACTAAGGTCATGGCCGTCATGTGCCATGGGTACCTTCCAGAGACCAACAGGGGACACCACAGGCATGACTCAGTCAACCGTGTCATGGCTCCTCACACAATTCCTCAATACACTGCTGCCACATGCTGTGGAACACATCCATTTACCCAGCACACAGGCAGAGCGTACAGCAAACATGCAGGAGTTCCACAGGGTGGCACGTATGCCTGGCATGCTAGGGGCCATCGACTGCACCCACATAGGCATCCGCACACCACCTGGGCAGGAGGGGGTAGCCTACATCAACAGGAAGGGCTACCCCAGCATCAACTGCCAGGTGGTGTGCGATGCCAGGGGGTGCATAATCAACGTCTGTGCCACACATTCTGGTGGAGCACATGATGCCTTCATCTGGCACCAGTCAGCACTGTGTCACAGGTTCTAGAGTGGGGACATCCCCACTGGCCACCTAGTAGGTGAGTATGCAGTTGGAATGGGCAGCCTGGCACAACTGGGTAGGGTGTGGTGGATGCTAGGCCAGGGGCATCAGAGGGTGTGGCCGGGAAGGCAGGGAGGTGCAGCTACACAGACCACCATGTTAACCACACATGTCAACACACAGGTGACAGTGGATACCCACTCCAGCCCTGGCTGCTCACCCCATACTGGCGCCCATCAACCCCAGCACAGGAGCAATACAATGAGGCACACGCCAGCACATGGAACATCATCGAGCGTGTGTTTGGGCTGCTGAAGGCCCAGTTACATTGCCTGGACAGGTCTGGCAGTGCCCTACAGTACAGCCCCTCAAAGGCCTGTGGCCTATTCCTGGCCTGCTGTATGCTACACAACATGGCCACCGACCGTGGGATAGCTGTCAAGGTTGAAGAGGGGAACAGCAGTAGGAACGACGTGGACACCGGGCCAGGTGGTGGTGGGTAGCCCCCCTGGGTGAAGGGAACCCCAGCTGAACAGGATGGCCCAGCAGCACTGGGACACAATTGCAGAGGAGCACTATGGTGCATGCAGGTAGGTGAACATGGCCCCACGCATGTCCCAGGGACCATGGCACAGTAGTCAGGCATACAAGGCCGGGCCCCATGACAGACACATTTGGTGGGTAGCATGGACAGGCATGGGACTGGACCCCATGGAAGCACCCTGTACAGCACTGTAAACCCCACCCACACACCACCACACACACCCGCACACACATGCACATGCACACAGGCACCCACATGCGCGCACCCAGAAGCTGCCAATAGGCATGTGTCAGATGCTGAACACCAATGCACAGAAGCTGCCTGTGTTGTGTAGGCATCATCATGCACATGCCACAGTGGTCAGCGGCCGGGTGGGTGTGCACAAGGCCTGTGTGCAGCATTGACCATGGATGACATGTCCCTGGAATGCACATGCACATGCCACACCAATGTGCACACAGAGCAGTGGCAGAAAGTGGACAGGGAGGATGGCGGCTCAGGACCACCGCGCCATCGCACGGCCGCCACAGACACGTGGATGGCTCCACTGAGACTGCCCAGCAGACGCAGGCTGTGCGACGGCCACAGGGGGTGTCTCTGATGTTCCCCCAGGTGTGTCATTGCAGGAACGAGACCAGTCCCTTGCAGGGGTCTGCAGGCTCCCGAACATGACCGCTCCAGGCATGCCTGGAATGCCCACAGTGGATCCCAGTGTCGACACTGAGGGGGTCGCATGACACCGTGACTGAGGGGTG
Source organism: Neoceratodus forsteri (assembly GCA_016271365.2). NCBI lineage: Eukaryota > Metazoa > Chordata > Ceratodontiformes > Ceratodontidae > Neoceratodus > Neoceratodus forsteri. The sequence goes on along the minus strand of CM028133.1, from coordinate 591,526,580 downwards.
GTGAAGGCACTCTGCGGGGTCTGCAGCAGATGGCCATGCACCAGAATGGTCAGTGGTGCTAGGCCGGCCATGACCGCAGCAGTAAGCTGATCCAGGGCTGCAGTCGTGTCCTCCCACATATGTGTGGTCTCAGCCAGGAGCTGCTCAAAGTCTCAGTCATGCCTCCCTGCAGACTGGCACAGCTCTGTGCAGAGTGCACACACCCCTGCCACGACCAGCACCTGTTGCTCCATGGAGGCCCATAGCAGATGGGTGTGCTCGGTCAAGGGGTTGGTGCCCTGGGTGGCATGGGCACTGTGCCAACCCATGGGTGGTGCTTGACCCTGCAGCACAGCCCCCTGTGCTGGTGGGGGCTGCACAGCGGGGCCCCCTTGGGGCTGATCAGTCTGCAGTGCACCGTTGGTGGCCACTGTAACCAGCCCCCCATCGACCTCATCCCGCTGCTGCCCCTCCATCCACTGTGCATGGATTGGCACTGGTGCAGCTGCACCACCACCGCCACCCCTTCAGACTGCACCACAACAATGGCTCCCACAGCATCGCCAGGTGTGGTGGCCGGTGGGTGGACAACAGCCGCCAGGGCACCGTCTGAGCTGCTGTGGTGGGTGTGTGGTATGGGTGCCTCCCCATGAATGGCAACACCACTATCCAGGATACTGGCCACATCATCGTCATCGGTCCCGGACTCTGCCCCGATCTGTGTCTCGGCATACTGGATGCCATGGCTGGCATCCTGCTGAAACACAGCCAAGGCCTCGCCTGCGACCATGCCACAGGCATCCAGATGGACAGTGGGGTTGGGCTGCCCATGGTCCAGACCTCAGACACCAGTGGAGGTGGACAGATGGTCCTCCAGGTCCAGGACCGCCCCATGGTGGACACCCCCACCCCTGCCACTGCATGCAGGTGCTCTGGAGCTGAAAGGGAAAAGAGTTGCATTAGTTTTGCTGGCACACACCCCTGCCCCCCTGCCTCCCTTCTCCAGGCACTGCCATACCCACCATGCAGTGATGGGCTGCCCCCCATCTGGAACCCTCCACTGGGCACCCCCTCAACAGCGCTGTGCAGCATGTACACCATCACCAACTCCTCCTGCGGCGACAGCTGTGGCACGTCAGGCTGTCCACCGCCTGTGGCATCATGTGCGGCCCAGATGGTGGCCATCTTCTCCTTAATCCTCCTCTGGTCAGTGCCTGCCTTCTTCTTGCATTCCTGTGCTATCCTTTGACGGCTGCCCTGCTGGTTCACAGCCCTGGCCACACCCTCTCATGCTGTTGCCCAGGCCTGAGGGGTTCCTGTTGAGCCACTCAGGAGAGGCTCCTGGTCCAGGTATGCATCGAACAGGGCATCACTCTCTGCCCTCGTGAAGTTGGGTCTGCGCTTCCATGCAGGCCCACGCTCCTCAACCTCCTCATGTTCCATCATGCTTAGTGCTGTGGGTATGAACATGTGGTCAGTGATGGCTGCAACCCACACCACCCTCCCATTCCACTGTCCCAACAGGCCCACATCCTGGTGGCTTACCTCTGAAGGATGCAATACCAGTCTAGTGCCTGTGCAGTCCCATGGTGCATTTATAGTGCATCACATGCAAATGAGGGGATGCGCAACTGAAATGAGATGCAAATGCCTCCGATGCACCACCGATATGCTGAATAGCTAATCTGCATATGCCAGCTGAATATCGCAGAATTGCGCATGGTGCATTGGTGTTGCTCATGAACAAGCCATGGTGCAACAGTATGATGTGTGCAGTAGGCCCAGCAGTGCACATGCGAGCAGTGCCGTCACGTACTTCAGTGGCACATCCTACACACACACTGCGCCATACATGGTACAGTGCTCTGCCGCTATTGGGTATGTGGCGCTCGTGCGCTATATGCCCTATGGCACCCATGCAAGATTGGCACATGGCCCGTGGGGCCCACATTCCCCTATTGTGCACCAAGCATGGCGTGGCCAATCACGCTGTCACGCACGGTGCGCGTGCTGACCCTTGACCCCACGAGTGCCCTTTGACCCTCTGGGTTCCTTGCGGCACATGCCAGTGCTGCACCAGTTGTATCGCACAGCACCGTGGATGAGCGATTGGAGATGGCAGTGCATCACCAAGTGGGTTGCGCACCCACAGCACGTATGGATCATGCGCTACTGGGTGCCATTTTGGTTGTGTAACCACAGGAATGACCATGCCATGCTGCAGCACTGCAAGGGCACCCAATTGGTCGCAGGTGGAATTGGTTAACCTTGTGGCCCTTGTGGAGCCACATGAAGACAGTTTGTATGGCCAGGTGCCCCTGGATCGGCCACAAAAAGAGGTGTGGCAGGAGGTGGCTGAGGGGCTTGAGGAGGCCACTGGGGCACAGCGCACCACTACAGTGCCCTGTGGAGGAGGAACCCTGAGAGGCTACGGGCACTACTGGCACGCGTCCAGAGGGGCACCATGCCATGTCCTGGTAAGTGCACTATACCCATATCCGTGCCATTCCAGTGTTCTGTGGGGGCCAGCAGGGTGTCACACCATGCTGTGGAGGGGGGCTGTGGCTGCGCATTCTATTGGCCATGGCAGTGCACCATGGGTGTGCTGTGCCACTGCACTGCCACTGCATGGGACCAGGGGGCAAGCTGTGCTGTGGGGGGGGCATGTGGTGTTACCAGGTACTGATGTGTCATTCTCAATGTCTCCCTACTAGGCCCTGAGGATAGAAGACATGCACAGCTGGCCGACACTGCAGGTGAGTGAGGGCAGGGCAATGCAGGGGCATGGGCGCAGGATGCAGGCCGCATGGGCGGTGCCACTGGACAGGCGTAGAGTGCACCACAGCAAGCAGGTAGGCACTCTTTCAAGGTATGATGTTATGCAGGGTGGGGGTGGGCCACAGCCCCCTGTGCACATGGCCATTCCAGCTGTGCACCGGCGGCAGTGTCCATTGTTCCATGCCCTAGCTATCGCACATGTGTGTGGCTGCTGCAGGTGGGCTGTGGGTGCACCCGGATTCCAGCTGTGCCACTGCCATCCTGCTGCTTAACCCTGTCGCCTGGCTGCCATGGTTGTGGTGTGCAGCACATGGGTGGTGTTTGTGTGCAGTGCTCTACGTGGCTATGGATAGTCAGATTGGTGGCTCATGTGGGTGCACACACTGCGGGAGGCTGCATGCCATCTCAGGGGCACATGTCACCGCTGTCCACTGTGCATGGTGGGTGGGTTACAGTCGTATGGACATGCACTCATACCATGTCCCCTCCTTTGTCCTAGGTGTCCATCGCCCTGATGTCCACACCAGGCTCCTGAAGAGGATCCTTCAAGTCTCCACTGCCATGCTCCAGGTGGCACGTCTGATACAGTGGGCTCTGTGCAGTGGGCACAGCTTATCACGCCAGCCAGGCACCAGCGGCATGAACACCCATAGGGCCCGTGGCCTAAACCAATTTCCCTTTTCTGTCCCCCCTTTCCCTCTCTTGTACCCTTGTACAGCCATTTCCCCTGTCCCCCTGCCTCCCTTCCCCAGCCTCCCGGTTTGTTTGTGGCCTCCCCATTCCTTGCTCCCTATACCTGTTATTTGTTTTACTGTATATAGTTGTATCCTGACTGGTTTTAATACACTTTTCTATGGTTAGCCATCTGTGTCTGTGTCTGCTTTGCAGCTGGCATGTGGAGCCATGCTGCAGTGGTGTGCATGGTGGCCGAGTGGTATGTCTGGGGTTAACTGGGGATTGTGCCTGGTGGTCTCTGCCCAGTGGCTGGTGGCTGTGCCCTGGGGCTGCCATGTGCTCTCTGTTCATGTTGTGTGGCATGTGCATTGTGTGCTGTTGGCATGTGTGTTGCCATCTGTGGTCCAGGTGGTGTGTCCCATGCCTTCCTGTGGGTGTTGCCGGTGGCTGTTTGCTAGTGGACATTGGTGCCTCCCTGCCTCTATGCACTACTGTGGTGCGCATGGTCGGGGGCCTGCTGCCCTGTGCCTGCCATGCCTCCCTCCTAGCATCCTCTACAACCTGGTGGTGGTCTATGCTGCCCTGGTGGCATGCTCCTTGCTGTGCCTGTTGTCCTGTGTCCTGGCACATGTGCCTCTGCCCCTTGCACAGCCCTGGTTGCGCTATGGTGCATCCCTGCAATATTCAGCCATGTTGCGCTGGTACTTGCCGTCATGTGCAAGCTTTGAACATCATGTTTGGTGCGCCATGCCGCAGTATACTTGTGCTGCACCACTATTGCGCCTGCCTCTGGTGCATTTCTGAATATCCCACCCAGTATGTATTATATTGTGCATATACTGAAGTAGCGTCAGCTGTTGTAGTTTTCACAGTAAAGAAGCCCCCACTGTCTTGGTGCACTTGGTGGAGGTGGTGGGGGGGGGGATTTGGGAAAGAACCGCACACTGTATTTATTACTTCAGTTTGTGTGTTTTTAATTAATTCTGTTGTGTGTGCACTGAAAGAGCTGCTGCCATCTCAGTGCATTGGAGGAGGAGGAGGTTAGCGGGAATAATATTTATGCCCACTGCTCAGTAAATTTTGGATTCACTGGGCGACCACTGCAAAACACTGACAGAGACCTGCTCTTTAAGTCCTGTCTCCCTCCTGAACTGCTCAGTAAGTTTGAGTATTTTTTAGAAGTCTTCTAAGTAATAGATTTTGTAAAGGAATTATTTTCAAGGCTGGGAGGCTTACATATTTACCTATTGTAATGTTACTCTACAATATCTTAGAAAGTGTTTGAGCCAAAAATCTGAAAATATGCATGTTTCCTAATTGCATTATGGTTTCTGTTCCTAATTCCATGAAGCCTTGTAACCTTCCAAGCAGATCTGCTGGGATAATGGTGTATGACTGGTCTCTTATTTGTTCTAGGGGACTGTAACCTTCCAGGCAGATCTTCCGGGATAATGGTGTCTGGTTGGTCTCTTATTTTCTATGGGGTTCTGTAACCTTCCAGGCAGATCTGCTTGAATTAATAGTGTCTGACTGGTCTCTTATTTGCTCTTGGGGACTGTATCCTTCCCAGCAGATCTGCTGGGATAATGGGGTGTCTGGCTGGTCTGTTATTTGCTCTGGGTGGGGGCCTGTAACCTTCCCAGCAGATCTGCTGGGATAATGTGTCAGGCTGGTCTCCTATTTGCTCTGGGGCCTGTAGATCTGCTGGGATAATGGTGTCTGACTTGTCTCTTATTTGCTCTGGGGCCTGTAACCTTCCTGGCAGATCTGCTGGAAAAATTGTGTCTCTTTCCATTGTCCTCTATGGTTCACTAATTAAATCTTTCCACACGTACCATTAAATAGATGTCATGATAGCCAGGCTTTTCAAACATATATTTCACCATTAAAATGCAGGAAAAGCCATCATTTAAAGGTAAAATGTCCAAATGTTCCAGGGGAGCCATGCCCCCTGCCCCCTAGCTTTGCTAGGATTTTGACTGTGGGGCATTAGCCCTCCCAACTTTATACCTCTGGTGATGCCCCTGATCACAACAATATGTAAAGAATTACTGAAAATATTACTTTGTGTACATTAACACAGTTATACAAAAAAAATATAACCAGAACAGAAAGACTACCTCTTTCTCCCAGTTTATCTACCTCCACCACAGATACGCCCCTTCCCCAAAGCACACTTCAAGTGTCTGTCAGTACACAGACAGAATGTTCTAAATTAATATTCAAAATCCACACACAAACAATAAACACTCGATGATATGAGCACAGGAGGGTTTTCTACAATCTATGTACTAAATTTTGAGCAAAAAAATGCCTCAAAAAGGCTTTTGTAACAGCTTTCAGAGGATTTGAATCGCAGAGCTCTGACAGCAAACTGTCTCTAGCTACCACTACACACACACTACACAGAACGGAGGCTGTGCAGAACAATCTAGAGCCCATGTGACCTGCAATCCCATGAATCACTGCAAAATTCATCTTGGAGCTCAATAACAAGACAAAGTGATGTGAAGTACATTGATTTCAATGTACTTTGCATTAAAATTGGAGGGTGTGTCATTATAATATGGAAATCTATTAATCATTGATACCTGACTGATGGTTTCTGCTGAGGTCTGAATGAGTGAACTTAATATACTTACAGTTGAAAACTACATACTGCTGTTGAGGAGGAAGCAGCAAACCAACAACTGTAGTTTGTAACACATTCCATTCACATTAAAAGAATGTTTTGCAATGGAAACTGCCTGCATAATAAGTTTAATGTGAACTGAATTGTAGCATTAATAACAGCACAATGCAATTTATTTTTAAATGTAATCTGTCACAGAACCGCCCACCCAAAAGCCCAACATGTAGCACAATGGGCTGTCATGCAAGCAACCTGAGTTTGAGCTCAGGAAGCTGGCCATGAGGCCCAGATCTGGGGCACAGTGCTGCCATATGGCAGTGCTCTGAACCTGAGGAGAGGTGCATTGTTTTGCCACACAAATGGCACCATGCGGTGGTCCTGGGAGTCTTCCCTCGCAATGATGGTGGGCTGTGCAGACAAGGCCAGCAAAGAGACTACATGCTGCATCTAAACAGATGGGTGGGCAAAACATGAAAAATTGAGCTGCCACAGCATGATCAGTCTTCGCCCTTTGCAGCCATCACACCACTTCTAGGTTCCTGGAAGGCTTTTAAAATTGTGCTTTGGAGAGGAGGATGGCCATCCCCCTGACCCCACTATGGGGGGAATATCCATCGGGGATCCTTCCCCATGTAAGTCACTGGCACATGGATGACAACGTGGGTGACTAAAAGAGGAAGGGAGCTGGATACTCAGTGGGAGAAAAACTGATATGGAAACAAATATATATCATCTGTCTTAAAAATGCATCACAATGCTTCACAAGTGCTAATACAACAGAAAATGCTATTTAAATCCTCCTAAAAAATGATAAGGAAATAATTCCTGACAAACTACATGACTGTGATGTGATATGATGATATAATATGTTGTATGATATGATATGATATGCTATGATGTGATATGATATGATATGATAGTATATGGTTAGCCCTTGTTGTGCATGGAAATCAGCGGCTTTCTTATTGTTGTTGAAGGACAGTTCAAAGGTCAGAAAAGTTGTTTTACTATCATTTTGTCATCACATCACTAGTACAACAACATTTTAGCCTTGTCCTCCCATCTGATTGGGCTCACTGGACGAGGACCCACCAGGAAACACACACAAAACATGGTGGAGTGATTTAGCGAGCTCCAAACCATAGACTCAGCCAGTGACATGCAAAGAGCTGCACATGGCTCTGTATCACAAATTTTTTTATTTTTTTATTTTAAAAATTAAGCTGTGCAGCAATAGGGATGAAGCCACCACAATGAGATCTCTCAGACCAACATGATCTGACTGAGAAGACGCAGTAAGCGGGGGCAGGAGAAGTCAGAGCAAGTGGGACCTGAAGCGACACCAGAAAACAAGAAAAGGTAAAGATTAAGAAAGACATGTACAATAATGATTAACCACATACTATGCAAAACAGTGTATGGGCAACCATCCACTACGAAGGCTGTGTTTCAATCTCAGGAGTTGATGACATCATAGAGACCTCTCAAGCTTTGCTCTCTAGGTCTCTATGTCATCAGTTCCTTCAATGGAAACACAGCCTTGCTGTGGATGGTTGCCCATACACTATTCTATATATATGATGTGATATGTGATATATGATATATGATGATATGATATGATATGATATGATATGATATGATATGATATGATATATGATATGAAAGCAAGATTAAGGAAAAGCAAGTGAGGAAAGATATGATTTTAGCTCAGCTGAATATAATCAAGTAGTTGGAAAGTGGTAACTTATTCTATGCAGTGGGAACAGCACAGGAAAATATTTTCTCTCCAACAGTAAATAGTTTTATCATATCTTTACTACTATATATAATGACAGTATTATAAAAATAGAGGTCCCGTTTTATTTTTTTATTTGAAATATGTCCCTACTTTTGGACTTAAATTTGAACATACAGAAAAAGCTACAGCACATTGAATCAATAATCTGAGCCAGCCCCCAAACCTCAAGTGCCTCCTCCTCAACCTCCAATTCACTGAAAGGAACCAGAGTTTCTGAAATAGACAGGCATGGATGCCCATAACCTATAAAAGATAACGTATGGGCATCCGTACACAGAAAAGCCTGTGTATTCATTTTAAGTGTTCTATAATTACCAGGGAACCTCTTGAGCTTTGCTCCTGGTTGCCATAAAAAACTATCGATATAGACACAGGCTTGTTGTGTTTGGCTACCCAAACATTATCCTCTATGTTTTCTTCCAGAGTAATGCAGTAGACACCTCTTAATAGGGACACCTCAGTGGATTCAATATTATTCCATGTAAGCAGGGGTCCCATTTAAAAGGAGTTCACCCGCGTGATACAGAACATGAGTGTTGGTCATCTCATGAGTGCAGTAATGTGCTGTACTCCTTAGCAACACTAGGTACTGTATTCATTTTCCTGAACTTAACTTTATTAAATCTTCTATAGTACATACTGTACTGTCATGTTGAAGTTAACTCCAGTTGCTAACTCTCCAGAATGCTTAAAGGGACACTGTCAACCTTTTTTGCATCATATTATTGTTAGGTAAAAACCCATATTTTATGATTGTTTACCTTCTCTAAAATTAATTGATGCTGCAAGTTGTTTTGTCTACCTCCTTGTTTATTTGAACTGAAATGCATGGTAATGTATAGCTATACCCGGCCTTGTTTTGCTTCAAATCATCAATCTACTCTTACTACATACTTTCTGAACATTAGAAACACCCTCAAACAGTGCAGCCACTCATGATACAATAGTCTCCTCTACTCCCACTGCCTAATAAGTGGCTAAATTGTGTTGGGGGTGCTTCTGAGTCCAAGAAAGATGCAGTGGGAGCTGGTCAAGAAATGTAAACAAACATGTGTTGGTGTGGTAACACCGGTATGATAGGCACTCAGTTTTTCACTAATTAAAAGAAAAAAAGGATCTGAATCAAACTACCAGCTGCAAACCCAGTCTCTATAGAATGTGAACAATCATAAAATGTGTTTTCTAAACCAGAGCCACTTTGAGACCTAAGGGGGTTGACAGTGTTCCTTTCAGTGGTAAGTACTCTGACTTCACAGGCTTAAAGTACTAATTGTTAAAACTAAAAGCAGGTAGTAGCAAAAATGAGGACTCTCAATGGCCTCTATCATAGTAGTCTGCACTCTGACCAGCCCAATTTACCAGCTGCTTTATCCCCCATTAAAAGCAAGTGGATAACATAGCAACTAATGGGATAAAAATCAGTTCCAGCTGAGATGGTCCAACTTCCCAGGTTGTCCCCATTAACAGCATCCTTATTAAGTGGTGGGTACTGTATTGTGTATGTGTTGGAAGTGGAGAACAGTAGACTTTTAGAAGGAAGAATAAAACATTTGCTAATGTAAGGGAGCTCTTCAAGTCCAATATAATTATTAACAAATTAGGTCTTCCATCCAGTGTTTTTCCTCAAAAAATAAAAAAAGAGAAAAAAAAACATCAATCTTCAAATGTACAGTATGACAAAGGTTCAGTGTGATTTACATTTTGTGACACTTTACTACACACCGTTTGGTGCCTTCACATGCCTTAAGATTTAAATACTTTCCATTCCAGGCATTACAGAATATCAGGAACTAAAACGTTTATGCTCAAAACTGAGGTGCCTTGAATTATGTTCACCACAGTAAGTAGGGCTGCAAGTTTAGTTCAACCATTCTTCCTAAATGTTCGCACTAGTCTGCACAGGCACGAACATATCCATGAAATATATGAACTTTGGTTTGCACAGTTTGCAGCTGCAATACCCATAAATTATATTACTGGTATTGCTGGGGTGAACCAGGTAAACCAAAGTTTGCATATTTTATTGATATGAAATTAAAAAAAAAAAAAAAAGTCGTGCTGCAGAGTAGTACTCCATCATGTGACTTGATCTCTGTACAGTCAGCAGGTCAGTCAGCAGCCAGCCCCCCATGAAGGCCTTATTCCCACCAGGAATGTATGTAAACTTTTGGGAGATTGGCTTCTAATAGTCTGTATGACAGAGACAGCTCCCTCTGTTGGATCTGGTCTAACCAAATCATCTGGGTGGCTGGCTAACTCACAGCACCAGTTTTCTTTCTGGCAGTTGGTGTGTGAGACGTAAGACTCAAGACAAGCAGTGAACTATTTCTCCTCTGGTGACTGTCACATTCATGGTTGACTCTTCCTCCTTGACCAGCCATGTGACAGAAAAAAAATCTATTTCTTTACTTCTTTTTAAAAAAGAAAGCTTTACAAAAAAAAAGGTAGTTGATTAAATCATTTTATATATAGGACAGAGGGCACTGGACTGGGAGACAGAGTCAGGAGGGAGGAAGGGAAAAATCCAGCAGGGGTGCTGTGCTTGTGGGCGGTCAGTCACTCCAGAGCATGGCTCAGAGAGAGTCCTTCATGGTGAGGACCATGGTGAACTGAAACCCAAGCTTTAAAAATAAAATAATTAATTTTATGAATTTTACTTATAAATGTGCCAGCACAACAAGGCATAGCAGTGTGTGTGCGTGTGGGGGGGTGGGGACTGGGAGGTAACAGACACTCAGAGACAGCTCATCCATTGTCCTATTCATTTAGTTTTAGGCACTAGGCAGGCACTGCAACATCTTATTATTTCTTGGGACAAATACATTTTATTTTAGTGTTTTATTTTCTGTCTGTGAGGGCAGCCAACAATGAACCTAGGCAAAGGCAAGGCAGTTTTTTTTTTTTGTTTGGGGCTGTGTGTTCTGAGTCTGATTTGAATAACTTACTTAATAAATATTATACTTATCAGCTGTTTAAATTTAATTTAAAATAATCAGCTTCTTTCTCTGCTGCCATAAATTGTAAGACATTTTACTACTTGCCTGTATTCCCAATCCCAAGTACACAACAACTGCATGCACCTGCTAGTGCTTTTCAGATATATTTGGTATTTTGGATAATTTCTCTGTTTTCATAGCTACTCCATGCAACCAGCAGTGCAGTATTGACCTGTTTGGGAAAAATCTTCTTGTATTTTACTTCTTAAAGTATTTGACTCGATGCAGCCAGCAGTGCTGTGTTGTCCTGTTTGGGAAATAATCTCCCTATATTTCACTACTTAAAGTACTTGACTTGAAGCAGCCAGCAGTGCTGTAGTTACCTGTTAGGGAAAAACATATCCCTGTGTCTTACTACTTAAATTACTTGACTTGACACAACCAGCAGTGCTAGATTGTTCTGTTTGGGAAATAATCTCCCTGTGTTTTACTACTTAAAGTACTTGACTCGACACAGCCAGCAGTGCCGTATTTACCTGTTAGGGAGAAAATATCCCTGTGTCTTAGTACTTAAAGTACTTGACTCGATGCAGCCAGCACTGCTGTATTTTCCTGTTAGGAAGAAAATATCCCTGAATTTGTACCTAGAGATGCAATCACCATTTGCTTGTATACTATAACAAATTTAATTAGGAACAGTTGGAAAGACAGGAAGCTTGTGTGTCACAACCTTTACCCAAAACCATGGGTGGTAAACAAAAACAGGGAATAGTGACAATGGTACATAAAATTCAGGGCATTGCAGGAGAAACCTGTTGTGGTACTCAGAGGATCAGGACAAGGGCTATCATAGTGCGGCAGCCAGTCTTAGTAAACATAGTGATGGATGATAATGATGAGGACAAGACAGATGAGACTGAGGGGGAAGTCAGTGAAACAGATCCTGAGTTTGTAGTAGATAAAGTAGCAGTCAGTCTGTCAACTAGCAGTAGTTCTGGGGAATGGGATGAGGAGGAGGACTACAGGTAAGAAAAAGAACAAAAAAGAGTAATAGAAAGGATGGTGGTGGTAGTAAGAAAAAAATAATGTGGCACAAGGAGACTCTTACACATGCAGAGGAGAAACAGAGTATAGAAGATGGTCAGGCTTCCAGAGGAGTACTAGAAACAGAACAGTTGAGCCAAGAAGTGTTGCTGTGTATCAAAATTTGCTGATTGACATGGATAGACCTCAAAGAGATATGTCTGGTAGTAGTAGTAGTGGCTGGGGTGATGACACTGGCAGTTGTGAACGCATCCTCTCCATAAGCAGCAGTGCAACAAACTCTGTGAAATCCATAGTGTGGGATTTTGTAACACAACATAAATCATCTTGCAGCCATACGGTTTGCAAATTATGCAAAACAAACTTAAGTCACAGTAAAGTGGGTACCCGGATGAGGTCATCAACAATGATAAGATATATGAACAAGTCTCAAATTTATCAGTACCAAAAAACACAAAAGGAGCACGCACAAGTTGTTGCACTGATGCACTCAGCTGAGAAGGATGAGGATATGGATGTTAACCAAGGTGATGAAGTAATTGATGCAGAGGTGGAGGATGATGAAACTCTGACTTCCAATCAAAGCCCAACATCTTCAATTTCTCATTTCTTTACCCCTCTGAGCCCACCACCACAGCCTAACAGGGGTCATATACCATCCATGGCCACAACATGCACCCCTTGTGGTGGTAAAGGTCATCAAGGGAAGCAATCCAGAAAATCAGGTGATATCAGCAAGTGTAGTAGCCATCAAATTTTGTTGAAAGACTGCATTGAGTGGTCACAGAAATATAAGCCCAACAGGCCTGAGACAAGGCAATTAAATAATAGCCACCAACTTGCTCCCATTCTTCTTTGTGGCTAACCCAGGTTTTAAAGCACTAATGGAAATCACTGTGCCCAAATATCAAGTACCCAGTTGGACCTGTTTCTCAAGAGTTGCCATCCCAGACTTGTATGACACTGTTCGGAAAAGCGTGTCTAATGCTCTTAAAGTTTCAGTCAGCAAAAAGGTTCATGTCACAACAGATATGTGGATCAGTGGCCAGATGACTGACTAGGTGGCTGTGACTGGCCATTGGGTAAACTTTCTTCCCTCCTCCTTATCATCATCATGTAGTATGGCACTGATGCCTGTAGCAGCAGCAGCAAGAGGCCAGGGACTTTCACTGTTCGAAGGCAGGCAGCATTATGTATTTATGGTTTTGAAAAAGATCACAAAGTGGAACATCTCCTGGAGGGCCATGAAGAAAAGTTTGCTGAGTGACTGACTCCAAAGTCCTTGCAACCAAGGTTTATAGTGTCTGACAATTCTTCAAATATTGTGAAAGCAGTAAGGTTAGGTAAGTTTACACATGTACCATGCTTTCCGCACACTGTTAACTTGGTGGTAAAAGACTTCATCAGTGAGGATCACAATGTTCAGAACTTGATTGCAGCTGCCCACACTGTGTGCACCCACTTTAGCTATTCTGTTAAAGCCCGAATGTTTTTTTCAGCAGATTCAGTTTGAAAACATCCTCCTTCTCCACCAGGTGATACAGGAAGTTCCAGCATGGTGGAATTTCACTTACTATATGATGCAGAGAATGCTTGAACAACAGAAAGCCATCCATTAATATGCAGTCCAACACCTCATGCCATGCTGGTGAACCGGGTTCAGACACGAGCCCGAGCCATTAGAGGTCAGCAGGGGAGGGATAGGATTGAGCATCCAGAGGACTGATCTCCTATCCCAGAAGGGTTCCAGGGTACCACCGCTCTGCAGTGGCCCCTGGTGATGACTGGGGACACTGCTAGAGTGGTGCTAGCAAGAAGCGGAGTGCGGTAGATGTCAGCACACTGTGCCTGATGTCATTGCACATTCGTACACCAAGGGGACTAAAGAAAAGAGGGAAATGGCAACACTGTCCATGGCAGCTTGATGGCCGCTACTTCACTGGCCAATGATGCCTGGATCGGCTGTGTGCTGATATTGGATCCTGGCATGGTGCTGGGACATGGGGAGGTCCCTTTTGAGGGTACAGCTGCATATGCCAGCTGGGCGCAACCCTTTCTGGGGTTGGCAGGGAAGGTTGGGTGGTGGCTGGAGATTGCCAGGTCAGTGGCTGCAGGATGATAAAATAAGAGTAAAAAAAAACGAATAACAGAAAACCCAAAACTGATATTCGATGTCAGCCACCTTTGCATTTCTTTATAGCACATGACCACAGCCACTGGGCTCTATTAATACTTGGGTCTAAGAGTGGGGGAAGAATTAAAATTATTGTTACAGGGTGTACAATAGCTCAGGGGGTTAACCCTTTCAGCTGCAACCAGATCTAAAAGGTGAAAGTTGTCAGGGATGATATATGAGTCACATATCATCCCTGATCTTTATTGCTTATTAAATTTGTTTCAACACTATTTTACAGCATCTACAGGGTATAACCAGGTTCTACAGTTTATAACCATGTTCTGTCTGGTTCTACTTGAGTATAATAAAATCTACATATTTTATTTTTCAGGTTTGGGAATGTACATGTAGTACTAAGATTCTAACTGTAAGAATGGTAAGTTTTGCAAAGCTTTGGTGCACTGAGACAGAAACCTATGCACCAAAGTTTTGCAATACATATCATTCATAGTACTACATGTACTTTCCCAAACATGCAAAAACAATACGTCTGTTTGTTTCTTAATTAAGTAGAACAAGGTAAAATGTGGTTATATACCGTAGGACCTGGTTATACTCTGTAGAACCTGGTTGTACTAAGCAGAACCTGGTTTTATGTGGTAGAACCTGGTTTTGCTTGGTAGAACTTGGTTATAACTATTAGAACCCAGTTCTACCTGGTAGAACCTGATTCTACTGGTTTCTGCCTGGTAGAACTATACATGACAGATTTTTTTGTGTGACTCAGGTGATTACTTTTCCTGTGTAAGTATCTCTGCTTGCCTGTTGGTTTCCTGTAAATACAGTGGTAGTCAGAGAAAAGTATACTGTTATCGCGCACTGCACGTGATTGCGTGGTAGCAGTATACATGTTATTCAATGGGTACCGCATTTGCGCAATGCTCAGTATACAGCGCTACCGGTAAACTTTTGCATGATTATCACTGTACATCTATGTAGGATTCCATCCTTGATGGTGGCAGTGGTATCCAGAAAATTAACACTACTGGCAGAATATTCCAAGGAAAGCTTAATGGTTGGGTGGAGATTATTAAGTTACTCATGAAAATCCTTAAGTGTGTCAGGGCCTTCTGTCCAAATTATAAACAAATCATTAATGTAACAGAAGTAAGCAAATGGTTTGTGTGTACAGTGCCTTAAAAAGTCCTCCTCCAAACTGGCCATAAAGAGATTATCATACTGTGGAGCCATCCTGGTGCCCATTGGTGTTCCCATAGTTCTTCACTTGACATATAATTTAGTGAGCACAGAATCTTAGTGTTTTGTTATTCATTAGACTGATACATTGTATAATATATGTGGGTTGAACTCTCTACCTGCTGTTATCTCTGGACAACCTTTGACCTTTAAATTTGGTTCAGCTGAAAGCACATCTAAGATATTCAAGCTCTCCAATGTCACTTTAATTATGTTCTGAAGGCCTGTTTTAAACCAATGAGAATTATTTATGTTTTTTTTCTGCATGTTCAAAGTGTTAATATGGGATTTTCTAAATAACTGTCATAAAGCTTCAGAAGAAGGACTTATTGGACCAAAAGCTAAAGCTATTTGTTCTTTTTGTAACATCCTTTTTGGTCAAATAAAAGGTATTGTACCATTTGTTCTGGATTTGGTCTGTCTCCTGGAACTTCTGATTCACTTTAGCCAAATGTGAGTTGCTCCATGTGGGGAGAGAAACCAGAGGTAGGACCAGTTTACATACTATGCTTGTGTTGGGCTCCTCTGTCTACAGTTGAGGATGAAAAGGATCTGTGAGTTATAACAGCAAAGGTGCAGAAGCAGGTTAAGCAGTGCACAGATGCTGTCAAGCAGGCCAGAAATAGGCTGGTGTGTATTAAGAGGTGGGTGAGCAGTAGAGTAGGAAAAGCAATCCTAGTACTTTACAAGGCCCTTTTCAGGCCCCACCTGGAGTACTGCATGCAGTTCTGATCTCATCCACACAAAGGACACTGAGGCAGTTGAAAAGGTGAAACAAAGTTCCACCAAAATGATCAGCGGTGTGAGGGGCAAAAGCTATGAGGAGAGACTGATGGCCCTTATCCTTTTCACCCAGGAGAAATAGAGGCCCAGCATGCACATGATCTCAGTCTTTTGCATAGTCAAGAGTGTCAACAAGATCGAACAGTCTGAAATGTTTATCTGGTTTCTTCCAACACAATGTCACAATGCATCCTGACGCTCATGGAAGGTAAATTCAGAGGTACTGTTAGGAGGCCCCTTTTCTTCTAGAGAGCATGAACCTATGGAACTACCTAGATGGTAGATATGAAGATAGTACAAGCCTTTAAAGTAAGCCTTGAAAAATGTCTGCTTATTAAGTAAATCACCAGGTACCCTTTGTAGTAGAGTGGTAGGTAATCCCTATAAATTGGTTTGTTTGGCCACACATTTTTATTTCATTTCTGCTTATAAAGAAAGAGAGGCATAGATATGATGGACCTAGAGCACATTCCAACCTTAAATTACTATGTTACAATATAAAGACACTTGACTTGCACTGGCTGTTGGCTGTCACTCCTATGTTTAAAGGCACCTCAGTAGCTATAGGAACTGCTACATCGGGCAGAGTATGCTTAGGAAGTGCATATGAATAAAATGATGGAAGAGCAAGGTTTCTGTAGAGGAATTTTGAAAAGCCTATGTAACTTAGTATGACTTACAGCGTAGATGGCTGGTTGAGCAATCATGAGCGCACAGTCAGAATGCAGCAGGACACATTGACTTTTTTTTTTATTTCATAGGACTCCTACAGTCTACCAGGTATGCCTCCAGAGATGGTTGATAATATTCTGTAGGCATTACAACCTGTTGTGATATCAGATGGAACATGCCATATGGTAACTAAACCCCCCAAATATAGATGAATAATGTCTGCACTGGACATGGGATTGTACCTAGGGACTAAATCTTGTATTTTGGGGGGTTCAAAATAATTTCCAGAACATGGGCTGTTTTGGGAGGTAAAAATACCCCCATTACAATGTGGCAACAGTGTTGTGTTTTAAAAGTCAGGACACGAATGCTCACTTATGTACTGTATCACTTGATTCTACCACTGCTTATCACTCTTTTAAACATGCACACATCTGCTTCAGAATAACATAGATCATGAATAAGTTATGTAGGTGAAAATCCTTTTTAAAGAATGTCAGCTATGAGAAATTTTTCATAAAGGAATAAACAAGATTAATTGAATCGCTGTTTTTAGAAACGTGTCCTCAGTATAGAATGGGATTATAGTGTTATATGATTCAATTCAATTTTATTTTTAACCAGGAACTACACCATTGAGATACTCATTTGCAAGGTGGCCCTGGTGGGGGGACACACATAGTATGCATAAAAGGAAAACACTACAGATTTATACAATAGTTCGCACAATACAGTGGGTAATACATAACAAGGTACAGTCAGATTACTCAGATTTTTACATATCTGCATAAGTGCAAGCAGCTAACTCCATAATACGATTGGAATGGAAGGAGGTAAGGGGGAAGGTAGAGCATGACCCATAAGGTGAGGTAGGAATAGTCGAAGAGAAGTAGGATGAGGAGGGAAAAAGGAATAAGGGAGAGAGGCTCAGAGAGTAGCAGGGCATTGACAGACAGGAGTGCAAAACAAAAGAAAGAAGGGGAGCAGGGATAGCCACGGGCAAATATAGCGGTAAGTGCCTTATAAAATATCAAAAGGGGGGGACCCTAGGCATAGCACTGGCAGTTTTTCTTCTAAACAGGTTTCAGAAGAGATTTAAAGGAGGATAGTCTAACAACTCCTGTCCTAAAGGAGATTTTGCACAGGGACTATGAAATCAACTTTCAGGTCACAAAAACGCATTTTGGGCAGGAGTTGAAGAATGACAGCTGTTGCATTAATGAGGTGCTGTAAAGAAATGGCTGTGTTGTAAATTTGTAGTAAAAATATTAAAAATTACCAAAGATATGAGCCTACATTAGCAAAATTCAATGTAGGCACATAACTTTACTGTGCTTTAATATTTTTACACCAAGGCCGGGATATTGAAGGCAGTTGCACCATACACAATAGGGATGCGCCTGCACAATCACCGAAATGTGCCAAAATGCGATATTCAGCGGCAGCAGAAGCGCAGTGCAAATTCCAATGCGCAAGAGCACAATGGAAATGAATGCATGTGCAACTGCAGGGGGCGTAACCATGCATATGTGGCGCAGTGCGATATTCAACAGCAGGCAACATGTGCAACAGAGGAGCATTCGGAAGTTGCACAATAGCAGACTTGAGCCAAAATAAAAGGGAGCTACTGAGGGAAGGAAGCTTCTGCATGAGAGGAGCCATAGCAGCAGGGAGATGGGAAAAAGCAGCAGGGAGTAAGGGCAACAGAAAGCAGCACAGGAGTGGCCCAGAGGTGGACAGGGGTCACAGGGAGTGTGTGTGTGTGTGTGTGTGTGTGTGTTTGTCAGAGGGACTGTGCGTGTGTGCCACAGAGGAGGGACAGCAGAAGGGCCCAGGTAGGTCACACTGTGAGTGGCACAGGCGGCGCAGTGCCAGGGGTGCACTCGGTGCAGGGGCAGGGCCAGCAGCACACAGCCGGGGGGACCCAGGTAGAGAGCCACCCGGGTGGGGACAACAACCCTGGACATGGCCAGTGCAACCTTCCAGATGGAGGTGGTCATGAGGGGTGTGAGGAGGCAGGGTGCAGGGAGGCGCGGCCGTGGAAGGGCCCATCAGTGGTATGCCCAGAACAGGCTGTACTGCACCCGCGGCAGCTTCAAGCTGTACAGTGACACTGAGACTGTGGGCCGGTACTGCCTGAACCGGACTAATCTCAGGTGGCTCTGTGAGCTGTGCAGTGAGGAGTTGCAAGCACCCACAAGACGGAGCCATGCCCTGTCGGTGGAGACAAAGGTCACGGCCGCCATGTGCCTGCTTACCATGGGCACCTTCCAGAGACCAACAGGGGACACAACAGGCATAACCCAGTTGGCTGCGTCACTCATCCTCACACAATCCCTCAGCGCACTGCTGCCACATGCTGCAGAGTACATCCATTTCCCCAGCACACAGGCAGAGTGTGCAGCAAACATGGAGGAGTTCTACAGGGTAGCACGGTTGCCTGCCATGCTCGGAGCCATCGACTGCACCCATGTCAGCATCTGCACACCACCCGGCCCAGAGGGGGCTGCATACATCAATCGCAAGGGACACCTGAGCGTCAACTGCCAGGTGGTGTGTGATGCTAGAGGGTGCATAATCAATGTCTGTGCCACGCACCCTTGGGGAGCACACGATACCTTCATCTGGCACCAGTCTGCACTGTGCCACAGGTTCGAGAGTGATGACATCCCCACTGGCCATCTAGTAGGTGAGTATGCAGTGCACGCAAGATGATGGGGGCAACGGGGGTGTGTGTGGTGCAAGAGCAGGGGTGCCACGGGACGTGGCCTGGAAGGCAGGGGGCAAAGTGACACAGATCCCCATACTAACAATACCTCACAACACATAGGTGACAGTGGGTACCCACTCTGGCCCTGGCTGCTCACACCATACCAGCGGCCCTCGACCCCAGCGCAGCAACAGTACAATGAGGCACACGCCATGACACAGAACATCATCGAGTGGGTGTTCTGGCAG
This sequence comes from Neoceratodus forsteri, assembly GCA_016271365.2. NCBI lineage: Eukaryota > Metazoa > Chordata > Ceratodontiformes > Ceratodontidae > Neoceratodus > Neoceratodus forsteri. The sequence continues at coordinate 591,506,952 of CM028133.1, read as the reverse complement.
CTGAAGGCTCAGTTCCATTGCCTTGAAAGGTCTGGCGGTGCCCTACAGTACAACCCCTCTAAGGCCTGTGGACTATTCCTGGTCTGCTGTATCCTGCACAACATGGCCACAGACAGTGGGATAGCTGTTGAGGTCGAAGAGGGGAACAGCAGTGGAGACAATGGGGACGCTGGTCCAGCTGGAGGTGGGCAGCCACCCCCTGGGCAAAGGGATCCCCGGCTGGCCCGGATGGTGCAGCAGCACTGGGACACCATCACAGAGGAGCACTATGGACCACACAGGTAGGTGAACTTGTCCATGAGCATGCCCTGGGTATCCAAGCACAGTCAACAGACAGGCGGAAGCAGACACCAAGCCTGGATCAGTGGCAGGGGTGTGTAAATGGGCTGGGGCTCAGACACCATGGCAGAACACAGCAGGGCTGCACACAGCATGCACACACATGCACACCCCCCCATCCCCTGCCCACACAGCCACACGCACACCCACCCCATACATCCCCCACCCACACCGGATCCAACAGAGCCACACCCAGAGGCAGGCACTGGATGTGTCTCAGGCGCTTAGCACCATTACACAGTGGTAGACAGAACTATGCTGGCATCATCATGCACACGCCAAAGTGGCCAGCTGCTGGGCAGGTGTGCACAGGGCCCCTGTGTGTGCAGGCCTGGGTACCACACCCATGCGTCACACACGGAACACCACAGTGCACATAGGGCGGTAGTAGACAGCGGTCATGGAGGGGGTAGGATCAGTCATGCTGTACAGTAGCACTGCCACCACAGATGCGTGGGCAGCCCCACCAAGGCCTGCCAGCCAGCACAGGCTGCTCAGTGGCCTCATGGGGTTGCACAGATGGTCCCCCAAGGGTGACACTGCATGAATGTGACCGGGTTCATGCAGGTGTCTGCAGGCCACCAAACATGCCCACCACAGGCGTGTTTGGTATGCCCACAGCCAAACTAGGCATCAGCAGAACTGGGGTCGCCAGACACCGGCCCAAGGGGTGGACACTGCACTCCAAGGGGTATGCAGCAGCTGGGCACACAACTGGTTGGCCAGTTTTGCCAGGACAGTTATCACCACAGTGGTGTGCCTATCCATGGCTGCAGTCACGTTCACCTGCTGCAGAGCTAACTCTGCCAGGAGCAGGGCATTGTCCCTATTGTGCCGCTCCTCCACCTGGCGCAGCTCTGCACAGAGTGCATCCACCGCTACCATGAGCCAGACCTGCTAATCCACAGAGGCCTGGAGCAGATGGCTGTGGTCATCCAAGGGGTCGTCCACATGGGCACCATGCCGACCTACGGGTGAGACCTGTCCCTGCGGTGCAGTACCCCCTGATGGTGGGCGCTGCACAGTGGTACCATCCTGGGATATTACATCATGCGGTGCACCATTGCCGCCCACCACCACCAGCCCTCTTCAACATTGTCCAGCTGCTGCCACTACCCCTCCGGCTGCTGAGCACTGGGCATCACCAGCGCCACTGTATCGGCACCACCTACATCACTGCCATGGCCACACACCAGTCCTTCCCCACTGGGAATGTGGAATGGGCACAATGACCAGTGGGCAGGTAACCATGCCAACACTGCCCACACAGCTGCCCTGGTGGTCACCTGTCGAGGGTGCCCCCTGTGACACACCAGCATCATTGTCCGGGATGTATGTCATGTCATCATCGGTGATGGAGTCAGCCCCAATCTACGTCTCGGCACACAGGACACCATCCCTGGCATCATGCTGGAACACAGCCAGGGCCTCGTCTGCACCCACACCACAGGCATCAGCCCAGACAGCCATGCAGGGCTGTTAGATGTCAGACCCTTGGACACCGATGGAGGTGGATGTGCGCTCCACCTGTTCCAGGGCCGCACCCTCAGTGGACACACCCACCCCCGCTGCTCCATGCAGATGCTGGGGAGCTGAACGGGAACAAGGTACCATTAGCGGTGCCGACCGACCCCTGGCCCCAACCCCCTGCCACCCTCACACCGCCACCACTGTTTCTACCATGCAGTGATGGGCTGCTGTCCATCTGGAAGCCTCCGTTAGTCACACCCTCAATGGGAAAGCACCGCATGCTGCTGGCCACCTGCTCCTCCGGCAGTGTCAGGCATGGCACAACCTGCTGTCCCCTGCATGTGGCAGAACACATCACCCATATGGCGGCCTCCTTCCCCTTGATCCTCCTCCTGTCAGTGCCAACCTTCTTCTTGCATTCCAGCACAGAATGCTGGTGGCTGCCCTGCTGGTTGACTACACATGCCACCTCCCCCATGCTGTCACCCTGGCCTGTGGTGTGCCCCTCTGTCCACTCAGGAGTGGCTCCCTGTCCAGGTAGGCCTTGAATAGGGCATCCGACTCTGCCCTGGTGAAGTTCGGCCTTCACTTATGCACCCACCCCAGCTCCTCATTCTCCTCACATTTGGACATGCCTGTACCTGTGGAGAAGGACAGGTGTTAACATGGACTGTGCAGTGCCACACCGCCCTTGCAGCCCACTGACCTGATGGCCCCACAGCATGACGCTTACCTTCAAAAGCTGCAATACCGATTCATAGCCTGTGCAGTTCCATGGTGCCCTTATAGTGCAACACATGCAAATGAGGTCATGCACAACTGTAAAGGGATGCAAATGCAGTGGGTGCACCACGGAATGGCTCATGAGCTGATTTGCATCATGGCTGAATATCGCACGGCTGCACCTTGCTTAATGGGGTTGTGCATGCTCAAGTCAAGGCACAGCACTGTGACGTGTGTAGTCGGCCCCACAGCACACATGCGCGCACTGCCGACACGTACGCCAGTGGCACAGCATATGCACATTGCGCAGGAGGCAGCACAGCACCTGGCCACTATTGTGCCTGTGGTGCTTGTGCACTGTATGACCTACAGGGCACATGCACTATAGTGCAGCTGGCACAGTGCCTTCATGCCCTTATTGCACCACTGTGCCATGGTTCCCATCATGCCTCTGTACAGTAGGCCACTGCACAGCGTTGGTGACATGCCCCTACTGCGCACCATATGATGGGTCCCCAATAGCACAGTGGTGCTCTGTGCGTGGCCTGACCCTTGACCCCACAGATGACCTCTGGTCTCTAGGCACCGTGCGTCTGCATGGCTGCTACCCTATTGCACCGCTTAGTGCCTGCGGGATTGCAAATAGCAGCGCAGCACTGTGCTAGCTCTGTACGTGGTCCACGTGTGCTAATGACCACTATTTTGATGTCTGGTTAGCGAGGGACATACCGCACACCAGGGAACATCGTGCTCCAATATGGGGTGACCTAGAGCTCACAAACCTCATGGCCCTTGTTCAGCCACACACTGGGGCCATGTTTGGCCAGGTGGCCTTCCAGAGGCCACAGACGGACATGTGGCAGGAGTTTGTGGATGGCTTAGAGGAGGCAACCGGCAGCCAGTGCATGGTGGAGCATTGTCGCCACCACTATGGTGGTCTACAGCGGTGCAACCCAGACAGGCTGAGGCACCTGCAGGTGTGGGTATGGAGGATTGCAATGCCACAGCCAGGCAGGTGCACATTGACCTTCACCAGTCCTTGGGCACAATGGTCACCATGCCCCATGTCCGGGATGGGGGTGGGTCAGCGCATGTGTTGGTGACTGTGGGTTTGCGCCATGACCGCCCTGCACCACTGCAACCCAGACACACTGCGCGGCACATCACACAGGTTGGGGGTTGGGGGTCTATGGTTCAGACAGGTACTGATGTGTGTCTCTCCATGTTTCCCTTCTAGGCCCTGAAGACAGGCGGAGAGCATGGCTGGCAGTGGCTGGCCAGAGGCAGGACCACACGGGGGAGGGGGCATTGGCCAGCCAACATGGGTGGTGCTGTGGGGCAGCAGCGCCAGGGTGACCTGGACACAGGTGAGTACCATTTTCCCCTATACATATGTGCATGGTGGCTTGCAGGGGTGGGAGTGTGGCATATCCCCTCTGCGCATGGCCCCTCCAGCTGTGCACCACCCATGGTGTCCTCTGCACCATCCTGTGGCCTTGCATATGTGGGCGGGTGTCGCAGGTGGGCTGTGGGTGCACTCAGTGCCTGGCTGTGCCACTGCCATTACACTGCATTGCCAAGACACCGGACAGCCAGGCCGGTGGTGTGCTGTGCATGAGTGGTGATGGTGTGCAGCAGCTTGCATGGCTGTGGTTACATGGGTTGGTGGCTCATGTGGATGCACCCACTGTAGGTGGTTGCATGCCATCCCAGGGGCGCCGGTCACTCATGCACGCCGTGCATGTTGGGTGAGCTGCTTTATCCTGGCCAGGCACTCATACTGTTTCCTCTCCCTTGTCCTGGGTGACCATCATTGGGAGGCAATGGAGACGACCCTCCAGGAGCTCCTGCAGGTGGTGAGGGCCACACTTGAACTGCTGCAGTGACATGAACAGAGGTCCAGGAGGAGGCACCACAGGCACCTAAGGGTGGTGACAGAGGACCGGGGCCACCATAAGGGCCTGATGGCCAGCATTTTTGCTCCTCCCCACCTGGACTGTTCCCCACACACCCTTGACCCCTACCATTGCCTTTCCCCACATTCCCTGCCCCTTTTCCCTACCCCCCTTGTAGCATCCTACCCATACCCCTTCCCTGATGTACATATGTGTAAATAGGTTTTGTTCCCTTGTTGTTGTACTAATACATACATTTCTATTTACATCTATGTCTGTCTCTGATTTGCAGCTGGCACATGGAGCCTTGCTGCAGTGGTTCATGGCTGCTGTGTGGTGGGGCTGTGATGGGCGTGGGTGTGCCTGATGGTGCTCCTCCACAGGTGTGGGTAGGGGCCATGGGCGATCTATACAGGGCATGTGTTGTGCGCCCTGTGCACTGTTCACCTGTGTGATGCTGGCTGTGGTGCGTGTGGCATTTCCTGGGCCCCTCTGTTGGTGTGGCCACTGCCTGTGTGGCTGTGGCCATTGCCACTGCCCCACCTGCATGCACCACTGGGGTCCACGTGGTCATGTGGCTACCGCCACCACATGCTCACCTGCCAGCATGCCTTCCGGGGCAGGCGTACCTATCAGCTTGCTGACACAGCACCCTTGCAGCTGGCACTCTGACCCCATGCCTATCAGCCTGTCATCCCTGTTGCCACAGTAGGCAGTGCCACTGGATGCCCCTTCATTCTGTCCATGTGGACTGGGGTGGTGCCTGTGAGCCGGTGGCTGTCACATGGGGACCCGCTACATGTGGGTGGTGGACAGGTGGCTGTGGGATGACCCAGGCCCATGCACCTGCTGTCAGTGTGTGCGGGCTCATGGAATCCTTGCTACATGGCAGGCTCAACGGCTGCCTGGTGGTGGGTGGCCTGTGGGTTACACAGCACCATGGGATTCACACTGGCATTGCCTATCGCACAGCTTTGATAGGATGCTTGCCGGGGTACCCATTGGACTGGGTCAGCGGGGGCTTTGGGTGTGCCCTGTGTTGCTTCCTGTTTGGCATGTGCCTCCATGCCCCATGGGAGGGTGCTGTGTTACCTGGCGGGATCGGTGCTGTGGCAGGGGTTGATGCATGGGTGTGGGCCCTTGCTCTGCTCCTGTGTTCAGGTGCTTTCCTACATGTGGTGCCATCCTTAGCAGACTTGGTCACATGCGGATTCCCTTGGGTAATGGTGCTGGATCACCCACCTTGCTGTGTCTCCATTGGGGACATGGTGGAGGGCCTTATGTGGGTTGTGGTTGTGTTGCTGGTTGGTCCCACCACCTGTGTTGGGTGGTCACAGTAGTGATGTGATGGGTGTGCACTGCACTCCGAGGCAACTGGATGCATAGGCATGGGGTGGCAGACTGCCTTCATTGCCATGCACTGTTTGGTCACACATCGGGGCTAGGTGTCTCAGATGCACTGTCCTGGGGGGCATCATTGGAATGGGGATGTGGCATGGGTGGGGCTTCACCATCATTGTGTCCTGGTTCCTTTTGGCCAGTGGATGGTCCAGGGGTGCCATGCCCAGTGGCTGGGGTCTACTGGTGTGCATCTGCTGGTGGTTCGCCACTGTGGTTCGAGGGTCGGTGGTCCCTTTTGCACCCATCTGGCTGTGCTGCTCATGGGGTACTGGGTCCACCTCTAGGGGCCTTGCCCTGGTCGGGTGTGGGGGGCTGGGGCTGTCTGTCCTGTTGCATGCTCCTCTGCACCTTGCGCATCCCTGGTTGTTGCTCAGCTGATTCCTGGCTTTGTCCCTGTGCATCCCTAGGGGCACTATTGGACATTGTCCCTTCCCCATTGTGCTATGGTGCATCAGTGGCAATATTCAGCCACATTGTGCAGGCGCACCTTGTCCTGCTCATGGTTTGAATATTGCGCCTGTTGCACCATGGTGCACTTGATTTGCACCTGCTCCTCTATTGCCCATCATTCTGGCGCAGTTTGAATATCCCGGACCCTATTTTTAACATAGCCTTATTATTACCCCACCTCATGAACAAGGGCAGAGAAAATGTTCAGCTCCTGGCTGAAAGGTGATTTCGCACAGGGGCCGCAAAATCACCTTTTGGAATTTAAAAAAATATATTTTGGCAAGGGTTTTAAAAATGACAGCTGTCACATTCATGAGGTGCTGTAAAGATAAGAAGAGAGAAAACTGCTGCACCTGGGACTTGGTGTGCCAGGTCAATATACGACAGTTTAAACAGTACATTCAGAAATATGGCGACCGGCACCTACCAAAAGCCAAAGCATATGTATTGCTTATATATTGCTTGTAGACAAATACAGGACATAAGCTGAAGATAAGCACTCACCAAGCCAAGATGTAATAAACTTTTTATTCAACCATTAAGCTCCATAAAATCCAAGGATTCAAATCCAGTGCAAACAGTGCAAACAGCAATCCAAATATGTCCACAGTTAATCCATATGAACCCAAATGAATCTGAACAGAAAAAAAGCAGCAGCCCACTCCACTCTCTCCCACACAATGTATCAAATAGGTAGGGCAAAAGCTCAATCACCCTGATACACTGTGCGGGAGGGAGTGCAGCTGGCTGCTGTTTTTTTCTGTTTGGATTCATTTGGATTAAGTGTGGACATATTTGGATTGCTGTTTGCAATGTTTGCAATGGATTTGATCATGACAATGGGGGATTGGACAACCCCAGGGTCATTGTAATATTTCTGGCCACAATCGCAACAGCGAGGGATTGGGCACTCCCTCTGTCATTGTATTGTTTCTGGGGGGGTGTTTGGTGGTGGGTGCTGAGAGGGACAGTCAGGTGGGAGGGATATAAATAATTAATAAAATGAAATTGGTATTTCTGACCATGATTGCAACACTGGAGGATTGGGCACCCCAGTTTCAATGTAATGTTTCTGGTGGGGTGTGGGGGGTGGGTGCCGAGAGGGAGGGTTGGGTGGGGCATATTAATAATAAAAAAAGGAAATTGGCAGTCCCAGCAGAATACAGCATAGTCCACTGTGAACAAGATGGCCACTGTACAGTTCTGCACATGATCTAGTGGTTGCACATGCACAGTACAGATTGGTGGCCATCTTTGACATGGTGGAGTGTGACGAGTTCTGCTGTGACTGCCGACAACCTAAAAAAATAGTGCAGTGCAACTCCCAGTGCAGACAGTGAGCGAAGGGCTTCACAGTCATGGAGGTGACTGTGTGGCAATTCCAACATGTTGTCTGGTCAGAAGGAATGCGCTGCCTGCCTTTTCCTAGCAAGAAATCTGCAGGGCTATGCCCACTGCAGCCCTAAAAAAGGAGAGGAAATGTTGGGCAGAAGAATGACGACAGCCATATTATGTAATTTAAATTAATTGGATGAGTGGAAGGGGCATTGGCAGGCAACAGCAGTGAATACATTACCAACTTGGTAGATATAGGTGAAAACCCAGGCAACACTAATATAAAACATAACATTAAGTCACTTAAAATATGATATGCTAGATCATTAAAAAATTAAAATGGAGACATTAAAAACTGAAATCAGTAAAGAATACTCTGATCTGATCTCCATTACTGGGACCTGGTTGAATGATAACAAAGGTTTGGGTCACAAAATGGCTGGGTCCACCCTATACAAAACTAACATAAAAAACAGGACTGGTGGGGGGAGTTGCTCTATAAATTAACAATTGTCTGTGGAGAATACAACTTAAAAATCAGGATTTTACTGAAGGGTTACCACTTGAAACTGTATGAGAAGAAATTATAAGTAATGGTAAAGCATCTATTGTTGGCACTTGTTATAGGCCACCAGATTATAGTATTGAGGCCTCACATCAATTATTAGAAACAAACTCTGGCCACAGCCACTACAGCTGCTAATGCATTAACCTGATCAGGGTGTTTCATGGGCTTAAACATAAAGATGAATTGTGGTAGTCAGCTCTGTATGTAAATTTTCATTTTTGGTAAAGTTAGATCATTTATCTGGTTGATCCTGTGTTTCCCATGTGTTTAAAAGGTGAGCAGTGACTGTGTCTTATACTAGATAGGAAAGAAGAGGGAGTTCCACACCAAGGCCTTCAAGTTATGGTGGAAGGAATGGTGCAGAGAGGGAGAAGTATGGCTACAGTGGCGACTGTGGGCCAACCTGGAAAGATAGTTGCCTATACCAAGGTAGTGGCCTGCTTCCATCAAGGAGGGAACCATAGTCCTCAGTGAATGTTTTAAATGTTACTTCAATGGACATTTAAAGTAGATGGGGGTTGATAGAAGAAATAGGGGAGGCGAAAGTGGGCCACCACAGGCTGTTATACAGAGTAGGAAGATCCTGGGGGGAGGTAGTCCCACCAGAATGCAAGTTATTCAAGAAAGCAGAGTGCTAGCAAAGGCGGAAGTGGGAGTGAGGAGCAGTCAAAGGAGAAAGGTGAGGAAGGAGGAACAATTGGAAAAAAGGAGAAAGTGAGAAGAGTGCTGAGGGATGGTGCAAGGTTTGTATTGGAAACTCCGTGAGAGGAGAGGAGAGGAGAGTGAAAGAGTTCAATATGTACACCATGGAGGAGAGGACGGAGAGTTGGGATGTGACAGAGCCCTTTAAATACCTAACAGGGGCTAATAAGGTACAGGAGGGAGATATGTTTCAGAGAAAAGAGTGCTGTAGAACAAGGGGTCATAATATGAAGCTGGAAGGAGGTAGATTCAGGAGAGATGTGAGGAAGTACTTCTTCACAACAAGGGTGGTGGATTTCTGGAACAGCCTTCCATGTGAAGCAGTGGGGGTGAAACCAGTGGCTGGTTACACAAATGCCTCAGATAGGCACAAAGGAATCCTAGTAGGAAGGAAGACAGTGGAAGAGACAGTGCTGTGGATCTGCAGCAAAAGTGATCATAATTAAAAATGGATAGACTAGATGGGCCCAGTAGCCATTATCTGCCATCAGTTTCTATGCTTCTATGTTTGACAGGTTATGTGATTCAAATGAATACAGTTTGAAATTATTAATATGCATAGCATTGATACTGTAAACTGTGTGGCACATATAATTCATGTTGTACTATGCTACACAGATACAGTAATCAAATAGGTAATAATATATGCATTGAGCAAGGGAGAAAAAGATCAAGGGGAACACGTGAAACAATATACTACTCATAAAATGGTGACACTATGATAGGTACACACCGTTTGAAGTCACTGTATTAAGATGGTACCCAGCTGTATACCAATGCTGAGTTAGCTACAATATGGGAGTTTAGTTATTTTTGTTTTATTTTTAATAATCCAGACATTGTCTGTACAGAAATGACACACAGCCAAGCATGTGACCTTGTTCTTTTTTACCACTTTATTCATTTGGGAAATCACTTGTAACATTACTGCAATTCTGTTCAGTCAATTAAGTTTTGGTTTGGAGAAAGGAAAGGGGTGAAAGAGACAGTGCTGTAAATCAAATTGAGCCTGCAGCAAAAGTAATCATAATTAAAAATGGGCAGACTAGAAGGGCTCAGCAGTTATTGTCTGTCATCAGTTTCTATTTTTCTATGTATGACATGTTGTGTGATTCAAATGGATACAGTGTTCAATTATCAATATGTACAACGTCAATACTGTAAACTGTGTGGCACACATAATTCATGTTGTACTATGCAACACAAATACAATAATCATATGGGTAATAATATTTGCATTGAGCAAGGGGGAAAATCAAGGGGAACATGTTAAAAGCAATATACTACTCAATATACATATGATGGTACCCAACTATGCAGTATAGCAATGTTGAGTTAGCTATGGTATGGAATGTTATAGTTTTGTTTTATATTTAATAATCCAGATACTGTCTACACAGTAATGACACACAGCCAGGGATGCTCCTTACAATTTGTGACCTTGTTTTTTTTTGTTTTTGTTTTTTACCACTTTATTCAATTTGGGGAAATCACTTGTAAGGTGGCTGCAGTTCTGTTCAGCCAATTAACTTTTGGTTTATTTATGTGTGCCTTTTACAAGAGAGTACTGTACATATTAATGGTTGTGACACAGTGTTACCCTTAGGACAGGTTGTGGTGTGCATTAGAATAGATGTAAAAATTGTGATGCTGCACTATATGTCAAGTAGAAATGGTGTCCCGGAATTTGAGCATCTGTCCCTGAGTTTAGTGGGTAGTGTCCTCATTTTGGTTTTGGCAGGGTGAGAGATATGCATTTAAGGGTAGCCAGATGTTGTGGCTAACACCCGTATGATTTCTTTGCAATCTCCTATGATACCCCTTGCAACTCCATAAACATTATTTGCCTAGCATTTACATCTCCTACAAATAAAAAAATCATGAGAGTTCCAATGCCACTAAGAATTAGGTCCTGAAAGTGTTAACATAAATAGTGTTGTGTGAAATTCAGAAATTTCATTACATGAAATATTTAGCAAAATGTGTGCATTTTGTGAAATATTTTGCTGGTGCGAAATTTCATCCAAAAATTGTGAAAATTCACCTGAAAATGGTGAAATTTAAAATATGGAATGATGAAAATTGCTGCATGCAGGTGAAATTTCACCATTTGTGGGTGACATTTTTCAAGTTCACACCCAGCGAAATGTTTCACAGAATAATTTTGTTGCAGTTTCACGACATCTCTAAACATAAACCAACTCACCAGACAGGAGGGGAGAGAGATAGGAAACTGTAATTTGAAACTCCTCTGGAGTTAGCTTGCTGATCTGTTCAAAGTTATGTCCATAAATTACTTACCCTCCCAAGACCAGCAAATCACATTTCAATAATATATAAAATTAACAATCCAGCAAGTGAACATAATTAATCCTATGTTAAAACAGATCAAATAGACTTCTAATGTTTTCTTTTGACAAATGCCTGGTACAACTAATTGAAGTGTTTATCTCTTCCAGTCTGGGTTGTTGAATTAGGAGAAGGAATCACTTCTGTACCAGCTTTTGCTTTGGGCTGAGGGAAGGTCTAGGAAAAGTTTCCAATTGCACTGCTGGAGACAGTTTAACTTCTTCAAAGAAGTGTAACCTGCCTTTGTGATTACTCGGGAACACTAGCTGTCAGGTATGATGAGAGACAAACAAGCTGAAAAACCTGATGATTGGAGAAATGCTATCTTCCTTGTCTTTGAAAAAGGATGTAGAGTTAACATCCAGTTATAGACCAATTAGTTTAACACTGGTCCTGTGTAAAATTATGGAGACAATAGAAACATAGAAACATAGAAACATAGAAGTTGACTGCAGATAAGGACCGCAAGGCCCATCCAGTCTGCCCATTTCTTTTTCTACCTTATAAATGTGCCATCGGCCTTTGCTCTGTCAGTGACCTATCTATTCATAGTCATTTGTATTGCTCCCTTATGCCTATCCCATGCCTGTTTGAAGCCCTGCACTGTATTCATAGCCACCACTTCTTGTGGTAAGCCATTCCATGCATCTACCACCCTTTCTGTGAAAAGAATTTCTCACATTCCCCTTAATCGGCCTCCCTCTAATCTCATGCTGTGTCCTCTTGTCCTGCTATTTTCTTATATTTAAACATGTTAGACTCTTTCACCTTGTTTATGCCCTTAAGGTGTTTAAATGTCTCGATCATATCACCTCTCTCCTCCTTTGCTCAAGGGTATACATATTGAGCTCCGTTAATCTGTCCTCATATGTCTTCTGATGCAGTCCCTGCACCATTTTGGTGCCCTTCTCTGGACTGCCTCAATTTGGTTAATGTCCTTGTGAAGGTGTGGCCTCCAATACTGCACGCAGTACTCAGATGGGGCCTAACTCAATGTCTTGTACAGAGGATTATTACCTCCCTTACGACTTGTGATACCTCTACTAATACACCCTAACACCCCTAGCCTTACCTACTGCTTTAGAGGTCTGCTTGGATGATTTTAGGTCATCAGTGATGATGATGCCCAAGTCTCTTTCTTCCTTTGTGACTGCTAGCAACTTTCCTCCCAGCCTATAAGTGGCTTCAGGTTTCTCTTCCCTATGTGCATGATTTTGCACTCTTTGCATTAAATCCCAGTTGCCACTCTTCTGACCATTCTGCTAGTTTATCCAGATCTCTTCTCATTCTGCCCACACCATCTGGATCATCTACTCTGTTGCAGATCTTGGTGTCATCTGCAAAGAGACAAGCCTTACCCTCTAGTCCATCTGCGAGGTCACTAATGAAGATGTTGAATAGGACTGGCCCCAGGACTGATCCCTGAGGTACCCCACTTGTGACTTGCATCTCTTCTGACTGTATACCATTTACTACCACTTTTGTTTTCTGCCAGTCAACCAGTTTGCCACCCAGTTGACCAACTTCTGACCCACCCCGAGCCTACCTAGCTTATTTATCAATCTTCTATGTGGAACAGTGTCAAAAGCTTTGCTGAAGTCAAGGTAGGCGACATCAACTGCTCCCCTTGGTCCACCACTCTGGTTACCCAGTCAAAGAAATCTATGAGATTAGTTTGACAGGACCTTCCTTTGTAAACCCATGCTGTCTTGGATCCTGTGCCCCTATGGATTCCAGGTGTTGCACTATCCTTTCCTTAAGGAGTGCTCCATAATCTTGCCCACTACTGAGGTAAGACTGACCGGTCTGTAGTTCCCGCCTCCTCCCTGCTACCACTCTTGTGGAGTGGGATCACATGAGCCCTTCTCCAGTCTTCTGGGACCTCTCCTGTGCTCAGAGACTCACTAAACAATTCTGCTAATGGCTCTGCTAGTTCCTCCTTTAGCTCCTTAAGTACCCTGGGATGTATGCCATCAGGTCCCATTGCCTTATCCACCCTGAGCTTAGCAAGGAATAAATAATTAAAACAACTAATACGCACAGGTCGACAAACAAATCGTAGTATGGATTCACAAACAATAGGCCGTGTGGTATAAACTTCTTAGCTTTTTGTGACCCTATTAGCGAATAATTAGATCATAACGTACCTAGCAATGTAAAGCTTTTGACAAGGTACCACATGCAAAGCTTATAAACAAAATTATGAATATGGCATTCAGTATTAAAATGATATAATGGTACAGAGCTGGTTGAATAATAGATATCAGAGGGTAAGAATAGAACACATCTCAGATCAAAATTAAGGTAGGTAGTGGTGTGTCGCAGGCATCTCTACTGGGACTTGTCTTGTTTCCATTATTTTGTTGGAGATGTGCACTTTGGCATCAATATTAACACAGTAAAGTGTGTTGATAACATTGTATTGGGGGGGGGGCCTTCCTTGACACATGTAAATTCCTACATAATACACGAAGATTTAAACAAAATCTATGCATAGGTCAGAAAATGTGGGATGTTCTTTAAAGATGAAAAATGTGTGATGATACACATGGGTAAATATATTCATAGGGTCCAATATTATCTTGAATGCACTAAACTTAAAACTGTGGAGAAGGAAAGGGACCTTCGGGTGATTATACAATCCAACCTCACTTTTACAACTAACATCAATACAGTTGTAGCCACATAATCGGGACATGCTTAATGGGGATGTTCCCTCTAAGGGGACAACCCCCTGGGCACTGATTAAGTGGCTGTTCAACTCAATAGAAGTAACACCCCTTTAAAGGGGACATAATAATCCCTTTATTGGGGATGTTTTGTGACTGTGTTCTCTGCTGTCCTCTCATCATCTGCCATTATACCTACTAAGATCATTGAAAATGTACACCTAATCAGGTGTGGCTAATCAAGTAATCAAGTAATGAGTATAAAAGAGTCACATAATGCAAAGATACATAGGCTAAAACTAAAACACACCGAACAGAATATACAGTGATATTCAAACTATCTCAGGAACTGTAATAAATAGGGTTTATCACTACAAGTATTTGAGTTTAATTTTGGATAGTAGACTTTCTTTTCAAGTACACTTGAACTATATAGCTAAAAATTGAGACAGCTATTAGGTTTTTTTCTATAGGAACCAGGCTTTATTTAGTTATACATTGCTAAAGCTGTTGGTAACTGCACTATTCCTACCAATTCTTGATTACGGTGATTTTATCTACAAAGATGCATCAGGCCTGCTGTACCACTCTGTATAAAAATTGTATAATCCTGTATAGCTACAGTCAACTGTTTTAACTAAGGCCCACTTGGCCTGCTTTATCGCCTTGTTTAACTTGCTTTCTCACTTTGTTTAACTTGCTGTAAAACTGTTGTCTAATTCTGTTATACCTCCCTGTTTAACCCCAACTGCCATGTACTCTGCTGAAAATGTTGTTCCCTTATATCTTTGATGTGGAGCATTTGCAAATGAGTCCTTGACTCAAAGATTGTATTCTGAAGCATCAAATAAATAAATAAATAAATCAGGTGCACTGTTGAGCACGTTGGATCCATTATTCAACAGTGCAGTGAGATTCGTTACAAAATTGCCTTATAGAATGCACAGTTGCACTTTATATAGGGAGGTAGGTTAGACCTCCCCATCTGAGAGAAGGGAGGATGATCTGTACATTTTTGTATATAAGTTTATGCTAGGACCTTTACCCTCTTTCTTTCTATGTAAGTTGCAATTCAAAAACCTGTTGAAATACACCTTATGTTCTTCATCCAGAGATAAATATCAAATACCAAAAACCAGATCTAACCAGGGGGACAAAACTTTGGCCGTATTAGTACCAACGGCCTGGAATGTAATTAAGAACAAGATGATTTTGTACTAATTGCCAACATTGGCACATTTTTGAACATTATTAACAAGTACAGTGAGTAGGCATTGTAACTATTTTGATTAAATTTGCACTTCTGTTGACACAACTAATTTTGTCCTTAGAGTTATGTTTTAAATTGTGTAACTATGTATGTGTGTTTGTTAGTCTTGTAAATGTTTTAATTGTTTGGACGCATTTGTAAAAGAATTTTTTTTCTCAATTATGCTTTCCAATAAGTATGACTATGACTATGGCTATGTCTCTTGTGGTTACAGTACCTGTGCACATTTATCTGTGGAATTGGAAGCAGAAGGTGGCACTGCTGCTTTACCTACCGCTGAGAATCCCCTCACTGATGTTCCCCTGCCAGAGAGTCTCACAGAAGAGGAATTTCTAAGTTTCATTGACATTGACGCCGAGGAAGCCATGGAGGGGGATCTGACTGTGGTGACAATTTGCAAGGCATTGAACCCTTCAGATGAAGAAGATGAAGTGACTGATTTGGAGAATCTGACAGAGCTGTCCTCCATCAGCAACAAGGAAGCACAGCTTCTCTGCAGCCACATTAGGGATTCGTGCCTACAGCATGGCAAAATGGAAGAATGGGAGCACATCTTTAATCTCGAGGGGGTGATTACCAGGGAGATGGCCACTGAATCAAAACAGAAGAAGATCACAGATTTCTTCATGCGAAGACACAGAGCCAGACCACAGGACAGGTAAGTGTGCCACAGTGCTCTGTACTGTTTTAAACTACAGTATTTTAATGTTTTTGTCTCAATAAAATAAAGTCACATTCGCACAAACTGAGACAAACAGCAAAAACTCTCAAAAAGAGCTGTAATCACTACACTTTAATGTACTGTATGTCTCTGTTCATTCCTGATGTTTGTTGCTGTTGCTCTGTTCGTCTCTGTTCATCTCTGTTGCGGTTGAAGTCTTTTTGATCTTCTGTTATTGGAGATGACTGCTTAAAGGGGACAAAGACCCTTCTACAGAGGCATCTTCTTTAGGCAGCTTCGACTGTAACAATAACAACACAACCATGGCTCTTTGTCTCCTGAGAAATATCAAGAGAAATTTCAGCAGCAGGCACAGGGGAATAATTCTACCTCTATACCGATCATTAGCTAGACTCTTTATGGACTTCTTTTTGCAGTTTTGTTCACCAGCAGCACACAAAGACACAAATCATATAGAAAAGGTGCAAAATAAATTCACCAAACATATAAATGCTGTGGGAAAATTGTGTGCCAAAATGGGTTTAATACAAAAGGATTGGTGTTTGGTGATAAGGGCAAATGAAAAAGGGCAACACCAAAAAGGGTGAAGTCAAAGTGGTGACAGCAATTTGAGCAGCCTGTGACAAAAATAAAACCAGGTCATATGAGCACCGCTTGTGTGGTGGTGGCTGCGGCTCCCAGGAGCCATAGTAAGGGGATTATGGGGGGCTTAAAGCACTGTTTCTGTGTGTCTCTTATGGTGTTCTTTTTTTCCACCATGTGTCACCCATTTTATTGATCACCCTAAAGTCCATGCCCAACTTGTGGTCACCCTTTTTTGCTGTTGCCTATTGTGCATTCACCCTTATGACATAGTACCAAAAGAAACATAACCACAATACCCAGGGATATGGTAATCAGCTTCAAGGAAGAATGT
The DNA here is from genome assembly GCA_016271365.2 of Neoceratodus forsteri. Taxonomy (NCBI): domain Eukaryota; kingdom Metazoa; phylum Chordata; order Ceratodontiformes; family Ceratodontidae; genus Neoceratodus; species Neoceratodus forsteri. Next base: position 591,490,183 of record CM028133.1, on the reverse strand, counting down.
ACAAAACAAAAACTAGAGGTTCATATTATACATAAAGGGTGATTAAATACTGGAAAAGACTACCAGAAACCATTGTTACAGTGCAATGTTTAGATTCTCTTATGAAATACTTGGATCTCTACATGGGTACTTGTACTGATTTAATCACTGAGTAGTGGGAGGAACAGGCTAGAAGAACCATAATAGGTCTATTCCTGTTTTTTAGATACCTTGACAGTAACTTTAGTAGTAACCTGTGACTACTTTAAACATCTTAGTCTTTCTCTGAGGCACTCAGTTTGTTTTAGTTAGGCTTCTGTAAATTGCGCGCACTTCATGAAAGGGCCTATGAATTCTTTTAGCCTTTTTAATGCCAGGTTGTACACTCCCCTGCACCTTTAACATGGCTGATATGTACTTCCCCAAATAGATAATGAGGTGTTGTGTCAGTGCAATGTTTAGATTGTTTTATGAAACACTTGGATCTCTACATGGATTCTTGGACTGATTTAACCACTGAGTAGTAGGAGGAACAGGCTAAAAGGACCATAATGGGTCTGTTTCTGTGTCTTATATTCCTTGATAGTAACATTAGTTGTAACCTGAGACTACTAGAAACAGAAAGCACAAAAAGCATGGCACCAGCCACCAGATTATATGCTGAATTAAGTTTATTACTCACAGTTCCAGAGTAGATAAAAACTTGAGAACAATGCCACTCAGTACTGTAAGGTGCTCACACCACTAAGGCCTGACCAGTTTCATGCATGCCTGAAGAAGTGCTTTCTGTTTATTTCTGTAGCACTGGCAAAGCTAGATACGAAACCGTTTTTCCCATTTGAACTACTAGAAACATCTTAGCCTTTCTCTGAGGCTCTCAGTGTGTTTTAGTCTGGCTTCTGTAAAATCCTTACATTTCTTGAAAGGGCCTATAAATTCTCTTATTTTTATTTATTTAATAACATTCGGAATTACAACTCTTTGAGCCATAGACTTCTTTACAAAGGCCCCACATCAAACAACAATAAGGACATACATAAAGTATTAAGCAGTACAGTGTTCAAGTAACAGAAACAAGAGAGAAAACAAGTAATGGATGTTACACATACAAAAAATGATAAAATATTATAAGTACAGTGATCTTGGAAGAAAGATAATGCACAAAAACACGAAGACGGGGATACTGAAACAATAGTCTTTGGGACAGGAGGACCCAGCGTCATCCATAATATGCATAATATTTAGGTAGCGCATGAATACACATTTTATTTTCCATATATATCATAACATTTATGACATAGATTTATACTACACAGCACCACCAAGAGGAGGGAGCCGGTGGAAGAGATGGTTAGGGACAATCACAGGCTGAAGATTCTAGCAGATGTACTTTGAGAGTGGTCTTGAAGGGACCAGTTCTGGGCTCCAGGGAGATGGGGGGGGATGTTGAGCCAATGGGGGGGCTCTGTAGAGAAAGGCTCTTTGTCCAAGGGAAGTTCATCAGTGGGGGACCAGTAGGCAGATCTCAGTAGAGCTACGGGAGGTTCTGATCAATGGGATGGGATAGATGAGGCTATGCAGACCATGCGGCACTTGACCAAGGTGGATTTTCTTGGCCAGGAGGCAGGTATGGTACCTAAGATGGGCATCAAATGGCAATCATTCGGCAGGCTTATAGAGATCACAGGAGTGTGTCCATCTGTCACAACCCATGACCAGTCTACATGCTTTGTTTAGGGCAACTTTGATGCATCACAATGCCGTGGGGTCAGCAGTGCTGTAGATGACAATGCATAATCTACCAGGGAGAGGACTGAAGGGGTAACGGCCAGTTGGATAGCCACCGGGGGAAGGCAGTCTTTATTGTGGTACAGAAGCCCAAGTCTGGAGTTGATAGCGGAGGACAGTTGTTGGATATGTGCATGGTAGGTGAGAGATGTGTCAAGGGTGACACCTAGTTATTTGAACAAATCAACCAGCTCAAGTGGGGATCATAGTGAGTTGGTGATGGTCAGTGGGAAATCACGATGAGGACTCTGACAGTGGGCAAAGATAATTGATTTTGCTTTCTTACAGTTTAGAACTAAGGGGTGTTAACTGAACCATGTCTCAGCTTCAGTGAAAAAACCCTGCAGGGCATGAGGGAGAGAATCAGGGCAGGGGTTGCTCCAAGAAATTACCTCATCGTCCTCACAGAGCAGAATTTTTCCAGGGCATGAGCTGGGGAGGGAGTTTAGGAAGAGGCTGAAGATTAGGGGCCCAAAGATGGAGCCTTGGTGTACTTCTGAATGGACCTGGAGGCTGGTTGATAGAGTGGAGTTAATTTTCACCTGCTGGAATCTGTCAGAGAGGTAACCTTTGAACCAAGTTATTGTTTCTTCTGAGAGCCCCAGGGAGGGAAGGGAAGCCATAAGCATAGCATGATTAATGGTACTGAATGCCTTTGTGAGATCAATGTGCACCGACCACACTAGGTGACCACGTTCTAGGGCACTGTGGATGTAGGAGTCTTATTCTAGGAGGGCAGTGGTGGTGCTGTGGCCCTGGCAGAAACCATGCTGTTCAGGGCACAGTAAGTTATATTTAGACAGGTGGTCCATCAGCTGATCAGCCAGTATTTTTTTGAGGGCCTTGGAGAGGGGAGGTAGAAGGGAGATGGGATGATCGTCATTGGGGGAAAGGCGGTCTCCACTCTTGAAAATAGGGGTGATGATAGCTCATTTCCAGAGGGCAGAGAATTACCCTAAGCTAAGGGACAGATTCAAAAGTTTGGTAAGGGGTCGAAGGACCTCCTTGAGGGCTAGCCAGAGGAGCTTCAGGTCAATGGAGTCACTGCTAACATGGGACTTGGCAAGGGCTTTGCAGAGGTATCTCCTAGCCTTCCACATTGAGATGATTCAGAGGTGAAAGTGACGGCTGTTGGAAGGTGGGCTGCAACCAGGAATGGGGTCTAGTGGGGTGAAGAAGTTGGAGGATAGGACACTACTGAGATCTGAGAATGTGGTGTTTAGGGTGTCTGCAATGGACTGGGGATCCTGTGTTAGGTTACCATTAACCAAGAGCTGGGCAGGCGGTTGGCAGACTTCCCATTAAATTCCTTTGTTTTTCCAGAAATGTCTTCCTGAGCCCCATGTGGAGGAGAGTGCCTGTTGATAATGGGTTGCCTTGGCATGGCAAATTGCCCAGGTACATTTGTTTCTGAGCTCACAATATCGTTGTTTAGCCAGTGGGAGTAGTGAATCTAAGACCTTATTCCAGAGATTATCTTGGTGTTTCATTTGGTCAAGCAACTGTTGCGATATCCAGGAGGTGTTACGGTTTTTAGTGATTTGCTTCTAGAAAGGGGCAAAGTTGTCACAAGCAGCATTGAAGGTATTTATAAAGTGGGATAGGTCGGTATCAATTGATTGGGTGCTATTCATTGGGGACCAGTCAGAGTTAGCTAGGTAGGTTTTGAATTGGTGAAGCACACTTTTTTAGGCGTCTACAGTAGGACACAGTAGGGGGAGCACACAGTAGGGGGAGCAGTGGGAGTTTCATTGGACCATATGCAGGTTACTAGGCAATGGTCACTAAGGGCATCAGGGAGTACTGAGACATTAGTGATGTTGTTGCAGCAATTGGTGAGGATAAGATCCAGCAATGAGAAGGTACCTGATTTGTCAGTTGGCCTGGTAGGAGATTGTATAACCTGAGTGAGGTCGAGCACAGCAGCTGAATCCTTATAGGGAACGGAGGATAGGGACAGCCAATTGACATTAAAGTCCCCTATGGTGATAACTTCACTGTTGGAGGGGAGTTGAGAGATTCAGGACATCACTGAGGGGAAGACAAGTCTCTGATTTCACAGCAGGATGTGGACAGCCATGACATACAGTGTTTTGCTAGGTTCACCAAGGTGTATCTTGGCTGTGAGTGTTTGGGCACCATGATCGAGGGGAGGGAGATGAACTGGCAATGATGAGAGGGTGTTTCTAATGTAGAGGGTGCAGCCACCATCTTGTCTAGCCATTCTGTAGGCACAGAAAAGGGGGTAGCCTGGTAGGCTCATGGCCAAGTCTGGGATGTCATGGGAGAGCCATGTCTTGGATAGGGCCAGTACATCTAAGGAATGCTGGGCTAACCACCCTAGGAGTAAGATTAACTTTTTTTGCAGCCTACATATGTTGATTGCAGTGATCTGGAGCCCATGCATTCTGTTGCTAGCTGGGGAGCATGGGAGAGTCAGCCCAGGATTAAGGTGCACATTCCTGATAGGAGGAGGAGGAGGGCATGTCACAGAAAGGCTGCTTTAGCAAGTTTGTATTTTGGAGGTTTGGGACTTCTGAAGGGAGAGGGTATTGTGGCAGAACAGGGGGTTGGAATGGAAAGGGTGAAATGCATAAGGAAGAAGGAGGGTGAAGGGTGGGTGGAGAGAGTGGATGGGACTACTTGAGAGGGGGTGAGCCACTCCTGTTCAGTGAGGCTGGAAGTACCACAAGGTGTGTGTGTGGGGGAAATGATAGGAGTGAATGGATATTGTGAGAAGAGGATGCTTGGAGGATGGAGGAGGGGAGGTAGGCCCCAGATAAACAATAGTAGGCTCCAAAGGTGAGGCACAGTGATGGAAGACCAGAGGGAGGGGTTAAGATACTTAATATAAGGGAGACAGATGGACAGATCACACAGTACAGAGGTGGGGTTGCAACTTCAGAGTAGAAGGTACTGGGATCTAATCTTGGGCAGGAGAGAAACACATAAGCACTACAAAAGTGTGCTGTTTCCTGGTAGTGATGTATCAATATACCTGTGGTTTATCCCAGGTACTAATTTGTTATTGAAGTAAAAACAATCTTGTGGACCTAGGTCAGGATCTTAAGACTTACAGGCCATGGTTCATTGAATTGTGGGACTAAGATGCTTATTGTAAGGGAGAAAGATTGTCTAGTCTCTTACTACAGAGGTAGTGTTGCTGACTTCAGAGTAGAAGGTACAGGGTTCGAAACTCAGACAGTGAGAAAACACATAGGAACTACAAGGGTATGCTGCCACCCGGTGGTGATAACTGATAACTTGTTGATGGCAAAGTGGGGACTTAGAAAAAAACCATAACAGGAAGTCACATGACCAGTGACATGAATAAAAGGAGAGTCGAGCTTGCTTCCTGGGGTAGGTGGGGAGTCAACGTAAAGCGCTGATGGGTAAACACCTTCCTATAGTGAGCTGAGAGCAGGAACAGTCTGAATTACCTTTACAGGCTGTCTCTGAGTCCACTCCCCAGTGTGGAGGTCTGTGTAGCCAGGTAAGAGTGTGCTGAAGGGGGTTTCCTTGGAGGACCTAAGAAGGGAGGAACAAAGCTAGTTTAGTGTTAAAGTCTCTGGTGGGAAGACAGACAATGGGGAGTTAGCTCACACTGCACATGCACAAACTTCCGTGGAGCAGTAACAGCGATGGGAAAGATTCAAAACAGGTAAGAGAGTAAATTACACCTTAAATCTCAAGTAAGATATTTAACTCTATGCACAGTTCATGCACCAAAACAACAGCTACAGAACACAGTTCTCATTAACTGAGCCCCTAGTATAGTTACCCCCCACCCTAGAACAGGAAAGCTAAATTCAGATAGTACAAACAAATCTTAAGGTAACAGCTAGAACTGCCCAAAAATGATGCTTGCAGGAGCATTAAATCACAGAACCAGTCTCTATCAGTAGCATTTGGTGGATTAAAAGTCCCAGAGTAGAAGCCAGTAAACACCCTTCTAGAGTGAACTGAGAGCAGGAACAGGCCGAATTACCTTTACAAGCTGTTTCTGAGTCCAGTCCTCAACGCTGAGTTCTGTGTAGCCAGGCGAGAGTGTGCTCTTAACCTGTGATCACAGAATAACGATTGCCATTACAGCAAGTGTACATCACCGAGAAAACAAAAAGGCGATATACACTCCTAGTGAGGAAACACAGTGAACATGCAAAAGGTTGTTCTGAAGGGGGGGCTGTGCCCTCACCCCCCCCCATTAATGTTGGTGTTAAATTAATTATTTTTCCAACTGTTTTTCGCAAAATGTTCAATATTTTACTCCAAAAATTTGTAAGAAAAGGGCATGATTGAATCAGATGAATCAAAGTTCCTAATGTCTGTGTACATCTGGAACATTTATCTGAAATAGCGCTGTTAAAATTGTGCATTCTGGTTTGGGTGCAATATGTACGATGGACTGTATTCATTTGAATCTGTTGTAGTTTTGATGCTTTCACATTTATGGTATATGAATATGCTATGTGTTTCCATATTTCTTCTGAAATAATAATACCTGTGTCCTTTTCTCATTTAGCTTTAAGCTTATTATATCATTTGTCTTTATATTCATAATAGTTTGATATATTATAGAGATTAATTTGGTTTTGTCTTTCTTTTCTTGTAAAAGTTTTATAAGAGTTGACTCATTCCTTATTTTATATATGTTTTTGTTTATATAATGCTTCAGTATTGAAACAATTGCTTATATGGTAGTTTGTACTGTTGTTGTATTGTCTCATAGGATTTTGTTTTCTGTTTATCTAATAATAGATCAAGTTCTTCAAAATCTTTTTCCTTTCATAGTTTAAAATTATTAGCCTGCATTGATGGTATAAAATTATAATTTCTGAATATGGGGAGGCAAACTTTGATATTTCATATTGTTCTTTCATTATTTTATGAGCCTTAGCCCAGCACTGAATTTTAATGTTTGTTGTAGCACATTCTATTATGTTATTAGTTTTTTGAGGGTAAGCTGAGTATAGTAAATTTCTGAGTTTATGATAGGCCTGTGTATCTTGTTCTATCTGATCAGATTTGGGGAGATCATAATATATGTTTATCCAGTTCCATATTTGTGTTATTTGGGCAGCAATATAGTAAGTATAAATATCTGATAGTGCTTGCCCTTCTTTTGCATTTGGTAATGTAAGTGTTATATATGATATCCTTGTGTTTTCATTTTTCCATAAACAATTTTTATTGTTATTGTTGTTTTTATTTGACTAAGAAAGGTTTATGGACTTGGAATAGCTAAGTTGCGAAATAAAAAAAATGATAATATTTTCATTTTGATTGTATTGATCCTTCCTATTAAAGTCAGTGGTAGTGTCACCCATCTTTTAAGTTACTGTTGCATTTCTGTTAGTATGTTTTCAAAATGTGCTTTGTAATGCCAGGTTGGTCTTGATACTTTGCAGTAATATTAACTCCTTAGTAATGAACTTGAGTTGACATTTGTTGGCATCAATATTGTGCAGGAAGGTTAATTATAGTGTGTGTATGTAATTTTTATAATATTGACTTGGACCAATTAATTTTGTAAAATGAAACCTTTCCAAACCTCTCTGCTAGTCTGATAAATTATTAAATAGAATGCTCTGGATTTGTTAATAATAATAATGGAGTCCGAGTATCTGCATCAGAGGAGGAGGAGAAGGACCTGGGAGAGATGATTATTAGTGATGTGAAGCACTCAGCGCAGTGCAAGAAAGCAGCAGCAAAGGCAAACAAGATGCTGGGATGCATATCTAGAGGGATCAGTAGTAGGAGAGGGGAAGTTATACTGCCCTTTACAGGTCACTGGTAAGGCTGCATCTAGAGTATTGAGTTCAGTACTGGTGCCCACAGCTCAAAAAGGACATTAACCTGCTGGAGAAGGTCCAGAGGAGGGCTACAAAGATGATTGTGGGTCAGCAGGGTAAGGCATATGAGGAGAGGTTGAGGGCACTGAACATGTACTCCCTGGAAGACAGGTGAGAGAGGGGACATGATTGGGACCTTCAAGTACTTGAAAGGGATAAATAAGGTTGATAAGAAGAATCTCTTTAAGCAGAGTGGCAACTATAACACTAGGTGGCACAGTCTTAAGCTGGAGGGTGGGAGGTGTAGGAGGGATGTCAGGATGCACTTCTTCACAGAGAGGGTGGTGGACACTTGGAATGCACTGCTGGAAGAGGTCATCTCATTGAAGACAGTGGGCAGCTTTAAGAGAGGCTGGGATAGGCATAGGTGGAAGTAAGGATCATGGGAAGGGAGGATGGGAGTAGTGGGGAGGGAGGGAAGGTACAGTAACTCAAGCTGTGGACCTTGCAATATGAGCAGACTTGATAGACCAAATGGACTTCTTCTGTGGACTTCTTCATATATTCGTATAATAATGCATCATCCCCATATAGACTTATCTGATAGGTTATAATTGTTGCATATCCTTGCTTCTGGTTTGTCATAAAGAATTTGAATCAATCCACTGAACTGCGCTCCTACTCCCATTTCTTGTAATATTAAGAATATATATGGCCATTCTACATGTTCAAATGCTTTTTCAGCATTGATTGCGAATAATTAATGTTGCATTTAATGTTTTGTTTTGTTGATAATTTGCGGCAATATTTACTCCTCATTAATGAATTTGAGTTAACATTTGTTGGCATTAAATTGTGCTGGAAGAGTAATTATATTGTTTGTATGTATTTTTTATAATACTGACTGAGACCAATTCATTTTGTAACCTGAAACCTTTCCAAACCTCTCTGCTAGCCTGATAAATTATTGAATAGATGGATTTTCCCTAATAGCAGATGCAAATGTTCCACGATTAAACTGAAAATCAAAGGTTACAGGGGACAACCTTGTCTAGTGCCATGTTATAATATAATTTATCTGATAGGTTATAATTGGTGCATATCCTTGCTTCTGGTTTGTCATAAAGCATTTGAATCTATCCACTGAACTACACTCCTACCCCCCAATTTTTGCAATGTTAAGAATATATATGGCCATTCTATACAATCAAATGCTTTTTCAGCATCGATTGCAAATAATGTTGCATCTAATGTTTTGTTTATTGATATTATGTCTAAAGTGTTACCTTTAATAAATCCATTTTGATCTTAGTCTGTTATGGAGTGAAGAGTTTCATTGATTCTTTTTCCTAATATTTTTGTAAATATTTTATAATCAGTATTGAGGAGTGAAATAGGTCTGTAAGAAATGCAGTTCAGTGGATCTTTATTTTTTTTTTTTTAGGAAAGATTGTATAGTGGTCTGTCTAAATGAGTCTGGTACTGTCTTATGTGTTGAGAATGAATTAAAAAGAGCTTTTTATTTGGGAATTATTAGAATTTTTAATTTTTTGTAGAATTCTATTCCAATTCCATCAGGTCCTGGAGATTTGCAATTTGGTAGTGCTGGTATTGCCTCTTCTATTTCTGTTTGACTGATTAGCTGGTCCAATTGATCTTTGATGTCATTATTAATGTCTCTTACTGTAACCTTGTCTAAAACATTTTCTGGTTCCTGTGAATTATCTAACTGTGATGTATATAGTTGCTAGTAATATTCCACAAAAAGACTATTCATTGCTGGTAGTGTATTAGTAGTAATATTGTTCTGGTCTTGTATTGTTAAAACTGGCCATTTTTGTCTTTTTTTGTTTGCTAGGCTTATCAGCCATGACAAAACAATTTACTCTTATACTAAGAATTTGTCTCTCTGTCTTCTTTGTCACAATTTGATTGCATTGCTCTCTTTTTAATCAAACTTTTATAAATTGCATTGTTAAATAAGGTGTTATGGGTACTAGATAGATTTTGAATTTCTTTTTCTAATACATTTAATATGTTGTTTCTTTTTTTTTCCTGCAGTCTCTATACTAATGAATTTTTCTCTGATCGATACTTTAAAACATTTCCAAAAAATAATAATGGAAGTATGTTATGTAGTGTTGGTTTGAAAAAAATTCTTGAATATCAGTTTGCAGTTTATCAAAAGTATTTTGTTTTTGTAAAATGGTTTGATCCAATCTCCATATTCAGATTGTGTTATTTTCTGATAGTTTTAAGCATAGAATACAGGGTGAATGATCTGAGATTGTTGTTCCAGGATATTGTATATCTGTAATGGAATGCATTATGGTGTCTGAAACCAGAAAGTTGTCTATTCTTGTACAAGATTGTTGGGCAGCCGAGAAAAAAGAACAGATTCATTTATTTTTATAGAGTTCAATTAATGGATCAATTAATCCTAAATCTAGTTTGAAATTATTTATTATTCTGCTGGTGGTATTGTGAGAGCTGTCTAATCTTGTAGTTTTATCTAAAGTTTTCATTGCTACATTGAAGTCTCCACTGATTATATAAGGGGCATCAAATGTAGCAAGTGTAAAAAATAATTCATTAAAGAATTTGTGGTCATTCTGATTTGGGACGTATATTGTAGTGACCGTGTATTTAAAATTATATAGCTGTTATTGTATAATAATGAACCTTCCATGAGGGTCTGTCACATTTTTTTATAATAGTTAAAATAGTTTTTGATTTATTTGATACAACCATTACTCCTCCTCTCAAATCTCTTGTATATTGAGCAGTCATCCCTGGTACCCACTTATTTGTGAACCATGTTATTTCTTTATTTGTTAAGTGTGTCTCCTGCATCATAGCTATGTTGATATGTTTTCTGTCTAGATATTTTATGACTTTATTTTGTTTCATTCTATATTGTAAAACTTTTACATTCCTTGTTATAATTCTAGAAAAGCTAACCATAATATATTTGTGTATTATGCGGTTTCACACTGGTGTCTTTAACACATCTTTTCTTTGTTTTTTACAATAGTTTCCTGGACCCCTTCTATACAAATAACTTGAATTATGATTCTTTTGTGGTCATGGTCTCAATCTGAATTTCATTAATTCTGTTCCTTAACCTACCCCCCTACTAAATGAAGATTCCATTGTCCAGGGTCAGCAAAGACCCTGTGCCCCCACAAAACCAGAGATGACTGGATTGTCACCACTGTAAGCTGTGGGTACACCTGATCTGAAGCAAACCTGCTTTGCTTTTAGCAATACATAGTTAAACTTTCTCAATATATATTTTCTTCTTCTGCTTCATGTAATTCTTTTGTATAGGCTTAAGTGTATACCATTCAACTGCATTAAAACCAATTTTAGATATAGCTGAAGCCGTTGCCTTATACCCTTATAAAAACGTGTTCCTTTATTCATCTTTATATCCTTATATGTAGTTCTTAATATCATGCTAATTTCTGTCCCCTTTTTCCAAAATATATAAACATACATACTGTAGTTCAAAACAAAGAAAGAAAAATCTGAACATAGTACTGAATTAATGGTTCTGAAGGTCAGCTTTATAAACATTCAGCCTTTTGAAATAAATTCCAGAGAATTATCTCTTTTTTTTTTTTTTGGCTTTTCTCTTGCCCCCCCTAAATATATACAATTGTAATATAAATAAATAAGATATAACTGAAAACTATATGCATATACTGCATATATATATGTGTGTGTGTGTGTGTGTGTGTGTGTGTAAAATAAATATAAACATAGTAGTGAATTAATCATTCTATCACTTATCTTAATTAACTTTAGTTTCATCTTCTTTATATCCAGGAAAGAAAAAAGAAAGTAAAAATCCCATTATTATACTTTTCTCACCCCCAAGAAAGAGTACAGATTTGTAATGTGCAAAACATAAAGAAAAGCTATACATAAAAACACAATAATAAGTTATTCATTGTGTGTTTCAGCTTAATATACAATTTAATCTTATTCTAGTGGGGAAGAGGGTTCGCTATATACAGTACATATCACTTTTTTTTTTTTGTAATTCTCTCAAGCTGTTGTAGAGTTCATTTCTATTATATTTCTGTATAATTTTCTGAGTGCTTTTCTTGATTTTTCTCCATAGTTTGAGCTAAAGCTTGTGGCAACTTTGAATTGGGATCAGGGTTGAAGCTGTAGTCTTGATTGGACTGAGGGTGTTGTGTGATTTTCATAGGAATTTTTAAAAGCCTCCATCACTTTATCAGGATCTTGAAATGTATGAAATCTACCATTTATAACAAACTGAATTTTAGCAGGATATAATATTGAGAATAGTATCCCTCTATTATAAAGTAATTGATTTAAAGGGTTGTAAAGTTTTCTTTTGTTTGTAGTATCAATGGATAGGTTGAGATACTGTCTGCATTAAAATTAATGTTCTCAAAAGTTAAACCTTTTGAAATCCTGGCTTTTTGTAAAATAGCCTCTCAGTCTTGGAATCCATGCAGTTTAATAAAAACTGTGCATGGGTAATTTAAGTTACCAGCAAACTTAGAGTCTGCCCAGTGTGCTCTGTTTAGAGCAATCTTTTCTTCTGGAAATTTTCTATTTAATGCCAGATCTGGCCAGGAACATCATGTGCAAAAACATTGTGGCACAAAATAAAGCTGGGATGACATTGCAGCCTACAATATTAGCTTGCAAAAACATTGCAGCCCAGAATCACTCAGGCAGGTGACAGGCAGTATGAGGTATGGACCCCCTGGTGTCCTGTGGGTCCCCCAGCCCACCCACCAAGTCCCAGTCCAGCAACAGTAGACCCTTTAGTGCTCCCCTGTGCCACCCCCCTGCCATCATTGATTGCCACCCACCAGCACCACTGTCACAGAAGGCAATACAGTGCAATATATCCCTGGTGTCTAGTGGACCACCAGCCACCCAGGGTAGTCCCCCACTACTGTGCTCCCACCCTGACCCCTAGCTAGTGACCAGCCCAGCCCTCCACGCTCCACTGTGGCTGGCTGCCTGACTAAGCTGCAATGAATAAGCATGTACCCTGAGTGCAGCCAGCTGTAGCAAAGAGTGGAGGGCTGTGCTGGTCTTCCACTAGGGGTCGGGGTGGGAGTGGGAGTGGGGTGGTGGAGGAGTACCTGGGGGGGTTGGGGGTCCACTAGACACCAGGGATATATTGCACTGTATTGCCTGTGACACTGGTGCTGGTGGGTAGTGATTAGCAATACAGTGATATATTGCACTGTATTGCCTCCTGTGACAGTGGTGTTGGTGGCCGGCAATCAACGATGGCAGGGGGGCTGCCAGGGGGCACTAAAGGGTCTACTGTTGCTGGGACCAGGACTCGGTGGGTGGGCTGGGGGGCCCACAGGACACCAGGGGGTCCATACCTCATACTGCCTGCTGCCTGCCTATGTGATTCTGGGTGGCAATGTTTTTGCAAGCCAATATTGTAGGTGGTGATGTTATCTCGGCTTTGTTTTGTGCCACAATGTTTTGCACATGATGTTCCTGGCTGGATCCTTAATGCCTCAGTTATAAATTTCTTGAAATAAAGTAACAGATACCCAGTGCTTTCTACCCCTTCAGGGATTTTACACAATCTAATGTTACATCGTCTAGCTTTATCTTCGTGTTCTGCAACCTTTTCTCATAAAGCTTGCAGCTATCTTTCCAGCTGAAGTAATTTATTTTGCATTTGGTGAGCTGTGCCTTCCATTTTAGACATGTGCATTTCTAGCTTATCTGAGCGGAGAGTTAAATTTACTAGTCTGTTGTTAATTTCCCCTAATGAGCCAGTAATTGTAAACAATGAGTTTTTTTTTAATTCACTTAATGCCAGCAACATCTCATTTCTCATGGCATTTACAACTGCTAAATATTTTAGTACTTTTCCTTCTCTTCTAAACTTTTATTTTCTTTAACATTTGTTGGTTGGGTTGGGTCTATTTGAGAGCCACTAGCCACCATATGGTCAGATTTTTCTCTTGAGGTACCCGGGATATTATGATAGGCACCTCTAAAATTTACCCCGTCTGTATTAGTTGACACTATAGTTGTGATAGCCATCCTATTTGTATTGTGCTCTGAGTAATTCCCAATGGATGTATTAGTGGTTGCCATGTTTTCTACTTGTACAGTACTCATTTCTGATTCTGATAACATGCTTCATGTTGCCAACTTTGTTACAGCTTTATTCATTTTTTTGTTCAAAAAATTTATTTCCTGCAATACACTTTTGGGGTTGCACCCCTTTGTTTCCCCTCACTTCTATCCACTTTCTGTTCCAAGTAAGCCAGAATGTCACCTTTATTTTGTTGAGACTGCAGTATAGGAAATGCTGGAAGTGGGGCTAGAGGAGGGTATGTTACTGTTCATAGTGCAGTGAGGTCCAGTAAACTTGGTGAAAGTTGTCGAGCCTGAGATCTGGTTGTGTGCATCAGGCCCTTTACACAATGCCATCGCGCTGGTGGAAACCAGGCATGTTGGCATTATACGGGTGAATGCGGAGGAGGGGGAACCATGTGGCATTCACATTGGGGGTGCATTGCAGTTATGCACCTAGTCGCATGGACAGCAATGCACTGGGGGTTGGGGGTTATGCCAGGGGCATGCCAGCATTGCACACCATGACCATGGTGAGTAATGCTGCACACCAGGGTGCATAGTGGGCTGACTGTTACATCAGGGACAGCCCTGCTGTAAGTGCCCCTACTCACCCAGCCCCTGTGCACACTGGACAGCGGAATGGCCCCATGACCAGCAGGCAGTTCTCCCATACACACAGCTTGGGCTAGTCCTGACCCAGTACCCCCATGGCAGACACCCCTGCAGACACAACAGTGCATTCCCCACTGCGATGCTGCACCCCCCAACCCAGGGTTGCACTGCCATGTCCATGCAGCCTGCCACCCCAGCATGGCACCCAGAGAGTCACAGCCAAGTGCTCCCTCCTGGCAGCACCCATTCATGGTCCATACTGTCCACCCTGTGGGGTCACCTGACCCAGGAAGCAGACAGCAGCCCCCCCAACCCCACATAGGCAGAGGTGCCTGGTTCTACCCCAACCCCAACCTGACCCCCTTTCACCAGAGTTCTCCACCCTCCATGGCACTGACATCCCCCCACTGTACCTGCAGTGTTGGTGCCATGGGTCAGACAGCCAGTGACACAGCCTTCAGCACACCTCCATGCCCACCGGCTGTCTGACTTATGCAGAGGCATGCAGCCAATGTGCACTCATGTATGTCAGATGGCCAGTGGCCATGGAGTTGTGCAGGGGGCTATGCCACAGGCCATCTCTGATCATGGCACTGGAGGAATGTTACAGGGTCATAGAGGGCAGCCGTTGCCACTGGGGGGTCAACTGGTGACCAGGTTTGGATCAAGCCAAGGAGTGCAGTGGGCATCTCTGTGTGTGGGGAGGGGGGGCAAGTGCCTGTATGTGGAGGGGTCTGCGCATGGGGGTGGGCTGTCATGTGTGGGCTGGCTACGGGCCCATTGGTGGTTTGGGTTGGCAGCAAGGTGGTATGGGTCCATAAGCCTTGGGGAGCTATTCGCACACCCATACCCGTGCCTGCCTTCATTAGGGATCCATTCTGGGAGCCAGAATGGACTTTATATTGGATGCCCACCCATGTCCACTACTCCACCCCAGGAGCCCTGCATGCCATGGGGGTGGGGCCGCAGACAGGTGGCTGCCAGTAGTGGATACCAGCATGTGTGCACCTGTCCACAGGTGTGGAGCTACACGGGTGGGATACTCACCTCTGGTGCATATTTCCCACTCATTAGTGCATAGTGCCCATTGTGCAGCTTCTTTATTTTTTTTCTTATCTGCAAAGTATGAATCCGTGATATCTTTTGCACATCGGGTGCCTTTTTACATATCTCATGTGGAAAGAAGCCTTACATTAAACTTTAATCTGTCAAACCAATACAACAAAAACATTAGCTAAACTAAACATTCAAGAAGTGTTGAACCTCAAGGTAAAGTGGAGGTGCTTCAGCCAAGTGTGTAGGCATTTGCTTCACTCGACCATCTTGGAAGTCCGACGTCACATGTTCAGACGTTCCTCGAGGGTACTATCAGCCTTCCTACTTATTCGTCTGCTAGTGAATATGCTTTAGAAAGGGTGAAAACACTTTATAATAATGTTTTTTGATTTATTACTTTAAGTTCTAGAACTACACATCATTTTGAACTTTATTTGAAATTGAATTTGTTTTCCTTTGAAGCTAGAAGTTCTATCTCAGGTAAATTACTTTTTGGAGATTTTTTTAAAGGTTCTGTTCAGTTTACATAAAAAAAATGTCTTACATTTTTTTTTACAGGTTATTCAACTAGGTTAGCTGGGACTGATTGTCTAAAACTTCCTTTTTATAAGTCTTCTGCTGAGCAGCAGTGTTTTTTTATATAGATCAATAAAGGACTGGAATTTCTTACCAAATGATTTTCATCTTATTCTTATTTATTTTTATTTATTTATTTATTCATTCTCAGATTACAATACTGTTGAGCACATGACAGCTCTTTTACAAAGGTTCCACATCAGTGGGAACGGTGACAAACATACAACGGATGGTATTACATAAAATTTTGATGAAAGTATTTAAAATGACAATATGACATTACCATTGCAACTAAAATTAGAACTATGAATCAGTAGGAAATCAAAAATAACCTAATAAAAGGAGGCATCCCAAGGTGCTTTGTCAAATAGGTATAGGTAGATTTGGGTCAACAAAAGTTCTGGTAAGTGAAGATAAACAGTGGAAAGAAGGTGAAGAGTGAGAGGGGCGAGGTGAAAGAAGGATTGGGGAAGGATGTTGGAAATAGGGCAGAGCAGTTAGGGTAAAAGTGGTCATTTACAGAGAAAGGGGAAGAAGTAGGTACTCAAGAATGTGTCAGTACTGCTGAGGTAGTTCCATGTCAGTTGAAACAGTCACAGGAACTGTTAGCTGTAAGATACTGATGAAGAGTGCCTTTAAATGGTCCCAGTTTTGGTAAGAAAGAGCTATTACTGGGCAGTGCATTAAACCATAGTGGTGCTCTATATGCAAAAGATCATTGCCTTTGTGGAGTACGGCATCTTGGGACAGAGAAGAGTTGGTTGTCTGAGCTATGTGTGTGCTGGGAGCTGCAAGAGGGGTTGAGTAAGTTTGTAACACCAGAAGGCAGGAGCCCGAGAAATGCCTTTTTAGTTAGCAAGTAGGTTTGATAGTGAATCTTCCCATTTAGCTGAAGCCAACCTGCTTGCACATACAATTCACATGTGTGGGTAAGGCATGCTGCTCCAGTAAGAAGTCAGCATGCTTTATTGAGTGCCACAGATATTCTGGGGAGGGTAGTAGTGGAGGCTGAGCCATAGATAACCAGACCATAGTCAACAATGGATACTATTCAACTATAGATAGCTAGTATAAGGGCTTCAGGCGTTAGACTGTGTTTACGTCTATGGAGTAACCCTATCTTGATACTGACAAACCTGGCAACATTCTCAACATCCTGGGCATATGATAGTGAGCTATCAATGGTTACCCCCAGATACTCGAAATGTTGAATTTGCTCAAGCGGGACGCCAGAGGAGTTCCTGATGGTTAGGGCACTGGATCCGTGCTTGCTGCGAACACCGCTGAACAACATGACTTTTATTTTTTTGTAGTTCAGAATCAGCTTGTGTTTTAATTTATTTCAATCCAAATTGAAGTATTTGACTGTTTCCACTGTATTGGATTGTTTTATTTGATTTTGTATAGTATTTGTCATTTATGTTGTACTTGTTTTGTACTCAGGGTCCCCATGGAAATTGGCATTTTATGCCTTTGTATTATTACCCAATAAACAAATTTCAATAAATAAATGAAGGAAAAGGTTCACAAATCCCAAAGGTACAAGATACCAGGAGGACTAGATTTACAAAATAATAAAAAAAAAATTGACCACATACATTTTTTTTGTTGCTGGTATGGGAAATCAGCCACTTACCAAATTAAATTATTTTTTTTGCTTTTATTTATATATGCAGTCCCACAAATCCTAATGTTTTACCCATCTGAGCTTCCTCAGTAATGGGTGGTCCATCTTAATCTTATTTGTGGAGTAGCTGTCCCACCCAAAATTTAACTCATATCTCAGTGTTTCTGTTCTGTTTTATCATTTTCTTTATTTTTTTTAATTTACACTTTCTACAGCTTGCTTTAGCATGGCAGATGTGCCACCTTCTGACCAGGTATGCTGGCCTTCATGGAACTTTGGTGGAGGTGGAGGGGGGTACTTACCCTTTATTAGATCCCCTTTTTTGGTGTCATGCTCCCTTGACCCTGTTGGGATGCTGTAAGCATGTGTCAGCATGCTGTCTCAATACATAGCACTGTGTCCTCCCTCCCTCCCTCCCTGTGTCCTCGGTGCACTGCCACCATACTTGTAAAGGTGGCAGTAACACTGTGGGATGTGCCCCCCCCCCCAGAGGAGGAGAGTATCTTCTAGGATGCTCAGTTCTCTTTCCATTGGCTGGGCCCTGGCAATCCAACTTTGTTTCAAAACCAAGGTCACTGGTGTCCTGAGTGGCACCTCCCATGTTTTGTCTTGTCCCAATCTGCTGGGTGCTGTCATTGTCAACATATTCCTGTCAGCTCCTAAATGCCATACTTCAACCCTGTCAGTGCAGATATTGGGAGCAGACAGGAAAACACTGTGGGCAGGATTCACAAAGAAAGCCAAAAATCCTACAGCTGCAGTAAAAAGGCCTGCAGTACTGCTGAAATGCAGTTGTGTGATATTCATAAAGAAATTTTGAGCAGGTGAGGAATTCCATAAAATCCCCACAGCTGTGGAAATTCTGCAGCTGCAGAAATTGAGCAAGTGCTGAAAACCTGCAACTGCAGATCTGCATCTGCAGAAATAGCTTAGGAGGCACAGCAACAGTGAACCTAATTAGCTGGAGCAGCAGACTTTAACATTGCAGCCATAGCATGAAGTTGAAAGCACTCACAAAGAGACCAGCAATCAGTCCCTCAACTGGGACCACTGCAGCATCACAGGTACCAGCGATACCATGGCACCACAGTGGCTGACTGCCACCACTGATGGTCCTCCTTCCCTGAAGTGTTCCTGTTGCCTGTAGGGGTAGCACTCGCTGTAGGCTGGTCAGGCTCTACTGCCTGTGGGGCTCCACCATGGGCTGCACTGGGTCTGGTGGTTGTTCCTTGTTGCCATACCATGGCAATGTGTGCTGTTGTTGCTGTGACATCGGCTACTGCTATTCTCACTGGAATGCTATTACCTGTGCCTCACCTCCACCTTAATTGATTCCAATTGTTGGGGCACTACTGCAGTTTGCTGAGGGAGAGTTAAACCTCATTCCACTGTGTGTAACATTTTTTCCACAACTATGGAAAAAAACTAGTTGTGAATAGCCTGTCAGGGGATGTGCCTTACTTATCTCACACCTTTTTTTCCTCAGAGACTTCAGCAGCTGCACTTTTTTCCACATTCCGTAGTGTTTTTTTTTTCTGCAACTGTGGAGGGTTTTGTGAATAGCACTCAGTGCAAATACCCCTTTGTTTCCATAGCTACGGCAGTTTTGAGGACTTAGGGAGGGTTTTGCACCTTTAGAAAGCTTTGTGAATCCAGCCCCATGTTATTATCAAAAAGGCAGAATTTCACAAAGTATGCACCAAAACAGCAATGCTGTACAATGCTTGCACTTTCGCACATCACAGTATTGGAAATGTTAATTTTATGCGTACCACATTCTACTGGAAAAAAAAAGAAAAAAATAGTCATTTTGCATGTTTCTAGCCAACCCATATTCCTCTTTAGGTGTGAGTATCAGAACTGTGTGCAGTACAGTACAAGTCACATTAAACTGTTCCTCCAACTCACTGGCTTAGCATTTTGCAATGAGTTCCTTGATGTGTGCAATTTTCACTGCAATTAATTAATAAACGTTTCCTAATGGCTTGCTTCTACTGATATTCAGTTTCAGCTTACTTTGCAGCTCTCAGGAAACTTTTATCAATGCAGTACAACTCATTAAGCAACCCATACAAAATGCTATACCTCTGAGTTGGAACCCAGTTTCACTACTGCAGTGTGCATTACATCTTGATTGACATGTCATTCTACCCAATCCCAGGAAGAAGCTCACACCCAGTTCCAGTCAATAGTAATCCTGTATTTGGATTGAAAACCCCTTCCCTGCCACTATGTTGTTTTCCCTGTTTATGAGGACTCCACTCATGCCATGATATTTCTTCTTTTTTATTATTTTATTCTCCCAAATGACACAGTTTCTGATTCCAACTGTACTGTATCAGCTAAAGAAAACTGCTGTTATTTGCTGAATTAAGAATGGCAGAATTTCACCCTCGAATGGAAGAATTTCTCCATTAATGGAGAAATGTCGCCAGCGAATGGCAGACTTTTGCTCACAAATGGAGGAATTTTGCCTGTGAAGGTATAATTCTACTGTTTATGGGAGAAATTCCACCATTCTTGGGCAAAATTCCTCCATTCATGGGTGAAATTCCACCATTTCTGAATCCAGCAAAAAGCAGCAGTTTTCTTTAGCTTTTACAGTACAGTTGGAACCAGAAACTGTGGCATTTGGGGGGAATAAAAGAATAAAAAGGAAGCAATATCATGGCATGAGTGAACTCCACATAAGCAGAGAAAACAACATGGTGGCAAAGGTGGGATTTTCAATCTAAATGCAGGATTACTATTGGCTGGAATTGAGTGTGAGTTTCTTCCTGGGATTGGGTAGAATGACATGTCAATCAAGTTGTACTTGAGTGAATGGAGTGAATTCCAGTAACTTCTGCATTGCAAGTGCATTTGAAAATGCATTGCATGAACACTGGATGGGAACTGAAGGGAGTTTACAGTGACTGAAAGTGCACTGCATTTGGATTGCATGTGAGTTGATTATTTGAAAAAGAGTTTGTATTTTAAACATTTAGAATTGCCACTGCATTTGTCAGCCCCCCAAAATAATGAAAGAGCAGTGAGTTGGAGGAACAGTTTAATGTAACGTGTACTGTACTTCAGATGAAACCTCATCAGGCACCTGAACGTGGGCAGTTTCACTTTCTTTCTCCTGCTGTGAAAAGCCCTGTCTATACACTCAGACATCCTGATTGTCTTGTCATGTGCTTTACTGCACTGACTTGAAGCTTTGAAACTTTCACTGATGATGACCCTGAGATCTTCCCCACCAGCATCTTTGTAATCCTTACTCCTCCCATCCAGTACTCAGCGTGTGGATTTCTCTTTTCAATGTACATCACTTTGTATGTCTTACCACTGAACCTTAGCTGCCTTAACTTGGACCACCTTTCCAGCTTTTCACTAGAAAACTTATATCTCTTTTCTAGAAGTACTGTATTCAGCATAAAAATTATCACATTTCATATAATGTACAACTTAATTTAAACTTTGGAACAAATTGTATACACATTCTGATGTTAAAATATTACCTAGGTCTAGCCAGAAAATGTACCAAAGCTAAGCTACTACAGTAAATAGAACAGAGGTATTGCAAAAATGTTTTGCAACATACAGAAGAGAATTCCAGAGAATATACAGTACATTTCTGATAAAGAACACAGTACACATATGAAGTATTTGTCATTATGCAGCTACATTTTGGTCAAACACACTAAAGCTCCCCTGGACCAGTATACAGTCACACAGGCTGGCTCTAAATGGTTAGCATAACCCACAACTTTGAGACTTTATCAAGCTATGCTTTGTGGGGCCCATGACTCCATTCCTGCATTGTCACAAGACTGTTTGCAACCATGGTGGAAAGGGTGTAAAAACTGTCATGAAAGTGGAGAGGGCAATTTACAGATGCTGGAGGTAGCCCACTATACCAGTCAATGCATCATGCAAACTCCGCCCTCTCCCATCTCTAGAACCTCTACAGGAAGGTCATAAAGAGGTGCTAAAGTGCTGTGTCCAAAAGAGCAGGCCTGGGAAGGAACTGACATCAAATGGAGGATTTCATAGAAGAGCAGTTGGCATGAAGGCCTGGGGCAAGGGATGACAAACCTGTGGACAACCAGGGTAAGATCTGGCTGCTGGATTGGAAGTCTGGGTGATTGAGTCACCAGGAATCCAGGCCATCAGGCCACAGATCAGTGGAATTACTCTCACACAGAGGCTAATGTGGCATGGGAAGGCTGGGGGGAATTCTGGGTAGGAAGTCCGTTAGTGACAGAGTCACAACATGGCACAGCATTTGTGACAGGTGCTTTGCCATGCTGAAACTCCATGGCTGTACCTAACCAACATCTTAGTGTGTCAAACCGCAAGTTGCAATTTTAAAAATCCAGATTGCTATTTTGGATTGCAGCAGAGTCCCAGAGGGCAACAACCCTGTGACTTTTGACATGTTTTGTGTATGAAAAAAACAGATGGTATCAACAGAAATCACACTGCCTTTTGCTGCCACTAGAGCAATGAAGAATGCACAATTCTATCACAGGAATTCATGTGGAATGGCAATTCTGGTTCCAACATTTATTTTTTAGTTTCACAGAATTACAAAAAGCATTTCTACGTAAATTGTGAAATAATATTCCGCGGTTCACATAATAATATTCTGTGGTTTGTGAAAAATAAATCTGCAAGTTACATAAACTGCAAACGACGGTTTCTTAGATAACATTCTGCATTCAGAATTTCAGACTTCTGCTTCTGATGGAATTCCTTGTAATTAGTCAGAATTTCCAAACTTCCTATTTCCTCCTCAGAATGGTACAGCATCTTCATTCATGGACTCCTTTGAATGAGTGCCAAGCCCTGTAGCATCTTTGTGTTGTGGGCATTTCAACAGGACAGAAGGATTTGCTCACTTACTGCCTAATTTCACAGCGCTATATCGCAGGTCCAAAATCTTTCTTAGGGTTTTTTAATAATACACGAAACAAGACAGGGTGAGCACCAGGAACTCAGCTGTGGTGCTCAAATTAGGGCTGAAGGCAAACAAACAAAGAAGAAATAAGCACCCACAGCTACAGCAGGAACTGGAGGACACAAAAAAAGTGTTTTAAGTCCTCTTTTAATCACATCATAGTGCAATAAACACACACTTAAAAAACGGTATGCTAGGTAGCTACAAGCCAGTAAACAGAGAGCTACTGTTTCATTTGGTCACTGCCAAACATCATCAGAGCAATCTAAGTAAAGACAAGCAGTACCCAATATGTGTAGTGCAAACAGCATCACATGACATGAACTAAAACCGGTAAGGTGCAGGATTTAATTAGTACTGACTCTTTACTTATATTAACTTAATTCAAAGTGCTAGATGTTATATTAAAGTTAAAAAACCTTTTTGTATGAAACATATATCAAACCCCACAATTTTATACTGGCCATCTCATTTACAATATTGTCCGTATATTAAATAGCATCTATGATTAAAGCACATATCCCCAAAACAGGGAAAAAATATTGTTGTGAAACCAGCCGATAAAGGCGGTGCAATTGTAATAATGGATACTGCTGACTATGCAGGGGAGGTACTCAGACAGCTCGCAGATAGCACATTTTATAGAAAGGTAACTAGAGCATGTGTTAGCAGCTTTAAACAGGAGACTGATGATTTATTGAGAAAGGAGTTTGTTAAAGGGTATATGTCTGATACACACTACAAAACTCTTACAGTGGCCCACCCTATCCTGCCCATGATACATATGTTACTGAAAATACATAAAGGCTTTCAAAACCCTCCAGGCCATCCTATTATTTTGGGCAGGGGGTGGATCAATGATCCTCTTTCACTTTTTCTTGATCAGTATCTATAACCCCTTGTTAAAGGGCTCAGATCTTATATGTGTGATTCTACATAAATAGTAAACCTTATGGAGAACTTGTATATGTAGAATGAGTGTTTTTTTTGCCACAGTAGATGTAAATTCATTATATACAGTAATCTTCCATCAGGAGGGTTTATAAGCAATAGGCTAATTTTTGGATAAAAGATCAGAACAGCAACAGTAGAAATGCCAACAAAATATTTATTGGAATTGGCAAATGAAATGTTGACTAAAATTTATTTTTATTTCAGAACACACTTTATTTGCAGACTAGGGGCACAGCTATGGGGGCCACTATGGCCCTCAGCTATGCAAACTGATTTGTTGGCAAATGAGAATATGATTATCTGTCCAGTGCTGCCACTAATCCATGCTTTGATATTGTGGATTTGTGACAGCGCTTTATAGATGATGTGTTGATTATATTGAAGGAAACAGTTCAGGAATTTCATTCTTTTATGACCTGGATGGAAAGCACCAGTTCCTGCCTCAGATATAAGGCCACTATTCATCAGAATGAAATCACATTTTTAGCTCTTAAAATGTATCACAATGAAAGGGGTGAGGTGTGCACAGAAGCCCACAGACCATAACAGCTTACTGAGTTATGATAGCTGCCACCCTGTCCATACCAAGTTCAACATACCAAAGGTCAACTAGTGCGCACATTAAGAAATTGTACAGAACCACATGAATATCAGTCAAAACACACAACACAGATAGCCCGCTTTAAAGAAAGGGTCTATGGCAATAAGAGCTTCTTAAATGCTGTGGATGCTACTTATAATATGGATAGATCTGTAACTTTACAGTACAAGGGAGAAAAAGGAAATGGACAAGGTTTTGCATGTCCTTTTGTCACTAACTAGTCACATAGGTCTGAGCATATTAGGGACATTATAGTAAGCAATTGGTCCATCTTAGAGCTGGAACCAAAGTTAAAAGATTTAGTGGCAGATGGTCCCAAGGTAGTTTTTAGACTTTGCAATCCATTGAAAGATCTGATAGTCACTAGCATATTGCCTGGCCAAGAGTCCACCAGAACTCCTGTTCCCCCCTCCTGCCACCCCACCGTAGGGACTTTTAAGTGTGGCCACTGCAGTTATTGCAGGTATATTTGTCAGAAAAAATGTTTTAACTCCCCGTAACTGGCAAGTCCATAGAGATTCAGCAGTTCGTTAATTGTAACACCTGCGGTGTAGTGTACATGTTAAACTGCAGTTGTGGCTCATTTTACATGGGATGCACTACTCGCCAATTCAAACAAAGTGTACGTGAGCATGTATGAGCCCTAACCAGGGGAGACACTTCTTATGCTATTGTAAGACACATCAAAAGTGCCCCATATTTGAATCACAGCTTTACTTTCATTGGAATTGAAGGTGTCAAACTTGGCCCAAGGGTGGGGGAGGGATTTGGAGAAATTGATAGGCCAGTGAGAAAGTTGGTGGATTTACAATCTAGGAGCAAAAACGGTTGGTATGAATGAAAATATAGATCTGGCTGCTTTTCTTAAATGTAGATACTGGGGATATAATATGGGATTATTTAACCATTACTGATTCTGGATTTAAGTTTGTGCCTGGACACGTTCATCGCAACAAATATGAATTAATCTGGGTAAAAATGAATTAATAAATAACCCTTTATTTGCATATACATATTAAATATTTGCTGTTGTGCCATGCTATGTTTTGTGAGTCTTATAGCACTTCAGGAAATAAATATGTATTGCATGTCATTGTTTTATGTTGGACAGAATTGCAATTAAGTTATTCAAAAGGTTTTTTGGTGCATGTGCTTTAATCATAGGAGCTACTCAATATAGGGACACTATTGTAAATGAGATGACTGGTATAAAATTGTGGGTTTTGATATGTTTTATACAAAAAAGGTTTTTTAACTTTAATATAACATCTATCACTTTGAATTAAGTTAATATAAGTAAAGAGTCAGTGCTAATTAAATCTTGTACCTTACTGGTTTTAGTTCATGTCATGTAGTGCTGTTTGCTCTACATATATTGGGTACTGCCTGTCTTTACTTAGATTGCTCTGATGATGTTTGGCAGTGGCCAAATGAAACGTTAGCAGCTCTGTTTACCAGCTTGTAGCCACCTAGCATGTTGTTTTTTATGTGTGTGTTTATTGCACTACGATGTGATTAAAAGAGGAATTAAACACTTTTTGGGTCCTCCAGTTCCTGCTGCAGCTGTGGGCACTTACTTCTTCTTTGTTTGGTTGGTTTTCAATAGTATTGTGTTAAGCCTGAAGGGATGATAACCTAAAACCTTGGATCCCCAGAGGTTTCTCGAAAGGGTTTTTCCTCTCCTCCATGGTAATGGTCAACAAAGTAGTTAGCTAATCATAGAAAGCAGCCCAAGGAGAGAAGATTGCCACTGTAGGAGGAGGGGTGATGTATGCTGAGAGCAAAGAAACAGAGCTTCTAAATGATGCTGGAGGAAGCTGGTTTAAATAGCACGGGGGGGGGTGGCTACCCACTCATCAAACCATAGGCATGGGGCAGGATTCTCATAGAACAGTAAAAATCCCGCAGCTGAAGAAAAAGGCTTTCAGCACTGCGGAAATGCAGCTGTGTAATTTTCTTAAAGAAAATCCCACAGCTCAGGGAATTCTGCAAAAAGTCCAGCAGCTGCAGGAATTCCGTAAGTGCCACAAATCCGCAGCTGCGGATCCGCAGCTGTGGAAATGGCTAAGGAGGCACAGCAATAGTACAACAAGTAGCTGAAGCAGCAGACATTAACATTGCTGCCATAGTATGAGGCTGACAGCACCCATAAAGATATCAGCAACCAGTCCCTCAACTGCGACCGCTGCAGCACCACAGGTACCAGCAATACCATGGCACCACAGTGGCTGACTGTCACCACTGGTCCTCCCTCCCTGGGGCATTCCTGTTGCCTGCAGTGGTAGCACTCACTGCAGGCTGGTCAGGCTCTACTGCTTGTGGGGCTCTGTCATGGGCTGCACTGGGTCTGGTGGTAGTTGCCTGTTGCCATAGTATGGCAATGTGTGGTTTTGGTGCTGTAACATCAGCCACTTCTATACTATCTGGGATGCTATTACCTGTGCCTCACCTCCACCTTAATTGATTCCAATTGTTAGGGCACTACTGAGTTTGCTGAGGGAGAGTCACACCTCATTTCACTGTGTGTAACATTTTTTCCACAACTGCGGAAAGAACCTGTCTGAGAATAGCCTTTGAGGGTCTGTGCCTTACTTATCTCACACCTTTTTTCCCTCAGGGACTTCTGCAGCTGCACTTTTTTCCACAGTCTTTAGTGTTTTTTTCCACAGATGCAGAGGTTTTTGTGAATAGCACTTAGAGCAATCTCCCCTTTTTTTCCATAGCTGAGGCAGTTTTGGGGACTTAAGGAAGGTTTTGCACCTTCTTAGAGCTCTGTGAATCCAGCCAGTAGCCGTTTAATTCAGTTGAGGTATAAAACAAAAGTGTGGAGTTATGCTTGTTCAAAAATGTTGATAGTCAGGTGGTTAGTTTATGAGTGAGTTATCTGATGATTATATGAGCAGTGTAGCATAGTGGTTAACAACACACTGAGTTACAAACCTTGAGAGAACTGGATTTGAATCCCACACTCACCACTTGCATACTGTGTGACCAAGAGCAAGTCACCTAACTTCACTGTGCTCTCAATGTGCACCTGGAAGCAAGCCTCTGCTTAGTGCGTCTTTCCAGGCCAAAAATATTGAATAAAAAATAAAAGAATGAGGATGCTTTTGTCATTTGCACTCACTGTGCTCTGTGTAACTACCACACTGGCTGGGTACTGTGAAGGCAAAGGAGCCATCCTCAGGAAAGTTCCACCCCTAGATGTGCTGTGGGAACATAATTCCTTTAGGCTAAAGGCAAACCTTAGGAAGGAGCCCAGAAGAACTGCAAAGAAGTAGTGCAAACACAAACTGATTGAGTAGTCACATAGGCAGCTGATAGCTGGTGGTGACTGATAACATATAGAGATATGACTTCCAGGAGACAGGGAGTACCTGGATTGTAGTGTGAAAAAGCAAGTCACCATGCAACCCCAATTCACAGTAGAAATCCTACTACTAAGGCAAATGCTATAATTAATTGTATAAACTACTTTATGTCCTTTGGCACTCAGAAGATAAAAAAAAATACCGTGGAGGCAATCTCTGGTCATATAAGGCTTCGGCTGCCATCCCTCTTGGGATAGATAATTATTATGACAACTCAGCTTACTAGTTTGGAATTCAGTTTGGGGAAGTTTTGGAGGAATAATGCTTGTGCTATCCTTCTAGTAGGACAATGCTGTGGAGGTGCTGCAAGTTTATCACTGCAGCTAAGGGAAGTTGCCCCACAAAGCAGACCCATCCCTGAAATCATGGAATGAGGAGAGTAGTCAACTGCCGAAAGGCTAGGACCAAGCCTCAAGACAGTGAGGCGACCAAGCATATGAACATACGATGAAGCCAGCAGGATAAGTTAATTTGGTCTATGTAGTCCATCGTGTTGCAGGGTCCTCACCTGCCTCCTTTCCCCAAACCTCATATCCTTTCCATCCACCCCTTCCCATGAATCTTTTTTTCCCCTTAACTCTATCCCAGCCTCTCTTGTAGCAGCCCACCATCTTCAAATAAACCACCTCTTCCAGCAGTGCATTTCAACAGACAACCATCCTCTCCATGAAGAAATGCTTCCTAGACTTCCTCCTAAATCTCTTCCCCTTCCTTGTGTTTCAGTTGCCACTTAGCTAAAAAGACCGTCCTTGTCCACCATATGTATCCCATTCAAGCACTTGAAGATCTCAATCATGTCACCTCTCACCCCTCTCCTTTAGGGAGTACATGTTCAGGGTCCCCAACCTCTCCTCATATGTTTTACCCTGTTAGCCCATGGTCATCTTTTTGCCCTCCTTTGGATCATATGCAGCAGGTTAATGTCCTTTTTTTTAATAGAATATACTTTATTAATTTTTTTCAAAATGACTAATCAAAATACTATCAACAAGCACAACAGTTAAGCAACAGTAATAATAAAAGGAAAAGAAAAAAGAACACCGCATGCCCCCACACCATCCCAGAATTCAGAGCACTTTTATCCCAAAAACATACAAAAAAGACCTATAATCAGTAATACAACTATAAAGTCTTAAGGATAAACAATGCTATTTTGAAATGGGAGCCAATTAAAAAGAAAAATGTAATAACACTGCAAAAGAAATACTAAAATTATTATTTTTATGTTCTTTTATTACAATGCCACAATGGACAATAACATGTGGAGCAGTTACCAGCAGGAGCAAAACCTCTGTCTCTGACCTTGTGAAAAGGCAATTTTCTTTTCGACCATCAGGGCCTGAAGGATTTCTTGAAGCCATTCTTTATAGGTGGGGAAGGCATCATCTAACCAATGTCATAAAAATATTAACTTAGCTATAACTGCTGTCAAAGCCATCTATGGCTTCCATGGACCAATAAGATCATCCAGATATAAACCAACTAAACATACCTCCAGCGTAAAATACTCTTCAAGCCCCAAGAAGGGATCCAAGGATACCTTGACAGAGTTCCGAAAAAGGGACTACCTTAGCACAATCCCATAGAAGGTGTTTGAGATGACCTTCTGTCATTCCACATCTAGTACAGATTGGTGAGTGGAACTGCCCCATTTTATACAGTCACAAAGGGGTATAATATAAATTCTATGAACCCTGAAATTGGGTCAACCAGTACCTATCCTGCTTTTCAAAATTATATGAATGCCTCCACATGGTCCCCCTCAACTGAGGCTCTGCAGATAAATTCAAGGCTTGCTGCCAGTACTAAAAGATGCCCTTTGGGCTGGTGGGATAATTTGTTTGAAAGAGTACATAGAGTCTTGACACTGAATTAGGTTGCTCCATTAAGGAAATGAGGGAGGAAATGTTCAAATAATCATGAAAGGATCAGGGAGTAGGGCCCAAAAAAGAGACAAATGCCTTTTTAAGTTGGAGATATTTAAAATCAAAGGTTTAGGATAATACGTAGTGCTCACTGAGACTGGCAATAGGCAAAAACCTGCCCTTCTCCAGCAAATCATCAATGGTAGCAGTCTGAAGATGAGAACAAAAAGTATACAGGATAGGGCAATGTGCTATGCGAATATTTTTATTGCCCATAACAGGCTAAGTGAATGCCTTCGTCCAGTCTGAGTCCAAATAGAAACACAGCTGTCAAAGGGCTTTAAGGGAACAAAATATTGGTGCGGTCTTTACTCGGTTGGGTATGGAGACTGGTTTCAGAAAAAGGAGACTTTTCATTTGTATCCCAGTCTACTGACAAAGGCCCTTCTCAATTAGGAGCCAAAGCGGAACTTAAGTATCCCTGTTTTGCATCGACCAATCGTGGCCCCATCTTAGAAAATTATTACTGTGCAAGGCACAATAATAGAGAAAAACCTTAGGAAGGCACAGCCCTCTGTGGTCCTTTGGGATAGTAAGTTTAAAGTAGGCACATCAAATTGCCTTCCCCTTCCATAGGAATGAGTTAATCACCTGTTGTAGACAAGAAAACCATGATCTAGGAATATAGGGACATAGCATACTTAAATTATATAAAATGTGGGGGAGAAGATTCATTTTAACTATACTGACACAGCCCCAGAGCGAGAGAAGCAGGAAAGCCCAACATTACAAATCAAGCTTAATCAGCTGTAAAAGGGAGCAAGCTTTTCTTTTATAAGGGATGAGGAAAACTTGGTAAGATGAATGCCTAGATAATTCTGCCCCTTAGGTTCCAAAGTTAGCAGTAAACCTAAAATTTCCTGCTTCTGGACATAAATATTATGGGGCAAGACTTAGTTTTTTTTCTAAATTTAGTGTAGATCCACAAATAGTGGAAAAGCATTGAATTTTAGCCAAGACAGCTGAAACAGAGGTTGAGGGTTCCTCAACGTGTAATAAAAGATCGTCTGCATGCACAGATAGTTTGTATCAGCCCTCTCCTACAATGTCGCAAATCGCCAGGTTGTTTGGTATATAACAAATAAAAGGCTGAGTGTATAAATTAAAAAAGAAAGGGTTATGGTGGGCATCTCTGCTGAGTCCCGCTCTGCAACATGAAAGGAGCAGACAATACCCCATTGCACCAGACCAGGACTATTTGGTTACTGTACAACACTTTGATCCAAGTGATAAATTCCAAAGGGAAACCAAATTTCTGGAAAACCACAAATAAGTAAGGCCCGGAGACCCAGTAGAAAGCTTTTTCTGCATTCAAGGAGACCAAGACAGCAGGGGTCCTCCTCTCCCTGGACACAGACATTAGATTATGAAGCTCGTGGAGGTGGTTACTTGACAGATGGCCAGCCATGAAACCCACCTGTGTCAGGCCTGTCAATCCATCCTAAACCAGTTGAAGGCAATTAGCTAAAACCCTAGCTAGGATTTTTAAATTAGTGTTGAGTAAAGAACTAGGCCTATAACTTCTGGGAGAGAGTTCTTCCTTCCCCGGGATTTTTAGAAGTTATCCATACCTGTGTCAATGTAGAACCAGAAATACCTGATTCATATAAATGATTAAATAAGTGAGTTAAGAAAGTAGCTAAATCTTCCTCAAGTACCTTGTAAAAATTATTTGTAAATCCATCTGGCCTGGGGGCTTTGTCTGACAGGAGCTGCTGGATCACTCAACATACCTTGGATAGCGCAACAGGTCTCTTAAAAAGTTCCTGTTGCTGTTGGGTCAGCATCAGGTGTTGCATTGGAGCAAAGTAGGTTCTAATCTGGTCTTGGGGCACCACGTCAGAGAGGTCTGCTTGGTACAGAGAAGTATAATACAACAAGAAAATCTCAGCTGCAGCTTGAGGTTGTGCCTCAATAACACCTTCTGGACTAGCAGATACTGGGGATAGCCTTGGCAGCCTCCAATTGTCAAAGCCAAAAGGTAAGTAGTTTCCAGGCCTGGTCCCTGGACTCCACATAGTGAGTTTTTGTCTGTGTGAGAGCCAGTTCCACCTTCCCTGCTAGCAGACCCACATACTGTGCAAGGAGGAAGTTAAGATGCAGCCAGTCCACAGCCGGCGTGCCCGGAAAAAGGTGGTTCTTCAGTTGCCAAATATCCTGAAGTAGCTGATCTAATTTGGCATTGTGGACCCAGTTTCTCTTTGAGGCTAATGCACTTCCCCCTGATCGCACATTTTGCTAACCCCCACAATACATCTAAAGCCGAAACAGATGGAGCATTCAACAAAAAGAAAGGATTAATAAAATCCTTTAGAATTTTTAGCGTAGCAGAATCATGAAGAATTTGAGAATTAAGATGCCACACTCTGTCTCAGTCTATCAGACCTTGGACATAGTGTGTCATAGTGACCGTTGCATGATCTGAAATAACAAGGGATTGGATGTCACAAGAAGCAAGATTTGCAAGCAATTCTTTTTTTTTTAAATTAAGTATACTTTATTGAAAAGTTTTCAAGAAATAACAGAATAGCAACAAACAGTCCCAAACAGGGAACAGTGATGTAACAACCAAATACATACAAACAAACAACCAACCCAGCACTCACCCACCCCCAAACCAATCCCTTACCCCCTTCCCCATCCCCCCACAGAGAACTAACTGACCCTGAAATCAGGCCTACCCAATAAAAGTTGGAATGCTATACTAAGGGGAAAAACAAAAAGGATATGTATATGTATATATATCCTTTCCCAGGCAGTCAAAACACACATCAAAAACCATAAGCCATGTTCTGGGCTAAAGATTACTATAGCAGTCACCAAAAGGAAATTTGGGGACAGATCAAAATTTAGACTATGCTCTACCTCTCCACTCAAGAGCCACTTAAAAGCGAGAACAGGCCATGTTATTTATTTATTTATTCCATCCCAGATTACAAAGTACCTTTGAGCTCCAAGCAGCTCATTTACAAAGGCTCCACATCAATGGAAGGGGTTACAATCAGACAAAGGAAGCACAAACATACAAAATTGATTCCTCAAACACAGCATAATCTTAAAGGGGCACTGTCAGCTTTGCCCCTCGTTTTGTAGTACATCTCAATAAATGGGTCTATGGGCATATAATCAAAAGGCATATGGTGTAGAATGCTTCTGCATTAAGAAAAAGAGTCCAGCTTACCAATTTTTGTAAAATTAGATCATTTGCCATTGCAGGCGGTCTGACTTCTAATGTCCTGCCACCGGAAGCTGATCAGTGCCGAGAACGCGCTTGAGAATGCGCATCTACAGGGAGCGCTCACACAACATACACATTTCACTACCCACTTGTGGAGAAGCACAGCCTCCATTAAAGCATGTTATTCAGAAAGGCTCCTGGTAACTACAGATATAAACCAAGGACTAGTTTAGCTGCAAAATACTTCCCCATGCTGGTGCCTAAATCCCGCGCATGTGCAATAGTGGCACATTAAGCTGCGCGCCAAAACAGATCTTATTCCTGTCACTATTGTGCATGCGCAGGTTGGGCACCAGAATGGAAAGTATTTTGTGCTAAACTAAATTGGGGAATGATCAGAAAGCATGTGCGGGGTTATACCAGTACTCACGATACCAGGTAGGACATCCCTAGAGACCAAAAAGTAATCAATGCGCGAATAAGATCTATGAAGTGGGGAATAGAAGGTATACTCTCTAGTAGAAGGATTAAAGCGGCACCACGGATCACACAGACTGATCATGTCTACCATGTCATGGAGGGATCTCTGGGCAGGGGAGAGTCCTACTTACCTATGGGTAGATCAAGCTAAATCTGGGGTATACACCAGGTTCCAGTCACCAGCCAGTATGATGCGAAGGTGCAGAAAGGAAGCCAGCAATATAGACAGATCAGGGAAAAATTCAGGGGTATCCTTATTAGGCCTGTAGATGGTGCCCAGTAGGACCTCAGAGTGATCCAAGACCCCTCTCAGGAAGAGGTAGCATTCCTGTGGATCTGCAACACATTGCAACATCTGAAATTGTACCCCTCGGGCAATTAAGATGTCCACCCCCCCTCTGAGAGGAGGAGTTCCTAGCCATGAACACCTGACCAACAGTCTGGCGCCAGAAGAGAAGGCCTTCCAAAGCCAGGAGATGGGTCTCCTGAAGGAATACTATGTGGCAGTGCAACATATTGAGATGTTTTAATATCTGGTACCTTTTGATCCTTGACATTCCAAGAGACATATTTCATATCAGAGGGGTGAAGCAAGCCGAATGTATAACAGCATATATCCCCTGAAGTACAGTAGACCAAAAATGTACAGAGCTATAGTCCTCCGAAAACCTCCCGCAATATCCCCCATCTAAAACCACAGTAACCCCCCACTGTAAATGAGGAGACGGAAATAACCATAGCATCCCAGTGTAAGTTGCATATAGAAAATCAACATACAAACAGGCTTGACATAATTTTAAAAACACTGTGGAGGTAGAAAGTACCCACCCTCCCCAACCCCACCACCACCACTCACTAACATACAAAAAGGTGGCCATATAATAATGTGAAGAGAACTACACCCCCAACCCAAAGAACAACCCCAACAAACAAGAACAACAACAACCATCCCCCTGGTTCAAAAGACTGACCTCTTGTGGCTGTTTGGGCCATGATGCTAAACAGTGCCACCCACCGCTACCCCCTTCCTTGGCATAATTAATATTAAGCTAGTACATTTAGCCAATCATAACATTTAGAGCAGGAGCAAACCATGGTAAAAATATAAAATAAGCGGGTACAGTACAAACCAAAACAGCCCAACCAGGCTTCCAGATAAGACTGAGTAAAGAAATGAATAGTAGTCCCGAATACCATCAGGGAAAAAATAAACTCTCCAGAGACCCAAAGATAAGCAGCTTCCCAATGCAACCAAAGAGTAGTCAGGGCACTTGGCTGGTCTCAAAAGGCAACACATAGCTCCACATCAAACCAATGATCCCAGAGGTAAAGCAAGTGTAAGAGTTCAGGGGATGAGACCAGCTTACCACACAGTCCAGCAGCAACTTAGAGAGAAACCAGGCAATGCAGTATGCAGCTGCCAAAATCGCCGCTCTATGTCCAGAAGTGCAATAATGAAGGGGAACAGGAAGAAGACTCCAGGGAGTGGCCACAAAACTGGCAGATCCAACAGTGCTCAGGTGACGGAGAGTAAAGTTGCAGATGATGGTATTGGAGCCACGATTAGATCTGCACCGGTGGGCAACAGTGGAGCTTGGAGAAGGATCCATGGGCCAGTCCATGACTTCTGAAGGAGGGCCGCCAGCCATAACCAGGGAAAAAGTGAGGACGCATAAAAAGAACCATGCAAGGCTAACATTAAAATAAACTGCAAAGGAGCAGCAGCAGTCTCACAGAAAGTACTCGGCAGTCTTCATGTTAGCAGCACTATAAAGAGCAGCTTGAGCAAATAGTGAGAGACTGTGTATCGAGGGGCTGATCAGGTTTCAAAGATATAAAAAAGCTAAATACTGATCTGCTCCTCATAGGGAGGGACTAACTAGGGTACAAGTGAACAAAAGGGAAGAGAAGCCCTGAAGTCTGGCAGTGAGCCACTATGTCTATCAAATCAGACAGCCAGGCAAAGATCTCACTTGAAGAGGTCTGGAAACAGATTTTTGATATCTAGTTTCCAAGGAGCTGAAGCTGTTCCACTGGCCCCCCTTCTGAACCTGAAGTGTGGAGGGATAGCGGACCCTGTATTTAGTAAATCCTTTTTCTGCCTTGGCTCCTGGTCCGCTTACCTGCGTCCAGGCATCCTAGTTCCTCCGGCTGCCATCCCAAGGATCCCAGCTCCTAGTTGGACTGCTGGCAGCTCTACCCCTGCGGCGGGGTGGTGGAGAGCCCCCCCCATGCTCACCTACCAGGATCAGATCCAGTAACATGCCACGATGCCCTCGGAGCTGGGCGCCCATACAGAAACAGCCATCAAGCCACTGTGACAGGTCACCATTTTCCCTATTTCTGGTCCCCCCTTGTGAGTGGGGTGTGCAATGACATCAAAGGATGGGGCGCACATGCTTCCACGCATGCTCTTCCCCAGAGCCATGCCTCATCTCAATCCTTGTGTCGCCTGTGCCACTGTATCACCCCCAGCCTCCGCTGAGGCCACCAGCACACCAGCAGCTGCATATCCTTCACCCCAGAGAGGGAGAGCAGTCCTTCGGATGCTCAATCCCTCTCCTCCCCTGCCGACCCCTGATGATCTGGGCTCATTCCTGAACCCAGGTCTCTGGCATGGTGCGAGGTGTGGAGTCCAGCACTTCAGACCTCAGTGCCACCGGGCCAGCTCAGACCCTGTATTTAATCCCTACAGCTACAAGCTTTGAAATGATGGGATGCAGGACTGTCCTCTGCTGTCAAACTGAGTAGGGAAGGTCCTGAACAATATGGAGCTTCTTTCCTTTCTATAAAAGTTATTTCATGTCCTTCACTCTTTCCTGGATATACTGTATGTCAAGAAAGCTTAGTAGCCTGAAGATCAGTGGTCTCGGGGTGAACCCGGAGGTGGTGTCAGATGAAGAGATCTGTGCGCCCTCTTTATTATGTAAGTGGGCCCATTTGGTGAAGGGCCTGCTATACGTTCACACAACTTCTGGATAAACAGCAGGGTTGAGGAACCCTTCACACCCTCTGGGAGACCCAGGATGACAAGATTATTCTGTCTGGACCTTTCCCCTAGGTCTTCCAGACAGTCTTCTACTTTTTTAAGATGCTGGTGCAAGGTAGTCATTTCAAGATCGATTTTGGCCCTCCAATCATCTAGAGATGAAATCCAGACTTTGTTGTCTCCAGTCTGATGGGCGAGCCCCTCAATGGAAGTACGCATATTCTGCAGGTCCAATACTGAAGTTTGAAGTGTGTCTTTAATTGGGGAAAGCTCCTCCAGGAAGTGGGACTCCATGAGGTCAGCCTGGGAGATAGCATGGTTGGCTGGCTCACTTTGATGCACTTTGCCACGCTTGGAGTTCTTGTCCCTATCCGGGGCATGTGGCGGGGTAAACTGTGGAGGTGTACTCTTCATGTTAACGTCCATCAGAAGCAAAAGGAAAGCCACTGATCTTCGCAGCAGAAATAAAGGACATCACAAAGCAACAAAAACCACCAGGTTTGTAAAATATACTGGCTAAATAACTAGAAAATTTGGCAAAAGATCGGGAGCTTGGTGAAGGCACATCTGCTCATGCAGCCATTACGTGACCATCCCCTTGCAAGCGATTCTTGACTAATAAGAAAATAATCAATATGTGAAAAGATATCATGAGGAGCAGAATAAAATGTGTAATGTTTAGTCGCAGGATGGAGAACCTGCTGTGGGTCAGTTAAGCAGAGGGAATCCAGCAGCTCCAGTAAACTCCTCCACTCTGGAGTTAGGCCTTTATGGCCTGGCCGATCAAGGTTCATCTGATACACTAAATTCCAATCCCCTTCAAGAATAATAAGTACATGGGTAACTGGGGCTAGTTGAGCAACCAAATCTATGAAAAAAGAAGAAGAGTCCACTTTTATACAGACCCAAGTACTACTTCTGTTAATCCTAACCTTCCGTATATAAACATATACCATCCTCCCGGCTCCCACCATTCCCTAATAAGCTAAAATACTAGCCGTCGAGCCAGCAGGACAATTACCCTTCCCTTTTTGTGACGAATGCCAACTCCACAGACCTGACCTACCCACTCTTTCCTAAAATACTTTACATCTTCACGACATTAGTGGGTTTCCTGCAAAAAAGTAATGCCTGCATGCAATCTTTGTAAGTGACACAAGACCATGTACGTTTACATTTTTTTTGGGCCCCCTTAATGTTCCAAGTCACAAAAATATGCGCATTACTCATTACAGTATCTGACCAATAGTAATATGTAACTAAAATTTGCAGGCACCAAAAGACATACACAAAAGGCAGCAAATATGAAGTTGGTCACTTTAAAGAGTAAATATGCCCTAGGTCCAAACTACGCACCCTCTCCCCAAAAAATAAAAGAAAAACAATAACCAATACAAAGGGAACTTCACACCCCCAATCTCTTGCACTAAATGTTTAACAATAGTCCATGTGAGACTAACATAGGACCCCCCCAACCCACTATGAAGAATATAAAATCCCATAAAGTAACACCCAAAAATGTTCAGTAAACCCCCAGTCCAACTGACCGCACCACACTAACACACTGGCTCATGATGAAGATCACTACCCACCCAGAAACTCCTCCTTTCTTCTTCCCCCACCCTCTCCATAAAACTGGCTGCACAGAAGGAATGAGAAAAAAAAGTGAAACCCCCTAATCGCCTTACTAAACAAATATAACACTCTAGCACTAAGAAATAAGCCTAAAAGAAAGGGGATACTGTCTATGGGGCCTATGCATGAACAGGCAGGAAATAAGTGCCGGAAGCACATATCCTGCTGGCATAGCTCCGTACCCATGGACAGGTAGGCACTGGCCAATATGCACTAACGACCACCACCTGTCCTCGGCACCCCCTGTGCAGGACTCCTCAGCTAAGCCAGGGCAGAGTGTCAGACCCAGGCAGGCATCCAGTAGGATGCCCTTCCTGGGCCCAGGAGTAGATCACTTGCATGGCATGACATGGATCCAGTTGCGTGCCCCCAGAGGCACCCGGATCCATGCAACAATGCCCCTGTGGCCAGCAGTACCCGCCCATTACACTGATGACCCTGATCCATGCCTGAATGCCTACCAACCCCCACACACATGCACCCTGTCCCCGTGTGGCCAAGCACACACCCACAACACAGTGTGGTCCCATCCCTGTAATGTGTTGTAACCCCTCCAACACATGGTGGCCAGTGCCCGCATGGCTGTACACATGGCCCCCCACCCCACAACAAGACAGCCAGACCCATATGCACAAAGCATACCCCCCAACCCCGCCATGTGACAACCAGGTCTCCTGAGTGCTGAATCAGACCCCCCTACCCCTCAACACATGTTTGCACATCCCTGTTGGTATTACCAAGCAAACCCCCAACTCCCTGCAACTGGCAGACCAGTCCCTGTTTAGAGCATGCCACCCCCCCGATACACACTGGTGCCGTGGCCACTACAACCCAAGACCCGACCCTGGTACCCTGCCCCCACATTGGTGATCAGTGGTTCCCCCCATCCTCCACTGGCACTGATGACACGATCCCCCAGCCCCATACCTGCATGTCAGTGCCACAGCTCCAGATGGCCAGTGGCACATCCCTCCTCACACCTCCCCAGCCACCGGCCGTCCAACTGATAAGGGAAAGGGGGAAGGGGAAATTGTTTGACCAGGAAAGGCACACTAAGCCAGAGCTTGTTTCCAGGTGTGACCTGGGAGCACAAGGAAGTTAAGTGACTTGCTCCGGGTCACACAGTATGCAAGTGGAAGCTATGGGATTCAAACCCTGATGCTGGGAGTCTGCTGCTTATATATAGTCAGAGCACTCCCAGCATCAGTTGGATGGCCAGCAGTCGAGAAGATGTGAGGAGGGATGTGCCGCTGGCTGTCCCGAGCCGTGGCACTGACATACAGGTATGGGGGCTGGGGGCTGGTGTCATTGGTGCTTCAGGGGGTGGGGGACCATTGGTCACCAATGTGGGGTTGGAGGTACTGGGGTCGGGTCTCAGGTTGTAGTGGCTGGGGCACCTGTGTGTGCCGGGGTGTGTGTACAACACTGGGACAGGGCACCTCAGTGAGTTCGGGAGGAGTGGGATTCTCTGCACAGAGACAGCGCTGGCACTTCAGGGGTTGGGGAGTTTGCGTGGTACTGCTGACAGGGATGGGCATGTGTCAGGGGCATAGGGGTCTGTATTCAGCACTTAGGGAGACCTGGCTGCCATGTGGAGGAGAGTGGGGGTATGTTCTGTGCATATGGGTCAGGCCACTTTGTGTTG
The DNA here is from genome assembly GCA_016271365.2 of Neoceratodus forsteri. Classification (NCBI taxonomy): domain Eukaryota; kingdom Metazoa; phylum Chordata; order Ceratodontiformes; family Ceratodontidae; genus Neoceratodus; species Neoceratodus forsteri. The sequence continues at coordinate 591,450,925 of CM028133.1, read as the reverse complement.
GGTGGACTGGCATCTGGCCTGGGTGAGGGGCCACTTGTGTTGGGGGAGTCCTTACCATCCACCGGGGCCTGTGCAGGTGTCCGCTGTGTGTGTAGAGATGTTGCAAAATTAAATTTCACTGGCAAAATTGCTGCGAAATCGGCAATTTTGCCGAGCAAAACATTTTGTGAAATTCTACCATTCTGTGAAATTTTTGCTATGTGTGAAATTACAAACTTTGCCCTAAAACACAAAACCTCGCTGTGAAATGCTCAATTTCACCCCGAATTTTGCTGTTTTGTGGGTGAAATTTCCCAATTTGCTGTGAAATTTCACATTTCGCCCACTGAATTTCGCATTTTGCACCCATGATATATTTCTTGAAATGTGTGAATTTCGTGAAATATTTTACAGAACAAAATTTTCTAATTTCGCACATCTCTATGTGTGCGGGCCAGGCATGTAGGGCACTTATGGCAGGGTTCCCCCTGGCATAACAGGTGCCCTTCTGTGCCCTCCAGTGTGCTGCACTACTTGCCTTGGTGCATGGTGCATAGTGCTGGCATGCCCCCCAGCATGCCCTCAGCCTACCCCCAGCACATTGCTGTCCGCTCAGCTAGGGGATTGGGTGCTTAGGGTGGAGCACCCCATTTCATACATCCTGCATGGAGGGCACAATGGTTGCGGAATGGCTACACACCACGGCTATGTGGCACTTAGGCACTCCACACATTCTTGCATAGGCCCCGATATGCCTAACCAGTATTAAAGATTAATTGAAGGGAACAACAAGTATCACAAATTGCCAATTTCCAGAGTAAAGTGAACAACATTACAAAAACATATGGTAAAGAACGTAACCTGTCCTTCAGAAAAAAAAAAGTTACCTAAAATGTCCATACTATTAGTCCATGCAAGTGGAGCTTGATATAAACATAATCAGAGCCCAGAAAGAAAATATGACAATATTAGGGTTCCATTATCCAAAAACCTGAGTTAAAACAAAGATGCAGTCCTGTTCACCGAAGTCAGACTGACGTACTGAAAGAAATGGAAAAATATACCTCACCAAGTCTCTACCTGTTTAAAAAGGCAGATGTAGGAAATGTCCCAAGTTCCAAATACAGCTCCATGAAGGGACCTCTAGTATCTTCAAAAAAAACAGTTCAGGCACCAAAAGTAAGAAAAGTTTCCTGCAAAGACATGTCAACCAAATTATAATTCCTTTGAGCCAAAATGATAAGTAGAAGTCCTCTGATGGTATTCCACAAAGGTAGCGTTGACATTAGGAATCACTATCCAACTCTAGCATATTTTCATAGAAGGAGTATGAAGACCAATGCATCCATCGAATATACATCTATCCATTTGTAGCTTGTCTCATGCCGAAAAAAAAAAAAAAAATCACCAGGTGGCAGCACAACTATACAATTTCAGACAGCTTTAAAGAGATAGGGAAACACGGACTTAACTTCTGCAAAAGCCTTCCCCACCATTTTAAAACTTCTCCAGGTTCCCTCAAATTGAATCTTCAATCTTGCAGAGTACAACATGTGGAAACAGATTCCGCTGCTATGAGCTTGACCACAGTAGAGTGATAAGTGGCCCATTTCTGTCTAACTGTAGTTGGAAGATCCTGTACCACCCTCAGATGAACTGCTTGCCACAAAACTTCTTGGAGCTCTTTAACTTAGTTAAGAAGGTTCTGCCTGTCAAGATAATTTAAAAATCTAAAGATAAAAGGTCGAGGCAGCAATCCCTCAGGTGGCATAGGCCATAGTGATCATTGGGCCCTCTCAATAATATAGGAGGGTCCATTAGGAGACGGTTTGGACAATTTTTCACAAAGATTTTGTGCAAATAATAAAGGATTCAGACCCTCTGCTCACTCCAGGAGAGCAAGTATAACAATGTTATTCCTCCGACTCCTACCCTCTAGATCTTCAAGTCTGACCTCGAGGTGGGTGGTCTTTTGCCATGACACAACCACATCTGGATCCAGCTTGTGCTGCCAGTCTTCCAGCGAACTTGTGTGGGCTTCATTATCCCCCACTCTTCGATATAGAACTTCTACCAAAGTGCAGAGTGCCTTTATTTCTTCTGTAAGCCACTGCAGGGTGTCTTTAAGGGATCCAAATTCCTGCAAAAATATATCTTTGGCAAGGGCAGTCGCTGCTGGAGTACTATGGCTAGGTACAATAGGTTGTGCCTTAGAATGTTTTGAGGCCTTATCATGCTCAGCAGTAGCAGGCAGAGTATGGTGTGGATGTGCATTTTTTATCTTTACCTCCATTTTCTCGGGAACTGTCTGCCGAACATTGAAGTAGCAGGTAAGAACTGTCCCAGTAATTCAATTTCAACTGGTGCAGCTGAAGAAAAGTAGCAAAAGTTCAATATTTTCAGGTGAAGTGAGTGGGAGCAATCTGAAAGAGCTGTTAGCTCCAGCAGTGCATCACGTACTCTGGTTAATGTCCTTCTTAAGGTGTGGGCACCAGCAGTGTACACTGTAGTCCAGATACAACCTCGCTAATGACCTGTACAAGGGCAGTATAACCTCATCTTGCCTACTGCTGATCCCCCGACAATGCAGCCCAACATTTTATTTGCCCTTGCTGCTGCTTTCCTACTCTGCAAGGAGTGCATCAGGTCACTACTGATCATCACTACCAGATCCTTCTCCTTTGCCTTTGTTGCAGATACTTAGACCTCTCCCAGGCTGTACTCAATTCTGGGATCCTTGGATCCAATGTGCATAACTTTGCATTTCTTTACATTGAAGCTAAGATGCCAAATTCTGGACCACTTCTTTACTTTTTCCCAGATCCTACTTTAGATCTTGTATCTTTTCAGCTATATTTACCCTTCCACAGAGCTTGGTGTTGTCTGAAAATATGTGCATTTTGCCTATAATGCCATCCCCAAGATCACTGATGAAGACATTGAACAAAACTGGTCCTTGCACTGAGCCCTGTGGGACCTCACTGGTGATATCCCTGGTCCTAGATAACTACCCCCACTGCCACCACTCTCTGAGTACTGCTCCTCAGCCAGTTTTTCACCTATTTGGTCAGCTTCTCCCTACCTCCAAGATCTGCAGACTTCTTGACCAACCTCTTGTGGGGTACAGAGTCAAAGGCTTTGCTGAAGTTCAGGTGAAGGGTGTCTATCACTTGGCCTCTATCTACTGTTTTCCTGACCCAGTCAAAGAAGTCCATCAGAAGGGTTTGGTATAACCTCCTTCCCATAAACCTCTGCTGCCTTACATCCTGAGACCATGCTTCTCTAGATACTCTACTGACCTTTCCTTAAGTATGGTCTCCATGAGCTTGCACACAAATGAGGTCAGACTGACCAGTCCGTAATTCCCTGCATCATCCTTGGGACTGCTTTTATGGAGGGCACTTCCTTTGCCATTCCCCAGTCCTGTGGTACCGTGCCGGACTCCAGTGAACTATTGAACAGGCAAGCCAATGGCTCTGCAAGCTCCTCCAGCAGTTCTCTGAGAAGCCTTGGGCATATGCCATCCAGGCCTGTTGATTTGTCCACCTTCAGTGCTCAACCTATCAGCCGCTATCACCACTTCTGTGCTCCCCAGCACCCTGCTCCTCTTCTCCCCCCTGTTGGCACCAGTCCATATTCCTCTATAATGAAGATGGAATAGAAGTATCCATTCAGTACCTCTGCTTTCCCCCATTTTCCTCAACCAACCCATCCCTTTTCTGAAGCATTAACAGTCCCATCCTTCTTGTCCCCTTTGTTATTTATATAGTGAAAAAAGGCATTCTCCTCCTTCTTAACTCCTTCAACTATCTGCAATTCCTTCTGAGCCTTACATAGATACATAGACACTGTCAGCAGATAAGGGTTTTTGGCCCTCCCAGTCTGCCCATTTGAGCCTGTAAGTTCTCTTTACGTTTTTCTAGAAGTCTGTTGCCCCTTACTCCTGACCTCCAGAATTCCGTAATGTCTACCCCATGCATTCTTAAATCCTGTGATTGTTTCAGCCTCCACCACTTCCTCTGGTAGGGTGTTCCACTTGTCAACCACCCTTTCTGTGAAGAAATTCTTCCTTGCATTTCCTCTGAATCACCCTCTCTCCAACTTCATCCCATGCCCTCTAGTCCTGGAACATCTTTTGTTACTGGACAATAGTGTATTCCTGCACCCTGTTCTTCCCTGTAAGGTACTTGTATGTCTCTATAATATCCCCTCACTCCCTCCTCTCCTCCAAGGAGTACATATTAAAGTCCTTCAGCCTGTCCTCATAGGACTTGTTATGCAATCCCAGTACCATCCTTGTTGCCCTCCTCTGAATCTCCTCTACCCTATCTATGTCCTTACGTAGGTAAGGTCTCCAGAACTGTACATGGTACTCCAGGTGGGGCCTCACTAGTGTCTTGTATAGTGGAATTATGACCTTCCTTTTCCTGCTGGTGATGCCCTTGCCTATGCATCCCAGCATCCTATTTGCTTTTCCTGCTGCCTTGTCACACTGTTTACCTACCTTGAGGTCATCAGAGATGATAACCCCAGGGTCCTGTTCCAGCTTGGTGCATGCTATACCCTCACTCCGCAACTGATATTTTGTTCCAGGCATTTTGTGCCCCACATGCATTACCCTGAACTTCCTTATGTTGAATTTCAACTGCCAAACCCTTGACCATTCTTTAAGCTTCTGCAGGTCCCTCCTCATTCTGTCTACACCCTCTGGCATGTCCACTCTGTTACAGAGCTTCGTATCATCAGCAAACAGGGAAATTCTGCCTTCTAGGTCCTGTGCAATGTCACTGATGAAGATGTTGAATAGAACTGGTCCCATCACTGATCCCTGTGGTACCCCACTGGTCACTTTTCCCTCTGTGGAGTAACAGCCATTTACCACCACCCTCTGTGTCTGGCCACCCAGCCAATTACCCACCCACCCACTGCACTACTGTTCTGCCCACTCCCATATTCCCCAGTTTGTTTAATAACCTTCTATATGTCACAGTGTCAAAAGCTTTAGCTCACTGGACTACCTTACCTGCTTTGCAAGCCATCTTTAGGTAATTTTTCCTGTCCTACTCTCTCTTGGTCCTCCTGAATTTCCTATAAGCTAACCTCTTGTCCCTTACTGCATGGAAGATCTCAGTACCAAACCAGCTGGGTGTTTTGGCACTTGAGTTCTGCCCCTTTAGCCTAATGCACTCCTTCTTAACAAAGGACCAGATCTGGTCCACCCTCATATCTTCCTGATGCTTGCCAGGTGACTCTTTAGCAGCTTGCTCATCTTCCTGAAATCCACCCTCCTAAAGTCCAGGATTTTAGTGTTAGTAGGGGCCATTTCCCTGCCCATATCCAACCAGAACCACACTGTGCGAAGGTCACTTCCACCCAGGGGTCCCTCGGCCATTATGTTCTGGACATGCTCCTCATTCATGAGCACCAGATCAAGAATTTCCCCCTTCCTGGTTGGTTCTGTGATGCCCAGAGTCAGGAATCCACTCTTCAATGCATCTAGGATTACATGACTCCTGGTACAGGGTGTGTCCAGTACACTCTACTCTACCTTAGGCAGGTTGAAGTCTCCCAGTATTACCACCTCTCCCTTTCCTGCAGCATTCAATATTTGTTAGTTCAATTCCCTGTCTTTTTCTTCCACTTGGTTGGGTGGTCTGTAAACCACCTCCAACCTCATCTTCCTCTCTGTTAGACAGTAATTGAATCCACATTGCTTTTGCTCTCCCCTCCTCTGACTTCTCCCTCATACGCATTATATCTTCCCTAAAGTAAACTGCCACCCCTTTCCCTACCACCTTGTCCCTCCTGTATAATTTGTACCCAGGGATTGAGAGGTCCCAGTCAGTGACTGCTGTGATGCCCACCCAACCCCACTAATAATGTCTGCAGGTCATCCATCTTGTTTGCAAGACCTCTTGTGTTCAACCTTGGCTGGGAACTAAAGAAAGGGATATGGAATGAGACAAGGTGGACCTTAGGCAGCTGCAGGGATACAAGCATTCATATGTGCTGCACACATGTTATGCACATCTAAAGGAACCCATGTGGGCTTAAGGCTCCACTCTCTGGTAGCTGAAGTCTTCAATACTACATCATGAGGTGCCACTGGCCATGAGTCTACACAACTAAAGTTTCTCCCAGAGGACCAGACCTTAGCAACTGGAGGGACTGCCAGGAGAGGAGGTGCAATGGAAGACATGCAGAAGACATCTGGCCTATAAAGGAGGACACCCCATCTGAGATAATTGACTCATCCTCAAGATGCAGACTAAAAGGAAAGCAAGTAAGAATGTTTACCCACAGGGCAAGTCCTGAGGGCAAATTGCTGGTAATATTATGATGGCTGAAATAAATGTGTTCATAAAGCCTGATGACATGTAGGCAGAAATGGACTGACTGAATGATGCCTGATGAATGAATGACTGATATGGTTGAAACTGAGTGAAATGATGACTACTGAAAGGAGTGGTTGATACTGATCACAAAATGAAATGAAGAACAAGCTACTGAAGATATGAACGCATATCAAAGGCTAAAATCAAAAGTAAATTCAACCACAAACAGAAGCCAGAAGCTATAGTAAACTATGACTGAGGTGAAAATACTGAAACTTACTGACTGAACAAGCTAACAGAAATGGCTCACTGAGTACAAGTAGGGGCAGTTGTTTGGTTAGAGTTAGGTGAAATTAATGAGGAATGCAGTGGAACTGAGGAGAAAGATTTGCAAGTTGCTTTGTATGGTAAACATGTAGAACCAACTGAGAAATACAAGCAAAGTACAGCAGAATGACATAGGTTGGACAGAGAAATCAGTAGTTCACCAAAATAAGCAAACACATAAGTTAAATGAGGAAATAAGTGGCTGACCTAGAGAAAAGAAGGAAGCACACTGCTACAGCCAAGGAAAGGCATAAAGTAAAAATACTAACCTACAAAGTTGCTGAAGGCACAAACTGAACAGAAGCTGAAGGCTTCAGCCAAACAGAAAGCTCTAAATGCAACAAGGAAAAGCAGCAGTAAAATGGGGGCAGATCCCCAGCAAAGCCTCTGCCTACAGCAAAGAAGAAAAGCTTCTAAATGAGGATGGATGAAGCTGGTTAAAATACCCCATGAAAAGGGGGGAGAGGGGAGGGGGGAGTGGTTGGTTGCTCCTGACCATCAAACCACAGGCATGGCCCTTTAATTGTTGGCAGGTTTGCAGAAGTTTTACCTACCAATTGTTTATTATGAAGGTTCCAGTAGTCCTTCACTTGCCCTCCATACCTTACAGATTTTTACTGATTGTAACCCATGAGAAAGAACATGTAAATTCTTCCCACAGAAACTATAGTTTTACAAGGCCAAACTGTAGGTTCCTCTTCAGATCTTGACATAGAAGGACTTGACACAATAGATCAGACCTTTTGCATACTGCTTATATACCTATAAATACTTACCTAAATGCAATACAAAAATGTCATATTTTGCTCCAAAACCAAAGGCTTTTATAGGACACTTGCATCAGTACATTATATGCATTGCTGATTAAGAAACTCACAGACTCTGTGTAAAATGTATGCATCACAGAGACTATAATTTGACTGGAACATGTAAGAAAAAGAAACACATTTTTTATGAATGACCAGAGCAAAACAACTCGGTGTGTGGCAGAACACAATAGCCTTATTGCTATTATCTTTCTGGCTAAGGCCCAAGCACTGACCACAGTTTAGTGTTAAAATCTGACATTTTATCCATAGTTAAGAATTCCAGCAAAGCTGTATTGTTCTCTAATTACAAAATGTAGCTTTTCATTCCATACAGCAGGCTCATATGGGGCATGCTTTAATTCTAATGTCATCTGGAAACTTGAACAAAATAATGCAAGTGTGAAGAGTTTGATTCCATTTGGTGCTGCCAGGGTTGTTCCAGCAAAAAAGCTTTTACTTGTTGCTAAGGACTGGAGCCCAATTATCACTTTTATAGAAAATCTGGAAAGAATGTTCCTGTAAAAATGACTTGGGAGTTTTTAGACGCCAACTTGCATACCATGTAAAATTGGTTAAATGATGCCCCTTTCAAAAAGAAATTACTCTACCTGTCAAATATGTTAAGATATCCTCATAAATGGAAAACCTAACAATATTTTTTTTTCTCAGTCACACATTACCATTATAAATATGAAAAATGGTAAAGTGAACACAACACTCAAGTATGCAGTATAGTGTTCTGTAAAGGAGAGAAAATAAGTAACATTTTACATTTAAAAACGTCTTACTGGAAATGGTCAAACATGATTCCATTAGGGATACTGGATGTAACTTTTTTATTGGCTTAGTGACTGAGACAGATCTTCTAAATTTCCAAATATTGAACAAGGGGTCACTGATGACTACCCAGTGATATTTGTATTTATTTAGTTAAATATTTTGATCTGGAAAGATACATTGAGCTGGGGCCTATTTCCAAATGTCACCCGGGGAGGTGTTTCAAAGGGGATAATGCAGCAACAGAAAATGTCTAAAATAAGGTACATGTACAGTAGCAGTAATTGAGCAAAAGTAATCCAAATTTACACATTTATAAAATAAACTGCTTACAAGTTGCTGAAGTAATATAGGTGACATCAGTAAGGAGTTATAAAAAAGGGTATGGAGTACCAGAGTGTTTCAGGTAATGGCTAGCTGCTGGTGTATGGTTTTGAGAAGTGTAACAAAAAGAGCAGTTTAAAAGAGTGAATTAAGGATGAAAGAAATAGAGATGGCAAAATTATTTCAAAGGGAATGAAGGTGGATATAGAATGTACAGTGATTGTTTTCCTTGAAAATATGCCAAATATTGCCTATTGTAAGATTTGCACTTTGTGTTCAATAAATTACATGCAACTAACAAACTTCACTTGCGAGTGTGCCATGTTTTAGCTTTTCATTGTGCCATTCAGATATAAATGGACTAAAAGCACTGCACTGCAGAGCTGGGGCAGGGTGCAGGTGAGGGCTGCGTGCCCTAAATAATCAACAACAAACAAAACACCACCATGAACTCCAGAACCAGTAATAACCCTCCGGTGAAGGTGGTCAAACATTCCACTTAGTTCCTTTGCACGTAACTGTTATGCCACTATTAACCATTGTTGATATTTTTGGAATAAAAAAAACAGTAATTTTGCATCAGCAGTCTGGACTAAGTGGTATTTCTGACCACCTTCACTGGAGGGTTGCTAGTCCTCCTGGCTCTGGAGTGCGTGGTGGTGTTTTGGTTCTTGCCATTCAGGTATAACCTGTTTAGTGGCGTTGGAATCATAAGACACACCTCATCTGACTCTGTATTTTTCTGGATAGAGAAGACAGATTGACCAGTGGAAAATCTGCAGTGAGGGATATAGAAGTAGTGAGCATCAATTGAATAGAATAGAGATGCTGCAAAGTTTAAATCCGCTGGCGAAGTTCCCACAAAGTCATCAAATCCCCCCCCCCCCAAAAGAAACTTTGCGTAAATTACCTCTCTGGTGCTAAAACTTCGCTGGGAAACTTCATCAGTTAACTTCAACCTTTTTTAGTAAATTCAAAGGTAATTGTCTTAATCTGGCGCCAAAACTTAGCGGGTTAACATCAAAGGCAGCTTCAACTTTGTTAGTAACTTCAAAGTTAATGAAAAATATGGTTTGTCACATGATTCACTTACTGCATGTCACATGGGAGACTCCAGGCAGGCAGGAAGTGAATATTTCACTTTCATTTTGACTTGTAGCTGAAGGAGAATGGAGAAGTCTGATTGATTCAGACAGAGTATTTTAAATATCTAATTCTTTAGAGTTTAGACTACAGTTGAATATTTTACTCATTTTTTTTGTTTTAATCCTTATCTTTCTTTACTGTACTTTCTGAATTTATAACATTTTTTAGTGTATACTTCTTTTTTCTGAGTTCTTACTGTCTTTTTCTTTCATTTTCTTTACATTTCTGCTTGTGATGGAGGGGCAGCATCAGGACTCAGCTGATTCCAGACCGGGTGGTGTTGGAGCACCAGTAAGGAGCACACACCTTAGCAGGTGTGTTTTTTCAATAAGGATTGCAGCCCCCCCAGCTCATGAAGGGAGTTCTGCTATGGCAGAGCAGCAGCGGCAACAAGAAAAGCATCAACAACAGCAGCAGCAGCAGCAGCAGCCACAAGTTCCTCCCCCCCCCAGCAGGAGTCTGCCGCCTTCTCTTCTGGTGCTCCCCCAGTTCCACAGAGCTCTATAGTGTGGGATTTTTTCGATATGCACCTTACAGATGAGACAGTGGCCATCTGCAAGGTGTTTGGGCAATGTGTGAGGCATGACAAAAAAGGGAGTCATCTTGGGACCGGCAACCAGAGGATGCATCTCTGCGTCCACCACCTAACTGAGTGGAGGGACAAAAAGCGTGATGTGGCTGTATCACGTGATGGTGGTTGTGATGGTCCTGGGGGAAATGTGGAGCAGCATGAGGTTGGTGGTGCTGCTGCAGTGCCAGCGAGTCAGCGACAGAGTGGCAGGCATGATGTGTACCTCAGGAGTACTCCTCGTGTACCTAAGCAGTGCTGTTATGACAGTGGCAGTAATGCCACGGCACCTACCACAAATGGCCATCTTGTAGTTCTGTGGGCTGAGGTGAATGATCTGCGGCAAGAATTCAACATCTTCTGGCAGGAGGTGATGGATCAACTGGACAGTGTCATGTCCAGCCATGAGAGGACCCTCACTCTCCTATCCAAGCTGCGTGGTGGTGGTGGTGGGCATGGCTTGTCTTTTGGCAGTGCTGATGGGGTGGTCTGAGTTGTTTTGTTTCAAGAAACATTTTATTTTATATGAGGTTATTCTGTCATCTTTGTTCTTAATTTCTCCACTCTCTATCCCCCCTCATTTAAAAATAAAAAACACCGCAAAAATATAAAAAGTAAAAAAAAACTCTTTTGTTTTAAAGTCTGTTTTCTCTGTCCACTTTTTAGTATTGTTTCGTTCATGTGGATGTCCCTTGCTTGTCCAGTTCTGTTATTTCTTTAATCCTTTTTACACATGATGAACCACATTCCTTCCTTTCATATTTGTCACTGGTTCATCATGTGCACTCCCTCCTTCTATCCACAAATGTCAAGTATTTGCCACATTACATAAATTGTTTCCCCATGGTATGTGATGGTGTGTAACTGGTAGTTGTGTTGTGTGCAACCGCCAATCACCCAAAGAAGTGCAAACCATAACACAAACATGAGCTATTCTACTGAGAAGTTAAGCATAAATCTGTTTTAAGCACTTAACATGTTTACTGCATTTGCCAGAAATGTGAAGTTGTGTTCCCAGAGAGAAAACACATCTTTTCAGTCAAATACTGTTGCCTCACACACCTGAGAAGTTGGTGCAAAGCATATGTGAAGCCTGCAGGAGAACCTAAACATATTTATCATACTAAGCATTTTTGGGCCTGCTACCCCACCACCACCACCAGCACTTTGCCAGAAATGTGAAGTTGTGTTCCCAGAGAGAAAACGCATCTTTTCAGTCAAATACTGTTGCCACACACACCAGAGAAGGTGATGCAAAGCATAAGTGAAGCTTGCAAGAGAAGCACTATTGCCACATGGAGAGGGTGCTTTGATGCTGATGCGTGCTGCTGTTGTTCCAAAGTCAGAGAAACGGCATCTTGCTCATTGTGGTCCTGGATTCTTGACGGCATATAGACATACTGCCTTTGTTTTCTTTTCATTGTAATGGAGGGGGGTTGTTGCTACTGTTCAAAGTCTAATATATTAGTAATTCTCTGTCATTGATTTTCAGTTATTTGTGCATATGACATTATACTACTGGACATCTACAACACAGATGCTGTAGAAACATAGAAACATAGAATTTGACGGCAGATAAGGACTGCTTAGCCCACCCAGTCTGCCCATTTCCCTACCTAATGGATAAGCTGCAGATCCTAGTTAACCAGCAGCCTACTTCTTCCTACCCCCAACCCCTGGAATTGCCTTATGACTGTCCCATGCATGCTTGAAATCCACCACTGTTTTTGACTCCACAACCTCCTCGGAGAGAGCCGTTCCATGCATCCACAACCCCTCTGCGAAAAATACTTCCTTAAATTACCTCTGAGCCGCCCCCTATATCTTCAAATTGTGCCCCTTGTTCTTGCACACCTCTTTTTTTTTGAAAGATGCTACCCTCTTGGACTTTGTTGATTCCCTTGAGGTACTTGAAAGTTTCTATCATGTCCCCCTCTCCCTCCTTTCCTTGAGGCTATACATATTAAGCTCCTTAAGTCTCTCTTCATATGTCTTCTGATGCAGACCCTGCAACATTTTAGTTGCCCTCCTCTGGACAGCTCCATCCTGTCTATGTCTTTGTGGAGCTTGGGTCTCCAGAACTGCACGCAGTACTCCAGATGGGGTCTCACCAGCTGTCTGTACAGAGGGATAATAACTTCCTGTTTTCTACTGGTGATGCCTTTCCCTGTGCATCCCAGTATACCCCCAGCCCTCCTTGCTGCCCTCTCACATTGCTTGCCCACCTTTAGGTCATCTGATATGACTACCTCCAGGTCCCTTTCCATTTTTGTTGTTGTTAGTATCTCACCCCCCATTGTGTACTCTTCCCCTGGGTTTTTGTTTCCCAGGTGCATTACCTTGCACTTCTTAGCATTGAATCTAAGCTGCCATACATTTGACCATTCCTCTAACCTTGCCAAGTCACTTCAAATCCTTTCCACCCCACCTTGTGCATCAACTCTGTTGCAGATCTTTGTGTCATCTGCAAAGAGACAAACGTTTCCTTCCAGTCCCTCTGCAATATTGCTTATAAAGACATTGAAGAGGACCGGTCCTAATACTGAACCCTGTGGTACCCCACTAGTAACCCCCCTTTCTTCAGAGTGGACTCCATTTACTATTACTCTCTGTGTCCTATTCTCCAGCCAATTCTTTACCCAGGCTGTCATCTTGGGACCCACTCCCAGGCTGGCTAACTGTAGTTTGAATCATGCCCAACAATGGCAAACCATGAAGGTAGGTATTCTTTTGTTTGTGGGGGGGGGGGAATTGCTTGCTGGGGATTCATGATGGCACATAGACATAGTGCACAGGTAAGTACCTTTGTTTTATTAAGGGAGGGGTGGTTATTGCTACTGTTCGAAGTCTAATATATTCATACTTCTCTTTCATTGATTTTCAGTTATCTGTGCTGAATGCAGATAGATGACATCATACTGCTGGACAGCTACAACATACAGTAGATGCTGTTGTCTGATTCATACACAACGTTATTCAACCATGAAGGTGAGTATTTTTGTGTTTTTTTTAGGGTGTGGCGACTTGTTTCTGTACAATAATTGAGAAATTAATTTCATTTCTTAATCACTGACAGTGCTGTTCTTCCTTATCTTTACAGGTATTCCTTATGCCAGAATTTGTTGCAACAATGTGCTTGATGATTCACCAAGCAAATGATGTCAGTCCACAGAGAGCACCTGGAAAACAAGGAAGGAGTTTTGTGAATGAAAGTCGTAGAAAGAAAAGTAAAGCAAAGGACAGGAAAGTAAAAGAAAGGAAAGCAAAAGAAAGGAGAGGAAATTAAAGCAAAGTAAAGGCAAAACATTAAATCACAGTGATACTTATCATTAGAGTACTGCTGCTGGCTGTGCAATTCTGTTTTGGTGTCTGTGTTCTGTAGCAGAACCAGCAAAACCTGCATGAAGAAGATATTACAGGAAAACATTTTAATGCTGCAATGAGTCTCATCAATGATGGACTTATTTTCTGCCTCTATTAGGGTTATAGAAGTGCTGCAGTGTCTGAAAAACAGTGCAGGTGTCTTAACAACAACAGATGAAGAAAGTCCTTGATGCAGTGTGGTTACGGTTGCATGATGATGCCTTGCAGATTTCAGTCAGTGGATTGATGAAGGAGGAGGACCAAGACATATCTGTCAAGAGGAGAGTTTTGAGGAGGTACAGGAGACAATTCTGTTTATCACATTGGTGGCAATGAATCATCAGTCATTACGGTGGTGGAAGTGGTAGCCAAGCCAATGCTGTTTCTTACTTGATATGATTGTGAGGAGGAGGACATAGCCGAAGCAGCCCAGGGAGTACAGAAGAGGTAGAGGAGGTAGTTCTCTACTACATACCAATACCACTGGTGGTGGAAAAGCTGTGTCATGCTATTTCGGCCTGTGTTGGAGGAGGATCCAAGGCATCTACAGTGCACACAAGAGATAATAGGAGGAGGAGGAGGAGAAGAAGGGTGAGGTGTTGAGGTCACTGCTGCATGGCTGAGGTGTTTCTTGCTGGCTGGAGCAGATGTTCTGTTCAATAATTCATAAGTGGCGTAGTGCATCATTTACAGCTGTTCAATTTGATGCGATTAAGAAGCAGCACTAATTAATAGTTGTTGATGTATATCTCAGTACTGAATGTGATACATTATTATTGTTATTAAGTTGACATCCAGGAGTACATGGTTGTGGATGGGTGGGTACATGGAGGGAGAAGGAGAAAATAAATAGTAGAGTTCATTATTCTTCCATGTCTTCCATGAAGCATCCCTCACAGTCTTCAATACTGGAAGTGTCACCATAGGGGAACTCCCTCTCCATCACTGCTTCATCCACTTCATTGTTGCGAGATAATGATGAGATACGTCCCGGTCTACATAAAGCACTTTCCTCCTCCTCCTCATCATCACTGTCAATCGGTGCTTTTACCATGGATATTACTCTTTTTGAGGGTATGTGAGCCTCATTCATTTTGATAAATGTCAGCATGCCAATATTTGTAGGAGAAAGATTTGTGCACCTGTCATGCACAATGGCACCATCTGAACTGAACAACCGCTCAATGCTGAGACTGGAGGATGGGCAGTAAAGATATTTCAGGGCAACCGCTGTTAGTGCTAGCCAGTCATTGACCTTAGTGTCACTTCCGACCTCTGAATGGGTGCGTAGCCTTGGGATTGTCCTAGATGACAGGCTGACCCTACAATCTCAAGTGTCGCCCATTGTCAGGACTTCCTTTTACCATCTTAGGAATATTGCCAGGGTTAGGCACCTTGTTCCGTCTGACTCTTTGCCAATGTTGGTCCACGCCTTTGTGTCCTCGCGCTTGGACTACTGCGACGCCCTTTACCTTGGGCTTTCTGGGGTCGAAATCCATCACCTACAGCTGGTGCACAACGCTGCAACCCGAGTTTTGACTGGGACAAGTAGGTCCTGTCATATTACCCCGGTGCTGCGCGAACTGCACTGGCTCCCTATACAGTGGCGGATCACCTTTAAAGTCATTTTATTGACTTTCAAAGCCCTTCACAATTGGGTCCGACCTATCTGAAAGAACTTCTAATGCCTTACTGCCCTGGGCGATCGCTCCGCTCGGCTGACGAGGGGTTGTTAGAGATTCCAAGAGTGAGTTTAAAATCTTCAGGCAGCAGAGCATTTTCTCATGCTGCACCCACTCTCTGGAATTCTCTACTGTGCTGGTTATGGGAGTGCACCTCTGTGGAGGTATTTAAGAAGGACCTGAAAACTTACTTATGGAAAATGGCCTTCCTGGATAATTAAGTTAATTTTATTGTGCTTGTATTTTATATTATAACTTATTATTTGATTTTAATATCTGATATTATTATGGCATGATTTTATTTATATGTATTTATTTATATGTATTGTAGATTTGTATTTGAAATTATGGTTTTAAAATGTTCAGTGCCTTGACATATTGAAAGGCGCTTTATAAATAAAAGTATTATTATTATTATTTAGTGCCCCAGTATAGTAATGGCTCATCTCCAATGGTGAGGTTCCTTGTATCTGTGATATATGCATCTACCATGCGTTTTGCCAGTTGAAGACGTGCAGCGTGATCATCCTCCTCCTCCTCCTCCACAGCTTCCTCCATGTCTGTGACTCCCACCTGAATGAGGGCAGCCCAAATGGGATTCAGCATAGGTTCCTTTACCTTACATTGCTTTTCCACAGTTTGACACCCTGGCTGAGATGAATAGTAGTGGGTGGCAGTAACAACGGATCGCTGTGCAGTACCATCATCTTTCTTTGGCCCCTGTGCCTGTAGTAGCAATTGTGCACCACTTACCCTCTGAATGAGCAGTTCTATCAGTCTCTACAACTCATGATGCCCACCTTGTAATATGGCTTCCAGCCCATGTTTATAATGTGGGTCATGCATGGTTGCAATTCCAAACTCTTCAGACTGCATAATATACTTTATGTGGGTCTTGGAGTCTAATGTGGACAGCATGTGTTCCATTAATGAGCAAATTGCTCTGTCACCACCTGCCTCCAGCTGTTGCTGCACCTTCAGCAGTGTCTGCCTCAGCACCCATAGCAGAGGAATGGACTCACTGATGCAGGTAGTGTCCCTACTCACTGCCTGTGTTGCATGCTCAAAGGGTCTCAGAACTGAGATGAGCCCATCCATTAGGCACCACTGCTCTACTGAGAGACACATGGATGCCCCACTGTAGTCACAACTCACATGAATTAGCAAATACTCAGATATAGCCTTGTACTGCTGGTATAAATGCTCCACCATGTACAAGGTTGAGTTCCACATGGTGACAATGTCAAACTTTAAATGGTGCTGAGCCATCTTGTTCTTTACCTGCAGATCACAGAGATGATCACATGCTTTTGCTGAATGTGCAAAGTGATCACAGATGCATTGGGCAAGTGCCAAAACTTATTTTATATCCGGATGGTTAAGAAAAGCCTGCACCACAAGGTTAAGGCAATGTGCAAGGTATGGCACCCTGACAAATCCCCCATTGGTGATGCATTTCTGCACATTTGAGCCATTATCACTGGCAATGAATCCAGCTTTCAGTGCACGGGGGTGGAGCCACTGATCAATCTCAGTTAGTTCGACTTCCAGCATCTTTTCTACAGTGTGTGACCCAGGGATACTCTTCATGATCAGTGTTGCATGCTGCCTAACACCAGGCATGTTGCTACCACCACAGCTTGTCCTAGTGCAATTCTCGCCTCTCCCCTAATCAGCCACTACCCCAGGTACATGTGCCAAGTGTGCTGTAATGCACATATAAGAGCTACCAGATGTTTTCCCACTGGTCCACATGTCCATACTCAGATGGACATAGTGTGCTGAGGAATGCTGCAGGGCATGATGTAACATGTCACATAGAGTACTGTACAGTTCAGGGCTGGCATGCTTTGAAAAGTATGTATGTGATGGCACCTGCCATTTCGGCAAGACACAGGCTATGAATCACCTAAATCCCATATTCTCTACAAAGGAGTATGGCAACAAGTCCAGAGCAATAATTTCTGCACTTGCTGCATTCAGCTCCCATGCTGTAACTTGATTAGGTGGGAATTGTGTGTGCCTATCCAAAATGGAAGACAGTGTCGGCTGAACTTTTCTTGATACTGCTGCCATCAGTGATGCACCTGGTGATGTGCCAAACAGCTTGACTCGTTGTTGTGCCAGTAAGGGGGTGCTCCTTGCTGTGGACTGCCACTGGTACTAAAGGCCTGTGACAATGCATGACACACCTCAGAGGCTTTTTGGTCTTTCATAACTGGGGTAGCAATCACATTTTGGGTTGGGGTGGTGCTCTAGATGCTAGGACCACTACTTTGCCCACTTCCAGAATCCTCCTCATCCAGTACAACAACGATGTGCTCCTCCTCACCTGCACCTCCGTGTCTCTGTAGTGATGGTGCTGAGTGTATTTTGCTTACATTGCCCTCTGACTGGGATGTACCAGAACCACTGGCGCTAGCAGCCTTCTGGTGTTGATGCCCCCAAATTGTGTGCCTATTTTTAAGATGTGTGTGTTTCCCACCTGTGCCAAGGTGACTACCCTTCTCACCCCAACTTACTCAGGTTTGGCACAGCTGGCAAATTGCTACTCTCTCATCAGATGGGTCCAGTACATAAAAATCCCACACTAGGGATTTATGGGGCCTTGTATTTACTTGGTGCCAAGATGGCTGTGATTGTGATAGCAAAGGAGAAACAGAAACATAGAAGGTGATGGCAGAAGGAGACCTTGAGGTCTAGCTAGTCTGCACATGATTCATGTCTAGCTCCCTAATTGCCCCAGAGTGTGAGGGCTCCCATGTGTCTGTCCCATGCTGCCTTGAAATCCCCAACTGTTCCCACCCCTACCACTACTGGTGGCAGGCTATTCCATGCATCCACCACTCTCTCCATGAAGAAGAACTTTCTTGTATTGGTGTTGATCCTTCCTCCCTTTAGCTTCATATCATGCCCCCTAGTTCTGTTGTTCTCTTTTAAGTAGTTAAGATCCTGTGTTTTTTCACTTTATTTATGCCCTTCATGTATTTGAAGGTTTCTATCTTGTCTCCTCTCTCTCTTCTTTACTCCAGAGAGTACATGTTTAATTCACTTAATCTTTCCTTGTAAGACACTTTTGACAACCCCTGAACCATTTTGGTTGCCCTTCATTACACCCTTTCCAGATGGTCAATGTCCTTTTTGAGGTGTGGCCTCCAAAACTGGATGCAGTATTCCAGGTGTGGCCTGACCAGAGCTCTATACAGCAGCAGGATTACCTCTCTTTCCCTACTAGTGATTCCCCTACCTATACATCCCAGCATGCTATAGGCCTTTTGCATTCTCTTTTCACATTGTTTCCCCTTTTTTA
This sequence comes from Neoceratodus forsteri, assembly GCA_016271365.2. NCBI lineage: Eukaryota > Metazoa > Chordata > Ceratodontiformes > Ceratodontidae > Neoceratodus > Neoceratodus forsteri. The sequence goes on along the minus strand of CM028133.1, from coordinate 591,432,305 downwards.
AGTCATCTGAAATCATTATTCCCAGATCACACTCATGGCTGGAGGTAGTTAGTCTAACCCCTCCCAAGTCATATGCCGTCTTTGGGTTTCCTTTTCCAATGTGCATGACCTTGCACTTTTTGGCATTACATTTTAGCTGCCATGCTCTGGACCAGTCCACAAGCTTTTTGAGGTCCGATTTAATTTTGCATACTCCAGCTATGGAATTCACTTTGTTACAGATCTTGGTATTATCAGCAAATAGACACACTTTCCCCTCAAGCTCGTCCATGATGTCAGTTATGAAGATATTAAAGAGTAGAGGCCCCAGTACTGAACCCTGGGGGACCCTGCTGGTTACCATACCTTCTAATTATAATATGCCATTTACCTTGACCCTCTGCGTTCTGCCCTATAGCCAGCCTTGTACCCATTTTACAACTTCATTTCCAACCCCAGTGTGGGCTAGCTTCTTTACCAGCCTTCTATGTGGAACTGAATCAACGGCCTTGCTAAAGTCCAGGTGGACCACATTCACCGCCCCTGCATTGTCCACAGCCCTGGTAACCCAGTTGAAAAATTCGACCAGATTTGCCTTGCATGATCTTCCTGATGTGAAACCATGCTGTTTAGGGTCCAGCTGCCCACTTGCTTTGAGAAAAACTATTAATCTTTCTTTGAACAGTGACTCCATTATTTTACCTACTACAGATGTGAGACTAACTGGCCAGTAGTTTTCTGACACTTCCTTGCTGCCTGATTTGTGGAGTGGGACTACTGTTGCCCTGCTCCATGGGTACCACCCCGCTCTTTAAGGATCTGGTGAATAGTTTTGCCAAAGGAGCTGCCAGTTCATTTTTCTGTTCTGTCAGTATTCTGAGATGAAGCTCATCTGGTCCCATGGTTTTGTTAACCTTTAGCTTACTCAGTGCCTCCAATACCTGCTTCTTGGTGAATGGGCTAGTATCGACTCCTGGTCCGGAGGTGCTGCTCCTCTTGAGAAGATTCATTTTTTGTTATGTTATGGGGTGACAGGAACAATGTAGAAATGAGAGAAACAGTGAGTGGCGTGATCTTCTCCTTGGTGGTTTTAGCAGTTAAGACAACAGGAAAGACATGTTCTGTAACACTCTGTTTTGCCCTTTTCTTTTCTGGCTCCCATGAAGGATCCATGTCATCTGAAGCATCATCATCATCCACATCATAGTCTGAAAAAAAGCTGGCAGTCTCATCAGCCTCAGCAGGTCTGTCCACCTCAGTAGCAAGTGCCACAGGCTCTGTAACACACACCTCCTTTACATGACTGTTGTCCTTATGTTGCTGCACATGTACTACCACCTCATCCTCACTCACTGGACATGGACACACATTATCTGGTTCTGCCTTTGACCTACCATCACCAACAGCACCACTTTCAAATTGCACTTCAGAACCAACCGCCTCCAAGCACACAGTTGTTTGTTTGCTGGTGGTGCTGCTGTTTACTCTCACTGTGTCACTTGACACTGAGACATCCATCAACATGTGCGCCACAGATTCTGCACAGAAAAACTTAACAGCAGAAAAGCCAACACCAGGGCCATATACTTTGCTACTACTGCTACTGTCTACCACAGAGTAATCTGAATGCTGTCCCTGTGCTCTCACAGACTCGTTTCTGGTTCCTGCACCACTATTGGGATTAGGATTAGGAACCACAAATTGCGAAATGTTCTTTATGACCACTCCACGACCTCTCTCTTTAGTTGCCCTTTTCTTCCCAGTCATTCTTCAGCACACGCTGGGACACAACAATCACTCTGGTTAAATCGCTGTCTGGAGAACAGTGATTTGTCTTCCTAAATACAGATGTGCACACAGGGACACAACAATCACTCAGGTTAAACTGCTGTCGGGAGAAAAGTGATTTTTTTTCATAAATACAGGTTTGTATGCAGGGACACAACAATCACTCGGATTAAATCGCTATCTGGAGAACAGTGATTTTTTTTCCTAAATACAGATGTGCACGCAGGGACACAACAATCACTCAGGTTAAATTGCTGTCTGGAGAACAGTGATTCTTTTCCTAAATACAAATATGTATGCAGGGACACAACAATCACTCAGGTTAAATCGCTGCCTGGAGAACATTGATTTTTTTCCTAAATACAGGTGTATATGTAGGGACACAACAATTACTTGGGTTAAATCGCTGTCTGGAGAACAGTGATCTTTTTTCCTAAATACAGTTGTGCACGCAGTCACGCAACAATCATTTGGGTTAAATTGCTGTCTGGAGAAAAGTGATTTTTTTTCCTAAATACAAGTGTGTATGCAGGGACACAACAGTTACTCGTGTTAAATAGCTGTCTGGAGAACAGTGATTTTTTTTCCTAAATACAGATATGTATGCAGGGACACAACAATCACTCAGGTTAAATTGCTGTCTGGAGAACAGTGTTTTTTTTTTTCCTAAATACAGTTGTGCAAGCAGCCACACAAAAATCACTTGTGTTAAATCACAGTCAGGAGGACAGTGATTATTTTCTTAAGAAAAGACAAGACACTTGCACACTTATTTTGTTCAGAAGAAAACTGTGCCTTCTAAACTGCTCTTACCGTTCCCTGGCCCACATAAGCCACCAAACCACAACTTCTAACAGAAAACTAAATACTGCAAATAAATAATACAGGATGGAGAAAAGCAACACAAAAGAATAATTGTGTGTGTACAAAGAGCACTCACAGTAACAGTTCTGAAGCAATTTAATAAACAAAATGCTTTTATATAATGTTTTTAGATTTGACTCTAAGCTGCAGCACAAACTCTGCTCTATAAGTCTCTCTCAAACACACTACACTCACAGAACCACAAAGCTAGCTTCTCATTGGCTGTTCAGCAAAATGTGACCTCATATTCCATGGTTCATTGCAAACTTCGACTCTTAAACTTCAACAGTGAAGTTCAAACTTCACGGATCAGGGACACCTTTACCATTGACTGTAACAGGAATCAAAGTTTTTGACTTCAAAATTTTGCAAATCTGCCCAAAAATGCTTCAAAGTTGGACTTCGCAGAGCGGAAAACTTCGTGGAATAGTCAAAATCCGTGAAACTGTATGCGGAACAAATTTTACCAACTTCGCACACCCCTAGAATAGAGGTAGTAAGAGGATGACATGGAGGGGATAAGGGAAAAAAATAGGAATAATATCGAGTCTACAAGCACTAGCCATTATCGACTAGTCAATTTTCATTGGACATGGTGCCCACCTGAGTATGTATCAAGAGACATCTTAAATATATTCATCGTTGTACTATTTACAATATATTCTGGTAATGAGTTCCACAGTGATACCACCCTTTGGTTTAACAAAAAAAAACTCCTTTTTGTGGTTCTAAAGTTCTCTTCTCAAAGTAGAAGGCCCTATACACCAAACAAAGGTCACTCCTTGTACGTCTGTACTCAGGTGAGAAGAGACCCAATTCCCTTAGTCTTTCCTCGTATAACAAATGTCTTAAGTTAGCTATCTGTTTTGTTGTTTTATGTTAGACCCCCTCTAGTAAGCAGACATGTCATGCTTTGTAGGTGCCCAGAACTGGCTGCAATACTTCAGGTGGGGCCTAACCAGTGCACCATACAGGAGCATTATCACACCCCTATCTCTGCTTTTTATATGCCTAAAGATGCATCCAAGAATTTTATTAGCCCAGCTCACAACCTCCCTGGTGTGATCACTAAAAGATAGTGTGTTGTTCATGATAACATCTAAATCCTTCTCCTTATATGATGTTTCAAGTTCAGTACAATTCAGGTAATACTTATGCATTCTATTGTTCCTGCCAAAGTGCATGACTGCATTTATTTTCATTAAAGACCAATTTATGTTCTTTTGCACATGATTCAGTTTTGTTCAAATCAGTCTGTAGTTTCTGAATGGCTTCATTATTTTCCACAATAGCGAGGGAGGTCACATGATGCGCCGCCGGCATTAGTTGCTCTTCTCCTGTGCTCCCTCCCTTCTGCTCTTATTTTACATCATTTTGGTGTTACAATTTCTACTTCTTCAGGAGAAAACAGCTAAATCTGTTGCCTAACACCAACTGTTGCACCCATCTGCGGTACTTACCGAATTTTGAGTAGAAATGGAAGTGGAGATGAAGACTGCTCCATCGAGGCACATGCCGCCAGCAATGTCCAACAAGGCCTGTAAGAGATCTAAGGCACAGCCTTCAGCAACAGCACAAACTGCATCTCCATTCCCAGTTTTGACAGAGGACAAATTCTTGCAGGAATTAAATAAGTTGTAGGATATGCTTGTGGGACTTATGGGAGAGGTTAAAGTAATGTGTTACTCCATTGTTGTTTCAGCTAGGCAAGTCAGCTACAGTGAAGCCCATACTAGCTCACTAGAGGACTGGAGGGTCAAGATGGGCACTGAAACCATATCTCTGCACCAGAAACTTTCCCAAGTTGAGTCTTGACTGGAGAACCAGGAAGGGCACAACAGGAGGAACAACACTGTTGTTCTAGGTCTCCTGGAGTGGACTGAGGGCACCAAGGCTATCCTCTTTGCTCAGAAGTTAGTTGAGAAGCTGGCTGGCCCTTCCCCAAAACAGCCCTGTTTACATTATCAAAAGAGCGCACAGGGCCTTGCAACCAATGCCACCTGCTGGCATCCCACCTAGACCTTTCATCTTTAAGGTTTTGAGCTACCTGGATTGCCAACACATGCTGGCCAATGTATGAGATCTTTGAGAAGTCCTGTGGGAAGGGTTTAAAATCAGAGTTGCCCAGGACCTCCCAGCGACAGTCAGACAATGAAGGGCGTCATTCCATCCTGTGGTCTCTAAAATAGTAGCCATGGGAATATGCTTCAGGATGCTGTACCCCGCTAAACTACAAATCTAACATCAGGGCAGCTGGAGATCTTATGATACCATGGAGCAAGCAACTACAGACTTCGTCTTCTTGCTTCTCGAGTTATTTAAGACTCTGTGAGGATGTCTGCTATTATGGGGATCAGCGATAGATTTATGAAGACCGATGTTCAAGTTCGTCGCATATTCACAGGTAATGAAACTTTACTTATTTTTTAGCTTTGGGACTATTTATGGTGCTATGAGAGATTCTGGTTATTTCCTTCAACATGTCCTACACATTTCAGCATTGGAACCTTGTTGCCCATACAATACTTTACTTAGCTTAGTACCACCACCCTAATGGCTATGATTTTGGTGGACTTCCATTCTTTTATGGACCACCATGGCATTGAAGTTTGTAGGCTGCTAGCCCCCAGAACTATGTGCTAATCTGCTTGGCAGCTGGTTGTTTTGAACATGATGGGTTTTGTCTGCTGATTCTCCTGAATTCTGCACTACTCTGCTGCTCTTGCTGACAAGTGCCTCTGCATCATAGCGTCTAAAGCTACTTCTTTGGTTCTGTATCTAGATGGTCAGTTCATTACTCATCTGAGACTGATGACAATTTATCTAGACCAATGGATCTGCAATCCTGTAAGGTGCTGTGCACATCATGGACTGGAGGCTTCTGTTTATCTGCTACTGGGTCTCCCTTAGGCAACTTGTCGCTACTGGCCAAGTTACTATGATCTGACACAGCCACTTTTAATTTTGGGCACTGATGGCATTGAGGGTGACAAAGGCTCTGCTCTAATCTAGTCATTGACTATATTTATGTTTGCTCCTATTTTGATGTCTAGATTAGGCATGGTTGAGATGTTATGATTTTAGGGGCAACGTTGTACTTTGTTTAGTTCTTTCTTGTTACAGGTAGTTGTCCTTAATTTTAAAATTCTACCTTTAGGTGCTGAATTTCTTTCTGAACTGCTGATTATAGGCTGTGCGGTTTCCAGGTATTAAGGCTAAATTTAAGCTCTAATGCTTATTCAGATTGACTAAGGGTGGCTGCCAGTCTGTGTTATGCTGTGCCTTCTATTCTTACAGAGCACCTGAATCCTGGCAAGTTCTCTCATTTCTTTATTAGGTGCTGCTGCCAAGATCACCAATTTGCTAGTTATTGACTTGTTCCTGGTTCCACTCAGGGGGCCTGTTATTGTTCAAAAACTGGGAAGTACATTATCTTACAGAATACTAAACCTCCAGGCTACCTTTGCTAATTAATTTATTGCACTCTGTACACCAGTTATTATATATATATATATAGTGATGGGCTGCTGACTAATTTTAGGGATATATATATATATGTTTAATCTAAGCTGCTCTCGTAGAATTGGAATTAAAATTTTTCATCCTAGCAATATCTGGTTCTCAGTTTAAGTTGATTTTCAGTTCTATGTCAGTGCCCCGAGGTAATTTTGAAGAGGGAAATTTTATGGTTTTTGACTTCCTTTATGGAAGCATTTACTTCTACTTTGTTTTTATTTAATAGTGTTAGCCATAGATGGTGCATTGTTGGGACACATATCCGATGTGGGCCCGTACTGCCCTGCTACAAAGGTGTTATTGTTTCAAGTAATCCTTTTAGTGTTACATCCCTAGTATACTTTATATTGGTGGGAATTGTTTCTCACCCTTTATGTAGATGGGTAGGAAGTTGTAGGTTTACTGTTTATATTTTATTATATAGTTATAGGCATCATTTTTCAGTGATTAAATTTTCTTTCACGGCTATCTCCCTATAGCGGTGGGGCATCAGGTGAGGGGGGATGCACTTAGGAGATGTGGTTGCTGGAGTTAGGTGGAGTGAATTAGCATCATGGGACAGATAATTTCAGGAGGTCAGTTGGCCAGACTGGGGGTAAGTGTTTAATACTGTTGGTTGCTTCGGGAGAGGTTAGTTGGGGATGGGTTTGTGCACTTGGACATTAGTTAGTAGGGATGTATGGAAAGGGTGGCACCCCTCAGCTGAAACTCTTCTTATTTTAGATTTTCTTCAAGTTTGGACTTAACCTAGGGTGCTCGTCATCATTCAGAAACACTCTACAACTGGTAGGAGGGATGTCCCTGGGGGGGGCTGATATAAGGGTTTGGGAGGGGTCATTTTGAGGCGTGGGTTCTCTCATGGCGGAATATTTTTTTTAGATTTGGCACTCCTAGGTGCTTCTTTTTAATTTCCAGGGCCCTGTATGGTTACTCTAGTTGTGTTATTTCTATATGCCTTCAAGTGTTAGGTTTGCTTCTCGGAATGTTAAAGAGGTTCGCTCCATGGTTAAACTATATCAAATCATTAAGCATATCAAACAATCATGCTGTAACATTATTTCTCTACAGGAAACTCATTTACTTGCCTTGGAAGGCTTCTATCCCATAGGCAAATGATTGATCGGATTTACGCAGCTGGTAATAATACTAACAACAAGGGGGTGGATGTTTTAATTTCCAAGGAATGTCTGCAATCTTGAAGATGCACAGGGGAGATACATATTTGTTTGGGGTATTTTAGTCCACACATACATTTTGATAGGCAGTATTTATGGACCTAATATAGATACTCCCTTTTTTTACTGATTTGTCTAATCTCTTGGCTCCCTTTCTTTCCCTTCCTATTATCTTTGGAGGGGACTGGAATGTTACAGTAACCCAGGATCTGGACAGGACCTACTGAATGCAGGCTGGGTTGTCTCTGGCTTAGCACTTTCTCCGTGACATGATGGATACAGTGGGGCTTTGCAATCCATGGCACACTTTGTATCTATCCGTAAGGGAACATACACACTATTCACTGTCTCACAATTCATGCTTCCATATAGATAACTTAATGATAAGCCGGAATGTCATGGACGGGGTTCTGAGCTGTGAGATAGCTATGAGGGTCCTATCAGACCACTCCTTAATATGATTAGAGCACAAGGTCTCTGCTCAGACAGAGGGACACCACCTGGAAGTTAAATAATCAGCTTTTGAAAGATGCCAACATATTTAACAAAATTGAAGAATCAACAGAACTTTATGTTCATCAGAATTGCGACACTAATGATAAGTGGGACATGGAATGCAATGCCTTAAAGTGCTCTCTTCAGGGTAAGTTTATTAGGTTGGCCACTGGTAGAAAGCGCAGTAGGGAGGCAAAGATGCTCAATCTCCTCGGCTGGATCAGGGAGCTAGAAAAACAGCTGTCCCATATGACCCTGGCAGAGGACAAGAGGGCATTGCTCACTCTTCAGGACAAATATGATGAATGTCTGAGGGAGAAAGCAGAGTATGCTATTTTTAAGATGCGTTCGGTATACATTGACCAGGGAGAAAAGGTAGGTCATCTTCTTGCTTCGCGTCTTCGCAGTCAGGAGGCATCCAGCATTGTCCCCTCTATTATTTCTGAAGTGGATGGATCTTTTAAATTGTCCCCTTGAGAAATTACCGGAGAACTGAAGTCTTACTATCGACATCTTTATGGTCCTCTGTCCTATCCCCCTTTGGAGAGATGGTTCCTCTTCCTCAGCTATCATTGGCTCAACAGTCATTTTTGACTCAGTTGATTACTCAGTAAGATATTCTGGAAGCTATCCAGTTCCTCCCTGCCGATAAAGCCTCTGGTCCAGATGATTTTTTGCCTAATTTTTATAAAGCCTTTACTAAAGAACTAATTCCCTTACTGTCTTGTTTTTTTCTATATATCTGTGAGTCTGGTGTGTGAGATGCATCCCTTCTCGAGGCTATGATAATGGTCTTGCCTAAACTGGGCAAAACCCCGGACAGAGTCACCAGATACAGACCTATTTCCCTTATCAATTATGATATGAAAATATTAGTCAAGATTTTGGCTAACAGGATTTTTAAAGTTTGGGATGGCCTTATTAGTCATGAACAGGTAGGTTTTATGTGATCATGCTCCTTTGCTGACCATCTTCATAAACTGTCCCATATATTCTCCGCATCCTGGGAGGCTGGATCCTCAGTGGCTCTGGTCTCCCTGGATTCAGAGAAAGCATTCAACAGCGTGAATTGGGCTTTTTTGTTTGCCACCTTTATTAAATTTGGTTTCCTGTCTAAGTTTATTGGCTGGATTAAGACCCATCATTCTTGCCCCAGTGCGCAAATTTATTGCAATGAATTGTTCTCTTCTAATTTTCCTCTGTGTTCTGGGACAAGGCAGGGATGTGCCATGTCTCCTCTATTGAATTTATATTTAGAGTCTTTGTTGCTGAAGCTTAAGAGATCTCCTCAGCTGACCAGGGTGTGGATGAGGGAATTTGATATGCAGTTGTCTGCGTATGCAGATGATATTCTGCTGCACGTCACTAACCCCCAGACTTCTATCCCTGCGGTCTTGTCAATTATCGAGGAATTTGGAAGGCTCTCCCATTATAAACTTAATATTGTCAAGACTGCAGTGAAGCCCCTGACCCCTGACATTTCTAAGTCTGAAATCATGGATATGGTGTCTTACTTGGTCACCTATACAACACAAATATATTGGACTAATTCTTACGAGGACTGCAGCATTGTTTAAGAAGCTTAACTTAGATGAGTTGTTGACTAATATGCAGCACGATTTAAAGAGATGGTCATCCCTGCCACTTACTGTCTGGGGATGGCTTAATATCATTAAAATGAATGTCCTTCCCAGGCTGTTCTGTCCCTTTCATGCTATGAATGTTACATTTCCTTTGACCTTGTTTAAGCATTATCACAGGGTCATCTTGGATTTTATTTGGCAAAATAACCCCCAAGACAGGTCTACAATTGCCTATCAGCACCTAAGGCCTTGGAAGGGCTTTGGTTGCCCAATTTATTTTCTTTGCTATTTTGCTAGTCATACTAGTAAGTTCTCCCAGTGGCCAACTCAGTTTTCTGGAGGAGGGACAGTCTCATATGTCACTATCTGGCTGAAGATAGAGAGAACTTTGAATAATGAAACCGGGTTCTCCCCCTCTACTTTTTTCCCTGTTCCCCTCAAGTTCATACCAATGAATCTTTGAGGCTCTGTAATAGGTACCTCCTTAAGAGCTTATGCACAGTTATGTAAACATGTGCATTACAATCCTCTTATGGACATGACCCAGCTGCTTTTTCACAACACCAACTTCACTATAGGAGGGGCAGTTTTGATGGAGGCTTGGTTACCCCAAACTGGCAGGGAAACAGGTGTGCGACTTGCTCAAGGACGTCTGCCTTATGACATGTCAGGAGGTATTGGCTTTGCTCTAGTTAGGCACCTGCTTCTTCTTTAAGGTATTCCAGCTTTACCATATGCTTCTCCTATGGTTTGGCACTATGCCCAGGATGTGTGATCACAGTATATTCTTGCAGTCACTCATGGACTTGGCATCACTGCCGCACTCAGTGTCGCGTCTTTCTACATTTCTTTTCCAAAGCTTTTCCTTAATGGTATGTGACAATCCAACTATTGGTCCTCAGCCTTTCTACATTGATCTTTAGATTGGAAACAAATCTGGGAAGATCTGTAACAATATATTTCTAATGACAGGCTTTGCCTCACCCAGTTTTACATCCTGCTTAACATCTACTTTACGCCTTTAAAATTGGCCAGGACGGGCAGGTTAAGTTCCCCACATTGTACAAGACGTGGGCAGGCTGAGGGCTCATTGTTCCATATTTTATGGGATTGTTTGGTGGTGGTATCCTTATGGGAGCACATTTAAATTAAGGCCAACCCTCTTTTAGGTTTGTATGGGCTCTTTGTCCTAAAAGTTTGTATTATTGGGGACTGTAATGGGATATCAGTAAGGGAAAGGAAAGGAAACACCATATAGCTATAACTTGTTGTCTGTTAAATGGATGGTTTTGCGAACATATGAATGTGCCAGCAAAAACAGACAACCCGGTCTAGCTAAGTCTGCTCAAGTGTGCAGCTAGCACCCCTAGTTTGCAGCTGCCCCACCCTCCTTCCCCTTTGTCATCCCACTGCCACCCCCCACCTCCCCCACCCTCACTCTCCCCTGTTCCCTGTCCCATGCCCTTTTGAAGCTGTTCACAGATTTACATGATGCCACCCATTATGGCAGGGTGTTCTATTTTGCTACCACCCTCTCTGTGAAATAGTGTCTCCTCGTTTCCTTCTTAAATCTTCCCCCCTCTATTCTTAGCCCATGCCCCTGGTGACCCTTCCCCTCCTTAACTTAAAGACCCCATCTGCCCCATCCTTATTGATTCCCCTCAGATACTTCAATGTCTCCATCATGTTCCCCCTGTCCCTTCCATCCTCCAGGGTGTACATATTCAGGTCTCCCAGCCTGCTGTCATAGTCTCTCCTCCATTCCACATATCATCTGTGTTGCCTCCTCTGTGCCCCCTCCAGTAACCTGATATTTTGCTTTAGGTATGGCCTCCAAAATTGCACACAATACTCTAAGTGCGGCCTTACCAGCGACCTGTAGAGGGGCAAGATCACCTCCCTTCACCTGGATGAAAACCCCCTTGCTATGCACCCCAGCATTTTGTTCACTTTTGCAGCCACTCTCCTGCACTAGTCAGTGTTGTTCATGGTCCCTGTTATCATTATTTCTAGGTCCTTCACCTCCTCAGTGATCCCCAGCTTAACCGCCCCCTCAGCCAGTATTCTCTCCTTGGGTTCTTCACTCCAAAGTGCATAACCTTACACTTCTTTGCATTGAACCCCAGCTGCCACCTCTCTGACCACTCCTATAACTTGCTTAGGTCTCCCTGCAGCTGCTTCCATCTCTCCTTTCCATCCACAACTGCTCCAATTTTGGTGTCATCAGTGAACAGACTTACCTTGCTTACCACCCCATGTGCAATGTCTGATATGAAGAGCCCAAACAATACCGGCCCCAACACAGAGCCCTGTGGTACCTCACTCATCACTGTCCTTGGAGTTGAGAGCTCCCCTCTTACCACCACCTGTTGCAGCCTCCCACTTAGCCAGCTTGTAATCCAGTTCATCATTTTTGCCTCTACCCCTACACAGTTAGCTTCCCCCCAAGCCACCCATGAGGCACAGAATCGAAGGCCTTGTTGAAGTCCAAGTAAAGAACATCCACCATATGACCCTTATCCAGCTCACCTGTCACCCGGTCATAATATTGTATGAGGTTGGTTTGACAAGACTTCCCTGAAAAGAACCCATGCTGCCTCACAGCCTGGAGGCTATTGTCCTCCAGGTACGACACCAGTCTTGCCTTTAGTATTGTTTCCATAAGTTTGCACACTATGGAGGTGAGTCTTACTGGGCGATAATTACCCAGTTCCTCCCTTGGTCCACCTTTGTGTAATGGTACTACATGTGCCATCCTCCAGTCCAGTGGCACACACCCTGACTCCAGTGAGGTGCTGTAGAGATCCGCCAGCAGCTCCGCAAACACCTCCGCCATCCCCCTCAGCACTGTGGGGTGGATACCATCCAGCCTTGGTACTTTGTCTACCTTCAGTGACCTCAGTCCCTCTAAGACTCTACTTGCCTCAATTCTTCCATCTGTTGCCTCCTCTCCCCCGTCCCCACACTCCTAGGCCATGGTGGTAGCAGTCCCCCGTTTTCTTCTGTGAACACTGAGCAAAAGTATTCATTCAGTGCTTCTGCCTGCTGCTCCCCCTTTTCTGTCCACTCCCCACTCTTTTTTATCCTCACTATTGTCTCCTTGTACTTCCTTTTCTCCTCGATGTATCTGAAAAAGTCTTTCCCACCGCGTTAATTCCCTGTGCTAATCTCAGCTCCCTCTGGGTCTTGGCTTCCCTCACTTTTCTGTTCACCTCCCTGGACCATCTTGCATACTCCTCCCTGTCCACTTCCTTCCCCGTCCTCCTATACCTCTGCTGCACCTCTCATTTTACTCTCACCACCTCCAATACCTCACTGTTCAACCAGCATGGTTTTCTTGCTCTGCTCCTCTTATTCTGTGTCTTGGTGCAGACTTCTGCTGCCTCTATAATCCCCCATTTAATAATATCCCATTTCTGCTCTGCATCCATCTCCTGCCTTATGCTCTCTAGTTTCCCTTTTGGTACTTCCTGCATCCTCCCAAAGTCTGCCCCCCTGAAGTTTACCACCTGAGTAACTGATTTCTCTGGCTCCCTGCACATCATGATATTAAACCACACCATTTAGTGATCGCTGTCGGCTAGTGGGTCCTCCACCTTTATTTCCCTTACTGCCTCCCCATTCAACAACACCAGATCTAAAGTGTTCTTTAGCCTAGTAGGTACACTAACCAACTGTGTCAGGAGACCCTCCTGGATTGCATCCAGGAGCACTTGCTCACTAGCACTGGAGGTGAAAGGAATGCTCCAGTCAACCTCTGGCAAGTTGAAATCCCCCACGATGACCACCTTCTCTTTTCTACATACTTTTCTGATTTGTCCTGCTAATTCTCTGTCAAGCTCCTCAGACTGGGACGGTGGCCTATATACCACCCCAAACCTCAGTTTCCTACCCCTTGACTCTAGGAGCTGCAGCCAGATTGCCTCTGTTCTCCTTTCTTCACCCTCGTCCCTTGTGCATTTGATCCTGTCCCTCACATAGACTGCCACCCCACCTCCCCTCCCTTCCTTATGGTCCTTCCTGTATAATTTGTATCCTGGGATTGCCAGATCCCAGTTCCAGTGCTCAGTTGCCCACATTTCTGTGACAGCTGCAATATCCACCCTCCACACTGCTAAAGAGTGCCTGTAGCTCAGCTGATTTGTTGCCTAAGCTTCTTGCATTCAGTGAGACCACCCTCCACCCTGCCCCCTTCCCTTCATTGGCCTCCATTTCCTTCCTTCTACTCCCTCCTTTTCCAGCTGCCCGAGTCCTTCCCTGCTAGCCTAGGGGTAGGCTGTGACTCCACTTTGTCAGATCTCTGCCTACCTGCTGTCCACTCACCATCCCCCCATCTAATTTAAATCCACATTTATCGCAATATACCTCCCCAGTCTTTGCTTTAATACCTCCTTCCCCTCCCCATTCAGGTGCAGCCTATCCCTTGCAAACAGATTGTTATTATCCCAGGTACTGCCCCAGCAACCCACAACCCCATATCCCTTAGTTTGACACCATTCTACCAACCATGTGTTCAACTCCCTAATCCTCTCCTTTCTCACTGTGCTTGCGAAGGGTACTGGGAGCATTCAGAGAATGCCACAGACTCCCCAGTCTCCTCGCACAACCTTCCCACTTCCTCATTTCTCTCCTTTGTTACCTACACCATTTCCTCCACTAAGTCATTTGTCTCCACATATACCACAATGTGTGGTTTCCTCCTACCCCTCCTCACGCACCTTAGGATTGCCTGTCCTGCCTTGTCTGCCTTTAATCCTGGTATGGACTCCACCCATATCTGACTGTGCCTCTCCCCCTTGCTGCCCCATCTGATCCCCTTGAGTATGGAGTCCCACCAACACCAGTACACCAATCTCCTCTTTTCTTGAGCCCATCACCACCACCCCACCCCGGTTCTCATTTCTTGGGCCACTCAAGACTGTGCTTTTACAATGTGTCCCAGTGTCTTCCCCCTTGACCTTCTCAATTGAGACTCCTCCCCCTCCTCCTGTTTGACTGCCAACCTTCCTCTCCCTCCTCACCTGTCCAAGTATTATCCCTCCCCCTGCCATGCCATGCTAAATCTCTCCATTAGTAATGCCCCTCTCTCCCTTCTCTTTGTGAGTTCTGTCCCTTGTGCAATCTCCTCCTGCGTTCTCTTTCCGATGTGTTGCTAGTACAGCAAACATGTTCCCTCCCCCTTTGCCTTACTGTGTGTTTCCTCCTCCCTCCTGCCTACTGCTGCTCCTCTTTTTCTAGGTCCTACTACATTGAACTGACCAGGCACCAGTTCCATATAATTCCATATAATTAGTGGCTGCAAGACCTTCTGTTCAACTTAAAGATGGAGAAAATGATACCAAGCATCCATAATAGAAAGACTATGTATGAGAAGAGATGGAGCAGGTTGCACACCCTGTATTACTTCTCCTCCTTTGGAGCGACCTCTAATGGTGAATAATCTGTTTTTCTTATGTTAAGTTCTCTTCTAATTTACTGTTACGATGGGGTCCTATGTTAATTTGATTCCCACTTGTTACTATAGTGATGCTTATTCCACATGTGGAGAGTGGGGCTGGGAATATGGGTTGGGAGGGTATGTTGTATGTGTTTGTTTGTTTATTGTATTTTATTCTGAAATTCAATAAAGCATACTGAATAAAAAAAAAAATTCATAATAGCTCCAAGCTTTGTGTCATCTGCAAATTTACATATCCAGAATTAGTAGATGTTACCATTAATGACACAAATATGTTAAAGCAGGAAAGGCCTGGCACAGATCTCTGGGAGACCCCACTGGTAACAGTTTCACTAACTGAGCTATACCCTCTTATTATGATGCATTGTTTTCTATTGTCTAGCCATGAGCCAATCCATCTGATAATGTTTGGGCTAAATTCATGTTTTAATAGTTCATCAAGTAGTTCTTTATGTGGTACTAGGTCAAACGCCTTGGTGTAATCTAAATAAATAACATTGACAGGGTGCATGGTATCTAGTGCACTACTGATGGGCTCAAAAAATGACATGGAGAAACAGAGGCACAACAGTATATACCAAGAAAAGAAGAGTAGTGTAAAGGTAATTTGTGCCTAGGAAGGGGAGAACAAAGTTAGAATAAAGAGAGCAGTGAAGTGTGACAAGAGGTGCACAGAGTTCAAAATAACAGGAGTTGAAAAAGAAGTCCAGACTGGCATGGGTAGACTTCAGGTCAGCAAGTATAGTGTAGACCCTGTCCATGCAGACTAATGAAACACTGGCATGATCATCTTGAGGATAATCTCCTGGTTGACAGGGAGGCAGGATTTGTTGTGGTACAGTGTGTGATGCTTAGGGTGGAATTTAGTTGCGAGCAAATGCTTTAAATTTTTTGTGGACATTTCTTTTGTCAAAGTGCTGCATACTGTAGACAAAATGGTAATGTTACAAATGGATCCCATGTAAAAGAAACCAGGTTCCTCTCAGATGTAAACAGACACACTGAAACAGATTATTAAGAGAGCCTGCATGTAAACGGCACCACAGAAAACTCAATCAGAGTTTCAGGGAATCTGATTTCTTCAGAATTCTGATTACTGCCTGACATGTAAACATGGTTACTGTTGCATGTGGTCGGTATCTACATTCAGCACCTACAACCCCTCTGCCCCGCTGGAATTCTCTGGCTCTCCCTTGTTGCCATAGTGTGATATATAAGAAAAAAAAAACATATTTTTCTGAGACACCAATTGTGACCATTGACTTTCTGTTATACAGGTCAGCTCGGCAACCATGCTTAGCATCTACAATCCCCTGGATTTCCCTGGATCTTACTATCCCCATGTTCCTGTCCAAAAGTTCACCTATGTTGGCAAACTACCTTTGAAGTTTCAAAAAAAAAAAAAAAATTACAACACAATACAGGTCCAAGCTCTGAGATACTGACTGTGACCACTGACTTCTGGTTAAACATGATTGGCATCTACAGTCAGCTGCTATGAGCATTGATTTTCCCCAAATCTCCCACAATATCCCACAATAATCCTCCAAATATAGCAGAATTGTTAGTTGCATATAAGCTTTAAATAAAAAGGACCATTGACTGGAGAACTCCTAGAACTTGTGGTTGGTGGCTGAGTATGCTGCATGTGCTGCCATCCCACTCCCTTGCCCGCAGCACGCAGGACGCCTGATAACAGAAAATATAATAGCAGAGGCTGGGTACATGTAGAGGATGTAAGTCACACTCGCTAATATTCCAAAACTACCAGTCAGTCATTATTTTGCGGGTTGGTCTCTTAGCACAAAAATCAATTTGGCAAATAAGTCAATAGAGGCTGACCCATGAAACAAACCTTACAAATAATAAACAGTTCTACAGTATATCTATGCTTTGTTTCAACAAACACTTTTTTATCATAGCGATATCTACTAAACTGTTTTTATATGCTAACCATTTATATTCAACATGCCGTGGTTTTTGGCATATTGCGTGTTTTACACTTAATATAGTGTATGTTAGAAAGTTGTTCAAACTGGATTCCTGTGACTGTGAAAATGTGGTTCTGCTGCAGTAGTGATGTCCATACTGCAGCAGAATGACTTTTCATTCTGCTTTAGTACGGACGTCATACTGTGCTCCTCCCAATTGCCTCAGTTGCCTCGGTTACCATTCACGCCATAGCTCACAACTACTAAAACAGCAGTGAAAAAGCCTTCACAGCCATTGTGAGTAAGAGTCTGTAATGGAGGTGAGAGGTGAGAGGTGAAGGATGAAGTGTGCATGTGGCGTTTGGGGGGGGTTGCTCTGTGAGTAGCTAGCGAGAGCACACAGATAGTCGGTTTTCAACGGCACTACCCTGCAGTTGCTATTACTGAAATGTATTGAGGATGATACATTTTTTAGTAAGTTAACGAAAACTTTCATTCCCTTTTCTCTCTCTCCCTTTTTTTATGTTTTCACAGGGACCTGATGTCAGTGCCTTTTTTTACTCAGGGTATCGTAATTGGCTGTAATATATACTATATAGGAAAGTGTATGGCTAAACGTTAATAACAAGGCAAATTCTGACACTTGTGGTTACTACGATGACTGTGTGACCTCTTGAGCTGTGCTCTCGAGGTCAACAATCATCAGAGTAACCACTAGTGTAAGAATTGCCTTCTTGTTAATGTTAAGACAAACAATATCCTATATGTAATACCCATTGTATTTATTAACTTTATCAGTAGCAAAAAAGGGGGTGACATCCAGCCCATACATTAAATGAAACCACTGTCACCCATACCACCCTCTTCTCCCATTGTACTACCTATCATCTGCATGTACATTGTTTCACATTAATCTCTTTAATTATACAAAAAAGTACACATCCATATCTTGGTACTGCTCAGTGCTGTTGGTACTTTGATTATGTTTGCTTGCACATGTGCAGCAAAGATATTGTTACAGTAGTGGGCTTTAGAGGTGTGTCACTGAAGCATCCAATGCAAATGAGGCTGCAGGGGAATTGACAGTGACTTGCCTATGATCAGCAAGGCTGCTCATGATTAAAGATACGATGAAATTTAATTTCACCACCAAAGTCTAGCAAAATCCTTGAATTTATCGCGCAAAATATTTTGCAAAATGTGCATTCTGCAAAATATTTTGCAGGTTTGAAATGCCAAATTTATTGAGGAATGTGGAATTTCTCACCCGTGAGTGGTGAAATTCCACTGTTTGCAGGCAAAATTCTGCATTTCGCAGTCGGAATTTTGCATTTCGTGAAATGCACAAATTTTGCGAAATATTTCATGGAATGAAATTTGTGGATTTCGCCCATCTCTAATCATGATGCTGTTCTGCTAGTGATGGGTAGACTCTTTGTGTAGTTGAAAGGAGTCAGCTGCTACTATCACACAGTGGCTGGATCCTTTTGTGTATATGGTACAGCCCAGCAACCAGCTGAGTGACATCATTATCAGTCAATCCTATACCATTCTGCCCTGCGCTGCCATTTTTCTTTGTTCCCACCCATTCTGTCCCACTGCTCAGTATCACCACCAACCCTGTTCTGCCCTGCCATTTTTCTTTGTTCCCCCACTTCATCTCTCTGCTCAGTACCACCCACCAACCCCACTGAGCCCTGCCCTGCCATTTGTTTTTGTGTCCCATCTACTCCATCCCTGTGCTAAATACCAACCTCCAACTCTATTCTGCCCTGCCATTTTAATTTGTTGCCACCCACTCCATACCTCTACTCATTATCACCTGCCTGCCTCATTTACCCTGAACTGCTGTTTTTCTCTTCCACCTGATCTTTCCCTCTGCTTACTACCACCATCCAACCCCATTCTACCCTGCCCAGCCATTTTTCTCTGTTCCCCTTGCTACATCCCACTCCTCAGTATCACACCAACCCTGTTCTGCCCTGCCATTTTTGTGTTTATGTTTGTTTAGAGCTGAAAAGCAGGAAACTGTCCATCAATGTCTTTTGCAGTCAACCCGACTAGTCACCAGACCCCTATCCCACCCCCTACTCAGCACCCACCACCCCACATCCCCAGCCCTCACATACGTAAAAAGAGTCCTGCACTGAAAATCCAGTCTGCAAAGAAAATACATCCTTAATCTTCAACACCAACTGGGAACTAAGGAAATAAAGGTAAATGTGGTTAATGTATTTCAGGGCGTTTTGAACTTTTACTCATAACATTATTGTTGTTTTTTTTTATTTATTTTTTTTATCAAAGTTTCAACATGGCCTTTTTGGACACCCATCTCATGAATACATTAGGTGACATTTTTTAAATATGACCCAAAAGGTGATTTCACAGTCGCTCTGCAAAATCACATTTCAGGCAGGATTTAGAAACTTTCACCTACCAGATTCATACAGGGGGTCATAAAAAGATTGTGTTAAAAATTTTGGGTCAGAATCTTACGAAACACCAAAGTATTGAAAGTCTGCAGTGACTCTGGGTTGTTATGTCTGCAGGAGTGGTTGGTAGGATTGCTAAGGATGCTGTGACATCCTGATGTCTCTGACGCAGTGACATGTGTTTTTATTGGTTGATTCTTCTAAGACAACTTTACATTTTTTGACTAACATGGCAGGATCTTTTAGTGAGTGAGAGAGCAGGCAATCTGACCATAGCTTAGATTGGGCATGGGTCAGCATATTGATTAAACTGAGTACCCATTTTATTTTTAAACATTTTTTTGCAGTGGACCATATGAAGTGAGCAAGCACGCTGGCCAGGTTTCGGCTGTGGTAGAGGAGTAAGATGAGAGCTGAGGTCCCACATGGAGAAAAGTACTGCAGTTGTCAAATAATAAATAAAAAGGGCAAAATACAGTCGTGACAGGCTGTGGGTGTTATTGGAGTGTCATCGTTTTGTAAAAATAAGCAGTGCTTTAAATTGGGGAACTTGGAGGGCAGTTGAAGATCCTAGGTATGAAGCTGTGTTAGTTGAGCAAGCAGGAACAGGCACAGTTGGTGGAGATGCTGATGGCAGTTAAAAGAAAGAAAGAAAAACAAAAGGTACAAAAAGTTAAAATAGACATGGTTTTGAAAAAGAGGCCTTACTGTAACAATGATTTATGCAGAAGAGAAAAGTGACTAGGGAAGGAAGATGGTGAGCTGAGAAGGAATGGGTGGCCAGGGGGAAAGGAAATTGTTTGCAAGTAGTGCTGATGGGCAGGCGGTGGGGGAAGTGGGTAGTGGCCATGAGTATATGACAAACTATGAGTGATGAATGCACTATGGTCTCTAGGCATCAATGGTATGCGCCCTGCATGCCTGTGCACAACACCCGCATGTAAGGACATATGCACGGCATGCCAGAGAGGCATTCATGAAGCCTGCTCGCTATCAGGTGCAGGCAAGCCACTGTGCACCGAGTGTACGTGGTGAGTCTACATAGTGCCCTGTGTGGCAGCCCCAACTCAAATGCATGATGCCTGATATGACATCCAGGCATGTGGGTAGAGTCACAGACTCCCATGGCCGCTGGAGGGCTGCCATAAATGTGTGCATGCCGAGATACCAGCGGTACCCAAAACAGGATCGGACACCATGGACAAGCTGGATGTGTGCGCACTGGACTGCCATGACACCTGGCTGCCGCTATG
Source organism: Neoceratodus forsteri (assembly GCA_016271365.2). Lineage (NCBI taxonomy): Eukaryota > Metazoa > Chordata > Ceratodontiformes > Ceratodontidae > Neoceratodus > Neoceratodus forsteri. The sequence goes on along the minus strand of CM028133.1, from coordinate 591,411,831 downwards.
CACCATGGATGTCCCTGCACTGCCACACGGGTCCACGCTGACACAGGTTGCATACCCACAGCTGACCGACTGCCTCCAGACTGTAGACAATGCCATTTTGAGCATGACTCTCTATGGTCCATGGCTGTCATGCCTGACATGTCTCTGTGCAGCATTACATACCACTGCATGCCAGTGATGCCCTGTATGGGGGTTCAGGGTTGACTTATTTGTGTCAGCAAAGTGTGCTCTCATTGTGGAATCTCTAAGCACTTGTCATCAAGCCAGGTTCCCACATTTGTTGATACCAGGGGCACTTTTCATATAGTTCATTCATTCCTTCTTCTGCAACAGTAATCTCCCAACAATCCTGGATAATATTCAGGCCAAGAAGCACAGATGCAGAGGGCAGGCAATGGTCTTGCCACCTGTGGTGATACCCCCACAGGTGCATGCCATGGCAAAGAGCTTCAAGGCAGGTGTACGTGCAGAATGGGCACCACCATGGGCCCCCTCCAGGCCATTCAAATTGGACACCACAACACATGGCTCCAATGGTGCACATTGCAGACACCACATGCACACATGCCCCCGGCCGCCCCAGCACATATACCCACAGTGACGGGTGCACCACCATGCAGGAGACAGTAAACTACACAGCAATCCAATGCAAGGTTATTCATTTAAAACAATGAAATGAAGCAGAAAGCCATAGAATTAAACATTGTCTGGGTCAATGAGTGGCAATATACATGTGCAATAACACACAAATACTTCCATTAATCAAACAGTGTAACAGGTATGCGTCCAAGCAGAGGTATGCCTCTGTGGACCAACATGCATCCCCTACAGGCTTTACTGTACAGGGGCAACACCCTAATCCTCCCTCTCCTCCTCCTCAGAGTTCCCACTGTTCCCAAGTGGGGTCATTGCTGTCCACGGGGCATGGCACCAGCACAAGGAGACAGAGTGGACCTCTGTAGCACCGCAACAATAAGACAACAAATGGGGGGAAGCATGAGAGGGAGCAATGTGTTGGCAGCAATGAGCAATATGAACGTGCACAGGTGTGATACCTGGAGGGCCACCTACCTTTGAGGATGACTCCACATGCTACTTTTCCCCATTATCTATCTTGTACCAGATATCCTCCATGCCAACATGCAGGGTGAAGAAGTAAGGGTCCTCCCTCCTCCAGTGCCGACTTTCTGGGGGTGTGACCACTTCGCAGGTAACCCTATCCACCTGCACCAGCCAAGTGAGTACCATCCTGTCTGGAAGACCTAGACAATCTTGTGTGACACATAAAGAAAAAACAGTTATCAGCTACACTGGGACCACAGCCTCAGCACCGTCCCACCCCCACACTGTAAGCATGATACTCACCCGGGTAGGTACAGTCAGCCACCACAGGTGACCCCCATTTGGTGCAGCAAGGTAGTAATCCTGCAACACTCACCACAGCATCTTTGGGTATTTATGCCTTCACCCAACCTGTGGAGTGCTGAGGTATACTGGAGCTGATGCAGCCTCCATCGCAACCATAACATGTGCCGGTTGGTGTGCGCATATGACGCCGGGACAGGATGTGCCCAGATATACTTGTGAATGTTCTCCTGTGGAGTGCAGTGTGGGAGTGGCAGTGGATGCAGAGGCCATGTCCCTGTGTACTCTGATCAGAGCTGGATATACAGATCCTGAGGGATACACATTGCATAGAGTGCTGCAAACTTGACTGGACCACTATACAACAAGTGTGCAACATGGTCTGTGACACGGTAGCACCACAGACAAGGTGGACCAGAGCAATGTCAGTTGAGACAAAGGTACTATGTGTCCTGTCATATTATGCCACAGAGCCATTCCAGAGTGTGTCCAGGGGTGTCATCGGCGTCAACCAATCCTCCATATCCGGGACCCTGGCAAGGTAACAGATGCCCTGCTGTGCTATGTGCATGATCACAATAACTTCCCCACATCCAAGGCTGCCATCCATGGAATATAACAGGCAGTCTATTCCATTCATGGCATGCTGAACATTATCGGTGAGATAGACTACATATATAGGGATTGTGTCACTGTCCAAATATGAGGAAGCATGCAGGAACCGAAAGGGTTCCTTAGTGTGAACTGTCAGGTCATGTGAGACACTGAGGGTACATTCACAAACATGTATGCCAAGTACCCGGCATCCTGCCACAACTAGTATATTCTGAACGGCTCACATCTTAGCGATCTCTTAGTCAACAGATGCATTGAGGGATGGCTGTTTGGTGAATATACAGCGGCACCTTGTGCGCCACCGTGCATGCTCATGCTAACACCACCTGATTGTGTGTTATTCTTGTCCCCTGCATAGGTGACAGTGGATACCCACTGAGACTGTCCCTGATGAGACCATTCCTGGATCCACACAGCGCTGCAGGGGTGATGTACAACACTGCCTACAAGAAGACATGGGCTGCCATCTTGAGGATGATCGGGCTGCTGAAGATGAGGTTCTGGTGTCTGGACCATACTGATGGAACAATGATGCTGAATCCGGGAAAGGCATGCAAGGTTTTCACTACATGTGCAATGCTCCATAATAAAAAAAAAAACATGCAAAGGAATGTTGCCACACCGGATGACCCACTGCCAAGTGCAGTGCAGGAGGTTGATGATGGGCATCCTGGCACAGGACAGAAGACACTGTGTGGCCATGCAGCAGGTGATGCTCTTATACAGGGCATGTTCTGCCATTAGGGATGTCCATCCACAGGGTGGTGGACAGTACGGATGTGGGACGGGTATACCATCCTCCGTCAGGTGCCTGCTGGCATCATGGTGGCAGCAGCGTGGATGGAGGGGACTGACAGCGGGGGGGTGGGGCGTGTATTGCAGTGGACAGTGGGGTGCTGGAAGATGATGATGACATCACCTACTGAGTGCACCTGCCTGTGGGGAGGGCACTGTGGTGGGGGGTATGGGCCACTGGTTTAGGGGGCACAGGGGTAGGATTGCATGGGGGTGGTAGTGTAATGGTGCAGTTGCTTTTGGTGGGGTGTTCAGTGGGGTGGCATGTGGCATAGCACAGCAAGTGGGGTACTGTGTGGGTTGGTGTACAGCTATATGTGTGCTGGGGTGGCCATGATGCTGTGCTGGTGGGTGTCAGTTCAGTGGTACATTGTGCTTGGTGATGTGTGGTGTGTACTGTGCTAGGTGGAACACTTACTGCTTGTGCTATACATGTCTGTCATGTGTGTAGTGTTACAGCCCTTTTCTGTCATAGGACTTATTCATTAGCCATGAAGAGGAAAGTGTGCCCAGTTTCCATGCTGGTCCCTGAGCTGGAGCATGACCCTGGTGATGCACGGCTGAAGGTGATGGCACTGTTTGCTCCCCCTCCATCTCCTCCTATTGTGTGGTGCTGCAACTGGCCATGTAGTTATGGGGTACATCGGGGGGGCTGTGTCATGTTCCTCTGTGTCTGTGCACAGTATTTCTGTTGTTTGCCACTGCTCCATGTGTGCACCCTGGGACTCTGCATCCGGGGTGCTGTCCATGGCACAGGGCGACCAGACAGGGCTATAGCAAGCAGGCACATGCTGCCCATGTCATGGGGTGGGCACATCTGGGGGGGCACCAACATGCAGCATGATGGTGTAGCAGACTGGGGGTGTGGTGCTGTATCTGCAATATGGTGGTGCACTAGCCATCTCAGGAGGTTGCCCGATCTGTTAATTCTGAGTCACATGCCATGCATCTCCTCGGTCAGTCCTAGGATTGCTTCTGTGTTGTGATTCTGGGCCTTAAGTCTGTTCTACTCCAGCTAACGCAGCTCTGCAAAATATGTTCGCAAGAGAACCCTGTCACAAACCCACTCAGTAGGTCAGCCCTCTACTCCCAAAGTGCTAACCTCTGAGCGCAGTCTTCTGAACAGTTTAACAGAACAAGGTAACCCTCTTGTCTGTTTTGTTAGTTTTGATCAACCTTTGGTCTCCAGTCTTGGAGGGATTCAAACTGTGAACCTCTTGCTAGCGTACCCAATATACAGGTTCAGATAATTCTGTCTTTGGGGGGCCAGATATCTTTGCCTATGGGCACCTAACCAGGTGTACAGAAATGAACCCTTAAAAACTTTAATAAAAACCTCGGATTTAAAACACTTCTCTTTCCAGTTTGGTATCACCATTCAAGCTTATGCCTAGTGTCAGCTATAACCAAATATACTTTTCTTGCAAATGAAAGAAAATCAAAGACAGACCAAGTAAGCTCTAAAAAGAGGTTTACTAAAATAGATAAAAATATGTAAAACATACAATACAGAACTATTATATCACAAGACATACAAATCTTATAAAAGAACAAGGTTTTAAACAGTGCAATTCCTACTACAGTAATTAGATTGGTCTTTCTAAATACCTGCTTAAAGTGATCCAAAGATGTTTCTTTGTCAGAGTCTAGATAGAAGTGTCTCTGAAGGAAAACAGAATAATAATTAAAAAGCTGGTTTTCCCCACCTATTTGCACCAGGTCACCTAGCTCCTCCCTGTCAGAATATATAAAAAAATAGATCTATATAAAAACAGGATGTGTTTTTCAAGTATTAAATTCTGCAATCCTCAGCATGACTCATGTCCTTCAAATGACATTTCTTTGCTCTCTTGGTAAGCTTCACCTCTCACACAGACATCAGCATTTATGATTTCGCCCCAGTTTACTAAACCTGGTTTCCTCCTCTTGAAATGTCATAAAATGGATAGGCTCAACTCAAGCCTCTTCCAGCCTGTAATTAGCTTCTGGCCTTCCATGTCACACCTTGTATCTAAAACCTTTGTGTGTGTGTGTGTGAGATCTCACATGCTGTTTCAGTATTTTCTCATGGCTTTCATCTTTCAGCTGAAACCTGGAGGGGGGGCAAGGTCACTCCAAGAGCACCAGATTTCTTAGCATCTCTCATGACAGTCCATAACCCATTTTTATTTTACAAAAAGATGATACAATGATCAGAACCAGCTGTCTAAGCATCACAAACCCTGCTACACACTGGCCATGGTGGGGCCCCAGCCTATGCTGATTGGCTCTCATCCCCACTGTCTGCTGGGCTTCTTGCTGGCATGCTGTCCATGCTTCTGGGGGCTTGGAATGCTGGTTCTGGACCACCTTTGTCACTGGTGCCCTCTGCCATGTGCTCTGTTGGGCTTGCCTGTTGGCGTTGGTCATGCCGCCCCTCCCCTCCTCAGTGCATCCCCCATTGTCTTCCACCTCATCTAGCTCCTTTGTCATCTCAGGCATCCACACCTGTGTGCTGTCCATGTCAGTATCCATCTCTGGCCATTGCTCAGTATCTGTGGGTGACACAGGGATGTTAGTACAGCTACAACAGTGCCATCCTGGGTGCTGGTGTCTGTGGTGAGTGGGCACTGGTGTCACACCTGTGCACCTGTGCCATCCTCTTCCTCCATGTTGTCTGCACCTCCAACTTGCTGTGTCATGTCATCCCATCCAGGTTCTGTTGCACTTGTGGTGGTAGTGTGTCCCTCTGTGTTGGGGTCTGTGAAGTGGGAAACATGCTGGTTATGTGCATGGGGTACATTCCCTCTGGTCACCACGCACTGATTGTAGTGCTGTACCTTCCAGGGTGTTGATGCCTTCCGCCTCCCTGTGGAAGCTCACCTCTGAGAGGATGTCTGCTACCATCCACTCCACTGGGGTCAGTGCAATGTTTGTGCTGGGGAGCCCCCCCCACCTGTGCCCTAGCATCCCCATGTGCCTGTGGCAAGCTTCTTCTCCATCACTAAACACAGGTCACACCACTTATGTTTTATGGCTGCCAGTGTCTCTGCTTCTAAGCTAGCAGCATTCACACTGAACTGTATATCCAGCCACAGATGTGCCTTGACCTCCGGGGCTGTTGACAGGTATCATGCCCCATACAGCATGGCTTAGTGGGTACTTATATCGGAGAACATCGCTGCCACCTGGCCACCAGTGAAGTTTGGTGCATGGAGCCGTGCACCACCTCAGATGCGGACCCATCAGTGGTGCTGCTTGCCTCTCTGTGCTGCCCCCTTGGGCACTGCAGATTGCGATGGGTTGTCCTCTGTGGTCCTGCCATTCTCAGCCATCACCTGTGTGCTGTGTACATTCATGGTATTCACTTCCACAACAATGCACAGGGCAGTCTTCATCTCCTTATATGGTGGTGTCAAGGGGAGGCCCCATGTATCCCTATCCCACCCTGTGTGGTCTGCGCAAGCTGCTATGCAGCCCCTGTGGTTGTGCCTCCAATATCCACAGAAGCTATGCATCATGTTGTGCATTCCATGTACCATATCTGCCTTGTGCGCTACATAGCTGCAAGCTGTATTTACAACACATTTCCACATCCTTTGCACATTTTGATGCATGGAGCCCAATATGTATAGATCAGTGGTCTCCAATTTATACATATAGTTGCTCTGACAAACAGATTTATTAGCAGCCTTTTGTGTCCACCATTATTGCATAAATCAGTGATATACAGTGGGGACCAGTGGGCTAAATGAATTATCTATACAAGCGCTGTCTGACCATGGGTAACCTCACGAGTGGCGTAAGCACCATAAGTATAGATAAATCAGTTATCTCACAAGGTCCCCTCTGCATATTTCAATTATGCAAACAGATATGACCCTATATGATACACTTTTTTAGCTTTAAAAAAATATTGATAAATGTCTGTGGGTTTATTTTGTGAGCTAGTGGTATTGCCCTTCCCCCATCCCAAGTGACATAGCCGTTGCCATGGATGTGGTGTCAGGACAGCAAGCTGTTACTAAGATATGGCACTCCACTGGTGCAGCAGAACTTCTGCAGAAATTACAAACCACTGCCACTGAAGTTCTGCAGCAAATGGTAACCCTGCCACAGGACAGAGTTCCAAAATGGCTGCAGACAATCAGGGCCTTGGTTATTGGGCAGAAACTGAAAGCTGATCTGATTGCCTTTTATATTTCTGTGCATGCTCAGCTGTGTTTTTTCCATGAAATCTGAGCTTATGTGGAATCTGATCTGAGCTAAGGGGCTACCACACTCAAGAAGCAGGACCATCTTGAGAAGTGTTCCATCCCTAGAAGTGTCGCAGGGACCCTTAGACTAAGAGTACCTTAGGGATGAAGGTCCAATCCCAAGGATGAGAGGCACTTCCAGGGGACAAGAGGAGTGTGGATGGAACAAAGAAACCTAGTATCCAAAGGAAGCTAGGCGTGCACTCTTTAAGTACCACTGGAGGGGGGCATGTTGTGCTTCCCACTGCTCTCATTGAACCATAGGCAAAGCCCTTCCATTATAAATTTGCACCAGCAGCCACCTTGTACCTGCAAATATTTTTACCACTGGGCCCTAACAAGCACTTCCAGTGTGTACACAGAGCTCCTTTTTGGAGTTCTTCAACTTTGGGCAACTTCAGTTTCAAGTTTATAATTTTACTGTGATTACTACAGCAGTGGTGCATATACCTGGCAAACATACTGAACTGCTATGGTATTGTTCACAAATGTGTCATGTTTGTGAAAGCAGAGCAGTGCTTGAGTTTGTAATAGAAGAGGGACTTTTAGATTTTGCAACATCATTTCACTTAGGACAAATCTTGCACAGAACATTTGTGGTAAATGGTACTATACCTGGCTATTCATATATAAGGATGACAAATGTTTTAGTTTTTCTGTACCAGGCAAACTGAATACTGTATTGTGTGCATGTGTTCTTTTCAAAATACATTTTACTACATTTAATTAGCAAAAATATTGTGCTGCAAATCAAACATTGCTTTCACATACTTCATGCCATGCAAATATGACCACATTTAATTAACTTTTGTTTTATCCTTTGCAAACTGAATAAGGCCCACTAAGCCCATGGACTGCTTTTAGGGGCAATCAAGCACACTGGGGAGGATAAGTGACTTGTTCAGGGTCACACACTGTGCAGGGGAGGTTATGGGAGCCAAACCCATGTCTGCTAGATGTACCAAGCTCATTCATTGCTTGTTGCTCTACCGAATGGGCCTGGGTACCATTTAGATGCCAAATCCACCTCCTTCCGTTTACTAGCACACTTGGATGTGCATTGGACCAGAAGGATCTCCCCAGATTCCTCCAAGCATAGCTCTAGGGGCATGCAAACTAAGGATTGTCACAAAATCAGTTTTAGCATTTTGTTTACTCCCATGTGACTGAGAATCAGGACCATGCTGTTTTTCAGCTTTCAACTTGCCATCCTTTTGGAAAAAATTTAAATAAACTAGAAAGACAAGGTTGCGGTTCTCCTTGCAGCAGCAAATATTATATCAAGCATTATCAGCCTCCATCTAATAGTCTGACACCTGACTTGTTGGGCATTGAATCATGAAAATTATGACAGGTATGGCATGACTGGCTTTACTCCAAGCTTTCATTAAAAAAAGTACCTAGCCAAACTGTTTCAAAGTAAACCCTTTTCAAAAAATTGGGCTGGGTTTTCAGCCATGCATTTGGGACTCATGGCATGACTGTACCACTTCCTTGACATTTTAGCCTATATGTTAGACCAAAAAAGGGACTTGCAGCATCACAGCAACCCTCTACTTATGCAAGCATCAGTTTATGACACACACATTGTTATTTTGTCATAAAGTGGTGGCTATTGCTGCAAATGTGGTACAAGACTTGAAAATATCAACCACATATTTGGCCACGCTTGTCCTGCTGCCGGTGCATGCCAAAACCAAGTCTTGCGCCCATGGCAGGGCAACTGACAATACAGCCCATTATCTTTAGAATGGGATAATTTAAAAAAATTTAGAGTCAGGAATTTCATTTATTTTAATTAAAGATCAGCATCAAGCTGACATGGCTGTGTCAGTGCTCTAATATTTACACTAATGTTGCCTTTATAGCCATAACCACAACTGAAGTTTAGAAATGCATATATGCCCTAATAATAATAATAATATAAAGATTAACTGTAAAAAAGAAATGTATATATATTGAACCTCACATGCTAGAGCCTTATGCTCTACATCATTGGAAAGGCCTGACTCATACCTTTCCTATAGTATTAGCTACTATATTGTACAGTCATGGAGATATTGGGCCCAGTATTCAGAGGTGGCTGGCTGCACCGTTCAAGCAATAGTGCCACGCAGTGAATAGAGCAGGCACAGGTAATGGAGGTAGTCAGACAGAGCCCAGAAAGCACCCAGACCAAAGCGCTTATGCAATCCAGACTGAATATCACCACAATGCCAAACGGCACAATGGCATATGTGCGGTGCACATGACCAGATCTGAATATGGAACAACCGTGCACATAGAGCCAGTGGACAGATGCACAATTAATAGTGGTTGTGGAATGCAGGCATGCATGTTAGAATGCTGTTGTGCAACAGCATGTCAGCGCAATGTAAAGGTCATGTGCGGTGGCCCAACACAGGGGCTAAAAGGTGCAAGAAGCAATGCGTGCAATGGGCCAGCTCCACACACCATGCATACATGTCCAGGTTTGTGCACAGCATTGCACATTGTCATTGTGCAACATACAGTGCTGCAGGACAGGGGGAGCACAGCCGTGGCCGGTACCCATGGATACCTGCAGATGGTCGAGTAAGTTGGACACTGCAGCATACAAGTCAACAGGTAGTAAGGCTGGCCATGCCACAAGGACACAACCAATATAATTGGGCAGCCTGGCGGACACACATGGGGGTCGCCACAGTGCTGTGTCTTGCCTGGAGACAGTCCAGGACACCCTAACAAGGGCACATTGGAGTGGCTGCTGCTGGCAGCTATGTGGAAACAGTGTCCATGGCTGGAGTCACCACAGGGAACTGGCAGAAAGTATGTTTCACAGACCCATCGGACAACCCGTGCAGACAGACACAGGAAAAAACACAGTGGAGCCTCCCCTGTAGGGGAACAAGGTGTGGTGAGAGATGTGAAGGGCCCCCTTTGGCAAACTGGCAGATAGGGACAAGGGATAACTGCCAGGGACAGGTTGGTAAGAAAGAGCACACACTGCACACTGGTAGGTGAAATAAGAAAAAATATATATTTAACAATAAACATCAACAACATTCAAAACAACAATATAAAAACATGAAAAAGGAATATAGTATCAAAACAGGAAAGGGGTGGGGACACAAGGGGAAAAATGAGAAGAGGTGCAACAATATATTGCAGTGGGATGGGCAAGGGCAGTGGGGATGTGGGGGGGACAAAGAGATGGGGCTAAAGAAACTTGTGGGTGTATTCAAGATGTGAGGGGGAGGTGGGGCCTGCTGTCACCACAGGTTAGCTACACGATCCTGCAACACCTCAAGGGATGCCGCCACATGGTGTTGGACCATCAGGATGACACAAACTGCCTTCAGTAAGGCACCCAGCTGAAGCACCATGGTCTGGAGCACCCTTGACCATCATGCACGCACTCTTCTGTGTCTTGCCAACACACCAGGCTGGACCCGACCTAAGGGAAGAAAAAGACAAATCAGTACAGCAGCAATGTCAATGTGGTTATGTACATGTAAAGAATTTCCCCAACCCCAGCTCCCAAGACCAAACAAGATGGGTGAGACACGTGGTTCTGATTGTGTGGTGTGCTGACCAAAGGCTGTGTCACACTGCCACATGCCACAGTGGCCATGCATTTGTGAAGGAGATGCATGCCAAGAGGTGCTGGACACGTGTCTCTGGTGTGATGGCATAGTAGTCAACTGAAGGAAGTGCACCCCACAAATCATCATTCAGTGTGTGGCATAGGCACATGAGTGTGTGTTGGGCATGCAAGAGCACCAGCTAATGTACACCATGCAATGACAGGTGTAGGTGTGGGACAGATGTACATAATACACTGGACACATGGTTGTTGCACCACAAGGGGGATAACAGGCACAGCCCACACAGGACAAAGGAAACTGCATGGGAATAGGGCACATGGCTGTGTCCCTCCACCATCAGTGCCCTGTGGGGTGGACAGTGTTCACTGGGCACAGTTGTCATGACAGGCTGATGGGAAAGGCTTAGACACACTGTGTATGTCAGCAGACGAAGCACACCACACTGGGGATAACCACCATGCACCACCACAATGCCCAATGAACCGTGCAAATGAGGGTGGGTGCATACAGAAAGGCATGTATGTGGGGGCATGTAGCAGAGCAGCAGTAGCTAGACAGTACCATTGATGTGCGATACACACAGACTGCGACATGGCATGGGAGTGTATGCTAGCCCAAAAGAATGTGAGCAAAGAGGCAATGGCAACACATGGCAAACACCAAAGCCGGTCATACCCACCATCCCATGGGGAGCATGTCCACAAGTGGGTGCTGTGGCTGAACACTCCTCAGTAGCATATGCAAGAAGGCCATGCCAGTCCACCACTGCAATGGGTTGTGCAGATGTCACACTGGACATGGCCAAGCATTGTTGCACACTCAGGTGCCAGCCTTAGGCATCCCGATATCTAAAAAGATCAGTATTGGCTACAACACAGTAACAGACCATTAAATGCAAACACCGTACAGCCAGAGTTTAAGGGCACATCAGCATAACATTGTGAACAACTACAATATAAGGGTGGATGTCAGAGGGGGATGAAGACAATGTCCACCTGACAACAGTTACATACCATTCACATATGGTGGAGTGCAATGGGATCCTGGATAGGGGTGTAGTGACACACATGCTGTGATACCACCCCTAGGGGACACTCCTAACAGGTGGGGCAGATGCATGGGCATGTGGAAACGGCACACAGGCACCACCAGGACACAGTGCAACTGGCGGTCTGTATGGCTAGTAAGACACACTGGACTGTGCAATGCCTTCTGAAGCAGACAGCGCTGCAGAGTCAGGCCACTGAACAGTCTGACCAACCCAAGGGCTGGAACAAAGGGTCAGCAGCAGGATATGTCCCTACTGCCCGGCAGCACTCCCCCTGGCAGGTGAGGGAGTCACCTGACAGCTCAGGTGCCTCACCTATGGGCAAGTGTGCAGATGGTCCAAATGTTGCCCACATGTACCATAAGAAGGACACACAGGGTACATGTTCTGCTTGGGGTGCCAGCATGCACCGTGTCCAGGGTGGACTTGCAGGTGGAGTGTGAGTCTCACCCAGACATAGATAACAGAGGTGCAGAGTGCATGTCATGTGCCAGATGAAAGCACAATGCCGTGCACAGCACCATGGGCTAGGATGTTAGCTAGTCATCTGCCATGACGGGCAACACAGTGCCATGATGTCCTCGGGTGATGCACAAAATGTGTGTCTGCATTCCACCAACCCACATGTGGAGAACCCCTGGACACAGTGGATGCAGCATGGTGCAAGGGTGCCACAGACAGGCATAGCAATGTGTGTGATGCAGGAATACTCACGTGACTGGATGCGCTGTGCTTGATGTCTCAGCGCGCAGCTTTCTTCTGTCTGATGCCCCTTTATTGGTCTGCTGGGATCCCCTGCTGGCCATGATCTGATGCCTTGGTCTATAATGGGAACAAAAAGAAACAGAAACTGAGCATCATGCAGCACCAGACATGTCCTCAAGGCCCAACCATGTACACTGCAACACGGTGGATTGCTAACAGACTCCCATGAGTAGATAGATGCACACTCACCACTAGAAGAACACCGTTGCGCAATTGCATAGGCATTGTACAGGAAATGACACAGTTCACCCCCCCAAAAAAAAAAGACACACATTCCATGGATGGTACACTGTGGATGGTGTTGGCGGGTGTGGCAGGACATGTACGTGACACCCTAACAGTGTTACCTATCCTTAGTGTGTGCATGTACTATGCAGTGGCAGCATCCTGCAGGTCATGCCCTACAATGCTGGAAGACCTATCAGACAGACCGACAAGTGGGTGATGCACCTGTGTCCTGCACCACGTGTGACCATCACACATGACACACAAAGAGCCATTCAGCTATAGCCAGGTGGGCTTCATTAGATACATGGGCAGCAAAGGGACATTCCCAAGCTTGGTGCAGATGTGAATGGCCAGCACAGACACTGGCAGCTGGTGTAACCTTTGTGCAGCCACTGCCTCAACACAGCGCTGGATGGCAGACACCATAAGGGCTGTGCTTGTAACAAGGCACGGGATGGGTCAACCAATAGAATGACATGGGTAGACCCAGGACAACACACGTGAGGCGTGAGTGGTGGCCATATGTGCATATGCACACCATTGTCACCATGGCATTGCCAGGCATCTACAGGTGTGGGGTTACACAGGTCCACCTGTACATCTCATGGTGGTACATGCCACAGCAAGTGTGCGACTGTCAGCACTGTGACCATCGACCTGCCCCATACCCAATCATCAAGCCACATGTTGGCACTGGTAACAATGCAGGCACAGTGATGGGATGGACAGCACTAACTACACTGGCCACCAGTATATGTCAGGTATGTCTGCACGCTGCCTGCCTACCCCATCACAGTGACATGTCAATTGGCATACTGTGACACTGATGTGCCAAATGGGTACCCAGTACCACATGCTGGATGATGTGCAGCGATATTTGACTACCCAATTTGACAAGCAAGGCCACAAGGAGGCATCTGGTGTACAGGGACACACTGAGCTCTGTAGGGTGACTTGGGTTCACTCAACCATGCCATGACAGGGCGCTGCCAATAGGCATGGTCCTGGAGTGTGGCCTGCGGCACCTGTGGGACACCATGTATGTGCATGTTCGGGCAACATGGACATGGGATTGTGGGGTGACATCATGGGGCACAGCACCCATGCATAACAGCACTGGAGCATGCATTGAGACATACAAAACCATGCTGACCAGCCAAGTCTAGGGGGCGGGACACATGTTCCATATGTGTCTGTCACCAAGGGAGGTGTGCAATGGAATGGTACCACAGCAGTGACACGCCCCGCATGCCTGTGTCCAATATACAACATCAGGAAGCCAAGTGGATGTGTGATGCCTGCAGTGACTGACATGTGGCTGTACCTGCATAGTGGAGGCATATATCATGGTCATATACACATGTTCATTACACATTCCCAGAGAATGGTCTGGGATGTTCACAGACCCCTACATTTATGGGTGTGTACAGTATGAGAGCACAGTAGGCCATCAGTACATGAGGAACTGAGGACCATCAATGGCAATGTGTGCAGGTTCAGCCCAAAGGACATGTGCACCCAGACCGCCTTCCCAGGTCTGGAGAAAAGAAACCATACTTCACCCTTTCTCGGTGACTACCGGGTATGTCAGTGTGCTGCACAGGTGCAGGAGCCCTGTTACACCCACATTGATAAGGTGTGGCACATGTTTCACATGAACATATGCCGCAGTGTGAATGGTAAGGTGACAGGGAATGGTGTTTGGCATAACCCAGATATACAGGAGCCATGGAACACAGGGGAGGGCTTCGACACATATAATAGAGGTGATACCACTGACAGGTAACAGTAGTGGATGACACAAAATGGTTACTATCCATGCTGGTGGTGATACATACGAGTACATGTGCAATGGTTACCATCAATACACCTAAACATAAACCAATCACATACAGAGAGTGGACCAATGTACACTGAACAAGATGGCTAGCCACAGTATGTGTGCCAACACACCAACATGCGGGTCATGGATTGCACCCAAGCACAGTGGTAACATAAGTTATTGATGACCGGATAAGGGCCATTGGCTCATGTGCCCATGTCCAGAGGTGACCCAGGAGCACTGGAGTGGTTAAGTGTCTTTCCCAGAGTCACACAATATGCAGGTGGCAGTTGTCGGAATCAAACCCTGGTCAGTAGTATGTACCATGCTCATGCACAGCATGCTACCATGACCTGTCGACAATAGTTGCCCATTTTTACAATGTAAACCAACAAAGCCTGACCTATCACCCCTCACCTATGCCCCCAACTTCATCCTTTCTCTACCTCCTACCCCTCCCCTGCTAGCACCCTCAGTTTACATTCATGTCTTCTCTACCTTCTACCTCTCCCACCACCCTCTCACCTTCAGTCTCCCCCAACTCACCCTTTTCTACTCCCCACTCCCCTCCCATGCTAATTCCCTTGGGCTCTCCATGTCTCTGCTTACAGCTTGTTGCTGCCTGCCCCTTACCCTGCTTAACCCTTTCCTCCTTCCTATCTCTCAAACACCTCTGCCCAGCACTTTCTCTCCTTTCACCCTTTTTTATGCCTTATTAACTGTGAGTGTTTTCTGTGCAGTGTCACCAATGTAGAAACATGGCACTATTATTGTACCTTATGCACTGTTTATGTGCCTTATCTGTTCTAGTTATGCCTGTAAATTTGCTTCTCAATTGTAATTTTTCTACTTCTGTTTTTTTCAGTCACCTCCTGTAAATATTACGTTACTGTAAGTGTTTTGTTCAAACAACATGAAGTCTTTCTATATTATGACAGCAGCTTGATCCAGCTCTAGAACTGCTCCGGAGGTGAAATGGTTAATACCATTCCAAAATAGAACTTTGAGCACGAGCTCTAAGAAGCAGCTCTATCTGTGTAATTTCAAACCGGAACTGTCAGATTCTTTACTCCGCCTCAGTGAACAGTCGCTCCGGAGATTTCTCCTACTGCTCGGTTCATTTCTCGGTTTAAACAGTGTTTTCTCGGTCCGATTCAACCGAGAATAGTTTTATTTTAACCGCAAAACCGTTCGGTTCAAGCTCTGTCTGTGTAATCGTAAGTAATTAAAAGGTTTTGTCTGTGTGGAACTTGTAAGTTTATCGGTTCGGTTTTGAACCGATCAGCTGAGTTTAAAACTCATTAATTTTAAAGTTTAACATTTTAGAGTGCGGTTCCCTGTTCTTATCGGTTCTAAAAAAAACCGATTTTATTACGGTTTTTTACAATACCCGTGACACGGTTGGGAACCGATAAGGGTGTCTTGCCTGGCACTGCCATTTAAAGGGCAAGTTTTCTGGTTAGGCTGGCATTATGTCTGAGAAACCCAAAAGAAAACCGGCCCACTGATTTCAACATCATGATGTCTGTGGGAAGCCTTTTGCCAAGGCTGACCCACACCACATGTGTCTATTGTCTGGGGTTTGACCACCTCCAGTCAGACTGCCAGATATGTAAGAATTTCCTGCAGCCACCCTGGAAAAGAGATTGGGCAGGCTCAGGAGCGAGAGGCCAAAAGTCCGCTGACCGGATGGCCAGCCCAGTTCGGTGCCAACCGAACCGGAGGGAGTGCCCTCTGACCAGGGCGAGACTTCCTCGGGCAAAAGAAAAGCTGGTTCTGAGGAACCAGTTCCAGTAAAGAAAACAAGAAAATCAGCAGGTTTGGAGTCCAAAATCCCTTCTCCAACTGCTGCAGAGATAGCAAAAGCCATAC
Source organism: Neoceratodus forsteri (assembly GCA_016271365.2). Lineage (NCBI taxonomy): Eukaryota > Metazoa > Chordata > Ceratodontiformes > Ceratodontidae > Neoceratodus > Neoceratodus forsteri. The sequence goes on along the minus strand of CM028133.1, from coordinate 591,395,499 downwards.
AAATTGTCCAGTCACTGTCTCAGGTTCCGTCCGAACCGCCACTATCTGGCTAAAGGTTGGTTCGTCTGGTTCCAGTGGTTCAGGAATATGATGTTGAGGAGTTTTATGAGCCAGAGGAGGGGGAGGATGATTATGAACAGTATGAATGTGGCTGGGAAGGTCTGGGTGTGCCCATTGAACCGGACATTTCCCCAGACAGACCTTTAGAATCTCCCCCTATGCTATCTGAGTCCCCATCTCATTTTATGTTTTACAAAAAAGTTGCTGAAACCCTCCAGCTTCCTTTGGAAGAAGCTGTGGATGAGCAAGAGGAGCCTGATTTTGTAGAAATGATGGATATTCCAGAGTCTAGGAGATTGTCTATTCCTTTGCATAAGTCTTTTAGGAAGCAAACAATAAAAATTTTAAAAGCTCCTAATTCTGTGCCTCCTGTAGATAAAAGATGGACAGAAGGTACACATTGTCAGGTCCTGATATAGAATTCCTTTCTCAGCAATGCAGTCATGTTGGGTAGTTCAGGCTGCAGCCTGTGATAAAGCTAATATTCCCTGGCTTCACATCCTCCTGACAAGGATTCCAGGAAGATTGATGCCATGGCGAAAAACAGTATATGGCAGCCTCTCTGGGACTCAGGCAAGCAAATTATATGGCTTATGTAGCTAGGTATCAGAAATCTAGATGGGATACTGTTTGAATTAGCCAAGGCAGCCCATGGCCAGCTGGCTAGCGAACTAGAACAGGTGGCTGCTGATGGCATTGAGGCTTCTAAGGTACAGTTTCATGCTGCTGTGGATGTTAATGATGTTTCCTCCAGGGTCATGGCCACATCTGTAGCTTTTCGTAGGTTGGTCTGGCTCAGGTGTACTAGCCTGTCACAGGATACCCAGACTAAGGCTATGGATTTTCCTGTGGTGGGAAATTCTCTGTTTGGGGAGCAGACAGAGAATTACATGAAAAAGATGGATGAATATAGGACTGCTTACAAAAGTGCCCAAGCTAAGGAGCAGCAAGCCACTCCCAGAGGCATACCCCCAGGGGTAGGGGTAGGCCTTTTCACAGGCCTTTTTATCAGACTCAGGCCTCCTCTGCCTATGCTCAGAGGTGCTTCTTCAGAGGCAGAGGCAGACGAGGGGTGGGCAGGCCTGCTCCCACCCCTCAGCCTAAAGCACCTGCTAAGCAGGCACCCTGATGGGGTGCCCAGGGCCGATTCTCCTTTACCGGTAGAGGGCAGGCTGGCTTACTTCAGTCAGAACTGGGCTTCTTTAACCTCAGACAAGTGGGTTCTGGAAGTAGTAAGCCAGGGTCTGGTTCTCAGCTTCAAAAAGTTTCCCAAGTTGAGAACCAGATTTTTTCTACCTTCAAGTGCTTCAGAGACCCTTGCTCTAGAAGCAGAGGTCTCAACCCTTTTGGTTCTCAGAACAGTGGAAAGGGTTCCTCCCCTGCACCAGGGCAGGGGTCTGTATTCCAGATACTTCCTTACCCCAAAAAAGACAGGAGAATGGCGGCCCATATTAGACCTCAGATATCTGAACAAGCATCTTTTGAAACCAAAGTTCAAAATGGTAACTCTGGCAATGATTTTACCCTCCCTAAGGCCAGGGACTAGTTAGCCTCCCTGGACCTCAAGGATGCCTATTTCACATCCTAATCAGAAGCTCCCATCAAAAGTATCTCAGATTGAACTACCCTCAGGTCATTACCAGTTCAGAGCAATGCCCTTCGCCTCATCTCTGCCCCAAGGGTATTCACAAAGTGTCTGGCAGTGGCAGTGGCCCACTTAAGGAGGCAAAGGATTGCTGTTTTTCCCTATCTAGACGATTGGCTCATTGTAGGCCAGTCCCCAGAACAGGTAAAATCTCACCTGCAAGTCACCCAGCAGCTTCTCACCTCCCTGGCTTTCTACTAATCTGCCAAAGTCGGTTCTGGAACCAATCCAGGTACTCACCTTTATAGGGGCAGAGTTGGACACAAAGCTAGCCAGAGCTTTTCTTCCCTTAGAAAGGGTGGACGAATTTAGTGGCTCTGGCCTCCTCCTTCACTCTGCAGGTCTCTCGACCAGCAAGACACTTTCTGCAGCTCCTGGGCACATGGCTGCATCCACAGCTGTTGTGCAGGGAGCAAGATTTCAGATGAGAGACATTCAGTTTCACTTGAGAACCTATTGGTCTCAGAGGAGATACCCCCTTTCCAAGTTGGTCCCAGTGACTCGAACCTTGATCCAGGCCCTCCAGTGGTGGCAGGATCAGAGCAATTTAAGATTGGGGTTCCCCTTCATTTCCCTGCTCACAATTTGACTCTCACTACAGATGCTTCCCTTCTGGGTTGGGGAGCCCACATGGGCGACCTTTCCACTCAGGGAGTGTGGTCCCCCCAGGAATCTCTGCTCCACATCAATTTGCTGGAACTCAGAGCTGTCTTTTTAGCTCTTCAAGCATTTTCTGCATCTGTCCACAACAAGGTGATACAAGTCAGAACAGACAACACCACAACAATGTGGTACATCAACAAACAGGGGGGCACTCGGTCTTCGGCCTTGTGCACCGAGGCAATGAAGTTGTGGTCTCTGGCCTATTCCCTGAACACTTCCCTCATAGCAGTTCATCTTCCAGGGAAGGACAACGTCCTAGCAGATGCTCTCAGCAGGATTTCCCAGGGCCATCACGAATGGTCCCTGGATCCTCAAGTGCTGGGGATAGTCTTTGCCAGATGGGGCACCCCTCAGATAGATCTTTTTGCAGCCCCAGACAATCACCAACTTCCTCTGTTCTGTTGCAGGCCTCCAGTGCTGGGCTCAGTCCCCCTGGATGCCCTTCTCCTGGATTGGGTGGAGAAGTTTCTTTATGCTTTCCCCCCCTTCCCTCTCCTATTCAAAGTATTAGTCAAAATCAGATCTCAGCCTTGCAGGGTGATTCTGATTGCCCCGGATTGGGCCAGGCAGCCCTGGTACCCACTCCTTCTGTCACTGACAATCCATCTTCCCCTTTGCCTCCCCAGGAATCACAACCTATTAACTTGTGCCCAGGGAAGGGTTTGATATCCGGACCTCAAATCCCTCAACCTCAAGGCCTGGCTCTTGAGGAGTTAGAGTTTGCTGATTTACACCTCTCTAAGGGTGTTCTTGAAATCCTAAAGGCTTCCAGAAAGCCTTCCACTAGGGCTACTTATAGTTCTAAATGGAAAAGGTTTTCCATTTGGTGTGCTGGGAAGAATGTTTCCCCAGAATCTGCTGATTTGCCCATTGTATTAGATTACATGGTCCATCTTAATTCCTTGGGTCTCAGACCAGCTACCCTGAGAGTCCATTTGGCAGCTGTATCTGCTTTTGTTTCAGCAGGAAAGTCATCCCCTCTTTCCACTCACCCTGTGTTTTCCAAGTTTTTAGGGATTACTCCATACTAATCCACCTTTTGAGAACCGCCCCTGCCTGGGACCTTAATGTTTGTATTGCCCAGTTAATGCAACCCCCTTTTGAACCTCTGTTTTCTGCAGAGCTTAAGTATCTAACTTGGAAAACTGTTTTTCTGGTGGCTATCACTTCTGCTAGACGCATAAGTGAGTAGCAAGCCTTGTCAGTGGAAACTGACTTTATTTCTTTCCACAGGGATAAGGTAATCCTTAGGACTAATAGGAAGTTTTTACCTAAGGTGGTTTCAGATTTCCATCTTAACCAATCTATCTCCTTCCAGTATTTTCACTGATCACTCCTCTTCTGGTGAGAGGAGGTTGCACAACCTGGATGTTAAGAGGCTCTTAGTTACATATATAGAGCGTGCAAAGGTCTGCAGTTCGAATCCCTCCAACTTTTCCTTACCTATGGTGAAGTTGGGAAGGCAAACCTGCCACTAAGAGATCAATTGCCAGGTGGATTGTCTCTTGTATCCAATTTGTTATCAGAAACTGGGCAGAGATCCCCTCTGGCTTGAGGGCTCACTCTACCAGGGGTACAGCTGCGTCTCTAGCTGCTGCCAGAGACATCCTATATTAGAGATATGCCAGGCTGCTACTTGGAAAACGAGTGCACACTTTCACCAAGCATTACTCCCTGGATGTCCAGGCCTGGAGATGCTCGGTTTGGCACAGCTGTTCTTCAGAGCCTATTCCCTAAGTAGATTCTGCCCCTCCTCCATGGAGGTACTGCTGTGTAGTCTGCTACTGTCATAATATAGCAAGACTTCATGTTGTTTGAAGAAAAAATTACTCACCTTAGTAATGTTGTTTCTTCTAATGGAGTCTTGCTATATTATGACCTCCCCCCCAGCCTGCCCCTCTCAGAACTTCTACTTGGGTGGGGTGCGGGCAACCTAGTGTGGGCACCATTTTGTGCCCTTTTAGCGTTTCTCCCCCTTTTGGGGGTTTGGGGTGTGTTTTATTATACTGTTGTTTTATTCTCATGTTGTTAGAATTGTATTAGTAGTTCTGGTCCCCTGACTTGAGTCTTGGGTGTTGGGACCAGCAATGGTTGTTGGTATTTAGGTAGCCATTTGGCTAGTGTAGGTTACAGCTTCCACACAGACCTTAGTGAGTTTTTGCTCGTAAAGATCTGACAGTTCAGGTTTGAAATTACACAGATAGAACTGCTTCTTAGAGCTCGTGCTCAAAGTTCTATTTTGGAATGGTATTAACCATTTCACCTCCGGAGCAGTTCTAGAGCTGGATCAAGCTGCTGTCATAATATAGCAAGACTCCATTAGAAGAAACAACATTACTAAGGTGAGTAATTTTTTCTTCTTACCTATGTTATCTGATGTAACTTAACTGGACGTTTTTGAAAATGGGCATTTTTACTCACATACCTTCCAGTATACAGATATAATTAATCGATCGATTGATTGAAAGCCCACCTGATAATGTTTCCACAGAGTGAGAGGGGCATGTCTACACACACTACAACTGTATTGTATAGAGCATGGCAACTTATGACTGTACATCTGGACCAAAAATGCTACCAACTCCATGTGCCACGCGGCACAGAGGTCACTGTATGACACAGAGGTACCTCTGCCATAGAGATGCAACCTACATGGAACACATGTTAAAGGTGTATGTACCTGCGCGTGGCACATTGCCATCCTGAACCATATTCCATAACCTCTGCAGCTAATCCCTGTCATCTCTCTGCAGGTCCCACTGGTCCATACCACCCAAGTCCTCCTGCTCAGCAGCCTCCCAATTGAGGCCCACATCTCACACATGGGCCTGTTCAGGTCCTCAGTGACAAACAACTGGCCCTCCCTGATGACCACATGGTCAATCAGGTTGGCCAGCTCCCCTTCAGATCATCTGTGGTCCTTCTGGGCCAGTGCCATTACTTGTTTAGGCCTGGATATTGCTAAGAAGATGAACCCCTGTCACACACCCTGCCATGTCTTTGCAGTACTGAAACCTGTGTAGTTTGTGCAATTGAAGCACATTGGTTTTCTTTGTGCTATTGGGGTTAGCACCATGCCCTTTGTGCAATAGATGATTGACAGCGTGATGTTGCCATACGAGATGATGTGGATCTAAGCAGCAACGTGCAGCATATCATGCTAGAGTACCACACATGGGCAGCACACATACAGCGCTGTATTGGGAAGGTTGTGAATGGCCACGAATTGTGCTTACAATACCTTGCTATTCACTAGACCTGCAACACAAGCTACTGTCGCACATGTGGTACATGTATTGGCACATGCACAATGGCACCCTGTGTTCCATGAAGCCATGGTGTTGTTTCATGCACACTGCTATGGCATATGCCATATATCGTGCTAACATCATTCCTGGTGCACCACTTCGATATGCAGAACAGTAAGAAATACACAGTGTTATGCTGGTAGTTTGCAATATTCAGCCAGCCTAGGCAAATAGCCTAATTTTACAGACTATGCCCTAGCAGAACCTTAGTGTCTCATTACTGGAATGTATTCAGGAAATTTGCATGAGCAGGACTACATAAGAGCCCACCAGCACCGACACTCCTCAGAGGTGACTGAGAGGTACTGCAGCCTTCAAGGTAAGTGCACTTTGTGTGTGTGTGTGTGTGTGTCTGTTTGTGTGTGTCTGTTTGTGTCCGCCTGATATTTCAGTGCCTGGCCATGTAACAGGGGCTATGTCCATCTGTCTTATCCAGCAGCACCGGCTATGTCCTCTGCATGATGCAGAAAACCTAAATTCACCTAAGTAGAACTACCAGCTCTAATTGAGGCCTATATGGCAAGGAAGGTCATTTTGATACGACATAGTGGCATACCCCAGGAGCAGGAGCAGACCTGGAAGGAGGTGGCAGAGGCTGTAATTGCCCAGGGACAGATGTGCAGGACCCCACAGGAGTGCTGGAAGCATGTGAGTGACCCATGCATCCAGACAAAAGAACTGCTGGCCAGGGTCCAGTCTGAACTGCAGGCCATAGTGGAGGCTCATCCAGGCTCCAGCAGCTGACACCCCAAGAAGAGCTGATAGTCACCACCCTCCAACAGGTGGCTGTCCAGGGTGTACCTGGAGGGAGTTTTGAGACACGTCAGCCCGTCCCAGCGATGTAAGTATACATGTTGTACTTCACGTGTTGTGGGCCAGGGTGTGGCATGTGTATCTTGTGGTGACACTTGCGCTGGTGGGTGGAACTGTGTGGGCACAGTTGTGATGTTACTGATTCTGTGACTGTGCTACAGCAAGTTTTGTTCATCTGATGTGTGCCTGTCCTATTCCCTGTAGCAATGTTTTCCCTGTGTGGTGTGTCCCGTGCAACAACTACCTGTGTTCCACTTAAGTGTGTATGTTACAGTAGTGTGTCAGTGCCCCTGCATGTCTGAACATTTCCTACATTCTCTCTCCACAGCACCATCACTCCTAGGGCAGGTGGAGTTCACCAAGTTCAGACCACTGCACAGCATGCCTTGGTAATGGTGGCCACTTCTGGGACCACCGTGAACCCTTGGATGTGCCGATGTGGGTCTCTACACCCAGGCGGAGATGGATGATGATGATGATGATGATGATGACAATGAGACCACTGCCTTGTTTGCTGAAATCCTGCTGGCTGCTGCACAGGACCTCCCCATAGATTCTGGTGATGAATGCAGCCCACCCGACACCAGCATCACAACCACCTCCTCCCATGGGCCATAGGTCATCCCTTCAGCCACTGCGCATACCATGCTCTGTCATCTGGCCCAGCCCATGCACAGCAATAGGACTGCCACTGCCAGGTGGACACTGCAAAGCAACATGGCTACATTACATTGCCTGCACAGGTGCAGTGACAGGACTACAATGCCCATCAGTCACATCACTCTGTGCATGGTGCCCAGCCACAGCCTGACCATGTGTGGATCAGACACTCCCTTCCCATGTGGTCCCTGCACATGGCTCATCCCCACCACCCCAGAAGGCAGATGTGGAGGTGTCACACAATGTGTTGCCTGCGTGTCTGTCACCACAGGCAACACCTCTCCAACAGCATGCTGCCAACAGCCTAGCATACATGCCCGATGACCCACAGCTTGCCTCCCAAATGTGGATTCTGAGAGCCACCATGGAAGGCTTGGAGTCCCTCCATGAGTCATTGCAGGGGTTGCATACACAGATGTGCCTCCAAGATGAGTGATCTGCAGCCCACCATGCGGAAGTTGTGGAGGTTCTCCATGACATACATACATGGTGGTGGGGTTGACAGGAATCACAGCAGCCATATGGGAGCTCAACACAGCCTGTGATGCATGTGATGGCCAACCGCCTGTGGTCCCACATGTACCGGCAGCCAAAGGTGGCCCATCGTGGGGTTCTGATGGCCATAGAACCCCCCCACTCCCCATCCCGTGGGCTACCACATCACCTCATCTCTGTCATTGCATTTGGTTCACTACACCACCTCACCCAGTGGTTGTGCAAAGACATGTGGACCTCCCCTTCCAGGGTGGCTGACTCCCACAGATGGGCTGGCTTTACCCATTGCATCTGGCAACATCATGTTGCCAATGCACTCTATGTGTCAGTGGCAGCCACAGGCACAGCACCTGAGGGGTCCAGTAACTACACGGAATGCCCCTGCTGCCTTCAACCCACAGACAGGTCACTATGTGCCCTGTGTTGCCTATGAGTGTGCAGTGTCAACATCCTCCACAACCACACTACCTCACCTCACAGTGTGTGTGGTGCAATCACACTATATGGATGGCATTTCCATCCATGGATGTGGTGCCTGGTGGCCTGGAATTGGCATGGGTGTGATGAGTGCACCTGTGTCATACTAGTGAGGGTATGTGCCATGGTATCTCTCTGACTCATGCCTAAATGCCACCAGTACCTGTGTGTAATGTGTCCCTTGTTGTCTCTAGAGATGGACTGGAAAAAAATTTCCTGGACAAAATTCCTGTGAAATCAGCAATTTCGACGTGCAGAAAATGTTGTGAAATTTGCCGATTTTGCAGGAATTTTGCCTGCAAATCGTTTCCCCTGTTCCATCTCTACCTCCAAATTCCAATACAGCAAACAAGCACTGCTATAAGACACCAAATCCAATTCCCATGATCCATACCCAACATTATTAGTGTGAAACCATGCATCACAGAATGGGATACAGCAAAACCTTCTCAGTGCATACATCGCTACCAGCCTGTACCTGTATGCTTCCCACAGAATCACAGTGCTGGCTCCCCTCCCACAATGGCAAATATACTGGGTGCACTTCCACATCTCCATTGGTCTTTCCATGGGATTGGGAAGCCAACAGGGCATTTTGGTGGGTCGCCACTGTGCAACAACCAAATCAGTAGAGAAATACAGTATGGCAGAAGGGCAGCACAGACAGCACAAGACCCAGAAGAAAGGAGACCCACTGCACCTGATACACTACCCGAATGCCGAAAACAATCTAGTACTGCAGGTGCCCATTCGCTGTGCTCAGATGGCAAAGATGACCACCCAATTTGAGATGGCAGGATGCCACTCACCAATGGATGGGGAGGCCGCCCACTATTGGCCATGGAGCTGAGACATCCCCCACATCAGCAGCAGCTCCCCGGAACAAAACGAGACAAGGTATGTGGTCGGAGATCAGCAAATCCAACCTGTGCAGCAACTGCAATAAGGCAATGGAGGAGCATACCCTGATATAAATGCCCACTTTTCACAAGCTGACTTCTCAGTGAATGATAGTTGTCTCTGTCCTCTCTCCCTGAGTAATGGTGCTGTCATAGCCCTGATGAGACAAGGCTGGTCACCCAGTCCTACACATCCTTGCATTATCACTGCGACCAAGTGGATAGACTGGAAATAGCCAGCACTACTAAACACCTCACAAGCAGCAAGGAGGGAGATTGTGTGCCTGTGAGATAATCCAAGTCATTCTCCGTGCCCAACAAGGTTTTATTAATTACCATTACCAGCTTCCTATATATAACAGAAAGTATCACAGCTGGCTGGATGTCGACCAAGGTGAGGAGATACAAAGACCCCATGTGAGTATCCTTCTCAGAAGATAACAGGGCATTGAAAGAGAAAATGGAGGCTTGGATTCCTACTGTCAAGCTGTTAAAATGGACAGGGATGTATTAGAGCACTACCTCATATGATGTAGGTACCCCAGAGTCTTTCCTTCCTGACTCTCCAGGATTCTGTTGATAGCCGTGGACGCTGTGACACCTAATGTGTGCTATAAGTGGTTTATAGAATATATATATATATATATATATATATATATATATACACACACACACACTAGGGATGCGGTATTTCACTCGAAATGGTGGAATTTCGCCAGTGAGGGATGAAATTCCACCATTTTTGGGTCAAATATCGCATTTCGCAGGCAAAATTCTGCCACTTTGGGGTGGAATTTTTTGCATTTCACTCCCACAAAATATTTTGTGAAACATGCAAATTTCACAACATTTTTCACATAGCAAAATATGTCAATTTCGCCCAACTCTAGTTATCTCATATGTAGACCTGGCAGCATCCTCCTGCCACACACATGCACACATAAGGGGCACATGTCCTGCAGCACCTCACCCTCAACATATGACCCGCAGTGCATTCCCCAACAGTGCTTTCAATGGCGGCCCTGCCATATCCCATGTGCTGGTTGTACTCACTGTCATGCTCTGAAATGTTCCTCTACTAGCCTTGTCCTGTGCAGCCGTCCTCTCTGAGCCAGTCATGGTCCCACCTGTAATGCTGCTCATGCCCTCCCACATCAGGTGGATCCACATCCTCCACATTGTCACCCTCCAGGTCCTGGACAACTACTCCATGGTCTAGTGCTATGTTGTGTAGGATACAACAGGCGAGGAATATGCCACATGCCTTGTCTGGGTGATACTTTAGGGCACCCCTGGATCTGTCTAGGCATCTGAACCACATTTTCAGCATGTTGAACACATGATCAATGATGTTACAGGTGGCCATGTGTGCCTTGTTGTAATGTTCCTCCACATTGGACATGGGCCGTAGTATTGATGTGAGCATGCGTGACCGCAGTGGTATGCACTGTCCCCTGCATTGAGGAAAGATACATGTTAGTACCTGTTATGACATGTGTACACTGTGTTTCTGGCTGTGCTTGCACTCATCAACAAGATGCCCACTGAGTATGTCCCCTGATTCAAATCAGTGGCACAGGGTTGATTGGTGCCAGATGTAGGCATCATGTTCACTTCCAGGGAACTGTGCCAAGATGTTTGTGATGTACCCTGTGGTATCACACACCACCTGGCAGTTGATAGAGTAATACCCTTTCCTATTCACATAGATGTCATTGTCACCACCAGATGGTGCCCTGATGGCATATGGGTGCAGTCAATGGCACCTAAGACTGCTGATAGGTACGCAACCCTGTAGAAGTATTGCATGGTTGTTGTACACTCTGCTGGTGTGCTAGGGTATTGAATATACTCCCCAGTGTGGGGCAGCAGGGCATCGAGGAACTGACTCAAAAGGCGTGAGAAGGCTGACTGTGTGATACCGGTGGTGTCACCCACTGGTATCTGGAAAGCACCAATGGCAAGGGGACACTGTGCTGCTATAACCTTAGTTTCCACTGTCATGGCATGGCTTCAGTGTGCGGATTCCTGGAGCTTATCATGAAGGAGTTCACACAGCTGTTTCAGGACAGCCCTGTTAAGACGATACTGCTCCATGATTTGGGTGTCACTTAAGTTTTCAAATGTGACCAATGGACAGTACCATCTCTGTGGGGCATAACACCTGCAGGCCCTTTGTTGTCCTCTTTGGGGGGCATTGGCTTTCCTCCCCGGCCTCAGGTCAGCCACAACGGCTTCCACATGAACATAGGTGCGGAACCGGGGCGGAAGGGGTGGTTGTGGCTGACCTGAGGCTGGGAGGAAAGCCAATGCCTCAAAGAGGACAACAAAGGGCCTGTAGGTGTCTGTACAGGTTAAGGGGCTGCCCTTTATAAACCTTATTTTGTGAGGTGTTTTCCAGGCTGCATGACGTATGTGTCACATCTAGAGGTGTGCGAAATTAAAAAATTTGCCTGACAAAATATTTTGTGTAATCCCTGCATTTCACTAGGGATCACACAAAGTATTTTGGGGGTGCCAAATAGGAAATCCCCCCTGACGAAATGCGGAATTTCGCCTGCAAAATGCTAATTTCGTCAACTGCAGGTGAAATTCCACATTTGAGATGAGCCAGGGGGATGATAATATATATATATATAAAGAAAAAAGAGTTTCCCCCCTCCCATCCATGCCAATATTAAAGTCTTTATACCCAGCCAAGACCCCACATCCCTGGTGTCTAGTGGTCCTACTCCCCCCGGCCGACTGCCAGCCAAAAATATGAAGATTCTTCCATCCCCCCACTGAGATTCGGCCCCTTCCCCCATTCATAATGTGAAATAAAAACACATTTTCTTGGTATCTAGTGGCCCCATGCCCCTAAGCAGTCACCGGCCAAATGAAGAATGACCCCGAGATTCCACCATCCCATCCCCCATTGTTCACAACAAGTGCGCTGCCACCCACCAGGGTCAACATCAGTAATCATAATGTAATAATAAAAAAACTTTCCCTGGTGTTTAGTGCACCCCCCCGCCTCCCACCCTGTGCGGTAGTAATCCACCCCACCCCACCCTGCACCCCTCCCCCATCTAGGATTCCACAGCAGGACACCGGCACAGCCCTCCACTCACCTCCACAGCCGGCAGCCCAGCTGAGCTCTTTTACAAATGAGTAAGCCCTTTCAATGAATGAGTGCAGAGAAAGTTTTTTTTTTATTACATTACAGTTACTGATGTTGGCCCTTGTGGGCAGCAGCGGCACTCATGGACAACGTGAAGGGGGCGGGTGTGAATCTCGGGGGACGGGCCATTCTTCATTTGGCCAGTGATCAGGGCCACTAGACATCAGGGAAATGTATTTTGATTTCAAATTATGAATGGGGGATGGGGCTGAATCTTGGCAGGGAGGATTCTTCATATTGTGGGTAGGCATTCGGCCAGGGGGCTGGGAGCATTAGACACCAGGGATGTGGGGTCTTGGCTGGGGATAAAGATTGTAATATTGGCATGGAAGGGAGGGGGGAAAACACTTTTTTTTTTATAGAAGCTGTGTACTTGAACAAAATTCTGCATTTTGCACTGGTTAAATTCTGTCAAATGCACGAATTTCACGATTTTGGCAGAATTTCGCAGGCAAAATTAAATTTCGCTGCATCCCTAGTCACACTATTGGACTGAATATACCTGTGCACTGCATATGCAGGTGTACACCCCATTTTTTCATGCAGCATACATTATTTGTGCACTGCCACACTATTGCTTGTGCTACCCTCTTTTTCCAGTTTGTATCGTGTGTTCTGTGTTTCTGCCATGCTTTCCTTTTGAAAATAGGGCCATAAATGTAAAGGCAAGGCATGTTTATTTATACGGGGCCCTTCCCGATTAAGGCTTAGGGTGCCTCACAGAATTAATACATCAAAATCAGTACACAGAATAAATAATTATACAATAGCAAGAAAATGTCATGTACTCTGATTGGTTGGTGCATCCTTCAACAGTGATGTTATTCAAGCACAATACTCCTATATAAAGATTAAGCACACCGAACCAAGAAGTCAAGTAGCTTCTCTTGATTTTTCCCTACCATTATATCACACAAACCCTCCCCCCCACTTTTACCACTGTCTATAATCATTGTTTTGTAAATAAACAAGTCACTTTATAATAACAATATTGCACTCCAGGTGTGCGTCATATGAGATAACATCACTTCTTGGGTGCTGGACAGCTGCTTCATGCCCATCCAGAAAAGACATGATGTTATCCCAGCATGACCTGCACCTCTGCCATGCATTATTGCTTTAATGAATAACTACCCTGCTACTACATAATACAGTTCAGAGCAGTTCAATTTTGCACCAAAAAGTGCTCTAAAACAATTCTTCCAACAAATAGAAGATGTATTTAAAAAGTATGCCTGCTGGAAGAGGTATAACTTCAGCACCTTTTTGAATGCCTCCACTAAGAATTAGTATGCTTACCAGTGCCCAGGGAGTGAGTTTCACAAAACTCATGTGTCCACTGCAAAACATCTGTCCCCAGAATGCATAAGATGTGAATGGGGACAGATTAAAAAGATGCCTTGGTGGAGTGAAGAGGATGAACCATAGCATAGAAGGCAAGGAGCTCTTTCAGATTCCCAAGACCCAGATACTGCATGCCTTAGTATGTCAACAAAACAATCCTGAAGGAAAAGTGCCATCAAAAAGGTCAAGGCAATTCTTGTAGCAATGGTGTGACATGTTCAGAACATTTTCTTTTGGTTATCTCCGAGGCTGCCGTGTTTTGCACCAACTGCTGAATGTGCATTAACCTCCCCACCATAACCTTATGTGCAAGGCATTGCAGTAGTCAGACCTGGACATAAAGGCATGTACCAGTTGAAATAGTTAAGCCTGGATATAACAAAGGCATGGACAGTACCAACATCACCAGAGCCTCATGCACCAGATGAAGCTTAATCAAAGTAATGTTTCTGAAATAGGAAAGCCACTGTGGACAACCACTAACATTTAATGCTCTAGCACCAGTCCACAGTGACCACCCAGATTTCATACCCTACCTACAGCTATTAGCTGGCTACCATTTACAGATGATAACCAATAATCCCTGCTTGTCACAGCCAACCTATAAAGGCTCGATTCAATGAATAGCAACTTGATCTTAACTGAATTCAGACTCAGCCAACCACAGGCCATCCTGTCATGAATTTCAATGAGGCATTAGTCCAGCACAGATTCAGCCTCACACCTATCAGGTGCAAAAGAGAGATACAGCTGGGTAACATCTGTATAACAATGAAACTCCATACTGTACTGTATCATCTATCATATGACAGGTATCATTTGTAAGCCAATCAGAACACAGGTACACCACCATTTAATATCCCATAAACTACTATTTTCATATTTTGGACATGCCTACAGTAGGTGATCCATATTTTGGACATGCCCACAGTTGGTTATTAAGACTTCAGACATGCTCACAGTAGTTTATCCATTTAGTCTAACTAAATAAGTAACCATTTTGTTGAACACCAAAAAAGTGAAAGCAATGATCCTTTGATCTCATAAACTAGGCACAGATAGGACCAAATCCCTCAGTATCATCACTTCCAGGGGACCTAAACTTGAGGAAGTGAATAACTTTAACTACCTAGGTATCCTACTTAATCAATAGATTTCCCATAGACCACAAGTGGACCTCACAATTGGGCTACTCTTCCAAGAACTTGGCTTACTCTTTTGGCTCAGGTCCTACCTCACAAAAAAGGCATGACTCTCAGTAGCCAGATCTCTTCTGCTCCCAGTGCTGCTGTATGGAGCTCCCATTCTCACCACACTAACAGAAACTGAATTAAATAAAGTCTAGCAATTCTGCCACAGAATAGGCAGGTCTATAGCAGGAATGTGGCATAAGGAACACCACTGTTCTGTACTCACATCCTGAAAGTGGCCTACCCTGGAAGAGAGGTAAAAATATCTTGTCCTATGCCTCACATTCAAAATCCGAATTGGCTCCCTTCTAATCCTCAATGCTATAGCGGTAAAAAGATCTCTCACAAAAAATACCTCCACTCCTTTCACATAGCCTCTTCTAAAAGTTCCCGAAACCAACACCTTATCCAGCCAACAGTCCTTCTCAAATAAAGCCACACGGCTCTGGAATGAGCTTCCTGTGACTATACAAGAAAGTTCCCCTCTAGGTAATTTAAAAATCTCCTCAAAGACAACTTCCCCCTGTAACACCCTACACTTGTACATAAGGCTAGATAGATGTGGAAGGGGACTCACCATAAGTCACTGCCTTTTCCTCATTTGCTATTAGAGCTTTTTGATTTCCAGATCTTGTGATTGTATTGTAAACTCTAATGTAAATCACGTAACCGTATTGTGTTCTCACATTTCTACTGGCCTCCTGTATATTCCCTGCTGTATCTCTGTGTCTTGGACATTGTCTTTGATTGCTTTGTTGAGAGTAACTAACTCCAGGTCACCCCTACACAAGGGTCATCTATCTATGTGGGCCAACTGGGTTAACAAAATTCAATAAATAAATCAATAGTCCACAGTAAAAAGTGGGGACAAATTGCATGTTCCACTTCAACTACCATTGAACTTTTGAAATCCTGGGTTCCAAATTCCTAGTCATGTATTAGTAATAAAATCCAGTTTGCTGGAGTATACTTGGAATAACTGGCTTCTGTGGCTGATTATATGCCTCAGCCTTCAGGCTCGGCATTTAATCACCCACATTAGTCAATTATTCCTTTGTATACTCTGGATAACTGAGCATCTTCCTTAAATGACCTCCCCATTTGCAGTATGTATGCAATGAGCAACATTGGAGACAGAAATAAACCCTGAGTCACCCCTCAACAGACATTCTCCAGTCACAATGATAAAGTCCCTATCATGATCTGCTTAGTTCTACCAGAAAAGAAAGACCTAAAGCATCCCAAAACTGTTCCTGTGAATCCACCATTGTTAACTCAGGTGACCCATCAAAACCCCATGGCTTTCAATATTAAACACAAACAAGAAACAGAGAAAATTATGGCAGAAGGAGACCATAGGTCCATCAAGTTTGCCTGTGAGTTCCCCAGACCTTCTATGGGTCCTGGAACCTAGCCCCCAATCCACTTCCAGTACCCTCTATACTTATGTGAACCCTGCCAAATTTTACCCCTTCTTGAAAGCAGCCACCGTCTTTGATCCCATCACCTCAGCTGGCAGTCTGTTCCATGGCTCGATGACCCTTTCAGTGAAGTTGTGCTTCCTCAGATCCCTCTACACTACCACCCCAAAGCTTCCATTCATGTCTTCTGGTGGTTAAGCCTTTGACCCTGTTAAAAAGTTAAAAGTAGGGCATTTTACTGATGACTTTCAGGAACTTGGATGTGTAAGTCATGTCCACTCTCTTCCTCCAAGTCTCCAGAGAATACAAGTTCAGTGACTTTAGTTGCGCCTCGTATGAGAGTCCCTGTAGGCCCTGCACCATCTTAGTCACTCCTCTGCACTACCTCCTGTCTATCCCTGTTCTTCTTCAGGTGAGGCCTCCGGAACTGGACACAGTACTCCAAATGAGGGCTCAACAGTGAACTATACAGCAGGAAAGTCACCTCTCTATCTCTGCTGTCAAATCCTCTACCTATACACTCTAGCATTTTATTTGCCTTACTGTAAGCCTTGTTACATTGACTTGACTGCTTTAGGCTGTTGCTTGTGATGACCCCTAGATACCTTTCTTCATCTGAGACACTTAGTTGGACCCCATTAAGCCAATATTTTGCCCTTGGATTCCCTTTCCATAGATGCATTTCCTTGCATTTCTTGGCATTAAACTTTAGCTGCCAGATATTGGCCCATATTTCCAATCTCTGAAGATCCTTCTGCAGGTACTTTACTGCTTCTGTGCTATCAACCCTTCCTTCTAGCCTAGTGACATCTGCAAAGAGGGCAATGATGTTCTCAATGTCTTTGCCGATGTCAATAATGAATATGTTAAAAAGGACTGGACCCAAGACCAAACCCTGGGGCACCCCACTAGTGACCTTCCCCTTCCCTGACTCAATCCTATTTACTACCACTCTCTGACGTCTGTCCTGTAGCCAGTTGCCCACCCACCAAAGTATGTTTTTTGCAGTACCCAGGACCTCCAATTTCTTAAGCAGTCACCTGTACACTACTGAATCAAAGGCTTTACTAAAGTCGAAGTAGAGGGGATCCACAGGGTAGCCCCTGTCTACTTCTCTAGTCACCCAGTCGAAAAATGAAATGAGGTTTGCATGGCACGACCTCGCCACAACAAACCCATGCTGTTTTGTGTCCTGGAGGCCATTCATGTCTAGATATTCTACTATGCCCTGCTTTATTAATGTTTCCATTACTTTTCTGACTATTGATGTGAGATTTACAAGCCTGTAGTTACCAGCCTCCCCCCCCCCTTGTGGAGGGGTACCACATCTACACTTTTCCAGTCACATGGCACAGTTCCTGTTTGCTAAGCATGGTTAAACAACTGTGCCAAGGATTCTGCCATTTCCTGAGCAAGTAATTGCAGTACCCTAGGGTGCAGTCCATTGGGTCCTGGTGCCTTGTCCTTCTTTAGGTGCATCAGTATCTTCCTGATCCTGTCTATGGTGAATTATGGCATGTCCATCTGCAGGATCCCCCTATCAGCAGCCTTGATGCCACTATCTGGAATTGTCCACCAAGTTCCTTGGTGAATACTGAACAGAGGAAGCTGTTCAGTGCAGTAGTCTTCTGTTCATTGTCTTCAATAGTCCTCTCACCGTGTTGTAGCCAAACTACCCTCCCTTCTTACTTTTTTCCTCTGTGTAACTAAAGAATCGCTTGTCTCCCTTTTTAATCCCTGAGGCAATCCATAGCTCTGTTGATGCTTTTGCCATTCTTACTGCTCTCTTTGCTTCTTTGCATTTCTGTGTGTAGTCCTGCCATTCATTATCCCCATGGGCCATTTTGCATATATTGCGGCCCGGGTTGTGCCTGAAAATGGTCCTCCTGATCAGTGCACTTACCCGATTAACAAAGACTTAAATAAATAAATAAATAAAATATGTGGAAGGCTTCCCTTTTGCTTCTAATTGTTTCCCTGACTTGGGTGGTGAAACAAATGGGTATCTTGTGTTTGTTCTGCTTCATTCTTCTCCTTATGCACAGCTTTGTAACTTCTAGGATGATTTGCTTAACCTGTCCACAGATGTCCTCTACCCACTGCCTACTTTTTGTGGATTCTTGACAGTTTTTCCTTGACTAGCAGTTTCATCTTTTCAGTTTGCTCCTCTGAAGTTGAAGACCACAGACCAGGATAGAACTTAAACTTCCTCAAGGGATAGCTCATACCAGACAGAGCTGTGGTCACTATTAGCCAGTGACTCCATAGTTTTAACATCAGCCACCACTTCTGAGTTGGTGAGGACCACATCTAGGATGTCCCCTAGCCTAGTTGGTGTGTTAATCAGTTGGGCGAGTAGGCAGTCCTGTAAGGCTTCCACTCCCATCTGGCTCTTCAAGGATCTGGCCATTGGGATGCCGCTGTCAACCTCAGGTAGGCTGAGATCAAAGAGAATCACTACAGAGCATTCAACCTTATTTCTCTCCAGGAGAAGGTTATTTAATACTTTGATTAGAACAGCCTCTGTATTGTACAAAAGCCTGAAAACAGACAGCAAGGCTTATAAACATCAAATTTCTCCAGGTGAGCCTTGAGCTGCACCATCACTACCTTCTCAAGAATTTTCCCAGAAAACGACAGTTTGAGAAGACTTGTAATTAACAAGAATGTAAAAACCCAAAGATAGTTTCATAAGAATTAATTTCACCACTGCTCTCTTTAGTGCAGAGGGAAAAATACCCTCCTCCATTAAAGACTGAACAATCCAGACACAAAATGAAAATAGAGCCTCCCTGCAGTCCATTAACAGTCATGTGGGACCAGGGTCCAGTAGAAAAACTGTGTCTCACAGCCCAGAAATCACACTGAGCACATCTACATAAAAATACATTGACATACATATTTCACTGATTAAATCGGTACATTGATGTACCAATACAATACATTGATGCAAACCTCTTTCAGATAATTTTTAAAACAACTTTAAGCAAAATACAATTTCTTATGTTTTGGTACATACAGATTAAAAATAGTTGCAGCATGCACTTTGGCATGAGAAATCATTTCCAAAGTTGTTTACTCATGGTACATAAAATTGTTATTTTTCTCGAATAACTCTTTTCCAGGCTGTGCCTGACAACCATCTAAAAGTAATTATTATATAGATAAATACACACATAAATAGAGCAGAGACTGTCTAAATACTGTACTTCATAATGCCACGACAAGTGCAGTACAGCAGTACATGACAACAGAAATGAAGCCTGTAGTTCAGTTCATTTATTTTTGGTGGAAGTCTAAAACTTGCTTGAGTCAAAATCTGGAAGTCATTCCAAGTTTTGGGAAGTCAAAATACAGTACTTTCCAGATCCCACAATTTGGAAGCCAGTATTCTAGGAAGGATCAATGTATGCATGTTAATACAAATATAAGTGGTAAAATATAGTTTCTTTTAGAAAAAAACATCATGTCTTGACTTTTCTGCCTTCAGTTTTGGAAGTCCTACAATCTGAATGTTTACATTTGGAAGTCAGTGACTTCCTCTCCCTTTATTCTGGAAGATTTGCATTATTTTGGAAGTCAAATACTCCCAAAATTGAGTTAACTAAAGTCTTGGCCAGTAGTGCTTATGATCCTCTGCATTTTAAATCCTATATATAACCCTTCAATAGGCTTTGAAGTACAGCCATGATGCTGAAATTTGTTGTATTTTGTTGTTAAAGACTAAAACAACAAATAACAGGCTTAGAAATGTTGTTATGTAGTCTCTGGTCATAACAGTAATTTATGGCAGTGTGAGCTAAGATTGAAAATTAACACTGTAACAATGTCATATTGTATATAGAAGAAATGTTATCGAGACTCAGTTAGAAGTTTAATAAAAATCGCATATGCCAGTTTTTAAGTACATTTCATTATGGGGCACAGTTGCACTCCTGTAGTTATGGTTCTCTGGTTACTTGATCATAAAACTCCAGAAGTTACATGGAAGTGAACAGTGTGGAAAAAAATCATAAATAGGGCTGGGTGCACATGTGGATGTTCACATCTGCATGTTTCTTGAAATGCAGAAAGAAACTCATAATATTGGCATATCTTTTACAAGTTTTGACTTCATTAAAAAAATACTATGTCCAAGACTTATGAAGAAGGTCCACACGTGACAAAAATGCACAAGCCATATTCTACAGAAAATAATGACACAAATCCATAAAACTGTACAAGTATGAACTGTGAAACATTCTCGAAAAAAATTGCATTTTTCTTCAAATCAATGCAAAAAAAAAAAAATAAGTCTGTAAATGTGTACCTGTGGAATTTTCATTTTGCCCACCTCAGCTTATGAAATGAAAAAAGTACTGCATGTGCAGATTGTTTCCTGTTTTTTCCAAGTCAGATATTTTTAATAACATATTCATTGAGAAGGTATTATTAAGTATTGTAGGCTACCACCACACACACACAGCCACACCCACACATACTTGGATTGACATGGTTCCATGTCATAATAGCGATTGTATTATGGCGAGTGTACATCAGCGAAAAATAGTGTCGGCGATGTGCACTGCAGCACAAGAAAAAATGGCACCCGAGATCTATAGGTCTAATTTTTAATGCAGGGGGCTGTGCCCACCGCACCCCCCTTCTTATGGATTCTCAACTCCAGGGGGTGCATGTCGGGGGGGGGCAAATACTTGGGACTATACATGCCACCAGGAAACAAAAAAAAAGCTGCACCAAGCTGGACCGGATGCAATGGTACCCCATGCCTCCCAGCCTACCACCCTCCCCATGACACCAGCAATTCGGCTTGGCAGCTGCCTCACAGCCCTCCCACGTCCCATCCCTCCCCGTGTCTCCCCCATGTGTGCATGCACATGTATACCTGTGAGTTCTGTTGCCATATTCGCTATCCCCAATATCCGGTCACCGTCCTCCCTAGGTAGCCATGATCACAGTCGCAGAGATTGAGTCACTATTTTTCTAGGTGCTTGATCTCGGTTGCTATGGTACGGACTACCGATTGACACTACTCTGGAAAGGGTAGCCAGTGTTGTTTCTCAGGGATTGATGATGGGGCCACTGCTGTCAACATTTTCACCAGTGATCTTCAAGCTGTGGTCTCCAGCAGGCTACTTAAAGAGTACTGAACACCACTGAGAAAACTGACCAGTTATGCTGGGTGTGATTTTCAAACTGGCCTGCATTCAAATGAGGCTCACATCACCATCATGCTTCTTTACTCTCCCTGGCGGTTTACACTTTTGATGCTATCCAGCTCTGCTATCCTCCCCTTTGTAATCCCTTCATTTGACTCCTGCCATTGGTGATCCCCTGCTCTTTCCCTCTGCTGAATACTCCTGTTTTAGTCCCCCGGCTTCCTTGTCCATTTTCCTGTCTAGTACTAACACTCCCTTCAGGTGCAGAGGAAGCCTATCTTGGGTGCAAAGGCATTCCTTCTTCAGAAAGTTGTACACTTCAAGAAGGGAGTTTGTGCTCAGCTGGTGCAGGAACCTGGTGCTGCAGCATGGAGTGAGCAGACCTGCAGATTTCACAAGACAAGTAACCTCAGCACTCTATCTCTGCATTCAGTTTCACGGTAGGATTTAATGGAAAGCATAAAAATGCAGAAATGTCCCAGCTGTGAGTTTATTTAATGTTAGCAACAGCTGGAAAATAAAAATGCACTGTGATAAACACAGCATCCATTGCTCAGATGCCATGGTGCTTCACTTAGTTGGAGCTTTGTCAGGGGGCAGGTACCTAGATAAACCCATCCATCTTATATCCCTTTTGATGCACCAGTCTTCAATTGGAAAGATGGTGACTGAACTATAAGTGGTGCTTTAGCAGGACAATTCCCAACATCAAAAACAGGTAGTATAAAAAAGTCAGGAATGAATCTCAAAGACAAATAAGCATTTGTCAATGCCGAATGTTCGTTTGCAGGTATTTGCAGTGGTGTGTGGCACCTATTCATTCGAGACAAGTGAAGAATTCTATGCTTGCTTTTCCTATCTCACTCTCAGTCACGCTCACACTGTTACTAATACTTGCAGCTGCAGCAGCAGACCCACCAATTGGCATTGTGCACAGTTAAAAAGAAAACCATAGTACATACCTGGTTCAGTCTCAATTTCTAGGCCCTTTACTCTTGTACCCGGATGTCAAGTGATTGACCGTCTGTGACTCCCCACTCCTGGGACACTCCCTAACTCCAGCATGATGGTGAATATTATCTAGGACTAGGAAGGCTCCCTGATTATAAACCTAAGCAAGCCAGAGACATGAAACAGCCATCAGTATATATAATCTTAGATGGTCAGGATAAGACCCAGCCTGTGTCTGGGGGGGAGGGGGGTCCTATCCTGACCATCTAAGATTATATTACTATGCTGACCCCACCTCACAAGTCGCACACTGTACAGCAGCAGCTGCCAATAAGTCGCATTACCAGATGTACAGGATAAGGTCCAGGAAAGGGCTTGGCTTCACACACACACACACACACTGTCAGATTCAGCTTTGCTTCAGTCATCATGAGCAGTCAGCAGTAAGCAGCAAAACAAACAGCCCACCTCAAGTCTCCGGGCAGATAGCCACTGTGGAAGATTTGTGGAAGGCTGGAAGGCAGGTCTGGGAATTTAATACCTACCCAATGCAGAGTAAACTCACTCAAGGTAAACTCCGTCTCAGCAGGCATATAAGCAGCAGGCCTCTGAAGATTTCTTTGGATTGGCAGCAGTGGCATTGGCAGAATGGTAGTTGACAACAAACTTGGCTGGCGGCAGGCACAAGAAAAAAAAAATATGTACCAGTAGTGACACTACTAGACTAGTGATCATGATATACAGCATTTTTGTGAGGAAATTCTGATGCCTGCCATGCTATTGCTAGCCACCACCACCAAAACCAGTACTTGCTGACTGCATGATGCAACCACCAATCCGCCAATGTTTTAAAATGAATCCCTCCATTCCATTGCCTCATCTCAGTGTAAGACACATTCTTTCCCTCCACAGCTCCACTCCAAGAGTTGCACATTTCCAATCCCTGGCTGACCCTGCCTGCTGTGATGACTCAGAGTGTCATCTGGTCTGTTGTCGACTGCTGTTGCCCTGCCCAGACTAGTGACTGCCCTTCTCCAGCTGCTCAGAGCCTCTGAAACCACCAGTGGCCACGTAGCTCAGCTCAGAGCCTCAGCCCAGCCAAAATCAGCTTAGCTAGTGTGTGTACTCTGCCTGACCCGATTCCCCACTTCCTTCCTGTGTCCAAGCTGGAGCTTGGGGTTGGCACTCAGAGACTAGGGCTAGGGCGCCAGCCACGGCTAGGCTTTACTAGTCTCGTTCAAGATCTGACCATCCAAGTCTGTCTCCACACACAGTCAGAGGGCCCATCCTGTTCAAATCACAGCATGCGGGGCTGCAGTGGTGACTGTACTTCAGCACAGCCAGCCAGAGCCTAACACGAATGTGCTGCTCCATCCCTTGCAGCTTACAGCTTAGGACCAGCTCAGTCCTCAGTCTGCCAGCCTGCCCCGGCCACCCAGCCAGTGCTGTGGAGGAGCCCCGGCCCTCTCCTGTCTGAACCCATCTGGCAGCTGCTGCTGCACTGTCCCCCGAATGAGCCACCCGGTCACCCGCTGCCAACCTCAACTCGTTCGCTCTGGCTCCAGCTCCACTTATTGACCTCACAGCGGTGCTAATCTTCTCTCCGAACAGAACAAACCTCTCTCTGACTGCAAAAACTAAGTGGCACAGCAGAACCCCAAGCGACGAATTGGAACAAGAAGAAATTACACTGATACAGTGCAGTACTTTAAACAACCTTCAGACACCAGCAATGCCCCCCATGCTGACGTTGGCAGGCTTGGCAGCCAATCAGGTCCTTCACTGCCTCCTGCGGACCTGGTTGAGAGCTATGCAGTGGCTTGCAGCCCACTCCCCACCACACGTCAGACGCACTCACTCAGCAGCAGCAGCGCCCCCCCCCCGACCCCGCTAAACAAAGGCAGTGGCGCCGGCAGCTTGGGCTTTTCCAAAGCCCATGAAAAAGTGTATAATTATGTATGCAGGCAGGATTCAGGAAGCAGAGCTGCTTGCTACCCCCCTATATTTTGGAGCATACGTCTTGGCTTACAGGGCGTATCAGTATCTATGCCCTTGGTGGTGATAGTCTAAAGTGTCTGCAGAAGGTAAGAAGTGGAGGAAAGAACAAGGGCTTGATGAGAGCTGTAATTATTTTTTTTGTTCTGAATGTGAGGGCTTGTTTAATTTAACTGTCTACATGTGAGTCTCCTCAGCAATGCTCCAGGTAGTTCGATGGCAGCTCCGGTGGATCCGATGTTGATACCTCATATCTGGAGCAGCTGAGTGAGAACTGCAGGGCTTAATCTAGGCTGAAATACAAGAGCGTTTGAAATGTCTGCCACTGTGAGTTCAGTAGGTGAGACGGGGAATGAGGGAACGAGGAGGACAGCAGCAGAGGAGGAAGCGGAGGATCGTGATGTCAATATGCTACGTACACATAGGTTACCAGTGGTGGTTTCTTTGAACTGAAGACCACTGCAGCCCAACTGCTGTCATAGACAGCTCATACATCCATTGGTGGGTTACGGTCACGCCTGCTACATGGAGCAGTGTATTGGACAGGAGGGTCACACTCCTCCAGAAAGTCGTACTATCCCAAAACTTTCCTTGCGCAAGCACGCAAGCGAACGTAAAAATAAATAAAAATACTATGACATATAAAACTCAATGTATAAAAGATACATGTATACAGTTTCATCTATGTAAGAGACCAACAGTAAAGCACGCACTCTATTGCTCTGCCTTCCCCACTAGCACCAGGATCAAAGCAGACCCTCCAACTGTACCATTTCTCCCAGTACAATACCGCATTTCTAACACTGGTACCGGATCCTGCCTACTCCGTACCATGTACCAAATTCGGCCACCTCCTAAAACTTTTAAAGAATTAATTTTCCTCATTCCATGGTGCTCAGACAGAGTGTCAGTTCTGTGAATGCCAGCACACGAGGGGAGCATTCCATCCCCATGGTAACTACATCTGCGAGGATGTAATGCCGCCAGCAGATGGCTCCTTGATGCTGTGTGACCCCCGGAAGCAGCTGAGTGATGCTGCAGCCCCCCCCCAGTTGACACTTGACTTGGCGGGAGTCAGGACTCGGATTATACTAGTGCACTAAAGTGGCGGGAGACAGAAACTCTGACCCAATCTGTCCAGCCCAAGCTGCAAGTCTGACGGGACAGCTGCATGATCATCCTCAATCCTGGCTTTGTTCTGTGGCGTCTCATGGGCGCAGTCACAGTGGCATGCTGGCACAATGGAGAGAGACTACAGAGATGCCTGGACATGGTTTATCCCCTGGCCCAACAGAGGCTTTTTTAATTCCCATGCCAAGTAAGTAAACTAGGGCAACACTTTGTGGGGGAGTCCGGGAGCTGTGGTGTGGGGGGAGGGTTGGCAACGGAGGAGAATCTTGTCTGTAGACCCCCAGATTTACTAGGAATGCCAGAGGGGAATGCTGAAATGATGGCCAGCCCTGAAGGAGGGTTCAGTGTGAGTGATATGTGCGACTACTCAGTGGGAAAAAGAATGACACAACACTGTTCATTTTGGCTTGGTGAGAGTCATGGGACTGGCTGGCAGTATAGCCAACTAGAGTTTAGAGTAACAAGCTGTGAATGTTTGTGTTACATCCAGCAGACCTGGGTTTGATTCCCACAAGCTCCACTTACATACTGTGTGGCTCTGAACAAGTCCCTTAACCACCGCAAAGCTGCTGGGTCACCCCTGAAAACAGGCACTTGTGATTAGTGGGCCTCCGTCTTATCGAATAAAGAAAAATAGTGGAAGTGCGTGCCCCCCCCCCCACTGCAACACACATGTACCTATTTTCATCTGTAAAATGTTGGAGGGTCAGATCAAAGATGAATTTTTCTTGCAGCCCAAGCAAATGGTTATTGTTAAAATTGACAAAACTAGTGTTACTTACAGAAACAATTGCCAGCAGGCTGCGCACCTCGCAGAACAAAACAATCCCATTGACTGAACTCCCCCTAACTCCGACAAAACTACAGCCCAGCACTGCAGCAGTGAATACACGGCGATGACAGGCGCAACCAATGACAGAACTCACCTCCCACACCA
Organism: Neoceratodus forsteri; assembly: GCA_016271365.2. NCBI lineage: Eukaryota > Metazoa > Chordata > Ceratodontiformes > Ceratodontidae > Neoceratodus > Neoceratodus forsteri. Next base: position 591,369,188 of record CM028133.1, on the reverse strand, counting down.
GTAGCAGTCACCGCCGCCTATGTGTACTAACTTTAATATAACCAATCGGCTAGATCAGTAATTGGGTATTGCACTTGTCAATCATGTTGCATCACCAGCAAACATCACCGGGTCTCCCGCCTGCGCTATTTGGTGTTCTCGCGTCACTATTGATAGTTAGAAAGTTTCACTAGTCGGGTTCTAAAATAATGCTGTAGCAGGCAGCACTGCTTGTGTATTTAGCGAGGGATTGGGTTGGCCCACTTCATAGTTATGATCCAATCCGTCACCTTTATTACAGTCCCCAAAGATCTGTTCCACCACATCCCGTCTGGCACCTGCTTTTGTTGCCACCGGAATTGATCTGGGATCTGTGTGTCACAAGCTTGCTGGGTAGCTGCCAGCCAGTACTGCAGAGGGGCAGGGCTGTGAATTAGGTTACCTGGGAAGAGCTTTAGCTTGCTGTTTGCAGGAATGCTGGCGTGGTGTTGAATTGGGAAATCCACACTAAAAGGTATAAAGTGGAAGAACTGGTCGTGGGACAGTGCTGTATACCGTTGGGTACGCTCCCCTTGTTTTGCTGGGTGGGGCATGATTCAGACCCTCCAACATTTCACAGATCAAAATAGGTACACTTCTGCGTTGCAGTGAGCATGGTGGTGGGGGGGGGGTTCCCCCTCCACCCAGCGTGCACAGCCCCTAAAGTCCCTCCTGTCCTCAAATTATTATGTTATGTGTTACTATGTCACCATTATCTGCACAGACCTCTGATACAGCATCTAGACCAAGGGACTGCAGCTCAAGCTGTGAACCCCTTTGTTAATCCCGCACCAGTAACTATAGGGATTCCTGCAGGGAGAGATTGATACTGTCAGGCAGTTTAACTGTAATCTCCCCTATAGCCAGTTCTCCTGCACCATTGACTGTCTACAGCTAGGGATTCCTGCAGGGAGAGGTTGATACTGTCAAGCAGCTTACCTGTGTAATCTCTCGAAAAAGGTATCCCAGTGCAGCTAGCACCGCAAAAAATCATTTTCAAAAAACATGTATTAGTAACTGTTTATAGGGGAGAGGATAATGACCAGCATAGGCTTACACTTAAACATCAGACAAATGTATACTGGAAGTCCACCCCACTCACCCTTGTGGGAAGACTTTTAAGAGTGATTATAAACTAAAGAGGTGGCGCTTGTAATATTTATAGGCAAAAGGTGGAGCATTATGGTAATGTGGAGAACCCAAACGAGTAAAATGAAATATTAAAGTTTGAAAGAGGTTAGCAATTTATGAATATCTAATATAAGTAATTATTTAGGAATGTTTTATGGAAAGGACAGAGGGTAATAATAACCTTGTTGATTTAATTTTCTAGTTAAAAAGTGGTGGGAGTCAAACCTGATAACACTCATAAAGCCAAAGAAGAAAACTTAAAACAAGGTTAAGGCAAGTTTTAAGTTTGGGGACTGAATGTGTCATTCTTTGTTGTGCATAGATTGTAAATATAGATAAATATAAATAAAAACATTTTTTTAGTATCAGAAAAGAAAAAAAATGTACTGAAAAAATGTTTTGTATGTTTTTGACTGTAGAAACCAGTTCCTGATGAAGGGTAAAATACCCGAAACGTAGAAAATACTGGATGTAATAAACTAAAATGTTGAAAACATGAATATATTGGTTGATTTTGAAAGGGTGAGTGGGTGGACTTCAGTATACATTTTTCTGTGTAATCTCTCCTATAGGCGGTACTCCTGCACCATTGCCTACAGCCTTAGCAAACCTCCTGGCACCCCCTCCCCCGAAGTATCAACTACCTGTCCCAGCCAGCAAGGCATCACCCCCATGACAATGATTTTTGTCACACCCAGACCCGGTCCCATCAGTCACCTGCTGTAGAGAGAGAGAGAGAGAGGTGGATCAGTCAGCGGAAGATATGCCAGCCTGTGGTCTAGGATCTGATGTCAGGAGATGTGTGGGGTCAACTCCACTCCTGCTGCTAAGATGCTCAGACTATTGTCTTGCGGCGGAGCGCCAGTGAGAAAGTGGTGACGCTAGACCCGACCAGTTTAAATATTAGTTCCAACCAGACAATCAAGCGCTCCACTCGCACCGCCACAGCTCGGGCTGGGAGTTACTCTGTGAACAGAGTCTGACACTGTCCCACCATCAGGGGAAAGAGCAAGCCTGACACGCAGCAAGCACTCTCAGCTGCAGTGCTTCTGGGGGTCGGCTAGTGTTGAGGAGCCATCTGCCAGTGGCGCCACAGTAAGGGCAGCACAGTGGTGATTACCATGGGGACACCAGGATGCTCCTCTCCTCGGACTGTGCTGGCTGAGTGCTCCGGCAAAAAAGTAAAGATATTTCAGGGGGAAAAATAAATTGTTAACTAAACTTGGGAGGTGGAAAATTCGGTACATGATACAATCCAGGCAGGATCAGGTACCAGTCTTAAAAATACGGTATTGTACTGGCAAAAACGGTACAGTTGGAGGGTCTGATGATTTAATGCAGCTACTCAGTTTAGCAAGCATGCCATGTTTTTTTTTCCCTGGGGCAGGGTTTCGGGAGGTTGGATACCCCCTGTCAGGCTAGGCAGAGTGGGGGCAAGACTTGTGCTGCTTTAGTGGTGTACCGTATCTGGAGCAGCTGAGTGAGAACTGCAAGGCTTAATGTACACTGAAATAAAACAGCATTTGAAATGTCTGCCACTGTGAGTTCAGTAGGTGAGACGGGGAATGAGGGAACGGGGAGGACAGCAGCAGAGGGAGGAAGCGGGAGGGATCGTGATGTCAATATGCTACACATAGGTTACCAGTGGTGGTTTCCTTTGAACTGAAGACCACTGCAGCCCAACTGCTGTCATAGACAGCTCGTCCATCCATTGGTGGGTTACGGTCGTGCCTGCTACATGGAGCAGTGTATTGGACAGGAGGGTCACACACCTCCAGAAAGTCGTACTATACCAAAACGTTCCTTGCGCATGGGCGCAAGTGAATGTAAAAATGACAACTGTTACACCAAATCAGCAGTGACTGCAAAATATTATACATGCATAACATATCTGATTTGAGCAGTGCTGATCCTGAAGAGTTTAAGAAAACAACACAAGATAGGAGCTGTGGGAAAGAGAGGAGAAAGATGAGGGAGGAGAAGAGGGAAAGGGAAAAAAGGTATGATGAATAGTGCTGGGGGTAAAGAAAAAAAGGAAAAGTCATGCTGTGACACCATACACAACAGGAAAAAAAATCCTGGGGCCACACTAACAACATGACATACTGTACAAAGAAATAGTAGAAATAGTAGAGGCATCCAGTTAGCAGGGAGCAATCCCAGACCTGATTGTGTTCAGTATGATTGACTGTTTAGAAATAAAGAGGATCTGTGCTTTCCTTGGTCCCATGGATACCTCCAAAAGTTAGAGTTTGATTCTTAGAAAGAATCTAGCACTGAGAAAAGATAGAAGACAGAAAAAAGAGATAGACAAAATAAATGAAATGTTATTTGCAACAGCAGATAGTTGAATCAACCTTATAAAAAATAAAAACAGCCTTTAATTTATATCTGGCATCTTGTCATCCTGATCTTAATAGCATGAGATATTAGATGGTAAACTGAACCCTGTAAGGGCTTTACAAAAACAGTCTCAAGTCCTAGCTAGTATCCCGTCCCCTTGGTTTAAGACATTTTAATGGAAAAAATCCAATAGTGCTCTCGTTGGAGCAGCTTTGTGAATCTATTGCCTCTTATTCCTTCATTTGTTTTGATAATTGGTATTCCCATAAACTGAAGTAGTGTGGAATCATGATTGTGCATGTCATAGAAATGTTCACTATCTGGAATGTCTGGGTTTGGATTTCTGACACATGCTCCTTTATACTATGACAAAGTGGTCAAATTGTTCTGCCTATATACAGCTTTGCACAGCTGCACCATAAAATGTAGACCACAAAACTGGTGGTACATGTAAAACTCCCCCTAGCACCTAATACTGCCGAACCACTCGGTGATGCTGCACTCTCCCATGAAACCTCCACTCAGTTTTTAAATAGGTTTTGTTAGGACCTAGTCCATTAGCCTATCCTGCCTCTGTCTCGCTACCATTTTTGTAACTAGCCCTCTGTGTAAGTCCTAACCCCCCTTTCTTTTCTCTCCCTTTGTGGGACTTGAACCCTAACTTGTGGTGCCCAGACCATTCCAAAGTCTGCATCACGGTCCACTAGGCTACACAACCTATTAGTATTCACTCTTGATGAGATCCTTTAGTACCTTAGCCCCCCCCTCCTAGCTGGTATAGCCCTCCCCTCACCTTGATACATCCCACCTTGCCTGTTCAACCTAGAAACATAGAAACATAGAATTTGATGGCAGATAAGGACCGCTTACCCCACCCAGTCTGCCCATTTCCCTACCTAATGGATAAGCTGCAGATCCTAGTTAACCAGCAGCCTACTTCTTCCTGCCCTCACCCCCTAGAATTGCCTTATGACTGTCCCATGCATGTTTGAATTCCACCACTGTTTTTGACTCCACAACCTCATCCGGAAGGTCGTTCCATGCATCCACAACCCTCTCTGTGAAAAAATACTTCCTTAAATTACCTCTGAGCTGCCCCCTCTATCTTCAAATTGTGCCCCCTTGTTCTTGCACACCTCTTTTTTTGAAAGATGCTACCCTCTTGGACTTTGTTGATTCCCTTGAGGTACTTGAAAGTTTCTAACATTTCCCCCCTCTCCCTCCTTTCCTCGAGGCTATACATATTAAGCTCCTTAAGTCTCTCTTCATATGTCTTCCGGTGCAGACCCTGCACCATTTTAGTTGCCCTCCTCTGGACAGCTTCCATCCTGTCTATGTTTTTGGGAGATTGGGTCTCCAGAACTGCACGCAGTACTCCAGATGGGGTCTGACCAGCTGTCTGTACAGAGGGATAATAACTTCCTGTTTTCTACTGGTGATGCCTCTCCCTATGCATCCCAGTATCCCCCCAGCCCTCCTTGCTGCCCTCTCACATTGCTTGCCCACCTTTAGGTCTTCTGATATGACTACCCCTAGGTCCCTTTCCATTTTTGTTGTTGTTAGTATCTCACCCTCCATTGTGTACTCTTCCCCTGGGTTTTTGTTTCCCAGGCGCATTACCTTGCACTTCTTAGCATTGAATCTAAGCTGCCATACATTTGACCATTCCTCTAACCTTGCCAAGTCCCTTCTCATCCTTTCCACCCCACCTTGTGCATCACCTCTGTTGCAGATCTTAGTGTCATCTGCAAAGAGACATACTTTTCCTTCCAGTCCCTCTGCAATGTCACTTATGAAGACATTGAAGAGGACCGCCCCATACTGAACCCTGCGGTACCCCACTAGTAACCCCCCTTTCTTCAGAGTGGACTCCATTAACTATTACTCTCTGTGTCCTATTCTCCAGCCAATTCTTTACCCAGGCTGTCATCTTGGGACCTACTCCCAGGCTGGCTAACTTGTATATTAATTTTTTGTGTGGGACTGTGTCAAATGCCTTGCTAAAGCCTAGATAGGCCATGTCCACAGCCCCTCCCTGATCTACTACTTTGGTCTCCCAGTCAAAGAAATCTATCAGATTTGTCTGGCATGACCTTCCCACTGTGAATCCATGCTGCCTTGGATCCTGTGCCCCTCTAGCTTCTAGACACTCAACAATTCTTTCCTTCAGAAGTGATTCCACCATTTTCCCTACCACTGAGGTTAAACTAACAGGTCTGTAGTTTCCTGCTTCTGCCTTGCTCCCACTTTTGTGAAGGAGAATCACATCTGCCCTCCTCCAGTCCTCGGGTACCACCCCATCCTCCCATGATTTGTTAAAGAGGGTAGTCAGTGGTGTCACTAGTTCTACCCTTAGTTCTTTTAGAATTCTGGGATGAATCCCATCAGGCCCCATTGCTTTGTCCACCTTCAGTTTTAACAGTTCTTTCAGAACCCTTTCTTCTGTAAATGGGCTGGTATCAACCTCCTCCACTAAGCTCTTTAGAGTGCCCCTATTGCTGGCTTTTGGAATCCTGCCATTGAATGCCCAACCCTGCCCTCTCACTCACAATTATGGCTCCCAGCAAAAAAGGATTTTTTATAGCTCTCCTGCTAATCATCTTACCTCTCAAATACTCTAAAGAGCATACCTGAATAAACACCAATACAACCAATACCCTAATATCACTGTCTCACAGAATTGGCACAAATAGTGTTATTGCAGACACCTATACTGGACTAAACACCTCCTCTGGGTACCTGCTCATCGACTACTGCAGAACGGTCATACCTCCTTCTACCTCACCTCACCACCCTACCGCAAACAAAAAAGGAAATGGGTGAGATGAGTTGCTGTAGGCTGAGCTGAGCTGCAGTCTGGTCATGTCAGTGCCTGGGAGCAGGGTGGGAGTCGAGAAAGCTCCACAATCTGACTTTAGTGAGAACCGTGGTCTGAGTTTGGCCCACATTCCAGTTTTCAGCTGCATCACTGTTATGTAAAAGGAAGTGAAATATTGGAATCACCTGTGGTTGCTCAGTATTGACACATTTTTTTTTTTTTACATTTCGGTTATTTTTAAAGTAGGGTTATAAAAGCTTCAGTCCATTTCCATTATTCCGGTTTTTTCTGGTGGTTTTTAGTGGAGAATCAATTTGGCATTTTTTTTTAAATTTTGGGTGAGCTGTATTGATTTAGTTTTACTTTTGATTGGTGAAATGGTTGACTGATACCTTTTGCAGTGGTTATGCTAGGATTTACCATTGCTCTGAGGTGCCAGTCAGCCAATCAGAGTGCCCCATTCTTGGACCCCATTGTATAATTAAGCAAGAAGGCACAACAGGGTGTGGTATATCATGGGATATTGTCACGCCTCGGGTGGTTGGGCACGAGGCCGCAGGCCGAGTGCGTCCAACCACTCGAGAAGTGACGATATCCCATGATATACCAAACCCTGGAGTGACTTATTGCTATTATGAACTGAGTTTGAAATTTTATAAATAAAAAAATTAAACAAACAGATTTTAAAATATTTTAGGAATGAGCTTTTGGGTGGTGTAGGAGTACATTTTGAAAAAATAGTTCTCAGACAGTAGAGAGCAAAGAGGATGGTGGTGCCAGAACCTTTTTGAAGCCATGATGATGTAGCCCGATATCATCACGGCTTCAAAGAGCCCTTAGCCAATCAGATTCCTCTCTTTGTGATCCTCAGTTCATAATACTCATTTTACTCATTTTACCTGTACTTCAGGCAGGTAAAACATCTCAAGTGCATTACCATCATGGTCACAGAATTCGCCTGCACATCACATACTGCTCACATACTGCTCTAATAATGGAGTTCCAATGAGTTCCAATGAGTACTACCTTATGGCACTCAGCCAAGCCCTTTTCTTCCTCCCTTGTGGCAGGTCAGGTGCATTGCTGGGAAAAATCATACTCAGAGATTTCATAAAATTATTATTCCCAAATTGCACAACATTTGCCAAAAACTTGAAACTTGAACAATTTCACTTTCAGTACTACGGTTAATTTTCAGTTCAGGTTTCTTTTAATTCAGCCATCCTTCAGCAGGCCTGATAGCACTGAGGGCTGAGGCGTTGGTCGCCACACCGCGCAACATGCCAGCAACTGATGTTTGGCAATGAGCACAGGTCACCAGAGGTTGGCAATGGAGGAGAAGGAATGAGCTTCTAATGGACTGCTCTCTTTCTCTGGGGAGGGGGGTCCACAACAGTCAGTGCCTGATTGCCTCCTGGCGGAGGCTGGGGGACAAGATGTTATGCTGTGCTTAGGAGAGGAGCTGGGGGCAGATACCAGGATGGAGTGCATGTGGACAGGTGCACACTCCCCTCCACCGGTGTCACTGCACACACTTAGCTCTCTGGGGGAAAGTTAAGAAAATGGATGGTGCCTGTTCGTGCAACTTGATGGCCATCCATGTGCATTCGCTGTGACCAATGCGGCACCTATCTGGATCCGTGTTTTGTGGGGAGTTGGGGGCTCCCTGCCACTCTGCTGTGGGGGGGGTAAGTCGTAGGAGTTGAGTGTTGGTTGGTTGCAGTAGAGGCGTATGGTGGCAGGATTCCCTAGAGGATGCGAGGACAGGGGAGCAGATCAGCTGGCCAGAGGAGGTAAAAAGAACTAGCCCCCCCCAAAAAAAAATTCAGCCATCCTTGAAGCAGAAGATTTGGAAATTGACATGTAAAATTTCTACTGGGGGAGTAGGCACTGATGAAGTCAGGTGACATTTGTTGTCTGGTTTTAAAGTTACAGGGGCTTAGATTCTCACATTTTATTTATTTTCAAAATTATGTACCATTTTCAAAAAATGTGAGTGCTTATAACTCAGCTACCACTGTACTCCCTCACAGCACCCACCCACTCAAACTAACCATACTACTGTTGCTAACCGTGTTTACCCTGCTCAGCAACAAACGCCCAGTTGCCTCTGGTACGTACATACCTTTGCTGCTAGGGGAGCACCTAACCCCTCATAACCTCTCCGTCACCCTGTCTCTCCCCATAGCCCCCCCACACCTCTCCCCTCTACCCCTCCACCCATCACTCTGTGCCTTGAGCCCTTCTTGTCTGTTCCTTGACCTGGCCATCCCAGCCCTCACACAACTGCCCATTCCCTGCTTATCACTTTCTAAGCTTGCAAGCTGCTGATACCCGGCAAAATGTCACCAATTCATAGCTCTTGTCAGGATCTTCTACTTGCTTCTTCTAGTATCTGGTAATGTTCACCCCAATCCTGGCCCAGCAGCGCCCTCCAACTGCGGTCACCCACAGGGCTTCGAATAGCCGCTATGAATATCTGCAGCCTGGTTAAAAAAATGGCACCCCTGCACTGCTGGACAGCACAGCACCAACCAGACATTCTGGCTTTAACAGAAACCTGGCTAGACCCCAGACTCATTTGTCTCTATTCCTGGCTACTTTCTCATTAGGCTTGATCATAATGGCAAGAGAGGCAGTGGCTGTGCCTTCTATCTAAATGACTCACTGCATTAGCAAGCCCTGCCTGCATCCTCCCTAGACCATTGTGCCCAGGCCCTCAATAAAACTCTTCCCTGACCCAAACCATGTTCCTCTTACTCTCACCGTTGCCTGCATCCCACCCCATAGCCAATCCCCTACCTGTAAAGCACTCTCTGACTATCTAGCCAGTCACCCCCACAAAATGGAACAAATCCAAGTTGGGATCTCAACATAAACTGTCTAGCGAGCTCATCAACACATTCCAAAGATACCTTTGCTGCGTTAGATATGACCCAACTGGTATCAATGCCTACCAGGGCCAACACCACTAATGGAACCCACACCCTACTAGATAGCCTGCTCACTAATCATCCCCACCATATTACCGACCTGGGTGTCCTACCCCAACGCCTTAAGCGACCACTCCCCAATAATCTTCAGCTGGTCCTGTCAGCTACCTAAACCACCACCAAATGTCACCTTTTGTCATCGACTACACCCAGAAGGCATAGCCAAACTTAAACAATAGCTAATTAATTTGGGCTGGTCCCTTATTTCCGAAGCCCAGCACATAGATGATGCATTGCACTACTTCACTACCACCTTTAATACTGCCTGTGATGCTTTTGCACTGACCATCAAAGTGACCACTAAGAAATATAGTGCCTCCTGGATCACCCCAGTACTCCTACAAGAGTTCAAAATGCATGACAACTTCTGGCATCATACCACTGCCTCCAATTTGCTAAGTGACAGGCAGGCCTATAATGCTGCCCGCAATAAGTGTACCTGGGCAATCCGCAAGATCAAGGCAGAGCACTATAGAACCACCCTAGCTACCTCCTGGGGTAGCACAAGAAAGTTCTGGGATAGCATCAAGGAGCTTAATGATAAATCCTGCTCCCCCCCTCATAACTTAGTGCTAATGGTACTATCACCACAAACATACTTGACAGAGCTAACTGCCTCAACTCCACCTTCTCAGACCTCGGCTCAGTCCTCCCTAGCAACTTTTTTGATCCAATTCAGCCTACCTCACTGCCTGAGCTCCTCCACGCCCCCTTCAAACTCAGTCATTACCCCTACAGAAGCGAAAGCCTACCTGTCCAAAACCCTCCAGAGCTCCCATTACTGCAAAGATGACTTCAATATGTGTATCCTATACCTCGTGCTAGACTCAGTTATCTCCCCACTCATGGACCTTCTAAATCTGTCCCTGTGCCTAGGCCAGTTCCCAACCTCATGGACAATGGCAGTGATAACACCAACACTGAAATGTGGTGACAGCTCCCTCTCAAACAACTACCGACCCATCTTGATTTTCCCCCCAACTCTCAAAAGCCCTTGAAAAGATCATGGCCAATCAGTTCACTGACTACCTCCTCGCATACAACCTCTTATGTAGGGAGCAGCATGATTTCAGAGCTGATCATAGCACTACGACCGCCCTCACAGAATTCACTAACTCCCTGCACTCTACACTTAACAAGGGGCACCTTGCAGGGGCCATGTTTATAGGCCTCACAAAGGTCTTTGACATGGTTTCTCACCCCCTCCTTCTTAACACATTACAACAAATTGGGGTCTCTCATTGTCCATTTCCATGGTTCTCCAGCTATCTTTCATCTAGAACCCAATGTGTTAAAATTAATAATACCATATCTACTATGCTGCCTGTGTGCTCAGGAGTTCCCAAGGGATCTATCTTGGGTTCCCTGCTATTCAGCATCTACCTCAATGCTTTGCTTAAATCCTGCCCCGGCAACCTTCTCCCCTATGCAGACGACACTGTTCTTTATGCCGCATATCCTGATCCTCTCTCTCTCTCCAGCATACCTTACAAAACTCCTTCTCTCAGATTGAACACTGGTTTGCTTAACACAGATTGGTGGTCAACATTGAAAAAACTAAGATGATGCTCTATGCCCACCGCCAAAACAGATCAAAGGATTTCCCCCTGGAGATACTCTCTGCCTCTCTCATCCCGTGGGAACAGGTCCAAAAGTATATGTATCTAGGTATTACATTTGACTCTTCCTTCCCATTCCATGAAAACCCACATTGGTCTCCTTTACAGACATAAAGACTGCCTGCCACCTGAAGCACTTTGCCTAACCATTACCTTCACAGTCTTATCCCTGGTGGACTATGGCCTCACAATCTATGCTGCCACCGACCAAATACAAGTAGTCATCAATGAGGCCTACTGGCTCCTCTCTGGTGCCAACAGAAATACACATACATGCACCCTATACACACTCACCAATATCCTCTCCCTTGAGGAAAGACTACTATACCAGACCTGTCTCTTCACAAAAACAATCCACCTGGGTTTAACCCCAATAGGTGTCTTGGCTTCTCTTCAGGCAGCCACCATCTCAACGTACACACGGGCTGCCCCAAAAACTATCTGGATGGTGCCTAGGTTCGGGACCACCCTCGCCCAGTGATCCTTCCCCCTTAGAGCTCCGTCCTGGTACAATGCCCTCCCACCAGCTGTCACATCAATCACCAATCTAGGTCCTTTTAAACCTGCCTTAAGGGCCCATATCCTCTCCTCATGTCAATACCCGTGTAACCGATAACCTGTGGATCCTGCACTATGCCGCTAGACCACGCACCCACCCTTGGCCAGGCAGTGGAGAGCCCTTACTATTTCTAGCCTAAGGCTCCTCACCTCCTTTGGTTACCATACAGTTGCACTGGACTATGAATACATTGTATTATGCATAAGACAAGGCCTCCCTGAGGCGGCTTACTACCAACTCATATCATGCATTGCTTTAGCTACCAATTGTATAGGTCTTAACCATTCATTAAGTAAATATGTTGATAACTCTGCCCTGTTTTAGCTACCAAATGTATAGGCATTAACCCGTGCTCATTGTAGTTATACTCTGTATGACTGCTCACCCACATTTATTCTATGTATGTACGGTATGAATCTCTGTGTTTTATTCTGATGTGGAGCCCTTGGAAATGAGTCTATGACTCAAAAGGCTGCAATTCCGATTTCCTACATAAATAAAAAAATACCTTACAGATAGGGAATTGGGGAAGAATACAGATAGCCCAAAAACTGGACTTAAGTACAAATTGTATCCAACATGGTTATACTGCCTCCAGAAAGAAGGAGGTGCATCCAAACTGTTTTTCATATTTATTACACTTTTTAAAAAAATTTTCAAGGTTACAAAAACATCAATTAATTGAACAAAGTAAACAGCTGGGGCATTGATACACAAAAACACAGCATATAACAAGACTCTTAACATCCCAGGAGTAACCTCCCCGATCCTCCCCCTCCCCAGCCCCACCTTACCCAGAGCACAGCTAACTAAACCAGAAAAACCTAAGAAAATAGGAAAAAAGGGAGTGAGCATCAAAGGCACCATATGGAACCCAGATAATAACATTGGTTAGGAGTCAGCTAAAAAATATATCTATCAAGTTAGTAGGGATTCTAAAGGTCCCCAACATGCAAGATAGTTCTCATATCTATTCTGATGAGATGCAGTATGTTGTTCTGTATCCAAAGCTTGTAGAATTTCCTGATGCCATTTAGTGTATGAGGGGACAATATCGTCCATGCAGTGGTGGAGGATTACCAACCTGGTGGTGATTGAAATCAAGGCCATAAAAGCCTTTCGAGGACCAAAAAGGTCCTCTGGAAAGTAACCAATCAGACAAATCTGGGGTGGGGGGCGTGGTAATCGTAGTCTAAACCTAAAAGGGATCTAGTGAGGTACGAATACTTGTCCAAAAGGGGGATACTTGTGTTTTAGACAGCCAATAGTTAGTCTTAAGGGGGATGGGGACATACAGGTGGAGGAAGACCCTGAGAAGGAGGAAGCACTGAATACATATTTAAGCTCTGTCTTCATGGTAAAAGGAGAGGGAAGTGGACCAAAGTTAAGGAAGAGGAGAAGGGAGGGTGCAGGTGTTGACACGAGCCTGTTCACAGAGACCAGGGTAAGAGAGGGGCTAGGGAAGTTATGGATGGATAAGGCCATTGGACCGGATGCCCTACATCCTAGAATTTATTTTATTTTATTTTATTTATTGAAAATATTGGAATTGATACCTTTGAGTCAGAGACTCCTTTACAAAGGCTCCATGTCAGAGAATACAATAGCAAAACATAGTATGAATTACAGAACATAACAATGCTGCAAAGCAACATTTCACTGTGTACAATAGTTACAGTGGAAAATACAGGCTAGCATATGCGGTACAAGATATATACAACAGTCAGGTGCAGTACAGTGCAGGTAGATGTGTGACAACTAGACCAGCAAGAGGTAACAGAGCGGAGACCACAGGGCCTTGGCCCTTATTGATTGTAACTAAACAGAGGCTTGAGACAAATAAATACAGGCAGGACCAAGATTAGGGTTCATTGTCATAGTGCATCTATTGGTGATGGTAGGGGAGTTGAGGGAGGAACTGGTGGCACCACTGGCAAGGTTGTTCAACTTGTCCCTGGACACCGGGCAGGTGCCTAGGGATTGGAGGAGGGTGGATGTGGTACCGCTCCATAAAGGTGGCAGTAGGGAAGAGGCATGGAACTATCTTCCAGTCAGCCTCACATCCATAGTGGGTAAGGAGATGGAGGTATTAATCAAGGAGAGGGTGCTCAGTTACCTAGAGGAAGAGGGACTGCAGGATGATAGGGCTGGCAGTATAGCCTAGAGGTGAGAATAACAAGCTGTGAACGAGCTTGGCACATCCAGCAGACCAGACCTGGGTATGATTCTCACAACCTCCACTTGCATACTGTGTGACTCTAAGAAAGTCACTTAACTGCCCAGTGCTCCCAGGTCGCCCTTGAAAATAGGCACTTGTGCCTAGTGGGCCTTACCCGGTTAAACTAAAATAAAAAAAAAAGCAGTATGGCTTCATTGCAGGGTGGTCATGCCAGATGAACCTCATAGAATTGTTTTACTTTGTAACAAGAGTGGTGGACCAGGAAGGGGCAGTGGATGTAGTCTACCTGGATTTCAGAAATACCTTTGACTCTGTTCCTCATAGAAGAGGGGCCATTAAGATAGACAGCATGGGTGTGGGGCAAAAAATAACAAAGTGGGTGGAAAATTGGCTGAGGGACAGAAGCCAGAGTGTAGTAGTAAATGGGGTGTACTGTAGTGAAGGGAGGGTGATGAGCGTGGTGCCCCAGGGGTCGGTGCTGGTGCCCTTGCTGTTCATAGAAACATATTGTAGAAACATAGAATTTGATGGCAGATAAGGACCACTTTGCCCATCTAGTCTTCCCATTTCCCTACCTAACGGATAAGCTGAAGATCCTAGTTAACCAACAGCTACTTCCTCCTACTCCCCACTAGAATTGCCTTATGTATGTCCCATGCATTCTAGAATTCCCCCAGTATTTTTGACTCTACAACCTCCTCAGGAGGGCCATTCCATGCATCTACAAACCTCTCTGTGAAGAAATACTTACTTACATTACCTCAGAGCCATCCCCCCTCTGTCTTCAAATTGTGCCTCTTGTTCTTGCACATCTCTTTTTTTTGAAAGATGCTACCCTCTTGGACTTTGTTGATTCCCTTGAGGTATTTGAAAGTTTCTATCATGTCCCTCCTCTCCCTCCTTTCCTCGAGGCTATACATCTTAAACTCCTTCAGTCTTTCTTCATATGTCTTCTAGTGTAGACCCTGCACCATTTTGGTTGCCCTCCTCTGGACAGCCTTTCTATGTCTTGCAGAGATGGGGTCTCCAGAACTGTACACAGTACTCCAGATGTGGTCTTACCAATTTGTCTGTGCAGAGGGTCAAAAATTCTTGTTTTCTACTGGTGATGCCTTCCCCTATGCATCCCAGTATCCTCCCATCCCTCCTTACTGACTTCTCACATTGCTGATCCACCTTTAGATCATCTGATATGATTACCCCTAGGCCTCTTTCCATTTTTGTTGTTGTCAGTATCTCACCCCCCATTGTGTACTCTTCCTCTGGGTTTTTGTTTCCCAGGTGCATTACTTTGCACTTCTTTGCATTGAATCTAAGCTGCCAAACATTTGACCATTCCTCCAACCTTGCCAAGTCCCTTTTCATCCTTTCCACCCAACCTTGCACATCAACCTTGTTGCAGATCTTTGTGTCATCTGCAAAGAGACATACTTTCCCTTCCAGTCCCTCAGCAATGTCACTTATAAAGACATTAAAAAGGACTGGCTCCAGTACTGAACCCTGTGGTACCCCATTAGTAACCCCCCTTTCTTCACTGTGGACTCAATTTACTATTACCCACTGTGTCCTGTTGTCCAGCCAGTGTTTTACCTAGTTACCACCCTGGGACCCAATCCCCAGCTGGCTAATTTGTTTATTAATCTTTTGTTTGGGACTGTGTCAAATGCCTTGCTAAAGTGTAGGTAGGCCATGTCCACAGCCCCTCACTGGTCTACTACTTTGGTCACCCAGTCAAAGAAATCGATTAGATTTGTCTGACATGACCTTCCTGTTATGAGTCCATGCTGCCTTGGGTCCTGTGCCCCACTGGCTCCAGGTACTCAACAGTTCTATCCTTCAGAAGTGATTCCATCATTTCTCCTACTACTGAGGTCAAACTGACAGGTCTCTAGTTTCCTGCCTCTGTCTTGCTCCCACTTTTATGAAGGAGAATCACATCCACCCTCCTCCAGTCCTCAGGTACCACACCATCCTCTCATGATTTATTAAAAAGGTAGTCAGTGGTGTTATTAGTTCTTCCCCTAGTTCTTTTAGAGTTCTGGAATGAATCCCATCAGGCTCCATTCGTTTATTCACCTTCAGTTTTAGGAGTTTTTTCAGAACCCTTTCTTCTGTGAAAGGACTAATATCAACCCCCATCCAGAGTGCTTCTATTGACTGGATTAGGTATCTTCCCATGCTTTTCCACTGTGAATACTGAGCAGAAGTATTCATTCAATATCCCTGCTTTTTCACTGTTGTTCTCTGCTCAACCACCTTCCTCTTTATTCAGCCTCAGTATCCCTGCCTTAGTCTTTCTTTGCTCCCTAATGTACCTATAAAAGGCTTTATCCCCCTTCTTAACTGAGTTGGCTATCTTTTCCTCGGTTTGGGCCTTAGCTATTCTGACTGCCTTCCCCTCTTCCTTCTGCTTTATCTGGTACAGTTCTCTGTCCTGCTCCTTCTGTGTTTCCTTATGCTTCCTGAATGCTGTCTTTTTCTCCCTACCTTCCCCGCCACTTCTTTTGAGGACCATAGTGTTTTTTTCTTTTGTTTTGATTTGTTTATTTGCTTCACACAAAGGCTTGTTGCCTCTGTGATGGCGGTTTTGATGTTTCCCCATCGTTGCTCCACCCCACCTTCTTGCCTATTTGCTTGTGCTTTTCTGAGGCGCTCTCGCATTTTGACAAAATCAGCCCTCCTGAAGTCCAGTACCTTCACTTTTGTATGGCTTGACTCTACTGCTAGGTTTATCATGAACCACACTGTTTGGTGGTCGCTTGTTCCAAGATGGCTACCCACTTCAAGATCGGAGATCCTCTCTCCGTCCCCATTCGAGAGCACCAGGTCTATGATTGCTCTCTCCCGAGTGGGTTCCAAAACTAGCTGTCTGAGGCATGCCCCCTGTAGGGCACCGAGAATGGCCCTGCTCTTGGATGTGGCTGCAGCAAAGGTGCTCCAGTTAACATCTGTCATATTCAGGTCCTCCATCAGCAATATCTTCCCTTTCTCTGCCATCCCAAGGATGCCTTCTATCATTTCCTTGTTTATTTCCTCCCCCTGAGATGGAGGTCTGTATACAACCCCTGTTGTATTGTGGTGCCATTTCCAGTCTCCAGGGTGACTCACAGTGCCTCCTCTCCTCCCTGCTTACCCTTTAGTTCTGTTGCTTTGATCACTTCCCTTACATAGAGAGCTACTCCTCCTCCTCTTCTTCCCTCCCTGTCCCTCCCGTAGATTGTGTACCCTGGTATGCTGTCATCCCAGTCATGGTTCTCTGTGTACCATGTTTCTGTGACTGCCATGATATCCAGGCATCCATCTTCCATCAAGGCCATCATTTTGGGGAGCTTTTTACCTAGACTATGGGCATTGGTACTCATTACCAGGGCCACTGGAAAATTGCGGAAAAGGTTACCAAAAGTTGCGGAGTGTTTTGCAAAATTTGCGGGAAATTGCGGGGGTTTTACTATAGACCCAGAATGCTTCGCAATAAATCTTTTAATGTTTTCTGCAGCATATATTAGTCAGTATAAATTGCTAAATGAATACACTGACACCTGAATATGCTTAAAACATAAAGAAAAGTTTATGTTCCTAAAAAGAATACTAAACTGATAAGCTATCATAAGCATTGCCTATCTTTCAAAATTTAAAAGCATCTGCCTCATAAAGTGCTAAATAGATTCTATAAAGTGAGCCACAGCAAATCAATATTAAATAAAGTCAGAATAAACATTTTTTCTGTTTCTGGGTGTAGAATAATGAAGCCTGATCAACAGCTATTTACAGTGCCCTGTCAGCTGTTTACCCACTTTGGTACGAGAAAAAATAAGCAGAGACACTGGTGAATAATTGAGTTTTAGTAAAATGTTGTTAGTGTTTAATGTTGTTAATTTGCACTGTAGGTACTGTACACTATTTTTGAAATCACATATTTAAACGTTAAATCTGGGGGTCATTGGGTCTGACAGTATAGCCTAGAGGTTACAGTAACAAACTGTGAATGAACTGTGGACATCTAGCAGACCTGGGTTTGATTCCCACAACCTCCACTTACATACTGTGTGATTCTGAGCAAGTCACTTAATCTTCTCATGGCTCCTGGATTGTACCTGAAAACAGGCAATTGTGCCTAGTGGGCCTTACGTGGTTGTAAAAAAAATTACCAATATATTTTTACTGCATCATACAGTAGTCAGGGTACCCTGTAATTTTTTGTTTTACTCTGGCTGCAATGATTTTGTTTAGTTAAAGATAAATGTTCAGATACATTTTGTGTTTTATAAGCTTGTTTTTAGACTTTAGTCAGGTTTTTATTATAGTCTTTGCACGTGAGCATCTAGGGGGTAGTTGCTAAGAGTGAGATCACTGTTAGCAACTAGCTTACTCAAGTTTAAAATTGGCAAGGCCATCCAAATATCCTCAGCTGTTTGAATCAAAACTAGTCTGAATGAAAGTATGCTCACAAGGAAAAACTTGCCCTGCTACTTACAAAAGGGCTTCATAGTTAGCACCCCATTTAAGTGAATGGGATAGTTTGCACCTTTTCTCCCATCTTTTATCAGTCTGTGTGGCAACAAAAAGTTTTCTGATAGACTGCTTCAACACAAAACAAATGTTAAATGTTTAAGTGTACTTATGTTTGGCCAGTGGATTTTGAAACCAAACAAGACAAGGATTCAAAAGAAATCAGTGTCACTAAAACCCTTGCCCTACCTTTGCACTGCATTGTTTTGGCCAAATCCAAGTCTGCATGCAAAATTGTCAATACATTTGAGAGTATTTTATTAAAAATGTTAATACTTTTTACACAGTTCAATATAAAAACTCAAAAATTGCAAGAAATTGCGGAACATGTCAGTTTTTGCGGAGAATGGTGAAAATTGAGGATTCCACAAAAAAATTGCGGGTGCAATTTTCCAGTGGCCCTGCTCATTACCCTCCATTTTTTATGGCTTTATTTCTTTTTGCTCCATCCCTGTCCTTACTGCCTTGTCTTTTTCTCAATTTACCCCACCCTTCTCCCTATTGACTGCTCTGTCTTGATGTTTACCTCACTAACTACCCTAATTTTTTGGGGAGCTAGGATTTCCCTTCTTCTTTTCAGTGCCTCCCTAGCTAATTTAAATACTTGCCAATGAGGCATTTAAACCTATCACCTAGGATCCTGGTTCCCCTCCTGGATAGATGCAGACCATCGCACCTGTATATGCCTGCATCCCTGCAGGTAGAGCCCCAGTCCCCAATGAAGCCAAATCCCTGAGCTCTGCACCAGTTTTTCAATTAGTCATTGAATCCCATCATGCGGAGTATCCTAGCCTCATCCATGCCATAGACAGGTAGCACTTCTATGAAAGTTACCGTGTGTGCTACTTGTCTAAGACCACTCCCAACTCCACAAACTCCTGTTGCACTGCTCTGATCCCATTCTTAGCCAGGTCATTTTTCCCTAGGTGGATAATGACATCCAGCTCACTCCCCCTTGCAGCTGATCCCACAGTTCTGAGGATTCATTTCCTGTCCCTCCAGGCCATGGTGCTGGGCAAGCACCTTACCTTCCTTTCCCCTCCATCCCCTATTTCTACCCCCTAACAATTGAGTCCCCCACCAGGAATTGTTTCCTTCCCCTGTGGGTTCCTGTGCCACCCTCCTGTGGGTCTCCATTTTGGAGGTTCCCAGCATCCTCCTTGGTCTCCACTGTGGGTGCCTCCATAGAGGAACCATGCTTTGCCAGAGTGGTGAATGAACTGTGGACAGGCACAACTGGAGGGATGTGCTTTTGTTCCACCACCCTCACCCTTCTTGAGTCCACTATGGTCCAACCACTCCTCTTTCTTGGAAACCTCTGAGGTAGTGGCGGTGGCCTGGGTGGTCCACTGGTCGGGGAGCAGGTTTCCCAAATCCTTGCCAGGTCAGCATGGAGACAAACAACCTCCTCCCTCAGACCAGAGAGATGCCTGCAAATAGGACAGCAATGCAGTCTCCAGAATGTTTCCCAGAAGACTACAGCTCCACAGCCAGTGCATTGCAATATTCCCACATGTCTGTGTCCCTTCCTGTTACAGATGCTTTTCTTTTTTTTTTTTGTTCTTGTTTTAGTGTGTGCATGCTTGTGAGTGTCTCTACCCTCTCATCAGTGTGCTGTGCCTTTAAGGATATGAACAGGTGTATGTTGTTGGCAATTTTGGGGAAGTGATGTCAGAACCCCTGCTATAAAGGAAGTTATGTGTTTGGGGCGGGTGGGGTGAGGGGAAGGGTGGTGGGAATAAACCTATGTCCTCCAGAAACACTCAAATACAACTCTGACCCTCCACCCCAGGGAGTGCCTTCATTCCTTTCAGACACCTATTTCAGAGGTTAAGTAACAGGTCTAGTCACAAATGATTGCAAATATCTCCCAGCTACAGTTCCTCCCTGGCAAATTTAAGTTAAACTAAGAAAAGACAACCCCAAAAACAGAATCAATACTAGTTACTTACGCAGGTCCAAAAAGTAATAATTCAATTCAGTGTAGTCTATAAAATAGCCTCCTTGATTTAAGAAACCTTTGGCTGCTTTCTCTCTCTCTGTCTCAGCAGACAGAGACCACAAACAACACCTGTTTAATATACTTATTGCAGACATAGCTGAGGGATTGGAGAGGAAAGTGTGCCTGATTGTGGATGATACAAAGATTTTCAACAGGCTGGACGCCATGGGGAGGCAATGAGAGGAGACCTAAGGAAGTTAGAAGAGTGGTCAGAAGTATGGCAGCTGAGTTTTAATGCCAAGAAGTGTTCAATGATGCACACACAGGGGCTAACAACACACAGGCCAAGCACATGCTAGGGGGAGAGGAAATAAAAGGGTCAAGGCAGGACAGGGACCTAGGGATTATAATTTCAGAGGCTCTCAAGGTGGGGAACCAGTCCAGGAGAGCTGTGGGCAGGGCAAATGGAATGCAGACATGTATAGGGAGGACTACAACAAGCAGAAAGAGGGAGGTACTCATGCCCCTCTATAAATCCATGATGAGGCCACATTTGGAGTATGGGGTTCAGTTTTAGAGGCCACACATGTGTAAGGATATTGATGCAGTGGAGAGGGTTCAGAGGAGGGCAACAAAGATGATGCAGGGTATGCATCGGCTATCCTATGAGAAGAGGCTGAGGGGAGCTGGACCTGTACTCATCGGAGACCAGAAGGGAGAGGGAGACATGATTAAAACATTCAAATATGTGAAAGGGATAAACAGGACAGAGGAAGGGAGCCTATTCAAGAGGAAATGCACAGATAAAACTAGTGGCCACAAGCTGAGGTTGGGGGAGGAGAGTCAGGGTTAGTTTAAGGGTACATTACTTCACCAAAAGGGTGGTGGATTCCTGGAACAGACTGCTGGAGGAGGTGGTGGGAGCTGAAACAGTGGGGGGATTCAAGAGGGCATGGGACAGGTTTAGGGGATTAGCCAAGGGAAAAGGGAGGGTTAGGACAGGGAGGGATGGGAATATAAATAAGTGGGGGAAGGGCAGACTCGATGGGCCATTGGTGTCATTTTCTGCTGACAGCATTCTATGATTCTATGATACTCCAGACCTACAAAATGTGAACAATACAGTGAGAACCTCTGTCCCATTCTTTGCAGCCTCTGGGGTGTAAAACACATATTATGGAGGATACAGTAGTAAGTGAAACAGTAGCTGTCTTGCTTAATGTGCTTATAAAGTATTTTACAAAGTACTTGCCATCACTTAGAATCTAAATGTAAATCTAATGTCTGTTGCCAGTAGAAACAAATGACAGTTAAACTCCCCAGCTCTATAGTCTGAAAATAAGAACAGAAATTAAATATAACATGGGGTTACTCAACTATCCTAACCAATTCAGAGAATAAGGGGCTAGGAGGGGAGAGCCATGGGGTCGGGCCTAAGAAGTTAGTTAACACTCTGGCAAGTTGGAGGTGTTTGAAAGAGTGGTAGAAAGAGATGGAAAAACGCTGTTGGATAGGGTCAGCTGAGGATATCTTAATGTTTTCTATGAAGTCACCTAAAAAGGCATCCCCAAGTGGAGGATAAAAGTTGAATGGAATGGGACGGTTGGCTACACGGAGATTCGGGTTCCCAGGTATGGGTTACCATGGATCCCTATGCCAATCAGCCTTCAAATATGTGCAAAGCTGTTTGAGTGCTTTAAGTGACCATATCAGAGGGGTATTATGTAAATGTGAAGGGAGTAAAGAGGGGTTATGGTACAGCACACTGCCTGGTTGCAGGCTATACTTTTTGCAGACCCAAGCTTCAAGAGACAGCCAAAGAGGGTAGTAAACTGAATCTGGAGTGGTAGTAGGAGAACAGCCCCAGCAGAATTGTTTGCTGCTGTGCAAAGCACAATAATACAAAAAGAAGCTAGGCAAATGTAAGCCATATCTCTCTTTTGTAAGTATCAGTTTATAATATGGTCGTATGACCACCCCTTCTTCCATAAGAAATCCGTCAGGAGACTCTGGAGTCAGGTAAATCAAACCTTGGGGAGAAAAAGACAGGGATACAAAGTAGAATATTACTTTTTACAATACTGACTCTTCCCCAGAGGGAAAGGAGAAGGGAAAACCATCTCCGTAGATCCTCCTTAATATTCTGGAGCAAGGGGACAATATTAAGCTTCAGGAGCTCAAAGAAGGACCGGGAAATATGGATCCCTAAGTAGGTGATATACTTGGATTCCCAGGAGAGGCCCATATCTAGACTTTATTGTTGGGGTACATGAATGTTCAGAGGAAACACCTGTTTTTTTTCCAAATATAGCCTGCCACTTCAGAGAAGTTTTTGATTTCCATTAATGCTGTGGCGATCAATACTAAAGGGGACTCAACATGCAGAAGAATGTCATCTGCATAGGCAGACACAGTGTATCTGAAATCTCCAATCAAAATCCCTCAGATCTCCCAGTTCTGTTTAATCCGATGGAGGAGAGACTCCAGATACAGATTAAACAAGAATGGGGATAGCGGACACCCCTGCCTTGTCCCATGTTGAAGAATTATAGGGGGAGATGAGACCCCATTACATTTTATTCTAGCAGTAGGGCTGGAGTACATCATTTTTATCTAGTTACAAAAAGTCAGGGGGAAACCAAATTTGTGGAGGGTTGCAGAAAGAAAAAGCCAGGACACCCTACTAAAAGCCTTCTCTGTATCTAGGGAGACCAAAACCACTGGAATATTGCTCTCCCCAGACACGGAGATGAGGTAAAGTAGCTTCTGAACATGATCACTAGAGTGTCTCCCCAACATAAAACCAACCTGTTCAGGGGAAATAAGATCATCCCAAACTTGGGAAAGACGGTTGGTGAGAACTTTAGACACTATTTGAAGATTGGAATTGAGAAGGGAGATAGGACGATCACTGCCTGGAAGTAGCTCATGCTTCCCTGACTTAAGAATAAGGGAGATCCAGGCCTGTGTGAGAGAATGGTGCAAGAGACCAGAGGAGAACAAATAATTAAAAAGTTAGGCAAGGAAGGGAGCCAGAATATCTATGTATGTTACACAGAAAATATTAAGGAACCCATCTGGTCCTGGAGCCTTCTTCTTCAGGCAATGCTCAATAACTTAGTGTACCTCTGAGAAAGTTATGGGAGCTTTTAGTAGGTCCTGCTGTTGAGTTGTTAAACTGGGAAGGACGAGTGGGTCCAAGTAAACTGCAATCCTCTCAGTGAGATCCAGAGGAATGGAATCCTGACTGTACAGTGGGCTATAATAATTCTGGAAGGCCTCCACTATGTACCATGGACAGGTGAGGACTGGTTCCTCGGGGTTGGCTAGAGACTGGGTATAGTTCTGAGAGAATCCAAATGTCACAGTTGGAGAGCTAGAAGCTTCCCAGCTCTTTTACCTGATTCAAAGTAGTGAATCTTCATTTGCTGTAATGCATATTCTGTCTTTCCCACTAGTATCAAATAATACAGAGTCCTTAGAGTGTTCAAATGGGCCCAAGAGGCAGCATCCATTTTGGAGAAGAGGGAGTGTTCGAGTGGATGGATCTGCATTAATAGATCATCTTGCTCTTGAGTGCGGTGGTTTTTAGCCAAGGTGGCTAATCTAATGCACTCTCCTTGAATTGCACATTTAGCTGTGGCCAATAAAACATCCGGGGCCGGCACTGATTCCTCATTGTCTTGAAAACAATTATGCAATTAATTACTAATAGGCAGGAAGTGGGGTCCTTAAGAAGGAGAGGGTTAAGATGCCAGGTCTTGTCCTGTTCTTCCAGTCCATGAATATTATGATCCGTCATCACGGGGTGATGGTCTGAAATTACCATGGACTGGCTAGAGCAGGACAAAAGTCTGGTCAGGTGTTGTTTATTAACCAGGAAGAAATCAATATGGGAATATGTTGTGGGATAGAGTGAAAAGTATACTGACGTGTGAGTGGATGTAATATTCGCCAGGGATCTATCAAACCCAAACTGTCCATTAACACCCTTAACCCCCATTGGCCCTGGAAGAGATCTAATCTAGACTTGGTCCAAATCTGGTTGGAGGACCAGATTCCAGTCCCCCCCCAAAAGAAAATAGGTAAACAAGTGTAAGGCTTGAGGTGGGTCAATAAATCTGAAAATAATTGTCTGGAGTCAGAGTTGGAGCCATAGACTGTACCCAATAATACCTCTTATGAGCCCAGGCACCCATGCAAAAACTAAAAATTTTCCCACGGCGCCGCAACGTTCCAGGAGGAAACTAAATAGAGTTTGTCTGTCGATCAAAATAGCCACTACTCCCTTTCGCTTACTGCAACCTGCTCCAAAAACTTCCCCCATCCAGTCCGTATGGAAAAATAAAATATCCTGTCTCCACAGATGAATCCCCTGGTGGAAAATTATCCTCAGCTGGAGTTTTTTCAGATGCCTCAGAACAATATCTCACTTTACCTTGTCTTGAGCTACTCCCTTTAATGTTCCAAGACAAAAACCTAAAATGTGTACCCATAATTAATGGAATTAGTAAAGGAAGTAAAGGAAAAACACCTCCTGCCAAACGTGAGTGCTAAACGCCAAGTTATACCATACAGCCAGGGCTCAAGCCAGCTGTGCTCCGGTCCCTCCCCTCCCAACCCCTACATAACTCCACCATTTGTTATTGAATAGAAATACAAATGGAACATCAAATAACAGCTCAAAGAATAAGATAATAATACCCCAGCCAAAGGACCCCGAAAATCTCCCTCCACCTCCTTCCCCCAAAATACCCCAACCCAACAAAAATGATCTGTAATAGTTATCCACCCCTGTCCAAAAGACCGTACTCCAAAAGAGCTCAGGCCCATGACAAGTCACAGCTGCCCCAACCCCTGCTCCTAACAATCACCACAATATCTCAGCAAGGTAAAGCTACCCATGTAAAAGCTCTAACCAGAAAGATTCCCATGAATAACTCAGAACATATGGAAACAGCAAATTCCCAATAAGCTATCATATGAAAAGCTTCCAAATTAACATAGCCATTAGTAATGTACTCCCTTCAAATAAGGGGTTGTAAATACAATGTATCATTATTTGTGCCTAATGGAGATCATATAAAAACAACACCCAATAAACTATCATATAAGAAGTTCCGAATTTAATATAGCAGTTAGTTATGCACTCCCATTAAATAAAGATCGTAAATACAATGTATTGTTGTTTGTGCCCAATAAAGATCATTCAGGCAGAAAAAATTGTTAGGGACTCAAGTACTCAAAAAAACAAAACAAGAAATGCAGGGAAAAATCAAAATACACAGAAGAAAGACATTATTTAATACAAGCAAAGGTAATATTGTGAGGAGTCCATGACAAATATAACACTTCAGCACAATGATGAACTTAAGGGCTGTGTTAAGAACTTGAAGATTTAAAGCCTTGGATACAGACTGCAGCCAGCAGATCTAAAATAAATAAATGTAATTGCATAGGTCCTAGGGAAGAAGGACAAAGCATCAGCACTTGTATTTAGGACAACCTGAGGTCCATAAGTTCAAGTAGAAAGGATGTGCATCAGTTCCAACAAAACCAAGTACACTCAGGATGATCAAAATTATCCATGATGTAGAACAAATGCTCACCTTCAGAAAACGAAGTGGAGAAGAAACTACTGACATCATAATGCTAAGCTTCCAGGGAACATAAAGGAAAGTCCAACAGTACAGTCACTAAGATGAGAAGAACATGGTACAGGTGTTGGGACTCACCAATTATACTGTAGGCAGTGATGGGTACAAACACTTAAAGGCACTACAATCCGTGTAGGTGTTGAAGTGAAGCTGAAGAATGCAGGAGGATGTCAAATAAAAGCTGGGCTACCATATGTTAACTTGTATCTTGCAAACAACATTGAGCTCAACAGTAGAATCAGGTCCCAGTGTACACCACAGGAGTCAGTCCACCATTCAGGAAAAGTGAAGCAAGCTAGTGGTCTTGAAGGGGAGGCTGAATACTATATTTATCAGAACTGGCAGGATGCATGAAATGTAGCAAGGACCAAAACCTCAGGTAAAGCAACAGATAGCAACTAGAAGCCAGACTCCACCAAAGTAAGCAAGCCACCCAGTTAGATCTGACAAGAGAGCTCATGGAGCTTTGAATAGATTGGGAAGCAAAGTATGATGTTCTTGATGGGCATGCTTCATGTTCTCAAAAGATCTCTGTTCCCCTCTGATGGTGAGCTGGAGCTGGACAGGATAGAGAACATGGAATTTGATACTGGTGGCTAACAGCTGTGTTACAATCGGGTGACATGCTGCTCTCCTCTGGCTAACTGCTGGGGGAAGATCCTGAACCACCTGAATCTTCGAGCTCTCCCAAATGACAGTCTAAAGCTCCAGCACTTTCGAGAGTAAGTGCTGGTGGCTGAGGTAGTTTAAAAATTTGAAAATGAATGGACATGGGGGGGGGTTGTGGAGGGGGCATGGCCCGCAGCACCTGGTGTGCCCACTCTATGACATATTTCAGGCCATTGGGGGAGGTTCCCACTAATTTTTCACAAATCTTCTTTGCAAAGAGCATGGCATTGGACCTTCCTCCTTTTCTGACAGCCCCAAAATGATGATATTGTTGTGCCAGCTGTGCCCCTCCAAATCCTGTAATCTTGCTTCTAATAGGGTGAGTTTCTGTCAAACTGCAACCAGTTTGGTATACACTTTAGCTCTCCAGTTGCCCAAAGAACTAACCCGTGCCTCCATGTCACCCATCTGCTGGTTCAAGGTTTCATTCACAACATGCAAGGCTTTCAGCTCCTCAGTCAAAAGATGCATGATTTCTTTAAGCGAGGAGAATTCTGCAAGAAAGGGCTCCTTTGTGAAAGGTACCGGGGGAAGCAGAAGATTTAGTCGCTGGTGCAGCTTGGGCCTTAGAGCGCTTACAGCCTTTCTGTCTTTCTGGCATAGCAGGCAGAGTATCACGCATCAGGGCTATCTTCATCTCCAAATCCATCTTACAACGGGGATTCTGCACCCAGTAAAACCATACAGGTATGATAATCACTAGAGTGCATAAAACTGGCTGAAAGAAGACAAAATAGCTTGAAAACTGTAAAAATATAAGGAGTGAGAGCTGGAGAGATCAGGAGGAGATGTTGCTCCTACTAGCACATCATGTGACTCAGGAGGTGCATCCAAAATGAGTGTTACCCTCATTCACTAAGGTAATTTCATTCAAAGTGCAGGGGTTTACATGCAAACCTACCTTATTCCAGAAAGTGGAGCTATTGAGGATATTGACATAATGATGGTACTGCATCCAGCTTTGTAATACAATGTCCACATTAACACAGTCCATAAGAAAGTGTGGATGGGAACCTATTGTTAAGATGGACATAGCCAGTAGACCCCCAAAAGGTGGTCTAAGCAGGCTAGCCATCTCCTTCTCTAACAGAAAACAGCACAACAAATGGCCCTGGTAGCAGAGCTCAGCATGCACGAAGATGAGTCCGCACTCAAAAATGCTTATGCTCAGCATGGATCTTCACAGAGAGTAAGACATGCAAATGTGAAGAGACTGATGTGGCATTGCCATGCTGCCCTTAACAGATATATGCCCCAAAGATCATGTTGTGCCACACATACAGTACCACCTCCTCTTATTTCCAGGGGTGTGTGGTAGCTGAGGCCCTCAATACCAGTGACACATGAAAATGAGGTTACATAGCAGCATGATACATTTCAGGGTGCTGACTATCTCCATACCTACAGCATAAACATTTCTGCCCAGACCACCACACAGGCAAACTACAGTAGAGGCACCTGCAAACAAACCACCACGTGAGCTAATAGTGCATGAAAACATTTCTTGCTGGTGCATCTCCTCCTGTATGCATTTGGGCATCTTTTGGACACAGTTGTCAATCAATCAATCAATCAATCAATCAATCAATCAATCAAGCCTTTATTTAACCAGGCATTCAATCAATCAATCAATGAATCAAAATCTTTATTTATTCAGGCGAACATCATTGAGCAAAGCTCATTTACAAGATGGACCTGAGTGGTCATACAAATGAGGATACAAGTATTATTACATAGACAAGAATAGCATAAACAGCAATACAATGACATGAATTGATTATATACAACAATTTACATATATACAAGGAATCATTGAGCAGAAGCTCATTTGCAAGATGGACCTGGGTGGAGCATGAACAATTGTATATACAGGCCAACACAGGTATTTACAAGGCAATACAGATAATACTGTTTACAGAGAGAAAGAAAAAGTTCATATCTACATAGAATTATACAGATATTGTACAGATTACAGGGTATTTACATACATAGAAGTGTCTATAGGAAGATAAAGCAGGTGATCTAAGGTTGCAGAAGGAAGTAACGGAAGAAAAAAGATAAAAATATACACCAGGTAGAGGCAAAGGTGGGGGGGTAAGGGAGGGAGGTAGGGAGAAAAAGGCCAGGAGGGCACGGTGCACAGAGAGGAGTTGGTTAAATGGGATGTAGAGAAGGTGGATGGAGAAAAGGAGTATGTGTGAGCCCCGGGATTGAATGCTATAAAGTACAGGGCATGGTAGGATGTCACAACCCAGGGGTAGTGAGCTTCTATCCGAGGCTGGGAAAGGAAGGATAAGGGGATGGATGGGGCTAGTGTTGATAAGTCGGGGGGATAAGAGAGAGAATAATTAGGCTTGTGAGGAGCAAGCTGGGGGGTCAGTACTTAAAATTGGGTCTAGGCGTGGGTATATACCAGTGCAGACACCGGTACTGGGTCTGAGTGGGTGAAGCAGTTACATACTTCTCTGATTGTATGGAAATAAAGCATCTTGAAGGCATTTATACCGATTAGAGTGCTTAATTTGAGAGTTTTTGTAGATCGTTCCATAAGGTAGGTAGCACGAAGCTATGGCTGCCCCTGTCGCTGTGGATTTGCTTTGGGTACTTTAAGCGTAATAGCTGAGTAACTTCTCAATGCGTAT
Organism: Neoceratodus forsteri; assembly: GCA_016271365.2. Taxonomy (NCBI): domain Eukaryota; kingdom Metazoa; phylum Chordata; order Ceratodontiformes; family Ceratodontidae; genus Neoceratodus; species Neoceratodus forsteri. The sequence goes on along the minus strand of CM028133.1, from coordinate 591,340,109 downwards.
TTCCCAATTATACTCAGGGGAAGACAGCAGGAGATATAGTAAGGCAGCTTATTAGAGATGGCTCTATAGGTCCAGAGAATGGTGTTTCCATGGCGCCTGAACTTTAGTGATGTCCACCCCACTGCCGCATATAGGGTGCAGTGATGCATGTTGAAGGGAAGTCCCGTTATAAACCTCAGTGCTCGATGGTACAGTGTGTCCAGTTTAGCCATGTAAGAGTTGGGGCATTGGCTGTAGAGGAAATCAGCGTAATCAACCAATGATAGGAAAATGGATTGGACCAGTTGTTTCTTGGCATCTGTGGTGAGAAACTGGTTGATCCTAAAAAACAGGCCAAGCCTTTGCTGAAGTTGTTTTAGCAAGTCCTCGATATGTACAATGAAGGAGAGTCTTTGGTCTATCCAAACTCCCAGATACTTGAATTTTGTAAAAAATTCTAGTTTTTCACCTAGAACTGTGGTAATTTGGGGAACTATCCCACTGGACACAGGGTTAGCAGTACGGATGAAAGGGGAGAGGACGATCGCTTTAGTTTTTTTGGCGCTAAGGAGTAGCTTTCTTTGGAGGAGTTGGCTTTGCAAAAGGTTGAATTCTGACTGTAGGCAGCTTCAGGTGTTGGGTGACTCACTTAGAGAACTGTATCACCTGCAGACAGATGGATGTTGGCTTCTTTTATACAGTAGTCGATGTTATTAATGTAGATTGCAAAAAGTAAGGGCCCTAATATAGAACCTTGTTGTGGCCCTCTTTGCAGAGTTTTTAAGGGGGACAGGCCTCCTTCGACTTTAAAGTGTTGAAGGCGCCCTGTAAGATAGACGTTGTGTCATGTATAATTGCATTCACAATGTTGGATGCAGTTTGTGGATATAACATAAACCATCAGAGTCTATGTCATATTATTGCCAGTTTGCAAAGATTTTTCCCAGCAATGGTGAGTTGAGGATCTTTGCAATTGCATCCTTGCAGACAAGTTGAATGGTGCTAATTTGATTTTTAAACACAAATATGCAACAGAAAAAAAAGAAAGATTTCATAGCAAATAGCACCAGCTTTGTAAAAGTGAATTAAATGCCAGACCAAAGAGAACAAAGGGTTGACCAGATTATAGCACCATTGAAATATTTTGATTGTGGCTTAAAATCTGTTAGGCACCTCATAGACCAGTCATTTCTCATAAACAGTGCTGGTTGGTAGAGTTCATTCCTGCACTGGAACAGCATTGTAAGACTGGGATGAACTGCAGTATTGAAGAAATATTGAGGTTCCTTTCTTGGGGTTGGGATGAGTAGATGGGAGCATATCAAATGGTCAAACCAAGCGGCAGAGGTTAACATTTATCATTTTCAAGCCACCCAGTAGTATATTCTGTGGGATGTCTGACCTAACCTCCTCCCTACTCCCTCTTTATTTGGAATAAGGAGTGACATTTTGATCTATTGGTGGTCAGGGATCATTAGCACACCTAACAAAACTCCATAAGAGCTGCATCAATCCTCTGAAAAAAAAAAGTGTTACTAAAAAAGTAGTAGAAGATGCATAACATCACACAGTTCAAGTCAAAAAGGATAAGGGAGGTAGACAGTCATTGAGGTAGGAATGATAATGCCAGGTCCAAGAAAAGGCCAGACAAGCTGATTTGGCCAGAAAGGCAATTGTTTCTTAACTAAAAGAGGTGGTCTCTGTGACTGGCATGATGTGGTCAGAAGTTTGCCTTGAAGGTGCAACACAGCCACAACTATCTGAGGAGCTAGACTCCTTGGAAGTGAAGACCGATCCCAGGAAAAGAAAAGCTTGGGCATTGAAAGAGAGGACACTCCCTGTTGGTGGTAAGCAGCTTTTTTATCTGATCATGTTGACTGATGAGCAGATGCAACAGATATCAACTGTATTTGCTGGGGGGAGGGAAAGTCAGTGAGCAGCAGACCCCAAAGCACTGTCCTAGGATAGCAAAGGTGAAAGGGGGAGTAGGGTCAAGATCCACAGACAGGATAGTACCAGTTCCTTTAGTACCTTCTGCAGAACTACAACCCTGCCTTTATGACCCAGATTGGGTGTCCAATACATCAATGTCTTTGCCACCACCTGCAGAGACTCCCCTGTCTCTGCCCAGTTTCAGTACCAGCTTCTCTACTTCTGCCTGTCAGCCACAACCTGCAGAGCCTCCTTTGTCACTGCCTCATCTCAGTAGCAGCCTCTTCTCTTCCAACTGAAGTTCTTCCCTTGGGATCACCTCAGTTCTTGACCCAGCCATTGGAAAGTTGCTGGAAGTAGTGCAAAGCCTCATAGCTGCTGTGCTGACATGGCGAACAGGATCACAGGGATCACAGTTCACAGAGAATCCACAGACATGGGTATCCCAGGTGGGGGTCTAGTGTACCAAAGCACCTACCCCAGTCCCTGTATATGAGCATGGAAGAGCCTCTACTGGCACACCTGTCAGAGCACACAAGGCAGCATATACAGGGCAAGGAGTACATTTTCTCAGTACTCCATTGGGGGAAAGAAGAAGGGGACACAGATGACAAGAATGATGACAGTGAAAAAGATAAGGGGGCTAAGAAGGTTAATATGGACAGATCATTGATAATTATCAGCAGCCATTGTTATCTTGGCCAAATGATGAGTCAGGTGGCTCTGGAGAAGAGTATAAGTTTCCTCATCTACTGGGACCACATTATTTGAGCCAATAAGCAGAAAGGGGGCTGGGATGGTTAGATTATGATGAGGAATGTTGTCTGTGCATGCAGTATGACCCCAGGAATAACTATGACCTTAATGTTCCATTGTGGTTGGACACCATTTCAAGCATTTGGGTGCACCATACAGGCAGTGGGTTCTTGTTCAGTGTGCCTTAGGTAGGTTCTCTTTTACCTAGGTTAAAAGGTTTTCCTATCAACTTAGTCCACAAAAAGTCTCCCAGTGAAATCAGGTTGATTAATTACCTGTACAGTAAGATGTGATTTAACTAATTCAGCATACACATCAGTGCGATACACATTCCTGGATCAGGCAGTGGACTAGGTTAAGATCTCTGGCCTTGGGACACTGATGGCAAAAACAGACATCAGGTCTGCTTTCCACTTGCTACCTGTGTATGAGAGGGACTTACAACTCCTGGATATGAAATTTAAGGGGGCAGTATTAAGACGACAGATGCATGTCCATGGGGTGTTCAGTCATCTGTCCAATATTTGAAGAGATCAGTTAATTTTTGCACTGGGTCATCACTCAGGTATCAGGCAAAAAAGGGGGTAGCCTATTACTTGGGAAATTTTTTGTTTGTGGTCCAGACACTACAGGGTGCTACAGCAAATTCTTCTGATCATTTTAGGAAGTATGTGCCACTTTTGCTGTTCTTCTGGCAGAGAACAAAACAGCAGGCCCATCAGATGGTAATCACAGTCTTGGGCATTGAGATTAACATCATGTGGGATGAATGTAATATATCACATGAGAAGAGTAGTAGTAAAAATACTTTATTTTTATGCAGGAATTGATCTTGTGTACATGCCATTAGGTTGTAGACCTATTTTCAAGATGGTCCTGTCAAAAGTTTTAAAAGTTCCACATGAAAGACAATACAGTCTATTAAATCAAACAACAAAAAATGATTTGTATAGGATTAAAGCCATTCTGTTCTCACAACAACGTGTAAAAGGTAAGCAAGTATAAGATTAAAAGCATATTTAAGATGTGACTCTCCTTAATCATTACAAATGCACCTAGTGTTCAGCTCGTGTTTAAGTACGTTAATAAAATGTTTTGTACTACAGTTTTGTGATTTCAAATTATTGTCTATTGGGTTCCAAACTGAAACAAATTTGGCTAAAAATGTCATATTCCCAAATCTGTTTTTAATTTTAATATAAAATTGTCTATTTTGAAAGTCTCTTAAATTGTATTTATGTTTGTATTCATTTTTTTCCAATTCATCCAGTAGATATTTAGGTGCTCCAGTGTGAAGGACTCTATGAAATTGGTGCACTCATAATAACATTCCTTTGTTTTCAAGTGTCATCCATCCTAAACCTTCATAAATTTCACAGAGGTGCTTTGGGAGTCACATCTTAAGATAAACCTAGTTAAGTTATTATAGGTCACATCCTCCTTTTTTAGATTGGTTATACATGCCAGTCCATAGATGTGACTTCCATAATTAAGGCAAGGAATTAATAATTGGTTTACAATATCAGTTCTCATTTTCTCATCTATACAGAACCCTGATCTGTGAAAAGCTCTAAGTTTTTTTTTTATTTTAGCAACCAAATCATTAATATGGTAATCAAATTTCAGCTCTTCATCTATCCAGACCCCTAAATATTTATATTGGGGCTCTTGTCCCAGGATTTCATTTTTAATGTTTTTTATACTATGTGTTTGTTTTTATTTCTTGTTGAATTAAATACCATGGTCTTTGTTTTTGTTTTTTACTGTTTAGAACTAACTTGGAGTGTTCTAGCCATTTTTCTGGATAAGTAAAGCCATTTTGTAGTCTCTGATCCATCTCTTTGACCGATTTTCCATTTACTATTAGAACTGTGTCATCAGCATATAGCCTTACCACTGTGTGGGCTACAACGTTGACCAGGTCATTAATATACATAAGGAACAAGGTAAGCCCCAAAATGGAGCCCTGGGGGACTCCTCTCTGTACTTCTGCTATTTTTGACAAAGTGTTTTCTACCTGAACTTGTTGGATCCTGTTTGTTAAATAAGATTGAAACCAGGTCAAGGTTTCATCTTTACCCAATTTACCCATTCAAAGTAACTGAATTTTATGGTCCATGGTGTCGAAGGCTTTGGAGAGGTTCACAAACACCATGCCCACTGCCCTACCCTCAATCATATGGGAAGATATTATATCCACAAGGTTGGTGAGCTCAGTGTCCATGGAATACCCCTTATGGAAGCCAGACTGGAAACAGGACAGCAGTGAATGACTCTCTAGGTACTCACTCAGCTGTCTCTGGACCAGTCTCTCCATTACCTTCGACACCGTGGACAACAAGGCTATTGGCCTGTAGTTTGCCCGGTCAGTTATGGGGCCCCCTTTATGAACTGGAATTATTTTGGCCCTTTTCCATAGTGTAGCAAAGCATCTCTCTACCAAACTCCAGTTATAAATTTTAACTAATATTGGAGCTACTATGCCTATTGCATCTCGTAAGAATCAATTTTCAGTGCCATCAGGTCCATACGCTTTTTTATTCTGCAGTTTCCTTAATTCAGTTTTAACTTCTTTACAAGCAAAAATTCTGAATTTAAATTTGGGTATATCTGTAGACCAGTTCCTTGAATCATCCTGATTTATATTTCTTTAGGTATTTACTTTAGGTATATCTATATCTGGAAATGTGGTAAAATATTCATTTAACATGTTAGCTGATTATTTTGTTGGTAACAAAATCCCATTTAGTTGTATTTGTACAAGCAGTTTGTTATTAACTGGCTTTTCAAAAGATCTAATTAATGCCCAGTAGTTAAAGGGTCTGTGTTCTCTTCTACCTTATTTTTATAAAAACTTCTTTTTTGAGTATCTTATCTGGGTTTTTTTGTTCATTTCTAGCTTTCTTGTAATTTTCCCCATCCTCTATGTTTAATGTTTTATCTGCCCTTTTCCATAGTCTGTTCTTAATCCTGATATCTTGTTTTACTTTTTCTGTGATCCATGAAGAATGGGTCTTTTTTTGGTATAATGTTTTTAAATGGTGCCACTTCATCAGATGTCTCTAGAAAAAATTTCGTGAATTTGTTTACTGCTAGATCCAAGTCAAGGATTAAAAACAATCTATCCCATTTGATTCCTGCCAACTTGTTTACTATTTTTTTTCACTACTGTAGCTTTTAAAAAACCTACGTCTTACTTTGGATGTTTCTGCCTTGTTTCTATTTCTTTTGTTTGTCTTTATTTCAAAAAGACAAGAAATTGAACAATTATCTCCTAATAGAGGAGGATTTACCTGAGCAGAGTGTACTTTCAGATTCCCTGAGACAAAAATGAGATCCAAAATATTTCCTGGACTGGACAAGTTAGTTTTCCTTGTGAGGGTAGCTATTACTTGGTTTAGTGCTATGAGAATTAAACTATGTCTTAGAGCTTTCCCTCTGGGTTTGTTCCAGGCTGAGTTAACATCTCCTAGTAACATTAGATCAGTACCCATGGAAAATTTCTGTAACACCTGGGAAAAACTGTCAAAGTCCCTAGTTTTTACTCTGGGGGGAGTAAACTAAGCCGATAGTTAAATGTATTTGTTGGAGATATATCAATATGCATTCGATTTGCACAACTGCTCCTGAAAAAAGAATATTCATCAGTCCCAGACCCCAATTTGTGTATAGGACAACCCCATCTCCTCGTTTACCTTTTCTGTCCTCTCTACGTGTATAGAAGTTTGTAAGTCTACTTAGTCTGGATGCATGTTTTTGAGTCAGCCAAGTCTCTGTCAAGGCTGTAACATCAGGGGATTCACTTGAAGCCCTTGTTCTCATCAAATCAATCATTTTCAAACTTTTAGCATTGTCATATATTACTTTAAGTTCATTTGAAGTTTTTGGGCCCAGATTTACTTCAATATCCCACCACCCCCTTAGTAAAGTTAGCATGTAAAAACTCTCCTTATTCCCAATGTTTAGATTCAGTTTTATAAACATTTTATATCTAGGTGCCACTTGTTCCCTAATGTGTGCAAATGGGTTTCTTCATTTTATATAATAACTGGAATGGTTTCCAGAGGTAAAATGTCTCCATTTGTACATTACACTAAGGCTGACTGCAGTATCAACTGAAGGAGATTTTGGTGTTGTTGAGATTATAGAGGGAAACAGAACAATGATTAAACATATCAAACTCATCATCTTCATTAAAATTTCCATTTTCAGGAAGAGTACTAAATATCTCCGTTGCTAGTAATGGATAAAATACCTCTGACTTGCTATACCCTCTAAGATTGTTTGATCCAGATGCGTGGCATACTGGGGGTGTCAGCACAAATTCCAAATCTCAGATTTCATAGCTCATAACACTAATTTGTAATGAAACATGTTCAACTTACCAGAGTGGTAGGCACATGGATCAAAGTTAGAATGCTTTTCATGAACTACGCCTTGCTGCTGGGTCAGACTAATGTTTTTTATCACCAGGGCCACTCATGCTCATGCTATGTGAGCGGCTCAGTCTTTTAAGGTCCTTGACTCTGCCTCCCCTGTTCTGTGAGTGGCTGCTGGCTCCTGTGCCTCCATATGACAGCAACTATTCAGTAAACTGACCAGGGTCAGGAATTCAATGGATTCAAGCAGGCTGGAAAAGCTGTTAGGCAGCAAAGCATTTCTGGCAGTCAGGTAGGCTTACAGCTGATAATATTGCTGATGTCTGGCATTCCTGACACTGTGCAAGTAGTCCAAGCTTTTAAAGTCCTTGACTCCTCCTTCCCTCTTCTGTGAGTGGCTGTTGACTCCCGTGCCCCTGCATGCCAAGAGCTATTCAGTAAAGTGACTAGGGTTGGGAATTTGATGGATTCAAGCAGGCTGGAAAAGCTGTTCAGGCAACAAAGCATCTCTGGCAGTCATATAGGCTTACAGCTGATAATACTGCTGAGGTCTGAAGGTGCACATATTGAGGGACTAATGAAGGCAGTGGCAGTGTGAGGAAGGTGATATAAGCCCAGCTACAACAGTTGGTAGGTCACCTAAACATTGCATATTGGGACATGCCCATGGGGTGCACATTCCTACTGCATCCGGTGAAAGCTAAGTCAGGGGTGCAGAAGCCGCACAATTGATTTCAGGTCCCAGAAACTATGAGAGAAGACTTGATTCTTTGAATCAAGTTCCTGGAACACTTCAGTGAAGTGGCAGTGTTGACAGAATTGGCCCTAACACAAGTACAGAGATATATGCAGATGTGTCTGAGGAACTATGGCTTGGGGCATACATTTGAGGGCTTGGTGAGCAGGGACCTGGCTCCAGGCATGGATCACCACTGGGATTACCAAGAGCTTTACTATATCAGAATTCATTCCAATAGTGGTGACGCTGGTGATGTTTTTTTTTTGACTGGGGTTCAGAGTTCTACCTTGAACATAATTGGGTGTGCTAAGAGGTGGCCCAAAAGTAAGACATGAGACCCCATTCCCAGCTTTATCCTAAAGTGTGCACCAAACACTCCAGGTACTGATGTCAAACACTGAGGTGGACATTGCAGCCATAACAGAAACATGGATTTCAGAAAATGATGACTGGGAACTGAAAGTCCCTGGGTACTCAATGTTCAGAAGGGGCAGAGGAACAGGTATGGGGGAGAAGAAGCCCTTTATGTCAAGGAGATCATAGAGATGATGGACAGTGGGTGCATCAGGGATAGTAATGGGGAGATTCAGTCACTGTGGGTGCAATTCATGGCACCCTCAGGCAAGAAACTGTGTATGGGGGTGATCTATAGACTGCCATGTCAAGGGGAGGAGGGTGACAGAGAGCTCAGGAAAGAACTGGAATGAGGGATACCTAAAGGCCAAGTAGTGATGATGGGTGATCTGAACCTACTGGACATTGATTGGGATGTTCCAGTGACCAGGAGCACCAGACACCAGGATTAGATGTATGTATTTCAGGATTGCCAACTGGATTAGTTAGTTAAGAAGCCCACCAGACAAACCACAATTCTCAATGTGGTGCTTACCAAATAAGAGGTGGTAGGAGCTGTGGGATTGGGAGAGTCATTAGGAAACAGTGACCATAACTCTGTTTAGTTCAAACTGGCCCTCAGGTCTGGTAAACTGTAATTGAGAGCAGAAGTCCTTGATTTTAGGAGGGCAGACTTCAATAGGTTGAAACGACTGGTCAGTGATAAGTTAGTAGGAGTGGACAACATGGATGGAATGGAAGAGAGACGGGGATAATTAAGGTGGCCATTCTCAGGTCATCTAAGGTAAGCATGAGGACAGTAACCAGAAAGAACAGGCTCAAGAGGCCACAGTGGTTCTTGGCAAGGGTCAGGGAAGAGGTTAGGGGCAAGAAAAAGGCCTTCTACAAATTTTAAAGAAAAGTTGGGGGAGGAAGAATACAAAGAATATTTGCTGAAAAATGCAGAAGCAGAAAGGGTAGTTAAGAAGGCAAAAACTGACACAGAGCTGCATATTGTGGAGGGATAAAGAGGAAAAATAAGTTCTTCAGGTATACTAGTGAAAAAAAGAAGAAAAGAGGGGGAACTGTGAAACTAACAGAGGGAGATAGGGTGATTATGCCAGGTGGACAAAAGGCTGCCATCCTTAATGATTACTTTTCTTCAGTTTTCACTAAGAACGATGGTGGACCCTTGCCAGAGAGTGGCATCAAAGTGGCCATTAAGGGAGTCATGGTGAAGAGGCAGTCAGCATTTACTAGGGAAGAGTTCCTCAGTGGGTTGGCAGCCCTAATGATTGATGAGGCCCCAGGACCAGATGGGTTGTTTTTGAGGATACTCAGGGAACTGGCAGCAGAACTGGTTGATTCCCTGGTAGGTTTAATCAATGGCTTTCTAAATATATGTGTGGTTCACAAGAATTGGAGGATGGTGGATGTAGTTTTGCTCCATAAGGAGGTAGAAGGAACAAGCAAGTAACTACAGGCCTGTTAGTCTTACTTCTATTGCAGGAACACTGATGGAGTCACTGGTCAAAAAGGATCTTGTGGACTGCCTGGAGAGTAACGGTCTCCAGTATAGTAAGCAGCATGGGTTCATGGCAGGGAGGTCTTGTCAGACTAACCTGATAGTTTTCTTTGACTGGGTGATGATAAGGAATTGAATATGAACCATATTGTTGATTTGCTTTACTTCAGCTTCAGCAAGGTTTTTGACTCAATACCCCACATATGCTTGCTGAAGAAGATGGAGATTGTAAGGTCATAGTAAATTGCGTAAGTTACTGACTAAATGGGAGTCAGCAGAGGGTAGTGATCAACAGGGAAAAATCAGAAGAGAGGGTGGTCACAAGTGGGGTTCCACAGGAATCTGTCCTGGGTCCAGTCCTCTTCAACACGTTAATCAGTGACATTGGTGAAGGGATCCCTGGAAGGCTGTGTCTCATTACAAATGACACCAAGTTCAATGGGAGGATGGATAGTGATTAGGGAGTAAAATAAATGAAGACAGATTTGCAAAAGTTGGTGGGGTGGTCAAGAGTTTGGCAGTTGAGATTCAATACCAAAAAGTGCAAAGTGATGCATCTAGGGAACATGAACTTCAGGATGGAGTACTGAATGGGTTGGGTGAGACTCAGTGCCAAGGCCAAGGAATGTGACCTTGGAGTTATCATCAGTGTCTCCATAAAGCAATTGAATTAGTGCAAATAGGCTTATATCAAGGCAAACAGGATGCTTGGGTGTATTAGGAGAGGTTATTGATAGCAGATAAAGGGAGGTAATACTTCCTCTGTATACAGTAGATCCTTGGTGAGAACACAGCTAGAGTATTGTGTCCAGTTCTGTAGTACTCACCTCAGGAAGGATAGAGATAGGCTTGAGACAATGTAGCACAAAGTAACAAAAATGATTCGGGGCCAGCAGGCCATGTCCTGTGACTGGAGTGCCTCAAGGCACTGAACAGGCACAGTACTTGTTGGAGACCGGAAGGGAGAGGGGAAATATGATAAAGACCTTTAAATTCCTAAAAGAAATTAACAGGGTAAAATACATGGAACTGTTTCACTTGAATACCACATCATGGTCACGTGGTCATGAGTGGAAGCTAACAGGAGGGATGTGAGATAATAGTATTTTACAGAACAGGCTGTAGAGCCGTGGAACAGGCAGCCAGCTGAGGTGATGGTTGTAAACAATGTTAGTGGTTTCACCATTGCTGGTACTGAATGAAGGTACAGTGGTTGCTTAGGGCATCAGAGTTGGGGAGGGCTAGGACCCTGGAGGAACGGTAGGCCACAAGGCAAAATAGGGAACCTGGGCAGACTGGGTGGACCATTGTTCTTTTTTCTGCTGTCATTGTCTATGTTTCTGAGTGTCTATTTCAATGTGTACCTCATCATCACCCAAAAAGTGGCTGCCAGACAGACACCATCTAGGAAAACAGTTATGAGGGTCAGAAAGTAGAAATTATTCAATTAGGTTGAAGGGTGAGGTGTGTGGTACGTTAAAATATTTCTTTCTTTCAAATAGTTTATTTAATGGTTGACATAATAAGTCAATATGTTTCTTCTTGTTTTCCATAAAACAGTTTTAATTTTTGAGCAGTTGATCATTAGATTTAACAATCGAAGGTGTGAGGGTGACTGACAGTATTTCCTACGTGTTAAATCACTATTCTGGCATTAACCAATTATGTATTGATAAATTAATTTAAGCAACTGTTTACCTGCAATTTCCATGAATATTTTAGTCTCAACACAAGAATGCCTGGGTCAGTTGGAAAATTAATTCCCAAAAGAGTCTGATAATATTGATAATTTCATTGCAAATGCCCCTGTAAGACACCTGGGGCATTTGTCTGATATTAACTTAAAAAATGAATTTACTCTGGCTGAAATATAGTATGTTCTATGAATAGTATTACATTGAATTTGTCTGAACTTATTCTACTAGATACTTCCTGGAAAGAAGGCAATAAAGAGTACCATATAGAATAATTTGTCTATACAGTATGTTTAGATCCTTCTGCCAGGCATCTTTTAGTGTAGAGTTCTAGATGCTTATTATCTCTTATTAGAGAGAAAATCTTCCCTATCATCTTCTTGACAACTGGCAAGCCAGTCGTTGTAGTTTTTATAGGACAAATGGGTACAGTATATGATTCATTGCATCTAGATTTTTTTGTAAGTAACCTTTTATTTGAAAGTAGCCAAAAGGGTGCCTTTGAGGACAATTAAAATACTTTGTGAATAGATAATTAAATGTAAAATCTGATTATTATAAAAAAATATTTTATTTGTGTTACCCATTTAATATACCAAATCGGTAAAGAAGATTGGAGCCAGGCACAGGCATTTTGAATTATGCAATATGGATGTGAACTGACATATATCAGCCTTATAACCTATGAATGTTTTGTATTTCCTACCATATTGTTGTGGTAGGCTTAGTGAAGGGAGATAAGGTCTTATGTTTTATATTTGTGTGGAGTTTAATGTGCACTGTGGTGCATTCTTAGAATTTTAAATGGAATAAAACTCTTCTCTATATTTACCCAAGTGCAATCTGAATCTGATGCATTAACCCAAGGGTATACTTGCTCAGACTGTGCATTGTAATATTACCATCTCAGGTTAGTGAGGCCCAGTCCTGTTTTATCATGTGTAACATAAACCTTTGTCATACCAATTCTTGGTTTCATATCCTGACATAGAAACTTTTAATCTTGTTTTCTTTATTCTGAAATAAGTGTTTCTCATTCCAGATACTGAGTGCTTGAAAATGGAATAATAAGAAGGGAAAACAATCATTTTCAGTATATAGAAACATAGAAACATAGAATTTGACGGCAGATAAGGACCGCTTGGCCCACCCTGTCTGCCCATTTCCCTGCCTACTGGATAAGCTGCAGATCCTAGTTAACCAGCAGCCTACTTCTTTCTACCCCCACCCCCTAGACCCAGAGTTTCAGTTAAGTCCATTTTGGGAGTATTGGACTCCAAAAAAAATAGGGCCAAAACTTCCAAAATAAAGGGGGAAGAAGTCATTGACTTCCAAATGTAAAAAACAAGACTGGACAGCTTCCAAACCTGAACACACAGAAACTAAGAAATTATGGATTTTTCTAAAGCAAATTGTATTTTAACACTAGTATTTGTGAGAACATACATAAATTGATCCTTACTAGAATATTGGCTTTCAAACTGGGGTATCTGGGAAGTATTACATTGAATTTGTCTGAACTTATTCTACCAGATACTTCCTGGAAAGAAGGCAATAAAGAGTACCATATAGAGTAATTTGTCTATACATTATGTTTAGATCCTTCTGCCAGGCATCTTTTAGTGTAGAGTTCTAGATGCTTATTATCTCTTATTAGAGAGAAAATCTTCCCTATCATCTTCTTGACAACTGGCAAGCCAGTCGTTGTAGTTTTCATAGGACAAATGGGTACAGTATATGATTCATTGCATTTAGATTTTTTTGTAAGTAACCTTTTATTTGAAAGTAGCCAAAAGGGTGCCTTTGAGGACAATTAAAAGACTTTGTGAATAGATAATTAAATGTAAAATCTGATTATTATAAAAAAATATTTTATTTGTGTTACCCATTTAATATACCAAATCGGTAAAGAAGATTGGAGCCAGGCACAGACATTTTTGAATTATGCAATATGGATGTGAACTGACATATATCAGCCTTATAACCTATGAATGTTTTGTATTTCCTACCATATTGTTGTGGTAGGCTTAGTGAAGGGAGATAAGGTCTTATATTTTATATTTGTGTAGAGTTTAATGTGCATTGTGGTGCATTCTTAGATTTTTAAAGGGAATAAAACTCTTCTCTATATTTACCCAAGTGCAATCTGAATCTGATGCATTAAACTAAGGGTATACTTGCTCAGACTGGGCATTGTAATATTACTATCTCAGGTTAGTGAGGCCCAGTCCTGTTTTATCATGTGTAACATAAACCTTTGTCATACCAATTCTTGGTTTCATATCCTGACATAGAAACTTTTAATCTTGTTTTCTTTATTCTGAAATAAGTGTTTCTCATTCCAGATACTGAGTGCTTGAAAATGGAATAATATTAAGAAAAAACAATTGTTTTCAGTATATTAACCCAGAGTTTCAGTTAAGTCCATTTTGGGAGTATTGGACTCCAAAAGAATAAGGCAAAAACTTCTAAAATAAAGGGGGAAGAAGTCATTGACTTCCAAACGTAAAAAAACAAGACTGGACAGCTTCCAAACCTGAACACACAGAAACTAAGAAATTATAGATTTTTCTAAAGCAAATTGTATTTTAGCATTATTATTTGTGAGAACATACATAAATTGATCCTTACTAGAATATTGGCTTTCAAACTGGGGTATCTGGGAAGTATTTTGACTTCCAAAAAATTGGAGCGACTTCCAGATTTTGTCTCATGGAAGCATTTGACTCCCACTAAAAATAAATTAACTAAACCACTGACTATCCCTGACCATCAGGGATAATAGTAATTATTCCCACTGTTCTAGGACAGAGTAGAGTTTTTTTAATACTGGAGAAAAATCTAGCTTCAAAAGCTTCGATATGTCACCAGAAATCTGAACCTCAAGGTAACAAAAACTTGTAGAGTACAACCCCTTACAACCATGAGCTATTGTCAGATTATTGCGAGAAGAGGATAATGACATTATTTCTGACCAGAACCAATTAATCTTGCAATAAGAAAGTTTGGTAAATAAAGATATAAGGCTAGATAGACATTGTCAGTGTATAATGGGATTCTATATTCTATTTCATCTATGTCAGTTCCCTCTATGCCTTCAGATGAGCAGACAGCTTGTGCCTGAAGTTCCATAAATATGGCAAAGAGAAGGGGAGATAAGGAGCATTCCTATTTACTGTCCCTAAGCAGGCTGATACAATCAGAGAGAAGAGAAGAGCTCTGGCAATTTGGGGGAATAGACTGAGGGATTCATTTACATTTTTGTTAACCAGGTAAACTGAATTATGCTGAAGGCTTTTTTTCAGGTACAACCCGGGAATTCCCAGTAAAAAAACTATAGCACATAACATATAACACAGATGCATAAAATACATATTTACAATCAACAAAACCAGAAACACTAAAACAACAGCAAAAATCTAAAAAGTGATAATAATAATAAAAAAGAACAAGCTCACATTGACTTATAATAAGATAGATTATTGGTCTATGCATTAGAAACTGAATAAGACCACATATCCAATATAAAAACAGATGCAAAAGGTATTATTAATGAGGTGATTTTTAACCTTTTTTGAATTGATATTTAGTCCTAGACCACCATAAACATGTGGTAATCAGGACAGTCAACACAGGAGCAGTCTCCTTGATATGTGGGCAGATAGGGGCAAAGGATCCATTAGGGGATTTGATCAGTGAATTCATGCTTGAGTACATGATCCATAGCGTGTCAGCTGATTATCAATTCCATTTCATCTAGCATTAGATAAATGTACTACAGAGGGGTTGAATAATTTCTTTGGGTCAGGGCCCAGAGTAATGGCTGACACCAGAGGACTGTGCTGATACATTGTTACCACTAAATAAAACATTATGACACCAGGGGCAGTAGGAAAGCATTGAACAGGAGTAGCTTGGTTTTCAAAAGCATTATGGATAGGAAAAAAAAACACAAGCGTTTCAGTTCAGTAGACCCTGCATATCTAGAAGCAAGGGGACAGGAGGCAACCAGAAGCCCAATGCCTGATGACCCTGAGTTTGTTGGAGGCACTTTGGGTGACCTTTCTGAGAGCTGTATTGGTCTGTCAATAAAGCTTAGATGATCCATGCAACCTTTCTGATTGAATCTTGTAGGGCATTCTGAGTGTTGGAATTGGTGGCCCAGATTAAGTCCATTTCATAAGTTTTCGGTTTACACATATCTATGGTAGTGGTTACCACAGCTGGGGTTTTTGTGTGCCTGGGCAAGAGTAAAACAGACAAAAAAGGCCTGGGCTGCTGATGTAAGATTCAGGCCCTGGGGGAATCTGAGTGCGAGTAGAGCAATGGATGTCAGATTACATAGCAACAGTGCTAATCAAGGGAGAAGCATTTACCAGGCATAAGGATGATCTCTCCTTATACACTGGGGTGTCAAACAGATGAGGCATACTGACGAGTCCTAGTAGGATGAAACACGTGTCTATGTTATCTGTTGGCACCCTTTTTTAGTTTTTGTTGACCAGGTAAGTGCACTAGACAAATCCTGCCTATCTTCAGGCATGACCCAGGGGAGGGGGATACAGATGAATGCCAACTGACCTTGAACCAGATTAAGCTGTTGGTAGTATTTTTTTTAGTGAATGAAGGAAATTTGGCCAGGACACCAGGGGAAATTCCCCTACTCTTTTCGATAAGTGCCATGGGATCTTTAACATCTACCTGAACTACCCCCAATCCAGACAGATGGGACCTCGGTTTAACGTCTCATCCCAAAGATGGCACCTCAGAAGTGCAGCACCCCTCTCATGCTGCACTACAGTGTCAGTACTGGGATATTAACCCAAGTGCCAGATGTGGGATCTGAACCCACACCCTTTGTAAACTGTGTGAGAGGCCTTTCGGCACCATGCAATTCTGCTTAAAGTTGAACCAGCATAACATTCTGTGGTGATTTGCATATGCAGCCCATGATGCTTTGCATTATGTGGGCATGTGTGATTTTGTATTTTCTTGAAACTTGGCTTCCCAGCCAAATGCCCTTTGGGTAACCCTTGCCTCAGTGTTTGCACAGAGGTTCTTTTGTCTTTAAATAGTTTTTATTTTAATGGGTTCACCACAATATAACCCAGACAGACCGTCTTAGGGTAGCTGGTCTGACTCCATGGGGTGTCAAAAAGACGAGGCATACTGGAGTCCTGGTAGGACGAAACATGTGTCTATGTCATCTGTTGGCACCCTTTGCAAACTGTGTGAGAGGCCTTTCAGCACCATGCAATTCTGCTTAAAGTTGAACCAGCATAACATTCTGTGGTGATTTGCATGTGCAGCCCATGATGCTTTGCATTGTGTGGGCATGTGTGGTTTTGTATTTTCTTGAAACTTGGCTTCCCAACCAAATGCCCTTTGAGGTAACCCTTGCCTCAGTGTTTGCGCACAGAGGTTCTTTGTCTTTTAAATAGTTTTTTATTTTAATGGGTTCACCACAATATAACCCAGACAGACCGTCTTAGGGTAGCTGGTTCGTTCCACTGGGGTGTCAAACAGATGAGGCAAACTGATGAGTCCTGGTAGGACGAAACATGTGTCTATGTCATCTGTTGGCACCCTTTGCAAACTGTGTGAGAGGCCTTTCAGCACCATGCAATTCTGCTTAAAGTTGAACCAGCATAACATTCTGTAGTGATTTGCATATGCAGCCCATGATGCTTTGCATTGTGTGGGCATGTGTGATTTTGTATCTCCTTATACAGTACCACTACCCCTTCCCCATACTCAAGAAGGCCTTAGAGTTACCGGTGTTTAGCTAATGAGTATATGGAACACATGCAACCGGACAGGTTAGTAGTTCCTCTTGAGACAGAGAGTGTGAATTACTGCAGCATACACATATAACAGTCAAACAACACATTCATTCAGTTACCTTCAGCCTATCAAAAATGTTGCACAACTCCTCACTAAGTTGCATACACCGATTGAACTAACATTGCATGTACTCTTCCAAAAGAGATTAAAACTTGACCTCACATGATATAGTTTACAATTAATTTGCTTTGTCTGACATTTGACATGCATCTTTTCATAGTAGTAACAAATAAAACCTTGTTAAGTTTTACTTAACTTATTATACATTATCATTGTAAATGTTAGAGAGGTGGTCAAAGGTTTGGCAGTTGATAACACTTTGAATTTTAACTGCAGCAGTGCTGAAGAAGGAAGGGAGGATGGTGAGGCAAAGAACAGTGCTTCTGAATTAGGCTGTAGAAAGCTGGCTTAAATAGCAAAGGAAGGGGGAGTGTGACTGGTGGTAGCTCCTCCCCACTGAACTGCAGGCATAGCCTTTGTGTTCAGTGGGCATGTGCAAGTTAGTGAGGAGTTATGCTTCTGGAACATTGTTTATAGTCTGAAGGTAGAATAATAATAATAATAATAAATGTTATTTATATGGCAACCTATCCAAGGCCAAGGCGCCTAACAATTTAAAACAGACTCAAACAGTAATATGTTATCAATCAGACAATAATAAAATATCAATCAGAAAGGAAGATCAGTCAATTAAATGCCTGGTGCCACAGAAACGTTTTTAAAGCTTGTTTAAATCCTTCCACAGTTGAGCACTCCCGTAACTGATGGGGTAGAGAATTCCAAAGGGTAGGGGCTGCATACATAAATGCTCTCACCCATGATGATTTCAGGCCTACCCTCAGAATCTCTAGCAACCCTTCGATGGCCGATCGGAGTGATCGTCCACGGCAGTAAGGATGGAGGAGCTCTTTCAGGTAGTTTGGGCCCAGTCTGTGTAGGTCTTTAAAAGTCAGCAGACCGAGTCCAGGTGATGCAGATTGCCTAGAGGATGCTTTCTCCTGAGCTCTGACCCTCCCTACATTAAAAATAACTCTAAAATCCTTTTTTCTCGATAACTGAGTCCATTCAATGTCTCTTAACTCCTCCTTACCAGTAAATCTTTGCAACCGACAATTTCTGTGCAGCATGGAGATAGAAATGAAGAAATTGGGACCACGGCACACTCCTCCAATAATGTCGGAAAAGGCCCAGAAGAAGCAGAGGGCTCACGGCACTTCAACCGTTGCAGTGCACCCCACCACCAAGTACAGCAGGAACCGCTCACACTCACCGATTCCCTTGCAGAATTCATCCATTTCAGGACGAGCTTCATGTTATGACTACAGAGATCAAATCTTTGTCTGTAGCCATGGAAGACATGGTGAGGAGAGTGAAAGACAATGAGGCCAGGGCAGTCTCACTGGAAAAGCGGGCAGACAAAACGGAGTCAGAGATGGTTGGGCTGCACCAGAAGCTCACTAAAATGAAGCAGAAGATAGAAGATCTAGAGGGGCGCAGCCGATGGAACAATGCTGTCATCATTGGGCTTCCAGAGCTGGAAGAGGGACCCAATGCTATTTCATTTGTTCAGAAACTGGAGCCAAAAAGTGGCAGGCTCTTCCCCATATGGGCCTAAATACACTATCGAGAGGGCGCACAGAGCCCTGTGACCTATTCCCTGACCTGGCACACCTCCTAGACCACTGATCTTCCGATTCTTGAATTACCTGGAAAGGCAGCATTTTTTAACTAAAATTCAGGACATCCAGGACCTGCAATGGGAAGGAAAGAAATTTAGAGTGACCCAAGACCTCCCTCTCATGATTCAGCAGCGTAGACAGGCCTTCCATCCTCTGATCTCCAAAATTATCACTGCGGATCTCCGGTTTAAAATGATTTACCCTGCCAAGCTGTAGGTTCTGGTCTCAGGAACCTGGCTGTCATATGAGGAGGTGGGAGCAGCTAGGTCGGGTCTCAAGGCGGCTCTTCCAGACCTGTTTCAAGACATCTGAATTGTCTGCAAGATACTGTAAGCCCCATGGGAAATGATGATTCAAGTAAGTGGCCCTGTGATGACTAAAACAGCCTCTCTGTGGAACCTCGTTATTGCAGGCTGCAAGGGGTGTTATGGACTCCAGGGACCATTATTTCTTTTGTATTTTACAGAGTGCCTTTTCCCCTTTTCTGTAAAATAAAAGACAGATCAGGGTGTAAACTGAGAATTTGCATGGTCGGGGGTCACCCCTCCCGTGGGAGTTTTGACCTTCCTTCTTTTTT
Organism: Neoceratodus forsteri; assembly: GCA_016271365.2. Lineage (NCBI taxonomy): Eukaryota > Metazoa > Chordata > Ceratodontiformes > Ceratodontidae > Neoceratodus > Neoceratodus forsteri. Next base: position 591,320,672 of record CM028133.1, on the reverse strand, counting down.
AACTTATTTTATTTCAATTTGGCACTTCATCTCGTCACATTCTGGGTGACTGGAAATTCGTTTCTTCCTTAACAGTATCAGTTGGAAAGACTGCATTAAAGGGACCCTCAGTACAGTTTACTGTTTCTTGAATGCGAAGTAGTATTTGTGCATTTCTCTTTTATGACCACAAGAGGGCAGTAGAATGTAAAATATTATGGGATTTCCAATGTGTTAATGCCTAAGGGTTTATTTTCAGGTTTTTAGGGCTTTAATGAGAGAGAGGGAACCGTGTGTAGTGTGTTTATTCATTTTTTGGTCCCCCTCTATATATCAGCCCTGGGAAACCCTTATAAAGTGGAGAACTTGTTAATAAAGGGGGGTTGGAAGGGAGTAGTGGAGATATTGGAAGTTGCAGAATGTTTAGCTGGCTAGGAAATAGAGTGGGGTGGGCTGGGAAAGAGGGGATTCGGGAGATTAATAGTGGGGTCTGTTTGTTGACAATGGCTGGGGGAAGGGGAAGGGGGGGGTTGCACAACAGTATTCAGAGATAGCTGTTTATGTATCAAACATAGAAACATAGACTTTGACAGCAGATAAGGACCACTTGGCCCACCCAGTCTGCCCATTTCCCTTCCTATTGGATAAGCTGCAGATTCTAGTTAACCAACAGCCTACTTCCTGCAACCCCCCACTACAATTGCCTTATGTCTGCCCCATGCATGTTTGAATTCCTCCACTGTCTTAGACCCAACAACATCTCCAGGAAGGCAGTTCAATGCATCCACCACTCTCTCCATGAAAAAAGTTTCCTCACATTACCCCTGAGCCGTCCCCCCTCTATCTTTAAATTGTGCCCCCTTGTTCTTATACATCTCTTTTTCTGGAAGATGCTACCCTATTGGACTTTGTTGAGTCCCTTGAGGTATTTTAAAGTTTCTATCATGTCCCCTGTCCCTCCTTTCATCAAGGGTATACATATTAAGCTCTCTCAGTCTCTCTTCATATGATTTCTGATGCAGACTCTGCACCATTTTAGTAGCCCTCCTCTTGACTGCTTCCATCCTGTCTATGTCCTTGCATAGATGGGGTCTCCAAAACTGCACACAGTATTCCAGATGGGGTCTCACCAACTGTCTGTACAGAGGGATAACCACTTCCCTTTTTCTATTTGTGATGCCCCTTACTATGCATCCCAGTATCCTCCTAGCTCTCCTTACTGACTTCTCACATTGCTTACCCACCTTTAGGTCATCTGATATGACTACCCCAAGTCCCTTTCCATTATTGTTGTTGTTAGTACTACCCCTGCTATTGTGTACTCTTCTCCTGGGTTTTTGTTTCCCAGGTGCATTACTTTGCACTTCTTTGCATTGAATCTAAGTTGCCATACGTCTGACCATTCCTCCAACCTTGCCAAGTCCCATCTCATCCTTTCAACCCGCCCCTTGTGTATCAACTCTGTTACAGATCTTTGTGTCATCTGCAAATAGGCATACCTTTCCCTCCAGACCCTCTGCAATGTCACCTATAAAGATGTTAAAGAGGACTGGACCCAGTACTGAGCCCTGAGGTACTCCACTAGTAACCCCCCTTTCTTTGGAATGTGTTACATTCACTATTACCTTCTGTGTCCTGTTGTGCAGCCAGTTTGCTACCCAGGCTACCACCCTGGAACCCACTCTCAGGATGGCTAACTTAATTATTAGTCTTTTGTGTGGGACTGTTTCAAATGCCTTGCTAAAGTCTAGGTAGGCCATATTCACAGCCTCTCCCTGGTCTGTTACTTTGGTAACCTAGTCAAAGAAATCAATTAGATTCATCTGACATGACCTTCCTGCTACAAATCCATGCTGCTTTGGGTCCTGTGCCCCACTGGCCTCTAGGTACTCAACAATTCTTTCTTTCAGAAGTGATTCCATAATTTTCCCTACCACTGAGGTCAAACTTACAGGTCTGTAGTTTCCTGCTTCTGCCTTGTTCCCACTTTTGTGAACGGGAATCACATCTGCCCTCCTCTAGTCCTCAGGTACCACCCCATCCTCCCATGATTTGTTAAAAAGCGTGGTCAGTGGTGTCACTATGTCCTCCCTTAGTTTTTTAGGATTCTGGGGTGAATCCTGTCAGGCCCCATTGCTTTGTCCACCTTGAGTTTTAGGAGCTCTTTCAGGACTCTTTCTTCTGTAAATGGACTGGTGTCAACCCCCCTACCCAGAGTGCATCTATTGTCTAGTTTAGGTAACTCCTCCTCATCTTCTTTTGTGAATACTGAGCAAAAGTATTCATTCAGTATCTCTGCCTTTTCACTGTCTCCCTCTGCCCACCTCCCCTCTCCTTTATTAATCTTCACTATTCCTCTCTTAACCTTCCTATGCTCCCCAGTGTACCTATAAAAGGATTTATCCCCCTTCTTAACTGAGTTGGCTATTTTTTCCTTGGTATGGGCCTTTGCTATTCTGACTGCCTTCCCCACTTCTTTCTGTTTTAATTGATACAGTTCCCTGTCATGCTCCTTCTGTGATTCCTTATACTTTTTGAATGCAGCCTTTTTCTCCTTAACCTTCCCTGCCACCTCTTTTGAAAACCATAGCGTTTTTTTTATTCCGCTTTGTTTTCTTTATTTGTTTCACACAAAGGATTGTTGCCTCTATGATAGCAGTTTTGATTTTTCTCCATTGTTCTTCCACCCCCTCCTTTTTGGCCATTTGCTAGTGCATTCCTCAGGTATTCACCCATTTTGCCAAAGTCAGCCCTCCTAAAGTCCAGTATCATTGTTGTTGTATGGCTTGTCTCCATGGTTGTGCTTATTGTGAAGCACACTGTGGAGTGGTCACTTGTTCTCAGATGTCTACTGACTTCTAAATTTGTGATCCTTTCTCCATTTGATAGTACCAGATCTAGTATTGCTCTCTCCCAAGTGGGTTCCAACACTAGCTGTCTAAGGCCTGCCCCCTGCAGGACATCGATAATGATCCTGCTCTTGGATGTGGCTGCAGTACATGTCATCCAGTTAACATCTGGCATATTCAGGTCCCCCATCAACAGTATCTCCCCTTTTTCAGCCATTTTGAGAAAGTCCTCTATCATTTCATCAGCATCCATGTCTCATATCTGTTTCATTCTTTTAACCTATGATGGTTAATGACATCAATTTTGCTACATGGAATGTGAAAGGGATCAGGAGAAAACCTAAACAATACCAAATACTTAAACATTTGAGTCTTTTCCGATTTCAGATTACCTTTATACAGGAATCTCACCTATTAGAAACAGAGGCTTTGCAATTAAGGAGACAACAGATTGGGCAAGTTTTTGCTGCCCAAGGGTCCACCAACAGCTGTGGGGTCATGTTGCTCATTATTAAGAATATTCCCTTTACCCCTTGCAAGTTATTAGGGATCCTGGTGGTAGATATGTTATGGTACAAGGTATAATCTCCTCCATGCCACTTTTACTTTGTAACATTTATGGCCCCAACACTGATAACCCCGGCTTCTTCACGAAGCTAATTACTCTTTTCCTACCTTTGCTCCCTATCCTGATAGTAATGGGCAGGGATTTTAATTTGGTGTTTGACCCTTCTCTAGATAGGTCGGGACCAGCACTAAAGAGGCTTTCACCTGCACAGAGGCATTCGGGGATTTACTGGACCAGAGCGGTTTATGTGACACATGGAGAGTGTTACACCCTAACAGTAGGGTGTATACCTTTGTCTCTCCTGTCTAGGGATCACACTCTCGTATAGATTATTTATTAACATCCTAGTCTCTCCTTCCAGGGGTGTTGTCATCCACAATCCAACCTGGTCCCTCATCTGATCACTCTCTGGTTATGTGCCATTTAACCCTAATCTCCCTTCCCAAAAGAGATAGCCACTGGAAGCTAAATGACCAATTGCTTAAGGATTTATGCCTCTTTAAGCAGATTAAAGATCAGATAGACCTTTTTTTTACTGTAAATACCTTAGAAACCACCACACCAGATGTCGCATGGAGCTCTTTTAAGGCATATATGAGGGGGATATTGATTAGTTTAGCTACCAAGTGTAAAAAAAAAAACAAGAAGCAGATCTCCTCTCTCTCTATTATCACAAGTTCGTGCATTGGAAGCTAAGCTATCTCCTCAAACCTCATAGAAGTCTCAGCGGAAGCTACTTTTTCTCAAAGACAAGTACTTAGACTTGCTGAGGGATAAAGCTGAACAGGCAATCATTCGCACCAAGGCTGTTTACACAGATCAAGGTGAAAAAGCTAGGCACCTATTGGCTTTAAGGATTAAGCAACAGGAATCTGCTAGGTTTATCCCACCTGTTCAGTCCCACATAGATGGTTCCCTGAGATCATCCCCCTCTGAGATCATCCAGGAGTTTGCGCATTACCATCAGCAGTTATATAGTAATATGGAAAATCCTCCTTCTACGGAGGCCCTGGATGCCTATCTCGGAGAGTCTCACCTTCCCTCCTTGTCAGAGGCCCACAAGATACTTCTTTCTTCTCCTATCTCCATAGTTGAAATTACTGAAATGATACAGGCTCTCCCCTCGGATAAAGTATCAGGACCGAATGGTTTTTCATCATTATTTCACAAAAAATTCCAGGACCAAATAGCCCCAGCCCTTCATAGACTATTCCAACACATATTATCCAGGGCTACATCTGATCCCAACCTGTTTGAAGCTCTACTTATTCTCCTCCGTAAATCTGATAAAGACCTAGAGAGGGTACAGAGTTACAGACCCATATCCCTTTTAAATCAGGATATTAAAATCCTCTCGAAGATCCTGGCTGACAGGCTAACACTGGTTCTTCCAGATTTGATTGGAATGTCTCAGGTTGGGTTCATGAAGGGAAGGTCTTCATCGGACCACCTTTGAACTCTTTCTCATGTCTTTTCAGAGTCCAGGGATGCTCCATACCTGGCTGTTCTGGTGTCCCTGGAAGCCGAGAAAGCATTCGACCATGTGAATTGGAACTTCTTATTTCACACTCTATATGCATTTGGTTTTCCTTCTACATTTGTACAGTGGATCTGAACCCTTTACCAAGCTCCTTCTGCCAGGATCTCAGGGAATGGTGCATTTTCAGAACCTTTTCTCTTACATTCTGGAATGAGACAGGGCTGCCCCCTTTCCCCCCTTATTATTTAACATCTACCTAGAGCCACTTATTCGTAATCTTTTAACAAACTCAGATATTCAAGGCATACTGATACATAATACCATAGTAAAAGTTACTGCATATGCAGACTATATTCTTCTTCATTTGTCCCACCCCGCCTCGTCCATCCCTGCTGCGCTTGCTACGATAACTAAGTTTAGTAGCTTCTCGAATTATAACCTAAACTCCAATAAATCTTCTATCTTTCCTCTCAACCACAAGATGTTCAAACAAAATATTCCTCCTCTAGGTCTATCTTGGTCAGCAGTCTCCCTTAAACATCTCGGCTTGACACTTACACGTAATCCCTCCATGTGGTTTAAAAAGAATCTGGATGCCATAACTCAGGTAGTTATTCAGGACCTGGATAGATGGACAAAACTCCCCATTTCATTATGGGGCCGGATTAGCTTAATTAAAATGAATGTGTTTCCTCGCCTTTTTTATCCATTATCGCTTCTTAATTCATTCATCTCAATGTCCTGGTTTCAGAAAATGCATAGACTATTCACTAACTTTATTTGGTCTAACAAACACCCTCGCTTAGTGTACCATAAATTGGCAGCCCAGAAACTTAATGGTGGTCTCCATATCCCTCATCTTGGTTTATACTACTGGGCTAGCCATTTATTGAAATATCTTAAATGGTTAACCCCAGGTCCCCATAGTCTGATGCTGGCATGGCTCAAAATCGAGCTAGATTTCATCCATTCTACAGGTATGGACCCCCCTGAACTTGCTATATGCCAAGCTTTCCTCCTTACAAGACATTTGAAAATGCCCAATTATAGCAGCATCATTAAGAATCCATGCTCAACTCTGTACTTTTCTGCAATATAGACCCCATTTAGACCTCTCTCAATCCATATGGAACTCACCTTCATGTCTAATAAATAAAAAGAGAATTCCCCCCAAATGGTTACCACAGTTGGGAGAAGGGACCCTATCTACTCTCCTCGTGGATGATGGGACCTGGCTTACCTCAACCAAGATTATCTCTAAATTCAGTATCCCAGTATCTAGTTACTTTAAGGTTCTCCAACTCAGACACCTTATTGTTAAAATTCTGGGTAAAACTCCCCATCATCCCCCTGCATTCTCCTTCTTATTGGAGTTTACTTCCCTGATACGCCCTCCCAAGTTAGTCTTGAAGCTATACCAAATCCTTTTTCAAGGTGGTTTGGGGGTTGCTATGGTCCCACAAAGTACTGGTCTTCACTTTTACCCCAATTTACTATAGATTGGCCAGCATTATGGTGGAACTGCCATAAGTTCCTGTCGCAGGACAGGCTGCAGCTTATGCAGTACCATATTCTTCATAACCTTTACTACTCCCCCAAAACTTCCTAAATGCGGCCTTCTTGACTCTGATTTATGCACTAGGTGTTCCCAAGACAAAGGGACACTTCTCCACATTTTTTGGCATTGTCTCAAGGTAACTCCCTTGTGGAATACTATTAAGGCCAAATTGGACCCCTTTTTGGGTCTTCAAGACTGTTTCACCCTGAAAATTTGCCTGTTAGGTGACTTATCCCCTATTGATGTCATCACTCGGAGATTTCATATCTCCATGATTGCAATGTCTGTTAAAAAAGTGGTCCTCAAGTATTGGAAGAACAAAACTTGCCCATCATACCAGGATTGGCTTCATGAAATACTAGCTAACCTCAGAACTGAGAAAGCCATTGCGGGTCTTTATAATAAACAACAGAAATATAATCAAATTTGGGATCTCTTACACAGTCTTCTTATTATCTGTGGTGATGTTAGCAATTAGGCATAGATATCTGGTTTGGATGCTTTTGGTGGTGCTGTTGTAGTGGGAGGGATGGGAGGGAGGTGGGGGAGGGTGGAGGCAGAATGAAGACCTCACTGCTGTATAACTCCTTCATTATCAATGTTTCTGTCTCCTGTATTAATGTAAAATTATCAATAAACTTGAACTAAAAAAAAAAAATCAGCAGACCGACTTTGAAGGTGATCCACCACTGTACTGGCAGCCAGAGCAGTTCACGCAGTACCAGTGAAATATGACAGAAACAAGCAGTTCCAGTCAAAAGCCAGGCTGCAGCATTCTGCACCAGCTGCAGGTGGTGGATTTCCACCCCAGGAAGCCCTAGGTAAAGGGAGTTGCAATAATCCAAGCGCGAGGACATAAAGGTGTTGACCAAAGTAGACAAGTTGCCAGATGGAACCAGGTGCCTAATCCTGGCAATATTCCTAAAATGGTAAAAGGAGGATTTGACAACAGCTAACACCTGCGAATGCAGGCTCAGCCCGTCATCAAAAATTACCCCCAGGTTACGCAACTGTTCAGAGGTCAGGAGTGAAATGCCACCGAGAAATAATCCCAAGGGCTAACCAACCCCCAACCTCGCTATCCGGTGACCTGGGTCCACAACCAACACCTCAGTCTTTTCCAAGTTCAACTTCAGCCAGCTGGAATCCATCCACTCCTGGATTTCTTTCAGATAGTTGTTAAAGACCAAAGAGCTCCATCCTGGTCGGGTGCAAAAGAAAGGTAGAGCTGGGTATCATCAGCATAGCAGTAAAACATCAGACCATACCTTCTTACAATGTCTCTGAGGGGCAGCATGTACACCGCGAACAACATGGGCAATAGTACTGACCCCTGGGGGACCCCACAGGACAGAGAGATGGTGTCTGAGGAGAAAACCCCAGAGACCAGTCTCTGAGTTCTACCAGTAAGGAAAGATGTAAACCACCTGAGGACCGTACCAGACAGTCCACAGATGTACCTCAGGTGACCAAGCAACACCCCATGGTCCACAGTGTCAAATGCTGACGAGAGATCTAGAAGAACCAAGATGGAGCTGTTTTTCTGATCTCTAGCCATCAGGAGATCATTGAGCACCTGAGCCAGAGCTGTCTCGGTACTATGTCTCTTTCGAAACCTGGACTGGAGTGGTTCATAGAGGTCATGGATGGTCAAATGGTCCTCCAGTTGTGCTGCCACTACTTTCTTAATTACCTTCTCTAAAAAGGGGAGGTTAGAGATAGGTCTGTAGTTTGCATGGCAGTCTGGGTCCAAGGTAGCTTTCTTCAAAAGCGGTGCAACCACTGCTTCTTTCAAGGAGCTAGGAAACTCTCCAGATTCCAGGCAAGGACCAGACTGATGATATCGATACAACCCAAAATTTGGGAAGTTGGTCCAGGATCCAAACTACAACACATAGGGTGTACACTCTGGATGATCCGCATGACATCCATGAACTCCAGTCAGCTGAAGGTACTGCAGGATGGCCGAGATGCAGTGACCATGTACTGATCAAAAGCAACGCCCATAGGGCGTGCGGGTTGAAGTGCTGCCCTGATATCAGCCACCTTATTAGCAAAGAATTGAGCAAGTTCATCACACTCTAATTGCGAAAAAGCTTTCCAGACTTGTAGACAAGCTGGGTTGCACAGCCTGTCTACAGTATGAAAAAGATAAGGCGGTCGATTCTGAACAGCCACAATCTCCCCGGACAGGAATTCTGCCTTCTTACGGGTGATTGCAGATTGATAGACTTGATAATGGTCCATCAATCTAAGGCAGTCGGTATCAAGGGTGGACTTCCACCAGCAATGCTCCAACCTTCGTTCTAGTCTCCGCATCTCCCTCAGAGTCCCATCAATCCAAGGGGATCGATGGCAAAGGGAGAGAGGACGAATCCAGACTGGAGCAATGGCATCTAGAGCCACTGAGGTGGCTGAATTATAGGCTGTCACAAGGGTCTCTGGATCACTGCTTGCCAATGAGAGGGACGATAGATCAAGCACCACTGCTAGGCTATGAGAACTTATATCTCATAAAGGACAGTACCTAACCATTTCTACAGGAGAAATGTGTTGAATGAATGTGTTGTTTGACTGTTATACATGGATACTTTGACCATTCACACTTGATGTCCCATGTGGGACTACCACTCTGTCGAGGTACCATGAAGGCAAAAGAACCCTCTTGAGGAGGGTTCCACCATTAGAGATACCATGGGATCATAATTCCCTTAGGCTAAAGGTACCTTAGGAAGGAGCTCAAAAGTACTGTACTGCAGGTTGTGAATACAGAGACTGAGTGGAGTACTGGCTGAGAGCAACTGTTGACAACTGATAAGTGACAGAGACTGACAGCAGCTGGTAACCTATAGCAGACAGAGGCATGACTTCCATGAGTAGAGAGGAAATGGCAGGATTGAAAGATAAGAGAGCGACCACCTAACCCCAGCTGACAATGGAAACCTACTAATTGGGAAAATGATATAGTTAAATGCATGTACTACATTAAGGCCTTCAGTACTCAGGAAAGAAGAAAAAACCCTATGGAGGAAATGTCTGGAGAGCAATGGCCTCAGCTGTCATCTCTTCTACCATGGGAACTTATTACTGTGATAGCACAGAATATTAATTTGGAGTTTGAAATTCAGGGGAAGATTTTGGGAGGATAACGCTCTCTCTATCTCTCTCTGTCCCACTAATGGGATAACACTATGGGGTGCTGCGAGTCAATTTCTGCAGCTAATGAAAGTTCCCCACAAAGGAGGCTTACCCCTTAAAGTATGGAATGAAGAGAATAGCAACTGATGAAAGGCTATCACTCTGCCTTGAGACCATGAGAAGGCCTGCCCTTGAATGGAAACTAACGGAAAGGGACATGGAATGGGAATAGGTGCACTTTAGACAGATCCAGGGAGAATAGCTTTCATTGATGTTGCTGATGAGGTCTGCACAGCTAAAGGAACCCCTGTTGCTTAGGGCTCACCCTCTGGCAGCTGTTGTTTTAAATACTACTCCTTGAGGTATTGCTGACCAAAGATCTGCATGGCTAAAGCTACCACTGGAGTGTTGGACCTTACCACCAAGTGGAACTGCCAGAAGGCATCACAAGACACAAGCAGCCTACAGAGAAGGATCCTCACCTGAGACGGGGACTCACCCTCAAGAAGTGGACTTCAATGTAAGCAAGAGCTGTCTACCCACAGGGAGATCCCTGAAGGCAAAATTCTAACTGATTAATGACTGCTGAATGGAATTACTGATATTTATGGAAAATACAACAATTGAAAGGTACTGAAATTTGAACGTACATTAAGGTCATAATGTAAGGTAAAACCCAGCCTCAGCAGGAAAGGCCAAACTGTAAACACATTAAGACTAGGGTGGGAAATGCTGAAGCAGACTGACAGGGTAAGCTAATTAAAATAACAGAACAGAAATGGGAGCAGCTGCCTTGCTATGAAGCCATGTGAAAGCAGTTGAGGAATGCAGTTGAAAAAAGAGTTTTGTAAAAGGCCTAGTATGAAAAATAAAATGGAAAAGCCTAAAACAACATAAACAGAAACAGTAGAATGACAAAGGCAGGACACGCTGGGGAAACTAGAAAGCATACCAAGGACCAAAACCTACCTTTCTAGATGAGAGAGAATACGGGAAAAATTACCTTAGGTAATTTGGCAGTCCACCAGTGTATCTTATGATAATAGTGACTGAATATGGGTGACTATCAAAAAGGCAACTCATATTCAGTGATATTATCATAGACAACCCCCAAGGGTAGCGACTGACTGCTACTGCGAGGTAGGGGAAGGTGACTGGAAAGGGGGGATGGCAGTGGGAAGGAGAGAGGGTTATCTGATTGTAGTGTGCCTGCTGCCACTGAGCCAGCCATGTGGTGTGGTGGTGGGGGAGTCTAGCTCCGGTGCAGCAGGTACCGGGTTCAGGGCTGGGGACTGGGAGGTTGAGAAGTTTGACACTGCCTGTAGCTGTGGGACTTAATATTTTTTGTACATGCAGACTATGCCCCCTCCCTAACATGCACCCCCCTGGAGTTAGGAATCTAAAATCAGAGGGGTGCGGGTGGAAGAGCCCTCGCAAGGATTGGCACAGGGGAGCACAACCCCCCCTCGCAAAAACACTTATTGCAAGTGGATGTCAGGTCGCTGTCAAATGTATATCGTCAATTTGCTGTTCGGCAGTATACACTCATGATAATAGCGATCGCCGTTTTGCATTCACTATTATCATATAGAACCGTCGGCTAGAATTTAAACGTGACATCAGACATCAGTGGATTCAGGTCTGTTTACCTACACCCCAGTATGACATATTGGAGCCTGTAGCCCAATTCCTATTTGGATCAGTAATCTAATATTAGACTAAAAAAGATTCTTTCTTGTGTTTACTCTCACAACACTAAAAATAACATTTGTTCAATCTTTTGACTTCATAATGATGAGTCACACAGAAATGCAGAGGCCAGAAAAGGAAGAAAAAACCAAAATGCTGACCTAGAAAGGCATTGAAGGCACTATCCAAACAGAAAGCCAAAAAGCAGAAAAAAGTGGCAGACAACTACAGGGAAGGGGGGCGGGGCAGAGCCCCAGCAAAGCCTCCTGCTGCAACAAAGAAACCAGTGCTTCTGAATGAGGCTGGATGAAGCTGATTTAAATAACTCAGGAATGGGTTGTGGCTGCTAAATCCCACCCAATGAACTGCAGGCATAGCCTTCAAGGTATTGTATACATATTTGCAAAACTCATTTTCATATTTAAAAAGCACAATTTATGGACAAATGTAATTGTAATTTATATTTATAAAATAGTTTTGCTTTGACAGTATTAATTTCAAGACTGTTAGGAAAGGTTTTACACACAAAACATGTACTTGTAGGAATGCACACCAACCATAAAATGAACCATTGAATGGAGCTATATAAACCAATCTGAGCCTTTATAACACTGGTAGGATGTGAGATGTTAGAGTAAATATAGTTGAGGGCAGTGTGTTGGTATAGAATATGTACATTAACTAATGATTCCAATAAAGATGTCTAAATAGAAGACAAGATAAATTCCAAAAGTATAGAAAAAAGATAAACTGATTTTTAGTAATGTATTGCAGTAATCTTGACCAACAACAATCTTAAACAAGCATTTGTCAATGCTGAATGTTGGCTTGCTGGTGTTGGCATTGGTAGTGCAGGAGTTAGAGAGAAGCATAATAGGAATGGCAGTGAAGAACTGAACTACCCCCCCCCCCGCAGAGACTGAAAGGCATTAGGGGTGTGCCTTTGAGTTGTTGGCCATAACACTAAATCCATTCCACCTCACCCCACCCTGCAGAAAGCAACAGGTGTAGAGGTGTGCCTTGGGGTCTTCGGCCCTTATGCTCATCCCATTCCATAAGGAAATAAGCTGAGATGGGTGCAGTATAGGAGAATGGGTGAACATTATGGTCGAAGACCCCAAGGCACACCTTGATGCCTGTCAGTGGCTGTAGGGTGGGGGTAGAATGCCGTGAGCATTACGGCTGGCAAACCCAAGTCACACCCCTTACTCCTGTCAGTCTCAATGGGGTAGGGGTTATAGCTGAAAATCTTAATGCCGGGTGTTTGTCTGTATTTTTGCTCCAAATTTTCAAAATGGACTTTTTGGGACCCCACCTTATGAACAGTCATTTTGTTACTCAATCCTGAAAGGTGATTTCGCACAGCAACTATGCCATTTGGCTCCACAGGTACGGAAGCACATTTCAGGCAGGATGTGAAAAATGACAGGTGTACTTTGTCATGAGGAGGTGTAAAAAAATCAGCAATGTTGAAAATCTGGAGTAAAAATATGAAAAATACACGAAGTGATGAGCGTGAGTAGAAACTGAGCAACGCACGCTCGTAACATCGTCATTTTTTTGGAATTTTTTTCCAAAAACATTTTTAACATGGGCATTTTAGGACCTCCCCTCATGAGGAGTGGCACTGTGATTTTGTTAATCCATACCGAAAGTTGATTTCACACAGCGACCACACCACTCTGTGCCACAGGTGTGAAAAAACATTTTGGGCAGGGTGTGAAAAGTGACAGCTATATGACTCATAAGGAGGTGTTAAAAAATGGCAAAGTTCAAAATGTGGAGTGAAAATATTAAAAATTGGTGAAGTTATGAGGGTGCATAGAAAATGCACAATGCATGCCTGTAACATGGTAATTTTTTGGAATTTTTTCACCAAATTTTCAACATGGGATTTTTGGGACCCCACCTCATGCACAGTGGTACTGTAATTTTGTTAATCTGTCCCAAAAGGTCATTCCATGCAGTGACCACAAAATCACCTTTCGGGACTGAGAAACAAAATGACAGTGACATGTTCACAAGGTGGGGTTCCAAGAACCTCATGTTGAAAATATGGGGCCAAAATTCCTAAAAATGGCAGCAATATCAACCTAAGTTGAAACCTCCCATTGAGTCCCATTATACAGTGCTTACCCGATTCCTCAGTTCGTAGTTCAGATTTGAAGAGTGCAGATGCATCCTGGTCCACAGAAGATAACTGCTCCTGACCTCTGGAGGGTAAGTATGGGTGAGGGAGGGTGCAGGGAGGTGGATGTGCAGAGGGAGGCTTGGGGTGGGGGAGGGGGGACTGGGGAGATAACACTGGACGGTTTTCTTTTTCACAGTTTAACAAACAAAAAAAGACTCCAGGGGACCATTTTCTTTATAGGTTAAGAAAACAACTTTTGGGCACACTAGGGTGGACTCCAAGTGTGCCACATGAGTTTGGGGGGGCATGATGCTGACAGGGATTAGGCACCCATGCTGGCGAGCTTGAGGGAAGGGAAAACATGATGCGATGGGGATTTGGCACTCCTCGGCAAAGAAATTGAGCTTGGGGGTGGGTGATCCAACACCAGGGGGCATCCTGGTGTTGGGAAAATAAAAAAAAGTCTGGGCACACTGGGGTGGGCTCCCAGTGTGCCACAATGTGGCAGGGTGGGGGGATACATGCCAACATGGGGATTGGGTACCCCGATGTCAGCTTTGCGTGAGTGTGTGGCCAGGCAGGAGCTGCCATTGAGGAAAGTTGCGCTGGCAGCTGTTTTATTTATTTATTGAAATGTTTCACCAGGAATGGCTCACCAAGCAACTGCATGTAACTCCAGCCATGAGCATTGCCATACACTGTAATGTGCATGGCCAGAGTCTTGTCATCTGCTGCTGCAATGACGAAACTGCACCTCATTGGAGTGGCAGATTTCTTTCAAGATTTTGACTCTCTGAAGTTTGCTGTCATCGCCAGCATGCTCACTGATTGGAGGCTGAGGGACACACCCATTATAGCGTCTTCTGCATTATTCACGACACTGACACACCTCTGAAAATTGCTACTACCACAAGATGTTGCTTGCACACTCACAAGCCAACATAAAAAGTATGATGATATGAGGTCATCATTTCCATAACATCATGGTTTTTGATTGGTTGATCTTTAGCATTCATGTTTAATCATTGTTAGTCATGATCACAGTGATGGTTTTTGAATCTTGAACATGATCTAAGAACATAATTGGTAATGATTATTCATGTTACATCATTATAAAATCATCAGCTTTTCAACTGTGTGGATATGGTTCCTCTAAGTCAGCATAGGGGCACGGCCTGGAGAGTCGGAGATACACATCCAACCTGGATGGGTCTTAGTCACCCTTTATTGGATTTACCCATGAGAACAAGAGCCCTGAAAGATATAGGTGAAAGGCTCTCCTATTAGCCAATGGTTCCTCATAATTGTTGAAGGGATGGTCCTACTGATTTTTGGCCTAATATCATTTGGTGAGAGGGCTAGAATTAGGGATGGCCAGGTCTCTCCTGATATTTGAAGACCTTCCCCTACTGGAGTGGAGGGAGGGTAATAGAACCTGGGATAAGACTCCCAGAAGTGCATGTCACTCTTAATGGCATGTCACAAAATGAAGTGATCAATAAAAATATGACTGAGCCCATTTAACTCCATAAAAAGACTCTGTAGTTATTTAGGTGGTGGGGAGGAAAGTTGGGCCTAATGATTCAAAAGCAATTTGCAAAGAATTGCAACAGAGTGGGTTTGAAAATATGTCCCCATCTCCACTGAGACAGGATCCCTTCCTCCTGCCCTGAGGCACTGGTTGCCCCCACTCCCTTAGCTAGGGAAGTGGTGGGAGTAGGCAGTTGCCGAATGTCAGGGGGAGGGGGTTGGGAACACCATCCAAGAGACAGTGGAGAATGAAGCTGTCCTAGCAGCAAAGGAAAGGGTTAAAAAATCAGGCACATCCTGGATCTTCTTCTTTCCTCCTGGACCATCTTCCAATCTTGCCTACCCACCCTCATTAAAGCAGGGCCAGGGCAGAGCCAGTAAAGAATATGAACCCCTTCATCCCACTGTAGGGGATAGTACAATGGATTGAGGAAGGCTTTTTCTGTTTTTTTTCCCATAAGATAATTTTTTTCTGCTTTTTCACCTCTTTGAAGCGATAGGATTGAATAGCTAACACACATCACAACATAAAAATGTCACAGTCATTTTACATGTCGTTCCAGCTTGGAAGTCTCTTGGTATGGCAATGGTATGTACCTATGTCCAGTCTGGACAGTGTAACTTTATGTTGGCAAGGTGGAGGGGCCTGGCCAGGAGACACCCTGAGCCCAGATGGGTCTTTGTCATCCCCATTGGTTTATTCATGAGAAGGAGAGCTCTGCCAGATGGGGTGAGAGGCTCTCCTATCAGCCAATGGCTCCCTCTCATAATTGGAGGAAGGGTCCTCCAGGCTTCAGGTCTATTATCCCTTGGTGAACGGGCTAGCCTGAGTGAGGGGCTGGGCCTCCCCCAAGATATGAAGACACTCCCTTCTGCTGGGGTGGTTGAGAACACCAGTGGAACTGGGTATGAAACTCCCAGCTGCACACATTACTCTGAAAGCCATTTCACAAAATGGAATGCTCAGTAAGCATCTGGCTATGGACATTTAACTTCAGAAGAGGCTCTGTAGAGTTATTTAGTGGGTGAGGTATAAATGTGGGCCTCTCAATCCAATGGACATAGCATTGCTTGTTTATGTCCCTTTTTAGAAAGTCCTGCCTTTTATTATTGACCTGCATACCATTTGTGGTAGTGACTGAAGTCTACCAAATGTTGCAACATTTTATTTAGTTATTCTAATGTTACAGTGGCTCACTGTGTCACAGTTTACTTATTTGCAAAGTGTTGTGAAAATCTGCAGAATGTTTGACTGCTTATAACTCAGCCTCTGTTACAGCTAGATACCAGAGACTTGACTCTTTGAAATGATCCTTGGGAACTAAGATGTTTGATGAATTTTCAATGATTAGTTTTAAAATTATTATGAAGAACACTGCAAATTTAGTTTTAGTTAAACGTTGCAAACATTTTTCAGAAGCAATACCAGCAATGTCAGCCACATTCTGCAAACAAATTCTGCAGAGCACTAATTCTTAGCTCAGTTTCACTACAAAATACCTACTTACCCATTGTCCGTTGATTCAAGGTTTTTCTCCAGAACCCCACTGCAGCACTTTTTTAGTAACAAATGGACACTCCATACTTATGAAACAGTTTAATGAAGTGTAACATTTCTTTGATAAAAACAAACCCCTCTTCCATCTTGGAGCAGTGGTGTGATCACTGTATTAAAATTTCAGAAGTTCTTTTACCTATGGGCTTAGCACACAGGATGAAGCCTTTCACTTGAGAGCCCAGGTGACACTGATATAATCCAGAATGGAAATCAGACCTGAGATTCTGCTGGGATGCCTTTCTCTCCCTCAGGAGTTCTGTGTGGGTAGCATTGCTTCTGTCCAGGGTATGACTCAGATCTGGAACTCAGCTGAATTACTTTTCTTCCTTTCCCTTTTGTCACCTCTGTATTCCTACCTCACCTCACTGAACACCAGTCCTCCCTTCTCAATGAATTCCTTGATGGAGGGACTCTCACTGTTGTCCCAGTGGAGAGAAACTATTTTCCATAGCAGAGATTCTCCTAACCTCTCAAGTAACTTGGGTCTCTTGAAGACTGGCACCAGCTGAGGACTCAAATGTGCACTGGACTTTTGGGCCTGCCATCACCTCAGGTCTCAAAGGACTTCCCTGTCACATAGTCGCAGATGACATGCTCTTCCCTTGTCTTGAGGCCTCATTCCTCTCTTCACGTCCCTCTAAATCTCCCATGCCACCACCTTGTAATCTAATGGGGCATACAATTTGGGAAGACAGAGATTCTGGATAAAATATTGGCTGCACTAGTAGCCTAAAAATTGGGGGTTAAGTTACATTTTGTAACATTCAAGGATAATATGAAATAAATTACTTAAATTCGCATATCAGGTTCTCATTTTCTATTGGGATTGCTGGCCAGATATATTGAGTTCCAACAGCATTTTGACTTTATTACCTGTATGCCACTTTCAGACACTGAGCCTCTCTAAATACATTGCAGGGTTCCATGTGATAACAGCGATCACAGAATGACGAGAGTACATCGCCGAAAATAAATTTTGGTAATGTACACTGGCAGAGAATTGCAAGAGGGCACCCAAGACTTAGGTTTCCTTCCTTTATGCAGGGGGATGCACCCCCCAACCCACCCCCACATCCCCCTACTAAAGGATTCTCAACTCCAGGGAGGTGCATGTCGGGGGGGGGGGAGGTGAAAAAGTAAAAAACAAAAAAAAAACGACCCTGCACAAAAACCACAAGTGCTCCGAGAACCGAACCCAGCACCCTCCCAACTCCAGTCTGCCACCAACCCACCATACCACACAGCCAGCTCAGCAGCTCACCACTGCACTACACCCCTCAAACACTCCCTTCCCTTTTGCCCGTCGCATGGCGTGGTCCCTTCCCACCCCACCCCACGCACATGTACATATAGTGACATCCCATCACTATATTCACCAAATCCTCTATCCGGTCACCCTCCCTGACAGGTAGCCCTCTGCACAGGCACTGTGATTGAGTCACCCTTTTTGAAAGCACTCAATTGTGGTCACCTTGCACATGGTATACCCATCGCAGGTTTCCTCTGTAGCTGTGACAACCAAGACATTTTTTTTTATCCAGCAATAAAGAGCTTGCCTTCTGAAACAGCAGTATAAAATTAGGATAATTGTTTGTAATTTTTTTTCTTTTTAAATTCTTTGGTAACTGGGTAAGGCCCACTAGGCACAAGGGCCTGTTTTCAGGGGTGACATGGGAGCATGTTATGTGTTGTGATGCAAACACTTTCTTTTCTATAAATGTGTTTACTGTGAGCAGTGAATATTTAGAACACTGTACATTCTTATTGTCTAGTTTGTTGAAAGAAATGAATACTGGTTAATGATAAAACATTGAAATAATGTACAGAATTTCTCTGTGTTCATTGTTTTCAATGGATAAATATCACAGCCCCCATTTTCAAAAGTGCATCTGGAAAGGGTACAAGTGCTTGCTCTGCTCCGTGCATCTAAGATGTGCTGTTGAAAAATATTGCAATTCTGAGAAGATGTGTGGTGACATTCGCCAGCGCATTTCAGGCTGAATATATCAAAGATGTACAATAGCGCATCCTGAAATGCACTGCGCACCTGGAAATGTGCCGGAGCATCTGGGCAGGACTAAATATAGCAAAAGGAGCAACCTGGCATGGGACAGTGGAGTAACAGGGAAGGATGTGAAATGGGAAATGAGTGTGGTAGAACAGCTGAAACAGGGAGGGAAGCAACCAAAGGCAAAAGGGGTGGAGAAAGGCACTGCCAAAGTGCACAATGGACACAGACCGAGCCCCCATGGGCACAGTACGAGTCACCACACATACACCACCAACTCAGAGGGCAAAGAGGCACACTAGGCATGGCACACAGGAGGGCAGGGATGGAGAACCCCAGCACCAGAGCCCCAATGGACAGTAAGGCCCAGTCATGCACCGTGACAGCAGTGCATAGGAACCAAGCAGGGTGGTCATGGTAGCCACAGCACAGGCACAATGGTCCACACACAGAATGGCACACAGGCTGGTGGCTGTAGGCTGCACTAGTAGGTCACAAGTACACAGGACTGCAGACAGCACAGCACAGCAGCAGCAGGGGGACCAGGAAATTAGCAGAGGTGTGCACAGCACCAGAACAGGGGCTATGTGCAAGTGACAACGTGAGCAGCACTGATGGACACCCTAGAGGTGGCCTAGGGGACAGCATAACAAACACTGTGGGGGTAAAACAAAGTGGACAGGGTGTACGGTTGTGCCAAGGCACAGACATAAATGGGAACTGGTAAGCAAAGGGCATTGTGCCAACCATGCAACACAACAGGTGAATGTAACAACAGTTTAGTGATGGCCACATACACAGCCTATTAGCAGCAAAAATATTTAATAACAATCAACAAGAATAACAACAAAACAACCAACAAAAATAGCAATAAAATAATAATAAAAATGGCAGTCAGTAAAACACTATTTACAGTTATGATTTTGGAAGACGGAGGAAGGGGGAACAGGGAATGTAGGGGTAGAACTATGTACAACAAGGAATGTGGGTGTGGGAATGGGCTAAATGGGGCTATTTACAAAAGACAAGTTCACAATGCCAGAGTCCAAGTGCCCCTGGTAATGGTCCACCTGGCCCTGTCTTTGCTGGCTGCCCCCTCAACTCAGCCAGGATCTCACTGGCCACCCTCAAAACAGTCCCCTGGCACTAGAAGATGGCAATCAGGACATCCTGGGTGGCAATCAGCCAGCCACCCACCACCACTTAACCCCTCCTCTGCTGGGTTCCACTGGCATCCTGATGACCTATGGTGGGGAAACAGAGAACACGTACTCAATGCCACAGCCCACACAGGCACCCCTCCCGAATGGGCTGGACGTGCATGCCTGATGCTGGGTGGCCCCATGCAGAAGGCTGTCAACCCACCATGCTCAGCACACACCAGCAACATGCCAGGAAACAGAGCCACACAGTGAATGGGAAGTAGCACAGTGAACAGGTAGAAGATGATACCAAAGGACATGTGGCCATGTCCCCCACAGCATGAGAACCTGCCAGCCATGTGCACCACTCACTTAGATGTTGAGGTGACCCCATACAAGCACCAGTGGGTTCCCACAGCCAAGGCCAGACACGGCAACTGGGGTCAAACGCACAGATGCCATGGGAGGAGCGGGACTACCACACACTGCCAAAACAACGCTCCACGTGTGCATGACTGCCACCATATGGACATGTACAAGAAGCAGGCAATGGCCCATTGTGGGCAATGCAACCCCCCCAAAACCCCATGTACACACAGAGGCAGCACATGCGGTGCACTTACCTGCCAAAAGGCATTGGCCATGTGCTGGTGTGCCCCCTCTAGTGGATCCGGACCTCCGCTAGCCCCTGCCCTGGCTTGCTGAATTTCCTCCTGATCTGCAAGGGAAACACAATGGAACAGCACTGTTAGCAGCATGCTGGAACATATACCCCCTCTAAACAGTGACACGATGCAGCACAGTGCAGCATGACATGTGCCCTGCTGAAGGGCAACAGACAATGTGGAGGCACAATGCCGTAGCAACAGCATGGTGGACCACCAGTCCACACAGGGCAACCCATGGCATGCATGGAAGCAGTAACCCGGCCCTGCAACCAGGGCTATAGTGACCATATGGGCAGGAACACATGCACATGCCACATACCCACAAACCCCCAAGAGCAGATGAAGAAAGCTTGCACACAGCACATACATATATGGGTGTGGCACCGCCCCCATGCGGGCCAGTTCCTGTTCATGCAGCCTCCGGAGGCTCTCTGGATCATGTCACCTGAGGTCCCCATACCGGTGGCGACACTGCTCCCCAGTTTTGGGGATGCCAGTCTAGTGCTCCAGCTGGGTTGCCACATGGGACCCCACCTGGGCAGGTGCCTCCTGCAGCTCCACCCTACCAAACAATCTTCTCTCCAGGGGAGCAACAAGTGCCATCAGATTGGCCACCTCCACCTTGTTCCAATTTATTTCCCTGGGCCTGCCCTCAGTTGCACGTGCCATCTCCACAGTGTTCCTGCAGCAGTATGTCCAGTTGCTCACTGTGGAAGTCTGAACAATGTGTGGCTGGGCTGCACCTGTTGTGCTATAGGATCGCTATGCATTCTGCGACGTGACTCACACATAGGGATGGACCATTGACACCAATTGCGCAGCACTGTGCATGCACAGTAGCAAAAGGCCAGACAGGAAAATGGGGTCATGGCCCAGTGACCCCCGCCTGTGTATGCACAGGCAAGCCCCTTCTTGTTGATGGTGGACAATGCCACACTTGCAGCCAACCACTTGGGGCATGTTTGCAGACATGCACCATGGAGGGCAATGGCGCGGCACAGGGAGATGCATGATACACATCAAGTAACGTCAGACATGCTCCGCCATGCATGTCAACTATGGTATGGTGCATCGCGCATACATGGGAAATGCGCCATGCAGAGATGCTCAGTGCATTTCAGATGCGCTGCCCAAAATGAGATAGGTCTGAAGCAAATTTGCAATTTTCAGCCAGGATATGCGAATCACCTCATTATCCAATCCAGGCCTAAGTCAACTGATTAACATCTCATTACAGGCTCCTCCACACCTCATTTGCATGAGATGGGACATGAAAATGCCACACCGTACCACAAGTAACTGACGGGAACTGCAGCCTGGAAGGTAGGTTTGTTTACATTCCCCTTACTACAGCCTCTTTTGTTCTGCATTTTGCGGGACTTTGCTCAACTCTAGATCATGCTGGACATGTGCTCATGCCTGTCCCATTCCTGTCCACAGGCAACAGTGTGTCCGATGCTGAGGAAGAGCAACAGAAGAGGAGGAAGCCTAATTTCACACATGATGAGCAGCATGCCCTGGAGGAGGCCTACTTCCAAAGGGAGGCACTGCTCACAGGCAAGACAGGCACCCAGCAAGAGAGGTTGTAGAGCTGGGAGGTGGCTGTGTACGTCAATGCCCATGGGAGGTACAACCACATTCCCCTGAAGTGCATGAAGCAGATGACCAGTGACAAGCAGAGGGCCAAGAAGAAACTGGCCACCATACAGGCCTCCCTGAAGCAGACTGGTGGGGGCCCTTCCACTGCACCCACCCTCACATCCAGTGAGGATCTGATTGTGGCCTCCATGAGCCAGGCATCTATGGAGGGTGTCCCAAGGGGTCCATACTGAGGCCAGCCCATTGCAGCACTGTGAGAATGCATGTGTCACCCCCTGTGGGCGTGGCATGTGCCAGCAACAGTTGTGCCTGATATGCAACACAGGGGCCAGAACCATGTCCAGAGTGTGCCGTGCAGGGCTTCTGGCAGTGCACAGCCACATCGTGGGCCCACACGCTGCCCTGTGTGCCATTGTGCATGACCAGTGGCATGCCGTAGGACCCAGGGTGAGGTGGCCCAAAAACACAGGCCGCGGGTGGCTATGCATGCCCATGTGGGCCTCCATGTCATGTGTGTTGCCACCCAGCCATCCACAGTGGGCCCCTGTACCATCCAGCTACAATAGTCAGTTTATTTATTTTTTATTTATGACTTTGTTAACTAGGTAGGTGCACTGATCCCAGGGACCATTTTCAGGCATGACCTGGGCCACATAACATGGCACAGAGTAGAAACATCAGAATAACAAGAACATAATGAGAGCAGGTAATGCATAGTGAAAAGTTGCAATTGTTACATTAGGCAATACATGGTGGAAGTAGTTGAGGGACAACAAATAACAAAGCAAAGTAAGGCTCATGGTGGTACAGTTTCAGTAAATAAGAGAACCTATGTGGCCCTACCCCTGGAACCTATGGGGGGGGGGCGAATCCTTAACGAAGTGGCAGGTGGATGCCAACAGGAGCCAGTTTTGAGGTGAGTCTTGTACTGGATGTTAGTGTTTATGGTGCACAGTTCAGTGGGCAGCTTGTTCCATAGTGTGGGGGCTGCTACAGACAGGGCTCTAGCACCCATGTTCGTGACTACCCTGGGGATTTTCAGGGAGGAGATAATGGAGGAGCATAGGCAGCAGTGTGAGGTTTGGATGGTGAGAAGGGGAGCAAGAGGGGATTTCTGGCCAATATGGATGGCAGAATCAATAAAACTGTACAGTGCAAGGTCAAAGTGGGCTTATAGTGGGAGCCACCCCAGTGTAGTGTAGAGTGTACAGTGGTGTGTGGAGAAAGGAGCCAGCAGGGAAAAGAGGCAGGCACTGTTGTGTGCTACTGATAGTTTTGCCATGGTGAATGTGGAGGTCCTGGAGTAAATGGGAGAGCAGTAGTCCAGAATAAGTAGCAGGTTTCCCTGGATGATGACATGACAGGCCTCAGGGGTGAGGTATTGCTGCTATTTGTAGGGAGTCCCTAGTTTTTGGTGAAATCTTAGAATCAGGGAGTTTATGTGCTCTGTAAAGGAAAGGGAGGGGTCAAGCACAACTCCTACATATTTGAAATGTTTGACGTCCTCTAGGGCATGACCATCAGGGGACATGATGATTAGGGATGGGTTTGATTTGCATTTCATTAGGAAAGGCTTAGATCTGAACAACATTGTTTTTGGTTTTTTGGCATTGACCAGAAGGAGGTTGCCAGAGAACCAGTTGTGGACTGCGGTATAGTTTTGTGAGAGGACTGCAGAGATGAGGGTAAGAGACTTTCCGCTGGGGAAGAGTATGAGGTCATTGGCGTAAAGGATTGAGGAACAGTTGAGACTGTCCACTGGAAAGGAGTTAATGAATAAGGAGAAAAGGAGGGGTCCCAGGATAAAGCCTTGGGGGACCCCAGTAGAGACAGGCAGGGTGGGCGAGTGGATCAGGCCAATGCACACAAACTGGGAGCGCCCTGTTAGGTATCTTCCGAACCCAGTGGTGACCTCCAAAGAGCAGCCAAGGTGATGCAATTTGGACAGGAGGAGTGAGTGATTGACCAGGTCTAAGGCTTTGGAGTAGTCAACGAACACTGTGCCAGTTGCATTTCCATGGTCCATGTTTATGAGGATGTGGTCAGTTAGGAGTGTGAGGGTAGTGGTGGTGGTGGAGTGATTCTTGTGGAAGCTGTGTTGTTGGCTACATAGTAGGTCATATTTACCTATGTAGTCAGCAAGTTGGTGGTGAACGGCTTTTTCCAGTAGCTTGCTTAGGTGAGGAAGGATGGAGATCAGGCAATAGTTGTCTGTGGATTGTGGGTCCCTGGCTTTATGAATGGGAATGACCTTTGTGGTTTTCCATGTATCAGGCATGGAGAAAGTTGTCAGGATGAGACTGAAAATGAACGTTGGGGGGGTGACGATGTCAGGGGAGATAAGTCTAAGGAAAACAGGGGATAATCCATCTGCTCCAGGGGAGCCATGGTTTGGGAAGCTCTTTAGGAGTTTAGCTATGTCAGTATGTGAGTTTTTGGAAGAAAAAGGGTGGAGGTGAAGGTTGAGAGGTAGGCCCAGTGGGTGTTGTTGTGGGGGTGTGCAGGGGGACAGGGTTTTTTTGCAGGTCATTTGGGAGTTTGCTCAGGTACATAGTGAGGTCATAGAATTTGTCATTGAGGGCCTTGGCCACTTCTTGGGGATTGGTAATGAGGTCAGCATTAGTGTGTAGCTGTGGGATAGGCTTACTGGGGGGGGGGGTTAGTAGCGAGCCAGTGGATGCCCAGAATTGTTTAGGGTCCACGAGGTTAGTTTGCTGGAGATTGAAAAAAGTTGTTCCATAGTAGGGTAGGTGTGTCTGTGGCAGGGCTGGGGGGCACTGGCCTGGCTACAGCCAGTCCATTGTGGCCCTGTGCCACACATTGCAATGAGTGCACACCCCTGCACAAATTAATGTCTCACACTGCCAGTGCATTTACACAAAACAGGCCACAATGGTAGTCCCAGGCCTGTGTGGCAGCAGAGGCACATCTGTTGTTCACATGCACACACACCCATGTCTAGCTGCCTACCTGCATTACAGTCATGTGTCACTCACCATGCTTTCTTTTCTGCCTTTCAGCTCCATCACACTTCAGGGGTGCTTCATCATCTGGTGCCTGTCCCATGGCACTGGCAGAGGATGAGGCTGTTCCTTCAGCATCTTCTGGTGCTGTGGCTGGTGATGAACACTGTGATGCAACATGCATGCTGTTGAACCTACTGGAGTTGGCTGATAATGACCCCTTGTCCCATCTTCTGTTGGAGGACAACATCATCTTGCTTGCACCGGCCATGGAGGATGATGATGGTGATGATGCCACACAGATACAGGGACACACACGTGGCACCCACCCTACCACTGGCTAAGTATACGCATGGACAGCAATGGGCAGCACAGGTGGTCCTGTGCCTGCACATGAGCCTCCCCAGTGCACCCCCCCACCAGCCACTGCAGCAGCTGGGGGTAGCCAGGGATGCGGCACTGCTGTGGGGCCTGGGACTGCCTGCACTTTCCAGCAGGGTGCTGCAATGACTGGCAGGGAACCATGTCCAGCCTGCTCCAGGGCCCGACATTCATGACCGTGCACAGACCCTGCCCAAACAATGGCCTTCTTTGTGGCATTCCCAGATGAGGGATGTGGCACAGCAGGCTGGGACCCCCCCTCCCATCAGTCCCCTGCCCCCAATGCATCACATGCTGACAGGCTTTACGAGCACCCCTGGCTCCTGTGGGAACCCATGATGGGCAGGCTGTGCTCAGGGAGAGGCTACATGGACTGCGGATGCGGGTGGGGCACATGGATGAGCATGGTGCCAGGATACATGCACAGCTGCTTAGTGAGTTACGCCAACTGCAGGTGGTCACAACCACTGTGCTGGACTGGATTGCACAGGCCATTGTGATGGGCTTTGTTTCCCTGGTGTCTTGGGGTTGCAGGAGTTGCCACCGCACCCTGCACAGTACCATGAGCACCCCCAGGGCATGGCATCAGGTGGTCCCATTCATGCTGATGCCATCCCTGGCCAACGTCATCCCCAACACCACCAGATCCCATCTGGACTTCGGGACTGTGACATCCATGAGCACCCAGTCATGGTCTCTAGAGTCAATCCCTGCCAGGGTGGAGTCTTCACCTTCTGTGGCTGGTGATCTGCCTGTGGCTTCCGCCCAGCCAAGGTGTGGCTACCCAAGTGACCGCGGAAGCCGTACTGGCTCACACTGAGTCCTGCTGAGTGCAGTTGGCATGTCACCGGTACCCTGCTGCTATTGCTGACCAAGCACCAGGCTGGCAGTGGCCAGGGACATGTGCTGTGGCACATGCATGCCCAGGTGTCACACCTGCCTTTGCTGTCAGTGTGTGAAAATGGCCATGTGTGGAGGCAGTGGTGCTGTGCTCTAAGGCACGGGTGTGATGAGTGCAGCACTGTGTCTGCCATGCATGTGTGCCAGCAGATACCCTCTGATCCATGCCAGTCTCCACATTGACACTGTGTCCTCCCTTTCCTTGGCTGCACTGTACTGGATGCCTATGCATGGTTGTGTGTGCTCTGCAGTACACTCTGCAGCAGCTGTGCAGTGTCTGCCTATGTGTGTGTGTGTGTGTGTGTCCCCACCCTTTGTCAGTGTGTGTGTGTGTGTGTGTGTGTGTGTGTGTGTCTGTTACTGGCTGCCCAGTTGGTTCCTCCTGGGTTTCTCACCTCCAGTTGCTAAAGTGCTCCTCCATAATGGTGTTCCTATGCCACCATGCCCTTGCAGCCAATTGTGGGTCCCTTCTCTCCAGGATTGGCTGCCCACCCCCACCCTGTGGTTCATCCTGAACTGCACTTGTCCTCCTGTGCCTTGACAAGTATTCCACAGTCTATGGCCATGTTGTGTAGCATGCAACAGGCCAGTAATGTGCCACAGGCCTCTTCAGGGCTGTATTATAGGGCACCACCAGACCTGTCAAGGCATCTGAACTGCATCTTCAGCATGCCAAATACACGCCCGATGATGTTGCGTGTTACAGCGTGTGCCTCGTTCTAGCATTCCTCGGCCTGACTACTGGGCCAACGTATGCTGGTGAGCAGCCATAGCTGGAGGGGGTCCACACTGTCACCCGGGAGGACAGAGACATATGTTAGTTTCACTCTGGTGTGTGCATGGTCTGACACAACCGCCAACCCCCCCTTTTCTATTTATGCTGCCACTGCCTTGCCACATGGGTGCCATTCACACCTCCCCACTTGCGCAGTCCCTGTACCACCATTGTGGGACCCCACATTTATGTCCTGCTTGCAGTCTGGCTTTGGCACAGCTGGTCCAGCCTCTCCCCAGTCCTGCATGCCCCATCCCGGCTTGTGTAGGCACCGTGCCACTGTCCTGACCAGCAGTTGTGCTTGTCCATGTCCTGGACAATGGTAGTGACTGGGGGCATCTGTTGCTTCCCGCACTGCCACATGTGCCTGCTGTGCAGCACCCCTGCCCTGCTCGCCCTGTGGCCTTACACACCACTGTCTCTCTATCTGTGTCTCCTGGTCAGGCAGGACCCCGTGTTCCATGGTTCAAAATGGATGTTTGGCATTACACTGTCCCTGTCACTCTTCCCCCACTCCCCACCACACACACTACCACCAACTGTGTGTTGTGTCATGGAGTACGTGGTGTGGGCATGGAGTCCTGCCCAGCTCACCCACTAAGTGGCCAGTGGGGATGTCCCCACACTCGAACAGGTGGCTCAATGCAGAATGGTGCCAGATGAAGATGACATATGTACTCCCAGGTTACTCCCAGTGCAGACACTGGTGATGCACTGTGTGGCACTGAACATCACCTGGCAGTTCATGGAGTGGTAGTCCTTCTGGTTCATGTATGCTACACTGTCCAGCCAGGTGGTGCCCTGATGGCCACATGGGTGCAGTCAATGGCCCCTATCATGCCCGGCATGCGTGCCACCCTGTGGAATTGCTGCATGGTTTCAGTCCTCTCTGCCTATATGCTAGAGAACTGGATGAACTCTGAAGCATGTGGCAGCAGAGTGATGAGGAACTGTGTGAGGAGACGGGATGTAGCAGACTGTGTGATCCCAGTGGTGTCACCCACTGGGATCTGGAAGGTGCCCGGGGTGAACAAGCACATTGCTTCTGTCACCTTTGCCTCCACCAACATGACATAACTCCTGGTGGGTTGCTGCAGTTCATCATAACAGAGCTCAAAGAACTGTCTCAGAATATCCTTGTTGAATTGGTACCGGCCCACAATCTCTTTGTCAGTCTGCTGTTTGTAGGTGACATGGGCACAATACCATCTCTGTTGGGCATACTGCCTATGGGTCCTTCCATGGCCACAATGCTGTTCTGCCCATCTCCTCACACCCTTCATTACCTCCACCATGATGAATGCTGATCCACCCATTGTTTGCCATCTGCTGTTCTGCTGGCTGCCTGTGGGTGGCTTGCACTTAGGCCACCTCCTTTTATGCCTGTCTTTGAGGGGTGCATCTTTGGAGATGTGCCACACACACACGCCACCCATGTGGGCTGAATACAGAGATGCACATCACATTCATGGGAATGCCCCCTTCAGATGCATCGCATGCATTATAGTTGCATTGCGGTGCATCCAGATTTGCACGGCGCATCCCTGCTCTTTCCATATCATGCTGCAACGCATTTCTTGAGATGTGTTGGTGCATCTCCTTTGAAAATGTCCCCTCATATCGATAATATAACACATTGTTTTCTATAATGGCATGTAAACTAGTGTTGCATGGTATCCAACAAGGGGATTTAAACTATCCAGATTGCAAGCTTTTTTAGGATTTTCAAAATGAAAGGCCAAAAACCCCGGGATTTGGGTTCGATTCAGAATTGAATTCCATTTCAGATTCCACATCTATCTACTGTTACAAACTCTCCCTACCTGGCTAAGGGCTGCACTCTCCCACCCCTCCACAGAATGTAATGCTCCATTCCTCCCACTCTCATAGAAGCACCCAATCACCCTCCTCCCAGTACCCACTGAACCTAATATTTCTGCTGAATAAAATGTGCTTGATTGAAGATAGTCTTTCAGAATAGTTATACCACAGAGCCCAGCATCCACTCCAGTTTCTGTATTATCCCAGTGTCATCTTGTCCAGGCCATCCAAAACAGGACTCACCTGCCAGCCACCCCACACCTCTGCTCAGTGACAATCAGCCCACCAATGCCCAAATGCCCTCACACACTGCAGACCTCCTCAGAGTTTCTCAGTTCCCCCACACTGGTCAAACAGGGCTTCAATCCTGACCTCCTTTATTTAGTCCAGGACCAATTCTTCCTTCTTGCCTACTTGCATTTTGATGGCTTGATCTTAGCAGCACAAAACCTTAGGCTGACACTGACCACATGCTCCATTTAGTTTATACAGTGGCTGGTCAGTGGTTGCCCCGGGTTTTGTGCTGGTAGACCCACATCATCATTACACAGTGTATGTAGGCAAGAAAGATGAGGGAGCACAAGACTCAGTATCACAGTTCAGGAGGAGTCCTGTTTGATCACCATTGGGGACTATGACTCTTGGACCAAGCCTGCAATGGGTTAGTGCAGTTAGGCACTGGTGAGTGGGTAGACATTGGGGTGAGGTGCATAGCAGGTGTCAGGCAAGTCCTGCTTAGGATGGATTTGGTCAGGAAGACACAGAGCTACTATAATAACTGGTTTAGATGCTAGGGGACTGATATTCTGGTGGACTGCCTTCAAGCACATCAGATTTGGCTAGTAGAAATTATGCATTCAGTGGGTGGGGGAGAGAGAGTTGGTACAAGGATGGGGAAGGGGGGGTTAATTGTGTGATGGATTATGTTTGGTAATAATGTCTGAGTACTTATAGTTTCTGAAGGAATCATGTGGCGTCCAGAATATGGTTGTCACTATCTTTTACAAAGGGTTTTAAAAATGTTTTTATAAGTCTTGAGATTTCTTCAGTTAGGGTAACATTTTCAGGTATAATAGTTCTCCCTGGATTACGAAGAAGGTGTAAATTTGGTAACATGTTGCATGTCTCTGGTTTTTGTTGCTCAGGGCTCAGTTTAATTATTTGTTCTGTCACATGGTTATAGTAAGCTTAAACACTGATTATGATTGATGGCCTACCATAAGATATAGACTATCATTATCTTAGTTTGTATTTTATCCGCTGATATCTGCTGATTTAAACAGTGTTGTGTATCATCAATATACTGTACATATTCATTGCAAAAAAAATATATTAGATCATCAGGGGCCAGATATTAAAAACTTTGCGCCAGGTGCAGATCCGTAGCTCCAAAATAGCACTGAATTTGCACCTGGCCACCATATTCAAAAAGCCAATTAGTGCCGGTGCTATGTGATACTGCTGATGCTAAAAGTTAATGTATATAGAGGAGGGAGTGAGGGGAAGGGCCATGAATGCCAGTGCACCAGCATAATCAAAAGAACAGCGCCTTGCTACAGCATGTTGCATGACCTGTAGCACGGCGCTGTATACTGCCATCAAAAAGCAGGCGGTAATACCGTGCAATTTTGAGTGAAGTGGATCTACCAGTCCTGAGCACAGTACAGAACAGTGAAACCCAGTAGTGGCCCTCTCCATTCCATTCTCTGACACCACCCTATGATCACAGTATCCCCGGTAGTCTAGTGGCCCCCCAACCCTGATCACCGATATGTAGTAAAATATATCATGTCGCAATATCCCTGGTAGTCTAGAGCCCCCCAACCACAATCGCCGATTGCCAAAACCCACAGACATCACTGCACACAGTGTCCTGTCAGTGCAGAGCCTTCCCACCAATGACCCATGAGTCCTGTGTAGGTATCTGTGGTGGTCCAGTGAACCTTGGTAACCCAAATCCTCCTTCTTGTGCTCACCCCTAAAATCTGGTGGTCTAGTGGACCCCCATCCCCTGCTCCCCACCTCCCTCCTGTAAATGAGCCAGTGATTGCTTCAGTCCACTGCTCACCTCTGTGGCAAGCCACCGAATGAGCTCTGAATGAGCACGCGCCTGTGTAATTGTGTACGCGTTCATTCAGAGCTCAGTCAGTGGCTGGCTGCGGAGGTGAGCAGTGGGCTGAGCCAAGTCGAGGGCTCATTTAAGGGAGGGGGTGGAGAGCAGGGGATGGGGGTCCACTAGACCACCAGGTTTTATGGGGTGCACAATAGGGGGGATCGAGGCTGCCACAGTCCATTGGACCACCAGGGATGATTACACAGGACACATGGGTCATTGGTGAGGGGCTCTACACTAATGGGACACTGTATGTTGTGAGTTCTGTGGGTGTCAGTGATCTGCGAGAGGGGGTTGGGGGCACTAGACTAACAGAAACAGGGAGACTACCTATATTTCAAAGTGTCAGCAAACGGCGATCATGAATGGGGGGTCCACTAGACTACCAGGGATATTAAGACAATGGATATTATGATATGTGTGGGTGATTGCATTGAGGCATACCTCTCAACCTCCTGTATCATACAATAAGGGGCAAAGCCAAAACACATCGGGAAAATGGAAAATAGTCTGGGACACTTCTTCAACATGGGTGCAATTCACTCAGGAAGCTGGTAGAAGAAAAGGCATAGTGCAAAGTGCATTTATGTAAAGAAGCACAAATCATACCTTGAATGTGTGATTTTTTGTGGGCTTACACTCTCCACTGTTACCTCACAGACACAAATATTAAGAAGGACAGATTACAATTTCGGGGTACAATCAGGGACACCCCTGACATTCAGGGACAGTTGAGCGGTAAGCTACCAGGGAATGTGCTTGGTTCTACTAGGGATCCTTGGTCTCTGCCGCAGTGTTCACTGTTAGCCTGCAGCACCATACCTGTTTCCCAGGTCTGTCATACAGGTGGAGCTTTGTGCATCTCCCAGCCTGTGGCTACGGACCTATAGTTCCTGTCAGCCCTACACGTGGAGTTGTGTGCACCATGGAATAGCACTGGGCAATCTTCATGCTAATGTATGCTAAGCAGGCCTTAATGTGATATTAATGTGGCTATTTGCACATGGATTGCTTAAGTAGGCTCATTTGCATGGAAGCTTTGGATAAAGTGTTAGCCTGGGGCAATGTGTTAGCGCCAGGATAATGTGTTTGCTCCTAGCTAATCTGTCACTTGCACAGCACAGTTCTGCTATGTATGGCCTACATTGTATGTTGCTGTTGTTGTACAAAACTCCATTACAGTCTCCCATATTGGTCTCCTACTGCAGCTCTGCCTTACTCCACTTCTGTGTTCACTGGGCTGCTGTTGCAGTTTGGCCTTACTGGTTGCTATATTCAGGACTGTCTTATTTGTTGGGCTATTTTTGCACTGCAGTCCCAGCCCTCTTTTTATGGCTTCATTTGCATGCTATATTCAATTGCTTTAACCTCGGGGCTGTTCCTTTGAATATAGTACGCTAATGGTTCAGGGCTAATTTATCATGCCGTGCAGTGCACAGTTTGCCCTGGGACTACTTTTTGAATATCTGGCCCCAGAGTTGAAGCTCATCAGTGCAAAAGATAGGAATATGATGCTAAGATGAAAAATATCATTTAAGTCTTACTGAATCTGTGGTATGTTTCTTGGGGAGAGAGTAAATAATCACGACTCAGCATTGTTATTGCCCTAACTTAAATGTTGTCTTTCCAGGCACAAAAATATACACACAAGTGCTTTGAGAGAGGATGACAAAGTTAGTGTTTTGCATGCCCCAAAGCCAGGAAGAAAAGGTGCATTCATAGATGTGAACACATCTTTACATCCTGGTTTCAGTGTGCCCTGTGACTGTAGTCTTTTGATTACGTGAGACTGCTACCATAGGTTAGGGAGTGGCATGTGAACTGGGTTAATCCTACCAAGATCTTATCTTTTCATTCTGTACGTGTACAAGCTCTATTTTAATTGTTGCCAATAACTTCACTTTTTTTTTTAAATGTGTTTGCTGTTGAAACACCCAAAGCACCACCCTTGAGACTCAGTCTACCAAATTGGCAGGTTTCATGTTTCAAACACAGACCATTTTTCAGTTACTGATGAGCAAACAAAATTATTTACTGATGAGTAAACAAAAACAGGTAATATCTTTCACATTTTGGCACTCTGTTACACAAAAACTATATATTCAACTGCATTTCATCACACCTGTCCATCCACATTTCATGTACTTACATCAAAAGATGGCTGAGTCACACATGGACGCAAACAGGGTTAACACAGAAGTGCCTTTTTAACCCTAACTGTAGCAGCACTGTGGTTTTGTTATAGTATAATAGCTAGATAGATAGATAGATAGATAGATAGATAGATAGATAGATAGATAGATAGACTGACAGACAGATATATACTGTAGATAGAAAGACAGACATACAGGCAGGCAGGCAGACAGACAGATAAAAGATAGATAGACAGACACATAGGCAGACGTATAGATTTAGAGTTTCCATAAATGTGTTTTATAAATAAAGCTGCATTCACTTTTCCATCTAAGATCCAAACCTCTGTGAAGTTTGTAGATGAAGCACATAAGAGCAGAAAGAAATGTTTAGGAGAAAACTGACCTGATCATACATTCACATACCAAGCCTTTTTGCTATCAATGTATCCCCACCCAACCATGTATAATGCATGCATCTCTGAAAGCTTCATCCAGTAAGTTAAAATATGTATTTTACCACTTTTTGTTCTGTAGCAGCTTCCTAAAAAGGGTTGCTATGTACAAGATAGTTGCCAAATCAACAAATGTTTCCTACACAGAATACATGTATTAAGTAATTATTTAGAAATAAAATCAAATCAGTTATTCTGTATTATTTATGTTCATAACAGCATAAATGAAGCTTTCATAACAAAGACAATGTCTTATTCTCATTTAAAATGTTTCTTTTTCACTGATTCATTTCCCAAATGTTGCTTTTTCCTCTCCTCTGATGACCTCCAGTATATGTGCCTGGACACACAAGCCTTGCATCTTCAATGTATCCCCTCTTCTCTTTCTTTTACAAGTGCACCCTGCTGTAGAATATTCATTTTGTCCTTCATCAATCTTGTATGCAGTTACAGATGGAAAATATTAGCTCTGGTTTACAAAACATGGCTTGGCTTCCTGTAACACAGCACAGGTTGGATGAATCTGTCATTTGAGCAGTGTGTCTTTTCTGCAGCCAATTCTGTAATCTACCAGCAATGTGATCCTAAATAGGGAATCTCACGTTAGCAGCCAAGCTTGGAAAATCCCTGTTTAGCACAAATACTGCCAACGCTCCCTCACTTGTTAGAGACAAACTATTCTGTTGGCAACAATTATATTCATCTACATGAACAAAAGTATGCTACATCACAGAGTAGGTTTATGTTGCATTAAATATCCATTCTTTTAACTATGTGAGGGAATAGGTAAACAAGATTACTTGCTAAACATTATGTTCTCTCTAAATGTGTTTTGTTTCCAATTTAAGATGTGAGTTTAGAAATCAATATTTTAATATGCATACAGTGTCCTAACTTGCTTATGATATGGCTAAATGAGCTATATAAAATAAATGTATACCGGGGAGTGCAAATGCAGTTTGCAAATAAAAAGTGTTACCTTGACTCAACATGAGCAAAATAGATGAAGTTTGTCACTGAACATTTTCATAAATTTATCTATTTATAAATTTATATCATTCACAATTTTTACTATACTTCGGTTCGATTGCATGGGATAGGTTATCTCCCTAATGATATATGTTCCAGATGTGGATAGGAACCTGATTCCCTATATCATATTCTATTTATTTATTTTTTATTTATTTATATTTTGATGACCAGGTAGGTCCACCAGAGACTGTAATGGTCCCTTTTTCAGGGGTGACCAAGGGTTAATTACAGTCAACAGTACAATAAGAAATAGGAACAATTCAAGGGATAGTGCGTATATACAGACATTAAAATCAGAACATATAGTACAAGCACAGGCAGGTTAGGTAACGTTTAGAATAACATGGGATAAACACTAGTTTCACAAGAGTGGCAGTTAACATAAGGTTCTTTTATCAGGTCAGTTTTACGGGTTACAATTTCAAGTGTTTCAGAAGTGATAAGATTCAACTGAAATAGGATACCAACCTGTTAGGTGGCAGGTTTTTAGTATCAGAGGTGGAGTGCTGTTTTCTATCCACAGCAGTGGCATGCACAGTGGCTTAGCTCTAGAAGGTACATCTTTAGGCCTTTTTTAAAACCCCAAAGGGACATGATCTTGAAGATTGCTAGGTAGGCCATTCCATAGGGACAGGATGTAATTTTTGAACGACCAAAGACCTTGGCTTGTTCGGACTTTTGGGACATGGAGGAGTCGACGACACGAGGATCTAAGTGTTCTTTTAGGCTGCTTGAGTACTAAGGTACGACTCAGGCTGGGGGGACCATCCATTTGTAGAAGCTTGAAAGCCAAGCATAGGGAAATGTAAGCCAGTCTGCCCTCCAGGGAAGGTCAATTCAGTGAGTCGAGTATATCATAGTGGTGTTCTAGTGGCTGAGCTCCCAGGGCAAAGCATCCTATTCTGTGGTACAATTTTCCTAGCTTTTGCATCTCTGTGTTTTGCATTGAATGTAGCACTGGGGCACCATAAAATAAGGTGGGCAGGAGCATGCCCATGGCTATCTTTAGCCTGGATGCCTGAGTGAGAAAAGGGGTTAGATGGTACATGAGCCCAAGCTTTTGATTTAGCGCGCCTTGGTTAATTGTTCAACATGAACCTTGAAAGAGCAGTCTTGATTGATATAGACTCCCAGGTATTTGATGCAATCCACCACCTCAATAGGATGGCCATTAGACAGATAAGGGTATAGTAGACATGTTCTGTTGGGGCCCAATTTACTGGGTCCAAATAGGATGGCTTTGGTTTTTTTCTCATTTAGGACTAGCCTATTTGTCAGGAACCAGGTTTCCAGTAGGAAGAGATCGTGGTTCAGGAGTTGGTTTAGCTGTACAGCATTTGAAGCAGATCTGTATAGTACTGCATCATCCGCATAGAGGGTCACTTTCGCTCCACCGCAGTGCTTTGGTAGGTTGTTGATAAACAGGGAGAATAGAAGGGGCCCCAGTACTGAACCTTGGGGGACACTCTCAGCAATGGAGCACTTGCCTGACTCCACCCTCTGCCATCTGATTATCTGAGATCTGTCTTGCAAGTAATCTTTAAACCACTGTGTTGAGTGGTTGTCCAGTCCCGAGAGAGATTAGCTGCTGGATGAGATATTTATGGTCTACTAGATCAAAGGCCTTGGTAAGGTCTATGAAGACTGCACCAGTAAGTTGGCCTTTGTCTTGGGCAGCAAGGATGTCAGATGTTAGACTCACCAGGGCTGTATCAGTACCATGTTGTTTTCTGAATCCATGTTGTCATGGAGTGAGGAGGCTATGTTGTTCAGCATATGCCTGGACTTGTTGGTATACAATTCTCTCAAGCATTTTATTTAGTGTGCAGAGAATAGAAATTGGTCTATAGTTTTTAACTAGCTCACTGGGTCCTCCCTTAGGGATCGGGGTAACCAAAGCTGTTTTCCAAGCTGAGGGGACTTTGCCTTCCATCAGCGACCTATTGAACAACCACATGACTGGCACGGCAATTTCTTGGTCAGCCAGTCTGAGCAACCTGGGTTCATCCTTGTCATAGCCTGGAGAACCATTTGTCTTAATGTTCCTAATGAGCTTTAGGACCTCAGTTTTTTGATGTTAACCGTCCTAAGGTGAAAATTAGGTGATGAGAGGAGATTCAACGAGTCATCCGAAGATGGCTGTTTTGGGCTGCAGAGATGAACCCTGTACTTGCCAAGGTCAGTGAGGAATTCATTAAAGGCATTTGTAGCCTCTTGCAGGTTCGTGTGGTGGACATCTGCCACAACAATGTCACAGGCATTTTGCGTGTGGTGGCCTTTCAGGAGCACATTTATTTGGGACCAAAATTTCTTGGGGTTAGAGATTTTTTGTTTGTAGGTTCTTAAGGTACTGTCACTTGGCCTGTTTTAAATCTTTTTTTACATGAGTTTCTGAGCATTCGGTAATGGACCCAGTCATTGGTTAAATTAGTGGACTTGTACCTGCCCCAGGCCCTGTCCCTTTCCCTCATTAGTTTTTTTAGATCACGTGTCAGCCACCTAGACTGTTGTCCTTTGCTGTCATTTGTTTTAGAGGGCTGTGTTTGTTGGCCGCCGAGAGGAAATTCTTGGTGAAAAAGGCCAGGGCAGAGTCCAGGCTGAGGGCAAGATTAATTTGAGCCCAGTCAATTCCCGACAGGGTATCCCGGAATGACATAGCATCGAAATTGGAGTAGTCGCGTGCCAGAAAGGTACGGGGAGGTGGAGTTAGATAGTCATGTTTCCATATACCAAAGATGGGGGCGTGGTCACTTAAGGAGTCGGCAAAAGTACAGATCAGCTTGAATCTATTGGGGTTAGACACCTGTTCTATGGACATGTCTGAAGGTCACTCCTTTTTGGAATTCCATCTGTACTCATCTGGTCCCCTTATTGGGACTGTCAGATGCCTTTAGGCCTGAAATTTGCATTTAAGGAGACTTCTCTGTACTTTTAACATGCAACCAAAGACCTCATATGGCCCCGATTTCAGCCTGTGCCGAGAAAGTTATTTTGCGGCACTGGCTAGACCAGGTTACTCTCCAATTTCTGGAATGGTATAGGGAAATCCTGTTTGCTTTATATGCCAAATGTCTAGTCGCAAACCTTTCTGGTTGCCTTCCCAGGTATAAGAGGATTTGGGAACCACTGCAAGCCTTGTTGACTATATAGGACCAGATTTTTTAGTCTTTATTTACTCTTACAATGTGTATATCACCTATAATATCCTCATATACTTATAGATGAGAATCACAATTCCAGGGAGAGGAGCCTATATGAGAACCAACACTCCCTTTGGTGATGGGGAGGGAGGGAAGGGGAAGGGTATGGAAGGGTTGGTAGTAATAGAAATTCCAGACAACATATCTCTATTCAGCAGAGATTTTACTTCATGACTTGGCTCTTTAAATTGTCTATATTGTATTAAGCCATACATTTGGAACCTGTTCTGAATCTGTGGATATGGTCACATGTGTTGTTCAATTGTAGCTCAACTCTGCTTTATTTCTGAATAAAGAATATTAAATTTTGAAAAAAAGGAGCAAGAAGCTGCTAGAGTTGCACTTATCTGAGGACAGTGTGGCTGAGAAAAAGGTCATGTCAAAAGAAAATTCAGGCTTGACTGTCTGCTGATGAATGGCACTAAAATTGAACTGAAAGCTGGATCAACTGATCTGATATTACAACCTGGGTCCAATGCTCAATACAGCAGCCTACAAAATGCTACATAAGTGCACTTCAGACTGAGATTGAGACTTGAGAGTGCGACTTGAGGTCTGGTGTAAAACTCCAGAAATCAGGAGATAGAACTGAATGGAACCGAATCAAACTCAACCACTTATAAAATTGAAAAGCCAGAAAATAAATGTAAAAACACTGAAGTCATTGAAAATTCTCCATGATAAGGACATTTGCTCATTGGACTATATCTGCACAGGGGTGCACGTGAGACTCTGACTCATCTAATACTAATACAGTATTTCCTTTTCACTATTGTTCTGGCACTGTTCTAAAATCACTCATGCACTACATGAACACTTTCTATATATAAATATATATATATATATATATATATAAAGAAAAGTAACATACTTTGTACAGTACATCAGGAACAAAATGAAACCCCTTTGAGTAGTTGACTTTCATTTTATTTAGCTTATTGTACCCCTCCCCCCACACACACACACCCTTTTAATCCCTCTCCCCAGGACAGCCTATTTGCTCCGCTATTTTATTTTTTTTTACTCTGGAGCCATTGTTACCCCATGTTGCAGTACTTCATGGGTAAGACTGCGTTCTCTGACTGTTTTCCCTCTATCTGGAATAATCTTCCTATCCACCTCTGCCTCTCCCCCCCCCCACCCTTCTCTTAAGCAACTTCTCATGAATCATTTTACTCCCTCCTGCTCTTAACACTTGTATTTTGGTTGCTCTGCAACCAGTCTAATTGGTCAGTTGTAAACTTTCATTGTTAGAATATTGTTACTATTTGTTTGCATTCTTATTCATTTTGTATTGCTTGACTGTTCTGCAGTTACCATCTGAATTATATTCACTCCCTATCCTTCCCCAGGTACACCTTAGATGAGCCTGTGTGCTTTTCCTGGTCACAGATTTGTAAATAATTTACAATTTCACCTATTATTATCCTTTTTCAGTTTGACTTCACACAAAATATCTAAAACTCAAATTTTAAATGCGATTCTTTTTCAGATTTGCTTGAGCCTCCCCTTGAGCAGGTTAGGGCCTCCCCAAGGAGGCTGGCCTCACCATTTGAGAAACCCTGCCATAGTACACCATAGTAGTAAATGGCACACTAACTCTCACTCTGCTCCCATGTAAAAATGTGACTCATGCTCTCAATTTTTTATTAGTCTAAAGATGAAACTCTCTTCTATTGGTTCTCTCTCAGTATTACTATGGTGAAGAGGGTATTCTGCCTAAGTCACCATAGTAACACTAAGTAAATAGGAGAACCAATGGAAGAAGAATTTGGTGTCAAGTACTCATTTCATGTTAGTTATGGCAGCATGGTCTTTCACTGCCAGTACGCACGAATGCACACTGTTTAAGGTCACTGTACTATTATTGAAAAAAAAAACTTGAAAAGGTAGGGGGGGCTGAAATAACTATATGCCCCCCCAAAATACAAGTGCGGTGGCCATGGCCTGACCAGCCCCCTCATTTTAGCTGCCACTGATTGGAATCCAATAATAAGGTTTTTCCTGGGCATCTATCTATTAAACTAGACACCTTTATGTTAAGATTATTTATTAAAATCCTCACCCCATCACATGCCTCCTCCCCTATGGACCAAAAATATGTGCCTTTTGTCCACAGTTTGGATGCCTGGTATAATTCAAATTGTGTTTTTATTCTTGTATCTTGTATGCAATAAATATTGCTATGCCCCTCCTGTAATGTACTGTATGTAATACAGTATGTAATACAGTAACCATTTTCCTATGGCTCTTTATACTATTCACATTTAGTGTGATTATTCTCAAGGAGCCCATAGGGTGTTTTTAATCAAAGGGGGAATAAGTTCTTTAAACAGAAAATATCTAAGGGGCTGTATTCAAGAATATTTGGAGCATCTCCTTCTTCTAGTTCATTTAACTTGGGCTTCATTCTGTCTCCTGTCATCAGTTTCTGATGTAATATCTGTTGTGGTAGAAGCTAGGGAAAAGGGGTCTGATATTTCCCCTTCAGACTCTGCTTGTTCTTCAGGAACAAGTGCTGCAAATTTATTGCCTTTTTTCCAAGGTTCATCTTTCTTCCCTTTACCTTTTGCGCTTACCTCAGTTACCTTTTTCCCTGATCTGTCTCTTTTCTGAGGCAAAGATTTTTTTGAGGGAAGTGAATGTCCTACAGGGTGGGGGGGCATTATTCTGACCTTGGGATGCCCTGCCTCATTTCCAGAGGTACTAGGTGCAGGGATCTCTTCTGGAACAGTCTGATGACTTCTGCTTTGATCATTTTCCTGAGTGGCGAGTGTGGTATTATCTTGAGATAGGGGGAGGCTATCAGGATCCGTCTCTATGACTGCTACATTCGCCTGAGCTGTACCCTCTGCACTTGCATTTTCTGTGCTCTGTTGATAATGCCTTCATGCGAGGGGCAATCTTCTCTGTTATGAGAGGCCCAAGGACATTTGGCATAACCATGTCCAGTATTTTCACAAAGGTTACATTTGAACAAGTTGACACAATTAGCAGAGACATGACCGTAACCTAGGCAGTGGCTACTGTACATCTGGGAGTATCACAAGCATTGCTAAGATGGGTGCGAGAACTACATTTAAAACATGACCTGGGCTGTCCCATGTAAAATAGAACCCCCCCAGTCTTTCCCAAGATAAAAGGTACCAGGCAAATGAACTGGGCCATTGTTTATAGTGAACAGTTTCACCTTAACTTTCCATCCCCCATTCCAGATTTGCTCACTATCAAGAATGATAGGGCTTGTCCAGTACCTCACATCTCTGTATTAGCCAAAACAAGATGTCTTCTATATTAACCCACTCTTTGCGAAACATTATAGTGATATTTTTACTGCTGGTTCAGCTAGGGAGACAGCCATGAATGGAATCCATAACAGAGTATTTTTCTGAGTTTGAGACAAACTCCAAAACCTATCTAAGCATGACACCATCTTGAAACTAATATCATAGTTTTCATTCCCCAAGTGAATTAGCACAAAAATCTCTGATGAAAAAAATTTCATAGGCCCCTTAAATAGTTGTTTGGCTACATAGAGTCTGTCCAGAGGGTTTTCTACCCCCCACACCCTTAAATACCAGTTGAACTGCATTTTGGCATGGAGTCAATTCTCCATTATTTTGGAACAAGTCTGCTAATCACAACATAGGGTTAAGCCAAATGTTTCTTGCTGGGTACTGTAGTATTTCAATTGGGGGTCCCATTCTATTTTCAGAGCTCTCAGAAATATCATTCATTTGTAAGCTAGCTACAGAGTTGGCAGATGTTCTTGCATTTGGACCCATATTCTCACTTATGCCTGTCTGTCTCTCCAAGATAGCTTGTTCAAGAACAACAACTGAAACATTAGGCATAACATTGCATGAATAATATATTTTATCTTTAATGGTAGCTGAATTGTATCTTTGTACATCACTATCATCAGGATTAAGGACCCAC
Organism: Neoceratodus forsteri; assembly: GCA_016271365.2. NCBI lineage: Eukaryota > Metazoa > Chordata > Ceratodontiformes > Ceratodontidae > Neoceratodus > Neoceratodus forsteri. Next base: position 591,279,064 of record CM028133.1, on the reverse strand, counting down.
TAGCCCTCTGACTTCTGAATCCAGCCCGCTTTTGTTAGCACTCGAGCTGAAGACCAGGGTATTTCACTATCTTGCACATTGTTCAGTTCAGCGCTCTGCTTCCCTTTATTGTGGATATTACAGGATTTAGCATTTATATTGCTCAGATTTACTGCAGAGCTACTTAAGTCTAATGCCATGTTAACAGTCAAATTTGTATTTGTAGAGCTTACCCAATGCTACAAGCCCAGCTGCTTTCATTTTCCTTTAGCTGAAGTCTTCTTTTTTGCATGCAGTGTTTCATTCCGCTCTAGGCACTCAACCTGTGGTTGAGTCATACTGCCAGCCAAAATTTACTTTCATGAAGTTACGTTGTTAGCATTTGTTGCTGAAGCCTTTGATGCAGGTATGTAATTTACCAGCTGTTTGGAACTCCTTGAGTCAGTGCTTGCTGTGTCAGGGAGGCGGTATGCAATGCTGACAGCTCAGCTCGCAGAACTTCTTTTTGGGCTCTACACTTTCTTTCTTTCTCTAGTACCTGTTACAGTAGCAATTCCTTATCCAAAATAACAGCGTTTTGTATCTTGGATACCTGCTGCATTGATTTATTCTTCTCTTGCAAGTTTTGCGTTACTTCTGAGTCTGAATCAAAAAATCCTTCAGAAACATCCATTTCTTCATTTTCCATACTTTCCATCTACTTGTTAGCAGCCTCTGGAAGGATGGGGCAGGGGAGGAGGCCATCTCCTCTTCCTCCACAGCACTCCTTCCTCATCCTGGATCACCTGGAGCATCCATCTTGGAAGACGGCCAGAAATTCCCCCAGAGGTGAGTAGGGGAATTTCCCTGGTGTTCTGGCCAAATTTTCCCCATTCACTAAAAATATCATCAACAGCTTAATCTGGTTCAATGTAAGTTGTCATACATCTATATCCCCCTCCCCCGGGACAAGGCTGAACATAAGCAGAATTGTCTAGTCCTCCTTTCCCAGTCAATAAAAACTAAGTAACTAAGCTATATTTCATATATTGGGGGAGCCAGGATGAATACTACAAGTGGTAAAATGTTTTCCATCCCACAGAAGAAGGAAAACCCAAGAAGGGATGTGTATTTAAGGGGAATTTATAGATTACAACTTCTACCCCAATAGAAAAAAAACCAAAAACAAATAACCTTTGAAATAGAGACTAAAACAAAAAGTGCAGATACAAGGCCTGCAGAGAGAAATACTATGAAACTTGGAAGTGCTAGAATATAGTCAAAGGATGAAAAAATTAACCAGAAGTCTGGTAGGAAGGATAATAAGGGTGAAGGAAAAACTCTGAGTCAGCCCACTATTCAATCAAATCAAATCAAACAAAGCAAAAATATTGTTGTGGCAGGAATTTCTAATACTTTATCAGACGAGGAGAATAATAAAAAGGAAAGAAAAACAGAACCTAAAAAAGAAGTGCTCCTACTGAAAAAAATATCACAAAGCGTGACATCAGATTTTTTTTCATTAAGAAAGACCATATTAAGATAGGAAATACAGAACAAATAAAATCTACAAATATCTAAAACCTGAAAACAGAAAATATGGATAAAAATAGGGTAGTCAAATGGAATATACGCAGAAGGAAGTAAACCTAGAAAATTTAGCTAAAGAAGATACCAGACTGAATCTTTTTAGCCCTCTAGACTAATCAGGGAACTCCATTATTTTGGATACAGCTGAACCCCCCCCCCCAAATACCTCTATACTAGCGGGTTCTCCAAATACTGTTTTTAACAATATGGATAAGGAAGTTGAGCAGATAAGTCTGAAACCTGAATTTCTATCACAATTAGAGATGCAGTGGATTTACAATCCACCGGCGAAGTGAACGTGAAGTGGCCACTTTGCGTTGGCACTTCACTACATGGAGTGCCCCATAGGAAAGACTCACTTTGCCTTGTTATTATTACTTTGCATTGTTATTCTGCCTTAAATGTGAAGTAAGGTGGAGTGACAACAATATTGGCAGCATCCCACCCACACAGTCACCAGAATGAATGTGCATCCCCAAAGTGCTACTGTCTTTTGTCCAGAAAACTCCCCCCAGTGCTGATGAAGTGAATTGAGAGTGAAACAAGAAATGCAGTCTCCGAGGGGCATGGTCTGGCACCGAGCAAGATGGATGTCTGACTCCTGAGCTCCTCATCAACAAAAACTATCTAACATCATCTTCAGCCATCTAAGCCAGACTAAATACTTTATCTATGAGAACAAGTAGATCAAAAATGCTACAGCTAATCTGCTAAATTATTTTAACATAAGATCTGCTTTATTGTCTTCAGTACTCCTGTAGAACTTGGAAGATGACTGCAAGACTTCATAATGGCTAACTCCGACAAACAGCTGAACCCTCTTGGTAAAATCGAAGAAATGTTTACTAAGTTATCTGCAGATATAAATTATCTAAATATTGCTACCAAGCAAAATACTCACAATGAAAACTATCGACTCTCGGCTTGCTTTCACAGAAAATAAAGTTTGCCTTAATGAAGAATCAATACAGGAGTTAAAAACAACTATTAGACTTCAAGACCGAACAATTAAAGAATTACAATTTAAGGTTGAGGACAAGGAGAACAGGAACCGAAGAAATAATCTCTGGATATTTGGATTCCCCGAAGAAGTGGAGGCCAAAAATACTACAGCATTTCTATTACATGCACTATCGCAAATATTTAAACTCCAAACCGGCAACGACCTAAATATAGAACACTCTCACCGATCACTAGGCCCTAAACCTTCTGCAGAACAAAGACCTAGGCCAATAATTGCTAGATTCCTCAGCTACGCTAACATTGAACTTATTATGCAGAAATCTAGAAAAATTGGTCAACTCACCTGGCAGGGACATAATATTTACATATACTGCGACTTCTCAAAGGAATTATCTGCTAAACGGAAAGCCTTTATACCAGTTAGACGGATTATGCATCAGGTAGGGCTCTGTTTTTCACTTAGATACCCTGCAATAATGAAGATCTTTATTGGAAATTCTTATAAGGACTTTCATACCCCGGAATCTCTAATGTCTTTTCTGAATAACCACACTGCAACTCACCACAAAGACTCAACAGCCTGACAGGCTCATTCTACAACTGATTCCCTGATTGCTACTAGCACTGACATGATTCCTGATGCTGTGTCCTCAGAGAAGGCAGTTATTATCTCTGACTCCCTCGATGTGCCATCAAGAAGGCAGTCTAATCGTGTGCAAGAAAAGTTATCATTTGGCACAGGTCATTCAAAAATACGATGTTGCAGTCCTGAAGCAACATATCATAATATGCCTAAATCTATCTATACTGACTTAATTATTCCTAATGTTCCTGTGCATAATAAATATGCATTGTTGCAGGACTTACCTACTCCTAATGAAAACCCTGCTGTAGAGGTGGGTATCTCGTCGGGAACCGATATGGACTGCAATCTGATGGAGGCTTCTAGGGCCAGTAACAGAGATAGTTCACCTCTTAAAGTGAATGAACCCCCGGAAAAGAAGCATCGAGGAAAGCGTAAAAACAAAGGTGACACTACACCTTTGAAACACTTGAAATGACTGTCCATAACCTTAATAACTTTAGTTTTTACTGCCTAACTCTAATCTGAAAGGCGAATCGACAGAGTCTATATACGAAGGATGCCGACAATCAGCCGATTACTGTGTTTTAATTGGTAGTTCAATCTACCCTCAACACTATCACCTCCTCATGTTTATATATAAAATATTTGCTTCTAGTAAACAAGCGCATATGTCGGTCATCATCGTATAAGTTGAGTGAATATCTCTTGGCACATGGTTACAGGGTCTGACTATATATGGCTAGGTATGCTTATGATGTTATGACAGCCTGTGATTAATCTTTTAAGAATGGCACCGAAATACACTTGAAAATTTCATTGTGCCCTGGTTTTATATTAGAAATTAATCATACGAGTGTGCCTAAAATGGTAGAACCTATGAGAATCCTGAGGAGGGCTTTGGAATGCTCGCTATGTCTGATGGCGGTTGCTGTGGTGGACCAGCTATATGGATACAGAGAACAGTCTCTTTCAGGACAACTAGCCAGTTAGCAGATAGATGTTTTCTGATACACTGTTAATGCCTGATCTCTGTGTCTTTGCATTTTGCATTTTTTACTGTTTAATTAATGGAGGCAATCCCCCTGCTGGTCAATGACAATATTTAATCTAAATACAACAGAAGCATTTCTAATATCAGTCAGGCCAATTATATCTTAATAGTTGCACACTTTTGGTTAGTTCTAACCTCAATATATAACTTAACCAGTGATTGATATGTAGTATATTATACATTATATGCATATATTACTTTATATCTGGAACTTCCCAGCATGCTACAATTTCTATAATTAGGCCAGTATAGATATTATACTCTATATTCTTGTAATATCATTACTGCCTCCTTCATATTTTTTTTTTTTTTTTCTTTACTTGCTGTAGTAACATATTTTTTACTTGTTACTGGTTCTCTCTTTATTAGAGGTGATGCTAGATTTGTTAATGTGAATGCAACTCAATTACCTCTAAATCTATAAGAGTAAGATAAACACAATATCTATTTCTTCGTTTTGGTGTTCTACTCTGTTTAATATTACAATACTTTTGTATTGTTATACAAGTTTTTGCTAGATTCACTGTTTTAAAGTAGATCGGATTGTACTTTACTTTTTTTTTGGTACTATCCTATCTCCTAATTGTTAAGCTACGTCCTACAGAACAGAGAAGTGGTCTTGGTCCCTATTTCCTTTCCCTTTTTAGACTGACCTTTCTTCTCTGCTCATCTTAGATGACCTTATTGTTCTATTGTTGCATAGTTCAGATACTTAATAGTATCAAGGTTATAGTGTTAGTAGAGAGCTGCAAGGAAGGAAAACAGAAAGATTTTATATACCTCTTTGTTCTGATGGTTTTAAATAGTTTTGCCAATAGTTTCTTCACAAGTAATATATATATTAAGTTGATCTGCATACCTTTGCCGAATATACTTGGATATTGGAGTCCCTTGACTTTATATCTACTTTATTGTAGATTGAACAATCTAATGTATGATGGCTAATTTAACATTATATACCTGGAATGTCAAGGGACTCAATGCACCAAGTAAATGTAAACAAGTTCTAATTATCTCAAGAAGCATAAAGCACAGATTGCACTACTGCAAGAAACTAAACTTTTGGATGCAGACAACTCCAGACTAAAATGTGACTGGGTTGGTCATGTATTTGCGGCCTCTGCTTCCTCCAAAAAAAGAGGTGTGGCTATATTAATTCATAAAAATCTGAAATGGAAACCTTCTAATATTTTGAAGGACCCGGTTGGTAGGTGCTTATTATAAACTTTGATACTCCCTCAGGGCCATTATCTATAGTTAACATTTACGCCCCAAACTCTGATGACCATCAATTTTTCTATAGGCTGATTCAACTTTTAATTTCCTCAGATCTGGTCAACTCTCCCTTATTGATTGGAGGGGATTTTAACTTTACTCTGGATGCATATATGGACAGGAGTAATGGTTCACAGGAAAGTCACCATAAAAGTTTAACTATAGTATCCTAGTTAATGAAAGATCTGGGCTTATCAGATATTTGGAGGACTCTTCACCCCAGAGATAGGGATTACACATTTTATTCTCCCTGCCACCAGTCTTACAGTAGAATAGACTACTGGTTAACTTCCCCTGCAGTTACAACTAATATAATAGAAGTTAATATTCTTCCTTTACTTATATCTGATCACTCCCTGGTTAAACTTTTATTTACTTGGGGTTCTCCCCCCTTAAAATTCCCCTCATGGCAATTAGACCCCTTACTACTTAAAGATCCATAATCTCTACCTTGGATTAAAACACAAGTAGAAGAATTTATTGCTTTTAATGACCCAAGAGATACTTCTATGGGTACTACATGGGAAGCGTTTAAAGCTACATTACGTGGTAAAATAATTAGTTTTACAGCACACAGGAAGAAATTTAGGGAACAACAGATTAATAACCTTGAAAACCTACTTAAAGCAAAATAAACATTATATTCGGCTAACCCCCGCTCCAATCCCTCCTCTCCTTTGCATTACGAAATCCTGCAACTACGTATGCAAATCAATGAGTTCATTTCTCGAAAAACAGAAATAGCATTATTAAGAATAAAACAAAAATACTGGGAAGGAGGGGAAAAGGGGAGAAAAATACTCGCTTACAAACTTAGAATGCAACAAATGGAGCGACACATTGCTGCCTTAAAAGATCAGGCAGGAGAAATTCTAACAAATTAATCTTCTATAAATGAAATTATGGCATCCTTTTAAAAAAAGCTATACTCCTCTTCCTCCCCAGCATCATCTTTGGATATTACTTCTTTTCTTGACAACTTAGCACTTCCCTGTCTTTCTCATGAGGCAATATGCTCCCTAGATACACCTTTTACTATAGAAGAAGTATAAAAGGCAAACTTCTTTCTTAAGTCTGGACGATCTACCGACGGAGATGGTTTTCCAGTCAAATTTTATAAGCTCTTGACTGAACAGTTATGCCCCTTACTATGCAACGTATTTCATGAATCTTCCAAGAGAGGTTATTTACCTCATACTATGACTGATGCAATTATTACAATTCTCCCTAAAAAAGACAAGGATGTTACCCTTCCGGCGAACTACCGTCCTATATCTCTATTTAACACAGATGGCAAAATCTTTGCCAAGATCTTGGCAAACCGTATAGAACCACATATTCCCAAATTAATTCAAAGATCTCAGGTGGGTTTTGTCAAAGGAAGGATGGGCTCCGATCATCTTCGTTCCTTAATTAATCTAATATATAAGGTCAAATTTCTTAATTCTCCAGCAGCAGCTATTGCTGTGGATTTTGAAAAAGCGTTCGATTCATTAGACTGGAATTGTCTCTATCTTGTGTTATCGCATTTTGGCTTTAGCAACCTTTTTTGCTCTTGGATCAAACTTCTTTATACAGCTTCTCAAGCGAGGGTCCTTACTAACTTCACATTATCCCAACCTTTTAAATTAGCAAGGGGCACCAGGCAAGGATGCCCACTTTCCCCATCCCTTTTTATTTTAGCTCTTGAAACTCTAGCTACCTTTCTAAAACAGAATAATGATATTAAAGGTATATCTACTGGGCATATGCAATACACATCACTGTCATATGCTGATGATATGCTCATCCTGCTAGAAAATTTAAAATTAACTGCACAACCACTTACTCGTATACTTAATTTATTCTCCAAGCTTTCTGGGCTAACAGTTAATTACCAAAAAACTGAGGTATTACCATTAAATAAATACGGTAACCCTTTCATGAACAATATCCTTGGATTTCGCTGGGCTCCACAAGGTATCACTTACCTAGGGATAAAAATTTTGCCCGATCTAGATAAGATCTGGGAAACTAATCTTCATCCCTTACTCGCAGACATTAAAGCAAATTTAACTAAATGGAAAAACTTAAACTTATCTCTTCCTGGTAAAATAGCCACTATAAAAATGAACATTACACCTAAAATTCTTTATTTGTTCACTTGCATCCCACTTAAAATCTTTCCTCATCTCCTTCACAATATCGACAAAATTGTAGGAGACTTTTTATGGGAAGGCCACATACCAAGGTTTAATCGTATTAAATTACATTCTCATTGGTCTCAAGGTGGTTTCAGACTACGCTGGTTTATGGCCTACCTTTGGGCATTCAGAGCCTCACAAACTATTTGGTTTTCTAAACCTAATTATAATGTACCATTATGGCTTGACATGGAAGCTTCCCTATCCCCAGTACAGGTCCCTAATAGCTTTATATTTTACCTCAACCTCTAAATTAAGAAAACATCCCACAATTAGTGCAACTATTCATTACTGGTTTAGAATGCATAAATGGTTTAAAACCGATCCTACTCCCATATCTTATACACCTATTTGGGGAAATCCCAAAATTACTTTAGGGAACAAATCAATATACTGCAACTTTTGGAAGCATAAGAACATACTCTTTCTGAATTATATCTTGACTGATAATGGTAATACGCTAAACTCTTTCAGTAATCTACAAACAAAATGGAATATTACTAGAAAGGAATTTTGGAAATATCTACAGATTCGTTCTGCTATACTCCCTATTATTCAACAAACCAGCAGACTGCTGCCAACCTCCACATACATTAATACATGGATTAATACCTCTTCTAGTTTAATCAGTAAAATCTATAAACAAATCAGAGATGTATTCCCGAACCAATCTCTCCTTGCTAGGAATAGATGGAACCTGGCATTGAAGGATAACATATCTGACTCCCAATGGGATGAATGCTGAAAACTTTACCATAATAGCTTTAAAGACATGTGTAGCATGCTTATTCAATATAAAATTTTACATTTATGGTATAGAACCCCCTTTCATCTACACAAAATAGGTTTACTACCTAACAACAACTGTTGGCATTGTAACTCACCAAAGGGTGATCTTTTACATATACTATGGTCATGTAAACCAATATCTAAATTATGGCACTCTATTCATAACTAAGTCTCTAAAATCATTGGTCGTCAGATCCCATTTGAACCTAAATTCTGTTTACTAGGAGTTATAAACAAAAATATAAAACTAACAAAATATCAGCATAGATGGTTACAGATTCTATTTATGCAAGTAAAGAGATTGGTTATAATGCATTGGAAGTCTCAATTAATACCTACTTTGACTGATATTCTGAATAATTTAACCTATACTGCCTCTTTGGAATGTTTTCATACTTGGCACTGGACTGACTTAATGAATTCCATCTCTGTTGGCAGAACTATTTAAGCTTCCTCCAAACACATAGGTGATATACACCATCAGACTCTCTAACTAGGTATTACCTCAAATACTAACACTTCTTTATAATAATCTTTTCATGCAGCTCTTTTTGTTGATTATAAAATTGATGACTATCTTAATTTGATCTTCTTACTATCTTTTCATCTCAGTACAGGTATCTAACTACATATAGATTTAATCATACATACAAAATCTTTTCTTTTTGAATGTAAGCTATACAATTATCATAATGTTAATTGTCATTATAATATGTTAAACATACTATTGCCTGCATTACATACTATATAATGTATGTCTCTACTTGTTTATGGTATCATGTACGGTATTAATTAATATGGATAAAAACTCAATAAACAATTTAACTGCAAAAAAAAAAAATAAGAAATGCAGTCTCCCAGAATTAATGGTGCCATGCAAATGCACAGACAGATTAAGATTGTGCTGTACACTCAAGGGATGCATATGAAAAGACACAACACCACCTAAAGTCCAGAGGGGGTATTGCTAAGCTTAATGGAGAAAAGGGAGCATGTGAGGAGGAGGACCCTGTAAAGGCATCTATCCTAAATAGATACTTTTGCTCAGTATTTACTGAAGAGAAGGTAGGGCAGGGCCCACAGCTCAGCATCATGGACACAGGGGGAGGAGGTGAGCACTACTCCCTTCACAAAAGAAAGGGTCCTACAAGAGCTGCTAAGCTCAGGTGGATAAGGCAATGGGACCTGATGGCATACATCCCAGGGTACTTAAGGAGCTAAAGGAGGAACTAGCAGAGCCATTAGCAGAATTGTTTAGTGAGTCTCTGAGCACAGGAGGTCCCAGAAGACTGGAGAAGGGCTCATGTGATCCCACCCACAAGAGTGGTAGCAGGAGTAGGCGGGGAACCACAGACCCGTCAGTCTTACCTCAGTAGTGGGCAAGATTATGGAGGCACTCTTAAGGAAAGGATAGTGCAACACCCAGAATCCATAGGGGCACAGGATCCAAGACAGCATGGGTTTACAAAGGAAGGTCCTGTCAAACTAATCTCATAGATTTCTTGACTGGGTAACCAGAGTGGTGGACCAAGGGGAGCAGTTGATGTCGCCTACCTGACTTCAGCAAAGCTTTTGACACTGTTCCACATAGAAGATTGATAAATAAGCTAGGTAGGCTTGGGGTGGGTCAGAAGTTGGTCAACTGGGTGGCAAACTGGTTGACTGGCAGAAAACAGAGAGTGGTGGTAAATGGTATACAGTCAGAAGAGATGCAAGTCACAAGTGGGTACCTCAGGGATCAGTCCTGGGGCCAGTCCTATTCAACATCTTCATTAGTGACCTCGCAGATGGACTAGAGGGTAAGGCTTGTCTGTTTGCAGATGACACCAAGATCTGCAACAGAGTAGATGATCCAGATGGGGTGGGCAGAATGAGAAGAGATCTGGATAAACTAGCAGAATGGTCAGAAGAGTGGCAACTGGGATTTAAGTAAAGAAGTGCAAAATCATGCACATAGGGAAGAGAAACCCTGAAGCCACTTATAGGCTGGGAGGGGAGTTGCTAGCAGTCACAAAGGAAGAAAGACTTGGGCATCACCATCACTGATGACCTAAAATCATCCAAGCAGACCTCTAAAGCAGTAGGTAAGGCTAGGGGGTGTTAGGGTGTATTAGTAGGGGTATCACAAGTAAGGGGAGGTAATAATCCCTCTGTACAAGACATTGGTTAGGCCCCATCTGGAGTACTGCGTGCAGTATTGGAGCCCACACCTTCACAAGGACATTAACCAAATTGAGGCAGTCCAGAGAAGGGCAACCAAAATGGTGCAGGGACTGCATCAGAAGACATATGAGGACAGATTAACGAGCTCAACATGTATACCCTTGAGCAAAGGAGGAGAGGTGATATGATCGAGACATTTAAACACCTTAAGGGCGTAAACAAGGTGAAAGAGTCTAACATGTTTAAATATAAGAAAAATAGCAGGACAAGAGGACACAGCATGAGATTAGAGGAGGCCGATTAAGGGGAATGTGAGGAAATTCTTTTTCACAGAAAGGGTGGTAGATGCATGGAATGGCTTACCACAATAAGTGGTGGCTATGAATACTGTGCAGGGCTTCAAACAGGCATGGGATAGGCATAAGGGAGCAATACAAATGACTATGAATAGATAGGTCACTGACAGAGCAAAGGCCGATGGCACATTTATAAGGTAGAAAAAGAAATGGGCAGACTTGATGGGCCTTGCGGTCCTTATCTGCTGTCAACTTCTATGTTTCTATGTTTCTATGTTTCTAACCAGTGCTCACAAGTCACAAATACAAATCTGGAAAGGAATGCATTTTGTCAGTTGGGGGATTAGTGCATGGGAGTAACAATCCACTACCAGTAAAGACACCACAAAGCAGTATAAAAAAATTCATGCAGGTGTGGTGGATAGCAGGTTCACACTGCTGCAATTACTCTGTAACACAATAAAAGGTGTCTGATTTAATGGCATGGATCACACACACACCCACACTCAAGTAATGCATAGCAAATTGAAAACCTTTAGTAATATAACCAAATGTTTTAAACAGACAAATTGTACACTGCTGCACCACAACAATCAGCAAAAAAATGTCAAGAATTACTGAAAATATTACTGTGTGTACATTAACACAGCTATACAAGAAAAATATAACCAAAATAGAAAGACTGCCTTTTTCTCCCAGTTAATCTACCTACACCACAAATACACCCCTTTCCCAAAGCACGCTTCACAGTACACAGACTGACTGTTCTAAATTAACATTCAAAATTCACACACAGCAATAAACACTCGATGACATGAGCACAGAAGGGTTTCCTACAATCGATGTACTAAAGTTTGAGCAAAAAATATTACTCAAAATGGCATTTTAAACAGCTTTTAGAGGTTTTGAATCACAGAGCTCTGAGAGCAGACTGTCTCCAGCTACCTCTGCACACACACTACTCAGGTCAGAACCGAGACTGTGCTGAACAATCTAGAGCCCATGTGACCTGCAATCCCATGAATAACTGCAGAATTTCATTTGGAGCTCAATCACAGGGTGACGTTACTTTGCCTTAAAATTGATGGAGAAGTGGTTTGGGGAAGGCAGAATAACGCAAAGACTTTGGTTTCAATGGACTTTGTGTTCCTCATTATGAAGCGAAGTACTCTGCTTCTCATTGTGGAGTTCTCTGTAGATTCCATGTTACTCAGCGAATAACTTCACAGAGCAAATTGAGGCCACTTCACCCACCACTACTTACAGTACTGTAAATCACATGCTGTACTAGAAGGAACGTGAATGCCTATGGCTGTACTTCCCCGATGGGCTGTAGCACAAAACTCCCAGACTTAAAAATGCTTATTAATGAGTACAATGGTGGAGTGGTGAAGCCTGGAGAGATACTGCAAAACATGCTTACAGTCAGGGTCGGACTGGCCCACCTGGATACCTGGAAATTTCCAGGTGGGCCCCCACATTTGGGTAAGTGGTTACCTTCTGAACTCTGAAAACTTTTGCATTTATCATCTTTTTTCTAATTAAATGGGGTATCTGGGACACTGTTGATAAATGTAAGATGCAAAGACTGAGCTAGTGTATTAGAGTGAAGTGGAATATTGATATGACTGTGTCACCCTGGGCCCTCCTCTATTGATTTTCCAGGTGGGCCCTTGTATCCTTTTTCCAGGTGGGCCCTCTGTACCCCAGTCCGACCCTGCTTACAGTACATCCAAGTAAGTAGAAAAAATATGAATATTATGATTCATGACGTGATCGTGAATCATGATTTGTGACTGCATTTGTGACCATGATGATGAAGAACGTGATTCAGTGTTGACAGTGTGAGATATCCAATATGAAAACTATATTGGGAACACGAATGACTATGGCTGTACTTCCCTGATGAGCTGTAGCACAAACTCCTCGACTTAAAAATGCTCATTAATGAGTACAATGGTGGGGTGGTAAAGCCTGGAGAAATACTACAAAACATGCTTACAATACATCCAAGTAACTAATAAAAAAATTAATGTTGTGATGCGTGACATGATCATGAATACTGATTTGTGACTGCATTTGTGACCGTGATGATGAAGAATGTGATTTGTATCACGAGTGACTCATGATGATGGTCCTGACTTAAAAATGCATATTAATAAGTACAATGTTCATGCAGAATTATGCACCACACCTATCCAGTACTCTGAAGGGAAGCCAAAGAAACAACCGTGACTTAAGTTACAGATGGAGATTGGGCCCTAAAGAGATGCAAATGCACAGACAGATTAAGATTGTGCTGTGCACTGAAGAGATGCAGATACAAAGACACAACACCTAACCAGTGCTCACCATCAGAAATTCAAATCTGGAAAAGAATACCTTTGCCAGTTGGGGCGGGCCGCGCGGGGGCCGGGGAGCAGTGTACTGCACTGCTGCAGTAACAGTCAATAGTACTAGTACCAGTAAAGATACCACAAAGAAGTGCAAAAATCACACAGCTGCAGTGGATAGCAGGTTCACATTGCTGAAATTATTATGTGGCACAATAAAAGGTGTCTGATTTGATAACACACATCACACACATACTCACACACACATTAAGTAATGCGTAGCAAATTGAAAACTTCTGTAATATAACCACATGTTTTAAACAAACTAAAATTATGCACTGCTGCACCACAACAATCAGCAAAAAAATGGCAAGAATTATTGAAAATATTACTGTGTGTACATTAACACAGTTAAACAAGAAAAATATCACCAAAACAGAAAGCACTTTCTTTTTCTCCATGTTAATCTATCTATACCACTGATACGCCCCTCCCACAAAGCATACTTCCACTGTCTCTCAGTACCCAGACTGAATGTTGTACATTAACATTCAAAATGCACACACAAACAATAAACACTTGATGAAATGAGCACAGAAGGGTTTCCTATAATCGATGAACTAAAGTTTCAGCAAAAAAAAAATACTCAAAAAGGCTTTTTTAACAGCTTTTATAAGGTTTGAATAGCAGAGAGCTCTGAGAGCAGATTGTCTCCTACAGCTTCCTACACACACTAACCCAAATTGAGGCTGTGCAGAACCCATGAGACCTGAAATCCTATGAATCACTGCAAAATTCACCTTTGGAGCTTAAAAACAAGACGGAGCGAAGCAAAGTACATTGTTTTCAATGTACTTTGCCTTAAGAATTGATGGAGACATGGTTTGGGAAGGTGGAGTAACACAAAGTCATTGTTTTCAATAGACTTTGAGTTACCCATTATAACGTGAAGTACTCCGCTTCGCGTTGCGGAGCACTCTGTGAATTCACCTTCATCCCGCGAATCACTTCACAAATTGGGGACACTTCACCCATTTCTAATCACAATGCCCTGACACATTGACAAAATATACAATAAAGTCCTTAGCACACCCAGTAATGACAAATATAGTGTTTGTTGAGTCACTGAATTATATTAGAAATACATTTCATGGATTTACTAACCTAATATTTGATCATATGGAAAAACTGGAGAACAAAATGTGCGATCTGGAGCATCAGTTAGGAAGACGTAGACTATCTTTTTCTTCTGTGCTTATCCCAAGTACACTCAAAGATTCCTTAAATACACAAAAGAAAAAAAAATCACAAAGTAAGAGAAAGAATAAAAAAAGAAGAGGAAGAAAAGATCAAAAAATATAGTCCCAAAAAAGGAGAAGTGAAACAAGAAACTGTACCCATTCCAGCACCTTCCCCCTTAGAACCTTTAACTGTGCTAGAAAGGAAAAAAAAAATAACTAGACCTCTGGAAAATCAGCAGAATGCTGATGAAACTGCCCCAGATAAGATTAACAAAATTGAGATGGTGAAAGAACTAAGGGAAAACAGTGGTGAAAACCTCATTAGAACTGTGCCCCAAAGTAAGGCACAGTCCAAGAGGAATTTATTTTGGAAAGAAGTAACAATAAGGATTAAGGGATGACCAGAAAGGTTATGAGACAGGGGAAACATGGAGAGAACTGATAGGACATCTTTTTAATGCAGAATTATGGGTTAAAACAAATGCAGAGGATATAATCCTAACATACAGGGGCATCCAGGACAAGGAGTACCCAGTACTGTATATGTCTTGGTCACAAATATGGACTTGGCCAAAAAGGTTTGGTCTCAACAACAACGATTACATACCTTAGGTCTTGAAATACAACCCCCTGTAACATGGTAAACTGTTTAGGATAATGCAATGACAGAGGGGGAAATAATGGGACACATTTCCTATGAAACGTTTGCTGCAAAACTAACACACTTAAAATGGAACTTTATCCAACATGCAGCACCAGGGTCTGAAAAAAAACAAATGATGACTGTACTGTATCACTTTTTGGACTTAATGGAATTCAAGGTGAAAACAATGATATCTTAAAGTCCTTTGTCATAGTGCTGCTAACAGGTATTACTGAGCCTGAAATTGGGGAACAATATTTACAGAAAGCTGAAAGAATGTTCCCAAAAGGAATGGTATCACAAATCAATATAACTTGTACTTCTGTCTTATTAACAAGATTACTTCAAGGTGCACAAACATTTGATAAGTCAGCATTTCTGTTGATAGGTTTGAATGATTTGAAAAATCTTGAAATAACATGGAGTGAAAATAAGAATGAATGACTAGAAAGAAAGTATTCCCTAATTTCAGGCTGTAGTAATAACAATGAACTATTTAATACTAACACAAATTTGCTGTCTTGGAACATGGCTGATATATCTGGAAAAATGGCTGATAATGACTGGGAACAATTCTTAAGTAAATCTGATGTCATCCTACTTTAAGAAACCTAGATTGAGGAACCAGTGAACATAAAGGCTTTAAGGCATTCCATGCTTCAGCATTTACAATAAAACAAAAGGTAGATTTATGGGTGGCTTAACCATATATGTATATTAAAATTGGGAAAACTATTAAGATTAAGGTAACCCTGAAAATAAGCACAAATTATATAATTATAGCTGTGAACTGGGGTAAAAATGTATATATAACATAATTTATGTTTATATTCCCCCATCTAAATCTAAGTTTGATTTAATAAAGATCTGGGCAAGCTTGAATAAAAATATTGATATGGCCTTCAAGAGGTATCCACAGAGTATTATCATTACTGCTGGAGATGTTAATACCCAGATAGCCAATTATGATCATTTGAGTATTCTGGAAACACAATGAATCTTGGTCGATGTACGTCAAGAAAAAGTATGGAGAGGGGTAAAAAACAATAATGGCTTTGAACTCCAGAAATTAATTGAGGAGAAAGTTTTACTAATTCTTAATGGTAGACTACCTGGTGACTTAACTAGAAACACAACATATTTTGCTCATAATGGGCCAAGTCTAATCGATTATATTCTGTAAAGTCCAGAAAATTATAATTCTTTTAGAAAAGTAACCATTACGATGGAACCGGCTAGTAACTTCATGGACAAAACATCGCAGGAATAAAATCATGGTCCAAAATACTGTAGAGTACAAAACAAAGTCAGAGAAAAACATCACAGATGGAAATGTGCACTGCAACAGTGCAGCTACAGATGGTTGTGAGGGTGGAACTATCCGAGTGGCGAGTAGGTGCTGCCAGGGCTGGTAACCAGGACCCCACCAGCATTGCAGCAAACCATTCAGGCATCCATGCCCCACCCAGAGCATGCCCCTCTGCATTGCAGTGGCAAGGAGACAAGCAGTGCAGAAACACAATGCAGCCCAAACAACAACATAACAGGGAACATGGTAGGAGAAGCCTGCCCTGCTGAACTGAGGACAAGGGACACACAGGGTGCACTGAGCATGGGACAGCAGCAGAAGACAATGGCTACATCAGGAGCCTAAATGACAGGGCAGAGATGTACAGGCAGGGTCGAGGCAGACAACTGGTACAAAGGTGGGAGGTGTGTTGTCCAGACCTGTGTCTATCCACCTGTGACATTCCTTCCTGTCCCTTCATGCTGCAAGCCATTGGCCATGCCAAATGCATCCCCACACTGGCCCCATCCCCTGTTCTGTGTGGTGCCAGGGGCATGCTGCGTTATGGTTTCCATCCCCATGAGGCCACTGCCGTGCTGCTTGGCTTTCTCCGTGATAGCCCTGGTCCACCTGCACACTTCCATGACCCTAGTGCACTGTGGCCACCTCATTGTATTCTGTGTGTGGTTTGCTCCAGGTGTGGGCAGACATGCCTGTAGGCACCCATGGTGGGTGTCCTGTGTCCCACTCACGCCAGTGGTGGTTGCCCCCTGCTGTGTTCCCTTCTCATGTTCCCCTGTGCTGGTCACATGCACTGGTGCCTACTGTTGTTTTGTGCCAGTTAGGATCAACATGCAGTGGGTGGTGTTTGCTGCCTGAATTTTCCCTGGCATGCCCTGTTTTGTCCCATAACGTGTTGTACCACCGACATTGTGGGCGGTGATGCTTTTGCCGCTTTGTTCTGTTTGCCGATATTTTGTCCTGGGATGTAACTGACTGGTTCCATTATGACTAGATCTGAAAGTGACCATGCCTCTTTGGAACTTATGATAGATATTGATGGAGCAGCTAATAGCCTCGATGAACCTTGTAACCCAAGTGATAACTGTGATCGCAGGATAGCAATTGCCATTATGGCAAGTGTACATCACTGAAAATTAATTTCGGTGATGTGCACTCAAAGCGAAGAAAGAAAGGTGCCTGAAAACTACAGGCTTTCTGTTTAATGATATGCCCCCCGCACCCCGCTACTTTTAGATTCTCAGCTCCAAGGGGTGCAAGTCGGAGGGTGAAAACCTGCTAAAAAAAAACATTAAGCCACCTGGCAACAAAAAAAAATCTGCACCGGACCTGACCCGAACCCTGTGCCCTGCACTTCCCCAGTGAGCATCCACCCCACCACACCAGCAGTCCAGCTCGGCAGCTGCCCACCACACCCCATCCCACATACCTTCCCTTCCCTTCTTCCCCTCCCACGTACATGTATACATGAGTACATCCTGTTGCATACCTCGCCCAACTCAGTATCTGCTCACTCCCCTGCCAGGTAGCTGTTTACAGAGGCACTGTGATTGAGTCACCTATTCTGTAATTGTCCAATCATGGTCATCCTGTTCAAGGTATACCTTGTAACTCACTAGCAAATTTAGGCATATCCAGTAAGAAAGTTATGCTGCATTCAAAATTACAAACCAGGGAGATTGATACTGTGCTTGACAATTGGGAAGAAAAACTAAATGAGGAAATTAATATCGACTCAATACACCCAGATCGGTTAGCACAAAAGTTCTGCCAATTAAATGAAAACATAAAAAACTGTGCAGGATTCTCAAAAGGGATGCACCCAGTACACCTGAGATGCATCCCCAATCCACCAATGCATCGCAGATGCATCACACACCACCCATAATGATATACAGTGCACCTGTAGGGGTTGTGCAGGTGTGTGCAGCCCCATTCAAAACCCATCTTGGTGGAGCATCCCCGTAGCAAGTCTGGAGATGTCTGTGAATGACAGTTACTATACTACTGAAAGCCCATTGGTGGACCCTGTCAACCAATGTGTTTGCAGTGTACACAATGATGTGAATGACACAGTACAGTACACATTGCTAGCCCATTGGTCAACTGAGTCCACCAATGGGCTTACAGTAGAACAGTAGCTGTCATTCACAGACAGCTCTTTCAGCCAGCAGCCATGGTAGAATGCGGGTGGGTTGTGATGCCCGCCAATATTCAGGAGCTACAGGGATGGAGGAGCAGGGTGGGGAGAGGGTGCCTGTGTGGGCACAGGGTGGGAGGTCTGCAAGACTACTGTGGGGGTCTTATGGAGTGATGTCAGTGGTGCGATCAGGTTGAGGTGGGGATTTTGGGTTTCTTTGTACATATATCTACCTCTGCAGTGTGTAGCATGACAACAGGGATGCAGGGCTGGGAAGGGAGGGGGTTCTGTGCACATTTATCTACCACCGCAGTGAGTGGCATGGCAATGGAGACTCGGGCACGGGGTTGGGTGGCAATACCCTGACAGGGGTGCTGGGTTTGTGGCTGTACTGCCACACATGCAGGGTGCCCAGCATATTCCACTGGGTGAATCCCAGTCAGTGCATGCAAATGGGGCCATAATGACATGCAAATGGCCCCATTGCACCTTGTATGCCTAATAGCCCCATTTGCATGTCTGTGGCTGTGAATGGCAGCTTTCAGTGCAGCGCATCGGGAGATGCGCTGCCCCATGGGATTCCCAGGCCAACCAGGGGAGTTGGGCTAATGTATCCAGGGCTAGGTGCAACTGTGGTATTCACAGAGGGGATGCGCCAATAGCACCCCGGTGCATCTTCTGTGAATACCACAGTGGGTGCTCGGCGCATCTCATTTGCGTTAGGGCATCTGAGATGCACTGAACGCATGTCCTTTGTGAATCCTGCCCTAAATAATATACACAGAGAAGAATAAAATCTAATAAAAAAGAATTCATTCTTTGACAATTTGTGTTATGAAGCAAAGAGGGAACTTAATAAACTAATAAGATGGCCCAAAAAATATGCCACTAGAGCAAACTTTTCAGATCTCAATAAAACTAGATAATCTTATACCAAATTTTTGCAACCAAAAAAAATAGAGGGACAAAATAAATAAATAATGGAATGAGATGTTAGAGGTAATACAGACAAATGATGACCTAAGATTCTGGAAACTGGTAGCAAAGGGCTGTAATGCATATCAACATTCTTTGACAGTTCATGTCCCAAAGGAAAACTGGGTTAAATATTTTAGTGAGATCTTTAATAGTGAAGAACCATTACAGATAACTTCTCCTATTATTAAGAATATAATGGATTACACATATGTTCCTTGGTCTTTACTGAGAAAGACATTGAAATAGTTATTGTTAAATTAAAAAATAATAATGCCCCCAGTCACGATTTCATCCCTCCTAAAATTTGAAAAAATTATAGAGATTTTTGCATTATTGTATTTACATGATTTTTCAACTTATGTCTGAGTCATAAATATATTTATTTATTTATTGAAAATTCAGATTTGCACCCTTTGTGTCATAGACTCTTTTGCAAAGGCTCCTTGTCAGTTAGTGTAGTATACAAACAATGGTGTTAATAAAGGTGCACCACAATCAATCAATATGTTACATAAGAAGTACATGAAGGAATGTAGCATAAAAGATTAATACATCCCTAAAGACTGAACTAATAATATAATAGTCATAAAAAGGGCTCTGTATATGATCCAAACAGTTTTAGACCTATTGGTTTATTGAATATCGCTTCAAAAATATTTACAAGAATTCTACTTGATAATATAACTCTGCAGATAAAAAACAGTTTAATATTATCTCCTTTCCAAGCAGGTTTTAGAGAAAACATTTTCCACAATTGATAATATTTTCTGTCTGGCACACCTAATTGAAAAATATGTTCATATAGGGAAAATGAAATTATGTATCATATATGTGGATTTTTCGAATGCTTTTGACTCCATTAATCAAAATATTTTATGGGAGATCCTGCAAAAAAGAATGTCACCCCCATCACTCCTGCTCCCTATCAATTTATTATATTCAATTATGCATACTGCAGTTAGAAGTAACAATAAGGGTGACCTGATTTTTTTTCCTCCAATAGAGAGGTTAAACAGGGTTGCCTTTTGGTACCAGCTTTATTCAATATTTACATCAATACTCTACTAGAATTTGAGGATGTGAATAAATTGGATGCTCCTTGTATAAACAAACAAGTAATTTACTCCCTAGCTTATGTGGACTATATTATTCTTTTTTCTTATCTAAATCTGGTTTACAAAGGACAACTGATATTTTTACAAAACAATGTCAACAATTGGAACTTAAAAAAAAATCTAAATAAAACTAAAACTACAGTAATGGGTCCCCCATCCACTTGTAAAAAATAATGTAAAAATATATATTGGGAATCAATTAGTGGAAGTAGTAAACGTGTATATATATATATATATATATATATATATATATATATATATATATATTTATACCATGGGGATGAGAGCATTCTCAGGAGGATAACCTGTGTTATTTCCACTGCAGTGAGGATAAATCCTGATGACATCAGCAGAGTGAGAATATTGATATTTATCCATACTCTGCTGATGCCACCAGAGTGAGGATAAATGCACTGCAGCTTGCATTCCAAAGGAAACTGCTTCAGAAAAAAGTTTCTCTTTCTCACTGAAGCTGCAACTTACTCAATTAGCTTTGCAAAAGACTCTCACCTATGTCCCATTGTGTTTCTAACATTGCTAGCCCATTACTGTGCTGCTCTCAGCTTCAAAACAACCTGAATTCTAAATGAAAGTCGTTTACAAAGCAAGTTCTGTTTCTCAGTGCTACCTGCAGCAGTTTGTCTTTCTCACTGAGCCTCTGACTCACTCAATTAGCTTTGCAAAACACACTCACCTGTGTTTTTGACTCCCAGTCCATTCAGAACACACACACATACACACACACACCCACACTGACAGCACACACAGAATGAGCAGGAAACACACAGACTCAGAAAAAAAATGTTCCTGCAGCTTTCATCCCTGTGGTATAAATCGCACACATGATGGGCAGATCATGGCATATGAAAAATATTCTCACTCCTACCTCGTGAGCCTTCGGCACTCATGAGAATACACAGCTCAGTCTGCAGGAGTGAGAATATTTTCCATATCCCACTTCTGCCCATCATGTATCCCATATATACAGTATCTATATAAATAGGGGATACATGATGGGGCAGAAGTGGGAAATGGAAAATAGTCTCACTACTGCAGAGTGAGTTCTGTATTCTCATAAGTGCTGAAGGCACAAATGAGAATGTACAGCTCATGAGGCAGGAGTAAGAATATGTTCCATATCCCACGATCTGCACATCATGTGTGCAATTTATACCATGGGGTGAGAGCTTCAGGAAATTGTTTTCTGTTTCTGTGTGCTTTCTGGTCATTCTGTGTGTGTGTGTGTGTGTGTGTGTGTGTTGTTCTGAATGGACTGTGAGTCAAATACACAATGGGAAACAGGTGTGTGTTCTGCGAAGCTAATTGAGTAAGTTGTAGCTTCATTGAGAGAGAAACTGTTGCAGGTAGCACTGAGAAAGAAAAACTGCTGCGTGAAGGAGTTTCCTTTAGAATTCAGATTGTTTTGAAGCTGAGATCAGCACAGTAATGTGCTAGGAGTGTTAGGAACACAATGGGATACATGTGAGATTGCTTTGCAAAGCTAATTGAGTAAGTAGCAGCTTCAATGAGAAAGATCAACTGCTTTCTGAAGCAGTTTCATTTGAATGCAAGCTGCAGTGAAGATATCCTCACTCTGGTGGCATCAGCAGAGTGTGGACAAATGGCATTTATCCTCACTCTGCTGTTGTCATCAGGATTTATCCTCACTGCAGTGGAAACAACATAGGATATTCTACTGAGAAAGCTCTCACTCTAATGGTATATATATATATATATATATATATATATATATATATATATATATATAAATAAAACCTCAAATGCTAATTGGGCTAAATGCCTGAAAGAACAAATTAACAAAGCTAAATGTATACCCAAGGCATTACTGAAATGTAACATAGGAACATAGGAATATGACAGCAGAAAAGGACCACCAGGCCCACCTAATCTGCCCAGTTTGCCTAGATATCAACCAGGCCTTTCCTATAGATCCCCTTCCCCGTGCCAACAGACCTCTGTGCTTATCCCATGCCCTCTTGAATCCTCCCACCATCCTCTCCCCCACCACTTCCCTTGGCAGCCCATTCCAGCATTCCACCACCATTTTCTAATGTTCCTCTAAATCTTCCCCCCTTGATTTGGAATTCATACCCCCTCATCCTGGGTACCTCCTTCAATTGGAAAAGGCTTCCCACTGGCACTTAATTGATACCCTTTAAGTATTTGAAAGTCTCAATCATGTCACCCTTCTCCCTCCTCTGCTCCAAAGAATACATGCCTAGGTCCATCAGTCTCTCCTTGCTTGGTAAGTGGTCGAGCCCCCTTACCATCTTCATCGCCCTCCTCTGAACTTGCTCCATCCTCTCCACATCCTTCTTAAGATACAGCCTCTAGAACTGGACTCCATACTACAGGTGTGACCTAACCAGCTGGTATACAAGGGAATTATGACCTCTCGCCTCCTGCTGGTGATCCCCCTTCCTATGCAACCCAACATCCTGCTGGCTTTTACCACTGCCCTTCCACACTGCCTTGTCATCTTCAGGTCCTATAAAATGATGATGCCATGGTCCCTTTCTTCTTCTGTTACCTCAAGGGATCTACCCCTCCATCCAGTACTCCTCTTTCCAGTTTTTCCTGCCTAAGTACATGATCCTACACTTTGCTGTTTTGAACGACAGTTGCCACTCTCTGGACCACTTCTCTAACTTCCTCAGCTATCTACACATAATCTCAAGCCCCTCCTGCATGTCCACTCTATTGCTGATCTTCGAGTCATCTGCAAATAGACTCACTCTCCCTTCCAGACCCTCACCTGTGTCTCCTATAAATACATTAAACAGTAGTGATCCTAACACCGACCCTTGGGGGAGCCCACTGATGACCACGGTCTCCTCCCCAGGGTCCCTGTTAACCAATACCTTCTGTGTTCTGCCCTCCAACCAGTTCTGCACCCACCTTATTACCACCTCCCCCAGCCCCAGGCAACCCATTTTGTGCAAAATCCTCCTGTGTGGCACCAAGTCAAATGCCTTCCTGAGATCCAGGTAGGCCACATCCACCGACACCCCCTGATCCACCACCTTGGGGACCCAGTCAAAGAACTCTATCAAGTTTGTTTGACAGAATCTGCCATTGGCGAATCCATGCTGCATTGGATCCCAAAGGCCATTTGCCTCCAGGTAGCTGATGATTCTGTTCTTGAGCAGTTTTTCCATGAGCTTGCCAGCCACCGATGTCAAGCTCACTGGCCTGTAGTTGCTCACCTCTTCTTCTCCTCCTTGTGAAAGGGTACCACACCTGCTCATTTCCAGTCATTAGGTACCACCCCTGATCTTAAGGAACTGTTGAATAGAGTGGTCAAGGGAGCTGCCATTACATCGCTCAGCTCCCTCAATACTCTTGGGTGCACCCCATCTGGCCCCATGGCTTTGTTAATCTTCAGACCCTCAAGCTCCCTCAGGATCTCTTCTCCCCAAAATAGACTCATGTCCACTCCTTCCCCTACAACCACTGCTACCCTAGATTTACCTCCCTTCCATTCCTTTTCCTTAGTGAATGCTGACCAGAAATAGCTATTCAGCAGTTCAACCTTCTCCTGATCCCCCACCACCCACTCCCCTGCCCCATTTTTCAGACTGGGTATCACGTTCCCTGTTTTCCTCCACTTGCCTATCAACCCAAAAAAGGCCTTGTCCCCCTTATTGATTGCCCTGGCAATGCTCTCCTCCTTCCTTGCCTTTGCTCATCTTATCTCCCGTCCCACCTCCCTCTGCCTTACCTGATACTCTTCCCAATCTTTCTCCCCCTGCATTGTTTTAAATCTCCTGAAGGCTCTCCTGTTAGCTCTGATGTTTTTTACCACTTCCCTGCTGAACCACAGAGGCTTTCTTTTCCTCCTTTTCTTGCTCTCCTTCGAGCAAAGGTCTGTGGCCCCCACAATGGCCCCCTTTATCAAATCCCACAAATTCTCCATACACCCCAAAGCTTCCCCACACCTTCTAATGTCTGACGAGCATATTCCCCCATCCTTCTAAAATCTGCTTGTCTGAAGTCAAGCACCTTCACCTTGGTCTGGTTAACAGTGCCTGACGTGCATATCGTGAACCACACGGTACTGAGATCGCATGTACCAAGGTTGTCCCTCACAGATACTTCCCTTACACTGTCTCCATTCGTTAGCACCAAATCCAACACTGCTCTATCCCTAGTTGGTTCCCTGACCATCTGTCTGAGTAGAGCAACTTGAAGGGAGTCTAAAATTGCCCTACTTCTGATTGAGGCTGATGACATTGTGCCCCACACCACATCCGGCAGGTTGAGGTCCCCCATCAGCAGCACCTCTCCCTTAGTTGCCATCCTTAGGATCTCTTCCGTCATCTGATTATCCACCATTTCTTGCTGCCCTGGTGGCCTGTATACCACTCTGGTGTGCACCACCTCACCGCTCCCTGTGGTCAACGAGACCAATAATGCCTCTGTGTCCCCCCACCTGCCTTGTATTTCTGTTGCTTTAATCCCCTTCCTCACGTAAAATGCCACCCCCTCTCCTTTCTACTATGTCCCTCCTAAACAGCATGCATCCTGGTATTGTCATGCCCTAATCCTGCCCATTATAACACCAAGTTTCAGTGATTCCCACCAAGTCTAAGTCTGCCTCGGCCATGGCTGCTGCCAGGTCCAGGACCTTGTTATCCAGGCTCCTGGCATTGGCGCACATGGCCTTCCAGACCAAAAACCTCTGATGCCCCTCCTTGTCCTGTCTCTCCTCCCTGTCCAGACACTCCCTCCCACTGTCCCAACTGGGTGCCTTATTATCTGGGGGGTTGAATGCACCCCTTGTCAGCTGCGCTATTGTTTGACTTAGCTTGCAACCCCCTAAACTCAGTTTTAAATTGTAGTGTTTTTCCATGAACTCCTCTAGTTTCCACTTTCCACTTCAGCATGTCTTTAACTTCCCTATTTAAATGTAGCCTATCTGGGGCAAAGAGGCTTTCATTCTGCCATGTGGTCCCCCACTACCCCACCAGCCCAAAGCCTTTCTGAACACACCATCCAGAAAGCCAGCTGTTAAACTCTGTTATCCTCTGCTTCCACTCTGAGCTAGCTCTTGGAACTGGCAGCACCTCTGTGAATGCCAAAGATCTAAACCTCAGGCTGCTGCACAACCTTGCTAGTGTTCCAAATCTTGTCGGCCCCTCCATCAAACTGTGCCCTGCAAGGTTATTCGTTCGCAAGTGGAAGATCAGGTGGGTTCTCTCATCTTACTGTTTCCCCCAGGAGGGGATTTGATGAATTACCTCTGCTGCTATCATGCCTGGCAAGCAACTAACCCAAACCTTAGTACCCTTGCCCCCTTACCCACCCAGCTAATACCCTTAACAATGGAGTCCCTGAAAATCAGGACCATGTTCTCCACCCTTCCTGAACTGGATCCACTCCCTGCCAGCTCTCCTGCATCCCTCACCACCCTGTCTTCCCTGTGTCTTATCTCCCCTACCCCTGTGCCACCTTCCCTAGACTTGGGCTCCCCCTTCATAGCCCCTACACTCTGTTCCTTCCAGAGGCTACCCCTTAGACTTCTACCTGTAGCCCCATTGTCCCCAAGCCCTATGCCCCCTTCTGCCTCACATACCCACTTTCTGTGGCTAGCTGTCTTTCCTGCCCTGTCGAGCACTCTCCTGCAGTGCAGCAAGCTCAATTTCCTGCCCTTGTCATGCCCTCTCCTGCCTTGTGGCTGGTTTAGCCAACTCCCCCCACCTCCTTTTCCACTTTGCCTCATCTAGCACCAGTGAGAGTCATTGACAGGGATCTTGGCACACTACCCTCCTGTACTGGCTCCCACTCTTTATTTCCAACTTTGGCCCCCCCCTGCATGTTTGGGACTGTTCTGCCCCTCAATGCCCTGCTTGTTTCTAGGCAAGCCTGATGCTTGTGTACCACCCCCCCGCCCACCTGGACTGGCTCCCCTGAGTGTTCCCTGGCTCCCAATGCCCCTTCCTGGTCTCCACTGTCCTGAGTTGACTTCCCCAGTATGATCTCCCCATGATCACTGTCTGCCATCACCCTATTTTCCCTCTCTGGGGGAAGGACCTCTGCTTTCCCCTCTCCTGTTGGCTTCAACAGGACAGCCCTGTCTACTCTCCCCAGACCTGCTTAGAACTAACTTCCCCAACCCATCCTCTTCCTGGGTCTGTAATTCAGTGAACCTATTTTTGCGTACGATGTCCCCCAACTACTCTTCCCCTACATGGGCTCCTTCCTCCTTCCATCCCATATAGTTCATCTGAGTCCCCTTCCCCCAACCTGCTGCCATTCCTTATTCTCTTGCATCTGCCCCGTGCTGATCATAGGCCCATCCTCTGTCATGCCCCTATCCCTCCACTCTGCCCACCTCTCATGTTTATCATTATCAACTGTCCCCATTGAACCCCTCCTTTTTTTTTTTTAACCAGAGAGACATACTAAGCTGATGCTTGTTTAGAGGTATGACCTGGAAGCACAAGGAAGTTAAGTGACTTGCTCAGGGTCACACAATATGCAAGCGGGGGCCATGGGATTCAAACCCAGGTCTCCAGGTTTGCAGTTCAGAGCCTTAAACCACTGCGCTATACTGCCTCCTTCTCCTAGTGCAGCTCGCTAACCCCCTGCCCCCTGGTACCTCGACCAGATGTTCACCACCGTCCTCATTTCTATCTCCTCCCCCATAAATTCCCTGCCAATTTTCTCTCCTACCCCTACTCTATTCTGATACAGCAAGCATCCATCTCAGGCCCCTTACTTCCTCCCTTTTCAAGGCCAACTGCCTGCACAGATAAAACCCCCCATCCTCCAAACCAAGTTCAGCATCATGGCCAACCTGCACCTGGTACACCCCACAACCTTAATGAATATGCCCCCTGTTCTTGCAGTCCAGGGGCCTCACCTCTGTTCCGACCCCAGCCCCCAGCTTAATCTGGTTCAAGGTCAGTTGGCATTCATCTCTATCCCCCTTCCCTGGGTCATGCCTGAAAATAGGCAGAATTTGTCTAGTGCACTTACCCAGTCAACAAAAACTAAATAAATAAAATAAATAAATATTTTGCCAATGGCTCCTCACCATTTGTGCCAGTTGCTGGTTGTCTGTGACAGCCTTATACTGCTGATGGCCACAGAGGTGGTCCCTTGGTGGGGGGGCCTCTACTAGCTGATACCAGAAGTGTAGGTGAGCTTCCTGGTCTGTACAGTTTTAGGTCCCTTGGAGAATGTTGCTGGGGTGCGATATACTGCTTATGTGCTATGTTATGCTGGGTTTCAATGTGCATCAGTCTAAACAGGACTGCAGAGATGGTGAAGTGGCTAGTGTCACTGCCTCTGGTGCTGAAGATCCCAGGTCTGAGCCCTTGGTAGGGCACATCAGAATTGCCTAAAAGAACAGGGTTAGGACCCACATATCTGTTTATACAATGAGTACTGTAGGTCAGGAAGACGCAGGGATTAAGGGGTAAGCAGGAGCAATCAAATGGCTCACTACCACCTCCTAGTGTCTGGATAGTATAGCCTGCAAACAGAAAAATGGAGATATAGAAATGTAACTGACCAAGTCACGTGACCCAGGTCACCAATAAATTAAAGGCCAGCCCAGGGTAGGAGGCGGGTGGGGCAGTCAAAGCGAAGTGTCGATGGGCAAACACTGTTCAGGTGTTGCTAGATGCTCTATCTGTAGTTTTCTCAAATGCTGAACACCAGTCTCTTGCTTGGGGAGGGTGCCTGCTGCTTTACTGCAGCTCACACAGTGAGATGGGAGGGTTTTCTACAGCACAGCACCTATGGAGGAGAGAACAAAGACAGAGCTGGGTGTTAGCCACCACACACAGAGCTCCAGTTACAGGTGGGAAGACTGAGTGAGGTAGGGGGCTAGGGAGACTGACTGTACATGTGCAAAGTCCATTTCCCAATTCCTGAAATGGGTACTACTGGAATATTTGACATATCACACAAACAGCATATTTCTTGATATACTGTAGCTCTTCCACATCATGCAATCCTGGCAGTCACTAACCTCCCTGAAGCTAATGGTAAGGAAACAACAGTACAAAGCCCCTCTGACTTGCCTTAAAGTAATCCCTGTATTACAGTTCAAATGCCTTGTAAAGCTGCAGTCCACCAGAGTAAAGAATAAAACTATCTCCAGCACTTGGCTGACAGGAAATACTTTTCAGTCCTCTGTTTAAATACACTGTTCAGGTGTTGCTAGATGTTCTACCTTCTATAGCTCTCTCCCGAATGCTGAACACCGGCCTTTTGCATGGGGAGGGTTCCTGCAGCTCGGCTGCATGTCACACCGTCGGATTAACTATCAATATGTTGGGAATTCTGTTGTTCCTGCTTTCAAAGCCAGTGATACCAAAATAAGTCTAGTATTATTATTATATGGAGCAGAAGTATGGGGGCCTGAAAAAAGTAATATATCGGAAATCCCACTAATGTATTACTATAGAGCAGGGTTTCTCAAATGGTGAGGCCAGCCTCCCTGGGGATGCCCTAACCTTCTCCAGAGGAGGCTCAAGCAAATCTGAAAAACAACCGTATTTAAATTTTGAGTTTTAGATATTTTGTGTGAAGTCAAACTGAAAAAGGATAATACTAATAGGCGAAATTGTAAATTATTTACAAATATGTGACCAGGAAAAGCACACAGGCTCATATAAGGTGTACCTGGGGAAGGACAGGGAGTGAATAGAAACATAGAAACATAGAATTTGATGGCAGATAAGGACCACTTGGCCCACCTTGTCTGCCCATTTTCCTACCTAACAGCTGCAGATCCTAGTTAACCAACAGCTTACTTCCTCCTATCCCCCAGTAGGACTGCCTTATGTCTGTCCCATGCATTCTTGAATCTGCCCACTGTTCTTGACTCCACAACCTCCTCAGGGAGGCTGCTCCATGCATCCACAACTCTCTCCATGAAAAAATACTTCCTCACATTACCTCTGAGCCGTCCCCCCTCTATCTTCAAATTTTGCCCCCTTGTTCTTGCACATCTCTTTTTCTGAAAGATGCTACCCTCTTGGACTTTGTTGATTCCCTTGAGGAACTTGAAAGTTTCTATCATGTCCCCTATCTCCCTTCTTTCCTCAAGGGTATACATATTAAGCTCCTTTAGTCTTTCTTCATATGTCTTCTGGTGCAGACCCTGCACCATTTTGGTTGCCCTCCTCTGGACAGCCTCCACTCTGTCTATGTCTTTGCGGAAATGGGATCTCCAGAACAGCACACAATACTCCAGGTGGGGTCTCACCAACTGTCTGTACAGAGGGATAACAACTTTCTGTTTTCTACTATTGATGCCTCTCCCTATGCATCCCAATATCCCCCCAGCCTTTCTTACTTCCTTCTCACATTACTTGCCCACCTTTAGGTCATCTGATATAATTACCCCTAGGCTCCTTTCCAGTTTTACTGTTGTCAGTATCTCACCCCCCCACTGTGTACTCTTCCCCTGGGTTTTTGTTTCCCAGGTGCATTACCTTGCACTTCTTTGCACTGAATCTGAGCTGCCATACATTTGACCATTCCTCCAACCTTGCCAGTCCCTTCTCATCCTTTCCACTCCATCTTGTGCTCAACTCTGTTGTAGATCCTCATGTCATCTGCAAAGAGACATACTCTTCCTTCCAGTTCCTCTGCAATGTCACTTATAAAGACATTAAAAAGGACCGGTCCCAGTACTGAACCCTGCGGTACCCCACTAGTAATCCTCCTTTCTTCACTGTGGACTCCATTTACTACTACCCTTTGCGTCCTGTTGTCTAGCCAATTTTCTATCCAGGCTACCACCTTGGGACCCACTCCAAGGCTGGCTAACTTGTGTATTAATCTTTTGTGTGGACTGTTTCAAATGCCTTGCTAAAATCTAGGTAGGCATGTCCACAGCTCCTCCCTGGTCTACTACTTTGGTCACCCAGTCAAAGAAATCTATTATATTCATCTGATATGACCTTCCCATCGTGAATCCATGCTGCCTTGGGTCCTGTGCCCCACTGGCCTCTAGGTACTCAACAATTCTTTCCTTCAGAAGTGATTCCATCATTTTCCCTACTACTGAGGTCAAACTAACTGCTTTGTAGTTTCCTGCCTAATTCAGACAGTAACTGCAGAACAGTCAAGCAACACAAAATGAATAAGAGTGCAAACAAATAGTAACAATAATCTAAAAATGAAAGTTTACAACTGACAAATTAAACTGGTTGCAGAACAACCAAAATACAAGGGTTAAGCAAAAAAAAGGTACTAGGAGCAAGAGCAGGAGGGAGCGAAATGATCCATGAGAAGTTGCTTAAGAGAAGGGTGGGGGGAGGCAGAGGTGGATAGGATGAGTATTCCAGATAGAGGGGAAACAGTCAGAGAATGCAGTCTTACCCATGAAGTACTGCAACATGGGGTAACAATGGATGCAGAGTAAAAAAAAAAACAACAGAGGAGCCAGTAGGCTGCCCTGGGGAGAAGGGCTAAAAGTGTGTGTGTGTGGGGGGAGTACAATAAGCTGAATAAAATGAAAGTCAACTACTCAAAGGGGTTTCACTTTATTCCTGATGTACTGTATGTTACTTTTCTTTGGGGAGGTCCAAGATTATTTCAGTATTTGGGCAAGGCTCAAGATCTTTTCCTTGGCTTGGGGAGGCTCACTGTGACAACATCTGAGAACTAATGTTATAGAGCACTAATATGGGTTCCACAATCAGTTTCGAATGTGATGGTTAGGGCAAAATTGGGAAAAGTTAAAATAAACTGTAAAAAGGAATTGCAGGTAATAATAATAATTAATAATACTGACAATATGCTTCCAAAAATATGGCTTGGGGAAAAAATAAGATAACAATGAAATTCAATCTAAATGGCTTGTGACCCTTTAGAATGTGATATCCAAACTTAGTGTGCAACATTTATGGAATGGTGTAAAGAGAGGAATGACCATAGCACCCCAATACAAAGATCTTTTAAAGAAAAAATCTTATTCTTATGCACAAGAATGTGATATGACAACTATAAGAGATCAAAAGTGTGCTCCATAGTATAAACAAAACAAAAAAGGACATTTTATCAAGGAATATTTAATCACCCCATTTCTCCAGAGCAAAGAAAAAATATAACTTGGAAAAGACTTGAACTAACTATGGGTAAATACATTTACTTTAATAAATGTATCTCTAAAAATATAAAAGCTCAAGATGAACATCTATGTCCCTGTAACAAGGGATTCCATGAGTACCTAAGACATATTATTATCAATTGCCTGTTATATTTAAAGCCAACAAAACATTATCTTGATCAGACACTCTCTATCTATGCAAATATAAATTATGATGTAGGTTTTATATTATTACACCCTAGAACTCCCTCCGAGGCAATGGTCACGGCCAGCTTTTTTTGCATCAGTAATTAAGAACAAGAAAAGAACTTATAGGAGCTCAAATAAGATGTCTAAAAATACAGACATAATGTGATTAGTAAGCTGATTTTTATTTGTTAAACAAAGTTTTTACTGATTATGTGATATGGGCTTTCTCTTTGGGTCTACAGTATTGCACATTGCACTTTATGTTTTATAAAGTTAGTTTTAAATTGTGATAAAGTTAGTACAAATTTTAAAAATCATAATGTTCATTCATTATGATCGATCAATAAAAAATGAATTAAATTGATCTCCTGCCTGGTTTGGGAGGGTGTGGTGTTAAGGAAATCCTAAAGCCTCATTTCCCAACTTTTGTCACTTTATCCCTATCTGTATTATATATATATATATATATATATATATATATATATTGCAAAAAAATGCATCCATGCATCAGTTCGGGTTGTTACTAAAGCGACAAAAGTATAGAAATGTGCCGTTAGGGTTTCCAACCCTAAAGCTCCACCCTGCAAACACCGACAGATATTGGGGGGGCCTTGGTCATCAGTCCTAATGCTCACTCCATGCCATAAGTAAATAAGCTGAGATGGGTACAGTATAGCAGAATGGGGTGAGCATTAGGTCTGATGACCCCAAGGCCCCCCATTGTCTGTTGGTGTCTTCAGGGTGAGGGTGGGGCATAAGGATTGGAAACCCTAACAGCACATGTCTCTACTTTTGTTGCTTTAGTAACAACCCTAACTGATGCATTAACAATATTTTTTGCAATGAATTTCCTTACTTTTTGATAGTTTATTAGTACCCTTATTTGCCTGTGGGGCCCCTGCACTCCCATCCTTCATAACTATTGTAATGTCACAGTGAAAACGCAGGCCCTTCAGACCCTGTGCACCCATCCCACTGTTGATGTATCACCAAATTATCAGCATAGCCATCTTATTACCAGAGCACATGTACCCGATACACAAAATTTTCAAATGCGGACAAAACATGTAATTCTGCACAAGTGCAATGCCATTCTGTGCCACAGGTGCAAAAACACATTTTGGACAAGACTTGAAAAATGACAGTTGTGACATAAATCTGGGGTAAAAATATTTAAAATTTCCCATCTTACAATTGGGTGAACCGAAATTGCAACGAATGGTCATAGCTTTGGCATTTTTTCATATTTTAACCCCAAATTCTGAACATAGTCTTCATATGCCCCACCACATAAAACCTGTAGGTGAAAACATTCAAATCCATGTCAAATTGCCATTTTATGCCACAGGTGTGAAAACACATTTTTGACAGGATGTAAAAAATTACAGCTCTACTGTTCGTGAGGTAGTGTTAAAAAATGGCTATGTTGAAAATTTGGAGTAGAAATATTAAAAATGACTGAAGTTATGCACATGCATAGAAAGATTTCAATGACCGCACATAACTCAGCCATTTTTAAGAATCTTTTCACCAAATTTTCAGCATGGGCTGTTGGGGACCCCACCTCATGAACACTAGAACTGCCATTTTGTTAATCAGTCCCAAAAGGTGATTTTGCACAGCAACTGCAAAATTACATTCAAGGCCTGAGTAACGAAACAACAGTCACAGTGTTCATGAGGTGGGATCTCAAAAAGCCCATGTTGAACATTAGGTGAAAAACTACCAAAAAATGGCAAAGATAAGATATCATCATAAGTTGAAAATTACATTGAAATACATTACACAGTACTTACCTTGATTCCTCAGTTTGCAGTTGGGCTTTGAAGAGTGCAGATGTGTCCCAGTCCACAGAAGATGACAAAAAATGACCTCTGGTGGTAAGTATAGGGCAACAGGGAATGGGTGGTGGTAGGTGCTCAGTGGGAGGGTCGGGATGGGTGAGGGGGACAGCAGGGATGGTGAGGGACCATTTTCTTTTTTTTCAGACTGGCCAAAAAAGCTGGTGGGGAATGGTTTTCTTCTTTACAGGAAAAAATTAAATAACTATTTGGGGACACTGGGACTGGGCTCTCCAGTATCCCAAAGTGCTGTGAGGCTGGGCTACTATTGCTGGCATGAGGATTGGCCCCCCTGATGTCAGAAACAAAAAAGAAATAAACTGACTGTGTGGGTGCAGTGGCATCTGATACTGGGAATGAGCACCCGGTGTTAGATTATAAATTTGGGGACACTGGGAGTGGGCTCTCCAGTGTCTCAAAGTGCTGGGGCATGTGCATCCATTGCTGGTATGGAGAGTGGGCCCCCCTTATGCTGGTAACAATAAGAAAAATGGAAAGTAGGAGCATCTGACACTGGGATTGGGCATCCTGGTGTCAGATTATATTAAAATAATAAAATGCTGACAATGGGAGAGTGGGGGGGGAGGTGCCACTAGACACCAGGTCAACATAATGGGGGGGTGCCACTAGATACCAGGAATAGTGGAAAATGGGCTTTGGGGCATGCCGCTAGACACCAGGGAAAATGGTTGTCTCAAGGCTGACTTTACAGCTGACAGCACAAGTTCCAGCTGCAGCTGAGAAGTCAATAAAACCCTGGTGTTCTCATACAGAGAATGAGGGTAGAAGCAGTCCTCTTGCTAAGCTTGGTACCTGAGATTTTGGGTGACCAACAAAGGTGTTTCAGGGCACATTTTCTAAAAAAAATAAACATCAGAATGTAGCTGAATGGATCCTGTTTAGATAAGTTCTGATGTTTATTTTTTTTATATTTCATCTGTTTTTACTTGTTTTGTCTCTCACTAATGAGAAAACAAGATGGCAGACTCAAAAGCTCTACAAAAGTAAGGCAGGCTCTGTGTGACCCTTCATGCAAAAAAGTGTGTAAAAAAAAAAAAACATTATATGCGCAAAAAAAGAAAATTTGCATAAAAAAATTTTCATGCCTGACATATAAGTTTTCCGATAGTAAATAATGAGAAATTTAAACTTTTAATAACTTTTGAATAGATGAATATTTTTTCACCAAAAAGGTACATCTGTGACCAAAAGGTTTCCTACTCTGAAAATTTCAGAGCAGAACATAAAGTTGTTCCTGAGATACAGATGGACAAAGAAACATCAAGAGACCTACCCCTAGACATTGTCCATGTCAAATTTCATGCAAATCTATTGAACAGTTCCAAATTTATTAAGGTTCAAAATTTCAGGTTAACATAGAAAATGTGCACCCAAGCCTACCTATACTGGTGCTACTGTATCACTATAATATAGATAGAAAGATGGATAGATAGATAGATAGATAGATAGATAGATAGATAGATAGATAGATAGGCCATAGGCCGAGTGTGTACAACCACCCAAGGTGTACATATATCAGACCGTGACAGCACACGCTACGGTGGGTTATCGATCTTGTAAAATGGCTAAAATTATTTTGATGGGGGATGAAAGTGCAGGTGTGCTGTTGTGTTCTGATATATGCACAGTCATGTGGTGTGTTTCAGCCAACCATAATAGAGTGTTTTCCATACCCATTATGTGTGTGTATATATATAAATATAAATATATATGTCTTTATGCAACAGGTGTGAACAATAAATGCATGCCATAAATAATGTGTATTCTAGCTACTGTGTAAATAAAACCATTTAAGTGCATAGTAAGTATGTCATCACTCATTTACGTACATAGTTACTATGTCATCACTCATTTATATACACAGCTGCTATGTCATCAGCCAGTTTAGAATGTTCGGCTTCAGTAGCAGTACTAATCATATTCAAATGCAAATAACTTTAAAATGAAAAATGATAGAATGGCACTGCGAGAACAAAAGTTGTCCAGCACAAACATATCTACAAAATGAGTGGTGTTTCATTTATAAATACCTTTTAGTTTTGTAGAATTAAGAAAACACTGCATAAAGTTAAGTTTTTTTGTGCACTTTTTCAACAAATAAATACAAATAATTTTAAAATGAAAACTGATAGCATTGTATGGTGTGCACAAAAGTTGCTCAGCACAAAATAATCTACAAAATGAGAGGTGTTTCATGCATGGATGCCGTTTAGATTTTTTTTTATAATCAGCAAAAAATGGAAAAAAATTCAGTTTTTATTCACTTTTTCTGACGAACAAACTCCCCCCCCCAAAAAAAAGTAAAAACAAAAAAATTGTGCATCAAACTTTTTCATTATGTACTGTCCATAATGTAAAGTTGGAGCATCCATAGCAACTACATAGCAACCACTATGCTAAGCCGAGCTACCCTGGGGAAACCACAAAAAGTCTATATATGTTAATATGAAAAATTAGATAAACAATTAAAAAAAAACTCCTTACACAATCCTAAAGAATCCCTTTTGCATAAATGAAATACATAACAGGGACCTTGTGGAATACATGATTTATTTTCACAAGAGCTGTTTGACCTTGGGTAATGTCACGAGATAGATCGATAGATAGATAGATAAATAGATAGATAGATAGACAGAGAGACAGAGATAGCCAGAGATATAGATTTCAGTGTATATATAGATACTTGCTGCTGGACCTCAGTCCATCCCACCCCAACCCCACACCATGCATCACATCCCCTCATTGGTCATCTGTTCATTCACTGTTGCTGTAATATGGTGGGGGAAGAGTCGTTGTGGGGATGAGTTGAGCTTGTGCCTAGGCCCACCCCCACATCATTCCCCATATCACCATAATGGTTATCAGTCCATTCACCATTGCAAAAATCAAGGGGGATTGGTCTTGGGAATGTACCTCTGTCTATCTGCCACTCCCCAGCCACTATATAAATGTATATACGAGGATTAAGAATAATGATCTCAAAAAGCAGGTATCAACCAATTAAAAATATTTATTTCTATGTTGGTATGACTTCATACAAAGGCAAGTAAAATTTCACATGAATAAGTTTTCAAAATATGAACACATTGCTTTTACAATACAAACATATGGTTTCAATATATAAATGCATGGCTTTAATAGTTATGCATTTGTAGTAACTGAATTTCAACAATTTCCATTTTCTCTAAATAAAACTTTAAAATCTATAAAAAGGACCAAAAAGTACACTACTTAAACTTTTAATGGCAAACAGGTGATACAAGGGATAACAAGTTTACATTTTTAGTATTTTCTTCAAGGATCAAAGTTTTGAGAATTGTTCCTGTGTTTGTATTACTAAGAAACATAGAAACATAGAAGTTGACGGCAGATAAGGGCCGCAAGGCCCATCCAGTCTGCCCATTTTTTTTTCTACCTTATAAATGTGCCATCGGCCTTTGCTCTGTCAGTGACCTATCTATTCATAGTCATTTGTATTGCTCCCTTATGCCTATCCCATGCATGTTTGAAGCCCTGCACTGTATTCATAGCCACCACTTCTTGTGGAAAGCCATTCCATGCATCTACCACCCTTTCTGTGAAAAAGAATTTCCTCACATTCCCCTTAATCGGCCTCCCTCTAATCTCATGCTGTGTCCTCTTGTCCTGCTATTTTCTTATATTTAAACATGTTAGACTCTTTCACCTTGTTTATGCCCTTAAGGTGTTTAAATGTCTCGATCATATCACCTCTCTCCCTCCTTTGCTCAAGGGTATACATATTGAGCTCCATTAATCTGTCCTCATATGTCTTCTGATGCAGTCCCTGCAACATTTTGTTGCCTTCTCTGGACTGCCTCAATTTGGTTAATGTCCTTGTGAAGGTGTGGCCTCCAATACTGCACGCAGTACTCCAGATGGGGCTAACCAATGTCTTGTACAGAGGGATTATTACCTCCCTCTTACGACTTGTGATACCCCTACTAATACACCCTAACACCCCCTAGCCTTACCTACTGCTTTAGAGGTCTGCTTGATGATTTTAGGTCATCAGTGATGATGATGCCCAAGTCTCTTTCTTCCTTTGTGACTGCTAGCAACTCCTCCCAGCCTATAAGTGGCTTCAGGTTTCTCTTCCCTATGTGCATGATTTTGCACTTCTTTGCATTAAATCCCAGTTGCCACTCTTCTGACCATTTTGCTAGTTTATCCAGATCTCTTCTCATTCTGCCCACCCCATCTGGATCATCTACTCTGTTGCAGATCTTGGTGTCATCTGAAAACAGACAAGCCTTACCCTCTAGTCCATCTGTGGGGTCACTAATGAAGATGTTGAATAGGACTGGCCCCAGGACTGATCCCTGAGGTACCCACTTGTGACTTGCATCTCTTCTGACTGTATACCATTTACCACCACTCTCTGTTTTCTGCCAGTCAACCAGTTTGCCACCCAGTTGACCAACTGCAGTACCCCAGAGCCTACCTAGCTTATTTATCAATCTTCTATGTGGAACAGTGTCAAAAGCTTTGCTGAAGTCAAGGTGGCGACATCAACTGCTCCCCTTGGTCCACCACTCTGGTTACCCAGTCAAAGAAATCTATGAGATCAGTTTGACAGGACCTTCCTTTTGTAAACCCATGCTGTCTTGGATCCTGTGCCCCTATGGATTCCAGGTGTTTGCACTATCCTTTCCTTAAGGGTGCCTCCATAATCTTGCCCACTACTGAGGTAAGACTGACTGGTCTGTAGTTCCCCGCCTCCTCCCTGCTACCACTCTTGTGGAGTGGGATCACATGAGCCCTTCTCCAGTCTTCTGGGACCTCTCCTGTGCTCAGAGACTCACTAAACAATTCTGCTAATGGCTCTGCTAGTTCCTCCTTTAGCTCCTTATACCCTGGGATGTATGCCATCAGGTCCCATTGCCTTATCCACCCTGAGCTTAGCAAGCTCTTGTAGGACCCTTTCTTTTGTGAAGGGAGTAGTGCTCACCTCCCTCCCCCCTGTGTCCATGATGCTGAGCTGTGGGCCCTGCCCTACCTTCTCTTCAGTAAATACTGAGCAAAAGTATCTATTTAGGATAGATGCCTTTACAGGGTCCTCCTCCTCACATGCTCTCTTTTCTCCATTAAGCTTAGCAATACCCCCTCTGGACTTTCTCCTTTCACTAATGTATCTATAGAAAGTCTTGTCACCTTCTTTTACTGTTCGTGCTAGTGTTTCCTCAGTTTGGGACTTTGCCTGCCTTACTGCCTTCCCTGCTTCCCTTAGGGCAGTTTGGTATGTCTCCCTATCTTCATCCCGCTGTGTTCCCTTATATTTCCTGAAGGCCAGCCTTTTGGCTCTGACCTTTTCTGCTACTGTATTTGAGAACCAAAGTGGTTTCCTTCTTCTTTGCACTTCCTTTTCTGTCTAACACAATGGGATGTTGCTTCAAGTATTGTATCCTTAATGCTTGCCCACTTTGCCTGTACCTCCTCACCTGTGTTTCTTTTTGCCAGGGCTAGCTTAACTCTGTTGGCCATCTTATCAAAGTCAGCTCCTCTGAAGTCCCATATTTTTGCCTTGGAATGGGATGATTTAGATGTAGTAGCCAAATTGAACCATACCATGTGATGGTCACTGGCCCCCAGGTGACCTTCTACCTGGAGATCTGTGATCCCTTCTATGTTAGTCAGTACTAGATCTAGGATAGCCCTGTCTCTTGTGGGTTGCTGTACCAGTTGTTTGAGGCCCTCCCCCTGCAGGGAATCCACTATGAGTCTAGTTCTGGCAGATGTTCCTGCTGGTATTGACCAATCTGTATCTGGCATGTTGAAGTCTCCCATTATCAGAACCTCCCCTTTAGCTGTCATGTTTTGTATATCTTCTAACAGTAATGTGTCTATGTCCTCCCCCTGGTCTGGGGCCTGTAGACAACCCCAGTTCTTATGGCTGTCCCATTTCCTGTTTCCAGGGAGACCCACAGTTCTTCTGGCTCCTTATGTGTATTCTGAATTTCTGTAGCTTTGATATTTTCATTAACATACAGGGCCACTCCCCCCCCTTTTTGCACCTCGGTCTCTTCTGAACAATACATAGCCAGGTACTGAAGTCTCCCAAGTGTGGTTACTGGTAAACCACGTCTCACTAATTGCTACTATGTCCAGTTTAGCCTCTGACATTATTGCCTGCAGGTCTGGGATCTTATTTCCCAGGCTGTGAGCATTTGTGTACATGATTTTCC
Organism: Neoceratodus forsteri; assembly: GCA_016271365.2. Classification (NCBI taxonomy): domain Eukaryota; kingdom Metazoa; phylum Chordata; order Ceratodontiformes; family Ceratodontidae; genus Neoceratodus; species Neoceratodus forsteri. Next base: position 591,239,102 of record CM028133.1, on the reverse strand, counting down.
ATTGCCCAGATTTTGGTATACTAATGCTTGACTTTTATAATACAAAGATATGGTTTCACCATGCTAACACATGGATTTTATACTATATGTTCATATCATGTGAATATCAGCAGTTTCTGAGTTCTATAAATAAAAAAAGAACAACTCTGGTAAGAATGACTGAAAAGCACGCTGCTTGAAACTTTTAGAGGCAAACGCATGTAATCAGGGACAACAGTTTTACATATTTAGGGCAGGATTCACAAAGAAGATGCACTCAGTGCATCCCAGGCTGCACTGGTGCATCCCCCATGTTTGGCTGTGAACCCTTTGGGGCAGCGCATCTCAGGATGCCCTATATCCAAAAAAGCAATTCACAGCCAGGGGCATGCAAATGAAGCCATTAGGCATGCATGGTGCAATGGGGCCATTAGCATGCCATTATGGCTCCATTTGCATAGTGCCATCAGGGATGCACCCGGTGGAATGCGACGAACTGTAGACACCCCTCACCCATCCCTGGCCTGACCCCATCCCGAGTATAGCCGCACCCCAAGGCAGTGGTAGAGATATTGAAGATCCCCGCCCCAGGCCCCCATAACATGCTGCTCCCTGCAGTGGTAGTAGTACACAGGACACAGATACCCCCCTTCCCACCCCAAGCCCCTGTGAAAGCTGCCATCCATGGCAGGTAGACTGTAAGGACATAACCCCACCCCACCTAAGCACCCCCAACCCAACCCTCTCCCCCACCCCAGCATGGTCCCACTGTCGGCGGGCAGCTCAACCCCACCTACATACCACCATGGCCACCGCCAACACAGCTGTCATTCTCAGACAGCTCTGTCGGTGGGCGGCCGTGGCGGTATGTGGGTGGGTTGAGCTGCCCGCCGACAGTGGGACCATGCTGGGGTTGGGGGAGAGGGATGGGTTAGGGGTGCTTGGGTGGATGGTTATGTCCTTACCATCTACCTGCCATCGAGGGATAAGCACAAGGGAGTAATAAGGGGTAGGTAAGGGGGTGGCAGAAAAAGTACTGTACACCTAGAGGCATCCACAGTGTAAGCAATGCAATAAAAAAGGACAGAATAGATGAGCCATGTGGCCCTTATCTGCCATCACCTTCTATGTTTCTAATGCCAGTGACATTGTCAAAGCCAGCTGACTTGATTTGAAAGTAGAAGTGGAACAACGGTCACCGTTTGTGTCAGATCTCTTCCTCTTTTTTAGAAGATGCAGTAGCAACTAGAAATAGTGCTTTCCATGTAACAAACATACTTTAGGTCAGCAGTAGGCATAGGCTCAAGGGTGCTTCCATCAACTGAGCAGTGCACACATTTGGATCCCATGGAGGAACAGGGTCCCTTACAGGAGGATATAAATGATTGAGGCCTTTAAATAACTTTTTTAAGCAAGTTGTAAGGTCAGAGACTTAGTCTTGTCAGCTGAAACTGCTACCAAATGCACATTCAGGGTTGAGGGTCTCAGGCCTAGGGATTGTAGGTGCACTAGGTAATCCAAGACTGTAGGCAAACCTACCTGTATAGGGATAATCCTTCTGGGAGGAAACCAGAATGAAAATCTCTTCCATTTTGAGGCATATGCTTTCTTTGTTGCTGGCTTTCTAGCAATCTCCAACACTCTTTTCACCTCCTCTGACAAATATAAGCTAGACAGTTCTAGTTCCTCTAGAACCATTCCCTCAGGTGTAGAGTTTTGAGGTCTGGACATGTTATTCTGCACTGGGACAGGGTCAGAAAGTTGTACCTCAGTGGTAGGTTTATTGCAGCATTGCTGGACAGATTCAGGAGCATGGAGTGCCAGACCTATTTGGCCCAGTCTGGTGCTATCCAAACCATTGTTGCTGGCTCCCTTCTGAGATTAAGGAGTATCCTCTGCAAGAGTGGGAATGGAGAGAAGGCATACAGGAACCTCCCTGTCGTGTTCAGGTCAGTATCAGGGCATCCTCTGGGACTGCTCCTATTGCTTGGGGCCTGCAACAGAATTATGGGAACTGGGTGTTCTCCCTGGAAGCAAGCAAGGCTTTTCTTGTGTACCCCACCTTCTGAATGCTGGTGCCAGCAACTGCTGGTTCAGGGTCCACTAGTGGTTACCTTAGCTGAGTCTGCTTAGTGAATCTGCCAGAACATTGTCTTTTCCTGGTTGGTGTACAGTAAGTAGCACTACATCCAGGGAATGGACTAAGTTCCAGATCCTCAAGGCTTCTGAGCATAGCCTTGAGTATCTTCTTCCTCCCTGCTTGTTTACGCAATATATCGTTGTGGTGTTGTCTGTTTGGAACTGAACAGACTGACCCCATATTTGTGATGAAAAAGCTTGTATTCCTAGGAAAACTGCCCTGAGATCCAGGAGGATGCTATGTTCCTGAATCAACTGTGTGCTAGAGGTGTCACTTACAATGAAATCCTCCAGGTGGGCACCTCATCCTAGGAGTGAGGCATCTGATATGAGGATACTTGGTGATTGCTGGAGGAAGGGAATGCTCTCTCTGAGGTTGTTCTCTTCTCTCCAGTACTCTAGTGCCCTTTTCAACATTTTTTGTGACAGGCATTACAGTAGTTTGGACAGAGGGTCCCATCTTTTGGACCAGGGGTCCCTTAAGTGGTACTGAATGTCCCTCATCTGGAACCTGGCCCCTGGAAACACTGCAATGAAAGAGGCCATGTGTCCCAGGAGTTGTGCAAAATTATTTTCAGGCCTTGGCTGGCCTAGTGTGAATGATTTTGCAGTGGTCATCAAACCTGATACAATGGCCTGAAGAAGAAAAGTCTTCCCCTGCAGTGTATCCAGTTTTGCACCTATGAAGTCAAAAACTTGATCTAATTGTGTTTGCGACTACTGATGATTTACAAGGAAGCCTAAGCCCTCAAAGGTGCTTGAAACCACCTGTATGGAGCACTTTGCCTCCTGCTGAGTTTTTCCTGAAACTAGCTAGTCATCCAGGTGGGAAAAACCCACCACACCTTGCCTTCTGAGATATGCTGCCACCACAGTTAAGAACTTTGTGAAAACACTTGGTGCTGAGGTAAGATCTAAGGGAAGGGCCATGAACCGGTATTGGCAGCTCCCTAGTCTCAACCTCAGGTATTTTCTGTGGATATATCTAACTAGAATGTGAAATTAGGCAACTTTCAGATTCAGAGATCCTAATCAGTCTCCTGACTGCAGGGATGGTATTACTGAGCCCAGTGTGACCATTCTGAATCTTGTTTGTGTTTCTTCAGATGTCAGGTCTAAAATGGGTTGCCATTCTCCATTTTCCTGTAGGTTAGGAAGTATTAGGAAAATAGTCCTTTATCCCACTGTTAAGCAGGGATCTTCTCCACTGCATGCAGCATCGCACTCTGCCCAGTTTTCCACTTTTCTGCCACAGGAGGTGGGATGTGCAATGGCGTTGAGGTCATGTGCTCCGATGTCTGTCCTACCTCCAGAAATGATGCAAGTGCCATCAGCTGCTGGCCCCCCCCAGCCTCCACCAGAGGTCAGTCATACGCCAGGCACTCAACCCCCTCCCACCAGAGCAGGAGAGCAGTCCCTTGGATGCTCAGTCCTTTTCCTCCTGGACAGCCCTCTGACTCATGGGTCTGTCTCCAAACCCGGGAGGCTGGCATCACAGACAGAAGCCCTACCACTGCACCAATGGGCCAGCATCACTGCTCTTTCTAGTAGCAATTTCTTTACCTCTCATTCAAACAGGATTTTTGTTTTTCGAGAATGAGATGGGAACAATTTTGATTTCATCCGCTTTGGGAATTTTTTGAACTGCAGGGACAATCATTGACTCACTACTTCCAGGACCAAGTTTGCGGGGACATCCCTTGACACTGGTTTACCGTAATTGAAAAAGGACAAAATCCATTTTGCTGAATGGAAAAACTGGTGTTGTTGCTGGTGTTTGCAAAGCTAAAATCCGTTTTTACCAGTGTTTGTTTTGTGAGCTTTGTTTAACATTTTTTTTCCTGAGCTACCATGTATTTTATTAGTTTTGTTGTCTATTTGTGTGCATCAGTCCTCATAGTTATTAGAAATAATAAACTCCATGATAAGTTCAGCACGTACCTCAATCAGAGGCTAGGTCTGTTGTACCGCCTCTGTTCTGTCCTGTCATCTGCCTCATGCCAAAAAATAGCAATGTCCATACTCTTCTCTCTCCTCTCCTATGGTGCCCTGCTACTCCTCTCAGCCCAGACCACCATCCTCTCTCAGTTCTATCAACTTTATCTTAGGGTAGGATGTTTTGTGCTAGTTATTGACCCCCGGCATCACCACTGTAATGTCCTCTCATTACTGGGCTGGTCACCTCTTGAGTCTAAGTTTCAGTATATTACAATGTGCCTAATGTATAAGTTGGTTCATCTTCATATCTCCCCTTGCCTGGGTGACCTTATCAAATGTAGGCATTCCCAGCATACACTATGGTCTGCCTCACTCTCCCTACTTGTAACTCTCAGCCCTTGGTTGGCAGTTGGCAGGATATCCTTTGCCTTTCTGACCACATCCACCTGGAATTCCTTCCCACACGTGATTGCATGTTTGGCATCTCAAGTTGTCCACCCCTCATATGTGACAGCAGCAGCACTATGACCCTCACTTATGGCCCCATTCCTCAGGGGTGATGGCAGCAGCAGAAGCATTATGACCTCCATCTCTGAAGGAGCAGCACTATAGCTCCGGACCCTTAAAGGTAATGGCAACAATGTTATGGCCTTCATCCCTCAGGAATGATGGCAGCAGCTTTATGGCCCAAACCCTCAGGGGTAAGAGCAGCTATGGCCCCCATCTCTCTGGGTAAGAAGAGCAGCACTAAGGTTACAATCCTTAAGTATGAAGGCAGCAGCTACACTGCAGCCCGTCCTCCAGTGGTGATGACAGAAGCACTATGTCCCCCATCCCTCAGGTCTGGTGGCAATAGCAACAAAGCAGTCCACATCCCACAGGGGTGATGGCAGTAGTGACAGCACTAGGATCCCCTTCCTTCAACACCCACACCCCACATGCCCAAGTTACAAATTACTGTTTCTCTTTGCTTGTCAGGACTCAGATGTGAATTAATCTGAACCACCACCACTAAGGTGGACCACCACTGTTTTTTCCTATCATTTACCTGTCATAATTTGCTCCTTTGAAATAAAGTGTATTCACCTAAAAATTCACAAGTGATTAGTGGAGGAGTAGGAACTTCTAATGGAAAATCATGCACCTCCCAAACATGTGGATGTCTTTGTTTTCACTTGATCTCCATGAAAAGGGGGTCTCTCAGGTTTCATGTCTGAGCTGACATGTGAATTGAACATCACTCTGCTCACCAGCATCATACAGTCCCTGGGGTCTTAACTTCTGTGTGTCCTTGAGTATGCTTTCTGGCTTGGGTGTGGTTGCAGCAACCTACTCACCCCTAATGGCATTATACAGTGGCAGGTAGAGTGTCAACAGCATTGGGCCATGTAACAAATTTAAGGCTGGACACATGCTAAGGACCCCATCCAATTTAGGGAAAACAAGAAGCAAACATCTGCAGCCTGACTCTGCCCAGAGGCATCGCACAGTGTATGACACCTTACCTGCTGTGCTGCTCTGAGTGTGGAGTCTGGCTTTGGTGCAGTTGCAGCACCCCACCCTCCCACACAGGTATAAAGCTGGTGCAGGTAGGGTACCCAAAGAACCCAGTTATGCAGCAATTCAGGGGTACAAATAATCTAAGCACCCCTTACTCAGGGACACACAACCAGCAACAACAGCATGGAGAACTGCCAACTCTTACATAGTCAGCAGCCCAGCTTACCCACCCAGCTAAAAACGAACAGTCGAAAAATTAAAAACAAAATAGTTGTGCTAACTTGTGGTTTGCAACACTGACAAATGGAAGATGTGGGTTTGTGAGCTGAGCTGATCCAGACTCCCCTGCCCTGGGATGGTGGGGTTTAGAGTGTGACGCAGAGGCAGTGCATGCTGACCTGAGGGGGGTATATTTCAGTGGGTTGTGAGGGCTGCTTTGATGATGTGGGTAACCACACAGTGTTGTAAGGCCCTGCCAGATTGGTTTATCCCACACAAAGTCATCCAGATCAGTAAGCATCCCTTGAGACTTCTAGGTCAGCAAGACTAACAGTACAACTTCCCTAAAACACATATCTAAATAAATGCAGTTGAGGACACCCAACTGAACACTGCCCCCTCCCCACCTGATTCTCCAAGTGTGCTGATACTAAGCTTTTTTAGGGGGTTTAATCATGCAATGAGAGAGCAGTTGCATCTGCTGATCAAAGGGTTAGAAGCACAGCAGTTAAACTTTAAACCTGACACTCCTACCCATACTGCTTTTTATGGTGTTTTAGATCATCTAGTTTGAAAAATGTTTAGGCATAGACTTTTTTGGCACAAAAATACTACTTTCAGGTTGGTGAGCAGTCACATCAGCTGAGGGAATGAAGGGTTAGATGCAGGAGCCGTTAAACTGTAAACCTGTCACTGCCACTCCTGCTGCCTAGTCCGATTTCGCATGTGCAGGGCCACTGAAAAAACGCACTGACAAGTTTTCACTTTGAACTGTGTAAAACGTGTTAACATTTTCAATACAAATGTATTGACAATTTTTCATGCAGACGTGGGCTTGCCTGAAACAGTGCAGTGCAAGGTGGTGGAAGGGTTTTATATTGCCCTGCTTTCTTTTGAATCCTTGTCTGGTTTGGTTTCAAAATCCACTGGTCAAGCATAAGTACACTTACACACTTAACATTTGATTTGTGTTGAAGCAGTCAATCAGAAAATGTTTTGTTGTCACAGAGACTGAAACAGCAGGTGGGAGAAAAGGTGCAAATTATCCCATTCACCTAAATGGGGTGCTAAAGACAAAGCCTTTTTTATGTTGATTACGCACATGTGCAAGAAACATATTGTGGCAGCTTTCTCCACAAGCAGGTTGTGGAGGCGCAGCACTGTTGTGGCCAATGCCTCCACAGCCTTTAAAGACTTGTGCAGCATCCCCCAATGCTGTGGTACGCTGCTGCTGACACTAGTTCAGCCAGCATGCCACCAACTTGTAAAAAATCAGCCACTACAATCAGGGGCCACCTCGTCATTGCAGCATCAGCCATTCGCTGCAATGAGGGAGCGACTCGTCATTGCAGGGCGGGATCTAGAAGCCCTGATATTGTTTGTGAACATTGCTGCCATGTTCACAAACAATATTAACCCCCCCACTGTGTTTATTTGCTGACAGGGGCCCCAATCCCCATCGGCTTCAGTGCCCCAATGTTAATTTTGCTGACGGGGGAGCCCACTCCTTGTCGGCAGTATGTAACCCCCACCACTTTTATTGCCTGCCGACAGGGTGCCCAATCCCCACCGGCATAATGTAATACCCCCCAACCCCTTTTGTTGTGTGTGCTGACAGGGTGCCCAATCTTTCGTCAGCTACAGCTGCCCCCAAAAGTAAGACTCTGGTGGCATGCTGGGAGCCCACCCTAGCATGCCACTTGCCCCTGTAAAATAAAAAATGTTCCCGCAACGTCTTTTGTTTGTTTTTTTCACCTATAAAGAAGGAAACTGTCCCTCGGCAGTCTCTCTGACCCCCTCCCACAACCCATACCCACCCACTGAGCACCCTGCCTCCCCACACCCCATACTTCCATCCAGAGCTCAGCGCGACAATCTTCGGTGGACCGGGAACATGTCTGCACTCTTCAAAGCCGACCGCGAACTGAGGAAACGCCAGTAAACTGTTCATGAGGTGGGGGTCACAAAAATCCCATGTTGAAAAATTGGAGTGAAAATACCAATGAACGCCTGAGGTGTTAGTGTTTCTGACCATAACGCCCCACCCTGTAGAGACTGACAGGCATCAGGGGTGTGACTTGGGGATTGTCACCTGTAATGCTTATACCATTCCACCCCCACCCACACCAGTGACAGGCATTGATGTGTGCCCTGGATACTTCATCACCAAAGTTCACCCCATTCTCCTATACTGCACCCATTTCACCATATTTCCTTATGTAATGGGGTGAGCATAAGGCCCAAAGACCACGAGGCACACCGTGACACTTGTCGGTGTCTGCAGGGTAGGGTGCAGTGAAATGGCGTGGCTGTTATGCCTGATGCCCCAAAGGCACACCCCAATGCCTATCAGTCTCTGCAGGGTGGTGGTGGGGTTTGCTTCAGTTCAAAACTTCACTGCCATTCCTATTATGCAGCTCTCTAACTCCTACACTACCAATGCCAATGCCAGCAAGCAAACATTCGGCATTGACAAGTGCTTGTTTATTCAGGGATCAATACAGTAAACATCATCAACAGGAAAAGGCTGTGGGAAAGAGATCCAAATATCATAACAGGGCTCTGTTCCAGATATAGAGGAAGACTACTATCCACCTCTTTGAGGAGGAGGGAGAGGATGAGAAGGCAGATGGAGAGGAGAGCAAGAAGGAAACTACTGGGGTAGGAGGCAATATCCATCTTCAGTTTGTGGGAAAGAGAACTCACAGACATGGAAATGGACGTATTGAGTAAAGGCCTCTGTTTTTCCCCCTCAAAACAGCATAGTAACTTCACAATTAAGATGGATCTTCACAGGTTCCTTCATTCAGGATGGCTTAAACAACATTTTTATGTTTTTTCTGAAGAAAACAAAGAAATAAGATATTAAGCAAGCAGTTAAATATAGATAATTTTATATACACCAAAGGGCATAGTCATAACATAGAGACCTTTGCCTTTTAGGTATTGAATGATGTGCAGGACATTCCAAACAGTTGACAGGATAAGAAACCAATATATAACCTTACAAAGGAAGAATCCATTGCTCTGAGATACTTGGAAAAAGATGAGAGCATACTAGTAAAGCCAGCTAACAAGAGAGGATGGGCGGCAATAATGTGCAGAAAGAAATACAGCAGAATGTGTCATAACCTCATAAGGAACCAAGACAATTTCCAAAAACTCAATGTGGACCCCACAGAAAGAATCCAGCACAATATAACAGTCATATTAAATGAGGCAGATGCTCTACAATAATAAGCAAAAGGGCAAAAAGATCTATTAGTAGCCAAAATTCCTGAAAAACCCTTTCCTATGGACTGCCTAAGTGCAGGAAATAAACAGAGTGCACACTAGGTTGTGGTGTTCACAAGTAAAAAACAGTACTGTAGCAAAAAACTTGTGCATTCACCACCACATATTTCTCTGGCACCATGAAATGTAGTAAAAAAGTTATTTACAAGATAAAAAACATGATGAAAGGCAGTAGCAGCGCCCTCGGCTCCTGCATTTCATCATGTTTTTTATCTTGTAAATAAATCTTTTCTCCCCTTTAGGGATCCTACCCCTGCTTGGGATCTTAATGCATGCATTGCTCAGCTTATGCAACCCCCTTTTGAGCCTTTGTCTTCAGCAGAGCTTAAGTATTTGACTTGGAAAACTGTGTTCCTGGTAGCTATTACCTCTGCCAGGTGTATCAGTGAATTGCAAGCTCTGTCAGTGGAGCCAGATTTTATCTCATTCCATAGAGATAAGGTGCTCCTCAGAACTAATAGGAGGTTTTTACCTAAAGTGGTTTCAGATTTTCATCTGAACCAATCTATGTCTCTCCCAGTGTTCTTCACTGATCATTCTTCTTCAGGAAAAAGAAGTTTACACAGTTTGGATGTTAAAAGAGCCCTTAGTAACTACATTGAGCATACTAAGGCTCACAGGTTTGACTCCCTCCAGTTTTTTCTCACTTATGGGGAAGTGGGGAAGGGCAAACCTGCCACTAAGAGAACTATTGCCAGGTGGATTGTCTCTTGTATTCAATTCTGCTATGAGAAGCTAGGCAAAATACCTCCCTCAGGCCTGAGGCCTCATTCGACTAGAGGTGCAGCTGCTTCCCTGGCTGCAGCCAGGGATATTCCTTTGCTAGAGATAGGTAAAGCAGTCACCTGGAAAACAGTCCATACATTTACCAAGCATTACTCCCTGGACATCCAGGCTAGGAGTGATGCTCAGTTTGGTACAGCAGTACTGCAGAGCCTATTCCCAAGGTAGGTTCAATTCTATCCTCCATGGAGGTATTGCTTAGTAGTCTGCAATAGTCACAATACAGCAAGACTTCATGTTGTTTGAAGAAAAAAATACTCACCTTAGTAATTATGTTTCTTCTAATGGAGTCTTTCTGTATTCTGACCTCCCTCCCTGCCTCCCCTTTCAGAACCTGTCTTGGGAAATGGGCTGGCAGGTGCAGTGTTGCACCTCAGGGGTGCATTTTATCACTCCCTCCTTTTAGAGAGGGGGAGTGGGTTATATTATTAATTTAACAGTCTTAAGTTGTTCACTACCTGGTCTTTGATTTTGGATTTCTTGACTTGAGTCTTTTGGGGATCCAAAATATTTGGTTGCATTTGGCTAGTAAAAATTTTACAATTTCCACATAGTAGTTAGTTAGTATTAGCTCATAAGAATCTCATGGTTGCACTTCAAAGTGCAGCAGACAGAGGTTTGAACCAAGCTCGAGCTCAACATTCTATGCTCTGCATAGAAATTAACCCTCTACTCTCCAGGGCAGTTTGAGTGCTGGGGCTAACTGCAATAGTCAGAATATAGCAAGACTCCATTAGAAGAAACATAATTCCTAAGTTGAGTAATTTTTTTCCTTTTGAATATTCTTCTATGTAAATATAACAACAAATTAGAGACAAAATTGTGTAGAAAAGGCATAGATGGGAACATGTTGCCACATGCCACCAGTTTTCATGCTACAAACCTCAAGAACTGCTTTGCAGATGGTGAAGGTCAACATAAATTGTAGCAGTGAAGCAGAACGAGAGAAGGAACTTAGAAACATGGTAGATATTTCAGAATAGAGGCTATTCAGAAGGGGTAGTAGATTGAGCCATTAGTAGAGCAAAGACAATAGATATCAGAACATATATGCCATGGATGGAATAAGGGTAACACACCCTTAAACAGAATGGTTCTCTTTAGAGTACTCAAATTTGACAGATAATATTAAGAAGATTTTGAACAAACACTGGGGCATCTTGAAACTATTGTAGCCTTTAGGAAAGCGAGTACTCTAAGAGATAGATTTGCACTATCACCCAGATAACAAAGACCAGCAGCTACTACTGGGCCCTTTACATCCAGGAATGGTTAAATGTGGGAGGCATGTACTATGTAGTAGTACATCTCAAAAATAACTGAATTTGAACACCCAGGTGGTAATGTGAAATATCAGATTATGACCTCTATGACCTGTGACCTGCGTTATCTGGTCTAGCACCTGCCTTGCCCATGCTCCCACTATTATGGTGGGAAACCATTAGGCCACTGAAGCTTTGCAAAAGTGAATACAAGAGCAGCATTAGGAACATGAGTGTATGGTCACCCGTGGCTATCCATTTTGCATCTGTCAGGCATTCTGCAGTCTTCCTAAGATTTGGTGCTGAAGTTCCTGAATCACAAAGATCTGGTAACAGAAACAAAATCCTAGAAAAAAAAAAAAGAAATGTTCTGGATTTACACACTAAATACACTCAGGTTGGCCTGAAAGAGGAAGAGAACTGGGCATCATGCTAGTAAAAACACAAGATATTATGTGTGCCGCAATACCCGGTGGCATGCTGGTAAAAAAACAAAAAAACAACACGGCATATGGTATATGCCTGTGTAAATGGTGGCCTGTACTCCTTTCACTTCTAGCCCCCCCCCCCACCACCACCAAAGGCATGGACCTTGTAATTTGTATGGGCATATTTTGCCTACAGAGGTTTTTTCTTGTATGAGAGCTACACAAGCTATGCATTTTATATTGAACTGTGATCAATATCTTTTATTTACAACTTTGAGTTTCCTATATGGGCATTATATACTTTAGCATTGTTACATCAGTGTATGTACTGACATTAAGATATACCACCTAGCCTCATCTGATTAACATCATAAGAATCAGTAACTAATACCAGAATGCCACCTTCTTACTATTGATAAGGTATTTGTAGTAACAGAACTCATAACTGATGGTGTAACACCGAATTGATGAGGCATCTATATAAACAGCACTAAACTTATGTGGTGTTACTCAGAATTAGATGCTTGCTGCCCCCATAAGAATAGTGTTTGAATTAGTTATAAAAAGCATCATATGATCACTCTGTTCTTTTACAGATATTGTCATGCTGAAAATTTGCCATTGCTTAGCAACAGTAAACACAATGGTTGCTCAGGCATCATGGCGTTATCCTGTAGGAGTCATGATGTGCATTAACTCTGCTTAGCCCACATACCAATGACAAGAGTGCCTCAATAGTTGTGGCTACAGCAAAAAACAGAGAGCAAATGTTACTGCTAGGTGTTACAGTTTCCTATTAGAATGAGTGCTCAACCACACACAGATCCAGGCTACAGAAGGCATCCTTTGGGTGTTGACATTTTCACAAAAAATTGCTTTAATGCACTGTTATAATGTATCCTCATCATCACTTAGCAACAGCAAACAGCCAGGCCACATGGATGTCACATATAGCATTATGATGCATATTGTCTCCGACTGGCCAGCACACCGATAACAATGAACCACAGAGTACACAAATTTTTTCAAATCTAGTTTTTGGGTTTTACTGCCTCAAACATTCATCACCAGTATGGTACAGATTCATCAATCTATGTCAGTACAATACATTACAAATTAGTATACTCTAATAACAATGGCCCCCATGCACGAATGGGAAGGAAATACACACCGGAGGTGTGTATCCCACCCACATAGGTCCTCACCAGCTGTCAGGTGTACACATGCGGATATTCACAACTGGCAGCCATCTGTCTTTGGCTCTGCCCTCCAGCATGCAGGACTCTGCAGAGCAGCTGGTGGTGGAGTTGCAGACTCAGGCAGACATCCAATGGGATGCCTGGCCTGGGTCCTGGAGTGGATCACCTGTGCTCGAAGGCATGGGCCTGGGAATGTGAATTGCACCCACATGCACCCGGACCCACACAGCCATGCCCTGACATCCACTGTGCTCCCTTGGCTCAGCCCAAGCTACAAGGCACCCTCATGGTGCACAGATGGACACCCTGCAGTGGGTCCCCTGCCCCTCACAATAAGTGCTACACTGCAATCACCCAGCCAGGAGCAGAGCAACCACAATACCCCCCAACCCTGATCCAGAACCCCACCTGTCATTGTTGACAGTGTACTCCCCCTCCCCCGTACCTCCTAAGTGGTGTTGGGTGTTGGATGGCCTGTGGCACAACCCTTTGCACACCTCCTCAGCCACTGGATTTCTAAGTGCTACTGGGAGTATGCTATCTATATAGAGGGGTGCACTCCCAGCAGCACTGGGATGTCCAGTGGCCAAGGAAGTGTGAGGAGGGTTGTGCCACTGGCTGTCCAGTGCCTGGCACCAGCTGACAGATACAAGGGTGGAGGGGTGTCAGTGCCATGGGGGTGGGCTAACGCTGCCACCAATGATGGGTGGGGATTCAGGGATTCCGGAGTTGGGGATCTGCCCAGTGTGGACTGAGGCACCCATTGTGTGTAGTGGCGGATTACTGCAGACAGGGATGGGGTGGTGCCAGTTGGAGGGTCATGAACTGCACAGGGGCTGGTGCAGACATGTGTTGGTGGGAGGGGTTTACATGCGATGGGGACAGTGCCGCCATGTGTGGGGGGTGAGTGTTGCCACCACAACAGAGTGGCGGCAGACATGTGTGGGGGGAGCTGGCACTATAGGGTCGGGGCTGCCATGTTGTGGGGGGTTCCACTACCAGCACATGGTGCTGCAGTGACCAGACACTCACCCATTCAGCAGCCACAGCCCTCACCAATGGTCTCGTGGGCTGGGGCAGCACAGCGGTTGGAATCCTGGGTCTGCTGCGACCGGTGGGTCATGTCTGTGGGTGCGCACATTAGGTTAAGACAGGGTCCCAGCTGCCATAACCTGCACCCTCCTCTGCACCCCTGCAGCCAGCACTTTCTGCAATTGTGTATGTCGCCTACAGCTGGCTCACCCCCTGCTCACCCCCAGCGTGTTGTTCATGCGGCCAGGGGATCAGTCACATACCTGCGGTGTGTCCTGGGTGCGAATGCTACATGGCCAACACTCCACAGCATTCACGCATGATGATGCCAGCATGTCCGGTTCACCCATGGTGCGTTGGCATCGTGCATAGGTTCCAATAAAAGTAATCATGTTATACAGCACAGGTTGATTTCTTAGATGCATTTTGTTGAATACATGCATGATAGTTGATTAAAAACTTGTTTGAATTTTTAACTCAAAAGTATGTCATTAAATTAATATTGACATAACAAAAGTAAAAACTACTGATACATGACTGTTATCCCTGCTTATCAGCTGTGGTTATTACCTTTAGTGCTACCCTAATCCCTGGTGTGAACCCTCCTCTGCTGCCTTTCTGGGTGTTAGTACTTAGAGAGTTTCTTCTCCATCTGGTTCCTCCATATTGTTCCTCCATATTGTCAGTACTGCCTTGCCTGTTGTCAAGGTACTCCTCAAGGGCTAATCACCAATTCTCATCATTTGCAGGTCTTGCCCTGGATCTGAATGTTAGTTTTTCCATTAACGCACAGTATGCCAGTTGTTTCAACCAAACTATGCTCTTGTGGGTTCCTTACTTTTCCATAACGTGAGGATACCCAGTTTTGTGCATATGATGGCTGTGTAAACATACTTACACTACCCCTCATTTAGCTCTTCCAGCTTTGTCAAATCTCAGAGCAACACCATGTTGACCTTTAATTTCTCATGAGTTGACAATATTTTTGATAGTATACTCCCAATGCATTCCAGTACTGTTGTAGTTTGGGGCATTAAAGCATCACATGTGGCAGATGTCCTATTTCTATTTTACATCTGAGGCAAAGCCCATCATGTAAAGAGGATATCTTTTTTTGTCTGGCTGGAGTATAATATGTTTGGTATAATGCAAGATATTGGATTAGTTTAAATTTTTTTCTGCATGGCAATCTGACAGCTCTCTTCCAGGTTGTCATCTCAATCCTCCTCTGCGATTTGAATATAGAGCCATTCCTGTCATTTCCCTTTGGTGTCTACCTTCTTAGAGGGTAGTCCATGTAGGACAGTTTTATGTTTGCTTGCATGCATGTGCAAGAAACATAGTGCGATGATCCAAAATGCAGTGCCGTACAGTCGAAAGGGAGAGCACCGCTTGAGTGACCAGCGCTCTCCCCCACACACACATGCGCACACACACATTGCATGCTCATGCGCTCCTACCTCCCCCACGCACACACTGTATGGCTGACAGAGGTGCCCAATCCCCCATCATCTCACTGTCCCTCCGCAGTCTGTATGGCTGACGGGTGCATAACCCCCGTCGGCTCTACTGTCCCCCCCGACCATCAGGGTACCACACTGGGAGCCCACCCAGCTGGCAACAGGTCCCATGGCTGACGTGGGTGCCAATCTCCCATCGGCTCCACTGCCCCCAACAGCCTTCCAGCTGCCATGCTGGGAGCCTACCCCAGTGTGGCAAATGTCCCACGGAGTCCAAATAAAAACCTGAAAGAAAACCTTCCTCGCTGTTGTCGGGCCACCCCATCTCCCACCCGTGCTCCACCCACTGCGCACCCTGCCTCCCCACACCTACCCTCACCCCATACTTACCTCCAGAGCTCGGCGCGATAATCTTGGTGGACCGGGAATACGCTCTGCACTCTTCAAAGCCGACCGCAAACTGAGGAAATGCCGGTAAGCTGTATAATGTAATGAATAGGGTTTTTTCAACTTTATTGCATATTCAGGCATTTTTTGAATTTTGGCACAAAATTTTCAACATGGGTTTTTGGTACCTCCTCATGAATTTGTCACTGTCATGGTGTTAATCGGGCCCGAAGGGTGATTTCGCGGTCACTGTGTGAAATCATCTTTCAGGACTGATTAACAAAATGACAGTGCCAGTGTTCATAAGGTGGGCTCTCAAAAAGCCTATGTTGAAAATTTGGTGAAAAAAATTCCTTAAAATTACTGTTTTACTAGCGTGCATTTCGCTGTTCCTACGCAGGCTCGTAGGTTCACGAATTTTTAATATTTTCACTCTGAATTTTCAACATTAACATTAGACCACACTTCCTTATGAGTAGTACAGCTGTCATTTTTCACATCTCACCCAAAATGTGTTTCCGTGCATGTAGCACACAATGGCGCAGTCGGTGTGCGAAATCAATGTTCAGGACACATTAAGAAAATCACAGTGACACTGTTCATGAGCAGAGGTGTTAAAATGGCTATGTTAAAAATTTGGTGAAAAAATTCCCATAAATGACTATTTTACGAGCTTACGTTGCACTGTACCTACGCACGCTCGTAAGTTCGCAAATGTTCAATATTTTCACTCCAGATTTTCAACGTTGCCATTTTACCACACCCCCTTATGAGCAGTATAGCTGTCATTTTTCACATCTCACCCAAAACATGTTTCACTATGTAGCGCACAATCAGTCGTGCAATCAATGTGTTGACACATTAAGAAAATACAGTGACACTGTTCATGAGTAGAGGTCTTAAATGGCTATTTTGAAAATTTTGTGAGAAAATTCCTAAAAATGATTGTGTTACGAGTGAACATTGCGCAGTTTCCACGCACCCTCATAAGTTCATGAATTTGTAATATTTTCAGTCCAGATTTTCACCAGTGGCATTTTTCCACACTTCCTTATGAACAGTACAGCTGTCATTTTTTACAACATGGCCAAAATGTGTTTTCATACTTTCAGCACAGAAATGCATGGTCGCTGTGGGAAATCATTGTTCGGGACAGATAAAGAAAATCACAGTGACACAGTTCATGACCGGAGGTCCCAAAATGCCTGTGTTGACAATCTGCTGTAAACAATTCCCAAACTAATTACATTACGGGTGCACATTGCACAGTTTCTATGCACGCTCGTGACTTCACCAGTTTTTTTAATATTTTCACTGCAGATTTTCAACATTGCCATTTTTTATACCTCGCCATGAACAGTGCAGCTGTCATTTTTCACATCCTGTTCAGAACATGTTTTTGCACCTGTGGTGACAAATGCCGTAGTCACTGTGCAAAAGCAGCTTTCGGCTAACAAACTGATATTGTCACTGTTCATGAGATGGGGGTCACAAAAAACCCATGTTGAAAATTTGGAGAAAATATTAACGAATGCCTGAGGTGTTAGGTTTCCACCCACACCACCTGGTAGAGAATGACAGGCATCAGGGCTGTGACTTGGGATTGTCACTCATAATGCTCATACCATTCCACCCCACCCACACCCTGCAGCCACTGAGAGGCATTGAGGTGTGCCTTGGACTCTTGGCTCCCAAAGTTCACCCCATTCTCCTATACTGCACCCATCTCACAATATTTCCGATGGAATGGGTGTGATAAGTAAAGACCCTATAAGGCCACCATGACACTTGTCAGTGTCTGCATGGCAGGGTGTGGTGAAATGGCATGGCATTATGCCTGATGACCCAAAGGCACACCCCAATGCCTGGCACTATCTGCAAGGTGGTGATGGGGTTGGCTTCAGTTCAATACTTCACTGCCATTCCTATTATGCAGCTCTGTAACTCCTACACTACTAATGCCAATGCCAGAAAGCAACCATTTGGCATTGACAAATGCTTGTTAAAGATTGCTGTTACTAGACCCTTAGAATTTTCTGCCCCATCTAGAATTAGAGCTATTTCCAACAGCACTTGTACTGTAGCTTCAGTGTTGATCCAAGGACCAAACTTAAAGAATGTCTCACTTGAATATACTAAAGTGTTGTGCAGCTGTGAGGTCATATTTTTCGTATAGCTCTTGAAATGACAGCAGGTTTCTGATTTCAAACAGATGACCCAGCACTTGCACCCCCCCTCTGTGTCCAAGTGCAGTATTCCTGTTCTTTTAGGAAATCAAGAAACCTGATTGTTATTCCACAGAAGAGTTAAGCTGGTGAAATTGGACTAAATTCCCATGGCCTTGTATACTTTGTGCCATGAGTAAGTGCAGCACTACATTATTACCATCTGCCACATCACAATTGATTAAGCTTGAACTGTAAATCAGATCAGCCAGTCTGTTTTTCTCTGTTACTTTTTTACCATCAGAACAACTTTGGCATCATACTGTGTGTTATACCAGCCCTATATGCCTCCCAGTTGTGTTGCCCAGTAGTATTTTTCAAAGTTGGTGCACCTAACCCCCCTTTCCTTGGGGCAAAGTTAATTGGTCAAATGTTATCCTAGGGTATTTTATAAGACCATATCCAATCAGAACAGCATGATCTCAACTCTTTTAAGAGCTCAACCAGGATAGTAATTGGCAGTACCTACAACAGGTATAAAAAGGATGGTAATATTGTAATTTTAAGTACATTAGTTCCTCCCAGTAATGAAAAGGGCCGATTTTTCCATTTTGGCAGATATGTTTTGTACTTTGTAGGAAGGGGGGAGGTTAGCTTTGAATAAGCCAGAAGGAACTGGGGTGATGTTTACCACCAGGTAGCTAAAGCCTACATTTGTCCACTGAAACGGTTGCTTTTACTTCAAGTTATTATGTGCACACTTACAGAGTAGCACAACTATTGATTCAGATGTGTTAATTGTATATCCTGCTCAGACCCCAAATGATTCTATGACTTCCATTAGGGTCAGCAGCTAGGTCTCTGGGTTAGTGACATTGACCAACACGGTCATCTGCATATAGAGCAATTGAAGATTTGGTGTTTCCATACCCTATGCTGGAAATCCTATTGTTCTTTCTCAGAGCGTCTGCCCCTAGCACAAGTGCTATATCAAATAAAAGAGGTGAAAGAGACACCCCTGCCATGTACCTCTACTTAAACTCATCTATGCTGATACCTAATTGTTGGTCTGCATCACTACCATGGGTTGTCTGTATATGGTCTGTACCAAACCCATGCACTGTACCTGCCCTCTTTAGGACATTATTTAGTTGTTCAAACCATTTATATTTCCTATTTTTATATATGGACTTTTTTTAGCATATTGAGAAAATCCTATTGGTAGGTAGTGTCACCATTTTTCTCCAAAATTTAATAGCCCTTATCTGGGTCATAAAGACAACAGATTTTACATTAAATTCACTCCTAATAAAGGCTGTAGCTAAATCTTTATTTAGGCCCATAACCTGTCTATAAAATACATTCTGTACTGCCTCCAGATCTAAAGTGTCTTTATCAAATGCCCAAATTTCCACCCCAAATAGCAGAATACCAATTACTTTTACATCAAATGTTTGTCTCAAGGCCTTAAAATAATTACTTGCAAACATTCTGCAGAATCTCAGAATTGTTTTGATGCTAAATAAGACTGTGTATTTGCACATTCAATATGTTCTTTCCAGCTACCAGTTCGATTAAATACAAGGCCCAAATATTTATAAGATTTAGAAATGGTAAAGTTAGTATTATCAATTTTCCAACTTTCTGCATCTCTATACCTAGTATTACCAAAAATGACTATATTTGACTTGCTAGAATTAATCCTTGCAGTATTTTAAGTTGTTCCAATTGCTCTTTTTAACCATAATGGTGTCTGTGAACACACTAAAATATCATCTGCATAACCCAGTATGACTATATCCTGCCTATTAATCTTTGGGGAAAATGTATCGGTCTTACATAATTTTTTAATAAGTTGTTCCACATATAAATTAAAATGCTGAGGGGCAAAATGCATTCTTGTTTTAACCACTTTTCAACTCTCACTCCATCTGTGGTTATATCTTCCCTCGAGACTCTTACAAATGCTTTATTATTTTTATGTACTAACGTTACCATTTCTAAAATATCACAGTTCATCCCTTGCATTTGCAATATTTTCTATAGAATATCCCTATTAACATTGTCAAAGGCTGATTTTAAAGATCTAGTCAAAGACAGCAAAAAAATAACAGTGTGTTTAATAACAGCATTGAGAAAACAGCGTGGTGCAAGATTGTGGTGGGGAAAAAGAGTGAAGCTCAAAACATCATGATCATGCGCAGTTCCCTGACACCAGAAACTACAGGGATCACAATACTAAATATACTGTTTAATGCGGGGGTTTATGCCACCCTCACCCCTC
Source organism: Neoceratodus forsteri (assembly GCA_016271365.2). Lineage (NCBI taxonomy): Eukaryota > Metazoa > Chordata > Ceratodontiformes > Ceratodontidae > Neoceratodus > Neoceratodus forsteri. The sequence continues at coordinate 591,219,033 of CM028133.1, read as the reverse complement.
CATGTGGGGGCTTCGCTCCCCCGCACCCCCCAAAAAATTATGATCAGCTCAGAGGTAGGGACACACTGGGGAGTGGGACAAAATCAGGATGAGGGGACATTATGTAGAACATATGAATGGTGAGGGAGGCCAATAAGAGGTGGGTGAAAGAACAAAAAAAATTACAGGATGAAATTAAAAAAAACACATCATGTGCAGGGGCTGGCTTTGAACCCCTGACTCCTTGCTCTGAGCTGCCTCTCCGGAGTGTGGCTGTAGCCTCTGAACAACATTGGCAGTACACTGATTCCACCTGCAGTTCCTCACTTTAAGCTGTCAGCGTGATTGAACACAGCTATACATATAATGCTCTAATGTTCAGCGCTATATTTTACCTACAGCTGTATTCTCTCATAAGTTTTTTTCCTGCACAATTATTACTGCGCTCATATTGTTTAGCGGTATTGACCACATACCAATTTTAAATCCAATAGGGTAATGTACAGTACTCCATTTTTGTTAACAGTATATTTATCAATCAAAAACTTTAACATAAACATATTATCCATCATTCCATATCCCTTTCGGAAACTGTTTGTAATTCCAAGATTAGGCTGTTTTCCAGAACCCATGTTTGTAGTTTATTCAAAATCACCCGTGTAAAAATTTTTGACACCAATACACAACAAGCTTATTGGCCTATAGTTTTCAAGATTTCTACTAGGACCTTTTTTATGATGAGGTAGAATTAGACTATTTTTCCATTCCATCAGTAGAACCTTATGTTTGAAAATATAATTATACATAATACAAAGTAATCCTGCCCACCACTCTGGTTGGGACAGGAAACGCTCTGCCTTAACCACGTCCATCCTAGAAGCTTTGTTCCTATGTTGTGCTTTCATCGGCCATAAAACTTCTTCTTCCATTGTAAAATACTGTATATACTCGCATATAAGTCAATTTTTTTATGCCAAAATATGCATGTCATATAGTACTCTTTGGCTTATACGCAAGTCATTCGTTAATCGCTGGTACTTTTCAGGTTACACAAAAAGGTAACTCCATTGCCAGCATGGCCTTTCATTGACAAAATGAGTTTCAAACATAAGCAATGTGCATACTATGCAGCATTCAAGCTGCGAGTGATTGAGCATGCTGACAGCACAAATAACTGTGCCACAGCAAGGCACTTTGGTGTCAACGAAAAGCAAGTCCGCGAATGGAAAAAACAGTGAGAGCTTCTCAATGAGATGTCGAAGTTTAAAAAGGCATGCTGTGGTGAACGGCCAGCACTTCAACAGATTGAGACCGATTAAACGGTATTTATTTTCTCTGATTCTCTGGTTATTTCTGAGGTGATAAGCAACAAAACTACAAAAAAATAAATTACTTGGTTTTTCCATTTATTGTGATACTGTCAAAAAAGTTGGTGTCGGCTTATAAGTGGGTCATCTGTGTTTCGAAAATTTGCAGGGAAAAATAGGGGGTTGACTTATACATGAGTCATTTTATACGTGAATATATATGGTAATCCTCCATGACAATACAATCTATTATTGCCATGTTCTCTTTCTGTGCTTTTTTTATTGTAGGGTTAAATCTATCCTCAATATCCAATTGGTTGCTATTTTTAGCTATCTCCTCTCCTCCCTTGATCTTATATTTATCACCAAAAAATGTTAACCATGTGTCAACTTGGATAACAGAGCTACTGCTATAGTGAACATTTGCTGTCCCATATGCTATCATTTCCCAAAATCCTTTTGTGTAATTGTTAGATATGATATCCTGTAGTTTGTACCACATCACATTGTTATAATATCAGTTTTTAGCCTTTAACAATAAATCATACTCTCTTTTAATTTTTTATAAGCACTTTTTATAACCACATCAAATGTGTTTTGGGCTAGTCTTCCAATCTTATGAACCATTTATTTCATATTCGTACACTCTGCATCAAACCAATTTCTTTTTCCAATAATTATATTTTGCTTATTATTTCTGTTTGTGCTACTGAATTTCTCTCTCAAATTATTTGAAAAGTATTCATACTTTTGAATTGGGTTGTAACTGGCAACTTCCAAATCTTGTATACTAACAGCCTTCAATTTTTCCAAGTCTTGCATAATATTTTCTTCCACTGTAGTTGTCCACATTATCAACTTCCTATTACAAACCTGCATAAACTTATCAGATTATTTTATGTCTACTCTACGTAGTGGTATAACATATGCCCCTGTTTTAATCTCCAAAACTATTGGGAAATTGCTGCTATCCAACATAAATTCAACTGAGAAATTTTTAATCAAGTTAATAGAAAAAAAAATGTCTGTCATATAGAGAGCCAGCAGACTTCCACCCTTTCTTGTAGGAAATGTCCATTCTCCCTGTATATCCCCTCTTAGACTCCCATTAACCACTCTTAAATTGTTAGATGCAGCCATTTCCAATAATTAGCCTCATTTTTTGTTTATCACCAGATCTTCAGAATTTCTAATAGGAATTTTATAAGTATCATCCAGTTACCAATCAATTTCTAGTTTATCTCCAATACAAGCATTAAAATCTCCCATGATTATAATTAGTATATTAGGTGACTTACCTTGAATTATAATCAAAGCAGCATCCAATGTCTCCAGGGCAATTTTCACACCTTGTGCAGTTATTTGTGGAATATATGAGTTTATGACTACCACTTCAAAACCATCCCTAAGTTTCACTCTAATACATAAAAATATGGCAACCCACAGTTTATTCTGGAGCATTCTTGAAATTTGCTTGTTGACACCAATGTAATCAATCTACCCTTTGCTCTTCTATATTTTGAGTTTCTTACAGCATCTGCTACTCATCCCATATATCCTTCTATTATGAATGCTGAATTCCACAACCAAGTTTCCTGTAGGAGAATAATATATTTGTAAATTTCCTGTAGCCATCCATGGTCCTCAGTCTTTGTTTCCAGAACACTTACTGTATATTCCAACTTATCAATGAAATAGAATCCTGATATCATTGTGAATTAATGCTGACTGTACAAAGGTCGCTTAATGGATTAATTTCTTCCAAACTTTCTTCACTTGACTCTTCCTGGTCAGAGGATGAAACTTCTAGCACTAGCTCATTATTTATTCATTGGCCCCTCACAGTATGTCCTTTTATCAGCTCTCTACCGGAATCTCTCTCTCCTTCCAATATATGTGTAGTTTCTACTGGTTTAATTATTTCAGTTATTCTAGTTTGAACTTTGCTATGTTTGTCCTTATTACCTGGCTCATTAGATTGAGCCTCATTCTTCTTTTTGTTTCCTGCTTTGACCCCAATTCTCTATTTTATTGGTGATATCATATATGCAGATGTAACATTCAATGTGGTCCCAAACTTTGGGAAATCATTTTTTTCTCCAATAGCTTTGTTCTAATTCTCTTTGAATTAAGTACTGGACAAATAATACCCTTTCCAAACTCTGCTCTATTCCTATTCATGGAGTTGATATCTTTCCCTTTAAATATGTCTGCAGGACCCATTTACAGACATTATGTGTAAGGATCCTTAATGTTGTCGAGTTCTCATTCCTTTCTTTGGGTTCACCATCAATAAAAACTGTTGGGAGTCTGAAGCCTGCTTCTAGTTCTTCCTCTTTTTTGCTTGTTGTTTTCCCTCAACTTCTTCTTGTATTTTGTTCTTTATTTTATTATTTCTAGGATCCTTGTCCTTTTCCTTGTTTTTATTGCCATTAACCTGATTTTTCTTCATTATTTCCTTTCGGGAATTTTTTTTTCATATGCATTCTTATTTCTGGTTTTCTTTTTTTCGACCATCTCTTCATCAGTACTAAAATAGGAGAGGTTAGAACAGTTTATTTCTAAATTTACCTCCCGTTGGTTTTCTTCATTCACCCTTGTATTTTTAACTTTCGTTTTGTGCTCTTTTTGATTTTTACCTCTTCTTAAGCCTTTAACTAGGTTTATTATTAATACCACTTCCTGTTGTCCAATTCTATCTGTTGTGTCTTTAATCATTTTCTTATTTTGATACAATGCTGCTTCCCTTTCTGAGCATCTTGGGTCATTCTTTCCTGTTTTGTCTTTCTTATGATATTCCTCTACCACTATACTTAATAGATTAGTCTACATTTCTAATATCCTATTATTTATTTAAATTATTTCTTTCATTTCATGCAGCTTCATATGTATCAGTTTTAGCTCTAGATCCTCATCCTTATTCCCTTGTTTTGTTCCTCTTTCCACTGATTTTTGTGAAGAAGTGGCATTGCTCCATAAGTGTGTTATATCAGAAGGTTGAAATGAAGACAGATCTAAGCTCATTTATTCAATGTAAGGTGATATAAAATGCTTAAAATCTCAAAAAAAAAAGCCTTCCCTACAATTGGTGTATTTTTAGTCTGTTTTCCCATAATATCTTGCATTTGAACATCATGTTTACAGCTAGTACCATTTCATGTTTCCTTAACTATTTCCTCTATTCCACATTCTGGTAACATGTTCCTTTCCCTCTCTATTTGACTTTGTTTCTTTCAGTTTAGTCATATCACCCTTCGCAACTGTTTTTGCATATACACAATTTGTCTTAGCCTTACTATTTTCCACCTCCACCTGTACTGAATTTTCAAGCTCTCTTATTTCTAATAATAGTGAATGCTCTGTAGTTAAAGGCAATGATGCACTTCCCTTTTTGGGTGATGAATTATTTTTAGATGCAATAGAACCCTTGAGTCTAACAACAAAATTCGGTCATATTATACCCAGATTAGTGTCTGGGGTAATAAACAAGGACCCTAAATACCTTAGATTTGTGGCATTAGAGTATGTGCCTCAAATGAAAAGGGGTGGAAATAAGTTACTGAAAAGAACAGACATGGTGGATATTTTATCTCAAATGTATGTCCACACAAGGGCTAAATGAACTGACTGAGCCATTCTTTACACAGCTTGCCCAGATACAGGTGCAATCTAGCAACACCCATATGCTCTGTTATCCACTACAGTGCTACTGTTGGCATTACTTTGGCTCCCTCCACTTGCTGCCTTTGGTCTGGGGGGGTATGCCGTCCTCCTCCATTTTCTGCTGGCTCCATACCTGTGGCTAACCATGCTGGACCCCTCCACTGCTTCTGTTTTTCACAGGTCTGCTTAAATTGGGTCTCCTCGCTGCCAGGCAGTTTCACTTGCCCTTCCTCTCTGCTCTCCTCTCCTCTCCTCTCCTGGGCTCTGCCTGCCTTGGCTTAACCTTTTTTCTTGTCTTTTTATTAATAATTCAAATGTTACTGGTTTATCAAAATACTGTACAGAGTCACAAATTCAACAAGGATAGCCTGCCCAGTGGTGAGGTCATAAAGAAATAAAACTCTAATCTGTTTGCAAATCTGAACACTATTTACGTGAACATTGAACATTTGGCTCACCACAACCCAACCCAGATAGACCAACTTAGGGTAGCTGGTTCATTTCACTGGGGTGTCATACAGATGAGGCACACTGATGAGTCCTAGTAGGATGAAACACGTGTCTGTGTCTTCCGTTGGCACCCTTTGCATACTGTGTAAGAGGCCTTTCGGCACCATGCAGTTCTGTTTAAAAGTTGAACCAGCACAATATTTTGTGGTGATTTGCATATGCAGCCCACGATGCTTTGCATTATGGGGGTATGTGTGATTTTGTATGTTTCTGAAACTTGGCTTCCAGGCCAATGCCCTTTGAGGTAACCATTGCCTTGGTGCTCGTGCATGAAGGTTCTTTGTTTTTTTAGCTTGTTTTTTGTTTTTATTGGGCTCACCACAACCCAACCCAGATAGACTAACTTAGGGTAGCTGGTTCATTCCACTGGGGTATCATGCAGATGAGGCACACTGATGAGTCCTGGTAGGATGAAACACATGTCTGTGTCTTCTGTTGGCACCCTTTGGTGTACTGTGTGAGAGGCCTTTCAACACCATGCAGTTCTGCTTAAAGTTGAAACAGCATAATATTTTATGGTGATTTGCACATGCAGCCCATGATGCTTTGCATTATGGTGGCATGTTTGATTTTGTATGTCATTGATTACAGTGTACACAAGGTAGAAGAACATTAACATCTATTGTATATGAGACAGCAATAGAATGTTGAACTTAGCATTGCTAGTGGAAATAGTAGCTATAGCACTAACTGCAGTTTGATAAGCTATTATATCCCTATGAGATGTGATCCTATCCTTTGGTCCTCATTACTTGTTCTATTTGTGATATCACTAAATGATGACAGGTTAGGGAAATCCAAAAGGGGTGCAATCTATCATACTCTTTCAGGGGTCCCTTGGCCATGAGGGGAAGGGAGAAAGAGGGTCTGAGGGCTGGTTGTGGCTGAGCCACTGACTAGGGGCATTTCTGGCAGAACAAGCCTGCTGAAATTGAACAAAAGTAAGAGTTCAGGTATGTTCCCCAAGTCTTGTTGTAACTGGCCTATTTACCATGAATAGCATGCAATATCCACTCATAGCTGGCTGTTTCTGACCAGTTCTTTCAGCAATTTGACTAAAGTTGGCAGGGCTTGATCTCTCTAGAGCCTCAGTATAACCCTCTTAGCTGTGATTAGGGTGCCTAGCAACTACCTCTTCTTCCCAGAAGATAGAGAGACCTGGTGTTAGTCATTGGTTGAAGCCTATGCCCAGCATTACAATTTTGGGGTTGAGGGTAATGTTAAGAAAACATTCACAGCACCCATAGCAGAAAATTGCACATAAATGGTTCAGATACAAATTTACCATCAGAGCTATGCTTTGACAGGTTTAAGCATCTCTAGTGGGACGCAGGATGTTAACTGCACTTTTTTTTATTAAACGGTAAATTTTGTGATTTTTCTGCTATGGGTGCTGTGAACATTTTCTTCATGTGCCTTGTTTATTTATAGCAACATAGCATTTGTTCTGGTGCTGGCATTATTTTCTGGTTCTGAAGGGGTTGAGAGTAAGTTGGTTGGCCATTATCTTATGGGAGACTCTTTGGGCCTCAGCTCAGTACTCTCTTAGCTTAGGGCATGGCCAGATGATGTAAGCATGTATCCCTTTGTCTTCATCAGATCTCCAGCACCTATCTGTTAGCATGATCTCCAAGTCAAAGAATTTGGGGGGTTCTGTGCCACCTATGCAGAATCTTGAATTGTTGGAACCTTCCTTTTGTTTCTTTAATAAAGCCTAGTACCTCAAGCCAGCATTGGTCCCATGTCTGTGGGGGAGATCTCTTGCCCAGTTCCTCACTCCACAGCTGTCTGGCCCCAACTGAAGGTTTTTGGACAGCTCTATCAGATGCTTATGCAGTAATAGCCACAGACGTGGAGAGATATTTCACAACATTTCTAAAGAGTTTGTCTCTGCACCCCATACTGTGTAAATGGAGAAAGCAGGAGATTTCTTTTGAAATATCACTGAAATTTCAGGAAATATCTGCCCATGTATTTGGCTGTGACTGTACACAGTACTGCTGAGGTAACCAGCCGCCCTTCTTGGGCCAGAGAATAGTGTCTTTGGATCCATAATTTGAAATCTTGGACCCAGTATCTCTCCCAAGATGAGTCTCAGTTGACGGTACCTCCAGTGTTACTGTTTTGGGAGTGCATATTCATGCTGTAGATGTGCACAGGATTTTAGTATCTTGTTGGATGAGTCAATTACATCAGTAGGAGGCCTGATTCCTGATGTGTGGCACTCACTTCTTTGAGCCAGCTCCCCTTCAGTACTGGGGCAGGGTGTATCCCCAGAGGTGAAAATGTAGGGCCCTCTCTGGTTGCCATTTACTGAGCCTCCAATGTTTCCTCAAGACTTTCTTAGTGTGACTCAGTACGGGGTGGGATACCAGGTCGGGTGACAGAGTGCTGAACTGTTCCACCTCTGCTAATGAATCCCTTTCTACTGAGGCCTCACAGTCTGCCCAATTTGGATTGTGTACCTACAGGTATTGGGGAACTGTCTGAGCAAGTTGCAGCACAGCATGTGCAATGCTCCTCAGGGAGAAGTCTGTGAGCTTGAGGTCCAGTGTGGCCTTGGGCCAGCTAAGGAACCTGGGGCCCTTACCCTAGAAGAAAGACTGCAATTTGGAGTGAATGGAGTTTATTATTTTTGCCTCTGTTCTTATAGAAAGGTTGTCCATTTGTACTGTATTTTGGGAGTGGCCAACATTTTGAAAGGTTGCACCTTGTCACAGTTGGAGAACTGATCATGTTAATATTTCCATGTGTAGAGTTAACCAGAAATTAGGAGCTGCCTACTGGCTAAGATTATACCTGTTTCATGAGGTATGCGTAGCAATTGCGCCAGGCAACCTTCTACCCCTTATTAATTACTGCTTCCCCATATATTCTCCCGTGCTGTCAGCCCTGCAGGCCAGGCTGACATCAGTTTACAACAGCAACTGCTGCTTTGTCCTCCTTGCACCCTTTTCTACCCATCATTGTGACTTATACAAATTGCTTGGTTGGCTCCCACTTCAAGGATGCTTCGACTACGCCTTGGACTGCCTAATAGACACTACACTCAGAGATGGTCCCCTGTCCCTTTATTCATCCCTACTTCACAGGCAAAGTGCCCTACTCACAGGTGCCTCCGTGAATTATCCATCCTCCACCTGGTAGTTCCCAGAATCTCCACTACCATGGGCAGCAAAGCCTTTTCCATTTCTGCCTCCTCCTTATGGAACAAGCTCCCTATATTGCTCCACTTGTCCTCCTTCCACATATTCTTCAAAGGCCACTTTAAAGATTGGCTACTACTGGAAGACAAATGTTGCTGTCCATCTGTGTAAGCTAGGATGATTCCCCCTCTCCCCTTACCTTTTTTGGGGTCTCCCCACCCTTGTGACACCCCTTTCTCTCCAGCTTCTTTCCCACCCCGCACCTGGTTCTCTCTCCCCTCCCTATAGTCTACTCCACTGCACTTTGTTTATTGTGGACTGCCACACTGAATTTTGAATATTCACCTGGTTGTTATTGGTGTGCCTTTTTGAAATTGCACTTTATATGGTTTACCAGGTAAATTTGTCACCTTACTGTATTGTTTTCCATGCTCCTGTGATGATGTATGTGAATTTGTCGCTAGCCTACAACTTTGGTTTGTATCTTATTGCATTCTCAGTTTTGCTAATACCCTCTGTACTGTAATTCCCTGCACTTCATTGTTAATGGCCTGCATTGTGGCCATGTTTCTCCTCCTGTATTCTGTTTTGCTAAATGTGCCATTGTCTATGGCCTGGGTCATGCCTAAAAATGGTCCCTTGGATCAGCACACCTACCCAGTCACCAAAGACATAAATAAATAAATTAATTATATTATTTTTATATATATATATATATATATATATATATATATATATACTGGTGTTTCCACCTTTGCAAGGTCTTTGTTCAGCTCCTGTAGCACTGCCTCAAAGTTTTCTTTACCCAGTTAGTCTAGTTTCCAGTGGAAGCATATCCCCAGGTAGTCCAGATGCTGGGACGCTAATTTAAAGTTCCATAGGTAATGTGGTACTGTAGGCTCTACATTGTGGGGGTGAAGGGATAAAATTGTGATTTTGCAATGTCGAGTTTCTATCCAGAGAGCTGGCTATATCTGCTGATTGAGTAATGCAGATTTTGAATGAACATGCTGGATCTGGTTAGGGCTGGTGCAATATCAACAGTATTGGCCAGTGGTTAATGCACCCCTCCCATGGACTACCCTCTGTGTATGTCCACAACCAGTGTAATTACTTGAAGGAGCAGCTCTAGTGTGGCATGGGGTCATAATGTCACAAAAAATTATGCTATAGCAACATACTGTGCTGCCAATACAGTGTGATATATTGCAAATGGCATAATTCTTTTTTTTTGCGTGGGGCTACACACCCCACACCCCCATTATGGGGGACTGCACCCCCAAACCTCCCAACTAAAATAACAATCTCCAGGAGGGGGGGTTCACACTTAATATCCCACAAAGTGCAAGAAGAAAAATTTCCATGCATCTGGGACCAGGAATCAAAACCCTGTCCCATTGCACTGCTTGCCTCCATTGCTGCCCATGGCTCATCCAATTGAGCCATGGCAGCTGCTCGGTGGACCCCTCTCCCAGCAGAATTCTTATCCTGCACTGGGAAGAGTGAGAGGATGCACTACCGTGCATACTTCCTTTTGCGATTTTGCACCCTCTCGCTCTTACCAACCATTCTGTTCCTACCTCATGGTTAATGCCATGCACTGTCGAGCGTGCAACATTTTGACCTGGTAGGGCTCTAGTGCCAGCACAAAAAGGAGTTGAGAAAGAGGCACCCCAGGCTGGTGTCTTTACAAGGAGGAAATGTGGGAGAGGCCCTGCCATTGGTGAAGACCTCTACCAAGGCCCTAGGTATAGTGTTTTTAATCCAGTATCTGAACTAAGTGTATATCCCAAAGGAGCCCAGTACATGAAAAATGAAACCCCACTCCATCCTGTCAAATACCTTTTTGGTGTCCAGGGAAAAAGTGCTGTTGGGGGATGGGGGCCTTTGTTTTCCAGATGAAATTTAATAGGTGCCTTGTATTGTCTGTTCCCCTATGCCCTGGTATGAAGCCCATCTGGTCTTTATCTATGACGGTGTGGATTACCTCTCTTAGTCTTGTGGCCAGCATCTTGATGAAGGCTTTGCAATCTGCTGTGATCAGGAATATTGGTCTCTAACTGCTGCATAGGGTTAATTCCTTCCCAGGTTTTGTTAGCATCATTTCTGATACTCTAAAGGGTAAGGTGAGTTTGTACACAGACAACACAAAGATAAGCAATAGGGTAGACACTCCAGGTGGAGTGGAGAAGATAAAGGCTGACCTTAAAATGCAAGATTATGCACATTGTAAGGACTAACTCAGGAGAGAATTACTATCTAGGAGGAGAAAAACTAGAAGCCTCTAAACAGGAAAGAGATCTGGGAATAATTATAAAAGATGACTTGAAAATGTCCAAACAATGTGAGAAAGTGGCATGATGAGCAAATGGTATGTTGGAATGCGTAGGCAGAGGGCTTACCAGCAGAAAAAAGGAGGTCATCCTAGCACTTTATCGAACACGGCCACACCTGGAGTGCAGTGTCCAGTTCTGGAGACCTCACCATAAAAAACATACTAACAGACTGGAAACAGTGCAGAGAAGAGCTACAAAGATAATTTATGGACTGCACAACAAATCATACGATGAACAGCAAGTTGACTTAAACATGTACTCCCTGGAGCAGTGGAGGGAGAGGTGATCTAGACTTTCATATTCCTAAAAGGAATTAACAAGATACAGGTACAGGACATGTTCCATATCAAAAATCACTCAAGAACTAGGGGTCACAACATGAATCTAGAGGTGGGCAGATTCAGAGGCAACACATGCAAGTTCTTCTTCACCGAGAGAGTGGTAGATCCAAGGAACTGCCTTCTACAGAATGTTGTGAAGGCTAAAATGGTGGTAACTTTCAAAAAAGTGTTGGATAGATGCATAACAATAACACTAAATAGCAGTTAAGGTAAGGGGGTAGGCTTATTGGCAGAATAGACAGGCAGCATTGTCCCCTTCTGCCATCACTGTCTATGTTTTTGGATAAGGGATATCTGCATTGTGCACATGGGGCCTGGGAGTATTTCTGAATTGTAAGCTTTTGTAAGGGCTTCTGAGAGAGGTTCCAACAGTACATTTTTGCAAGCATTAAGGAATTCTGCAGAAAAGTCATCACTACCTTGGGTCTTTCCAGCTGACATACTGACTAAGGCTGTCTCCAATTTCCACTGGTAGAACGCTTCTCCAGCAAGTCCCTTGAGTTGGCCTCCTAAAACAGCAGCTGAAGACTGGAAAGGAAGCTTTCCATCTCTTTATCTGATGGCTGAGTCTCACTGCTGTACAGAGAGCTGTAGAAGGCAAGGAAGTTGTTCCTTATGCCTTATTCCTCACCAGAGGATAGTGACATTTTTGTTGCATTTACTAATGGTCCAGGACCATAAGTGCTTCCTTTAAAGCTGATACATCAGCAGCCATCTGGGTTTTTTGCCAGACTCCCAGAATGTTTGCCTAAGCCAGAACAGTGCATACTCTGCTTTTTAGTGCAGGTGCAGATTAATCCTACATCTTGTTCCTGTTATTTCAGCAAGCTAGTGCCCATTCTCATCAGGGTTTTCTCTGAATTATCCTTCCAGATCATTTAGCTTTGACGCTGTGCCTCTAAGTCCTTGAGCTTCTTTTTTGGGGGGTATGATGTGCAGCTGATACATCTCTCTCATGTAGGCCTTGACTGCATCTCATCAAATGGCCACCGAAGTGTCTTCTGACTTATTCAATTGTAGGAAGACTCTGATAGCCGCTCTCAGCTTAGCACAATGCCCAGAGTTTTTGAGGAGGATGGACATGTTTAGATGCACCATCCTTGGGTCTGTTCCACTGCGTGGGGGAGCATCCATATGAAGGAGACAGGCGAGTCATCTGAAATCATCATTGCACCAGTTTTAGCATTAATGACATTTGGAGAACACAGGATTGCCATCAGCCATGTATCGAGTCAGGAGAATGTCTGGTGTGGATTGGAGTAGAACTTGTAATCCTTACCCATAGGGTGAACTATTCTCCATATGTCTACTAGGCCCAGTTCTTTGGACAGATCCTGTGGTGCCACAGCTGCAGGAATTCTGTGGCATGTGAGGGAGTTGTTTCTCTCTAAAAGTCATTGGGGACAATGTTCATGTCTCTGACCACAACTAGTTACCCTTGCTGTTGCTCTAGAAGTGTCTGTGAGAGTGTGTAATAGAAACTAGCCTCAATATGGTTTGGACCATAGAACTTGCATAGTATGACTTCCTAGTCAGCTATTTTACCCTGTACAATGACATATCTACCATCTGGTTAACAATAACCTTATCTGGCATGAAGGCCATGTTTTTGTGCACTAATATATCTATACCCCTGCTCTTGGTGCTGTAGGCACTACTATATGCCTGGGAAAATCATCCTTTTTTTAATTTCATTTTTGGGCTTTTGGTGGGGGGTAATGTGGGTTTCCTGTAAGAATATGATTCCTGTGTCTTCCCTCAACTGGTACCTGTACACAATGCATATGCTACTCTAGGGAGGCGATAAAGCTAGGAAGAGGCAGCTGTAGTAGAGGCATGAGATGATGTGGGGGTCCTCCATAATGGAGTCTCCAGGGAGTGTGGAAGAAGACCCCAGGGGAGGAGGAGGAGGAGGAGGAAGCAATTTCTGATGGGAGACGTGATTGTGAGGGGGATAGATTTCAAAATAGGAAAGGGAGGGGAGAGGGAGGTTTGGTGCCTATGTGGTGCCACAGCCCAGCAGGATGGGAAGCGGATCCTAAGTGTGACAGAGTTGTACAATATAAGACCCTGTCCCATATGTTGCAGAGAGAGAGTTAGAAGTAACAATCTATTTTTCTGTCCTCTCCTATTTTGTCACTTGTCTATCTCTTTTCTGTCTGATTGCACAATCAAATTTTCCTTGTGTAACCTCAGAACTGTAGCCTGTGTACTGCCTCACTATATACTGTGGCTATTGTGCTCCATTTAAATCTATACTCTGTATACACCTTTGACTTTTACTTTAAATGAAATATTATGCATTTTATGTGTGGAGCCCTCGTTCCTAACTAAAACCAGAACAAGGAAGAGAGCCTATAGTTCGAGGTGTAGTCTGTCGAGCTACAGTCTGTTAGCATCTCCTTCAAAAGTAGTGTAGGGCTCACTGTTTTGTGTTTTGCACCTAATAGCAGCTTTGCGAGGTGCTGAAACATTTTTTTATTGCTATTTTAGCAAGTTTTACTGTGGTGGGAGTACAAAGTGATGTGTGACCTTTTCCAGCACTTCTGGAGCAGCTTTAGCATATATTGTAGGAGCTCGGCAAGCAGGGCAAGCCGAGTAGAGCACTTGCAGTGCAGCTCACAGAGACACGTGCATCTGCGCGTGTTCAGCATGTTCTGAGGGGGCAGTGGGAGACAGTGTAATGGGGACAATTAATTGCAGGTATTTATCCTTGGGACTGTATGTGCCTTAATTGCTGTTGTCATCTCCCTTTTCCTGTTTGTAAACAAGCCACTAATTTGTGTGGGAGTCTGATCCGACATTGCGTGTGACACCAATAACATGGCCCAGTTAAGCACAAAGTCAACTGTCGCTGAAGGGATTCAATGTATTCTGTGTTTTATGATTAATATCTCTACAGATGCAGAGCCAGTTGCAGGATATATTTGTTCTAAGTGTGAGGAGAATACATTTTTAAAGTAAGAGGTGGTCTTATTTCTTAGTAGGTTGTCTGACCTCGAATCTAGTCAGAAATTAATGAGGGCCAGATTTAATGCATTAAACCAATCACCAGCACCAAACACTGCGGATGTGTTTGGTTCTAATAATTCATCTCAAAATGAGTCTAACAGCTTATCTTTTCAAACAGAGTCAAGGTTTAAACTGCATACATGTAGTAATAAAAAACACCCCAGAGAAATGGAATATGCTGACAGCTCAGATGAGCATTGGTATGATGTCCAAAGCCAACATGTATACAAAAAGGGCCGTAAGGTATCACATTTTTCACTGCTGATTAGTAACAGGTTTGCTGTGTTTAATCAACTTGAGGACCCTGACTTAATTGACATTGATAAAGATGTATCTGGGCCAAACGAATTGGCAGTATCTATAGATAAAGGTCTTACAAACATTATGTTCTGATGTACTCTCTGACACTTGCCCTACCCTTTTGAGTACCCCATTACTACCCTCACTGAACCCCAACCCAGCCTATATTCTGACCCTGAACATGTACAAACCATAACTGATACCAATGATTTTTCACAAATGCCACATAGGCAGGTTTATGTTATTGGTGATTCCATGGTAAAGCACCAAGTTAGGGCCATTTGTGATCCCGATAAGGAGCATCGTACTTGCTCAAGTTTTCAGGCAGCTAGAATCGCAAATCATGTGTATTTTAATGCAAGGAACCTTCATAATAAACTAGATGAATTAAAAGTTACCTTAATGACAAACAAAGCTGACATTATTTTTATCACAAAAACATGGAGAGATGATAAATCCAATTGGGACTTTTCCCTTCCTGGGTATACTTTGTATAAATATAACAGAAAAGAAAAAAAAGGAGGTTGTGTTGCTATCTTCTTAAAAAGTGTCTAACAAGTGATAGACATTTCAAATCAGACTAAAAATCCGAATAGTATTTCTGAAACTGTATGGATTAAACTACTAGTAAATAAGCAACAGTTTATTATATTGGGGGTTTATTATCGTCCTCCAAGTGCTTCTAGTGATTTCTTAGACATTATTATTGAGGAAACAGAGTCATCCTGTTTAGTAGGTGATATTATTCGACTGGGGATTTTAATCTACCTGATATTGACTGGGATAGGATGGTGGCTACAACAAAATCCATGACAAAGCTAATCAACATGTGTGCACAGTGTGGTCTATTTCAATGAGTTAACTTACCTACCCAAGGTACTAACCTACTCGATCTTGTTCTTTATAGTAAATCCCTGATATTAACCAATATTTCTGTGCTGTCTCCCATTGGTAACAGTGATCATTGTTCTATTAGTTTTCTTTTAGCACATACATCTATACTGGCATCCTGTAGTATGAAGATTTACTTATATGATAAGGCTGACATTAACATTATTAAAAATAAATTGGATAATGTTGATTGGTCGTCCATATTTAATACCATGAGAATAGAAGAATATTATGAAGTATTACATAAAAATATAATTGATTTGAGGAACAATTATGTTCCATCTAGACAAAAACTTCATCTAGCAAATCAAAACCAAAATAGATGACTAAGGATTTAATTGAACTTATAAAGAAAAAGGATAAATGGCACACGAATTATTTAAAATCCTGCACATTTGCAAATTGGAACTCTTTTTTAGATATACAGAAAAAATGTAAGTACAGTATGCATAGGGCAAAAGGGAAGTGTGAGGTAAATTTAGCATTTAATGCACATAAAGATAATAGTAAATCCTTTTATGCATATATAAACTCCCAAAAGAAATCTACCGGTCAAGTTGGTCCCATTCAAACAGATGATAAATTAATTAGTAATCCACTTGACATGGCAAATATGTTTAATACTAATTTCTATAGCGTGTTCCAAGTAAATCAGACTAATAGTTTTATTGATCTTCCCTCAGGTGGTTATATATCTATAGCAGAATCAGATATTCATGCTTAAAGTGTAAAATCAGTGCAGCCCCTGATGACATTCCAGGACACTTATTGTATCTTCTAGCAGATTATTTGTCTACCCCTTTGAAATTTTTATTTGAATATTGTCTAAATCATGGCTTTGTGCTGGAAATTTGGAAAACTGCTTATGTAATACCCACCTACAAAAAAAAGCCCAAAAAATCAGTGGGATTATTATAGACCAATAAGTCTGACTTCTCTTATGGGTAAGATATTGAAGGACTTGTTAACTGTAACCTTTGAAAATATTGGTACTGTACAACATGGCTTTAAGAAATGCAGTAGTTGTTTAACAAATCTACTATGTTTTTATGAAGATTTAAGCCTACAGTTAGATAACAGACTCGCATATGACATAGTCTATGTAGATTTTAGTAAGGCCTTTGATTATCTCCCCCATTGGGCACTAATAAAAAAAATTACATCTTTTAACTGTAAATCTGAATTTAATTAAATGGATAGCTAATTGGCTGGAAAACCATCCACAACAAGTCATGATTAATGGACAGCTTTCCTGTAAGGGATTGGTCACTAGTGGTGTTCCACAAGGATCAGTATTGGGCCCTACCTTATTCAGTTTTTTATAGCTGATATAACTAAAGAAATGTGTTCAAATACCGTTAAATATGGTGACCACATAAAATTGGTGGACCTTGTACAAATCCAGAGTAAATATCTATAATTCAAAAAGACCTGGACACAATGTCCAAATGGATTGTTACCTGAGGGATGAAATAACATTTTTTCAAGTGTAACATTATGCATTTTGGGCAAATAACCCTAGGCATTTATACACATTGGACAACATGTTACTGGCTAGTACATTGACTGAAAAGGATTTGGGTGTCTTGATATCAGATGACTTCCTTTCAACCTTTCATATAAACGAGGTTATTCTTAAAGCCAATTGTATCATTTGATCAATTAAACGAAATATTGTATCAAGGGACAAAAGATTATTGATGCCACTTTTTAGAGCTTATGTCATTCCACATTTGAATTATTCATCCCAATTATGGTGTCCATTTCAGCAACAGGATATTTTACTACTAGAAAGGGAACAGGGGAAGCATACCAAAATGTTGAGAGATCTAAGAGATGTACCATACGAGAGTAGATTAAACTCTTTAAATTTAATGCCCTTATCAACAAGGCAATTAAGGGGTGATCTCCTTCTTATGTACGATATTATTAATGATCCATTCTTAATAGCTAATTTGGGTTTTCACTTTAAGGATATATATTATAACTTTAGAGGACATCCTTTACAGTTACAACTTAAGAAATTCAATTTTCTTCCAAGGAAGTTCTTTTTTACATTGCGAGTTATTAAGTTATGGAATCGGTTACCATTAGAAGTGATTATTAGTAATTCTAAACAGACTTATAAAACATGCTTGGATAAATGTATCCTTTCTGGTCCAATAGTTTGTTACTATTAATATATAGGAGCAATTTATAGAAACATAGAAACATAGAATTTGACGGCAGATAAGGACTGCTTGGCCCACCCAGTCTGCCCATTTCCCTACCTGATGGATAAGTTGCAGATCCTAGTTAACCAGCAGCCTACTTCTTCCTACCCCTACCCCCTAGAATTGCCTTATGACTGTCCCATGCATGCTTGAATTCCACCACTGTTTTTGGCTCCACAACCTCCTCTGGAAGGTTGTTCCATACATCCACAACCCTCTCTGTGAAAAAATACTTCCTTAAATTACCTCTGAGCTGCCCCCCTTCTATCTTCAAATTGTGCCCCCTTGTTCTTGCACACCTCTTTTTTTGAAAGATGCTACCCTCTTGGACTTTGTTGATTCCCTTGAGGTACTTGAAAGTTTCTATCATGTCCCCCCTCTCCCTCCTTTCCTCGAGGCTATACATATTAAGCTCCTTAAGTCTCTCTTCATATGTCTTCTGGTGCAGACCCCACACCATTTTAGTTGCCCTCCTCTGGACAGCTTCCATCCTGTCTATGTCTTTGCGGAGATTGGGTCTCCAGAACTGCACGCAGTACTCCAGATGTGGTCTCACCAGCTGTCTGTACAAAGGGATAATAACTTCTTGTTTTCTAGGGTGATGACTCTCCCTATGCATCCCAGTATTCCCCCAGCCCTCCTTGCTGCCCTCTCACATTGCTTGCCCACCTTTAGGTCATCTGATATGACTACCCCAGGTCCCTTTCCATTTTTGTTGTTGTTAGTATCTCACCCCCCATTGTGTACTCTTTCCCTGGGTTTTTGTTTCCCAGGTGCATTACCTTGCACTTCTTAGCATTGAATCTAAGCTGCCATACATTTGACCATTCCTCTAACCTTGCCAAGTCCCTTCTCATCCTTTCCACCCCACCTTGTGCATCAACTCTGTTGCAGATCTTTGTGTCATCTGCAAAGAGACATACTTTTCCTTCTAGTCCCTCTGCAATGTTGCTTATAAAGACATTGAAGAGGACCGGTCCTAATACTG
Source organism: Neoceratodus forsteri (assembly GCA_016271365.2). Lineage (NCBI taxonomy): Eukaryota > Metazoa > Chordata > Ceratodontiformes > Ceratodontidae > Neoceratodus > Neoceratodus forsteri. Next base: position 591,200,347 of record CM028133.1, on the reverse strand, counting down.
AACCCTGTGGTACCCCACTACTAACCCCCCTTTTTTCAGAGTGGACTCCGTTTTCTATTACACTCTGTGTCCTATTCTCCAGCCAATTCTTTACCCAGGCTGTCATCTTGGGACCCACTCCCAGGCTGGCTAACTTGTATATTAATCTTTTGTGTGGGACTGTGTCAAATGCCTTGCTAAAGTCTAGGTAGGCCATGTCCACAGCCCCTCCCTGATCAACTACTCTGGTCACCCAGTCAAATAAATCTATCAGATTTGTCTGGCATGACCTTCCTGCTGTGAATCCATGCTGCCTTGGGTTCTGTGCCCCTCTAGCCTCTAGATACTCAACAATTCTTTCCTTCAGAAGTGATTCCATCATTTTCCCTACCACTGAGGTTAAACTAACAGGTCTGTAGTTTCCTGCTTCTGCCTTGCTCCCACTTTTGTGAAGGGGAATCACATCTGCCCTCCGCCAGTCCTCAGGTACCACCCCATCCTCCCATGATTTGTTAAAGAGGGTAGTCAGTGGTGTCACTATGGGCCTTTTGGCTCTTTAGTTCCTATTATGAAACCTAGTATGGCCACTCTGATGCTCCCACAATTTCCCATTTTTATCTCCCTTACTTCACTTGCTGTTTCTATAGTTTCTTTCTCCCCTTGCTTCTCTGTGGCTAAAAAAGTAAATGTGAATCTGTATGTGAAACTGGGATCCCTTGGTTTGCAAATGTACAGTATATAGTTATGTTGTTCAAAAGAATTGCAGAAAGTTGTTTGGGATTTGTTTAAAAAATTGCAAGCTGGAACATGGGGCGGTGACCTTGAGAAACCTTTTAACTTTCCATAAGCTTGTTTGCAGAGCTGTCAGTAGGGAAAACCAACTCTGGCCAGAATGTCTTAATTGGCTGCACCTGTTAAAAAATGGATACACTGGTCACAGGAAACAACTTAACCAGAACAGGATGCTGAATATAATTGCCAGGTGAAAACATCTTATAAAAAGAGCAATGTTTGTTTATAGAGAAAGAGAGATTTAGATTTAAAGATACCATCAAATGAAGGACTTTGTTTTGTTTGAACTGCCTGTATAAGAGTTATCCTGCACAATTTTAATTTTTTATTTTATTATTATTGCTAATAATAAAATGCTACTTGTGAATCTGAGATGTTGAGGACTGTTCCTTTTGGTGCTTTCGATTTGGACTCTTTGCTAACTTCTCATAGGCCTATTGCTGCTGAATTTAAGCATTATTATGAAAAGCTATATAATGAGGATATTTCGCTCTTCAGTTCAAATCGTCTTATTATGGAGTACCTTCAGCAAGCCCAACTTCCTCATTTAGACTCTTCAGTGACACAGCCGCTTGCAGCTCCCATTTCTGTTTTGAAGGTTGAAAGGGCTATTTCTGCCCTCATCCCAGATAAATCTCCAGGGCCAGATTAGGTCCCCCTAATTTCTGCTTGACTCTCAAGTCTGAATTGGAACCTTATCTTCCAGAATTTTATAATTATTGCTATCAATCAAACGCTTTTCCCCCTTCCTTTTTGGAGGCCTTTATTACTCTCATACCCAAACCAGGCAAAACCCTCTTAGAAATTCATAATTATAAGCTGATTTCTTTATTGAATGTTGATGTTAAAATGTTATCCCATATTTTAGCCCATCGTCTTGGTACAATTTGGCAACCTCTAATCAGTCGGGAGCAGATGGGCTTTCTGCAGGGTTGTCTAGTCTCTGACCACATGCGAAAAATTTTCCATTTGTTCTCGGTGTCTAGGGAGTCTGACATCCCATCTGTGTCTGTCTCACTGGATGCTGAGAAAGCATTCAACTGGGTCTCCTTACCCTTTCTTTTCCAAATATTGACTGCTTTGGGGCTTCTGGATGGACTCATCAAATGGATCAGAATGCACTATTCTACTCACTTGGCATGTATTTTGTGCAATGTGGTACTTTCTGATTCTTTTATTTTAAAAAGGGGTATGTGTAAAGGATGCCCCTTATCACCCTATTTGATTAATTTATATATCAAACCCCTTACCAGACAAATCCTGCTACACTCGAAAATCTCAAGTATTCCTATTGGACCATTTTCTTTTAAGCTATCTACATATGCAGATGATATTTTATTGTACCTATCCCACCCTGACACATCCTTGCTGGCTGCTTTTCAGGTTCTTACCAATTTTTGAGTCATTGTCAGGTTACAAGTTAAACCTCTCTAAAAGGTTATTATGCCCTTAAGCCATTTGATACATAAACATGATTTAATCCAGGAGTTACAGGACTGCTGGTCAACTTCATACCTTATCTATCTAAGCATTAAGTTGGCACTTGGAACTCAATATCTGATTACCTGAAATTGTAATCCCCTCTTACATATTCTAAAGGCTGAGCTCTCTCGCTGGCAAACTCTCCCATTAACTTTGTGCAGACAGATATCCCTCATCCGCATGAATGTATTGCCATGGGTGCTTTATCCTCTTAGTAAGATAGACATCCCCATTCCTCAAGTGTGGTTTTCCCAGCTTCATTGCCTTCTATCCGATTTTTCATGGAAAGGCAAATAGCCCCATATTGTTTTTTTCAAATTAATTTTAGCAAAGCATCATGGGGGACTCTAGCTTCCTAATTTATAATGGTATTACCTAGTACCCAAGCAAGTAAATTCATGGCCTGCAACCTCTCTGAAATAGAGACAGTACCTAATTACCCCCATCCTTATTGGAAGGACTTTGAGTTGCATTTGTGCAAGGTTAATGGTATTTCCCCCCAGGCTTTGTCACATAAAACTTGGTCAAAAGTGTCCTCACCCTTGAGATATTCCCCCATAGGATGGCCTGTCTGGATTAAGGCTCAGTTCTGTTGGGTTTTGAAATATAATTGTCATAAAGATCTCCCCCAGCCCCTCCATCTCAACCTGAATTTTAAGATAGGTGATAAGTCTGTCCCCTCATCTTTTATTCCGAAGGTCAGTCTGGACCACCTTTCTTGTCTCCTGCAGGGTGATCATTTTATTACCTTTGAAGAGTTTTGGACTGTCAATAATCTCATCCAGTCCACAGTTTTTTTCCTTTTTACAACTCACCCACCTAGTGCAAACTTATTTGGGCCCTCATCCCATTTCTTGGGCTGATGGTATGGTTTATCGCAACCTACTGGCATTGATGAGCAAACGGCATACTATTTCTGCTTTATACAAAGCCTTGAGAGATGTAGTGGGTCAATCAGCAAAGCAAAAATGTGTTTATAGTGCAAATGAATTTACCACCCAAGCTGCCTCTTTTAAGACATCAGTCCCCTGGGATTACATTTACCATTATGTTAAATTGGATAAGTTATACCTCATGGAATATACAGTATCATTTTGTGTAATGTTTATTATGTGCAACAGAAAATGCATCAGTTTGGGCAGACGTCTAGCCCATTATGTAGAAAGTGTAATGCCCAGGTGGGTTCTCTTCATCATATTTTATTGGACTGTGCTATAGTTCAGCCTCTTTGGTTGCAAATACAGTCGCATTTTGATCCACTTTTGGGGTTACAGAAGGCCTTTACCCCAGAACTTCATCTCCTGGGTCTGGGAATTGAACAACATTTGGGTCCCCAAAGGTATCCTATGCCAAAGGTATCCTATGACCCTTGTTGCTGCAGTGGACAAATTGGTTATTACACATCACTGGATGGACAACCAACCCCCCTCATAGAAGGAGTGGCATATGGAAATGTTGTCTATTCTCTGGATGGAAAAAGCTATAGGCAGCTTGCAACATACCCTCCCTGCAAATCAACAATGGTGGGAGAAATTATTCAGTCTTCTGCTAATTTCTTGTTGTATAAAATGCACCTCCAGATATGGATATCTTGTTTCTTTTTGTGGTTGGATTTTATTCAGTTTACACCTTCTTTGGATGATATTCATTTTCTCTTTTTTATCAAGTACTATTAATTAATGTTTGGCTTTGCACTGTTATTTTTATATTAAATGGTCTGTTACAAGACTTGACCTCATACCAATGCGCTGTATGGTAGATTATGCATTTGTACTCTGTTTGTTTGCTTATTTTGCTTACTTGATTTGTTTTTTTCTAGCATTTTTTTCTGTTTTGGTTCTTGTTGATGTCTTATAATCCTTCAATAAAGTGAATTAAGTTTTATTTTAAAAAGGAGTGACTATTATTGTACAACTTACTAGAAGGTGATCAGTTATCTCCACAGGGAATATTTTGTTATCCAAAATAAAACTAGTGTAGGAGACAAAAACATAATTAATTTGTGGTGCAAATTGAGCTCTGAAGTATGTATAACCTCTGTTAAATATTGAGAGTGGTAAGCATCTTCTAACTGGCAGCATTAGAAATTGTATCTAAACACAATGAGTCACAAAACAGTTTAGATGCTTTTGCAACTCTGTCCTAGAACTGTAGTGTAAACTTAACCCCCCCAAATCACAATTCTGGATGTATACAAATATGGGTGAACCAACAGAAAAATGGAAACTCTCACAAACTTCAACTAAGGTACATAAACAACAGTCAGATGATAATTAGTCTGAGCCAAGCTGTAATCTAGCAATAGAGCCCTCCCAGGGAGGAGATCCTCCTACCTTGAGCATGCTACAGTCTGTAACTGCACTAACTAAGTGCACTGCACCACCCCACAATCCTGTCCTTCCTCTGCTTAACCTCCACCCTAACCTTCAAAAACTGTCCCTCCTCCCTCCTCCCTCCCTCCCTCCCTTTCCCTTCCTCCCTCCCCTTCCCTCTCCTCACTTTCCCTCTCAATCCCCCCTATAATGGCAATACCTCTCACAGTCCAACAGCTCTTTGAAATGCCGACATGTGTTCCTACTATGGTTAGCCTTTGGCACTCTACTAATGTACAAAATGCACTTTTCCTTCTCCTCCATCAATGCCTACTTCAGTATCATGTCAATTAGACTGGAACTCTGAAACCTGTACCCTCATGCAACACTATGTTTGTTTTCATGATGAAAATCCTGTAGTCACTGTTAATGTCTGTATTGTTTTGTTTTGACTTAGAACCTCTGAAAATGAGTCCCTGACTCAAAGGTCTTAATCCTAAACTGAATAAATAAAAAAGATCCAGGACCTTCATCACCCTAGGTTGTATCCTAGTAAACAATATTGCTACTACAGTGCAGGCCTCTGTACAAAATGAAAAATAGGATACATAATGGGTCCACAGCCATTGTGCTGCCCTAATGTCAGCCAACATATGAAGCCTGTTATCCTATAGAAAAGAGACATCAGCAGGATAGTTAAAGATCAATTGCTGTGTTTTTAAAATGCTTCTACTGTATTTTATTTGCTCACCATGAGAACAACCCCTCCGTATATATATATATATTGCAAGTAATGTGCAGGAAGTTATTTCTCATGTTCAGATGCTGTTTTGCCTCCCGTCTGTTTTGAAGATTTCACAGAAAATCCCTCAGACATTTTCAGATCAACTGGTGGAATCTTGGGTGAGTGATGATTCCATTCAAGCAACAATGACATCATTTTCCTCAAGGCCCTAGCAGCTCAGTACATCATAATATGACATTCAAAAATCAGTCTTTGCTTCCAGTTTTCTAGTGATGGCCTGTATTAATCAAATTATTCCGTTAAAACACCATAGGTAAATATCTATCAATTTCCCTAAGCCGATGAACACTTGGTGCTTAGTATCACCCCTCCCCCCCAAAAAAAACCCGAACATGACAAGCTCTTAACATGAACATTTTTGTTTCCTTTTTTCTTTTCCTGCTCTGAATGAAGCCCCAACAGCTTCCTCCTTATTTTAAAGTATTGTCCCCTAAATATTACTGATTAATCTGTGAAAGTAACTAAATATTTATCCACAATGCTGCATCAATAAAATTCAATATGCAAAGATCATCACACAATTGAAAATAAACATGAGTTGTTGCCATTTTGCAATCTGATGTACATTAGTGTGTGTGTATGTGTGTGTAGGTGGCTGGGTGTGTACTGAGCTGCCAGAACCTTGTGGAAAATCATGTCATTATTGCCTGAAAGGAATGAGCCCCCAGGCCTCTCAATGGGTGGGGGTGTAGTTTTGCACATGGCCCATAACTTGCAGGGGCTGGGCTTCCATGCCAATGGCAATCGGTTGCCCAGCACCACAGCTGGCCCAATCAGGGTGATGATTCCCCAGGGAAGGGACTGGCCCAGGCTTCCAGGGGAGGGATTGTAGCCAGGTATTTAACAGCAGGTCAGAGGGTAGTGCTCCCTCTTCTGATCCTGCTCCTACTGACTTTCTGACTCAACATTCCAGGTGTATTTGTGGTGCACAATTCTACCTGCATGCCAGTGCTCCTGTTTGTCTTAGGCCACTTTCGAAGTTGCCATGTACCCATGTGGCCTCCGCCCACCACCCCTTATGTTGCCAATTTGTTGGACGCCAGTGCTAATCCCGCTTAAGAAGCAATGGAATCAGCGGATCTGAGCACAGGTAACTTTTTTTTGTCTCCCTCCCGATCAGTCAATTTTGCAAAAAGAAATCTTTGTGTTTTCAGCAGCTGTGGGGAAAAAGGCCTCTTGTTGCCAAGTGGCTAGTCTAGGTGGCATGGTCGCACTATCTCAGCCCGGCCTTCCTGGCGGCAGCCCATGGTTTCAGGTACACCCCCCCAGCTCCGTTTTGCCAGCTCAGTAGGCAGTACATTGGCTGTTAAACCTTTAAATAAAAAAATAAATAAAAAGGGTTCCCCTCTGTTCCTTCCACTGTCACAAGGACTAAATGTTACTGCCGGCTCGCTGCCACCATTCTTGACATAGCCAAGGCCTGGGGTCTGCAACCCACAGAACTGAGCCTTCTGTCATGTGGCAGGCCTGGGCCATAGGACAGTCGCACCATCCCCAGATGGCTTTGCCATGGGTGGCCCATTTTAAACCTTGAAGTAAGATTCTTTTTAATTAGAAATCAGAAAACAGAATAAAGGGGAGTCAGTTTTCTGATGGCATTTATGTAACAATGCAATACTATACTCATGGTAGTAAATAAAGCACATGCACTGGCGTTCTGAGAACAGCATCGCCATTGTGGTAATGCACGGTTGGCAGAATGCCAGTCTCTTCTGCCTTTTAATTGATTTATCCTTTCTGTGAGATTTTGGTAAAAGTATTTATCTAGAACTTATGGTGGCTAACCAAGGCATAGCTCGATGTGAGTGTAACCCCCCTGCAAATGGGGGTTCCCAAAAGACTTCCAGGAGCTTGCTTGAATGCTCCAAGCCTGAATGGTGTTTGGAATTTAAGCCATTTATCAGTGAGTGTTTTTAGAGCCTCTGGTACTGTCTCTTTAAGAGCTGTCTGCTTGCAGACATAATTAGTTTGTATGGGGAGACTGTGTGCTTCTCTGTTTGAGTACCACTCGAGCTGCTGCCAATTCACTCTATTTTGCAGTCACGAGGAGTGCAAAGGAACCTATCTGAAAGATGTAACTGTTTGCCAGAAATAATTTAGAGTAATAATGAAAATACAGTTTGTCTAACCTGCTTTCTTTACAGTCAGAACTGTGTTTGCCTAGTTCCCCATTCTGGTTTTGAACTGCTGAACTGGACCAATCAGTGTGGGTTAGCTAGCTCTAAAATGGTGCCTTGGACGAATCAGAACTTTGACTCATAATCTGAGCCAGCCACAAGAGGATTGTATGGGCAGTGACTCTGGGAGATGTAGTTTAGACTTAGGCGCCTTTTGGACCAACAGCAGCAGTCTATTGTGAGTGACAGCCAATCCAGTCAAGAACTGGGAGGAACTCAAAGGAAGTGCCGGTTTTGTCTGTTGGAGTTTCAGTTTAGCTTTGGCAGTGAAGGGGAAAGAAACCCTGTGCTCCTTCAGTGCACAGTTTCAGTCAAAAAACGTGTGTAAGGCCCAGAGTTCCGGTCTGCAGCTTGTGTAACTGCTTGTTAGGACTGAATCCGTCCTGTGAAAAGAATCAAAGGATCTCTGAAGAGTAGAAACCAGGCTCACCCTGTAGAAGACTGAAGAAATTGTTGAATTGCACTCAGTCTGTCAGGAACTGAATCTGCTGTGTGTTCTCCCGGGTATTGTGCAGTAATTGCGATCGGGATAGAGAAGCAGCCTGCCTGGTATATTACTTTCTTTTTACCATATAAATGTGTGAAGAGTCTCGTGGAGCTCAAAAGTAGCCCTGCTGATGTTGAAGGACCCTATCTTGTTTGGAGGTTGTGAGTACTAATTCAGGGTCGCTCCTGTTGAATTGCCACATTAAATCCAAATGGAATCACTGTACTGCTGACTGTTTAAGCTAATTTTCTTTCACTGTGTGAAAGGGCCCTCTAAGCTGCCACGGTTTGACCAGCCACTAGGCTTGGGGTACCCAGGGACAGTAACTGGTAGGGATAGGCTCTGTGCACAGAGCCACAGGTAGATAGTAAAGTGATAAGCTAATTAACCTGATTTCCTGTCCTTGTTATATCCCCTAAATAAATCAGAGCTGCTTGTTTCAGCAAAGTTATACTGCCTGAGGTATTTGTCTATGTTAAAGTACTGTACTGTGATTGTTGCACTGTATCTTATTTCACAGGAGGTCCCAGTGCCGAACCAGACCTGGGGGTAAGTGTATACTGTGAAGGTAATTCTGATATATTGTGGGCCACTAGTGGGAAGAAAGGGGTTGCAGTGTCCCAGAGGGCTGTGACCAAGTTAGTTTAACTATTGCAAACCCTGACCTCTGGGTGGAGGCACCCGCCATTGGATCCAGGCCCCTCAACCTGTTAGTGGCAAATCAGGCAGGGGTAGTAGCCCCTGGGATAACACCATCTAGGGGTTACATCTTGGAGGCTCACCGCTGGGATTGTGTGTCCTCTAGTGGCCATATTTACGAACCACTGTTAAGAAAAAATGGGTACCCCGACAGAAGTGGCTGTGCACCGGCTGGTGGAGTGGTGTACTGGGGAGGAGATTGACCCCCAAAATGCTATGCTTATCCTGGACATCCCCCTGGGTATCAATACGGACACTGTACAGGGAGTACTTTCCAAGGTGGAAGGTTTACAAAACCCTGTGGTGGTGGGTCGGCATGCTAATCTGCTCACCCACACTTTCCTGGCCCTAGTAGAGTTTAAGGATCCCATAGATAGCTCCAAAGTGCCACAGACCATTACCCCAGAGGGAGCCCTCACTGCCTGGAGTGATAACTAAGTACAGTAAAGACCGGGGGAATGAGCCCCCACCACTGTCTGAAACTTTGAGGAGAAATTTGCTAAATGGTTGCTGGGGAAGGGAAAACTGTGGAGGACTTGAAGAAACTATTCTGCCACCTGGGGTGTTCCTCCCCAACACCCTCTCCGCCTCCAGTACCCGTAATGGTGGCTAAACCAATGCAGACTCCTATTTCTGCACCTGCCATTAGTCACGACTTACCAAGGTTGAGGATCTTCTCTGGCACCCTCCCCACCCCCCAAAGGGAGGATGACTGGGAGACCTGGATAGACTATGTTGCCCCCCAAGTGATAGAATGGCAATGCTCGGAAGCTGAAAAGTGAAAGATGGTTAGTGAGAGCCTCCGAGGTCCTGCCCTGGCTACCATCCGTGCTAAACGGGCCAGTAACCCTGAAGTGACTGCACAGGCCTATCTTGAGGCCTTGGAGAATGTGTATGGGAGCCCAGATTCTGATGAAGACCTATGGTGGAGAGTAAGAGATGCACAACAGTACCAAGGGAGTTGTTGTCTGTGTATGTATCTCGGCTGGAAAATTGTTGCAAGAATGCCTCAGAAAGGGTAGTTTGCCAGCGATTGAACTGGACCGAACCAGGCTGGACAGGATCCTTAAGTCTGCCCCTTCTCAGAACTGCTGTTGCTTCAGTTACGCCTGGCAAATCGACTGGAATCCCCACCCTCTTATGATGAGTTAATAGAGAAATTCGAGGAGTTAGAAAAGGCGACCTCGGAGGGACCTGCACCAATAGCTGCGGCTATGACCGAGTGACTGAGGGTGGCCCATCAAGTGAAGTTCAGGGCAGAGGTTGGCAGTCAATGAGTGCTCTTGATAAGGAAAAGATATGCCACAATGGGCGAACTGTTGAGAGAGATCCGGGAATTCAAAAACAGTCCCTTTATGAGGCCACGCCTGCAAGTCACAGACTGACCTATATCGACTGCATCTCTGCTAGCGGGGTGGGATACCACCCATGTATCTCCTGCTAATAACGCTCCAACTCGATTCCTTGACCATGGAAGTGGAGAAACTGATGAGATGTCTCCAAATGCTTATCATGCACGAGACAGAAATGGCACCAAGGTTTCCAGTTAGTAATACCCTGCCCTGGCTCCCAGTGTGGTGCCTCGCCAGCTCAAACTCCAGAAAGTATGTTTTGCTATAATTGTGGGAAAGATGGGCACATGAAAAGGGAATGCGGTCCCCAAAAGACACTGACAAAGTTGCATATAGGCTACAAGGATAGCTTCGAGAACAAATCAGTGGTTAAGAGGTGCACAAATGATCCAGTGAGGCACCAAAATGCTAACTCACGTCCTTTTGTGGCAAGGTCAGTTGCCCAGGCCCCACTACCGCCTCTCAGACTGGTCCAGAATAGTGGGTCCCTCCATGGAGACCACTGTAAAGGTGAATAGAGTGTCTACAAGAGCTGTATTAGACAGTGGCTCCCAAGTGACAATTCGTTCCAGGATTGGTATCAGAAGCATTTGTCAGGCGTACCCTTACAACCATTAGAAGGACTGCATGTATGGGGGTTAAGTGAGAAGGCCTACCCCTATTCGGGTATATCCGATTTGGCTGTCTTTCCCACCTCCGTGGCTGGAGTGGCCGAACAAGTAGAGACCCTAGCCTTAGTGTGTCCCCCACTGGACTGTATGATGGTGTCCTTTGTTGATTGGAACAAATGCTCATATGTTTGGAAGGCTGGCACAGTTGTGTTATGAAAACAGGGTCAAAGACTAGTAGAGCTTTAAGAGTTCTGGCTTTAATTAAGAAGGCCTATGAGGCACAGAGAGATGCTGAAAAAATAGAACCAGAGGAACCGGTCGGAATTGTATGGAAGAAGGATCCTGAGTCTCTGATCCTGGCGCCAAATGCCCAGTGTACCTTACAGGGAGAGGTCCTTATCAGAAAGGATGTTAAGAATAAAATATTAATGTTGGATGCACCAGGCGATGGAAAATTGCCAGAGGGACTGCTGGTCAAGCCTAGTATTTTGCCCGCTAGAGCCCATGCTTATGCCAGAAGGGTAATGGTCCAAGTTCATAATGTGTCTGAAAGAGACATTCGAGTAAATAGAGGTTGCATCCTGGCTAATGTGCATTGTGCAGACACTGCAGTGCTGCCCAGCAGCAGAGTTCAAGGAAGAATGACAGAGTACGCTTGACTTGTTTGATTTCGGGACTCCCGCTGCCAGCTGAATGGAAAGTGAGGATAGGTGAGAAGCTTGCCCAGAGAGACCAGGTGTTTTTTTTAAAGGAATGGGATGTAGGATGCATGCAAGGAGCTGAGCACAATATCCGGCTGCATGACGAAAGACCATTTCGTAAGAGGTCTCGACGCCTGGCACCTGCTGACATAGATGATGTGAGACGGCATCTGCAAGAAATGTTAGCTGCTGGTGTAATACAAGAATCCAGAAGCCTTATGCTTCCCCATTGTGGTAGTGAGGAAAAGAATGGAACAGTAAGGATGTGTGTGGATTATCGACTTAAACCGGCGGACTATCCCTGATCAGTACACAATGCCCCAGCATTCAGGATGCTTTGACTGCCTAAACGGGAGCAAGTGGTCTCTGTGTTGATCTCCGCGAGTGGGTACTACCAGATCCCGATGGCCCCAGAGGACCGTGAGAAGACAGCCTTTATCTGTCCGCTTGGCTTCTATGAATTCATGAGGATGCCTCAAGGGATTTCAGGTGCCCCAGCCACTTTTCAACGATTGATGGAGCGTGCAGTGGGGGACATGAACTTACTAGAGTGCCTGGTATACCTAGATGATGCTATTGTGTTTGGCAGCTCACTGGAGGAACATGAGAGCAGATTATTTAAGGTATTGGACCGACTGGAGGACTTTGCCTTAAACTGTCCATTGATAAGTGTCAATTCTTTCAAACATCAGTAAAGTATGTGGGACACATAGTATCCACCGAGGAATAGAGACCGACCAAGTAAAGTTGAGGCCTTGACCACCTGGCCACAGCCCAAAATCTAAAAGAACTGCAAAGATTCCTGGGATTCTGTGGTTATTATCGGCGTTTCATCAAGGACTATTCAAGAGTGATCCGTCCTTTACTTAACCTTACTCAAGGGTATCCCCAACCCACAAAAATACCAAAAGTCAACGTCCCTCAAGACTGAAAGAGTGTATTTGTCTCGAGGAAGTATTTGGGGCCCGCTGGACTCCTGATTGTGAGACTGCTTTTCATGAGGTCATATATCAACTTACCCATGCTCCAGTGCTGGCCTATGCCGATCCAAGAAAACCTTACGTCCTGCACACTGATGCTAGCTTGCAAGGGTTGGGGGCTGTGTTGTACCAAGAGCACGAGAATGGCCTGAGACCCGTGGCCTTTGCCAGTAGAAGCCTGACCCCATCCGAAAAGAACTATCCTGTACATAAGTTAGAGTTCCTAGCTTTGAAGTGGGCTATTGTTGACCAATTCCATGAGTACTTGTATGGGGCTAAAATACTAGTAAAAACTGACAATAATCCTTTGACCTATGTGCAGACCTCAGCTAAGTTGGATGCCACTGGCCATAGGTGGCTTTCTGCATTATCTACATATGACTATGCTCTCAAATACCGAGCAGGTCTGAACCACATAGATGCTGATGCTCTCTCCGGAGGCCTGTTCCCCAGAATGATTGGGTCCGATTGGCAGAACCTGACATTCGGCACTCTGTCGGAAGTTTGACAGGGAGGAACAAATGTCCACGGACGCAGTGGACTGCATGGTGGATTGCTTGGGACCTCTGAGAATTGCATACCTGCTGCTTATTGCCACTTTTCTGCAATAGACATTGGTGCAGTGCCTCAGCTGGGCAATGACAGTATTCGGCGGGCTCAATCCCGTGATCCCATGATCAAAGCAGCTTTAGAAGCCCTCTATGCAGGAAAAGATGTGTCCAAATTACGCTCCACTGATTTGAGAACTGCACTGTTATACAAAGAAGGTCCTAAGTTGAAACTGATCAATAAACTGTTATACAGAGAAACAGTAGACAGAGGGGGACAAGTAGACAAACAACAACTAGTGCTGCCTACTGCCTTTGAGACTCAGTACTGATGTCCTTGCACAACCAATGGGGCACCTTGGTATAGACAGAACACTTGACTTGGTGAGATCCAGATTCTATTGGCCTAAGACGGGGCTGATGTGGAGCAACACATTCGAACTTGTAGTTGCTGCTTACAGAGGAAAGCTTTGCCCCAGAGGGCTGCCCCTTGTTAACATCACCACCAGTGCACCCATGGAGTTGGTCTGTATTGATTTTCTGAGTTTGGAGTCAGATCAAAGAAATATCAGTAATGTGCTGGTGGTCACTGACTTAATTCACTGAGATATGCCCAAGCTTTCCCACCAAAGACCAGAAAGCATCCACTGTGGCCAAAGTACTTGTAGAAAACTTTTGTTCACTATGGGCTCCACAAAGAATCCATTCTGATCAAGGAGAGACTTTGAGAGTCGTCTGATCAAAGAGATGCTTTCTGTGGGGAGGCAAGTCCAAACCACCTTACTACCCCCAGGGGGACCCACAGCCTGAACGTTTCAACCGCACTTTGCTAGATATGCTAGGCACCCTGCACCCAAAGGACAAGCCTAGATGGAGCCAACAAATTAGCACCCTGGTACATGCTTATAACTGCACCAAAAGTGATGCCACTGGTTCTCCCCTACCGCCTGATGTTTGGAAGAGAAGCTCGACTACCGGTAGATGTGTGTTTTGGGGTCTCTCTGATGGGGTTCAAGCTGACAACTATTTACAGTATGTGCAAAAGTTAAAGGCCCAGCTAACTCATGCGTACTAACTGGCTCAAACCATGGCTGCCAAAAGAAATCTGGCCAACAAAGAAAGGTATGATAAAAAGGTGAAAGCACAGGAACCCAGGAGGGAGATTGGGTATTGCTAAGAAATCTGGGACTGCATGGCAAACACAAGATTGCTGACAGATGGCACCATCTCCTCACATTGTAGTGGGCAAACTAGATGATCTGCCAATGTACAAAGTAAGGCCTGAGAACAATTCAAAAGATGTAAAAACAATGCATAGAAATCATTTACTGCCCATTGGACAAATCCTGATTGAGTCTGAGCCCCAGAAGATGCCCTCTGGACCAGTGACTAGAGCTGCTGCTAAGAAAAGATCAAGGAAGTCTGCACCTACAGAAGCAGAGTTAAAGTGTTCCCTGCACAAGTCCCAGTTGAGCATGACTGTCAGTCCATATCAGAAGAAAGTGAGAGTGACTTTGAATACTATCCTTCTTACGAACTGAGTCAATTGTTTGGGCAATCCCTAGTCAATACTGGAGACAAAGCTGGGCCTTCTGGACTGTCTAAGCCCCAGCTTCGTCCCTGGAGCCAATGCTCCCAGAAAGTGAAGTGCAAGCATCAGATCAGATGAAATGGAATCATTGTGCGTGGTTGAACTGTTTGAGCTTTCAGGGAGGAAAATGATGAATTGGGTCAGACTGGTGATACACCAGAACAAGAAGAGTATTTTGAGTGCCCTGACAGTCCACTGCCAGTGTCTGAAAGCTCTCCATGCGAGCCAAATGTTGTGGACTCAGAAACTGTAACTCCTGGAGCTGAAAGTGCCCAAGTTCTAGCCTCTACCCCATGGAGACTCCCCCAACAAGTGAGGACAATGCTGAAAATGAGGATCAGAGTGCAGAGACTGTAACAGTTCCCCTAGAAAGACTGGTCGAGCTGTAAGCCTGTGGTGCACCTCAGTTATGATTCACTTGGGAGGCCTGTGGACTTGCCTCTCAATGTTGTCCATAAAGGAGTGTATGTGTCCCGAGCTCATTGCCCAAACTGAGCATCAGTGCTAACTCCAAGTTACTTGTGTTGCCTCTTTCATATGGTGCCCTTGCCCCATCCAGCCCCAAGGTAACTGACAGGGAAGGGCCCTCTCTTCAGGTTTCATGTACAAGAGGTAATAACTTGAGTTATGGTACAATGTGTATGTAATACTGTGTAAAGAGTGACGTACTGCAATGTTTCAGAAATGTGTTCTTGGTAAATGATATATTGACTGATGATTACATGTGTGAGCCTAATGCTAATGTATATGGTTGCAGTTAAAACTTATGGGTACTTGCTTGACGGACGCTCAAGCTTTCCCAGGCCAGGAAGGGTGTAACCCCCCTGCAAATGGGGGTTCCCAAAAGACTTCCAGGAGCTTGCTTGAATGCTCCAAGCCTGAATGGTGTTTGGCATTTAAGCCATTTATCAGTGAGTGTTTTTAGAGCCTCTGGTACTGTCTCTTTAAGAGCTGTCTGCTTGCAGACATAATTAGTTTGTATGGGGAGACTGTGTGCTTCTCTGTTTGAGTACCACTCGAGCTGCTGCCAATTCACTCTATTTTTGCAGTCACGAGGAGTGCAAAGGGAACCTATCTGAAAGATGTAACTGTTTGCCAGAAATAATTTAGAGTAATAATGAAAATACAGTTTGTCTAACCTGCTTTCTTTACAGTCAGAACTGTGTTTGCCTAGTTCCCCATTCTGGTTTTGAACTGCTGAACTGGACCAATCAGTGTGGGGTAAGCTAGCTCTAAAATGGTGCCTTGGACGAATCAGAACTTGGACTCATAATCTGAGCCAGCCACAAGAGGATTGCATGGGCAGTGACTCTGGGAGATGTAGTTTAGACTTAGGCGCCTTTTGGACCAACAGCAGCAGTCTATTGTGAGTGACAGCCAATCCAGTCAAGAACTGGGAGGAACTCAAAGGAAGTGCCAGTTTTGTCTGTTGGAGTTTCAGTTTAGCTTTGGCAGTGAAGGGAAAGAAACCCTGTGCTCCTTCAGTGCACAGTTTCAGTCAAAAAACGTGTAAGGCCCAGAGTTCCGGTCTGCAGCTTGTGTAACTGCTTGTTAGGACTGAATCCGTCCTGTGAAAAGAATCAAAGGATCTCTGAAGAGTAGAAACCAGGCTCACCCTGTAGAAGACTGAAGAAATTGTTGAATTGCACTCAGTCTGTCAGGAACTGAATCTGCTGTGTGTTCTCCGGTATTGTGCAGTAATTGCGATCGGGATAGAGAAGCAGCCTGCCTGGTATAGTACTTTCTTTTTTTTACCATATAAATGTGTGAAGAGTCTCGTGGAGCTCAAAAGTAGCCCTGCTGACGTTGAAGGACCCTATCTTGTTTGGAGGTCGTGAGTACTAATTCAGGGTCGCTCCCTGTTGAATTGCCACATTAAATCCAAATGGAATCACTGTACTGCTGACTGTTTAAGCTAATTTTTCTTTCACTGTGTGAAAGGGCCCCTACCAGCTGCCACAGTTTGGACTAGCCACTAGGGCTTGGGTACCAGGGACAGTAACTGGTAGGGATAGGCCTGTGCACAGAGCCATAGGTAGATAGTAAAGTGATAAGCTAATTAACCTGATTTCCCCCTGTCCTTGTTATATCCCCCTAAATAAATCAGAGCTGCTTGTTTCAGCAAAGTTATACTGCCTGAGGTATTTGTCTATGTTAAAGTACTGTACTGTGATTGTTGCACTGTATCTTATTTCACAGGAGGTCCCAGTGCCGGAACCAGACCTGGGGGTAAGTGTATACTGTGAAGGTAATTCTGATATATTGTGTGGGCCACTAGTGGGAAGAAAGGGGGGTTGCAGTGTCCCAGAGGGCTGTGACCAGGTTAGTTTAACTATTGCAAACCCTGACCTCTGGGTGGAGGCACCCGTCATTGGATCCAGGCCCCTCAACCTGTTAGTGGCAAATCAGGCAGGGGTAGTAGCCCCTGGGATAACACCATCTAGGGGTTACATGAGTACTTGGCATAGCTTACATTTGAAGTGAAAGGGAAATTAGATTAAGTCGGTGCTAGTGGGAAAGGAACCCAAATGGGCACTTGTAAAAAAGAATATTGCACCAGGACTCCTGAGTTGAGTAGCAAATGCCTTAATATGAACTCAGCTAACCATATGTAAGCAAATTCAGTACATTTAGTATCATATTTTTTGTAAAAAAATATACTCTCAGTATACCCTAATACTTATATACTCTTGATGCTATTTTCTGGGGGATACTAATAAAGGTAGTTAAAGATTTACCTGCTGCTTTAAGTTTCTAACATTAAGCAATAACTATAGTATTAACTATTTTGTTATAGAGATACTAATGCTCCTTGAGGATTTACGTGGGTTGGGAAACATTTTAATATTTTAAGCAACATAAGGAAAGATGATTGGAATAAGCAAAGGGTCACAGATTTGATTCCTAGGGGGCCATATGTCTGCCATCTCATTTAGATAAGGAAAAGAAACATTTAATCACAACTGCAAAAAGCAGTACTGCCCCATGAAAGTCATAACAGGTGCTGACCTCTAACCTAGCATAGCAGCACTCAGTCTGATTAGGCATTTACCCTGTAACTTCAGGGACATTCATCAGGTGTTTTCCTATAGATTACATTATTCCAATTGAAGTGGTATGGCTGCATTTGCCGATATAACTAACGCAAGCATATGAAACCAGTTTTCTTTGATCCCAGAGAGGGCATATCTCTTCCATCTCAGATAGGAATTTGGCAATAGGTTACCTAGACCACAGAGATAGGATTCCACTATAAATATCCAGGATTGAGGCGAAGCCTGGGAAATTGTAGTTGTTGCTCTTGTTTATCAGTTAAGATATTTTAGCTAAGGTATAAAAGTTTTCTGCAACAGTTAGAGGAAATTACATAATGAATTCTCTACCAGACAGTCAGGATAAGTAGCACATTCATGTTTTGTGCAGTACACAGCCACCCAAAGCAGGACTGCCCCTTTAAAACATCAGGACAGGTAGTAATTTTATGGGGGACCCTGGTTTCAATTCCCAGCAGGTCATGTTACTTGTTTCCCATGACAATTTGGGATCTAAATGGTTTAGCAGTGGAATATTGCTGATCGTAAGGAGGCAGTATTGCACAATGCTTTAAGGCTCTGTATACTAGCAGGGTCCCTGCTTGCTAACCATAGGGTGAGTTCAATTCCTGCTGAAGTGATAATGTTTTTTCATTATTTCTCTTCCCTTAGCTTAGGTGTTGTGACTTATCTCCCAATACCTTGTCCACAATCCAATAACCCACAATGGCAGCTAAGAGGATGAGGCTTGAGCAGGACTCCCAGGCCACACCTGGTTCCAGTTCACAGCAGTTTGAGGATCTTGACAGGGCCTTCATGGAAGCTTTTCAGCAGGTGAAGGAACTGGGAGGACCCAAGTGGTTGGAAGCTGAGGCCAAGCTGGACCCGACGCTGCAGACCAGTGGCCAGGTACAACAGGTGGAGGCAGGACCTGGTATACTAGCAGTGAGACCCCAGCTGGCCTACAAGAGGTGGTGTCTGGCAGGCATCCTGAAAGGCAGAGCCTGCCCTCTACACAGCTTTTGGCATCAGTAGCCCAAGATCCTAAGGGCAGGAAAAGGAGATGAGGTAAGGGGAAGTCTCCAGCGAAGTATCAAACAAGAGCCTCAAAGGGCAGAGGTCAACAGAGAATTGTGGAATGACCAGAAGGAACTGGATCTGTGACCAGCAGAAAACCTCGGATGTCTGGCAGACAAGGGGAACTGAGGCTCACTATGCATGACAGACAGGATCCCACTGGTGAGTCTGGGGGCTTGCTGTTGGAGGACTCACTATCCACCTCAGAGATGGAGGAGTTGTATGAGGGGGAGGAATACCAGGAGGAGGATAACACCTCTCTCACAGTGGTTGAATCCCCCCCCCCCGAGGTTGTGAACAGGGAGGTCCATTTCTGAAAGAGAGGGGTTAACACCAGATCCTGTACATGGAAACAGTGCAGGGTCATGGGCCAGGCTTCAAAGGGACAGTAGGGATGAGGGCCTGAGGGAGATTGGCACTCACACACACCTTACAGTTGATCCCACAGGCACCCCTATCTGGCCAGCTGAGCCCATTGTCATAAGTGACTGTGATTTCCAGTGCCAACAGCCTGGTAGCCCACAACCCCTCATGAAGGGCTCAGCGACAACGCTTGATGGCCCATCCAGTGATGACCATCAGGGCGTGGGGTAGAACACCCATGACTCTGAGCCAGGGTGAGGGAATGGCTCTAGGGTCCCTGCACGGAGGGGGGCCCAAAAAGACACATCCACAAACGCCAGGCCTGGAAGCCGGCGTGAGTCACAGTTGGGGTCAGCCCAACCAGGAAGCAATTTTACACACATCCTTGGTCATCCTTTCAATGGGGGCCATTGTGGATGTAGAGGCCCCCATTTTGGCTCCCATTCCCAGGTGGATTGGGTGGCCTTATAGTTCAAAACCCCTGGGGTTGGTGGTGAGCCCCTTCTTCCCAACAGCTGGGTGCCAGTGTCCCAGTTACACAGGAGCTGGGCCAGTCATAGGGAATGGTTGTGGTTCTAGAACTGAAGTTTATGGTGCCCCCCACCTGCCCTCCCCCTGGAAAATCAGCCCTCAACTAGTGCAGGGGTTGATCTGGGTATGGCACAGCAGTGGGAGATGTGGCAACTCAGATCTGGACCAGGGGTGATCTCCTGGGCAACACCTCATGGAGACATGGGGTATCTGGGGGCAGCAACATGGGGAGAGAGCCTTTGAACCTTGCCCCGACCCTGCCTGGGGACCCCTTCACAGTAACGCCTGACCAGGCAGTGGGGACTGCAGTTCCAGCAGCAGGGGCCGTGGCTAGTAAGCCAGTAGCGCATCCAGGGGGTGCAGCACCAACTGCACCTATGGTCCTGATGCCTGTTGACAATGAATGGTCATACACAGGGCTAGAGGATCTATTGGGGAATCATCTGTCAGACAACATTAGGGAAAAAATTTGGAAGGGTGACTACATCGTTATGTTCTCCCTTTTACACAGGAAACTCCCAGGGGTGGAGAATGATAAAAAAGGTAAAAAAGAACAGCCACAGAGGCACAAGGTCCCCTTCACATTTGAAAACTGGACAGCGGCATTCAACATCTTTATGTTAGTGTATAGGATGAAGTACCCAGACAAGCTGCTACCCCTGCTGAAATACAGGGATAAGATTACGTTTACCCATCTGTCTTCTGACGGGTACGCATGGCTCAAATATGATGAGCAGTTCCATTTGACATTGGCTCACCAAGCCAGCCTAAAAAGGGAGAATATGCACCTAGATTTGTGGGCCAGATACGTGACTGGGCAGACCCAATTCAGTCACATACACTGACAGTGGGCATGTGATAGCCCGTGCAGGTTCTGGTGATAAAAAAAGAGTTCAAGAAGTGGGACAAGAAGGCATGTTACGATTATAATAAAGGGAAGTATTTTTGGAGCTTCTATAAATTTCAGCATGTCTGTAAAAACTATGAATGGGTGTTCACCTGGTCACAGATTGTAAAGGAGCCACAGCTGGCACTGCAAGGTGTGCCCATAATGCAAGTAAGTCAAAGTCCAGTGCTGGCTAAACTGGCCAACACACCGGTCGACTTGAAGTGGATGTTGACATGGTTCTCCCAGTCCCCCAACCAGCAAGCAGCATGAGGGTTTTAGTATGAGTTTCAAAATCCCCTACAGAGGCCACTTCAGCCCACAACCTCAGGTCTGCGATTGCCCTGCCTAAAATGTTGGCATTCGAGATAGACAAAGAGGTAAAAGCGGGTTAAGTAGGTGGCCCTTTCAGGCAGTCACCTTTCCTAACACTTTGGGTGTCCATGCTAGGACTGGTTCCTAAAAAGGCCCTTGGAGAATACTGCCTGATTCACCCCCATTCTTACCCAAAAGATGGATCAGTGAATGATCACATTGCTCCAGAGGACTCATCGGTGAACTATGAGTCCCTGGATGCAGTGGTGGACCTGGTTCATGGTTTGGGCCCAGGCACTTTGATGGCCATGAGTGACATTAAGTCAGCTTTTCACCTTCTCCCTGTGTGGCCTAGGGACTATGAGCTGCTGGGCTTTACTTTCATGGGGCAGTGGTATTTCTACATGGCAATGCCAATGGGCTGTTCAATTAGCTGTGCTGCTTTTGAGGCATTCTCTACATTTCTGGAATGAGCAACCAAAGTGTTTACAGGTGACATCGCGGTTATTCATTATTTAGATGATTTTCTCTTTGCAGGTCCCAAAGATCCCAGTAAGTGTAAGGACACTCTGAAAGGTTTCCAGATCTTGATGGGCAAATTCAGGGTACCGCTGGCCCTGGAAAAAAAATGAAGGTCCCAAAACATGCATATCCTTTTTTGGTATCGAGCTGATTTCAAGAGTCATGGTGTCAAGGTTACCTTTGGACAAGGTCACAAGGCTGTTGGGTGAGGTTATTGTGGCTCAGAAGGCCACCATCCTGCAACTCCAGTCTCTGTTAGGTCACCTAAAGTTTGCCTGCAGGGTGGTGAGCCCAGGACGCCCATTCCTCAGATGACATGTGGCGGCAATGGCCAGACCCACTAAGCCCTACCACCATATACAGGTGTCAAGGGGCCTCAAGGCTGACTAGTGGGTGTGGGAAATCTTTTTATGAGATTTTAATGGCATAAACATGTGACAGGACAAGACATGCTGGTGTCAGGGTTTGAACATGGTGACTGATGCTTCTGGGGGTTTAGGTTTTGGGGCCTACCTCCACGGCTGTTGGTTTGCAGGCAGGTTGTCGGAGAAGTGGTGTGACCAGGGGTTAATAAAAAACATCATGCTGCTGGAGCTTTTCCCAAAAATTAGTAGCAGTGCAGGTGTGGGGACACAGGCTGAGGAACCAGTCAGTGCTGTTTTTCTCGGACAACAAGGCAGTGGTGAATATCATCAATTTGCAATCTTCCAAATCAGACGATGCGATGAGGGTGCTGCGAATGTTTGTGTTATGCTGTCTCTCTCTGAATATCACCTTCCAGGTGAGACATATACTGGCCAAATTGAATGTGATCACTGATGCCTTGCCTTGATTACAGTTTGACCGCTTCGGACAGCTGGCACCACACACAGAGGCATCCCCAACACAGATTTCAGGCACACTCTGCCAGCTTGAGAGGCAGGAAAGCTACAGCTGGTTCAGCTCGCTGTTGCCCCCTCAACCTAGAAGAAGTACTAAGGTAGTTTTTCAACCTTTGTAGATTTCTGTGGGCAACATAGATACATAGATACATAGACAGTGTCGGCAGATAAGGGCCTATGGCCCACCTAGTCTGCCCATTTGAGCTTGTAAGTTCAGTTTGTTTTCCTAGAAGTCTGTTTCCCCTTACCCCTGCCCTCTAGAATTCCTTTATGTCTATCCCATGCATTCTTAAATCCCGTGATTGTTTCAGCCCCCACCACTTCCTCTGACAGGGTGTTCCACTTGTCCACCACCCGCTCTGTGAAGAAATTCTTTCTCATGTTTCCTCTGAATCGTCCCTCCCTCCAACTTCATCCCATGCCCTCTAGTCCTGAAACATCTTTTTCGCTTAAAAATAGTGTTTTTCTGCACCCTGTTCGTCCCTGTAAGATACTTGTATGTCTCTATCATATCCCCTCTCTCCCTCCTCTCCTCCGGGGAGTACATGTTCAGTTCCTTCAGCCTGTCTTCATAGGACTTGTGATGCAACCCATGCACCATCTTTGTTGCCCTCCTCTGAACCTTCTCTACCCTGTCTATGTCCTTATGTAGGTATGGTCTCCAGAACTGTACACTGTACTCCAGGTGGGGCCTCACTAGTGTCTTGTATAGCGTAATTATGACCTCCCTTTTCCTGCTGGTGATGCCCCTGCCTATACATCCCAGCATCCTAGTTGCTTTACCTGATGCCTTGTCACACTGTTTCCCTACCTTGAGGTCATCAGAGATGACAACCCCAAGATCCCTCTCCTGCTTGGTGCATGCTATATCCTCACCCCCCAACTGATGTATTGTGCCAGGGTTTTTGTGCCCCATATGCATTATCTTGCACTTCTTTGCATTGAATTTCAACTGCCAAACCCTTGACCATTCTTCAAGTTTCTGCAGGTCCCTTCTCAACAGGTAAGCGAGTGCCTACATGAGACCCAACAACAGGTTCAATATTATGTGCTCCACTTTATACAATTGCACAGGGCCCCATCGGCTATCTGGTTACATTTGTCTGGTATAGCATTTATGTGGCAAGCATTGGGCCACCCCCACCCAACCAACACTTTTACAACCTACAGTATGTTGGAATGGTAGACCAGATCCAGGAGGAAGAGGCAGGACCACAGGAAGCCTATGGGCCTGGCCGAGCTCTCCAACCGACTTGCAGCAATGGAGGCCATTTGTAGCACGTGCTACAAGGCCCAGTTATTTAGGGCCCTCTTTCATGTGCCTTCTTGGAGCACTCAGGGTTCCAGAGCTGGTGACTGACTCTGTAGCCATGGGAATGGGGGCTAACCTCCAACTCGGGGATGTCTCCTGGCTGCCTGACCGGGTGTGCCTCCAGCTTAGGATATCCAAAGCAAATCAATGCAGCTCCCCAGCAACTATCACATTACATCATGCTGGGGCTGGAGAGTCCTGCCCGTGGTCCTTCCTCCAGGCTCATATGGCAGACAGACCTCAAAGGGATAGCCACTTATTTGTGCATGAAGATGGCAGCCTGGTCACCAAGCACCAGTTTACTGTGATCTGGTGTAAAGGTTTATGTTTTACAGGTAAGGATCCCAACGATTTTGGCACTCATTCTTTTAGAATTGGGGCAGCCACAGAGGCCTTGCAGTTGTGCTTGGGGGAGGCGCAGATCAAGAGAGTCAGCAAGTGGCCATCCACTGCCTTTAAAGGGTATATTAGACCCCAGCAATGTGTATAGGCTACAAAAAAAAAGTGTGTTTACAAAGGCATGTAGTAATGGTTCCCCATACTGGATCTTTTTTTATGTTTTAGCTGAGCAATGAGCAAGACCAGAGATATGGGTCATCGGCCATTCATACGTCCGGGAGACACACAGTAGAGCTTTGACCCACCCATATGGTGTACAGCTCATGGTCCCTAAGGAACAAGCAAAGATTCATTGGGCCAGAAAAGGGGGCATGCGATGGGGGCAGTTGATGGAAATGGTATGCAGACTGGGGCTGGAAAGCCACCACCACTGGCACTGATGTTGCATTTGGGGGGGTAATGATCTGGTGGGACTCGGGGCCCCAAGACTAATTTCAGACATCAAGTGGGGTCTGACCCAGCTTCAAGCTCTGCTCCTGACAACCAGGCTGGCCTGGTCAAGGATTATCTCCCAGCAGCAGTGGAGAGGCACCCATAGTCTCAAAGGCATTGAGAAAACTCAGAGGGAGGTTAACCAGGAGGTGTCCCAGTTTGCTGCCCTCTGCAAAATTGCCATACTTTGTCACTACCTTATTCCTAAGACATGCAATGCAATGTACAGCAGGGATGAGGTACACCTGATGGGGAGTGGGAATTATATTTTTAATACCATAGTCCAGGATTTCTGTGATGCAGTAATAAAGCAGGAAAGACCCCTGGGGCATTAGAGGGAAAATGTGCTACCATGTTGGAGTGGCATAATTCATGGCTGGATGAGTTAAATTAAGGGCATTGAATTGGGTGACATGGGGCCTGGTGGCATGACTCTGGGATGGATATACTACAAAAGATAAAGGGTCACCCAAGGACACTGATTGGCACGTCATTGGCACATGACCTGTGGGTAGGGAGGGCAGCCCTGGGCAGGCAACAGCCCTGTTCAAAGGTCACGATGATTCCTCGAGTACTCATTTGGGGTTGGGAATCTGTCCGAGGGAGAGGCATGGCACTGGGTGGATCTGCCCAACTCGAGGACCATAGTTCCCCTGCTTGAAGCTCCATGCTGGATAAATTTGCTGCCCCCAGGGTCTTTTTCATCTTTTGCATCTGTAACTGTTTGACAACTGTATGTAAAAATGTATATATATTTTCAAACGTGATTGAATGTAAATCAACAATTTGATTTAAGTAAAGCTGCAGCCCTCCTGCCAAAAAATAAAACCTGGTGTTTATATTTATTGTGGGTCAGATTGGGCAATGAGCACTCACCCAAGATTCCACTAGCTGGTTTAAAAATGTCTGAGGCATTTTCTGTGAAACCATCACATAGCAGAGCATTAAAATAGTATCTGTACATGACAAATGGCAATTTCTTCATTTCATATGTAATAAATAAGGCCTGGTTGTCTTTATGTTAGGGAAAAGAAGTAAAGTTTATAATATGTTTATATTTACAAGTGACTCCCCTTTTTTAACCTGTTTTCAGGGTCTCCAAAATGCTTTAAAAATTAATTCACGTCTCCAGTGTTTCTTGTCTCTCAAGCCTAGTGCACTGCTTTATTGGCTCTTAGTTTGTCTGTGGGTGGGACACACAACATTGAAAACATGGCGGCTTCATTTTGGCGGTACTGAAGCACCCACGCTGACCGTCTGCTTATTAGCCCCCACACAAGTAATGTATTACTTTTTAAATATATTTATGTGGCTGATCCTGCCTTTGGAACCCAGGAACCCCCCAAAAAAGCCTATAAATTATCTGGTTGATCCTGCAGTACTCGTGCTTAGGTCGGTGCTTTCGGCAGTCAGTCAGTCACAGCAGAAACTAACTGTGGTTGGCTGACTGACTGACTGCTCGCTAATGCGGTGTTACTCTAAAAAGCACCAGTAATTATAAAAAATAATAGATAGGCAAGTGTGTGCCTATGACTATTTTATTCACACCCTTGGTGTTTGATGACTGGAGCTTCGCTCTCAAGGTTTATGGGTCATCAAACACCTCAGGTGTGAAAAAAAATAGTCATATCACACACTTGCCTACCCATTATTCTCAATGTAATATATCTGCAGTTGATCATTAAGCAGAATCTGAAACATAACTTTCCTATGAGTGAAATTCTTAATGCTATTTATATTTAGTGCGGCAAATCGCATGCTGAAAAAGAAAACATTATCTCAAACAGTGCAAAAGTCCTAAGGTGGCTGAGTACGTTTTTTTCGTAGTCTTTACTTTGATATATGGACTAGGGCCTTCCTTCCTTTTACGGACATTGACAGGGTGAAGTACATCATCTTCTGTGTTAGAAGAGATCATCTTTTGAGAAGAAATCATAGAGGACATTTCTGAATCAAGGTCCTCACCTGTATCTCAATTTGTCCAGAAGCAAGAAAATCAAATCTGTTCTTTGTCAGCACCAGTTCGGAAGGAGCTACCTGTGAAGGAGGCTGTGGGTGCTTGTGACGTAATGAACGTCTTCATGTAATTTCCTTGAAAGAGTCTGGAGTGGACATGAAGCATCCTTGAGAGGGACTGAAGCAGCCACAGGTGATGAGCCAGGTAAAATCTGGGGGAACAAATGATCCAAAAGGTGAGCATTATAGACACCGTTATCCAGGAATACCTTTTTCGTAAGGTCCTTGGACACAGCCGAGGCAGTGATGGTAGGCACCAGTAGCAGGTCCAAAGCAATAGGAGGATCCAGTAATACTGTATCCAGGGTCAAGCTTCATCCAGTTGTCTGAACCACAGCCAGGTGGTCATCATGTTTGGGCCCATCAGTTCTGTTGTGTGTTGCCCATGGACAGGTACAAAAAGAATATCTTTCAAACTGGGAGAGGTTATATTTCACATTATTAGAATACTGTGTACCAATATGTCCATAGACCAGACATAGGTTGCAAAATCTCTGATTACTGACTTTGCCCAGATGAGAAAGGGATCAGCACTTAAAGCATGCCTTCAGCTGTCTGGGGTGGAAGCAAACTCCCCCCCCCCCCATCACGACCAATAAAAAAGCTATTGGGGAGGTGAAAAATGTCAGAGTCTGTAATTTTGAGTTGAACTTAATATTTCCACCCACCAGCCCAAATACCATATTTGTCCAAGATAGGGTCAGGTTTACCTAAAACCTCATATCGTTGCTTTAGCCAGTAGGTAATATTGTTGACATCAACCCCTCATAAGGAAACATAACTAACTGTTCAGGTGGAGGGCTTAGTTAGGGGAATTACCTGAAAGGGAAGCCAGAATTCTGAGTAATTCAAATTATTGTACTTAGTCCAAAATCAATCTAGTTAGGAAGGTAATCTGAAGCTGATGTCATACAGTGTGTTGCCCAACACATAAATCAAAGCATAAATGTTTGCGGGGCAGAAAACCCATTGAATCCATCAAAAGCCTTTTAATCAGAAAGGCAATGTCTGGATGGAGTACAAGTCAACCCTTGTACTTTATCCTGAATGCTTTCCACTGAGGGGCTAGTGCAAGTTGTGCTGAAAAAAGATCAGTGAGCTTAAACCCATTATTCGTGCTCCGATCAGAACTGTTCTATGTGATAATGTTGATCGCCAAAAGGCAATCTCCGTTACGGCGAGTGTACATCGCCAAAAATAAAAACGGCGATGTACACTCACAGAGAGGAAACTTGTTCATAGTATTTATGTGGGGAGCTTTGCTCTCTGCACCCCCTCACTAAAAATAACAAACTCCAGGGAGGAGGTGCATGTTAGGGAGGAGAAGAACCAGCAAAATCAAAAAAAAACTAACACCCGCTCGTAAAGCACAAAAATATTGTGCTCCTCTCCATCCCCAAACCCTGCAGCCTCCCCACTGAGCCATCCACCCTCACCACTATGTGACACAGTCAGCTTGGTGGCTTTCCCCCTCTCTACCCCTCATATTCCTTCTGTCCTCTTCTGGTATCCTGTTGCTCTTCCCTTCGCCATGCCCTTCCTCATTGTTACCCTTTCATGGTCGTTGACCTTACAGGTACTGAGACTGAGTCACTCAAATCTGAGTCACTCAATCTCAGTCACCCTATTCAAGGTATACCAGTCAGAATCAGGAGTAATAGTGGGCTCTTGTGGATGCACAGGATTTATCAGTTCCACAGGCAGGTTCCCACAGGGGACTGAAGTAAGAACACTTATTTCTGTAGGCAGTTTTTTCATTGCCAATTCATCAGCCTTCCTCTGGTTTGTGGGGATAGCAGACACAAGGTCTGTACCAGTCATGGCAGTCGCTAACTACTGCAGATCCTTAACATCAGAGGCAGCTGCCTGAGTTGAGGAAGGAATCTGTTCCAAAGAAACACTGGGCAGAGTCTTGTGGCAAGAAATATCATTGGCAGACTCACAAATGTCAATACTGTACACCTGGACTGAGTAAGGATTGGGAATCCAGCTGTGGCCATCAGGCCCAATGATCCACCCTGCATCTTGAACAGTATGGGCTGGGCACCAACCCCCAGCAGGCTCAGTAGTAGGCACACCAGAAGATGGGGTCACTGCTCCAGTAAGAGCCCAGACATGGGTCTTAATCAGGTTTTGCTCTTTGAGTGATTAAAACAATAGCTACATGCCCTACCTCATCTACAGGGAAAGGTTGAGACACAAAGCCCAATGTAGTGGGCTGCAAAGGCAAACTGTCAACCACAGCAGTGGGCGAGACCCCGTATGGCACCACACCCAGAGTCTGGGTGGAAACAGGGTGCACTACCAATAGCACAGTGTCACTCAAAACAGGAATCTACTACCCATGAAAAGCAGCTAGACTAGCTGCCAACTGACATTTAATGATCATCCAACTCTCAAAAGTCCACCAGATGTAGTGGCATCTGTCAACTCAAATGACATCAGTGCAGGGCTCACTGAGACCAAGGACCAGCTCTTGTCTGAAAGCTGAGAACCTAAACCATGCTCCGGGGTGAAAAATGAAAAAATCCAACTTACTTTTTGAGTGTAATGCCCTGTGTCACAGTATGATATGTCTCCTCTTCCATCTCTAATAAAGCCAGCAACTGCTGTTTCCACTCAGCTCAATTGAGTTTCTGCTCAGCCAGCTGTTGTAAACTGCTTTCTCCAAACCAGAGGTCTCTATCAGAAACCAATACGGGCATTGAATCAAAATCCTCTACGCTAGCATCTTGTAGTACTGGATTCTCTCTGTCAGTCAGATTCAGAGCAACAGTTAAGACTGTAGCAATCTGGGAAGCAGCAACTTCCATAGGACTATCAGGCACCACAGGTATAGTCGATTCCAGAATGGTGAGCTCTGCTTCCATATTGACCATTGCAGTATCCTCTTCTTCTCCTTCAAACCCCAGATTGGCCATCTTAGGCAGACAGCCAGCCATTCCCCCTACTGGCAAGAGTAGGGGAATTGTTTATTAAAGAAAAAAACAACTAATAATGGTACAAGGTAACAAAACAAAATACAGTGGTAAATCGCACTGAAAACATAATCAGTGCATCAACACAATGTGACATACCAACCCAACAGAAATTGATAAAACAAGAGCTAAGTGAACTAAAGAGAGCACCACTTGAAAATAAGATAAAGGCTGAAAAGTTTAATATGGCCCATGGGGGTACTTAGAAAAGGGCCCATGAGCAATGTTTCCAGTGGTGGATCCATGTTGTTTGAGGAAGCTTGGCACACTCCACAGCACACATTCAACAAAGTTCCAATTCCACCATTAGCAACAGGATAGCATGATCTAAAAGCTGTTGTTGGAGTACATATTTACAACGTACCCTCCAAATCACTACTTTAAGGCATGAGAGAATCATAAACAACACAGAAGGATCATCTCTGGTAGGCAAAAAAGGGATGAAACCATAAATAAGGACATCACAGATGAGGGAGCACCAAAAGGGGTCAATCCATGAAGTACCCAAGTAAGGCTAAAATGGGGAAATGAATGGACACTTGAAATATAAATGAAAAGTAGTTTCCAGGGTAGCCTGGCAACAATCCCTTGGACAAAACTGTTCAGTGATGCTTTTGTGTTTATTATTGCCCTTAACATTCAGACGTCCATGGCAAAACAGCCCCACCACATCCCAATAAGGAGGAAAGTTATCATCAATTAAATACAACAAAACCTGTGTCGAATGCCTGGAGGTAACCATGGCAGAATTTCAACCTCAGCAGGAAGTAAGGTTTTATAAAAGGCTTTCCTATGCTGAGTGCATATAAGATCCCATGACAATCGTCAACAATTTATAAGTCAGAAAAGGCAACAAAAATGCAGGATAACAGCTCATTTGCCAAACAAGCAGTATAGGCCTTTGCCAGTCCAATTGGAGAGGCATCATCCATTCCAATGCCCAAGCTTTCCACATGACAGGAGGTCCTGAAATCTAAAGGACAATGTTATAATAAAAATAAAATACAATAAAAAACACAGGATTCATCATATTTGAACACCATTTATTATGTGGGAGTAAAAGAAAGTCCCTTTTAATTATATTAAATCTGCTCTCTCATATCATGGTAAAAATATGCTATACAAATGGGTTTCAAGAGAAAGAGGGAGGGCGTAAATAGCACTGAAATAAAGAAAAATGGGGGTCAAGAAAGTCTTAACCACTCCAACATGATTTTTCTTTGACAATTGCCAAGATTTCCACAGTGCTACTCATTTGACCCCAATGTCCAAAGCATAACTCCTGTTCAAATCAGGCATATTGGAGCTACTAAAAAAAATGCCAAGAATTTTAATGGGCTCCAAGGTGACAGTAATAAACCAAACAAAGGGAGGTATTTCTTCATGAACCCCAATGGTAAGTATCTGACATTTGGAAAAATGTATTCTAGGCAAGGCAAAAGCAAGGCAAATTTTATTTAAAGATGCCCAATTCCTGAGGCTCTGGGTGCCGTACATAAAAACAAACCAACAAAAGAAAACTCATCAATAAATAGATACAATACTGCAATTAAAAATATAATAATAAATAAATAAAAACTCAGTGAATAAAGAGAAGGACATCAGGGACATGCAATATAAGTAGTCAGAATGGGGCAATATTTATAAAACAGGGTCAGGAAAAGCCTGCCTAAAAAGGAAGGCCTTAAGGTGTGCCTTGAATGCGTCCACTGAGGGGGTCCTCCCTTACAGATGAAGGGAGTGAATTCCACAGGACAGGGCTGGAGACACTAAAGGCTCTGTCACCAGCCATTTTTAGCCTCATCCTGGGAAATGGGGACAGAAAGAGGGTCTCAGATTTAGAAGTGGGTAGCCATTTGGGAACAAGTGACCACAAACAGTGTGGTTCCTGATAAACTTAGCTACAGAGTCAAGCCATACAAAAGTGAGGGTTCTGGACTTCAGGAGGGCTGACTTTGGCAAGATGGGAGAGTGCCTCAAAAAAGCACTAGCAAACAGGCTAGAAGGAGGGGTGGAGCAACAATGGGGAAATATCAAAACTGCCATCACAGAGGCAACAAGCCTTTGTGTGAAGCAAATAAACAAATCAAAATGAAAGAAAAAGCCACTATGGTTTTCAAAAGAAGAGGCGGTGAAGGTTAGGGAGAAAAAGATAGCATTTAGGAAGTATAAGGAAACACAGAAGGAGCAGGACAGAGAACTGTACCAGTTAAGGCAGAAGGAAGCAGGGAGGGTAGTCAGAATAGCAAAGGCACAAACTGAGGAAAAGATAGCCAACTCGGTTAAGAAGGGGGATAAAACCTTTTAAAGGTATATCAGGGAGCGTAGAAAGACAAAGGGAGGGATAGTGAGGCTGAATAGAATGGATGGTGAGTGGGCAGGGAGTGACAGTGAAAAAGCAGGGATACTGAATAAATACTTCTGTTCAGTATTCACAAAAAAGGAAGTGGGGGGTGCCTAATCCAATTAACAGAAGCACTCTGGAGAGGGGGTCTGATCCCAGTCCTTTCACAGAAGAAAGGGTTCTGAAAGAACTCCTAAAACTGAAGGTGGACAAAGCAATGGGGCCAGATGGAATTCACCCCAGAATTCTAAAAGAATTAAGCAGAGAACTAGTGACACCACTGACTACTCTTTTTAACAAATCATGGGAGGATGGTGTGGTACCTGAGGGCTAGAAGAAGGCTGATGTAATTCCCCTTCACAAAAGTGAGAGCAAGACAGAGGCAGGAAACTACAGACCTGTCAGTTTGACCTCTGTGGTAGGGAAAGTGATGGAATCACTTCTGAAGGAAAGAACTGTTGAGTACCTAGAGGTCAGTGGGGCACAGAACACAAGGCAGCATGGGTTCACAGTGGGAAGGTCATGTCAGATTAATCTAATTGATTTATTTGACTGGGTGACCAAAGTAGTAGACCATTGAGGGGCTGTGGACATGGCCTACCTAGATTTTAGCAAGGCATTTGACATAGTCCCAACCAAAAGATTAGTAGTCAAATTAACCAGCCTTGGAGTGGGTCCCAGGGTGGTAGCCTGGGTAAAACATTGGCTGAACAACAAGACACAGAAGGTAATTGTAAATGGAGTCCACTCTGAAGAAAGAGGGGTTACGAGTGAGGTACCGCAGGGCTCAGTACTTGGCCCAGTCCTTTTTAATGTCTTTATAAGTGACATTGCAGAGGGACTGGAGAGAAAAGTGTGCCTCTTGGCAGATGACACAAAGATCTGCAACAGGGTTGATACACAAGGAGGCATGGAAAGGATGAGAAGGGACTTGGCAAGGTTGGAGGAAAGGTCAGAAGTATGGCAGTTTGGATTCAATGCAAAGAAGTGCAAAGTAATGCACCTGGGAAACAAAAACCCAGGGGAAGATTACATGATGGGGGAGGTAGTAACAACAACAAAAATGGAAAGGGACCTGGGGTAATCATATCAGATGACCTTAAGGTTGGCAAGCAATGTGAGAAGGCAGTAGGGAGGGCTGGGGGGATACTGGGATGTATAGGAGAGGCATCACCAGCAGAAAACAGGAAGTTGTTATCCCCCTGTACAGACAGTTGGTGAGACCCCATCTGGAGTACTGCGTCCAGTTCTGGAGACCCCATCTCCGCAAGGACATAGACAGATGGAGGCAGTTCAGAGGAGGGCAACTAAAATGGTGCAGGGTTTGCAAGAGAAGCCATATGAGGAGAGGCTAAAGGAGCTTAATATGTATACCCTTCAGGAAAGGAAGGAGAGGGAGCCATGATAGAAACATTTAAGTACCTCAGTGGAATCAACAAAGTCCAAGAGGGTAGCATCTTTCAGAAAAAGAGATGTGCAAGAACAAGGGGACACAATTTGAAGATAGAGGGGGGTTGGCTCAGGGACAATGTGAGAAAGTATTTTTTTTCACAGGGAGGGTGGTGGATGCAGAGAACAGCCTTCCTGAGGAGGTTGTGGGGTCTAAAACTGTGGGAGAATTCAAGAATCTGTGGGACAGACATAAGGAAATTTTTGTGGGGGGGTAGGAAGAAATAGGCTGTTGGCTAAATAGGATCTGCAGCTCATCCTCTAGGTAGGGAAATGGCCAGACTAGGTGGGCCAAGTGGTCCTTATCTGCTGTCGAAGTCTATGTTTCTATGTTTCTAATTGTAAGGAGGCCCTACAAGGAGGAACGGAGGGAGTGGACTGAGGTAGTCGGTGTAAGAAGGTCCGTCAGGTAACCAGGGCCCAGGCTACGTAGGACCTTAAAGGTGAGGAGGACCCCCGACCTGACTGGCAGCAAGTGCAGCTCATGCAGCACTGGGGTGATGTAACAATATTTAGACTGCCTCATCAGCAACCTGCAACTGTGTTCTACACTAGCTGAAGTCAGCAGAGGGTACCTCCTGAGACCCTGAGGTAAAGCACATTACAGTAATCCAGTCTTGATGTCATGAAGGCATGCACAAAGGTAGGGAGGTCCAGGGGTGGAACTAGGGTTGTAATCCTGGTGATTTTCCTCAGATGGTAAAAACTGACAATGGCCGACACCTGAGCCTCAAGCATTAATCCACTGTCCAGAATAATGCCTAGATCACGCACCCTAGAGGAGGCCTTCAAAAACACAAATCCCAGGACAAGTCCCATCTCTGTGCCTGAGGCCATCCTATCACACCCTTTGTTTGACTCCACTACCAGTACCTCCATCTTATTGGAGTTCCGTCGCAACCAGTGTAGGCCATCCAGTCATTTATTTCAACAAGGCAGTTGTTAGGCATATCCACTGCGTTGGATGTCCCAGGGGCAAAGGAAAGATACAACTGGGTATCATCAGCATAGCAATGAAAACCCAAGCTGTACTTCCTAATGAGCCTTCCCAGAGGCAGCATGTACATGGCGAACAATATTAGTGACAAGACCAAACCCTGAGGTGCTCCACAAGAAAGGAGGCTAGGGGAGGAGGAGAAATTCCCCATCACTACCCTTTGCTTCCTGTTTGTGAAAAAGGACTCAAACCAACAGATGACTGTGCTGGTGAGTCCACAAAATTCTCTCAGGCAGTCAAGTAACACACAATGGTCTACCGTGTCAAAAGCTGAAGAGAGATCAAGGAGAATGAGAATTGCCCCCTTCCCTCAATCTCTCATCCTGAGCAGGTCATTGTGCACCCGAACTAATACAGTTTTTGTGCTATGTCTTTCCCAAAACCCAGACTGGTGAGGCTTGTATAGATCAAAGCCTATGAGATGCTCCTCCAACTGAAGCACCATAATCTTCTCAACAACCTTACCCAAGAATGGAAGGTTGTAGATAGAGCGGTAATTAGCCTTGACATCAGGGTCCAAAGATGGTTTATTCAGAAGGGGTCTCACCACTGCCTCCTTCAAGGCATCTGGGGAGACCACCTCTGACAAGGAGCACTGGGCCAATGGAGTCAACACCTCCCATCAAGAAACATGTCAGCACTGAGTCCAGTTCACAATATGTGTGCCTCTGATTGGAAGCAACCTCAGTGACCTCAGCCACCTCCACTGGTCTAAACTCACCCCAACCAGATGGAGTGTTCTCTGGGCACCCAAAGTGATCACTGTTGGCCAAGGACTGGCTCACTGTGGAATTCCCCACCTGATTGTGGACACTCTGTCAGAGAAGAACTGAGCAAACTCTTAACATACAGCAATAGAAAAGGCTTTTTTCAGCTGCAGGCAGGCTGGATTTAAGCCTGTCTACAGTCTGAAAAAGCACAGTTGGTCAATTCTTCCTGGCAGCAATCTCCCTGGACAGGAAGCCTGCCTTTTATGGTTGATTTCCCCCTGGCATTCACCATAGTGAGTGCGCAGGGCCAGCTTGTCCGCTTGCAGGCTGGGTTCTCCACCAGCTGTGCTCCACCCTCCCACCCAAAATCTTCATCGCCTTGAACTCCTCATCAAACCATGGGGACCTCAAGTGAGAAGATTTGGGTCATACATGGACTGGTGTGAGGGAATCAAGCTCATCAGACATCACCTTGTTATAGGTTGCAACTGCAGCACACATACCCTTCTCACATGCTTTGCCCACACTAGATATGTCAGCCACCACCGGAAAACCCTTGGGGGTTAAATCCCTAAAAGGGTGGCAGCTTACCATTTCAGCAGGGGGAGGGCTATCTGAGGGTGCCCCGAATGAGAACTCCACTGTGCAATGATTGGACCAAATGGCCTGCTCAGTCTTGAGACTGTTGATCTCAAACCCCAGAGAGAAGACCAAGTCCAACATGTGACTGCCCTGGTGGGTTGCAGAGGAAACTTCCTGCGACAGGCCCATAGATGACATAGTCTGGAGGAAGTTATAACCAAGCTTGGATGATTCATTGTGGACCCAAACATTGAAGTCCCCCCAGAATTAAACATCTGGGGGCCTCCAATATTTCACTGACAATGAAGTTGGCTAACTCCTGCAGAAATTCTCCCGCCGCCCCAAGGTGATGGTAAATCAAGAGAATTCTGCAGCCTGTGCCTGACCCCTGTGAATGGCCACACATTCATTAGAACCTGGTCTTCTCACTGGGTGCACAGTGAATCCCAGCTTGGATCTAAAGCAGATGGCCACTCCACAACCCCTGCATTCCACTCTGGGGCAGTGCACTACAGAGTACCTGGGGAATTCTAGACCCAGTAAGCAAAGAAATCTTGGTAATCAACTGGATGGCATTCTCACCTGGGGGGGCATCCCAAACAAATAAACATATATGTAATGCATGTAGGTCACTATCTCAGATTGGAAGGGAAAGGTTCAGGATGGAAATGAGAAGACACTTTTTTACAGAAAGACTGGAGTCTGTGTGGAACACGTTGCCTTTGAAAGTGGTATCAGTAGAACTGTGGACTGTTTCAAAAGGGGATGGGATAGGGTAAGTGGGAGGGTCAGGGGAGGGAAGGGAAGGGCAGCTGCAGTATAAGGGTTGCTAGCTGCACACTCGAGCAGACTCGATAGACCATAAGGCTGTTATCTGCTGGCAAATTTATATGTTCATATGTTCATATATATTGCCAGCATATGCCAAAACTTTCACAGCTGATGTAGATAAGGGGCGGGGAATGCCCAAAATCTGGGGGGGGGCCACACTAATTGATCATAATAAAGTGTCTAAGAGCAGTATGTAAAGGATGGGACTTAACAGGCATCCCTGAGGGACTTCCCATAATAGTCATATTCATGATCCTCTCCATCCATTGATAGAGGAAATTATGTTGGAACAAGAAGTCAAAACCAGTTTATAAACATAGTTGAAAATCCATATGACCTAAGAACCAAAAATAGGTAATCATGAGGAAGACTGTCAAAGGCTTTGGCCTGATTTAAAACTAAAAGAAAATGCCCAACATTGTGAGAATGACAGGATGCAATCAAGTCCCTGATTAACAACAAACTGCCTTGAATTTTATGGCCAGGGATGGAACAGGACTGGAGTGGATGGATGATTTTAGCAAAAATTTGAGCTAAACGAACAGAAAAGATTTTCATCAAAAATGTTGGTATCAGTGTTAAGGAGGCAAATAGGACTCTAATTAGACAGGTTCCTCTTATCATCATTTTTAAATAAAAAAAAATTGAAGAACCTCGGTATTAGAGCCTGATAGTGTCATATGGGCTAGAACTGAGTTAAAGACAAAAGTAAGAATAGAGGCAATAAGTAACGGAAACATCTGGTAGAATTTAGATGTCAGGACATCCATCCCAGGGGAAATTTTCCAACACAGAGTATGAATAGCTGTAATAACCTCCTCTTCAGGAAATGGCTGTGTAAGTACTGCATTATCAGAGGGTGACACCTGTGGTAGATGTAAAGAGTTCAAAAAACTTGTGGCCAAATCCCCGATTTTAAAACACGTGCCCACCTTACCAAGCAGGAAGTCATGAACCACCCATAACATCCCAGTACAGGAGACATGTTCAGTGCCTTCTGAGTCAAGTAAAGAATCCATGCCTCATAGTTTAACCCTGTGGAAACAACTCTGAAAAAAATTCCCCATCAAATGTGAACCCTGGATAGCATAAGTCCTCTCAAATGACAGAGATCTAACCCAGTCATACTGAAAGGACTGCATACAATCCTTTACAGTCTAAATCTGGGCCTGAATAGACAGTCTCTTTTCCACTTGGAGAGAGATCAGCTTGTAATGAGCATATTACAGGTCGAGATAGGCATGGTATTTGGACCTGCCTACTGAACAGGAACTGCTTCAGGAGAGCCCACCAATAGCAGTCTTAGTATGGTCCCACCAAAGGGACACATCTGAGTACATGGGTTCTTCTGAGAACTGAACCCAAACTGAACGAGAATTATTCGATTTTTGCCAGATTTGAACTGAACTAGAACCCTAAAAATAAAAAACAGATGAACCCGAACCGAACCTGAACCTAGAACATATGAGATGAGGAGAACTCACATGGAGGCAGTAGTCTATCCATGCTATTCTACACTTCTCCAGCTGTGTGAAATATTGCCTACAGATTGTGAAATTATTTCTTTATTGAAGTCAGTAACGACTGTCAATAACAAAGCAAAATCCAATGATGATGAGCCACCAGCAAAAAGGCCAAAACTGATGCCAAGGACATGCTATCCAGTCTAGGTGGTCCTTCTTCAACAGCAACCAGATCATTGCCATATAGTGAACTAAAAACATATTTAGAACATGCCAGTTATACGTACAACTGCCTTGAATTCTGGAATAAGACAGGAAGACGCCTGTTCTCAAAACTAGCAAAGCTTTCACAGAAGTACCTATGCCTGTCAGATAACAGCAGTAGCAGTGAGAGTGTTCTCATTCTGCAAGCAAGTTCTAGATGTCCAAAGATCTCACCTATCAGTTAACACACTTGCTTGTTCTGTATCTGTTAAATTCTTGAAAATTTATACTTAACAATTGAACTTGTACTTGCCTGTTTTTTAGTTTCTTTTACTTCAAGTAATGTTAATTTGAATAAAGTTAGCAATGTGAAATCAGTTGTCTTGTCTCCATGTTTTATGTGATATGTATATATATATATATATATATATACATATATATATATTTATATGGCAATATAAAGTGAATTCAGTAACACGTAACATGATCCAGAACCAGAACTGAACCAGAACTAGAAAATAAACTAAAAACCTAGAACCGAACTGAACCAGAACCCAAACATGTAATTTTTAAGCAGAACTGAACCGAACCAGAACCCCACACTGTAGAACCAGAACCGAACTAGAACCCCAAAAATCTGGAGAACCCTGACTCTAAGTACAGGTTAAGTACTTACATGCGAGTCCATGAAAGGGTTCAAATTGCATACTGAAAAGACAAGTCCTGCAGGATGGAGTTGTTCAGCCTCCATTCAGACTTCCCCAGCAGAAGGGAAGAGTCGACTGTTAAGGATCAATGCAGTAAAAAGCGGTCGATGAATTCCATTACACAGGTTGTAGCCGACAAAATGGAGCACTGACGGAACACAAAAATAAAATCAGTATGGGTGGCTAGCTGTGCCCTGTGGTATGTAAAACCACCCAGTGGGTGGAGTACCCAGAAGGTATCAACCAGATATGACTCTCTGCAAATAGATTATAGGCACAAGGAGTCACAAAATAACATTGTTATCTGCGCATCCCTATCTTTGAACTGAAGAGGACAATTAAAATCTCCCCCAAAAATAATCATTCTAGAACTATATAATGTAAGTAAGGCTGGATCAGCTTAAACAAAGATACCCTGTCACATTTTGATTGAGGTGCATAAATAACATTTAAATGAAATGCAGTATAATCAATATTATAATCCAGCAATAAAGCCCGTCCAGGCTGTAATGTACATCTAGGACCCAAGAAACTGTAGGAGAAAGATGGTTAAACATGATGGCAACCCCAGAGCATGTGTCAGTGCTCAGAGAAAAGTGTGAAATACCAGTAGTCCAAAGTCTCTGGGTAGCAGTGATGTCAGACAAGGAACGTAATCTAGTATCCTGTAAGAAAATCAAGTCAGCATGGGAGCCTTGTAGGGCTTGAAGAGTCAGCTTTCTATGAAAAAGGTTATTTATGCTATTTATATTCGGCATTAAAACCCTCATGCATGGATGACAGAGGAAGAAGAAACAAAAAAAACAGTCTACACCGCAGCTCATAGCGGTTGAGTATATTTTTTCTTAAATTTAGCCTTCGACCAGGAGAAGGACCATTTTTACATTTATGAGGCTTTTTTCAGCTTTGGAGTATCATCATCTGTGTCTGGTGAACTGACAAGACCAATCATCATGGAAGAGTAGACATCTGAATCAATATCACCCCACTTTGGGGAAATGACCAGAGGGTGAAATCTATTCTGGAGAGAAAGGGGCCTAATTGGAGCAGAATGGGGAGGAGCTTGGGGCAGCCTGTTCTGAAGTGAATGGCGACAGGGCACTTCAGTGAAGGATGGAGGGAGGGGCATTGAGGAAGCATTAGAAAGGTCCAAAATTCTCATCGTAGTAAGGGCCTCTGAGGCAGGGGCCAAAGGTGTACTTAACAAAACAGGGGCTAGAGGAGTAGTTTCCACAATAGACTGCTGCAGAATGGGGGGGGGGGGTGCATTCAGTGAATCCTGAGCCAAGGAGGACTGTATGGTGGCCATGACATCAGAATGCTCCAGAGGCTGATCTGCTGGAATCAGACTATCTCCCGGAAACCCAGGGGGAGTGAGCTACTTCATCCTGTTGGTGTTCTTCTTGCTTGTTGTGAGCTGCCCAGAGGCATGTCCGGAAGGAATGACTGTCCATCTGACACAAATTACACTTCACCCGATTGGTGCATTGTGTGGTAATCTGGCCATGTTCCAGACAGATGCTACAGAGCCGTTGGTCATGAATGATACTGAGATGGGAAAGAGAGCCACACTTAGAGCATGCTTTCATTTGTCCGGAATAGAAACAGACACCTCAATCTCAGCCAGTGAAGAAACTATTAGGGAGATGGGTTATCCCAGAGTCAGTAGCCTGGAGCTGCACCTTATATTTCCACCCACCAGTCCAGATCCCAGATTTATCCAGAATCGAATCAGGGCATCCCAGCACTTAGCAGAGTTGCTTTAGCCAGTAACACAGAAACATAGAAAAGTAGAATTAGATGGCAGATAAGGACCGCTTGGCCCACCTAGTCTGCCCATTTCCCTACCTAACGGATAAGCCGCAGATCCTAATTAACCAACAGCCTACTTCCTCCTACCCCCAACTAGAATTGCCTTATGTCTGTCCCATGAATTCTTGAATTCCCCCATGGTTTTTGACTCTGTGACCTCCTCAGGAAGTCTGTTCCATGCATTTACAACCCTCGCTGTGAAGAAATACTTCCTCACATTACCTCTGAGCCTTCTCCCCTCTATCTTCAAATTGTGCCCCCTTGTTCTTGCATGTCTTATTTGTCTGAAAGATGCTACCCTCTTGGACTCTGTTGATTCCCTTGAGGTACTTGAAAGTTTCTATCATGCCCCCCCCCTCTCTCCTTTACTCAAGGCTATACATATTAAGATCCTTTAGTCTTTCTTCATATGTCTTCTGGTGCAGACCCTGCACCATTTTGGTTGCCTCCTCTGGACAGCCTCCATGCTATGTCTTTGCAGAGATGGGGTCTCCAGAACTGCACGCAGTACTCCAGATGTGATCTCACCAACTGTCTGTACAGAGGGATAACAACTTCCTGTTTTCTACTGGTGATGCATCTCCCTATGCATCCCTGTAACCCCCAGCCCTCCTTACTGCCTTCTTACATTTCTTGCCCACCTTTAGGACATCTGATATAACTACCCCCAGGTCCCTTTCCATCATTTGTGCGGGACTGTGTCAAATGCCTTGCTAAAGTCTAGGTAGGCCATGTCCACAGCCCCTCCCTGGTCTACTACTTTGGTCACCCAGTCAAAGAAATTGATTAGATTCATCTGACATGACCTTCCTGCTGTGAATCCATGCTGCCTTGGGTCCTCTGCCCCACTGGCCACTAGGTACTCAACAATTCTTTCCTTCAGAAGTGATTCCATCATTTTCCCTCCCACTGAGTTCAAACTGACAGGTCTGTAGTTTTCTGCCTCTGTCTGGCTCCCACTTTTATGAAGGGGTATCACATCCACCCTCCTCCAGTCTTCAGGTACCACACCATCCTCCCATGATTTGCTAAAAAGGGTAGTCAGTGGTGTTACTAATTCTTCCCTCAGTTCTTTTAGAATTCTGGGGTGAATTCCATCAGGCTCCATTGCTTTATCCACCTTCAGTTTTAGGAGTTCTTTAAGAACCCTTTCTTCTGAGAAAGGACTGATTTCAACTCCCCTATTCAGAGTGCTTCTATTGACTGGATTAGGTACCTCCCCCTCCTCTTCCTTTGTGAATACTGAGCAGAAGTATTCATTCAGCTTTTTCACTGTCCCTCTCTGACCAACCATCATCCTCTTTATTCAGCCTCAGTATCCCTGCCTTAGTCTTTCTTTACTCCCTAATGTACCTATAAAAAGTTTTATCCCCCTTCTTTACCAAGTTGGCTATCTTTTACTCAGTTTGGGCCTTTGCTATTCTGCCTTCCCTGCTTCCTTCTGCTTTAACTAGTACAGTTCTCTGTCCTGCTCCTTCTGTATTTCCTTATACTTCCTGAATGCTATCTTTTTCTCCCCAACCTTCCCTGCCACTTCTCTTGAGAACCATAGTGTTTTTTTTCTTTTGTTTTTATTTATTTGTTTCACACAAAGTAAGTGACGTGGACATCAACCCTTTCATTTTAGAACCATCACAGTATCGGTGGTTGGTCTTGTAAGGGGGAAGGCCTGGAAAGGCAATCAGAGCTCCAAATAGCTCAAAATATTATACTTGGTCAAGAAACGATCCAGAGAAGAATGAAGTTGAAAGCTGACATCATAGAAAATTGAGCCAGATACATAAATGATGGCAAAAATATCAGCCAGCAAAAAAAAACAGGGACTCTATCAATAGCTTTTCAACCAGGAAAGAAAAGTCAGGAGGAAATTCATCTGCCCCAGTGTATTTGAGTTGAACTGCATTTCTCCAGGGCATAGGAGCAGGCTGGGCTGCAAAAATGTCAGAGGAGTCCAAGATGTCCCTGAAGGATCTGTATCCTCAGGCAGAAAGACTGCACCAGGCACCTCAGGACAAACCGTGGTAGCAGAAATTGGGGTACCAATATGAGCGGCTGGAGAAGCAGCAACCCCTTGATCCACTGGAAAGGTGGGCTAATGTTGAGTAGATTGAGGTGTCTCAGGTTCGGACAAGAAATCAGGGCCAGATTTCTCACAAGTGTCAATGTCAATAATGCTGGCTCCGGAATCCAGGAATGATCATCCAGCCCTGTAATCATACAGACTTTTGAAGCACTTTAACAGGGCTCCAACTTCATGTGGGGACATCAGTATGAGCAGAAAAGAGATATGGAGGAGAAAAGATACTAGCCCCAGGGGTAACTTCCATAGGAGAGAAGGTACTGTAAGAGCAGTGATCAGGAACAGGTGCAGCAAATGATTCTGTAGAGACAACCCCTGATGCTGCTGGAGTTACCCTCTGCAGAGACTAAAGTAACATAGCATAGTTGTGCTGGGACAGAACAGGATGGATCCCAGAAAGAGCAGGGGTGGCAGGGATGGAAATCCCAAACAGTACTGGTGGAGTCTGACAGTTTGAGGCCAAAACCACAGGCCTGGTAACATCTGGTAATCCCCTCTCCGCAGTGGCAACAGAAACTGGCGGAATGCCAAGAAACTGACTTGCAAGTAATTGGTGGTACTCAAAAGGAGGCTTCTGAGTCCTTTCACAGAAAAGAGGAGCAGCAGGCCAAGATTCTGAAACCGAATATATCGGGCCATGCCACAGGCCAGGGTGACTCTGAACAGGCTGTTGGGAGTCAGGGGGCAGGCAGCTAGAGACTGAAATATGCATTTCCGAAAAAGCTGCTGTAAAGGCAGAGGAATGCTCCCCACTGGTAACAGGAGCCTATAAGCCATTCAGTGAAGCAAAATTGAGAGCCGTACC
Organism: Neoceratodus forsteri; assembly: GCA_016271365.2. Lineage (NCBI taxonomy): Eukaryota > Metazoa > Chordata > Ceratodontiformes > Ceratodontidae > Neoceratodus > Neoceratodus forsteri. The sequence continues at coordinate 591,157,103 of CM028133.1, read as the reverse complement.
CTTACCCGCACCTGTACCCACATCCGTCCCAGTCATCAAGTCCATGGGCCATTCATCTAGCAGAAAGCTGTCAATCGGCAAGTTTGGAAATTGGCCTGGTGGTGAAAGTGTAGATCCAGGAGCAACAGGTGGGATTAAAATCCCCACTGAACCTTGTAGGAAATTCATATTGGGGGGTGTCCAGTGAACCTGTGAGTCGTGAAATGGTGCGCCATCATTCAGTCACGTTGAGAAATGGTCATGGGTGCCAGAGTTCAGAAGCGTGAAAACTGGGAGCAATGATCCAGTAAGTGATCCTGCAGCAAAGGCTCTTCTAAAATGATGACCAGAACAGTCCCAGGTAAGGCAGTATCCACTAGGAAGTCAGTCAACAAGGTGAGTGCAGGGGTCTGAGCTGAATTTGACAATTCAGTAGGAAGTATCTGTGTGAACAGCGCATCAGTGTCCAAAAAGTCAATTTCCAGAAGGCTGATTAACCTCCATAGGAGAACTTGCAGGCAGCTGCATCACTCCTTCCAGGCCAGCACCCAGGTCGGCCACCTTAGCTAATGACCAGCAATTCCCCCTACTGGCAAAAGTAGGGGAATTTTTAGTTATTATAATACAAACCATACAGAGTACAATCATACTGTACATAATTCATGCAAGTTGCTTAATCTCTATACAGTATTACTTTTCCATTTATTTCTCCCAGAAATGTAAACGTTGCCTCTGTCTTTATTCCACAAAATTCATGGAAGGATATTTCACTCATCCCTTTAACTCCTGACTTTCTATCTTACAGGTAAATCATCTCGTATCCAATAAAATATAAAGTTTCCATCATTTTCTATGGCTGTGCAATGGGACAATCTTCCCTTCATGGGACTCCCTCCCCTATCTAAAGTACTTGAAAGAATGGTCTCTGAGCAACTTACGGAATTCCTAGAGAAACATAATCTACTCTACTCACAGCAGCTTGGCTTCTGAAAAAGCACTCCACACTCACCGCACTAGTGGACTACTCATCCCACTTATATGATGCCTTGGACAGCAGGCATGCAGTTGATTCAGTCTTCATCAACCTTACGAAGGCCTTTGTCTCTGTAAATCACAACCTCCTCCTAAGTCGCCTTCTATCCACAGGTCTATCCCCGGAGAAGGTAAATTGGTTTGGCAGCTACCTCACCAACAGGACACAAGAAGTCAAAATAGGAGATACCCTATCTGCAGCTAAAGAGGTGACCCTTGGGGTCCTGCAGGGGTCAATCCTTGGCCCTCTACTCTTTAGTCTTTTCATCAACTCCGCACCTACAGCATGCCCAGCAAGCACAGTTCTCTATGCTGATGACGCAGTAATATCAGTTGCTGGTAAAGACCTCCACTCCATCACAACAGATCTCCAAAGCAACTTCCTTCAACTTGAATCATGGTTCACAGAAAACAAACTACTGTTAAATGTAAAAAAAAATAAGAGTATGCTCTTCACCACTTCCCAAAGCAAAAAGAAATACCTGCCACTGCTGATACGTAATCATAAGGGCGAGTTTCTAGACCAAGTAACCAAGTTCAAATATCTCGGCATCACATTTGATGACACCCTCACCTTCTCAAGTCACATAGACTCTGTTATCAAGACTCCATCATAGACACTTAGTGACTCCTGATGCTCTCAAACTAGCCACCAGTAGTTCAATACTGTCTACCATAGACTATGGATTGCCTATTTATGGGCAGGCACTAAAACAACCCTAAACAGGATCAGCACACTCCTCAATAAAGCCTGCCGACTCGCTCTGGGGGCTGCCTTTGATACCCATACCTGCACACTCTACAAAGACACTGGGTGGCTCCCACTCAACCTTCGAGGGCAATATCAAACCTGCCTGCTTCTAAAAAAGGTGCTGCTGCGTCTGTCATCTTCCACACTGGGAGGCCACTTTAGGCTGGCTCTCCCTACGAAATCAACCCAAAGTATGGCCACTGACAGGATAATGATTCCCTTCAAAAGGACGAAACTTGCCCAAAACTCCATCCTGTATCAGGGACCGAAGTGGTACAATGAACTACCTCTCTGAGACACCCAAGATTAGCACTTTCAAAACTGGGCATAGAATCTTCCTTGGCTCAAAAATGACCTGTATTTACCGGTACTAATGTGGTAATACCTCAGCCTACGGTCTCCCAGTACCTACTCCTCAATTATCACTCCACTGAATATCACCTTCCCCTGGACACCCCCTTACCCTTATCCACTTGTAATTAATGATGTCTCCCCATGGCTAAACACTCCTCTCCCACCTCCTCTGACGATGCCACCTTTTGGCTGACAACCCCCCCCTTCCTTGAATTAAGCTTGTGTAATTAAGTACTAAATTGATGTGTAATACTTCAGACCTTTTCTATTACTGGTTATGTATATGCTTCAATGTTCCTTTTACTGTTAACCCTGTATTTTATACTAGCATGTCTGTTTTAACAATTGACATGGAACCTTTGGAAACGAGTACTTGACTCAAAAGTTTTAATTCCAAACTGAAATAAATAAATAAAAATAAGTAATATATTTTCTGTAAATCTGTTCTAATGGTTCTTTCTAGTTCCATGTTCAAAGACTGTTTCTGTTTAAATATTCAAGTACATCTGGATTGCCATATATAGTGTTTTAATATTGCTCCTGTTAGTTGTATAGTGTCTTAGTCATATTTTCCACACTGCTTCTCATATAAACCTGACACTATTTCTGTACAAGTTATTTTTTGATATACAGATTATTCCCATTGTAGTGCTAGGTACTTCTAAAATTGTTGCATGTATGGACACTGTAAGTACAAATACTCCTGTGTTTCCAGTTGCTGTATACATCCTTCCCGTAGGCAGTATCTGTTGCTAATTTGTTTATGCTTGTGTGAGTTGCGTGCTTCTAATCTTCCATGTATGCTTAGCCAGGGTACATCCCAGACAAACACTGGGATTCTTTTCTTATTGAGGTATCTTATTACCTGTTTTATGTTTTGTGTAGGGCACTGTGGCATTTCTATTGTGTCATAAAATGTTGTTGTTTGTATATCTTGATATAAGCATTTCCTTGTTAGTGTAGTTACTTTCTGTACTGTAATAGTCCACTGCTTTATTTTCTTTATTACTGCTACCATGTAATCTGGGGTGTCTCCTTGGTTTTTTTTGTGTTTTCAATTTATCAGCCTGCCAGTTTGCGATATATGGTTCTAACCGTTCCCTTATATTTAGCGTCCGTAGTTTCCCATTTGGCCATAAAGTTACGTCAATACTGTGTGCAATAAAAATGCTATAATAAAATACTATGGGGTTCACCATTCCCACATCCCCTTCTTGTCTGGATCTACATGCTGTATTTCATTTTATAGGGTTTAATCTCCTCCCCCACAATCCTTGAAAAAAATACACTTCTTGTGTCTAATGTCTGAGGTACTGGAAATACATTGCTCACAGGTGAGAAGTAAGCACCAGAGGCACATATCCTGCCTGTGGAGTTCCAAACCTGTGGACAGGTGCGCACAGGCCATATTCATCAATGGTCACCACCTGTCCACAGCCCTGCCCCCTGCCAGAGCGCAGGACTCTGAAGGGTGGCTGGGGGTGGAGTCACGAACCCAGCTGGGCATCCAATCGGATGCCACTGCTGGGTCCCACAATGGATTACTTACATGCCGAGGTGCATTATCCATGTGCATGAATAGGCAACAGAGGCACCCAGACCAGCGCAGCTATGCCATGTTAGCTGGAGGGCCCCCTGGCTGTGCAAATGGAGCACCGTGGCCACTTGCCACACTGGATCACACACCCCCAACCCGGGTTGCCCCTACACCCTTCCAGCACAGTGCCCCCCCTCCCCACACATTGTCTCCCCCCGGTTGACATCAGCTGGCACCCCCACACACATACACCCGACAGCATCCATCTCCGGTAGTCATAGGCTCCCCCCACACATACAGCCACCATCCGCAGCAGACACAAAAATTCCCCCACTTCCACCCACAGCGGAGCCCCGGCAGCACCCAACCCTGACCCTGTCCCAGGCACACTGCCACTCCCCGTGTTGGCCAGTGGTCCTCTACCCACCAGTGGCATGCTCCCAACCCCCTGCAGCACTGTTAACGCCCCCAATCCACATACCTTGCCGCAGGTGTTGCGGCCTGTGATAGCCATCAGCACAGCCCTCCTCACACCTCCTCGGCCGCTGGTCTTCCAAGTGATGCAGGGAGCACAATGCCTATATATATCAGCATGCCCCCAGCATCACTGGGATGGCTGGGGGTTGAGGATGTGTGAGGAAGGCTGTGCCACTGGCCATCCTGGGCTGTGGCACCAGCGGCAAGGTATAGGGATTAAGGGGGTGATGGTGCTGTGGGGGTGGGGGGACTTACACCACCAGGGGTGGGGGCGGGATTAGGGCTGGGGTGGTCTGGATGTTCTGCACAGTGCAGGGCCATACACTCAGGGTCACCTGTTGGGGTTGGGTGGGTGGTCTCTGCCACAATGATGGGGCACCGGGGTGTGTGTGTGTGTGTGTGTGTGTGTGTGTGTGTGTGTGTGTGTGTGTACAGCGGGATGGGGCAGTGCTGTGTGGTGGACTGTTGGTAGGGGGTACCTACCTATGGCTGGTGACAGGACTGTGTTGTGTGGGGTTGGAGGGGGCTGAATACTGGTAGGGATGGGACATCAGCGTATGTTTGGGAGATGGCTACTGTGTGTGTGGGGAGGCAGTCATGTGGGTCTGGGGGTGCCTGTCATGTGGAGGCTGGTACAGTGTGGCCAGGTTGGGGGGGGTGGTTGGGGGTGCTGCTGGTGGTTGGCAGTGTCCTGTATGTGTGGGGCCAGGCACATAGTACACTTATGGCAGGGTTCCCCCTGGCATAATGGGAGCCGTCCTATGCATCCCAGTGCATAGCACTACTCGCCTTGGTGCATGGTGCGTAGTGCTGGCATGACCCTTGCCAACCCACAGTGCATTGCTGTCCACGCAGCTGGGGGTTCAGGTGTGTAGGGGCTGCATGCCTAGGTTAGTGCTTCCCACATAAAGGGAACGATGGGTGCTGAGTGGCTAAGCACCACATTTCTGCGGCGAGTAGCCACTCTGCCCATTGGTGCATAGACTCCATTGCATTTACATTTTTGAAATTATTTTGCTTTTCCATAAATTTACTTAACTTCCTGTTGTTTGTTTGCAGAATTCCCAATTTATTTCAGCTATACTGTGTGCACTGTAAGAAATCCCTAATAGTTTTATATTTTGGTCTCTTATAGTTATTCCTGAGATACTCTTTAAATGTGGAGTTTCTGCTTCCCTCATATAGCACCCAGTGCTTTTGCTATAATTTACTTTAGATCCTGATGCCTCTAAAGTTTTCTAATGCTTATGTAATTTCTTCTTCTTCTGTCTTTCTATGGATTGTGATAACCACATCATCTGCATAACCTATTATTTTCACCGTGGAGTGTAAGTATTTAGGGATATGCCAAAGATTCTTTCATTATTTGGATGTCTTTTAATAAGAGATCCAACCCTAACACATATAATAGTTGACTGAGATGTCAGCTTTGTCTCACACCTCTTTTAAATCTGCTGGTTCTCCCTACCCATCCATTTATATATGAGGTTATGCCAGCATCGTAATACAAACTTTTCATCCATTCAATAAATTGAGTTGGTATATTGTATTCTCTAATACTTTAAACACGCATTTATGTGATAGTCTATTGAAGACCTTTTTCCTGGTCGATGCTTAAAAGATAGCCTAAAAATGTTCCCTGTTTACTTTTAGTAAAATGTTCTCCCATCCATATTAAATAATCTTGTATTGTTCTATTTTTCATTGACCACATTTGATAAGGGCTCAATAAATTTTCTGCTACTGTACTAAACTGTTCTCAAAGTATCGTTGCTAATATTTTATAGTCTGGTAGTAGAAAGTCAGGAGTAATTGGCACCTTTCCTATAGCCAATGCTGTACTTTTTTCCCCATATTTTTCTTTACACTTTAACATTCTGATTTTCGTAAAAGACTCCAAGTGCCCTTACCCCAGAATCTAAATCTGCCACTGCCAGTACACAACCATCCGCATATGCAGTTATGTTATTACATGACCTCCCTGTCTTGTGCTTTATTGGGACACTCCTCTCATCAGTCTCCAAGGTCCTTAACAGAGGAGCTAACGCAAAAACATAAAATAACAGACTTAAAGGGCACCCCTGCCTCACCCCATTATATATTAACATAGGTATACCCAGGTGGCCATTTACCATGGGCCTCGCCTGCACTTCCTCTATACAGTAATTTAGGTAGGAAGAGAAAGTCCTCAGGGATACCATATTTCCTAGTACCATCCATAAGTAGTCATGATTTATGGAATCAAATGCAGTCTCCTGATCCACTGTAAATACACAACCTTCCAAGGACATGTCTAGTCCCTGCTCAGCCACCTGTCTAACAAAAATTAAATTGTGCATAATATTCCTCCCTGGCACTGCACATGTCTGTGCTTTCAATATCAATGTTTTTGCTACCCTTGCCAATCGAGCTGTCACCATCTTGGTGAGGATCTTATAGTTGGAAGTCAGCAAACTAAGTAGTCTCCAGTTTTTAATTTCTGACTTATCTCCTGTCTTATGCAAAAAAAATCATGATCCCTTTCATGAAACTTGTTCCCAATTTACCTACATACTGTAAGGGAGGGCCATATAAACATCCATCAGCATGGGTGCTAGCTGCTTTGCCAATAACTTGCAAAAATCATTGGGGATTACATCACTCTCTGGCACCATTCTAGTTGACAACTTTGTAATTGCCTCTCTCACCTCTTCTATTGTAAATGGTTCTGTCATCCTGTTTTTATCCACTTTGGATACCTGAGGCATTTCCAACACATCAAGAAAGGTTTCCTGATCACTAATCCCTCCCTCCTGAAATTTCTTTTAATGTAATTTTGTACTACATGTTGCACAGAAAAATGGTCAGTGACCAAATTTCCATCTGCATCCTTCAGGGAGGTCATGACAGTGGCAATCAATTCTGCGTCTACTACCTCTGATGTGGTGCAGATGTAAACATCGTCAGAATAAGAACATACTGTAGGAGCCATTTGTAAATTAGGAAGTTGAATTGCAGGTATATTTGGATATGCCATGATATTATGAAGAAAAGGATCTATTTGAAATTGATATAGTAAGGGACTTAAAGGGCAGACTTGATGGACCCCCTTTTTCCCAAAAACATATTTACTGGAAACTGATTTATGTAGGGCTGTGTCCAAGTCTGACTGTACAACATCGCAATCCAATTTATGTAATGTTGGGGAAGATGATAAGCCTTTAGTACACAAAATAGATAGCAATGATCTACCTGATCAAACGCTTTGGCTTGATCAAGTGAAAGGAGAAGGGTTGTGGATGTTGCTTCCCACTAAGAAGTAAATCTTTAATAAAAATTAAATTATGAAAAATAGACCTTTTTGGAATGGCACAGGACTGCACAGGAGAAATCACAGAGGCAGCTATAGAGGATATTCAAAAGAATAGAGGCTAGGATTTTGTAATCCACATTCAGCAAACTGATAGGCCTCCAGTTTATCAAATCACATTTATCAACTTTTTAAAAAAGTAATATCATAATGGCATGTGCCACATACTTTGGGAGTGTATTGATGCTTAGTATAACATTAAAAACTATGGTTAAACTGGGGGCCAAAAGGTTATAAAGATCTGATAAAATTCTGCAGTGATACCATCTTGCCCTGGAGAGGTACATTTCTTTAAGTCTTTTATGTCTTGCGTAATGTCATCAATTGTAATATCTGAAGTAAGATTTTTTTTTTTTGCAAGCCATCTGGAATACTAGGAACATCCAAATCTTGCAAATAAGTCCCATTTTCAGCAGCTGAAGAGGGACAGCCAAATATGGTTTCTAAATATAATCTAAACCTAAATCTTGGATTTTCTCCTGAGCGGTAAAAAAAGCCTGCATTACTGGATCTCTAAGTAATTCAATACGAGTAGCATTGAGTCTATCTTTACAACATTTATAAATTTCCAGGGCAGGTTTCGTGCCCTGCGTACCATAATGAGCTTCCATCTTTAAAGTTTCCACCTGATTATATTGATATAAAACCATTTCAGCTTTTATAGCATCAATCCATGATTTCAAGTCTACTTTAAGTTCATATGTCATGGAAATCAACTCAAAGAGTTTCTTTCTCAGTGTAAGATACTGAAAATATTGATTTTGTTGTTTTTTCCAAGCAGAAGCCTGAAAGAAAGTCTCCATATCCTCTTTTGTATCTGACCACCAATCAATATGAGTCATAGTCATGCATTACAGTAATCCTGGCTCTTAAGTGTTCCTCACAATCTCTCTTAACTATAACATCTAGTAACAAATTATTTAATTTCCACCTGGATTTTGGTGTGCTTCCCATTGAACCACCCAATATCCCACAGCTAAGAGAAACTGCCAGGTGATCGGCAGTTTCACAAGGAATAGTGTGTGCATTAAAGGTCAGAAGACTCCTTGATGAACATAAGAAATCAATCCTAGTGACCAAAGGCCCCCAAAAATATGTTTTATATCCCACAGTATGGTTGTCCAAATAACCATCCCTGAGGCCTGCCATAGCCAAAACATTATTTAAAAGATTTGTATCCCCAAATAACTTTGTGGTACTGCCACCCCGGTCTGAGGTAGAAAGCCCACAATTGAAGTCTCCACCATAATAACATGCCTACTAGACTGGAAAAAGGGCTGTAGGGTATGAAATAGTTCAGTTTTGCTGCTATACTCTGGGGGGCATAGACATTTATTAAATGAAACTTCCTGGAATGGAAGCTTAAATCCAACAACAGAGCCCTTCCTGGACAAATATCTACAACATGAGAAATATTATAATGATATCCCTTAAACAGGATTCCCACCCCATCACACAGATCCATCCCTTGTGACCAGTAGAAAACCCCTGCTGGCCATGCTAGCATGGCATGAAACATTTCAGATGACAATTTTAACCTTGTATAGAGATGTGCAAAATTCAGAAATTTTGTTACACAAAATATTTAGCAAAATTCATGCATTTCACAAAATATTTCGTAGAAGCAAAATGTGAAATTTCACCCATGGAATGCAAAATTTTGCCCGTAAAATGCAAAACTGCGACTGTGTAATGACAAAATTTGTGCAAAATGTTGTCATTTCAGGTGAAATTTTTCACTTTATGGCAAAATGCCACATTCTGCAGGTGAAATTTAGTAACTTCGCACCCAGTAAAAAATTTCACAGAACGGTGAAATTTCACGAAATGTTTCACGCAGTGAAATTGCCGATTTCACAGCAATTTCACTGGTGAAATTTAATTTCGCGACAACTTTAACCTTGTATCCTGTAAGAAAAACACATTGTTTGGTAAATCCCACAGGATCTGCATAGTAGCCAAGCATTTTTTATAAGAATTAATGCTACACACATTAAGAGTGAGGAGTGATACCCGTAGCTTTTCTCTCATGTGTTAGCAGGGAGTCAGGTAAGTCCTGATCACTCCTTAGTGTATGTCTTTGATTTTTTGGTTGAGGAAGATTCTGCCTGGGAATTAGAGGAAAAATCTAACCTGAATGAAGTGAATGATGAGGTATCAGATTCCTCCCTCTCTCCCTCAGTGTCTAAACACTGTTTTTTTTTTCTTCCCTTTTGTCTTACTAGGGCCTGAAACCTGTTTCTAGTAACAACTGTGTACTGTGGGGGAGTGCTCACTTTCCTTTTTCCTGTCCCTCACCTAGGAGCCTTACTTACTTCCACAGGCAGCTCAGATTTTTTGGGGGGTGGGTAGGCATACACACTACCACTACTGAGGTGCTGTGCAGCCATGGAAGCTGGGACCACATGCCATGAAACCATTTCAGGTGAAGAAGTATCCCCAACCTGGAGGTTGAAGACCCTGATTGTACTTGGGTATGTAACTTGGTAGAGGGAGGAGGGGGTATGGCTGCAATACCATGGTCCTGAGCCCCAGGCTCATCTGTAGACTCAGAGACAGCTTGTTGTGCTTGGATCTGGGAAGCAGTGATCAGCTGCTCCTGATCCTGAGGAGCTCTGTCCATGCTATTGTGATCTGCCCAGGGACACTGTCTATAAGAGTGTCCCTCCTCATCGCATAGATTACATTTAAAGCAGTTTGGGCAACACAAACTCACATGTCCGTATTCCAGACAAAGGTTGTATCGAGGCTTATCGCAAACAGAACTCAAGTGTGTCCATGCCCCACATTTGTGACATGTCTTTGACTGCCCTGGGTAGAAACAAAGACCCCTATACTTTCCTTTATGAAAGCTGCCTGGTAAATGAGTGATCCCATTGTTTGTCTGCTTTAACTGCACCTTCACATTCCACACCTGAGTCCAGACTAAGTCATCATCAAGGATGGGGTTAGGGAGCTTTAGCAAGTCACAAAGTTGCCTTAGCCAGTGTTGCTCATCTGCAATGCTGACCCCCTCATTCCAAAATAATAAAGTGACTGTTTTTACCATGTATTTGGTGAGGGGAATAGGAAACAGGGGCCCCACAGAGGGCTATCTTTATCTTTTGTGTACTTTTGTCAGAATTTTTCTAGTGTATGCATATTTACCTTATATCATAGAAAGCTTCCCCTTTGACATGCATAAATGCAAACAATTCTGATGCTTGAATACCCATTGAGTTCTTCAGCATCTGATGCAGCACAGCCTTGTGCTCCATCGCCATATTCATATCCCCTTAAAACTTTAAACAAATGGCATTTCACCATTGTGCAGGCTCCCCTGCCTGCCGAAATACATCTGACATTTTAAGGAGCTCTGTTGCTGAGCAGGCTCCTCTGTCTCCATGTTTAAATCCTGTATTTCCACCTCAGAAGGGTCAGGCTCTGTTGCAGAGGCAGTGTCAGTACCAAGTTCAGGCAATTCAGACCCCGTATGCTGTGACAGAGCAACATTTGCTTTGGATGCTCTATCAATTTCTTTTGCCACTAATTCAGTTTGTTTTCTGATCAACTGTGCAGTAACAGTGACTGCTGGAATATCTTTGGCATTTTGCTGTCTGTCCTTGGAAGGTCGTCACTCGGGAACAACAGTAGGTGAATCCCATGGCTTGCGACCATTTTCTTTCATAATGTCAATTGCCCATACTGAGCCTGGAGAGGTCTATTGCTTCCTGTCCTGTGATTTGTGCCAACTGGCCACCCAAAGTGCAGCATCTGGGCTCTATAATGTCCATTGTTCTTCTGCTGCATGCCCTTGTCGAAGCCCAAAAGAAGCCACAGACAACCCAGATAAGGGGACCTCAGACGTATCTACAGGTTGCAGAGGATTGTCTATAGGCTGTGAAGGTATGGTTAAAGGAATACTGGATGTCCCATGCCCAGCAACATCTTGTTCAGCATTCTCTTCATGCAAAAGATCTAGTAAAAAGTTCCTATGTGTTCTCATTGCCTGCCACAATAACTCTTCTTGTGGGTAATTTGTAACAGGAGAAACAGTATTTTCTTGCCAAATATCAGCATATCTAGTGTTGTTAGACAAGCGTTGTTCTCTGTATTTTTGTTATTAGTGGAAATTGAACTACTAATGTCCACAGGTACCTGTGCAGCAGCACCATTCATGGGTTTGAATCTGGCTCCCAGTAAAGACCTGGTGTTTGCTTGGTGGGCATCCACCTCCATTTCCGATGGTCTCATCTGACCCACATCCTCCATATCATCAACGAGTGTTTCAGAGACCGTAATATCCATTAGTTTGGCCTTGGGACTACTCACTGAGGTTCCCAAACTGCTTGCTTCAAGCTCTCCTCTACCACCACCCCTACCTTGCTCTACACTGTTGGCCATATTGGAGATGACTGACAAGGGTTCCCCTACTGTAAGAGTAGGGGAATTTTTATTAGGACAAAATAAACATTTACAATATTATGGTACATAATAGATCGAAATAACAGAATCAACATTCTTATCTTTCCATAGTGCAGAGAAAAAAAAACAATCTATGGAATATATACCTACATTCCTGTACATCACATACATATACAAAGTAAAATTACATTATTTCAAGGTGAATTAAACCACCAGTTCTCACAATTTTCCCATAATGGCAGTACTTGTTTATTAGAGAAAAACACACAATCTTTTTTATAATACAGTTCCACAGTTGTCTTTACCTTGTGAAAAACCTCCTTTTGTGTCCAGTAAATCTGTTGAAAAATCAGTCTACAATGAACTGTCCATAAATAATATTTTAGTACACTCATTATCATATGCAACGTACTAGGGTTATATTGTGACCATGCTCCACTGTAGATACCTAACACTGGTGTGTTATACCTCAATGTCCAATATTCTGGTTGGTGTAACATTTTACTTACAAGATCCCAAAAAGTTCTTGCAAAACTACATTCCAAGAGAAGATGTGACTGAGTTTCAAGCATTCCATTACAGGTGTCTCTTGGGCAGTAAAATTTGCTTTTGTTTATGATTGTTCCTAACCCCTAATCTACCATAACTAGTTAACCAAGTAGTCTCTCAAAGATATTCAGGGATTCTGGGATCATTTAGCATTTTCAGAGTTATCTCTGTGTCCTCAAGAGAGCTATTGGTAAATATTAAATTATTGAAGAATTTGCCATCTATTATGATTTTATAGATTTCTTTTTTTGAGCATAGAATGACCATTTCTACGGTCACATCCCATTGTTTAATTTTCTTAAAACGGGCTATAAAATATTGTGTTATAGTAGTTTTTTCCAAACCTGGTGAAATTATGTTTTGCCATCTTTCCATAATTTAAAAATGTCATGAAGTTCATGATATATCCAGTTGTGCCAGTCTTTACAGTGTGGTTTCATTATTGGTCTTAAATTGTAGTAAAATAAATTTGTGTAAAAGAACAGATTTGGGTTTATCATATTTAAACCTCCCCTTTTTATAGGTAAGTATGCATAATTTCTTGTGATGGGGTTAAGTCTGTTACCCCAAAGTGCCTGAAAAAACAAACTATAGATCCTGCTTTCAAATTCTATTGGAGGTAAGAAGACTGCCAATAAATATAAAAATATGGGAAGCAGCAATGTTTTAATCAACAAAACTGTCTTTTGTTTTGCAATTTGCATGAGTTTCCATTTGTTCATTAAAATTGTATCTTCTATTAATTTCCTTTCCCGATTAATCTTTCCTGTATTAGGTACCCCAAAAGTTATCCCTAGTATTTTTAAACTTCCTGAGATTACTGAAATACCAGCAATGGAGGCTATTGTGTTCTCATGGTTACCCAACTGTATTGCCTACTTTTTTGTAAATTGATTTTTTGCATTAGATGCCTGTGAATATTCCTTAAATATTTGGCTTACCACATTACCTGACCTGGCATCTTGTAATAGCAGGCAGATATCATCTGCATATGCTAACTTTTAACTGGTATAGTTCTTTCAGTAATTTGTAATCCTTTGATATCACTTGATACATTCATTTTCTGAATTAGGATATCAAGTGCCAAAATGTACAGTATAGGGTTTATGGGACATCCTTGTCTCACTCCCAGACTTTGCTTAATTACTGTACCATAAAATCCATTAATAAGAAGTTTAAAAGAAGCATTGTTATATGTTGCTTTGACCCATGAGATGAATTTGTCTGGAATACCCTGGTACTGTAGTGCTTGATACAAAAAATCATGTGAGACACTACCGAACACCTTTTCCTGGTGAATAGATAGTAAATATCCCTTTATTTAATTTTGTAAGACATTCTCTACAAGTTCTCTTATTTGAATTAAATTATCTGTAATATTTCTACCTGGAATGGCACAAGTCTGGGACTGTGATATAAGTTTTGATGTTACTTGGGAAATACGATTGGTCAAAATTTTGGTCAAAATTGTTTGATCCACATTAAGTAATGATATGGGCCTCCAATTTTTTAAGTTAGTTTTAGCATCCTTTTTGTGCATTAGAATCATAGTGGCCCATAACCTTTCTTCAGGAAATGTATTTTTTTCCATGCATTCTGAGAAAAGTTCTTCGAGCATAATTTTTAGAATATCAATGAAGTTTTTATAAAATTCAGAACTCAGACCATCTGGTCCAGGTACCTTATTTATGGGAAGTGTATTTACTACAGCTTCTATTTCTGAAATTGCTATTGGTTGGGTCAGGAGTTCACACTCCTGGGATGATAATGTTTTAGGGCTGATATCTTTAAAGTATGTGTCTTTTTCTCCTGTGTTTAAATTCATCCTCATAGATTTTTCAAAAGTATTTTGGATCGAGTTTATTATGTCTATACTGTTTGTCAAATGTATCCCCCTGTCTGACTGAATATCATATATTATTTTATTTTCATTTTGTTCGAGATTATTTTTAAAAACATCCACAGAACCTTTCTTCAAGTGTGTCCCAAAGTTTTGTTCTAAAGATGGTGCTTTTGCCTGGTCATATAAATATGTATTCATTTCCTTCCTTAGCTGTTCAATTTGTGTTTGTAAGTATATTTTTCTGTTACTTGCATTGATATTAATTTGAACAGTTGTGCTCTCACTTTCAAATATTTAAGGTACTCACCTTTAGCTTTCTGTTTCCCTTTACTTTGAAAAAAAAAAACTTTAAGTTCTTTTTTGGTTTCTAACCACCACTCCCAAACAGAGTCATAATATACTGCAATAGATAGCCTGGCTTGCAATAAATTAACACAATCTTTATAAATAGCCTTATTTTCCAAAAGGGATGTGTTTAGTTTCCAAAAACCACGTCCTATTTCAATTGAACCTGAGGTATTTATTTCTATATGTACCTCCATGTGGTCAGACATAGCACTAACTTGTGTTCTTGCCTGTTGTATGGCATGTCTGTGTGATATAAAAATATAATCAATCCTTGTGGATAGTGAATTACTGAAATACATGTGACTCCCTGTTCTATGCAGCCCTCTATAAACATCTTTCATATTTGCTGTGTTTAACACATTCTTCAGAGCATTTGTGTCACAAAATAATTTATTTGTAGTGCCTGTTTTATCCTTTAATTCCAAAGGGCAGTTAAAGTCCCCTCCTAAAATAACCAATTTCACTGTACGCAGATAGGGCTGCATTGCTCTAAATAGTGTTACCCTATTAATCTTTGTGGATCATACATCACCTCTAGTCTAATTGCTGTGTCACAAAACACGTTTATCCAAAAAAAATCCTCCCTGGTTCAACATCCATAATCTTTTGTATGTGCACATTTGCAATAAATAATACACCCACCCCTGAACACGTCTTCTCCCTGTGACTAGATTGATGGTCCACATGGCCATAGTTTTTGTGTTTTGACCACATCAGATATTGTTTTTAATTTGGTATCCTGTAGTAAGATAATATCAGCTTTGGATAAATGTAAAGATGAAAATATTTCTTGTCTTCTTTTATAATTCCTATTGCTATTTGCATTTAATGTCATGATATGCAGATCACTGGACATTGTAGGTGACATTCAGTATGCTTTTATCAGTTCCTTTTCTTTTAATTTTTTGAAGGATTTTCCTTTTTTTATAAGTTCCCCTTCTGCATCCGAGGCTTCTTTCTGAGAAGAAGCTATGGAAGAAATGTCTGAATCCTTTCCCTCATCCCCTGTAGTACCAACTAGGACAGAATAACTGTTCCTCATAACCACAGAACTTCTCCTGGAAACTTTTGGCTTTGGGGGTAAAGTGTTGTTTTTTCCTTTCCACCATATCATGGTAAATTC
This sequence comes from Neoceratodus forsteri, assembly GCA_016271365.2. Lineage (NCBI taxonomy): Eukaryota > Metazoa > Chordata > Ceratodontiformes > Ceratodontidae > Neoceratodus > Neoceratodus forsteri. Next base: position 591,141,357 of record CM028133.1, on the reverse strand, counting down.
CTCTGTTGGTGTGGGTGGTGGGGGCATCTCTTTCTGTTCATTTTGAAGGGGGGAACAGGGCTATTTCCAGAGGAATCCTGAGTCTCTACTTTCTCAAGCTCTTCATTAACTATATTAGATTCTTCCTTCTCTGGGTTCTCCTCCATTGGTTGAGGTGCTTGTTGGTTTTTTTGGTCTGCTTTTATTTTTTCTTCAGCCTCTTTCCACTGTTGTGCTTCCAAAACAATGTCCTCTTGGTCATAGAATGATCCTTGGTTGTGCGCCGCCCAGGGACATTGTTTATATGAATGTCCACATTCATCACATAAATTGCACCTGACTGGGTTTGGGCAAAAGTAATGTGAATGTCCAACACCTAGGCACAGGTGGCATACTGTGGTGTCACAAGCGTTACTTAGACGGGATGGAGATCCACATCTGTGGCATGTTTTCGGCTGACCTGCATAACAACAGAAACCCCTATCTCTCCCAATATAGAAGCTTCTTGGGAGATGTTGTAATCCTTGTGTAGTATTTTTTAGTTTTACTTTCAGCCGCCATCCCCCCATGCAAATATTCTCAGAGTTCGTTATTGGCTATGGACGTTCAGTCGCTTCCACTCTTTGTTTTACCCAATGCAGAATATCTGACAAGTTCACACCTTCATTTTTGAATAAAATGGTGATCATTTTCCATGTTGGTTTGGTCAAGGGAATGACCAGGAAGGGTGACCAAAGAGGTGTATTTTTTATGTTTTAGTATTTCAGCCAGAATCTATCTAGAAGCACAGGTGTAAGAAAACTGACATCAAAAGTTGTGTCCCCAATGTGTGTATAAGGGCAAATACTTCTGTTGCTGTGAAATTCATTGTGTCTTTTATTAATTTCCTTGCCATGTAGGCCCTATCTGGTTGCTCCTCCAGTCCACCTCTATATTTGAGGCGTACCGCATTTTTCCATTTTGCTGGTTCTCCTAAATTGGAAAAAAGATCCAAGAGTTTAAAGGTGTAGGGGGGAGGGACCTTTATTTTTTGTATCATTCTGGGTTTCTGAATTGTCTGCAGAGGGGTTTTGTTGTTCTTTTGTACTCTTCCTCAGTGGTAAAGAAAGTGCTTCTTTTTTTAGTTCGTTTTCTTTTAGGGGCTCTTGATCGTCCATTATATCAGTCCAGTTTTTAGAAGTAGAGGCTGTGGCATTTACAGTTGCCATTTCCTTTATTGAACTTGACAGATCCACTGCCCTGGTTTTAACAGTACATTGTCTGGTCGCCTTGCCTTGTCTCGGGCTTTGTTTCTGGAGGCTGAGATTTTTATTGGCTTCTACATTTCTTTCCATGGCTAATGGAGATTTGGGTGAAGTAATCTCCAATCCACCACTTTGGTTTCTCTTAGCAACCTTGCCCTCATCATCAGAATCATAACATACCGGGGAAAGAATAGTTGCTTTAAATCCTGTCATACAGTCTCTTGTTTTGTTTATTTGTAATACTTCTGCAGCAGTAGGTATGGTGTCTGATACCCAACCAGACCCATTTGCAACCTGTTTCCAGCCCGCTGCTTGGAACGCTAGTTCGGGAGACCATGTCTGTTAATCTGCAGAAGGGAGATTAGGTGAGCCTGAAGATGTACTTGGCCTTTGATTATCATTCTTGGCTTCCAGTTTTTCTTGCGTAACATTACCAATGCCAGTTTCTAGACTCCTCATTACTCTTTCTTCTTCTGCTAAAAGATTCAACAATTTATCTCTTCTTTGCTTTGTCTCCCATAATTTCACCCCTGATTTATCCTCCGACTGCCTAGAAGTCACTCACAAAATATTGCTTTTAGCTTGTAATTTTGCTAATTCTTCTGTGGTGCAGTGCTGGAAATCCATTATTTCCATCTGTTTAGTGCCCTTTTATTTTACCATAACATTTTGTAGATTAAATAAAGGTACCTTAGCCCCTTGTGTGTCCATAGTGTCCATCCTTGTTTCTTGTTCCTTTTCAGTGGCATCTTCAGTTATCTCCATAGCAGCCTCAGTAAGTATTTCTATGATTCCAGCTGCATTTCCACCTTCAGCTCCAACTCCAACATCCACTCCACCTCCTTGGGAGGAGGCCATCTCCCCTGCCACATCAGCACTTTCTCCTCCTCCTCCTCTGTCTGGCTCCCAACTGGGCTCCTCCATTCTGCTTCCAGGAAGTCAAGCCCCCTGCTGACAGAGTAGGGGAATTTCCCCAGTGTCCTGGCCAAACTTCCCCCATTCACTAAAAATACCATCAACAGCTTCATCTGGTTCAAATTCAGTTGGTTACTATCTGTACCTCCCCTCTTCCCTGGGACGAGGCTGAAAATAGGCAGAATTGTCTAGCCCTCCTTTCCCGGTCAACAAAAACTTAAAATCAATAAATATACAAATAAAAAGTCCATCTAGTTTCTTAGTAGCATACCGGGAAGATGAATACCAACAATAAAAATAAACCCTTTGTGCTCAAGGGGATGTAGCAAATGTGAAGTAGGAGAATCTCAATACTGTCATCCCTGATCATATACATACTCACAGTCCATTGCTTCGGATGGAGAATTAGACACCCCTCATATCTTGACCTACCTCTAGAGAACCTGGATCTTGGATCTGTAATGTGGGGAGGGGGTTGGGGCTAGGATATTGTTCAGGGGAGGAGGAGGATTGATCACAACCATCTTATAGGGAGTCTGCCCTCCTATCCCCCTCTAACAAACTAATCAGTGGTTCTGATGGGAGTCTAACTTGAGAACATGTTCACATTCTTGAATACCCACCTGATATGAACAGTGAAGGACAGCCATCTTCCTCCAGTCCCAGGCAGGGATATACTGGAAGACTCCTTGGGAAAGCCCTTGAGATGGTCCCACTTCTCCCACTGTGCAGCCTTCAGACTTAGCACTTAATGCTGTGAGAATGAGGCTGTGTCACCACTATTTTGTGCTGAGTCCCTCTCAAACGCTTGAGCAGTCACTGATCATGCAGCATGAACATAAGAGTGGTGTGTTCACATGATTCATGTCACACTCAGTAACCAAAGTGGTTTCGGGCTAAGTCCTGTTCAATGCTGTGGTGAGTGCTACTTAGGACATTGGCAAGAGAAGTGCACTGAGGTGGGGGTATCCAGGGTGTGGCTTTCCAGAGCCTGGTGGGATAAATGGCTATTCCAGCAGAAGGAGGGAAACACTTACCCCAAGTCAGAGAATGTCTCCTCAAATGCTCAAGCAGCCATGGCTGTGCTACTTGGATCTGTGAAGGTTCTAAGTCTGGTCCGCCCTGATGCAGTGCAACATGGTTGAGGGGGGGACATGACCTCAGTATGTCTGTGACATAAATTTCAAGCCTGGTTCAGTCAGTTTCCATTCCCTTTGACCCATTGCTCCAGTTAATCCTAGACTCCATGTCAGATGACTTGATTGAACCAAAGATTAGCCATCAGTGAAAGTTGTTTTCTGCTGGTCACTACCAAGTACCTAGTCCAGCAGGCCACCTGTTGGGTCTTTGTGGAAGAGGTCAGTGTCTTTATAAGTGCTCAAATGTGGGAGGGGGAGAGAGAGGGCAGGCCAATCTTAGAATGGGGAGCACAGAAGAGCACAGAAGAGTGGCAAACAGATACAAAAGAAACTGTATGAACAGAAGTTGTTAGCAACTGCCCTTAAGCAGACAGGAGAGAGTCACACTGCATTGTATAGTTTAGTCAGTAGCAGGTACATGAGTAAAATCAAATCTGTGTATTTTGCAAAGCCTGTTTGGCAGGCTGTCCCAGTCTGATATAGACCCAGCTTCAGTCTTGTTTGTACCTCATGGTCGACGTTCTGCTGGGGCTTTCAATTCTGCCTGTGATTTGGAAAAGAGGTTCTGTTGATAGCTCAAACCAATGGACTGGGCATCCAGAGCTGGGGAAGAAAACAGTTCACCCCTGTCCTGCTCCAGTCTTTTGGGGGCTTGTTCTCCTGCCAAGTCCAAATTGGCAACCAATGATCTGGAGCTTTTGCAGCAGTCCCTGGGTCCCAGTCACTGCTGTGATCTCTCTGTAATTGTTTATTTATTTATTATTGTCATTATTATTTGTTAACTGAGTAAGGCCCACTAGGTGCAAGTGCCTACTTTCAGGGGCAACCTGGGAGCACTGGGGAGGTTAAGTGACTTGCTCAGAGTCACACAGTATGGGTGTGGAGGTTGTAAGAATCAAACTCTGGTCTTCTGAATGTACCAAACACATTCAAAGCTCCTTACTCTAACCCCTAGACTATACTGCCAGCTCAGGACTTGACCTGATTTTGTCCCTTTGTCTTCTGCTGGATCATTTAGATTTTGAAGTCTGACATTCCATGATTCTACTTTCTTCTGGGGTTAGCAGCTGACCAGCAAGATGGGTTCTCTTAGGCTGGATTTATAGTGTGTCACTATGAGTGTCAGCTTGGTGCTGGAAGAGAGATTGCAGGTGGGGTTTTTGATCTGGCCATTTTCTGACAATATAAACCTTCACTTCCTCTGGGATCATGAAGGTGCTAGAGACTGTATTCCTGCCAGTCTGCATCTAAGCTGGATATTGAATTTGGTATGGTATATAGTTACTCAAAGGTATATTAGGCAGCAGTGTAATTTTTCTTTTGGCTGCCAGCTCTGCTGAGTAATCACTGAAGATGTAGACTCTGCACCTTTGCCAAGTAAAGGTCCCCATTTCCCTGGCCAGGATGAGGATCAATTCCCTTTCCGGATACCATAAGAACTCCACAAGTATGGGCTGGGGTTTTCCTCCATCTTTGGGTGGTGGTGGCAGGATAAGATGCACCCATTTCAGTTTCCAGGCTGGGGCACCAGTTATACTAGAGAATCATGGGCAACTCTTGTTGAAGGAAGCCTGCAGGGTATTTTTGTCCTGCACTTTCAGGAAAGCCTACAAAGCATAGGTTATTTCCCCTACTGCATTTTTCAGTGTCCTTGGCTATGTTCCGTAGTACAGTATCTACACCAAGCATTCTAGTTCTTGTAGTCTGAGTTGGACAATGGGAGGTTGTCACTGTTGCCACCACTTCTCTTGGTGCTTTCCCTCCACCACCAACCATCCTGGTCCATAGTTCACGCATCCTGTCTTAGCTGTTTGCCTCATGGATCCTCCCAGCTGTGGCCATGGTCATGCTCTGCTGCTTGTTTTTTGGGGCCTTCAATTTGCTACTCCCCTTCACACATTCTTCCATCCAGTACTCAGGCTTATGCCATGCCAATACCACTTTAAGGCTCAATGTGCTTTCAACTCTCAGCTTTGTACTGCTCCTCAGCCATTTTTTGGCCCCTTGGATGGCCCCTGAGGGGCTCAGTGCTCTTTACCTCTCTGCTTCATAAAGCACCATGCCAAATCAGTCACAGCAGTGGCTACACTTTGCTCTGGGTGTTATTTTGGGCCTTTACTTTGCTACTCCTAAACTCCCACCAGTCTGCCCAGGCAGCTGTCTGGTGCTCTCCCCAATCTTAAACTTACCATTCTTACACCAGCAACCATTAGTGGTGTATGAGTAATAAATAGTATTTCCTAAATAGCATGAATAATGCACTATTTGTTATTGAGATACTAATAATGAATAATGGCACTATTTGGGGAATGCAAAAGAAAAATATATAACCCCCCACCCTCTGGCCCAGCCCAATCATTTAATCTACAATCCCTGTGCCACCACCCTCTGCTACAAGCCCAACCCCACCCTCATCCCTCATAGCACTGACAATTTGAGGTTTCAACAAAAAAACTCCCACGATGGGCAACCAGCACAACCCACCTGACTACGTTGCTGGCTGCCATCTTCTGTGGTGCTTTTTCTTTTGTAAAAAAAATCTATTTCCTCCCACCCCTTACCCCAGCAGCAACACCCAATTCCCACCCTCCTCCCCCCAACACCCAAATTTCCTAAACAGAAGACCCCACAGGCACAGTGAAGGTGACCAACATAATCCTTCATGGCCAGCCACCTTCTTGTGGATGGAAGCATTCACAAGCTTGCAAACCTAGTAAAACAGCTGATTATGTAATCAGCTGGTTTACTTTGCAAGCGTGATCATTCACAAGAAGGCAGCTGACCATGGAGGAGGATGGGTTGTGTTTGTTGCCTTCATCGAGCCTGGGGTGCATGCTTTCACTGAGCCTGGGGGGCATTTCTTCTTTTTAGTATATTTAGGTGCTGGGGGAGGAGGGTGGGAGTTGGGTACTGCTGCAATGGTGGGTGGAACTAAGTTGATTTTTCATAAAAGGAAAAGCACTAGACTAGATGGCGGTCGGCTGTGTAAGTGGGAGGGTTATGCAAGTCATCCATTGTGGGAGTTTTTTTTTGTTAAAACCTTAAATTGTGGGTGCTGAGGGAGGAAGGGTGGGATGTAGTTTAAAAGATTGGGCTGGGGAGGAGGGTGGAGGGCTGTTTCTTATACTTCTCCCTACTGGTACACAATATGAATACTGAATTTCTGAATATTTGGGCCTCGAATGCAAATATTTGTACAAATATTCAAAATAAGGTATTTCCCCACCCCTACCTACCATACCTTTTTTTAAATTCATTATGCTTTATTCAAGTTTCAAAAGAATAACAGTATAAAAACACCATCAAGAATACATACCTACATGTGATAGAAGTACAGCAACCAACAATTGCAGAGGAAAGAAAAAGAAAACATCTCATACCCCTCCTCCCCAGCCCTTTCACCCTCCCATTGCCACCCTCCCCCTTCGCTGTGCAGCACTTTAGTAAAGGATGATGCATATATAAATGAAACTAGAAATATGGGACAGGCACAATATTGCAAGGGTTGTCAACAATGGGAGATTTCCAATGAAAAATTAGTAGAAACTTCTCTGTAATGAAAAAGGAGATTATATGAAACAGCATTGTATATATGTTAACAACCCAATTATATATTTGTTAGCTTCAAGTAAAAGGGAGACCAACACTTCTGAAACTTCACCCATGCACCATTGAACCAAGCTACTGCTTGTTCCGCTGCTAGGGCCAATAGAAATTCTTGATACCATTCGGTAAAGGAAGGATGCCAATCATTTTTCCAATGGCATATAATAATAAGTTTGGCAACTAAGGCCACCATTGCCATATGTTGTTTTTGTATCGAAGAAGGTACCGCTGAATAGTTTTCTAGCAAACAAACATCTGTCGTAAAAACAGATGAATAATTAAAAACAGAATGAAGTTTGTCTTGCACCATAGTCCACAGGCCTTTGACTTTAAGACAGGTCCAAAGCTTATGGTATAGTGATCCATCTTTGTCACCACACGAGTCACAGTTAGCAGATACATTCTTGTGCATTTTGTGTAATCGAGTTGGTGCAAGATACAAATTATGTAGTATATTAAATTGCATTAAATGGAGCCTATCTTGTTTCACACAGCAGTGTATATATTATCCCAAATAGTATGCCAAAAAGTAGGGGGCTGGTCTATAGCTAAAATATGTTTCCAGTAAAATGAATGAAAGGAAATAGCCTTATAAGTTTGACAAAGTAATTCCTTATAAAGCCCAAATATAGGTTTACTATAGCAATTAAATCCTGAGACCAAGACCCTGCTTGGAAATTCCATGGGGGCGGGCCTAGGAAAAGAGACACACTCACACGCACCTGAATTATTTTAAAGGATTCTTTGGGCATTAACACATACTTCTACATAAGCCTAGCTTGGTTTAGTATGATGCCTCCGGCAGTCAAATCTTGAAGAGTTGCCCCAGCCAAGTGGAGGCAAAGGGAGGCAGATATGGGGTTCCCACCAATACGTATATTCATATTGTTTATAAGGGATTGGGAAAGATTGTGTAGGGACCAAATCCGAAATGCACTGCATAGCTGGGAGTGAGCTACCATGTCCACTCCACAGGGGTATCTTTAAGCCCTCTAGGAAGACTAGTCCGGGGCACAAAAAATATTGAGGCCAGTGCTAGTTTATATTGCCCAAATAGCTTCTTTTCAATATCCTCCCAAACTGGTGAATAAGTATCACCCTGATCCTGCTTTCCCCATTTAAAATATTTGGAGCTACCTACCATTCCTCCTTTGCCTACTAATTTTAGACAAATGCCTCAGCAGCTACTACAAATGGCACATGTCCCAACAACAAATGGTCATATATCCCATCAACAACTATTGGGCACACATTCCTCCATCAACCTAACACCTACCTTGTGTGTGTCTATTTATTTATTTATTTAAAAGTTTTACAAGGAAGGCATGCTGAGCAGTGCAACGCTCGATTCCGGATGCATCCTGGGGGGTAGGGGGTAGGGGAAAACAGCAAGTACTATCACAGGAAATACAGATGAATTGCAATACAGAGGTCTCAGGAATACAGACTATTTGCAATACAGAGATCATGCTAGGTTCAGACATTGTGCAGTTATAATACATGGGAAGACTTAGTATTGTATGCATTGCACGGAGTCTAAGTGCAGCAGCAAAAAAAATACAGAATATACTAACTTGCACCTGGTCGTGGTAAGGGTGGAGTTGGAATAAATTGGGCCATCCCGCAGGACTAGGTGCACGAGCAGGAGGAGGAGAAGTACAACTTGAGTAGGGAATTTAACTTCTCGTGGTTGCCACATTGTCTAATGTCTCCAGACAGGGAGTGCCATGCTTTAGGCATAATGTACTTGAAAGCATTTTGTCCTTTAGTGAAGGACATGTGAGGGACCATGAGAAGCCAGGAGTCAGAGTACCGGAGAGAGTATGAGGGATGCGGTTGAGCTATGAGGGCGGTTGCAAGGTAAGGGGGTAGGGACTGGGTCCAGAATTTTGCTGTGAACCTCACACAGTGCACCAGCCTCCAATCCTGGAGTGATGGTTGATCTAGGGACCTGTAGAGGTCACAGTGGTGGGTTGTGGGAGGGCAGTCCAGTGCAAAGCGACAGAATGACTGGAAGAGAGGATCAAGTCTATCTTACTGTCCTTCAGGGGCTCTACATGGTTTTGTCCTCTATGGCATCATGTTGCAATAAACTAAGCCACTCGGGATCAACGTCATACAGTACAGCTGTGAGCCTTGTCATCATAGAAGAGCTTTGGGGCTGCTGTCCTGAAGCAACTGGTCCAATCATCATTTTTTTCTTGGGGTGTTTTAATAAGCCCAACATTCCTTGGCACTACATCAGCATGCACCTCCGAAGACAAGCCTCTGGAAACTTCTGCAGATGGAAGTCTTGCAGGACAAAAGAAGAGGTTCACTTAGTCCCAAACTCTTCAACCACAAGTCACAGGTCCAAGTTCATGCTTGGGTTTTTAATTGTTCTGCATTAAGCCAGGGGAGGACAACCTAAACTCTTGGATCCCCAAAGGTTTCTTTCACAAGGTGTTTTTTCCCCCTCCTCCATGCTGAAGGCCTGAAAAGTAGCTAGTTAATTTCTTGCTAGTTTTATTTAGAGTTGCTCAGATTACTGTTCGAAAATGCTTGATACCATTAGATATTACGGGCCTGATTCACAAAACCTTTGGACCAGCGCAAGCCCTGGGTGTGCCGAACAATAAATGCCAATAAATGTAAATGTCAATAAATAGCGGGCGGTCACAAAGAAAAAAAACATTTACATCCTTGTTGAGATCCTTAAGGAAATTGCTACTTTTGCTCCTTCTCTGCTCAGGCAATGTGGAGTTAAATCCTGGACCTCCATTACCGCTTACTTCACCTACCGAATTTGCAGCTGCGCCCAGACTTAAATTGATGCTGGTCAATATATTAAGCTTGACCAAAAAATTTGATCAGTTACAAGCATGGGCTGCTCATACTGCACCAGATCTTATCATTATTACAGAGTCATAGCTTAAAAAGGCCAATACTGACCAACAAATTACTCTTCCTGGCTATAAACTACATAGGGCAGATAGGGAAACCAGAGGGGATGGTGTGGCTGTTTATTCTAAAACCAAGTACTCAGTTAGTGATATATACTTTAAATCCAAACCAAAAGAATACGAGATTGTATCCCTGAAGCTTCGTCTTCCTTCCACAGCATGAATTACTGTCATTGGTGGTTATAGGCCCCCTGCTGTGGCACCACTGCTGCCAATACTGAAACAATAATCCTTGGGGATTTCAATATGTACTGGCTTACCTCTAAATCACACGGCCTGAAATCTCTGAGATGAGCTTGGCCTTATACAGCTAGTTAGTGAACACACATGGAGCAATATGTTGAATATTGCCAATAGTTCACTCCTAGATATTATATTAACCACTCATCCTCACAAAATTTTACACTCTGTGATTTTTCACAATGACATGAGCGACCACGGAGTTGTAGTATGCATAAGGTCGTAAGCCAAGGCTCGTCACCAGGCCAAGCTTATAACAAAATGGTCTTTTCATAAATTTAGTGCAGCAAATTACTTGTTTGACCTAGGCAAGGTAAGATGGCAAGATCTCTATCTCGCCAAAACAACTGAGGAAGCTGTCACTGTCCTCAATGACTCTTTCCGCCCTGGCAAACAAGCATGCCCCCTTTGTTAAGGTTAGGGTGCACAACATCTTTCATCCTTGGTTCACCCTGATCTGAAGGCCGCACTTACAAACTGTGACAAGATCTGGGCCAAGGCTAGGCACACAAAGAGCCCTGCAGATTGGCAGGCTTTTAGAGCAGTTAGGAATGCTTGCGTAAAATGCATTCATTCTGTAACGGCAAATTTCTGTGTTTCCTCCCTCGAATAGACAAATGGGAATTCTTATAAAATTTGGAGGGCACATAAATCTATCGAAGGTCAGCCTGCTGCTCCCTCCATCCAAGCTAAGATCCTCACCAATGGTAGGGTTGTCGAAAGTAATTGCCAAATCCTTGAAGAACTTAACACACATTTTGTCACAGCCGACTTAGCCTTTGACTCCTCACCTTATGCAGGCCGTAGGAATATTCAAGCCAGTACTATTCCCACTTCCCATATTTCAACTTGTCCTTTCCAGCTGCATACACTTAATTGCAAAGAAGCTGAAGACTCGCTCCTTAACCTAGATACTAAGAAAAGTGCCGGGGATGATGGTCTTGAACCTTTTTTCTTAAAACTTGGCTACCCCGCATCTCACTGCCCCTATTCTTCATATTTTCAATCTTTCCATCCACACTGCCACAGTTCCGACTTGTTGGAAATCTGCCCACCTCCTGCCCTTATTCAAATCTGGGGACCCTTGCGATCTAAATAACTATAGGCCTATCTCAATCCTGCCTGCTCCCCAAAGTCTTTGAAAAACTGATTTACACACAATTAAAACTCCACATCAAAACCTTCTCTCTTCTTAACCCAGCACAATCCATATTCTGGCCTAACCACAGCACCGTCACAGCACTGGCTAAAGTTACTAATGACTGGGTTACTGCTACGTACACTAAGAAGACAACTGACATAGTCTTCTTAGACCTTAGTAAAGCGTTTGATGCCATCAATCACAATCTACTTGTTTCTAGCCTTATTAAATTGGGTGCCACCCCTTCCACCACTCAGTGGTTTACCAGTTACCTATCAGAGATTACCTAGAAAGTTAAAGCTGATGGCCTTTTCTCAGCTTCCTTGCCGATTGCCAGGGGAGTCCCGCAAGGCTCCATCCTAGGCCCTATCCTCTTCTCCTTGTACATCAATGACCTGGATTCTCACATAACCAAATCCAAATTGCATTTCTTTGCGGACAACACAGTACTGTACACCTCACGTTCAACCTTGTCTGAAGTTATGGACATGCTATAAGGTGACTTTGCTCAGCTCAAGCTTAATCTTATCAATGCTAAGCTTCTCCTCAATGCTAAGAAAACTAAGGCAATGATCTTCGCTCTTAGCACCTCCCCCCGACTCACCTAAAGACTTTGTTGTCACCTCTCTAGGCGAACCTCTGGAAGTCAACTCCAAATTTAAATATCTTGGCATGTAAATAGATAACAAGCTGTCTTTCAATGACCATTTTGAGGACATAGCCAGGAGGCTAAATGCCAGGTTAGGGTTCTTTTTCAGAAATAGGACTCTCTTCCCACTAGAGATTCATACTAGGCTTGTTCAGGCCACATTTTTTCCCCTGCTTGACTATGGGGATCTAATTTACACTTCATCTGCACTCACAAGCCTAAACAAATTGGACATCCTCTATCACCGTGCACTTCGGTTCATTACAAACTCCTCTTGCCAAACCCATCATTGTGCTCTATATGCAACTGTTGGTTGGACATCACTCACCACTAGACAGCTGCTGCATGGTGGTATATGGACTTTTAAGCTACTTCTGAACAAACTCCCGAGCTACCTAACATCACTCATCTGCATCTCCCATAGTGCATACTCACTTAGGAAACTGGGCTTTATCTTCCTCATTGTGCCTAGGACTCACATTACCTTTGGCAAATGTGCCTTGTCACATGTTCTTCCAACTATCTGGAACCAACTGCAATCCACACTGAAACTATCTTGCATTGTCTCAGTTAGTTTCTACAAAGTATTGGCTGCATCTAAAATAAAAGATATCTGCAGCTATTTTTAAGCCTCTTCTTCACTCATCTGCTCCTACTTCTCCCTCCCATCTACCAGGAACTAGTGCCATCCATTTCTGAATCTATCTAGCTTCTGGCACTGACTATGACTCCTAAAATATCTGCAGCAGCTAAACTATATGATCCCTTCAGCCGTTCTCATGACCCTCCGCAACCCTTGCACTCCTTATCTATATCTTACTCCCCCTTACTCTCACTAGCACTTTCCATTCTCTGCTCTCCATTAATCCTTAACTCTTTCTTCTAAACCAACTTCTCTCTCCTGATATTCTATACTTTCCACATTTACTGCATTTTCCTAGCATATGTTTATAATCCTCTCCTTGTGTTTCTGAACATTATGTATCATATTACCTTAACTGTACTTTATTAAACTGTGATGTACTATTCTATGTAATGGCTCACATGAACTTTAACTATATTTATAGGATGCCTTTTTTTCTATGTAATGTCTTGTTGACTGTATACATGCTACAGGACCTCCTTGTGAATGAGATTGCTCAATGGAGTCTTCCTGCAATAAACCTGAGCTTGAACACAGGGCATGGGGCTTGTGGTGATCCCTGGCCGAAAATCAAGATACACAGCTGGTGCGGCCCAGCCCAATGTGAGACCAGCTTTTCGCTGGTCTACTGCTGTCCCTCTTATTATGGGGTTTGTGCTACATGCCTGGTGCAAGCTGTCATAAACAGGGTGAAGTGTCGCAAATGCGTGCAACCTTAATGAATTGGGTGCATGGTATGCCAAAGTGGTAGGTGCAGCACCAGGGTGGATGCAGGCTGGATACAAGCAGTGTGTCCACCTTTGTAAATCAGGCCCTATATGTTTTACAAAAATGAAAATATCGGAAAAGGCAATATTTGATCCTAGAGAGAGATGAATAGTTTTATTTCATCAGAAAGTCCCCATCTGATGATATTATTCAACAATCTGACCTGTAACAAGTGTTGGAAAAATTGTTAATAAAGGCCCTGGTCCATACCCTCACACTTCTACTACTAGCAGTGGTCTACCTGGGACTTTTCAAAAACAGTTTATCTGTTCACCTTTTGCCCTTTAAGACCCTCTGCTCAGAACTCCAAGCCCCATCTGCAGATCAACGTATTGTAGATCCCCTGCCATTTGAGTATGTTGCTGTTGCAATGATGGTGAAGTGGAAACAATGGGAGTCTGCCACTGCTGCTGCCTGCTAGACTGTTCATTCAATATAAGTAAAGCTATACATACAGCACTGCAGCATTCAACATCAATTGATGAGGGTCCCAAGGCTGCCTTTGAGATGGCCAGTTGACTACTCACTTACTTACTAACTGTGCACTCTAGCCCAGGTGGTAACTAGTAAAAATAAATCAGTCAGTAACTGCCCTCCTGGCCTTATCATAGACAGCCCAGGGGACTTGGAGTATGGAGGAGAAGAGGACTCTAATCAACGTTTATAGTGCAGCAACATTGGTGACCTTTGGTCAGAATGTGGACTCATGGCTAGAGTAGCACCCATACATGACAGGACTAGCATACAGCAATGGCTGTGGCAGGCAGTCTTCCCAATCTTCCAATCCGGATGCTTAGTTAATTGAAGGAAACATTCAACAAGGATTCCCCATAACTGCAGATGCCAGAAATTGAGGTAAAGGCTTTACTTTGAGGGTGGTCTCATCTGTCTTTTAGTATTCTCTAAGGGTCTGGTGGTAATGCAGGTAAGGAAGTCCTGATGGAAAGCGGGGTGGATAATACTATTGATTTTTCCCTATCGCAGGTCAGGTTGGCTAATCATTTCATCAAGTAAAAAATGAGCAGATGAAATTATTAGATTCATAATCAGATTGGAACCAGATTTAATCAGACTCTCTAGCAAGCTTTCAGATTCTGTATGGGTCAGATATTGAGCTGTTCACGCATCTCTAGTTTTATTCCTCCTGAGAAGTTAGGTCTTACATGGTAGATCCTCCTTGCTCTCCGGTCCCTCTTTCCTTAATGGAAGACAATGTTCTGAATATTCTAGTTATGCTTTTAGGTTTGTCTGTCTGGGCTTCTTCCCTAAGGGGCCTTTAACCAAAGGACTTGCCATCCTGCAGCATCACTTCTCAACAGGGTTCCTGTGCCTCAGGTCTCCTGCAAGTGTGTTTGTTCCTCTGGGATCTGAGTGAATGAATGGCCACATAGACTCCTCAGATCCAATCATCTTACTAACAGTACCAGGATATTGTCAGTATTAAGTGACCTTAAACAGTTTAGTTGCACAAGGATTACAGTGTACTAAGTTGCCCAAGCATTTGTGACAGCAGTTCAAGCACCCAACTGCATTAGTTACTCCATACTTAGCTATCCCCTAGACAACTGAATTAGTAGTCATCATCACAGGGCTAGTCTTAGGTACCCCACTGTTACCTGAGGCAACAGTATCAGCTCTCTGTCTTGCACGGCAATAGAAAGGGCACTGATTTTTGCACACATCTGGTATATTTTGCTTGATGGGGAAGTGCACAATTATCACTGCTCACAAGGTTTCCCTGTATTGATGTGCCTCCACTCCAACCCAGTTTCTGCTTGAGCACTTGTCACTTCCTAAAGTCTCTTTCACTTCTGTCAGTAATACCTCACAACCTGGAGTTGGGGCCACCTGAAACACAAAAGGATCATTCCAGGGGCAACAGTGCACATCACTCCTGTCACCCACACAATTACATGATGGTTGTGAGCTGACCTGCCCTTAACCTAAGAACAGTTCTACTTCTCTTCAGCACTTGTACTTGACATTGGTAATAGTACATTCAGTTTCCTCTCCAAATTAGCAGCTGAATTATTAAAAGTTCCTTTAGCCTTCTGATTTAGAGTGAGCTGTCACTATCTTTGCTAGGGTCCTCCATGAGCACTGCCCTCATTCCTTATGGGACTCCTCTGGGTTTTGTGGAAAAAGAGATAAAACCTGGCAGGTTAGGTGCCTGGATTTTTGTGCTGTGACATGCAGCCTAGCATTCTCACAGTCTGTGGACATTGAGAGTATCAGAGCTGCTCACCATTGATTCATGGTTCTCATACCCTAAGAATGCATATGCAACTACTGTTAAAACAAGAGTGTTGTCAGCAGTTGTAAAAGTACTTATGGATTAAACAAACCAGTCTTTATTTTGTACATATGTTTACTTGCCACCTTTTTATCTTTAGGCACCTACCTAATGCATCCATAAGGTCCTTAAAAGTTATCTTTTATAACTATGACTTAGGGCTGTAACTATTCAGACCTATCTAGTCCGAGCTTGATGTTCCGTTTTAACAATGTGATGCACACAGTCCAGCACAAGTTGCCTGGAAATTCTGCCACATGCTGATTGTTAAAAAAAAAAAAAAACAGTATGCCTTCTAATGTATCTTTGAAGAGTCCTTCTAATGTACCATCTTAAATACTTTTTAATGCACCCTTCAAGGTACATCCTAATTTACCTTCCCAAGCACCCTCTATTATATCCACTACTGAACCCAATACTACCTTATCGGTGCTACTGTATTATATTATTGTGACTATTGTGTATTACACTCTAGTTGACTGTAGATAGTGTTTAGTACCATCTTAATGGATCACATACCCATTGTACTGGATGTTTTAAGTAACGAAAGCTGTTGGTGCACCAAATACACAAAAGATGGGAACATTTGTTAGATATTTAACATTATTTTGACCTCTTATTATTTCTTATTTAGTTCATGATTATACCATGATACTGGGCTACCATTTCATAATTAGCCAGAGTGCCTTAAAGATGTACATCGCTAGCACTTTGTATGCTATTCCTGCTTGTGATTATTGGACTGTACACATAACTCCTGTATGGTTATTTGTATTATGTTAATGTAAAATTTCATTTTTGAAAAAAAATTTAACGACTAAAAAAAAAAAAAATATTTCAATACTAGCATACTTCATATGCCTGTTGCAAATGCTAGCACCTACTGTAATTGTATAGTACAACATCTTATGATAACTTTATTTGATTTTACATGCAGATGTTTATGTCCAGAATGAGACACTTTTGAGCGAGGCCTTTTACTGCCATGTTTCAAAATTTTCCCCTCAGCAGACAATCATGTTTAAAACATTGCTTTCAGGACTGAATATGAGGACATTCAGTGGAACTGTAATATTACTCTTACTTATGAGGAAAGAATTACAGAAATACAGGAAATTCCTTAGATCAAAACATTTTTTTACTGTATTCAATGTCAGCAGAAACATTCTCTGTTATATTAAACTTGAGAGGATTTTTAACGTTTTTAGGATTTAAATTTATGCTTGTATAATTAGTATAATCTTCAAACTGAAATGTATACCATCCACAGAAATTAAGCCATCAGGCTTTTTTCACACCTGCATAAGAGATGGAATTCCAAACGCTGAAAGCACTAAATTACTGTTCTTGGTCTATGCATACCAGATCAGTACTTTCAGAAAATAAAACCAGCTAAGAAAAACACTTGCAGTGACTCAATACTGATGCAGAGATTCATTCATCTATTATTGTCAGTGCTGTATTTCAGTCAGTAAACTATCTTTGATATATTTATAAACTATACAATGCTTACTGTACATTAAAAATTCAGTACCACAGTTTGAGTCAAGGTTTTAAAATAGCAGTAGCACAGCAAAGTATTTATAGATTCATAGAATGCTGCTAGCAGAAAAGGACACCAGTGGCCCATCGAGTCTGCCCTCCCTCTCCGTATTTACATCCCCATCCCTCCTTGCCCTACCACTCTTTTTTGCTTGGCTAATCCCCTGAATCTGTCCCATGGCCTCTTGAATCCTCCCACTGTTTCAGCTCCCACCACCTTCTCTGGTAGCCCATTCCAGGAATCCACCACCCTTTTGGTGAAGTAATGTGCCCTTAAATTCCCCCTGACTCTTCCCCCCTCCAACCTCAGACTGTGGCCCCTAGTTCTACCTGTGCATTTTCTCTTGAAGAGGGTTCCCTCCCCTGTCTTGTTTACACTTTCATGTACTTGAATGTTTCAATCATGTCTCCTCTCTCCCTTCTGGTCTCCAGCGAGTACAGGTCCAGTTCCCTCAGCCTGTCCTCATAGGACAGCTGATGCATGCCCTGCACCATCTTAGTATTTATTTTCATTTTATTTATTGTAAAATCAGAATTATAATCTTTGAACTAAAAGATCATTAACAAAGGATCCTCATCAAACAAAGGGTGGGGGAACATCAAGCACATGGGCAGTTGAGAAAAACAGAAGCAGCTAGTAGGCATTGTCAGTTACACATCATTAAAAAGGCTATACAGCATTTCAAATAGAAGGATGGGGAGAGACAGAATACACTGCAAAAGCCATCACTTAATTACATAATACACAGGAAAATAGTCCCATAACAGATTAGGTAAATAAAGTGCAGATTCCAACTACGTACAAAGTATGAGAATTCCCAGAATGCAGCTATGGAGCTTAGATAGGTTCCCGGAGGGAACAATTAATGTGACCACCAACAAGTCAGCCATTAAGGGAGAGTAGGCTACAGGCTAGATGGGTGAGGGGGAGAGCACAATGGTGGGTGATAGCTTAAGGGTCAGAGGAGCTAAGCGTGCGTGGAGGTGGGGGATATGGAGGGTCAGGAGGGCTAAGTGGGTGAGGGTGTGGGGGAATGGGGGACCAAGGGGTGGGTAGGTGGAGATTAGTGGGAGATTCTTAGGAGCCACAGGTCACTGCAGCCAAGCCATAGTATGTCAGTGGGCACAGGAAGGGCTAGAAATGGCTGGGATGTTCTTTACAGCAACATGGTACTGGAGGGAAGATGGTTTTCCAAATTTCAGATTTGAACTGACCAAGGTGAGTAAAGCTAGTAGTGGCCTGGGGGAGCTCATTTAGCCAGGTGGGTGCCTTGATTGCAAAGGCTCATCTCCCCAAGACAGTTCTTCTGAAAGGCACTGCTAGGGAGTGTCATGTAACTCTTCTCGTGTAGTGCTCAGCTGGGACTGGACGAAATAAGGCTTGTAGGGAGTGGGGTGTAAGACCTAGAAGGGCCTTCTTCTCTAGAAGGCAGGAGTGGAGCTTGATTCAGTCCATGAGAGAAAGCCATTGTGTCCCAATGTAAAGGTTGCACGTGTGCACAAGGCGATCTGTGTCTAAAACAAAGCAGCATGCTTTGTTGAGGGTAGTATGTATACTGTGCAGGCTGTTTTCAGAGACTGCACCATATACCACATTACCATAGTCCAGAATGGGGTAGAACTGTCCCTCATACTACCTGGACCCTAGCCTCAGGGGAGAGGCAGAACCAAAGCCTATATAGGGCCCCTAACTTCCTATTGTCAGCAGTGGTAATATTTCATATATGTTCACTGAAGGAGAGGGACTCGTCGATTGTAATCCCTAGGTACTGGAACAAGGGCACCTGCCAAAGGGTGGAGTAGGAATTGCACAAAATTTTGAAGGGACTGGTATACCTCCTCTTTTGGATTCTGACAAATAGCATTGACTTGTTTTTTTTTGCTGTTGAGCACTAGCAGGCTATCTTTGAGCCAATCCTGTTGGAGATCAAGTTGTACTGCATGTCCTTAGTGAGGGCATCTTGGCAAGAGCCTCGAGAGAACACCACTGTGTCATCTGCATAAAGCAGTACCTCAGAGGGGCATGCTTCTGGAAGTTTGCCTCAAAGAGTCTGTACAGGAGTGGGCCCAGGATGGACCCCTGTTGGACCCCCACTGTGACTTCACTGGTCTCTGAGATGGCTCCGTTGATTTTCACCTGTTGAGAGCACCCAGGCAGGTAGCTGGAGAACCAACTGACCATGTCGGGGAATAGTCTAAGGCAGCTTAGTCTATGCAGCAGCAGCTGATTATTCACAAGATTGAAAGCCTTGGTTAGGTCTATGAAGATTGCTCCAACCAGTTGGCCCTGGTCAAGTGCCTCATGCAAGTAGTCTGTGAAGGCATTTAGGACAGTATTAGTGATATGCATCTTGAGGAATCCATGCTGTTGGGGGCAGAGGAGTTTTTATTTATGCAGATGATCAGTGAATTGGTCTGCTATGATTCTCTCCAGTGCTTTGGAGAATGGAGACAGAACTGAGATAGGTCAGTAGTTGGATACTAGTGCCCGATCCCCTCCTTTGTGCACAGGAGTGACCAGAGTGGATTTCCAGGTAGAGGGGAAAGCGGACAGGCGGAGAGACAGGTTAAAAAGCTTGATGGTGGGAAAGACGACCTCTTGTAAGGCAATGGAAATCAATTTCATATTGATTCCATCACCCCACCATTCTTGTTTTTCCCAGGATACTTGCCAGGTATTTTCGTGTTTCCTTTACAGTCACCTGTCTGAAGTAAAAGCTTGGGCTGGGCTTGGCAGTGGTAGGGGGCAATTGATTGGAGGATGGGATTCCATCAGGGTGTGTGACAGACCTGGGAGACAGGACTGCACTGTAGTCAGAGATGGCAATATTAAAGATATTGGCCATGCCAGCATCACTAAGTATGATTTTGTCATTGTGGCAGAGCATGGGGGGGTTGGGAGGTCCTGTCATCAGACCCGAGGAAGCTTTTAATTGAGTCCCAGAACTTCTTCCTATTACTCCAGCAGTGAGATTGCTGGTTCTTGTGGAATGATGCCTTGGCCTGTCATATTGCCCAGGTGCACCTGTTTCTGGCCACTTTGCAGTTTTGGATATTTGTAGTTATCCCTGTTGCCCTGGCCCATTGCCAAAGGAGATCCCCTCCCATTGTTGCATCATACTGAGAAGCTCAGAGGTGACCCAGTCCATACTATGACCTTTTATCATCTTCTTACATTATGGGGTGAACTTGTCCACAGCCACATTGAAATGAGTGAGGAAGAGTTGAAGGGCAGTGTCAACAGAAGGGCATAAGTCAAGGAAGCTCCAGTTGATGCCTGACAGGTGATTCCTGAAGTTGGTCATAGCATTATTTTTTATAACTACGTTCCTCACCAATTTGGGTGGGGGGGTTGGCCCTTTTTGGTGACCACTCACATTGGATAGGTGAGTGGTCACTCAAAGTATGCGGGAGTACCTTGACATCAGTTAGCTTTTCTGGGTGACTTGTTAGTACCCAGTTGATCAGAGTACTTGTACTGGTGTGGTAGTTTGTTCTGGTGCAGCTCTTGACAGCCTGCGTTAGGTAGAGTCCGGATACAAGATCTCTGTGCACAACACAGGACCTGGCAGGCCAGTTGGAGTTAAAATCACCTAGTACAATAGCCTTCTTGTGTTGGCTAGCCTGGGTGTAAAGATTAGCAAAGGCTTCTAGCTCAGCTTGCTGCTGCCCTGGTGTGATGTAGACTGCCATAACAATCAGGCCTTTTTGTCCCTTTGCCTAGTAGGATTTTTATTGCTAGACATTCACAGTCATTGTTGACAGTAGCTAGTTGAATTCTGTGGCACTGCAGGTGGTTCCAGGTGTATATTATGCAGTCACCACCTCTTTTTCTGGAGCAGTCCTGTCAATGAAGGTTGTATCAGGCGATGGAGACTACCGAGTCGGTTGTTCGTGGGGAGAGCCAGGTCTCTGTCAGAGCAATGACATCAGGCAGAGTATGTGCCACCCAAGCCTCACACTGCATTAACTTGGCTAGGAGGCTGCCAGTGTTCAAGGCCACAATCCTTAATTGCCCTACAGGAATCGGGGTCTGAGTGTAGGTTGGAATGGGGCCAAGGTTAGGGTGAATGTTTCCAGAGATCAGCAGCAGGATTAGGAGGAGTTTTCTACATTTTTTTGGGAAGGTAGTCTTTACATTCGACCTCCAGGAATCTTGGTAGTCACATTTAGTGTGTAGTGAGCCAAGCACAATGTAAAGTTCAGGAAAAAGACATATGACTGTGGCACAGATCCAGGTGACAGAAGGGGTCCAGCAGGGATGCAGCAGTGGGCAGATAAAGGTGCTGCAGAACTGGCCTCCCTCTGAGCAGGTTTTCTGCATTGTATGATAGGAAAGTCCTGCTGGCAGGTGGAGGTAGTTATGGTCAGCTGTCTTAGCTTTAGGGCAAGCAGCAAGAGTAAGAGTATTTGAGTAGGTACACCTCCTGGTGCAAAGAGCTGACTCACTTTGGAGTTCATTTTCGGGGAGACTACTAACTTTATGGTGAGCTAAGGATTGGGACTGATCTTTTATGTTTGGGTCAGCCAGTGAGAGTTATGTGCAGATTGTGCAGTACAGTGAGGAACAAGAGAGTTGGGGTAGGTTGTTCCAGTGAGGGACTGGCTCCTGCGAATTAATTTGCCTTAGAGAGACGATTATAGGTTTTGGCCGCTAGCAATTTAGAGTTGCTAACATTAAGTGGTACTTGCTGCTTTAAGCGATACCATGTGCCTGGCTGGGGGTAGGGTGGATCACTTCCTGCAGCAGGAGTATTTAATACTGGAGGAAGGTGGGGTGGGGGTGGTGGGCGCAAATTCAAGTGATGTGAGCAGAGTCCAGTTTTATAGGCAAGATAATTCAGCTCAGCAGAATCCTGTTTTGCTGGCAAAATAAAATAAGTAAATGAAATTCACTGCTGCCAGCAACCAGGCTCTGCTGCTGGAAGGGCTGCCCCACTTAGTGAGAGTGAGCTCCAGTCGGGAACTGCCTGGGCAGGTTTCAAAGACTCAGTCCGAGAAGGTTCCATACCTGGATTCTGTGGGGAGCGGTCAGGTGGCTGCACCTTGGTGCTTCACTCGAACCATGGGCTGTTTGCTGGAGGATTCACTCACCCGGTGGGGCTTGCCATACCCTGGGGACAGAAGGGAAACAGATAGAATAGTAGCCCTCCTCTGGACCCTCTCCACCACATCAATATCCTTACACAGGTGCGGCCTCAAATATTGAACTCCATACTCCAAATGCGGCCTCACCATGGACCTGTAGAGGGGCATAAGTACTTCCCTCTTTCTACTCGTTATGCACCTCCCTATGCAAACAAGCATTCCATTTGCCTTGCCTACTGCTTTCCTGCACTGGTTCCCCACCATGATGCCATCCAAAGTTATAATCCCCAGGTCCCTCTACTGTTTTGATCCATTTATTTCCTTCCCTCCTAGCACGTACTTGTCCTGTGGATTGTTATGCCCCATGTGTATCATTGAACACTTCTTGGCATTAAAACTCAGTTGCCATGCTTCTGACCACTCCTGTAACTTCATCAGGTCTCCCCTCATCGTCTCCGCTCCTACATGATGTCCACCCTGTTACAGATTTTCATATCATCTGCAAACAGATACACCTTCCCCTACAATCTCTCAGCTAAGTCAGCGATATATATATTGAACAGTAAGGGCCCCAGCACCGAACCCTTGGGCACCCTGCTCATCACCTTCCCTTCACTGGAGTACACCCCATTCACTACTACCCTCTGGATTCTGCCCCATAGCCAGTCTTCTACCCACTTTGTTATTTTTGGCCCCACCCACATACTTTCCAGCTTGTTGACCAACCTTCTGTGAGGAATTGAGTCAAAGGTGTTCCTGAAATCCAGGTAGACCACATCCACTACACCTCCCTGGTCCATCACCCTTGTTACCCAGTCATAAAATTCTATGAGGCTCATCTGGCATGACCTCCTTGCAGTGAAGCTATGCTGTCTCTCATCCAGTAGCCCCTGTTCTTTCTGGTACCTGATCACCCTCTCTTTAACCTGTGCCTCCATCACTTTACCCACCACTGATGTGCAGCTGACTGAACAACAGTTCCCCACCTCTTCCCTGCTGCCACCTTTATGAAGTGGTACCACATCTTCCCTCCTCCAATCCCTATGCACCTGCCCTGATTCCAGGAACAAGATGGACAACCTTGCCAGTGGTGCCGCCAGTTCCTCCCTAAACTCCCAGAGTACCATTGGATGTATGGCATCCAGTCCCATAGCCTTATCCACCCATAACTTCCCCAGCTCCTCTCTTACCCTGGCCTCTGTGAATGGGCTTGTGTCAACACCTGCTCCCTCCCTACCCCTCCTCTTTAACTTTGGCCAACTTTCCTCCCCTTCTGCCATGAAGACCAGTCTGATATACCATTAGATGGGGGTGGGGATGAGGTGAAGAGACAGGGAACTCGATTTCCAAATCCCCATTTTTGATACAAGATGCCTGCATCAAAGAGACTTGATGCAAGTGGCACCTTCATCAAAAGTTGTGGCACTCCCAATTTTTGAACGCAGGCTGCATTAAAAACTGGAGGCCATGTGCCAAACCAACCTGCACCATCCTTGCATCTAGGTAGAAGGGGGCTTGTGCTACAGCAGGACTGCAGCATCCCCTTTTTGGGGATTTTGTAAGCCCTGCCATTGCCGCAAGTCGGGGCTGTGGATAGGCCATCCATGAGCTGGTCTTACAGCCCTGCACTGTAGATCAGGAGTGTGCTGAGTGGTGAGGGGGGGAGGAAGCTTTCTAGGTCAAGGGACACTGCAGCCAGCCTTGGGAGGTTGCTGCAGTGGGTGGCATGGTCACGACAGGTGTGTCAGGGTCCAGAGATGGCACAGGGTAGATGTATCCTGCACAGTTATAGAGACCCACAGACATGGTATACACTGGAAAGCAGGCACAGACTGTGTCCCTGACCCCCTTGTGCCAGCAGTGGTAGAAGCCTTCCAGTAGCTTGCAGTGTTCCTGACATGCAGTGTTAGTCCAAGGCTGCAGGGTATTACATGCAGTTGGTGGACAGGGACATACCCAGGGCAGCGCAATATTCACCTGCAGCATAGCATGCTGAGTGGTGGCATACTGTAGGTAATGGTGCTGGTGTAGGTATGGCATGGTGGGAGGGCACCACAATAGGCAGGTGCCATAAATGGGTCCTGCAGATGACATGACAAAAGAATTTCAGGGGACTGTAGTGCTGTCCCTTGTTGATCACCATTCACCAAGTGCATGTAGTCTATGGGTCTCTGCAGCTGAGCAGGGCATATCTGCCCTATACCACCTCTGTATCCTGCCCCATCTGCCATGACCATTTTACCACTAGAGTACCCCCCAGGTCTGGCTGCAGTGTCCCCTGACCTCACAAGCTTCCCCTCACAACATTGTGGTTCTGGGTCAGCATTGCACTGGGCAGGGGTCTTGGCAGAACCCTCTGTCAAACCCCTCCAATGCAAACACTCTTTGGCATAACACTCCACCTACAGCAACTTGGGGGGTCTGTGGTGCAGGGACCCCAGTTCTACTAAAACACGATACAGGGTCCCTGGTACACCCAGAATTTTCCGCAGGTGTGAATTGGTACAACATGAGCTGATCTAGCAGCTCTTTTAAAATTGAGCCCAGGCACATTTAAAAAATGTTGAAAAGTTAAGAAAAGCAGAAGAAACTACTTATTGATCGAACTGGAAATTGAAATGATTCACTGTTGGAACCCAATAGCTTTGATATAGGATAGAACATGCCTGACAGGAGACTGGGGGTCACACTTCCTCATTAGATAGTATATTACATTTCTTTTTTGTTTTCTTTAATGGCTCTGAGAGGAAGGGGGCATAAAGATAAAGTTAAAATAAGAAATATATGTCCAGATTTTTCCTGAGTATCTGCATTAGTGCAGAGACAGTGTTGCATTCCAATAACTGGAGTTGCTACAATGGGGAGTTACATTTATGTTGATCATTGAAACATTTTGGAATTCTGAAGCCAGGGTCTCTTGGGACATGAATTTTAAAGCCCTGTGTCTAAGCTACATTTGCCAGTATTTTTCATGACCCTTCCAAGAGAAATCAAATGGAGAAGGCGGGTTGGTGTTCGGTATCCACATCCCTCCTTGCCACCTTGACTAGATGGGGCCTGGGGTTAGCTGCTTATTCCCTTCAACCCAGTCCAGCCCTATCTGTCTGCGGGTTGCCTCAAAGAGGGGGGTTTATAAGCCTGGGCTCTGTACACTGGCGGTAAGATACAGCCAGGTGAGGGTAAGATCAGGGGAAAGACTAAAACCAGCATTTGGGGCTTGGGATCACCTTTCTTGCTCCTCTCCTGAAAGAAGTCTTCTCTACCCACCCATCCAAACATTATAGTGGTACAGAGGGTCCTGCCTCCTACTGGGGGAACATCCTTATGGTGTTGTGCAGAATTATTCCTGGCTTATCCCCCACAGGATGTTTTTCCTGGATTTATTGCCTCTAGCCGGTAGGCCTCGTTATTAGGACAATGGTGTTGGGATGTGCGGGCAGTGCCAACTATCACAGCATGATCATGTGGGGAGCTTCTCTAAGGCTTGCCTTAGGTGGGGTTGGAACCACCCAGCCTGTGGTAGGGGAATGGAGAGTTGTCTAACTCCAGGATAGACTGGTGTCTCCCTTATAGGTGACCTCATGAGGTGGTTAGGTTCGCACACAGCACAGATGATACTGAGCTTACTGTGGCCATGCAATTCCCACAAGGCCAGAGTCCATCACATTGAGCCCTCAGTGGAGTCTGCAGTCTCCATTTTGGGTTTGGAGGAGGCCTGAGTAATGAAATGCTGCACACAGGACAGATAGTGTAATGGTGCTCCTCCACACATGTTCCTTGCCGCAGAGTGGTAGGCTATGGTCTTTTGGCATAAGATTTGAGGGTGGGATTCTTGTGAGTGGTTCTCTTTGGTGCATTCCACATTTTTAACTCTTGAAAACTGAAATCAACACATGGCTGTACTCATTTAAATCCAACAATGGTGGATACATTACCTGCAGCTGGACTATGTGGGTTTGCTGATGTGGGACGTCAGCAGGATGCTGCTCTGTTACTAAGCAACCACCCACATTTTAACTATGGACACTTATAAATTATTATAACAAAAGCCATTCTGTGCAACAAAACTGTATGCATTTATAAGAATATAATAATTAATTAAGAATATAACACAGGTCTAGTCTCTTGCTAAAATTATGTACAGTATATGAAAAGATTATGTACATGAAAAATTGATATATGATTAATTTAATATATGATTTTGTTAATTTACTCTTTAGTGTCACCATAAGAAGCCTACCTGGTGAAACACGAGAGCAAATTTAAAAATACAAAAAATCCTTTGTGTGGTGGCATTACTAGCACAGAACACCCCCCCCCCCTTATTTTTGACTGTTGTTATGTACTGTAAGGGACAGCTCCACAACCAAGAATTTCCTGAAGTACTTGAATGCTTTAAGTCAGTCTTTTGGTTTTTCCTGAGTTACAGTCTATTAAAATGGAAATATGTGACAACTGGAGTTCCACGGAGTAATGGAAACATAGAAATTGATCAGAGAAGCTCACAAAATTTGTCTTAGGACCACATTATTCAATGTATTTAAAAATGACCTGGGGCAGCAGTTGCTGGTTATGAAGTTTAGAAATGACACAAATGTGGGAATGTAGTTTCATCACAGTAGGAAATAAACTGTATGCAGAGAGATCTGTACTAGAAGAATGAGTGGGCGTGGTACTGAGAAGAACAAAAGCCAGAAGGCAGGGGACGTAGGTGTAGTGATTGGCGACACTTTCTAATGGGACTGACAGCATAGAGCAGCTGATAAAAATGCAAACAGACGGCATTTATAAAGAGAAACTTCATCAGCAGTTCAAGAGATATAATGCCCTCAGTCATGCCCCATCTCAAAAATAGTGTTCATTTGTTATTTCCATAACTGCAAAAAGATAATGGCATGATTACAAAAGCCCTGGGTAGAGCAACTGAGGTTATTGAGGGCTTGATGAATATGGCCTGGGAGGTCCAATGGACAGAATCTTAGTTTTATCCATGGAAGAAGGTAATTCATGGGGTACATAGCCACATACAGTACCTGAAAGGATAGCACTGTCAGATGGAATGCAGAGCTTCAGAATGTCCAAGGATTACAGAATAAAGTGTCATTGGCCGGCCCATTGGTGCAGGGGCAGGGCGCCGACCTGCGACGCCGGCAACATGGGTTTGGGAATGGACCTGGGATGTTGGAGGGCCAACTGGGGGGAGAAGGATTGAGCATCCAGCGACTGCTCTCTTTCTCCGGGGGGATTGTGGCAAAGTGTTCAGCGCTACATGGACACCTAGTGGAGGCTGGGTGTACCACATGCACTGAAGCTGATATGTTCTGGGGCAGGGCGTATACTGACTGTCATTGCACGTCTCCGCCCCCACACACCAGGGAAAAATGCAGCTGCTTCCATTTCAGTGACACCTGCCTCGCTGTTCTGATTAGCTCCCAGGCCATCTCCCTGACATATCCCGATGCTTGTGGCACTTAGAGGACAGTGCCACAACCCTACCCTGGTGAGTAAGCCAGGGGGTAATGGGGAGTTGAGGCTCATGTGGGAGTGTGAACGTCGAGGTCCATGTCCAGGCTGAACTACCAGCACTGGCGGCGTACTAAAAATACAGTAAATAAAAAAAAAGTGTAATTGAAAGGAGAGAAGAAGAAGGGAGCTACCATAAAAACTAACTTGATGGCATCTGTGGTGGGTATTTGAAACAGACTACCACAGCAAGTGGTATCAGCTGATAATGTAACTACTGGTGCTGTGCAGAATTTCCTAATTCTGCATCCGATGGAATTTTTCAGAAGTTTGGAAGTTCTGTCCCTGACACTGGGTCCAGGGTTTTTTATAGATAGATATATATGTTATTTATGAAGCACCCTAATTCATGGGACTCAGGGCACTGTACAATAAAAACAATAATGCAAAATACAACTATTTAAGACAAGCAAAAACACACATATAATAAAATCATTATAAATACAATCAGCCATCTATCTATAATTCATAGCAGCATCAATCAAAAAAAGCTAGTTGGAACAGATATGTTTTTAACCTCTTTAAAGGCTTCCACCAAGAGAGCTGTTCCCCAACCCCCGATCTGTAGTTGCCCTATCCTCATACTACAGCAACTCCCCTTTCACCCATCTGCAATTTTTATACCAGTCCCCCCCCACCCTGAACTGAGCTGTGCTTTCTTGTGTGCTGTATATTGTATATATTGTTCTTCTCATACACTTTATTATATTGTATATTTTCTACACAGTAGTATTGCCTGCATAATTGTTCATTTCTTTCTGCTTACATATTACTGTATCTATTGTTTTGTTTTTGCATTGTTGTAATAAATTGTCCTTTTCTCTTCCCCCACCGCAGGCCATATCTGAAAATGAACTGTTAACCAAATCAGTTCTCCTTACCTAGTAAAAGTTTTGAAATAAACTCTGAAAGTGTTTGCCGTTTTTTTTTTTTTTACTTAAGCCACAGATAAGTTTCTCACAGTTTACTTAAACCATGGATGAGAGTTTGACAGTTAACATAAACCCAGGTTTAGTTTCCAGTTTGTGTTGATTAAACCCCATTCCAATCTAGAAGTGTGAAAACACACATTTTCAAAATGAAACAGCAAAAGAGTTTAAGTTCTTTATTGCATGAGGAATGAGGCACTGAACAGTCTTTCCGAAGCTTTGTTTGTGTTTGGAGGTAAGTGTCCTTGTTTAAGTTTGGAGAAATATTTAATGGATTAAATATGTACCATTTCAGACTGTTTAGATTTGATTTTACATAAAAGCACACTAAGCACGCTAACTCAAGTTGCAATAATGCCACTAGTATGCTGCTGTAAAGTCCGGCCAAATATGTATTCACAAAAAAAAAAAAAAACAGCTCTCACACAGCACAGATATTGCTTAGAAAATTGCAAATTTATTGAGCCAAACTCCAGCAAAGTTGTAACTCTAGCACTTAGAGGACACACTGCCTCTTTTCAGGTGGTGGAGTTAAATTTTTATCTCATGCATGTTAACAGTGTGGGCTTTCTTAAAGCAACACATGCTAATATATGGTGTTCTATTGTACCCTACATTAGTACAAACAACCCAGTTATACAGTACATAATTGAAACAAAGGGCTTAAAACAGAATGGAGCCAGTATCAAATAGCAACCATGTAATATAAATATGTTAATTGAATTAGCTGCATATAAACATCCTTTATGCTCAACATTCTAAAAACTGCATTTTAATTGCAAGGAGGTCCCAAAACACCTTTTAAGTTATAATAAATATATGATGACTAATACAAATCTCTACCAGACACAGAAAAAAATACCCCTGTTTCAAAGATAAAAATCAAAGACACAGGAAATAAAGAACATGCCAAAAAAGAATGGGGTTATTGGAGAAAAGGGGGGGGGGGAGCAAAAGTGCCAACTTCAAAAATCAAATAATCAAAAATACATACATTCCTCCACAAAAGTATATATAAAATATGTTCAGTTTATTAAATTTTGTTTGAATTATTTTGACAACCTCACAAACATTCTAAGGCTAGGGGGAGGGGCAAGGGTGCCCAAAATTGAGAAAAGAATGAAATACATAAGATTTGCTGAAGGTGATCATTACTAAAATATTACCAAGTTTAATTTATTTTTACTTCTAAAAAGCACCAATTGAGGTATACCCCCACACTAACCCCAAAAATGTAGCGAATGGAATTTGGGTAAGGAAATAAATCCAAACCCCTTCACCGAAATAAACCATTCAACTCCCCTAAACAAGCCATCTCTGCCCAGTGGTAATATACAAAAAGGGGGAGAACATGAACCAATTAAGAGATACCCTAAAAACTGAGTGGTTCTACTAAGGTTCATACTAGAAATTCATATAACTCAAAGAAGCATAAAAGGAGAACCAAATAGCTAGCTGTCCAGAAGAAAATAAAACAAGTGGGTTACCATCACCAACAGATCCCAAGGAAAAAAGTACAGTCAAAGAATGGAAATGAAGACACAAAAAAGGAATTTCAATATAAAAACAAGTAGAACTGATGTCTCACTAAAAGAAAAAAGAAAAATAGAACAAAGAACATTGCATATTTGCATGTAGTCCATAATAATACTAATATGGAAGACACTGATTTAAAACAAACCCAAGCATCACAAATGCACAGTTAAATCCAGTTCTTTAAGACCTTTAGGGAGCAGAGTCTCCAATACATAAATCCACCTTGTTCTCTCTGTTCAAGTTTACATGTTTTGTCCCCTTCCCTCACCAACATCTTAACAAATTCGAATACCCAAAATTGCATGCAGTCTGGATTATTTTGATTGTAACCCCCCCCCCATAGGGGCTTACCTAAAATTGCCCATGTTTCTCCTATCTGCCGCTGGTGTCCTCAGTTTTTTCCCATTTGCTTACTGCCCTGCTTGAGTCCCTTATTGTGCCCAGGGCCCCCGTTCAGCTCCCTGCCTCTATTTCAGCCCATTTTTGGGCTTAAAATGTTAACCGTGAGCTGCCCACATTTTTCTCGAGCTGTCCGGCACTCACGTATGTGCAGAAGCACATCTGATTTACAGACTGCAGTTTGCGGTCAAACACATGGCTTCTTTTCAGTCCTGGTCCTGTTAAAGGCCAGAGTGGGGAACGGGGACAAGAGCAAGGCCACTGAGAGGCCTACTTTTAATATAAACAAAGACAGCCGAGAAGCGCTAGGATCAGGACCTTCTTCTGGGCTCATGAATATTAATAAGGGAGCTGCCTGCTGCCTAGGGGGATTGTACTTTGGCAGTAGCAACAGAAAAAGTAAAGTAGCTAAACATAAAATAATGAAAGCATTTAATAGGGCACAGTTGGGGTTATTGGACAATGGGGTATTTGTAAACTAAATGTAGCTGCACCAGAACTTTAAACTGGGGACTGGATGCACTGCTAGGGGGACTGTGTATAAAAGCAGCCATGTTTGCAGCCTTTCAGCCAATCAGGAGGCATGAGTTTTTGAAGATACTGTTGGGGATGTGCCAGAGACTTTTTGGGGAAAAAGCAGGGACAATGCTTGGCGTCTAAAGGCTAACCAACTAAAATACTTATACTGTGATTAACAGCCTAAGCAGCCAGTCAGAAGCCAGAGCTGGTTTTCCCTTGAGAGAGAGGGACAGTTGAACTGGATCAATCCAGAGAGAGCTTTAAAAGGGTAAGGAGGCTCTGTGTGCAACTCATGGAATTTGGGAAGAGGCCTGCTAAACCTCTCCAAGGCCTGAACTACTGTTTTAATTGTTGGGACTGCCAAGTCTGCACACCAATGTAAAGCCTCCAGTGGGAGAAAAGAAGCAATTTCCCCAGAGCAGAAACTCCAGATTGAAGTGGGGTCAGAGTGTCTGAAAGATTCCCAATCTGCTTCTTGGTGAGAGACCTGTTTTGCCTCAGATACTGTGCCTAATCCTAAAGCCTGGGGTCATCAGAATTATCTCAAGCCCATTTTCTGAAGGAAGAGACCAGCATTTTGGCAGTCAGCTTGCACTCCAAGGACTGCAGTTTGTAAGGAGGTAAGCTGTGCGGCCTATGCCAGAAGTTAAACCGATGATGGCAAACAATCTGCCTAAAAGAATGTTGCTTCCTGTGAGAACCAAGCTGCTAGAAGACCAGTGTGGGAAGTCAGCTCCTGCAATAAAGATCTTTATGGGTTGCGGACATCCTTGGGGGCTTTGCCTTAATGTGGGGGTAAGTCATGCTAGCTCTGGTCCCTGTATCCTGGTCCTAGCCAGAAAGGATGAAGTCCTGCAGCCACATGCCAGAGGGTAAAATCCTTCCTAAAAGGGAATCAGCCTGGAAATCAGCCCAGATCCCGAAGTCCATGGTTCAATGAGTACAACAGGGTCTAACCCTGCAACACAAAATAAAAGTGTTTTACCATCTGATTTACTTGCCAAGTTCTTTATGTGATTTAGACAGTTTTTGCAGGCCATCGGGCCTGAGGATTACAATTTTCCTGGGTTGCAACAGCTAAAGGGAAAATAATTAACGTTCATTTATTTGTTTAAGGGCTCCAACCAGCTGCAATGCCGGAAAAACTACAACAACACTTCAGGCCTACACCTAATAAGACTATGGGTACTCAGCAGCTGTATCTGGACTGTCCAGGGGAGTTACATGTATTTATGTGTCTACATAAATCTAATAAAGTACTTTAAAGAAAACTTGATTCATGTCCCCTTCCTTGTATTAAAATCCCTAAATAAATCAGATATTTGTTGGAATGTTATACTGGTCTATGAGCATATCATTATTTTGTGCTGGTTTAATGCAAATCACTGAAAGGTACAGTGTTGTGGTTGGAACCCTTTTATTACAGGTGCATGGGGTGTACACCTGGAGGCAGAATCCTGTTGGCAGGTGTGGTCAATGTGAGCAGATTATTAGCATTCACCATTAATTGTGCCATTGAATGTCAAGTAAAGAGGTTTATGTAACTCCATGTGTGGGACCACTGGGTGGGGCTGTGGGTAGGTACAACTTCCCAAAGGATTGAGCCAGCTTAACATCTAACCCATTTAAAGAATTCTCTGGGTGAAGGCACTGTGTTAAAAGCATTATTGTTAAAATAGAGCCACTGGTGACAGCTAAATCAGAACCCTGGCCCCTTAACCTGCATTCTGGGCTGCAGGCAGGGGTAGTAGCCAGTTGGAAGGTGGCACCCAGAATTACATTTTTGGAGGCACCACTGGGATTGTCACCCCCTGGTGGCCAAACCACAAAATTCCAGTTGGATCCCACATGGATATTGGTACTAAAATGGAGAAGGTCACTGACCCTAGTGTTGAAATTCCTGCTGATAAGATGGCTGTGCATCGTCTGCTTGATCGGGGTGAGGTGGAACAGGTTGACACCCCCAAAAAGCTTTGTTGATCCTAGATATACCCTTGGGCACAGAAAAAAGTACAATTGAGGGAGCCCTTGCCAAAGTCAAGTGCCTGGACTCAGCTGTTGTGAAGGTCCGACTGGCTGATTTGATTGCCCAGACACTAATGACTCTGGTGGAATGCAGAAACCTGATGAACAGTGAAAGAGTGCCCAGTGCCATTGTCTCTGATGAGTCCATGGTGGGCTGGAAGGTAATTGCCATGTACAGTGTAACGTCCACACCTGAGTGGTCCTCTAAATCTGAAGGACTAAAAGACAAGCTCAATAAACTGTTACAGGCTGAGGGTTAAACCCTCAAGGACTTGAAACAGTTGCTTGTGACTCCTGGGGATACACCTCCCTTGGGGCCTGCATCAGCCCCCACACCTGCACCAGCCCCTGTGCCTCCACCAGTACAGGCACCTGTACCTGTGCCAATGCCCTCAATTAGTCATAACTCTTTCTGCAAGCTGCAAATGTTTTCTGTCACCCTTCCCAAGCCTAATGATGAGGATGATCTAGAGACATGGATGGATTATGCTTCACCCCTGGTACAGGAGTAGCAGTGTCCAGAGGCAGAGAACAGAAAAAGGTTAAGTGAATACCTTTGAGGTCCAGCTCTGGATACTTTTCTCTCGGTGCAAGCTGATAACCCAGCGGCATCTGTGAAAGACTATTTGGCAGCATTGGAAAATGTATTTTGGAGCCCTGAAACAGGTGAGCACCTTCTGTGGAGGTTTAAAACAACCCAACAATGTCAGAGAGAGAGTCCTTTTCAGTGTATTTACCTCGGCTCGAGAAAGCCCTGCAGAAATGCTTTAGCAAAGGGGGTGTGGCCAGGGTGGACTGAAATGGATCAGGTTGAATCAGCTACTTAAGTCTGCCCCATATTCTGATTTACTACTAATTAAGTAGTGGTTCCAGACCAAAGGGATTCATTCCTCTCCTATAGCTTGTTGATGAAGGAAGTACGGGAGGTCAAAAATAAAGAGGGGCACAATGGGGGCCCCCCTCGCACATCTGCAACTGTCACACAAGTCACTGAGTGCACTGTCAGTTCAAATTCAGGAGCTTAAAATGGGTGCAACCACTAAGACCCCCCTCAGGTAGAGGCCAAGATACCTGTCAGAACCCACCTGCCATGGGAATAGGAGTGAACGCCCAGGTGCCCCCTGTGGATGGAGGCTTAGAGACCTGAATAAATGAATTTTATGCCTTGGTAAAAGAAATGATGGGGTGTAGTGTGCAGCCCTTGGCTTGGCAAGGATGGAGGGAAAGTTAATAAAGACCCTCTGCTATCAGTTCCCCTGCTCACACTGCTAGTTCGTGTTCTGCACTGCCCCCTAGCCATAAATGGAGACCCACTTTTGATGTAACTCCACAGCCAAAGCAGACAAGAGAAGGTGTGTTCTGTTACAAGTATGAGAATGATGGCTACCTTAAAAGGGAGTGCCAATCTCGAAAGGACCCAGCCAGGGTGAGAGATAGACTGCTTGCGGAGAGCCACCAGCGGCAAGGAAATTCTAGTGGGACCCCGGCTCAGTCTTGATCCAACTCATTTGTGGCAAAGTCCTCTGTTCAAGTTCCTATGAATACCTCTCAGGTCTGGTCAGATTTGGTAGGCCCTTCCATGGAAACTACTGTGCACGTGAATGGAATCCCTGTTCGAGCTGTTCTAGATAGTGGATCCCAAGTTACAATAATTTTCAAAGACTGGGTGATCAGCATTTATCTGACCATCCACTACAACCTCTCAATGGACTGCATGCATTGGGGTTGAGTGATAAATTGTATCCTTATCTTGGTTGCCTGAGAGAGAGGCTTTCTTTTCCTTCCTCTGTGCCAGGTGTGGGAGACCCTGTGGAGATGCTAGCCCTGGTCTGTTCTTCCTCCCTCTGGGCTATAAGATGGTATTCCAGTGTTAATCGGTACCGATGTGCATATGTTCAGCTGCCTTGCTCAACTATGTCAAGAAAGGCAGCAAAAGAAGACTGGAAGAGCCCTACATGTTCATGCCATGATTCAAAGAGCCTATGATATGCAAATGCACTCTGAGGAGAGTGACAAGGATGAGCCTGTTGGTATTGTGTGGAAAAAAAATTCCTCTGCGATCTTATTCTTGCCCAGTGCAGAGTGCAGTGTCAGTGGAGAGGTGCGGTTGCGGAAGGGTGTGACCAACAAAATACTGATGCTGGATGACCCAGAAGAGGGAAAATTGCCTGAAGGACTGCTGGTTAAGCCCAGTGTGCTTCCTGTTCATGCTCACGCTTAGGCCCGAAAAGCGGTGGTCCAGATTCAAAATGCCACAGACCAAGATATCAAGGTGTACTGAGGCTGCACTCTGGCAAAAGTCTATTGTACTGATACTACTGTACTGTCTTCCAAGTGCCTGACTGGAGAAGAATGTGAAGTATCTCCTGAAATGTTTGACTTTGGAGAGCCACCCATCCTGAGCAGCTGGAGGAACAGAGTCAGTAAAAAGCTGGCTCAACGAACTAAGATATTCTCCCTCAAGGAGTCGGATGTTGGCTGTGTTATTGGTGCTGAACACCACATATGACTGCATGATGAGCAACCCTTCTGTCAAAGATCCAGATGTCTAGCTTCTGCCGACATAGATGATGTGGGGTGTCACCTGCAAGAGATAATAGCAGCTGGCATAATACAAGAGTCACAAAGTCCATATGTATCCCTGATTGTTGTAGTGTAAAAGATGAATGACTCTGTCAGAATGTGTGTGGACTACAGAACACTCAAAAAAAGAACTGTCCTTGATCAAAATACTATGCCACACATACAAGATGTGTTGGACTGTTTAAATGGGAGTAAGTGGTTTTCTGCTCTGGATCTATGCAGCAGATATTATCAGATCCCAATGGCTCGAGAAGACAGGGAGAAAACAGCATTCATCTGTCCCCTGGGATTCTATGAATTCCTCCGTATGCCACAAGGAATTTCAAGTGCACATGCTACATTTCAGAGACTCATGAAGTGTGCTGTGGGTGACATGAACCTCCTTGAATGCTTGGTGTACATTGATGATGTCATTGTCTTCAGGATGACCCTTGAAGAACATGAAACCCATACTGTTTAAAGTGCTTGATAGACTCAAGGACTTCAGCTTAAAGTTATCCATCAACAAATGCCAATATCTTCAGAGTTCTGTGAAATATGTAGTTCACATTGTGTCTTCTCAGGGTATACAAACAGACCCCGGCAAGGTAGAAGCATTGACGGACTGACCAAAGCCTAACAACCTAAAAGAGCTTCAGAGGTTTCTTGGATTTTGCAGATACTACCGCCGTTTTGTCAAGACCACACCAAGGTAGTATGTGCATTGCTAAACTTAACTCAAGGATACCTACTTACTCATAAAAAGTTAAAGAAAGGTACTGCACAGAGATTGTAAAGACATATTTCAGACCACATGAGCCATTTGGTCAGAGATGGACTCCTGATTGTGACACTGCTTTTGAAGAAGTCATCTATTGATTGACTCATGCTCCTGTACCTGCTTATGCTGATCCTTCAAAACTTTATGTGTTACACATGAATGCCAGCCTAAGTGGCCTAGGGACCATACTTTACCAAGAGAACACAGAGAGGTTACAAGTTAGGTGCTTATTCCCGCTGACCATTTTCCCAAAGATGGTTATCCCACGCCCTCATTCCCGAATTCTGCTCTTACTGACTATTATATTTCCCATATCTCAAGTTCCCGACCATGCATTAACATCTGTATCTCCGTGCTCATCCCACTGTGGGACAATTAAAGGTTCTATTAACAATTATACTAGCTATGTTGTTCCTGATTACAATTGTTTCTGATTTAAGCACTTTATCCTCACTTTAATAATTCTAAGAACTGTAATTCACTTGATGTTAGTTCTACACTCACTCGCCCCATTTCTTGATGAAGTTTGCAATCTGTCTTTCTGAACTCGTTCCAGTGTCTGTCAGATGCAGCTAATCAATGACAGCAGTACAGTGATTGCTGTCAATCACTGATCTAGGCCTGATATAAGGCACTCAGTGTAGTAGTGTAGTAGTGCTTGAGTTCTAGAGTAGCAGTGATGGATGAAGCAATATCCGAAGTATGTCTTGCCATTCTCTCACAGAAGGGAAATAATAAGATCTCTGTCAATGGCTACCTTATGGTAAAAGAAAGAAATCGGAGTGATGTGTACTATTGGTGCTGCCAGAGCCGCAAGTCATTGCACTGTCTCGGCAGGGTTTCCACTATTCTCCTTGTTGGTCAACACCACCTTAGGAGCCAGAAGGAGCACAACCACAATCCCGCTGCTACAGATGCTCCTATTGCATGTGTGATGGCAGAGATGAAGCGCAGAGCTGTGGACACACACAACACCCCTGGTCAAATTATCCAGGCAGAGATTGCTGGTCTGCCTGAGGAGGTAAGGCACAGCCTTCCAAGAAAGAAGGCGATGCAGCAGGTTGTTAAACATGTAAGACTTCTTGACCTGCCTGCAGAGCCATGAACACTAGAGGAGATAGTAGTACCAGAAGAGTTGCGAACAGTCAATGGCTACAATTGGTTTGCAAGGGACTCTACATGTGGGGATGATAAAATTATGATATTTACCACCAAAGATAACATAAGACATTTGCAGAGTGCACCATACTGGTTGATGGATGGGACTTTTAGAACAGTGCTACGTATGTTTCTTCAGCTTTACTCAATTCACACACCAGTTGGTACAACAGAGAATTCAAGAATTTTGCCAGTTATATGCTGTCATGTCCTCTAAGTTGCAAGAGTGCTGCATACATCTTTTTCAAGACATACAGGATCTTGCAGATGAGGACAACATTAATGTATCTCCACCTTTGATTATAACTGCTTTGAGCTTGCAGCAGTGAATGCATGCAAGTCTGACTTCCCTGACTCAACTAACAAGGGATGCCTATTCCATTTTGGGTAAATTGTATGGAGAAAAATACAAAACTTAGAGCTTGCAACACTGTACGGCCAGAATGCAGAGTTCAGCTTGCTGATGAGACTCTTGATAGCATTGGCTTTTTTGCCATCCGATGAAATTTAAAATGTTTTCATGGAACTGAAGACAGTGATGCCAGAGATAAGCACCCCTCTAGTTCAGTGGTTTGAAGACAGTTACATTTTGGGGTGTATCAGAAGGCAGATGAGGTACAAAACTACTGTTCGATGCCCTCCTACTTTTCCACCTTTATTTTGGTCAGTTAGCAAACAGCTTGGACAAGGCTTACCAAGGACACAGAACAGCGTAGAGGGATGGCACCATAGACTTGCAGCTCTAATCAGAGGATTGCATGTTGGATTGCATAGATTCATTACGGAGCTACGCAAGCAGCAGATCAACACAGAGGCCACCATTGAGAAAATGAAGTGTGGTCTGCCTAAATCTCCCCCAAAGAAGTGCTATTCACTTCGCAAGGAAAAAATCTGGATTGTGGTGAGCAAGTGGGAGCAGATGCCACTGTTGGAGTACATCAGGGGAATAGCACACAACTTGATCATCTGAGACATTCGTTTCATTCATTTTAATTTGTTTTAAATTTTTAAAAATAAAGGTTTTTTTTAATGGCTGTGCTACACAGAAATCTGCAAAAAGAAGCAAGTAAGGAGATCTATATTACTTATAGTGTTTATATAGTTGTAATCAATCATAATACAGCACTAAAGCACTGCTCCTGCTTTTTGTTTTGCAGGTAGTGACAGCAGCTGATCCAGCTGCTACTGTATTTCTTAATTCTTTGTGTATTTCTCAAATATTCATACAATTTTGTTTGCAAACTACTCTGTCCATGAGTGTTATATCCACTTTACCGATTGTAAGGCTTTTCGGGATATTGGGATGTGGGAACATTTAATGTTGGGAGCTCTTAATGTCAACATTATGGTCCCAGGATTTTGGGCAACAGGAAAATGGACGGCAGGAATTAGTACGGATACTGGGGTTATGCCCCATAGCTTTTGCTTGTAGGAGTCTGACACCTTCAGAGAAAAATTATCCTGTTCATAAATTGGAATTTCTTGTTCTCAAGTGGGCAATAGTGGAGCAGTTTCACGAATAACTGTACGGTGCCAAGATCCTGGTCAAGACCAACAACAACCTATTGATGTATGTCCAGACCTTTGCCACACTAGCCACTACAGGGCACAGATGGCTTTCTATTCTCTCAACATATAATTACGCAATAGAGTACCAACCAGGTTTGAATCACGTTGATGCCGATGCTCTTTCACACAGACCTGCCTCTAATCAGCAGTGGGTGCATATTCCTGAACTATCAGTAAAAGCCCTATGTCACAAGTTTGATAGAGATGAATCGCCATCCTCAGAGACTGTTAACTGCTTGGCCAATTGCTCGGGACCTCCAGAAACTTACATACCAGTGACTTACTATAATCTTGCAGCTCTAGATTTAAAGCTCACTACCCCAGCTAACTCCGGCTGACATTCAAAGAGAACAGAACTATGATCCAATGATGAGAAAAGTCATTAGTTATCTAAAACGGGGAGAGGATGTCTCTTAAATGTGGTCCAATGATCCCAACTCTGCTTCGTTATTACCAGAGGGTCAAAACTCAAAATACGTGAGCAGTTATTGTATCAGGAACTGACTGACAGCAAAGGAGAGATAGTAAAAAATAGCTAGTGTTGCTAACCAAGTTCAAAACTGTTGTGCTAAAGGCTTTACATGATAATTAAGCAATAATGCATGACAGGTTGTGTATTGGGCTGGGATAACATCATGCCTGGGATGATTAGGCACGAGGCCGCAGGCTGAGTGCGACTAATCACCCCAGAAGTGACGTTATCCCAGCACAACACACACCCTGGAGTGCATTATTGCTATTATACAATGACTCGTGTTTTAAGAAAATGAAAATGTGAAAAATATGTTTCAAATACTGTTTTTCTTA
Organism: Neoceratodus forsteri; assembly: GCA_016271365.2. Lineage (NCBI taxonomy): Eukaryota > Metazoa > Chordata > Ceratodontiformes > Ceratodontidae > Neoceratodus > Neoceratodus forsteri. Next base: position 591,101,360 of record CM028133.1, on the reverse strand, counting down.
GTTTTTTTGCTAGTGGAGGTATACCTATTGGACAAAAAAATCCTTAGTATCTGTGTTGTCCAGCAGGTGGTGCTGCACTTATATACTTGAGTGTTTCCTTTTCAGTGTATACTTGTGTGCTTGTGCTGTGATTCTCTGCATTTGTTAAGAAACCCCCATCCCCCTGGAAAAAAACAACAACAAAAGAAGTAGTTAGTTGCCTTTCTTTGAGCTGGTCCTGCTGTACTTCATGGAATGATTAATATTTTTTCATTGTTTATGTGAAAGCCGCAAAGTGGATCGGGAACTGCTGATGATCCTACTGCCTGTACTGTGCACTATTTCAAATCGGATTACAGGTACATAGCTTTTTTTGAATTGTTCGCCATTTGGTTATAGTGGGTGAAAGTACTGACTGTTTCTTCGAGGAAATGGGCGGTCTGTGCACCGAGTAAGGAGCGGCTGTTTGAAAGCGCTCACATGACCGCCTAATGTGAGGAAAATGCTGTTTAAGATAACGGCCTTTTTTTTTCTTATTAAAACATGTTTCGATGGGGGAATACGGAGTGTGAGGGTGTAGTGTTGTGCTACTGTGGTTATAACAGCTGGTGGCTACTGAGGCGCAAGTGGGGAAAAACAAATGGGCTGTCGATAGGGAATAGCTGAAGTGCACCACGGCATGTGTGCAGTGATTTTATTAACATTTGATGTGGTCATCAGAGGGCCGGGACTAGAACCATGATGTTGTGCTGGGATAACATCACGGCTCCAGTCCCAAATGGACCAATCAGAGTCCAAGATTATTTCATGTCATTGTATAATATGGGACATTTGGGGAGTGAAAGAACATTAGACCTGGCCCGATAAAATTTTTATTGGCCCAAGACCAATATTGTAAATCTTGAGGTAGATGTATTCAAAGAAAGGTCCGGCCTCAAAGAGTAGCACCACTGGTCAATATAACAATAAGTTCCCCAATGGAACTTTGATGCATTGATTTTCTTAGCCTAGAGCTAATGCACTGGTAGTAACTGATCATTTCACAAGATATGCACAGGCCTACCCGACCAAAGACCAGAAGGCCTCTTCAGTGGCAAAAGTTCTTATAGAAAAGTTTTTTTGTGCACTGTGGCACCCCTCAGTGCATTCACTCAGATCAAGGCCTAGATTTTGAGAGCAGACTCATAAAATAACCTTTATCTATCTGGGGTGTCAGAAAATCCAGAACTACCTCCTATCACTCACAAGAAGATCCGCAACTGGAGAGATTTAACCATACTTTATTGGATATGCTTGGCACTCTAAACCCAAAAGACAAGCCTAGATGGAGCCAACAAAAAAGTGCTGTAATACATTCCTATTTTTGCACAAAATATGACACTACCGGTTTTTCACCACACCACCTTATGTTTGGTAGAGAAGCTCGTCTCCCTGTGAATGTGAGCTTTGGTGTCTCTCCTGATGGTTCCCGATCATAAAACTACCTCTAGTATGTTAAGAAGTTAAAAGAACAGTTGACCCATGCATACCAGCTAGCAAATACCATGGCTGCAAAAAGAAATTTGGTCAACAATGCTCGCCACGACAAACGTGTCAAGCTCCAAGAACTCAAGGCAGGAGACTGAGTGCTGATGATCAAATTAGGATTTTAAGGCAAGCATAAAATAGCTGACTGCTTGAGTCATACCCCCTATATTGTAATCAGTAAACAAAATGTTTTGCCTGTGTAGAAAGTACGTTCAGAAGGGGACCCTTGTGCTGTCAAACCATTCACAAAAATCATCTTTTGCCTATCAGACAAATAGTTTGGGTCTCAATGTTATAAGCTGCAGCTCCAACAGGCCCTGCCACCAGATCTGCTACTCATAACAAACAACTTAATCTTCCTCTAGATGTATTATGAATTGCCGACACTCACTGGCCAAACGCTCATAATCCTGCTGCCAGGTACCCAAAACACAGGTGCCCGACATCGGGATTTTGCCCTTAACAAATTTGTTTTCATTTTTCGGAGGGCTTTGCCCCTCACACCCCCCTTACTTAATGATTCCAACTCCTCTGTGGGCAAAATCCCGGTGTTGAGAAACCAAGCATCGGGCACCCAGCATCAGGATTTTGAGTTTCTGAATCTTGAATTCCTACCCTTCCACCTGCTGTCCACCAGTCAGAGCCCCCAGCCAATAATGCTGCATCTGACAATGACTCTAACTCTGAAGATGATGAAAGTGAGTGTTGTGCTGCTTATTACCCATTACTTGAGCTTGCTCAGTTGTGCAGGGAATCCTCCCTGCTATCTCTAGTAGTGCTTCTAATAGCCCTGTGGTTTCTGACAGTCCTGATATATCAATTGTTCCTGAACCTCCAGAATGTGATGGCCACAGTGTGAGCTCTGAATGTGCTGAGTCCCTCTGTATGGTGGAGTTAACTGAACTGAACATACCTGAACCAGAAGAGACAAGTTGTGAACCTACAAGTAAATCTGAAAGTGTTACTGAACTAAGTGGGCTAAATGAACTGTTTCACTCCAAAGAGAGTGTTGCTGTCCCTGAAACTGCCACTTATGTTTTAGATGATTCCAACCTTGTGGACATACCTCTTACAAATGAAGATAAGCCTAAAGAGCTAGAAAGTGATAGTGAAGTTCAAGACCAAGGGCCGAAACTAATAATGAGAACTCGGAAAGTGCTGTAGTACACATTTTTTTCAGAACCTGCTTTAGTGGTGTAAAATAAAATGGGAGTCAGGACCCCAAATGCTGAAAAAGAGGTGCAAGTGCCAGTGCCAATTTTGCCACATCACTCAAAAAGATCTGTAAAACCTGTTTTAAGGCTCACATATGATACTGTAGGAGAACCTGTTAATTGGCCGGTGAATGTTGTGAACAAAGGACTATGGGCCCAGTTTTCAAAATTAGGGAAGAGGGACACGAAATGCATCGAAGGCAAGACATGTGCCAAATGCAGCTGCGGCCATATGAATGGCCAGTATTTTAGAAAAACAGGTATTTGAGTCTGGATGCAGGAAAATGATGTTAGACCCAAACTGCATCATAAAATTGTGTGCAAACTGCCTGTAAGACGCATATTGAGAGGAAAGGAGGACGGAGCACAAATAGCAGTAGTGAGAGGAAATTGGACATAAGACACAGGAAAAAACAATACAGGTAAGTACAAAGAAGCAGATGACACACCACAGGAGCATTGTACAGCTGTCTGCACTGTTGCAGCTGTACTAATGTCCCGCATTTTGTGTCCCATTTGTGCTTTTTCCATTATTGTACACGTTCAGGACTGTGGGGAAAATATTCTGGTGGTGTGTGCAACACAAACTGACGGTGCTAGTGATGTTCAGCATTGCCTGCCCTTCTGCAGACTTATGTGTGTATCCCATCACAGTGCTTTTGCCAGCACCGGGGGGGGGGCACCCATGCTTAAATACACTGCATGCCACATACCGACACCCCTGTGTGGCCCCCCAAGGTGGTGGTATGTGGTTGCCAGATTCTGCCTGGGGCTCTGATGTTAGGCTGCAGTGCTGTTCTGTAATCCATGATGGGTCACCATCAGCTGAGGTGACTGCAGGTGAGTTCTGCCCATTGCTGGTGTCCAGCTGCCGCTATGCTGCTGCTCCCATGTCCTTATCTGCTGTTGGTGACAATGTCTTCAGCATCAGAGTCCTCTCCAGGATCTTGTTCTGCTGTGTCATCCCCTATTTCAACATGGTGTGCCAGTGCAATATTGTGCAGAATGCAGCATGTAACAAAGATTTTGCAGGCCATTTCCAGAGTGTATTGCAGGGCCCCCCTGAGTGGTCCAGGCATTGGAACTTGTTCTTCAGGAGTCTGAATGTCCTCTCAGTTGCAACCCTGGTGCTGCTTTGGGCCTGATTGTACCATTCCTCTGCCTCAGTCTGTGGATTTTGCACTGGAATCATCAACCAGAGCTCCTGTGGGTAGCCACTGTCACCTGTGTGAGAATACAGCACAGTGACACATGGTCATGTGGCATTGCAGCAGTCAACAACTTCTGTCCCACTGGTTGTGGCATTGTGGCAGTCCATGTCCTGTCCCCCCCCCCGACACAGCCAGCATATTTCCAATCATGTAGTTTGCATGCAGACCTGTGCATGCTGGGGCAGGCTGTGCCATGCATGAGTATATACAGTAGCATGCCCTCTGATTGCATGTTCCCCCTCCACCACTAGCATCTGTGCCTGTAGTTGTTATCCACTAGTTGCAGTGCTGACAGTGCTGTCCTTGCATGGCTGTCTCTCCCACACAGGGAACTATTGCACTGTTCTCACCTGGTACAGTGTTCCATAGGGATTTGCCAACTACCAATGTGTGTGCTGACCTTCACATACAGTCATGTGCACCTCCTATCATGGCCATTTCTATGTTGCTGCCCACAAGGCACAGGTATACACTCACCTACTAGCCATCCTCTCTGTAGATCACCACGCTGGAGTGTCTCAAACAGCCCACTCTGCTTGAATATGTAGGAGTCATGGCAGGATCCTGGATACATGGCCACAACATCTAGGATGCTACACCAACTGTCACACAAGACCTGACACTGAGGGAGTGATACCCTTTCCTGTTCACGTACACATCCGGGTCTTGTGAGGATGCTCGTATTGCCACGTGTGTGTAGTCCATGGCACCCAGCACACAAAGGAAGTGGTCTATCCCATAGAAGCCCTGCTTCACAGCCACCTGTTACTCTGGCTCCACTGGGAATGTGATGTACTGTGTTGTCCTCTGCAGCAGGGGCTTGATGACCTGTTTGAGGCAAGCTGACACGGCGGACTGTGAGATGCTCACCATGTCCCCTGTTGGTGTCTGGAATGTCCCTGTTGCCAGAAAACACAGTGCTGCAGACATCTATGTTTCCAGAGGTATGAGGTGGCCTCTCTTCATATGGGTCTGCAGTTCCCCCCTGAGGTCATTAGAGAGATCCTTGATGGCATCCTGGGGCAGGCGGTAGCACAGTAGACACCTCTCCTCTGTGGGGTCCCTTTATGATGTTCTCATCCTGTACACTCTGACTGTGTACTGTCTGCATGGTCTGTGCACCCTGGGAAAATAACCTGCTTGTTGTGCCTGCTGCCACTGTTGGGAACGCTGCCACAGCTGTTGGGCAGACTGGTGGTGCATTCGTAGTGACAAGCATATGATCATTAGGGCTGCTAGCCCAGGCATCCTAGTTGCTGTCACTGCACTGGTGCTCTTCCTGTTGCTCCGGCACCTCACTAGTGACTCAGTGCAGGCCTCATTGCTGGGCCCCTTTTATATCTTCTTTAGACCCGCTCCTCCCTGGTCTAACAGATGCATCTAATGCTGGACACATCTTTGTGTCCTTGCCTTTCTAAAATCCCAGTTTGCGGCTTGTGATGGCTGGCTATGTCAAATTGGGCTTGCGTCAACACATTTTGCGTTGCGTCAGCTTAATTTGCATTTGTGTTCAAATACAACTCATGTTCAGCTGCATTTTGCTCTTGGACACATTCCTCTTGCATTATACGCAATGCACATTTGAAAATTGCTTTCGGCGCAACTTGGGACGCAAATTGAGTTTTGCTTCCAGTATTGTGAATGCAGGCTGCTTGTGTCACTCTAAGTGCTTCAGAAATCGTGCCCTATATGCTACAGCCAACTCTTTGCCAGAATTGTGTCCATGGCCTCTACCAAAACTAAAGTCTCCCCAGTATAAAAAGGGTGTCTATAGGTAAAAAGAGGGGAATAAACTGAAATGCACTGGAAACTGTGTCGAAAGATTTAATTGAAAATGCAATTTCAAAACTGTCAATGTGTACCATGGTATATTCCAAAAGTTTCATGCCAATGTAAGAAAATGCAATCTGCTAGCATGCTATAATGTGAATAGTGATTATATATCTGCACAGATGTTGTATATAATATCCTATGGTACAGACTTGTACATAGTAAAATGTTAATGTAAATATTGTCAGTTCTTTTGTGGACTTTGCGCACACGCCAAGCCTTCTCAGGCAGGGAAGAGTGTATCCATCCCTATGGGGGCTTACCTAAAATTGCCCATGTTTCTCCCATCTGTCACTGGTATTCTCAGTTAATCCCTGTTTTTTTACCGCCTAGCATGAGTCTCTTATTGTACCCCAGGGACCCTGTTCAGCCCCCTGCCTCTATTTCAGCCCATTTTTTTGCTTAAAATGCTAACCGTGAGCTGCCCACATTTTCCTCGTGCTGTCCAGCACTTGTTCATGTGCAGAAGCACATCTGAGTTACTGACCATAATTTGCGGTCCAATGTATGGTTCCTTTTCAGTCCCAGTTCCATTAAAGGCCTGAGTGGGGACCAGGAACCAGAGCAAGGCCACTGAGATACCTATTTTTAATATAAATAAAGAGTGTAGAGAAGTGCTAGGATCGGGATCTTCTTCAGAGCTCATGAATATTAATAAGGGAGCTGCCAGCTGCCTAAGGGGACTATTCTTCAGCAGCAGTGACAGAAACAGTAAAGCAGCTAAATGTAAAATAATAAAAGCATTTAATAGGGCACAGTTAGGACTACTGGACAAAGGGGTATTTGTAAAAAAATGTATTTATCCTGGCTGCACCAAACCTTAAACTGGGGAGTGTATGTACTGCTTGGGGGACTGTGTATAAAAGCAGCCATGCTTGCAGACTTTTAGCCGATCAGGAGCCAGGATTTTTTGAAGAGACTCTTGGGACTGTGCTAGAGACTTTGGGGGGAAAAAGCAGGGACAATGCTTGGTGCCTAAAGGCTAATCAATTAAAAGACCTAAGGCCAGATTCTAGAAGGGTTATGCCTGGCGTGACAGCAGTTACGCCAAGCAGAATGGCGCATGTAGCAACTTACACCAGCAGTTGCGACATGCACAATTTTACAAAGTGGCCTGTGACATGTTGCAGGCCACTTGTGCCAAACAGCTGTTATGCCACATAAACCCCCTGCGACATGGCACTAGGGGGTTTACAGCAGCAGTTGCACCTCATTCTAGAAGGGCAGCCACAAAGTGCCCACATCAGGATTCTACAAGAACCCCAGGAGGAGATCCAGCAACATAAGTTATACCAGCATTTAGCTGGTATAACTTATGGACACCCTCAGGGTTCCTGTAGACCCGTCGGCTGTCCAGCGGACAGTGCATAGTTTCCCTTCCCCCATGCTCAGCACACCCCAGTGAGGCCCCACAGGGCTACCCATACCCCCAGCCCCCTGAAACAGCCATTGGCAGAAGCCCCACAGGGAGGTGCTGCCATCCACCCACCCATATCCCAAATCGCGAGTCGCCCGCCGCATATGTGGCAATAAGCCAGCCCTGGTAGTCTAGTGCACCCTCCCCCGAACTGTACAGTAATATAATAAAAAAGATCCACATTTCCCTAGTAGTCTAGTGTTCCCCCCTAACTGTACATTAATATAATAAAGAACGATCTCGTTTCCATGGTAGTCTAGTGGCCCCCACCCCCAAACCATATGATAATATCATAAAGAAACAATCCTGTTTCTCTGGTAGTCTCATGTCCCCCCTCCGCCCTGAACTGTACATTAATCTAATAAAGAACGATCCCATTTCCCTGGTGGTCTAGTGGTTCCCACCCTCTGAACTGAACATTAATATAATAAAGAACGATCCTGTTTTCCTGGTAGTCTAGTACCCCTCCCACGAACTGTATATTAATACCAAATACCTATACCAAAACTGTACCAGAAGTTAAACTGGTGATGGCAAACAATCTGCCTAAAAGGCTGTTGCTGCCTTTGAGAACCAAGCTGCTAGAAGACCAGTATGGGGAATCAGCTCCTCCAATGAAGATCCTCATGGGTTACAGCCACCCTTAGGGGCTAGGCCTTGACATGGGGGTGAGTCGTGCTAGCACCGGTCCCTGTATTCTGGTCCTTGCCAGAAAGGACAAAGTCCTACAGCCTGAAGCCACATGCTAGATGGCCAAATCCTACCTCGAGGGAAGTCAGAATGGAAATCAGCCCAGTTCCCAAGGTCGTTGGTTCAGTGAGTACAACAGGATCTAACCCGGCAACACAAAATAGAAGTGTTTTATCATCTGATTTGCTTGTCAAGTTCTCGTTGTGGTTTAAACTGTTTTTGCAGGCCATCAGGCCTGAGGATTACAATTTTTGGGGGTTTTAAAGTGCTTGTGAATATTGCAACATCTAAAGAGAAATTAATTAATGTTCATTTATTTAAGTGGCCCAACCAGCTGCAATGCCAGCCAACACACGGCAACGCTTCAGATCTACACCTAATAAGACTCTGGGTACCAAGCAGTTGTATCTGGACTGTCCAGGAGGGTTAAATGTATTTATATGGGGGGGCGCTGTTGAGCTGAGAGCAATGTATGCACACTCATTTGGCGCTCCAGGGTTTAGAACCTGAAAACTCATTCAAACTAACCTTCTTGAGAAAGAGTTTTAAGAGATTTATTACCTATTGGTGAAAGTAGTTCTCAGACCGCATAGCGGAGAATTTATTTCCTCCAAAGTAATCGAGAGAAGTGCTTCAGCACGAGGACCTGTTGGCTCTATCGCAGTTGACGCAGCAGGGAGCTTTCCTGAGATATTACCAAACTCAGAAATGAGTGTGAAGCCCAAAGCAATGGTTAAACCAACTTTGGCGTCAATACAAAATCTCCTGGCTGAATTTCAAGCTAAAATTAGGCTTTCTTCTGCACGTATCAAGAACTCATTAGCAGAGATAACCTCTCACTGTTCTGTCATTGAAGCTAGAGTCGAATCCACAGAGCAAGCCATTAAAGACAATGACACTGAGATTAAGCTGTAGCTTTAAGGACTTTAACACTAGAAGGAGCGATGAACACTTTACTGCATGAGCAGCTGTCTCAGTCATCAAGAATGGAGCAACTGGAAAATAATGCTTTAAAAAGAAATTTGTGACAAATTAGTTTTCCTGCAAGTGCCCCAAATACAGAGCTAAAAGAAGAAGTGGAGAGAGATCTTACTTTGATGTTTTCTCTTGAGCTTGCACTGATATTGGAATCACTATTTCGTCCTTCTTCTCGCCAAGCAAAAGACTCGGTTGTTGAGCCTCAGAAAACAAAGTACATTATATTGACTTTTAAAAATTTGGCAGAGTGGAATAAGCTGCTTCAAATGTCTAGAATGCAGAAACAGTGTGTTTATGAGGGTCAGCGCTTTCATTTGTACCCTGACTTTTGCCTGTTAACGCAACATGGTGGCAAGAGATTTCTCCCAATACTTTCTGAGTTTAAAGATGCAGGGTTGTTGGCTGCTTTATTAGCACCAGCACTACTTCGGGTACATTCTCAAGATAAAATGCACTTTTTTGATGATCCTGATATGGCTCAAGCTTTCTTTGAGAAAAATGTAAAGATTCCTGAAGATATAGGGTCTGAATTAGATGAGGAAGAAGTTGATCTTACAGTGTATCATCCTGTTTAAATGACTGGGATTAGACTCTTTGAATTCTTTTGAAAATTGAGATTTCTTTTTTTTTTTTGAAAATCCAGCCAAGGGGAGAGGGGTTGCTTTCTTTAGGATATAGGCATTCTAATGTTATTTTGTTTAATACTTGAAGTGGGATAACATAAGCTTGGAGCACATCCGAATTAACTGTTAGATTAAAATATAACATAAGCTCTGGGAGTTTTTTTTAATTATTTTTTTCTCTTTTAATCCCCCTAAAAACATTAAAAACATTTTTTTGTGTGTTTTATTCAGTTAAATTCTTATGTAAATTAAAATCTTAATGTTTCTTTTTCAAGGTGTAACTGAATGTAATTTGATTAGTTCTTAAGGAATAAAAAACAAAGTATAAAAAAATGTATTTATATGTCCACCTAAATCTAATACACTACTTTAAAGAAAACTTGATTCATGTCCCCTACCCTGTGTTCAAATCCCCAAATAAATCAGATATTTGCTTGAATGTTATACTGGCCTATGAGCATATCACTATTGAGTGTTGGTTTAATGCAAATAACTGAAAGGTACAGTGTTGTGGTTGAAACCCTTTTATTGCAGGTGCTTGGGGTGTATACCAGGGAGTGGATCCCTGTTGGCAAGTGTAGTCACAGTGAGCATAGTATTAGCACTCACTATTAACTGTGCCATTGAATGTCAAGTAAAGAGGTTTATGCAACTCCGTGTGTGGGACCACTTGTAGTGGCTGTGGATAGGTACAACTTCCCAGAGGGCTAGCTTAACATCAAACCCATTTAAAGAATTCTCTGGGTGGAGGCACCACGCCAATAGTATTATTGTTAAAACAGAGCCACTAGTAACAGCTTAATCAAAACCAAGGCCCCTTAACCTACATTGTGGGTAGCAGGCAGGAGGTGGTGCCTGGGGTTCCATGATGAACATCCCCAAAATGGGTCCCTATGGGCGAATCCTCCCTAGTACTGAAAATGTCCCTGACATGCTCACATATTCTTTCCTTTGCCTATTGCACTGTCCAACCAACATAAATTAGAGAACATGGAGAATGTATTCCATAAACCACAAATTGTGTGGAACAGTTTGTGAATTCCCTAATGGGAAATAATTCATCTACTTCTTTTAAAACTGTTTTCTGCTAAATCAAAACAGCAGCATCTAGAGTACCTTGATTAAAAACAAAGGTAGGTCTAAATTTGTTTTGCCTCTCACGTTCATCTAATTCAAAAAAATGTACATTCTGTGTATCATTTTGAATGTCCACACATGCAATTTCCTCAACATCAAAGTTAATGAAATCTAACATTTCACCTTCAGTGGAACCTAAATTCAAGGTACTAGCCATTTAGTCTTGTAAGGTAAATGTTAGTGTCTCATTTCTGACAGAAGATAAGGGCATTGAGGTCAGCCCTCATTAAAGAAGTCCTGTCCATATTTTGATTTGCCAGTACCTCATATTTCTTGCTGCAAGAAAAGACTTTTAAATTAAGTTTACAAAAAATCTTATACAACTGAACTTGTAAATTAAGTCTATTCACTTTAAGGGATGGAATAAAATTAAACTTGTTATACAAAACTTTTATCTAAGTTTCAGTCAGTTGGTAATTTATCAAGTTTCCCATATATAAAGTGGTCCCCATACATAAAGGAGGAAGTAGGGAGGTAGCGGGTAACTACCACCCTGTCAAATCTCTCCTTGGTGGTAGGCAAGATGATGGAAACCCTGGTAAAGGAAAGAATTTTGGATTTTCTTGAAGAGACTGACAGGTGGACAGCAAGTAACATGGCTTCAAGGTGGGAAGGTCCTGCCAGACTAATCTGATTGATTTTTTTTGACTCGGTTACTAAGATAGTGGACCGGAGGGGAGCCATGGATGTTATCTACCTTGACTTTAGCAAAGCCTTCGACTAAGTCCCCCACAGAAGGCTACTAAATAAGCTAAACCATACAGGAGGGGGACAGGAAGTGGTGTCATGGGTTAAGAGCTCACTTAGTCAGAAGAACCAGTCAGTAATGGTCAACGGGGCAGCATCAGGACATAAGGGGATGACCAGTGGATTGCCACAGGTGTCCATCCTGGGTTCTTTACTCTTCAATATTTTCATAAGTGACATCACTGAAGGGCTTGGCGGGAAGGTGAATCTGTTTGCAGATGACACAAAGATCTGCAACAGAGTGGACACTGCTCAGGGAGTAGAACAAATTAAAAGTGACCTGCTCAAGCTAGTAAAAAGATCCAACATGTGGCAGTTAAAATTTAATGCAAAAAAATGCACGGCAATGCATCTGGGCAGGAGCAACCCAGGGATGGTCTACTATCTGGGAGGGGAGCAGCTAACAGCCACCAAACAGGAGTGGGATCTTGGAGGTCATCATCTCTGATGACTTAAAAGTGGGCAGATAATGTGAAAAAGCATCACAAAAAGCCAGAAAAATGCTGGGATGCATAGGAAGTGGCATCACAAGTAAAAAGAGGGAAGTGATCATGCCACAGTACAAGTCCCTGGTAAGGCCCCACCTTGAATACTGCAAACAGTTCTGGAGGCCTTATCTCAGGAAGGATGTGGATAGACTAGAGATGGTACAGAGGAGGACAACAAAACTGGTACAAGGGCTCCATGAATTGCCATATAAAAGTAGATTATGGCAACTCAACATGTACTCACTGGAGCAGCGCAGAGATAGGGGTGACATGATAGAGACCTTCAAGTTCCTGAAGGGCATAAACAGAGTCCCTACCCAGGAACTCTTTCTGATCAATAGCTCCACAATGACAAGGGGTCATGAAATGAAATTAAAGGGAGGTAAGTTCTGGGTTAACATGTGTAAGTTCTTCTTTACGGAAAGGGTGGTAGCTCCATGGAATAGCCTACCTGCAGAAGTCATTGACTCCAAAACAGTAGGACAATTAAAATCCGCTTAAGATATGCATGAGGGGATTGTCTCTAAGAAATTCTAAGGGAAGGTGTAGCACTCAGGGCAGACTAAATGGATCTTTGGTCCCCATCTGCTATCACTTTATGTTTCTATGTAAGTTAATTATTTCTTCCGATTCCTTGCTCTGGTTGATTTCTGTGATATGGTCAGATTTTGTTTCTTTTTCTCCCCTTGTACCATGTCTGGTTTTCCTTTTTGGTGGTTTATGATCTGCTGTTTCTTTTTCTCTAAAAAATTAACGTTCTTACTTGTATTTGATGCCTTTGATGTGGAAGAATTATTCAGTTTCCTCAAAATTACTTGTGTCAGAGGTTTGCTTCTGATTCATCTTTAGCATTTTTTTCAGTGCCACGTTGCTTACTTCTGTTTCTATTTCGGTTTCTATTCTTAGATACTTAAAAATTGTCGGCAGATAAGGACCACTAGGCCTATTTAGTCTGCCCGTAAGCCCTATACTTGTATGCAGTCACTGACCCTAAGTGATCAATGGCTTTTCATTACTCCCTCCCCACCCAATGTTCCCTTGTGCCTGTCTCAGGCATGTTTAAACCCCTACACTGTGCTCGCCCCCACCACCTCTTGTGGCAGACTGTTCCAAGTATCCATCACCCTCTCTGTATTGAAAAACTTCTTCATGTTATTTCATAATCTACCCCCTTCAATTTCATTTTGTTTCCCCTCATTCTGATATCTTTTCTTCATTGGAAAAGATCCCCCACCTGCACCTTGTTTATGCCCTTGAGGTACTTGGAAGTTTCTATCATGTCCCCCCTTTGTCTCCTCTCCTCCGGTGAGTACATATTGAGGTCTCTTAGTCTCTCCTCATATGTTTTGTGATGCAAGCCATAACCATCTTTGTCACCCTTCTCTGGATAACCTCCTACTTGTCTATGTCCTTACTCATGTGTGATCTTCAGAACTGCATGCAGGTGAGGCCTTACCAGTGTTAAATACAATGGCATCACCACCTCCCATCTCTGGCTAGTAATGCCTCTGTCTATGCACCCCAGCATGCCACTGGTCCTCCTGCAGCCTTTGCACACTGCTTTGATACCTTAGGTCATCAAATATGATAACCCCAAGGTCCCTTTCCTCTTTGGGGGCAGTCAGCACCCCCCCATTCTGCAGCTCTCCCCAGAGTTCCCCCTACCCAGGTGCATTATCTTGCACTTTTCTTGCACTGAACCTCAGTTGCCACACCTCTGACCATCTTTCAAGTTTCTCCAGATCTCTCTTCATTTTCTGCACCCTCTCTGGAGTATCCACTCTGTTGCAGATCTTGGTGTCATCTGCAAATAGGCAGACTTTTCCTTCCAGACCCTCTGCAATGTCACTAGTGAAGACTTTGAATGGGACTGGTCCCAGTACTGAGCCCTGTGGTACTCCGCTGGTCGCATCTCTCTTCCCAGGTTGGATCCCATTTACCACCACTCTCTGCCTTCTGTCCATCAGCCAGTTTCTAACCCATTGTATCACCTTATGCCCCATGCACAGACTACTATTCCTTGCATTAGAGCGTGTATGTCTTGATTGACTATGACCCCACTCTAGTCCCTTACTTACAACATGTGATGGTCTCACTCAAGCAAAAACGTAACCCAGTTTATAATCCTGCTCATCTCTCTGGTGTTTAGTCTGCTTGTGTTTCACCACTTCCTTCTCAAACAACTCCAAATTTTTATTTAATTCTATTTCCCTATTTTAGAGGCAGATGTGTCTTTAAATGGTCTCAATTCATTCTGTACTTGAGCAAATTCTGCCTTTAGAGCATCATAATTTAAACTTGTGTTCTTCGTTTAATGATTATAACAACTTCAATGAGCTTTCATTTAAGGCTGACTTTCATTCAGATCTATGTTTGTAATTTGTCTAAACCCAGAGAGGGTCTAATATCAATTCTTAATGCCATGGGAATTCATTCAGTCTCGAGGTATTCTTTCAGACTGCTGATTTTGTACCAAATGCTGATTTCAGACTTCAGCAGTCTTTCTAATTTCACCAAACCATCTTTTAAAGCCATAATGTTAGTGTTAGAGTTACCTTGTCTGCTGCTCAATAGTTTCCTCCATTGTTGGCACTTCTTTAATGAAAACACCACAAAAGGAATGCTGGACGTCCTGTTAAATATTACAACAGGCTGGAAGACAAATATTCAGTTCCATATTGAAGGCATATTCACTTATTAGGATAACCTCCAATAAGTCAGATACCCACCTTGTAAAAAGTCTGTATTCCTCACTTCGAAGCAGTGCGGTAAACAGAAGCCAGCCTAGTAAATCATATACAAACACATTAACCAAGTGCTAACTTGAGTTCTAACAATGCCACTTGTATGCCACTGTAAAATCTGGCCAAATATGTATTCACAAAAAAATAACAGCACTCACCACAGCACAGATAATGCTTAGAAAATGGTAAATTTATTGACCCAAACTCCAGCAAAGTTGTAACCCCCAACACTTAAATGATGCATTGCCTCTTCATCAGAGGGTGGAGTTACATTGTTATCTCATGGATATTAACAGTGTGGGCTCTCTTAAAGCAACACATGCCAATATATGGCTTTCTGTTGTAATTAATACATTTGTATAAACAACCCAGTTATACTAACATACCAAAATGCCAGCAGAATAGGCCTAAAGGGCTTTCGTGTCTGCTCGTTTGGTCAGACCCCACCCTGGGATCTGACCTTGCTGCCCCCCTCACCTTCTCTGGCTTCTCCCTTCCCAGTTCCAGATATTCTTGCTGCACTGGATTTTGCTTCCAGAACCCTTCCCCTGTACCTGTCCCACCCCCTTTTGAACTCCTCCACTGTCTCTGCCTCCACCAGCCCCCTGGGCAGCGCATTCCATGGCTCCACCACCCTCTCAGTGAAGTAGCCCCTCCTTCTTTCTCCCCTGAATCTTCCCCCTCCAGCTTCACCCATGCCCTCTAGTTGCCCCCACTTCCTTTGAAGCACCCTGACTGCTCCTCCCCTATTTACCCCCGTCATGTACCTGAAGACCTCTATCATGTCCCCCCCGGTCCCTTCACTCTTCCAATGTATACATATTTAGCTCTTCGAGCCTCTCCCCATAGGTCCTGTCCCCCAAGCTCCAAATCATTTTGGTTACCCTCCTCTGGACCCTCTCCAGGAGTTTAATGTCCCTCTTTAAGTGTGGCCTCCAAAACTGCCAGTACTTGAGGTGTGACCTCACCAAGCAGTTATACAGAGTATCACTTCACTCCTTCTGGAGGTGATCCCCCAAGCGATGCATCCCAGCATCCTGTTGGCCTTGGCTGCTGCCCTCCTACAAGTCTCAGAGTTGTTCTTCTTGCCATCCACCACCACCCCCAGGTCCCTTTCAGCCATCGAGACTTATAGCATTTCCCCCACCCCAGGGTGTACACTTGGCCCGGGTTTCTGGCCCCCAGGTGCAGTACCTTGCATTTCCCTGCATTGAACCTCAGCTTCCACTTTCTAGACCATCTTTCCAGAGCCTCGAGGTCCCCCTGTAGGGCCACCCTTCCCTCCTCCCCATCCACCACCCCCCCAGTTTAGAGTCATCTGCAAAGAGACTCATCTCACTCCTGATACCTGTCCTTATGTCAGAGATGTAGGCGTTGAACAGGAGGAGCCCAAGGACTGATCCCTGTGGGACCCCACTAATGACCCTCCTTGGGGATAGACTATCCCATCAACTACGACCCTCTGGGTCCGGTCCTGGAGCCAATTGTCTATCCATCTGATCATCTGGTTCCCCACCCCCATTTCTCCCAGTTTATCCAACAGGCCCTCGTGAGGAACAGAGTCAAATGCCTTGCTGAAGTCTAGAAAGAGGATGTCCACTGGTCTACCCAGGTCCATGGCATTCATCACCCAGTCACAGAACTCCACAAGGTTTGTCTGACACGATTTCCCTAGGATGAATCCATGCTGTCTATTATTCAGGCATCCTGACTTTTCCAGGTCCACCCAGCCTCTCCTTGACAATACCCTCCATCACCTTGCCAACCACCGATGTTAGGCTGACAGGCCTGTAGTTCCCTGCCACCTCCCTTGATCCCTCCTTGTGGATAGGCACTATATGTGCCACCTTCCAGTCCTGGGGCACCCACTCTGTCCTCAGAGAGATGGTGAAAAGCTCCGCCAGGGGTTTTGCCACAACATCCGCAAGTTCCTTCAGCACTCTGGGATGTAATTTATCTGGCCCCGGTGCTTTCTCCATCTTAAGGGACCTGAGGGCTTCCCTCACTCTCTCTGCTGTGATTTCCAGCTCCACTACCTCTTGTCCCTGCTTACCCTTCCCCCTTCCTGCCAGTGATGCCTCTCCCTCTCCCAAGACCCACCGATCGGTAAGGGTCCACCCCCCTCAGTATCACTGTCTCCTCCCATGTATGACGCAGCACTCCCATTTTCCTTGGTGAAAACTGAGGTGAAGTACTCATTTAGTACCTCAGCCTGCTCCCCCAGGTCTTATGCCCATCTATCCCCTGTTTTAATCCTGCTAATCTACCCCTTCACCCTTCGTTTTTCTCCAACGTATCTAAAGAACCCCTTGTTCTGTCTCCTTATTTCCCTGGCCAGGTCCTGCTCCTTCCTTCCCTTAGCCACCCTCACCACCCTAGTGGCCCTTCTAGCCATCAGTTCATACTCCCCTCTATCCCTTTCACTCCTTGAGCACTTGAATTGCCTATAGTCTGCCTTCTTTCCCTGCACCACCTCCTGGACCTCCCTGGTCCGCCAGCAGGGTTTTCGGGCCCTACCGCATTTTCGTCTTACTCTGGCACAGGTGTTGGTAGCATCCTGCACCCCTCTCCTGATTATTTCCCACCTACTGTCAGTGTCCATGTCTGACCCAATCACATCCAAATGCTCCTTAAGGATCCTTCTCATTTCCTTAAAATCTACCCCCCAAAGTCAGTTACCTCCGTCTTTGTGCAGTCTTCTACCCCTCCTAGGTTCAGGCAGAACCAGACCGTGGCATGGTCACTCCCCACCAATAGGTCCCTTACCTCCAGGCCCCCAATCTGGTCACTGTCTGCCAGGACCACATCCAGTACCCGCACATCCCTGGTCGGTTCCTCCACCTGCTGAGTTAGGAACGCATCTTGAAAGACATCCAATAACCTATGTTGCCTGGCCACGGAGGATGTCATAGTCTCCTAGTCTGTTCCTGGCATGTTTAAGTCCCCCAACACAACCATCATTCCCCTGCCCAATCTGCAGTGTCTCCCAACATCTGCCACCAGACTCTCCTCCAGCTCCTCCACCAGTGCAGGGGGTCTATAAACCACTCCTATTTTTACTCTCTTGCCCCCCCTTGTTATCAAGGTGACCCAAATCGCCTCCACAGTTCCGTCTGCCTCCTTTACTCCCCCTATGCCAATGCAGTTTTTGACTATTATTGCTACCCCTCCTCCCCTTCCCTCCCCCCTGTCCTTCCTGAACATAGTGTAACCCTCCAGGTTCAGGTCCCGGTCATGTCCAGTGGTGGCCCAGGTCTCAGTGACAGCTGCCACATCCACCGCTCCCTCAGTTAGCATCGCCTGGAGCTCAGGCATTTTAGTGCCCAAGCTCCTGGCATTTAGAAGGACCACCTTCCACCCTTTCCCTATACTTCCATTTCCCCTGCTCGAGTTTCCATGGGGATTCCGTTTTCCTCTGGTCTGCACTTTACCAGTCTGCCTTTTCCTGCATTCCTCCAGCTCCCTAGGGGGGTGGAGACAGAGTCTCTCCTTTATTGGACCCCCCCCGACAGCCTTTTCTCCCATCCCTCCCCCTTCACAAGTTTAAACCCCACTTTTCACCAATTAACCCCTCTATTTTCAACTTAAGGATTCCCCTTCCTTCCAAATTGAGATGGAGCCTATCTATAGCATACAGCCCCTTATCCTCCCAGGTCACCCCCCAGTCCTCCATCAACTCATACCCTCTGGCCTCACACCACTCCCTGAGCCACTGGTTTATCTCCCTATTCTTCCTTTTGTGTTCCCCACTAGCCCTTGGCACTGGCAGGATTTCTGAGAATGAAATTGTGCACCCTATGT
The DNA here is from genome assembly GCA_016271365.2 of Neoceratodus forsteri. NCBI lineage: Eukaryota > Metazoa > Chordata > Ceratodontiformes > Ceratodontidae > Neoceratodus > Neoceratodus forsteri. The sequence goes on along the minus strand of CM028133.1, from coordinate 591,082,974 downwards.
CATGACAGACCCCGGCAAGCTCCCTGAACCTTGCCTGTATCGCTAGCTCGTTATTTCCCTCAATGTCATTTGTACCCAGATGGACCAGTATGTCCGGGGAACTCCCACAATCCTTTGCCAGCTAATATACCTCGTCCTTGGCCCTGTGCACCGTTAGTCCAGGGAAGCATTTTGTTCTAACTGGCCAGACTTTCCCCTCCCTATCCCATTTGACACCCCTGATCATAGAACCATTGAAATAAAGGGCTTAAAATAGAATGGAGCCAGTATCAGACAGCAACCATATAATATAAATATGACATTTAAATTAGTTGCATATAAATATCCTTTATGCTCAACATTTTAAAAAAACACATCTTAGTTGCAAGGAGGTCTCAGAACTTTTCTTAAGTTATAATAAATATATTACTAATGCAAATCTCTAACAGACACAGAAAACAAAATACCACTACTTCAAAGATGAAAAACAAACAGAAAGACCCAGGAAATAAAGAACAATCCAGAAAAAGAATTGGGTTATTGGAGAAAAAGGGGGAGAAGTACCAAATCAAATAATCAATAATTAATACATGCCTTCGCTAAAGTACATATAAAATATGTTCAGTTTATTAAATTTTGTTTGAATAATTTTGACAACCCCACAGACATTCTAAGGCAAAAAGGGGGGGCTCACTCTATTCTCCTATAGTCTACACATCTGAGCTTATTTGATAAAGGAATAGGGGGAATGTTAGGGCTGATAATCCCAAGGAAGACCCCAGGCCTGATTTGCCAATACTCAGTACAGGCTAAACTGTATTTTTTTTTTCTTTTTGCTGCTTGCAGAGTGGTGGAGGGGTGTTTGGGTTGGAAACGCTAATACCACATTTCCATACAGTTGTTGGTTTAACCCTAACTGGTGCATTAACAAAGTTTTTGTAATGAATATATTTAACATAAATAAACATAGAGTTTTGCAGGCTGAAAGCAGAAAAAAACACAGCAATCAAGTCTGCTTATAAAGCTGTTAGTCCAGAAGCTCTCAGAGCCATAAAGATGCCTTTGACAGGTTCTTCTCTTTAAAGTCTTCGAAAATGTAACTATCAGTAATGAGTGACTCTACAATGTGCATCAGAGAGGTATCTTCAAAAGAGTGCAGTCATGTAAAGCATTTATAGAGTAATCAAAGAAAAATTCAAACACAGGGGCTTGCATTTCTGCTCTAGTAAACGCCCCTCAGCTCACCTGGGAGCCCACATCACTCTCTCTGGAGATAATGAAGGATGTGACTCTCTGCTGATGAGTGGTTAGAGAGAATTAGTGAACTATTTGAAAAATAGAACCTTGTCTTTGCTGTATAGATGACCTTAAAATCAACATGTCAAAATACCCTTCCCCATGGAACTAATTTCTAAGCTCTTTTTGCTCAGTTCTTCAGGTCAGTTCTATCAGTCAACGGGTGCATTAAATCCTTCCATTAAGCCAATTGAAAAGGAATGTGCTTTAATTGATGCTTCACACAATATTTTCACACATAAAAGTCAGAGAGACATTTCAGAGGTGCTGGTAACTTTCTTTCCATTTTCTGTGTTCAGACTAGGGCACAACTCAAAATGCTGTTTCCATAGGAAATGGAGTGTTTTGCAACACTTCTCTATTTACATGTTTGCCACTAATATCATTTGGTTATAATTGCTTGGGCCAAAATAGCAAAGGACTGTTTGGCTCTGTTCAGTTTCAGTTATTTTTGTATTATTAATCTTTGTCTTTAGCCTGTTTTTTTAGCATAAGAGTCTAGAGGAGTGTTGGTGCTATGTATTAGCCTCCAAACATTGGACTTTTTTTATTCATTTTAAAAAAATCATTAGCCACTATTGGTTAGAGCTATTTAGGCCATATTTTCAGGACACCATTTAAAAATGGTCGCCTGAATGGCTAAAACAAAAGAAGCAGTGTCTACCAAAATGGTAGCCAAATAGTAATGGGCAAAATTCTAAAATGTAATTCTGTGAAATATTTTGTGAAATTGCATATTTTGTGAAATATTTTGTGGGTGCGAAATTCCACTGGCAAAATGTGGAATTTCACCACCCATTGGCAAAATTCCGCATTTGAAGCAGATGGAAATCCATGCATATTTAAAAAAGTGCCTCCCTGACCTACATTAAAATAACTGTTTACAATACCCATGATCACTAGTGTCTAGTGGACCCACCCACCCCGGCCAATCGCTGGCCCAATATGAAGAATTTCCACCCCCGAAGAAATTCACCCCCATCCAGAATTTTATACAAAAATAAAGATACATATCCCTGGTGTCTAGTGGTCCCCCTCCAACTGATCACCGGCCCAATATGAAGAATGACTCCTTCTCCCCTCCCCAAGATTCACACCCCATCCCCTGCCATCTATTAGTGCCACCAACATCAATCATTTAATTAAAAAAAAACTGTCCCTCATATCAGAGGTCCCACCCCTGGCCAATTGCCAATACAATATGAAGAATGATCCCTCCCCAGATTCACACCCATCCCGTTATTCATTAGTGCCGCCAACATCAATCATTTAATTAAAAAATGTTTTTCCTAGTGTCTAGTGGACCACCCACTCTCCCACCCTGTCCAGTATTCACCCCCACCCTGCACCCCCCATCCAGGACTCCAGCGGGCCATCAGCACAGCCCTCCATGCACATCCACAGCATATACTCATTCATAGAAAGGGCTCAGTCAGGCTCATTCATGAAAGTGCTCAGTCAGGCTGCCAGCTGTGGAGGTGAGTGGAGGGCTGTGCTGGTGGCCCCCTGGGGTCCTGGATGAGGGGATGCAGGGCAGGGGTCACTACTGGACAGGGTGTAGAGGGGGTGATTGGTCAACTAGACAGCAGGGGAAGTTTCTTTTTTAATTAAATAATTGATGTTGGTAGCACTAATGGACAACGGGGATGGGGTATGAATCTGGGAGGGGGGTTATTCTTCATATTGGGCTGGTGATCAGCTGGGGGGTGGGACCACTAGACACCAGGGACATTTATCTTTATTTTTAATTAAAATTTTGGATGGGGATGGGAGGGGCGAATCTCGGTGGGGGTGTGGTGAATTCTTCATATTGGGTCCCCGATCGGCCAAGGGGGTGGGACCACTAAATACCAGGAATCATGGGGATTGTAAACATTTATTTTAATGTTGGCCGGGGGCACTTTTTTAATGTTTAAACATACATGGATTTTCATCCCCTTCAAATGCAGGATTTTGCCTGCAGCTGACGAAATTCCGCATTTCGAAGGTGAAAGCCTGCATTTTGCAACCTCAAAATATTACACAAAATCTGCAAATTTACTGAACTATTTTGTAAGGTGAAATTCTCAATTTCACTGGAATTTCACCTGAAAAATTTATTTTCACTGCATCTCTATAGCCAAATGACTTATTTTTTGCATTAGGAGCCAACAGTAGTCTAAGTTATGCAATGCACTCAGCTTACTGAGTAGGAATTGGGGTGGGATGGTGGAGGTGACCTACTTAGACTTCAGCAAGTCCTTTGACACTGTACCACATAGGAGGCTCATAAGGAAACTATGCAGTTTGTTGGTTAGTCTGAAGGTGGTCAGCTGAGTATGAAATTAGTTGATGGATAGGTGGTATGGGGTGGTGGGAAATGGCACTCACTCTAGGGAGGAAAAGTGACTAGTGGGGTATTTCAGGGTTTAGTACTGGGACCAGACCTCTTTAATGTCTATATAAGTGATATTAAAAAAGTGCAGGAAGGGAAGGAAATGTATTTGCAGATGACACCAAAATCTGCAATAGGGTAGACACTCATTGGGGGCTGGATATAATGCATACGGACCTGACAAAACTCAAAGAGTAGTCAAGGGTATGGCAGCTGGGTTTCAATGTGAAAAAGAGCAAAATGATGTGTCCAGGGCATAGAAACCCAGAGATGGAGTATAAAATGGGGAGGGGGGGAGGTATTTACATGAAACAATTACCAATTTTTGGCGAATAATGCAAATTGTGTGATTTTATATCATGTATTACTTTAGTATGATGGATATATATTACACAAGAAGACAAGTATGACTAATGTAATGAGGATGACAATAAAAATGCTACCAGATGTTGATCTGTAATAAGCATGTATCTTTCTAGTAAGCTAACACTGGTAAAATATTGAATGTTGATAGCAACACTTTATGTGTAGCTATCACACTATATAGTGTAACCCAAAACAACATGGGCCCACATTAAAAGGTTTGCAACTGGTGCAAACTTCCGCTATCTGACATTTGTACATGTTTGCCACATTCAGCAGTAATTTCTGCACCTGTTATTAACACTAGCACCTTACTGCAAAATTAAGGTATGCAGTGCTGGAAAAGGGGGTCAGTGATGTGCATATTTGGTACAACACTATATTCAAAGGTTTAACGCTGTGCTACTAGCATTTAGCATGGTATTAGACAGCACAAAATAAGGACTATAAGAAGCAGGTCTTAACTTGGGGCAAACCTTAGAGAGGGGGGGAGAGGCACTGCAGTACATACACTTCAAGAAATATGTCACATCTCGTGTATCTGATGCAGGCAGTCATGGAGGATGAGGAGCTGGCCAGTGCCCCCTCTGTGCCCCAGCACAGGCCCCAGAGATGCTATGGTACAAATAGACAGTACCATCCATGAGCCACATTCAAAGTCCTCAGTGACAAACACATCATGGGTTGGTAACTGCTCAATAGGCTCATGGTCATTCAGTTGTGTGAGCTGTTGCATGACAAACTCCAGAGAGACACACACCACAGTCATGCAATGTCTGTAGAACTCAAAGTGACAGCAGTACTGTACTTCCTGGCCACTGGAACATTCCAGATATTGGTGTGGGACACCACTAATATCACACAGTTTGCCACCTTGCATCTGTTGGACAATTCTAGATGCCCTGCTGCCCCTTGCTGGGTAGTGCATCATATTGTCCATCACATCAGCAAAGAGAATAGCAACCATGAAGCAATTCTACTGAGTTGTGCATCTACCAGCTGTACTTGGTGCCATTGACTTGGCCAATGTTGCTATCTGTACACCCATATATGATGGGGTGGATTCCTATTTGAACAGAAAGGGCTTCCACTCCATCAACTAACAGGTTGTGTGCAATGCAACAGGGTGCATCATTAGTGCCCTGGCAAGATAACCCATCAGTGCCCATGATGCCTTCATTATGCACAGTTCCATCCTGTGCCAGAGGTTTGAAGGTGGGGATATATGTAGTGGGCACTTCTTTGGTGAGTATATACTCAAGGCTTCTCCCCCCAGTCACCAATGATGTCACTAACCAATTAACTTTACCTACACAGGGAACAGTGCATATTCCCTGTGTCCCTGGCTCCTAACACTTGCCCTACACCCTGTATCCATTGTAGAAGACATGTACAGTGTGGCACACATGCACATGCAATGTCATCAAGTGGATCTTCAACATGCTTAAGATGCAATTTAGTTACCCTGACCAATCCAGTAGTGCCCTGTAATACACTCCTCAGAAGGCCTGTGCCACATTCCTTGTCAGTTGCATACTACACAACATGGCACTCAACTGTGGGATATGCTTTCTGGCCCAAACGGGAAACACTGCAGCAGATGCAGAGCCAGCAGACCAGTGAATGAAGAAGTAGCTCTACAGACATGACCCCAGGATGGCCAGGAAGCCCCAGGAGTATACAGCCCACCTCATTATCAGATGTCTTCTGACCCAAAGGATGAACACTTGGCACACAGGAGATTGTAATATTTTCAAAAAATGTATTAATGAAACAATAATGTGCAGGAAATAACAGGGATTAACACAAATAATAATTCATCCAGGAGAGGGAGGACTGGACTGAAAACAAATAAGGTGCCATCTAGATGGGGGAGTCTTAAGTGGAGGAATGAACAAAATAAAAGGCCATCCAGGCAGGTGGGGAACAATGGTATTGTGTGTGGGCAAGAAGTGGCACATTTGGGATAGGGATGGGGGACTAGGCACCCTACATGCATCTCATACTACCACCATGGACACATACATTATGCAGCACCGTATCTGGAAGGGTAGTGGTGAGGCCATCACTCACTTAGTAGGAGATGGGTATGGGGATGCTATTAGCCACCCACAGACATGGCCTTACAGGGTACTGACACTGCTGAGGAGCAGACCATGGCCAGGTGTGCACAGTATTGTGCCACCATGTGCTGTGTGTTTGGTGCCTGGGTGTCCTAGGCATGTTGGGCCTGACTGCCTGCACTGCTGAGGGGTGGCATGACACTGAGGCATCTGCTGTGGGTTTACACTTCCACCGATGGAATGGCCAGTGCTGTAGCAGGCATCCACAGTGCCAGAGACCATGGAAGCAGCCTCCAGCACAGCAGTAGTCAGTCTCTTGACACAAACATCCATGCTGGTAGACAGGGACTGCTGTAGTACACTGAAGGTCACCATGTACTCTCCATGGCAAGCCTCAGCACACTGCTAATTGTCCTGCAACATGCAGAACAATTATCAGTGTGCTGATTGTCCTGCAACATGCAGCGTATGTAGTTGAGTTCAGTGTGCACTCCTACCTGTGCCCACATAGTAGAGTGCAGCAGTTGCCTCTTGGCCACCTCCTGCAGCTTGCATGGACTATTTCAGGGGACTAGATCAGGCTGCACCCTTGGTCAATTGTGTGGGCTGGGTTTGTACCATGGCCACCAATTGTCTTTGGGTGGCACAGCAGTGGCTGGGCTTGTGAGACTTGCCTTGAGTGGCTGGATGGAGTTTGTGTGGTGCAGCTGGTGAGTTTCTGGAGTGGCAGGATGGCAGCCATATGAGGGACAGGGTGCTGGGGTTGCATAACAGTGCCTGAGGTGACACAACCATGGCCATGTCAGGGGGTGCCAGGGTCCCATTGATAAGGGGGCCAGCAGGCACAGTCAACCCCTCCTGGTCTGAGCAGGACCAGTGTCTCCCTCACTCCTCCACAAAGTTCTCATCCATATCATCCTCATCATCTCTGCTGGAGTCAGTTGGTGCCCCAGCATGGGTGAGTTTCAGGTGCAGCTGCTGGTGATATGGGCCCTGCCATCCTCATGGATGGTGTCCTGAACCATGGACTGGGTTGTCAAGAGAAGAGAATGATACTGCAGAGTAATGTACATACCTGTGTCCTGACCATGGCAGCATGCAGGCCCAGTGTACTGTGTATACCCATCCATGTCACCCATGCAGTGCAGTTCCCATACACCCCAGTGCTGTAGATACCACACACACCCTATTACCAGTGATCACTTAGGAGACAACACACATGTGACACAGGTGATAACCCCAAAGATGACCCCACTACCAGGAAACTTGGATACCACCATGTGGCCTACACTCATTGTGTAGCATGTCTAACAAACAGGGTCTGGCTGGGGTACTGGGTGCCCAACTTCAAAATCGATGCAGTGGCCAACTTATGAAATCAATAAATCAATAGGGTAAGGCCCAGTGAGACACATGCATGTGAAAATTCCACATAAACATCATATGCTAGCTCTTGTGTATGCCTCCTTCATACACCTGCAGTTCTACAAATACTCCATTCAAATACATGATAACTGCAAGGAGTCATAAAGGGTAGAATGTAACATGAAACCCAACAGAGGTGGGGGAAGACATGGAACAATCAAGGCTTCCTTGTGGGCCTGTCCAATCCTGCAAACAGGTACACCATTACAGACAAAGCATATAGCAGTATGACCCATGTGTGTGTGGTGTTAATTGTCCATGCAGGATGCATGTCCATGCCTATGGTAGTATGTGCACACATACCATAGGTCCATCCAAAACTAGTTAAGTAACAATTTTTTTAAGGAAAAGAGAAACACCTGTTTGATCTGTAGGAAAGATACAGCAGGATATTATATTTAAAAGAACAGAGGTACATGAAGTAAAAAGATAAAAGCTGTGTGGGTGTGGGGGGGTAAGGTTTAAATAAATGTGTGAATTTTACAGTTTCAAACATTATTGAACAGTGAAAAGTGTTTGATATAACTACTGTACAAAAATGAAGTACTACGATTACATTTTTTGATTTCTTATTCGACAAATTTGTGCTGATGAGAGCCTAACTATTTGTAATGTTAGTGATGAAAAGTATCAGTGAAGTGTTGTCAAAAAGTAATTTGTTCTGAGGGCAGGATGTTGATGTGGAGTGGTGGTGGCAGCAGTGTTTTGAAAGTAAATTTTCTCACCTGTGTTATAAAAATGACAGAAATGTTTTTTGCATGAAAAGGATGTTTGTTTGTGTGGGGTAGGAGCTGGATTGATACTGAATTCCATGTCACTACAGTGGTTTTCAAATGTGGCTCATTAAAAATGCTGACTGTGGCGAGATGCCCATCTTCTAGCTCTTATTTGTAGATATTAATATGTTGTATATACAATATGTTTTTTATATAATCATATGTACATGCCAGTGTCAGCCCAAAGACACATAGGGAAAAGACTAGACTTAAACAAAAAATGCTTGAACTTCTTTTGACATGACGGCAGCTGTTTGCCAGGAACTGAAATTGTATTCCCAGTTTTTTTAACAGATATATGCCAAAATCTATTTGTATGTCATAAAACCATGCACCAAGGAGTGGAACGCTTTCATCTAAGGAAGCTGTTATAATATGTTACATTTTATGTGGTAACAGGAGAGGAACATGCTTCCTATAGAACCTGTATGAATTTTATCTTACAGGTGCCAATAGACTACAGGGGACTTCAAAGGGCTTAACTCTGAAATATCATATCCATTCTAATTATAGGTCTCAGAATCTGATTCTCAATATGCTTGGAAATTTTGGTAACAATGCAACAGTGCCATCTTCTGGACTAAAAGAGACATCTCCTGGCCAAACAGAGTAGTTGCTTTGAACTGGGAATTGATGGCATTACAAGATTACAGAAGGGTATTTAAACCCTCAGCTCAGGGCATTTGGACACACAGTTTCATCTGGACACTTTGCTTGACACACACCAGAAGAAAACTGCTGAAACCCAGTGTGGCTACAAGGGCTAAAGGAACTAATAACTTTCATCCACTTTTTCTGGTTTTCAGTTCACTGCAATAAGAAAATAAACTTTTTAGCTAACAGTTTTAGTGCATTTCATTGTATATTTTTCCATTTTATTTTCCTCTATACAGTTACCCAAATTAATATTCTAATTTTAGTTGTATTTGTGTAAGTATTTTAGTAAAAAGTTTGTTTTCCTAAGGAAATTCTGCCTGTGTAACAGTTCTTATGTTGTTTTTGTAACTGTAGAAGATTTATTATAATCCATGAAAACTGTTATTGCCAGAGGGGCCACCATAAGCAACCAAATTGAGAAAAGGGTTTGGAAGGGACATCTGGAAGAATAGGGGAAGAATACCAGAGTCTACAAAGATTTTGAAACAGGCTGTTGCATGTCCTGTAGGGAGAAGACCAAATCAGGTTTTTACACTGCTATCCCAAAGAAATTGTGACACCTGCATCTTCTTCCTGTGTATAATAGCCAAGGAAAGGTTCATCTTTGGCCACAAGACTTGAGTCTGGTATTGTGCCTTTATCCAGAGCTAGAGGGATGCCCAGGATCCTTGTGGCAAAGGTGCAGTTGTGACCTTGGTGAACATTCTAAAGGACAATGAGGGTATCCCTGCCCCCCCCACTGTAACAGATTGCACTTAAGGGTGGGCACTGTGAGCTCAGTGGGCCTGACCTCCAGGAGTAGGTTCATGACATTGACAAATGTGATTTTTGAGTAAAAGGAATTCGACTGACTGTGATATTAGCAAAACCATAAAAAAATTTTTCATCACTTATTTTTCGCTGTCACAAGGCATTTTTAACTAACAAACATTCGAAAGTTAAAATCCCACGATAGTGAAAATCTCATACTAGTTAAAAATCTCACAAATGGAAATGAAAAATCACTTTTGTCATTTGCTTTTCACTTTTGATTTCAGTTATCACTATCACATGATCGAACGTGAAACTATATTAATTATCCCGTTCAAATTTTTTTAGTATTCTGTACATTAGAAGAAAATATATGTATAAAATCATAAAGTAAAAGATAAGTGTTTGAGTAAGGAATTAACTTTTTATCAGTGCTGTATATGTTTATTTTTTAATTATTTTTATTGGAAGTCACAAAAATAACATACTAAAAAGGTCAGCATGACAAACATAACATAACATCTGAACAGTAATATAACAGCAGTGCACTAAAATGTAGTTTTATAGGATGCTAAAAACAAATAGGGTATTGCATGCTCAGAGACAATTCAGGTCTTGTAGGAGCACTTCTACCAGCACCTTGAACCATACCAATGGTTGACAGCCGAATTACCACAAAAACTGGACAAGAAGGCTATCATGCAAGCTGCATCATGGGGGATTAAATCATTGTTCTTATTCTGTAAAAGGGGAGCTGGGATTGAATTTACATAGATTAGATTTCATATATGGCTTCAAATACTGATAATACCTGGCTAAGGAAACCCTGGGCCAAGTAGCCATTCTAAATAGGGATGCAAAGATGACTATTGCCTCTGTCCATTCACACATTCTGGGAACAGCCACTGTATACTAGTTTTTACACAAGAGGTGTTTCGCCTCCGTGCTCACTGATATCAGCCAAATGAGGTGCGGATCATTGGGATACCAGCCCACTGATGGGGTTCCAATACAGTAGAATGGTTTCTGGCGAAATAGGTAAGTTCTGGCCCAGAATCCTCTTAAAACATTCAGGACCTCCTTTCAAAAGGATTTTGATAGCTGAGCAGCTCCAAAGGACATGAAGAATGGTCCTAGCAGGTTGCAGACATCACCAGCATCTGTCGCCTGGGATGATGCCCATTTGGTGAAGCTTGCCTGGGGTACCATACCAGGAGTAAAGTACTTTATTCTGAATTAAAATATTCTCAGCTCTAAGCACACTGCATTAGCTGATACCCAATAACCCTTCAACCCTTGATCTGTTAATTATCTGTTAATAAAACTTTCCTATTGCTGTCAGACTTTACAAGTTTGGTCTGGAATAGCTACAATGATAGATTGATAAATTTTACTCACACAGTCTTTGAGGAGGTGAGTCCACCCTACAAGAGGCAAGTCAGAGGGAGGCAAACTAAAAGGCATGTTTCAAAAGAGGAGATATTAGGAATCTCATGGAAAGGTGCTGCCATAAGTCCCTCTGCAGGGACGCATATCATGCAAGCAGATTCTCAAAGAAGTCTAGAGACAGGAAGCCAGAACCACAAATATATCGGATATGTTGGACTCCAACAACTTACCAGTGCTTCCAGTGTACAGGATGCCTATCTTAGCACAGGCTGTGATTGTTCCAGAGCAGTGTCCAGGTACTGCAGCTGGTGTTAGAGGGAGTTTAGTTAATTTAGCTAATTGCTGCCAGGCATGTACTGATGCTTGGATAGTGGGTCATTGCAGTCTCAGGGGACAATGGGGAAGGTAGAGCAAACAGCAAGAATGAAGGATCCTGGAAGGTGCTTAAATTGCTCTCCATCCTCACCTACATGGTATCTAAGGCTGCAGACCAGCTAAACCATCTCACCATTTGTACTCCAAGGAAGATCAAGTGATATGCACACAACCAAGGTAAACCCCAGTCCCCTCCCCTTCAGTTTGACCAAAATTTGGCTTGGCTTAACCAAGGAACTTTGCCTTCCCAGAGAAACTTCCCAGCTAGGGAATCTTTTTTGGAGAACAAAGACTGGGCAATGTGAATGGGAAAATGAGACAGCCAATATATAAGCTTAGAAGAAATGAACATTTTTACTGCAGAGATTTTCCCTACCAGAGGTAAATTTAATTGTGTCACCTCCTTCATTCCACCTGTATGTCAGTCAGTAAAAGGGCTAAATTCTATTTGCAAAGCTGTGAGAGATCTGAAAAGAGTTGGATGCCTAAACATCAGATTGCCTGATGGGACCACTGGAGATCCAGGTGTGTAAATGGCACCTAGGACAATGACTGGATAGTGGGAGGACCTCCGTGTTTGAAAGTTTGACCTTCAAACTTGAGATGGCATGAAACTGTTCCAGAATGTCCAGTAGAGGGCAGATCTTCACAGGTTTATCTGAGAGCAGGACTAACAGGTTGTCTGCTTTTTTCCTGTAATCTACACCCATGATTTCAATCGCTGCCAAGAAAGAATGTGAGTGGATGGTAATTACCAGAGGTTCTTTCCCCAGTACAAATGGAAGTAGCAAAAGGTGACATCATTGCCTAGTGGCTTTGTACAAGGAGGAGACATTGTACCATTGGTCAGCACCGTAATTGTTGGGTAGGCATAGAGCACCTGCACATTCACCAGAAACTGAGGCGTAAATCCCATCTTCTTCAGAACCCAAAACAGATAGCATCACTCCACTGAATCAAAAGCTTTTTCAAAGTCAATGGCTATTGCTGCAGCAGGAGTGGGGCTACTCTGTACTACCTGGAGGAAGCTAATGAAAGACCTGAGGTGGTCCATGCTCAGTCGGTTCTTGACAAACTCCACCTGAGGGGGTGAATGAGATCCAGTAGGATACATTCCAGGTGGGCTGCCAGGGCTTTTGCCAAGATTTTCATATCTGTGTTTATCAACTAGATGAATCTGAAACTGGTAGGTTTGAGAAGGTCCTTGCCCTCCTTGGGCAGAAATGTAATGATTGCTTCATTTAAAGTAGTGGATAATTCTCCCTTAATCTGGGCTTCAAGGAACAGATCACAAAGAGGGAGGGTGACCTGTGGAGCCAGATCTTGGTATAAATTCAGCAGCAAGCCATCTGCCCCAGGGGCCTTATGTTTGTTGAGGGCCGCAATAGCCTCACCCGTTTTCCACTCCGAGGGTGGGGATTCCAAGTTCTGGAGACGGGCCAGAGACAACGATTGAATATTAATGTGGCAAAGGCAGACTCAACCAAGGAATCATTAAGCCTCCCTTGAGAGGTATACAAGGACTTGTAAAATTTGACAAAATCACATTGATATCTGGGAGGTTGTTGGCTACAGTCCACTGTAAATTCTGAAGAGTGGGAATATGCCATATGGCTTGTCTCTTCTGGAGATGGTATGACAAGAGCTTTGAGGGATTCTCACCTGCTGCCCAAAATTTAAAACATGCCCTATTTAAAGCCAACTCCACCCTGTCTAGACAGAAGAGCATTATGTAACTACATCACCTGACTGGATGTTTTTTGTTTGCAGTTGTACTTCTTCCCTTCTCATTCCCCTGGGTTGCACCTGGAAATGAGCCTCAGCTCTGTGTGCTTCTCGCAATTACCAATTATAAAAAAAATAAATCAACTGCAACTTCACCCCCACCATTACAGCATATAACTCTGATCATCATTTTCCAATTTGGGCAGTCTTAACTGCTGTTTCTAGCTCCCCCAACTTTTGTGTACACATTTCTGCTTCTGCTTCCCATGCTCTCCTGTACTTAGTAGTGTACTGAATAATATGGCCTCTCAGAGTTGTCTTAAAGGCCTCCCATAGTGAGGCAACTCCTCAGTAGGAATGTCACAATATCATTTCTTTAGTATCATGATATTTGTGTAAAATTCATGATATATAGATTATTACAATAATCTGCATAATTTCTTATTTTAGGAAAAATAGAACAAATCTGACTGAAGAAAGGTGGGGAATCGGGAACCATGCTTAACATGGTCACACCTGGAGAGAGACACACTGACCAAGCAGCAAGTTAAAATGGTTTATCATGGTATACTATGATATATCATGCTGCATGGAGATCACAATTTTGATTTTTTTTTAAATGATGAATTATTGTTAGTGGTAATTATCATGATACATTGACATATCATGTTACTGTGTCATCCTTACTCCCCAGTGTCATTATGAGTCAAGTACTCCTCCATGGGCCCTCTATCCATGAGAGAAATTCTTTATCCTGCAGAAGAAGGGGGCCCAACTTCCTGAATGAGGATTTGGGGAGAGGTACCCCTAAATCACCAAAAGAGAAACCAGAGCATGGTCTGATATCACAATCATTTCTATCCTGGACTGAATGACAGCATGTTGGATCTGGGAGGAGGCCAACCAAAAGTCCTACCTACTGATTGAGACACAGATTGGGGTGATGTAGGAGTAATCCTGTATGACAGAGTGCAGCAAGTGCTTGACATCTGGCAAGGACAGTTCAACCATCATTTTGAGCACCATCTGAACAGTTCTAGGATGAGCCTCAATAGAGGAGTTAGACCATTAATAAAGGGGAACCAGGTTGAGACTAAAATCCCCACAAAATACAGGCCCCCCCAAGCCAGTAAGGTTCATGATGTCTTGTATCAGGGGAGCACAAAAGTACATAGTGTCAATATTAGGTCCATACAGCACCTCAAATAGCAAGGGACTATCCAGTGTGGAGAATGGGACCATAAGTCAACACCCTTGGCCTTCTAAGTGGTTTAGCTATGCAGACGCAACAACACTGTTGTCAATATTTGGCATAGAGACATCCCTGATGTTGACAGGTGAAATTTCACCTGTCAGATATCTGTCTATTTTTCTGAGCCAGAGATGACATGAGGGGGTGAAACACAGCGAAAGGGAGAAATTTTGCCTTCAGGTCCCCCACAGCAACATTTTCTAAACTTGTCGAAAATGTCACTGTGGGGGATTTCACCAATGGGCTTTCGCCCTTGCTTCAGTATACCTTTCAAGTGGGTATCAATGACAGACCATTTAAGAGTCTTGTGAATTAAGATGGACCCCCCCTTTCACCTTGGGGACACAACTGTGAGCTTCCAATCTGACTTACTTCCTACATAATTGTTTTGCCTTCACCTCCATCAATTTAGTCTCTTGAAGGAATGCTTCCTGACATTTTAACTTGCATAAATGAGTAAGGATGACCTTCCTCTTAATGGGGGAATTGAGACCCTAGACATTCCAAGTATAGCAACACAGATCAGCCATTCGGAAATAGTGCCACAATGCAAAAAGGAGATGGCCGATGAAGGGGAAGGAACAAGGGGTGGGCCCCACTACTTAGGAACCACAACATAGGAAAATAGTTCTGGGAAATTCCTGCCCTCCCCATCAGCAATGTGACTACCCATAAATACCATACACATGAAACCACTGCCGTAATATATACACACCTCCAAAACTATATACAGTTTTTGTAACAATCCATTCAAAACAAAGGAACAGAGAGCATGACAAACAGGAGTGGCATTCCTCTTCCTCTGCTCGCATTCTTTGAGTGCAGGGGGGGGCAAGCCCTCCTCCAGGGTGTTAGTGGAACTGGCAGGATCAACTGATCCATGGACCCCAGAAGGGCAGTTGAACAACACCAAGGAGAGAGCAACAAACCATAGGATCGGTTCCATCAGTGCAGCTGAGGACCTATCAAGCCCACAAGGCTTCCAAGGTCCCATTCCTGAGGCACATTCCAGAGAATGAGGGAACTAGCCCACAAACCAGTGTAGATACCAGCCCAAAGATGTCCCTTTGGACCGCAGGTAAACTTTCTGAGGTAGAGAAAAACATTAAACCCCACCCTGTTTCCCTCTATAAAATAAGCTAAGGTAGAAGAAAAAGTCTAAGTATCCGTATTGTGCTTCCTGTAGTGCCAAAGGTTACTGGAATAAAATTATTACCCACTCAGATTGTAACAGAGCAGATCTCCTCTTTCTCTGTTAGTGGGAAGGGGGACAACAGCAAAACCGAGCACAGGGAGTTTTAGAAAAGCAGGCCCTCTTGAGAAGAAAGTCAAAGAAATAAACCAGCCCCTGTTCTAACTCAGAATGTAAGGATAAAAAATGAGGGCAGCCCCACTACACCCATCCTGTCAGGTCCAAGTGCTAGGAACAAAGATTAGGGAGCTGGTTCAAGCTGTTGCTAGGGCAGATATATGCCAGCTCATCCCAGAGTAGGTCTGTCAGCCAGTCAGGAAAATTCTCACTTCTGTGCAGCAGGACCTCAGATGCCAACCACTGCCAAAACAGAAAATTAAATGAATTGAAACCATCAGAGGTAATCATCATCATGGCCTGAAGCCAAATTCCTGCACTGACACCTGCACAGGCCGGGAGGGGGGAGAGTTAACCATGCTGTCCAGGATGCCCCCCACCCACCAATGACCCCATATTATAGGACTGATAGTTGGGAGGGGAAGCCCAACCTAAAATAGTGGCCCAACATCTACCAGATGATGTAACAAAGTAGATCTGCATGCTCAAAAAAGTTAATTACCTGCAAAGGAATACCCGAGGCTAGCAGATATAATAAACATCCACAGTCAAAGATGTTCATGAGGAAAAGTCCCAAGAAAGAAAGAAAGATCCCCAAATGACTAAAAATCTGCAGAGCAGACATTCATGGAGGACACAGTTTGAAGTAGTAAGGGGATCTGCTGCAGTGAAACTGCTCAGAGGGAGCTCAGGTTCAAATTCTGCCAGCCCCCCAAGCCTAATGAGACAAACACCCCTGGGCAGTGGGAAACAGCCAGTCCACAGACACAGTATGTCCCAACAGACAAATGAGTCAGCAATGTACAAATAAGAAGTGCAACTTTCAATCTTGCCCCATAGCTGTCCTCAGTCCCTTGGTCTTCAATGGCAATGCATGGAGATCATTTGGGCCTGATGAAATGGATATCAGCAATAGAGTTGATGTAGCTACAGTGGCCCATGATTTACAATGAGATGGGACTGATGGGCTAGAGTTAGGATGCCAACTGCTGAGGTGGGTTGCTGTACATTTGGTGGCACATCATGCTATAGTTCATCAAATCTGTTCAACGAGGTTGGGATACCTTTGCTGTCAGAGAAGGATGCTGGGGAAGGAGGGAGAACTCTGGCTCCTGCTATAAGACCTCAGGGGGATTCATTCCTTTTATTATATCATCATGTCATTTGTTTATCCCCTGACCACCTAGGCAAAACCCACTCTTTCTGCAGGGTGGCTATCTTTGGAGGGCCCTTTTAGTCTGGAGCACTGCAGTGTTCATAGGATTGTAGCTGAAGGATCCCTAGGATCTGAAGGTTAGGGAGGCTAGGAAATCTGTGGATGCAGGGCTGTGAAAAGATGGGCAGCCACATTGGGAAAAGTATAATCCTAGGGGACCCCATTAATCACAACACAGGATATTGTAGGGTATCTCAGGGTAATTTTAGCCCTGCATGAATGGGAATGCTTTTGAAGCATGGCAAAGGGCCTCTGCATCTGAAAGGGTTCCACTCAAAAGTCCTGGAAAAGCTAGATTTTATGGTTCCTCCAGTGCAAAGGACCTCATATATTTTTTTTTTAACTCTTTGGTAACCAGGTAAAGGCCCACTAGGCACAAGTGCCTGTTTTCAGGGGTGATCTGGGAGCACTGGGCATACAAACAAACTGCAAAATGTTTTCTTTCACTGGAAATCTTAACAGTTTGGCTAAGATTAGTCACAGACTGATGTCAGATTGCAGGTGGGGAGTGAGGCAAGGGGTCATAATGTCGCATGCAATTATGCCACATGGCAAAATCACGCTGCCAATACAGCGTGATATTGCCAACTGTTTTTTCTGAGGGGGGCACCGCCCCCACACACCCCCTTTGTGGGGGTGCTGCTCCCCATGAACCCCCCCACTAAAGATTCTCAACTCTGAGGGGATCCAACTCGGGAGTACACAATCCATTAAAAAAAAAAAATGTCTGGGACCGAGAATCAAACCTGGTCCCAGACGCAGCGCCTGGGTTCCTGCTGCTGTGGCTCTGTCCAGTGAGCCATGGCAGCTGTTCAGCAAAACCTGCTCCCAGCAGAGGTCTTATTCTCTGCCTTGGAGTGTGTGAATGGTGCAATACCATGTACAACAGTATATGCGGTATTGCACCATTTGCTCTCATGGACAGTGCTGTTGCTGGTCAGCTATAATGCTGTACGCTATTAAGCGTATGACATTATGACCCTGTGGGGGGGGGTGAAAGGGTGGTGGACATGCTCAGATTAAACTGGTGGGCAGTCAGGGGCATTGAGAAGCTCTGGGTTGGCAGACTGCAGAAATCTGACCATGTCGATACTTTCAGTCCCCTTCCAGGAACCCAGTGAAACAGATGTTGTTCCACTAGACCCAGTTCTCTAAGTCATCAACCTTTTGCAGCAGGTACTGAATTGTAACAACTAGCTTCCAGAGAGCACCATGCTGATCACATACGTGCTGCTCCACCTGGGCACACCGAGTTTCCATCAGTGCAACCTGGCCACTAAGAACTTTGAGAGCCTGGGCAGTTTGAGAGGCTGTAAGCTTCAGATCTATGGTGTCTTGCAGTACCCAGTTAAGTAACTTGGTGGTATTGTGCAGGGCCTGTAATGACTCCCCTAACTGAGCCATCATCAGAAGCTAGGAGTACAGTCCAGGATAGTAGCCAGCAGTGAAGGCCCACATCACAAGGAAGATGCAGATTAAAGAAGATTGCTGAAGTTAATCGGGCAGCCTTCTTACTCCAAATTAACAAGATCTTTGGCAAGTGCACAGCAGAGAGACTTTTTGCCAGAAAAATAAGAAAAAATGTTGGTTAGACCACAGATATTTATTGATTAACAAAGGGAAGAGGAAGAGTTCATAGAGTAGCCATCCATCTTGGTTGCTGGCTAGCCATGCCCTTAGTACTGTATATCTTCGCATTACTGCTCCATGCAACTCAGCACATTAAGTGCATCCAATTTTGTAACTGCTTAAAAAACTATGTATCTGAAAGATTAATCTAGTGTTGATTGTTTTCTTTTTGTTTCTTTCTCTCTTCCCTGTCACCAGCTGTAACCTGTTACAAGCTAAACTTCCCAAAAAACAAAACCCTCACCATATCATACACCATCCCTCGACCCTCCATCATCCCTCCATTCCACCAATGTTTCCTCTCCACAGATTGCTTGCTGACTAAGAATATATTGATCAGTTACTGAAGATGTCTTTGAAATCTGAGAAGGCTTCTTTGCCGCAACATCAACATTAGACTGTCTTTAAAGTCACAGAACAACAGGTGGTATTTGATACTGAAGGAAGACACACATAATGCTAGGCACTATGGACTAGATATTCAAAAGAGTTGCGCCATGCGTAATAGGGTTGCGCCAGCACAAGTCTGAAACTGCGCCATTCTGCGATATTCAGCGGGAGGCAGTTGTGCCCCCCAAATCATGCTGAGCAACAGCGCAATGATAATGAATTTATGCACAACTGAAGGGGGAGGAACCATGCATAAATGGCGCAGTGCGATATTCATCAACATGCACCATGCGCAATAGGGGAGCCAGCAGAAGTTGTGCCATAGTGGAAATAAGCCAAAATAAAAAGGAGCAAGGGAGAGGCACAAGAATGCTACAGGGAAGCCACAAGTTGCTGAACTATAGCCAGCCACACAGGCAACACACAAACACACACAGGGCAGGACAGTGAAAGGGCACCTGGAACCCACAGGATCAGGGGAAGGTGTGGGGAGCCACAGTGCAGAAGGGGGAAATGCCACACAGCAGTGAGGCCAGCACAGTCAGGTGTTCCTGGTGCAGGGGAAGTAGCAGCCAGGACAGCAGGGGGAACACAGAAACAGCTGCCAGGGGGGTGAACATAAGTCAGGGACATGGTCAGTGCCACCACCCAGATGGAGGCAGTAATGAAGGGGGTGAAAAGGTGGGCAGCAGGGGGGTGCGGCCGTGGATGGGGACATCAGCGGTATGCCCCCAACAGGCAGTACCAAGCCCACACCAGCTTCGAGCTGTATAGTGATACGGAGATCGTGGGTCAGTACCGCCTGAATAGGGAAATTCTGAGACAGCTCTGTGAGCTGTGCAATGATGTGATGCAGGCACCCACACAATGGAGCCATGCTCTGTCAGTGGAGACTAAAGTGACAGCTTGCATGTGCTTGCTCACCACGGGTACCTTCCAGAGATCAACTGGGGACACCACAGGCATAACCCAGTCGGCCACATCACGCCACCTCACCCAATTCCTCAGCGCACTGCTGCCACATGCTACAGAGTACATCCATTTCCACAGCACACTGGTGGAGCACACAGCAAACATACAGGAGTTCCACAGGGTAGCACGTATGCCTGGCATGCTAGGGGCAATAGACTGCACCTATGTGGCCATCCACACACAACCTGGCCCCGGGGGGGCCGCATACATGAATCACAAGGGCTATGCTAGCATCAACTGCCAGGTGGTGTGCGATGCCAGGGGGTGCATAATCAATGTCTGTGCCATGCACCCTGGGGAACCACATGATGCCTTCATCTGGCACCAGTCAGCACTGTGCCACAGAGTCAAGAGTGGAGACATCCCCACTAGCCACCTAGTGGGTGAGTATGTAAACCACATGGACAAACATAGGGCTTGGGAGGGGCATGGTCAGAGGTGACATGAGTAGTGGCCTACATGGCCCAGGGCAGGGCGATGCCAATCACCAAACTAACCTCCACCCTCTACGCACAGGTGACAGTGGATACCTACTCTGTCCCTGGCTGCTCACACCATACTGGCGGCCTACGATCCCATCGCAGCAACGCTACAATAAGGCACACGCCACCACACATAATGTCATCGAGTGGGTGTTCGGGATGCTGAAGGCATGTTTCCATTGCCTGGACACCTCCGGCAGTGCCCTACAGTACAGCCCCTCAAAGGCCTGCGGGCTATTCCTGGCCTGTTGCGTCCTGCACAACATGGCCAACAAATGTGGGATAGCCGTACAGGTCGAAGAGGGGGACAGCGATGGGGATGATGAGGACACCGGTGGCAATGGTGATGGGCAGCCCCCCCCATGGGCGACGGGACCCCTGACTGCTCCGGCTGGCACAGCTGCACCGGGACACCATCATGAAGGAGCACTTCAGCCAACCCAGGTAAGTCATGGGGCCATGCAACCACCAGTGGCTAAGGCACAACCCAAAAACATGCATGGACACACACCAGGGGTACGTGCCATTAAGAGAAGTGGCCCGGCATGGAACCACACACACCACCAGGGATGGGTGAGGTCTAACATGGCACGTGGACAGACACACACACACACACACACACACACAATGCACCAGACATGCACAAAGGGTAGGAGGCACACCGATCCAGAATGCCACCCCTAGCCACACACATGTCCACAGACCACCATGCCCACTGCCTGTCATTGTGCGTGTGTCAGATGCTGGGCACCATTGCACATTGGTGTACAGCACAATGCAGGCATCATCATGCACATGCAACTGCAGAAAGCAGCCGGGAGGGTGTGCAGATGGACTGTGTGTCTGCGTGCAGGGCCGGGTACCCACCTGTGCATTGCCCGCTGAATGACACAATGCACACAGGGCAGCATCAGACAGTAGCCTCATTGGGAGACAGGTCAGTCATGCACCACAGTGCCCTGGCCACCACGGATGCATGGGCGGCTCCACTGAGACCCGCCAGCAGTGACAGGCTGACCACTGGCCTCATAGGGTGGCACCAATGGTCCCCCAGGGGTTCCACTGTGTGAACACAACCGTGCTCATGCAGGGGTCTGCAGCACACCGAACATGCCTGCGCCAGGCATGCTCGGGATGCCCACAGCTGAACCCGGTGTCAACAAGGAGGGTGTCGCACGATGCTGGGAATGGGGGGTGGACATTGCACTGTGCGGTGTCTGCACCACATGGGCAAATGACTGTGTGCCCCCTCTGGCCATGGCAGCTGTGATTGTATGCATCAGCCTGTCAATGGCAGTGGTCACATCCTCCCGCATCTGGTCCATCCCTACCAGGAGCAGAGCGGTATCTCTGCTGCGACGCTCCTCTGTCCACTCCAGAGCCGCACTCAGTGCATCCACCGCTGTCACAAGCCACATCTGCTGATTGACTGATGCTTGCAGTATGTGGGTGTGCTCATCCAAGAGGTCATCTGCCTGATCGGCATTCTGTCCCTCAGGGTGTGCATGGCCCTGATGCTCAGCACCCCTTGAGGGTGGGCACTGCACACCAGGACCAGGCCTTGGCATGTCCACAGGTGGTGCACTGACGCCACCCCCTGACACTGTACCCCCAAGCCCATTGGCCGACTGCTGATGCTGTCCATCCGGCTGCCGCTCCCCAGGGCTCACTGTGCCACTGCAGTGGCCGCAACAGTCCCACTGTCCTGTACACACACCAGTCCTGCCACACCGGTGCTGACAGGCACAGACTGGGACTGTGATGACATGCAGGCCTCCACGGCGGCACCACCCACAGCCATGGCCACGATGTTACTTGCTGTGTGGCCATCTTGTGGCACACACATGTCACTGACCATGACATTAGTGACATCATCATTGGTGATAGACCCGGCACCAGCCCGAGTCACAGCATGCTGGCATCTGTGGATGCTGGCACGCTGGGACACGGGCAGGACCTCCTCCACACCTGTTCCAACATCAGTCTGGACATCCAGGCAGGCCCACTGTCACACTGAGCCACATATTCCTGTGGAGGTGGATGGGCCCTCCTCCATCTCCATCTGACTGGCCTCAGTGGAGAGGCCCACCACCGCTGACCCATGCAGACGCTCAGGAGCTGTAAGGGAAAACAAAGTCGCGTTACTGCATGAGACTTACCCTGCCCCCCCCAATAAACAGACAATGAACTACCATGCAGTGATAGGCTACCACCCATCTGGAATCCACCACCCGGAACACCCTCAATGGCACAATACTGCGTGCTGCCAGCAACCCTCTCCTCCTGTGGGGTCAGGTGTAGCACCTCTGCCTGTCCCCTACCTGTCACAGATCATGCTGCCCTGGTGGCAGCCACCTTCTCCTTAATCCTCCTCCTGTCTGTGCCCGCCTTCTTCTTGCACTCCTGCACGGAGTGCTGGTGGCTGCCATGCAGGTTCACAGCACGTGCCACATCCTCAAAGCAGCAGCATGGGCCTGTGGTGTTCCCTGGCATCTGCTGAGAAGTGGCTCCTGGTCCAGGTAGGCCTCAAACAGGGCATCCGTCTCAGCCTTTGTGAAATTTGGCCTCCTCCTCCTCCTCCTCCCACAACACTGTTCCTCTTCTCCCACAACTTGCTCGGTCATGGTTCAGCCTGTGAGAATGACAGTTGTTACCTGTGACTGTGCAGTCCCATGCATGTCCCAAAATCCACAGTCCACACTCCCAAACAGCATGCAACTCACCAATAGACTGCAGTAACCGACTATGGCCAGTGCAGCCCAATGTCACACTTTTATAGCGCAACCCATGCAAATGAGGCGAGGCGCAACTTTAAGTGGATGCAAATTACAGTGCTGCGCCATTGAATGGCTGATTAGCTGATTTGCATATGACGGCTGACTATCACGCTTTTGCACTTTGCGCAATTGTGTTGAATGTACTGAGCCAAGGGTGCAGTTCTGTGACATGCACAGTACACACCTAACTGCGCATGCCCGGGTTGATGACGCAGGTGCCTGCTGCACTGCTGATGTGCTGTGCATGGGAGGCAATGCTGGGCATGGCCACCATTTTGCCAGTGGTGCTACAGCGATGTTCACCTGTATGGCACTGTGGCACTGGGGCATCGTAGGCGCACTGGGGCAAAAGCACAGTAGGTCGCTACTGGAGGTGGCACACAGGCACCCATTCATGCTACACGCATTGGGTTCCAATCGTGCTGTGGCTGTCCATGCGCCAGAGACCCTTGACCCTGTGCCAGACCTTTGCCCCCAAGGCGTCATGCATCAGGCATGGGTGCTCCACTATCGCACTGTTCAGTGACAGTGCGATAGGGAATGGCAGCACTGTACCGTGCAGCATCTGCACGTGGCAGAACCACACTGCAGAGCACCATTTTGACCCTACCGAGCAAGAGAGATGGCAAGGAGGAGAGCTGCCCAGTGGAGCCAGATAGAAATGGCAAACTTGGTTGCCATTGTGGAGCTACTTGTTGGCCCACTGTTTGATGAGGCACCCCTGGACAGGTCCAGGAGTCAGGTGTGGCAGGAGGTGGCTGACACCCTGGAAGAGGCCACAGGAATGGGGTGGATGGCAGAGCAGTGCCGCCACAGATATGGGCACCTAAGGCGGAGGGACCTGGACCTGCTTGCCCGCCTGTGGGCAAGTGCCAGGAGGGGCACGGTGCCACGGCCAGGTAGGTGTAACATCCATACACTTTAACTTCCATATGGGTATCACGGTTGCATGTGCCCGGAACATGGGGGGGACCGTCCGGTGTTGGCTGTGGTGGTATCAGGGTGTGGGGTGGGTGGATCTGGCTGTGTGGGATTGCACACACATGGGGGCAGGGGGACTTTGCTACAGGATTGTACTGATGTTCCTCTCTCCATGTTTGCACCTTAGACCCAGAAGAGCGACAGCTGGCGAGGGAGAGGAGGCGCCAGCTGGCAGACCGTCACTCCAGGAGGGACGAAGGTCTACAGAAGCAGAGGGACCAACCTGATGATGGTGAGTGCCTTACATCCATGATTACTATTGCATGCTGTGTAACAGGGCGGGCAGCGGGGCATGGACACTATCCATTGACACCACTGCTATACACGCAACTGTACAGTCAGCACTGTCCAGTGGCACTGCACGTCTGGGAGTGCGTCAATGGTGGTCCATGCATGCACTGGCTACATGGCTGTGCCACTGCCTTCACACCACATAGCCATGTCACTAAACGGTCACGGTGGTGCTGTGCAGGACTTGGCCGGTGGGTGTGTGCAGTGGTCCGCATGGCTGTGTGCACCTGGGTGGGCAGGTCTCGTGGATGCAATCACTGTGGGTGGTCACACACCATCACAGAGGCATGTCCCATGGCCGTATACCATGCACAGTGGGTGGGCTGTATGGGGCTGTGCATTCACACCTATTGACTCTGCTTACTTGTCCTAGGTGGACAGTAGCTGCAGGCGATCAGGGGAGGTGCTGCGGGAGTTACTGAATGTTGCCAGGGCGTCGCTATCCTGCAAAGGATCGACAGGCTGGGGGTCAGGCGGTGTCATGGCAGGAGGAGCAGCCGGAGCAGGGAGCGGGGCTCCCACTGAGCTTCACAATGCCCCTGATTTCCCCTACACCCCCCCTGGACCCACCCTCACACCCCTCCTTCCCTCTACCATTTATTCACCCCTGCCCCTTACCCACCCCAACCTTGTTTGTGGCCCTCCCCCCAAACATTTGTAAATATTTGTACATAATTTTGTTTGATGTTTTTAAATACATTTCTTTTGATATGAATACTGTGGTGGTCTCTGATTTGCAGTGGGCTATAGGTGCTCAGCTGCAGTGGTGTGCATGGCATCAGGGGTGGTGCAGTCATGGGTATGTGTGTGTGTGGCCATGGGGAACTGAGTATGGTGTGGGAATAGCTATCAGTCACTGTATGTGGTGTGTGTGTTGTTCCCTGTGCACTGGATGACTGTATGCAGTGGTCCATGGTGCATGCTCTGTGTCCATGGTGCACCTGTCAGCCCGTCCATGGCTTGTGCAGCTGACACCCTTGCATGCCTGTGACCTGCACGGTCCACTGGCATGTCAGTGGTGGCTGTCCAAGCAGGACAGCCACTGTACCCATCACAATGCTGGGTTGCCTCCTGTCACTGGTGTGGTGCATGTCTGCCTCGGGTGACACTGTGGCCTCCGCTGTTGTTGTCCCACCTCCATGTTGTGGCTTGTGTGTGTTGCAGGGGATGTGCACCACTGTCTGTGACTTGTGCTCCGGGCAAATGCTGGTGGTGTACAGCTCCACAGTGCCTGCACAGGGTGTCTGGCACTCCTGTGCCATGGAGGAGTGCTGGCCATGTGTACATGGTTTCCATGGCCCCATGCTGGGGGCTTGGTTGTCCCGCTACTGTGTCCCTGTGTTGGTGTGCCCTTGGGTATTCATGGGTGTTTGTCCATGCACTGTGTTGCATCCAGTGTGGTGCATGCTTCCATGCACCACTCTGGGTGTCTGCACTGGCTGTTGTGGCCAGTGCTGGGTCAGGGTGTGTCCTTGGGAGGGTGTGCAGGGTACTGTACCACTGGTGGTGGGGTCTGGGGCATGCCCTGTTATGTGTGGGGTACCTCGGATGCTGACGCATGGTCGGTCTCTCAGCTGTACTTTCGTGGGGCTGTGCATGGTGGCACTGTGTATGCAGTCATTGCATCGCTGTGGTGCACAGGGTTGCATTGTCACAGTGGGGGTGGTGGCATGCATGGGGTATCCTGCACTGGTGGACGCTGCTCCTGGGCAGGGTGTCTGGAGGTCATGGTGCAGGGTTGCTCTGCATTGGTGGGATGGTGTGGCACAGGGTGGTCGGCCCTCCTTGTGTGCCAGTCACAGCTTGCCATGGGGTTTATGGGGCACCATGGCCCAGCTGTGGGTTGATTGCTGGTCTCCATGGACCAGTGGTTATTCCAGCCCTCCCCCAGTTGTGCAGTGCATGAGGTGTGTGGGGACAATGTCTGTTCTGCTTTGTGTTCCTCTGTCTATCTGTGGCATGGGTGGTGGCCCCTGCATCCCTGGTTGTGCTGTTGCATTGCTGCCCTGCTGCTGGGGGGCAACCCTGGTTGCACTATGGCGCATCTGGACTGCTCAGCTGAACATCCCTTGTTGCGCTATGGTGCATCAGATATGCTCAGCTTCCCTCCCTAGTTGCGCTATGGTGCAGGTGGTGTGATATTCAGCCGTCGGCTGTAGACGCATCTTGGCCAGCACAGTTTTTGAATATCGCACCTCTTGCACATGGGTGCAATGGACTTGTGCTTGCCCCTGCTGTTGCGCACTTTTTGGGCGCAGTTTGTATATCTGGGCCTATGTATTTAGAAAATGTAGGTAGATCATGAAAAGCAAACCTGGCCAGCTGAGAATAGAAATCCATACAAAAAAAGTGAATAGTATTGCACACTCAGAAGAAACCACTATACAGGTATAAAGCACACAACCAAAAAACATGCTAATAACTAACATGAAAAGAAAAGCACAATTTAAGGAGCACATACAGGATAGGCGTAGATTGTACTTCCACAATGTAGCTGATAAAGCAGTTGTAAATAGATGCATTTCAGCAATCATGAGAAAGATGTGTGAAAAACAAAGAACAATGCTGCTCTGGCAAAAATCAGAATACAAGTATTGTGCTTTGTTTGTATGATACTCATTGCCAGAAAGCACCTAAAGTTATAGTTGCATAGGAAAGTACAAGCATTCTTTCAGAAAAAAAACACTTTTGTTTTGAAAAGTGAAATGGAAAAATATGGACCGTGAAAGTGCAAAAACCTTAATTCTTTGCAGGTAAATGGTTGCACACAAACCATGATGAAGCTTTGTTTGGGAGAATACTTGTGCTGCTGGTGCACACAACACTGTACTATTAACAATGAAGGTCTACAGTGAATTGTCATCCATATTATCTCAACTGAATTACTTATTTAAATTTTGGTTACCGGGTAGGCCCACTCAGACCTTGATGGTCCCTTTGTCAGGGACGACCCGAAATTAGTTACAAGTACCTGGAGGGAAGGAAAAACCAATGCATTGATGTGTACTAATAGCCTACACATCAGCATGGCAGCTGTTATGAGACTTGTGAAATTAGAAAGACACCAGTAGTGTTGTGCAAAATTGAAATATTTCACCTGGTGAAATATTTCGCGTAATTCATCAATTACGTGAAATGTTTTGCCTATGCGAAACAAAACGTACCTGTTTTCTTGATTTCACATAATGGCGAAATTTCGCTTACCATGACAATTTCGCCCATTGATGCTCCTAATTTCGCCTTGTGGTGGAATTTTGCTGGTGTAACTTTTGATTTTGCCAGCGAAATGTTGGTCCTAAGGTGACATTTTTAATGCTTTGTGGGTAAATAGGTCAAAAGTCATGTGTAGCTTGTTTCCAACTCATTCTGCTGCATGTTGAGTTGGAGAACAATCTGTTGTGGTGCGTCAGAGCCAATAAAGCCTTTGAAAACATAGCTAAAACTTGTTTTTGAGAGCTAATTGCTGCAAAATATAAAGTCTTTTCCTCGTGCTACTGTACTGCTACTAGGGAATATTTTCTAATTTTGTGGATTTTTGTATAATACTTAGTTTAAATTAGGTTTTAATTGTCTCTCTGTCTTTGAAAGAGTTGTGTGGGGAAGGGTAGGAGTGTAAAGCAGTGCAGGCTATTTCTAGCCAAGCAGATTGGTATTTACTCACAATTGTGAGTCATTTATTTACTGTTATTTCTTATTAATTTTGTTATATCTTGCCCTTTATTTTCTCTGAAAAGTTTTTCCGTCCTGTTTGAGAGAGTTCCTGCCGCTGTTAGCTGTGTTATATATACTATTCTTCCGCTTTTAGTTGTGAATTGATTGTGAATTCTAAAGTTTTAAACACCCAGAGCTGAGCCTTTGTTTAATTTGTTGTGTTGTTAGTTCTGTTAGCAGGAGTGTTAACTTGTGTTACTAAAACTGTGAAAATCAACAGTTGTATTAAGTACTTTTACTTGATCACTTGAACTTGTTCATTTATAGTCGCACTGCATTATTGAATTGTTCAATTTCTGGAACTTGACTCTGCACACCGCGTGGTGTTCCTGTTTTAGTTAACTTACATTACCTTTTCTCTGTTATAGCATTGTTTGTGTCACACCTGATGCGCGCATTATAAAACAGTATATATTAAAATAGTCATTTTCAAGAGATTTCTTGCTGATCCCTCCCATCCAGACCACTACCATATTGTGTGGCCCTACTTTCCTTTGTTGCGGTTTTATGGTTGTCTCTGCTCGTATATAAAAAGAAATTGTGGTACTGAATAATAACACATTACAGTACTTTATTTGCCCAGAGACACAGGTGATCTGTATTTAAAGTCAGCCACTTGTGCCCTTTTTCCTTGCCTGTGTTTCTTTAATTCCTTCCTGTTTGGGGAAAAAAAGTTACCTTTTTGGTTTTTACTAGAATAGACTGCCTACCATATATGGTATTAGTTGTACTCTAAATGCTGGTACATGTCCTGATTGTGTGTGGACTTGAAAGGAAGCCAGTACTGTAGATGTGTGATGTCATCATTCACGTGTGTGGTGTTATTCACACAGTTAGTAGTAATACATGCGTTCTTCAAATACTCCCAGAGAAAGGCAAAGCTTTGAAGCAGCAGTCAGCAAAAATGCCTGGTAAGAAGCGACCAAGTACAGGGTAGAAACATGGAAGGGGGATGAGGGAGCTAAGAAGTCTGCTGAAAAAAGTGCAATTTCAGTTCTTGTTCCCCATAGCAGTGAAAACACATGTATGTCTGCATCACTGTCTTCTGATGTGGTCCCTGGTGGTGCGGCAGGAACCAGCACAGGAGTTGGTGGGTGAACTGGGCCAGGCATACCTCTATCTTACTTTTCTAAAGTTCAAACTGTTGCAACCATGTTTGTAGGGGATGCTGACAGTGAGAAGAAGGGAGGCACTGACTCCAGCACAGGAACAGTGGTCCAGGACTCAGAGGAGGGTGATAATAAGTCTGTCAGTGAGACTGTCCATGTTCCTGCAGGAGTTGGTGATGTTAGTGTTCAACAAGAGTCTGATACTCCTGGAGATAAGGATAGTCAGCCCTATGAGATAGTTGTAGAAAAAGAAAAAGGTGCCATCCTCCAAGAAGACAGTGACAGGGGGAGGAAGAGGAAGACAAGGACATCATTGCTATTGGTGGTGATAATGATAACTGGGATGATCCCACATGGGAGCCTGAGTTAAAAAAAGGTCAATGGTGATGTAGGCCATTCACATGTACAGCCCATGGTGGGTCAGTCTGTCACCAAGTCTATAAGCAAACTTCCAATCAGTCAAGTAATCCCCTCTCCCAAAAGTAGTCTTATGGAAGTCATGAGAGCAGCCCAAAAAACACATACTTCCACACTTGTTTCTGAATTATCCCAGTCCCAGAATCATCTGAAGTCCAGAGGTCAAAAGTCCCTAGTTTGGTACTTTTATGTGCTAGATCCTACTGATGAGACCACAGCAATATACCAACTTTGTTAAGCCCGTGTTAGTCGGGGGAACAAAGGAAGTCACATAGGCACTGGTAGCCAACATGCCCACCTGAAAAACAAGTACCCACTGAGATGGCAGCAACACCAGAAGAATGCCAGAGCTGTTGGTAGCAAGTTACTGTACATGTAGTAGAGCAAGAGCAGGAGGAGGCAGGGCAGAGTGGGTCGTGGTAGAAGAGGAGAGTGAGCAATCCTTTGATCTCTCTAGTAGCGGGCATAGCAGTGGTAGTGCGAATCCCAGTCCCATGTGTCTGAAAAGTACACCACCCCCACACCCACAGGTAACCAAAATAACTGGTTTCATGTGGTCTACACATCCCCAAGAGTCAAGTATTCCTCCTAAAAGAAAATCATTGCTGTCACAAGTACAGCATTCTGGTCGGACAGCCCCAAAGATGCAGCCCACTCTGAAGACCAACCTTGAGCAGCAGACAAAGTACCCCCCCAAGCATGCTGCTGCACAAGAGTTAAATGCTGGCCATCGATCTGTTGCCATTCTCATTCATAGAAAATGCTGGTTTCCACAGATTGATGGCCCATGCCTGTCCCAAATGGCAACTTCCTATTTTAGTGAACCTATTTTAGTAAGCGTGCCATGCCAGAGCTGAACAGTAGAGTTGCAGATTACATTAGACATGCATTAAAGCATAGTGCATCACACTATATCCACCTTAGCAAGGCTATGTGGACCAGTGGACAAACAGCAGCAGCTTGTTTCTGTGCATAACAGCACACTGGGCACAGTTGCCCGGTGCTGTACTTGATTTTGGGCCTGACAAAACATGTGTGAAGCAAAATTGTGGTGGTAGCAACACACCTGGTATTCAGCAGCATGCAACACTGACTATGACAAGTGTCACAGGTTCACACACAGCTGCAAAAATGCTTAATGTTCTGATGGACGAGACTGATGGGTGGCTACACACACAGTCACTCTTAGCAGGATTCATTGCAAGTGATAATGGCTCCAATGTAGTGAAGTGCATTAGTGATGGTGTTTTTTTCAGAGTGCCCTGCCTGGCACACTGCCTTAATCTTGTTCAGCAGTTTCTCAACCATGAGGACATTAAGGAAACGGTTACTGTTGCCTGTTGCATCTGTGTCCACTTTGCCGATTCTGCAAAGGCCAGTGACCATCTACGTGAGCTACAGTGCAATAACCATCTGCCTCAGCACCAGATGAAGCTTGATGTTATCACCAGGTGGAACTCTACACTGTACATGCTTGACCAGCTGTATGAACAGTATAAGGCTGTGTCAGAATACCTGCTGCTGCGCACCACTCATGACAGTGCTGGAGTGTCCATCACTCTAACAACAGAGCAGTGGTGCCAAATTGATGGGTTAATACACATTCTCCATCCATTTGAGCATGCTACATAGGCAGTGCGTGGGGACACTGCTTGTATAAGTCAGTCCATATCCCTCATACATGTGCTGAGGCAGACACTAGTGAATGTGCAACACCACACAGAGGGAAGTGGGGATCATGGCACTTGTGATCTAATGGATCACATGCTCCATGTGTTGGACACAAATATCCATGTATCTGGCATGTTACAGTCAGCTGACTTTGCAATTGCCACCATGCTGGATCCACGCTACAAACATGGTCTGCCCTCTATAATTGAAGGAGGTCATCAGCAAATACAACAGTTGACAGAGAACCTTATTAGATTGGTACATGCTGTACAAATGAAAAATGCATGCATTGCATCAAAAATGGGAGTTGCTACCACCACCAGCGGCTCACAGGGAACCAATCAGAGAAAATGGGCAAGGCAGAGCAGAAAACAGCAAGCAATCTCATTTGGGATGTTCTCTTCAGGTGGGAGTGCAAGATATGAAGGAAAAGGAGGAGGAGGAGGAGGACACAGATGAGACAGCTGGACTCCGGGCAGCAGAACACATGGTGCCCCATTGCCCCCTCTCATCACCTGATCTGACCTTACCTGAAACACCCATGCACTCCATACGCTGAAAAATATATTTCTGCCACTTTCTATCAGTGACAAGAACCCTGGCTCTTAGACAAGTACAAATAGCATATGAATGTAACATGCTAATTCAACAGTTAACATGACAAGCTGAACACATTTTGAGAAATGGTGAATCGTGGTCATCTTTAATGATGTGAGTCATTAATTACAAAAGTAATCATGAAGAGGCTTAACAACTTACAACATCAAATCCCACCAAAAAGGTTACTTTACAGTACCAGGTTAAGGTACACCGAAACTGCAATGGTTCCGGTGGGGGGCAGGGCAGGGGAAGTGTCATGCTGTCCTCACTTTCGAATGGATTCAAAATGTTCATGATTACTGCAGCTATGCAATCTCCATTGATTAGACAAGACATTATCCCCCTCCACCTAATTATTTACTAAACACCATCTCAACCATCTGTTTTTCATATAGTTCCTCCCTGTATGTGGGTAGCAGTGATGATTACTCATTAACGGTAATTGTATGGACACCAGTCCAGTGGCCAACATCACAGTTCTAGCAACACCCCTGTCTTTCATAGACACAACACAGCTCCTTCATAGCCTGGATTGATCATTTAGTCATCAAGATATGACATACGATGAAACCTCAACAGAGGAAAATGACCAAAGCAAGACCAAAGATAAGAAAAAATGTTGGATACTCATCAATCTGCATACCTGCTTTTACCTAACAAGTTGGAAGAAGAAGCAGAGAAAAAATGATGTATACTTACCATACCCCATGATGTCATTCAACTGAGGACATTCCCCACAGGAACATGCTGTGTGGTGCTAATGATTCCAATCCAAACCAAGGTCCAAAGAAGCACAGTACCACCAGCAGGTATTCCTGTTCCTCTATCAGCACTGCATACCTTGAAATAAGCAAAAAATTAAGAACAAATTTTGAGGATTGTTGAAAAGTCCCCTCATCACCACCCGTAACCGTCCACCCTCCCACAGAAGACCATAAAAATGAAGACATACTTACCTCAAGGAATGTGAAAGTGGAACCATCGCACAATTAAATAAATCCCCCAGATCTGGTTCAGCAGCCAGCAGCAGCAGCAGCAGCAGGATGGAACAATACTTAACTTCTCTGAAATTCCTGATGTTGACAAAAGCAAAAAAAAAAAACACAATTACTATCAAGCTCAGACAACCAGATGGCAGTAACAGACATACCACACTTGTATGAAAATTCCAATACTTACTGTCTGCATTCGGAAATTGGGAAGATCCATAGATCTCCCTCTCTCATGCCCCGGCATGATGATGTTATCCACAGCACACTGAAAAATAATATAACAGCAGTACAAGCATATTAGAACTAAAAATGCCATAATACCAACTCACCAACACCCTTACGTTGTACAGGAAAAAAAATGAAGACAGATACTTACATGTTCAGCAGCAGCAGTATGGACTGTGTGAAGATAATCCACCAGGCATCAACCATCCAGAACAGTAGTTCTTGTGGCAACCTGGCAAATGGTAGTCAGCAGGCAGCAAGCTACAGTGCCCCAAAATGTCATTCACTCCCCACCGCCAGGTAAGCTACTACCACAGAGTCAGTCAGTCAGTCAGTCAAAACAGCTAGACAATCAGTACAGCAGCACAGGGATAGGGGAAATGATAATTGTACATTTCTATCTCAATCAATTGAAACAGCAGCAGCAGGAGGAAAGAACTGCAAGTAGCAGCAGCATTTTTAGGAGGAATTCATTTTCTCTGCATGGGTTGGCACCCCTTTTCAGGTCCCTGAGGTGGTGGCACATCATAAAACATCAGGACTGACAGATCATTTCAGTCTCAATTTGATGTGATATTTTTTGGTAATGAATTCTGGACTTGTATGCCCTGTTTGGCACCAGCACAGTGAGTTTCAGGCAGAAATATTTGGCAAACAGGCCCTAAAACAGCTATTTAATGTCTGAGTTGGGGAGGGGTGGCATCCTAAAACATCATGGCTGAGACCAGATTTCTGTCTCAATTTAATGTATCATTTTTTCTGCAACTTTTCTGGATATTTTATGTGTGTGCTGCAGTGGCAGAAACAAGATAGGGTCTAAAGACAATTGTAAAAGTGGACCAAAGACCATCATTTGTTCTGGGTGGTGGTTTGGGTACCATAAAACATCATGGCTGAGACCAGATTTCTGTGTCAATTTAATGTACCATTTTTTCTGCAACATTTCTGGACATTTATCGCCTGTGCTACACTGGAAGAAACAAGATGTGGCCTAAAAACAACTGTAAACAGTGGCCAAAACAGCACTTTAATGTCTGGTTGCTGGAGGGGCACCATAAAACATCAGGACTGACGGCGCATTTCAGTCTCTATTTGATGAGACATTTTTTGGTAATCATTTCTGGACTAGTAGACCCTGTTTGGCACCAGCAACAGTGAATTTCAGGCAAAAATATTTGGCAAACAAGCCCTAAAACAGATATTTAATGTCTTGGTTGGTGGGAGGGCACCTTAAAACATCATGGCTGAGACCAGATTTCTGTCTCAATTTAATGTATCATTTTCTCTGTAACTTTTCTGGACGTTTCCTGCTTGTGCTGCAGTAGCAGAAACAAGATAGGGCCTAAAGACAATTGTAAAAGTGGACCAAAGACCATTGCTTGTTCCAGGTGGTGGTTTGGGCACCATAAAACATCATGGCTAAGACCAGATTTCTGTATCAGTTTAATGTAACATTTTTTCTGCAATGTTTCTGGACATTTACTGCCTGTGCTGCACTGGCAGAAACAAGATGTGGCATAACAACAATTGTAAACAGTTGCCAAAACAGCATTTTAATGTATGGGTGGTGGGGGAACCATAAAACATCATGGCTGAGACCAGATTTCTGTGTGAATTTAATGTAACATTTTTTGGGAAGCATTTCATTAACTTAGGGCCCTGTTTTACATGAGCAGAGCCAAGCTTCACTCTCACATAGCTTTGGAAATATGTTTATTCATAGTAAAGTTCTTATACTTGACATTTGTGGATAGGGTAGAAGGAGCAAGGAGGAAACACATAAAGAAAAATGGAGTAAGATTAAAATAGAAAGGTACTCATGGGCATGGTACTACAACAGGGGGAAGGGGAGGCGGGAACTGGGGAGTGGGGACATGCATGGTCAGGAGGACAAGGTTATTCATATTCATATATGAAAGGGGATGGGAAAGGAAGGGACCACAAACAACTGGAAAAGATAAAATAAACAAGAGGATATAGATCAGAAGACAAGGAGGACAGACAAGATTGTTTTTTTTTTTTGGTTTTTCTTTTTTAAGGGAGGGGTGCAGAACAAGAAGAGTGACAATAACAAAGAAAGGAGAAGAAAAAGAAAACAACACTGGCCCACCACCACAGCCACAGGCCATTCATTGCTTGGCACTGCCACCTGTGCCACCACCACCACCACCACCACGAAGCTCAAACAGAAGGTCCAACACCTTCTTCTGGTCTGCCATTATTTTTTGGAGATTCCCCCTGACCTCCTGGTGAAGCAGGTCAATGTCATGACAGACACTTTGGACCTCAGTGTGCACAGCCTCCAGGTCTGCCCTGATGACCACCACCTGACTTGGGGGGGGGCGGCAGGATGCTCAGTGTGGAGGCAGTGCTGTGGGGTCCTCCATCGTGCATCATGTGTGGGGGATGCTTCTGTCTCTTCCGGTTGCATCCTGCTGTTAGACCTCCTCCTCCCCCTGGTATGGTGCACCCGAGCCTCAGTGCTGCCCCTGCTGCTGTCTCTCGCTGTTTTGAGAGCCACTTTACATCATGGTGGTGCTGCAGGTGGCTCCTTTGACCAGAAGTTCCAAAGTAGGACTCTGGTTTCCCCCTTTTCACATTTTCTCCACAAAGGCTGCAGACAACCATACTTACATCATCTGCCTTTGTGGTTAAAAACACCCAAACTGATTATCTTTGGTTTGGGGTGGAGTGCAAGCTGATGTCCTGGGGGGCTTCTCCCTCTACATCATCATGCTAGGGCCGGGGGCTGGCAGATGCAGGAGCCATATGATCCTCCTGGGGGGGCAATGGGCTCCAAGCCCAAGTACTGCTGCCGATGGCTGACTGTGGCAGAGTCCACATCCTGCTGCTGGGAGGGGGAAGCTGCTCCTGCTGACAGTGCTGCAGACCGGGGGGTGGGAGGAACCTGCTTGTTCAGGGCCAACAACCAGTGCCTGCGGCTGCTGGGGGACAGAAGCAGGGGCCAACTGCTCCTGTTGCTGGGGGCCGGGCTCATTTATAAATGCATGACTGTTAAGTTGAATGCGTCATCCTCCCATTTCACTCTGTCCAGCTCCAGAGTCAGACCTACTCCCATGCATCATTATTTAAAAAAAAAGTTTTATTAAACTCCTAAAGAAAAAATGAAAAAAAGGGAGGAATGAAACACACACACACACTCGTACAAGATAAAGAGAGAAAACAGAACACAAGAGAAAGATAAACTTTTGCTAAATAAAGAAATAGGGGATGAACAGAAGTTCAACACACACATACACACACACACACACACACACACACACATAGAACACAAACTCTCACTCTCTCACTTACAATTCACCAAACTATATGTTTTTCACTCTTTCTCCCTCTTTCACAGTCTCTTCCTCTGTCTCTATCCTGAACTGTAGGAAAAGGATGTAGATTCAGTGGCTACCTGTCTGAGTACCGGCACACATGTGACCTGCAGTCTGCTTCAGAGAGCAAGTCATGTGACATGTCTTTCTTCCTAATTTTGCCTTAGTTAAATGCTAAGGTGAAACTTACCAGCAGAAGCTAAATTTAAAGGTGCAATTTCGCTGCACAATATGGGTGAAATTTCACCCCACTATACAGGCGAAATTTCATTCCAAGGTTGTAATTTTGTGAAATGTTCTGGGGGGCAAAATTGGTGATTTCGACAAAATTTCACCGGTGAAATCAAATTTCGCTGCATCCCCAGACACCAGTGAAAAAATCGATCCAGAAGCAAATGGTTTGATACCTTTTATTGGGCCAACATAAATGTCACAAAAAGAAAACAATGTCTAATCTTTTGGATCAACCAAGTCCTTTCTCGGATACTTAAGTCTTTTAAGTCACCGAGGAAGGACTTAGTTGGTCCAAAAACTTAGACATTGTTTCCTTTTTGTAAAATTTATGTTGGTCCAATAAAAGGTATCAAATCATTTGCTTTTGGATCTGTTCTTACAAGGACCAATATGGCAACTAATCTGTTTCTGTATGTCAGTGAAAAAATGATAATGTTCCAAAAACATGTGACCTACAAACACTCTCCTTCAATCGTGTTAAGTATTTTAAAAATACATACATTCTGACTACAAACACTCCCCTTCTATCGTGTTAAGGATTTTATAAACACATACATTCTGATTAATAGGAAATGTATAGATCTGCATAAAAACATAGATGAATGTTGTGTTTGATCACAGACAACACTAATGAGACATTTACTGGCACATCTGCATGCAGGTGCACGTGGTAGCTTTTTCCATCATATGCTTCTCATTGCAGTGCATCCCAGTTGAATGAGACATTTTGTCTGTGGAATATATGATACTAGAACATTGCATAATAGTTCAGCAAAGCTTGTTAGCATCCTTCAAAATGGTGATGTGTCTCCATCTCATTTATTAGTAAAGGATCTCCAAAAAACGTATGATGGTGATCAGTCGTACATACAAAATGTAAACATAGAAATTGATTTCTGCACATCTGAAAATGTTCCTGACAATCTCATTATTACATTACATGGTTGACTAACTGAAAAATTTGAAGTGGCAACACATGAAACATTTGATGTGGCATGTGTTTCATGTGGACAGCTGTTTTGCAAATCTTAGACTGTCAAAGAGGAGACTGTATCTTCCACCACATAGACATGTGGGCACAACTGCTGGCATAGTATTTGATCAGGTATGACAAAGATTCCATGAAATTTGTGATTTTTTGCATGTACTGTTTCACTAAAATAAAAGCAAACAAAATGCCACTTTGATCAGTAATTAATAACATGTACACGTTACCTCCACCACCACAGATTAAATGTTTTAATTTGTTTGAAAAAAATGTGATTAAAAAAACTGTTCCAGACAATTCTGAGGCTAACTACAAAAATAAATTGGTTAGCGAAGACAGAACTGATAAAATCACTAAAAGGATGTGTTATGTATTTGCCTAGTCAAGAAAATATCAAGACACTAAATCAGGACAATAGTATAACAATTTTAGTGACTAGTGTTCCAATGGAAGATAAAGCAATATGGAAGGATGTTGCCAGTATATAGAACGTAAACACTGAGCTAAACTTAAAGAGCAATAATTACCCGTACAATGACTTTGATGTTGACAGCATAAGAAATACACAGATGCTGGATGACATGAGGGAAGCGTCCCTTAAGGATTTCCATCTCAGCATAGCCCAGTGAAACTGAACCTCATAAGCTGCAAAAGAGTTAAAATGGCAAATGCAGAGTTAAAAAGACAATCTACAGAAGAAAGCTTAGGTAGCAGCAAACTAAAAATGGAAATCTAGCTAACCACAGAAAGCAACAGAGGAAATCCATATGACAACCCAGAGCAATTTTATTCTGCCTTATTTAATGCTGCATGTTATTCTAAAAGACCTGGCCAAGGAAGAGATCTAGACAGTCTCCCATATCTTCAGCTTTTTAGAGGTTTGGGGCCTTCTTCTAGCTTGTGACCACAAGCTTCCACATTACTTGAATCAGCAAACTGCCTTTCCAAGTATGATTCCATACCACTTTTTATTTTGCAAATATCATTATTTTGTGAATCAAGACAGCACCAAACATTCTAGCTTAAATACCAGGTAGTAGCTGTTCCCTCAAGAAAGTTCCCACAGAAAAGAATTCAGAAAGTCACAAACTTTCTAGCCCAACAATTTTGTAGCTGTTTCCTCCAGCAAGAAAAGCCCCAGACTTTCTAGTTCAACAGTGAATTGGCAACTCTCCTGCAAAAGAATTTAAAAAACTCAGACTTTTAGCAGTTGAGAGGATGGTACGAGCAGACTTGTGGACACACAACTGCTTGTAGCCTGGTCTTAGATGGATATGACCCGTAGACTGCTGGCAGAGGAACAAAAGGGTAGGAATATGCTCAGCACTTGCTTAATGCATTGAAAGCTTCCCATGCAACATCTTAGTAGTCAAGACTATAGGTTGTGACAGGGTGAGCCCTGTCTGAGGTGGATGCCCATGTGTGGGGTGTCCAGGGCTCCCCCCATTCCTTTCGCTCTTTGTTTCTTTGGTGCAGCTGCTCATGCTGGCAATGAAAATGAAATACATTTGCTGTATGGTTGTCTATTTTAGGGAGTCACATTTAATGATTTAATGGAAAGAAAAAGAAAAAGATATGATCAGTTTGGAAGCATGGTAACAGAGCGACACCCCCACAGTGACACCACGATGCCGATGCAGAATCGTCATAGAGCCACTGCAGCCACAATGCAAACAGAGCGATATGCCCCCCACAGTGTCAGCAGGTGCACTGACGGTGACTACAAAGACACTGTGTATCCCCCCTTTGCTGCCACTGGATACTGGACATTGAATAACCATTTGTTTTCTGTATGTTTATTATTTTTATTTTTTTATTTTCCGATTTGAATAAAATAACAATGCACATTTGCATTTTTTGCACCTGACTTCTGGTTTGTTGTGTCTGTTTTATCCCACACCTTCACAGTGGTATTAGAAGTGGGATTTCTGGTATGACTAGACTGTCTGGGAGATGTTATCAATGGGTATTAAATCAATGCCCAGACAGATGCAAAAAGATCAGGGTTTTGAGGCAAAAACATATCCATTGACCCATGCCATGGCAGTGAAGACTGGAGAGAAACTCAGACCTGGATTGGACCTAGGGGCTTCTGTGGAGCAGTTGCAGGCTATGTTGACAAGCCTGCTGCAATCTGCCAGTATCATTAATAAGCATCCAGTGAAACAGACAGATGGTCTGACTGTGGTATTCCAGATGATAGAGGCCTTGATGAT
Source organism: Neoceratodus forsteri (assembly GCA_016271365.2). Classification (NCBI taxonomy): domain Eukaryota; kingdom Metazoa; phylum Chordata; order Ceratodontiformes; family Ceratodontidae; genus Neoceratodus; species Neoceratodus forsteri. The sequence goes on along the minus strand of CM028133.1, from coordinate 591,043,002 downwards.
GTGGCTAATCCGAAAGTGGCTAGAGGCAGGGCAGCTTTGCCTGAAGACAGAGAAGAATGTGTTGGAGGTCAAGAAGAGCTCGAGTACAAGTGCTGCACACTTTGAGATGGAGAAACCAAAGGAGACTGTGGTGTAAGAATTATGTTCCTGTCAGTTAACTTCACTTAGGAGGGGATTCATTTCACACTCTCTAAAAAACAGTGAATCCACAAATAGGCTAGAGGTAGCTTGAGGGGAAGGGGATCCCTGCTACTGTCTGCTGTATTAGATGCTGATATGATCAGTTGAACAGGTAGCAGATGGTATGAAAATCATGCCAATAAAGTTAAGTAGGACAACAAAATAGGTGGCTAAACATCAAGGGCTGAACCAAAAATCAAAGAAGTACTTACATACAGTCACACAGTTTGGCATCCAGTCATCACTGTGCAATGAGAGCCAGCATAGTTCTTGCTTGTAGCTTTCTAATCTTTATTAGATCCAGGATAGAAAATCATCAGGCAGACAAGTTACATCCAGCATAGGGGTTACACTCCTTCCCCCATGTTACAGCCAAATGTTTTTGCACTTCTCACTCTTTGTCAAGGCTGGATAGCTGTGGTGAAGGTGTATGTTTTATACAAGATTTCCTAAAGTGACAGTGTTCAGAGAATTTCATTAGCATAAATAGAATAATTATTTTATACACACATATCTAACCTATAAATAGACATCCAATAAAATCCAAGGAAACACCAATTTGTGGACACCAAAATAATTATAATAAATAAATAATTAAATAAAATGGTACTAGGAAAAATAGGTATTGTACTAGAGCATTAGTTAGCTAGGATAAGAGTATCTAGATCAAGAGAAATGTTTTTAAATATTTTATATATATACCTCCAAAAAACGTATTAAATGTTCATGTTTTATAGACGCATAGTGTGTCTGAGATATTACCAGTATAAAAGGTAGATTTGATGCAATATGGGATTATTTAAATTGTTTGATGACTTTGTAAGTCATATGACTATGTGGTCTACATCAGGAAGTTATCTAAATAAATAAATACATTTTCACATTCATTATTTACAAATATGGTGACAGCTGAAAAGCATCATTTAGATCAGGTGGGACATAAGATTTTAACTTGTGTTGCAAAAAGTTTCATGTTGTAACAATCTGTTGTTTAGATTCCCCCCCTACCTAGATTGATGTTCCTACTTTTTCTATTATTTGGAACAAAAAAACATGTTCATTCCCCTTTAGTTTCACATGTTGAGCCAAAGCACTGATGTTATCCAGTTTATTAATGCTTTGAATATGTTGGCTTATTCCGTCTTTAAGTTTCTGTTTCATTTTGCCAACATAAAAACGTGAGCATTTCTTACATGTAGCTAGGTAAATTACATTTGTGGTACTGCAAGTTCCAAAATTTCAAATAAAATAGTAATTTCTTGTGACCGGATCAGTCAAAGTATTTCCTAACATGATGTGTTGACAGAAGTGGCAATTTCCACATTTAAAAGTTCCGCTTGGTAGAGGGGCACCCCTTTGATTACTATCTCGTTCATGTCGATATGTACTGTGGATTAAAGTGTCACATAGGTTTTTGCCTCTTCTGTATATGGCTCATGGGGTATTGTCAGTTACATGTTGTAATTTTCTGTCTGTGGATAATACATGCCATTTTTTGCTATGAAATTCTTAACCAAATAAGCCTGGGGGAGAAGGTGGAAATGAAGTTAGGGTTATTTCTCTTGCTAATGTTCCCAACATTATTAGTTGAAGTTCTTACATGGGGTTCCAATTACTGATTTTTGTTCATTTCATCCACTCTCCTCTTTGTTTGGTCTATGGTTTCTTTATTGTATCCCCTCTGATGAAATTTAGCTGCTAGGTCCATAGCATTTTTTTGGTAGTCACATTCATCTGAACAGCTCCTTTTTACCCATATAAACTGGCCTGTAAGGATGTTGTTCCTTATGTGATGTGGGTGACAGCTCTGGAAATGAAGAAGTGAATATCAGCACAGCCTGTACAAAGCCTGGTCCCTATTTGTATTGTACCACTCTAAATCAGACTGAGAAGTTAGGCAACATTCAGGTAACATGCACCAGCCTGATTTGCCATGGGGTGTGTGTGCAATGTGACCTTTTCAGGGCCCCCAGAGTTGTGTTGGTAGATGCTAACTCTGGACTGCATCCCACTCCAAACTCTCCTTCTGACTGAGACTAATGGTTCTTATATTATTTTTGACCCTCAGTGCAATTTAACACTGGAATCCCCAACACCTGTCTTTTTTACCTTTTCAACTCATTACACAATGTGTAAATGTGAGCTTGTTCCCAGCCTCATTAAAGGCATACTATTTCCCCAGTCATTCTACATGTAATTTGCACTGACATTCACTATAGTTTTAAAGAGTTTGTGCTTCTCAGAGAAATTCTAAAACTCAAACTAATATCAACAGAATTTGATGAAGGCTTTGCACAATTTCAGTCAATACAGTATCATATGAACCAAACCATCCTTTTCAAGCCTGAAAACCTATGGAATGCAAACTTTAAGGTACCATCCTGGCTAGACAACCTTATACCTGGTTTTGGTAGCTTGTGGAAATGGCTTTAGGTCATATTGGTTATTGTAGCATTCTTTTTCATGACCCAATTTACTGTTCTTTTACAGGGAAGAAATACAGTTTTGAACCTGAAATCCCAAACTGCAAGACCACATAAAACCATCAGTCCTCTCTACTCCAACTCATAATCACCATTCCCAGGAATAACAACTTTTCCTTTTAACCTCAGAGAATGAGCAACATCAGAGAAAACTACCAAGAAGTGTTTAACATTATAATGGATGATACATTTTGGGACAATTTTAATGTTATTACATTTGTAGAGCTATATCAAATTGTTAACTATCAATCTATTTACTCTAAAAGGATAACAGCAGCGCTATGGGAATTTTATAACCTTTTCTATGGCAGTACAATTCCAAATTCCCCTTTTGTGCAATGTTGCTTATGTCTAAGATGGTTTAAGAAAGCACAGCACTACATCTCCACATCTGCAAGGTATCATTACATTATCCCAAACATGCTTGCCTGACACCCTGTAGCCTTATGCCAAAATCACAACAGTGGGGATTTTGCCCACCCCCCCAAATCCTAATTAAGTGTGGTGCGGGGGACAAAGCCCCCCAAACAAGGAAAACAGGAAAAATCCCACTGTCAGGAGTTTCCATTTCAGGATTTCGGCATTTGGCTACAGGGTGTTGGGCAAGCCAATGCCAGGATATCATAATGTATCCATCTGTAAAACATCTGCAGTGCTGCCACTCTGTTAATAACTGCCAATTTATTATAAGCTGATAATCTAGCAATAGCTGCCAATACATTAGTTAACACCATTATTCAATAGCTGACACTATATCAGTAACTACACCCTGCATTCAACCTCTATATATGCCCATTCTGGCCTCTGCTTTTACCGAGCTAAATGGCAACATGGGGGGTGGGGGGGCGGAGATACCAGGTAAGCTTTCCTCAAGGATCTTGGTCTGAGCGTCGCCCAGCAAGAATGAGCCTTATAAGCTACAAGAGTTAAAATGGCAAATGCAGAGCTTAAAAGACAATCTACAGAAGAAGGCTTAGCTAACCACTGACTGAAAACAGTAATCTAGCTAACCACAAAAAAGCAAAAGAGGAAATCTATATGACAACCCAGAGCAATTTTATACTGTCTAATTTAATGCTGTTTATTTTTCTGAAATACCTGGCCAGGTATGTGATCAAGACCATCTCACATATCTTTAGCTTCTCAGCAGTTTGGGAGCTTTTCTAGCTTGTGACCACAAACTTATGCTTTACTTGAACCAGCAAACTGCCTCTCACACTATGATTCCATAACACTTTTTATTTAGGCAAATACAATTTTTCTGTGATTCAAGAAAGCTCCAGACTTTCTGGCCTAATAGCCAGGTAGAAGCTGTTCCCTCTAGAAAGATACCACAAAAAAGTATTCAGAAAGCCCCAGACTTTCTAACCCAAGAATTATGTAATAGATGTCCTGCAAAAGAATATAAACACTTTGGACTTTTAATGGTTGAGAGGATGGTAGGAGCAGGCTCATATACACACAGCTGCTTGTATCCTAATCTTAGATGGGTATTGGCTGCAGGTTGCTGGCAGAGCAATGAAAAAGTAAGAATATGCTTGCCACTTGTTTCATAGAGTGATAGTCTCAAATGCAACTTTTTAGTTGTCAAGACCATAGGTCACTAAGGCTACTAGGTTAGGCGGTAACTGCCTCATAATCTGAATGATAATACTGTATTATTATACAGCTCAGCTATGAATGCTAATATTATAATAAAACTTAGCTAGGTCAGTTTGCTTTGTAACTTAAAGTTGCATCCATAAACATGGTCAGATATTTCCTGAAATTTCTGTGATATTGCTGGAGAAATTCAGTGCATGCCTGCAGTACCACTATGGGCTACCAAAGAGAATCGCTTTAGATATTTTGTGAAATGTCTGGAAATATCTGAACATGTCAATGGCTGCAACTGTGGATTAGAGCTCAGAGCTATAGACCATAAGACTTCTGGGCATAGGAAATAGTAATTTGGGGATAGTGCTTTTGCTGAATTGAGAAATAATAGCTTTTGAACTAGTAATATGGGGATATCGCTTTTGCTGAATTGATAAATACTAACTTTTGTCATATATTTCTGAGATTGCGAGTACTGACTGTTATCTACTTCAGTGAGTAGAAGATACACTAGTAATAAAAACTACTTAAACTATTCCAGTATGCCCCAGGAGTCTTCTATAACTACAAAATATAAAATAGAGGACTCATGTTGTTTCATTTGATCCCTTGGCATGGATGCCATCTGAATAAATAATGTTTTCAAAAATACAATAAATGAATAAAATTAGATTACCAAATTAGTGAAAACTCTTATGAACAATACATAATCCATCCTTTGCATTGAAAAAAGAACAGTAGTTGATACTCTCAAGTTGTATCAGGTGAGGCAAATTGAAGATATGGCACTGAGTTTCTGGGAGTCAGCATTAGAAGTTTGCTGTTTGACTGATTTATTCCCCCTGAGAATAGGAGGTAGACTTGACTATTATGAAGCCTACATACCTACAGCTGAGTACAGAGCTTCCAGAATATTGAGCAATAACGGGACATTTTGTTGTAATATGCAACATCTGTTCCATTTACTGTGAAACTGAAAACATATTTTCTGCCAGCATTGTCCACACTCTTAAAATGATGACAGAACTTCATGGAATGACAGCTGCTGGTCTTTTGCAGAAACTAAAACCCAAAGTTGAAAAACAACAGGAAATCTTGGCTTAGTACTAGCACATATGCATGGTATGAAAGTGTATTGGTTCCATAGAAATTCAAAGGTGATATGTGCATTGAGGGAGTATGGATCCTCAACTGGACTCCTCATGCTCAGTTGTGCAGAGTATGGCTGGGATGAAATGAACCAACTACTTCAATGGGCAAACTCTGACACTAATGGAATAATGTCATTGACACTTGGGGAAAATGGTTCATTATATCCAGTGTCAGTATCATGCAATTTCCATCATTGATTCCATGCACTGCTGAGAAGTAGCCTTTCAAAGGAGAATCATCCTTTAGGCTTTGTAGATCAGCATTTTTGGAGAGTTTAGTAATAGTCCAATGGTGCACCAATTATAAACATTACTATGGATAAAAGATGCAACATGTATTGGAGAAGCAGACAGCACAGACAACACTATGGCACTTGTCAACTGCCACATGAGTATAAAAATACAGTTCTGCAATAACTAACTGAGCAGTTCTAACTTCATAAATGTAATACTTAATATGAGAAAAATGTTAGAAGCTGATCATGCTGATACTACAGATGCTGCTTTGATTTTCCAAGATGAGTTTCAAACTGTGTACAGATGAATGACTTGTTCTTTGCAATATAGCATCATCTCAAGGCTAAGTCCACAGAAAGAAAGTATGACTTGCACAGAACAGAAGAAGTTTTCATTAATGACTACAGTCCAGTTATTCTTTTAATGCGGCAGGCAAAAGCTGATGTGCAGTTCTTTGATGACTCAATATTAGATCACTGTCCAGTATTTTGTTTACAAAAAATTAAAAAAAACACCCCCTAGATTTATAAACAAAAGGTGTATAAATAGATCAGATGAAGAGGCTTACAAAAGGCAACTAGAGCTAACAGACTGGGGAAAGGTTATGAATTCTGATGATTTGAATACAAGAGTGGAACAGTTTAACGGTTACTTAAGTAAGTTATTTGACAAGCATTCCCTGGTTACAAAATGGAGGGTGAAAGGGTAGATTTATCTATGGCTAGGTAAGAACTTGAAGGATCAAATAAAACATTGGTAGGCATTTAGGAGACAGTGTCTAAAGAGTAGGAATGAGGAGACTTTAAGACAATACAATATGTTAAGAAATAAGGTAACAAAGGAACAAAACAAGGCTAAGTCTAAGGCTAAGGCTATTGAATGCAGTACAGTGCAGTGGGTTTAGGGTCTGAGCTGCAGATATGGAGACTAGGTTTTGAATCCCACAGCTGACTAGGTGCATACTGTATGATCCTGAGCAAGTCACTTAACTTCCTTGTGCTCCCAGTTCTCATCTGGAAACAAGCTTCTGCTTGGTGTGCTACTCCTGGTTAAGCAATGTTCCCTTTCCCTTAAGTCAAGTTACTATGAACAGATGCAACTTAAGAATATAAAAGATCCAAAGAAATGTTGCCAGTCTTTTAGACAGTGGTATAGTCCTAAGAAAGAAAGGAGTATTCAATGCATTAAAGTGGGTGATGAATTGATTCAGGATATCGGGGCTATATCTGATCATTTTAATACATTTTTTTTCTTGAAAACAATAAGTGCCAGAAATCTAGAGACAGAGAAGCAAGAAGAGGGCCCGGTTAAGCAGAATATGGTATCAAAAGTAAAAGAGGTGCCCTCTTTTATATTTGAAAAAATAGATGAAAAAGAGGTACTGAAATTGTTGCAGAGTTTGGAGGTGGGAAAAAGTGGGTGGTTGGATGAGGTACCCACTCAACTATTAAGGATATCAGCTAATCAAATCAAAGGTCCATTGACTATGTTGTTTAATCAATTACTGGAGAATGGATTAGTCCCCAAAATTTGGAAGGAGGTTGGTGTAACCCCAGTTTCTAAGGGTGGGGATAAACTAGCTATATCAACTAAAGGCCAATATCACTACTGGAGATAGTTAGTAAGAGTCTAGAGAAGTGCATTCTCCATCAATTGTTTGCCCACTTGGAAGGGTATAAATTGCTTGGGGACCAACAGCATGGTTTCTATAGCAGTCAGTCCACCTCAATGGCGCTGGCCAGGTTTGCAGATTCTGTCCTGTTGGCTACCAAAAAAGGGGAGACCAATGGGGCAGTCTACATGGATCTGGCTGGCACCTTTGATACAGAGAACCATGAACTCCTGCTGGGCAAATGAGGAAAAATGGGAGTCAAGGGGATCCAGTTAGAGTGGTTTAGGATTTATTTGTTTGGTCATAAACACAGAGTTAAAATCAATGGTCATCTGTCATATATGGAAGATGTTAAAGCAGGGGTCCCTCAAGGATTGATGCTAGGCTCACTTTTGTTTTCAGTTTTTATGAATGATATGCTGTTCATTTTTCCATTGAAAACAGCATACTTTATTCTGATGATATTGTCATCTGGGACTCTGGACCAATTATAAATGATATACTGTACAGTACTAACATTCCTACAAAATAAGTATAATATTTTGGCAAACTGGATTAAGGAAAAGTGAATGCTTACAAATAAAAGTAAAACAAACGTGATGCTATTTGGATCCCAACAAAAGATTTTGAAACAGGGCCTATTACAAATTAAGGGCCAGAATGGCTCTTTTCTTCCATCAGTAACTACTTACAGACATTTGGGCATATATGTGGGCCCCTGCTTGGGCATGATCCTCCACACTGACAGATTGGGTAAGAAAATACACCTACAATTAGGATTCTTGTATAGGAATGGGAACTCCTTGATTGTCCAGACTAAAGTAACTATAGCTAAGCAGGTTCTTATGCCTACCCTTGAGTATGGTAATGTTATATTTTACCACTGTAATGGCATATTTGAGTCTAAATACAAAACACGGTACAACAACTTATGACATTTGTCCTTAGGGCTCCATTAAGAACTCATCATTGTCATCTGTATACCAAACTGGGAGCATTATCTCCAGAGAGGGGGTTAAAGGGTCATATAATTACCTTTGCATATAATTTTGCTAGATCATCAGAACCTCAGGTTTTATCAGATTCCCTGATACAGAAAAACAGTGAGTAGTGCACTAGAAATAGTAGCTTTACATCCTCTCAAACTCCTGCCTTTAAACTTCAAATGAGCAGGAAGGCTTTTACATGGTACACACCAACTTTGTTAAAATAATATGATAAACTGATTAGTAGAGCTAACAGTGTTTTACATTTTAAACATATGTTGCACAAACTTTTGTACACTGAACACTTGTGAAATATACCTAATTGTGTTAATTGTGCTATTTGTATTTTCTTATGTATGTGATGTCCTATATGTCAGGCATGGCTAAAAACGAGCAGGGCCCAGACCATTTGCTGGTAAAAAATTAAAAATGAAAATGAAATAATGGAATGGTTCTTGCACACTATGTAACATCATAAGTCACAAAACATAAGCAGACAGAGTCACAGGAACTATAGGAGGACATGTCTTCTACCTGATCACTAAACTTCTAACTCTGGTCCCTAAGGTTAAAAACACACAGAGAGTGAGGCACAAATGAAGCAAGTGACTGGCTCATTGGCACAAACCCATATGTCAAGTCCAACAAGCCAGATCAGTATCATTCAGATTTTCAGGCTACAAGTCTACATTCATGCTAGTGGGCAAATCAATAATGCATCAGAAAAGACTCATGACAAAGCCAGCAACACTTGAAAGTTCAGAGTTAATCTCTGTTGAATATTTATTATATGTTCTATACATGCTCTTATGTCCTGGCCCAACATTGTGCCCCTGTGGGCTTCCTCAGTGGAAGAGAAACTATTTAAAATGTCAACAGTTACAGTTAATATTAAAATCATAAAAAAAATCACAAAATGCAAAGCTCTTAGAATTCCCTTTACCAATCTCTATTACGCTAAACACCTTACGTATCTCCAAACCTATGAATTACAGCAATAATTAATAGAGTATTCCACATAATGCAGTTGATTCAGTGTATTCTAATATACATATTCCTCATATTTAGGATTTATTTATAGATTTCCCATGCTTACAAGTCATCATCTTCCCCAAACCAATAGTGAATTTATTTATTTATTTTATTTTTTTTATTTCAATGCTTCAGAAGCATCCTTTGAACAAGATGCTCTTTTGCAAAGGTTCCATGTAGTAAAACATGAGCAGACAGAGTTACACAAAATAAACAACCAGTGACAACAGAAAAACAACCATAAAGTGATGGTTACAATAATCTCCCAGGACCTCCCGAGAGTTAGGGGTACAGCTTGGCAATGACAAGGAGCAACCTGGTAATGAGGCATTGTAAAGGGGGCAGCCTAGAAGATAGGTGTTGTCAGTCAACTGTTTCTGGTTAAAGATGAGGGAGGACGAATAAGGATTCGAGTGAATTTAAAGTTTTAGCTAGAGTGATGATAGAATGCTTAAGTAAAATAAATGTGCTACTGTATAATTGATATTTATATCTTCAAATAAGTTGAATTACTATTGGACATAAACATTTTATTACATCAAAATATATTATATTATAATGGATAAGTACCCGTTTTGCAAAGTTCAGCAGTGTTGTGCTTTTCAGCACACTCTAATTCTCTGATTGTAGTTATCTTTTCAGAGAATACATCATGCACATAATTAGTTTCATTTCAAATAGTCAGCACATTATCAGCAATTTCATCATAACTCCTTGATAACAGAATTATACTATTGTACATCAAGAAGGTTACTTTATACAAAGACTCTTGTTTAAGACATGTTTAGTATACTCCTTTGCAAAGTAATCATGAATCCGTTATCAGAACCCCTTGGGTTAAATGTTCTATTCTTTATAAAAAGTCTTACTAGTGATAACAAAATTACTGGACTCATTCACTCTTAGTAGTGAGAAAAAAATGTGTGATGCTCTTCATTTTAGACACCTAGGCATTCAACAATTGGTGATGTTCTTCATTCTAGGCACCTAGGCATTCAACAGTCTGTGATGCTCTTCAGATCTCCTCACCCCCTCACAACCTTCTGAGTGCATCTTCTATTGCTAAGCTCTGCACTGTCCCCAATCACTTCCTTGTCCTACTTTTATTACAGCTAGTGCTCATCCCTCTACAGTACAAGTCACATTAAACTGTTCCACCAAAGAGGTGGATTGGTATTGATTTTTACGGATGGCAATGCACTGGCAACTTATATTGCATTATTTTTCAGTGCTTAACCAGCTTAAGAGCAATTGTTTTAAGATGTTTTTGCAACTCATTAGGACTGCAGCTGCAGTTCAGTCACAATGCAATGCAAAATTCAGATTTAATTCTTAAGAAACAGTTTGTACATGGCTTTATGCTGGATCCAGCAACACTTATGCAACTCAACTAGAACTGTTAAAGCAAATCATTGGGGGAACAGTTTAATGTGACCTGTACTGTAGTTTGCCTTAATGTCCTATCCTATACTATCCTATCCTCCCTCCCTTTTTATTGCATCCCTACCCGTAATTCATTCCTCTCTCCTACATCTATCTTACATGGATATTATAAGGGTACTTTTCTTTGTAAAATCACACCCTATTCACTTCCTGAATATCACCTGATGGTTTTATTTTATTGTATTGCTCATATATTTCTATGTTATTCATTATTGTTTGATTAAATTGTACCTATTGTTTTCTCGTGCCTGCACTATACTATTATTGCCTAAGCATCCACTGTTTTATGATTGTACTGTCTTTGTTTCAATAATGTTTTGTTTCTGTAAACTCCTGGGTCGTGCCTGAAAATTATTCAATTGTACCTATTGTTTTCTCCTGCCTGCACTGTATTATTATTGTCTAAGCATCTACTGTTTTATGATTGTACTGTCTTTGTTTCAACAATGTTTTGTTTTTGTAAACTCCTGGGTCATGCCTGAAAATAGTCATTGCTATGGCTAGTGCACCTTACCTGGTCAACAAAAACTAACTAAATAAATAGGCACCTAGGCATTCAACAATTTGTGATGCTCTTCATTCTAGGTACCTAGGCATTCAACAATTTGTGTTCTTTGTTCTAGTTATTTATTTATTGAATTTTGTTGACCTGATAGGCACACTGAGACTAGAAGTCCCTTTTTCAGGGGAGACCAGGGGGAGGAGGGGGATAGAAATGGTCACCAACTGAAATTGAACCAGATTAAGCTGTTGGTGGTAGTTTTTTAGGCACATAGGCATTCAATAATTTGTGATACTCTTCATTCTAGGCAACTAGGCATCCAACAGAAAAGAATGTCCATTTATATTGTTGGTACTGAGGGCAGAAAGTGGTCAACCAGGAATTCCCCTCCACAGGGCCTGATGACACATGTTCTGACAACATAGTAATGGTGCCCTCTCCCCATACCTGCTTGCCAGCCCTTGCCTGGCAGCAGCACAGCATTGACCCCTGATTCCAGACATGGGGTGGTTATGAACAGGCCAGCAACAGTGGTATGTTACTCACCCCCAACATCCCAAAGTAATACATGGTATATATTCACAAAGCTGGGATATGGTATGGAGTCCCAGAAGTTTACAAGGCAGCTATTATATTTGTAAACTGTCATATAGTCTACTAATAATAAGATTAGTATGCTGTAAATATGCATACAGAGTTTATAACATTTAACTGTTGCACAGCTGTGCATATCAGTTTCAACATGTGGGACCAGTATCGAACCTGCAATTTATACAGTGAAACCTTTATTCATATCGGAATGTAAAAAAAAAGTTCTTGCTGGTGCTATTAACTAAGGGGCACCCTTTGTTGGAGCAATGAAGACTTCTTTCAATGAAAGATAAAATAAAAGTTGCATTTATTTTAAAAACAAAGATGGTCTGGACAAATAGACAAGGGAACAGTCCCCCCTATCAACTTTTTACAAGCATGCTTTTTCAAGGTATGGCTGACAGCAAGGTTCAAGCCCATTAAATACCAAATTCATCTAAAGGTATAGCTACTTTAGGACATTCATTGTCATTTAAAGGCTGTAGCAGTACACTGAGGTATAAATGTCCACATAACAATAAATAAAATCAAACCACATCAATATAAACACAGCATCACTTAGTATGACACAAATGAATTTTCAACATTATGGCACAATCTAACAATGCTGTGCTTATTTCATAAGAATGGTATAGTCTCTAGATCTTTGATCAGCCATAGACAGTCCTGAGCATCTGTGTTAAATATGTTATGCTGACCACATGGTGAAACTGCAAGATCAAAGACCATCACAGTGACAGGATTTCAGCAAATACCTCTGGTCACTGTGATGATCTCTGCTGACACCAGGACTGCATCGCCTGGTGTTTCACCCACTCCCCCGAGACAACTCCAACTTAGAGTTGCATCCTTATAGACTGGGGTGTGTGGTAGGATTAGCCCCCCCACATTGAGGGGTTCACCCCTGATAGAAATACAAGACATCCCCAACAGTGCAATGCCGACACTCGGCATTGCGGCTGTCACTGTTGGGGATGTCGGTGAGCCAGATGGTGCCTCACTATAGTAACAACATTTAATATCTAGTGTCCTTCTATCCTCACGACTTTCTTGTTGTAATCAACCCCCTCACATCAGGTAACACTTTTTCCAAACCCAGAAAATGAAACCTGTGCAACCCCAAGCTTGCTCCTGGTGTCAGACAGTGTATAGCCTTGGCATGTACTTTTTTGCCATCACAAATAGTTCTTAAGTGCCCCCACCTGAAATTGCTGGATCACCTTTCCAATATAAAATCTCCCATTTGCACAAATAGCAGCACAGATGTCTCCCTTACTATCATAGGTTATGTGACTACCCCATTTAATTCAACTCACCATATGAGAATTATCACATTCTTTATCCTTTGGAATAATCAGGCAGACCTTATACCATCCACAGGCACTGACCCCACAGGAGCCGCAAACAGAAGTTTCTGTGTATTAATACTGGGTTGTGTATTATGTACCAAGTGGTCATTAAGATTATGCCCTCTCCTGAAAATCACCTTAGTTTTCTCTATGTCTCTCAAATGGGGTCTGCCTGTAAAATGTTTGCGTTTGCCCATACCACATTCTTAACATGGTAATAAAGTGGGGAATACATAGTGATGACTTTTATAGTGGTTAATAGCATCATGTACAGTCCTATTCAAATTCTGATTATACAATAAAACGTCTTTGGATTGGTTACTTCAAACTTTTCAGCAGTTTTAATGATTTCACTATCAATATCCCCACTGCCTAATGTGCTTTGATAAAGCCTGATGTTGTTTCTAAAAAACAAACTCAGTACTGCAATTATGTAGGCATGTAAATACTGGCCTTTGGGAATATTTGAAATTACATACCTCAGATGACTATTCTTAGAGAGTAACCCTATTGTTCAATCAGTGCTTTTTCTGAAGAAAAAGCTATCCAGAATTGCTGTGCCATCCTTAAAAAAATAACAGATTCAAAAATGCTATCCTATTCAAGCTACTGTTTAAGCTAAACCTTAAAGCTCATTTGTAACATGCAGGAAATGTAGAAACTCCACTGATGTGTCACGGCTGCTCTTCCAGATGAATCTGACATAATCTATAAAGTGTTTCCATAGTTTGAGATGTTCATGATATGGATTTCTATCAGGGTTTTAGATGATGTCATACTCCCATCATACTGGGTATAAATTTGAGAAATTCAGAGCAAATGTCACCCCATTGCTGTACCCAACACCTTTAGATTGATGGTTCCCTTAATAGAAAATCAGTAACAGTTCTGACATTTTAATAAAAAATCCAAAAGATAGTTTCAATCTGGGTCCTTCTGACCCAAAAAATATCTTAAAGCTAAGTCCTCCCCTTATAGGGGATGTTTAAATAAAGGGACTCAATGCCCAAAGTTGCCAAAATGTAATTATCTTGTTCCTGTATGTTGCTGTATATTGTCCAAAATATGCAGTACATCCCCAGTATCTTTCATGTATGGCCTTAATTCAGAAACAAATGGTTTAATATGCATATCTTTACTAATTTAGTCAGCAGTTCAATGACCAGCCCTATATCACTGGTGATAGGACTGCCGGTGGGATTTTCTAAAGAAGGATGTACCTACAGAAGTGTGTACATCACAGGTTTAACTGGAAAAGGTACTTTTAAAAGTTTTTCACTCTCCGTGGTTCTCCCAGATTCAGAGGCTGCATCTATCTCTGAATGTATTGTTATTTTAAAAACACAAATCAGGTCGAAGTTTAGTTTCACCTTTCAAATAAAACATTTTTTGGGCAGAAGGCTGCCTGTAAACTTCCTTTTCAAAGTTAGCAGTGTTGAGAACTAACATGCCATCACCCTTGTCTGCAGGTTTAATGGTGATAGCATGGTTGTTCTCAATGTTTTTGATAGCCATTCTTTCTGCATGATGACATTATAAATTTTCAAAGGAGGTTCACAATTAAGTCCTCCAAGTCCAGTTCACATTTTTTGTGGAAAGTCTCAATTACTTTTGAGGAAGAAGGAAAAATGTTGACACTAGCTTTAGTGGATTCTGCATAGTTTTCACAGTTTCTACTGGGTTATTCATATTATCATTCTGTTTTCTAAAAAAAAAAAAAGAAAAAAGCATAGGCTCACATTTCTGCACGTTGGTATAAGTCAATAATGCAGTCAAAAAGTTCAACACAGCCTGTGGTGCAAACAGTAAATCTTTGCTTAAAATGTTCAGTTCATCAGAGGAGAGATTAGGGTGATACATTGTATTTATTTATTTAAGTTTAGGAATAATACCTTTGAGTCAATGACTCATTTTTAAAGGTTCTGAGTCAGTTAAACAAACATATACGACAACATAACACATAGCACAGCAGTGGATTACAAAATAAGGTTACAGAGGGTTGCACATACTTTTAAGTTTAACTAATACATAGGAGTCTAGGTTTCACTAGTACATAGGAGTCAAACATTATACATTTCACCAGTACATAGGAGTCTATTATTGTAGGTAACAACACTAAGTGCAGGCATAGTAGTGTTAGAAACAGGAAAGAGGGGGAGAGGTCAGGGATTGAGTCTCTGCTGGGTAGTACAGGAGGCAAGTGGGGGTGGGGCATGGATGGTTGCCAAAGTGGTAGGCTGAGCTTACCAGTGGTGGCCAGAGGTGAGAATGTGGGGGTGGGAAGTAGCCCAAGGTAGGCATATTCAGATGTTCACTGATGTAGTTGATGGAGTGGGCGATCTGTGGGGGAGGGTTGACAGTTTGTTGTAGTGTAGACTATGCAAGGTAGGTATTTTGTTGGTAGGGAGATTTATTGAAGAGATCGGGGGGAAGGGTACGGGGGAATTTATAATATTGCTTTCCACTACCTCCTCCTATGATTCCACTCTTGATTTCCTGTATCTCTGGTTCCATTTCTTCTTGACCCCCTTCCCCCATCCATGGTCATTTTCTAAAATGAGCAGAGCACCTTTTGTTTTGCTTCTCAGTTCATACAGTTCCCTTTTGTCCTTCAAGTTTGTTTCTCTGTTCTCATCTACAAATCTAGAGCTGGAACCTTCACCATCTATGTCCAGACCTGAACTTTGGTATAGGATAATTTCACTCCTGCTTTTCTTTAAAGTAGATTTATGACTTTTATTGGCTTCAAATCCTGCTGCAGTAGGATACTCTTTTGTTAGCAAAGTCCTGCTAATCAGTGACAAATTTCTTCTTTATTTGTCATGCTCAGAAATTGCATTTCTCAGTTTATTTAGTTGTGTAGTGAAGCCTTCCTTTGTTTAAACATTTGAAATGCCTTGTCTTTCACATTATGTTCTAGCATAATAGCAGTATCTGGTTAAAGTAACTTCAGTTTTTTTGTGCTTCGAGGAGGATTTTATTCCATTTATTTAAGAAAATCCTCTCTATCAAGACCAGATGCTGGTTGTTTCATAAGGTGAAAAACTTTCAGAATCCTGTGGACTTCTAAGTAGTCTTCAAGTGTGGTGCTCTGCCAATATAGACAGTGTGTCTCCAAAGCTAATTTTTCAAGTTCTCTGTATGCTGCAATAAAATCACTGTTCTGGGATAAATCTCTTTCGGCTGTTACTTCAGGATGTAAGGGACTCAGTAATGGACTCTGTGGTCCCGTGTGCTTAAACAGTAAAGTAGATAAGCTAAATGTTTTCCCCTCTGCCACAATGTATGTTTCTCTTCATTAGACAAAAGTTCATACTTTCAGTATTGTACAACATTTCATACATACAGTAGTCCAGCATGCTGTGTTTATGTTGATGTGGGTCAAGTCTATAATTATGGCAAATGTACTGTATAACAAGAGAGTCCTGAGAAGTGAATAACACTAGATTTTTAATGCAGGTGCCTAGCACTGACCAGGGCTAAACAAAGATCTATAGATTGTACCATTCTTATGAAATATATGCAATATTGTTAGATTTGATTTTGCCAGTATTTTAAACATTCATTTCTATCATATTAAGTGTTAGTGATACTGTGTTTCTGTTGATGTGGCTCAAGTGTGTTTATTGTCATGTGAATATGCATACCTTTGTGTACTATACAGCCGGTTAATTACAATGTATACCCTTAAATAACTATACCTTTAAATGTATTTCATATTTAATGGGCTTGAACTTTATTGTTAGCCCTACCTTGAGGAAAGCATACATTGTGTCATGTGAAATGTTGGTAGTAGGGACTGTTCCCCATGTTTACATGTCCACACCACCTTTGTTTTTAAAATAAATGTAACATTTATTTATCTTCAATTTGAAGAAGTATTCATTGCTCCAACAAAGGGTACGTCAAGCAGCAGAGTGATATTAGTGCACAGCTTTTCTTCTGCTCCTGGTACATTATGATGTGTACAACCAAACCTCCACAATGAGGGCTGTTTCTTTTATAATTAAGGGTTACCAGTGACTTGTAGTCCAGGTAAAAAGTAAACAAATTTGGTGGTGTTATATTTTATCTATAAAATTAGATCTTCAGTGAGTTGGACAAACTTACCGCTTACTTGAGCCAGCAGCACTTTAGCAGCATCTCTTTCTATCTGCACTGTGTACTGGTACTAAAGTCCCTCATGAATTATGCATTAGTCAGTCTTTCCACTCTTCATACACATCTCATGTTTGTGATGTAGCCATCCTGATACATAAAAACCTGTCATTCCAAGTCTTAAAATATCAATCAGACTGCAGGTAAATGGGTGTTGGTTCAAGATCAGCTATACAATAGCCCAGTAGTTCTTTGTAGCAAGTATGCACCCAACTATGACAAGTCTACATTTTTCCAATATAGTATCCTTAAATTAGCCAATCCAAAGAGGAAATAATTTGGTACAGTGATTTTAACATGATTTTGTATGCAGACATGGACAACTCCTCAACTAGGAAATATCAGTTACATAAAGTCTTACAAGTTGTAAGTGGACAACAAGGTAACCTGGATCTATGTGAAATTTGGAGTATCTTACACCCCATGACCAAAGATTCTTCATATTATTCTCACATGCATTTGACACACACCAACATAGACTACTATGCTTCCCATAAGTAGTGAAGGAGGTGGCATCATACACATATATTCCAAAAATTATAACTGACTACTCCCCCTAAAGATTGATCTTGAGTGTGAGGGAAGGGGGTCAAACAGGGGAACACTGATATAGCATCGGATCTCATCCCCCAAACCAGACAAGAATTCTTGAAACAAGTTCAATCTGACATCAAAAAACACTTGGAGATAAACAAAGGTTCAGAGGATGATACTGGTATGGGAAATATTAAAAGAGTTTTTGAGAGGCAGAACATGTGTGTATTTGGCCAAACTAAAAAGGACAACCAAGCAAAGCCAGAGCACCTAGAAATCTGAAACTGAGCTAAAAAGAAAATACATTGCAGGGAAGTATAACACCCTTACTAATTTAATAATGGAATATAACAAGAACATGTCTTGACAAGTAGAGAGAGCCATGACATACCAGAAGTCAAGATATTATGAAACCAGGAATAAATGCAGTAAATATTTGGAATACTAGCTTAAACAAACTCTGGTCAGAGCTGATATGGCTGTGGAAAGCTTTTAGGAGTGGCAAGAGTGCTGAAGAAAGAACAAGTGGTGCTCTCGCTGCACCTGAGTCAGCCTGCCACCTACTGAAGGATGTAGCATAGCTGAAGCAGCTACAGCAAGAGAAAGTGAGGATGTGACTAATGTCTGTATAACACTCATGAAATCACACCTGGAATACTGCTTCCAGTTCTGAAGGTTGCATCTGAGTACAAACATAGACAAAGTGGAGGTGGTACAGTGGAGGGCAACTACAATGGCACAGGACCTATGGGATAAGACCTATGGGGAAAACTTAACCAAGTCAATATTTAAAATATTTATTTCATTTGGGTAAAGCATTTAAATCATTTTAAATATTGACTTTTTGCAAAATATGCCAATTGAGATTCATTACATGCTATATCGAATCTCAACTGGCATATCCTGTAAAATATCACTTACAGTGTGGTCATGCTTTTTGCCATTATTTCTTTTTTTCAGTTAAGAGTTTTTTATTATTTTGAAAAATATACAAAGGTTGGAAACACCCAACAACATTTTGTTTTTACAACATCATATAGTACAGATACACATATAATGACTTATAAGGTTAATATGGGTGCTAATTGAGTCAAGGTTTTTAGTACAAAAATTACTGAAGCATCCTTTAAATCTTATAAAATAATGAAATGTATTGCATGAAAAAAAACTTACGTATTCTGTAATATGGACACCTACCTTAGATCCTTGCCAGAATTCCAAAACCATAAAGAGGTACTACTGCTCACTAGACACGGCTTCATGTAGGTCAGTGGTTGTACCTTCCAATGGCTGACTCTGAGAGGACCTCTGAAAAATAGATGGATAGGGTGCCACAAAGTAATTAAAAGTAAATAGTAGTAATTTTTGGATAAGGAGTGCTAACACATAACTCTGTACTGTACCATCTATGAATCTGAGCATTAAAAGGAAAAATCATAAACCAAACATTAACACTATATAGGATCAAAGAAAAAGAAACTATTTATAATACTGTCATTCTACTGTAAGTTAAAATAAAAGGACAACACATACATATTTGAATGTAGCTTCAGTAGTCTAGCTATGCAATACAATCATATAGAGAAGAACCATGAAAATAATATGAAAAAAGTCAACCGACACCTGCTCTGGCAGCCAGATATGCCATATTGGGAGCCCAACATAAAGACAAAAATGACAGTTGCCCTTTCAGCAGATGAGAGCGCCTATCTAATTCAGATATGTAAGTCAATGCTGACAATATCTCTGTTATATTTAGAATAGTAGGATTTCTCCAATTTCTGAGGATAGAACGCTTCACTTGCATACTTAGCAACATTAACCATCTGAATTTGTGACGAGTAAGATTTGGGACTTCGGATTTGAGGCCAAGAAGCATAAGGGGAGCACTGGGGGGGATATTACACTGTAAGCTTTTGCTTGCAGCTTTACGGACAGTCTCCCAAATATCTGTAATCAGAGGGCAGGACCATCAAATATGATACAGATCTCCCCCTGGCCGGTGACATCTCCAGCACTTATCTTGTGTGAGCACATGCATTTTCTTTAACATTGTGGGGGTTCTATACCAGGAGTGAATTACTTTGTTATGGATAAGTCTGCTCCTAGCATCTGTATAGACAGAGTGCCCTACATGCCAGCACTACATCCATTGCTGATCTGTAAAATTTATTTGAAGGGCTTTTTCCCATTTAGCCTTTGAATATTGGTTACTTGTGGGCTAGGTGTCTCTGATTAGGGCATACATAGCACCAGCAGTCCCTTTTTTTAGGGTAAGCCATCTGTGTATTGAAGGTGTGAGATCTGCTAACACATTCCCTTGATGGAGCAAATGTTTTAGGGCATCTCTGATTTGGAGATACTTCCAGAAATCAGAGCTACATATATGCCATTTGCGCTGTAATTGGTGGAATATATCTACTAGCAGACCACCCTTGACCAGGAGGTCTTTTATAAAAAATATACCTTTTTTTTGCCTTGTAGGCCATGTCACAGGCAACCCACCAATGGTAATAGTGGAATTATTCCAAATTGGGGTGTAGAGAAGGGGGAGAGTGGGGAGATTTAGTTTTTTTATGAAGAAGGTGAAAATATCTTACTGAGGGACCTACAGTGGGGTGAGATAGGAGATCCTAAGGGGCCCCAGGCCAGAGTAAGGTGGCTGCAATAGGAGAACCACTTAGAGCTTGCTCAGTCCCCAACCATTGAGGAGAGTTCTCAGATTGTGTATGGAATCATTTCAGGATCTGTGAACACTGATATGCCATCTTATAGCCTTCCAGCCAGGGGAGACCCCATCCTCCAAGTCTCCAATGTGCCCTGAGTGTGTTTTTACCAAATCAAGGTTTAGTTTATCCCCATAGAAAGGCGCCAATAAGCTTATCAATTTTTTGGATCCATACTGCAGGCAAAATAAGGGGACTATGGGGTAGTAAATGGAAATATCTGGGAGCCATAGACATCTTATAGGCTGCTATTTTACCAGCTAGTGTGAGACTGAGACGAGACCAATTAGCTCAGTTTTGCAGGTAGATATGAGAGGGCCCAAGTTGTTATCCCAATATTTCTCCACATTAGCTCCCACTTTAACACCCAGATATGTAATAGTATTTTGAGACCACTTAAGTCCATAATGAGATACGGTGTGAGGAAGACACTTAGAATTAAGTGGAAGGATCTCTGTTTTGGCTTGATTAATTGTGAACCCAGAAATCTGGACAAAAATGGGCTAACAGAGTGAGAAGAGGTGGGATAGAGTTGGGGGTATCTCTTAGAATAACCAGTAAGTCATCTGCATATGTAAGAGTTGAAGGCCATGGTTGTGCTGCTGCAATATCCTGTATAAGGGGGTGTTATCTAATTGTGGCAGCCATCAGTTCAACTGCTAGGAGAAACAGAAGGGGAAATAAAGGGCAGGCCTGCCTAGTACCTCTGTAAAGTAGGAAGGGTTCTGATATTATAGAGTTGGTTAGCACCTTAGTGAGGGGAGATGTGTAAAGAGTTGATACAGCAGCTTGAAAGCAGGGTTCAAATACAAAATGTTGGAGGATGGTATTAAGATAATCCCAATCTACAGAGTCGAACGCCTTCTCAAAATCAATCACCAGCGCAGCTACAGCCATTGAAGCAGATTTTGCTATGTGAATGAGATTGAGAAGGTTTGAAGATGATCTGCACTGTACCTACCCTATACAAATTCTACCTGGAAGGGGTGTATCAAATATGTAAGTATAGGGTTTAGATTGTTAGCCAATACCCTGGCATAAACTTTGCTGTCAACATTAATCAGGGAGATGGGACGATAGCTAGCTGGTTCTTCGGAAGGCTTTGCCTTTTTTGGGGATGACTGTAATAGTAGCCTCTCATAAGGTTTGGGGTAAAATGCCCTTAGCCTCAGACTCTATAAAGACTTGGCATAGTAAAGGATAAATCATAGGGGACATAGCCTGGAGAAATTCCACAGGGAATCTGTCACCTCCAGGTGCCTTCCTTGTTTTGAGTGCCATCAGTAAGAAGTAAGAGGGGCTTCTAAAGTAGCAGTTTGGGAGGGAGAGAGTTTAGGTAATTTAGTGGAATGAAGGAAGGTCTGAGTTTCATGGACAGTTTTGGGTCTGGAGGAGGCATATAACTGAGAGTAAAAAGCTGCCATAATGTCACTCACACTCTGAGGATGGGTTTGAATATTTCCAGAAATTGGGTTTTTCAACCCAGCTATATATCTTTGAGATTGTTGCTTACGGAGTTGGTATGCTAGAGCCTTCCCATTCTTGTCCCCCATCCCAATATATATGACGGATTTTGAGAAGGGCTAGGTCAGCTTTTCTAGATAGAAGCTTATTAAGTTTAATACGCAGATATAGGACTTTTCTACCAGACACAGAATGGGGAGAGGGGTGGGTTTGGACCTAATAGACTTGCTCTACTGCAGCTGGCTCACTTTCGAGAAGAGTAAATTCCCTTTCTTTGCATTTCCTTCTATGTGAAGCATAGACAATTATTTTGCCTCGCATAGTAGCTTTGTATGCCTCCCAGGTAACTTGAGCTGAGGTCTCTGATATGGGATTTTCTTGTTGAAAAAGCTGTGTTTGAGATTTAGCCCATTCAACAAATTTTAGGTCATGCATGAGAAGAGGATCTAGTCTCCAGGAGGTGGACCGTGGGGTAGGTGGTCCCCAGAGCAGAGTCAGCTGTACTGGGGCATGATCTGATTTAACCATGGGGAGGATAGTAGTCCCTAGAACAAACTGTGTGATAGATTGGGATATTAACCAGAAGTACAGTCTGCTAAAGGATACGTGTAACCCCGATTGAAAAGTATAATCTCTGTCAGAAGGGTGAACAAGGCACCACATATCTACTAGTTGATACTCGGAACTAAGATTTAATGCTGCCTGCACTCCTCACATATGGTACTCTTTCCCATGGTCACTTCTATCCAGAGTAGGGACAGAAGTTAGGTTAAAATCACCCACCACCAATATAGGTAGATCAAGAGTCACCATTGTCCCCAGTTGGGCATTAAGGCCCAGAAAAAATGCAGGATTGTCCTCATTTGGTGCATATATATTGGCTACCAGGATCTGACTGTGTGGAGTATCCAGTAGGCCAATGGCCCATCTGCCCTGAGGGTCAGCTTTGCTGCGCATGATAGACCATGGGAGAGATCTGTGGATTAAAATAACTACACCTCTTTTTCTAGTGGGAGCACTGGCATGGATTTCTGTCCTTACCCAGTCTTTCACCAGGTATTTATGATCCTGCTTGGGTAATTTAGCCTCTTGTAAAAAGGCAATCTGGGTGTTTAACCTTTTCAAGTGAGTTAGTACTTGTTTCCTTTCTGAAGGGGAATTGAGACTCCTAACATTCCACGATATAAAGGTGGTATCAGCCATAATCAGACCAGTGGTGGAACCGAGTTTATGGAGTAGTAAAATAGGGGAAAACAATGTTAGGGGAAATGCAATGCAACAACACATACATCACTTGAGGGCTCATGGTGTTTAAGGTGTCGATTGGCAGATCAGACATTATTCTAGGCTTACACTCATACATACAGTCCATAAAGAATGACAAAATATATAAGAATGACAGTTTTACAGAGGGGTGGCACAGGACGCCTAAACTATTCACCGATAGTGTGCAACTTTGTGTGGAGATATAAGTGGTTAACTTGGGCAAAGGACTCACCGTCCTCTGTAGCCCACCTACTTTAGCTTGGCGGGAGGGTGGAACCACTAATTCCAATACCTTAAGGCAGACCCAGAAAGAGAAAGATACACTTCTCTGGGAATAGCAGGAAGGAGCTCGCCTACAGGCTGTTAACCATGCCCTGGAATGGGGGGGATTATAGGTGACCTTTTTAAAATGGCATCAGCATCATGTGGCAGTGTGCAGCACCAGACAGTCAAAACAGCAGTGTCATTAAACTTCCCTCCCTCCCTCCCTCCTTCGCAAAAAGAAAAGACAGAGGAGAAGGAGAGTAACTATTCTAGCTGTCATTTAATTATATAACCAGGGAGATAGTAGTGTCTTGGAGCACTGCACACTCTGCTATCTTCTCATAGCAGCCAAAAGGAGCATAGCCTATTTTCATATTGGTGCCCTGTATTCTAGCCAAAAAAAGGAAAACATAACTGGCACAGTCCTAGCAGCTATGAATATGTGATAGATGCTGACAATGGGACTGAACTAATTTTCTTTTTAGATTTATCCCAGTAACTGTTATAAACTGAAAGCCACCTCCCCCTAATCAGTACCAAGCCATGCATAGTATATTATAACAAGAATATAGACACTTATCTAACATTGATTCTGCTAATCCATCACTTGCAGTAATTCTGTGTCTGAAGGATCTTGTTGTGACCATTTGTCTGCTGGTGCCTCGGGTGTCTGAGCAGCGTGGAGAGGTATTGAATCAGTCAAGGAAGAGGCCAGACCTGCAGTTGCAGTTATAATCGAGTCCTGAGCAAAGGCCTCGGTCCTACCAACATTCTGCACCATCTCCTCTTCTGGGTAAGCCAGAAAGACAGCAGTGGTGTCATCAGAGTCTGCAGACGTTAGGAGGGAAAAACAGTTCGTAGTGGAGAATTGTACCATGATGTCTTCAGGGGGCACTAAAGGTAATAGATGAGCTGCATCAGTCCAGTCCTGAGGGTGATCCCATTTTGGGTGTTGCCCAGATTGCTGCCGTTTATGTAATCGGGCCAGGAGGACCTGTCTCCTACCTTGAAATTGGAAGGTGGGTAGTGGAGATTCCGCAGCCACTCCAGCATAAGCCCTCTCAGTTTCAGTAGCAGCTGTTTTTTGCTGTATTGCTGTTTGCTGGCTACTGGCAGAGCTCGGGGTAGGTTGAGGTGGCCAGTTTGTATGCAGGTAGTGCATGAGACTGTTTGGGGTGGACAAAGACACATATGTCCCATTTACCTCTACTCTCATAATTGCTGGATAACGCAAGGAGAACTTGATGTTAAGTGAGTGCATCCTTTTGCGGGTTTCTGTATATGCCTTTCATCTGGCAGCCAATTCCCGAGAATAGTCCTGAAAGATTAGAATTTTCTGACCTTGCCAGGATAAGGCCCTGAGCTCTCAAGCTCTAGCAAGTATCCACTCTTTATCTGTGAAGTTTAGAATGCAAGCCATAATCGGTCTGGGTCTTTCCCCCTTCTTTGGTATTGGGCTGAGTGTTCTGTGTGCTCATTCAATCGCAAAGTCTGGTGGAAGCTCATGCCCGTAACAGCTCAAGTAAGATATCATAAAGGAAATCAATTGTGTTGCCATATTCCGCACCCTCTGGAAAGCCTAGAAGCTGGGGATTTTTCCGACGGCTTCTGTTTTCCATGTCATCCACTTTACTTTGTAAGGCCTGTATCGCTCTGTCCTGTTCTCTGATTGTAGCTGTGAGTGACTCTATTGCAGCCGTATTTTTGTCCGTTTTAGCCTCAGTGTGACCAATTCTAGATTCTAGTTGCTAAATAGCGGATGTAGTTTTATTAGAGGCCACTGTAACTTCAGCCATTTGTTTCAGTAGAGCATGAACATTTTGGTCATTTGCTGAATAGTTGGGTCCGAAGAGGTCTCGTTCTGCTTGCACTGCACCATTCTGTTCCTCCAAGTTTTAAGCCATTGCGAGGTAAGAGTGAGCAAACTGAAAAGAAATGTTCCAGGTATGTTCAATAAGGTATCCTCTGCTGCACCACTTTGTCCAGCTGATTTAGGCAGTATAATGAAAGGATAAATACCCAGGGAGTTGTAGAGCACTCCTTCTAAGCGGGCATTGCATTTGGAGCTAAGCCACACCCTCCTTTAGCCATTATTTCTAATGAATTTGCACAATGCAGATCTGCTGAGAGGCAGTTGCAATGTGGTCTTCCTTTTACACAGTTTTACAATGTGTTTTCCTAGAATATGCCTGCTGATTGGTATATATTGTATTTAGCCTGGGTATTTCACAGAAGTTATGGCATCTTATTTTTAGTGGGGCTCTATATCAACATAATATTATGCTGCATTGTGTAAAATCAGAACATGCCAAAAACAATATCTCACCTCTGGACTAGGCTACTCTGAATAAATGCATTATAAAAATGGTAAAATCATGACCACACTGAAAACAAGATATTGAATCTAATCTGGAACATCCTAGTAAATACAGTGTAAAATGTGTAAAATGAAGAACCCTGTAAGAATGAGATGTAGCATTTCCCTATGCTATCCAGGATATAAAATATAGGATAAGACAGATTTAAAGATAATCTACTGTAAACTGAACTTCACTGTGCTCCACATAACCAAGACTGCTATAAACAAACAGTTTCTGTATTGTTTTATGACATATTGTGTTAGATTGCAGTATTTATTCAGAATGTTGTGGCCATTAGGATGGTGTGTAAAGCGTGTGTGTGTGTGCATGTGTGAGTGTGTTTGCTGTATATAATAAACTATGTCTGAAACAATGCTTATCAGACAATGTCTTAAGAGGTTAAAAAAGCATTGGATCTCAACTGGCAAATCCTGTAAAATGTCACTTTCAGTGTGCTCATGCTTTTAACCATTATTTCTAATGATTTTACACAATGCAGCTGTACTGAGAGGCAGTTTCGGTGTAGTCTTCCTTTTATATATTTTTACAATGTGTTTTCCTAGAACATGCTTGTTGATTGCTATATACTGTATTTAACCTGAATGGTACATAGAAGATGTGGCATCTTATTTTACTGGGGTTCTACATCTACACAATATTATGATGCATTGTGTAAAATCAGAACATGTAGAAAAGAATATTTTACATCTGGACTAGGCTACCCTGAATAAATACATTATAAAAATGGTAAAATCATAACCCCACTGAAAAGAAGATATCACATCTAATCTGGGACATCCTGAATAAATACAGTGCAAAAATATGTAAATGAAGGTCTCTCTGAGAATGAGATGTAGCATCTCCTCTGTGCTATCCATTATCAGATAGTGTCTTAAGAGATTAAAAGAGCATTAAATCTCAACTGACAAATCCTATAAAATGCCACTTACACTGTGGTTATGTTTTACTCATTATTTCTAATGAATCTGCACAATACAGATCTGTGAGTGGCAGTTTCAGTGCAGTCTTCCTTTCATACATTTTTACAATGTGTTTTCCTAGAATATGCTTGCTGATTGCTATATACTGTATTTACCCTGGATAGTGCACAGATGTGGCATTTTATTTTCCGTGGGCTCTACATCTAAACAATCTTATGATGCATTGCGTAAAATTGGAACATACTGAAAATAATATTTTACATCTGGACTAGGCTACCCTGAATAAAAACGTTTTAAGATGGTAAAATCATGACCCCACTGAAAACAAAATATTGCATCTAATCTGGGACATCCTCAGTAAATACAATGTAAAAATGTGTAAAATGAAGATCCCTGTGAGAATGAGATATAGCATCTCCCCCGTGCTATCCAGGATACAAAGTTTAGGATAAAAAATACAGTATTTAAAGGAGCTCTACTGAAAACTGAACTTCACAGTGTTCCACATAACCAAAGCTGACATAAACAGTTTCTTTATTGTTTTATGGCATATTAGATTACAGTATTTATTCTGAACGTTGTGGCCATAAGGATGGTATATGTGTGTGTGTGTGTTTGCTGTATATAATAAATTGTGTTTGAGACTGTACTTATCCGATAGTGTCCTAAGAGGTTAGAACACAGTGTAAATCTTGGACATTCGTTGCTGAGAAAGGATGATATTTATGAGGTATAAATCTTTCTTCAAAGAGAATACCTGTCCAACTTAAGCAAGTAGCAAGAAAATGCTTAAATGCTAAGTACTGAAATGTGCAACTTGCTGCATTTCTAAGGGGTATAGAAATTGACAGTTTAATAGGCAACCAATGTTTAAGAAGCTGTTTCAGTGTCCTAATGGCCGTCTGATAAGCAGCTGCGAGTTCTGTATACAACATTCAAAACAGAGAGATGGGATTATTTAACTGGTAATGGTGATTTGCAGTTATGAAAGAATACACTGAAAACTCCTAAAAGACGTGTTCCACAGAAACACCTTTCTTCAAGGGAAAGCAGGATGGCTACAGGCACAACCCACAGCCATAAAAAGGAGCAACAGCCAGACATATTACAGGAATTACAACAAATTTTGATGAGCACCTCAACAAAAGACATGAATTACTGGGAAATTCACAGACTATTATTCAAATTTACATACTGCAGGTATGGACAACCCTGCCCCTAAGAAGCAGCATAACAAAATACATTTTTATGACAAATTATCAAAAATGCCTGCAGGAATTGCAAAGGCAGTTGGCACTTCTATTAAAATGAAGACATACTGACAGTAGTGGGATGTTTAACAGCTTGTAAAGCTGCAGGGCTGGATAGCATACTACTTGACTTATATAAGAAGTTGGCAACCACAATCATGGGCTGCCTATATGACACACTCCAAAACATTTTCAAGAATGAAAAGCTACCTAAATCCTTCACTGAGACCACAAGACATCCTACAGGCCTATTTCCTTGCTAAATGCAGAATTTCAAATATATGCAAAACTTTGGGCCTTCCGATTAGAAAAAAATCTTACCAGGGTTGATATCCTCAAATAAGGCTGGGTGTGTGAAAGACTGGAAAACCCACAGGAATCTTAAAATATTGCTGCAGGTGATGATGAGAGGTCAATGTGATTCATCAGACTGTCCAGTGGTGGTCTTGCTCAGTGCTAAGAAGGGTTTGTTTGATTGAGTGGGACCACTTCTAGCAAACAACGCAGCACATGGGATTTGGGTTAAAGTGCATGTATGATTGAAATATGGAATGAACATGCCATCAAAAATGTGAACAAATATGTTAGCTCTGCAATTAAAAGGTTAGAAGATGTTTTCTTTCAAGTAGAATTTGGAAAATTAAGGGATCTGGAATATTGTAAATTTATATATCGTCAATTAAAACAGACAAGAAAATATGAAAAGTATTTAGATTATATTGAATCAGAACAAGATAGAAATGCATTATGTAAACTAAGGGCAGGGATAGTAACTGGAATGTTCAGTTGGTGTATGGCAGGATATAGTGGGGGATCTAATCAGGGGTGTAAGTGCAATATTGTAAATAGACTTACAGCATATGGTATTTGAATGCCCATTAGTTGAAAATGCCAGGATGAATTGGTTCAAACCATTGTGGAAAGATATTTTGATTCCTCATAAGAAGTTAGATATTTTGAAATATATGTTCTATTGTGATAAGCATAGTCATATTTTTGCTGCTGCTAACTTTGCAAGAATGGTACTTTATAATGGAGTTCATTAAGATTTGTGGATACAGAGTGCTGGCCCAGTTGACCAGATAATGACCACTTATTTCTTCTAGATTGTAATATTTGTCTTTTTTTTGTATGCTTATAGGTGATTTTAATTGGTGTATGTGAAACTATGTGTGTACATACTTGTTAATAAACCTGAAACTATTTAGGGTCCTTGTTATGGCTCTGTTTGTAATGTGCTCAAAATGTACTTTTTTTAATTGCAGTTTCTAATTGCTTGACTTGTTCCAACATTCTGATTTGCAGCTGCCTGGTGGTCCTGCTCACATAAATCTTTAGGCAGCATCACCAGGCAGCACAGATTACAAACTCAGTGAGAAATGGCAATGAAAAAAGTGCATGTCCCCACAAGGACTAAATGAAAAATTGACTATCTCCCTCTTTCACTTTTTTCTACCTTTTTCTCTTTCTTTTTCTTTCACTGTACCTCTTTATGGTCCAATCCAATTTGGTTTACATAACCTTTGTGGTCCCTGGGCTTGATTTTCAAATGTGCCATTAGATTAATGTAGGCTGTGCTGACCCACCACGTGCGGCAAACCTGGGTGCACCAAGGACCCTGTGCCTGATTTTATAAAAAGTGGGGTCTTGGTGCCAAACTCCATGAGTTTGCCTCAAGGTGATGACTGCAATGACAAAATGGTGCACCAGAGGGGAATGCTGCAAGCCACAGGATGGGCTTGTGGCAGTCACGGCCAGAGATGGTGACCTGCCAGCCAGTCACCCTGCTTGATGGCAGATCATCCAGGGCATGCTCTGGCTCATGGGGGTGGGACAGGTCAGGTGGGGGGAAGGGGTGACAACTGCACCTGAGTTGGCAAGGCCAGGGACAGTGTAGGTCCAGGTGGAGGGTGGTGAATGCACCAGTGCCACCACGGGGGAGGATTGCAGGCTCTGACATGCCATGGACCACCAGCAAAACCAGCAGTGGTCTGCCAGGGATCAGGGATGGTATGGGCACTTCCTAAGGGGGGCACTGGGTCATCCCCTACTCAGAAAAGTCTGCAGCAGTGGCACTTGGCAGATTAGATCAGTTCTGGGTTGGTCTAATGGCAGGGCCTGTGCATCCATCGGAGGGAGCTTCCAAATTCCTGGGTGAGGAGATATAGCAGCTCCACCATGGTGCAAGCCTCCTTCTGCCATGGTGCACTGGTGTGGCTGTTGTAAGGACAGTGCAGGCCTGATTGGTGCAAGCAGTCCCCCAAGTGGTGCATGGTCCCCTCAATATATGGACTGGTGCAAGGTGGCAGCGCAAGGAGCCAGTTGCACCATTTCTCCTTGTTGCAAGTCCCTTGCTCCAGTTCTGAACTTTTAAAAATTGGGCCCCCTGTCTCCACCACCTCTCCTGCATGTCCCTCTTTTTCCAGATTATATTTCAGATGCAATTAATGTTCTAGGTGCTTTCAAATCTTTTTGTGGGCAGTCATTCATCAGCATCCATGTAAATATGGAAATGCAATATAGTTCAAGAGTAGTAAAAAGACTGCTAGATGGTGTGCAATGAATGATTTTAAACTGTAGGTATATGTAACATAGATAAAAGTGAATTTTACCAGCAGTTTCATCTAGGGTGTTTATAAAGATAACCCCTATGCATTCTGTTTATCCCACCTTTTCTCCCACTTTCTCTTTTTCCTTTCCCCCTCTTTGCCCCCCCCCCCCACCAATATGGTTGGGTGCTTTTTCTGTTCAGTTTCATATATCATTTTTTTACATTGCACAGTGGAGATTACTGTACTTTTTATGTTGACTCGTGCTTGCATGCCATCCAACATCTTGCAGTAGTAGCAGATTTGGAGGTACGGTCATTGTGCGCTAATGTATGGTACGCATCAGTAGGTGCGCCCCTCATTCCTCAATAAGGCAGCTGCAGGCATTGACACCAGCAACACATAAACTGGCTACCAGATCTAAGAAAAGGTCCACTGGAATGAGAGCCAAGTTTGTCATGCAGTGGCGTGCCTTTCCTGGTGACATAGTTCAATAAACATGGCGGCATTGACTGCCGCCGCGCAGAGTGCTGACTTCAGGGGTGCCCAATCCCCCTGTCAGCATGCCCTGATCCACTTCATTTGCTGACAGGGGAGCCAACTCCCTGTCGGCATAATGCCCCCTCCCTCCCATTTCACATGTGTGCTGAGGGGGTGTCCAATCCCCCTCGGCATCATGCAGCCCCCAAACAGTCTTTCTTTGCTGATGGGGGGTCCAATCCCCATCAGCTTTATTCCCCCTTCCCAGTTTAATTTGCCTATTGGGGAGCCCACTTCCCATTGGCATAATGCCCCCCCATTTGTTGTGTGCCGAGTGGGGTGCCCATTCCCCCTAGGTTCTTGTCCCCTCCCTTTGCCTTTGTATGTGCCGATGGGGTTGCCCAATCCTCCATCGGCTACAGCACCCCCTCAAAACACTCAGGTAGCATGCTGGAAGCCCACCCCAGCATGCCAAATGCCCCTATAAAAAAAAATTCCCACAATTATTTTTTTTTTAAACCTGTAAATCAGAAAATGGTCCCTCTCGGTCTGCCTACTCCCTCCTTCAACCTGCACCCACCCTCTGTGTATCCCCACTCCCCACACACACCCTCACCCCATACTTATCCCAGAGCCCGGCGCAGTGATCTTCGGTGGAACGGGAACACTTCTGCACTCTTCAAAGCTGACCACAAACTGAAGAAATGCCGGTAAGCTGTATAATGGCATAAACAGTTTTTTTTCATGGTGCATATCTTGGCCAGTTTATGGAATTTTGGCACCAGATTTTCAACATGGGGTTATTGGGACCCGTCCTCATGAATCCAGTCACTGTCATGGTGTTATTTGGTCCTGAAAGGTGATATTGTGGTCACTGCAAAGAATCACCTTTTGGGACTGATTAATGAAATGACAGTGTCACTGTTCGTGAGGGGGCTCTCAAAAAGCATATGTTGCAAATTTGGTGCCAAAAATAAAAAAAATGGCTGTTTTACGAGCATGCATTGTGCAGTTTCCACACACGCTCTTAATTTCATGAATTTGTTATATTTTCACTCCAGATTTTCAGCAATGCCATTTTCCCATACTTACCTTATGAACAGTACAGCTGTAATTTTACATATCCTGGCCAAAATGAGTTTTCACATGTCCGGCACAGAATAGCGCGGTCGCTATGCAAAATCAGTTTTTGGGACAATTTGACAAAATGACAGTGACAGTGTTCATGAGCAGAGGTCCTAAAATGCCTATGTTGAAAATGTGGTGATGAAAATCCATAAAATGACTGTGTTACAAGCATGTGTTGCGCAGTTTCCACGCACCCTTGTAACTTCACAAATTTGCAATATTTTCATGCCAGATTTTCAACACTGGTATTTTTTCATGCCTCCTATGAACAGTACAGCTGTCATTTTTCACATCCTGTTCAAAATGTGTTTTTGCACCTGTGACGTACAATGGTGTGGTCGCTGTGGGAGATCAACTTTTGGGACAGATTAAGAAAATCATAGTGCCACTGTTCATGAGGGGAGGCCCCAAAATGCCTATGTTGAAAATGTGGTTTAAAAACCCCCCAAAATAATTGGGTTATGGACATGCATTGCACAGTTTCTATGCATGCTCATGACTTCACCAATTTTTCATATTTTCGCTCCAGATTTTCAACGTTGCCATTTTTTTGCACCTCCTCATGAACAATACAGTTGTCATTTTTCACATCCTGCCCAAAATGTGTTTATGTACCTGTGACACCAAATGGAACAGTCACTGTGCAAAATCACCTTTCGGCTAACAAACTGATACTGCCACTCTTCATGAGGTGGGATCACAAAAAGCCCATGTTGATAATTTGGAGTGAAAATATCAACACATGCCTACAGCGTTAGGGTTTCCAACTGTTACACCCCACCCAGTAGAGACTGACAGGTATCAGGGGTGTGACTTGGGATCATCAGCTGTAATGCTTCTGCCATTCCACCCCACCCCCACCCTGCAGCCACTGACAGACATCACGGTGTGCCTTGGAGTGTTCAGCCACAAAGTTCATCCCATTCTCCTATACTGCACCCACCTCAGCATATTTCCTTATGAAATGGGGTAAGTATAATGCCCAAGGACCCCAAAGCACACCACGACACTTGTCAGTTTCTACAGGGTAGGGTGAGGTAAAATGACATAAGCGTTATAGCTGATTACCCAAAGGCACACCCCAATGCCTGTCAGTCTCTGCAGGGTGGGTGTGGAGTTGACATACTTCACTACCACTCCTATTATGCATCTCTGACTCCTGCACTACCAGTGCCAATGCCAGCGAAACAACATTCGGCATTGACAAATGCTTGTTAATATCTGCATTAGCATTGTAATGTGTATTTATTTGATGAGATGACTTGGTCATAAACTGAAATTTTGAAGAACAAATTATAATGAAATAAAACTGATGCAATTATGTTGTAAGATAGTTTACTCCTTTCCAGCTTATCACATGCCCTTGTCAAAATGTTTTTAATCAATGTATTTGTTGAATAATGAATTTTTTAATCAAAACATTGGTAGCATTTCACATATTCATGTAGATTAGTACCTTAGTGTATTATGCAAAGGTATACTTGCTCTCCATGTAAGTAGCAGGATTGGCTGATTTAAACACAAAGTTCATAAATATTCAAATATATGTATTTTCAAATTGGGTCTGCTGTGATGCAAGCACTTCCTCCGATGAAGTCTTGTGGTGTTTGCAATCCATTGGTGAACACAAATTAAAGTATTTTGCAAAGTCTCTCCAGTCCTTGGGTGCACCTTTTTTGTCTGTTTTCTTTAGTGTCATATTTGTTGTGCTGTATTCTTAAAGCAGCAGTGCAATTAAATAAATTTTTTTCCAGAAAAAAACATAGTTTTGGCTACAATTAAAAATATTAGCATACCAGTCAAATCACTTTTCTATGTACATCCTATGCAGTGCACCACACTTTTTTTATTTTCTCGATCCTAACCCTTACCAGATTTACAGTGCTATTTATAAGTCAAATGTGACTGCCACCCTTTTTCCTGAGAAAAAATTCTAAATTAAAACATTTATAAAACACTCATATTTTGGTGGAACTAAAAAAATTACCACCAAATAAAACTGTAAGAAGCTTGGAATCTGTTATAATTAAATAAAGGTAGGATCAGGTGTGTGCCCAATTTCATTGCACTGCAGCTTTAATTTAACATTTGTGTTCTAGGACTGCACAAAGTGATCATCTGAATTTGTCACCAGAAGATACAAGATTTTTGCTGCAGAATATTTTGTCATGAGTTGACTTCTAACCCACATTAAATGGACTGCTTAGAAAATCTACATGGGTTTTGAATACCTGGTTCTCTATTTTGTAGTAAGTTGTCTACTTAAATTGTGTGATTTTTGTGTAAAATATTAGAAACATAGAAACACAGACAATGATGGAAGGAAAAGACCAAAGGTCCATCCAGTCTGCCTATTTAGCCATGGGGCCTCCTGTTCCTCTAGGGTCCTAGCCCTCCACACACCCCAGTCCTCTTCCCTAATTCTGACACTAGGGGCTAGACTCACAAAAGGTTGCCAGGGTGCAAATCCAGTTTGCTTGAGGCAAACTGGGCTTTGTGAATGGCTGGTATTCATAAAGTCCAGTTTGTCCCACAAACTGGGTTTGCACTCGGGCAAAGTAATGAGGAGGGGCCACAGTGCTAATGAAGGGATGGGACCTGCATATTCTTGCAACCCCATTCAATAAGGATTTGCTCCAGGCAAGGGCCTTTGTGAAGGTCCTTGCATGGAGCAAATTACCAAAAGCTTGGTATTAATCTGCGCAACCCTAGTGGTTGGAGAAGGTAGTGTGACCCCCCACCCCAATCCTTGATGTATGGAAATATCCTCTTTTCCATAGTGCAGTGGGACACAACACTACTGAAAAGGGATTTTCTAGCATGGCTTTGGCAGTCAGCATACGAGGTGGGGTGGGAGACCACTAGACTACCAGGGGATGCAGCTGCATCAGTCTTGGGCTGGTGGGGGGAAGGGGGGCCATACAACACCACTCTAATGCCATGCAAATGAACCCATAATGGGCATGCTAATGGCCACTAGCACCTTGTATGCCAAATGGGCTCATCTGAATGATTACGTTTGTGAATAGCAGTTTAGTACGTGAGCACTATTGGCTGCAGGGTAATTTTCCTGGCTGGCTGTGTGGGCAGTGCTACTGGGTTTCTCATTGTTTTTCCTGGGGTTGTGCTGCCCCCACTGGCCCCTAGTCACAGTCAAGGCAGCATGGGGGCAATGCACTATCTGACTGTGAATAGCAAGAATGCCCTTCAGCGCAACCGCAAGGTGCCATGCAAACTTTTGCATGTCACTTTGCATTTTCTTGTGAATCCCATCCATTGAGTATAATACTTTTAATTTTTCTCTCAGCCTCTTGCAGGACGTTTATCCAGTTTTTACCAAATCAAGTAACCTTTTCTCATACTATTTATCTTATTTTTAGCTAGTCTGCCAATTTAAAGTGGATCTAATTTCAATAGATGCTGCACTGAATATTATTTGCAGCGTGCCATGTTAAATTAAATATAGGCATGGCTTCTATTTTTTTAATTTAATATGCTTTATTAAAAATGTGCAAATAACAAGAAAATGACATAACACACAGTGCATCAAATTAGAACAAACAAAAATAAATACAGAGAGAACAACACAACACCATAAACCGTCAAATAAAGTATTCCACCAACCACTACCCCCTGCCTGGAATGATACATGAACACAGAGTACTGACAGTAATACAAGACTAGTAATGTATAACATGAATTGAAAAATCTCTCTCTATATAAGGGTTCTTAGGGAGTTGAGGGATGAGTTGGTGACACATTTAGTGATGTTATTTGACATTTAACCTGTCCCTAGATAAAGGGTATGTTCCAAGTGACTGGAGAATGGCAGATGTGGTACCACTGCTCAAGGGAGGCTACAAGGAGGAGGAGTAATCAGAGAATTACAAAACTGTCAGCCTTCCATCAGTGGTGGGCAAGGTGATGGAGGTGCTAATAAAAGAAAGAGTGGTAAAATACTTAACAGACAACAAACTATTAGATGAAAAGCAACATGGCTTCACTAGTGAGAGATCTTGCCAAACACATTTTTTGATGGGGTAACGAAGGTGGTTGATCAAGGGGAAGCAATTGATGTTGCCTGTGATGATAGCCATCTGCTTGTTATTATTTGTATTATATTTTTGCTATAAAATATATGTTTTTGAGTCTTGCTTAGGAACAGGCCAAGTCAGCAAGGCATCATGGAACCTTGGATTTTCAAAAATATACTGTTCTGTCTCTGAGTGGAAGGAAACAGCTAACTTCAAAAGAAACTGACACACGCCTAACAAAACCTGTGTGAAAATTGTAAAAGTCATGTTCTCAGAGAGTTGGTACTTTGAAGTGAAAAATGTTGCCTTTTTATGAGGTGATAGGAGGGAGAATGCTTCCTAGACAGTCTATGTCAAAAATCTCACAGTGTTGTGAAATAATTCATGAGGATGTTTTGCTGAAACATTAAAGGGAGTAACTCTGACCTGTCATAAAGCATCACTAATTACGAAGAATATATATATATATATATATATATATATATATATATATATAGTTTCATTTGGAAAGTTTAGCAGTGAGCGGGGGCATGTGACTGATCAATGTATTACAGGACTAAGAATGACCTCATGCCAACAGTCCAGAGCTGTGACATCACAATTGCAGGATGGAAGGGACATTTTGGCCTGTATTACCAGCTGACTGAAAGGACAAATTCATCTTCTACTTTGGACTCCTGAAAGAACACACTCTTGTTCCAACTTTGTAAGACTTAACAGACTTGTGTTCTGGACTAAAGAAGCACTTTCACCAAAATTAGGTGATTTCATTACCACTAGTTAACAACTGAAACTGGGGTAAAATCAGTTACTCAGTATAAGGCAGTTTATTCATAAGTGTCCATTTATTTTTCTGACTGTATCATTAATGTTATATGTTCTGTGTTCTGTATTTTATTTACTATTTTTAATTTTAGTAAACTTTGTTTTCCTTAAAATCCTGCCTGAGACATTTTCTTATTTTGAGTGTGAATGCTGGGACAGTGTTGATAATTCTGACGTAACTGTTGAAGTGCTTATAGTGTGTCACTATATGCACCAAGGTAAGGAAATACCTAGGTCTCAATTGAGTCAGAAGGGGATTGTGAACCAGGTTGTGTGCTCGCTGGGTTAACTATTGCACTGCTTACCCCAAAGAGGGTGTGATACCTGGACCTGTTACCTGGGCATACTAGCTAGAAAGGGTTCATATTTGACCCCAAAACTCGAGACTGGTAGTTGCTTGAACCCAAAACAGACAGGAGGGGTTTCCTGTTTGTCTACTGTTCACATATTGCACTTCAAGGTTGGGCATTGTGGGAGCAGAGGGTCTGACCCCAGGAGTGCATTTGTGACATTGCCTACCTGGACTTCAGTAAGGCCTTTGACTCTGTCCCTCACTGCAGGCTAGTAAATAAGATAGAGAGCCTGGGGGTGGGACAGAAAATAACTAGATGGGTGGAAAACTGGTTAAAAAATAGATGTCAGAGGGTGGTGGTAAATGGTGTATATTCTGGAGTAATGAGGGTCATGAGCGGTGTTCCTCTAGGGCCTGTACTAGGTCCAATCCTTTTTATCATATATATTAGTGATATATCAGAGGGAATTGAAGGGAAAATGAGTCTGTTTACAGATGATGCAAAGTTATGGAATAGGGTTGACACTGATGGAGGGGTTGAGGCCATGAGGAGGGATTTGAGTGTACAAGAGAAATCATCAGAAATATCGCAGCTGAAAGTCAATACAAAGAAGTGTGTGGTGATGCATATAGAATGTAAAAATCGACTAGCCAAGTATTCAATGGGAGAAGAGCTGATAAAGCAAACAGAACAGGAAAGGGATCTGGGGATTATAATATTAAACAACCTTAGAATAAGTGACCAATGTAGTAAGGCAGTTGGCAAAGCTAATAGAATGATGACATGCATAGGAAGGGGCAAAACTAGTAGGAAGAGAGAGGTGATAATGCCATTATATAAGACCATGGTCTGTGTAGTACGGTACGGAATGCACACCCATTAGACTGCACCTGGAGTATGGAGTACAGTTCTGGAGGCCTCATTTAAGGAAGGACATAGATGTAACAGAAAAGGTTCAGAGAAGGGCAACAAAGATGGTGCAGGGTATGCAGGGAGATCATATGTGACAAGATTGAATGAATTAAGTCTGTATCCACTGGAGATTAGAAGAGAGAGAGAGAAGAGACATGATACAGACATGCAAGTACATGAAGGGGATAAATGAAGTGAGGGAAGGAAGTCTATTTAAAAAGAAAGTCTGAATTAAAACAAGAGGTCTTACTTTAAGAATGGAAGGAAGATTTAAAGGTAATGTATGGGTGTGTTATTTCACTGAGAGGGTGGTTGAACCCTGAAACAGATTTCCTGAGGAGGTGGTAGGTGTCAAAACAGTGGAGGGATTCAAGGGAGTGTGGGATAGATATATGGGTTTGGTTTGAGGAGATAGGATAGACTCCTTGTGCACCTGTGACAAGCAGGGGAGGGAGGAGAGGGGCAGACTGGATGGGCCAGGATAGTCCTTTTCTGCCAACACATTACTATGATACTGTGATATAATAAGTTCTCTTACATTAAAATAAAAACATTTTATTATGTCACAGAGAATAGCATACATAGGTCGCCACCATAGCCAAAAAGACACATGCTGATAAGTTACATTAGTAATAAACTACAAGAGCTCATTATGCTATTTGGTCCATGTTGGGACTTCATTATTTGTTTAATGACATAATATAACACTTGTAGCAGCTGAAGCAATTAAGACAATGTACCTTTCCTGAGGCCCCAAAATCTAATCACAAAATCACCCAATAATACAAATCTCCAGTGTAATGGTGTCTTCCAGTCCCAACATGAGGTCTAATCATTATATAATAACTGGGTTGCATCTTTTCCCATAGGAAAAGCCGGTTGTA
Organism: Neoceratodus forsteri; assembly: GCA_016271365.2. Classification (NCBI taxonomy): domain Eukaryota; kingdom Metazoa; phylum Chordata; order Ceratodontiformes; family Ceratodontidae; genus Neoceratodus; species Neoceratodus forsteri. The sequence continues at coordinate 591,003,772 of CM028133.1, read as the reverse complement.
ATTTGCCATTAAAACCAGCTGGTTATAACAGCAAGCATGCACAACTTCCCCTATGAGAAAAGCAAGAGTCACAGAGCAGCTCGCACTACACTGCCTTTGAAAACACTTTACAGAAAAAAACATTTCACATACTGTTTCACGTCTGGCATCATTTAAAGATGGAGCAATCTGCTGAAAATTGCCAGGCATATCCCTCTCTTTCTTTTTCTTCCCACTCCCTTTGCAGGTCATAAAAACAGGATCACCAAGGAAATCGAGGGCACCATAGAAACATAGCCTTTTTGTTTTTTCAAAAGCTTCTTGGATAGCAGTTCTGTAGTTATTCCCTGATTATTTCATTTGTAGCTGAAGTTTCCTTATTGCCTACATTTAAAAGTGTTTGCTTCTCCTTTTGATCTTACCTGATGATAATTCTCAAAATAAATAACTTAAAGAAAAGTTTTGGTTACTGTTGCAATGAGTTACCACACATATTTTATAATAATAAAAACATGTTTTACAAAGTGCAATTTAGTCATATATCAAAGCGCTGTACAAAGTTAAAAGATATGGCTAGAACAATAAAATTGTTGAACTAAATTAATAAAATAAAATTACAGGTTCAAATTCAATAATCACCAAAAGCATGGCTGAATAAATATGTTTTTAAGGCCATCTTAAAGCTTTCCAAGGTCAGGCACTCTCTAATCTGATGAGATAGAGAGTTCCACAGGGTCGGGACTGTATAACTAAATGCTCTTGCACCAGATGTTTTCAATCAAACCCTGGGAACCTCTAGCAATTCCTCATCAGCTGAGCAGAGGGGTTGGAGGGGACAGTAAGGAACCAGGAGCTCTTGTAGGTAGCCAGGACCCAGACTATGTAGGGCCTTATAGGTCAGTAAACCGACCTTGAAGGTGAAACCCCTACCAGTAGCCTGGCCGCAGTGTTCTGCATCAGCTGCAGGTGACGGATATCAGCCCCTGGAAGCCCTAGATCAAGGGTTCTCAGACCTTGCCATGGTGAGCCTCCCCTAATAGACTTGAAAAAATTCCAGGCATCCCTATGAGTCATGACCACATTTGCATATGGCAGTAATCACATAAAAGTTGACCATTAGTGCACTGCACATGCACCACACTAAATTGCGCTTCTGGTCACCTTTTGCATGATTACTACTGTACTTTGCCAGATACCAGTAATAATGAATAACTCATAAAAGCACACACAGCCACTGTTAAATAAAAACATGTGTGTTTATTGTTACAGCGTAGTAAAAATGTATTTATAATTATGCTGCGTGTTAATCAAATAATGCCAGTCTGTTAAGAGAGCAACCTGTGTGCCTGTTTTTGTGCAGTCAGCTGTTGTATTCTTGGTTTGACATTTGAAAGGTAGAGGCACAAGTCATCTTCAACTTTAAGACGTGCCCAATACTTTGTTTTTATTGCGGTCAGTGCTGAAAATCCAGATTCGCACAGATATGTTGAGACGAAAGGCATAAGTACAGCAAGAGCTTGATTTTTTAGTGCTGGAAACTCAAGTCCAACTGACAGCTAAAAGTTTGCAAGGGGCTTTTGGGCAAAAGAGACCTTCAGAGTTGGGTCTGTGGCCAGGTCAATGAGGCTCTCCTGTTCTTCTGGTGATAAGGAGTCTGCAGAGCTTGACCTGAGAATGAAGGGATTCCTGACCCACTGGTCACTGTCCTCTGCTATGTTCAGGAAAGTTGTCTTGAAACTTGCCTTGCAACCCACTTAAATGTTCTGTGATAACTTCTTTGATGTTGTCAACTGAAACCTCATTTTCATGAAGAAAATCTTCCAATGTTAAAAATGTGGCAACTGACCCTTGCTGCACTCTTGTGGATCAAAGTTCAAGCTTGGAACCAAATGCCTTGATCTTGTCCCAGACGATGAAAACACTGGCATCCTGTCCTTGAAGTGACAGATTAAGCGAGTTCAGTTTGTCAAAGATATCTGCCAAGAATGCAAGCAAGCCACTGTGGATAGTGGAAATGTTCCACAAGTGGAAAGTTACAGTCCACAAGAAATATGTGGACTTCATCATGCAGTTCATAGAGGTGGGTCAGCACTTCCCCCCGGGACAACAAGCGGACCATATTGTGCAAGAGCAACTGTGCATGTTTCGCTCCCATCTCTTCACACAGTACCGAAAACAGTCTAGAATTCACTGGACGTAACTTGATGAAGTTCATGGATTTCATTGAATCAGCCAAAACTTTGTTGATTTCAGCTGGCATCCTCTTGGCTGCCAGAGCTTCTCTGTGAATCATGCAGTGGTTCCACACAGCACTGGAAGCCATTGCTTGTACCCTGGTCACCATCCCACTGTGTCTTCCAGACATTGCACGAGCTCCATCACTGCAAATACAAACACAACAACCCCAATCAAGGCCTTCATTCTCAATGAAAGCATTCAGCTGGCAAAACAGCTCTTCCTCAGTTGCTCTTGCAGGAAGTGCATGGCAGAATAGAAACTCCTCCCGTAGATTTGTGTCTGTGCCATACTGAGCATACACCAGAAGCTGTGCAGCATCTGCTATATCAGTGGACTCATCTATCTGCAGAGAGAAGAATGGGCTCCGGTGAATGGAATCTATGATCTGACACTTCACATCTGCAGACATGTCCTCAATACGACGGCAAACTGTGTCATTTGAAAGAGGGATTGCATCTAGTTGTGCAGCTGCTTTCTCTCCAAGCATCACTGCACACATTTCCTTTGCAGCAGGAATTAGCAGCTCTTCTCCATTGCTGTGTGGCTTCCCAGCTTTGGCAATTCTCAGAGAGAGAAGATATGAAGCTTCAACAGCTTTTGCAGGTGCAGTCCCATGCTGCTCCACAACTTTTTTTTGTTCTCACAGTTCACTCAGTTTTCTCTTGAAGAAATCCACTGGTTTTGAAAGTAAGCTGGGGTGCTTTGTTTCCAGATGACACCTTAGCTTGCAGGGCTGCCTACTGTCTTGTGCCCGAACTTCAGCATACACAATGCACTGAGGTTGTGGTGTGTCACTGGTCCCAATCCAGGTGAATCATAGTTTCAGATAGTCTTCATCATATCTTCTGGCCTTGCATTTTGCTTGAGGTTCTCTCTGCCCAACAGGTACCACCTCCTCGTGCACGCACTTCCTTCCAGTCACCAGAAAGAGATCCATTCTTGGTCTGCAATGCAATGAGAAATTTCTATTGATGAGAAGTTGACATCAATTAAGCCAGTATGCAGCCAGACCATACTGGGCATGCCCAAATGTTCTGCCAGCACTGCTACAGATACAGTCCAACTGCTACAGACACAATACCCACCAAGAAGAACAAGAATATAGCACTTTTCATACACAGTGTATCCCAAAGCACTGAAGAAGCAATGGTAGACTGGTAGTGAAGAGACTGAATTTGAAGTGGCGACCATATCGCACAACAAGCACACATAGCCTGGACAATTGCATGAACCTATTTTATGGTAAGCAAGGGGAATACTGAACTGTCCCCTACTCTTTGCGAAGAGTGCCTTGTTTTCTTTTACTTTCACCTGAACACCCACCAGGACAGCACCAGGATGGGTAGAATAAGAGCTCAGTTCGATATCACATCCAAAGAGTGGCACCCCCAGCAGTACTTCCCCCCCAATACAGCACTTGGATTCCAGTGATTTTGCCATGAGTCCAATCCTGGTGTGAGACAAGAACCCATGACCCTCTAGTCCACAGGCAGATGTACCACCAACTGGGGCACACTGACAAGAAGAACACCATTTATTAATTGAAGCACATTTTGAAGAAAGAAGAAGACAGAAGAAAGCGATATCTGAATATCAAGACTGGGCAGTCACATCCATTTTAAATCAGGCAAGTGCTAGTAGCAGCTCTGGCAGGACCAAAACAAGATTGTTACTTTGCATCACCTTGTAAATGTTCCTCCCAACAGACAGAACTGCAGTACTACCGGATCAGGAATGTATGACTGCAGCTCGCAGCAGCACTTTGTAACCCATAATCAGCCACCTCGACAAACCTCTGGCAGGACCAGATCAGAACGGTGGAGGCTGTCCAGAGGAGGGCAACCCAAACAGTGCAGGGTCTGCACCAGAAGACACATGAAGAGAGACTAAAGGATCTTAATATGTATATCCTCGAGGAAAGGAGGGGGGACTTGATAGAAATTTTCAAGTACCTCATGGGAATCAACAAAGTCCAAGATGGTAGCATCTTTCAGAAAAAGAGATGTGCAAGAACAAGGGGGTACAATTTGAAGATAGAGGGGGGACAGCTCAGAGGTAAAGGGAGGCAGTATTTTTCATGGAGAGGGTTGTGGATGCATGAAACAGCCTTCCTGAGGAGGTTGTGGAGTCAAAAACAGTGGATGAATTCAAGAATGCATGGGACAGACATAAGGCAATTGTAGTGGGGCGGCAGGACGAAGTAGGCTGTTGGTTAACTAGGATCTGCAGCTTATGCATTGGGTAGGGAAATGGGCAGACTAGGTGGGCCAAGTGGTCCTTATCTGCCATCAAATTCTATGTTTCTATGTTTCAAACATTCCCATTTGTCACTTTTGCATGCCAAGCCATCACTGTGCCACTAACAGTTCCCAAGCTAGGCAATCCTGTGCTTCACTGCAACCCTCCTCCAGCTCAAGCCAGGCCAGCACACCACCTCACAGATTTCACGCACCTTGACTGACCTCAACATGGCAACTCTTGTCAGCTAGTGCCTTGGTCTGTAAAGCAAAAGGTGCCTCCCTGAGAGATAATGTACTGTGCGGTCAGCTCAATGTCTCTCATTTTAAGTGCACATAACACTCATGCAGTGACAAAATGGTTGAGGTGCACCTCAGCCAATCCTAGCACAAAATCTTATGCAAAGGGCCTTGGGAAATGGGTGACTTGGATTTAAGGGCATGCTGATGTGGCTTGAGTGCTCTTCAGTGCTCTTGAGTGCTCTGAGCCAGATGCAGTTTAGAGTAGGGACCCAGCTAATGGGCGGTCTACCTCAACGTGGTAGCTGGGTGACTTCACATCAGGGCTCTTCTGTGAATACCAAGAGACCCCCACTCCTTCATTGAACCTATTTTGGGCTGATGCACCCCATGTAAAGGTAAGTCTTTTGAGCACAGCCTTCACTCTACGCTGTCCACCACACAGGCTAGACACTGTTTTTTTTGGGGGGGGGCATAGTAGACATTCTTTCATACTTACCATGGTTTTCTTATCTGTCAGTTCCAGCATTGTCAGTGGGGTAGTCATATGGGAATACATATGGGTCCTTCACTCCAAAGCCTCCAAACCCACCCAAATATGCAGGTACAAGATCCCAGCAACACACAATTTGAACCCCACAGCACACATAGGTAAGGCAAATAATGCTTTTGCAGAAAAGGGTCTTGGATGGGTTGGGGGGTAGCTCCTTAAGACCTGAAGAAACCTCTCACTCTCTCTAGCTACACCAGCAGACCATTCGCTCCTAAAAACAAAACAAAAAAATAAAATAAAAAAAACAGCACCATTTGATCCCCATAGCACACAAGAAAGGAAAATTATGCTTTTGTAGTGAAGGGTCTTGTTTGGGTTGGTGGGGGCATTTCTTAAGACCTGAAGGAGCCCCTCACATCCAAGATACACCAGCAGCCCACCCCCAAATAGGGCACCATTTTAGCACCACAGAACTATCATATATATGCCCCCAAGATACACCCGCAGAACCTTCATTCACAAAGCAGTCAAACCCCCCCCAAGCAAAACCACGAGGTCCATCACTCCAAAAACAGTAAGAGAAACAACTTTGCATCTTCAGATTCATAAATTCCACAAAACAGAAGCATCCAAAAGTCCCCACAGCCCCTACCCCCAAGATGCAGGTCCATCATTGCAGCAGCCCCTCAGCCCCTTCCCAGTCATCACAAGAATTCCTTTTGTGGCACTTCAACCATACCCCCTCCCATAAATACAAATACAAATAAATCAGAAAAAAGTAATGAACCAGCTGTTTTAGAATTTATAAGCAATCCTTCCTGTGAAATAGTCAGCTCTGTCTGTGTACACTCTCCTGTTTCCAGTAACAATGTGCATGGAACCTGCTGGCTGAGAGGGTCAGAGCCTGCATTTAGAGTCCTATTTTCACTGCAGAAAGATAAAGACCCCAGCCTTACAGCTACTTCCTTAGAACCCCTCCAAGATGGGCGGGGGGGGGGTCAAGAACATTTTCTTAGCAGCAGGTAAAACCCCCAGCATTACAGCCCCTTTCTTAGAACTCCATCCTTGCAGCCCCTTCATGGGGGGGTTCAAATGAACTTTTTGCAGCAGATTAAACCCGCAACCTTACAGCCCCTTCCTTACAACCCCTCCATGATGGGCGGGGGGGTCAAAAACATTTTTTAGCAGCAGATTAAAACTCCACAGCCATGGGAATGATACCCCAATGATGGAAATTCTTAATTTATTGGTCAGTCATGTGAAACACAAGAGAGTGTTCTGCCCAATTAAAACCCCAACCTTACATCCCCTCCATGATGGGGGTGGCTGAAATGAATATTTTTTCAGCAGCATAAAAAAAAACCGCCTTGCAGCCCCCCAGCCCCTGTAGCAAAAACTCTGAGTTTACCAACCCCTTCAGAAAAAGAAAAAATCCTTACCAGTCCCTTCAGCAACAGATGACTTGTATTATGCAGTTCTACACTCCAGGTGGTGGCTTAGAAGTAGGAGATCAACGCATGGAAATTCCAGTCAGCTGCTTTGGAGTTTAAGTCAGAGGAATGCACAGACGATGATTGGAGTCAGCGGCTTGGGCAGTGGCTTGAGGCAGCGGGTCCGGTCCAAATTTCAGGCACAAACATTCAGCTTCAGCAGACTTTCAGCAGCTAGAAAAAAGAATCATACTGGGCACACTGCTTTATTGCTGGAATTGTTAAGCAGCACAGGGTGAGCAGCAGCTGATTGGCTGAAGAAGCCTGTCAGTCATTGGCTGGGAATTGGTGGCATATGATAGGCTGCACTCATCTCCCTTCTCATTGGCTGCTATTCACATGTTCCTTATTGGTCTGGTACAGACCATCTCCTGCCTCCCTATTGGTTGACTTGTGATACCCTCCTAGCCCCTCTAGTTCTGATGCTTTCTCATGTTTCTCCCGGCACTGGAATAAGGAAGTTGGCGCCTCTAATCAAGGTGCTATTAGCACCTCATCAGTCATCTTGCCTGCAGGGGGTAAGTGCTGAGTTACAACACAAAGGTAGGGGGGTGGGGGAATGTTGTTAAAGATGGGATGAGGGATGTGCGCTTAGTCCAGCATCACAGAGGCTCACTTTTCATTTTGGCTGCATGCTTTTGCCATATATTTCAGCCAAGCCTCTGCACCTCCCTTGGAAGCAGCTCATGCCTACCCAAGGAAGTGCACCTCACCATTTGAGAACCCCTGTCCTAGATATAGGGAGTTACAGTAGGCAAGGCAAGAGGTCATGAAGGCGTGGATCAGTATTGAAAGATCGCGAGATGGAACAAGGTGCTTAATCCGGGCGATATTCCTCAGATGGTAAAAAGAGGATTTGACTACAGCTGACACCTGTGAACAAAGTGTCAGCCCTTCATCAAATATCATGCCCAGATTCCGCACCTGAACAGAGGACAGGAGCTGGCTTCCCCCGAGCCAAAGCCTGGAGGCATGCCACACTCTTGTCCTCTCTATCCTGTGACCTGGTTTCACCACCAGCACCTCAGTCTTTCCAGGGTTCAACCTTAGTCAGCTAGCCCACATCCAGTCCTGGAGCTCAACAAGGCAGCTATTAAAAACAGAGACCACACTATCCTGGTTGGGGGAAAATGACAGGTAGAGCTGGTTATCATCTGTGTAGCAATGAAACCGCAGCCCATACTGTCTTACAATGTTTCCCAATGGCAGCAGGTACACAACGAACAACATAGGGGACAACACAGAGCCCTGAGGAACCCCACATGTCAGACAGATTGAGGCCAAGGATTAAATCCCTGATACCACCCTCTGAGTTCTGCCAGTGAGGAAAGATCTAAACCAACTGAGGACCATACCTGACAGGCCACAGATGTCTCTCAGGCACTCGAGTAGTCCCCCATGGCCCATGGTGTCAAAGGCTGAAGAGAGATCAAGAAGGACCAAGATCAAGTGGTACTTCCACTCTCTAGCAGTCAGGAGATCATTGAGCACCTGAACCAGAGCAGTGTCCGTAATATGCCTCTTCTGAAAATCGTACTGGAGGAAATCATGGATATCATGGATTTTCAGGTGGTTATCCAACTGAAGATCAACTACTTTCTCTATCAACTTCCCAACAAAGGGAAGGTTAGAGATTGGCCTTTAGTTGGCAGGGCAGTTTGGGTCCAGAGAAGATTTTTTAAGGAGCAGTGTGACCACCGCTTCCTTTAGTGAGTTCAGAAACTCACCGAACTCTAAAGAGCACCAGACTATCTCTGCCAGGACAGAGCCGATGACATCTACACACCCCAAAATGAAGTGTGTAGGGCCAGGTCAAGACTACAGCAAGTAGGCTGCATACTTTGGACAATCTGCACAACATCATTGATTGCCGGCCAGTCAGAGTGATCCCAAGAAAACCAAGGTGTAATGACCATACGCCAACCACTGCAAACCCCCACAGAGTACGCTGAATGAATCTCAGCCCTGATGTCGGCCACCCTATTGGCAAAGAATTGCATGAACTCATCACACTTATCTTGTGAAAATCCTCTCCAAACCTGAAGACAGGCTGTACTGCACAGTCTGTCCATGGTCTGGAAGAGCTGAGCCAGTCAATTCTGAGCCACAGCAATCTCCCTGGACAGGTACTCTGCCTTCTTATGGGAGATTGTTGATTGATAGACTCAATAATGTTCCACTAATCTAAGGCGGTCAGCATCAAGGGTGGATCTCCACCAGCAATGCTCTAGCCTTCAGCTCACATGCCTCAGCTCCCTCAAGGCCCCATCAAAACAAGGGGACCAAGGGCAGACAGTGAAGGGGGCAAACGTGGACGGGAGTAATGGAATCCAGGGCATTCCCCATGGCCTTATTATAGGCCTGAACTAGGCACTCTGGACCCTAGCTGACATCAGTGCATCCCGATAGGTCAAGCACTGCCAAAAGATCAGTGGGAGTAATATTCCTCAAAGGGCAGTATCTGACCATCTCCACAGGGGAAGGCCTATAAGTGGGAGCTCAGAAATTGAATCTTACAGTGCAGTGGTCAGACCAACCAACTGGTTCCACCACCAGGTTGGTGGCTTCCATTCTGAGGAGGAAAACCAGGTCAAGTGAGTGACCATGAGCATAGGTTGCAGAGGAAACAACCTGTGTGAAGCCCAACATATTCATAAGTTGGAGGAAGTCCTTACCAAATTGCAAGAGTTCATCATCGACCCAGGCACTGAAGTCACACAGCACCATCAACCTGGGTGACTCCAACACCATGTCGGTGATGAAGTCGACGGCTTCCTGCAGGAACATACCCTCACCCCTGGGTGGACAGTAGATGAGAATGAACCTTCACCCCACACCTGCAGCTGCAGTACACGCAAATGATCTGGAACCCTCAACTGGAACCTCTGCAAGGCCCAATTCCACTCAGAAACAGATAGCTACACCCCCACCCCTACAGTCCAATCCTGAGTGGTGTATCACCGAGAACCTGGCTGGAATAGCCTCCTCCAAAATTGGACCAGCATTTTCATCTAGCCAGGTCTCATGATGCATGCCAGGTCAGCTGTTCCAACAAGATCAGCTATAACAGCTGTCTAGTTCTTCGTAGACCTGGCATTGCACAACACCATTCAAGATGTATGGGGTTTGCTACTGGCCCTGAAATACAGGATCCCTTGGGTATGGAAACCAGATAAGATGAACCACGATCTGGGACCCATTTCACCCCTGGGCATCTGCTGGGCTTAATTACCCCAATTCCCCCTCCCGCTCACTCTTCCCCAAAGGTTCGGCGCCCCCAGCCCATCTTTTCCTCCTTTTATGTACTATTTCAAAAGCCCTACACTGCCCGTCAACAACAGCTGGGAGTGGAGGGCAATTAAAGAGCCAGAGGCCCCAGAGCTCAGAGGAAGAGTAGCCCCTGACCAGGACAGCCAAATGCCAGCACTTCCTATTACAGCCAGAGAATCAAAACTAAACTACCATACAACATAAAAAGGAAGCAAAACCCCAATACCCAATCATAAAGAAAAACCCCAAATAATTAAAATAATAAAACCAGTCCAGAAATTGCAGAAATCAGTAGGAGCAGACAAAAATCAGGGAGGAGCAACCAGCCACCATAAAAAAGTACAAGTCAAATGCGGGCAATACCCAGAAAGCTCACACCAGTCCAGGCAAAACAAAAGACTTCAGTTGCATCACTGTCTCACATGCAGTAGATAAGAATGAAGCCAGCAATAATTTAAACATTTGAAAAATCATACAATAGGGTACTCTCACCACCCTCCAAGGACTACTGCACGTTGGAGAGCCAAACGAGATGGTCCTTAACTAAGTAGGCACACAGTGGGAAAACACCACAATGGGAAAGGGGCAGGGAGAATAACATTGGCATATAGATCCAATAAATCCAATAGGACCAAATGCCTGGTCGGACAGAACTGGGCTCAAAATCCACAGTCTTGGCAGCTCTAACCGCCAATGAGGAGTTTTCAGTAAGTACAAGCAAATGAAGGTCAGGTGCCTCTAGCTTCTCCACTGGGAGGCCCACTGCTCCCCCTTCCAGATCCAAGACCAGTAGCTACAGGTACCCAGCAAGTCAGCCTTCAGGCTAAACCTCTCTAGGTAGCTTAGGGTAGCACCGTACTCCCCCACGGACTCTTCGGCGGCTGGACAACAGGCATTCCTGCCCAAGACTTGAGCCTAGCATTGGGGCAGCAGCCCCCCCAACAGTTGACAACAGGCCTCACCCCTTACAGCAAGAACTTCTTCAAGGCAGTCAGACTGAAAGGCTGCCAGGCTGCTGAAACAAAGTCGGTGTACTCACAGATCCAAAGTACTCATGAATTCATTCGTCCACAGGTCTGGTCCAATCCCAAAAAAACACAGGAACTCAAAACTCTTTGCTCCCTGCCACAATTCCCATGAAGAGTCGCTAAACTAAACAGCAATGATTATATCCAATAGTGAAAAAGTACAAGCACAGTCAAGTTCAGATTGATCACGCTGCTCGAATTCTCCGCTCCCCTGGTTCTGCAAATAATCTGGGGAGGCTTTAACACAACACTCAAACAAACACAGTGTGATAAAAGAAAAACTTACATAAAAAAAGAGAGCTAAAATAAAAGTTGTAATGCTAAAACAACTAAAACGACTAAAACTAAAATTTTAAATAACAGAAATCCGCTAAATTTTTGCTCATGCTTGCAGACTAACAGATGGTAAACCCAGTGTGGTCACTATCATTTTATGTAATTGCTGTGGTGAAAAAACATGACCCCAGCAATTATATAAAAAAAAATGAGGTGATGTAGAACCTTAAATTTTGCATTCTCTCCTGGCGTTAGATGCGTAAATAAAACCAGAGGGCTTCACGTAGTATCCAACACCTTGTGTGTGTGTGTGTAAAAGTCTTGTTACACCCCCCCCCAATGTATTGTTCTATATTTAATTTCTGCCCAGAATGGAACAACTTTTTCACATTCCCTCAGTCCATTAACATCAGAGATCATTCTAGCTGCCCATATCTTGTACAAGTTGAATCAGGCAACCTACACATCTGGAACAATTTAAATGGAGTAAAATGCAGATTTTGTAAAATGTTGAACTGCATCAAATTATATTTGTCCTGTTTTATATATTTATAAAGATCCAACCAGATCCACTGCCAATCCTCAGAAGACCAGGCTAGCTATCAGGACTTCTGTCGATAAAAGCACACGCCCGACAACCAGGCCAGATCCCATAATTGTAGTGCTTTATATAATGTCATAATAGAATGCTGAGAAGCTGCGTCTTGAAGAAAGGTGTTTAACCTATTTTCCCTTCATTAGAACAAGAGTATGGACCCATATGAAAGGAAACAGCATGACGTGGTTGCAGAGTTTTAAAAGATATCCATTTAGGGGTGCCAAATAATTATTGAAAGGTATGAAAGGAAATTAAATGCCCATCAACTAAAAATCAGGCAACAGAAGTAAGGGGGACTGTATCCAAAAACTGATCAGGAGTCAAACAATGGGCCATTCTGAAGTTAAGATTGTTCTAAATGGGCTGGGAGATATCTTAAAACTGATGAAAATGCAATAATGACATAGCTGAGCATGTGCCTGTAAAGACCAATAAATAAGAGTTGGTTTAAAGATCAAATGAAAAAGTTTTACAGATTGTCAATAAAACCTTGTGGTCAAGTCCCTGTGTCATGACTAGCATTTCCTGAAAATATTTCACTGTTTGGTTTTGTGGTTTTCTTTAAATTAGCATCTGTTAATGTGCTTTGCAGTAACTGAAAACAGTGAAGATTTGTCTGTCCCTATCAGTGAGTGATGACATCATTCTTGTCCAGCCTGTTGTTGCTGCAATTAAGTCTCTAAATGCTGAAGAAGCTGTTGCATTTTCCAGTCAAAGCAATCTGCAGAGCTAATTATCTTTACTCCAAGTGTGTTACTGACCCATCTGGTTTGTGTTTAGATCGATTAGTTTACAGTCTGTGATTCTGTTCTCATGAAGAGTTGGTAATTTGTGTTTCAGTGGTGCACTGAACTAGCATAAATGACTGTGTATGAGAAATCACCTGTCTGTATCACAGCTATCAGTATTATCACATCAAAACTCTGCATTGTTTTCTGGCAATATAACATAGGATTGTTTAATGGATTTAAAATAAATCTAGTTTGTTAAGTCATAGAAGTAGTGTGTCTTTGATGTAGCCTCCATGAATATGTTCATGTGAGAACAATATTGTTGATATGTCCGATTGACAAACAGGTGTCTGCCACACTCTGCTATTTCAGGAATATCTATTGTATGAACTCACAAAAGTCAGTTCTCTGAGGGATTCTGTGTGAATATATTTCATGTATGTGTGTAACTAGAAATACTATATGTCATCCTGATGCCCCTGTCTCCTGCCTCTCAGTTAAGACTGCTGCACCCTGCTTCCCTGTCCCCCCCACCCACATGAACAGCCAATGCCCCCTGTTTGAGTCTCCACAGACAGGACTGCTGTGCTCTGCAAAGTCCAAGAGTCCCAGGGCCTCTGCCTCCATAGTTGGGGCTGCTGCATCATGCTGTCACTGGCCGCCAAAAGGTGAGGCTTTTGCTGCACCCTGCTACCTACTTCCACTGCCTGCAATGGGCAGGGCCACTGTATCAAGTGCACTCTGTCTCACAGTCAGGACTGCTGTACCCTAATGCCCCACTGTGTCCTGCCCCATGGTCAAGGCTTCTGCAACATGCTGTCCTCTTTCCCTTGCCACCACTGTACCCTGCTGCATCATACAGCCTCTTGCTTCCACAGTTAGAGTTGTTGCACCATGCTGCTTCTTGCCACCAGTCCTATCCTTTGGTACACTACCCAAGCTGCTTGAAAAACTAAATGAAAAAACACTGTCATCTTGTATTATAGGGTGTGGACAGAAAGCTGCAGGGTGCAGCAACCCTAATGGTGGAGGGATCTGGCTCTGGGGCACAACAGGCCACAGCAGCCTTGGCTGTGCTGACAGGGTTGCAAGGTGCTGCAGCCTTGGATGTGGTAGCAGAGACAGAGGACATCATGGTGCAAATGCCTCAACCATGTGGCAGGACAAAAGGTGGCATCAGGGTACAGTAGCTCTGACTGTGAGATAGAGTGCACTTGATGCAGCGGTCCTGCCCATTTAGGGCAGTGTAAGTGGGTAGCAGGGTGAGCAAAAGCCCCACCTTTGGTGGCCTTGGGCAGCATGGTGCAGCAGCCCCAACTGTGGAGGCAGAAGCCCTGGGACTCTAAGGCTTAGCAGAGCACAGCAGGCCTGTCTGTGGAGACTGGAACTGGGGACATTGGCCGTGCCTGGGGGGGGGGGGCAGAGGGAAGCAGGGTGCAGCAGCCTCAACTGAGGGACAGGAGACAGGAGCATCAGGATGACATACAGTATTTCTAGTTACACACATACATGATGTATTTTCACACAGAATCCCTCAGAGAACTGAATTTTGAGTTCATTCAGTACACATTCCTGAAATAGCAGAATGTGGCTGATACCTGTTTGTCAATCTTACATATCAACAGTATTGTTTTCACATGAACATATTCATGGATGCTACATCAAAGACACACTACTTCTATGAGTTAACAAACTTTAGATTTATTTTATATCTATTAAAGAATCCTGTGTTATAGTGCTAGAAAACAATACAGAGTTTTGATGTGATGGTACTGACTGCTGTGATACAGGCAGGTGATTTCTCCACTAACAATCGTTTATAGCAGTTCAGTGCACCACTGAAACACAAATGACCAACTGTTCAAAGTAAGAGAGGGGAGGGACACCAGGGGCCATGATATGAGACTGGAGGGAGGAAGGTTCAGGAGGGAGAAGAGGAACCACTTTTTTACAGAGAGGGTGGTGGCTGGGTGGAATGCGTTACCTGCAGAAGTGGTATCCAGTAGAACAGTGGACTGCTTCAAAAGGGGATGGGACAGGGGGAGGGTTAATGAAGGGGAAGGATGGAAGTGAGGGGCAGCTGCAGAATAAGGGGTGCTAGCTACACATTCGAGCAGACTTGATAGACCTCTAGGCCTTTATCTGCCGGCAAATTTCGTATGTTCATATGTTCATAACTCTTTATGATAACAGAATCATAGATTATAAACTAATCGATCTAAACACAACCCAGATGGGTTAATAACACACTTGGAGTAAAGATAATTAGCCTTACAGATTGCTTTGACTGGGAAGTGCAATAGCTTCTTCAGGCAATTAGGACTTAATTGCAGCAGCAAAAGGCTGGACAAGAATGATGTCATCACTCACTGATAGGGGCAGAAAAATCTTCACTGTTTTCAGTTACTGCAGAGAACATTAACAGATGTTGATTTAAAGAAAACCACAAAACCAAACAGCATGATATTTTCAGAAAATGCTAGTCATGACACAGGGATCTGACTTCAAGTTTTTATTGACAATCTGTAAAACTTTTTCATTTGATCTTCAAAATGCTGAGGGAGGTGACCTGAATTAATGTAAATTATGAACTGGATAAAAAAATTGGACAAAGCTGATTGGTGGAGAGGTATTTGAAGTCATGATGATATCAAGCTACATCATCACGGCTTCAAAAAGCCTCCAGTCATCAGCCTCCTCACAACAAATACAGTCGCACAAAAGTTACGCTCACTAGGATCAGCTCCTCACTCGTTGCCACTCGTACTTTCAAAAGCAGTGTGCCCAACACCGTGGCAACAGCATGCAAGTGGCAGCAATGGACAAGTACATTTTATTCTTTCAAAAGCACAAACCAGAGACCCTCGCATTCTAGTAATTCTCACACAAACGGCAGCTCTAACTGCAAGCCCTCTCCCCCACAAAAAGAAAGCCACATGCCAGTCTTGTCCCAGACATTTGTAACCATTCTAATAGTAGCCCTTAGATAGAGTAACAGTCTCAAATGAATCACATGAAGATTCTACCTTTTTCTCTTTCGGTATGGTTATTCCATTAAACGTGCCTGTCAGTGCACATATCATTGGCTCTGCTCCCCAACTTCTCTCTCACCTTACCAGTCCTCAGCATCCAATTCAGCCTACTTTCTCCAAGAACAAAAATAATAAAAATAAAGTCCAGTGTGAATGGGAAACATTGTAAAAAAAAAACCTACAATGGTAAGGAGTGGGTCATCCAGTCACAAGAGCTCCATTTCCTCTATCACAGCCAACAACAGTGCCACCTGCTGCCCAAAGCCCTCCAGGAACTATTGTATTTAAAGGTATTCCTCCAACGCCCCAAAACACATTTTGAAAATGTTTTAAAATGTTTATATATTTTTTTTATTACTTTAAAAAATATTTAAACCACTTCATAATAGCAAAACTGCACTCCAGGGTGTGGTATATCATGGGATATCATTACTTCTTGGGTCATTGGACGCACTCGGCCTGCGGCTCCGTGCCCAACCACCCAAGGCGTGATGATACCCCATGATATACCACACCCTGTTGTGCATTATTGCTTAAGTAAGCCATACAGATTCAGATTCTGAGCCTGGGAATAACTCTTTTTCTAATGTGAGCCATTGAGGCTTGTACCTCTGGATGACTTCTCCATCACCCAAGTTACGCCATTTAAGATATTTACTAGAATGAAGCACAAAATAATATAGAAAAAAATTTGGGAGACGGAGGCTGCCACAGTGTTTAGGCTGTGTAAGTTTATAATAAACTCAATGAATAGATTTACCATGCCAAACAAAGTCATTGAGGAGAGCTTGTAAACATATAAAGCAGGCTTTAGGTAGAACAATATGAAGCATACTAAGTGGATATAAAAGATGAGACAAGCAAGGTCAAGTGAGCACCTGAATGAGATGGCTACCTAAGCTTTTTACTCTGCTCCATTCCACCATGCTTCCTCACTCTATTCACTGATTTTTACATAGGAACGGCTTACTTTTATACAGCTTTTATTACTTTCAGTATGCCTCATGGAGAGATTGCCTTATCAGATGTCCAACTCCAGCAGAAACAGAAGAAATCAATCAACAAGTCTTCTCCAAGGAATCAGCTGCCCAATCTGAAAATGGCAGCCACCAGCGACCGTCAACCTACTTCTCCCGACCCAGTAGGTCAGGCACTTTTAATTGACAAAATAGCTTCTTCGGTGGAAGCAATATACCAGATGGTTACTGAAACTCAAAGCAGTATTGCCCATCTCACCAAACGGGTCAAACAAACTGAGGAAACTGTTGTCCACAGTAGAGCATGTTACTAACCACGCCCATGGCTAAAAATAAAGTAGCCTGGCTTACCATGAAGCTGGAAAACCTGGAGGCCCAGGGAAGACGGAAGAATCTTAGGCTCATCAGCCTGCCAAAGGGAACTGACAGGAATAATTCTGTAGCTTTCCAATGAGAACATCTTCCTCTCTGGCTACAACTTCTTCCTGAAGATTATTTATTTGAGATTGAGCATTCACACCCCATCTGCCGAGCCCAGCCCTGCTCCTCTACTAAACCCAGGCCACCGACTTTAAAATTGCTCCATTATCAAGACAAGGAGTTGATTCTTGCAAAAGTTTGGGAGCTTCAGGAGGTTAAAGCCGGAGGGGGCTAGAATTTTGTTTTACCATGACTACCCCAAATCCATTTTGGAGAAGTGTCAAGCATTCAACCATTAAAAAAATGCTTCATTTTATAGAAATCACCTATGGCCTCTTATACCCAGCTACCTTGCTGTTCACCATTACCTGGTAAAATATGCGGGGTGCTAGCTCCTGTAGGTGCAACAGTGCTGCATTTTGTGTGCTGGATGTTGTACCTCTGCTCTTCTCTGTGGCATTTCCCTGCTCAGCCCCAGGCAGTATCAGACTCTCTGTTGGGCATGTTTTTGGATATCATCAATTGCCATGCCTCAGGGATTTTTGGGAACTCAAACAGTTACATAGAAACATAGAATTTGATGGTAGATAAGGACCGCTTGGCCCACCCAGTCTGCCCATTTCCCTACTTAATGGATAAGCTGCAGATCGTAGTTAACCAGAAGCCTGCTTCTTTCTACCCCCACCCCCTAGAATTGCCTTATGGCTGTCCCATGCATGCTTGAATTCAACCACTGTTTTTGACTCCACAACCTCCTCCAGAAGGCCGTTCCATGCATCCATAACCCTCTCTGTGAAAAAATACTTCCTTACATTACCTCTGAGCCGCCCCCATCTTCAAAATGTGTCCCTTGTTCTTGCACACCTCTTTTTTTGAAAGATGCTACCCTCTTGGACTTTGTTGATTCCCCTGAGGTACTTGAAAGTTTCTATCATGTCCCCCCTCTCCCTTCTTTTCTCGAGGCTATACATATTAAGCTCCTTTAGTCTCTCTTCATATGTCTTCCGGTGCAGACCCTGCACCATTTTAGTTGCCCTCCTCTGGACAGCTTCCATCTTGTCTATGTCCTTGTGGAGACTGGGTCTCCAGAACTGCACACAGTACTCCAGATGGGGTCTCACCAGCTGTCTCTACAGAGGGATAACAACTTCCTGTTTTCTACTGGTGATACCTCTCCCTGTGCATCCCAGTATCCCCCCAGCCCTCCTTACTGCCCTCTCACATTGCTTGCCCACCTTTAAGTCATCTGATATGACTACTCTCAGGTCTCTTTCCATTTTTGTTGTTGTTAGTATCTCACCCCCCATAGTGTACTCTTCCCCATGGTTTTTGTTTCCCAGGTGCATTACCTTGCACTTCTTAGCATTAAAATCTAAACTGCCATACATCTGACCATTCCTCTAACCTTGCCAAGTCCCTTCTCATCCTTTCCATCCCACCTTGTGCATCAACTCTGTTGCAGATCTTTGTGTCATCTGCAAAGAGACATGCCTTTTCTTCCAGTCCCTCTGCAATGTCGCTTACAAAGGCATTTGAAGAGGACCGGTCCTAATACTGAACCCTGCGGCACCCCACTAGTAACCCCCCTTTCTTCTGAGTGGGCTCCATTTACTATTACTTTATGTGTCCTATTCTCCAGCCAATTCTTTAACCATACTATCATCTTGGGACCCACTCCCAGGCTGGCTAACTTGTATATTAATCTTTTGTGTGGGACTGAGTCAAATGTCTTGCTAAAGTCTAGGTAGGCCATGTCCACAGCCCCTCCTTGATCTACTACTGTGGTCACCCAGTCAAAGAAATCTATTAGATTCGTCTGGCATGACCTTCCTGTAGTGAATCCATGCTGCCTTGGGTCCTGTGCCCCTCTGGCCTCTAGGTACTCAACAATTCTTTCCTTCAGAAGTGATTCCATCATTTTCTCTATCACTGAGGTTAAACTAACAGGTCTGTAGTTTCCTGCTTCTGCCCTGCTCCCACTTTTGTGAAGGGGAATCACATCTGCCCTCCTCCAGTCCTCAGGTACCACCCCATCCTCCCATAATTTGTTAAAGAGAGTAGTCATTGGTGTCACTAGTTATACCCTTAGTTCTTTTAGAATTCTGGGATGAATCCCATTAGGTTCCATTGCTTTGTCCACCTTCAGTTTTAAGAGTTCTTTCAGAACCCTTTCTTCTGCAAATGGGCTGGTATCAACTTCTGTATCCAGAGTGTTTCTATTGTTTGTTTTAGGTACCTCCCCCTCTTCATTTGTAAATACTGAGCAAAAATATTTGTTTAGTATCTCTGCCTTTTCACAGTCACCCTCTGCCCACCCCCCTCCTCTTTATTAAGCCTCATTATCCCTCCCTTAGTCTTCCTTTGCTCCCTGATGTACCTAAAAAAGGTTTTATCCCCCTTCTTAACTGAGTTGGCTATCTTTTCTTCAGTCTGGGCCTTTGCTGTTCTGACTGCCTTTCCAGATTCCTTTTGCTTTAACTGATAACAATTCTCTGTCCTGCTCCTTCTGTGATTCCTTGTACTTTCTGAATGCTTTCTTTTTCTCTTGAACCTTCACTGCCACCTCCTTTGAGAACCGTAGTGGTTTCTTACATCGTTTTGTTTTCCTGTTACCTTCTTACTCTGCTTATTTACATGGTGACTGATTGTCTATTTATGTTGCAGCAGGTTCTCTTATATCCCTGGTACTTTATGGGGCCATTTTTCCTTTGCTATTCAGCTGTTTTGCTGATATTGTAGTTTTATTAGGATTATAGGATGACTACACATTCTGTTTCTTTTGGTGATTTTTCACGATTGAAATTATTGTTCGATCTGTTCTGCAGCTTTTTGCCTTATTTGTCAAATATTATGCCCTCAGTGCAAATTTGGGTTTACAATGTTCCAGTTGCAGTGAGCAATCTTACTAGGTTCTAGGTCATAACCTCCATGAAAGCTGTTTTACATTGTTATTATTATTGTTTGGGACCCTGCCACTTATTAGATGGTTTGTTTTTTATTCATTAACTCTAGCAGGGTGCTTTGTGAGTGGTCATTACCCTTCTATTTGATTTGGAGTATGCCAATAATCTGTCAGTGGCCCTGTGGTGCCACCTGCTCGGCAGTCCTTCCCTTGTTCTTATTGTAGATAACCACTAATTGCCACATTCAAAATGGGGAGACTCCTCTTACTGTTTCTCTCTCTCTCTCTCTCTCTCTCAGTTGTGGTGTTCATTGAGGATAAAGTCATCCTGATCCATACCGCACTGAATAATGCGGCCCACCAGCCTAGCCTCGCTGTTACATCTCCAGTGGATGTTGACCGGATCCTCACATATGCCCTACCGATGTTACATCATAATCAGTGGGGTAACCCCCAAAAAGGGACTCAACCTGTCATGTACTTATTACGCTTGATGCTCTGTTATTGGGTCTACAGTTCCCCCTTACATCTGCCCACCAAATTAGCACTCGGTGACAGGATACCAAGTCGCAACCTCAAGTGGATCACCTCAAAGCAGTGGCCACCGAGCAAGAAGAGAAGGCTCAAAGACAGTGCCCTCTTCCTGTCTTTCGAAGCCCTTAAGAAACTCTTATTCTTTCTGCTGATCTGTAATGGTAATGTCGAAATCAATTCAAGGCCCTCCAGAGGGTATCACCTCTCAAGCAGATCTAGCCTCCATCAAAGGACTAAGCTTCCTTCATATCAATGCATGCAGCCTCCTGAAAAAGCTTTCATTAATACAAGCCTGGGTCGCCCATACTTTGCCAGACTTTCTTGTAATAGCCGAGACATGGCTAAAACCTGCAACAACAGACAGGGAGGTAAATCTACCCAACTACCAAATATTCAGAGTAGATCACCCGACAAGGGGTGGTGGTGTAGCTATTTACGTAAAGTCAAATATATCTGCATCTTGCCTTAGTGCAACATCATTGCCCAAAGAGTTCAAATGTATATCCCTTAAAATAACTCTCCCCAACACGGCAGCTTTTCAACTAGTTGGCTGCTATAGGTCCCCCTCTGCTGACCACAAGCTCTTAACCTACCTGGGGAACCTAATCAAACCGGGCCCTGAAGAAATCATAATCCTAGGTGATCTAAACCTAAACTGGCTCTCCAAGACAGCTGCACCTCTAGTATCATTCTGTGATACACATGGGCTTACACAACTGATAAATGAACCAACAAGAATAAATTTAAAGAATAGTAGTAGTAGCACCCTACTTGACATCAAGCTGGTAAACAAACCCCATCTATTCTCACATACTGGAGTGCTATTCAGTGACATAAGTGACCACTGTCTCATTGCAGGAATAAGATCATCCGGCAAACCAGCTGACCAAACAAAATTCCTTCTGAAAAGATCCAAGAAAAACCTTAATATTGAGGGATATCTCCATGACCTAAGCCACTCTGCATGCTGGCAGGAGTTCTACCTTACGCATTCTGTGGAAAAAGCACATCAGGTGTTAAATAGCATAATCATAGGTGCCCTTAACACTCATGCACCAATCACTAGTGTCAGAGCAAAAAGCAAATCTTGCCACTGGTTTTCAGCCGACCTTAAATCTGCACTGTTGGAGAGAGATAAGCTATGGAAACTGGCAAGGAAGACTAAGGAACCAAACGACTGGATGCTGTTCAGGAAAGCCAGAAATAGCTGCACCAAAAAGTAAGGGATGCTAAGGCTGCTTTCTATATGGCTGAACTTGACACCTCTTACCACAATCCTGCTATATTCTGGGGCACCATCAAGGGGGATCTTAGGGCAGGACTCTAGCTCCTCTCTGCCTTCTCAAGTGCACCTTAATAAGGTTGCTATCTCTGATAAACAGGAAGTACTGGATGCATTCAATAATCATTTCACAATAGCTGGCCTTGCTTTGGACACCTCTCCAGTTAATCTACTGCAGGCACAACTAAACTCCCAGTCTACTGAGGTTCAGAGGGCTGACTCTTCCTTCTCCTTCAAACCGTTTTTACTGAAGCAAGTAGAGGACCTAATGCTGCAATTGGACACTAAAAAAAGCGCAGGTGCAGACTCTCTTGACCCCTATTTTCTAAAAATTGCAATTCATGTGCTTGCAGTTCCCCTTAACACATCTTTTTAATCTATCATTAACCTCTGGCTCTATTCCTTCGATGTGGAAAACAGCCCAAGTGTTTCCCCTCCTAAAATCAGGGGACCCCATGGACCTCAACAACTACAGGCCCATATCCATTCTTCCAGTGCTTTCCAAGATGATAGAGAAATTAGTCAGCATCCAATTAAGAGACTACCTTGAAGTTAATAATCTCTTAAATCCTGCTCAATCTGGATTTAGGGCTAGGCACAGCACCATCTCTGCACTGGCCAAAGTCACAAATGACTGGCAAACTGAGCTAGACAAAAAGAGCAGTGTCTGTGCTGTATTCCTTGATCTAAGCAAAGCATTCGACACCGTGGATCATGAGCTGCTACTCTCTTCACTGCACCCCATAGGCTTAGACCCACCCTCTCTTAAGTGGTTCAGATGTTACCTCACTGATAGAATGCAGCAGGTGAAAGCTGAAGGTGACCTATCCTCATTAAAACCACTTCTAAGAGGAGTTCCTCAAGGATCTATCCTGGGCCCTATCCTTTTTGCCATTTACATTAACAACATTGACTCTAATCTCACCAAGCCATTTTCACCTCTTTGCAGATGACACTGTTTTATATGTCAGTAACCCATCGCCTGCAATGGCCTGTGAAATTTTACAAACAGAATTCTCCCTTTTGCAACACCAACTACTTGAGAAAAAACTCCTCTTAAATGCAAAGAAGACAAAAGCTAGGTTCTTCTCCACTAATAACTATACTAACACCTCCTCACCAAGCAATCTTCCTCAATTATCCACCATCCTTGGAGAAAGCCTGGACTATATAGATAAATTCAAATATTTAGGGGTGTGGATTGATAGCAGGCTTGACTACACTCACCATATTGAAGAACTTCTGAAAAAACTTTGCCAGAGGCTCGGCCTATTCTTCAGAATTAAACATTTTCTAACCAGAGACTCAAGGCTGAGACTAATCCAGGCCTCATTTCTTTCACTTATCGACTATGCAGACTTCCTTTATGGTCACTGTCCTATTTCCTATTTAAGCAAATTGGATACCTTGTATGACAGAGCACTAAGGTTTATTACAGATCTGCCATTCAATACTCATCATTGCTCTCTCTATGCTGCAGTCGGTTGGACATCCCTACACCTCAGAAGGAACAGAAATGCTGCACTATGGATATACAAAGCTTTGTCTAATAAACTTCCATCCTATATTTTAGACTGCTTTACACTGGCCACAGCTAGGTCCTATGCCCTAAGAAGCAACAACTCCATCACGCTTTAAGTTAACAAAGCCTACACTGGCATGGGAGGTCTGCAATCAGGTACTCTCTAGCAATGGCATGGAATTTCTACAGAAGACCCTAAAGTTGGCCAACTTTATACCTCTAGCATCCTTTAAAAAGCTCTACGTAAGTCTCTTCCCAGAGAAATGCAACTGCTACCACAAGGCCTAGTCCAGTCACATTCACAACCCTCCCCCTTTCAGTCAGCAATTATTATTGACAGCTCTTCCATAAATCATGCCCTTAGTTTTTCCCTCCCTCGCAGCCCCCTTTTTTTGTATCTCAGCCCCCTATCATGCCTTTTTTACAGCTTTGCTTCCCCTGACCAAGACCTCCATACCAACTCCTGGCACTTACTTCTACCCCAACCACTCCTCCACAGCTCCTACTACTAGTAGCCTTAGCCCCTATCTGAATCTCCCACCAGCCCCTCCATGTCATTTGTCAGAGGCTGTTTATCATCATTTTTTGCAGTCATCAATCATTATATCTGTTTGTCTGCTTTAGTTTGCCCTGGAGCCTGTAATACCGGTTACCCTGTGTTGCGTGCTTGCTTTGGCTCCCCTATTGGGACATGGACAGTCTGGTTTCTTCTAGTGTACTTTTATTGTATCCTTCCTTGTCCTGTTAGGTTTTATCAACCTCTATCCTTCATTTGTATATATGTTTATATTACTGTATCTGTTTAAATACAAGTGTTCTGTATATATCTGCTACTGTACCTTCAATTTGATCCTTGACCTATAAGATCCATCTTGTAAATGAGCTTTGCTCAATGATGTCCACCTGAATAAATAAAGATTTTGATTGATTGATTGATTGATATTCAGCTCTGTGATTTTTCTTCTCAAGAAAAAGCAAAAGCAGCTCCACTGCTAAAGTAGGGTGCACGAAATAGAACCATAAAACTGACAACAAAAATCAGCACACCTCCACTCGACGCCACACAGGGCATATATTTTATTAAATAAAAATGCAGATGCTACAATGAGCCAGCATCAGGAATTGCAACACAGAAGCCCAACTGGCTTCGTACTAGTGGTACATTATCAGGGGGTAGTCCATTAATTCTAAATGCACTACATAAATAAGGTGAGATTTAAAACAGCCGATTATCTATAAAAAAAAAAAATCACACTAATACATGTGAACATCTCACAAATATGAAAAAATGAACATATTAATCATTCTATTAATAATACTGTACCACAGTTATTATAAATACAAACAACACCCTATTAACAACAAGTGCTAAAAAACACACAGCAAAACATGGTAAGGCTTGAATATGGTATTGGATATAAGATACTATACTAGAGAGCTGCTCCCAGAGTCCAAGACACTCATTGCAGTGCTCCTTGCCACAGTAGGTTAAATTACATCAATTGTGCCTATGGAGAAAATATACAGGAAATAAGTAGAAAGAAAACATAAAAAGAAAACAAAAAGTGCATAAAAAACACACACATATAAATAAAGCAACCATACATGTAATGCATACTACACATGTATCCATTTATATCAGTCTATTTGGTAATGTTTTTTCCTTTTTATTTATCTCCCTTTCTTTCTTGTTTTATCATATGATATAAACCTATAATAAAAGAACACTGCAATAACCAAGAGAGAAAAAAAAAAGATAGAGAAAGAAAGAAAATGGAGGGAGGGAAAGGGGAGGGCGAAGAAGGGAAAGGGAGAGAAAGAAGGGGAATGGGGAAGGGGGCTAAATGGGGAAGAGGTCGGGGTTCTGTGCTGCGATTCCTGATGCTGGCTTATTGTAGTGTCTGCATTTTTGTTTAATAAAATATATGCCCTGTGTGACACCAAGCGGAGGTGTGCTGATTTTTGTTGTCAGTTTTTTTCTTTCTCAGCCTCCTTTTTCCTCTTTGCTCGCCCTCGTCCCTACTGTTCTCCTTATGCTGTGACCATAACTTCTGAGTCCTCTTCTTCTTCTCAGTTCTAACCTTTGGCCTTTTCCTTTACCTCACTTATGCTTTCCGGATTTTTACTTCCTTTACTTCATTCAGGATGATTTATTTGACTTACTACTATTCCTTCACTTGTGTCTTCCTCCGTTTCTATCTTCTTCTCTTACTTTTTGTCTCTCCCTTTTACTATCCTGGTTTTTCATATTTGGTTCATTAGTCAGACAGAGAGTTGGGGCATGGAGGACAGGGGGCACTTTATGTCCTATTCTACCCTCCTTCAGGCCCCCAGTTGTCTTCCCTTAGAGCAGCACTCAGTGTGCCTCCACTGAGTTTGGGACTGCTCAATTTTCCTTTTCTTTGTCTTTACCTGCTTTTCTACTTCCTTATTATTTGTCCTCGTATCTGTGTGTATTATCTCTCACCACTAATCAAGACTGTTTCAATGTATTCTCTGTTCTATGTTTTAGTTTGGGGTGGTTGTATTTGGGTGGGTTTTTGGAGGGGGGTTGCTTGGGGAAAATACTTGAATGTGAGCAGTTTGATTTTGTTCTGTTTATATTCTGCATCTGTGGAAAATATGGCTAATGTTAATCTGTTGAAAGTAATTTCCTGGAATGTTCAAGGGCTTAATGACCCCAAGAACCATTGAACTATATTACTATATTTACGAGATGCTAGTTGTGATGTAGCTGTAATCCAGGAAATACACTTACTTGAGGAAGATTCTAAATGTCTGGGCCGTATGTGGGTTGGTCAATACTTTTACAGCTCATTTTCAACATGCCAGAGGGGGGTTGCTATCCTTTGTAGGAAAAATCTTCTTTTAGGTATTTTGTGGGAATACAAAGATAAAGAAGATCGCTATGTTTTGATTGCTGGGTCTTATTTGGGGCCTCCCGTAGTGCTTGGTAGCTTTTATTCTCCAAACACTCCTAGCCTTCAATTTTATCAGGCAATATTTGTGGAATTTCCACAAGCCCCAGCTGCTATAGTGGTAGGGGGAGAACTCAATTTAGTATTAAATCCCTTCCTTGACAGAACAGGCTCTGGACCTGGATATGAGCTCTCTCTGGCACCCCAGGTCTCCTCATTCTTGAAAGACTTTGGGCTTATTGATATTTGGCATGCCACTCATTCTGGAGAAATTGACTATACCTGTTAGAGATTGTCTCACAGTTCCTATAGCCAAATAGATGTTATCCTGACCTCTTCTGACCTTCTTTCACGGACTTGGGGTACCTCCCTAATATCTGACCATGCTCCTGTACTGCTCTCCTTCTCTTGGGATATCACTATGGGCTGGAGGAATACCTAGAATCTTAACACCTCTTTGTTGGCCTGAGAGGAAACTTGTTCCTGGATGGCTCAGGTTATTCAGGGATATTTTCTCTTTAATGACTTTACTGATTATTCCTATGCTACCCTTTGGGAGGCCCTCAAAGCCATGTTACGGGGTCGATTAATAGCTCATGCTTCCCAACTTAAGCATCAGATAGAATCTTTGTTGAACGGTCTTGAGGCAGAGCTAAAATCATTGCAATCCCATGCAGTCCAGACTCTTAATGTGGATTTAGATAGTAAACACAAGATCTTATCCCGCAAAGCTGAAACTGAGGATTTGTTGCAATATCGCAATTAATTTGCTCTATATAAGCTTAATCAATTCTATTGGGAGTCTGGTGAATGTTCTGAGAAGCTTCTTGCCTCTTGGCTTCGAGCACAAGCTCAGGAAAAATGTATTCCTTAAATTATGGTTGCTGTTGGGTCCTATGTCTCTTCCCCGGGTGATATTAACCAGGCCTTTCTTGACTATTACCAAAAGCTGTACTCCTCTGAATTCAGCGGTTCCTTAGATCAGTTGGACTCCTTCTTTTCTGACCTATCCCTTCCTACTGTACCAGTGACACACATTTCCTCATTAGTAACACCCATTCAGACCTCAGAGGTCATATCCATGATTAAGAGTATGTCAGAGGGCAAATCCCCAGGCCCTGATGCATATCAATCTGAATCTTATCAGACCTTTGTGGACTACCTAGCAGCTTGCCTGACAAAAGTTTTTGATGAGGCCTGGAAGATGGGCTGGCTCCCCACAACGTTCACTGATGCTATTATTACTTTGATTCAAAAAAAAAAGGTAGGGACAGTATTCATTGTTTGCAGTTCCGTCCCATTTCATTATTAAATGCTGATGTCAAAATTTTCTGCAAAATTATAGTGAAAAGGATGTAACCGATTATTCCACTATTAATTCATCTGGACCAGGTAGGCTTCTGCTCTGGTAGACTAGGATCAGACAACATCAGACGAATACTGGATTTAATGTGAGAGGCCCGGTCTGTGCAATATCCCACTGCTGCCCTGTCATTGGATGCTGAGAAGGCCTTTGACAGGGTGGAGTAGGTTTTCCTGTTTGAGGCTCTGCAACAGTTTAGTTTCCCTCCATGTTTCATCTCCCTAATCCGCAATTTTTTATTCTACTCCCAAAGCAGCAGTTTTGACTAATTAAGTTATTTCTCCTTACTTTGCACTTCATAGGGGAATCCAGCAGGGCTGTCCTGTTTCTCCTTTCCTTTTTCTGTTGGCCAATGAATCACTTGCAGCTAAAATATGGTCAGAGCAGAATTTTCCTGGGATTACAGTGGGTGTATCGACTCATAAAATTGTATTATTCGCAGATGATATTAGCCTTTTTTGTTTTGAACCCTGTGCTTTCCTTGCAGTCACTTCAGGAATCGATTTTCTATTTCTCTTCCCTGTCAGGTTATAAGCTCAATGATAGCAAATCCAAAATTCTTCCCTTAAATAAGCTCTGTGTCCATAACCTTTTTGATCTCTTTCCTTTCCAATGGTCTTCAGGTGGTATCACTTGCCTTGGGATCATTTTCAGGCCCAGACACTATTTCTGCAAATGTTAAGAAGGTCCTAGATGCCCTGGACACAGATCTTACCTGTTGGAAGACCTTGGTCCTGTCCTTGTGGGGTGAGGTCAGTGCTTTAAAGCTTGCAGCCCTCCCAAAACTTTAATATGCTGTCTTCAACATTCCTTTGGCTCTTCCAAAAGACTTCTATAAGCATCTAGCTTCAAAGGTTTCTTTCTTTATTTGGGATTGTAAAACCTCCAGAATTAGCTATCACACATTGCAGAGACCATGGGAGTATGGGGGACTAGCTCTCCCAGATATGAAGTTACTTCACTACCTTGCTTCAGGATGTGTTATGCAATGCCTCTAACCTACTTTCCAGTCCGCTGGGATGGCTTTCCTTGGAACTAACCCAAGGGAACCTCCCAACTGCTTCAGCTCTCCTTTTCCCTGACTGGTCCCTCCATATGCCTATCTCTCCTTGTGCCAGTTATATGAGATTTATTTGGAGCAAGTATGCACCCCAGTTGGATTGGGTGCCTCGAACTTCACCTAATCATCCTATATGGCAGAATCCTAGTCTGACTATTGATAGTAAACCGCTGAATTGGCGGTAGTTGAAGGTCCGAGGTATTACTCTTTTTTGGGTCTTAGTTGACCCCTCTATTGGAAAGTAGATGCAGTCAGTGCTGAGGTGTTGTTGTATAAATTAAATTGCTTGCATACAGATAATAATTTGTTCCCATTAAAGCATTTTGTATTTTTTATGGTGTTTTCATAACTCTTCAGCCCATTTCTTCTCATAGTCAGTTGGGCTGTGAAGGGGATGAAAGTTGGATCACTGGGCTGATGTAGGTTGGACCAGAACAATATGGAACTGGACATGACACCCATGGGACATGCCTCAGGGGATGTGGAATGACTGAGCTATGTGTAAATCTTGCCCATGGTCACTAGTAGAGAGTCCACCCCAGGTGGAGATGTGGATTGACTGTATCTATCGGCTATAATGGGGTGGAGGATAGAACATGAGGATGTGAGAACATTATAGCCCGAAGACTTGTCATTGCTGAGGATGCTATAAGCTTTTAGCTTTGTGTCCATGTGCCACATATCTTGTAAGGGCACATTCCTAATATGTGGTGCACATAGAAGAGAGTGCTGTAGTACTCTGAGAAGTCTCAGTGAAGTTCAACTCAGACCATTTGTAGGAGCCTGAGTTCATGGCTTTAGTTTCTAGTAACTTCATTAATAAACTGTCTCAAGAAGACCCTAGCAGGGAGGGAGGACAGGGCAGTTGAGGAACAGTGGGCCCATCTGAAAGGAGCCATAGTGAAGGCAAGAAACCTTTGCCTTTGGCAAATAAACAAAGATAAGAGAAAAAGAAAACCAATGTGGTGCTCAAGGGAAATGACCAGGAAGGTAAGACCAAAAAAGCTGGCTTTCAGGAAGTAAAAGAAAACACAGAAGGAGGAGGGCAAAGTAGTGCATCTGGATAAGCAGAGTGAGGCAGGGAGGGCAGTGAGCAGGGCAAAGGCCCAAACATAAGAAATAGTAGCCCAGACAGTAAAGAAGGCAGCTAGACATTTTATGGGTACATTAGTGAAATGAGGAAGACAAAGGGTGGGATCATAAGGCTTAAAGGGGAAGACGGGGAGTGTGAGGCAGGGGACTTGGAAAAAGCATCAATCCTGAACAAATATTTTTGTTCCATGTTCACAGAAGGGGAGGAGGTAAGGGACCATAATTAAGTGGCAAGAACGATAAGGGCAAAAAGTAAGGAAGAAAAGAGCTGCCTTATGAAGGTACAAAAAAACAGGGAGGGGAAGCCAGCCCGGTGGCACTGAGGGTTCAGGTGCTGGACACCACACCTCACGCCACGCCAGTGACCCAGGTTCGGAAGTGAGCCTGGGTTGCCAGGGGTTGGTAGTGAAGGTAGAGGATTGAGTTTCCAGAGGACAGCTCTCCATGTCTGGGAGGGAGTGGGGTCAGGACTTAGTGCTCAGCTGTCCACTGGCGGAGGCCGGGGGTACAGCAGGCACAGCAGTCGATGACAGGGATGGGGAGTGGTGATGCCGGTAGTGATGCCTTGGCGTGGGGTGTGTGCCACTCCTTCAGTTAATAAGAAAATGCCTGTGGATGCCAGGGAGATGGAGCACCAAAGAGTGTATCCTATATACCCTTGCCTGCCTGACTACTCCTGATCTGACATGACTTAGGATTTCGAGTGTTCACTGCCCTACCTCGACCCCACTCAGAGGGGAAATCCACAGCCCCATGGGGACTGAGGGTACGTATTGGGCAAGGCAAGTGAGGCAGGAGGATGACTCCTAGGTACTCCTAATGGGTCGGCACCTGCGGGACATAGGTGAGGATAAATAGTAATTTAAAAAAAAAAAAAACACGGGCGGGGAGGACAGGGAGGAATACCTGAAGGAGTTGAGGGAGGTGACAAGGGTAGTCAGGGCAGCCAAGGCATCTAGGGAAATCAGACTAGTACAAGGCATTAAAGAGGGGGAGAAGGACTTCTTCACGTACATCAGAGAGAAAAGGAGTTGTAAGGAACAGATAGTAAAGATCAAGAGGGATGGGGTGGTGGGTGGAAACAGGAGCAGAACAGGCAGAAGCATTAAATGAGTATGTCTGCTCAGTATTTGCTAAAGAGAAAGGGAGAGCTACACCCAAAGGAGGTGGGAGGGTGGCGTGGGGGTACCAAATGGGGAAATCCCAGTGGGCAGGTACTGGAGGACTTGAGGGCACTGAGGGTGGACAAGGCACCTGGGCCAGACTTTATATATCCCAGGGTTCTAAAGGAGCTGGCAGAAGTCCTGGTAGAACCCTTGGCAGACCTGTTCAGTGCCTCCCTGGATTCAGGGAGTGTATCTCATGACTGGAGAATGGAGCACGTGGTACACCTCCACAAGAGCGGCCCCAAGGATGAGCCAGAAAACTATAGACTGGTAAGCCTCACATCCATTGTGGGAAAGCTGATTGAGACAATCCTGAAGGAGAGACTGGTTTCCCTCCCAGAGGCTAATGGGCTTCAGGATGGCAGACAGCGAGGGTTTGTCTCAGGCAGATCCTGTCAGACCAACCTGGTGGGGTACTATGACTGGGTAACCAGGCAATGAGACAAGAGCCATGCAGTAGATGTCCTGAACCTGGACTTTGATTCAGTGCCACATGGGAGGCTAGGAAATAAACTGGAAGGCACGGGGGCGAGGATGAAGATGGTGGGATGGGTAGTGAACTAGCTGCAAGGGAGACAGCAGAGGGTGGTGGTGGGAGGGAAGCTCTCATCTCCCAGGGTGGTGACAAGCAGGGTGCCACAGGGCTCTGTACTGGGATCAATGCTATTTGGGATCTTCATAGCAGACATCTCAATAGGCATCAAGAGCAAGATCAGTCTGTTTGCAGATGACGCCAATATGGGAGTAGTAGTAGTAGTGGATGACTTAGGAGGGTGGCAGGGATTGCAAGATGATCTGGCAAAATTAGAAGCCTATTTGAACACTTGGCAGCTGGGGTTCAATGCCAAGAAATGCAAGGTGCTACATGTCGGTGCAAAAAAAAAACAGGGAGGAGCTACCAGTTGGGGGATTCAACTAGCAAAGACGCAGGAGGAGAAGGATCTGAAGGTGATCATAATGGGAGCAATGAACAACTCAGCACGATGTAGAAAGGCAGCTGCAAAGGTCAACATGATGCTGGGATGTATTGCCAGAGGCATATCCTCCAGGAGGGAGGAGGTTATCCTGCCACTATATAGGTCACTGATTAGACCACACCTAGAGTACTGCATGCAGTTCTGGTAATCATACCTGAAGAAGGACATTAGGTTACTGGAGGCGGTGCAGCGCTGGGCAACAAACATTATCCAGGGTCTAGAGGACTTATCCTATGAGAGCAAGCAGAAGGAGTTGAACATGTACTCCCTTGAAGAAAGGAAAGATAAGGAGACATGATTGAAACCTTCAAGTACATGAAGGGAATAAATAAGATGGGCATGGAAGGGCTTTTCAAATTAAGGAGGAGGAGGGACACTCGCAGGCTCGATCAATGATTGGAAGGGGAAGGTTCAGGAGGGGAATGAGGAGACACTTTTTAACAAAGAGGGTGGTGTCAGGGTGGAACGCATTGCCAAAGGAAGTGGTGTCCTGTATAACAATGGGTTGTTTCAAAAGAGGATGGGACAGGGTAAGGGTGAGGGTCACTGGAGGGGAGAGGGGAGGGAGGGGCAGCTGCAGTATAAAGGCTGCTAGCTGCACAATTAAGCAGACTTCCTAGACCACAATGCCTTTATCTGCTGGCAATTTCATAAGTTTTTATGTTCGAATGTAACATACAATATCTGTAGAAAACAACAATTAAACCACTGTTTAGTAGTAGAGAATGTTCTCTAATCACACTCCTGTTTCTGACATCAAAGAAAGTAATACTAATACTGTGTATAAGTTATATTATTAACAGTTGTGAGTTCTATTTCTCAACAGGCACCAGATGTGTTTTAGACAGTTAAGTGATGAAGAAGAAGCCAGGAACACAAAAACAGCACCAGGCCAGAGCAGAGGGCAGCCAGTTAGAGAGAGAGAGAGACAGTCAGAGAGAGCCAGTCAGCCAGCTACCACTTCACAGACTGCAGTCTGCTACTACCCCCACCTACTACAATCGGGAAAGCCAGAGGTAGTCCACCAGCCCTGAAATCAGTATGGTTAAGCACATGTATCAAAAATTACTGCCTGAAAAAGAATGAGAAAGTGACAGTATTGACAAGAAAGTCCCAGACCAGATCTCTAGTTTGTAAATAAATGGTCTCCTCCCGAGTATGATTTTTTAGACGTGGATAATAGTGTGTTTAAATAATGGTACTTTAATTTGTAGTAGTAGTAGTACTACTACTACCGGGGAAAAAAACAGAGCTAGCAGCATTTATCAATGTGGTTATTTAATTGTGCGCATTTAGGTAAATGATCTCCTTAGAATGACAAAGTAATTGTGTGTGAGAACAGGGACTTATCTGCCACAGTTTCTACCAGTATATGATTACTTGAATGTGATAGCTGCACTTTCCACCCACCCCCTGAATGATAATGATGAGGTTGAAAGGCTGGCAAGTCCCAGATCTAAATTTTTTTAATCAGTCTCCTGAGTCTAACTTTTTATAGAAGGGGTCAGTGTGTTTTCTGTATGTCACCAATTATTTTAGCTTAGCAATGGATCTCAGTATGGAATGCAAAGTGAAGCAATATGAAAGAACAAGAGCAACAGGCAATCCAAAGTGACCACTTCACCACTGCTACTACTATCACTGCTATCAGGGGAGGGGGGTATGAGAGCTATGGTTGCATAAGAAATAATTATTCTTAGGTGCATTATGTAATAAAATAAATGATCTCGTCGGAATGAGAAAGAGACTGCGTGTGAGATCAGGGACTTGTCTGCCACAGTTGCTACCAGTATGTGGTGAAGTAAACTTGATGTACTGACTGCAATTCCCACCCACCCCTAGGATGAGGATGAGGATGATGATGATGATGATATGGTCAAAAGGCAGGCAAGCCCACTGCCCCAGATCTCTACTTTTAAGCAGTCCAGTGAGTCTCAAAATTGAAAGCTGATGTGTCACTCCACAGCTGCAGCACAGAAACTGCTGTCAGTGTCACCTTCTTCAAGATCAACATCATATATGTAGCCAAAGTTTGGCAAGTTAGCCTCCAAGAACATTAGTTTCCCCACATTGTCTGGTGTTAATCTTGTTCATTTATCAGTCACAACGTCCCCAGCAGAGCTGAATAAACACTCGGAACAGACACTGGAGGGTGGACATCCAATATACTTACAAGCCAGGGTCGCCAGCTTTGGCCACATGAGTTTTTCTCTTGCCAGTAAGCTAAAGGGTCATCCTTAATACTAATGACAGATGGCATCTACTGTGCTTACTACTGAGCATGCATTTTCTCCTCATGGAATTTCAATGTACTGCAGCTGGCCCCAAATGTCATCCCCTCATTGTCTGCTTCTGTACTGGTTTTTGGAGCAGTCTTTTGATTTTGAGGTGGTGTCATTGTAGTACTGCTTGCCAATCCTCCTAATGAAACCTCATCTACTGCATCAATTAAAAGTTGCCTGTAGTTCAACTCCTCCATACCATCAGAAACCACATCACGAAGGTGTCTGTTCCAGAAACATGGATCTAGCAATGTTGCTAAGAGATACTCCTTGCTCCACAAGATGGCTGATAATTTCTCATCATTGCTAAGTCTGGTAAGCATGTTATTGACTAGAGATGGTTCATATCTAAGTTGCTCCTCATTTTCTCCAACCTTTTTTTTTTCAGAGAAGTAGAATGAGTGGAATAACTTGGCTAAGGGATGCCTTTTCTGCACAGACCTCTTAGCACTTATAAATTGTTTCAGCATGTGATACAACTCTTCCAGTAGAGACCATTGAGTATAATGGAGTGCAGTGCCCTCCCCGATATCATTGTACATGATATACTCAGTGATAGCTACCTTTCATTCAAGGATGTGTTCAGTCATAAAGTAAGTTGAAATCCAACTGGTTGCTACATCCTGAACAAGCTGGAGATGAGGAAGACCTTTGTCCTGGATTTCAGCAAGGATGTTACGGGCCTTTATTGAATGGTTGCAGTGGCCACACACTTTGTGCACTGTACCTACAGTGACTGATACTTGCCGATCATTATCCAGGAAGCTTTCCAATGATTAGGTTAAATGACAATGGACAAAACAGCATATATGTACATAGTTGCCATTGTGAAGTGCTTTTTTTAACATTTGAGCCATTGCTGGCAACAAAAAAACACAACTTTCAAACTTTGGGAAGTGACCCAAGCAGTAAGCTGTCTTTCCAGTTCTTGATGAATGTGCTGTGTGTGTGTGTGTGTGTGTGTGTGTGTGTGTGTGTGTGTGTGTGTGTGTGTGTGTGTGTGTGTGTGTGTCTTGCAAGTGACATACAGTGCATGGAGAACTGCCATTTTCTGAAACATGACTTTTTATCTCTGAGAGATAGTAGTGGTAGTTGTACTATAGTACTGGTTGAAGTGGGTGCAGACAGACTAGTAGTACATGAGGATGATGATGAGTTGCCTGCAAAACTGACCCAATGTGCAGTAAGAGAAAGATAGGCAATGGTCTGGATACTGGTCCCCAAATCAGTCAATAGAGTGAAGTGAACTACCTTATCCTCAGCCTCTCGAAGAGCATGCCTTACTTGAACTATTAACCTGTCATGCATCCAGGGCACAGCAGTTACTGAGAAGTATTTTCTACTTGGCATTAAATATCATGGCTCTAAATATTCCATAAGTGTTCTGAAACCCACATCTTCCACAATAGAGTATGGCTGTAAATCAAGTACAATCATTTCTGCTATTTTACAAATTATTGCCAGTGCTATGGGATGGTTTCTCGAATATTTAGACTTCCTTTCAAAAACTTTTAACTTCAGGCCAGCCCAGTGACATGGAGGGATGAGGCATCACTGCATTACCTCCTGCCATGTGGGCAGCCCGTGTTCATGGTGCAAGTGGGCCACCGGGGGTCAGCTGGGAAGGGAGAGGATCGAGCATCTGGAAGACAGCTCTCCTCTCATAGGGATGGGTGGGGATGGAATCCGCTGCTTGTCCGGTCCCTAGCGGCAGCTGGGGTCTGGCTCTGTGTATCCACAAACAGAGGAGGTAGTCATTGAACAGATGCTCGGCATGCTGTGTGGGGACATGTGTGCAGCTCTGCCATTGGCACCATTGCATGCTCTGTGCTGCATTTGGGGAGGGAGAAACCAGGAAAATCATGGAGACTGGCAGAATGAAACTGGTCCCTCACAGGCACCACACCTGGCCAGCTTTACACCTCCAGAAACAGCAACGGAACTAAAGTATGAGTGGACGCCGAGGTGACAGGGCTGGGGGGACCATTGGAGAAAGGGCTGGTCAACCAGGGGAAGAAACAAATGAGCAAAAAAAAACTTTTAACTTCAGCTGCCTCTTATCAGGAGGGCTAAAGTTACATTTGGCTGGGGGTGTTGTATGACTACATGCTGTGCCTGGTAAAACAGAGGACCTTATTTATCGTGACCATGAGGTGAAAGTGAAGTTTGTGATCTTGCCTGGTGCTCGTCTACCACTGTATCAGTGGAATGTTTCTGTTCACTGAGAGCCCTGTTAGATTTCCAGGCACCAGTGTTAGACTGTTTTTTGAACCATATGCACTAGGGTGACTTCGAAAAAGATGTTACATCATTATCATGGTTCCAAGATGCCCTTCATTTTTTCCCCTACTAACACATGTTTTGCAATGCACACATATGGCTTGGCAAGCATCCTTGGGGTTTATGTAAAAATGATTCCAAACAGTAGAGGTGGATTGTCTATGTCTAATAATGACCTCAGTAAGACAAGAAGTCGAGTAGCTGAGTTTATATGGGGAAGAAGATATATCAGTGGAAGATTCAGGTTCATCAGGTGAGACAGTCATAGAATCCTCTGCAGCACCGTTGCCATCATCATCATCACTACTGTCAAACTTTGTTTCACTTTGTGTGACTTGTGCCTTTGACTTTTTCCTTTTCTTTTCCCCTTCTGACATTCTTCTACTGTCACTATTTGTATCCACATTGTCAGTGTCAGAATCAGAATGAGACATAGCTAAAGATAAAGTCACAAGCTCATCATCATCAATCTCACCATGACCATGGTCGTCACCATCATCATCATCAGATTTAGTAGAGCTAACATTTGCAGTCATGGCTTGAGTTATTTGATATGCATATGTTGCAAATCAATCAACTCCACTGTGAGTTGTACCTGCGTAAGTGCTTTAACTTTATGTACAATTGGAATAATCTTTGTTTTTGAACTTTTTTTCTCAGACGACTTGCTATTGCCATTGTCTTTTGACACTTTGTCGGTTATACTACTGAGCCCTTCTGACATAGACAGTCCACCAGCCCTTGCTGGGTTTTCAGTATTTTGAGAGTTAGCTTGCACATGGATAGTAGTAGCATTTAGTTTACCCCTTCAACTTATTGTGGTGCTTGTTGTGTTGTTGTTACTAACGTACTAAAATGCCAGCAGAATAGGCCTAATTGTCTTTGGTGTCTGCTCGTTTGGTCAGCCCCCACCCTGGGAGCTGACCTTGCTGCCCCCCTCTCCCTCTCTGGCTTCCCCTTTCCCAGTCCTGGATAATCTCGCTGCACTGGATGTTGCTTCCAGAACACTTTCCCTGTACCTGTCCCACCCCCCTCTTGAACCTCTCCACCATCTCTTCCTCCACCAGCCCCCTGGGCAGTGCATTCCATGGTTCCACCACCCTCTCAGTGAAGTAGCACCTTCTCCTTTCTCTCCTGAATCTCCCCTCTCCAGCTTCCACCCATGCCCTCTAGTCGTCCTCCCCTTCCTTCGGAGCACCCTTGCTGCTCCTCCCCTATTTACCCCCTACATGTACCTGAAGACCTCTATCATGTCCCCCCAGTCCCTTTTCTCTTCCAATGTGTACATATTTAGCTCTTTGAGCCTCTCCCCATAGGTCCTATCCCCCAAGCCCCAAATCATTTTGGCTGCCCTCCTCTGGACCCTTTCCAGGAGTTCAATGTCCCTTTTTAAATGTGGCCTCCAAACTTGCACACAGTACTCAAGGTACGGCCTCACCAAGCAGTTCACTGACCTATGCAGCCAATATAGTGTTATGCTTGTGCAACTGTGCTAGTTTGGTTTTGGCCATTCACACTCTATTCCAGAGGAATTACCACCTCATAAGGGTACAACGGCAAGGAACTCTCAGAGAGGGTTCCACCCCTAGAGGTGTCATGGGATGTTTCCAGTGGCTAAAGGTACCTTAGGAATCCCCTAAGGAGAGAGTGCTGCCACTGGAGGAGGAGTGGAGGATGGTGGGGCAAAGAAAAAATGCTTCACAGAGAGGCTTATAGGAACTGCTGCTTATATAGCTCAGGAAATGGGAGTGGCTGGCTGCTTGGCCACTGAACTTTAGGCATAGCCTTACATTTCACTGACCTATACAGTCAGTATAGTGTTATGTTTGTGCAACTGTGTTAGTTTGGTTTTGGCCATTCACACTGTCTATTCAAGAGGAATTACCACCTTGTAGGGGTATGACAGCAAGGAACTCTCAGAGAGGGTTCTACCCCTAGATGTGCCATGGGATGCTTCCCGTTGGCTAAAGGTACCTTAGGAATTCCCCCAAAAATGTGGTATCATCCCCAAAATGAGGCAACATGAAGCATAATGTAAGCAGTAACAGTGACGTGGAAGCAGTAAACTGTAACGTAATAGTAGAGAAGCATAGGCAGTTTGATACTTCAATGACATGCTCAGTTGTTGTAGTAACAGCCCAGGTTTGCATAGCATGACACTGATGGCTTGCATTGAGAGAAGGGGATCTCCTAAGGAGAGAGGGAATGGCAGGACATCCTCCACCTCCATCCAACAACATAACCTGCCTAAAGAGACTAGGCAAAATAACTATGTCAACTAAGAGTTATGACCTGAGGCAATGGAGGAGAGGAAAAAACCCTATGAGGAGGAAATCTCTGGGGATCCAAGGTCTAGATCGCCTTCCCTCCAGGCTTGGGAAAATTTATTTAGTGACGGCTCTGCAGTTGCAATTTGGAAAACCCAATTAAGGGAGGTGGAAAATATTCCAGTTTGGAGGGAGGCTCTCACTCAAACCCTCTAGTGAGAATGTTGTGGAAGGTTGCGAGAAAACTCTGCAACAATATGTGCATCCAAGGTGCAGGAGGAGAACAACAGCTGCTGAGGCACTCACCTGGCCTACCTGCCCTAAATCAAACCAGGTAAACCAGAGGCAGTCATTGGGAGAATGCGGTGAAGGTGCCTTGCTAGGGAAACCACTAAAGTCAATGGCCAACCTTTATAGTGGAACACTAGAGCCAAAGGAGATCATCTTAACCACCATTCACCGCTAGTTTTAAATTCTACACCAGGAGCTGCTGTCACGTAGCAGGCAGCTAAAGCCAAGCTCAGGGCGAGGACATTCCCAGCTATGGGCCAGGTGAGAAGGATCCTGCCCCAAGTTGGACATGTTCGATGATGCAGACTAAATGCAGAGTGAGACAGTCGGCTGCAGGAACCCTGCACCAGAATAGAATGGCTGGCATGCCCTAGAATTGATTGAGAGCTGAGAGCAGGTGAGCTGAATGAGCACAGCATGCTGAGATTGTAATGAGCATTGAGTGCTGAGACCTTGCAAGGTTGAATGCATATTGAGAACAGTGGAATCCCAGGCCAAAGCAGAGGGGATGTCAGTAGGCATGAAGCAGTGATTTGCGTAAGTAAGTGTGGACCTGATAGGTCAGCAAGCAGTAGTAGTAATAGGTGGACCTGCATAACAGCTGTATAGCAAGTAAACAGAACTGAATTAGGGGCAAGCCAGGCAGCATGAATAGCCAAGTCAAGGTGACAAACTCTGAGGATTTTTGGCAGCAAAGACAGGATTTAGAACAGAATTAATTAACCACATGGGCCATGACCCCTCAAAACACTTCTCAGTCCCCACCGTAGGACAAACAAGGCAGTGATGAAAGGCCAAGAACCTCATGCAGATATAAAAGCTAATTTAATAACCTCAGCAGGAGCTTCAGCTAACCTCAGAGTAAACAAGGTACAATAGTAATGGGTGTAAACAATGCAGCAGCAGGAAGCAAGTAGGCCTGCACAGCAATAGTAAACAAATGAGTACACTGAGTTGTAAGTGCAAATAAAAGAGCAGCTATGGTGGAGCTGAAATACACAGGTAATGAATGCAGTTGCATTGCAGTAGTTTGAGCATGGTGAGCACAGTGTTAAAACACAGGCACTGGGTACAATAGTAGTTAAAGTAAACTGCAGTGGCTGCAATTGTAGGTAACTGAAAGCAGTAGCATGAGCTCAGAGTAGGTTCGCAGTAGCAGTGCAAGTAATTTGAGAGTTGCAACTGAAGGCCAGCAGTATGAGCTCTGTAGTAGCAGTATGCTAGGAGTTTAGAAAATAAAAGCCCCAAAAAAGACTAAACCAAGACACCAAAAAACAGAACAGGGAAAGGCCCCAAAAAAGAAACAAAACACACAGGGAAGCATACAGCCGGAGGAATACAAACCAAAAGCAAGAAAACAAACACCTAAGTCCAGCAGAGACACACATATACAACAGGCCGGGGAGGCAGGCCCCAGCCAGCTCAGAGGACAAACCAACATAACCTCCGGCTGCAAAGAAAAAAAATGCTTCACAGAGAGGCTTAGAGGAACTGCTGCTTATATAGCTCAGGAAGTGGGAGTGGCTGGCTACTTGGCCACTGAACTTTAGGCATAGCCTTACATTTATACAGTGGGAGTATCACTTCCCTCCTTCTGGAGGTGATCCCACTAGAGATGCATCCAAGCATCCTGTTGGCCTTTGCCGCTGCCCTCCTACAAGTCTGCAAGTTGTTCATCTTGACATCCACCAACACCCCCCAGGTTATTTGTTGCACTTTACTTTTTGGGCCACTTCTTTCTGGGCTCTTGAATACCCTTTTTTATGTTTATTACTTCTTTTGCCATGGTCTTTTGCTTTACTATTCTCTGGAGTACTCATAATGCAAGTCTGTCACTTGTTCAGGGTCAAAATGTGGTTAATTTTTATTTATTCCATGTGATGTGAAGGAATGCCCTGCCCACTGAGCCAAAGCTTATACCCCACTGAGAGAGCACAGGGTGGAAGATGACAGATGACTGACGTCTTGTGGGGGGTCATCACACAGACAGTATGCAAGAAGAGGCACTT
Organism: Neoceratodus forsteri; assembly: GCA_016271365.2. Classification (NCBI taxonomy): domain Eukaryota; kingdom Metazoa; phylum Chordata; order Ceratodontiformes; family Ceratodontidae; genus Neoceratodus; species Neoceratodus forsteri. The sequence continues at coordinate 590,962,818 of CM028133.1, read as the reverse complement.
TTGCATGGATGACTGGCTGGCTGATTTTGCTTCACACACAGAATTTATTTCACATACCACCTATGCTAAGGGCGATGCTGCAGGCACTTCTGCTAGTATGCCCACAGAGATTCTGGGGGACCTAGCCTGGCCTAACCCTCTCTGATGCAGTATTTTTCCCCTTGAAGGATTTTTTCTTTTTTTTCTTTATTCCACGTGATGTGACAGAATGCCCTGCCCACTGAGCCAAAGCTTATAGCCCGCTGAGTGAGCTCAGGGAGGAAGATGACAGATAACTGACTTCTTGGGGGGGGTCATGCAGACAATATCCAAGAAGTGGCACTGGTGCACTGATGACTGGCTGGCAGATTTTATGTCACACACAGAATTTATGTCACACACCACCTATGCTAAGGGTGATGCTGCAGGCACTGCTGCTAGTGTACCCATAGAGATTCTGGGGATCTTGCCTGGCCTAACCAGCTCTGACTCAGGGGGTTCACACAAACAGTATGCAAGAAGTGGCACTAGTGCACTGATGACTGACTGGCAGATTATATTCACACACAGCATTCTAGTTCTCGCAAGTTGTCCTCAGTCTTCAAGTTCCATCCTAGTTCATGTCACCATTCATGTTCATGATCCCCTGTCCAAGTCTTCTCTCCCATAACACAGAACTCCCCAGCCAGTCCCCACCCCAATCCCTGACTTCCAAGTCCCACACCCAGTCCTTGCTTGCACAATCCCCTCCCAAGTCCCCGACTTCCAGTCCCCAACACCCCACCCCCAACTTCCCCAAGTTCCCTTCCTCCCTTAAGTTCTTTTTTTTTTGTTTTAGTTTAAAACATTTAACTATTCTTTCTTTTTTTTTTAAGAGTGGCAGTGGACTTCTTCGTCTGCCCAAGGTGCAAACACGCAAGCTGTACAAGCTCGGAAAACAAGTTCAGAATCTGTGATCTGCAAGGAGCAGTGAAGAGAAGCTGCTGCGCCTTCTCCATTCTGATTTCTCTCCATAGCTCTAAGGTGAACCATGTGGGTTGCTAGAGCAGCAACCCAATCAGGTGCCACCTTAGAGAGAAGGACAGCTCAGCCATCCAATGAGGGACCAGAGTCTTGTCTCTAGTCCCCTCATGCAGGTTCCTCCTGCTCTAGTGCTTCTCATGCTGCAGTTCCAAAAGCCATGATAGGAGCTGTCCAAACCTATCCAAACAGCCAGAGGTGTTCGGAAGCTGTCTGCTTATGAACACTTTGGCATGTTTGGGTCAATTCATATTTTTGATGAACTGGTTTACCCATCTTTAATTCAATGTCTCCATAAATGACTCTGCAGAGGGTCTGGAAAGAAATGTATGCATATTTGCTGATTATACTAAGATGTACAATAGGGTAGGCACTCCAGGAGGGGTGCAAAATATTAGGAGGGACCTGGGTAAACTTTAGGAATGGTCAAGAGTGTGGCAGCTAAGATTCAATGCAAAAATGTGCTAAATAATGTATTTGGGGCACAGGAACCCAGGGGAGGCTTACATGATGGAGGGAAAAATACTGATGGCAACCTAACTGGAGAGGGATCTGGGGTAATCATATCAGATAATCTAAAGGTGGTTAGGCAACATGCCAAGGCTATGGGGAAAGCCAGTGAGGTACTGAGGTTCATAGGGAGAGATATCACCAGCTGAAGAAAGGAGGTGGTGATGCATCTATATAAATTATTAGTGAGACCTCATCTAGAGTATTGTATCCAGTTCTGGTCCACTTCTAAGTAAAGACATAGACAGGGTGGAGGCAGTTCAGAGAAGGGCAACAAAAATGGTGCAGGGCCTGCACCAAAAGTCATAAGAGGAGAGATTGGAGGACCTCGATTTGTACACCCTGGAGGAGAGGAGAGGAGAGGAGAGGAGAGGAGAGGAGAGGAGAGAGGGAGGATATGATAGAGGCCTTCAGATATCTCAAGGGCATATATAAGATACAGGATGGTAGCATTACTCAGAAAAAGAGATTTTCTAGAACAAGGGGTCATGACATTAGGTTGGAAGGGGGTAGGGTAAGGGGGTAATGTGAGGAAGTATTTCTTCACAAAAAGGGTGGTAGATGCATGGAACAGCTGCCCAGAGAAGGTGGTGTAGGCAGATTTGGTAGGGGAATTAAAAAATGCATGGAATTTGCATAGGGGTTCCTTAGTAATAGGTAGGAGAACTAAGCCAGAGATCAAGTAGGGTCTTTGGTTTTTGCAGCAGACAGGGAAAATGGGCAGACTAGGTGAGCCTGGCAGTCCTTATCTTATTTATTTATTTATTAAATTCTCAGATTACAAATACCTTTGAGCAGAAACTGCTCATTTACAAAGGTTCCATGTCAAAGGATGAGGTCAACATACATACAGAGGTAGTAAAAGAATGCACAATAAACAACCAAAACAACTAAAAGAAAAAATAAAGATACGCAGTTATAACATGCTTTGAGATAATATTCATATAATGAGCAGCTTGAGTAGGCAGCTGGCTGCGGTAACAATAAGAGACAGAGGGCACCATAGGCAGTAAGTATTGCAGGTGTGTGACCAGGAGAGGAAGTTGGCCGGCTAATGGGCCAATGTCCGATGGTGGTGGAAAATGTCTTGTACCAGTGGAGATGCGAAGCAGGAAAGGAGTCACAAGGAAGGCCCGGTGCCAGAGGGAATGAGACTTGGAAAGGGCAGGCTGTGAGACATGAGTGAGCTGGGAGGTGTTTAGAGAGATCTCTGTTCAGAGAAGCAGTCACATTGAGTGGTAGAGGTGAGGTAAAGTTTGAGATTTCTTTTGAAGGGTCCAAGTGTAGTAGAGGAAAGTGCTTCTTTATTGAGGGAATTGAATCACTGAGTGGCTCTATAGATAAAGGACTGCTGACCCATTGAGGTACGACATCTGGGAACCTGAAAGGTTAGAGATTGGGCACCACATGTTTGTTGAGTGCCACTGTAGGTAGTAAGGAGTGAGCTAACACCAGGTGGCATGAGACCGAGGAAAATCTTTTTGGTAAGTAAGCAGGTCTGGTATTGTATTCTGCTACATAGGGGTAGCCAGCTGGCCTGTGCATAGAGGTCACAGGTGTGAGTTTGTCGGGCCGCACTCGTTAGTAATCTACAGGCTTTGTTGAGAGAAACTGAGATCCTGGGGAGGGCACTTGTTGAGGCAAAGCCATAGATGGCAAGGCCGTAGTCAATGATAGAGGTGACAGAGCTGTAGATGGCTAGTTTAAGGGCATCCACAGGCATACAGTGCTTGTGTTTGTGTAGTAGTCCAATCTGTACATTGACAGTCTTGGCAACAGTGTCAATATGCCGAGTGTAGGAGAAGGTACTATCCAGGGTAATACCAAGGTGCTTGAACTCCTTGACATGTTCGAGTGGGTTCCCAGCTTGGTTCTTGATGGTGAGGGACAGAGAGTTGTGCCTGCTCAGTCAGTTACAGAAGGACATGGCTTTAGTCTTGCTGTGGTTCAGGACAAGTTTATGAGAATTAAACCAGTCTTCGATGCGCTTGAAGTCAAGCTGCAGCTGGGATTCAAGGACTGTAATGTTATGGTGGTTGGAAAACAGGACTGCATCGTCTGCTTATAGTAATATTTTTTGGTGGCAGGCACTGGGAAGATTGTTGATGAAGAGGGAGAAGTGTAGAGGGCCCAGAATAGACCCCTGGGGGACTCCGGAGTGGACTGGTTTCTCATCCAAAGAGATCCCTGCAATCCTTACACATTGGATCCGATTATCAAGGTAGCTGGTGAACCATGGAAGGCATTGCTGGAGATCCCAGTGGAGGACAGTTGCTTGAGCAGTAGGGGGTGGTTAACTGTGTCAAATGCCTTGGTAAGGTCTATAAATACTGCCCCTCCACAATTCCCTTTGTCAAGCGTGGCATGGATGAAGGTTGTAAATTCCAGTAGTGCAGTGGTGGCACTGTGCTCTTTTCTGAAGCCATGCTGCTCTGGGCACTGTACATTGTACTTATCCAGGAATTCAACTAGTTGGTCCGACACTATTCGCTCCAGAGCTTTGAATGAGCGGGAGTGAGATAGGTCTGTAATTGGTGTGCAGCATCCTATCTCCACTTTTGTGAACCAGTGTGACAGTGGCTATCTTCCAGAGAGAGGGGAAATGGCCCAATCTAAGCGAGAGATTGAAGATCTTTATAAGTGGTTCTAAGATTTCATTGAGGACTTGTGCCAGCAGTTTCAGGTCAAGGGAGTCAACACTGTACCCTTGTTTGCTGATGGCCTTTTGAATGTATTTTCTATCTACTTGTGGTGGGACCTCCTTAAAAAAACTTTGGGGTCGTGCGTTCTAGTTGGGGGGTAACTTGGGAGGAGCTGGAGGGGAGGTCGTCAAAAAAATTTGGTGGAAGGACACTGTCCAGGTTTGTAAATGCATTATTAAAAGTGCTGGTGATGGTACCTAGGTCGAGTGTAGGAGTGCCATGAAGGTTGAGCATAGTGGGTGGTGCTTTAGGATTCTTGCCTGTGAGTTCTTTCATGTTGTTCCAGAATTTGTTTCCCTGGCCCCAAGAGTTGGACAGAGCCTCTTTGTAATAGCTGCGTTTAGCATTCCGTATTTTTTGAGTGAAATCATTTCTGGCTGCTTTGTATAATTGTATGTTTACTTGCATCGGAGTTAGATGAGCACAATGCCAGAGGTGATCTCTGTGCTTGAGCAGAGTTAAAAGGTCAGTAGTAACCCAGGGGTAGGTCTGTCCTTTTACCTTCATCTTTTTCACTGGTGCATAGATGTCACAAGCTTCATTGAAATGTTTGATAAATAGGTCCAGAGCTTTGTTGGTTTCACTGAGGGAGTCAAGCACTGCCCAGTTCAGCCTGGCTAGATGTGATTTTAACAGCTGGAGGTGCCCTTGTTTGATAACCCTGGCATAGATAAGCTTGGGAGGGGGCTTGTGGTATTTGTTTGACCAGAAGCAGATGACAGGCTTATTGTATGTGGGAGTACAGAAACATTGGAGATGCATTCAGGGCGGTTAGATAGAATCCAGTCTAGAAGTGTAAGGGAGCCTGTCCTATAGTTACACCTAGTGGGGGCATTGACCAGTTGAGTGAGGTGATGCGCCACGGCTGCATCCTTATAGGTAGCGGCCTCAGCGGAGAGCCAGTTAATGTCAAAATCACCCATGATTATGGCTTCAGAATTATATTGCTGGACCCTTAGATATTCCATGATGGTATGGAAGCCAGCAGCCTGGTCTCTTGGGGGTAGGTAAACTGAGATGACAGTGAGTTCCTTGTTATGTGCACCAAGGATGATTTTGATTGTGAGGACCTGAGAGGAGTTGCTCAGGCTAGGGGATGGGATGATGTGACCCATAGGGGTATCCTTAAGATAGATGGCGCAGCCCCCACCCCGTTTAGCAACCCTGTCTTGCCTGAAAATGCAGTAGCTAGGGATAGAGACTGAGGTATCAGAGATTTTAGGGTTTAGCCATATTTCCACAACTGAGAGGACATCAGGGTTGTGCTGTAGGATCCATGTTTGGAGGGAATCAAGTTTGTTGAGGATGTTGCAGGTGTTGATGGATGTCATGGTGAGTGTCCCTGTCCTTCTGCTTGGTGCCACTGCTGGCTGCCCAGGTGGTCCTGGGTTGGGGTGAACATTTCCTGAGAGCAGGAGCAGCATAAGGAGAATCTGTAGGAGAAAGGATTTCAGCATCTTGTAGGTACCTGGTGGTTAAGTCATAAGCCAAAAGAAATTATCAACAGCTGAGGTCCAGAGTCACAGAATGTGTTAGAATTCCTGAAGGTGATGAACTGTGCCTGCGCATATGCAGGATGTTAAATCCTTTTGTCTGCATGCTTCTTTGTCATTCAAAGAGGTTGTTGAAAAGCCCACATACAGATCATGGAGCAGGTCAGATGAAAATGTGGATTCGAGCAGGACCTAGGGTCACTGAGTTTGTCAGACTTAGTTGCTTGACTTATGTTTTGTTTGGGATAGCCTCCAAAAAGTTGATTTTTAAATAAAAAATGCAGATACCTGGTGATGATGTTTTGCAGAAATCCAGTTCAGGAGACTTTCACGGATGTAGTGAGAAAGAATGGTGTAGTTACTCCAAGCAGAAAACCATGTAAATCCACAAAAACTAAGCTACAGACACAGACAAGCAGCCACCACACAGACCCAGGAGGCGGAGCCCTTGTATATTATCTGCCTTCAAATTCTATGTATCTATGACTGGTATGTTTTTTTTCATTGTATATATTTTTGGGGGGAGATTTCTGTCAAGTAGAGAGAGGCATCATAGGCATCCATGTTGATCTTCACCATTGGTATTTCTGATATGGAAATAATTTCTTGGGAGATTGTAACAACCCCATCCTGTCAGAAGGGAAGGGGACTGATTACTAGAATGCCAAACCACAGACCATACTGATTGACAGCATCTCTGATAGGGTGTCCAGTGGGTGGAGCTAAGAGTGCCAGCTGTGTGATAACAGGGGTTATATCAAGATGACAGAGGGACAGACATGTGCCAGGCATGCCTTTAGGGTAGCTTTGCCTCAGGTCACTTTCCAGGCCACCTGAGGAGACAAGGGTCTCTCACAGGAGCAGCTGTTTATAAATCTAGTGAGGAACAGTCTCTGACTCAGAAAGGGGGTGGGGGGATGCTGAACACAAATCACTGAGTCAGTCATTTCAAAATCCAAATATTTTCTTTCTTTATTATAAACAAGGCAAATACATCAACATTTCACCTACGATAAAGGCTTTTTCAAGAGATGCCTTTATATCATAATATTATTATACTCACAGTTGTTTTAGAGTCCATTACTAAATTCTGTACTTCTTTGTTTAAATAAGCATAGGGTCCAACACTCAGAAGTTTCTATGTACCCAGTTATGTACTTATCTACATTCAGCTTAAACATCAGAATTTCTTGCCACCTCTCATTTCATTTTATTTGTTTCCATTAGTTGTCCCATTGGGTTCTCATCCTAATTTCTACAGCCTGCTACAGCTGTGTCAGATGCCGAGCTGGTTTCCTCATCAGGTACAACTAATGGAAACAAATAAAATGAAATGAGAGGTGGCAAGAAATTTTGATGTTTAAGCTGAATGTAGGTGTGTACATAACTGGGTACATTGAAACTTCTGAGTGTTGGGCCCTAAGACTATTTAAACAAAGAAGTACAGAATTTAACAATGGACTCTAGAACAACTTCAAGTATAATAATATGATATAAAGGCATTTCTTGAAAAAGTCTATATCATAGGTGAAACGTTGAGGTAGTTGCTGTATTTTATAATAAAGAAAATATTTGGATTTTGAAATGACTGACTGCAGTGATTTGTGTTCAGTGCCTCCCACCCCCTTCTGAGTCAGAGACTGTTCCATACTCGTACCACATCGGGAGAGGCAGCTTGGATTTAATAAGAAGTGTTCATTTCCTGTGGATTTCCTCCTTTTGTCTTGATGTAAATCTAGTGTATCAGAACACCAGGACTCCAGTTGCCTCTTTTGATACACATCATGACAGCCATTAGGACTCCAGTAGTTTTGGAGCCTGAAGGCATTTAGTATAGATCTCCATTCATTCTGGAGAAGATGGTTAGGGAGGCATTGAGAGGCTGTGGATACAATAAAAGCCTCCCACTGAAGGAAGGTTCCTGGTAACCTTGCAGCATACAGAAGGTCCTACCAAAGATTTGCTTTCACCTTTGTGGGGGCAGTCATGGTCCTTTTTCCTGAGAGATGCTTCCAGCTGTGCAGAAGATGGTGAGAGACCTTTTGAGACAAACTGAGCTGCTTATCAAGGTAGGTGATATGCCTACTATGTGAAAGGGGAATTCAAAGTTTGAGTTGACATTGCAGATTCTGTCTCAGGCAGAGAGGTTAGGGTGATTTAAATTTGCTGCCAGAGGGCAGGATTGGAGTACATACAGCCACCTTGTGCCCAGCACACTGCCTGGTGAAAACAGCAAGGTTGAAGTGAGCTGTGGCCAGTTGCTTGAGGCCCCAGGTGGACATCAACTACAATTAATTTAATATCCCTACAGCTGTGCTGCCTCATGTACACCAGCATAAGCAGACTCTACATTATTACAATATGTATGTGTTCATATGAAAGCCCAAAGCAACTATAATAGCAAGGTAGGAGTTCAGATAAATGCAGTGCAAAGTAGGATCAACTCTGTATCGATGTATAACCTGTCCCACTAGTGATTATGTGGAATAAGAGAGGTTGTGTGACCCAGAAGAGATGTGATGGGCCACAACCCATACAAGGGGGACCCTATAGGTTTGGACTAAAGACTGGATTCAGGATCAAACCTGTCTGTACAGTGCCAACCAAGATAGTGTTTGTGGAATGGGGTTCCTGGAGATACAGTATGTAAATGAAAATAGATAAATATTCAGTAATGACAACTGCTTAAACAGCTTGCAGTGTAGTTTTATTTCTGTCCGGACATAAAATTTGAACTCAGTACTATGACAATCCACCTCTCGCTCTCTTTCTCTCTGGGCTGCATTAGATTTCAGAGAGGTGTCTGTCTTTGGGTAACTGCTGCCACAAGCTGGGTCCTCCAGCACCTACATGGCATGGGACTCCACAGGGGAAGGAAACGACTCCAGGTGGGGGACTCCATTGTTAGGTGGGTAGAACTGGAGGAGGAAGGGTAGAGGGAGATAAGATGCCTGCCAGGCTATATGGCTTGGAGGAACAGGGAGAAAATCCTTAGGATCATGGAAGCAGCTGCACGGGGGAGGGAGCTGGATGTCATTGTCCATTTAGGGACAAATGACCTGGCTGGAAAAGGGATCAGAACAGTGGAGGAGGAGTTTGTGGAGTAAAGGAAGGGTCTTAGACAAGTAGCATGCACTGTAACTTTCTCGGAGGAGCTGCCTGTCAATGGCATGGGTGAGGCTAGGGTGCTCCGCACCACGGGATTCAATCGATGGTTAAAAAACTGGTAAAGAGCTCCAGGTTTTGGCTTCATTGGGGACTGGGGATCCACCTGGATGAATGCAGGCCTATACTAGCATGATGTTCTGCATCTTCCTAGGAGGGGAACCAGGATCCTAGGTGATAGGTTTAAATGCTTCACTGGCAAGCATTTAAACTAGCCAAGGGGGAGGCACTGAAAAGGAGCATGGAAATCCTAGCAGGCCTCCAAAAATCAGGGTAGTTAGTGAGGTAAACATCAATGTAGAGACATCGATAGGGAGAAGGGCAGGTGTAAATAGAGAAAAAGGCAAAGGCAGTAAGGACAGGGGTGGGGCAAAAAGAGATAAGGCCATCAAAAAATGGAGGGTAAAGAATACCAATGTTCCACAGTCTAGGTAACAAGCTCCATAAACTAGTGGCCTTGATGGAAGAGGGATGCCTGGATATCGTGGCAGTCACAGAAACATGGTACACAGAGAACCATGACTGGGATGTCAACATACTATGATACACAATCTACAGGAGAGATGGGGGAGTAGAAGAGGAGGAAGAGTATCTCACCATGTAAGGGAGAAGATCAAAGCAACAGAACAAAAGGATGAACAGGGAGGAGAGAAGGCACTGTAGATCATCCTGGAGACTGGAAATGACATACAATCCACACAGGGGTTGTATAAAGATGCCTATCTCAGGGGGAGGAAATGGACAAAGAAATGATAGAAGGTATCCTTAGGATGGCAGAGAAAGGGGAGATATTGTTGATGGGGGACCTGAATATGCCAGATGTTAACTGGAGCACCTTTGCTGCAGCCACATCCAAGAGCAGGGCCATTCTCTATGTCCTATGGGGTGCATAGAGAATGGCCCTGCCTCAGACAGCTACTGATGAAACCCACTCGGGAAGGAGCAATCTTAGAACTTGTACTCTCAAATGGTGATGGAGAGAAGATCTCAGATCTAGAAGTGGGTAGCCATCCGGGAACAAGTGATCACCAAACAGTGTTTATGATAAACTCAGCTGCAGAGTCAAGCCATACAAAAGTGAAGGTACTGAACTTCAGGAGAGCTGACTTTGGGAGAGTGCCTCAGAAAAGCAGTAGCAAACAGGCAAGAAGGAGGGGTGGAGCAACAATGGGGAAACATCAAAACTGCCATCACAGAGGCAACATGCCTTTGTGTAAAGCAAATAAACAAATCAAAATGAAAGGAAAAAAACACTGTAGTTCTCAAAAGAGGTGGTGGGGAAGGTTAGGGAGAAAAAGATAGTATTTAGGAAGTTTAAGACAACCCAGAAAGAGCAGGACAGAGAATTGTATCAATTAAAGCAGAAGGAAGCAGGGAAGACAGTTAGAATAGCAAAGGCTCAAACTGAAGAAAAGATAGCCAACTCAGTTAAGAAAGGGGATAAAACCTTTTATAGGTACATTAGGGAGCATAGAAAGACCAAGGGAGGGATAGTGAGGCTTAATAAAGAGGAAGGTGGGTGGGCAGAGAGGGACAGTGAAAAAGCAGGGATACTGAATGAATATTTCTGCTCAGTTTTCACAAAAGAAGAGGAGGGGAAGGTACCAAATCTAATTAATAGAAGCACTCTGGATAGGGGGGTCAACCTCAGTCTTTTCATAGAAGAAAGTGTTCTGAAAGAACCCCTAAAACTAAAGGTGGACAAAGCAATGGGGCCTGATGGGATTCACCTCAGAACTCTAAAAGAATTGAGGGGAGAAGTAGTGACATCACTGACTAGCCTTTTTAACAAATCATGGGAGGATGGTGTGGTACCTGAGGACTGGAGGAGGGCAGATGTGATAGAGGCAGGGAAACTACAGACCTGTCAGTTTGGCCTCAGTGGTAGGGAAAATGATGGAATCACTTCTGAAGGAAAGAATTATTGAGTACCTAGGGGCCAGTGGGGCACTGAACCCAAGGCAACATGGATTCACAGCAGGAAGGCCATGTCAGATGAATCTAATCAATTTCTTTGACTGGGTGATCAAAGTAGTAGACTAGGGAAGGGCTGTGGACATGGCCTACCTAGATTTTAGCAAGGCATTTGACACATTCCCACACAAAAGATTAATAAACAAATTAGCCAGCCTGGGAGTGGGTCCCAGGGTGGTAGCCTGGGTAGAACACTGGGTGAACAACAGGACACAGAAGGTAATAGTAAACGGAGTCCTCTCTGAGGAAAAGGGAGTTACTAGTGGGGTACTGCAGGTCTCAGCACTGGGTCTGGTCTTTTTTAATGTCTTTATAGGTGACATTACAGAGGAACTGGAAGGAAAAGTATGCCTCTTTGCAGAAGACACAAAGATCTGCAACAGGGTTGATACACAAGGGGGGGTGGAAAGGATGAGAAGGGACTTGGCAAGGTTGGAGGAATGGTCAGAAGTATGGTAGCTTGGATTCAATGCAAAGAAGTGAAAGTAATGCACCTGGGAAACAAAAACCCAGGGGAAGAGTACACAATGGGGGGGTATTGGCAATAAAAAAATGGAAAGTGACCTGGGGGTAATCATATCAGATGACCTAAAGGTTAGCAAGCATATGAGAAGGCAGTAGGGATGACTGGGGGGACATTGGGATGTATAGGGGGAGGCATCATAAGTAGAAAACAGGAAGTTGTTATCCCTCTGTACAGACAGTTGGTGAGACCCCATCTGGAGGACTGCTTCCAGTTCTGGAGACTCCATCTCCACAAGGACATAGACAGGATGGAGACAGTCCAGAGGAGGCAACTAAAATGGTGCAGGGTCTGCAACAGAAGCCATATGAGGAGAGACTAAAGGAGCTTTATATGTATACCCTTGAGGAAAGAAGGGAGAGGGGGAGACATGATAGAAACTTTCAAGTACCTCAAGGGAATCAACAAAGTCCAAGAAGGCAGCATCTTTCAGAAAAAAAGATGTACAAGAACAAGGGGACACAATTTGAAGATAGAGGGGGGATGGCTCAGGGGTAATTTGAAGAAGTATTTTTCCCCAGAGATGGTGGTGGATGCATGTAAGGCCTTCCTCAGAAGGTTGTGTGGTCAAAAACAGTGGGGGAATTCAAGAATGCATGGGACAGACATAAAGCAATTCTTGTGGGGGGGAGGGTAGGAAGAAATAGGCTGTTGGTTAACTAGGATCCGTAGCTTATCCAGTAGGTTGTGAAATGGGCAGATTAGGTGGGCCAAGCAGTTCTTATTTGCCATCATAGTCTATGTTTCTATATTTCAGCCTTCCAACTTGCTCAGAACTGGGAGATCAAGCATGCAATTGCACAGATCAAAGCCTTGTAGTCTGTCTCTAGGGTGATGAATGCTAAACAGTTTGCCTCAGTCAGTGGAAACCATAAATTACCTTATAAATAATTTGAATTGCAGCCACCACTGTTGAGCAAATAAATAGCTCTTTACTTAACAGAAGGTCAAAAAGCATTACAGGATAAATATGTTTACCAAAAGAGAATAACACTGTTACAGGAAAAGTAATCAACTGTTTTTAAATAACAGATGACAAAAGAAAAAGGCTATTACTGACATATTTGCTTGACCTGGAAGGACACTACATCTTTATTCAGCTGTGAGCGAAATTCTATATTGCACTTGATATCTGCAACAAACGTGCACTTTTGCTTAATTCTGTGGGAGGTGAAACTAACTACCCGTGGTAATTGCTTTTTATTCACATATTTATTTAGTGTTTAACTAAGAAGGGGCTTGCAAACTCTGTTTATCTTGTTAGTAACTTCAGAAGGATTTAAATACTGCATTTGGGTAGATCCTTGGAGGTAGCTAGATTGTCTACTAGGATTTTCTGACAGTTAAACTATTTTTGAATAAATTACAGGTGGCTGAGGAGTTGAAAAGGAGCTTGAAACTCTGCTTATCTTGGAAGTAACTTCACAAGTGTTTGAATACTGCATTTTGGTTGTCCCTTGGGGTAGCTGGATTGACTACTAGGATTTTGGGACAGAAACTATTTTTAAATAATTTACTGGTGCGTAGGAGTTTGGGATAATTAAACTATTTTTAAATAAGTTACTGTGGTTAAGGAGTTGTCATAGAAAAACCTGCAGTGTGAAACAGGAAAAGACAGTTTTTCAAGCAACAGAGGGAGGTGGATCTAGCTTTATGTTTATTTGTTACAATTCTTAACATTTTCAGTGCAGGAAGACTTTAAACCACAGCTGACTTATTTTGGGGCTGACAGCTTTCAGAGCACAAACCACCAGGCCTGTTTTGGGGCTGGGGAGGTTTACCTGTGTCTGACTTGGATGTGTGGATTTTTCTCTGTTTGATTAGCAGGGTATTTTCTCTGTCAAATTGTTGTGTAGGGCATCTTGCTGACAGGAAGGCACTCATCGCAGCGGTGGGTCAGAGCTTTTAGCTGATTGTTTTGTGAGGGCACAGTTTAGGCCCAACCCTTCCCACCCCTCACCCCACCCACCCCTGAAAATAGTTCCTTTATACCTGGGGTTCTGATATCATTTCCTGAAGAGTGCAAGGTGCATATCACTGTCATATCCTACCTAGCACACTGCACTGACAATATAAGCATACACTTTGTATAATGTATATCTATTAAATATATATACTGTATATATATATATATATATATATATATATATATATATATATATATATATATATATATATACAAACACACACACACACACACACACACACACACACACACACACACACACACACAAATGTGGGAGTAGTGCAATGTAATGGCAGTGGGGCAGCAGTCTTCAGGAGTCTTTCTGGAGGCTGAGATGCTGCCCTATTTGCAGACAACTCTCTGCCCTGAGGGAGGAAGTTGCCCATCTTTAGGCCACACTGGACAGTAGTAAGGGGACCTTCCCCCAGGCCACACTGGACGGTAGGAAGGGAACCTCCCCGATCCAGGGAGCACCAGAGCCACCACCACTACCTCAGAGGTTGTGAAGAAAGAAACATAGAAACATAGAAACATAGAATGTGACGGCAGATAAGGACCGCTTGGCCCACCCAGTCTGCCCATTTCCCTACCTACTGGATAAGCTGCAGATCCTAGTTAACCAGCAGCCTACTTCTTCCTACCCCCACCCCCCAGAATTGCCTTATGACTATCCCATGCATGCTTGAATTCCACCACTGATTTTGACTCCACAACCTCCTCCGGAAGGCCATTCCATGCATCCACAACCCTCTCTGTGAAAAATACTTCCTAAAATTACCTCTGAGCCACCTCTATCTTCAAATTGTGCCCTCTTGTTCTTGCACACCTCTTTTTTTGAAAGATGCTACCCTCTTGGACTTTGTTGATTCCCTTGAGGTACTTGAAAGTTTCTATCATGTCCCCTCTCCCTCCTTTCCTCGAGGCTATACATATTAAGCTCCTTAAGTCTCTCTTCATATGTCCTCCGGTGCAGACCCTGCACCATTTTAGTTGCCCTCCTCTGGACAGCTTACATCCTGTCTATGTCTTTGCAGAGATTGGGTCTCCAGAACTGCACACAGTACTCCAGATGGGGTCTCAGCTCATGATCCTAAGGATGCGCTTCCTGTCTCTCCAAGCCATGGCACCAGGCAGGCATCTTACTTCAGTTTTCCCTGCTCCCCCCAGTTCTATCCCCCTAATAATTGAGTCCCCCACCAGGAGCTGCTTCCTGCTTTTGCACAGCAGTTGGACCACAGTGGGCTCAGGGAGGGTGAGGATGGTGGAACAGAGGCACACCCAGTCAGTTGTTCCACACCACAATCCATACACCATTCTGGGGGAGCATAGCTCCCCTATGGATGCACTCACAGAGGATACTAAGGAGGCTGAGGACAACTGTCACAAGGGAGGCCCACAGGAAGGGGGCAGAGGATACCACAAGGAAAGGAAGCAGCTCCTGGTGGGGGACTCAATTATTAGGGGGATAGAACTGGGGGGAGCAGGGAAAACTGAAGTAAGATGCCTGCCTGGTGCCATGGCTTGGAGAGACAGGAAGCGCATCCTCAGGATCATGAGAATAGCTGCATGGGAGTCTGACCTAGGGACAAATGACTTGGCTAATCATGAGATTAGAGCAGTGCAGAAGGACTTTGTAGGATTGGGGAGGGACCTAAGACAAGTAGCATACACAATATCCTTCTCTGAAGTGCTGCCTGTCAATGGCATGAGTGAGGCGAGGGTACTTTGCACCATGCAGTTTAATGAATGGTTGAAAAAATGGTGTGGAGCACAGGGGTTTGGCTTCATTGGGGACTGGGGTTCCACCTGGAAGGACACCAGCCTATACTGGCAGGATGGTCTGCATCTGTCCAGGAAGGGAACAAGTCTTTTGAGCAATCGGTTTAAATGCTTCATTGGCAAGCTTTTAAACTAGTCAAGGGGGGAGGCACTGATAAGCAGCAGAAAATCTCAGCCTCTCCCTACAAAACAGGTTACTAAACGAGAAAAAGACTGAGCTAGACAGGTCAATGGGGGATGCTGCAAAAGAAGGTAAAGCCATCAAAAAATGGAGAGCAATGAGTACCAATGCCCGTAGTCTGAGTAACAAGCTTTCTGAATTAGTGGCCTTGATGGAGGAGGAACATCTGGATATCGTGGCAGTCACAGAAACATAGATACACAAAACCATGACTGGGACATAAACATACCAGGATATACTATCTACAGGAGGGACAGGGAGGGTAAAAGAGGAGGAGGAGGAGTAGCTCTCACATAAGGGAAGGAATCAAAGCAACAGAACAAAAGGGAAAACAGGAGGTGAAGAAGCACTGTGGGTAAATTTGGAGACCGACAATGGCACCACAATCCGCACAGGGGTTATACAGTCCCCCTTCAAGGTGGAAGAAAGGACAAGGGAAATGATAGAAAGAATATTGGGAATGGCAGAAAAAGGGAGATATTGCTGATGGGTGATCTGAATATACAGATGTTAACTGGAGTGCAGTTGCAGCAGCCACTTCAAAGAGTAGGGCTTTCTAGATGCCCTACTGGGGGCAGGCCTTAGACAACTAGTATTGATGCCCACTCGAGAGGGAGCAATCTTAAACCTGGTTCTCTCAAATGGAGATGAAGAGAGGATAACAGATGTAGAAGTGGGTAGCCATCTGGGAACAAGCGACCATCAAACAGTATGGTTCACAATAAACACAGCAATAGAGTCAAGCCATACAAAGGCAAAAGTACTGGACTTTAGGAGGGCTGACTTTGCCAAAATGGGTGAGTTCTTAAGGAATGCACTAGCAAATGGGCAGGAAGGAGGGTGGAAGAACAATGGGAAAAATAAAACTGCCATCACAGAGGTAGCAAGCCTTTGTAGTGAAGCAAATAAAATGGAAACAATGTAAAACCACTATGATTCTCAAAGGAAGCAGTGAAAGTTCAAGAGAAAAGAAAGCATTCAGGAAGTACAAGGAATCACAGAAGGAGCAAGATGAGAGAACTGTACTAGTTAAAGCAAAAGGAAGCTGGAAGGCAGTCAGGAACAGCAAAAGGCCCAAACCGGAACAGATAGCCAACTCAGTTAAGAAGGGGATAAAACCTTTTATAGGTACATCAGGAGGCAGAAGGAAGACCAAGGAGGGTTAGTGAGGCTTAATAAAGAGGAGGGAGGGTGGGCAGAGGTGACTGTGAAAGGCAGAGATACTAAACAAATATTTTGCTCAGTATTTACAAAGGAAGTGGGAGGTACCTAAAACAGACAGTAGAAACACTCTGGATACAGAAGTTGATACCAGCCCATTTACAGAAGAAAGGGTTCTGAAAGAACTCTTAAAACTGAAGGTGGACAAAGCAATGGGGCCTGATGGGATTCATCCCAGAATTCTAAAAACTAAGGGTAGAACTAGTGACACCACTGACTACCCTCTTTAACAAATCATGGGAGGATGGGATGGTACCCGAGGACTGGAGAAGGGCAGATGTGATTCCCCTTCACAAAAGTGGGAGCAAGGCAGAAGCAGAAAACTACAGACCTGTTAGTTTAACCTCAGTGGTAGGAGAAATGATGGAATAACTTCTGAAGGAAAGAATTGTTGAGTATCTAGAGGCCAGAGGGGCTCAGGACCCAAGGCAGCACAGATTCACAGTGGGAAGGTCATGCCAGACAAATCTGATAGATTTCTTTGACTGGGTGACCAAAATAGTAGATCAGGAGGGGCGGTGGACATGGCCTACCTAGACTTGTAAAGGCATTTGACACAGTCCCACACAAAAGATTAATATATGTTAGCCAGCCTGGGGTGGGTCCCAAGATGACAGCCTGTAAAGAATTGGCTGGAGAATAGGACGTAGAGAGTAATAGTAAATGGAGTCCACTCTGAAGAAAGGGGGTTACTAGTGGGTACCAGAGGGTTAGTATTAGGACCGGTCCTCTTCAATGTCTTTATAGAGCGACATTGCAGAGGACTGGAAGGAAAATATGTCTTTGCAGATGACACAAAGATCTGCAACAGAGTTAGTCTACAAGGTGGGGTGGAAAGGATGAGAAGGGACTTGGCAAGGTTAGAGGAATGGTCAAATGTATGGCAGCTTAGATTCAACGCTAAGAAGTGCAAGGAATGCACCTGGGAAACAAAAACCCAGGGAAGAGTACACACTGGGGTGGAATACTAACAACAGCAAAAATGGAAAGGACCTGGGGTAGTCATATCAGATGACCCAAAGGTGGGCAAGCAATGTGAGAGGGCAGCAAGGAGGCTGGGGGATACTGGGATGCATAGGGAGAGGCATCACCAGTAGAAAACAAGGAAGTTATTATCCTCTGTACAGACAGTTGGTGAGACCCCATCTGAGTACTGTGTGCAGTTCTGGAGACCCAATCTCCATAAAGACATGAGACAGGATGGAGCTGTCCAGAGGAGGCAACTGTGGTGCATGATCTGCACCGGAAGACATATGAAGAGAGACTTAAGGAGCTGAATATGTATAGCCTCGAGGAAAGGAGGGAGAGGGGGGACATGATAGAAACTTTCAAGTACCACAAGGGAATCAACAAAGTCCAAGAGGGTAGCATCTTTCAAAAAAAGAGGTGTGCAAGAACAAGGGGGCACAATTTGAAGATAGAAGGGGAGCTGCTCAGAGGTAATTTAAGGAAGTATTTTTTCACAGAGAGGGTTGTGGATGCATGGAACGGCCTTCAGGAGGAAGTTGTGGAGTCAAAAACAGTGGTGGAATTCAAGAATGCATTGGACAGTCATAAGGCAATTCTAGGGGGTTGGGGTAGGAAGAAGTAGGCTGCTGGTTAACTAGGATCTGCAGCTTATCCATTAGATAGGGAAATGGGCAGACTGGGAGGGCCAAGCGGTCCTTATCTGCCATCAAAATCTATGTTTCTATGTTTCTATATACTATTATTACTCTTACCCTTCCCTATCCATACAGAGAAACTGGGCACTATTCTATCTGCCATCTCCCACAGACATAGCTAGAAGAGCAGGCTCCAAGCTTAGCCTCACAGATGTAACTTCCCCAGCAACTCCAAGAGCAACAACCACCCTATAACTGTCTCTCAGCATCTTATATTCTCTCTCTTGATAATAGGTCATTCTTGTTCCCACTTTGAATGCACCAACCATTTACCATGTATGTATTTAATTGTCCAAATCAGACTAAACACCTATCAGTGTCCAATTATATTCATTTTTACCCTGAAGCTATATTTGAGTGATCCAGTCCCTTTAAACTCTGTGTGAGTGTGAATAGCTGCACTCCTCCCTCTCGATCATTTTCTCTAAGATATGCAACCTGGCTGTCGATTTATCTGGATGCTGCTGGGCAATGGAATCCCAGTGTATTTTTTTTTCAGACTGCTAGAAAAATCCCAGCCAAAAGTCCAAGCCATTAACTCCTTTCTTCCTTCCCATTTCTGTCACACATACTCTCTATGGTGAGAGAGGTACAGAACAAAGAGTGCATTTGAATGTTACGGAGTACCCTTGAGCACTTGCCATCTTGCCCCCAGACACAGACTGCATTCTACGGAATGCCTAACCCTCTCTAACATCTGGAGAGGTTTACTGTATAGTACAAGAACATCTGAATGGTTTCCAGGATCCACTGTACAACATCTGATCTAGGGGTTGCATATATTTTCTTTCTGCCCACCTCTACTTCACAAATATAACTTCACAGAGGATGGCAAAAGCCCATATTTTCTCCATTCCACTCTAGGCTTCAAGACATGAAATGTTTAACACCCCTTTTAAGTCACACCTGTCCTTACTGTTTAGGACAGTTTATTGAATAAGAAGAACTGAAAAGATTTTCAACAGAGAGTGAGTAAATGGATATATTGTCTGCTGGTGACATAGCTATGACTTTTAAATTCTTCTGGCAAGTTTTAAGTTCCAAATTTGGATTTTAACAAACGCCAGAACCAGCAAACATCCTTTCCTTGTCTGGTATTAAACTTTTTATAATTTCTTCTGTACCCAAATAATTTTACCATAAAACTTAAAATATTTTTTATCAGAAGAATTTTTTTTTACATCAGAATAGGCAAGGAATTACTTTTCAAGTGATTTCATATTGTAGGTTTTATTACAGTGTATTTTTGTATACTTCTGCCTACTCTACTTCATCAGTGGCCACCTATGTAAATGGAGCATTGACCCATGGATTATTCTTGGTAATAATAAAAATATAAATGAAAAAAAATCCAGAGCTGGCCCGCTAGTGCGGCTGAAGCACTACTGCTCACAGCACCAATGGCCTGAGTTCGGCAGCACGCTTGGGAGATGGAGGACCGGCTGGGGGGGGGAGGAGGATTGAGTTTCTCAGGGGGACTGCTGTCCTCCTCAGGGGAAGGGTGGCACTGGCAACTGGTGTCAGTCTGGCCACCCATGGCAGTTGGGGATCAGCACACTAGAACTGCACATAGAGGGAACAGAGGTGGGGCAGACACCTGATGTACTGCATTCAGGAGTGTACACAGCTTGGCCACTGGTGTTAGTGCATGCCACTTCTTCCATGCCAAGCAAAGACCAAAGGGGTGACAAAACACACCCAAGGGTGGCAGGATTGCACTTGACCTCTGCAGGCCCCGCACTCAACTTGCTGGGCTCGCCAAAGAAAAATACTGGATCTAGTCCCTGCTGGGGTTGGGGGACCCCATCCACCACCCCCGGGGGGAAAGCCCTGGGGGTAATAGGCAGGCAGATAAGTCCCAGTTGACAGTGGGGTGATGGGGCTGGTGGTCCAAGCTGAGGGATTGCCATTCAGTGAAAGGGGATACAAAGAATGTAGAATTTTTTTTTAATCCCATAAATACTGTATATTTGTCATTATTTCTGAAAAAGTGACAGAGATAAACATGGCTTCTTATAGTTATACCTCATATCCAGGCAGAGAAAAAAAATCCACAAGATTCCTTTTGTGTTTCATACAGTGCTTCCTCGTTCCCCATTTTTGCTTCAGCCTTTCAAAAGGGAAAAATAGGAAGTGCTTTAATCCATATGGGAGTATGAAACCTTGTAGAACTTAATGCAAAAGTTCCTATTGACAGGTAAATGAAAATACAGCATGACATAAACATTATCTGCTGGAACATCTAAGACAAGTGGTTATCTTTTAAGCACTAAAGCCTATTCTAATGTCAGATTTATCAGAAATGTCACACTGACTTTAAATATCTAACATGATGTTTAAGAAATACTTCTAGCCTTTAGCTCAGACTCCAAATAAATCTTCTGCACAACCATTCACCTTTCATTACCCATTCCACGCAGAATGTATAACACAGCCTTACTCTGAATGCTATTTTAGGAAGATCCTAGTTAAGGCTGGATGAGCTGGGTATAAATTAGCTCTGACTCCCATCCCCACCCAATTTCAACATACCTCTATGCAATATCAGGTGACATAAGGCTATAAAATAAAAATGTAACTGGTACATAAAGGCCTTACAAATTATTTTTGGATAGTAAAACACACAGCTGTTCCACTCAGTGGAGAGGGTCAGCACTATCCTGAATAAAGACAAAAAGAACAGTCTTACTAGTGCAGCTTTTTTTTTATCTCACAGCTTGTGTGTGCCAGTGTAACTTGTGCAAATTAACAGTGTAGACTTTGGTTTATCTAGTCACCACAATTCTGGGTTTCAGGTAAGGAGGGCAGGCAACATAAATGCGGTAGCTGAAGCAATGTGCTGAATTGTCAAACAAAAGTATACAATGGCCCCAATAGTTTAATTTGTTTTTTAAAGCCAGCTCCA
This sequence comes from Neoceratodus forsteri, assembly GCA_016271365.2. Taxonomy (NCBI): domain Eukaryota; kingdom Metazoa; phylum Chordata; order Ceratodontiformes; family Ceratodontidae; genus Neoceratodus; species Neoceratodus forsteri. The sequence continues at coordinate 590,941,736 of CM028133.1, read as the reverse complement.
GAACACAAATGATGAAAAGTATACCTGCACTTGCAACATGCCAGCCCATGCCTCTGCAGTTGCGTTCGCTTACGTATTAATGCTGTAATGGCATCATCATCTGAGCATCAATTTGCAGATAGCGCCTGATTATGCAATAGCAAGAAAGAATGCTGGGCTCTGACTGGTCAGTCTAGAGATGGGCCTGTGATGTTATCCTAGCATAACATCAGGGATCTAGTCCCAGCACACAACATGAACAAATGACATCAGTAAAACAATCACTCTGCATACAGATTACGGAGCTAGAAGAATTAGCTATTTACTGTACCCACAGTTCCTTACTATATATATTAGTATACAGCCTGTTATATTTCTGACTCACTACAGTAACTGGAGACTACATATCTCAGTAAAGAAATCTTGTCACCTATCAGTGTATGCACAATGCTTCATTTTGAAAATAAACATCTGAGATCTTATATTGTAACCACCACAAAAATAGGAGACTGCACCTCCAAGTTTTCTTTCTCTCTCTCTCTCTTTTCCTTCCTTCCTTCTTTTCTTTTTCCATTAGGGCAATTCATCATAAAATGAAATACAGTCAATTATTAAATCTGAGTTTGGTCACAAACATGCACAGCATCCCTCTTTTATCTGCCAGTCTTGTTACATCCTAAAATTTGTAGATAAAAGAGAATGGCAGATAATAGAAGGTGGCAGTCAAAGGGGGAATTAACATTACCAGAGAATGAGACAGCAACTCACACTGGTCATAAGTGAGGATGGCAGATGCATGGGGTCAAATAAAAGAAGGAACACTGTGCCTAAAATATCAAACCTTTTCCTTCTATTCATCAGGAGCAAAAGGTTACATATCTGTTCAGGTTAGCACCAATATGTTACCCCAAAACCAGTGTCCCAACAAACAGTTACAAAGTGCAAAGCATCACAATGTGGCACAACCTTGGAGCAGCCCTCTACTCATAAATATTTTGAATTTGGTCTTGGATAGCAAGTTAAGTTTCTCTGAACATACTGAGAATTTGGTAAAGGCCATTAACTAAAAATGTGGATTGCTTTTTTGAAATTGTTCTAATCTTATGCACAAAGATAAACATCTCTTAATATTGTCATTTATCTTCTCAGTTACTGATTATGGATCAGTCATTTATTTTTCTGCCAGATGGTCATTATTACATTGTACAGAAACATAGAAACATAGAATCTGATGGCAGATAAGGACCGCTTGGCCCACCTAGTCTGCCCATTTCCAGACCTAAAGGATAAGCTGCAGATCCTAGTTAAGCAGCAGCCTACTTCTTTCTACCCCCAACCCCTAGAATTGCCTATGGCTGTCCCATGCATGCTTGAATGCAACCACTGTTTTTGACTCCACAACCTCCTCCGGAAGGCCATTCCATGCACCCACAGCCCTCTCTGTGAAAAAATACTTCCTTACATTACCTCTGAGCCGCCCCTCATCTTCAAATTGTGCCCCCTTATTCTTGCACACCTCTTTTTTTGAAAGATGCTACCCTCTTGCACTTTGCTGATTCCGTTGAGGAACTTGAAAGTTTCTATTATGTTCCTCCTCTCCCTCCTTTCCTCGAGGCTATACATATTAAGCTCCTTTAGTCTCTCTTCATATGTCTTCTGGTGCAGACCTTGCACCATTTTAGTTGCCCTCCTCTGGACAGCTTCCACCTTGCCTATGTCCTTGCGGAGATTGGGTCTCCAGAACTGCACACAGTACTCCAGATTAGGTCTCACAAGTTGTCTGTACAGAGGGATAACAGCTTTGTGTTTTCTACTGGTGATGTCTCTCCATACGCATCCCAGTATCTCCCCAGCCCTCCTTGCTGCCCTCTCACATTGCTTGCCCACCTTTAAGTCATCTGATATGACTACCTCCAGGTCCCTTTCCATTTTTGTTGTTGTTAGTATCTCACCCCCCATTGTGTACTCTTCCCCTGGGTTTTTGTTTCCCAGGTGCATTATCTTAGCATTAAATCTAAGCTGCCATACATTTGACCATTCCTCTAACCTTGCCAAGTCCCTTCTCATCCTTTCCACCCCACCTTGTGCATCAACTCTGTTGCAGATCTTTGCGTCATCTGCAAAGAGACATACTTTTCCTTCCAGTCCCTCTGCAATGTCACTTACAAAGACATTGAAGAGGACCCGATCTAATACTGAACCCTCACGGCACCCACTAGTAACCCCCTTTCTTCAAAGTGGACTCCATTTAATATTACTCTCTGTGTCCTATTCTCAGCCAGTTCTTTACCCAGGCTATCATCTTAGGACCACTCCCAGGCTGGCTAACTTGTATATTAATCTTTTGTGTGGGACTAGGTCAAATGCCTTGCTAAAGTCTAGGTGAGGCCATGTCCACAGCCCTCCTGATCTACTACTTTGGTCACCTAGTCAAAGAAATCTATTAGATTCATCTGGCATGACCTTCCCGCTGTGAATCCATGCTGTCTTGGGTCCTATGCCCCTCTGGCCTCTAGGTACTCGACAATTCTTTCCTTCAGAAGTGATTCCATCATTTTCCCTATCACTTAGGTTAAACTAACAGGTCTGTAGTTTCCTGCTTCTGCCCTGCTCCCACTTTTGTGAATGGGAATCACATCTGTCCTCCTCCAGTCCTCAGGTACCACCTCATCCTCCCATGATTTGTTAAAGAGTGTAGTCAGTGATGTCACTAGTTCTACCTTTAGTTCTTTTAGAATTCTGGGATGAATCCATCAGGCCCCATTGCTTAGTCCACCTTCAGTTTTAAGAGTTCTTTCAGAACCCTTTCTTCTGTAAATGGGCTGGTATCAACTTCTGTATCCAAAGTGTTTCTATTGTTTGTTTCAGGTACCTCCCCCTCTTCATTTGTAAATACTGAGCAAAAATATTTGTTTAGTATCTCTGCCTTTTCACAGTCACCCTCTGCCCACCACCTCCCCTTTATTAAGCCTCACTGTCCCTCTCTTAGTCTTCCTTCGCTCCCTGATGTACCTTAAAAAGGTTTTATCCCCTTCTTACAACTGAGTTCGGCCTATCGCTGTTCTGACTGCCTTCCCAGCCCTTGCTTTTAACTGATACAATTCTCTGTCCTGCTCCTTCTGTGATTCCTTGTACTTTCTGAATGCTTTCTTTTTCTCATGAACCTTCACTGCCACCTCCTTTGAGAACCATAGTGGTTTCTTACATTGCTTTGTTTTGTTTATTTGCTTCACACAAAGGCTTGTTACCTCTATGATGGCAATTTTTATTATTCCCCATTGTTCTTCCATCCCTCCTTCCTGCCCATTTGCTAGTGCATTCCTTAGGCACTCACCCATTTTGGCAAAGTCAGCCCTCCTGAAGTCCAGTACTTTTTGCCTTTGTATGGCATGCTCAATTGCTGTGTTTGTGTGAACCATACTGTTCGAGTAGTCGCTAGTTCCCAGATGGCTACCCACTTCTACATCTGTGATCTCTCCATCTCCATTTGAGAGGACCAGGTCTGAATTGCTCCCTCTCGAGTGGGTTCCAATACTAGTTGTCTAAGGCATGCCCCCTGTAGGGCATCTAGAATAACCCTGCTCGTCGAAGTGGCTTCTGCAACTGCACTCCAGTTAACATGTGGCATATTCAGATCACCCATCAGCAATATCTCCCCTTTATCTGCCATTCTAAGTATACTTTCTGTAATTTCCTTGTCCATTTCCTCCCTCTGAGAGGGGGGTCTGTATATAACCCCTGTGCGGATTGTGGTGCCATTGTCTGCCTCCAAATTGACCCACAGTGCTTCTTCTTTTCCCTGTTTACCCTTTTGTTCTGTTGCTTTGATTCCTTCTCTTATGTAGAGAGCTACTCCTCCTCCTCTTTTAACCTCTCTGTCCCTCCTATAGATAGTGTATCCTGGTATGTTTATGTCCCAGTCATGGTTCTGTGTGTACCATGTTTCTGTGACTGCCACGATATCCAGATGTTCCTCCTCCATCATGGCCACTAATTCAGGAAGCTTGTTACCCAGACTATGGGCGTTGGTACTCATTGCTCTCCATTTTTTGATGGCTTTACCTTCTGTAGCAGCATCCCCACTGACCTTTCTACCTCGGTCTTTTCTCATTTAGTACCCTGTTTTGTAGGGGAGGCTGGGATTTCTGCTGCTTATCAGTGCTCTCCTTGACTAGTTTAAAAGCTTGCCAATGAAGCATTTAAACCAATTTCCCAAAATACTTGTTCTCTTCCTGGACAGATGCAGACCATCCTGCCAGTATAGGCTGGTGTCCCTCCAGGTGGAACCCCAGTCCCCAATGAAGCCAAACCCCTGTGCTCCACACCATTTTTTCAACCATTCATTAAACTGCATGGTGCAAAGTACCCCTCACCTCACCCATGCCACTGACAGTCAGCACCTGTCCTACAGTGCCTGTAGATTTGCTTTTAACTTGCCAGTGGAAAACTCATGAGTTGTATGAAGTTTCATCCTAGTTAGATCTGACCTAACGTAGGCTATTAGGCTTGGAAACTGAAGAATAACGATGACCCTACTAAGCTAGTTTAATTAGTAATGGCTCCTATGCAACTGGAATCATTACTAGATCCTTAATTGACTTACTCTTCCAGCTGCCTAAATGTAAGAAGAGAGAGCGTGACAATTATCCTTTTATTACCATATTGTCTCTTTCAGGAATGTTATACCAAAACAACTAAGAAATATCGAAAGTAGGACTGCAAGTTTCGTTCTACCAAAGAATCGAACACCTTGAACTCGGGGTGTTTGATTCTTGCGAACAGTGGTGAACGTTCCATGGAAATTGGCAGACTTTAGGTTCAACTGATTCAACCTGGTTCGAATGGTGCAGATCCGTTGAACCAACTGAGCCATGAACCACAGTTCACCCCTGAAACAGTTGATTGACTATAGAACTAGGGCTCAGTGTGATTCATAGGCTCCAGCCTGGTTTTGGAGCTGCTTGACTCTGCTCAGTCATGCGGGTCAGAGGGACGCTCACACATGCAGTCGTTGTCAAGCTGTTATGTACTGCAGCTCAGGGATAACTGGGTAATTGATTACTTAGATTAGCTAGGAAATTGTTCACACCTGAAAAAAATGTTCTTGAATCAGAAGTTTGAACTATTAATGGGCTGCTGAAGGGGCATATTAAGGTAAAAGGAACTAAAAATAAATGAAAAGGCAGACTGAACAGTAGCAGTGTTGCAAGCTTGCAGCAGACCTCTAGGACCAGAAGCTTGCCTCTGAGGGGAGAAGGACTGTATTCCTGGGTACTGGAAAACTGAGTATGCTTAAGTCTGGGCAGGGGCAGATGGAGCATGAAGTGGCAGTCTGCCAGTGCCCACTTGTTGTCTTAAATAATTTAATTGCAACAGTGCTGCACCAATTTTTTAGTGCAGAACTGGCCTTTTAGCAGAGTAAATAAAAGAATATTTTTTTTTACTGAAGTCCCTGGCAAAAGCTTGATGTGCAGTGACACTGGTTTAGCATGATTGAGAAAGGACAGATTGTAAAAAATGACATTGTCACTGGTGTCGGCAAAACCAAAATCCATTTATACCAGTGTTTTGTCTGGTGAACTTTATTTAACAATATATTTTTTTCCCAGCTAGTATGCATTTTAGAAATGTTAACCTTTACTATTGTACATCTATCCTTTTACCTATTAAAAGTTATTAATAGGTACAAGTTGTGATGGTGACTGAAGCATTACAGCTCCCTTAAAAATGATGCCAGCAGCACTATGGCCCCCATCCCTCAGGTGTGACAGGTGCAGCACTATGGCCCCCATCCCTCAGGTGCAATGGGGGCAGCAGCTCTATTGTCCCCATCCCTCAGGTGGGATGGCAGCAGTATTCTGGTCCCCTTCCCCAAAGTGTGATGGCAGTAGCAGCACTATGGACCCCATCCCTCGGGTATGATTATAGCAGAAGTACTACAGTCCTCATATCTCAGGTCTGACAGCATAATCCCCATTCCTCGATGACCATGCCCCACTTGCCCAAGTGTCAAATTTCTGGGTCTCTCAGTTTATCAGAGCTCAGATGTGAATTAAGCATAACTACCAGACACCAAGGTAGACTCCTTAAGTTTAGTCCAGTCTAACGTCTAACTGCCTGAATTGGCTTCTTTGAAAATAAAGTGCATCCCCCTAAAGAAAACTCTACAAGTGATTATTGGGGGGGCTGCTAATGGAGAGACACACATCTCCCATAGATGCAACAAATCCAGAAATAACAACTTCAAACCCAGTGTCACTCACAAAGTTCCAGTCACATTTCTCAGTGGTGTTACTGGTGTATGCCATGCATTATCAAGTGAACAAAATCCAGGGCACCATCACCCACCCTCATGGCAACTATTAAATGTCTTTCTGCCCACTACAAATTGGATAATTTCTTACTTGGTTTTCATGAAAAGGGAGCCTCTTAATTTTCATATTGGAGCTTAGACATGAATTAAACTTTTCACCCCACCTGACAAACCTTCCTCCCCACCAGAAACATGGGCAGCTCCCCACAGATACACCCCACCCCTCCCACCATGGCCAACCCCCACTACATACATACATAGTCAGCTCCCCTGCCCACAGCCCCAAAATGGACTACCCTCATAGAAAATACTGCCAGTACTCTTCACCCCACTCAAGTGAGCACAGCCAGCTCCCCTGTCTGAAGCCCAAACACAGACAGCCCTGCAGAAACATTGCCAATACCCCCCACCCAAGTAAACACATCCAACAAATCTGCCTGCAGCCCCAACACAGCCCCTGCAGAAACTCTGCCAGCACCCCTACCCCACTCAAGCCAACCTGGTCAGCTCTCCTGCCCACAGCCCCTACACAGACCTCCCATACAGAAAAAACTGCCAGTACCCCTCACCCTACCCAACCAATCACTGCCAGTATCCCCAACCTAATTGAACACAGCCATCTCCCCTGCCCACAGCTCCAGCATAGCCCCTACAGATGCACTGACACTAACCCCCACCTCACCAAAACCAACCTGGCCAACTCCTCTGCCCACAACCATAACACAGACCACCACTGCAGAAAACACTGCCAGTGCTCCTCATACCACCCAAATGAATACTGACAGTACTTCTCACTGAAGTAAACACAGCCAGCTCTCCCCCCCCCACTCAAGCTAGCCTGGCCACTCCTCCACCCACAGCCCCAATACAGGTTGACCCTGCACAAAACACTGCTAGCACCCCCTGCCCCACCCAAGTGAACCTGGTGGCCAGAACCCCTGCCCAGAGTCCCCACACAGACCACTTGGAAGAAAACACTGCCAGTGCCCTTCACCCCACCCAAGTGAGCACAGCCAGCTCCCTTGTCTGAAGCACACAGATTACCCTGCAGAAACATTGCCAGTACCCCCACCCAAGTAAACACAGCCAGCAACCCTGACTGCAGCCTCAAAACAGCCCCTGCAGAAACACTGCCAGCACCCCCACCCCACTCAAGCCAACCTGGACAGCTCTCCTGCCCACAGCCCCTACACAGACCTCCCATGCAGAAAACTCTGCCAGTACCCCTCACTCCATCCAAGTGGGAATGGCCAGCTCCCCTTCCCACAGCCCCAATACAAACTGCACCTGTAAAAACACTGCCAGTACCCCTCACCCCACCCAAGCCAACCTGACCAGCTCTCCTGCCTGCAGCCCCAATATGGACTGACCATGTGCCAGCACTAATTACTCCTGTGGAAGAACCGCCAGTCACTCCCACCCCACCCAAGGAAAGACAGCCAGCTTCACCCCCAGGCCAACAGACGGCCCCTTGAGATACAATTCCAGTGCCCCCACCTCATACAAGCACACACATCCCCCAACCAAACCCAAATCACCCCCCCCATTGCAGACATATAAAAAAATACCTTGAGGCATATACAGTGCTACCATGTTTCCCCTCCCAGAGCAGGAATGTATTCTGCAGTCCTTGTGGTTCTACACTCATATGGCCTGAGTTTACAGAATTTTTTTCTGTCAGAAGCCCTGGTTTTCCTTAATGCTGAAAAGGGTTCCATAATGCCACTATTTAACAATTCTGAAACTTATGCAGCAATACTGATATAGCAATGCACAAGAATGAACCAGCAGCAGAATCAGCATACAGGAGCACAAGGGAATACCAAGACCCTCAGTCTTTTAGGGGGTCAGAATGCCGACACACCTGCCACTCACTCAAAGGTTTAAAAACACCTGAAACAGAACCTCAAAAATCTGCACACTACCCAGAAGTAGACCACCAGGGATACAAACTGTCATAGATTAAAAAACACAGCTCAAACAAAGCAAAAAGCTCAGCTAGTTCTTGCTGCTCTGATCACCCCAAAATGGCATTTAAGAAAAAAACAACCAACCCCACAACCAAGTCGGGCACCTTACAGCGGAAAAAAACCTCACCAATCTAATGAACTGGAGTGTTGTTGCACCAGTGGCTGAGAGTTGGTATCGGGTAGTTGAGGAGAATAGACAGGTAGTCAAGCGACAAACTAACAAGCAGCAGAAAGGCACTGTGCTCATGGGCAGTCCATGAAAAAGTGCTGTTTCAGGCTTCATGCCAGACTTGCACAGACCAGTCATTTTTCTGCATTTCCATTCATATCACATAGCAGTCTGTTTTCATGGGAAACATCATGCTGTAAAGAGTATATTTTACCACACAATCCTGATGACAGAAATTGCAGTACATTTACTTCATGAACACATTTGCATACTATACAGCAAGACCTGGGAAATGAAAATTACATTTTAAATATGGTATCCTCTTCTAACTTGTAGTGGTTGAATATGGTATGTTTATGATGTAATATACTAAGGTTATTGTTTGATCCTTAATTACTACTCATCACCTAAAAATAAACAGGAAAGTAAAAGCTGAAAAAAGCTGGTTTCTGATCTACCATTTGAACTAGATAAGAAATATAGCAGATAAGGAAGGATAATATGGTATGTCATACTAAAGGTGAGTATTAGAGAACTTCAACAGTTTATGCATTGTGAGGATCTAAGTAGAAGGTAGAATCCCTTCAATCCCCATGCTTGGTTCTCAATACATCCTTTGCAAAAGCAGAATCCCTTTAATTGCCATGCTAGGTTCTCAGGTTTATCATTGTGATGATAGAATTCCTTTCATTTGAATGCTTGATTCCCAATATGTTGTTTGTGAAGGCAGTATCCCTTATCTTCCCATACTGGTTCCAAATATGTCCTATGTGAAGGCAGAATGGCTTTCCTTCCCATGATGGGTTCCCAATATGACCTTTACAAAGGTAAAATCCTTTTTCTTCCCATGCAGGTCTCCCAATATGTAATTTACATATAGATCTCTAAGAGATTTGTTAAAAACTGAAATTTGTGTTTGGACCAGAATAATCTATGCAAACTTTCAATTAACTGTTGAAATCCTATACCACCAAATTAATAAAAAGGATAGTTGAACTGGTTCAGATTCAGAGTATGTCCACCCACTGTCCCTCCTTAAACTGAGGGTTTTTGGATTAACTAAGATTATCTAAGTAAAATGTTCAGAGATGTCAGACAATCTAGATCTAAGAGCACTGAGGGCTTGCTTATACTGGATATTCAAAACTGGAACTCTTCCAAAGCAGGCTGCTTCAAAAAATTGTACTATCTGAAAAGGTTCACCATGGAAACAGCCATTCCTAATAACATACAGTATACGCCTGTGTTTTTTTAGAGAGCATGTTTTAGCCTGTTATTCTTTCCTTAAATTTTCCTTTAAAAAAATGTTATAGTTCACTGGAATGAAAGAAATTTGATGGCTCTATAATACTAGGGCATGTGCGCTGGGCATGTGGTAACAAAATGTTGTGCCCCAGTTGGTGCCCCATGTAATACAAATATACCCCCAGATGAATAACATGAGCACTTTGTATTGGTGCCCTGGCAGCCAGCTGATGTGAGTCTAATAAGCCCTGATAACCAATAGAGGCTCAAACCTCTACTGTTAAATGCTAGCCTTTTATTTACGTGCTTGGAAATAGTCATTATTTACTGCTAATTGTTTAAATGTGGTTTGCATTTTATGAGCTATTACATTTGACCTCAGTGGTAGGGAAAATGATGGAATCACTTCGGAAAGAAAAAACTGTTGAGTACCTAGAGGCCAGCAGGGCACAGGACCAAATGCAGCACGGATTTACAGCAGGAAGGTCATGTCAGATGAATCTAATAGATTTCTTTGACTGGGTGACCAAAGTAATAGACCAGGGAGGGGCTGTGGATATGGCCTACCTAGACTTTAGCAAGGCATTTTACACAGTCCCACACAAAAGATTGATAATCAAGTTAGCCAGCCTGGGAGTGGATCCCAGGGTGGTAGCCTGAGTAGCAAACTGGCTGTACAACAGGACACAGACAGTAATAGTGAATGGAACACATTCCGAAGAAAGGGGGGTCACTAGTGGAGTACCGCATGGCTCATTACTAGGTCCAGTCCTCTTTAACATCTTTATAGGTGACACTGCAGAGGGTCTGGAAGGAAAGGTATGCCTCTTTGCAGATGAAAAAAGATCCGTAACAGAGCTGTCACACAATGGTGGGTAGAAAGGATGAGAAGGGACTTGGCAAGGTTGGAGGAATGGTCAGACATTTGGCAACTTAGATTCAATGCAAAGAAGTGTAAAGTAATGCACCTGGGAAACAAAAACCCAGAAGAAGAGTACACAATAGCAGGGGAGGTACTAACAACAACAAAAATGGAATGGGACCTGGGGGTAGTCATATAGATGATCTAAAGGTGGGTAAGCAATGTGAGAAGTCAGTAAGGAGAACCAGGGGGATACTGGGACGCATAGGAAGGGGCATCACAAGTAGAAAAAGGGAAGTGGTTATCCCTCTGTACAGACAGTTGGTGAGACCCCATCTGGAGTACTGTGTGCAGTTTTGGAGACCCCATCAATGCATGGACATAGACAGGATGGAAGCAGTCCAGAGGAGGGCAACTAAAATGGTGTAGGGTCTGCATCAGAAACCATATGAAGAGAGACTGAGAGAGCTTAATATGTATACCCTTGATGAAAGGAGGGACAGGGGGGACATGATAGAAACGTTCAAGTACCTCAAGGGAATCAACAAGGTCCAGGAGGGTAGCATCTTTCAGAAACAGAGATGTGTAAGACTAAGGGGGCACAATTTAAAGATAGAGGGGGGGACGGTTCAGGCGTAATGTGAGGACATTTTTTTTCACAGAGAGAGTGGTGGACGCATGGAACCACCTTCCTGGAGAGGCTGTGGGGTCTAAAACAGTGGAGGAATTCAAACATGCATGGGACAGACATAAGGCAATTATAGTGGGGGGTGGCAGGAAGTAGGCTGTTGGTTAACTAAAATCTGCAGCTTATCCAATAGGTAGGGAAATGGGCAGACTGGGTGGGCCAAGTGGTCCTTATCTGCCATCAAAGTCTATGCTTCTATGTTTCTATGCATTTATCCTTTACCACAGGACAGCCTCACAAAGAAGTATGTACTCAATAGACCCTTCCTGGAAAAACTGTAAAAGATTATTTTGATTCATATTTGAAACAGAAAAGATTCACCTGACCTTGCTTTATGATCACATTCAAGGATGTGAATGAAGACAAAATGCTGTAATTGTAAATTAAACCCAATAAAGAAATCATATTTATGGACAATGGCAGATACTTAGTGAGAATGATGCATTCAACCCCAAACAAGCAAGAATCTGCACTCTCAAAATGTGTTTGTTGACAGGACATTTAATTTATTTATTTTACAATGTGTGGCCAGAAAAGGCACATTGAGTCAAGTTACTGTAATGTTCAGGTGTGACACAGAAGCACAGAGTGGTTAAATGACTGGCTCAGAGTCACGCCATATGCATATGGAGGTTGTAAGATTCAGGCCCACAGCTGCTGGGTCCCCAGGTTCACAGCTTGCTGTATTAAACTCTAGGCAATACTGTCTCAAGTATTTGAATTTCTCATAAAAGAATTTGCTTTTAAAATTAAGTTTTCTTTCCATAAGAAAAACAGGAAATTAAAAATAACATTTGAGAGCAATACTAGCTATTTTGCAAACTCAGACAACATAAAGATTCTTTGTCATTCTCTTTGGCAGCTTTTGCAGACAAAGCCTTTGAAAGCCATGCAGATCTATGATCACAAGCTCAAAGGAAAGACTACTGTGATTCTCATTATGCAATTGTAGTATTTTGCAAATATAGTATGATTATGAAACTAAATGGAATCTTATTTATTTGGCCTGACTATGCAACATAATTCTGAAGTATTATAAGAAAAAGTTATAAATTAGAAAAGTCACAGATACATCGATGTACGTTTGTATATCAATATTGTGTTGACATGTCATCCTTTAAAACAGTATTGATATTATTTCATCAATACATGAAACTTGCCTCAATGGAAATTATCTACGGTATAATGACAGGACTTCAAGCTTTCATGCAAAAAATGAAATTTCTAGGGATAACAGCTAATAAAGTATCAATTTTTAAGAAAAAAAATCTTTAGAAAGGGCTAACTTTAGAACCAGTAGTGCAAGAACCTTTTTAAATGAAAGCATAGAGTCAAGCCAACAGATAAGTTCTATCAATAAAGTTTATATGTATCCCCTCCCTATATTAAAACAATATTGATAGCGTTCAAAACTAGATCAATGTGCATTTGTGCCTGATGTCAACTGCATCAGCAGAATATATACATATTAACTGAACTCCAAGAATTAACAAAATGTAACTGTTTCAAGATAGTCAATTCTAAACATAATCTTCATGAAAAGGGTTTATTCTATAACACTTTGTGCTAGGAACCTAATTAGTTCACAAGAAATGGAATTATGTTAGCATGGTTTGTTCTGTTGATATGGTTACCATTCCTGGATATATTTAATGATTGGTAATATACACCAATATACTTTTAACACCTAGGGGTCAGATTTTCAAAATAAGCTGTTTTTTTGGTGCCCAAGAGGAAAAACCTTGCAGGTCCACAAGTGTTTTCTGCATGTGCCATATTTTCAACTGTGGAGCCATTTGTAACCTGCTCCACAATTTATGACAGCTTGCAGCCATTTTATTGGTGCAGCTGTGCCAAAATGTTATGCCTGAAAGGACCAGGTGTAACATCTGCTGCAGCTGCGCCTGCCACCCATGCTGCAATTAAGACTTGGTGCCAGTGCACAGATTTATTTCCAGACCAGTGGCTGCAGAGTGGGACTTGGTCCTAAAACAGTCTGAAAATCCAGCTTCTGGGCCCCAAAGATTAGAAGGTCATAGGTTCTAGCCCTGCACTAGGTACTTGTGGTAATACCATAACTGATATTATATCACAGTACAGGGGGGGATTACTGCACTGCTGATGTGTCATCTTGGGGAAGAAACTTTAAGCCAAGGTCCCTTTGTCAATCTTATGATCACTGGGCATGTGGAAGTTACAGGTCCCAGGGTAATTAATAAGGAAGTGCATGGGAGTTTCCCCTCTGTCATGGCCAACATTCCCCCATCCATAAAACAGGTTCCTATAACCCACCCCAGCACACACCTTGAAACAAGCTTTTATACCTTAGTGTACCTTTTCTACTTAACAGTTACATAAGAATAAAGATAAGCAATTTAACAATAATTTTGTTACAAGTCTACTGATGTATATCAACATATATTAGTACAAAAGGAAGTCCCAAGGGAAATCACAAAGTCTGTTTTTTCATATCTTATATGGGTGGGGTGAGCCAATTATGGTTATGTAGAATAAAAGCAAGTGTGTGGCCGCTCTATCTCAAAAAACTCTGTCACATCAAAAACTTAATTTTTTCAGATTGTATTTATTCATCTGTTATAATGTGCCCCAACATTTCACCATTATGGCTTCTTCTAGGGAACTCTAAAGTGAAAGATACAGTAAATCATATTTACAAAATATTTTATCACATAATTTTTAACATCTCTTATCTTGCAACTTAAATTTAGTATTGTATGCCATTAAATGGTATATTTTCACATGAATGGGCACCCCTAGTGTCACTCTCATGTTAAAAAAAAAACAGTGTCATCCTAATCATAATACTATGAGATTTGGCACCCCCAGTGTCACTGTCTACTTCTAGGGGTGGGTGGGTGCTGAGATGGAGGGTCTGGTGGGGGGATATGTACTTTATACCTCTTTTAGGAAGCTGGCAGGTGGCTACAGCCCCCCTTCAGAGGAGGCTCATCTCTCCAGCAAGGCATCCCAAACCAGTCCCACCTGCCAAATCCCCATTGAGTTGCTCCCCCCATAATAGGGCCAGTGGTGAGGAGCGTCCACTTCCCCCTGCCCTAGGAAGCCAACATCTAGATCTTTGGGGGAGCTGGTGCTGCCACAGCTGGCCATCATGGGGGCTGCCAGCTCCATTCTTTTCCTCCAGTTTTCTCCCCAGACACACGCATATGCACTGGGCAGGCAACTGCTTCTGCCTCTGTAGAGGCAGTCTTATGCCCTGTGCATGGGTCCATCCCATTCTGAGCAGCATGCCTGTGCTGACCCCCAGCCTCCACAGGGTGTTAGTCTACAGTGTGCTAAATTGTCCTCCCCTCCCCTCCCCAAAGAAGGAGAGCTTTTGGCTGATTTTCAATCCTTCCTCACCCTAGCTGACCCCCAAGTTACCTGAATCTGTTCCTGAACATAGTTTGCAGTGTGGCGTGAAGTGTGGCTTCCGGCTCCTCAACCCTCAGAGCCACTGGGCTGCCTGGGATATCTCTTCTTCTAAAGGAAAAAAATAGTGGTCATGGCAGAACACAGCACACGCTGCCTTGTCCAAGATGGCTGCCACATACTATTGCACACAGTGGTGCCTTTTGCTGGTTTGGTGAAAAAATATTGTTCCATTCCAAAGTTATTAAATTCAAAAAATTTGGTTCTAAGCATGATCAGCATGGTGTTTTTGATAGCTGCTTAGAGTGAATAAAGAATTTGATCCATGCAAAAAATTATCCTTTTTCTTAAGGGGTAATCCTTTTTCATCAGAAAGAAATAATGTCTCATATGGCCACCATCATGTTTCCATTTTTTTTAAATGTTTTCAAAACCCACAGAAAATGACATTCTACACACACACCAAAACATGTATCTTGCTCATCAGAACCTTGTTACGTGGATTCTGCACTTAGGTCTTGGAAAATGGCATCAAAATGCGTTTTTCTTTAATTTTAAAATCCTGTTTCGAGATTCAATTTTCTTTTTTTTGTATTACCATATGAAAAAGGAATTCAACCTATGAAAAAGGATCCCTTCATATAAGAAAATAATTTGGTCTTAGTTTTTTTTTATTATTCTTTTTTGATATGAATAAAAAAAATCATACAAAAAAGGATCCCTTCATACAAAAAAGGATTGGAGGGAAAAAAACTAAGTCCAAATATTTTTTTCATATGAAGGTATCATTTTTCATTCGCTTTTTTTGTTCATATGAAAAAGGATGCCCTCATACGATAAAGATTTTAAATATAGTTTTTTTTATTCTTTTTTTCATATAAAGGAATTATTTTTCATTTTTGGTTTTTCTTTTGTTCATGCAAAAAAGGATGCCCTTGTATGAAAAAATATTTTGGACTTAGCTTTTTTCTGATTCTTTTTTTCATATGAAAGAATCCTTTTTTGTGCAGGTCTTTCCTTCATACAAAAAAAGATGTCTTCATGCAAAAAAGGATTTTGGACTTTGTTTTTTTACCATTTCTTTTTTCATATTAAGGAATCCTTTTCCATATGGGTCTTTCATTTGATACGAAAATGGATCTCATCATACGAAAAAAGATTTTGGACTTAGATTTTTACCACATTTCCAACTTCAACAAGCCATAACTCTCTCAATATTTGGAGTTAAGGGACAATCTATATATAAAACATAGGTATTAATAACTGCTACAAGAATGACACTTGATACCCCCAAAAATATAGGGAGCATACAAAAAAAAAGTAAAACAAGACAAGTCCCATAAAATAACACTGGAATTTGAAAGACCCATACAGCCAAGCAAATACATTGTTTTTTTTGGCACAAATGGAAGTGCAGGGCCAAGAAGGTCCTGTACTCCCCCATCAACATGGATGTATGCATCCATGCAAGGATGGAAGTGCATGGCTTGATATGTTCATGCAGGTCCCAAAGGGATCTGCTTGAATGAGGATATTGATATACTATCCCAAAACGTAAGGAAATTCATTACAAAAAAACTTTATTAATTCAGCAGTTAGGGTTAAAGCAGCTATCATAGGGAAATGTGGTGTTAGGGTTCCTAACCCTAACACCCCACCCTACAGGCAGCAACAGGGAAAAACATTGTGGTTTCACCTCTTCTGAGTCTTCACAAATCAGGTGTGGCGTGTACCTTGGGGGGTTCAATCCTAATGCTCCCCCCCTTCTCCAATACTCTACACATCTAGCTTATCTACTGATGGAATAAGTGATTGTTAGGGTTTACAGCCCTAAGGTACACCCCACATCTGATTTGCCAAGACTCAGGAGAGGTGAAGCTATAATGGTTTTTCCTGCTGCTGCCTGCAGTGTGGGGTGGGTGCTAGGGTTGGGACCCCAACACAACATTTCCATACTTTTGTCACTTTAACCCTAACTGATGCTTTAACAAATGTTTTTGTAATGACCACACACACACACACAAGCTCATTGTTAAAAACTTTGTTAATGCGCCAGTTAGTGTTAAACTTAACAACACAAAAGTTGGGAAATGTGGCATTAGGATTTCCAACCCTAACTCCCCACATGACAAGCAGCAAAGGGACAATACCACACAAGCAACCACAGACAGTCATCATCATGTAGGACAAAAAACATACAACTGTTTCCAGATCACACAAATGCAGTAGCACTGATGTGCTAACTTTGTGAATTTTTGTCTGTGGCATGCACACCACAAAACATACACACTTGTGGCAGCAGGTAGAAACCACTACAAACGGCACTGCAGACTGGGAAACCTGATAGGACTAGGATGCTGTTAGAACCCATTTGATATCTCAGTGCAACCAATGTACAGGTGTAAGTTGTTGAGCTTACTGCCACATTCTAAATCACAAGTATGGTTTTCCATGGGGTCTGTAATGACAGTTGGCCGTGGTGCTGACCTTTTGCACTATACAGGTTTCATGAACCAAACCATTACCATTTCAGTTTTTCATCATATTGGTGTGCATTTGGGCACATTGAAGCATAATGCTTTGATCAACTTTTAATTGTTAGCAAAAGAAAGGCTGCACAGTGATCAGTGGCTCATTTACAATGTTACCCCCACCACCACCATGTCACTGTGCATAAGTGTGATACACATGATGTTGTGAAATTACTTTGGCAATGCAATGAAAGGAGCCATGCAAATTGTACCTACAGCAGGACTGAATAAACAGCCAATTGATCTGATCATGCAATGCTTTTTATCATAGTCACACACACTGTCTTACATAGTTAAGTAGACACTTGGGTGCAAATAGAGCAAATCAATTGCAACTTTATCACAGAACAATTCAAAATATGCATTCAGGCTGAGATAAGTCACATTGTCACTTATGATTATTACCCTCTATGACTACCAATATAAATAAAAAATAACAGCTCATTTTAAAAAAAGACCATCAAACAAACTGCATGGATCAAATAAATAAAACTATTACAATAAAAGCAGACAAAATAATTATGTAAATAAGATGAATTGCAAAAATCTGTGCTAATAATGTCAAAATCAATGCTCAATAGTAAACTAATATTTAAAAAACTGAGGTAGGTAACATTCAGCTTAAAGCTGCTGCTGGCTATACACTGTACAAACAAGGTTTTTTTTATGTGCAATCCAAACATTCTTCAGTCTCACCTTGTTTGCGACAAATAATTCTTAGCTTATGATCCACAAATCTATCAGATTTGGTAGGTGGATGAAATTCCATAGGCAGACACAGTTTTCCATTGATGCAGGATTCAGAGGCTGCTGTGTGTCTGCATTGGTTCATACAGATCCCGAAAGACCTACGTAAATGCAGATACAATTCTACTATCTCAAAAATGAAGGAAATTATTTGCAAAAAAGTGTGTTAATGCACAAGTTGGGGTTCAACTTAACTCCACAAAAGGAGGAAAATGTGACATTAAAGTTTCCAGCCCTAACTCCCCACACCCACACCATAAGCAACAAAATGACAATACCAAACAAGCAAATGTAGGCAGACATAATCAGATAAGAGAAACAACATGCAACTGTTTCCAGATGACACATATGCAGTTGCACTTCTGTGCTACCTTCGTGGATTTGTATCTGTGGCTGAATAAGCACAGACCACATATGGGTCTCTGTTTATTCAGCCACAACAGTGTGTGTCATACAATGTGCATGAGTGTGTGTGGCTGCAGAGGTACTCATGAACTCAATATGAAGTACCTCACTAGAAAGCATGATCCACTACTGCATGGTTTTCTACATGCAGCTGTGTGACTGAAAAATTGCTCCCCCTTTGAACAATTTCTTGATCTACTGCTAAAACCATGATACCCACACTGCAACAGTATTTTAGTCTGCCTTATGGAAGGCCCCAAAAGGGCATGCTTTTCTGGAGCCCAAAGTCAGTGTGTATCTCTTACACCTGTAGTTGAAGAGGTGCAGGCCCCTCAGGGCTTTGCAAACAGAAGTACTCTTGCAGTTTTGGTAAAATGGATTTTTTGACACCTGCACTTCTGTGGTCAGAGGTTGGTGTGTATGACTTACACCTGCGGCTGCAGAAACACAGGTCCATTGTGTGTGTATGTCTTACATAGTGATTGAGTGCCTGAGGGCGGCTACCCAAGCAGTGGCTCCATAAGGGCATTCATTTCTGCAGACAAAAGAATTCCTGTAATTTGGGTATCATGGATTTGTAGTTATGGCTGCAGGGGCCCATGCTTCTGCACACAGAAGCAGTGATGTTATTTGAGTATCATGGATTTCTATCTGTAGCCAAAAGTGAGTGTGTATGTCTTGTGGTGTGCATGCCACATATATAAATCCACAAAGGAAGCACATTAGTGTTACTGCATTTGTGTAATCTGGAAACAGTTGTATATTGTTTGTCTTACATGACGATGGCTGTCTGTGGTTGCTTTTGTGGTCTTGTAATTTTTTGCTGCTTGGGAGGTGGAGGTGGGGAGTTAGTGTTGGAAACCATAATGCCACATTTCCCTACTTTTGTGGCATTGAGATGAACCCTAACTGGTGCATTAACAGTTTTTTTTCTAGTTTTGCAATCTGCAAATAAAACAAAATGGCAATGCATGCTGAAAACAGGAAATAGATTTAGAATCTGGAGGAAATATGGAAATATATTAGGGATACCATTCTAGAGGCAACAATACTCTGCATCAGGACCACAACAAAGAAAAATAGGTTTAAAAGACCACTGTGGTTCTCCCCTCCTGTAAGAGAGGCAATTAGGGCCAAACAGAAAGCATACAAATAGTTCAGGCAACATAAAGGGGACAGTGAGTGGGAGGATTACACTCAGAAAAGTAAGAAGGCCAGGAAAATAGTGAGGGAGGCCAAGGCTGCAAAAGAGCTGCAAATTGCTTGTGGAGCCAAATCAGGGGAGAAAATATTTTTCCGCTATACCAGCAAAAAAAGGAAGAAAGGGGGAGGAATTGTAAGGTTAAAAGTGGGGGAAGAGGCTCTGGAGGACAGCAGGCAAAAAAACAGAGACCCTAAATGAATACTTTTGCTCAGTATTCAGGAGGAAGAATCAGGGCCCACTGCCAGACAGTGGTATCAGAGCCAAGACTAGAGGAGTTCAGACAGTGTGCACCCAGGAGTTCACCACAGACAGGGTCAGAAAGGGGCCTTTCAGATATCAGACCCAACAAGGCCCCTGGCCCTGATGGTTCACACCCTAGAGTGCTCAGGGAGTTTGTAGAAGAGCTGGCAGTGCCTCTTGCATACCTATTCAACAGGTCACTGCAGTCAGAGGTCAGTCCAGGTGACTGGAGGGTGGCTGATATGGTGCCACTGCACAAGAGTGGAGACAGGGAAGATACAGGTAACTATAGGCCAGTCATCCTCACATCAGTAGTGGGTAAACTAATGGAGGTCCTTATCAGGCAAGATTTAGTGGAATACCTCGAAGTAAATCACCTCCAAAACTACAAATAACATGGGTTTGTGATGGGCAGGTCATGTCAAACGAACCTTATTATGTTCTTTGACAAAGTGACCAAAGAATTGAACAGGGATCATGTAGTCAACTTGATTTACTTTGACTTAAGTAAGACATTTGCCACAGTCCTACATAGATGCCTCTTAAAAAAGTTAGAAGACCTTGGTGCAGCAGAGCAGACAGCAAAGTGGCTACGGAGTTGGCTGAGGGACAGAAAACAAAGGGTGGTAGTAAATGGAGTGAAATGTAACAAGAAGCAGGTCATTAGTGGAGTGCCTCAGGGATCTGTCCCGGGGCCAGTCCTCTTCAATGTATTCAATAGTGACATCAGCAAGGGCATAAATGGCAACATTGCCCTGCTTGTGGATGACATGAAACTCAGCAGAAGAGTGGATAGAACGGAGGGAGTCACACAACTGCAGGAGGACCTTAAGAAGTTGGAAAGATGGTCACAAATATGGCAATTGAACTTCAATGCTAAGAAGTGTAAGGTGATGCACCTGGGTAGGGCCAACCTCAAGGAAGAATACTGGCTAAATGGAGTACAGCTGAGCTCCTCTGCTGAGGAACGTGATCTGGGAGTCATCATTAGGAATGACCTCTAGCAGCAATGTCAGTGCAATAAGGCTTACAGCAGGACTTGCAGGGCGTTAGGATGCATTGGCAAGGGGATAGACAGCAGGGGCAGGAAGGTGATACTACCACTTTGCAGGTCATTAATGAGGCCTCATCAGGAGTACTGTGTACAATTCTGGAGGCTGCACCTCAGACAGGACATTGATAGATTGGAAGTGGTCCAGAGAAAGGCAACAAAAATGATACGTGACCTTCAGGAAATCACCTATGAAGAGAGGTTTGGGGGTCTGAAATTGTACTCACTAGAGGCTAGGAGGGAATGAGTGGATATGATTGAGACCTTCAAGTTCCTTAAAGGCATCTACAAGGTGCCAGAAGTGCAGCTTTTTGCCAGGAATGTCAATTCTACTGCAAGAGGGCACAAGTGGAAATTGAAGGGTGGAGTGTTCAAGAGGGACATCAGAACCTTGGTATAGATGACCTTCCGAGGTGGTGGCTACAAAGTCAGTATCAAGCTTTAAGCATGGGTGGGACAAGGCTTGGGAACAAACACATGGCACTGGCAGAGCTAGGCTGGGTGTCTAGGAGGACAGAACACTAGTGCAAAATAGGTCCTGGGATACCTCTCTTGGGCAGAATCAATGGACCATATGTCTCCTTCCGCCATCATCTTCTATGTTTTTATGTTTCTATCAATGTTTTGACCATAGGCCTTCTTCAGAAATCATTTAAAAGAGAAAAGAGAAAAGTTAATGGAGAGGTAAGGAGAAATAAAGGATGTTATGTGAGGAAACAAATAAGGGGAGGATCTAGGAGAAAAAGTGATTATTGGCAAGTTAAGAATAGAAACTGGAACACAGAAAGGTGATAGTGGGTATGAAAAGGCAGCTAAGCAAGCTCAAATAATGCAGTGTTTGTTTTTATTAACAGGAAATGCACAGAAAGTGGAGTGGATGAAGAACACTCCTGGGTCAGTAATGTCCCATAACAGAGAGCATAATCACAAACCCATGCAGACATACTTAGAGTTATAAATTCAAAAGGCTTTTCATAGACTCAAAGAAAAGTATATTTATTACTCAAAGAAATACTATAATAATCTGGATATAGGTCATCAGTCAAGTGAATATTGAGGCACAAGCAAATATAATTGGGTAACCTGGAGAAAAGCATTTATTTTTAAACAAATTTTAAGTTAACATCATGTAGTTCAGACATCATAAGGATACAACTTGTGATCCCACAATACTTTTTCCAAGTTTTCTGTCTTTGTAGGAAAACAACTGCCTCACAAGACCTGTGTACACCTACTCCCACACACCCTAGCCTATGTTAGATATTGCATGCACTAATTAAAAGTTACTGTAGATATGGAAGCAATAAGACAATCCTAATGCATGACAAAAGGCGTAGTTCGGCATACTGCTGCAGGCCAAGTGCCTTCAGCTCCAGGCCATGCATCAGAACTGTCTAATGCACATCCCCAGATTTTCTTACTGCTCTTATAAAATGGGTATCTGTATTTTACATATATGTAAAAATTTTACTTATGATGCTTACATAGTAAAAAAGTAAAATCTTTGCTTTAATTTACCTAAAATAATTTCTCTGCCTGCATGAGCTTGGTACTTTTTTTTTTTACTTGGGACATTTGTCCTACTTTGGCTTCTGAAGTAGTTGTTGTAGTTATTAGCTTCTCTGTAGCTCTGTGTAATGCATATCCCTCCCTTAATAAGAAAACTGCTAGTACTTTGTTTTGGGTGTGGGTTTCATGTACATGGTTTCTTTTTACGTTGGTTTGTGCATGCATGCGCAAGCAACATTTTGCAGTAGTAGCACTGTACTAGCACTTTCAAAGGTGTGTCAGTGTTGTGGCGAATCCAGGGGATGCTTTAGCCGTGTGTCCCTTGCCCGTTAACCAGTGAACATGCTGCTGCTGATGACAGCAGTTTCAGAGTGCCACCAACTTGAAAGAAATCTGCTGCTGCAATGAAAGACAGGCTCGTCATTGCAGTGGCAGATCTGACATGCCTCCATTATGTGCAGTTCCTGGTAAAACATTTCAGTAAACATGGCGGCAGCTCTCGCCGTCCACCTTTCGCAATCCTTAGAAAGCCAACTTCAGGGGTGCCCAATACCCCTGTTGGCATGCCACCTCCACAGTTTAATTTGTTTGCTGATGGGGGTGCCCAGTCTCCCTCGGCATCAGGACCCCCAACACATACATGCTTTATTTGACAACTGGGTGTCCAATCCCTGTCTGCTGCAGCTACCCCCCCAAAACAGGTGGCACACTGGGAGCCCACCCCAGTGTACCCAAATTTCTTAGTGTCACCTGTAAAAACCAAAACCTTCTCTCAAAGTTTTATTTTTGTTTTTCCCTGCAAAACAAGAAAATCGTCCCTTGTTGTCTGCTGTGCCACCTCTCCCAACCTGCACCCACCATCTGCACACCCCACCTCCTCACACCCCACACTCAGCCCACACTTACCTCTGGAGGGCAGCACGGTGATCTTCGGTGGAGCGGGAACGCGTCTGCACTCTTTAAAGTTGACCGTGAACTGAGAAATGCCGGTAAGCTGTATAATGGCATAAATGGGGGGGAGGGTTCAACTTAGGTGGATATATCGGCCGTTTTTTTGACTTTTGAGTTCTTGGAACCCCACCTCATGAAATCAGCCACTGTCATTTTGTTATTCGGTCTAGAAAGGTGATTTTTTTGGTCACTGCGAGGAATCACCTTTCTGGACTGATTAATGAAATGACAGTGCCACTGTTCATGAGGTGGGCTCCCAAAAAGCCTTTGTTGCCAATTTGGTGAAACAATTCCAAAAAATGACTGTGTTATGAGTATGCATTGTGTAGTTTCCATGCACGCCTGTACTTTAAGAATTTTTAATATTTTCACTCCAGATTTTCAACATTGCCATTTTTTCACACCGCCTTGTGAACAGCACAGCTGTCATTTTTCACATCCTGCCCAAAATGAGTTTTCGCACATGTGGCTCACAATGAAGTGATAGCTCGGGAAAATCAACATTTGGAACAGATTAAGAAAATCACAGTGACACTGTTCATGAGCGGAGGTTCTAAAATGCCTATGTTGAAAATTTGGTGAAAAAATTCAAAAAAATGGCTATGTCACGAGTGTGCATTGTGCAGTTTCTATGCACGCTCGTAACTTCGAGAAATTTTAATATTTTCACCCAGATTTTCAACATTGCTATTTTGCACACCTCCTTATGAACAGTACAGCTGTCATTTTTCACATCCTGCCCGAAATGTGTTTTCATACCTGTGGAGCACAATGGGAGCATTCGCTCTGCAAAATCAACTTTCGGAACAGAGTAACAAAATCACAGTTCCACTGTTCATGAGGAGAGGTCCCAAAATGCCCATGTTGAAAATTTGGTAAAAATAATCCCAAAAATGATCACATTATGGGCATGCATTGCGCAGTATCTATGCATGCTCATAAGTTTGCAAATCTTTCATATTTTCTATCCAGATTTTCAACATTGCCATTTTGTTTACATCTTCTCATGAACAGTGCTGCTGTCATTTTTTGCATCCTGTCCAAAATGTGTTTCCACACCTGTGGCTCACATTGGCACAGTTGCTGTGTGAAATCATTTTTCAGGATTGAGTAATGAAATGATAGCACCACTGTTTATGATATTGGGTCCCAAAAAGCCACTGTTGAAAATTTGGAGTGAAAATACCAACAAACACCCGGGGCATTAAGGTTTTCAACCATACACCCACCCTGTAGAAATTGACGGGCATCAGGGAAGTAACATGGGTTTGTTGGCCATAATGTTTGCAGAATTCTACTCCCAGCCCCCCACCCTACAGCCACTGACAGGCATTGAGGTGTGCCTTGGGTTCTGTCACCATAACATTCAACCAATTCTCCTATATACTGCCCCCATCTCAGCTTATTTCCTTATGGAATAGGGTGGGCACAAAGATCGAAGACACCAATGCACACCCCAACATCTGTCACTCTCTGCAGGGTGGGGTGAGGTGGAATGGAGTCAGTGTTATGGCTGACCCAAAGCCACACTTCCAATGCCTTTCAGTCTCTGTGGCGGAGGTGCTGACATTACTTCAATACTTCACTGCCATTCCTATTTTGCGTTTCTAACTCCTGCACTACCAATGCAAATGCTAGCAAGCCAACATTCAGCATTGACAAACGCATGTTTTCCTTTTATGCTTGCTTGAACATGCAGCACACAAGAAACATATTGAGGTAGTACAGCATTGTAGAGGTGTGTCTGTGTTGTGGCCAATGCAGTGGACATTCTAATGGGCACGTTCCTCAGCCACCAATCAACCAGGAAGCTGCCAATGATGCCAATTTCAGAGCAACTGCTGCACTTCAAAGAAATCTGGCACTGCAATCATGGACAGTTTTGTCATTGCAACGGCAACTCCCCCTCCCTCCCAACCAGGCACACAGACATCCAGCGACAAGATCCTGGCCATGTGCATTACAGTGCAAAGTAATTCACATGGGCAGAGTTTTGGTTCTTGTCAGCTCCTGTTCCCATTTTGTTCAGTGTGCCTTTCCTGGTGAAACAGTTAAATAAATAAATGAGCCGTCAGTCAGCTTGCCACATTGGTGGCTCCTGCCACCCCCCACCCACACACTCTCCCGAAAGCAAATATTAGGGTGCCCAATCCCTGTGTCAGTATGTACCCCCTTCCTCCATTAATGTGGCACATTGGGAGCCCTCTAGATTGTGCCAAAATATTTCTTTATGTTCCCCACATTGGAATGCCCACTCCCAGTGTTGGATGCACTGGACCCCACACCCCTATTTTCTCAGCCGATGTAGGGATGCCCAATTCCTGAGTCAACATTGATCCCCCTCCACTGGTCTGGCACACTGGGAGTCCACCCCAGTAAGCTGAAATCTGTTTTAATAAAATTTCACTTGTAAAAAATAAAACCATCCCCCAAGATCTTTTTTTAACCTGAAAAAAAGGAAACTGTCCCTTGTCATCCCTGCCATCCCTCCCCCATCCTGACCCTCCCTCTGTGGACCTTCCTCCCTGCAACCCCACTCACCCCATACTTACCTGTGGAGGTCGGGAGCTGCGATCTTTGGTGGACTGGGAACACATCTTCAATCTTCAAAGCCGAACCTGGAACTGAAGAAATCACGGTAAGCCCTACATTGTCAATGGGGTGGGTCAATAGTTGGAGTTTGGGTCCAAAACTTTTATTATGGGATTCTTGGGACCCCTCCTCATGAACACTGGCACTGTCATTTAGTTTCTTGGTCCCGAAAGGTGATTTTGCAGTTGCTGTGTGGAATCACATTTTGGGACTGATAAACAAAGCAACAGTGCCACTGTTCATGAGGTGGGGTCCCAAAGAGCCCATGTTGCCAATCTGGTGAAAAAAAATCAAAAAAATCACTGTGTTACAACCATGCATTGCACAGTTTCTAAGCATACTCCTAACTTCATAAATGTTTATTATTTTCATTCCAGAGTTCCAACGTTGCCATTTTTCCACACACCCTTATGAACAGCACAGCAACCATATTTTGCAGAATGGCACGGTCACAGCGTGAAATCAACTTTCAGGACAGATTAACAAAATCACAGTGCCACTGTTCATGAGGTGAGGTCCAAAAAAGGCCATGATAAACATTTGCTGAAAATATTCCAAAAAATGACTGCATTATGAGTGTGCGTTGCACAGTTTCTATGCATACTCGTAACCACCAATTTTTCATGTTTTCACTCCAGATTTTCAACCTCGCCATTTTTTCACACCTCCTCATGAGCAGTACAGCTGTCATTTTTTACATCCTGCCTGAAATGTGTTTTCACACCTGGGTGCCAAATGGCACAGTTGCTATGAGAAATCACCTTTCAGGACTGAGTAACAAAATGATAGTGCCACTGTTCATAAGGCTGGGTCCCACAAAACACATGTTGAAAATTTGGAATGAAAATACCAACAAATGTCCAGGGTGTTAAGGTTTCCAACTGTAACATCCACCCTGTACAGACTGATAGGCATCAGGGGTGTGACTTTGGGTTGTCAGCTGTAATGCTCACTCCATTCCACCCCCAGTCTGCGGCCAGTGACAGGCATCAAGGTCTGCATTGGGGTCTTTGGCCCTAATATTCACCACATTCTCCTATATTGCACTCATCTCAGATTATTTCCTTATGGAATGGGGTGAGCATAAGGGCAAAAGGCCCCAAGGCACACTGCAACACCTGTCTGTGTCTGCAGGGTGGGGTGAGGGGGAATGGTGTGAGCATTATTGCCAATGACCCAAAGGCACACCACCAATGCCTATCAGTCTCTGCAGTGTGGGGGTGGAGGTTGACATTACTTCAATACTTCACTGCCATTCCTTTATGCATTTCTCTAACTCCTGCACTACCAATGCCAATACCAGCAATCAAACAATTGGCATTGACAAATGCTTGTTTTGTCTAATTCATTAGAGTTGGCAGGAAGAAGTTAGAGAATGCAACATTTGCAGTAGTGCTATGCCTCGTCAAAATGTATGCAGACTGCATAGAAAGGAACACTGCAGAACCTGTAATAATTTCCCAGCATACCAGTACCAGCATTTTTTGAAAGATCATCTTTTTTTACATGATGATATTTGGGAAGCAACGTATGCAGAGGCTGAATGGGAGGCAACATCTTGAGTGCGAGTGCATCAGTGAGATCGTTACATGTGGAAGTAACTGTGAGTTTTAGAAAAACTGTCAGCCATAAATCTTTTGCTGCTTATAAATGAGTTCTACAGTATTTTGTACTTCTGTTGATCTGATATCCATCAAGAAAGATCATGCAGCAGTATATTGGTCTGATTAGTATAGCATATGAGGAAGTGAATGGCGGCCATTGTGGGTGTTGGTGCGCAGTTTGCGATAAGAATAAACTGTAACTGTGTGTAAAAAAAAAGCAAGAAAAAAACACTGCTTTCATTTATAACTGTTGAGCTGGATGCAACAACTGTATGTTAGGGATCTCATGGGTTGGAAAATCTCTATAAGCAAGAAATAAAAATGGTGGTTATTGTGTGTTTTTGTAATTCTATACATGGGCACAAGGATCTACTTAATGTACTGTGTGCTGATTCAGAGAACTTATTTTTACCCTGTGTTAGAGCAAATGCATGGGTATTGACCAATCAGGATGCGCGATTTTCCCTATAGAATTTATAAGCCAAGAATAATGCACTTCAAGGTGTGGAGGCTTTATATAATATTTGTACAGCCTGGATGAGTTGTGCAGAATGAGTCACAGCCTTCATTCCCCAAAAAACTAAGTAATTAGACACACACATGTGATCTCACAAACTGGAGTGTTATTCAAAATAGCTGTACAGAGTGCAACAACAGCTAAAACATGTTATAAATGACAGATGTTGAGAGTGCCACAGGCTGATAAGAAACACCTTTTTTAATCAATTATTTTTTGGATTGTAAAATAAAGGAATAATGCCCAATAGAGTGGGTGCTATGCTGAGATAACATCCCGCCTCGGGTGATCGGGTCCAAGGCTGCAGCCAAGGGTGACCAACACTTGAGAATTAAAAATTGGTGAAGTTAGGAGCATGCACAGAAACTGTGCAATGCATGCTTGTGATGCAGTAACTTTTTGGAATTTTGCCACCAAATTTGCAACATGGGCTTTTTGGGACCCCACTTCATGAACAGTAGCACTGTCATTTTGTTAAATTGGTCCTGAAAGGTGATTCTATGCAGCAACCTCAAAATCACCTTTTGGGACAGAGTAATGGAATGACAGTGACAGTCTTCATGAGGTGGAGTCCCAAGAACTCCATGTTGAAAATTTGGGCCAGAATTCCTAAAACTGGTTGAGATATCAGCATAAGTTGAATACCCCATTGACTGCCTTAATATGATGATTACCTTTGATTTTTCAGTTTGCCGGTCGGCTTTGAAGAGTGCACACATGTCCCAGTCCTCAGTTGATGGAAGTGTCTGCAGACTTTCAATGTTGACTATGCAAATGAGAGGAATGAAGTGCACTCTCTCATTGGTGCGGTTCATTTCTCTCAAGTGAGAACCAGATCCCTGCTGTGAAATTCTGATGGCTGTCAGACTCGGCTTCAGTGGTCATTGCTGTGTCAGAGTCATGCCCACTGTACAGTGCTCTGCATGGACTTGTCCCTGACACACCTCTCAAATGTGGTACTGTCCTAAGGTGTTTCTTATGCGCACACAAGGAAACACAAAAAGTAGAGGTTCATGCAGCAATTTCATGCCAAATTTAGTGTGCGAATATACAATACCATATAAATGTTTTGGTGGGGGAGGGTGGAACGTGAAAAACCCTGACTGGATGCAGGAGCAGTTACCTTACTCAGGTGCTTGCAATACAGCAGCACATAATCATTTTACTATACTCTCACCACTTGAAAAATTGCAATCATGTACCTGAAATTACTATCATTCCCATACAGTAAGCAGTCAGCTCTGCAAAGTTCTTCTTACATATATTGGGCCCTATGCACTATGCCAACAAGCCACATATACTGGGTGCATTGGCATAGCTAAGTCAGAATGCCACAGAGCAGTGACTACATGGCATTCACGACTGGGGGGTGCAGCTCTCATGAGCCCCATTCCTCATCTGCACAGACAGCAATGTGCCAGGGGTGAGTAGGGGGCATGATGGGGCATGGCTGTGGTAAGCGCCATTCATGATGGCATGTGGTGCCAAGGGCAGAGGCACAGGTCATGGCAGCCAGGATCCTGCCATAATCAGGTGCATGCCCCATGGACTTCTCCTGCTGGTCACGGTGGGAATGGTTTGCTACCCCCCCCAGTGCTGCCCCTGCTACAGGGCCAAAGTGAGAAGGTAAGGGCAGCCATCTGGGAGTGTGTCCAGCCAATAATGCAAGACAAAATTAATTATGTGCATCTGAGTGCCATGCCATGCATATGCATGGCACATGCAGTAACACCTCAGGGGCACAAGGGATCCACTCTGGGCCTGGGTCAGGCATCCCATTGGATACCCACCCAGGACTGCAACTCCACCCAAGCTGTGTTGTGGAGTCCTACACACCATGGGGGTGTGGCTGCAGACAGGTGGTGGCCGGTAGTGCCTACGGGCCAGTACGCTCCTGTCAGCAGGAGTGGCTCAATGCAGGTGGGGTATGCTCATTTCTTGCTTACCTCTGCCCCATTCATACATGGGGCCACTATTTCTTAATCTTTGTACTACATCAGGAGCAGTACAACACAGGAGGCTAGCAACTATATACTGGCCTGACTTACATCACTGGTGGGGAAATTAATAGAAACCCTGTTAAAACAAAGGCTAGTGGGATATCTTGAATCCAGTGGGTTGCAAGACCAAAGGGAGCATGGGTTCAAGGGGGTTGGGAGGCAGAGAATTTAATGTCAGATGAATCTGATCAATATCTTTGGTTGACCAGGAAAATAGGTCAAGGAAGGACAGTGGATGTGGCCTGCATGGACTTCAGCATAGCCTTCTACACTGTGCCATATACAGTAGGAGACTGATAAAGAAACTAGACAGTCTAGAGGTGGTATCCAAAGTGGAAAACTGGGTAAAAAAACTGGTTAATGGACAGGCAACATAAGGTAGTGGTAAACGGCAGAGAAATCAAAACAGTAACTCACACTCATGGACAGGTCAACACTGCAACTATGGCAGCCAACCTCATCTCATAACAGCTCTCAAACACAGGTTGCACTCGGCCTGCTTTGGGAAAGCTCACAGAATCTGAAGAACTGTATGACCTGATATTTATTTATTTATTTCATTGCTAGGATTACAATTACCTTTGAACCAAAGGTTCTTTTACAAAGGTTCCAGGTTAAGTGATATAATACAATGCAAGAAAATTGGCAGATAAAGGAACAGATTTAACACAATATACAGTAAAACAAAGTACATATTTCCAATAGGAGAGGACCAATGCTTGTACAGTATTAGTACCACTACAGCATTTGATAGCAACAGTGCACATTGTGCCTCTTTGTACAGAAAATTAAACAAACAGGATAAATGCTGAATGAGCTTCCCACTGTCTACCACTCACCCCAGCACTTTGGTCACTTGACCTTCCTCAGGGAGTGTATCCAGCGCAGACAGGTAAGCTTGTCTTTATATATGGCCCTGTATGATGGCATCATAATGACAAAGTGCAAAGTGTATATAACAAAAACTTTCAATACTTACATACATTGAATAATGACCCCACATGTATGTTGTCTGTTTTGTTTTTTTGTGTGCGTGAAGAAAAAAAACAAAATGCAGCATCTACTGGTACAAGTTACAATAAGGAAGAATGCTCAGCATTCTAATTTAGGTGTCAAAAGTAGCCTATTGACAAAACAGCAATTTGCATATTCGAGCACATTCAAGTCCACATTTGACATGGAATACAATAACATTCAAAAACATTCCCAAATAATGAATACATTGAAATGCATGTCAAAAGGATAAGAAAATGTACACCATTTCAAACTTGTCACTGCAAAGATAAGTAGAGACAGATAGAAAAGTATTGGCACTGTGGCCATCCAGCATTGCTGATTTTTGAATTTTCACATAGAGACAGAGAAGATAAGACTGTGAGATCTGTGAATGAAAGCAAAATGTATTGTTAGTTTGATTAAAAGAAATCTCCAGAGAAATATCAACTATCTACATGAATCTGACACAGATCCTAGAAAAAGGACTTTCTTTTATCCCCACAGCATACCCCAATGAATTTCAAATAAGGGTTGACATATTTAAGATGAGCAGAAAATTTTACCTAAAATATAATTTCTTGAACAGCAATTTGGCAAACATGGAGCAGAATGAGTTTTAACTTGTGACTGAAGATACTTCAGGGCTAGAGGCAGATCCAAGTAAGTCTGCACTGGTTACAGAGGAGAGATTAGTATCTGGAAGTTAGACAGAAGAGGCTACTGAGAACATGAAAGCCCTAGATGATTTACTTCAGTTCATGGCCATCAAGGGACTACAAATTGCACTAATTATTTAAATACTGATGAGGATGGTATGTCCTTTAAATGGTTTGAGGAAAATGGTATGAACAATTTAGACATGTCTAACGCAGATGACTATACAATCAGAAATATGAGAAAAAATTATTTAATTCAAAGTCAACATTTATACCAATAGGGACATACAATATAATGCTATAAACATTTTTGAAAAAATTGTGACAAAAGAAATATAGGAAATTGTCGAGAATAATAATAGAAATACATGGTTCAATGTTACCCATAAAGAAAACTCAGCATTAAATTGTCGTAAGATGACAAACATTGTATTTAAAGCCACCAATGTGTGTGTGTGTGGGGGGGGGGGGAGGTAACACTGCTGTCATGGACAGGGAAAATATATTAGCATTGTGCTAGATCTAGTAGGAGACCCAAACAGGAATCATAAACTGCCAGATAACCCCAGCAATGTTTTCAAGAAAGAAATGATATGTATGTTAGAGGTTGCTGTTCATAGGGAGGACATTAGCTAGGAAGAAATTCAGTTAATCTGGAATAATAATCCAAGGGTGCCAGTAGTATATGCCCTTCCTAAGATACTTAAAAATGACATTGATCCCCCCCAAGACTTATTATGTCTGAAATTAATCCTCTCACTAAAATTTTACAAAAATGTGTGAATTTTTTTCTAAGAAATGAAGTCTCAAAATTAAAATCATGTGCGAGAGATAAAATGGATGTTTTAAACAAATCTAAGGGGTTGGAATGGAATGAAAACTATTTCTGAATCGCCCAATTAATATTAGAAGCATATATACTAGCATTAGGCATGCTGATGGTGAAAGATGCAAAGAATTAAACTTCGACAACAAAGCTGTGAAATTTTGACTTTGCAAAACTTCACAAAGTTCCTATTATCATCACCAACTTTGCAATGTTTTTTCTGGTGAAGTGACACTTTTTCCTGCAAAGTTGCAACTGCACAAGTGAAGTTTGGTCACTTTGCAGGAAAAAGTGCCACTTAACCTGGCAAAAAAACATTGCAAATTCAACATTTCAAACTTTGTGAAGTTGAACAACTCTGCAAAGTTCTATCAAAGTGACGCTTTCTCAGTTTTACACATCTCTGCTGATGGTTTAAGGACCTGTGACATGGTACCACAAAATATTGCTCTGGGTGAAGTTGGGCCTAAAGAATTTATTATGGAGACACTATAATTGATTCTTACCCATAATTTCTTTACCTTTGAAGCATACTTTTATCTCCAAACATGTAGGAACATGATGGGTGCTGCTATGGCACTAGCATATGCCAAACTGATGTCTGCTGTTTGTGTTTGGAAAGAAAGTACTGTACTATGTTTAACTCTGCAGTCAAGCCATACACAGACAGTGTCATCAAATGGCTCCACTTTTCTAATGACACTGTCTGTGTGTGAAAGGGCCCCATAGAGAGGGCAACAGAATTCATCCAGTGGCTCAGTCAGAACTCGCTCAATTTGAGGCTCAGAAGCACTATGGACACAGAACAAATTGCCTTTCTCTATGCTGTTTTTTCACCCTCTGACTCTGATCAGTCCCCATCTTGCTGTGCTTCATCCCAGTCCTGGCATTCTGGTATCCATCAGGACTTACTGTGCCTGTCTTCCATCTTCCTCCAGAGCTTCCCCTCCTCTGGTGGGGGCAGCAGGGGCTCCCTATACCCCCTGCCACACACAGATTCAGTTTGCTAGGCAGGGCCCAAGTAGCCAGGTGCAGGGCCTGTGGGTGAGGTCAGCTTCATCTAGCTGCTGGGACTGTTTTTTCTTATTAACTTCCTGGTTGCCCCAGGATGTCAGCATAAGGCCGCACCAAGCATGCGTGCATGCAAGCATTTATGGTGTGGTGCTCACTGACATCCACCCATCCATCAGCTATTCCAGCTGTACTACCACCTGTTGTCAACCAGGTGACATTATCACAGTGGAGGTGGATATCCTCCCTCCCTGGATGAGGAAAGTGTACTTTTGCTATTAAATGTTGTGGTGGTACTAATCAAAACATTGGTACTCTCCTGTTGGCTATCCGGTCATACAGTTCTTCAGATACTGTGAGCTTTCCTGCAGCAGGCTAAATGCAACCTTGTATTAGAGGTGCTGAGTAGTAAATGGTACACACTCCAATCAAGAAAGAGTGACCAGTAGTGTGCTGCAGGACTCAGTACTGAGATCAGTCCTCTTCAATTTCTTCATAATTGACATTGCAGAAGATCTGAAAGGGAAGGTTTGCCTTTTTGCAGATGACACCAAAATATTTAATAGGGTGGATACTCATAAGGGGGGAAAGACAATGACAATGAGTAGGGACCATAGAAATATTGAGAAGTTGTAAAACATATGGAAACTGGGATTTGCTACCAAAAAGTGCATAATAATGCACCTAGGGCATAGAAACACAGGAGCAGAGTATGAAATGGAAGTGTGGATATTGATGGTCACTAGCAAGGAAAGATACTTTAGTGTTGCAATATCTGAGGACCTCAAACTAGCAGAGTAGTGTGACAAGGCAGTGGGCAGGGCCAGTGGGATGCTGGGATGCATAGGGAGAAGTATCACCAGCAAGAGGAAAGAGGTGGTGTTACCACTGTATATGTCATTGATAAGACCACACCTGGAGTACTGTGTCCAGTTCTGGATGCTGCATCTTAGAAAGGACATACACAGGGTGGAGGCAGTCCAGAGGAGGGCAAGAAAAATGGTGTAGTGGTTGCATGAGAAACCTTATGAGGAGAGACTGAGGGGATCTCAACATGTAGACCCTAGAGGAGTGGAGAGGAGGAAGTGGGGGGACATAATAGAGATCAACAAGTACCTCATAAGGTAAACAGTGTACAGGAAGGGAGTCTGTCTTAAATGAGGAAGTACACTCAGATAAGAGGGCATGCAATGAAGCTGGAAGGAGGAATGTTTAAGAGGGAGGTGCAGAAATGCTACTTCACTGAAAGAGTGGTGGACACCTGGAACAGTCTGCCAGCCAAGGTAATGGGAACAAAAAGACTGAAGGGGGGAGCTGCAAGTATGCATGAGACAGACATAGTGGTATGCATTGCACTGGTAAATAGGTGGGGAAAGGCCACCAGAGACCAGTTACTGTCTGCAGAGACAGAATAAGCAAGGAATGCTTGAGCAGACTTGGAGGGCCAAGCGATCCATATCTGACAACAAATTATTTTTTTTATGGTTATAAGTTTCTATCATTTGTTTCTTTTACAAATTTACCTAAAGTGAACACCAAAACAAATTCCCCATTACTGTTGTATTTTTTTAACGAATTACTATTCCACTTGTTTAAGTCAATATTTACACAAGCTATTTAGTTACATTATAAACAGATTTCAGTTAAATTATATCTGTTTCACATGTTGAAGAATAAATATTTGCATATGATATACCGAAAGATTTTCTATACAAAACTTTTTTCAGTAATAAATAATTCATTCATAAATACACTTCGTAACACTATGAAATAATGTCTTTAAGTTCTTGATACTGTATGTGCATTTTGGTGTCTCTTAATTTTTCTATTTCTAGTCTGTCAGGAGCCCATGAGGGTATAGTACCTACAGACCACTGTTTCAAGATCCTATTCACCAAAAGTTATTTTCACAGATGTATGTTATAAAGCATGTTAAAAACAGCCGCATCACTAAATTTGAATAGATTTTATTCAGTTTTGTAATCAGCATTTTGTGACAGCTAGTGTTGTCTTCCTCTGTTAGTTTACATCTAATCACTGACTAAGTACTATACAGCACAACAGAGAGGAATAAAAGTAAAATGTAATGGAGAATTCAGTCCCCAAAGAAATAAGAAATTCATATCCTAACAGCAGCTTGTACTGCTCAGTTAAAGATAAAAACCTACCACCTGCAACTTACAAATGTTTCGTTAACACTCATCCTGATTAGCACTAATTGAGGAACTGAAATCCAGTTCAAAGCAGTGTTAGATTTTTAAAATCTCTTGGGGTTAAAGGGAAGGTGGAATGCATGCTTTCCAGAGAAAGGGATGCACTGCGGTACTCATAATTTCAGGTCCAAGACAAAAGAGGCAAGCACACCAGCAGTTCATCTCATGATGTTATTTTTAGCGTGTGATATTGTAACAAAACGTGTGGTTACAAGATCAGCTATTTGTAGCTGCAACAAAGAGATGTTGACCCCAATTTCATATGGCTGGTTCTCCCACTCCCTGCACAGTTAACCCCTATCAGTGCAACAGACAAAATGACTGTCTAGCTCAGCAGCTGCAGGCACACCACCCCAGATAAACCCTCTTCCCTATCCCGCCCCTTCTCCTCCCTATCCCTCCCCTTCCAGTTGACCTCCCCTACAGGCGTGTTTGCATAGCGTCGCTACCCTTACAGGGCAGCCCAAAAGGATAGCACTGTAAATGAGTCACTGTTTTGACAAAACACAGTTGGAATTCCGTGGAATTTCTGAGAAATCTACAAAAAGGTTTTCTGAAGTGGAACTGCCATTCTGCTTGGATTCTGCCAGTGGAATTCTGCATTTTGTACATCTCTAGCTGTAACTAGTGTGCAGCCAGTACCAGAAACAGACAGAATCCAGGGCATTCCCCATTAGTGGTCCAACACAGCTTGCAAATCATCTAAACTTTTTCTACTTTCTTACCCACATTCTTTTCTTCTTTTTTATGATTCATAATGTTACAGGTTTGTGATGCTGTGTTAGTCTCAGGAAAATAGTTGATTTACAGATGCCACCTGGTCAGACACTGCTCAGTTAACTTTCTGAAATGTCAGTCTTACACATCCTGCATACTTAAAGGGACACTGTCAACGTTTTTGCATTGTATTATTTTTTTAGGTACATTCCCAGATTTTATGATTGCTTACTGTCTCTAAAATTTGTTGATGTTGCTTGTTGTTTTGTCTGCTTCCTTGCTTATTAGAACCAAAATGCATGGTAATGTGTAACTATGTCCAGCTTTGTTTTGCATCAAATCATTGAACTACTCTTAGTGAAAACTTCCTGAACATTGAACACCCTCAAACAGTGCAGTCACTCATGATACACTAGTCTCCTCTACTCCCACTGTATAATGAGTGGCTAGACTGTGTTGAGGGTGTCCCTCAGTCCAGGAAAGATGCAGTGGGAGCTGGTCAAGAAATATAAACAAACATGTTTTGGTGTGGTAACACCAGCATGGTGGGCAATCTGTTTTTCACTTTTTAAAACAAAAATGAATCACACTCAAACTACCAGCTGCATCAACAGTCTCTATTTATTTTTGTTTATTTATTAAGTTCTCAGATTAAAGTACCTTTGAACCGGAGGTTCTTTTACAAAGGTTCCACATTGTAAAGACAAATTACAGTTACAGAGCAGAGCATGACCATTTACAATATTGACAGTAAAACATTTGCATTAGACATTGTGATTGTGTGAGGGTCACAATGCTTACCATAAGTGCATACAAGAATGGGTACAAAACAGAGCAGCTAGGATGGTGCTGTCAAGTGAAAGGAGTGGAAAAAGTGGGGGAGGATGGGGAGAGGTAGAGTAGGTCAGACGATGGGAGAGGGGGAGAGAAGGAAGATGAGTGTGTGGGGGAGGACAATAGTGAGAGGTAGATAGAGACAAAAAGGAGGGCAATATGAGAGGATAACAAAGTAAGTGTGAAAAACCTGTATTTAGGGTGATAAAAGTATCCTTAAGGGAGGGAATGGTAGTTGGTGCAGTTGCACTTGCTACCAGTAGTAAGATGATTGTGGAGATTGTGTTTGAATGGGCCAAGGTTAGATTGGTCACGTAGGACTAGGGGGAGGTCACTGAGTCAGCAAGGTGCACTGAATCTGACAGAACACTGAGCCATGGCGATATAGTGAAATGGTACTTGGAAGGTCTGTGTAATCATGCCGTGAGTATTGTGAGGGATAGATACCGGGTTGAGGAGTTTTTGAAAGTGCGATGGGGTGAGGCCTAGACAGATTTCTTTCCCAACAGACAGGTCTGGTAAATTACTCAGCGCTCCAGGTTTAACCAGCTTGTCTGAGCATATAGCCCACATGTATGCATGAGTCTTGGAGCTCCAGTGGCCAGTCAGCAAATTTTATTAAGGGCAGTGTGAATTCATTTTAGGGAACTATCAGATGCTGCTCCATAGATAATTAGATTGTAGTCAATTATCGAGAGTAAGGAATGGGTGATCGCTTGTTGGACAGCATTTGGGGTGAGGCAATATCTGTGTCTGTACAGGAACTCCAGCCTGGTGTTTACTGCCTTTGCCACACGATCCGCATGGGTGGAAAATGACATGGAAGAGTCTAGAGTTACTCCAAGGTATATAAACTGTAGAACTTGTTCAAGTGTTGTGTTACTATTGTTTTGTATGGTGAGCTGGAACTGTCTGTGCCTATTTTGTGGGTTAGCAAAGAGCATTGTTTTTGTTTCATTGCAATTAAGGAGATGTTTTTGGTCTGTAAACCATTTCTTTATTGCTGAGAAATTATTCTGTAGTTGCATATTTAGTGGAAGGGGGTCAGGGTGGCTAGACATGATGACAGCATCATCAGCATTCAGAAGTAGATTGGTGGCACTGGTTTGGGGGAGGGAGTTAAAACAGGCTGAATATGAAGGGGCCTAGAATTGAGCCTTGTGGGACTCCAGATTGTATTGGGTTGCTGTTAGTGAGTGTGTCACCTATTTTTACTTTCTGTGTCCGGTCATTCAGGTAACTTTCAAACCATCCAGTGACCTGAGCGGAGAGACCTAAGGCAAGGAGTGTATCAAGTAAGACGGTGTGGTTTACTGTGTCAAAAACTTTAGTGAAGTCGATGTATATCACCCCCACTAAGTGACCTTGGTCTAAAGTGTTATGAATAAAATTGGTGTAGTCAAGTAGAGCGGTAGTGGTATTATGTGTTTTCCAAAATCCATGTTGTTCTGGACACTGTAATTGGTAGTTCTTGAGGTAGTCAGTCAGTTGGTCAGCAACTATATGTTCTAGCACTTTTGATAGAGGGGGAGGATGGAAATGGGGCAGTTGTTAGAGGGCTGGGATCTGTCACCACTTTTGAAGATAAGAGTACCCACGGTGACTTTCCATTCTATAGAAAGTGAACAATCATAAAATGTGTTTTTTAAACTAGGGCCACTATGAGGCCTAAGGGTGTTGACGGTGTCCCTTTAATTGAACTTTTTCAACACTTTATCCTTTTATTATTGTAACAGTTTGATAGTGCTCATCATTTGCATGTCTGATCTCTCACCTTTCAGTGACATGTGGCCTATCTCTTGATCGTCAAGTATGTTATATTAAATTACTTCCTCTACACCCTTCCCTTTGTTAAACAATCTGTAATCCACAAAATATTGTATATATTCTGAAATGATGGTACGTTTTCTTTACACCTAATGAAGAAACCTTGGAGGTCTCTTAAGTTTATGTAAAAATACTTTACTTACTCTAATAAAAGGTATTACAATAAAACACAAGATTTAAAAGGGCATCTTAGTTTCATAAATTAGATGACATGTGAATAAGCTCAACCACCAATGACAAGTTGCCTCCACAGTAGTTACTCATATTATCTTAACATGCTAATATTGCAACCTAGAGCTGGTGGACACATACAGTACACGTACCTGGGTCTCTTGCTACTATCCTTTATTAAGCACATTGCAATCTTCTACAATAAATTGTTATAGATCGGGATTCTACTACAGCAATAAATCCTGTTTCCCTGCTGATATAGCAAAGAGGTTGGTACAAGCCACATTATTGATATTATTAGATTGCTGTGACCTGAAAGATAGTAGCACCACACACTTGGCTCAGCTGGATATTCTATATCACAGGGCTTTCTCCTTTATAACTAGTTTACTAGACTTCCTAGGGCACATTATTGCATCCTCTATTTATCCACAGACTTGCCCTCACTGATTACAGGAAGGTTAAAAACTATCTATCTATGGACTTACAAGTCTCTATGGAATGACATTACACCATGGTCTTTTTTCTAATGATCCTCAAGCCTGTATGACTTGAGAATAAATAGTAGTATTGTTCTCAAGGTTATGAGGTATCTCAATCTTTATGGAAATGCAGCATTCAGCTGGCTTGTCCCTGCACTTCTGAATAACTTACAAAGCACCCTTAAACTTAGATCCTTGGTCAGCATCAATGCTTTTAGAGCACTATTCGATAACTGCTGTGTGGACATTTATCACTGCTAGTAGACATCATAGATACACCAATTATGTTAGTATTTAGCAAAGATATACCCATGCTAGAACATTATTTTTGGCATTCTATGATAATATCAATGTCTGCTGTTGTGATACTGAATGTCTGTAAATTCTATACAAAACATGCTACAGTACAGTATATCATGGATTTTATACCATGTTATATATCCTCTGCTATATTGATTAGGCTGCACTGTTTTCCATATCAAAGTTCTGTACCTACTGCTTTCATATTCAATTATGTAATATGATTTTTGTTCATGTTCTGTATCTTTCACTTTGAATCATAACAATAGCTTTTGCTTATATGGCTGACTGTAGAAGTATTGAGCCTTTTGACTGTCCCAATTAGGACTTACTTGTAAATGAACATTGCTCAATGAAGTCTTCTCATTGTAAAACAAATAAATGCCATACAATACAGTACAATACAATGCAATACAATACAATATAGTACAAAACAATATTAGTGATCTCACTGCTTTCTCTGTGTATCTCTGAAGGTCACTCTTTCGCTTTCTAGTACTGTGTATGCTTTGGTTTGAGGAGGTAACTGATCTATGAGGGTATCACCTTGCCTTTGATGGACAGATTATTGACATTACAGATGTTTTATGACTTATAAGAACCCCTTTTAAAAATCACAGAATAAAGAATGGATACGAGTAAGAATGTAGAAAAACCTTAAATGATTGACAGGCTCTTTTGAGTAGTGTGGAAGAAAATGGAGAAGCTCCCCAATGTGATAAGTTTTCATTGAAGTGACAATTTATACAAGTAGTGGCCACAGAATCAGGAGCTAATGGTTGATTGTAGTCAATGATTAAAGAGAACGTGGTAAGCAAATATGAAATGGAAATGCCACAATGCTTTCCTTCCCATTTAAAGTGAAAACCTATAACCTATAACAATTTACAGAGATTACCATTTGCTAGTGTCAGTGGCTCAGTCAGTAGCATTCTTACCTTTGGGGCCAGAAGACCAGATGGTTATAGGTTCCAGACCCATACCAGGTACTTTGCGAAATATCCATAACTTACAAAACTATGAGGTGGATGTGCACTGGTTGGGTGCCATCCTTTTAATGGGACATTAAACTGAGGTCCCTTTTGCCCATTTCTGGTCACTGTCCAGGCATAATTAAAAGATCTTATGGTATTTATTGAAAAACAAAAGCAAGGGAGTTTTCCCAGCATTGTGGCCAACATTACCCCTGCCAATAAATCAGGTCCATCAACCCACCCCCAGGTTGCACTTGTAAACAAGTTATAATAGCTTAATGTTCCTTTCCTGATCAAAAATAATAAAGTAAGTAAAGATAAATAAATAAATACACACATACATTCTAAGGACAGATTCTGAATTCAAAGGTGGTGATAGCTGGGGTAACAATGAGCAAATGTGAATATTTGTAACTTTTGTTCAGCTTTGCTTCACATCCTCTCTCTTTGGTTTCTCTTTATTACCTGCCACAGGAGTCTAGCAGGCTAGAAATCAGGATAAGAGATTTCCCTTCCACACTACTCACCCACTTCAGGCAATAACAACCTCTTTCATTGTCTTCAGTCTTTCAGTCAGTATTTGTTATCTTAATCAGCATCTAGCACAGTGCAAGGAGCTAGAACTTTATTTAGAAAAATAAATCTGGGTAGCATGGAGGAGGGTGGAAAGTGATTGGGATGTACAATGGGTTGCCATAAGACTAGCTCTGGCCTCTTGGGAAGGGTTATAATGTTATTGCTTTTTTAATTGGTTGAACTATGGTTGAAGAGATTTGAATTTACAGAAAAGGTTATTCAACCAAATCAAGGAAAGGAATGTTGCACATTGGCACATTCACTGAGTACAAGTTCAGCATAGCCTCATCATTCTTATGCATGGGTGTAGTGGTGAGGGTGGGTTGCTCATTATTACATGACACAATGCATACTGACCAACCAGTCTGCTTTGCATGATCAGTGATGCATCCCACTCCATTACACCTACAGTCAAATAACTATATAAGACAGAGGGAAGCAGGTACATTATGGGAGTAATACAACTGAGTTGGCTGACTATACCCCCCTAAAAATCATGGATATGGTGTCAGGAGGGGGGCTACTATCATATAAATGTATTATGGGGACTGCTGGTTGGGTTATGGAGGGCTCACTTCCAAAATATGCCATTGACTCTTGGTACAGAGCCAATAGGCAGCATATGTTTAAATGTGGAAATTAGAACAGCTGTCCTGCACTCAGTCAATGGTGGGTTCACTTGCAAGAATAGCAGCCAGCTAAGCATAAAACAAACAAAAAATATGCAGCGCTCCTTCAAGAAAAACCATACCACCATAAGTATCAACTGGATTGCTGATTTATTTAGAGATTCTCAGTGCGTGCCCATGGTGCTTCCACTTTCTTGAAGGAGTGTTGCATATTTTTTGTATGTTTAAATGTGTGTGGACAATTGAGAAGGGAGTGGAGAATGGGTAAGGACTGGCATAGGGAGAGTGGGTTTTATACACCCCTGTTTGGTCTACTTTATCTCTATGACAACTACTGCATTGTGAGCAAATGTTTTTAGCCACATTTTGAAGTCTAACCAATGGCAAAGTGCCCACATATACGCCAAACTGAAGTTCCCACTGGCTACATTCCATCACTCCTATCATAAGCAGGGAAAGTGGTGGATTTTTGTCTGACAGTGGTTTTGATTATGGTATGAAAATGTTGTACATTTGATTGTATAGTTCTAGATGCTGTCCCAGTCAGCTGAGACAACTTCACCATTTCTAGAAACAGTCCCTTAGGTGACTGTGCAGGTCCTTGGGGATTCTAAGGAAAAGGAAGAGGCAGAGGTATTTCATTCACTGATCCATGGGACTATGTGGGATGGAGTCAGCAGATGGCCTGCTATCTGAGACCTGAACATTGAATTTCATGTTTGTTCATGATAGTCATGCTGCCATATGTTTGTGTAAATGAGATGATTCTTTTCAAGAGTTCATTTCGCCTTAGAGCCCACAAGACTAATGGTCTCTGATCATGCTTAAGGGCTTCAATGCCAGACTGTTCAGTAACTGTTCCAGACAATGTTGGTATTGGATCATAAGCAAGAGGTTACTTCTGCCACACAGAAACCATACCCTGGTGTCCAGTGTCAGACTCTTTTCTGTCTAGTAATATCAATTTGGATTTTCACTGAAGCACTGGCAAGAACAGACAGAGACAACTTGCTCATTTGCTAATGTTATTCATTTATTTGATTGTTTGTTTATGTAGTTAGTTATGTTAGTTAGTTAGTTAGTTAGTTAGTTAGTTTGTTTAACATTGGTAGCCAGGAAAGGTACACTGAGCCAAGGCTCTTCATGTAACCCCCTATGTACAGGCTTATACATTTTGGGTGGAGATCCAAGTGTCTTAACACAAAGCTCAACCCAGTTATTTAGTCTCATTACTGGTGCCAGTGTTTTCCAGATATGGAATTATCATAATTCTGGTGGTTAAAAATTGCCAATTTTGGAAAATTCTGGATATCATTCAGAATATACTGTAGAACTGGAAATGTTCACTATAGAAATATTTCACTTTTACAGTGACAACTTTCATTAATTTTTTTTTCAATTCGCTTTCTGCCTCTGCATGTCCAAAATGTAATCAGAATCCTTACTTGATGAAATCCTGTGCTCTGTCATTTGTGGTCTGAATTAAATGTCCTACTTGCTGCCCCCCACGTTCTCTCTGAAAAGAAAACCTGACTGGATTGGTTGACATTTTCAACCAGCAATCCCCTCACCACTACCACACACACACAAAAAAGAAAATCTGATAGGACAAGTTTATTTTTTAGGACACCAATCCACTATGTGATCCTTTACTGCTAAATGTTGTGCCCCTGATTCATAAGTCTCAGCTTCCCTGATGGTCATACTTACACCAGCCCTACCCCACCCTCAACAGCACAAATACACTGAAAATTACAGCCAGACTACCACCAATACATAAATATGTCCTTCTCTATTTCTTTTATTTGTATTTATTTCTTTAGTTCTGTTTTATTGCAATTTGTGAAATGTGGGGCAAGGTCTGCTTTCATACAGAAGGTGCT
Source organism: Neoceratodus forsteri (assembly GCA_016271365.2). Taxonomy (NCBI): domain Eukaryota; kingdom Metazoa; phylum Chordata; order Ceratodontiformes; family Ceratodontidae; genus Neoceratodus; species Neoceratodus forsteri. The sequence goes on along the minus strand of CM028133.1, from coordinate 590,897,674 downwards.
TGGGAACTCCAGCAAATTTGCATGGGAGATGCAGCTATTAAACCTGTCTGGTTCAGTGCAGAACACACTAGAAGCATAGAAAACAAGTTGAAGGTTCCCAATTTTCTACAGCCCTCAACCTACATAAATTAAATATTTATGCTTTCTTAATGGGTACTTTGTGGATTTTTCACCATGGCAACTCTGCAGTGAAGCATGGTGCAGCATTTTCAGAAGACAGGTGAGCAAATCTGGCTATTTCTGATCCAGACTGTAATTTTCACAAAAACTGCAATTTTGGTCATCACTAGAATTCACTGGCCCTACTCATTACCATACTTTGAGCTTAAATGCTTCATTGGAAAATATGGCATCATTGACATGTTACTCTTTTCAGTTTCACATAACAAGCTATTTAACAATGGGATGGCAGGGAGGGCTAGAGCATGTCATGTGGCTATTAATGTTTACTACTGATATTGAATTGGAATGTAATAGAAACACAGAAACATAGAAAATAGATAAAGACCCAAGGTCCATCCAGTCTGTCCAAGATTCCTGACTATATTCTATTTATATTTGCTACTTTTGCCATTATACACAGAATTAGTTAGTTGCCGTATTGATCCTTGTAAGAACAGATACAGAAACAAATGGTTTGATACCTTTTATTGGACCAACATAGATGTAACAAAAGGAAACCGTGTTTAAGGTTTTGGACCAACCAAGTCCTTCCTCGGAAGTTTACTTGGTTGAAGGACTTGGTTGGTCCAAAAGCTTAAGCACTGTCTTCATTTGTTACATGTATGTTGGTACACTAAAGGGTATCAAACTATTTGTTTCTGAATCTGTTTTGCCATTATTGAATGCATATACTATATACATTTTGAGTCTCTTCTATTGCATTTTCAACTAACTCTCCTTATTTTGATTAAATATGTAGTCTAGATGTATTCTCAATATTTTGATCAAACATATCAAGTTTTAAAATATATTTATCTTAATTTATTTCTAAATGCTGAAGATACTTTGCTAAAGTTATGTTCTCCCTATTCTCTATCCAGGCATATGAGCAGTATTGGAATACAGGGGACTTGCAATGGGTCTTGCTCCCATAGCATTGAAGTTAGCCTTGTAACTTATGCATCTCTGTCATCGATTTACAATAGAAAGACGGGTATAGTTTAATGATAAGACCTTCATGGGCTCCTTAAGCTCATAAAGTTATGCCTGACATTCTATCTCACCTCACTCCTCTTTCTTTCTGGTACACCCTGCTCCATGCTCCCTCCGTCCAAAGGACTAGTGAATCTTCTCCACTTCACACCCCCATTCCTCTGCTGGGTAATCTGCCTTCTCCTATTGCTTGCCATCAATCTGGTTTGTTTATTTGGTTTGTTTACTTATACTCTGGAAAAGTCGATGGGCCAGAGGCCTATTTTCATGGGAGACCAGAACAGATAAACAGTACAAATCTGAAACCAGCATCCTCAATCCATTCATCATTATGCCTCCTTAGAGTCCCTCAGGAGTCAAATGAAACTCCTCCCTCCACCCACCTGTACCCATGTCCTATAGAAGATCTCCTCAGTGATTTTGTTATTTTTAGGCTTTTCATTTCTCTCAATACAACTGTTCCCTAGTGTAGTGTCATAACTGCCTTTGTACTGCTTTGATGCCAATATCAATATTCCACTTGCACTTGTACTTGCACAACATGGCTGCATTTTAATCTGGTCCATGACTGTACCAGTTAAGTATTCTTATTGCTAAGTGTCTGCACTTTATCTGCATCATGAAAAGTACTACACTGTCTTACTGTTTACTCCTGTAACTCTTCCCTCAGGTTGTACATAGAAATAAGCCTTGGCTCAGTGTGCCTTTCCCAGTTACCAGTTTTCAAATAAATAAATTGAGTGTAATTCCAGCACAGCCTATGAATCAACCGTAATATGTTTTATGTACTACTGTACTCTGTAACCAATGTCTTTTGCTCTCCCGGGTCGTGCCTGAAAATAGGCAGAATTATTGCCCAGTGCACTTACTCGGTTACCAAAAGCTAATAAATAAATAAATATTTGTTGCAGCATCAATTACCTTTTGTTGTATGAATAAGGGTATCATTCCATTATCATTTGTAACACTTGCTATTTATTTAATTTATGTGAAATTTGCATTAAAGAGATGGTATGACAAACTCCTGAGAAATACTATTTTCCATATGCTCCTTGGTATAGCATGGTACCAAAAGTGCTTACATTTTAGTGTTGCTGTAGAATGACATAGGAAGCATTAGTTACTGTGTGATCTACAGGTTAGAACACCAGGTTAGGAAACAAGAGATTTCAGGTTAAGTCCCTGATAGAGTCAAGTGGTCACTGTTGTAACAGACAGACAGATAGATAGATAGATAGATAGATATAGATAGATAGATAGATAGATAGATAGACAGACAGACAGACAGAGAGACAGATAGATAGATAGATAGATAGATAGATAGATAGATAGATAGATAGATAGATAGATAGATAGATAGATAGATAGATAGATAGATAAGGCATGGCAAAATTGCACTTCCAATACAGTGAGATTTCTGCCATGAGGCATGTCTTTTTTTTGAGGGGGGCTCCACCACCCACACCTCCCATTATGAGGGGCTGCATCTCAAACCCCCCCCAATAAAGATTCTCAACTCTGGGGGAGGTTTACCTCACGGAGCACATGAAGTTCCCCAAAAAATAAAAGGTTCTGGGACCGGGAATTAAACCCAGTCCCAGATGCAGCTCCTGGGTTCCTGCTGCTGTGGCACAGTCCAGTGAGCCATGGCAGCTGCTCAGTGGAACCCACTCCCAGCAGAGGTCTTATCCTCTGCCTGGGAGAGTGAGAATGGTGCAATGCTGCGTACAGCAGTATACATGGTATTGCACCATTCGTTCACAGGTACAGTTTAACCATAATGTCATATGCTATTAAGTGTGCAACATTATAACCCAGTAGGGGTAGATAGAGACAGATAGGCAGACAGACTGATGGGGCACAGTAGTGCTCCTAAAGTTATGCCTACAAATGCTGTTCTAAGTAAAACCCCAATTTTGGACCGGAATAACACAAATGTCTCTGTACAGTAGCCTGAAATTTATCATGTACATTCTGGGCACTGGGATCTCAGAATAATGAAAATTTGGTAACACATAGTTGAGCCCTTACAGAAATAATTATATGAAATGTTTTCATGCTGCACACATAAAACTACTCAAGTGATATGCATGCTGCAAATATGATTTAAATGTTAAATTGGAACTAATTGCATGCATATGGCATGCATGCAGCAAGCAAGTGTGGAAACCATGATTTTTATGTTAAATTGGGAAAGAATGCATACATGTGCCATGTGTACAAAAAGCAAGGGGTCACTGATAACTGTACATGTAAAAGTTAAGTGACTTGCTCAGAATCACACCATTCACAAGTGGGGGTTGATGGGATTCAAACCCAAGGCTTCATGCTTCCAAGTCTCATGGTTTATAGTTCAGTGCTTTTAGCCTCTAAGCCATACTGTCTGCGCACATATACCTTGCTTGTATTTCAATACATACTGTATCTGACTACATCTGCATGCATATGGCAGACTTGTAGCCACTGTTATGCTTTTCAGTTTTCTTTTTCTTTTCTTACTCATCTCAGTTTCACAGTTGAACTATAGCACACATACTAATGGCAACACATGTGTTTTTTCCCATCCCAATACACAAACGTACCCACAAAAGCACCTAATTACTTCTGTCTGGCCTGTACACCTACTATTTTCACTCCATAGTTTTGAATGCTTCAACACAAACAGACTTTAAGGTGCAAATACAAAAGTAGCAATAACTTGACACCCCCACATGGCCAGTCCTCCCCCCCCAATGCACACACACTGTAGCTAGTATGGCCAGACTGCTACAGACAACCCACCAAGTATAAATATTAGTAAAAAGTCTCTTACTTGAGTAGTAGGGAGCCAGAGGCAGGAGTCTGTAAGAGATGATGTCCATACATCAAAATGCTGGGGCATTCCCCCCTTGAAATGAATGGAGTTATTTTTTGCTACCATTTTATATATTATGATGGTGAGTTATAGAATAATGAAGGCCACTGTTCTACTAACAAGGTCCTTCTTAGTCGAGCAGTGGCCTTCATTAATCTCCAACTCTCCATCAATAATGTATAAAATAGTAATAAAAAAACATTCATTTCAAAGGTGCACACCCCTGCAGTCTCCTTTGTCCTTTGCCATAATGTACCTGAGTGTAGGTATGTGGAGGTCAGTTTCACTGGGGGCATAAGCCTGACTATAGTGGGGCTCCAATCATCTGTGCATATCATACTGCTCAACTGTCCATGAATGCAAGGGACAGCTCTAGAATGTCTGTAACATCTCAAAAAGGTGCAACTTCTTTGTTTTGACTGAAAAGTAATATGCAAATTAAGAAAAAAGTCAAATGTATAAGATGCATCTGTATATAACCTGAAGCAGTACATCAGATTTGGACTTAAACCCACCCAGTTACTAACCAAGTTTCTTCCTGGCTGAAGTTCTGCCCACACCCCAAAAAAAAACTTTGTCATGATTTTTCTCAACTCCATTCCATTCAGTCCTCATCCCCAATTGATCATGAAGTCACCCAAAGGTGAAGCAACATGAAAAATACATCAATATTTCAGTCCTGCCTCCTTCCCCAATCACCCTGTAAAAAATATATTTTCTTTTACATACCCAGCCATGTGGCCAGAACCTGCAGCCTGACGCAGTGTGCCACAAGCCCAGTTTTCAGTCTGCTCCCTCTCTCTCCTTCTGCCAGTAGCTGGATGCTAGAACCAATCATCACAGGGCCCCAGTGTGGTCTGCGACCAAGTCACCTCACTAACTGAACCCACCCATCTTGGGTTGCTTGCTTCTTGCTTGGTTGCTGCCACATTGCACTGATCAAGGCCTATGAAGGCCACCCACACTGCTGTCACCACTGCTGCTAAGCCTAGCTTGCTGCCATGGGGTCTGTGCTGTTTTTTTTTCATGGTGAGCCTAGTAGAGTAAGTAGGTCACCTAGTCTTGAGTTAGCTTGTAGCTCACCTTCTGCCCCTTCAGTCACCATGGAAGATGGAGACTCACTAAGAGTAGACCAACAAAGATATGCTGCCACAACACTGCTATTGAGAGTTCAGTGCTCACCGACTCCTCCAAGCTGTAGTGTGCAGTCTGTCTACTCTGTGGCAGGAAAGACAGTGTCACACTTGCAAGACTCATGTGCTCTTTCTTGACTGGAGCTTATCCACATCACATGTGATTGCACCACCACTACTAGGTGGAGAAAGTGGAAAACATGATACAGACACAGTCAAGTCTGGAGAGTTCCTGCAGCATGAGCACACAGGCCAGGTAGGCACTTATTGTGCAAAACATTTAAATCAAATTTAATGTCATTATTGCCACACCATAAGAACAACCTAGTCACAAATATGAGTGGGGGGAGGGCAACTGCCTCTGCCCTACCTAAATGGCACTGCTGCTTAATGGTAGAAATTTATTCTCAGGTGCTAATGCAATGGTTTCCACTGTGTTCTGAGGTGCTGTATCTCCATGTTTCATGATGCGTCCTGATCATCATGTGGGTTAGTGTTCCTCATTGTCCCTTATTATGAGTGTCCATGTCCCTCATTCCAGTGACAAAATTGAGATATGGTGCATGCTTCCAAGACCCTACTCAGCACAAAGAGTGCTAAGCATGGCCGTAGTGTATATGCTCAATACAAAATGGCAAAGGGAAAAGGATCCCTAGAACGAGGAGCACTTGGATGACAGTGGGCTCAGGGAGGGTTAGAGTGGTCAGGCAGAGGCACATCCCAGATCCTATTCTACTCAAGAACTCATATGCCACACTGGCAAACAAGGACAAACAAATAGAGGTACCCAGAGAAGTAGAAGGAAAGGATGTGGAGGTTAGCCAAGGAGGTGTCCTCACCGGTGAAAGCAGTGGACCCCAGAGGAGGAGGAAGCAAATCCTTGTGGGGGACTCCATCATAAGAGGGATCCAACCAGGAACACAGGAGGGTGAGGACAGGGAGGTGAGGTGCCTACCAGGAGCCACGGCATGGAGGGATGGAAGAAAGATCCTGGGATCACTGGGAAGACAAGACGGGAGGGTGAGCTGGATGTCATTATCCACCTAGGTACTAATGACCTGGCAAATGGGGAGCCAAAGGAAGTTCAGGAAGAGTTTAGGAAATTGGGAGGGTCTCAAGCAAGTAGCTACTTCTGTCACTTTTTCAGAAATACTACTCAGGAGGCAAGGAGCACATAGGAGTGCATGCACCAGGAACTTTAACTCATGGTTGAAGAACTGGTGCTGTGAGGAAGGGTTTGATTCATTGGTGACTGGGACCCACCTGGAGGGATGGAGGTTTGTTCAAGCCTGACGGCTTGCATCCATCCTGGAGGGGAATCCAAGCACTCAATGATAAGTTTAAATACTACATTGACAAGCATTTAAACTAGCAAAGGGCGTGGCAGGCCAGCAAGGAGGGTACCTACTTGCTCACCCCCCCACAGCTAGCAGTGGAACCAGTGAACCAGAGGAGTGGCTATCTCTGTAAAGCAGTGTGCAAAAGATGGAGATTAGTGCCCAAGAGGTGGATAGACAGAAAAGGGGCAAAATTCAGCAGAAGGGCAGACAGCAAGGAGAACCAGGGATAAACGACAACCAAGGAAGGGGCTGGAGTAGAACAGCGAAACAGTCTAGGGAGGTCAAATCATGGAAAGCCATGTGCAAATGCCAGGAGCCTTAGCAACAAGATGGAAGAGCTGGAGGCTGTCATGGTGCAGTCAGACCTGGACATTGTGGCCATCACTGAAATCTGGTGTAATGATAACCACAACTGGGAGATGGCCATACCTGGCTACAACATATTCAGAAGAGACAGAGCAGGCAGAAAGGGAGGAGAAGTGGCACTGTATGTGAAAAATGACATAAGGGCCACAGAGATCCAGCAGGAACAAAATGGGGGAGAGATACTGTGGGTTAAGTTGGAAAGGAAAATGGGGACAGCCATCCGCACAGGTGTGGTCAATAGACCACCAGCCCAGGAGGAAGAAACAGATAGGGAGCTGATGCTAGCCATCCAAAGGATGGCAGACAAGAGTGAGGTAGTACTGGTTGGAGACTTCAATATTCCAGATGTGGACTGGAGCAGCCCAGCAGCAGCATCAACTAGGAGCAGATTTATCCTGGACTCCCCTCAGGGTACCTTCCTCAAGCAACTGGTCATGGAACCAACTCGGCAGAAGGCAATACTGGACCTTGTGCCCACAAACAGGGACAGTGTGATGGGGGTAACAGTGAGGGAGCACCTGGGGAACAGTGACCACCAGTCATTGTGGTTTGAAATCACAGAAAGAGCAGAACCAAACCACACAAAACACGTATCCTGGATTTTAGGGGCAGACTTGGGAAAATGGGAGATACTTGAAAGAGGCATTATGGAGAATGGGACAGGAATCAGGGGTTGAGGAACAGGGGAAGTATTTAAAATGGGGATTACAAGAACAACAGAATTATGCATTAAGCAGATTAGCAAAGGAAAAGGAAGAGGAGACAATTATGGTTTTCCAAGAGGTAGCAAAGAAAGTGGAAAGCTAAAAGATTGCATTCAAGCAATACAAAAAGACACAGGCAGAAGGGGATAGGGAGAAGTACCAGGAGAAGCAAAGGGAGGCAGGGAAGTCAGTAAGGGAAGCCAAAGCTCAGACAGAAGAACACATTGCAAAATCAGTGGGTAGAGGGGACAAAACCTTTTACAGGTACATAAGTTAAAAAAGAAAGACAAAGGGAAGGATAGTGAGACTGTAGGGGGAGGATGGGGAACACATGGAGGATGACAACTGTAAAGCTGACATATTGAACAGGTATTTCTGCTCAGTCTTTACTGAGGAAGAGGAGGATAATGGGTCTGAAGGGAGTACAAGGGGTGTGAATGGTGCAGAAATGGACACAAGTCCCTTTACATGAGAAAGGGTCCTGAAGGAACTGGAAGTAATAAGAGTTGATAAAGCAATGGGGCCAGATGGGGTGCACCACAGGGTCCTTAAAGAACTAAGAGAGGTGGTGGATGAACCTCTGTCTATCCTGTTTAGCCGATCACTGGAAACAGGGGAGGTACCCAAAGACTGGAGGACAGCAGATGTAGTCCCCTTATACAAAAGTGGGAACAAAGAGGAAGCAGGGAACTACAGACCAGTCAGCCTCACCTCGGTAGTGGGGAAGATTATGGAAGCACTACTGAAGGAGAGATTGGTGGAACATCTGGTTGTCAATGGACTACAGGACCCAAGGCAGCATGGTTTCACCAGGGGAGGTCCTGTCAGACCAACCTCATTGAATTTTTGACTGGGTGACTAGGGAGGTGGATCAGGGAGGCAGTGGACATGGCCATCTGGAATTCAGCAAGGCCTTTGACACTGTGCCACATAGAAGACTATTACCAAACTAGAGAATATGGGTGTGGGCAGGACAGTAGTGTGGTGGGTAGGTAACTGGCTGGGTGGCAGGACACAGAGGGTGGTGGTAAATGGCTGTCACCCACAGAGGGAAGAGTGACCAGTGGGGTACCACAGGATCGGTGCTGGGACCGTCCTATTCAACATCTTCATCACTGACATTGCACAGGACCTAGAAGGCAGAATTTCACTGTTCGCTGATGACACAAAGCTCTGTAACACAGTAGACACACCAGAGGGTGTAGACAGAATAAGAAGGACCTGCAGAAACTTGAAGAATGGTCAGGGGTTTGGCAGTTGAAATTCAATGCAAAGAAGTGCAAGATAATGCATATGGGGCACAAAACCCTGGCACAATATATCAGTTGGGGGTGAGGACATAGCATGCACCAAGCAGGAAAGGGATCTTGGGGTTATCATCTCTGATGACCTCAAGGTAGGGAAACAGTGTGACAAGGCAGCAGGTAGCTAATAGGATGCTAGGATGCATAGGCAGGGGCATCACCAGCAGGAAAAAGGAGGTCATAATTCCGCTATACAAGACACTAGTGAGGCCCCACCTAGAGTACAGTGTACAGTTCTGGAGACCATACCTATGTAAGGACATAGACAGGGTAGAGAAAGTTCAGAGGAGGGCAACAAAGATGGTGCATGGATTGCATCACAAGTCCTATGAAGGCAGGTTGAAGGAGCTGAACATGTACTCCCTGGAGGAGAGGAGGGAGAGAGACATACAAGTATCTCACAGGGAGGAACAGGGTGCAGGAATACACTATTTTAGGTGAAAAAGATGTTCCAGGACTAGAGAGCATGGGATGAAGTTGGAGGGAGGACGATTCAGAGGAAACATGAGGAAGAATTTCTTCACAGAACGGGTGGTGGACAAGTGGAACACCCTGCCAGAGGAAGTGGTGGGGGCTGAAACAATCACAGGATTTAAGAATGCATGGGATAGATATAAAGGAATTCTGGAGGTCAGGGGTAAGGGGCAACAGACTTCTAGGAAAACATAAACTGAACTTACAAGCTTAAATGGGAAGACTAGGTGGGCCATAGGCCCTTATCTGCAGACACTGTCTATGTATCTATGTATTTGTAGCACTAAATATGCATAAGGGATTTGCATTGTTTTAAGCAAAAAGGACAGGCTTCACAACATAGAGGCCCCTCTTCATACATCTGGAATGGAGATGTTGACAGGCTATATCCTTGATATTTAATGCAGTAAGCAAACAATACTTTACAAATTAATGGCAATTTAATGACAAAAATCAAAAACCATTAAACAACTTGCAAAAGAATTAGAAGTAATGAGTTTACCTTATTTTTATGGGAATCCAAATAAAGATGTATTTTAACGACTGTAATTGCTAGCAGTAGTAGTATAAGAAATAGAAACTGATGTGTTTTTCAGATGAGATTTGTAACAGCTGAGCTGCTGCATACATGGCAAGCGTGTAGCATGCGAAGCTGATGTGATGTTTAAATGACGTTCACACCCCCTTAACTGCTGCACTCATGTCAAGCATGCAACACGTGAACCCGATGTAATATTCAGAAGATGTTCATACCAACTTACCTGCTATGCACATGTCAAGCTTGTAGCATGTGAACCTGAGCTGTTTTTTAGACCTGGTTCGCTTAGGATCACTTTGTGTATGGGAGCTGCATGCAAACATTGCACAATTAAGTATGTAGCATGCATTCTGCATGTACACAGCACACTTACATTTCTGTAAGGGAGTAGTTTAAAAGTTCTAGAAGATTGAAAATAAAACAGAAAAATAACCTAATTATGACTTTTATTGCTGAGCTGTAGCTCAGAAATAACTAGCAGGTGATACCTAAAACTTTCAGGTTCATCACAGTTTGACTCAAGAAGGTGACAATAATAGATGGTTTCAATGGAACATGTTCAGATTTTAAATTATTTAGGAAAGAAAATGTCATTGTCATGCATATGTGGAACATTTTTCAACATTTTATTCATAAAGGGTGCCCCAGTACGATATTCAAAGTGGCATGTTGTGCAGTGCAACTCCTGATGTGCTGGGTTGCACCAGTAATGTATGCAGCACAAGTGCAGGGGCCATGCCCATCCCGATATTCAGCCTGGGATGTGCGGTACATATGCTGGCACATACCCGCCTTGCACAGCTCAGGGGGTGAAATGTTGAGCCCAGCGAAACCAGGAGCAAGACCTGGCCACCCACAGGTGAACTGCCATATTGCACAGTGCAACATAGCAGCCAGCTGCTGTGTGTGGCCACCCAACTACCCAGGACACAGTCCACACACCTTCTGCCCAGGGGGCAACATGCATCCCCCACCCTATCGTGGGCAGATGTCAATTATATCTCTGGTGGTCAAGTGGATTGCTAACCAATGCACGATCATGGGCATATGTACACTGCATCCCAAGTGGTCCAGTGGACCGATCCGCATCGCCCAGTCATGGGCATATGAGTAATATCTCCCTGGTGGTCCAGTGGACCAATCCCTATCGGCCGAACGTGAGCCTGTATTAAAACCCCTGGTGGTCCAGTGGAAACCCCCTCAGTGCCTGATCACAGGCGGAATGACCATAGGACACCCTGGTGGTCCAGTGGTACCCCTCCCAACCCGCCCACCGAGTCCCCTGCCTCCTGCCCCCAGTCAGTGGCGGTGGCAGCTCCCCGCCCACAAGCCACCCGGTCACCCACCAACTAACAGAGTACAGTAGGGCTGTATGCCTGTTGGTCCACTGCGTCGGCCAAGGAGCATGCAGACCATACTGTACTACGAAGTTCCAAATTGTGAATGACCACTCATTTGCAATTCAGGACTATGCCATGCTCAGTGCGTGTGCCCTCAATGCCATATTCAATGGTGCTGAGTCATGGCACAGCACTGTTGAATATCAGCTGGTACATGCCCTGGTCCATCCCAATTGCGCTGAGCCCAGGATTGCAAATATCCCACCCAAGGTGTTTTTCATGGCAACCACATTTTCTTTTGTCACTCATAAACTGGTGACATTAGCCATTTTCATGATTTGAAACTGGCAACAGTGTTTGAGGACCTCACCTAGGCCGTTGACCTAGGGGTCACCCATATTTGAGTGCAGTCGAAACCCATATGGTAAATAAATGCACTGTGCTGAGACCCAAAAAGTGTGCTGTCAAAAAACATGCTTAAATTAAATAAACTGACTCTTAACCATGCATGCTGTTTTCTCTGTACGGTTTTTGACAACGTGGCTCTTTCTTTACGATCTTGACAGGATACCGCAATCCATTAGATTACAAATTTATTTTGTGCACTTTAGCTACATATAGCTTCCCTGAGGGTGCTGGGTCTTGCTTTGGAGGGTACCTACAAGGGACAACACACTGTACTTTCATCGAGGGTACACACTTTGAGAACAAAGAAATTAAATGTGGAAAACCCCAAGGGTCTATCTTAGGGCCCCAATTGTTTTCTTTGTTTCAAAACACAATGCCTGTGGTTTGTTTCTCCACAAAATTAATTTTGTATGTGGATAACGCAGTTATTTTTTTAATTCTGATAAGGATGTTCTCTTACTTCAAAAATTACTTCAGAATGATTTTTGTAAGATGCATAATTGGTTTCTGTAGCATAAACTTCTTTTAAACTCTAAAGAAGAAAAACTATTACATCTATATTTTCTCTGTCCTCATAGATGCCCACAGCACCAACATTGTGGAATAAGATAATACACTGCAACAACTACTGTACCAGTGATCACTTTACCTAATTAGGAACATACACCAGCTGAAACATATGTATTATCCAAGGGCTTAACATTCTGCCCCACACAGGAATCTGATAATGTTAGAGTATGTGGTGAGATGGAAGAATACTTTAGACAGCTTCATCCAAATGAGTACTATTCTGATAAGAACAATACACAACACAGTATGACAGCACAAAGAAAACATCAGCATGGATGCAACCCCAAATTGGATGCCTACATCAACTGCTTCAGAAGAAGAATAAACTCCCAGATCCTACACATACAGCAGAAACTCTTGTATAATAGCACACTACTAGAAAGGAGGGTAATGCAAGCACTGAAAAACAACCATAACATCGTAATAAAACAAGCTGACAAATGTGGAGCTGTAGTTGTGATGATCACAGAGGACTACATTAAAGAGGCACACAGACAACTGTCAGATACAACTTATTCCAGAGAAATCACAGAAGACCTTACTATACAATGTACAGAAGAACTCAAACAAATCATCAAGTCTCTACCAAACAACATCCAAGATCAGCTAAATAAACTAATTCCAAACAAACCTATCTAGGGATAGTCAATATGCTGCCTAATATTCACAAACCTGGCAATACAGTATGACTCATCATCTCTGGAATTGGTGAACTCACTGAGAACATTTCAGGACTCACAGAATCCATTTTAAAACCACTAGTAAGAGCTACTAGCAGTTTCATTCAGGACACCACAAATTTTCTCAGGAAACTAAAGCAAATTGGACAACTACAACCCAACACTATCCTAGCCACAATGGATGACCCTGCCCTTTACACTTTTTTGCTTTACCATTCTTCCCTAGGTACTGCACCAGCCCCTGAGCAGGGCTTCACTTAATTTCCCAGAGGCGGCGGCAGCAGGAGATCCAGCCTGGCTGCAGCACCTCAATCACCTACAAGACTCCCACCAAGATCAGGTGCTGCTCCAGCCCCTGAGCGTGGCTACACTGAATTTCCCTTAGGTGGTGGCAGCATCAATAGACCCAGCCCAGCCACACCACCTCGCTCACCTGCAAGACCCTCACCATGATCAGGTGCTGCTGCACACCATGAGCGGACCTCCACTGAATTTCCCTAAGCGGCAGTAGCAGTGGGATACCCAGCCCGGCCATACCACCTCGCTCACCTGCAAGACACTCATTGAGATCAGGTGCTGCTCCATCCCCTGAGCAAAGCTCCATTGAATTTCCCCAAGGTGGTGGCGGCAGTGGGAGACCCAGCCAGACCATACCACCTCACTCACCTGCAAGACCCTCACCAAGATCAGCGTCTGCTCTAGCCTCTGAATGGGACTCTGCTGAATTACCACGAGGTGACAGTGGCAGCAGGAGACCCAGTCTGGCAGTGCCACTTCATTGACCTGCAAGACTCTCACCGAGATCAGGTACGCTGCTCAGGATTCACCGGGTACTCAGGAAACATTTGCTGATTGGCTTTCCTTACCAGTCTCGCTGCTATTGGCTACAGTATTGTATGGCTTTGCCTTTGATTGGCCCTTTTAACTGGTGGCTGAATTTCTGCTGTTGGCGGGTTACTCAAGGCGCCGCTTTTACTCCAGACTATTTGTATGATTTCTACTCCCTCCTATAATTTGTCCTATACAGTTAAAATAAGGGTATGTGTGCCACTTAAATGACAACAACTGCACGTGAATCTACCTTAAATGATTTTGCTGCACAGATTTAGTTACAAATAGAGAACTGTGATACCTTAAACTTCTAATTTAAATATAGTGAATTGCATTATCTTAAACCAGAAATTGCAAGAGATTGTGCTTTGAAATTGTGTTAGTTAAGCCCCATGGATTAGGCATAATTACTGTAGCAATCTAGGTAGCTGGGCTATGGAAATGTACAGAGCTTTTAGTTATAGAGTTAGATCATGTTCTGAACATCTTGCCAATTTTGAGTTCAATCCTTGTGGCATCTGCACTGATGTAATGTACCCTGGGCTAGGAAAATATCTTTATTTACATTTTAGCTAGCTGAGTCTGTAGGAGGATACTACTGGGGATTCTTCAGACTGTGTTAAATGCATGTTGTTTTGCAGCTTCTAAGCCCTCTCTGATGTTTTCTCTAACAGCATAGTTCTCCCTTCCAGGCAGCGCTTCTCTAGACTCTCTTCCCATAGCATGGTCTAAATTACCAACTCCACTACCCCACTGAGCCTCACCCCTTGCTCCCCAGCCATTTCCATCTTTCTTAACTGTGCTCTTCTGTGGCTTGGCTTTCAAATTAATTCTCCCTTCTCCACTGTCATTTCCTCATTGTCAGCCCCCCCATCCAACCAACCCTTCTCCTCTTACTATCCAACTTCAGGCTAGTAGGCACTGGTGGCACTCTACCCCTTCCCTTCAGTTTAACTACTCATCTACTTTGTTTATTGACCTGCCCCCTGATTTAGCTCCAATTCCACTCCCTTTGTCAAGCCCTTCTCACTGATGCCTTCCCTCTTTACCATTCTTCCCTAGGCGCTGCTCCAGCCCCTGAGTGGGGCTCTGCTGAATTTCCCCGAGGCGGTGGCAGCAGGAGAAGCAGCCTGGCCGCACCACCTCACTCACCTGCAAGACCCTCACCGAGATCAGGTACACTGCTTAGGATTCACCAGGACTCAGGGAATGTTTGCCGATTGGCTCTCCTTACTAGTCTCACTGCTATTGGCTGCAGTATTATATGGCTTTGCCTTTGATTGGCCCATTTCACAGGTAGCTGAATTTCTGCTGTTGGTGGGTTACTCTAGGCACTGCTTTTACTCCAGGCTATTTGTATAGTTTCTACTCCCTTTAATTTGTCCCGCCCATGCTCTCTGACCCCAGCCTCTGTTAAATGCATCTTGACCGCACCTATTTTACCCTCCGCACTGCCCACTGGCCCAGATAGGAGGCTCCTAAAATTAAAAGTGTTCTCAACCTAATCACTCTTGCTTCCATAAAGCTCTTTATCTGCAGCTTTTTGCCTATTGGCATATCTCTGAGTGACTCGCCTTCCTTTAGGTTTTCACAAACCTAGCTACAGCTGGTGACTGCTACAGGCACCTGCTATTCACATCACTTTATTCCTGACAGTGCTACTGCCATACTCCCTTCTATTGCATTGTAGCTCAGACACTATTAGCTCCCACATATACATATGACATACCTACCCAGTTATTGCCACTTCCCCTCCTTCTCCTTCTTCTCTCAATTTTATCTACTCCAGCTCCATTCACTTCTGTTTCTAAAAAAAAACATGATCACCTTTCCCCCCTGCACTCTTAGCCCCTTCCTATAGTCTTCCCATAACTCCTATGCCTCCCTGAATACTCTAGACCCATTTCCCCTACCTTCCCTTTGCTTCTCTATTCTCGGCACCCAACCACCTTGCTTTCCTCTGCCTCCTTATCTTTATCTTACCTAGTCCCCACCACCCCCAAATGCTCAGCCAGCCAAAAACGTCCTAAACATCACTGCCTCATAATTGCTATCCTCTTACTTGCTTCAGAAAATGTCCAACTCTGGCCCCACTTCATCCAGTTCTGCCAGATGTACTCATACCACTAGCGTAGCAACTTCCCTCACTCCCTCTGCCCTCCCCAAAGGCCTAAAAATCCTACAATTAAACATCTGCAGCCTAGTCTCAAAAATACATTTTTTTGCATCCATTGGTAATCTCCCTTACACCTGATATTCTAATGCTAAAAGAAACCTGGTTAAACACTAAAATACCTGATCTATCCAGTGCTATCCCAGGTTACTGTATAATCAGGATGGATAGGAATGGCAGGGCCGGCAGAATAGCCATGTATATCCTGTCCTCACTTCAGTTCTCAACCATTCTCTTATCCTCTTTACCCTTCACCTAACAAAGCATTTGTAGTAAGTATTACCGTGCCTTACTCCTCCCCTATATTTATAGCCAGAATCTACCGTCGCCCTGGTTCCAAGACTTCAGACACAATGGATCTCATTATCTTTATAACCTCACTCTCACATACAGGTAAGCTATATGTCTTGGGTGATGTAAACCTAAACCTTTTTGATGTAAACCTGGCCTTTTTCTATCTTAGGAACATTGCCAGGATTAGGCACCTTGTTCCACCCAGTGACCTGCCTGTTCTGGTCCATGCCTTTGCGACATTGCACCTTGATTACTGTAACTCCCTTTATATAGGGCTTGCTGGGGTTGATATCTGCCGCTTGCAGCTAGTGAAGAATGCGGCAGCACATTTGCTGACTGGGGCATCTAGAAGACCTCACATCACCACAGCGCATGCTCTGCACTGGCTGCCAATACAGTGACGGATCACCTTTAGGGTAGGTCTTTTGACCTACTAAGCCCTACACAGATTGAGTCCCGATTACTTGAAAGAGCTCCTGGTGCCTTACACCCCTCTGCGACAGCTCCGCTCAGCTGATGAGGGGTTGCTGGAGATTCCAAGGGTAAACTTGAAGTCATCTGGTGCTTGTGCCTTTGGATTTGTGGCACCTACCCTCTGGAATTCTCTGCCCCGTCAGCTCTGGGAGTGCAGGACGGTGGGGAGTTTTAAGCAGGCACTAAAGACTTTTTTATGGGGAAAGGCATTTCCTGTTTTATCCTGATTTTATATTATATGTATTTGAATATATGTTTGTTTTTATGTTAATACTATATAGTGCTTTGAAACTCTGAAAGGCGCTTAATTAGATAAATTTTATTATTACATTATTATTATTAAACTGGCTGTCTCCAACAACATCCAAGACACGAAATGATATTTCAGCCCTCATCCTGGGACCCACCCACCTCAACCATAAAACTCTAAATCACTCTCTGATAGATTGGGCTCTCACCTCCCACCCCCATCATGTCATTAAAGCAGGTATACTCCCAGATGCACTTAGTGATCATTACCCTATATTTGTCATCATAAAAGTCCATAGACTAAAACTGCCACATAAAATCCTGCAGCTCCACTCCTTCAGCTCCCTAGACCTTAACTTCTAAATGAGCTGGCAGGTTCTGATTGGTCCCCTATTACCTCTGCCCCTTTCATTGACCAAGCCCTCGCCTACATCAAAGATAAATTTCTAGCTACCTGTAACTCTCATGCTCCTTTCAGACATATCAGAGTTACTGGCATCCATCATCCCTGGGTCACCCCCAAGTTAATGACCTGCCACAGGGAGTGTGACAAAGTGCAGAGGAAGCATAAGGCCCCCCAGCTTCCTTCAGACCATGTTAGGTATTGTGTGCTAAGAAATGCCTGTACTAAGGCCACCAGACTAGCCAAATACGAATATTTTAAATAATCTCTTCTCAAAAACATTAACTCTCCCTCTGAATTTTGGAAAGTGGTCCATGCTCTGTTGTCCCCTCCTACGCATCCACCTCCCCCAGTGCTTAGAATCAACAACTCATTGATCTCCGAACCATGCTCAGTGGCTCAAGAGTTTAACTCCTAGTTCACCTCCTGTGCTTCAGCCTTCCTAAAGTCCATACCTTCGACCTCCCCCTGTCCTCATCCTCTCACACCCAACACTCAACCCCTCCATGCCCACCTTTCCTTCTCCTTTTCTACTGTCTCCTCTAGGATACACTAACTGCCCCTCTCTTACTAAATCCTTCTAAAGGCTCCTCACCGGATGACCTTGACCCTAAACTCCTCTACCATTCAATTTCTGCCATGGCCTACCCTCTCTCTTTAATCCTAAATTGCTCCTTCTTGACCTTATCAGTCCCATTACCATGGAAACATTTGATGGTCCCCCCTGCCCTTGCCAAACTCCAAGAACACCTGGTTCTCTCATATCTAAACTCCTTTCTCACTGACACTTCTTTTTTCACACCATACCAATCTGGCTTTTGGAAGAACTACTCCACCACCAGCTCCCTTCCTAGGCTCACTGACTTCATCCTTACCGGGATGGACAATGGCCTCATTACCTCTGCCATCTTTGTTGACCTCACCAAGGCTTTTGAAACAGGCTCCCATGCCCTCCTTCTAGACTCCCTTATGGCTGCTGGTTTGTCTACTCCAGTCCTTAACTGGTTTAGTGCTTACCTGTCAGACAAGTCAATCAGTCAGGTTCCAGAATTCAATCCCCCCCCCCATCTACACAGGAGTTCCACAGGGCTCTGTGCTTGTCCCCATCCTCTTCTCCATCTTCCTCAATGACTTGCCCTTAGTATGCTCCTCTTCCTCCTCTATCCATATGTATGCCAATGACACCATCCTTTCCTTCACTGGCAAATGCCTCTCTGATGTAGCAACCACCCTTAGGCAGATTCAGCTATAGTTTGCCTCACATCAACTATTCCTGAATGCCAAAAAGACTTTCTCCATGAAATTTGGCACTAGACAGAGACTCTCTAGGCTCCAACATCTACCATCTTTCCATACCCTAGATGGGACAATCCTAGAGGACACCTCCTCATTCATATACCTTGGGGTTTGGCTAGACCAACACCTCAACTTCACTGGACACATTGTCGCCATCCTGCAAAAACTGCGCCTCAAGCTTGGTGCCTTATATAGGAACCATAGATGCATCACTACTATGGCATGGCATGAACTAGTCCTGAAGATGATCCTTCTCGTTTTTGACTACTGCGATGTGGTCTATGGTGCCGCTTCAAAATCCTCCCTAACCAGATTGGATTCACTCTTTAACTCCTTCTGCCATTTTGCCCTCGATGTTCCTTCTCGCACTCATCACTGTGACCTCTAACATGCCCTGTCCTTTCCCCCGCTTGCAAACAGGTAACTTGCTCATTGCGCCAAACTCATTTCTAAATTCTGGCTAGGAGAACTTCCTCTCTACCTTTCATGCTCACTCGCTACCCCCTCTCCCCCTCCCACTCACTCAGATCCACTGACACTTGTACTTTGACGGTCCCCTAACAAACACCACCATTGGCCAATCAGGCTTCACCCATTGGTTTCCGAAAATCTGGGACTCCATCCCCCCTCCAAATATGGCATTCCTCCTCCTCCCTTTACCTAGCCTCTGCCTTACATAACTTTCTCTCATCTAGCTGCTCCTGCTTCAGTCCTCCATAACAACCCTCCAAATGACCCTGCTCCTCTCCATGCCACTTATCCTCTACTCTGCCTCTCTTCCTCTATCCTCAAATCCTGCACCCCTGCTTGCTCACCTCTTCTTTCCCCACTACCCCTTTACTTCTACCCCTGCCCCTCTACAATTGCCCTTAAATCCTCTATTATCAACCTGCCTGGACTAGATCTGCCCCCCCGGCAGGATTCTCAGCATCCTGTGGGGGGCCTAGCACAGGGAAAGCCTCTCCCTTCCCACTTGTCCTTGCCTGATTAGTGCCCTGGCAGGGTTCTCAGCATCCTGTAGAGGCCTAGGTTAGGCACAGCTTCTTCCCTCACTCTTTTTCCTTCTCTCACATCACCCCCATACCCCTTCTTCCCAACTTGATCTTGCCTAGTGCTACCCCCTGGCAGGGTCCTCAACATCATGGAGGGGTCCAGCACAGGATAAGCCTTCTCCTTCCCTCACACTTCCCCTCTACTCCTTCTTCCCAAATCGACCTTGCCTAGTATTGCCCCTTGCAGGGTCCACAACATCCTGGAGGGTTCCAGCACAGGATAAGCCTTTTTCTTCCCTCCCACTTCCCCTATACCCTTTCTAACCCAACTTTGACCTCACCTGATTCTGCCTCTAGCAGAGATCTCAGCATCCTGAAGAGGCTTAGTTTCAGGCTAGCTTCTTCCTTCCAGGCTCTACCTCTCTCACCCGCCATCCTCTACTCTATCAAACTTTACCTTGCCTAATTCTGCCCCCTGGCAGGGTTCTTCACATCCAGACAAGGTCAAAATTCAACATTTAAGCAAATCTCCTCCTTCCCTTCTCCATTAATCTTACCCATCACCCATGCTGCACCCACCTACCTATGCAAAATTTTCCCTGCCTTTTCCCGTGCCCTTTCACCCTCCTTCCCACATGTTCAAAGTCACCACCTCCATCAGCCACTGGCAGAGCTGTTTGCTTACCAGAGGGGCCAGCTCTTGGAGTGTTTTGTCCTTCACCAACCAATTCCCCCCCATGCCCCTCCTCTACCCTTCAGCACTTAAATGAAATTAGTTCACCGGAGCTAAGGAATGTGCTCTTTTTGTTCTCTTTTATTGCTCCAAATTGCACTAGCCCTATGTTAATGTACCCCTTACAATTGCTGCTGCTCACTTGCTCTTTCAATTGCTCCCCCTTCTTTAAGCCTCTACTCCCCCAGCTGCCTTACGCTGCTCACCCCTTGTCCCTCTTGATTTTTCTTCCCCCACTGCCTGTACATTGCCAAACCCTTTGTCTCTTGATTGTGATCCAAATCCTGTAAGGAGTTGGCCCATGGCTGCATTAAAATGTTTTCTATGATCCACAGGTATGCAGTTGTAATTGTATGTATATTCCACAGGCTTGTTAAATTTAACTGTATGTCAGGCTACAAATGTAACTGTATGTCTATTTTCTTAGTCATGCTAAATGTATATTCTTACTCATGTTAAATGCAAACTGTATGTAATTGTATGTCTATTTTCTCAGTCATGCTAAATTTATTTTCACACTCACGTTAAATGCAAAATGTATGTAAAGCCAACTTCCTGTTGTACTTCGGGTCACAACGGGAGATGAGCAACTTGTTGTTCAGTATACTTTCCTGGTGAAACATTTCAATAAATAAAATAAATAAAGACATAAATGCACTAATATCCCACATGAAGATGGCATATCAGCATGTCAGAAAGTTTTACAGACAAGTACATCTGCAAGAGACATTCCAGAAACCACCATCAGCACATTAATAAAATTCATTCCGACACACAACAACTTCACTTTTAATAGCAAGGACTTTTTACAGATCATGGAGACAGCCATGGGCAATAAAATGGCACCACAATATGCCAACCTTTTCATGACCTGTCTTGAAGATTTTTTTATCATGATATTATTTGTACCACCTCCATGGACCTGGCAGAGACTACAATCCCCCCCAGAGGGGTATGTCCTCCACCCCATTGGGGCCATCATGGGTCCTGCCAGGTCCCGGTATTTTTCCTCCATTTTCTCCCCAGCACCCTCGCTTGTGCAATGGGCACAGCAGCTATCTCCACCTCCATGGAGGCAGCCAAGCAGCCTGGGCATGGGCCGAACCCTCTTGTTGTGTTGACATATGGAGCACAAACCTCACCCCCACCCTGAAGAAGGAGAGCAGTCCTCTGGATGCTCAATCCTCACCTCCCCGACTGACTCCCACATGACTCAAGTCTGTTCCCGAACCCGGGTTGCCAGCATGGTGCAAGGTGTGGCATCCAGCGCCTCAACCCTCAGTACCACCAGGCTGGCTGAAGAAGATTTTTTTAAACACCACCACCATAAATCATCAGTCTACCTCCGATATATAGATGACATATTGATGATTTAGACAGAAGTTGAAGACTCCCTCAATAAGTCCATCATGATTTTAACAACTTTCATCACTCTGTAAAACTCACTATTGAATACTCCACCCCCAGCATAAATTTTCACACAATAGTAAACCAGGTTATCAGCATACCAGTAGGACACCATTTCTCACAAACACATCATTCCCTCTCTGACATATCTGTCCTGATACTAAGAGGCAACGTTAAAAACACACAGGACAGAATGACATGGGAACTGAGATATATCTAACATTTATGGGCTGAATCAGGATTTTGGATTTATGACACACTATGGTAAACTATAATTCTTATGTTACTTGTTACCTAGGTTTTTTTTTATTACAGCTTGTGTCTATCAGGTCTTTTTTATCTGTGTTCCTGTCTTGACTGTTGCTAATTATCTGTTCCTAGCATCCTTTCTGTCTCTCTTACAAATATCTTTGCACTCCCTATATCCTACTCAACAGTTTCAGTCCTGCCCACCCCCTCACCACCCATTGATTAATTCATCTCACATATCACTGTGTATACAGACCTTATACTCAGCTTATCTAGGCCTTTGTTGTTCTGTGTTCCTTCATTTCTTCCTAGGTTCCATTATTTCTTAACACTTCTTACTTATCTACCCTTCCTGCCAATTTTAAACATCTTGTATCTCAGGTCTTTCTTAACTGTGTTCCTGTCTGGTCACCTTCCTATTACATCTTTGTATCATCTTTTCATCTTCACATGACTTGTTCCTATTAATTGCCATCCTCACCCCTTAGTTCTTCTCAGGTACTGGGTCAAAACAGTGCACCAGGAAGAGCACTGCAAAAACTACGCTGTGTAAAGCATGAAATGATGCATAGCGACAGGGGTAGAACAGTGGTAGGGAATTATCACTACCCCTGTTGCTGTACACTTTTCTTGTGAGGGATCCAGTTACCTTGTGCTTGGTGACTGGTCAAGCCACTCCCATGGTGGAGTGGCTAAGGCACCAACACCATGATTCGGTTCCCCCCAGATCTCCCTGTGCTACAGCTTTCTTTTTCTTAAACCCCAAAGTTTTCTCTCTTTCTGAGTTTCTCCCCATCCCCAAAGTCCATGCCTCCCAGAGTTTGTTATCTAAATTCTGGGGGGTGGGGGGTGATACCCCCACAAAATACAAGGAAGCCCATCTTTTGTAAGGGCATGCACTGTTTCTGTTATCTTTGGTGTTTTACCCAACATTATTTCAGTGCACGCCCTTATGCTTGCAGCATTCATTGCCACATGTTTTTTGTTCATGATGAGATGACCCTGTGCCTTCTTCTCACATAATCTGTTTTTATTAATGTGCAACTTATACAGACTTTGCACACTGTTTATCTCAGGGCTTTGTTATTCTGTTTTCCTTTTATCACTTCTAAGCTTCACACGTCCTACCATTCTACCCTTCCTGCAATTCTGTTTAATTATTTTTAAACATTGCTTCATAGTGTATATAAATACTGCTTATGTTGTACAGTTTTGCTATTCACCTGAAGAAGGGACCCATAAGGCCCCAAAAGCTTGTGTATAATCCTATCTTTGTAAAAAACACTTGTTGGTCCAAGAAAAGGTATCAAACCTTCCAGAATCTCCTGTTTGCATTTCCAATTTTTTGTTTTAACAGGTAATTTGATTGAAAATGTGGGCAATTTCTGTTATTTGGGAGTTTACTTAGATTTTTTGTTTACTTTGAGACTCATATTGTTCAGTTCAATAAAATATTACACAAGAGACTTCATATGCTGTACAGGATAAACATAGAAACAGATTTTGATGGCTGATTAGGATCACATGGCCCACCTAGTCTGCCCATTTGCCTACTTAATTAACTACTGATCCTAAATGATCAGCAGCTTACCCTCTCTTTCCTACCACTAGGGTTGTCTTCTGTCTATCACATGCATTCTTGAATTCACAAATCATTTTATCCTGTACGCCCTCTGCTGGGAGGCTGCTCCATGCAACCACCACCCTTTCTGTGAAAAAATAGTTCCTCACATTTCCCCTGAGTCTCCCCCCCAGCCTCATATTGTGACACCTTGTTCTTGCACATCTCTTTTTTTGAAAGATGCTGCCCTCCTGGACTTTGTTGATTCCCCTGAGGTAACTGAATGTCTCTATCATATCCCCCACCTTCCTCCTTTCCTTCAGGGTATACATATTGAGGTATTTCAGTCTTTTCTCATATGTTTTCTGGTGCAATCCTTTCACCAGTTTTTGTTGCCCTTCTCTGGACTGCCCCTATTCTGCCAATGTCCTTCTGGAGAAGTAGTCTCCAGAACTGAACACAGTATTCCAGATGTGGCCTAACCAATTGTCTGTACAGTGGCATCATCACCTCCTGTTTTCTACTAGTGATGCCTCTTCCTGTGCACCCCAGCATCCCTACAGCCCTCCCCAGTGCCTTTTCACATTGTGTGCCCATCTTCAAGTCATCTGTTATGTTTACCCCAGGTAGATAGAGGGGGGATGGCTCAGAGGTAATGTGAGGAAGTATTTCTTCACAGAGAGGGCTGTGGATACATGGAACAGTCTTCCTGAGGAGGTCGTAGAGTCAAAAACAGTGGGTGAATTCAAGAATGCATGGGACACACATAAGGCAATTCTAGTGGGGGGGTAGGAGGAGGAAGTAGGCTGTTGGTTAACTAGGATCTGCAGCTTATCCATTAGGTAGGGAAATGGGTAGACTAGGTGGGCCAAGCAGTCCTTATCTGCTGTCAAATTCTGTGTTTCTATGTTTCTAGATCCCTTTCCAGTTTTGTTATTGTTAGTATCTCCCGCCCCCTATTTTGTATTCCTCTTTAGCATTTCTGTGGCCCAAGTGCATGACTTTCACTTTTTTGATAGAATTTATGTTGCTACTCTCTTGACCACTCCTTCAATTTGCCTAGGTCTCTTCTCAATTTTTCTACCCCATCTGGAGTGTCTACCCTATTGCAGATCTTGGTGTCATCTGTAAAGAGGCACGCTTTCCCTTCCAACATGTCAAAATGAGACTTATTGCCAGCTCCTTCAGTAGGGTCTCTGAGGGTTAATGTGACCGAGGAACCCTTCCCAGTGCACTACTGGCTCTGACTCCACAATTCAGGTACTGCAACATTTGACCACCAAAGCTCTTCTACCTGCTCTTCTGTGCTGCAGAGCTGTGTGAACTCTGTCAGGGTGGACTGTGACCTCAGAGATTCTCTCTCTTGTTGGTTTGTAATTACCCAGTTGATGAGGGTGTTGATTCCAGTACTGTAGTTAATCCTTGGAATATAAGAACAAATCTAGCCAACTAACAATCCTAAATAGCAGTCATGATCACCTAGAACAAGTAAACACCTTTAAAAACCTTGGTATCACCCTCAATAGCTCTCTCTCATACACGCATCACATATATCATGTGATCAAAATGGTCAACACTAGGATTGGCCTGCTCTACAGGCACCAACACTGCATGACTACTGAAGCACTCTCTGTAGCTGTTAACAGCTCAGTTCTTACCATCATAGACTATGATTTTGCTATTTAGGGTACAGCCACTGACACTGCCTTGAAAAAGGTAATGATAGCTCTGAATAAGTCCTGCAGATTAGTCCTAGGGGCCAGAAGCAGAACACACTCTTGCAACCTATATGCACAGACAAACTGGCTTAATCTCCAAGGGAGGATTAAGGATCAGGTCTGCCTCCTGGGGAAAAAAATCAGTTCTAGGCCTGACCCCAACAGCTGCACAAAATCTATTCAAACCTGCGCTAAACTCGATTCAAATTGGAGGAAAGGCAAGAAATGCTCTGCATATTCCCTTTCAGCAGACAGCACTTGCCCAGAGATTCTTTTCCTATAAGGTACCCCTCTGGCTCAACAATCTTCCTCAGACCATTTCCAACATCCCTAAACTGGGCCCTTTAAAAGAGACCTAAAGCAATACTTGTCAACACTATGTGAATTAGAATGCCCTGATTAGCCATACTCACCTTTCTTGTCCACTCATCACCCTGCACCCCTCCCCTATGCCCTTCTGACACATACTCCCCCCTGCACCCACCTCTTCCCTCTCTCTCTACCGCTAATCCCTGTTCACCCCTCCTCTCTTCCCACCTTGGCTCCCCTCTCCTCCCCTGTACAGGCTGGGTCCCTACACCCTGTCTCTCCACCCCTAACCCTACTCTCTCTCCCCCTGCTCTGCCCTCTTTCCATACCCCTTAGCCCTCTAGCTCCATTCCTTCTGAGTGGGATACTACACCCCTGCTCCTCACCCCTATCCCTACCTCTCTCCCACTCCTCCACCTCTGCCCCCTTACTCACATACTGTTATCTCTCCCACCTCCCTAGCCCCCAATCTACCCCACCAGAGATGGACTCCTACACCATTATTTCCCCATTTTACCACTCTCTTCCTCCTCCTTTGCTCTCCCCAACCCCTCCTCATCTCACTTATGTAAACTTTTCCTCCCTCACTCCCCTGCTGATACCTCCTGACAAATGCATTCTCCTGGCTGCAAACAATGTTTAAAATAAGAAATAAATTAATTAACTAATTGCAAAGTAATGTCTTTGATACCAGAGTGTAGAAGTCCTGCCATTTTGAATATTGCTCTGTAAATGATATGTGTTTCATCTTGCATATCTACAGTGTCTACATCCATTTGTAATTTAGTCATGTTATCCATCTGCTGTTCCATTCACTTTGTTCTGACATGGAATCTTTGTAAATAAGCTTCTACTGTAGCTCAAAGGCTGCATCTAAGACAATAAATAATAATAATAATAATAATAATAATATTAATAATATAGGGCCCTATTTACAAACGGTGTGAAGGGGCTGTGCACCACAGAAGCCTGGGGCATAGCCCACTCTGCACCTGCCTGCACCCAGCCATGCTCACTGTGCCCTCTGCATGGCATGCAGGATCAAGATACACCCACCCTCAGTGGCCACGTCCCTGGCTGAATGCACAGCTCCATGCCTGGGTGGCCCAGGAGCTGACACTAGGGGGGTGGCCACACTCCATGCCATTCACAATGATGCAGTGTGTGGTGCATGGGGGGGTGATGGTTACACCTTTTGCAGACAGCCATAAATGTTATGCACCCCCCCAGGATGCCAATGCACATTGCGCAGTAGACAATGGAGGTCATTGGACCCCCCCATGGAGGCTGCCCCTGCCATCAGGGCACACAAAATGGGCAGGGAGTAGACATCTGGGGTACACCCCCACCGGGCGGTTGGCGTGTTTAGTGCTGGTTGCCAACGTGGTGCCCCATGGGCAAAAGGGGTTCACTGAGGGACCCGGGTAGAGCAGTTGATTGGCTGCCGACCCAGGTCCACAGGTCCACACCCTCCCACCTCCCGTGAACCTGCGTGTCAGAGGGTGGATCCACATAAGGGAGCTGGGTGGGGACCACTGCTTAGTGAATGCAGTCCCCACGCGGATCTCCCATGGGTGCAGAGCTGTGCGGAGGGGGGATACATGCCATTGGCACATACCACCTCCTGCGTTAGTGAATAAGCCCCAATAATTAAAATAATGTCACTAATAAAAACATTAAGAGTACTGGCCCCAAAACTGAACCCTGTGGCACCCACTGATAACCTTCTTCTCCTGTGATTGTACTCTGTTCACCATCACCCTCTGTGTCCTGTTTCCCAGTCAATTTCTGAATCATTGAACCATCTTAGTACCTACTCCCACACTGCACAACTTGTTTACTAGCCTCCTTTGCGGGATGGTGTCAAATGTCTTGCTAATATCTAGGTAGGCTATGTCCACTGCCCCCTCCCTGATCCACCACCTTGGTTACCCAGTCAAACAAATCTATCAGATTTGTTTGAAAAGATCTCCCTGCTGTGAATCCATGTTGCCTCAGGTCTTATGCCACACTAGTCTCCAGATATGCCACATTCCTTTCCTTTATAACATGGTTTCCATGATTTTCCCCCACCACTGAGGTCAAGCTGACCAGTCTGTTATTTCTAGCCTCTACCTTGCTCCCACTTTTGTGTAGTAGTACCACATTTGTCCTTCTCCAGTCCTCTGGCACCAATGCCTCCTCCAGTGATTTGTTAAATAGGGCTGTCAGTGATGCCCCTAGTACCTCCCTGAGTTCTTTCAGTATTCTGGGATGCATCCCATCTGGTCCCATTGCCTTGTCCACTATATGTTTCGAGAGAGTTCCTTTATGACTTTGTTCTCTGTGAATGGACTGGTGTCCACGTCAACCCTGTGTGTGTGTTTCTACCCCCTAACTTTGGTCCCTCTCCTTGCCCTTCCTTTGTAAATGCTGAACAGAAGCATTCATTTAGAATTTCTGCTTTTTTTAGGTCCCCCTCTGCACACACCCCCCCCCTTATTTGAACTACACAACCTCACAATCCCTCCATTGGTCTTCTCCCTTTCCCTGATACACCTGAAGAAGGTTTTGCCACCTTCTTTTACTGACTTTCCTATCCTTTCTTCAGTTTGCGCCTTTGTGCACCTGATTGCTTTCCCCATCTCCTTCTGTTTTGCCTGGTACACTTCTCTCTCTGCCTCCCTCTGTGTTTCCTTGTACTTCTTGAACACCTGTTTTTTTCCACAACCTTCTCTGCTACCTCTTTTGGAAACCATAGTAGTATTTTCTTTCATTTTGCTTTGTTTATTAGCTTTATACAAAACCTGTTTTTAATATTTGAATCATGCTACTTATTAGCCACTAATCTTTTGTTATCACAATTTGATTATAGAAATCTTTATTTTCTGTGGGCAAAAAACTTTTTAGTACATTGAATATGTTATATAATTCTATTTGTAGATTTGCAACTGGATTGAGTAGATTGGTTTACCATTGTGCCCCTCTACAAGGAACTAGAATGCCTGCTCTTTAAAGATTTTTTCAACTATAAAGCATCATTTTTCTGTATAAGATAGTGCTAGGTTTAATGCCAAATTCAGTAATGGAAATGTTTCCACAAAACATTAACAAAATGTTCACTAGAATACAAAAAAAGATTTGTTTTTACCATTCCACTGTTTTACATGAGCATTTAAATACAAGGCTATTAACTGTTATAATAACCTGCCAGAACCTGTTTGGGGGTGTGGAAAACTGAATGTATTCAAATCCAAACTCTATCTTTCTATCTGTCTGTCTGTCTATCTATCTATCTATCATCTATCTATCTATCTATCTATCTATCTGTATATTTTCATTACAAAAAAAACTTCATTAATGTAACAGTTAGGGTTCTGCCACAGTAACAAAAGAAGGGAAATGCAACGTTAGGGTTTTCAATCCTAACACACACACACTACACATACAAGCAAGGGATGGTGCAAGGCAACACAACTAATCAGAAACAGATACTATAAGGTAACACAAAGAACACACAACTCTGTGAACAGACTATAAGAGGCATCCATCATCATGGTTCAGCAACTGTATCACTTTTCCTGCCATTCCCAGTCTATTGGGTAGCCATATGTCATTGAATGGTACTTCCAACAGGATACATACGTACTTTTCCACCATCTTGATGGAGAACTATGAGTGCAGGGTCTAAAGGACTGTGCACTCCCAATGTGATATATGTACAGTGTTGTGGTCTCTTAATAGGAGGATGGAAACACCGGGCTGAAGGGCCCTGTGTTTCTACTATGACATATAGATAATGTTTTAGTATTGCAATGGAGTGATGGGATCACAGGGCTTGAAGGACCCTGTGCTCTCATTGTTATATTGTATTTACTTGTATTTACTGCTGTTATATTTACTGTTTTATATGCTGCGTTTTTAACGTGTTGAATTTTTGTAAAAGCGCCCTGAGCTTGGAAAGGGAGCTTGAAAGAAATAAATTTTACTACTTACTTTACTTAAATATGGACGCCATTGTGATATGTTGAAGCAAGGATGGCAGCATGTGATCCAAAGGACCCTGTGTTACCATAGTGACATATGGACATTGTTGAACTATGTGAATGGAGGGATGGGAGTGCAGTGTACAAAAGACCCTGTGATGTTGCCATGACATATGCACACTGCTGTGGTATCCCAATGAAGGTATGGAAATGCAGGGTCCAAAGGACCCTGTTTTCACATTCTGCCATATGGAAATTTTGTAGTACCTTAATAGTGGGTCACAGCACAGGAACTGAAGGACCCTGTGCTCTTAATGTGAAATATGAACAGTGTTGTAGCATCATAATGCACATACGGAAGTGCAGGTCCAAACAATCCTGCACTCACACCATCATATATTCAGCTCTTGTACTATTTTAATAGAGCAATGGGAGCACTGGGTCTGAAAGTATCTGCACTCCCACTATGACATATGCATTCTTTTTTAGTACGTCAATGAAGGAATAACACCATAGGGCCTGCAGCATCTTGTACTCTCATGATGACATATGGACAGTTTTGCAGTATCTTGATGTAGGCTTGGGAGTTCAGGGTCCAAAGGTCTCTGCACTCCAACTATGGTATATGGCTACCAAAGACACTGAGAATGGCAGGAGAAGTGATACATTTGCTGAACCATGATGATGGATGCCTCTTGTAGTCTGTTTACAGAGTTGGATGTTCTTTCTGTTACCTTATAGTGTCTGTTTCTGATTGGTTGTGTTGCCTTGCACATTCCTTTGTTTGTATGCATGGTGTTTGTGTGTGTGTGTGTGTGTGTGTGTGTGTGTGTGTGTGTGTGTCTTGGGAGGGAATGCGGAGTTAGGGATGAAAACCGTAACGTCGCATTTCCCTTCTTTTGTTATTGTGGCAGAACACTAACTGTTACATTAACAAAGTTTTTTTGTAATGAATTTCCTTTTTTTTTAAAGCCAAGCTACTACTACGAGGTTCTGTTACACCAAAGTCACAGTATTAGGATAGTATTATTCCATGTGCACTCTCACCAACTGCATAGCATAACTTTTTTCCCCTAAGAAGATTGTTTCATTTTTTTTTCAGGGGGGGGGCAGTGTGAAACTGAATGAGAGAGGATTTCAGCTGGGGCAATACTATGTAACTGATCTGTCTTTCTTATCCTTAAAACCATTTTTTTATCTCAAAAAATGTAGTTTCTGTATATAACCACTTTCCATACTTCACCACTGTAACAAAAAGTAACAAGCATTTGTCAATGCTGAATGTTGTCGCGCTGGCATTGGCTTTGGTAGTGCAGTGCGGAAACATTTTGGGCAGGATGTAAAAAATGACAGCTGTACTGTTCATAAGGAGGTGAAAAATATTGCAGAGCTGAAAATGTGGCATGTAAATATTGCAAATTTGCGAGGTTACAAGAGTGCATGGGAAATGTGTGATGCACGCTTGTAACACAGTCATTTTATGGACTTTCGGCACCAAATTTTTAACATAGGCATTTTAGCACCTCTGCACATGTACAGTGTCACTGTCATTTCCTCAAACTGTCCCAAAAAGTGATTTCACACAGTGACCGTGCTATTCTGCACCGGACATGTGAAAACACATTTCAGGCAGGATATGTAAAATGACAGCATTTCTCTCCCTACCTCTGAACAGGTGCGGAACCTGGTGGTGGTTCTTGATGATGGGCTGACACTGCACTCGCAGGTGTCGGCAGTCGTTAAGACTTCCTTTTACCATTTTAGGAACATTGCCAGGATCCGGCATCTTGTTCCATCTGTTGACCTGCCAACATTAGTTCATGCCTTTGTGTCCTCGCACTTGGATTATTGCAACTCCCTTTACCTAGGGCTTTCTGGGGTTGAAATCCATCACCTGCAGCTAGTGCAGAATGCTGCAGCCCGGCTTTTGATGGGTTCTAGCAGATCCTGTCATATTACTCCAGTGCTGCGCGAACTGCACTGGCTGCCAATTCGGTGGCGGATCACCTTTAAAGTTGGCTTGCTGACTTTTAAGGCTCTACACGATATGGGCCCAGGCTATCTGAAAGAACTTCTGGTTCCTTATCACCCGAATTGATCACTCCGCTCGGCTGACAAGGGGTTGCTAGAGGTTCCAAAGGTAAATTTGAAATCTTCGGGTGCTCGGGCATTTGCGTATGTAGCCACCACCCTTTGGAACTCTCTACCCCATCGGATATGGGAGTGCACTTCTATGTAGGACTTTAAGAGTGGTCTGAAGACTTTTTTATGGGAAACTGCATTTTTAGAACACTGACCGTTATGACTGTTTTGTTTTAATTGTATGTTTTAATGATTTTTTCTTTTACTGTTCTGATTTGTTATTTATGTACGGCACCTTGGTAATTGAAAGGCACCTTATAAATAAAATTATTATTATTATTATCAAGAGGTGTGGAAAAATGGCAATGGTGAAAATCCAGAGTGAAAATATTACAAATGCACATTATGAGCGTGTGTGCAAGCTACACAATGCACGCTAGTAACACAGTCCTTTTGAGGAGTATCGTCACCAAATTTTCAACATAGGCATTTTAGAACCTCTGCTCATGAACAGTGTCACTGACATTTTTGTAATCTGCCCCAAACACTGATTTCCCATAGCAACTGTGCTATTATGCTCCGGTAGTGCGGAAACACATTTCGGCCAGGATATGAAAAATGACAGCTGTACTGTTCACAAAGAGGTGTAGGAAAATGACAATGTTGAAAATCTGGCATGAAAATATTGTGAATTCATGAAGTTACGAGCGTGTGTAGCAACTGCGCAATGCACGCTCGTAAAATAGCCATTTTTTAAATTTTTTCATCAAATTTGCAACATAGGCTTTTTGAGAGCCCATCTCATGAACACCGCCACTGTCCTTGCATTAATCAGTCCTGAAAGGTGATTCCATGCAGTGACTGCAAAATCACCTTTCTAGACTAATTAACATCATAACAGTGACAGAATTCATGAGGAGGGGTCCCAAAAACCCCATGTTGAATATTTGGTGCAAAAAGTCCAAAAAATGCCAGAGATATGCATCAAAGTTGAAAAAACCCTATTTCATTATACCGCTTACCGGCATTTCCTCAGTTCGTGGTCGGCTTTGAAGAGTGCAGATGTGTTCTCAGTCCACCGAAGATCATTGCACCAAGCTCCGGAGGTATGTATGGGGTGAGGGGGGTGTGGGGAGGCAGAGTGCATAGTGGGTGGGTGCTGGTGGTGGGTAGGGAGACTACGAGGGATAGTTTTCTGTTTACAGGTGTAAAAAAAACATTGTAGATGGTTTTCTTTTTTTACAGGTGTGTTTTTTTGGGTGGGATACAGTAGTCGATGGGGGATTGGGCACCCCTCGTCAACAAATAGGGAGTGGGGACACTAGCTGAGAGGGATTGGGCACCCCTTCAGCACAGAAGAAGGGGGGGACATCATGCCAACGGGGTCTGTGCTTTCCTGTCAGCACATTAAAGTCAAAAGGGGGGAACAGATGCCGATGGGGATTGGACACCCCTTTGACAAACAACGAAAGTGGGAGGGCACATGAGCCAAGGGGGATTGGGCACCCACTCGGCAAGCAAAAAAGGAGGGGGAAACACATGATGCTGACAGAGAGTGGGCTCGCCCATCGGCACATAGATGAGGGGCAGGGTAAGCTGACCTGGGGATTGGGCACCCCCGAAGTCGGCAGTTTAGTGGTCACTGTGCCGCCATGTTTGTAGCTGGTAAAACATGTAGGAAGGTCCACTGCATGTGACAAGCTTTGCTCACATTGCAGCAGACTTTTTCTTAGATGTGCTCACCACATTATGTATGCATGGTGTGGTGCCAGCATGCTGGCTGATCGGGGAATGAGGGACGCACCTACTGGTGCATTCCCTGCATTCTCCCAACAGCAAGTGCGCCTCCAAATCTCCACTGCCTCAAGATGTTGGATGTGTAAGCACACCAACATAAAAATGACCAGCAAACTCAAAGCATTGCTTTGTACATTTTACATGATCATAACACATGCAGATTTGTAATGAATTATACAATGGCAAGAAAATTTCCTGGACTCTGATTGGTCAACGTGTGCCAGAGACAGTGATGTTATTACACAATAACATCACTGTATTGCTTTTGGATGTCATTGATGATGAGCATTGAGATGCCATTGATGAACATTTGGATTCCTTAAAATCATTTTCTTATTTTTTCTTTTATTTTGTTTAACGAGCCATTGTATAATAGCAATAAGGCACTCCAGGGATGTGTGTTATCATGTAATAATGTCACTCCTGGGGTGGTGGAAGCACTCGGCTTCACCTTGTGCTTCAACCCACCCCAGGAGTGACGTTATTACATGATAACACACACCCTGTCGTGCCTTATTGCTTAATTACAACACACAACACAAGGTAATTAATTTGGGTTAAGACCCTTTTATTTGAAAACCCAATGAAATTTCCATGACAAACCAATTAAACAGAGTTCTGGAGTGGGCAAAAACCAACCATCATAGAAACTTGCAATATATGTTACAATAACACCCTATGAACACATGTGCAGAAAAACTGTGCTAGTGAGCAACATACCTGAGCCATGTACATCCTTGCCTGTACACAGTTTTAGTGGTATCACTGCAATACTGAAAGATAACCCTATATTCACACCACGTGTGTAATGTCCCACTCTTCACTATCTGAAAACAGTCTTTAGGTATAGTTAATGTAGGTGGTGTTTTAAATTAAGCATGCACAATGGGCAAAACACTAATTGTTGATATATGTTGAAAATACATAGCTCATCTTCCAACTTCAAAATAACTGACCAATTACAATATTGTGTCATAGTACTCTAACTGCAACTGTGTCACTGCACCTGTAAATCCATGTACATCTTACTATTTGTGGTACATTTTTATATCACTAAGAGGAGGAGCCAATACTAGGCAGAATACACCCTTCAGTCAATGGACAAAAGTTCCTACATCAGCAAAGCACTATGTCATGACAGTGTCTTAGCATCCCACTTCAAGTACTACCATCCACATGTCACAGTGTGCTATCACTGTTGTAACAGTACCACACAACAGTGCATCATGGTAGCAGTAAAAAGCCAAAATGTTGCCCCAACCCTAGCAAGTCATTCATTTCCAGACCAACATCACTGCTAGAAACAAACTCAACATTTTTTCCATATTCTACCATATGCTGTGGGCAAAGCAACATAATTTCAGTTACCATGCAAGTGGTTGCCTTGTACCACAAGGACTACCATGTCATAGACATCAATGCCCCACACAAAGACAGTGCCTACATATGTGTTACATCATGGTAGACTGTCACTACCCCCCCCTACAAAAATTAGACAAGGATAGCTCTTCCTGTCTTAGCATTATACACTTCACACTGTCAGTAAATGCAGTGAATTATCAAAAATGTGTTGAAATATAACACATGATTTTCCACAGAATGAAAAATGTACATATATGAGATGCAACGACAGATATGTCACAGATGCACAGCGAGCAAAGAAGTGCATAGGGAACTATTTCTTCTTGTACCAGCCCAGCAACTTGTAAACATCTCAATTCAAAGTTTGCATTAAGCAAACAAAGTTACTATGTAACTGTGGTTGGAAAATTCCACACCCGTCCTCAAAGTTTTGATAATCCTGTGAAACAGCAGGAACTCAAAAAATGCAAAAAAGTATTAAAAACTGCAGCTGGGCTATCTGTTTCTAAAAAAAGTACAGCAAATAAATTATTTTGCATATAAGGGTTGAAAAGTTGTAACATCATGATGATTACAATTCGAAACACAACATTTTCATTAATTCAAAGTACTTTTGTTTACAATAAAGAAGTGCCACATGCAAATTGGGATGGAACATCATGCACAAACAGTGGATCTATCTGGAACACATTTACAGTACATATTCATCATTGTCTATCACTGTTCCATGCTAGAAACCACAGTTAAGGATATCAATAAAATGCATTATATGTCCTGTAAAAGTAATAGCTAGAAACATTAGTGAAATGCAAGTACTGTAACTATATATGTTACGTACAAAATTTGACAAAGGAACACTTGCAGCAAGCATGACACATAAAGCGTTGTGAGTAGCAAGTTTGGAAAATGACTTGTGCATTAAATATCCATATCAAGTTAAAGTGATACACTTTGCTGTTCAAGAGAAACAGAGAGCATCACTGTGGTATTTGATTCACATCAACCACACATGACCATACTGTACACAAAGCACAAATGACATATGTTTACTGGTGCACATAACTTGTGACATGCACAACACTAAATGCATGCTATCATGAAAATATACTATCATGCTGGATGTAACACACCATATCATATCATGTGTCCAGTAACACAGTCTGTGCCACTTTCCTGGACCACTTTGACCATGCCAGTTATAGCGAATTACAGATATGTACGTGTTCTTTAAATATTTGCTATCCAAACATGCAATAGAGCGTATCACATTTAGTGTTCACCTACACAGTCTGTGACACTTTCCAGGCCCTCTCAGACCATACAAATGACAGTGAAACACTGATATGTCACTATTACCAAACAGTGCACCGTGCCAACATAGAATGTAACTTATCTCATTTAGCGTTTAGTAACACAGTCCGTACCACTTTCTGGCCTACTTAGACCATGTCAGTCACACTGAATCACAGATATGTCAGTATCAAAAGAAGTGCACACCCATGCTTTGATCGTCTGCTAGTTATGCACTAAAGTATGTCACTTGTCTTTTCTTGTTTTGACTACACTTTATGTAACATGACAAATAGCAACAGTTGGTAAGAGATCCAAGTTTTCCCAGAAGTGTACAAGGCACATTCTGCTGTTCTCAGAGTTGTAACTCATTATAATGTCTCAGAATGAGAACACAGGCATCCTGCAAGTTTTGAGGCAGCCTCTGTTTAAAGGTGCAGAAAGAGTCATTGAATTCCACCCAACCAGTGTCATATCTCAGCCAGGTAATGTAATGTCCAGAACACACAGACATTCCATGGTGGAAAATGACTGCATGTGTACCGTACACATTCTGACCAAATACAACTCTACCTGTGGTGTAGTTTGTGATTGGAGTAACAACTCTTGCTCCTGTGGAATCAAATCACTGCAAAAGAAGCAGAAGTTACTGAGAAGCATTTCATAGTCATATTGACTGAATGCACTGTGCATGACACATGCTACACAAATGTTCAGTTTTTGAACATCTAAACAGGTGATTGAACTTGATGGAAATACACTTAGGAACATATAGAGAAAGCCATAACATATCCTCAGTGACCTCCACTTATCTGTGGCTGCCTGAGCAGCAAGTGTATATTGATACATAACTTACACTAAAGTACTTCTGCAGAGAAATGCCATCTTCCTCCAGAGTGTTGATGATTGCCATAATAAACTCTATCATGTCTTGCTGCCTATTTTGTGCAAATGTCTGTAGGCTAGGATAAGTACCAACAGCATTACATAAAGGAGTTAAAGAGATAACATTGTTATCATGTTTCTCCACTTGAGTGACCAGTCTGGATATTTAGTCAGTCAAAGTTGAATTGTGAGAGGCACGCACCTTCTCAATAAAATGTGGCATATGCAAAAGTGCCTGTGCTGCGGAGTTAGCATAACAGTTAACTAAAACACTGTTGTTAAACTTTGGCATATTAGTTAGGACGCGTGTTCTTTTACCTGGTGGAGGTCTACATTCACCAGTTTCAGTGACTGACTCACCATTTCTGTACCATCATGCTCATCTGTGGCACTCTTTGCTCTTTTGTGCACAGCAGGAATGTACAGACACTTCACGTCTTTCAGGATACACTGGCAAAGAGATTATAGAGAGCTCAGGCTCAAACAGTGTGCAAACAATTGTACTCAATTATGCACTGCTTGTCAGCATGCAACTCTTTGTTTGTCATGCTCATGATGTGCAATCCAGGTAGGCACGTAACATGTCACAGTGCCATGTAGGTCATGCCATCCTTGAAAATACTTTGCCCTATGTCAACCACTGCTGCATCAAGGCTCAGACCTTAACTCTTGTATATGGTCACAGCATATGCAACACAAATAGGAAACTGTTTCCTGGTCAAATATATATCTTTCATCAACTGAAACCTGACAGTGCATCTCTCAATCCATTGCACAACTTCAACATTGTCAAACTTGATGCTCAAAGCTTCCACAAATGTTTTCTGAACATTGTATTCAAAGCTAACAATATGTCCCATGACACCATTGACAAGACCATGTTCAACATCAAAATTCCTTCACAACATCACACATGCATGTTTGCAAAGGCTCAGAATAGCTTCAAGACCATCTGTTCATGTCACATCAATGGTGAGCTCAGCAAGACGTTCACTGACTTTCAAGACCATGTCTCAAGTTAGACAAACACCATCAATGGAGTCCACACAATGCAAAGTGAGTACTTTTTCTCCTTCTTTGTGTAACAGAATCTCATTAAATTCAACACATTGTTTTAGACATGCCATCTGATAAACAATTTTGGAAGACTCATGATGCATTCTGCTAAACACATCACACGTAGCAGACATACCTCCTCCACCAATATCAATCATGCAAGTTCTAAGCAAAGCAATATTTGATGGTCTCAGTGTTCCAATCCGAGCCTCATCCAGTAGTTGTTTAAACTCATCATCACCACTCTGTCTCATATTCTAAGTCAGTTCTGCATAGATAAACAACTCCAAGTTGAACCCACCAATGTAGCCAATTGACTTTTTAGGTCACTGAGCAGATAGTGTAGAGAACAGATGTTCCTCAACTGACTGGAATAAGCTGCAGTAGGTCTCCAAACATGACTACATTCTTACCTCCAAATGGAATATCATCCTGTGTGCCCATGACCTCTTGTAATCGCACATGAAAGCAAGCAGGCATGAGATTGGACACCATGCTAATCTCATCAATGATGAGCTGATGCATTTTATGGAATATGCATCTCAGGCTTACAGCAGTATCATATGGCAACTTCCTGTACTCTCCGCAGCTGCTATGTTCCACTGGCAGCATGAATAAATGGTGAAGAGTGACACCACCACTGCTGAATGCCGCAAGCCCAGTTGGAGCAGTAATGGTGACAGACATATTATTATATCAGTATATTTCATGATACAAACTGTTATTGTCTCAATCATAAAATATTTACTGATTCCAGCAGAACCACTAACAAACATTAGCAGTGGCTGATGCTCAGCACAATGACACTGTTTCTGCTGCTGCAGAATACCATGCTTCACTGCATCTGTCACAGCAGAGTACACTACTTTCTGCTTATTGTTCAACTTTGTCTCCAGTTCAGCTAGATCACAAACACAGTGACAGCCTTGTTGCATTGCATTTTCAGCCTCACACACCCTAAGAGATCTGGGTCATTGAAAGGTAGTGAAGCATCCAAGACTCCTTCTCCCTGAAGGGCAGCATTGTCTTGAGAACTCTCTGGAGTATCTTTCTCCAGCTGTTCTCTAGCCTTTTCCATCTGTTCCTTCTCCATGTTCAAACATTCAATAAGAGCAGCTCAAACATCAGTTTTGAATGTGTCATATGTTGCATAAAACTGTTCCTCATAAGTGTCATGGCCACCTTTTAAGGAGCTCTCATCTCGCCAAGGTTTGAAACGGAAAAGCAGAGCAAAGTAATAGTGCTCTTTTTTGTCATCTGTTGTCAGACACAGTTTATAGTGGTCAATTAGCCATGGTTTTGTTCATTTCACCAGGCTACCTGGCAAATTCTGCACCTGATATGTATGCTTCTCAACATTTGTCTCAAGGCCAGGAGCATAATGTTACCATTTTGCGTATCTATTAAGTTGTCTTTCAAGATGTGTGTAGATGATGGCACACTCTGAGCCAAACTTTCAATTTGCTGAATAGGCCGTAGCATGCACTTTTGGTTCTGTTTGTAGTTCACATTAAGAAACCGAATTCGGTCAGACTTTCCATAAAGGTGCATGCCACTTAGTCTGTCACTGGCTTCATACGCACCACACTTTCTTTGTGTTAGTGTCTTCAGACCCAAGGATCTGTACGTGATGACATAGATTTGTTTGTGTTTGACAGTTTCTCCCAAAGTTCCTGCAAGCAACTTTGCTCATGCTTCGGGATCTATGATGTCACATATCACATAAGAGCCATTGAATTGTCAGTCACAAATTGTACATCCACATTTGTCTGCCACATCAGCAGAAGGACAGGGTTGTAGTCACTGATGTACACCTCATTCTTCTTCCCGAGCAGATCATACACCCATTTTGTTGACTTTGCCTTCAGGCAATGGCACATTGCTGAGAAGACATCATTCATGTGACCATCTTCACACACCTTTCTTGGAAACACAAAGTGACATCTTGTATACCACTTAGTTCAACTTTTACATAGATACATAGACAGTGTCAGCAGATAAGGGCCTATGGCCCACCTAGTCTGCACACCCAAGTCCCAAACAAGAAACGTTCATGTTTTTTTTTTAAATGGAACTATACCATATACCTCAGTCCAAAACAAGTCCGAAGTCCCATACAAGAAAGAGTTTAGGATTTTTTGAAATGGAAATGTAGCATAAACTACAATCCCAAACAAGTCCCAAGTCCCAAGCAAGACATGATTCAGTCTTGCATATAAAAGGGAAAGATACATAGATACATAGACAGTGTCGGTGGATAAGGTCCTATGGCCCACCTAGTCTGCCCATTTGAGTTTGTAACTTCAGTTTATGTTTTCCTAGAAGTCTGTTGCTCCTTATCCCTGACCTCCAGAATTCCTTTATGTCTATCCCATGCATTCTTAAATCCCATGATTGTTTCAGCAACCACCACTTCCTCAGGCAGGGTGTTCCACTTGTCCACCACCAGTTCTGTGAAGAAATTCTTCCTCACATTTCCTCTGAATCGTCCTCCCTCCAACTTCATCTCATGCCCTCTTGTCCTGGGACATCTTTTTCACTTACAAATAGTGTATTCTTGCACCCTGTTCCTCCCTGAAAGATACTTGTATGTCTCTATCATGCCCCCTCTCTCTCTCCTCTCCTCCAGGGAGTACATATTCAATTCCTTCAATCTGTCCTTATAGGACGTGTGATGCAATCCAAGTACCATTTTTGTTGCCCTCCTCTGAACCTTCTCTACCCTGTCTTTGCCCTTATGTAGACAAGGTCTCCAGAACTGTACACTGTACTCCAGGTGGGGCCTCACTAGTGTCTTGTACAGTGGGATCATGACCTCCCTTTTCCTGCTGGTGATGCCCCTGCCTATGCAACCCAGCATCCTATTTGCTTTACCTGCTGCCTTGTCACACTGTTTCCCTACCTTGAGGTCATCAGAGATGATAATCCCAAGTTCCCTTTCCTGCTTGGTACATGCTGTATCCTCACCCCCCAACTGATACATTGTGCCACGGTTTTTGTGTCCCATATGCATTATCTTGCACTTCTTTGCATTGAATTTCAACTGCCAAACCCCTGACCATTCTTCAAGTTTCTGC
The DNA here is from genome assembly GCA_016271365.2 of Neoceratodus forsteri. NCBI lineage: Eukaryota > Metazoa > Chordata > Ceratodontiformes > Ceratodontidae > Neoceratodus > Neoceratodus forsteri. The sequence goes on along the minus strand of CM028133.1, from coordinate 590,856,605 downwards.
AGGTCCCTTCTCATTCTGTCTACACCCTCTGGTGTGTCTACTCTGTTACAGAGCTTTGTTTCATCAGCACACAGTGAAATTCTGCCTTCTAGGTCCTGCACAATGTCACTGATGAAGATGTTGAATAGGACTGGTCCCAGCACTGATCCCTGTGGTACCCCACTGGTCATTCTTCCCTCTGTAGAGTGACAGTCATTTACCACCATCCTCTGTGTCCTGCCGCCCAGCCAATTACCTACCAACCATGCTACTGTCCTGCCCACACCCATATTCCCTAGTTTGTGTAATAGTCTTCTATGTGGCACAGTGTCAAAGGCCTTGCTGAAGTCCAGATAGGCCATGTCCACTGCCCTCTCCTGATCCACCTCCCTAGTCACCCAGTCAAAAAATTCAATGAGGTTGGTCTGACATGACCTCTTTCAGGAGAAACCATGCTGTCTTGGATCCTGCAGTCCATTGACAACCAGATGTCCCACCAATCTCTCCTTCAGTAGTGCTTCCATAATCTTCCCCACTACCGAGGTGAGGCTGACTGGTCTGTAGTTCCCCACTTCCTCTTTGTTCCCACTTTTGTATAAGGGGACTACATCTGCTGTCCTCCAGTCTTTGGGTACCTCCCCTGTTTCCAGTGATCGGCTAAACAGGATAGCCCGAGGTTCAGCCACCACCTCTCTTAGTTCTTTAAGGACCCTGGGATGCACCCCATCTGGCTTTATTGCTTTATCAACTCTAATTACTTCCAATTCCTTCAGGATCCTTTTTAGTGTAAAGGGATTTGTGTCCATTTCTGCACCATTCTCACCCCTTGTACTCCCTTCAAACCCATTACCCTCCTCTTCCTCGGTAAAGACTGAGCAGAAATACCTGTTCAGCATGTCAGCTTTACTGTTGTCATCCTCCACGTGGCCCCTATCCTCCCCCTTCAGTCTCACTATCCCTCCCTTTGCCTTTCTTTTTTCACTTATGTACTTGTAAAAGGTTTTGTCCCTCTACCCACTGATTTTGCAATGTGCTCTTCTGTCTGAGCTTTGGCTTCCTTACTGACCTCCCTGCCTCCTTTGCTTCTCCAGGTACTTCTCCCTATCCTCTTCTGCCTGTGTCTTTTTGTATTGCTTGAATGCAATCTTTTTGGCTTTCACTTTCTTTGCTACCTCTTTGGAAAACCATAATGGCCTCCTCTTCCTTTTCCTTTGCTAACCTGCTTAATGCATAATTCTGTTGCTCTTGTAATCCCCATTTGAAATACTGCCCACTGTTCCTCAACCCCTGATTTCTGTCCCATTCCCCTTAATGCCTCTTTCTAGTATCTCCCCATTTTCCCAAAGTCTGTCCCCTAAAATCCAGGACACCTGTTTTTGTGTGGTTTGGTTTTGCTCCTTCTGTGATTTCAAACCACAATGACTGGTGGTCACTGTTCACCAGGTGCTCCCCACTGTTACCCCCATCACACTGTCCCTGTTTGTGAGCACAAGGTCCAGTATTGCCTTCTGCTGAGTTGGTTCCATGACCAGTTGCTTGAGGAAGGCACCCTGAAGGGAGTCCATGATAAATCTGCTCCTAGTTGATGCTGCTGCAGGGATGCTCCAGTCCACATCTGGAATATTGAAGTCTCCAACCAGTACTACCTCACTCTTGTCTGCCATCCTTTGGATGGCTGTCATCAGCTCCCTTTCTGTTTCTTCCTTCTGGGCTGGTGGTCTGAAGATCACACCTGTGCAGATGGCTGGCTCCATTTTCCTTTCCAGCTTAACCCACAGTATCTCTCCCCTATTTTGTTCCTCCTGGATCTCTGTGGCCCTTATGTCATTTTTCACATACAGTGCCACTCCTCCTCCCTTCCTACCTGCCCAGTCTCTTCTGAATATGTTGTAGCAAGGAATGGCCATCTCCCAGTCATGGTTATCATTACACCAGGTTTCTGTGATGGCCACAATGTCCGGGTCTGACTGCACCATGACAACCTCCAAGCTTTTGACAGCTTTGCAGCAGTATTTGGCACAGAAATGTTGCTGGAACTTGTGTATCATCTTCCACAGCATTGGATTGCTGTACTTGTCAGGCATGTCACAAGTCACATACTGCAAGATGAATTACAATACCTCCAGTTCTGTGGAATCACCAATTCATGGTGCGTCCTTGATCCACAGAAGGATGTGAATATGTGGTGCTCAATGAGCCTGGGACACCAGTCTCCAAAAGTGGTGCTCCACTAGTCCAAGAGGTGGATTTGTCTTTGACAAAATAAATCTAAACAACTCATGAAAGCGGTGCTGAATGTGGCATGACACAGTCACTGGGTCTAGGGAACACATTTCCCCAGCTGTCATAGATGCAATGTCATTCACATCTGCATTGGCCCATTTCAGCAAATCAGCCAGTTCGTCCCAAAAATATTCAGCACAACTGAGGGTCACAAATCATGTAGCTGGTTCAAACTCTCGAAGCATGCACATCACCTCAAAGTGTCTGCAGGACCAGTATTCCTTTGTTCCCCTCATGTTGGACAAGATGGAACTCAGATTCACTTGCAGACTCTCATCTCTGTCTTTCAGCTTTGTTAAGAGTTCTGCAGTAATCATACCTTGCAGAGAAGTAGTGAGTCATAAAGTGTGAGCTATTGCTGCAAACGATGTACTCAGCTCACTTTCTCACAAGAGATGGAACAAGTACGGAATACTTTTCCTGAACTTACCATCTGAGTGCAATATCCTTGATGATCGATACTCAAGGCCAGAGATTTGCACTTTGCATGTATCCAATCGCCTTCCTCTACCATGTGGAAAAAGATTTGGGAAACATTGTGCTTCTAAGGTACTCTCCCAGATACTGACATCATTCCTTCAACTTGCCTCATCTGATATAACTCCAAGCTATCCACAGATGGGTCTTTGCTATGAAGAGGATGGATTATGTACTGTTCATATACATTCTCCTCAGTATTCATTTGCACCTTTTCAATCATTGATTGTTTTCCCTGGAGAGCACTCAGCTGAGCATGCACATCAGAAAACTGGTCAACATTGACCTCCTGATGGAAAGTGTTGTTCCCTTTCAAGTACCTCAAGTCTTCCTTTACACGTGCAATATTGACACTATCTTATCAAATTATTTTAGACTTTGTTGGAACACCATTCACCAAGATGACAAGCCTACTGTCAGATGAAATAGAGTCAACATTTTCCTGCAATGGAAGTGGAAGGTATACACTAGTGCCTTTTAGAGACTTTACAAGACCTTTTTGAGGGACATTTTTCATCTTTGTGTTCAAACGTACAATTGTTTGAAATGGCTTTGCTGTTTCAACCAGAATCCTTTCAAACAAATTCAGCCTTGTGATCTCAACATGTATCTTATCTGGTACCATCTCATTCAGGATGGTCCTAAGTGGCAAGATGTTTGCTTTTATTTTTGTGCAACAATACAGACACAAGACCACAGTTGCAGGCATATTAAAAATCTAACTGTAGCAGCAAGTAAGCGATCAAACATCATCACATATCATTCAACTTCTTGATCTTCTCCAAATCTACATATTTTGCATCTTTTTTGTAAAACAATCATTGACAAGACATACATATTTGGTCAAACTTTTCTCTTTTTGTTAACTCAAACTTTACAATCTCACTGCCATACTTTCTGATTAGTTCTGATTCATCCACAGAGGCATGACTCACCAAAGGATGTGCATTACCATCAGACATAACATTTGGATGTATATGTCTCTCTGGACCTTTTTAGTAAGACAGAAGCATCTTCCATGTCACCCTCATCAAGCAGCTGTTTTAGCTCAGTATACAAGTTGACAGCATGTCAAATGTAGTACACCTTGCAGACAAATGTTTGCATTCCTGTGTTGTGTACACCAGTCATACACATGTGGTGGAAAACACTTTCACACCTCCCAGTCTGCAAACAGGCCAAAGAGTGGCCCAATGTGTGTGTCAGGTGTGTGGGCAAATCTCACAGTTGTCAATCTTTTCAAAAAGTTCATATCGTTTGGTGCTTCTTGTGACCACAAACAACTTGAGAGTTAGCAACTTAACCAAGATATGGTTGTCTTTTATTGCATAAGCCATCACATGACCAATGCGTATACTTTGAACCCTGTTCCTCAGGTACATCATTATCACCCTCTTTTTCTCTGCCTCTCACAGGGACAGCATGCAAAGGCACAATGTTTCATGCTCTCCCACACTCATCAACAGAAACTGCAGTTGTTCTCATTAATGGTTCATAAGTTTCTTCACAGAAATAGGCTTCTGAGTGTACTGTGTTCAGCCACTACCCCTTGAAGATTTCACAGAAATTCTCTCTAGTGAGAGATTCAACTTGCTGCAACTTTGTGTCAATAGCATACATAATGCTCTGAAATGAGTCCAGCTGAACCATCATTTGCCACCACAACCACACCAGAAAATGAAGAGTACAATTCGCAAACCATTTTACGTGAAGGCGAAGTTTCATCCAAGTCACTCTATTTTTTTTCCTTTTTAGTCATCTCATTATTGCACATATTATCTGTTCAGCCTTAGCATTCTGAACCAGTGAACGAAAATACCTTGCTTTTGAAGCAGCAACAGCTGCAATACTAGAACCTCTCTGTGCTCCCTTCTGGTTTTGTTTTTGCACCAAATTCCTGTTGTTTATCTTACCATGTTGCCTATCCACAGCAAACACAGAAGTTCATGTTCCACCAGGAAACACCTGACGATTTCAGCCTACAACAATTGTTTTTTCATGTTTTTTTTTTTGCCAGCAGACACCATGTGTCTCTTTTTGTCATACTTCCTACTTGCTACATCAGTGTTGCTTTGCAGCCTCTTAGAACTGCATAAATATCTATCCCTCCTGTGCAGAGTGTGAGCGCTGTCTTTTGAAGTCATGGCCTAAACAATATTTTTTTCCCTTAGAGAGTGGGAGAAAAGCAGTATGTCTTGAAATTTCTTACCACTTCTGCAGGAAGGCCTCTCTACTCCACCTGACACCTTGAAAAAAAAAGAAACAGTAAATTAATTCACTGCCATGTACAGAGTACAAGAAAATGCAACTTGAAAAGGCAAACAAAATCTGTAGTTATGTACACATGCTTATGCTGTACTTCAAACATGCACTGCTCTCATTAGAATCATGCTCCCCAAATGTCAGCCAGTCTAACAAGCCAAGCAACATATCCCAAGTATTTGTTTGAAACTTGGCTTCCCGGCCAATGCCCTTTGGGGTAACCATTGCCTCAGTGCCTGGCACTGAGATTCTTTGTCTTTTAACTTGTTTTTTGTTTTTATTGGGTTCACCACAACATAACCTAGATAGATCATCTTAGGGTAGCTGATTCATTCCACTGGGGTGTCATACAGATGAGGCACACTGATGAGTCCTGGTACGACAAAAACACGTGTCTGTGTCTTCTGTTAGCACCCTTTGCAAACTGTGTGAGAGGCCTTTTGGCACCATGCATTTCTGTTAAAGTTGAACCAGCACAATATTCTGTGGTGATTTGCCTTATGGAGGCATATGTGATTTTGTAGTTCTTTGAAACTTGGCTTCCCAGCCAATGCCCTTTGGAGCTAACCATTGCCTCAATGCCTGGCACTGAGGTTCTTTGTCTTTTAACTTGTTTTTTTGTTTTTATTGGGTTCACCACAACATAACCCAGACAGATCATCTTAGGGTGGCTGGTTCATTCCACTGGGGTGTCATATAGAAGAGGCACACTGATGAGTCCTGGTGGGATGAAACACGTGTCTGTGTCTTCTGTTGGCACCCTTTGCAAACTGTGTGAGAGGCCTTTTGGTACCATGCATTTCTGCTTAAAGTTGAACCAGCATAATATGCTGTGATGATTTGCATATACAGCCCATGATGCTTTACATTATGTGGGCATGTGTGATTTTGTATTTCTTATCCCAAGGAAACTACCATCCCTCCCCCCAAGTTCAATTCTATGTAACAGTAAATATGTCTACATTTGAAACACAATAAAACCACTTATCCAACAGAATACGGCACATCAACATTTTTGTTTTGTCTGAACACCACAACAAACCACAAAATAATAAGAAACTTCACTTGCAACATTAAGAACTGTAATACCACACCAAGAAGCATTCCTGAAACTGTAGCATCACTCCCATTTCCCCCGTCACTCTTCACCCAATGCATATCTCAATATAAGCACATCAGTAGCATCCTGCTTTTATGCCCATGACATCCATTTGACTGAATTCCTACCAATTATGACCCTCGTTCCCCTTTTTCCAAATGTACAACTTGCATCAAACTCTAAAAGCATAATAACTAACCTCAAAACACTTTTGACAACCCCCTCCAACCATGTCACTCACAATAGCAGCTCACACCACCACCTTACAAAAGATATGGGGCTGGATATTCAAACTGCACCCAAAAAGTGCGCAATAGCAGGAGCAAACACAAGTCTATTGCTGCCAAGCGCAACAGATGCGATATTCAAAACAGGAGCAAGCCAAATTGCGCCCACAGCCAACGTCTGACTATTGCACAACCAGTACCATAGCACAACAAGGGAGGGGAAGCTGAGCAGATATGATGCACTATGGCGCGACAAGGGATGCCCAGCTGAGCAGTCCAGAGGCGCCATAGCGCAAGCAGGGAGCCCCACAGCTGCAGAGCAATGTAACTGTACAACCAGGGAGGTAGGGGCCCACCACCCATGCCACAGATGGTCACAGGAGCACACAGCAGAACAGACATTGTCCCCCCATATCCCAAGCACATCACAACCAGGGGAGGGCTGGAATAACCACTGGTCCATGGAGTCAAGCAACCAACCCACAGCCTGGCCATGGTGCCCTATCACACCTATCGGCAAGCTGTGACTGGCACACAAGGAGGGTGGACCACCTTGTGCCACACCATCCCCCCAGTGCACAGCACACCCTGCACCGTGACCCCAAGACAACCCCCCATGAGCAGTGACCAGCACTGCAGGAATCCCCATGCATGCCACCACCCCAACAGTGGCAATGCAACCCTGTGCACCACAGAACCATGCAAGCCAGCCCCACCATGAGCACCCATCAGCAGGATGCAGCACACAGCAATGCAACAACGGCAGACAAAGTGCAACCACGCACAGTCCCCCGATGTACTGCTGAGAGACCGACCATGCATTGGCAGAAGAGTAACCCCAGATTGGATGGTCGCATAAGGGACACCTCCCCCAGTGGTACAGCGCACTGCACAGTATCCCAGTAACACACCCTGGCCCACCACTGGCCACAACAGCCAGCACAGACACCCACAGTGGTGCGTGGAAGCATGCACCACACCAGTGACATGGGCAACCCAGCAAAGCGACGGGTACAGTGCCTGCCCTGCAGGGAATGCTACCACTGACATGCCAGCAGATCATGCAGGTCACAGACAGGCATGTGTGTCGGCTGCACAAGCCATGGACGGGCCGATGGGTGCACCATGGACACAGTGCATGTGCCATGGATCATTGCATACAGTCATCCAGTGCACAGAGAACAACACACACCACAGACACTGACTGATATTTACCCCCACACCATAGTCACCCCACAAGGACACACACACACACATACCCATGACTGCATCACCCCTGATGCCATGCACACCGCTGCAGCCAAGCACCTATAGCCCACTGCAAATCAGAGACCACCACGGTATTCATATAAAATTCAAATGTATTGTAAAAATATAAAACAACTATGTACAATAACAATAACTATTTACAAGGTTGGGGTGGGAGACACAAACAAGGTGGGGGTGGGCAGGGGTGGAGAAACAGGATGGGATAGGTGGGGTGTGATGGTGGGTCCAAGGGGGGAAGGGAAGTTAGGGACCAAGGGACTGTCAGCGTGTCCGCCATTCCTGGCTCTGGGTCCACCTTGCCCTGTGCCTCCGCAGTACTCCCGCTGTGTCCATCCTCCAAAGTATTGCCACAGACTCCCGGGCCAGATCAAGGAGCTCCCTCATGGTGTCCCTCATCTCCCTGAGATGTCTCAGACCTAGGACAAGGGAGCACAGTCAATAGGTGTGAATGCACAACCCCAGACAGCCCGCCCATTGTGCATGGCATACGGCCGTGGGACATACTATTGTGATGGTGCATGACCAGCCACAGTGCTCATGTCTGCAGGACCTGCCCACCCAGGTGCATACAGCTATGCTGAACGCTGCACACACCCACCAGCCAAGTCACGCACAGCACCACCGTGGCTGTCTAGTGACACAGCTATGTGGTGCAAAGGCAGTGGCACAGCCATGCACCTGGTGCACACATGCACCACCAGTGATGCACACCCAGACATGCATTGCCACTGGACAGTGTTGACTGTAACCAGTGGTGTGCATGGCAGTTATGTCAATGAATGGTGGCCATACCCCACTGCCCACCTTGCCACACAGCATGCAATATTAAGAATGGATGTCTGTCTCTCACCCTCATCGGGATGGTTGGGTGGCCGTTGTGGACCCTCGGCCTGCCTGGCTCTGCCTTCCACCGCCCTGTGCTCCGCTCTCACACGGCGTAACTCCTCCTGGCCTGGGGGACAAAAAGCAGAGAAGAACATCAGTGCAGTCCTGAATCAAAGTCCCCTGCCCCTAGGAGTGTGCCCCCCACCCAGCCAGACCCACCCACCCCACACCCTGTGAACACCACCATGGGCAATCCCATACAGTCCCTCCCCTATGTGCTGGACACAAACAACAATGTGACTCAAATGGATGAAAACAGTGTGTTGATGGAACCCCTACCTGGTCATGGTACCGTGCCCCTCCTGGGACGTGACTGTAGTCTGGTCAGTAACTCAAGCTCCCTTCTCATCAGGTCCTAATATCGGTGCCTGCACTGCTCCGCCATTCTGCCCCTGCTAGTCACTGCCTCTAGGGCTGGGGCCACCTCATTCCACACCTGGGACCTAGGCCTCTCCAAGGAGTCCTCCCCAAAGGATGCCCATGATGTGGCTCCACTGTGGCCACCAGATTTGCCAGCTGTATTGCCGACCACGGAGCAGCCCTTCTCCGTGCCATTTCCAATGCAATAGTAGGCAATATGGTGCTATGCAGCGTGGTACCCCACGTGCAGATGCTGCCCAGTACGGCGCTGCCATTCCCTATTGCACTGTTACCAAACAGCGTGATGGAGGTGCAGCCATGCTGGACGCATGGCGCCAAGGGGACAAAGGTCGGACACAGGGTCAAGGGTCTCTGGTGCAAGGCCACGCACAGTGCCATCGGATGACTATGCATCTAGTGCGATTGGTTGCCTGTGCACCAGCATCTCAGCAGACTATCGCGCAGTTGTGCCATTGTGCCTATGAAGACCCATTGCCACAGCGTCATGTAGTGACCCTCGCTATAGTGCCACTGGCACAATGGTGGTCATGCCGTGCATTGCCTACTGTGCACAGTATGTCATCAGTGCGGCAGACACCTGTGTAAGCTACCTGGGCATGCGCAGTGAGGTATTCTACGCATGCCACAGAACTGCACCATTGGCTCAGCACATTCAACACAATTGTGCAAAGCGCAACGGTGCGATATTCAGCAGTCATATGCTTATCATCCGATCAGCCATTCAATGCTGCAGCAGCGTGATTTGCATCTAATTAAAGTTGGTCCTGAACTAATTTACATGGATTGCACTATATAGGTGCAACAATGTTCTACAGTGTCCATATTCGGTTACTGAAGTTTATTGGTGAGTTGCATGCTGTGTGGGGGTCTGGACTGTGGTAGTAGGGACATGCTTTGTACTGCACAGTCAAAGGTAACCACTGTCATCCTTACAGGCTGAATAATGACCGAGTGAGGTCTGGGTGAGGAGGACTAGGATGGTGGGCAGAAGAGGAGGCCCAATTTCACAAAGGCCAAGACGGAGGCACTCTTCGAGGCCTACCTTGATCAGGAGCCACTGCTCAATGGATGGCAGGGCACCCCTCAGGCCCGTGCTGCTGCATGGGAGGAGGTGGCACGTGCTGTCAACCTGCATGGCAGCCACCAGTGCTCCGTGCAGGAGTGTAAGAAGAAGATGGGTACTGACAGGAGGAGGGTGAAGGAGAAGGTGGCTGCTATCAGGGTGGCACATGCTGCAACAGGTGGGGGCCAGCCAGAGGTGGTGCAGCTCACACCAGCAGAGGACAGGCTTGCTGCAAGCATGCAGCGCAGTGCCATAGAGGGAGTTCCAGGAGGTGGCTTCCAAATGGGTGGTAGCCCATCACTGCATGGTAAGTCATGGTCTGTCTATGGGGGGGCAGGGTAGGTCACACGCAGTAAAGTGACTTTTCTTTCTGTTACAGATCCTGTGCATCTGCAGGGGTCAGCAATGGAGGGCCCATCCACTGCGGGCAGTCATCTGGAGTTGGAGGAGGGACCATTCACCTCCACAGGTATACATCGAGCATTGCAACAGTGGGGCTGCCTGGCTGTCCACACAGATGTCGTTGAGACAGGTGTGGGGGAAGCCCTTCCTGTGTCTCAGTGTTCTGGCATCCAAGGATGCAAGCATGCTGTGGCTGTGGCTGGGGCAGAGACCTGCACCAATGATGAAGACACGACCATCATGGGCAGTGAAATGTGTGTGCCACAGAATGGACACACAGCAGGTCAGCTCACGCCCATGGACCTGGCTGGTGCCGATGTGTAGGCCAGCATGTCAGCACAGTCCCAGGCTGTGCCTGTCAGCACCAGTTGGGCAGCACTGGTGGCTGGTCAGGACAGTGGGACTGTTGCAGCCACAGTGGAGGAACAACTGATCCCTTGGGCACAGCAGGCAGAGGAGCAGCAGCAGAAGTCATCCACCGGGACTGGGGGTTCAGTGTTCAGCGGTGGCATCCGTGCACCACCTGTGGACTTGCCGATACCTGGTCCTGGTGAGCAGCGCCCACCCTCAAGGGGTGCTGAACATCAGGCCCTTGCATACCCTGAGGGATGGGATGCCGAGGTGGCAGACAACCTCTTTGATGAGCACACCCGCCTACTGCAGGCATTGGTCCAGCAGCAGATGTGGCTTGCAACGTCCGTGGAGGCACTGTGTGTGGTTCTGGAGTGGGCCGAGGAGCGATGCAGCAGGGACACCGATAGGATTCTGTAATGGATTTACAATTTGCTGGAGGATGTGACCATTGCCATTGACAGGCAAGCACAGGCGTTCATTGCTGTCATGGCCACAATGGACACACAGTCAGGTGCCCATGCGTCGCTTGCACCATGCAGTTCGTTATCCACTCCCCATTCCCGGCGTCATGCGACACCCACCCAGTCGACACCAGGTTCAGCTGTGGGCATCCCGAGCACTCCTGGTGCAGGAATGTTTGGTGTGCTGCAGACCCCTGTGTGGGCACGGTTGCATTCGCACAGTGGAACCCCTGGTGGACCATTGGTGCCACCCCATGAGGCCCGTGGTCAGCCTGCCAGTGCTGCTGGGTCTCGGCAGGGCCGCCCATGCATCCGAGGTGGACGTGGCACGCCCAGCATGGACACTGTCTGGTGCTGCCCTGTGTGCATTGTGTGTTTTGGTGGGCAGTGCATGGGTGGGTGCCCGGCCCTGCACGCAGACACACGGTCCACCTGCACACCCTCCTGGCTGCTGTCCACAGGTACGTGTGCATGATGATGCCTGCATTGCGCTGTACACCAAAGTGCGATGGTGCCCAGCATCTGACACACACACATGGACAATCAGTGGACGTGGTGGCCTGTGGACATGTGTGTTGCTAGTGTTTGTGTTCCATCTCGGCTTTGCACCTGACCACTGTGCATGTTTTGTGCCTATTGTGTGTGCGTGTGTGTGTGTCCGTCCATGTGGCATGTTACTGTTCACCCCTCCCTGGTTGTATGTGTGTGCTTCTGTGCCCTGCCACATCCCTTGCCAGCATTCACCCCTGGTGTGTTTCCATGCATGTCTGTGGGTTATGCCCTAGCCACTGGTGGTTGCCCATGGCACCATGACTTACCTGTGTTGGCTGAAGTGCTGCTCTGTGATGGTGTCCCAGTGCAGCTGTGCCAGCTGGATCAGTCGGGGGTCCTGTCGGCCAAGGGGGGCTGCCCATCCCCATCATGACCGGCGTCACCGTCATCCCCATTGCTGTCCCCCTCTTCAACCTGTATGGCTATCCCTCTTGGCCATGTTGTGTAGGAAGCAACAGGCCAGGAATATCCCACAGGCCTTTGAGGGGCTATACTGTAGGGCACTGACAGAGGTGTCCAGGCAATGGAAGCACGCCTTCAGCATCCCAAACACCTGCTCAATGACATTGTGTGTGGTGGCATGTGCCTCATTGTAGCATTGCTGCAATGGGGTCGTGGGCCGCTGGTAGGGTGTGAGCAGCCAGGGACGGAGTGGGTATCCACTGTCACCTGTGTGAAGATAGTGGAGGTTAGTGTCATGTTCAGCTTCAGACTGCCCCAAGTCCTGTGGGCCACACCCATGGCACCTCTGGCCATACCCACCCATGCCCACGATATGTCAGTTCTACATACATACTTACCCACTAGATGACCTGTGGGGATGTCCCCACTCTTGAATCAGTGGCACAGTGGCACAGTGTCAACTGGTGCCAGATGAAAGAATCATGTGCTCCCCCAGGGTGCGTGGCACAGACTTTGGTGATGTGCCCACTGGCATCGCATACCACCTGGCAGTTGACACTGGAATATCCCTTGCGATTCATGTAGGCAGCACCTTCGGGTCCAGGTGGTGTGCGTATGGCCACATGGGTGCAGTCTATCACCCCTAGCACACCAGGCATACGTGCTACCCTGTGGTACTCCTGTATGTTTGCTATGCTCTCCGCCACAGTGCTGGGGAAATGGATGTACTCTGCAGCATGTGGCAGCAGTGCGCTGAGGAATTGGGTGAGGATGCGTGATGTGGCCAACTGTGTTATGCCTGTGGTGTCCTCTGTTGGTCTCTGGAAGGTACCCTTGGCGAGCAAGCACATGCAGGCTGTTACCTTTGTCTCCACTGACAGTGTATGACTCCGTCATGTGTGTGCCTGCATCACATCACTGCACAGCTCACAGAGCTGCCTCAGTATTGCCCTGTTCAGGCGGTACTGGCCCACAATCTCGATATCTGTATACTGCTCAAAGCTGGAGTGGGCTCAGTACTGCCTGTTGGGAGCATACTGCCGACGGGCCCTTCCACAGCCACATCCCCCCTGCTGCATGCCTTCTCACCCCCCTCATTACAGCATCCATGTGGAAGGTGGCAGTGGCCATGTCCCTGGCTTGCGTTCCCCCCCAGCAGCTGTTGCTTTGTTCCCCCCACTGTCCTGACTGCTACCTCCCATGCACCGGGTACTCCTACTGGCCTCTGTTTTGTGTGGCCCCACACACCTTCCTGTGCCCCTCTTCTGTGGTGTGATTTCCCTGGCCTGCCCTCTTTTGTGCTGCTTTCCTGTGCCTGTCTCTCCACCTGCCTCATGTGGCTTCCCTGTAGCATTCTTGCGCCTCTTCCTTGCTCCTTTTTATTTTGGCTCATTTCCGCTATGGTGCAACTTCCACCTGCTCCACTGTTGCGCACTGCAAAAGTCTTTGAACATCGCACTGCACCCTTTATGCATGGTTCCTCCCCCCTTCGGTTGCACATGCCTTCATTATCATTGCGCTGTTGCTCAGCATGTTTTCAGTGGCGCAACTTTCTCCTGCTGAAAATCACAGAATGGTGCATTTTATGACTTGCGCTAGTGCAACCCTATTGCACATGGCGCAACCCTTTTGAATATCCAGCCCATATTACACACTAACCTAAGCTGAGCACATTGGAAAACTTGCAAAACAAATATTTGTTGCATGATAGCTAAACAGTTTTCACACAATATGACATTTCTGTGTGCAGCAAAATACAAAATGGGGGGGACAAACTCTACACAGCATTCAAAGGACATTCAACTTTCCACACATGTCTGTGATACCCATAATTTACAGTACTTAATTATTATAACCCCAATGTCAACAAACACAACACAATAAAAATGAAGTTCTATCTCAAAACCCCCAACCTCATTAACTTACGTAAAGCAAAGTACACATTTTTTGGAAAATACAAAAGTCACAAGCTTCTATGCAGCCATAGCATGTGAATACATCTTGCCAGGTCCACTGTCACACTCCTTTTTGTTTGCAAAATACCGACTGTCTCTCCGTAACTTTCTAACTTTGTTTTTGTGCGAAAAATACATACTGCGATCGGTCAACACACTTTGCCCAAGTGTCTCAAGCATGCAACTGGTCACACTCATCTTCATCTTAACTGCACGTTTTTAAAGACAAATCACAACAGACAGCATAAACGACAAATAATGTTTGTAAGGTTTTAAATAGGACACAACAAAAAACTAAAGCACCCTTCTATATTCAAACCAGACACCATCAGAACTTCAAGCAAGGACACCCATCAGTGCACCACAGAACTCTAAATTATGAGGCATGTTTCTTTTTAAATTACTTAATGTGCTGACTAAGCAATGCTTTTGAAACATTACCAGTGAGCCCAAGTCCATATTGTGCAAAAAATATATTGAGAAGCTTGCTTGGCAGAGTGATGACGCCTTCCATTAGATGGCAGTCAACATGGAAGAAATGAAGAATGTTAAAAAACATCAACGGCCATCTCTCATTTGCCACCCAACAACCATAGTGTCACTCTGTCCTCGTCCTCCCCCCCTTTCTGTATGTTGTTCTGAATAAATCATGCTCACAATCAAAATTGTTAATCCAAGAAAAATGCACTTTAACTCCATAGTTGCCCATCTTTATATTATTTCAGTCGTGAACATTGAAACATGTTTTGAATGAGGACTCTGTATAAAAGTGTCACACAAAACTGTATTCTTTTCTTATCATTTTCCAAAATGAATCCTTCAATTCCAAAATATGTTTCAAATCATGTTGTGAAGAATATTATGTTAATGTTGCAATTCTTTCAACTAAATCAAGTTAACCAGTTTCAAAATATAGCAAAATCACACCTATCAAAATTGTTCTCATCTTACTGTATGTATTTATCTGACAATACTTTTACTACAATTACTTCTCTGTATCCACAACCATTTCTTTCAATACTTTTCTTTCTGTTGTCCAAATGGAGTAGCCCATTGAGGGAAACACCAAATGACAAAGCAAGGTAAACACTCGCCCATTTCTTAAATATAACATTACAAAAATCTACAGAAAATGTTTGCAATAGTAGTGACCTTTTTTTTGTAAACTCATTACAAGCCTATAAATATGCTACAAACAACATTTATTTTTATGTTCCAGTAGCACACCTGCTTAAAATATGCCTTTTTGGCATGAAGGGTCCCAGGTTCAAATCCAGCCCAAAACATTTTTTCTATCTTCCTACTCATATCCCCTTTTCCTACAAATACCACCCCCTTTACCTTTCCACCTACTGTGACTTTCAAAACACAACTATCAAACAGCACAGCACAAATGTAAAGTGGAAAAATACAGTTAAATAATTTCCACAAGAAAATGTTGTTGCTTTTTTTCACACATATACACCATATTTTTTGCACATAATAGTCACATTGAAAAGAGGCTGTGATTTTTTTTCTCACCATATTTGCCGTACACTTCTCTGCCGAGGAGGCTGTCTTTTTTTTTTGCACACACCATATTTGCCACAGACTACTCAAGCTTGTGCGAAAAGTGACATCCACAGCACCTTTTTACCGCAGACTTCCCATTCACTTAACAAACTATGCGAAAGGCATGGTTGTACTTTTCACAAAATTCCTATTTGCAGCACACTTCCCATTTATTATTATAGATTTCAATTAGGAAAGAAATACATCTTCCTATGTCTCTTCCTTGTGGTGCACAGAGATAATGTTTAGCTTTTTTTATATCGAACATCCCATGTTTGAGTCCCGATTTGTATGCTCATGCACACTCCCCCCCCCCTTTGTTTTTGTGACCGAAAATTACATTAACAGATAAGTCAATGAAACACTATTAGCTAAACTCTCATATTTCCTTCTGGAAAAAGATGATTTTACCAACATTTTCTGTGGTTCAAACTCCTCACTAGCGAGAAAACAAAATGGTGGTCAGTAAAAAAAAATGAACTGGATATTTTTCTTGCACATGTGCACATTACACAAGGGACAGATATTTTGTGAAGATTACAATAGGAGCCAGAGTGAAAAATATGCTCTATCTTTTGAAAAGTAACTGCTGCACACTACTTAAACGAGTACGAAACATGACGACCACAACACATTTTACTGCACACTTCTCATTCACTTAACAGAACTATGTGAAAGGTACAGTTGCTGTACTTTTCACACACTTCACATTTGCCGCACACGTCCCATTTATTGTTACAGATTTCAATTAGAAAAGAAACACATCTTCATGTGTCTCTTCCCCATGGTGCACGGAGATAACATTTAGCTTTTCATACTGAACATCCCACATTCGAGTCCTGATTCGCAGCTTCACAACTTTACCAATATTTTCTGCAGTTCAGACTCCTCGCTAGCAAGAAAACAAAATGGTGGTTGGTCGAAAAAAAATTAACTCAATATTTTTCTTGCACAAGCACACATTACACTAGGGACAAATATTGTGCAAAGATTACAACAGGAGCCGGAGGCTGTGCAAAAAATACACTCTATCTTTCTAAAAGTATGGCAGTATTTTTCACAAAATATGTCTTAATGCGAAACACAAAAGGAACAGGACAGAGGACTTTATCAGTTAAAGCAGAAGGAGGCAGGGATGGCAGTCAGAATAGCAAAGGCCCCAACTGAGGAAAAGATATCCAATTCTGTTATGAAGGAGGATAAAACCTTTTATAGGTACATTAGGGAGTGAAGAAAGACCAAGGGAGGGATACAGAGACTTAATAAAGGGGAGGGAATGTGGGCAGAGGGTGATAGTGAAAAAGCAGGGATACTAAATGAATAGTGCTGCTTAGTATTCGCAACAGAAGAGGATGGGGAGGTATCTAAATTAAACAAGAGAAACTCTGAAGGGGGTGTTGATACCAATCCATTCACAGAAGAAAGGGTTTTTAAAGAACTCTTGAAACTGAGGGTGGACAAAGCAATGGGGTCTGATGGGATTCACCCCAGAATTCTAAAAGAACTAAGGGCAGAACTAGTGACACCACTGAATACTCTCTTTAACAAATCATGGGAGGATGGGGTGGTACCTAAGGACTGGAGGAGGGCAGATGTGATTCCACTTCACAAAAGTGGGAGCAGGTCAGATACAGGAAACTATAGACCAGTTAGTTTGACCTCAGCAGTAGGGAAAATGATGGAATCATTTCTGAAAGAATTGTTAAGTACCTAGAGGCCAGTGGGGCACAGGACCCAATGCAGCATGGATTCACAGTGGAAAGGTCATGTCAGACAAATCTAATAGATTTCTTTGACTGGGTGACCAAAGTAGTAGACCAGAGAGGGGCTGTGGATATGCCCTACCTAGATTTTAGCAAGGCATTTTACACAGTCCCACACAAAAGATTAATATACAAGTTAGCCAGCCTTGAAGTGGGTCCCAAGGTAGTAGCCTGGATGCAAAATTGGCTGGACAACAGGACGCAAAGGGTAATAGTAAACAGAGTCCACAGTGAAGAAAGGAGGGTAACTAGTGGGGTACCGCAGGGTTCAGTACTGGAACTGGTCCTCTTTAATGTCTTTATAAGTGACATTAGAGAGTAGCTGGAAGGAAAAATATGTCTCTTTGTAAATGACACAAAGATCTGCAACAGAGTTGATAGACAAGGTGGGGTGGAAAGGATGAAAAAGGACTTGGCTAGGTTGGAGGAATGATCAACTGTATGGCAGCTCAGATTCAGCGCAAAGAAGTGCAAGGTAATGCACCTGGGAAACAAAAAACCCAGGGGAAGAGTACACAGTGGAAGGTGAGATACTAATAACAACAAAAATTGAAAGGGACCTGGGAGTAATTATATCAGATGACCTGAAGGTGGTCATTCAATGTGAGGAAGCAGTAAGGATGGCTGGGGGGGGGTACTGGGATGCATAGGGAGAGGCATCAATAGTAGAAAACAGGAAGTTGTTATCCATCTGTACTGCATGCAGTTCTAGAGACCCAGTCTCCGCAAAGACATAGGCAGAGTGGAGGCTGTTCAGAGGAGGGCAACACAAATGGTGCATGGTCTACACCAGAAGACATATGAAGAGAGACTAAAGCAGCTTAATATGCACACCCTCGAGGAAAGGAGGGAGAGGGGGGCATGATGGAATCTTTTAAGTACCTCAGGGGAATTAACAAAGTCCAAAAGGGTAGCATCTTTCAAAAACGAGATGTGCAAGAACAAGGGGGCACAATTTGAAGATAGAGGGGGGACGGCTCAGAGGTAATGTAGAAAGTATTTTTTCACAGAGAGGATTGTGGATGCAAGGAACAGCCTTCCTGAGGAGGTTGTGGAGTCAAGAACAGTGGGAGAATTCAAGAATGCATGGGACAGACATTAAGCAATTCTAGTGGGGGGGGTAGGAGGAAGTAAGCTGTTGGTTAACTAGAATCTGCAGCTTATCCATCAGGTAGGTAAATAGGCAGACTAGGTGGTCCTTATCTGCTGTCAAATTCTGTTTCTTTGTTTCATGCCTGACATTTAAATTTTCCCATAGGAAATAATGGGAAAATTAAAAATGCTGTAACTTTTGAATGGATTAATCTTTTTTCAGCAAACCTTCAAAAGACACATCTGTGACCCAAGTGCTTTACACTCTGAAAATTTCAGACTAGTACCTAAACCCATTGCTGAGCTCCAATGTGACAAAGAAATGTTAAAAAAACGATTTTTCTGTTTTTTTCAACGCATTATATCTCAGAAACCAATGGACAGATTACCATGAAATTTGGCAGGTCAAGAGACAGTTCTTTGGGAGAGTATGTTTGCTAATTATCATGTACATCCATTGAATGGCTCCAATGTTATTAAGGCTCAAGGTTTGGACTTTAACATAGAAGTGTCATTTCACCCTAACTATACTGGCGCAACCGCCGCAGTAGATATATATATATATATATATATATATATATATACACACAGTATATTTACTTTGTGTATATGTATATATATATATATATATATATATACTGTGGTCCGGATATTCAGACTGCGCTAGGCTGTGGCACAAGCCTGGGCACAGTGCAACTTGGCTGCGCAGGGGCATTGACTGGGCGATATTCATCTGAGCTGCTCCATGGCACAGCATCATTGAACATCGCACTCTGGCCACCCGCAGTGCGCATAGCACAGTGGCACTGCGCCAGCGCAAGTGGCCAGAGTGGAGCAGGAGGATGCGCTAGTACAAGTTCCCTTGTGCTATGCACAACAACCGCGATATTCAAAAGTACACATGCAAATGGGGCCATAATGTATGCAAGGTGCAAATGGGGCTATTTGCATGTCATTATGGCTCCACTGGCATGCAGGTGCACTGATCCCTGACATCTTGCACCTGGCGCCCTGCCAGGCAGCAGCCATCAGGGACCAACGCCCCTCGTACAGTGCGGCAATGCTCCCCTCTGCCTGATCGCGGGCATACCGAGAGTTAAATAATGTCCCATATCCCTGGTGATCCAGTGGACCACTACACGCCCAGTCATGGGCATTTGTATAAAAAATATCAAGTCCAATATCACTGGTATTCCAGTGGACCACTTGCAGCCCGATCGCGGGCTTCAGTATTAAAAAATGAAGTCCTATATCCCTGATGGTCCAGTGGACTGCTCGCAGCCTGATCGCAGGCTTAAGTTTAACAAAAGCACGTCCTATTTCCCTGGCGGTCCAGTGGACTTCTGTCAGCCTGATCGCGGGCTTAGGTAAAACAATATAAAGTCCTATATCCCTGGTGGTCCAGTAGACAGCTCGCAGCCCAATTGCGGGCATCTGTATTAGAAAAAATGAAGTCCAATATCCCTGGTGGTCCAAGCGGTTCCCCTCTCCCCCACCTGCCCACTGGGTCCAGCCCAAATACCCCGGTCAACGGCGGGTGGCAGCATCCCACCTGCGCCTGCGCACGATAGCGATGTACTGCATGGTACATTAGTTCACAGCGTGAGCTAATGGCATGCAGTTCACACTATACATTCCAGATATGTTAATGGATCCATTCACATATCTGACTGTACAGCACATGCTGCATGCCCATTGGCTCATGCTGTGGACCAATGAGCGACAGCCCTACCTATGGTGTCAGTCGGAGAACGGGCAGCAGGTGGGTGGATGCCACCTGCTGCTGCTGAATGGGGGCCGGACAGTGGGTCTCAGTGGGCAGGTGAGGAGAGGGGGTACTGCTGGACCACCAGGAATATTGGACTTAATATTTTAATACAAATCCCCCTGAGATCAGGCTACGAGCGGTCCACTGGACCACCAGGGAGATATGTCTTCATTTTTTTATACTGAAGCCCGTGATCAGTCTGCGAGCAGTCCACTGGACCACCAGGGATATTGGACTTGATATTTTTTATACAAATGCCCACGATCAAGCTGTGAGAGGTCCACTGGAATATCAGGGATATAGGACTTTATATTTTTTTACCTAAGCTCGCGATTGCGCTGAAAGCGGTCCACTGGACCACCAGGGAGGGATATAGGATGTTATTAATTTACACAGATGCCAGTGATCGGGCATGGGGGGTGCCACCACGAAGGTGCAGCCGGAGCACAGGTGGCCACCCACAGGTGGCAGCTGCCATGTTGTGCCCTGCAACATGGCAGCTCACCTGTGGGTAGCCAGCCATTGTTCCTTTTTTGTTTGGCTCACCTGTGTGCAGCGCAAGTAGGGGTTGCGCATGCATGGACTCAGCACATCCCGGGCTGAATATCAGGATGTGTGGAGTATGCATGGGCACACCCTCCCCTACCTGCGCCGCATATTTTACTGATGCTCCGGCGCATCGGGATTTGTGCCAGGCACAATGCCATGCACAACCCTTTTGAATATTTGGACCTGTGTGTGTATATATATATATATATATATATATATATATATACACATACACACACACACACACACGAAAGAACCCCATAACAAATGCACTTGGGCAAGGTTTATCCTGGAAGATATTGGTCAGACAGCCAATTTAAAAAACACAAATTGCACATATTAGTGATGCAAAGCATTATGGAGCATAGAATGTCGTTCATGAATTAATTTGGACAGGTTCAACTTTAAGCAGAATTGCATGGTTCCCGGAAGGCCTCACAATACAATCAGAAAAGGCTGAGCCAGTCCAAATTAATTCATGGGCATTTTCATATGCTTACATGATGCTTTGCATTATTTGGTTATGTGCAATTTGTGTTTTCTTTTACATTTATATATATATATATATATATAGCTTGTAGTTTGGTCTGGATAGTTTGTACTGGAAGGAGGACTTTGTGGCTTAGTTTATCCAACTCCCCCACCCCTCACCACCACCACTATTAAATAGGTAATTGGATCACTCCCAGTAGTGGTTCCACTTTTAAATAGGCAAGTGGATCACTCCCTGTAGTGGTTCCACCTATTATCAAGGGGCAGGACTTGGAGTAATTTAAAGGGGGTGAAATCTGGTTTAAAATCTTAAAGAAACATTGAGGCAATGTAATGGGTGTGCATTTTCTTTTTTGAGGTAAGGGCTATTCTGGGGACAATATTTTAATAGAAACACAGATTTATAGTTCTTAAGTAATATGGATGCAATTGCAAAAATCTGTGAAATATTTAGAGCCTAGGGAATTCAGGGAAGATGTGGAGGCCAGGGCAAGGAGGCAGGTGGATGGATGGGAGGGAAGAGTGGAGGGGTAGGGATGATTAGGGTTGGAGGTACTGGGAGGCCAGGAAGGCTGTGAGCTGCAAAGGGTGTGGGGCAGCACTGTTTCTGGGAATCTGGTGGAAAGTTGGGAGGTGTCCAGTGTGCAGGCTGTTCAGACAGCTTACACTGGAGATAAAGAGCTTCAGATGGGAACTGGGGGGAAGGGACAGGACTGAGAGGGTAAGGAGGAGATGAAGCAGAGTGGCAGGGAGGGCTCCATTGCAGGATAGACCAGACTGCCAAGGGTCAGAAGGGGGCATTTGGCCAGGGGGACCAAGTCAACAGTGTCCTAGGAGCACAGAAAGGGGGTGTTGGTAGGTGGTAGGGAACATGGGCAGACAAAAAGGAAATAGAAAAGAGGTTCACGGTAAGCAGAGGCAGGGAGGGATTACAGGGGAGAGCTGAGGCTGGAGGTTGGAAACAACAAACAGGTATGCAGTACTGGCTGATGAAACAGAGTAGGAGGTTACAGAATGCACCACAGAACAAGAGTCAGTAGACCAGGAGTGAAGGGGGAAATACAGGGTACAAGGTGAGAGGGAAGACTATGGGATAGAAGTGGGGAGAGACAAGGAAGCAGGACAAGTAGGCACAAACATACTAAATAAAGGGGGAGGAAGGCTAAAACATGTTGGGACAGGGGAAGGAGAGTCAAAATGCTGGGGACAGTGGGAGGAGGTACACATAGTGGAGAGGGAGGGGTTGTGGAAGGGAACGAGCACAGAAGGGACAGAGGAGCAGGAGAAGAGCAGGTGGAGGTGCAATTGAAGGAGAAGGGAGGGGGAAAATGGCAGTGGGTGGAAGGAGAGGACACTGAGGAAAAGGGGCTTGTAGGACAACAAAGCATGGGGGACGTGTAAAGGGATGGGGAGCAGGTACTTGTAATAGGGGATTCTATGCTTGGGGGGGGGAGAGATGGGGAAGTAAGGGAGCAAGGAAGAGCCAAACCTGAGTGGAGTGTATGCCAGGTATGACAGTGGGGAGAGTAGGGCAGTGGATTCAGAAATGTGAGAAGAAGGTAGGAGGGAAGCCTCATATCATTGTGCACCTAGGAAAAAATTACCTAGAAGGCAGTACAGTGGAAGAAGTACAGGAAAGGTTCAGAGAAGTGGAGGGAATCTGCAGTCGGGTGGGAAGCTCAGTGACATTCTCTGAGGTAATCCCAGTACCTAGGGCAAGCACGGTGAGGAAGCTAAGAATACAGGAGTTTAATGGGTGGCTGAAGGGTGGTGTGCAGAAATGGGTTATGGGGTAGTAGGGGAGTGGGGCAAGACATGTAACAATCAGGGGCTTTATGCCAAGTATAGGCTGCATCTCAGCATTGGGGGTACAAGGGCATTGGGACAGGGTCTAGAGAAGTACATTAAAAACAACATAGATTTAAACTGAGGAGGGGGGAGAGCTGAGTTGGATAGCAGGGGCACCTTCCAGGGTAGACTAGAATGCCTCTCCCCCCCAGAGATGGAGGTGGAGAATGGGAAGAAGTTACCAAGAGAAAAGTGGAAGGGGGAGAGACAGGAAGATGAGAGGGTGGGACACAAGCTAGACTGTAGTATCCTTGAATGCAAGGAGCTTAGCAAACAAGGTGGCAAAGTTTCAGCCAATGATGGTATAGGGAGAGGTAGATATTGCTGCCATCTCAGAGACCTGGGCCACCCAATACCATGACTGGGATCTTACAATCCCGGGTTACAAGGTGTTCCACAGTGACTGGGAGGGGGGAAGGGCTGGAGGCATGGCTATTTATGTCAGGGAAGGGATACTGTGTACCAAGGAGGAGGGGGATGAGGGGAGGCCAGAAGCCATATGAGTATTGCTCCAAAGCCCTAAAAGTAAGAAGCTCAGGATGGTGGTGGTGTACACACCACCCTCACAGAGCAAGAAGGAGGATAGGGGGCTAGGAGAGCAAATCAGGAAGGTCAGTGGCAGAGGAAATACAGTTATAGTGGGAGACTTTAACCAACCTGGGGTTGACTGGCAGACAGTAATTACAGACACGCCAGGGAACAGGTGCTGCTGTAGGCTATCCAAGACAGCAACCTAGTGCAATGGGTGATGGAATCTTATAGAGAGGGGAACATACTGGATATTGTGCTAACAATTGGTGACCAAGTCCCGGATGTGGTAGTACAGGACCCGCTAGCAGGAAGCGACCACTGCTCAGTGTGATTCCTCCTCTACACTGGGAGGAAGTTGGCTAAGACCAGGACAAGAGTGTTGGACTTCAGGAAGGCAGATTGTGCCAAAATGGACAGCATCCTAGAGGGGTATTTAGCTAATATTAACCCAGTGATGGATGCTGAACGGAAGTGGGCAAACATTAGGAAGGGGCTGAATGAGGCCACTAACACATGTGCCAAATATCAGAGTAAACAGTCCAGGTCCAAAAAACCTAGCTGGCTCAGCTAGGAGGTGGAGTGGAAGGTGAGAGAAAAAAGATTGGCTTCATTAAGTTCAAAAAATGAGGGGGTGAGGAGGACAGAGAGGTGTTCACAAAGGCATCTAGAGAGGTGACCAGGCCAGTCAGGGCAACCAAGGCAGCAAAGGAGCTGAAGTTGGCTCAGGGGATCAGAGAGGGGGAAAAGGGGTTCTTTAAATACATAAGGGAGAAGAGGAGTTGCAGAGCTGACATTGTTAGAATCAAGAGGAATGGGGGATGGGAAGAACAAGGAGAAGAACAGGCAGAGGCACTTAATGAGTACTTCTGCTCAGTGTTCAGAAAAGAAAGGGCTGGCCCAATACCACAGGGGAAAGGGGGCAAGGGTGAAGGGGGGCAGGAATAACAGATGGGGTCATCCAAGAGGATAGAGTTTGGAAGGGCCTTAAAGCCTTGCAGGTGGACAAGACACCAGGACCAGACAGTGTACACCCAAGGATCCTGAAGGAACTGGTGGAGGTGTTAGCAGGCCCTCTGGCGGACCTCTTCAACACCTCCTTGGAAACAGGAAAGGTACTCAGGGACTGGGGGATGGCACAAATGGTGCCCCTTCACAAAAGTGGACTCAAGGACCAACCAGGCAACTACAAACTGGTAAGCTTGACTTCCATAGTGGGGAAGTTGATGGAAACCATTCTAAAGGAGAGGTTGATAACCTTTCTCAATAGTAATGGTCTTCAGGATGAGACAGCATGGGTTTGTCTCAGGAAGAGTTTGCCAGACTAACCTGGTTGACTTCTTCGACTGGGTCACTAGGACAGCTGATGAAGGTCAAGTTGTGGAAAGTTCTGTACCTGGACTTCAGCAAGGCTTTCGATTTGGTGCCCCACGGGAGGTTAACGAGTAAGCTGAGGGACATGGGGGTGAGGGGAGAAACTGGTGGGGTGGGTTGAGAGCTGGTTGTAGGGTAGACATCAGAGAGTAGTTGTAAGGGGGGGACATCTAAGCCTCAGCCAGTAACAAGTGAGGTACCACAGGGTTCAGTGCTGGGCCCTGTTTTGTTCAATGTCTTCACTGGAGACATTGCAGAGAGGGTCAAGGGTAAGATCAGCCTGTTCACATATGACACTACAATTTGTGCAAAAATGGACAATGAGGAAAGGAGGCAGGCACTTAGGGAGGATCTAGCTAAACTCAAACACTGGTCGAGGGAGTGGCAGTTGGGGTTTAGTGCTAAGAAGTGCAAGGTCATACACCTCGAAGCAAGAAATCCCAAGATCAGCTACTGGCTTGGGGGGAGTGCAAGTAACAGCTTCAGAGGAGGAGGAAAGGGACCTCGGGATAATAGTCACAGGGGACATGAAGGTAGAACAGTGTAGGAGGGCAGCAGCAAGGGCAAATAGGATGCTGGGGTGCATTGCCAGAGGGATGACCTCTAGAAATGAGGAGGTCATCCTGCCCTTGTATAGGTCACTGGTGAGGCCACACTTTGAGTACTGTTTGAAGTAGTGGTGCCCATACCTCAAAAAGGATGTGAGATTACTGAGGGGGTGCAGGTCAGGGCTACGGAAATGATCATGGAACTGAAGGAGTTACTGTATGAGGAAAGATTGAGGGAATTCAACGTGTATTCGCTGGAGGAGAGAAGGGAAAGAGGGGACATGATAAAGACCTTTAAGTACTTGAAAGGCATAAACAAAGTCAGCAAGGGAGGACTCTTCCTCTTAAAGGGGGGAAGGGTCACTAGGGGGCACAGTCTGAAGCTGGAAGCGGGAAGGTTCAGGAGGGAGATGAGGAGGCACTACTTTACAGAGAGAGTGGTGGTGAGATGGAACACACTGCCAGAGGAGTTAATCAAACTGAGGACAGTGTATAGCTTTAAGCGGGGTTGGGATGGAGTCAAGGGCAGGATTAGTACAGACAAGAACACAAGGGGGAAAGACCAGGAAAGGGGAGAAAGGGAGAGGTTTGCATGGGGCTGGGGCAGCTGTAGTAATATGAAACTAAAAGCTGCACAATCGGGCAGACTGATAGACCTGCTGGCCTTTTTCTGCCAGCAATTTCATATGTTCGTATATGTAGATTTTATATATAGATATATATAAGATGGTTCAGATTGCTCATGTTTTAAGTAATATGTTTTAACTTTTGTACTTGTATATGTCATTTATGTATATGGGTAGCTGTGAAAAAAGACAATCTGTTTACCAGTTTAAATAAAAGAAAATTAAATGAAATGAAACTGCTGACATCAACAGTTCTGTGCAACCCACCCCCATCTAACCCACCTGATTCATTTCACCAGCAAAAGATGCTCCACCCTGCCACCAGTACCCACCATGCTGCCATACGCAGCTGATTTAATGTTTTCCCAGAGACAAAAGTCTAATCCTGCTACTGGTATCCCCAGTATCCCCATCACACCAGTCCCAACTGATTTTATATTTGGAGTTCATACTTGTGGTATCAGAGGCAATAGTAAATGCATACTGTACATATAGGGCTCAGTTTTCAAAGGGGGATAAAGGACTTGCATCTAGCCCTGCATCCTCCCCATTGTTCAGCACAGCTGTGCCAAACTCCTTTGATGCAGCTGCATGCAATTTTAGTACATCAGGTGCAGTTGCAACACTTTCCACACTTTACAACAGCTTCCACCAAATATTTGGCACAAGCCTCATGAAAAGGGCCCCGAAAAAGACATATGTTAGACCAGGGAAAAGCTGATCTAATTTGTGACATCTGGCCTTCAGGATTGAAAATCCCAATTGCCGACAGGGAGAATGCTGCAAGTCCCATGTGCCTAACAATCGGTGCACCAGGGGCTTGTAGCATTCTGAGGGCTTTGAAAATCAAGCCGTCTTTTAATTCAGTATGATACACATTTATGTAATGTTTTACTGGTGGCAGGTGCTTTATCCCACTACTGGTCACCCTCTCCCTCCTTATCACCATCATTTGATGTTCTAGCACAGCAGCGAGTGCTTAACCCCACCATTAGTCGCCCTTTTCTCCCAGTCACATGATTCAGTACATTTTCCATCGGCAGTGGGAGCCCAGTCCTGCCACTGGTAGTCCCTCCTTCCCAGCTGCTCAGTACAGAATGTAAATGATGCAGATAGGGTTCATGCTTTATCTTCCTGCTGGTCCCCCCAATCACCAAACTGGTGTTATTTTTACACTGGCTGTGGGTGCACAATCCCACAGCCAGTACCTCCTCCTACCTTGCTACAAGATTTAAGAAATAACCCCCCAACCCTCACCTACCCTGTAGCAACCATATCACCCTCCTGTCTACCAACACCAGCACTAACCTATGGTCCTTCATCATGAATCCTCATTGTCTTTTGATGTGCTCCTCTGCATGCATGAATAATAAAAAAAAACTGAAAATAACCTAAGCCCAATAACGAGCAACTATGCATGCTTCCAGACTTAGCTTTTTCCCACTTTTTTCATACAGCTGTTAATTGTCTATTTTTAGTTATTTTGGTCCCAATTTCATAGGATGGCCAAGTCTATACCATGCCTCATGATCACATTAAATGGCACCTTGTTAATCCCACCTAAAATGTGTTTTTTGGAGTTAACACTCAAAATGCATTTGTTTCAGTCTCTCCCCATTAAGGTCCCCCTAAAATTCTTTGCTCAACTAAAGAGTCTTAGGCATACTTTCATGTGAAAGGGGAAGGCCACTCACATTAAATATGTGTCCTTTCAGTGTCCTGTGAGTGAAGGTGGACTGGTCCTCCATAACCTTTATGTATACCATACTATTTGGCTTCCCAGCTGGCATTAAACAAGGGTACCAATGGGAACACTCCAGCTAGATGGGCACAAAAGGAAGATGCATTTGGCAAATGCTCAGCATACATGAGAGGACTGAGCCCTAGCCTGAAGGACATCTGAGCAGTAGAAATACCCAAATATCCATTTACCAGAGCCACTTCCTGGGCATTGATAGTGGCCCACAACATCATAGGTCACAGAGCAGCTCTATCCCCAACTGCCTTCTTTACCCAGGCTTTTAAAGAGAAGTCCAGCTGTGATGTATGTCTGCACCAGGGACTTTTCCACTGGGGAGACAAAGACATATGACTGTTGGGTGATTTGTATGAAGGAAGGCTGTTGCTGCCTGTTTTTTACCTCAAGAAAAAGGGTAATCTGGGAGATGAGTCATTCTTAATTTATCTACAACAGACATGTTACTGAAACTTTTGGGTTTGTATGTACTGCAACTCTTTGCAGGTCCCCTGTACAGCAGGTCATAATGAAACCCCAGCCAGCATCTAAGCCTCTGTCAGCACACTACAATCTGCTAATGGGGAGCCACCATGATGTAGTCACCAATTAAAGAGTCATAGAGTATGGGTTTGGGATTTCAGCTCACAGCTGGACAACACAAAGCAGCTGTTGCCTATGCCAGAACCTCTGCCAATTCCAACAGCCTAAGGCAAATGCAGTACAACTGTTTGATATCAAACTTATCAGTTCACCAGTAAAATATGTTGCTGTTATCAGGACAGAACCGCAGCATGCCTGAACTGTCTAGCCGAAGAGGGGACTTACTATCACAGGGTACTTGACTGCCCTAAAACTGGGGGATTCTAGTGTCAGGTTCAATTACAGCTTCCGGCCATTTCTGGCAGAAGGCCATTTCTGGCAGAAGAGAACTGGTTGCAGAGCAAGAAACAGAAGTCCAGAACTACAGATTTTTTACTAATTAATCACTTCTGTCTCAGCAGGAGTAGTACCTGTTTGGATTAAGCAAACAGATACTTACATAGAAGAAGGGGTTCTCATTTAAGTTTAAAAAGTGTTTTTCTGAGGAAGGGGTATGTATTTTAGATTAAAGAATTTCAGGTGAACACTGAGGTTTAGAGCTGTTTCACAATATAATGACACATGCCCCGCCAATGCACTGTGGGGGCATGTGATTTTGTATTTTTTGAAACTTGGCTTCCCAGCCAAATGCCCCTTTGGGGTAATCCCTTTGCTTCAGTGTTTATGAACAGAGGTTCTTTTGTCTTTAAATAGTTTTTATTTTAATGGGTTCACCTACAATATATCCAAGGCACACTGCCTTAAGGGTAGCTGGTCCATTCCACTGGGGTGTCAAACAGACGAGGCATACTGATGAGTCCTGATAGGATGAAACACGTGTCTATGTCTTCTGTTAGCACCCTTTGCAAACTGTGAGAGGCCTTTCAGCACCATGCAATTCTGCTTAAAGTTGGACCAGCATAACATTCTGTGGTGATTTGCATATGCAGTATCACCTTAATTTACTGAGAGCAGAGAGTGAATCTAATTGGGGGTGTGGCTTATCAGCTTAGGTGTACTAAAGCAGCTGTCTCCAATTACAGCTTCTGGCTGTTTCTGGCAGAAGAGAACTGGTTGCAGAGCAAGAAACAGAAGTCCAGAACTACAGATTTTTTACTACTTTTCCTCCTTTCCACCCGAAGCCAGTTCTAGTTTTATAGCCACTGAATTTGACTGACAACAGGAACTTCCTGTTTGGCAGTGGGAAGGGAAGGATGATCGAGACACATTAGTTTCAGCAACCTTGAAGGAACCTAAAAAAAAAAAAACTCTTTATCCACCCCCCCCCAGCTGCTGGAGGTCTGAATCCAAGCACTGAGGAAGGAGACTACTGAAGACTACAGGAAGTTCCTGTTCCAGAACAGGAAGGGTGAGAGTTGTAAGGGTACATAGGCAGTAGGAAAGTAAGTGTAAAAATACATAGAGGGAGGAGACAATAAGCACACAAAGCAACAGGAGAGGGAACACAAAATAAGTCAAGATGGTAGAGGTGCAGTGCTATGGCTGTGGAGCAGCAGTGTTCCGGGAGACATTCTGAAGGCTGCGATGCTGCCCTGTTTGCAGGCACTTCTCTCGTCTGAGGGAGGAGGTTGCCAGTCTCCAGGCTGACCTGGCTAGGATTAGGGAAAACCTCTTCCCTCACCCAGGGACCACCAAGGCCACCACCGTTACCTCAGAGGTTGCCAAGAAAGAGGAGCAGTATGACCAAGGTGGGCTCAGGAAGGGAGAGGGTGGTGGAACAGAGGTGCATCCCTCCAGCTGTAGCTCTCCATAATTCATGTGCTGTACTGGCAAAGAGTGGTTCCTCTATGGAGGCACCTGCAGTGGAGACCAAGGAGGATGCTGGGAACCGCCACAAAGGAGACTCACAGGAGGGTGGCACAAGACCCCACAGGGGAAGGAAACAACTCCTGGTGGGGGACTCAATCATTGGGGGGTAGACATGGGGGAGGAAGGGGATAGGGAGGTAAGGTGCCTGTCTGGCGCCACGGCTTGGAAGGACAGGAAGCGAATCCTCAGGATCGCTGGAGCAGCTGCAAGAGGAAGGGAACTGGATGTCATTGTCCACCTAGGGACAAATGACCTGGCTGTAAATGGGATCAAAAACAGAGCAAGAGGAATTTGTGGAGTTGGAGAGGGGCCTCAGACAAGTAGCATGTACGGTAACCTTCTCAGACGTGCTGCCTGTCTATGGCAAGGATGATGCTAGGGTATTCTGCACCATGGGATTCAATGAATGGTTGAAAAAATGGTGTGGAGCTCAGGGTTTTGGCTTCGTTGGGGACTGGGGAGCCACCTGGAGGGATGCAGCTTATACTGTCGCGAAGGTCTGCATCTGTCCGGGGGGATCCAGGATCCTAGGTGACAGGTTTAAATGCTTCATTGGCAAGCATTTAAACTAGCCAAGGGGGGAGGCACTGAAAAGGAGGAGGGAAATCCCAGCCTCCCCCCACAAAGTGCAGTAGCTAGAGAGGTAAATACCAAAGCAGAGAAGTCAGTAGGGAGCAGGATGGGGATAAATGCAGAAAAAGGTGTTATTGACAGGGATGGGGTTATAAGGGGAAGACCATAAAAAATAAATGGAAAGTGATGAGTACCATGCCCGTAGTCTGTGCAACAAGCTCCCTGAACTAGTGGCCTTAATGGAAGAGGGATGCCTGGATATTGTGGCAGTCACCGAAACATGGTACACACAGAACCATGAGTGGGAAGCCAACATACCAGGATGCATAGTCTATAGTAGGGACAGGGTGGGTAAAAGAGGAGGAGTAGCTCTCTATATAAGGGAAGGGATTAAAGCAACAGAACTAAAGAGTAAACAGGAAGTTGATGAGTCACTATGGGTCACCCTGGAGACAGGAAATGGCACCACAATCCGCATGGGGGTTGTGTACAGACCCCCATCTCAAGGGGAGGAAATGGACAAAGAAATGATAGAAGGCATCCTTAAAATGGCAGAAAAAGGGGAGATATTGTTGATGGGGGACCTGAATATGCCAGATGTTAACTGGAGTATCTTTGCTGCAGGCACATCCAAGAGCAGGTTCATTCTTGATGCCCTACAAGGGGCATGCCTCAGACAGCTAATGCTGGAACCCACTTGGAAGGGGGCAATCATAGACCTGGTATTCTCAAATGGGGAAGGAGAAAGGATCTCAGATTTAGAAGTGGGTAGCCATCTGTGAACAAGTGACCACCAAACAGTGTGGTTTACAATAAACACAGCCATAGAGTCAAGCCATACAAAAACAAGAGTACTGGAATTTAGGAAGGCTGATTTTGGGAAAATCAGGGAGTGCCTTAGAAAAGTACTAGCAAATGGGCAAGAAGGAGGGGCGGAGGAACAATGGGGGATAATCAAAACAGCCATCACAGAGGCAACAAGCCTTTGTGTGAAGCAAATCAATAAAACAAAACGAAGGAAAAAATCACTATGGTTCTCAAAAGAGGTGGCAGGGACAATTAAGGAGAAAAGGATAGCATTCAGGAAATATAAGGAAACAGAAGGAGCAGGACAGATAACTTTATCAGTTAAAGCAGAAGGAGGCAGGGAAGGCAGTTAGAATAGCAAAGGCACAAACTGAGGAAAAGATAGCCAGCTCTGTTAAGAAGGGGGATAAAACCTTTTATAAATACATTAGGGAGCGAAGAAAGACCAAGGGAGGAATACAGAAACTTAATAAAGGGGAGGGAATGTGGGCAGATGGTGACAGTAAAAAAGCAGGGATACTGAAAGAATATTTCTGCTCAGTATTCGCAACAGATGAGGAGGGAAAGGTGCCTAAACCAAATAAGGGAGAAACTCTGAATAGGGGGGTCGATATCAGTCCATTCACAGAAGAAAGGGTTTTGAAAGAACTCTTGAAACTGAGGGTGGACAAAGCAATGGGGCCTGATGGGATTCACCCAAGAATACTAAAAGAACTAAGGGTAGAACTAGCAACACCACTGACTACTCTCTTTAACAAATCATGTAAGGATGGAGTGGTACCTGATGACAGAAGGAGGGCAAATGTGATTCCTCTTCACAAAAGTGGGAGCAGGGCAGAGGCAGGAAACTACAGACCAGTTAATTTGACTTCAGTGGCAGGGAAAATGATGAAATCACTTCTGAAGGAAAGAATTGTTCAGTAACTAGAGGCCAGTGGGGCACAGGACTCAAGGCAGCATGGTTTCACAGCAGGAAGGAGATGTCAGACTAACCTAATAGATTTCTTTGACTGGGTGACCAAAGTAGTAGACCAGGGAGGGGCTGTAGATATGGCCTACCTTGATTTTAGCAAGGCATTCGACACAGTCTCACACTAAAGATTAATATACAAGTTAGCCAGCCTTGGAGTGGGTCCCGAGATGGTAGCGTGGATAAAAAACTGGCTGGACAACAGGACACAAAAGGTAATAGTAAACAGAGTCCACAGTGAAGAACGGAGGGTAACTAGTGGGGTACTGCAGGGTTCAGTACTGGGACTGGTCATCTTTAATATCTTTATAAGTGACATTGGAGAGCACCTGGAAGGAAAGGTATGTCTCTTTGCAGATGGCACAAAGATCTGCAACAGGGTTCATACACAAGGTGGGGTGGGAAGAATGAAAAGGGACTTGGCAAGATTGGAGGAATGGTCAAATGTGTGGCAGCTCAGATTCAATGCAAAGAAGTGCAAGGCAATGCATCTGGGAAAAAAAAAACACAGGGGAAGAGTACACAATGGGGGGTGAGTTAATAACAACAACAAAAATCAGAAGAAACCTAGGAGTAATTATATCAGATGTCCTAAAGGTGGGCAAGCAATGTGAGAAGGCAGTAAGGAGGGCTGGGGGGATACTGGGATGCATAAGGAGAGGCATCAACAGTAGAAAACAGGAAGTTGTTATCCCTCTCTACAGACAGTTAGTGAGACCCCATCTGGAGTACTGCGTGCAATTCTGGAAACCCCATCACTGCAAAGACATAGACAGAGTTCAGGCTGTTCAGAGGAGGGGAACCAAAATGGTGCAAGGTCTGCACCAGAAGACATATGAGGAGAGACTAAAGCAGCTTAACATGTATACCCTTGAGGAAAGGAGGGAGAGGGGGCACATAATAGAAACTTTTAAGTATCTCAAGGGAATTAACAAGGTACAAGATGGTAGTATCATTCAGAAGAAGAGATGTGCAAGAACAAGAGGGCACAATTTGAAGATAGAGGGGGGATGGTTCAGAGGTAATGCTAGAAAGTATTTTTTCACAAAGAGAGTTGTGAATGCATGGAACAGCCTTCCTGAGGAGGTTGTGAAGTCAAGAACAGTGGTAGAATTCAAGAATGCATGGGACAGGCGTAAGGCAATTCTAGCGGGGGGTAGGAGGAAGTAAGCTGTTGATTAACTAGAATCTGTAGCTTATCCATCAGGTAGGAAAATGGGCAGACTGGGTGGGCCAAGCAGTCCTTATCTGCCATCAAATTCTATGTTTCTATGTTTAGGTACACCACAACATGGAACAAATATTGAGGCAGTACCTACCTTACTCAGAGATTGAGCTCCTACTTGGACCAGCGGGAGTGCAGGCCTCCCAGGAACTGAGGCATCCATTATGGGACTTGGCTTTGGTGAGTGCCTAAAATCCCTGGCAAAGAAGAAACATTCTTTAAGATATAGGGCTCCTGATAACTGCAGAGGAGGAAGATGTCTTTCCCTCCTGAGCAGTTATGGGGAGATCTAACATCCCTGAAATAGAAAATAATTATAGTGGCACAGTAGCACCACTATAGTTAGGGTTGAGCAGGGGTTTCTATGTTAAACCTCATTGCACTTTAATGTCTTCTCAACCATTCAATGGATTTGCATGATATTTTACATACACAGTCTCGAGGAAGATCTCTTGAGTTGCCAAGTTTTGTTCAAGTTGGATGTACAGATTCTGAGATCTGGATAGTGAAAGAAGTGGAAAAAAAATCAGTTTATTTTGCTGTTTTTTATCATTGCCTAGTGCCCAGATGGTTTGGAATTTTGGTCTGAAATTTTCAGGGTAGAAAGGGGTTGGGATGCAGTGGTGCCTTTTGCTGATTTGGTGAAAATATGTTAATCTGTTCCAATGTTATTACATTTTGGTTCTGAGCATGCTCAGTACAGTCTTTTGGATAGCTGCCTGGAGCAAAAAAAGAATTCAGTCCATATGAAAACTGATCCTTTTTCATATGCAGGAAATCCTTTTTCATTTGGAAAAAAAAAATTTTTCATATAGCCACTATCTTGTTTCATTTTTGTTTTTAATTTTTGTAAACCCATACAAAATTACATCCTGCACACACACACAAATACATGTATCTTGCTTATCAGGACACTGTTACCATTTGGAAAAATTATCCAGAAATGTGTTTTTATTCATTTTAAAATTATTTTTCGTGACTCGATTTCCTTTTTTCATATGGCCATATGAAAAAGGATTCCTTCATACAAAAAATAATTTGGACTTAGTTGTTTTTTTTCAACTCTTTTTTTGTAACAAGGGATTTTTTTTTGTATGTTTCTTCCATTCATTTGAAAAGGGATGCCCTCATATGAAAAAAGATTTTGGACTTAGTGTTTTTTCCCACATTTCAACTTCCAGAAGCAATAACTACCTCAGTATTTA
Organism: Neoceratodus forsteri; assembly: GCA_016271365.2. NCBI lineage: Eukaryota > Metazoa > Chordata > Ceratodontiformes > Ceratodontidae > Neoceratodus > Neoceratodus forsteri. Next base: position 590,821,488 of record CM028133.1, on the reverse strand, counting down.
CAGTAAAGGGATAATCTATTAATCAGAGCAAAGGTCTTAATGAGCACTACAAAAATAACACATACTACCCCCACCCAACAGTTTAAGGGGCATGTAAAAAACACAAAAATTAAAACATCAGAAGTCCCATAGGATAACATTGGAAGTTTATCAAGCCATACAACCAAGCAAATACATTACATTTTGGGAGAAACACCAACATGGATGTATGCATCTATGGATGGATTGAAGCACAGGGCTCATAGGGCCTTGCTCTTCCACAGGCAAATGAATATGTTCACATAGGTCCCAATGAGGATATGATTATACTATCTCAAAATGTATGGAAATTCATTGCAAAAAAACATTGTTAATGTACCATTTAAGGTTAAAGTGAAGGTTAAATATGTATATATATATATGTATATATATATATATATATATATATATATATATATATGTGTATACACTGTGTGTATATATATATATATATCACCTTTTGAGGTATCTGGACATACGCTGATTTATAGACACCTCAGATATGTTGTGAGACACAAAGCTATGCTAAGTGACTTTAAAGACAAGAAAAGTCCATATATCAGAGCACATCTGGACATCTCAAAGGGTGCTATTACACTTATAAAACAGGTCCTAAATTAATCTGTGAAGTGTGAACAACCATTTACTTCAACAGTCAACTTACCTTAACAGTTTGTTTCTTGCCTTGTATATTTTCACCTGCATATAACTGTTCCTGCTGAAATATATTTACCTTTTGTCTGCTGCTTTTCTCTGTGTGACCCCCCTTCCCATGAAATTGAGATGGTGCATCTCATGGGGTTTTCCCATCTGGAGTAAAGTGAAAAAAAATAGATAACTAAATATGAAAAAAAAATGTCCTGAACTGTCTAGGTGTGTTCTGATAACTAAACAGTTAGGTGATGCTCTTGGCCAACCAGATGGTCTGAATTTCATCACCTATCTTATATACATAATTGGGTAAGAAAAATCTCTGAAAATCTAGTCTCCTGATTGGATAAAACATACAACATTACCATGCTTTATTGTACAATGACCACATACCTGCTCTTTTTTTCATCCCTTAGCAACTTCTGGACATTTTATACAACAGATAATCCAGTAGAGGGTGTGTGGTCATGCTCTAATGTATGCATACCTTGGGTGATTAAATGTACTCAGACTGCAGCCCCATGCCTCACAACTCTCCCAAGGTGTGCATCTATCATAGCATGACCTCACGCTCTGTAGTGGACTAACTATTACATATACGGCTATAGCAGTGGGCCTTACTATGTCAGATATGGACAGCAGCTGTACAGGTGGCACATCTGTCTAGCATCAGGGGCATCATAATCCTTTCATGCCCTTATATGACACATACTTTACCATCAGGAGAGGTATTCTCTGCCGTAGTGCAGGGGTGCCAGGCCAAGGGGCAAACAGCCACAGCTATACCTGAAATTATCCAAAATAAAGCTCCAGCACTCCAAGTAGCTCACTACTACTATTTCATGCTGCAAACATATTAGTTTAATTAACCACATTTTTCTGGTAAAGCACCTAGCAACCTCAAGTGTTGGAAACTCAGAAAATGCACTGGTGCTTTGCTCACACTAAACTTTATCAGGATTTGGAGTTACAGAGACATAACATTCCTTTTTAAAGGCAAACCTGTATGATGTCACATGCACCATAGTTCAAATAATTTTTACAACAGTGCACATCTACAGGCACTATGGTAAAAACTATGGTATGCATCAGGAGCTTTGCTACCCTTCCAGGTCATCATATGACACAGTAAGGTCGGCTTTATCAGGCCTTACTGCACAAAAAAATAAATGAGCGCACCAAGAAGAATCCTTTAAATCATCACAAAGTTTTGCCGTAAAACAGATGATGGTTAGGAAATGTGTCCAATGCTTTGAGGAAATGCATTGAAGACTGCATTCTTCAGTGTTATTCTCAGCAGCTTGTTGATGTCCCTGAGAATGAATATTGTTTTCCAGAAGAAATGTTTCATGTGAATGTCTCCAAAATCCTTATGGTCCTGGTACCTAGATTTTGATCAACACTAATGGCACCGCTGCATTTTCCACTCTGTTTCTAAGTGGTAATTAAAATACACCTGTGTGTGGATGGGAGTTTATAGTTGCATGGCCTGCCAAAATTACTTCAGCAATGACTCTGGATCTAAATAAGCAATTCATGAATGATGAAGGCAGAGCCTGTGGCTCAGTAGTTACAGCACCAGGAAAGTGTTCCTGGGTTCGGTTCCCAGTAGGACACATTATTTCTTTCTCACTACAATTTGTGATTACTCCTCGGCTAATATTCAAATGCAATTTTTTCTTAGTGACATCACAGGAGGGCTAGAAAGGAAAGTATGCCTGTTCACGGATGACACAAAAATCTGCAACAGAGTGGACACATGGGGGGAGGGGGATAAGGGATAATCTGAAAAAGCTGGAAGAATAGTCAAGGGTTTGGAAACTGGGCTTCATAGAAACATGGACTTTGATGGCAGATAAGGACCGCTTGGCCCACCTAGTCTGCCCATTTCCCTACCTACTAGATAAGCTGCAGATCTTATTTCTTTCTACCCCCCAACAAGAATTGCCTTATGTCTGTCCCATGCATTCTTGAATTCTCCCACAGTTTTAGACTACACAACCTAATCAGGAAGGCGGTTCCATGCTTCCACCACCCTCTCTGTGAAAAAATCTTTCCTCACATTGCCCCTAAGCCGTCCCCCCCCATCTTCAAATTGATTCCCCTTGTTCTTGCACATCTATTTTTTCTGAAAGATGCTACCCTCTTAGACTTTGTTGATTCTACTGCGGTACTTAAACGTTTCTATCATGTCCCCCCTTTCCACAAGGGTATACATATTAAGCTCCTTTAGTCTCTCCTCGCATCAATGCCAAAAAGTGCAAAATTTTGCACTGGGGAACAGAAACCCAACAGCAATGTACCAATTGGGGGGAAGTTATTGACGACCACAGAACAGGAAAGAGACCTCGGGGGCTTCATATCTGATGACCTAAAGGTAGCAAAGCAGCGTGATAAGGTATTGGAAAAAGCTAGTAGAATGCTCGGGTGCACAGGGAGAGATATCACAAGCAGAAAAAGGGAGGTAGTTCTTCCCCGGTATAGATTGATGGTGAGGCCTCATTGTAAAAGGCTTGGGATACTGACAGACACACACAAAAGCTTCTTCTTCCAACAGCTTCTTTATTGGAGAACTCCAACATGAAGTAAGGAAATGGCAGTAAAAGGCGGACTGGATTCGTCATCAAAAAAAATAAAAGTTCACAGGCTTTCCAAGGACATAGCAAAACAACAGCAATCAATGCAGCTTCACAATAGTCCAGGTCTTGTATAAGCAAAACAAAAGGCCATTAACACTAGAGCACTAGCTAGGGTGTAAACACTTCAGCACCCTCGAAAACATCTGATCTCCCTCTTGAGAGGGCTGCTATATATGTAGTGAGACTATTTCTGATAGGCTAAAGGTCCTGTCATTCAACCTGTTAAAAATAATTATTGCCTAAATATACTCATTTTTCTCTCAAGATACGGTTATATAGGGCTTTATTAATATTCTTTATTTATATTTAAGCTTTATTCACTTTTAATTATATTTTGGGACGAGAAACTCTGATTTTAGAGTACTAGTCCCTCCTCCCATTGTTCTCCTTCTATAAGACAAACAAAAATATGGCCGGCTGGCCCTTAGGAAAGAGAGTCCACTAGAGAGAGCCCTTTTTTCTCCCAGAGCAGGTAAAACCCTTTTTCTTTGGTTTCCCTTATTATTTCATCCTTACTTTATTCTCCCTCCTGTGTGACTTGTAGTTTCTGGAATGTCAGCATGAGTAAATTAGCAGGCTGACTGCTGAGTGAAACAAACCTTCTGCTCAGCGTCCCTAAAGCAGAAAAGGAACTCCTGAATCACAGGAGAGTCTAACAAAGGCGCGATAGCCTGAACGAACCAGACAGCACTTTAACCTGCTGCCTTTCAGCATTCTAATAGCATGGAAATAGGCGTTTTAGTATTCTGGTCTTTACGAGCTGTGCGACAATGCGCCGCGGTCCTTGCAGCTAAAGAAAACGCCGGGATAGCAAAATGCCAGCACTCGAAAATCTTTGGACAAGCGTTGATATAGGAAAGCTGTTACAGCTTTTCAAAAAGAGAGCAAACCCAGAGGGCAATTTAAACGCAAGAGAGAGTAATTTGAGGGCTTTTATTATACAGAGCTCTTCTAACTTTCTTTGAAATATTTAAAGCTACAGTGTCAGAGGTACAAGACCTCCTTCGTTTTCTGAAAGATATCAAATGTACACGTGACTAGCAAAAAGGGGGGGGGTAACTTGACAAACAAACATGCATAACAATACAAAGCAAAAAAAAAAAAAAGGAAAACAAAAGTGCATCGGTGGCCAGCCTATGCAGGACAAGACTAAACATATATGAATTCACATAGGAGAGACACAAAAGGGGGAGTAGTCACAGTACTACTTTAGTATCTTCCTCAACATATGAAACAAAAAAGAGAACCTGGGTACCTGGGTTATTGTACCCTTTGACATTCTCCTCCCCACTCAAGAAAAAAAATAGTTCAGAGCAGCTTGTCTGGATACAGACAAGTATATACATTTTTTTTTTCTTTTAACAAGAGATACAGATCTCTTATAAATAAGAGATGGAGCCAAAGCCCTTCCACTCTTTAGGCTCCACCTCGGGGTCCCAAATATACTTCCCTTTTACTCCAGTGAATCCTATTTCTTTGTTCTCTGCTGTAAACGGAAAAAGGGAAAAAAATATATATTTTTTTTAATTTTTTATATTTCTTGTGCTATACCCCGAGGTCTGTCTTTATCTATCGTTTGGTTATTTTCATATCCATATCTGGATAGAAAGTCTGCATTTTTATGTTCTGCTCCTTTTCTATGTTTTATTGTAAAACGATACGGCTGCAATGATAAGTACCACCGCATTATGCGGGGGTTTTTATCTTTCATAACATTGAGCCAGCATAATGGGTTATGGTCCGTCCATAATTCGAATTCTGTACCCCACAGATAAAATCGTAGGGCTTCAATAGCCCAGCGTATTGCGAGGCATTCTTTTTCAATGGTAGAATATCTAGTCTCCCGTTCATGCAGCTTCCTACTAATATATATGACAGGATGCTCTTCACCCTCAATTATTTGTGACAAAACTGCCCCATGCCAAAATTTGATGCATGAGTTTGAAGGATAAAAGGGAGTGTAAAGTCAGGGTTACGTAACACTGGTGAAGAGCATACTAATGCTTTGATAGTAGAAAATGCTTCCTCACAAGCAGGGGTCCAAATCACTTTGTCAGGGTGTCGCTTCTGTGTTAAGTCAGTAAGGGGATTAGCTATTATAGCGAAATTTGCTATAAATCTCCTATAATAGCTAGCAAGCCCTAAAAAGGACCTCACATCTTTTTTCGTTTTTGGACAAGGGCTGTTAGCTATTGCTTCAATTTTAGACTTAATGGGTTTTAGTACAACCCCTCCTATTTGAAATCCCAGATATTCTGTCTCTTGCATAGCTATTGAACATTTAGAAGGATTGATGGTAAAGCCTGCCGATGTTATAGTACCTAATACAGTGGCTAGGTGTTGTAAATGGTCAGACCAGGTATTATTAAAAATGACTACATTGTCCATATAAGCAGCACTATATTTAGCATGTGGTAGAAGGAGTTTATCCATAATTCGCTGAAAAGTCGCTGGGGCCCCATGGAGCCCAAACGGCATAACAGTGAAGTGAAATAGGCCAATAGGAGTACTGAAGGTAGTTTTTTCCTTGTCATTAATGTCTAAAGGAATCTGCCAGTACCCTTTAGTCAAATCAAGTGTTGTAATATATTGGGCTTTTCCTAGACGGTCAAGTATATCGTCAATGTGTGGCATTGGGTAGCTGTCAAATTTTGATATTTCATTTAATTTCCGAAAATCTAAACAAATCCGAACCCCGTCTTCCTTCTTTCCAACCACTACAATAGGGAAGTTCCAATCACTGTGAGAGGGTTCTATGATCCCTAGTTGTTGCATTTTACCTAGTTCCTGTTCCACCTCACTTCTTAAGCGTTCAGGTATCCTATATGGCCTTTGCCTTACTGGAGATTTCTGAATAGTGTTAATATGATGGATTACTCCCTTAACTCTCCCAGGTTTCCCTGTAAAGTATTCTGCAAATGGTTGTAATACAGTTTGAAGCTCTGCTATCTGTTGACTGGTAAGCAGAGTATTCATTTTTAACTCATTAATTCCTTCAGGCTTTGATTCCAACCACTGGTATACTAAATCAAGTTCACTGGCGGGAATTTCAGGGTGTATGTAACCCACCTAGCAGTCTTTTTTCCTACCCATTTCTTTAATAGATTAACATGGTATATATTGTTTTTTTTCTTTTTATCTGATAAGGCCACTTGATAGGTTACAGGTCCTGTCCGTTTAGAAATAGTATATGGTCCTTGCCAAGTCATATATAGTTTGTTATCTGAGGAGGGTAATAATAACAAAACATTGTCCCCTTCTTGAAATTCTTTGTTTCCAGTTCCCTTATCATAGTGTAATTTCTGGACACCTTGCTGTTTGATATTAGTTTGGTGGGCAATCCCAATATATTTAGCTATCTTATTTCTAAGATGGCAAATATAATCATTAGGGATCTGACCTGGGGATGCTTGCCCTTCTTCCCATTTTTCCTTCATAAGATCTAATGGACCTCGGGGATTACATCCGTACAAAAGCTTGAAAGGGGAAAACCCAGTGGAAGCTTGAGGTACTTCCCTATAAGCAAACATTAAGTATGGTAATAGTATATCCCACCTATGGCCTTCTTCCTGACAGAACTTACGTAGCATTTTTTTGAGAGTCAGGTTGAATCGTTCAACCAGACTTTCAGTTTGTGGATGGTAAGGGGTGGTATGTATGGCTGTGATTCCTAAAATATTGCACAGTCGTTTTAGTAGTGCTGAACAAAAATTGCTACCCCTGTCTGTCAGGATTTCCTTGGGTATGCCTATTCTACTGAATAGTTTGCCCAGTTCCTCCGCTATTTTTGGTGCAGTGACCCTACGTAAGGGTATTGCTTCTGGATACTTGGTCGTGTAGTCACAGATTACCAATATGTATTGATTACCCTTCAAGCTTTTAGGAAGGGGTCCCACAATATCCATAGCAATCCGTTCAAAAGGAGTAGTTATCAGGGGTATAGGCATTAAGGGAACTTTATCTTTTCTCCCCAGTTGGGCAACTTTTTGGCATTCCGGACAACTTTTACAATATTCTGCCACCTGCTCATGAATACCTGGCCAGAAGAACCTATATAACAGACGTTTTAGTGTACGGTCTCTACCCATATGTCCAGCTAATGGCATGTTATGGGCTAATTCTATCAGTTGTTGCCTATATTGTTGTGGAACTAACAACTGATTCACAATTTCACCACTTTTTGGATTAACACAAATTTTATACCATAGACCATTATGCATTTTATAATTCACAGTTCCTGTAGCATCAGTCACCTGAGAGAAACAGTTCTGTAAACTAGGATCATGTTGCTGTGCAGTTCTAAAGTCTATTACTGACATATCAGAGTCTTTATCAGTTTTACTTTCCTTTTTAACACTTTGAGTCCATTCCTGCTTTTCCCTTCTTTTCTGGGCTTTTGATTTTATTTTTTGCCTTGGACTCCTCAAATATTTCATCAGCAAAAGGGAATACCTGGCCCAGCTTATCCTTAGCTTGAGATCTAGTAACTATTGCTGCAACATTACCAGTTAATAGGCTCTGAAAGTCAGGATGATCATGCCCAGTAAGTATAGGAACAGGTAGATGAGGAACAGCACCTACCCATACAGAATGTGTTCGACTTTGTATGGTTATATCCACAAATTATAAAGAGGGTAATGATGGGTATCTCCGTGGATACAGACTACCTCAGTCCCTTGTGGCATCTGGTCAGACCTTGGGTTCAACAAGGCTGTCTGTACTAAAGTCTGTCTGCTGCCTGAGTCCAGAAGGCCACATACTATGTGCTCACCAATTTGAACAGGCAACATGTATTGACCCCAATTGGCCAATGCTAAATGGGAGGTCTCAGTCTTCTTCTTGGGACAAAACTTTGCAAAGTGGCCTTTTCCTCCACACTCTCAGCAGATAACATCTGGATTATAAATTCGAGGGGGTCTTGGAGTGACTTTAGTACCTGTGGAAGGAGGGAGCATAGGAGCTTTAGTTGTGCTCCCTGGTCTGGAGATAGGGGGTTGGTGTCCAGGTAACATGGTTCCCTTAGGTCGTCCGGGTCGGGCTGCAATAAAGTCCTCTGCTAAGCGGACTGCTGCATCTGAAGTCTCAGGTCGGTGCTCTTTAACCCATAGTTGGACCTCTTGAGGTAAAATCTTAATAAATTGTTCCATCACAATAGTTTCCAAAATCTGGTCCACCGTCCAAATAGTAGGCTGTAACCACTTTCGACATAAGTCTTTTAGACGGATATAAGCGTCTTGTGGGTTGTCAGCAGTCTGGTATTTATAAGTCCTAAACCTTTGACCATATGTTTCAGTATTTATATCATAACATTTCAAGATAGCAGCTTTGACCTGATCATAATCATTTACAAGAGCTACCTCCATGTGACTATATGCCAGCTGTGCCTTCCCAGTAAGATAGGGTGCTAAGCGGATCACCCACTGGTCTCTGGGCCATGTGCATGCTGTTGCCACTCTCTCAAAAGTTGTAATATATGCCTCTATGTCATCACTCTCCGTAAGTTTAACCAGCTTGATGTCTTTGTAACTGCTAGCTGGCTGTGCTGGAGACCTGGCCACCCCCAAGGCTTGTATGGCTCTTAATGTGTCTGACCATCTGGCTTCATACTCCTTTTTATCCCTCTCCCTCTGTCTTTCCAATTCCATTTGATGCATACATAACCATCTTACCAATTCATGAGTCTCTAGAGGGGGCACTTCTTCCTCCACTTCACCACCCGAAGCTTGCAATTCTGGTTCTGCTTCCATCTTAGACACGGGTTTTGCTTCTTTTTTCCTTACAACTGGTCCCAGTCCAGACAGTATAGGCAATTGGAAAGCTGCTGTAACCGAGCGAGTAGCTACTCCTGGATAGGTTTCATGTTCCACCTTCTCCTTCTGCATATGTAGAGTCGTCAGACAATTGGAGTCTTATACAGACCCCCTAGTTGGATGTAGTTCCAACCAGTATCCCACTTCTGACACCAGTGTAAAAGGTTTGGGATACTGACAGACTCACACACAAAAGCTTCTTCTTCCAACAGCTTCTTTGTTGGAGAACTCCAACATGAAGTAAGGAAATGGCAGTAAAAGGCGGACTGGATTCGTCATAAAAAAAAATAAAAGTTCACAGGCTTTCCAAGGACATAGCAAAACAACAGCAATCAATGCAGCTTCACAGTAGTCCAGGTCTTGTATAAGCAAAACAAAAGGCCATTAACACTAGAGCACTAGCTAGGGTGTAAACACTTCAGCACCCTCGAAAACATCTGATCTCCCTCTTGAGAGGGCTGCTATATATGTAGTGAGACTATTTCTGATAGGCTAAAGGTCCTGTCATTCAACCTGTTAAAAATAATTTTTGCCTAAATATACTCATTTTTCTCTCAAGATATATAGGGCTTTATTAATATTCTTTATTTATATTTAAGCTTTATTCACTTTTAATTATATTTTGGGATGAGAAACTCTGATTTTAGAGCACTAGTCCCTCCTCCCATTGTTCTCCTTCTATAAGACAAACAAAATATGGCCGGCTGGCCCTAGGAAAGAGAGTCCACTAGAGAGCCTTTTTCTCCCAGAGCAGGTAAAACCCTTTTCTTTGGTTTCCTTATTATTTCATCCTTACTTTATTCTCCCTCCTGTGTGACTTGTAGTTTCTGGAATGTCAGCGTATGTCAAGCGAGTAAATTAGCAGGCTGACTGCTGAGTGAAACAAACCTTCTGCTCAGCGTCCCTAAAGCAGAAAAGGAACTCCTGAATCACAGGAGAGTCTAACAAAGGCGCGATAGCACGAACGAACCAGACAGCGCTTTAACCTGCTGCCTTTCAGCATTCTAGCCATGGAAATGGCGTTTTTAGTGATTTGTGGTCTTTACGAGCTGTGCGACAGTGCGCACGTTCGCGCAGCTCGTAGAGAACACTGAGATAGCAAAAAATGCCAGCACTCGAAAATCTTTGGACAGCATTGATATAGGAAAAGCTGTTACAGCTTTTCAAAAAGAGAGCAAACCCAGAGGGCAATTTAAACGCAAGAGAGAGTAATTTGAGGGCTTTTATTATACAGAGCTCTTCTAACATTCTTTGAAATATTTAAAGCTACAGTGTCAGAGGTACAAGACCTCCTTCGTTTTCTGAAAGATATCAAATGTACATGCGACTAGCAAAAAGGGGGGTAACTTGACAAACAAACATACATAACAATACAAAGCAAAAAAAAAAAAAGAAAACAAAAGTGCATAGGTGGCCAGCCTATGCAGGACAAGATTATACATATATGAATACACATAGGAGAGATACAAAAGGGGGGGAAGTAGTCGCAGTACTACTTTAGTATCTTCCTCAACATATGAAACAAAAAAGAGAACCTGGGTACCTGGGTTATTGTACCCTTTGACATCCATCTACAGTACTGTGTCCAATACTGGAGTCCCCATCTCTGGAAAGACATATATCAGGAGGAAGTGAAACAGAAACATAGACTTTGACAGCAGATAAGGACCGCTTGGCCCACCTAGTGTGCCCATTTCCCTACCTAGAAGATAAGCTGCAAATCTTATTTAACCAACAGCCTATATATTCCTACCCCCCACAAAAATTGCCTTATGTCTGTTCCATGCATTCTTGAATTCTCCCACAGTTTTAGACCCCACAACCTCCTCATGAAGGCTGTTCCAGAGGTGGTACAGAACAGGGCAACCAAAATGGTGTATGGCCTGCAACAGAAGCCCTATGAGGAAAGACTCAAGGAATATATATATGCATTCTCTAAAGGATAAGAGGGACATGATAGAAACCTTCAAATACCTCAAGTGTATTAATAAGGTACAGGAGGGTAGCATTGTATATAGAAAGAGATGCTCAAGGACAGGGGGCATGATAGGAAGCTGGAGTGGGGGGGTAGCTCAGAGGGGATGTGAGGAAATCTGTCTTGATGGAAAGTGTGGTAGACATCTGGAGCAGCCTCCCAATGGAGGTAGTGGGTACTAAAATAGTAGCATGCATGGGGTAGACACAAGGGGACCATAGTAATATGGATGGGCTGGGAAAAACCAGAGGCTGAGTAGGGTAGCACCGTAGGTAGGGAAATTAGGGCAGACTAGGTGGGCCAAGAGGTTCTTATCTGCCCACAACTTCTATGTTTCTACGAAAAGAATTGAGAAATCTCAGATCTTTTGGCTGTTACCCTGAAGAAGAATTTTGAGTCAGGTGACTTTTTCCCACTGGATGTAACAGGTTCACTTTGTTGGCTGTTGCCTGTCTGTAGAAACACATAAATGTACAGGCCATTTGTGGCATTTATTCTCAATTTTTAATACTAGTTAGTCATCCCATATGTGTTCCTGAAACTATAGAACTCTCTTTTCACAATGTAGTTCTGTGACATTCTGAAGGTAACCAAGCTGTTAAAGTCACAAGATGAACTTATTAAGACTACAAAGTTTTTTTGGGGGAAGGGGGGCAGTTGATTAACAAAGTCATGTGTGCTATACCTGGTTAAACAACTAAATAAAATAAATAAATAGTTACTTAGGGCCCACAGCCTGTGATTTTGCTCAAATATTAAAAGTGCTTTTTACGGCTGTGTGGGCAGAGCTCCACAGATGTTTGACTATCTCTGTAGGAGAACAGCTGGTCCCCTCCAGAATGCAACCCTGTGTGCTCCTACAGTGATGCGGCAACATCATGACAGCTCTGATTTCATAGGCACCGTCCTCTGCGATGGAGCTCCCCTTTGCAGCATGGTAGCCACCATCCCTACAGTGCACTACTTCACGAGCACACTTCTGCTACAACTGTGCATGCGCAAGTATCGTGCATAATTCAGTTTCTCTCCAGCCACCGTCTTTTGAATGTCAAACCATCGCCGCTCCAAAATTGGTGCTCTAATATCACTGCCACCACTCTGTGACCCTTGCTACCACCTCTCCCATATCATCGTTGCTCTGAGAGCTGTGCTGCAACTGCTGTGCTGCCCAGACAGGTAAGAGCTCACCACATTCATGTTGGCTCTGACTAGAGTTTGTTTTGTACATGCAGCAGCAATAAAACCTGTAATACTGTGAGCTATTACTTTCTGTAACTCTTTATTTGCCGTGACTGTATTTGGTATGTCTATAATGTTTCCTGACTGTATTTGGGATGTCTGTAATGTTTCCTGATGCAGAGCCTTTGTAAATGAGTCTGTGACTTAAAGGTTGTAAATCCTAAAGAATATTAAATAAAATAAAGCCTCTACCTCAGCTGTTCTGGTGAACTTTAAAGTGTTTCCTGATAAATAAGGACACAGTTACAAAACAATTGAGATGAGTTCAAATACATGCTCAGTTGTCAAGCAGAAATATACCTTTTCCTCCTGACAAAACATAGAATTTAATTAGAAACATAGAAACATAGAATCTGTCGGCCGACAAGGACCATACAGCCCACCTAGTCTGCCCATTTCCCTACCTGGTTTGGCAATCACTGCTCTGATCTGGCTTGCCTTTCCCCACTCCACTACACAGCAGGGTGCCTTTATGCTTATCCCATGTGCTTTTGAATCCCCATATTGTTTTCACTTCCACCACCTCCACTGGTAGACAGTTCCATGAATCCACCACACTCTGTGAAAAAATACTTCCTTGCATTCCACCTAAGCCTCCCTCCCTCACTCCAGCTTCATGTTATGTCCCCTTGTCCTTGTGCACTTTCTTCTCTGAAATATGCTCCCCTCCTGTACCCTGTTTATTGGTCTAAGGTATTTTAAAGTCTCTATCATATTCCCTCTCTTCATTCTCTCTTCCAGTGAATAGATGCTTAGTTCTTTGAGTCTTTCCTCATAAGGCTTGTGGTGCAGTCCATGTTTCATTTTTGTTGCTCTTCTCTGGATTGCTTCCATTCTGTCTATGTCCTTAATGAGATATGGACACAGTATTTCAGATGAGGCCTCACCAGTGATCAATACAGTGGCATCATCACTTCATTCCTCCTTCTGGTTATGCCCCTTCCTATGTACCCCAGCATTCTGTTTGCCTTCCCCACTGCTTTTTCACATTGTTTAGCTGACCTCAGGTCATTGGATATGATAACCCCCAGGTCTCTATCCTGATTTATGGTGGCTAGAACCTGCCCTCCCCCCATCCTGTATTCCCCTCTTTTGTTTCTGTGTCCCATGTGCATTATCTTGCACTTCTTAGCATTGAAACCCAACTGCCAAACCGTTGACCATTCCTCCAGTAGTCTTAAGTCATTTCTCATTTTATCTAGCCCCTCCTGTGTGTTGACTGTGTTACAGATCTTGGTGTCTTCTGTGAACAGACATACTTTCCCCTCCAGTCCCTCTGCAATGTCACTTATGAAGACATGTAATAGAACTGGACCCAGCACTGATCCAAGTGAAACCCTGCGGGTCACCTCCCCCTCTTCTGATTTTGTGCCATTTACTACCACCTTCTGGGTCCTGCATTTTAGCCAGTTTCCAACCCATTTTACCACTTCAGAGCCTTCACCCAGATTCCCCAATTTGTTAAGCAACCTTCTATGAGGAATGGTGCTGAAGGCCTTACTGAAATCCAGGTAGGCCACATCCACTGCCCCTCCGTGATCCACCACCCAGGTTACCCAGTCAAAGAAATTGATAAGATTAGTCTGACGGAACCTAGCTTCAGTGAATCCATACTGCCTTGGGTCTCTTGCACCGCTTGACTCCAGGAACTTCACTACCCTCTCCATAAGCATTGACTCCATCAGCTTCCCCACCACTGAGGTAAACTTACAGGTCTGTAATTGCCTGCCTCCTCCTTACTTCCAGTCTTGTGTAGGGGGACCACGGCTACTCTCCTCCAGTCCCCAGGAACCTCCCCCATTTCTAGTAATTGGTTGAAGAGGGTTGTCAGCGGACCTGCTAGGACTTCCCTGAGTTCCTTAAACACTCGCAGTTAATCCCATTTGGCCTCATTGCCTTGTCTGTCTTTACTTTTCCTAGTTTCTCCAAGACTCTATCCACCATAAATGGGCTGTTGTAATGATGTTTCTGAAGCTTAGTTCTAGCATCAAACAAATACGGTTTCTGTTGTTAGGTTTGTATTTTGGTTGGCCTGCTGGCACAGTGGTAGTGTTACTGCCTGTGATGCTGATTAATTGAGTTCAATACTGAGCTCTGGAGTTGGAGAGCTAGCCAGGGAGGTGGAGGATCAAGCATCCAAGGGACTGCTGTGCTCCTCTAAGGGGTTGGGGGTCATAGATCCTAGCACTTGCCTGATGCCTGGCGGAGATCAGGTGTTGGGCATGCCAAGCCATCAAGATGTATAGTAGATGTGGTGGGCATCAACTAAAGTCATATAGGAGCAGCAGCATGCATCATGACAGCACTGCATGTACACACCTCGTGAGGGGCAAAGAAAAGAGGAAAATAACACTGACCAGTAGAATGACATCAGTCTCCCACAGGTCCTGCACTCAGCTATCCATGCAAGAGTCTGTGCAACCCATATTCTGTCTTTGGTGCAGTTTGGGGACCCTGCCAACCCCACCATGGGAGTAATCCTTGGAAGGAACAGCTGGACAAGGTAAGTCCTGCAGGACACCTGAGTGACAGGGCTGTTGGAGACAGGAGGTTGGGGTCTGTTCAGTGCAGGGGGAATAATCAAATAAACAATAAAGGTTTTTGTGCAAGTGGAGCAGGGCTGCAACGGTACAGTGACAAAAAAAACATTTAGCTTAGTTCAAGTTAAAAATGCATATTTATTGTTCCATATAGTACATAGCAGTACACTCACCAGATGCTAAAGTTTCCACATCACTCTGTCATTTTCTCAAGCTAGAGAAAGCATCAGAGTGATGTGAAAACGTTTGGTGTCTGGTGAGGGGTGCTGCTGCTATGTTTTATATGGAACAATAAATATGTTTTTTTAACTTGAACCAAGCTAAATGGTCTTATTTTCATTGTACTGTTCCAGCCCCGCTCCACTTGCACGCTGTTGATTTCTTCATAATTGCTCCGGTTATGCTTTCATGCAGCTACCTTTTCGTCTGCTTTTGTTAAAAAAAGTTTGTATTGCACTAAATCAAAAGCAAACCAAACATCTTCATAGCTGTATCATAATGTTGTATCCTAATGTATTCATGCTGAACATCACTATCACATCCCATTGGGACCCAACTCTCAGGACTTTGGTGCAGGTGCCCCCTTTGTACTGGAATCAGATGCATGGTCTCTCACACACCCAGAGTTTGCAGCAACCATGAGGGGTTTGACTGAGGGTCCTGTCAAATCCCCCCTGCTGGCAAAACACTGGTCCAGCTGCAAAATTAGGGGGAGAAGGAAGCCTGGATGGTCACGGGACAAGACAGAGGAACCTGTGGAGGTGCCATCGTGGGCAAAGGGGGCACAGCTCTTGTGCCAATCTACAGAGGTTGCACTGGGTGGATGTGCCCTGGACAGTTGAAAAGAGCCTCTAGGACTGGGTACTCCCTGGTAGTCAATGACTAACCTTGTCCCAGACACCCAGATTCTACCAGCCCTGGCACCTGTCCAAGAGCTTACACAGTCCCCCACATGTGGTGGCTGGCTTTGGCAGCAGGGTACTAGGTACAGTCAGTGGATGGTGATGTCCCTTGTGCACTGTGACCTTCCCCTGCTGAACAGCCTGCCATGTGGAGCCATGCTGATTCCCAAGTACACTGTCAGGGACTATGTAGGCCCTGGGATGGGTACCAGGGCTCATGGTCCCTGAGGGTCCAGAACAAGGTCCGTGCTTGCCTACCAGGGAGTAGTCAGCCCTGCTCTGACCAGCTGTTTAGGGCACATCTGCCTGGTACCACCTCTGTACCCTGCCACAGCTTCTGTGCCCTTGACACCCACTATGGCACCTCCTCAGGTCACTCTGCCCTGTCCCATGTACTTGCAGGCTCCCCTCTCACTCACCCCCCCCTACTGACCTCAGGTGCAGGGCTGTTAAACCAGCTAATAGCGCTCTATCCTCAGCCCTGGCTTGCAGCCATAACGGGGCTTCCAAAATCCCAAATTAGAGGATGCTGCAGCCCTGCCATGGCACAAACCCCCTCACATCCTGGCACACCACCTCTTCTGGTGCAAGACTGGCACAGAGCAGGTTCAGTACAAGGCATCCTGATTTTGACACAGCCTGCATTTCACAATCAGGATTGCCACAACGTTTGGTGCAAGGTGCCACTTGCACCAATTCATTTTGGTGCAGGCACCTTATACCAAATTTTGGCATTTAAAAATCAGGCCCATAATGTTTTATAAATTTACATCAAACCATGGGAGTAGAATATTGTGGGCCATTATCCATACAAAATTAAACTGTGGCACAGGCTATTATGCATTTGACAAGTCAAGATTTAAATCTAACTCCCTAGCACAGCAGGCCCATTACCTTATCTACTGAACAACCACTTTTTAAGGGAAAGAAAAGGAATTTGGTTTTATATAGTACCTATATTTATGCAATAGGTGTGGACACAAAAGACGTTACATAAATGCTGCTATCTAAGCTACTGTGTACATAAACTTTGTTGATACATTATCAGCATTTATGTACATAGTCGCTATGTCATCTTTCATTTATGTATATAGTAGCTATACTGCTCTCCCCCCAACCTGCCCACCAGAACTACTTTCATGGTTTCAGTCTTCCCCTTCAATTTTCAAGCAGCACATTTCAAGAACCACAACTGCTATACACAATTTTCCACAAATTAAAAAAAAAAAAAACTGCCTGTTACACCATAGTGCAGCATTACAACAATCATTTGGTCAAAATACATTTTCATAAATGTATATGTTCTTTTCCTTTCCCATCATCTCTTAACACTCACACTGTGGTGTCCAGCCCGTCATGCCCATCCAACTTTCTCCCCACCAACCTGCCTCCCAGTTCACTCATGCATGGCTCCATTTTGAAAAAAAAAAGATCTTCCCTCATACCCAGTGCTAAAAACAAAACGAAAAACAACAAAACAAAAAAAAACCTTTCTGAGCCCCAAAACTACTTGACTGCATTCCCAGTGCACTTGCTCTGAGAACTGTCGAACCACCCGCTCTCACCATGTTTCTTTCTTTCTAGCTCCTTCTCTGCAGCTCGCATATCAAAACACCATCACTCATCCTTTTCTGAAATGATGGTCTCCATATCAGCCACACAAACAGTGAACAGAAGTTTTTTAAATATTTTTTTTTTATCTGTTCTACCTAGCACTCTACATATACCTCTCACCTGACAGTCCAGCAGTGCTTCTGTTCTCCCACTCTTCGGTCACTCGCAACAACCTTGGCAGTGCTCATTCCTGTTTGTCCCTCTGATCCTTCACAAAGACAAATAAATAAAAAAAAATACATAAAAAAGCAATCCCCAACTCCCCCATTGTAGATAAACCATACTGAAGTTGTTGCTCTAAATGGCACTTGCTCAAACACTCGCTCACTAAACACAGATGCCATCTTCCCTTGAAAATTTTAGAAATCTGCTCACTTAAACAATCAGTGGCAATGTAGAGCAGCAGATGCCAACTACATCATGCAGTATCCATGGCAACGACCATGGCAATTGCACATCTCTCAAGCGGAGGAGCATATTTTCATAAAAGTAAGTATGAAACTTTAAAATTAGAAAAATTAATAACAGCACTTTAAAAGACACAAGGTCCCTGCCTATTGTATACATGAAATACTCAATGAAATACCTTGTGGAACAAAAGATTTTTCACTCATGCCGTTTGACCTTGGACACATCACTTGTGCTTTATGTCACTGGTGAAGTTACCCAAGGCTAAACAGCACAAGTGAAAATAAATCCTTTATTCCACAGGTTCCCATTCTGTATCCTTTATATACTTTAAAGCATAAACCCCTTTCCTACCTATAGACAGTTTCATTAGCCATAGGCAAGTAAAAATATTGTATATGTGAGCTGGAGGGAGGCTATGGAATGTTCAGGTACAGTAGGTAAACATTGAAAGGTAGAATGATTTGCTCAAAGTCAGACAGAGTAGCCTGAGGGATTTAAACCCATGTCCCCACAGTCTCAATCTGTATGCTGGCCACTAGGCTATACTGTCTTGTGCATGACATAATAAGCAACTGCACAAGCACATATGCATTATCCAGTGATACAAGACTGTGAATATGATATTATTAAAATGACAATAAGAATTGTCAGCGTACGTGGCAGGACTATGCACCCATCAGCACAAATGTACATTACATGAAAATCAAAGCCAGTTTGCTTTAGTATTGGCTTAGCCGTATCAAAGAAATGGTCATTAAAACATTTATTGGTGATTTTCTTTGCATCATAAGTATGGTGCAGCTGTGCCATGGTTAGGTGAATTGTCATCATCACAAATGTGCACTGTGTTCCTATTTAGACATCAAGATAACTGGTGGAAGTATATTTTTTCTGAATCTACTAAATTGGAGACCTGGCTATACCCCGTGTGTCTGTAAAATGGAGAGTTTTGAAGAAAGTCTGAAGAATTTGACTATTAGGGTAGAGTAAACAGTTTTCTTTGTAAAACACAATATTACCCAAAGTACCAGAATGGTCCCATTAGAAACTGTTTTACTTACAAATGTTTTAGAGCAGAACAATGTATTTTGAGTTTTCACAATAAGTCTTGTAACATTAAAACTCTGCTGATAGGGTCTTAGCTATGAGCAAAGCTCAAGCCGCCACATATCAGAAACTGTCAACAACCTCTGTAAATTTTTGAGACATCTGTTACTTATCAAACAAGCAGAATATTTTCCTGCATTAATCTCAGCTAGGCCAGCCCCAGCTTTCATTTCAAAAGGCTGGGCGTTATATCTTCAAAAAAAGAGTTGCCCAGTTTCTTCGGATGCAGCTGGTTCTGATAGCTTTGAAATCTGAGCATGTCATGAAGATGTTGATGTGCTTGTTGCAAGCAGCTTGTGGTGAGAGGGACACCACTAATTAATGAAAGACTTTCTACAGTTTGCTAATACTAGCTAGGCCAGGAGTTTTTTCATCTTCCCCTTTGCTTTTGTAAACATTTTCAAGGGTTCTTTTAAGTGACAAATAATTGGCCATTAAAGGGGGTTGATCTGGGTTCAGTCCACACGTGCCAACCACCCTCTGCACTGCAAGTCACTCTATATAGCTTGTAAAAAATGAAGACATTATCTTTTAAGCAATCTTTGTTTTGTCTCTGAGGATGCAATCCCACTTTGGGCAACAAACATAAGACTAAAGAAATAAAACAGTATGAATGATTATTTTTAATAATATTGATGGCTATTTGAATAGCATGCTACACCATCAGTAAAGCTTCTTCCAAAACACTGAACAGGAACATATGTTGCATGCTCTTCAACTTTTTTCCATGATCTGATCAGCAAGCATACATTGTTTGAACTGTTGACAATGTGTAAGATATGTATTAAGGGAAAAACAACTCAGTTTTCAGTTTTCCTGTAGACCATGATAAAAACCAAATTTAATAATACTGCAGGTTCTATGGGTATCAAGACTTGTACTACATATACATTTAATTTTCACAAACCATTTGCTCTTGTTATTTTGGTAATAAAAATGCATCAATGAAAATAATGTCTGAACTGATTATGTACTGTAATATATGAACATATGAACGTACGAATTAGCAGAGCCCATTTACTTGTGTTGCCATTGCGCAATGCCCCACCTCCCTTTGCACCTTTACCTTCCCGTTAACTCTGACCAAACCCCTTTTGAAACACCCAACCATTTTCTGGTTGACAACCTCTCTGGGTAGCTCATTTCACCCACACTCTCTCTGTAAAGAAATGTCTCCTGACCTCCTTCATGAACCTTCCACTCACTAATTTATAGCTGTGATCCTCATGTTCCTATTCTCACTGAGACTAAAGAGATTCCCAAGTTCTACCTTGCTTATACCCTTGAGGCACTTGAACGTTTCTGTCATTTCAACCTGCTCCATTCTATCCTCCAACAAGTACATATTCAGATTTTTAAGCATTTCCTCATACTGTGTGGGAGATTGTATTGACCCTTTACAATATTCATAGTCCTTCTCCATACCCCAGCTGGTTTATGTTCTTTTTGAGGTAGGGTCTTTTGTACTGTATACAGTGCTCCAGATATGGGTGCACCATGGACAAAAGGAACAAAGTGGAGCAGCACAAAAGACACCAAGCACAATCTCTGAATTAAGATCGATTTATTGAAAGAGAGCTAAAATGTGTACATATAGCACAATATACAAGTGTAGGCTCTGTACATATAGGGCTCGATTCTCAAAGGTTGATGCAGGGCTTGCACAAGCCTGTGTCAAACCCTGCGCTGCCCCAAATACGTTGCTGCACCTTGCATCCAATTCACAAAGGTTGTGCACATTTGCAACACTTTACAACTTTTACTGTGGCTTGTGCCAAATATTTGGTGCAAACCCTATAAAAAAAGTCCTCAAAGTTAGACCAGCAAAAGCTGGTCTAACTCACAGCATGTAGGATCTTGATTGCTGCCTAAGGAATGCTGTAAGCCCCATGCACCCTGTGTTTGGTGCACCTGGGGCCTGCCGCATTCCACCTATTTTGAGAATTGAGTCCAAAGAGTACAAAAAGTACACAGAAATGCACAAATGTACAACAGTACTTAAACGCAGGAGGAGACCAACAAATGAGACAAATACATGCCAACTTTTCACCTCAAATGGAGGCTTAGACTGGGAGTGCACCATCGATCTGAACAACTTCAGGATCACCTCCTTCCTTCTGCTTGTGAAACCCCTAGCTATGCAATCCAGCATCCTGTTTGCTCTTGCTGCTTTTTTGAATTGCATAGAGGTCTTCAGGTTGTTCTT
Source organism: Neoceratodus forsteri (assembly GCA_016271365.2). Taxonomy (NCBI): domain Eukaryota; kingdom Metazoa; phylum Chordata; order Ceratodontiformes; family Ceratodontidae; genus Neoceratodus; species Neoceratodus forsteri. The sequence goes on along the minus strand of CM028133.1, from coordinate 590,800,376 downwards.
TATAGCTGTCCCCAGGCCCTTCTCCTCCTCTGATACTGATTCTGTGACCATCACACCCCCAGGTTTGTATTCAGCCATTGGGGTCTTCCATCCTAGAGTATGTGCATGCCTTTGCACATTTTAGCATTGAAACCCAGCTGCCAGATGCCAGACCACCATTCTAACTTTGCTGGGTCCTCTATAAGATCCATGAGTCTCTCCCAAGTGTCCACTCTCCCACAGAGCTTGGTGACATCTGCAAAGGGGGCAGATTTTGCCTTTTATGCCATCTCCAATATTGTTCATGAACTCAGTGAACAACACTGGCCTGAGCACCAACCCCTTCAGAACCCCACTGATGACCTCCCTCATTCCCTGAAAGTTCTCCTCCCACCATCACCCTTTGGGTTTTCTCCCCAATGTAATTAGTTACCAACCAGGTCACTTCATTAACTGCTCCTAGGTCCTTCAATTTTTTGATCAACCTCTCATGGGAGATTGAGTCAAAGGCTTTGCTAAAGTTGAAATATAATATGTCTACTGGCTGCCCCTTGTCCACTGCCTTCATAACCCAAAGAAGTCATTCAGATCAGTTTGGGCATGACCCTCCTGACATGAATCCATACAGGCTGTCTCCCTGAAGCCTACTAGTTTCAAGGAACTTCACTAACCATTCTTTGAGGATGATTTCCATCAACTTGCCAACTATTGAGGTCAAGCTGACCAGCCTGTGGTTCTTTGGGTCATCTCTTGTCCCACTCTTCCCTTGTCCCACTCTTATGAGTTCTCCAGTCCCATGGCACAACTCCTGTTTCTAGCAAGCAGTAAACAAGTTCATCAGAAGGCTGCAAATAATGCCATCATCTCACTTAGTACCTTGGAGTTCACACCATCTAGCACAGGGGATTTGTCTTCCTTGAGGGCCTTGAATCCCCTGTTGACTGAGTCTTCCTTAATCATTATCTCCCACCTCCCCCCCCCCCAATTCCCTATCCCATCTTTACCTAAGGCACGGGACTATCCTTTTCCTTCAAGAAAATGGAGCAGAAGTATTCATGTGGACAATCCACAAAATAAACACCTGTATACAATTGGCAGAATGTTGCTACTAGATTAACCCATGTTTATTTTAACTGTTGTGATTGACAGAATGCTCAGTGACTATTTGAAATCCAGTAGTTTATGCTTGTGTACCTATTTGAATACCACTGGTTATAACTGAGATAGATTGTTTAAAAATCCAATGATCAGTACTGTGGAGAGATGTTTGAGAAATAGTAAGAACATGTAAGGTTTGGAGAAGATTATATTATGCATATTGCAACACCAGCAACAAAAAAGAGAGTTTTACCCTGCAGATTAGTAGAATGTAGCATAGAAAACAAGATTAGCACTTTAAATGGCAGCTATGGTTAACATGGACTACAAAAGTAAACATACAATCCAGTGACTGCAAGTGTGGACTTTAGGTTTTCATTTCCATCAGCAACTTAAATGTGAACAATAACTGATTCCATATATGGTTTACATTGCTAAAATTACAGACATTACTTAAAGTATTTTCAATGTCAAGAACACAATTTTGTATTACAAATAAAAATCCAGCAGTAACAATATTTACATGTAACTGACAGTAAATGAATGTTTCACATTAGAATTACAGCAGTGTTTTTCTACCCACAGAAAACCATGCATTTTGAAACAATCTCTAACTGATCCACATGATCACTCAAAATTCAATGATTCCCACTGCCACTAGCTTGACAATCACTTTAATCTCTTTCTGATTGAGCTACAGTTAACTTCTGAGTCCTATTGAGCACACCTAATTCTTCCTGGCATGGCAGAAGCACCTCTGCTAAGCAATTCATAACATCAGTGCATTTTTGATCAAAGCAAGACAGTACATGAGTAGGTACAGTAAACACTAAAATAATAATGTTAATCATTAAAGTGATTATGTTATGCTTTCAAGCCCTTATGGTTTAGTGTTACTTTATTATGCATCATTTAAATGACTTGCATTATATGGGAGTGCTTACTACAAGAAAATCACACCCCTCATTCTGAGGCCATGACCTCCAGTGGGACTTTGGGAATGATGAAGAAGAGATAGCAGAATAAATGAGATACTGTATAAGATAAGAATTTAAAAGACTGAATGAGAGCAAAATGACACAGGAACTTGGTGTGTCAATCAGGGAGAGTTCTGCTTTACAAATACTGTACTTATCTCAGCGTATTTTCAAAAATAGCTGACTGTTCCCAATTGACCTTGCAGTTGATGAGTTTGTGTCATCTTGTTCTGTTGTCCTGGTGAGCACTTTGACATCTTGTAAGTCTAATTCTAATCAATTATTCATGAGCCTAGCAAGGCTCCTGATTTCCTCCTGAATTGGTCATCAATGACTCAGAAATTATTGATCCAGCTGCCAGCTGATGCTGTGGGGCATGCATGGCTTGCACCATACAACATAAACCTAAAGGTAAGTAAAGTAAACCAGGAAAAATGAAAGTTGTTATTGCAATTAGACTTATATTAGCTATAATATGCACTGTTATTCACTATTAGTAGCTTATATTACAGTATATTAGAAAACTGTGGTCCGCCGGCCCATCAGCGCAGTGGTTAGATTTCCATCTGCGACGCCGGCAACCCAGGTTTGGGAACGGACCCGGGTCGCTGGAGGGCCGGCCGGAGGGAGAAGGATGGAGCATCTGGAGACAGCTATCCTTCTCCCGGGGGGAGTGTGGGGATGCACACCGGTGCATGCTGACTTCTGGTGGAGGCTGGGAGCACAGCAGTGATGCCTGGGTACTGTGCTCAAGGGGAGTGACAGATGTCGGCGTATGCCTTGACATCAGGAGGTCACTCCCCACAGAAAACCAGGAAAATGCTTTCTGGCTGGCCGGATGATGGTCTCTCTGTCCTCCGCTGGCACCAATCCCATGACCGACACACCTCAGCAGTACCCTGGGCCAATAAAATAGTGCGCTGGCCACCCCCACTGGTGCCTTCCCCCTTGGAGGAGGGGAACCCACCCGGCGAAGGGTTATGCCAGGTTACCCGGGGGGGGTACTGCCATATGAGGTTGGTAGCTGGTGCGGGAGTCGGGGCAGGCAGTTGGGAGGGACGTTAGAGACCCAAAGGAGTGGGCAGCCAGGAAGAAGGGGAGGCACAAAAAAAAAAAAAAGAAAACTGTGGTCCAAGCTGCATGTCTGCTATACTGTGAAAAGTTCAAAGTGTGTGTCAGCCATAGACCTGAGGCTGCCAGGTTCAGGTAATCAAATGAACCCCATGTAGTTCACAGCAATTCACATTTCAATCAAGTGTTTGATCCTTCACCTTCTAGAATACATCCCTCCATCTAGCAATTTCTGAACCATATCTGACCGGTAATGAGGACAAACATTTTTTTTTTTTTTACTGGAGCTAAGCTGCATGTCTGATGCACTGGAAGATCACATTGTATATCTACTTAAGATTCTCGGTCAATAGGTCTGGCAAATCTTTTACCGCATGCACATCATAGCCCTACAAAAATTTCAATCAAGTAATTGATCATTCACCTTCTGAAATGTATTCTGCCCCTTCCCCACATTTGTGGCTATTCTTGAACCATTTGCTAGGCTTCTATTAATGAGTTCATACAACAGTTTTTTGCAACTGGAGGAATGGTGAAGATGGAAAGAAAGCAAACATTTGAAGAAAGTAACTTGCAATGCTCTCATAACATTTTTTATCAAATATGATATACTTATTTATTATTGTGACTATTTATTACTGATTAATTAAATATATCAATATTCAAAAAACATGGGATGTGCTATAACTACAGCTATGGGGCCGTATATTCAAAGGGGTTGCACCTGGCACAACAGAGGTGCACCGGCACAACCTGCATTGCGCCCCAGTGGGATACTGAGATGGCTGCCTGGCGCAGCGCAAATCCCGATGCACCAGGGCACAATGTAAACATATGCAGTGCAGATGCAGGGGGCGTTGCCATGCATATGCGGCACGTCCTGATATTCAGCCTGAGATGTGCGGTACATAAGTTGGTGTAGCTCTGCATTGCGCCTCATAGGGGGGCTCAAAGTTGAGCCCGTAGAATGTGTGAACAACTCCTGGCCACCCACAGGTGGGCCTCTGTAGTGGAGGGCACAACACAGCAGCTGACAGCTGTGGGTTGCTACCCACCCACCCAGCACACCATGCACAAGCACCCACATCCCCCTGGCGGTCTAGTGGTACCCCCTCCCACTTGATTCCCCAATCGCTGGTAGATGTCTGAAGGTATCTCCCTGGTAGTCTAACGGAACCCCCATCCCATTTCCATGATCACAGTACATCACTGTAGATCACATCCCTGGTGATTCAGTGGCACTCCCACCCTCCTCCCACACAGACCCCATGCCCACCCCTCCCCCCCATCATTGGAAGGCTGCCTGCACCCGTCTGCATACCACCCAGCTGCCTGCCAAATTACAGGTACAGTATGGGCTGGCTCATTGGTCTCCAGTGTGGACCAATGAGCTTGCAGGCATACAATACAGACAGTCCCAGATATGGAATGGAGTCATTCATAAAGCTGGGATCTGGTGCATAGTATGCACTGTAAGCCCATTGGTCCACACTGGGGACCAATGGCCTTACAGCTCTATACTGTACCTGCCATTCAGCGGCAGCTGAGCGGTATGCAGGCAGGATGCAGCCGCCCGCTGATGACAGGGTGGGGGGGGTGGGCACAGGGTCTGTGTGGGTGGAAGGGTGGGGATGCCACTGATCAACAGGGATGGATCTACAGGGATGTATTGTGATCACAGAAACGGGTTGGGGGGTCCACTAGACTGCTAGGGAGATACTTTTCAGACATCTACCAGCGATCGTGGACTCGGGTGGGAGGGGGTGTCACTAGACCACCAGGGGGTTGCCATGCAGATGGCTACCTGTGTTCCGGGAAATGGATGGGGTGGATTCCACTGGCCCACCAGGAATGGTTGTGTGTACAGTGTTTGGAACCCAGGGATGGGGTTGGGCCTAGCCTGCCAGAGACTGTGCATTCCGCTTTGGGGCGGAGGATGCCCCGGGATCCCCGATGCACATGTCATGCTGTGCAAGGCCAGGCGCATGTCGCCTGCCGCCCTGCATAAGGCATGCAAATGGGGCCGTAATAACATGCAAATGGCCCCATTTGTGCCTTGCATATATTACAACCTCATTTGCATGCCCCCCGCTGAATATCGCGGGTGATGCGCCTAGTGCACCTGCACTTGTGTTGGCTCATCTCCGTGCCCCCAAGCTGTGGCTTGCACCTGGCGCAGTGCCACTGTGCCATGCACAGTGCATTCACTGCCCTTGCCATATTCAACAGTGCTGCACCATGGTGCAACACTGTTGAATATAACCTGGCCCTGGCACTGGAGCATCCCGGTTGTGCTGCACCCAGGCTTGCACCACTGCCTGGCGCAGTCTGAATATCCTAGCCATGGTGTTTGTTGAGGTCACAGTACTCAGCATCATCATAAAAACATGACCTAAGTTAAACTTATGCAAAATAGCTTATAACATGTTCACATTTATTATTATTGTAAATATATCTATTCATTTAATTAAAAATATTGGGGTTTGCTTCAGCAGGTGGATCAGCAATAAAATGTTCTTGCAAAAAGGATTTGAATGGATTGTGGTAACTTACTGTAGCAGAAGGTGGGTTGTGGCTCCTCAGCTACTTTCTCTGGTATGTAGCTTGTGACTACTTGTGCTTTTGGTTTTTTAAACATCTTGGATGGACTAGGTTTTTCCACTGTATTGTTCTATTGATGTAATGGTCCTGAAAAATGGGACTTTTCCCTTCAAAACACTATTGAATTTTGTGCTGCAGTAGTGACTGACTAAAGTTCTAAAAATTAAAAAAAATATACTAAATATATTTATCAGTGTTTCTCCATATCTTGTTCTGGTTTTCTATTTTTGGACATCTTAAATGGACTGGGTTTGCTACTGTATTGGTGTTTTAAACATCTCACACAAATAACCGATTGTTTTTTACCATGACCAAATATAATTTTTTTAAAACATTTCTTAGTTAAAAAAATGCATTCGCAAAACAATGAGCTGCACTGGACTCTTTACTTAACGGCAGTATACAAAAAACTCTGACTGTTGTCTGGCACAGCCCAAAATATTTGCATGTATATTTTTAATTGGAAAAATATTGTGGTGTCTAAGCACTGAGGTGCACAGGACTTCCTTTACAGAACTACTCATAGTCATATAACTTGCTCTGTTGTCTGGCACTACCCCCAAAACATTTTTAAACAATACTTATTACATTCAAATGAAAAATGTGCTCTTCCTGAACATGGAGGCCCATGACCGTTACTTCACATGGCTACATAAGTGGATTGGACTGTTTTGTTATAATTTGCATACCTCATTTCCATTGAAAAGATTTCATCTAATTTCCAAAATCACAGCTATTTTAGGCAGTGGCCCTCAACAGCCAGTTGTCAACAACACAGAACATAGAACAAAAAGTTGCACTGGAAAAGAAAAGCATTAATAGTTAAATAAAACATTAGAAACATAGAAACAGAGAATGTGTTGTCAGAAAAGAACCGGTAAGTCCATCTAGTCTGCCTTATTTTCTTTGCTTATTACTGCATGCTGAACCCTGTTTGGTCACAGGTATCCCTCCCTCCTCCCCTTCATCTACTGTACCTGTAATGTCTATGTGCCTATCACACACATACTTGCAACTCCCCAGTCTTCACCCCAACACCTCTTCTGGCAGACTGTTCCAGGTGTCCACCACCCTTTCTGTGAAGAAGCATTTCCTCACATCCAACTTAAATACCCCCAAACTTCATAGCATGCCCCCTGTTCTGGTGCTCTTCTTTCTCTGAAAGAGACTCTCATGTGCCTTGTTCACCTTTGTGAGGTATTTTATGTCTCAGTAACGTCCATTCTTGCTCTCCTCCCTTCCAGGGAGTACATGTCAGGATCCTGCAGCCTCTCCTCATATGGCATCCTGTGCAGCCCCCACACCATTTTGGTAGCCCTCTTCTGGACCCCTTCCTCCCTGTCAATGTCCTTGCAGAGGTGCGGCCACAGTACTACAGGTGAGATCAAACTAATGACCGGTACAGTGGCAATACCACATCTCTGCAACAAGAAATACCCCTTCCTATGTACTCCAGCATCCAGCTAGCCTTCCCTACTGCTTTGCCACACTGCCCTGCCACCTTGAGATCATCAGAAATGATTACCCCAACGTCCTTCTCTTGCTTGGTGATAGTATATAACTCCACCCCATCCTGTACACAGCCCAGAGGTTTCTTCCATCCCAGGTGCATCATTTTGCACTTTTTGGCATTGAATCTCAGCTGCCACCCCCTAGACCACTCCTACAATTTCGTCAGATCTCTTTCTATTCTCTCCACCCCCCTTTTGGGTGTCCACCCTGTTGCAGATTTTTGTGTCATCCTCAAAGAGATACACCTTCCCATCCAGGTCCTCAGCAATGTTGCTTGTGAAGACATTGAAGAAGACAGGAACCAGAATAGATCTCTGTGGTACTCCACTGGTCATTATCCTGTCCTCAAAATAACTGCCATTTACCACTACCCTCTGCCTCCTGTCTTTTCACCCATTAGATACCCAGCTTACCAGCTTCTTCTGCGCTTCCTGGTTGCTAAGTTTCTCAATCAGCCTCCTATGTTGTACAGTGTCAAAGGCCTTACTGAAGTCCAAATAAGCCATATACACTGCCCTGTGCTGATCCACCTTCTTAGTCACCCGGTCAACAAAACCTATGAGATTCGTTTGACATGACTTCCCCCTGTGAAGCTGTGCTGCCAGTGGTACTGCAGTACATTTGCCTCCAGGTACTCCATCTGTCTCTCCTTCAGCAGGGATTCCATTCATTTCTCCACCACTTATGTGAGACTGATTGATCTGAAATTGCTAGCCTCATCCCTGTTGCTGCTCTTGTGCATAGGGACAACACTGACCGTCCTCCAGTCCTCTGTAACTACCCCAGTCTCCAATGTGGTGTTGCATTGTGCTGCCAGAGAGCAGCCAGCACAATTAGTAACCTTGGGTGGATCCTGTCTGGCCTCCAATCCCCAATGGACTCTCTTTTGAAAAAGGACTTTTGTCCAATCTCCCCCTCACCCCAGTGCCTGCTGATTAATGTCATTCCGTCCTCTCCCCCCTCCACTGTGAAGACTGAGCAGAAGTATTCATTTAAAATGTTTGCTTTTTCTTGATCTTCCTCTGCAGAGCCTTCCCCTGCTCTCCTGATTCTCACAATCCCACCCCTTGCCTTGCTGTTTTCAGTCACGTACCTGAAGAAAGTCTTATCTCCTTGTTTGACTTCCTGGGCTATCCTTTCCTCTTTTTGAGCCTTTGCTGCCCCCACCCTCCTTCCTGTCTCCCTTTGTTTATCTAGATATAAAGTACCTCGCTATCCCCCTCTACATGGGTGTCCTTCTACTTCCTCAAAGCTGATTTTTTTTTCCCTTACCACTTAAGCACCTTCCTTTGAGAACCATAGTGGCTTCTTCCTCCTCTCACCATTGTGTATTTCCTTCAGACAGCTTACTATTGCCTTAGTTATTCCCTCAGTTATCCTTTTCCATTGTGGCTCCACTCCCCACTGCCACCCCCCCTTCAAGGTATTTACTAAGGCAGTCTCCTGATTCCTTCAAGTCTGCTCTTCTGAAGTCCAGGACCCTCATTCTAGTGTGTTTTTTCTCCTGCCCATTCCATATGCCAAACCACACTGTGCAATGATTGCTTGTGCCCAGTGGGCTACCCACTGTGACATCTGCAGTGCTGTCCCTGTTTGTAAGGACCAGATCCAGCACTGCACCATCTCTAGTGGATTCTGTAACCAGGTGCCTAAGAAATGCCACTTTTCTGAAGTATAGGATGGCCCTGCTTCTAGATGTAGCTAAAGTCAGAGTTCTCCAGTCCACATCTAGCAGATTAAAGCCCCATGATTAATACCCCACCTTTGCATGCCATTCCGCTAGTGGTCTCTCCCCAATCTCTTTCTAATTCATACTCCATTCTCAGTGGTGTGTATACCACTCCCACATGAATAAAGGCCATGTACCCAGTCTCTATGCCAATAAAAGAACCTCCAGCCTTTCCATTATCCTGCAGTGCCCTTGTATCTCCATGGCCTTTATACCTTCCCTCACATATAAATCATCCCCCCCACCTTTCCCCTGCCCTGTCCCTAGATAACGTGGTTTAACACAGAATGACCATTTCCCAGCTGTGGTTGATGATGCACCATGAGTCTGCTATGGCCACCTGAACCAGGTCCACCTCTGTAATGGTTGCCGCAAGGTAAGGGATTTTATTCCTAGGCAACTTGCATTGGCACATGTGGCTCTTCCCTCCTTTTGTCCCTCCCTGTCCCTACTTTGCCCTCCTTTCCCAAGTCATCCTTCACCCCTCATTTGTCCCTGGTACTACCCTTCCCTTTTTTGTTCTCCCTTTGTCCTCCCTTTGTAATTCTTCTCTTAGCCTTAGAAACACCTAAGACTATCCCATCCCTTCCTTCCCTTGTTCCTATGCTTCTCTACCCCTGGGGAATTTATGTCCCCTGGGCTTCTCCTCTCTGCTTCTCCATTTTTTGGAGAGTGTATTCACTGCCTCCCTCATTTATGCTGCCTCTGCCATTGGCTTGTCTAAATGCCTGTTAAAGTAGCATTTAAATCTTCCACCCCAGACTGCCATTCCCTACCTGGATGGATGGAGGCCACCTCCTTTGTACAGGCCTTCATCCCCAAGATGGGACCCCAGTCCCCAATGTAGCCAAAATCATACTCCATGCACCATGGCTTTTACTAGTCATTGAAGACCCTGATGAGGTGTTCCCTAGCCTCCCCCTGACTGTAGACAGGTAACACTTCAGTGACAACCATCTTGTGAGTTATCTACTTTAAGCCCCTCTTCAGCTCCTTAAACCTGTCCTGCACCACCCTTGCTGTGTCCCTTGCCAGGTCATTAGTCCTCAGATGGATAATGACATCCAGCTCCCCTCCTGCCCCTCCGCTTCAGCAATCCTAAGAAATTGCTTCCCATTCCTCCATGCTAAGGTGCCACATGGGCACCTCATCTTCTCTTTCCCTTCTGTCCTGTTGCCAAAACTAGCCCCTAACAATTAAGTCTTCCACCAGATGTTGCTTCCTCTGCCTCTGCAGTTCTCTGTCTCCCACCATGGGCCCTCCCCTCTGGAGGACACTCACATCCTCCCTTGCCACTACCTTGTGTGCTTCGTCTTGGCAGTCCCTTCCTACCAGAGCAGTGAAAAAGTTGTGTAGTAGTGTAACCCCCTTGTCACCTGGGTTTACTAGAATCCCATTTAGAACTAGTGGCAGGCAGGGAGGGAAAGGCAGCTTGTGAGACACCAGTTTCATTCACACTGTCTCACTCTGTCCTCAGTCTCAGCTGAGCTGGAGGGATGACATCACCATAGATTTCTCGCAGCAGCATAAGCCACAGTGGAATGTTGGCTGCAGGGGTTAGGTTAGAACATTGGGGATTTTCAAGTTAGTCTAGAGCAATAGTTCTTAGACTTTGTCACAGTGAGCCTCCCCAAATCCATGGAAAAGATTTTGAGCCTCCCCAAAAACTGAAATAATCTTGGGCCTGCCTAAAGAAAAATAACATACTGTACTTTATGCAGTACACCATGAATAAATTGAGCCCTCTTTGAGTATTTGGCTCACATTCAGTTCTTTCATTCAGTTCTTTGTCTTATACTAATGTGGAACCTTTGAAAAAGAGCTCATGTGCTCAAAGGTGTTATCTGAATAACAAAAAAATAAAATAAACAAATATTATTATTCAGCTTATTATAATACCCCCACCACCACCACCACCACCACAGGCCAGCCTACTTGCTCCACTATTTTCATTCTTGAACCACTGTTAACCCTTGTTGAAGTACCTTCATGGGTCAGATTACTTTTTTCTGTTTCTGCTCTATATGAAATAACCTTCCTACAAACTTTGCCTCTCCCCTCCTTCCCTGCTCCTAAGCAACTTCTCTGGGATTACTTTGCTCCTTCCTGCTACTGCTCTGAGCACTTCTATGCTCAACCCTTGTATTTGGGCTGTTCTGTCATCAGTCTACAAATTGATCGATTACCACCACTCATTATTAGTTTATTGTTCATATTTGTTTGCACTATTGTGCATTGTGTATTTCTTGATTGATTTGCAGTTACCTTTTGAAATGTATTTACTACCTACCCTTTCCCGGGTACACCTGAAATGAGACTTGGCTCATTCACCTTCCCTTGTCACCTATTAGTAAATAAATACATAAAATTCACCTACTATTATCCTCTTTCAGTTTGTTTCATCTTTTCACACAAAATACATAAAACTCAAAATTTAAATACAGTACTTTTTCAGACTTGCTTGAGCCTCCCCTGGAACAGGTTGGAGCCTCCCCAGGGAGGCTGGCCTCACCATTAGAGAATCCCTGGTCTAGATGGAGACTCAAGAGAAGGAGGAGGTGTGCTGTAGTTGGCAGCCCCTCAGAGCCTATCTCTGCTATAGAGCTACACCAGAAGTGGGGTAGTATGTTCTCACCCTAGAGAAGAACACAGAAGAGACTGCAAGAAGTGGTAGAGACTGCTCCCCCGAGTAGTTCCAGTGCCCCATCCCTGGAAGGATGGGGGGAGAATCCAGCATTTCAGGGGCAATCCCCTATCCCTGCTTGGAAAAGGAAAAAAGCTGCCTGCCTGAAGAAATCGTACTGAGGTAACAGAGAATCTGTGTTTTGTGGGAAGAAGTCCTGGGGCACCTGCATACCTCAGTGAGTCTGCTCTAAAATAAGAGCCCATGTGTTTCACCAAAACAGAGTTGTGCATGTAACTGCCTACTGTGAGGTCAGGAGAAAACAAGCCAAGTACAGTGCTTTTAACTTTGTGTATGACTTGGAAGTATCTGAGACAGTGAGGGTCTAAGGAATGGACATAGCCACTAACAGAACTGTTTGAGTCAGGACACCACCTAAATACAGAGTAGAATGTTAAATATGTCATACATTTCAAGATAGCATCTACAACTAGTAGTTTCGAGGAAAGGTGTAAATCCAAATGAATGGCTGGGTATGAATTTGGGAAGAAAAAGTGGGAGATACCCATTTGGAGTAACCAGGTTTACCTCCACAGATTCACTTTGGGCACCTATAGCTTTCTCCCAGGCACTTAGCCAGTGTCTGCAGAAAGTACCCAGATGTGGGATTAAGGATGTTTTCCCTTTAGAGCTAGAACATGCCCATTGGTGGTTGAGGGAGCCACCATCAAACTCCATGCTTTATAGAAAAGTGTCCAAGGACTGGCCAGGGTAATGTGTCAAGAAATCAAAGTAGAAGTACCAGTTTTGGCCGTGTGAGCTCAGTTGTGTTCAGAACCTGAGGGTCTTGTGTAGTAAAGAAGATGTGCTCTGACCTCTGTAAATCTGCATTTCCAGTGAGTGAAGCCCTGTGGGAGTCCATCTTGCTTTGTTATTCTTGTGTGAGGTGAATAAAAGCCACACTCTAGAATCCCATTTCTGGTTTGGACATTCTCAGTTATTGCTTCTTGTAATTGGAGTTACTTGGGTGCCCCTGACCAGAAGTACAAACCTAGCCATGATGCTGAGTAAATGTTTCCTCCCTGAACCTAGGGAACCTCAAGAGTAAAAGGGTTACAGTAGCACTGGCTGAGGAATGTGTTCCCAAATCCCGCCCCCACACTTCCAGAGCCCACTGTAGTCCAGCTGGCCCTCCTTATTCACACCATCTGAGGCAGCTGTGGTGGACTTGGAGGCCCCTGGCTGGGAGCAGAACTCCCCCAAATGCTAGCCAACATGGCCTGAGTCAAGTGACCTCCTCCCTCAGCCCAGAGAGGTGCACACATATGGATCAGCACCTCTGTCTCAAAAATGTCTCCTTGAAGATTACCACTCCTCAGTCACTGCATTACACTACTCCCATCACTTCCAATACTATATTGCTATGTACAAAGCTAAAGAAACAGCGATACACATGCTAAATGTTCTTCTTATGTAAGCAGCATTTATTGAGTGTTTGGCAAACTTTTCCCTGGCACTTCAAGGGAACAATCCCTCTTCATCGGTGGGTGGAGCCTTCTGATATAGAGCACATTTGAATAGTGACAACATCATGATTTTTTTTAAAACAGTGAATTGAAGCCATTTGATTGGTTTAAATACCATAGTACCAAATAATTGTATCAAATATACCCTGTGTCAAATAAAAACAAGACAAAACATTGATAGCACCAAACAAATTGATTAACCATGATGTCATATGAAAAATATTAATAAATTTAAGAGATTATTTTATCTCTATAAATTGCTAATTACACGAAGTTAATCACACATTTAATAATCACTGGCCCTGTAAGCATATTCATAAACGAGCAACAGCTCTAGTACATTAATAATGCAGCATAGGTTTTTATCCCCCTTAAAATATTATGTTTTCTACTACACTAAATATTGCACAAAATAATTCCATGTTGTGGATCTGCCTAAGCAATCAACACTATATTGTAAAAATTATCTCACTATTTACTCAAAACTGTAAAGTAATGCAGCCAGTAGGGACTATTAGAAAGGAAAAGGGAAAGGGGGTAGGGGCAGGGGGGAAGGGAGATAAAAAGAGAAAAATAAGGAGGAAAAAAAATCCAGGGTTCATAATTTGTTACTAATCCATGTATGATGAACTAATAAAAAAAATGGAATCCAAAACATGCAATGTACTGGCAGAAAAGCACACTAAGAGCTAATACAAATGCTAAATACCGTCGCAATGCATAAGATATACAGGATATGTGTGTAATCAACTCATTATTACAGTAATAGACACTATAATTATACTGTCAAGTCCGATCTCTACTGAGACCATTTGTGGACAGTGCTTCAGGTGTACAAATCCACTTATATTCTCGTTGCAGGAGTAACTGCTTCCTATTTCGACTTCTTACTTGTGGTTTCACATGGTCTATTACCATGAACTTCAAACTTCTGGGATCGCTATCATGTTTGAAATGTAACTCTAATGCAGAATTGAGATTGGCAGGCTGGCCCAGTGGAGTTGAGGTGCTGGATGCCGCAGCTTGTGCTGCACCAGTGACTCAGGTTTGGGAATGACCCCGGGCTGTCAGGGTTGGCAGGGGAGAAAGAGGATTGAGCATCCAAAGCACTGCTCTCCTCTCTCAGGGGAGGGAGGGTTTGTCATCCCACTCATTGATTGCACTCTAGAGATGGCTAGAGGGAGATGCAAGTTGGGAGGCATGTTGCTGATGCACAACATCAGTGGGGAGGGAGCTGAGAGAAAATTGGAGGAAAACAGAGCTGGTAGGCTCCATGATGGCCCCACCAGCACCCATTCGAGCTCTCCAACATCAGGATATTTGTCCTGGATAAGAGAAAGCCAGCGGCCTTCACCTTGTCCCTGTCATGGGGGGGGCCGTGGGGGATCAGAAGTGAGGTCAGATAGGATACGGTGGGGCAGAACACCACGTCCCCTCCAAAGGAGGGGCCAGAGCTGCCTTCCAGGCTCCCAAGAGAATAAAAAATTTATAGAAAAGAAAAAGAATTGAAACTAGCATTGTTGATGTCCCTAATGTGTTCAAGGAATCTTTTTTTTGCCTGTCTTATAGTTTTACCTACATACAATAAATGGCAAGAGCACTCAGCTATATAAACTACAAATTGAGTAGAACAATTCACAAACTCTTTTAGTTCTACATTCAAATCTAAGGTCAGACAATGAAAAAGTTTTCCCTGCATTACAAATCTACATGCTTGACAGTTACTGCACTGATAGCATCAAATCAGTTTTCCAGGCAGTCAGGTAGTATGATGAGTTTTATTCATCATGTAGTGACTATTACATAATGTTTCATCCAGGTTTTTGGCTCTGCTATATGAGATGCTTGGCTTGTTTTTAAACAGAGTACCAACATTACAATGTTCTAGTACATTCCAGTTTTTTGATAGGATGTTTTTAACTTTTGGAGCCATCTGGTTGTATTCAACTATGAAAGTCATTATAACAAGTTACTGCATTTTGTTTGTTTTTTGAACACAGAAGTGAATTTCTGTCCTGGATCTCTGCCCTCAGTAATGTAGAGACTAGACTCTCCTGATTATACCCTCTATTCCTAAATTGTTCGTACATCTCCTTGGACTGAGTTTTAAAGGAATCTAACTAGGAGCAGTTTCTTTTCAGTTTTAAAAATTGTTCATAAGAAATTGATTTAATGAGCTGGTGGATGGGCACTCCTTGCATGAAGCAAAGAGTTGCCTGCTGTTTCTTTCCTAAAGCATATAGTTTCAATGTTTCCATCTTCTATAGCCCTTTGTGTAATGTCAAGAAAATCTATATTTTCCCTTGCAATTTTTTAGGGGAACTGTAAAATCATATTGCTGTGATTCAGATATTTAACATAATTTTATGCACTTGATTCTGCGCCCCTCCAAACCACTAACAAATCATCTATGTAACGATTCCATGAAATAATACTGTCCAAAAATGTTTTCTTGTTATCAAAGATGTACTGATGTTCTCATCAACCTAAATACAAATTTGCATAACTTGGGGCAACTGGTGAGCCCATTGTGGTGCCCCAGGTCTGCAAATAGTATTTACTGTCAAATACAAAATAGATGTGTGTCAAACTAAACTGTACTGCTAAAATAATAATAAATGATGTTGGAGGAGCATCAGAGCATTGATTGCGGGACAAATGATACCGCTATACTTCCAGTCCCAAATCATGAGGCATACACATGTACCATGAACTCACTTAAACTGTAATCCACGAGTAATCCTGTTCCCATTTAAAAGTGTTCATTTTTTCTAACACATGTAGTGCATCTCTAGAGTATGAGCTTAAGTTATAAACCTATGGCTGCAAAAATAAATCAAAATTTTTGGACAGATTTTCAGTCAAAGCCCATTCCTGAAATGATGGGCCTTCCAGGTGGGTTTACCGAGCTCTTATTTATCTTTGGCAAAAAATAAAAGGTCGGAATTATTGGATATTGTACCTTCAAATATTTCGCTTCCCCTTCAGTAATTAACCCACTCTGGAAGGCTTCATCAGCAAAATCAAATAACACTGTCTGAAATTGCAAAGTTGGATCTTTATCCAAAATAGTGTAAGTTGCACCATCAGAAAGTAGTCACAATGCCTCCATTTCATAATTACTTCTATTTAAAACCACAATGTTGCCCCCCCCCTTGTCTGCCTGTTTGAATATGATGTTAGATACTTTTTTTAGCGGTTCTAAGGCTTCATGTTCATAGAGGGCAAAGTTGTGGATAATGTAATACCATTTGTTATCAAAAAGTTTATCAATGTCTGTCAACAACATTTTCTTACAAGTCTGTACGGCAGCATCATGTGCGTTTGGACAAAAAACTGACTTCAGTTTACATTTCAAATAACAGTCAGAACAGTCCAATTCAATTTGTCCCAAATCTCTCAAATTTTATATTTCTTCAATGTATGCATTCCCTATTACATCAAATTGCACTAACTCTAACGGATCCTCAGACATGGTGGATTGAACTGCAGTGAACTCTTCCCCTGATAGAGGAGAAATATCTTCTAATGTGTTTAATAGTTAACCAAAATCATTTTTGTTTAGGTTTAAAGTCCAATTTTCATTAGTATCGCTGCCTCCCATTTTTTTAGTTGCAAAGAAATATTTCCAATTAATTTTTCTGAAAATCTTGAATAATTCCACCTGCAGTGAGAATCTATTAATGCTTGGAGAAGGTACTAATTAAAAACCTTTACTCAAAACTTTAATTTCTGATGCAGTTAATTCATAATTACTCAGGTTTATGATTTCTTTTGGAGCCTCAACAGTGTTGGCCTCGTGATTGGATCTCTTTTGTTGGTGTTTGGTCCCATGTTTTCCTTGTCTTGCTTTTCTCCTTCCTTTTGGTATTTCTTGTCTAAAAATTTTTTTTTATTATTATTTTTAGTTGTTCCAGATGTGCTTGGTATGTTATCAGAGGATCCTTGCTGTGCATGTACTGAGGATTGTCATTACAGTATTATTCCAAGCTTTACCTTTATTTGAGTTCCAATTTTTGTTCCTGCTTCTGCCCTGATTTCTAGATTGGTTACAGCTATGGCTCTAATCTCTTCCTCTATTGGCTGTTCTTGACAGTCTTTCCCAAACACCTAACCATTTGAATAATCCCTCAAGTCCCTTTCATGTTTAATTTGTTTTCTTTTCACAATCTCCTGTTCGTGTATATCTAGATTTTTAATGAACTCTTGCTTCTTTGATTTAAATAGAGAGTGCGCTTTAAAATTTTCCAGCTCCGTTTAAGTTGCCTCTATTTTAGCTTTTAGTTTTTCATAATTTAGTTTATCTTCCCTTATGAGTATTTTAATGAGCTCCTGTGAACAATTTGCCAATGCATCTTCCCAATCCTTCTTATGTTTAAAGTTCTCAGTGCCTACAGTGGGTTTAATATCTAAGTATAAACCACATGGCACTCTTTGATTATTCAGATACTCTACCTCTAGGCTACTAATATTATAATACACTGATAACTAATTCCTTAATAGCTTTTCAAGTCTGGAGAAGGTAGATTTGAGTTCTTCAGTATTTTCAAAATTTTCTCTTACAGTTCTTATTGAGAACTCCCTATGATGTGAAAAAGAACTTATACCCTTAACCCAGATAGGGTGTTTCTAGAGTTCTGTTCTGTTGTTTGGTTTACCCCATTTTCTGCTATACCCTAGATAAGTTCTAATGAACTGTCCCCTTATGTTATTAATAAGATTTTCCTAGCTTACGCTATTTCAATTAGCCTAACAGTTTGTCACCTGACTCTAGGTAGTTTTTTTTTTATTTCTCTTTTGTCACTCATCTCTTACCCTTACCCAAGATAGGGCTTCCTAAGTTTCCCTTTTATCTCCCCTGTTTACCTTCACCATCAATAGAGTGTTCTATCAGTACCATTTTTAACAGGTGTTTATGGTTCCTGTGCTTCTTAACACAGATAGCAGCAAATATGCAGGTAGTCTACCTTACCTTAATGAACTGGCAGAGTTCCCTGAATAATTGGAATCTTATAAAAAAAAAAAACAGCACCTCTCCAACTGACTTCCAGCATAAAAATACAAAAGACTAATATTGCCATAAAATTAGCATTTTATTTCCCTTAATAGTCAAAATTAGAAACCAGACAAATGATACAAGAAGCCTCAACAGTTTCACACATAGTCTGAGGCACAACAAGGCTCCCTTAATATTAAGCAGGCTTTTATAGCCATGGAGCAGACTGTCTTAAAATACTGGCAAAGGATATACTTAGAGGCATATTTAGAAGTGGGGAGAGCCTCCTGGGGACTGAGAATTTCAAATGTTCCTGCATTTAGAGAAGGGAACAAGTTAATGGAGGAATGGCAGACACCTTTGACAGATGCCCTGGCAGTTTTGATCTGCTTGATTCTTGAGGATGCAAAGGAAATAGAAGCAGAGGTGCGAGAAGAGATGAAGGCCTGAGAAGCAACTGTGAGTAAATTCAGACTATCCTGAATTTAATGAATTTTGTAAAGATTCTCAAGAATTGGTAAAAAAATTATGATGATAAAATTAGTAAATGTAAGAGGATAAAGTTTGATAGAGATACCAAGGATTATTCTCGGCTGTGGCTTCCGGATCATGTATGAAAATAGTCAAATATTTTGGCTAGCACACCCACCCATTTAAAGAAAACTAAATATATAAATAGTGGCAGGCCCCCTACTAAAGGTGAGAGCTGAATTGGGGGTGAAAGTTCTGCTTCATGGAAAGAACTGCCAGCTAAGATTTTTTCTCTGAGCGTACTGTTTGTATAACTTGGGCTCACTGGTGATGAGCCACTTTCTGAGATCCAATTATGTGGCTACTTATGTGGTTTCATCAGGCCTGAAAAGACTCTGGGACAGACAGTAGTCAGAGCCTGGACTACTGGAGATCTGTTGGTCCTTTTAGCCTGTGTCCAGATTGTGGCTGATTGTTTCTAATGTGACCTCATACTGACTAAAAGTAGAGAGCAACTGATTGTGTCATTCTGGGAGAAAGGAGAGAAACTTCTGCCTTTGCCTGTGTTGAAATTTACAAGGGCTGAATAGGGTTTCTGGAGATCGCCTCACAGACTCTGATTTTTCTTCCCCTAAAGGATATAGAACTGGTTAATTGTTGTTAAGTGGGTGGTGGGGTTAGTGGGGTTGTTTGAAGTTGTATGGGATAAGAGTGTGTGGGGGATTGCATTGCAGCATAGGGCTGATTTGGATGTGAGTGTGTGAGCTGGAGGTGAAAGGGTGATAGTGTTTTTTTTTTAATATTGGTTTGGTTACCTGAGTTGAAATATGTGCCTGGGACAGAGTTTGGTAAGGTGCAGCTACTCAGAGGCCCTCCTCTGGGTCCTCCATCCCTTCATGCTCCTGCCACTCCCTTTAGAGACCTATAGGAGCTGTCAGGCATTAGGGATTGCTTGGGCGGGGGATCGGGGGGGTGGTTAGTCCGAGTGGCTGCTGGGGAGTCATGGATTTGGGTAGTGAGACCAAGGAAATACCCTGGGGTGAATGGGTACTAGAGAGGTGTCCTCCCTGTTTGGTGCCCAAACCCAAGGGTTCCACTGATATAAGTGGGCAGATAGCTGATCCAGTAGTCTCTCCTCATCCTGCTTGGGCTGTGTTATGCAATGCAAAGTCAATGAGGAACAAGACTGCCATAATGGTGGACTTGATTGCCTCAGTAGACCTAGCTTGCATCATGGAGGCCTGGCTGGATGAAAATCTGGCTCCCATTTTGGAGGCAGCAGTGCCAGCTGGGTACTCCATGAAACACACCATAAGGAAGGATCACAGAGGCAGGGGGGTAGCCATTTGTTTTAAATCTAACCTGGGCCTCACTTTGCTACCTATGGGTCTCACTGAGTCTTTTGAGTGTGTTGCCACGTGGGGGAGGTCCTGGAGTGGTTACAGGATCCTCCTGCTCTATTGCCCCCCCAGGTCAAGTGAATTTTTGAGGAAGGTCAAAAAGCTTATCACCAGCCTGATGTTGTAGTCCCCCAGATGGTTAATCCTGGGGGACTTCAATGCCTGGGTTGACAATGAGCTCTTATTATTTGGATGTGATCTCCTTAGGAGCATGTAGGAGTTGGGCCTGTCACAAAATGTTACCTCAGTGACTCATTCATGCGGCCACACACTGGACTTGATGTTTTCATTAGGCCTTGAGGATACTGGCCTTAGAGTAGATCTGGAAGCTTGGTCAGATCATAGTACTGTGGGGTTCTGGTTTGGCCCCTCCCAAATGTCCTGCCTCTGTGCAGATGGTCTGGTACCACCCTTCATGTGGATCATCTCCAACAGGACTATCAGCAGTGCTGGACCTATCGGGTGTGGAGGCTGCATGTGTAATTGGAATGGAGGAGGCAGTGGTAGCCTATAATGGGGTTGCAACTGCGGCATTTGATTCAATCGCACCTGTTCATGTCTGACCCTTATCTACTCATTAGAAACCTCCCTGGTTTGATGGGGAGCTCAGGGAGTTAAGGATTAAGGGTCAGAGGTTAGAGAGATGTTGGAGGAGCTCTGGCCTGATGGAGGACAAATTGGCCCTGAGGTCTCACTATAAGGACTGTCAGGGGGGAAATTTTCTGAAAGAAGGCAGATGTTTTGTCAAGGGATATTGCTGCAGCAAAGAGCAGACAAGCTCAGCTCTTCTGCATGATAGATGGGCTACTACATCTGGTCTGTCTCCATGTGGGAGGAGCAGGTTCAAGTACAAGGTGTGAAGAGTTTGCTCTGTTCTTTGCTGACAAAGTGTCTTCTGTCAGAGCTGAGATCTCCTCCAGTATCACTCATAGAGATTGTGGGGTTCACCCTGAGACATGCCCAGCATTCCTCCTGAGTGGGCTGAGTTTGACCAAGTTGGACTGGAGGAGGTAGTGATGCAAGTTGTCTCAAGGCTGCAACCAACACACTGTGATCTGGACCCAATTCCAACCCAACTTTTGGTCAGATGTTTGGATCTGATTGGATCTGTTGTGGCTGAGATCCTCTGGAGTTCCTTGAGGAGTGCAGTCTTTCTGTTGGCCTTGAAAGAGACTCTGGTTAGACCTGTGCTAAAGAAACCCTTATTGGACCAGGACTGTCTCGACAACTACAGATTGTTCTCTAACCTCCCATTTTCAGGGAAGGTTATAGAAAAAGTGGTGGCCATTCAGCATGAGGATCGACTTGCCTCATCCTCCACCTATGAGGTTTTCCAGTCTGGGTTTAGGGCTGGGCATAGTATGGAGACCACCTTGTTGAAGGTGCTTAATGATTTCCTGCTTGCGAGAGACAGTAGAGAACATACCATCTTGATTCACCTGGGTGTCTCATCGGCGTATGACACCTTGGTCCATGAGGTGCTGCTTGACTGACTGCGGTACCGGTGTGGCCTGTCTGGTAATGTCATCAACTGGTTCAGGTCATACTTGAGAGGCAGTGTGCAGAGGGTGGTGATGGGGTTAGCCTCATCTAGCCCAAAGCCTCTGACTTGTGGAGTTCCGTAGGGATCGGTCTTGACACCCTTGTTGTTTTCTGTGTACTTGCTGCCAGTGGGAGTCATTATCAGGTGGTATGGGTTGGTTTTTCACTGCTATGCAGATGATACCCAGCTATACTTTTTCTGTGCACCAGGTAACCAGATGATGGACACTTTATTTAACAACTGCCTAGCAGAGATACAGACTTGGGTGATTCACAACTGGCTAAGACTTAACCCAGGCAAGACTGAGGTGCTGGTGGTAGATCCGGGTTGTTGTGGTGGGGAGAGGAGTTTGTGGGATCCCCCCTGGTCTTTGTACTGGGGGGGTACCACTGATCCCGTCTGTATGGGTGAAGGATCTGGGTGTGATCCTTGATGATGGCCTGAAATTTGATGCTCAGGTGTCAGCCATCATTAAGAGTGGATTTTACCATCTGAGGAACATTGTACAGATCCAGAACCTGTTACAACCTGAGGACCTGACCTCACTGGTACATGTTTTTGTCACATCCATGCTGAATTACTGTAATGCCCTTTACCTAGGGCTATCTGGAGGCAACCTCCACCAGCTGCAGCTTTTAGAACATGGCGGCAAGAATATTGACAGGCACATGAAGGTGTGATCATATTACGCCTGTACTCCCCGAACTGCACTGGCTGCCAGTTAGGTGGAGAATTGCCTTCAAGGTTGAATTACTGACCTATAAGACCCTACGTGAAAGGGGACCAGTCTACCTGCAAGATCTCCTTGTGCCTCATCATCTGTCCCAGATTCTCCATTCCACCGAGGGACTCTACGAAGCCAGTTCAACAACACTTTTGTTGACCAGCATCTCATCTACAAGAATTATGTCGCCCTCAAGTTGTGGTTGACATAATTCCCATCTGTCTCCCATTCCAGTCTTTACAAAGGGGGGCTTTGCCCCCCCAACCCCATATTATGGATTCTCTACTACAGTTGGAGTTGACTTGGGGAGGAGGTGCAGGACCAGGAGATGGTGTTCCCCTGTGTCAGGCACACCAACACAGCGACCTGTTGGCAACCTGTCGATTTTGTTGATCGGTTGGTAGGTCACTGTGTTGTTGTTACTGTCGGGGGGCATACACCACCAAGGGTTGCCTCCTTACTGTCCCCAGGGTTAGGCAGTGGCATTCTGGTGATCGAGCGTTTCCAGTGGCTGCATCTACCCTGTGGAACTCTTTGCCTAAACAACTGCCGGAGGCACCCTTGGTGGAAACCTTTAAAAAGGAACTAAAAAACCTTTTATTTAACTAGGCTTTTAATAGAAAAATATGTTGATTATTGCTCACTGTATGGATAGATAGTGTTTATGTAGATTGCTGCTTGCTCCAATTGGGTTATTAAATTGTTTTAATTGTTGTATTGTGTTTTAATTGTGAAAAGCGAAGTGCTCTGAGTCTCTGGAATGGGGCACTATAAAAATAAAGCATCTATCTATCTATCTATCTATCTATCTATCTATCTATCTATCTATCTATTTATCTATCTATTATAAAAAGGGACATATTTTAGTATGGTGAAGGAAGGCAGAAAAACAGCCCAAATCTATCCTAAAAAATACTATATAATCTGATGTACCAGCCACCGGTAAATCTGTGGTAGAATCAGATTTTTTAGAAGAGGAAGAAACTGAGATTCCCTCGGCACAGCCCCCAACCCCTGACCCCCCCAAGTTGAAAGTACAACAAATACAACTCAGACACAGTCAGAGACTGGTGTGGTTCCAGGAAGAAGAAAGACAGTCTGTGGTGGGGGGGGGAGGGGCAGAAGAGTTAACAAGAGAAAAGAACAGATGTCACAAAACGCAGAAGAACTAGAAGAAAATTTATAGACAGAAGGGACAGAGGAATCAGAATCAATGAGGGAAAGTGAAGTAACATCAATAAATGTAATTAACACTTCAGATTATAGCCCCACTGAAGACAAGAACTGAGTTTTACAGAAAGGTTTCAGTTTTGTGCCCACTAGACAAATCAGTAAGTCTGACACCATGGTAGATTTGAGTAAATGTATTAGAACCCTTAACTTGAAAGTTTTTTTCTCTGAAACAGGTGATGGAGAATGTATAAATGAGGAAAATCATACAAGCTTGGAAGAGGGGGCCACTCCAGAAAATAATGATGTGGTAAAAGTGTTTTTGTAAGAAGTTTACCTTTATACCACTCATGAATTCTACTGTGGTGGTATATGGTAGACTTTGTGAGAATGATCTTAAAAAAATGCTCATGGAGGTGTCCAACCGAAATTATACAAAAAACGAGAGAAATTATTGGAAAAATTAAGAGCAAATAAGCAGATTACTGTCAAGCCAGCAGACAAGGCTGGCTCGATTGTAATAATGAACAAATCATAGTGTGAACAAGAGTTAAAACAACAATTATGTGATAAAAATTGTTTTAAGGAACTTGATAGTGATTTAACTATGAAATTTATCCCTTGCTCTGTCACGAAGTGAAATATCAGTCCAGAATCAGTCCAGAATTCCTATACATTCTAATTCTGTTGGCAGCCTAAGGGTTAAAAAACAAATTATGATATTTTGGTGGATGCTTTGGAGGGGAACATTATTACAGAACAAGAGTAGGGTTTTTTGACAGTTGATTTTCCAGTTAGGTCAACCATTTATTCAATACCAAAAATTCATAAGAATTTGACATTTCCACCAGGGAGATCAATAGTTGTCAGTTTAATTCAATTACTGAACCACTGACAAAAAATGTGGATGTGTACCTTAAAGATGTGGGGCCCAGTTCTCAAAGGAGCATTAGAACAGCATCAGAATTGCCAAACACAGCTTGCGCCAATGTTGCTTGCACCACGCAGCATGCACCCTATTCTGATAGAGCCACCCTTGGCACCAAAGAATTCAATGCATGACGCAAGATGCAAGGTGTGTCAAA
This sequence comes from Neoceratodus forsteri, assembly GCA_016271365.2. NCBI lineage: Eukaryota > Metazoa > Chordata > Ceratodontiformes > Ceratodontidae > Neoceratodus > Neoceratodus forsteri. The sequence goes on along the minus strand of CM028133.1, from coordinate 590,775,871 downwards.
TAACATGTGCACTGGGCAGCAATGTCACATACAATGCAGGAAAGCATAGGTGTCACCATGACTGAAGCAGGAGTTGCACAATGTGAAACCTTGATTCAGAGAGCAGAGCGACATAAGAGAAAGAAAGCCATCACAGAGGCAGAGTCTGACATCCAGATCGAGGAGGTCCAGGGTCAGGTCAGTATGAATGGCAACTATGGGGGATAGAGGACAACATGGCAAATGGTGCAACCCAGTGTAATAGCATGTATCCTTACACCCAACAGGTAGACTTACTACTGTCTGGGGGAGGCAGGGAACTCTGAGCCAGGCATTAGCAAGTTTGGGTGATTATAACCACTAGGGTCAACGGAGTGGCAGCAAACAGAAGAAGCACCCATGAGTTGCAAAAGTGGTACCATAACCTCCGAATGAGTTCTAAGGAGAAGGTGGCCCATGACAGGTGCTGCATGAGTGGAATGGGTGGGGGACCAAGCCAACTAAGACCCCTAAATAGACAGGAGAAACAGGTGGCCACACAACTCAGCAGACACGTTATTGAGGGAGACACTGAGCTGGACCTGTTAAAGCTACAACATGCAGCAGGTATGTATGTGTCCATGTATGCAGTGGGTGATGCCCCTGTATGCCCACCTATAGTGGTGGCAGCATAGGATCATAGGATGTTAACCTAGGCACTCTACCTCCACAATAGAGACATACTGATATGGCTGTGCACTATGGCAACCAACCATGCACATATGTCTGTGCCGCACCCACAGGACATGACAGTGGTGAGTATGGATGCCAACCATCTGTGACAGCCACAGCCACAAACAACTGGACCCATCCAGTGGGCTAGGGGGACACAGACTCTGAATCATCATTGCTGTTTGAAGAGATGGGTGTCGCAACAGAGGTGGGCATGGTTGCCACTGGCCATGGCACGCACATGAACAGTGTACAGCACAGCGCTGATGGGGACCCAACAGCAGGGCTGACACAGGCCAAGAGTGCAGCATCCACCAGTGATGAGGGGGATGCTGAACATGAAGATGGTGGACAGGCTGACACAATGTCACCAGCTGTCAGGCAGGCAGAGTTGCCACTGCCACATCCTGTGGTACAAGACTTTGACCCTGTGCTTGAGGACAACCTAAGCCGTTACTGCCAGTATGTGGTGGACATGCAGGAGGTTGTACATCACAGGTTGGCAGGCATCTGTGAGCCTGTGCAGGAGTGCAACACAGCTGCTGCAGCCCAGATGTGCTGGATCAAGGGTGTCACCATGGACCTCCATGATGCAATGCAGACTGTCATTCATGAGGGTGTAGGACAGCATATGTTGCTGTTGGCCACCCTGCATGGTATACAGCTATATGCCCAACACCAGGCAGAGGCTTGAGAGTGACAGATGGTAGTAATAGAGCATAGCCTGGCACTGCAACACACAGAGACCAACACCATCACTGCAATGGCCGGCACCCTCCAGGATATACCCCAGGCTATGTGGCAGACCAGCAGCCATAAACAAATACAGGCCACAGGGACAGGGTGCTGAGGAGACCCTGATCCATGGGGACCACCAACAGGCAGTCCCACACACATACACAGGGCAGGCAGAAGCAGGGCCAGCAACTATCTGTTGGATGTGAACACATGGCTGCAGTGAGACCCAACGAGTGGGCTAATGCCTGAGACAGACTCATGCTCCCACATGTGGAGAAATCATCACAGTGATCACCTGACCAGGACAATGAGTGTATTGCTGCAGTATGATAGGCAGTCCATGCCCTGTCCAACACTGGCCATGAACAGGGCCTGCTCAGTCCTGAAGGTGCTGCATCACCACAACAAGCAGGGGAACAATATGACCCATCCATGGATACACCTGCACAGGCCACGGCACTACCTATGAATACCTACAGACAGGATGAAAATGGCACTGGAATGGCAGTGCACTGTCGCAAGCACACAGAGATGGGAAAATTATGGCCTTTGACAGTCAGCAGGACAGGGTGCAGGAACACAGGACCTACACCACCACCACATGTGAGGTGGACAAGGCATGTGATGCCAAGTCTGTGCAGACTCCACAACATTCTGTTGAGCTGTATCATGACCATGTGCTTCCTGTATATCCAGTGAGTGTGGCATCTCTCATTGCCTCCCTGGAGTCGCTGACCCATCTGCGACTGTTGGCGGCGCATGATTGCATGTGCGTTCCTCATAGGCCCTTACCTCTGACAGATTCAGCTGCTTCATCACCTGCTCCAGGAAATGCCATCTAGTGTCACATGTGGGTTGTCCACCCTGCCTGGTCCTTCCAACACCTGCATAACAAAGGAGGGCATGGTGTGAGTGTGCATCTCTGGCAGCCTGTGAATGGTTACCAGCATAATAGGCAAGTAGGAGACAGCACGCAAACAGCCACCCAATGTAGCATGTCAGGGCCATACCAATGTGACACATAATGGTCCAATGACCACTATGCTCAGACTCGTTCCCAGAACGTGTATAGTCCTGTGATGCATGTTAGACCACACAACATGTCCCTGCAGCACCCATGAGGTGTGCCACGTGGACAATGGTGATGTGTCTGGGATGGATGGTCTCATCGCAGGACCAGTCACAGCCTGCTGCCCTAGTGCAACACTGCAGTGTGCAGTGACTTGGCAACATACATACAGGTGAAACAGGGCCACATGACACATGACATGCTGTATGTTCTACACATGTGCATTGTGTGCATTATGGTCTATATGGATGGCAGAACATGATGGTGGACATATGGTTGCACCTGGAAACAGTGTAGGGCAGAGCAATGCCACAGGTTGTAATCGTGTACATGATGCTCACTTATGTGGTGCATGTGGACCCACCCACCACAATACTTACCATGACCATGGAATGTGTCAGTGCCACTGCACCTCATGCATGCAACACCCCTATACGGGGTCATACGGGACTGTGTCTGCCGCCCTTGCACCTATAGGCCACAGGCAGTGTGTGCACAGCACAACACTGTGTCAGGGCTACATTCCAGAATGGCATACTGTGTGGCCCTTTTCATGTTGTGTGACAGCACACCACACAGCATGTGTCATTAGGGTGGTGTGACCCCTGTCCATTGATGTGCACAATACCATGCTGTGGCGGGGACACAGTATGGGCACTGCAGCCCTGTGCAGCACTGCCATGCACTCACACATATGCATGTTGCAATCCCACTCCTGCACAGCCACCAGCATGCTCATACTGCACATGTACAACCCATGTGTATTGTGTGACAGCACAATACACATGCATGGCACTTCACTCAGCTGCAGTGCCTATGTGTCCTGTGCTGCAGGCCAAATGCTGGTGCTGTGTGTGTGACGTATGCAGTAAGATCCAGGGCATTGTTGGACCCCCTGCATGCATTCAGACTGCCAGATGACCTGCTTGTGTTGTGGAGTTCAGGTCCTGGACTCACATCTCCTTGTCTGCTGGCCCCCTCCTCAGCTCTCGGCGATGCCATGCAGACATCCATGGATGTGGATCCATGGCCTCCTGTGCCAACAGGAATGGGGATACACAGTTTATAATTGATGCATAGTGGGGAACACTACATGCTACATGTGTGTCTTTCTCTGTTGTGTGACATGAAACTTACCTGTCTGCCGTGGTCGTCCATTTCTCATATGAACATCAGCATCCCCGGCCATGGACTAAAGGTGGTTGAGGATTGCAGCCTCTCTCCATGTCAGGTCATTCCAGCTAAGGCACACCTGCCTAATGGCTCTCTTCACAGCTGACACTCTCCTAAGCCTTTGACAAATTGCTCTCCAAGCCCTGTCCTTCTGGGTGGGTGTGGTTCTGCTGCTGCCTATAGCAGTATGATGCTGGACCACTGCTCCACCAAGCCAACAAGCAGCACAGTCTCATCATCCGAGAAATAAGGGGTACGTGTCCAGCCTGCCATATCCTATGTTAGTATTAACTGTATGTTCACACTTGTCTGACACCATCCTACCCTTACATTCACCAGACTGTATCACCTACTCTGACTCTACTTCCAGCACTACACTATGAACCTCACCACCTCTACAGTTGTATACTGCCATATGTCACCGATTCCCACTGACACTGAAGGTGCTGATGTTGCCATGATGAGGTATGATTCACAACACACAGAATAACACGTGTTGTCACAACATGCAGCCTTTTCAGACTATGATGTAGCATGTGTGTCACACGTTGCATCCATGCATGCATTGGCATGGTGCAATGTGCGTAATGTTGGTCCACAGTGCTACGAGTCAGGCACAGTCACACATGGTTACTGCAGACTGCATCAGTCATTCCCTGCATTGTGTCTCTGAACACTGTAGGCGATTGGGGGCACTCTAATGCACATAGCTCTCTATAGGTATGTGAGAGCAACCTTATCATGCACCACTGTCTATGGAATGTGACATCAATCACCTATTAAATGCTGCACATGTCAGTAGGCACTATCCTTGTTTATCCTACTGTATTCTGTACATAAACCACTTATGTACACATGAACACCCCTTCCATTACATTGCAATCAAGCACCTCCCTTTAAATGCAGTCAGTATAACATGTCTTAGGTTTGGACAGGTGACATGCATGTCCTAGGAAGCAGTACAGGCATATGGCCATTCATAACAGACACAGAGATCCACAGAGCAATCATGGCACAGCTGTAACAATATCCATTACTATAGGCATGTTGCCACTGTCTGTGGGCACCACAGTACACCATGTCATGTTATCCATCATGCACTTTGTATGTAGTGTTGCAGGGTGGAGGGGAACACTGGGGAGACGTTGCTGGTCAACAGGCACTGATCTAGTGCTCTATGTTCATCCCCATGGGGAGTGTTACACATGTACTGCACCACTGACATGGACTGCCCGACCAGGTGTGTGGATGCCATTAGGCTTGCGTATACTGTGTATCATTATCATAGTAGTCTTTGTGTTGTGCTCCCCCTGTAGTGTGGCCCCCAGTTACCTGCATATTTAATTTCTGGCTTACACTACAATGTTATATACCACATGCACATCCAACACACACACACACACACACACACACACACTCACACACACACACACCCTGATAGTGTTGGCAACAGTGCTGACTCGCACATATGCATGTCCCCTGGACATATGTGTACTGCTGCATGTGGTGTGCAGAACTGTGTGAAATGGGTGACTGCATATTGGACATCTGATAGCTATCCGTGGGCAATAGACCACATTCACCCTCCTCATTCACATGCAGTATCATGCCATTAAAGCTTGACTGTGCTGCTCTGCCTTGACTTGGTGTCCACTGTCCTCCTGCAGTTCTTCCAGTTATGCCTGGGACTGCACACAGGTGATGGTCACCTTCCATGCTACAGTGGTACCATGGCCTGTGTGTAGCCTGAGGGGGCGACACCTCTGCATGACTGCAACCAGGACCAGGTCCATGTTGTGCTGAGCTCCTACCGCCAAGTCCCATGATGCTGTCTGCACTGTTGAGGTTGACTGCTTTATCTGCATCCACACATTAGCACTATTGCAGATGCTGAGTCACTGTGTTGCCAATGATGCCAGTGACATTTCTCCAAGCTCATGTGGCAGTTTGTGGGATGATGTGACCTGGTACATGATCTCCAGTCCACTAAGGGGCTACACACACCACATGGGGTGTGCTACACACTGTTGTTAATGTGTGTTCAGGTAAAGTGTGCGAAGATGAGGTTCCCTCTGATGCGTTGCCCCACAACAGTATGACGTGCCCGTGAGTCTCCAGGCCTGCCTCTGCTGACATGTTGTTCCTCCTCTTCCTCCTCCTCCTCCACTCCACTTGCTGCATCCTCCCATGGCTCAGTCTCTGGCTCAGTCTTTGTGGTATTTTGAGCAAGGGCAATATTGTGTAGAATGCAGCATGCGACAAAGATCTTGCATGCCATCTCAGGGGTTTACTGCAGTGCTCCACTGGACCTGTCAAGGCACCTGAACCTCATCTTAAGCAGCCCGAAAGTCCTATCAATGATGGCCATCATGGATGTGTGTGCCTCATTGTATCACATCAGTGGATCCACCACAGAGTGTCTGATGGATGTCATTAGCTATAGTAGCTGGGGGTATCTACTGTCACCTGTGGAGTGGAACACACAAATGTTACTGATGCTGGCATATCCTATGCCTGTCAGTGTGCTTCTCTCTACTAGCTGCATGGCCACAGCATGTCACACAACTAGCCAGGAGTCCCACGTGTCCAGTCCCATGCCTCGCCATGGTCCTATATGGCCCCACTGGCACATGCATGCTGGCACACTGTGTGCATCACATGCTGTACCATGTCCCTGGCTGCCACACCACCCACGGGTTCCACAGTGCACTGTTGCCACCCTTTCTGGAGGTGTCCCCACATAGGCCATCTGTGAAACTACACATGTGTTGGGCTGGGCACCTTTTGTGAGTGTGTCCACCATTGCAGCCATGCAGGGGACACACTGTTCCTATGTTCATGTTAGTGACCTACCTATGAGTCAGCCATCCTATAGTGTTCCATTTTTAAAGGCCTGGCATAGTTCACTGTACTGGAAGATATATGAGTCATGGCATCACCCAGGATACTCTACTACTACATCCATGACGCAGCACTATCACAAACAACCTGGTCATCCATGGAGTGGTACCCCTTCCTGTTCGTTCATGTTTGCCTCAGATTCACTCACTAGTGCCCATATGGCTAGGTAGGTGCAGTCAATAGTGCTCAGCACATGCAGGAGGCCAGCAGTGATGTAGAAGCCCTGTTTGACACTGAGCTGCTCCTGTGCATCCATGGGGAACCTGATGTAAAGGTGTGCCCTACATATCAGGGTGTTCAGAACTTGCCTCAGACACCTTCATACTGAGGGCTGGGATATGCCAATGGTGTCCCCACTTGGGATCTGGAATCTCCCACTCATGAGGACATGGAGGGCAGCACACACCTTTACCTCTATGGATGTGGCTTGACCTCTCTGTGTCCTGCTCTGAAGGTCACTACCCAGTTCCTGGCACAGCTTCACAATTGTGGCCCTGCCCAGGCAATATTGGGTGAAGCACTGACCTTCAGTCAGATTATGGTATGATGTATGCCTCCAATATTCACGCTTGGCATGCCTCCTGTGTCTGGGTTCACAGAAACATAGAAGCTGATGGCAGATAAGGACCGTGTGGCCCACCTAGTCTGCCCCTTTTGTTCCTCCTGCCTGGCATGCCCTTGTGCAGTGTCACACTGCTGGCAGGCATGTATCTGATATTGTATCATTGCCAGCCTGATATCTGGTAGAGCCATGGCCTTGGACATTATCTTTTTTGCCTCTTTCCAAATGTGTTGTCTTACTTGTCTCTCTCCTCTGTTGCTACTGCTGCTGCAGTGTTGCCTTGGTGATGTTTGGACTCTGACTGTCTTCTCAGCATCTCCTTTTATATGCTTTAGTGTGCTTAGATCACCTGGGGCTAGTCTAGTGGGTATTTGAAATTGCTAGCAACATGCACCTTAGTGAATCCCAATCCAGGGGTCTTTCTCCATTTCCTTGACTGGCCAATCTTTGTCACAACCAGGGTACAAGGATACTTTGATGCATGAAAGCAGCATTTGATGCAGCCTGTGTATATGAATCACTCCTGCTGCAAACTTTGGCGTAAGCTGCGATTTGTGTCAAGCTCTTTGATGCAAGCTCCTTGCATCATTCCAGTTCCTTTGAGAATCAGGCCCATAGTGACTACTTTTGGTTCTTATATCAGGGACACATCACACATATTGGAGGTTTTGGATGATATTGTGATGGAAGATAGGTGGTTATTAGTAACATTGGACATCACATTCCTGTATACTAATATCCTGCATGGGGAGGTCAGTATGGGCTTTAGAGAAAACATTATTGGAACAGAGCTAACAGAACAGAAAGAGAACAGAGTAAGAGCTGCGGATGGCATAGAATTCATGTTACCTAGAAAAAGAATGAATCTTGGGGGATAATTTATTTTTCATCTTGCCCCCAAAATTTGGAACTCTATACCTTGTCAACTGAAACCAGCTAAATGCCCAATATTATTTAATAAAATCAAACAATGTTTTTTTGATACTATAAACCTCCCATCAAAATGCTGTCCTAATTCTGATGTCTCATAATTATCTATAGATATTGGGGCAGGAGATATTTGACATACCAATTTGCCATGACCTAGAATATTAATACCTAGCTCCAGATTATTAATAGAATAAGATACTTACTATAAACATGTGAATAGATTTAGGAATGTGTGTAATATACTGTATTGTGTACTTGCAGTTTACTTTGTTTTTCATATTCAGATTTGCATTTGTATTGTAACTATACGTTGTTTGCTTTGAATCCTTAATTATTTGTATTATTTATTTTGTGATCTAGTACATTGTATGATATATTGGACCCAACTGGGAATGAGCTTTGGCTTAGTTGGGTTACCACATTCATGAACATATTATGAATGAATGAAATATGCTACTGCTACTACTACTACTACCACCACTACCACCACTACTACTACTACTACTACTACTACTACTACTACTACAGAGTTAAGTGAGGAGGGACATCTGGAATATATTCAGCTTTTTGGGGATATGCTGTTATCAAATTCAGGGAATTGCAATGAGGGGAATCTTTAGCCCTCAATTACATGAATATATATTTGGGGTATGGGAAAATGAATTTTTCAGAGAACCTGATCACAATAAATTTTTGGAATTTTTGGATATTATGTTATAGGACATTTTTGGATGATATATTGATAGTTTGGAAAGGGGGACTGAATTACAAAGATTTGTTGCATATTTGGAAAGTACCAACACCTACTTGAGATTCACAGTTACATTGACTAGAAGTAAGATTAATTTTTGAGGATATTAAAATTACAAAATATGGTAGGGGGGATATTCACAGATTGGTATATGAAAAGTTCAAATCGTAATTCACTATTACATTTTTCAAATTGCCACCTGAGACATAGAGTGGAAAGTATTTCAAAGAGCCAGTATATCAGATTGGGAAGGAATTTTAGCAGGGTAACTGACTATGAAAATCAGGCTGCAATTCTAAGTAATCAGTTAAGGAGAGGGGGTTATAATGTCAAATGCATACAGCAAGGTAGGGCATTTGCTGAGGGAAAGAATAAAACTTCCTTTATAAAACAATGTGGGCAATGAAAGGGGAGGGACTCTAATCGAGGATCTAGATGTAACTTTATTACAACTTATTCTTTGCAAGCTAAAAGAGTGGTGGATATTTTAAATAAACATTTGAATGTGTTGGAAGCAGAAGATATTGTGGCCCCATTTATAAAAGAAAAAACTTGTATGGTATATGAGAGGACACTGCATAAAATATACAGTGGTGTCAAGCTTCCAGCCTGTGAGAAAGGGAAGATCTAGACCTGACTTGATGAATGATCTCCCCAAAGGTACTTTTGTGTGTGGGAGATGTGTCTATTGTAAAAATATTTTAAAACAATGTGCCTTTACAAGTAAGATAATGGGAAAGATGTACAGAGTCAGGGATTTTTTTAGTTACGATAAAGAAGGATTGGCAACTCGTGAAGTGGGTGCATGAGGAAGGGCGTCATCCATTACGGTGACACCTTCCTCGCACAATCCACTCATGGCAACTGATGGGTAGGGCGACCGGATGAAAGGGTGGGAGAACTAGGTGAAAGGATGTTGCTATATGTACATACGTGGGGGGGTGGAAGTGAGCACGGTGAGCATGGGCTGGGGGGTAGAGAGGCTGTAGGGGTGGCGCTGCGGTCATCGGTTGAGCTACGGCGTGGCATTGGGGATTGGGCAATATCTGGGGTGGCTGAAGTACTGGGTTTGGGTCCGGGCACTGGTGCAATTTTTATTGCACCAGGCCCAAACTTTTAAATGTTTTACTACTTTCACCCCCCCAACATGCACCCCCCTGGAGTTGAGAATCCTTAAGTAGGTGGGTGCCAGGGGTGAAGCCCCCCATGAGGGGGGTGTGGGGCAGCCCCCCCACACAAAGTAGTAAAAATATGTCCTGGCCCCATTGTGCTGGTGCGCCAGGGTTGTCAGAGTGCCAAAAATGTGTTCGACACTCTGACTGAGCGATAATAGCGATTGCCTTTAGGCGTTCGCTGTTATCACATAGACCCAGAAGGATTGGTTTATTTGGTAGAAAGTAATTGTTTTTTCTTTGGAAAATCTAAAAGGAAATTTAAAAATCAAATAGAGGATCATTTAAGCAGTATCAAGCATGGAGATTTAAATAATGCCCTGGCTCTTCACATAAAATGATGCGGAAATTACCATAACTTTAAGTTTATGGGCTTGGAGAAGGTACTTTGCATTCCTTGAGGGGGACATTATGAGAATCTTTTATTGAAATGTGAAAAGTAATGGATCTATATATTGGTGGGGGGAAGGAATACAGCACTGCATGATTAAATGGGAAATTTAGTTTGGAGCCCTTTTTGAAAGTTTAATTGGTTCAGTCTCTTAAACTATTCTCCTTTCTTCCCTCTATGTTTTTAGCTGTAACAGAGCTATACTGAAAAGAGATGTCTTTGATAGTGCACTTGTTCCCCTGAATGGCACCGGTGATGTCATGCATTAAAGTGGACTGATGCGGACATGAGAGTATAATGAATACAATGCAAAGAATTCATGGAATGCAGTGAGTGTGAAAATAAGAAGATTAAATTGCCAGTTTTAATTGCCATGTTAACTGACAAAATTATGGGACTTATGTGCATTTCTACTATAGTAAATTAATTGCATTACTGATTTGTACAGATTTGTAGTGGTATTACTGAGATACTAGCATGAGATTTTTTGAAGGGCTATTCCTGCAGTTCAGTAAGGTGAAGCAACCAGCCATGTTCCCTTCCTGAGCTGTATAAGCTGTTACTTCTAGCCTCCCTTAGAAGTACTTTTTCTTTGTGGCCGAAGGCTCTGTCTGACCTCCCTCTTGGCCCAGCCTCTCCCTGGGCCCTGCCCCCCCCTTTTTTTCTGCTGTGTTTGTCTCCAGCCTTCCTTTGTGCTTGGATGCTGCTGTCTTGTGATGGACTCTGTCTGGTTTGTGCTTCTCCTGCTTCTAGGTCAGTACTTTGCCTTTGCCTCTGGCTGCAGTCTGTCTGTGCTTCTCTCTCTCATTTGTTTCTGCTCCCTCTAGCTACTGTGCTGTGCTTGTGTTTGCTTTTGCTTATTCCTTTTTAGGCTCATTTCCTTTTTATCACACGTTCAGCATTACCTTTCTTTATATGTACTTGTTACCTGTGCTCAGTTCTACTTGCTGTCTCTGTTCTGTAGCATCTCCATGCTGTAGCAGTCCCTGTGCACATCACTTTAATTATTTTCACCTACCTCACTTTTTACTGGTTCCCTTCAACTGCTATAACTCCATCTTTCATTCCCATGGCTGCTTCTAGCAGTGTCATAGCCTACATTTACTTCTCATTCCCACATTTGTGTTATTCAGGCTCAATTGTTGCTATATCATGCCTTTACTGAACCCTACTTTTATCAAAATCATAGCAACCTGTTTCTGATTTCTACCCATACTGAAACTTTCAGTCATTAAATTAGCTGTCTGGTCCCATGGCGCTCAGCTTGTGGCATCCCTGTTATCCATGGTGGGGTACTGTGTTGTCACAGTGGTGCATTGTGGCTCTAGGTAGCAGGAATATGCTTTTATGTAAGTTACATGAATGTTGCTCTGCTCCCTTGCAGCCTAAATGGCATTTAAGGTATTCATGCATAAACTGTATCAATTCAATTACCTAAACCTCATCAACTCATTACTGGCATTTGCTCCTACTAATTAACCTACGGCTGATGGCTTTGCCCAGCCTCCTACCACCTACCTCCATCAGTAGTATCTACCTCTGTGTAAGTATGTTTAATGTTATTATATTAGGTTTCCTTAATGGAATTGTTTGGCTTGCCTTCCATTGGCTTTGCTTCTCCTACAGTATTTATCCTACCACATTGTACTACTGTTACAAATGCTGTTGGTTTATCAAATTTGGCTGCTACCTCATCTCCAGCCACTGGCTTCACCCAGCATCCCACTGCCTACCCTACAGCCACTGGCTTCACCCAGCCTCCTCCTATGTAGCATTTACAGTTGACCTTATGCTCTCATTCATCAATTGGAGGTTTGCTGACCATGGCCATTACTTTCTATGGCTCAGGTCCTCCCCTGCAGCCAACTGTTTTGCTTTGCACCCACATAGTCCACATTTTGAACACGGGAAACTGAGGGTGAGGTCCTTCTTATCTGGCCCATAGTGGGAATATTCTCACTCTGGGTGGAGCTTTAGCCATGCTGACATATTGGCAGCGCCTCCTGGTGTAGAATTTAAGACTTCAGCTATGAAATGGTGGGGCCTTTAAGTCCAAGGGGGCTCCTTTGGCTGTGCTGGTTGTGCTAAAAGCACCTTTGAAAGCTATTTTCCCTACAACTTCCTAAGGTTCACCTGGTCTCCATGTCCTCCCATTCTTTGCCCAGAAAAAAGGTTTGTCTCCCCATACGATGCACAGGGGTAATGCCAAACTTCACCCTACAACTAACACTCCAAAATCTGGCCAATGGAAAATCATGTACACAAATGCTCACAGCCTGGGAAATAAGATCCCAGACCTGCAGGCAATAATGTCAGAGGCTAAACTGGACATAGTAGCAATTAGTGAGATGTGGTTTACCAGTAACCACACTTGGGAGACTTCAGTACCTGGCTATGTATTGTTCAGAAGAGACCAAGGTGCAAAAGGGGGAGGTGGCCCTGTATGTTAATGAAAATATCAAAGCTACAGAAATTCAGAATACACATAAGGAGCCAGAAGAACTGTGGGTCACCCTGGAAACAGGAAATGGGACAGCCATAAGAACTGGGGTTGTCTACAGGCCCCAGACCAGAGGAGGACATAGACACATTACTGTTAGAAGATATACAAAACATGACAGTTAAAGGGAGGTTCTGATAATGGGAGACTTCAACATGCCGGATATAGATTGGTCAATACCAGCAGGAACATCTGCCAGAACTAGACTCATAGTGGATTCCCTGCAGGGGAGGGCCTCAAACAACTGGTACAGCAACCCACAAGAGACAGGGCTATCCTAGATCTAGTACTGACTAACAAAGAAGGGATCACAGATCTCCAGGTAGAAGGTCACCCTGGGGCCAGTGACCATCACATGGTATGGTTCAATTTGGCTACTACATCTAAATCATCCCATTCCAAGGCAAAATATGGGACTTCAAACGAGCTGACTTTGATAAGATGGCCAACAGAGTTAAGCTAGCCCTGGCAAAAGAAACACAGGTGAGGGGTACAGGCAAAGTGGGCAAGCATTAAGGATGCAATACTTGAAGCAACATCCCATTGTGTTAGACAGAAAGGAAGTGCAAAAGAAGAAGGAAACCACTTTGGTTCTCAAATACAGTAGCAGAAAAGGTCAGAGCCAAAAGGCTGGCCTTCAGGAAATATAAGGGAACACAGCGGGATGAAGATAGGGAGGCATACCAAACTGCCCTAAGGGAAGCAGGTAAGGCAGTAAGGCAGGCAAAGTCCCAAACTGAGGAAACACTAGCACGAACAGTAAAAGAGGTGACAAGACTTTCTATAGATACATTAGTGAAAGGAGAAAGTCCAGAGGGGTATTGCTAAGCTTAATGGAGAAAAGGAGCATGTGAGGAGGAGGACCCTGTAAAGGCATCTATCCTAAATAGATACTTTTGCTCAGTATTTACTGAAGAGAAGGTAGGGCAGGCCCACAGCTCAGCATCATGGACACAGGGGAGGGAGGTGAGCACTACTCCCTTCACAAAAGAAAGGGTCCTACAAGAGCTTGCTAAGCTCAGGGTGGATAAGGCAATGGGACCTAATGGCATACATCCCAGGGTACTTAAGGAGCTAAAGGAGGAACTAGCAGAGCCATTAGCAGAATTGTTTAGTGAGTCTCTGAGCACAGGAGAGGTCCCAGAAGACTGGAGAAGGGCTCATGTGATCCCATCCACAAGAGTGGTAGCAGGGAGGAGGCTGGGAACTACAGACCAGTCAGTCTTACCTCAGTAGTGGGCAAGATTATGGAGGCACTCCTTAAGGAAAGGATAGTGCAACACCTGGAATCCATAGGGGCACAGGATCCAAGACAGCATGGGTTTACAAAAGGAAGGTCCTGTCAAACTAATCTCATAGATTTCTTTGACTGGGTAACCAGAGTGGTGGACCAAGGGGAGCAGTTGATGTCGCCTACCTTGACTTCAGCAAAGCTTTTGACACTGTTCCACATAGAAGATTGATAAATAAGCTGGGTAGGCTCGGGGTGGGTCAAGTTGGTCAACTGGGTGGCAAACTGGTTGACTGGCAGAAAACAGAGAGTGGTGGTAAATGGTATACAGTCAGAAGAGATGCAAGTCACAAGTGGGGTACCTCAGGGATCAGTCCTGGGGCCAGTCCTATTCAACATCTTCATTAGTGACCTTGCAGATGGACTAGAGGTAAGGCTTGTCTGTTTGCAGATGACACCAAGATCTGCAACAGGGTAGATGATCCAGATGGGGTGGGCAGAATGAGAAGAGATCTGGATAAACTAGCAGAATGGTCAGAAGAGTGGCAACTGGGATTTAATGCAAAGAAGTGCAAAATCATGCACATAGGGAAGAGAAACCCTGAAGCCACTTATAGGCTGGGAGGGGAGTTGCTAGCAGTCACAAAGGAAGAAAGAGACTTGGGCATCATCATCACTGATGACCTAAAATCATCAAGCAGACCTCTAAAGCAGTAGGTAAGGCTAGGGGGTGTTAGGTGTATTAGCAGGGTATCTGAAGTCGTAAGAGGAGTAATAATCCTCTGTACAAGGCATTGGTTAGGCCCCATCTGGAGTACTCGTGCAGTATTGGAGCCACACCTTCACAAGGACATTAACCAAATTGAGGCAGTCCAGAGAGGGCAACCAAAATGGTGCAGGGACTGCATCAGAAGACATGAGGACAGATTAACGGAGCTCAATATGTATACCCTTGAGCAAAGGAGGGAGAGAGGTGATATGATCGAGGCATTCAAACACCTTAAGGGCATAAACAAGGTGAAAGAGTCTAACATGTTTAAATATAAGAAAAATAGCAGGACAAGAGGACACAGCATGAGATTAGGAGGCCGATTAAGGGGAATATGAGGAAATTCTTTTTCACAGAAGGGTGGTAGATGCATGGAATGGCTTACCACAAGAAGTGGTGGCTATGAATACAGTGCAGGGCTTCAAACAGGCATGGGATAGGCATAAGGGAGCAATACAAATGACTATGAATAGATAGGTCACTGACAGAGCAAAGGCCGATGGCACATTTATAAGGTAGAAAAAGAAATGGGCAGACTGGATGGGCCTTGCGGTCCTTATCTGCCGTCAACTTCTATGTTTCTATGTTTCTATGTAAGTTTCAACTCTCAGAGAGTCCTCAGATAATCCCCGTGGACAACTACTTTCACCTTTAGGCCTCCCTCATGGAGGCTGGGTGTTAGCCTTTCATTGGGTGTTGATCTCCTCCTCCTGCCCTGGGAAGAGGGTCTCCTGAGTGGAAGTCTCCCTTTGCTGAAGAGCAGCACTTACAGACCCCTCATGGCATTCCCATTAGAGAGACAGAGCAAGAGCCCTCCTCCAAAATTAAAAGACCCTTGAACTGGATCTCTAATTTTCAGTAGCTGAGCCAGTACTAAAAGTATCCAGAGCCTGGAGGGAAGGCGACCTAGGCCTTGGATTCCCAGATGTTTCCTACTCATAGTGGTTTTTTTCTCTTCTCCATGCTGAAGGTCATAAAAGTTAGGTATTCATTACATTTTAAATTTCTCTAGTTTACTTAGATAAGTTTCCACTATTGAATGGAATTGAATGATGACCATCTTCTCTACTATTACCTCTGTCCTTAGAAAGCCCCCCTTTGTTATTAGTGCAATTCTTCCTGACAACCTGCTCATCTCATTTTTGCCTCTTCAGTTGTCTTTCATTGCTGTCAATCTATGCTCCTCAGCCTCATGGTCAAGTTTGCTGCTCAATACTTCTTTTTGTGGTTCCTTCCTAAGGTACCTTTAGCCAATGGAATCCTTCCCGTGGTGTCTCTAGGGGTGAAACCCTCTTTGAGGGCTCCTCACCTCTGGGACCCCTACAGGGTGGTAATTCCCTGTGGAATGAAGATTGTGAAAGGCCAAGCAGTTTATCACAGTAGCACAACCATAACACTATACTGGTTGTGTAGGCTCACTGAATGTACAATATGTTATGCACTATTAAATTAATTGTCTTTTAAATGGTATGGGTATTTAAACTTAATGTTATAACATTAAATGTGTTATTACAATATGTAAGCAAAATAACAATAATCCATGTATATATATATAATATGTATGATGTATGTGTGTGTGTGTGTGTGTGTGTGTGTGTGTGTGTGTGTGTGTGTGTGTGTGTATGCATATATATATATATATATATATATATATATATATATATATATATACAGGAAGAATGAATAAACAACCTGAAGGACATAAAGTACACCAAGTAAGAATAAACCAGCAACAACAAACAACAAACAGATAATCTAACAGATCATTAAAGGTAACATAAACATGATAGCTATTTACAGATAACAAACCTAAGTTATGCAAAGCTGGTCAAACAAGAAAATCAACTTTGCAAACCATTCACTGATGTCGAGGCAGACAGAGGAACAGCTCCTCCTTAAAACATGAGGGACAATGTAACAAATGAAAATGATAAGGGGTATGAAAGAGGCGGTCACAGGGCATGGATGTGAGATGGAGGCAAACAAGGAAAGAGCAGGAACAGAAGAGGGGAAGTTTGCGAGTCATTGAGTGGAATATGCTGTGTTAAATGCAAATTAGGGGGAGTTTGAGGAGGTGTATGCACCTAAGTAAGCAAGGAAGGGAGCCCAAATGTCCAAAAACTGGCATGTTTGGGAAATGGCCACATAAGATAAGCATTCATGTGAGGCAAGTTGATCTAAAGCCAGAAGCCATTCTTTTAATGAGAGAATTTTGACAGAGCACCAACAATGAAGAATAAGTCACTTGGCAGTGAGTGATGCAGCAAGAGCCCATTCAGAGCACGGTATACCAGGGGAGGAAAGACCTAATAATACAAATTGAGCAGTAAGGCACACTTAGCAGGGAAAGATAGCTGTGCAGATTTGCAGAGTCCAATCCCAAAAGGGGCATATGAGAGGGCAAGACCAAAGGAGGTGGGAGAGAGAACCACTTTGGGAGTTGCAGCACCAGCATTTGTCATGAGGAAGCACTCCATATGCATGAAGGAATTGGGTTCATGTACCACTGATGGAACACTTTCTTTTGAATTAGTTGAGCCCAAAGATGCTGGGTAGACCATGTGGGAATGGAACCAACACAACTCCCAGTCCTGCTGCGAGATGGAAATCATTATTTCTATAACCCATTTGTCTTTGAGAGAGGTCATGGGATCAGAACCAAAATCTTGAAGAGAGGTGTAAAATTTGCTGGTCTTCCTCTGAAAAAGAGAAAGCCATTTGGAAACCAGCAGATCTGGGGGAGAAGGAGAGCAAGCACGAACTAGGGACTGGCAGGCAGAGCAGAGCTGTAGGTAATGCCAGAGCTCTTGAGAAGGGAGGTGAGACTTATCCTGGAGGGTCTGAAAAGGTACAGTAACAAGACCTCTGAGTCGGTACAGCACACTTGGTCAACCTGGAGAATACCAGCTTGCTTCCAAGTGGCCCAATTGATAGGTTTATGGCCTATAAGAAACTATGGGTTATTCCAATGGGTGGGTAAAAGGAATCAGTAAACGCTTCATGTTGGTCACTGAAGAGCAGTACCGCCAATACTGAACAGAGATAGGGAAGGTGGGGTGGAGCTGGGGTAGTGAATGTCATGAAATATAAAGGTCCCTTGGGGTGAAGGAGCATCTAGACAGAAACCTTCTAAATCCACCCATGGGGGGGGCATACAGGTGATCAAGGGGAAACCATTGGAGGACATGAGCACAGACGAAGGACTGGTGGTGGTTGTGAAAAGGAGGAAGACTCCATCCAACTCAAAACCAATGCTGACACAGCTTGGTATGACTGATTTTAGGAACTCCCCTCCCAAAGAAAGTGACTCATCAAATTGTTAAGTCTGATGACATATGTCTCTGGGATGGGGATAAGGAGGTGGGAGAAGAGGTGCAAAACCTTGGGGGCCAACAGCAATTTGAGAGCATTAACTTCCCTGAGAAGGAAAGATGAAGTGTAACCCAGCAAGCAAGGTCAGCAGCTACAGAGTTGAGGAGGGAGTAAAGTTAGTGTAGCAAATGTGAGTGGGGGTGGGGGTAATATGGATGCCTAAATAAGTAATGCCCTCTGCAGTCCATTACCACTCAGTGTCAACAAAGTGAGAATAAAGGCAGAAGGGATTTAGAGGGACAGTTTCAGATTTTGTATGATTGACTCATAGACCAGAAATAGTGGAAAGGAGGTCAGAATAAACTGTAAAGGAGTGATGGATGTGGGGACATTAGATAGGAGAAGTAACACATCTTTTGCATATAAGAGACATTTATATTCAGAGCGGAGAATTTTGAAGCTGGCGACCTCGGGCGCAGACATAAGGGCAATAGAAAGGGGTTCAATGAATAAAAGAAAAAGTAAAAGAGAACATTTATAGCCCTGTCAGGTGCCTCAGAGCAGAGGGAATGGTGGGGAGAGAAAACTATTAGATGAAATCTAGGCAGAGGGGCATTTGTATAGGGTTTGAAGGGCAGAGAGAAAGTAGGGACTAAATCTCATATGTTGTAAGACTTTGAAAAGGAAATGCCATTCTATAGAATAAAATGCCTTTTCAAAATCAATGGTGAGAGTGGCAGCAGGCTTGGTGAGGGACTGAGCGAAATACTGAATGTTAAGCAGGGTGCTGAGGTGATCAGAACTGAAGCAGCCTTTAACAAAACTGGCTTGCAAAAATTGAATAAGGGAGGGCAGATGTATCTCCAGGAGGATGGCTAGGATTTTTGCAAAAATCTTATCATAAACATCAGTAAGGAAGATCGGCCTGTAACTATCAGGGGAAAGGGGGTCCTTTACTTTCTTAGGAAGAACAGTGATAGTGGCCTCATTAAAGGTGGCCAGAAGGTGATGATGTTGAATGGTATACGTGAACATATGGAGGAGAAGGGGTGACAGAATATCAATGAAAGTTTCATAAAATTTAGTAGGAAACCCTTCTCCCCCAGGAGATTTGTTTTTGCACATAGATTTGACCACCGATATAATCTCCTCATTGGTGATGGGAAGGTCTAAGGAAGATTGTTTGGTGGAGGAGATGCGTGGGAGATCCAGGAGATCAAAGAAAAGGCAACTCAGTCGGGGATGGGGTGGACCTGGGAGGAGTAAAGACTGGAGTAAAATTGATGCATCAGGGTATTAATCTGTCCAGTAGAATCTGGAAAGCAGGCAATGTGCCACTCAGCTTGCTAACTATGTAAACGGTAGGTAAGGAGCTTGCTGGTATGCTGCCCACCTTTCAGATAGGTGTGGTTAAGTTGTGACATGGCCAGTTCTGCCTTATGGATATAAAGACTGAGAAACAAAATCCCAGAACTAACAGCACTGATGGCAGACACAAACCTGGACATTGTGGCTATTACAGAGACATGGTATGCAGGGAACCATGACTGGGATGCAGCCATACCAGGGTATACACTTTTTAGAAAGGATAGAGTGGGGAAGAGGGGACATGGGGTTGCTACGTATGTGAAGAAAGGGATTAAAGCTATGGAGGCTCAAGGATCCAGGGAAGAAGCAGAAGTATTGTATGTCACTCTAGAGTTGGGGAACAAAGCAATCATCCATGCTGGAGTAGTTTACAGGCCTCCTGTGCAGGGGTAGGGTATACTGTAGATCTAGTATTAGTGGAGGCCATCTATAATATGGCTGCCAAAGGGGAAGTACTACTAATGGGTGACTTTAACATGCAAGATGCAGATGGGAATACCCAGACTGCAAGTACATCAAGGAGCAATGCCCTCATATCTGCCATGTATAGGGTAAACCTAAGGCAGTTTGTGGTTGAGCCCACTAGGGAGGAGGCTGCACTGGATTTAGTGCTGACAAACGAGGACAGACTCATGGATTTTTTTTTTAATACTATTATATTAGTTTTTGTTGACTGGGTAAGTGCACTACGCAAATTCTGCCTATTTTCTGGCACGACCCAGGGGAGGGGGATACAGATGAATGCCAACTGACCTTGAACCAAATTAAGCTGTTAGTGGTATTTTTTTTAGTGAATGGGGGAAAATTTGGCTAGGGCACAGGGGATATTCCCCTACTCTCCTGTAGATGGATGGCCATCTTGTGGCAAGATGGCCACTCAGGGGGAGTTGTCGGAGGAGCAGGATGTGAGTCTAGTGGTGAAGGAGGCCTCACTGTTAGCCGAGGAAAAGTTTGCAGCGATGTCATCTCAAATTCAGGATTATGACGGAGAAGAGATTTTTCAAGAAGCTATTTCAGTACCAGAACAATTGTTTCCTGTCACAACTGATATGGATGCAAAAGGTATTAACGGTATGGCAAGCTCACAAGGTTGTAAAAATGAGCCGGTAAAGTTGAACTCCACGGAAGCGCTCCACTCTCCTCTAAGCCCTGCGTGATCTGCTGTTTCAGCTGAGCAGTCTGACAAGCTGCTCACAGGTGTTGATAGGAGGAATGAGGAAGTAATGAGTCAGTCACCACTGCAAGAGAAGGGTGAGTGCACTGAAAGAAACCTTACTGCTCTGGAAATAAAAAAACATTCTTCAGGCTGGCAGTTTAATTGCTGGGTTTAGTGAGTGCCGAAAGCTGTGTCAAACTAATGCTACTGATTTAAGGGTTGAAAGTACTGTATATCTGCTCACGCAGAGTGAATTCTGCTCCCAACCTTGGCCATCTTGCTAAATAGAACTGACTCACAGTTCAAAGAGACAATTACCCTGACAAAAGAGTCTGGGTTTGTGTTTTACCCACAGCCTACTCATGGTGCTGCAAAGACTGAGCCCTCTCAGATAACATACCAAACAGGAGCCAATGATCAGAAAGGGGTCAATAACTTCAGTTTTCAAAAGTCGTTAACCCCCAAACCTCTGACTTTATCTATGAAGGCGGCTAAATCTTTGCCACAAGAGAGCAAGCAGCCCAATAAATGTTGTATTAATACTGTGGATGTTTCAAACAACAAGGGGTTAGGGGATTCTGCATTACATGATGATTCCTGGTCTCCCCACAAAGCGCTGCAAGAAGCAGGATGGGAGAAAGGGGCTTCAGGTGTTTGGACCCCTGACTCTGCCTGGGATTCAACATTTAATTTTCAATCAGCCTCTCCAGAGTGGCGGCCAAAGTCTGTACAGAATCATATTCAAGGTGCTTACAAGACAAGTCAACCTATTGGGAGGCAGAATAACATTATAAACAAAACATCTTCTTTACCTGAGCCACAGGCTCCTTTGGCCTTGGACGATAATCCTGGGCCTCAGATTATAGAGATGAAAGAGGGTTTGGGTGCTCCATTTCCTTCTAACAAGCCCTTGTTATCCGAACTTTTCTCTAAATCCAGACGGGAAGCAGCTCCTCGGCAGAATGTAGTTCGGATACGCTACAAAGGCGGGTTGGAAGTGAGACCCGATAGACAGGATGTCAAACAGCGCCATTTTCTAGTTTAGAAATTGGAATGGTTATTCACAGAAGAAAAGATAATAGCACTCCAGGTTTGGACGGCCTTTTAATTTCTTTTATAAAAATTTCAAGCAGAAATTACTGCGTGTCTGCATCTAGTTTTTCAGTTTTTTATGTCCAGAGTATGGATTCCAGAATCGTTTACAGATGTTTAATGATTTACATATTTAAATCAGGGGATGGGGGGCATTAGAAATTGGAGGCCCATTACTATCCTAAATTCAGATTTCAAAATCTTTACTACTTTATTAAATAATAGTGTCACATGAGGTCCCTGCACCCTAATTGATACCCTCAGAGGTACACCATAGACACCTAATGCTTATGTATAGGTTACACTAATACCTAGGGCTAAAGGCATATACCATATAAGAGTAGATGCCAGGATATGAATGCATATTGTTGTAATCCACTTTGCTTGCTAATGCACACATATTATACCATGTATTTTCTGTGTATTTCTTACTTGTCAGATGCCAAGACACCTGTCCTTGAAGCAGTTATAATATGTAAGGCAACATTGCCATCCTTTGGTGATGTGCACCACTACACTTGGTTATGTAAGATTCTGTATAAGAACTTCCTTGTTCTAAAACTGATGACTTTACAGAATTGTATAATGTTATCTTGGACCATGGAGCCACCTCTAATTTAGCCAATAGGGCTAATCTCTGTAACTAGAAATGTTTCTATCTTACAGTAACCATAGTAATTATCATAGGTATATAATGTAATGCTCAGGCTTTACACCTCGGAGACCCGAGAGATCCCAAGAGACTACAGAGAAACCTCAAGGTGTAGGGAAAGCTTAGCACTGGCTCCCGGTTCGTATTGGTAAAGACTACTTAGGGAAACTGTGATTTATCCCTTTTGTAGTAATAAACTCATTTATTGCTTAAATGCAACTTGTTTGTGATTACTTTCATTCCCAATATCGTCAAGAATCTGAAGGTGAGGTTTAGACCTCTCAACAAATTGGCGACCGTGTGCAGGTGATATTTGGTATTTGTAAGTTTTCACTTGTTGCTTAAACTTTTCCCTTCCCACGGGGACTGTAGGTGTACATTCCCATATCACCTCTCCCATTTTTAAAAACCAGTTTGTAGTCACTTGCAAAGTCTGGCTGACTTTTCGGGCGTGGTCAATGCCGTCTCGACCCACTCCATAACAGCTTTGAATTGTGAGCCTGCAACTTATACAGTAGCCCGGCTGTATTTTAAGTACTCGTGTTGTGGATCAATACGCAACACGCTGTCTTTTTCACAGTTTGAATTTTTGTTCCCTCCCACACAATGGCCACAGTATCAGATATCTGCCCAAAACTGAGACTCAATGTCTCTAACTTCCTTGCCTCCCATGGAGGATGGGCTGACTTCGCGCAGGATGTAAGTCCATCCGAAAACCCTGTACTGGGATTTCAACCCAGTACGCAGAGATGCGTCAGTCAACCAATAAGTGTCACGCTAAAGGGTTGATGGTAGCCGCTATCTACGCTGCTTTGGAAGCCTCTGAAGTGAGGTTTTTAACCCTTGATCTGCAGATCACATCTCTTAAGCAAAAGATAGGTTTACAGGAAACAGAATGTATTAGACTGCAGCAGAACTTGGAGTCTGAGCTCCAAACTCTGCGAAATGAAAAGGATTCACTATTGCATCATTCAGCACAGGCTGGTGAACAAGAAATGTGTACTTTGAAGCTGGAGTGCGAAAGTTTGAGACAGGATAAGAGTCAAGTTGTGCAAATGAATGATTTGTTGAGTGCTGCAAATGCACAGTTGAGTGATGAAATAGGTGAGCTTCAGGACGAGATCAACCAGGTATGTAATGATTTAGAAATAGCCTATAGGGACAATCGTGAATTGAGCGCCACGTACTGAGTTTTGCAAAAACAGAAGCAGGATCAGGTTGATATGGATGTTGCAAGTGTGAATCATGATAAATGTAGAGCTAAGATGGCAACACTGCACCATCAGCGAGAGGTTCTGGCTGGCCATGTTAAGGCAATGGGAGGCGTAGCCCCTGCCTTTCACTTGTCATCAGAAGGGGAGTTATCTGATGATGATGTCTCACAGTACAATGCCCAGTCATGCCCCTACTATGGCCCAGAATCCCCACTCAGCCATCCACAACATGGCGGGTCCCCACCCCCAACTCCCCAGGTCACACGTCGACAACGTCGTGACACTCATCATGGGAAACACCAACATGGCGGTGCCCATGATGGGGGAGCAGGCTCAGGCCTGGTCCTGACGGCACCTCCTGTAGCCATTATTAGAGTGGAAGACAGGCAAGAAATAGAAACCATGATTGATAGAGCATTAGGCAATGTTCCTTTTCCTGAAAGGAGTATGAAAGCTATTAAAAGTCAGATTCAACAGATTTTCCAAGAAGCTAGCACTCAGGAAGGTGTTGTTCACACTGCAGCCGAGGCTGCAGCTAGTGTGGCCTTGGATGGTGTGCGAGACGCGTTACCTTTGCCTGATCGACCACCTACTAATCCCCTACAAATGGCCTACTCTGTTCAGCAAATCGCTGACAGTATTGGTCGGATGAGCCCGTCCGACAACCTCAGCTGTCACTTGGAAAAGGTGCATTATAAATGTGAGATGCTCAGCCTCACTGCAGGATATCAGGTCTAAATACTACGCCAGACCATCGATCCTGGTTTATGGGCCAAACTCCCCAAAGCAGTTCACCAGGATGGGAACGCTACCTTTGACGAGGTTGCAGCTGAGCTCATTTCTGCTCATAGCCCAGGTGTAGTAGGAGTGATTCTGGTATACCCCGTAAAGCAAAATGCAAAAGAAAGCCCAGCAACCTACCACCAGAGACTCTGGATGGCCTACCGAGCAGGAAAACACCTGGCACAAGAAGCTGCAGATGTAGATCTTATTGAATATAAGACCTTGTTCCTTAGGAACATGATCCCAGCAGTAAGAGAAAAGGTAGAGCCAACCACTCACCCAAATACAGATAGGTTTGCCGATATTCTTCGGAAAACCGAGAGGGTGTATCAACTGTACATTCGTGATTTGGGTTCCGGTTCCCAGAAAGTAGCTGCCATGGAACCCGCTCCCGGGACCACGACCCATTATACAGTGGAGGGGCAAGCCCAACACCAGCAAACCAAACATCTGTCAGCCCCTCCAGCTGGTAACCAACAAACCCCCCAACAGGCCCAACAACAACAACAACAACAGCAGTGGGGTGGGAACCAGAATTGGCCTAAGAACAGGAGGCATAAGGGCAGAGGGAAACCATCACAGAGAACGAGTCCTTCATATAGGGAGATAGCTGAAGAAAATTGAAAATTCCGAGAGCTCCTGGGACAAGTGCACTCTGTAGCGGACGCTGTTCCCGCACAGACCCTTGCGGCAGTGCAACCAGTGGTCCACTCCACAACCGGCCATGGAGATGCCAGAAGTACAAGCCCACAGGCCCATACAAGCCTGAACCCAGAAGCTCCTCCCTATATCGCATCAGTACAGCACTGTGAAGTCATTCACGCAAGCCAGGCCCAACCTCTACATGCTTCCGGCAATACGGATTGACAATTACAGGTCCCAGTCCATATTGTAAACAAGCTGGTCTTGGATACAAACTGAAGGCCCTGCACTGAGGCCGAGGTCTGGGGCCGCCAGCTAGTAGTCCTACTAGATACAGGTGCAGCTGTATCTGTGCTACATGACAAACACCCGGACACGTCCCCTTGGTCTACCGGATGGAAGATCAATATGTCAGGAGTTGATGGTACTAGGCTGCCTGCATACCGTTCTCTACCCTTACCAGTAGAGCTAGGCCACCTGAAGGCCTCACATACTTTCCAACTGATGGCACTGCATGATCATCCTAGTATCATAGGAATCGATTTCCTTGCACCACACAGCTGTGTGGTGGATCTAGCAAACATGCTGCTGATACAGATTAAGAGTCAATACCATACCATCCTGATTCCCGACTCACATGTTGTGGCAACGATATCTATCAATGATAAAGAGTATGACGGCATAGATTTGTTCAAGAATCATGAACTTTTTCCAAAACTCTTGCCTATTCTGCAATGACATTTGGAAGCGTTTGCAGTTAACAAGCATGACTGTGGTAGAATGCACACTGTCATTGAGGTGCCCGGCCCGGCACATGAAAGGCAAAGGCAATACCCTTTTCCAGCTGAGGCCGTGCCCTCCCTTAGAAAGATGATCAAGTCACTCCTTAAACAAGGAGTAATCAGAACTTGTGTTTCTACTGCCAACTCCCCAGTATGGCCCGTGAAGAAACCCACAGGCACCTGGAAACTTACTATTGACTATGGGAAACTGAATCAGGTCACTCCCAGTTGTTCCCCAACTGTTGCATGGTCACCAGATGTGCTCCGACTCCTAACACCTGATCAGAAATGGTTCAGTGCCCTGGACATTTCCAATGGTTTTTGGTCATTGCCATTGGCCCGCAAGAGTCGATATAAGTTTGCTTTCACCTTTGAGGGACGACAGTACACATGGACTTGTTTGCCACAAGGATTCCATAACAGTCCATCCCTCTTTCATCTCCACATGATGGACGCCCTCCAGAGTTTCTCTACCCCCCAATGTCTCTTACAGTATGTAGATAACCTGTTGCTGGCCACGGCCACACAGGAACAACATCTGGATCTCTTGGACGAACTACTAACTCTCATCCAGAGAGCAGGCCTGAAATGTAACCCGGCAAAAGCACAATTGTGTCAAAAGAAAGTTAAAATTAATAGCCAATAAAGTAATATCTCCTCTTCAATATTGTGGATTACCAGATTAATGAATCCAGTCAGCCTTAACAATAATTAGAGATGCAATAGAGTACTTATCTCTAGAAGAAAAATCAGGATATGTGCTAGCAATAGATTTGGAGAAAGCCTTTGACAGGGTAAGTCATGTTTTTTTTTTTGCAGGTGTTAGAAATTTTTTGGATTCCTAATTCAATTATAAGAGCACTATATAAATCAGCCAAAGTTTATCCAGTAATTAAAGGAACAATCACGAAAGGAATAATACTTATCACAGGGGCTCGTCAGGAGTGCCCGCTTAGCCTCTTATTATATGAATTCTCACTAGAACCTTTATTAAGGGCCCTGACACTCCCACCTAGAGGGGAAGGGCAACATTCGTCAATTTCCAATAATCAATTAATAGTGCAGGCTTTTACAGTCGATGTCTGTCTCTTTTTTAATAACCAGGAGCAGACTGTGGAATTTTTTAAAGAATTAAAACTTTTTTCTACTCTGTCCAATGCTAAACTGAACCATGTGAAATCCAGAGGTTTACAGATGGGGAATATTACTCATTCAACTATAGGTATTCTATTTGGGCCCCAAAACCTACCAGTAGAAAATTGGGATATGGTACTAAAAAGGTAGAAGCAAAATCAGCCAGGTGGAAGCAATTTAAATTTACAAAAATTAAAAGAATCCAGGATCTTAAACAGTTCATTTTACCCAGTTTACAATATATTGCTCAAATCTTTCCTTTACCTTCACATTATGAAGTTAGACTATATAGTTGCTGTTTTCGACTATTATGGGGGAATAGACTGAACCCAGTTAAAAGATGTTATACGTATTTGGCTAAAGAAATGGGGGGATTAGAAATGATGGATCTGGTTATTTTTTGACAAGTGCTGTTTATTTCATATAATTTAAGAAGATGTTTGTTATATCCTGAAAGTCGAGATGGGTATTGGATTAAGCAGTCCTTAGAACAGTATATGAAGGCCTGGATTAATAGCGGTCCAAAAATTCATCCTCATATTCATTTCCCTGCTTATTTCAGACCAGCTGCTCAAAAGCTGTATAAGTGGCAAGTAACAAAAGACCAAATAAATTCTAGTGCCCCATGAAATCTCTCTACAAGGCTATAATGTCTAAAGTTTACACCACGGATCCCTGTTTTAAAAATTGCCCCACAGCTATGAATAATAATATTTTAGTTCAACTAAATAACCCCAGACTTCCTAAGTATATGTGGGAAACTCAGTGTCTCATTATGTATGGCCATTTAAACATTAGGGGTACGGCTAAATATAAAGCTAGAGAGGAGAGAAACTGTCCTTTTCCGGACTGCATTATTCAGGAAGAAACGATGGAGCATTTTTTCCTGTATTGTTCATTCTCCAAATTATTGTGGATCTATGCTGCAAAAAAAATGGAATTTGGCTTGGTTGTCACATATTAATTATGAGACTCTTGTAATTGGGGTGGTGTCACCTTGCCTAAGGAATTATGATAAAAACACTCTGATGTTATTTTTTTGCATGTTTAAGATTTTGTCTATGGCAGTTAAGATGTCAATGGGTTATTTACCAGAAAAAGAGCATGTCTGAGGGGTATTGCTGCTATGTTAGGAATGAATTGTTGAAAGTATACTTAAAAAATAAACAAATGTATAAGGTAGATAAAGTTGAACACTGGTGTAAGGGATTTTCTCATATTATTAAATAGAAATAATGTATTAACAAGCCACCCCAGTTGGGGGTAGCCATTTAGGAGTGATATTGTTTGATTTCTGGGATTTACTGGGTACATGGTCTTTTGTCATTTCAGTTGTTATATTCCTTATATGATTTCCTGTATCATTTCTCTGTATGCACTATTGTAAATAAAAACACCCTACTCTTTTTGAAAAGTGACATGGGATCTTTAACATCCACCTGAACTACCACCAGGACTGGCAGATGGGACCTCGGTTTAACATCTAATCCAAAAGACAGCACCTCAGGAGTGCAGCACCCCCCCTCATGCTGCACTACATTGTCAGTATTGGGATTTTAACCCAAGTGCCTGGTGTGGGAATAGAAACCGCAGCCTTCTGATCTCCCAGCCTCAGAGGTGAGTGTGCTACCTGCTGAGCCCCTGACAATGATCAGCCTGCAACTATCGGGGGGGAAGGTGTCCTTTCCTTACTTAGGAAGAACTTTCCTTTCATAGGATGTTGAGGTGGGCAGTCCCCTTGGTACCAGTGACCACAGAACTGTGTGGTTTAGAGTCCACACATTGGCAGAAGAAAGCCATACATAGGTCCTACATTTCTGGAAGGCCAACTTCGTGGAGATGGGGGAACAGCTCAAAATTGCCCTGGCAGCAGAAGATACAGGGAGGGTAGAAGAACAGTGGCTTAGGCTCAAGAAATCCATAGTGAGTGACAAGTCAGTGTGTCAGACTGCTTAAAAAAAGCAAAACAAAGAAGCATCCACTGAGATTCTCTAAGTCAGTAGCCGAGAAAGTGTGAGAAAAAAGTAAGGTATTCAGGAAATACAAAGAGACACAGAAAGAAGAAGACAGAGTGAAATATCTGGAAAAGCAGAGAGAAGCTGGGAAAGCTGTCAGAGGGACCAAGGCAAGAACAGTGGAAGGAACAGCCCAGGCTATGAAGAAGGGAGACAAGACCTTCTTCCATTATATTAGCCAGAGGAAGAAGACCAGAAATGGTATTGTTAGGCTAAAGAAGGGAGAGGGTGGGTGGGTGGAGGATGACCTTGAAAAAGCTGAGATACTGAACAAATATTTTTGCTCAGTATTTACCAAGGAAGAGGCAGGGGAGTGGCCAAGACTCACGAGGAAAGGTTTTCAGTTAGGAGAGGTAGACACCAGCCCATTTACAGTGGATAGAGTTTTGGAGGAACTAGTGAAAGTAAAGACAGACAAGGCAATGGAGCCAGACAGGATTCACCCTAGAGTTTTGAAGGAACTCAGGGAAGTCCTAGCAGGTCCACTGACAACCCTCTTCAACCAATCACTAGAGACGGGTGAGGTACCTAGGGACTGGAAGTGGGCAAAGGTGGTCCCCCTGCACAAGAGTGGAAGTAGGGAGGAGGCAGCAATTACAGATCTGTAAGCCTGACCTCAGGGGTGGGTAAGCTGATGGAGTCCCTGCTTAAGGAGAGGGTAGGGAAGTTCCTGGAGTTAAGCAGTGCAAATAGCCCAAGGCAGCATGCATCCACTGATGGAAGGTCCTGTTAGATTAATGTTATCAATTTGTTTGACTGGGTGAGCAGGGTGGTAGATCAGGGAAGGGTAGTGGATGTGGTCTACCTGGATTTCAGTAAGGCCTTTGACACCATTCCGCATGGAAGGTTGCTTAACAAATTGGGGAATCTGGGTGTGGACTCTAAAGTGGTAAAATGGGTTGGAAACTGGCTAAAAGGCAGGACCCAGAGGATGGTAGTAAATGGCATAAAATCCGAAGAGGGGGAAGTGACCAGCGGGGTGCCATAGGGATCAGTGCTCGGTCCAGTCCTATTCAATGTCTGTAAAAGTGACATTGCAGAGGGACTGGATGGGAAAGTATGCCTGTTCGCAGATGACACCAAGATCTGCAGGTAACCCTTGAGGAGGGTGCATGAAGAAGGGCGCCATCCATAATGACGACTCATTCCCTGCTGAATCCTTCACGATGATGGGAGGGTAGGGCAACCGGATGGGGGGTGGGCAAAATGGGTGATAGGATGTCCTATATGTACATGCATGGGGCGGAGTGAGCACTACGAGTGTGGGCTGGGAGGAGGCAGAGGAGCTGTAGGGCGTGGGGCTGTGGTGAGTTGACAAGCTGCATCGTGGTATTGGGGGGTTGGCCTGTGGTTGGGGTGGGTGAGGTACCAGGTTCAGGTCTTGGCACTGGTGCAATTTTATTGTACCCAGCTTGAACCTTTAATTTTACATGTTTTCAGCCCCAACATTTACCCCTTGGAGTCAAGAATCCTTTAGTGGGGGGGTGCAGGGGGCAAAGCCCCCTGAGTGGGGGGCGCATCCCTCCACAGAAAGCATTGAAATCTATGTCCCTGGTGCCGTTGTCCTTTGCGCTGGGGTGTCAGAGTGCCCAAAATGCTTTCGATAACGGTGATCACCTTTAGGCTTTTCCCGTTATCCCATAGAACCACATCTGCAACAGAGTGAACACACAGAAGGGATAAATAAAATGAGAAATGGCCTAAGACTACTTGAGGAATGGTCAAGAGTTTGGCAGTTGGGTTTCAATGCTAAGAAGTACAAGATAATGCACCTGGGACACAGGAACCCAAGAGAGGAATACAGGATGGTGGGGCAGATTCTAGTCACCACAAGTCAGTAGAGAGACCTGGGGGTTATCATATCCGATGACCTGAAGTTGTCCAAACAATGCAAAAAAGCAGTGGAGAAAGCAAACGTAATGCTGGGGTGCATAGGAAGGGGCATTACCAGTAGGAGGAGGAGCGCAGTGGTGATGCCACTGTATAGATCACTGGTGAGGCCTCATCTGGAATACTGTATCCAATTCTGGAGACTGCATCTCAGGAAGGAGACAGACAGAATGGAAGCAGTCCAGAGAAGAGCAGCAAAAATGATACATGCACTGCACCACAACCCTTATGAGGAAATACTCAAGGAACTTAACATCTATTCACTGGAAGAGAGAAGGGAGAGAAGGGATATGATAGAGACCGTCAAATACCTTAGAGGAATAAACAGGGTAGAGGAGGGGAGCATATTTCAGAGAAGAAAGTGCACAAGGACAAGGGGACATAATATGAGGCTGTAGGGAGGGAGTCTTGGGGAAATGGTAGAAAGTATTTTTTCACAGAGAGGGTGGTGGATCCATGTAACAACCTTCCAGCAGAGGTGGTGGAAGTGAAAACAGTATTGGGATTCAAAAGTCCATGGGATAAGCATAAAGGCACCCTACTGTACAGCAGATCTGGGGAAAGGCAGTCCAGATAAGAGTAGGGATTGCCAAACCAAGTAGGGAAATGGGCAGGCTAGGTGGGCTGTATAGTCCTTATCTGCCAATAGAGTCTATGTTTCTAAATGAAATACAGGTCTTAATCATTTCAGAGGGATCTAGGTATGGGTTGGATTTTTGAAGGGACTCTAGAGTGGTCAGCCTGGTTTCTAAGGCCTTAGTGTCTTGTTACCGAGTCCTTCATCTATGGGCTTTGAAACCAATGATGAGGACCTTGAGATAAGCTTTCAGAGTATCCAATAGGACATCACTGAATAAAGAGCCATTGTCATTTCTTTGTAGGAAAAATTGTATTTCTTTCCGGAGCCAGGAAATGAACAATTAGCCCTTGAGGAGAAGATGGTCAAGGTGCCAGGAGGAGATGCATGGAGGATGAGGAGACCAAAAAATGGAAAGTGAGATTGGGACATGATCCGACATAATAATAATAATAAGGTGTGTATGAGAGGAAATAGTGCATTGGGTTATGCAGGGAGAGGTTAGCCAAAAATCTATGAGCCTGAACAAATGATAAACAGGGGAAATAATTATGTAGTTCCTAGTCATTGGGAAGTGCAGACATCAAGTATCTGTGAGGGAAGACTGTATTAGGAAGCAAAGGATGGAATGGGCCTTAGTATGGGGTTTGAATGGGTTGTGGGATCTGTCAACAGAGGGGTTAAGAGTTAAATTAAAGTCACCTCCAACAAGAAAAGGGGAGGGGGGATTAATAAAGTTGGAAAGTCATTTGAACAGGTTAGTAAAAGCATAGGGTTGTCCACATTGGGGGCATAGAGACTGATCAAAGTTATGGGTCCCTCAGGAGACTCGAACCTGGCCATAATCCATCTACCATCAGTATCCAACTAAGAGGTAGTACAGGACCATTTCAAGGATTTATGCAGCAAAATAGAAACTCCCCTTCTGGCAGAGGAGGCAGTATTATGAACTTCCAAGCCCACCCAATCCTGCTTCAGTTTAGAAGCCTCTATATCAGAAAGTTTGGTCTCTTGTAGGAACGCCACCTGGGCGTGTAACTTCTTAAGATGGGACAATACCTTTTTACATTTAATAGGAGGGTTGAGCCCCTTGATATTCCAAGACATACAGTACGTTAAAAATCAGCCATATACAGGGGGAAGAGAGAGGTAATAACGATCCAGAAAGTGAAGGAAAGAGGACAAAAAGGGATAAAAGTGTCCCAAAGGAGCCCAGGAGGCATAGCAAGGGAATATTTCAGATGATGCAACTACACAGAGACCAAACTTAGGAAATGCATGTAACCAGCATAAGAATACTAATCAGTGAACATCATATAAACAAATCTGTAATAGACCAGCTATATCGATAACAGCTATAGGAAAAAAAACAATAAAAAGAGAGAAAATTGCAAACAATAAACCTGAGGACAAAATCTATAACAGTAATAACCTACAGGTACAGCCAAAAATGGGTCATATCCCCTTAAGCCACATAGTGGCAGTACTGCCATCTAAGTGAGAGGGAGAGGTCCGAGGTGCAAATTCAAATACCCCCTTCCCCTGAGGAAAAAGAATGTAAAGGTAGACACAAAAAGGGAAGAAAAGGGAAAAGAAATAAGGCATTGGGAAGGTCACAGACAGGAGCAGACAGGTGCCTAACAGAGCATATTGACAGACAAGGAAAGGGGAGAAAAAGGAGGGCAGGAAGAAGCACACCAAGAAGGAACAGGAGCCAGTGGTAACAGAGGAAGTAGAGAAGCAGTCCCAAGGAAGCTTGGATTACTGCTGGATGATCTGCCAGCAGTAAGTGCTAGAGAGAGGGGAAAAAGGCTATCAGTAGAGTGAAAAAGAAAAACCAAAAAGGAAACGCATACTTGAGTAGAGTAAGCAAAGAGATTCAAACCATATAAAAGGAGCATGCTGTCAGGAGAATGGGAATCACAGAAATCTGGTAGCTAAGAAGAAAGAAAATTCAATGAACAGAAGGATAAAAGACAGAAGGGAAGTAGACAAAACCTGCACAGAAAAGTAACCAGTAGAAAAAAGGTCCAGACAGTGAGAAGAAACAGGGATTGTTATGGGTGCAATAACACACACAGGGGGACAGTGAACAGGTGAGACAACTGCGCAAAGAAAAAAGAAAGGAAGGGAAGGAGAGACAAGAGAAGAAAAGGAAAAATAGTCAAATTTGGGGAACTTAAAAAAAGAGAGAGTAAAGACCCTTTTTAAAATTAATGGATGCACTGAAACACAATAGCTGAAGTAAGAAACAAAGGTGGCCAGGAAGCAAGTAACAGCTCGGATAGACAGATCTAATAGAACAACAAAATATCCATCTTGAATAAAGAACCTATACCCAATACAGTAACATGAGTCCAGGATTCAATGCTTTACCCAGCATATAAAGGAGAGTCCGGGGGGGGGGATAAAAATGCTGGGTCAGCTGATGCAGAAGTGCCAGGCTAATAGCCATCCATAGCTGAGGGTGAAGCCAGGGGACAGTCTGCAGAGATCCCAGGAGAGCAAGGAATAAGGTCTACAAAGCCAGCAGGGACATCCTGCAGAGGCCAGGATCAGGGTAAGGCAGTGGGGAGTGAGATAGGTGATGCAGGGGGGGCAAAGCAGTTGTTTACTAGGAGATTGCTGGAGCTGTCAGAGGATCAGTCCCATTCTGGGCTATGGCTCTGGTTGTGCTGATAGAGAGGAGAGTGGCAGCATTTTCTCTGATTCTGGCCCTGTTCCTTAGCAGCACTTCTAGTAAGCCACTGCGGCTGTGGTACAGATGAGTCAACTCCAGTAGTTGACTGGGATACAGGAGGTGAGCCTGCATGTTCAGCAGGCCAAGACCTATGAGGCTGTGGGGTAGTGTCCATATCAAGAGGGTCTGTTGATGTTGAGAGTTTTGCAGAGGGCGAGGAATGTCTAATGAAGTCCTTCACAGCCTCGGGAGAAACAAAAGAATGTGGTGCTTCATTATGATATATTTTAAGAGTAGTGGGGTAGATAAGGCTGTATTGAATGCTTAATTCATGAAGGGCTCTCCATGCAGCAGTGAATCCCTGGCACCTGTCTGTTAATGTCAGTGAATAGTCAGAAAAGGTTTGAATTTTGTTGCCTTGCAACATCAAAGAACCCCACTCCTGGGCCAGGGTTCTGAGCTGTTCTTTCACCTGAAACTGTACAAACTTGACTAAGATGGTATGGGGTCATTGACCAGGTTTAAGAGGAGGTGCCAGAGAGTGGTGGGCTTGCTAAACTTCCAGGGGAGAGGGCCACTGGTTCTTAAGCAGGGTCAGGAGGACTTGCTGTGAAACAGTGATTGGATTTGAGCCTCAACACCTTTTGGAAAGCCCGTGAGGTGGAGATTATTATGCCTGCTATGGTTTTCTATGTCTTCAACCTGATCTCACAGAAGCTTAAGGGTCCTATCCTGGTCCTGGAGATGGGCTTCCAGACATTGCATAGATGCTTCATTGCCATCAGGTTTTTGCTCCACATATGTAAGGTGCTGTGAAATGGAAACAATATCTTGATTAATTCCAGAAATGTCTTCCTTCAAGTCCCCAATTTCAAGGAGAAGCTGCACAAACATGCCTCAAATTTTTTTGCAAATTGTCAGAAGAAGATGTCA
Organism: Neoceratodus forsteri; assembly: GCA_016271365.2. Lineage (NCBI taxonomy): Eukaryota > Metazoa > Chordata > Ceratodontiformes > Ceratodontidae > Neoceratodus > Neoceratodus forsteri. The sequence continues at coordinate 590,740,764 of CM028133.1, read as the reverse complement.
GAAGCACTAAGGAGGTGGTAGCGGCAGACTGCACCCTAGTCGGTAGGCCCCACTGTGAAAGGTCATGGAGGTAGGAGTCCTGAAGGAGTAGCAGACACCACAGCTGGAGCAACAAGACAACAGTTCAGGTAAACCATCCTAGGTGTCAAAGGGGAGCAAACAGTGACCACTAGAGCCAAAATGTAGCTGTGATAAGGAGGCAAATGCAGTGAATTTCCTCAGAGGTAAGAGAAGCAAAAGAGCTAGGCTGCCACCTTTGGGGTGGCTAAACCATGCTCCTTTAAACTTAATGTCATGACTGGTAACCTCAGTGGTCCTCTTGATAAAGCACTATGTGTGAAACTGTTGAGACTTTTTGTACCATTCATCTGTTTTTTAATTATGTCTATTAAGTGAAATAAAATTATAATTTATAGCCTTTTATATTTTTGTGTTTGAAGTCAATTGAAGTGGAGCCATTTTTTGTAAAATTTAGATTAGTCTGTTTTTTGGGGGCATAGTTTGTTACATTATCCTGGTGAGCACCCCAGTTTGTACCTTGAGCACCCTGAATGCCAGCTGTTGCCTGTGGATGCCTACCAGCACCTAAGATGCCATTCTCTACAATTATTCTGTGCCTGTTGTCTTCCATTCATGTTCTTAGACATAAACGTGAATGGACTACATTAGGAGTGAATTTTTTTATAGTCCCCTAGTCACTTCCTTCTAGCTGACAATTGGTCTGTGGAATCTTGTGATTACCATATGATTTCTGCTTCTCTCCAAATTTGTCCTGTCCCAGAGCTAGAGAATTCCAGAGAAATGTGCAGGATAGTTGCCTTTTCCTTTTTTATTGTGAACCTGAGCCCCTAAACACAGCACACGAAAGCCAGAAGTGTTGCCTTTATCCTTCTCTGGTCAGCCCTTTCCTTCATCCCAGTCCAACTCCAAAACTTGATAGCTGAAGCAAACAAAACAAACAAATCTATGTTTTAAAACCAAGTCATTTTCCTCAGCACAAAAACAGTAAGAAACTTTCCTTTGTCCCGTGTCCAGTGCTTTCCTTCAACCCGATCCTGCTCCAGACTCATGAGCTGAAACAATAAAGATTGAGCTGAATCAACAACAAATATTAAAATGCACCTTAGTGAAATAACACTTAAATTGGAAGATGACTGTCCCCTCCCATTCCATATTTAACTCTGGTGCACTGTAATCATTTCAAAATAATCAGAGTAAAACAATCAACATATGCCCTAAAAATATTTTCTCTCTAAATAAAACCTTCCCATATCCCTTCAGTAAATTCTTAACTACTAAACTCTGAAAATATTTCAGCAGTAACTACTTTCTTTTAACATAATCTGACTGATTATTGTTCAGTGATCAGACTCAGAGAGACCCATCTGCCTACTTCTGCTCTCCCTATCTGACTGCACAAGCAAAGGTGCCATGGGGGATTTTCTAAGCACTGTGTGCAATGTGGCTATCTTTTTAGAAAGGAAATCACAAATGTGATGTGCTCTCAGTCTTCACTAGTCACAGAGAGTGTTGCACTTCACCCAGAAGTTTCACCATCACGAGAATATGTGAATTTTCAACTCACTTCATGAAAAAGACTATGCAAAGAAAGCATAATTCTTTACTTCACCATGAAGACTACACAAAGTATAGTGGAAAGACCTTGCCCATCCCTAATGCTACTGATTCATTTTATACAGCGACATCATATTTAGTACTATTATTACCATACTGTAACATGGCCTTAACAATGTATTAAACTGGCTTTTGAATGTTGCTAATTAGTTAATTCTTAATTACAAGAAAACAGTTCCTATGATGTTTGATTCAAAGGCAAGGTTGATTATGATGCAGAAAGATTTATTATGAACTGGCTGATGAAAATGGAATAACCTGATTGGCTGAGAGGTCTCTGAAGCTCTGATGATATCTGATTACATACTCACGGCTTCAAAAAACTGCCAGCCTCCTAACTCACAAGAAAATCCTTTGAGTGCAACATTCCCCACTTCATGCAGTCCAACGCAAGTTAATCCCTCCAGAACCTGCTCTAGAAAAAATACAGAAAAAAAACCTCAGAATCTGCACAAGCTGCCGACTGTGGCAGCCACACAGCCCCGTTCAGTTACAGGTTGGTAGCAGCAATGGAAATGTTCCATTTTAAACAAAAATCAGTCAGGATCTATAAGTCCCAACCCACCTTGGCTGTCACAGTCAGCCACCCATTTTGCATACACTTCAGTTTGGTCTAAATATTTCCCCGCTGTCAGCAGCTCCCGTTCGTCTCCAACAGTGAAATTATTTTTTTAATGGCCATAATCTGAACATAAAAATCAGTCTCTAAGTCCACATTTATTTTGAAAAACTAGTTTATTGTTTGAAATTAAGATTTTTTTTTAACTTGGAAACTTCTATCAAAAGCTAAAGTCGTGACTCTCAGCATGCGCATCTGTGGGGACACATTAGTGCATGCTCAAATAGGTTTTAGTTTTCAAAAGCAGTTTCAGTTAAAATAAGCCTCTTTTCAAAAACATAAACTAGTTTTTTGAGATCAGGGTCAACTCAGAAACTGATTCTAATGATAGGAAAAAAGCCATAAAAAAAAAAAAGTCATTTTACAGGATGCATGACCGCACAGGGTTGCTGGCACCACTCCTACTCTGGGACGCAAAACCTCGCTCTCCAAAAAAAGCAACTACAGATTTAAACAAAACAAATGAAAAAAAAAAACTAATTCAACTACAACATTCCTTATTATACTACCAAAGCATTACAAGAACGGCACCTACTGCCCACAGCAAAAATGAAATGGACTATATTCTATCAATGTAACCCTCCACATTAGAAAATGTAATATTAAAACATTTAGTAACTTTTCTATATATGTTTTACTTTATTTATTTGGTCCACTTCATAATAGCAATAATACACTCCAGGTTATGGTATATCATAGAATATCATCACTTCTCGGGTGCTGGACACACTTGGCCTGTCACCTCAAGCCCAACCACCCGAGGCATGATGCTATCCCACGATATACCGCACCCTGTTGTACATTATTGCTTAAATATATCCACATTTTATAGCCTTAAATTATGACTGCAGATTTATTTTAATAGCTGTGGTTTGGTTTGGATGCTGAACTGATATCCTTTCGTATTTATGTATTTCAAATGTTTCACCAGGAAAGACATACTGAGCTGATAACAGCTCATTTCGAGATGCATCCTGGGGAGGGGGAATAGAGGGCAATGAAGAAATCAAGAACAAAAATTAATTACAAAATTAAAAGTAAAAATACATGTAAGTAAAATATTACATGATAGATAAAGTAAGAACTAAGCATCAAAATTAAGCAATATGCAATTAGCAATTTAAGCAAGGATGAGGAAAAGTGAACTATGCAATGAGGTTCTGGAAGGGAATAGCAGCGTTAGGGAATGCCATTCTAGAAGTACATCTTAAACTGCTGAGGTATTGAAGGGTTAACAAAAGGTGCAAGCATTGTCACTAGGGAGTGCTACGGGAGGCTAATCAAATGCAGATTGGAAAGTATGAGAGAGGAAGAAAGGGGGTAGTGAGTAGTGAGTAAAGGACCAGGAATAGTTATCAGGTGCAACTGCAGAAGTGAGAAGTGAAATTGAGGAGAAGAAAAGAGAGTGAATATTGGGAAGAAGCAGAGCGGATTGTGAGGATAAGAGAATCCCATAGTTTGGGGATGCAGTAGGAGAAAGCAGCCTGACCAGCAAAGGATTTCCTTGAAAGGAGTGCAAAGGAATGGTAGCCAGAGTTGCAAAGGTTGTTGGGGGGGGGGGGGTAAGAGAGAAACTTAAACCGAATAATACAGCTAAGGTGCATGTGCCTTGTGGTCTGCTACAGAGGAATATTTCTTGTATGTCTTCAAATGACTGCAAAAAGTTTGCTATGCGGTTGCTTTTGCCCATTAAGGATTATGAGACTATCATGTATGCTATGGCTCCTCCGTACACATTTAGAGTAAACCACTTTACACTCTACAGTAAAATGAGTCAATCTGACCTATATGCAAAAACGGGTTTATGTGATAACAGTGATCGCTGATGGGCGATCACCGTTAGGGCGAAGACAACATCACTGAAAAAAATATTTTGGCGATGCAGTCCCCGGTGCATTGTAAAAGGGCACTGGGGACTTAGATTTTACACTTAAATGCAAGGGGTTGTACTCCCTACACCTCCCTACTTAAAGATTTTCAACTCCAGGGTGGTGCATGTCGGGGGCAAACCCCCCCCAAATTTGTCGGGCTGGGTGCAACAAAATGCACTCACTCCCAGGCCCAGCACCATTCACGCCCCAGCCCTGAACCCACCCACCACACCACAGGAGTGGCTTGGCAGCTCACCATGGTGCCACCCCTCACAATCCCTCCCGTCCAACCCACGCATGCTCGCTCCCCAGCGCATATACATGTAGCAACAAGATGTTGTTACATCTCACCCCATCCAGCTGCCCTCCCTCCCTCCCTCATTGCTGTGGTCTAAGGCACGGCAATTGAGTTGCCTTTTTCAGTAGGCACCCAATTATGGTCGCTAAAGTCACAGGCTACCTGCAAAAACAGATGCCCAACTTCGTCTTGCATACAGTGAACTTGGCTCCAAGGGTCTGTATGCACTCTCCTTGAACAAGTAAAGTCAGAAGCTATATTTTCTTTTCAAAATATCAAGAACATTTATTAAATCCAATAGTTCACAGCTACACACTTACATTTAAGGCCTCAGCAGTCTGAAGGGGGTAGTTATTGTAGCATAGTAGGTTGGTAGGTAGGGAGGTTATTACACAAACTGGGGAATATGGGTGTGGGCAGGACAGTAGTGTGGTGGGTAGGTAACTGGCTGGGTGGCAGGACACAGAGGGTGGTGGTAAATGGCTGTCACTCCACAGAGGGAAGAGTGACCAGTGGGGTACCACAGGGATCAGTGCTGGGACCGGTCCTATTCAACATCTTCATCAGTGACATTGCACAGGATATAGAAGGCAGAATTTCACTGTTCGCTGATGACACAAAGCTCTGTAACAGAGTAGACACACCAGAGGGTGTAGACAGAATGAGAAGGGACCTGCAGAAACTTGAAGAATGGTCAAGGTTTGGCAGTTGAAATTCAATGCAAAGAAGTGCAAGATAATGCATATGGGGCACAAAACCTGGCACAATATATCAGTTGGGGGGTGAGGATATAGCATGCACCAAGCAGGAAAGGGATCTTGGGGTTGTCCTCTGATGACCTCAAGGTAGGAAACAGTGTGACAAGGCATCAGGTAAAGCAAATAGGATGCTGGGATGTATAGGCAGGGGCATCACCAGCAGGAAAAGGAGGTCATAATTCCACTATACAAGACACTAGTGAGGCCCCACCTGGAGTACAGTGTACAGTTCTGGAGACCATACCTACGTAAGGACATAGACAGGGTAGAGAAGGTTCAGAGGAGGGCAACAAAGATGGTGCATGGGTTGCATCACAAATCCTATGAAGACAGGTTGAAGGAACTGAACATGTACTCCCTGGAGGAGAGGAGGAGAGAGGGATATGATAGAGACATACAAGTATCTTACAGGGAGGAACAGGGTGCAGGAAAACACTATTTTAAGCGAAAAAGATGTTTCAGGACTAGAGGGCATGGGATGAAGTTGGAGGGAGGACGATTCAGAGGAAACATGAGAAGAATTTCTTCACAGAGACGTGTGGTGGACAAGTGGAACACCCTGCCAGAGGAAGTGGTGAGGGCTGAAACAATCACGGGATTTAAGAATGCATGGGATAGACATAAAGGAATTCTAGAGGTCAGGGGTAAGGGGAAATAGACTTCTAGGAAAACAAACTGAACTTACAAGCTCAAATGGGCAGACTAGGTGGGCCATAGGCCCTTATCTGCCGACACTGTCTATGTATCTATGTATCTATGCTAGCCTGGTGTGTGCACAACTTACTCCGAACTCAGGAGCGCGTCACGCAATTTGGAAATCATACAGTGAACTTGGCTGGTTCACCCTAGACAAAATAAGTATTTTTCATTCATTAGTCTTTGTGTAGACATGTTTATACTGTATCAGCTGAGTCCTATTATGCAATAAATTGACGATTGTTTCTTTGAATCATTGAGTTAGATCTCATTATCAGATTACTATGAAAATCCCCACAAGAATTAAAGTGAAAATTGGTAACCATATTTTCAAGTTTCATGCTGCAGTTTATTTGAAAGTGTTTTATACTGACAATAAGAATGCTCCTATTTTGCATTGCTTAAGAAATCTATTGCTACATCACTTGATAGTTGCCTGTTCATGTTATGTGTAATCTCACTATATACTGTGCACATCATACTTGGTATTGAATTTCTTGTTTAGGGTAGTTTTGTAACATACATTGTCAAGGCAAGACAATTATATTTATAAAGCACCCTTTCTCAAGGAGTCAGGGTGCTGTACAGAAGTTAAAATAAATAGGAACAAACATATCCCATAAAAGATAAAGCATAATAAGAAATGAACACAGCACAGTCATTTAAAATACCAAAACTGCAAGTGACGTAGCAGTCTCACTAAGCAGATACACCCTTTCTAGACAGGACAGGATCACAAAAAATGGCAGAAGTTGTGCACTCTACATGAAGGATAACCTCCGTGGCTATGCACTCCCCAATACGGACACAGAAAAAAATGCACAGGCCCTAGCAGTCAAAGTACTGCTTGGAACCCACAGCAAAGCATTCACCATTGTCTTGGAGTATACCCCCCCTTCCCGAGAACATTCCATTGGCCTCAAAATGGTACTTGTCTAATTAAGCGATCTTCAGCAAAATGCTGAAGTGGTTGTGTTAGGGGATTTTAATGTTAATTGGCAACCCCTGGAAGCAGCCCCATAAAAAGTTGCCATCTCCTCCATTAATGTTGTACAGATGGTAGACAACTCCAGCAGATATAGCTACCGCACTGGCACAAGCACGCTGCTTGATTAGGTGCTTACCAGCCACCCCAAGAGAATCACCAACATTTCCGTCCTCCCCAATTCAATAAATGACCATTCACCCATTCTGTTCAACTGGTCCAATGAAGCCCCTAAATCCCCCACCAGAACTGTCATTGGCTAAGTCCTAAAACAAGGGCAGCTAGAACCCCTAAAATCCCTGACTGGTCTCTGCTCAACTCTGATAAAGATGTGGACAATGAGCAAGAATACTTTATCAATGTGTTCAATGCTGCCTGTGACATCCATGCCCCCCTATCAGAAAATTCAGGCTCAAGGGCGTATGTAATGCATGGATCACACCATCCCTCCTCAACCTCATGGCCATGAGAGATAACTTATGGCACCAAGCCATACGTTATCCCTGGACAGAATATTCCATGTTTAACCCATTGGGAAAATTTTGTGGATAAGTCACCCTTGTATTGTTGGAATGGTCTACATTTGAGTAGAAAAGGCAGTACTATGTTGGGTAAATCCTTTCTGAACATCATAAATAATCATTTAAACTAATAAAAAAGGGGGAGAATGGGAATCAACCCACACGTCTCTAATTAAATCCAAGAATCAGTCACCAACAACTTTCAAAATCCTGTCATTAAATGCTCGTTCTCTTAATAAATCTAAACTTTCAGAGCTGGAGCAAAAAGTAAATTATTGAATTTAGCGATAATTGCAGTGACTGAAACTTGGTGGGATTCTCAATCCCAGTGGAGTCAACATTTAATGGGTTATCAACTCTATCACAAAAACAGAGTCCAAAAAAGGGGAGGGGGGGGTATGTCTATATATTAGTGATGATATTCCCTCCTTTGAAATTCCAGCCCCAAATGACTCAGAAAGTATCTGGGTGGTAATACAACCTCAGGGACTCCAACAAATAACAATTGGTAATTGTTATAATCCCCCAGCATGTGATTCGAATACATGGAAAGCTTTAATGAACGATCTGATCCATTTTACAAGTCTAAAGGATGTAATAATATTGGGCAATTTCAATATGCCTCAAATAGATTGGTCCACAAATTCAGGATATAACAACCATGACTTTGAATTTTTATCTGTATTAACAGATAATGGACTAGTTCAACTAATTTCGTCCGCTACTAGAGGTACTAATATTTTGGATCTCCTTATTACTAATATTAGTCACAAAATATCCAGTATACAAATTTTGGATCCCCTTGAAAACAGTGATCATTTTTCTATTTTGTTCGATTTAATGGGAGCAAAATTTAATCAAATCAACAAGTCAACATATAAAAACTATGATAGTGCAGACTACAACAGTATAAATAGGGAAATCAAAAAAATGCAGTGGGATAAGGTTTTTCAGGTTCTTTCTTCAAATGAGGCCTGGATTGTATTAAAAGATCTAATTTATTTATTAGAAAAGAAATATGTTCCAATAAAAAATAAATACAATAGAAAGGGTAGAATACCTAGATGGTTTAATAAATCTATTAGGTTACAAATAAAAAAGAAAAGAAAAGCTTAAACATTTGATTAAACAGGCCAAATCAAAATTAGAATCCAAGCTGGCACGTACTAAGGATGGATACAAGTCCTTGTTTTCATATCTAAATAACGAAAAAGGTAGTTTGCACAAGATAGGGCCAATAACTCATGACGGTAGTACTATACAATCAGATGTAGATATAGCTAATCTTTTTAATACTTATTTTTGTTCAGTTTTTTCAAGAAAAGATTCTCTTGTACCCAAAAAATCTATAGGTGCTAATACTAAACTAACTCACGTATATAATATTAAGGCATCAGACAAATTGCCATTAATAACAAATTTAAAGAAAACTACAAGCCCAGGTCCAGATCAAATTAATGCTAGATTCCTAACCCAAACTGCTAAGGCTTTAGCACTTCCTTTAAAATTAAAGGAGTAGTACACCCTCCCCGACACTTTCTTGCCTTCCTAAAGTCTCAATAAACACTGTACAATCGACTGACAACCTTCCAACCCCGCTGGGACCAAATATGTATCTTACCTTCTCCTCATGTCCATTGTGTAGGCCCAAGCCCAATTCTGTGGATCGCCATCTGCATCTCATCCTCGGCTCTCATTGCTCATGTATGAACAATCTCACACTTGAATATGACGTCAGTGCGACCGTCCCTTTCCTCCAATTGCAGCCCTACACCCCCCCTTTCTGTTGTCAGGGTTACACCGGGAAGCTTTCAGTGAGTTGTGCTCCTTATTGGCTGGGTGAAGTCCTCCCCTCATTGGTCGTTTGTTGTACACCGTAAATTAACTGGCTAATTTTTATTCCCAGCAATCCGCATTTTTTTTCAATGGCCGATCATTGCATACAACCATTTCCAGTTCCACTCTGTGTGCTGACTGCTGCCACAAAAGGTCTCTTCCCCCGACCAGCAACTGCAACCTTACCTCCTCAAAGACGGTATGTCGTTTTCCGTTTTCAGCCGTAGACCAAGTGCCAATGTCTTTCTACCCTATGTGTACTGGAATGTGAATCCATGCAATCTTTGCATCATCTCATTCTTCTGTGTTATCGCTTCTCTGCAAATTCTGCTACTTTTCTTTTGGCACACGCGCACATGGTTCTGAACCTGCCAACTAGCTCAGATACTTATTCTGGGAGCCGCGATTATTACTAATGCAGTTTATGGTCAGTGGCAAAGCCAGCGTTGGCACGGTTCGCTGTCCTACTATCCTCCCCTGCTTCCGTTGTTGGCGGTTCCCCTGTTGTATGGTGTGTTATGAGAGCCATGGTTCTGCTTTGATTACTACTGATGCAGTTTTCGGCCATTGGCAAAACCTGCGTTGGCACTGTTCCCTGTCCCACTGTGCTCCCCTGCTCCCATTGTTGGAGGTCCCCAGTCGTATAATGTGCCCCCCCTTGTGTGCGTGGAGGTCAGTTACCCCATTCAGTTATCCTATGCACCCCGTGCAGTGCCTACCAATGAGTAACCCACCTAGAGGCTGTATTTCTCCACGGCTGGTGCCCCCCCCCGGCACGCTCGCTATGTCTTTGAGGCACAGTTAGTCTGCGTAAAAGTAATATTCGCTGGCTGACAGTGTTGTGCTGTTCTGTGCAACATCTTAGGACAATTGCCGTATTTGCTGGAACAAACTCTACCACCAGCACAAATGAAAAGTGTAAACATTACCAGCAACATGCATTGCCATATTGTGTCCATTCTGCACGGCTGCAGATGGCTCAGAACCTGCCGACAGCTCCAATACTTATTCTGGGAGCTGCGATTATTACTAGAGCAGTTTACGACCAGTGGGAAAGCTAGCCTTGGCACTGTTCCCTGTCTTACTGTGCTCCACTGCTCCTGTCGTCGGAGGTCCCCAGTTGTATGGCGCCTCCCCCTTTCACTGGTATTCTTGTGTGCATGGAGGGCAGTTACCCGAATTTCAGCACTAATTCGCACTGCTGTGCAGTGCATACCAGTGGGTAACCCATTTAGTGGCTATATTTCTCCTGGACATGCCACCCCCCCCCACACACCACATCTTTGAGTCACAGTTAGACCTCGTTTATGTTACGGTGCATATGGCATGCTGTTTTCAAATCATTTATTTGGCCATACCATGGCTATTCAGGCAGTCTCTGTAGTGCACAGCCTTGTTGGCAGAAAAGGATGTTGCTGTTGTCAGATATCACAATATGATGTGATTTCCAGGTTTGGCACAGTGCATCACGGTGGTTTGTAATGAACACTTCGTGCGTCTGTGTGTGTGTGTGTGTGTGTGTGTGTGTGTGTGTGTGCTCTTAGCATTGAAAAAATATAGTGTGTTGTCCTCTGCTGACCTTGATATTACTTTGTCCTAATATTACAGTTCGTTTCCGTGGCCCCCCCCCCCGTTAACTAATTAAATGCCTCAATCACCTAACTATTTGTCCTCACACATTTGATTGCAAGTCAGTCCATTCAGGCAGTCTGATTTATACTAAATTGGTCCCGGACTTCCTGGAGTAAGCTTTCCAATTTAGTTCAATTGAGTCAAATTGCAACATTTGCACCTCTGAGCACACCTATTGTTTGCATAGCATCTGGTAATTGCAGGGCAGCGTCATAATGACTATGGATCCTTGCACATATATTGTTCATTGCAGACACTCGGTGCCTGCCACTGACTTTTATTGTTTGTGTCAAGCTGCAATTCCCTATGACCTATACTTTTCCACTGGCATGCTGTTGTAAAAGCCCCAGAGATAATGCGCAGTGTCTTACTTTACTTCCATTATCACATTGCTAGAGTCCCCGTGTCTGCATTCAAAAGCTCATGCTCACTATTCTTCCAATAATTGCTATGACACCGTGGATGAAATTATTCACTGTCTGTTTTCAATGCTCAGTTAAAGAATAATTACATTTTTATTTTAATGGTTGTTTAACCAGGAGTAGCACGCTAAGCTGAAAGCTTTTTCACAGGTGCAACAGTGACTTGCTCAGGATCACACAGTATGTAAGTGGAAGCTGTGGGATTCAAACCCAGGCCTGGTCTGCTTGATGTCACCAGATTTGCAGCTCAGAGCCTTAAACCACTGCACTATACTGCTTCCCTTGTACCAAATCCCATTATGGAGACCAGAAAACCATTACCAATTAATTCTTCAAAAAGTTCCGAGAGCATATGTATGTTGCTGTGGCTCTAGTATCCGAAATTGAATGCATTATGTCACATCTAATTTACTGACGTAGGTCTCCTTATATTATCACGTCAGACTGTGACCCTCATTTCACAGTATCATAGAGAAATTAATGCTTCATCAACCAGAAGCATAATTATGTGACAGAAGTCAGACATTTTGGTTTTCATTCTCCTTCTCTATTTATATCACCTGTGTTTTTGCATGTACTACGCTCTTCTCTCTCTCTAAGCCATACATGTACTCAAAGCGGTTTGACAGTTATTTATGTTTGTCCACAACAGAATTTCTCCAGTTCCTTTTCAAAGTTTGTTCTGACGCCTGTGGTGATTGCCAACTGATGCTCTATGCATTTGGTAGTGTGTAACATGTCAAATGACATGCGATACTACATTTCCATGTAAATCCACCCAGACCTGTTTACTAACCACTATTGTTTCATCTATGGCTGGCATTTCAATTGTGTCTGCACAACTAATTCATATTGAAAATTACAAATGGCAGACCACACATACATGGGCTTGTTTCGCCATCTTGTTCATGTAATGATCACGCTGGCCTCTCTAGCCTAGCACTCTTGGTCCATGTGCTGCCCTATGTAACCCATCCACACCTAACAAGGGCATGCAGCATCATTGTATACTGGTGTCCAGACAGGAGTCTAGGAGACAGTATAGTGCCTTGCACTGAGTTGCAAACCTTGTGACCAAGAGCTACTGGGAACAAACTTTTGCTTACTGTGCCTTTGCTGGTCAAACAAATCCCCACCTACCCTGTCTTACATGCATCCATCAGCTGTCCTCTCCCCTACCAGATTGTAAGTTCCATTGCATTCCGCTAGCACACCATACCAGTGGAGGGGTCCACACTCCCTGTAACCCTTGTACTCATCTGTGATCTTATTCATCAATGTGATTACAAAACCAGGCACACTGTGGCCGTGACATGAAGCTGCACAGCTGAATGCCATTATCCTTATTTTTTCTTTCTTTTTCAGCACCGAGGTGCATACAAAGCATTCCACTAGGAGAGAGTGGAGGAATAGTAGGCAGAACACCGTGGGATGGTGAGGAAAGAAGGAAATGGGATTAGTGAGACCCAAGGAGGGATAGAGGAGGAGGAGCTAGTAGTAGGTGATGGTAAACTATGAGGGTATGTGGAGATTCCTGTAGGTTGAAAAGGGATGGGGGGAAGACAGCATGATGGGTGGTTGGAGAATTGAAATCAATGGGTGCCATGGGTGTACCTTGTCCATGGGTAGATACATGGTGAATCCACGGGGTTCATGGTGAGAAATGGAGTTAGTCGTGAGGTGCATGTGATGGTGGTGGAGTGTGGGGGGCATTGTGTCTGTGGGCGATTTTTGGAGGGATTCTAGTGCACGCATGACTAGAGAAGTGGACAAGGTGTAAACCCAGTGCATCATGGTAATAAAGAATGATTTGTTGTATCTGTGCAAGCAGATGGCAACATGGCTGCTGAAATTCGATGCCATAAAATGCTCAGTCATGCGTGCACTTTCGGAGTAGTCATCCCAATATCACACACACACACTCGTGCTGACTTTTCTGTTACTGGCTGCCACCAATCAAATGAATGATGTTGGACACACCGCATGCAGAATACACAGGAATGGGTGGGTAGATTTTATCATTATTTACGGCTTACAGATAAGCAGGCTTGAGGAGGTTGACTAGGTGGATGCTTTATGGGTCACCCTGCAGTCTCGGGGGTGTAAATGGGTTAAGTTTTGGGTCGTATATAGAACACCCTGTTCAGAGGAAGGCCTCGTTGTTGGCCCACAAGGACACCAGTGGTGTGGGAGAGGGCAGAACTGTTTACATGAGATGGCATTTGAGCCTTGCAATGCCCTGCCTGCAGATCTGGTGGCTGTTGCAACAGTGGAGGTGTCTGAGTGAGGCTCAGATATGCATAACCGTAAGGGTGCATTCAATAGCCTCTCTGGAAGTTTTGGCAGACAATGAACAAACCCTTGATACCATCCAGGAAGAGGCGAGCAGTCCACTGGATGCTCCATCCTCTCCCTCCCCTTCCGCTCCCTGGCTTCCCAAGTCAGTCTGTGACTAGAAGTTGCTGGAGTGGTGCAATCCACTGCCTCAACTGTCAGTGCCACCGTGCCATCCATCAGACATTGTTTTCTTCACTGCTTGAAAAATATCCATGTGTCATTCATATAATTGGCACATGTCCTATATCCATCTCACGATCACCACGTCAGACCAGCAGTAATTGTGACATATGATAGCTGGCCATTTAATGAACACATTTACAGGGCACTTAACATGTTAACACTAGTTAATGTTCCATTCTGATCTTGTCATATTCTTGAATTTCATCACAGAACTCCTGTTTACAATGGCAGAAGGGGACCGTCACATTGTTCCATACAGCTTTGAGCCAGCATACCAAGATGGAGATGAAATCCCCTCAAATACCTGACAACAGCAGCAGTGCAGAAGACAGCCAAAGTGACAGTGACAATGACATATTGCCATTGCCAAGTCCTCGCCTTGCAAATCTGGACTGGTGCAATTGCGACAACTGTGTTATAATGTCAACCGGACGTGAATGCTACTGTTGCCGTGAGTCACCAAGAGCAGTTAGACTGATGAGGGCAGGTCGTGAATTTTAAATTCCTTGCATTGTTCTCTACCAAAACTTTCAACACATGATACTGCTCGATGACACTCTCAGATTACTACATTATCAGCTATCCAACTTTCGAGGGGGAAGAAGAAGGAATGTGCAGTGGACCAACAGGTACATATCAACTTGATGCATTGCCATCTGTTTCTATACACTGCTTACTATCATCCATTATGTCTGATCCAAACAGACTGCACAATACGGTGACAGGGACATGACATATCTGCTAAGTGCCACTTGTTTTTCAAGCTGTAATTCTCCGGCATGGTGGGTATCCCATGAGTTTGGCGACCATGATTGTGTGCCTACAAAAACAGTGATTACATTGCAGTGCCTTTCGTGGGTACTACCATTGAACAACGGTGACCTGTTGGATGAGTGAGATGCTGGCGATATATGTCTATGCACGTGATGGTGAGGCAGCAGCATGCTTTGTGAGTGATTGTGCCATACCCAGCTGCCAAGCTATGGTGGGTGGGCACATGGCTCGACTGCATAGGGCACCATATTCTGGGCTGTACACAGGTCCCTTTTGTTGTGCCCTGCACAAAATATATATATATATATTTTTCCCCTCCAACCCCACCACATGCACCCTCCTGGAGTTCAGAATCATTCATTGGGGTGTTGCGTGGACAAAGTCCACCCGGTTGGTGTCTGTCCTTGCTGACCCTGTAGCTGTGCAAAGAGGAGTACATCGACATCACCAGGAGTGTTTCTGCGATTTTCACTGTGACATAACGGTACTTGCTATTCTGCGCATGCCATTATCTCACCAAACCGAAATGACATGCATTCCACAAAGGAATCCATATTTAACTGCTCCAAAATATAAAGAGATATGAAAACCTGTATTTTGCATTGTTGTTTTTATGATCAACATTCGCTAGATGGATCTCTATATTTTCATTGATTTTTCTCCACAGCTGCTGGTTATATGCGTGATATGATAGTTGAGGAAAGGGCACCCAGTCGGATGCCAAGCTAGGTCTGCTACTCTGCACCGCCCTTGCCACTGGGGTGGGGGGGCAGTGCTATGGACATATGCATCTTGTGTAGCAAAAGGCACTTTGCACCATTCTTTGTGGCGCTAGCCCCATGCGCCATGAGGCTAGGAAGGGGTGGTATGGGCTTTTGGGTGGACAGAAGTTGCATGATCATTACTAAGCAGACATGTGTAATAATGCACCCCTTTGTTTGTACTGCAGGCTGTACCGCTGGCTAGCATACAGGGCCTACGTAATGTGGATCTATGAAGGGAGGAGGCTTGGCTATGGTAATAGAATTATCCTTCCGGCCTGCGTTGTGAAAGCCATCTGAGAAAAGTTCCCAACAGAGGCTGAAGAGTACGTTGGCTTCATGCCATTTCAGGGCTGGTGGATCTATCCTGAATGGGATCCTGCACGTGGACAAAAGTGACTGTACTGACTACAGGCACAAGCATTGTCCATTGTGCTATATCAATTATGACCAAAAACACACCTGCTGATGGGATAATTCTACATTCTGAATAAAATGCATACTGTGCATGCATGGCAGTGTGCCAAAATGGTGGCAATGCATTTAGCCACGAGCGGATTATGGCTCTAGGTTGTTAGGTGGATTTACTTCTTTCTTGTCATTATTAGACACTGATTTGTTCTGTTTACTTTGTAAAATGACTACACTTTTACTGGACCACTGTAGGCCCTGTGACACGAAGTCTGTATCTAACTGTGTATTCTGTGTTATTTTAATACTATGGTCAATAAGGCCTCTTTGAATTTGAGCAGTTGCCTTCCATGCGCATAAGCTCTGTTGTGGTGTTAAGGTTAGATAATGACACGTGATGTAATCATTTTTGTGGCCCTTTCTAAACAATAAAAAAGCAAGATGCCTCTTATTGTTTGTTATTTGACTGCTCTTGTTTCAGTCACTATATATATACCGTGAGTAGTTTTTTTCGTATGTAATATATGTGTCTAACAATAAACATATTTTTGAATCATAGATTCATAGAAGGATGATGGCAGAAAAGGACCAAAACAAGGCCCAGCAAGTCTGCCTATTTGTCCAGCTATCTGCTTGGACCTGTGCCCCCCCACCTTAACACTCTCCTGTGGTTGTCCCCTGCCCTGTTGAATCCCTCCACTGTTTCTTCTCCCTCCAACAAGTGCCTCTGGGAGTCTGTTCCACTTTTCCACCCTCCACATGGAGGCCATGCCCCCTTGTCCTCTGATTTCCC
Source organism: Neoceratodus forsteri (assembly GCA_016271365.2). Taxonomy (NCBI): domain Eukaryota; kingdom Metazoa; phylum Chordata; order Ceratodontiformes; family Ceratodontidae; genus Neoceratodus; species Neoceratodus forsteri. The sequence goes on along the minus strand of CM028133.1, from coordinate 590,724,232 downwards.
TTCATCTGGACAATACTACCCACTGCCACCCTATTTATACCATTAAGGTACTTGAAGGTCTAGATCATGTGCCCCCTCTCCCTCCTCTGTTCCAGGTTGTACATTTTCAGATCTCTCAAACTTTCTTCATCGGATAGAGGGCTTAACCTATTTACCATCTTTGTCGCTCTCCTCTGAACACATTCTAGCTTCCCCACATCCTTCCTGAGGTGTGGCCTCCAGAACTGGACTCCGTACTCCAAATGCGGTCTAACTCGATGGGTGTACAAGGGTATTATCACCTCCCTATTTCTGCTGATGATTCCCCTTCTGATGTATCCCAGCATTCCACTTCCCCTAGCCACTGCCCTCCCACACTGCCTTTCCACCTTCCTGTCCCCCTATATAGTGATGACTAGGTGCCTTTCTTGTTCCATCACCCCCTCGATCTCTGCCCCCCATACAGTACCCTGCCCTCTGTCTTCTGTAGCCAAGATGCATGATTTTAAATTTTTCTGTATTGAATGCAAGCTGCCACCTCTTGGACCATGCCTCAAGGCTCCCTAAATCTCTCTGCATTTGTTTTACCCCTTCCTGCGTGTCCACCCTATTGTCGATCTTGATATCGTCCACAAACATACTCACACCTCCCTCAAGGCCCTCCGCAATGTCCCCTACAAATATATTGAATAGTAGGGGCCCCAATCACAAACTACTAATCTCTCTATCTTGCGCCCTGTCCCCCATAATATCTCCGCACTACATACTTGCGCTGATCCACTGCACGTGAGTGCACAGTCACACAGTCTACGACACACTCTATGACCTTCACTGTCCACACACACACACACACACACACACACACACACGTCACCAAAACATGCGCGCGCCCATACACAAACTCATCCAACACTCACTCCTCTCTCTCTTGCTGTACTTTCTAATTGCCAGCTAAGGCACTGTAGTGAGTAGTTGCTGGAGCACCAATGTCAGATGACCAACAAACACAGAAGATTACATTTGGTAAACAGTTCAGCTTTATTTAAACAGTGGTCACTACATATGCTCTCTCACATCATGATCAGTGATGCAAAAAAGGTACCACTTAAACATTGTCTGTGTATATAGTCATTTGGCTGTTAAGCATAGTGTTATGTACTTTCAAAAGGTGTAACTGGACATTGCGTGTTCAGTTTGAAGATACGTCAAATGCCCATGGCAGCAGTTGCATTGCAACAGATGTAGCATGGAAAACAGTTTTGATTTCTTGAAATTTATGTAACATGTAACCATAATTCATTTTTCATTTTAACTGTGTCACACACATGTACGTAACATTGCAACATGTATGGGTATATGCGCTGTCTCCCCAAGCAGGGGTGTAGCCAGAGATTTCAGATCTGCACACCAAGTGGACTCACTGCTCCCCCCCCCGGGGTGTAGCCAGACAATATACAAATGTACACCAGGACCGTGTTTGTTGCCTCATTTGGCATAATAAATACAACTTTTGTATCTCATGACAGTGGTTGTTGCCATGCATGGGTAAATACAAATTCCATGCATTGTTCCCTAAGACACCCACATACCAGCCCAGAGCCTGTAAAGTTGTATTGACCTTGGGATGCAAAGAGAGTATTTGTGACCAATCTGTCTAGTTTGGAATCCCATGAATAAAATTACAGAAAGGTTGAGTATTTTCTTTGTTAGTTTTCATGGAAAAAGGAAGCAGTTCAGAGCCTATTTGCTACCCCCCTTAAATAAAACTGCACACCATGGAGTGCTTGGAGTATACCTGCCTATACTGTTGTCCCCGAGTGTTTACATAGAGTTCATGTTACTTGAGCCCACACTTACTCGTCGGTTATTGCCTCACAGTCCGCTGCATTTTGAGTACCTGCGATTACACCAGCAGTGTTCTATCAAGGCATGCACTATGTTCAGTACCATATGGCAAATAATGAACTCTTCAGGAGTGGAGCACCTTGTTTATGATTCAGCTAGACACGGTAACAAACTAGAGGAGGGGGATATACAGAACTAGTGGAAAATAGATCTTTGAATGAGTCTACTTTTTAAAGGAGTAGTCCACCTAAAACAATCAGTAGTGCAGATTTTTTTTTATTTGTATGTTAAGTTCTTGTGTGCCCTTCCCTCTGTCTGCTATTAAGAGTTTTACCTAAATTAGCCTGCTAGCTTTACGGTAGCTTTACGACCTCTGGGGATCTCCAGATGAGACAGCTTAATTGTATTCCTTTGTCCTACAATGCACGTTGTTTCATGTGACAGTGATATAGCAGAGACCATAAATCCTGCAGAAAGCATGGATTTACAATCAGTTCTCAACAGTAGAGACATAATTTAAAATCTATAGACATTAGCTTAGTGACTATCCTCATTGTAAATGTCTTAATGTACTGAAGAATGTTGCTGCTGGTATTTTTTGCACAGCCTGTAAAGCTTCCCAGATATTAAGTTTGTTTGGCATGTGTTTGCTGAATGTTGGGTCTCTGCTACATCACTGTCACATGAGACAAGATGCACTGTGGGAACAAGGAATACAATCAAGCTGTCCGGGAAGAAGATCCACCGGGGTCATAAAAGTAGCATAAAGCTGGATGGCTCATTTAGGACAAACTCCTAATAGCAGTCAGAGGGAAGGAAACAGTAGAACTTCACATCAAAATTAAAACACTCTGCACAACATATCTTTTTTGCAAGTTTTTGGTGGACTACTCCTTTAAAGTTTCTAAAATGGAACCTGAATATGTCACAAGCTCTGTACAATTTCTACACGTACAGTGTCAATGACCGGCTAGACACTGAATGCATGTAACAAGTCAGTGGTGCTGAAATAAAACAATTCTATTGCGAGTAACATATAATTAACCAGCAACAGTCTATGTGTGTCTTAGATATTGCACAGTCTGTGAATCGGTAGTCCATCTAACAACCAAAAAAGAAACCATGTGCATGTGGCATACACTGTTGAATGGCAGTGTCATTGCTTATCAGGTCAGCACCAAAACACAGCATTACATGCAAAGTCCATATATCAGCTTTGTACTTGTTGGTCTTTGCGCTCATACACAGGCAAGTGAAGCATGCACGATGTTATCATCTACCGGAAATGACTCACCATTTGCGCAACCACTTCATGCTTTGGTGGGCAAGGCTTGGGAGCTATATTGCTTGGAATTTCTGGCACTGTCATTGCTGACAGATAAATGAGATTCTTTTTAAACATCAACACCTGAATCAACATGTCATGGATGTATTCATGCAATTTTGCCTCAAACAAAGGCTTTGCCACCCACTCATTTTTGCTTTTCGGGCACACAATGTTGAATCGTTTGGCACCCAGATCATCAGAAGTATTGGTTGGATGATGAACAACTGCATGCTGGCGGTTCACATTGTGATTGTGGTCAAGAATTGCCAGCATTATTCTGGCCTTCATGCCAGCATAGCTAAAACTTTCTAATTTTGGGCAGTACTTGCACAGCAAGGCGTGGAATACCTCAAGATTTCCAGTGTGGCAGAACTGGGTGGCATGCTCTAAGTCATTAAGAAATGTTCGGTTGCGAACAATCTTGTAGAGCTCATTGTGTGCTTCATCGCCATCCACCATCCATTTGCGACGCACATTGTCTTCGAGTGGCACAGGATGGCTACATGCATGGAACTTTTCTGCCCATAACCAACTGTGAATATTTGTGACATGGTGCAATACTGAAAACCACTTCTCCTGCAATAGTATGGCATCGCCTTGACAGTTTTCAGATGCCCACCACAGATGATTTGAAATGCTGTGGCACCATTCCATCAGAATGTCACACCCATGTTTCTTTGCAGCAGCAGAAATCTTTTTTGATATTCCCTTGGACAGGTGCCACAAATCAAATTGATGCTGTATGTTTGGGTACCTTTGACATAGTAAGCATCCAATGCCACGATGGCGGTCAGTGGCAATTACTGATATTTCAACATTGGATGCTTGTAAATTTTGAACACACTGCTCAAATGCCTTTTTTTCTAATGACACAGAGCTGATTCCAAGGATCACTTGCTCCAAACAAAAAGCAACTATTTTATTAGTGTTCATATCAATCATTGTGTAACTGCAATACTTGGCAGAGAAGTCTGGACTGTCACAGCGACCGTCGCCCGCAAGACGCGCTGGGCGTGTGGATAAATCAGTCAGTAGTGTTTGCTGTTGCTTGTTCCAGTAGTCCTGGATGACAGGGAATAAGAACTGTCTTTGCGATTCAAAAAAAGTAGTGGAACAAATAAAAGCCATGCCTAGATATTCACAAAACTGGGATATCCATGCATATAAATTGCCGCTGAACAAAATGGCAGTCGATGCTAACAAGTTGCCTGCTGGCATTCTACCTACCAGTGGTTGTGACTGCTAAGTGATAATGTGGTGACCATTGATGCAGGTTATCTTGACTGTCAACATTTTGCCAATAAGATTTGTCTTATCAATATCATCTGCCACAGCTTGGCATTGGGTGCATATTAACATGCGGAACAAGTGATCGAGACAACTCTCGAACACTAGATATTTTGGCTGGCTAACAGTGTTTTCCTCTGTGTCATGATCAGCAAAGCTGACATCACTTTCAGACTCTTCTGATGACGGGATATAGAAGTCACCTGAGTCTTCCACTACATAGGCAGAAGGACAGGTATCATTGAAGTCACCGTTGTACCAACTGTCCAGTTGGCTGCTGTCTTCATCTTGTAACATAAGCGGCTCATGCTGGTACGGACTGGTTGTAGAGCCTGGAGTAGAGATAAATGGATAACAATCTTCATCATCACTGTCCCCATCAATAATTGTTGGCAGTGGTGGTTTGCGTGAGTATTTATGGTCATAAAGCGCTTGCTCTGGTGGAATAATTTCCTCAGAAAACTGAGTTGTAGCCTCATAGACAGTCGTCTCTGTTTGAGTGATGGCAAATGCAACACTTGTTGCGTCAGTCTGTGTACTGATGCTGACAAGTATTGGCCTCTTCATATGTTCACTCATCTGTGTGCCAATGTCAAAGGACCTGCATGGCACAGTCATTGTGTTCATGTAGCTACCAGTAATGCTGTTACTGTCGTCAATCATAGTGTCTTGCATCTACAATAAATAGACATGAAAAGTGTTAGGTTCAGGTATTGATTTTAGTTGTTTGCCTACAAATAAATGTTAGTTTTATAGTTCTGTAAATGCCAGTGTTCCCCAAAGGTGTTTCATCTGCTTCCATCATGGAGCCCGTGAAATCAGGTAGGATATGAGTCAAACAAGAAATCATTGGATGAATACCCACTGTACATGTGAGGTAGCAATGGTTTGCATACATTGGTGAGAGTCACAGTCAGTGGTATAGCAGATGCTTACATGAACGCACCTATCTAGCACCAATATTACTGTCTATGAACATTTCCTAGGTGTAAAATAGTGAGTTAAAGGCAACCAGTGTTGCATGGCGATGCAGCCTTTTAAAGTTATGCTAGCTTGACAGGTGCCAAATTGGAAGTAGGCTCTTGACATGTTCTTGGTTTTGAAGTAGCCGGTCAAGAAATAAGAGCAATAAATAAAAGGAGAACTTAGGCTCAAAATAAATGCCGTATTTCAATACTTCACCATGTATTTAGTGCTAACTGTAAAGGTTATACTCAGCGGTTTTATTTCTCCCAAATTGTTTAAGCTGGAGGAGCGACACTAAGCTGAAAGCTTGGTTACAGGTGCAACATGGGGGCACAGTGAAGTTAAGTGACATGCTCCGAGTCAGACACTATGCAAGTGGGGGCTGTGGGATTCAAACCCAGGTCTCCAGATTTGCAGCTCATGGTCTTCAACCACAACGCTATACTGCCTCCTTCTTTCTATTGATTATTCTATACATTGTCGAAGCAAACAATCTGAAACTTGAAATGTTCAGTACATGTGAAGCGAGCCAGTATCATTTCACAGTAAGACCATTGGGACCCAGCACACTCCCACTGGCAACTGTTGTGCTGGCTAACCATTCTGTTTGACTGTAGGTGTTAGGTCCTTTCATTGACATTTGCGTTGTGCCTAACATGATGGGGTACACTTTTGAGTGTCTCCATTCTGTGATTCCCCCATTCCTGGCATAGCTAGTTGCATCCATCCCTCTTCCAGAGGCACCATTCCAATCCATGGCATGTCCCCCATCAGTGGCCTTCTCCTCAAATTCAGGTGGAACCTCTGCACCCCAAATCTACAACCATGTCACATAACAGGAAGTTCTGGCTGTGCAAGGACCTGCCACACGTTCTCTTGTGCACTATATCCAATGACAGTACCGGGACGGTCAGTGGGGATTTGGGTGCTGGACCAGTGTTAGCTGGGTCCTGAGTCTACACGGTGTCCACAATGCACTCCCAATGGCTGGATAAAGAGTCCATCGCCAGTGTGTCCATGGATTAAGTGCCCTCCTCCCTCTCATGCATTCTCCGCTTCATCTCCAAGGATGCGGTGATGAAGATGGAGCACATGCAAAGACTGGTTTGTTACCCCCCTCAACAAGATCATGGCTAGGTGGGGTGCACATACATAGCATTTATGAGCATGTATTTGCTATGTAGATAATGCATTTTATTTTTAAACCGACTAATGAGACTCTGGCTGCTAACCAGTGAATGCATAATTCTGTATTATTTGAAATCAACATGCATATATCTTAAACTCAATACAAACACATAATGTGTTTGTCCCCGACTATGATACCTATCAAAGCTTCGTCACATTGTTAACAACTAATCTCATGCTTGGCCAACAATGTATAGATGCAGCTTTTTCTAGCAAGGAAATTTCAGATTACCAATGCGACTAAAAATCTAATTAATTAGTTATAAGCAGCATGTCACAAAACATCATGATAGGAACTGTGTGATGACATACCACTGTACTGTCCATATTCTCTTTCCCATGGTCATCCTTTTTCTTTGCCACAGGCACGCGGTGGGGAGTGCTCAGCTGCAGTCAAAGCAAAACACACTTGAAACATCTCTGTGTTGCAAGAAGATCATCATTGCATCATGTTACATAACAGTGAGGGGAAAACAATATCACAAAAAGGAGATGGTGGGTTATACTGTCCCCAGTCACAGATGTGCCACCGTCACTGGACCTGGTCAGATGTACCCTACCCCCTGTACCTGTCCCATCCCCAAAAATGGAGATGGTGCATTATACTGTACACAGTCACAGATGTGCCACCAGCATTGGACTGGGTCAGATGTACCCTCCCCCTGTACCTGTACCATCTCCTCTTAAAACCAGCCAATGTATCCATCTGTAACAGCTGCATGGGCTGTGCATTACATGGCTGCACCACCTTTTGACTGAAACAACTCATCCGCCTCCCTCTGAGCCTGCACCATCCAGCTTACATCCGTTCCTTTGCACCCACTCTCTGAGTGTAATGATCCATCTTTAAATGTGCTCGCCCAAACTACACACAATACGCGTGTTGTGGCCTAACCTACCATTTGTACACGGGTAGGATGACTTCAACCTTTCTGTAGGCAATCCCCCCGGCAATGCATCCCAGCATCCTATTTGCCCTTACCGTAGCCCATCCATGAAGTCTTTGTGTTGTACATTTTAACAGCTACCACTACCCCCAGGTCCCTCTCACACACCCTGACTTGAGGTTTGGTCCACCAGCAGGGTTCTCTGGCAGTACCGAATGTGTGCCTTTCCCTTGCACAGTATCTGGTAACCTTCTGTATTCCCCTTCTTATGAGCTGAAACCTGCTATCAGCATCCATATCCAGCCATATGCTGCGCAAATGATCTTTACGAATCCTTCCCATCTCCCCGAAGTCTATTCCCCCACACAAAAGTCTGTTACTAGCATCCTTCTTTGAACTCCACCACACTCCATCACCACCGCCCCAGGTCATGGAAGCACCAGACAGAGGTGTGATCACTCCCCGCCAACTGATCCCTCACCTCAAGTGGCATAATCTGAGCACTGTCTACCAGGACAACATCCAGTGTCTGGGCTACCCTAGTTGGCTCACCCACCTGCTGGGTCAAGAACGCATGCTGGAAAACAGCCACCATCCTCTGCTCCGTGTCCACTGGTGACTACATCATCTCCAAGTCTGTTTCTACCATGTTGAGAGACCCCATTACCACTACACTTCTCTTTCTCAAACTATAGTGTCCCTTGAGATTTGACACCAAATGCTCTTCCCCACAACACTCCATACGCCACTGATTTCTTACAACAACATATCATTCTCCCTTGTAGTCTAGTGGCAACACCTCCCTACCATACCTCTGATCACAGTGATTAGAAGTAAAATAACATCCCTGGTGGTCCAGTGGTACCACCATACCCACTGTGACCCTACAATCACTGTAATAAAGCAGTTTACCATCCATGGTAGTCTAGCGGTACCCCCACCGCCCAAACATGCCCATTGCCATGTACACCACTGAACAGTATTAGGAAATGAATGTGGTACAGCAGACCACCATCACAGGCCACTGGCCCAACCAGCACCCCCAAATTTGCTGTTAGGTGCAAACACCCGCATATTGATTGACAGCATGACAAAGTACAGTGCACAGTATGAACTGTAAGCACATTGTAGAAATATGGACTTGCAGAGCACACTGTACCTGTCAACCAAAAATATGTAGATAAAGGTCATTCATTCACGTATCACCATTATGGTGCAGTGCTCACTGGTCAGTGTGAGAGGGTTCCACGTGCCTTCCTCTGGTGGCAACATATGCTGTGCAGGGTGCCAGGTGCATTTCCCTGCCTGTCCAGCTGAGTGGTGCCATAATGACATGCAAATGGCACCATGTGCACATTGCATACATTATGGCCACATCTGCAAGTCCATATCTGAATATCTGTGAATATCACCCTGTGAAGTTACTGTTGTGCTGACACATTTACAGCTGTACATGTCTGTGGGACACAAATGGTGCACTTAATATGCGCCCTGCACCTTATGTGTTATATATTGAGCGGTGATGCACCATGCCACATCTCCCTTGAATATTGTCCTGTCTTGGTACAGTGCACCACGGTTGTGCCATTGGCATGTGCATTCTGAACATTGGGGCCATTGAGTATTTTTGCTCACTGCCTTTTCATAGAGTGTCATGCTGCAGTAGTGCAGGATAAAGGTCACGTGGGGAGAGAGGGTATAGAGGTAAAACAGTGATCTCACCAAGCAATTGAACCACAATTCCAAAAGGGCAACCTCACATACCTGTGCTGAACACTGCTTATCAACGGAAATAAGCAGTTGCTTCTGTGCACGCTGCCACTCAATAGTTCATCTGCCATCTGCAATGTAGTAGAACAAAACATGTGTGTAATGTGCAGTATAAGAAGGATCAGATATGGAAATCAGTAATATCACTACAAACATCAGTTATTTGTACCAGTTTCCGTTCCTGTCTCTGAATGCGATTGATCGTGCTGTTACGCGGATTCACATTAGAAGTATGGAAAATGGTGGGAAGGGCATCAGTCTTCAATCGTCAAAAGAACTTCCGTGGTTGGAATTCTGGTGGTAATAACTGCATTTGAAAGTCTAATTCGAACATAGAGTCCTCAAAGTGAAGTGACCACAAACTGTATTTTCTATGATTTTCCTTAAGTTCCTTATTGACAAAGTGTTTGATGTTGCCTACATCGGTTCTACACCATCTGACCCAAACCTCTGCATGGGTACTATCTTTTGGAAACTGATAAATAGACACCCCATGCGGTAGTCATCCAGTGTGTGTCGAGCACCCAAATGCAAGGCACTGGGGCATTATGCTTAGCAAAGCAGCACCGTGGACCAGAAAAGAAAAAATGTAGCTGAAACACAGGAAAAGAAGTGCATTAGTAGTGCACCATTACATGTCGACAAGTACTGATCGATAATGTCCATCTCCATACATGCACAAACAAAAACATTACTGAAAATTCACTGACGATTGCGGGTAATGTCTATGAGATGCTACTAATTCATGACTTGTCCACAGCCCAGTGGACCCCATGTGTTTTGGTTGTGCTGCTTATCCATATTGCATGCCTGAACTGACTGGGTTGATGCATCATGACATAATGAGCATGCGACCACAAAACCAATATGTGCATGTTGCACACTGCAAATTCTGCATGAAGTCATCAAATGTGACCTGGCATCTGACACGCAGAGAGTTCATACAACGACGGACAAGGGGCACTTATCAGGTGCTCAGATATGTGACATTTGTGGACTTGTGGTGTGCCTGTCAGTATGACTTTCCCACTGCGCAGTGTCACTGTGATGAGAAACAGTCAGGACATGGGTCAAAAAGCACACACAGTAGACAGTGGAAGCTATTTGAGCTGAGCGGAGCAAAACATAAGGGGGGGAAGCTGGGCTAGCCTACAGTGCAGAAATGATTATGGGAACATCGAAATGACAGACTCCAAAAGCGATGCCAGCATCAATTGTGAGCAGTCACATTTGTGCTTTGCTCAAGGCACATGCCCATGGGCATGCAACAGGACATGGGAGTCATTTCATTTGTGAGACCCACCAGGGATTAGAGAGAAAATATTGGAACTGCAGTACACTAATAGCCAACACACCACACGTATTCCTTATGTTCAGTACAGTGACACAGCTACACATCGGAAGTGGCAAACAAATGAAATACAACCGGAAAGTGTGGCTGAGTTGTTTCTATACCACTTGGCGCAACACATCGTGGTGTGCGAATTAGATAATCTGCACCCTGATCTCAAACTCGGTCTCACTGCAGTCCTGACTGAGTGGCTCATCTCGCTTCAGCACTGCCACACGAAATTAGCTAATCACACTGTGTATGTGTCGGGAGAGGTGGGGGTGGGGAGAGGGCTGTGAATCAGACTGCAGTGTGAACATTATACACCTTCATAACAGAAAGACGTGCCAACATGGCATGCACTTTGGTAACTCAGTTTCATTTTTTTAAGAATGTTCTTTTTGCCAGACGATGATCCACAGTCACCCAAGTGAACGAAGAGACGACGGCAGTCTCAAGGACATAATGGGAATGCTGAACTAGCTTCACTGCCCCCCAACCCACGTGGCAACACAATCTTCAGCGCATTGGACTTAGTGTTTGCAGCAAACAAATAGGGAAACTTGGATGTTTTAATCCATTCAGAAGTCTTTATATTAAAATTGCACATTACTTTTGTGTAGTGCCATAGAGACAAAATAGAAAACATTACACACGGTAGGTAACCGGAATGAGACAAAATTAAGCAGTACAAGGATGGCAGTGTAAGAATAACAACAAGAAATAGTTTCCTTTGTGTGCACACACGCTTTGCAACTTTCGCTTGTTCGCCGGGAATGGTGCTGTAATTGCAAACACAGCAGAGAAGTATTCATTTCAGAATCGTTGCTAACACTAAACAATTACCAGAGTAGAAACCGCCACAATATGAGATGAAAACTTTGCAGCAAGGGAGATATACTAAGCTAGAAATTGCTTTGAGCTCGGCAGGAGTATGACACTAATGAGAATAAATAAGCCAGTATCTATGCATCCGGGTCGGAATGGCACTTACCTGCACCGCAGCAAACGGGTGAAATTGAAGAGAGTACTAGGAGGCAGTTTGCAAATAAGGTAAATTTAAAGTGGTCTCGACGACATCACTGTCAGAGGGATTGTGGGATAAACTTCTGAGCATAGGTGCAATAAAAGAAGGCTAGATGGCGTCACCCAGAGGCAATAAAATGGACAGGCACAAAGAGGAAAAAATAACTTCAGTGAAAAGCAGGTAAAGTAGTGCCAGGACCAAAGAGAATGACATAAAATAAGTAAATAAAGTACCCTTTGCTGTTTTTTGGGTGTACTACTCCTTTAATATTCAATAAATCCCTTCACAATGCAGAGATTCCTCTAGATTGGTTAACGGCTTTTGTTATGCCAATTTATAAAAAGGGTAGTAGATCTGTAGTCCAAAACTATCGTCCAATAAGCCTTACCGCTATAATTTGTAAATAATGGAAAAATTGATTAAATCATTTCTGGAAAAAGAAATGATCGAATTAAAAATTACTGATCATACCCAACATGGATTTAAGACAAACCATTCTTGTATAACAAATTTGATCTCATTCTACAACAATATTAGCAAGGGCCTGGATAACAAAAATCAAATGGATGTTATCCTATTAGACTACAGTAAGGTCTTTGACGAAGTACCTCACAATATTTTGATTAATAAAATGCATTTATTAGGTTTTTCAGATCAATTAATCAACTGGGTTTATGCTTGGTTAACAAATAGAACCCAGAGAGTAGTATTAAATAACTATCAATCTCAATTAGGAGCAGTCACTAGTGGTGTGGCGCAGGGCTCGGTGTTGGGTCCGGTTCTATTTCTTATTTACATAAGCGATATGCAGGTAGCAAATAAGAACTGGTTGTCTAAATTTGATGACGAGTCAAAGCTTGGGGGTCTAGTAAATAACTCGTCAGAATTTAATTCAGTGAACTCTGATCTAAAGTTGATTGAAAAATGGGCTATTGACAATTTAATGGAGTTTAATGTGGACAAGTGTGTTGTCCTGCATTTTGGACTCCATAATCCCTGAAATAAATATTTAATTTATAATTCATTATTGAAATCATCATGTGTGGAAAGGGACTTGGGTGTTTTAATCAACACTAAGCTGTCTTCAAAAAATCACTGTACAAAGGTAGCAAATACTGCAAATGGCCTATTAAGACAAATCCATCGATCTTTTGTAAATAAATCTGAACAGTGTATTATGGCCCTTTACAGATCATGTGTTTGACCTCTTATTGATTATGGGTCCACCTTTTGGAACCCACATCTAAAAACAGATATTGATTGTTTAGAAAGAGTTCAGAGATGCGCAACAAGAATGATTCCTAGATTAGCTAAGCTACCTTACAAATCAAGACTATCACTTACTGGTTTACACTCTCTACAGATAAGAAGGGCTAGGGGGGATTTATTATTAATATATAAGCTACTTAATAACTCTGATTTGATGAATAAATGTGGATTAGCTCATGACACCCGACATATTGTCCCAAGATGCCATACTAAATAACTTATGGTACCTAAAGCTAAAACTAATTTAAGACTAAGCTTTTCATTAAGGGCACCGAAATTATGGAACAGGTTACCACAAGAAATAGTGGATTCAGTTAACATTGAATCATTTAAAAAGGGAGTAGATAAATGGTTAGCAATGAGATTATAATTCCAAATGTTCCCACTGTACATGGGGAGAAAATCTAGATGGGCCTCGGCCTTCTTTTTTCTCAAAATAACCAAGTAAACCAAGTAAGCATGAGCCTCCGGCAAACAAGCCAATTTTCAGCTATACAAAAGGTCCAGGAATGACTGCACATGTGCAATTCACCTTACCAAAAGTTGCTGTTTTAAGGATGAGCTCACCAACTCCTGGAGTCATGGCAGAAAGTTCTGGGGCAACCTGAAAGACCTTACAGGGAAGCCTCAAAAAAGCTCACCAACCATGCTAGAGGTCAGTGGGGTAATCACCCAGGACCTGAAAGAAATAGTAGACACCTTTAATAGTGCCTTCACTGACCTCAGTAGTATCCTACCCCCCGATTTCTTTGAGACAGTTAGTAACTCTGCTAAAAGATGTAGAAATGGTGCACCTGCAGGCCCCCTCCACTTCAAAGTCATCACCAAAACTGAAGCCAGAATGTAACTACAGTGAATACCACATAAATCTAGCCCCAGCAGTGATTTGCTTGATCTTAAATTCAACGCCCTCACCCTGGACGAGGTGATTGCCCCTCTGACTAAAATACTTAATCTATCACTAAGACTAGCCCAGTTCCCCAAGAAATGGAAAGCCACCATGGGAACACCTGTCCACAAAAGTGGGGATAGAGCACTGCATAATAACTATTGCCTCATATCAATACTACCCCCTCTCTCCAAAGCACTTGGACATATTGTCTCAGATCAGCTAATTTAGCACCTGGAAAAATACCAGATCCAATGCCCTCAACAGCATGGTTTTCGTAAGGGGCACAGCACCACCACAGCTTTACTTGAGTACACCAGCTTCATTCATAATACGCTTAATCGGGAGCGACATACATCAGCCTCACCAAAGAATTTGATAGGTCAATCACACATTATCGCTGTTATTGCTTGAACAACTTTCTGCTGCTGGACTCTCAGATGAGTCCATGGGATAATTCAAAAGCTATCTAGAGGGCAGGACCCAACAGGTTAAAATAAACAGAGTCCTATCCAACAGTCGAGAAGTACGCTCAGGAGTTCCACAAGGATCTATATTGGGCCAACTGCTTTTCAACCTCTTCCTTAACTACCTCCCCTTTTTCTGCTCTGATAGAATTCTCCTTTATGTAGATCATGTAGTTATCTTTGCCAGCAGTCCTGACCCATTCAGTCTGGAGCAACAACTCCAGTGTAACTTTGCAGCAGTGAGACCTGGTTCATGGAACATAAACTTCTTGTGAACTAGAAAAGACTAAAGTCATGCTGTTCGCAAACCTTCACAACAAACTTAAATCCCATCAACTAACAATTCTTAATAGTGTCAACACCCCACTTGAGCTAGTTCACACCTTCAAATACCTAGGTGTAACACTAGACAGCTCCCTTTCATTCACCTACCATGCTGACCATGTCGCCAAAGCAGTCAACACTAGAGCAGGCCTACAGCACTGACACAAGCAATGCTTGACCACTGAGGCACTCCAGACCACTATCAACAGCAATATTATCTCCATCATAGACTATGGCCTAGTCATCTATAGTTCCACATCAGACACTATGCTTAAAAGGGTCAACACAGTGCTTAATAAAGCTTGCAAGCTAGTTACAGGAGCTCACCGACTCACACATTCATGTGACCTATACGCTCAAACCTGCTGGTTGCACCTAAAAGGCAGGGTAAAATGCCAGACTTGTCCACTAGCCAAAAAACCTGTGTAGACCAACCCGCCCCAGCCCTCCAACACCTCCTCACCCCAATATCCAACCCTCACTGGACACGCAGTAAGACCATGCAGTCATACCAGGTCCCCTTCCACTGTACATCACAAGGACAAAGGGCTTTCACCTACTGTGCTTCCAGTTCACTTAATGGCCTCCCCAGAGACATCATTGCCGAACCAAGGATTGGGCCATTTAAACATAAGCTTCTCCAACACCTCACAGCACTTGGTGGCTGTGACTGCACTCCCTAGAACAACCCCGCGCTAGTCACTACCAGCACTTATCAATCCCGCCTCCCTCCTACCTCCCTCCTGTGATACCCTATTCCCCTCTTCCACCCTGTCCCCTCTCCACCACACTCACCCTATCCCTACCTCACTCTGACCTCCCCTTCCACCCTCCTCCCTGCCCCTCATCCTTCTTACCCTCTCTAACCACTGACAAAACCTCCTTGGCTGCTTAAAGCTTAATCACATGTACTAATTCTGTTGTACAAGCATTACCTCAATCTGTAAGTACTAATTTAGCTCGCAATGTATTTTATCGTTATTGTCACATCATGTCATTATTGTATGTCTACTGTTTTGCTCCGACGTGAAACCTTTGTAAAAGAGCTTTCAGCTTAAAGGTGTTGTAATTCAAGAGCCCAATAAAACAAAATAAAAATAAACATTTATGCAAATCATGTTCTGTATTGAATTTTATGTAGCTAATCAATGCCTTTGTTTGGCTTTGTTTCTCGCGAGTACACCATTTTAAATGAATGATTTCATCTCAGGTGGGCTTTGCTGACAAGATATTTTGAATTAAATAAAATAATTAATAAATATATAAATTTGCTCTGGCTGCTGATATACACCTTCCATCAGAATTATGTTCTTCTGACAACCAAATGTAACCCCCCCTACAAATGGGGGGTCCCGAAAAGTCTTTCTTGGGCTTGTCTAAATGCACACTGCCAGGCTGGTGTCCTGTGTTTTAGCAGTTTAAACATTATTGCCAGAGAGTGCCTGTGTAGCCTCTGTGTATTGTCTCTTTAAGAGCTGCTTATATTGCAGTTATAAATATCCTGGGGGTGGGGATGAGTGTTTCTATGCTCAAGTCCTGCCCGGGCTGCCAGATAATCGCTCCATTCCTGCCATCGCTATTTGCGTAGAGGGAACTCTGTTAGAAGATGTACTTATTTGCTGATTATCTATTAGAGTGGTAACGATATTGTAGTTTGTCTAACCTGCTTTCTTTGCAGCATGGACAGTCTCATTTATCACCACCATCTTGGTCCTGGACTTCCAGAATGGGCCAATCAGTACCTTTGGGGACTCTAAAATGGAGCCTGTCCCCAGAGGTCTTGTGGGAGCAAAACTTTGTAGGAATTGTAGTTTGGAACTTTGGTGCCCAAATGTACCTGGAGGGGGAACCTTTGTTCTGACTGACAGACAGATCAGCCAACCGAGCCTTTTAGATCCTGAGGAAAGTCCCAGGCTGCTTGCAGCTACAGTCAGTCTGGGTTGGGAAGTAAAAGGGTAAACAGCTTGAGATAGTCGAGCAGCAGTCCTGCGTACTTTCACATGGGAAAACAATGAGAGGGCTGAGTTTTGGCCTGCCTACCTGTCTGCTGTCCCTGAGAGGGAACCTGTGATCTTATCTGACTAAATCCGAATTGTGAGAGCGAGATAAGCCACTAAACTGTGACCAAGCTGTCAACCTGAAGAAGACAGAAGATTTGCTAAATGCGATCAGCCTGTCAGGATCTCCAGCCACCTTTAACTCCCAGTTTGTGCAGAGACTCTAATTGCGATCGGATAGCAATCTGCCCGGTACAGAAGAATTTCTTTACATGTAAATGTGTTGTGTGCTGCTAGTGGGTCACGATTTGATTCCCCACAGTGTGTTGAACTGTGTTCTGCTTGCTGGAGGCTACATCCAGCTCCAATGGACTGAATCCGTATTCATCGCCATTTGGCCTGGGCCTTGTCACATTGGTCCAGCCAGAATACCCGCTACACAGAGAAAGTCATCGACGAGAGACCTGCCTGGGGATCAGCCCCCTGCTCAACGTCTTTAACAGGAATGACACCTTGGTGATTCATGTGGGCTCTGCTGCTCCTGGCATTCCAGCTCAACAACCTGCAGTCTCAATTTCGTACTGCCTATGTCCTATATCGGGTATCATGAGCAAACATCAGGGTAGCTCCCTGCAACAACAGCTAAATCTAAAGTGTTGTCATCTGATTGCTTTGTTGTCTTTTCTTTCACGAAGTGAGCCCTCTGGCTCCGGATTACAAATAGTGTGTGTTGTGCATGTTGCTTTCTTCCATCACAGGGCCCCAACCAGCTGCGACTCCGGCCTACCCTGGGCAACATTCCTGGCTAGCCCACCGGTTTCCTATCTGGGTACCCAGAGTGTGTGACTGTATAGGGACCCTGAAGTGAATGCATGACTGTCTGATTTAGCCTTTAAGCCAATTAACCTGATTACGCCCCTTCCTTGTTCAAGCCCCCTGAATAAATCAGATTTATTTATTTATTTTTATTTATTTGATTCTAGGATTACAAGTACCTTTGAGCCTAGGCTCTTTTACAAAGGCTTCACGTCAATTCTGGGACAGTACAACAGAGTACAACAGAGCAGATGAGTTTTAGGCATGCTATACAGATTAACACTCAGTTACATGTACATAAATGGATACATTTCGGATAAGACAGGCAGAACAGCAGAGGGAATACAATAGGGTTACAAGGATGGGTAAGACACTGGTAGTAGCATGCCAGGGGCAATTGTCACAACACCTAGAGAAGTCCATGTGGTGGGGCTGGGTGGAGAGGGGCGGATGAGGGGAGGGAGGAGGGAGGAGGAAGGATAAGGGGAGAGAAAGTGCGATGTGAAGACCTTAGGCAGGAACTGTGGAGTAGTAAGGAGGGCTGGTTAGGTGAGGCAGTCACAAGTGCTGATGGCAGAGAGATTGAGTCGGAGCCTTGTTTTGAATGGGCCTTGCTTGGGAATGGAGGCAATCTCAACATTGAGACTATTCAACCAGCTAGGGGCCCTGTAGGCAAATGACCACTTTCCCAGAGAGGTTCTGCAGTGTGGAACCATCAGGAGCTGGGTTTCAGAGCTTCTAGTATGGTGGGAGTTACTACTTGGACAGAGGAAAGGCCCTGAAATCATCCTCTATGCAGATGACATTGTTATCTATAGATTAATGGAGGATCCGGAAGAACTCAGCAGAATGCAATCCAAAGACCTAAATTCCCTGGAAGTATGGCTGTCCACAAATAAACTTCTATTGAACTGCAAAAAAAACCAAAGGGATGCTGTTTGGGCCCAAAAACATTGCAACAAATAGATCAGACACACTAAAACTCTCACTATCATCCTGGGAAAAGGTGGTGGTAGCGGATTCGCTAACATGCTTAGGTCTCACCATTGACCGGGAACTCAACTTCAAGGCCCACATAGATCATCTATCCAAAACACTGAACCAAAGAATAGGTCTCCTGTACCAACTCAGCCCCTACCTTACCCTTGGGTCACAAGCCAAGATTGCCTATGGTACCCAGCTACCCAAACTACTATAAAAGCACTGAGATGAGTAAACTTAAGACACTGTACAACAGGATTGGCAAATTCGCTGTAGGGGCACCCCAAAGAGAACAGAATTGTCAGATTCTGCAAGCCCTAAAATGGCCCACCCTGGAAGTTAGACTACACTATTCATCTCTATGCCTAGCCTATAAACTCAGATTGACCACTGCTCCACCTAGCCTGGCAGAGTTACTTCAACCTAAAATCAATAGCAGGACTCTAAGGTCATCAAACACACAGCTTCTCAAGGTTCCCCGGATGCAGTCCTCTCAAGGGTCCAGGGCCTTCTCATCCCTCATTCTTCCCTTATGGAACACTCTTCCACCCAAACTCCAAGAATGGGAATCACTCGGGGGCTTCAAAAAGGGACTTCAAACGCACTTGCTGGAATTAAACCAATGCACTTGTAATCGCTGAACTTCACACTAGATTCCTGTTGCTTGCATGATCTCTGATTATGATTGTTGACCTCACCTAATGTGTATGACAAAGAACTGATAATAGTCCTCATTATATACTCTGTCTGCCTAAATGAATGTCTCCTTTCATGAACTATAATTTAACTGTATGTTGTTGAATTTAATGTAAAAGTTATATCCTGTTGTATTATTGTGTAATTAACCCCGGGTCGCCCCTGAAAAAGGGACTGTTACTGGTCTCAGCGGGCCTACCCGGTTACCAAAATTTAAATAAATAAATAAAAATAAATAAACTGGGCCCAACATGGAACCCTGGGGGACTCTAGAGCGGACTGGCCTAGTATCAGAGAGGACACCAGCAATCTTTACCCTTTGTGATCTAGTTTCCAGGTAGCTTTTAAACCAGTCCGTGGAGTCTGGGGAGAGCCCAGCAGTTAAGAGTTGCCCCAGTAGCAGTCAGCAACGGACAGTATCAAAGGCCTTAGCTCAATGAAGACCAACCCGGCTAGGTGACCACTGTCCAGGGAAATGTGGATGGCTCCGGTAAATTCCAAGAGTTCAGAAGAGGTACTGTGTCCTTTTCTGAAGCCATGTTGTTGTGTGCAGAAGATATTGATTTTGTCCAGGTAGTCAGTGAGTTGGTCAGCAACAAGATGTTCGAGAGCCTTGGAGATGGGCGATAATATGGAGATTGGGTGGTAGTTTCCATGATTGGTCTAACTCTTTTTGCATTTAACCTGCTGTGGTTCCAGTTTGTATTGAAAGCACTGTACTGCTGTTGTTTGCTGTGCCTAAGCTTGCTTTACAGGGGGTCTCCAGGGTCGAACTGGTGGAACCAGCCCTGGTGGTAAGTGCAAACAGTGTGGGTACTTGCAGGGTGAATAAGGGTCATTGCAAAAGTGATTATTGTATATTGTTCTGGCCACTAGAAGGGACAGGGGGGTTACAGTGTCCCAGAGGGCTGTGCCCAGGTTATCTTGACCACTAACAACATTGACCTCCAGGGGTAGAAGCATCCGTTTAAGTACCCAGGCCCCTCAACCTACAGCTTTCCAAGCAGGCAGGGATAGTAGCCCTTGGGATAGTGCCACCTAGGGGTTACATCTGGGAGGCACCACTGGGATTAGCGCCCTCTAGTGTCCAAAATTACGAATTATTGTCAAACATAAAAGGCTACCCCAACGGAAGTGGCTGTGCATCAGTTGGTGGGTGGTGAACAGGGCAGGAGATTGACCCTCACAATGCCCTGCTTATATTTGATAGTCCCTTGAGCACTAGTAAAGACACTGTAGAAGGATTACTTTCCAAAGCTGAATGTTTAACAAATGCTGTGGTGGTGGGGCGATAGGCTGATTTGACCACCCAAACTTTCATGGCCTTGGTAGAGTGTAGTAACCCAGTGGACAGTTCCAAAGTGCCATGGACTATTGCCTCAGAAGGGGACCCAGCCACCTGGAGAGTGATAACTAAAGACAGTAAAGCCCCTGGGGGGATGAGCCCCCACCACTATGTGAGACTCTTGAGGAAAAGTTTGCTAAGTTGTTGCTGGAGGAGGGAAAGACTGTAAAGGATTTTAAGAGACTATTCCTGCTGCTTGGGGGTGATCCTTCCCCCACACCTCCACCCATTCCAGTACTGGGTCCTGCCCTAGCTTCTGTGTCAGCACCCCCGGTGATGCCTGCAGTTAGTCATGACACATACTGCAAGTTGAGGATGTTCTCAGGCACGCTCCCCAACCCACCGGGGGAGGACGACTGGGAGACCTGGATTGACTATGTTGCCCCCTTGGTACATGAGTGGCAGTGTGCAGATGCTGAGAAGTGGAAAAAAATAATAGAAAGTTTGAGGGGTCCCACTCCTGAAGCCATTAAATGTTTGATGCATCTGCTCAGAAGTACCTATCTGTACTCAAAGGCAATTTTTGATGCATTGAGTCAGGGGAGACTTTGATGTGGAAATTCCAAGGTACCAAACAATGGAAGGGGGAAGGTTTGTCTGTGTATGTTACTCACCTAGAAAGAGCTCTGCAGAAAACTTACTGGAAAAGTGGGGGTAGCTGCCATTGACTTGAACTGTGTGAGATTGGGACACATACTGCAACACGCCAAGCATTGTAAATTGCAGATCATCCAGTTAAGGCTCCAGGATAGGAGAGGTAACCCACATGACTACTGTGACTTAAGAAAAGAACTCCAGGAGGTTGAAGGTGAAGAGGGAGATTGTAATTATGGGATGAGTGCAGCCCAAGTGATCATGGCATCGGAAAGCCCTTCTGAAATGGAGACCACTAAAAGTGTCCTTCTATGGGCTAAATAGTGGGGAGAGGAGTTGTTGAAGGAAGTCAGAAAAGTACAACCGGGTGTCTTCACTGAGGTATCCCCCACTGACAAAGACCCTGGCCCCTGTCAGGACATGACTGCCATGGGGGTGGGGGTGCACCCTCAGGCATCCTCTACTGAGGGTGCCTTCTCAGCTGAGCTCAAGGAATTTACTGCCACCCTAAAGGAACTTTTGAGACATGTTACACTACCAACCAAAGTCAGATCATAATCTCCCATCAATGCTCCAGCATCCCCTGCAATGTTTTCTCCAAGGATGCCCCGAGAGCCTGTCATTTGTCACAGTTGCGCCAAGGATGGCAATATGAAGAGGGAATACTGGTCTCAGAAGGACTTAGAGAAAGTGGTGAACTGGCTTCAAGAGGAGCTTTGGAAAATGAATCAGTGATTAAGGGGTGCACAAAATAACCACAGTGAAGGCTTCAGACATCCTAACACAAACCTCTTTGTGGCTAAATCATCTATCCAGGCCCCTGCTGCTGTCCCAAGAGACTGGTCCAAAATAGTGGGCCCTTCAATGAAGACTACTGTGGCTGTGAATGGTATTCCTACTTGGGCTGTGCTTGACAGTGGGTTGCAAATGACCATTATATTCCAGGACTGGTATGACAAACACTTATCTGATGTGCCATTACAATCCCTGGAAGACCTACATGTGTGGGGCCTAAATGACAAGTCTTATCCCTAGCTAGGATATGTCCACCTCTAGTTGTCTTTTCCTGGAACTGTAACTGGTGTAGAGGAGCAAGTAGAGACACCGGCCCTAGTGTATCCCCACACTGGACTGTATGATGGGGTTCCCCTGTCGACTGGAACAAACGCCAACATGTTTGGGAGACTAGCACAACTCTGCCATGAGAAACAAAGGCAACTGACTGGACAGGCCATAAGAATTCCAGCCTTAGTCAAAAAGGCTTATGACTTGCAACAGAAACCCAATGAAGTGGACCCAGATGAGCCAGTGGGGATATTGTAAAAAAAGGAAACTAACTCTTTGGTGTTGGCCCCCAACACCCAGTGCACAATCCATGGAGAAGTCCACCTAAAGAGAGATGTAAAGAACAAAATATTAATGTTGGATGCACCAGGTGTTGTAAAGTTGCCAGAAGGATTATTGGTTAAACCCAGCATCTTGCCTCCCCATGCCCATGCCACTAGTTCTGGCCACTAGATGGGACAGGGGGGATTACAGTGTCCCAGAAGGCTGTGCCCAGGTTATCTTGACCACTAACAACCCTGACCTCCGGGTGGAAGCATCTGTTTCAGTACCCAGGCCCCTCAACCTGCAACTAGCCAAGCAGGCAGGGATAGTAGCCCTTGGGATAGTGGCACCTAAGGGGTTACACACATATTTTCTAAAGCAACAGATTATGATGTCTCAAATTGAGGATTGTCATGTCAGGTGAAAATAAGCTGCCAGAACAGACAACGTCTAGGGGACAATGATGATGATGCTGATAAAGGTATTGTATTTATAGTGCACTGAACTGGAAAACCCATTTTGGGCACCTCACAATTACAAACTGACCCAACCAATGGAAGAAGGTAAGTACAGACTTTAGTAAACAGAGCCACAATATACAACAAGGTTAGATACAAGAGATTAACCATATATACTGTACATCTTTATGCTCATTTGACAGCAGCCTGAAGGTAGGAGGAAAGAACAATGAACTGCTGTTTATCTGTAAATTCAGGGATCTATTTGAGTCACTGTAATTTAGTTTTCATTTCACTGTGCATAGATATTGTCAAAAAAGAGAGGTGAACACAGCAGATATAAAACAATATATCAACAAAATGTGTTCAAAGTTCCTCTGGAGATGCAATATTGCATCAGGAGCTCTTTTAAACACATGCTTGCTAACCCAATAGTGCACATAGCATTGCACTGCCCTGTGGAGACCAGGGTTTATGTGTGGAATCTAGAATCACACATTGATGTCAGTGGAGGGCCAGGTCCATCATGGAGACTGAGGTTCTTAGCTCCTAAGTGGGAGTGGAGGCAGAAGGCTGCCTAATAGTCATGCACCCTCATGCTGCCCAAACATGAAAAGGCATTGGCATTGGCCATTAAGGTATCTGGGCATCCATCTTCCCAGCTCAAGGAAGGGTGCAGCCATGAAAACCACAGTTGTCAGGGTTGGAGATAGCAGGTAGGAAGAAAAGGAGTTAAATAATAAATATTGTAACTGAAAAAAAGTCATTTATGAAATCCCCTATAAATCTGGATGGATACATGCTCTTTAAAGAGGTCATGCAAAATCAACATATTTTCATTTTTAACCGCTGGAGCTGGAAACAGTGTGTTTGCTTTTATTGGATATAACACCCAGCAACATGATCATAATTCCATGGGCAACTATTTTATCTCTTTGTCCCATTTGGAATGAAACAGTTATAAGGAAAATATAGTCCAATCGCTCCCCTGCTCTGATGCCCAAATCTGCTGATTAGATTGGTGGCAATATGTGCACTGCTTTTGATCCTTTCTGTTATGTGATGACAATAAGAAGACCCAGTACTCCAGGTATGTTCTAAACAAGTACAAGAGAATAATCACCTCACTTGATCTGCTACCTCCCCATCTCCATACATCGTATTATATGTAGTCTCTTGACTATGGCAGCATATTGTCTGCCTGGCTTCAGTTTGCTGTTCACATTTACTCCTAGAGATCCTCCATTTCGTTCTTCACTGTGTGTGCAGGTACCCTTGTAGGGCATCCCTGTTTTGTTCACTCTTTTTGACAATCTAGTGTTGTCAGCAAGCTTCAAAAACCTTCTGCTGACCTCCCACATTTGAAAGAAAATAAGACTGGTGTATCAACAGGCCTTTAGAGAGGCAATTGTGTCTTTATAAAATAGTTTGTGTTTCATTAGTCAGTTTGAAGTGTCATTTGGCCAACATGTGTCAAGCAAAACAGAGAAGTTTAGAACATTCTGAACTCTAAATTAAGTTGCTATTGGAGAGGCACAACTTAACTTTTTTTCTTATTGATATCTTCCTTTTTGTTTCTGTTTATTCTCTTCCTTCACTCAGCCCCTATCTGCCAAGTGACTCAGACACCTTAAACCTGAATTCTACTGGGACTTAACGCCAGCTGTATTCCTGCAGGCTAGCCCCCACTGGCAGGATTTGGGGGTTCTCCAACCCTTGCCATTGTCAGGATCCAGTTCAGGCCAGCATGCCCAGCTGCTTGAGTGGTGGTGGTGGGGGGAGGGTCTGCTAGCACTAAGCACCACCCTATCACTTGCTTTTCCTGTTTCCAGTGCCCCAGAAGGTATGGAGAGCACAATGATGTCAGGATGCATGCCACATGCTCCTGTGCAATGTGTGTCGATGTCTGCCACCCCCCCCAACCTTTGAGCCTATGCTGCCTTTTCCCAGCTTCCACCAAGAGCCAGACATGTGCCGGTCTCTGCTCTCCTCTCCCCAGAAGAGTAAAGCAATCCTTTGGATGCTCGATCCTCCTCCTTGGCCAGCATTACAACACCCCAAGCTCACTAACAAACCTGAGTTGCTGGTGTCACAAACAGTAGCACTGCCACTGAGTCAGTGGGCCGGCCTAATTTTTTTATATATCTTAAAATGCAAAAACTGATTATAAAGTGCTGTAACTCTTTGAGTCAGACTCACTGGACGAGTACGAGAATACTAAATGAAACATCTTCTTATAATAGGAGCAAGGACATTGATGCACACTTTACTCTGACCAGAGACAAGTTTCCTTTGCATACATTATGTATCCTAGGTGGGCCAAGCGGTCCTTATCTGCCATCAATTTCTATGTTTCTAGCCTTGTTTTCAGTTCTGAATGAAAAATTTCATGATGGGCAATTTGTTGAGGCAGTGTATCTAGCTACCTTATGTTCTATTGCTGAAGTATAGCATACATCCAATGTGGACACAGAAAGAAAACAAGCATTTGTCAATGCCGAATGTTTGCTTTCTGGCATTGGCATTGGTAGTGTAGGAGTTACAGAGCTGCGTAATAGGTATTGCAGTGAAGTATTGAACTGAAGCCAAACCCACCACCATCCTGCAGATACTGACAGGCATTGGGGTGTGCCTTTGGATCATCAGGCATAACGGCCAAGCCATTTCACCACACCCTACCCTGCAAACACTAAGTGTCACGGTGTGCCTTGGGGTCTTTGGCCCTTATTTTCACCCCATTCCATCAGGAAATGCGGTGAGATGGGTGCAGTATAGGAGAATGGGGTGAACTTTGGGGCCAAAGAGTCCAAGGCACACCTCGATGCCTCTCACTGGCTGCAGCGTGAGGGAGGTGGAATGGTATGAGCATTACAGGCGACAATACCAGGTCACACCCCTGATGCCTGTCAGTCTCTACAGGGTGGGGTGTTATGATCGGGAAACCCTAACACTTCAGGCGTTCGTTGGTATTTTCACTCCAAATTTTCAACATTTTTTTTGTGACCCCCTCACCTTATGAACAGTTGCAATATCAGTTTGTTAGCTGAAAACTGATTTTGCACAGCGACTACATCATTTGGCACCACAGGTGCAAAAACACATTTCGAACAGAATGTGAAAAATGACAGCGGTACTGTTCATGGGTAGGTGTAAAAAATGGCAATGTTGAAAATCTGCAGTGAAAAGATTAAAAAAATTGATGAAGTCACGAGAGTGCATAGAAACTGTGCAATGCACACCCATAATGTAATTAGTTTGGGGATTTATTTACAGCACATTGTTAACACAGGCATTTTGGGACCTCTGCTCATGAACAGTGTCACTGTGATTTTCTTAATCTGTCCTGAACATTGATTTCCCACAGCGACCGCGCATTTCTGCGCTGGAAGTACAAAAACACATTTCAGCCATGGTGTGAACAATTACAGCTGTACTGTTCATAAGGAAGTGTGGAAAAATGCCAGTGGTGAAAATCTGGACTGAAAATATTACAAATTCATGAACTTATGAGGGTGTGTGGAAACTGCGCAATGCTCACTCATAATACAGTCATTTTATGGACTTTTGTCACCAAATTTTTAACATAGCCATTTTAAGATGTCTGCTCATGAACAGTGTCACTGTGATTTTCTTAATCTGTCCCAAACATTGATTTCACGCACCGACTGTGCCATTGTGCGCTACATGCGCAGAAACACATTTTGGGCAAGATGTGAAAAATGACATCTGTACTGCTCATAAGGAGGTGTGGTAAAATGGCAATGTTGAAAATCTGGAGTGAAAATATTAAAAATGTGCGAACTTACGAGCGTGTGTAGGAACTGCTAAACACACCCTTGTAAATCAGTCATTTTTGGGAAATTTCTCTCCAAATTTTCAACATAGGGTTTTTGGGGGCCTACCCCATGAACTGTGACACTGTTATTTCATAAATCAGTCCCAAAAGGAGGTTCTACACAGTGACTGTGAAATCACCTTTTGGGGCTGATTAATGCCATGACCGTGCCAGAATTCATGATGAGGTGTCCCAGAAACCCCATGTTAAAAAGTTGGTGCCAAAATTCCAAAAAATGCCTGAGATACACATCAAGGTTGAAAAAAACCCTATTTATTCCATTATACAGCTTACCGGCATTTCCTCAGTTCGTGGTCAGCTTTGAAGAGTGCAGACATGTTCCTGCTCCACCGAAGATCGTCGTGCCGGCCTCCGGTGGTAAGTATGGAGTGAGGTGGGGGTGTGGGG
This sequence comes from Neoceratodus forsteri, assembly GCA_016271365.2. NCBI lineage: Eukaryota > Metazoa > Chordata > Ceratodontiformes > Ceratodontidae > Neoceratodus > Neoceratodus forsteri. The sequence goes on along the minus strand of CM028133.1, from coordinate 590,697,218 downwards.
AGGCAGGGTGCGCAGAGGGTAGGCATGGGTGGGGGGTCAAGACAGTCAGCGAGGGACCGTTTTTTCTTACAGGGCATGTTTTTTTTTAAAGACGATGCTGGACATTTGCCACGCTGGGGGGGCTCCCAGCGTGGCACCTGGAAGTCTGTTGGGGGGGATACAGTGGAGCCAACTGGGATTGGACACCCCCATCGGCCTTACAGAACTGTTGCTACAATGGGATGGGCTCCCAGAGTGGCACCTGAAACTCTGTTGGGAGGGGAGCGGAGCCTACAGGGGATTGGGCACCCCTGTCGGACATATAGTGTGTGTGGGGGGGGGGAGCACATGAGCATGCTGGGATGGGCTCCCAGCATACTAGTTGTTATAGGACAGAGCTGTCTATGACAGCTGATTGAGTGCAGTACCGATGTGTAGGCACTTTGCATACTGCCGACATGGCAGTATGCAGATTGCCTACACATAACCACCGCTGATTGCTGGGGTTTTTTGCCTTCATTTGTCAGTGTCAGTGGCTCAGTAGGTAGCACACTCGCCTCTGAGGTCGGGAGATCAGAGGGCTGTGGGTTCAGTTTCCACATCTGGCACTTGGGTTAATATCCCAGTACCAACTCTGTAGTGCAGCATGAGAGGGGTGCTACACTTCTGAGGTGCCATATTTCGGATGAGACGTTAAACTGAGGTCCCATCTGCCTGGACTGGTGGTAGTTCAGGTGGATGTTAAAGATCCCATGGCACTTATCGAAATGAGTAGGGAAATTTCCCCGGTGTCCTGTCCAAATTTCCCTCATTCACTAAAAATACCACCAACAGCTTAATCTGGTTCAAGGTCAGTTGGCATTCATCTGTATCCCCCTTCCCTGGGTCGTGCCTGAAAATAGGCAGGATTTGTCAAGTGCACTTACCTGGTCAACAAAAACTAAATAAATAAAAATAAACTGTATGCCACTGCATCTGAAGGGTTGTCACAGACAGTTCTGACATTCATTGATGGGGTGTGGCCTTGCCTGCAAAAGGCAGCAGGGCATTGAAATTGGGGGAGGCACACCTACAAATTCTCATATGGTGGCACTATGATTCTTGCACATGCATGCAAGCAAACATAAAAATAATACTGCATCTTATTCCTTTTCATGTTGGAAACAGGTGTGGATCATGGTGTGAGAACAGGGGTTTGGCTTCATTGGGGACTGGGGTTCCACCTGGAGGGACACCAGCCTATACTGGCAGGATCATCTGCATCTGTCCAGGAAGGGAACAAGTCTTTTGAGCAATCGGTTTAAATGCTTCATTGGCAAGCTTTTAAATTAGTCAAGGGGGGAGGCACTGATAAGCAGCAGAAAAATCCCAGCCTCTCCCTACAAAACAGGGTACTAAATGAGAAAAAGACTTAGGTAGAAAGGTCAGTGGGGGATGCTGCAACAGAAGGTAAAGCCATCAAAAAATGGAGAGCAATGAGTAGCAATGCCCGTAGTCTGACTAACAAGCTTCCTGAATTAGTGGCCTTGATGGAGGAGGAACATCTGGATATCATGGCAGTCACAGAAACATGATACACACAAAACCATGACTGGGACGTAAACATACCAGGATACACTATCTACAGGAGGGACAGGGAGGGTTAAAGAGGAGGAGGAGTAGCTCTTTACATAAGGGAAGGAATCAAAGCAACAGAACAAAAGGGAAAACGGGGAAGAGAAGAAGCACTGTGGGTAAATTTGGAGACTGGCAATGGAACCACATTCTGCACAGGGGTTGTATACAGACCCCCTTCTCAGGGGGAGGAAATGGACAAGGAAATGATAGAAAGTATACTTAGAATGGCAGAAAAAGGGGAGATATTGCTGATGGGTGATCTGAATATGCCAGATGTTAACTGGAGTGCAGTTGCAGCAGCCACTTCGAAGAGTGGGGTTATTCTAGATGCCCTACAGGGGGCATGCCTTAGACAACTAGTATTGGAGCCCACTCGAGAGGGAGCAATCTTAGACCTGGTTCTCTCAAAAGGAGATGAAGAGAGGATCACAGATGTAGAAGTGGGTAGCCATCTGGGAACTAGCGACCATCGAACAGTATGGTTCACAATAAACATAGCAATAGAGCCAAGTCATACAAAGGCAAAAGTACTGGACTTTAGGAGGGCTGACTTTGCCAAAATGGGTGAGTGCCTAAGGAATGCACTAGCAAATGAGCAGGAAGAAGGGGTGGAAGAACAATGAGGAATAATAAAAACTGCCATCACAGAGGTAACAAGCCGTTGTGTGAAGCAAATAAACAAAACGAAATGATGTAAGAAACCACTATGGTCCTCAAAGGAAGTGGCAGTGAAGGTTGAAGAGAAAAAGAAAGCATTCAGGAAGTACAAGGAATCACAGAAGGAGCAGGGCAGAGAACTGTATCAGTTAAAAGCAAAAGGAAACTGGGAAGGCAGTCAGAACAGCAAAGGCCCAAACCGAGGAAAAGATAGCCAACTCAGTTAAGAAGGGGGATAAAACCTTTTATAGGTACATCAGGGAGCAAAGGAAGACCAAGGGAGGGATAGTGAGGCTTAATAAAGGGGAGGGATGGTGGGCAGAGGGTGACTGTGAAAAGGCAGAGATACTAAACAAATATTTTTGCTCAGTATTTACAAAGGAAGAAGGGGAGGTACCTAAAACAAACAGTAGAAATACTCTGGATACAGAAGTTGATACCAGCCCATTTACTAAAGAAAGGGTTCTGAAAGAACCCTTAAAACTGAAGGTGGACAAAGCAATGGGGCCTGATGGGATTCATCCCAGAATTCTAAAAGAACTAAGGGTAGAACTAGTGACACCACTGACTACCCTCTTTAACAAATCATGGGAGGATGGGGTGGTACCTGAGGACTGGAGGACGGCAGATGTGATTCCCCTTCACAAAAGTGGGAGCAAGGCAGAAGCTGGAAACTATAGACCTGTTAGTTTAACCTCAGTGGTAGGGAAAATGATGGAATCACTTCTGAAGGAAAGAATTGTAGTATCTAGAGGCCAGAGGGCACAGGACCCAAGGCAGCATGGATTCACAGCGGGAAGGTCATGCCAGGCAGAATCTGATAGATTTCTTTGACTGGGTGACCAAAGTAGTAGATCAGGGAGGGGCTGTGGACATGGCCTATCTAGACTTTAGCAAGGCATTTGACACAGTCCCACACAAAAGATTAATATACAAGTTAGCCAGCCTGGGAGTGGGTCCCAAGATGACAGCCTGGGTAAAGAATTGGCTGAAGAATAGGACACAGAGAGTAATAGTAAATGGAGTCCACTCTGAAGAAAGGGGGGGTTACTAGTGGGGTACCGCAGGGTTCAGTGTTAGGACCGGTCCTCTTCAATGTCTTTATAAGAGGGACTAGAAGGAAAAGTATGTCTCTTTGCAGATGACACAAAGACCTGCAACAGAGTTGATGCACAAGGTGGGTTGGAAAGGATGAAAAGGGACTTGGCAAGGTTAGAGGAATGGTCAAATGTATGGCAGCTTAGATTCAATGCTAAGAAGTGCAAGGTAATGCACCTGGGAAACGAAAACCCAGAGGAAGAGTACACAATGGGGGTGAGATACTAACAACAACAAAAATGGAAAGGGACCTAGGGGTAGTCATATCAGATGACCTAAAGGTGGGCAAGCAATGTGAGAGGGCAGCAAGGAGGGCTTTGGGGATACTGGGATGCACAGGGAGAGGCATCACCAGTAGAAAACAGGAAGTTATTATCCCTCTGTACAGACAGCTGGTGAGACCCCATCTGGAGTACTGCATGCAGTTCTGGAGACCCAATCTCCGCAAAGACGTAGACAGGATGGAAGCTGTACAGAGGAGGGCAACTAAAATGGTGCAGGGTCTGCACCGGAAGACATATGAAGAGAGACTTAAGGAGCTTAATATGTATAGCCTCGAGGAAAGGAGGGAGAGGGGGGACATGATAGAAACTTTCAAGTACCTCAAGGGAATCAACAAAGTCCAAGAGGTAGCATTTTTCAAAAAGAGGTGTGCAAGAACAAGGGGCACAAATTGAAGATGGGGGTGGCTCAGAGGTAATTTACGGGTATTTTTCACAGAGAGGGTTGTGGATGCATGGAGCAGCCTTCCAGAGGAGGTTGTGGAGTCAAAAACAGTGGTGGAATTCAAGCATGCATGGGACAGTCATAAAGCAATTCTAGGGGTGGGGGCAGGAAGAAGTAGGCTGCTGGTTAACTAGGATCTTCAGCTTATCCATTAGGTAGGGAAATCGGCAGACTAGGTGGGCCAAGCGGTCCTTATCTGCCATCAAATTCTATGTTTCTATGTTTAAAAAAATCTTCCCATAATTGAAGAAGAAATTACGTAGCCTGTAACTCAACCAGAATGAGTGAACCAGTCATTCTACCTGTTATGTAAACTGCCCCCCAAAAGACACAACTAGGATTTGAAATCCATGATTTATGATGCAGGTAAAGCCACTACTACACTAAGTAATGTTGACTTGTGCCAAAACTCTTGAGCTATTGATTTCTAGTTCATCATGCGAGTTAAATTGTTTAAATTATAAATGTATTTTTAGGATCTATGTACAAATATTTAGGCCACGCTGTTGTCTACTTGGAATCAATATTTCAAAATTGTTAGATTCTGTAAATCTGTGGGGGAAAATATCCGGTCGACATAACATCTCACAGGTTTTTCCCATCCGTAGTGCACTTTACCTTAGTGGATATTAAAATAATAAAGCAAATTATATTAGATTCCTTATTCCTAAATTTATTGAAGCATTATGAAAGTGACATAGGAAGTCTAATTTATTTCTGCTAGGCTGCTTACATAATGTATGAAGAAATGTATTGGCATTTGGCAAACTGTATTTTCTTTGTAGCTTTAAGCATTTCATGCTCATTTTCCTCCCTGCTCTATAGTGGACTAATGTTATGATATGAGGTAGAAACATGCAGCTCACCATATCCCCATTTTTTGTGACATATTCTGATAAGCATTTATCATTTCCTTTAACATGCACTGTAACAACAGTACCGGGTGCTCTATATATGTAGATAAACCTGAACAAAACTAATCAAATCCAACATGACCTTTTTGCATAAACAATACAAGTAATGTCACTTTGGAGCATTAATCCCTTTCTCCATGTCAGTCTGGGTATCAGTCTCCACGGACTCTCTGTGAAAGCTTCTTTGAATCTCAGATTTCTTCAGTTGTGTTATAGGTCACAGACCCTTCCTTCCACCTGAACAGACTGAGACAGAGAAAGTGCTTTTCAGAAAAATGGCTACAGCCATGTTTTTGTTAAAGAACTAGTGGAGCCAAAGAGGCAAGCAGGAAAATAACACAACTTTTAAGTAGTCAAATGTAACTTTTTATTTCTGAAGTTTTTGTTTTCCTTTTCCTCATTAGAAAGTCTTCTGTATGATAATATTGTGCTGGATGTGTGGAAAAGCTCTTAGCCTGGCAGGTGACATATCTATCTCTACCCTCACCTCCACCACTGCATTATCAGCATTGTGATCTCACTGACAGTGACATCACAGGTGAGTGACAGGCAGCCACTGAGTGTCTGTTCCTAAGCAGCAGCGATGTTGTAGTCTATGAGGTTACAATGCTGATGATGTAGTTGGGGGAACTGAGATAAGTATGTCAGCTAGGGTTACCACCTGTCCAGATTTTCGCATGACTGTCCTGATTTAGGCAGCTGTGTCCTGCAAAAACAAAAAAATGAAAAATACTAAATGTCCTGACATTATAGTAGAAAAAATATTTTCTGACTTTCTTCTAAAAGTTGCAAAAAACTATAATACCTTACCTAAAAAAAACTTAAAATGATAAGAAACACCAGAAACAACTAAAAACTGTAACATATAGTCTTAATTCTGATTATTTAGAGAAAACATGTCTGATGCATTGATCGAGGTTGCATATTATCCTGCGAAAAATCATGTTTCAGTAAGAAATGTCCCCACTTTGGGCTTCCTAAAAGGTGATAACCCTAAGTCAGCTGCCAGACAGAGTGCTGTCCCATACATAACACCTACTAACGTCAGCTAAAAAGTTCTAATTAAGCAAAGAGAAAAGAAAAAGTAACTCAGATATAAAAGGTAATGGTTGACTGCTTTTAAAAACTAATATTAGTTTGAAGCAGTATGCTAAATCTTTAAACAAACATAAATGAATAGTTATAACCATGTCAGCATGATGCGTGCAGCAAGATAGTCATGGCAAGTCATTCATTAAGCCAGTCTTCATCATGATCATAACGTTGACCATCCCTTTACCCCCCAAGGGAACCAATTGAATGGGTACAAGCTGCCATGAGGGAATCAGCTCCAAAATATGAGGGGTGGCGCTGGGCTGGATGCCAATGTGCGCCTCTTCTGCCAGAGGGTGCTGCATCCCATGAGCAAAGCCCAAAGAGGTTATTCCTCTGCTGCCCCTTGAACAGAGACAAAAAGCTATTTTGGCCCTCATCCCTTGCCAGCCTCAGGCTTCATGTGCCTGCAAAGATGTGTGATCCCTGTTCCCACCACTGTACAAACCTTGCTAGACTACCACGTTGCCACTTTCAAGTCTGTAGCAACCTAAGCTAAGCTACCTTGCCACCTAATGTTGATTCTCACTGGAGAAGGCAAAAACAGGAAAACCTTGTGAGAAAAAAATGGGAAAATTCCTTCTTGACCCCTAAGGTGATCTCCCATAATGGAATAGTATATTCCCCAACACCCTACTCAGTTCCACACCCTGATTTTATGAGGATGAGTTTGGGTTTGTTCTGACTGGAAGGCGTGAAGCCAGACAGAAATCTCTCATTCACCTAGACAATTTATGTACCTAAGCTCCAATCCTACAGCTCTAAGATGCCTGCCCCCATGGGAACTCCTGTCAGCTACCTGCCTAGCCCCCACCCTGGTTGGCATCTACCTACCTAGCTGATCTGCTGGCTCAGTTGTCAGTCAGGGCTGTTCCTACAGACCATGCCCCTCCTGCTGCAGTTGTCCGCAGGCTCTGTAATTGTATTATACTGTAGGTCACAAAACCTTCCTTCCACCTGAACGGACTGAGACAGACAACGTGCTTTACAGAAAAATGGCCACAGCCATGTATTTATCAAGCAGAATGTAACAAACAGTTACAGCCAAGTCAGCATGATGTGTGCAGCAAGGTAGAGTAGTCATGGACAGTCATTCATTAGGCCAATCATCAACATCATGATCAACACAATTGCTATCCCCTTACCCCCAGGGGAGCCAACTGAGTGTGTACAAGTCACTCCGAGGTAACAAGCTCTGGAGCATGAGGGATGGCTCTGGGTTGGGTGCCAATATGCCATTCTTCAATCAAAGGGTGCTGCATCCCATGGGGAATGCCCAAAGAGTTTATCCCTCCAGTGGCCAGAGCACTTTGCCTCATACCCTGTTATCCCAGCCACCGTACACGAGCTTGTGTGGGGTCCAGAAACAGGGTCCCACCTCCCTGGAACTGCCTTGCTCTGATGATAGCCCAGTAAATATAAGCAGCTTAGGCCTGGAACTGTTACCTCTCAACAAACAAAACAAGTGTTGCAATAATGAAGTCTCACATATCTCTCAAAATCCTATGACTTCAAACAGCTAAGGGACTGTAGCTGACTGTCCATAAATCCATCTACCTTGGCATATGAGGCAGCCCCAATATGTAAGTAGTGGGTTTTAAACTCCTTTGAGTCTACCTGTACCCCCCTCTCATGGCCTTCCCTAATTCTGTACATGTCAGAATTAAAGGACCATCAATGGGGATCCATCCTGCTGGTGAAAAAAATGCTATCCCATAGTTGTCAGATAGGACACATAATCCTAAACCTGTGATGTGATGTCCCACTGTACCTCTCAGGAGATCTCAGGCTGCTCCAATACCCTTGTGTGCTACTGTCCATCTTGCTTCTGCACAGACACAAACACCATCAGCCATCACTACCACATCATCTTTCCCCAAGTTCACCAGCAAACCTGTTGCCTTACTAGGCTGCACCAGTTCTGATATTCTAAAGGCCCCCCAAAAAGCCATCAAAGGCCATTGTAAACCAATTCACCTCTGAAGGTGAGGAGCACAGCTTTAGCAGCACTTCCCACACACTCTTCGGGAGTGCCGGGCAAATTTGCCACCTAACATCCTGTCTATTTGGGACCCCCAGGCCCACAGCACTAGCATTTTTCAAAGGGAAAACACTGCATGGTGTCTACTTGGCCCATGACCTTAGAAAACCATACCGCTAGGTGTTGTCCCAGAGCTGCCAGTGTAAACCATTTCTGTCTGATACAGAGAATGTAGGAGCACAGCTGGTTCACTAGGATGGCCTACAAGATACCCTACCCCTGGGCCTGCTGTACATTCAAGAAATTCTAGACCCATCTCGGTTATGCTGCCTGCATGTTAGTTGCTAAAGAAAACCTGAGTAACTCCTAGACTTCTGGGTTGCCAGAGATAGGCTGGGACTTCCTTGGGATACATCTCTGCTTCTGGAGCCAGCTCCCAGAATCTCCTCCAGTGTGAATGAGAAACAGCATCAGCAGTACTGTTATCAACCCCTGGCATATGTACTGTACCACTCTAAACTATATATATGGAATTAGAATTAGACTCTTTAGTACAAAAACCCACATAAAATTGCTCAGCAGGCCCTTGGTACCAAGCTAGCCCTTGATGGTATAAACTACCCTGGTATTGTCTATCCTGAAGTTAAACTTCTTATCCCTCAGCTGCTCCCCCCATATGAATAAGGCCACCACAACAGAAAAGAATTTCAACAGAGTGATATGGGTGAGCAAACTCACTACTACTCATGCCTGGGATCACTGGCCCATGCTCCATGCTCCCAAAAAGTAGACCCTGAAACATAAACTTCTGGATCCATTTGTGAATAGATCTAGCTCCTGGCTGGTGACTGGCTCTGGCCAAATAGCCACCCCATCAAAGCAATACAAGAATGATAGCTACACACCCAGTTCTTCCCTCAAGGTTTTTGCCACCCATATTCTGTGGAGATATTTGGTGCAACCACATCCCACCTTAGCAATCATACACATGAACATCCTGCCCATGGGAACGACCTTGCAGGCAAAATTCAGGTACCCAATCATGTGCTAGAGTTCACACAGGGTGATCTTTTGAGTCTTAACCATCCATCTAAAGAAGTGGCCTGAGGACTGCCAACGTATCTTGGGGCACCCAGAATTCCATGAAAACGGTATTGATCTCTGTGCCCAGAAAACTGAGTCTTGTGCATAGACCTTCAGTCTTATCATGGGCCAGAAGCACTCACAGGTCATTATAAACCCCTTGAAAGGCTTCCATTAGCTAGCCACAGTGCTTAGCACCTAACCTCCCCACAAACAAAAAGTCATCCAGGTAGTGATCAACTTCCACTTGACCTGCCCTAATCATGTTGGCACAGTGTAGAAATGTGCTAAACTGCTCAGAGACAGCTCACGCCACTGTACACCCCACTGGCATGCAGTTTTTGATGTACTATTGACCATCAAATGTCATGCCCAACAAATCCTTGTCATGTGGTTGCATCAGTATCAGGCTAAGTGCAGACTCTATTTCCTCCTTACCCAACAAAGCCTCTTGTCCCACTCCCTGCACACCTTAACTGCCCCATCAAATATTTGCATATGACACTGCTGTATGGATTGGGTCAATATGGTGGTTAACCGAGTCTCCATCTGAGTATGACAAGTGGTTAATCATCTGATATTCCCCTGGAACCTTCTTTGAAACCAACTCAATGTAGGAAACCAGAAGGTGAGGTCAAGGGGGCATCACAAAGAGGCCAATGGCCTTGCCCACTGCAATCTCCTTATTTAACTCAGCCCTTGCCATGTCTTGCTTTTCCTTGGCAGACGTAAGGTTCTCTGCTTCATAAACATTGCACAAACCTTAATATGGTTTCTGAAAGCCTACTCAAAACCCCTTTACTAAGGAATGGGCAGCTGCCCTGTTGGAGTAACCAGCCAGCAGGCACTCAAGGCATTCTGTCCTAACTGGTGTTGGGAGCCTTGCCATGCTATATTCAAAAGGGGGTGAAAGGAAGCCACCCCTTTTTACACTGGTTAAAAGGGCGGGGAAGATTACACACTATGCACTCATGCCTAAACCTGCAAGACTCTGACTTACAACTGCCATGATTATAACAATGCTGTACCCCCACCCTGCTCCCCCAGCTAACCTGCAGCCCCTTCCTCGGTGACAATGGTCTCTTAACCAGAAATTCACTGTTGGAATGTTGCATCCCCTGCAAGTCTATCATCCACAGCAGAGGTAGAAAGAAAAAGAAAAGGAAAAAAAACAACAAATATGTTGCAGGTGATATGTTTCATTGGACTAACAAAATTATTTCTGAGACTAGCTTTCAAGAGATAATACTCTCTTCTTCAGATCAGTTTCAGCCACAGCACTGGAAAATCAAACATGTCCCATGCCCTGCCTGGCTCATCCTGTAGAATTCTTTATCTTATTCCAGCAATGTCCACATACTTGGTTGCTCGCATGCATGGCCATGATCTGACCACAATATATCCACAGTCCGGCTGTCTTCAATGGATTTGCCTGTGTCAGTCCCTGGCAAATATTGTGAAGCTGACTGACCAGTTTGCCCAAAAGCACCAAATCATAACCTTCTGCTTTTTCTGTACGCCCTTATCATTCTCTTTCTTATCCTTTCCCTCTTCCAGGTTCCTGGGCATGTTTACCAATGTAAATAAGTCCACATATTCCCTATTCGCAATTTGTTGTCAGACCTTCTCCGACAGATGGGACCCCACCATTTAACCCAGCTTCACAAAGCCTATGCAAGTCAGCTGTAACACCCTATGCTATGATGAACTAGTAGTGACTACACCAGCTGAGGGCTGGTCCCCACCCCAGGTCCTGTGGCCAGCAATGCAGCATCCACCTGTTTCTACTTATTTGCTGCAATGAACACCAGATTCTTATCCAGCTTTTGCTGAAGAGCAGACAGACCCGCTGGGAGGGAGAGGGCAGAGAGCTGAGGAGATGGCCCAACTAGATGTTGCAGGTTTCCTGTCTGTGGCTATGCCAGTGCTGGGGTAGGTGGTTTAACTGCCCCTTAAGATTGTGGATGAGGAAAACCCAGAACTTGTTGTGGTAGCACTGGACATGGCAAAATAAGCTGAACTGGTGTCTGAGACAGCAGCAGATGTTCCAGGGAGGAAGCTGCAGGTGTGCTGAATTCACTAGTTCTGGGACTGGGTTGCTCCCTGGGTCTGCCAATAAATTATTGTCCCCAACATGGCCTATGTGACCTCTTTGGCACAAGTGGCAAGGGAACCTCAAATGTCTTCTGCAATGGTTCCTGTCTAAAATTCCTGCTCCTGCTCATGTTAGTCAGAAGGGTGGTACTAGAACATGCAGACTTGGCCATGCTGGTATTCCTGGCTGTGGTTGTGGCTCTGGGATTGAGGGACCAGCTGTCTCAGGGTCATCTGGAGTCTGAAACAATGCCTCCTGCTAAGCTTCCCTCCCCATGAACTAGATACGCCAAATGCCTCTCAAGCTCTGCTCCACCATTTTGATTCTGGCTGGATATCTCTTTCTCAAAGCTGCAAAACACACGCACAACAAGACACACCTGTCTGTGGTCTTAGCCTTTGCTGCCACTTTACCACAGGGTATACTGTACAGAAAACATGCATTACTAAAAGAGCATTAATAAATGTAACCAACCCCAAGCAGTGCTGCACTACCTACCATTGGCATGTGCTCTGGTACCCCACTAATACACTCCCCACATGAGACCCCTATGTACAGTCAACACCTCTTCCATACTGAATCTCCAACATACTCCTGCTGAGACTCTACTCTGTTGATAAAAAACATGCAAACGTAGTTTGTAAAGACACATGTTTTGTGTCTTTCAGACTGGATTCAAGTTGGTTAGTGCTAAAATAATCACCACGTAACCAAGCTAATGAAATGCAATTGATGGGATCTATGCACTAATGTGTGGGTTGCCTATGTGCCACGTATGTGAGGCATGTAGGCAACCCTATTTTGGAATGCCATCCAGTGGGGGTCCTGCAGACTCTTGGCAGCATTCACGACAGGTATGCAAGCCACTTGCTCACTCACTACCCTGGCTGCTAATGTAGCCATGCTCCACAGGCAGTCCAGGGGGTGTCAGGGGCCTGCCCTCATTCCATGCCATTCACTAAGGTGCAGAGTGCCAGGTGTGGCAGGAAGCAAGATACAGCAGGGAGGATAATGCTGTAACCAGTGTGCACCCCCACCAATGACACCAGCCGGCTCTGGCGGGACATGGAATCTCCCCACTGTAATGCCCTAGCCCACCTAGCTGCATGGTAGGACTGGGGGCAACCATTCAAGCACTCATCCATATGTTTCAAATTCCTGGGACCGGCACCTGCACAGAATCCCCTACTCACATGCAGCAGGGGAACCGATGCAGAACATAGGACAGACATCCAATTGGATACCCACCTGTGTCTCACAATCTGCCCCCAAGCAGCTGTGATGCAGGGGTGGGATCATGAACAGGTAGCTGGCTTTAGAATTGTCTGTATCCAGTCTGCCTTAGTGCATAAAGCCAATATTTGAAACACAGTTAATACTCTTGTAAATACCCAGACTGACATGCAAAAATTGATTAGCACTCCAAAGTGGCTTTACTTGCGTTGCTTGTGGAAAAAGGTCATGTGGGTTTGATTAGCTTTCTTCAACTTCATCTACATGAACAGAGCATTTGGTACAGTTGTTACAGTACACTTTAAGGGAAATGATAAAAGGTTACCAAAATTTGCCAATATAGTTCTTCATAAATTAACCAGAAATTGATTAGACTTATTTTATCACTTTTTTATATTAGCAGACACCACTGCCACGGAGCAAGAAGGTGAGGGGAAGTAAGTTTCTGCCATTCCAGCCTCCTCCCCTCCACCAAGGACTGAAGCCTTCAGCAGCTTCTTGGAACCTTGTCTCAGGTGCAATATATCAATTGAACAGATGGACGACTGCTCAGGGGTGGGGTTTTGTGAGCACACCAGTTTTTGAACTGGACCAATGCCTCTGATTTTCATTTAAAGGACATTGCCACCAAAAAGCAAGAGGTCAATAGGGAGCAAGTTTCTACCATTCCAGCTCCTTCTCCTCCACCAAAGATCAAAGCTTTCCACAGCTGCTGGAACCTTGTTTGGGCTGAAATCTGCCAATCTGGTAGGCAGGTGACTCCTCAGAGTGCAGGGTTCTGTGAGTCCTTTACTCACTATATCAATCTCTGCAGCCAAGCGACCTTCCCACTTGTGGCCTTCACACTAAGGACGAATGCAAAGGACTTTTGACTAGAGTCTGCTCAGTCAGCCATCGGCCGGGCATGGTGCTCCAGCAGACTGCATACTGACTGCCAGTCCTATCTGCCATGCAAGTTTGCACCTTCTTCAAGGTAACCTTCCCACTCCAGTGTTAAACAGCTAATTACAGTTACAGTTTCCTCTCCAGCCTGGTTACCTCACTTTTCTACCTTCAGGACCAGACTCCAGTGGCTATTCATTTGAAAGCTGAAACACTAATAATTGTGTACACCCCATCTGGGTCACCTTATACCTTTGCTCTGGCACCAGAATCCTTGGTCTAAAAGTTTTTAGACTGTTAGATGTTCTTGTGCTTCTGGTACCTGTAACTAATTTAAATTGCTGTCTGGTCTGTTTGTTCCTGCTGCTGCTGCCATAATTCCTGAATTCTAATTTAAATTGCTATTTGATTCTTTGCTACCACTACTGTTGCCATAATACCTGAATCTAATTGCTGCCTGATATATTTGCTCCTGTTACTGCTGCCATAATACAGGAATCTAATTTAAATTGTTGCCTGATTTATTTGCTAGTGCTGCCATAATAGTCTTAAATCTGTTTTACCAAACCTGCTCTATTTGATATCTCTGGAGTTACTGCCACTGCTTTTAATCTGCTGCATATAGCCCTGCATGATTTGACTCTATTTGCTCCACAATTGCACTCGCTGTATTTGGGGTTGAGCTATGTATTCAAAGTCACCTGCCTCTAACCAGTCTGACTATGGACTGTACAATTCCTACTTGTTTCATTCTTCTCTTCCTCCTACCCCTGTCTCCTCACTCTGTTTCTCCCTCCCCCCTTCATTTTCCTACCTTATCTCCCCTCCCCGCTGTTGTCCTGCCCCACTGCCCCTCCTCCCTCCCTCCTCCACTACTTTACCTATGCCTTCCATCCTGGGCTCCTCCACACCCCTTCCTTAAACCTTGAATTTTTCCACTGTGCTTTCTCCTCTTTTTCACTCTTCCCCCTTCCTTCCTCCCTCCTTCCTTCCTTCCCTCTCCCCTCATTCTAGGAGGCATAAGTCCCATTTCAATTGCCTCCTCCTTGATGGTAACTTTCAACCTAAAACAGGTCCCCCTCTCTCCCTTCTCTACCCCTATTGTTCCAAATGGCATCAGCATTTTCTACCTTAATGCTAGGATCCTCATCCCTAAGCTTGAACCCTTTAAAGACTGGATCTCTCAGCACTCTCCTGACCTCTTGTGTACAGCTGTATCTTGGCTCTCTTCTAGGGTACCAGAGTCCAGATTGGCTCTCCCTGACTTCCACCTTTTCCAGCAGGACAATGACAATTATGGTGGTAGTGTTGCCTTGTATATCTGTCAGACCAACTCCTGCTCCATCACACTCAGTAAGTCAGACCCTTGCTCTCACGAGCTCCACCTGGCCAAACAATCTCTCCCTTCCCCTCTCCCTGTCTTTGTCAGTGTCTTCTATGCCTCTCCTAAAATCTCTCTCTCCCTCCTTGGTTGACTTCCTTTCATCCATTGCTTCCCTTGCTGCCTCCTGTGAGCTTATCCTCCTTGGGGACTTCAACATAAACTGGCTCTCCTCTGCCTCCAGACTCACCCTCCACAGGACTGAGTCTCTGAACCTTTCTCAGTTAACTCATTCACACCCCAAAAGCTCTTTGAGACTTCCACCACTTGTGTCCTGTATACCCTTAGCACTGCATCCTGGGCCTTTCTAAGCAAAATCAAGACATAATCAGCATGCCAGAAAGAAATTTAAATACCTCTTGAACCATAAGTGCTACATACAAAGTGCAAGTGGCAGAGTTGTTCAGCATAAAATTACCTTTCCAATGGTGCTATGCAATCAATTGTAATAAATTCAGTTTTTGTTTTATACTAGCAGAAATACCAAACAACTGTGGGTTTTTTCCAGATTTTTTCAAGATGCTTAGGTGAGGCTTGAGAAACAAATGTCAGCCATGCACACCATACCACAAACAAATCTGAATAACTCCTAAAGTATATGTGATAGACAGAAAGTATCAGGTCAAATCTTTTCAGCACAAAGTTACCTTTTTAATGGTGCTGTGCAATCAGCTGTAATCAATTAGTTTCTTATTTTATACTAGTTAAAATACCAAAAAATTGTGTGGGGGGGTCAGATTTATTTAGGGTGCTTAGGTGAGGCTTGAGAGATAAATGTCAGCCATGCACACCATACCTTAAACAAATGCAAATGAGTCCTCAAGTATACGTGATAGACACAAAGTATCAGCAGCAAAGTTGTTCAGACCAAAATTACCTTTCTAACGGTGCTATGCAATCAATTCTAAGCAATTGGGTTTGTTTAATATTTAAGTAAAAACTGCTGAGTTCCTCAGATATTTCCAGGCCTGAGTGAAAGTTAGCTGAGTACGCCTACAGTCATTATTGGCCTGAGTGGCTATGCTTTCAGACGTCACCTACAGGTGTATCTAGGCCTCAATGAGTTAATCACTGAACTCTCCTGAATCAGTCTTTACTCATCTAACCACTCCCTTCTGGACTGGGTGCTTTCCACCCCCACTGTATCATTGCCACAGGCACTTTATCAGACACCTTCAGTGACCACTGCATGACCTACTACATTGGGAAAGTGAAGCCCACTAAATCCATTCCTAAATACATTTGGTCCAGTTCACTCAACTCTCTTGACACAAACCCCCTCCAAAATGACCTTGCTGCCTCTGACTGGTCCCATGTCTATTCTTCTGCAGACACTGACGTGGCCCTCTCCCACTTCCACAACATTTTTAGTCACAAGTAGGACAGCGATGCCCCCACCTTTAGAAAATCCAGGGTTAAATGCTCCCACTACCCTATGATTACCTTATCAATCTGTGCTAGTTCCAGGACAGAGCTTGGTCATGTTTAAAATCCTTCCACTCCCTGTCTGACCTCTGATCCTACAGGTTTCTCAGAAACTCATGTACAAAGGCTGTCCATACTGCTAAGGCCCACCACTTCAACTCAAACCTCCAGTCTAACCTTAACTCCCTGTCAAAATTCTGGAAGGTTATCCACTCCATCTTTGATTTCCCAGCCCAGTCCGCCTCTCCTATTCTCTTGGCAGATGGCTCATTGGTCTCCGACCCTCCTTCAGTTAAATTCTTCACCACCTGTGCTCTCCTGTCTCCTCCTTGTCCTGGTCACTCCACACTTCTGTCTTCTGCTGCCTCTCCCTTATGTCACTCACCTGAGGGCTTCAAATTCCCTCCTGTCTCCTTTAAGAAAGACCTTCTCAGGCCAGCCCACCAGCACAGTGGTAGCACTACCGTTAGCAGCACTGATGACCTGGGTTTGGAAGTGAATCTGGGCTGCTGGAGGGATGGCTTTGTGGGGAGAAAACTGAGTGGCCACTGGACTGCTTTCCTCCTCTGGGGGAGGAGAATGGGCAGAACCTGAAGCTTGCCTAGCCCCTTGTGGAAGCTGTGGGAAAGGCAGCCTGGACTAAGATGGTCTGGAGGTATAGCAGATGTCAGTGCATGTTGTGTGGGAGTGCGTGGCATATACCATGACGCCACTGCATGCCACATCTCCTGGTGGTGAAAAACCAGAGGAAAAAGCCAATACAGGATGATGATGAGTGCCCACAGGCTCCGCACCAGATCAGCGGGGCACGCCAACCAGAATCAGACCCATTCTGCAGTGAGGTTTGGGGAACTGAGCTGACCCCACCAGGGGGGAGGGTAAGTCCTGGGGGAAGACGATCTGCAGGTAAGTCCCAGCAAATGTTTGGGTGATGGGGCTGAGGCACTCATTAAAAGGAGGGCTGATGGGGAAGGCAGGGAAAAAATTGAAAAAGGAAATAGTTCTTGCCCTTCCAACATGAATTCATGGTAAGTATAACCCTGACGGGCTGGACATCAAACTATTGCCAAACAAAAAAGGGCAACAAAAAAAGAGCAGACTGGATGGACCATGTGGTCCTTATCTGCCATCAGTTTCTATGTTTCTATTATGCATCTATGCTCTGGTCACTGCCTCTCCACTTTGTCAATTTCAGAACCTCTCCTTCTCCCTCAGTGGTTTCCCTCCGGCCTAGAAGGTTGCAAATGTTCTGCTTCTGCACAAAGGGGGTGACCCACTTCCCCCCACAACTTCCTGCCAGTCTCATTCCTCACCTGCCTTGCAAAGCTGCAAGAGACCATTGTCTATTCCAGGCATGCTGACTGTCTTCACTCCTCCAGTCACCTCTCCCCCTTCCAGTCCAGTTTTAGGAAGCATCACTCCACCGTCTTGTTCTTGCTGCATGTAACTGACACTGTTCTAACTGGGATGGATCAGGAACGTGTCACCACCACTATATTCATTAATCTGGCCAAAGTTTTGACTCAGTGTCTCACCCACTCCCCCTGGACATGCTGAGATCTAATGGCCTCTAGCTCCTGTTGTTGAATGGTTTTGTTTATACCTCACAGGTAGTCACCATTCAGTAGAAGTTAGAGGTGTCCTATCCCCTCCATCTCCATCCATGCAGGGGTCCTGCAAGGCTCCATTCTGGATCCTGTCCTTTTTTAAATTTTTTTAAATGACCTGACCTATGCTTGTGTCTCTTGGTATATCCATATGTATGTGGATGACACAGTCATTTACACCTCTGGCCCATCAGCTTCAGCAGTGGAAGGCTCCAAGCCAACCAACTCAGGGTCAACACCAAGGAGACAGTGTCTATGACTTTTGGCACCAGCCAGAAACTTGCCAGGCTCTCACACCCACCTGTTTTTGCCATGCCAGATGGCACCTCTCTGGAGGTGGTCCCTGCCTTTAAATACCTTGGTGTGTGGCTTGACTGTAAGCTTGACATCTCTGCCCACATTGACCCCATCCATGCCAAAGCTTGGTTTCCTGTACTGCAACAAGGGTTACCTTTCCCTTTCGGGTCCACCAGGAGCTGGTCACCAAAATGGTTTTCGCAGTCTTCAGCTGTGCAGATGTCAGCTATGGCACCATCCCTTCCTCTTCACTTGTCAAACTGGACACCCTCTGCAATGCCTTCTGTCTCTTCGCTACCAACTTGCCGCTCTACACTTATCACTACTCCCTCCATTCCTCACTCTCTATCCTCCCATTACTCTCACATCACCAGTCCAATCACACCTCCTTCACTGCTAAATAATGGTTTGGTTCCCTTCCTTTTATCTCTCCTCACTCCTCTCCCTAGTCCCCCCACACCTTGTGTTACTCTCTTCACTGCAGGGATTCCAGCACTTTCTCCATTCCCCACCCTCACTCCTCTGTTGGGCAAGTTACCTTCTATTACAGCCTTCCTTCTCTCTTGATCCTACTCCCCTTTCCTCTTCACCTTTTCCCTTAACTTCTAGCCCTTAGATTTTAGCAAAGTCACCTCCTTGCTCCCCTCCATCTCTGTCAATCCCCTTCCTAACTTTTCCCCCCATCTTCTAGACCCTCCTCCTGTGTAGGCCCCACATATACATTCTGCCATTATGTCTACGCTGCCACTTGATCCTGTACTGTATAGCACTGTCACCCTCCCCAGCCAGCACTTGTACACTTTGTGGACCTCTTGCATGCTCATCCACATGTCAATTGCATTGAACCATGCTGTTGTTTACCTACCTAACTGCTACATGGCTTCTACACTTGCTATGTCTGCCTAAGTAACCACACTCTGATGTCTTGTTATTTTTACATTGTCTGTACCCCCTTCCCTGTCCCCTGGGTTGCACATGGAAATTGTTGCACCTAGGATTTCCAAACTCTTGAGGGCTGGTTTGAAAAGAACCAACTGGTCCTCAACATCAAAAAAACAAAATGCATGTTGTTTGCCAACCTCTCCCACACAACATATACTTACCCCCCTCTTGTGATATGTTTTAGCATTGGTAATGCTCTTGAGTCGGTCCAATCCTTTAAATATCTAGGTGTCACCATAGACACATCACTCTCTCTTGACCCCCATGTCACTCTACTGACCAAAAAACTAAACCAAAAGCTGGGTCTTCTCTATTGTATCCACTGTTTTCTCTCTTCAGTGTCCTGCCTTAAAATTGCCTCCACCAGCCTCCTTTCACTCGTTTCCCATGGCGCCCTGCTATTACTCACAACCAATGCATCCATCCTCTCTCACCTCAAACAAATTTTTCACAGAGTGGGAAGGTTTACCATAGATGCCAATGCCCATAGCCACCACTGTGATGTTCTTGCAGCCCTGGGCTGGCTCTCGTATGAGTCTAGACTTCAGTATACCACCCTGAATCTAGTGTACAAACTGGTGTACATTTTCACCCCTCCTTGACTAAGTGAACTTATCCAGCTGCAGCAAATTACGTGCACCCTAAGATCCACCTCCCTCCTTCTCCTTGTAGTACCCAAACCACAGCTAGCAGTGGCCCAGTGATCATTTGAATACTTACTGGTGTCCACCTGGAATTCCTTGCCACACTCTACCCTGTCCTGCTCATCTCTCACTCTGTTTCAGTCCTCTCTATTACACCATCTCTCTGTCCCCTAGCCTTGCTCATGCTTTCACTAACTCTATTTCCCTACTTCCCTATCTCTATGATTAGGTATCTACGCTATTTGTATCTATTATGTATGTGCATATGCTTATGTATATATGATCAGGAAGGGTAGCTGAATATCTGTATGAGTATGTGTATGTGTATGTGAAGTAATGTTAATCTGTATAAGATGTAATTATATGTAAATTAATTTTTGTGTAATGTTTAATCTATGTAAGATGTCACTGAATGTAAATGTAGCCACTGTTACTGCCATGTCTTTGTCAATGTTTTGTACTATGTAATCACCAGGTCAACCCTAAAAGTGGGACTGTATTGACTCAGTGTGTTTGTGACAGGGTTGAATAAGACGCTGTCTCTTTTGTTATGCAGAAAGCATTTAAGCGCAAGAGTCTGTTCTATCCTTTACTTTTCTGTCTCTTCTCAACCTGTTTGCGTAAGCAAATTTCCTTGTGAGACCGAGGAACTGATCACTCCAACAGTTTTGCAATTCTCTGCCTTTCATCATCTCTCTGCCTTCCCTTGTTATTTCTGTGTTTTTCTTCACCCTTGCATAGCTGTGGGTATAAAAATATATGTGAATCTTGATGTGGAAATGTCACTAATACTGGCATCCCTTTGTTTAAAACTGTATAGTTATACTGTTGAAATGATTGCAAAAAGCTATTTGGAAATCAAGGTACTCAAGAGAACCCAAGATGCAGTTTTTAAGCCCTTTGCAGAGTTGTCAACAAGAGGTTAGTTCTGGGACACCATGTACTGTTTTGCAGCACCTGCAAGGAACACAACTGACAAGAACATTCTGTAAACTTACAAGATCATTCTGTGATGAGAAGCAGGCTTTCTTAACGAGTTCCCAGTCAAAGACTTATAAAAAGACCAGCAATGCTTTTGCTAGAGAGACAAGGAGAGTGAGAGACTGAGAAACTGAAACTTGGAATTAAGAGATACCCTCAGAAGAAGGTCTTAGCTTCCTCTGTTTGTACTGCCCTTGTAAATAGTTATAGTGAATGTATTTGTTTTGCTGTCATTGAGGAAAATAAAATGCTATTGGTGAATTTTACAACTGCTCCTGGTTTTCCTGTGCTTCCTGACCTGTGTCTCAAGGACAGGGTTCACCCGGTTACCAAAATGAAATAATTAAAAATAAATAAATATATCTCTTCCATTTTATTTTTGTGAAATAAGGACTCTAATAAAATGTGCTTTATTTTATTAACCATCGAGGTAAAGTGCACTGTGGTTGGGAAGAACCTATGATATATTATGGCAAGCAGATGTTTTTCCTCCACAAATTTGCTTAGTCCTATCTCTCCCCTGCTCTTGCCCCTGATTTGCTAATCAGATTGGTGACAATATGTATGACCCTCTTGATCCTTCCTGTTATCTGATGACAATAGCAAGACTCAGTACTCCAGGCATGGTCTAACCAAGTACAGGTGAATAATCATCTCCCTTGATCTTCCTCTCCCACCACCCATCTCCATGCATCTCATTGCATTTACTCTCTTGACTATGGCAGCCTATTGTCTGCCTGGCTTCAGTTTGCTGTTCACCTTTACCAACAGAGATCCTCCATGTTGTTGTCCACTGTGTGTACCTGCAGGTCTCCTTGTGGGGCATTCCCCATTGTGTCCATTTAACAATTTTTTATTGTCAGCAAACTTCAGAAGCTTCTGCTGACCCCCATTCTTGAGAGAAAAAAAGACTGGTGTAACAATAGGTCATCAGAAAGGCTTTTCTGTCATTATAAATGGTCTGTGTTTCATTAGTGAATTTGAAGTCCAATTTGTCTGATATGTGTCAGGTAAAATATAGAACTTTAGAACATTCTGAAGTCTAATTAAATAATAAGGTATGGTATGGTCAGGGGTTATGTTAATTTTTTTTAATTACCCTCTTGGGGTGTAATGTGGCATAAGGCATAGCCGAGTGCTACATGTTCCCGCAGGGTGATTAACTGACCATTAACCTAACCCCTGGTAGTGCCTTATTGCTGTTTTAATAAAAATGCATTTAAAAAAATGTTATGAAGGTATTTGTTTTCTTCGGCCTGCCGGCGAGCTTCTGTCCTCCTCCAGCCCCTTGTCACCGCCTCATCCCCAGCATATCCCATGCCCTGAATCCCCCATGGATTACCCCATGGCAGGGTGGAAGGAAGGAGGGCCGTACTCCTCCCCCTCCTGAGTAAATATATGGATTGGGCCTGGGAGTTCCTGAGGCAGTGGTGCCAGAGTCCTGTAGGAGTTTCATTGAGCTAGCAGTCATGTTTCTCTCTTTTCTTTGGTCCCTCCCCCTCATGGCTGTGGCTGCACACATGTGGAAGTGAATGCGCACCACAAAGCCACTCTACTTGTCTCACTGGCTCTAGCACTACCCCCATCCTCCACCTGGGGGCAGCCAAGGAACAGGACAACATGCCCACCCATCCGCGGGAGAGGAGAGGAGAGCAGTCATCAGATGCTTGATTCTCTCCCTCCCCTGCTGACCCCCGGTGGCCCATGCTCATCCCAAAAACAGGTCACCAGGGTGGCATGAGGTGTGGCTTCCAGTGCCTCAACCCTCAGTGCCACTGGGTCAGCCTATAAAAGTTATCTTTTAAACAGTGTTAAACCTTGCTCAGCATATTAGGCTCAACATGTGTGTTAATCAAACATTAACATAAGTCTGATAGAATGTTTACTGCCAATCAAAAAGCTCTGTTTCTCAAATCCTTTTTATAAAATTAAGTTAATACTGTAGAGGCCCAAGTTAATATTTTTTTTTATTTTTAATGTCTTTTTCCACTTTCTGTTTATTCTCATCCTCTGATCATCCCCTATCTGACAAGCACCTTGACCCAGTCACCCTGACCTTCACTGGGACTAAATGCCAGCCATCTTCCCTCCAGGGCACCATGGCGAGTTTGGTTGCATTCCCAACCCCACCTTGGTTAGGATCCAGTTCAAGCTAGCATGACCAGCTGGTCAGGTGTGAGCCTGCAAGCACTCAGTGCCATGCCCCACAGCTTTTCTCATTTCCAGTTCCCTAGGAGGCATGGAGTGCATTCATGTCAGGATGCATGTGATGAATTCCTGTGCAGCATGAACTGATGAATTGATATCTGCCACACCAACCCTGAAGTTTGGGCCTGGGCTTCCTTTCCCCCAACTTCTGCAGGTGTCAGGCAAGTGCAAGGCTCTGCTCCCCCGCCAAGGAGAGCAGCCCTTCAGATGCTCGATCCTCCTCCACCTGGCTTGCCATCTGACACCTCGAGTGTGCTTTGGAACCTGGGTCTTTGTTTGCACTGCCTGGATGAGGTGACCGCTTTGTAATATCTTAAAATGTTAAAACTGATTATAATGTACTGTAACTATTTGAGTCAGCCCAATGGGGTAGGTTGTGAAATAGTAAATGAAACATATTCTTATCATAGTACTATGGACATCATTGTGCACTTTACACTGACCAAAAATTAGTTTAATCTGCATACATTATGCATCCTTGTTTTCAGTTCTGAATGAAAGACTCCATGGTGGGCAATTTGTTGAGGCATTGTGTTTATCTACCTCATGTCCTATTGCTGTAGGGTAGTATACACCGTGGATGTCCAGAGACAGAAAACAATTATAATATTGCATTTTTCTTGGGGACTTCAATGCTTGGGCCGAAGATAGAAGTCAAAGGTGCGCCGATGAGCTACTGCAGAGTATGTCCCTTTTGGGGCTGGTGCAGTCTGTCGGCGTGCTTACTCATCAGAACGGCCACACATTGGACCTGGTGTTCTCACTGGGACTCAAGATCGTTGATCTTGATATTGACTGAGTAGCCTGGTCTGATCATTGCACGGTGAAGTTCATGTTTAGTGCTCCGGTCATAAATTCTTCCCTTCTGAGATATTTCGCTGTCGCCCGTTAAAAGATCTTACCCCTGAGGGTTTCTGGCGGCAGTCGATTTATCAAGGTGGGTGATGCATGTGTCGGAGCGGTTGACGCTGGGTAGACGCCTATAATAAGGTGTTATCTGGCGCCATTGACTCCTCAAGACCTGTCCGTAGTATTTAGGTCCAGAACTTCATACCTGAGGTCGCCTTTGGTATGATGGTGATCTCAGGAGATGAAGAAGCTGGGTCGGAGATTAGAGCCGCTTGAGGAAATCCGCCTGGGGGCTGACAAATGGTCCTGTGTGCGCATTATTGCGCATATCAGGAGGCAATCAACCAAAAGAAGGCAATATTTTTGTCTCGGGAGATTGCTGCTGGGAGAAGCCGACCAGCCTCACTCTTCCAGACTGTTGATAGACTTCTTCATCCATCTTGTCTCCAGCCCGGAAGAGTTTCCTCAAATGAGGATTGTGAGGAATTTGCTTGGTTTTTCTCTGACAGGGTGTCTGCGATCCGGCGGGAGGTTTCTTCAGCCAGTAATATCATTGCTGTCAGTAGTCGTCAGTTGTGTTCTTAGAGCACTCTCTCTGGCTGGGGGGAGTTTAGGCCAGTGGAGGATGGTGAGGTCATTGAGATAGTGGCCAACTTGAAGTATACCTTTTGTGAACTGGTTCCCGTGCCAACGTGCTTCTTGATGAGGTGCATTGACAATGTTGGCCCAGTGTTTGCCCTGATTGTCCGGTGTTCCTTGAGTCAGGGTGTCTTTCCAGATGCCTTGAAGGAGGCTTTGGTGAGACCCCTTTTAAAGAAAGCTTCTCTGGACCCGGAGATTAGGGCAAATTACTGTCCTATCTCCAATCTTCCATTTCTGGGAAAGGTTGTTGAGAAGGTGGTATCACTTCAGTTGGGAGAATATCTCATGATCCACGAGTTGTATGATCCTTTCCAGTCAGCTTTTCGGGCCAGACATAGCACTGAAACTGCATTAGTTCGGGTGCAAAATGACCTCCTCAGGGCTAGAGATCGGGGGGACAAGACAATTCTTGTTCTCCTCGATCTCTCTTCAGCATTTGATACTGTGGACCACTGTGTGTTGCTTTTCCACCTGAGGGAGTTATGCAGACTCACTGGTATTGTCATCAAATGGTTTGAGTCATTTCTTACTAACAGGAGGCAGAGGGTTGTGATGGGTATTTCTCATCCGCACCCTGCCTCCTTTTCGTGGAGTCCTCAGGGTTCGGTATTGGCCCCAATGTTGTTCGCAGAGACATGCTGCCCCTGGGATCATTAGGCGTATGGTTTGAGTTTTCATTGCTATGCTGATGATACTCAACTATACCTATCCTTGCTCCCAGGAACATCAAATGCAGTGGATGTGCTGAATATCTGTCTGGCTGAGATAAATGACTGGATGTCTTCCAGCTGGCTGCGACTGAACCCCAACAAGACTGAGGTACTGGTAGTGGAGTCGAACAGAGCTTGTGATGGGATGGCCTCTGATTCTGTGACTGGCATTGTGCTAGGAGCTGTGTCATTGATGGCCTCCCCATGGGTGCGAAATCTTGGTGTGATCTTTGACAGGAACCTGTCCGTGGAGGCTCAGATATCCTCCGTGGTTCATTCCTGTTTTTTCCATCTTAGAAATATCGCCAGGATTAAGCCTTGTTCCGTCTGGACCTCCCTACCCCTGGTACATGCCTTAGTCACTTGAGGCTTGACACTGTAATGCCCTCAATCTCGGGGTCTCTGGAACTTCTCTTCGCAGACTGCAGCTAGTGCAAAATGCTGCTGCCCGACTTTTGACAGGGCAGAGTAAGTTTTGTCATATTACTCCAGTACTGCGTGAAGTGCACTGGCTGCCTGTCAGGTGGAGAGTTTTGTTCAAGGTGGGTTTTCTCACCTATAAGACCCTACATGGACAGTGCCCTGGTTACCTCTCTGATCTCCTGGTACCGTCCACCTCTGTCCGAGATCTCTGCTCCTCTAGTGGGGGCCTCCTCAAAGTTCCGAGAGCAAGGTTAAAATCAGCAGGGGATTGATGTTTGGAGTTGCTGCTCGGCTTTCTGGAACTCATTGCCAGTTGAAGTGAAAGAGGCCCCCACTATAGAGGTCTTTAAGAGTCGTCTGAAGACTTTTTTATTCATGCAGGCATTTGGTGATTAAGTTTTTATGTATTTTTTATTTGTATGATATTGTAATGAAATGTATACGGTATGACATACTGTACAGTTTTTGTGCGGCGCCCAGAGTCTTCAGGATTGGGCATCTTTTTAAATAAATTTGATTTGATTTGATTTGATTTGATCTCATTCCTTTTCGTTTTGGATGTAAATCTCTCCATAATTTAAGAAATCAACCAGAATGAGTAAGCCAGTCACACTACCTGTTACGTAAATTGCCCCCTACCCCCCAAAAAAACATTACAAGGATTTGAAATCCTAGACTGTGGACACAAGTAGAGCCACTACTTCACTAAGAAATGTTGTCTTATACCAAGACTATTGTGCTTTTGATTTCTCTTTTTTCAAGCCTGTTAAATTGTTTTAAATTACAAATGTATTTTTATGATCTAGTACAGACATTTAGGCCAAGCTGTTGTCACATGGAATCAATATTTAAAAATAGTTACATTCTGTATATTTGTGGAGGGAAAATATCTGGTTGACGTAGTACTGTATCTCATAGGTTCTTCCCATTAGACGGTCAATCCACTCACTCACATGGCTTTACAAAGTCCTTCTGCTAAAGCTTCCATTATACATATTGGGTTTTTTCCATCTCTCTGTTTGCCACTATCCACTATGGAGTAGCTCCTATATCACATTGGATGTCACTAATTCTCACTCCTGCTTCCGTAAAATGGCCATCAGTCATGCACTTCCTGATGTTTGGAACAAAGCACAAGCTAACCTAAAACTGCAAAATGTTGCACCCCTAAACATCTTCAAAACTCTGGTTAGCAACAAGCTGTATGACACCTGCAAATGCCAACCCCATTGATGATCCAACCGTTATTCGCTCACATGCCTATAGACTTATATAAATAAATAACTACTTATCCCTAGCTCCTCCTCCAGCTACTTGCCCACAGCATTGAATGTACAGCACATCATGGGGATGGTCATCACTCTTACATACACACCTTCATTACCCTCATCTTTGTCTCCCTTCTATCTGATCCCTCAGTACCTCACCCTGTTATACCTCCATCTCCCACCAGTATCATGCCCTTAACCTGTCTGTCTCACACCCCATCCCTGTGTGGCATTCTTTTTTTTTCTTTTGCTTGCTTTTCTTTTCTTTTCTTTCCATTCCTTTCTCTTCTTTCCTGTCTTTCTTTCTTTTCTCTTCTTTTTTTGTTAAAATGCTCCCCCATCTCCAGAGTAGACAACTATATGGTTTATATCATGTACTTATGGTCATAGCATTTGAATCAAATTTCTTAGGATTGCATGTATTGTAGGAATGTTGCAAAGTGTCCTTACTGAACCACTGATACCCCATATCTACTGTATTTTATGCACTTCTGTGTTACCATTGTTATATACCAGACATAACTCTGCTCAAAGTGGTTTGTACATCTGCTCTTTCTTGTAGTGTATTGTATAGTAGTGTTTTGTTTTGCATTGTATGGAACTGTAACAGTGTGTATACTTCGTGCCAAGTTGTCCAACCAGGGCCTCCTTGTAAATGAGCATACTCAAGGGAGTATCTCCTGCAAATAAACTTAAACTTGAACCCAGTTTCTCATAGGGTCTTCCCAACCATAGTGTCTTTAATTCAGTGGCTATTAAAATAACAAAGCAAATGATACTAGATTCCTTAGTTCATAAAAGATTTATTGAAGAGATAGTAAAGTGAAAAAAATAAGTCTATTTCAATTCTGTTAGGCTGGTTACTAAATTTATGAAGAAATGTATTGGCAGACTGTATTTCCCTCTTCAGCTGTAAGCATTTCATGCTCATTTTCCATCCTGCTATATACTGGACTAATATTGGGAAATGAGGCAGAAACATTCTGTGCATCACCATCCCCTCGTTTTTTTTTTTTACTTATTTTTGTAACCATTTATTATTTCCTAATCATGTACTGTAACAAGAGTACCAACTGTTCTGTACATGTACTTAAACTCGAAGAAAACTAATCAAACCTACAAGGGCTGTTTTCACAAACAACACAAATAAAGTCACTTTGGAGCACTAATTCCTTTCTCCATGTCAGGCTGGGTATCAGTCTCCATGGACCTTATGAAAGCTTCTCTGTATATCAGATTTCCTCAATTACACTGTGTTTTGTTTATTACTTTTGATCTTCTATCATAGAGAAGAAGCAGTCTAGCTATCTAGTGTAAACATTTTACTGCAGTAAACACATGTCCTTAAAGTATAAAAGGAGATAGATTGGAAGGGGAATTTTTTTGTTTTTTATCAAGTGTTTATAATTATGCAGTTTTTCAGTTAGTGAATCAATCTTGTTTGATGGTTGAGAGCTTTGCCCAAACCAGTATCCCTATTTTTATTTCTCTGTAAAAGGAAGGTTATTCCTCTTGCATTAGTTGTTTAAAGGAGTTGGTGTAATAAGCAGATCCTAAAAAGAGTCTTAAAAGCAGTTCTTTAAAAGTTTTAAAGTATGTGCTAATTCAGGCTTGACAGCATCAGCAGTATACATTTGTACTACAGTATGTGAACAGTCCCCAGAATCACAAAGAATATGTAGATTTCCAGTTATGTTCACAAGTTTACCTTTAACACCATATTAAATAATTTAATAATTAATAGAACGGCAGCAGTCAAATAGGCAAGTAAAATGTTCCATTAAAATAGATTGTTATAATTTGTCATCTCCCTATTTCAATGGGAGACATTGAATCAGAATATACTCACTGTTAAAGGTAAGCAAATATGAAAATTAGCAACTTTGATTCAACTTCAGTTCAGACCCAACATTTGTGGTTCAACTTCAACACACTGGCCAAATAATTCATGTCCTTGGTATGAGAGACTAGCATGCTAAAATTGAATGTAGGAGACACCCTCTCATTGTCCTCGCACACATCAGGCAATCTTAACCTCTCTGATCTCACCTTTTTTCCAGTCACTTTTTAAACAAACAAAAAATCTGTCAGCATCTGGCACAGTGCGAGGAGCTGGAGGGGAAGAAGGGTGACATTTGACTGCGGAAGGGAAAAGGGTGGCCATATGACTAGACATGGCCACCTGGGCTGGGATGGGTGGAAGTGTTATAGTTTAAATTATTGGGCTGAAGGTGGAAGTGATCCAAAGTGGTCCAAAAGTGTGATTTGGCCAAATCACAAATAAATTTGTTGAATTTCAGTACATTCACCAAATACACGTGTAGCATTGAATAATATTTACTCTCTGTATTTCAGGGGAAACAGCATTAAACTCAATTATTAGATCAATTTCAAACATTTTAAAATCGACAGCAACATTTTTTTGAAAGATTTTGCTTCACAAAATGTAAAGTTCCTTTTTTCTTTACAGTTGGTACCATTTCTGTTAGTGTCTATGCACTCTTTCAGAAAGCCATTAGTCTTCTCCATTGTTACTGAGAACCACCAAAACCCTTGTCAAATCCTCCAGTTTTTGATATGTTGGGGCTTAGTCTGTTTCCAAAAAAACATCTAATATCTTCCAGTTTTAGTTAGGGGGAGAGAGTAGCTCCCCATAAACATATCAACACTAATGACATTAACCATGATTTATCATAAATACAGCACAGTCAGCTAGGATGCAATGCAATACCGTCCAATAAATGACATGCCACAAAACATTAAATGAGTTCAAATGCCATTGCATTACACTTTTCTCTGCAAAATACTGCAGCAATACTGTAAGGTACTATATTGCATCCTGGCTAGTGCTGCTGTAATAATTTAACAAGCTCAAAGACCATGTTAAATTTTCAAAAATCATTTTGATCAGTTTTAACAATGATTAGCCGTGATCATTAAATGGCAGCTAACAAAAACATGGAGCTCATTCTCAGTCAAAAAGTATGGCAATACAATATGGGACAGACTTGCAGCTCACTCTCCCGGGACCCTTTTTTCAGCATTCTGTACCTAAAACTTCCTACTGAGATGCAGACGGAACTCCTTTCAGATGGCACAGCAATTGTTGCAAAAGGATTTGCCATGCATTGACTAGTGATTATGGACAGTGCTGCACAGATGTTCCCCCATACATGCTCTCCCCTTTACCTTTTATCCCCCTCTGGGTCTTGTTGTATAGTTCCTTACTTTTTGAAACTGTGAAAGAACACAGATAAGAAATTTTAAAATTAAGATGGAATAATGGGAAGGCTATAAGCCTGGGGTTCAATGGGCAGAGCAACTACTTCACTTCCACATCAGGCCTTAAAAGGCCACTCCTCCTGGACTGTTCCTGGATTTGTTTCTTCATTGCATCCAGAAGCACCGCTCCTCATTCCATTTTTCCTGTTCTCCTGTCTTCTTTGTTTCTAGTGTTTTGGCAGTGTCTCCATCATCCAGCTCTGCTCCAATTCCTTGTGTCACTGTTCACCTTACTCCATCCTTCAGCTGCTGGCTCTGTGGCTCTCTCCCCCCCAACTCCCCTTCTCTCCTCCATTTCCTGTTCATTCTCTCCTCACCTGTCTGCCACTTTGGGTGGCTTTCACCATTTTCCCCTTCTCTATTCCATCATCCTCCATTCCTTCTCGCTGGTTTCCCTTCTGCTTTCCCCGATCTTTCATTTCTTTTCCCCCTGTCACTTCCAGTCGCTGCCCAGTCCTGTCTCCTGCTTCCATTCTCTCCCCCCCATACTCCCTCCAGAGTCCCCTTTCCATTTGCTGTGGCTGCCAGAGGGAGCTTCATCGCTCCTTTCATCTGCTCCTGCTGACAATTTGGTCCGCTTCAGAGGCCTGCTGCAAACAGACCCAGAGTCTGACCCATTTCTCTCCACCATCGGTACCATCCTGTACCACACCTTCTGTGTCTTCTTCTCTTGCTCCCTCATCCAGCTTCATATGCATCGACTCCAGTGGCTCCACAGTCCCTATGACTGCTGAGCTGCTTTCCTTTCTGCTTGTTTCTCGCTGCTCTTCCTGTACCTCTTACCTCTAAAGGTTGTGAATCTTTGCTCTGGCCTTCTATACTCCTGACACCTGGATGGACTGTGTAGCACTTCCTTCATTTCACCGATTCTGTGTGCATACTCAGTAAGCCCCATATGGTCCAAGCTCCAGACTGTTTCTCTCTATCTGGTTCCTTGATGCCTTTGTTCATGTATCCAGACCTGGCCATGCTATTCATTCTCAACTTCGCTGTTCCACTGTGTCGGGGATGTCTACCTCTGTCAACTCCACTTGTTGCCCTCCTGTGGGTTCTTTTGCCCTGTGAGGGGGATCAAATGCAGGTCTTTTTTGTCTTGTTCCTCCTGCTGGTACCACAGGGCTTGGTTTTCTTTGGCTTTCACTGGAGTGTTGGAGCTTCCCTTAATTTTTCTCTGTGGTTGTTGTCACATCTGTCTGTCCTGCTGTAACCATGACCCTATCTCCTGCTTCTCTGCTTCCCTTGCTTCTTTTGCCCCCTTGCTGGGAGCTCACCCTCCTCCTTCCATTTCCTCTCTTTCTCTGACCTCTGCTTTCTTTTGGGGGCTCCCCTATCCTGCCATCCCACTATGCCACTATACCCTACTCATTTATATTGCCTAATATTTCTTCCTGCATATTGCCTTGCCTCCTCATCTCCTCTGATCCCATTCCCTCATTCTTGTCAAACCTATTTAGATGTCCTCCTGGTACTGCCTACATCACTGCTGGCTGCCAGTTTGACCCCGCCGCTCATGCTCCTACCTCCCTGCAATTGTATCCATTCCTAATTTGGCTCTCAGTTGACCTAGTTGGCATGCACTCCCATAATTATCAATAACTGGTAACTTCCTCATGACATGAGTCTGGTTCTCCTTCACTCAGTCCAGTCTCAGTTTCTGCTCATTCATATCGCTTCAAGCATACCTTCCATTGGGTCTTATGCTATCTCATTAAACTGCTCTCCTTTCAGAGACATGCCTTCCATGTATCCATCTCTACTTGGCACAGGGCTAGCCTGTAGCTGACAGTCTCACTCTGCACCCAGGAAGTCCACTTCTAGAGCATGGGAAGCTCAAAGTGGGGTCTTTCTCCCTGGCCCATAGTGAGAATGTATTCACTCCGGGTGGACCTTCAGTCGCATCTCATACCAGTGACACTTCTGGATGTAGAATTGATGACTTCCGGTTGTGAGGGGTGGGGCTTTCATCATCAGAGCCCCTTTGGCTACCCAAGGGGGTTCAGAGGCACCCCCTATGCTATTCTCTATCATGACCACCTCATGTTCACCTGGTCTGTTTCATAGACTCACAAAGGACAGCTGCGTGCCTCAGCTGGCATCTCTTTTCTGTCTTGCTTTTGAGCGTCTACTTGCAGAGACATCGCTAGCAATCCTCAACAGCTGTCCATCTTGATGGACTGAGCAAGAGCTTCCTCTAAATTGGAATATTTTCCTCCTCTCTCGATCTCTACTCTAAATTGCAGTAGCTGAGTCATCACTAATCAAAACATCCTTCAGCCTGGAGGGAAGGCGACCTAGGCCTTGGATCCCCAGCGGTTTCCTCATTAAATGGGATTTTTCCTCCCCTCTGTGCCAATGGTCATAATATTAGTCAGGGTTAGTGCTTTCATAGGTTCTGTAGTTATGTTCCGCTGTTGAATGGAGTTGGATGTTGTCACGGCTGTTCCCTCTATCCTTAGGAAGTCCACCCTTCTGCATCTTGTCAGATTTCCTTTCATTCATAGTCCTCGCCTTTTATTGTTCTTCCCCTGTCCTTCCTATCTATGTCTGTCACATTAATTTCTGTTTTAGATATCTTCTGATTTCTCACCTCTTCGATGTGCGACACCCTTTTGGGTATTCTTTTTGGGCTTCTTTCAAAGATTCCTTTAGCCAAGGGAATTACTCCTGTGGCACCTATGGGGTGGAGAACCATCCTCTAGGGGTTCCTTGAATCGTACCCCTACAGGGTGGATTAGCCTAACACTACTCTCCCCAGCAGCTCACCATATGTGGCCCATTGGGTCTCCCCCCCCTTCCCCCTGACATACCCACAGCTGCCAGACAAGGCCTCTTACTCAAGACTGCTTCTCACTCACCCACCACAAGCCTTTACCTGGTGCCTTCCACCCTTTAGGGGGTACTCTCCCTAATATCCCCCCCCTCTTTCAGCCTTCTTCCATCCACCTGGTCTGGCCCAGGGATCTGGCGAAATCTTCCCTATATCTACCCAGTATCCTGCTCCTTTGCCCCTCTAAAAGACATACACAGTGTACTTGGATATGATTATGACCTCTCTCTTCTGCACAATGAAGCTATGTATAGTATTTTATGTCTGGACCATGTATTGTAAAGCATAACTACTGTAAGTTGCCCTGACATCTTAGAACTCCTGTCTGTTGTATTTCTGACATGGGACCTTTATAAAAGAGCTCATGCTCAAAGACTGTTTCTGAATCACATAAAATAAATAAATAAATAAATATCCCATGGACAGAGAGGCAAACAGCCACAATGTATCAAAGTCACACAAGCACAATTCAATGAGAAGGCCATAAGCCTGAGGTTCAATAGGTGGAGCAACTACGTCTCTCCCCCATCAGGCCTTAAAAGGCCACTCCTCCTGGACTGTTTCAGGTTTCATTTCTTGGTTGCCCCACCATCCACCCCTCCTCCTCCAGTGACTACTCTCTGTTTCCCATGGCCTTCTTCCTCGGCTATCTTTAGTCAATGGAATTATTCATGCAGCATCTATGAGGGGAGCCCTCCTCTAGTGTTCCTTGTGTCATACCCTTACAGGGTGGTATATCCCATGGATAGAGAGGTGAAAAGCCACAATGTATCAAAGTCACACACGCATACATGTTATCTAGTTGCGTAAGTATAACTGAACTGAAAATTAAATTTTTATGAAATTTTTGACCACCTATAAATCACCCCTCTGTAAAGCTAGAAATGCAAAGCATGGTGCACTTATACACATGGTATGGATCTGTAAACCTGTCAAATGTGGAAATAATTGGATCAGTATTTTTGAAATTAGATTAAAATCCTAGAAATTTAAAATTTGGGAACATTTTTGGCTGTCTATAACATAGACTCCTAAAAAGCTTGAGATATAAAACATGGTGCTATTACTGTGCATTGAATTAACTGAAATTTAAATTGTGGCAAAATACCATGAATTTTCATGAATATGCAGTGAAATGCCATGGAATCATAATATTAATTTTGCCTGTAGTCCACGGGTGGATTGCTACATTTAGCACAGCTCTAGAAGAATTCCACTTGTAGAGAAAATTTTAATGAAATTAATACAAACTTTTTTATTAAGATGTCTGAGAACAAAAGCAGACATACTGTAATATGTTTATTTTGTCTAATGAACAAATCAGATACCAGGAATTGTAAATGTATGTCCGCATACAGGTTTATAAGCCAGTGATTTAACAAAAGATTTTTCACAAGGCTGTTGTGAAGTACAAATCTTACTTCAAGAAAGGCTCTTGCAGCAGGACAATATAGGTAGGACTAATCCGACAGGCACCAGGACCACACAGAAAACTTTCTAGCAAGCAGTCTACCACTGAGGACCACCTACCGCCGATGTCAGACTCTGACATCAGCCTTTCCGATAAAGGTGGGTGATCCCCCACACCCTCCTCAGTTCTTTTCCCACCATTGACCAGCACATGTTGGACCTTAACAGATGCTGCAGCTGAAGTTGACCGCCATTACTTGCACTTGCCATGCTTTTTTATTTTCCTTTCTTTTAAGTAAACATCAAATTTTAAGTGTTTCAGCAGATGAGTTTATGTCTTCTCAAACAGTGTCATAATTCGACCGCTCCACGAAGTGTATCTGCGGCAAATAAATTCCTGAAAAAGATGGCCACTGCTTGCTCCCTTGTGTAGGCCACAGCCATTACACCAAAGCCTGCTGGATTTGCCAGAAATTTAACCAGGCCACTCGGAGGTGTTGTCTTAAGATTCTGGAGAGCAATCTTATTAAACAGAATCTGGTCATGATGGAAAGAGAACTGCAGGCCAGGAGCTCTTCAGCCCGACCAGCACAGTCAAACGCTTCTTCCTCTTCTCAAAAATCAGTGGGAAGCATAAGCACTGTGACAAACACCGGGACCAGGACAGTTCTGATTCCTGCTTGTGGTCACCTCATAGACCCTCAACTGCATCGAGGTTGTCCTCCTGTGGGAGGGCAGCTCCCCCAGCCCTGCCAGCCCTTCCCTCTATTGGGTTGCAGGTGGCACAGCCTCCCACCCTCATTACCATTATGGTCCGCACCTCCTCAGGGCAGAGGACATCATCCCCTGCCTCCCAGCCCCTGATGTTCAGGTCCATTTCTGCCATGGGCTCTCAGCCAGAAGGCTGAGCTGGTGTTGGCATCTCAGGTGGCAGTCCCTCCACTATCGCCCCCTCCAGCCAAGTCACTGCCTACTTCGGTCCTTTCTGCAGGACCCGATGCCAGTCCTTCAAGGCAGTACCTGCAGCAGGTTACTGCCCCTTGTTTCTGCCAAGCATAACCTCTGCCTTCACCTGGAGGTATCCTTCCCCCCATGTGCCTGCCTCTCCAGCTCTCCCAGCACCAGCAGATCCCTCTCCTGGTTGCACCCTGCAAACACCCACTGGGTTACCGTCAATTCTGCCATTGCTGCAGCCTGCAGGCACAGTGCCAGCATCGCCTTTCCTACAGCCTGCACTGCTGCCATCTCCAAGCCTGGCACAGGACCCCCAACTGAAGCTGGGTGGCCCTTTGACAGTGTGTTCTATGCCAGTTCCATGGCTGTCATACCGTTACCTGGTGCCATCCTATCTCTACCCAACAGTGTACAATTTCCCACCTCAGATGGACTCAAATGTGTTTTTCTCTGCATGGTGGTCTCTCATTCAGTGACAGATCCCTTCTCCTCAGGGCCCACACCCAGTGTGTCCTTGGCAGCCTAACTGGGACCTGCTGCCTCATAATGTGGGCAGGCCTGGTACCAATGAAACCTGCAAGTTGGGGCCTTCTGGGCCTTGACCCGATGTCTACTCAGGCTTTCACCAGGATGAGCATCTGCCACTGGAAAGTGAGCCAGATAAGTCAAACAGGGATGACTTAGATTCCTTGTGGTCTTCCTCTTTTCCAGGGGAGTTATCAGAGGGTGACAAGCCCTGAAGGGCGATTCCCAAGTACCCCATGATGATGCATCTTTTATGGATGTCATGTGTTACATCCAGTCCATGACTGGCTAGGAAACAGAGGAGCAGGACCCACAGAGGCACAGGCTAGCTGTTTATTTAAGGCAGCAGGATGCCCTCCCAGTGGTGGTGCCACCCCTGACTGACTCCTTTGATGTTGTCACCAGGGTGGCTTGAAGTTGCCCCTTGACCATCCCCCATTGCCTAAGAATGGAGACCGTCTTTACCATGCCTCTGCAAGTTAAACCTTCATAGGGGGCCATCCTAAGGCAGATTTGGTGGTTATTAATGTGGCACATGACCAAACCAAAAGGCTCAAGTACCTTAGTGCTCTTCGCCCAGACAGGAAGTCCAGACAGATGGACCACCAGGGTAAGTGCGTTTCATGTCCACTACCCTGGCTATCCAGAATATTAACTACATTGCCCACATGGTCCAATATCAGAATGTCCTCTAGGACCAAGCTAGGGATCTTGTGCAAACTTTTACCAGAACATCCCACTAAGATGCAATTTGCCCAGCTCCTTATGTCAGGCAGCAAAGTTGGCAGCCACGTCCTCTGGTCTGCCTAAGATGTTGTGGATGCCTCATGCAGGGGAGTGGCTGCTTGTGTCTGCCTTTGGAGCCATTCATACCATTAGATATCAGGTTTTGCCTCAGATATGCAGTCCAGCATCCTGGATGCCCCCCTCTTCCTTTTTGGTGGAGATGTTCAGGGCATAATCTTCGCCCTTCACAAGTCCAGTCAAGCCCCTAGGATGGTTCATTCACTCTATCATACCAAGCCTAGAGTGGCTCAGCATCCTTCCTTTTGACGCTCCTCCTATAAGGAGTCCTTCCAGCCTGCCAAAGGGTCAGGGCACATGCAAAGCAGCATCGGTCCCTGCAGCTGCTACTGCCAGAGCCCTTAGAGCACTCACAGCCACCTCCTGATGCCCACCCCCCACCTCCTGACTTCTTAGCCAACTCCCCCCAAGAAGGGTTCTGGAGGAGGCTGTCAGGGGTCAGTTCTCATTCCACCTCGACGGGTGGCAGAAAGTAACCATAGACAACAGGGTGCTTCAGATCATAGAGCACAGTGTCACTCTAGAATTCCTGGAGTGGCCTCCAGAAAATCCTACCCATAAGTGCTTCATACCCCCCAGCCCACATGCCCTGGTCTGGGAAGAAATTCAGGGTCTTCTTAAAAAAAAGAGCCATAGAGCCTGTCTCTCTGGGTCAGTGGAGAAGGGGGTTTTATTCCCACTTCTTCCTCGTCCCCAAAAAGATCAGGGATCTTTTACCCATCTGTAAGGAGTAAAAAGATAGCTGCATTGTGCGTTTCTATCTCCTCTGTTTTTTTTTCTGTTTGCGAGTCTTCAACATCAATACAAGTATTCTGGTTAACTTCTCAAATACAGGTATATCTGGCTTTTGTTTGTTGTTAACTTATTCAATTTTATACAAGGTTTATATAATGTTTCTTATCTTAAAAACTACTAACTCCCCAATATAGACCAATCATATAACAAAATAAACTATTAATCTTAGGGTGTGGTGAATAACAGTCAAAGCATAGCTATAGCTGTATTGCTCGTAATATCACAAGGAGTTTATCATATTTTCTTGCACAATCTCAAAAGTATTGACTTTATTTATAAAAGGTTCTTTATGTGCACACCGTTCATAAACAGGTAATGCCATTCTAATAAGGGCATATTATCCTGTTCTAGTTCTCCATAGAACATCTACATGCTAACCATTATAAAATCATAAGGTAAATTGTTGTGTAAATCATCACAAGACAGGCATCACAAGACTTTTAACTAGGTCTGGTGAGATACCATCATAGCTAACTATTTGAGTAAACACATTTGGTTATATAGTATAAGAAATCATACTGAAGCATTCTGTAAAAGGCTATACTTTGACACTCAGTTTAACTATTATAAAAGGTTATACTGAAATAAATGTTATAATACAAAATGTTACACCACACCATCCTGCACCTGCATCACATGAACCTGTACATCAAGTACAAGTGTTTCAGAATGGTCACTCTTCAAGGGTTGTTACCCCTCTTGCACCAGGGGAATAGGCTCTACTCTCTGGATATGTAGGATGCCTTCCTGCATATACAGAGTTGTCCTGCCCATCATTGCTTCCTCCGCTTCTACTTTCAAGGGGCCCATTTTCAATTCTAGGCCCTCACCTTTAGCCTTTCTTTGGCCCCGAGGGTCTTTACCAAGTGCCTGGCAGTGGTGATGGCTGTTCTGAGAAGGCAGGGCTTCTACGCGTTCCCCTACCTGGATGATTGACTGCTAGTAGCCCCCCTCCAGGGATCATCTGGTTCAAATCCTGGACTTTGCCCTCCATCTGTTTCAGGCTTTGGGGATCACTGTCAATCTTTCAAAGTTCTGCATCTCCCCATGCCAACACCTTCAATAGGGGCAGTTCTGGACACCACCCTGGGTATGAGCTTTTGGCCCATGGACAGGGCAGAACAACTGATGGAGCAGACCCACTGGTTTCCTCCAGTCACCAGGTCCCTGCCAGGGTGTTCCCATGGCTCCTGGGGCATATGGCAGCAGCATTTGCCACAGCCCCCTTTCCTGCCTGCACATGAGGGTTCTTCAGGGTAACCCGTGATTTGGGCAAAGTAACCTGAGCAACTCAAATTGAGCAACTCAGTTTGCGTACTCGGGAAAACAGTGACCATGGAACAATAGTGAGGGGGATTGAACAGTGACAGTGAAGGGACAATATAGTGAACAGTAATACATAGTGAATGTAAAGACGACATCAGGGCGGGCTTGCACCCAGCAATCTCTAAGGGTGAGGTTGTGGAACAATGCAAGCTCACAATGCCTAGTTTTTCTTGGGGTTCCTTTTGCCAACCGGAGGTCGTGGATATTATGAGGATCATCCATAGTGTGCAGCCTACGAGCTGTAGTTTAGATCCTGGACCAACTCCCATAATTTTGAGTTGTCTTGAGATCATTGGCCCAGTTATGGTGCAGATAGTCTGGTATTCCTTAGAGTAAGGTGAGTTTCCTAACTCCCTGAAAGAAGCAGTGGTTACACCTTTACTGAAGAAAGTTTCTTTGGACCCAGACTGTTTTTCAAACTACAGACCTATCTCTAACCTTCCCTTTTTGGGGAAGGTTATTGAGAAGGTAGTGGCAGCCCAATTGGAAGACCATTTAACCATCCATAATATCTATGAGTCCTTCCAGTCCGGTTTTCGGAAAAGACACAGCACCAAGACTGCTCTGGTTCGGGTGCTTAATGATCTTCTGAGGGCGAGGGATCAGAAGAGATGTTCTATCCTAGTTCTTCTTGATCTCTCATCAGTTTTTGACACTGTGGATCACCTGGTGTTGTTAGCATGCCTGATGCAAATATGTGGAATGCCGGGAACTGTTTTAAAATGGTTCACTTCATTCCTTACTGGGAGATCACAGAGAGTTGTGTCGGGGGTTCATTTCTCCACCCCAACTTCTTTGTTGTGTGGGGTGCTTCAGGGTTCAGTGCTGTCACCCATGTTATTCACAGTGTATATGCTGCCCCTCGGAGACATTATAAGATGGTATGGGCTGAGGTTTCACTGCTATGCAGATGATACCCAGCTATACCTGTCTTTTACACCTGACCAGCATGGAGCTCTCTCTAATTTAACAACTGTCTGGAAGGCATCCGAGGATGGATGAATTCTAGTTGGTTGAAGTTGAACTCAGAGAAGACAGAGGTATTGGTGGTGGACCCTGGTGGTCAGTTAATGAGGCCGAAAGATGGCTCGCCCTCTGGAATTTTTCTTGATGGCATGTCACTTCCGACCTCCGAATGGGTGCGCAACCTGGGGATTGTCCTAGAAGACAGGCTTACCTTTCAATCTCAAGTGCCGGCCGTTGTCAGGACTTCCTTTTATCACCTTAGGAACATTGCCAGGGTGCGTCACCTTGTTCCATCTGACTCTTTGCCAAAGTTGGTCCACGCCTTTGTGTCCTCGCGGTTGGACTACTGCAACGCCCTTTACTTTGGGCTTTCTGGGGTTGAAATCCATCACCTTCAGCTGGTGCAGAACGCTGCAGCCAGGGTGTGACTGGGACAAGGAGATCCAGTCATATCACCCCAGTACTGCGTGAACTGCACTGGCTTCCTATATGGTGGCAGATCACCTTTAAAGTCATTTTATTGACTTTTAAAGCCCTTCGCGATCAGGGTCCGACCTATCTGAAAGAACTTCTGGTGCCTTACTGCCCAGGCCAATCGCTACGCTCGGCTGACAAGGGGTTGTTAGAGATTCCAAGAGTGAGTTTAAAAACTTCTGATAGTAGAGCTTTTTATTTATTTATTTATTTATTTATTTAAACAGCAGTTTGGAAAACCTTTGAGCCATAGGCTCATTTACAAAGGTACCTTGTCAC
This sequence comes from Neoceratodus forsteri, assembly GCA_016271365.2. Lineage (NCBI taxonomy): Eukaryota > Metazoa > Chordata > Ceratodontiformes > Ceratodontidae > Neoceratodus > Neoceratodus forsteri. The sequence goes on along the minus strand of CM028133.1, from coordinate 590,656,842 downwards.
AGTAAGACAAACGAAAATACACAGTATAACAGTACAACACAGTATAACAGTAACTTAAGACATAGATACAAACAAGCTGGTACAGGTAGGATTGATGCAAACAGTACCAGAGTTATGTTGTCCTTAGCAGCTTAGTAGTAAGCTTTGTCATAAGTATTGAGTACGGCTTTGACTAGTGGAAATTACAGCATCGGGTGTTAATAAGGTGGTTACGTAAGGAAGTTTTGAAGCACGATATAGTTGGAGCTTCGGAGATGGAGGGGGGGCAGTATGTTGAACCAGGAGGGGGCCCTAAAGCTGAAGGATCTTTGGCCTTGAGAGGTCCTAGCTCTAGGGATAACAAGAGAGGTTTTCCCAGAGGTCCGAGTATGAACTAGTGGGACAGAGCGGTGTATGGTGGTAGTCAATCCTGGCGGGGATAGCCCAAGGAGGGTCTTTTTTGTAAGGGTACAGGTCAGATATTTGAGGCGCTCATCAAGATCAAGTACCAGCACTTTAGCATACAGTAGACAGGTGTGTGTTAGCCTAGGTGCCCCAGTAATTAACCTGCAGGCCTTATTCAGAGTAGTGCGAATTTTATGGAGTGCGGTCTGATCAGCAGCACCATACACCTGGCAGTCAATAGTCCACTAGGGACAGGATAGAGGAGGTGATCATGAAGTCGAAGAGCTCCGGGGAGGCAGTGTTTATACCAATGTAAGATGCCCAATCAGATATTAGTGGCAGTGGCAAGGGCAGCGATGTGTCCATGGAAGAAGAGGGAGGGGTCAAAATGGATCCCTAGGTATTTATAGGAGCAAACTTGTTTGAGGGAAAGATGACCCAGAGGAATGAGGAGTTTGAAGTTGCAGGACTTGTTTTGAGGATGAGGAAGAACATGGTTTTGTTTTTAAGATTTATCACCAATCTATATCCTTTGAACCAGCCCTCGGCTTCTTGAAGGACTTCTGCAGCGAGTCCTGAGAGCAATAGGGTTACGATTTGAGGCAAAGATGACTGCATCATCAGCGCATAATAGAATGTTCCCAGCAAGAGCGTGGAAGGGTGTTAAGGTAAAGGAGAATAGTAAGGCCCAGAATGGAGCCCTGGGGAACCCCGGAAAGATGGGACAGATGTCTGAGTAGGTCCCATTAATTTTTACACGCAGAGCGGTCAGACAGATAACTGGTGCACCAGGAGATAGGCCCAGCAGCAAAACCAGAGAGACTAAGGGCATAAAGAAGGAGGGGTGGAGACAGTGTTGAAAGCTTTAGAGAGGTCAATGAAGACCACACCAGCCAGAGAACCAGTGTCTAAGGAGGAGGAGAAAGTTGGAGAACTCTAGGAGGGCTGTGTTGGTACTGTGGCCTACTCAGAAGCCATGCTGCTCAGGACATAGGACATTGTAGGTGGAGAGGTAGTCAGAGATTTGAGAGGCCACCACTTTTTCCAAGGCCTTGGAGAGAGGAGAGAGAATGGAGATTGGTCGATAGTTTCCAGCCACAGTCCTATCATCACCTTTAAAGACAGGGGTGACAGTGGCGACTTTCCAGGCAGTTGGAACCTTCCCCAGGCAAAGAGAGTGGTTGATGAGGCACGTGATCGGGGTAAGGACTGTGTCTAAGACCAGCCATAGGATACACAGATCCAGGGTGTCACTGCCTGTACTATTACTCTTGAGGGCAGTGACAAGGAAAGTGGCCTAAGTTCTTGGGCAGAAACACGGGGAGGAGAAAATAAGGGCGAGAAAGATTTACGTGCAGGTGTTGGGGAGGAGGGTCAAAAATATTTGTAGGGAGGATAGGGCTAAGGTCAGTGAATGAGGTGTTGAGGTGGTTGGCTATGAGGGCTGGGTCTGAGGAGATCACGCCATTAATGTTGATCTGGTGGGTGGGGGAGTGTGCACTCATTTAACTGTTTAATGTTATCCCAGAAGGTTCTGGGGTTCCCCCATGAGGCAGTGAGTGAGGACCGATAGTGATCAGACTTGGCCTTTCTGATGGCCCAAGTGCACTTGTTTCGGGTGGCAGCATATAACTGCCTGTCATTGGGCCGGCCAATCTCAATGGCACGGTGCCATAGGTTGTCCCTATGTTTGAATTGGTGGATCAAAGCTGGGGTTACCCAGAGGGCATTCTGCCTTTTAGAACGGCGGGTCAACATTGGGGCAAAGATATCACAGGCATTATTAAAAGTTGGTAAAGAAGGAGGCTGTGTCGATGTCAGGAGTTGCCTGTATAGGAGACCAGTCAATTTGGGACAGAAGTTCCTTAAGTTTTATCAGTCCACCAGGTATTAGACGCCGCATGTGGACTGTGCTAGTGGGTTTGGGGGACTGAGGATGACCAGTGGAATAGAATGGGGAGTGATCACTGAGAGAGTCTGGGAGGACTTGTACATTGGGGATCCGATTAGGGCGGTTGGTGAGTACCACATCAAGCAGGGTACTGGAGCCTCTTGGGGTTAGTCCTGGTAGGGTGGGTAACTAGTTGCGTTAGGTCTATTGCAGAAAAGGAGTTTCGGGTAGAGGAGGAGGAGGGGCTGAGCCAGTTGACATTTAAGTCACCCACCAGAATTTGATCAGCAGAAGGAGGTAGTGAGGTAAGGTATTCTGTAAGAGAGGCAATGGCCTGCGTTTGGTCCCTGGGGGGCACGTATGCAGCAGTCAGATAAAGGGGTCCCTTTAAAGGGTCAGGGGTTAGCTTCAGCGTAAGCGCCTGAGCCCTGGAGTCAAGGATGGGAGCAGGCAGGGCCAGTACGGGGAGAGATTCCTTGACATAAATAGCGCAGCCGCCACCCTGTCTCCCAACACGGTCGGACCGGAAGAGGGTGAAACCAGGAAGGGAGACTAGGGAGTCAGGGGAGGATTTTGACAGCCAAGTCTCAACCAGAGCGATGACATCAGGGTTAACTGATGTGACCAGGCATTGAGTTTTTCTTATGTAGCTCCAACTCTTTGGAATTCTCTACCTCGCCAGTTAAGTGAGTGCACCTCCTTGGAGGTATTTATGAAAAATTTGAAAACCTACTTGTGGCGGAGCACCTTCTTGGACGATTAGTTGATATTTGAGTGTTAATATTATTTTTGGATAGTATGGATGGTTTTATTGTAGGTTTTTAATATGTGTTGTTGTTATGTATTTATTGTATTTATATGTTTTATGTGATATTTTATATTGTGTTTTTTGACTTGTAAAGCACTTTGAAATCTTGAAAAGTGCTTTAAAAATAAAGTTATTATTATTAAAGTCAGTGAACAGGTAGGCTAAATGGATGAATTGAAGGAGGCATGGATGAGCTGGCCGCATGGTGTGAGGGTTAAGGCCACTGCCTGTGAAGCAAAAAGGACCCTGGTTCAGGACTGCATCTGGGGTATTTGAATTTTGTAGTGTTGTGGTTTTGAACTTTGATTTTTGTTTTTGTGATCTCCCGTTCCCCAGAGGTTGTTCCCCCCCACCCGCTGGTTGTACTTTCCTCACAGGTCACCCCCTCTTGTGTTTTCCTCCCTACCCCAGTGTCTGCCCCCTCTGGGAGTTGATTATATTTATTTGGGTGTGTCAGGGCCATAGTCTCCCCCACATAAAAACAAGTGCATATGGCCCCCCAGACAGGCAGTATGGTTTGGTATTGTATTCATTTTGTAATCGGTGTAGTGCTAATCGCCGATTTTGTTTTCAGCGATTAGCAGTCACTGTTATGTGAGTCATAATTTAATCCTTGCTCTTATCACATGGAACCATTCTTCAGTGGACCTTAGGGGACCAGTGGCACCAACATTCTGATGACCTGAACCAGCTGGTCATAGTCTTCAGCCTGGTCTGGAGAGTCCTGTCGTGGTTGTTAGAGCCAGCCAATCTCCTTCAGGAGGGTCTCCTTTCAGCTTTTCACTCCCCGACAGATTCTCATGTTGGATGAGTCAGGTCTGGGATGGGGTGCTTATCTGGTCAATCAACAGACCCAGGGTACCTGGATGGAATTGGAACAGGGTCTTCATATCAGTGTTATGGAGAACCGAGGAGTCCTTTATGCTCTACAGGCCTTTCAGACTCATCTCCTCCCTTGTCCATTGCTGTGCAGATGGAAAACATGTGTGTAGTGTATTACATCAACAAGAAAGGGGGGACTGACTCTTACCCCCGCCACCGTGTCAGGAGGCAATGCGAGTCTGGTACTGGGCCATTGGGCATGGCCTGCTGCTCTCAGCCGTACATGGTCCAGAAATCCAGAACATCCTGGCAGACAGTCTCAGACACTCCCAGTTGTGGGTTTATGAGCGAGAGCTTCAGACCTCAGTGGTCAAAGATCTCTTTGACAAGTGGGGTCATCCAGAGTTGCACCTTTTGGATCCCCACCAATGCAAATCTGTCACTTTTCTGCTTGCTCGATCCCGGGCCTGGAGTTTTCTGGTGAGACACATTGTTCCTCTCTTAGAAGGGGAGGATTCTGTATGCCTGTTCTTCCGTCCCACTCTTGCAGAGGGTCCTGCTCAAACTTCAAGTTGGATGGGGCAGAGATGATTCTCATAGCTCCCTTCTGGCTGTGTTAGATTTGGTTCCCCTTGCTCCAACAGCTAGTAGTGGAACCCCCAGTGACCTTGCCCCTGTGCACTGACTTGATCTCCCAGGACCAAGGCACTCTGGTCCATCCAGATCTCAAGTCCCTGCATCTCCATGTGAGGCTCCTGTGGACCTAGCAATCACCCGCTTTGGGGTGTCCTCTAGGGCTGCAGATGTCCTGGTGGCTGCCAGGAAACTTTCCATCTGAGCCACATACCATGGAATGGAAGCATTTCAGCATTTGGGCTGCTTCACGCTAATTTGACCCCTTCACCTGTCTGGTGAATAAGGTGTTGGAGTACCTTTTGTCCCTTTTAGACTCCAGCTTGAGATACTCCTCACTCAAGGTGCATCTTTCTGTCATCTCTACATACCATGCACTTATTGAGGGAAGGGCTGTGGCTCAGCCTGAGGTCTCTGGCACCTTTCTGCTGTGCCTTCTGCATCTGAAACCTCTCATTTGTTACCCGGTCCCTCCATGGGACCTCAACTGTATGTTGAAGAAACTCACTTTACATCCTTTTGAACTGGCTATTGAGTTGTGGGCTGCACTTTCTGTTATGGAAAGTACTCTTTTTAATTGCTGTTAATTCTACTCAAAGGATTTCTGAGCTTCAGGCTCTTATGTGTAAGGATCCTGAGTTGGTTTTTCACAAAGACAGGGTCTTTGTGTACTAATCCTAAGGTGGTGTTTCTACATTGAACCAATCCATCCACCTTTCGGTTTATTATCCTGAGTACTCGGATCAGGGGGAGGCCTTATTCCATAATTAGGATGTACTTAGAATCTTGTGGTTCTACTGTATATGCACCAAACCAAGGCTTCTAGGAAGTCTGAGCAGTTGTTTGTTTCATTCGCCCCTGAGAGAGAGCACTCCTGCTTCCAAACAGCATTTGTCTAAATGGAGAGGCAATTGCATTGTTTATTCCTACAGTAAGTACAACAAGGACCTCCAGGAGTGGTTAAGGGCTGTTCCACCAGGGGTATGGCTGCCTCCATGGCCTGTTTCAGAAATGTGTTTGCTGTGAACATCTGTGCAGTTGCCACCTGTAGTTCTGTCCACATCTTCACCAAGCATTACATATGCATAGCACCTCTCAGTGTAGGGCCACTTTCGGACTGGCAGTTATTCAAGGACTTCTCTCTGGAGCTCTTGGCTGCTAATCTGTCCTCTTCCTGGTGGTGTTCACCTTTTCAGATCTGAAACTACTTCAGAATCAGTGTTGGCCTGCTGCAAGAGTCTTCCTCAAAGTAAGGTAGTACAGTTACGTAAGAACTTCGAGCAACAGTAGTTTTTCGAGACAAGATCTTGCAGCAGGTCCTGCTTTCCCTCTCTCCTTCCCCCTGCTGTTACTTGTTTCTCTCACACCACTTCTGCCTTTTCTTCCTTTGCTCTAGGGAGCCTCCTCAGTTCTCCACTCGCTGCCTGCTTGGGGTCTCTGGTGGGAGAACAGAGGAGGGTGTGGGGGACTGCCCCCCATTATAGGATATGCTGACATCAGAGGCTGACATCGGTGATCCCCTGTAGTAGTCTGCTAGCTACAAAGTTTTCTGTGTGGTCCTGGCACCTGGCAGCTTTTTCCTACTGGTGTTGGCCTGCTGCAAGTGCTTCTCTTGAAGATCTACTCTTATGGTACATTCTTATGTAACTGTACTATAGTAAGTCATGTGGTTCACAGCAGTAACAGTACATTGGGTTGGACTGCAATATATAGTTAAATTGCATGTACAATTATGTGTGACAAAAGTAAATCCCTGGAGATGTAAGTACAACTGGCAATAATTTAATGTGTAAATCACTAGGGGCACTGAGGCTATGCTTTGTGATTGTCTTTTATGAGGCCTTGTTGCAAACGCCTGTGAAATATCGAAGTCTGTCTGTCTGACTATCTATTATCTTGCCTCATTCAATCAACATGCAGCTTGACATGCCAGATCTGCCCTTAATCCCTTTTTCACCTGCCAGACTTTGTGGTCCTGTTGCAACACTGTAACTGCATTCCTGTAAAGTTGTATAGATTGCGGAGTTTGCAAGAGGCTTTGACAACAAGTGTAAGGGCTGCCATATATAGTGAATGGGCTTATGAGCCCTTTGCATGGTGGCCTCCATCTTCTTACCTACATGACCACAAACACTTTTAGTGACCATGATAGGTAGGTATATAGGTAGGTAGGAAGGTAGTGGAATTTATTTGGTGCTCTTTTAAAGATTCAGAATGACCTGCATCAAAAGCAAAATACAACATACAAATGAAATTAAAACAATATAATAAAAATGTTTTTATGTCTAGAATTTGTGGGTCAGAAAAAGATACATTGAACTGAAGCTCATTTCTAGATGTGTGCCCAGTTGTCTGGGCCACACAGTATGCTAGTGATGGTTGTGGGAATCAAACCCAGTTCTGCTGAGTCTCCAGGTTTGAGCACTCTAACCTTTAGGTTATGCTTCCACGTAATAGAAATAAATACATAAAATATTTTGTTGTACAAAATAAACAGCTGGATCAATAGATAACACTTGTTAAATTGGTTTAGAGAAGGCAACACCCAAGAACCTCTTTGTTGCTTCTGTTTTGAACTGGCTTAATCCAGAGCACCTTCTGATACAGGTCAGGAGGGCATTCCAGATAACAGGAGCAGCCACTCCAAACACCCTGTATCCTGCCAGTTTTAAACATGCATGTGGGGAACTCAGACAGCCTTGTTCATTGGAGACAAGAATAGTACTGGTGTGCCAGGGAACCAACAGATCACGAGCATGTATCAAAAACCTTTCATCTTGATGATCACTAAATCCTATTAGAAAGATAAAGAGAAATAGGAGTCTCAGATGAGGCTTGCCATTGGTTTAGTTCATACATTACAGACAGGACACAGTGGGTTTGAGTAGGTCAGTTTTCACTGAATGCACTTGACCATATTTAGTTTTTTGGATTGTTTGTGTAAAGCATGGCATGTCAAGTTGGAAGAGAGTGAATAAGTTGGTGCCACATGTCTCCATTCTGTGCCCACTCTTGTTTCTGATTAATGTAGTTTGCCAAATTATATCTTAAATTCTGAGATTCATCCTTACATAGACAACCCAGTTTTAGTGTCATCTGGCAAAGAATATGTAAGCAATGATGCAAGAGGCACTGAGTCAGGATAGCACTATCAATAATAACATGGTCAAGAACTGTGCAGCAATAATAGTGTTGATTTTTGTTCTGGATCTGCTTCCCGCACCCCCAGAATGAAGGATTCTCACTCTGGAGGGGAGTGGATTATGGGGAAATTTAAAATTCATGGGGCCATGAAATACTGTTTCCACAGCCCCACATACCAAAGTGTAAGACCCGAGTGCACAAATATTTAGAGACCAGGATTAGAACCCTGGTCTTAAGTACTGCTGGTCAAGCTGCTCAATGCACCACCCCTCCATGCCACAGGAGCAGCTCAGCCAGCTGCCTGGATTTTGGTGCTATTGTGCTGTTCCAGCACCATGGACAGCAACCACGTGAGCACTTACTGAAAGTGCTTTATACCCCCCCCTTACTGTCCTTGCTAGCACTATATAAACTAGTGCTCTGTTGAGTGGTGCTATTCATGTAGCACTAATCTAACCAGATACCATACAAGACAGGGTGGATGGTGTGACACTCAGGCAGCTGGTTCTGATTAACCTATGTTTTTTGTAGTATAAAAATGTGTTATTGAATGTCTGTCATGAGAGATGCCGACAGTCTGTGGAATGACAACCCCCCCCCCCCAGTGTTTTAACTAATAGGTGTTACCTGGAAGGTCAAGAGATAATTACAGACTAGAAGAGACTTAAATTTTAGGATCTCCTTTTATGTGACTAATTGCAGCTTGCCAACTGCAAAGATAGATCATAAACTTTTATAACATTTAGAAGAAACACAGTAAAATTCACATGGTGATCATGGTGATACAAAGCAAGTTCACCTCCGTAAGATCTGGCAGAGAGACATAACAAGTCCTTTGATGTCCTGGAAAGGGGAAGCTGATCATAAGATCAAAGAAAGTCATATGAGAAAATGAGTTATACTGAGATCACAGAATTTACCTTTGATAAGACATCCTGTTTTGCATAGATATATATTTTTTATATTCTGACAGGAAGGAGCTAGGTGACCTCACACAAAGAAGTTGGCAAAGCCAGTTTTTAAACAGTATTCTGTTTTCCATTTAGACACAAATGTTTGGACTCTGAAAAAGAAACATCTACAGCACTGTGAGATAAGAATACCTTAGAACAGACAATTCTAAGTGTACCGTGGTAGGAGATTTTTTCTGCACTTTTAAACCTGTTTTGTTTAAGTGATTTGTATGTTTTGTGATATACAGTTCTGTATTTACACTTTACATTTTTATCTATTTTTAAGTAAATATCTCATTTTTAAATAGACTGTGTCTTCCAAGTCCTTCTGTTTTTGCCTGTGAGGCATGGATGGTTAAGAGTGTGACAACACTGTGCATGAGCTTGTATGGTAATATCAAATTGGGAACAAGTAAGAATTTATTCTGAGGTCTTTAATAGAGTTTTAAGGGTTCATTTTGTACACCTGGTTAGGTGCCCGTAGGCAAAAGATATCTGGCCCCCCTGAAGAGCAGAATTATCTGAGCCTGTGCATCGGGTATGCTAACAAGAGGTTCACAGTTTGAATCCCTCCAAGACTTGAGACCAAAGGTTGATTCGAACCCACAAAACAAACGGGAGGTTTACCCTGTTTCTGTTTCCTGTTCACAAGACTGCACTCGGAGGTTAGTACTGTGGGAGCAGAGGTCCTGACCTGCTGAGTGGGTTTGTGACAGATAGTATTGGACAATACCGGACTGCCTAGGGGATTAATGATGCCTGATGCTGCAGGCAGAAAGCCTTATAACCTCTGGAAGGTCTGGTATTGCCCATACCACCCACTCTAGAGGGTATTATTGCGCTTAGGAAAATGGGCTATCTGTGGCATTTTTATATTTGATTTAATACAATTAACAATAAATTAAAAAATAGAATAAAAATGAAGTTGAAGTCCTTCTGTTGTAAAGTAGTCCCTCCATGTGCTGTTCCATCTCCTGTTGCTCCTCAACAGAGCCATTCTTTTCTACTCCCCCATGTTCCACCACCTCCAGAACAAGACAGAGAGTTGTTGGTACAGCTCCCCCCATCCTTTTTGTTCTAAAAACAAACAAAAAAAACAATTTTCTTTCCTTCTTGCAAGACTCCTTTGTTTTGTTTTTGTCTGCTCAGAAGTTGTAAACTTGCATGACCCTGCCACATGCAAGCAGGAAATACAGAGCAAGAAGTATGATGTCGCATGGCAGTGGACTAAATGGTTTTTATGTTTAACATTAACACAGTAGCAGTATTATAGTTTTCAAATTAAAGCACAGTGATTTCCATTATAACTGCGGCTGTTGCAAGCCTTGTCCTAGTGAAAAAGTAGGTGTTTGGCAGTCATGGAGAACAGAGAGCTGAGGGAGAAATGTTCTGTGGCCCAGGTCAGTCAGCAGGTGGATGGTGTGACAGAGGAGTCAGGGGCAATGATGACCTGACAGGATGATCGATGGGGCTGCATAAAAAGTGTTATTCTGTTGTTTGTAGGGTGCCTCTATATGTACCTTTTTCTTTTATTGTACAAAATATAAATAAAATAAAATGGGTCCAGTTAAAAAAAAAGCGCTATGCTCAACATAGTATTTTTTTTATTTAAAAGTGAAATGAGGGAGTGTAAAAGGGAAAGCTGGGGTCTAGTCAGTAACTTGGTTCTCATTAATCAAGAGGAAAAATAGTGGCCATTAAGGTTTGAAAACCAGTGTGGCACCAGGATACCAGTGACTGGATTGACATGGCACTTGTTTTTCTCCAGGGTTCTAATTTTGTATAAAACACATTGCAAAAAACTTTGTTAATGCACTAATTAGGGTTAAAGCAATACAAGTAGGGAAGTGTGGCATTAGGGTTTCCAACCCTAACACCCCACTCCACCCTCCTGGCAGCACAGTAGGTGTGGAGTATACCTTCATCCAGCATCAGAGCATCCATCCTCCACACCCTCGTCCTCAGATCTGAGCATCCACAGATCTATTATACTTTTTGGAGGGCTTCCTGAAAATAGTGATGCCTGCCTTTAAGAACACATGTTTAGACCCTCCCCTACTGCTCTCATCTCTCTTTTTCAGGCTGTCTCTAGAGTCAGATTCTTCCTGAGGACAGCCTAGAGCCACATGACTCTGCTCTGCGGTTATCCTTCAAGGAAGATGTTGTGTATAAACAGCAAGGCATCCATCAGTGAGTTTAACCCTCTCAGAAGCAACATTCCTGCCACCAAGGTGAAGAGCACAGTCTCATGCAGTTAAGCGGGACCATGCCAGGTGTTGATACAGGGTTGAAGTCACTGCTGGTAGTGGAATCCATGTGTGGGGGTCAAAAATTCCTCCCTGACAAGGCAGCAACAACTCTTGCAGAGGGAGCCAGAACCAACTGCTGATGCAAGTTACAATGATGCCAAACAAGGCATTGAAGCTCAGTATTACCACTAACTACAAAGCAGCTGCAATCTACAGATACATAAAGACCCTCCAGTATCAGGAGTCAGTACTGCAGGAGGCAACAGCAATTGTGTACTTGGGGAAGACAAGCTGATTTTTGCCCTTAATGACAATATAGTAGTGCAGGGAATTTAGGGATTTGACATTACATAATGTAGTTTTTAAGGGTTAAGTACTCTCAAGATATTTCAGAATCCTGTCTTTTAATTAGAGATGCAGCAAAATGTTATTTTGCTGGCAAAATTCCATTGCCACGTGAAATATTTCGTGAAATTTGAGCATTCTGATTAATGTTTCGCTGGTGCAAAATGCAGAATTTCACACACAAAATGTTGAATTTTGTTGGCAAAAATGCTGAATTTCAATCATGAAAAGTGGAATTTCACTTGCGAGTAGCAAAATTCCACTATTCATGTAGAAATTTTGCATTTCACACCCATGAAATATTTTGCAAAATGCGTGAATTTTGTGAAATATTTCGCATAATGAAATTTGCGGATTTCACCTATCTCTGCTTTTAATATGGTCTTGAGTAGTTTCCCCACTATAGAGGTCACACTAGCTGGCCTGTCATTGCCTGTATCCCCCTTATCCCCTGCTTTGTGAAAAGGGATCACATGCACTTTCCTTCAGTTTCTGGAACCTACAATGTGGTCAGGAAGCAATTAAACAGGTCTACTAGTCATCCTGCTACAGCCTCCCCCATCTCTCTCAATAACCTAAGGTGAAGCTCAGAATGATCCTGTGCCTTATTTTTATTTTGTCCATTTTACCCTTTACATACTCTGTCCTCTGCAATCAGGCCTAAACCCAATTTCAGTTTCTTTGCCTCTGAATCCCCTGCTGGGAGGACCATATACAGCGGAATGCCCCCCCCCAACTGAATACTGAAGGGAAGTATTCTTTTAAGAGATCTGCCTTGCCTGAATTGTTGGTCACCCATTCCACTTCCCTACTGAGCTGCACTATCCCCCCATTGATTTTCATACTAGCTGTATGCACTGTGTTTCCACCATCCCCTGAGTCCTAATGGACTTCTCTTCCATGCACCCTATGCTTTACTCTAACTAAAATGTAACCCTCTCCCCAATTCATTATTCCCTAGCTCTCCTAAATACAGTAAATTATACTCTGGAATCCTGAGATCCCAGTTGTGGTTAGGAGTAACCCATGGTACTGTGACCACCACAATGTCAGCCAAAGCCTCTGCAGCCAGTGCCTGCAGGTCTCTCATCTTCTTCTTCTCCAGGCTAAATATCCATCATGCTCTTTTACCCCACCCATCCCTAATTTATTATAATACCCAACTCCTCCTTTTCTTGGTTTACCCCCTTTTGCTCTCATTTCAATTATCTGCCTCCATAATGGGATGTATTATCCAGGTTCACTATCACTTCCACCTTACTGGAGGAACCCTCTGCCCTAGTCTCCCTCCAAACTAGTTTAACTGCCTTTCAATGAAGGCATGAAACTTTTGCTATGGAGCATTTGCCACCTCCCTTGTTAGATGAAGACCATCTCACTTACACAGCGTTCTGTCCCAGAATTTGTCCTAGTCCCAGTTATGTTATCGCCTCTCTTATTATATCAACCTTTTAGCAGGACTTTAAGCCATCTCTCATCCCTAGCGTCCGACACCAGCAGAATCTCAGAGAAGGTCACCAAAGTTGAAGCTGCCCTCAACTTCTCCTCTAGTGTTCAGAAGTTATTTTCTATTACCTCCATTTTTTGAATGGCCAGATCATTCATCACTAAGTGGAAAGTCACATCTGTAATCTTCCACATATGCTTTAGCAACCCCTCAGTCCTAATGATTTTCCTGCCCACTGCATCTCCTGGTAGACAATGCTCTACCCTGTCCTAGCCACTCAGTACCCCTCTGCACACTACTTTCTCAGTCTACTTTTGCAATGGAGTCTCTGACCACCAATGTCACTTTTCCTACTTCTGTGTGCCACTGTTGCTTCCTGAGCCTTGGTGCTGCCTATGTGGTGGTCCCTTGCCTTGGGTTGGCCAAATGATTGGCTTGATGAGCATCTGGGTGACAATTGCTTAACTGCTTTAAATAGGGGCTTGAAGCAGTTCACCAATATTGGTCTGGGAATGGCACAAGTATTATTAGGCTTGGGCACCCTCCTCCATGGCCACTGTCTTCCAGCCACCCAGGCCAGCTGACCTATGTGGCAGTGGCAGACTAGTGGACACCCCCAGCCCTAAATCCAGTGAGCTACATAGGTGTTGAATTTTAACTCATGTTACATCAATTTCTGCACTGAGGATGGCTAGTCTCTGACATATATGGGACATGTACGTGTCCTCTAAAGCAGGTCTTGGAAGACAACTGCCCCACAGCCCCTGCGGCTAACTAGCTTGCTCCCCCCATTCTCATCATGCTGCATTCCACTTTCCTGCATACGCTTTCCCATATCTCCACTACACTGCAACCCTGTTCTCCAGATCCTGCCTCCCCATGCTGCTCCATTTAGTTTTTAGGACATGGCAGAAATTAAGGTTCACACGTTCTACCCTATCCGTGAAGTCTAAATTCCAGATATAAATTAGTGTTTCAGTGATAATGCTAGGATGTGAACTGAATGTCCATAAGAGCCCTGTTTCATCCTGGATTTCATAATGGAAGTTTAGGACAGAAGAAGATAAGTGCCAATTATTTCTGTCCCCCACCACTGAGTGGTAATCATTTTCACAACTGACTCTATCCATAAAGGCATCCAATGAGTTTTTAAATGCTATTATGTTGGTACACTCTACCAAACGGTCAAGTAGTCAGTTCCATAAGTTAACAATTCTCTGGGAAAAATAAAATGTCCTATTATTCGTCTTACAACTATTGAAAATTAACTGTTTTTAGGCCTCGTATGCTGTATGAAATGCTTTTGTTTAATTAGCCCAGAAGATGACGAAAGGTTATTATCTTATGTTATTATGTACATTAACATAAGGTTGCCCCTTATTCTATGCCTCTATAGGCTATGAAGCACCGGATTCAACAGCCATTCCTTATGTGATACATCCCTCAAATCTGCGATTAATTTAGTAGACCTTTTGTACTCTTTTGCTTTGTCTGCTATTCATATCTGAGGTCAAAGCCCTAAACTGGATGCAATAATGGAAATGTGGTTTCACGTTTGAGCTGTATAATGGAACACTAAACCCTCTTATATGGCTAACAAAGGATTTCTTTATGCAGTTTAGGATTTGATTAGATTTTTTTAAACACTTTGTCACACTGCTTTTTGCTCTTAAAGTCATCAGTTATTGTAACATCTAGGTCTAGTTCTTCATTTGTTTCTCTACCTTCTCACTTCCCAAGATTTAGTTATGTTCTGTATTGCTCTTGTAGCAACAATTATCCAATATTTACTTACCTATTAAGATCCCAGAGAGAGAGACTATAGCCAGGAAAAAACACGAAGTGGTGAGTGTTGCCAGGAAAAGTGGACAGGTATGGAAACCCATTAAAGCCATGTAAAGGTATGTCAAGTGACAGAGAAGTGTCCATGCAGATGTCCAGCTGATGGATATGCGTGCAGGAATATACAGTAAGTAAAGGGCTGAACATCTATTATAAAGAATGCAATGATCCTAGAGTAGAGAAACACCTTATTTTCCATATGCCAGACAGCAGGAAATACTACTACTACTCACCCAGATCAGAAGTAAAGACACTTAACAAGTGTCTTTCCCCAAGAACCACAGTGAACTTCAGATAGTCATAACCAGGGCTATGAGTTTTATCTCCTACATATGATGATATTCCCCAAAGTGCCATGCCCACTATCTTCCCTACAAGTGAAGAGAGGGTACCCTGAATATCAAGTATAAGCTGACTGTCTAGCATATGTTGGGCGATAACACCTAAGATTTTAAGACTAATCTGCAAATAAATTCTATTCTAGTTTCTAGCCATATCTGAAGCTATGGAGATTATACCAGAAACCCAGCACCCTCCCCACAGTGGAAAGAAATAGCCATGTTTCACTGAATCATGCAAACAACTCCTAAGGGGAAGCACCTCTAGATGCATCTAGGAAGGAGTCCCCTGGGGATAGAGACACTGCACTGTAAGAAACAAAATGTTTTCACTAGGATCCCAGGGCCATTTGCTCAAAGGACAGATCCATTATGCCTCTTGTTATGCATTATGTGTCAGGCTATAGCCAACCCTTATATTGCCTGAGAGGATATCAAAAGACAAAAGATTAAGAGGTTCTTTGTGGTTTATGCCAAACATGAAGAATGTTGTAAGAGCAAAGTGGAAGGGAAGTCAAAGTGAGGAAGACATGGATGAGTACATCTGGCTACCACAGAGACTAGCTAAAGTGTCAGGGTGGACACGACGGAAACAGAAATTAGACTTGCAATGTGGGGGAAGGGTGAAGCAAAGCATTCTTCAGGTACAAATGGGAGAAATGCAAAGTCTACAAGGGCATAATGAGGCTACACATGATAAACACGGAGAAAGGCTGGAAGAAGGGGAACAGAGACAAGGAGGAGATATTGAACTACTACCTTAGTTCACTACTTACCAGGGTAGAAGGGGTACCTCAGCCAGACTCTGGGTGAGAGCAGGGAAATTGGAACACTCACCCAAATTGTATTGACCAAATAACAGAGTAAAGGATGTTGGAAGGGCAGAAAGGACTGAAAGTGAACAAACCTATAGGGCTGATGGGATGCATTAAAGAGGTTGGGGAGATAATATCAGCTCCCATTGCACACATTTCTGTTTATCGGCCAAGGGGTGGTCCCACGGGACTGGAGGACAGCAGATGTAGTCTCTCTGTACAAAAACTGAAGGGAAGCTGAGTCAGCAAACTATAGACCAGTCATCCTGACATCTATAGCTGGGAAGGTAACAGAAGCCATAGTAAGGGAACAACTGGCAGACATCTTAATAAAGTATATGCTGCAGGCTATCAGGCAACATTGGTTTAATAGGGAGGCCTTTCCAGACAAATCTTATTTAGTTATTTGACTAGGTGACTGGAGTCATGAACAAAAAGCAGGCAACTGATCTAATGTTCTTAGACTTCAGCAAGGCTTTTGACTTAGTCCCCCACAGAAGACTCATCAAAAAAAGTAAAGGAACCTGGGTGCGGAAGAAAAGTTGGAGGCTTTAGAAAGCTCAGTGAAATCCAGTAGTATGCTGCACTACCATGGGGGGCTGCTGGTAGGGGGCTACCAGCCCAAAAACATTCCAAACAAATCCAGAAAACCAGCACTCCAGCAGAAAAAAGACTCCGGCTAAAATGTCAGTGCCAAATGCTGTGATTTATTGGTGAGCCAGCTACATGTTAGACTCCAAGCATTTTGGCTGTTAGGCATTCCTCAGTGGGCGTGGCCTGAGGCAGTCATGACTCCTAATTTATACTGTACATACATCACTATGACATCACAAATAAAGTGCTGTGTGAAAAACAAGTTAAATGGCACCATAACACATTCTAATACAAATATAAAAATAACATATATATATATATATTTATTACTTATGCTTGTCTTTACCTCCCTTATTTAAGGTATCAATACAATTGTGTATGAAATGATTTATGAGCATAGGCTAAGCATTTGTTGTTTGTTACAGATATACGCACTTTTTTGTAAGTTATTTTGATATTTATATTAGAATGTGTTATGGTGTTATTAAACTTGTTTTACACATAGCACTTCATTTGTGATGTCATTGTGATGTATGTATAAATTTTGGGTCATAACTGCCTCAAGCCACACCCACTGAGGAAGGCCTTACACCCAACATGCTTGGGATCAGTGGTGTAGTTGACTCAAAAATAAATCACAACATTTTGCACTGGAATTTTTGTTGGAGTCTCTTTTCTGCTGGAGTGTTGGTTTTCTGGATTTGTTTAGTTAGAAAGCTGACTGAGAGGAAGGATACAATGAGAAGCAGTAAACAGGATGGTATTGAAAGTAAGGAATATCACAAGTGGAGTGACATAGGAATCAGTACTAGGCCCTGTTCTTTTCAACATATTTATACTTTATGTGACATAGGGGAAGGCATAAAGGGCAAGTTCTGTCTGTTCACAGATGACACAAAGATCTGTATAAGGGTAGACACAGATGAGAGGAGAAGGAAACCAAGGGACGATCTGGGTAGGATGGAGAAATGGTCAAAGATCTGGCAGTTGAGCTTCAATGCAAAAACAGAATGAAGTAATGCATACCGTATAATGGAAAAAACAAAAACAAGGATACAGTACAAAATGGTGGTGGTGGTGGTGTTGGAATGCATGATGGAGGAGAAGGACTTTGAATTCATAATATCAGATAACTTAAAATTCACAGTACGTGGTAACAAAGCTGAGGGAAAAGTGAATAGGATGTTGGACTACTTCGGGAGGGGGATCTCCAGCAGAAACCTGGAGGTAATCTTCCCACAGTACAGATCATTGGTGAGACCACATCTGGAGCACTGTGGAAGGTACTAAAATCCACACCTGAGGAAAGACTGCAATGTGTTGGAGTCAGTACAGCACAGGAGGACTAATATGGTCCAGGACCTGGGGGTTATGACTTACAAGAAAGAACTGCAAGACATGGACAATTACACCCTTAAGAAAAGAAAGAAAAAAGTTGACATGATAGAAACGCACAAGTACCTGCACAGGGTAAACAGTGTGGACTACAAGGCCATAGTTTCCATGAGCAAAAATACAGGGATGAGAGGAAACTCACTGGAACTGGTAAGAAGGAGATTTAAGAAAGATATCCAAAATATCTTTTTTGCCGAAAGACTGGTGGACAAGTAGAACAAGCTACCGAGAAAAAGTGGTAAGGGACAACTCAGATGGGAATTTCAAAATGATGTGGGACATGCATATGGCCTTAGTTAAATGAGGGCACAGACACACAAGCAGGACAGCCACTGCGGTCAGAACAGAGTAGTCAGGTAGGATGAGCCAACTGAATGAGCTGGTTGGCCTTCACCCACTATCAGTTTCTATATATTAAAGTAAGCCAGACTATAGATAGGTGAAGTGTGGCCATGTGGTAGACACAGTATTTTCTTTGTAGCATACAGATTTCAGACATTTTACATCTATGGGAAAATAGTCCATGAAAAAGCCTTTTTGTGTAAAGAAATTCCATGAATTGCGTTTCACAGCATTTTCTTCTGTAAAATTATTTTTTGCAGAATTTTCCACACTGTTGAACATTATGGAATTTTGTGACATGCTAGAATTTTGAGACAACTAAGTTTACCAATATGCAGGAAATTCATCCTTAAGTAAATTGTCATAAGATCTCAGAATCAGGCAGCTTAGTTGGCTCAAAAGTACTTTGTGCGGCCATCTTCACAAGCCTTGCACCTGTTTAAAGTAAGCTAATACAACCATAGTCATGCAGTTTAACTTGTGAATTTACTGTTGCTTTGCTAAGTCTTGTTCTCAGGTCCTTATTGTAAATAAGATGTTGTATTTTAATTAACTGTTTCTTATTCCTAATTTCCTGTCTTTTGCAGATTTCACACAAAAGCACTCCAATGCATAACATGTTTTAAAAACATCATCTGATAAAATGCCAGGAAATTAGATAATAAAATGCAGGCAAAGCCCACTTCTCAATAACTGTTCAATTCATGTTTCTTTCATTAGGAGTTCTGAATCCTCATAAAACAATGAAATGGTGTTTTGTTCTTTTTTCTAAATTTAATTTCAATGAAATTAGTATTGTCTATGGTAACTTTTAAAATCATTGTTTATATGTCAGAATGACTGGCAAACTCCACGCATGGTATCCAGCACTTAGTTAATTGAGCAGGTGGATTTCAGTGGGCGTAAATTTATTGGAAGTTTGCCAGTTTTTATTAATTATTTTCTTGAACCTTGTTTAACAAATTCCTTATATAGTCTGGGTCTTGTTCTCCAAATACCTCATGACTTTCCACAGCCACACCTGCTCTCTGTAGTGTAAAGCACACTTTTTCTCATTGTGATGTTGCGTTGCTTCTTTGAAAAGAAATTATTGATCCCCATCATCAATATAAACAATCATATTTAAAAATACATAGTGCATGCAAATTCACTGATATTTAATTAGATACTCACTGTTAAAATGCCTGTAATCTGCAACTGTCTTGCCATACATGCCACCAGTTTAACATTGAAACATAGGCAAGGATGGCAGGAAAACACCAATGGTGCATCCAGTCTGCCTGACTTCCCTATTTAGCCCTAGGACCTACTGTCCCTCCAGTTCCTAGATGACCCACCCCCCCAAGCTCTGCCTGGTTCTGCCACTCCTAGCAAACGAAATACCCTTTGTACAGTCCCAACGGTGCTAGAAAACAGGTTTTGCCCCCACCACCTCAAACTGGCAGACTGTTCCATGGCACCACCACCTTATATGTATAATAATACTTCTTCATGTCCCTCTTAAACCGCCTTACAGTTAGTTTACCCTCATGTCCCTTTGACCATGAGGTAGTAGTCAAGCTAGAAAATTCCTAGCAGTTTACCTTGTTAATTCTATTTAGAAACTTGAAAGTCTCTTTAATATCACCTCTGTCTCTCGTCTGGTCTCCAGTGAGTACTGTTCAGTGCCTTGAGGTGTTCCTCCTAAGACCTGCCCTGTTGAACCTAAAACATCTTAGTCACCTGTAGTTGCAGCATCTCTAGCCTGTCCTTATCGTTCCTGTGATGAGAACTTCAGAACCGGGGGAAGTAATCTGGATGAGGCCTCATGAAAGATCTGTAAAGGGGTAGAATTACCACTTTCCTTCTTCTGTCAGTACCTCTCCTAATAGACCCCAGCATCCTGTTTGCCTTTCTATAGGCTTTGTTGCACTGGCTTGATTGTTTGAGGATGTTGCTGATGATAACTTCTAGGTCTTGTTCCTCAGCTGTTGTGCTGGGTCTTAACCTACCCATTTAATACTCATGTCTAGGGTTCCTGTTCCCTAGATGCATCAAATTGCACTTTTTGGCATTAAATTTCAACTGCCAAATCTTAAACCACATCTCTAGCCTCTGCAGGTCACTTTGCACTTCCCCGATTCCCTCATCACTATCCATTCTCCAACAGAGCTTAATGCCATTTGTGAAGAGACATAACCTACCCAGGATTCCCTCACCAATGTTGCTGATGACCACATTGAAGAGGACTGGACCTAGAACAGATTCCTGTGGTATCACACTTGTGACCTTCTTTTCTTCTGATTTAACCTCATTGACCACAGCCTTCTGCTGCCTCCCCATCAGCCAGTTACCTACTCAGTCCACTTTGATCTTAGCTGCTCCCACATCTTCTATCTTCTTCAGAAAGCATGTGTGAGGTACCAAATCAAAAGCCTTACTAAAGTCAAAGTAGAGCTAATCCACAGCATGGCTCCTATCTAATTCCCTCATCACCCAGTCAAAGAAAACTATCAAGTTAGTCTGATAAGATGTTCCTGCCGTGAATCCGTGCTGTTTACTATCCTGGAGACAGTTGCTGTCCTAGTAGTCCAAAAGCTCTTTTTTGATCAGTAACTCCATCAATTTCCCAACAGTAGAGGTAAGACTGACAGTTCTGTATTTCCCTGCTTGTTCCTTGCCCCCCCCCACACATGCAACAGAACTATGTCTGCCAAAGTGCCACCCTTTACCCTTTTGGCATTACCCCTTTCCTTAATGATGTTTTTTCTGCTGCCAGTTCCATGAGTATCCTTGGATGCAACCCATCATGTCACAGGGCCTTATCTATCTTTAGGACTGCCAGCCCTTCAGGACACTTTTGCTAGTTAAAATTGGCTGTTTCATCTCCTGGACCTTGTTAATGGCTGCACTGATATCACTCTCTGGCAAGGGCCCATCATCTTCCCTAGTGAAGACTGAGCAGAAGTAGTCAATGAGGATGGTTGCCTTTTGCCCATTCACTCCTATCACCCTTCCCCACTCAGCTAACCTTAAGAGTCCACCTCTTTTCTTCCTTATATAGCAGAAAAACTGTTTCACTCTACTCTTGACAGTCTCCACAATATGCAGTTCTGTGTCTGCCTTTGGCTCCCTAACCACCTTTTTGCCTCCCTAATTCTCAATAAATATTCTCCCCCTGCTTTTCTTTATATTTGCTGAAGGTCTTTTTCTTGATCCTCACCACTTCCCTGACCCTTGCCAGGAACCATAATGGTCTCTTGAACCTGTTTTTTTTGGTTACCATTCTCATGCATACCTTAGATGCCTCAGGAATTGCCCCTTTAAATGCCCCATCTTTCTTCCACCCGACTTATGTTATCCACCCCTACTAATTTATCCCTAACCAGTTACCTCAGCCTGTTGAAGTCTACTCTTCTAAAATCCAGGACTTCACCTCTAAATTGTGGCCTACCAGACCTGAGGGCCAGTTCAAACCAGAGTCATGATCACTGTTACCCAGTTGCTCCCATACTCCCATAGCTCATATCACCTCTGAGTTGGTACACACCATATCAAAAATTGTTGTCTGTCTGGTGGGTTCCTTAACTAGTTGTACCAATATACAATACTGGAATGTGTCCAGCAAGGCCTGACCTTTGGTACTCCTGGCCACTAGAATATCCCAATCTATGTACATCAGGTTCAGGTCACCCACCACCACCACTACTTCTCCCATTGCAGCTCCTCTTTCAGGTTCTTCCCTGAGCTCTATGTCCCTCTCCTCCCCTGCCCAAGAGGTCTGTAGATCACTCTCAAGCAGAGTTTCTTGCCTGAGGCTGCCATGACTTGCCTCCACAGCAACTTTGCTTCCACATTACTACCCCTGATGCACCCGTCTTCTACCACCTCAATGCCCTCCTGGATGAAAAAGGGCTACTCTGGACTGCTGCTGACATCCTCAGTAGTGATGGTGGCTTGAAGCTAAGCTCCTGATTCTGCCCAGCTAAATCAGCAGACATCCACCCCAGAATCCAAACAAAAAGGCAACTACTCACCCAGCTCAGCAGCAAGCATAGGCCCCAGCCAGAATATGAAATTATCTAACTTGCAGATGCAGTAACCATGGAGAAATGGGTCCAAACGTTGAAGCCACAGTAACTCGCCTTCTTGTGCATCAAATTACACACTGGGCTTCTGTGCAGAGGAAGAAGATATGTGACCTGCATTTCACAGGGACAGTTCTGCAGCAATCCTAGAAACATTAAAATGGATCAATAGCAATGTGGCAGAAATCTGCAGAGGCTTTAAAAAGTTAGAACAGCAGAAAGCAGTAGCTGAAGAGGCCATCTCTGATCTCTGGTTCAGATTGGATTCCTCAATTGACCTGCCTAGTATTTTACCACAACCATTAAGTAGTGACTCACATGCTAGATTCCACTTTAGAATAGCTCCCCCTGAACAAATTAAAGAATATTTTCTAAAACAAGACCCTAGGCCATACATTGCACATGATAATATTGACTACAGAGTAATAAAATTAGGAATTAACTCATTTTCTCAACCCCTAGCTGCTATTTTAAAAATGTTTCCCTGTGCTTTGGAGTTTTTTCATATAAATGGAAACAATCTATTATTAAACCAGTTCTTAAATGCGGTAACCCAGTGCTAGTTTCTAATTATCACCCAATCTCTATACTGGCCCCTTTATCAAAGATACTAGAAAAAATAATTTTAGACCAGACTACTGAACATTTTGAAAAATACAGATTGCTTACAGATTGCCAACCTGACTTTAAATCAAGGCATAATATGGAGATGGCCTTGGTGAGGTTCTTGGGCTGCATACAGAGTGCACATGATAAAGGGCGCTAGTGTAGCCATATTTGTGAATTTCAGCAAGGCCTTTGATCTGGTTGAACACCATTTGCTATATAATGTTCTCCTGGATTAGCATATTTCATACAATGTCATCAAATGGTATTCTGACTACCTCACTAACAGGTTTCACCGTACCGTAATAGAGGGTAGTTCATCCGCTCCTAAAGGGCTCACCTATGGGGTGCCATAGTAATCCATTTTGAGCCTGCTTATTTTTTCTTTATTCTTGAACACGGCACCAAACAGTTGCACTAAAACAATGATGACCTTATGTGCCGAGGATGCTGTAATTTATAGCATTAGTGATATACCTAGTGTTGCTAAGGAGAATGTTGAAACCAATTTCCATTTATTTCAGATTTGGCTTAAACGGAAGTGTATGGTGCTGAATTCTAAAAGGACTAAAGTTATGCTTTTTTTTTCTGGCCCCCAAAAATGGGAACATATTAATCCTAAAGTCTATTTTAATGGTGAAACCACTGAGTTAGTGGAACGTTTTAGATACTTAGGCATTACTTTAGATCCTCATCATTCCTTTGAATTACATATTAGCAACCTTGAAAAAAATTCTACGTCAAAGACTTGGACTCTTGTACACAGTCAAACCAAATCTCACCACTGAGTCCAGGAAATTGCTCTCCCACAGCTTTCTCTTAAGCCTTCTAGACTATGGATTAATTATCTATACAGCCACCACTGATAAGCTCTTGGATAAACTCAGGGTTACGTATAACTCAATCCTTAGATTCATGACAGGTTTACCAAGTCGAACACACCACTATGATTTGTTAAAATGTTCAAAGTACTAATCCCAGGATATGTTTTAGAATGGGGATTCTCTTTTTTAAGGGTACCATAGACCACCTTCCTTCTTCTGTTAATGATCTCTTTACAAGATCAACTAATCAATGTGGAACTCGTTCCCAGAGTAGATTTGCATTTACCTTATCTCTCTTTAAGAAAGCTTCTGGACAAAGGTCATTATTGTACAGAGCTCTCTTCTTTTTCAATGCTCTTTCTTCAAATATAACAAACTGTTTGACAGTTCAAATTTTAAATACATACTTAGAAAGTGGTTTGATGTTCAATATGAATGTACCTGTTTCACATCTTAGAATATGTACTGTTATTCAATCTGTATATTGTACAATGTTAGTATAGTTTGTTCATTCTAATCGGTTGTATGTTTTTATGTTTTTTGTTTTATGTTAAACTTGTCGCATGTGAAAACAAGCAGTAGCGTTCATCATGCCTACAAGAATAAAAAATAAAATAAAGAAATGAAATGAAAGCCAGTGCCTTAATCTGTACAGAGCTTTACTTGTGCCAATGAGAGATATCTGACAGCCTGGGCAGAGGATGCTGAGGCCAAAGGGAAGAGGAAGAACATATTTTTTTTTTATTTCCCGAGGGCTGTGAAAGCCTGACATAGATGAATATTTAAAAACATGGCTATAAACAGAGTTGCAGCTGCCTGAAGAGTTCCAGACTGAAAAAGAACGGGCGTACCTTGCCCAGGTTCCAAAACCCAAACTGGGAGCTCCACCATGCTGTACTCTGGTAAAGTGATCTCCTGGTCCATCTATCTCCACCCCCCATTTCCATGCTAGCCTACTTGTGTTTAAAGCTCTCACCCCTCTTTTTCCACTCTTGCCTCTCACACCTTCCCCACTCTTTACCTAGGAAGTTTTCTTCCCACACTTCAAGCTCCTCATTACTTTGTTCCTCCTACTAGCAGGGGATATAGATACATAGGCGGTGTCGGCAGATAAGGGCCTATGGCTCACCCAGTCTGCCCATTTGAGCTTGTAAGTTCAGTTTATATTTTCCTAGAAGTCTGTTGCCCCTGACCTCCAGAATTCCTTTATGTCTATCCCATTCATTCTTAAATCCCGTGATTGTTTCAGCCCCCACCAGTTCCTCTGGCAGGGTGTTCCACTTGTCCACCACCCATTCTGTGAATAAATTCTTCCTCACGTTTCCTCTGAATTATCCTCCCTCCAACTTCATCCCATGCCATCTAGTTCTGGAACATCTTTTTTGCTTAAAATAGTGTATTCCTGCACCCTGTTCCTCCCTGTAAGTTACTTGTATGTCTCTATCATATCCCCTCTCTCCCTCCTCTCCTCCAGTGAGTACATGTTCAGTTCCTTCAACCTGTCCTCATAGGACTTGTGATGCAATCCATGCACCATCTTTGTTGCCCTCCTCTGAACCTTCTCTATACTGTCTATGTCCTTACAATAGTAAGGACTCCAGAACTGTACACTGTACTCCAGGTGGGCCCTCACTATTGTCTTGTATAGTGGAATTATGACTTCCCATTTCCTGCTGGTGATGCCCCTGCCTATGCATCCCAGCATCCTATTTGCTTTACCTGCTGCCTTGTCACACTGTTTCCCTACCTTGATGCCATCAGAGATGATAACCCCAAGATCTCTTTCCTGCTTGATGCATGCTATATCCTCACCCCCCAACTGATATATTGTGCAATGGTTTTTTTGCCCCATATGCATTATCTTGCACTTCTTTGCATTGAATTTCAACTGCCAAATCCCTGACCATTCTTCATGTTTCTGCAGGTCCCTTCTCATTCTGTCTACACCCTCTGGTGTGTCTACTCAATTACAGAGTTTTGTGTCATTAGCGAACAGTGAAATTCTACCTTCTAGGTCCTGCGCAATGTCATTGATGAAGATGTTGAATAGGACCAGTCCCAGAACTGATCTCTGTGGTACCCCACTGGTCACTCTTCCCTCTGTGGAGTGACAGCCATTTACCACCACCTTCTGTGTCCTGCTGCCTAGCCAGTTACCTACCCACCACACTACTGTCCTGCCCACACCCATATTCCCCAGTTTGTGTAATAGTCTTCTATGTGGCACAGTGTCAAAGGCCTTGCTGAAGTCCAGATAGGCCATGTTGACTGCCTTCCCCCAATCCACCTCCCTAGTCACCCAGTCAAAACATTCAACAAGGTTGGTCTGACATGACCTCCCCCTGGTGAAACCATGCTGCCTTGATTCCTGTAGTCCATTGACAACCAGATGTTCCACCAATCTCTCCTTCAGTAGTGCTTCCATGATCTTCCTCACTACTGAAGTGAGGCTGACTGGTCTGTAGTTCCCCGCTTCCTTTTTGTTCCCACTTTTGTATAAGGGGACTACATCTGCTGTCCTCCAGTCTTTGGGTACCTCCCCTGTTTCCAGTGATCAGCTAAACAGGATAGCCAGAGGTTCAGCCACCACCTCTCTTAGTTCTTTAAGGACCCTGGGGTGCACTCCATCTGGCACCATTGCTTTATCAGCTCTTATTACTTTCAGTTCCTTCAGGACCCTTTCTTGTGTAAAGGGACTTGTGTCCATTTCTGCACCATTCTCACCCCTTGTACTCCCTTCAGACCCATTACCCTCTTCTTCCTCAGTAAAGACTGAGCAGAAATACCTGTTCAATATGTCAGCTTTACTGTTGTCATCCTCCACATGCCCCCATCCTCCCCTTCAGTCTCACTATCCTCTCTTTGCCTTTCTTTTTAACTTATGTACCTGTAAGGTTTTGTCCCTCTACCCACTGATTTTGCAATGTGTTCTTCTGTCTGAGCTTTGGCTTCCCTTACTGACCTCCCTGCCTCCCTTTGCTTCTCTTGGTACTTCTCCCTATCCCCTTCTGCCTGTGTCTTTTTGTATGGCCTGAATGCAATCTTTTTGGCTTTCACTTTCTTTGCTACCTCTTTGAAAAACCATAATGGTCTCCTCTTCCTTTTCCTCTTGCTAACCTGCATAATGCATTATTCTGTTGCTCTTGTAATCCCCATTTCAAATACTGCCCACTGTTCCTCAACCCCTGATTCCTGCCCCATTCCCCTTAATGCCTCTTTCAAGTATCTCCCCATTTTCCCAAAATCTGACCCCTAAAATCCAGGAAACGTGTTTTTGTGTGGTTTGGTTCTGCTCTTTCTGTGAGTTCATTCCACAATGACTGGTGGTCACTGTTCCCCAGGTGCTCCCCCACTGTTACCCCCATCACACTGTCCCTGTTTGTGAGCACAAGGTCCAGTATTGCCTTCTGCTGAGTTGGTTCCATGACCAGTTGCTTGAGGAAGGCACCCTGAAGGGAGTCCAGGATAAATCTGCTCCTAGTTGATGCTGCTGCTGGGATGCTTCAGTCTATGTCTGGAATATTGAAGTCTCCAACCAGTACTACCTCCCCCTTGTCTGCCATCCTTTGGATGGCTAGCATCAGCTCCCTGTCTGTTTCTTTCTCCTGTGCTGGTGGTCTATAGACCACACCTGTGCGGATGGCTGGCCCCATTTTCCTTTCCAGCTTAACCCACAGTATCTCTCCCCCAATTTGTTCATCCTGGATCTCTGTTGCCCTTATGTCATTTTTCACATACAGTTCCACACCTCCTCCTTTTCTGCCTGCCCTGTCTCTTCTGAATATGTTGTAGCCAGGTATGGCAATCTCCCAGTCATGGTTATCATTACACCAGGTTTCAGTGATGGCCACAATGTCCTGACTGCACCATGACAGCCTCCAGATCTTGTATCTTGTTGCTAAGGCTCCTGGTATTTGCACACATGGCTTTCCGTGATTTGACCTCCCTAGACTGTTTCACTGTGCTACTCCAGACCCTTCCTTGGTTGTCCTTTATCCCTGGTTCTCCTTGCTTTCTGCCCTTCTGCTGAATTTTGCCCCTTTTCTGCCTATCCACCTCTTGGGCGCTAATCTCCATCTTTTGCACACTGTTTTGTAGAGATAGCCACTCCTCTGGTTTACTGGTTCCACTGCTAGCTGTGGGGGGTGAGCAAGTAGGTACCCTCCTTGCTGACCTGCCACCCCCCTTTGCTAGTTTAAATGCTTGTCAATGTAGTATTTAAACTTATTATTGAGTGCTTGGATTTCCCTCCAGGATGGATGCAGGCCATCAGGCTTGAACAAACCTCCATCCCTCCAGGTGGGCCCCCAGTCACCAATGAATCCAAACCCTTCCTCACAGCACCAGTTCTTTAACCATGAGTTAAATTCCTGGTGCATGCACCCCTATGCTCTTCCTTGCCTCTTGCAGGTAGTACTTCTGAGAAAGTGACAGAAGTAGCTGCTTGCTTGAGACCCCTCTCCAATTTCCTAAACTCTTCCTGAACTTCCTTTGGCTCCCCATTTGCCAGGTCATTAGTACCTAGGTGGATAATGACATCCAGCTCACCCTCCCGTCTTGCCTTCCCAGTGATCCCTAGGATCTTCCTTCCATCCGTCCATGCCATGGCACCTGGTAGGCACCTCACCTCCCTGTCCTCCCCCTCCTGTGTTCCTAGCTGGATCCCCTTATGATTGAATCCCCCACCAGGATTCACTTCCTCCTACTCCTCTGGGGTCCACTGCTTTCCCCGCTGAGGTCACCTCCTTGGCTAACCTCCACATCCTTTCCTTCTACTTCTCTGGGTACCTCTATTTGGTTCTCCCCATTTGCCAGTGTGGCATATGAGTTCTTGAGTGGAATAGGATCTAGGATGTGCCTCTGCCTGACTGCTCTAACCCTCCATGAGCCCACTGTTATCCAAGTGCTCCTCGTTTGAGGCATCGTTTGAGGCAGTTGCATTGGACTGAGTGGTCTCTGGATAGGGGTGATGGTACTCCTGACCCAGTTTACTTCCACTCTGAGTCTGGCTACCTCATCCTGCAGTCCAGAGAGATGCATGCAGATAGGGCAGCACCTCAGTATCCAGAAGGTCTGCCTGAATATGGCTGCCCCACAGCCACTGCATTGCACCACTCCCCACATTATACTGCAGTTATACTGTTATTCCACTACTTGTCTGCTACTGAAGCTCTCCTAGTTCTCTTTTTATTAATTTACTGTCGTAAAAATCCTGCCACTGATCCTCAGATACTTTTCTTTTTAAAAAAAGAAAATAAACCAATAAATAAATAAATGAGTCAAAACACTTGTGCTGAGGTGGGCTTCTTCACCTTATGCCCCTCCTACTCCACACCCCTACTATACCCTGTGTTTAGCTCCTGTCAATCAGATTTAACAGGGCATATAATTAAGGGTTGGGGAAGGGGAGGGAGCGAAAATGTGCAGCAATTAAAGACGGCAAAGAAATACACCACCACTACGTTTTAAATTTTCAACAGCCCAAAACAATTCTAAGTGAAGACAACAAAGAAAGTACAGTGTCACTAAAAGCCCACAATCAAAGTTTAAAAGAAAAATAGCAATTACCAGTTACTGTAAAGCACTGAATTGAATATGTTTCCTTCCCCTTCTAGCTTCTTCTGAGAAAAAAATATAAATATAAATATATATATATATATATATATATATATATATATATATATATATATAGATGGAGATATAGATATAAAGATATAAAATGTAACCCTGGCCCAGTCTCCTCCCTATACTCACAAATTTCTTGCGGGCTGAAATGAGCCCATTTAAATATCAGGCACATCCTCCCTAAACTTACATTGTTGCAGCCATTAACCTTTGACATCTCTCCTGACATTCTAATAATTTCTGAATCATGGATAGAGATGGGTGAAGTGGCCCTAATTCGCTCTGCGAAGTGATTCACGGACTGCTGCGCAATACGAAGCAGAGTACTTTGCATTATAATGGGTAAGGCAAAGTCCATTGAAAACAATGACTTTGCATTACTCTGCCTTCCCAAACCACTACTCCACCAATTCTTAAGGCAAGGTACATTAAAAACAATGTACTTCGCCTCACTTCATCTTGTTTTTAATCTCCAAAGGCAAATTTTGCAGTGATTCATGGGATTTCAGGTCACATGGCCTCTAAATTGTTCTGCACAGCCTCGGTTTGGGGTAGTGTGTGTAGGAAGCTGTAGGAGACAATCTGCTCTGAGAGCTCTCTGTGATTCAAACCTTCTAAAAGCTGTTAAAAAAGCCTTTTTGAGTAATTTATTTTTGCTGAAACTTTAGTTCATCGATTATAGGAAACCCTCCTGTGCTCATATCATAGAGTGGTTATTGTTTGTGTGTGGATTTTGAATGTTATGTACAACATTCAGTCTGTATACTGAAAAACAGTGGAAGTGTGCTTTCTTTGGGTAAGGGGTGTATCTGTGGTGTAGATAGATTACCCTGGAGAAAAAGACAGTGCTTTCTGTTTTGGTGATATTTTTCTTGTATAACTGTGTTAATGTACACACAATAATATTTTCAATAATTTTTACCATTTTTTTTGCTGATTGTTCTGGTGCAGCAGTGCATAATTTTAGTTTGTTTAAAATATGTGGTTATATTACTGAAGTTTTCAATTTGCTACACATTACTTAAGTGTATGAGTATGTGTGTGATGCGTGACATCAAATCAGACACCTTTTATTGTGGCTCATAATAATTTCAGCAATGTGAACCTGCTATCCACTGCAGCTGTGTGAGTTTTGGACTTCGTTGTGGTATCTTTACTGGTACTAGTACTAGTGACTGTTACTGCAGCAGTGCAGTACACTGTCCCTCCCCCCGTGGCCTGCCCCAACCGGCAAATGTATTCTTTTCCAGAATTGAATTTCTGATGGTGAGCACTGGTTAGGTGTTGTGCCTTTGTGTCTGTATCTCTCCGTGTGCAGCACAATCTTAATCTGTCTGTGCATTTGCATCTCTTTAGGGCTCAATTTCCATCTGTAACTTAAGTCACAGTTGTTTCTTTGGCTCCCCTTCAGAGTACTGGACAGGTGTGGTGCATAATTCTGCATGAACATTGTACTCATTAGTATGTGTTTTTAAGTCAGGAGTCACTCGTGATACAAATCACATTCTTCATCATCAAGGTCACAATTGCAATCACAAATCATGATTCACGATCATGTCACGATTCACAACACTAATTTTTTGACTAGTTATTTTGATGTATTGTAAGCATGTTTTGTAGTATCTCTACAGGCTTCACCACCCCACCATTGTACTTTTTAATGAGCATTTTTATGTCAGGGAGTTTGTGCTACAGCTCATCGGGGAAGTACAGCCATAGGCATTTGCATTACCAATACAGTTCCATATTGCTTTTCTCACACCATCGACACTGAATCATGTTCTTCATCATCACGGTCTCAAATAGTCACAAATCATGATTCATGATCACGTCACAAATCACATTATTTTTTTTACTAGTTACTTGGATGTATTGTAAGCAAGTTTTGTAGTATCTCTCCAGGCTTCACCACTCCACCATTGTACTCATTAATAAGCATTTTTAAGTTGGAGAGTTTTATGCTACAGCTCATTGGGGAAGTACATCCATAGGCATTTGCATTGCTTCCCATACAGCATGTGAGTTACAGTACTGTAAGTAGTGGTGGGCAAAGTGCCCACAATTTGCTCCTCAAAGTAATTCACTGAGTAACACAGAATCCACGGAAAGCTCCACAATGTAAATCGGAGTACTTCACTTCATAATGAGGAACGCAAAGTCAATTGAAACCAATGACTTTGCATTATTCCGCCTTCCCAAAACCACTTTTCCACCAATTTTGAGGTGAAGTATATTAAAATCAATGTAATTCACCTCACTTTGCCCTGTAATTGAACTCCAAATGAAATTCTGCAGTTATTCATGGGATTGCAGGTTACATGGGCTTTAGGTTGTTTGGCACAGCCTCAGTTCTGGCCTGGGTAGTGTGTGTGCAGTAGTAACTGGAGACAGTTTGCTCTCAGAGCTCTGTGATTCAAATCCTCTAAAAGTTGTTTAAAATGCCTTTTTGAGTAATATTTTTGCTCAAAATTTAGTACATCGATTGTAGGAAACCCTTCTGAGCTCATATCATTGAGTGTTTATTGTTGTGTGTGGATTTTGAATGCTAATTTAGAACAGTCAGTCTGTGTACTGTGATATGTGCTTTGGGGAGGGGCGTATTTGTGGTGTAGGTAGATTAACTGGGAGAAAAAGGCAGTCTTTCTGTTTTGGTTATATTTTTCTTGTATAACTGTGTTATTGTACACACAGTAATATTTTCAGTAATTCTTGAAATTTTTTGCTGATTGTTGTGGTGCAGCAGAGTACAATTTGTCTGTATAAAACATTTAGTTATATTACTAAATGTTTTCAATTTGCTATGAATTACTTGAGTGTGCGTGTGAGTGTGTGCAATGCGTGCCATTAAATCAGACACCTTTTATTGTGTTATAGAGTAATTGCAGCAGTGTGAACTTGCTATCCAATGTACCTGCATGAATTTTTTGTACTGCTTTGTGGTATCTTTACTGGTAGTGGATTGTTACTGCCGTGCACTAATCCCCCAATTGGCAAAATGTATTCCTTTCCAGATTTGGATTTGTGACTTGTGAGCACTGGTAAAGTGTTGTTGTGCCTTTTTATATGCATCCCCTGAGTGTGCAGCACAATCTTAATCTGTCTGTGCATTGCATGGCACCATTAATTCTGGGAGATTGCATTTCTTGTTACGCTCTCATTTCACTTCGTCAGCACTGGGGAATTTTCTGGACACAAGATAGTAGCATTTTGGGGATGCACATTAATTCTGGTGACTCTGTGTGTGACCTGATCCCTGCGCGCATGACTGAGTGCACCATTCATTTTGGGAGACTTTGCATTTCACTCTCTTACACTCTCTTTTCACTTCATCAGCACTGCAGAGTTTTCTGGACACAAGACAGTAGCACTTTGGGGATGCACGTTCATTCTGGTGACTGTGTTGGTGGGATGCTGCCAGTATTGTTGTCACTCCACTTTACTTCATGTTTAAGGTGGAATGACAACGCAAAGTAATAATAACAAGGTGAAGTGAGCCTTTTCTATAGGGCACTCCGCATAGCAAAGTGCCAACACGAAAGTGACCACTTTGAGTTCACTTCACCAGCGGATTTTAAATTTGCTGCACCTCTAATCATGGATAAAATCCAATATTTCTGATTCAAGTGACTCAATACCAGGCTACTCCCTCCTCCACCAGGACAGCAGCACCAGAGGTGATGGCATTGCTATGTATATTGCATGGGACTGATACCATGCTTCTAAGGGTCACCACTGACATATTCCATGCAATGGACCAGGGTCCTGTGACAGGAGCAGTCTTCACGGATCTCATAAAGGCATCTGACCTTGTCAATCACCAGCTTCTTCTGGCAAAACTAAATAAGTTTGGCATTGATGTCAGTTCCCTTGCCTGGTACTCTAACTATCTGTCTAACCAGATGAAATGTGTCAAGTGGGC
This sequence comes from Neoceratodus forsteri, assembly GCA_016271365.2. Taxonomy (NCBI): domain Eukaryota; kingdom Metazoa; phylum Chordata; order Ceratodontiformes; family Ceratodontidae; genus Neoceratodus; species Neoceratodus forsteri. The sequence continues at coordinate 590,623,799 of CM028133.1, read as the reverse complement.
TGGTGTCACTTCCTCTTTATCACTTATCAGTGACGGAGTCCCCAAGGGTCCCTCCTGGATCCTCTCTTGTTTTCTATATTTATCAATGAACTTCCCCACAACTGTGGTAGCACATTGGTACCACTCTATGCCGATGATGCCATCCTCTATAGATCTGACTGCTCCATCTCCTCCATCAAGACTAACCTTGAGTATGATTTTCAGTCACTGGAAACCTGGTTCTGTGAAAACTTACTGGTGCTCGACACCAAGAAAACAAAGACAATTTTGTTCTATCACACATCTTTCGACCTGACTAACCTGCAACCCCTAGTAGTCAACTCCTCAGCAGGTGAAGCACTCGAGGCAGTATACTCCTTTAAATACCTTGGAATAACATTGGATGAACATCTCTCATCTAAAGAAGATGCTGATAGGGCAATCAAGGCTACCCACCAAAAGTTGGGTCTACTCTACTGAACTGCCCCAGTACCTGACCCCATAAGCCAGGAGAACAACTGCATCAGTCACTCTACTCCCGGGTCTATTCTATGGAGCCCCCTTACTTCTTTCAGCTAAGCAGTCTATCCTGTCCAAATTAATGCAGGCCTATCATGGGGTTGATCATTTTGCAGCTGATGTTCTGGTTCACGTGCATCACTGTGATGTACTCCAAGCCCTATGCTGGCCACCCTTTGAGGCAAAGCTTGACTTTCCCTTACTCTGCATTACATTCAAACTCATCCATCTCCCCTCCCCACCCATTCTCTCTGACCTGCTTGTGTGGAAACCATTCTCAAGGCCCCTACACTCCTCCCATCTCCCATTGTTAGCCTTTCCCAAATCCTTTTCCTTTTTAGCACTGCCCAAATGGAACAACATCACTAAACAATTACTATCCAGTTTTTCTGTACCCTAGTTCAAGACATGCTTCAGAGAAATTTTCTTCCCTTCCTCAATCTGCACCTGTAAATAAGCCCACCTGATACCACAATCAAATTCCTTCTCCCCAGCCTAATCTCATTATTACTCTTTCTCTCACACGCTCTCTCTCTCTCTTCCTCAACCTATTTCACAGTCCATTTTATATTTGTATGTATCTTTATATTGATATTTATGTCTGTAAATACAAAGTCTCTCTATAAGTTTACTAACACAGAATGTTTATTGTGCCTCCTTGGCCTACTTCACAACCTAGGCTGCTTTGCATTTTTGCCATGTAGTAATCTCTAGTTTTGTAATCCCTACCCTCACCAGGATCTGTTTAATTCCACTTATTATTCTATGACTGTTTATGTAAATTGTTACACTACCAGCCATTCTGTAACCATTATTCTGAATTGCTGTTGTTGGAAATGTACTTCCCAGGTAGCCCCTGAAAAGGGGATATGTTTTTTCAAAGTGGGCTTACCCAGTCATCAAAATTCAAATAAATAAATAAGATAGTGCCTCCTCCATCCAATTCACACCAGTACTCACCACATTCCTCCCTAGGGCCTACAAACCACTTCTGATGTATTTTTTTTTATTTATAATTTCTATTTTTTATCTCTCCTGCTTTTCTGCCATCATGTTCCACTCCTTCAGGCCACTCATCTTTGCGTCCAGACTCCTGACTCAGGATCTGCCCCTAGAGTGCCCCCTCCTGCCATTTGCACAGCTGAGTCTGTCCTGGTTTCGGTGGTCTGGGGCAAGTGGTGTGATCATCATCTAGGGCCGCAAGGGTATATTTTCCTGTCCTGTGTTCCCTCACCCAATCCCCTGGGATGCCAGCGCTTAGGACTGACATCCAGAGAGGTGACATGCTGACCCATGTCTTTCTCTCATGTGCCGTATGATGTCCCCACTCCCTGACTCTGATGTCAGAGCTGCCAATCCCTTCAAGGGCCAGTGCTTCCACCGTCTCTCTACGGGGATGTTGGATGCTGTTGTGTCCTTGGTATCCCACTCCTGAGGGAGGAGACCATTCAGTGGGATGCTTGATCCTCCCCCCCACCAACCCCCGGCTACCCAAGCTCATTCCCGAACCTGGGTCACCGGCATAGCATGAGGTGTGGCGTCCAGTGCCTCAACCCTCAGCGCCACTGGGCCGGTGAGCTACTTCTGATAAATGTTTCTGCCCTGCTCCTTAACCATTTTTGGAGCAGGGATTTACTGCTGCTCCTCTAATTTTTCTCCTTCCTCTATCACAACTCTACTGTCTACACTTCAGTTTCGCTCTTCTTCTGGTGAACTGTATATACTGGGTGATTTTAATGTGAACTGGCTTTGCTCCACACAAAATAAAACTTAAAATGAAATTGCACTGCTTAGATAACCCAGTTACTAAGGGAACCCACCCATCTAAACTCCAAATCCCTAAATAAGTCCTTAATTGACTGGGTTCTCACCTGCCACCCACATTGTACTGTTGCTGCTAGTACACTCCTGATGCCTTAAGTGATCACCACCTAGTATATACTCTTCACAAATTCTGTCACCCAAAAGCCCCCCTGAAAATATTACTGATCCACTTGTATAAATCCTTGGATCTGGACCCTGTTCTAAATGACCTCTCTCACACTGATTGGTCCTCCATCTCCCTATCTTGCTCCTTTGATTCATTCCACCCTGGAATGTTTTAATTCCAAGTTACTCGCTATCTAGGATCGCTATGCCCCTCCCAAATCATACTCATTTATGTGGCTCTCTCCTCTCTTGGGTTTCAGCTGAGCTGTTAGGTTGTCTACATGCCTGAGATCTGGCGTGGAAATTGTACAATCAAACTGGCTCCTCTATAGCCCTCTAAAAATACTGCACTTTCGGAAGTGCTTGCACTAGGGCAATTAGACTGGCCAAAACCTAATACTTCTCAACCAAGTTCAATTCTAACATCAACCACCCATCTAAATTCTGGAAGGTTGTTCTCTCTTTGTTCTCTCCTGCTTCTCATCCACCACCTCCTGTTCTGAAAGTGGGTGATATCTCCCAATCTGATCCCCTCACTGTGGCCATTGAGTTTAACAATTTTTTTACCTCTTGTGCCTCCTCACATCTTTCCAGTCTCATTCCATTTTCAGATCCTCCCCCTCTTAATCCTACTCTCACAGATCCCCCCTCATCCTTCTCTTTCTTTCCTTTATCCCCATTTGATGTTCTAAATGCTCTTCTGGCCCTTAACCCCAGTACAGGTAAGTGCCTCTCTGGTCTCAACTCCAGAATTCTTTACCTCTCTCCCTTGCTGTTGCTATTTCATTTGCTTCTTTATTAACTCTACTGTATCTTTCTCTCTTGCTGCTGTCCCTTCTCGCTGGAAACATGCCTCTGCTATTCTCCTTGCTAAAGGTGGTGATTCCTCCTACCCTGGAAACTACTGGCCTATCTCTCTACTCCTTATTCTTGCCAAGCTATTGGAATGTATTGCTCTATCCCAACTCTCTTCCTACCTTGATTCCTCCTGTTTCTTCATGGCTTACCAGTCTAGCTTCCTCAAACACTACTCCATCACCTCCTCCCTCCTAAGGCTTTCTGATTCCATACTCATTGGGGTGGGCCAGGACTTCATCATCTCTACTATCTTTATCGATCTGGCTATGATATTCGATATGGTCTCCCACTCCCTTTTGCTAACTAAACTCACTGCTGATGGGCTCTCTAATGCAGCCACCAGTTGATTTCATGCCTACCTAGTGGGTAGATCACAATCCATTCAGTTTAGTGATGCAAATTCCCCTCCACTTCCCAATAACACTGGTGTTTCTTAAGGCTCTGTGTTGGGTCCTTTACTTTTCTCGATCTTCCTAAACGACCTTCCCACTGCCTGCCCTCTCACTTCCATCCACATGTATGCAGATGATCCTGCCCTGTTTGCATCTGGCTCTTCCCCTTCTGATGTAGCATCAAAACTTCAGCATGATTTTGACAAAGTATAGCTCTGGTTTTTCAAACCAAATATTTTTAAAGGCATGGGGTCATGTTGCTTAAAACAAAACCGCATGGCAAGGAATGGTACAAGCAAAAGGGCGTGCACTGCAATAACGTTGGGTAAAACATTGACAAGACGTAAAGAGCACACACCCTTAAAAACAATGGGCTTCCCTGCTTTTGCGTGGGGGCTTTGCCCCCTGCACCCCCCATGTGTGAACATTTTGTGAAAAGGAGACCTTCTGGACACAGCATGGCTTATGCCACATGCTTTATAAATTTGAACTGCAGCCAACATGACTTTACCTAGAGCAAAGGCATGTGGGATTGTGTGGCAACCATAATAGCAATCCTGGCTACAACATTGCAATGAGAACAACTTAACAGTGTGGCAGATGCTAGTGCACCTTTGTATTAGGATGCTGTGTGATGGGACACAATGGTGACTCGGGAGGAGAAAATGTGGTGCCAAAATTATCCCTGGCTTTGATGACTATACTGCAGTGTAGCTGTACTGGAAAGTAAACAAGGAAGAGGTTATCATTGCAGAAAACCTTTCAGGTAATGGCAGTAAAGACAACGGTGGGCAGACAAGGGGGGGGGGCATTGTGCATGGACCTTGACTTATGGGTGAGAGACAGTGGGGGGAAGTGCTTCATGTTACTGATGTTTCCATATGTTGTAATTAATGAGGGGGGATATCTGTTACAACCCAGCCAGACCCGTTTGCCAGAGAGCATTAGTGCGTATTCTCTAATATGCAAAGCATTTAAGTGTAGATTCTGGCATCACCCTGACTACTGCATTAGTACTTGCTGAGTGGGTGGGGCGGGTGGATCACCAGAAGACACATTCGACTTATTCCAGTGGGCTCCCTAGCCTGCAGGGTCTGCAGGCTCAAAATGGGGAGGCACCCAACTGAGGGAAACCTTGGGAGGGTAGTCTCTCCACGGGCTCTCAGAGCCCAAATTGCTGGCATGCTAAGGGGCCTATGGGCTGTTCACTGAAACAGTTGTCCCACTGCACAACTACTGTGTTAACTGTTTATGTTTTTGCACCGCTTAAGTAGTGGGTGCCTTATTTTAGTTTTGTTTGCTTTGACACAAGACACATTCTCCGTGTACATGGAGGTAAAGAATGAGGTAGGCCAGGTAAATATTTGGAAACATGTCCATGATATGCAGATGTCACTAGGCCATTCACTAAGAAGAATGGTCATAGCAAAGTACAAGAGGTATCCTAACTGTCCATTATCTGAAATAAGATCATAGTCTAAAGCTAAGTTCTATATAGGGGGAGTTGTACATATCTGAGATGACAATGGGTGACCTCACAATCATATCGTATAATGCCAAAGGGAGCGGCACAGTAGTGAAAAGGGCAAGAATCCTTGTAAAGGGGTAAATATGATACTGTGCTATTGCTGGAAACATGTCTGTCAAAGGATGTGCACATGAAGCTCAGGTGTGGCTGAGTGGCCACATCACACCTTAGAAGCAAGAAAGCTGGTATAGTGATTCTGCTATGTAAAGGTATTCCCTGGCAGTTAACAAAATCATACACAGATAAAAAAGGAAGGGTGGCAATTGTATCTTCAAGGCAGGGATACAATATTGTTCATACTGTGAATGCCTACTGTTCCACCCCAGCCACATCTATTTAGTTTCAAACTCCTGCTCAATAAGATCGAATCCTATCCCCACGTCTTTTAATCCTGGAAGGATACTGGAACACAGTAGAGGAACCCACAGCAGACAAATCCTCAGGGGCACAGAACTCAGGCAAGTGGGCAGCAAAGACCCTCCACAGGCTGAGGGCTGAAATGGGGCTCATGGACCTATGGAGGGAATTAAATCCTACTACAAGGAACTTCACATTCTTTCCTCACCCAAACCAAAGTTATTCTCGAACTGACAGATTTTTTATGTGCAGAGGGCAGGATTTGAAACAGTCTAAGACTGCCCTATAGGCCCAATACCAATATCTGACTATGCACCGATAACACTGACTTTAAGGTTTGGGGGTTAGAAATAGTCCCAGTGGCACTTCAACACTAGCCTTCTCAGTGATGAACAGCTTCACACACAGGTGTCCCACGTGATTAAGCAATACTTGAAGTTCAACATCATGAATGACTCAGCTCCCCCAATCGTTATGTTATTGATGGGCTAAAGGTCGTTTAACTAGGCCAGATAATCTCATATGCATCAAATGAGAAGAGGCAGGTCATGGTTAAACAAAATAAATTAGCAGAGCAGCTCTTTGCCATGGAGCTAGAGCACAAACAATCCAGGGGCAGGGAGCTTCTCAACAAAATACAAAGGGTGAGGGACAAGCTCTGTTCTCTGCAACAGAGAAAAGTAGAAGCAGAAGTCCATTACACAAATAGAACTTATTATGAGCAGAGGGCTTGAAAGCAAGGCACCCTCTAGCCTTCAGGTTAAAAAAGCAGTAAGCAGAGATAGTGGTCTGAAAACTGAGAGATACAACTATAGGGGGACACATAGTGGGCCCAAGGGAAATTGCCCAGACATTCAGTAAATTTTATGAGAATCTCTATCAAAAGGAAGAGAACAATGACACTGCATACAGCACTTCTTTACCCAAGCACAGCTCCCACAGCTAATGGAGGAAAAGAGGAATCTGTTAAATAAGCTGTTTAGTAGACTGGAGATAGATGTAAATGTAAACTTTATTTTTTAAGCACCTTTCAAATATCAAGGCACTGTGCAATAAAATAAATCGAATAAACAATCAGATAAAACATACAGCTAACATTTTTTAAAAAGCTTCTGAAAAAGCCTTATAAAACAAACACATTTTGGGCTCTGATTTAAAACTCAAGACGGTCAGGCATTCTCTTATCCGACGAGGTAAAGAATTCTACAGGATAGGAGCAACGTAAGAAAAAGGATGTGCCCCAGATGTTTTTAACCGAATCCTGGGAATCTCCAACAATCCCTCGTCAGTGGATCGGAGTGAGCAGGAGGAGCAGTAGGGAGTAAGGAGATCTTGTAGATACTGGGGTTCCTGTTCATGTAGGGCTTTATAGGTCAGTAACCCGACCTTAAAGGCGATCCACCACTGTACCAGCAGCCAGTGCAGTTCACACAGCACAGGCATAATATGACTAGTTCTAGATGTCCTGGTCAAAAGCCTGGCTGCAGCATTCTGCACTATCTGCAAGTGATGGATATCAACCACCGGAAGCCCTAGGTAAAGGGCGTTGTAGTAATCAAGGCAGGTGGTTATGAAGGCGTGGACCAATGTAGGAAGGTCAGCTGGAAGAGCCAGGTGTTTCACCTGTGCGATATTCCTAAGATGGTAAAAGGAAGACTTGATGATGGCAGACATCTGTGATTTCAGGGTCAAGTCATCATCAAAAATAACACCCAGGTTACGCTTCCAATCTGAGGTCAAGAGCTGGACACCATCAAGCCATAGGCCTGAGGGAAGCCCAGCCCTAGGACCCACCTCAAGACGACCCGGATCCACAACCAACACTTCAGTCTTATCCAGATTTAACCTCAGCCAACTAGTGCTCATCCAATCTCTGATTTCAGCTAGACAGTTGTTAAGCACAGAGATCACATCATCCTGCCCGGGAATAAAGGACATATACAGTTGGGTATCATCTGCATAGAAGTGAAAACCCAAACTGTATAGCCTGATGATATCTTCTAATGGCAGCATATACACTGCGAACAACATTGGTGCCAATATGGAGACCTGCAGCACCCCACAGGACAGGGAGAGGGTATCAGATGAATAAATTCCAGTGACGACCCTCTGTGCCATGCCCATGAGAAAAGATCAAGACCAACGTAAGACTGTACCAGACAGTCCACAAAAAGTCTGCAGGCACTCCAATAGCACATCATGGTCCACAGTGTCAAATGCTGCCGAAAGATCAAGAAGGACTAAAATAGTATGGGCCTTTCAATCTCTCACCATTAGGAGATCATTTAAAACCCGGACCAGGGCAGTCTTGGTGCTGTGTCTTTTCCTAAACCCAGATTGGTGAACATCATAGACATTGTGGGTTACAAGATGGTCATCCCACTGCAACGCAACCACCTTCTCAATAACCTTAACCACAAAGAGAAGATTAGAGACAAGTCTATAGTTAGCTAGACAGTCTGGATCCAAGGAGGGTTTTTTAAGGAGTGGTCGCACAACCACCTCCTTGAGAGGATCAGGAAAGACCCCCTGCTCCAAGGAACTCCAGACAATTTCAGCAAGGATTGGGCAGATAACATCTACACAACCTACCAACAATGATGTAGGGCCCGGATCCAAACTACAGCTGGTTGGTTGCAAGGTCTGGACAATCCTCACAATGTCCATAAATCCCAGCTGACTAAAGTCAAACCAGGCAAGGCAGGCACTCACCACCTCCTGCCGATCTCCACAATCCCTTTTAGAAAGAGTTGGGCAGAAATCCAACCTGATGCTGGTAATCTTATCTGCAAAGAACTGAGCAAGCTCATCACAGTTCATTTGTGAAAAATCTCTTTCAGTCTGAAGAAAGACTGGATTGCACAGTCTGTCCACAGTCCGGGAAAAGATGAGCAGTTCGATTCCGCACAGCAGCAATCTCCCTGGACAGGAATTCTGCCTTTTTACGGGTGACTGCTGATTGATAGGCCTTATAATGGTCCATCAACCTAAGCCTGTCAGCATCCAGGCCAGATTTCCACCAAGCTCTCTCTAGCCTTCGCCCCACTCTCCTCAGCTCCTTCAAGAACCAATCAAACCAAGGGGTCCTAGGGTGCAGAGTGAGTGGGCGAACATGAACAGGAGCAATTAAGTCCTGGACATCACCCACCACCTTATTATAGGCAAATATGAGATCCCCTGGACCCATGCATTCACTTGATAGACCCGATAGGTCCACTACCGCTGATAGGCCCTCTGGGGTAACTCCCCTGAAAGGGCGATACTGGACCTTCTCCATAGGGGCAGGCCTAATTCAGGGTGCCCCAATGCTGAACCTTATGGTGTGATGGTCTAACCACTCAACTGGTTCCACCCCCAATTCCATGATCTCTATCCCCAGGAGGAACATAAGTCCCAGGAGTGACCCCCTATATGGGTAGCAGAGGTAACCACCTGTGTAAGGCCCATCATTGTCATAAGCTGGAGGAGATTATTTCCAAATTGTGAGAATTCATCATCGATCCAGGCATTGAAGTCACCATCTGGGTGACTCCAAAGCCACATCGACAATGAAGTCCGCAAACTCCTTCAGGAATTCTCCACCATCACCGGGTGGATGGTAAATGAGGAGTATCCTGAACCCTACACCTGCTCCCAGAATACACTCAAAGGATTGAGTGCACCCCACTGGCACATCCACAAGGCTCAGCTCTGTTTTAAACATAATGGCTACACCCCCGCCTCTATGATCCAGTCTCAGGCAGTGTATCACCAAGAGCCTGGCTGGAACAGCAGATGCCAAAATAGGGCCTGCATTCTCATCCACCCAGGTCTCGGTGATGCATGCCAGATTGGATGTTCCAACAAGATCAGCTATAATAGCCATCTTGTTCCTAATCAATCTGGCATTACACAAAACTGCCCTAGTTGGATGGGTCATTAAGGAAGATCCCAGGACCTGCCCACTATTTATGGAGCCCTTGAGTATGGGAATCAGGCAGGGAGAACCCTTTTCCTGAACCCATTTCACCCCAGGGCATCTCCTAGTCCCCACAACCTCTATCCAACCACCAGTCTCCATTCTCTCTCCACGCCCAGGCCTTGTCCCCCTCAACCATCTCCTCACTATCCCCAGTGCTCAACATCTCTTATAAATTTCAACTGGTAGTGAGGGACAGTCGAAGGGGTGTAGATCCCTGAGCATAATGGGAGAATGATGCCTGACCATCTTAACACCCTCCCAACACATCTTAAATTACTAATTAATAAATAAAACCAAAAATATTCCAACCACAGTAATTCCACACTGCAATTTCCACCAACACACATACGCACTCACCTACAGGGTGGTGTCTCTCACACAACCGCACCAGAGGTCCAATCAAACATTACATTCATCACAATCATCTATTTCACAAACAATACAAGATTAATAACCCCCATACATCAATATAACCCAAACAGCCAATTAAATAACAAATTATTTAAAGCACCAATTCAAATTAAACCATGTCCCCGTTCATATACAATCCACATGAATCCCCTCACAGTTCCCAATTATAAATTCCTTATTTTCACTTTCAATTCAGTAACAGTAGTCTAGCACTCCTCAATAATAAATCTAAACAGGTAACTGTAAATGTTTAATGAAAGGCCAAGCAAACTCTCACTTTACTTAGCTGATAGACCAGGAATCTCACTTTCAGACTCTGCTCTCACCAAGAGACCGGGAGAAAATGTACAGTAAAAGAAAAGAAAGTTCAAACCAGCAAAGTGTAGACGACGTCCTTAAAATGCTGTAAATTAATGCCAGATAGTCACTCAACATCCAGGAACACCATAAGTTAAAAGGCCAGCAAGGTAAAGGAAAATCACCACCTCTTCAAGTGGTCACTGCCCCAGGTCAGGTTCGTAGGAGCGGCCCCAGGCCCAGTATCAACTCAAGAGCAGATCCCCCTGGTAGACCTAGAAGATACTGTCAACTCGCACCTGCCCTTCAGCCGACCCAGGACCAGAGTCACCCACCCCAAACCCAGCCAATGACAGCGACCACCCCAGGTAGCTTCACCCAATATTTACATTAGCTCGACAGACCTGAGTCCAAGTCACGGTTCGAACAAGTTGCCACAATTCTAAAGATGGGCACAAACAGAAGTCCCTCAGAGAAATAGCAGGTATAGCCTCCTTTCTCCCAACTCTCCAGCAATACAATCTTCAGTGAACTTTTGCTCTGAATCCAGTCCAGTCACAGTCTACATCGACAGGTGTTCAGAGCCCAGTCAAGCTCACCGAAAGGACATTCCCACACCAAACAGTGGCATTATCCAATATGACCAAAAGTAATGCCATCCAGATCATTTAAACCCAGGAAACTTCAAAAAAGATAAAATATTCAGGTGCTGGGTTGTAAAATTGTAGGTCCACTTGTTACAGAGGAAGGAAAATCTGTAGCAATATAAACAACTCGTGTAAATGATGAGGCCATTAAGCAGTTACTTACAAATAAGCCCCCAGGAACCGATGGCTATTCTGGGGATTCTTACAGAGTCTTTAGTGAGGACTTATCAGCCGCCCTACACCAGGTGTTTAATGCTGCATGAGAGAGCCGAGACCCTCATCCATCCTGGCAGGAAGCCCCGATCATGGATCTCCCAAATTCAGAAAGGATCCAACAATATGTGGCTCCTACAGGACAATATCTCTCTGAATCAAAATGCAAATCTCTATGTAAAAATCTTATTGAACAGATGGCAGGGAGTAATAGGATCATTAATCCATCCTGACCAAATAATGTTTATCCCACACTGTCATATCCAAGACAACATCTGGAAGCTGTTAAACAATGTTTCAGCAACAGACGGAAGCCCACAAACTACATCAGTAACTGCAGTCAACACAGAAAAGACATTTGACTACCTAAACTGGCAGTTCCTAAGGGAAACCCTGAATAAGTTTGATTTAGGAGTACAGTTCATACATAGGATATGGGCGGTATATGGTGCACCTACAGCAAGGGTAGAGGTGTATAGGACCATCTCTCAAAAGTTTAATATTGAGAGCGGGATGTGACAAGGATGCCCCTTGTTCTCCCTTTTCTTTGCCCTAAGTATAAAGCCCCTAGCACCAGTCATCAGGGAGACCCAAAGTATAGAGAGTATAAGGGTGAAGAATGAGGAATTCTGTATTGTGCCCTATGCAGATGACTCACTGTTATTCCTGTATGACCCAGAGTGAAACTTCCTTGGTGGGTATACTGGATGCAAATGGTAAAGCTTTTGGCTTCAAGGCAAATAAGTTCACTTCACAAGCATCTATAAAAACATATTTGTTACACACAAAAGTTTAAAAGCTATACAAATTAGATTTAACATTATTCTCACACTTTACATTTCACAGGCTTACAAATTCAAATAGTTTAATTTACATAGCAAAACATTAAAATGTGCAACAGATTGTATTTCTAATTTTACCCTCTTGCTTTCACATCATTATTACTAGAGCTTTTATCAAAATTTCTACTTCAATTTTTCAGCAACTCTATATGCAAAACTTGCCACAGCGAATATGCCTACCTTCGTATCAGTTGTTAAAATTAATTTCATCATGAATTATTATCTGTTTTTCCAAAGTTCTTAAAAACTGGTGATATTAACTTTTCTCTTTCTTTTTAAAAAATTGTGCACATTCCAAAATGAAATGTTTTGAACTCAGCTTAACTTGATCTGAGCACCCACATGATTTGCTTTGTTCTATGTGGTTACTTATTAACCTTCTATTAGTTAAAATTTCCATTCTTACTTTAGTCAATGCCATCCTATGCATTATGTTATCACATATAATAAGGTATTTTTCAACCTCAAAAAGTTGTTTTATTTTTTAAAGTGTGGCATATTCCCAGGCATCTTTTATGCTTGCAGTATCATTCTGGGTTTTACTATCGCACTGCAACATCCCGTAGGCCGACATCCCTAATAGCGACAGACACAATGCAGAGTGTCAGCACTATACTGTCAGGGATGTTAGCATGTTTTTTGTGGGGGGGGGTTGCACCCCAAACCCCCTATGTGAGGGGCTACACCACCCAAAGACCCAGGTTTCTAAATATGCAACTTCAAGTCAGAGTTATATCGGGGAGGGGGTGCAACACCGGGAGACGCACCACCGGTATCTGCAGAGACCAACACAGCAACCTGACAATTTCAGGTGAAATCTGTCACTGTGCTGGTCTTTGTGGTCATGGAGTTGACCTACGGTTGGCATACCATCATTCTGTATTGATATATGTTATTCTCTGTAATGCTAGTTCCACAAATCTCCCCCATCTATATATTCATCATACATACAATTATATGACAAACCAATTTTATTTAATTCTTGGTTTCATTTACCACATGTAAAAGAGTACAGGACTCCAGAGACCTTTCTAAGTCTGTTGCAACAGCAAGAAAATGTCTGTCTTCTGCTTTCATATCTGTCTACCTTTAATTTTCCTTGCCCCATCAACAGGTAGGCCACCTGTCTAATGTTCTTGCTGTCTCTTCACTTTAATGTTTTCTCAAGGTCTCTGTGAGCTCTGAGACCCCCCCCCCCCGTTTCATTGCTATAGAACAAATTAATTTTCCTACTTGAACGAGTGCATAAACTCCTGCTTGATCATGTGCATAACCTCCTGCATGATCGTGAGCACACTCGCAGTAGCGACCATACAAATGTACATTAATGAGTGAGTTAATTAAAGAGAAAAGCTAATTATAATATACTGAACAGAAAGTAGTAAGATGCCACCCCCCTCTTCTTTTCGGTTTCTGAGACTGTTCAGTCTCTGTCCTTTGAGCAAGCTGTTTTTGTAAAAACCAAAAGAGAAAAGACACGCAAAATTGTTTTGAAAAGTTTCCTCTTTGCGGGCATAGTTCGTTTTGTAACACTGCAGTATTGGGGGCATTCAGTAGTAATTTAAAACAAGCCTCTTGGGTCTCAGCCAGGATCCTCACAAGTTTCTATTCTAATCCTATAGTACTGGCTGGCCCAATCTCTTCTCTTCATATAGAACAGAGGACTTGTAGGAGGAGCCTGTTAACTGTGATACTGCCCTGATCTTATTTTTTGCTTAGAATCATTGTTTGAAATATGTTTTGATAACTTGGACTATTTGTTTTTGATTACAGGGATTGCAATGTTGTTCTAGAAATTACTTTTAACACCTGAATTGTGCATTTTTGTATTTAATCTGAAAGTGGGAGGAGCTTAACCCCACCACCTGACTGTTGTTCATTATATAAGAAGCCTTAGCTGTATGTCAGCCAGTTCGCTGCAGGGCTCAGCAGGGAGCTGACTCTAACAATACCCTAGTGCTTCCTAGAGGTTACGTTTCTTTATTTTTGCTTGATGTTTATTTTTGGATTTAATATAGCCTCCTTTATTTGTTAAAAGACTTTGTATTTTCTTTTGTTATTTAGTATGCTGAATAAAAGCTGATTTATTTTGGTTCAAAAACCTGGTGTCTGAATCTGAATCCCATGATCCTCTTACATCATACCATCCTTGATTAAAGGAATAATGCATGACAGGGTGTGTGTCGTGCTGGGATAACGTCACACCTGGGGTGATTAGGCACGAGGTCACAGGCCGAAAGAGACTAATCACCCCAGAAGTGATGTTATCCTAGCACGACACACGCACTGGAGTGCATTATTCCTATTATACAATGGCTCATTGTTATATATAAAATAAAAAAATATTTTAAAGAATGTTTTTATTAGTGTGAACAAATATTTTTGTTTCTTAAGAGGAGATGCAAAAAGAGAGATGCAAGGTACATATGCAGTGAGGCTGAGACTAGAGGTGTGATACAAGGTACATAATGCCATCTACACTGGTTCACAGTGAGGCTGAGACTAGAGCTGTGATGTTATGCTGGATAACATCACACCCATGATGTTATGCTGGGATAACATCACGGGTCCAGCCCCAGACTGACCAATCAGAATCCTGGACATTTTCTTGCCATTGTATAATGTATAATAACTTTCCTTGCTGTGCATCAAGCCAACACTGAAATAGTAAACTTTATGGCAGTGATGTACTTATTTTCCTCCAGAAAGTGATACATATTTTTAATACTTTTGGAGCTAGTGATAAAGTTCCCATCTCTGCATGGACAGTCGCATTAAGGGTAGATTTTGGAACATCAAGCAGAATTTTCAGATATTGATTCTGCACTACTTCTAACTAATATTGCACAATAATCCCCGCACTTCTGAACCATACAATAACTGGGGATTTATTTTAGATTCATAGCATCAATATTGGGCCAAATACGAGTTTTTGCAAATGTATTCGAACATCTATTAATTCCTAACATTGTTTTTGAAGAATTATTTTTAAGTTTGTTTATACATGATTTCCAACCCATATTCCTGCTTAATACAACACCTAAGTAATGAAATTCTGCTATTTCTTCTATACTGACACCCTCTATTTTCCATGGAGTTAAGTTTATCATTCCATCTCCAAACACTAATATTTTAGTTTTTTTATATATTTAGCTTTAAATCTAATTTTTAATTGACTCCTCTACTGATGCCATTGTCCTTTTTAAACATAATGGAGTTTGAGATATTAAAACTGCATCATCCATGTACAATATTATTTTAACTGGTCACCTTTGGTCGAAAAGTTTCAACTCTTTCTAGATCTCCTATTAAGGTGTCAATATATAAGTTACAGAGTTGGTGCCAATATGCACCCTTGTTTTACACCCCTACATGTATTTATTGGATCTGTCTCTGCCTTATCTTTTCCAAATCTTGTAACTAATTTTGTATTTTCATGTAATAATTTTATTATAGAAAGCAGATTTAAATCTATCTCTTAATTTTCAAGAATATTCAAAAAAACATGTCTGTTTACTGAATTAAAGGCAGGTTTGATATCTATGAATGCATCAAAAAATGTTTCTTTTTTCATAAGTAACATATTTATCCAGTACGGGTTTCAGAACAAAAAAAATGCTTGACAGTTGATCTCTCCTTGCAGAAACCTGCTTGGTATTTGAACAGTATGTTAGCATCCTCCATCCAGAACTACAGTCTGCTTAACAATAATCTTGGGGGTGCTGTGGAGCACTCGACAGGGCAAACACTTAAAATCTGACCTCCGTACTTTGAAAATCATTTTTGAATAAAACTAAGATCTTTTGAATTTTCCATAAACTTTTCTGGTGCTGATAGTAAACCAGAACAGTTCCAGACCAAAATGAGCCAAAAAAAGCAACCCTACCATTCTTTTTTTGGGGTTCCATTCCTACTTTGCTGGTCAAGGGACTAGCACTTCAGACAAATCTGGAGGCCTAGCTTTGGGTTCATTACTGGAATTGGCACAACTCTTCCTGCTATTAATTAAACTACAAGAAACTGGTGACGAGATGAATAAAAGACTAGCTGTAATAGAAAAAAGATTTACAGACCTGGAACAAAAGATTACAAATAACTCCTCTGCGATTACCACCCTCACCACTTTTTTAGACTGGCAATCGGAAGTCACTATGGGCCTGATCAAAGACATCAATTTCCTTTCTCTCTAAAGTGGAAATGCTGGAGAATGGCCTCAAGCAAAGGAATGTACGAATCGTTGGATTCCCTCCCTGCCTGGCTAGTCACACAGAGCTTATGTCAACACTGGATTGAATGATTTTTGCAGACTGTAGCTTTTAAAAAGGGATATGGGAATTTCCATTGTGCATGCCTTTACAATTCCCTTGCATCCTGGAGGTTGAGGGAACTCTTCCTCCTGACCATTGATGGTGATTATGACCCTATCCATACCAGAGGCCAGAATACCACTTCTACAGGAGGCCAGGAGAAAGGGGACTTTGTCTGGGAAGGGAATCATTTGGGCTTATTCCTGGACTTATTGTCACAGACACAGGAAAGAAAAAAGAAATTGCAAGAGACAAAGAAAGCCCTTCTGGCAAAGGGAGTGAAGGCTCAGATGCTTTTCCCAGCTTGGCTACACATTGTGCATCAGCAGAAATCCCATATATTCACTGATCCTGAGGTTGCGTCTAACTTTGCAGAGACCTTGTTTTCCCATTTGGACTCCAGCACTTCGGATCAAGATCCTGATGGAGAGCCAGAGTGACTGTAGTGGGTCTACGGTTTCCCTAGGTGACCCATGAAAGATATATTTTTGGACTTATGACTGATAGTACCTGTTGAGTGATCAATTAAAATATTCTAAGTGGACAGGTTGGGAGCTGCTGTTATTGTTGTTTACTAGTCTGTGTGTTGTTGCTTAAAACTGTTTGTCCCATTCCTTGGCTGCTAATTAGAAAGTTTATACATCTGGTCAATATTCAAGATGGTGTGCTAATGTACGCAGCTCAGTTTGTGGACTGTTCAAGATTCTGTATTAAATATTATGACCCCTACACAGCATCCTTGGAAGCCTATGGTTGAAGAGTCTAATTATAAATTAACCAAGCCCAGACCATCTTTTACTTTAAACGCAGGGCCTAATTGTATTGTTCTGCCCCCCCCCCACTATATTTTCCACCTGCAAGTTTGATGAAAGCTTGGCATATTGATATTTGTTTAAAATCTGTGGTGAGAGCATGACATCCTATGATCTTATTGTCCTCTTATAATTTCTTCTATTTTATAATGGGGTTGGAGGACAAATGCCTGGAATCTTTACTCCAATACTGTCCTGAATTTTCATATCTGTACAGTCATTGTGTAACCTCTAACCAAGTTGGAATGTGTATGTGATTATGTACGTGTTGCTTATATGTATGCTGAAAATTAAAATTAAGTTTAAAAAAAAACAATAATCTTGAAAACATTTTTGCATTAAAATTTAACATTTTAATTGGTCAATAATTTACTGGCATTAATAGTGATCCTTTTTTAGCAGCATAACAGTTGCTCCTAATTTCAAGTGTTCTGGAATAGTTCATATTTTTTTTATATCTTCATACAAGGGAACCAACATTTCTGCTCACCATTCTGGGTTTAGTTGGTACATTGCAGCACTGACACAGTCAGTGTCTGGTGCTTTATTTCTTTTTTTTTTTTTTTAAATTGCTTGTATTACTTCCTCTTTGGTAATTTGCAGTCAATTATCATGATCTAACTGGAACATATTATCTTTTTTATTTTCTGTAACACAGTCCGGATATGGTACATTAAATATTTTTTCAAAATACATTTTCCAGACACTTGGTTTCAAGGCTAATAAAGATAAGACAGAAATGTGCTGGCTGAGTGGTAAACTATCAGAGAGTTTAAAAATGTTTGGCCCTTCAAATGGGTTAGCTCTCACTTTCACTATGTGGGCATGCAAGTCTTAATTAAACTTCAGTGCCTATAAGAAGTAAATAGCCCCCCATTATTTCAATAAATGGTGGCTGACCTCAACAGGTGGGATGTTCTCCCACTGACCATTTTAGGAAGAGTGGAGGTCTTAAAGATGAATATTCTTCCAAGATTTATTTTCATATTCACATCCTTTCCCATCTCCATACTACAAGTTGCATGGAAAGGAATTAAGGCCTGGTTTCAATTTTTGTGGAACAAATGCAGATCAATTCTCCCCTGGTGCCTGCCCACAAGGGACAGGAAATGGGGGGGGGGGATCTGAACTACTACAATATTGTCCAGCTTGTCAACTACAACAGCTCCACTCCTTTGTATGGAATAGGGTGATCCCAGGATAGGTGCATCTGAAAGGAGCGGATTTGATCAGGGATAACATACAGTATTTAATAATATGGATGGTCAAGTAATATGATACACCAAAAACCCATAGTCAAAAACCCTCATGTAAACATGATTGGCAGTCCTCAAAAAATGGAAGATATAAAAGGGATTTGTGGCTACACCCCAATCAGAGCAGTAGAGGATATCCAACCAAGTAAAATAGGCCCAACTTTTAGTAGGTGGGAGAGGGTAGGGCTTAAATTCATTAAGCAAGTGCTAGAGGCAGTTAAATTAAATCCTTTGAACAGATGCAGAAGGGAGTTTAACTTACCTCATGAAGATGTTTATTGTTCTTCACAATTTTGGAATTTCCTTTAAGCTGCACTAGCTCAACAAAAGGGTGATTTTAAAAAAACATGGTAGGGGGCTTCTGGGAGAAGGAAGAAGCAGTACATCTTGTTTCTAGAATGTGGGTCTTTTGTGGGAACCTGCACCAAGAAATCTGTACTAGAATTCAGACAAAATGAGAAACAGAGGCAGGAAGCTCCATAACAGAGCAAGACTAGAGAAAATCCTAGGAGTTCATAGGCAACACCACAGCTTCCAACTGTTAGAGAAAGCACAAGTGGAAAGTTCTAAGTAGATTTTTTCAGATGTTCGCTATAACCTTTCACTTTGGTCCTTCATATTCTAAAAAGTACAACCAGCAGGCCCATCATACCCATGTCTTTTTGGAGCTTCCCAGGTTAGAATAGTGTTGAGTCTGTTAGAGGGAGCCACTAAAATGTATTAAATCCCACCCCGGCAGATCTAGTATTGTATTTGGGGTTTGCCCTTGGCATAGGCAAGGCTGAAAGGGAAATGCTATCTGTACCTAATATTTATAGCAAGTACATTCAAAGTCATAATGAACAAATTGGTAAAAGCCAGAGCTCCCCACCCCACCCCCACTGTTAACAAATGGCTAGACTAGGCACTAGGGGTCCAGTGACCATCACATGGTGTGGTTCAATTTAGCCACTAGAACTAAATCATCCCATTCCAAGGCAAAAATATGGGACTTCAGAGGAGCAGACTTTAATAAGATGGCCAACAGAGTTAAGCTATCCCTGGCAAAAAGAAATACAGGTGAGGGGGACAGGCAAAGGGGGCAAGCGTTGAGGATACAATACTTGAAGCAACATCCCACTGTGTTAGAGAGAAAAGGAAGTGCAAAGAAGAAGGAAACCACTTGGTTCTCAAAACAGTAGCAGAAAAGGTCAAAGCCAAAAGGCTGCCTCAGGAAATGCAGCAGGATGAAGATAGGGAGGCATACCAAACTTCCTTAAGGGAAGCAGGGACGGCAGTAAGGCAGGCAAAGACCCAAACTGAGGAAACACTAGCGCGAACAGTAAAAGAAGGTGACAAGACTTTCTATAGATATGTTAGTGAAAGGAGAAAGTCCAGAGGGGTATTGCTAAGATCAAAGGGGATAAGGGATTGTGTGAAGAGGAGGACCATGTAAAAGCATTTATCCTAAATAGATACGTCTGCTCAGTATTTACTGAAGAGAAGACAGGGCAGGGCACACAGCTCAGCACCATGGACATGGGGGAGGGAGGTGTACACTAGTCCCTTCACAAAACAAAGGGTCCTACAAGAGCTCGATAAGCTCAGGGTGGACAAGGCAATGAGACCTGATGGCATACATCCCAGGATACTAAAGGAGCTAAGGGTGGAATTGGAGAGCCATTATCAGAACTGTTTAGTGAGTCTGTGAGCACAGGAGAGATCCCAGAAGAGTGGAGAATGGCTCATGTGATCCCGTGCCACAAGAGCGGTAGCAGGGAGGAGGCAGGGAACTACTGACCAGTCAGTTTTACCTCAGTAGTGGGCAAGATTATGGAGGCATTCCTTAAGGAAAGGATAGTGCAACACCTGGAATCCACAGGAGCATAGGATCCAAGACAGCATTAGTTTACAACAGGAAGGTCCTGTCAAACTAGTCTCATAGATTTCTTTGACTAGGTAACCTGAGTGGGGGACCAAGAGGGAGCAGAGCAGCTGATGTCGCCTACCTTGAATTCAGCAAAGCTTTCAATACTGTTCCACATAGAAGATTAATTAATAAGCTGGGTAGGCTCAAGGGGAGTCAGAAGTTGGTCAACTGGGTGGCAAACTGGTTGATGAGCAGAAAACAGAGAGTGGAGGTAAATGGTATACAGTTGGAAGAGATACAAGTCACAAGTGGGGCTACCTCAGAGATCAGTCCTGGGGCCAGTCCTCTTCAATATCTTCATCAGTGACATTGCAGATGGACTGGAGGGTAAGGTTTGTCTGTTTGCAGATGACACCAAGATCTGCAACAGAGTAGATGATCCAGATGGGGTAGGCAGAATGAGAAGAGATCTGGATAAACTGACAAAATGGTCGGAAGGGTAGCAACTGGGGTTTAATGCAAAGAAGTGCAAGATCATGCACATAGGGAAGAAAAACCCTGAATCCACCTATATGCTGACAGGGGAATTGCTGGCAGTCACAAGGGAAGAGAGAGAGACTTGGGCATAATCATCACAGAAGAAATTAAATCATCCAAGCAGACCACTAAAGCAGTAGGTAAGGCTAGGGGGATGTTGGGGTATATTAGTAGGGGTATCACAAGCCGTAAGAGGGAGGTAACAATCCCTCATTACAAGACACTGGTTAGGCCCCATCTGGAGTACTGCGTGTAGTACTGAAGGCCACACATTCACAAGGACATTAAGCAAATTGAGGCAGTCCAGAGAAAGCAACCAAAATGGTGCAGGGACTGCATCAGAAAACATCTGAGGACAAATTAATGGAGCTCAATATGTATACCCTAGAGCAAAGGAGGGAGAGAGGTGACATGATCGAAACATTCAAACACCTTAATGGCATTAACAAGGTGAAAGAGTCTAACATGTTTCAATATAAGAAAAATAGCAGTACAAGAGGATACAGCATGAGATTAGAGGGAGGCCGATTAAAGGATAATGTGGGGAAGTTCTTTTTCACAGAAAGGTTGGTGGATGCATGCAAAGGCCTACCTCAGGAAGTGGTGGATATGAATACAGTGCAGGGCTTCAAAAGGCATGGCATAGGCATAAGGGAGCAATACAGATAAGTATGACTAGACAGGCCATTGACAGAGCAAAGGCCAATGGCACATTCATAAGGTAGAAAAAGAAATGAGCAGATTGGATGGGCCTTGCGATCCTTATCTGCCATCAACTTCTATGTTTCTATTTGTGCCGACTAATGTTGAGGCTGGAGTTGATGACTGCCAAGATTAGGAACTTAATAGAAAGATGAAATCCAGATAGATGCCTTTTTACTCTATATTAAATCCACAGAAGGGACAGAAGTTTTGGAGCAATCTGCACAGTTAACAGGAATCTAATTAATTAAATATATTACATTATGTTTTCACCTATCTCAAAAGACAATGGGCCTAATTCTCAATGCTCCCAGAATGAAACAAAGGGCTTGTAACACAAGAAATGGTGCAAAGTGCCACTTGTGCCAAAAGATGAGCTGGGAGAAATTCACAAATGCAGCCTGTGTCTGCCACAGGTTGCATGCACCAGAGGGGACTTGCACCATCCTTGAAGCACAAAATGGGCTGCAGCATGATGCTAGGGAGCATATGGCAGATGCAAGCTGCCATATCCTTTATTTCAGGATTCTGGAACCCCTCCCAGAGCACAAATGTTTAAGTACCATTAGACCAGCCAAGGCTGGTCTAAGAATACTTAGAATTTTGCTCTCTGGGAGGGTTAGTGCACTTCTGCTAATCACAGAATCCTCCCTGGGCAGAAGGGACATGTGCCATGGGTCCCCATCCCCAATCCCCAATCCCCTTGTATTAATATTAATCTCATCCCTGCTGGTCTAGTGGACCCTCCCAGCCCTGATCCCCTTTCACGAAAAATAAACATGTCCCTTCTGGTTTAGTGGTCCCACCATCCCTGATTCCCTTTTATTAATATTAATCCTGTTCCTGATGGTTTAACCAGCCCTCTCAAACTTGATCCCCTATAATTAAAATCAAATACATCCCTGGTGGTCTAGCAGCAACCCCCAGCCCCGATCTGCCCATATAAGAATAGGTTTCATTCTGTAGTGGTCTAGTGGCGTTCCACCCCACCCCTCCTCCCTGGCAGGCAGTACCCCACTTCCCACATCCCAAACCCGAGCTGGCTACTGGCACAGCCCTCTGCTGTCCACCACAGCCAGCCACCAACTGAGCTGTCAATGAGTGCATACTGTATATAGTATGCGCTCAGTAATAGCTCAATCAGTGGCTAGGCTGTGGTGGAAAGTGGAGGGTTGTGCCAGTCACTGGCTTGAATTCAGGATGGGGAGGAGTGGGGTGGTGGGGTACTGCCTGCTGGGGTAGGGTGTGTCTGAACACTGAGTACATAGGGATCACAAGTTTCTAGCTGTTATTTTCTGAAGCCCACATTTCCGTGATGGCCATCAGGTCCACCTGAGTGTCTACCATCAGCACCTGGAGCTCACTGATTTTGTTACTTAAGCTCCTGGCACTAAGGAATGCCCCCTTCCATCTGATCCCTGGTCCTAATTTGCTACTACCCTTATGATTCCCTTGTCCTCTCATCCCTTTCTTTATCTTGATGCTTGCAGTCTTTGCATTCCCCCTCTCTAATAATCCTTCACCTAGTTCAATAAGGGCCACAGCTCTCCTCGTACCTGCTGTATTGCTACACGCCCAGATGTGGGGGAGTACTAGCTATAATATCCTTCCTCTCACCTGTCATGGTGGTTACTTTAGACCCAGTCTCCCATGCAGTCAGTTTAGACATCTGATATAGATGTCAGATGTCTGCCTTAGCACACAGGCCCCCTCTCTCATCAGGTGAAGCCCATCACCCTTGAAGAGTCTACTATCTCAGAAGTCCCCCAATCTGCCACAAAGTGGTACCCTTTTTCAGACACAATCCTTTAAACAATCTGTTAAACTCCTCGATTATATCACTCCTTATCCTATCATGCTTCTCCTCCCACACAGGGAGGACTTCAGAAGAGGCCAAGAAGGCTGAGTGTTTTGCAAATCTATCCCTCAGTCTATAGAAGTTCTGTTTCATCATCTCCATTGACTGGTTCACCAGATTATTAGTACCCAGGTATACAAGAACCCCCAGTTCCCCCTGCTCCCTCTCCACCATCCTACCTACCCTGTCTAAATCCTGGCTGACTGATGCCCCAGGAAGGCATTGGACAATCCCACTCCCATCCAACCTCACCTCTATCTCCCTTTCTATCCCCCTAATCACTGACTCCCTGACCACTAGCTTCCCTCTCCCCCTTCCTACCACTCTCTACCTCCCTGGAACAGTGGGTTTCAATGCTGTAAGTTAAAAAAAACATGTTTATTAAATGTGCATTCTTGATTCTAGAAAGATAGTTCATTAGCAGGGGACTCACCAACAAACTATACCAATCAATTTGAAAGCATCCTGAATAAATATAATATGTAATGCAAAGAAGTGTAAGATAATGCATATGGGGCACAAAAACCCTGGCACAATATATCAGTTGGGGGGTGAGGATATAGCATGCACCAAGCAGGAAAGGGATCTTGGGGTTGTCATCTCTGATGACCTCAAGGTAGGGAAACAGTGTGACAAGGCATCAGGTAAAGCAAATAGGATGCTGGGATGTATAGGCAGGGGCATCACCAGCAGGAAAAGGGAGGTCATAATTCCGCTATACAAGACACTAGTGAGGCCCCACCTGGAGTACAGTGTACAGTTCTGGAGACCTTGTCTACATAAGGGCAAAGACAGGGTAGAAAGGTTCAGAGGAGGGCAACAAAGATTGTGCATGGGTTGCATCACAAGTCCTATGAAGACAGGTTGAAGGAACTGAACATGTACTCCTTGGAGGAGAGGAGGGAGAGAGGGGATATGATAGAGACATACAAGTATCTTACAGGGAGGAGCAGGGTGCAGGAAACACTATTTTTAAGTGAAAAAGATGTTTCAGGACTAGAGGGCATGGGATGAAGTTGGAGGAGGACGATTCAGAGGAAACATGAGAAAGAATTTCTTCACAGAATGGGTGGTGGACAAGTGGAACACCCTGCCAGAGGAAGTGGTGGGGGCTGAAACAATCACGGGATTTAAGAATGCATGGGATAGACATAAAGGAATTCTAGAGGACAGGGGTAAGGGGAAACAGACTTCTAGGAAAACAAACTGAACTTACAAGCTCAAATGGGCAGACTAGGTGGGCCATAGGCCCTTATCTGTCGACACTGTCTATGTATCTATGTATCTATGTAAATTATCAACTCTCCTTGCTATTTTGTCATCAAGGGAGGACATTTAGTTCTGCAATAATGTCCTGACTCAATTGTTGTAGAATTGCTGTCTTCAGTGAAGACATCATAATGAGCTTAATCCACAAAAATGATTTGGCCCTTTACAAGTGCAGAGGAGCTTGCATGGCCTCAAAATGTCCCTCCACATATTCAGGGTGCATCACAGAAACAGAAAAACTGCTTGAATACCCCCTCTGAACTTGATACTGCTCAGCACATGCTTCTGCATGGGTGGCTAGGTCAGCTCAAGATGCACTTTTGTGCCATTCACAACCCATTCCCAATGGTGCAGAGGGCCAGTGGAGTGGGTGCACACTTTGTGAATGGAAACCCTGAGGTGCTCTCTCCACACTAAATCTAGGAGTCATCAAGCAGTTCATCTGGCCTTCCACATCTAACATTGCCCCACTCTTATGCACTGACTGACTTGGAGTCTCCTCCAGAGAAGTCAGATGCTTGAACTTCTTCTAGCGGTACGAAGGGATTAGCCATCTCGATCTGCATCTTACCCCCAGACCTCCAAGCTTGTATGGAGTGCTGAGGGCCATGTCTTGCATTTTTATTTTTTTTTTCCAAAAATTAATGTTCCCTTTAAGGGATATAGCAGTTCATGTAGGACTGCCCTATTCTATAATCCTCTGCTCTTTGCTCCTCCATCTAGAGCAGGGAACTCACTCTAGCAGCCAACCCAGGCATCTAGTGCCACTCTTCGCACTGTCACAAACTCAGGCTCTTCACACTGCACAGCTTGCATGTATCATGTAACACCTTGATGCCTCTGTCCTCCCTTTGATACTGGTCTATCTTCTCGCTTTCTCCAGCCTTCTTTTCACAACTCTGTACTGCACTCACCCACAATCTACATGCAATCATACTATAAAAGTCCTAACTCCCCTTTCCCTCTCCCATAGGCCCCCACCACTGCATCAGTTCTACCGACCTATCCTTGGGACTTCACTTCTCACAATGTTTATCCTTTGCTTACATATCCCTCCTGGTACCCCATATGCCATTAGTTGGTGGTTCTCCAAGCCATTTTTATGGCTAGTGCTAGTGACTGCCCCTGGTAAATGAACTAACTGGTACTTCTATACAGAGAACATGGTTTATACACAGTTGCATGGTTCAATTGTGGACCTGCCCCCTTGTATTTGAATCCTTCTCTGCTATGGCTTGCCTTGTCTTCCTTTTATCATTTGACTCCCCTATTACAGCACCATTGTGTTTGTATTCATATACTTATTTACATGTATTTATATGTTTTTATGATGGATGTTACCCGACCCTGTTCTAACCAGGTCCATCTTGTAAAAGAGCTCTACTCAATGATGTTCACCTGGATAAATAAAGATTTTGATTGATTGATTGATTGATCAGAACAGCTGGGTGTCGTTGTTGCCAGTAAGTGCACCAGCATCTACATAAGTGGAGCTCTCCATCCCTTGATATGCATGATTTCCATGTATCCAGGTTGCCTATGTGGATCAGGCCTAAAATAGAGACCTAGAGAACTGTTTGCAATTTTGGAGGCCTCACCTTCGAAAAGACAGTGATTATTTGGAAACAGTGTGGAGGAGAGCACCAAACTGGTACACGGTATGCAGGGAAGGTCTTATGAGGAAAGTTTAGGTGGGCTTAACTTATACAGTGTTTGCTTAAGGCCAGAATGGAAGGGGAGATATAATAGCAACATATAAGTACTTTGAGGGGATTCACAGGGTAAATTGTCAACAATTGTTTCAAAACATCAAAAGTACCTGTACTAGAGAGCATGGATACAAACCATCTGTGGTAAGTTCAGTACAGGTGCAAGGAAATGCTTCTTCATGGAGATGGTAGTAAACAAGTGGGATAGCTTACCAAGGGATGTGGTCGAGGCAGAGATTTAGTTGGGATAAAATATGGGATGAAACAGATATTAGGGATTGATAGCAATGGGAGCATGGGAGGCAGAAGGGGCCACGCTACTAAATGGACAGAGCTGCTAGTAAGAATTTCAGGCTAAGCCTGACTAGTGTTTGGTTGGAGCTGAAGTAGGACCACAGTAGGCTGGATGGAACCTTGGCCTTTTTTCTTATTGTAATCATAGCTAAGTAAGGAAAATTAAAACCTTAATGAAATAAAATAATGAAATAGCCTTCAATTTAAAAATGCATTTATGTTGTTGATCCCCAAATTCTCAGAGAACTAAAAAAGGCCAATATTTTCACCTTATTCAAGAAGGGGTTGAAATAAGACCAAGGTAACTATAGACCTAAATGCCTTACTTTGGTGATATTCAGCAAATTGAGCTTGTGTCAGTCAAAAAAGATTTGGTAGTTCACCACAAGGAAGATAATAGGCTATTCTCTTACATACAACATTGCTTCACAAAAGTAAGCTCCTGCCAAAAACCCTCATTTCTGTGATACCTTTAGACCTCTAATGGCAGAGCCCTCCACAGTAGGATTTTTAGGTCTTCTTGGTGCCCAGAATATATGGTAGTTCCTGAAGCAGGGACAGAGAGAGTGCAAGCCAAATTTACATTGTACAAGCATTTAATGAACTCATATCCTTCACTACAGTTCTTCAGTACTATCCTCAGCTTCTTCAACACAAACATACTCAGTATATAACATCATAACTCTCAGTTAGAGGTATGACAAGTTAGGAAACTATGCTTCACAACATCTTCAGGAGGTTTTCTGACTTCATGTAGCATGAGGTGCCACTTTGCATAGTTCTTTGCTGTACTTTGACCAGCAATGTTTATGCATACTGGTACTTTGCAAGTGAAAGAGCTTGCAAAGTGCCACTACAGGTAGTTTCTGCCAGGTGAAGTAGCACTTTACAAGCAAAGAAAAACACAAAGTGTAAGTAGCATTTTAAAAAAAACACTGTTTTTTTAGAATTCAAATCCACCTCATCCATTATGCAAATATCACCTATCCCCACCCTCCTCCCAGAGCATTTCATCAAATCTTACCACTACCAGTCACCCTCTAGCATGCACCTCCCTCCTCCCACTTCTGATGAAGTTCCATTATAAAATATAATAGCCAACAAACACATAAAAAAATCCTCCCTCCACCAGTGCCAAATACTTAACCACCCCCTTCCCCAGACTGTCGATCAATCCAATCCTCATAATTATTTTCAGTAACTTGTTTGGGGTGATTTACCTTTAGAACTGTGACAGCACAGTTGCCAACATCCCTCACAGCAACAGACACAATGCCGAGTGCCGGCATTGTTCTGTCAAGGATGTCGGCATGTTTCCACTGGGGGCTGTGCCCCCCAACCCCCGGTCTCTATATATACAACTCCGAGTCTGATTTGTCTCGGGGTGGGGGCGCAACACTGGGAGATGCACTACCACTGTCTGCAGGGACCAGCACAGTGACCTGACAATTTGGGATGAAATCTGTCGTGCTGGTCTTCGAGGTCAAGGTGTCACTCTTTGGTTGGTATACCATTTGAGGCAGGTGGGTGTATGAGATTATATATGCATTTATCAGCTGCTGTATTTTATAAATGGAATTTTCAAAGACTGTTGGGGAAGGAGAAGGGAGGTGGATGCTAGAGGGTGGCTGAGATGGGGAGATGTATTTAAATGACTTGGGATTGGGGTGATGTTTAAACACTGGCTGGGGGTCTGGTTTGTTATCGCAAGTCATTTTTTAAAAAGCTTCACTGAGTGAAGTTGGGTGCAAAGTCAGAAACTTCTGAACGCCACATGTGGTGCAACGTTCCCAACTTCACACCAACTTTACTGGTATTTCATTTCACAACATCTCTGATTACTTCAAATTCTGTCTTCTAATTTTTCCAGCATCCTCCCAATCATTCCAACTGTGCCATCATTCTTAACCGTACCAGTCATCCCCTTCATATTGTCTAATAGTGCAAGCAATATTACACAGTGGAGTGAGCGTTGCACAAATCTAATCACATCCCCACAGGCATAATAAGGCAAGTGCCTTCACCCCTTAAAGTGTAGTTAGATCTGCAAAAGGTGTGGTCAGCCCACTGGTGCAGCTGTAAGACTGCTGCTCTTGACAGGGACAACCCAGATTTGAGGAATGAGCCTGAGTCATTGGAGTGCTGGCCATTGGAGGGGGTCTTACCATCCCACAGCTTGCTCTCCACCTCAGGGAAGGAAGGAATTCAATCTCCCCTGCAGTTCTGCAACCTGGGTGACAACAGGTAGCAGTACAGTCAGGATCTGGGAATCAGGGTGGGAGGATGCTGACATAAGCTGAAGCACATGGCACTGATCTCACTGAGCTTATCTTACCATCCTAATGGGCAGAGGAGATAAGCAGGAAAAACTCTCTGACTGGAGCAAGAGGATGTCCCCCTATCACCTCAGGCCCCACACTGCTGACTGCAGTGTTCTGGACATTTACTTCATTGGGAGCTTAGGTCTATCCTTGGTGGCCCCCAGCAGGCAAGCCAAGGAGGAACATGGAGACAGGTAAGTCCCAGAAAAGGCAAGTGATGGGGTGGGGTGAGTTGGAAGGACCACTGGTGGACTGGTTGGGTGTAAAAGGAAAAGCATACTAAATGAAAAAAAGATCCTAGAAGTGGGGGAACTGCACGCTGGGAGTGACCACTACTCAGTGTGGTTCATGCTAAACTTGGGGAGGGACACAAGGGGAATGGGTACAAGGGTGGTTGAGTTTAGGGGGTGGACTTTAGAATAATGGTGGAAATTCTGAGCAAGCACCTGGCAGACATCTGGCAACACATAGATGCAGATCAGAAATGGAATATAATAAGAGGAGGGCTGGAGGAGGCAACAGAGACCTGTACTATTAAAAAAACAAGAAAGGCAAGGCAAAGAAACCCAATTGTCTGTCACCGGAGGTCAGGGAAGGGGTGAAAGCCAAGAGGGTGGCGTTTTGGAAGTATAGTAAAACAGGGAGGGGAGAAGATAAAGATGTATACAAGGAAAAGCCTAGGGAGGTCACCAGACAGGTAGGGGGGCCAAAGTATCTAGATAAATGAGACTGGTGCAGGGGATCAAAAGAGGAGAAAAATACTTCTTCCATTACATATGCGAGAAAAGGAGAAGCAAAGACCAGCTTGTGAGGATTAAGAAAGATGGGGGGTGGGTGGAAAAGAGGGTGGAGCAGGCAGAGGCACTGAATGAGTACTTCTGCTCTGTGTTCATGCAGAAGAAGGTGGGGACAAACACCTCTGGCAAGAGGGGGAGTGGGTAAAGGGGAGAGGACAACAGATGTAGGGATTACAGATGGCAGGGTGCTGGAGGGGTTGAGGACATTAAGAGTGGACAAAGCACCTGGGCTGGATGGCATTCACCCTAAAGTACTGAGGGAACTGGCAGAGATCCTTGCGGAGCTGCTGGCAGACCTTTTCAATACCTTCCTGGACACAGGATGTGTGCCACAGGACTGGAGGATGGTCCACGTGGTGCCCATCCATAAAAGTGGGCCAAAGTATTAACCAGAGAACTACGGGCCAGTGAACCTCACCTTGATCAAGGGTAAACTCATGGAGACCATCCTAAGGAGAGGCTTGTGAGCTTCATGGAGGCAAACTGTATCCAGGATGGCCAGCAACATGGGTTTGTCACGAGCAGATCGTGCCAGGCAAACCTGGTGGAGTTCTATGTTTGGGTGACATGGGAACTGGACAAGGGCCATGCTGTGAATGTCCTGCACTTGGACTTCAGTAAGGCCTTTGATTCAGTGCCGCATGGGAGATTGGGGAGGGAGCTGCAGTATGTGGGGGCAGGACCAAAAATGGTGACCTGGATCAGGAACTGGCTTAAGGGGAGACAGCAAAGAGTGATGCTGGGGGGAAACTCTCATCACCGAGAGTGGTGATGAGCGGGGTACCACAGTGACCAGTGCTGGGACCAGTACTGTTCAGGATCTTTGTTGCAGATATCTCAAATGAGATCCAGAGCAAAATTAGACTGTTCGCAGATGATGCCAAGATGGGAGCTGTGGTAGATGACACAGAAGAGGGGTTGCAGGAGGACTTGAATAAGATGCAGGAGTGCGCAGATAAATGGCAGCTGGGGTTCAACACCAAGAATTGCAAGGTTCTGCACTTCAGAACCCAGAACCAGGGGAGGGATTATCACTTAAATGGGGTTTAGTTGGGTTGCTCCACAGAAAAGAAGGACCTTGGAGTGATCACAACAGGGAGCATGAATGTATAGCCAGAGGATACCAGGGAGAGGGAGGAGGGAGGGAGAGAGAGAGAGAGAGAGAGAGAGAGAGAGAGAGAGAGAGAGAGAGAGAGAGAGAGAGAGAGAGAGAGAGAGAGAGAGAGAGAGAGAGAGAGAGAGAGAGAGAGAGAGAGAGAGAGAGCATAAATGGTTCAGCCCAGTTACTTTCTCATTCTTTTCATTGGAGTTACTGGGTGTCCAAGTAGGAAGCTAGACTTTATGCCTGCACAGAGAGGATGAGGAAACAATGCTAGTGGATAGTGAGGTAAGAAGAGTCTGTAACATGCAGGAAAGACAGAAGTGCCTACCTACACAAGTATGCAAACTTTCTATTATAATCCTGTATGTGTACTGTTGTTTTACTATCCATCAATAGTGTTTTACCTAATTATTACTGTTGCATTGACACAACCAGGGTTTATTAATAAATTCATTATTTTTTAAAGACTGAAGTAAATGGTGTTTTGTGACTGCACCTCTGAGGGCAGGGTACCTGGATAAAAGGGGTGAATGGTAAAAGGTCACCAGGGAGGAGAGTGTAACCTACCCAGATCAGAGACCCTAACTATGGGGAATTTAAAAGGTAGAAGTTGGTTGAAAAGGGCCATCAGATCACAGACATCTGAGTTCTTGCTTAAGAGGGGACCTTGACAGTGGCGACACTGGTCCAGATGGTCTCAGTTGCAAAAGCCTGAGTGAGAGATAGAGGCTCACTGGGGACTGTGGGTTGTTCTGACTGTCATACATGGTGGCAATAGTGAGGATGAGAATGTAAGACTTACTTGTACAAGGCACAGTCTAGCTATCCCGTACCTAAGTGGGCAGTAACAAAATGAATTCATATTAACAGGTATACAACAGCAAGCACTGCAACTCAGTCTATCTTCTCTCACTTCTAACTGTTTAATTTGTATTTTTTGTCTAGATTTGCAAAGTTTAGAGCTAAAAGTGCCAGGAAAGTATGATACAGTGATGTTGCCTGAGCTCCAGCTGCTGTTTGAGAAGAGAAGCATAACGCATGAAGGCTTGAACAGGACTAAGCTGTTGGCTTGAACAGGGCTAAGCTTACCTTGGCTCTGGAAGTAGCTGACCTAGAAGCCCTGGGCAACTCTAGTGGCTTAAGTGAGAAGTCTCAGGCAGCCCTGCAAACTGAGTTAGAATTAGCTTACATTGCAGAAAGGTCAAAGGACAAGGAGACAGAAATGTTCTGGTTAAAATTGAATGAGCTAAGCTAGGTGAAGAGAAAAGAGAAGAACTGTGCAAGGCAGATGCAGAGGAGAATCAAAAGCAAGAAGAGCCGGCCCAGTGGTGCTGAGGGTTGAGGCGCTGGATGCCACACCTCGCGCCACGCTGGCTACCCATGTTCGGGAACGGGAACGTGGCTGTCGGGGAGCCGGGCGGAGATGGATTGAGCGTCCGGAGGACTGCTCTCCATCTCCGGGTGGGAGTTTGGTCGGCGGTGCTTGTCTGACCTAGCAGAGGCTGGGGGGACCAACAGCACGAGCCGCAAGACTAGGGGGCAGGATGTGGCTGATGCTTGACTGAGTGCGTGCACGCGGAGCATGCGCCAAATCAGTCGCTGGCGTCATTGCACGCCATGGCCCGGTCGGGGGATAAGAAAAATGGGCCCGCAGCACAACGTCGTTCCCCTGGTGCCATTCCTGGAGGACGCCCGGCATGGATCTGCTGTGGTGGCGGGTCGAGTTGTTCCTCACCACCTCGCCAGGCGAAGGGTAAGCCGGGGTGCGGAAGGAGGGGGTCTCATGTCCTGGAATGGCACCGGGGAACGTGGAGTGCGGGGGTAGCCGAGTTCAAAAATAACACCCAAAAGCAACAAGAGGCAGAGGCAGCCTGAGAGGAAGCCGAGGCAGAGGCAGAGGCAGCCCAAGCAGAAGGAAGGGAGATATAATGTAGATATCAGCTCAAGATGACAGAACATCAACTCTGAATGGCAACACTTCAGCAGAGACAAATGCCAGACCAGGTGAGTAATGGGGCAGGTGGGATAGCCAAGGTTCAAAAATAGGGTCCAAATTGTTTCTGAAATTAACAGAGGATATGGATATTGATGATTTTCTTAATTCATTAGAGAAATTGAGTTTGCAATATGAATTGGTACAGGAGCACTTGCCAACCCATCATACTCCATTGCTTACTGGGAAGGCATGGCAAGCATTTTCATGCTTGGACCCTAATGATAATAGGGATCATGTGAAAATCAAATCTGCTGTTTCAAAATGTTATGAGTTATCCCCTGAAGCTTACAGTCTCAAATTTGGACAGTTAAGAAAACAGTCAGGGAAGAATAATGAAGAACTGGGTGTGCAGCTGAGTACTTTGCTTGCTAAGGAGATGGTTAAATGGGAAGAAAGATGTAATTCTCATGAAATTTGTGAAATGATGCTTATTGGGCAGTTTTTAAAATGTTTGTACGCTGATCTTAAAATATGGTTAATGCATAAGAATTCTAGTACTGTGACAGAAGCTGTTGAATGGGCCAGTCAGTATGTAGCCAGCCACCCTGATACATACAAGAAGGTACATGGGAGAGGGGGTTTTGTTAACAAAGGGACGGATGGTACAAAAGGGAGCCCTAAAACACAGCAGCCCTTTAACCCTAGAAGGAATACCCTGATAAAGCCTAAAAGTAATAGAGTAAAAAGTCAGAACTCATACATGTGCCAAGATCTGGGGAATTTGTCTTATAATTGCCCTCAGGAGACAGGGACTAAGCCACCACACAGGGCAGGCACTGCTCCCACTAGGGGATTTAATACAATCAACCACATGCTCACTGAGAGCCATACTTCTACAGAAGAGCAGCATGTCGTAAACTGTGTCTCAAGTGCTATTCCCAGGAATACTCAGAAGCACCTGAGGCCAGTCTGGGTAAACAACACCTTGACGCAAGTATTGAGAGACACAGGCACCAGTGTCATAGTCACCCAGCAGGATCTACTACAGCCAGATCAGATCCTACCTGAGAAGGGTGCCTCAGTTAAATTTGATCCTTAATACTGGGTCACAGTTCCAAAAGCCAGAGTACTCATGAAGAAGGAGGTGGTTGAAGGTGAGAGGGAAGGTAGAAACATGGACTTTGACAGCAGATAGACAGCTTGGCCCACCCAGTCTGTCCATTTCCCTACATATTGGATAAGCTGCAGATCCTAGTTATCCAACAGCCTACTTCCTCCTACCCCCCCCCACTTGAACTGCCTCATGCCGGTCCCATGCATTCTTGAATTCCCCTAGTTTTTGACCCCATGACTTCCTCAGGAAGGCCATGCCATGCATCCACCACCCTCTCTGTGAAATAATACTTCCTCACGTTGCCCCTGAGCTGTTCCCCCTGTGTTTTCAAATTGTGCACCCTTGTTTTTGCACATCTCTTCTTCTAAAAGATGCTACCCTCTTAGACTTTGTTGATTCCCTTGAGGCACTTGAAAGTTTCTATCACGTCCCCCCTCTCCCTCCTTTCTTCTATGGTATACATATTAAGCTCCTTTAGACTCTCTTCGTATGCCTTCTGGTGCAGACCCTGCACCATTTTAGTTGCACTTCTCCAGACTGCCTCCATCCTGTTGATGTCCTTGCAGAGATGGGCTCTCCAGAACTGCATGCAGTACTCCAGATGGGGTCTCACCAACTGCTTGTACAGAGGGATAACAACTTCACATTTGCCACTGGCGATGCCTCTCCCTATGCATCCCAATATCCTCCCAGCCCTCCTTACTGCCTTCTCACATTTCTTGCCTACATTTAGACCATCTGATATGACTACCCCCAGGTTCCTTTCCATTTTTATTGTTGTTAGTACCTCCACCCAATTATGTACTATTCCACTGGGTTTTTGTTTTCCAGGTGCATTACTTTGCACTTCTCTGCTTTGCATCTAAGCTGCCGCACTTTTGACCATTCCTTCAGTTTTGCCAAGTCCCTTCTCATCCTTTCCAGCCCCCTTTGTGTATCAACCCTGTTGCAAAACTTTGTGTCATCTGCAAAGAGGTATACTTTTCCTTCCAGTACCTCTGCAATGTCACCTATAAAGACATTAAAGCGGACCAGTCCCAGTACTGCATCCTATGGTACCCCACTAGTAACCCCCCTTTCTTCAAAGTGGAGTCTGTTTACTATTACTCTCTGCGTCTTGTTGTCCAGCCAATTTTTTACCCAGGCTAAAACCCTGGGACCCACTCCCAGGCTGGCTAACTTGTTCATTAATCTTTTGTGTGGGATTGTGTCCAATGCCTTGTTAAAGTCTAGGTAGGCAATGTCCACAGCCCTTCCCTGGTCTACTACTTTGGTCACCCAGTCAAAGAAATCTATTAGATTCATCTGACATGGCCTTCCTGCTATGAATCCATGCTGCCTTGGATCCTGTGCCCTGGTTGTCCACTAGGTACTCAACAATTCTTCCTTTCAGAAGTGATTTAATCATTTTCCCTACCACTGAGGTCAAACTAATAGGTCTGTAGTTTCCTGCCTCTGCCTTGCTCCCACTTTTGTGAAGGGGAATCACATCCACCCTCCTCCAGTCCTCAGATACCACACCATCCTCCCAAGATTTGTTAAAAATTGTAGTAAGTGGTGTCACTAGTTCTCCCCTTAGTTCTTTTAGAATTCTGGGGTGAATTACATTAGGCCAACTGCTTTGTCCACTTTCAGTTTTAGGAGTTTGTTCAGGACCTTTTCTTCTGTGAATGGACTGGTATCAATCCACCTATCCAGAGTGTTTCTATTGTTTGGTTTAGGTACCTCTCCCTTCTCTTCTTTTGTGAATACTAAGCAGAAATATTTGTTCAGTATCCCTTCTTTTTCACTGTCACCCTCTGCTTACCCACCCCTCCCCTTTATTAAGCCTCACTATCTCTCCCTTGGTCTTTCTTCACTGCCTAATGTACCGATAAAAGGTTTTATCCCCCTTCTTAACTGAGTTGGCTATCTTTTTCTTGGTTTGTCCTTTGCTATTCTGACTGCCTTCCCCGCATCCTTCTGCTTTAACTGATACAGTTCTCTGTCTTGCTCCTTCTATGTTTCCTTATACTGTATTTCCTGAATGCTGTCTTTTTCTCCCTAACCTTCCCACCACCTCTTTTGAGAAATCATAGTGTGTTTTTCTTTCTTTTTGTTTTATTTGCTTTGCACAAAGGTTTGTTGCATCTGTGATGGCAGTTTTGATTTTTCCCCATTGTTCCTCCACCCCTTCTTCTTGCCTGTATGCTAGTGCTTTCCTGAGGTACTTTTCCATTTTGTCAAAGTCAGCCGTTCTAAATTCCAGTACCCTTGCTTTTGTATGGCTTGACTATATGGCTGTGTTTATCATGAACCATACTTTTTGGTGTTTGCTTGTTTCCAGATGGCTACCCACTTCTGAATCTGAGATCCTCTTTCCAACCCCATTTGAGAGTACCAGGTATAAGATTGCTCTCTCTCTAGTGGGTTCCAACACTAGCTGTTTGAGGCATGCCCCCTGTAGGGCATCGAAAATTACCCTGCTCTTGGATGCGGCTGCAACAAAGGTGCTCCAGTTAACATCTGGCTTATTCAGGTCCCCCATCAACAATATCTCCCCTTTTTCTGCCATTCTAATGATACTGTCTATCATTTCCTTGTCCATTTCCCCCCTCTGAGACGGGGGTCTGTTTTTGGGTTACCTGCAGATATTTTGCTAGGACATGATTGGGATGAGTAAGCAGAGAAGACATGATATCTGCTGTGACTCATAGATAAGCTTGATGACTGGAACAGGTAGAGGTAAATGGGAAGACAGGGAGTGAGGCAAGTCATAACCTAGGGCCTGTACCAGTCAGTGTGGTTGCTAAGCCCAAGAGGTCACTGCAGCCAGAGAAATCTCCTCCCATTGCTTAGGCTCAGGGAGAGTGTCTCAGAGAGCTCTGCAGGAGGAGACAGTTCTAGCAAATCCATCTGTAGCTGACTTTGGTTGTTGACAGCCAGCAGTAGCGGTGATTCTGCAAGGGAGGAGTAGCAGAAAATAATTTAGGAAGGAGATATTTAATATAGATATTGGGTTCCTATGAATGCACCTGAGGAATGAAATGTGTGCATGCAGATTATGATTCCTCTGGAATACCAAGCAGCCTCCTAGGTTTAGCACATTGAATTCCTCTGTCCAGACAAAAAGGGTTAATTAGACAAAGATGCATTTGCTCCAGAACTTTTACTGGCCGAAGCTGTACAAAGGTGTGGCTGAGTACTGTCGCTCATTCCCAGAGTGTCAGAAGAAAGTGGCTCGAACAAAGGCTGCACAGATTTCATTCCCTTTTATTGAGGAATCATTTTATCTGGTCACTGTGGACATTGTAAGCCCACTGGCTATGCCTAGCTTGAAGTTGTGCTGAATTATGCTACTCAATATCAGGAAGCTATAGTGATGTCCTCCATAGCGGCAGAGAAGGTAGCAGACAAGCTGCTGGGGATTTTCAGCACAGCTGGATTTTCTAGGAAGATTTTGTCAGATCAGGGAACAAACTTTATGTCTGATCTGATGACTTTGTTGTGGAAGTGGTATGGGGTAGAGCCACTGCGTACAGCCTCATACCACTCAAAAACAAATGGCTTAGTTGAGATTTAATGCAAGTTTGAAAAATATGCTTTGCTCTTTCACAGAACAGCACAAAAGGCACTGGAACAGATGTCTACACCACTTGTTGTGTGCAAGTCGGGAAGTCCCACATGATACATTGGGCTTTTCTCATTTTTAACCTATTATATGCTAGATAGGTCAGAGGACCTCTAGATTTAGGAAGACAGGTGCAGGAAGGCTCTGTTGCCACCCGGGGGAGTCTGTTGTGTACTATGTCCTGAATTTCCATGACCAGTTTGAGGAGTTCATGGGTCTTGCTCAGGATCACTTAACTGCAGCACAACAGAAACATAAGGCCTGGCATGATAAAGCAGCCAGAACTTGATCATACACCATAGGCAGAAGGTAATGTTTCTCACCCCAGTGAGGCATAACAAGTTGCAGGCAGTATGGGAGGAACCCTATGATGTCATACACCAGATGAATGATGTGAATCATGTCATAGAGTTGCCCAATAGGAGGCTAACTCAGTGGGTTCTCCATATAAATATGATTAAACCATATTATGACATTCTGACATTGCCCTTGTGGTTTGCAGCACAGCAGATGGAGATCAGAAAGAGCCTACTCCAGACATGTTAGAGGACTGTAAGGGAAAAGCCTTGTGGAGCGCTATGACTATTTGTAAGGGGCTCACACCCAGATAAGGGGAGTGCTTAAAGACTTTGTTCCACATTTTACTGCCACCCAGGGTGCACAAATCTCAGTGGATGAGGTGAAAGCCACTGCAGGGAAGTCCACAAAGTAAAGACAATATCAGGTGCCAGAGGCAGTAAAAAGAACAATGAGGGAATAGCTACAGAAAAGGCTGGGCCTAGGAGTGATCCAGTCATCCAACAGTCCCTGGGCAGACCCAGTGGTTCTGATTTCAGAGAAAGATGGAACTACCAGGTCTGTGTCTACTACAGGCAGTTAAATGAGGGTCACAGTATCTGATACATATTCCATGCCTAGGACAGATGAGATACTGGACAGGTTAGGACTAGGAAGGGCTAGGTACCTGATCACAGCAGATTTAATGAAGGGATACAGGCAAGTGCAGCTATCCATGGATGCTCTTTAGAAATCAGCATTTGTCATACCATTCAGTTTGTTTGAATTCACTGACATGCCTTTCTGCATAAGGAATTCACTCGCACTTTCTAGAGACTAGTTGACAACATCCTGAATGGGAATGGACACTTTGCTTTAGCCTGCATGGATGATATAGACATATTTAGCCATGCTTGAGACAAGCATCTCTCCCAAGAAAGGAAAGTCCTGACCAGACTACAGAACACAGGACTGACTGTTAAGCCATAAAAGTGCCAAATTGAAATGGGAGTTGTGCCATACTTGGGACATCATGTGATGGGTACATCAGGCCTGAGTTAGCTACGGCAGAGGCAATTTGGGACTGGCCCACCCACCAAATTAAGAAGCAACTGAGTGCATTTCTGGGAATAGTGGGGTACTATCACAAATTTCTTAATAATTATAGTATCATTGCAGCCCTATTAACAGACAACACAGCTAAGAAGCTGCAAGAGAAGATTCAATAGATGGGCAGCTTTGAAACAGCCTTCAAGAAACTGGCACTATGCTATATGCCGTTGCTAGTGAACCCAGATTACAGTTTAGGATTTATCATTCAGACAGATACAAGTGACAGGGGCCTTGGGGCAGTGCTCTCTCAAGTATCCACAGATTGGGTAGAAAGGACAGTTGTTCTCCACAGCCAGAAGTTCATACCAAGGGGAATAAACTACTCTATCATTGTGAAGTAGTGTCTAGCCATATTCTTGGCATTCAAGAAATTGTGCCATTGGGGGTACTGCTGAGCTGATTTAGCTATACACGTTTGTTTTGAGCTCCGTGATTTGGATAAGAATATCCATCGTATCAATCGTAAAATGCTTTAAATTTCTGTATTTATACCGGATACAATTGATGCATACTCTATAGCCCAATATAGACAAATTTGTTTCCCAAAGTTTACTGGGGGAGGAGCTCCAGCCTGAGGGCCTGCAGTTGCTCAAGGAGGTACTGGAGCAGGCACCTCTCCTGAGGTGATGATCGGCTTGGAAGTCATTGCAAAGCAGAAAGCATCACAGAAGCCCACATTGGCATCAATACAGGTGTTATTAATGGAGTTCCAAGCTGAATTGAGAAAATCTTCATCTCGAATTGCTAAAGCATTAAAGTAGATTGCTAATTGCTGTGCAGCTCTAGAGGTGCGAGTGGAGAATACGGAGACGGGAATAAAAAATAACGAAAAGGAAATTAAGGCTGTCTCCACAAGAGTTCTTACATTGGAAGGAGCCACTAATGCAACACTTCACGAGCAACTGGCCCAGATGTCTCAATTAGAGAAATTAGAGAACACTATGTTGAGGAGAAACCTAAGATTAACAGGTTTCCCGGGACAGTTTCTAATACAGATCTTAAAGAGGTAGTTCAGATGGCACTCTCTGTTGTTTTTCCTACCAAACCACCCATTTATTTAGAGTCACTTTACCATCCCTTACCATGGCAATCACAGAATTTAAACATTGAGGCACATTTGACTGGAGCAAGGTATCTCATTTTAACTTTCGTTACTCTGACTGATACAAATAAGTTACTTCAGATGGCAAGGCAGAAAAAACAGTGTTATTATGAAGGTCATCGCATACATTAATATCCAGATTTCTCTCTATATACTCAAAGAAGATGTAAGAGAGTGCTGCCTATAATGTCAGAGTTTAAAGAAGCCAGGGTTCCATCTGCTTTAATGGCACCAGCTTGTTTGCAAGTTAATTTCCAAGGGAAGTTTCAATATTTTGAGGATCCAGATGCAGCTCGACTTTTCTTTGAGAATAATGTCAAGATCCCAGACAATATTGGCAGGAGTCTCCAAGCCCTCCCCACAGACAAGCGAGACCTCCCACCCATGGACCACACTGAGGAACCCTGAAGCCAGAGCTGAGGTCGGTCACAAGGGCAGGAGTCCCCAAGTCCTACCCACAGACAAGCGAGACCCCCGCGGACCATGCCGAGGAACCCTGAAGCCAGAGCTGAGGTCGGATCGCGAGGGCAGGAGTCCCTAAGCCTTCCCCACAGACAAGCTGAGACCCCCCACGGACCACGCCAAGGAACCCTGAAGCCAGAGCTGAGGAGGTCAGGTTGCGAGGGCAGGAGTCCCAAGCCCTCCCCACAGACAAGCGAGAACCCCTCCCCCCCACGGACCTCGCCGAGAAACCCTGAAGCCAGGTAGCTGGAGTTCTTGCAGCTGATCACTGACTGAATAGGAGCTCTATCATGCCACAGTTTTAAAATTGGCGCCTTTTTAGACACAGTACTGACTTGCAATTAACTGCTGGTGTGCATCGAGCATTACACAGCTCCCTGCCTTCAATCTTTATCTGCCTAATTAATTGTAAAAAAGGAGAAGTCTGCTAATCTGGGCAAAGTGTTTTAACTGGGGAATTATCTATTTTTTTACCAAACTGCACAACTTTACACAGGGGTAGGATTGCTTGTGTGAGATAAGTCTGCTGTACCCAGGGGAGTTGCTAGAATCCACGACTGCAGTCTGCTGCTATCTAGGGGAATTCCTACTATAGTGGGTTGATTGTAATTGCAATAGGACCCCAGGCTGCTGCTATTTACCACGCCATATCTCCTACTAAAAGGCTTACCTATTTCACAATCTATTGGATGCATTAGAAAGCACGCTCCTCCTACAAGCCACATACCTGTATTAAAGCCTTTCTCTTCCTTTCCGCAGAGCTGAGGTCGGGTCGTGAGTGCAGGAGTCCCCAAGCCCTCCCCACAGACAAGCGAGACCCCCCTCCCCACGGACCACGCAGAGGAACCCTGAAGCCAGGTAGCCAGAGTTCTTGCAGCTGCTCACGACTGAATAGGAGCTCTAGCCCCGCCTGCGCTACGCGCAGGCTCCCCACCGCCCCCACCACCACCCTTGGTTGGCTTCTCTTTATATAGTGGTGCTTCCATACCTCGTGAGCTTGTGAACCAATCAGCCCACTTTCCCATTAGTCCCTTATATTTTTCCACCACTAGCGGCCACCGCAGAGCATAATGACAAATCCTCCTCTGCACAAAAGGAAGTCACTTCAAAAATAATGCAGTTAATCACTGCAATTATCACTATGCTTTGCATAGCCTCATCCTCCCTCCCACTGTCAATCAATCTTGGGCTACCAGACCCCTTGCCACTTCCCACCTTAACTCCCAAGCCTACACCCTACTCCTCCTCAGCACCAGTTAAACACAACCTACACCATGGGCACAACTGGACCATGGGGCCTCTATCCTCCCCCCCTCTTTCCATGCTGCAACACCTGCCTTATATTTCCCACTCTTTTCAGCCCCAAAGGCAAACTTAACTCCCTCTAATCACCCCACCCACAGGGGTGCACCAGTAAAGATCATGCCCCTATTAAGGCAAGCCCTGGTATTCCTACTTCTCGTAGCAGGGGACGTTGATCGAACCCTGGACCACAGGCACCCATTGCTGCCCAACCACCAGCACCACCCACACACCTCCCCAAAGGTCTCAAAATTATCCACCTTAATATATGTAGCATCCTAAATAAAATGGCTGCCCTACAAACAACTGTCCTGGCCCTTTGCCCTGATATTATAATCATCACAGAGTCATGGCTGAAGCCACATCACCGGGACGAGGAATTCTCAATACCCGACTTCTCACTAATCTGCCAAGACAGGCAGGGGAGGAAGAAGGGTGGTGGTACTGCCATGTATGTCGCCTCAAATCTCCAGTTTTCTGTAATCACTCCTCCAACACCCTTACTAACCATATATTCCCTTCTGATCAAAATCCCCCTGCCCCACTGTATCCCAGTATACATATCTGGGCCATACTGTCCTCCGGACACACCGCTAACCAGCATCCTCGAACACCTAGGCAGCCTGAGGGCCCTTACAGAAGGCGGAGAACTCCACATCCTTGATGATTTCAATCAGAACTGGCTGGTATGCGCAGCATCAAAGACACATTGCCAAATAAACACGCTAAATTTGCACCAGCAAATAGGGGAACCCACCCGCCTAAACCACATATCCAATAAACACACACTACTGGACTGGGCACTCACTACCCACCCACATAGGATACTTAAAGCCGGCCTTCTACCGGACTCCCTTAGCGACCACCATATGATTTTTATAGTGCGCAAAATCTTCCATCCCCTGGCCCCTCCACCCCATTTGCTGCACAGCAGAGCTTACAAATCACTGGATCTGTCTGCGCTCCTAAACGACCTAACCTCCATTGACTGGTCTCCCATCCCTAGTGCCACCACCATGGAGGAGGCCCTGAGCTATTTCTCTACTAATTTCCTCACTATCTGGGACATACATGCCCCGCTAAGGAGATCCAGAGTCAGAGGCTCCCACTTACCCTGGGTAAGTTCAAACTTAATGGAACAACTCCGAGCCAGAGACCGTGCCTGAAAATCCTTCAAGGCTACAGGTTCTCACCCGGCCCAGCAACAATACTGGTCAATTCAAAATGCCTGCACAAGACTCATACGGCAGTCTAAATCAAATTATTTTAAAATGGCATTCAACAAAAACCACACCAACCCTTCTCAATTCTGGAAGTCCATAAAATCCCTCCTCACCCCACCAACCCAACCCCCCACCCCCACTCTCAACCTCGCAGGCAAAATCATCAATGATCCTTGTCTGGTTGCCACCAAGTTTAATACCCACTTCTCCACCACTACTGCCTCCCTACTCTCCTCCAGCCCCCACCTCCCACCTTTCGTTCTCCCCAAAGTTCCCCCCGTTCTCCCTAATGCACTCCCCTGGCCTCCTTTTCACTCCACCCAGTCACTCCAGACCAGGTGCTAAAAATTCTACAATCACTAAACACATCCAAAGGTAAATGTCCATCGGGCCTAGATTCTAAAATGCTCCAACTCTTGGCCCCAGCTATAGCCCACCCTAACCATGCTCTATAATCTGTCTTTTAAATTAGGGGCGGTCCCTACACAATGGAAACAAGCCACAGTCATTCCTCTTCCCAAGGGAGGGGACCTCTCCTCCCCATTAAACTATCGGCCTATATCTCTGCTCCCCATCCTAGCCAAAATTCAAGAGCGCCTTGTTCTATCCCAGCTACACCCCTATCTAGATACAATCTCCTTTTTCACCCCCTTCCCAGATGGTTTCAGAAAAAAATCACTCCACCACCACATCCCTCCTTCGCCTCACTAACTCCATCCTTACAGGTATTGACAAAGGGGAACTAACCGCAGCTATTTTTATTGACCTGGCAAAAGCCTTCCACTCGGTCTCTCACCCCCCGTTGCTGTCTAAACTTGCTCAAACTGGTCTGTCAGCGGCAGCACTCAACTGGTTCCACTCATACCTATCAGGTAGGTCTCAATCAGTCCGCATCTGTAAGGCTCTATCCACCTCCCTCCCCTTCACCAGTGGCGTACCTCAAGGGTCTGTACTTGGTCCGCTGCTTTTCTCAATCTTCCTCAACGATTTGCCTGCTGTCTGCACACAAACTGACATCCATATGTACACGGACGATACGGTGCTGTTCGCCTCTGGCCCATCTGGAACCGCCGTGGCTGCATGCCTTCAGAAGGATTTCGACTCCATCCAATGCTGGTTCCTTGAGAATCAACTATTCCTAAACTCAAAAAAAAACTGTCTCCCTCACCTTCGGCTCCCTAGCCAAACTAACCCAGCTTACTGAAGCACCCACATTCTATACCTTGGACAGAACTCCGTTTGAGGCCTGCCCAACATATCGCTATCTCAGCGTCTGGCTAGATCAGTACCTTGACTTCTCAGTGCACATAGACGCACTGCATAAAAAACTACATCCCATGCTGGGAGCTCTCCATCATAACAAGTTTTGCATCCCTCTACTGACCAGACAAGCAATTGTCCAAAAAATTATCCTCCCAATTTTGAACTATGGCGATGTCGTCTACGGTGCCGCCCCCCAAATGTCCTTAGCCAGGCTCGACCCCCTATACAACTCCTTCTGCTGGTTCACCTTGGACTGTTCTCCCACTACCCACCACTGCGACCTATACCAGTCCCTTGACCTCCCCTCACTCCAAAAACGGTGATTGCTGCACAGTGCTAGAATTACTGCTAAGTTCTGGTCTCATACACTGCCCACCTACCTATCAACATCCCTAACCGCTGTCCCCCCATCTACCTA
Source organism: Neoceratodus forsteri (assembly GCA_016271365.2). Classification (NCBI taxonomy): domain Eukaryota; kingdom Metazoa; phylum Chordata; order Ceratodontiformes; family Ceratodontidae; genus Neoceratodus; species Neoceratodus forsteri. The sequence goes on along the minus strand of CM028133.1, from coordinate 590,579,234 downwards.
TGATCTCAGGAACACTGACTCCAGGCTTCTGCAGATTCCCCACAGATCCACCCAATCAGGTCAGGTAGCTTTCAGTTTCAGGCTGCCCAAATTATGGAACTCACTGGCAGCCGACATCAGACTCACCACAAATACTCCCCAACGTAATGCCCTTCTCAAAGCACATTTTGCTACTAACTGCTCTTGCTTTCCCCATTGCTGACTTCCCTGCACAACTCCTATCAGCTACTCACACAACCACTCCCCATTCTAACATGCTACTTGCTCCAGTCTGGGCTCCGTTTTTCGCACTCATCACATAATGGTACTATATGCTACTGAACCTGCTACTGTTGCTGTATTATACGCATGTCTTTCCCATACTGTATGAAATCAATTTTTGTTCACACCATGTAACTGTTGTAATTCTTCCATTCTACTACACCACTGTCTGAAATACTCTTCATATTTGTATGAACCGTCTTTCATCTCAGTTACTGCAACCATCCTACTCGACCACTGTTTGTTATTATCTGATAATTATGTATGAACTGTTTTGTCTTATTTACTGCACTCTTGTAACCCCCTACCCCAGGGTGCATCTGGAATCAAGCGGTACTCCACTCAGTATGCCTTTCCTGGTAAATCTCTTAAATAAATAAATAAATTTGGAGGAGGAGGAAGCAGTGGAGGTCACTGTATATCATCCTGTATAAAGAATTTTGACTTTTAGATAATGGAGAAAATCATTCCTTTATGGATTTTCCCCTTTTATTTTTCCTCTTCTCTGATTTCTTAGTGACTCGTTTTTGGCTTGGACACTAAAATAGTTTAAAGGGGGTTTGATGCTTTATTGTAAGAATGTTTCTTTTTTTGTAGGGAAGTATAAGCTTGGAGCACAAAATTAACTCATATCTCATAGATTAATTTAAATAATACAGCTCAACAATAAAATTGGGTTTGTTTTTTTTCTAATTTTTAATCCCCCAAAAATATAATAAAAGTGTTGTGCTTTATTTACTTACATATTCTATATGGATATATAAATGTCTTAAAGTTGTTTGTCTTGGTAATTAATGTAACCTGTTTATTTTTTCTTTCTTAATGAATAAAAATTAAGTATAAAAAAAAAAGAAATTGTGCCCTTATCTGTATGGAAGGTCATTCCCAGTGGCCACAGACCACAGTCCATTACAATGGTTGAACAGAATGAGTGCCAAACTATTGTGCTGGAGTATCAACCTCCAGGACTGCGATTTCACTATATAGAATCACATTGGACCACAAAATGCTAATGCAGATAGACTGTCTCACCAGTATGAGTAAATATTTTACCATATGGCCTTCATAAAGTAGCTATTTGTGGACCTCACAAATAAGTAACTTCATAAAAATGAAAGCAGGGATATGTGCTGTCCAGACAGTTTTTGCTGGTGGTCTGAAATATTTTGTCAAATGCTATTACTTTCTGTAGCGGAGAACAGGAGGCATTGATCAAATATGAAAAAAATGGCTAATCCTGGCTATTCTCAGTGGTCCAGCAGAGTTTCTGTTGTGTGGACATTCATTTGATTGACTTCCTGAAAGGGGGATATCTTCACCTGACCAAGGTAGCAAGGGGGAGGTGGCATAATTGCTTCAACCCAGCTACTTTCTCTTTTTGTTGGGGTTCCTCTATGTTCAAAGAGGGAGCCAGACTGTGTGGCTATAGAAACAGGTTGAGATAACAAGGCCAGTGGACTCTCCCTTCCTTGGAATGAACTCCGTTTACCACCACCCTCTGTCGCCTATCCCCTAACCAATTTCTTACCTGGTTTACCACCTTTGGACCCACTCCTCAGTTACCCAGCTTGCTCACCAGTCTCCTATATGGAACAGTGTTGAAAGCCTTATGGAAATCCAAGTAGGCCATGTCCACCGCTCTACCCTGATCCTTTGTCACCCAGTCAAAGAAATCTATCATATTAGTTTGATTTGACCTCCCCCATGAAACCATGCTGCCTTGGGTCTTGTAACCCCCTGGATTCAATATATTCCACAATGCTTTACTTCAGCAGTGATTCCACTAGCTTTCCCACCATTGATGTTAGGCTGACTGGCTGACTGGCCTATAATTGTGAACCTCCTCCCTGCTACCACTTTTGTGTAGTGGACTACATCCGCCCTCCTCCAGTCCTCCACAATCACTCCTGTTTCCAGTGAGCTGTTAAACATGACTGTCAGAGGAGCAGCCAGTATCTCCCTGAGCTTCCTCAGTTCCCTTGGATGCATCCCATCTGGCCCCATTCCTTTGTCCATATTAAGATTAGCAAGTCCCTTAAGGACTCTCTCTTTTGAAAATGGACTAATGTCTACCCTCCTACCTCCAAAGCTTCTGTTACATTTTTATAGTCCCTCATCTTCTCCTTCCCCTCTGAACACTGAACAAAGCTATTTATTCAGGCCATCTGCCTTTTCCAGGTCCCCTTCTGCAGAGTCCTCCCCCATCCCTTTCTAACCTTACAATCCCACCCACAGTCTTCCTCTTTTCACTTACATACCTAAAAATGTTTTGTCTCTTTTTGTTACCTTCTGGGCTATTCTCTCTTCATCTACCACCACACCACATGATCATGATAGAAAGGGTGCCAATCCAAAAACTTAACAAAAAAAACCAAACAAGCAAGTAAACAATCAAACAAACAGTGGCACTCAGCAGAAAGAATGTAGTATTCAAAGTAATAAATCCAACTTTTATTTAAACCACATAATGAGCATGGCACTAAGCCCCAGCATTTCACCTCATATGCATGATGCCTCGTCAGGAGGTGTAGTTCAACAGCGAAAGCTGCTTTGATTATAAAGTGAATCCTTAAAGGTATAGCAGATGCAGTTAAGCTGTAAGAGCACATCAGTTGCAACAGCCACATTTAGAAACAAGTTACCTTAACAACTGTGGCTTATAAAGTCACAACACAAAATATGATTAATCAGTCCTTTATCAACCACCAATTCAGTGCAGACGGAGCTTGAACAATAAAGTAAAAGCAGCCAATCCATCAAAGAGAGAAAAAGGTGCCTGTAGCATAAAAGTAAATTTTCAAAAAGACATCTGTAATATAAACAAATAATAATGTAACTATATTGGTTCCATATCAATTTAACCCAACATGCAGGGAAGGAGGGAAAGAAAAAAAGGGAAAAGGGAAAGAGAAAAGGGGGAAGGGGAAAGATACTTTGATTATATCAAATAGTATTTATGAAGATAGTGTTCGCTATCAAAAGCAGTAACATTGGGCTGGCCCAGTAGCGTGGAGGGCTGAGGCATCATGCCTTATCTCCTGCCACACCAGTGACCTGTGTGAGTGGTGTGAGCAGGTCACCGGGGGTCAGCTGGGGTGGGAGAGGATTGAGCATCTGGAGGACTGCTCTCTTCTCCCTGGGAGGGGTGGTACTGGAGATCGGTGCATGCCTGACCTCTAGTGGGAACTGGAGGCTAGCACACAAATCCCAGAAGATCGAGGGTGGAGACAAAGCAGATGCCCAGCGTGCCTCTTGCAAAAGTGCACATGGCTCATTGCATGCTAAGTCTCGCACTCGGGGATCAGGAGAAACTGGAGGCAGAAAACACCATGGACCGGCAGGATGATCCCGGCCCACCACAGGTGCTGCACCCATCCAGCTGGCACCACAAGTCAGAGGTGAGTACCAGTGGATGCTGGGGTGATGGGGCTGGGGGGCCAGAATTAGGGGTCCAGTCTGCGAGGAGAAGAAAGAAATGAGAAAAAAAAGCAGTCACATCATAACTATAAATAAGGAGCATACATTTGTCAGATTTCAAAAATTGTTATTCGTACATCTACTAAACGGTATTTAAAAAGTTTTAAAAATAGAAGGGAAAGGGGAGGTAGGGGTAAGGGGAGGGAGAAGGAGGGTAAGGGGAGGAAGAAGGGAGGAAGGAGGTAGGCCAGCTGGCTCAGTGGCATTCAACACTTAGCTGGCAAAATAACATACCGCGGGCTCAGTGACAAATAGTGAATTTATAACTCTATACCACATATAAAGGGAGAGGGAAGGAAAAGAGGGGGAAGGGGAGGGAAAGGAATGGGGGAAGACAGAGTGCTAATACCTAATATAGCCTACATAATATCCAAATTACTAATTTGGAGAAGTATAATTACAAAACATCTATGACTATTTGAAAAATGTGTTATGAATATACATGACTCAGAAAATCAGAGAGCTACATCATTGGTCCTGAGGTAGTGGTGGCAAAATTATAGAAACAGCAGGATATCAACTGCACCATTTAGTACACCAGGAGACTGAGCTTTTAATGTGTAATCCATCATGACTCATTCTGCAAGTTCCACCACTTGACATCATCTGGGATTTCCTCGACATCCCAGACAGCAATTGAAAACAATCATTTTCTGTGGGGGGATTCACCCCCCCATGAGACTGTGCCCCCTGCACCCCCATCTCCAAGTATACAACTACAAGTTGGAGTTGTATTGGGGATAGGGGAGGAACAACCGGAGTGAGAGCAGCACTGTTCAGCAAGCCACCACAGTGACCTGGTGAGATTTGTCGCTGTGGCAGACTTTGCTGAGAAAATGTTGAGATTGTAATGGTACACCCTTTCTGCAGGAGTGATTTGTTTTTCTGGTTCCACCTTTTAAATTTCTGGGAACATGTTCTATGCCCATAAATTTTAGCCCACTTGTATCACTATCATAGTATTCAGCAAAATGCATCCCTAAAGGTGTATTAGGACTAACTTTCAAGATGGAACATACACGCTTTTGAATTTCGCTCCTTCAAGCTTCTAGTGGTGCAGCCCACATAACAATTTTGGACGGGAACAAACTAAAACATAAACAACAAATGGTGTCTGACAATTAATAAATCATCTTATCTCTACAGTTGACAGGAATAAAGGACATTTAAAAGCTTTTACTTGAATACAAAAGTTGCAAATGTTATATCAGCCACATTTATGACAAACCACAGGTCTTGAAGGGAGTCAATGTAACCTTGTCTCCACTTCTGATTTTTTGTATAAACTGTGGATCACATAGTCACCTATGCTGTTACCATATCTGTAAGAAATTCTCGGTTTATCTCCATCTGAAAATGTTAAAATAGGGTTAGTATTCAAAACATGCCAATGTTTATGTATCATATCTGAAATTTGACATGAAATCCAATTATATTCAGTGATTAATGTAACAGGAATAACATTTTACCCCGTTCTGGATTTTGGCACCAGTAGATCATGTCTATTCATGAATCTTGCTTTTTCTATAGCTTCACCTAAAAGCTACATAGAATACCCCCTCTCTGAATACCTGGGGGCAGATTTTAAAAGGGCCTTTAAAATGACACAGGGTGCATCAAACAACCACTTTGAGTCAGATCCAGGTGCACAAAATACTGTTCACCATATTTTGTAAGAAAAGCATTCTCTGTGGAAAAGTCCCTCAAATGATGCAAGAGGTCCACTGCATCAAACAAATAATGCAAGAGATGAGAATGAGTCAAGCTGTGTAAGAAAAATGGTGCAAGTTGAGTCAAAAAAATTACTCAAGGAATGAGAATGACACAAGTTAAGTCAAAAAAATGGTGCACATTGAGTCAAAAAATGATACGAAGGATGAGAATGACGCAAGCTGAGTCAAAAAAATACAGCAGATGAAATGGCAAGACTAAGTCACCAAAACCATCTAAACTAGTCCTGCATGGGAATATTGACCCTTAATAGTACCATAATCAGGTTTGCTCCCCTGTTATGGGCCTCTTTATATGCTCTAGTGTACATTAGACCAGCTCTGGCTGGTCTAGCAGCAACATACATCTTAAACACAAGGACAGGAATCACATTCTTTTAAAATCACAAATAAGGGGATAGTGCATCATTTCAGTGACACAGGCATCCCTTCTGACATGGCGCAGGCATTGTTTTGGTACAAGCATGGCGCAAGTCAGTCAGCGCATACAGACCTGTTGTTGATGCAAGCACAATTTGAAAATCAGAATTGACACAAGTTGTGATGCATCCTGCTCCTTGCATCAGTTGTTTTTGATTCAAGCACCCTGTGTCATTCTCTGTCCTTTGAAAATCTGGCCCCTGTTATTTAAATCATTTGCATGAATTTCAAAAGTTACCAGAGTTAAACAATTTCATCTAAGGCAAATTAATTGTCCAAAGGGCAATTTTTGAGATGCTGTGTATGGGCCCTAGTAAAAATGAAGAAGAGTGCTGCTAGAAATAGATTTCCTGAATGTCTCTGATTTTATGAGTTGACACTCATGTGAATAAAAATATATATCCAAAAATGTGATTCTGTTAGGATGAATAATTTTGATTTTTAACATATTTGTTAACTTGATGTTTGTTATCTGTAACTTTGTATTGTGTACCTATTGTTGTCCTCCTTTCCACAGCATGGCTGAAAATGGGTGTTTGATCCAGTCCACCTTCCTGGTAAATGAAATAAATAAATTACAATAATATGTAAATTTCAAATCTACATAATTTTTATTTAGAAAATTAACAAAAGATGTGGCAGATTGAACATTACAATGCCAAGTAATCAAAATATCATCAAAAAACCTACTCCAGTGTTTCACCTGGGGCAGGAATTGATTTCTGCCATGGTTGAACACAACTGTGCCCTTCCACCAAGCCATAAAAAGGTTTGCATAGGAGGGTGGGTACCTTTGTGGTCCCAATGGCAAGTACCACAAGTTTGCAATTAAAATTTCTGATCAAAACAAAATAATTACTAGTTAAAATTATCTCAACAGCATGTAAAATACATTGTTTGGAAAAATTAATCATTTTATGGTTATTGGTAGGATGATGTTCTAAAACCAGTATCTCCAAATTGTGGCAAATACTAGTGTACAATCTAACCAAATATATCAAAAGCCACACATACCCAGGGGACCAGATCAACCCCTCAAGCTTGGAAAGGACATCCATGAGTCCCTGATATAAGATGGCAATAGCATTACCAATTGGTTCAAAACAATCACTTACAAATATAGGCATTTATTCTGTCATGTACCCTTGCCCTGATATAATGAGTCTCCCGGGGGGCGAGGGGGTTGTCTGGTCCTTATGCACCTTCAGAAAGACATAAATAGTGGTGATACATGGATGTTCCGTTACCATTAATTCACACTCATCTTTAGATATATGTCCAGCCAAAACACTATCTTGAAGGAAAACATCAATCCTGCATTTTAATCTGGAAGTTAGATCATCCAAAAGTCTCTTATAGCTATTTGTATCATCCAGTTGGTGAAAATGTCCACTTCATATTACAATTTGTCCAAGATAAAAAAAATTCCACCTTTATCCATGGCTTTGATTTTCAAATGTTCCAAATTTTGCAATTATGAAAATGCTTGACTTTCTTCTTTGATTAAATTCTTTCTGTGATATGGCCATTTTTATTTACAGAGTTTAATAATATCCTGCATCAACCAATTTTGATATGTAATTAAGGCTGCAGAATTAGCAGGAGGATTAAATGTTGAATTCGGCTTAAAACTAGTAAAACATGCCAAAATGGCCTCATTCAACAACTTTTGTTGAATCTATTAAGTCTACACCATCAAATAAACCACTGTGTGAGTCCCTCTGTGATGCTGTATCAGGAGATTCAGCTTCAAGTAATAAATTTGTCAGTGCTTATACATCTCTTGAAAATTAGTCAGTTTCAGGAACATGCTCCATAAATCCAATACCCATATTTTTTTTTTAATTATGTAAATTCAATTTTCTGAAAAAAAAATACTTCAAATTGACATACACTTGGAATTCATTAACTGTTGGATAAGGACCAAATCAAAGACTATTTTTCCAATATTTGTAGCTGGGTTGGTATGATGACTATATTTGATAAATGTATTCATTTTGAACTTTGATCTTCAGGTTGTCCACCAGGGTATGATCTAGGTCTTATCTAGATCCACCACTTCCTGTCCTCCTCCTTGCTTTCTGCCCTTTTTTTTAAATTTATTCACTGGTTGTCAGCTCAGTTTATGTATTACACTGGAAAAGCATGTGAGGAAAATTGCCCATTTTCACAAGCGTCCAGTTTTAGACAAGTACAAAAGGAGGATACATACTCAGAGGCAATAAAGGAAGGTACACTGGTTGGTGGAGGGGGACACTGAGTACAGATATGTTACAAGCAATTTTAAAATAGACATTAACGAAGTGTGATAACTAAAATCAGCACATAACAAGATTTATGACAAATGAAAACAAGTATGTGACTTAATGTATACATAATTCAATCAAGTGCATGATAAAAAGTGCTTAAAATAATCAGACCTGCAGATCCTGCCTCTGTAGTGAATGGGCAATATACAGTTCTTAATGTGGAGGAGAAAAAGAGTGGCTAGAGGGAAAGTCACCTTGTGGGACACTTGCAGATCGCAGCTTGAACAAGGTGGGTCCTTAAGTTATAATTAAAGGTGGCCAAAGAGGTGGAATTGGTGATAGCAGCAGGAAGACTGTTGAAAAGCTTGGTGTCCTTGTAGTCAAGGGTTTTTTGGCCATGAGTGGTCTGACAGGAAGGGATGGAGAAGGAGAGTGAGGAGGATCTTCTGGTGGTCTGGGTGTCAGTTGACTTTGGGAAAATGGATGTAATGCTATTGGGGAGGAGACCTAATGATAGTTTATAAAAGAAGGAGGCTATTTTGAGGTTGAGTATGTCCTCTAGTGAGGTCCATTTGGTTTGGTTTGGAGATTCTGTAGTGGTCACAGTGGTGGGTCATTCTAGAGAGACCCGTGACAAAATAAATGATGGAGTGATAAGTGGAATTGAGTTTTTGGAGGTTACTCTAAGAGAGGGGTGAAAAACAGACCAAGGCCCCATAGTTGAAGAGCAGGATTAGGAAACTGATGACTAGGAGGGTCTTAGATTCATGAGTCAGATAAGGTCACACTCTGTATAGCATGCCTAGCTGCTCGTGAGTTTTCTTAATGATCTGATTAATGTGTGAATCTTAGCTGAGGTGGCTGTAAAGGAGCAGTCTGAGGTATCTAAATTCATTGACACTTTCAATCCTAATGCTGTCATTGTCTAGAATTGTAAAATCAAAGGAGAGTAGTTTCCGTTGGCTGGAAAAAACATAGATTTTGTTTTTTTAGCATTTAGTACTAACCCCTTGGACAGGGATCAGGAGTGAAGGCTATTGAAGTCACTCTGTAGTTTATAGAGTAAGGAGGAGGGATCTTTGTTGCTGCAGAAAAGGGTGGCATTGTCGGCATACAGAATGCATATAAATGAAATAGATATAATTTGCATCATATACAGTAGTTCCATTCCAAACCTAATAAGAAGTTTCTAATCTAAAGGATTAGATACACAGATTAAGGTTCAAGACAGTGTACAGCTTTAAGCTGCTTATACTTTTTGAAATTTTGAAGAGAAGAAACCTGAAGAAAGTCCCTGGAAATAGCTGAATCAGTAATCCTTTTCTTAATTTGAGAAATAACTTTAACATTTGTTCTGTAATAAATTTCATATAATAAATGTCCCAAACTTAGCGGAAATAAGATTTCTTTATTAGTTTTAACCATTGGACAAGTGAAACCTTTCCTCCAATATTCAGTTTCTTCTTCCAGACATTGCCTAGGGAGCCTCTCCTCAGGCATTTGGAAAAGATTAAGAAGAAAAAAACAGACACATCTCTGAGACAAGAGTGGAGATTGAGAATTGACCACGTTCCTATCTTAAAACCTCCGCAGGAACTGACTGATGGGCATGCAATATATTGTGAAATATCTTATTTAATACAATCTCCAATGATTTTATATTAGAAAAGGCCCATATTTCAGTTGTTAGAGCACACTAGTTTTTATTTTGGCATTTATAACTGTGAATATACCCTGCACTGTACCTTTTCCCAACCTACAATTAAATATTTCAAATGCATTAAATGCTGTTTTTAACTGAGCTTCAATCAGTGAAAGATGCCTATTCCAGCAAAAATTGTCTGAGAATCTTACTCCCAGGTAATCTTAATAACTTTGAGTTTTGATCTTTTAATTTTCCATAAATTGCCTTTGAGTATGTCTATTTTTATTGCCCAAAAGCTACTAATTTTATTTTATTTATATTAATAATCAACTACTATTCTTGCACAATGGAACAGAATGATTCATTTTTCTTTGTAGACCAAGTAATTATGTAGAAGTCAGTACTATATCATCTGCATAAGCTAAGCAGCTTACCTTCATATTTGATACACTTGGAGAATGCAATTCAGGAAGATCCAACTGCTCTATTATAGTATTGATATACAAGTTAAATAAAGTTGGGGGAATTAATCCCTGTTGGACTCTGAGATTAGTTCTAACAGCAGATGTTAATCCTCCACAGTGGTTGTACTGTACTTTTACACAGGTGTTTTGATGTAACCTTATTTTAATATCCAACAGGAAGGGGTCTATATTATAAGCTTGCAATTTCTGCCATAATAATTTACTGCTAATACTGTCAAAGGCAGACCTGAGGTCCACAAAGCAACAATAATGTTTTGATTTCTTAATACATGTGTATTTATAAATGAAATGTGACAAATTGTAACAGTACGGAACAGTAGATCATCCACTCCTAAAACCATTCTGTGTCTCATTCAAAAGCTGATTTTCATGGTTTCAGGACTGTAACTTCTACAACATTATTTTACAAAATACCTTCTGAGATGTATCAATGAGACTAACAAGTCTATACATATTAGGATCAGAAGCTTGGCCCATTTTATATATAAGAAAAATACTTCCCTTCCAACTATCTGGAAAATGTTCTCCTTGGACAAATCTATTAAATATTACTCAAAAGATAGCATGCCACCAATCAGGAAACATTTTGTAAATGTCAGATAGAATTTGATCTCCACTCAGAGCTTTATTGGATGTAACTGAGGACAAATCTTGCTTAATTTCTTCCCAATATATTCAGAAAGGCCTTGGTGAGAAATGTAAAAGAGTTTCAGACCTCAGTTCATTGACCTTAAAATATGCAATTATTTTCTGTATGGGAGAAGTAAAGAGACTGAAAAGGCTCCACAAATAACTGTTGGGCAGATATGCTTCTGCTTCCCTTGAATTTTGATTATAGCCATAGCTAACCAAAGATTAGAAGGCTCTTGTGTCTTTGGCTATAATTGTTCTTCTTAGTTTGTTCCACATACTTTTCTGGTGTTTTTCCTTCCCAAGGTCCAATAATTTCCTATATTCCTTCCTTTCTTTGCTTTATTAAGAGAATTCAGATTTATGTTTTTACTGTATCTAATGTGTCTATTTAATTTATGTTTAGCTATCCGGCAGGTCTTATTGAACCATGTTGGACAAAAATGCTCCCTTATCCTATTGGTTCTAAATAAGGGTTTAATGTAATTATTAATTTTCATCCGTTTACTGATAATTTGGTTATTATCTGAAGCTGAAACTATTTGTTGCATAAAGATATTAAGGGAAAATAGATTGATAGCTTCATTTTGCCATCTAAATTTTTTTGAATTAATTATTTCCAGATTACCCACATTACTAGCAAACTGGGTAAAGTTACCACCCATTCTTGGTGTTTGAAAAGTTATAAGCAATGGCAAATAAGCAGAATCAGGATGATCCCAGACCTCAAAGTCAAATAGAAATGTTAAGACATCCTGATTATCCCAGGCTAGATCACTACCAGAAGATCCCATATGCCCCATAAATGTATATTCACCCTCCTGACCACCAGGCAAATGACCATTTACCAAGCATAAACTCATGTCTGACATTATTTTATACAATATCTCAAACTGATGATTAAGTTTCTTATCCTTGGAGTGTCTAAAATTACTTACTTTAGGGTTAATCATGTTCAAGCCCTGAAAAAACTCACTATAAGAATTTTCCATCTGATTATTGACATGGATTCTGGCATTAAAGTCACCAATAACAAGGAAAGCATAGATTTCATATTTAGTTGTTAAAACATCTAATAATTTAGAAAATTGTGGCCAAACAGTAGGTGAATAAATAGAAGTAGTTGTAGAGGGAAAGTAAACATTAAGAATAATTATTTTATTATTACTGCTCTCCAGTTTCAGAGGAAGTATTAATGATAATTGAATTGACAATCCTGAACAGTAACCTTGTAAATTAGGGAAGTTTTAAAATATGTGGCTATACCAGCCTGATTTCTACCATATTTCTTGGCTGGAATAGCAAAAGTTATGTATACAGGAATCAGTGGAGGCATGACATTGTGCCACCATGTTTCCTGTAGACACAAACTATCAATGGTCATTAGAAACTCTTTAATTTACATCATCAGCCACTTTATAAGCTAAGCCCCCTATGTTCCAGGGCAGAATATTTATCATTTCCAATGATTTATCAGACATTTGAGAAATACTTACACTAGCTTCTTGTCATTGAAATATAAGATTTTGAAGTATTAAAAAATGATCGCTAACTCTATTTCTGAATGGTCCTTATTTACTAATGTATGTCTATTTGTAGTTTTCTGTAGTGAACACTGCTACTAACTGGTAGCCTGAGGGTCCCCCCTGCAGAGAGTCCAGGATGCTCCTACTTCTAGCTGAAGCCACTGCTGGGAGGCTCCAATCGACATCTAGAAGGTTGAAGTTCCCCAACAGCAGCACCTCCCTTTTTTGCCATTTTGTCAATGGCTTCCACCAATATCTCTTCTAATTCCTCCCCCTGTGCTGGAGGTCCACATATCACTCCAATGTGAATAGTGGCTCCAGTCTCTGTCCCTATATTCCCTATATCTCCATTATTTCTGAAAATATTTCTGTGCTTACAGCTTAACCACCTTTGGAGCTAGATAATTTAACAAGTATAATCATAATTTCTTGGAAGAGTCATACAAACTGATAGAGAGGTAATAGGTTGTGTTAATTGTAAGTTACAGCAGTTCAAACATCCACAATTTAATTATTTGTTACATTGTGCAAAAAGTTTCAGAATACTAGGATGTTTATAGTTCCACTGCTATTGCTGGTATACACTCAAAATGTGTCATGTATACAAAAATAAATATGTCCTGTAATCTAGTTAAGATGGATAAATGTGGTTTAGTAGGTTAACATTTATTGTGGATACTTTAGAAATTACTAATTGGCAAAATTTGCTCAAAAATTAATGGACACGTAATAGGTAATGCCACTAGAATTCCATTTGTGGGATTTAACTTTCACAAAGTTCTTATCACCACTGAATCACCTTACCTACACAAGCATTATAGCCCTGTACACACATCCAACAATCCTGCAGCAGTGATGCCTAGTATCATGCTCTATCATGATTAAAGATATCCAGATACTTCTGTCACAATGGCCTAAGATGCAAATAGTTGTAAGGCTTGGCATCATTTGGTGCCACTGTTTTCAAATAGTAATAATATACATTATCTACAGGGTTATAAAGAGCCAGATGATGGCATTGCACAGAAACAATGCTGCACATGCATGTGTTTCCACAAGTCATTAAGTCAGCGAACTGTAGTGGTTATCTTGCATATTGCAAGAATTCAGGCTAGTGCACAGTGATGTCCATGACTATGTTTTCATGGTTCGTCACTCAAAGTAGTGACCTGACACTTGGCACCACTGTACGGTTACTATGGCGCCTCCTATGAATGCTACCTTATTGCCACTTTACCCAGCCTTTACCTTCTCCTCTACAATGTCAACTTAAGTGTATGAATGGGCAAAATGTGTGGGCATGAATTCAACAAAAATATTACAACATTCCACAATTTTGAAAAAGCTCATGAAATTCAGCTTTAATTACTGCTGTTATTTAGGAATCTTTAGCTGGTTATAACTTGGCCAGCCTTTGAGCAAGAAATTAGAGAGTTGACACACAAAGCCTCTTTTTTCCATATTGTTTTTTCTCCTGACTGGCAGCTGAACTGTCAGGGATATACCCTGTTCACAGGGCTATACCCTAAGCAGACTGAGCCTAGCCATCATTCAATTGGCAAATGCGTTTTTGCCAACATTGTTTCTCTACCATCTCCCCTGGTGGGGGCAATGTCTCTGTGAGCCTTGCACAGCTACAACTTCCCATGTGGTAGGACTAAGTTCCCAGGCCCAGCTGCAGGGGTGGTCATGTTGATGGAACTTGCCGCCAACCATCCCTGAGCGAGATGCACTACTGAGCAACAGCTCTCTTGGCAATGGCCTGCCTTCTGACATGATTTCCCAGGCTTGCTTCAAAAACCTGAGCCATCAGCATGGCAGTGACACTATGCTGCTGGTCCATGGGGGTGGCCTCAAAGCCTAATATTTATGGCCAATGAACTTAAAAAAATGCATGATTTTCTGTTCTCTAGTTTTAAAGTTTTAGGTGTTTAAAATTCTGTAGTTTACATAATTGCAAACTGTAATTTTAAAATTACAGACCATCTTATAACTCTGCCACCTTTAAAGATAGTGATCTGAAACTTGGCACACTTCTCTACAGACCTTGGAGCATGCATCACACAACATGTGGTGCAATTAAGAGAAATAATTATTAAATTAGACAGAAATAGCTGAAATCACAATTCTGGGGAAATTTTGTGGAAGTGAAACTGAAATTTCACCAGGATTTCGCTGGCAGGAGAGAAATGTCACTCAACCCTAATTTGGTTTCATAAAAATGCCCTAGTTTCCTTTTTAACACAGGAACAAAAGGCATTATCCTTGAGAGAGAGAGGGGGGGGGAGAGTCAAGTTGCCATGCCATTGACTTGGGGGTCATTGAACTCCATTGCACAGAAAGCAAAACAGGAGTGTGGTCTGGACTAGAAAAGGTGTCAGTCTAAGAGGAAAGAGTAGCTTGTGGGTTCAAGTGAGGTCAAACAGAAGGCCAACCTGCTGGAGAAGGCATGCAGAGATGGGGAAAAAAAGAGTAGTACCTCTCTCTGGGATGAGAAGGAAAACACATATCCATAAGGGAATGCTCACACATCAGTTGAGAGAAGGAACTTATTACTCTAGTGTAGGGATCAGGCTTGTCCATGCTGCAGTCCGAGGTGTGATCAAAAGTTCAATTGATATCCCCTTCTATTAGAACTGGGAAGTGATGGGTGTTAAAGTCAACTAAGGCTTTACTAATCTCACGAAACAGTCTGGAGCATTACTGGAGGCATAAATGTTGGCTTGAATGGAAGGCCCTTTGGGAGTGTCAGCTTGGAACAGGAGCCACCTGCATATCCCTTTGCTCACAAGGGAAGTCACAGCAAATGGATTTGTGCATGCTTCCTGTGGCTGGAGCCACTATGCACCTCTGCCCCAACCTATTTCCTGTTTATCTTTTTGGCTTTAATTTTGGAGAAGTGAGTTCACTGCAGGAAAGTTACCTGCTACCTTTGATTTTAAATGTTGTAGGTGAGAGTATACAGGTACATATTGCAATTTATTGGACTAGTGAGACCTTTGATATTCCTGGTTCATTGCTGATGTCTCCCATTACTGCTTATGACATAAAAATGGAAGGATGTGTCAGAGATAAGCCAGCTTCAGACCCATGTCAAAGAACTGAAGGCTATTACTAACCAGTACCAGTAAGCTCATATAGAAACATGGAAACATAGAATTTGATGACAGATAAGGACTGCTTGGCCCACCTAGTCTGCCCATTTCCCTACCTAATGGATAGGCTGCAGATCCTAGTTAACCAACAGCCTACTTCCTCCTACTCCCCACTAGAATTGTTTTATGTCTGTCCCATGCATTCTTGAACTCCCTCATTGTTTTTGACTCTACTACCTCCTCTGAAGGCTGTTCCATGTATCCACAACACTCTCCATGAAAAAATACTTCCTCACATTACCTCTGAGCTGTCCTCCCTCTATCTTCAAATTGTGCCCCCTTGTTCTTGCACATCTCTTTTTCTGAAAGATGCTACCCTTTTGGACTCTGTTGATTCCCTTGAAGTACTTGAAAGTTTCTATCATGCCCCCCCCCCCATGCTGCCTTGGGACCTGTGCCCCACTGGTCACTAGGAACTCAACAATTATTTCCTTTAGAAGTGATTCCATCATTTTCCCTACCACTGAGGTCAAACTAACAGGTCTGTAGTTCCCTGCATCTGTCTTGCTCCCTCTTTTGTTAAGAGGAATCACATCTGCCCTCCCCCACTCCAGGGTAGTGAGTGGTGTCACTAGTTCTCTCCTTAGTTCTTTTAGAATTCTTGGGTGAATCCCATCAGGCCCCATTGCTTTTTCCACCTTCAGTTTTAAGAGTTCTTTCAAAACCCTTTCTTTTTTGAATGGACTGATATTGACCACCCTATCCAGAGTGCTTCTATTCTTTGATTTAGGTACCTCCCCCTCCTCTTCATTTGTCAGTACTGAGCAGAAGTATTCATTCAGTATCCCTGATTTTTCAATGTCACCCTCTGCCCACCCTCGATTTCCTTTATTAAGCCTCACTATTCCTCCCTTGGTCTTTCTTCACTACCTAATGTACCTATAAAAGGTTTTATCCCCCTTCTTAACTGAGTTGGCTATCTTTTCCTCAGTTTGGGTTTTTGCTGTTCTGACTGCCTTCCCCGCTTCCTTCTGCTTTAACTGGTAGAGTTCTCTGCCCTGCTCCTTGTGTGTTTCCTTATATTCCTTAAATGCTACCTTTTTCTCCTTAACCTTCCCTGCCACCTCTTTTGAGAACCATAGTGTTGTTTTCCTTCATTTTGCTTTGTTGATTTACTTCACACAAAGGCTTGTTGTCTCTGTGATGGCTGTTTTGATTTTTCCCCCTGTTCATCCACCCCTCCTTCTTACCTGTTTGCTAGTGCTTTTCTGAGGCACATTCCCATTTTCCCAAAGTCAGCCCTCCTAAAGTCCAACACTCTTGCTTTGTTATGGCTTGACTCTATGGCTGTGTTTATCGTGAACTACACTGTTTGGTGGTCACTTGTTCCCAGATGGTTACCCACTTTTAAATCTGAGATCCTTTCTCCATCCCCATTTGACAGTACCAGGACTAAGACTGCTCCCTCCCGAGTGGGTTCCATGACTAGCTGTCTGAGGCATGCCCTTTCTGTAGGGCATCAAGAATAATCCTGCCTTTTGATGTGGCTGCAGCCAAGGTTCTTCCGCTAACATCTGCATATTCAGGTCCCCCATCAACAGTATATCCCCTTTTTCTGCTATTCTAAGAATGCCTTCTATCATTTCCTTGTCCACTGCCTCCCCTGAGATGGGTGTCTGTATACTACCCCTGTGTGAATTGTGGTGCCATAACCTGTCTGCCATAACCTGTCTCCAGGGTAACCCACAGTGCTTCCTCTACTCCCTGTTTATCCTTTAGTTCTGTTGCTTTGATCTCTTCCCTTACATAGAGAGCTACTCCTCCTCCTCTTTTACCCTCCTGTCCCTCCTGTAGATTGTGTACCCTGGTATGTTGACATCCCAGTCATGGTTCTCAGTGTACCATGTTTATGTGACTGCCATGATATTTCGGTGTCCCTCTTCCATTAAGGCCACTAGTTCAGGGAGCTTGTTACACATACTATGGGCATTGGTACTCATCACCCTCCATTTGTTGATGCCTTACCCCTTTTAGCCCCATCCCTGTCCTTACTGCTTTTTTCTGCATGTATCCCTGTCCTACTCCCCATTGACTTCTCTGCCTTGGTGTTTACCTCTCTAACTACTGTGTTTTGTGGGAAGAGGCTGGGTTTTACTGCTCCTTTTCAGTGCCTCCCCCCTTGGCTAGTTTAAATGCTTACCAATGATGTATTTAAACCTATTACCTAGGATTCTGGTTCCCCTCCCAGACAGATGCAGACCATCATGCCAGTATAGGCCTGTATCCCTTCAGGTGGACCCCCAATCCTCAGTGAAGCTAAAACCCTGAGGTCTGCACCAGTTTTTCAACCATTCATTGGATCCCATGGAGTAGAGTACCCTAGCTCCCCCCAACCAGAGTCCTGTCAGATTGGTGAGACCAAGGTCCTGAGGAGAGACATGTAGGAAGTATCCAGTATGGGCCATTGACATTCAGTCTACTCCTTTTGCACTGTTGTGAATCACACATAATAGATCTAGAGAAACTTAGCACATAACACACTGTTAGGGATACAGTACATAATACCTCAGGTAATATCCAGAAATGAAAAATGGGTACAGCAGAACACATAACTGTATACAAAGCCTGAAGGAATTTAACTATAAATGCATGCAAAACCCTGGGGTAGAGGTTTTGTGACTGAGACATTAGAACTGGTGACCATGCATGTCCCCCACATACCAGTTGGTTATAGCATCCACTTGGCCTAATGGAGATATGCTCCTCCAGCAACCCAAAGGTGAGACGCAGGGAACAGGAGTAACAGTCCAATAGTCAGGACCTTGCCTCATTTGATACCCAGTAGTTCACCCATTATGGTGGGATCAGAAACAATAATTGAGTATTTGCAGTTGCTTATGATATGGTGCTCAGAGATGGTTCTTAGTGTGGATCCATCACATAGTACAGATGGATTCCAGAAGTCATACATAACTGCATGAGGAAGAAGGGGAAGTCAAACAGAAGTACCTCTTTTCAAGGTAAAGGTGATGTGACCCCCTCTTCCCATTGTGGCTGCCCATAGCAGGCAAATGACTAACAAAAGCAACATGCTGAGATTATGTGATCTTTGTGAAACCTAAAAGAGCCACTTTCTCATGACATCCCTAGGCATTGTCTGTGTGGGTCCACCATCCAGTGTAAAATTGCCCCACCATGTCATACCAAGACTCCTTAGGGATGAGGTGGAGCTGGGTCTAGTATATCCTGGCCCATTCCAGGGAAAATGTCTGACAGGTGGCCAAATTTCCAATAGAAAAATAGGACACAAGACCGCCCACAGTTCCACTCATAGCTTTGTTACCATTAAAATAGCCTTTATGTTATACAGTTGTGCCAGGTGAGATAAGTGGGGGTTGGAGAGTGGGCCCTTATGCAGATGATGAGTAAACAATAGAAAACACAGATGGCCCCTTCTCATTTGACCAGTGATAGTGGTCCTTGAGAAAGATATACTCAGCTGGTTCAGATTACCATCAGAAGGAGGTGACAGAGGCAAGGATGTACTCTAGCACTGTTGCAGGTTTGAAAGAGATGTTCACAGACAGGGCATAGCTATATAATGCATGTAGCTAGTACAACCAAGGACATCTAAAATACAAATTGTTATGGAGGTGACCTATAACTTACCAAATGGACACTCAGCTGCTGCTCCATGTGGGAAATATTAGCACTGCAACTAAGCCATGGAGCTATAGCATGCAGAGAGAGAAGGCCTTGTAAACTGGGGTCAGAAGGCCAGCATAACATCCATTCAGACACCAGAGAATAGTCCTTAGGCACAGGGATGGGATTAAAATAGCAAAAAGTGCTGAGAATGAAACAAGAAACAAAATACCCTGGTGCCCAGTTTATAGCCTTTTAAGATGACCTTTAACTCAACTTATACTCAGCAAGAGTATCCATTCAGGTTTCTGAGGAAGTGAAGACTGATGGCAGACCTGATCACTGCTTTGCGGTTTGGTTGGACTTAGAGGAGGCACTCATTGGCAGGGAGACACTTGCTCCCACTGTGACCCAGGGAGTTGGCAGTTCTCTGGTCCCAGTAATTTCTAGTAATCATTTGAAAAAAATTACACTGGATTGGTTGCAGTACATGCATTTCCAGAATGTTTAGATACATGGTATTGTAGTTTAAAATGTAGCAGAGAGATGGTTTTGGAATGTGGTGGTGGACATAGATTTGGAATGCCAAGGTTGCACACAATTTCAGAATACTGCATTGATGAGAATTTAGCATGGTAAAATTTTGTAATCCAACCAGAACTTGATTTCAGAATGCAACGGAGATAAACAATTTTTATAATATGGCAGGAAGTGTTTCCGAATATTGGTGGACACAATTTTGGAATAAAGGACATGAAATCATGGAATGTGATAAGGACACACAAATTCAATCTATGAAGGGGACATGCAATCTTGGTACGCATTTGGGAAAGGCAATTTCCGAACGTGGTGGAGACATGCAATCTCAGAAGTGGCAGGGATGCACAATCTCAGAATGTAGAATGCACATGTACTGTATCTAGATATCTGGCGGGTGGCCAGTCTTGCATCATAGTGGGGATGCAAACTGTTGGAATGTGTCTGAACAGAAAATTTTATTCCGAAATTGGTTGTGCCTGCCACATTCCAAAACTGTACATAGCCACCACATTTCAAAACTGCACATCCCCAACCCATTCCAACACTGTGCATACCTCCCTTACTCAAAAATTCTGTGTCCCTGCCACATTCTGAAACTGCACATCCCTGATGCATTCTGAAATTGAATTTTTTGCTACATTCTAAAATTGCCCACCATATTCCAAAATTGTGCATCCCCACCACATTCTACAACTGGGCATCGCTGCCAGATTCCATCATCATGCTTCCCTGCCACATTCCAAAATTTCACATTCCAAAATTGTGTGTCCCTGTTCCATTCTGAAATTTTGTGTCTCCACCACTTTCTGAAATTGTGCATCATTGTCACACTTGGACATTGTGCATCCCAGCCACATTCCAACATTGTGCATTCTCATTCCAACATTGCATGTCTTCTCTCCATTCTGGCATTGCTTATCCCTGCCACATTTTGAAATTGTATGTCCCTGCCACATTATAAAATTGTGTGCATGTCACATTCTAAAATGGTATCACTGCCAGAGACTAAAACTGCATTCCCATTCACATTCCAAAAAATGCACAGCCCCACTGCATTCAAAAAATGTGAGTCCCCACATTCTGAAATTGTGTGCCCCAACCACATTTGAAACTTGTGCCACTCCAACACTTAGCAAAATGTTGTTACCTCCACAATCCCAAATTGTCCCTCTCCATTACAGTCCAAAAATGCACATCCCTGCCATGTTCTAAAATTGCACATCTCTACCACATTCTGAAAATGAGCATCTCTGCCACATTCCAAAATTGCATGTCCCAGCTACAATCAACAATTGCAACAGCCCTGCCTCTTTCTGAAACTGTGTCCTCCTTGCCACATTCCAAAATTCTGATACCTTTCATTCTGAAAATACATTTCCCTGCCATGCCCCAAAATTAACCATCCCACCACCTTCAAAAAATGTGCAGCCCTGCCACCTTCTGAAACTGCATGTCATCACCACATTCTGAAACCATGTATCACCACATTTAAAAATGCTGTGTCCATGCCACATAGTGAACTACACCTGGAGTACTGTGTCCAGTTGTGGAGTCCCCATCTGAAAAAGGACATAGACAAGGCAGAGGCAGTGCAGAGAAGTGCAACTAAAATGGTGCAGGGCCTTGTGGGAAAAGACCTATGAGGAAAGACTAAAATAATTAAATATGTATTCCCTGGAATCAAGGAGGGAGATGGGAGACATCATAGAGACATACAAATACCTCACTGGTATAAACAGAGTACAGTAATGGAGCATCTTCCAAAGTAAAAGATGTTCCAACACAAGGGGGCACAGTATGAAGCTGGAGGAGGGATGGTTCAGGGGTAACATGAAAAAATATATTTTTTACAGTGAGGGTGGTGGACTCTTGGAATGGCCTAAGAGAGGAATTGGTAGGGGTTATAACAGTCACAGGATTCAAGAAAGAGTGGTACAGAATCAAGGGTATCCTGGAGGTAAGGGAGGGGGTGCTCTGGAGTTCAGTTTGTGCATCAGACCTCATACTAGGTAGGAATAAATAGGGTAGACTGGGTGGGCTAAGAGGTCCATATCTGCCTTCAACTTCTATGCATGTATCTATGTAAATTGCATGTTGCCATCTCAATCTGAAATGTAGCATCACTACCACATTCTGAATAGAACATCACCACCACATGTCAAAATTATGCATCTTGGAAACAGTACACAATTGCACAAGCCTGCCACTTTCTGCAGATAGTGTATGTGTCTCCCCACATCTGGAAACTGCGTACCCCTGCATCATTCTAAATATTTGTGACATTGCCTTATTAGGAATTTCAGCATAGCTCTCACATTCAAAACTTGTGTGTCTCATCTAATTTCTGATACTGTGTACTCCCTGCTTTCCAAAATTGCAACCAGGTGGCATTCTGAAGTTTCATTCTTACAGTATTCTGAAAATGTGCACGTAATTGACATTGTAATGCTGTGTTTGTTGTTGCATTCCAGTGCCACCTCTCTGCCACATTATTAAGTAACTTGCATCTGCACATTTGGGAAACACTTGAAATGCAGTCACAAAGTTTCAGCTTTTCTTTACAGATGTGTACTACTACTACTACTACTACTACATTTTTATGTAGCTTTGGAGAAATAAGTCATATACGGTTGCTGGCAGGGAGGACAAGGTTGTGAGTTCGGATTATGACATCATTGGTAACTTCACTGAAACAAGCTTTTTTGGACAGTCAATGAAATCAGGATTACAAAAGGACTTGTAACTTTTAAGGAAAGAAACTGGGACACAGGCCAACCAGCCATCAAATGGATGGAAAACTACCTGTGTAACCAAACCCAGCTAGTGCTCATACAACGTATTTGTTCAGACCTTGATTTCTTAAATCTTAGGGTTCCTCCAGGCTCAGTACTTGGCCACTGCTGTTTCCTAACTTTTAATGATCTCCTGAAGCACAGTAGGATGTCTCATTAACATACTGTATATTTGCAGATGATACCATGGTCTTCTACATGCAATGACAATATTTAAGATTAATTTAGTACTCCATCTGATTTCAGTACAGTCTTTACTGGTTCATCAACAACTGCCTGATCCTAAATGCAACCCAACACTAAGTGTATGGTGTTTGGATCCTAGAATATGTTAACTCATTCAGCTGATCTATTTGTAATCATCACATCAGATGCAGTGCTACTGAGCAAGTCTGCATATTTAAATATTTAGGAATCTGGCTTGTTGTATCAGTTACATACAGTAGGCAGGCACACCAGTCACATCTTACCAACCGTGGGGCCCAAGTTCAGCTTTCTTTACAGGTCAAAACATTGCCTTCCTGTTCACATGAGGAATCTGGTGGTCTCTCACTTCCAGCTCCCTTCCATTGACCACAGAGACATCATAAACTGCTGAGCAAACAAAACCACTCTGCTGTCACTGGATCATTTGTGCAACAAGTTGTGCAAGTTCATGCTATCTATGGATGGACTACCCATCATTGTCTTTTATATAAAAAGTACAACAGAGAAGGAGTAGAAGGTAGAAGAAGAGGAAGAGGAAGAGGAAGAATAATTAGCATTTATATAGCACTTTGCATACATATTCCCAAAGTACTATATGAGTAATGAGACACTGGTAGTGAAGTGACTGTAAACTTGTACTGGCAGACATTTTACACATCCAACCTTGGACAACTACATGAACTGATTTTATGGGAAGGGTAATGTTGGCTAGGATACTGAGGAAAGTCCCCTTTTCTTGTGAAAAGTGCCATGGGTTCTTTTCACCTGGACACTCATTAGGACAACAACAAAGATGGGTGGAGGGGACCTCACTTTATAGTCTCTTCTAAAGGATGGCATACCCTGAGAGTACAGCATCCCCTAGTACTGCACTCAGGTGTCAGCATTGATGGTATGAGTCCCATTTAGGCCAAGAGGCAAATGAGCTATAGTACCAACAAAGCCACACGAACACTTAGCCAAGTCTCTCAAGAATACACGACTACCACTGGCTTTTTGTTTGCTGTACAACTGCACACAAGGAAACGCATCTGATTATCTGCTAGCTCACCTCACACAGTCAAGCAGTGCCTACTTGAACCATTCAA
Organism: Neoceratodus forsteri; assembly: GCA_016271365.2. Classification (NCBI taxonomy): domain Eukaryota; kingdom Metazoa; phylum Chordata; order Ceratodontiformes; family Ceratodontidae; genus Neoceratodus; species Neoceratodus forsteri. The sequence continues at coordinate 590,555,444 of CM028133.1, read as the reverse complement.
CAGCAGCACATGCCTTCTCAATTTCCTAGATGATGCAGGAATTTGGTAAAAAAAAGGCCTGTGAATTTGTAGCACCAGACGCCTGTAACAAACTCCCCCTCCAGCTTGTAATGCTTTTACTGTAGCTTGCAAGCATTCAGGTCCAGTCATCAAGCTACTGTACAATAGAGCAAGAGCTGCTTGGATTACAAGTCATGGAATTGGATTTGTCAGATTCCAACATGATTTTAGGAATTAGGATTTTTGGAATTGCAGTCTGAGAATCCTAGCTACACAAGTTAAGGCAAAAACATGTTTTGTACACAGGAATTTAGGGTTTAGGAATCCATATTCAATCCTCAATCTGAATTTGAGGTCCTTTTAAGAAATCAGTATAAATCAGATTTGGAATCAGAAATTCTTAAATTACTAAACAGTCTGACTGGATCAGAACTGGACAACTCCAAGCATCCCTACTTTGGACACCCTGTATTTGTTATGGTCCATTATCCCCATCTCTCTAACCATGATCATGCTGTATAACAGTGCTCATGCTCTTTTTCACTTTGGCCTCACTTTGGTAGCTTGCTTTGATAACTGTTTGTATGTACTTACCTTTGAAGTTTATTTTTTTCCTTACATATTTATGCCTCTATGTAACTATCCCTGCTGGGCTATGCTAACCTATTAACTGCTGCTGCTGTCCTGCTGGGACTCCAGTGAAAACAAGATGCACATGTCATGGAGTTTTTCAAGTTGGAGTTATTTCAAATAGAATATTGGATAGGTTTGTGTGCATTATCAGGGAGTAATACCTTCAAGAGGTTCTGGACACATCGCTCTCGAGAGGTTCCATTGAGTACAAAAAATTGAGACTGTAGGACTCCCTGATAATGTACTCAAACCTGTCTGTTATTTTTTGTAATATATGGGTCCAATTTGAACATTTCATAGGATTGAAAATGGGTACCTGACTTCTTCACTTAAAACTCACTATGGGTGCCCAACATCTACTCTGTCCACTCCTTACTGGAGACACAAGCACTGCACTGTATTGTACTGCACTGCACTGATGAGTACCTCACTCTGAGTCTTACCTTCAGTGGCAAAATGACTTCAGTAGTGAGATGAGTGAAAGCAGCATCAACCAGATGGTTAATATAATGGTAAAATTTAAAAAACAACGCTGCTCCTAGTGCCGATGATATTTCTCTCACTAAGCAAGAGAAGGAGCTGCCATGTTTCAAAAAGTGTTCTGCCTGCCCACACAGGAAACATGTCCAATCAGAATGCATGCTTTGGAAGACAGGGGGAGGCAGACTTGCACTTGCGCTGTTGACTTTTGTTGATAATACTATCATCCAGGTCCCGAACGATAGTATTACTGCACCTGAATGATATATTATCACTTGTGAACTGTTGCATTACCACTTTGAGAATGATAGTATTACTGAATATTTTTTGTATGCTTTTCAATAGTATTATTAGGGGATATTCATATATTAAAAATAAATAACTAAACAGATAAATACATATAGAAATAAATCTAAAGTGGAACAAAATGTAATGGAAAAAGCTTTTATTGTTTACAAAAAATATTTTATTGAGGATTGTTTTTGGATAAATACATGTAATTGTACACAGTCCATTACATAGTTTGATGTACTGATGCAGCAAACAGTAAAGAGAAAACAAAAAACAAATACTGGATCCCTTTAAGGAACAAAGAACAAACTAGTGTATTACTTAAACTGTTCTTTCAACTGCACAATAGCTAGTAGGGAAATTCAATATTCCTACTGTGAATATTGTTCATGTTGGTGGCATGATAAATGTCAGTCATGTGGGAAAAAGTGCCCCCAGGGACCTAACAGATACTGTTCTGATCTGAACCAGATTCTCTTGTAGCTACACACACATAGCCTCTTCCTATAAGGCTAGTTTCTTCATTATGGGGTTATGAGCCATATTTATTTATTTATTGAATTGTTTAACCAGGAAAGATACACCGATCAACTTAATGTTTGTCTCATGGTACGTCCTGGGGGAAATGAGGAAGAGGGATGTACAGAGTGCGAATTCATAGATACATACATAACAGAGGAAGAATACATACATACAATTCAAAACTAGTTCAAAGCAATGGATACACAGTAGACAGATGCAACAGTTACATTACTGGCTGTTCATAGGAGATGCATACATACAGAATCAGTACAGGGTCAACAGGATAGGATTCAAGGTAGACAGTGCATACCGTTACATTACAGGCGGTTCTCAGGTGATGCAGAGCTGCAAGGGTGAAAACATAGGAACAAGACACCTTTTTCAAGAGCTAGGCTATATTGGACAGTATAAGTGCAGGTGAGATAGGGGATAGAGAAAGAAGAGAGTGAGGGGGGAGAGAAAATGAGAAGAGAGAGCGAGAGGGGTAGGTGGGCAAGGAGGGGGTCAGGAGCAGGTGCAGCTAAGAATATAGTAATTGTGCAGAGCAGAGGTAAGAGAATATAGGGAGGAGAGTAGCGGATTTGTGGAGGAAGTGCATTCCACATTTTAGGCAGGTGGTAAGAGAAGGCTTTTTGCCCAGAGGATGTAGTTCTGCAGGGGACTGAAAGGGAACGTGTGTTAACCTGGGATCTCAGGGAATAAAGGGAATGAGTAGGGGTGCCAAGAAAGGAGGAGATATAAGATGGGAGAGATCCAAGCCAGAATTTACAGATGAACTCAGCACCATGTAGCGCACACTGGGAGACATAGAAATAGCCATCCTTCTTATGGGGGGTTCTGGGGATATTCACACTTTCAGGATAGCCTGTTTCACACAGATTAATACTATAAAGAGTACTGTAGTTTACAGTTCTCTCCTGGAAGCTCATCTAAAGCACCCTGGTAACCCAGCAGTAAGAGTTTAGAGGTTAGGATTATGCCAGTTTGTATGATTAGCCTGACAGTGTTTTCTATACTGTATGTTACCTGTAAGCTCTCAGTTTGTGGCACGTCAATAGTATATGTTATAAATGTATGTTTTGAGTATTACATGTACTGTTGGATATGACTCCTCGTGATTTCTCATAAAACCTCACAAGCTACTGGGCATCAGGTAAGCCTGGTTCAGTATGTACTGTGTTTGTTTATTGTTATTGTTCATGGGAAGTTTGCAAGCAGATTTTACTGTGGTGGTTCATTCTTCAGGGATTTCTGCACCCAGTTTCTCCTGCCACTGCAGTCACAAGAAGTTGCTAGAGTCTTTTGATGCTGATATGAGGAAGTTGTAGTTACACCCCTTACAAGACGCAAGGGTTCCAGTGTACAGACACTGGAGGAAGGATCTGACAGTTCAAAAGTTGGGCTTGGAGTTGTACCCAAAAAATTATTGGCTGATTTGCAGGCAGAATAACTACTTGGTACAGCAACTCACATCTTTGGTCAGCTGTGTGAAAGACATTAAGTACCATCTGAATAAATATGGTCTAAGAGGTCTGTGACATTTCTTCTTGGAGTTTCAAACCTCTTATCCTAAATGTTGGAGCAGAAGCTGGCTAATAGTCATTACTTTTAGTTCATGAGTCACTGCCCCTTTGCAACTAGAGATGTTGCAAAATTTTATTTTGCCGACAAAATTGCTGCAAAACCGGCAATTTCGCCCGACATAATATTTCATGAAATTGCAGCAAAATTGTGAAATTTTGGCCTCAGTTTCACCTGCATAAACCCCAGCCATCATTTATATTTTATTTACCCCACTCCCTGGTGTCTATTCGTCCCCCCCAGCCAATCCCCTGCTGAATTCAAGAACCCCCCCAAGTCACCCCAAGTTATCCCTGGCCCCTGGTCCCCAAGTCGTTGTACAAAAGACAATCCCCTTCCCTGTCATTGCTGTCTAGTGGACCCCCCAGCTGATCGCTGGCCAAATCAAAGCAAAGATTAGAAACCCCAGTCCAAAAAGAAATCCCTTCCCCTGTCTTTGGTTTCTAGTGGACCCCCAACCTTAAGTCAGAGCTCCCCCTGCTCCGTCTCCCCAGTACCTCAGTTGGGCCACTGGCACAGGCTTTCACTCACCTCCATGGTCAGCAGTCCATCTGAGCGCTCAGTGAATAAGAGCGTGCTTGCAAGCAAGTACTTATTCACTGAGCACTCAGACAGGCTGCCAGCCATAGAGGTGATTGAGGGCTGTGCTGGTGGGTCCACCGAGGTACTGGGGTGTGTGATGGCCTGACTTAGGGTGGGGAGGTGGGAGGTTCACTAAACAGTAGGGACAGGGAAGGGGATTTTTTTTTATTATTATTGTGAAGATTGGGTCCAGGGGAGAGGGTCATGGCTAAAGGGGAAAATAATTGGAGTTGACTGGGGGAGAGGGGAGCTTTATTTACCTCAGTTCAGCTGGTGATCATCCTGGGGAGGCTCTAGACACCAGGGACAGGTTAGGGGATTGTTTTTTAAAAGATTGAGGGCTGGGGGAATAACTCAGGGTGAGTGGAAGGAGCGTTCTTGAATTCAGCTGGTGTTCTTTGGGGGGGATGGGGACAACTAGTCTCCAGGTATGATGGGGATTTTTTTTAAATGATTGGGGGTCGGTGGAAAATTTAGAAATTTTGCCAGTGGGTGGTGAAATTTCACCCATGGGCGGCAAAGTTCACTGCTGGGAGGGCAAAATTTCACCCACCCCACTTTCTCCTGGCGAAATATTTCATGAAATGCACAAATTCCACTAAATATTTCACCTGGTGAAACTTTCAAATTTCACACAACTCTGTTTGCAACTAGGAATGTGCAAAAACACTCCCAACATTTGATCTTGCAAACGTGGACTGTCAAACCAGGTAAAGTTCATCAGAGTTCTCTTAATAGCAAACTACTTTTAGTTAGATTAACAAGTGAAGAATGAGTATAGAATCAAATTATATTTTAGACTGGTCGAAAGAAACACCCAAACAGCATGGTGATGCAGTAGCCTTTATGTGTTTCCACTGGGATAGTAGCACTCATGGACAATGCTTCCTGTTTGTCCATGGGGTTCCACCAAACCAGTTCAACATGAAAATTGCTGACATCCATTACAGCTACACCCATACAGTGACACCCCCGATGGCAACACATAAACACAGCAGCAGAGCAACACACTGACAAACACTGCGATTTACGTATAAATACAGGAGGCTGTGACCCCCACTCCCCCCCCATGTGGGAGTCTCTGCCCCCACACCCCTGTACTTAAAATAGCCTATTCCACATTGAGCAGACAGTGGAGGAAACAGCGATACCCCAGACCACACAAATATCAATATGAACAAATATTACACACTCAATGCTGGAGTGCTTTTCACCTGATCTCTGGTATTGGTAGTTTGCCCAGGTTGGCTGGGTCCATGGGTACTCCCTCAGCACCCTCTATACTGCCCATATTAGCAGACCTATGTACAGCAACCTACATCCCATAGTGGGGGACACACTGAAGCAACATGCATAGACCACCTGCTGACTAGTCCTGGACATGGTGACAACCTGCTCACCCACTGTTTTTCCTTTCTCCACATACCTCCCAGCACAACATTTACATTACACTTGTCGACCATTTAGCCTGTGTGCATACATTACCTATTGCTCCAAAGGCTTTCACTCACATGGTGTCACAGTATTCGTTTTGCTCTGTTTGATTCAATCTAACAATTGTATACCAGTCCATGGATAAGTATTACACACACTGGTTACATTGCCAATGTTGTCCTATAAATTTACTACATCTTTGTAGGTCCATAAAACATTGTAATCTGAAGACTCAAGATAGCAGTGCAGCATCCCACAGTGTGAATAGGCTATACGCAAGGCCCCTAGAATTCTGCGGCTGCAGAATTTTGCGCAGAACTTGCAATCTACTGCAGAACTTCTGTGGTGCCGCAGAATTCACTTTTCTTGGTGATTTTTTATTAATATTTCTGTTTATCCATAGAATCTGGTTCCCTTCCCCTCTTTTTATATCCAAAACCCCCCATATGCTCAGAATGTGATGTTATCATTGCTATAACATCATACATTAGCTAATGAAATGGCTGCATTCTGCAACAGAAATGAACAGTCACTTATCTACCACAGTTCCCACTGCCAGAGATGGTGGCACAGCACATCATGCATGGTGATATTTGCTCAACCTGCACCACAGCCTTACAATTTTCAGTCTTACATTATTGCACTAGGACCAACTTAAACAAAACCCTGTCAATAGCACAGACCTGTTAAGTCCATACCTCACTTTGTACAAACCTATTTGTGCCTTTAAGGTATAGAGATGCCATCTGAAATTAATAACTGGCAAATTGAATTTAACTGTCATTTTTAAGAAAAAAAAGTAATTATGCCCAGAAAAGTGGAATATAATAATGTGTCGGCCTGTTGAAAGAATAGACCTGTTAAATAAATAATTGCACTGTATGCATTTTTGCCATGGTTATTGATTACATATTGTCATTGGTTGGTAGAATCACCTAAAAGTTACGGAGAAATGTTGTGTGCAGGGACAGCTGTTTTTGCCAGAGGGTAGCATGCTGTGTTTCCATGCTGGCAACTCAGGTTCAGAGATTAGCTCTGGAAGCTGGCTGGGCACCACAAGGATTGGTGATACACATCACTGCTTGGAGCCTGGGAAAGTATGGTGCAGTGTTCTGTCACATGGCGGACATATTGTGATGGGCTGGACAGCTCTATCTCACAATCGATTCACATGCATGTCATGGCCTGATGGTGTTACGCAGTGTGTCAGGGAAAGCAGGTTGACATGAAAAATTTGTTTTGTGATAACTCCTCTATTCCATTTCCAATGGGACCTATATGAATGAGGATGCAAGTTCACGGAAATTAAAAAAAAAATATATATATATATATATATACATACATAAATACATACATACATATACATACACACTCACACACACATATACACACAGTATCTCTGTCTCTCTCACCACACACACACGCACACACACACACTTGTATGTATGTTACAGATTGCATAAAAATATATAAGTGATACACAGTGGGAACCTCATGAGTGGTGTAGAAAGCACACAGAAATATATAAGTGATAGACAGTAGAAACCTCATTAGTGGGATAGATAGCATGCATATAGAAATACCTCATTTATCACATAAGATCCCCTCTGCATATGTAATTTATGCAACAGGCTAGGACCTTAAGGGAGAGACATTTGTTTTGCTTTTTTAGGCATAAAATTATTTTTATAAGTCTGTTATTTCTGAACTAGTGTTACTGTGCTTTCCACCATCCTGACTGCTATAACCACTGCCATGAAAGTGAAGTCAGGATGACAAACTGACACTGTGATGTGGTAGTTTGTTAGTGCTGCAGAACTTCTGAGGAAATTACAAACCACTGCCGCAGAAGTTCTGGGGGAAATGGTAGCCTTGCTGCAAAACTTGGTCCCACTGTGCCGCAGAAAAGTAGTGGCCCAGGCTATATGTTCCAAAATGTGTGTCCATTGGAACACTGTGAAACTAGGTAAAGGCTTCTGGTTATGCCATGAATAAATATTGTACACACTGATAACATCACCAACATTCACTGTAATCTGAAGTAACAAGACAGCAGTACAGCCTCCCACAGTCACAGTGTATGTAGGCTTCTGATCCCACAAAATATAAACTAAAGGACACAAAAGTCCTCACCAACCAACTTATCATCCTCTGTCTTTAGTACAGCTGGAAGTGTAGACAATCCATCATCTGTAAACTTTGGCAAGTAGGTTTTCGGAAAAAGGGTCAGGTTAAAGCAGCAGCAACTGTAAGTTGGCAAAATCATTTCATCATATAGTTTTACCATTAATATCTTTCTGACATAGATACTTCAGAAGTATATTTTTTATTTCTCTCAGATGTTTTTAAAAGAGCTTTTACTGCTAATTTTATAGTTAAAGATGATCACCACAACCAATTTCTAAAAGCCCCTTCCCTTGAGATTTCATTTTGACTTTACATACTGGATTTATACTCTGGATATATTAGATGGGTCCCAGCATACGTTTCTGATGATAAACAGCACAGCATCACACACAAATGCCTCTGTCGCAGGTATGTGGGTATGAAAGGATAACACAGGACACAGTAAATAGGGTACAACACACCCACAGAGTGTTTTATTTTACACAAAAGTAAAAATAATAATATATTAACAGTTCAAACAGAACTAGAAAATAAACAATAGCACAATGCTCTTTCACCTTACTTCAGGTATCTCCAAATTCAATCATAAGTTTTCCTGCTGCTCAAGATAAATTTCCTGTTTCAGGCACATGTCTTTCTTTTACCTTAACCTCAGGTAAGTGAGACTGGCTGGTTAGTTAATCTGACTCTTGGTGTTAGAGGAAGGCTTATATAGCCCTCTCACTAATGGGGAAAAGCCCCTCCTATAACATCCAATTAGTTCTAGAATGGTCCCTAAATAGGGGAACTCCTCTTCTATTACATAATGAGGTTTTACTTTTGGGAAGTCCCCATATTTGAAATCCCCTTCCTGAGGTTTTACTTATGAGAAGCCCCTTATTTTCTATACATGCAAACAGTGCAAACGTTTATTGTATTTATACATGTGCTGTATTGCTATAGTATATGGACACTAGCCCTTTAATTTATATCTTAGTGCTCTACATATAATGGGGCTCCTTTAGAGACCTGCAATGTCTCTTTATTCTTTAATTTGTTTAATTTCTTTTTATACTGAGCTTTAGCTTTTATATCCAGGGACAGCATAGTCCCTTTTTATTTTTAAGCGTTCACTTTTCAGAGTGCACAGATTACTCAGGGAAGCCTGCCTCTCAAGCAGCCTGGACTGACTGCACACATGCCATGGACTCCTCCACGGCTGATTGGCACAATTCTACAGCATATTTTATGCAAAGCCAGTAGCCAGGAGTCCTAATAATATAGGGGCATCAATAAATATTTACACAGATGACGAGCAGCAGCAAAAGTAAATGTTAAAGTTTGCCGCTCAGTTCAAACAGTTCCTGCTTTGATACAGGATTTCTTTGGCATAACATTCAACATAACAATGGAGCAGCAGCAAAATAATTTAAACAAGGGAGACATAATGCCGCTCCATTATACTCATACTCCACCTAATAGAGTGGATGTTATTTTGTATTTAACTGCCATTTTAAACATTTCTAAATATTCCTGAACCATATACATAAAAATTGCATGAGCATTAACTTAATTAAGCACGGCCGTACTTTAAACTTATAATATGGCACAAAATGCACTTTATTTAACCAGCACCTTATATACTTAAAGCGACTTTATATCTGTGGCATTAAATGCCATAAATGCACCTTATTTCATTCTTGCCAGCTGGCCTTAGCCTGTGGTTGAAAAATGAGTACTATTAACCAGTTTAGTTCGGTGTCATAACATTTCAGTGTGTTTTATTTTACATAAAAGTAAAAATAATAAATAAAAAAAAAACAGTTCAAACAGAACTAGAAAATAAACAATAGTACAATTCTCTTTCACCTTACTTCAGGTATTTAAAATTCAATCATCAGCTTTTCTCATGCTCAAGATAAATTTCCTGTTTCAGGCACAGGTCTTTCTCATACATGTGCTGTATTGCTATAGTATATAGACACTAGCCCTTTAATTTATATCTCAGGGCTCTATATATAAAGGGGCTCCTTTAGAAACCTGCAGTATCTCTTTGTTCTTTAATTTGTTTAATTTCTTTTTATACTGGGCTGTAGCTTTTACATCCAGATGCAGCATAGTCCCTTTTTATTTTCAAGCACTTGCTTTTCAGAGTGCACAGATTGCTTGGGGAAGCCTGCGTCTCTAGCAGCCTGGACTGGCTGCACATGTGTCACAGACTCCTCCATGGCTTATTGGTGCAATTCTACAGCATATTTTATACAAAGCCAGCAGCTGGGAGTCCAAATAATACAGGGGCATCAGTAATTATTTACACAGATATCGAGTAGCAGCAAAAGTGAAAGTTAAAGTTTGCTGCTCGGCTCAAACAGTTCCTGCTTCAATGCAGGATTTCTTTGGCATAACATTCAACATAACAACGGAGCAGTAGAAAAATATTTTAAACAAGGGAGACATAATGCCGCTCCATTATACTCATACTCCACCTAACAGAGGGGACGTTATTTTGTATTTAACTGCCATTTAAAACATTTCTAAATATTCCTGAACCATATACATAAAAAAGCATAAGCATTAACTTAATTAAGTACGGCAGCATTTTAAACTTATAATATAGCACAAAATGAACTTTACTGAACCAGCATTTTATATATTTAAGGGCACTTTATATCTTTGGCATTAAATGCCATAAATGCACCTTATTTCATTCTTGCCAGCTGGCCTTAGCCTGGTGCATTATTTTGGGGAGTTATTGATGAGGGATGAAAATATGGAAATTAGAAATAAAAGTATTAGGGGAAAAGTTTAATGAGAGATAGAAAAGACTGACATAGGTGTCAAACGTATGCCAGGGGCTGAAAAAATAAAAGTATAGTTTTGGAAGATACTGTTGAGCAACAGATTTCAGTAGCAAAAAGAAGAATAAGATAGGAAAGGCATCCCTCCACCGGGGTTATCGGACTGGTCAGAGAACAAGGATATTTAAAAACTTTAAAACTCCATATCTCAGTTTAGGAGTGAAATTCAATAACAAGAAAAATGGATTTAATGATGTATTTCATACATGACAGTCCCAAGATGCCCATTTCCTTTAAAAGGGAACCTGATATGATAAGTGGGAGAAGACTACTTCTGTCATAGTACAGAAGTCAAAGAAAAAAAATGGAGGCTTAACTCCTTGATCCAATGAATATTTTAATTTATATCACTTCTACCTCACTGATGCCACCAACATTTCATGGCTCTTTTATCACTTCATCAGGGAAACATAGTGATCAATACATGGCATTAAATGCAAAACCAAAAATGTGATTAATAAATGAGGAAACTATAATAAGTGTATACAGTAGTCATATCAGACTAAATTCAGAAATCTAGTCAGTGTGGAAATAGCTGAAATGAACTGAAAGCTTAATGTTGCCCGCCACCTATCATATAAATAAATTCAAATTATTGCCACACAAGTGATATCTAGGATGCATACAACACGTATGTGGAATAGGATATATAAACAGTCAAATACAATATATTGTAGACACTATACTTCCATTTGTTTGTACCCTTATTATTGTATAAGGTACTAGTATTCTCCACACCATATCACAGTCTGGAAACAAATCTTATCGAGCATGAAAAAGTTCATAAATCTCTAATGAGGCACATAAGATTGACATACTATTTATTTAGGAAACAATTCACTCTTAAATGACCAGACACTAACTTTTGGACTACATATGGATCTGATTGTTGGCGACATAAACATAAAGACAGAGGCACAACCTCACACCAGGAGCCAACACAGTGGCAATCACAAGCTATATTCTCCCCATAGTAGACTACAGATTAACAATTTATGGCTGTGCCACAGATACAGAATTAAACAGGGTTCGGCTAGCTCTGAACAAAGCTTGCCACTTTGTAACCGGGGCTATCAAACTCACGCATACATGCATACTGTGTTTTATCACAAAATGGTTCCCTCTGCATTACAGAATCCAATACCAGACCTGCTTACTAGGTATGAAAGCCCTTATGGAGCTGACCCCCAAGGGTTGCAAGCTCTTCTATATCATGCCCCAAATCCTTATCCTACCAGAGGAATGGTTAATAGTACCCTGGCTGTACCTTTCAACTGAATGAGCCTAGCCAAGTGCTCTTTTGCAACCAGAGCTCCCAGCTGGCTTAACGAACTACCGGTCTCACAGAAGATATTTCTAAGCACTAGAGACACATGGTACCCACTAATAAGACCCCACCACACTCTGACTCATGTTACCTACACCTAAACTCACCCCTCTCCCTAACCTCTTATGTGCCAAGTACCTTACTGACACCCCACTCTCTCTGACTTGACACATACCTGTACCTGCCACCCTACAGATTCCATGTGCCATAAAAGTGCACAGATCTATCCTCAGACAATGCCCTGCAGAATTGCTACCTAAGCTTCAGCACTTTCTTTACCAAGAGCTATAGACCCACTACTCAAGTGTTACTTGATTGATATACCATGATGACATGTAATCCTAATGTATGTCCATATGTTACCTTGAAATTTGTACCATGTTATGTAACCAAATCTATGTTGTTGTGAAATGTCAAGATGTATTGTAACTGAATCATTTGATGAGGAACCTTTGCAAATGAGCATCTTGCTCAAAGGTGTATTTCTGAGCAATAACATAAATAAATAAAATAAATAAATAAAATATTAAAACACTTCTGTACTGATGTCCACTCAAAATGCTGTAGTGAATTAAAGTACTGTACCTTACAATTGTGCAGCTAATCAAGGCCCTCCCTGGACCTTTTCATTTAATATCTAACACTGAAGGTTAGCAAAAAAAAAAATAGTGAGAGTGTTTCAGTCTGTTTGTTTCAAACACCAACTCTTAATGATCTTATTGCTATGTCAAAGATATAAATGTTGATGCATAAAGATCCCAAACAGGATATTTAACTTCTGTCAAAAAAACATGCCATGTATTCCAAACTATGCCTACCACTATACATATAAAATTATTTAAGAAAGTAGTATTGTTTTCAGGAACTCAGGGTATCCCATAGAGTTGGAGGATTTGGATTACCATGGTGGCAAGGGGCATGGGATCATTATGTCATGGATGAAACTTGCCCATGTCAAACCAGTGCATGGAAAACAGCATGCAGCAACAGAGCGGTGGCACATAATGCCACTACAATAGAAACGGTGCACACTCGAATGGCCTTTTCATTTTGCAGGGGCTTTGGCCCTGCAACCCCATGTGGGGGGCTTTGCACCCACACATCCCAGAATTATTATAATCAACTCCAAGGGGGTGTGGACATGAGCAAGAAGAAGAGGGGGTATTGCTAAGCTCAAAGGAGAAAAGGGGGCATGTGAGGAGGAGGACCCTGTAAAAGCATCTATCCTAAATAGATACTTTTGCTCAGTATTTACTGAAGAGAAGGTAGGGCAGGGCCCACATCTCAGCACCATGGACACAGGGGGGAGGGAGGTGAGCACTACTCCTTTCACAAAAGAAAGGGTCCTACAAGAGCTCGCTAAGCTCAGGGTGGATAAGGCAATGGAGCCTGATGGCATACATCCCAGGGTACTTAAGGAGCTAAGGGTGGAACTAGCAGAGCCATTAGCAGAACTGTTTAGTGAGTCTCTGAGCACAGGAGAGGCCCCAGAAGAATGGAGAAGGGCTCATGTGATTCTGCTCCACAACAGTGGTAGCAGGGAGGAGGCAGGGAACTACTGACCAGTCAGTCTTACTTCAGTAGTGGGCAAAATTATGGAGGCACTCCTTGAGGAAAGGATAGTGCAACACCTGGAATCCATAGGGGCACAGGATCCAAGACAGCATGGGTTTACAAAAGGAAGGTCCTGTCAAACTAATTTCATAGATTTCTTTGACTGGGTAACCAGAGTGGTGGGCCAAGGGGGAGCAGTTGATGTCACCTACCTTGACTTTAGCAAAGCTTTTGACACTGTTCCACATAGAAGATTGATAAATAAGCTAGGTAGGCTCAGGGTGGGTCAGAAGTTGATCAACTGGGTGGCAAACTGATTGACGGGCAGAAAACAGAGAGTGGTGGTAAATGGTATACAGTCAGAAGAGATGCAAGTCACACGTGGGGTACCTCAGGGATCAGTCCTGGGGAAAGTCCTCTTAAATATCTTCATTAGTGACCTTGCAGATGGACTAGAGAGTAAGGCTTGTCTGTTTGCAGGTGACATCAAGATCTGCGACAGAGCAGATGATCCAGATGGGGTGGGCAGAATGAGAAGAGATCTGGATAAACGAACAAAATGGTCAGAAGAGTGGCAACTGGGATTTAATACAAAGAAGTGCAAGATCATGCACATAGGGAAGAGAAACCCTGAAGCCACCTATAGGCTGGGAGGGAAGTTGCTAGCAGTCACAAAGGAAGAAAGAGATTTGGGCATCATCTTCACTGATGACCTGAAATCATCCAAGCAGACCTCTAAAGCAGTAGGTAAGGATAGGGGGATGTTAGGGTGTATTAGTAGGGGTATCACAAGTCGTAAGAGGGAGGTAATAATCCCTCTTTACAAGATACTGATTAGGCCCCATCTGGAGTACTGTGTGCAGTACTGGAGGCCACACCTTCACAAAGACATTAACCAAATTGAGGCAGTCCAGAGAAGGGCAACCAAAATGGTGCAGGGACTGCATCAGAAAACATATGAGGACAGATTAACAGAGCTCAATATGTATACCCTTGAGCAAAGGAGGGAGAGAGAGGTGATATGATCGAAACATTCAAACACCTTAAGGCCATTAACAAGGTGAAAGAGTCTAACATGTTTAAACATAAGAAAAATAGCAGGACAAGAGGACACAGCATGAGATTAGAGGGAGACCGATTAAGGGGGAATGTAAGGAAATCATTTTTCACAAAAAGGGTGATGGCTGCATGGAATGGCCCACCTCAGGAAGTGGTGGCTATGAATACAGTGCAGGGCTTCACACAGGCATGGGATAGGCATGGGAACAATACAGGTGCGTATGAATAGATATGCCACTGACAGAGCAAAGGCCGATGGCACACTTATAAGGTAAAAAAAGAAATGGGCTGACTGGATGGACCTTGCGGCCCTTTTCTGCCATCAACTTCTATGTTTCTATGTTTCTAATATCCCGATCAGCTCTAGTCCTCAGTGCACAAACAAAATAAAAAGTAAAAATGCTCCTTAGCAGAGACACAAACCCTGGCCCTCCCCAGCTTTCTACTGCTGGGTTGGGTGCTCTCTCCACTCCACCATGGGAGCAGCTCAACCAAGCACCTGACCAGCAGTGGTCACATCTACTTCCCCTTCCTGTGCAGAGAGACAGGAGTAGAAATACTTGTGTATCGCTTATATACCCCTGTCGCTCTGAAGCACTACACGCTATAGACTGTGCAGTTCTTCATGCATGGTTTAGTCCACAGCATAATGACCCAGTACTGTGGCAAGTCTAATGCTGGGCCTTCCTCTTAAAACAAGAATCCAACTGGTTCCAACCTGCAGATCCCCAAAAGCTATCACTATGGGTGCACACAGAAAACCACTTAGTTCATTCTTCAAGAATCCTGGATCTTTTGTTCTACTGTTTTCCTGCTACTCTTATAAATCACTCACTATACCCACTGCCATAGGGTTGTGTAAAATAATTACTAAGCTGTAGGATCTCAAGTCTGTGCCCCTTCACTTTCTGCCATTATGGAATACCACTAATCTTACATTTCAAGTTTACCATTAAGAAATGAAATGTGGAGAAAACTTGGTATTCAAAGAATATGGAACTTTGTAAATCATTCTAATTATAGTCTTCTTTTCTTTTGAGGATTTTAGAGAACATGTTTAAATTCACAAATTCCAATTTGGGCAATATCTGCAAATTAGGAATGTACACTGGTGGCCATCCTAATCTCTCTCTTTATCACAGAAAAGTATGACACAGTAAGGTACTGCAATACAGCACTTAACCCTTACTGCTGTAACATTCAAGGTACCAGATAAACTGAAGTGTTACCTACCGTGCTTAGTCAGAACAATAAGTTAAACACTTCAGCTAATGTGGTACTTTGAAACAGAAATGCTATAAGAGAAATGTTGTATTGTAGTACCTTAAAATGACAACCTTATCTCTGGTAAAATGGAAGATCAGGATGGTCACAAATGTGTTACAAATCAACAAATAATTCTAGACTTCTCTCTACTGGAGAATTCCAGTGAGAATCAGATATTACAAGCTGGCTAGCTAAGGAGGGTGTTAGTTTCCTTTATAAAATGGTATTAACCAGTTATGCAGCTCCTAATTTTCCTGCAAAACAAATATTGGTAAAAGAACGTGGGTTACAGATAGATGAGGATACCTAGACAAATTGTGGAACAATGCTTATTATAGCAGTACTGAGGTCCAAGGCAGACTTGCACAGTTTAATATCTTGCATCATTATCACTGTTTTCCAATCCAGCTTAAAAAGATGTGCTATATAGACTCAGATCACTGTTGAAAATGTGAGAAAGTAGGAGATGAGCCAAGTTATATGTTTCGGTTCTGTTTAAAAACTTATGCAACATGGAAAGACATTCATTCTGTTTGTCAAAAAGTATTGAATCACTCTATTCCTTGCCCCCTACATTGTTTATTCTAGGCTACATCTCTGCTTTACAATAGTTAAACAAACCTCAACAAATATAGGTATAACTAATTTTTATGCATTAACTTATAAGAGACTTATATTACAAAACTAGAAATCCTGGAAATCTCCTTCCTTGAGAGAGTGGACTGGTGGATAGGATTATTTGCTAACAATGAGAGAATCAGCTAAAATCTTGTTGATAAATCCAATATATTTGCCAAAATGTGAGACCCTTTCTTGAACTTTAAAGGGCATTATTAATAGCTTCAGTCTCAGATGCCAATTACAGTAGTTAAGCCTAGCATTTAAACAGCAGGTTCTTACTGCTGCAGTTGTACAACCCCCAAACATATACTGTAACAAATCTTACCTGGCCCAAAATTGATTGTGATATAAAAAAAATCTGGACATTTTTTGTATTTTTTTTTCATTAGGAACATTCCCATTTTTGGCTCATAATTTTTTTGCTTACCTTTATTGTCATATAATGATTTCCTACACTAGAAGAAAAAGACAAAAACCATACCAATTTTTAAAATATATGAATTAAAATATCACTGTAACATGATTTTTTTTGTCAGCATTTGTCAAATAGTCAGCTATAAGAACTTACTGTTGATTCAGCTGAGTCAACAAATTAAGTTGCAGTAGTATTCCACTTCACATTATACTAGTTCTTCCTGGTTGATTAGGAAAATTAACTTTAAGAGACACATGTTTCACACTTAAGGATTCTTCATTGAATATGCAAGTGGCTGTCTGAGACAAAAGGTAAAGCAATTGATAACAGTAACACTGGAATGGTAAAAAAAGGCATATTGACATACCAGTAACCTTCAAGATTAGAGGAATTTTGACACTTAGCAACCTGTGAAAATGGAAGGTCCTTCCTTTGCTGCTAGAGTTTGTTCCATTTTCTTTACATCTGGTTATAGCTCTTTGATGCCAGTCTTAACTGCATACAGCAATGGAATTTATACAGCGTGGACATGGGATGTACGACAGCTTTTAGGTTAAGGAATATGCCTTGATTCTTTGAAAAAGGGCCTCCCAAGGCCCAATGGGTTAACCTGGTCAACAAAATCTAAATAAATAAATGAATAAATAAATGTTTTGTTGAGATTGGATCTGGGGTACAGAGGCACTCAGTAGCTGTTTACTTATCACATGGAAGTAGCATTTGACTTAAAGCAGCAATGCAACAAAATTGGGCAAAAACTGACTCTACCTTGTCCACAATAAAGTATTCCAGGCATATTCCAGTTTTACCTGGTGGTAACAATCTGTAGTTCCACAAAAATATAAGTGTTTAATTAATGTTTTTATTATTTTTTTTCTCAAGATAAAAAGATGTCCACCATATTTGGCTTAGATATAACACTGTAGACCTGCTAAGGGTTAGGACTGAGAAAATAACAAAAACTCACAGTGCACTGCACAGGCTGTACCTAGAAAAGTTGATCTGTTGGGTATGCTAATACAGTATTTTTATTAATTGTAGCTGAAACCAGCTTTTTTGGAAATATATGTTTATTGCACCACTTCTTTAATGACTATGTTTTTATTATCCAGAATAGGATGCTGATTTTGCACATAGCAAGATAACTTACAGTACTGAAATGGGGAAATGATAACAACCGTATCCATAATAATAAAATAGTATAATCAGACTATAAATATCCCAACTGTTAATCACAAACAAGCTAAATCCAGAACTGCTGATCTCTTTTTTGCACCCCAGTCATGAAGATTAACAGTCTACAAACAGCAATAATTCCTGAGGAATATTAAGATTTCAATATCAAAAGGGACTTGGCAAGATTGGAGGAATGGACAAATGTATGGCAGCTTAGATTCAATGCAAAGAAGTGCAAGGTAATGCACCTGGGAAACAAAAATCCAGGAGAAGAGTACACAATGGGGGGTGTGATACTAACAACAACAAAAATGGAAAGGGACCTGGGGGTAGTCATATCAGATGACCTTAAGGTGGGCAAGCAATGTGAGAAGGCAGTAAGGAGGGCTGGTGGGGATACTGGGATGTATAGGGAGCAGCATCATCAGCAGAAAACAGGAAGTTGTTATCCCTCTGTACAGACAGTTGGTGAGACCCCATCTGGAGTTCTAAATCCAGTTCTGGAGACCCCATCTCTGCAAGAACATAGACAGGATGGAGGCTGTCCAGAGGAGGGCAACGAAAATGGTGCAGGGTCTGCACCAGAAGACATACGAAGAGAGATTAAAGAAACTTAATATGTATAAACTCGAGGAGAGGAGGGAGAGGGAGGACATGATAGAAATGTTAAAGTACATCAAGGGAATCAGCAGAGTCTAAGACGGTAACAACTTTCAGAAAAAGAGATGTGCAAGAACAAGGGGGCACAATTTGAAGATAGATGGGGGACGGCTCAAAGGTAATGTGAGGAAGCATTTTTTCACAGAGAGGGTTGTGGATACATGGAACAGCCTTCCTGAGGTGGTAGTGGACTCAAAATTAGTGAGGGAATTCAAGAATGCATGGGACAGACATAAGGCAATTCTAGTGGGGGGAAGGAGGAAGCAGGCTGTTGGTTAACTAGGATCTGCAGCCTATGCATTAGGTAAGAAAATGGGTAGACTAGGTGGGCCAAGCAGTCCTTATCTGCCGTCAAATTCTTTGTTTCTATGTTTCTAGAAACATTTATGAGAGAGGTTCAGATAATGTATATTTGTTAAGATGGGTCTTCTGTCAGTATAGCTAAAGTTCATAAACATTTTACTCAAGGCAGTTACTAATATTTTACTGACTTTTGAGATTCTTTGAAAAAAATACAAACCTGCAGAGATACAACTTCTGCATCTATCTACAGCTTAGGAATGTCTTAAACAATGGCCCCTTATAAGACATTTCGGCAAGGGAAATAGATAAAGAATGGAAACAATTGGTGAAGGCAGCAGGCCTAAAGAAAGGATTCGGATGGATCTAGCAAATTCTCACAAATAATAGTACAATGCCATCTGTATCAGCCAAGTGTAAATGGGAGGAGGAATTAGGCATGATCATCAAAGAAGAAGAATGGGTCACTGTATGGTTGCATGCTGTCAGATCTAATAAAGAGATTCATGGTAAACTGCTACAATTCAAAATTCTGCATTACTATTACTTCACACCCAAATGGCTGGAGGGTATGGGATATTTAGAAGATGGTCCACGCTGGATAAGTCAGGAAAACCATGTGGGTTTACTACACATCCTATGGGATTGCCCTCATATAGTCCATTTCTGGAAAGAAATAATTGGTCATTGCTCCAAAATATCTGGTCTAGTAATTCCACAGCTCCCTTCATTTACCATTTTAGGGATTATTCCGGGAGGCCTTCCTGTAGCCAAACTCCAACTGAATTGGCTAGTATTTTATTTTTATTTTATTTTATTGAAGTTTCAGAATTATAGTCCTTTGAGTCGAAGAATTTTTTGCAAAGGCTCCACGTCGATACAAATGGACACAATACTTTAAGTCAATTTTTGACAATTTTTGAACATACGTCACTAAGCAGAACATCAGATTAAGAGAAGTTTTACATGGTTACATCATACCAGATAATTTTACAATGCTTGGTTAGTATCTCTAGGGTTGTTGAAGGACCCTGGGTTGTTGAGGTGAGGTGAGGCAGGTTTCTGATTCTGTAGGCCTATACAGGCCTAGAGCTTGTGGTTTGAAGTCCCATCGGGCTTGTAGGCCTATTTTTGGGTCATGTGAGCCGCTATTTTACTATCACATACCAAACTGGGAGAACAACCGCATGACTCTGAGTCAAATAGATGTCTTTTAATGCCTTTTTTAAATAGGTCAAGACTAGGGGCCAGGGAGATGGAAGAGGGGAGGTTATTAAGCCAGAGGAGAGCCCGATAATGGAAAGACCTTTGCCCTAGTGCTGTCCTACAGTGTGGGACTAAGAGGGGGTGCTCTCCTGGTGTCTAGGGGTGCTCCTGTGAGGGTTTGGTAGGAGGAGGGGGTGAAGGCCAGTGGGTGCAAGCTTCATTAGGAATTTTTTGGCTTGGAGGCAAGTGTGGTATTTTAGTCTCCCTTCAAAGGTCAGCCAGTCCTCTTGCTTATAGAGTTCACATATATGGGTTAATCTATCACTGCTTGTGACTAGTCGGCAGCTTTGTTGAGGGCTATATTGATGCGTTTAAGGGTTGTGAGGTCAGACATACTGTAGATTATTATCCCATAGTTGACCAGTGATAGGACTGAGCTGGTTACTGTCAGTCATAGGGCCTGAGGGGGGGAGGCAGTGTCTGTGTCTGTAGAGAATCCCAAGCTGGGTGTTTACCGAGGAGGAGAGGTGGTAAATGTGTATGTGGTATGTGAGGGATGTGTCTAATGTGATGCCTAGATATTTGAAGTATGGGACCTGTTTGATATGAATGCCCTGAGAGTTTGAGATACTTAGCTGGGCATTACTGTAGGGTTTTGGCGGTGAGCAAAGATCATGGATTTGGTTTTGTTGTAATTAAGTACTAAGCGATGATCGGTGAACCAGGACTCTAGTTCTCTAAAGCAGCATTGCAGGGTATGTTGAAGCGAATGAGGAGTAGTGTTTTTCCAGTAAACTATGGCGTTGTCTGCATAGAGCAATAGCTTACCACTGCAGGCCTTTGGGAGGGAGCTCAGAAAGAGGGTGAAAAGTAGAGGCCTAAAATAGACCCTTGAGGGACACCTGCAAGAACTGTTTTCTTTGCGGATAGGGTGGTGCTGATTTTGACTTCTTGTGTCTGGTTGGTGAGATAGTTTTTGAACCAGGTGATTGCATCAGGGGCGAGATAGAGGGAGGGAAGAGAGTGGATTAGTAGTGCATGACTGACAGTGTCAAATGCTTTGGTCAGGTCAACAAAGATTGCTCCTGCTATTGACCCCCTTTCTAGCGCCTTGTGTATGTAAGAGGTAAATTTGAGAAGGGCAGTGGTAGTGCTGTGACCTGCTCTGAACCTGTGTTGTTCAGGGAAAAGCAGAGTGTGTTTAGCCAGGTACTCGGTGAGCTGGTCTGATACAATTCTTTTGAGGGCTTTGAGGTGGGGGGAGGATAGTGATGGGCCTATAGTTACCCGGGTCGGTAGGATCACCCTTTTTTAGGATAGGTGTGGTAATTCCCCTTAGCTGCTTTCCTAGGTGCTAAACACCTGATTTTGAGAAACTGGGGCTCCACACTGGTGCCCAAAATACTAAATTGGTACTCTTTCTTGGCATCAGTGGCAAATAATAAAATAACTAGCGATATGCTTTTGGAACAGTTGGATGCCTTTAATTTTATTTGGGGTCCTTTCATTAATTCAGAAGAATTAATGCTCATTAAATAAGAGTCTGCTAGAAAACAGCCATAGAAATTTTCTCTTCAGTCAGCTTTGCTTTGGCTGGCTCTACCCTATAATAGCCATAGTCTACTGATATACTATAAAACTAGAATTACTGAGTTTGGATGAACCCTGCTTAGTAGTGACCTAAGAATGTTCTTGCATATATTCCCTCTTACAGTGAGTTGTGCCTTTTTACTTACTATATATCTTAAGGTGATTAATTACTAACATACTATGAAGCCAGCAGATTAGGCCCCATGGTCTATTGCAGGGGTTCTCAAATGGTGAGGCCAGCCTCCCTTGGGAGGCCCCAACCTGTTCCAGGGATGCTCAAGCAAGTCTGAAAAAGTACTGTATTTAAATTTTGAGTTTTATGTATTTTGTGTGAAGAGATGAAGCAAACTGAAAGAGGTTAATAGTAGGTGAATTTTATATATTTATTTACTAATAGATGACAAGAGAAGGTGAATGAGCTAAGGCTCATTTCAGGTGTACCGAGGGAAGGGTAAGGAGTGAGTACATTTCAAAAGGTAACTGCAAAACAATCAAGAAATACACAATGAACAACAGTGCAAACAAATATGAACAATAAACTAATAATGAATGGTGGTAATTGATCAATTTGTAGACTGATGGCAGAACAGCCCAAACACAAGGGTTGAGCATAGAAGTGTTGAGAGCAACAGCAGGAAGGAGCAAAGTAATCCCAGAGAAGTTGCTTAGGAGCAGGGAAGGAGGGGGAGAGGCAAAATATGTAGGAAGGTTATTTCATATAGAGAGGAAACAGATAAAGTAGTCTGACCCATGAAGGTACTGCAACAAGGGGGTACCAATGGTTCAAGAATGAAAATAGCAGAGCAAGTAGGCTGGCCTGTGTGTGGGGGGTTACAACAAGCTGAATAATTTTTGTTCATTTAATTTATTTGTTATTCAGACAGCACCTTTGAGCACAGGAGCTCTTTTTTCAAAGGTTCCACATCAGGATAAGACAAAGAACTGAATGTGAGCCCAGTACTCAAAGGGGTTTCAATTTATTCATGGTGTACTGCACAAAGTACAGTATGTTATTTTTCTTTGGGGAGGCCCAAGATTATTTCAGTTTTTGGGGAGGCTCAAAATCTTTTCCATGGATTTGGGGAGGCTCATTTTGATAAAGTTTAAGAACTATTGATCTATTGAGTCTGCTTGATGATCAGAGCCTTTCCAGGGCACGGTTTGTAACCCCCCTCCTTCCCTACAAGGTCTCCCATGTCCCTGCGGGACTCTGGGATGCATCCTCCCTCTGTTCTTATCCCAGCCTTTCTTGAACCCCTCCACAGTAATAGCAGCCACCAACTCCCCTGACAGTGCATTCCAGGGCTCCACCACCCTCTCAGTGAAGTAGCACCTCCTTGTTCTCCCCTCAGTCTCCCCCTATCCAACTTCACTTCATTGAGTGTCCCCTGGTGGCTCCCCCCTCCCTCAACTGAAAGACTCCCTCAAGGCTTACCCTGTTCATTCCTTTGAGATATTTGAAGACCTCTATCACATCCACCTATTCCTTCTTTCCTCCTGTTAGTACAGGTTAAGCTCCCCAAGTCTCTCATCATAGGGTCTTTCCCCTAGCCTCAGTACCACCCTGGTCACTCTCCTCTGCACCCTCTCCAGTAACGCAATGTCCCTCTTTAAGTAGGGATGCCAAAACTGCATGCAGTATTCAAGGTGTGGTCTAACCAGGCAATTGTACAGTGGTAGGAGCACCTCTCAACTCTTTGAGGTTATCCCATTGGTTATGCACACCAGCATTTTATTTGCTTGGGCCACAGCCCTTCTACACTGCTTTGAGTTATTCATTATGGCATCCACCACCACCCCAAGGTCCTTCTCCCCCCTAGAACCTGCAGTGCCTCCCCCCAAGGTGTATACATGAGACAAATTTCTGGCCCCCAGGTGCGGAACCCTGCATTTCCCAGCATTAAACGTTAGCTTCTAGGCTCATGACCATCTACCCAGAGTCTCCAAGTCCTCCTGGAGATCCAGCTTTCCATCTTCCCCATCCACCGCCACCCACAGCTTCGAGTCATCTGCAAAGAGGCTCATCCTGCTCCTGATACCACTTCTGGTGTTTGAGATATAGGCACTAAACAGGAGTGAGCCCAGTACAGACCCCTATGGGACCCCGCTAGTGACTATGCTGGAGGATGAGACCTCCCCCCACCCTCACCTTCTGTACATGCCCTGCTAGCCAGTTTCCTATTCACCAGACCATTTGCCCCCAACCCCATATCCTCCAGCTTCCCCAGTAGTCCGGGATGTGCCACCTTGACATGTGTGACAACTGTGTGCTGAATTCTAAGCTGTTTTCCTGTCTGTTTCTGTATTTGGTTTTAAAAACTCAATAAACTCTTTTATGGAAGGCAGTTAGTTCTGTATTTGTCATTTTGTTTGAAATGGGACTTCTGGAGGGCATATTTTATAAAGATGGGTGAATGTCTCAGGGAAGACCTGGCAGAGGAGGCATGGCCTGGGAGGGGTACAGCAACAGTTGGAAAAGTTAAAACGGAGCATAGGAAAGGCAACAAACCTCTGCATCAAAACAGGTGAGCAAAAGCAAGAGGAAAAGAGACCACTATGGTTCTTAAAAGAGGTGGCTGACAAGGTAAAGGTAAAAAGGGTACCATTCAGAAGGCATAAGGAGATGTAGAGGGAGGAGGATAGGGAGGTGTATCAGGGGAAACAGAAGGAAGCAGGGCAAGTAGTAAGGAGTGCAAAGGTGCAACCTGAAGTGAGAATAGCCCAGGATGTAACAAAAGGTGATAACATGTTTTTAGGCATATAAGTGAAAAGAGGAAGACAATGGGTGAGATTGTAAGGTTAAAAAGGGAAGGGGGACCATACAGAGGGGGATCAGGAATAGGCAGATGTCCCCAAAAAATCCTTTTGTTCAGTATTCACAGAGGAAGGATATGGGGAGAGGACACAAAAAAGTAACAGAAGCTTTGAAGAGAGAGGTGGACTTTAGTCTTTATTTTGGAGGACAGATTCCTGAAGGGACTTGCTAATCTGAAGACGGACAAAGCAATGGGACCAGATGGGGTGCATCCAAGGATGTTGAGGAAGCTCACAGAAATACTAGCTGCACCTTTGACTGTCCTGTTTAATAGCTCATTGGAAACAGGATTGGTTCTGGAGGACTGGAGGAGGGCAAATATAGCTGCATTACACAAAAGTGATAGCATGGAATAGGCTGACAAGTATAGGCCAGTCAGCCTGACATCAATGGTTGGAAATTCATGTAATCACTGCTGAAGGAAAGGATTGTGGAATATCTTGAATCCAGTGGGTTACAAGACCTGAGGCAGCATGGTTTCAATGGGGGAGGTCATGTTTAATCTGATAGATTTCTTTGACTGGGTGACATAGGATGAGGGTGGAGCAGTGGACATGGCCTACTAAGATTTCCATAAGGCTTTCAACACTGTTCCACACAGGAGACTGATAAGCAAGCTGGGTAACTGAGGAGTGGGTCCAAAGGTGGTAAACTAGATAAGAAATTGGTTAGGGGATAGGCGACAGAGGGTGGTGGTAAATGGAGTTCACTTCGAGGAAGGGAGAATCACCAGTGCAGTGCCTCAGAGATCAGTGCTGGGACCAGTTCTCTTTAATGTATTCATAAGTGACACTGCAGAGGAGCTGAAAGGAAAGGTCTGCTTCTTTGCAAATGACACCAAAATCTGTAATAGGGTGGACACTCCAGGGGGATTGGAAAGGATGAGGAGAGACCTGAGAAAACTAGAGTAGTGATCAGTGGTATGGCTTCTGGGTTTCAATGCAAAAAAGTGTAAAATAATGCACTTAGGGCACAGAAATCCAAGGCAGAGTACATAATGAGTTGAGTGGCATTGACTGCTATCAAGCGGGAAAGAGACTAAAGGATATTAATATGTGCACCCAGGAAGAGAGGACAGACAAAGGGGTAATATGATAGGTGTCAGCGTGGCTCAGTTGGTAGCACATCTGCCTCCAGACCAGAAGGTCGTGGGTTCTCGTCCCACACCGGGATTGGACTTGCACTTAAACATCACTGGCATCCGAGTGCAGTATTGGGGGGTGCTGTACTACCATGGTGTGCCATCCTTCAGACGAGATGTTAAACCGAGGTCCCTTCTGCCCATCCTGGTGTTGTCCTGGTGGGTGTCCAGGTGGAAGTAAAAGGACCCAGGGCACTCTTCGCAAAGAGTAGGGAACATTCCCGGTGTCCTGGCCAATATTCCCCTTCTCATAAACTGGTTCATGTAATTATCCAGGCTGTGTGTGGGTGATGATGTGCGATATGGCCGCCACTACACATTCAGTCACTTCACTACCAGTCTAGCATTGCTTGTAAAGTGCTTTGGGGTATATTGTGTATGAGAAGCGCTATATAAATGCTGATTCTTTTTCTTCTTCTTTAAATACCTCATGGGGTACATAAAGTACAGGAGGAAAGTATTTGTCAGCAACAAGGTGCTCAAGAAAAAGGGGACATGCTATGAAGCTGGAGGGGGGTAAACATAGAAACATAGACTTTGACAGCAGATAAGGACCACTTGGCCCACCTAGTCTGCCTATTTCCCTACCAACTGGATAAGCTGCAGATCCTAGTTAACCTGCAGCCTATTTCTTCCTACCCCCCACAAGAATTGCCTTATGTCTGTCCCATGCATTCTTGAATTCTCCTACAGTTTTATACCACACAACCTCCTCACAAAGGTGGTTCCATGCGTCCACCACCCTCTCTGTAAAAAAATAACTTCCTCACATTGCCCCTGAACCGTCCCCCCTCTATCTTCAAATTGTGTCCCCTTGTTCTTGCACATCTCTTTTTCTGAGAGATGCTACCCTCTTTGACTTTGTTAATTTCACTGAGGTACTTAAAAGTTTCAATCATGCCCCCCCTTCCTCAAGGGTATACATATTGAACTTCTTTAGCCTCTCCTCATATGGCTTCTCTTGTAGACCCTGCACCATTTTAGGTGCCATCCTCTGGACTGCCTCCATCCTGTCTATGTCCTTGCTGAGATGGTGTCTCCAGAACTGGATGCAGTACTCCAGATGGGGTCTTACCAACTGTCTGTACAGAGGGATAACAACTTCCTGTTTACTGCTGGTGATGCCCCTCCAAATACATCCCAGTATTCCCCCAGCCCTCCCTACTGCCTTCTTACATTGCTTGCTAACCTTAAGGTCATCTGATATGATTACTCTCAGGTCCCTTTCCATTTTTGTTGTTGTTACTACCTCCCCCCACCCCTCATTGTGTACTATTCCCCTGGGTTTTTGTTTCCCAGGTGCATTATTTTGCACTTCTTTGCATTGAATCCAAGTTGCTATACTTCTGACCATTCCTCCAACCTTGCCAAGGCCATTCTCATCCTTTCCACCGCCCCTTGTGTATCAACCCTGTTGCAGATCTTTGTGTCATCTGCAAAGAGACATATTTTTCTTTCCTGTCCCTCTACAATGTCAATTATAGACATTAAAAAGGACTGGACCCAGTACTGAACCCTGCGGTACCCCACTAGTAGCCCCCCTTTCTTCAGAGTGGACTCCATTTACCATTACCTTCTGTGTCCTCTTGTCCAGCCAATGTTTTACCCAGGCTACCACCCTGGGATCCACTCCCAGGCTGGCTAATTTGTTTATTAATCTTTTGTGTGGGACTGTGTCAAATGCTAAAGTCTAGGTAGGGAATGTCCACAGCCCCTCCCTGGTCTACTACTTTGGTCACCCAATCAAAGAAATTGATTAGATTTGTCTGACATGACCTGCCGCTGTGAATCCATGCTGCCTTGGATCCTGTGCCCCACTGGCCTCTAGGTACTCAGCAATTCTTTCCTTCAGAAGTAATTCCATCATTTTTCCTACCACAGAGGTGAAACTGACAGGTCTGTAGTTTCCTGCCTCTGTCTTGCTCCCACTTTTGTGAAGTGGAATCTCATTCACCCTCCTCCAGTCCTCAGGTACCACACCATCCTCCCATGATTTGTTAAAAAGGGTAGCCAGTGGTGTCACTAGTTCTCCCCTTAATTCTTTTAGAATTCTGTGAATCCCATCAGGCCAAATTGCTTTGTTCACCTTCAGTTTTAGTTCTTTCAGAACCCTTTCTTCTGTGAAAGGACTGGGACTGACCCCCCTATCCTGAGTGCTTCTGTTAATTGGATTAGCTACCTCCCCTTCCTCCTCTTTTGTGAATACTGAGCAGAAGTATTCATTCAGTATCCCTGATTTTTCACTGTCCTTCTGTGCCCACCCACTGTCCATTCTATTCAGCCTCACTATCCCTCCCTTTGTCTTTCTATGCTCCCTAATGTACCTATAACATGTTTTATCCCTCTTCTTAACCGAGTTAGCTATCTTTTTCTCAGTTTGGGCCTTTGCTATTCTGACTGCCTTCCCTGCTACCTTCTGTCTTAACTGGTACAGTTCTCTGCCCTGCTCCTTTTGTGTTTCCTTATACTTCCTAAATGCTATCTTTTTCTCCCTAACCTTCTCCACCACCTCTTTTGAGAACCATAGTGGCTTTTTATTTCATTTTGATTTGTTTATTTGCTTCACACAAAGGCTTGCTGCCTCTGTGATGGTAGTTTTGATGTTTCCGCATTGTTACTCCACCCCTCCTTCTTGCCTGTTTGCTATTGATTTTCTAAGGCACTCTCCTATTTTGACAAAGTCAGCCCTCCTGAATCCAGTACCCTCACTTTTGTATGGCTTGACTCTGCAGCTGAGTTTATCATGAACCACACTGTTTGGTGGTCACTTGTTCCCAGATGGCTATCCACTTCTAGATCTGAGATCCTCTCACTGTCCCCATTTGAGAATATGAATTCTAAGATTGCTCCCTCTCAAGTGGCATCCAACACTAGCTGTCTGAGGCATGCCCCCTGTATGGCATCGAGAATGGCTCTGCTCTTGGATGTGGCCACAGCAAAGGTGCTCCAGTTAACATCTGGCATATTCAGGTTCCCCATCAACAATATCTCCCCTTTCTCTGCCATACCAAGAATGCCTTCTATCATATCCTTGTCCATTCCCTCCCCCTGAGATGGGGGTCTGTATATAACCCCTTGTGTGGATTGTAGTGCCATTTCCAGTCTCTAAGGTACCCACAGTGCCTCCTCTCCTCCCTGTTTACTCATTTGTTCTGTTGCTTTTATCCCTTCCCTTACATAGAGAGCTACTCCTCCCCCTCTTCTACTCTCCCTGTCTCTCCTGTAGGTTGTGTACCCTGGTATGTTAACATCCCAATCATGGTTCTCTGTGTACTATGTTTCTGTTGCTGCTATGATATCAAGTCATCCCTCTTCCATCAAGGCCACCAGATCAGGGAGCTTGTTGCCCAGACAACGGACATTGGTACTCATTACCCTCCATTTCATGATGGCCTTTTTCCTTTTTGCCCCATCCCTGTCCTTACTGCCTTTGTCATTTTCTCCACTTACCCCTGCCCTTCTCCCTATTAACATCTCTATCTTGGTGTTTACCTCACTTACTACTCTGACTTTCTTTGGGCAGGGGCTAGGATTTCACTGCTCCATTCCAGTGCCTTTCCCCTTGGCTAGTTTAAATGCTGGCCAATGAAACGTTTAAACCTATCACCTAGGATCCTGATTCCCCTTCTGGAGAGATGCAGACCATCATGCCAGTATAGGCCTGCATCACTCCAGGTGGACCCCCAGTCCACAATGAAGCCAAACCCCTCAGCTCTGCACCAGTTTTTCAACCACTGATTGAATCCCATGGTGTGGAACACCCTAGCCTCACCCATGCCATGCACAGGCAGCACCTACGAGAAGGTTACTGTGCATGCTACTTGTCTAAGGCCCCTCCCCAACTCCACAAACTCCTCCTGCACTGTTCTGATCCCTTTCCCATCCAGGTCATTTGTCCCTAGGTGGACAATGACATCCAGCTCCCTCCCCCTTGCAGCTACTCCTAAAATCATGAGGCCCCTTAACTGTTGTTTTGAATACTTACTCTTTCCTCTGTTTATTTATTTATTTATATATATATATATAATTAATTTTTTTAACCTACTTACCTACTGCCTGTGCTCTTAAAGCTCCTAATCTTCCTGTTCTGAGACAGAAAGTTCCTATTTTTCAGGAGAGATATTAGAAAGCACTTCTTCATAGAAAGAGTGTTGGATTCCTAGAGCAATCATCCAGCTGAGCTGGTGGGGGCAAAGACAGTGTGGGGTTCAAGAATGCATGGAATAGGCACAAGGGAATCATAGTGGAAAGGAAGGGGGTAGGAGAAAGAGTGGTAGATCAAGTGCAGTCTGCAGTAACAATGTAGGTAGGGAAAAAGGGCAGACTGGGAGGGCCAAGTGGTCCTTATCTGCCATCAAATTCTATGTTTCTATGTTTCTGTGTAAATAGTGGTGAGCTGAAACCGAGCTAGACATTGTCATAGAGTAGCAGTCAGTCCTGCAGCTTTCTTTTAAAAACTACATTTTTTATTCTGTGCTTTTAATCCAGTCAGTGAAGTGTCTGGCTGGTGGCTGAACACAAACCTTAGGGTAGGGCATTGTGCATCCTGTCCTTCTATGTGAATGTGTGGCACCACATGCATGTTGTTGTGTGTCTGACCATTATTTCAGTTTTATTTCAGTCATTGACTGAAGTTATTTTGTTTCACTTTGAGTACTCCATCCAGTGACTAGCAGTCAGTCAGTACTCCAGCCAGTCAGTTAATTGATTTGCGCTATACAACTATATAGCCTGCTATCTATGTCTCTTAAGTTGTCCACAGTAGGCAGGCTGCAAGCAGTGCCTGCCAAGTGCCTGGAGTACATAGGGTGTGTGTGTGTGTGTGTTACCAAAACACCTTTGAAGTATAAGGAAGTGACCTTGCTGACTAGGTTTTACTTTAATTTGCCCACAGTTAAACTTCCAGTGGACCATGTGGGTGAGCAGCAGTAAAACAAAAGTTAAAATAAAACAAATCACTTTCTCCAGCCTGCACCACATGTCCTCTCTCCTATCCCCCATAGCCCATATATTGAAAACAAGTTATGGTAAATTATTTATTTGCACTGTAAAAAAAAGGTAATAAACACAGGCTAAATATTGACTTGTTTCCTGTTGTCTTGGGGGATTACAAGGTAGCAATGACAATACAATTTAAGAACAGTGAATACGATCAATCATCCATGGAGAGAATTCACTCCATTTTCTCAAACCACTTAGCACCTACATTCCACATCCTCCAGTCACAGAATGCAATGTAACCCTTCTCACAACTCATGTAGTATCACAACTTTCCTCCTTCCCACAGTTCCAGTAGTAAATCCCCCCCCCCAACCATGTGGTCCCCTGACTCCCATTCTCCTTCATACTATACTGTGAGTGCAGTCGCACAGTCACTCTCATTCCTTCTGACTGTGAACAGTTAGGGTGGTGTGAGAATTGCTGTGCCAGTCACTATCTAGGGTGGAGGTGGTACTAAGATGGGGAGATTTGATTTAATTTACTTTTTTTGTGACTGCCCACCACTATGCTTTGTGAATCAGACATTGCCGGTGAAGACTTGTGCTGGCCTCATAGAGTTGGTTCTTCATCAAAGGTAAATTTCATAGAGATTTTTCCATTGAGGTCACCCTCCGTGGTGGGTGTGTCCCCAAGGAGCTTTTTGTATTTTTTATTTCGCTGCAATAACTACACAAAGTGTAGTCATGGCTCTTCACTAGAAATGTTGTGAAGTTTTAGTTCACTGGTGAAGTTGAGAAATCTGCCTTCGCAAATAAATGGAAGGCTTTTAGCTTGAAGTTCAATGGGGGGGATAGCTCACTCCACATCCCCTACTTGAACTTCAGGCTTCCGCTCACTCTACTTAAAGCATTTCAAATCAGCCTAGGTGCTGCAGGGTTACAGTTCTGCTTCTGCTTTCTCTGTTATCCTCTTTCACCCCCCCTCCTGTTTCTTTGTCTGGTCAGAATCCTTTCTGGTTTTTCTTTCCCTTGTGTCGGCCACCACTTCTGGCATTCTCCCCCCACTTTTGTTGTCTATTCCCCCCATCCTCTCTCTTGTTTTGTTTGCTTCCTGCACCTGCTGACCTCCCTTGTATTCCCTCCTTATCTCCCCTCTGTGCTCCCCTCCTCTCTCCTTCTTGAGCTCTGGGCATTTTTTCTCTTCGTTGCTTTTCCTGCCTCTCCCCTTTCCATTCCTCCCCTGACACTTTCCTTGTGGTGCTCCCATTTCTGGTTCCTCTATCCACCACCCCTCCCGGATGCTTCTCTGTCTTCTGCCTCTAGGGGGCTTGCCTTGCCCCACTCCTCGGGGCCCCTGCCTCGGTGCCTCCTCTGCCTTGGATCATTGGTTGCTGCCATCCTGGGGTCCCTGCTCAATGATCCTCCTTCTGCTTCGGCTGCTTCTTTCTGTTCAGTGGTCCGTGGGGGCCCATTTGTCATTCTGGGACCTTTTGGGTGCTCTCTATCTATCCCGTCACCCCGAATAACTCAGTCATCTTTCATTTTCATATTGTAATTTTTTTTATGCTACGAAAGCCTTGAGGTCAACCTCTGTTACCTCCACCATTTTCAGCTACCCTCATATTTCAGGAGGGAACGTCAACCTAAATAGCATATTTGCCTACTTTTTCAGCTCCAGCACAGTGTGCCTGATTACCGGTGCCCATGTCCTTTGAGTCTCCAGGTAGTTTTAATTACAACCTGCTTCCTTAACTTGCCTGATTGGACATGGCTATTCTGGCCATGTACTTCCACCATTACAGCACTTTTACGATTGAGACGCTTTATAAGCTGTGATCCCTAGATCCTGGGATAGGTGAAGTAATGGCTACACCCTTGGGCTTTTCTGCAATCAACTCTCTCCTTATGCAGATCCTAACCCACCTTTCACTATATCTACATTGTAACTTTTGTGACCTTTGTTTCAAGTGGACTAATGTACTCCAGGAGCTCGTCAGTACTGCATGTATAGCTCACCTCACTTCTTGGGTGGTTGGAACACTTCAGCCTGCCTCATCCCTCTGGACCTTGCAATACTGGACTCACAACATTTTGAAGGTGGACCACATGGGTCCCACCATTCCTGTCACACTAGCCACTCTATGGGGCATTACCATCAAACGGCGATGGCGGACCACGTGGGGTCATGCCATCACAACATACTCTATTCAGTGGCAGGCCACATGGGGTCTGCCATGTCAGATATACTCTGCTCCACACTATGGCACTGGTGGATCACGTGGGGTCCTGCCATCCCGAACACACTCTACCCCATACCATGGCAATGGTGGACCACGTGGGGTCCCACCATCCCATGGCAGTCCTCGGAAGCATGCAGTGGGGATCTTGCCTCCTTACCTTGGACTATTCCAAAGAACTGCGATAGAAGAAAAGTCTGATCAGAGTGTGGCAGGCTGGTACAGTGTTAAGAAATTACTCAGTTCTCAACCATTGCTACTTTGCGCACCACGGCATGGACATATTCTAAAGCACTTCAGGGACATCCCTTCCAATCCAGGACAGTCTGAGGTCTGCTAGTTCATTTCTGCCTCCTGGTTTCAGTGCACTGCCATTGTTCGAGTCCACCATCCCACCTGACCATGCCCCATGAGTGAGCATCATTCACTGCTCATACCTCTATTCATCTACTGCCAGTGAACTTACTTGGGGTCTCATCCTCATTACCTTGGAACTATATGCTGTTCCTACCATGTTCAGACTGCAGAAGGCCCATCTTCCTCTCTTTATAGTGCAATACTACGGTGGACCATGAGGGATCCCGCTATTTTGAACATTCACTGCTCCTTACCATGTTGATGGCAGACCACGTGGGGTCCCACAATCCCAATCATCCTCTATTCAGTGGTACGGCAATGGTAGACAATGTGGGGTCCCGCCATTCCTATCACACTCTAAGCAATGGTATGGCAATGGAGACCATGTGGGGTCCTGCCATCCCATTTATGCATGCCCCACAAAGGCCTTACTTGTATTCCCATATCATGCCAGACAGCCTCATGTGACTCTCGTCCTTCTTAACTCAAACTTTTCAATACTAAACAAATCCATCAAGCCCCACTAAGGGGAAATTTTCATTACTCAACTGTATATTCATCTTCTCTAAGGCAGATCCACGTGGGGGTCTCACCCTCCCACTCTGACCATCCGAAATCTTTCTATCATTCATACGCGACTACTACATACACTGGACCTGCAGGGGAAACTCATGCTCCAGCTAGCCCACATCCAGGCCTACTTTACTTCATCAATTCATTCACCACTTCTACTGCAATCTGCCATTTTTCTGTTCGAGTTCCAGCTCAAGTTTCAACTCGGGACATCTCTGTGGAGCTCCTCAATTCCTTTGACATTGTAGGATGATTTCTCCTTCTGACAAGGTGCTTGTCCATACCCTATTCAATGGATGTACAACAGCCATGCAAGTCTGCCAGCTAGGCTCCACCTGCACCTTGTTATTCATTCTCAGCCATGCAATGCTCTGACCAGTTCATCATCTACAATTTTATGTCCCTCAAAATCAGCTACTTTGGCATATTCTTCAACTAGTCTATCTTTGTATCTACACTGACTGCTTTACTTCCGGCTACCTTGGTCACGGATCAACCATCATGTTTTCATCCAGTCATCATCCCAAGTTGGATCTCTTTATCTGTTGGATTATGCCTTATCATTATTTCAAGCTGGGCTACACTCCTTCCTTATATCCATTCCTGACCACTTCTTCAGCTATGATCTATGTCCTTCAGGTTTGTGATTTGGCACGCACTTCCCTGCCATGCTGACTGTATGCCTACACTTCATATTGTTTCACTTGTAGCTACCTGCACATGGATTAACCTTCTTCTCATTCAGACATCACTCTAACGTGAGCATCTTTCATCACCTAGAACCTTCATCTTCAGCATTGACCTTCCTGCTCATCGTCGATCTCAGAAAATGGATTATTCAACCAGAAAGATTCAAACTTAATTCCTGGCCTACCCATACCACAACTAAAACCTAAGCCCAAATTTAGGATATATTCTCCTCTTAATATGCCCAGAGGATGGGCAGGTCAGTAGCCAAGGGTCCTTAGAGTTTCCCCAAGGTTATTTTTCCTCTCCTGCGTGCTACTGGCCACACTCTCTGGAGTTGGAAGAGGTAATCACTTCACTATTATTTTGGGGCCTTAAATCCTATCCCGTATCCTACAGAGGGTGGGATACAGAGAAACGCCAAAGCTCAAGTTATAAACATTAAGCATTTACTGTTCTGCTCACAAGTATACACAAGCACTGAGCTATATACCACACACTGAAATGGAAGGCTTTTAGCCTGAAGTTCAATGGGGGGAATAGCTCCTCCCACATCCCATGTTTAAACTTCAGGCTTCTGCTTGCTCTGCTTTGAGTGTTTCAAAGGCACCCTCCATCCTCCCCTGCCTCTTCCTCCTTCTCTGGCACTCTTATCTCACCATCTCTGCTGGGCCTTAAATCCTATCCCGTATCCTACAGAGGGTGGAATACAGAGAAACAAAGCTCAAGTTATAAACATCGAGCATTTACTATTCTGCTCACAAGTATACACAAGCACTGAGCTATGTACCACACATTGACCTTCACAAATTGCCAACTTCATCACTTATCCATTTCATATGGAGCATTCCTAGGGAATTGCACTTTTTGAGGCAAAGGCAGGCAAAATTAAAGAGCAGGTTTTGAATAATCACATTTTTCTCTCCCTCTGGTTTAGAGATTAATCCAAAATGTGAAAATTTTCACTGGCTGAATTTTTTATAAAAATACTCGTAAACTAGCTCCTCCATGCTGGTAGCCCAAATGTTCCTATTTCCTTACTTGCAGCTGTGCCTCCATGCTTTCATGTTTTTTGACATCAGTACCAGAACGGCATGGTGGTGTGCTCCATAGACTTCAGTGCAGCTGATTTTTGCAAGATGTTTTTACACTATTAAGTGCAGTGGCGGAGCCAGGTTTGGGAGCATTTGGGAGCCAGAGGGTGCCATTCAGTCAGTCATGGGCTCCACAATGAGCACTAAACAGCGAATAAAGATGGTGGTGGGGCACCACTACTCACACCGGGGCATCCAAGAGGGGCAACCACCCCCAGCCCCCCAGCTCTGCCACTAAGTGCTAAATTTAAGAAAGGAAGGCCACTGCTCAAAAATTCAGCACTTAACAATATAAAAACATCTAGCAAAAATCATCCCCATTGAAGTCTCGGGAGCACGCCCCAATGCCGCTCTGGTACAGTCACCAAAAACGTGAAAGCATGGGAGGACAGCTCCAAGTGAAGAAATAGGAGCATTTCGGTTACCAGCATCGCAGAGCTAGTTTACGAGTATTTTTATAAAAAATTCAGCTGGTGAAAAATTCCACTTTCTGGATTAATCTCTAAACCAGAGGGTGAGTTACCCGATATGTTTGGGGGGGGGAATGTGATTACTCGAAACCTGCTCCTAAAGGCAAAGTTGCAACTTCACCTTAACTTCACCTAAAAAAGTGTTAGTTTGCCTGCCAAAAACTGTTCAAAGTCAGCACATTACACTTTGTGAATCTGGCAAACTTTGCAAATTATTTCACAGAGCGAAGTTTGCCAACTTGGCACATCTCGACTCTGTCTTAACCCACATGATCACTTAGCATGTTGCACCACACAACCCATTACTGCTCAGCGTGAAGATTAAGAAGATAAAACTGAATCCCAGGGTCAGTTTTAACATCGTTTTACTTGTCTAGGGCATAGTGCAAATTAGCCTGCACTAGTACAGCTAACCCTTTACTGTCTGTCCTGACTAGTGCAGGTTTTCCATGGCTGTCAATGAAGTTAAAGAACTCCCTACTTGTTGTAGTCCTCATACTAATCTCCTTCAGTGTTCTAGGTAACCTGGTGTGATTAATAGCTCTACGGGGATCTGTTTTGTTTGTTGCAGTTGGAAGCAAGAGAAGGTGTTCGGCCACATCGGCAGCAGGACCAGAGGATAAGAATCTGTTTCCTGGCCACAGTCTGCAGCAAGGAGATGAGTTCAGCCACACTGGTGGAAGAGCCAGAGGACCAGGCAGTGATCCGGGAAGCAGCAGGAGAGGATTCACTGCAGTAGGCAGAAAAAACGAAGGATGCTGCTGAGAGACAGAGGACAACCCTGATTGGCATACAAAGTCAGCCAGCCAATCAGTGTAGGAGGTGACAACAAGACCTGGCTTTAAAAAGCCAAAGCTAGGCCATACTAGCTGTTCTACAGGGAGCTGTTCTATGGGGAGCTGTTTTCTTTGCCACAATCGGAGGCAAGAGGAGGTGTTCGGCAACATCGGTGGCAGGACGAGAGGATGAGAAGATGTTTCCTGGCTGCGGTTGGCAGCAAGGGGAGGAGATCAGCTGCACTGGTGGCAGGGCCAGAGGACCTGGCAGCAATCTGGGAAGTGGGAAGAAGGGACTCACTGCAGTCGGAAGAAGAAATGAAGGAGGCAGCTGAGAGAGAGAGAGAGAGAGAGAGAGAGAGGACATCCCTGACTGGCCTACAAAGTCAGTCAACCAATCAGGGCAGGAGGCGCCAACTCAGCCTGGATTTAAAAAGACAGAGCAGGGTCACAGGAGCTGTTCTACGGGGATCCATTTTCTTTGCCACAGTTGGCAGCAAGGGGAGGAGATCAGCCACATTGGCAGCAGGGCCAGAGGACCAGGCAGTGATCGGTGGAGCAGCAGGAGGGGGGATTCACCTCAGCCAGCAGAAAAAAAGAAGGGGGCCACTGAGAGAGAGAGAGAGAGAGAGAGAGAGAGAGAGAGAGAGGGTGCCCCTGATTGGCCCACAAAGTCAGCCAGCCAATCAGAGCAGAAGATGCCAATGTGGCCTGGCTTTAAAAAGCTGGAGCTAGGCCTCGGAAGCTGTTCTACAGGGAGCTGTTTTCTTTGCCACAGTTGGCGGCAAGAGGAGGTGTTCAGCCACATCTGTGGCAGGACAGGAGGATGAGAAGCTATTACCTGGCACAGTCGGTGGCAAGGAGAAGAGATCAGCCACATTGGCGGCAGGGCCAGAGGACTGGGGCGGCAATTCAGGAAGTGTCAGGAGGGCATTCACCGCAGTTAGTGGAAAAATGAAGGAGGCCGCTGAGAGTGAGAGGGTGCCCCTGATTGGCCTACAAAGTCAGCCAGCCAATCTGGACAGGAGGCACCAACACAACCTGGCTTTAAAAAGCCGGAGCTAGGCCACGGGAGCTGTTTTATGGGGAGCTGTTTTTTTTCCTGCCCTCCCACCCAACCCTGGTCTCTATTAAATGCTGGTGGTAGGAGGAAGCAGCAGGAGGGGATTCACCTCAGTCAGCAGAAAAAAAGAAGGGGGCGACTGAGGGAGAGAGGGTGCTCCTGATTGGCCTACAAAGTCAGCCTGCCAATCTGGGCAGGAGGCACCAACACAGCCTGGCTTTAAAAAGCCAGAGCTAGGCCGTGGGAGCTGTTCTATGGGGAGCTGTTTTTTTCCCTGCCCTCCTGCCCTACTCCTGGCCTCTATTAAATGCTGGTGGAAGGAGGAGCAAGCTAAACAGAGGAGGAGTAAGCAAAGCTGAAGGAACGAGGAGTGGCCAGGTGACAAAGAGGAAAGCTGGATGAACAGGGTGCTGCATTGTAAACAAATAACTAGGACTACTTGATCTTTTACTCGGATCTATTCTAAAGGATTAAACTGTACTCTGAGCTGGTCTGTGGAAATTTTTGAAAAGGAACTGTATTTGGGGGATTTACCTGGACTTCAAACAAGAGATTGCATCACTACTTTCTGCCAGTCTTGTGATCCATGCACAACTGCTGTGGTAAGGAGGTGGCCAGGGGGAAATCTTTTAAGTGAAAGTGCTTGATGAAATTACTGAAGTCTTGTAAAGTTGCTATTGTGGGGTGAATTCCAAATCTATTGGTAAAGCAGACAGTAGCAATGGAAAGGCAGCAAAACTGGAGGGGCAGCCAAAGGGGAGGACTCTTTGGCAGAATGGTATGGTATAGCAGGTGCGGGATGGCCATGGTTTTAAATTGGGCTTGGAGGATGGGAGGATGCATGCTGTATAAACAGCTTACACAGCTAAGGGAGGAAGTGGGGTGGCTGAGGTGGGCAATGTATGGGGTGGAACAATGGAGAGAAGGGGTGGAGAAGCAGGCACAGTACCAGCTGGGAAGGGTGAGGGAGGTAATAGGGGGTCCACCAGGAGATTAGACACATGGTTTGAGAAGACAAAGGTGTGGAGGAATGAGGATGGGAGGTGGTCCAGGGGATGCATCAGAGCTCTGGGAGAGGATAGCGGTAAAACCATGGGCAAGACAAGGGGCCTTGAGACAGGAGGTAAAGAGGAAAATAGGGTTCAGGAGGTGTGGAAGGTAGTAGGTTCAGAAAAAAGAAGGCAGAAATTTGCAACTTGGGGGTGTAATTCAACTAGGGGCACAACCAACAAAGGAAAGAGAAGCATGGGAGCAGAGCAGAAAAACAGATTTGCACCCATCAATATACTAGTGGAGGATGTTATGGAGGACAGCTGCTGCAAGAAGCCATTGGAGGAGGGAGCTGCAGCAAGGAAGTTGGGAGAGAAGGGGAAAGATTTTTTGGCAGCAGAAAAATTGGAAGAAGAGGTGACAGACCATTTGGGGCCAAACCAGGTTGAGGCACTAGTGAAGGCTGGTGTCAGGGTAGGTGGCAACAAGGAGCCCATGCTGGTAGGGCAAAGGCAGGGAAAGCAAAAGAGCTGGAGATAGGACCTTTGGGGCCATCAATGGAAAGGAGTGCGTAGGGAAAGAAGAAAAGAAAAGGCATGAAATGGTGGAGGACAGGTCTGAGATGGAAAAGAGAAGAGGGCAGGGAGGAGACATGGGAATGGTCCCAGGCATAGCAGGAAGAATGGAAGGGGCTGAGGTGGACGGGTCAGTGAGGAGGAAGACCTGGGGGCTGGGGGGATCCTTGCTCCCGGGAGAAGAGCCGGAGTGGACCAGGGTGTTATAGCAGGTAGGGAAGAGGCCAGGGAGGTCAAGTCATTGTATGATAAGGGTTGAAGTGGGAGGGACAGGCAGGTTTTTGGCACAAGGGGAGGGGATGCACAGGGTAATGTGGGGAGAGGGAGAGATGGGAAACTAAGGTAGCTAGCCGGTCTAGGGAAAATGAGTCGGTAAGAGTACTTCTCCTGGGGAATTCCATGATTAGAGGATCAGGTTGGAGAGGGAGACAGAGGGGGGACTTCGGAGAGTGTTAGGTCCAGGAATATATCAGGCTTGATGGTGCATAAGGCAAGACATCTGGTCTATTCTCTAGCGCAGGAGTGTGGTGGGATCCCTGACATATTAGTGTTCTGGGTACAAACAATTTAGAGGAGAACAGTGAGCTGGAGATTGAGGCTAGGTTTAGGGAATTGGCCATGGTCTGTCAGGATGTGAAGTGCTTGGTCTCCTTCTTGGAGATACTACCAGTGTCTAGGACCAGTGTGGAGAACAAACAAACAATAAGGGATGTAAATGTATTGCTCAGGGAATGGTGGGGTGCCAAGGAGTATGGGTGGGTGGGGTACTGGGGTACAACCTGGGAGGACAAGAAATTGTATGCAAGGGACAGGCTTCATCTTAGCTCAAAGGGAAAAGAGGTCTTGCAGCTTAGACTGGCAGATTTCATCCACTCCAGGTGGGGTTTAAACTTGTGAGATGTGTGAGGGAGGGGACTATCTGGCAGGCCAGGCAAGGAAGGCCCTTGCCTTCTCCCACAGGTGGGGGGAGGGGGCTCAGGTAGGAGCACCAGATAGTGCACAAGAGGGGCCTTGTATGCAGGCAACAGGGAGGCCCCAGGATGGGGGGGTAAGTGGGCATATTTGAGGGTGGTCCTGATTAACACCAGGAACATGGCAAACAAGATGCCAGAGTTTCAGGCACTGTTAGTGGAGGGGTGGATGTGGCAGCTGTCACAGAGACCTGGGCCACTTTCAGACATGACTAGGATCTAAACCTACCAGGGTACACCATTTGCAGAAGGGATAGGGTGGAGGGAAGGGGAGGGGGCTAGATTTTATCATTAGGGATGGCATAGGGATAAGCAAGGTTGAGGAAGCAGGGGATCAGGTGGAAGACTTATGGGTCACCCTGCAGGCTCCAGGGGAGAAGAGGGTGAAGATGGGGGTACTATATAGACTACCTGGGCAGAGGGAGGAACAGGTGGAGGGCCTGATGGCTAACCTTAGGGATCACTGTGGTAGGGGAGAGGCCAAAACTGTGGTGCTGGGAAACCTGAATATACCAGGAGTGGACTGGGGAACTATGGTGTCCTCATCGGGCAGGGAGCAGTGCCTGCTGGACGTCTTCCAGGATGCGTTCCTTGCCCAGCTGGTGACTTATCCAATGAGGGAGTTACACATCCTGGATGTGGTCCTGTCAGAAGGAGAACTCATCAGGGACCTAGTTGTTGGGGATCCACTGGCGAGAAGTGACCATGCCATGGTTTGGTTCTCCCTTGACCAAGGGGCGGGGGTAGAACACATTAAAACGACAGTGGTTGATTTTATAGTGGGAGACTTCTGGGGGACAGAAAGGATCCTTAGGGGCTACCTAGATGAGATCAGGCCAAGCATGGGTACGGAGGCCTGGTGGGAAATTATTAAAAAGGGGCTCCTGGAGGCTACCAAAGCCTGCGCAAGGGAGAGACACAAATGGGGCAAAGCAAATAGGCTGAGATGGTGGACAAGGGAGGTCCAGGATGTGGTGAGGGGGAAACAAAGGCTGCTTATAGCCAATGCAAATGTCTCAGGGGGCTATATCCAAGGTGGAGTATGATAAGGTAGACGGGAGGGTCACCAAGGTGGTGAGGGCAGCCAAGGTGGCAGTGGAGCTGAGATTGGCACAGATGATTAGAGGGGAGAAGGGTTCTTCAGATATGTCAGGGAAAGAAGAAAAGGGAAGGGGCAGATTAGAAGGTTGAAGATAGGGAGTGGGTGGGTGGAGGAGGCAGAGGAGAAGGTGAAGGTACTAAATGACTTTTTTGCCTCTGTCTTTACCAAGAAGGATGGGGGCAGCACTGCAAGGGGAGAGGGAGGGGAGACCGGCAGATGAAGAGGGGGAATGGATGTTGAAATCCCCAGTGGGAGCGTGAGGGAAGCCTTCGAGGCCCTAAGGGGTGATAAAGTACAGGGCCCAGATGGGATACATCCCAGGGTGCTTAAAGAGATGGCTGATACCCTGGTTGCACCCCTGGTGGGCCTATTTAACTCCTCCCTGCAGTTAGGATGGGTACCTCATGACTGGAGGATGGCCCATATCATGCCTATACACAAGGGTGGCTCGCGAGATGAGCAGGGAAACTATAAGGTGGTTATTCTGATGTCAGTGGTGGGCAAAGTGATGGAGGTCATCTTGAAGGAGACGTTGGTGGGGGTTCTGAAGGCACTGGGACATCTATATGATCACCAGCATGGCTTTGTTACAGCCAGATCATGTCAGACCAACCTGGTGAAGTTCTACAAAGGGATGACTAGTGCACTGAATCAGGGCAGGCCGGTGGATGTCCTCTTTCTGGACTTCAGCAGGGCATTTGACTTGGTGCCACATCCCGTGCTACTGGGTAAGCTGGAGGATATGGGGGGCTGATGTTCAGGTGGAAAGAAAACTGGCTAGAGGGGCATGTACAGAAGGTGAGGGTGGGGAGAGGTCTCATTATCTAGGAGGGTCATTAGCGGGGTTCCTCAGATGTTGTACTGGACCCACTCCTGTTTAATGCCTATATCTCAGTCATCAGAAGTGGTATCAGGAGCGGGATGAGCCTCTTTGCCAATGACTCAAAGCTGTGGGTAGTGGTGGAAGGGGAGAAGAAGAAGCTAGCTCTCCAGGAGGACCTAGAGGCTCTGGGGAGGTGGTCAAGAGCATGGAAGATAAAGTTCAATGCTGGGAAATGCAGGGTTCTACACCTGGAGGCCAAAAACCCGGCTCATGAATACACCCGGGGGGGAGGCACTACAGGTTTCTGGGGGGGGGAAGGACCTTGGGTGGTGGTGGATGCCAATTTTGGAATGAATAACTCAGAGCAGTGTAGATGGGCTGTGGCCCAAGCAAATAAAATGCTGGGGTGCATAGCCAGGGGTATAACCTCATGGAGTAGAGAGGTGCTCCTTTTGCTGTAGTTGCCTGGTTAGACCACACCTTGAATACTGCATGCACTTTTGGCATCCCTACTTAAAGGGGGGAACATTGCTCTTCAGGAGAGGGTCCAGAGGAGGGCAACCAGGATGATACTGGGACTAAGGGGGAGGCCGTATGAGGAGAGACTGGAGGAGCTCAACCTGTACTCACTGGAGGAGAGAAGGAACAGGGGGGATATGATAGAGGTCTTCAAA
Source organism: Neoceratodus forsteri (assembly GCA_016271365.2). Lineage (NCBI taxonomy): Eukaryota > Metazoa > Chordata > Ceratodontiformes > Ceratodontidae > Neoceratodus > Neoceratodus forsteri. The sequence goes on along the minus strand of CM028133.1, from coordinate 590,512,495 downwards.
TATCTCAAAAGAATAAACAGGGTAAGCCTTGAGGGGGTGCTCCATCTGAGGGAGGTGGGGACCACCAGGGGTCACTCACTGAAGCTGGAAGGGGGGGAGGTTGATAGGGGAAACAAGTAAATGCTACTTCACTGAGAGGGTGGTGGAGCCCTGGAATGTGCTGCCTGGTGACTTGGTGGCTGTAGCAGCTGTCAAGGGGTTCAAGAAAGGTTGGGATAGATATAGAGGAGGGTGCATCCCAGAGCCCCACTGGGGGGTGAGGGAGGGGGACCTTGTAAGGAGGGAGGGGCATACAATGGTGCCCTGGGAAAGCACTGATTATTGAGCAGACTTGATAGATCATAGGGCCTAATCCACTGGCTTCTTAGTATGTTAGTAGGTAATCATCTGGCAGTACAGGATGGGAATCCCACAGAAGACTTAATGTGAGTCATTATCACTCCATTATAAGAGCTTTTGTCTAATATCCAGGCTGTGATCAGAGGCAGAGTGCTGTTAAGCCACTAGCTTCCAGTGGTCTGATTTTTCTTTATGTGTCTGATGACTTGTCCCACATTATTAAGATCACTGCTCCTCATTTTCCTACATTTATAGTGTCTGCATGCAACATATCAGTGAAAAAATGATAAAAGCTTCATGGAGTCTGCCCTGCAGGTGGTGGGTTTTAACCCAGCCTCCCTATAGCTGTTCCCTTTCCTTCCTAGTCTCCCAACTCTGTACTTTCCCCTGTGGACTCCACTGCAGCCAAGACTCTGAAATGATCATCCACAGACCCATAGTTGTTGTTACTGGCAGGTATAGGGGTTCCCAACTCTTTCCAATGGAGGCTATTCAATGGCAACTATTCATACAGTATATGGAGGCGGTATAGAGCAGTGGTTTAGGGCTCTGAGCTGCAAACCTCGAGATCTGGGTTTGAATCCCACAGCCCCCACTTGTATACTGTATGACCCTGAGCAAGTCACTTACCTTCCTGGTGCTCCCAGGTTTCACCTGTAAACAAGCTCTCCTGCTTAAAAAAAGAAAATAAAGTCCCACTTTTATTCCATCCTGCATGTATGTTTATCCTAAAAGCAATGCTTTAATGCTTGTATGGTATAAAATTAAACTTTAATAACATATATAATTTGGTTAAAACAGACATTCCTGGGGTGCATTGATCCTTATCAATAGAAACAGAGGTGGCAGAGCTTCATTCCTGGGAGCAGCTTCTCCAAGGTTGATGAAAAGGCAATGTGTAAAAAAATGCTATGATTTCTGGGGCAGAGCATGCTAAAATCAATGATTTATGCCAGGTATTGTACATGGGTAGGCAACATGGGTTCACAGCAGGTAGATCTTGTCAAACAAATCTGATAGAGTTCTTTGACTGGGTAACCAGGGTCATCGATCAGGGAAGGGCGGAAGACATGGCCTACCTAGATTTTAGCAAGGCATTCAACACCATCCTTCATGGGAGGTTAGTAAACAAGTTGGGCAGTATGGCAGTGGGACCCTAGGTGGTAAACTGAGTTAGGCATTGGCTGAGCAACTGGACATAGAGAGTGGTGGTAAACAGAGTCCAATCCCGGAAGAGTGGGGTGACCAGCGGGGTACTGCAAGGCTCAATGCTAGGGCCTGTCCTCTTCAATGTCTTCATCAGTGACATTGCAGAAGGGCTGAAAGGAAGAGCACTTTTGCAGATGACACCAAGATCTGCAATAGGGTGGACACTCCAGAAGGGGCAGAAAGAGTGAGAAGAGACCTAGGCAAGTTAGAGGAGTGGTCAAGAGTGTGGCATCTTAAATTCAATGCAAAGAAGTGCAAAGTCATCCACTTGGGGCACAAGAATCTGGGGGAGTAAAACACAATGTGGGGAGAGATACTAATGACAACAAAACTGTGAAAGGGATCAAGGGGTAATCATAACAGATAACCTAAAAGCCAAGCAGTGTGAAAAGGTGGTGGGGAGGGCTGGAGGGATGCTGGGGTGCATAGGGAGGGGCATCACCAGTAGAAAGCAGAAGGTGGTGATGCCACTGTACAGACAATTGGATGAGGCCACATCTGGAATACTGTGTTCAGTTCTGGAGGCCACATCTCTACAAGGACATAGATCGAATGGAGGCAGTCCGGAGAATGGCAATAAAAATGGTACTGGGAATGCAAAGTAAACCATATGAGGAAAGACTGAAAGACCTCAATATGTGTACTCTGTAGGAAAGTAGGGAGAGGTGGGATATGACAGAGACATTCAAGTACCTCAAGGGGATAAACAAGGTACAGGAGGGCACTATCTTTCAAAAGAGGAAATGTGCAAGATCAAGAGGGCACAATATGAGGCTGGGAGAAGACTCGGGTAATGTGAGGAAGTACTTTTCACAGAAAGGGTGGTAGATGCATGGAACAAACTCCTGGCAGAGGTCGTAGAGGCAAAAACAGTGGGTGAATTCAAGAATGGGTGTTTACTCACCTGGTAAAGGTGATTGTGTTGGTTGGCATCCATGGCACTCCAGACATTACCTCATGGGTTTTAGCCCACCTGATAGGCTAGTGATACACATGACCCAGATCAAATTTCTAGTATATCCAGGTCCCAGAAACCCCTGCTCTCCAGTTCGAATCTTCCATAGCTGAAATTAAGGTTAATTAGTGCAAGAGAAAAAAACATACAGTGCAGGCACAACCAAGCGAAAGCAATAAGTGAAATGACCGGAGACAAAAAGGGACGCGGACTACGACGTAGTATCAGTGGCCCGTAGGCCGAGTCTTTATTCTTCTCCTACTATTTACAGTCTAATCTTGGTCCCGAAGATCCAACTGGTAGTTTATCATTAAGAAACAATCACCAATCACTGATGTCTGTCCCCTCGTAGGCCTACCATGAGTGAAGATCCCCTAGTTCAGTCCCGGTCACTCTGAGCACTCTGAAGGGAGGGCCGTGGAGTGCCATGGATGCCAACCAACACAATCACCTTTACCAGGTGAGTAAACACCCATTGTGATTGGTTGGCATCCATGGCACTCCAGACATTACCTCATGGGTAGATCAGAAGCAGTATAGTACCCAAGGGAGGGAACAGAGTGGTCTAAGAGTGAGGGGTTGAGGATGCTGTTGCCAAGACCTGAGTGGCGAATGAGGGACGTATGGCCTATAACTGTTACAGCCTGTAGTGTCTGGTGAACATGTGGCGGGAACTCCATGTGGCTGCTCTACATATGTCCTCTGAGGATACGTTGGCTCTCTCCGCCCAAGAAGTGGTGATTGCTCTGGTGGAGTGGGCCTTGATCCCCTGGGGTGGAGTCATCTGGTTTGCTATGTACGCATTCTGGATGACTCTCCTTAGCCACCCAGCAATGGTGGCCTTGGAGGTGGCTCTGTCTTGCCTCTGTTCCTTCAATATGACAAACAATCTTTCTGTTTTACTTATGGGATGAGTTCTGGCTAAGTACACAGAAAGGGCGGATCCGACGTTGAGATAATGTGGGACCACACTGGTGCCCTTCTGGGGCTCCTTCAGGAAGGTGGGTAGCTTGATGGGTTGCTCTCTGTGAAAACCGGTGGATACCTTTGGCTGGAAGGCCGGCACCGTTCTCAGATGGACCCCTAGTGGGGTGAACACTGTATAAGGTTCTGCGTAGGATAGGGCCCCAAGTTCTCCGATCCATCTAGCTGAGCAGATTGCCACCAAGAAGCATGTCTTGAGGCCGACACAGAACAGATCCGCCTCGAGGAGGGGTTCATAAGGAGCCATGTTGAGGGACTCTAGGACTAGTGGGAGGTTCCACGGCGCTATGGTCGGATGAGTCCTCGGTCGGAGGATCTCTACTGCCCTTTGAAAATGCACGGCATCGGGGTGAGCTCCCGGGGTGTATCCCCTGATGAGGCCCGTAGCCACCCCTATGGCTGATAGTTGCACCCTGAGGGAAGAGTGTGCTAGTCCCTTGTCCATCCCCTATTGGAGAAACAGTAGGATGGTAGCCATGTAGGTCTGCTCAGGGAACTTTGCCCCATTCCAGGCACCACCTAGAGAAAATAGACCATTGTCTCCCATACGTGGAAGTGGTGGAAGACAATCTGGACTGGAGTAGGTTGCTGATGACGGAGACATGATAGCCTGCTGATTTCAGTCTCCTTCTCTCAGAAGCCAGGCCATGAGCTTCAGAGTCCACGGGGTTGGGTGGAGTACTGGCCCCTGTGAGAGCATGTCTGTTCAGTAGGGTATCCTGAAGCTGGCTAGTGACATCACTCAGACTGCTGCGAACCACGACCTGCGTGTGGCCAGAAGGGGCCACCAGGATAACCATGTGGCGTGACTCACACTTTGCTAGGACCTGTGGGATCGGGGAGCGTGGAAGACATGCGCGTTCTCGCTCCATGTTTGTGACAGGGCATCCGTCCCCTGGGATAGACTGTCCCTGAACCGCGTGTAGTAATCTCAGACCTGGGTGTTTTCCTGTGTTGCCATGAGATCTATGGTCACGGGCCCCCATGTCGCTTGGATCATCTGAAATAGATCCTGGCGTAACTGCCATTCCCCCAGGTGTACCTGTTGCTTGCTGAGCCAGTCTGCACAGACGTTCAGTTTCCTGCCAGGTGAACCATGCCCAGGTGTGTGAGGTTGGCTTGAGCCCAGTTGAGGACTGCCGTTGCCTCCCTCAGCATGGCCCTGCTCCTGGTCCCACCTTGCTTTGCTATGTAGGCCACCGTGACACGATTGTAGGACCGGATCAGGACCAACTGACCGTGTACCTGGTGCTTGAATGCCTTTAGGGCGTGGAACACGGCCCTCATCTCCAGGATGTTGATGGAGAGCTCCGACTCTGCTGGTGACATAGGCCCTGGGCCGTTGTGTCTCCCAGGCAAGCTCCCCAGCCAGAGAGGCTCACTCCATTTCTGTGGCGATTGAGGGAGGGGCCTCCAGTGGGACTCCCTTGGTCAAGTTTGCCTCCACCGTCCAACATGCCAAGGAGAGTCTCACCGCATGGTTAGTGGTACCACGACCTGTAGGTTGTGTTCACTCAGTGCCCCCGAAGTCTGGACGTAAGTTTGGAGCGGGCGCATGTGCCACCTGGCCCAGGACACGAGGTCTATGCATGAGGCCATGCAGCCCAAAAACTGGGATATCTTTCCCATCGTTGTGTGGTGGCGGGTCTTCATCTGACGGGCCAGGTCTATCAAGTTGTGAATTTTCGAGAAGGATGGTTTTGCCCATCCTTGAGCCGAGTTGATGAGTGCTCCCAGATGCTCGATCTGCTGTGTGGGAGTGAGGTGGCTCTTTTCTCGATTTACCACCCAGCCATGGTCTTTGAGTGCCTGTAAGGCAGACTCCGTGTGTATCCATGCCTGATTCTCAGACCGGGCCCGGATGAACCAGTCGTCTAGATACGGGATGATGTCCAGTCCCTGTTCCCTGAGTCTGGCCACCAGGGTTATAGAGACCTTGGTAAAGACTCTTCGGGCTGAGGAAAGGTCGAACGGCAAGGCCTGGTACTGGAAGTGGTGACCTAGGATGTGAAAACGGAGGAACTGTCTGTGTTTCCGGATGATGGGAATATGGAGGTATGCGTCCTTTAGGTCTATGGACGTCAGGAAATCGCCTACCCGAACACAGCATAGAGTGGATCGGATGGTCTCCATCTTGAAACGGTGTGAGACCACGTGGTGGTTTAGGTGTTGCAGGTCCAGGATAGGCCGGAGCTTCCCTGTTTTCTTGGGCACCAGGAAGAATATGGAGTAAACCCCCAGATTCTGTTCCTGCACTGGCATGGGTTGAATGGCCCTGTTCTGAATCAGTTCTGACAAGATTTGTTGGACCTGATGCGGAGATGCCTTTCTCCTGGCTATGGGGGAGGAGACAAATCTTTGGGGAATGTGGGCGTGGGATAACTCTATGGAGTATCCCCTGGTTACCACTTCTTGGACCCACCTGTCCGATGTTGTGTGGAGCCAGCGATGGGCGAATAGAGTTAGTCTTTGTCCCACTGGCGGGTAAAGGTCCTGGCCCTGTAATGTCAGTAGGGGATAGTCACTGTTGCTTTCCCCTTTAGCCTCTACCTCGTCCTCCAGCTCTTTGTCCCCGGGCTCTGAAGGAGGAGGACTGATAGTTCTGAGAGTACGGGCTACAGAAGCTGTGAGAGGAGCCTCTGCCTCAAAGGAGTGGCTCTGTTGTTGTGAGTCCCTGCGGGGTTAGTATGGTTTGTCCCCCGAAACCTCCGCCTCGAGGAGGGGAGGTTGGGGTACCTGGACTTATTCTTGAGGAGGTCTCTGCCCTCCTCCTTTTGTTTCAAATAATCCTGCAGACCCTCCCCGAAGACATGTTTCCCTGGTAGAGGTAAGTTTTGTAGCAAGGTTTTTGACTCATTGTCTGCATCCCACAGTTTCAGCCACAGTGCCCTTCGAGCACGGTTGGTTATGGCGGTAGCCCTGGCATGGAGGCGCAAAGTGTCTACCGCCATGTCGGCTAGGTATTTAGCTGCATCTAAAGTACATTCCAACAGTTCTGCCTCCATGGACTTAGGGATGGCCTGCTCCTGGAGCTCCTCGAGCCAGTGGATCTGTGCTCGAGCTGTATAGAAGGCTGTGGTGGTTGCCTTAGCGGCAGTGCCCTCGATCTCGAAAGCTCTTTTGAGCATATCTTCTACCTTCTTGTCCGTCGGGTCCTTAAGGGCTATTGTACCGCATGGTAGTACAGTCTTTTTGCTCAGAGCCGCCACCTGGGGATCAATGGTGGGGACCTTACACCAGACATCTGATTTTTCTCCTTGGACCGGGTACATTCTGTCCAGGTTCTTATGGTTTGACATTCTGCCCGGTTCGGAGGATTGCCACTCTTTACTGAAGATGTCCTCAATCGTAGGGCATACTGGGAAGGTCTCTGTGGTCGACTGTCTCAGTTGAATCATGGGGTCGAGCTTTGACTTGGGCCTGCTTTCTTCAGTGTCGAAACCCATGGTGGCCTTGATGATCCTCATGAGCCCTGGGATCGTGTCAAAGGAGCATAATTTTGATGTCAGAGAAGGTATTGTTTGAAGATCCGTATCCTCCTTGTCTGATTCTGCCTTGTCCTCTTCCCCTGCATTGTCTTTCTCCCTGTCCTCGTGCGCATCATCACGTGGGACCTCTGGGAGGGTGTCCTCGGGGTTCGGAAGTTCCTCAGGTTGCCCCCCCGCCTTGTCGGGTTCGGACTCGGATTTGCCCTGTGTTGAGTGAGGGATTCCAGTTTTTCCATGATCTTGAGCATAAAGTTTTGCTGGCTTTCCATCATGGCAACCGCAGCCTGCTGGTTTTGGATTAGGAGGGAGCCCGGGTCCATCCATGTAGGGTTGCTGGGCCCCGGATTGCTGGAGCCCATGGGCTGAGTTTGCTCCAGGGAGGAATCATTGTGGTCAAGGAGGCAGGCCATGCAGAGGGGACCCAGAGTCTGGGGCAGGAGGGTAGTGCTGCATGAGGAGCATTTCTTTGCTTTCACCATCTGGGGAAGAGAGAAAGGCATACCTTAGCACTGAACTATACACGACGCCCAGGGGGTGATTCCTTTACCCCCCCAGCATGAATGAGGGAAGTCTGCCTAACCTGGGACTGTATGCAGGTTGTGGGAGTGCTATGGGAGGACCCCCGCAATGAGGACCACAAAGGGGGAAGGCCTGGTGGGCGGTGGTCTGGTCCCATGGCTCGCTATGGGAGGGAGCCGTGGCGTGACTGGGAGAGAGCCCAGGGGTGGCAGACTACCTTCTTGGGTCACTGTGGGAGGGACCCGAGTGGTAGATAGCAAGAATAAGGCCCAGAAGGTAGAACCAGTCTCTGTCGTGGGAGGTGGCCTCAATCGGAGGGTCGCTGTGGAGGGACCCTTCGGGGACCCCAGGTATAGCTGTTGTCAAGACAATTTTCCCCTTACTTTTTTTTTTCAACTTGAGCCTGGATGTTCTTGACGACTCGCGCCACATGCCGCCCCCCCACCATCCTGAAGAGTGCCCCCTTTTTTTTCTCCACCTCCTCTGTGGAAGACGGCCTCATTAGGGCCCGAGGGCACCATGGCTCGAATTGTTCTCATTCCCTTCTTTCTGGGAATGAGGGTGCAGTGGACCTGTTCCAGCGGTCTCCCCACCTCTAGAAGAGGCTGGGGGGGAGGAGAAGACAACGCCCAGAGGGGCTGAGCATGGAGGGAGGCGCTGCCCAGAGGTGAGCACAAGAGGCACTTCCTTCCTCCTTCCTAGAGGGAGAAGAGACACACTCCCCCCCACTCCAGGCTTGGCTGCGAGGACGAGAGAGGAAAATGGACGTCCTCAAGGTGAGCGGCGGCCTAGCGGGGGGAGGAGGAGCTTCTCTGAAGCCGCCAAGCCAGGAGGGCGACTTGGGCTGCAGTAGGCCCAAACAGAGGCCTATCAAGGGCACGCCCAGTCGTGAGAGAGGGGCTCAGGGTTGGTTCCAGTGCCGAGGCACGGGGTGAAAATGAGCCTCCAGTGGGGCAGAGGCCTGGAGAGGTGGAGGAGAGAAGGAAGGAGATGGAGCAAGCGGTCACGTGGTTGTCGCATGGCGGGACAGGTCACTGGCCTGCCTGCAGCACTATAGGGCCCAGAACCTAAAAAAAAACATGAGACATCACGGAGAAACGCCAGGGCACCAGGACAGAGGTCGCTGGGGGCGCAGACAGGTAGTGAGCTACGCCATCGCTGGTGTTACATAGGCGGCCTGCTTAACAACTAAAGTGGGAGCACATTACATTATATTGTAGCCACTGAGGCTTTCACCATCCGTATTATTGCACAGAAAACAAACTGCAAACATTTTTAGGATATAGCCCGAGGGCTGAATAAAGAAACACCTGAGCTAGCTAACACTGAGGCTAGCTTAGGCTAGATAAATTTCTGGTAACTCTAGTAACTTGCAAGGTTTTAAACTGTAACTGCATACATGGTGCCTCTCTCTATGATTTAGTCTGATTAAAGATTATCTATATCCTTGGATTCAAGGTCTTCCCTTCTAGGAGCAGACAGGGATTCCTGGTGTGCTTTTTGCCTGATCAGATGCATGATTGAAACTGGAAAGCAGGGGTTTCTGGGACCTGGATATACTAGAAATTTGATCTGGGTCATGTGCATCACTAGCCTATCAGGTGGGCTAAAACCCATGAGGTAATGTCTGGAGTGCCATGGATGCCAACCAATCACAATGCATGGGATAGACAGAAACAACCCTGGAAGTAGGAAAGAGAAGGTAAGCTGTAAATCAATTAGAATCTGCAGTTTTGGGTAGGTAGGGAAATGGGCAGACTAGGTGGGCCAGGTGGTCATTATCTGCCATCACATTCTATGTTTCTATAAAAATTAAAATGTTACAAAGTTTTCTACTTCCCAACCCCCCAAGGTTTGTCTGACCCCACTGCACAAAGAAATCTTAGATCTGCCCTGTCTCACTTGGCACACCTCAAACACTTCCAGCTGTTCAGGTCTCTGGTTGGTTACTGGATGGGAGCTGAGCATGTCTTTCTCTACTTTACTGTGCATTGTTTTGTGGGTGGGGAGAAGAGTGTGTTGAGGTGTTTGATGATGTCAGCTGTTGTGTGTACTGGGCTATAGCAGCTTGACTGAATATCTGCTGCTGTTGGTTCATCTGGTTTGGGAGGAGCAGGAAGAGAAAGGCATGGTACAAAACAATGAGGGACTGTGTACTATTTGTGATTACATGGCATGTCTGTTTCTGTGGTTGGTAGCAATGTAGAAGCAGAATAAATGCAATAATTTGAACATTTCTTGTCTTGGATTTTTTCCTTTGTAAATGCACAAAATTCTCCACTATAATTGTGGACTAGTGCAGTCACCTGTAAGCTAGCACACTTTTTAATCTAGTTGTCCTGCTGGATAGTAAAAATATGATATGGATGACCCTTGCGATCTGACAAGACTCTACTGCAATCCTGTCATCAGATGAAAAAGTGCAGTTGTTCATGGGGGGAGGGGTATAATGATACCACAGTTCTACAAAACAAAGTGAGCAGCACCAAAGCAGTTTATTTATTTATTTATTAGAGTCTTGGGGAAAAAACACCTTTGAGCTAGAAACACTTTTACAAAGGTTTCACAAGCAAAGAAGACAATACATTTAATATTGGCAAATTGTAGAACAGTAAAGTACATGTGATAATGTACTGTATATTGAACCATCAATGTGGATACATATTTACATACATTTAAGATACCAAGTTCCAATCATGTTGAGGGGAAAGCAGAAAAAAAATTATTCTTTATTATGGTTATAAAGGGGAGGAGGTGTGAAAAGAGAGGTGGAGATAAGAATAAGTGCATCTTAGAAGATAATGAAATGATGTGGAGATTAGGTAAGGCTGGTGGGGGGGGATTGGAGGGTGAGAGGAGGAAGGTAGAAAGAGGACAGGAGGGAGGGGTGGCCAAAGAGAAAAAATTGGGGTTAGCAGTCACAGCGGCTCAGGTTGGAGTAGTGTTGGTGGAGTTTTCTTCTGAATGGCTTCAGCTTAGGCCCATTAGTTATGTGGGGGGTGTTCATTAAGCCAGCATGGGGCACGATATGCAAAACACCTCTGTGCTTGGGAAGTATGGAAGAAGGGGACAAGCAGTGATTGTCTGGATGTACTTCTTGTGTGGTGGTGGTTGGAGGAGCAGCAGTGAGTAGATTCTGGATAGTAATAATAATAATCTTTATTTATAGCAAGCGCAATTCAACAAGTATCAAAGCACTTTCACAAAATTTAAAACCTTAAAATCAAACTATAAAACTGTTAATGTCTAAAATAGTGAATTACACAACAGGCATGATAATAATTAATAATCAGAAAAGGCAAGCAAAGAGTCTTCAGAGCCACTTTGAAACTCTCCACAGTCTGTCACTCTCTCACCTAATGAGGTAGAGATTTCCACAGGGTAGGGGCCACGAATACAAAAGATTGGGTCCCTGAAGTCTTTAACCAGACCCTGGGAATCTCCAGCAATCCCTCATTGGTGGTTGGAGGGGGAAGTAGGGGCATAGGAGCTCTAGCAGGTAACTTGGTCCTGGTCCATGTAGGGCTTTGTAGGTCAATAAACTGACCTTGAAGGTGATCCTCTACTGGACTGGCAGCCAGTGCAGTTTGCACAGCACAGGTGTGACATGGCAAGATCGTGAAAGCCCAGTCAGCAACCTGGCCACAGCATTCTGCACCAGCTGCAAGCAGATGATATTACCCCCCTGTAGCCCTAGGGTGTTGCAGTAGTCAAGGCAGGAGGTCACAAAGGCATGGACCAAAGATGGCAGGTTGCTGGGCTAAACCAAGTGCTAATCTGGGCGATAATCCTCAGATGGTAAAATTAGGTCTTAATGATGGAAGACACCTGAGATTTCAAAGTCAGCCCATCATCAAAAATAATGGCCAGACTTCACACCTGTTCAGAGGTCATCAGCTAGCCACCACCAAGCAAAAGCCCAGAGGCCTGCCCAGCCAAGAACCCTCTACTCAATGGCCTGGGTCAAAAACCAGAACCTCGGTCTTGTCAGGATTGATCCTCAACCAGCTGGCATTCATCCAATCCTGGATCTCAGAGAGACAGTTGTTAAACTCAGAAACCACATCATCCCAGTTGGTTGCAAAGGACAAGTATAGCTGAGTAACATCTGCATGGCAGTGTATACTCAGTCCACACCACCTTACAATGTCTCCCAACGGCAGCATATACACCGCGAATAGCATTGGAGACAGCACAGAGTCCTGGGGAATCCCACATGGTAGGGAGAAAGCATCTGAAGAATAAATTCCCAACACTACTCTCTGAACTCTGAAGGAGGCAGTATAGCGCAGTGGTCTAAGGCTCTGAGCTGCAAATCTGGTGACATCCAGCAGACCAGACCTGGGTTTGAATCCCACAGCTTCCACTTGCATACTGTGTGACCCTGAGCAAGTCACTTTACCTCCTTGTGCTCCCAGGTCGCTCCTGTAAAAAAGCTTTCAGCTTAGTGTGCTATACCTGGTTAAACAACTAAATTAAAACTCTACTTGTGAGGAAAAAATGGAACCATCTGAGGATTGTTCCCAATAGTCTGCAGGCCACCTGCAGGTGCTGGAGCAATAAGTCAAGATCCACAGTGTCAAATGCCGCAGAGAGATCAAGGAGGACTCAGATGGAATGAGTCGTCTGATCTCTCGCTATCAGGAGACCATTGAGCACCTGAACCAGGGAAATCTCCATTCTGTGCCTCTTCCTAAATCCTATTGGAGAGGATCATAGATGTCATGGATGGTAAGATGATCCTCCAGCTGCTGCGCTACCACCTTCTCAATAACCTTTCCCACAAATGACAGGTTAGAGATGGGTCTGTAGTTGGCGAGACAATCCGTATCAAGAGAGGGTTTCTTAAGGAGGGGAGTCACCACCACCTCCTTCAGGGAGTCAGGAAACTCACCTGTCTCTATCGAGCACCAAACTATCTCTACCAGGACTGGACTAATAACTTCCACACATCTCACAAGGAGGCGGGTTGGGCCCGGATTCAAAACTAAAGCAGGTCAGCCACATACTCTGGACGATCTTCATGACATCCACAACTGCCACCTGATCAAAAGCTTACCAGCCAAACCAAGGCTCTGCAACCACCCACCAAACACCACCCTGCCCATTGGAATGAGCTGTCTGATCTCTGACTTGATGTCAGCAACTTTGTTTGCAAAGAAGCAAACAAACTCATCACACTTATCATGTGACAAAGCTCTTTGAACTCATAGATAGGCTGGATTGCACAGTCTGTCCACCATTTGAAAGAGCTGTGCTGGTCAGTTCCGTGCAGCAGAAATCTCCCTGAACAGGAACTCAGTCTTCTCACGGGAGATTTCCAATTGATAGTCCTTATAATGGGCCATCAATCTAAGTCTGTTGGCATCAAGGCCCAGTTTTCCACCAGCTATGCTCCATTCTTCGTTCCTCTCTCCTCATCTCTCTCAAGGTTCCATCAAGCCATGGGGACCGAGGGTAAAGTAAGAGGGGACAAACATGGACATGAGCAATAGAGTCCAGAACCACCACCGTGGCCTTATTTATAGGCCTGTAGTAGGTCATCTGGATAGCAGATGGGGTCAGACCTAGACATGATTTCTTCCAGAGGAGACAAACTTGGTACTGTATTCAACCCTGTAGGGTAAGCCAGTCGGTGCTCGCATAGAGGACACAAGTGTGGAGTTAATCCATGGGTGCTGAGGACTAGTCTACAAGATTTATTAATAGCAAAAATAACCCTTCTTAGGGTGGAGTCGGAGGCTGCTCCATACACCACCAGTCCTTAGTCTATAATAGAAAGCATGGAGCTCATAATGGCAAGTGACAATGCCTCCTGGGTAAGGCTGTGGTGGTGTCTGTAAGGAAGGGCAATTCTAGAACTGACTAACTTGACAAGTCTTTGAATACTGCATTTTGGTTGTCCCTTGGGGGTAGCTGGATTGACTACTAGGATTTTGGGACAGAAACTATTTTTAAATAATTTACTGGTGCGTAGGAGTTTGTGATAGTTAAACTATTTTTAAATAAGTTACTGTGGTTAAGGAGTTGTCATAGCAAAACCTGCAGTGTGAAACAGGAAAAGACAGTCTTTCAAGCAACAGAGGGAGGTGGATCTAGGTTTATGTTTGTTTGTTACAATTCTTAAGATTTTCAGTGCAGGAAGAGTTTAAAGCACAGCTGACTTATTTTGGGGCTGACAGCTTTCAGAGCACAAACCACCAGGTCTGTTTTGGGGCTGGGGAGGTTTACCTGTGTATGACTTGGATGTGTGGATTTTTCTCTGTTTGGTTAGCAGGGTATTTTCTCTGTCAAATTGTTGTGTAGGGCATCTTGCTGACAGGAAGGCACTCATTGCAGCGGTGGGTCAGAGCTTTTAGCTGATTATTTTGTGAGGGCACAGTTTAGGCCCAATCCCTTCCCACCCACCCCTGGAAATAGTTCCTTTATACCTGGGGTTCTGACATCATTTCCTCAAGAGTGCAAGGTGCATATCACTGTCATATCCTCTCTAGCACACTGCACTGACAATATAAGCATACACATTGTATATATATATATATATATATATATATATATATATATTTCTATATAACAAACCAATCACACACACACACAAACAAAAAAAATGTGGGGAGTAGTGTAATGTAATGGCTGTGGGGCAGCAGTCTTCCGGGAGTCTTCCTGAGGCTGAGAGGCTGCCCTATTTGCAGACAACTCTCTGCCCTGAGGGAGGAAGTTGCCCATCTCCAGGCCACACTGGATAGTAGTAAGGGAACCTTCCCCCAGGCCACACTGGATGGTAGGAAGGGAACCTCCCCCATCCAGGGAGCACCAGAGCCACCACCACTACCTCAGAGGTTGTGAAGAAAGCACAGCAGTTGGACCACAGTGGGCTCAGGGAGGGTGAGAATGGTGGAACACAGTTGTTCCACACCACAATCCATACACCATTCTGGGGGAGCATAGCTCCCCTATGGATTCACCCGCAGAGGAGACTAAGGAGGCTGAGGACAACTGTCACAAGGGAGGCCCACAGGAAGGAGGCAGAGGACACCACAAGGAAAGGAAGCAGCTCCTGGTGGGGGACTCAATTATTAGGGGGATAGAACTGGGGGGAGCAGGAAAACTGAAGTAAGGTGCCTGCCTGGTGCCATGGCTTGGAGAGACAGGAAGCGATCTCAGGGATCACGAGAACAGCTGGACGGAGCTGAGCTGGATGTCATTGTCCACCTAGGGACAAATGACTTGGCTAATCATGAGATTAGAGCAGTGCAGAAGGACTTTGTAGAATTAGGAGGGGCCTAAGACAAGTGGCACACACAATATCCTTCTCTGAGGTGCTGCCTGATCAATGGCATGAGTGAGGCGAGGTACTTTGTACCATGCAGTTTAATGAATGGTTAAAAAATTGTGTGGAGCACAGGGTTTGGCTTCATTGGGGACTGGGGTTCCACCTGGAGGGACACCAGCCTATACTGGCAGGATGGTCTGCATCTGTCCAGGAAGGGAACAAGTCTATTGAGCAATCGGTTTAAATGCTTCATTGGCAAGCTTTTAAACTAGTCAAGGGGGGAGGCACTGGTAAGCAGCAGAAAAATCCCAGCCTCTCCCTACAAAACGGTGTACTAAATGAGAAAAAGACCGAGGTAGAAAGGTCAGTGGGGGATGCTGCAAAAGAAGGAAAGCCATCAAAAAATGGAGAGCAATGAGTACCAATGCCCGTAGTCTGAGTAACAAGCTTCCTGAATTAGTGTCCTTGATGGAAGAGGAACATCTGGATATCGTGGCAGTCACAGAAACGTGGTACACACAAAACCATGACTGGGACATAAATATACCAGGATACACTATCTACAGGAGGGACAGGGAGGGTAAAAGAGGAGGAGGAGTAGCTCTTTACATAACGGAAGGAATCAAAGCAACAGAACAAAAGGGAAAACAGGGAGGAGAAGAAGCACTGTGGGTAAATTTGGAGACCGCAATGGCACCACAATCCGCGACAGGGTTAGACAGACCCCCTTCTCAGGGGGAGGAAATGGACAAGGAAATGATAGAAAGAATACTTAGAATGGCAGAAAAAGGGGAGATATTGCTGATGGGTGATCTGAATATGCCAGATGTTAACTGGAGTGCAGTTGCAGCAGCCACTTCAAAGAGTGGGGTTATTCTAGATGTCCTACAGGGGGCATGCCTTAGACAACTAGTATTGGAGCCCACTCGAGAGGGAGCAATCTTAGACCTGGTTCTCTCAAATGGAGATGAAGAGAGGATCACAGATGTAGAAGTGGGTAGCCATCTGGGAACTAGCGACCATCAACAGTATGGTTCACAACAAACACAGCAATAGAGTCAAGCATGCACAAAGGCAAAAGTACTGGACTTTAGGAGGGCTGACTTTGCCAAAATGGGTGCGTGCCTAAGGAATGCACTAGCAAATGGGCAGGAACGAGGGGTGGAAGAACAATGGGGAATAATAAAAACTGCCATCACAGAGGTAACAAGCCTTTGTGTAAAGCAAATAAACAAAATGAAAAGATGTAAGAAACCACTATGGTTCTCAAAGGAAGTGGCAGTGAAGGTTCAAGAGAAAAAGAAAGCATTCAGGAAGTAGAAGGAATCACAGAAGGAGCAGGACATAGAACTGTATCAGTTAAAGCAAAAGGAAGCTGGGAAGGCAGTCAGAACAGCAAAGGCCCAAACTGAGGAAAAGAGCCAACTCAGTTAAGAAGGGGATAAACCTTTATAGGTACATCAGAGCGAAGAAAGACCAAGGGAGGGTTAGTGAGGCTTAATAAAGAGGAGGGAGGGTGGGCAGAGGGTGACTGTGAAAAGGCAGAGATACTAAACAAATATTTTTGCTCAGTATTTACAAAGGAAGTGGAGGAGGTACCTAAAACAAACAGTAGAAACACTCTGGATACAGAAGTTGATACCAGCCCATTTACAGAAGAAAGGGTTCTGAAAGAACTCTTAAAACTGAAGGTGGACAAAGCAATGGGGCCTGATGGGATTCATCCCAGAATTCTAAAAGAACTAAGGGTAGAACTAGTGACACCACTGACTACCCTCTTTAACAAATCATGGGAGGATGGGGTGGTACCCGAGGACTGGAGAAGGGCAGATGTGATTCCCTTCACAAAGTGGGAACAAGGCAGAAGCAGGAAACTACATACCTGTTAGTTTAACCTCAGTGGTAGGAAAAGATGGAATCACTTCTGAAGGAAAGAATTGTTGAGTATCTAGAGGCCAGAGGGGCTCAGGACCCAAGGCAGCATGGATTCACAGCGGAAGGTCATGCCAGACAAATCTGATAGATTTCTTTGACTGGGTGACAAAGTAGTAGATCAGGAGGGCTGTGGACATGGCCTACCTAGACTTTAGCAAGGCATTTGACACAGTCCCACACAAGATTAATATACAAGTTAGCCAGCCTGGGAGTGGGTCCAAAGATGACAGCCTGGTAAAGAATGGCTGGAGAATAGGACACGGAGTAACAGTAAATTAAGTCCACTCTGAAGAAAGGGGGTTACTAGTGGGGTACCACAGGGTTCAGTATTAGATCGTCCTCTTCAATGTCTTTATAGGACATTGCAGAGGGACTGGAAGGAAAAGTATGTCTCTTTGCAGATGACACAAAGATCTGCAACAGAGTTGATGCACAAGGTGGGGTGGAAAGGATGAGAAGGGACTTGGCAAGGTTAGAGGAATGGTCAAATGTATGACAGCTTAGATTCAATGTTAAGAAGTGCAAGGTAATACACCTAGGAAACAAAAACCCAGGGGAAGAGTACACAATGGGGGGTGAGATACTAACAACAACAAAAATGGAAAGGGTTCTGGGGTAGTCATATCAGATGACCTAAAGGTAGGCAAGCAATGTGAGAGGGCAGCAAGGAGGGCTCAGGGGATACTGGGATGCATAGGAGAGGCATCACCAGTAGAAAACAGGAAGTTATTATCCTCTGTACAGACAGTTGGTGAGACCCCATCTGGAGTACTGCGTGCAGTTCTGGAGACCCAGTCTCCCAAAAGACATAGACAGGATGGAGGCTGTCCAGAGGAGGGCAACTAAAATGGTGCAGGGTCTGCACTGGAAGACATATGAAGAGAGACTTAAGGAGCTGAATATGTATAGTCTCGAGGAAAGGAGGGAGAGGGGGGACATGATAGAAACTTTCAAGTACCTCAGGGAATCAACAAAGTCCAAGAGGGTAGCATCTTTCAAAAAAAGAGGTGTGCAAGAACAAGGGGGCACAATTTGAAGATAGAAGGGGCAGCTCAGAGGTAATTTAAGAAAGTATTTTTTCACAGAGAGGGTTGTGGATGCATGGGAAAGGCCTCCGGAGGAGGTTGTGGAGTAAAAAAAACAATGGTGGAATTCAAGCATGCATGGGACAGTCATAAGGTAATTCTAGGGGGGGGTAGAAGAAGTAGGCTGCTGGTTAACTAGGATCTGCAGCTTATCCATTAGGTAGGGATATGGGCAGACTGGGTGGGCCAAGCGGTCCTTATCTGCCATCAAAATCTATGTTTCTATGTTTCTATGATTAATGTGCTGTGCAAAGGATAGGGAACTGTACAGCATAATGCTGAGATATTTGAATGTGCGTACTTGTTCAAGCGGGGGTTGCACATTATTTAGAATTGTCATCCTATGGTTCTTGTGCCTATTGTGAGGGTTAACAAATGCCATAATTTTGGTTTTCTTATAATTCATGAGAAGCTTGTATTTTGTGAACCATGCTTCCACGGTGGAGAAGTCTGTTTGGAGGTTAGAAACTAGCTGGTCCTGGTCTTGGTTTATGGAGATGAGAGTGTCATCTTCGTAAAGAAGAATTTGTTCTTTGCACACTGACAGAAGTTTGTTGATAAATAGGCTAAATAATAGGGGCCAAGAACTGACCCATGAGAGATATTGGAGAGAACTATTGGAGAGGGCAAAATTGATTTTTACCCATTGCGACCTGTTACCAAGATAGCTCTAGACCAAGCAACCACATTAGTGGAGATGCTAATGTATAGGAGCTCATTGAGCAGTGTTTTATGATTGACAGTGTCAAAGGCCTTGGTGAGGTCAATATATATTGCCACTGCCATCTGACTACTGTCTAGGGCCCCATGAAGGAAGCCTGAATACTCCACTGGGGCAGTAGAGATGCTATGACCCTTATGGAACCCGTGCTGTTGTGGGCATTGAAGATTATATTTTTCTAAGTAGTTGACCAGTTGGTCAGAGACTATTCTCTCTAATGCCTTGGGGGAAGGGGGAGGATCAAAGTTGGGCAGTAATTTGAGTGTACATCTCTGTCACCATTTTTGTGGACTGGAGTGACCACTGTGGCTTTTCATAGCTGTGGGAATTGCCCCAGCTAGAGGGATAAGTGCATTAGTTTAATAAGGGGTAGAAGCACTTCATCTAGGGTAAGGGCAATTAGCTTTAGATCTAGCATGTCATTGCTGTACCTAGACTTTCCAGGTACCTGCAGGAGGTATTTTTTACCTCAGACCTGGCGATTGCTTTTTGGTAGAAGGGCATTGGACCGGTGTGGGGCCCATTAGTAGCAGTCGAGGACCCTAGGGGATTTCTAGCAGGTGTGGCAGGGAGATCAGGTGGCAGTAAGTTGCTGCGATCAGTGAACGCATCATTGATGGTATTGGCAATGGTGTAAGGATCCTTGGTGATTTCCCCATTCACTACCAGCATCGAGGGAGAGATTTTGTTGTTTTTTTTCAGTTAGTTCCTTAAGATTTTCACAAAATGTCCTTCCATTCCCCAAAGAATTAGTGAGGCAATCTTTAAAATAGTGCTTTTTGGTGAGTTTGATCTCATGGGTACAGATGTTTCTGGTCAATTTATATTTCTGAATATCAGCCTGCTTGCCAATGGCCTTGGCTATATGACAATGATAGTCTATAGCAGCCATGAGTTTCAGGAGTGTGTGGCTAATCCAAACATTATGGTATTCCTTAATTTTGTGCTTTCTAAAGGGGGCATAAATATCACAGGCTTTACAGAATTTAGTAATAAAAAGATCCAGCGCCTGGTCAATGTCAATTGCGGAATCAAGAGTGGTCCAGTCAATGTCTCTAAGGTAGGCCTTGAGTGAATTTAAATGTCCTTGCTTAAGGATTCAGCTTGTTAGTTTTTTTTTTTTGGGGTGCGGCTTAGGCACCTTATTAGCCCAGTGGCAAATGACAGGGGAGTGATCAATAAGTGAATCAGCAAGGACTGTGGGGTTGGAGGCCCAATCTGGTTGGTTGGTGAGAATCCAAGGGAAAGTGCCACTGAAGAAGGGGTAGCAGAGAAGGACTTAGTAGTGCTGCTCACAGTGGAGACCCCAGGAGGATGAGGGTGTCTGGTCATGAGGACGAATGCAAAAGGGTGACACCAAAAAGGGCAAATTCAAAAGGGTGACAAGTAATTTGGGCTACTGTGACAAAAGTGCCCTGGGTCATATGAGTGCCACTTATGTGGTGGTGGCTGCAGCCCAGATCATGCTTATCTATAGTGAGGGGGGTGTGGGGGGTGAAGCCTCCTGTGTGCACCAAGTGGTGGGGCAAACACCCCTTCCCACCGCTAAACACTGTTTCTGTATGTCTCTTGTGGTGTTTCTTTTTATTCCACCATGTGTAGCCCTTTTGACTGGTCACCCTAATCCATCGCAGAAACTGCGGTTGCCCTTTTTTGCTGTCACCCATTGTGCATTCACCCTTTTGCATTTGGCCTTATGGCATAGTACCACTGGGGAGAGACTCAGAGGCAAAGAAGGTAGAGGTAAAGGGGAAGCATAATAGGAGAAGGAGCAGGATAGGAAACTAACCACATGCACAAGAGAATGAGGAAAAATTAAAAGAGAAGCTGGCAAGAGGAAGTGCATACATAAAAGGAGAAATAATTAGAAGAAACTGAATGTAAGATATCATTAATTACTCCACTGACAAGTGATGAAAATAATGTTGATGAGGAGGAAGAGAGGAGGCCATCAAAGCCAAAAAAGCTAAAAATTAAAAAAGCGTGACAAAGAGAACATCTGAAAAGTAAGTTCTTCAGCATAGGAAATCTAAAGTGTAACCCACCCCTATGTCACCTCCTCATACTGCTGCATACTCCACAGTGTCACTCCTTAGTGCAATCAGAAGGTGCAGGAAAGCACCATGCTCACTAGTGCAGGAATCAGGGTGCTGCTGAGAGGAAGAGCTTTCCTCAACGGTAACGGGGCAGAAACAAGGATTCAGCAGCTCACCACTCTGGAGCAGGACTTGCCACCAACAGAAACTTCCAAAGCAAGAATTACTCCCCTCTAACTTTTTATTGATTATATTGGGAACAGGTAGATACACAGACAGGGACACCTGGACAGTGGTAGATCTGTGTATCTACCTGTATTGGCAATATAATCAATAAAATGTTACAGACAAATAATTCTTGCTTTGGAAATGTTTGTTGGTGACAAGTATTGATCCAGAGTGGTGTGCTGCTGAATCCTTGTTCAATGTATCCCCTTTTGCCCATTAGATGTCCAAGATAACCAAAAGTCACTTTTGTGCAGTATGTTTTACATTAGTTCTGTCCTGTCTGCTACTGTTATACATACACGCTTGAAAGCAAAACTGCACCCCAGGCTCTTCTCCTCTCATCTGTTTCACTGCCTGCTCACTGCCTGCCTGTACAGAAAAGCTTCCCAAAACTTTTTTTGTTGTGCTTACTGAGCTACAGTATAGTAACAAAAATGCTCCTGTACTCTCCCTCATCCCTCTCCTGCTCAGCCCCCTGCCTATCACTATTTTACCTTTACCTCAAAACACGTGCAACCCCAGGGGTTGGGTTGATGGTATTTTTGTTTTATTAGCACTGTGCGGTGCCTCCATATGTAACACCCTACCTGGGACCTCGGTCCGGGGAGAAAACTGTTGCTTGGTATTTTGGCTAGGTTTGACCATTCTGCACAGGGGCACCCAAGTAATCCAGACACAGGAAGCAATAACTGAAATGTCCATACCAGGAGTTGTGATTCTGAAGTGTGGCTTTTATTCACAACACAACTGAACAATAAAGCATAGATGGACCCCCACGAGGCTACACTCCCTGGTTATGCAGATTCATTATGACAGACACACATTTCTTCCACTGTAACCCTCAGGTTCTGAAACTCCCTGGGCTCTCAGCCCTACTGGTACTCTTCTCAGAACTTCCAGCATGGCACCCTGGCCAGCATCCTGGACTACTATCCACTGGGCATGGATCATTTCTTGGTGGCTCCCTACTACCACCCATGAACACATCCTGGCTCCATAAAGGGAATACTCTCAACAATCCCACATCTAGGTACTTGCTTCGAGCACTGGCCAAGTACCCGGAAGAAAGCAACAGGTGCCCAAAGCGAACCCGTAAAGGTGAATTTGGTTACTCCAAGTGGGGGGTCTCCCACCTCTTGCTCCCATAATTCATACCCGGCCATTCCTTTGGCCTAAAACACCTCTTCTATGAAAACACTATTGGTGTAGATTATCACTTTAAATATATTTCACAGTCAATCTACAGTCTCTGAAACTACAGTGCGTTGACTTGAGGCGTACTTGTTAAATGGATATGTCCATCCCTGTAGACCCCACTGATTAAAGATGTCCATATCCCACACTCTTTAAGCACTGTACTTGGCTTTACTTTCCTGACCCACAGTAGCAGATACTTAAAACACAAAGTCTCTGGTGAAACATGGGCCCTTATTAAGAGCAGACTCACCTCTGATTGCAGGTACCCCATAGGCTTCTCTCACAGGAAAACCAAACAAAATCTCCATGGCACCACAGCACACACATCAGGCAGCTTTCTTCCTCTCTAGCCAGGCCAGGGGATTGCCCCTGGAAGCTGGCTGTTGGCTCCCCCCATTCCCACAGGGATGGGGCCCTGAACCAACTGGGGAGTGGTCTCCACCACTGCAACTAAAAGCACTTCTGTGTCCTTCTTATGGTGCGAACACACACCGCCTTGCAACTAGCTCTATATCAGAGCTGAGGACTCTGAGGGCCTGCACACAGCAGAGCGCCTCCTCCCTCTTGAACACTCTCATGAAGACTGACTTCAAACCCCAGTGTTCTACCTAACTCCCAGCTGCAGCATTTTATTGTGGCTTATGCTTCTGCAAGAATTCTAAATGATGTCATTTCTCCAGCTCAGCAGAGACTGAGCACAGAGCAAGACAGAGTGAAACCCATGTAACTGGTGCTTCACTAGCTGCCTATCCCTGCCTGCCACTAGGTCTAACTGGGATTCTTGTAATCCCAGGTAACGGGGGGGGGGGTTACACACGCTGTACACTTTGCATCACGGAGTTGTTCACTGTTCACTACTGTTTAAGAGCAGTTATAATATTACACTAGTACATTTACTGATCCCTCTGTATGTACACATTTTTCCTGCAGTGTAATGCTGCATCTGTATTTTGTTTTGTACATTGTACTCCCCACAAACTCTCCCCTTGGTTGCTCATTAAAATGAGTTTTGGCTCAATGTGCCTATCCCAGTTACCAACTTCTAAATAAATAAATAAATGTGCTCACTGCCGAAACAAACAAGCCATTTGCCAAGCTCCACTTCATGTAAGCACACTAACACCGAGCTCAGGGTGGGTCGCCATAAGGGAGGAAGGGAAGGAGGCACTGTGGGCTCCTGAAATACAGAAAGAAAAAAAGTTTATGAAAGAATAAACTGTGGCTGGATAATTGCTGTAAGGGGAGCAGGGAGGGAGGGTGAGACAACAGTTATTGCTAATGTTGAGCTCGATTTCAGAATGAGTAGATGGAGTGCTGTGAGGGAGAAGGAAGGTATAATATTTCACTTTAGTTGCTTCTTACAGGATTGCTGGTTTTAGGAATGACTGGACACCATAAGTAACTTCTTACAGCGCTGATGTTTATTCAACAAACATACATTAGATAGATCAGCAGGCCTCAGCAGAACTACTACTACAATCTGTTCGTGCAGTTTCTAAAACCCAGTTTCTACCCCAGTCATACTATTAGCCCAAAACTGCAGGGGGATGTGGACTAAACCATTCTACACTGTTACTAGGGTAAGTTACCATATACTACATCTCCCCTTCTAGTAAAAGGAAGCAATTACCTTGATTTCGGTTTGCATATCAATGACAAATAATTACCAAGCACTATTAACATAATGGTTGAGACTTACTTCGTGATGAGTTAGGGTCTAAAGTCACTGGTATTAAGCTCTGTTGAAATAAGTCTTTACCACTGACTTAAGTCAGAACAAAATCTCTTAACCTCTCAGGAACTTTAAGCAGACGCCCTCTTCTGGTCATTCGAGTAGACTGCACACTGGGTACAGCCTCAGGACTTTCTGGCAAAGTGTCATTGAAAACAACAGGTTCCATCTCAGGCTGCACATACTCTTGACAAGTGTTCTGCTCCTGGCTGTTGTCCCTGGATTCCACTGTTTGTGACAATGCGGATTCAGTTGACTCATCTGCCTGTTGTTCTTCAGCCTCCAAAGCAACTGTTCGGTCTCTCCTCTGGTGTCTCCTGTTCCTGCGGTATCTCTGTCTTGCAGGTGTAATCACACTATAGGATCTTGGCTCATCACAGATTCTTTCCACTGTAGCAGGTTGCCACCCAGTAGAAGTCTCTATGCATACCCTTTCCCCTTCTCTGAATGGAGTAAGAGGAGAAGCATTCCTGTCATAATACTGTTTCTGTCTTTTCTGTAGTCTTTTCAGACATTTATGTGCATCCTTTGGTATTTCAGGTCACAGTGCCCTTGCACTTGCTGGTAATGTTGTCCTTAACATCCTGCCCATTAACAATTGAGAAGGTGTAAAGTTCAGTCCTGTGACTGGTGTATTTCGAAGACTGAGCAATGCGAGATGTGGATTGGTCTGACCTTGCATAAACTTCAGAAAGATTCTTTTTACTGTCTGGATCATTCTTTCAGCTAAACCATTAGATTGTAGGTATCCTGAGCTGGAATGAGTTATTCTGAATGCCCACAACTTTGCAAACTGCTTCATTTCATGACTTGCAAATGGTACATGATCCGCTACCAGTTCTTTTGGAATTCCATGTCTTGCAAATACAGCTTTCAATTTTGCAATAACTGTAGCTGCTGTCTTGTCAGGCATTCTGAGAACCTCAGGGTATTTTGAAAAATAGTCCACTACTATTAAGTAGGAGTGTCCCCTTAAGTCGAAAATGTCTGCACCAAGCTTTAACCATGGCATGTCAGGTATTTCATGTGGACACATTGGCTCTTTATGGTTGCTGGTTAAGAGTTCCTGACAAGGTCCACATGCTTCAACCATCATTTCTACTTCTCAATTCTTACCTGGCCAATACATCATAGCTCTGGCTTGTGCCTTCGACCTTTGTATTCCTTGATGTGCTGCATGAAGTCTTTGTAGCATGTCTGTTCTCAGCTGTTTGGGTATGATGATTCTTTTACCCACCATTATGAGATAATTTTCTATGTATATATCATATCTCATGGGCGAATAGTGCTGAAGTTTGATGCTGACTTGTTTTTTCCTGTTAGGCCATCCTTTGAGGTGCATTTTTTTAAGCAACTGTAACTCACTGTCCCTCTGTGTGGCCCGTTTTAGCCCCTCTAACATGCTGTCAGGCAGTGCCTCTGTTGCTTGGATTAAGTATATGACCGTTTCACTACTTAGATCAATGTCTCCCTCTGCTGGTTTTCTTGGCAATGCCCTGGACAGAGTGTCTGCAATCAGAATATCTTTTCCTGGAGTATATATTACCTGTATGTCATATTTCTGTATCTGTAGCAGCATCCACTGCAATCTTGCTGGAGCCTTTCCAGTTGGTTTGTTCAGTATGGACTCTAGTGCCTTGTGATCTGATTGTACTTTCACTGACCTTCCATAAACATACTGATGAAATTTCTGTAGCAAGAACACAATCGCTAGCAACTCTTTTTCTATCTGTGCATAGTTTCTTTCAGCACTGGACAATGACCTAGATGCATAAGCTATTGGTCTGTTTCTTTGTAATAGACAAGCACCTAGTCCGTCCTTAGATGCATCTGCTTGGATTTCAATATCCTCTTTTGGATCAAAGAATTGTAATACTGATGCACAAGAAATTGTCGCTTTCAGCTTTTGTAAGGCTTCTTCCTGTGCTGGCTGCCACTGCCACATGACATCTTTTTTGAGTAGCTGCCTTAGTGGTGCAGTGAGGTTTGCTTCATTCGGAATGTACTGCGCCAAGTATCGAGTCATTCCTAACAGCCTCTGTTTCTTCAGGAGGGGGCATCTTGGCTATTGCTTCTACTTTGGCTTCATCAGGCCGTAGTCCATTTTCGGTTATGATATGCCCAATTTATTTCACCTCACTCACCAAATACTGTATTTTGTCACTATAGAACTTTACATTGAGTTCCACTGCTCTGTCCATTACTTTTCTCAAAGTATTGTCATGCTCTTCCTTGGTAGCTGCTGCTATAAGCATGTCATCAGCTATTACAAAACACCTGGTATGTCCCTCAAGTGTTCAGCATTTCTGCTGGATACTTCACTCACAGACTGTATACCAAAAGGAAGTTCAGAAATTTGTACCTTCCCATGGACTGTTGAATGTACATAGGTCTGCAGATTCGTCATCTAATTTGATCTGACAGTACCCATCTTTTTCATCTAGAATTGTAAAAACTTTACCTGCAAGCTTACTCTGAATATCCTCCAACGTGGGGATGGAGAAATGATGTCTTCTGATAGCTTTATTTAAGTCTCTAGAGTCCAAACACACCCTGATCTCACCATTTTTCTTTTCAGTAATTACAAGGCTATTCACCCATGTTGTAGGTTTTCTTACCTTGCTAATTACCCCAATTTGCTCCAGCTGTTCCAGTGTCAGTTTTAGTCTGTCCATAATTGCATATGGGACTTTCCTGCACCCATGTATCACAGGAGTAACATTTGGGTTGGTATATATGTGGTAAACTCCTGGGAATTCTCCTAGGCCTTCAAACACTGTTTTATATTGTGCAAGAAGTTCCTCTTTTGTGCTTGGTGGCTTGGTTTTAAGCACCTTTACTTTGCGAATCAGATCCAGGATGACACATGCCTGTTGACCCAGTAGAGAAGCTCCTGATGTATTAGTGACATAAAACTGCAGATTGGCCTCTCTGTCTTGTGTCTTACACTTTAGCGTCACTTCCCCTTCAAGACTAATTTGTGCTCCTCCATATGTCATTAGCAGGGACCCTGGTTTTCCATTTTTACCGGCAACACTGGTAACAATCATGGAATCCTACTTGGTTTGCAGATTTTGAATTCTTGTACCGGTGCCTCACGGAAATTGCATGTCACTGCACAGAATATCTAAGATTTCATCATCTTTTTAAATTTTTTTTAATTTTCTCTTTCTATGTCCCCTTCTCACAACATCAGTCTCCACTTTTCAGAGATCCTTAGACTGGGTATCCCCTAGCTTCACCCCCAGGTAATGCTCATGAGCTCCTGTGGTCCTGCCACTATCCTGCCTGGATTGTATCCCCCAGGTGGGAAGGGAAGGGACCCCAAGCGTGTGTTGGGCAGCTCAGTGGGTTCCTCATGGAGCCTGGTTATGAAGTCTGGGGCACCTGGGTCCCTTCTGCCAGTGGCCGATGTGGGGTGATTGTTCCTGGTTTTCTGGTCTCTGTCCCTGAGGCACCGGCACTAGAGGATATCCAAGGAGGTAGGTCACATAGAGACATGCCATTGCTCCAGATCCTGGCTAGCATCCTCCCCTCCTGATCACTCTGCAGCACCATTGCATCACCACCCGTGGTCACACAGGTGCTGGTAAAGCAGCAGGACCTGCAGCTCACCCTCCCCAGAAGAGGAGAACAGTCCCCTAGGTGCTCGATCCTACTCCCCTGGCCAGACCCCCTGCAACCCGAGTTCACTTCTGTCCCTGAGTCGCTGGCATTGCCAGCAGTAGTGCTACTGCAGTGCCAGTGGGCTGACCCAGATTTCAGCAGCATCTTAAAATGAATGCAGCTGTGCCTTGCATTCTTTCTGCTTTGTTGCATATAGAGTCAGTAAGGAAATTACCCGCACTGCTTTATTATAATCAGCCCTTCAGTTTAACCACCCATGCCTGGTGGTTAGAGTAACAAACAGTGAATAAACTGGGTACATCCAGCAGACTTGGGGTTGATTCCCACAACCTCCACTTGCATACTGTGTGACTCCAAGCAAGTCACTTAACCTCCCCAGTGCTTCTAGGTCACTCCTGAAAACAGAGAGTTCTGCCTAGTGGGCCTTACCTGCTTTACAAAGAATATACAAAAAAATACCAATATATGTTTACTACATCATAGAATAGTAGTCAGGGTACCATGTAATTTACCTGAGGTTTACTTGGGCTGCAATGATTTTGTATAGGTAAAGATAAATGTTGAGATACATTTTATGTGTTTTATAAGCTTGTTTTTAGATTTTAGTCAGGTTTTTATTGTATTCTTTGCATATAAGCATCTAGGTTGTAGATTGCTAAACGCAGGATACTGTTACCAACTAGTTTATAATCAGTAGAGCCATCCAAAATCCTCAGTTGTTTGAATGAAACCTAGTCTGAATGAAAGTATGTTCACAGAGAAGAAACTGCCTTCCTACTTATGAAAAGACTTCACTGTTAGCACCCTGTTTTGGTGAATTGGATAATTTGCAGCTTTTCTCCCACCTGCTCTTTCAGTATCTGTGACAACAAAAAGTTTTCTGACAGACTGCTTCAACAAAAAGCAAATGTTAAGTATTTACGGGCACTTATGTTTGGCCAGTGGATTTTGAAAGCACAGTCAATGATGTACAGAAGGTAAGACCCCAGGGGCTGTATGATGCTGGTGGACTGAGTGGTGCTCAATTCACATCTGAACAAAGCCACGAAAACCGGGAGACACCCTTTTCATGGACATGAGGTAAAAAAAAAAAGCATCCACATGTGTGGGAGATGCATAAATCCATTTGAACAACCTCCACTAATCACTTGTGAATTTTTAAGGTGAAGACACTTTATTTCAAAGAAGCAAATTCAAGCAGTTTTTTTTTTTTTTTGCTCCTCCTACCCCCTGGTGATTCACTCCTTCAGGCCTGCCAAGACCCCCTACCACTGCTGCTGAGTCCCGACCACCATCCACTGCCCCTTACTGCTGTGCTACCAGGTAACCTAAAGTAACCCTTCATTGAGTGGGTCCCTACCCCTGTGGGAGGCTACCAGGGGAGGAGAATTGCCCTAAAGAACTTCCTGTGTATCCTGAACATGGCAGGGGTCAGAACGGACACATGTCTGGGGCTTCCGGCTTATGGAGGGACCATCAGCTGTCCTTCAGTTAGTCAACAGGTGTTTTCCCATTTTCTTGGGAGTGTGACAGGCCACATGATGTCAAGGCACAAGCTGACGTCCATCACGCTCCCTCCTGCAATGAGGGCTGACATGTTGTCATGCCTCTGGCCTCCACCAGGGGCCAGCAAATGCTGAGCCGTGAACCCACCCTCCCAGGAGAAGATGAGTGGTTGTTGGACACTCAAGCCTTCACCCACCAGCTGGCCCTCCAACACCCAAGTCTGTTCCCGAACCCTGGTCAGCGTGTCACAGGCAGAAATCCAATTCAGACAGTTAAATTATAGATAAGAAAAAATAAAGGTAGTCCATACTAGTGGTGATGGTTCAGATTAATTTACATCTGAGTTCTAACAAGTAAAGAGACCAAGTCATTTGTAACTTATGCATGTGGGGTGTGGGTGTTGAAGAAAGGGGATCATAGTGCTGTCACTACTGCCATCACCCCAGAGGGATGTGGGCTGCATTGTTGCTACTTCCATCACACCGTAGGGGTGGGGGCTGTAGTGCTTCTGCCATCACCACTGGTGGATGGGGAGTATAGTACAGTACTGCTGCCATCCCACCTGAGGGATGAGGGCTATAGTGCTGATACTGCCATCACACCTGAGGAATGGTGAACGTAGTACTGCTGCCATTACACCTGAGGGATGGGGGCCACAGTGCTGCTGCTTTTGTCACATCTGAGTGAGAGAGGTCATAGTGCTTTTGCTACTGCCATCACACCAGATGGATGGGGGCCATAGTGCTCTTGGTGCTGCCATCGCACCTGAGGGATGGGGGTCATAGTGCTGCTTTCATCACACCTGAGGGATGGAGGCTGTAGTGTTGCTGCTGCCATCACATCTTGTACCTAAAATTGCTTTAAATTGGTACAAGGATGGAAGGATGCATAATAGTGGAGGTCAAAATTGCTAAAATGCATGTTAGCAGAGTTAAAAATTGTTAAATAAAGTACATAAAACCAAACACCGGTAAAACCATATTTTGGCTTAGCAGACACTGGTGACAATATCGTTTTTTGCAATGTGCGAAATGGAATATGCCCTTTCTTAATCCCGGTAAACCCGTGTCCCTGGCCATTAGGATAGTACTGGTCGGCTTAATTTGTACCTTGCATGGAAACTGCACAATCACTTCTTTAGTCAGTATATTGGCTTCAGCCCCAGTGTTCAACTTGAACTTAACTGGCTGTCCCATTATCTTCAAGGTAGTGTACCACCCTTCATCTGGTACTTGTGTCCGCACCATTTCTTGTTTTCTTTTTACAGCACCCACGAATAGTGCTTCTACCCCTTTGGTCATTTTCTCATGAGGTTTGTTGGACTTTTTGGACCTGCACATTTTTGCATAATGGTTGAGGCCACCACATTTACAACATTCTTGTCCATACGCTGGACAAGACTTTGGCACATGTCCCTTGCCACACCTCCCACACGTGTTTGATTTTTGTGCACATGTCTCACGTGTTGGTAGCTGGTGGTCTGGTTTTCGGCCTGTTTTACCATCCTGCCTCGATTTATGTTCTACAGCATGGATGAACTTATCAGCAGTCTGTTGTGACATCGCTCTTGCCTGTGCCCTTGTTACCTCTTTGGCTTTGCATATGTTCACTGCTTTGGCCGTCGTGAGGTCTGGGGATTCCAGTAGCTTTTCTTGGAGCCTGTCATCAGTAACACTGAAGACAATTTTATCTCGAATCATTAAGTCCTCAGTCTCTTTAAACTCACAGTTCCGAGCTTTTTGCCTGAGCTCCATAACAAACTTGTCTATACCCGAGTGCTCATTGAATGGATGGACCCAAAACTGATGCCTCTCAAACACCGCGTTTTTTTCTTGGTTCACAATAATTCTTGACTGCTTCCATAACCTCAGCTGCTTTTTTAGTTTGTGGGTCAGCATACGTTATATTGAGGGTATTGTACACCTCGAGGGCCTCACCCCAAATCGTGTGCAGCAGGACTGCAATTTTCATTTCTTCTGACTTATCATCTTATCCCGTGGCTGTGAAGTACAGAATTAATCTCTGTGCCCACCTTCTCCAGTTTTCTGCAAGATTTCCGGTCAACAATAGTGGTGGAGGTGGCTTAAATTGCTCCATACTGCCAAAAATACTTTGTTATACAGTCTTTTAGTAAGCTTTAGGCACTCACAAATACTGTCTTTTGTTTCTTTTCTTGGTAGCACAAACTTTTCTTCTTTCTTGCAACTGTAGCACTGCAAGTTCACTTCTGACACCATATAATATTTCACTTTAGTTGCTTCTTACAGGATTGCTGGTTTTAGGAATGACTGGACACCATAAGTAACTTCTAACAGCTCTGAGGTTTATTCAACAAACATACATTGGATAGATCAGCAGGCCTCAGCAGAACTACTACTACAATCTGCTCATGCAGTTTCTAAAACCCAGTTTCTACCCCAGACATACCATTAGCCCAAAACTGCAGGGGGATGTGGACTAAACCATTCTACACTGTTACTAGGGTAAGTTACCATATACTACAGGAGGAAGATGACAGATGTGGCACATTAACAGTTTAAAAACCACATTTAAAATAATATTTCAGAATAACATTTCAAAAGAAAACAGATCTGCAAGCAGCAGGATTTAAACTGGATACCCACCACAGCCATTTGTACACTTAGCTATATGTTGGACAGTTCATTCAAGCAGAGTGTTTTCTAAACTTAAAAAGCTCTTTATTTAAAGAAGATTGACTGCTTTGTTAAAGAAAGACAACCTTCAGTGGCTAACAATTAAAGACCTGCAAGTAGCAGGATGAAATAAAAACAAAAGGTTTGCTTTCTGTGATTCTAAGACTGGACAGCAGTGGGAAGCTCAAGCAAAATACTTTGATGGTCTGCAAGTGGATCTGGGCCTGTTGTTCACCCATTAGTGTCTCATCGATGCCTAGGTCAGATGGCTGCTTAGCAGGATAGCTACCTCGTTAGGTGCCTCATGCATCCACTGTAGCCGACTGCTAAAATCTGCTATAACAAACAAATTTACAATAGGGAATCCATGACCCTGGTTTGGAATTGCAGGTTTTATCCGCAATAAGAGGGTGCCCATACTTAACACGTACATGTAAGTGAAGTCCACTGTATTAACATTTATAGTACATCTGTCAAACGATACAGGTTAAATAATGTGCATTTTGTCTTATGCTTTTGAAATAAAGGAGAAAAAATGTTCAAGGCTCTTTGTGAAGAGGTGATTAAAATGAAACATGATATGGTAACAGAGTAACTCAAGGCCAGAAGGTATTCTAGGTCCATCAGGTCAGCCCCTGCTTTATAAGCAGAAATGAATTAGTAATGTATAAGGATTTCCTACCAGCTCTACTACACAGGGTACACTGATATTTCCTTGGTAAGTAGAATTTTTCCTTGGTAAGCAGGATTTTTTCCAGCTATACCATAAAAAAGAGTGTGCTGTCTTAATATCCACTGTCTCTACTGTAGGCTATCCCATAGTTTTCACCACCCACTAGCAGAGGAAGTTCCATCTAACTAAATGTACTACCTATCTGTTTCACAGCATGTCCTCATATCCTTCTGCAAATAAACTGATCAAACATCCCCTTCTATGTAATCTTTTTTATGCTCTTAAGTATGCAGAAGATTGACCTCATGTCCACTCACCACTTCCTTTTCTCCAAGGTAAACATGTTAAGGACCACCCTTATCTCCACATAGTATGCAGCAAGTTCATCAGATAAAGTGCAGGTATCCCCTACATATCTCCCTACATATGTGGCTTTGCATGTAGAGTGATAGGTAGGGGAGGCATGCACTGTATTTTCCAAACTTGCTGCAATAACATGTGAACAGTTCCCTCTGGTGAGTGTGCTAGTTTTTCTGTAGTTTTCCTCATTGAGCAGTAAATGGCAGCACCTTGGAAGGTGCAGTGTACCCTACTTTTTTGTTTTACTATTGATAATTCCAATGGCCTTGTATTGCAGCCTCCTGAAGGTTGCAGTGTTCTTTTGGCACTGAGAAACCTAGAACAGCATGCAGAACTCAAAATGGAGTTAGACCATAGGCTTGCAAAATGGATTACTTACCTTGTTCTGTAGGGTATCCCCTTTTTATACACATAGTAATTTTGCTGTCCATCTTAACAGTGGGCTCATTTTATTTATTATGTTTGCTTGCACGCATGTGCAAGAAACATAGTGCCACCATACGAGAATTCGTAGGTGTGCCTCCCTACTTCCAATGCCCTGCTGCCTTTTGCAGGTGCGGCCCCACCATGCCAATGAATATAAGAGCTGTCTATGACAGTGTTTGCAAATGCAGTGGTGTACAGTTGAAAGAACGAGCCGCAGGATGCATGCAGTTTGCATACTGCTGTCGTCGGCAGTATGCAAAGTGCCTCCACATCAGCACTGCAGTGCAAGAGCTGTTATAGACAGCTCCCCCCCAACCAGTAGCATGCTGGGAGCCCACCCCAGCATGGTCATGTGCTCCCCCACTGCATACACACAGTATGGCCGACGGGGGTGCCCAATCCCCCATTGGCCCCAGTGCCTCCCGAAAACAGCCTTCGAGGTGTCACACTGGGAGCCCACACCAGCGTGGCAAATGTCCATTTGGTGCCCCCCCACACTTCCAGGTACCACACTGGGAGCCCACCCTAGCGTGGCAAAGCTCTCTATGGCCGACGGGGGTGCCCAATCCCCTGTCGGCTCTGCTGGCTCCCCAATTTCCAGCTGCCAGGCTGGGAGCCCACCCCAACATGGCAAACATCCCGCGTTGTCTTCCTACAAGAAAAAAGAAATCTAGAAAGAAAGAACGATCCCACACTGACTGTCTTAACCCATCTCTCCCACCCGCGCCTCACCCTCTGCACACCCTCCTCGTGAATTCTACATACCCTATACTACCTCCCAGTCCAGAGCGATGATTCGGTGGACCGAGAACACATTTGCTCTCTTCAAAGCCAACCACGAACTGAGGAAATGCCGTAAGCTGTATAATGGAATAAATAGGGTTTTTTCAACTTTGTTGCATATCCCAAGCATTTTTTGGAATTTTTTTACCAAATTTCAACATGGGTTTTTTGGGACCCCACCTCATGAATTCTATCACTGTCATTTTGTTAATCGGCCCCAAAAGGTGTTTTTATGGTCACTGCACGAAACCACCTTTTGGGACAGATGTATGAAACGACAGTGTCACAGTTCATGTGATAGGCCCCAAAAACCCTATGTTGAAAATTTGGGGAATAAATTCCCAAAAATGACTGTTTTATGAGTGTGCATTGCACAGTTCCTACACACACTCATAAGTTTGTGAATTGTTTATATTTGCACTCCAGATTTTCAACTTTGCTATTTTACCACACCTCCTTATGAGCAGTACAGCTGTCATTTTTCACATCTCACCCAAAATGTGTTTCCGAGCATGTAGCACACAATGGCACAGTCAGTTTGTGAAATCAATGTTTGGGAGAGAGTAGGAAAATCACAGTGCCACTGTTCATGAGCAGAGGTCTTAAAATGACTATGTTGAAAATTTGGCGAAAAAATTCCCCAAAATGACTGTTTTATGAGCATGTGTTGCGCAGTTCCTACGCACGCTCATAAGTTCGCGAATTTTCAATATTTTCACTCCAGATTTTCAACATTACCATTTTACCACACCTCCTTATGAGCAGTACAGCTGTCATTTTTCACATCTCCCAAAATGTGTTTCTGTGCATGTAGCGCACAATGGCACAGTCGGTGTGTGAAATCAATGTTTGGGACAAATTAAGAAAATCACAGTGACACTCTTTATGAGCAGAGGTCTTAAAATGGCTATGTTGAAAATTTGGTGACAAAAGTCTATAACATGACTGTGTTACGAGAGAGCATTGCGCTTTTTCCACGCACCCTCATAAGTTAATGTATTTGTAATATTTTCAGTCCAGATTTTCACCACTGGCATTTTTCAACGCTTCCTTATGAACAGTACAGCTGTAATTTTTCACAACTTGGCCAAAATGTGTTTTCACACTTTCTGTGTAGAAATGCATGGTAGCTGTGGGAAATCACTGTTTGGGACAGATTAGGAAAATCACAGTGACACTATTCATAAGCAGAGGTCCCAAAATGTCTGTGTTGACTATCTGCGCTAAAAAATCCCCAAAATAATTACAGTAAGGGTGTGCATTGCGCAGTTTCTATGCACGCTCCTGGCTTCACCACTTTTTTTTACTATTTTCACTGCAGATTTTCAACATTGCCATTTTTAACACCTCCCCATGAACAGTACAGCTGTCATTTTTCACATCCTGTTCGAAATGTGTTTTTGCACCTGTGGTGCCAAATGCCGTAGTCACTTTGCAAAATCAGCTTTCAACTAACAAACTGATATTGCCACTGTTCATAAGGTGGGGTCACAAAAAATCCATGTTGAAAATTTGGAGTGAAAATACCAATGAACGCCTGAGGCGTTAGGATTTCCAACCATAACGCCCCACCCTGTAGAGACTGACAGGCATCAGGTGTGTGACTTGAGATTGTCACCTGTAATGCTTATACCATTCCACCCCACCCACACCCTGCAGCCAGTGAGAGGCATTGAGGTGTGCCTTGGACTCTTCGGCCCCAAAGTTCACCCCACTCTCCTATACTGCACCCATCTCACTGTATTTCCTGATGGAATGGGGTGAGCATAAGGGCCAAACACCCATGGCACACCGTGACACTTGATATCTGCAGGATAGGGTGTGGTGAAACAGCATGGCCGTTATGCCTGATGACCCAAAGGCACACCCCACCAATGCCAATGCCAGCAAGCAAACATTCAACATTGACAAGTGCTTGTTTATTTAGTTTTCATTAACTGGGTAGGTACACTAGACAACATAGCCGTCTATTTTCAGGTACGACCCCCCAGGAGATTACAACAAGGGTATGTAGACAATAGTACATACAAGAAAACATCATGGGAAAAGTAGAAGTCAGACATAGTACACTTATACAAAATTTTCAGCAACGACAGTACATTTGCAGGAATCTATATGTAGTAACAAAACAGGAATAAAAGTGCAAATGACCAACAGTCATAAGTCATACAACTAGTGAGTAAGTGGTAGAAGAGAGGAAATAGCAAGATTTCCAGGCAGGTTTAAGACTAGTAGAGGTTGGAGCCCGTAGGCAACTAGGAAGAACCAGTACAGGAGTGGGTGGATAGAGAACAGGATGGTCCTTTTTCTCCTCCTCCACTATGGCAAGAATAGACCCACACAGTATATACTGTAGGTTAGATAGGTCATAGCTCTGCATTTCCCCCAGAAGTATAGCACTTTGCATTTGGCTACATGGTAACAGAAATCCCAGGAGTCTGACCAATTGCCCAGCTTTTTTAGGTCCTCATGAAGTTCGGCCCTGTCCTGAAGGGACCTCCCCCACCCCCCCCCGTGAGGTTAGTGTTTTCTGTGAACTTATAAATGATGCTGGAGACCTCAGCTTTCAGATCCTTAGTGTAATAATCATTTAGTAGGTGTCCATTGCACTGATCCCTAAGGGACATCACTGAATACCCCTCTACAATTGGAGTAGTGCATATCCACAACATCCCCCTGATTTCTGCATCCAAACCAGGTAGCAATTTAGTATGTACATGTTTCCTCCATGCCTCAGTAGTACAATTTGTCGACACATTTTGCATAGGCCACATTGTCAAAGGCCTTGCTGATGTCC
This sequence comes from Neoceratodus forsteri, assembly GCA_016271365.2. Classification (NCBI taxonomy): domain Eukaryota; kingdom Metazoa; phylum Chordata; order Ceratodontiformes; family Ceratodontidae; genus Neoceratodus; species Neoceratodus forsteri. Next base: position 590,475,968 of record CM028133.1, on the reverse strand, counting down.
AGATATACAATGTCCAAAGGCCTTCCCCCAATCTGTCTCACTGGTCACTCCCTCAGAGAAGTTGACCACATTGAACTGGCATAATCTACCTCTAATGAAGTGATGTTAAGTGAGGGCGAGCTCCTTGGACTCAACAGTCTCCATTATTCTGTTCTTAATAACGGATTCAAGGACCTTGCCCAACTGTGGTGTCAGGCTTACTAGTCAGTATTTACCCTGTTCTAACCTTGGCCCATTTTTGAAAATGGGGACCACAGTGACCCCTTTCTAGTTCTCCTGCACCATACCTCTATGGAAAAACTCATGAAAGATTACTGCAAGCAGACTCACAAGCTGTTCATTTACAGTAGGTCCCATTTGATACATGTGATGGGCAAAAGGTAAAGGAGGGGGTAGCATTCTATGTCAGTGGAGGAATGTTTGCAGAGGTGGATGGATTAATCAGGGGAAGGAGTTGGGTAATACAATTGCTGTGGGTTCAACTCCAGGAGGCATTAGATATGGCATTGCACATGGTGTTGTCTACAGACCCCAAGGACAGGGGGATTAGTTCGAAGGGGAACAAGGGGAAGAAGTAGAGAAGGGGGAGCCAAGAGGGAGGTGGTAGTAGTGGGGTATCTCAACCTGCCAGGCATTGACTGGGACATTACAGCAGCTAGGAGCACCAAAAGCAAGGCCCTGCTAGATACCTTGCAGGACTGCATGCTGGTGCAGCAGGTCAAGAATCCCACATGGTAGGCTGCCATTCTTGATGAAGTGCTCAGTAACCCAGAAAGGGTGGGCAGAGTGCAAGTTAGGGAACCTTTGGGTTCCAGTGACCATAAAACTATTCAGTTCGAGTTGTCTCGTGGTACCAGTAAGTCTTCACCACAGGCTGAAATTCTGGATTTCAGAAAGGAGACTGCAACTTGATGAGGATTTCATCTGAGACGAGTGGACAGTATTAGGGAAGTGGAGGAAAGAAATAAAAGTTGCTACTTTCGAAAGGACAAAGACATGCATGAGAATGGTTACAGTGAGAAACAGGTACAAGAGACCAATTTGGTTCTATGAAAAGGTCAGGGAGGCAGCAAGGACCAAATTGAAGGCTTTCATCAGATACAAGGAGAAGCAGGGGGATGAAGAATGGGGGAAGTACCAGGTATGACCTAGGGAGGCAAATAGGGCAGTATGTGATGCAAAAGCAGACACAGAACTGCATATTGCTCTGGAGTGCAAGGGAGGGGAAAAAGCATTTTACAGGTATGTAAAGGGAAAAGAAAGATATGTGGGGAAATGGTTAGGCTAACAGAGGGAGGCTGGGAAATAGAGGAGAATTAGCAGAGAGCAGCTGTTCTAAACAACTACTTCAGCTCAATATTCACTAGGGAGGACAGCAGACTTTTACTGGACAGCAGCATAAATGCTGCTGAAAGGGGAAGGATCCCAGAACTGAGACAGCAGGTAAAGAAATGGTCAAAGATGGGCTAGCAGCCTTTAAGATAGATAAGGCCCCAGGGCCAGACAATATGCATCCAAGGGTGCTCAGGGAACTGGCATCAGAATAAGACAACCCCCTGGCAGGGATATTCAGTAGCTCTATTTAGACGGGGGGTGGGTCAAAAAGACTGGATGATAGCAGCCATAGTTCTACTACACAAAAGAAGGGAAGAAGAGCAACTGGGTAACTACAGACCTGTCAGTCTTTCCTCCATGGTGGGTATACTGATGGGGCACCAGTCAAAGAGGATCTGGGGAACTACTTGGAGAAAAATAGGCTCCAGGATAGTAAACATCATGGATACATGTCAGGGAGGTCTTTTTAGACCAAACTGATAGTATTCTTTGGGTGGGTAACTAGGACAGTGGACAAGGGACATGAAATGGATTTATACTACTTCAACTTCAGAAAAGCATGCAACTCAGTGCCATACAGAAGGTTGCTAAAGAATCTAGAGGATCTGGGTGCAGCAAAAAACATTTGTTAGGTGGGTGGAAAGTTGGTGGGAAGGAAAATAGCAGAGGATTGTGATAAACAGAGTTGGGTCTGATGGAAGAGTTCCACAGGGTCCAATCCTGGGTTCAATCCTTTTCAGTATAATCATCAGTGTCCTAGAAGAAGGAATGCAAAGTTTTACTACTGAGCTGTGTGCAAACTGTGCAACTGATTTATGGTGTTTTTTACACATTTTTAACAGAGTCTGTCTGTGTTTGTGTACCATCTATGTGTGTCTGAGCCCTGCTGACGTTCTCAGGAAGCAGGAAGAGGGAGTGTAGTTGTCTTACTCTGTTTTTGAGAACTACACTTCACTTAGGGAGCTACTTTATTCTAAGTTTGGGGACTTAACATACACTATACTACACCAACTCCACGCATGAGTGGAATTAGTGGAGTTTGAAAAAAGGCTGTTTTATTTTTGCTTCAAGGGCATCGCTAACCTTGGTGACCACTTCCAGGTCACGGTAGTCCTTAAAACATCCCAGTTCCTTTGTTTCGGCTTCTAACAAACAAAGTTTTACTACTGAGCTGTGTGCAAACTGTGTGATTGATTTATGGTGTTTTTTACACCTTTTTAACAGTCTGTCTGTGTTTGTGTACCACCTACGTGTGTCTGAGCCCTGCTGACATTCTCAGGAAGCAGGAAGAGGGAGTGTAGTTGTCTTACTCTGTTTTTGAGAACTACACTTCACTTAGGGAGCTGCTTTTTTCTAAGTTTGGGGACTTAACATACACTATACTACACCAACTCCATGCATGAGTGGAATTCGTGGAGTTTGAAAAAATACTGTTTTATTTTTGCTTCAAGGGGATCACTGACCTTCGTGACCACTTCCAGGTCACTACACTCTTTTATATCGCTCACCAAGCAAGCAGGGTGAGCTAGGGAGCAGGGCGTGTGCGTCTTCATGCGCGAAGAAGGGCGCTAAGACATGTGCATTCTTAGCGCATGTTAAGCATGTTAGGCGGTGTTAGGAGGTAAGGGTCACACCGGTGTTTCTGTACTTGCAGTATTTGTGATTGCTTAAGATTACCTGGAGTGTTCTTGCTTATTCTACACATTGAAATGGCTTCCCCAATAAACACAATCAGTAATATCAATGTGATTGTTACTACCACAACAGGAGAAACTGGCATACAATGTATATCTTGTCATATGTTCAGTTTGTCGGCTATTAATGTTGACAACCTTCCTTACCAATGTGCAAAATGCACTGATAACATAGTATTACAATGTGAAAACAGTTTATACTACAAGAGGATTTTAGTGTTAGAATCTAACAATAACCCTGAACATTTAATGGTTCAATCAGCATTATGTGCAACCAATACCCCAGCAAATGACACTCCATCCAATTTGACCTCTAGCTCAGTTACATTACTTAAAGAGAGTACCTGTATTATTTCAAGCAACTTGCCAACTATTCCAGTTGATGTCTCAAAAAAAAAAGAGCTACAGAAGAAGAGTACAGTACATGCAATAGTTTGGAAGATACTAACTGGTACACTGTACAAGGGTCTAAAGTAACAAAAAAAAGAAGGTGTAAGGCAGAGCATTTTTCTATTCCATTACATAATAGCTTTGATCCGTTGTCTACTGTTGCTACCAATCCTGCTGGTATTTCCTTTGACCCCCGTAATGAAGTTATTATTTCCATAGACATATCTCCAGCAAATACGTTACAAGTTTCTGGCTCTTTGTCTATCCTCACCCCCAATCCTCCCTTGATAGATTTTGCCACTGTGCAAACTGATGAAGAAACATCCACTATGTATGTTTCCAATTGTAATGTCTCAACCTCTAGACAGTTGTATGTTTTGGGTGACTCTTTAGTTAGAAAATTAGATAGAGATTTATGTGAGCCTGATAAATATAACAGAACTTGTTAAAGCTTTAGCGGTGCTAAAATTTCAGATTTAACTCTTATGGTTGATAACATTATTGGGTTTCATGACATTAATCCATTGTGTATTGTTCACATTGGTGCCAATAACATTTGTAGAGATTCTATTCAAAACATTAAACAAGCTTATGTTTCAACTACTAATAAACTGATTGATAGGGGGTGTGACATTATTTTTTCCGAGATTCTACCTATTCCACAGTACTCTGGGTATCTTAACAATAAGATCAAAATTGTCAATAATTGGCTTAGGCTTTGGTGTTTACAACAAAAATTAAAGTGCATCACCCATTGGGAAGATTTCCTTGACAAACCAGAGCTTTATTGTGCTGATGGCTTGCATCTTAGTAAATTAGGGAATGCCCTATTGAGTAAACAATTTCTGCTATCCATTAACTCTAATTTGAACTAGTATCTGGGGGGAGGGGGGAATTTAAAACATGAACATCATCTTCACTTATGCATAATGTGTCATGCCAACATATGCAATTTCTTAGTTTTAATGCTAGGAGTTTGACACAGAAATTTGATGAGTTAATTGCTGTGATCTCTAATAAGGATTTAGATATTGTTACAGTAAGTGAAACATGGGGTGACTGTGACTCTGCTTCGACCAAGCAACTTCCTGGATATACTTCATATTATTTGAATCATTGTACAAGGAAGGGGGGAGGCGTTGCCTCATTTATTAGCAATAAAATTGACTCACTTAATATATCTACTTTAATAAAAACTCATGATCTCCCTACTGAGACTCTGTGGCTTAAAATTTTCTTATCTAAAGTGGATTCCTTCATCCTTGGCACATGTTATATTCCCCCATCTTCTACTAGTTTATTGGTGGATGCTGTTCTATCTGAATTTGAAACAGCCACACAAATGGAGAGTGTTATCATTACTGGTGATTTTAATCTCCCAGATATTAATTGCCAATTATTTATAGCTTCTAGTAGTATTAGTAAAAATGCATGTCCTCCTGTATGGTATTGGATTTACTTCAATGGATAAATACAGCTACCCGAGGTGATAATATACTGGACCTGGTCCTTTGTAGTTCTGCCCTAGATATTAGAGATGTGCAAGTTTCTACACTGATTGGTACTAGCGACCATAATTCTATCTATTTCCATTTAGAGACACACTGTTTTCAATAGTAATTCTTCGATAATATATTTATATGACAAAGTGGATTGTCACAGCATAAATCTTCATTTAAAAAATATAAATTGGATGTCTTTGTTTAAGGAAAAAAACCCATTTCAGAGTTGGATGCTTTTCAGATCTATTATTTTGAATTTGTGGGACATTTATATTCCCTCAAAAAATAAAAACTCAAATGGGAAACAATCTCCCAAATGGTTGAATAATAACATCAAACGTTTAATAAATATAAAAAATAAAAAACACCGTTATTACTTAAAAAATAGATCTACTTCCAGCTGGGATTCCTATTTGAATTCAAGTAGAAAATGTAAATCAGCTATCTGTAGGGCGAAATCAAAATTGGAATTGACTTTAGCATCTTCAGCTAGTAAGTCAAATTCTAAACAATTTTATTCATATATCAATTCACTCAGGAAAAGTCCTAGCATGGTGGGACCTCTTACAACAGATAATTTACTTATTCATGACCCTAAAGCTATGGCAGATGTTTTTAATAAGGAATTTTGCAAAGTTTTCTCTGAACCTGTGGTACATTTACTGGATCTTAGTATAATACCAATTGATCCTCCTATCACTTTTTCAGTTGAGTCTATTAGGAATAAACTACTTTTATTAAAAGGTAAATTCTGTCCAGGCCCAGATTATATTGCATGGCATCTGCTATATTTATTATCTGAACATATTGCTTTCCCACTTAAACTTTTATTTGATCTGTTTTTACAACTTAACTTTATTCCTGGTGAATGGAAAGAGGCATTTGTGGTTCCTATACATAAGAAGGGATCCAAACATCTATGGGATAACTATCGGCCGATCAGCTTAACTTCATCAATTTGTAAAGTATTAGAAAGCCTACTTAAGGACATTCTGTCCCCAGTAATTGATGCTTCTGATCCGGAACAACATGGCTTCAAAAAGGGTAGAAGCTGTCTTACTAATTTACTTTGTTTCTATGAACATTTTAGTTCTTTTTTGGATGATAACTTAGCCTGCAATATTATCTTTATTGATTTCAGTAAAGCTTTTGATTCCATGCCACACTGGGCTCTTATTCAAAAACTTTCCAACCTTAAAATTAATGGCTATATAATGAAATGGATATGTAACTGGCTTTAAGGCAGAACTCAGAAAGTGATGATAAATGCGACTTTTTCTGACTCAGGCAGGGTACTGAGTGGTGTTCCTCAGGGCCCAGTTGTTGGTTCCTGCCTTTTTCAGGCTTTCATATTTGATTTAACTCATTCTTGCCTTTCCTATACTATAAAATATGCAGATGATGTGAAGATCGGTGGTTTAAGTTCCAGTTATGATCAAATGTCCTGTATTCAGTATGATTTAGATATTATCAGTACTTGGGTTAAAAAATGGGGAATGAAGTTAAATCCTGCCAAGTGCAAAGTTATGCACTTGGGTTCTAATAACTTGAATTTCCCGTATATTTTGGACGAGTTACCATTGTGTGCAACTGACAATGAGAAAGGCTTGGGCATAACAAAATCTGATAATTTAACATACACTAAGCATATGTCTTCAGTTATTAATACATCTAACAAAATTATATGGTCTATCTTGCGCAATATTAGTCTCACAAACAGGAGGTATTGTTACCTTTATTCAGGTCCTACATTCGACCACATCTTGAATATGCCTCTCATTTCTGGTGTCCATTTAAAAAATCAGAAAATTTCTCTCTTGAAAGCGTGCAGCGTAAATACACAAAAAAGATAACTGGATTTGATTGGTTATCTTATGAACCAAGGTTGGACACCTTGAAATTAATGTCTCTCACCACTAGACGCATCCGTGGTGATCTCCTTCTATTATATGATATTATTCATGACCCTTTCATCATGACTGAACTAGGTTTTTCATTTAAAACATCTACACATAACACTAGAGGTCGTATTTTTCAGCTAACTGGTAAATCTTTTAGACACAACAATCGTAAGTACTTCTTCACTGTTAGAATTATTGGGCTGTGGAATTGCCTTTCATTTGACGTTGTTGCTAGTAACTCTAAAGATATTTTCAAACATCAACTTGACACTTTAATCTTGTCTGGGGACAACTTATCATTTTATTCTATGGCCTAGTATAGAAGTGTTATGGGCCTCGGCCTACTGGCTCCTTCACTCAACCTTAGTATGAACCTTAGTATGAAGATTTGTTTCTTTGCAGATGACACTAAGCTCTATGGTATTGTAAACAGCTAGGAGAGGGTATTGGAGATTCAGAGGGACATGCAAAGGCTGCAAACGTGGTCCAGAGTTTGGCTGCTGAAATTCAATGTCAAAAAGTGCAAAGGGATGTATATAGGAAAAAAAAAAACACAAGACAGTACTGGATGGGAGGGGTTAAGCTGGATGCCACTTCTGAGGAAAGAGACCTGGGAGTCATCATAAGTGACTACCTTAAACAATCTAGCCGGTGTAACAAGGCTTACAGTAAGGCAAACAAGATGCTGTGGTGTATTGTGAGATGATATGACAACATGAGGAAAGAGGCATTACTGCCTGTCTGTGGCTCACTTGTGAGACCACACCTACAGTACTGTGAACAAGATGTCAGGAGTCCTCACCAAAGGAAAGAAAAAAGCGGAATGGAGAAGGTGTAGCATAAGGTAACCAAAATGATTTAATGCCAGCAGGGCAGATCCTATGAGGATTAGCTTAGGGCACTGAATATGTACTCACGTGAAGCCAGTTGAGAGAGGGGGTGATATGATACCCTTCTGACCAACTGTGTTCCTGTTGGAGTGTGCCAGTCATTAGGAAGCCAAACTTTGAAATTTGATGCCCCTCCCTGAGGTCCACCCCCCCCAGAGTTGGAATATTTAGTTAGGGGGCGTGAGGGCATAGCCCCCCACATTGGGGATGTGGGGGGCACAGCCCCCTACATATAGGGTGATCAACTAAATTAAATCCTGGCACCCTAATGACAGGTACACTCCGATGGGCGCATTCTGAGGGTGGAACAAATATGACAGCACCCTCAGGTTCCTGAAAGGACAGAAGAAGCTGAACTGAGAAGAATTATTCAACATGAGAAGCAAGTCTAGAACACAAGGTCACAAATGAAAGCTGGTGGGTGGTGGTTCAGGCGGGACATGAGAATGTTTTATTTTACAGAGAGATTGCCTGAGTCATGGAAGAGTCTTCCAAAGGAGGTTGTGGGTGCCAGAAATATAAATGGTTTAAAACACAGCTGGGACAGGGTTAGGGCTTAGTTGTTACTCATGGGGTTGTAGTGAAACAGGGAGCAAGGGGTGGACAGTGTACACAAAGACCCCGTATGGACAAAAGGTCTTCTGGTATGAGAGGGTGTTACAGGCAGACTGGAAAGACCATTGATTTTTTCTACTATCAATGTCTATGTTTTATGAAACTTGATTATTTCCCATCCACCCATTGAAATTTTTCTGGCTTGATCTTTACCAAGTAGTCATTTGCCAGAAAAGGTGGGCTCTCTACAGGCTGCATTGTATCAACCCATAGAGCCATGAGCCCACCCAGTAAGCACCCCTTCCCCTTGGCATATTCATGAATATGGAAGAGAATTATTCTTTCAATATCTCAGCCATCCCTCCTGGCTCCCTCACAGGTTCCTCCCCCACTCTTACTCTATTTTATGGCATTGGACACAGCTCCTACTGCTATCTCAGTTTCCAGCCCTTCCTTGCCTTCCTCAATTCTAATCATCCTGTCCCCTAGTGCTGCTAGGTGCTTGTCTCTGGCCAGAAAATAACCAATGTGCTTCCAACTGTCAATGACATCTTTTGTTCAGAATATGTTGCCTTGGCTCCCAATTAATAGAAGGGTCCACTCTTGACCCTTTCCTTCATTATAGATAATAGTGATGCAGTCCTCCATATAGAAACATAGAATTTGACGGCAGATAAGAACTGCTTGGCCCACCCAGTGTGCCCATTTCCCTACCTAATGGATAAGCTGCAGATCCTAGTTAACCAGCAGACTACTTCTTTCTACCCCCCACCCCCTAGAATTGCCTTATGAATGTCCCATGCATGCTTGAATTCAACCACTGTTTTTGACTCCACAACCTCCTCCAGAAGACCGTTCCATGCATCCACAACCCTCTCTGTGAAAAAATACTCCCTTACATTACCTCTGAGCAGCCACCCTCTATCTTCAAATTGTGCCTCCTTGTTCTTGCACACCTCTTTTTTTGAAAGGTGCTACCCTCTTGGACTTTGTTGAATCCCTTGAGGTACTTGAAAGTTTCTATCATGTCTCCCCTCGCCCCTCCTTTCCTCGAGGCTATACAAATTACGCTCCTTTAGTCTCTCTTCATATGTCTTACAGTGCAGACCGTGCACCATTTTAGTTGCCCTCCTCTGAACAGCTTACATCCTGTCTATGTTCTGGAGGAGATTGACTGCTTTGAGTGCCTTCTTAAATGAACCCTACACGTGCTCTACATTGACTATCTCATATTGCCACTCCAGATTAAAAATGTTCAGTAGTTTTATTCTGGAGTGAAGGTTCATTGAAGTCACAGAATTGTATGTGGAAGCAACACAGTTTGAATTTAATAGTTAAAAAGACCTAATTTTCAGTCACTTTCTGTTTATTCTTGTGTTATTCAGTCATTAACTACTTAATTATTTTGAATAATATTTGAATTTTTTCTGTCTCCCTCTCTGCTTCATTATTCTGTAATTTCAGTGCCCCCAAATTAATTGAATAGAGCAGCAAGAGAGTCACAGAGTCCTCACACCCAGTCATTGGGGTGTCCAGACCTGTTGTGGGTCCAGGGCCATACATCTGAATTTGACACAGTTTTTTTGGCCAGGGCCTCCCACCTGACCATACTTCGAAATTGTTCAGTCCCCAGTGAAGCAGCAGCAGTGGCTCTAGTCCTTGAGTGTCAGGAGGAGGAGCAACAGCAGAAGCAGCAGCAGCCTGAGGTCCCCCGGTGGTTGCAGCACCATCAGCACCATCTCCCTCCCTCAAGGAGACTGCTCCATCACAACCCCAGCAACACTGCTGGCCATATCCCAAGATCTCCCCTGTCTGGTAATTTTTCACAAGTGACCCAAGTGACCACAGTCTGGCCACTTGTAATATTTTTGGCAAGTGGGTCCACAGGGGGAAAAGGGGATCCATGTTGGCACTGGGGGCCAGAGGACCCACTTAAGACTATACCACAGTGCAAAGTGGGTGGCCAGGCTGGAGGAAGCAGCAAGCGGGAGTAGGAAGGATGGTGGCCCATCTGTACCGGATCGTGGCCATGGGCATGGTGTAAGACAGCATGCAATGTCACGTGCCATGGTGGGGTGGACAGAAGAAGAAGCTGTGCCCCCCATTGTTCCAGGTCCTCCTCATGTTGAAGTAGCAGCAGCACCCACACCACCACCACCAGCAACAGCAGCTGAGCTGGCCTGATTGCATGAGGAAGTGGGGGACCTTCTGCTGCCAGCTGATTGATGTCTAGCAGGACATGAAAGTGATTCTCGCAAACTAGGAGAAGCTGCTGGTAGTCCTAGAAGAGATTCACCATGGTGATGAGGGTGGCGGTAGTGTTGGCCGTGGGACCATTTGATCTCTGTTTTATTAATATATTCCTTCCTGTTTCTGTTCTTTTATGTTGTATCCCTCATTCCCCTATTAAAAAAATAAAAATACGAGGTCACGTGATGGCTGGCTGAGGGAGAACAGCATGTCTCTGTCTCTCCTCGCGCCTTCTGCACATAAACTTTACAGAGAACTCAGAGAACCGTAACTGGAGCCAAACTCACAGTCATAACTAAGAACTTACTGTGGTATTGGAATCAGCAACTGCAATATGGAGGTAGACATGAGGAAGGCTCCTCCTTGACACTCGCATCCTCCTCAGCCTGAAAAAGACAATGCCACAAAAAGGCCCAAACAACAGGCCTCTAGCTGTTCCAGAAATCAGCCCAGCAACACTACACTCTTCAAGAAGCTGTTCCTTGAAATAATGCAACCGCTACAGGAGACAGTCTCTGTTATATCAATGTATCTCCAGTAGCTATGCTCCTTGGTAGAATCGCTTTCTATGCGGGTCGGTGACTCGGAAGTGAGACTCCTCTCTGTAGAGAAATGGCAAGGGAGAGCAGACCAGGATTCCAGTGCTGTCAGGCACAGACTTAAAAAGCTTGAAGATGATGAGATCACATGATGCTCCTGTGAGACTAGCAGCTCTGGGAGTCAGCTCCCATCTCATTCCTCCAGCAATTACTTAAATATAAGTGTTTGGACAGTGTTCAGCTTCCCTTAAGAAGTATTACAACTTCAATGGACATCCGAAGCATTTCTGGTAACTGGGGGAGTCATTATATCGAGAGCAGCCTAATTAAATCCTATCATTAAAACCAGGGCCTAACAGCATCATGGAGGACGAAATGCGCCAGGCTCTCCCAAGGCATACACCCCCACAAATGCCAGAGTAGGGACCTAAAAGATCCAAAGGCCAGGCCTGTGGCCCTGCAAAAGCTCTTGCATCTACAATGACTCATTCAGCACCGACCCCTCTATTGGACCAAAAATTCCTCGAGGAGTTACAACCATTTAAGCTCGCCCTGCAGGATATTAATGCTGAAATAAAACCTCTCGGAGGGGAGCTTTCTGACACCAATGGGGCTATCTCTGATGTCTCCACCTGCATCACATTGCTTGAGAGCTGGAAAGGCAAAATTGAGCCTGAGGTCATGACCCTAAGGCAGCAGTTGCATAAAGTTGAGTCCAAATTGGAGGATCTGGAAGGCCGAAGCAGGAGGAATAATATTGTTTTCTTCAGCCTTCCGGAAGAAGCTGAAGGATCTTCTCCTATTTTATTCCTCTAGAAATTGCTCACAAAATTAGCTGGACCCTCTCCAAATAACTCTACATATATAATAGAGAGGGCCCATCGGTTGCTGCGCCCTAAACCTGAGAGTGGCAACCCCCCAAGACCAGTCATTATCAAGTTTTTGAATTACCTTGATAAGGCTCACATTCTGGACCAAGTCAGAAGTCTGCAGCATGTCCTTTGGGAGGGTCAGCAGCTACGCCTGGCACAGGATCTTCCGGCTTCAGTGAGGCAGCGTCGGGCAGAATACCATCCCCTGGTATCAAAATTGATAACCGCAGGCATTAAATATAAAGTTCAATATCCCTCCAGATTGATGGTTCTGCACACCGACACCTGGCATTCCTACGATACTGCACAACTAGCTGCCCCAGCACTGCACACAATGTATCCTGACTTGTTCCCTGTTCGCTGATGCTCCACAGATGACTTGCTTTAGTAAGAACTTCTCCTTCACAGGGGGACTGTTTGTAAGAGGGCAGACTCGAGGAATCCACATGGAGAGTTTCGCCTTGTGTTCGCTGGAAGATGCTGGAATCTCTTGTATTGCAAAGGATGCGCTCTATATTCTGCTACCTGCAATAGACTAGTTGAAACAAATGCGATCAGATGCTCGTTGATCCTTCTGTTTTTTTTTATTTCACTTTTTCCTTTTGTTTTTTTATTTTTTCCTCTTTTCTTTACAACCTTAGCACAAGGAAGGTTGAATACCTTATAAGCTGCCAATCGGCATATCGCTGCTGCTATCATTACAAGTCTGCATTAAGACTTTCCCCCTTTTTTTCACCATTTGTTAAAAGGCATTATTTAGAGAGGCCATATGAGGGCAGCATAACCTTGAATTAAAGTCTGATGCACTGGCAGACACTCGTAGTAACTCCCACATATTTTAATTTGGACTGAATATTCTAAGCCTTTCCTATTTTGCCATACTAAAGGTACTTATTTAAGCTACAACTGGCAGACGATTGCATTGCAATAGCTGTTGTACAGTAACCGGTTTTATTATTTCCTTGCCACAACTCTTTTTTTTTACTTTTTTTCTCCAGGCCAATTGTGCTTGTTGACTGCAATATTGCAGAGTTTTACTTTTATTTTACTGTGGTGTGGTTACTAGAAGGATGTAAATAGTGACTTTTTTTGTTACTGAGTTGGGGGATTGGAGCAGGAAGTAAGGGCTCCTGGATAATCCTGCAGTCCATTCAGTGCACCACATACTGGCATAGGGTGGGTTGGGTGTCCACAGGGGTGTCCAGGGTTAGAAACTGGAAATTATTATTATTACTGTTCACGGTTTCAAGACTTAAAGATTCTAGCCTTAGATTTTATTTTATCTTTCTGGGATATTGACTACCTTGATGTGGAAGGGGAAAATTGGGTGAGGGGGAGGGAGTGGGGTGGGGATGGGGGTAAATTAGCAAGTTTGTTCTTGGGGGAGTAGCATTTTTCTGTTTCAATTTTTTACATTTACATTATATTATGGAACAGGATATTGGGTTAAGGGGGATCGGCTGTTCTTGAATACAATGTTTATCACTAAGGGGTGGGGGGGATTTTGTTGGGTCGCCACTTAGTATTCACGGAATATCCTACTGGGTAAGTGTCTTTCTTGAGAATGACTTGATACAGAATTATTATTGAAACTTCATTTGGCTATGACAGCAGCACTTAAGTTTTGTTCCTGGAATGTTAAAGGTGCTCAATCTCCCACTAAAAGATCTAAGATTCTGTTATATCTCAATAAACTCAACAGTGATGAAGCCTTTATCCAGGAGACTCATTTGCCCAATTCACAAATTATCAGCTTAAGAAGAACATGGGTGGGGCATGTACTGGGAGCTGGATTGGATACCCGTAAATGTGGAATTGCGGTACTGATTGCATGTTGCATACTTTTTAGGCTGTTCCAGTTGATATGCGATCCCCAGGGTAGATATATATTGTTGAGAGCCATTTTAGGCCACACCGAATTGATTTTGGATTCAGTTTATGGACCAGTTGGGGATGATCCACAATTCTTTACAAGCCTTATGACTAGTTTGGCCTCCTGGTCCAATCTCCCCTATACTACTTGGTGGAGACTGAAATTTAGTCTTTTGTCATACATTGAATAGGTCCAAATCTAGACATACTCCCTTTACCCCCACACAGCTAGCTCTTAGAGGTTTTTATGAACACTATGGGCCTTGCTGATACATGGAGGACCCTTTTCCCTTCTACACATGATTATTAATTTCATTCCCTGTCCCATAATACTTTTTCAAGAATTGACTTCTTTTTGTTGCAGACTGAGCATCTAGCAAGGGTACAAAGCTGTGCCTACCTCTCTAAAGTGATTTCTGACCACCACCCAACTTTTTTTGCAGTGGTCCTTGCCTTCTTCAGTTGAACAAGACAAAGTTTGGAGGTTTAATCCTCAGTTATTAAAGTCCCAGAACCTAGTAGACCTTCTTCAAAAACATATAGAAAACTTACACAATTTTAATGCCCCTTCTATGCTGGAATCAGATGTATTATGGGGAGCTCTGAAGTGTTCACTAAGGGGAGAAATTATTCATTTGGTTTCCATCAGGAAAATGAAAATTTCATCAGAATCCTCTATGCTGTTACAACAAATCAGAGTTTTAGAACAATCCTTATCTTCCCAATCTCATCCCACGGAATTTGAAAAACTAGAAAGCCTTCTTTTTCGATACAATATTCTTCTTGGCGATAAGGTTGGAGATCTCCACTTCAAATCAAAAGTTACCTACTTTGATCAAAGGGATAAGGCAGGGAAACTTTTAGCCTTAAGGCTCAGGGCACAAGTCACAGATAGGATAGTGGCAACTATTTAAGATCCAGTAGGCATCTTCCATACTTCTCTCAAGGAGATTGTTTCATGTTTTAAATCCTACTACCAATCTCTTTATTCACGTCCCCCTCTATCCTTTAACAATACTGCACTAGATCATTTTTTACAAGACATAAACCTTCCGTATTTGTCCCAACATCAAATAGCTATTCTACAAGCTCCTCTGAATTTAGAGAAAGTATATCAGGATATCAATGCTCTTCCTGTTGATAAAGCGCCAGATCCAGACGGCTATACATCTAACTTTTATGAAGCCTTCAAATCTCAATTGAGTATAACTCTGCTTGATACTTGTAATTATATTTACAAACATGGCCTTTCAGATCTTATTTTTACTGAGGCTACTATCGTGGTGCTTCCTAAACTGGGTAAGGCCCCTACATAGTTGCCGAATTACCGCCCACTATCACTTATAAATGTAGATCTGAAAATACTAGCTAAAATCCTGGCTAACAGGATGGCCAAGGTATGGCACACATTATTAAGTCCTGAACAAGTCAGTTTCGTGGCTGGACACCTCTCAGTGGACCATCTGAGTAAAATTTCCCATCTTATTTCTGCATCCAGGGACTCCCATACCCCTGCAGCTTTGGTGCCCCTGGGACTATTTGCTTGACCTGCTCCCGAGATATCATATTCCCAAGCAGTTGTTACAATGGATCAAAATACTCTACTCACATCTCTCTGCTCGGGTACTATGTAATGGGGTTCTGTCATTAACTTTTCCCCTCCAACAGGGAAGGAGGCAAGATTGTCCCTTCTCCCCTTATTTGTTTAATTTACTTTTAGAACTACTTATTAGGAAAATTAACAATTCCATACTGATATCCGGTATTTCGATCAATCACTCCCAATACAAATTATCAGTGTATGTCGATGATATTATCCTTCATGTCACTTATCCATCTATATTCATACCAGCTACCCTTAATGTCATCCAAAATTTTGGGGACCTCTCTAATTATAAATTAAACCTAGCTAAAACAGAAGTAATGTCACTTAGTAACTATACCTGAAAAATGGACATTGAACATCTTGGGCTCACCTGGGCGAGGGAAAAAATAAAAAACTAGGGTATATACTTATCCCAATCCAATATTAAAATGAAGCAATATAATTTGGATCAGTTACTCACAAATATCAGGATAGATTTAAACCACTGGATGTTACTTCCTATCTCTCTTTGGGGATGCATCAACATAATTAAGATGAATGTCCTGCCCCATTTGTTATATCCCATCCAAATGCTTAATTATTTTCTTCCTCAATCCTGGTTCCTTCAGGTGCATAGTATTATCTCCAAATTTATATGTAAAAATAAGTCTTCCCGAAGAGCAATTAGCAAATTACAGAAGTCTAAAGAACAGGGAAGATTACAGGTTCCCAATATTTATCACTATTACCTGCCAATTGTGCCGTAGTTTCACAGTGGCTGAAACCCACAGAAGACCCCCCCCCCCATTGTGGCTACAAATAGAAAATCAATCTGTAACTTAACAGGAGTAGACATTAATAGTCTTCCCTATCTGACCATTAATAAAGTCCCTAAACAGTATAAATCCATGCCTATCATGGCCTCTCTTTGGATTCATATGGGTACCTAATAGTAAATGATTCATCTCAACCTATTTTGAAGAAACCCAATTTCAAAAGTGGAGGAAAAGTTATTACTCCATCTATTTGGCCAGCAGGGTGTGGACAAGCGGTAGTAGATCTAACAGAAAACCACAAATTACTTGCCTTTTCAGCTATAAGGGCAAACTACAATTTGCCAGCTTCCTTCTGCTTTAAATATCTCCAGATCTCCCATGAATTAATACAGCATTTTGGTAGTGGCCCTTGGATCGGTACATGCTTGGCCCTATTCTTAGTTCACTCTCCAAGAGACCCTCTTCTCACTATGCTGCCTTTTATTATAAGGAGCTCCATGCATGATGCAGTGAACTAGAAGGTGCCCCTTGTTATATTTGGGATAGGACTCTCCCCCAACCTCTCTGGTTCCTCGTCAATGGTCAAAAATCTGGAAAAGATTATATAAAGACATTAGGTGGGATCGCTATAGATTGCTTCAATTTTATGTATTGCATGACTTATACTGTACAGCTGTAAAGCTTAATAAAATTGGGAACTATTCAACTGAATTGTGTACCAGATGCGGGTCCCAGAGAGGTACCCTTCTTCATATTCCCTTGGAATGTGAGAAGGTACCCCTTTTTGGGAGGCCATCCGATCCAAACTTGACCCTCTACAGGGGCTACAGAATACTTTTCAGCCAGAAATCTGTATTTTGGGAGATTCGGGAGAAACCCTAATAGGAACCCAAAGGAAGCTTATGTCCTTGATATCTCTTTGCTCTAAGAAAATTATATTACGTCATTGGTTAGATCAACAAACCTCCACGTACACAGAGTGGCATAAGGAAATTCTATTCGCTCTACAAGCAGAATATTTCATCGCAAATATATCTAAGCATAGCAATAAATATTAGAAGGTATGGGCACCCTTTCATACCTTATTATCCATTTAGGGTGGATTTGGACCTGACCTGGACCTGTCATAGTGCTGCAAAGGTTAATGATTAATCTTCCATCTTTTCTTTTTTTTTCTCTTGAATGGAAACTGTTCCCAGCTTTATAAAGTGTAGTGGCAATGTGGGAGGGTGGGAGGAGATAAAGTGTTATTAATTTTTCCGTTTCATATATTCTGTTTTGGTATTTAGCTAGTTTTGTTAGATAAATTCAATATTACTCCTGACAGTTATCCCTGGATTTTAATGTTGGATGAAACTACATGTAGGTGTTTTTTTTTTCCTGCAATAACCCACAATCTTGTGTATCACAGGAGTTTTTTTTTTCTCTTTTTTTTAAAGAATCATTATGACTTGTTAAGTACTATTGCTGATTACCTCAGTGTCTGTACAAGTTGAATCGTATACAATACCATAACTGTAACAGTGACTGTAATACCACAATAAAGCTTATTAAATGAAAGTAAAAAGCTTGAAGACAAGTTAGAAGATTTAGAGAGGTGCAGTAGGCCAGTAGGCGCAATAACCTACTGATCCTAGGCTTACCCGAAAAAAGGAAGGCACTGCATCAATATTGTTCCTCTAAATGTTTTATGACAAAATTGCCAGACTGTCACCGAATGGCAGTACATATATCTTTGAAAAGTCACACCGCTCCCTGTGCCTCCTCCACCTGCAGGTGTTCCTCCTCGGCCCCTGATTTTTAAGCTGTTAAATTTCCAGGATAAACAGCATATCCTGGTGAAAACCAAAAAGATACAAGAACTGTTATGGGAGAGGCGCAAAATAAAGATCACTCAAGACTTGCCTCAATCTGTGCAGGCCAAGAGACAATAGCTCCACCCCACATATCTAAGTTGATGGAAGCTGGGAAACTATTTAGAATCAGGTATCCAGCTATACTTCAGGTGAAGCATGCTGAAAAATGTCTCTCCTTTGAAACTTCGGAACAGGCTATGTCAGAGTTAAAATCTATACTACCTGACCTGTTTACATGAAGTGCATCACAAAGCCAGAGGGATGCTTTTGCTTCGTGAAGATGATTTGAGTTTTTGCAAGTAATAAGACATGGGGGGGGGCATTAGACATTTCTAATGCATGGTCAGGGGCATAATGAGGCATGAGGTCACAGGCCAAGTGCCTTTAGCCCCTGACTGTGCGTTAGAAATGTCTAATGCACACCCCCGGAGTGTCGTATTGCACTTATAAAATGGAAACCTGTATTTGTCATAACTGTGACAATCAAAATTCAGAGGTTTAATACAAAATAAAGTTACATGGTGTGTACATTTTTAGATAAAATAGTCCCTCCGCCTGTAATCCTGCATTTGCATAGCTGTAGTTTCTATCCTGTGCTGTAGTTCATTGCCCCCATCACCCCAACACACACACACATTTTATAATGTACTTTTACAACAACCGTTAAAAAAACACAAAAAATGTTCAAAAATGTACTGGCAATTATGGACTTACTGCAGAAGCACATTTGAAAGTCATAAGCCCTCAGTGAATAACCAAGCGGGCGGCTGACAGACTCTAGGAAACTGCGGCTCTGCAGACAGGAGAAACCATCAATTCCTGGTACTGCACATAAAACAGGAGGATTAATGTTCTACTGCTGTGTCTTTAACAGAAAAACAATCTCTGGTGTAGTGGCAGGAAAGGGACACCACTGATGTTTGCGGCATAAATGATTTCTGCTGTAGCAGGGCAAGAGACACCGCCGATGTTTGCAGCATGCGACAAAGTAGGTGAGTGGCATTCTGGATCCCAGCATCTGATGTAACTCCTCCGTATTTTGTTTTTTGCTATTTTTTCAAATTTATCTGGGAACCAGGGGGAGAGAGAGAGTGGATGGACCACTGAAAGGCCAAAATGATAAAATGGTGTTTACTGGCTAGTAGACAGGCAAATGTGGTGATAGTAGTGGAGAAGATGAACGGGATACGGTAGTCATTTCAGTATCCCACATGGTTAGAATTCACTTCTGAAAGCTGAAAAAAAAGTTTCCTGATACAGATTATATTTATTATTGGCAGGCAACTAAGACAAGGAGGAATGACAGTGCGTGTCTGGTGGGTGGTCGGGGGGGGGTGAGACAAGAGCTTAGATCTAATGGGATGGCTGATTTTGTGGTGCAAGCCTGATCATTTTAAAGCAAGAAAATAGATGTGCAGGATGTTTTTTTGGCCGTTCATGGAGCTATTTAGTAATGGCAGTGTGTGGCAGCTAAGAATACTACTGGCAGGGCAGACTGGCAGCTGGATGGGGGGGGCTATAGTTTTTGGTAAAAGCGAGTGGCGGAGACTGGAAGCAGGTGAGAATACAAGCACATTGGTGGTGGTACAGAGAGCCGTGATTGGAAAATAAAGAAAGAAACTGTTTTTAAAAAATTGGGTGTATATTACTAAAAAACCTACTACTAAAATGAATGCTGTGGCTTCCCATAGACTTTAGAACTGGCAGATGGCAGCAGCAATTCTTAACTGATTTCCTCACTAAGACAGTAACAAAATGTTGGCATCTTAAAACATCAACATTCTAAACAACACATTGATATAAGTTGTACTAGGTCCATTTTCAGAGTACTTGTTTTTATCTGTGCATTAGATGGATCTAATGCACAGGTAACAGCCAATCAGGCCACAGGATTTCGTCTTCTCATTTTATAACCACTTTTATGGTCTCTTTGGTCTTCAGTCCAAATCAATGACCCTTACCTTCTTTTCTCTGAGAAGCAACTGGAAAGTTGATTTTCTGTGCCACTTAATCAAGGTCATTGATACTGGGGAAGTGCCCTATCTCTAGTGCCCGTTTTATGCTTGAAGTGGCCTTAAAAGGATTTGATGTTACCCACCAGGTACTGGGGGTCAATCCACATTAAAGTATTTCACATTGGCCTGGTGGTGCTGAGGGTTGAGGCACTGGATGCCACACCTTGCACCACACCGGCGACCCTGGTTCGGGAGCGGACTCGGGTCAATGAGGGTCAGCAGGGAGGGAGAAGGATTGAGCACCCAAAGGCAGCTCTCCTTCTCCGGGGAGGGGGGGTACTGTACTCTCTGCTGCATTACCACCACCTGATGGGGAAACCTCAGGGTGGTCAGTGCAGTTGGGGAGATGTTGCACGTAAGGGTAGATGTTGGCAGGGGACTGACTTTGACGTGCGTCTCTACGCACACCGGCAGTCTTGTCCGCATTGCATGCCAATGTTAGGGGGATGCACCAGAACATCAGGAAAAATCCTGCCCTGGTCTAGGCAATAAGCCTCAGCATCAGTCCTGAGGCAGCACCCAAAAGAGAGCAGACTCCAATGTATGCACTCCCAGTCATTGTTCGGGGGAGATATGGGGGATCTCCACTGCCCTGCCCGGAGGGTAATCCGAGGCTCTGCAGGTATGTGGGCAGTGTTAGTACTCTAGGGGCAGACTACTCAGAGGAGCTGCAGATGGGGACCTACAAGGGGAGCTCAGAGAAAGTGATAGTGGCAGAAAGTAGGAGAGATAAAGAAAGAGTGAAAAAAAAAGTATTTCACTACAGTTTGCAAACTCCTTACGCAGCCACAACTTGGTTCCTTTTAATTTCTATTAGTGGCATGAATGGACGAGTCCTTTTCTTTTATTTATTCCTAATAGATGAGGCTTATGGCCACTTACTTTAACCTTTTTCAATGGTATCCTATGGATTCTTATATGCACATGTGGGGCAGGTACTGACAATTCAGTGTGGCCTGTTTGATTTAGTTAGACTGTAATTTCCTGGACTGTAACTGCCCAGAGATAGCAATGGTGGACTATAATTTTTATGTTTGCTTGTGCACATGTGCAAGAAACAATATGTGGCAGCTTAGGAGAGAAGCAGGTTGTGGAGGTGGCACTGTGACAGCCAACAGAGGCATTGCATTTGGGGGCTTGGCACTGGTGGATCAATGGAGGCACATTGTGCTGATGACACTGGCTTCCAAAAGTGCCACCAACTTGTAACATTTTTGCCGCAGCAATCAGGGGCTGCCTCATCATTGCAGTATCAGCCATTCCGCTGCAATAAGGGAGCAACCCGTCATTGCAGGGCAGAACGTTACCTAGTGTAATATTGTTTGTGAACATGGTGGCAGCTTGCTGCCATTTTCACAAATAATATTATCCAGCCCCCACTTTCGAGGGGGTGCCCAATCCCCTTCAGCAGCATGTGCCACCCCCTAAAACAGTCTTTGTTTGCCGATGGGAACCCCAATCCCTGTCAGCTTCAGTCCTCTGTCCCAGTTTAATTTGTTGAGAGGGGTGCCCACTCCTGTTGGCATAATGTCCCCCTGTCCCAGTTTGATCTGTTGATGGGGGAGCCCACTTCCCATTGGCATAATGTCCCCCCCCAAAAAAAGTAGGCTTGTGCCGAGGGGGATGCCCAATCCCTCTCAGCTCTTGTGTCCCTCTATATGTGCTGATGGAGGTGTCCAATCCCCATCGGCTACAGCTGCCCTAAAAAAAAAAACACTTGGTTAACATGCTGGAAGTCCACCCGAGTGTGCCAAATGTTCCTGTTAAAAAAGAAAAAGTCCTGCGATGTTTTTTTTTTTTTTACTTGTAAATAAGAAAACTGTCCCTCGTTGAGTCTGGTTGCCCCGCCCAGCCCACCCACCCTCTACACACCCTGTCTCCCCACACCAACCCTTACCCCATACTTACCTCCGGAGCCCTGTGCGATGATCTTCGGTGGACCGGGAACACGTCTGCACTCTTCAAAGCCGACCACAAACTAAAGAAATGCTGGTAAGCTGTATAATGGTATAAATAGGTTTTTTTTTCAACTTTGGTGCATATCTCAGGCATGTTTGGGAATTGTGGCACCAAATTTTCAACATGGGGTTACTGGGACTCCTCCTCATGAATTCAGCTACTGTCATGGAATTACTCTGTCCTGAAAGGTGATTTCATGGTCACTGCACGGGAGCACCTTTTGGGACTGATTAATGAAATGACAGTGCCAGTGTTCATGAGGTGGCCTCCCAAAAAGTCTATGTTGCAAATTTGGTGGAAAAAATCCAAGAAATGCCTGTTTTACGAGCATGCATTGTGCAGTTGCTATGCAAGCTTGTAACTTTGTGAATTTGCAATATTTTCACTCCAGATTTTCAACATGACCATTTGCTGGACCTCCTTATGAACAGTATAGCTGTCATTTTTCACATCCTGGCCGACATGTGTTTTCGCACTTCAGGTGCAGAATAGGGCGGTCACTGTCAGAAATCAGTGTTTGGGACACATTAAGAAAATCACAGTGACACTGTTCATGAGCAAAGGTCCTAAAATGCCTATGTTGAAAATTTTTGACAAAGTCCATAAAATGACTGTGTTATGGCGTGCATTGTGCAGTTTCCGCATACTCATAACGCACATTTGCAATATTCTCACTCAGATTTTCAGCAATGCTATTTTTCCACACCTCCTTATGAAGAGTACAGCTGTCATTTTTCACATCCTGACCAAATGTGTTTTTGCACTTCCAGCACAGAATAGCGTGGTCGCTGTGGGAAATCAGTGTTTGGGACACATTAGGAAAATCACAGTGACACTGTTCGTGAGCAGAGGTCCTAAAATGCCTATATTGAAAATTTGGTGACGAAAGTCCATAAAATGACTGTGTTACATGCATGCATTGCGCAGTTTCCACGTATGCTCAAAAGTGCGAGCATTTTTAATATTACCACTACAGATTTTCAACATTGCCATCTCTTCACACCTCCCGATGGATGGCACAGCTGTCATTCTTCAAATCCTGCCTGATTTGTGTTTTCGTACATGTGGTGCAGAATGGCACGGTCACTGTTGGAACTCAAAGTTCGGGACACATTGACAAAATCACACTGTCACTCTTCATGAGAAGAGGTCCCAAATGCTTTCATGAGGTAGGGATACAAAAAGGGCATGTTGAAAAATTGTAGTGCAAATACCAACAAACGCCTGAGGCGTAAGGGTTTCTAACCATAATGTCCCACCCTGGACAGACTGACAGGCATCGGGGTGTGCCTTTGGGTTGCCGACTGTACTGCTTATGCCATCCCACTCCCACCCCCCCAGCCACTGACAGGCATCGAGGTGTACCTTGGACTCTTCTGCCCCAGATTTCACCCCATTCTGCTATGCTGCACCCATTTCAGCATATGTCCTTATGGAATGGGGTGACTGTAAAGCCAAACACCCCAAGGCACACCTCAACATGTGTCGGTATCTGCAGAATAGGGTGAGGTGACATGGCCTGACCATCATGGATGACCACCCAAACACTTAACCCAATGCCTGTCAGTCTCTACAGGATGGAGATGGGGTTGGCGTGAAGTTTAATACTTCACTGTCATTCCTATTCTGCATCTGTCTAACTCCTGCATTTCCAATACTAATACCAGCAAGCAAACATTCGGCATTGACAAATGCTTGTTTCTTTTAGTATCCAGTATGCTCTGCACGTTTATTGCCCACAGAATATGTGGGTGGACTGTCTTACATGCAGGCCACTATTCTCATTCTGATACAAACAGATGTTATGTTTATAGTAGACATTTACCCAGTTTAAGATATGTGTAATTCATGACATAAGCTGTGCATAACCTTTCTCATTACTGGTTTTATTGTTACTCAATATAAGATTTTTGTGGGGGGGGGATCATGATTGAGCCTTCTCAGTCCAGCACTGTAAACATCACATGATGGTGTATTGAAGGTGGTACAATTAGTTACAACTGGGGTTAGATAGTGTGACTTGAAAAGGGGGGTTGTGTTTTATTGTTGGTTATATATGGGATTTCCGTGGAGTGGGGAGGGGACCGGGGGGAGGGTTTTTTTGGGGTGAGATTCTGGGGGGTTGGGTTATTACTCTGTTTCCATTGTTCAGTCTGTATTTTGATTTTGGGATATGTGGGGTGGGAAAGTTCTGCGCATTAAGGGGATACAGTTTAGGGTGTCAAGGGAAAAGGGTTAACCAGATGTGTTTGGAGGGTGTGTCCTTATCATATTTCCCTATGTTTATATTTTACAAGTTATATGAGTAACCCATATACATTTATCAGTTGGAATATTAAAGGGGCCCAAGATAAGCACAGAGACTAATGGTGTTATGACCCCTTCAACACCTTGGGGCCAAAATAGTATGTCTGCAGGAAATCCAATTTCATAGGGATGACATCTCACTTTTTCGTAAAAGTTGGGTAGGGAAAGTCTTTGGAGCTTGTGCCTTCACAGAGTGAGGAGGCACAGCAATATTAATAGTTAAATCAGTCCCTTTTACTATGCTGCATTAGTGGTGGAACCCCTCCAGACGATATATCATCCTCCAGGACACCCTCGAATCTTTTCCTTGGAATCGGTATATGGTCCGAATGTGGACTCACCACAATTTTTTACCAGTATTCTATCTCTGGTGACATTTGATTCCCCTATGTTAACTATATTGGGTGGGGATTGGAACCTGGTGCTCCAGCCTGACCTGGACTGCTCGGACAACAAGAGGGTAGGCCTATCTCCAGCACAGCGAGCACTGAGGGACCTCATGACTGGCACGGAAACAATAGATATATGGCTTACCTTGTATCCTAAGGAACGCCAATACACCTACTTTTCTCCACCCCACAAGACCCTATCCTGAATAGACTATTTCTTGTCCAGCTTCTTCTGCCTGCCAGGTATACTAGACGTAGTTATACATCACAGAGTTTTATCTGACCATTCCCCAATTAGTCTATCTTATCTACTGGGTCCAGGCATCCGGAGAGACTCGCTTTGGTGCCTTAATACCCTGCTTCTGCAGAGTACCTCCTCAACAAATCATGTACAAACTTTTATCTCTATATTCCTGGAGACCAACACAGGTTCAGTCTCTAGAGTGGGCACTGTCTGGGATGCGCTGAAGTGCACCCTATGTGGTGAATTTATTCGCCTAGCATCCATTTGATTCCACAAGAACAGAGACAATCTAAACCCACTATTGGCAGAAACATATCAGCTTGAACACTCTCTTGACTGCTCTTCCCCTGACTCAGAGTGGGCTAAGCTGCATCTCCTACAATCCCAATATGCAGATATTATGGCACAGAAGGCTGAGCTCACTTTACATCGCACCAAGTTAAAGTATCTAGAGTCAGGTGAGCAGGCTGGTAAGCTGTTACCCCTCAGGCTTAAACAAGCTGAAGCGGCCAGGTTTGTGCCAGGCTTGCGCCCAACCCTGGATGAGGAAATAGTCACAGATCCCAGAAAAATAGTTGCTATTTTACGGAAGTATTACCAAAGATTATACTCAACAGAGGATTCACCTGCTCTGCCTGGTCAATCCATCACAGATCACCTTAATTCTGTTGATTTACCTGCTTTATCCCCCCACTCTATGGCTGATCTAGGCACCCCGATCTCAGCAAGTGAAGTGGGACAAGCAATCGAACACTTACCCTTGGACAAGGGCCCTGGACCAGAAGGCCTCCCTAATAATCTATATAAGGCCTGCTTCCCCCAATTAGTGCCACTACTAGCAGAGGTTTATAATTCCTGGTTTGAGAATGGTGTGAAAAATCATACCTTTTTAGCTGCCCTGATAACCCTTATCCCTAAACCGGGCAAAGATCCATTACATCCAGGAAATTACCAACCGATCTCTCTCTCCTTAATTCGGATGTCAAAATCTTAGCTAAAATCCTTGCTAACCAACTAACTCCAGTTATGGGAGGAGTCATTGGACAAAAACAAGTGGGCTTTCTGTTGGGAAGGTCCTTACTGGATCATCTGAAGAAACTGTTGCACTTGATCTTGGCATCAGGGAAGTTCGAAGTGCCTGCTGCTCTAATCTCCCTTGATGTCAAGAAAGCATTTGATTGGGTCTCCCGGGAGTTCTTATTTGGCTCCCTTAGTCACTTTGGAGTACCTGACGACTTCATCAAATGGGTTCAACTCCTGTATTCCTCTCCCATGGCCCAGATTTGGTGCAATTGATGTCTATCCAGTTCTTTTCCCCTGCAATGGGGGACCCGTCAAGGCTGACCACTTTCTCCTCTCCTATTTAACTTTGATTTGGAACCCCTACTACATAGACTAGTTAATGCCACGTTCCTGAAAGGCATCCAATTACAGGAAAAGTACTATACTCTTTTGGCCTATGCGGATGACTTGTTATTACATATGCAGTCTTCACCAATCCTGCTCTACTTGAGGAACTGGATAGATTTTCCAACATCTCCTCTTATAAACTAAACCTTTCCAAGACAAAGATATTTCCTCTCAGTAATCGGCTTGCCAGGGTTGACCTTGTTGATCTTGATATGTCCTAGAAACCCAAGACCCTTACATAACTAGGTATTCAAATAGCTTGTGACATCCCCACCATGGTTAAGAAGAATTTCACGAAGTTGGTAACAAGCACTGAAAACTGATCCAGACAGATGAGGAACACTCCGATTATCACTTTGGGGCTGCATTAGTATCCTCAAAATGAACATGCTATATCGCCTACATTACCTATTAGGGATGTTGGGCTGTTTTCCCCACAAAATCTGGTTTGCCCATCTTCAAAAAATGCTCAATGCCTTCCTGTGGAAGAACAAGGTAGTAAGCAGGTCATATGGCAAACTTATGGTGCCTAAATTACAAGGTGACCTAGCTCTCCCCTCTATCTTCAACTATTATGGGGCCAAACACATCAGTAAGATAGCACTCTGCATGTGCAGCTCACCTGTACAAAACCCCAACTCTTATTCCCCCATCTGGTTAGAAATAGAAAGGGCCCTAGCGAATAGGTTCCATAGCTCCCTTCCAGGTCTGGTATATCAGTTTCCCTCTCATCTTCCACGCCCCCTGAAGAATTCTCCTGTTGGATGGTCCCTTCGGGCACTATACCAAATCCAAACCCATTTAGCACTGAGCTGGCATAGATCTCCTAGTCAACCCATATTAAATAATTTCCATTTTCAGATTGGTCACCATACTATACCAGCTTCTTTCTGGCCTCAGTTGGAAAATTGTACTCTGACTAATTTTGTTCAAGGTGACACCCTAATCTCTTTTCACATCCATCAGCTTCAGTTTCAGCTTGGCAATAAAGAGATATTCAAGTTCTGGCAGATAAAAAATGCCATACTTGCATTTCTGGGTCCTAAACCCTGGCCCCTCCCAGCCAGGGAAGATTTCCCTTTCTTTTCTCCAAGAGGCTAATAAAACACATGCTGTTTCCAGAGTATATAAACGCTTCCAATCCCTAGACACATCTCTCCCATCTGGAATCTGCTATTACTGGGTCCAGGCACTGTCCCTTCCTGCAGATGCTACTTTCTGGGGAACAGCTTGGAAAACAATATATAGATTTATTAAGCAAGATATGCTGTGCTTGATTCAATTTAACATTATGCATAACCTATAGTACACCACTATCAAGTTACATAAAATAGGAAAACTTATGTCCCCTATATGTTCCTGCTGTGGAGATGCTCCTGGCTCATTGTATCACCTACTCGAGAGCTGCCCGAAGTCTCAGTTGTTCTGGAACTCCATAAAATGATTCCTAGACCCTCTTTTGGGACTGGAGCCATTATTCACCCCAAAATGTTGCCTGTTATCATTGTACCCTCCTGGAACACATTGAATCAGGAAAGCCTGTCTAGGCCTTGTGTCTGCTACAGCAAAATTAGTACAGTAGCCCCTCACTATAATGAACGAATATGGCGAATATTGGCTAGTACAAATGTGAGCTTTGGATCCCATCGGCTGCTAGATGGCGCTATAAAATTGTGTAATTTAACAGCTGTGTCAGAAGGACAAAATGATGGCTACCACATTACAGTTGCTGGATCAGACTAACACTGAAAATGAGATTGATCAGTGGTTAACTGGAGATGACACAGCAGATACCATTGAGACAATGACAGATGCTGAGATTCTGTCTGTCATCTTGAGTAAGCAGGAAGCAGACCAAGGAGAGATTTGTGAGGAGACATGCGAGGACGAAGAGGAGAGCGAGGATGACTGTGAGATCCCACCATCACCACACTCACTGACTCACATCAAGGCAATCCATGGTCTAGAGAGTGGGCTGGAGTAGCTTTCCAGTCAGGAAGTAGACCCCATTAAAGTGAACCAGCTTAGACAGCTGGTATCCTTTGTTAAGGATGTGGCAGCAAACAAGCGCTCGAGACAGATGAAGGTTAACGACTTTTTTGGCATCAATACAACTGATAAGTAGAAAGCAAAAGCACAAAATAATAGAGCACAAGCACAAGCAGATAACAAAAAAAAAAATACACAAAGCACACTAAGCACAAAGCCCTAGGCAATGCCACTGCAAAGTCATGATCAAAAATTAAACTAGAGTACATGATATCAATACAGATAGCGTCCCTCTCTTTAATGAATGATGTGTAATAACGAATGGCTGTACTGGCTCCCAAGCCATTTGTTATAGCGAGGGGCTACTGTAATGTTAAGACACTGGAAAGAAGATTTTCTTCCCTCTGTCTTAGAATGGTATAGAGAAAACCTGTTAGCAATTCAACTGGAGAAACACATAGCCAATATGCGACATAGACCTTCCTTCCTTCTTTCAGTCCACATGGGAGCCCCTGTTCACCCTACTTTCTCTTTGGAGGCCACATGCTGATAACCCTAGCTCTTACTAAGCCCCTATAATTCACCTTTCTCTTTCTCTGTCTGGTGCACAGATCTTTGGGGAGGAGAAGGGGGATTTTTGGAGGGGGGGTCTTGGGATGTGTCTTATTGTTTGTTGCTTATTGTGATTGTTTGCAGCTCCCTGCTGTACCGATGTAGTATTCTTCAATATTTGCTGCACAAAATTCAATAATGTATACTGAATTAAAAAAAAACACAAAAAAATATAAAAATACAACAAAAATCTGGCCTGTCCTCTTTACACTCTTTACAGCTTTGTAACTTTCATAATCCTTTATCCCACCCCCCAAAAAGAAAAAGAAAAGTGTAAAAATACCACCCAAAAATTCTGTCTTTTCTATCTGTCTGCTATATTTCTTAAATTCCTACCTATACGAGTTATCTAAATTTCATGTCTGCATCTGCCTGTCTCTTTTTCGTAATTTTTCTCAACTACCAGAATATTTCACACTTTAGGACAGTGGTACTATGCTGTGTGTTGATAGAGTCCCTCATCCAGGAGCAACAGCAGCTGAGCTGGCCTCATTGCATGAGTAAGAGGGGGGACCTCCACCTCCAGCTGACTGAGGTCCAGCAGAACATGAAAGTGTTTCTTGCAAACTAAGAAAACCTATTGGTGGTCCTGGAGGAGGTCCACCATGGTGGTATAGGTGGTAGTGGTGTTTGCTGTGGGGCCATGTGATATCTTTTTTTTATTAATATATTCCTTCCTGTTTCTGTTCCTTTATGTCCTATCCCTTCTATATCCTATCACACTCATTGATTATCAGTGTGTACACTTTTTATTACTGCTCAGTGACAGTTGAGTCGGCACCGACCGCTGAGGTAAGAGGAGGGTTCTGTTTTGGGATGGGGGAGCAGGGGGTGGGCACTACCTGCTGGGGTGGAGGTGGGGGGTTGGAGACCACTAAACCACCAGGGAAGGGGTCATTAATATGTATTACAAAATGGGGTCACATCAGGAGTAGGGGATGGGGGAATGTTAGAACACTAAGGAAGGGGGCAATATTACATTTTTTCCAAACAGTTCACATCAGTGCTCATGAAGGGGACAACCAGAACACCAGGGAAGGGGCAATACTATTTTTTTTAAAATGGGTCACATAGCTGATTGGGGGGATCACCTCCCACGGCACATTGCCGCAAACAGGCAACTCTCCTAGAGCAAAATTTTCCAAGTATCCTTAGACCAGCCCAGGCTAATCTAAGGGTACTCAGAATTTCTCCTTCTGGGAGAGTTCTGAAAATTCTACACTCAGGGATGTAACAGCTTGCATCTGCCACATGCCCCTAGCACCGTGTCAGAGCCCATTTTTGGGGGCACAGGTAGCACAAGCCCCATTTGGGGCAGACAGCCTGTGGCTGACATAGGCCCCCTTTGTGGATCACTCTCAGGGCAGCATTTGGCACAAGATGCACTTTGCACCAACCACTGGGATGCAAGCTCCTTGTGCCACCCAGGGAGCTTTGAGAATCAGGAGCAATTTCTTTGTAAACACAATTTGTAAACATATGTTGTCACTGTTTCTCTCCTTGCAGAGATTCATTAGGGAGATTCACTGCTGCAGCTGTATGGGTGTATTGCACATGATTATTTGATTTCAGAATCTTGCATAGCATGGGAAGTTTTTTGTTTCTTTTTTTCCTTTTCCTAAAATCATTGGACCATGACCGTACAGCAAGAATCATGATAACAGTTGTCTTCTCCTATTTCTCCCATTTTAGGTATTTCACATATGCGCAGTAAACTTGTCATTGCACAGTGAGGCATGCAATCAGTTGGAGGAATGTTTTAAATGATGACGCACTGCAGAGGACATGCTGACTATACACAATGTACAGCGCTGGAGGATAACAAACTGCAAGCGGGAGTACTTGGCAAGGTTGAGCCCATGAAAGCGAGCTGACGGAAATTATAAGGTGGCAATGGCTTGCTTGTTGTAGAAGGACTTGGTATTCTTGCTGCTGGCATGATGTCTCACTGTACGACCAGTTGTGAAAACAAAATACAAATTATTTAGACACGCTAATACAATCCATTCTGGGTCGCAGTAGACCTGTGAAAGGAAAACATAATTAAAAAAGTAGAACAGAATATAACTTTCTAAAAGAATACCTACCGTTGCATAGGTGATGGCCTGGCCTTGAATGTTGCCCAGTACAAGATGGATGAACTGTCACCTGTGAAGAAAGAAAGAGATATTATTTAGCAGGACTTGGCATGGCCAGTGTGTCACTGTTCACCTGTAGAATGAAAAAGATAAGATAAAAAATTATGGCCAGAAAAAAATCATGGCATGCACTTACCATCAAATTACTGTTGGCCATGTCATATAATGGCACCATAGTTCCACAGCAACTAGTTTTGCAGGAAGACACATCCTTACTCCATGGCTTGTGCTGTGTTGTCTAAAGTGAGAGGGAGACAAAAGGAAAAGAAACATACATTTAAAGTA
Source organism: Neoceratodus forsteri (assembly GCA_016271365.2). Lineage (NCBI taxonomy): Eukaryota > Metazoa > Chordata > Ceratodontiformes > Ceratodontidae > Neoceratodus > Neoceratodus forsteri. The sequence goes on along the minus strand of CM028133.1, from coordinate 590,444,603 downwards.
GCAGTATGTGTTACTGACTACTGTATATAGTTTTCTTCAGCAATAATATTTGTATGTCACATATATTAAAAATCCCCATGTTGCTTTGCTCCTTGAGGGGGTTAAGTCGGGGGTGTTTGGGGAGTTTGGGGTCTTGGGCCAAGTGTCAGACAAAGCAGGTTGTGGCTTATGGGGGTGGTAGTAGGGCCGAAAAAAAAAATCCCCATGTTGTTTTTCATTTTATTTCAGTCCTGAGTGAAGTTACAGGATTTTGAACTGTTTAACATTACCTAGTCCTGTGCCATGCACACCATGAAGAAATGAAATATTGTGACATAGTGCTATGTTCTTTACAATATTAGAAACATGTGTTAATAACATCCTAATACATGGGGTATCCTCAATAGAACAAATTTTAACAAACTGTGAATGGTGTCCATCATTAATGATGTGAGTCATTAATTACAACATTAACTGTAAAAGCGCTTTTGGAATATCTGTGAAAACTAAGAATGATTAGAGCATGATGATGATTTAGGATGTCAGAAATAAATTATTTTACGAAATAGTACAGGATTACTTTTTTGGTGACCAACAAAGACTGATGCTTTAAATGAAATGAATTTACCATTACAGCATAGACACCTGGCTTTTTCTGAAGATCAGGTGTTCATGTTTTGATGGGCTCAGTGTGGCTGTAGGTTTGGCTTGATTCACATGCTGGCTGTTGGGACTGTTGGCAGGATGGCTTCCAGGTGGTCTGCTGGGATGGCTAAGTGGATGGCTGGTTGGATTACTGCCACTGACAGGATGACTAACAGTAGGCTAGCTAGTGGGATTACTGTCACTGGCTGGATGGCTAACAGGGGGTTTACTGGTGGGATTACTGTAACTGGCAGGATGACTAACCATGGGTTGGCTGGAGGGATTACTGTCACTGGCAGGATGGTTTACAGGGTGCTGGCTGGTGGGATTAGTGATGGCTGGAGTGCTGGCTACCAGGATGTATGCTGGCTGGGTGAAGCAATCATTATAAATGTTATGCTGTGCCTATGGCCAAGACATTACATATAACCCAGGGCAGATGGTGATCACACTGTTGAATGTACAGACACATGTCACAAGTTGTGGAAAATATTGACGGGGAAAAAAATCTATCACAAAAGGAAAAAATTAAACTTATCAGGTGGAAAGGAGGGCTCTAGAGACCTTTTTCTAATTTAACCATTGTGTGGAGGAGTTGTGGGATAACAGATGGACCAGACACCGAACTTCAAGTTCAACACACAATCTCTGTGTGATGTTTATTCAAAATGCAGAGGATAACCTTCAGCAATGGCATATCCCTTCTTCAGTACATCAGTTTGTAGCAACAGGCTATGCAAGTCTTTCATATATACTTGGCCAAAACTTACTGACTCACTGATCTCTGATCTCAACATTGTAAGTGAAAACCCTTCATCCCTATGTAGGCCTTGTTTGCTTGGGTAGTGTGGGCTCAAAAAAAAAAGTTATAGACAAAGAACTTCAATGCAGAATAACTGAAAAAACGGTTACCCCAAAGGGCATAGGCAACAAATCAAGTTTCAAAGAAACACAGCATCATACTTTCATAATGCAAAGCATCGTGGGATATATGCAGATCACCATGACATTTCAGACTGGTTCAGTTTACAGCAATTTACATGCATTTTAAGTAGCACAACTAACTTAATTTCTGTAATAGTCACCTAGTACTTTTTACCATTATTAAAAACACCTAGTGCTATGGTATTTTCTACATCTACAGGTATCTCAGAAGAAGCCAGAAGGTGAAGGAAGGAAACATATTCAATTCAGTGCTTCAGAGTAACTGGTAACTGGTATTTTTCTTTTAAACTTAGATTGTAGGCTTGTAGTGACACTATACTTTCTTTCTGTGTTGTCTTTACTTATAATTGTTTTTGGGCTGTTGAAAATTTAAAAAATAGTGGTGGTGTAATTCTGTGCTGTCTTTAATTGCTGCAAATTTTTGCCCCCCCACCCCTCCCCAACTCTTAATTATATGCCCTGATAAATCTGATTGACAGGAGCTAAACACAGGGTATAGTAAGAGGTGTGAAGTAGGAGGGCATAAGGGGAAGAAGACCACCCTCAGCACGACAAGTGTTTTGACTCATTTATTTATTTATTGGTTTTTTTCCTTAAAAAATATGTATCTGAGGATCAGTTACAGGATTTTTAGTACTGTAAATAAATAAAAAGAGAACCAAGAGAGCTTCAGTAGCAGATAAGTAGTGGAATTGCAGTATAATGTGGAGTGGTGCAATGCAGTGGCTGTGGGCAGCCATATTCAGGCAGACCTTCTGACACTGAGGTGCTGCCTATCTGCATGCATCTCGGGACTGCGGGATGAGGTAGCCAGACTCAGAGTGGAAGTAAACTGGGTCAGGAGTACCATCACCCTGTCCAGGAACCACCCCAGTCCAATGCAGCTGCCTCAAAGGATGCCGAGAACGAGGAGCACTTGGATGACAGTGGCTCAGGGAGGGTTAGAGCAGTCAGGCAGAGGCACATCCCAGATCCTATTCCTCTCAAGAACTCACATGCCACACTGGCAAATGAGGACAACCAAATAGAGGTACCCAGGGAAGTGGAAGGAAAGGATGTGGAGGTTAGGCAAGGAGGTGACCTCAGTGGGAAAGCAGTGGACCCCAGAGGAGGAGGAAGCAAATCCTGGTGGGGACTCCATCATAAGAGGGATCCAGCTAGGAACACAGGAGGGGAGGACAGGGAGGTGAGGTGCTCACCAGGTGCCACGGCATGGAGGATGGAAGGAAGATCCTGGGGATCACTGGGAAGGCAAGACGGTAGGGTGAGCTGGATGTCATTATCCACCTAGGTACTAATGACCTGGCAAATGGGGAGCCAAAGGAAGTTCAGGAAGAGTTTAGGAAACTGGGGAGGGTCTCAAGCAAGTAGCTACTTCTGTCACTTTCTCAGAAGTACTACCTGTGAGAGGCAAGGAGAGCATAGGAGTGCATGCACCAGGAACTTAACTCATGGTTGAAGAACTGGTGCTGTGAGGAAGGGTTTGATTCATTGTGGTGACTGGGGACCCATCTGGAGGGATGGAGGTTTATTCAAGCCTGACGGCCTACATCCATCCTGGAGGGAATCCAAGCACTCAATGATAAGTTTAAATGCTACATTGAAAGCATTTAAACTAGCAAAGGGGGTGGCAGGCCAGCAAGGACGGTACCTACTTGCTCACCCCCCACAGCTAGTAAGGGAACCAGTGAACCAGAGGATGGCTATCTCTGCAAAGCAGTGTGCAAAAGATGGAGATTAGTGTCCAAAAGGTGGATAAGCAGAAAAGGGCAAAATTCAGCAGAAGGGCAGACAGCAAGGAGAACCAGGGATAAATGACAACCAAGGAAGGGGCTGGAGTAGAACAGTGAAGCAGTCTAGGAGGTCAAATCATGGAAAGCCATGTGTGCAAATGCCAGGAGCCTTAGCAACAAGATGGAAGATCTGGAGGCTGTCATGGTACAGTCAGACCTGGACATTGTGGCCATCACTGAAACCTGGTGTAATGATAACCATGACTGGGAGATGGCCATACCTGGCTACAACATATTCAGAAGAGACAGAGCAGGCAGGAAGGGAGGAGGAGGGCACTGTATGTGAAAAATGACATAAGGGCCACACAGATCCAGGAGGAACAAATGGGGAGAGATACTGTGGGTTAAGCTGGAAAGGAAAATGGGGCCAGCTATCCGCACAGGTGTGGTCTATAGACCACCAGCCCAGGAGGAAGAAACAGATAGGGAGTTGATGCTAGCCATCCAAAGGATGGCAGACAAGGGTGAGGTAGTACTGGTTGGAGACTTCAATATACCAGACGTGGACTGGAGCATCCCAGCAGCAGCATCAACTAGAGCAGATTTATCCTGGACTCCTTCAGGGGTGCCTTCCTCAAGCAACTGGTCATGGAACCAACTCGGCAGAAGGCAATACTGGACCTTGTGCTCACAAACAGGGACAGTGTGATGGGGGTAACAGTGGGGAGCATCTGGGCAACAGTGACCACCAGTCATTGTGGTTTGAAATCACAGAAAGAGCAGAACCAAACCACACAGAAACGCGTATCCTGGATTTTAGGGGGGCAGACTTTGGGAAAATGGGGAGGTGCTTGAAAGAGGCATTAAGGGGAATGGGACAGGAATCAGGGGTTGAGGAACAGTGGGCAGTATTTAAAATGGGATTATAAGGACAACAGAATTATGCATTAAGCAGGTTAGCAAGAGGAAAAGGAAGAGGAGACCATTATGGTTTTCCAAAGAGGTAGCAAAGAAAGTGAAAGCCAAAAAGATTGCATTCAGGCAATACAAAAAGACACAGGCAGAGGGGGATAGGGAGAAGTACCAGGAGAAACAAAGGGAGGCAGGGAAGTCAGTAAGGGAAGCCAAAGCTCAGACAGAAGAACACATTGCAAAATCAGTGGTTAAAGGGGACAAAACCTTTACAGGTACATAAGGAAAAAAGAAGGACAAAGGAGGGATAGTGAGACTGAAGGGGAGGATGGGAGCCGTGGAGGATGACAACAGTAAAGCTGACATATTGAACAGGTATTTCTGCTCAGTCTTTACTAAGGAAGAGGGGGGTAATGGGTCTGAAGGGAGTACAAGGGGTGAGAATGGTGCAGAAATGGACACAAGTCCCTTTACACGAGAAAGGGTCCTGAAGGAACTGGAAGTAATAAGAGCTGATAAAGCAATGGGGCCAGATGGGGTGCACCCCAGGGTCCTTAAAGAACTAAGAGAGGTGGTGGCTGAACCTCTGGCTATCCTGTTCAGCCAATCACTGGAAACAGGGAGGTACCCAAAGACTGGAGGACAGCAGATGTAGTCCCCTATACAAAAGTGGGAACAAAGAGGAAGCAGGGAACTACAGACCAGTCAGCCTCACCTCGGTAGTGGGAAAGATCATGGAAGCACTACTGAAGGAGAGATTGGTGGAACATCTGGTTGTCAATGGACTACAGGACCCAAGGCAGCATGGTTTCACCAGGGGGAGGTCATGTCAGACCAACCTCATTGAATTTTTTGACTGGGTGACTAGGGAGGTGGATCAGGGGAGGGCAGTGGACATGGCCTATCTGGACTTCAGCAAGGCCTTTGACACTGTGCCACATAGAAGACTATTACACAAACTGGGGAATATGGGTGTGGGCAGGACAGTAGTGTGGTGGGTAGGTAACTGGCTGGGTGGCAGGACACAGAGGGTGATGGTAAATGGCTGTCACTCCACAGAGGGAAGAGTGACCAGTGGGGTACCACAGGGATCAGTGCTGGGACCGGTCCTATTCAACATCTTCATCAGTGACATTGCACAGGATCTAGAAGGCAGAATTTCACTGTTCGCTGATGACACAAAGCTCTGTAACAGAGTAGACACACCAGAGGGTGTAGACAGAATGAGAAGGGACCTGCAGAAACTTGAAGAATGGTCAAGGGTTTGGCAGTTGAAATTCAGTGCAAAGAAGTGCAAGATAATGCATATGGGCACAAAAACCCTGGCACAATATATCAGTTGGGGGGTGAGGATATAGCATGCACCAAGCAGGAAAGGGATCTTGGGGTTGTCATCTCTGATGACCTCAAGGTAAGAAACAGTGTGACAAGGCATCAGGTAAACAAATAGGATGCTGGGATGTATAGGCAGGGGCATCACCAGCAGGAGAAAAGGGAGGTCATAATTCCCGATACAAGACACTAGTGAGGCCCCACCTGAGTACAGTGTAAGTTCTGGAGACCATACCTACGTAAGGACATAGACAGGGTAGAGAGGTTCAGAGGAGGGCAACAAAGATTGTGCATGGGTTGCATCACAAGTCCTATGAAGACAGGTTGAAGGAACTGAACATGTACTCCCTGGAGGAGAGGAGGGAGAGAGGATATGATAGAGACATACAAGTATCTTACAGGGAGGAACAGGGTGCAGGAAAACACTATTTTTAAGTGAAAAAGATGTTTCAGGACTAGAGGGCATGGGATGAAGTTGGAGGGAGGACGATTCAGAGGAAACATGAGAAAGAATTTCTTCACAGAACGAGGTGGTGGACAAGTGGAACACCCTGCCAGAGGAAGTGGTGGGAGCTGAAACAATCACGGGATTTAAGAATGCATGGGATAGACATAAAGGAATTCTAGAGGTCAGGGGTAAGGGGAAATAGACTTCTAGGAAAACAAACTGAACTTACAAGCTCAAATGGGCCATAGGCTCTTATCTGCCGACACTGTCTATGTATCTATGTATAAGAAATATACATTATGGTATTTTATGACATAGTGCTATTAAATCCAACAACAATAAACTAAACCTGTTTTACATACGCTTGAACATCACCACAGTAATCTCCCTGTACAAGGCCTTAGAGGGAAAAGGACAATTAAAGGGGACACTATAACATAGTCAAGAAAGGGGAGGGGGTACCCATAGGTGACCAATCTTATGGACTATAAATTGTAAAGGATAGATCAGGATAAGAAATAGAATAATTGTTGCAACAGAATTAAGAACAGGTCGGTTCTCAAGAGTGGCAGGAGCTCCTTGTGACACATTGCTATTACCAATATTATCGAGGAAGCAGCCCAAACAGTCTTCCAGACTGGAGTTGTCCCCACCTGGAAATTCTTTCTCCTTGAGTTCCTCATCCACATTAATGAAATGCAGTTTGCCATTACCACCATGCTGGTCTGCTTCAACTTCATCATCACAAAAACAGACTTACATGTCCTAGGTGGAATGTACCTTTCATTCATTTTAATAAATGTTAGCATGCCTACATTTCTAGGTGATAGATTTCTATGTCTGTCCCACACAATGGCTCCTGCCAAACTGAATACCATCTCCGTGCTTACACTAAAGGGAGAGCAGCTAAGATATTTAACTGCTGCTGACCCCTCAGTTACATTGCTACTCCAGTACAAAATTAGAACCAAACAAACAACACAAGGAAAAAATATAGTGGTGCTAAAATTAATAGTATATAAAAAGAAGAACAAAAGCACCCACTACAGAGAATGTCCACTCAGTAAACGGTTATGAAAAGGTTACCGTTTTATTTAATAAACATGTGCAGTTAACATCCAAGCTGAAACAGTAACGGAAGAACTGCCAGCAAGAGATGTTACAGAAAGCCTGATCCCTTGAAAAAGTCTTTACAGCCGAAACCAGGTCAGGTATCCTGCTTGTTTTTATGCACAGCAGCCAGGTGTTTGTGATTCAACTGAGCACTTTAATAAATGAAACACTTTGGCACTGCATTCTTTTGCCGGACATTTGTTCGTCTTGCTAATAGAATAGGTACCCAATATGTAGTTAAAGGGACAAAAAAATGAGGCTTTACTTCTAAGATTCATAAATGGATATAGTATGGTTTGTTCATATGCCGCAGTAAGACTTTATTTAGAAGCATGCAATATATTAAAATTGTAAACTTTGTATAATTAATGTATTCTGAAATATGAATCTTTTTATGAATGTTTGTAGTCCATGTATAATGTTTTTATAAAAATACCTTGAGTGTTTGTCATATGATTATACATTTTTATATTAATAAACTTTGACTTTGACTTGGCTATATACATCATACAAATTACAAACAGGTGTGACATATAAACACATTTTCTAAATTGACCATGTGAATAAAAACTTGACAGCCTAAATGTTGTTTGCAGGACAATAATTCAAACAACTTATTAATTAATTAAGCATCCACAAATATCATACATGCTGTCAGGTACCAAACTTCAATTTCATTGTGCAGATAAACAATCACAAGAAATGGAGTACAGTACAGCAGAGGCTCTTCCAATATGTTCAGGTGTCTGACAAATATGCATCCCCCATGCATTGTGCTACACGCAATCCTGCCAACTCATCAGTCTCCTCTTCCTTTTCTTCCACGTCTGCAGTTCCCACCTGTGACAAAGCATCCCAAAGTGGATTGATGGTCAGTTTCCTCCTGTGAACAGTCTTGTTTTTCACCTTGCTTCATTGAGGTGGTAGAAACACACAGTCTGTCACTGTCATGCTGTGGCTTGCAGAACTCTGCCCAAAACATCAGTGCCCCATGAACCCGTCTTACAAGCTGATCAGTGATATTTTGTACCTGATTATTCCCACCTTCAAGTATGGATAACAGGCCCTTTTTGTACTGTGAATCCAGCATGGTGGCAATTCTAGAACTGGAAGACTGAAGAATGCTTGAAATATGGATATTGCAGCCTAATATTTGCAGCATGTGTTCCATTAATGCACAGCTAGCTCTATATCCTGCTTCTAGCACCTGCTGCACATTTAAAAAGATCTGCCTCAGCACCATTAGCTGTGGGATGGTCTGACTGATAGAGGAAGTGTCCCCACTCACTGCCTGTGTGGCATGCTCAAATGGCCTTAGAATCATGATCAGACCATCCATGAGTCACCATTGCTCAGTTGTGAGACACATGGATGCTCCAAAACTGTTATGGTTTGTGTGCAGCAGTAGCAGGAGCTCAAAGATGGCTTTTTACTGCTCGTACAAGCACCCCATCTTATGCAGTGTCAAGTTCCATCTCGTAAGAACTTCCAGCTTAAGATGGTGTTGAGGCAGCTTGTTTTGGATCTGCAGTTGCCTAAGCTGGTCATGGGCCTTTCCAGAATGAGCAAGGTGGGCACAGATGCGACAGGCCACAGTGAAAATTTCCTTGATTTCTGAATATACCAGAAACTCCTCCACTATAAGATTAAGACATTGTACCATACAGGAAACCTGAGAAACCCACCATCACTGATAGATTTCACCACATTTGAGCCATTATCACTTGTTATGGAACCTGCTTTCAGGGGCAGTCAGTGCAGCACTCATGAGTTTTGGTCAGGAGCTCTTTCTAACATTTTCTGTCCAGTTTGTGAGGCCGGTATGCTCCTCATTGCCAGCACAGCATGCTGGTGAATATGTGGATTGTTGCTACCAGCACAGTTGGGCTTCATACAGTTTTTCTCATCCCAGCATGAAATACTATGCCAGGTGCCTGTGCCCAATGGGCTGTAATACTTAGATAAGAGCTACCAGCTATTTGCCCACTAGTCCACATATCCATACTAAGGTGGATGTATGGTGATGCAGAATGCTGCAGGGCATGTCTTACCGTGTGTGTCACAGTCCTGTACAGTTCTGGAACAGCATATGTGGAAAAATACATGTGTGACAGGATCTTCCATTTTGGAAAGGCATGTGCCATCAGCCTGTGAAATCCTGCATTCTCCACAAAACAGAATGGCAGCAGATCGAGTGTCAGTATTTCTGCAGTTGCTGCATTAAGTTCATGTGCAACAGCATGATTTGGTGGCTATTTGATGTGGCGCTCAAACATGATCTGCAGTGTAGGCTACATCTTTCAGGATTTTGGGCTGGAGACACCAAACAATTGGGCTCTATGCAGTGGTGACTTGGATGATGAGGTAGCTTTGGACTCGGGGGGGGGGGTCACAGATGCTGAATGAATGAATGACATGATTTTGGATATTTTAGGGACAGGTGGTTGATGTGCTTATCTTACTCAGGCTGCTAATACTCACACCACCACTGCTACTCTGCCCACTACTAGAAAATCTCATAAAGTCTTCATCTTCAAGTCTGCAGTAATCCTCTGTGGTTACTTCAGAATCTCATCCTTAGTCTCTATCTATGCCACTTTGGGATGTCTTGCTCAATGCAGTCGATAAGCAAGAAGGCCCCCCTGCACCAGCTTCCCTTTGATGCTGAGTACAGCACAACAGGTGCCTGGACTTGAGGTGTGTGTGAGTTGCCCACCAATGCTAAGGTGGTTACCCTTTTTACCATGGTGCACACATGCTTGGCACAGCTGGCAAATAGCCACTATTTCTGCTTTTTGGTCTAGAATATAAAAATTCCAAATTAAGGATTTTGTACCCCTTGATATCATATGATGGTGGTAAACCAGGTTCTGGAACATTATTGGAGGGCTACAAATGGATGTTTTGGGGCATGATTTCTGCCCTGCTGCAACCATTGAGTCACCATCTGTTATTACTACTGACTCACCACAGCCAAAAACAGCTGGAGAACTGGGGAGGGGGGGACTTTACTGATTCCATGTCCCTGGCCCTTACTTTTCTTCTCCTCTGATTCCTATAGAGGGTCCATGTCGTCATCCCTTCCCCACCTAAGATGCTAGCCTCCTGACATATGTCCTCCTCCTCTTTCTCATCCTCTCTTTTATTACCCCATGTTTTCTTCTCAGCATCATCGGACTTCCTGGCTCTGCATGACAAAACACTCAGATCTGCCTCTGCCACATCACACTGTGACTCAGGCTCAGGCTATTCTTCACCACTTCTGGGGACATCAATCAACTCTTAGTCCTTGTCCTTACCCACATTCCCAGAGGAAGACTACTGAAGGTTATTACAATGCTCCTGTAGTCCCTGCCTGTGATGCCTGCACTGCCACCACCGGCATCCACCAGCAAGGATTCCATAAATTTTGTGGACAAAGATTTGGCCACACTAATGCCCTCACATTCAGCTACTCCTTGTCGACTACCCCTGTTGAACTTGAGTCATCACAACTGTTTATGGTTCCCTTCGGAACCACTGAAGCAATGCTGTCTTGTCAGTAGTGCCATTGCCAGAAACTCTTTTAGCAGAGCATGTGTTTATAGGCATTTTGTTATATGTGTAGATTCCAGAACGCAACACAACACTTTATAACTCTTTAAGACGTGCACAGACAGTAAACAACAGTAACACCACCAATTTTTTATACAAAAATAATATACAAATGGGATTTAAAAATTAAGAGACTGAGGGACACATGCAACAGTACACAACACTTTACAAGATTTTACAGAGAAACAACAACAGCTACTTTTTTATACAAAAATAATATACAAAAAGGGATTTAAGGATTAAGGGACTGGGGACGCATGCAATAGTACAGAACACTTTACAAGATGTTACACAGAAATAGCACCAGAAAGTTTTTCCTTTATTTTTCATTCAAACAATACACAACAGGGATTTAAGGGACTGTAGGCGATACAGGCAAGACACAATAAGGTACAATACATGAACTAAAGCTAACGTCTATCAAGCCACAACAATTAAATCAACATAGTCAAACTACAGTGACAAAAATAATTCCGTAACATAAATCATACTGTTCTAAAGAACTGAACTACAAAGCAAAAAACAGAAATAAATATTCAACAGAAACACTGAACAGCACTGCTGCCAAACTGGAGGTTGCAGCAGATCAGCTCCCCTCCCCAATAGCACACTACACAGTCTGCTACACAGAAATGAAAGCTATAACTTTAAACTAGGTAAATCACAAAATATACCATAAGTAGTTGATGATCCAGAGGCACAAGGAACAGTACACACTAAATGGAGCAATTTGGGACAAAAAAGTTTGCATTTTAAACAGCTTGTAAGGTTTTTTGGCATATAGCTCCAGAGGACAACTAACTGCAACTCTCTGTTCCTCACACTGCACTGAATTCAGTCTATGCAAGGCAAAACAGCTAATAGCAGCACCTTGTGATCTCCTGGCAGATGAATCCTTGCTGACTTCACCTTACAATTGTAATCCATAGGCACAGTTAAGCTAAGTTAGTATTTTCTACAATTAGCAAATTTCCCTTTTGAGGTGAAGTGGAACTTCATCTTGCAGATTAATTTCATGAATTGCAGAAATTTCACAAAATTCTCTGCAAAATGAATTATCCCAACTTCTCCCAGCACTACTCCAGACCCTTGGTCCCCTAGTTCATCATCTTGACAGTCTACCTTTTGCTCCCCTAAAATTGCAGCACCATATACTATTTGTACAGGACCTGCTTTCATTGGAAAAACTTTGAAACACAGGCTATTTAGATATAATTCCAGATGGGTAACTTTCCTCTCCCTTATTTATGACAAAGAACATTCACATGTAGCAGGGATATTTCTAGAGGAGTTCTCTTGCTACAAATCCACCTGGAAATTCATAATTCTGTGCTTGTGATATTACCACAGCAACACATTATGATACTCCAAGCAGAAAAAGATGTTCCTTACAGGTCAACAAGCAGCAGGAGTAGATGAAGTTTAAATTACCATATCCTCCCAAATATGTCCTTAGTAATACATAATGGAAGGCAAAGTTACAAAAAAACTCATGCAAAATATATTGGGCTCGATATTCAAAGCCCTGTGAATATCACAAGCCCCTGGGTGCGACAATCATTTGTTGCATGGGTCTTGTGGCATTCTCCCAGCCGGTGATCAGAATTTTCATTCCCAAGGGCCAAATGCCATAAGTTAGACCAGCATTTTGCTGTGTAACTTGTGTCATTTGGGAGACCCTTTTTTGCAGGTCCTGTGCCAAATCTTTGGAGCAAGCAGCAGCAAATTGAGAAAACTGTCGCAGCTACACCCGATGTAATATATTCAGGTGCAGTTGCAGCAAAAGAGTTTGGCACAGCTACACCATAAAATAGTATTGATGCAGGGCTTGGTGCATGCCCTGCATCACCTTTTGAAAATGAGCCCATTATTTCAAAAATTAAAGGTTTAACCTGACAGCATTTGAACTGGTGGCTCCTAATTTTCAAAAGCTCAATACTTTTGGTGGTATACTGTAAAGTTTTCCTTAAAACATGCTGATACTTGTTCTTATGTCAGTATTAAGGCTGAGCTCCTTGCAGGATAAAAAAGTGACTACATTTATTGTGTGGCTCCTGGAGAAATGACTACCACATTTCATATGTCATGTAATAATTAACTGACTACATTAATTGAATGCTTACATTTAAAAGTAGTATGTCAACATCACACTCTTTTCAGTTGCAGTAAATGAACAGTATAACCCATAAGGCTGTGTGAAGTAAAACAGATCATATGACTTGTCCTTATTACACTGAGCATTAACCAACCAGAAAATACTATGTGAAGTGTCTTACTACATACCCTATGAAGAACTTATAAGGAACCATTATTGTACATTTAAAATTTCTACTTTTAAGAAACAAAGCATAACATTTATTTTTAAACAATATGATCTTTTTAATCAATATTATTCAACAATAAAAAGTACACAGTAACTTTATATAAGCTCAAATAAGAAACTAAAAAAAAGTTATACCACAGTTAACACAGTAGGTTGCTAATTCTAAATATTTCCCCTTGTGCCTCAATATGGGTTGTGTTTAGTGAATTTTGTTTTGTCCCCATTTTCCCTCATCATCCACCCCAAAAATTGTGATCACTATCACTTTAACTTTCCTTTGCTCAGAAGAGTAGACAAGTGGCTGACTTTACAGTTGATTTTGTTGGCAGCTACACAGTAATGCTTGGCTGGGTATGCATGATTTGTGCATACCCAGCCCGCATAGCTCTGCAACTGTAGACAGGCACATGTGGCTGGTATACACAAATGCTGGCCACAGCCCCAACCCCTGACATGATTCTGCATTGGGGATGGATCAGAGGAGACAGTTGGGCTACCAATCTGATGCCCATCCTAGGATCCTAAAGTGAATTTTGATATCCTACTCCATGTTAGCAGTGGATTTTGGGAAGGCACAGAAAGGAAAAAGTAAAGTTTACATATGAGTGCCCAAATGGCTGCTGCCAGCCCTCCCAGTCTGCCCAGAGGGCTTGGCCAGCACAGTAAGAGGATTCATAGTCCCATCGTGGCCAGCAGATTCAATCTGGGGGGCATGCAAAAGATATGGCAGGGTCTCCACTACTATATGCAGTGTGTCGCTTGCCCAGTACTCTGTGCCTCAGTGAATGATGTGGAGTGTGGGCACTCCCCTCCAGACATACCCCTGGACCAGCAACAAGCATAGCTGCATAACTGGCAGGGGAATCCAGTGCAGAAGCAATGCACATCTCTTCCCAGAATGCCGCTGTGGTTATGCCGGAACCCTGGTACGTTGCACTCTGTCGTAGTGTTGCCTATGTGCCACACATGCACGGCATGTAGGCAATCCACACACTAATGGATAGACCCCAATATGAATATATGACCTTCTAGTGGGGAACACATGAATGTATCAAGGTTCTGTTAAATGCAAGTCCTTACATAGATTGAGGTCCCACCTACATGTTGAACCTCCTGTCCCACTGTCATCTGTGAGGACACTGAGGCATATGATTCAGGGACTATGGGAATACCCTACATCATGGACTGCATTGATGGTGATCAGGCTTCTTCAGCAGCTTCTCTGTAAGTGGAACAGGCTCTGGCCTTCAACCAAGTTCACGTCCTGTCTATGGTCTAATTTCTTGTAAGTCCAGTCTGAAGGCCTTCCTTTTACTGGAGAAATTGGTTCCTCTAAAAGTGTTATTGAATTGCCGCTTTTGCATGTGTATCTATTGGTGCAGGAATTTACATGTATTGTACATTGCCCTAAGTGGCCTGGCAAAAGTGTTCCTGATAAACAAAAGTATTCATCCAGCTATTTATCCTCCTACTAATATGTATGCTCATCTCACATTAGCCTCTGCACAACCATCTTCTAATCTTCAAACATTGGTCAAGTGCACCTATTAAGGCTTATCTAACCAGTACATAGTAGATAAAGTGATGTCATCCTGCTAGCTCTTCTCATATCATTTAATGACTACATTGAAAATAAAATTATGTCTCATGTGTAATGCCTCCAAAGTTTCATGTTTTCTAATACCATGGAAAAAATGGTCCCCATGTTTCAACCAAGCAATCTCAACATAAGAAAATCAGTATAGTTTGTGCTGGCTGTGGTTATAGCAAAGAGAACTCTGGTTACAAACACCTACCCATATGTTAGTCTTCATGTAATTCAATGGGATTTATGTTTGGTGTAGATTCTAACTCTTGATAAACAGTATGGAAAGAGTAATCTTCCATACTAAAGCAGTATATGGTAAACTACTGTAATGGGTCATCCTCAGCTTATAATTTTGTTAATTAGAAATGATTGTGCTTCAATTAATCATTGTAGAACCATGAACCTTTGATTAGGAATCAAAACAAAAATGGCGTTTGCAACCACTATGGTTTTAATGTCTGCTTGTATGTACAGTTTACATTTCTAGAGCCTCGTATTGTTGATTTCACAATACTGATGAGTAATGGGTTGAATCATGGAATGATGATGATGATTGTATTTTGTACACCTGAAACTATGTAGTAAGCATATTATTGCATATTCATAGCAACTGTGGGATTGTTTACATTTTTCATGCATAAGTACCATTAAGTAAGGGTTATTGACATAGTCTGATGTTCAGCTGAGGCATTTTATCTGCTGTAGTTATTTCTCCCAGGCAGGTAGTTTCACAAGAGTTTCAGCACTGAGAGATACTGGGCCATATTTTCAAATTATGGCATAGAGCTTGCCTCAAGCTCTGCATCAAACCCTTTTCATGCAACATACCAGTTTGCCACAGTGGTGCACCATTTTACAATCTTGGGCACAGTTTCAACAGTTTACCAACTTTACAGCAGCTTGTGCCAAATCTTGGGCACCAGCTCCGTGAAAATGGTCCCTACTATTGATGCAAACTAGGCCACAAAAAGAAGTTCTAGTTTACTTAAACTACCTCAAGGAATAGAAAATCCTTTTAGATTGCCGCAACTCTGGTGCACCATATCTTTGATGCACCTAGAGAGTGCAGTAATCTAAAAGGATGTTGGGAAATCTGGCCCCCTGTATAACTAAATG
The DNA here is from genome assembly GCA_016271365.2 of Neoceratodus forsteri. Classification (NCBI taxonomy): domain Eukaryota; kingdom Metazoa; phylum Chordata; order Ceratodontiformes; family Ceratodontidae; genus Neoceratodus; species Neoceratodus forsteri. Next base: position 590,428,875 of record CM028133.1, on the reverse strand, counting down.
GGCATTAGGACTCAGTGGGATACTCCTGAGGAAGGTGATTTTGCACATAAATATGTTAGATGTTTTTGACCATCAGCTGTGTGTGCTAAGACTTTCTCCATACATTTGCTAACTAATAATGGATTTCTTTGTGAATAACCACCAGCATGTCTTTCCATTAACACAGAAACATAGATGTTTATGGGAGATAAGGGCCGCTTGGTCAAACTCATACTAGGAGTCATACTAGGAAAGGTAGATATACAGAAGGCCATAGCCCATATATGTACATCTCCAGCCAAACTGGTACAACATCCCCAATTTATAGTAGATGGCAGTCCAGATTTTGTTTAAATTTGGTAAAATTAGTGGATTCTATTATTGAACTGCGAAGTGCATTCCATAGGGGGATAATTCTTTGGGTATAATAAGAACGCCTTTTGTTGGTTCTAGGATACATAAGTGACAGCTGATGTTTATGGCTTCTAAGTTCCCAATCCTGTATGCTATAAGACATAACCATTTCTGACACTAGTTCCCTGTCAGAAGAACTCTTATACATTAACAGGAGATCCCCTCTTATTCTCCACTGCTCTAGAGAGTACAGGTTTAATTTGTCCAATCTTACATCATACCCTTTATCATACATGATAGTGATGAGTTCTGTAACTCTCCTCTGCATCCCCTCCAACCTATTCACATCTCCTTTGAGGTATGGGCTCCACAGGGGAGAGCAGTAATCCAGATGTGGTCTTACATAGGCCTTATAAAGTGGCAAAATACATCCCTGGTCTCTTGAGGTAAAACTCCTTTTGATGCTTCCTATGAGTCTGTTGGCCCGGTTTATAATGTGATTGCAGTGACTATGAAACGATAAGTCTGAGGTAATTATTATGCCTAGGTCAGTTTGCTGTACTACTGGGGTTAATACATGACCATTTAATGTGTACTGGTTTTCTTTATTTGCAGTTCCCAAATGCATTATGACGCGCTTGCTACTATTGAATGTTTAGTGCCCAGTCCTCAAGTTTTTTTAAGTCATTGTTGAGGTTTAAGATGTCACCCTCAGTTTTGACCTGAGCTACTAGTTTTGTGTCATCCTCGAACTTGATGGCAAAACTATTACATTTTAGTAGGTCAGATACAAAGATGGAAAACATTGTTGGGCCTAATACTGACCCCTGAGGTACTCCACTGCTAACCGGACTTAAGTCTGACATGTATTACCTAATACACAACCTCTGAGTATGATGATTCAACCATTCCTCCACCCAGTTTGTAATTGTATTATTTATTCCCAGTGTTCTCATTTTAGTTATTAAAGCATCATGAGGCACTTTATCGAATGCTTTACAAAGGTCAAGATAGACAATGTCCACGGTATGTTACTCTCCAGGGTTTTACTAATGTATTCATAGAAAATCAGGTTCCCAGACAGACAGGACCTGTTGTTCTTAAATCTGTGTTGGGTTTAGTCAACTAGTCTCTTGTTTTTTAAATCCTCTTCCAGTTTAATTTTGAGTAATGACTCAAAGATCTTTTCCAGAACACTGGTCAGACTGATGGGTCTATAGTTTGAGATGTCTCCTTGATTGCCCTTTTTATACATAGGGGTAACAGCAGCCGTCTTCCAGTCACTTGGTATCTTGTGTGACATTAAAGACATATTAAATATTTGTGGAATGGTTCCACTAACCAGTCTTTAATTTCCCTAAGTAATCTTGGTTGCAATTTGTCAGGGCCCTAACATTTGTTTTTATTAATGCTGTTCAGTTTACTTAAGATCTCAGTTTTTTAAATGTCCAAATGGTCATCAGCCTTGTTTCCTGCGAGTGTATTATTTGTTTTATTTTTTGGATTAAAGACAGAACTGAAATATTTATTAAATTCCTCAGTGATGTCCTGAAGTACAGTTATCTCCTCTGAATTTACATTCAGAGGCCCAATAGTCCTTACTGTTTGTTTTTTTATTATTTATATAAGAATAAAAACTTTTACCTCTGTCATTCCTGTAGGCTAGTCTAAACTTAGACTTGTTCCTTTCCAGTTTAATTTTATTTTTGCAGTTCTTTGGGATTGTCCTATATCTCCATTTATTATAATCACTATTGTTTTTTTCCATAGTTTTGTATGTCCTCTTTTTTTGTTTTATTAATTTTGTTATGCTGGGTGTTACCCACAATGGGATTTTACCCTTTTTGTTATAGGGTATTTTATTTGGGACATGTTTTGTTTCAAGTTCTAAAATTTTATTTTTAACTCTTATCCAGAGCTCGGTTGGAGATGTGGGCCCGTTATCCCAATTCCAGTCATAGAGATCTTGATTTAGTTGGACAAAATTTGCTTTAATGTAGTTTTTGAAAACCTTTTTCCCCTAGCTTGGGTTTTATATGTATATTGGTATCGAAGGTTATGGTCATATGATCACTATTTTGATTTGGCTCTTTAATTTGGATATTTCTAATTTTGTCAATGATATCAGTCAGGAGTAGTTCTAGTATATTGTTTTTTTCCTGGTTGCTTTATTAATTAGTTGATATAGACCATTTCTGGAACATATATCCAAAAAGGAATTCTCCTGATTATTACTACCCACAGCATCATTCCAATTTAGGCTGGGGAGATTAAAATCACCTAAGAATATTTTTTCATTATAATTTGATTTGCTGTTTATACTGTTAAGGGTGTCCTGGTGTGCTAATACATTTGTGTCCGGTGGCCTGTAGCATAGGCCAATGAGTAACTTGGGTTGTTTATCCCTTATTAACTGTATCCAAATTATTTTACTAGATGTATTTTCCATGTGATCCTTGATTGGTTTAAATTTAATGCTGTTTTTTATAAATAGGGCCACCCCTCCTCCTTTCTTTCCTATTCTGATTTTATAATGGGTTATATACCCTGGTATATTAGTAGTCCAGTTCGAGGAGTCATCCCACCAAGTTTCCACTATTGCAGCTATATCAATGTTATCTTTATTCAGTATAATTTGTAATTCATCCATTTTTGCTCCACGTAGGCTTCTTGTATTTGCTAAGAGGAAAGACAGACCAGGTTTTTTTGCTGTGGATGATTTGTTTGTATTTTAATATTTTTTTTATTATCAATTTTAGCTAAATTGTTTTTCTTGAAAGTTGAACATTCCCCTTGTCTCACTTTGCCTAGTTTTTTATTTGTTCTTGATTCAGTGCACTGTAAAATATACATCCTAGAAGCCGGGATCCTTGTTTACTCAAATGAAGCCCATCGTGTCCATATACTGTAGTATGTTATTATTTTCAAATCTTTCCCATGTTTTTATACATTTTATATTGTTTGTGAGGCACCATCTCCACAACCAATTCTTAAAGCTTTTAATGGTTTAAGTCCTCTTAAAGCTAGCCCTAGGTACTGGTAGGATGTTTTAAATTATTGGAGTTGCATTTAGATCTTGGAGTGTTTTTATACCTAGTCTGCCAATTTTCCCTACCTACTGCTGACCCTAATTAATCTCTAACTTTACCCCCTTTCCCTTCCTCTAAGCTTCCCTTATGCCTACCCCATGCATTCTTGAAACCCATTACAGTTCTTGCCTCCAGCACCTCCTCTGGAAGGCTGTTCCAGGCATCCACCATGCTTTCTTTGAAGAAGTACTTCCTCACATCTCCCCTGAGCCTCCCCCCTCCACCTTCATAGCATGTCCCCTTGTTCATGAGCATCTTTTTTTCTGAAAATGCTTCCCTCTTGAACTTTACCTGTGAGGTATTTAAATGTTTCTATCATAACTCCCCTCTCCCTCCTTTCCTGCAGGGCATTCATATTCAGGTCCTTCAGTCTCTCCTCATATGGCTTGTGATGCAGGCACTGCACTATTCTGGTTGTCCTCTTCTGGACCACCTCTACCCTGTCTCTATCCTTCCAGAGATGCAGTCTCCAGAACTGGACACAGCACTGTAGGTGAGGTCTCACCAGTGATCTACTGTATACAGTGGTAACACCACCTCTCTTTTTCTACTGGTGATACCTCTTCCTATGCAGCCTAGCATGCACTAGCTCCCCCCACTGACTTGTCACACTATCTGGACACCTTTAGGTTATCAGATATGATTAATTCCTGGTCCCTTTCCTGTTTACTACTGTTTTTGTGTAATACTACCCCCCCCCATTGTGTACTCTGCCCCTGGGTTCCTGTGCCCCATATGCATGATTTTGCACTTCTTAGCATTGAAACCCAGCTTCCACTTCCTCGATCACTCCTCTAAATTTCCTACATCAGTATTCACCCCCCCCAGAGTGTCTACACTATTAAAGATTTTAGTGTCATCTGCAGAGAGGCATACCTTCCCTTCTATCCCTTTTGCAATGTTGCTAATAAAGACATTAGAGCAGATCTGCCCCAGTATTGATCCATGTGGCACTCTGTTTGTCACTCTCCCTTTTGCAGAGTGAAGTCTGTTTACTACCATCCTCTTTCTCATTGTCCCCAGCCAATTTCTTACTCAGTTTACCACCTTAGGACCCACTCCTAGGCTTCTCAGCTTGTTTACAAGTATTCTATGTGGAACAGTGTCAAATGCCTTATTGAAATCTAGTTAGGTCACATCTACTGCTCTACCCTGATCCATTTCCCTGTTCACCCAGTCAAAGAAATCTATCAGATTTGTTTGACCTTATCTCCCCCCAAGTGAAACCATGCTGCCTCTAATTCCAAAGGTCACTGGATTCCAGATATTCCACTATCCTCTCCTTCAGTAGTGAGTACATTACTTTCCCCACCTCCAAAATCAGGCTGACTGGCCTGTAGTCACCAGACTCCTCTTTGTTTCCACTTTTGTTTAGTGGGACTATATCTGCCCTTTTCCAGTCCTCCAGAATCACTCCTGTCTGAAGTGAGTGGTTGAACAGGGCTGTCAGAGGTGCAGTCAACATCTTGCTGAGCTCCCTCAATATCCTAGAATGCACCCCTTATGGCCCCATTGCTGTGTCCACTTTCAGATTTGTAAGTTCCCTTAAAACCCTCTCCTCTGTAAGTGGACTAGTGTCTACCTCCCTTCAATGCTCCTGGTCCTAATCAGTGATCCCTCACTTTCCCCTTCCTTTGTGAAGACTGAACAAAAGTACTTATTCAAGTTGTCCTCTTTTTCCTGGTCCCTCTCCACACACTCCGTTCCTTCCTTCCTAAGCCTTACTATCCCTCCCCTGATCTTTCTCTTTTTGCTTATGTACCTGAAAAATGCCTTGTCCCCTTTCTGCACTGCCTGAGCTATATTATCCTGTCTGCACCTTTGTACTCCTAATTACTTTCCCTGCCTCCCTCTGTTTCTCCTGATACACTTCTCAATCTTCCTCTCTCTGTGTCTACTTATACCTCCTGAATGTTAGCTTTTTTGCCCTTATCTTTCCAGCCACCTCTTTTGAGAACCATAGCAGTCTCTTTTTCCTCCTGCTCTTGCTTACTTGTCTGATGCAGAGGTTTGTTGTCTTCTCTATCCCTTCTTTAGGATTTACCCACTGTTACACCACTCCCTGATGTCCTCTTCCCCGTGCCAGGGCACCCCTGGGGCATTCCCGCATCTTTTCAAAATCAGGTCTTCTGCAGTCCAGGACCCTCACCTTTGTGTGGTTCAATCTTGCTGCAGTACTTACATTGAACCACACTGCATAGTGATCACTGGTCCCCAGGTGGCCACCGACTGTGATGTCTGCAATACTGTCCCCATTAGTGAGTACAAGGTCCAGTACTGCCCTCTCATGAGTAGACTCTTTTACTAGTTGCCAGAGGAATTCCCCCTGCAGGGAGTCCAGGATGTCCCTGCTCCTAGCTGAAGCTGCAGCTGGGATGCTCCAATCTACATCCAACAGACTGAAGTCCCCAACCAGCAGCACCTCTCCCTTGTTTGCCATCTTTTGGATGACTTCCACTAGAACCTTATCCAACACCCCCACCACCTACCCCCACCCTGTGTTGGAGGTCTGTAGATCACTCCAGTGTGAATATCAGCTCTCTTTCCTGTTTCTTGGGTGACCCAAAGTACCTCCATCCCTCCCTGATTTCCGTGTATCTCAGTAGCTGTTATGCTCTCCTAGAGCCACTACCCCCTTTTTTCCTACCCTGTACTTTCTGAACAGAGTGTAGACTGGTATGGCTATGTCCCAGTCATGGTTCTCGTTGCACCCTGATTCAGTTGGTATTTTCAACAATGTCCAGGACAGCCTCGCCATCATGGTCTCTAGGTCCAGGATGTTGTTTCCCAGACTTTGAGTATTTGCACACATGGCCTTCTAGAATGTGCTTCCACTCTGTTTGCCATCATTATCTGTCTATCATTAGACCATCTACCATTTGCCAATCATTAGGAATATGCAGCCACTACATGAAAAGTGTGATACTTCTAGTTTGGTAATGACACTTGTGCTCAGTGATAGCACCATTAATTCTCCTGCATTTTCTGCCTTTTGTAGTTTATGACAGAGACAGAGAGAGTGAGAGAGACAGAGATAGAGACAAGAAAAAGAAAAGTCAGTTGAATTCTATGTTGTCATTTGAAGTCAAATATTTCTTTACGCATTTTACTACAAATGGTATTAATGTGGATACAGTGTATTATTACATCAGCATTATTTCTAATTGTAAAAGTAAAAACAAGGCACTGTGTCAACATGTGGTCTGAAAGCTAAACAAAATGGTTATATTAAATGTATGCTGAAAATAGAAAATAGAGTTAAAAACCTATGTTTTGACCTTAGGTCTTCTTCAGGAAATATCTAAAAGAGAAAAAAACAAAGTTAGTGTTGGGGGGGGTAAAATAAGGTATATATATATATATATATATATATATATATATATAGGAAAAAGGGGAGGATCAGGGAGAAGAAATGATAAATGGCAAGATTAAGAGAAAATCTGTGAAACAAAAAGATGATAATGGGAAAGACAAAGCATAAGAGGAGTGAAAGAGCTAGAGAAGTCCCCAGGTGGGGACTAATTAACATGGCCTAGTAAGAAGGCTGAAAGGTGACAAATGTGAGGGAAGAAAATAAAGATGGAGACTTACGGTGAAAATGAAAAAGAAATTAAATGTGTACAGATACAAACAGACTTTATGGAAAATAAGGGGTGGCTGAAAGATGTTAGTAGAAAATAAGCGTATCATTTAAACTGGAGGGTTGCTGGGAGCCAAGGTGGATGATCAGCTTGGTTTCCATGTTTTTTCTATGGTCAGAATCCCAGAAGCCCTGCTGAAGGACACAAACAAAAAGTTCATTGGCACTGTGGTCCCTGGAGATAAAGTGGGATACAATGGATTTAGCAGGGTCTCTATGCCTGACTGCTCTGTAATGTTCCCTGAAATGGTCAGCAAGGCATCTACCAGTCTCTCTCTGATGTAAATCGCTGTACACTTCCTGCAAAGAATACAATATGCCACATTAGTGGAGGCACATGAGAACTCCTTGGTGATGTGAAAAACACCTGTAGGCCACCGAATTTCAGTCACACTAGAAACAAATTTGCAGGTGTAGCAGCAGTGAGTTCTGTTGCAAGATTTGGTACCTGGTAGGGAGGAACTGTTAGGAGTAGGTAGGTTGCTTTTAACCAGGAGATTCTGCAGGTTAGGTGGCAGGCGTTAGGAGGCAATAGGCAGTTCTGTAAAGGAAGCACCAATGTTGGGGTCAGTTTGCAAAATGGGAAAGTTACTGGTGATGATCCTGTGAAGATAAGGTGTACTCTGATGGAGAGGAAGCACTAGTGGAACTTGTCATTGTTCTTGCTTGACAGTATCCTTCCTGCAGGGGTCAAGGTTACGGGGCATGTTACTGACCCAGGAGAGTGCTCTGTCCACTGTGCTTTTAGGGTATCCAATGTTGATAAAAAAATGATGCATTACTTGGGTCTGCTCAGCAAAATCATCCTCTCCACTGCATAACCTGCAAAGTCTAAGAAACTGTGAATAAGGCAGACCATTCTTGACATGTTTAGGATGGAAGAAGCTGTGGAGGAGGAAACTGTGAGAGTCAGTGGGTTTGTAATAAACTGATGTCTTCAGACCAGTGTTTTGTACTGACAGTTGGATATTCAGAAAAGGCAGTGTACAGGAGGATACTTCAGCAGTGTATTGAAGGGAAGGATATGTCATGGTAAACTTGTCGAGAAAGACATGGAGGATCTCCCTGGAACAGGAGGTGGCCGCCACACAGTCATCTATGTAGCATTTGTAGAGTTCAGGCACAATCCCTGTAAATGAGAGAAAAAACTGTTCCTCCACCCAACCCACAAACAGATTAGCAAAGCTGGGACCCATCTTGGTACCCATGACAGCCCTACTGACCTGCTGAAAAAAACTGTTATTAAAAGAAAAAGCATTGAGTGTAAGAACAAGTTCTGGCAGATGAGTTAGTGTGAGTGTGGGTGGCTGCAGGATGTCCTGCTTATTCAGGAAATGCTGCAAAGCTGTCAGACCATCATCGTGTGGGATCACTGTGTAAAGAGATTTGATGTCCAAGGTGAAGATGAGCTAATGAGAGCCACTGTATCTGAACCTGTCAAATAACTGGAGAGCATGGTTAGTGTCTTTAAAATAGGAGGGTATGGACTCAATGAGGGGTCTCATGAGGCTGTTCAAAAATGCAGAGATGTGGGATATGGGGCAGGAGCATGCAGACTATGGGATGACCAGGGCTACCTGTTTTGTTGATTTTGGGAAGGAGATAAAACCTGGTTGTTCTGGGATGCTGAACTGAGTCTCTTAGCAGAAGCAGGGAGCTCTTTGTTTTCAATAGCAGAGGTGATGGTGGTGGTGACCTCAGTCTCTTAGTCAACAGTGGGGTTTTGTGGAACAGAAAAATAAAACCTGGTGTCGGAGAGTTGCTGTTTGGCTTCTGTGATGTATAGCTCCTTTTGTAGACCACAACAGCACCTCCCTTATCAGCTGGTTTAATAGCAATGTAATTCCTACATTGTTGAGATCTGAGGGCTGCAAGCGCACCAGGTGTCAGGTTGGAGTGGTTGTGCCTGCAATGAAAATTGAAGTTAGTGGTGTTTTCCATGCATTGGTTAACAAAATAATCAACTGCAGCAAAACGTCCTGGAGGGGGTGTCCATGCACTTCACTGGGGATATATATAGTTGATTGTTCTGGTAATACTGTCATCATCTGTGGGAAGAGGAGTCTCATTAGAAAAATGAGCAGTAAGGCGTACTCTATGATAAAGAAACATTACCGCTCAACTTGAATCTGGGGTGCATCAAGATATCTGGTTGTGGGCACAAAAGAGAGACCTTTTCTAAGGAGAGATTGCTCATCTTGTGTCAAGGGGAGGTCTGGAGAAATACAAAATACCAAATTGTTAGGTTGTGTCTGACTCGAGGGCTCATGTTGGTTGCTGATCTCCTGGGTGAGAAACTGAAGTTTTACAGCTTTGGTGTCCTTGAGGAAATGAAAGAGAGTGGAGTTAAGGAGTTGGATACAGTGCTTAATAAAAGGAAGGTTATGTTGAGCTGTTCATTGCAGGAAATCCTTTTGCCTTTGAATTGTTTTGTCTACCGAGATCAGCTGTTTCTTAATGGAGAGAATGGTGTTCGTGATAAGTTTCCTAGAGAAAGTTTTCAAAAGCTTATTAGTGAAGGAAACACGTATCCCAGATCCAAATGAACAAGGATGGAATTTCAAACAGAAACCTTTAGGAATAATACCCAGGTGGCTGCATTTGGAAAAACACTGTAAGTGACTGCAGAGTTTAATCTTAGAGCAAATGGCAGAAAATAATTCAAGAGAAGACTTAGAAATATGAAAAAGGAGTGCAGGCAAAGATGAAATGGAGAAGCATTGTAAAGAATTCAGAAGAGATTTCAAAGGAGGCATAGTGGGTCACAGCAAATGTAGCACACAAAATGTAAAAGCAAAAACAAGGTGCTGTGTCAGCATTTAGTCTGAAAGCAAAACAAAACGGTTATATCAAATGTATGCTGAAAATAGAAAATAGAGTTAAAAATCTAAGTTTTGACCTTAGATCTTCTTCAGGAAATATCTAAAAGAGAAAAAACAAAGTTAGTGTAGAGGGGAGGTAAAATAAGGGATATGTACTGTATGTATGTAGAGAAAGGAAAAAGGAGAGGCTCAGGGAGAAGAAGTGACATTTCTAATTGACAGTGATTTCATCATATCATTTTTTAGAAATATTGCATTTCTGATACACTTAGAGTCATTATTAGTGTAGTTTTAGTTCTCATGGATATTTTTAAAAACTATTTCTGATTGTTAATATTGTAATTAATAACTGAAGTCATTTAATTTGGTATTTAGTACTCTGAGACACTGCATATCAAAGAGGAAGTTAGCAGGAAGATTAATGCACAGAATGTGAAAAAAGGATACTAAGGTCTGGATATTCAGACTGCGCAGGCTGTGGCGCAAGCCTGGGCGCAGCACAACTTGGCTACGCAGGGATGTTGACTGGGCAATATTCAACAGAGCTGAGCCATGGCACAGCATCATTGAATATCTCACCCTGGCCACCTGCAGTGTGCATGGCACAGTGGCACTGTGCCAGCGCAAGTGGTCAGAGTGGAGCAGTGGGATGCGCTAGCGCAAGTTCCGTTGCACTATGCGCAACAACTGTGATATTCAAAAGTGCACATGCAAATGGGGCCATAATGTGTGCAAGGCACAAATGGGGCCATTAGCATGTCATTATGGCCCCATTTGCAAGCAGGTGCACCGATCCCTGGTGACTTGCACCTGGTGCCCTGCCAGGCAGCAGTCATCGGGGACCGACGCCCCGTGCACAGTGCAACAATGTGCCTCACAGCCTGATCGCGGGCTGAAGTAAAAATAGATCATGTCCTATATCCCTGGTGGTCCAGTGGACTGCTGTCAGCCCGATCGTGGGCATTTGTAATAATAAATATACATCCAATATCCCTGGTGGTCAAGTGGACCACTCGCAGCCTGATCGCGGGCATTTGTAATGATAAAATTACAGACAATATCCCTGGTGGGCCAGTGGTACCCCCTTCTCCACCCACCCACTGAGGCTCCACCACCTCCCTGGTCAGCGGCGGCGGCGGCAGCCCACCCGAGTGCCGCCCCGTCACTGACACCGGTTAGTATGTATGCCCATTGGTCCACAGTGTGAGCCAATGGGCATGCAGTTTGCATTACTACACAGTCCATATATGTGAATGGATCCATTCACATATCTGAATGTAGTGAGGAAATGGCTGCACACCCATTGGCTCATGCTATGGACCAATGTGCGAGCAGCCCTGCCAACTGTGCTCAGTTGGGGGGTGGTGGGGTGGCAGGTGGTGGGGTGCTGCCGCCCTGACTGGGGGGGGCAGGGAGGTGGGGCTCAGTGGGCGGATGGGGAAGGGTGTATCACTGGACCACCAGGGAAATTGGACTCTAAATTATCATTACAAATGCCCGCGATTGGGCTGCGAGTGGTCCACTGGACCACCAGGAATACTGGACATAAATTTAGTATTACAAATGCCCACGATCATGCATGGCAGTACCACCACAGAGGTGCAGTCGGAGCTCAGGTGGCCACCCACAGGTTGCAGCTGCCATGTTGTGCCCTGCAATATGGCAGCTCACCTGTGGGTGGTCAGCCATTGTTCCTTTTTTTTTTGGATCACCTGTGTGCAGTACAAGTAGGGGTTGTGCATGCATGGACTGAGCACATTCTGGGCTGAATATCGGGATTTGCGGAGTATGCATGGGCACTCTCCCCCGCCTGTGCCACATACATTACTGATGCACTCTGATGCATCGGGATTTGTGCCAGGCACAGTCCCCATTTGAATATCACGCTGGGCGCATCAGTGGGTTGCGCACGGCACAACACTGTTGCGCACTCGTAGCAACCCTTTGAATATCTGGGCCACGGAGAAAAGAAATATGTAAGTTGTTTTGTTATTGCATTTTTTATTTATGGCTTTAGAGTATATGGGGCAATTCAGAGATATGCTCTACTCAAGTCATTAAAGGAAATAACTGATAAAATAGTAAGTATTCAGTGTGCTGAGACTTCCTCCCCAACTAGTAGGCGTGGTTTCAAATTTTTGGTTACCTAATTTGCTTGATTATTTTTTTTTTTTACACACCCTTTTAGACACTTTGATCAGAGAGTATGCTGCAGTATTGCTTCCCATAATCCACTGTCCTTCCCACAATTCCACTGCAATACTGATGTCACAGTGCAGAGTGTAGGTGTACTGCAAAGGAAGTGGGACACAATCTGGTTGCAGAGACTGTGAAAAGTTTGTGCCCAACTTGGCAGATTAAAAAAGGGCACATGCAGTACCTCACCATAGGATAAAGCACTCTTATCACAAGTACCGCTATAGAAACAAGGAACATAGATTTTGATGGCAGATAAGGACTGTTTGGCCCACCTAGTCTGCCCATTTCCCTACCTACGGGATAAGCTGCAGATCCTAGTTAACCAACAGCCTATTTCTTCCTACCCCTCACAAGAATTGCCTTATGCCTGTCCTATGCATTCTTGAATTCTCCCACAGTTTTAGACTCCACAACTTCCTTAGCAAGGCTGTTCTATGCTCTCACCACTTTCTCTGTGAAAAAATACTTTCTCACATTACCCCTGAGCCATCCCCCCTCTATTTTCAGATTGGGTCCCCTTGTTCTTGCACATCTCTTTTTCTGAAAGATGCTACCCTCTTGGACTTTGCTGACTCCACTGAGGTACTGAAAAGTTTCTATCATATCCCCCTGCTCCCTCCTTTCCTCAAGGGTGTACATATTAAACTCCTTTAGTCTATCCTCGTATGGCTTCTCTTGCAGACCCTGCACCATTTTAGTTGCCTTCCTTTGGACTGCCTCCATCCTGTCTATGTCCTTGCAGAGATGGGGTCTCCAGAACTGGATGCAGTACTCCAGATGGGGTCTCACCAACTGTTTGTAAAGAGGGATAACAACTTCCTGTTTTCTACTGATGATGCCTCTTCCTATTCATCCCAGTATTCCCCCAGCCATCCCTACTGCCTTCTCACCTTGCTTGCTAACCTTAAGGTCATCTGATATGATTACTCTCAGGTCCCTTTCCATTTTTGTTGTTGTCATTACCTCCCCCCCACATTATGTAATCTTCCCCTGGGTTTTTGTTTCCCATTTGCATTATTTTGCACTTCTTTGCATTGAATCAAAGCTGCCATACTTCTGACCATTCCTCCAACTTTGCCAAGTCCCTTCGTATCCTTTCCACACCTACTTGTGTATCAACCCTGTTGCAGATCATTGTGTCATCTGCAAAGAGGCATACTTTTTCCTTCCAGTCCCTCTGCAATGTCACTTATAAAGACATTAAAAAGGACTGGACCCAGTACTGAACCCTTGCAGTACCCCACTAGTAACCCCTCTTTCTTCAGAGTGGACTCTGTTTACAATTACCTTCTGTGTCCTGTTGTCCAGCCAATGTTTTACCCAGACTACCACCCTGGGACCCACTCCCAAGCTGGTTAATTTGATTATTAATCTTTTGTGTTGGGACTGTGTCAAATGCCTTGCTAAAATCTAGGTAGGCCATGTCCACAGCCCCTCCTTGGTCTACTAGTTTGATCACCCAGTCAAAGAAATCAATTAGATTTGTCTGACCTGACCTTCCCACTGTGAACCCATGATGCCTTGGGTCCTGTGCCCCACTGGTCTCTAGGTACTCAACAATTCTTTCCTTCAGAAGTGATTCCATCACTTTCACTACCATAAAGGTCAAACTGACAGGTCTGTCAGTTTGACCACTGACCGCCAGTGATATCTTGCACAATACTCCAAAAACACAAAGTTATTATATGGCAACTACTGCTGTGTATCATGCATGAAGGTGTGACATCTTTATCCCAAAGTGTTTTATCATGATGAGCAATACTGTATTTGCCATGCTGTGCTAGAACAGCATTTTAAAGGGGAACAGTCAGTGCTAAAGCCCCACACCCAGCTGGGGGCTGGCCCCAATTTGCATTTTCTGTGCAGAAAGATTTTCTTTTACTTAATGTTTACTGCATTATAATAGTTTGCATCAGGCTGTTTCTGCTGATTTATAACCTGACATTTTCTGTAACTGCAAATCTCAGAATCCCCTGCAAATGACATCAGAAGAGGGAGATTCAGTAGCCTGCGGTGTATGTTACAGCTTTTTATTTATTTATTTACTTATTTATTTGAGCATTCCAAAGCACAGTTGAGCCCCATATTCAAAAGTGGCTTGCTGCATTGTGCTAGTCCATGTGCCGCACATCTCAGATGTGCCAGCACAAAACATTGATATATGCAGACGATGCACCATAGAATGCGATTGCACAAGTCTAGCTGAATGGGCAGGCAGTTTAGTGCAGTGGTTTAAGGCTCTGAGCTGCAAATCTGGTGACATCCAACAGACCAGACCTGGGGTTTGAATCCCACAGCTTCCACTTACAGACTATGTGACCCTAAGCAAGTCACTTAACTTCCCTGTGCTCCCAGGTCATACCTGTAAAAAAAGCTTTCAGCTTAGTGTGCTAGTCCTGGTTAAACAACTAACAAAAAAAAAAGTATCCCAAAGATGCATGATCATGCAGTGGGAGATGTGTGGTGCAGCAGGTGACCTGAGACCTGTGTGAGCATAAGGAAATGCACAATGTGTGGCCACATGTGCTGCATGCAGAATTGCAATATTCAGCCAGGATATGCAAACGGCTTCATTTCACGGTCTGAGACTATTCCCCACATTTGCATCTCATTGCTGGAATGTATTCAGGCCATTTGCATGCCTGTGGCATCTGCAGATCCAGCTCTGCAGGGCAGCCCCACCACTCCACACAGGTGAACAGGAGATACTGCAGCCTAGCAGACTGGTGTAAAGGTATGTGTTTGTGTTGGTGTACTGCAGTGGTCTGAGTACAGTACATTCACTCATGGCCTTGTACAGGGTCTGACTGGAGTACAGGGGACTCACCTAGGCAGCGACTACAGGAGCCCACTTGGACAAGCAAAAGGAGTGGTGCAGAGTGACACACTCTGGTATGTATGCCACATGACTGACATCATAGCCCTGCATGCATTGTACAGTCACCTACAGTACTCCACATACCCCATAATACTGGACAAGGATTGAGGCATGTGAAGGGAAAGTGCATGGGTGTGTGACACTGGTCAGACTCTGGACCATGCCATGCTGCCACCAGTACCACCAGGCCACTTGGGAACCAGTGCCCCAGACATCACAATGGGCACTTGCCACAACCCTGATGGCCACATGGGTGCAGGCCATGGTCCCTGTTACATGTGCTGTATTGTGGTTGTATGCACTGCCTGCGTTCCAGGGGTGCACACAATGGCACCAGCATGTGACAACTGGGTGTCTAGGTCCCTGGCTCGGTGTGGGGAAGGTAGCCGTCTGGGTGGTGCCAGGGGTGTCACAGTACTTATTGTTTGGTTACTGCCCTCCTGGTATGACTGTTGTGTGTGTGTGCCTGTAGCACATCCTGGTGCCACTCCAAGGGCTGTCTCACCTCCAAGGGCTGTCTCAGGAGTGCCTATCTGCAGTTCAGCATCCTGCCTGAGGGTGGCTGGCTGATTTAGGCCATCCTTTTGGTGTCCTATCTTTGCACGGCACATTTCTAGAATGTGTGGAACATTCACTGCACATGTTGTCTGAATATCCCCATGTGCAGCACATTCATGTCTCCGCCCCCTGTTTATGCACCACATATATTATCTATGCGCGATCGTGCATTCCAACATGTGCGACACTGCTCTGTCATTTGAATATCGTGCTTTGGCACAATTTCCAGGATGAGTGGCACATCTCAGTTTTGAGCCGCACATCTCTTTTCAAATATGTGGGCCAATGAATACAATCAAGACACTCAGGCAAAGCAAGAACTCAAAAGAAGGCAATACAATCATGGCATAATCTTAGGCAGCACATAAGGAGCATTATCAATATAATACTGTATACTAGTAGCACCAAACCGTCAAGCCATGGCTAGTCTGGCTATGGTTCAAGTAACAGGAGAAGAGTAGAAAGCAGGTGCGGTAGGAGGAGATAAGCAGGTGGAGTGGGAGATCATAAGTCATAAATAGATCTAGGTCTGAGAGCCACTCTTATATTTTTCTTAAATGGTGATACTGTAATTTGGTGGGACTGAGTATGGAATCAGCCAACTCATTTTGCTAGTGCGGGGCTCTGGTTGAGAAGGCATGCATGGCTAGGCTAGTTCTGTGGTATGGGGCAGAGAGAGCATTTCTAGCTATGATCCTAGTAGTATAGTGGTTATCAACAGGAATTGCAGGTTTCAGATTGACAGGGGAGTAAGGCCCAGAACTGCTTTTTTCCCCAGTAGGCATGTCTGATATTTAATCCTGTCTTGAAGGGGGAGCCAGTTAGTTTGTGCATAGAGGGTGCAGGTGTGTGAGAGCCTATCGGCACTTAGTAATAACCAACATGCCTTATTAAGGACCAACTTGACCCTGTTAAGAACAATACTAGTGGCTGCTCCATACACTACAAGGCCATAGTTGAAGAAATCCAAAAAAATACCACGAAAATCAACGGAATGGAGTCAGCTGTGCAGCACAACAAACTGGGCAGCTAACCCAAGCAGTAACAAATCCAAATAGGTAGTTGTGCGTAACAATACCTTTTCACCAATGGTTTAAAGTTTCAGTTTCAGTTCACATTTAGAAATGGAAGAGAGATGCAGCCCACAAAGAAATGTTAATTGTGCAGTTGCAGTTGCCTGGACTGCTGTTTATTCTTACAAAACTTCCATAAAAAAGGTGAGCACAGCAGAACCTTCTGCAAAACAATGAGAAACCCCTAGCACCTTGACTCTCATGAGTCTTCAAAGTGGTGTAACACACAGACACTAGAACCAATTTAAATCACTGGTTCATTAATATTAATAAGGTAATTAAACTGACATTTGAAGTTCATTTAAATGAATATTCATCACAACAATCTAAAGTGCAGCAACACTGCCATATTAACCATGTAAAAGAGGAGAAAGACAAAATATGTACTAAGGTGATATATCAAACAGACCTATATTAAACGTATCATGGCCTGACCAAACATCTTCATGTTATTCAAGCTCATAATAAGCACATTTATATGATTCAAGATTAGAGGGTCACTCTGAAATCTGTATTCATTAAATATCCTGTTTGAAAAGAGAAGAAAAGACATGATTTATAGTGTGAACACAATACTCTTATCATTTTAGAATGGCTAGGTAGAACTGTTTACAGTAAAGGATCTACACAATTAAAACATGATTTATCTTAAAAAATAGCTTATTTGCGAAAAACAATACGTAACTTTAGAAGTTTGTTACTTGTGTATAAAATAGACCCTAAATAGATGCAAACAAAATCAACAGAGGCAGATGTCGTAGTAAAGGGAAATCACTTTATAAGAAATGGCTTGGCTTAATTTATCATTTGTCATTCAGTCCATCTGGTTTGATACTGTTCATTTTAAAAATCCACATGCTCTCCTGTCTGAGCAAGAGATTTGACCTATCACCTCCCATAGGCAAGGGAGCAACATGCTCAAAGCCCATGAATTTCAAGTCATTTGGTGATGAACTGTGGAAAAGCATAAAGTGGGCTCCCACTGGTGTATCCTGACGTTTGTTAAGTATAGATCTAACGTGTTCCTGGATCCATTTTTTTAAAGGTCTTACAGTTTTGCAAATATATAACAAATTGCACCTACACCAGAGGGCATACACCACATATGTGGTATCACAAGATATCAAATCCCTCACCTCTGTTTTTTTATTTAGATCCCTGGGGTGATGGAAAAAATCATGGACAGTCGTCCCATATTTGCAGATATTACATCTCTTGCATGTAAAAAAGCATTTTGCTCTATTTGGGAGCCATGTTTTTCTTTCAATAATTTCAGTTTTTTCTTTCGTCTACCATGGACCACCTTGTCTTTGATACTTTGGGCTCTATGAAATGTGATCCGTGGTTTAACACCCACTGCATGCTCCACTTGTTCATCACCCAGTAGGATGGGTCAGTTACAAAATATAATGTTGCCTATGTGCCCTGCCACATGGTAGTACCCTGTAATAAATGTACAATTAGATACAGCTTTTTCATTTACTTCTTTGCATTTCAAGGTGTGCTTCCTATCAATCTTTTTAACTTTCTCATATGTATTTTTCAGCATTTGTGCATTATACCCCTGTTTTGAAATATTTCTAAGAGCTCTTTTGATTGTATTTTAAAATCAGTATCAGTGCTGCAATTTCTTTTAATGCATAAAAGTAGGCTATAAGGAATGGATTTCTTTAAATTAGGGGGGATGGGCACTCTCTGCGTGTAGCACTGCATTTGTAGCCATTTCTTTTCTAAATGTTTTAGTTTTTACACAGTACTGATTTTCTGTGTTGGTGGTAATATCCAAACTAAGATCTAAGAAATCAATGGATTTCTGATCAAACTTGAATGTGAATTTCAAGTTCAGATCATTTCTGTGCAAAAAGGCTACAAATGCACTAGCTCCACTCTCTTCCCCTTTCCAAATGCAAATAATGTCGTCAATAAAGTGATACCATGTAACAAGGTTTTAGAGAAGGGCTTGGTTTCTTTGTTGAATATGACAGTCTCTTCCCAGTCTCCTAAAAAGAGATTACCATAGCTGGGTGCCATAGAGGCACCCATAGCCATGCCACATTTTTCTCAAAGGATGTTCCCTTGAATTCAAAATAGTTATGTGTAAGGATGAAATTTAATGCTTCCAAGATAAAGCAGCTTGGTATTTCACTTTTTTCTTGGTAAAGATCTAGATATGTTTTAATTGCATTTAACCCATCTGTGTGACATATGCTGGTGTATAAAGCTTCTACATCTATCACTAACCAGCTGTATTTTTGTGCCCATTTACAGTCATTTAATTGAATGTATGAAGTAAAATTGCTTACAAGTGGTTGTAAGAAAAAATCTATGAATTTACCCAGATTTTGGGTTAATGAACCTACCCCTGAAATAATGGGGTGCCCTGGTGGGCTTTCTTTGTACTTATGCACTTTTGGTAATGCATAAAAGTTAGGAAATCTGGGAGATTCTTTCCACAAAAAAACCAACTCTGCTTCAATTATTTGGGAATCATTAACTGATCTTCTAAAAAGCAGACTAAGACTTTTTCTATACTCAGCAGTAGGATTTGATGGAAGTTTTTTTATAGTTTGTTTCATTTTGTAGTAAATTCCAAGCCATCCTTTCATAAAACTCTTGGTCCATTATCACAATGTTGTCGCCTTTGTCGGCTGATTTTATTACTGTTGTGGTATCCTTGCTAAGTCTATTGAGGGCTTCTCTTTCTTTTATGCTTAAATTCTGGTTTTTCAAAGCAATCCTATCATTCAAAACACTCATGACCTGTTTCATTACCATTTGTTCATAAACATTCAGGGTATTATTATATGTTTTGAGGCAAAACTCAGACACTAGATGAAATGGGTTTTTTCTTTGCTTTCTAAAATCATTACCTACAATAACCTTTTATTACCTCTTGTACTCTCAGGGTTAATTACATCTGAAGACATTCCTTGCTCTATTAGAAGTTCCTCAAGTATATGAAAGTCAGACTCGAGGGCACTAGGTTCTGTAGCGGGATTCAAACCTGAAAACATTCCAATGTTAGTCCCGGAGCATGCTCTAGACTCAAGTGTATTCTGTTTTATAGCATGGTAAAAACCTGAAAATGATCCACTGTCAGGCTCGATTCGTGTTCCTGATTCCAGGTTTGTGGAAACATTATCCAACACTTCATTAATGAAAGGTCCTGTCGAATGTTCATAGCAATCATAATCCGGTTCTATTTGGTTTATTGCTGCCAAAAGTATATCCAAGTGTAAATCATCTGGGACAGACACTACTTCTTTATAGTTATATCCCATGTTGTTATCAATTAAGTTCTCTTCAGTTAGAGATTCAATTTGATTTTGTTTAAAGAAGTGAAGTCTTAGATGTAGTTTTCTAAAAAACCTTTTTAAAACCATGAAAATCTGAAATTCATTTATCTGTGGGGTAGGAATGAAACTCAGACCCCGTTTTAACACTGATTCTTCATGTATACTAAGTTCTCTTTCTGATAGATTTAATATCTGTAAGTTATGTTTCTCTTCCTTTCTCTCAAAATCTGTTCTGTTCCTGAGTTTTTGGTTGCACCCCCATCTTCCTCATCTGGTTTTCTTGTTTTTTATCTGTTGGAGCTGGGCGCTTCTGAAACACCTGTTTTTTTTCCTAACGTTTGTCGTCTATTGGGAGCTCTATCTCCTGTTGTAGTGATTTTCATTTTGATTTTATTTGAAAATCTGACTTTTGACCATGATCTTCCTCTACTTTGGGATCTCTGCCTTCCCTAGCTTAATATATCCCCTCTTTCATAATCTCCAGAATCTCTTTTCAATGTTGTAATGTTTCTTTGGATTACTTCAGCTTTGTGGTCTCTTATTTTATTTTCAAGTTGAATGTTAAAATCTTGAAATTCAATAATTTTAAACTTTTTACTGTTCATTTTACACAGATCTAATTCTTTCTGTAATTCATTATATTTAATTAAATCATCCTTAATAATTAGTTCCAAAAAGATCTTAGAACATTCAACAGCTGGTTTCAACCACTCATCCTTAAAGTGGAAGTTATCCAAGCCACAGGAAGGTACAATGGTAACTCTTAAACCTCTAGGGGCTTGATCTGGACTTAAATATTCTTCTAAGGTACTCACATTAAAGGTAATCTCAGCATCTTTAATTAATAGGGGTTCAAGCTTAATAAATGTGTTACCCCCAGTTGGCACTAACTGAGAGGGCTACTACCCCTGCCTGTGTAGCTAGTGAACAGGTTGAGAGGCCTGGGTCCTATGACATGGTACCTCCATTATTATAAGTTGAAACTTGGGGAGAAAGCTGTGACTCAGCATGGTGATTAGGTTTGGCTACTCTGCACAGGGGCCCCCAAATAACTCCAGACACAGGAAACAATAACTGCAATGTCGAATACCAGAAGTTGAGATTCTAAAGTGTGGCTTTTATTCACATTCAACAGAATAACAAAGCACAGATGGACCCACACGGGGTTACACTCCTGGTAATGCAGATTTATGGAGATCAGAACACATCCTCTTTACACTGAAACCCTCAGGTTTTGAAACACTCTGGGCATTCGGTCCTAACTCAACTCTTTTTCAGTTTCCCTGGCTCAGCTCCCTTGCCAGCTCTCTGGACTACCTTTCTTCAATAGCTTGGCTCCCTTGCCAGCTCTCTGGACTACCTTTCTTCCATAGCACAGCTCTCATACCAGCCCTTGGACACTTTTCATATAGCATGGGACATTTCTTGGTGGCTCCCTAAACCACCTTTCAGCACTTTTGGCTCCATCAGGGAATCTTCTTTGTCAATCCCACATCTGGGTACTTTCCTCATGCACTGGCCAAGTACCTGAGAGAAAGCAACAGGTGTCCCAAAGCAAACCCGTAGAGGTGAATTTGCTTACTACTGATGGGGCGTCTCCCACCTCTCATTCCCATAATTCATACCCAGCCATTTCTCTGGACTTTAACACCTCATCATCTGAAAACACTTTACTGTGTAGATTCTTTTTAAATGTATGTCACATTTAATCTACAATTCTTCCATCCTACTTGTGCTGAACTTGAAACATACTTAAAGAGTGGCTGTGTCCATTTCTCTAGACCCCCACAGAATTAAGCAGTCCAATTCCTATAACTTTTAACTGTACTTGGCTATCTTTTCCCGACCCCACAGTAACAGTCACTTAACTTCATCTTGTCTCAGGTGAAAACACATTGACCCTTTATCAGAGCAGACTCTCCCCTTGGTTGCAGGTGCCCCACAGGCTTTTTCTCTTCAAATAAATCTCATCCAAACTTCTGGTGCCTCAGCATGCACTTAGATTTAGGCAGCTTCTTCTTCCCCTAGCTGGACCAGGGGATTGCCCTTGGAAGTAGGCTGAATCCTTCCTCCCATCTCTGCAGGGATGGGACCCTGAAACCCTGGAAGTGGTCTCTACCACTTCACTTGGCTCTTCTTGTGTTCCTCTTCAGGTGAAAACACACACCTCTAATGAAAAAATAGCTCTTTAGCAGAGCTAAGGGCTCTGAGGGTCTGCATCAGCACACCTCTTCCTTCTTCTGAGCCCACTACTGAACTGAACTTCAAATTCCCCAACATTCTATCCTAACTTCCCTAGCTGTAACATTCCAGTGTGGCTTATGCAGCTGCAATGGTTCTAAATGATGTCATAGCTCCAGCTCAGCAGAGACTGAAAACAGAGCAAGATATAGTGAAATCCATTTAACTGGAGTTTTACTAGCTGCCTGTCCCTGCCTTCCACTAGATCTAACTAAGGTTCTACTAACCCCGGGTAACAAGGGGGTTACACTCACCCTGGGACAGGAAAAAGGCTGTCCACAGTCATTAGTTACCCGGCCTAAGCCATCCTACCCTATGTGTTACCTATGGAGAGGGGTGATCAGGCCACCTCCTACCATGTGCTAGACACAGGCAGGCAACACTAAGGGCCCAGAGGCCATCAGCCGATGCATCAGCCTCTACTCTACCCACTGACTATGGGTACCCAGTGGCTCTGGAAGAACTGTCCAGAGCACAGTCCTAATAGATCAGTGCTGTGACCCCTATGGCCATTCAGAGCCACAGCCTATCTATCCCCCCTAGCCCTCTAGGGAAAACCTGTCTGCCTCTAAGTCAAAATTCCCTGAAAACAAAACAAACAGGGGACCTCCCCCCAACCCTGGACACCATGCAACCACACACCAGGAGCTAATACCATACACTATGCACTACTCCCTCACTCCCCCACAACCATACCTGTGGAAGGAAAAGTTACACACAGTAACCAACAACAACAACAGTACTTTAAACACTACACACTAAAGTACTACTGAGGAACTCAGCTGAGTCCCTCCTCTTCTTCTTGTCTTTTCTTCTTATCTTCTTCAGGAACACCTGCAAGAAAAAGAAAGACAACACACTCCTAATCTGCATACACAATCTATCTAAACCCCTACCATCAAAACACTGGAGAATCCTCAAAAAGATTATTTTTTTAAGAAAAGTAGAAAAAACAGTATAAACATTAGAAAACAGTAGAAAACAGTTACATTATTTACAATACACAATATCAGGGGGATGGAGTGCCCTAAAAGTCCCATCTAGTGACCACAGTTCCCAAAGGTAAGTCTATTAAAGAGTCTTTCCTGGGCCAGAGCCCGGTGAAGCACAGTTCTAGCAGGCCAAAGTCCCGAAGGGGAGAGTCTTTTAGGACAGTTCAAACATCTGGAGTCTGCTAGTGTAGGGTGTGTACTGCAATGTCATGAGTATAGAAAAGTTTGGACTTACCAGTCCCTTGTAGAATGAAAATGGTACCACACCTGGTTCTCAGCCAAATACTCTCCCTGGCAGCATTCTTCTGATACAGCTGGGAGGACGTCTTCCTGAAAATGACAGAAGGGCATATCTGGAAACTGCTAGGCTGATGTCATGTATGAGATGGAACCTTGGAAACAGGAACAAAAGGAAAACAGCTGGTCTGAAGTCATCAGATACCCAGGCAATGAGTCAGGATACAGCTGGGCTGGTGTCCTCTCTGGATCTGAAGTCATCTAGTGGACCAGTCAATGGAATCTGGAAAGCTAGTACACTGTAGAACTGATGAATGTGGGGCACCTGATTCCTGGAACACCAGTCTGGCAGAACAACATAGGTACAGCAACTGCTGGATGGCAGCACTGGCTACCACTGCTCTGCTCTCCATTTAGTAGGCATGGGCACATTCGCAGGAAGGTCTTTGCATTGTGGCCAATAGCACAATGGATCAGGTGCTGGAACTATTACCCCGTCTGGGCACTCATAATTCACACTGTGAAAGACTTCATGTCCCTCTCTATCCACAGTTTGAACAGTGTCAATAAACAGTGTCCTGCCTCTTTTCCACTGGCTGTATTTCTCTTGAAACATTCTGTCCTTGACATACTTGTTTGTACCAGGATGCACGTGTTTCATTGCCTCTTCCCAAATCCAGGGTTTTCTGCTTTTCTCAATCTCCTCCCAGACTCTTCGAGGAAAGGTTGGAAATGATTCTCCATGGATTTCATTTGCTTTCCTATGATCCAGTCTTTCCTCTTTACTAGCTGTGGTCAACTTGCAACCTCTGGCCTAGCTTGGGGGTGGCCAGTCCTGGTCCTGCCAGCTATGCATACTCAATGCAACACAGAATGATTCTCTAACTCTTTCTGCTGGGGACAGATATGCATTCCTGTAAGCCAGGAACTGGAGGCTATGAACCCACGCCTTCTTCTTCAGGCCACATAGGTTCCCCTTCTTCTTCTTCCTCACTGAGAATCTGTGCCCAGGAGTGAGTAGTCATCCTCACTCCTGAGACTGTCCAATTTTCGCTCGGCGCAGAGTTCAAAACCTCCCATTCAAAGGCCTCCCTTGTCTCGTCTTCACCTATGAAACTTGGGCCAGGCCCCTCTCTCGAAGGGTCTACTGATGCTCTTCCTGCTATGTCTCTCTGTGACTCAGACTATGAAACATCAGCATATTGTTCTGTCTGTAAATCTGCACCCTCTTACTTCATACCACACTCTGAAGGGCCTTCTCCAACAGGCTCTGCCTGGTGCTGTGTGCTTCCAACTGCAGATTCTTGAACTTTTGTCCATGTGGGGGTCAAATGAATCTTGGGCACTTTAAACAAACCATATTTCTCTAGGCACCCACAACAGTGAGGTACCATGAAGACGTCCCTTCCAGCATTTAAGCGCATCACACATACTCGCACTGGATATCCAGGAATTGCCACATGAGGAGGCAGTCATCCCCCATTGTAACAGCTCTCAATGTCCCTTAGCTTGTTAACTTCAACTGCTATCACAACCCGGGCATGTTCCAGGTAGCAGACTGGTCCTAAAGCCATAACTGCAGAGAAAAACAACAACGCTCACTGTTATTTCAAGTCCCACATCACTGAGAACTTTTTTTCTTTCAAAATGGCTCCTCTGCTGCTGTGTTTACATACTACCCCACCCTGTGATGGTGGTAGCAGCACTCCTACACATCAACATTCTGTAAATGGGTCAAGCCACTGCGCATCCGATTTACACACTCTACTGATAAATTTGATCAAACTGCATAAACTTGCACAGTTCTTTTTCCTAGCACATTTATATGGCTTACCACGGACTTTCTACTCACTGAAGACATTGCTCTAGCTTACAGTCCCTTAAAGCCTCAGTATTTCATAGCACAGGATTGTCTGTATTTCTTGCTGCATGTCTCATACAACTCACAGTCTCTCACATGGCTCTAAAAATTATACTGCTGCTGAACCTATCATTATGCTCACAGTCTTTTGCTCAGAATTCTTGCTTTTAGTTGGTTAAACTGGCACAGTCCTTCTTTACAAAGCAGTTACACTGCTGGATTCAGTTGGCTTTTGGTGAAATCACACAGTTTGAGCTATTTCATTTGGATGGTACTCACTGTTATCAGTAGCTGTTTGCTGAGATGGAAAAAATGGCCTGCAGCCGATCGTGGAGGCTTCTGGAAGGAAGCGGGTTGGCAGTCCTGCTGATTGTCCCTCTGAACACCACACTCACAGTCCAGTCAATTGAGATGCAGATTGAGCCCAAATTTAAACAGGAAAAGTCCAATTTTAACATTTTACAGTGCTTTCAATCACCGTGACGCTCCTTCTAACAAGCCAGTTCTCACACTCCACTCTCTCGCCCTCTCAAATGCTGTGCAGTTGCTCTAGAGTTGGCTTGGGGGCGGGACTGACTGCAGTCTCACCAATCACTTGACGCCATGCAGATGAGCCTCTTTCCTCTCTAATGTTCTTCTCCTCATGGCGATCGTCAAGCAGGCAAAATTGAAACTGCAAACCACACTTTTTTTTTCTCAACTGACTCCACGGCAGGAGCCCATTTTAACCATTTTTCATGGCCATTAAGCACAACAAGTCTCTCAGTCTAAACAGAAAGCATTTCCAAAGTCTAGGACACAATTTTCCTTTTGCTACCCACAGTTTTCCATACTTTTTTCAGTCACAACAATACTTTTAAAAGCTGGCAAATGTTGTAATCTGATGCAGGACAAGGGCATACACACTTGGGCTTTACTGCTCCTTGGTAAACAGCTGGCAATATCACAACAGCACATAGACCACAGCACATAGTGGTACATTTAGTTTACATTGCTTCAGCTTTTTGGGCTACCCACTGCAAGATAGCCAAAATGCTAGTCATCACCCAACACAGCGCTTCAGATAAGTCATTTTTGGATGTATTTTATGTCCAAAAATCAGCTAAAAACATCCAAAAATGCACTATCTAGAGTCATTAATGTCAGTAATATTTATGTAGTTTAATGCTGACACCTGGTTTTTATAGTGTGGAAGTCATTATTTGTTTTACTCAGCTTCAGAGTAGTCTAGCCCATCCACAGTGGAGACGACAAGAATAGCGCAACAAATGTTTTTTTTTCCAAGTGCCATCCTGTCCATCTGCTGCGCACCATCCAAAATGGGCCAATAATGTTCATTCTGACTCCTGTGATGGCGTAGTGCCAAGTATATGCACCAATGAATGATGAGTAAAGAGGAGGAGTTAGGAGCTGCTTTGCTGGTGCTTGCTAAGTTTAACCGTGATGCACCATGAGTTGGCGGAGAGAATGTGCCACCAGCAGTCAGTCGCAGAGGAGGAAAGGAAGCTGTAGCTGCACAGAGATCGATCATATTTGTCGGTGTATGTGTTGTCTCATTTAAGTGGCCGCATTCTAAAAAAAATAGTTGTTTCATATTTCATTATCAGAAAGAGATCTGTCTGTGTCATCCCAGTCCAGTCCAGTGTAGACTAGAGGCCAAGAGCAGGAGTCAGTGACCCCGTGGTGTCCATCATCCCTGAGTGGCCTCAACTCCCGGCTGGGCATTCTCTCTCTAGGTCAGCTGAGACCATGAGAAGGTTTGCTTTCGGGGTTGTGCCAGGTCCAGTCCAGTTTTATTTGGGTGCAGGGTGGTGGGCGGTTTCTCAGACGAGTCTGACGAGAGCATTGCCTGCCTGCAGGAGTCAGTTAAAAATATATCAGAAGTTAGAACCGCTCCTGGCTGTGCTGTGAAGCCTGCAATTCTTCTGGTGGTATGCACCGGTGCCAGTGGGGTGAGCAGGGTGGGGCTGCGGCTGCTGCAGTGTGTTGTGTAGTGGAAGGGGTACTGTACGGTACCACACAAAGCAACTCAAGCCAGACCGACAGTGTGAGGCCCCTGGAGTTGAGGAGGAGAGGGCTCGGAGCCTCCTGAGGGGACAGCCAGGAACAGCAGCCTGGATGATCGAGTGGTGTGAATCAGACAAGGGCACCATGCACACAAAGAAAACAGCCATAGCTCAGCCTGGGTGAAAAGCTTAACTTAGAGCCATAAGTGCCAGTAGTGAGTGGAGTGAGAATGGGGCAGACCGACCCGAGTCTGAACGCCTGCCATCACAGCAGCCAGTCAGTCCTCAAGGTGGGTGCCAATTAAAATTTAAAAGCTTTAAGTTAAGCTAAAGGTCTGGGTGGGTGGGTGACTGCCTGTATGGGACAAAAAGCTTTGCATTCTTTGCTGCCAACCTTTTAGAATTTGCTGCCTTGTTATACTTGATTATTTTTTGTAATTTATAAACTTATGAGGTGTGGACTGACTGGAAACCTAAACTGCAAGTTGTAACAATAGCTAAGCTAACCATGTTTCAAACTATGCCCCAATGAAAGTTTATTCCTATCAAATAAGGATCTGTATTAAGGCCTCTTCTCTTTTTAGTGTTTAATTATAATGACCTCCCTGATGAATGCAGAAGTGCCACCAAGGAACCCATGAGTGCTTGGTGAGGGGCAAGGAGAAGGAGGGCCAGCCTGAGAGGGTGTCATTAGACACCAGAAAGTGCTTAGCACAGAACAGGGAGACATTGGGAAGGTACCACCAGTCACAGAGAGTATGAGGTAGATGGGGGTGGGGGTACTGCACTGTACTGGACAGGACATCTTTGAGTACTTGGTGCGAGGTAGTTGTGTGATTGTATGCCAAAGAATGCTGTTATCAGATAGGAAGAAGGAGGACTGTGCAAGCTACTAAACACCAGGAAGTTCTTGATACAGAAGGGAAAACTGGACACCAGAAATTTCTTAAAATAGACCATGTGATGAAGTATGGTGCCAGTGGACATCAAAGTGTATTTAGATTAGGATGGGGTCAGGGAAGGGGTATCATCACAGAACACCAGGGACTTCTGGAATGGGATGGATAAAGGGAAGGGGTGCTCCTGGAAATCAGGGAGTGTTTGGTAGAGGATGGGTAGTCATTGGACACCAGGGAGTGCTTTTGACTGGACAGAGAGAGGACGGGGTGCCACTGGATGCCAGAAAGTGCTTTGTATGTGGAAGGGAATTGGAAGGGGCCACTGCAAACCAGACAGAGTTTGGAATGCAATTGGGATGGGGCTCTGGTACCAGGGAGTGCTTGGTGTGGGACAGAAAGAGAGAGAGAGAAAAGTGTCACTGGACACTAGAATGGGCTAGACACCGAACAGGGAAACACTGGGGGTGTGACTGGTCACCAGGGAGAGTTTGTGATGGGACAGAGAGATGAAGTGGGGATGCTGGCCACCAGAGAGTGCATGGTGCAGAAGGGGGATAGAGAGAGAGTGTGAGCCACTGGACTCCAGGGTGTTCTTGAAATAGACCATGGAGAGAGAGGTTTGGACCAGTGAACATCAGAAAGTGTTGGAAATGAGGGAGTGAGGGGAGTTGGTGTAACTGGGACTGCTTGCAATGGTTTGGAAAGAGGAAGGCAGTAACACAATAAAATGAGGTTGATGAACTAGAATCTGCAGGCTAAGCTTATCAATCAGGTAGGGAAACGGCCAGACTAGGTGGGCCAAGTTGAAGCGGTCCTTATCTTCCATCAAATGTTTCTATGTTTTCCAGACTCAGTCAGCGTTTCACCTGTACCCAGGCCTGTAATATGACTCCTCCATCCTCCCTGCTGCTCACATTCCTAGGGACAGAGTAATGTCTGTGTCTGCCAGTCTGGGGGAGGGGGTGATGTTGTATCACTCCAGAGATTCTTGACATGAAAATCTCTGTGGAAGCAGCACAGAGCACCGAAGGGTGCGAAACATAAGAATCTACTGGCGCTGCATACAGCAAGGGCTGGTGCTGCTGAATACATGTTTTCTTTACTAAGAAAACAGCAGTGTTTGTGTTGTATATGAGGAGGTGTGTGTGCACTTGCTTTTTTCAAATTGCACCTGAGCCGATTCTTCATTGATTGCATGAAAAACTTTGGTTTTGAATTGTGTGTGATTGTTAACCAAGGCTGAAAGCACATTTTGCGGTTTTTGATTGTCTGAGTGTGCCATTTGGGGGGATCACTCCAAGTCTTGAAATGAAAAAGTTTGGTTTGATGCATACAATCACAATGTCAGTGCAAAGCATCTTGGATTTGTTGCAAATGTAATAGCCCATGTAGGGTAGCAGTAGTAGAGTGGTTTCATATGAGGTGGCAGTGGCACCCTCCATGGCCATAGAAGCACAGTACTATCTCTATAAAAACTTCATACATTTCGTTTCCTTTTTCCCTGATGCAGGCATCATAGCATCTGACTGGCTGGCAGTGAGCTGACTGAAGGAGTCACATCACACACCAGTAGAAGAAGTCAACCAGCAGGGTACCCTGGCTAGCATGTGGTGATCGTACACGTATATTATTCAGAGAGGAAGCCATCACCAGCAACAACATTTCATCACCTTTATTTGCAAGGTACTTACCGTTACCATTATCTCTACTGTACCTCTTCAGTAGACAAATGTTAAAATGCTTTTTTTTGGTTAGGTTTGAGGCCAGGTTGCTGGGGGTAGTGGGTGGGGGGAGAAGTACTACAGTGGATGTAGGGTAGCTACCATAGATATAGAAGATAATGCATGAGCATCAGTGGTTAACCATAATGTAATTACCTCAAGCATATGCCAGGATGACCATGTAAACCTCTGCAGCTCGAGAGGTGTACACTTGTCATGTTAACCATGAATGTTAATTATTACGTGTATGGTTGAGCACCGTAACTCGGGCATTGTATGTAATGTAGTATGGAAAAATAAGCACCGTGGTTCAAAAAATTCCTTTTTTTTTCAATGCGTGTTCAATTTCCTGCTCGGCTATGAATGCCTCCTGGTTTGAATGTTGAGCAACGGAACTGCTGAAATTTGACATTAGTACTACTGCTGCTGGTACGTAACTGTCAAAATGGAATGTGTGTTTTGAAGTACTGTCTAAGCAGCAGATCACCTTTCCTTTCCAATAAATGTGACATGTTGTGACAAGTATTGTCTCCATGGCACAATGAGGTAGGGCATTAGGTTCTTGAAATAAACAATAGTGGTTCAACTCCACCTAGGGATATATTTTTAGGGGTGATGGAAAGGATAAGAAGGGACTTGGCAAGGTTGGAGGAATGGTCAGAAGTATGACAGCTTTGATTCAGTGCAATGAAGTGCAAAATAATGCACCTGGGGAAATAAAACACAGGGGAAAGAGTACACAATTGGGGGGGGCAGGGAGGTAGCAACAACAACAGCTTTGGGCATGTGTACCAGGTTCAATTTGTACAGTTTGGGTTTGTGTTTACAGAATAAGCTGTGTATTTACCACCAGGTCCAGGGGATTGATGGGGCCATGCTAGACCTGTCTTCTGGAGGGGAACCCAGTAAGTCCATGCATGAAGCAATAACGCAATGTCCAGACCTGCAGATGGGATCCTACAGTGTGACTTTATTAAAACAAATTATCTTTAGAACAAGGGTGGTCTGGTCACCCAAAGCTTTACAACATAACACTTGGAAAATGTATTAACTTCCATTAACCCCATACATTGCAGTGGAGTTCCATACTTGTTTTGTCACTATGTGACGACAGTCATGTGTGATTGCTGGTAAAGTAGTGTACACCTGTTGAAAAGACTTTTATAATTGCTTTAGATAACCTGCTGGCTGACAACAACCAGAACCAACTGTGCATAAACAACACCTTGTGACACGAATTGTGAGAAGGGAACTGTCGTGACACACCGAATATGTCAAGCTCAGGTCAAGCCATTGCAAAGACCCAAAAGAGAAGCACCACCACTACCACAAAGTCTTTATTAGACTGCTGGTTAATAAAAAAATGTCCCACAACTCAGTGCCTTGCGACTGACTCTGTAGGGAGTTCATCATCTGTGAATGGACCGACAGCTGATTGTTCTTCCAGTTCCAATACTGATATGGAAAGTGACAGCTGCAACCTTGCTGTAACTTCAATTTGTTATTCTGATGACTTTCCTACACTTCAGTTATCAGATAGTGATGATTGTTCTTCTTCTTATGAGTGTATCCCACAATCTGCAGTTTCTCAGGGTCACACACAAGTGACACAACAATCATCAGTTATTCAGAAATCATGCAGTGGTGACACTAGAAATAAGAACAGTCAATTATCAGATGCTGTGAAATCTGTTGTTATGCGTAATTACAGACATCAATGGGAAACTGAATTTGATTGGCTGGAGACAAGAGATGGGAAGATGTTTTGCTCTGTGTGCCATTCAGATCGCCGTCTCACAAACAAATTTGCTACTACAGGCGCATGTGCGTTAATGTGCATGCAGTATGTCTGACAGTAACGGTTCCGAGTAGCCTGATTGGCTGTCACAAAATGGGCTTTGGCATCTCCAGTTCACAGTGGTGGTGGTTGTGAATTAAGTGGTAAGGCATGCCATGAATGACATGATCATCATGACCATCTAGGGAGAGTTATGGTGTGATAACGGCACGCCCACCTCCAGATGGTTTGGAGCACGAGGCGCGTGTAGCAAAGTGTTTACCCCAACCGAGCAGGGCTCCCCTTTACCCCACCATAAAGCACCCCATGAAGTACCATATTGTGCTAATGAAATGTGTCCTTTTTGGAAACTATTATTTTTAAACCGGTTATTTCAACTGGGCCACGTTGTGCTGTGATAACAGTCCAGCAGGAAGCATCTGTCTGCTAATCAGAATTCAGCATTTTTCTACACATTTCATAATCTGATATTGAAATTGGTAGAAAGGATGCTGAATTCTGATTGGCAGACAGATGCTTTTTGTATGACTGGCCCATAATCCCACCACAACAGCCCAGGTTAACCTCTTTAACAAATTAATAACATTTCAAAAAAATTACCAATTTTATTTCCACAATACAGCACTTCAGGGGGTGGCGGGGGTGCTTTATGTAATCAATAAGACATGACAGGGTGTACATGGATGGAACAGATTTTACCGCACCCATGGCCAGCCGGGACATAATTTGGCACAAGGCCTTGGCCGAGTACCTTTAGCCCTTGACATGCGGTAAAATCTGTTCCAGCATACCCATCTTATTGTTTACTTCATATTCATCATAGTTCATCTAGTGAAGGCTTGCTACTTTTATTAATAATTTGTAACAGAAATGACAATTTATGCCTCAAGTATGTTGACTTTGTCACCTGTGTTTCAGGACTGCACTGTTCCTCCCCACCCTGATGCTAATAAGTTTGATAACTCATAGCCGGTGGAGTGCAAATGATAAAATCCTGCAGTCTATCTGTACAGATAGTGTAATACTGAGTCACCACACCAGTATTATCTACTTTTAGAATATCACAGAACATACATAGATCTTCTTTGGGGTGATCTCACTCATCAGGTAGGCATGGTACCAGTGCTGCAGCAACACCACTAACATCATAGCCATCGGAACGTCACTGTCAGTGAATGGGAATCCACATGGAAGATTCTCCACAGTACATTGCTTACTCATCAGTTCTTTTCCACCATCGAGTTGCAAACACATTCTCCACTGACGAGCAGCAGTGCAGTGTTGGTGGATTTAGCACCTTTTTCAAAATAGGGCCTACTGCCACTTGGAGTACAGTAGTACCACACAGTTGTTTCACTGAGTATTGCTGTCTTGATATATTTAAGAGCCCATGCATTTTTTGGAAGGGATGTCCTGCAATGTCCTGCAAGGACTCTTGTCTTAAGTTTATGGAGTCCCGGGCAGATTCAATTGCCAAGTTCTCCTGTCTTGAGCTTAAGAAGATCTTTGGCTTGGCCATTTGTTCCAAGTCTCCTGTCTTAAGTTTATGGAGTCACAGGCAGATTCAGTTGCCAAGGTCTTCCCCAAGGCTTGCAAGTTGTGCGTTGATCTGATCCCTTCTTTACTAGAGTGATGGTGGGGAAGGACTGCGGATGGAGTGTGTCTGAATGACCAGTGCCACAACTATATCGGGCTGGTGAGGTCTTGCTGACAGTGTCACAGGTGCGGCCAAAGTTGCAAACTTAATGAAAACCTCATGTGTTTACTGTCATTCCATGATGGTGAAGAGTTCCTATGGTGCACTTGGAATCCACCTGATGTGTGAGATCACCTCAAATATCTACTCTTTATGGTACGTTCTACGTATCTGTTATTTTCTTGTGTCACTGATGTATGCCATTTCATTGTGTGCGTAAAAGCAGACAGCAGCTTAGCCTTTACAGTTTTATCCTCCTCTTGTCCAATTCCATAGTATTTACAAGAAAATAATTTTCCTATTTTAAAAAATTGTCAGAAATCAATCCTCAGGAAGCACAGTCAGACAAAGGACCATTGTACAGCACTGGAAGTAGACATTCTTAGAAGGAGACTGTATGCAGTTAGTGGCAATGATGAGGCAGAAAGTTCAGAAGATAACGATTCAGCTATTAAATTTGTAAAAGAAGTGAATGTAATCTGTTTAAAGCGGTGTACTTTGCAGCAAAGACAGATATGGCAAATTGCAGTGCCAACCAGCTTTTAGATTTCATTCGCTGGACAGGAGGTCAATGCTCAGTACCTGATATAAGTGATTACGCTGGTCATAAAAGAAGCATTGCAAAGTCCTGTGTTTGGCTTGCTAGTTGATGAATCCACAGATCTTTCAGTCCACAAAACTGTAATAATGTATGTTCGATATGTCAGTGAAGGGAAAATGAAAACAAAACTAATTGGCAACATCAGGGTAAAGGATGGTTCAGCACATCACTTAACTGAGGCTTTTGTAAACAGATGTCAGGCCCTGGGCTTCGTCATGAGTAAACTTGTGGGGTTAGGTAGTGATGGCGCTAGTATAATGATGGGCAAGTCCAATGGTGTTTGTGCACTTTTGACTTCACTGCATTCACCTTTTATGGTTCATGTCCACTGTTTGGCTCATAGATTGGCTTTGGCCTGTTCACAGTCTGCTACTCACTTTAGATACCTACAAGACTTTCAGAGTAACATTAATGGTACATATGCCTATTTCAGTACATCTGCTGTTAGGCAGGCAAAGCTAGAAGATATGTATAGGGTGATTGGTACTGTAAATGGAAAGCTGAATGAAGCAATTAACATACGTTGACTGTCAATGCAAAATGCTGTAAATGCATTACATAAATATTATCCTGCTATTCTCCCTATACTTAAAGAAGACAGGAATCATGCCAAAGCTCAGGGCCTTCACACGTTTCTCACTACTTATATTTCTGGAGCTGTTCTATGTATGTTCTGTAATATCCTTAAAGTAATGGGAACTCTTTGTAAATCCTTTCAAAAGCAGGATCTGCTGTATGTGGATGTGAAACCACAAGTGTTCTGTGCAATTGGTGAGTTAGAAAACATGAGAAGTGAGCCAGGCCCAATCCTGACAGCATTTTAAGAGGCATGTGAAATTGAGACGAGAGATAGTGGACAAATGACTGTATGTTAGAAAATAAAGGACTCTCAGCAAGATGACATTCAGATTGAACTCAAGTGTTCACATAAAATGACAGTACAGTTCTCAAAATTGAGGGAGGAGTATCTCAATACTCTTATAAGCAACATGAAGTGTAGGTTGTGCCCAAATTCTAAAACAGAAGCACTTCTGGATGCCATTGCCAATCTAACTGATCCACAGTCTGTAGTAGACTGTAATGCAGTCAGTATTCAGAAAAGTTTAGAAATTGTTTGTGAAAAATTTGGTTCCAACACACAATATAACAGTGATCAAGATGATACTGAGACAAATATTCATAAATGCAGGACTTTACTAGATGAAAATTGTCTCCGCTCAGACTGGGCAAAAGCAAAGGCAATGATGCTTGGATGCTATAGGAATCTTAGTTCCGAAAGCTTTATGAAAAGGCTAATTTCAAAGTACTCTGATACAATGCCAGTATATCCAACATCATGTAATATTGATTTATGTATTCCACTGACATCTGTAGAATGTGAGCATGGTTTCAGTGTGCAGAATAGGATAAAGACAAAATTTTGTTGCTCACTAACAGAAGATAGCCTAGAGCTACTAATGAAACTAAACATGGGGCCTGACTTCTCTGACTTTGAAGTCGATAAAGTGTTGGAAAAAAGAGAAAAAGAGGCGCTTCATGTCTTTGTGGCAAAAATCAAAAAGGAGAAGACTGGAGAAGCCAAAATCCCAGACAGAGACAGGCAGGTTTCATGTTTCTGGTAGCAACAGCAATACTGGTGGTAGCTGTGCCATATTATCCAGAGATAGCCGCACATCAAACAATGATTATGTCAGTATGTCATCATGTATCAGCAGCAATACCTGTTCTGACACTGCAGATGATGGCGGCACGGGTGCCAGTGCCACTGCAGTTTATCATAGAAGCAGCACTAACAGAAGTGCTCATGATAGGGTGAGGGCTGAAGATAGTGAATTAGGCGATGAGGATTTCCTGGAAATAATAGAGGGCATGGATGACAACAATAGCGAATAATTATGTAACTTTCAAATTGGACTCATTTGATCCATGTTCAGGTGCACATTTTAGACCAAATATAACTTACTATCAGACATACTGCTGCACATTGCATCGGCAGAAGCAATTATCTGTAAACCAGTATTTTAAATAGTAAATTCACTCGAAAGCTGTGAAGAAAGCAAAATGTTTATTTTGTTTTTTGGTGCATACTGCTGTCACAGTGCTGCTATGTACTGTACATGGATGGAGTGTATGGACAAGGCAGCAGTAGCTGATGCAGGAAGCATTGCAGCCTGGCTGCTGCAAAAAGTGCAGTGGTGATGGCTGGAAGGGGAGTGGGGACAGGTGTGACTGTGAGTTGCTGAACACAATGGAATACGGTAGGGCATTGGATAATGAAAAGTTAGTTGCTTACTGTTAAAAGAAGACACAAAGTCTATTGTTCACATCACATGATGATGTGCTGTACCTTGGTTGGTGGCAATTTATAGTGACAGATGCTAGCAGATGTAAAGGTACATACTACATCTACAGTAAGTACACAACAGGGTGCATTGCCTCACATTGCTTGCAAGTTATGGATGTGACACAGCAGTCACAATACATAAAGCAAGAACAGGTTATTAAATGTATCATGGGGTCGGTCATACAGGTATAAGTGCATTGTTAAGGCTACATGTTCTCTGCATTACTCTGTCTCCCCCAAATCAATTCTCCACACTTAACCAAAAAACTGGTTTGCGTACCCAGGAAGACAACATCTTGCCAGGCCATTAGTCACTCACTGTTATATATTTGGAAAATTTTAGCACTGACTCACACAAACTGATTTTTTTGGCCTTGATAAGCATTAAGAATGTCATCACTGCAGGAGTCACCCAATTTCTGCAAAGTGTCAAGTTCAACCAACCAAGTGCCAAAACCTATAGTACCAGCAAGTTCAAATGTGTTTATGTTTCAAAGTATAATAATTGTGGCTTACCAATTTGAATGTTATCATTAGCACTTTTACCTTGTTAAATAAGTTCAAGTTAGAATGGTAAGGTAGGTTTTAAAACAGCTGTTCCTTGATTGAGAAAGACTGTACAGTTAAATCTCATGGACGATGCACACACAATCCCCCCACCCAGGCACTGTCAAGCTGCAACAGGCACACATGTAGGACTTGTCTATTTGTCCATGATGTGTATTACAATACAGATACACAATACCAGGCAGGGCCAGCCAAATACATTGGGTAAATACATCATGTTATTTTGGAACAATTATTTAATTTTCACTTTATACAACATCATATATTTCACTGTGCTACAATTTTAATTAACTTTTTATAAATAATGTTATTTCCACTTACAATGTAGAAATGGAACAGGAAAAAATACACACAGATAATAGCAATTGGCCAGATAGGAAACTTACAATGGAAAGAAAGGCAGCTTTGAGATAATACAAGGTAAAACACAAAACTAATACAATACTGTAACAAACAGTACAGAACCACTGGAAATGGTGTTGTATAGCAAGGACTACTGTTTTAAGTTTATGGAGTCCTTTGCAGATTCAGTTGTCCTTTTGTCAAGATCTTCTGTCTTAAGTTTAAGAAGATCCTAGGCTCTATATAATACCACCACACCATTTGTACTGATTGTTTGTGGTGTTTATCTTGTTATACCTCAAAACTTCCTTTCTTTCCATTGGTATGTCCATATGTGGCCAGGAAGCCCATTATTCTGAGTTCAATTACCAGGCTATAAGTGGAGAAAACATATTGTAGTACATCACATTATAAATTGTAATCTAAGTGAAATAAATGGTGTTATAATGTGAGAACAAATATTTATGCAAAAATAAGATTTATTTAGCCAGTTTATTTGCATTGCCAGACAGTGCCACTGGAGTAGTTATGATGCAGTGTGGCAGTCGGCAGAATAGCCCATTTTTCCAACATGAGTTGTGATGGTAAAAACAAATTACTAAAGATTTTACTTTATAACTAAATAAACAATGGGTAGTAATAAATCACTGATTACAACACTATGAATCATAATGTAGGTGGCAGCAGCCTAGCATACTGCTAGCAGCAGGCATCTATCTGTGAGCAACTGAAAGAGCCGCTAACGTCAAAAGTGCTGCATTGCAGTTTCTGAATAAGCATAATGCCAGTAAATCTCATACCAAAAACTAGATTTTTATGTTACTTCGTTTTAAAGTCATTAGCCATTTTGTAACCTTGACTGCACTAAATGTGCAATAAAAGCAGGTGTTGTTGAAGTGCTGCTGATTATGTCAGAAGCTCTGTAACATACTAGATAATATTGTACACAGTGCACAAATGATTATTACTAATCTATGCACAGCGATGATGTGAAGATACTTGATGGCATGGCATTGTCTACTACACAAGAACTGAACAATTCATGAAATAAACACATTGTCTGAAAACGATTACT
Organism: Neoceratodus forsteri; assembly: GCA_016271365.2. Classification (NCBI taxonomy): domain Eukaryota; kingdom Metazoa; phylum Chordata; order Ceratodontiformes; family Ceratodontidae; genus Neoceratodus; species Neoceratodus forsteri. The sequence goes on along the minus strand of CM028133.1, from coordinate 590,390,607 downwards.
GTGTGCTTACGTTTTCATTTCTTATCATTGAGAAATGTGTTTATGTGGATGTAGCATGGATTACAGTAAGATATTCAGATGAGCGATGAGTTCACTTTGAAAACTAGAGAATCTGAAGCATTTTGACTTCCAAAATTTGGTGTCTGGAATTATTTTGACTTCCAAAAAATTGACTGCTGGAGTATTTTGACTCCAGTGAAACTGAAATGACTTTCAAATTTCAACCCATGGAAGTATTTGACTTCCACCCAAAAAAATTTATCTGAAGGCCTGCACCCGAGCAACCTTTCTTATTCCTTCTCCCCAATTTTAACAGAATTCCAGTGATCATCTCCATGATGTAACCCCCAGTCGGCGCTAACTGAGAGGGCTACTACCCCTGCCTATGTAGCTAGTGAACAGGTTGAGGGGCCTGGGTCCTATAACGTGGTGCCTCCATTTTTATAAGTTGAAACTTGGGGAGAAAGGTGTCACTCGGCATGGTGATTAGGTTTGGCTACTCTGCACAGGGGCCCCCAAATAACTCCGGACACAGGAAGCAATAACTGTAATGTCCAATACCAGAAGTTGGGATTCTAAAGTGTGGCTTTTATTCACATCCAACAGAATAACAAAGTATAGATGAATCCCCACAGGGCTACACTCCTGTGAATGAAGATTTATGGAGATCAGAACACATCCTCTTTACACTGAAACCCTCAGGTTTCGAAACACTCTGGGCATTCAGCCCTAACTCAACTCTTTTTTGGTTTCCCTGGCTCGGCCCCCTTGCCAGCCCTCTGGACTACCTTTCTTCCATAGCTCAGCTCTCATGCCAGCCCTTGGACACTTTCCATATAGCATGGAACATTTCACAGTGGCTCCCTAAACCACCTCTGAGCACTTCTGGTTCCATCAGGGAATCTTCTTTGTCAATCCCACATCTGGGTACTTTCCGCAGGCACTGGCCAAGTGCCTGAGAGAAAGCAACAGGTGTCCCAAAACAAACCCGTGGAGGTGAATTTGCTTACTACTGATGGGGGGGGGGTCTCCCACCTCTCGCTCCCATAATTCATACCCAGCCATTTCTCTGGACTTTAACACCTCATCATCTGAAAACACTTTACTGTGTAGATTCTCTTTAAATGTATGTCACATTTAATCTACTGTTCTTCCATCCTACTTGTGCTGAACTTGAAACATACTAAAAGAGTGGCTGTGTCCATTTCTCTAGACCCCCACAGAGTTAAGCAGTCCAATTCCCACAACTTTTAACTGTACTTGGCTATCTTTTCCCGACCCCACAGTAACAGTCATTTAACTTCATCTTGTCTCAGGAGAAAACACATTGGCCCTTTATCAGAGCAGACTCACCCCTTGGTTGCAGGTGCCCCACAGGCTTTTTCTCTCTTTAAAGAATTCTCATCCAAACTTCTGGTGCCTCAGCATACATTTAGATTTAGGTAGCATTCTCTTCCTCTAGCCAGACCAGGGGATTGCCCCTGGAAGTAGGCTGAATCCTTCCCCCCATCCCCGCAGGGATGGGGCCCTGAACCCTTGGAAGCGGACTCTACCACTTCATTTGGCTCTTCTTATGTTTCTCTTCAGGTAAGAACACACACCTATAATGAAAAAATAGCTCGTTGGCAGAGCTAAGGGCTCTGAGGGCCTGCAGCAGCAGCACACCTCTTCCTTCTTCTGAGCCCACTACAGAACTGAACTTCAAATTCCCCAACATTCTATCCTAACTTCCCTAGCTGCAACTTTCCAGTGTGGCTTATGCAACTGCAACAGCTCTAAATGATGTCATAGCTCCAGCTCAGCAGAGACTGAAAACAAAGCAAGACATAATGATATCCATTTAACTGGAGTTTCACTAGCTGCCTGTCCCTGCCTGCCACTAGATCTAACTAGGGTTCTAGTAAACCCAGGTAACAGGGGGGTTACAAATGCATCTCTGATGTTATCACTACATTCATGGTTAACTTTACCTTCATCTGCCATTTGATTAAATCATTCCCTTAAGCACTTTCTCCTCTCCTCAAGTGTTGTATGTTCTATTTATTCCCAGCTATGGCTTGTGTCTTCACTCAAATTTGTGGCTCCATTTTCTGAGCTCATTATAAGCTTTATTTTTCCACAAGTGGAAATGTTCTTTTTATTGAAAAAGGAAACATGAGTTAAAACCTTTTGCTGAAGTATAATCCCTTTAGGTTGTTACTGATTCCAAAAACGTCACCCCCTTGTGACATCCCTGTTCAAATGTCGGTTCAATTACCTCATTAATATTAATGAACCAGTGATTTAAATTGGTTCTAGTGTCTGTATGTTACACACCCTTTGAAGACTCGTGAGACTTGAGGTGCTAGGGGTTTCTTACTGTTTTGCAGAAGGTCCTGCTGTGCTCACCTTTTTTATGGAAGTTTTGTAAGAATAAACAGCAGTCCAGGCAGCTACAACTGCACAATTAACATTTCTTTGTGGGCTGCGTCTCTCTTTCCTTTCTAAATGTGAACTGAAACTTTAAACCATTGGTGAGAAGGTATTGTTGTGCACAAAGGCCATAGTTGATATGGGGTAGGATATTGCTGGTTATGGCTATGTGCTTGGCTTTGTGAGTGAGGTTATGCCTGTTTCTATAGAGGACACCCAGTTTTCAATGTAAGCAATAATACCCTTCAGGGTGGGCTTTATTGAGAAATACCAGACTGCCCAGGGTTATACATAGATAAATAGATAAATAGACAGTGTCAGCAGATAAGGGCCTATGGCCCACCCAGTCTGCCCATTTGAGCTTGTAAGTTCAGTTTATGTTTTCCTAGAAGTCAGTTGCCCCTTACCCCTGACCTCCAGAATTCCTTTATGTCTATCCCATGCATTTTTAAATTCTGTGATTGTTTCAGCCCCCAGCCCCTGGAAGGTCCAGTACTGCCCAATAAAGCCCACCCTGGAGGGTTTTATTGCGCTTAGAAAATGGGCACATTAAAAAGAAATGTTTGAGAAAAAATTGTTAATAAAAAAATAAATTTACCTTAAGTTTTGTAATTAAATACTTTCTTCGCCTGTATTGGAATAGAGAACTTTTCCTAATGGAGATGCTGTAGTTAAGAAAAAGAAAACAAAAAGCTGGTTGAAAGCTGTTGGTGCCCCCACAGCAGTTTCTTTTTCTTAAGTCGAACCCCCCCATCCCTGATCGTCCTTATGGAGCTGTTTTCTTCCACTTTTACTTTTTCCCCTTCATTTTTGCTTGCAAGACTGCCTTTTGTTCCTTTTTTTTCATACTGCTGACCAGAGCTGTTGCCATCGGGGGAGAAAGCTGCAGTGTGGGAGAGTGAGTGTGGCTGGGGCGGCAGGTCTTTACTTCAATAAAATGCACAAATGTTTATTTCATTCTGTGGTGCTTTATTTTTTTCTCTTTGTTTTAAATGCCATCTGTTATGATTTACATCCATTATGGTACAGAAACTTTTTGCTGATTTGCAGAGAGTGAGCAGTATCTCCTGCTGCTGTGCAGGAGAGGAGCAATATTATTTTGTTTTTCCTTGCTGCAGATGGACGTCTATCTATGGTATAGAAAACTAAGACAGTCCCGCTGCTCTCATGCTCAGTAGCGGTGTGGGAGATACCGCTCTCTGTCACTAAACACAGTGTGCCCTTTGGGAACCAGAATGCTTTCTAAGGCATACGCTGGCATTTACTTTTATTAAATTTCTTTTTTTTGTGGTTGCCTTGGGTGGGAGGAGGAGAGTGGTCCTGATGTTATTTTTGCAGCTAACTTAGTGAGCACAGAGAAATTGTGGTTGGCAAGTGAACATTTGGGGTGCCTAAGGATTCTCTGAGAAATGTGTCACTCTAAAGAGGCTCTTGTTTTGCAGCAAGTTCTATCAGAAAATAAATGAATAGGAGGCAGTATGGTGCAGTGGTTTAAGGCTCTGAGCTGCAAATCTGGAGACCTGGGTTTGAATCCCACAGCCCCCACTTGCATACTGTGTGACCCTGAGCAAGTCACTTAACTTCCTCATGCTCCCAGGTTGCACCTGCAAGCAAGCTTTCAGCTTAGTGTGTCTCACCTGGTAAAATAATTGGTAAAAAAAAAAAAAAATGAATCTGTACTCGCAGTGTCAACCAATTAGATTCATTTCTTTTCTGAGCCCATTTTCTAATGACAGAGCTGACCAAAATGTCTGTGTGAGGTTCAAAGGAAAGTGTATAGTCTATGTTGACCCCTAAGTATTTAAAAGAGCCAACCTGATCAGGTGCATTCCCCTTTTCATTGATAATGGTGAAGGGGTTGGCATTTTTTCTAGCCTGGGCACTAGAAAACAGCATAGTTTTGGTCTTCTGGTAATTCAAGACTAGTTTGTATAGCTGAAACCACTCCTCCGGTGAGCCAAAGCAGCTTTGAAGATCACTGGCAAGCAAATCCTGGCATGGCCCACTGGTACAGATAACACCATCATCTGCGTAAAGAAGTATCTCCAAGCATGGGCAAGCATCTTGTAGATTATTAATTAAGAGACCAAAAAGTAGGGGGCACAGTATTGATCCTTGAGTGACACTGACTGACACACGTTCGGTGTCTGTTAGGGCCCTGCTGATATTTACACATTGAGAGCGCTCAGTGAGGTATCTTTGGAATCAAGTCACTGATTCAGCAGAGAGGCCTATCGAGTGGAGTTTGTCTACGAGTAGTGAGTGGTTGACCAAGTTGAAGGCTTTGGTTAGGTCAATAAATAGGGATTCCACCAGATGACCTTGATCCAGAGCTTCGTGCAGGAACCTTGTGTACTCAATTATGGCAGTATTGGTACTATGATGCTTCCTGAAACCATGCTGCTGGTGACAATGGATGCTATATTTGCTGAGATATGTAACTAGCTGGTCTGAAACAATCATCTCTAGCACCTTGGTCAGTGGGGAGAGATTGAGATTGGTCTACAGTTGGAGATGGTTGTGTGGTCCGCACATCCACGCACAGGTGTGACCAAAGCAGTGTTCCAAATAGTTGGGAACTGAGAACATCATAATGAGAAATTTAATATTTTTATATGGGGTTGGCCATTTCTTAGCTTTGATCGGATGTCTGCCGGTCTAGTGGTTCTCCTGTTGCTAAGTACAGTCATCTGTGACTGTACTTAACCCATGAAGGACAGCAGGACCAGCTAAAAAAGATCATAGCTTATAAAAATGCTAACATGCACTGCAGGTTGTTTAATCTCCTTCTGCTGCAGCACTCTTCTGATGTCAGCTGCAGGGGATTCTGGGATTTGTAGTTAAAGAAAATCCCATCCTGCAAGTCTGAAGAAACAGTCTGATAAATCTACTATACAGCAGTAAACAGTAAGTAAAAAAAGGTTTTTGCACACAAAGTAAAAATAGGGACTGAACCCCCACCTGCATGTATGGCTTTTAGTTCTGACTGTTCCCTTTTTAGTGCTGACAGTTCCCCTTTAGGTGCTGACTGTTCTCCTTTAAGCCCTTTCCCTATTTAGCAGATTCAGGCATATTGCACAATTGTCAGTTACTGTACCTGTTGCAACACTCGGTGCAGACATCTTCCACTGTGCCATCAGTGTTGCAGCAGGATTGTGGGTAGAACAGTGTACTATGAGTAACTACTGATCAGCACACTCTCTGATTGACATTTACAGAAAGTAAAAGCTATCAAGCAAACTGGACAGTAGAATATTTGAATCATGCCAGAATCTACTAGTCATGGTCTGACTTTTGTGGAGACTGAACAATGCAGACATGGGGCAGGATTCACAAAGAAGATGCGCCTGGTGCAACTCAGACGCGCTGGTGCAACTCAGATGCACCGATCCCATGCATAGCCATTCACAGAGGCATGTGCTGTGCCAAACACCAAGCACAACACCACTGTGAATCTCCACAGGACATGACGGCACAACTGCAGATGTGCCAGCACAACCAGCGATGCGCCAGGGCAAGCAGGATGCCTGCAGCCACACAGGGGAGCCAGGCAGAACAACTGGAGCAAAATAGCAGGGCAAGAGGAGCAACCACAGAGCTGGAACAAACAGACCCACAGACATAAGTGTAGAGTAAAACATGTTTATAAAAGGCAATGGGCATATAAACTGTACAAACCAAAAGTCAAAAAAGGAACAACAACAGCATCAACAAACGGGTAAGAGGGGGAGCAGGGATGGGAAGGAGGACAGGAAAGGGACAGAAACAGGGGACAGGGTAGGTAACTATTTGCACAGGATGTCCCCCAGAAAGTGGCAGGGGGACACTAGTGGTGCCACGCCCTGCCACACAGCACCCTGGCATGGACTGGAAGGTGCAGCATGACGTCCCACAGGGCAGCTGACAGGCACTGAACAGTCCTTGAGAGAGGGCGCAGGGCCATCTGGATGGCCACACAAATCTTCCGGTCCACATCTACTGGCACAGCACCACCACCACCCACAACAGCACGTTGAGCCAGAACACCTACAGCAAATGACAGAAAGAACACACACTGAGGGCCAGAACATGGAACACACCCACCCACTACTGACCACACAGAACCAGAAAGACAGCAATCATGGAAAGCGGTATTCACCCGCCCCTGGCAGGGCACCAGGCCTGGAACCCATGTACCTCCGGTGATGCTCCTCAGCTGTGTCCACAGTCTGCTGCCTGGCCCCTGGTCCTGCAAAACACAACAAACAGCACCATGAGCGAACACTGCCACCATGCAGGATGCAGTGCCACAGCCCCTCCTGCCAGCACGTGGCCATGCAGCAGACAGTGATGCCAGGTCATGAAGCATCTGGTGTTAGCAGGCACACACAGCCATGCTCTGCCCCCCCCCGGCACCAGGGCAATGCAGCACGGGAGCATCATGAGGGCAGTGATATACACACCCAGCATGTGCCATACAAGGAGACAGCTGAACAACACCTACCTGGACATGGCAGTGCACCCCTGCATGCACGGCGCCGCAGCTGTGCAAGCCACTCTGGAGGTCACCATAGCGATGCCTGCACTGCTCCCCTGTGTGTGGCAACCCAGTACGGCGCACAATCCATGATGTAATGGAGGCCCACACCTGGGCCCTGGGCACATGGAGGTCCTCCTGTCTAAACAGGCACCCCTCCACAACCATGACCTGTGCTACCAGATGTAGCAGCTCCATCTGTGACCAGTTCATGGCCCTAGGCATCATTCTCCCTGCTCTAAGCATCTTAAACTGTAATCAGACAGTGGCAAGGTGCAAACAGGAAAAGCACCGTCTAGTGAACGTTTTGCACCATGTGAAACAGTGAGGCACATGCAGCACAGTGCGCACTGAACATGAAGCACAAATGGCCACTGGCGATGAGCCCACGCATGTGCAAACCATCATGCAATGGCGCTGCACATCCAGGACATGGTTGCACATGTGTGTTACACGTGAGGGCACCATGTTGTGAACAGCATGCACCATGAACGGGTACTGCGCACAGTGCACAGTCCATGGGCAGGGCCAGATCAGTTCAGTATGGACAGTGCATTGTGGGACATGCTGCATGATTACGGCACATGGCACCATGATCGTCAGGCTGCAATGACGCAACTGGACAGCGGCGGAACGGCGCGTCATGGAAGATGTGCAGCAACACATGGACACCTTGCATGCACGACAGATGTGCCTTGTAGAATGCCCCAAGTCATGCAGATGCACTAACCAGGCCATGCATGCACAGGAAATGTGCTGTACGGTCATTGGAGCATCACACAGATGCTCCGTGCAAAGTGATATGAGCTGGGAGCAATTATGCTATTCAGAGAGAATGCACCCCAAACAGCCTCATCAACCATGCATGGGCAATTCAGCTGATTAGAATCTCAATAACAGGTGCTCAGGCCTCATTTGCATACCCTGAGCCATAAATGCTCCCAATTCAGCAGGCTGAGTCCAGGACACTGAGAGGAGTCAGTGCCTACAGTGTGAGTATACAGCCATGTTTACAGGGCTACAGCACACACTGGTGTGCCTGCATCGGAGTGTGCACAACAGGTGGGACCCCTGTACAGTGCATGTGGGATCACACATCCATTAGGTGACACCCATGGCAAACCGTGTTATACTACAGTAGGTCTGTATCCACGGGGCGACAATGGACTGGTCCCTGCCCTGACCACAGCGGATGACTGGGTCATCGAGATCCACACAACACAGCACGTATGGAGCACTGTTGCCGATCCCTGGTGCAGATGGCAGTGTGCCAAGGCAGTGCTATGTGGGACAGGGAGGGGATGTGACATGTACGGAGGACCACCCAATGTACACAGGGATGGGACGTATGGCTGGGGGTGGCTTGCACTGTGTGGTGGATGCAGCACCATGCCACAGGTAGGTAGGTACGGTGCACAGAACGACACCCGTACAGACATATTGTCACCATGGGCAGCCCGCACACTGCTGCCGCCTAAACAGTGCCTGCCACCACATGGCAGTCACCTTCTGTCCTGCAGTCATTGCAAGGGTGGCACCCAGGTTGGATGTGGCACCATAGTGGTGGCACACATGCTGCAGGGGTACTGGGACATGGCCACGGCAGATGGGACAGTGTCACACCCCCTGGGGTGGCTACACTCTACCCCCCACAGTGGCCTGGGTGCCATGAGTGGCACGTATGGTGTCCCACATGGACCACAAACCATGGTGCATGTTCACCTGTGCTTAGCTTCCCACACTCAGCCGATGGCACAGGCCACCAGCAACACAGACCATGGTGAGGCTGCAGACAGCGGGAGATGGGTGCAGGTCCATGTGTACACACAGGTGAGTCTGACACCAGGTTGCCTCTCACCACAGTAGTTGACATGTCTGAGAAGGCAGGTGCCGCCACCAGGAGGCAACCAAACTTCATGAAGGATGAGGAGAGAGCACTCATTGAGGCATGCCACCTACACCTGGATGTACTCACCGGCAGGAGAGGCAGCTTGACAGCACATGTGGAGGGCTAGGAGGAGGTGGCCCGGCAGGTGAACTTGGTGGCACTGTAAGCATTGCTACGATGGCTGACAGAGGGCCAAGGAGAGGGTGGTCAACATCCAGGCATCCCTGCAGTGGATAGGGGAGGACCTACCTTGGTGGCACAGCTCAGCCCCAAAAAGGCCCTCCTGGCCGCCAGTGTGTCGGGGACAGTCATGCATGGCATACCAGGAGGTGGCTTCCAGATGAGGGGCAACCCGTTGCAGCATGATGAGTGGATGTGTATCCTGGCCGGGTCCTGTCATGGACAGGCATGCGTACCCCGCAGTGTGTTGCTGACTGTGCTGTGTGTGACGCTGACACTGTGTCATGTGCATCCTGTGCATTAACCATGTTTTCTTTTCTCTCTTCCACAGCTCCATCGTGACTCCAGGGCTTGGCCATGGCAGACCATGCAGCACTCATGGACGATGATGCGGGCCCACCCCATGGGGCTGATGACACTGATGTGGGCATGTCTGCACTTGCGATGTCCATGCTCCGTGCACCACTGGTCATGGTTCCTGTGGCAGAAGGCTCTGCATACTCCTCCACCAGCACTGGCAGTACTGATGGTAGGTGTATCGCATGGTTGTGGCGCCTGATTGGGTTATCTGATGCTGACCCATGTGAGGTGGTGGACATAGTGGACACACTCATCGTGCTCACCAATGGCATGCAGGGTGAGGGCAGTGGCACTGACGCATGTTCCACTGTCAGCAGCACCACTGCCATGGTCGATGGTGGTGCACATGGTGTGGGGATGCCTGTGCATGGGACCCTGGGTGCCAACGGTGTTCCCACCATGCTGGACACCAGTGCAGTGGTGGCACAGCTGCCCGGTGTGGTATGTGCCATGCCCCCTGCACTGCTGCCCAGTGCAGTGCAGTGCTGACGGTGTTGGTGGCATCCAGGCAGGGCGCCGGTGTGCATGCACCCACTACAACGGGCCTGGTGGATGACACACATGGACAGCCAGCGGCAGTGCCCAGCCAAGACACACACACATCACAGCCTGACAGGGTGCGTCCACCTCCTGTGGATGACCCTGGTGAGGCCGACCCATCCCCAGTACGTCAGTGCCATCACCATGCCGCATCACCTGCCAATGATATGGGTGCCAACCTTGACCTGTTGCGGTCAACAGGGAAAAGTCAGGAGGCACTCTGGGTGGAGTTCCAGAGCCACAGGGCCATTGTGGTCCTGCAGCATGAGTCCGCGGTGGCGTGGCATGCTCAGATGCTGTCTGAGACATGCATCATGTGGGTGGGCATGACCGCAGCCATGGAGTGGAATGCGGCTGCTGCAGAGGCAGTGGCTGCATCCACAGCATGCCATGGACACCCTGCATCCAGCTGGATGCCTAGGAGCATGTCCCGAACACCCCGATGGCGGGGCCAGGTGAGCCCCCTGCTGCTGACCCCGTCACCACTGGCATCCACACCCACCAGCCATGGCTCAGCTGGTGGGCGTCAGACAGCCACCCAACTGAGCACCCATTCACGGTCTCAGTGCAGCACCCCTGTGGGGTCCCTGGGGACACCCCCTGTGGCCGGTGGTGGCACCCCCCATCACCAGCGGCCATTGCAGAGACCACCCACATGTCCATGGTGGTCATGGGGCAGCCCTGTGATGCCCATGCCCAGGGATCTGTGGTGGCAGGTGACACACCCTGTGGCAGTCACCAGCCACATGGTTGCGCTGGCACTCCTCTGTCCTGCCTGTGCAGGTCGTCTGCTGTGTTTGTGTGTACTGCTGTCATGCCATGTGTCATGGGAATGATGAGTACATTACGGTGCCTGCAGTGACTGTGTGATGGCCGCAGTGTGGACTGACCTCTGACAGTTTGGGCATGGCCTGTGTGGTTCTGGGGTGATGCATGCATGGTGCCTGTGTGTGAGTGTGTATGTCCCCCACCGTGTGCATGCACCTGTGTGTGCACCCCTGTGTCGAGTATGGTGCCCGCCATTTCACTGTCATGCTGTCCCAACACTGTTGTGCACACACCTGCACACATACCAACCTGTGTACTCACCTGCTTGTCCCAAAGTGTTCATCCACCTCTCGTGTGCGGTATGCCCGTGCCCTTGCTACCAGCCTGGGATCCCTGCGCCCATGCCCGACTTCACCTCCATGGTCCTCAGGGTGTGCCCTGGCCACACCCTCCACCACCCCCTCTTCCTCCTCCCCGGAACTGTTGCCCTCACCGGCCTCGACAGGTATCCCATGGTCATGGGCCATCTTGTGTAGCATACAACAGGCCAGGAATATGCCACAGGCCTTCTCAGGGCTGTATTGTAGGGCACCACCTGACCGACACAGGCACCGGAAATGCATCTTCAGCATGCCGAAGACATGCTTGATGATGGCACGTGTCACAATGTGTGCCTCATTGTAGTGTCTTCTGCCACTGTTCTGGGTCATCAGATGGGGGTGAGGAGCCAGGACTGCAATGGGTATGCGACGTCATCTGTGGGGTAGATGTGTCTCCATTAGTACATTGTGTTACACTGGGGTGTGTGCCCTGTCCCCATCCCGCCCTCTGTGTTGTGTGCCCCTGTCCTGCTCTCCCGCCCATCCAGCCGCATGCCTGATGGTTCTGCATCTGCATCCCTGCCTCGGCTGCTCCCACCTGCCCCATCCATCATGTGGTGCACATCAGTTGCATGCCACCCTGTGTCCGCTTATGCACCCTTTCACACCCCTGATGTAACAGTGCCTCATGCCTGCGACTGCCCGCTTCACTGCCCATCCCATGTGTCCCAGACATGGTGCCACCCTGTGCTGTTGGTGCTCAGTCATATGTACCTAACAGGTGTCCACATTGGATGTCCCCAGCCTCAAACTTCATACAGAGTGCCAACTGGTGCCATATGTATGCATCATGCGAGCTCCCAGGGTGTGTGGCACAGACATTGGTGATGCACCCTGTGGCATCGCACACCACCTGGCAGTTCACTGAATGGTACCCCTTTCGATTCACATATGTGATGCCCTCCTCACCAGGTGGTGTGCAGATTGGCACATGGGTGCAGTCGATGGCCCCTATGACACCTGGCATACGTGCCACCCTGTGGAACCCCTACATGGCTTCTGTCCACTCTGTCTGCATGCTGGGGAATTTGATGTATTCCAAAGCATGCGGTAGCAGTGCAGTGAGGAACTGTGTGAGGAGGTGGGTTGTTGAGGGCTGTGATATGCCAGTGGTGTCCTCAGTAGGCCTCTGGAAGGTTTCTGTGGTGAGCAGGCACAGGAAAGTTGTCACCTTGGTCTCCACCGAGATGACATGACCTAGTGCAGTGGGTGCCTACATCACATCATGGCACAGCTGACATAGCTGCCTCAGCATGGCCCTGTTGAGGCGGTATCGCCTGACTGTCTCCACCTCTGTCAGCTGCTTGATGTACAGCTGGGAATGGTACCGCCATGGGGCTGGCCACCGACGGTTCCTTCTGGTGCCTTGCCTCCTCCTCCTCCTCATTAGGGCACCAGTGATGGCAACTGCTACTGGCTTCATCCTCTCTGTCGCTCTGGCCCTCTGGTGTAGCTTGCTGCCTGGTGTTGTTTCTGGCAGTTTCCCTGCCTGTGCCTCTCCCTCTGTCTGCTTCCACTTCCTCTCTGACTGTGGCTGTGTGCTGCTGTTGTTATTCCATTGATGGCCTGCTGGTGTGCTGGACATAAGTCCCCTTCTTTTGTACTTATCTTTCTTTGGCGCATCTTGGATTTGCACTGGATTTGTCCCATTGATGCACCCTGGTTGTGCTCTGTGAATCGGGATGAGCTGTGTATGCATGGGTAGTCCCCCTGTATATGAGCTGCATGTCATTACGCTGCACCATGGCACATGTCTTTTGGCACAGGGCATCTCATTTGCTCTGGTGCTTTCTCCCTGTTCCTGAATTGGCTTCTGTTGCATTTCTGACTTGCGCCAGCACACCTGAGTTGTGCTTGGCGCATCTGTTTTATGAATCCTGCCCTTGGTCTTTTTTCTGTAAATAAGACTATCAATAGAAATTAAAAAAATGTTCCATTCATGTTACTTTTTGATTGCAAAAGCTACAGTAGATGCATACTTTGACTGCATTAGAATTGCATTGCACTACTACTGCTACATGTTTCTGATGGCAAAAAGGACACAGTACCAGACCATGATGTTTAATTTTATCCTGGCAGCTATGGCAAGAGAGCAGGAACTTTTAAAAAGTTAAAATTCACATCTTAGTTCTGGAATTTAAAAAGGAAAAGATAATTGTTTAATCTGATTTTTTCCCAAAACTATATTATTAGCAAAAAACAAATGATGATGTTTTTTTTTGTAGAACCCTGTCAGACAACATTGAAAATATTTAATTTCCAGAAGTCAGTGCAAGGTAAAAGCAAATTGTAACAAGGAAACTGAAAAAAAGCAAATTATATATTTATTTGATTAGTTTTTGGTGATGGGAAAGTAGGGCTAGAAAATACTGTCAATTTTCAACCTTTTCATGGGTGGGCATACAGATGCAAACCAACAATACTAAGCAGATTATGCTTTTGGTGGTGGTTGTAGTGAATGGGAAATTTGGCAAGCACACTGGTGAAATTACACTACTGTTTTTGAAAAGTGCCATGAGATCTATAACATCCATGTAGAGAACCAACAGAAAAGGCAGACAGGTTTAGATTTAAAGTTTCATGCGAAGGACAACATGCACATCCTGGTAGTACAGGATCCCCTTAGTACTACACTTGGCTGGTACATTTCTAGCATGCGCTCAATTGTAGTGTGGGACTAGAACCCACAACCTTCTGACTGAAAGGCTGATGTGCTACTAAATCAGCCATGCTGATACATGTGAATTATAGTAAGTAAGTTTTATTTATATAAGGCGCCCTTCCAAAGCTCAGAGTGCCTTTACACCTATAACATTAAAAATTCACCATGCATCACAAAACATATAAAACATATTAAAAAACATCCATATAAATTCAAACTCATTATGTTCCTGCGAAGGTCTGGTTAAACAAATATGTCATCAAACAATTTCTAAAACCTTCTAAGGTCTGGTTATCTCGTATCTGGCGAGGTAGACAATTCCACAGGGTAGGAGTCACAATGGCAAAAGATCTTCCTCCCAATGTTTTAAGAGATACCCTGGGAATCTCTAGCAATCCCTTGCCAGAGGAACAGAGTGAGCGTGAGGGACAGTAAGGATGCAGGAGCTCTTTCAGGTAGTAGGGACCCTGCTCATGTAGGGCCTTATAGGTCAGCAAAGCGACCTTGAAGGTAATCTTGGCAATCAGTGCAAATCACGCTGCACAGGTGTAATATGACTAGACTTAGAGGCTCCAGTCAGCAACCTGGCTGTCGCGTACTGCACTAGTTGCAAGTGGCGGATATCTACCCCCGGTAGCCCTTGGTAGAGGGTGTTGCAATAATCAAGACGACTGGTGACAAAGGCATGGACCAAAGTCGGAAGTTCTTCGGTATGAACCAGGTGCTTCACCCAGGCTATGATCCTAAGATGGTAATAGGAAGATTTGACTACAGCTGAAACCTATGCCCTCAAGGTCAAGCCTTCATCAAAAACAACATCCAGGTTCCGCACCTGGCCAGAGGCAATAAGTGGGATCCCACCAAGGCTTAATCCTTAAAGTTTTCCCGCCCGTGTCCCTATCATCCTATAACCTGGGTCCACAACCAATACCTCAGTTTTTTCTGAATTCAACCAAAGCCAACTGACACTGATCCAGCTCTGAATCTCCAGTAGGCAGTTATTAAACACTGCAACAGAATCTAATACCTGATCGGGTGCAAAGGACATGTACAGTTGAGAATCATCAGCATAGCAATGAAAATACAATCTGTACCACCTTATAATGTCCCCTAATGGAAGCAAATACACTACGAATAACATGGGGTATAGCACCAAGCCCTGTGGAACCCCACAGGGTAGTCCATGAGGGGCCAAGGAATAAATTCCTGACACCACTGTCTGAGACCTACCCTCGAGGAAGAATTTGAACCAATTGTGGACTTCCCCCCATCAGTTCACAGAAAAACCACAGGCACTCGAGCAGCACCCAATGATCCACAGTGTCAAATGCTGCTGAGAGATCAAGGAGAACCAAGATCGAATGGGCTCTCCGATCTCTCGCCATCAGGAGATCATTAAGTACACTCACTAGTGCCATTTCAATGCTATGCTTTTTTCTGAAGCCAGACTGGAGAGGGTCATAGATATTGTGGTTAGTCAAATGATCCTCCAGCTGCAGTGTGACCACCTTCTCGATAGCTTTCCCAACAAAGGGCAAGTTTGAGATTGGTCTGTAGTTAGCTGGACAGTCAGGGTCAAGGGAGATTTTTTTAAAGGGGGCGAACGACTGCCTTCTTTAAGGGATCTGGAAAGATCCCTCTCTCCAGTGAAACTCCCACTTTCTCAGCAAGGACCGGGCCAATGACTTCTACACACCCCACTAGTAGGCGGGTAGGGCCCGAGTCCAAACTACAGTAAGTTGGCCACAGAGTCTGGATGATCCTCACTATATCTACGACTACTGGTTGGCTAAACGTGGACCAGGTCAACTGGGTATTAGTACCACCCAGTTTATTAATGCAAGGACCAATGGGATGGCACTGGCTGATCTCATTTCTGATATTGGACACCTTATCAGAAAAGAACTGCACAAACTCCTCACACTGTCTTTGTGGCAATGCTCGACCAGAGTGAAGAAAAAATAGAACCATCATTAAAAACTTGGCTACCACCATTACCTGCTGGGAACTTTAGTTGTGGGAACTGTAAATACTGCTCCCATATTCTGAGGACTGACACATTCACTTCATGCAATACTCAGAAGGAGTTCCATATTACGGAATTCTTCAACTGCATTAGTAGCAGTGTGATATACTTGGCAACATGTGAATGTGGGTCATTTTATGTAGGTAAAACTAGCAGACAATTTAAAATTAGAATTGGTGAACACCTTCACTCTATTACCAGTAATGATGCCAAGAATGCATTAGCTATGCATGTTAATAATACAAAAGATGGCAACCATTCTTTCAAGTTCTGTGCAATTGACAGAGTTACATTGGGACCACGTGGTGGGAATTTGGAAGAAAAATTGCTCCATCGAGAATCCTTTTGGATTTTCACTTTGGGAGCTTTAAAACCCCCTGGTCTCAATGATAGAATTGATTTGCTATCATGCATCAAGAGAAGAAAACGGCTGTCTTTATGAAGCTATGTTTTTTGGACTGTACCTGTGGTGGGACTAGAACCAGTATAACTGTGCGACTATGAATGTATATCTATATTCTTCCTCTTGATATTTTCTCTTGATATCCACATTATGTATAGCAGATAAATAATTTCTGCATTTTTGTTCAGCTTTTGATTTTTAATGTTTTTATGTTTGTTTTTCAGGTAACAGAATAGGTGCTTTTCTTCTGTTTCATCATGCATTTTTCCTAAATATTCTAAATAACATTTTGGACATAGAATTCATGCTGGTAACGTTAAAGCATTTATTTACTTATGCTGATATACATAGTTTTGTTCTTGGTTCAAGAATATATGTTCATTATTTATGAACAAATTAATATGTTTTGTACAGTGTGATGTAAATAATGATGAATACGAGGAAACAAGATTATATGCCTTTTAGAATTCTATAAATGTTATTTTATTTTTATTTTTTCCATTCTCCATAGGTGTAGGTAATACACAATAATTCCTAAAAAATTTTTTATGTTATGTAGATCTATTGTTTTAAATATTTTCTGTCACTTTAAATTTGATAGGTTCACTGGCTATATAAGGGTCTACGTATTTTTGATTGGTTATCCTCCTGATGGCGCTAACTGAGCGAAACCGGTAGAGGTTACCTTTTGTCTCACACACCTGTCGTGTTTGAAGTGGTGTTACATTATAATATTAATAAAATTGCCTTTATTTAGGTCTCCTGAGTGGTGCAGCTTTTTGCTATAGTATTATTTCACAGTCTATCCACAGTCCAGAAGAGCTGGGCTGGTCTGTTCTCTGCTGTAGCAATTTCCCTGGACAGGTATTCTGCCTTCTTATGGGAATGGCTGATTGATAGACATCATAATGGTCTATCAATCTAAGTCTGTCCACCTCCAGGCGAGTTTTACGTCAGTATCTTTCCAACCTGCCTCATTAATTCATGGATCTCCTCATTAAACCATGGGGCACCCGGATGAGAGGTAAGACGGCAAACATGAGAAGGAGCAATGATATCCAGTGCCTCGGTAACAGCCTTATTATAGGCTGACACAAGAGGTCCTGGGTCAGTGCTATCCCCTGGAATTCCCAAGAGGTCCAGTACTGCCACTAGGCCTTCTGAGGTAACTCCTCTTAAAGGGCAGAACTGTACCAACTCCCTTGGGGCAGGCCTATTTTGGGGTCTGTGAAACTGAATCTCAGGAGGTGATGGTCAGACCATCTGACAGGCTCCACCTCCACATTGGAGGTCTCCATCTCCAGGTGAAACACCAGGTCCAATGAGTGTCCTTTCTCATGAGTTGCAGTGGTAATAACCTGTGTTAAGTCCAATGAATCCATCAATTGGAGGAGGTTCTGTCCAAATTGTGAGAGTTCATCCTCGACCCAGGCGTTGAAATCTCACAAGATCAACCATCTGGGAAACTCAAATACCTTGTCGGCAATGAAGTCCGCAACCTCCTTCAGGAAATCCCTCCCATTACCTGGTGGATGGTAAATGAGAAGGATCCTGTAGCCAGCACCTGCACCCATTATACACTCAAAGGCATTGGAAGCCTCAACTGGGACCTCCATGATACCCAGTTCCTGTCTAAAACAGACAGCAACCCCCCCCCCATGCCCCAACGATCCACTCTCAGGCAGTGAATCACCGAGAACCTGGCTGGAACTTCAGACTCCAAAATTGGGCCAGCGCTTCCATCCATCCAGGTCTCGGTGATACATGCCAGGTCTGCAGATGCCACAAGATCGGCAATAACTGCTGTTTTATTTTTCATTGACCTGGCATTACTTAACACCACCTGAAAGGGACTGGAATCCAGGGATGACCCCACTTCCTGCCTGATAAAATCAGAGCCCTTGGGTATGGGCAGAAGACAGGGAGAACCTAGTTCCTGTCTCCATTTTGCCCCAGGGTGTCTCCTGGTCCTCACTATCTCAATCCGTCCACTCCCCTCCCATCCCCCTCAAGAGTTGCAGGATCTCCTATTCCATCTGCTTCCTCATCCCCTTAAAATATCAAGCGCACGACATCTAAAATAAACATCAGATGGAAGCAAAGGATAATTTAATGGAAGAAGACCCCTTAGTCTAGAGGGGGAGTACTGCCTGATTGCACTCCTACTTCCCCAGCACATAACTCAGGTGTTATAAAGTTCTCAATAATTTAATACAACAACCTTCCCATTTAACCCACCCTCCTCCCAAATTTCTTTAAACTCATTTATTTAAAATTTAACCCTTAATAAATTAACCCTCTGTATCAGTACCTCTCAACTCCTCCACATACTCTTATTACATATATATCAAGTCAAAAAGCAAGAGAAAAACAGTTATTCTAGTCCCCACTGGGTCTCTCACCCCCAAGAAATCCCCAGGAGCTCACACCTCCTGAGCAAGGCAGATGAAAATGTGTTAGTGAATTCTTCAACCCGCAGGACACTCTCACTGAACCAAAGGGTTTACTAAAATAAAGTATATCCAAATGCTCTGCAGTCCCCAGACACTCTCGCTGCCCGGGTTGGAACAAGGTACTCTCACTGCCTTTTTTAAACAAATAAAGTAGTAAGTTTGAATAATCTTTCCACAAGTGAAGAAGGAGGAGGGGGAGTCTGAAGGAATCCTCTTCATTGGTCAGTAGATCACACTGAAGCTGGAGTGGCCCTGAAAAATCTAAACGGGCAGTCAACAGTGAAACATATGGTCACTGCTATGGGTCCCCAACCAGACCCACCAACCAGTAGGCTCAGTGGAGAAATCCTAGGGACCATCTGCCCACACCCCCACCCACCAGTAAGATCAGGACCAGCTGCTCCCTGCTCCAAATCAAGTTGCTTTACTTTGTCCACCAGCCTGACAAAGTCCTAGTCTCAGGACTGAAAAACTCCACAGAAGGCATCCATAGCCGATAATCCAGTTTCTTCTCTTATGCTGTTAAAAAATCGGCATATCCACAGCTCCCCCTCCCTGAACTCACACCTGACCTCTTTATACCTGTCTAAAAGCTGAAAATAGTAAGATTTAGATTTTTTTCCATTGTTTATTATTGGGACTCTTAAATCAGCCAACAA
Source organism: Neoceratodus forsteri (assembly GCA_016271365.2). Lineage (NCBI taxonomy): Eukaryota > Metazoa > Chordata > Ceratodontiformes > Ceratodontidae > Neoceratodus > Neoceratodus forsteri. The sequence goes on along the minus strand of CM028133.1, from coordinate 590,371,360 downwards.
CTGGTAAAATTATTGAAACATCAGAAATTGCAGGAATATGGAATGCAATGTAATTTGATGTGAACTATTTAAACAAAAGAGGCAAAATTCACAGGAAACCTGTTGTCCTTAACATCTTCACCTACACAAAATAAGAAAAGGAAACAACTGGTATTAAGTCACCTGATGCCATCACATGACATTCAGATAGTCTCTAAGAGACAATAGCTTTTTGATGGAGTTTAAATGACTTCACAGTAGTCCATGACAGGTCTCATTAGTTACTGCAATTTAAAACTCACAACTCTGAGCAACTGTGTTGCAGGCAGTGAAGGTGGCCCTCTCCTTTGTTACCATGAGTTTGCATACCTAACTACTCTGAATTGCAAATTTAGTTTGCACAGTAGCAGCTTCTGGCAAACTCAATGTATATATTAAAGGTGTCTCATTACAGGATATCCTGATTCAATCCATTTTCATTTTAGTTAGCTTGGGGGCCACTCACATAATTTATTTCCTCCTCTTCCTAACTATATCAGTTAAAGCAAAAGGAAGCTGGGAAGGCAGTCAGAACAGCAAAGGCCCAAACCGAGGAAAAGCTAGCCAACTCAGTTAAGAAGGGGGATAAAACCTTTTATAGGTACATCAGCCAGCAAGGAAGACCAAGGAGGGTTAGTGAGGCTTAATAAAGGGGAGGAGGGTGGGCAGAGGGTGACTGTGAAAAGGCAGAGATACTAAACAAATATTTTTGCTCAGTATTTACAAAGGAAGAGGGGGAGGTACCTAAAACAAACAGCAGAAACACTCTGGATACAGAAGTTGATACCAGCCCATTTACAGAAGAAAGGGTTCTGAAAGAACTCTTAAAACTGAAGGTGGACAAAGCAATGGGACCTGATGGGATTCATCCCAGAATTCTAAAAGAACTAAGGGTAGAACTAGTGACACCACTGACTACCCTCTTTAACAAATCATAGGAGGATGGGGTGGTACCCGAGGACTGGAGGAGGGCAGATGTGATTTCCTTCACAAAAGTGGGAGCAAGGCAGAAGCAGGAAACTACAGACCTGTTAGTTTAACCTCAGTGGTAGGGAAAAGGATGGAATCACTTCTGAAGGAAAGAATTGTTGAGTATCTAGAGGCCAGAGGCACAGGACCCAAGGCAGCATGGATTCACAGTGGAAGGTCATGCCAGACAAATCTGATAGATTTCTTTGACTGGGTGACCAAAGTAGTAGATCAGGGAGGGCTGTGGACATGGCCTACCTAGGCTTTAGCAAGGCATTTGACACAGTCCCACACAAAAGATTAATATACAGTTAGCCAGCCTGGGAGTGGGTCCCAAGATGATAGCCTGGGTAAAGAATTAGCTGGAGAATAGGACACAGACAGTAATAGTAAATGGAGTCCACTCTGAAGAAAGGGGGTTACTAGTGGGTACCACAGGGTTCAGTATTAGACTGGTCCTCTTCAGTGTCTTTATAGTTACATTGCAGAGGGACTGAAGGAAAAGTATGTCTCTTTGCAGATGACACAAAGATATGCAACAGAGTTGATGCACAAGGTGGGGTGGAAAGGATGAGAAGGGACTTGGCAAGGTTAGAGGAATGGTCAAATGTATGGCAACTTAGATTCAATGCTAAGAAGTGCATGAATGCACCTGGGAAATAAAAACCCAGGGAAGAGTACACAATGGGGTGAGATACTAACAACAACAAAATGGAAAGGGACCTGGGGTAGTCATATCAGATGACCTAAAGGTGGAAAGCAATGTGAGAGGGCAGCAAGGAAGGCTGGGGATACTGGGATGCATAGGGAGAGGCATCACCAGTAGAAAACAGGAAGTTATTATCCCTCTGTACAGACAGTTGGTGAGACCGCATCTGGAGTACTGCGTGCAGTTCTGGAGATCCAATCTCCACAAAGACATAGACAGGATGGAAGCTGTCCAGAGGAAGGCAACTAAAATGGTGCATGGTCTGTACCGGAAGACATATGAAGAGAGACTTAAGGAGCTAAATATGTATAGCCTCGAGGAAAGGAGGGAGAGGGGGGACATGATAGAAACTTTCAAGTACCTCAAGGGAATCAACAAAGTCCAAGAGGGTAGCATCTTTCAAAAAAAGAGGTGTGCAAGAACAAGGGGGCACAATTTGAAGATAGAAGAGGGGCAGCTCAGAGGTAACTTAAGGAAGTATTTTTTCACAGAGAGGGTTGTGGATGCATGGAACGGCCTTCCGGAGGAGGTTGTGGAGTCAAAAACAGTGGTGGAATTCAAGCATTCATGGGACAGTCATAAGGCAATTCTAGGGGGTGATGGTAGGAAGAAGTAGGCTGCTGGTTAACTAGGACCTGCAGCTTATCCATTAGGTAGGGAAATGGGCAGACTGGGTGGTACAAGCGGTCCTTATCTGCCATCAAAATCTATGTTTCTATGTTCTCTTCCTGTCAACAGTTCTAGAAGTAGTATATCACACTCAAATTGCCTTACAACTCCTACTTAAGTAGGGAAGGAATATCATAATTTAAACAAGCATTTGTCAATGCCGAATGTTGCTTGCTTCTATGTGCTGTTTAGAAATTTGGAAGTCATTGGAGTGCAAATATTGAAAATTCGCGAACTTACGAGCGTGCATAGGAACTGCGCAATGCACCCTCGTAAAACAGTCATTTTTAGGAATTTTTTCACCAAATTTTCAACATAGCCATTTTAAGACCTCTGCTCATGAACAGTGTCACTGTGATTTTCTTATAGTGCCCTGTACATTGATTTCGCACACTGACTGCGCCATTGTGCGCTACATGGGCAGAAACACATTTTGGGTGAGATGTGAAAAATGACAGCTGTACTGCTCGTAAGAAGTTGTGGTAAAATGGTAATGTTGAAAATCTGGAGTGAAAATATTGAAAATTCGTGACCAATGAGTGCGAGGAACTTACAACGACGCCAGAAAACAGTCATTTTGTGGAATTTTTCCACCTATTATTCAAAATAGGCTTTTGAGAGCCCATCTTATGAACACTGGCAGTGTTGTTTCATTAATCATTCCGGAAAGGTGATTTCATGCAGTGGCTGCGAAATCACCCTTTGGGCCTGAGTAGCACCATGACAGTGCAAGATTTCATGAGGAGGGGTCCCAAAAACCCCATGTTGAAAATTTGGTGCAAAAATTCCAAAAAATGCCTGAGATATGCAACAAAGTTGAAAAAACCCTATCTATCCCATTATACAGCTTACCGGCATTTCCTCAGTTCGCGGTCAGCTTTGAAGAGTGCAGACGTGTTCCCGGTCCACTGAAGATTGTCATGCCGGACTCCAGAGGTAAGTATGGGGTGAGGGGGGGTGTGAGGAGGCAGGGTGCGCAGTGGGTGAGTGTGGTTGTGGAGGGTAGGGAGGCCGCGTGGACCGTTTTTATCTTTACAGGTTTTTTTTTTAAATGACGATGCGGGGACATTTGCCACGCTGGGGTGGGCTCCAGCTGGCATCTCGTATGGGGGACAGTGGAGCGACGGGGATTGGGCACCACCGCCGGCCATAATGATATTTGCCACGCTGGGTGGGCTCCAGCGTGGCAACTGGATGCTTTGGGGGTGGAGCCGACGGGGATTAGGCACCACTCCGCCGACAGTGAGGGGGAAGGCGATGAGCATGCAATGTGCGTGCACGCTGTGTGTGTGTGGGGGGAGAGCTCTGCTCACTCTAGCAGAGCTCTCCCTCTCAACTGTATGCCACTGCATTTTCAGCTTGTCATAGACAGCTGCAGCAGTGATTGGGGAACTGGGGCCGTGCCTGCAAACATACTGACTGCATTGGAAGACGGGCTGACACACCTTCGAAAACTCAGATGATGGCACTATGTTTCTTGCACATGCGTGCAAGCAACATAAAAATGCTTGTTGGGGGAACACATACATTCCTGCCAATGACAAGTGATGTACATGGAAAGGTCTGAAGTACAAATGTGTTGATGGCTATGGCAAGGCAACATCATTAACAGCAGGGGCCTGATATTGAAATATGAGCAAAAGTGGAACACAAAGGTTTGTTCCCTGCTTGCCCTTGCCTATGACTCTGAGGATGCGATATTCAGTCGGATAGCACACCTGCACTATCCGACTGAATGTAGGGCTATGTAAGGGCAGTGCAAAGTTGAGTAGCACTGCCCCCTACATGGATCTGAGCTGAATGCAGCCCATACCAAAGTGCAAGGAAAGGTGGCCCCAGACCTGCTAGTGCAGGAACGCCACAACATGATATTCAGTTGGCAACATGCAAATGAGCCCATATGGTATGCAAGGTGCTAAGAGGCCAGAATAGCAAACTATCAGTGGGCAGTCATCTAGGGAACAGAGATCACCATACAGTAGTAGAGTCTAGTCACTCAAAAGTAAAGATCCTGAACTTCAAGACGGCAGACTTTGCAAAACTGGGGGAACACCACCGGAAAATCCTGGCAAGGGGGAAGGGAGAGGGTAGAGTGGAGGAATAGTAGCAGAAACTTAAAGGAGCCATGGCACAGACAACATATCTCTGTTTAAAGCTAACAAAGCAAAAAGAAAGAAAAAAAACACTATGATTTTCAAAAGAGGTAGCAGGGGAGGTTAGAGAAAAAAAACAGGCCTTCAGAAAGTACAAGGAAACACAGAGGGAGGGAGGGAGACAGAGAAGTGTACCAGGGAAAACAGAAGTAAGTGGGGAAAGCAGTCAGGTGCACAAAGGGGAAAACTGAAGAAAGGATAGCAAAGTCAGTAAAAGAAGGTGACAAAACCTTTTTCCGGTATATCAGGGAAAGGAAGAAGACCAATGGAGGGATCGTGAGGTTGAATAAAGGGGAGGATTGTGCAAAGGATGATCTAGAAAAAGTAGACATTCTAAATGAATACTTCTGCTCATTATTTACAAAGGAAGGGGAAGGGGAAGGACCAAAATTGGGGGTAGAAACACACAGGGGGAGGTGGACACCAGCCAATTCACAGAGGAGAAGGTCCTAAAGGAACTCTTGAAACTGAAAGTGGGAAAGGCAATGGGACCAGATGGGATGCATCCCAGAATACTGAAAGAACTCAGGAAGGTAATAGTGCACCACTGACAGCCCTATTTAACAAATCACTGGAGGAGGGAGTGGTGCCGGAGGATTGGAGGAAGGTGAATGTGGCATCACTACACAAAAGTGGGAGCAAGGTGTTGGCTGGAAATTACAGGCCAGTCAGCTTGATCTCAGTGGTGGGGAAAATCATGGAATCCATGCTTAAGGAAAGGATTGTGGCATATCTGGAGGCTAGTGGGGTACAAGACCTGAGGCAATGTGGATTCACAGCAGGGAGATCTTGTCAAATAAATCTGATAGATTTTTTTGACAGGGTAACCAAAGTGGTGGATTAGGGAGGGGCAGTGGACATGGGTGGCCTACCTAGATTTTAGCAAGGCATTTGACACTGTCCCACACAGGATGCTAGTAAACAAGTTGCACAGTCTGGGAGTAGGTCCCAAGGTGGTATAATGGGTCAGAAATTGGGATGAGCAAAAGGAGAGGGAGGTAACTAGTGGGGTGTTACAGGGTTCAGTTCCAGGGCCAGTCCTCTCCAATTTCTTCATTAGTGACATTGCGGAGGGGCTGGAAGGGAAGGTGTGCCTCTTTGCAGATGACTCCAAGATCTGCAATAGGGTAGACACTCCAGATGGGGTGGACAAAATGAGAAGAGACCTAAGCAAATTGGAGGAGGGGTCAAGAGGGTGGCAGCTTAAATTCAATGCAAAAAAGTGCAAAGTATTGCACTAGGGCCACAGGAAACCTGGAGAGGAATACAGAATGGGGGGGGGGGGTACTAACAACAACAAAACTGGAAAAGGACCTGGGAATAAACATAACAGATGATCTGAAGGCAGCTAAGCAATGTGAAAAGGTGGTGGGGGAGGGCTAGCAGCAAGCTGGGGTGCATAGGGTGGGGCATCACTAGTAGAAAACAGGAGGTGGTGGTACCACTGTACAGACAATTGGTTCTGCCACATCTGGAATACTGTGTTCAGTTCTGGAGACCATACCTCTGGAAGGACATTGCCCAGAGAAGGGCAACACAAACGGTGAAAGGATTACACCAAGAAACATATGAGAAAAGACTGAAATACCTCAATATGTATACCCTGAAGGATAGGAGGGAGATGGGGGATATGAATTATATCGACGTTCAAGTACCTCAGGGGAATCAACAAAATCCATGAGGGCAGCATCTTTCAAAAAAGAGATGTGCAAGAACAAGGGGGCAATATGAGGCCGGGGTTGGGGGAGACTCAGGGGAAATGTGAAGAAGTATTTTTTCACAGAAAGGGTGGTGGATGCTAGGACTAGCCTCCCAGTGGAGGTCATACAGGCTAAAATGATTGGTGTGTTTAAGAATGCATGGGATAGACAGAAGGTAACCCTAGCGGTAGGAAAGACAGAGTAAGCTGCTGATTATTTAGGATCAAGAGTTAAGCAGGTAGGGAAATGGCCAAAATCTATGTTTCTATGTTTCACATGCATGCCCATTATGGTCTCATTTGCATGGGAAACAGTGAAAAGTTTTCACCCCTGTGACTGCCCCCCTACCCCAGTCGCCCTCCAGGTAGAATAAGAATTCCCTGTTGTCTAGTGGCACCCACTGTCCTCAGATAGCTTACCGCAGTTGAATAAATTATGTCCCCTGAGTCTAGTGGCACCCCCTGCCTTGCAGTCTCCATCCCTGTACTGTAATAAGAAGTCCCTGTGTCTAGTGGCACCCCCCCACCCTTTGTTCACTCACTGCTGCTGAATAAATGTCACTAGTGTCTAGTCACACCCCTACCTTCGGATCTCTTTCTGCTCTTGCATAAATGATGTCCCCAGTGGCTAGCAGCCCTCCACTGCCCACACCATGCACACCAACTGTCCACTCCCCCCTCAGCACACTGGCTGATGCCGAACAGCTCCAATACAGTGACTGGAACAGCCTTCTTCTCACCACCTCAGCTGGCCACTGTATGGACTCACAGGAAGCATGCATCCTGTGTACTGTAAAGGGAGCAGGCATACTGTCTACAGTACACGTGCTCTTTTTACAGTACACAGGATGCATGCTCCCTGTCAGTCCATACTGTGGCCGGCCAAGGTGGTAAGAGGAGGGCTATGCCTGTCACTGTATCAGATATGCCTGGCATTAGCCAGTGTAGTAAGGGGTGGATAGTTAGTTTGCATGATGTGGGTGGTGGGGGGGCTGCTAGCCACCAATGATGTAATTTGTGCAACAGTGGCAAGCGATCGGAGGGTCGGGGTGCCACTAGACACCAGGGACTACTTATTACAGTGTGGCAGGCCGAAAGGTTCCCTAAAAATCTTAGTACAGGCCTGACGAATCTGGAAGGAGAGTCAGGAAGCTTACTCAGTGACCAAGATGCAAACAGTTTATTTGCAAGGAACAATAAAAATGAGAGAACTGGGTTTTACCATAGTACAGGATAATAAACATAAACGACAAGCAAAACAATGTGATTAGGACCAAAAATTGGTCAAAGCAACAACAGGGGGCTGACCCCTTTTAGTCCAAGTCCTGCGTACACTTGGCTGAGATGATGGAACAACTGACAAACCAAGCTTGGGCTTTTCTCTGTGTCAGCTGATCAGCAGGTGGGCAGTGACCCCACAAAGCGCTTCTGTAAACAGGCCATAATGGGGCATCCCCCAGGCGAACAGAACACAACGAGGAACACTGCCAGCTGATCAAGGAAGAATTTGGCAATCATCTGCAGCTCCTGGTGTGAAGCCGAAGACTCTTGGTCCCCAGCCCCAGATGACCTCTCAACAAGCTAATTGCTGATGGAATAATCTTTGGGCAGCCTCTACGGAGTGATACAGGCATGTGCACACTTATGGATGGCCTACAAAATAACAAAAAGGCATGCAAGATGTTAACGGTGGTCCCTCAAGCTTGAGCCAGTGTGACTCCTAAGCTGACATACTGCTAGATACGTTACTAGCAGCTCTCTACCACTTACCATCGCAGGGATGATGCTAGAACACTTGTGGTGGGACTTTGGCACAGGCTGGCATCACTGAAGGTGGTTCTTCTGCAGATGGTGGATGGGCCGGGGAGCTCCCTGGGTCAGCATCAGGCTCTGGTGAAGCTGGTCCAGGCAACAAAGATGAAGCTGGATGTGGGGTACACCCAGACACAATTTGATAACAGTTCAGTAGCAAGCAAACAGTTCAGATCTTTCAACCTGACAGTTCAGTTTTTTCAGAAAATAGAGTCCCTAAGGGGGCATCAGGCAGGCAACAACACAGTTCGGCCTGGGTGATGCTCGAACAACCTTTTCTGTGGGCAACATAGGGCCATCAAACAATTTTCCTTCCCCAAAGGGTGCTGCACCCATGAAGATTTTCTGCTTGGGCTATTTCTGTGAAGCTTACCTCCTTTCCTAAGGGTCATAACCATCCCAGTGACAGGACCTGTGGGGCTTCCTGTCCTAAACCCTTTTCCCTCCTGCTTAGCCTCTCTTTGCCAGAGGATTGCTATGGACCATTGCCTCTGGCCCTGCCCATGGCACAAATGGCACCATGGCAAGACAAAAGAACTGGCCAACTGACCTCTCTCTCCCTGGGGCCTTCACCACACGGTGCCCCTCTAGTACCAGCAGTGCTCTGCTCCCAACCAATAAAATAAAATAAAGCAACCCCACTGGGCTCTAGCCACAACCCAGAGCCTTTTCCCTCCCCCTGTCACTCTAGGCCTTCAACCCCCTGCTTAAGTTCTTTAGATTCCCCTTAGGCTGTCCCCCCCCCCAGGGAGCTCGCTATGCCTCCCTTCTCTTTCTTTTGGGATTATGGCCCGAGGGCACTCTTCCCCTTAAATTCCCCCTGCCTCTCCCCTTCCCCAGCACCTATGGCACAAGTTAAAACAGAAAATCGGGCCCACAGCCCACTCAGCACCATAGCCCGGGGTCTGTTCTGCTACTGGAGGGGCAGGAAGAGGTGGCCAGGGAGCTTCTTCCCACCCGGCAATGTTCCTATGCTGCTGCGGTAGCCTGGAGGAACTAATCAGTCCTGAGCACACTTTCCACCCGGACCAATATTTTGTTGCACCTTTTGGTCCACCCAGAAACCGATCGATGAGGATGGGCCACTTGCATCTTGTAGCCGGGCTTTCCGCCAACCATCCATGCTGCTGCTACTGCCGCCTGACTTGTGCTGGATGGGAGCGACACTGGAGGAGCCACGGACTCAACCTCAGGTAATCTTTTATTGTCTGTGCTCCCCACATCCTCAACCCTCCACGCTCGGCCACCGACTCCCCTGTATGACCACTCTCCAACCCTTTTGTAGGGCAGGGGAGGTCCTGCCATTCAGCCAGGAGATTAGTTCTTGCAGGCCCTTCAGGCAGTGTCTTCTGTCCTGACCCCCCTTCCCAGCTCTGAATGGTGCAAAACTAAACAAAGGGATAGGGAGGGGTCGGTGGGACTGGGGGGGGCAAGTGAGAATAAGAAAAAAACCTTAACTTCTGGGTACTACAACAGTACAGTGATGGGGCTCGGAGGGTGGGGTGTGCCACTGGACACTAGGGATGTCACTGCTTCCACAGATCAGGGCAGATGGCTGCAGTACCTTTGCCTGCCACCAGGGCCTTGTGCTCCATTAAGTTGGGTTGCAAAGGTGGCAACTTGTTCCCATTCTGGTGGCAGTTACCACCTGTGCAAACCTCTGAATATGCTGCCATGCCCAGCCCATATGCTGGGGACAACCCCCTAATTGGCATGGGTGCAGTGGTAACTTAGCTCTCAGGTACAAACAGGTTTTGCCCATGCCGGGGGAGTCTCTGAATATACTGTAGAACCTACCCAAAAATCGGGTGCAAAACAAGGTTAGTACTGGCAAACACCGCTTAGTGCCTGGATTAAAATTTGAATATCTGGCCCCAGATGTGTTAGCCACAGGTGACAGCCTGACAGATTTAATGAATGGTACTGGTAGCAGCCTCTAGTGTGAGAGGCTGGCCTGATAGTAATAGAAAGCAAAAGGCATAGTCTTACCCAGGTAATGGGAATTTTTTAGAAGCACATTTCAGAGGTGTGTCAGTGTTGTGGCCAATGCAAGGAATGCTTTAGTGGGTGCGTCCCTCAGCTGCCAATTAGTGAGCATTCTGGCAATGACAGCAAACGTCAAAGAGAGCCAAAACCTTGAAAGAAATCTTCCACTCCAATGAGGTGCAGTTTCCTCATTGCAGCAGCAGATGACAAGACTCCCAGCCATGTGCATTACAGTACACAGTAATGTGCATGGCCGGAGGTACGAGCAATTGCTCGGTGTGCCGTTCTTGGTGAATCATTTCAATCAATAAATAAAACAGCCACTGGTATGGCTTTCCACAATGGCGGCTCCTGCTGCCGGCCCCACACTCTCGCAAAGCCAACATCGGGGGTGCCCAATACCTATGTCAGCATGTATCCCCCCTTCCCAGCCACATTGTGGCACACTGGGAGCCCACCCCTGTGTGCCCAGACATTTTATTTTTATTTTCCTGACACTGGGATGCCCACTCCCAGTGTTGGATGCCCCCAACCCCAGCTCAATTTCTTTGTTGACGGGGAGGTGCCAAATCCCCTTAGGCATCATGTTTTGCCTCCCCCCCAAAGCTTGCTAATGGGCTGCCCAATCCCTGTCAGCATCATGCCCCCGCAAACTCATGTGGCACACTGGGAGCTCATCCCAGTGTGCTCATAAGTTTTAAAAACATTTTTTTTACCTATAAATGAAAATGGTCCCTCAGAGTTTTTTTTGGTTTGTTAAACTGTAAAAAGAAACCATCCAGCATCATCTCCCAGTCCCCCTTCCCCACCCCAACCCTCCCTCTGTGCAACCATCTCCCGCACCCCCACCCACACTTATCTTCTGGAGGTTGGAAGCAGTAGTCTTCTGTGGACAGGGACGCATTTGCACCCTTCAAAGCTGGACTATGAAATGAGGAATCAGGTAAGCTCTGTATAATGGGACTCAATGGGGGGGGGGGGTTCAACTTAGATTGATATCTCATCCATTTTTAGGAATTTTGTCCCCAAATTTTCAACATGGGGTTCTTGGGACTCCACCTTGTGAACGTGTCACAGTCATTTCATTTCTCAGTCCTGAAAGGTGATTTCACAGTCACTGTGCAGAATGACCTTTTGGGACTGATTAACAAAATGACAGTACTACTGTTCATGAGGTGGGGTCCTAAAAAGCCCATGTTGAAAATTTTGGTGAAAAAATTCTAAAATATGACCTTGTTACAGGCATGCATTTGCATTTTCTGCACACCAATTTTTTATATTTTCACTCCACATTTTCAACATTGCCATTTTTGAACACCTCCTTATGAATAGTACAGTTATCATTTTTTGTACCCTGCCCAAAATGTGTTTCTGCACCTGTGGCGCACAATGGTGTGGTCACTCTGCAAAATCAACTTTTGAGATGGATTAACAAAATCATAATGTGACTCTTCATAAGGGGATGTCCCAAAAAGCCCATGGTAAAATTCTGGTGAAACAATTTCAAAAAATGACCACTTTACGGGAGTGCATTGTGCAGTTTCTACGCATGCTCATAACTGTGAATTTTTCATATTTTCACTCCAGATTTTCAACATTGCCATTTTTTCATGCCTCCTCATGAACAGTACCACTGTCATTTTTCACATCCTGCCTGAAATGTGCTCCTGTGCCTGTGGTGCCAAATGGAGTAGTTGCTGTGTGAAATCACCTTTCAGGATTGAGTAACGAAATGATAATGCCACTGTTCATGAAGTGAGGTCCCAAAATGCCCATATTAAAAATTTGGAGCAAAAATATAGAAAAACACCCTGGACGTTAAGGCTCCCAACCATAACCCTCACCCTGTAGAGATTGACATGCGTCGGGGGTGTGACTTGGGTTCATCTGCCATAATACTCATGGTATTCTACCCCCACCCTACAGCCACTGACAGGCATCAAGGTGTGCCTTGGGGTCTTTGGGCCTAACATTCACCCCATTCTCCTATACTGCACCCATCTTAGCTTGTTTCTTTATGGACTAAGGAGAGCATAAGGGCTAAAGACCCCAAGGCACACTGCGACACCTGTTGCTGTCTGCAGGGTGAGGTGAGGTGGAATGACTTTGGCGTTATAGCCAACAACCCAAAGGCACACCCCCAATGCCTTTCAGTCTCTGCGAGGGGGGTGGTGTTACTTCAGTACTTCACTGCCATTTGTATTATGCATCTCTCTAACTCCTGCACTACCAATGCCAATGCCAGCAAGCCAACATTCGGCATTGATAAATGCTTGTTGTTTTACTGTAGCTGTTAGTTTTAAGTTGTTGCCTTCAGGACTGAGTTTCCCCAAAAGTGATTCCAGCCATGGACTCTTGATGAGTCTGCAAATGGAAAGCACTGTAAGAAAAGGTGAAATTAAACAACTTTGCTTAGTGTAGTTTTCAATCAATCAATCATCTTTATTTTACCAGGTGAGACACCATTGAGACAAACTTATTTACAAGCTGGACCTGGGATGGTCTACAGGACAATACAATACACAAAATAATAGCATAGAGATAAACAGTGTAAGCACAAATAACATAACAGAATGAACCAATATGATAATAATTGGTAGCTACAATATGAGCCCAAATTGAATAACAGTATGTATCATTATGTACAAGATCAGAAATCATTGCCACAGAAATCATTTTAGCCACAAACTGTCAGATTTCGTTAAGTTTTTAACTTGGTGATTTGCACAGTTCATGGAAAAAAGCTACAGAGTAGGCACTTAGTGATTTTTGTAAACAATGTGTAGAATTTCAAAAGAATTGTACAAAACATTTGTGAGGTGTGCTTTTCTCAAAGCTGTTGCATGCCTTTTTAAACATTAACACGTCTTAAAAACTCAGCAAAATGCCCACTTCTCAGACAAAAGTGAAATTTATACTGTAACATGGCTAATGAACAGGCAAATCAGCCCTGATCCTCAATATTTCTAGTGCTGATATTTAAAGTGGTTACATGTTAATTCAGTAATAAGTACATACATGTGTGTGGTGACTACAGATTATTAAATTCAAATTATTTTGCCCACTTGGCATGGGAGGAGCTTTTTGACCAAGGAGATGTTGATCAAATGAGAAGCTCAGCCCCTCAAACAGCTGTTATTCCATTATTCCATTGTTAAAGCAATACATTTCAATGGCAAGGGCTTTTCCTTGCAGTTAATGGCTCGTTGGGGTATTAATTTGCATCTAACCATACCCTGTTTCACTTCTAAATGTAGCCATGTGGTGCCTGCTACCCCAATAAAGATTTTAATAAATGTAACTTGCATGTCTGCCTAACAATATACTAGTCTGTTAACACTTGCATGCCTTTCCTGGTAGTTAGCATAACCAGTCAAATTGCATGCTTTGTGATCCAACCTTCAAATGTGTTTACAGTCATGGATATTAATGCATTCACAGAAGGCCCTAGTGTTTAGGTCTGAAACTAAATCTGTCTTATCAGAAAAATGTCAGGTTAATAAAATAAAAAAGGAACTCCATCTGGTCTGTGCCTATAACCCTCCATCTGGTGGTCTCGCTGTTTTGACATCTATGATTAGGCTACCATGTAGTTAGTTCTTTTTCATTGCACTTTCCTTCTTATTAAATTTACAAGACAATTCAACATTCTGTGTATGTGTGCACATGTGGTGTACAAACAATGCATCTGACTGTCTCTTAATCACAGTAATCATAGTATGTACCTTTGCAACCCAGAGAGAAGAAACATGTACAGTAGCATACTTGGAGTAGACCAAATGAGAAAACATGACCATCAGAATCAGTCAGGAGCCCCCATGCAATGCAAATCATAAAAAACAGAGACATTAATTTTCAAAGGACAAACTCATGTTGACAGTTCATTAGAAATCTCATGGCTGCCAGCAGCAGTGGAATAAAGGGAAATGGTTACTCTTAGTATATGTGATCTTCATTTTGTATATATTTACCCAGCCCAGTGGTGCTGAGGGTTGAAGTGCTGGACATCACACCTCGTGCCACGCCAACGACCCAGGTTAAGGAATGGACTCAGGCTGTCAGGGGTTGTCAGGGGAGGGATGGGATTGAGCATTCAGAGGACTGCTCTCCCTTCTCTGGGGGGGGGGGGAATCCAAGCCAAGCATCGTTCCTTAGCGTCCCTTGATGGAGATCGGTGGAGGTACAAGGAACTTGTGGTGCAGTGACCAGGGGTGGAGCAGTGGTGGACGTTGGCATGTTGGTGCCAGGACATCATTGCCTGACCACACTCCAGAGGGGAAATCACAATGCAAAATGTCCCGGAAGACCAGGAAGGTGACAAAGGCTCCAGGGACCTTGCCCACATCCCCAGCATTGGACCATCCCTACAACAGTCCCCCAAGGCCCATGACCAGGACTGACCCTCTAATCGCAGAAAGGCCACCAGGTAGGTGGGATGGGCCCCTCCCCAGGGGCTGATCCAGGAGGCTGGAATGTCCTTGGAAGAGGTTCCCGAAGGAGGGAGGTCTCAGGCAGGGGAGTAGAGGCAACTGCCAAGTGGGCACTTCCAAGAGATGCCCTGGTCCACTGGAGCAAATAAATAGAATGTAAAAAAAGGAAAAAAATTGTATATATCTCTACAATGAGAAGCTCTCTAAGAAAGAGAGACAGACAGGCAGACAGACAGATAGACAGAGAGAGAGAGAGAGAGAGAGAGAGAGAGAGAGAGAGAGAGTGAGAAGGAGCACTTGTCGCAAACAGTATTTACTGATGCCATTTTTTACATCCTCAGCATGTGCTGCTGTGATTTAGCCATGAGAGAGGTGGGGACTACAAAAGCAGTACCATCTTGAAAGATACAATATACAGGGTTTCCAGTGGCATAATTAGTTACATATTTCCTTGTGAGAGGTGTTGGGACTGTAAAAGCAATACTGTCATGGAAGATGCAATATCCAGGTTCACCAATAGCCTCATTAATTACATATTTAGTTGTGAGAGCAGCAGTATTTTTAAGAGCAATTCCATCTTGAAAGACACTACATCCAAGGTCACCAGTATCACTATTAAGTATACTCTTTGTTGTGCCCAGTTGGTGCCTAGCTCCCAGCAAGACAAAAATATATGAGAATGGGGTGGCTTTTATTCTCTACAACATCTCCAGCTTTGTGAACCAAACTGTGGGAGATACTGTAAGAACCATGTGATTGCTTACCAGAAAAAATGGCTTCACTGATCTTTAGTAATGTATACATCTAACTTTTGTTGCCATTTTGTCTTTATATGGCCAAGGTTCAAAGATGCCAGAAGGTGCAAGGCAGCAAACAAGTGTTTGGCAGTGTACCCATTTGGACCTGACAAATTGAAAAAACAACAGAGTTGATTTATTTTACCTCATTATGGGTCAAATGTGTTATTATATTATGTGGGAGCATAACTGTAAGCCTCTGTAGAAATCTAAGTGGCTGGGATTGTTAAACATTTGAAGACCTTCATATGGTTGCACTGTCCCATTGGCCAAGCATTGAAAGAAGTGAAAAAGACATTGCCTATCCCACTGATAGTAACCATGGTCTAAAACAACTGAAAAATGCACAGTCTGCCAATGGTGCATAAAAAAGAAAAACTCAGTGTGTATTTGTGGGATAAGCATGGAAAGCTTTCCATTGTATGAGCATATCTTCTGTGTAAGGATTATTATGTGACCTGTCTGTTAGGCATCATAAGACTGGCAAATAGAAAGGTGAAGAGTGGGAGCAGATTCTTTTCTATTATCTCAGTAGATTTCCATTGAGTATTATGAAGTCCATAGTGGAGTTCATACTGGAGTGAATAAGGAAGTCAAAAGGCTTTTGCCCATAAAGACCTCCCCCATCATTAAGTGGTGATGACCTACGTCACCAACTTCTGCAAGAAATCTATCTAACCTTTTTTTAAATATACTTATACTTTTGGCATCAACCACCTCCTGTGGCAAGTCATTCCACCACCTAACCACCCTGTTCTTAAATCCATTTCTTCTCCACTTTGTTCTCACCATTTCCTCCCTCAATTGCTTATTATGGCACCGTAAATAATAAGGTTTATCTATCAACTCCAGCCCCAAATCAGACTTTAACACTTCATCTTTCAAAATTTTAAATAATAGCAATAAATCACCCCTCTTTCTTCTACTCTCCAATGTCCACAAACTCAATCCCTGCAAACTCTCATCATAAGATCTATCCCTCCACCCCTTTATCATTTTTGTATAGGTTCTCTGTGGCCTCTCCATTACCCTAATATATTTTACAAGATAGGGACAGAAAACTGCGGAGCAATAATCCAAAATGGGCCTGACCATTGTTTTATACAAGGGCAGCAACACCTCCTCACTCCTAGATTGGAAACCCCTTCTAATATAATTTACCAACTGCATAGCTTTACTTGAAGTTTTTTTACGGTGTGCACCACTTTTATGTTCGTTTGGTACGTATACTCCCAGATCTTTCTCCCCCTCTGATATATTTAATTTTAGTCCCAAAATGCCATATGACTGTTGAACATTATGCCTCCCACAATGCATTATAGTGCATTTTTTCATCATTAAAGGTCATACCATTAATCCTTGCCCATTCCAGTATGTAAATTAAATCTTGTCCAAAAATCAGTCTATCATTAAAGGTATCCACAAGTACTCCCATCTTAATATAGTCAGCAAATTTAACCAACTTATTTTTACTTAATATCCTTAAATCACCAATAAAAAATGCTGAACAACACAGGTCCAAGCACCGACCCCTGTGGCACACCACTCCTCACCCTCTGTGGATCTGATAAGTGACCACATAGTCTGACCCTCTGAGACCTATTTGCCAACCATTGTTTCACCCATCTCACTAAGGCCCCATCCACTCCGAATCCTATACATTTTCAATAATTTTATGATATGGGACTGTATCAAATGCTCTCCTGAAGTCTAGCATTACCACATCCACATTTCTACCTTCATCAATATGTTTACTAACATATTCATAAAAAAAAACACCAAGTTCGTCTCACACGACCTATTAGCCACAAATCCATACTGATGTCTATCCACCAATGTCTCACTTCTCATATATTCCAGGATAAATTCACTCAGAATTCCCTCAATGATCTTCCCTATAATGGAGGTCAGACTCACCGATCTATAATTCCTTGCCTCACTTTTACTACCCTTCTTGTATATAGGTACCACATATGCCAGCCTCAAAATCTCTGGCACCACCCCCTCAGGCAAGGACTTTTGTCCCAGCCAAGCTATGGCTGGCACCAGTACATCCACCAACTCCCTCACTACGTATGTTAGTGGCAGACAGTACAAAATGGTCCAGAGTTGTTACACTTAAAAAACAATATGCTACGTTTGGGAGGTGATGAAGATGCAGTGAGCATAAAAGCACTGAGTCATTATTCTGTGGTAGCGTCATGATGAAATAAAAACTTTTCACTTTTGGTAAGGTTGAAAATACTGTATTTTTTTTTTTTTGTATTTGGATGGAGTGAGTCCCCTTTTCACTTTCAGCAACTGCAGTATTTGATATTTTATCCTTGGCTTTTTACCACCCCAGAGAAAATACAGTAGTACATCATTTTGTTCCATTTGTGAAAATGATCATCAGTTGGAGAGATCGGGATAAACTGGAACAAGTACAATAATCTGGGGAGGATAGCCATATGAATTATATCAACCTTCTGAATGAATGCAACTGGTAATGGAAATTATTTGTTTATATCTTTTAACGGAGTCTGGATTATAATTATAGGAGGACTACAGTCAAAATTTGCAAAACATCTGTTGAGCAGAGCATTTTGATTTGTGTGTAGTCCTAGTGCATCCTTTCCTTTCTTTGCTGTTAGGATTTTATTATTTGACTACTTGTTTCATGGCCCCCTGGGGACCTCTATGCTTATTTCAGTTATTGATTGTCTTTTTCCCACATCAGACATTTCATGGGTTGCAGGGGTGGTCAGTCGTGCAAATAATTAACTATGCTATAGTGTATCTTTTGTTGTTGTTAATTTGTTTATACCCCTTACTCTCCAGTCAGCCCCCTCAGGCTGACCTGCTCCACCCCCATCACCCCAGTGTCCCCAAGGACTTAACTTACCTTACATTTTCTCATGTGTTCTCAGAGCTTTTCACTCTGGCAAGGGCAGCGGGGTCCCCCCATCCTCTTGCTGTTACAGTAAATCAATACCAGCATTGTGCAATTTACACTATTAGGAGTTTCCAGGCACTATGCACTTGCTATGTAGGAAGAATAAATTATATGTATGTTTTTAATCATGTTTACTTACACTCATGAGCTGGTTATATATGATGTCATTTCTAGTGCATATCATAGTATAAGTATGCTTTCTGTGGCTATATTAGGCTAAGCAGATAGCAGATCACAAACTCTCAAAAAGCTCCTGGGCATGAAACATCAAGTTGTTTTGTATGTACTTCACTGTATGCTCACTGTATCCAAAACTCTGTAAGTAACAATAATAATAATAACTTTATTTTTTAGGCACCTTTCAAATACCAAGATGCGCTACAAATTAAAATCAAGAATAGATCTGAATAAAACAATCATAAAATCACACATCATAAAATAATATAAAATAAAATAAGTAAATACATTATTTTACTGCATCTGAACTTTGCTTACCTAGGATTTTTATCAGCTGATGTGGATTACAAGCACCCAGCATTTTTTTCTCTGCAGTATTTATAGACTTGTCTAAAGAGTTTTACTTGGTTGATCAAATCTTGCTTCTTTCCAAGCTCCAGTCCACTGGGATATCTCCCCAAGCTTTATCTTGGTTCAATGGTTATTTAACAGATAGGGCCCAGCAAGTGACAATTGACTGCTCCCTTTCTAATTTAGCTGTGATCCAAATTGATGACCCTCAGGGCTCAAATATTGGCCTCCTGCTATTCTTTCATTTTATTAATACTCTCCCTTGTGTCTCTACCTCTTGTTCCCATTCTTTTATGCATATGACCTGGTAATACATTAAAGCTCAAAAACATCTCTGGCCATTACTGCCAGCTAAACTGATTGCCATAATGTCCAGGATTGGCTTGTTCCTAATAAACTGGTCCTCAACGCCAATAAAAACAAATCCATGCTATTTGACATCAGCTAGAAAGTTTGCATGTGCTTCAAGGTGTTAATGGCTTCCTGATTTGATGGATTCATACCTAAGGATAGGTGAATTTTTTTCTTCTGCCAGCAAAATTCTGGCAAAATGCTGATTTTGCTTCCGTGAAATTTCACTGAATTTCCATGAACAATTTGCAAAATTTTGCCAAAATTGTGATTTTGGTTATTTCCATTTAATTTAAAAAGTATTTGTCCAGGTTGCACCATATTTGGAACTGCAGCTGCACCCAAGGCCGTACAGAAGTGTACCAGGTATCAGATCTCTGTCTTTTAAAAATGACTGAGTTATAAGCCTCCAAACCTTTGGAAATTTTAAGATTACAGTTAACAGCTATGTAAACTAAAAGCATATGTGTAAATTCCACCAAATTTGGTATGGTGATGTTACCCAAGCCCATACATATGTGTGGCAAGTTTCAGATCTCTGACTTTAAAGGTAACTGATGTATAAGCCTCTGAACATTCAGAAATGTTCAAATTACATTTTGCAATTACATAAACTGCTGAAGTGTATGCCCCTATATGATTAAAACTGGAGAACAGAATAGCACCAATGTTGTTATGTTCATTGACCCTAAATGTTAGGCTTTAAGGTAACCACCAAAGTCCAGCATTAGAACGTCATGCTGCCATGCTGACATGCTGACAACCAGAGTTCGGAAGTGAGACCCTGGAAGTCATATATGGGGAGGCAAGTCATAGCTAATCCTTACAATCTCTATTTTGCAGTTTCTATGAATCTTCTAAGAAAGTACACATCTAAGTTTTCAATTATCTAGCTCCAAAGGTGGTTAAGTTCTAGGCATAGAAATATATTCAAAAATGTTCATGTGAATATTAAATTGGTAGACTTTGAGCCGCTATAGCCTATCCACCCTTCCTCCAAATGTCATGAAACTTGGCAGGCTTTTAGGGCATGTCCCAGATATCCTTAATTTCAGATACCTAGCTTTAGCATGGGCCACATTATAGTCAAATAAAGACTTTCAGAAAATTCCCCAAAATTTCACAAAAGTTCACAAACATTCACAGAATTTTGCAAAAATTCCACAAATTCAGAATTTGCTAATTTTGCCTACCTCTAATCCATATTTGAAATAATCCATACTTGAAACAATCATACTATATCTGGGCATCACCATGGACCCCTTACTTGACCTGACATCTCATGTTACTACTGTCTGCAAATTGGTCAACTCTCAGCTGAGCCTTGCTCCCAAAGTTTTTTTAATAATTCTCCACAGTATCCTACCTTGCTTCCACAATGATAGCGTGACCTTTTTTAATAATTCCAACTTAAACTGTTTAATGTGGATATTGCATGCAATAATATATGTTGTGTTGTCCTTGTGCCTAATCATCTCACTCACAATTGTTTGCTGTATACTGGTTTGGGTTGGCTATCTACCATTAATAAGTGCTCCTTTATGCACAGCTGCTTCATAGATAAAATACTAATTTTTATTTCTTGTTGGCTGACCTGCTCCATTGCATTCAATTACAGTAGTGCAGCAAATTCCTAGAGGGCCTGGGTGCAAGGGTATGTTATAGGGCCCCCTGGTTTCGAATAAACATTAAAATTATGATTTGGGCCCCTCAAACCTCATGGGCCTGGGTGCGATTGCAACCCCTGCACCCTTATAGCTACGCCCCTGTTCAAGTACTGTATTTACCCTCTCAGGTCTTTTAATATGTATATATCTACACTTTGTGTTCCTAAACTCTCCAACAACTTGGAACAGCAAGCATTCTCCTTCCTTGCCCCTCATATCAGGAATACTCTGCTTGGAGCTGGAAACTGTGTCCACACACCAACTATTTATTCTTAAATTTAGGAATTATCTGCTGTCCATTTACAGTATGTCTGTATCTGTACATGTACGTGAAACTTGTACCAGTGGTTAATCTATATCCTGTATAACACTGTACTTTGATGCCTTGTTTCTACTTAATATTTTCTGCTGCTACCTTGCTCTATGGCTGTTGTTATAATATACTAGCAATATTTTTGTCACTTTTTAGCTGTATAAGTTTTGCTGCTTATTGCCTGTAATATGTTGTGCATTTTATTATGCTGTATTATACTATTTGCCAGCAGATTAGGCCTTACGGTCTATCGAGTCTGCTCGAACTTTAGATCCTTAGTTGGGTGCCGAGACCCTCCCATTCCTTGTGCTCCAGAAACCCGTATCATCCATCCCCACCCCCCTGGGACAGGACATCATCTGATACATCCACTTTCTGTGTCTGTCCCATCCTCTCTTGAAGCCCTCCACTGTGGATTTCTGAACTAGCTCACCAGGCAGTGCATTCCAAGGGTCCACCACCCTCTCAGTGAAAAACCTCCTCCTCTTTCCACCCTTACCCTTCCACCTTCCAACTTCAAACCATGCCCTCTGGTGATACCTCCCTGCTTTAGTCTAAAGATCCCCTCCATGTTTACCCTATTTATTCCCTTGAGGTACTTGAAGACCTCAATCATGTCCCCCTGTCTCTCCTCTCCTCCAGTGAAAAAAGGCAGAGCTCCTTAAATCTGTCCTCATATGTCAAATCCCCTAGCCCTCGTATCATCTTTGTTGCCCTCCTCTGTACCCTTTCTAGGAGCTGTATGTCCCTCTTTAAGTGTGGTCTCCAGTACCGTACACAGTACTCAAGGTGTGGTCTAACCAGTCCATTGTACAGCGGCAGAATCACTTCCTTGCTCCTAGAGGTGATCCCCCTTACGATGCATCCCAACATCCTTTTTGCCTTGCTAGCCGCTCTCCTGCACTGCTCAGAGTTATTCATACAGGCATCCACCATGACCCCTAGGTCTTTTTCCCCTATTAGGCCTCCAGCGCTCCCCTCCCAGGGTGTACCTGTGTTAGGGTTTCCCGACCAAGATGCAACACCTTGCACTTGGTGATATTGAAATTTAATTTCCATGTGTGAGCCCAGCTTTCCAGGGTGTGAGTCCCTTGCAGGGCCAACCTCCTCTTCTCCCTCAACTACTGCTCCCATCTTGAGTCATCCAGCGAGAGACTCATTTCACACTATACCCTCCTGATGTCCGATATGTATGCATTAAACAGGATCGGACCCAGGACCGAAGCCCCGCGGTACCCACTACCAACCTCTCTAGGGTTCGAGGCTCCCCACAGACCACTACTCTCTGAGTGCATCCAGCTAGCCAGTTTTCAATCCATCTGACCATCAATGGGCCTACTCCTAACCCCATCAGTTTCTCCACCAGACCATTGTGGGGGACAGAGTCAAGCACTTGCTGAAGTCCAAGAATAATACATCCACAGGCTTACCCTGTCCAGTTCTGATGTTACCCATTCATAGAACTCCACAATGTTGGTTTGACATGATCTACCTGGCACAAACCCATGTTGCCCACTATCCAGACCTCCCACCTCCTCCAAGTACACCCCCAATCGTTCCTTTAGTATACCCTCCATTAATTTTCCCACCACCGAGGTCAAACTGATGGGTCTATAGTTACCTGGTACTTCCCTCTACCCCCCTTTATGGATTGGTACCACATGTGCCTCTCGCCAATCCCCAGGTACCCTCCCTGTCTCAAGTGACCTGCTGAAAAGTTCTGGCCAGGTGCAGCCAGTATGTCTGCCAATTCCCATAGTACTCTCGGATGAATGCCATCCGGCCAGGAGATTGTCTTTCTTTAGGGCCTTGAGGGCTAACCACACCTTTGGCAGAGATAGCATCATCCGTCCCTCCATCTTACTGGCCTTTTTATCTTTACCCAGATGTGACACCCCTGGGGTACCTCTCTCTCCCTCTTGCTCCATTTTTGTTGCTCCCCTGATCCCACTTACTGATGTTTCTATCCCTTTCGTGCCTTGCTTTGTAGATCTCCCATCTCCCTCCCTAATGAACACAGAGGCAAAGTACTCGTTAAATACCTCTGCCTGGTCCCTCGCCTCTTCCACCCACCCTCCTTCTGATCTCAATCTGCTGAGATGGCCCTTAGTTTTTCTCCGCTCCTCAATGTACCGGAAGAACCCCTTTTCCCCTCCATGTATCCCCTGTGCCAGCCGTTGCTCTTTACTGGACTTTGCTTCCCTCACCATACGGGTGACTTTTCTAGATGCAAGCTGGTACATTTCCTTATCCTATACCCCTTGTTGTTTTTATATTTTTGCAGGCCGCCTTCTTTTCTCTGACTGCTACCTGTACCTCACTGGACCACCAGCATGGTTTATGTGACCTTGCTCCCTTACGTTTCAACTTAGTGCAGATCCTGACTGCCTCATGAAGTCCCCGTTTTATGACCTCCCATCTCCTTTCCACACTTGTCATTGAGGTAATCCCCATCAAGTGATCCTTGAGAATATTTCCCATGCCCATGAAGTCTGCCCCCCTGAAGTCCACTGCCAGTGTCCTAGATCTCACCCCCCTCCCACCATGCTTATTTGAAACCAGACAGTATTGTGGTCGCTCCCAGTCAGGGGGTCTTGTACAACCATATCCCTTACCAGATCCCCATCTGCCAGAACCACATCCAGGGCATGCTCCTCCCTTGTGGGCTCCATCACATGCTGTGTTAAGAAAACATCCTGGAAGCCATCCAGCAGCCTCTGCTCCTTGGCCACCTTAGAGGACATGGTTCCCCAGTTTGTACCTGGCATATTAAGGTCCCCCATCAACACCACTCCTTCCCCTTTTGGTCCACACTGGGCAATGATGTTGTCCAGCAAACCATCCTCTAGAACCTCACTCATCCCGGGGGGCCTATATGCTACACCCAGCTTGACCTTATTTCCTGCTGAGGATCTTAAAGTGACCCATAAGGCCTCCACGTTTCCCTCTGCCTCTTCTACCCTAGCAATTTCTATGTCATCTCTAATGAACATAGCCACTTCACCCCCTCTGCCCTCCTTTCTATCCTTCCTGAGCATAGTGTACCCCCATACGTTTAGGTCCCAGTCATGGTTTTTGTTGGCCCACGTTTCCGTGACACATACATCCCCCCCCTCGAACAGCATGGCCTGGAACTCTGGCAACTTGTTTCCCAAGCTCCTGGCATTTACTAACACCAACCCCACCCTTATCCCTGATTCTCTTTGTCAGACCCCACCCAGATTCCTTATACTTCCATCCTCCCTCTGCTCCTCCTGAAACCTCCTTCCCCAATCTGTTTCCCCCCTTCCCCCCTTGGGCGTGAAGGCTACTCCCCTCATCTGGAGGAGAGGGCTTCTGGTCAGCCCCTCCCTTATCCCTTCCCCCCTCACAAGTTTAAACCCCACCTTTCTTGTATGTAGTCATACATTATGTCACTACTTACTAATTGTATGTTACAATTGTCCTGACCTGCCCATACTGTTTGTATTTTACAATCCAGGGGCATGCCTAAAAATAGGCATTAATTGTCTAATGCACCTACCTGGTTAACAAATAGTAAATAAATAAATCTATAAGTAGAGATGGGCAAAGTGGCCCCAATTCACTCCATGAAGTGAATCACTAAGCAAAAGTGGATTCGCAGAGTGCTCCGCAACGTGAAGTGGAATACTTCGTGTAATAATGGGTAACGTGAAGTCCATTGAAAACAATGACTTTGCATCACTTCGTCTTCCCAAACCACTACTCCACCAACTCTTAAGGTGAAGTACAATGAAAAAATGTACTTCACCTCACTTCGCATTGTTATTAAGCTCCAAAGGTGAATTTTGCAGTGATTCATAGGATTTCAGGTCACATGGGCTCTATATTGTTCTGCACAACCTCAGTTCAGGGTCGTGTGTGTAGGAAGCTGTAGGAGACAGTCTGCTCTGTGAGCTCTCTGTGATTCATACCTTCTAAAAGCTGTTAAAAAAGCCTTTTTGACTAATTTTTTGTGCTCATACTTCAGTTCATCGATTGTAGGAAACCCTCGTGTGCTCATATCATCGAGGGTTTATTGTTTGTGTGTAGATTTTGAATGTTAATGTACAACACTGAGTCTGTGTAGTAAGAGACAGTGAAAGTGTGCTTTGGGGAGGGGTGTATCTGTGGTGTAGGTAGATTAACTTGGAGAAAAAGACAGTTCTTTCTGTTTTGGTGATATTTTTCTTGTATAACTGTGTTAATGTACACACAGTAATATTTTCAATAATTCTTCCCATATTTTTGCTGATTGTTGTGGGGCAGCAGTGCATAATTTTAGTTTGTTTAAAATATGTGGTTATATTACTGAAGTTTTCAATTTGCTACGGATTACTTAGTGTGTGTGTGAGTATGTGTGTGATGCATGTCATCAAATCAGACACCTTTCATTGTGTTACATAGTAATTTCAGCAATGTGAACCTGCTATCCACTGCAGCTGTGTGATTTTTGTACTTCTTTGTGGTATCTTTACTGATACTAGTACTAGTGACTGTTACTGCAGGAGTGCAGTACACTGCCTCCCCAACCCACCCCCGCAGCCCACCCCAACTGGCAAAGGTATTATTTTCCAGATTTGAATTTCTGATGGTGAGCACTGGTTTGGTGTTGAGCCTTTGCGTCTGCATCTCTTCAGTGTGCAGCACAATCTTAATCTGTCTGTGCATTTGCATCTCTTTAGGGCCCAATCTCCATCTGTAACTTAAATCACAATTGTTTCTTTGGCTTCCTTTCAGAGTACTGGACTGGTGTGATGCATAATTCTGCATGGACATTGTACTCATTAATATGCGTTTTTAAGTCAGGACCATCATCACGTTCACGGGTCACTCGTGATACAAATCACGTTCTTCATCATCACGGTCATAAATGCAGTCACAAATCACGATTCACGATCACTTCACGAATCACAAAATTAATTTTTTTACTAGTTACTTGGATTTATTATAAGCCTGTTTTGTAGTATCTCTCCAGGCTTCACCACCCCACCATTGTACTCATTAATAAGTGTTTTAAGTCAGAGAGTTGGACAGTGTCTGCAGTATATACACAGACAGGAAAGAAGACTGACTGCACACATGCAGTTTACCACAGTATATTTGCACTGCTCAATCTGCTTTTCCACAAACACTCCATGAAAGAAAGTAAACATTAATTAGGCACCAAAACTGTACACACACACATACACACACACCACACACAGACACTTAACAGAAGGAAAGAGGGCCAGAATAAAAAGTGGCATGCATACAGAATACAACAAAAAAAGGGCATAATTACATACAAGGGTTGGGGATGGTGGAGGAATACATTTTATAACACAGCAAGGAAGGTGTGGGGATGCACATGGTGTGATGGAAAAAAACTAATGTGGGATCCCAAGGTGATCGAGCAGCAGTTCCAACATGGACATCATTTGCAACTAATGTGCCTCTATGCGATCCAGCTGAAGCTCGACAGCACTCACCCTCTCATTGTTCTCCTTGACAGAACTCCAGAGAACTGCCAAGTCAGTTTGCATTACATGCAGTTCTCTGGGGTCCAGACATTCTACAGGCTGACCTGCTGGTGGTGTGGGTACTGGTGGAGCAGCAGGTGCTGCTCTGGCCCTCCTCTTCTTAGGGCTGCTGCCACACACAGCTGCACCCTCTGCCACAGAAGGGCCAGCAGGTGCAGGCATGGCCCGTTCTGTGGCAGCCTGCCACTCCAACTGGTGGTGATTGAGCATATGGGGCACTGGCCCCCAGTCCCCAGGTGAGTCCCCCGGGGGCCACAGCGCACCTCCACCTCACATAGACATCATCTGACATGCTGCTGTCCCCTCTCCGACACAGTCAAAACACTGCCAGTCAATGGAGGTGCGGGGAGGACCAGGCACAGGCAGGGGAAGGCCAGATGAACTGGCAGCTGGCAGGTCACAGTGCTCACCAGGGATGGGATCCACACCTGGGACTGGATGCACAGGCACATCCTGCTCCAGAGGACCTAGTGCTGGAGCAGGTACTGGATGTGGTGGTGGTGGTGGTGGTGGTTCAACTGCCTCAGAGTCAGGAGGCGGTGCTGGTCCTGCTTCCGGGGGGGGCACTCAGAATTTTCAATCAGTCCAACAGGAACCGGCTGCCATGCCCCCCATCCAAGCACACAGTATGACACCTACCAGTACCATACTCTCCCAGAGCTGCTCCCACCCCAGACATTCCCTCACCCTGGTCCATCTCTCCTACTGTGCTCCCTCAGTCCGAGCAATGACTACTCACACTGTCACACAGCACACACACACACAGTCACACAAACACAGACAAACAACTAACTACTTACAAAGGTAAGAAAAATAAATTTACAGAAAGAACAAATTAAGTAAAAAAGAGTACAGAAAAGACAAAAAAATGTAGGTTTTAAAAAAGCTGTTGGGTCTAAATCAAAGTTTAAATCTCCTCCTCGCTCTGATCTCCAAGTCTTAGCAGTGACAAAACAACACACTCCTCTCTCTCCGTCTCTGTCTGCACAGGAGAAAGTGAAAGTGTCTGCTTGTATGACTTACTTCCTTCCTTTTCCTGCCTGGCTATGGCTAAAGAGCATGGCGAAGTCCATTGAAAACAACAACTTCGCCTTACTTCGCATTGTCATTGCGCCTTAGCATGAAGTGGTAATGACAAGGCGGAGTGAGCACTTTGCAATGCCCACTCTGCATAGTGGAGTGGCAATGTGAAGTGCCCACTTCGTGGTCACTTTGCCTGCAGAATTTAAATTCGCTGCATCTCTATCTATGAGTTTCTGTTTACAAACAAAAGATAATTGTATCTCAAAAAAGTATTGTTATTTTAAAGTGATGCCTAAAAGCAATTTATATTCAGCCCTCTTAAATGAATAAGACTGCTTTATGTTGGTCACCCCTACCAACCACATTTTATAGTAGTTACTCTTTCCCCATGTTTTGTTTTTATTAGCTTATTCAGACTTTGTCAGGTGCATCTCACGATCCACAGTTGTACTCCACATGAAATGCTTAATCATTTAAGTAACATGAAACCTGCCTAATCTGAATAAAATAAAAACAAACATTTGTTAGAGTTGATTCATCCAGATGAGTCATGTTTTATAAGAATAAATATGTCACAACAGGGTGGGGGTGTTATGTGATAAGCACATGGTCAGATGCATTATAAGGCATGAAATATTTGTGCTCAGTTCCATCAGCACCTGCAAGTGCAGTAATCACATATAACCAAGACATTAAAGTGTGTTAATGTAGAAACATAGAATTTGACAGCAGATGAGGACCAACTAGCTGACCCAGTGTGCCCATTTTTCCCTACCTAAGGTATTTGCATAGACCCAACTTGATCTCCGGTATTTCTCCCTCCCCCCCAATTCATCTATAATTCCCTTATGCCTATACCATGCATTCTTGAACACCACCACTGTTTTCACCCCCATCACCTCCTCTGGAAGGCTGTTCCAGGAATTCACGACTCTTTCTGGGAAGCAATAGTTCCTCACTTCTCTCCTGAATCTACCTCCCTCCAGCTTCATAGCATGTCCCTTTGTACTTGGGCACCTTTTTTTCTGAAAAATACTTTCCTCCTCCACCTTATTTACTCCCATGAGGTATTAAAATATCCCTATCATATCTCATCTCTCCCTCATCTCTTTCAGGATGTACATATTGAGGTCCTTTAGTCTGTCCTCACAGGGCTTCTGATGCAGACCCTGCAGCATTTTAGTGGCCTCCAAAGGACTGTGTCTACTCTGTCTATATCCTTCTGGAGATGTGCTTCCCAGAACTGGACACAGTACACTAGGTAGGGTCTTACCAGTGATCCTTCAGGTAGGAGCAACATTGCCTCCCTCATTCTGCTGGTGATACCCCTCCATATGCACCCTAGCATCCCACTAACCCTCCTGACTGCTTTTCCACACTGCATGGCCACCTTTAGGTTCATCAGATATGATTACCCACAGGTATCATTCCTACTTGGCAGTTATCAGTACCACACCACCCATTTTATACTCTGCCAGTGGGTTTCTGTGCCCTACATTCATGATTTTGCACTTTTTCACATTGAATCCCAGCTACTATATCCTTAACCACTCCTCAAGTTTCCTCTGCTCATTCCCCAACCCCCAGAGTTATCACTGTATTGCTGATTTTGGTGTCATCAACAAAGAGGCTGACCTTCCCTTCCAACTCTTCTGCGATTTCACTTATAAAGACATTAAAGAGGATAAGTCCCAGCACTGATCCCTGAGGTACCCCACTTGTCACCTTCCCTTCCCTTCCTTGGAGTGAACTCTGTTTACCACAGCCACTGCCATCTACCCCCTAACCAGTTTATTAACCAGTGTGCCACCTTTGGATCTACTTGTAAACTGCCCAGTTTGCTTACTAGTCTCCTATGTGGAACGGTGTTGAACACCTTACTGAAATCTAGGTAGGCCACATCCATTGCTCCACCCTGATCTAGTTCCGTGGTCACCCAGTCAAAGAAATCTATTGGATTCATTTGACATGACCTACCCCCCCCACATGAATTCATGCTGCCTTGGGTCTTGTAACTCACAGGATTCAAGTTATTCAACAATCCTTTCCTTCAGTAGTGATTCCATTAACTTACTCACCACCAATATCAGGCTGACTGACCTATAATTGCCAGCCTCCTCCCTGCTACCACTGTTATGAAGTGGGACTACATCTGCCCTCCTCCAATACTCTGCAACCACTCCTGTTTTCAGTGAGCTGTTAAATATGACTGTCAGAGGTGCAGCCAGTACTTCTCTGAGCTCTCTGAACACCCTTAGATGCTCCACATCTGGCCTCATTGCTTTTTCCATTTTCAAATTAGCGAGTCCCTTCAGGACTGCTGTCCATCTCCCTCCCTCCCTCCAGTGCTCCTGTTACTTTTTTTGTAGCCCCTTTCCTTCTCCTTCTCTATGAACACTGAACAAAAGTATTTGTTCAGGATATTTGCTTTTCCTGGTCCCCATCTGTATGCCCCCCTTACCTTTTAAATCTTACAATCTCTCCCTGGTCTTTCTCTTTTCACTTACATACCTAAAAAAATCTATTTTCCCCTTTTGTTACCACTAGGGCAATTCTGTCTTCAGTTTGTGCCTTTGCACTCCTTACT
This sequence comes from Neoceratodus forsteri, assembly GCA_016271365.2. Taxonomy (NCBI): domain Eukaryota; kingdom Metazoa; phylum Chordata; order Ceratodontiformes; family Ceratodontidae; genus Neoceratodus; species Neoceratodus forsteri. The sequence continues at coordinate 590,341,192 of CM028133.1, read as the reverse complement.
GCTCTCCCTGCTTCTGTCTGTGATTCCCCGATACACTTCTCTATCATCTTTTCTCTATGACTCTTTATACATTCTGAATGCTACTCATTTAGCTTTTACCTTTTCTGCCACCTCTTTTGAGAACCATAGGGGTTTCCTTTTCCTCTTGCTTTTCCTCACTTGCTTGATGCAGAGGTTTGTTGCCTTCACTATGCCCCCTTTTAGCTTTGCCCACTGTTCATCCACCCCACCCAGGTCATCCCCCTCTGCTAGGTCATCCATGAGGCACTCGCCATATTTATAAAATCTTCCCTCCTGAAATTCAGGTCCCTCGCCCTTGTGTGGTTTGGTTTCATAGCCATCCTTATATTGAACCACACTGTATGGTAATCCCTGGTCCCCAGTGGCCTCCCACCTTGACGTCTTCAACACTATCTCCATTAGTGAGTACTGACCAGTTGCCTGAGGAATGGCCCCTGCAGGAAGTCCAGAATATCCTTGCCTCTGGCTGAAGTCACTACTGGGAACCTCCAATCTACATCTGGAATGTTGAAGTCCCCACAAGCAGCACCTCCCCATTTTCTGTCATCTTGCCAGTGGCTTCCACCAGTACCTTGTCTAGCTCCTCCCTCTGTGCTGGGGTTCTGTAGATCATGCCAGTGTGAATAGTGTCTCTGTTCCCATCTCCAGGGTGACCCACCGTACCTCTGGCTCTTTGTATTCCCTGTACCTCTGTTATGTTTATGCATTCCCTCACATACTGTAAAACTTCATTCCTTCCCACTTGCCCTTCTTGACCAGAATATGGCCTGGTATGTCAATGCCTCAGTGTTTATAAAACTGAGAAAATTGGTAAACTGAGAAAATTCAAACAGCAAAAAATGACAACTTTTTAGATTAAAAACAGGTATTTTCCATTGTTAAAAGTAATAAGCAAAAAGTAGACCCCCACACTTGTCAATTGTCTGTTTTTCCACACATTCAATAGATACAATGTTTACCATAGAATACAGGAGTTTAAACTACTGCAGAATTCTACTGGCAGAATGATTACATCTCCCCAACTGAAACAACAGAAGGCCTCAGTAAAGCCAGGTATTTAGAGTAAGCAGCAAGGAGTTCCCTGGAGAGCAGGCACAAATAGAAGGAGATATTTTACAGTTGGAAAAGAAGCTCCAGGAAACAAACCTGTCTAGTACTTTTTTGCATTTGCTTGCACAAGGAAAATCTTGCGACTGTAGTGCATTTTAGAGTTGTGTCACTGCCAAGCCAATTACAGCTGAAACTGCAATGGGTTTGTCAGTGTACACTAATGACCAGTCACTCTGGTCATGATAGTACTTCTGCTTTACTGACGTGGCATGTCCTCTAGCTGAAAGGAATGAACTGGTCAAATGAGAGAGCTCTTCATTTCTTTCTATAGCCATAACTCCGAGCAAGCGAATTAGAGTGAACACTAATGCTCATGGCTGAGTTACGGTTATTGGCAGGTCAGCCGCATTCTCTCTCCCTGGTCTGTCCTCATCCTCATTCCTCTGACACCCCCCTGGCTTCCACATTAACCACAGTGCGGCTTTATTTGTTGGCGGCTCCACTGCACTCTCTCTCTACCCAGTCTGTCCTCATTCCTTTGACCCTCCCAGCTTCCACATTAGCTGCGGTGCAGCTTTACTTGTTGGCAGCTCTGCCGCACTATCTCTCCCTAGTCTGTCCTCATTCCTCTGACACCACCCCACTTCCACATTATCCATGGTGCAGCTTACCCTTCAGTGTGTGACACTGGGGAGCCACCTCCAAGTGTCCCCAGTCATGTTCTTCAAAGCCAGCAGTGTGGGACACTGTGGAGCCCACTCTCAGTGTCCCTAATCATCAATAAGTGCTGTGCCCCCTTTCCCTGTGGGAGACTGGGGGCCAACTCCCAGTGTCCTGACATCTTCAGTAAAAATCCTGAAAAGAAAAAAAAGTCCTCTGACACCTTTTATTTTAAATTTAACCTGTAAAAAATAAAACAGTCCCTCATCGTTACACCCATCACCCTCCCAATCCTGACCCTCCCTCTGTGCATCCACCTCCCCACACTCCCCTTACCTTATACTTACCTCTGGAGGTCGGAGATTGCAATCTTCTCTGGACCGGGATGCATCTGCACTCTTCAAAGCCAGACCGCAAACTGAATAATGAAGATAAGTGCCATATAATGGCTGTCAATGGCATTTTGAAATTATGTTGATAGCTCAGCCATTTTTAGGAATTTGTGCACCAAATTTTCAACATGAGCTAGTAGGGACCCTACCTCATGAGCACTGGCACGGTCATTTCATTACCTGGCCCCAAAAGGTGCTTTCTCAGTCACTATGCAGAATCATCTTTTGGGACTGAGTAATAAAACGGCAGCACCACTGTACATGAGGTGGGGTCCCAAAAAGTCCATGTTGGAAATTTGGTGTGAAAATACCAAGAAATGCCAGAGTTATGCATGGTCATTGAAATTTTTCTATGCACGCTCATAACTTCAGCAGTTTTTAATACTTTTACTGCAAATTTTCAACACCGCCATTTATTCACACCACCTCATGAACAGTATAGCTGTCATTCTTCACATCCTGCCCAAAACATGTGCCACAGAATGGCATGGTTGCTGTGTGAAATCACCTTTTGAGACCAATGAACGAAACAGCAGTGGCAGTGTTTATGAGGTGGGGCCCCAAAAAAGCCATTTTGAAAATGTGGTGAAAAAACTCCTAAACATGGCAGAGTTAAGAATAGTCATTGAAAATTTTCTATGCACACACAAAACTTTGGTCTTTTTCAATATTTCAACTCCAATTTTTCAATATAGCCATTTTATCACACCACTTTATGAACAATACAGCAGTCATTTTTCACATGCTACCCTAAATGTGTTTTCACACCTGCATCACAGAGTGGCAGCATCTCTGACTACCATCTCCTTGCTGTATTTACAGTGCAGCTTCCACCATGCGGCACCCACTGCTCTCACTGCTGCCTGCTTGCTCCTCTAAAGCCAGTACCAGTACCACACACCACTGCAAATACCTGCAAGCAAATGTTCAGCATTGAAAAATGCTTGTTTTTAATGTGTGTGCGTGTGTGTATGTGTGTGTGTGTGTGTGTGTGTGTGTGTGTGTGTGTCAGAAGGGGATTATAAAGGGAAAGACCATCTAATAATTTCTTTTTAATTTTGAGGGAGTTTTATGTTTAAGTCCTGCCTGACTTTTTTGCTGAGTAGAGGTGGCAGCCATATTTGTAAGGGACATCTCAAAGTAAGGCATTGATACAGTATGTTTGTGTGCTGTGTCCTGATTGCAGCCACTTTTTAACAATTGGTAGTAGTCTCACAATGCACAGCTGCTGACCAATCAAGATGCAACAATTGCCTACCCATTTTATGTGGGGTATAAGACAATACGTATTATAGATCACTTATGTGATTTCAGTCAATCTGTGATTAGAGCTACAGGCCCTCTTATCCTGTGTACAGTTGCCCTCTTGTATAGTAAATATTATATAAGCAATAAGACATGACAGGGTGTGCACTTCTAGTACATTGCCTGGGGCATAGTGAGGCATTAGGCTACAGGCCAGGTGCCTTCAACTCTTGGCCATACACTCAAAGTGGATAGCATACAACCCCAGAGTGTCTCATTGTGCTTATGACATGGACATCAGAATTTAACATGCACATCCAAATTAAAATTCATAGGATAAATAACAAAAATTTAAATCCTCCACCTGCATCAGTTTACTGTATATATATTTTTTAATTAAGGATATTTGTCCTACAGTGACCTCTGTAGTTGTAGTTTTCTTTTTTTTATTCAGTTGGTTGTCATGGCACTATCCCCTCCCTGTCCTTTTGAAAGTCCACAGGATGAGGTTGAACTACACTGAAAATACAGCATTTCGAAATGGCATTCATTTCTTTTGTTGCAGTGGACAGCACAGGTGAAGGGATGTTGCTAATGTCTTCAGTATTTGGAAGAGCAGACAAGCAACTAGAGCAGAAACCACAATCTTGGCACTGCAGTCATGGAAGGAGCCATGATGTGAGAAGGAGCCATGATGTGAGAATGTCAGCACAACTGATTAATAATTAAATAAAGGTTAATAACTGCCTAAGACGTGAACCATTTATGGAGGGAACCAATGAGTGGCCAGCAGGTCCTCCTTCATGGGGGAGATCAGGCAGGTGGGCAGTTGGAAGAAAGATCATAGCAGGCAGGATGGAGATTCTGAAAATTGAGGACAAAACTAAATCATGTTCAAATTTTAGTACTTTTTTTTAAGAGGAACAGTACTGTATGGCAGCATTTGTGATTAGTTTTATTGTGAAGTTGAACATGATTTTTTTTTTAATTGTGTCCTTTAACATTCAAAATCTTTTTAAACTTTCCAAATGTGCATTTATTTGCTTTTGTTTGCACTGCATCCAGGCTTCTAGTACTTGTTTTTAGCCATGCACTAGACAGTTTTAATGCACAGCAAACAACCAATCAGAGAGCTCATAATCTTATGCCTATTTTATAAAGTGGAGTAATCCACTTCACAGGTGGGAAGGAGTAATAGTGCTACATGTGTTTGTTTTTTTTAATTAAAAAATAAAATAGAAAATTTATTATAAATCACTGTAGCCAACTCAAGTGATTTATAACGTGTTTATATGTGCTTTGTGAGCTGTCTTAGGATACAAGAGCATCATTGTCACAGTTTGTGCAGATACAATTGCTAAACTTTGTTTTATGGTCCTCTCATCCAAACTGCATGATATGGAACCCATACTATAAGACAGATATAATGTATGGTAAGTGCCTATTAACCACCATAATCAGCAGTCACACAGCTTTGTTATGCATTGTTTAGAATTTTAAAAGTTGTTAACCACACTTCGGAACTTCCAAACAGTGGCATAACAAAAAAGAATGCACCAGAGTTCCATAATTCTCACACATAGAATGCAAACAGTGTTTTTTTGACCATACACTATAAAAGATGATGGCTGGGGATCGGGTGACAACCATACTGAAATCACCTCTCATGGTTGCTAGGGCTACAGTAAACCTCTCGAGCTGCGCTCTCGAGGTTTACCATGTTACCCTAGCAACCACTCGAGGTGATTACAGCGTGGTTATCACCCGATTCCCAGCCATTATCCTCTATATCATACACCATCTTTAAACTAATAATATAAGGAGATCCATGATTACACAACAGAATAGATGAGACAAAAGTGTGACTTTGATAGGCCTGGATACAGCAAAGGTATTTGACAGGATATTCTGGATGTTCATAAATAGACAAGAGACAGAAAAGTTGAGAACAGAACAGATCCTTGCTTTTAATTCTTTTTTGCATAACAAAGGGGACACAGTCTTATTCAACCCTATCACATAACCCCCCTCTTTAAGGGGGAGCCTGTTTTTTAAAAAACAGGTTTCCAAAACTTTCTTTTAATTCTCTTCTAATATTACCTTATAACCATTACAGTTCTGCTCATATGCAGTATCCCTTATATTTGAGCAATCAGTACAGCAAACAACTAAGTTTAAACCCACACATTTTTTAGCCTTCAGAATTCTCAATTCCTGATCCATGTTTTGACAGAAAATCAGAATTGACTTACTCGTTTCCAGATTTGTGCATCACTTTGAATTTAAATTGCTGTAGAGTCAGGTACCACCTTTTGATTTTGGAATGTTTATTCTTCATTTGATTAAGCCAACAGAGAGGATTGTGATCTGTTATAAGTACAAAGTCAGCCCCTAGCAAATAAAGCGTAAGGGGCTCCATGACCTAAGGCATTCCTTTTCAATGGTGGAGTGCCTTTTCTTTCTGTCATGCAATTTCCTACTGATACAAAGAATTGGTTGTTACTTCCCCTCTATATTCTGACACAAGATTGCACCTAGGTCTGCCTCTGTTGCATCTGTCTGCAACAGAAATTGTTTATCAAAGTCTAGGCTTTTGTCTCTGCTAGATTGGCTGCTATTCTTCTGGTAATCAATTCTGGGCTTGCTGGCGAAGGATCCATACCTTTCCTCTATGCTTCCCTGCTACCAGGTCAAGTCAGAGTACCCACACACAAAACTCCAGGCTAAGAGTATGCACAGTGAAAATCCCACTTCTAAGACCATGTGTTGTTGAGGCACAGTTCAGAAAGCATAAGCAGACCAGGAGAAGTTATAAAATTTGCAAGTAGCATTTTATTATTATCAATAACAATAGGATAAAAAGTTGTGCAGTATAGCTCATACAGGCAATTCAAACAAAACATAATCCTTTCTCTGTGGGTATCTCTAAATCTAAATCTCTCTAACACTCCAATAAAAGATTGCTCTTTTTTTATAAGAAGGCTTTGCCTGGCAATTAATTTCTGCATCCTGAGCTCATTCAGAGGCATCCTGTTTCTCACAAAATGTTTTAAAGTTCTTGTCAGTTTGTCTCCTGGGTAGGCTTGTAAATAGAACACTGTGTCCCAAGCTAGCCTCCTTCTGACAGTTTTGCAAACAAGCCTGAGGAGGTCAAACTGCATCTAAGGGTTAATCCCCTGATTTCCAAATAGCTTTTGCAATCATTTCAAAAATATACTGTAACTATATACACTTTCAAACCAGAGAACCCTGTTTCACATAAAGATCCACATATATTTTTATAACCACTAGAGATGTTGCGGAGTAAAACGTGGCCTGAGAATTTCGCGTGAAAGCCGGAAATTTGCACTTCACGGAATTAGCGGATTTCAGGGCAGCTGGCTGAAATTCGATTTGTGCAAATTTTGTGGTGACATTCATGATTTTTTGCCATGAAGCACAAAATTTGTGGGTGAAACATGACATTTTGCGCTTTGTGGCAAATTCAGAATCCACAAATTGCACTAATATCACTTCGCAAATTCTGCAAAATTCAAAAATTAATTCACTGGGTGAATTTTGTGGACTTCGCACATCTCTAATAACCACAGATAAGCAAGGGTGCAGAAAAGAAATAAACAGCATGAAACAGCAAGTGAAGGCAAAGAGATAGTTGGAGGGGGAGAATTATGAGACTCTCAAAGTGATCAGTTTCTAGGTCTCACAAGAAAATTTGATTGCACAATCAGAGAAACAAGAGACAGAGAAGGAGAGGATAGAAAAGATCCTTGCTTTTAACTCTTTGTGCAGAAGAAATGGGACAAGGTCTTATTCAGCCCTGTCACAGTCCTGATCAAAGTTCTTTCTCTTAATAACATTGATTCTGTTGTAGTACAGCTGCGTGTAGTATTAGCATGCTTAATGGCTCCTGTATGTAAACTGTTGCAGTCTGTGTACAACAGCATCTAAAATCCAATTTAAACACCACATTTGCACTGTAACAACCTGAGCACTCAGGTTGTTGTGGAGCAAATGTGGCCATGTTTGACACTTACCAGATTACGTTATGTCAGTCCAGACTCCTCTCCCTGAACTGCAGTGTACCTGGGACATGTTCTAGAGTGAACAGTGCAAGCAGCCATGTGGGCAAGCAGCACCTCTTGCTCCAACACACAACACACAAGTGACCTCCCAGTATCCCTCTGTGCCTCCCAGTATTCTCTTCACCCGGACTCAGTGCCCCACACCAGTGTGTCTTTTTATTGGCAAAAAGAGGTGCAAAGTAAACTAAACTTCAACTGACTTATGAGGCTGTGGGTGAGTCAGACATGGGCCACAGCCAGTGAAAAGCAGCTGTGTAAACAGGGCTTTAGTCATTGCTTTGCAAAATGCTTAATGTTACAGCATGTGTGAAAGGCATTATATAACACAGAACATAGAATCTGATGGCAGAAGGGCAACTTGGCCCACCCAGTCTGCTCAAAATGTTTTTTCTACAGTACCTTCATTCTTACTGCTGACCGACTTGCTCTATGACGCTGTCTCTTCCCCCCCCTTACCCCTATGATTCCATTGTGCCTATCCCTGGCATTTTTGAATCCCACCACTGATTTCACCCCACTACCTCAGCTGGAAGGCTGTTCCAGGAATGCACCACTCTCCTTATGAAGGAAAACTTCCTCACATCTTTCCTGAATCTACCCCTGTCCAGTTTCATATAATGTCCATTTGTTCTAGAGCACCTTTTTTCTGAAAAATACTCCCTTTCTGTACCTTATTAACCCCCCCATGAAGTATTTAAAGATCTCTATCATATCCCACCCTTTCCTCCAGTGTGTACACATTGAGTTATTTTTAACCTCTCATTGTAGGGCTTTTGAGGCAGACCCTGCACTGTTTTGTAGCCCTCATCTAGACTGCCTCCACTCTGTCTATGTCTTTCCTGAGATGGGGTCTCTAGAACTGGACACAGTACTCAAGGTGGGGTCTTACTAATGATTTATATAGGAGTAACACCTCCTCCTCCTTCTTTCTGCTGGTGACACCCCTCCCCATACACCTCAGCATCCCGCTAACCTTACTGACTGATTTGTTGCATTGCCTGGCCACTTTTAAGTAATCAAAAATGATTACCCCCAGGTCTGTTTCAGGCTTGGTCATTGTCAGTATCACTCCACCCATTATGTAGTCTGCCCCTGGGTTTTTTATGGCCTATTGCATTAAAACTCAGCTGCCCGTGTTGAAAGCCTTGTTTAAATCCAAGTAGGCCATGTCCAACACTCCACCCTGATCTAACTCCTTGGTCACCCAGTCAAAGAAATCTATCAGATTTACTTGGCATTACCTCCTCCTGTGAATGCATGCTGCCTCAGATCCTGTAACCTGTGGGATTTAAGATATTCCAAAATTCTTTAATCTAGTAGTATTTACATTGATTTACCTCCCCAACCCCACCGACGTCAGGCTGACCGATCTATAATTGCCTGCTTCTTCCCTGCTATCACTTTTGCGAAGTGGGGCTATATCTGCCCTTCTCCAGTCCTCCAGGACCACTCCAGTCTCCAGTGATCTATTAACTGGGTTTTTCAGACGTGCAGTTTGTATAAGTTATAGACGGAGGGAGTGCTTTTGTTGAAAGGGCTATATTCCTCTACACATGAGACACTTATTCTGGCAAGAGTTTCATATACAGGTGGCCTTGAAAAGGGATAATTTTGGGGAGGTGTTTACATTTTCAATGAAGTATCGATTGATCTCAATCAATAAAACATTAATAAAGCAATGAAGGCTGCTCTTATGGTTTTAAAAGTGGTCCCACATTCTTAGGATATCAGAGTGGCTCAACTTAAAGTTTGCAGATTTCATACCTTAAAAATGTGTGTGAGATCACTCTTTAAACTGTAGGCGCAGTCTGTGCAGGAGAATTAATATATAACCTACGTCTAGTCTAGTCTAGTCTAGTCTTCATATACTGTGCTCTGCATTCTTAGATAAGAGACAGTTATTTTATGTATCAGCTATGAACATCAAAGGAAGTTAACAATGCTTTCTCCCTCCATGTCATATAAATGTTGTAATTTAAGGGGAATTGAGGTGGTATCAAACCCCTGATTCTTTAACACTTTGGAAGTTATGACGTAAAATCCTAAAGTGACACAGGCTGGAGCTCACAGTCCATCTAAGAGTTTAAGAAGCACAAGTCACTAACAATCTAATCCCTGGAGGTAGAAGCAGAGCCACTGCAGATGAACATCCTGGAGTCCATCCAAGGATGTCTCATTCACGGCCAGGAGTGACTTCTAGCATTTCAAGGTAAAACCTAACCTCTGCCTGGAGATGTCACACCTATGAACAGCATATTCAGCTGATAAAAAACTTCTCCTGGTCACACAGTATGTTGTTTTTAATTATTTCTATTTGCTTTAAATTTCTGTTCTTTTCTGTTCTTTGTTAGGCTAATGAAAATGTTGTATAATTCTTTCATACCTCCATAAGATATAAAGAACTGTTTCCTGTTCAGATTACTGCATTTGAAGCAGAGGGTTTATGGTAGCCAATCCTGCTCAGTAATAATCAAAGTACCAGTGGCAATGAGAGGAGTCAAGCTGCCCTAAACAGAAGCAGGATCCCAGCTGAAATGAGAAGTAGCATCACTGTTAGGCTATCTTGTACAAGTAAATTGTTTGTAATCTGGGAGCAGATACCTAAAGGGAAGCTGTACCCAGAAGTCTATTTTCCCACAGTCAGTGTACATGGGCAATCCAGATTTGCTGATTAGCAAAATCTCAGTATTGGCAGCTGCCACAGCATCTCAGCCTTACTGCACACCCCAGAGATCTGCATCTGGTGCTGACCACTGCCAACTAACTACTACCCCCCCTTTCCACTTTAAAGCTATATCTAGATCCGAGGTCCAAAGGCTATTGCAAAACATATCCGACAAAACTAGCCCCAGCTCAGATTCACTCGAGCCACGACTCCTGAAGCTAGCGGCACCATTGATTGCCTTGCTACTGGCCAAGACTTTCACTCTGTCTCTCTCTCTTGATGTTGTCCCAGATCTCTGGAAGATTGCCCGAGTTATGCCTATCCTTAAAAAAGGAGACCCAAAGGATATCAACAACTACAGGCCCATAGCCATCCTCTCTGTGCTAAGCAAGCTACTATAGAAGCTTGTAACCCAAACCATTGACTAGCTCACAAAGAACAACCTTCTCTCAGACACTCAGCATGGTTTCAGAAAAGGGCACAGTACCTCAACCGCTCTTCTCAAATTCCCCACCGATGTACTCTGCAACATGGACAAAGGCCTACTCACTGGAGCAGTATTTATAGATCTTACCAAAGCTTTCGATGTTGTTGATCATCCCCTGCTTCTCTCAACCCTGCATAGACTTAACTTCTCATTCTCAGTAGTTGACTGGTTTAACAACTACCTATCAAACAGATTACAACTTGTTAAATTCAACTCCGCTGTCTTGGATGTGACTAGCACTGACATCAGAGTACCCCAGGGCTCCATCCTGGGACCCCTTCTTTTCTCGCTATACATCAACAACATAGATTATGCCATACTCTCCTGCTCAGCTATCTTATACGCTGTTGATCCCGTTCTCTACTAAAGTGCTGACAAAGTTAACATCATTAACAAAAACCTCTCCTCGGAGTTCAGGAATGTGCAAACATGGCTAAATGCTAATAAGCTCATCCTCAACACAAAAAAGACTCAAGCCATGCTACTTGGCACTGCCTCCAAACTCAGGGCCTGTAAGGAACCCCTCCTTGTCCATGACTCTGGGGGGTCTCTCATTGACTGTGTCACATCCTTCAAATACCTGGGAGTCCTCCTTGATAAATCCCTTGATTTCAGTCTGCACATCCAGTCAACCTGTAAAGCAACAAATGCCAAACTTGGATTTGCCTATAAGACTTGTCACCTGCGAACAGCATCTTCCAAATTGGCAACTGCCAATGGTATTCTGATTCCAGAGCTGACATATGGTGTCTCCACTTTTGCTAATGCCCAAAGGACTGCTCTCCATAAATGGGATGTCGCGTATAACAACGTATGTCGGTATGCCTCCTCTTCCCATCACCTCAAAAACCACTGCACACTGTATAGCGACCTAGGCTGGCTCTCTCCAACTGCCTACTGACTATATTCCCTAGGGACCCTCACAGACTCTGTAATCCGTAACCAAACCCCCTCCTCCCTTGCAGCCCTACTTCTACCACAGACACCTGCCCACAGACTAAGCTTGGCAAACAAATTTCTACGCACTATACCCAGGTGTCTTACTTCAAAAGGCTCTAGAGCATTTCACTGTACTGCCCCAGCCACCTGGAACTCCCTCCCTCCTGCCCTGAGGCAGGCTAACTCCCACCCAATCTTCAAAAAAGAACTATATTGCCACCTATCCCAGGACCCCTGCACATGCTTTGATCCCACTTAATGCCTCACAGCTAACCACCCTATTTCACCCAAGACACTGCTGCACTTCTAAACAAGCTTTGCTATAAAATGTCTTTATAGCTGCCACTTAGTCCAATTTCAGTTATTTGCATGTACTAATGTCACTTTTGTCAACTCTGCATAGCTATATGTATTATCTTGAGTACTGTCTGACTTGATCTGTATTCTAACCTACCTGTACTATATACTACGTACCTGTACTATATACTATGTATTGTATAATCTCATCTCATTTTATGTATGTATTCTCCCGGGTCGTGTCTGAAAATAGTCAACTTTGGCTAACGCACTTAACCCGGTTAACAAAAATTAAATAAATAAATAATATAGAATTACTGTTTCAATGTTTAAATCCTTTTTGGTGCATCCTTCCATTTTTCCACCCACTAATCACCAGGGTGCTGTGTTGTGCAAAGCGTGGTGATGGGCATGCCTCACTACAAGTGAGGGGCTGAATGCAGGAAACTGTAAGGCAGCAGTTGTACAGCACCAAGGATCAGTGAATGACAATCTGATGGAAATGGGCTAGAGGCTGAAATATAACTGTATTGGGGGTACTACTTAGCCACTTTCACAGGTCACGTCCAAGAGTTGGTGAGACCCCAGCCCCCAAAAGTTTGCTAATGGTGGTGGTGGAGGGGGATTGCCTGCTGCAGCCTCTCATTCCTGCTGCTACAGATCCTCACACATGCCTGCTTGTGGGGGTTAGGGCAATGGAAGGTTGATCTATCATTGCTCCAGCAGCAGCTGGCACAGTCACACTCACTTTCTGAGTGACTTGTGTCCACTTTAGCTAAGAGTTTTGTTTCTCATCATCATCAGTGGCAGCCCTGCTGCAAGGTTGGACAGAGTTAGTAGAGTCCCTGAGTGACTGTAGAGGCAGAGAGGCTTGAGAGCTAGGGCATGCAATGAAACCCAATACAGCTGCATCTCTTCTCTCTGGCATTCATTAGCTATCACTGGAGTTGCTGTTCTCACACTGCTGTCACATACACAGCCTGCAGTGGGGGACAGAGAAACAGGTATGCAGCACACATGCCGAAGTTTGCTCAGGAGATATAATGACTACACTGGAGAAGAAGTCAGGATCTGTTTACTGTGGCCTGCTAGTTGTTTCTGCATGAAAATAGTGAAACTGAAGTCCTGCAGAAAGTCTCCAGCAGCAGCGTGCCGAGGAGGAAGCAGCAAGCAGCCAGGTGCTCATCAGGTAAAACTAATCAACCTCTTACCCTTCTCCCCTAGTAGCTGCTACCCATTACCGTAAGGGCAGCAGAATCTAGTAGCATTACAACCACCCAGACTAACGGATAAAGTCAGGCCAGTTATTGAAGATAACAGGTGTAACCAGGCAGGGGTTGGGTGGGTGTGAGTAGTGAGGAGGGGGAAGAACGAGAACAATGATGTTGAGGCAATACACATAAAACACCCCCGTTGTAGTTTGTAGTTGTGTGTGTGTGTGTGTGTGTGTGTGTGTGTGTGTGTATGTTTGACCCCAGTGTTGCCTGGAAAAGATTTGCCTGTCAGCCTTACCTCAGGGTGAATATGAACGGAGCATGACTGAGCATGCGCTGGCCTTGATGAGGCATGTATGTCATCACAGCCAACACCAGAGACTGCTGTGCAGCAGAATTACAATGAAGATGGTGGGTAGCGTCTTGGGAATCATGGCTGTTTTAAAAGTATTTTAAACTACTTTACCATGATAGAAAAAAATATTTATCCTTATGAATTAGTAGGGTAACAGAGGACCTCTGGCAGCAAGGAAAATGGCTCAGATACACATTCCCTTTAATGTATTTTCATATTAAAATTTACAGATCAGAGTGAGGAGATAAGTTGCAGCATTTTGGACCAGATGTATATGTCTGACCAGCACAAATTCTCTATACTGTAGTACTTTAGACAACATAGAGCTGCTATAGGACTTTTTACACACATTCAGCTTCAAACAAGGGGTGATACCTGGCAATAGTAAAAGCAGCCTCAATGTACAGCCAACACCTGGGATTCCAATGTCAGCAAAAGCTGAATACCATAAGAACGGACAACTGCTAGTGCTTCAGCTTCCTTTGACCAGACATATGTTATGCTTTGTTACTGTCATAGTGAGTCAAAAGAGCTGAAGAAATATAAATGCTAATCAGAAAGAATAATATGTAGGATGTATAAATGGCACACAGAGACATATACTGTCTAATTTGTATGGTTTCTATAATAATGTGCCTACAGTTAAAAGCTTTAAACCCAGCACAAAGCTGTCACCAAGTCATGTGGAAATGAGATGTGGCATCTCAGCTGGCAATCTCCTGCAAACATTTTCTAGTCAGAGTAATAAAATAAGTTGCAGCATTCTTGACCAGCTGCAGACACCTGTGCTGTGTACTATTTAATGAGACATAAGGCTGCACCCTTTTTTAAACAACTTACAGTAAGAGGTGGACAGCAGTCTCCCTCGATAGCAACCATATGAGCAGGGCCACTGGAAAATTGCACCCCCAATGTTTTTGCAGAATCTGCAATTTTCACCATTCTCCACAAATAACAGGCAAGAGTCTAACATTTATTTTTATTTATTTATTTTTGGTAACTGGGTAGGGTGCACTAGACATAGAAATGCCTATTTTCAGGCATGACCCAGGAGGTTACAACATGGTGGTACATCACAGAGAGGAGAATTCAGTACAACATACTAGAAGAAGTAAGAAGTTGGAGGTACTATACAGCTTTCGAGCAGTCAGAACAAGACTAGCATGCAGCAGGTGGCAGAAAAGCTCCAAGCCACCTGGCCAACTCCACATATAGGTTTGACAACAATACAGGAGATAAGTACCAACAAGGTTATAGAGAAACCTGCATTAAAGCAGGCAATAGCTGATAGCAGGCAGTTTCACAACACTACACAAGTTAAATATGCAAAACAATACAGCAAATGAGTGCCATCAAGTTGTAGAAAAACCTAAGTGGAACTAAAGGCAGTCTGAGCAGGAGATCAAAGGAGTGTGGAGAAGTGGTCAGGTCCAAGTTCAGTAGAAGATGAAGAAAATTAGTGTAAAGGAAATAAGGAAGCTAGGAGTTGGAAGTGGTAGAGGAAGAGGAGAGATAAGTAACGAGGGAAGCAAGACGGTAGAGGGTATGTAGGGCTTAAGGTGGATGGAAGCAAGAGCACTGAGCAGTCAGGCAATCCAGATGTTTCTTTTTTTAAAGAGGACATGATTTGGTGCTAGCTTAACATCTAAAGGAATAGAGTTCCAGTGGCGGGGGGGAGCATGGGAGAAAGCAAGTGAACTCTTGGATGTTTAACACCTCAGTAAGTGTAGGAGAGTTTGGCTGGCTGACCTAAGTCCATGAGAGGGGGGTTTGGAAGGACTGCAGAGAGGCTATGGAAGCATGGGTTCCTGATTGGATTATGCCATCAGTCAGAGAGCCAAGAGAGTGGAGTCGATGAGTGGATGAGGATGGCCAATTAAGATCAGCATAGAGTTGACAATGCTGTTTAAGATGAGTGGAGGCTGAGGTGTAGCAGCTGATATTGTTTATAGGTAGTGTCCCTCCTTTGTGGAGAGCATTTAGTGGTGTCTGAGAAAGTAATGGCACCATAGGTAAGGGCTGGGAGTAGAATACCACAGGCTACAGCCAGTCTAGCAGAGGGGGTAAGAACATAGTTTGTTTTATAAGCAATATCAATTTTAATATTTACAGATTCACAGATGGATGAGATGTGTTGGTCAAAGTTCAGCGATCTGTCGAGCAGCACACCCAAGTATTTGAAAGTGCAAACTAAGTCTAGTAGATAGCTGTAGCCAGAAAGGACCTGAAGTTTGTTATTAGTGTTTCTAAGCTTTATACCTGACCCAAAAAGCATAGCTTTAGTTTTGCTAACATTTAAAAAGAGTTTATTATTGGTGAGCCAGGCCTGAATGGCCCGGAAGTCAGATGAGAAGGATTGATTAATGTCAGCAATATTTCTGGAGCTATAATATAAGACCAGATCATCAGCATATAGCAAGGATGAGCACAAAGGGGTCAAATGAGAGATCTTGTTGATGAAGACAGAGAATAGGAGCGGACCAAAAATTGACCCTTCAGGAACAACAATATTTATAACTGTGGGACTGGAGGTGGCCGAGTTGAATTTCACAATCTGTTGCCAGTTTGATAAGTAGCTGGAAAACCAATCCACTACTTGTGGTGAGAAACCCAGAGATAGTAGGTTCGCAAGGAGAAGGGGGTGGTCAACAATATCAAACACTTTTGTTAGATCTTTGAAGACAGCACCCGAGAGGAGGCCATTGTCCATGGCAGTCAGGACATCATTAGTAAATTTAAGGAGAGCAGTATCGGTACTGTGACCTTTAGGGAAACCATGTTGCCTATCAGAGAGAAGGATGTTGTCCAGTAAAAAGGATATAGTTTGAGTAGATACCAGTTTCTCTAGAATCTTGCCCAGATCAGAGAGAATAGCAATAGGGCGATAATTCTCAATGTCCTTAGGGTCCTCTTTTTTTGAATACCAGGGTAATTCTAGCTATTTTCCAGATATCTGGGACTTAGCTATGTCGTAGTGATAGGGTGAAGATCTTAGCCAAGGGAGATGCTATAAAGTGGGAAGCAAGTTTTAGTAGCCTGGGTTCAAGTCCATCCGAGCCCACACAGGTGTGTTGGAGATGGTTTGTAGAAGTTTGAGAACCTTGGCCCTAGTTGTGTTTTTGAAATAAAAGGGAGTATGCATAAAAGTAGAGGCCGGTTGTGTGTTGAGGTTGGAAGCCTGAGGATGTATATAGTGACAAGTCAGAGAAGTGGCAATTAAATGTGTTGGCAATTGTTGTTGGATTGTTGCAATAGGTCCCATTTATAATCATGTCATTACTTGATTGGGGCCTGTTGGCTCCCAGGACATTTTTTTATGTGAGCCCAGAATTTGCGCAAGTCTCTGGCCGCATCAGTCAGGAGCTCTTTACAACAGGAGCTTTTAGCTAGATGAATATCTCTCTTGCAAGCTTTTTTCTGAGCCCTATAATTATTTGAAAGTAGATGGAAGTCCTGACAATTTAAAACACTTTCAACTTTTGTCCCAGGCTCTTAACTGCACCAGGAGGTCTTTGTGTATCCACCTTGTTTGGGTTCCCCAGACTCTGTGGGTACAGAGGGGTGTATGCATGTTCTGAAATGCACCAAATTTGGCTAGGAAGTAGTTTAGTGCAGTCTCAGTATCCATGGAGTGGAGAATAGGGGACCAGTCTACCAGGGAGAGGTCACTCAGGAATTTAGCTGGGTCAAGGTTAGCATAGTTCCTAAAGGAAATATACTTGTGGGGGGGGGGTCTGAGACAGATGTTTCACTCCAGAGGCAGTACACAGGGGAATGGTCACTTAAGACGTCTTCTAGGGTTCCAGATATCAAGACTCTGTTAAGGCAATTTGATAGATTCCAGTCGATTAGCATGCCAGATTTGGAGGAGGACACCACCATAGTAGGGTCTTTTATGAGTTGGTGAAAGTTGTGACTTTGCACCAAAGACAAGAATGACTCACTTGCTTTGCTAAGCCAGTTAAGGTTTAGGTCACCCAGGATAACGACCTCATTCTGACCGACAGGTAGGGAAACCACATCAAGCATTTCCTCAAGGCCTGAAAGCCCACCTTGAGGAGGATTGTAGGCACACACTATATGTAGTTTCTTTGTGCCCAGATGTAGTATTACATGGAGAGATTCACATTGGAATAGGGCAGGGGTGGGCAGGACTGAGAGGTTGAGGTGAGATTTGAAGTATATGGCAACCCTTCTCCCCCTCCTAGTGGTAGGCCTGTCAGACCTAAGTAGTTTGTAGTTTGGTAAAGAGCCCGGCAGCATCAGGTATATATGGCCTAAGCTAGGTTTCAGATAGGCAGAGGACGTCGGGGTGATAAAGGCCAACCCAGGCCTCAAGTTCAGTTAGGTGACAGAGAAGACACCTAATGTTGAGGTGGACTACTCAAAGACCTTTGGAGTCATTCCAGATTACATGCTTGTGGGAGATTTGGGTGGCAGGGCCAAGATTTGGATGGGAGGCTGGGTACGGATTAGGCTCAATATCACCTGCAAGGGAGAGTAACATAGCAATAAGGATGAGATGCCAAAGCTTGTGATGTAAGAAAGGAGAGAGCAAGATGCCATTGCAGCATAAGCACTTTTTAGATAAGAAGGCTGTGAGGTAGACAAAGTATTTTGGGATGGAAATAGGGGTGTGTTCATGTGGTGTGCTTGATAAGGCATGCAGATTAGAGAAGGTAAAGTTGGTAGGAGTTGGTAGGATCATGTGTGTAGGCAGTATGGGATGGTGAGCAGGAGGTCAGGGCAAACCACAACACAAAGTAAGTGGTTAGGCAGATGAACAATATAACAGACCTCAGAGGAGCCAATTAGGTGGGTGAGAAAGGGCAGGTGTAATGGCCCACCTGTACTTAAAGGAGGACAGAGAACCCACAATATTATGTCTAAGCAATTGTTCTCAGATACTCATTAGAAAGAGGTTATAACAGTATTAAGCAATGTAGTAGTAAAGAAGAGCAGAGGTCAGAAGGCAGTAAGGATTATGAGGTAGTCCAATGGAAATGACAGATAGATGAGGTACTGGTAATAATATAAGGAACAGTAGTAGTGCACTGAGATCAGACACTGTCATACAGAGTCACTATGATGCAGCTGCAGAGCCCCTAGTGGGCAGACAGAAGAAGCAAATGGCAAAATAAGACACTTAGAAATAAATTGGTCATGTGAACAACCACCACTATAAAGTACACTGTCAAGATAGGGTGGAGGGTGGGTGGGGAGCCAGCGCGCAGCACCAGCGGAATGAGCAGCTGAAAGCAATTAGCTACAATAAAATATTAGAAGCAGACTCGGCTTTAGGAGTGAGAACTGGAGCAGTATCAGGATACTGGCAGCCAATAGGGAGACTGCAAAGTAGTGTGGTGCCAAATTTCAAGAATCCTTCTGTGGCTGGGAATGAGTGGGTTACACAGAGCCAAGAAGGCATGCAGATGTCCTCACCTTCAGTTTTGGTGCTAGTGGGCCACCGGTGGAGACAGCTTTGCGGTTGGCAGATGGCCGGTTTCCGGTCAGGAGTGCTGTACTTTTGCTCGACCTGGCAGGAGGCACCTGAGGAGAAAAATAACAGGACAAGAGGACACAGCATGAGAATAGAGGGAGGCCAATTAAGGGATAATGTGAGGAAGTTCTTTTTCACAGAAAGGGTGATGGATGCATGGAACAGCCTTCCTCAGGAAGTGGAGGTTATGAATATAGTGCAGGGCTTCAAACAGGTATGAGACAGGCATAAGGGAGCAATACAGATGAGTATGAATAGATAGGCCATTGACAGGGTAAAGGCCTATGGCACATTCATAAGGTAGAAAAAACGGGCAGACTGGATGGGCCTTGCAGTCCTTATCTGCTGTCAACTTCTACAATTTCTTGCAATTTTTGAGTTTTTTTCTTTGCACTGTGTAAAAAGTATTAACATTTTTAATAAAAAACTAAAATATGTTAACAATTTTGCATGCAGACTTGGGTTTGGCCAAAAACAATGCAGTGCAAGGTGGGGTAAGGGTTTTATGTGACACTGCTTTCTTTTGAATCCTTGACTGGTTTGGTTTCAGAATCCACTATAACACTTAACATTTTTTTTGTGTTGAAGCAGTGTATCAGAAAACGTTTTGTTGCCACAGAGACAGAAACAAATGACGTGAGAAAAGGTGCAAATTATCCCGTTCACTTAAATGGGGTACTAACTATGAAGCCTTTCTGTAAGTGGTAGGGCAGGTTTTTCCTTTTGAGCATACTTTCATTCAGACTAGTTTTGATTCAAACAACTGAGGATTTTGGATGGCCCTGCTGATTATGAATTTGAATAAGCTGGTTGGTAATAGTGATCTCGCTCTTCACAATCTACCCCCTAGATGCTCACATGCAGAGACTATAATAAAAATCTGACTAAAGTCTGGAAACAAGCTTATAAAACACATAAAATGTATCTGAACATTTATCTTTAACTAAACAAAATCATTGCAGCCAGAGTAAAACTAAAGTAAATTACAGGATACCCTGACTACTGTATGATACAGTAAAAATATATTGGTATTTTTTTATACATATTCTTTGGTAACCAGGAAAGGCCCACTCAGCACAAGTGCCTGTTTTCAGGAGTGACCCAGGAGCACTAGAAAGGTTCAGTGACTTGCTCAAAGTCACACAGTATGCAAAGTGATACTGTGGGAATCAAACCCAGGTCTGCTAGATGTACCCATCTCATTCACAGTGTGTTACTCTAACCTCTAGGCTATACTGCCAGCCCCAATAACCCCCAGATTTAATGTTTTAATATGCGATTTCAAAAATAGTGTACAGTACCTACAGTGGAGGTTAAGAGCATTAAACACTTTAACAACATTTTACTAAAACTCAGTTATTCGACACTAGATCTGCTTATTTTGTTTCACACCAAAATTGGTTAATAGCTGGCAGAGCACTGTAAACAGCTGTTAATCAGGGTTCACTGTTCTACATTCACAAACGGAAACATTTGGTTATTCTGGATTTATTTAATAATGATTTGCTGTGGTTCACTAAATTGCATCTATTTAGCACTGTGTGAGGCAGATGTTTTTAAATTTTGTAAGATAGACAACACATTTATTAGTTTAGTATTCATTTTAGTAACAAGCTTTTTTTTATGTTTAAAACATATTCAAATGGCAGTGTATTCATTTTGCAGTTTATACTGACTAATTCATGCTACAGAAAACAGTAGAAGATTTATTGTGAAGCTCAGGGTCTATAGTAGAATTCTTGCAATTTCCCCGCAATTTTTTCCAAAAAATCTCTGCAATTTAGGGTAACTTTTTCCACAATTTTCCAGTGGCCCTGCATATGAGATTCCAAGGTCAACAAAACCTAAATCCTATAAGAATGAGCAGAGACTGGTATTCCAACTTTCTGGTGCCAGACAGGTTTCAGATCCTGGTACTGCCATTTGGTCCTATGCATGAATGGGTGGGTATTATGGCAGAACCTGTAAAACCCACCCACGCTGCCCAGCACCTGCACAAGGCCTGTGCAGGCTGGCATTTACAGTCACTGGCCACTGGACTGCACCCCCACCACCCAGCATGCAGCCATGTGGAAAAGGATGGTAGCTGCATGGAGGAAGAACATGAGATGCAGGTGAGCATCCAATGGGATGCCCATTCTTGGTTCTACAGTGGACCCCCATCCATGATCAGGTGGGGGATCATGGGATGGTGTGTACCCCAGCTGGTATTAACAGACAGTATTTGCCCAAATGACCACCCACAGCTCTCCCAAAGAGCCCTGCATGCTGTGGCAGCTGCATGCTGGAGGATCCCGGTGCCGCTGCACCCCACTGGTGACTTGCAGGGGGGGTGCAGAAATATTTATGGCAGGGTCCCCCCTTGTGTACATTTTCAAACCCCATCCTGGTGTGTAGTGATGTTGTGCATGGGCACAGCATGAGGTATACCCCCAGCCTGCCTCCTGCATGGTGCCATGCAGCCGACCAGGGGATCCATTGCACAAGGCACTATTATGCCTGTGGTGCATGCCACAAGGGGTGTGCAGGACACTGCTGCACAGCACACAGATGTGGGAATGCCTATGTGCTATTCTTTCATGGCATGTAGATATTCATATGTAGGACCCCTTGTGAGTAGAAAACAAGAAGGCAGATGCTTTCTAAGCTGTATTTAGTTTAGTTCTCCTGCATTACAAAAAAATGAAATCCACACATTTCTCTTGCCTGCACAATAGGCATAAATCACACCAGTTGACTATTTTTAACAGGCTAAATTCTCCCCTTGAACAGGTCCAGCAGTTCAAATACCTTGGAATAACTCTAGATTCCTCCCTGTCATTTACCTCCCATGTGGACCATGTTACTAAGGCAGAAAACACAAGGATAGGGCTCCTATACAGACACAGGCACTGTCTCACCCCGATGCACTCTGCCTAGCAATCACTAGTTCAATACTTTCTATTATTGACTACAGTCTTGTTATATATGGTGCAGCCACAAACAACACACTCAAAAGAGTCAATATAGCCCTTAACAAGACCTGTCAGCTAGCTACAGGGGCTCATAGACCCACCCATACATGTGAGGTATAAGCCCGGTCTAACTGGCTCCAACTTCAGGGGAGGATAAGGTATCAGAATTGTCTGTTAGCAAAGAAAATATGCCTCAGCCTAACCCCTCCTGTCTTCCTAAAACTCTTTAACCAAGTAACTAACTCCCACCACACCCATGGAATGTCTTACCAGACTTTCCAAGTTCCATTCTGTCGAACCTCCATGGCTCAGCACTCATTTAATTTTATGGCACCTAGCTGGCTAAATGACCTCCACTTGTCAATCTGAGGCAATCTAAGATTGGCCCTTTCAAGCACCAACTCTACCATCACCTTACTGCACAGTGCAGTTGTGATTGTCTTCCCTAAGCTGCTCCCCCCCCAATGAGACCTTGCCCTCCCTCTGTCTCCGCATGTACCCCACCCCTGTTCATGGTATGTACCCCTTCCCCTAAACCTGCTGCCGGGATGCCTTTTCCCTATACTCACAACCTATATGCACTTGCATACCTCTCCTCCACTCTGTAACCCCTCTTACTCCTTGTAATTTCCACCTCACCCCCTTCGATTTCTTTTCTACCCTCACCCTGCACATCAATCTGCCCCTGCTTTCTCTTCTCCCTCCCTCCTTCCTCCTTCTTCCTTTGCTCTTTCCAGTTCTGCTCTGCTTCACCTATCCCACCATCACTTCCTCTATCCCCCCCCCATCTTGACAAAGCTATCCCATGGCTTCTGTATCCCCTTAACATGAACTTTACTCCGATTTCTCAGCATTTATTTAGCTCTGTGCACCCTTTTTGTTATGTTTAATTGCTGTATAAACTGTTTTGTATTTGATCTGTCATGGAACCTTTGTAAAATGTAAACTGTCTTGTCTTTGATTTGACGTGGAACCTCTGTAATAGAGCCTCAGGTTCAGAGGTATTGTAATCTGAGAAATAAATACATAAATAAATAGTTTAGTTTATTCAAAACACATTGCTGTCAACATCCCCTAAAGGGTGGCTGAAGTAGCATATAGTTTGGCAAAGAAAAAACAACCACACATAGCAAAACTGATGGATAAAAAAGCAATGAAACATCAACATATCGCTAAGTACAAACATACCTTTACATAATAAAAATTATAATGTCTGGGACATGAATGATCTTCACAACAACAATCAATGGCTCCTATGCCCTATTGGGCATAAGGTACTTGACAAAAATGCGTACCCCGTCTGCGCAGCTCCGCACCTGCGGACAGGTGCGTACTGGCCAGTATGCACTACTGGCCGACACCTGTCCATGATCCACGCAGGACTCCACAGGGTAGCCAGAGGAGAAGTAGCAGACCTGGGTGGTCATCCAATAGGAAGCCCATTCCAGGTCCCAGAGTGGATCCCTAATGCAGGCAGGCATGGGTCTATGTGCATGAATAGCCCCAGGCGCATGGACCCATGCTGCCAAACCATCATCCCCAGTGGACTGACATGCCTGTAGCCTTACTGAAGTCCCCCCACTGCTCCACCATGTGTCCACAGCCATACAAGGCATCCCCTGCCCCCCGACGCAGTGCAGCACCTTCCCTAGTACTGGACACCACTACCACACAGAGACACCCATCACACCCCAAGCCCCGATCCAAACCCAGGACACAAGTGGTCACCCACTCGTGGCACTGGCAACCCCCAACCAAACCCAGTACTGTCCTGCTGGTGCCACAATTGGAGATGGCCACCAGCACAGCCCTCCTCACACCTCCACGGCTGCCGGCCATCTGACTTATGTAGGGCATGTCAGCTGTGTGTACCCTGCGTAAGCCAGATGGCCAGCGGCTGTGGAGGTATGAGTGGGGCTGTGTCGCTGGCTGTCCAGTGACAGGTGCTGACCAGCAAGTACATGGGGCAGGGGGTGTGTGTTGTCAGTGCCGGGGGGGACATAGACCACCAATGTGGCAGGGGGTGCCATGTTCAGGAGTATGTTCTGATTGGTGCACCATCCCCTGCCATACTGCACCAGGATGTGCACTTATGATTGTGGATCTGTTGGGGGGGGCTAGTCTGGGAATGGGGCACAGGGGTGTGTGTGGGGAGTTGTTCCTTCAGGTTGGGGTACAGTGTATGTGGGGGGGTTGCATGGGTCCTGGGAGTCTGACCGGACCATGTTCCAGCAACAATGGGCACTGTGCCCTGATGTACGGGCTCCTGCCAGTTTCAATGTCCCAGCCCTCTCCAGCAGCCTACTGGGCTGGGGCAGCATGGTGGGTTGTCACCTGGTCCTGCCACAACTGGCTGGTCAAGTCTGTGGGGGCACGTAGTGGGTTATGGCAGGGTCCCAGCTGCCATAACCTGTGCAGTCCTTTGCACCCCTGTGGACAGCTCATCCCATGTTGGTGCATGCCACTTAGTGGTGGCCCGGCCCCTCCTTCCTCTGGTGCATTGCTGTCTGCATGGCCTGGGGATCATATATGTAACTGCGGGACCCAACTGCACGGCATTCTAACGTAGCGATGCCAACATGCCCAGTTTACATGGCTCATTGACATCGTGCATAGGGCCCAATATTTTACATAAGCAATAAAGCACAAAGGGGTGTGTGTAAACTATATTTTACAGCATGGCCAGGGGTGTAGTAAGGCATGAGGCCAATGGCCGAGTGACTTCAGCTGCTGGCTGTGCTGTAAAATATGGTTTACACACCCACCCCTGAGTGGCTTATTGAGCTTATAAAATTGAGTCCTTTTTTTTTTTTACTTTTGACTATTGGGAAAAGCATGTTTATATGTAGAAAAATATATTTACTCTGTGCATTTGTGATAAAATAATCCTTCCGCCTGCTGCAAGTGATGTCATTGATGATGTCATTGTATTGTTGCTACTTTCTTCTTCTTGTTTTTTTTTTTCTCTGTTTTTCTTCACATTCAAGATATGGAATGTTTATCATGGAATGTTTACCAAAAATACATAGATTCAAAATTCTGCTCTGTTCCACTGGTAGAATGTTACTCTCCCAACACACTGTACACACAGACAACAAAGGCCTTTGTTTCAGCCAGAGACTCCATTATCTAAGGCCCTGGACACACTGGGGAACTTAAAATGGTTTAAGTGCCTCAAAACGATTTAAATCCCCCTAGTGCTGTTTGCAGACAGACTACAAGCTCCTTAAAATGTTTTAACAAAAGTGTTTTTAAACCCTGCTAGATACCTAGTCTTATAACCTTTTTTTAAAAACATTTTGGAGCTAGCATGGTTTTATTCAGAGGTCAGTCCAGGATAAAAATATTTTATGCTGTAGTGGTTTAACTAAAACAGTTCTAGCTGCAGTGTGTCCAGGCAACACAGTTCTGTGTGTTGGACTTAACACAAAATAGTTAAAAGGAGAACAGATTTAACACTAGCAGTGTGGCCACACTAAACCGTTATCAAAAATGGTTACTGAGTAGTGTGGCTGCACTAAAATGGTTTAGCTAAACTGGTTTGGCAGTAGAGGGCTAGCTGTAATGCCTGTATTTCAAATGCTTATTGATCTGTGTTGCAGACTTTTCACTGCTGAGCAGTTCTTTTTTATGTTGATTGCGTGCATGCGCAAGAAACATATTGCGTCAGCTTTCTCCACAAGCAGGTTGTGGAGGCATGGTACTGTTGTGGCAAATGCCCCCATAGCCTTTAAAGGCTTGTACAGCATCCCCCAATGCTGTGGCATGCTGCTGCTGACACTAGTTCACCCAGCATGCCACCAACTTGTAAAAATTTAGCCACTGAAATCAGGGGCCGCCTCATCATTGCAGCGTAAGCCATTCACTGCAATGAGGTGACCCGTCATTTCAGGAGGGATCATGACACACTGATATTGTTTTACGCGAACAGGGTGCTTGCCACTGTTCACAAACAATATCAACAATATGTTTATTTAGCAATGGAGGCGCATTTCTTGTCGGCTTCTAGTGCCTAATGTTTCTGTTGCTGACAGGGAAGCCAACTCCCTGTCGGCATTATGTAACTCTGCTTATACTTTCTGTCGAAGGTTGCCCAATCCCCATTGGCATAATGTCACCCCCTTTTGTTGTGTGCGAGCAAGGGTACCCAATCCCCATTGGCTACAGCTTGCCCCCAAGAGAAAAGACTCTGGTGGCACGCTTGGAGCCCACCCAGCATGCCATATGCCTGCAAAATAAAAAATGGTCCCGTGATGTCTTTTGTTTTTTATAATCTGTAAAAAGGAAACTGTCCCTCTGCGGTCTCCCTGCCCCCTCCACAACCGCAGCCACCCCCCGCACCCTGCCTCCCCACACCCCCTCACCCCATATTTACCTCCGGAGCTCAGCGCGATGATCTTCAGTGGACGGGAACACGTCTGCATTCTTCAAAGCTGACCACGAACTGAGGAAAATGCCAGTAAACTGTATAATGGAACAAAGTTTTTTCCAACTTTAATGCATATCTCAGTCATTTTGGAATTTTGGCACCAAATTTTCAACATGGGGTTTTGGGACCTCTTAATAATTCTGGAACTGCCATGGCAATGGTGGCCCCAAAAGGTGATTTGGCGGTCACTGCGGAATCACCTTCGGAAAACTAATGAAATGACGTGCCAGTGATCATGAGGTGGGCTCTCAAAAAGCCTATGTTGCAAATTTGGTGAAAAACTACAAAAATTACTGTTTTGCTAGCATGCCAGTAGTTAAGTACGACGAACTTTGTGAATTTGCAATATTTTCATTTCTAGATTTTCAACATTGGCATTTTTTTCACACCTCCTGTGAACAGTACAGCTGTCATTGTTCACATCCTGGCCGAAATGTGTTTTGCAGTTCTGGTGCAGAATAAGCTTGGTCGCTGTGGGAAATTAGTGTTTGGGACAGATTAAGAAAATGACAGTGGCACTGTTCATGAGCAGAGGCCCTAAAATCCCTATGTTGAAAATTTGGTGACGAAACTCCATAACATGACTGTGTTACAAGCGTGTGTTGAACTGTTTCCACGCACCCTTGTAACTTCGCAAATTTGTAATATTTTCACGCCACATTTTCTACAGTGGCATTGTTCCACACCTCCTTATGAACAGTACAGCTGTCATTTTTTACATCATGGCTAAAATATGTTTTTTCACTCCTGCCGGAGAATAGCACGGTCACTGTGGGAAATCAGTGTCTGGGGCAGATTAAGATCAAGCGAGTGAGAGAGGGGGAGTGACTGAGCTCAACTGAGCTCTGTCGGGACTGCTGTGGATTTGTTTGTGGGCAGAAAAAGGCCCCAACGCAAGAGTCCAGTACAAAAGAGCAGCCTGCAGCACTGGAAGAAACAGAACCAGAGAGTGAATGAGGGAGGGGGAGTGAGCAAACTCACCGGAGCACTGTCAGGACTGCTGCGGATTTCTTTGTAGGCAGAAAAAGGCGTCAATGCAGGTGGGGGCCCAATACAAAAGGCCAGTCTGCAGCGGTGGGAGAAACAGTACGAGCGAGCGAGACAGGGAGACTGAGTGCACTCAACAGAGCTCTATTGTGACTGCTGTGAATTTCTTTGTGGACAGAAAAAGGCAGCAACGCAGGCATGAGCCCAGGACAAAAGGCCAGCTTGCAACGCCGGCAGAAATGGAATGAGTGAGTGAGAGAGGGAGAATGAGCGAACTCAATGGAGCTGTGTCGGGACTGCTTCCAATTTCTTTGTGCCCAGAAAAAGCCACCAACACAGGCAGGAGCCCCGTACAAAAGCGCAGCCTGCAACGCCAAGAGAAACAGAATGAGCGAGTGACAGAGAGGTCGTGAGCGAGCTCAACGG
Source organism: Neoceratodus forsteri (assembly GCA_016271365.2). Lineage (NCBI taxonomy): Eukaryota > Metazoa > Chordata > Ceratodontiformes > Ceratodontidae > Neoceratodus > Neoceratodus forsteri. The sequence goes on along the minus strand of CM028133.1, from coordinate 590,313,489 downwards.
ATCTCTATTGTGACTGCTGTGGATTTCTTTGTGGGCAGAAAAAGGCAGCAACGCAAACATGAGCTCAGTACAAAAGGCCAGCTTGCAGCGCTGGCAGAAATGGAATGAGTGAGTGAGAGAGGGGGAATGAGCGAGTTCAATGGAGCTCAATGGAGCTGTGTCGGGACTGCTTCACATTTCTTTGTGGCCAGAAAAAGCCACCAATGCAGGCAGGAGCCCAGTACAAAAGGGCAGCCTGCAGCGGTGGGAGACACAGAACGAGCAAGTGAGGGTGGGGGAGTGAGTGAGCTCAAGGGAACTCTGTTGGGACTGCTGCAGATTTGTTTGTGGGCAGAAAAGGGCAGCAATGCACATAGAGCCCCAGTACAAAAGGGCAGCCTGCAGTGGCGGGAAAACCAGAATGAGTGAGTGAGTGAGAGAGGGGGAGTGAGCGAGCTCAACAGAGCTCTATTGTAACTGCTGTAAATTTGTTTGTGGGCAGAAGAAGGCAGCAATGCAGGCAGGAGCCCAGTAGAAAACGGTAGCCTGCAGTATTGGCAGAAATGGAACGAGCGAGTGAGAGAAGGGGAGTGAGCAAGTTCAGTGGAACTTTGTCGGGACTGCTGCAGATTTCTTTGTGGACAGGAAAAGGCACCAACAGAGGCAGGAGCCCAGTACAGAAGGGCAGCCTGCAGCACCAGGAGAATCAGAATGAGTGAGTGAGACAGAGGGAGTGAGTGACTTCAATGGAGCTCTGTCAGGACAGCTGTGGATTTCTTTGTGGGCAGAAAAAGGTGCCAACACAGGCAGGAGCCCAGTACAAAAGGGCAGCCTGCAACGCTGGGAGAAACACAATGAGCGAGTGAGACAGAGGGAGTGAGCGAGCTCAACAGAGCTGTATCGTGACTGTTGCGGATTTCTTTGTTGGCAGAAAAAGGCGGCAATGCAGGCAGGAGCCCACTACAAAAGGCCAGCCTGCTGCGCCAGCAGAAACAGAATGAACAAGTGAGAGAGGGGAGTGAGCAGGCCCAACAGACCTGTGTCAGGACTGCTGCAGATTTCTTTGTGGGCAGAAAAAGCCACCAACAGAGGCAGGAGCACAGTACAAAAGGGCAGCCTGCAGCGCCAGGAGAAACAGAATGAGCGAGTGGGGGGGGGGGGGAGTGAGCCACCTCAACGGAGCTCTGTCAGTAAAGCTGCAGATTTCTTAGAGGGCAGAAAAAGCTGCCAATGCAGGCAGGAGCCCAGTACAAAACAGCAGCCTGCAGCACCGGGAGATACAGACTGAGCGAGTGACAGATAGGCAGTGAGCGAGCTCAACAGACCAACGCAATCAACATTTGGCATTGACAAATGCTTGTTTAACTATGTGTAAACCATATTTTTCACATAAATAAGAGCCAGTTAGATTACATGATTTTATCCTGCCATTTTATAACTTTCTATAACAATAACACATTGAAGTATTGTTTCTGTAAATCCCTATATAATCTGAAGCTTCAAGCCCAGCACAGAGCATCATGGATATATAAATCTGTGTATGTGTGTGTGTGTGTTGAGGGGGCACCTGAGAATGTTTCTAATGGTACTGCATTCTGTTTGGCAGATCCCTGCTCAAACCTCACAATAAACTCACACACTAAATTTAGCAATAATCTTTTAATATTTGCACAAGAGTGCACATGATGACAACAGGCAGTCACTATCACTTGCCTCCTGAAAATGGTTCCAAACAACATGCCACAAGAAATGCGTATAGCAAGAAGTCATTTTTCCCTTAAGCTTTGCGAATCTGAGGAAAATCAAGTTAGATTTAGTTTTAGCTGATCCTGCTCAGTGTGACCCAACATGTAACATTTGGGATGCATTTAACCTTACCAACCTAAGGGAACTGGGTTTTATAAAGAAGTTTTCATATAACTACATCCCGAAGTGCTTTACAATCCAGGGAAAGAACAGAAGAGAATCATGTTGCTATTCAGCATATAAGGAGATTCAAACAGCATAGATATAGATGAGATAAAGAATTGAGAGAATAAGCACAAGGATGTTAATGGACTTTCTTGAGGTCACACAGTGAGAAAGTGGTAATTGTCAGATTCAGACTTGGGTATCCAGGTTCTGAGATCTGCACTGTAACCACTAGGCCAGACTGCTTCCTTCAGGAATAAGAATCTTTATGGGCTGGATATGTAACCTCATTTATATAAATATCATGATAACTATTTAGTAAAAAAATGTGTAGGCTTGCTGCCTGCACATTTTCCCCGCATGCAGTTAGTTGTGATATAACTGTCAAAACCACAATGATTCAAACCAGTTTACCTTTTATGTACAACAACTGTCCCATAAATTACTAGAATGAGTTGAAGATGATAAACAAAAAGCATCTTTTTTACAAGATATACCAAATTAAGAAATTTCAACTGAATATTAACAGTGGTCTGCTACTGAGAAATGTTAAAAAATTCATCTTTTTGCCTCTCGGACAATAGTACGTTAAGGAGCTGCAGTTTGGTTTAATTTGTTACTTTAAAGTAACAGCATCCTATGTATTTGTTCTTTCTACTGGAATTGTTACCAAATGCCTTCTTTTATCATCAGTAATTAGTGCTTTAAGGAGCTGCAGTCTGGTTTAATTTGATAATTATCAGTAGTAGTAGTTTGTTTAATTTTTTCCTTGAATTTCCCTGTGCCCTATGGCTATGTAACTGAGCTTCCAGGGCTGAAATTAACTTGCAGCTCTGAAATTACCATGCAGCAGTGGAACTGTTTTCCTTGGTTCATTTTATTGCCAAGCTACAGGGACTGCTAAAGTGTAGTTTAAATTAGTCTGCAGCCTTGTACTGTTGTCCCCCAATTAGGTCAGCACCATCTCTAACTGGATTTAACTTATGTCCCTTTCTCTCCTCCTTACAGCTTCTCCACACGGGGCAAGAGGGCTTCCCTGTTCAATAACCCCTGCCTGATACCTGGAGCTCTTATCGCCAGCAGCCCCAAGGACAGCAGGTATGACTGTTGATTTGCTGCAGCTGGATTTACCAAGCTGACACTTTGCGCTGCTACCCCACCACCACCCTTGGTGGTCCTCTAGCTATATACAGGCCATCACTTAACAGTATAACCATAGCTATATACAGACTGTCACGTAACAGTATAACCAATCAGTCTACTTCTCCATCTGAAGGTTATCTGAACTTGCCACTAAAGGCCACTAATCACCCTCAACCTAACCCAATTCCCCACATCTAAACTGCTCTAACCAGTGTCTCTCCTTTAGTTTCCCAAGTACCATGCTACTACCACTGCTAATCCTTTCCCTTTGGGCCCACCTGCTATCCCTTCCAGCCTCCTCTTGGCCAGCTGAGCAGGTAGGCCTGCCTGTCCCTCACTCCCCTACTGGATCCAACCTACCCCAGGGCCTGGCACCTCCCCAACCATCACACACTCTGCAGCATTTCTATGTACACTGTTCTCAGGCCCCACCCTCCTTTTTCCTGGGTCAAATAGCCCTTCGCTCTACTACTGACTTCTCCTTTGTACCCATCAAGCTTTCATCTACTCCACCATGTAAGCCCCTGTGGGCGCAGCCCCTAGCCAAGCTGCTGATCTCTCTCCTCGTCTTCCTACTATTGGGGAACGTATAGTCACACCCTGGACCTTCCTCCAGCCTCGATTTAACTGCCGCCCAATCCAACTGGCCCCCTAGAGGACTGAAACTGATGCACCTGAACATATGCAGCCTATTAATCAAATTGCCCCTGTTACAACCAACCATGCTCTCACTACGCCCTGATCACCTGGTCATATCTGAATCCTGGCTAAAACCGCACAACAAGGACTCTGAAATTGTAATCCTTGGCTACTCAGTCATCCACCATGATTGTCCAGGATGCAAAAGAGGTGGTAGTGTTGCAATGAACATCGCATCCAGGACTCAGTTCTCAAGCATTGCCCTGCCCTACTCGACACAGTCCATCAACTCTCTCCTAATAAAGCTAGCCCTCCCCTAATAATGCCCCAATTTATATTTCAGGGTCATACTGTGCTCCAGATGCAAACTTGTCTACCATTATGGACCACCTCAGCACCCTAAAATCAATAGCCACAGGAGGTGAGCTCCACATACTTGGGGACTTCATTCTGAATTGGCTCTCCCAGTCCAGCTCCAAAATCCTGGACAAAGTCAGTGCCCTAAACTTCACCCAAATGATTGCTGAGCCCACCTGCCTAAATCACAAATCATTAAACCACTCCCATCTAGAATGGTCCCTCACCTCCCACCCTTACTGGATTCTTGCAGCGGGCTTGCTCCCAGACTCCTTAAGTGACCACCACATGATGTACATGGTCTGAAAGATCTATAGGCCTAAATCTCCACCACCACACTTCCTCCGCACCAGATCCTACAAAGCCTTAAACATTGCTTCTCTTTTACAAGACCTGGCCAATGTAGACTGGTCCTTCATCTACCAAACACAATCCCCAGACACTGCTTTAGAGGGTTTTAAAACCAGGTTCCATGCAATCTGGAACCACTAAGCCCCTCTCAGACATGCCATGGTGCAAGGAGCACATGTTCCCCGGATCTCAGCAGACATCATCGTCAGTCTCTAAGACTGTGACCGGACATGGAAAGCTTTTAAGGTGACTGATTTGCCTTAAGACCACCAGAAGTACCGCACTCTGTGCAATGCCCACACAAGGTTAACCCTCCAGGCAAAGGCTAAGTACTTCAACACTGCATTCCACACAAGCATAAACCATCCCTCTAGATTCTGGAAGGCACTCAAATCACTACTCGACACCCCTTCCCAGCCACCTACGCCATTCCTAAATATAGATTCCTCAATGGAAAATGACCCCCTGCTGTAGCCACAGCTTTTAACTCCTATTTTGTTAACTGCACTGCTTCCTTGCTATCCCCTCTCCCACTCACCACCATCCACTCCCCCTCTTCATAAGCTCACCCACGTCCCCCTACCTACCCACTCCTTCTCCCTCCACCCAGTTACTCCTCTACAGGTGTACAATGCCCTCCTTGCACTCAACTCATCCAAGGGCAGATGCCCCACAGACCTAGATGCTAATTTGTTGCACCTATCAGCCCCTGTCATTGTCACCCCCTGGCTGCAATTTTCAATCTATCATTCTCGTAAGCCTTGTTACCAGCTGAATGGAAACACACCACTGTGTCATCCCCCTACTGAAGGGTAGTGACCCATCTACCCCCAACAACTACAGACCCATTTCCCTCTTACCTATCCTAGTTAAGCTCCAAGAAAAACTTGTTCTCTCTCAACTTTTCTCCTTCCTCGACTCCTCTTTCTTCTATATCCCTTTCCAGTCTGTCTTCAGAAAAATCGTACTCCACCACCACCTCCCTTCTGCGGTTCATAGATTCCATCCTCTTGGCTATAGAGAAAGGGCACATTACCTCAGCTACCTTTATAGATCTAGTGAAGGCATTAAACACTGTTTCTGACTCCTGCCTTCTGGCAAAACTTGCCAGCGCAGGTCTCTCCCACTCACCCACCACCTGGTTCCACTCCTACCTGGTTGGCCAGACACAATTGGTAATGATTGGCAACGCCACCTCTGACCCACTCCCCATCACCTCAGGTGTACTGCTGGGCTCTGTTCTGGGGCATCTCCTGTTCTCTATCTTCCTAAATGACCTTCCCTCCACCTGCCCACACACTTCCATTCACATATATGCAGACAATACTGTGCTGTATATATCCAGCCCATCTGCTGCGTACATAGTGAACAGACTACAGCAGGACTTTTAGCAGTGTCCAGCACTGGCTTCACTCAAACCTGCTTCACCTCAGTGCCAAGAAGACTGTCTCCATGACCTTCGGCACAAGGCAGAGACTCTCACGGCTCCCCTTCCCCCCAATTTTCCACACACGGATGGGACTGTACTGGAGGCCTGCCCTTCCTTCAGATAACTGGGGGTCTGGCTAGACCAGCAACTTGATTTTTCTGTGCTCATCGATGAGATCCATAAAAACTCCACCCAAGACTGGGTGCTCTCTACCGCAACTGTGGCTGTATCCCTTTGCCAGCTCATTAGGCCATAGTACAGAAAATGATACTGCAAATTTTTGACTATGTTGACATACTCTACAGTGCCACCCCCAAGTCTTCCCTGACAAGACTGGACCCTCTTCTCCACTCCTTTTGTTGCTTTGCTCTTGATTGTTCCTAATTCACCCATCACTGTACCCTCTACAAAACACTAGGCCTACCCTCCCTTCAGGACCGTAGATCTTCTCACTATGCACTCTTCACTGCCAAGTACTGGACCCATGCTTTGCCTCCCTACCTATCCTCGGGCCTAACTGCTCACCCTTCCCCAGTTTATGAGCTTAGGACCAATGACTCAAGACTCCTTTACATTCCACATAGGTCCTTGTCCTCAGGTCAGGCAGCATTCAGCTACTGCATGCCCAAACTATGGAACACACTTCCTCCACTCATTCGACTTTCCTCATCCTCCCAGCACATAAATAGTCTACTATCTGCACATTTCTCCACCACATGTTCCTGTACCTAACACCTTTCTCAGCACTATGGCAACCATTCCTCTCTGGTTTACCCTGTACCACTGCTGATCCTTCATACCTCAGTTAACTGTTCCCCATACTTCCTTTCCCTGTTGAACCCCTAGTCATGGCTGTATTGGTTGCACTGCCACACCTCCTATCACTGTCGTACCTGGTTCTTCCTTTCAGCTGTTCATAACTCTCATTATAATTATGCACCTGTACACTGTACCATGTTCTACTGTGGATAGTGCTGAACCCTGCTGTTATAGTACTTGTACATATTATCTCACCTTGTATATTGTATGCCACTTGATGTTCTTAATGGCTGCTATGAACAATGGCTATGCAATGTGTGCAGGATGTGGGCCTAGCTAGCAGGGGAGTACATGCATGCGCAAGCCAGGAGTGGCATGCATGACGTGCGCAGAAGGAGCTGTGCAACATGTCAGCATGGAGCTATGCAGCCCACATATGTGCCAGTTATGCAGGGGAGGAGCCGTATATGAGGTACGCAGTGAAGCACATAGCCCATGCACTAACATGCGGAACATGCATACATGCATGCTGCACAACGTGTGGAGCAATGCATGGCCAGGAGCAGCCATGAACAGGTGCACAGGCCATGCAAGCAGCAGGAGCATCAACAGTGGCAAACACCCAGAGGAGGAGCACGCAGCAAAGTGCAGAGGCACAACAGAATGGGAGGCGGGCCACTACAGATGCACATCAACAGGTCGTGCTGTAAGCACCCAACACAGACAGGCAGGCATGATAGCACGGCACCAGAGTGCACATGATGGGGCAACAGCAACCACGTGAACCCCCAGAGGCTGCCAGGAACACCACCCATGTGGCACACACCAGTGGTGTGGACAACAGGCATGGTATGGGATGCCACTGCAGTGTACAGGCACCCACACACCCATGGCATGGCTAGGCAATGACAGTGTGCCCAGAAGCCAGTGGCCACCGACACCACCCACCAGGCCCCCAGACCCAAGATGTCTAGTGGGGCAGTGCATGGCAAAGGAAGGCTGGGCAAACCAACCAACCACAAGGCCAGCAGAGGCACACCACTGCAACATGCCCTGCAGGCCAGCACAGTACCCCACACACATATCAAAGCTGTCCACCCAGCAGGCAGGACCAGCCCACAACCCACAATGTTGAGATGGCCATACCACTCTGTAGCCCCCCCTGGCACCAGCAACAGGGAGAGCAAGCACCAACAGCCCCATGGCAGAACAAGGCAGTGCCCCCCCCCACACACACACACACATGCGCAAGGCAAGGAAGAGACAATGTGGACAGGGCAATCATTTATTATACACACAAGTACATCTGAACAGCACTGTGCCCCACAATCCACCCCAATGCTGCCCACAGTCCAGTGCCATAATACAGCTGGACGGCCATGTCCTGACCCGTGCAGCCCATCACATGGTGCACTGCATCTTCCAGGCTGGCACCATCTCATCTTGTTGGTCCTTCACCTCGCTGCTGCCACCGCTGCTGCTGATGTCCTCCTCCGCTGGCACAGGCCACTCCACATGCCATAGCACAAGGCACCGGATGGGCCCCCAGTATCGCTGTGGAGAGAAGCAGACAGTAAGTACTGTGTACATGGGGTAAGGCATGCACCCAACCTGCGACGACTGAAGCCCCCCCCCCCGGGGCCAATGCGGACAGACCACCTGGCCCGACACCATGCAGCCCACACAGCATCTAGGACCCCACCTGCACTGACTGGCTGTGGTGGTGCACTGGGACAGCCCAACGTAGGCCACCCACCCAAACCCCACAACAGCCCCAGAGTGCCAGAGAAGCCCCTGAAGCAGCCTGATGACAAAACACAGCCACACCCCAAAACGGGGACCCATGGCAAACCATGACATGCAGGATACACACACAGCACTGGAGCAGACCAGAACCCACAATCCAATGCAAGCATCCACAGCCCCTCACCCATCTGGGCACCCAAGTGGTGGGGCCATACCTTTGCCCTTGGCCCCATACCCTGGCCTCACATTCCCCATCCCCGATGAGCCCTAGTGCCAGACCCTGAGTACAGAGGTCTAAAGTCTCCACAGCTGTCCCAGCCCACCTACAAGGAGGTCCTGGGCAGAAGACAGAGTACAGGCGTATACCAAGTGTAGAAATACAACAGGATAGAGAAGTTACATGATGAACATTTGGCAGCTGAAAAACAGGACTTGTCCTCCCAGAAGAGGACATCTGGTAACCCTAGGTGAGTGGTGTGCACCTACCTGCGATGGCACCACGACCCGCCACAGGGTCCATGGCTCTGCATCCCCCTGAACATCCTCGTAGTGAGGTGCTCCTCCTACAGCAGTCTGGCTAAGAGAACGAGGCATCCTGCACACCCATCACATGTGGTACTGCACCCTGGGTGTCACCACCATCACAGCAGCCCCATCTCGCTGCACCTGCCTTCACAGTATGAGTTGTGGAATGCCCGTGGATCCCTGCATTGGGGGGGCAACACAAAGGAGAGGTCAGCACTCATGCATGTCCCTAGTCGGGCCACCGCCATCACCTCCAGCAAGCACACGGCACCTATGTGAGACACGTACCTGTGGCATGGCCTGGGCATCCCAGTGCATCCTGTGGCAACCAATGTTGGAGAAGTCAGTCTCAGACACTCACCAGAGTTCCCACGGGTACCACTTCATGCTGTCTGTGTGACATGGACAGGGAAAGGCGGCCCCTTAAGTAGCATTGCTGGGCATGCACATGTCTCATGGCCCCACATGTGCACCACATACATGGCAGGTGTGGATGGGTACATGTGCAACACCCACAGCCCACACCATGAACACCACAGAAGGTGCATGCCCACCAACACATACTGCCATGATGGGGTGCACATCTGCCTGGCTGCATGCACAGTGTGGCAAGTGCCATGTGGTACAGGCCGGGCCCATACACCACGGCACATGCAGCAGTCATCAATGGCACATTCTGATACTAGGCATGGCACCCCCGTACCTATGCGGCCATGTCATCCCAGTGTCCATTATGTTGGGGCACATGCCAGCTGTTCTGGGTGTCACCACTGCAACCGATGCATGCCCAATGATGAGGCTGGTCTGAGGGTGTGCATCTGCCCCGGTGTTCCCATGGTGCATGCACGTGGTGCTGGGTGGTGTGGCTGGCATTTGGTGGCAGGGCACCAGGGCCACTGTGTCAAGCCCCTATACCACAGCAAGGTAGCCTGCCAGACAGGGGTCCCCCACTTTGCATGTCCACTTGCATGCCGCGTGTGGTGCCATCATCACCCTTTGCTGCTCCATGCCTATGTACCATGCCACTGCATTTGTGCATGTGTGCTCACCTATGTGTGCGCCACTACCATGCCAGGTACATGCCCCTGTTGGGTGCCACATGGGTATGGCATCTCACAGCCATGGTGTGCCATGTGGTGTGGCCCACACCCAGCCCACTGCCCATATCTCCAACATGCGTGTGTGCCCCAGTGCCCTGCCACTGCAGCCCCTGTGCCGTGGTGCATCCTGCGAGTTGGTGGAAGATGTGGTGTCCTGCTCGGTGCCACTCTCCATGTCCGTCATGCCATCCCAACCATCTCCTGGCTAGCTGCACCCCCATGTCTGTCTTCAGTGGGATGTCACCTGGTGCCCCACGGTTATGTCTGTGCCACTGCCCATGCCTGGCAACACCACATTGCACCATTCCCGGCCCCCCGTGCCCATGCCCCCATCCACCTGCGTGAGCCCCATGGTGTCCGTCGCCCCACAGTCAGTGCCGTCATGCCCTGAGCATGGTCCTCTGTTGGACACCCATGGCGGCGGTTCCTAGCACGTGATGGTTTATTTAATTTTATTTAAATAGTATTTTGGAAAGACCTTTGAGCGTGAGCTCTTTTACAAAGGTTCCACGTCAGGGTGAACAATAAGACAATACACATATTCAGTGGTTACAGAGGCCTGATTAGGCCTTAATTAGGCATTAAAGAGCGATTACATGAGAATTAGACAAATCGAAGAAAAACAGAGCGGTTGTAATAGAATACTAAGCTTTTTCTAATTGATTGCACTAGGACATGGGTTCTCAGACCTTGCCATGGCGAGCCTCCCCTACTGGACTTGGAAGACTTCCAGGCCTCCCCATGAGTCATGACCTCATTTGCATATGGCGGTAATCGCATAAAAATTGATCATTAGCGCACTGCACATTGACTAAATTGCGCTTCTGGTCACCTTTTGCATCATTACCACTGTACCTTGCCAGATACCAGTAATGATGAATAACTCACAAAAGCACACACACCCACTGTTAAATAAAAGTATGTTTATTGTTGTGTAGTAAAATGTATTGTAAATTCTGCTGCCTGTTAATCAAATAATGCCAGTCTGTTAAGAGGGCAACCTGTGAGCCTGTTTTTGTGCAGTCAGCTGTAATATTCTTGGTTTTACATTTGAAAGGTAGAGGCGCAAGTCATCTTCAACTTTAAGACGGGCCCGATACTTTGTTTTTATTGCAGTCAGTGCTGAAAATCCAGATTCGCAAAGATATGTTGAGGCAAAAGGCATAAGTACAGCAAGAGCTCGATTTTTCAGTGCTGGAAATTCAAGTCCAACTGACAGCCAAAACTTTGCAAGGGGCTGTTGGGCAAAAGTGACCTTCAGAGTTGGGTCTGTAGCCAGGTCAATGAGGCTCTCCTGTTCTTCTGGCGATAAGAGTCTGCAGAGCTTGGCTGAAAATGAAGGGATTCCTGACCCACTGGTCACTGTCCTCTCTGCTATGTTCAGGGAAGTAGTCTCGTAGCTTGCCTTGCAACCCACATAAATGTTCTGTAATTCTGCTTTGACACAGTTGACTGAAATTTCATGTTCCTGAAGAAAATCCTCCAAGGTTGGAAATGTGGCAACTGATCCTTGCTGCACTCGTGTGGACCAAAGTTCAAGCTTGGAACCAAATGCCTTGATTTTGTCCCTGACTGTGAAAACACTGGCATCCCGTCCTTGAAGTGACAGATTAAAGAGTTCAGTCTGTCAAGAGATATCTGCCGTCATAAGCAAAGCAAGCCACTGTTGATTGTGGAAATGTTCCACAAGTGGAGATTACAGTCTGCAAAGAAATGTCACGGACTTCATCACGCAGTTCATAGAGGCGGGTCAGCACTTTCCCCCGGGACAACCAGCGGACCTCAGTGTGCAAGAGCAGCTGTGTATGTTTCGCTCCCATCTCTTCACACAGTACTGAAAACAGTCTGGAATTCACTGGACGTGCCTTGATGAAGTTCACGGCTTTCACTGCATCAGTCAAAACTTTGTTGAGTTCATCTGGCATCCTCTTGGCTGCCAGAGCTTCCCTGTGAATCATGCAGTGGTTCCAGAGGCATTGGGAGCCACTGCTTGTACCCTAGTCACCATTCCGCTGTGTCTTCCAGTCATTGCACGAGCTCCATCACTGCAGATACCAACACAACGACTCCAATCAAGGCCTTCATTCTCAATGAAAGTATTCAGCAGACTAAACAGCTCTTCCCCAGTTGCCTCGAGGAAGTGCATGGCAGAATAGAAACTCCTCCGAAGATCTGTGTCCGTGGCATACCGAACATACACCGAAGCTGTGCAGCATCTGCTATATCAGTGGACTCATCTATCTGCAGAGAAGAATGGGCTTTGATGAATGGAATCTACAATCTGATGCTTCACATCTGCAGACATGTCCTCAATCTGACGGAAAACTGTGTCGTTTGAAAGAGGGATTGCTTCCAGCTGTGCAGCTGCTTTCTCTCCAAGCATCACTGAACACATTTTGCAGCAGGAATTAGCAGCTCTTCTCCAATGTTGTGTGGCTTCCCAGCTTTGGCAATTCTCAGAGATAGAAGATATGATGCTTCGACCGCTTTTACAGGAACAGTCCCATGGTGCTCCACAACTTTTTTTTGGCCTCGCAGTTCGCTCAGTTTTCTTTTGAAGAACTCCACTGGTTTTGAAAGTAAGCTGGGGTGCTTTGTTTCCAGATGACGCCTTAGCTTGCAGGGCCGCATACTGTCTTGTGCCAGAACCTCAGCACACACCACACACTGGGGTCGTGGTGCATCACTGGTCCCGATCCAGGTGAATCCTAGTTTCAGATAGTCCTCATCATATCTTCTGGCCTTGCGTTTTGCTTGAGTTCTCTCTGCCCAACAGGTTCCATCTCCTCATGCACGTTTCTTTCCAATCAGAAGCGATCCATTCTTTGTCTACAATGCAACGAAAAATTCATATTGAGAAGTTGACATCAATTAAGCCAGTCTGCGGCCAGACCATCCTGGGCATGCCCAAATGTTCCGCCAGAACTGCTACAGTACAACTGCTACAGACACAATACCGAAGAAGAAGAAGAATATAACACTTTTCATACGCAGTGTATCCCAAAGCACTGAACAAGCAATGGTAGACTGGTAGTGAAGTGACTGAATTTGAAGTGGCGACCATATCGCACATCAGCAACCAGACACAGCCTGGACAATTGCATGAACCTATTTTATGGTTAAACAAGGGAATCGGAGCTGAACCCTACTTTTGCAAAGAGTGCATTGATTTACTTTCACCTGGACACCCACCAGGAGGTTAGAAGAAGAGCTCAGTTTGACAGCGCATCCAAAAGCGGAACTCCTAGTAGTACTGCCCCCAAATACAGCACTCGGATGCCAGTGTTTTTGGCATGCGTCCAATCCTGGTGTGGGACGAGAACACACAACCCTCTGGTCCACAGGCAGATGTACCACCAACTGAGGCACACTGACAAGAAGAACACCACTTATTAATTGAAGCACAATTTGAAGAACAGAAGAAGCCATAAAAAGCAATATCTGAAATATCAAGACTGGGCAGGTGCATCCCTTTTAATTAGGCAACTGCCAGCAGCAGCTCTGGCAGGATCAGGATTGTTGCTTCGTCACCTTGTAAATGTACCTCCCAACAGATCTCCAGTAGGACAGGATCATTAGTGAAGGACTGCAGCTCACGGCAGCAGTACTTTGTAAGACGTAATCAGCCACCCCAACACAGCTCTGGCAGGACCAGATCAGAACGAGCACTTTGTAATCATCCACCCCAGACAAAGTTCAGGCAGGACCACTGCAGAGTGACCACCTTGCCACACTTTGAAACCCCAGACTGCCTTGACTTGCAAAACACAGGCATTCATACACAGAGGCCCAGCATCACAAGCTGTAGTCATAGCCGTAGTCCCAAAACAGCACTCCATCCTTAGCACGCAGACACATGACCAGCCAGGAGGGATGCCTTCATTTTACTTCTCAAAACTGCTCTGCTACATCTCATCTGTCCTTCATGTCAAAGGTGCTACCCATGCAGATAAATGTACTGTGCATTCAGACTTTAGTGCAGGTCCTTTGTATCCTCCAGAGCCAACAAACCCTTTTGCTCAGAGTCCAAGCCACCATCCGAAGGCCAGATCCATCATGCAGTCTTTTTAAACTAGCAAAAGGCATTGAGTACAGAGGAGGATAAGAGAATTCTGTCACTTACCATAATTTCCTTTTCTGTTAGCTCGAACATTGTCCACTGTCAATGGGGAGATATATGTGGTAAGAGCCTAAGCAAAGCTACGCGACCCTCGCTTCAAAGCCTCCACCCAAAAATGCTGGCTCCTCATTCACACCCAGCCCACATCAGAAAGGCAAAAGAAAGTGTGTACTTTTAAAACCATGCATTACAAGTCAGAGACATCACATATGCACAACAGCACCATTTTAAATCTGCAGAAACAAGTCTAATTCCACCACCCAGCCCAAATCAATATAATAAATAAGCAAAAAACATGAGCCATTTCAACCCCACACCCCAAAATACATCTTATATGCTCCCCAGATGCAGGCCCATTCACAATCATTGACAATTGCATGGATCCGTTATGTGAAGGGGGCTATTGGCCCACGCAGAATATCCTCTGCCTACTCTTTGCAAACAATGCCAGGGTTCTATGACTTTTCTTCCACCTGGACACTCACCAGGACAGGCAGAAGCCAGGGGACCGCTGTTTTAACGTCTCATCCAAAGGACAGCACTAGTGCAGCATACCACCCTTGAATACTGCAATGGTGCCAGCGTTTTACGTTCCAATCATCAATGTGGTATCAAAACCACAACCCTCTGGTCCAGAGATGGATGTGCTACCAACTGAGCCACACTGATACTGACACTTAAATCTCTCAGCACAAGGACAACACTACTGTAGTAATGGCCCAAATCATATTGGGCCAGCAGCAGCAACAATTATAAATGACACAAGGATGCCAAACAAAACAAATAAAGCACTTCCTTCCTAAGGTAGGACGGTGCTTCAGTAGTTACCAGTGGCACTGGTGCCACGCCAGCAGATCCTTCGGTCAAAACACACCCAGCAAATCACTCCAAAACTCTTACAGCAGGTCCTTCACTCCCGCCCTCCCACCATACAGGCCAGATGTAGGTTTCTTTTCCTCAGACAGAAGTGTCAGCGGGAGAACAGGAACAATTATACTTACCACAATTTCCTTTTCCGTTAGCTCCAACGTTGTAAATTGGACTTACGTGGGTAGTAGGCAACAGCATCAGGTTATTCATTCCAAAACCCCTGCTCAAACACACGGGCTACCCCCATCCCAACATCAGTTACAAAAACTAACATTTGAACCCCACACAGAAGCATCACATATAAACCACATGCCACCATTTCAACACACCACCACATAAACTGGTGGTTCAGTCAGATGCAGCTGCTTTGCAGTTGCATGCCATAGGTGTGAGTGGAGGATATGGGCACTCCTGAACAGACCTAGGGAAGGTCCCCACACCCAAGCAAGACAAGCAGGCCCTTCACTCCAAAGTGTCCCACCCTAAAAGAGGAGTTCTCATTCAACAACCATATAAATAGGATAGGGGCCATTTCAGGCTTGCACAGCATAGAAAGGCATCTTGTGTGACCCCCAGCTCTGGGCCACTGCTGAAACAGCCGAACCAAGAATAAAATGGCACACCCCGCAGAGACATCATGCAGCTTAGCATTACCATCCTGGGCAAACCAGCTAAGGGGCATGACCCCCAAGCACGGTTTCACCCATTCCCCCTGCTCAGGCTCATGCGTGACACCACCACCATCCACTCAGGCCAGACCAGCTGCGGGATATTACAGCCAACCCCTCCCCCACCTGCCACTACCACGACAAATCCCTGCTAAGCGCATCAGAGCCCCCCAATCACCACATCAAATACCTGCTTTAACTATCACTGAGGCAGCATCACCACGACCATGAAATGCATTCCCCTTCCCCAGGCTCTGTTAGCAGCAGCATTACCCCTGGGCAAAGCAGCCAAGAGACATTTCGTATAACTGCCCCCCCACCAGACTGGACCAGCGAGGCAGTACAGGCACCTCCCCACATCCCCAACACTGCAAATCCTTGCTTGAGAACAGACCAGCTGAGAGGCATCAGTCCCCCCCCAATCACCACATCGAACCATACCTCTCAAGTGTCCCTGATTTTCACGGACGTCCCTGATTTTGCCTCAAAATTTTACTGTGTTCCTCCTAAAATTTGTGTTTTGTGGCTCAGTAGAACCATAAGCACAGAACAAGGTCAAGCCTTAAAGTTACTGACGACTTCTTCTTTAGAAAATGCATTTTACACTAAGCCCCATATTCTACCAGCTTTATGGGTGGATCTCTCGAATTTTGAAGATGTGTCCCCGATTTTTTTTTGTTGTCCCTGATATATGAGGAAGAGGTTGAGAGGTATGCATCGAACACCTGCTGAAGCTACCACACCCCACCACAAGAGGCATCATCCCCCCATAAGAGGCATCAGCCCCCAAACTCCCACTCAGGCCAGATCAGCTGTGAGGCAATACAGTTCCTCCCCACATGAGAGGCATGAGGCACACCAGGCCGGGCATCAGGCAGCACCCCCACCTCCCAGTCAGGCCATCAGAACCCCCCACCTCCCAGTCAGGCCATCAGGCAACACCCTCCCAATCTCCCAGTCAGGCCATCAATCAGGCAGCACCCCCAAACCTCCCAGACAGGCCAACAGGCAGCACCCCCCCAGACAGGCCATCAAGTAGCACCCCCCACCTCAAGTCAGGCCATCAGAACCCCCCACCTCCCAGTCAGGCCATCAGGCAGCACCCCCCACCTCCCAGTCAGGCCATCAGGCAGCACCCCCCACCTCCCAGTCAGGCCATCAATCAGGCAGCACCCCCAAACCTCCCAGACAGGCCATCAGGCAGCACCCCCCAGACAGGCCATCAAGCAGCACCCCCACCTCCAAGTCAGGCCATCAGAACCCCCCACCTCCCAGTCAGGCCATCAGACAGCACCCCCACCTCCCAGTCAGGCCATCAGTCAGGCAGCACCCCCAAACCTCCCAGACAGACCATCAGGCAGCACCCCAAATCTCCCAGACAGGCCATCAGGCAGCACCCCCAAACCTCCCAGACAGGCCATCAAGCAGCACCCCCACATCCAAGTCAGGCCGTCAGGCAGCGCGCCCCGGTGAGGCCAGCCAGACCAAACCCCATTGGAGCTTCCAAAAGTACAGTAGAATTTTACCTGAAGTCTGAGGAAGGATCCTGTCTGCAAGGATGTCAACAGTAGTCTCAGGAGCTCTGTCTGTGGCAATCAGCGTTCCACGGTGGCGATTATAGCAGCTGGAAGGCGGCGGTAGTTGACAGGCGGGTGACGAGTGGCGGCTTCAGGAGTCGGAAGAGCGAGTGCGTTAAGAAGTTTACTGCAGGGGATAAAAAAAACACCCGCAAATATAAATTCCGGTTGAGTTCCATTCAACCGCACGCATGGCATGGCATTTTATTTCCGGGTTGATGACGTCGTCGCACGTTACGAAGCTGCTCATTGGTTGAGGGAGCCGGGTGATGATTGGCTGCAAATGCACAATACCGATTGGCTACAGCCACTTCTCTCTGATTGGGCACATATTCTGGGCTTTCTATTGGTCTGCCGAAGACCTTGTTTTGCACAGGCATTGGCTGGCTCAGAATCCCCCTGCCTACTACTCTAGCTGCAGTATTGAACTTGGTTGGGATCCGAGGTGCAGAAGGTACAGCGCAGGCCTTCCAGCATAGGTGTGTCAGCGATCTCGCGCCTCCTGGGCGAGGCTGGCGCCTCCCAGGGGCGCTGCCTCTCATTGAGAACCCCTGCACTAGAGCACCCCTGGAAACCTCAAATCCATTGATAGACTATGGCAGAGTAACTGCATAGGGTTTAATGCTATCCCAGATGGCGAGAGGCTGGGTGATAGTGAAACAAGGGGATTGGGTTTGAATCTACTGCAGGGAGCAAGCGGTGGGGGATAGTGAAATGGGGGGCTATGATGGGGGGAAGCAGCTCCAGAAGGCTTTGTCAAGAAGGGTGTGTGTGAGATTTTATATGGCTCTGATTTCAGGCTCGCTTAAAAAGGTAGTATTAAGATATTGGATGGAGGACACCTCAATTACTTATGCGGAGTGGTTGCAGGAGATGTTATTTAATTTGAATATGGAGAAATTAGGTGCAGCAAGAAGAAATAGGCTTCAGTCGTATGAAAATATATGGAGCCGATTTCAAACGCTATACCTTCTCCAATCGAGATCGAATTTTAGGAATGTAGCGTAAGAGTGGAATAAGGGTGAACTGGTCTTCCATTAGAATCTCAGTTTTAAGGGAGGGGTTGGATAGTTAGGTAGCGGGGAGGAGGGAGGAGGGGGAGGAGGGAGAAGGGGGTGGGGATATTAGCCTGACTCATTCATTTTATGTTAATTGTAATGCAAGAACAAAATGTTTTTTGTTATGTTTTGTTATGCTTGCTGTGTGGATATTCTTAATAAAATTTCGAATTTAAAAAAACCAAAAGAAGGGTGTGTGTGTGGGGGGTTAGGGAGGGGCAGTACCAAGAGTGGTTAAAGAGGACTGATAGCTTACTTAATCCATTGGCTGGTGGTCTCCAGATGCTCCTGCAATACTGCGATCTGCATTATGTCATGCCCCATGGTGGTGATGGCACCAGTGAGTGCCACCAGTGCCTCTGTATGCCGTCATTGTGCCTCCAGCCAGTCCTGCTCCAACTGCCACAGCTCACGGTACTGTTGGTCACCAATAACCGTGGACTGTGCTGCCCAACTTCACCCTGTCAACCAGGAGGATGTGCCCTCATCCATGCTGTCAGGGTCTGCACCACCCACGGTGTGCGCTCCCACACCACTGCACAGCACCATCCACCCCGTGCACTCTATTGGCCTGTTGTCCATGGCTCTTGGGTGTCCACTGTCATGTGGCTGCTCTGCATGCCACCCAGTTTCCTTTCACCTCTTTCAGCCTCTGACGTGTCCATGGGTGTCACAGCCACCTCAGTGTCAGGTCCTGCACTGGTGTCAGCTGCCATGTCCAGCAGTGTGGGCTCCACTGTCTGTCTTCACCTTGTGGGATGTGGATGGTAGGCCGTGTTACCTGCACAGCTCAAACTGCGTGGCCTGCATACCTGACCGTACCCACCCTGGCTTACCTGTGGTGTCGTCCTCCATTGGCAGGCCACACTGTGTGCCCACAGTGTGCATTGTCCACGTCAGCTGATCACCTCCATGTCTGCTGTCCCTGACTAACTCTGTTGGCACATAGGGGTCTAGTTAGGCATCGGTGGGTCTGGCAGTCACATGCACGGGCGTGCAGTGAATCTGTGCCATACCTACCTGCTAGTGGTGTCTACTCCCTTGTCCACCCTGTGGATGCTCACCACCATGATTGTATCTGCCACCATGAGCTCAATTGGTGTGACCTCAGTGTCCACTGTGGGTGAACCCCCTCCCGAGCCTCGCTGTTCATACACTCTGGCTGCCAGTTGCTTCTTCAAGGCAGTACCCAGGTCCCACCACTTGTGCTTGATTGCCATTAATGTCCTGGCATCTGGGCCAGTGACATTAATGGTGGCTTGCATCCCCAGCCATAGGTGTGCCTTCATGTCTGTGGGGGTGGCCGGGCAGAGTGTATTGTTTAGCCTGGCATGGTTGGCACTGATCTCGCTCACCATTGTGGTCACCTGTGCCCCAGTGAAGTTAGATGATTGGGACTGCCTGGTCCCACCGCCCCGGGTGCCGGGCCTGAGGTGTACCTCTCCTGCTCTTCCTCCCTGTTGCTGTGTGTGGCTTGCTTCACACCCTCCCTTGGTTCCACCATCTGTGCATCACCTCCTCCATGTTCGGGATTCATGTTCCCGTGTGCGCTTTGGGTAGCGCGGATCTCCTTTTGTCGGGGTCATGGGGTGGGGTCATGTAGCTTGTCCCCTCCTCTGTTGCCTGCACATTCCATTCCATGCCTTCCACGATGCCGCCCACTGCCTCTGCATGGGCCGTGTTTCTCTTTGTGCATGTCGTGTGTTGTGTTGGTCCTGCACAGTGCGCAGCTGTGCCCTGTGTATCCTGCACTTTCTGTGCCTTTTCTGTGCCTTCGTGCATATAGGCCATTGTATGTATTATCCCCAGGATGTGTCTGGAATCGTGCGGTACTCTGCTCAGTATGCCTTCCTGGTAAAACTCTTAAATAAATAAAACAAGTACTTACAACTCAGTCAGAAACAGCTGGCTGAAAATTTGAGAACAAAGGAAACCCAGTAAACAACACTGCAGATGTTAGCCTTGTCTGACACTTGTATGCACATAATGCATTAGCAGGGCAGATATAGTAGAACTGGACACCTAGAAAATATTATTTACTAACCCGTGTGCTAGTTATTCACACAAGGTTAAAAAGGACTGCAACTCATTATTAGACTCCCTCAAGCAAAATGTTGAGTGTAATGAAGTGGTTATGTCATATAAAGGCACAGACATTTATCACTGAGTGGCATTCTGTTCTTTTTAGTTTTGAAATTCTGAGGTCAGCATCAATTATGTATGCTGTAAAATACTGTCAGAAATCTTTGTCAATCCTTTTGTATGGATTTTACTGATACATTAGCAAAAGTGTATTTTAAATTGCAGTAGGCAACTAAAGCATAGTTATTTATGTGTATACACACATGACACACACACACACACACACACACACACACACACACACACACACACACAAAATATATTTATGCTTAGGAAACGGAGGCGCCCCCCCCACCATACCAATGAGCGGATGGTCATGAGGGCCAAGCAGCTGAAGCCCTCCCTCCAGCTCAGCTCACCACCACAGGCACAGATTCTGCTTCGGAAATGGAGGCACCACCCCCCCATACTGACGGGTGGATGGTCACGAGGGCCAGGCAGCTGAAGCCCTCCATCCAGCTCAGCTTACCACCACAGGCACAGATTCTGCTTCAGGAACAGAGGCACCCTGCCCCATACCGATGGGCAGACAGTTGTGAGGGCCAGGCAGCTGAAGCCCTCCCTCCAGCTCAGCTCACAAACACAGGCACAGGTACACATCTCCAACGGTGCAACGCCACTCTGCTTTGGCCACAAGCTGCTGCTTCACTGCACATCAAAGGGGGCATTTTGGCACCTTTCTGCATTTCAAATCTGGGACTCCTGTATTTGCTAATTGTATTTCTTGTCAATGTAGGAGGGGAGATAGTTTCTCACGCTCAAGAATCTGTATGGCATTTGTGGGTTTTTTTTGCTCCTCCAGTGAGGTGCCTTAAGGGGAAAAACCTGTAATTTAAATTAATTTAATTTAAAAGTGCACTGTGGCCATCTCTTTTGCTTATCCTGTTGTGTGCCTTAAGGGTTTAATTCTTGGGAGTTATCTAACTGGTACCATTTTCCTTTGAATACAACCTGGTTCTGCCACTGCTCATTTCAGTGGGTTTAAGCTTAAACAGCAAGGTGCCTTAAGGGGGTTAAAGACAGGGGAAGCTGCATCTTTAAATTAATGAACTTCAACCACTCTAACCAGCAATTTAAATAAGAACTGGAGTTACCAAACTAAGCAAAAAGCAATATCTGCAGACCCTGCAGACTGTTTAAAATAAAGCGGGTGCTACCAAGACTCCACATTAATGCAGTAGGAATTTTAATTTAAATATTTGCTGGCAAGAACTCAGCCTCAGTTACTCTGAATCTGAAGCTCTCCCCTTTCTATACACCCCCTTCCCTTGTAGGGCTAGCAAAGGGCCCCTACCTGGTATAAACATCTCTCTCTCTCTCTCTTCTTTCCAGATTCTGCTTTGGGAATGGAGGCACCCCCTCCATACCGACTGGCAGATAGTCACGAGGGCCAGGCAGCTGAAGCCCTCCCTCTGGCTCTGCTCACCACTACAGGCATAGGTATGCATCTCCGATGGTGGAATGCCACACTGCTTTGGCCACAAGCTGCTACTTCACTGCACATCAAAGGCACCCCGCCAAGGCTCTGCGTTGACTGCCCCACTGCTCCCACCACCACCCTTACTTGACTCAACTTTATATAGTGGTGGTCTAGTGACCACTTGAGCCTATCAGCTCACTTTCCTATTTGCAACTTATCAGTTGCCACCACTAGATGCAGCCTCCGGTGGAGCCGACTGATTTGCTGACTACTGCCCACTGCAAGGCACTTTCAACCCCAATTCTTGGGATGACTGAGGTGGAGTGCTGCTCACACAGCACATCCTGGATCATGGCCAGTTTACAGTGCTACAGCCAGGGGCAATGATTCCTCCACAGTATACTCTCTAGGATCACACCACAATCTTGTCCACTACCTGCTGTGTGAGAAACTAATCACAGCCGCCCAAGTGTGCTGGCCTTAAGCCCTAGCACATTATCAGTAGGTCCCCTCTACTTGAGGACAGGAACAAGTTACCAACTCACACACCTTTGCCTACAATATGGGGCAGAAGGCCCGAAGCGCAAAGCTTCAACCAGAAGCAGCTTGGCCTGAACACTGGAACCCACAGGGTCCATGGCACTGCCCAAGCCCTGCCCCACTTAGGGTCCATGGCATGATTCTCCTGTACATTGCAGTGCTAGCATGGGTAGATATGGCAATGGCCGATAGCTTCTACATGAACCCGCATAGGGGAACACCAGGCAACCACCTCCCACACCTGACACTATGCCCTGCACTCACTACTCTGGATGCCCTGATCTTGATGCATGGCCTATCGCATATGGGGACCTGCTAGTGCATCCTAGCAGGTGTGACCAAAAGGCGTACAGCACTGCCTCTCCAAATCTGGTAGGGGATCCTCCACCTCCTTGTGCTCGATCGTAAATGAGCTTGGGCAATGTCCAACCCAATCCTGGCCCTAATGTTGCTAGCTCCACTTTTGAATCCCTGAGGGACCCCACATGGCACCTCACCAGAGGCCTGAGAGTTGCTCATATGAACATCTGTAGCTTGTGACACAAGATGCATGAGGTCCAGTCCTGGATGGAGATGTACAGGCCAGATGTGCTTGCTATCTCTGAATCCTGGCAGAAGCCTCACATTCTTCCTCACAATGTGGAGCTGGCCAATCACTACACCTTCAGAAAGGACTGAGGGGGAAAAAAGGAGGGGGTGTCCTAATTTATGTGAGCTAATCGCTAGAGGTCTCACCCTCGTCTATCAACCTGCCAAGCTCCTCAGGGCTCTAATCTGTCTTCATCAAAATCATACTGGGCCATGCAAAACACCTAACCATAGGCTGTATTCATAATCCCCCCACTTGTAGCAGTACTGCCCTCCAGAACCTAACAAGCTCCCTCACAGGGTGTCCACCTGTGGAGCTACTGGTCTTAGGGGATTACAGCCTGAAGTAGGATCCTGCCTCCAAGCAAGCCCACAGGGCCTCACTCCTAGAAGCTAACCTGATCCAGGTCATAACAAGAGTTCACCAGGCAAAATCTAAAGCTTGGGAACCACTCCACCCTTGACTGGATCCTAGTCTCTAACACAGCCAACACCCAAGCAGCTAGCATGATGTCTGATGCCTTGAGTGACCACTCCCCCACCTTCTGCATCTGGAAAAACAGGCCACCCAGGACTCCCTCCAGGCTCATAATAGCTTCTCTTCTCTGGCTTTTCCTCTGAGGCCTTCCAGAACTCATTGAGAAATGCTGACTGGTCAGCACTAAGTCTGCTAGGTAGTATTGATGATGCTGCTTGGTACTTCCAACATACTTTCTCTGTGGTGGCCTATCTACACGCACCGTTATGGAAAAGATGAGCAAAAGGGCAGTGCTATAGATGGATATCGTGCAAACTTAAATCCCTAATGTTAAGCAGAGACAAGGCCTGGAAAAAGCCAGGCACTCCAATAGCCCAGCAGACCTAGCTGACTAAAGGTTCTTGCAGAACAAGTGCAAGAAAGCCTCAAAATCTGCTAAAAGGGCCTATCTCAAAGCCCTTCAGCGAGACACCCTGTCCGACCCTAAGTCCTTCAGGACCAGCATCAACTCCATGCTAAAAGACACAAACAAACCACAGCAGGGCAATATAATCTGCAATGCGCTGACCTTAACAGATGGAGGAGAGGCTGCCACCTCCTTCAACAGCTTCTTCATGGACCTAGCCACCTACAGAAATGACTGCCAACTTCACCACCAGGGTCCCCCGGTCACAGAAACGCAGGAACTCCCGACCCTCAATTTTCACCTAAGGACCATGTGCATCTAAGAAGTGCTACCTCTCCAGCAATCCTTAAAACCTAGGGGATCACCAGAACCTGATGGATTGGACCCTCAGCAGCTCAAGTCTGCGGCCCCCGCCATCGCCTTACCTGTCACAATGCTAAGAAACAGATCCCTGCATGAAGGAGGAGTCCCCACAAAGTGGAAACAGACCCATGTGGTCCCAATACACAAGGGTGGACCAGAGATCCAATTGGCCACTACAGACCCATCTCTATTCTTTGCAACCTAGCAAAGATCCAGGAGTGGCTCATCTACAGCCAACTGAGGGACTACCTGGAAAACAATCAGCTCCTGGCCATTTCATAGCATGGATTCCATCAAAAACATGGGACTGACACTGCCCTCATCAGGTTCACTTCCGACATCCTAGCTACTTTGGACAAGGGCACCCCCATGGGGCAGTCTTTATAGATCTGACCAAGGCATTTGACCTGGTTGACCACCCACTTCTACTAACCAAATTGAGCACATTTGGACTGGACCAACACTTCCTGAACTGGTTCAGCAACTACCTGACTGACCGCTCCCAGCAGGTCAAGTGGAGAGGTGCAACCTCCGAGCCTCTGCCGTTAAATGAGGGGGTGCCCCAAGGCTCCATCCTGGGCCCCTCTTCTGTTCTTCCTGTTCATCAACGACCTCCACCACCACTGCGGGAGCAGATCCATGGTGATGTACACTGATGATACAGTACTCTACAGAACTGCACTGAACCAGGATGATATAGGACCCCTGCTCCAGGCTGACTTCTCCCAGGCTGAAGCATGGCTGGTCAAGAATCGCCTGGTTCTCAGCCCTAACAAGACCAAAGCACTCCTGTTTGGTCACAAATCCCTGGGTCCCTCTCAGGCACATCTTCTACCATTGGTCACCACATCCAGCTCTCCTATCAAAGTGGTCCAATCCTTCAGATACCTGGGTCTTACAATAGACCACGGGCTCATGCTAAAACCACATGTAGATTTGGTGGCCAAAAACATCCACCAAAAACTTTGGCTGCTCTACTGTCTAAGCGCCAATCTGATACCTGAGACAAGGCTGGCAATCGCTCAGAGTGTCCTTCTACCTACTCTTACCTACGCAGCCCCAACCCTACTCAGCATCGCAAAGCTTGACCATGGTAGACTACAGACATTGTACCATAAAGTTGCACGATTCACTACAAAAGCCCATCCGAGGACCCACCACTGTGAAGCCCTTGCCGTACTCAAATGGCCCACCCTGAACTTTAGGCTCCAGTAGCCCCTGTTTAACTGGACATACAAGCTCCTCTCTGATGATCCCCCCATAGAGCTAATCAGGCTACTCACCCCAAAGCAGCCCAGAAGGCCCCTTCGCACTTCAGACAAAATACTGCTTGAACTGCCCAGGCCCAGATCTGCAGCCAGCAGTAAATCCTTTGCCCATATAGCCTCCACACTGTGGAACAAGCTCCCCTGTCAACTACGAGAAGCCCCCTTCCCAGTGATTTTTCATATGGGATTACATGCTCACCTCCTGAAGCTCAGCTCATGTGTCTGTCCTGAAGGTTAGCTAAATCACCCCCCCCCAGCATCTAGCTGCCACTGTTGATCTGAGGTACTTGCCCTGTAATTAGTTGCCCTCTTTTATGTAAAGCTGTCATTCCCAATGTAATCCCATGCCTTTTAGACCTATACTGCATTGCTTGCGTATTATAATGTACTACCTACCCTAAGTCTAACAGCAGCCACTGTTGTTGTGTTGTAAGTCCAGTGATTGTTGTACAATGGCATCACACACCTGTATGCAATGTACTACTCTGTATCTCTTCACTGTTCTTGTTCAACTCTATGTAACTAACTCTGGGTTGCACCTGAAAAAGGGTCCTTCGGGGCCCAGTGGGCTTACCAGGTTAAGAAAATGTAACAAATAATAAATAAATAAATAAATAAATAAATAATCGGTTAAGGCCCACTAGCCACAAGTGCCTGTTTTCAGAGGTGAGCCAGAAATCTATATTCTTCAGTAATATAAAAGCTAAAAGCAATATGTTTACAAAAAATATATATATTGAAGTAAAAAATACATTCTTTCTATGATTTTATATCACTGTGACGTAAGAAAGTAAGTTAATATTTTTTATTTTATTTTACGTTCATATACAAGATTGTAACTCCCCCCGCCCAGTGCTGCTGCTATCAGATCTCTGTCATAAGGGTTCAGAAATGACATCATAGAGTCACAAAAATCATAGTTTCTGGCACAATACCTGGTATTGGCCACTCACACCCTTTAACAAGTATACTGTTTACTCTTCCATGATTTAAAATTAGACTCTCTAAGCAATGTCTTCTGCAAGGTTCGCTTTCCCCATCATTATAAAACAAAAGGCTTTGGGTTTCTAATGCTTGAGTTTAGTATGGCTCAACTTCAAAGGGGCCAGTCACTGACATATGCATTCAATAACACCTCCGAGAAGATCTGTGCCAATTTTTTTCAGTAATTGGGCTCAACAGATAGAGAAGTTGAACTATTATTTTAATCTTAAGCTCCCTTTTATCTTTACAGTGGAGCATTTGCTTTGGCACTAGGAAGACAAACGTTAATAAACCAATTGGCAAACAGCATGTTTAATACTGAAAATGATACCATGGTGGGATTACTGGAGAGATGGGAAGGAATTGAAAGGTTTAGGAAAGGATGTGCTTTTAATGACTTTATGGAAGATAAGCTCTTACATCTGTGATTGTACCAATTGCAGGATATTTGTAATTGATTGTCAGGGCTAATTGGTTTGTTATTTCATGTGTATGAAAGCTATCCTGCAGGGTTTCATTTTGCCAGAGGCAGAGTCCTTGCTGCTATATCATTACACCAGTAATTTGACTTCATGGTAGTTTCTTCAATATTTTAATAAGGAGGGATTTGAAAACCTAAATACATTCTGAAAAAAATGATATAAAACATGGAAATCAAACACACAAAAATCAGAAAAAAAAGGCTTAGGGTTATATTAGTTTTCATCATATGCCAGTGATCCAAGGGCTTATAATGTGGTTAGTGGTTTGTAATTCTCGGGGCAAAAAAAAAACCAAAAAAAACAGCCCTGCATGTAAGGGGTGATGCAAAGTTTCCTTAACATAATAGTTATCATCACTCTTAGCCATCACTGCTCTCTTATTGTTATCTATATCACCCTTCCCTTGAGAGGCTCGTTGCCCCTTACACTGCTCTTCCCTTTTGGTTAAATGTTGGTTTGTGACTGTTCTCCCTTGTCTCTCCCCTTACCTTACACCTAGATCCCATTCTCCTATTCCCTCTGCTCATCTGATGGTTCACTCTTTTCATATCCCTCTTTGCAAATCTGTAAAGGGTTAGTCTGCCATCTCTATCTGCCTTACAACTCTGTATAATAAACACCCCTTCTTTCTTGAACATTTACCATCACACTGCTTCTCAAACTGCTCTTGCTGGCACACTTCTCAAAACCATGCACCTGCAGGAAGCCATATCCTGGCACATCCTGGTACCCTATTACAACCACTCCTACTCAATTCAGAATACCTCTGCAACCTCTGTAAACCATGAATTTCACCACTCTGTTACTTTGTAAATCTGTAACTTTGTAAACTTTGTATTGTTGCTCTGTTAATGTGTTTGTTCATTAACCTAACAATTGTCACTTTGTTGTAGTCCACCACTGTTATCCTTCCCTCAGTTCATACCTGGAAATGGGCTCCAGCTCAGCACCTCTCTCCTAGCTGAAACATTTAAATAAAGAAATAAATTAATAATTAGATAATGGGCTTCAAACTCTGACAAACCTGATTGACTGGCTGGGTACATTAACTTACAGGTAGGGCATGGGGTCATATCACTGTACACAAAACCAGCGCAGCAATATACCGAGCTGTAAATACAGCAGATACATTGCCAGCACTAGAACAGAATGCCGACAGCAAAGTCAGTGTGCAGTACAACAGAATTATTTATTTTCTGCTGGGAAACCCCCTATTGATATACTCGACTCCAGGGGGCTGGGGGGGCAATACAAGGATGTGGAGAAACATCAGCAGGGAGCAAAAAAAAAATACAAAAAAACACACAATGTGGTTTGCAAAAGTCTGGGACCAGGATTCGAGCCCAGTCCACAAATGCATAGCTGCCTTGCGCTCTTGTGGCTCATCCCTCTGAACCATGGTAGCTGCTCAGCAGACCACCTCCCCAGCAGAGATTTTGATCTCTGTGTCACTCCTCCCCACCAGCCATACATGACAGGGTACAAAACCGTGTGCATCATTTGTGTCTTGCAGAGTTTTGTACTGTGTCACTCTAGTGCACCACGCTGTATGCAATGTGCGGTTTTGACTTTACTGTTAAGAATACAGTGAATTGACCCGGTACATACAGGTAGAGCCCTCTGAATAACAAGTACCACCCTATAATGCCCCTTCACTCACTAAAGTATCCTAGTGCCCACCCTGCTTTCTTATTGGCCAAAACCACCCCAAAGAATTTGAAATTGCC
The DNA here is from genome assembly GCA_016271365.2 of Neoceratodus forsteri. NCBI lineage: Eukaryota > Metazoa > Chordata > Ceratodontiformes > Ceratodontidae > Neoceratodus > Neoceratodus forsteri. The sequence continues at coordinate 590,284,859 of CM028133.1, read as the reverse complement.
ACCATTTTTTCACTCACATAGTGAGAGAACCTTCCTCCCAACACTGCCCAATTCATGTGCTGTGACTCAGACTCAGTTTTGTTTAATACATTTAAAAAAACTTAAAAAAGGGCTTGTGTTCAAAAACAATACATTCTCCTGTAATTTTCTTTAACTGTTTAACAACACAAATCTCGATCAGACACATCCCCAATGCCAATATACCTCGCAGACATGGAAGCGCTACACAACTTGCTGTAAGTGGGCTATCTCATTTCATATGCTCCCATGGCCAGAAATTCAAAATGTAACAGCCCTGCTGTGTTAAACTTAAAAAAAAGTATTTACTCCACTTCCATGCCACATCGTATCTCCCAGTGTGCACTTTCTGATTTTACATAGTAGATTCATGTAAGGTCATGCGCCTAAGAACAGCCACATCTGAGGAGTAAACAAAGACTCGTGCAAGAAGAGCAAAAAACTCTCCTTTTTTTTTTTTTAGTAGAACAATGATGTCAAGAAACTACTTGGGGAAAAAACTGTACAAAAAAGCCTCCATGTCTTGTTCCAGAGGTGTGTGTGTGTGGGGGGGGAGTACAAGGAATGGCTCTCTGGGGGTGACAACAGGAGATAGAATATGACAGAAACAGAGTGGCTACTTTACAAGAGAAACAGTTAAGCTTCAGTCTTACTCTATTTTTTTGTGTAACCCCTAGGCAGTGCTATCCCTAGAGTTACTACCCCTGCCTGTACTCCTAACCACAGGTTGAGGGGCCTGATATTAAGGTGACTCTACTCAGATTAACAATAGTGGGGATATTTATCTAGCCTGTTATACCCTCTGGGAAACTATAACCACTCACAACCCCACCTAGTGACCTTGTACTTCTGGCAACAGTTATCACACAGTCAGCAATAAATATTAATAATATGCACACACCCTTTACACTTTACACCAGAGTCTGGTCTTCAGCAAAATCCCTGGAACCCCCGGTAAAAGCAAGGTTAGCAAAGCAAATATAGACTTTCAGTACTGTAACCCAACTAATAATATGCTCATAAGCCAGGTTAAACTTGAAACCACAATCAGATTTACTATGAGGACCGAGAACAAGGAAGGGGTGTGAATTTAGATGAATGATTATTATATTAAGTTCAGGGTACTTTGCATGCACTTTTAGTCCCAAATGATCAGTCCTACAACACTGGGTACCCAGGATGTTATACTGACTAGCCAGAGGCATTGTCTGGGGGTGGCCAGCATTGCAGCTGTTGTTGGGGCCCTTGATGGAAAGAAAAGGCAGTTAGCATGCACAAACAGAGTTTTGATTATTTGTAATCCTGACCGGTTGGCCCAGTCTCTTGTAACCCAGAAAATCATTGACGTAATTAGATGGTACCACAGATAATTAAATGATTTGTTGCAGGGAGCTACTCCACTCAAATGGTACTCCCTCTCTAGCTGTTCCTAGAGTATCCACCAACATGGGTTGCAGAGCTTGGTCTGCAACTGCCCCCTTGCAGTAGAACAAACTACTGGCTGAACTCCGTTCCATTGACACACACTCCAGTTTCAAGTCCCACCTTAAGGTCTGGTTCCTGGAAAACTCATCCTGCCGATGTTACCAGGGGTCTTACACCAACCCACACTAGTCAACTCCCCAGCCCAGGGGTTACCCACCTACCCACACTAGTCAACTCTCTTGGCTACAACTGTTATATTGCATTTTTCACAGTAATATTTGACTTCCTTGCCTGTACGTATTGTATATACATTTTTTACTGAGTATTCTGTGTATTACTTGCTCACTGGATGATGCAGTCTCACATTGTACACTGTGCCTATGATTTGTTTGTTTGTACCAAGTCTTCTCTTGTCTGATATTGAAACCTTGCATTCACTGTTCTCAAATGGACCTATGCATCAAACCTGTATATTGTGCTTACTATTGTAGCTTGTATCAAATCTGTTTCATGTGTATTACTGTTACCTTGTACTCTACTGTCACCCTGAGCCATATGTTATGGCCCGGGTCATGCCTGAAAATGGCCCCTGGGATCAGTGCACTCACCCAGTTATCAAAGTCATAAATAAATAAAATAAATAAATTTATTTAAGCTACCAGTTGGCTGTGATGGATCTGGCGATATGGAGACCTCACATAGATCACCGAAGAGCATGGGGAAGCAGGGCTGACACAACACACCTCCACTTCACGGCCTTTCCCTCCAGGTGGCTGCAATCTGTGATTGGTCTCTATGCAAGAGGCTGGATCCCCAAAGCCAGTCTCTTGCTGAAGAATGGTCTCTGGTGCAACACAGTCGGTCTGGGCCAAGTTAGCAAAGGATTAATACTTTGGAGAAGTTTAGTTTGTTTTGCTGGTGAAGGCTCCAGCTGGCATAACAATCTGGTCACTGGCAAAACAGGATACAATCCACAATAAACATTCAGCACATTTAACAGGAACAACATTAACTTCTCTCTCAATTTGGTATTCAGACTGGGTGCCATTGCAATCGATTCACTGAACAAACCTCTCAAACATCAGTTCAGTCACCTACAACCTCAGGGCCAATCACTTCACAGGAGCTTCTTCTCAGTCCAAATCTCAGGCTGTACCTTCAAATACATTGGAGCTTTCTGCTGCAAGTAAAAGTCACAATTCCTATTATTCCGATTACTGCAGTCTGGCAGTCCCCAACCAGGAGAACAGTGGCAGAGAGGCAAATCAGGCCCTCACCTCACCGAATCTCCTAGGCTCCTTCCTGGAGCAGCTTCTTGAAAGCTTGACCTGCTCATTCTTCAAGCTCTAACTCCAACTGACTCACTGTCTCTTAACAGTTCTGGGATTTTCCTTGGTTTCCTGAGTTCTGGTTCTGATCATAGGAGACTCCATGATTCGGGGAGTTGATACCCATCTCCAGCCAGGGGTGATGGTCAGATGTCTCCCAGGTACATCAGCATGGAGAGACACTGACCGCATTGCTAAAATTGTTCACAAAGCAGGAGAAAACATTGATGTCCTAGTACACATAGGGACTAATGATCTCACCAGCCGGTCAGTTGTGGAGACCAAGGAACACCTGATTAAGCTGGGTGACAAACTATCATCTATTTCGTCCGGCATCTCCTTCTCTGAGATCCTGCCAGTCTGGGAGAAGGGAGCAGATGGACGGAAGGTCAGAGGAGGAGAGATAGGGGAGCTAAACACGTGGCTCAAGGACTGGTGCCAGGAAAAAGGACACAGATTTGTAGGGAACTGGCAACATTTCTGGGAGCGAAAGTTCTTTAAATTTGATGGACTGCATCTGACTAAAGAGGGAGTCAGTGCATTGGGGCAGAAGTTTGACGTCTTTGCAGAATATTTAAACTAGCAAATGGGGAGAGGGGTGCAGCACCCATACGTCGAATGGGAAGAACACCTCCCCTCAGCTAGTGGTCAAACAGGAATTCAGCGTGTTTGCCATTCATTTGCATCACCAGGTAAGAAAAAAGGTTTGTCTCCCCATACGATGCACAGGGGTAATGCCAAACTTCACCCAACAACTAACACACCAAAATCTGGCCAATGGAAAATCATGTACACAAATGCTCACAGCCTGGGAAATAAGATCCCAGACCTGCAGGCAATAATGTCAGAGGCTAAACTGGACATAGTAGCAATTAGTGAGACGTGGTTTACCAGTAACCACACTTGGGAGACTTCAGTACCTGGCTATGTATTGTTCAGAAGAGACCGAGGTGCAAAAAGGGGGAGGAGTGGCCCTGTATGTTAATGAAAATATCAAAGCTACAGAAATCTAGAATACACATAAGGAGCCAGAAGAACTGTGGGTCACCCTGGAAACAGGAAATGGGACAGCCATAAGAACTGGGGTTGTCTACAGGCCCCAGACCAGAGGGAGGACATAGACACATTACTGTTAGAAGATATACAAAACATGACAGCTAAAGGGAGGTTCTGATAATGGAGACTTCAACATGCCAGATATAGATTGGTCAATACCAGCAGGAACATCTGCCAGAACTAGACTCATAGTGGATTCCCTGCAGGGAGGGCCTCAAACAACTGGTACAGCAACCCACAAGAGACAGGACTATCCTAGATCTAGTACTGACTAACAAAGAAGGGATCACAGATCTCCAGGTAGAAGGTCACCTGGGGGCCAGTGACCATCACATGGTATGGTTCAATTTGGCTACTACATCTAAATCATCCCATTCCAAGGCAAAAATATGGGACTTCAGAGGAGCTGACTTTGATAAGATGGCCAACAGAGTTAAGCTAGCCCTGGCAAAAGAAACACAGGTGAGGAGGTACAGGCAAAGTGGGCAAGCATTAAGGATACAATACTTGAAGCAACATCCCATTGTGTTAGACGGAAAAGGAAGTGCAAAAGAAGAAGGAAACCACTTTGGTTCTCAAATACAGTAGAAAAGGTCAGAGCCAAAAGGCTGGCCTTCAGGAAATATAAGGAACACAGTGGGATGAAGATAGGGAGGCATACCAAACTGCCCTAAGGGAAGCAGGTAAGGCAGTAAGGCAGGCAAAGTCCCAAACTGAGGAAACACTAGCACGAACAGTAAAAGAAGGTGACAAGACTTTCTATAGATACATTAGTGAAAGGAGAAAGTCCAGGGTATCTAAGTTTAATGGAGAAAAGGGAGCATGGAGGAGGAGGACCCTGTAAAGGCATCTATCCTAAATAGATACTTTTGCTCAGTATTTACTGAAGAGAAGGTAGGGCAGGGCCCACAGCTCAGCATCATGGACACAGGGGAGGGAGGTGAGCACTACTCCTTCACAAAAGAAAGGGTCCTACAAGAGCTTGCTAAGCTCAGGTGGATAAGGCAATGGGACCTGATGGCATACATCCCAGGGTACTTAAGGAGCTAAAGGAGGAACTAGCAGAGCCATTAGCAGAATTGTTTAGTGAGTCTCTGAGCACAGGAGAGGTCCCAGAAGACTGGAGAAGGGTTTATGTGATCCCGCTCCACAAGAGTGGTAGCAGGGAGGAGGCGGGAACTACAGACCAGTCAGTCTTACCTCAGTAGTGGGCAAGATTATGAGGCACTCTTAAGGAAAGGATAGTGCAACACCTGGAATCCATAGGGGCACAGGATCCAAGACAGCATGGGTTTACAAAAGGAAGGTCCTGTCAAACTAATCTCATAGATTTCTTCGACTGGGTAACCAGAGTGGTGGACCAAGGGGGAGCAGTTGATGTCGCCTACCTTGACTTCAGCAAAGCTTTTGACACTGTTCCACATAGAAGATTGATAAATAAGCTGGGTAGGCTCGGGTGGGTCAGAAGTTGGTCAACTGGGTGGCAAACTGGTTGACTGGCAGAAAACAGAGAGTGGTGGTAAATGGTATACAGTCAGAAGAGATGCAAGTCACAAGTGGGGTACCTCAGGATCAGTCCTGGGGCCAGTCCTATTCAACATCTTCATTAGTAACCTCGCAGATGGACTAGAGGGTAAGGCTTGTCTGTTTGCAGATGACACCAAGATCTGCAACAGAGTAGATGATCCAGATGGGGTGGGCAGAATGAGAAGAGATCTGGATAAACTAGCAAAATGGTCAGAAGAGTGGCAACTGGGATTTAATGCAAAGAAGTGCAAAATCATGCACATAGGGAAGAGAAACCCTGAAGCCACTTATAGGCTGGGAGGAGTTGCTAGCAGTCACAAAGGAAGAAAGAGACTTGGGCATCATCATCACTGATGACCTAAAATCATCCAAGCAGACCTCAAAGCAGTAGGTAAGGCTAGGGGGTGTTAGGATGTATTAGTAGGGTATCACAAGTCGTAAGAGGGAGGTAATAATCCTCTGTACAAGACATTGGTTAGGCTCCCATCTGGAATACTGCAGTATTGGAGGCCACACCTTCACAAGGACATTAACCAAATTGAGGCAGTCCAGAGAAGGGCAACCAAAATGGTGCAGGGACTGCATCAGAAGACATATGAGGACAGATTAACGGAGCTCAATATGTATACCCTTGAGCAAAGGAGGGAGAGGTGATATGATCAAGACATTTAAACACCTTAAGGGCATAAACAAGGTGAAAGAGTCTAACATGTTTAAATATAAGAAAAATAGCAGGACAAGAGGACACAGCATGAGATTAGAGGGAGGCCGATTAAGGGGAATGGAGGAAATTCTTTTTCACAGAAAGGGTGGTAGATGCATGGAATAGCTTACCACAAGAAGTGGTGGCTATGAATACAGTGCAGGGCTTCAAACAGGCATGGGTTAGGCATAAGGGAGCAATACAAATGACCATGAATAGATAGGTCACTGACAGAGCAAAGGCCGATGGCACATTTATAAGGTAGAAAAAGAAATGGGCAGACTGGATGGGCCTTGCGGTCCTTATCTGCCGTCAACTTCTATGTTTCTATGTTTCTATGGTTGGCTGGGGGAAGCTGTCAGTCACAGTTTGGATGCTCCCTTTAGTTCAGTTTAGGCACCAATCTAAAAACTACAGTTTTCCTTCCCACGAGGCACTTGAGCTAAGGACTCTTCGAGGTCCCCTTAGTCCTACTGGTCCAATTACTGGAAGTCTCAGACCAAACATGGTGGCTCCCTTTCCGATAAGCAAAGCTGCAAGAAGGCAGGTTAGAACAAACACTCTAGTTTAAATATAACAGGAAATTAGAAGTAAATAATCACAGTACTAGATACAGGGGTGGATCCAAGCGTCCTATAGATGGGGGAGCTCAAGTCCGATAAAAAATTAAAATAATAGGCCACGGCTCTGGTGGGCCACCTAGGCCCTCAGAAATGTTTTAACATTTTGGTGCATTCTGGTGCATTTTAAAGGGTATTTCTAATGCAATTTCTACCAATTTCCTCCCTCCCCATGCTTTGTGAGTTGTGCCCTAGCACCATTCCCAGAGTCCCCACAGTCCACATGACAGTATGTTGCCCCAAATACCCTCCCACCCCAAAAATAAAATAAAATACCTAAAGACTGCAGCTGTGCAGCAGCACATCCGAAACACATAGAAATGAGACAAGTTGAAAGAGACTTGGTGATAAAGACAAACTGCAGACAAATTAAATGACAACACAAGTAAACAAGTTCACAAATGTCATTCATTCAAGCACGTTATGACATTACCATAAAGCCAACCCATCCCAGTTTGTCCTGCAGTACATATGAACCTATCCCCCAACCTTATCTCAGTAAAAAAATAAATACAATAACTATAGAAATATGGGAACAAAGTCACTTTGCTATCTAGTTCCTGAAAATATAATTTCATGTTTGCTTGCTATTTTTGCAAAACAGATTTTTCTATAGAGCAACTTATTCAAAAGAAAATACATTTTTAAATAAACAAAATATTTTTTATTGTTTTAAAATTTCCTTTACTGGGATAACCCCATGGTATGAGGCATCTAATTTTTATAACAGGCTCAAGAAGTCAGTAAGCAGACAGCAGAACACAGTTTTTAAACAAATATAAAAATGCATTTTTATATTAGCAACAGCACTTGCTTGAGTACATCATAACTTGTACCCCCCCCCATTCAACAAATATAACTATATAAACTAAATATTTGATTCTATCACTTTTTCTCCGGTTTTGTAACTGCCTGTGTCAATGTGCCAAACAAGGTCTTATGACTTCTGTTGCTAATTTTGCTTTCCAAGCATGCAGAAACTCATGCACATGCCATAATATACAGCAGAACACCTCCAAAACCCATATGTTTATTATTTCCCTCTGTGCTCATTCTCACTGTACGACCACGACTGAAAAGACCACACAAATTAGACATACAGTACACACTGAAGTTTTTACCTCAGTTCAAAGGTCTTAAGTACCAGTTTCTGCCTCTTCTGGTTCATGCTGTTGCTGAGACCAGACCTGCCCCAGCATTAGTTTTGTACCACTTCTAGCATGCTACCATAGAGTACTACCCGCCAATTCCCTCTCCGCGAATCCACACCAAAATCTATTTGCCATATAGGACAAAACCAGCAGTGACCTTAAACTATTTTAATGTCATGAATTTAAGCTCCCCATATTAGAAATTAATAACATTAGCACTACATTTATTACATACCCAGTTTGATGGAACACTAATGTCCTGTTCCATCCCAGCAGCCACCTCCCACCCACCATAGTTTGAGACTGTGAAAGTCTTTCTTTTAAAGCAAGAATAACCTGATTAAATGAAGTCTTAATCCATTTTCAGCAGGCTGAAGTCTATGTGCCCCTAGCTGAGTACTGTCTCCAATCACCTGGCCACCAAACTCTTTCTCTCTAGACAGCACACACTGACCCCATGACTCCTAATGAGCAGAGCTCTCAGCTACAGCTTGCTTCAGCTACCAGAAGATGACCTGAACCTCACTCCAACTCCTTGTGCTAATTTATCAAGGTCACACCGACCCCGTGTTAATGGACTGCTGCCTCCTGAAACACTGGGCTCTGCTCTTCACTTGTGGGCTCTGCTCTCTCTCTCTCTCTCTCTCTCTCTGTCTGCTCCTCAATAGTACACTTGCTCCTCTCTTGCTCCAACGTTAATCTTCTGAGTGAATGAATTACAGCTCACTCTTGCTTTGGCAGCCCAGACACTTAAAAAAGGCACCCCTTGCTAGCCACATCCAGTACTGGATGCAACAGCAAATCAGGAGCAGTGAGCACCAGGTGACCTGGTTGAGATCTGTATTGCTAAGGTCCACTCCGCTTTGCTGCAACTGTACCCCCCCCATGCACAACACCCCTCCGCGCACAAACAAAGAAGCTGCACCAAGCTTGCAAAAGTAAAGAATGAATGCTCAGGCTCACCAAGGCAAGACCAGCTGCTGCCACAGTGCTGGAGCCTGACCACATGGAGCAGGATGAAAGTTAGTAAGAAATTCATGCTGGATACCGGCTTTTCCCGGGGGGGGGGGTCAACTATGTAATGCGGGTTGGGGTGGTTGTTTACTCTACTACCAAGACACTGGAGGACAGATGAGACCTGTGTGGCTTAGGCAACTTTCATGGAGGCATTAGTGTGTACTGATTAAGAATGCAGCACAGTGTGTTACTAATAGAGGAGCTCCATGACGGGGGAGCTATAGCACCCTTAGCACCCCCTCTAAATCTACCTGAGATAAAGCTCCCTCTGCTCTATTATTGACAGCAGAGTGGAGCAAATCAAAGTGGTGTCTGGCTGGTCACAAGCTTTGATGCACTTGGACTCAGCCCAGACCATTTACTATACATATACAGGCTAGAGTCTTAAAGGGACAGGCGCAGAGGCACAGCACGACGCTGTCATGTAAAACAACAGGAGCAGACAAATAGCCTTGGATTTACTATCTCAGAAGGATGTTTGCATGGCAGTGGGCATGGATAGAGCCTAGACAGACATGATGGTAAACCACAGATTAGTGTGGTGGTGGGGGGTTATACTTGTTTCTTTAATTTTTTTAAATCCCACCTAAAAGTGCCATAGGGAGCCATTTTCTAAGTGCAACAATACCCTCCAGGGTAGGTGGTATGGGCAATATTGGACCTTCCAGGGCCTATAAATCCCTCTGCCGGCAGTGTCGGAACTCATTACATCACTGAGTGGTCCGGTATTGCCCAATACTACCCACCCTGTCAAGTATTAGTGCTTGCATAAATATCAATTGACTAAATAAACCAAGTTTCAAAACCCCTCTGCCTTTTTACTGCAGTGGTAAACATTTATGTGACTTCTTCCTATGGCTACTGCTCTACCTGTGTAATGTGCAATAATTTTCATAGTATTAGCTAGACATGTTCTGAATGTACTGTTCAACTGCATGAAGAACAGACAAGAAACCAGTTATTTCTACCAACCCTTTCATCTCTCCTATGCCATAGAATCCAGCAATTAGGCAGATGTTGGTTTCAGAGGGACTATCACATGCCAAATACTTGCCAAACGGTTCTGCCTTGTATTGTTCATTTTTACACTATAGTTTTATTTAAGGATATGAACAGTCTATGACACAACACAATAAAATGGATGTATTTACTACATGGTACTATGGATATCTAACACCAGATGTGAAACATGTCTAAAAATTGGTCTTCAAAAAATGATAAGTATGTGCTAAGTGTATTTGTTTAAAAGGTTCTTGAGGAAACAGTGGAGTATGGTTTGAAGATCTAATTGGCCAGCTTTGAACTAATTCAGGCTTGCACTTCTGCACATTTATATTTTGCACACACACACACACACACCCCCCCTAGAAATTTGAACATTTTGAAGTCCACTGTGAACAGCCCAAATCAACTGCATTGTTTGCACAATTCAGTATTTGGTTTAGTGTACTAGGCCCAGATATTCAAAAACAGGTGCAAGCATGGTGCAAAGGTTTGTACTGCGTTTGTGCTTGCACCCAACCCAGAGGCTGTTATATTCAGTTGGATAGTGTACGGAAACTACCCGGCTGAATATCAGCCTATGTCAACGCAGTGCTAAGTGAAACAACACTGCCTCAACATGGATCTGGGCTGCATCCATCCCATAAGGAATAGCACCAGGGGACCAGATAGCACTGTGAGCCAAGTTTGCTGTATTCAGCCACACCATGCATATGAGCCCATTGGGCATGCAAGGCACTAAGGGGCTTTGTCAAGCCCATTATGGGCTCATTTGCAAAGTGAGTGGTGGCCTTTTTGTGCCCAACCTGTGGGTATTGACCACATCATCCCTGGTGTCTAGCAGCACCCTCCACCCTGATCACCCAACTTGTATTGTCACACATGTCCCTGGTGTTTCATGGCACCTCCCTGATCACCCATTCCATTTCTTAAACACTAATCTCTGGTGTCTAGTGGCAGCCCCCCCAATCACCTGTCATGTATGAGAAAACATAACCATGCTGTCTAGTGGTACCCCCCCTCGATCACCCATCCCATAATACAACACACACAGTAGCACACCCCACTCCCCAGTCTCCTGGCCTGTATTACAACACACACAGTGGCACTCCCCTTCCCCTGAGCTCCCATTTCATATGACAACACATATCCCTGGTGTCTAGTGGCACCCCACCCCAGATCACCAGTTCGATATGACAACACATATCCCTTATGCCTAGTGGCCCCCACCCTCCAATCACCCATCCTATATAACAGCACATACCCCTGGTGTCTAGTGGCACCCCCACCCTCAATCTCCCATCCTGTAAGACAACACACATCCCTGGATTCTAGTGGCACCCCCACCCCTGCTCTTTGGTCCTATAATATCCCTGGCATCCAGTGGTAGCCCACCCCATCTCCCAAATGCTTGTCCACAAAGTGACCGGTGAACATTGGCTAGTCAGTACCCCCCTGCCCGCACCCAGAATACCAGCCATCTTACTCCCCTTACCAGCTTGTACAAGGATATGCACTGAATCCGGATCCAGTGACCTGCATAGCTCTTCACTCATTTTGTCAGCTAGTCTCCATATGAGCTGATAGTGAGAGCGAGTAATGATATACAATATATTCTACATGTACTCACTGTCATAAATATGGCAAATGGCCATAGAGATTAGTGTAGGGGTGTGCAACTCACCGTATCAAGATCCAATACATATCCCTGGACAGACTGGTAAAGGCAGATTGGATAGATGGTGTTCTGGTTGTGGGTGAGGTTCATGGGGGGGACACTGGACCACCAATGTTCACCAGTCTGTCAACTGACATTCAGGGTGTGGGGGCAGGGGTATCACTGGATAGCAAGGATATTATAGGGCCCATGGGCTGGGAGAGTGGGAGTGGGAGTTCCCCTAGCTACCCAAGTGCTGAGCAATGGACACAGGCTGGGTGATTGGGGGGATCCACTGGACACCAGGGATATGTGTTGTCATTCGAGATGAGTGATTGGGGGGTGGGGGTGCCATTAGACACCAGAGATATGTGTTGTAAAGTGGAATGGGAGCTCAGGGTGCAGGGGTGCCACTATGTGTGTTGTCATATGGCAAAGGTCTGCAACGTGAGGCTCGGGAGCCACATGCGGTTCCTTGCCTGTGTTCATGCGGCTCTGCATCTCCTTTACTCTCAAAAGTACAACTTTATGCTTTTCAGTATTTCTGCTACTTTGCTCCACAATAAAGTATTTTGGAATTGTCTGTGTAGGTCACACACTGAATATGCAATATCACATGCACACTGATATTCTTGATAGAAACAAAGAAATGTGTAGGCAGGAAAGGACCACCAAGCCCACCTAGTCTGCCCAGTGTGCTTAACAATCTGCTGGAACTTTGCAATTTCCTACCATCCCCAGATCCAAGAGACCCTTGTGTCTATCCCATGCTCCATTGAACCCCCCCCCCACAGTCCCTGCTCCCACCATCTCCTCTAGGAGTTTGTTCCAGTTATCCACCACCCTCTTTGTGAAGTAGAATTTTCTTCATGCTGGGACAATATGAGGAAGTCAAGCATAATTACTTATGAGACGCTATTGGCACTGTGGTGGCCACTGTGTTATAGGACAGTATTGATACTACCATTTGCATTACTGAAATCAGCCAGTGGGATGTGAGGGAGAAAGCTTTCAATGGTTCATGGCAGGTCTGCCTGATGACATCATAGTTATCGTTACTGCTTACCAAGGTGCTGAACAAGGTTGGTGCCAAAGCCCAGAGTATTGTACATCAAGTGGCAAAACCAGTAACAATCAGCTCTGAATGCCTCACAACTGCTCAAATGCTCTCTGGTAACCAAAGGGGAGGGATCATGTTGGCAGAGATTTGCAGTTCAGGAACTGTTGCCTGATGTTAGCAGGGCATGCAGTACTTGACACTAAATGCAGAGGCACCAGACATGCCAAGTGTTTTCACATATAGCAGGCTGGACCTGGTAGATGTCCATGTCCAGCCACCCTTGCCTGACTAAGACATCAGTGCCCCACGTGGGAGGGTCAAATGGACTTCTATCCTCAGATACACAGGATGGTCCAGCCAGTTATTCTGTCATCATTCTCCACCTCTTAACGGTTGATGAGCACTTTATTTACTTTATTGTGATAGCCTCACATCAGTTGGGATCTAGGTAGGGTGAGAGGTATGACTACAGTTACATCGGGATGCTATGTAGCATTCAGATCATTAGAAGGCAGTTGTTCCTCAGGCAGGATAGAAGGCTGTAGAGATGGAAGGAGGACTGAATCAAGTCATGCAAGGTCATACAACTGCAAGAATATTAAAGGGACATGGTTAACCTTTTTTGCACTATTTTAAGTAAAAATATACATTTCATGATTGCTTACTTTCTCTTGTTGGACATTTCCCTTATTATTGTCATCATTTCCCTATCCACTTCCTGTTTCTGTGCAGGAGGTCTGTAGCCTACCCCTGTCTGTATTATGGCCCCTTCCTTTGTTTCCAGTGCCAAGCATAGCATCTCTTCATCCCCTCCTTCCCTTGGAATCTTAGTGGTTTTAATATTTTTCTTCACATAAAATGCCACCCCACCTCCCTTCTTGCCCACTCCATCCCTTCCAAATAGTGCATACCCCAATATGTTTCTTGTTTATTTGTTCATAATGTGTTGGGGAGGTTCAGCAATGGTTGGGCATTATTCCTCCACCAGGCTCAGGGAATTACACCAATTTGAATGCCCCCCATTGTCCATCTGACACCTATTTTAGGTGACGTGCGTTGGGCATTCTCAGGAAGAGTAGGTGAAGGTGGAGAGCTGGGCCTGTTGGAGGACTGGAGGGGGGTTGATGGATTGGGGTTTGGGGGTTCAGGAGATGCCCTGGGGTGAAATGGGGTCAGGATTGGGGTTATTCCTGTCTTGTCCCCATGCCCAAGGGTTCCGATGTTAATGGACAGGTGCTGAGGTCTTCCTCGACAACTCATCCTACCTTGGCGGTGTTGTGCAATGCCAGATCTATTAAAAATAGGACAGCTATTATAGCTGATCTTGTTAGATCAACTGATCTGGCTTGCATAACTGAGACCTGGCTGGATGAAAATCCAGGCCCTATATTGGCCTCGGCAGTTCCAACTGGGTTCTCAGTGATACACCATCCAAGGTTGGATCGTAGGGGCGGGGGTGTGGCTATTATGTTTAAGACTGAGCTGGGCCTTGTGGATATGCCATTAGGAACTACCAGATCCTTTGACTATATCCTGGGAGAGGGTGTAGGTTGTGGGATTCTCCTTGTTTACTGTCCACCAGGTGACGGTGGAGAATTCCTGCAGGAGATAGCAGACTTCATCGTCGACTTGGTATTGAGGTTCCCCAGACTGATAGTTCTGGGTGACTTCAGTGCCTGGGTCGACTATGAACTCTTGCATTTTGGTCAAAATCTCCTCCAGCTGATGACAATGCTGGGCCTAACACAGGTGATTACCTCCTCGACCCATGTAGGGGGTCATTCATTGGATCTGATCTTTCTTTTGGGTATGGACATCACTGATCTTGGGGTGGAACCAGTCAGCTGGTCTGACCATCACACCATAAGGTTCAGCTTCAGGGCCTCCCCAATAGGTCTACCCCTATGGAGATGGTTCAGTACTGCCCTTTAAGGGGTATTAACCCCAGTGACCTAATGACAGTAATGGATCTATCGGGTTTGTCAGGTGAATGCATTAGTCCAGATGATCTCATACTAGCCTATTATAAGACTGTGGGAGATGCTCTGGACAAAATTGCTCCTGTTCATGTTTGACCTCTCACCCTCTGTCCAAGGAGCCCTTGGTTTGATGGCTCCTCGAAGGAGTTAAGGAGAATTAGCTGAAGGTTGGAGACAGTCTGGTGGAAGTCCGGCAATGATGTTGACAGGCTTAGTTTGATGGCACATTATGATAGCTGCCAATCAGAAATCACCCATAAGAAGGCAGAATTCCTGTCCAGGGAGATTTCTGCTGTACAGAACCAACCAGCTAAGCGTTTCCGGACTGTGGACAGATTGTGCAATCCAATCTGTCTCCAGCCCAGAGAAGCCTTTTCTCAGCTAAGATGCGAGGAGTTTTGCTCAGTTTTTTGCAGATAAGGTTGCCAGCATCAGGTCTGGCAACAGTCTGACCTCTCCTATGGGGGATTGCAGTGGTCGACGGGAAGTGGCATGTACTCGGTCTGTCTGGTCAGATTTTCTCTGGCTGGAGTTCAGTGACCTTGTAAAAATCATCCAGACATTGCGACCAACTAGTTGTAGTTCGGATCCGGGCTCTACACCCCTTTTAGTAGGATGTGTAGAAGTTATCTGCGTAATCCTTGCTGACATTGTCTGGAAGTCTTTGGAGAAGGGGTCTTTCCTGACCCCCTCAAGGAGGCCGTTGTTCGACCACTCCTTAAAAAACCCTCCTTGGATCCAGATTGTCTAGCTAACTATCTCTAACCTGCCATTTGTTGGTAAGGTTATTGAAAAGGCAGTTGCGTTGCAACTGGATGATCATCTTATGACTCACAATGTCTAGTCTGGTTTTAGGAAGAAGCACAGCATGGAGACTGCCCTTGTCCGGGTATTGAGTGATCTCCTAATGGCTAGAGATCAAAAGGCTTGTACCATTCTGGTCCTTCTCAATCTCTCTCTCTGCTGCATTTGGCACTGTAGACCATGGTGTGCTGCTGGAACGCCTGCAGGTTTATTGTGGGCTGTCTGGTACAGTCCTCAAATGGTTTCATTCTTACCTCACAGACAGGTCTCAGAGAGTTGCCACTGGAATTCATTCCTCTAGCTCTCATTCCCTGCCTTGTGGGGTACTGCAGGGCTCCATTTTAGCTCCCATGTTGTTTGCAGTGTATATGCTGCCATTGGGAGAAATCATCAGGTGATACAGTCTGGGTTTTCACTGCTATGCAGATGATACCCAGCTGTATCTGTCCTTTCTCCCCAGCCAGGATGATGCATTCTCCATGCTAAACAACTGCCTTGCTGAGATCAAACTTTGGATGAGTTCTAGCTGGCTGAGACTGAATTCGGATAAGACTGAGGTATTGGTAGTGGACCCAGGCCGTCCGGGGACAGGTTTGGGAGCTGGACAACCCTCAGGTTTGTTACTTGGTGGTATGCCGCTCCCTACCTCCAATCAGGTGCATAATCTGGGCATTATTTTTGATGACGGACAGACTCTAAAATCTCAGGTATCAGCTGTCGACAAATCCTCTTTTTACCATCTGAGGAATATCACCCGGGTGAAACACCTGGTTCCTTCGGGTGTTCTTCCAACATCGGTCCATGCCTTTGTCACTACCCATCTTGATTACTGCAATTCCCTTTACCTAGGGCTACCTGGGGTTGATATCCACCGCCTGCAGCTGGTGCAGAACACAGCAGCCAGACTTTTGGCTGGGACGTCTAGAACCTGTCATATTACACCTGTGCTCTGCGAACTGCACTGGCTGCCTGTTAGGTGGCGGATCACCTTTAAGGTTGGTTTAGTAACCTTTAAAGCCCTACATAACCAGGAACCAGGTTACCTGAAAGATCTTCTGATTCCCTATCCCCCCTCTGTCCTCTCCGTTCCACCAACGAGGGATTGCTAGAGATTCCCAGGGTTCGATTGAAGACATCAGGATCACGTGCATTTGCTTTTTCAGCACCAATCCTGTGGAATTCTCCACCTCAATGGTTGAGAGAATGCCCAACCGTCAATAGTTTCAAAATTGGTCTAAAAACATATTTATTTAGTCTAGCTTTTATTTAATTATGGTTGACATATTTTAATGTTGTTTTAATATATATTATGTATATGTTTTTATGTACAGTGCCTTGGTTCTGAAAGGCGCTATATAAATAAAGTTGATTTGATTTGATTTGATGGCTACTTCCCAGTCTAGGTTACTACTGAATCAGGTCTCTGTGATTGCTGCTATGTTCAGATCTTCCAGTATGGTGGCCTCTAGTTCTGCAACTTTATTGCCTAGAGTACGGGCATTTGTGGACATGCCCTTCCAGATTTTACTTCCCCTTTTTCTTGGTATTGTATTTCTTCTCATCCCTGTTTCCTTCTCTGTGTCCATTACCTACACCCTCTCGCTAATTCCTGTTCTGTTCCACATGCATTTGGATATCATACAATTTCTCCCCCTCCTGCTACTTGCTATCCCTTCTAGCTTTTGGGGATGGAAAGCCATTTCCCTTGCATCCTTGTCTGACCCCAACTAGTTTAAATGCCTACTAATGAAGTGTTAAAATTTTTCATTAAGTAGCTCAATTCTCCTCCTGGAGGGATGCAGGTTTTCAGCCTTGAATAATCCACCACCCCTCCAGGTAGATCCCAAGTCCCTAGTGAATCCAAAACCTTCCTTGTCATCCCATTTTTCAACCATGTGTTGAAGTTCCTGGTGCAGACACTCCTGTGCTCTCCCATGTCCTTGACAGGTAGTATCTCTAAGAGGGTGACAGATTTAGCTACTTGCTTCAGACCCCTCCTCAATCTTCTGAATGTTTCCTGTACTGTCACTGGTTCATCTCTGGCCAGGTCATTTGTCCCTAAGTGGACAATGATCTGCAGCTCATCCACCCCTTCTCCTTCCCAGCGATCTTTAGTTTCCTCCTTTCATCGCTCCAAGCAGTTGCACCTGGAAGGCATCGCACCTCCCTGTCCTCCTCCCCTTCTGCACCTAACTGCATTCCCTCACAACTGAGTCCCCCACCAGGATTCACTTCCCAGTCCTCTGGGGTCCTCTGCTCCCCCCTTTGAGGTCTCCACCCTGGTTGACCCCCACATCCATCCCTTCCACTACACTGGGTGACTCAGGTTGGCAATCCCTTTCTGCCAGTGCAGCATAGGGGTTAGGTAATGGTATACGTCTGGGGATGTGCCTGTGCTCAACTCCCTTACTCTCCCTGAGCCCACCATTGTCCATGTGCCCCTCCTTCCTGGCATCCTTTGAGGAAACAGAGTTGGAATGGGTGGTCTCTGGATGGGGTTGAAGATTCTCCTGGCTCAAGTTATCTCAACTCTGAGTCTGGTGACCACTTCCCTCAGTCCAGAGAGGCACACACAGGTAGGGCAGCACCTCAGTGTCCAAAAGGTTTGCCTGAATATGGCTGTCCTGCAACCACTGCATTGCACCACTCCCCACATTCTGGCCTTTCTTATCTTTTCTGGTACCCTTGACTTTGAGTACTGCATATGTTTTTAGCTGGACCCCCCCCTTCTTAGCAATCTGTTTCACTCCTCCAGCCTTCCTTGGCTGTAGCTGTGTTCCTTTCCCTCTGCTTAGATTGTTTCCTAGTACTGCCCTTTTCCCCAGGTTTTTTTTTTAATTTATCCCTCTTCCTGGCTCCCCCTCTCTGTAGGCAGGAACTATGTCCCTGGATCTGGGCCTATATAATTTGACAAGCCTGGGGTGGGAGGGACAGGGGAAGGAGAGCATGTCTTCCAGTGCCTCTCTGCTGCAATCAATCAAGTCAGTTAAGGTTGTATAAATCTATATCTGCTCCTACAGTGCTCCCCTCTAGTGTTTCTCTGCTTAAAAAAAAGGAAAAAGTAAGCTACAGTTTACAGTTCAGATACCCCAGTCCACAGCAGGGAAATACCTGCTTACACTGAGCCCTTGCTCTGCAGCCTCTCTCTAGATACTGCCCCACTGAAAGACAGTGTATCTGCTGTGATCTGTTCCCTCTGTCTTCTGGTCACTGGTTCAGTTGTTCAGCTACCTGTGGAGGGAAAAGTGAAGGAAAATGAAATAATCAGGTTCATTTTTCAGAGCCCAGCCATGCCTATGGACCCTTGCCTCCAGACGACCTCTGCAGATGCTATAGTTGGCAACACTAAAGACATAGGGCTCGAGTCACAAAGGTTGGCCCAAGGCAGCTTGCATCAATTACCAGTTTGCCAGGGACCCTGTGCCTGATTCACTATCTGGTAGGGTCCTGGCAGCAAAATTCCATGGCTTGCAGCAACTGTGGCCCTGTGCCAAACAGGAGGACCTTGCACCATTACTGGGAGCTTTGTGAATCAGGCCCACAGACTAAAGTCTCTGAAAAAATAAAAACTATTTCTGGAGGCAAATGAGGGAAACTGTTTGTTGACAACATCTTGCTCATTAGCAACATCTCTAGAGTCTGTGACTACTTCAGAATGTTACTGTATGCACACAATACAGTTATTTACTTTAGAAAACAGGATCTGCCTTCCTTTGAACAATGTCTGTAGCACAGCTTTAATAATCTACAACTGGTTTTCTGCTAATAAATTGACACCACAAAGAAATCTAAAATAATGCTATTCAGGAGTAGCCACAGACCCAAAGACAGTCCCAGCATGTGCATCACCACACCATCCAGGGACCCTATTGAACAAAAGAAAGTGTTTAAATACTTAGGGGTTATTCTTGATCTAGTGTTATCATTCTCTGTGCATATTAACACTGTGATTGGGAACATACATCAATGACTTGGTCTACATTATTGGAATAAAACTAACCTCAGAAGGAAGTTAAACTGATTTTGGTCCAGAGTGTAAAAGTACCAATTATTAACAATGGTGCAGAGGTGTATTCTGCTGCTATCAAAGTTGACCTTGAAAAAAATCTCCCTGGCTTTTAACCAGGCTTGTAAATCTGTGCTTGATCTCAACTGTAAACTGGTTGACCATCTACCACCAAGTGCCCTTCCAGCTGGCACTGTTGCACAAAATGGCTGTATTAGGACTCATGCCAATCAGCACTCAAATGTTTTACCTTTGTATCCAGTGGGTACACCACACATGCAATGTGTAGTAGCAGACTCCAAACACCTTTGAGGAACACTGGTCTAGGAGAGCAAGGCTTTCTTTACAGGGCCAGCAAAGTTTTGAACTCACTACCTACTATTGTGAAATTCCTTCCCTGTTCCCATGTGAGGTCTTACTTCTATGACATAATGCTGCAGAGGTATAATAATTAACATGATCTTGTTTCATTATCATGTTATTTAATCTGTTCTATATGTTATCTATTGTTGAGTAGTCTTATGTACTAATGTTCAACATTTACTGTATATGTCTGTTGCTGAATTGCTCTGTAGACTACAGCCTGTAATTTATTGTACTGTACTGTACTTTGATATATGGATTTGTGATTTAATATGCTACTAAAGCATACAAAAATGTTAATAATACTATCACTCCCAGAGTGATAATAGTACACTTCAGGAATGATAATACTATTGTTCAGGTCCTGTAATACTATTGTTCGGTGCCTAAATACTAATACTAAGGTTCATACTAAGGCAAGAAGTGAGCAAGAAGCTTTGCAGCCATGAAAACTCCAATACTAACCACGGTTTTAATAATAAGTCAATTGTTTGCCTAATAATAAATAATTATCCGGTGTTGCCTTAAATTGCTTTTTTATCTGTACTTGTAATAATATGCAATGGCAAATTGTACCATGGTTTAATTACTCTCAAAGTAAAGAAATATTTCCTCCTAATATAGTTAAAAGATTTATATGTCAGCTGAAGTGGGTGACCTCTTGTATTATATGATAAATCCTTAAAATTCAGACCCAGGTCTACCATTAATGCAGGATCAAGAATTGTGTCATAGAAAAACAATAAATCTCCACATAGTCTATGTGTTTCTAAAGAAAATAAACCAAGGTCGCCTAATCTGGTATCATACGAGAGATGATTCATACCCTTAAGATTTTTTGTGAATCTACGCTGAACACATTCTAATTGCTGTATGTTAGATTTCTTATACGGATTCCAAAGCTGTGACACATATTCAAGATGAGACCTAACATAAGCTTTAAACAAGGGCAATAAAACTTTGGGATCTCTTGAGGTAATATTGCGCTTAATAGACTATACAACCTTATTTGCTTTATTGAACAATTCATTAATATGCTGGGAGAAATCCATATCATTAGAAATAATAATACCCAGATCTCTTTTTATTCGTAGTATTATTAAGTGTAGAATGTCCCAAGGTATGCATTTTTAAAGAGTTTGTGTTACCTAAATGCATAACTTTGCACTTTGAATTATTTAACTTCATGCCCTAAAGTTTAACCCATTCAGAAATACTGATTAAGTCCCACTGTATGATATCATAATCCGATTCACTGGAACACGGGCCATCAATCTTAATATCATCTGCATATTTAAAAGACAATGATAAGCAGTTTGATGTTAGATCAGAAATAAAAGCCTGAAATAAGCATGGTCCAAGTACCGAGCCTTGTGGAACCCCACTAGAGACACAACCAACATCAGATAACTTTCCATTGATACACACTCTTTGAGTGTGATTTGGCAGCCAATTTTTAATCCATGTAATAATATATTGATTTATCTTTAATTTATGCAGTTTTACTTCTAACGCCCAGTGTGGAATAGCATCAAATGCTTTACTAAAGTCTAAATGAATGATATAATTACCAGCAAAACAGAACAGCACAAGTTCTAGTTTCCCTCCCAAATGTCTCTAAAGCATGCCTTCCAATTGGCCCCTTTTTTTGTGTGTGAGCAGGCATAACAATGCAGAAAACATGGTGGCTCTCTCACTCGCTTAGTGAGAGAAACTCTCGGAGCTCTTCGCAGCATTTGTTTTCTCTGTACTGAGTACTGCAGTCCTGTTTTCCACCATGGACATCTTGGTGACCCACATTTAACTGTTTATGACCAGCGACATCACTATCTGGAGCACTGTGCCACAACTGCCTTCTCCCGACTCATTGCCTAGGAGCCTGACTGAAACCGCCTCACCTACATCACGGTCAGTGCTCTTAAGTTTTTAACTGCTCTCATACTGCTACAAAACTTTCCACACCTGATCCTTATACTATATACTGTAAATATAATGTAAAAATAATGTATATGTACCAGTGCATTACCGGCGAGTGATAACATCTTGAGGTTCTGGACACGAGAACTTCTCGAGCTTCGCTCTCAAGGTTCCTACATATCCAGGACCTCTTGATGGTATTACTTGCCGGTAATGCACCGGTACATATACATTATTCTCTTTGTATTGTATATCATGTCTTATTATGTGAACATCTTTGAAAAAGGGTTCTGAACACAAAGCTCTCTCAAATATGAATAAATACATAAATAAATAAATAAACCACCCTTGTTCCTCAAAAAATGGTTCTGTAAAAGCCTTTAAAAACATAATAATGAGGTACTGCTGAATATTTTCTCAAAGTGTAATACTTCATACAGTAAAAAGTTCTACTCACTCTATCTTACCAGTGTGCAGCAGGGAAAGAACACAACCCACTGGCAGACACTCTGAGTCACTTAGAGTAGCCAGAGTAGCATTCAAGTGCAATTTATATATTACCTGTGTAGGGGTGTTGACATCCCTAATGACATCAAAGAAGAGTCCACCTATTCTCTTTGCAGCAGAAGTCAAGAAATTGTCTGGCTTCCAAATCACCTGTTAACTCAGTGGGCTGGGGTTGTCTGTTAAAGATCTTAAGCCACATTTGATGGAGTGAAAGGGAAACAATTAGTTGAGGGAATGCATCATTGAATTTCTTAAGCCAATTATTAGTGAAGAATATATAACCATAACCACAAAAGATCCTACTCCATAACTATAAAGACTACATCATGCAGCGAAATATGATTTCAAATTGAGAGACATTACATTCTTTACACAAACTTTATTTATTTATCTATTTAGTTTTTGTTGACCGGGTAAGTGCACTAGACAAATCCTGCTTATTTTCAGGCATGACCAGGGGGAGGTGGATACAGATGAATGCCAACTGAACCAGATTAAGCTGTTGGTGGTATTTTAAGTGAATGAGGGAAATTTGGCCAGGACACCGGGGAAATTCCCCTACTCTGACGCCGTTAACTGTGGCCAATAGAGGCTATAGGCCATTACATGGCCACTGGAGCAAGTCATTGGACCGACAGGATGCAGCGGAGTGGGGAGAGCGAGCCTCCTCTCCTTCTCCTGTTCAGCAAGAGGCTCTATGAAAATTCGTCTGGATATTGAATTAGAAGGAGATGGCACGGATGTTTTTGTTTCTACTGAAGATTTGACTACGGATGGTTCTAAACCGAGTATCCCCTTAAAAGCCTCTGCATCCTTTTCCACCTCTACTTTACCAGAAAATTTGGAGGTGAATGTTTTGCAGAAAGTGGATGATTTGTCTCCACCTATTATGACTGCAATCGCTACTGGAGATCTACTCGTACCTGAGCAGGTTGCCATTGCTGAAAAACAGCCGATAGATCCGTTTGCCATTTTGGAACATGGTGAGTTGGCTAATAATTCTGGTTCTGATTTGTTACCCTTCTTTCTGGCTGGCAGTCCTAGCGGAGCTAGTGTGTGCCGACAGCCGGTGTTTTTCTTTCCCGGAACTCGCTCTGTTTCTTCTCTTTGGGCTGGCAGTGCTGACACCGAGGCAAGTGTGTGCCGAAAGCCCAAAACTAGCAATTCGCACTCCATGGCAAGTGAAATTTCTGCTGAGGGTGGAGGCAGCATTCTGAAAGGGTTTGCGCTCCCTTCAGGGCTGACACAGTCTGCAGTAGACACTACTGAACCGGTTTTACTGACTGAAGCAGGATTTGTTTTTCGTTTTCCTAATAGACAATGTGAAAAGGATGGGCAACAGGAAAAAGAGGGTAATATTGTCTATCAAACTCAACCAAATATTCAGACGGGGGCCACCATTTTTTTCTTTCAGCAAGGAAAAAATAAAACTGCCCAACAAAACTGTGCCTCCAGGGAGGGTCCTGCTAAACCCCTGGGCCAGCATCCAAACATCCCTTTACCTTCCCCTGATCTGCCGACTGATTCTTCATTGCTGTCTACCTCTGATGTAAACTGGACTCCCCAACAAGCCTTGCAGGGGGCAGGATGGCTACAAAATAAGAAAGGGATCTGGCATCCAGACCCTAGCTGGGACTCTTCATTAACTTTTCTACAATCCTCTCCTGAGTGGAAACCCTCAGAGGTTGAGGTTGACAAGGCTCCTCAGGTGTTGGAAACAGTTAAACCTCCCATGGAAGAGAAGATTTCTACTATTCAGAGTCCAAAGCTTCCTGACCCTGGTCTTGATCACCCTCCCTTATTGTCGGATTTATTTTCCAGAACTAAAAAGGAAGCCGCTCCTAGGTGGAATGCTGTCTGGATTAGATACAAAGGTGGTTTGGAGAACAGACCAGACCGGACTTATGTTGGTCAGACTTTATTAAAGGAATCTTTATTTTTCTCTCCCAAAGATGTTTTTGCTTTAATATTTCTGGGGAGGATAACTATGACATCAGTTTTCAAACAGCATATGCTCTAGACCTTTTTTGGGAACGATATGCAAATGTTAAATTTTCTCCCATTTGGGCCCCTTTTTTAGTAATACCATTAACAAAGCCTTTATTTAAATATGTGACAGTCATGTTCCGAAATGAGGGTGTTCATGTTGACGACATTACTTTTTGGTTGTCTCAGAAGTGTGATATTTTGAGCACCCCAGAAGCCCTGTTGGATTTAGAGTCTTTCTGGATGGCGGGGTGGAAATATAAGGTCAAATTAAAGGCTACGGATACAGGAATGGAACATATCCCTAACTCTTTTTTGTTAGGAAGAGATAGGGGAGTTTGTTTTTATGCAGGACAGCCTAGGGCCTGCTACAAATGTGGGGCAAGGACTCATCTGTCTAGTACTTGTGATAAGGCCCACTGTGATAATTGTGGGAAAATTGGTCACATAGCCCTGCAGTGTGCTAACCTAATGAAATGCCACTTGTGTGAGGATGATGGCCACATCTTTAGTGAATGCCCTTGGGCTGTTAAGAATAAGGCCTCTTGTGCTAGCCCTGAGTTATTGATACAGCAAGCACAAGACTCAACTGCTGAGAAAAAGGTGCTTCAAAATGAAAACTCTGGTCCTAAGCCAGTTCCTTTTCAGGCTGATGCCCTGATTCAGGCCCCCCAGCCGGAGGTGGTTCCAGATGACAAGCTTGCTGCTCCTTCTATGGTGATAGAAGACCCTATTAGTTCCCTTTTAACTCCAGTCTGTTATAAGGAACCTGCTGTCCTTAGGAGTGAGGTAGTTGATAGCAAGGTTTCTTTGCCGGTAACTAGAAGGCGTTCCTCTAGGAACAACAAACCTCCTGTTACTTTAAACTCTCCAGTACTTAGTGAACATGATAACACCTATGCTGTTTTGTTCTTGCCAGATGAAGGTTCTGATATGGATCATGGGGAGATGGATTCTCAATCAGTAGAGAATAATCAGCCTTCCAGGGGAGTGAGTCAAGGGGACTATAAAAATGAAAAAAGGAAAAATGAGAGTTTTTTTTTTTGCTAACACTATTTTGTTTTTTCCTGGCTTAAATTCCTTATGGTTGGTTTTTCAATTGGGTCTTTAAACATCCACAGTATTTTAAATCCAGTTAAACGACAGGCTGTTTTTTCTTTTATTCATGATTCTGGTTTTGATCTATTTTTTTTACAGGAAACATGGATGTGTTCAAGGGAACAGCTTTTGTCATTTAAAAAACACTGGATTTGGGGTCCCTCTTATTGGTCTTTTGGCCCAGACTGTGCAGATGGGTTGGGTATTTTGTTTGGTTCATTTGATTTTTCTTTGATAAAGTTAATGGATTTGATTCCGGGTTGCTTGCTGATGTTAGATGGCACATGGAAACTTTCTGCTTTTCATTTTATTAATGTTTATGGGCCTCAAACCAAAGCTGACAGAGTGGGTCTTTTGAAAATGGTTCAACCATACTTAGTTTCCTCCTATATGATTGTTTTAGGAGGTGACTTTAACTGTGATATTGTTAGGGATCATGTGAAAGGTGTGACGAAAAGGAAAGTGTATTGTGACTCTAATATGTTAACTTTAATCGACCCGGCAGGTTTAATAGATTGTAGTATATACAACAAAGGTTCGAGGTTTACATATTTCAGGGGTAGTTTTCGAACTACTATTGATCACTTTTTTCTTTCCCAAAATTTTCCTAAAGGGCAGTTCTCCATCATTCCCTCTGAATTTTCTGACCATTTGCTTTTAAAATTTACTATTGGAAATTTTAGTCATAAATCCAAGATTAAAAGCAGATGGAAATTAAATCCATTTTTACTGACATCTTTGGAACGTCAGAAGCAGCTTACTACTTTGCTGTCTGCTAGACTCTCGGTCTATTGTCTATATGACGATATAGGAAAATGGTGGTTAGATTCCAAAAAAGATATACAAAGTTTTTTTAGTAACTATTGTAAATCTTTGGAAAACAAACGTTTTTTAAAATATCTCTCTCTTCGGACTCAGTTGCAACACCTATATTCCATTTCATATCTTACAAAATGTGATTATTCTTTCCAAATTAATAAAATTAAAAAAGACATGTTGATGTATCAATATGATAGAGCTGCAATTATAGCCGTAATGCTTTCTAGCGGAACCCAGAAGTCACCTGTTGGGGATCCCTATGAAGCCTGTAAAAAGATTCTTTCAGATATGTCTCCGGATTCTTTACTGGATGCAAATGGAAATTTGGTTGATTCTGTTTTAGATTTGGAAAATCTCATTAAATTCCATTATCAATCCTTAGAACCTATGGAAGCTTCTTCTGGAGAGAAGATTTCAGAATATTTGGGAACTTTTGAAACTCCAGTTGTTTTGCAAGAGGCTTTGCTACTGTTGAAACAGATTACAGTAACAGAGGTTGAAGAGGCAATCCATAGTCTTAGTGCAGGTACTTCTCCGGGACTGGATGGTCTCCCAAATAAATTTGATAAAACTTGCATATCTCAGATCTCTGTCATTTTACATGCTGTTTTTTTGTTTTGTTTTTTTTTTTCCAACAAAAAAAGATCCTGGTTTCTTTTTCTGAGGGGTTATTAATTTATTTATTTATATCAAGAAATAGAACTGACATCTCCAATTGGAGACCAATCATTTTATTGAACTCTGATTACAGAATTTTGACCCATATTCTTAACACTCGACTCAAGATCTATGCTTCCTCAGTACTCTCAGTACTACAATTTGGTGGACTTCCTGGAAAAAAGATTCAAGATGCCCTCGTTATTATTAGAGATTTTATTGAAGTTTTACTGATGATGGGTCAAAAAGGCTGTATACTGTCTTTAGATCAAGAAAAAGCATTTGATCGTATTGACAGGGGTTTTTTGTTTGCTACATTGGCTAAATATGGGGTTCCCTTTGCCCTTATCAAGTTTATAGAATCATTATATTCTCCAGTCTATGTGAAAGTTCTTTTAAAAGGGCAAATCACGAATGGATTTAAGATCCTGACAGGTGTTAGACAGGGATGTCCTCTTAGTCCTTTACTTTATTTATTTTCTATTGACCCCTTACTTCAACTCCTGGCAAAAATGAAGTTAAATAAATTATCAGGATGGGGAACTTTTGCCAACCTCTCAGTAATAGCATATGCGGATGACATTTGTGGGTTTTTCTCCCACTTAGATCATATTTCTGTGTTTTTGCAGGAGCTGTACAAATATGCAGGTGTTTTTAACTCTAGGCTTAATGTTTCAAAATGTAAAGGGTTAATGATAGGCCCTTGGGATTTCAATTCATGTCAGGTATCAGGGATTAATATTTCCAAACAGCCTATAGTTATTTTGGGTATTAAGTTTGGTGCAACTAACCTTCCCTTGGAAAATTGGGAGTCAGTGCTGCTAAAATCTCAGGCTAAAGTGAGGAGATGGCAGTTTTGGAAGCTTTCCAAGCTTAAAAGAATACAGATATTGAAGAAATTTATAGTTCCTCAATTGCAATTTGTAGCGTATATTTTTCCTCTCCCTTCCTCTTTGGAGACTACTTTATATGGGATGTTTTTTTCAGACGCTCTGGGGCAATAAACTTAACCCTGTTAAACATTGTTGCACCTACTTAAGCAAAAAGCAAGGAGGACTGGGTATGATTGAACCATTAATTTTCTTTCATTCATTATTTATTTATCATACGGTTTTGTACAGCATTTCCTCCATTTCTGATGGAGTCAGAGGGGTGGTACAGCAGGTCTTGGTACAGTATGTATCTAAATGGCTTGATATAGCACCAAAGCTCCATTCGAGACTTCAAATTCCAGATTACTTTTACCCCATGGCTCAAAAACTGTATAAATGGAAAATTTCTCAGACTGAGACTTTACAAAATTCCAGGAAAAAAATTTATTTTTCTTTATTGGCTCACTTATACCCTCCTGAACCCAGTTTTAAAGATTGTCCCCCAGCACTTACTGGGCATGTTTTGAAACAGCTTACAAACATTAGGGTGCCTGCCACTATGTGGGAGATTTTATGGCTCACACTTTACAGTAAATTGAACATTAGAGGAAATGCTAAACATAAAAATCTGGCTTAAAGAAATTGTCCTTATTTGGCATGTATCAGCGTGGAGGAAAATATGTCTCATTTTTTGTTAAATTGTTCATATTCAAAGCCTCTTAGGCCTTTCTCACAGATAAATGGCATATGAATTGGTTGCTTAGTTTAAATTATGACACTTTAGTTTTAGGCCTTTTGCCTACTGAGAATGTTGACCTCCATCTGGAAACTTATTTTATTTTTTTATGTTGTTTAAGGTTTTACGTGTGGCAAGCTCGTTGCCAATGGGTTCTCTCCCAGAAATTGATGTCATACCATGTTTATAGGTTTTGGTTGCCCAGGCAATGACTGCAGTGTATCACTTGGATATATTACATTATTCTAGTGCTAAGGTATACAGATGGTGGAAAGGTTTTCAAATTTTTGTAAAGTATAAGCAATCTTAGTTGATTTTTCTTTTTTTTCTTTCTCTTCTTCTTTTTTTTTCCTCCTTTCCCCTTTTTTAGGGGTTATATTCATTTGTTTACATGCTGTTGATTTTCTGGCTATATGTATATTATGTGATTTTCAATAACCCCCCCCCCTACTCTTTTTGATAAGTGCCATGGAGCCTTTAACATCCACCTGAACTACCACCAATCCAGGCAGATGGGACCTCGGTTTAACGTCTCATCCGAAAGACGGCACCTCAGAAGTGCAGCACCCCTCTCATGCTGCACTACAGTGTCAGTACTGGGATATTAACCCAAGTGCCAGATGTGGGGAACTGAACCCACAGCCCTCTGATCTCCTGGCCTCAGAGGCAATATACGATGTTCCACATGGTCCCGTATACTTAATAGCTGCAAAGAGGCATTCCTTTTCTACATTTGAAGCACCAGAAGCCATTAAAAAGTCCTTATTATCAATAATGTCTCTTGCAGTCTCTTAGCTTATACACTTTGTACCAGACAGCAACGTCCCAAATGTAAATACCAAAGATATCCACTGAGAAATTTGTGTACTTACTTTGTAGATGTATCAGTGACTTCTCAGCTAGTAATAATGTATGCTTAGATCACAGTAGTTCAACTCTCAAAGGTAAATGCATTATCTAGCACTGTAATTTTATTTGAATCATAATTTTTTAAACATCAACTGTGCACTTCAGCATGCACTTTCATAAATATTACATTTTGTCAATTACAATTTACTAGAGAATTTTTTTTCTTTCATTTCCAGTGTTCCTTTCAAAGTCTACTTTGTCATGTATATGAAAAGTCTATATAGAAAGCATTTGCCTCTCCTAAGTTAACCTCATGGTGCTTTTCCTTATGACATCATAGTGCTCACCATGACAACAGACTGTGATACCACAAATGGCAATTGTGAGGTGAGTAGGTGAGAGACAGGTACATTTAGAAAGACTTAATTAAATATACACTGTATTATCTACCATATTTAGTAGACCAACAGCAAGGAAATGTACAAAAATAACCAACAAACTAGAAAATAGTACATTTAAAACATCATCGTTAGAAATCTAGTGATTTTAAGCTTTTTATTAAAGTACAGAGCTGCTGTTTAGAAACAAAACCATACCTGCTTCTAAGGAGATGCAATCAGTACAAAAGGAAATGGGTGAGACATACTGTACAAGACTACACACAAGAGTGCAATAGCTAGAATGCTGCCATTGAAAGTATCTAAAATCATAAAAAGAAACAGTAACATTGTAGCCATTTGACAATATATAATCAAAGCAACATGATCTATTACAAAGCCCCTTTATATCACATGAAATGCTTAAAATCAGTTTCACAACTTACTCCAAGTGGTTTCAAAGTGTCCATGATGAAAATGTACCTTGTTTCATTTTGTGGGAGTCTTGACACTCTGTTTGCAAACTATCTATGGCAAGACCCTCTCAATTCCTGCTAATGAAAGGATCATTAGGTCTCAATTATATTTTCCCAAAAATGTGAATTTAAGGGGTATCGTCTCTTGCTTCTATAATGCCCCTGATAGTCCCCAATATGCATACCCTCAGTTGGTGTAGTGTATCTGCAAAACAGATCTATATTATAAGAGCAGCAAAGTGTATGGTACAGTTTATGAACCCTTTAAAGTCTCTCTGATTGACATATGTACATATGAATATACAACAAAGCCAGCAGAATAAGGCCATTAGGTTATCAACAGATTCACAGAGCAGTAAACTAGGAGGAGCCAGTTTATGTATCAGGTTTGTTTTCTTTCAAAGTTGCTGTGGACTAACGACTAACAAGCATGTCAGGATGTCCCCTTTTCAGAAACTAATCCTAGGTTTCTTCTAGATAATCTACATCAGCTGGGGTTCTCTACATAAAATGGCCCAGTTTTTGTGTATGATGTTACCTATATATCCTCACAGCTGGTCCTTGCTCTCTTGGTAGTGGAAAAATGAACACCACACTCGATGATTTCACTTACTCGAACCTACTTGTGGCACAATGCAAACATTATGACATGTCTCCTTTGCTACTCCCTAAGTTTATCTTATGCCTGGCTGGTGACTATGACATAAAACACACCTGACTGTTCATGCTTCTGGTACCCCTATTCTCACACAGAAACTGTGGTACCTTGTGCTTCTAGCCATACTATTATCTGGGGACATCAAAACTAACCCAGGCCCCCAGTCCCCCACTGCAGTGCAGAACATGGACTGGTCAGATGCTAAAGGCGTTTGCATTGCTCATTTAAACATCAGAAGCATTCTCTACAATTTTGCTGAACTTGAGGCGTGGACCTCTACCTATGACCCAGACATTCTCTGTCTGACAGAAACATGGCTTAAGCCTTTCACTCCTGACTTTTCATGCTTTATTCCTAATTATACTCTGCTGATAGGCTGTTAAGCAAGACAGGGGGTGGAGTTGCGCTGTATTTCAAAAATCACCTGAATTAATCCCCTGTGCCACATTCTGATATCTCTACCTGTGAATTGTTGCATGCCCTTCTTCTCCTTGGGGCTAATAAACTTCACATAGTATGTGCCTATAATCCTCCAAAAGGAGGTCAATCAGGCTGTGCTGAGTTGCTGGAGCACTGTACTTTGGTCGCTGTCCAAAATGAGTTAATTATTCTTGGTGACCTCAACCTTAACTGGTTAGGGAAAAATAACCCCCACCCCCAATATCCTTAGTGCATGGTTATAATATGCACCAGATGATAAAAGATTTTACCAGGTTGGCTAAGACTCCTGCATCTGGCACACTAATTGATTGGATACTTACAAATCGACCAGACAGAATTACTGCCTCAGGTGTACTCACAGATTCAATAAGTGACCACTACCCTGTTTTTTGCATCTGGGGAACCTCAGTGATCACTGCTCCATCGCTGCGCTATATCGCTTTCCATGATTTTGCCAGACTTGATCAGGCAAGTTGCCTACAAGATATCTTTTCCATAAACTGGGCCTCTGTTTACCAGTCCCATGTTGCTGAGTCTGCTGTTGATCTTTTTATTTCAATGTTCCTATCCCTTCAGGACATACACATGTCTAAATGCACATGGCATGTTCAGGTTAAGCAGACTAGGTGGCTGCATAAAGAACCTCTCACCTCCCTCCGGTCCCATGACAAGAGTTGGAACCACTTTAAAAACTCAGGTCATCAAATTGATTATAACACTTACAAAACACAGCACAATGTGTGCAAAAAACAAATAAGACTTGCAAAGGTCTACTGACTGAAGCTGCAGGGGACCCCAAAAAATTCTGGGTGCCTGTGAAATCCTTTCTGGGAACAAACCAGTCATATCATACTAATGATATGGTCCTTGATGGAGTCCACTGCAATGACCTTCATTGCAAACTCCTTCAATAAAATCTTTGCTGACCTATCAAAATGCACTGCTTTATTTCCAGCAAATCAAAGTTCACCACCCTTCTTAGAAACCAGTATACCAAAACATCTTCCCTTCTATTTCAAAACTATACCCAAAGCTGATATCCTAACACTTCTCAGCTCCATCTCTGACAACACTAGTGTAGGCTCAGATAGCCTTGGGCCTAAACTTTTGAAGCTAGCCATTCCCTATATTGCTGCTCCCCTGACCAAAATCTTTACGATGTCTCTTTGCCATGGACATGTTGCAGACAGACATTTGGAAAATTGCAAAAGTCACCCCAGTTTTCAAGATAGGGGACAGAAAGGACATTGCCAATTACAGGCCCATAGCCATTCTATCAGTACTTAATAAAATCCTTCAGAAAATAGTGGCCACCTAGGTCACCGAGTTCCTCTCTAAATGCAATCTGTTATCTCCTACCAGCATGACTTCCACTGCACTGCTCCAACTCACAAATTATATCCTGACTGCGACGGATTGAGGCCTCATGACTGGTGCAGTGTTCATTGACCTTTCAAAGGTGTTTATTCTTGTTGATCACCCCCTCCTGATTGCTTGCCTTACTTCTCTTGGCTTCTCAGCACAATCTGTCAAATGGTTCAGTAGCTACCTAACTAATAGAAGCCAACAGGTGAAATTTAACTCTGTGGTATCTGATTCTGTACCTATAAATGTAGGTGTTCCTCAAGGATCCTTTTTGGGCCTCTTCTTTCTCAGTTTTCATAAATTATATATCCCCAACTCACCTCGTCATTTCGAACCCTCCTGCTGCTTCATAGACAGTGATGGCCATGCAAGTTCCTACAGGGTTTCTTTAATTGTCTACTATTTACACAATTTTGAATTTAAATTCAAATTCCATTTTCAACATAGTAACATAATTTTCAACAACAAGTGTTCAACAAGATTATGTTTATAAGTGCAGTTCTTTTTTTTCTTCCATTTAGTTTTGATTGACTGTTATTTAAAAAACTCTGCATAGCAATACTCATTTAAATAGTCCACATTTTTCAAATATTGTGGGTGAGGCCCTGTTATGCATATGTGGTCCTCACATTCTGGCAAATTCTAAATGTTAATTCATTTATCCCAATGCCATGTGGCTCAGTACAACAAACACACAGCTTTTCAATTCTGGTAACCAGTATGTAGTGGACAAGAATACCAATGACTGTAAAGAAAAATTTTTTTTTCTAACAGCCATACTGATACTGTACATACAGTAACAACCCCATTCTGTCATAACTTATAAAAACTATTTATCACTACATCTGCTCATACAAACCCACTTCTCATATAAAAAAACACCCTTGTAATTTCTTTAATTTATGTCTAAGTCCTGCTATCCTGAATAAATATCTGACCATCATATCACTCCCCTCACACCCCTAAGTTGCCTTACCTGATCCTCACATCTTTCATCTGACCCACTGCCATCCTAACCTTGAGCACTGCCATGCACACTAACTCTGCAGCTGTCATAAAACAAGCCACAAGGTTGGCTGGCAATCTCATCCTACACAAGCAATTGTGATCTCTTACCATGATTAACAAACATTGTCACACAGGATTCAGCAAAACACTGGAGCCTCAAATTACAACAAGCATTTGTCAATGCCAAATGTTGATTGAGTTGGTCCATTGAGCTCGCTCACTGCCCCCTGTCACTCATTCATTCTGTTTCTCCCAGTGCTGCAGGCTGCTCTTTTGTGCTGGGCTCTTGCCTGCATTGGCACAGTTCTCTGCCCACAAAGAAATCTTCAGCTGTCCCTACAGAGCTCCGTTGAGGTGGCTCACTCCCCCCTCTGTCACTCGCTCATTCTGTTTCTCCTGACGCTGCAGGCTGCCCTTTTGTACTGGGCTCCTGCCTCTGTTGGTGGCTTTTTCTGCCCGCAAAGAAATATTCAGCAGTCCCAACACAGGTCCATTGAGCTTGCTCACTCCCCCTCTCTCACTTGCTCATTCAGTTTCTGCCGGCGCTGCAGGCTGGCCTTTTGTACTGGGCTCCTGCCTGCATTGCCACCTTTTTTGTGCCCACAAGGAAATCCACAGCAGTCATGATAGAGCTCCATTGAGCTCGCTAACTCCCTCACTCACACTTACTCATTGTGTTTCACCCGGTGCTGCAGGCTGCCCTTTTGTACTGGGAATCTGCCTGCATTGGCACCTTTTTCTGCCCACAAAGAAATCCGCAGCTGTCCCGACAGAGCTCCATTGAGGTTGCTCACTCCCCCTGTCTCACTCACTTATTCTGTTTCTCCTGGCACTGCAGGCTGCCCTTTTGTACTGGGCTCCTGCCTCTGCTGAAACCCTTTTCTTCCCACAAAGCAATCTGCAGCTGTCCCGACTGAGCTCTGTTGACCTCACTCACTCCCGCCTCTTAGTCGCTCATTCTGTTTCTGCTGGCGCTGCAGGCTGCCCTTTTGTACTGGGCCTCTGCCTGCATTGGCACCTTTTTCAGCCCACAAAGAAATCCGCAGCTGTCCCGACAGAGCTCCGTTGAGGTCGTTCACTCCCTCTGTCTCACTAGCTCATTCTGTTTCTCCTGGCTGCAGGCTGCCCTTTGTAGTGGGCTCCTGCCTCTGTCAGCACCTTTTTCTGCCCACAAAAGAAATCTGCAGCAGTCATGATAGACCTCCGTTAGCTCAGCACCCCCTCTCTCACTCGCTCATTCTGTTTCTCCTGGTGCTGCAGGCTGCCCTTTTTACTCGGCTCCTGCCTGCGTGGCACCTTTTCTGCCCACAAAGAAATCTGCAGCTGTCCCAACAGAGCTCCATTGAGGTGTCGCCACGCCCCTGTCTCACCTCTCGCTCATTCTGTTTCTCCTGGCACTGCAGACTGCCCTTTTGTACTGGTCACCTGCCTCTGTTGGCACCTTTTCTGCCCACAAAGAAATTTGCAGCAGTCCCAACAGAGCTCCATTGATCTCACTCACTTCCCCTCTCTCACTCGCTCATTCTGCTTCTGCTGGTGTTGCAGGCTGCTGTTTTGTACTGGGCTCCTGCCTACATTGCTGTACTTTTCTGCCCACAAAGAAATCTGCAGCAGTCACGATAGAGCTCCATTGAGCTCGCTCACTCCCCCTCTCTCAGTCACTCGTTCTGTTTGTCCCACCGCTGCAGGCTGCCCTTTTGTACTGGGCCCCTGCATGCATTGCTGCCTTTTTCTGCCCACAAAGAAATCTACATCAGTCCCAACAGAGCTCCGTTGAGCTCCACTTACCCCTCCCTCACTTGCTCGTTCTGTGTCTCCGCGCTGCAGGCTGCCCTTCGTACTGGGCTCCTGCCTGCATTGGTGCCTTTTCCTGCCCACAAAGAAATCTACAGCAGTTCTGACAGAGCTCAGTTGAGCTGGGTCACCCTCCCATCTCTCACTCGCTCGATCCTAATCTGTCCCAAACATTGATTTCCCACAGCGACTGCAGTATTCTGAACCGGAATTGTGAAAACACATTTCAGCCAGGATGTTAAAAATGACAGCTGTACTGTTGATAAGGAGGTGTGAAAAAATGGCAGTGTTGAAAATCTAGCGTGAAAATATTACTAATTTGCGAACTTACAAGGGTGCATGGAAACTGCACAACGCACGCATGTAACACAGTCATTTTATGGAGTTTCATCACACAACTTTCAACACATGCATTTTAGGACCTCTGCTCATGAACAGTGTCAGTGTGTTTTTCTTAATGTGTCCCGAATACTGATTTCCCACAGCGACTGTGCTATTGTGTGTCGGAAGAGCAAAAACACATTTCAGCCAGGATGTGAAAAGTGACAGCTGCACTGATCGTAAGGAGGTGTGGGAAAATGGCAATGTTGAAAATCTGGAGTGAAAATACTGCAAAGTTGCGAAGGTACAAGCGTGTGTGGAAACTGGGCAATGCACATTCATAACACACTCATTTTAAGGACATTCATCACCAAATTTTTAACATAGGCATTTGAGGACCTCTGCTAATGAACAGTGTTACTATCATTTCCATAATGTGTAGCAAACATGGATTTCCCACAGCAACCACGCTATTCTGCGCCGGAACTGCGAAAACACATTTTGGCCAGGATATGGAAAATGACAGCTGTACTGTTTATAAGGAGGTGCAGAAGAATGGCAATGTTGAAAATCTGGAGTGAAAATATTATTAATTGACGAAGTTAATAGCATGTGTGCAAACTGCACAACACAAGCTCGTAACACAGTCATTTTATGGAGTATCATCACCAAATTTTCAACATAGGCATTTTAGGACCACTGCTCATGAACAGTGTCACTGTCATTTTCTAATTCTGTCCCAAACACTGATTTCTCACAGCGACTACGATATTCTGAGCCGGAAGTGCAAAAACACATTTTGGCGGGATGCAAAACATGACAGCTGTACTGTTCACAAGGAGGTGTGAAAAATGGCAATATTGAAAATCTGGTGTAAAAATATTGCACATTCGTGAAGATTACATGCATGCGTAGCAACTGCACAATGCACTCATAAAACAGTCATTTTGGGATTTTTTCCACCAAATTTGCAACATAGACTTTTTTGAGAGCCCACCTCATGAACACTGGCACTGTTGATTCGTGAATTGGTCCAAAGGGATTCCGCTACAGTGACAGCGAAATCAATTTTCGGGCTGAATAACACCATAACAGTGACAGAATTCATGAGAAGGAGTCCCAAAACCCCATGTTGAAAATTTGCTGTCAAAATTCCAAAAAATGCCTGAGATATGCATCAAAGTTGAAAAAGCCCTATTCATTCCATTTTACAGCTTACCAGCATTTCCTCAGTTCGTGGTTGGCTTTGAAGAGTGCAGACGTGTTCCTGGTCCACTGAAGATCATTGCTCTGGACTCCGGAGGTAAGTATGGTATGAGGTGGGGTGGGGAGGCAGGGTTCGCAGTGGACGGGCTTGGGTTGTGGAAGGGGATAGGGAGACAATGAGAGACAGTTTTTTTTTTTTACAGGTTTAAAAAAAAAACTGAGGGACAGTTTTTTCTTTACAGGGGCATTGAGCACACTGGGCTGGGCTCCAAGCATGCCACCTGAATATTCTGGGGGTGTGGGTGCAGCTGAAAGGGGATTGGGCACCAAGGGGGACTGGGCACCCCCTTTGCACAACACTCCCACTACTCTTTCGGAGGGGACCTCTTGTCGATGGGGAGTGGGTTCCCACATCAGCACATCAAACAAGAAGGGGGACATAATGCCAATGGGGAGTGGGCTCCCCTGTTGGCAAGTCAACAAGCACCAGGGATGGACGCTGACGGGGATTGGGGCCCCTGTCATCAAAAACACACTGCTGTGGGGAAGGGCACATGCTGCCAAGGGGGATTGGGCACCCCCTTGGCACTGGGGCCAGATTAATACTGTTTGTGAACATGGCGGCAAGGTGCTGCCATGTTGACAAACAATATTACAGTAGCAACGCTCCACCCAGCAATGATGGGTCCACCTTCTTACAGTCAGCAATCACTAACACTGCAATTACAAGGCAGCCCCTGATTACAGTGGCGAAAAAGTTTCAAGGTTGTGGGATGCTGGCAGAACTAGTGTCAGAAGCAGCATGCCATGGCATTGGGGAATGCTGTCAATATGTTTCTTGCGCATACACAATCAATATAAAAAGTAAAGGTGAAAACTAACACAAGGCAATGGGATTGGGATTCCAACAAGAAGCGCAAGATGCACTAATGAAAACAGGACTGACAGAGCCATCTAGTGACAGAAACATGAAGCATCAGCTAAAGAAAATAATTACTAACACCAAAAGCATTTTAAAAGTTTTTTTTTCATTTTTGTTAAATTATTTTTGTTTGTTTTTTAATCCATTTTATAAGAGTAATAAGAGACTTGAGGGTGTGGGTTTATATTCATGAACCACACGTTCAGGTAGTTGAAGGGACTTAGCGCTAGCATTGCACAACTCAAAACACTCTGCGACACGTGGTTCAGGGAAATAAATCCACACCATGCCTCTCAACCTTTTGTCCCCCAGATGTGGAACATTGCCTCTCAAAATGTGAAACAAATGAGCAAAATGTGGAACACTTAATCAAATCTTTACCTAAGAAGTTCAGAACACTGTTAAAATGTTTGCATTTATGTTCAGAAAGGCTGTTAGAAATTGAATAATATATGTTTTGCATCATTTACTACAGATTTTTGCTTTCAAATGTTAACACTGAACGTGGGACAAGTCCTCACAATGTGGAACAGGGAACTTTTGTGAAGTAAAATGAGGAACGTTCCTCATAATGTGGTACAGTTGAAAAGTATGATCCACACTCTGTTGTGTTTTATTGCTAACTTAATGTATATACATCAGTCATGGTAGCATGATGAAAGCTTGGCATTACTGTGATGTGTGACCTAAATTAAATGTAAAATATACATGCAACATCACGGGTGTTGCTGCCATCAGCTGCTGGAGGTTCAACATTCAGAGACAACATCCAGTAA
This sequence comes from Neoceratodus forsteri, assembly GCA_016271365.2. Classification (NCBI taxonomy): domain Eukaryota; kingdom Metazoa; phylum Chordata; order Ceratodontiformes; family Ceratodontidae; genus Neoceratodus; species Neoceratodus forsteri. The sequence goes on along the minus strand of CM028133.1, from coordinate 590,246,358 downwards.
TGAGGGTGGTTTACTTTTTGTCGTTTTGTCCTATATGTCTGTTTAAAAAAATGCATCATGACATATTAACTTCTGCAGGAAACAACACATAAACTCTCATCAAAACCCAACTTAAGTTACTTAGCAATGACAGAACATTCAAACTAGAAGGAAAGGGATTCTTTTATATATTTTTATAACACAGGAATTATTTTTATGGGGCTAAATATTGCAGTACGCCATATGAGGCTCATTTTTTTCAAGTGCTTGTGGCCAGCCTTGAAAATGGTGAAGAAAATACACAGTCCATGCTAGCACAAAATACTGATCATGAACAGCAGATAAAAGCTAAAAACAATTTTGACGTGAAAGGAAAGAAAGGTCTTAGTTGATGGTTCAAATATCCTTGCTGTGGAGATAAGCTTAGCAGAGTATATCTTTATGCTGTACAGTACATTTGATAACTAGTTAAAAATTAAATATATTTTTTTAATTTTTATTTTATTTTAACATCAGTTTAAAAACCTTTGAGCCAGAGGCTCATTTACAAAGGTACCTTGTCGAAAGGAAGACAGAACATACATACATGAAGCAATCCAAAAATACTGTACAGTAATAAGACACCGGCAAATAGCAGGCAAGGCGAGACAGTCAGCAACACAAATTAACAATAGGCAAAGTCACATTGCAGGTGATGAGTGTCATAACACCATTGTCAGTTAAACGAGATGGGAAATGCAAAACCCCAAATTATCTATCTTTTTTAATTTTGTTTTCCATTAGCTTATCATCGAGGATGGTGGGGACAGGTGGGGGGTCAGGGGCAGTGGCAGGAGTGTGAGGCGAGCAAGTGATTTTTTAGGCAGTATTTGAAACTAGCGAGTGAGGGGGCATCAGTGATGCCCGCTGGGAGGGAGTTGTACCAGGAGGGGGATCTATAGGAGAAAGCCCTTTGGCCCTTGTGGTCCGTACCCTTGGGATGACCAGGGCAGTTTTGCTGGAGGCGCGGGTGTGAACTGTGGGGTTGGATCGGCGAATAGAGTTGGCAAGGCATGGCGGGGAAAGACCATGGAGGGCTTTGTAAGTAACTTGGCAAGTTAGGAACAGGAGGCACTCATCGAGGTTGAGTAGGGAGGCCATGGAGTAAAGTTGACAAGTATGGGTGAGTCTATGGGCACTGCTAATAAGTCTACATGCTTTGTTAAGCATTAGGCGAACCTTTTGAAGGGCTGTCTGGTCAGCTGCGCCATATACAGGAAGGCCGAGTCAACTAGTGAGAGCACCAAGAGGTGACAGCTGCCAAGAGAGTTTGCGGGAGGCATTTTTGTGCCGGTAGAGGATACCCAGCCAAGCATTGGAGGCAGAGGTCAAAGCAGAGATGTGGTTATGAAAGGAGAGAGCAGGATCAAGATTATGCCAAGGTATTTATAAGAGTGCACAAGTTCCAAGGGTGATTCGCAAGGAGGAACAGAGAGAGAAAGTTGCTGGACTTATTTTGGGGGTGAGTAAAAGCATAGATTTAGTTTTCTTGAGGTTGATGACAAGACGGTGGTCAGAGAACCAGTTTTCAGCTGAGGTGTAGGCACGCTGGAGGAGTTTTGACTGAGATGGGGTTACTGTCAGAGACAAAGAGAACTGCGTCGTCCGCATAGAGAAGGATCTTTCCAGTGCATGCATTGGGCAGGGAATTGAGAAAGAGAGAGAAGAGTAAGGGCCCAAGAATGGAGCCCTGGGGAACACCTGAGCGAATTTGGCAGGTAGAGGATAGAGTGCCACCAACCCGCACACATTGGGAGCGGTTGGTCAAGTAGCTAGCGCACCAGGAGACAGGACCAGAGACAAAGCCCATACTGGCAAGGGTGGCTAATAGTAGAGGGTAAGAGAGCGGTATCAAGGCTTTCGATGGGTCTATATATACCGCCCAGCGAGGAGCCAGCATCTAGTGAGTTATGAAGGAAGTTAGCAAACTCCAGGAGAGCAGTATTGGTGCTATGACCAACTCTGAAACCATGTTGTTCAGGACAGAGGACCTCATATTTTGTGAGGTAAAGTGAGATTTGGCTGGCAACTATTTTCTCCAAGGCTTTAGAGAGGGGGGAGAGGATGGAGATTGGCCGGTAGTTGCCTGTGTGTGTTCTATCATCACCTTTGTGAATAGGGGTAACAGTGGCGACCCTCCAGATGATGGGGAATTGCCCCAAGCAGAGGGACTTATTAAAGAGGCAAGTAATGGGTGAGATGACCTGATCCAGGACCTGACGTAGGAGACAGGGATCAAGGGAGTCATTGCCGATGGAGTTGCACTTTAGGGCTTTTTGTAGCAGGGCCTAACCTCATGGGTGGTCACAGTGCAGGAGGAAAGGGGGCGGAGATGGGAGGGGCAGACATGGGGAGGGGATCAAGAAGTTGCACGGAGCACTGCACTAAGGTCAGTGAAGGAGTTGTTGAGGTGTTGTAATGAGAGCAGGGTCGGTGGAGGTAGTCCCATCAATGTTAAGATGCGATGGGGGAGTGAGCGCGCCACCATTTAGCTGCTTGATATTGTCCCAGTAAGGACCTAGGGTTGCCCAGGAGGAGGTAAGAGTAGCATTGTAATAATCTGCCTTAGCTTTTTGGACAGCCCACGTGACACTCATTCCGGCAGATACGTAGGGCCAGTCTGTCAGCTGGGCGGCCAGTTTCAATGGCCAAGTGCCACAGGTTGTCACGCTGCTTGAGAAGTGTGCGTAGGGTAGGGGTAATACAGGGGGTGTGCCTTACTTTAGATCTAAGTGGGGTAAATGGTGCTTAAGTGTCACAGGCAAGGTTAAAGGTGTGGACAAAGAAGGCTAGCGCCTTGTCAATATCAGGGGTGTTTAGTAGTGGGGACCAATCAGTGCCAGCTAGGTGGTGTTTTAAGTCTTTTAGCCCACCAGGTCTAAACCGATGACGGCGGGTGGTGAGAAACGGGGGCTTGGGCAGGGAGGTTGACCAGAAGAAAAGAACTGGGGAGTGGTCACTAAGGCAATCTGGGAGGATTTGAAGCGTTGTGGACGCCGGCTGGGCCTGTTAGTGAGAACCACATCCAGAAGAGTGCCTGTGCCCGTGCTAGGATTTAACCTGGTGGGTTGCGAGACTAATTGTGTCAGATCAATGGCAGTGAATGCCTCACGGGAGGTAGACCCCATAGGAGATAGCCAATTGATATTTAGATCACCTACCAGGATTTGGTCAGAGGGGTTAGGTAGGGAGGTGATGTAGTCAACAAGGGGGCCCAGTGCCTGAGCTTGATTTTTTGGCGGTATGTAGGCAGTAGTCAGGAAGATTGGGGCCCTAGCGGGGTCAGGAGACAACTTTAGGGTTAGGGCCTGGGCATTATAATCAAGGATGGGGGGGAGGGCTAGACTATGAAGTGGGTCTTTAACAAAGATGGCACAACCACCACCCCTCCTACCGATTCTGTCCAGCTGATGGAGGGAGTAGCCTGGGAGAGAGACCTGGGCATCAGAGGTGGAGCTGGACAGCCAGGTTTCAACTAATGCAATCACATCAGGATTATGAACAGCCACCCAGCATTGTAGGGAGTCCAGTTCTTTGAGGAGGCTACAGATATTAATAGATGCGATACACAGTCCAGTTGATTTCCAAGGGGAAACATTGGGGACAGGCCCAGGATTGGGATGGATATTGCCAGAGAGGAGCAGAAGGAGGAGAGCCGCCCTAGGAAGGAGGTAGCGGTGGAGAAATTTATGCCGGATGGGGGAGGGGTAAGGGGAGGCAGTACAAGGGATAGGCAGGGAACCACAGACGGGGAATGCTAGCATGAAGTGATAGAAGCGTGAGCAGGGGGTGGGAGAGGGGAGGCCAGGTGATGGTGGGGATGTATGGAGAGTGCAGGGTATGTGTAGGAGGCTGGGGGCTGGGGGGCAGGGGGCAACTGGGGACACAGGTATAGCTGTGTTGTGGGTAGAAGGTAGTCATAGGAGAGGCAAGGAAGATAATAAGGAGGAGCGGGAGAGGGGAACAAGCCTGATCAGGGAGGATAGTCATATTAGGTGTGGAGGGGATACAGCAGTGACCTGCTGAAGTGGACTTGGAGCCCCCGGTGGAAGCACACAGTGACAGTATAAGGAGGAATGAAGGAGAGCTGGGAAGGGAGTAGAGGAGACAAGCACCACCTAGAGGTCACCCTGTATAAACTGCAAATGGAAAAGTGGGGACTTAGGCTACGGCTACGTGACAACACAGGAAGTGACGTCAGCGTCCAGAGGCAATAAAGCAAAGGCCGCCCTGGGTGGGGGTTGGGGTGGGGGGCAGGCTAGCACCCCACAGCCGAGTCCACGGAAACAATCAGTGGGCTGTGGAGCTAGGTAGCCAGGAGTCCAACACAAAACGGTCCAAAAAATACACCCAGAGCCACGAGGTGGGAGGCCTGTTTACCTGAGAAAGATTAAAGCTGAGGTCCCGAGACGCGCTCCTGATCCTGGACCCCCGTTGTCGGAAGCGTTCTGGGGGTTGACCTGCTAGAAAAGAGGTAGAAGGGCAACAATTAGTATGGAGTGGGAAAAAATGTAGGGAGGCTAGCTGGGACAGTGATCTTAGACATGCGCAGTCAGCACAGAGCAGGACAAAGCCCAGTAAACCCCCACCAAGATGTATTACCCAATAAACTGTAAATTTCTTTCTTTTTTTTTTTTTTTTTACATAGCGAGCTTGCTACCGGAAAAAATGCTACAGGGAATGTAGTTTAGTAAATAACCCTCATAACCAACAGGTTGCCTAACAATCACATACAGCCATTCAAAACTAGCCCTGAAACAAACTAAATATGGCACTAGTGCAAACAGGCAAGGAACGGCAAACTCAGTTCATCAGCAAATACTTGCAGGTAGATCTAGGATGAACAGGTGAACATGGAAGGCAGCAACACAGCAATACGGCACCAGAGTAGTCCAGTAAAGGCGTGGTTTTGTTGCTTTCGATCCAGCCACCCTTTTAGATAGCACCCCACAGCCGAGTCCACGGAAACAATGAGTGGGCTGTGGAGCTAGGTAGCCAGGAGTCCAACACAAAACGGTCCAAAAAATACGCCCAGAGCCACAAGGTGGGAGGCCTGTTTACCTGAGAAAGATTAGAGCTGAGGTCCCGAGACGCGCTCCTGATATAATATAACAGCACTATAGTTAAAATGAAAAACATAATCAAGATACCTAACACAAGACAATACTGTACTCCCTGGTCAAAATCGTGTCTGACAGCTTCAGATGACTACTTCACACCATTCTCGAGCAAGAGTGGCGTTATGGAATGCAGGAATGAACATGTCATTGTTTAGATGGCATGCTCACACTCCCTAAATCAAAAACAGAAAGATAAAATGGACTGCTCTGATAAAAGCCATATTGTGATTTACTACTGTTTGATACATGTAAAAACACAAATAAAACACACTAACACTGTATGAAGTTGAAAAATCACAGCAATTTTATTAGTAAAAACAACAGTAGACTACCCATGGGAAAGCTTTGCTTTATTCATTTCCTGTCCTTTTTAAATTTTCTCTTGGAGCTACCCTTTCCCATCAATTAAAGTGCAACAATAATGCAGGAATGTCTTATAAGTGGGACACAGTATTAAGCCCAAATGTAAAACAGTGCCAAAATGTGGCATAATACAGAAACAAATTATTAAATGCTTAAAACAACATAGGAGTTAGTTTAGTTTATCAGTTTATTTACCTATAAAACACACTTTTCCAATTGCAACTCAAGGCACTATATACAAGAACAATTTCATTAAATAAAATTAAAGCACAGATTATACCCATAAATTACAGCAGTTCAGGTTAATTAATTTAAGGAAAAAGCTTCCATAGAGAGAAATGTCTTCAGCTCCCTTTTGAAGGCATTTACTGATGGGACCTCTCTAATTAAACAAGGAAGTGAATTCCAGAGGGTTGGTGCAGTGAATGAAAACGCTCGGGCACCAGAAGATTTTAAACATACCCTAGGAATCACAAGACAGCCCTCATCAGCTGACTGGAGAGAATGGAGTGGGCAATAAGGCCGTAGAAGGTCTTGCAGGTATCCAGGCCCCAGTCCATGCAGGGCCTTGTAGGTCAACAAACTTACCTTGAAGGTGATCTGACACCTAACAGGCAGCCAGTGCAGAGAGTGGAGCACAGGTATAATGTGACAAGACCTCAAAAGGCCAGTCAGCAATCAGTCTGCTGCATTCTGCAGTAGCTGCAGCCGGCAGAGATCAACCCTCAATAGTTCCAGGTAAAGGGCATTTGTGTAGTCAAGTTAGGTCATCATGAAATCAAGAACCAGTGATGGCAGATCATCTTGAGGGATCAGGTGTTTAATCCTGGCAATGTTGTAAAGATGGTAAAATTCACTCTGCACTATGGCTGACACTTGAGACTTAAGCATCAGTCTGCAGTCTATCACCACACCAAAATTCCTCACCTTAACCAAGGTAAGCAATTGGGAGTCCTCAAGCCTAAGCCCAGAGACTCTACCAGATTGTGCTACAGTCCTCAGAAAGCCAGATTCCACCGCTAGTACCTCTGTCTTGTCTGGATTTAACCTCGACCAGTTGACTTTCATCCAGTCTTGGATCTTGACAAGACAATGATTGAGCTTTGAGATAGCATCTTGTTGTTCGGGTGCAAAAAACAAGTATAGCTGAGTATCATCAGCATAGCAGTGAAAACTCGGCACAAACCACCTTACAATGTCCCCTAGTGGTAGCAAACACACTACAAACAACATGGGTGCTAGGACCAGCCTGGTGGCGTTGAGGGTTGAGGTGCTAGATATCACATCTCATGCCACACTGGCAACCCGTGTTCAGTAATGGACTCAAAATGCTGGGGTAGGCAGGGGAAGGGGAGGATTGAGCAGCTTGACTGGTCTCCTCTCCTGGGGTGGGTTGTGGGACTTACTTTGCTCTGCGGTGGCCCCCATTGGAGATCAGGGGCACTACATGGAATTGCGCTGTTGGGAGTGGAACATCGGTGGATATCAGCACTATGTGTGCACAGATGTCATTGCACGTCCGTGCTCCAGGGGGAAACCATACTGAGGAAAACCCCTGCTACAGGGGAGATGACAATGGGGCTTGAGTGCTGAAGCCCACATGCCTAATGCTGGCCGTTGCCTGATTTGACTCTCCCTGATCCCTGCCCATCCTGAGGGTGGTGGTGGGGGAACTAGCACCCAATCTCTTGGTTGAAGTCAAGGTTCAGGTATTCGGCAGAGGTGAGAGTGAGTGAATCCCCATCTAAAAGTGGCCCCTGTATATGGTGACCAGGAGGGGAAAAAGAGTTCACAAAAAAAAAAAAACACATTGGCATGAAAATGGAACCCTGCAGGACCTCACATGGCAGGGACAGTGGTGCAGGGGAAGAAGTTCTTAATACCATCTTCCATGACCCGCCAATGAAGAACGAGTGGAACCAGATGAGGACTGCACCAGTCAGCCCACAACAAACCCACAGGCATTCCAACAGCATTCCATGGTCTACAGTGCCAAATGCTGTCAAGAGATCGAGGAAAATAAGGATGGAGAACTTTCCTCAAGCCCTCACCACCAGAACGTCATTGAGCACCCAAACCAGGGCAGTCTCAGTTCTATGCCTTTTCCTAAAATTAGACTGGAGAGGGTCGTAGAGTTGACAAATAGCCCTCCAGTTGAAAAGCCACCACCTTCTCAATAACCTTTCCCATAAAGGGAAGGTTAGAAATGGATCTGTAGTTGGCTAGGCAGTCGGGGTTTAGGAATGGTTTCTTTAAGAGGGGTCTCACTACTGCCTCCATAAGAGGCCCAGGAAAGAACCCCCGTTCCAGAGAACAATGGACAATCACTGCCAGAACCAGGTCAATGGAATCAACAAATCCTACAAGAAGACATGTTGGACCCGGTCCAAACTACAGTAAGTGGGCCTCAACTCCCAGATGACCTTCACAACATGTTCGTCAGTCAACTGGTTAAAGTCAGACCAAACAGGCAGAGTGCCCACAACCTCCAGCTAACCACTGCATGTCCCCATAGAGGGCAACAACTGGATCCCTGATCTGATTAAGGCAATCTGATCAGCAAAAAATTGAGCAAACTCATCATACTTTGGTTGTGAAAATGCTCTCGCAGACTGAAGACAGGCCAAGTTACACAACCTATCAACAGTCCAAAAGAGCTGAACTGGTCTGTTTATTGCTGCAGCAATCTCCCTGGACAGGAACTCTGACTTCTTACAGGAGATTGCTGCTTGATAGTTTCTATAATGAGACATCAAAATAAGCTTGTCCTCATCAAATCAGGATCTTCACCAGCACCGCTCCAACCTTTAACCCCTCATCTTCAACTACTTAAGACTCCTGTCAAACCAAGGGGGACCCTGGTGTGAAGTGAGGGGTTGAACATGGACTGGTGTGATTGAGTCGAGGGCCTCAGTGACCATCATGTTATAGGTTGACACTAATTCCCCCAGCTCATTGCAAGCACTCATTACACCTGATAGGTATAGTACCACCATAAGACCTTCTGGGGATCAAACCCTTTAAAGGGCGGTACTGGATCATCTGTGATGGGGAAGGTCTTTTGGGGGGGCTACAACCTCATGGTATGATGGGCCAACCCAACGACTGGCTCCACCATAATGTCAATGACCTCCACTCCCAGTGAGAAGACCAGGTCCAGTGAATGGCCATGTATAAGGGTTGCAGAGGTAACTAACTCTGTCGGGCCCAGTGAATTTATCAGCTGGAGAAAGTTTTGTCTAAATGGTGAGAGTTTGTCATCAACTAAAGCTTTAAAGTTGCCCAGGATAATCCATCTGGGGGACTCCAACACCAGTTCGATAACAAAGTCCACAACTTCCTGCAGGAATTCCCTCTCATTTCCTGGAGAATGGTAAATGAGAAGGTCCCTGCAACCTGCACCTGCAAACCTTTGAACTGCCACACATTCAAAGGATCTGGTTGTTCCCATCGGGAAGACTGTGAGGTGCAGACTCGATTTAAAATAAATCACCACACTGACACTCCTATGATCCTTTCTTGGGCAGTGAATCACTGAGAAGCCAGCCAGAACTGTTGATTTCAATATTGGGCTGGCACTATCATCCAGCCATGTCTCATTGATACACACCAAGGTGCCATCAAAACAAGGTCAGCTATAATCGCTGTCTTGTTCTTAACTGACCTGGCATTATACAACACTGCCTGAGAGGGACAGATGAATGAGGCTGGTCCATTGGATGCTTGCCCACCAATGGCGGATGGGTACGAAAACACATATCAAATACAATTACATAACAGTCATGTATTACTGAGTGAGGCAGAGGTTTTTATTATGCCCAATGGATATTTTTAGAGCTGTATGTACTGCTAAAACTTTAAGGCACTGATTGTTTGATATTTGTAGAGCTGGGAAATAAATTAGCGATTTACTGAGCATTCAATGGATTCAGAGTCTGTTATTAAATGTGTGCCTTTAATGTGTGTCCCCCAGTTTTTAATTTTATTTTGAGCAGGTTACATCTTGTATTTCTTATTGATTCCAATATTTAATGCTTAGAAACAATGTAAGAGGATGGGTACAAAACAACATATTAAATACTATTACATGACACGTATCACCAGGCGAGATAAAGGTCACATATTATGCCCAAATGACATTTTCAGCATCGTATGCACTGTTGGTATTTTAGACAGTGCTGACCATTTGATAATTATTTGACTGAGAAATACATTATCCATTTACTGAATATTCAATCAGCTTCCCTTAATTTGTTTCTTTTGAACAGTTTACATTTTGTATTTCTAAAAGATCAGAGGGAGGTGTGATTACTCCTTTCTAACCTACTCCTCATCTACCATTTCAGAGAAGCAATCCAGGCTGCAGTTTAAAAATGTGAGACAAGGAGGCTGGAGTGTGGTCTGAACACAAAAGATGAATGGAACCACAGGACCTCTACTCATAATACATGGATAAATAGACAGAAAAACAATAGTGTAGGACCTACTGTAGCAGAACAGGATCACTGAGGACGTGAATTGGCAGCCAGGCTTTCACAAGTCTTGGTTGACTTTTGTTAACTAAGTACCCTTGTTTAAAGTATGAAAATAAGAAATAAGCTAAATAAATATTTAAAAAGTCTTGAGTACAGAACCACTGGGATAGTATCGGGGGGGGGGGGCACAAAGAACTTTGTTTACTGATTCTGATCAATCACTCTACTGGAGCACCTAGAACATTATTAAACTTAATATAATATTAAACGTAATATAATGAGCCACTGTTGAGCAGGTTACAGCTTGTATTTCTAAATTACAACTCTTTCAAATCCAACATGGGAAAGTGGGATGTCACATACAATAACATAATGTTGTTTTGTGCTGGTAACAACATGCCATACTTCACCCTCTACTTTGGCAAAAGCTGGCTCCCCCAGCATCTATACTAAGGGGATATGTGATGGGCAGTCATACAATAGAGGATATATCAGTATGAGTGGCAAGTGAGCTCGGGGTTATCACAAGTGGCTCCATGAAGTGGAACCATGAGTGATTAAACCCTGAGCTAACTTGCCACAAGAGTTGATAATATTCACTATCATATGACTAGCCCATCACGTTTCCCTTTTATACAATAGGGGTTGACCTGTTGTCATTTGATTTGTGAGGTTATGTTTTTTGTTTAGTTTTTTACCTATTCTGTGTAGTGTTCACTTTTCTTCGAGTGCTGTTCCACTGTTGTTAGGAATGGGCTTTAGTTGTGGCTTGTTATTGGTCTTTGTTTTTTTATCTTCATTTGTATTGGTTTTGTTATCTAATGTACTGATTGGTCATTTATGTGGGTTACTTCTTTGTCGTTGGTTGATTTTCATGTGGTTTCTTGTGCATGGTTGCTTTGGGATGTAGGAGGGGTTGAGTTCTTCTGAGTTTCAGTCAGTGCATTGGGTATGGTTTTTGCATTAATGTTCTTGGATTTTAAACTTAATTTTAACATGTTTTTGTGTTTCTTTTGGTTGGGGGGGGTTTCCACGTGAGTACTGGGGTGTGAAGTTTCTTTTTGGTGGTGTTATGTAGAATTATCATTTATCACATGCTTCTTAGGACTGTACAGTGTTGCATTATTCTACGTGAGGTAAACTGATTTTATTTAAAGTGGTTCCTGTTTTTGGAGGAGTGCTTTTCTTTTCTAGAAGGTCAGCATGAGGAGTTTGACTTTCATTTAGTTAATTATTTCTATCAGGTGCAGTTCAATTTTTTTTTAAATGAAGTGGGGTGGGCAAGGTGGGGACTTGAATGTAGTTCCACAGTGCTGTCATGACGACATTTACACAGTGTTGATAGTAGCAGATATGTAGTGAGTTGTGATAACCTGCTGTTTTTTCCACTGTGTACACATAATGACTAGCGCTTTTCTTTCAAGTGGTGATCTGCATTTTTATCGGATGTGTTTTCTGTTAACCCCTATTGTATAGAGACATAGAAACTGTCGGCAGATAAGGACTGCTAGGTCCATCCAGTCTGCCCATAAACCCTATACAATGCTTGTGGCTACTGACCCTATGAGATCAATGCCATTTCATCACTCCCTCCCCTCTCAAGCTTTCCTTGTGCCTGTCCCAGGCATGCTTAAACCCCTACACTGTGTTTTCCCCCACTACCACCTGTGGCAGACTATTCCAAGTACTGACTACCCTTTCTGTGTAGAAAAACTTCTTTACATTACCTCTTAATCTACCCCCTTCCAATTTCATATTGTGCCCCCTTGTTCTAGTACTTTTTCTACATTGGAAAACGTACCCCACCTGCACCTTGCATACGCCCTTGAGGAACTTGAAAGTTTCAATCATGTTCTCCCGCTGTCTCCTCTCCTCCAGTAAGTACGTATTGAGGTCCCATAGTCTCTCCTCATATGTTTTGTGGTGCAAGCCCTGTACCATCTTTGTTGCCTTTCTCTGGATAGTCTCCACCTTATCTATGTCCTTGCACAGGTGTGGATTCCAGAACTGCATGCAGCACTCCAGGTGAGGCCTTACCAATGTTTTATACAATGGCATCACCACCTCCCGCCGCCTGCTAGTGATACACCTGCCTATGCACCCCAGCATGGCACTGGCCCTCCCTGCCATGTTTGTGCACTGCTTTGATACCTTTACATCAACAGAGATAACCCCTAGGTACCTTTCTTCTTTGGTGACAGTCAGCTCCCCCCCCCACAACCTGTAGCTCTCCCCAATGCTCCCTCTACCAAGTGCATTATTTTGCACTTCTTTGCATTGAACCTCAGTTGCCACATGTCTGACAATCTTTCAAGCTTCTCCAGGTCCATCTTCACTTTCTTCACCCCATCTGGAGTATCCACCATGTTGCAGATCTTGGTGTCATCTGCAAACAGGCAGACCTTTCCTTCCAGCCACTCTGAAATGTCACTAATAAAGACATTGAACAGGACTGGTCCTAGTACTGATTCCTGAGGTACCCCACTGGTCACAACTCTCTCCCCAGATTGAAACCCATGCCATGTATAAATATATTTAATCTAGGATGCCTAATAGATAATGCACGTCACAACAGACCTCCTTATCCTTAACTGCACTGTTAACAGTGACACTGACCTCTGCTTGACATGTTCTTGATTTCTCACTTTAAGTAATGTTTAGTCTGAGGTAGAGATTTCTTAAGAGTTGATTTAAGTTTTGAGAGAGGTCTTAAGGTACTGTGATTTTGCTATCTGCCCTGAGCACTGTGCCCCATCTCTTAGAGCATTTAGGACTGTGGGCTACACCCTTGACCTCAGTGTCCCATTGAGGCTGCTGCACGCCCTTCCAAAAAAACTTCCTTCAGAGCCTCCCTACCTGTTCTTTTCTTTTTCAGCTCTGTGCCCCAGTGTTAATCAGAGCCCCTTCCATGACTGTATTGAAGCTACTGCTCTCTCCTGTTGAGCATACTGCAGTGTCCTCCCCAACCCTCAACTTGCTTCAGGACATCCCTGCTTAAACTATTTCTGTTTAATTCTCAGCCCCTCCCAAACTGTAAAATTCTCTTTTGTTTTCTGACTGCCCTCCCCTCGATGCCTGCCATTTAATTTCATAATCTCACCTTATCTAACCAGGGGATAACTCTGCTCTTTTGGGCTCTCTCCTCTCAAACAAATTGCATTCTGTGGTTTGGTAAGCAGAACAAAGAGAAGCTGCGCGACACTCACCCTCCCAGCAAGGCATGGGTTGGAACCTTGAATTGTGGCATCTACCCCTGGAGGAATATCACTTGCCCCTGATTGCCACTGTTTCTCACACTTTGTGCATCAATCCAGAAGTCTTCTAGGACCTGCAGCCAAGAAATTTATGCTAGGACTGACCTTTGCTTGATAAGTTCTTGATTTCTCACTTTAAGTAATGTTTAGTCTGATGTAGAGATTTCTTAAGAGTTGATTTAAGTTTTGAGAGAGGTCTTAAGGTGCTGTGAATTTGCCATCTGCCCTGAGTGCTGTGCTCATTCTTTTAGAGCTGTAAGTCTGTGGGCTGCACCCTTGGCCTAGGTGTCCTATTAAGGCTGCTACAGTGCCCCCCTGAAAAAAACTTTCTTCAGAACCTCCCTGCCTGTTCTCTTTTTTTAACAGCTCTGTGCCCCCTCCACGACTGTATTGATGCTACTTCTCTCTCCTGTTGAGCATACTGCAGTGTCCTCTCCAACCCCCAACTTGCTTCAGGACCTCCCTGCTTCAACTATTTCTGTTTATTTCTCAGCCCCACCCAAACTATCAATTTCTCTTCTGTTTTCTGACTGAGCTCCATTCCATGCCTGCTATTTAATTTCATCCTCTCACCTTATCTCACCGGGGAGAACTCTGCCCTTTCGGGCTCTCTCCTCTCAAATAAATTGCATTCTGCAGTTTGGTAAGCAGAACAAAAAGAAGCTGCCAAATGCTCACCCTCCAAGAAAGGTTTGGGTTGGAACCCTGAATTTTGGCATCTACTCCTGGATGAGTATCACTTTCCCCTGTTTACCAGTGTTTCCCACACTTTGTGCAGCAATCCAGATATCTTCTAGGAACTGCTGCCAAGAAATTAATGTTAGGACTGACCTCAGCTTGACACGTTCTTGATCTCTCACTTTAAGTAAAGTTTGGTCTGATGTTGAGATTTCTTAAAAGTTGATTTAAGTTTTGAGAGAGGTCTTAAGGTACTGTGATTTTGCTATCTGCCCTGAGGGCTGTGCCCCTTCTCTTAGCACTGTAAGTCTGTGGGCTGAACCCTTGACCTCGGTGTCTGATTGAGGCTGCTGCAGTCCCCCCCAAAAAAAACTTGCTCCAGAACCTCCCTGCCTGTTCTTTTCTTTCCAGCTCTGTGCCCCTGTGATAATCACAGCCCAATCCATGATTGTATAGAAGCAATTACTCTCTCCTGTTTAGCATACTGCAGTGTCCTCCCCAACCCCCAACTTGCTTCAGGACTTCCTTGCTTAAACTATTTCTGTTTAATTCTCAGCCACCCCCAAACTGTTAATTTCCTTTTTGTTTTCTGACTGCCCTTCCCTCCAAGCCTACTATTTAATGTCATCCTCTCACCATATCTCACCAGGGGACAACTCAGCCCTTTTGGGTTCTTTCCTCTCAAACAAACTGCATTCTGCAGTTTGGTAAGCAGAACAAAGAGAAGCTGCCTGACGCTCACCCTCAAAGCAAGGTACAGGTTGGAACCCTGACTTTTGACATCTACCCCGGAGGAATATCACTTGCCCCTGTTTACCAGTGTTTCTCACACTTTGTGCAGCAATCCAGAAGTCTTCTAGGAACTGCTGCCAGGAAATTAATGCTAGGACCGACCTCTGCTTGACAGGTTCCTGATTTCTCACTTTAAGTAATGTTTAGTCTGATGTAGAGATTTCTTAAGAGTTGATCTAAGTTTTGACAGAGGCCTTAAGGTACTGTGATTTTGCTATCTGATCTGAGTGCTGTGCTCCTTTTCTTAGAGCAATAAGTCTGTGGGCTACATCCTTGACCTCAGTGTCCGATTGAGGCTGCTGCAGTGCCCCCCCAAAAATCTTGCTTCAGAACCTCTCTGACTGTTCTTTTTTTCCACGTCTATGCCCCAGTGTTAATAAGAGCCCCTTCCACGACTGTATTGAAGCTACTGCTCTCTCCTGTTGAGCATATTGCAACATCCTCCAAAACCCCCAACTTGTTCCAGGACTTTCCTGCTTAAGCTATTTCCGTTTAATTCTCAGCCCCTCCCAAACTGTTAAATTCTGTTTTGTTTTCTGACTGCCCTCCCCTCCAAGCTTGCTATATAATTTTATCCTCTCACCTTATCTCACCAGGGGACAACTCTGCCCTTTCGGGCTCTCTGCTGTCAAACAAACTGCAATCTGGAGTTTGGTAAGCAGAACAAAGATAAGTTGCCCAACGCTCACCCTCCAAGGAAGGTACAGGCTTGAACCCTGAATTTTGGCATATACCTCTGGAGGAATATCACTTGCCCCTGTTTGCCAGTGTTTCTCACACTTTGTACAGCAAATCCAGAAGTGTTCTAGGAACTGCTGCCAAGAAATTAATGCTAGGAATGACCCCTGCTTGACATGTTCATGATTTCTCACTTTAAGTAATGTTTAGACTGATGTAAAGATTTCTTAAGAGTTGATTTAAGTTTTGAGAGAGGCCTTAAGGTACTGTGATGTTGCAATCTGCCTTGAGTGCTTTGCCCCTTCTCTTGGAGCTGTAAGTCTGTGGGCTGACCCCTTGACCTCAGTGTCCCATTGAGGCTGCTGCAGTGCCTCCCAAAAAAACTTGCTTCAGAACCTCCCTGCCTGTTCTTTTTTTTCCAGCTCTGTGCCCCAGTGTTAATCAGAGTCCCTTCCATGACTGTATTGAAGCTACTGCTCTCTCCTGTTAAGCATTCTGCAGTATCCTCACCAACCCCCAACTTGCTTCAGGACTTCTCTGCTTAAACTATTTCTGTTTAATTCTCAGACCCTCCCAAACTGTATATTTCTCTTTTGTTTTCTGACTGCCCTCCCCTCCTAGCCTGCCATTTAATTTCGTCTTCTCACCTTATCTCACTAGGGGACAACTGTGCCATTTTGGACTCTCTCCTCTCAACAAGCTGCATTCTGCAGTTTGGAAAGTAGAACAAAGATAAGGTGCCTGACTCTCACTCTCCAAGCAAGGTACGGGTTTGAACCCTGAATTTTGGAATCTTCCTCTGGAGGAATATCACTTGCCCTTGTTGGCCAGTATTTCTCACACTTTGTGCAGCAATGCAGAAGTCTTCTAGGAACTGCTGCCAAGAAATTAATGCTAGGATTGACCTCTACTTGACAAGTTC
Organism: Neoceratodus forsteri; assembly: GCA_016271365.2. Taxonomy (NCBI): domain Eukaryota; kingdom Metazoa; phylum Chordata; order Ceratodontiformes; family Ceratodontidae; genus Neoceratodus; species Neoceratodus forsteri. Next base: position 590,230,058 of record CM028133.1, on the reverse strand, counting down.
TTGATTTGTCACTTTAAGTCATGTTTAGTCTGATGTAAAGATTTCCTAAGAGTTGATTTAAGTTTTGAGACAGGTCTTAAGGTACTGTGATTTTGTTATCTGCCCTGAGCACTGTGCCCCTTCTCTTAGAGCTATAAGTTTGTGGGCTGACCCCTTGTCCTTGGTGTCCCATTGAGGCTGTTGCAGTGCCCCCCCAAAAAAATAGCTTCTGAGCCTCCCTGCCTGTTCCATTTTTTTCCAGCTCTGTGCCATGTTATAATCAGAGCCCCTTCCATGACTGTATTGAAGCTACTGCTCTCTCCTGTTGAGCATACTGCAGTGTCCTCCCCAACCCCCAACTTGCTTCAGGACATCCCTACTTAAACTATGTTTGTTTAATTCTCAGCCCCTCCCAAACTGTTAATTTCTCTTTTGTTTTTTGACTGCCCTCCCCTCCAAGCCTGCTATTTAATTTTGTTCTCTTACCTTATCTCACCAGGGACAACTCTGCCCTTTTGGGCTTTCTCCTCTCAAACAAACTGCATTCTGCAGTTTGGCAAGCAGAATAAAGAGAAGCTGCCCGGCACTCACCCTCCAAGCAAGGTACAGGTTGGAACCCTGAATTTTGGCTTCTACAACTGGAGGAATATCACTTGCCCCTGTTTGCCAGTGTTTCTCACACTTTGTGCAGCAATCCAGAAGCCTTCAAGGAACTGCTGCCAATAAATTAATCCTAGGACTGACCCCTGCTGTGCATGTTCTTGATTTCTCACTTTAAGTATTGTTTAGTCTGATGTAGAAATTTCTTAAGAGTTGATTTAAGTTTTGAGAGTTGTCTTAAGGTACTGTGATTTTGCTATCTGCCCTGAGCACTGTGCCCATTTTCTTAGAGTTGTAAATCTGTGTGCTGCACCCTTGACCTCAGTGTCCCATTGAGGCTGCTGCAGTGCCCCCCGAAAAAAACTTGGCTCAGAACCTCCCAGACCCTTCTTTTTATTTTCCAGCTCTGTGCCCCAGTGTTAATCAGAGTCTATTCCATGACTGTATTGAAGCTACTGGTCACTCCTGTTGAGCGTACTGCAATGTCCTTGCCAACCCCCAACTTGCTTCTTGACTTCCTGGCTTAAACTATTTCTGTTTAATTCTGAGCCCCTCCCAAACTGTTAATTTCTCTTTTGCTTTCTTACTGCCCTCCCCTCCTAGCCTGCCACTTAATTTCATCCCCATACCTTATCTCACCAGGGGAAAACTCTGACCTTTCAGGCTCTCTCCTCTCAAACAAACTGCATTATGGAGTTTTTTAAACAGAATAAAGAGAAGCTGCCCAACGCTCACCCTCCAAACAAGGTACGGGCTTGAACCCTGAATTTTGCCATATATCTCTGGAGGAATATCACTTGCCCATGTTTGCCAGTGTTTCTCACACTTTGTGCAGCAATCCAGAAGTCTTCTAGTAACTGCTGCCAAGAAATTAATGCTAGGACTGACCCCTGCTTGACATGTTCATGATTTTTCACTTTAAATAATGTTTAGTCTGACGTAGAAATTTGTTAAAAGTTGATTTAAGTTTTGAGAGAGGTACTATGGTGCTGTGATGTTGCTATCTGCCCTGAGTGCTTTGCCCCTTGACTTAGAGCTATAAGTCTGTGGGCTGACCCCTTGACCTCGGTGTCCCATTGAGGCTGTTGCAGTGCCCCCCAAAAAAACTTGCTTCAGAACCTTCCTGCCTGTTTTTTTTTCCAGCTCTGTGCCCCAGTGTTAATCAGAGCCCTTTCCATGACTGCATTAAAGCTACTGCTCTCTCCTGTTAAGCATACTGCAGTGTCCTCATGAACCCCCAACCTGGCTCAGGACATCCCTGCTTCAGCTATTTCTGTTTAATTCTCAGCCCCTCCCAAACTGTTAATTTCTCTCTTGTTTTCTGACTGCCCTCCCCTCCAAGCCTGCTATTTAATTTCATCCTCTCACCTTATCTCACCAGGGGACAACTCTGACCTTTCGGCCTCCCTCCTCTAAAACTAACTACATAGTGCAGTTTGGTAAGCAGAACAAAGAGAAGCTGCCCGACGCTCACCCTGCAAGCAAGGTGTGGGTTTGAACCCTGAATTTTGGCATCTAGTCCTGGAGGAATATCACGTGCTCCTGTTTGCCAGTGTTTCTCACACTTTGTGCAGCAATCCAGAAGTTTTCTAGGAACTGCTGGCAAGAAATTAATGCTAGGATTGACCTCTGCTTGTCATGTTCTTGATTTCTCACATTAAATAATGTTTAGTCAGATGTAGAGATTTCTTAAGAGTTGATTTAAGTTTTGAGAGATGTCTTAAGGTACTGTGATTTTGGTATCTGCCTGAGCGCTGTGCCCCATCTCTTAGATATGTAACTTTGTGGGCTGTACCTTTGACCTTTTTGTCCCATTGAGGCTGCTATAGTCCCCCCCCGAAAAAAAATTACTTCAGAACCTTCCTGCCTGCTCTTTTTTCTTCTATCTCTGTGCTGCAGTGTTAATCAGAGCCCCTTCCATGACTGTATTCACTGACCTATGCAGCCAGTATAGTGTTATGCTTGTGTAACTGTGTTAGTTTTGGTTGTGGCCATTCGCAGTCTCTATTCCAGAGGAATTACCACCCTGTAGGGGTACGAAGCAAGGAACTCTTGGAGGAGGTTCTGTCCCTAGAGGTGCCATGGGACAGTTCCTGTTGCTAAAGGTTCCTTACTAATCCCCAAAAGAAATGCATCTTCCCCAAAGGAGGCAACAAGGAGGAAACTACAGGTCAGTTAGTTTGACCTCAGTGGTAGGGAAAATGATGAAATCACTTCTGAAGGAAAGAATTGTTGAGTACCTAGAGGCCAGTGGGGCACAGGACTCAAGGCAGCATGGATTCATGATGAGAAGGTCTTGTCAGATTAATCTAATAGATTTCTTTGACTGGGTGACCAAAGCAGTAGACCAGGGAGGGGCTGTGGACATGGCCTTCCTAGATTTTAGCAAGGCATTTGATACAGTCCCACCCAAAAGATTAATACACAAGTTAGCCAGCCTTGGAGTGGGCCCCAAGGTGGTAGCCTGGATAAAAAAATTGGCTAGGCAACAGGACACAATTGGTAGTAGTAAATGGAGTACACAGTGAAGAAAGGAGAGTTGGTAGCGGGGTACCGCAGGGTTCAGTACTGGGACCGGTCCTTTTTAATGTCTTTATAAGTGACATTGCAGAGGAACTGGAAGGAAAAGTATGTCTCTTTGCGGACGACACAAAGATCTGCAACAGGGTTGATACACAAGAAGGAGTGGAAAGGATGAGAAGGGACTTGGCAAGGTTGAAGGAATGGTCAAATGTATGGCAGCTCAGATTCAATGCAAAGAAGTGCAAGGTAATGCACCTGGGAAACAAAAATCCAGGGGAAGAGTACACAATGGGGGGCGAGATACTGATAACAGTAAAAATGGAAAGGGACCTGGGGGTAATTATATCAGATGACCTAAAGGTGGGCAAGGAATGTGAGAATGCAGTAAGGAAGGCTAGGGGGATACTGGGATGCATAGGAAGAGGCATCTGTAGTAGAAAACAGGAAGTTGTAATCCCTCTGTACAGACAGTTGGTGAGACCTCATCTGGAGTACTGTGTGCAGTTCTGGAGACCCCATCTCTGCAAAGACAGACAGAGTGGAGGCTGTCCAGAGGAGGCAAAATTGGTGCAGGGTCTGCACCATAAGACATACGAAGAAAGACTAAAGAAGCCTAATATGTATACCCTTGAGGAAAGAAGGGAGAGAGGGGACATGATAGAAACTTTCAAGTACCTCAAGGGAATTAACAAAGTCCAAGAGGGTAGCATCTTTCAGAAAAAGAGATGTGCAAGAACAAAGGGGCACAATTTGAAGATAGAGGGGGGGGCGGCTCAGAGGTAATGTGAGAAAGTATTTTTTCACAGAGAGGGTTGTGGATGCATGGAACAGCCTCCCTGAGGAGGTCGTGGAGTCAAGAACAGTGGGGGAATTCAAGAATGCATGGGACAGACATAAGGCAGTCCTAATGGGGGTAGGAGGAAGTAAGCTGTTGGTTAACTAGGATCTGCAGCTTATCTTTTAGGTAGGAAAATGGGCAGACTAGGTGGGCCAAGCAGTCCTTATCTGCATCAGATGCTATGTTTCTATGATGCATATGAGCAAGCAGTAACAGTGATGTAGTAGCAGTAACTGGAATATAGTAGTAGAGAAGACTAGTGATGGCTTGCATTTAGAGAAGGGGATCACCTAAGGAGAGAGGGAATGGCAGGATATTCCCCCACCTCCATCCAACAATGGAACCTACCTAAGGAAACTAGGGAAAAACTATGTGAAGTGTTATGACCAGAGGCAACGGAGGAGAGAAAAAAAACCCTATGAGGAGGAAATCTCTGGGGATCCAAGGCCTAGGTCACCTTCCCTCCAGGCTTGGGAAAATGTATCTAGTGACGGCTCTGCAGCTGCAATTTGGAAAACCCAATTAAAGGGAGGTGGAAATTATTCCAATTTGGAGGAAGGCTCTCACTCAAACCCTCTAGCGGGAACATCTTGGAAGGTTGCGAGAAAACTCTGCAACAATACGAGCATCCAAGGTGCAGGAGGAGAGCAACAACTGCTGAGGCACTCAGTTGGCCTACCCACCCTAAATCAAACCAGGTGAACCAGAGACAGTTGTGCAGAGAATGCGGTGAAGGTGCCTTGCTAGGGAAACCACTAAAGTCAATGGCCAACCATTATAGTGGAACACTAGAGCCAAAAGAGATAGTTGTAACCACCCTTCACCACTAGTCTTAAATTCTACACCAGGAGCTGCTGTCACGTAGCAGGCAGCTACAGCCAAGCCCAGGGTGAGGACATTCCCAGCTATGGGCCAGGTGAGAAGGATCCCGCCCCAAGCTGGACACGCTCGATGATGCAGACTAAATGCAGAGCGAGACCATCGGCTGCAGGAACCTGCACCACATTAGAATGGCTGGCATGGCGCAGAATTGATTGAGAGCTGTAAAGCTGGTGACCTGAATGAGCACAGCATGCTGAGATTGTAAGGAGCAATGAGTGCTGATACCTTGCAAGGTCGGATGCAGATTGAGAGCAGTAGAATCCCAGGCGAAGCAGAGGGAATGGCACTAGGCATAAAGCAATGGTTTATACAAGCAAGGAGCAACGGTTGCGTAAGCAAGTGGGGACCTGATAGGTCAGTAAGCAGTAGTAGTAGTAATAGGTGGACCTGCATAACAACTGTATAGCAAGTAAACAGCACTGAGTTAGGGGCAAGCCAGCCAGACATGAATAGCCAAATCAAGGTGACAAACTCTGAGGATTTTCAGCGGCGAAGACAGGATTTAGAACAAAATTAATTAACCACATAGGCCACGACCCCCAGACACCTCCCAGTCTCCACCATAGGACAAATAAAGAAGCAGTGAAAGGCCGAGAACCACATGCAGATATAAAAGCTAGTTTAATAGCCTCAGCAGGAGCTTCAGCTAACCTCAGAGTAAACAAGGTAGAATAGGAATGGGTGTAAACAGTGTAGCAGCAGAAAGCAAGTGGGCGTGTACAGCAGTAGTTAAATGAGTACAGCGTTAAAACACAGGCACTGGGTACAATAGTAATTAAAGTAAACAGTCAGCAGCAGTGGCTGAAGTTGTAGGTAACTGAAAGCAGTAGCATGAACTCTGAGTAGGTTTGTAGTTGCAGTGCAGTAAATTGAGAGTTCTAACTGAAAGCAAGCAGAATGAGCTCTGTAGTAGCAGTATGCTAGGAGTTTTAAAAATAAAAGCCCCCCAAAAAGAGTAAACCAAAACAGAAAACAGGGAAAGGCCATAGATAAACAAGAAACAAAACATAGGGAAGCATACAGCCAGAGGAAAGATACAAACCAGAAGCAGGAAAACAAACACTGAAGTCCAGCAGATGCACACAAAAACAGCAGGCTTGGGGGAGGGGCTTAGGCCCCAGCCAGCTCAGAAGACAAACCAACATAGCCTCCAGCTGCAAAGACAAAATGCTCCACAGTGAGGCTGAGAGGAACTGCTTATATAGCTCAGGAAGTGGGCGTGGCTGGATGCATGGCCACTGAATTACAGGCAAGCCTTTTAATTGAAGCTACTGCTCTCTCCTGTTCAGCATACTGCAGTGTTCTCCCCAACCCCCAACTTGCTTCAGGACTTCTCTGCTTAAACTATTTGGCCCAGATATTCAAACTGTACCAGACTGTGGCTCAACTTGGTTGCACAGGGGTGTGGCCTGGGCGATATTCAATGGAGCTGCACTATGGCATAGCAGCTTTGAATATCGCACCCTGGCCACCCCCACTGTGCATGGCACAGTGGTACTGCACCAGCGCAAGTGGCCAGAGTGGAGCATGGAGATGCGCTAGTGCAAGTGCCATTGCGCCACGCACAGCACCTGCAATATTCAAAAGGGGACATGCAAATGGGACCATCATTTATGCAAGGTGCACATGGAGCCATTTGCATGTCATTATGGCCCCATCTGCATGCCATTAGCATTCAGGTGCACCGATCCCCGACGACTTGCACCTGGAGCCCTGCCAGGCAGCAGCCGTCGGGGACAGACGTCCCTGCAGCCCGATGGCGGGCATTTGTGTAAAAAAAATTCACATCTAATATCCCTGGTGGTCCAGTGGACCGTTATGTGCCTGATCGCGGGCATTTGTCTCCCAAAAAAAGCCTAGTCTAATATCCCTGGTGGTCCAGTGGACCGCTATGTGCCCGATCATGGGCATCGGTATAATAAAGCCCCCCCTCCAATATCCCTGGTGGTCCAGTGGACTCATCACTGCCCGATCATGGGCATCTGTGTAAATCACCCCTTGCCAATATCCCTGGTGGTTCAGTGGACCGATTGCTGCCCAATCATGGGCATCTGTGTAAATCCTCCCACTGACATCTCTGGTGCCCAGTGACCACATTCTGCTGAGTCGTTATCTGTAAACATAAGATGACCTATTACCTGGCGATCTGGTGTATCTCCTCCTCATCCACTGAGTCTTCACCGCCCGCCTCACCCGGTCAGCCGGGGGCGGTGCAGCAGCCCACCCGCTCTGCCCGCCCGCCCGCCGACTGACAGTTGAAGAGGCTGCATGCCCATTGGTTCACAGTGTGAGCCAAACGCGCAGCCCATATCATATTCATTTATTCCAGATATGTGAATGATTCATTCATATCTGACTGTGTGGTAGTAGGGCTGCACGCCCATTGACTCACGCCAGAACTAATGGGCGGCAGCCCTACCAAGATGTCAGTCGGTGGGCTATGGGCAGCAGGCAGGGGGTGCTGCCACTCGCTGGCTGACCGGGGAGCTGGGTGGTGGGCCTCAGTGGGCGGGTGGGAGGGGGTACACTAAACCACCTGGGTAATAGGTCCTCTTTTATGTTTTACAGATGCCCGCGATCGGGAAGAGAGCGGTCCACTGGACCACCAGGGATATTGGTGGGGGAGATTTACACAGATGCCCACGATCGGGCAGTGATCAGTCCACTGGACCACCAGGGATAGTGGAGGAGGCTTTTTCTGGGAGGCAAATGCCCGCGATCAGGAACATAGCGGTCCACTGGACCACCAGGGATATTGGAGGGGTGGTTTATGTACACAGATGCCCATGATAGGGCATGGGGGGTGCCGCCAAGTGTGGCAGGAACTCAGATGACCACCCACAGGTGGCAGCTGCCGTATTGCACCCTGCAATGCTGCAGCTCACCTGTGGGTGGTCATCATTTGTTCCTTTTTTTTGGGCTTAACTTTGTGCAGGCACAAGAAGAGTTTGCGCATGCATGGCTCTGCACATCCCAGGCTGAATATCGGGCTGTGCAGGTTATGCATGGGCATGCCCCCCCACCTGTACCTGCATACATTACTGATGCGCTCTGGTGCATCGAGATTTGTGCAGCGCACTTTTCCCTTTAGAATATCGCGCTGGGGCGCATCAGTGGGTTGTGCATGGTGCAACACTGTTGCGCCATGTGCAACCGTTTTGAATATCTGGGCCTTTCTGTTTAATTCTCAGCCCCTCCCAAACTGTTAATTTCTCTTTTGTTTTCTGACTGCGATCCCCTCCAAGCCTGTTATTAATTTCATCCTTTCACCTTATCTCACCAGGGGACAGCTCTGCCCTTTCCGGCTCTCTCCTCTTAAACAAACTCCATTCTGCAGTTTGGTAAGCAGAACAAAAAGAAGCTGCCAAACGCTCACCCTCCAAGCAAGGTACGAATTGGAATCCTGAATTTTGGCATCTACCCCTGGAGGAATATCACTTGCCCCTGTTTGCCAGTGTTTCTCACACTTTGTGCAGCAGTTCAGAAGTCGTCTAGGAACTGCTGCCAAGAAATTAATGCTAGGACTGATCTCTGCTAGATATGTTCTTGATTTCTCACTTTAAGTAATATTTAGTCTGACATACAGATTTCTTAAGAGTTTATTTATGTTTTGAGAGAGGTCTTAAGGTACTGTGATTTTGCTATCTGCCCTGAGCACTGTGCCCCTTCTCTTAGAGCTGTAAGCCTGTGGGCTGCACTCTTGTCCTTGGTGTCCCATTGAGGCTGCTGCAGTGCCCTCCCAAAAAAATCTTGCTTCAGTACTTCCCTGCCTGTTCTTTTTTTTCCAGCTCTGTACCTGAGTGTTAATCAGAGCCCCTCCACGACTGTATTGAAGCTACTGCTCTCTCCTGTTAAGGATACTGCAGTGTCCTCCACAACCTACAAATTGCTTCAGGACTTCCCTGCTTAAACTGTTTCTGTTTAATTCTCAGTCCCTCCCAAACTGTTAATTTCTCTTTTGTTTTCTGACTGCCCTCCCCTCCAAGCCTGCTATTTAATTTTGTCTTCTCACCTGATCTCACCAGGGGGAAGACTCTGCCCTCTCAAACAAACTGCATTCTGCAGTACGTGGTAAGCAGAACATAGGGAAGCAGCCCGACGCTCACCCTCCAAGCAAGCTACTGGTAGGAATCCTAATTTGGGCATCTACCCCTGGAGGAATATCACTTGCCCCTGTTTTCCAGTGTTTCTCACACTTTTTGCAGCAGTCCAGAAGTCTTCAAGGAACTGGTGCCAATAAATTAATGCTAGGACTGACCTCTTCTTGGCATGTTCTTGATTTCTCTCTTGAAGTAATGTTTAGTCTGATGTAGAGATTTCTTAAAAGTTGATTTAAGTTTTGAGAGAGGTCTTAAGGTACTGTGATTTTACTATCTGCCCTGAGTGTTGTGCCCCTTCTCTTAGAGCTGTAAGTCAGTTCACTGCTCCCCTGACCTCGATGTTCCATTAAGGCTGCTGCAGTGCCCCCCCCCAAAAAAAAATAACTTGCTTCATTACCTCCCTGCCTGTTCTTTTTTTTTCAGCTCTGTGCACCAGTGTTAATCAGAGCCCCTTCCATGACTGTATTGAAGCTACTGCTCTCTCCTGTTGCGCATACTGCAGTGTCCTCCCCAACTCCCAACTTGCTTCAGGACTTCCCTGCTTAAACTGTTTCTGTTTAATTCTCAGCCCCTCCCAAACTTTTAATTTCTCTTTTGTTTTCTGACTGCCCTCCCCTCCAAGCCTGCTATTTAATTTTGTCCTCTCACCTTATCTCACCAGGGACAACTCTGCCCTTTCGAGCTCTCTCCTCTCAAACAAACTCCATTCTGCAGTTTGGTAAGCAGAACAAAGAGAAGCTGCCCGACGCTCAACCTTCAAGCAAGGTACAGATTGGAACTCTGAATTTTGGCATCAACCCCTAGAGCAATATCACTTGCCCCTGTTTGCCAGTGTTTCTCACACTTTGTGCAGCAATCCAGAAGTCTTCTAGGAACTGCTGCCAAGAAATTAATTCTAGAACTGACCTCTGCTTGACATGTTCTTGATTTATCACTTTACAGTATGTAATGTTTAGTCTGATGTAGAGATTTCTTAAGAGTTGATTTAATTTTTGACAGAGGTCTTACGGTACTGTGATTTTGCTACCTGCCCTGAGTGCTGTGCCCCTTCTCTTAGAGCTGTAAGTTGGTTCGATGCACCCTTGACCTCGATGTCCCATTGAGGCTGCTACAGTGCCCCCCCCAAAAAAAACTTACTTCAGAACCTCCCTGCCTGTTCTTTTATTTTCCAGCTCTGTGCCCCAGGGTTAATCAGTGCCCCTTCCATGACTGTATTGAAGCTACTGCTCTCTCCTATTGAGCATACTGCAGTGTTCTCCCCAACCCACAAATTGCTTCAGGACTTCCCTGCTTAAACTCTTTGGCCCGGATACTCAAACTGCACCAGGCTGTGGCGCAAGCTTGGGCACAGTTCAACTTGGCTGCACAGGGTGTGGCCTGGGCGATAGTCAATGGAGCTGTGCCATGGCTCAGCAGCTTTGAATATTGCACCCTGGCCACCCCCAGTGTGCATGGCGCAGTGGCACTGCACCAGCGCAAGTGGCCAGAGTGGAGCACGGCAATGCACTAGCGCAAGTGCCATTGTGCCATTCACAGCACCTGCGATATTCAAAAGTTGACATGCAAATGGGGCCATAATTTATGCAAGGTGCACATGGAGCCAATTGCATGTCATTATGGCCCCATTTGCATGCAGGGTGTGCCGATCCCTGACGACTTGCACTGGCACCCTGCCAGGCAGCAGCCGTCGGGGACCAATGCCCCCTGCAGCCCGATTGCGGGCATCTGTAAATATGGAAAACAACATCCTTTATCCGTGGTGGTCCAGTGGACCTCTATTTGCCCGATAGTGGGCATCTGTATTAATCAAATACCCCGTCCAATATCCCTGATGGTGTAGTGGTATCCCCCTTCCCAACCACCCACTGAGCCCCACCACCCTACGCCTTTTTAGCCGGCGGGCAGCAGCACCCCACCCGCCTGACACCCTGCTGCCTGTCAACTGACACCTTGGTAGGGCTGCATGCCCACATTGTTCTTACATTCCAGATATGTGAATAAATCACATATCTGGAATATGTAGTAGTGTACTCTCTATTGGCTCATGCTGTGAACCAATGGGCGGCAGCCCTATCCGATGTGTCAGTTGGCAGGAAGCAGGGCAGAGGTGGTGGGTGCTGCCGCCCTCCGGCTGATGGGGGAGTGGGGTGGTTGGGCTCAGTGGGCAGGTGGGGAGGAGGTTACCACTACACCACCAGGGATATTGGACGGGGTATTTGATTAATCCAGATGCCTGCGATTGAGCAGAAAGGGTCCACTGGACCACCAGGGATATTGGACAGGGTATTTGATTAATACAGATGCCTGCGATCGAGCAGAAAGGGTCCACTGGACCACCAGGAATATTGGATGGGGTATTTGATTAATACAAATGCCTGCAATCAGGTAGATAGAGGTCCTCTGGACCACCAGGGATATTGGACGAATTTGATTTTATACAAATGCCTGCAATCAGGCAGATAGAGGTCCACTGGACCACCAGGGATATTGGATGAATTTGATTTTATACAAATGCCCGTGATTGGGCAGATAGAGGTCCACTGGACCACCAGGGATATTGGATGAATTTGATTTTACACAGACATCCACGATTGGGCATGGGTGGGCACCGCCTGGTGCAGCTGGAGCTCTGGTGGCCACCCACAGGTGGCAGCTGCTGTGTTGTGCCCTGCAATGTGGCAGCTCACTAGTGGGTGGCCATCAGTTGTTCCTTTTTTTTTGCAGAACTTTTTGCTGGGGCAGCTAGGGGCTGCGCATGCATGGCTCTGCACATCCCGGGCTGAATATCGGGCTGTGCAGGTTATGCATGGGCACACACCTCCAACCTGTGCCTGCATACATTACTGATGCACTCCGGTGCATCGGGATTTGTGCCACGCACTTTTCCCTTTTGAATATCGTGCCAGAGTGCATCAGTGGGTTGCGCATGGTGCAACACTGTTGCGCCTTGCGCAACCCTTTTGAATATGGGCCATTCTGTTTAATTCTCAGCCCCTCCCATACTATAAATTTCTCTTTTGTTTTCTGACTGCCCTCACCTCCAAGACTGCTATTTAATTTTGTCCTCTCACCTTATCTTACCAGGGGACAACTCTGCCCTTTTGGGCTCTTTCCTCTCAAACAAACTGCATTCTGCAGCTTGGTAAGCAGAACAAAGAGAAGCAGCCCGAAGCTCACGCTCCAAGCAAGGTACAGGCTGGAACCCTGAATTTTGGCATTTACCCCTGGAGGAATATCACTTGCCCCTGATTGCCAGTGTTTCTCACACATTGTGCAGCAATCAAGAAGTCTTCTAGGAACTGCTGCCAAGAAATTAATGCAAGGACTGAACTCTGCTTGACATGTTCTTGATTTATCACTTTAAGTAATGTTTAGTCTGATGTAGAGATTACTTAAGAGTTGATTTAAGTTTTGAGAGAGGTCTTAAGGTACTGTGATTTTGCTATCTGCCCTGAGTGCTGTGCCCCTTCTCTTAGACCTGTAAGTTGGTTCACTGCACCCTTGACCTCAATGTCCCACTGAGGCTGTGCAGTGCCCTCTTAAAAAAATTACTTGCTTCATTACCTTCTTGCTTGTTCTTTTTTTCCAGCTCTGTGACCCAGTGTTAATCAGAGCCCATTCCATGACTGTACTGAGGCTACAGCTCTCTCCTGTTGAGCATACTGCAGTGTTCTCCACAACCCCCAACTTGCTTCAGTACTTTCCTGCTTAAACTATTTCCGTTTAATTCTCAGCCCCTCCCAAACTTGTAATTTCTCTTTTGTTTTCTGACTGCCCTCCCCTCCAAGCCTGCAATTTAGTTTAATCCTCTCACCTCATCTCACCAGGGGACAACTCTGCCAACTCAAACAAACTGCATTCTGCAGTATCGTAAGCAGCACAAAGAGAAGCTGCCCGACACTCACCCTCCAAGCAAGCTATGGGTTGGAACCCTAATTTTTGGCATCTACCCCTTGACGAATATCACTTGCCACTGTTTGCCAGTGTTTCTCACACTTTGTGCAACTATCAAGAAGTTTTCTAGAAACAGCTGCTAAGAAATTAATGCTTGTACTGACCTCTGCTTGACATGTTCTTGATTTCTCACTTTAAGAGTTTGTGTAGTCTGATGTAGAGATTTCTTAAGAGTTGATTTAAGTTTTGAGGGAGGTCTTAAAGTACTGTGATTTTGCTATCTGCCCAGAGTGCTGTGCCCCTTCTCTAAGAGCTCTAAGTCTATGGGCTGCACCCTTTTCTTTGGTGTCCCATTGAGGCTGCTACAGTGCCGCCCCCCAAAAAAAAACTTACTTTACAATCTCCCTGCCTGTACTTTGTTCTTTTCCAGCTCTGTACTGCAGTGTTACTCAGAGCCCCTACTACAACTGTATTGAAGCTACTGCTCTCACCTGTTGAGCATACTGCAGTGTCCTCCTCAACTTCCAACTTGCTTCGGGACTTCCCTGTTTAAAATACAGTATTTCTGTTTAATTCTCAGCCCCTCCCAAACTTCTAATTTCTCTTTTGTTTTCTGACTGCCCTCCCCTCGAAGCCTGCTATTTAATTTTGTCCTCTCACATTTTCTCACCAGGGGACAACTCTGCCCTTTCGGGCTCTCTCCTCTTAAACAAACTGCATTCTGTAGTTTGGTAAGCAGAACAAAGAGAGCTGCCCGATGCTCACCCTCCAAGCAAGGTACGGGTTGGATCCCTGAATTTTGACATCTACCCCTGGATAAATATCACTTGCCCCTGTCTGCCTGTGTTTCTCACACTTTGTGTAGCAATCCCAAAGTCTTTTAGGAACTGCTGCCAAGAAATTAATGCTAGGACTGACCTCTGCTTGACAAGTCCTTGATTTCTCACTTTAAATAATGTTTAGTTTGATGTAGATATTTCTTAAGAGTTGATTTACATTTTGAGAGAGGTCTTAAGTTACTGGGATTATGGTATCTGCCCTGAGTGCTGTGTAACTTCTCTTAGAGCTGTAAGCCTGTGGGCTACACCCTTGACCTTGTTGTCCCATTGTGGCTGCTGCAGTGCCCCCCAAAAAAAATTTCTTCAAAACATCCCTGCCTGTTCATTTTTTTTCCAGCTCTGTGCACTAGTGATAATCAGAGCCCCTTCCACAATGGTATTGAAGCTACTGCTCTCTCCTGTTGAGCATACTGCAGTGTCCTCCCCAACCACCAACTTGCTACAGGACTTCCCTGCTTAAACTATTTCTGTTTATTTGTCAGCCATTCCTAAACTGTTAATTTCTCTTTTGTTTTCTGACTGCCCTCCCCTCCAAGAGTGCTATTTAATTTCATCCTCCGACCTTATCTCACCAGGGGACAACTCTGCCAACTCAAACAAATTGCATTCTGCAGTGTGGTAAACAGAACAAAGAGAAGCTGCCCAACGCTCACCCTCCAAACAAGCTACAAGTTGGAACCCTAATTTTTGGCATCTACCCCTGGAGGAATACCACTTGCCCCTGTTTGCCAGTATTTCTCACACTTTATGCAACAATCCAGAAGTTTTCTAAAAACAGCTGCTAAGAAATTAATGCTAGGACTGACCTCTGCTTGACATGTTCTTGATTTCTCACTTTAAGTAATGTTTAGTCTGATGTAGAGCTTTCTTAAGAGTTGATTTAGGTTTTGAGAGAGGTCTTAAGGTACTGTGATTTTGCTATCTGCCGTGAGCATTGTGCCCCTTCTCTAAGAGCTCTAAGTCTGTGGCTGCACCCTTTACCTCGGTGTCCCATTAAGGCTGCTACAGTGCCGCCCCCCCAAAAAAAAACTTGCTTCAGAACCTCCCCGCCTGTTCTTTTTTTTTTAGCTCTGTGCCGCAGTGTTACTCAGAGCCCCTTCCATGACTGCATTGAAGCTACTGCTCTCTCCTGTTGAGCAGACTGCAATGTTCTCCCCAACCTACAACTTGCTTCAGGACTTCCCTGCTTAAACTATTTCTGTTTAATTCTCAGCCCCTACCAAACTGTTAATTTCTCTTTTGTTTTCTGACTGCCCTCCCCTCCAAGCCTGCTATTTAATTTTGTCCTCTCACCTTATCTCACCAGGGTACAACTCTGCACTTTTGGTCTGTCTCCTCTCAAACAAACTACATTCTGCAGTTTGGTAAGCAGAACAAAGAGAAGTTGCCCGACGCTCACCCTCAAGCAAGGTACAGGTTGAACCCCAGAATTTTGGCATCTACCCCTGGAGAAATATCACTTATCCATGTCTGCCAGTGTTTCTCACACTTTGTGTAGCAATCCAGAAGTCTTCTAGGAACAGCTGCCAAGAAATTAATGCCAGGACTGACCTCTGCTTGACATGATCTTGATTTCTCACTTTAAATAATGTTTAGTTTGATGTAGAGATTTCTTAAGAGTTGATTTAAGTTTTGAGAGTGGTCTTAAGTTTCTGTGATTATGGTATCTGCCCTGAGTGCTGTACCTCTTCTCTTAGAGCTGTAAGTCTGTGGGCTGCACCCTTGACCCCGGTGTCCCATTGAGGCTGCTGCAATGCCCCCCCAAAAAAAGGTGCTTCATTACCACCCTACCTGTTCTTTTTTTTTTTCCAGATCTGTGCCCCAGTGTTAATCAGAGCCCCTTCCACAACGGTATTGAAGCTACTGCTCTCTCCTGCTGAACATACTGCAGTGTCCTCCCCATCCCACAAATTTCTTCAGGACTTCCCTGCTTAAACTATTTCTGTTTAATTCTCAGCCTCTCCCAAACTGTTAATTTCTCTTTTGTTTTCTGACTGCCCTCCCCTCCAAACCTGATTTAAGTTTTGAGAGAGGTCTTAACATATTGTGATTTTGTGATCTGCCCAGAGCATTCTGCCCCTTCTCTTAGAGCTGAAAGTCTGTGGGCTGCACCCTTGACCTCGGTGTCCCTTTGAGGCTGCTGCAGTGCCCCCCCCAAATAAAAATTGCTTAAGAACATCCCTGCCTGTTCTTTTTGTTTCCAGCTCTGTGCACTAGTGTTAATCAAAGCCCCTTCCACAACGGTATTGAAGCTACTGCTCTCTCCTGTTGAGCATACTGCAGAGTCCTCCCCAACACCCAGCTTGCTTCAGGACATCCCTGCTTAAACTATTTCTGTTTAATTCTCAGCCTCTCCCAAACTGTTAATTTCTCTTTTGTTTTCTGACTGCCCTCCCCTCCAAGCCTGCTATTTAATTTTGTCCTCTCACCTTATCTCACCAGGGACAACTCTGCCCTTTCGTGCTCTCTCCTCTCAAACAAACTCCATTCTGCAGTTTGGTAAGCAGAAAAAAGAGAAGCTGCCCGACGCTCACCCTTCAAGCAAGGTACAGGTTGGAACCCTGAATTTTGGCATCAACCCCTAGCTCAATATCACTTGTTCCTGTTTGCCAGTGTTTCTCACACTTTGTGCAGCAATTCAGAAGTCTTCTAGGAACTCCTGCCAAGAAATTAATGCTAGGACTGACCTCTGCTTGACATGTTCTTGATTTCTCACTTTATGTAATGTTTAGTCTGATGAAGAGATTTCTTAAGAGTTGATTTAATTTTTGAGAGAGGTCTTAAGGTACTGTGATTTTACTATCTGCCGTGAGCATTGTGCCCCTTCTCTTAGAGCTATAAGTCAGTTCACTGCACCCTTGACCTCGATGTCCCATTGAGGCTGCTGCAGTGCCCCCCCAAAAAATAACTTGCTTTATTACCTCCCTGCCAGTACTTTCTTTTTCAGCTCTGTGCCCCAGTGTTAATCAGAGACCCTTCCATGACTGTATTGAAGCTACTGCTGTCACCTGTTGAGCATACTGCAGTGTCCTCCCCAACCCCCAACTTGCTACAGGACTTCCCTGCTTAAACTATTTCTGTTTAATTCTCAGCCATTCCTAAACTGTTATTTTCTCTTTTGTTTTCTGACTGCCCTCTCCTCTAAGCCTGCTATTATATTTTGTCCTCTCACCTTATCTCACCACGGGACAACTCTGCCAACTCAAACAAACTGCATTCTGCAGTACGGTAAACAGAACAAAGAGAAGCTGCTTGATGCTCACCCTCCAAGCAAGCTACGGGTTGGAATCCTAAATTTTGGCATTTACCCCTGGAGGAATATCACTTGCCCCTGTTTGTCGGTGTTCCCCATACTTTGTGAAGCAATCCAGAAGTCTTCTAGGAACTGCTGCCAAGAAATTAATGCTAGGACTGACCTCTGCTTGACATGTTCTTGATTTCTCACTTTAAGTAATGTTTAGTCTGATGTAGAGATTTCTTAAAAGTTGATTTTAAGTTTTGAGAGAGGTCTTAAGGTACTGTGATTTTGCTATCTCCTCTGAGCGCTGTGCCTCTTCTCTTAGAGCTGTAGGTCTGTGGGCTGCACCCTTGACCTCGATGTCCCATTGAGGCTGCTGCAGTGTCCCCCCCCAAAAAAACTTGCTTCAGAACCTCCCTGCCTGTTCTTTTTTTTTTCAGCTCTGTGCCCCAGTGTTAATCGGAGTATATATATATATATATATATATATATATATGTTTATTTGTTTACCACCTTTCAGCAAATCAAGGCACTGAACATATCAAAACCACAGCACCAAATATAAATCAATAATACATATAAATAAAATCATATCATGTTAACAACAATTATTAAAATCAATTAATAAATACAAATAGAAAATATATTATATATATACAATATACACCTGCAATAGGCGTGGACACAAAAGCCATTGCATAAATGATATTATTTGAGCTACTGAGCACATAAATTTTGTTTATGTACTCAGTAGACTCGTTGTCAGCATTTAGGAACGTAGTAGCTGCATCACATAGCATTTATACACATCATAGCTACATCAGTCTCCCAGCCTGCTGGCACTTCTTACACTGTTTCAAACACAAAACTTCAGTCCACGGCTCCACTATTCTTCCCTTCCAAAACCTGTTATATGCAACACTCATTTTAAATAAATTGAGGTCCCCTTCAGAAATGTACATAACCAGATGAGCCAAACACCAAAACAATTATTTTACCCTTTTGTTTTCCAACATGGTATTGTATATTCTCTTACTCCTCCCACCTTCAGCAGTCTGACTCTTTCACTGCTCACTCTATCCCATTAAGCAACTTCCTCCTCTTCCTAAGATCATGGTTTCCACAGAAGCAGCCATGATTAACAAAACTACTTTTATGTTGTCTTGAATATGCAGTGCAAGCAACATTTTGTGACAGCTTGCAAGAATAGCAGGTTGTGGAGGTGGGGCTGTGTTTTGGCCAATGGTGCCACTGTTTTTTTTTGGCTGGTCTTTGTGGTACCAATGAATGAGCATGCTGTCTATGATAACCCTTGAGAGGCATGCCACCAAGTTAAAAGAATTTTGCTGCTGCAATGAGGGAGCGCCCCATCATTGCAGGGCTTGCCTTGCCTGCTGAAACATTTCAATAAACATGACAGTGTCTGTCACCGTCTGCCTCAGGGTCCCCAGTCCCCCTTTCAGCATGTTTATAACCCCCCTCAAGATTGTGTGGCACACTGGGAGCCCACCCCAGTGTGCCTGTGTGTGTTCTGAAGCCGACCGCACTGGCATGTTCCTGCCTCTGCCTCACCCACCACCATTGTGTTACACACTGGGAACCCACCCCAGTGTGCCCAACAGTTGTTTAATTTCACCTGTAAATAAAGAAAACCTTCCCATGATGTCCATTCCTGAAAATAAGAAAACTGTCCATCATTGAGTCAGAGTGCCCCCCCTCCAACCACTCCCACCCTCTGTGCACCCCACCTCCCTGCACCCCCCTCACTCCCATACTTACCTCCAGAGCCTTGTGTGATGATCTTTGGTGGAGCGGAACACGTCTGAACTCTTCAAAAGTTGACCGTGAACTGAAAAAAATCACGGTAAGATGTATAATGGCATCAATGGGGGGTTTCAACTGAGGTGGATACCGCAGCCATTTTTGTGACTTATGGCTCCAAATTTTCAACATGGGGCTCGTGGGACCCCATCTCATGAACTCAGTCACTGTCATTTCATTATTCGGTCCCGAAAGGTGATTTTGCGGTCACTGAATGGAATCACCGTTTGGGCTGATTAACGAAATGACAGTGTCACTGTTCATGAGGTGGGCTACCAAAAAGCAAATTTGGTGAAAAAATTCCAAAAAATGACTGCATTACGAGAGTACATTGCACAGTTTCCATGCACTCTCGTAACTTTGAGAATGTTTAATATTTTCACTCCAGATTTTCAACATTGCCATTTCTTCACACCTCCTTATGAATGGTACAGCTGTCATTTTTCATATCCCACCCAAAATGTGGTTTCACACAACTGGTGCAGAATGGCACAGTCACTGTGGGAAATCAACATTTGGGACATTTAAACAAAATCACAGTGCCACTGTTCATGAATGGAGGTCCCAAATGCTTTCATGAGGTGGGGTTACAAAAAGTCCATGTTGAAAATTTGGAGTGCAAATACCAACAAACGTCCAGGGCGTTAGGGTTTCAACCATAATGTCCCACCCTGTAGAGACTGACAAGAGTCAGGGGTGTGACTTTGGATTGTCACCCCCAACCCCACCCTGCAGCCAGTGACAGGCATCAAGGTGTGCCTTGGACTTCTCAGCCCTAAAGTTCACCCCATTCTCCTATACTGCACCCATCTTAATGTATTTCCATATAGAATCATGTGAGCATAAGGTCCAATGACCCCAAGGCATAAAATGACACTTGTTGGAGTTTACAGGGTAGGGTGAGGTGAAATGGCATGAGCGTTATGGCCGATGACCCAAAGACACACCTCAATGCCTGTCAGTCTCTACAGGGTGGGGTGGGGTTGACATCAGTTCCTTACTTCACTGCCATTCCTATTATGCATCTCTCTTACTCCTGCACTACCAATGCCAATGAGCACTTGCTGCCAGCACTCTCTCCTATGGTTTCCATACAGCCAGCCTTAACAAAGGTATTGAGAGAAACCCTCACTGATCTTTAGATAGTAATCTCCCTGTCCTCTTATCTCCTTTTCCATCATTGCTTGTTCTTCTACTCTTTGCATCTGCTCACTTTTACCCCTCTGGCATTTCACATTTCACAGACCTTGCTCCATCAGTCCCTACTCTGGCATTTCACACAGTACTGCCATGTTCTTTCTTTTGTTTAGTAAAAAAAAAACAATAATTCATTCTTGCCAATGGAACAGTATGAGCCACAACAACATGGTGTGAGAAAATCTGCCCCTGATTCTCTATTGCTGAAAGATGCCCCCATTGTTCCCAGACAAAATATTTTAACAGTAAAAACATTAAGGTGGCTCAGAGTACTCCAGACACAGTACTCTCAGTGAGAAATCCAATTCTAAAGGCAAATTAGAAGCTGGGTACCCATGTAGTCAGCAAAAAACAATCCAATCACAGATACATGAAAACGGACTTTTATTGTGTTAAGATCTTAACTCAATTTCAATGGACCTACACAACCAGAGTAGTGTTATGCTTGTGCAACTGTGATAACTGTTTAGAAATTCACACTGTCTATTCCATGGAGAATTACCACCCTGTAGGGGTACCAAAGGCAAGGAACCCTTGTGAGGGTTCCACCCCAGAGGCGCTATGGGAAAGATTCTCCTGGCTAAAGGTATGTTATGAACTGCCCCCCCATGAGAAAGGTGTGCCACTGGGGGAGGAGGGGAGGATGGTGGGGCAAAGAAAAAATGCCTCAAAAGTAGATGGTGAGGAACTGCTTATATAGATCAGGAAGGGTTCATTGCTTGTTGCTCACCCATTGAACTACAGGCATGACCCTTCACTTCAATGGGCCTACACTACCAGAGTAGTGTTAAGCTTGTGCAACTGTGAGAACTCTATGGCAGTTCGCACTCTCTATTCCGCAGAGAATTAACACCCTGTGAGGGTACCGTAGGCAAGGAACCCTTGAGAGGGTTCCACCCCTAGAGGTGCCGGGGGAAAGATTCCCTTGGCTAAAGGTACTTTAGGAAGGAGCACCAAAACAACATTAAGCAGTAAACTATGAGGTAGAGAAGCAGACTGAGAGCAATGAGAAAGTTTGATGAAGCACAAATGAGATGCACAGGTCATCAGGACTGCACTGATAAAATGGATTGCACTGATGACATCAGGAGTCTTCCTTAGGAGAGAGGAATGGCAAGTAGGACTACCATTCATCTCCATCAAACAGTGAAAATCTACCTAAGGAACCAGGGAATACACTATAAACAACTAACTACATATTATGACCTTCAGCATGGAGAAGAGGAAAAACCCACTTTAAAAAGGAGGAAACCTCTGTGGATCCAAGGCCTAGGTCACCTTCTCTCCAGGCTAAGGGTAGTTTATTTAGTGATGGCTCTACTGCTGCAGTTTAGAAACCAAGTCAAAGAGAAGGAAATATTTCAATTTGGTGGATAGCTCTCATGATCTCTGTAATGGGAATGCCATGAATGGTTGTGAGAGGACTCTGCAACAGTGGGTACTCAGAAGTGAGAGTGGACCACCAAGGTGGGAAGAGGAGAGCAACAACTGCTGAGGCACTCATACGACCTACTGATTAAAACAAACTGGATGAATGAGAGGTGGTTGTAGGGAGAATAGCTTTCGGAGGTGGCACAGTGATGCCATAGCCAAAGGAGTACTCTTGGGCTGTAAGAGCCCTACCCCTCAGTAGCTTTTCTGGATCAAGATGTGCACCATATGACTGCATGCTAAAACTCTGCCCGGAGGGAGGACATTCCAACTATGGGCCAGATGAGAAGGACCTCACCCCGAGGTTCACATGCTCAAGATGTGGACTTCATGAGTACAGAGCAAGACCATCGACTAACAGGGCAAGCCCTAAGCCAGATAAGGTAATGGACATGGTTGGTATGCCTCTGATTTCTGAATGAGAGTATGAATCATCTCTGAGTGCTAGATAAGAGGAGGATGGGTAAAGCCAGTAGAGATATTGCAAAATTATATTTTGCAGATGAAATTCCCATGAAATCGACAATTTCACTGGACAAAATATTTCACAAAATGTGCCCATTCCATTAAATATTTTGTAGTATGTGAAATGCTGACTTTCACCCATGAAATGTGAAATTTTGCCAGAAACATGGCAACATTTTGCTAGCGAAAGGTGAATTTTGCCATTTCGTGAGTGAAATTTTGCCTTTCGTGGGCACAATTCTCAAAATATTTTGCATAAAGAAATTTGCCAATTTCACACATCTCTAAAAGCCAGTGGCCATAGATTAAGTAGCAGGTTATTGATATAGAGGCCAGGCAAAGCCAGCAGCTGTAGATGCTGATGAGGAGGTTAGCCTTGAAAAGTAGCGAGCAAACTCTACAACTATGAGAACTACCAAGGTGGGTCCTTGGTGAGGTAGATGGCTGCAGTCCAAGCCAGTGGTTGGTAGTTTGACAGTAATCACAGCCAGGGAAAAACAAGCCAAACAATTCCATTACAGAAGCAGAATTGATTGTGGCATAGAAGGCAGGTGTTTGGGTAGTGAAAGGCTGTGATGCCAGTGATTAAATTAATGAATCAAGGAAGTTTAGCAAATAGGAGATATGTATCAGCATTTGCAACAACAACAAAATGGGCAGCAGCATATGTAAGCATGATGCATTGCATATAGGGGTTGCCACCTGTCAGGTTTTTTATCTGGTGATCCCTTCTCAGATTTTCAGGGTCACTAACAGGTAATCTGGTTTTGCTCTGTGCTGGTCATGTTTTAGAGCCATTTGGAGTGCTCACATACTTTTGAAATAAATGTCATATTATTGATTGTTTCAGTTGCATGTTCAGCGTACACATAGAACAATGACTGGGATGTTAACATATCAGGATACACAACCTACAGGAGAGACAAGGAGGACAGAAGTAGGGGGGAGTAGCTCTATCTTTGTAATGGAATGAATAAAAGCAACTGAACAAAAGAGTAAACAGGGAGGAGAGGAGGCACTGTGGGTCACCTTAGAGACCAGAAATGGCACCACAAACCGCACAGGGGTTGTATACAGACCCCCATGTCAGGAAGAGGGAATGGACAAGGATATGATAGAAGGCATTCTTAGGATGGCAGAGAGAGGGGAGATACTGTTGATGGGAGACCTGAATATGCCAAATATTAACTGGAGCACATTTGTTGCAGCCACATCCAAGAGCAGGGCCATTCTCGATGCTCTGCACGTGGCATGCCTCAGACAGCTAGCTTTGGAACCCACTCATGAGGGAGCAGTTTTAGACCTCATACTCTCAAATGGGACAGTGAGAGGATCTCAGATCTAGAAGTGGGTAGCCATCTGGGAACAAGTGACCATCAAACAGTGTGATTCACGATAAACTCAGCTACAGAGTCAAGCCATTCAAAAGTGAGGGTACTGGACTTCAGAAGGGCTGACTTTGGCAAGATGGGAGAGTGCCTTAGAAAAGCACTAGCAAACAGGCTAGAAGGAAGGGTGGAACAACAATAGGGAAACATCAAATCTGCCATCACAGAGGCAACAAGCCTTTGTGTGAAGCAAATAAACAAATCAAAATGAAAGAAAAAGCCACTATGGTTCTCAAAAGAGGTGTCAGGGAAGGTCAGGGAGAACAAGTTATCATTCAGGAAGTATAAGGAAACACAGAAGGAGCAGGACAGAGAGCTGAACCAGTTAAGGCAGAAGGAAGCAGGGAGGGAAGTCAGAATAGCAAAGGCCCAAACTGAGGAAAAGATAGCCAACTCAGTTAAGAAGAGGTATAAAACATTTTATAGTTACTGTACATCAGGGAATGTAGAAAGACAAAGGGAGGGATAGTGAGGCTGAATAGAATGGACGGTGGGTGGGCAGAGAGGGACAATGAAAAAGCAGGGATATTGAATGAATATTTCTGCTCAATATTCACAAAAGAGGAGGGGGGGGAAGTGCCTAATCATTGATCCCAGTTATTTCACAGAAGAAAGGGTTCTGAAAGAACTCCTAAAACTGAAGGTGGACAAAACAATGGGGCCTGATGGAATTCATCCCAGAATTCTAAAAGAATTAAGGGGAGAACTAGTGAAACCACTGACTACCATTTTTAACAAATAATGGGAGGATGGTGTGGTACCTGAGGACTGGATGAAAACAGATGTGATTTCCCTTCTCAAAAGTGGGACCAAGACAAAGGCAGGAAACTACAGACCAGTAAGTTTGACCTCTGTGGTAGGGAAAGTGAGGAATCACTTCTAAAGGAAAGAATTGTTGAATAACTAGAGGTCAGTGTGGAACAGGACCCAAGACAACAGGGGTTCACAGTGGGAAAGTCATGTCAGATGAATCTAATTGATTTCTTTGACAGGGTGACAAAAGTAGTAGACCAGAGAGGGATGTGGACATGGCCTACCTAGGCTTTAGCAAGGCATTTGACACAGTCCCACACAAAAGATTAATAGTCAAATTAACCAGCCTTAGAGTGGGTCCCAGGGTGGTAGCCTGAGCAAAACATTGGCTGGACAACAGGACAACTGGACATAGAAGGTAATTGTAAATGGAGTCCACGCTGAAGAAAAAGGGGTTACTAGTGGGGTACCGCAGGGTTCAGTATTGGGTCCAGTCTTTTTTAATGTCTTTATAAGTGACATTGCAGAGGGACTGGATAGAAAAGTATGCCTCTTTGCAGATGACACAAGAATCTGCAACAGGGTTGATACACAAGAGGGCAAGGAAAGGATGAGAAGGGACTTGGCAAGGTTGGAGGAATGGTCAGAAGTATGGCAGCTTGGATTCAATGCAAAGAAGTGCAAAATAATGCCCTTGGAAACAAAAATCCAGGGGAAGATTACACAATGGGGGGTAGGTAGTAACAACAACAAAACTGGAAAGGGACCTGGGAGTAATCATATCAGATGACCTTAAAGTTAGCAAGCAATGTGAGAAGGCAGTAAGGAGGGCTGGGGTGATACTGGGATGTATAGGGAAAGGCATCACCAGCAGAAAACAAGAAATTGTTATCCCTTTGTACAGACAGTTGGTGATACCCCATCTGGAGTATTGCATTCATTTTGGAGACCCCTTTGCCACAAGAACATAGACAGGATAGAGGCAGTCCAGAGGAGGGCAACTAAAATGGTGCAAGGTCTGCAAGAGAAGCCATTCGAGGAGAGACTAAAGGAGCTTAATATGTATACCCTTGAGGAAAGGGAGGGGGACATGATAGACACTTTTAGGTACCTCAGTGGACTCAACAAAGTCCAAGAGGGTAGCATATTTCATAAAAAAGAGATGTGCAAGAACAAGGGGACACAATTTGAAGATGGGGGGTGGTTCAGGGGCAATGTGAGGAAGTATTTCTTACAGAGAGGGTGGTGAATGCATGGAACAGCCTTCCTGAGGACGTTGTGGGGTTTAAAACTGTGGGAGAATTCAAGACTACATGGGACAGACATAAGGCAATTTTTGTGGGGGGTCAGGAAGAAATAGGCTGTTGGTTAACTAGGATCTGCAGCTTATCCTGTAGGTACGGAAATTGGCAGACTAGGTGAGCCAAGTGGTCTTTATCTGCCGACAAAGTCTATGTTTCTGTACTTAAAAACAAGTTCTGTTGTCAGTATAGCCCTTTGTTTGTGAAAGCAGTCAGCCTGGGAGGTGTAAAGTATGGCCATTAACAACTTTAACACTTAAAAACTAATCTTTTCCACTGCATCTTAAAGTTGCATAGCAGCAAAGCTGCCCCTGCCTTTTGTAACAGTAACAGAACCAGTTATCTTTCACTTTCATTTGCTAGTAAACATTTTCATCTTTAACAGAATTTAGGCATATTTAAATATTTAAAAAAAAAATTTTCCCTCAAGAAAAAGTATGGCCACTTCTTTGGCTTTGAAATAGTACTGTGGCAATTAACAGGAAATGGAGCCAGAAAAAGATATAAAGTACACATTACAGGAAACAATTGCTTAAGTATTATTATACACCATGTATACTGTTGTATGCCATTGACAGTATTTCTCTTGCCTCTCCCAGATCATATCAGTAAATGATATTTCTTGTATCTCTTTATGTTTATTTGGTAAACCAATGTCAATCAATAAATACATAAGTAAATAAATAACTAGGAAGGACATTGAAAAGTAACTTTAACAGGTATAGTACATTATCTTAACATTTTTGTTGAACTGCTGCTTTAAGTGTTGTCTTTTATTGATATAACAAATGGCCTTCTAGGAGGAACAATGCATGATGAGTGATGAAAAGGGGTGGGCTTAGGGGAGGAGCTTAGGATCCATTTTTTACCCCATCCAAAGGTGGCAACCCTAATTGCATATGAATAATCTGAATTATGCATTTGCTTGGCCAACCAAGTCCATAAAGGAGTAGGTCATAGTTTACATAAAAGCATCTGATGCTATAGTTTCAGCATGAATAGTGAATTGACATGATTGCATGAATAGTGAATTGATATAATTGGCATGATTACCTTAAATGTTGTTAAGGCAGAAATAGGTTATTCCAGTAAGGAGCATGCAGCAGAGTAATGGAATGCAATGAATATCTGAAGGTCATGTAGGCTGCGAGGTTAGTGATTTATACATGGATAACTGAAAGCCATGTAGGCAAGAAAGCAGGGCAAAATCATATAACTTACATAAAGCATGCTCTTACTACTCAGAGCCACAGTGCCCCACTGTGACATCACAGTCCCCTGCCAAGGGAATAACAGGAAGCCACAAGCCAAGCATTATGAGACCAAACAACATTGTAATGTTGATAGGGTAGGAATCCCCAAAATAGAGGTGTTTTTGCTGGTAAGATCTTAGTTAAAGACACAGCCAAATTATAGCAAGTCCACCGATGCAGTAGATCAACAATAAACTGCAGCAGAGCCACACTACACTGCGGAAAATCAAGCTGGGGAATTAAAAGCTGGGGGTAGTAGCTGCCTGACTGAGCTAACACTGAATGAATTGAGTTGAGTTGCTGAGACAAACAGAGCACAACAGAGAGCGGCAGCTAACTGCAGCAGGATGAGCCTGGACCAAGTGCAAACAATTAAGGTGGATAGGCACAGACATAGCACAAGCAAGGAAGCTACAGCTGAGCTGAAACATACAGATAACAACTGCAGTTTCACTCAGGGTTTGCTGAAATCTGTAGAGTAAATGGGACCCTTAATAGCACAAGCACAGGATTAGCATAATACATACAAAGGGCAAACAGGATGCTAGAAAAAAAAAACTAGAAAGCCCCCAAAAGAAAGAAAAAGCAAAACGAAAAGCACAAACACAAACATAGGAGGACAGAAAATAAGCAACACAAAGAAGCACACAGCAGCCGGTGGCAAACAACACTAACTAAAAGCAGGAGAAGCGTAATAAACAGAAGTCCTGCACAAATCAAGCAGAGCCCAAAGCACAAGGGATGTAGGGCAGCAGATGGTGGGGGGGGGGACAAAGCCCCAGCAGGCCCCGGGGAGAAGGCAGAGATGGATAGAGTCCTGCTGGCAAAGAAAAAGTGCTTCAGAAGGAGGCAGGGAGGAACTGCATATATAGCTCAGGAAGGGGGCATGGCCGGTTGCTGAACCCCATTGAACTACCGCCATAGCCTTTCAAAAATGTCTGTTTTCACTTATATGTGATTGGACTGTTATTTGCTGACTACATGGGTGCCCCAAATCTTTGAACAGCCACTTCTTCAACCCATCAGTGGCCATGCTCTGATGTCAATGTGACAGCAACCCTAATGACTTCATAGCAACCAGGCTGAAAAAGGCATACTAATTTGGCAGAACACAAATGAAACCCACACAAAATAAAAACAAATATTTATTGTAAACAATTTAATACAAATGAATAAACCAAAAGATCCCTGCCTATTACATAAATTAAATATGCATCAGGAACCTTTTGGAATAGTTGATTTATTTCAACTCATTCTGTTTGTCCTTGGGCACATTAATGATGGCTTATGCCATTTGTTAGGTTATCCAAGGCCAAATAGCATGCATAAAAATAAATCATTTATTGCACTGGTCCCTGTTATGTATCACTTATTTATATATCTTTATAAGGAAATGTCTGAATGGAGACCATTTTCTGGTCTTATACTTTACCTGCCATAATCTGTGAAAAAATGGCATCTAAGTCAATTTAAGGTGATATGTGGCTTTTGTGAGGCTCACGTCACTTGGTAAAGTATACAATTCGAAAAGTGAGGGAATAACAGTGAAGACACACCATTGACAGCTGCACAACAATGTCAGTGCAACAATAGGGAGTTTGTGTTAACGGGTGCATTCCATCAACAGGGAAGGTATCAGGGAGGAAGGCGGGATGTACAGTGGGTGGGTTGTCATTGTACTGGATCAGGCATGGCTGCAGAAGGGTCAGGGAGGTAGGCGAGATGTGTAGTGGGTGGGATTGTGCTTGTACTGGATCGGGCATGGTTGTCAGGTGGTTATGCAGCTGGGGGAACTGACATTTTCTCCACTGTCTGTGTGATGTGGAGTTGGTTATTTTTAGTTCAGGGCTGTGGGAGGCTGAGCCCCCCTGCATGGGTCAGTGTAAGGGGTGCAGCCCCCCACATTGCTCAGTCTGTATTGCTCTTTGTTGGTGTGGTGGTTTGTCACCTTGTATTGTGTCGTTGTGTCTGGCATTGCTGTGGTGCTGTCGATGTGGTGGGTGTCAATGTATTTGCTGTCACTGCTGCTTGGCGGAACCATGTGGTAAGCATAAGTGTACAATATAACTGCTTAACATGAATGCTGAATGCCATTTACTGCAGGTGCTAATATGACCTAATGACAGGATTGAAATTGCATTGGATTAATATTTGTGTACTATATTATGGCAGTGTGTAATATTTTAGATCTAAATAAATGAGTTCTTATCAAGCACAACATTTGAAAATGAGCCTCAGCTCAATGGTTTGCAACATCATACCCTGATTTTCCAATAAACTGAACTGATGAAAAGGAAAAGGAAGTCATATCAATCCACTGAATCTGGGGGCCTTATTTTCAAAAGGATCACTTCTGTTTTCTGTCTTTGGAAAAAAAACATTTTAAAAAAGAGGGCTCCATTGTTCCCTGTTTACCAAATGGATGAAGTTTCTGTTGGGTTCATGGGGGGGGAAGGGGTCATAGCTAACTCTCACAGGCCATGATAATGCAATGTGAGCAACAGTGCTGCAACTATTTCAAGAGCAACAAGAACTGTATGCATCAGACTTCAGAGTAAAGCATTTCTTTGAAAAAGAACAGCTTATGAATCACAGGAACAGAAGTCTGTTTCCTCTGTGAAATATAGTACTTGACTCATCCTTTAATAAATGTAATCCATTTCTTCCATATATAGATCTACTGTAAATGTGTTTCTTTGATGTCACTGTAAACTAAATCTAACAAGTAAGAAATCAATGAGTCCAGCATAAATCTTTCCGAAATGAAGATTCATATAACAAAAACCTTATCAGAGGCTTCCAATGAAAGCATTTAAAATGGCAAAACCTGCCACTGCAATACCTGTAATATCTGTCAGCTACATGATACCAATGATCTTGTATCAGTCTGCCCCCCTCAAACCATTTATCATCTTGTGGTTCACTGAACACAGCATGTATTTTTGGAAACTGCGTAGGTGTAAAGGAGAAATTGAGAAATTGAGACCCTGGCCGTGTTTGATGAATGTGATCCAAAGCAACATCTTACTCACCACAGAAGAAATATACAGTATTCTATACTTAATTTCCTAATCAGGAAAACATGATCTTGACATGAACTATGGCTGTATCCAGTAATGCTGCAAGAGTATTTTTATCAAATATTTGGTGAGTATTCATACTCTGCAGCCTGGGTTGCTCTGTGTTCATTTGTGGCCACAAAATAAAGGAAATAACACCATTAGAAAAACTCTAGCCCTACCCAGATGACTAAGGCTAGCCTTGTGGCCACGCCCTTCCCATTGCAGTCATTTCCCACTCTTCACCATAGCCCCATTGTCCCATACACTGATTGAAAGCTGTCAATTACACTAGCCCGGTACAAAATATGCATCCATGAAAGTATACCCAGGAGCTGCCCTTTTTCATCTTATCCAAACATTCAGCGCCCACTGCTGGCACAGAGACAATCAGCCTAATTCCTTGAAACATTATATTTCATCCTCCCATATTGCACAGCACCACATTGTTGCAGTACTGTGCATATTCCGAGTCACAGTCCATCCCTCAAGCCTGCCGATAGTAGTTTGCTTCCTCCAGCTATGGCACAACTGCATGAGGAAGGTCTTACTGTGTTCTGGCTCCAGATAGACACTACTGTAGGCCTGTGAGAGTGGGAGATCATAATGTTCTTCATGGGACTGTTAGGGAAATCACAGTTCTACAAAACAGGACAGCATGTCATGCCAGCTTTTAAGAGAGGAAGCTACTGAAGAGAGAAAATGGACGCAAAAGATATGGCAATCGACTGCTAAACAAACTTGCAGGTGTTTGTGTCGGTGTGTTTACATGAAATGTTGCAAACAATCTTCAGTGTGTGTGCTTTTCGCAAGTTGCCAAACTTTTTAATAAAAAACTAAGAACACAAATGTTTGAACTGCTTACTGCAAATAGTGTATGTGGTATTGTCTGGGTAGTCCCAAACCTGTATGAAAAAATCTACAAATCTGCAACTTCTTGTAAGAAAATTCTGCAAGTCCACAAAATTCTGCTAGTGGGAAATCACAACAAATTCACTTTTTTCATGAATGAGAAAAATTAAATGACATAGAAGTGAATGTTTATGTGTGGACTTTTAATTTTACCCATTCCTTGTAGTGGAGCTCGCACAGAGGCAGGGGGGAGCATATGCATAGAAGGTAGAGGGAGAAAGAACAAAGAAGAGAGGAGGGGAAGAAAAAGAGGGACAAAAATGGAGATGAGTACACACCAGGAGCAGGATGCAAACTTATTTTATTGTACCAAGAGTGCCAAAGCAAGTACAGTATTGGGCTAACACCTCTAGGAATAGTAGGGGTATGGACCTTCATTTATCCTCTCCTTGATAAAAATCCAGTTAGTATGTAAGGCGTAATCTAAAAAGTTGAAGATTCTTGATTGTAGTGTCTTGGTCTGATCTGCTTCCAATGCTTTGTAGCTTTCATTAACAGGTGCTGTAGCTGCGGATTTATTTCTGCTTCACATTGGCACTTGTCTAAGACCACAATTTTGTTGCCTTTATCGGTGGGTTTGGTTTCATCTGTCGTCTTGTCTCAAAGTTCCCACAGTGCCACCTTCTTCTCTTCAGTGATTACATTAGTATGATGTTGCTCCCATATCAAAGTAAATAGGGAATCAACCTGTTGCACTGCCGCAGTTTGAAAGGTCTGGAGGGCTGGTGACATCATTGCTCGAGGGCAGAAGGTGAAGGGAGGTTTGAAATGAGCATGTCTATCAAGAGGTATACGTTCACTTTCTAAAATGTTAGATACGTCCATTATAATCTAAAGCTCCTCGCCGTTGTCATTATTAGGCACCAGATCAATAAGTGTTGTCAGTACTGGATCAGAAGCTGGTATCAAGTCATCAAGTGGAGTGAAGCCCATTGTTTGATTATGCCCTCCTGGTAGTTTCATAGTTATATGTTATGGACAAAAATAGTCTGTGCCCTTATTAATTGTCTGTCTGTTCTCACAGAACTAGTCTTGATTTATAATATATATTCATGTAATTATCTAACCTGTTTTTAAAGCTGTCAGTCTCTTCATATTTAAACATCATTAGGTAATATGTTCTGACCATCAATTATTCTTTTAGTAAACCAGTCTTTCATTTTGTCTGATTTAAATAGCTCCCCCTTGTACTTAAGATTGTGTGGTCCGTTGTTGGCAATTTTTTTTCAGGTATAATATGTTTTCAAGGGTCTTATCTTTAATAGCTCTGTAGGCCATATTCATACCTCCTTAGTATCTTCTTCCTAGTTTATTTTTATTTATTTATGACTTTAACTGGGTGGGTGCACTGATCCCAGGGACCATTTTCAGGCACGACCCGGGTCACGTAAGGTGGCACAGAGTAGAAACATCAGAACAACAAGAACATTACAAGAGCAGGTAATACATAGTGAAAGGTTGCAGTTGTTACATTTGGCGATACATGGTGGCAGTATTTTAGGGACAGCAAATAGTGTTTATATATTCAGTGCTTTTAAAGTGTCTTCATAACTACTGTACTTTGCTCATGACTTTTGATTATAAACACAGAAACATAGAATCTGATGATAGATATGGAATGCTTGTCCTACCTAGTTTGTCCATTTCCCTATGTACTGTATAAACTCAAGATCCCATGTGATATGCAGTCTGCCTCCTCCTTCCTACCACTAGTGTTGCATTTTGTCTGTCCCATGCATTCTTGAATTCGCTTACTGTTTTTACCCCTACAACTTCCTCAGGTGTGCTGTTCCATGCATCCACCACCCTTTCTGTGAAAAAATACTTCATCACGTTGCCCCTGAAACTTCCTCCCTCCCTCTAGCCTCATATTGTGACCCCTGTTTCTTGCACATCTTTTTTTTTTAAAGATGCTTCCATCTTGAGCTCTGTTTATTCCTTTGAGGTATTTGAATGTCTATCATATCCCCCCTCTCCCTCCTTTCCTCAACAGTATACATATTGAGTTCCCTCAATCTCTCCTCATATGGTTTTTGGTGAAGTCTCTGCACCATTTTTGTTGCCCTTCTCTGGACTGCCTCCACCCTATGTCCTTTCAGAGATGTAATCTCCAGAACTGCATGCAGTACTCTAGGTGAGGTCACATCAACTGTCTGCATAGAGGCATCACGACTTCCTGTTTTCTACTGGTGATCTCTCCCTATGCACTCCAGCATCCCATCGGCTTCCCTTGTTGCTTTCTCACATTGTTTGGCTACCTTTGATTGTCAGTTATGACTACCCCAGGTCCCTTTCCAGTTTGGTTGTTATTAGTACCTCCCCTCCCCCCATTGTGTATTCCTCCCCAGGGTTTTTGTTCCTTAAGTGCATGATTTTGTACTTCTTGGCATTGAATTTAAGCTGCCACACTCTTGACCACTCCTCCAACTTGCCTAAGTCTCTTCTCATTTTATCCACCCACTCCAGATTGTTAACCCTATTGCAGATCTTGGTGTCATCTGCTAAGAGGCATACCTTTTTTTTCGAGTCCTTC
The DNA here is from genome assembly GCA_016271365.2 of Neoceratodus forsteri. Classification (NCBI taxonomy): domain Eukaryota; kingdom Metazoa; phylum Chordata; order Ceratodontiformes; family Ceratodontidae; genus Neoceratodus; species Neoceratodus forsteri. Next base: position 590,197,052 of record CM028133.1, on the reverse strand, counting down.
TGTGATGCTGTATATAAAGACAATAAAGAGGACTGGCCCCAGCACTGAACCTTGTGGCACCCTGCTGGCCAACCCCTTTCCTCAGATTGAACTTAACTTACTACTACCATCTGTTTCCTATTGCAAAGCCAATTTCTGACCCAGTTTACCACCTTGGGACCCACTCCCAGATTGCCCAACTTGTTTACTAACCTCTTGTGTGGGACAGTGTTAAATGCCTTGTTAAAACCTAGGTAGACCATGTCCACTGCCCCTCCAGTGTTAAATGCCTTGTTAAAACCTAGGTAGACCATGTCCACTGCCCCTCCCTGATCTACTACCCTTGTCACCCAGTCAAAGAAATCTGTCAGATTCATTTTACAAGAGCTTCCTGTTGTGAATCCATGTTGCCTTGGGTCCTGTGCCCCGCTGATTTCTAGATTTTCTACGGTCCTTTCCTTTAACAGTGATTCCATCATCTTTCCTACAACAGAGGTCAAACTGACCAGTCTATAGTTCTCGGCATCTTCCTTACTCACACTTTTGTGAAATGGTATCACATTTGCCCTCCTCCAGTCCTCTGGTACTACTCCCTCTTCCAATGATTTCTTGAATAGGCTTATCAGTGGTGTCAGCAGCACCAGTCTGAGTTCTTTGAGTATTCTGGGATGTATTCCATCTGGCCCCATTGCCTCGTCCACCTTCAGTTTCAAGAGTTCCTGTAGAACTCTCTTTTCCATGAATGGACTGGTGTCCACCCCTCTTCCCTGTGTATGTCTACTGGCTAATTCTGGTCCCTCCTCCTCCCCTTCCTTTGTGACTACTGAGCAGAAGTATTCATTCAGGATCTCAGTTTTTTCTAGGTCCCCCTCTGCCCAGTTTCCCACTTCTTTATTTAGCCTCACAATCCCTCCCGTGGTCTTCTTTCCCTAAAGTACCTGAAGATGGTTTTGTCCCTCTCCTTTACTGTTTGGGCTGTCCTTTCCTCTGTTTGCACCTTTGCACTTCTGACCATTCCCCCACCTCCCTCTGTTTCATCTGATACAGTTCCTTGTCTTCCTCCCTCTGCATTTACTTGTACTTTCCGAATGCCATTTTTTTCTCTCTAACCTTCCCTACCATCTCTTTTGAGAACCATAATGGTCTTTGTTTTCTCCTTGCTTTGTTAAGTTGCTTCACACAGAGGCTTGTTGCCTCAGTTATGGCTCTCTTGAGATTGTCCCACTGATCCTCTACTCCCGCCTCCCCCATTCATTTGCTACTGCTTTCTTGAAGCATATTCCCATTTTTGCAAAGTCTGCCCTTTAGAAGTCTAGGACTGTTGCCTTTGTGTGACTTGCCTCATCTACTGTCTTTACCCTGAACCATACTGTATTGTGGTAGCTGGACCCCAGGTGGCTGCCCACCAATACATCCATTATTCTGTCTCCATTTGTTAGCACCAGGTTCAATATTGCCCCATCCCAGGTGGATTCCACCACTAGTTGTCTGAGGCATGCCCTTTGCAGGGCATCCAGGATGACTCTGCTCCTGGATATGGCTGCAGCATATGAGTTCAAGTCAACATCAGGTATATTTAGGCCCCCTTCCAACAACACTTTCCCTTTCTATGCCATTTTAAGTAAGTTTTCTACCATTTCCCTGTCTATTTCCTCCCCTTGCACTGGGGGTTTGTAGATAACCCCTGTGCAGATATTGGTGCCATTTTCTGATTTCAGAGTGACCCACAGTGTGTCCCCTCCTTCCTGCTTTCCATTTATCTTTGTTGCCTTGATCCCCTTTTTGATATATTTAGCTACCCCCTCCTCTGTTTATTCCCTCCCAGTCTTCCCTGTAGACTGTGTACCCAGGTATATTGACATCCCATTCATGGCTTCCTGTATACCATGTCTCAGTGATCACCACAACATCCAAGACGTCCTCTACCATCAATGCTGCCAGGTCAGGGATCTTGTTCCCTAGACTATGGGCATTTGTACACATGGCCCTCCATGATTTGATGGGTTTGTCTTTACTTGTTCCCATCCTATCCCTTCCCTCTGTGCCTCGCCTGGCATTGCCACCTGTTTCAGTTCCTTGTGATTTCTCAGTTTTAGTATCCTCTTGTCTGATTTCATTAACCTGTGGTGGGGGGCAGTTGATTTCCTTCTGCATAGTTCCACCATCCCCTTTGGCTAGTTTAAATGTTTGCCAATGAAACATTTAAATCTGTCACTTAGGATCCTGGTGCCCCCCTTGGACAGATGCAGACCATCCCTTATGTACAAGCCTGCATTTCTCCAGGTGGGCCCCCACTACCCAGTGAAGCCAAAACCCTTAAGTCTGCACCAATGCTTCAGCCACTCATTGAATCCCATGGTGTGGAGCATCCTGGTGTCTCCCTTGCTGTAGACAGGCTGCACTTCTCAGAAGGTTAATGTGTATGCTGCCTGCCTAAGACCCCTTCCCAGTTCTGTGAACTCCCTCTGCAGTGCTTCAATCTCATTGTCAGCCAGGTCATTTGCCCCTAGGTGGATAATGACACCGAGTTCCTGCTCCTGTGCTGCTTTCCCTGCAATCCTAAGGATTCACCTCCTATTTCTCCAAGCTATGGTGCCAGATAGGCACCTTACCACTATCCCTCCTCCCTTTTCTTCTCCCTTTCCCACCCCCAGTTCTACCCTCCCCAATAATAGAGCCCCAAACTAGTTTTGTGAGTCTCCTTTGGGCTATCTTAATTGTATCTCCCCTTTAGAATATGGGTTCCACACCTGTGCTGCATATTCCAGGTGGGGTCTTACTAGAGTCCTGTACAAATACATCAGTGCTTCTCTGTTCTTACTCCGGATATTTCTTATAATGCACCACATGTTCTGATTTGCTTTTTCACAGCCACATTCATTTGCTCAATCCACTTTAGATCATGTGTAACAATTACATCAAGGTCTCTTTCTTTTGTACTACTTTGTAGTGTGAGGTCCCTTAACTGATATATGTGCTTGGGACTCTCTTTTCCAAAATGTATCACTACGCAATCATCAGGGTTATATTTCATGACTGAAACCTCTGACCACCTTTGAAGACTATCAACATTTTTTGCATGATATCACCATCTTACTGAGACTATTATGACCACGATTCTTGCATCATCTACACATTTTTCTGACCCTCCTGATGTTTCATTATTCTTGTCTCTGATATAGATATTAAAGAGTGTTGATCCCAAGCAGAGATGTGTGAAGTTGCCGAAATTCACTCCATGGAAAAATCTGCAAATTTTGGCACATTTTCAGAGCTGGGGACTGCAATTTACCTTGTTATTCACGAGGTGGATTGGTTAAAATTCACCTGGTGGATTGCCAGTTTGCTGGTGAATAACATGGCAAATCTAGTTTTGCCAATTACTCCCCTCAAACACCCACCTACTGGTATCCTCCTTCCTTCCCCGGAAAATGTGCTGCTGAGTCAGTAAAATAGAGAATCCTTTCCCCCCACCTACATGAGAAAATACACTTCTCCACCTCCCCCCTTCCAAGACCCACAGTATTAAAATTTTACTCCCAAGTCCCCCCTCAGGTCCCCACCATCCTCCTCTCCCCATGAGCACCCACAAAATATAGGATGTAAATAAAGGAAATGGTCCCCTGGTGCAGAGAATAAGTGCTGTTCAGTGCCAACTCCTGATTCCCATCTCATACTAATGGTTTTAATTAATGAATGGTGATTAGAAGCAAAGACCTCACCATTCATTCATTTGTGCCACTTTATGACAGGGAACTGAGACAAGCTGGCGCCAAACAGAGCAGATGCTTTGCACCAGGGAAGAACCATTTTCTGTATTTGCAGCATATATTTTGTGGGTACTCAATGGGGAAGAGGGTGGTGGGGAGCAGGGTCAGGTTGGGTGGGTTACTGGAAATAAAAATGAAAAACTGTGGGACTTGGGTGGGGAGGAGGGGAGGGGAGAATATTTGCATGTGGGTGGGGGGGAGAGTTGACATATTTTACAGTTCAAGCAACCTGTGCTGCAGCAGGCATGATGACTACATTCGTTGAGGGGGAGGGTGCCAGCAGAAGGTTATTTTTGTTTAATTACTTATGTTAATGGGGGTGGTCACAGCACAGTGGATGAGAGTTTTTTTTTTTTTTAAGTTACAAAATCCACCACTGAAGTGCCTTCAACTACCTGGGAAGTGTAATATATGAATCCCATAGGATCACATTGTAAATTGTAAGTAAGTAAGCAATAACACACAGCATGGTGTGTGGCAATGCTAAATTGCTGCATGCCCCAGGTTGGTTGTGATGTACAAGGTAAAGCCGAGTGCCTTCAACTACCTAGGAAGTGTGATACAAAATTCCCATAGGATCACATTGTAAATTGTAAGTAAGCAATAACACATGGCAGGGTGTGCAGTAATGTTAAATTACTGCACACCCCAGGTGGGTTGTGAGATGCAGCTAAGAACCATCTGGCAAGTGCTGTTGTCTTCATTCAGGTGTCGAAGTAACCTATGCTGCCATGGAAACACATGCTAAGGAAATGGGAGAGTCAGCAGGTGGCTGCTCTGAGGAACACGAGGCCCCTGGCTTATTCACCTGGAAACAGAGGTAACTTTCCAACTTAAATGGCACACAACTGAATGACACAAAATGAAAACAAAAAAAGGGAAATGGCAGAAGAGCAAGATGTAGCTCTGTGTAGTATGGAGAAGGCAGTTCTCATGTGTACTGACGAAATGCAAGGAAGAAAAGGAAGTGTTGGTGGTTTGCTGCCTGAGAAATGCAGTGTGCCCCAGATCACTTTGCCTGATAACATAAAGCAGAAATACATGAATCTGTGGCCCACACTGTCATGGCGAGGCAGCATTGACAAAGCAGGGGAAAGTGTGCAATAGTTTTGCACCTCCCCCGTTCAGAAGGTTGGAGGTGTGAGGAGCTATTTGAAAAGCAAACTGCAGTTTGGTTAATTGGTGGAGAAGGATCCTCAGATTGTTCCTGACACCCATGCATGACAAACTAGGAGCAGGGAGTGGAGAGTATATGCACATGAACAAGAGACACAGCTACATTACAATTACAAAATAGGAATCACCGAGACAAGGCAGACTTATTATGCAACTCAGAGTCAGTAGAGTGCCACATGGAAATATCAGTCAGACTGAGATAGCCTATAAACAGGGTTGGGATATGGTCGTGGAACTCTGGGAAAATGGTTAATGCTCTGATAGGGGCAAGTCCCATAACTAGATAGGCTTGGGCAGATTAGATGGGGCTTGAGGGGGACACCCACTGCATCAGAAACCACTTCTCAGTTCCATCTGGTGGCAGGTGTGACCTGTACTGGGGCACATCTGACAGAAACAATCTAAGGATCCCTCTCCTCCAATTAATCGTTTAACCTTGCTGCACAGCCTGCCATATTGTATTGCTCACTTAAAATTAATAATGTAATCTTCTGCGAATTATATACCGTACTTCCCAGGTGGTTAAAGGCATCCAGCTGCACCTCATGTCTTTCAGCCCACCTGAGGCAGGCAGCAGTTTAGCATTGCCACACCCCTTACTGTGTGTTATTGCTTACTTACAATTTTCAATGTGATCATATGGGAATTTTACAGTATATTGCACGTCCCAGGTGGTTGAAGGCACTTGGCTATGCCTCCTGCCTTACAACCCACCTGGGGTGTGCAGTAATTTAGCATTGCCACACACTCTGTCATGTGTTATTTCTAACTTGCAATTTACAATGTAATCCTACAGGAATGTTTTACCACACTTCCAAGGTGATGTGCAAGTGTACATGTGTATCCATGGCTACAGAACCGTGATGGATCACAATGATGCATGATCTCTTGTGTCATGTGGAAAGAGTTGTATGTTGTTTGTCATACCTGATGATGAATATCTGTGGTTACTTGTGTTGCCTTGCCCCCTTTGGCTGCTTGAGGGGAATGCAGAGTTAGTGTTGAAAACCCTAACATTACATTTACATACTTGTTCGCTTTAATAGCAACCCAAACTGATGCATTAATGGAGTTTTTAGCAAAGAATATAAAAGGCATATGCTCCCTCCCTACTGAAAATATTATTGATATTTTTTGTTCGAGTGACAATTGACCTTATGACACCATGAGTGGTGTAGCCAGGAGTTATGACATCAGTTCAATCGGCACTTGAACAAAAAAGTGTTAATATTTTTGTTTGAGTGATGATTGACCTGATGACATCATGAGTGCTGAAGCCACAAGTGATGTCATCAGGTCAATTGCCACTCGAACAAAAAATATCAACAATATTTTCAGTAGGGTGTAGAATATTCCATTTATGCCATACCTCCAAAAAGTGAAAAAAGAAATTTCCAGCCATTTTTTCACTGATATTAAAAAAATCTAAAGGGTATTTATAAATGAAACACCACTTATTTTGTAGATATGTTTGTGCTGAACAACCTTTGCCCTCAAAGTATCATGCTGTAATTCTTCATTTTAAAGTTATTCACATTTGTTGCTTGCTAAAAGTGAAAACAAATAGAATTTCCTGCCATTTTTTGTAATTATAAAAAATCAAATATGTATCTGTAGGGGGGTGTGGCTTGGCTCCAAATGCAATGTCCACTTAGAAAGAGCACTTTACAACTCTGCGGGTATTTATCTGTTCTTTACACCACCTAAATCAGCTTGTCAGAGTGGTGCAGCAGAAGATACCTTGCTGGACATACCAGGAACATTTTTTCTTAGTTTGCTCGCTCTTACCTTATACCCGCTGGCGTGATTCACACCTTAAAACTTGGAGGAATAGAATGGCAGAGTACAAGCAGAATGAGGCCTCTTCGGACCCAACTATGCAGCAAATGACTGAAATTTTCATGGCTCTACTGAAACAAATGGCCAAAGTTACAGCGGCTTCTAATAAAACTACGTCCGCTATTCAGCAACTAGAATCCAGAATTGGACACACTGAAGCTAAAATGGACAAAAATATAGCTGCAATAGAGTCACTCACAGCTACGATCAGAGAACAGGACAGAGCGATACAGGCCTTACAGCGTAAAGTGGACGACATGGAAAGCAGAAGCTGTCAGAACAATCTCCAGCATCTAGGCTTCCCTGAGGGTGCAGAATGTGGCAACACAATTGATTTCCTTTATGATATCTTACCTGAGTTGTTACAGCATGAGCTTCCACCAGGACTTGCGATTGAGCGAGCACACAGAACACTCAGCCCAATACTGAAGAAGGGGGAAGACCCAGACCTATTATGGCTCACATTCTAAACTTCACAGATAAAGAGTGGATACTTGCTAGAGCTTGAGCGCTCAGGGCTCTATCCTGGCAAGGTCAGAAAATTCTAAACTTTCAGGATTATTCTCAGGAATTGGCTGGCAGATGAAAGTCATATACAGAAGCCAGTAAAAAGATGCACTCACTTAACATCAAGTTCTCCTTGCGTTATCCAGCAATTATGAGGTTAGTGGTAAACGGGACATGTGTCTTTTTCCACCCCAGTCTCATGCACTACCTGCATACAAACTGGCCACCTCACCCTATCCCGAGCTCTGCCAGTAGCCTCAAACTGTACTAGAGCAAAAAACAGCTGCTACCGTAACTGTGAGGGCCTATGCTGGAGTGGCTGCAGAATCTCCACCACCCACCTTCCAACTTTAAGGTAGGAGACAGGGCCTCCCAACCTGATTATGCAAGCAGCAGCAATCTGGACAACACCCGAAAAGGGATCACCCCCAGGATCGGACTGATTCAGCTTGTCTGTTACCGTTAGTGATCCCCAAAGACATCATGGTGCAATTCTCCACCCGAACCATTTTGCCCTCATAATGCCTGCAGACTCAGATGACACCACTACTGTCTTCCCAGCTTACCCAGAAGAGGAGATGGTGCAGAATGTTGCTAGTACTAAGGCCTGTGCTCAGGACTCAATTATAACTGCAACCACAGGCCTGGCCTCTTCCTCGACTGACTCAATACCCCTTCACACTGTTTAGACACCCGAGGCACTGGCAGACGAATGGTGACAACAAGTTCCTTTAGACACAGACTTACTGCAAGTAATGCATTAGCAGAATTAACATTAGATAAGTGTCCATATTCTTATTCTAATGCATTATGCGTGGCTTTGTACTGATCACGGGGAGGTGGCTTTCAGTTTATTACAGCTACTGGGATAAATCTAAAAGTAAATTAGTTAATTCCCATTGATATTGTCTGTCATATATTCATAGCTGCTAGGACCGTGCCAGTTTTGTTTTCTTCTTTTTGGATATAATACAGGGCACCACTATGAAAATAGGCTGTACTCCTTTTGGCTGCTACGATAAGGTAGCAGAGTGTGCAATGCTCCAAGATGCTAGTATCTCCCTGATTATATAATTAAATGTCAGCTAGAATAGTTACTCTCCTTCTCCTCTGTCTTTTCTTTTTTTACCGAAAGAGAAGGGGGGAAGAGGGAGGGAGGGAGGTTTAATGAGACAGCAGCTTTGGCCATCTGGTGCCGCACACTGCCACATGTTGCTAATGCCATTTTAAAAAGGTCACCTATAACCCCCCCAATGCCAGGGCATGGTTAACAGACTGTAGGCGAGCTCCTTCCTGCTATTCCCAGGGAGTGTATATCTCTCTCTCTTTCTAGGTCTGCCTAAAGGTATTAGAATCATTGGCTCCACCCCCCCAACCAGGCTAAAGTGGGTGAGCTACAGAGGATGGTGAGACCTTTGCCCAAGTTACCCGCTTGTATCTCCATGCAAAGTTGCGCACTATCTGTAAATAGTTTAGGCATTCTGTGCCGCCCTTCTATAAAACTGTCATTCTTATATATTTTGTCATTCTTTATGGAATGTATGTATGAGTGTAAGCCTAGAAAAATGTCCGATTTGCCAACCGGCACCTTAAACACCACGAGCCCTCAAGTGATGTATATCTTGTTGAACTGCATTGCCCCGACATTGTTTTCCCTTATTTTACTACTCCATTAACCCTGTTCCATTACTGGTCTGATTATGGCTGATACCACCTTTATATCGTGGAATGTTAGGGGTCTCAATTCTCCTTCAAAAAGGAAACAAGTACTAATTCACTCGAAAAGGTTTAAAACCCAGATTGCCTTTTTACAACAGACTAAATTAACCAAGCAGGACCATAAATACCTGGTGAAAGACTGGGTAGGGACAGAAATCCATCCCAGTGCTCCCACTAGAAAGAGAGGTGTAGTTATCTTAATCCACAAATCTCTCCCGTGGTCTATCCTTTGCAGCAAAGCTGACTCTCAGGGCACATGGGTGATTGACCTACTGGACACTCTACACAGCCAACTCCTGGTAGCCAATATATATGCACCAAATGAGGACAATCCTGCTTTTTTTCTGGATCTTAATGCTCAACTGGGAACAATGGTGAATCCTGATCTACCTATATTGGGGGGTGATTTCAACCTATCTCTTGTCCCTACTCTGGATAGAAGTGACCAAGGGAAAGAGTACCATATGCGAGGAGTGCAGGTCACATTAAATCTTAGTTCAGAGTATCAACTAGTAGATATTTGGCACCTTGTTCACCCCTCTGACAGAGATTACACTTTTCAATCGGGGGTACACGGATCCTTTAGCAGACTGGACTTCTGGTTAATATCCCAGTCTATCACACAGTTTGTTCTAGGGGCTACTATCCTCCCTATGTTTATATCAGATCATGCCCCAGTACAGCTGACTCTGCTCTGGGGACCACCTACCCCACGGTCCACTTCCTGGAGACTAGGTCCCCTTCTAATGCATGACCTAAAATTTGTTGAATGGGCTAAATCTCAAACACAACTTTTTCTACTAGAAAATCCCATATCAGAGACCTCAGCCCAAGTTACCTGGGAGGCATACAAAGCTACTATGCAGGGCAAAATAATTGGCTATGCTGCCACAGAAGGAAATGCAAAGAAAGGGAGCTTACTCTTCTTGATAGTGAGCTGGCTACAGCAGAGCAAGTCTATGAGACCCAAACCCACCCCTCTCCCCATTCTGTGGTAGAAAAGTCCTACATCTGCATATTAAACTTAATGAGCTACTATCTAGAAAAGCTGACCTAGCCCTTCTCAAAATCCGTCATATATATTGGGATGAGAGGAACAAGAACGGGAAGGTTCTAGCATACCAAATCCGTAAAAACAATCTCAAAGACATATAGCTGGGTTGAAAAACACAATTTCTGGAAATATTCAAACCAATCCTCAGAGTGTGAATGATATTATGACAGCTTTTTATTCTCAGTTATATGCCTCCTCCATACCCAAAACTGTCCTTGAAGCTCAGACCTTCCTTCACTCCATAAAATAACCTAAACTCTCTCCCTCCCAAACTGCTACTCTAGAAGTCCCTCTTACTTCACAAGAGGTTTCTACAGCCCTGATGGCACTCAAAACAGGGAAGGCACCTGAGGGTGATTGATTCCCTGTGGAATTTCTCCAGGCTATGTCCCCTATGATTTCCCCTTTATTATGCCAAGTCTTTACAGAGTCTGAGGCTAAGAGTATTTTACACCAAACCTTATGAGAGGCTACTATTACAGTCATCCCCAAAAAAGGAAAAGCCCCGAAGAACCAGCTAGCTATCATCACATCTCCCTGATTAATGTTGACAGCAAAGTTTATGCCAGGGTATTGGCTAACAGACTAAACCCTATACTTACATATTTGAAACACCCCTCCCAGGTGGACTTTGTAAAGGGTAGGTACAGTGCAGATCGTCTTCGAACCCTTCTCAATCTCATTCACATAGCAAAATCTGCTTCAACGCCCATAGCCACATTAGCAATTGATTTTGAGAAGGCGTCCTCCAACATTTTGGATTTGGACCCCGCTTTCATGCTGCTGTATCAACTCTTTACACATCTCCCCTCGCTAAGGTGCTCACCAACTCTATAATATCAGAACCCTTCCAACTTTACAGAGGTACTAGGCAGGGCTGTCCTTTATCTCCCGTTCTGTTTCTCCTAGCGGATGAACCTATGGCTGCCGCAATCAGACAACACCCCCTTATACAGGGTATTGCTGCAGCACAACCATGGCCTTCAACCCTTATGTATGGAAATGACTTACTGGTTATTCTAGGAGATACCCCCTATTCTATCCCAACTCTTCTCACTCTACTAGCCCATTTTTTCCATATTTCTGGGCTCAAAATTAATCAAGCCAAAATAGAGATCCTTCCACTTAATTCTAAGTGTCTTCATCACACCGTATCTCATTACAGACTTAAGCGGTCTCAAAATACTATTACATATCTGGGTGTTAAAATGGGAGCTAATGTGGAGAAATGGTGGGATAACAACTTGGGTCCTCTCATATCTACCTGCAAAATTGAGCTAGATTATTGGTCCTGTCTCAATCTCACATTAGCTGGCAAAATAACAGCCTATAAGATTTTTTCATTTACTGTCCCATATTCTTCTTATTTCACCTGAGGTGAGGTATGGATAAAAAAAAATTGATAAGCTTATTGGTGCCTTTCTATGGGGACAAACTAAACCCTGATTTGGTAAAAACACACTCAGGGCACATTGGAGACTTGGAGGATGGGGTCTCCCCTGGCTGGAAGGCTATAAGATGGCATATCAGTGTTCACAGACCCTGAAATGGTTTCATATGGTTCTCCTACTGCAGCTACCTTACTCTGGCCTAGAGCCCCTCAGAATCTCCTATCTCATCTCACTATAGGTCCCTCAATAAGATATTGGTGCCTCCTTCATAAAAAACTAAATCTCCCTGCTCTCCCCCTTCTCTACACCCCAATTTGGAATAATTCCACTATTACCATTGGTGGGTTGCCTGTGACATGGCCTACATGGCAAAAAAAAGGTATCTTTTTTATAAAAGACCTCCTGGTCAAGGGTGCACTGCTGGTAGATACATTCCACTAATTACAGAACAAATGGCATATATGTAGCTTTGATTTCTGGATGTATCTTCAAATCAGAGATGCCCTAAAACATTTGCTCCATCAAGGGAATGTGTTAGCAGAACGCACACCTTCAATACACAGGTGGCTTACCCTAAAAAAAGGGACTGCTAGTGCTATGTATGCCCTAATCAGAGACACCCTGCCCTCACCTAACCAATCTTCAAAGGCTAAATGGGAAAAAGCCCTTCAAATAATTCTTACAGATTAGCAATGGATGCAGTGCTGGCAGGTCAGGCACTCTGTCTATACAGATGCTAGGAGCAGACTTATCCATAACAAAGTAATGCACTCCTGGTATAGAACCCCCCACAATGTTAAAGAAAATGCATGTGCTCACACATGATAAGTGCTGGGGATGTCACTGAGTTGGGGGGGAGATCTATGTCATATTTTACGGTCCTGCCCTCTGATTACAGATATTTGGGAGACTGCCCGTAGAGCTGCAAGTAAAATCTTACAGTGTAAGATCCCCCCCAGTGCTCCCCTTATGCTTCTTGGCCTCAAATCCGAAGCCCCAAATCTTACTTGCCACAAATCCAGATGGTTTATGTTGCTAAGTATGCAAGTGAAGCATTCTAGCCTCAGAAACTGGAGAAATTCTACTATTCCAAATATAACAGAGATACTGTCAACATTGACTTACACATCTGAATTAGACAGGTGCTCTCATCTGCTGAAAGGGCAAATGTCATTTTTCTCTTGATGTTGGGCTCCCTATATGGTGTATCTGGCTGCCAGTGCAGGTGTCAGTTGACTCTTTTCATAATATTTTCATGGTCCTTCTCTATATGACTGTACTGCATAGCTAGACTACTGAAGCTACATTCAAATCTGCATGTGCTGTCCTTTTATTTTTAACTTACAGTAGAATGACAGTATAATAAATAGTTTCTTTTTCTTTGATTCTATATAGTGCTAATGTTTGGTTTATGATTTTCCCTTTCGATGCTTAGATTCATACAGTAGATGGTACAGTACAGAGTTATATGTTAGCATCCCTTATCCAAAAATCACTACTATTTACTTTTAGTTACTTTGTGACACCCTATCCATCTCTTTTTCAGAGGTCTTCTCAGAGTCGGCCATTGGAAGGTACACCTACCTACCTACATGAAGCCATGTCTAGTGAGCAGTAGTACCTCCTTATGGTTTTGGAATTCTGGCAAGGACCTAAGGTAGTTGTCCATATTACAGAATATGCAAGTTTTCTTTTTCATACATTGCATCTCATTATTTTATAAGATTTAAAGGATGCTTCAGCAATTTCTGTGCTAAAAGCCTTGACTCAATTAATACCCATATTAACCTTATAAGTCATTATATATGTATCTGTACTGTATAATGTTGTAAAAACAAAATGTTGTTGGGTGTTTCCAACCTTTGTACTGTATATTTTCAAAATAATAAAAAACTCTTAACTGAAAAAAAAATCTATCTATAACCCCTAGGTGGCACTATACCAAGGGCTACTACCCCTGCCTGCTTGGCTAGTAGTAGGTTAAGGGGCCTGAGTTCTGAAATGGGTGCCTCCACCTGGAGGTCAGGGTTGGTAGTGGTCAAGCTAACCTGGGCACAGCCCTCCGGGATACTGTAACTCCCCTCTTTCCCCTCTAGTGGCCTGAACACTGTACAATAATCACTTTCTCAATACCCCGGTACATCACACAAGTACCCACACTGTTTGCACTTACACCAGATTCCTCTGGCTTGGCCTTGGGGACCCCCTGTAAAACAAGGTAATGCACAGCAAATAGCAACAGTACAGTACTTTGAGTACAAACTGGAACCACAGTCAGATTACATGCAGAAAAAGTTAGATCTGATTTATTCAGGGGACTTGAACAAGGGAGGGGCAAAATCAGGTTAATTAGCTTAAAGGTTATATCAGTCAAGCAGTTATGCATGTGCTTTGCGTCCCCCCACACAGTCTACCTCTGGGTACCCAGGTGGAGAAGAGATGGACTAGCTAGGACCATTGCCCGGGGTTGCAGCTGATTGGAGCCCTGTGATGGAAAACACAACATGCACAGTACAGAATATTTGTAATCCAGAGCCAGAGGGCTCAGTTCATAAAGGAAATGAAACAAGACAATCAGATGACACACTCAGATTAAGCAGTTGTTGCAGGGAGCTACCCTGGTATTTACTCATGATACCCAAGACTGGACACAGGCTGGAAGAAAATCGAGACTGCAGGTGGTTGATCTGGAATGCAAGGAGAAGCAGGGCCCACACAAGTCGCAGAGGCATCATTCCTGTTCAAGCATGGAGCAGGGGGCTGATCCCCAGGCAGGTCTCTCATCGATGGCTTCTCAGTGTAGTGGGTAGTCTGGTTGGGCCAGTCTGGCAAGGGCCAGACCGCATGGAGACAAATTTGGATGCAATCCATTTTGGGCTGGATACAGCTTCCAGCAAGCAGAACACAGTTCACACAGTGGAGAACTAACTTACAACCCACTAGCAGCTCATAGCACATTTACATGTATGGGAATTCTACTGTAACAGGCAAAGCGCTGCCCGGTCACAATCGCAAAATCTCTGCACACACCGGGAGCTTAGGGGTATCTGTAACTCCTGACAGGCTGATCACATTCAGCAAAATCTTTGGACTTCTTCAGGCTGAGCCTAGCCCACTTCAGTAGCTTACTTTAGTCACACAAATTTGGATTTTGTCCGCAATAATTCTCTTCTCTCCCTCTCAGGAGCAGTAGGCAGACATGTAAGCCAAAAAGTCAGCCTTTTCACAGTTCTCCCATGTGAATCCACTCAGGATTGCTACTCAGAATCACTTCAGCTCCTCTCATTTCACTTCCCAGCTCAGAACTAACTGAAAACTGCAAACAGCCCGGGACTTCCCCAAGGTCCAAAAGATTTGGTTGACTGATTTGGCTGTCAGTCAAAGCAAGAGCTCTCTTTTCAGTTGCAAAAAAGGCGTAAAAAACTCCAAACTACAGTTCCTATAGATTTTGAATTCAGACAGCTCTTGTCGTCCGGCTACATTTTAGGTCCCACCAGTACTGTTTGGCCCAATTTGCTGTCCAGGACCAAGATAGTGGAGACAAACAAAACTGTCCTTGCTACAAAGAAAGCAGGTTAGACAAACTACATCATCATTATCACTCTAAATGATTTTCAGCATATAGTTACATCTTTCAACAGAGCTCCCTCTCAGATTACTTAAGCTGCAATCAGGCAGCTCTTAAAGAGACCGTACACAGAGGCTACACAGGCTCTGGTAATCACATTTAAACTGCTAAAACGCAGGACACCAACCTGCTAGTGAGTGAGCATTTAGGCAAGCTTAAGGAATACTTTTTTGGAACCCCCCATTTGTAGGAGGAGTTACAGATCTATAAATGAAACATCACTCATTTAGTAGATATGTTTGTACTGAACAACTTTTATGCTCAAAGTATCATGCTATCATTTTTCATTTTAAAGTTATTTGTATTTCTTTATTGAGCAAGTGAAAATAAAACTGAATTTTCTGCTGTTTTTTAATAATTATAAAAATAAAAGGTAGATATAAATGAAAGATCACTCATTTGTAGATAGTTTTGAGTTGAACACATTTTGTTCTCACAGTAGCAAGCTATAATTTTTTATTGATAGTTTTGAGTTGAACACATTTTGTTCTCACAGTAGCATGCTATAATTTTTTGTTTTAAATTGATTTGCATATGTTTATTGAAAAAGTGAAAACAAAATGCTGTTTTTTTTGCAAATTATAAAAAAACTAAATGGTATCTATCAGTGAAACACTATTCATTTTGTAGATCTTTTTATGCTGAACAAACTGCATGCTGAGACTATTATGTTATCATTTTTGTTTTAAAGTTGTTCACTTTGGTTTGTCCAAATAGTAAAAAAAGAGAATTTCTGCTTTTTATACTAATTACAAACAAAAATAAAATAAAAGGTAGTTATCAATGAAACACCACTTGTTTTGTAGATATTTTTGTGCTGAACAACTTTCATGCTCACAGTATCATTCTATTATTTTTCATTTTAAAGTTATTTGCATTTGAACAAGGTTAGTACTGCTAGTATACATCTGCAGAGCTGGACATCTCTCTCTCTTCATTGACATCATCAAGGCAGTCATTTTAGGGTTTTTAGAGCAGGATTTCTGAATCAGGAAAGGCTTTGTTTACAATTTTTCAAATGCTAGGAAACTGCATTTATTCTACTTTAATAAATGCAGGGTCAGAATAAATATAAACAACAGCCTGTCCTTTACAAGCCTTTGGAGTAATTTTTTAAAAGACAAAATGTGTAAGAAGAGGGAGTAGGTGTCCCTTAAAGCACACTTGGATGGACTGACTGAGAATGCATTTGACAGTAGCTTTATTAATGAAGATGGGAGACTATTTCTTACTACCTCATATCCAGTAACCCGTACTATATATACTTTACTTAAAATCCACAAGTCTACAAGGGGTCCTCCTCGGTGACCCCTGGTTCACTTGTAGACTCCTGGGTTCAGGAGTATACTTCTCCATTTAGTTTAGGCAGGATTGACTGATTCCAGCTGGTAAATGTGTGATTGTGTGTTTGTAATTGGCTGTGTCTGAACCTTGACTGTAGGCATCATATTACAGGGATTAGTGTAGTTTGAATTTGAAGTATTTTCTTAACTGCAGTTTCAGTTTGCTTCTCCATTTAGTTTGGCCAGGACTGAGGGATTCTATCTGGTAAGTTTGTGACTGTGTGTTTGTAATTGGCTGTGTCTGAACTGTAAGTGTAGGCTTCATATTACAGGGATTAGAGTAATTTGAATTTGAAGTATTTTCTTAATTGCCATTTCAGTGTGCTTCTCCATTTAGTTTGAGCAAGACTGAGGGATTCTAGCTGGTCAGTTTGTGGCTCTGTGTTTGTAATTGGCTGTGTCTGAAACTTAAGTGTAGGCATCATATTACAGGGATTAGTGTAGCTCAAATTTAAAGTCATTATATAACTGCCATTTCAGTGTGCTTCTCCATTTAGTTTGGGCAGGATTGAGGGATTCTAGCTGGATAGTTTGTGACTGTGTGTGTTTGTAATTGGCTGTGTCTGAACCTTAAGTGCATGCTTCATATTAGAGGGATTAGTGTTGTTTGAAATTTGAAGTATTTTCTTAACTGTCGTTTCAGTGTGCATCTCCATTTTGTTTGGGGAGGACTGAGGGATTCTAGCTGGTCAGTTTGTGATTGTGTGTTTGTAATTGGCTGTGTCTGAACCTTTAGTGCAAGCATCATATTACCGGGATTAGTGTACTTTGAATTTGAAGTATTTTCTTAACTGCCATTTCAGTGTTCTTCTCCATTTAGTGTGGTCAGGATTGAGGGATTCTAGCTGGTAAGTTTGTGTCTGTGTATTTGTAATTGGTTGTGTCTGAACCTTAAGTGCAGGCATCATATTACAAGGATTAGTATAGTTTGAATTTGAAGTATTTTCTTAACTGCCATTTCAGTGTCCTTCTCCATTCATTTTGGGCAGGATTGAGGGACTCTAGTTGGTAAGCTTAAGACTGTGTGTTTGTAATTGTGGTAGTATGGGTGAGTAGCTGGCTTCAACAGAGAACTCAGTCCATTACAATAAATGGGGAAGCGTCAGTGGATAGGGAGGTGACAAGTGGGGTGTCACAGGGGTCCATCCTCAGACCAGTACTCTTTATTATCTTCATCAGATATATCACAGAGGATTTGAGTAGGAAGATGTACCTGTTTGCAGATCAAACAACGCTGTGCAACAGGGTAAACACTGCACATGGGGAAGAGCAAATGAACAGTGACCTACTCTGGCTGGAACATTGGTCCAACTTGTGGCAGTTAGAATTCAACACAAAAAAGTGGAAAGTTATGCTTCTGGACAGAAGCAACCCCGAGAAAGACTACTACCTGTAGGGCAGAAACTAGTAACCACCCTTCGGGAGAGGGATCTAGGGGTTATCATATTAGACAATTTGAAGTTAGGCAGACAATGCAAAAAGGCAGCAAAGAAGGCCAGAAGGATCATGGGATGCATAGGAAGGGGCATCAAATTAAAAGAAAGGAGGTGATCCTGCCAGTCGGTGTACAGCTCCCTGGTGAGACTCCACCTTGAGTACTGCATCCAGTTCTGGAGACCTTATCTCAGTAAGGACATAGATAGATTGAAGACAGTACAGAGGTGGGCAACAAAAATGATACACAGTCTCCATAAGTTGCCATACGAAAGCAGGTTACAGGAACTCAACGTGTACTCCCCAGAACAATGCAGGAATAGAGGAGGTATGATTGAGACATTCAAGTTTCTGAAGAGTATAAACAGAGTCTCCACCCAGGAGCTCTTTATGGTCAATAGCACCAGTAGGACAAGAGGACAAGAGATGAAATTGAGGGGAGGAAGATTCAGGGGCAACATGCCAAGGTTTTTCTTCACAGAGAGGGTGGTTGACCCATGTAACGGTCTACCGTCTGGAGTCATTGACTCCAAAACAGTAGGGGGAATTCAAAGCAATGTGGAACAGACACAAGGGGATTGTCTCACAGAAATCCTAAAGAGGGAGGGTAGGGATCAGGGCAGGCCAAATGGATCTTTTGTCCCCACCTGCTGTCAATTTTGATGTTTCTATGTAATTGGCCATGTATGAACCTTAAGTGCAGGCATCGTAATACAGGGATTAGTGTAGTTTGATTTTGAAGTATTTTCTTAACTGCCATTTCAGTGTGCTTCTCCATTTAGTTTGGGCAGGACTGAGGGATTCTATCTGGTAAGTTTGTGACTGTGTGTTTGTAATTGGCTGTGTCTGAACCTTAAGTGCAGGATTCATATTATAGGGATTAGTGTAGTGTGAATTTGAAGTCTTTACTAACCTGCCATTTCAGTGTGCTTCTCCACTTAGTCTGGGCAAGACTGGGGAATTCTAGCTGGTAAGTTTGTGACTGTGTGTTTGTAATTGTGGTAGCATGTGTGAGTAGCTGGCTTGAACAGAGAACTCAGTCCATGACAGTAAATTGGGCAGTATTAGGGGATAGGGAGGGGACAAGCGGGGTGCCACAGTGGTCATTCCTCGGACCATTACTCTTCAATATCTTCATCAGAGATATCACAGAGCAGTTGAGCGGGACGTTGTGCCTGTTTGCAGATGACAGAAAGCTCTGCAACAAGATGGACACTGCACGGGGGTAGAGCAAATGAAAAGTGACCTACTCCAGCCGGAACATTGGTCAACTTGTGGTAGTTAAAATTCAGTGTGAAAAAGTGCAAAGTTATGCATCTAGGCAGAAGCAACCCAAAGACAGACTACTGCCTGAGAGGTGAGAAACTAGCAACAACCTATCAGGAGAGGGATCTAGGGGTTATCATATTAGACAATTTTAAAGTAGGCAGCAAATGTGAAAAGGCAGCAAAGGAGGCCAGCAGGATGCTGGAATGCATTGGAAGGGACATCATAGGTAGAAAAAAGGAGATGATCCTGCTGGTGTACAGATCCCTGATGAGATCCCACCTTGAGTACTGCATCCAGTTCTGGACTCCTTATCTCAGTAAGGACATAGATAGATTGAAGACAGTACAAAGGAGGGCAACAAAAATAATACACAGTCTCCATAAGTTGCCATACGAAAGTAGGTTAGAGGAAATCAACATGTGCTCCCTGGAACATCGAAGGGATAGAGGGGACATGACTGAGACATTCAAGTTTCTGAAGGGTAAAAACTGAGTCTCCACCCAGGAACTCTTTATGGTCAATAGCACCAAGAGGACATGAGATGAAATTGAGGGGAGAAAGAATCAGGGGCAACATGTGAAGGTTTTTCTTCACAGAGAGGGTGGTTGACCCATGGAATTGTCTACTGACTGGAGTCATTGACTCCAAAACAGTAGGCGAATTTAAAGCAACTTGGGACAGTCACAAGGGCATTGTCTCATAGAATACTAAAGAGGGGGGTAGCGCTCAGGGAAAACTAGATGGATCTTTTATTCCCGTCTGCTCTCAATTTCTATGTTTCTATGCAATTGTCTGGATCTGAACCTTAAGTTCAGGAATCATATTACAGGGATTAGTGTAGTTTGAATTTGAAGTATTTTCTTAACTGCCATTTCAGTGTGCTTCTCCATTTAGTTTGGGCAGGACTGAGGGATTCTAGCTGGTAAGCTTGTGACTGTGAGTTTGTATTGGCTATGTCTGGACCGCAATGAGTGGAGTGAGTGAAAAGCCACTGCCAGAGGACTCCTTGGCTGATTCTTTTGGACACAGTCTGCAGTACAATCCAACCCTGCAACCCACCCACCTCAGGGATCGCCCTACAGTTATATGGTATGTCCCATAGAGGTTTGCAACATCTTGCACTCATACAGGAAGTAGCAAAGACAGGAAAACTCACTGTTGGGAGATAATGAATAGGGGTCTTAAGCAGGCAGTAGATTGAGGAGGGAAACAGACATGATGGGAGTGGTGCAGTGCAGTTGTTGTATAGCAGCATCCTTCAGGGAAAAGGCTGTGATGCTGCCATATCTGCAGGCACCTCTGTGTGCTGAGGGAGGAGGTTGTCTGTCTCTGAGCAGAGTTGTCCAGGCAGCAGGCCTCATGCACCCCCAGCCATAGATCACCAGATCCACAGCCTGAACCTCAAAGGATGCCTGGGAAGAAGAGTGATTGGAACATGGTAGTCTCAGGGAGGCTGGTCAAAAGCATATCACTTAACTGGTCCCACTTGGTAACACCTACACTGTTTTGGCAGAACAGGAAAGCACCACTCAGGAACCTGAGGCAGGGACCAGAGTGGATGGGTGGGTCCCCCAGGATGGAGTGCCCAGGGAAGGGATGCAGGGAACCCTGGAGGAGGGGGAAGCTTCTTCTAGTGGGGGACTCTATTGTCTGGGGAGTGGAGTTAGGGACACCTAGCAGGGGAGAGAGGGAGGTCACATGCATCCCCAGAAGCGCTGCATGGAGGTATGGGGAGCGGATCCATATGATCACTAGCTCAATAGCTAAGAGGGAGCAGCTGGATGTCATTGTTCACTTGGGGATCAATGACCTGGCAGGGAGAAGAGTGAAGTTAGCCAGAGTTCAGGATAATTTGAAGAAGCTGGGGGAAACCTGAAACACTCTGTCTTATTCTCGCAGGTGCTACCTGTCCAGGGTACAGAGGAGGATAGGGCACTCCACATCCATACCTTCAACTCCTGGTTGAAGGATTGGTGTGGAAGGGAGGTTTTGGCTTCATAGGGGACTAGGGCCTGACCTGGATAGATGCAAGCTTATATAAAGTGGATGGCCTGCATCTGGCCGAGAAAGGAACCTTGGCCCTTAATGAGTAGTTGAAATACTTCAGCTATGAGCATTTAAAATGACCAAGTGAGGAGAGCCAGAAGGGGCAGAAGGCTTAGGAACACCCCCCATGGGAACATGCAGGAACATAAGTTGCCAACAGATACAGCTGAAGCAGGCAGGGAGGGGAAGGTAGGCAAAGAGTATAAAACAAGTGATACATGGGGAGCACATATGAAAGGAAACAGTGGTGGGGAGGAAGACACTGGAGAGGGAGGACAGAAGCAAAGGCAGGGCAGACTGTAAAACATGGAAGGTCATGCTAACAAATGTCTATAGCCTAGGAAATAAGGTTCTAGACCTGGAAGCCTTATTTGCAGATGCAGACCTTGAAATAATAGCATTAACAGAGATGTGGTACTCTTCTAATCATAGCTGGGAAGTCAATGTACCAGGATATACACTGTACCAGGATATACACTGTTCAGGAGGGACAAGGAGGGTAAAAAGGGTGGGAGGTGGTCCTGTACATCAGACTATATAAAGGCTACAGAAGTTCAGGGAAGACAGAGGGAGGCTGGGACAATGTGGGACATCTTGGAGCCAGGGAATGGAACAACAATATGCACAGAAGTGATCTATAGACCTCTCACACAAAGGGAGGAAGTTGATGGGGAACTAGTGGAGGACATACACAACATGGCAGCTAAAGGTGAAATTCTGATACTGGGGGATTTCAATATGCTGGACATGGTTTGTACCACCCAGGTGACTGCTTCAGCCAGAAGCACAGCCATCCTAGAATTCCTGCAGGGGTTGGACTCAGGCAGATGACGCATGACCCAACCAGGGACAAGTCAATTCTGGATCTGGTATGGACCAATGGGAACAGAGTCAAAGAAATATAGGTTGAAGGGCAGCTAGGGTCCGGTGACCACTGCATGGTGTGATTAATCATGGCAACATGGATTCAAGTATGCCATACAAGGGCAAAAGTATTAGACTTCAGGAGGGCAGATTACACTGAAATGGGTAGATGTATACAAGCTGTCTTTGGAAAGGGAGAGGTAATGGAGTGGATGGAGGAACAATGGGAGAAACTGAAAGGAGCCATAGTAAGGATAACTAACCAATGCGTTAGGATAGTGGCCAAAGGGAAAAGAAGATGGAAACCACTATGGTTCTCTAAGGAGGTGGGGGACACTTCAGTATCATTTGTTCCCAGGGTGTGGTTCTCAGGGCAGAGCTGCCACCCGGGGCAGCACCCTTTAGCTCCTCCTCTGCCTTACTCTTATTTGTGGATTTCGCCAGTGGTAGGGCTGCCTCCAGGGCAGCACCCTCGTGCTCTGCCTCCCACCTATCCCTATTGGTGGATTTCATCCCTGTCCCTGGGGCAGCAACCTGTAGCTGTTGCTTCCCACAAATTTGATTATTGAAATTCTGATGAATTGAGGGTTTCAAGTGTAGATGAGAATGTTATAGAAATGCTCCCCCAAGCAATGTGCACTGCTTGTCTTTAAATTTTGGTGGCTCAAGGTGTATGTCTTTCTGCATCCAAAAGAGCCAGACTTCAAGGGTTCAAATCTTATACAGGGACATTTTTTGTGCTTTGTGTCAAAATCAGTTGTGAGCATTTAATCATGTAAGTGTCACAAATTATTACCTTTTTTTTATATTGCTAAATTAAGACAGAAGTAAGCAAGACAATATATTTTATTTATAAATTGTAATAAACGGGGCAGTGCCATGATGATTGGTTACTGGTGCTGCCCTGGGGCAGTGACATGATGGTTGGTTTCAGTTGGCTTCCCCAGGGGCAGTGCTCTTGCTGCCCCTGGGGAAGCACCTGTGTAACTGTTTCCCGTGAGATGCCACTGGGGCAGTGTCATCATTGCCCCTTGTGCAGCGCCTGTGTAATTGGTTCCCATGGGCTGCCTCGGGGCAGTATCCTTGCTACCTCTGGGGCAATGCCTCTGCAATTGGTTCCCATGGGCTGCCCCTGAGGCAGTGTCCTTGCTGCCCCGGGGCACCCCATGGGAACCAATTACACAGGCGCTGCCCCAACGGCAGTGAGAACACTTCCCCAGGGGCAGCCCACGGGAACCAATTACACAGGCACTACTCCAAGGGCAGCCCATTGGAACGTCTTACATAGGCACTGCCCAAGGGGCAGTGAGGACACTGCCCCAGGAGCAGCCTATGGGAACCAATTACACAGGCACTGCTCTAGGGGCAGCAAGAGCACTGCCCCTTGGGCAGCCAACAAAAATCAACCATCATGGCACTGCCCCATTTATTACAATTTATAAATAATATATATTCTCTCGCTTATGTCTGTCTTAATTTAGCAACATAAAAAAAGTTAATGATGTGTGACACTTACATGATTAAATGCTCACAACTGAGTTTGACACAAAGCACAAAATATGTCCCTGGTTAAGATCTGAATCCTTGAAGTCTGACTCTTTTGGATGCAGACAGACATACACCTTGAACCACCAACATTCATAGACAAACAGTGCACATTGCTGGGGGAAGCATTTCCATAACATTCTCATCTACACGTAAAACCCTCACTTCATCTAACTTGCAACAGTCAGATTTGTGGGAAGTAACAGCTACAGGTTGCTGCCCTGGGGACAGGGGACAAAATCCACCAATAGGGATAGGTGGGAGGCAGAGCTTTAGGGTGCTACTGCTACCAGTGGGTGAAATCCACCAATAGGAATGAGGCAGGGGAGGAGGAGCTAAAGGGTGCTGCCCCAGGGGCAACTCTGCTTCAAGAACTGCTCTTTCGGAACAAATGATACTAGAGCATGGGGGACGAAGTCAGGACTAAAAGACTAAGTTTCAGGAAATATAAGGGGACCCAAAGGGAGAAGGACAAGGAGGTGTTCCTTGAATGTCTAAGGGAAGCAGGGAAGGCTGTTAAGAGAGCTAAGGCACTGACAGAGGAGGGTTTAGCATGGTCTATAAAAAAAGGGACAATGAATTTTATAGGTACATCAACGAAAGAAGAAAAACTGGGGGGGGCTGTGAGGCTCAAAGGGGAGAAGGGAGAGTGTAAGGAGGGGAGTCTGGACTAGGCAGAAATAGTGAACAAATACTTTTGCTCAGTATTCACTAGGAAGGGGGAGGGTCAAGGACCACAGATGGGTAGCAGAGGCAATGGGGGAGGAGAAGTGGGCACCAGTCCATTCACAGTGGAGAGAGTTCTGGAAGAACTCACAAAGCTGAAGGCGGATAAGGCCATAGGGCCAGACAGCATCCACCCGAGGATATTAAAGGAGCTGCAAAGGGAACTGGCGGTGCCTCTGTCAGCCCAGTTCATGGAGTCACTCAACATAAGTGTGGTTCCAGAGGACTGGAGGAGGGCACATGTGGTCCCACTGCACAAGAGCGACAGTAGGGAGAAGGCAGGGAACTACAGGCTAGCCAGCCTCACCTCAGTGGTGGGAAAGATCATGAAGACACTGCTGAAAGAAAGGATAAGGGCAGACCTAGAATCCAGGGGTGCCCAGGATCTGAGACAACACAGATTCACATCAGGAAGATCATGTCAAACTAATCTGATTGATTTTTTTGATTGAGTGACCAGGTAAGTAAATCAGGGAGGGGCAGTAGATGTCACCTACCTAGATTCCAGCAAAACCTTCCCCACCGTCCCACATAGAAGGCTCATTAACAAGATGGGCAGTCTGGGCATGGGAGACAAGGTGGAGAACTGGGTTAGGAAGTGGCTAACATACAGAAGACAGAAGGTGGAGGTAAAAGAGGTACAATCTGGTGAGAGGGAAGTGACCAGCGGGGTACCACAGGGATCAGTATTGGGACCAGTCCTGTTCAATGTCTTAATTAGTGACATTGCAGAGGGACTGGAAGGAAAGGTCTGCTTGTTTGAAGATGACTCCAAGATCTGCAACAGGGCAGATACTCCAGAAGGGGTGCAGAATATGAAGAGGGACCTGGAGAAGCTTGAAAGTTGGTCGGAGAGGAGGAAACTGAGGTTCAATGCAAAAAAGTGCAAAATAATGCACCTGGGTAGAGGGAACCCTTGGGAGAGTTACAGGCTGCGGGGGGGGGCTGACTGTCTCCAAGGAGGAAATGGACCTAGGGGTTATCATCTCTAATGATCTTAAGGTATCAAAGCAGTGTGCAATGGTGTTGGGGAGGGCTAGTGGTATGCTGGGATGCATAGGCAGGGGTTTCACTAGCCGGAGGTGGGAGGTGGTGATGCTATTGTATAAAACATTGGTCAGGCCTCACCTGGAGTACTGCATGCAGTTCTGAGGCCACGACTTCACAAGGACATAAAAAAGGTGGAGACTGTCTAGACAAGGGCAACAAAGATGGTGCAGGGCTTGCACCACAAAAATATGAGGAGAGACTAACAGACCTCAAAATGTACTCACTGGAGGAGAGGAGAGAGTGGGAGTACATGACTGAAACTTTTAAGTACCTCAAGGGCATAAACAGGGTGCAGGTGGGAGACCTTTTTCAATGCAGAAAAAGTACTAGAACAAGGGGGCATGATATGAAATTGGGGGGGTTAGATTAAGAGGTAATATGAGGACATTTTTTCTACACAGAAAGGGTAGCTGACACTTGGAATAGTCTGCCACAGTTCCATGTCATTTCAGCGAAGTAAATATAGTGACTACAAATTCAGCAAGTTTTTAATAGTGAAGCTATTTTCAGCAACTGGCATTTACAGCGAGAGACATTACAACACATTTTTTCTGATCTGCACAGTCCTCTGTAGTTCACAGACATCCGGCAAGGCACCCACAACTTCAGCAGGGGCACCAGCTGTAGTATCATGTATGACGAGCACCCATGAGTCAGCACAACACCAATATGTTTTATAGCCCACTTCCTCATCCCTTCAGGACACAAATCCAGGCAATTATTGTACATGGTGTTGCAGGGGGACTATGCCCCCCCCTGCACTCCCCAGCGGGCTGTGTCCCCCCGAACCCCCCACTATTTCTAAAATAACATCCTATGATGCACACCTGGATCTTGGAGGTAGGTTATTACATTGGTGTGGCTGAAGTTGTGCATCACTGATATTCAGCGCTCACTATGATTGCAGCCACTGTAAATGAGTCATTGAAATTGACTCACTGAAATTGAAGCACTGTATTGACTTGCTACCGCCTGCCACAGGAAGTAGTGGGGGCAAGCACAGTGGAGGGGTTTAAGCATGCCTGGGACGGGCGCAAGGGAACCTTGAGAGGGGAGGGAGTGATGAAAAGCCATTGATCACATAGGGTCAGTGGCCACATACAGTGTATAGGTCCTACGGGCAGACTGGATGGGCCTGGCGGTCCTTATCTGCAGGCAGTTTCTATGCTTCTATGTTTCTGATATTGGGACATTCAGTGATGTCCCCTTCAGATTTCTGGATCATTATTTGAAACAGGGTCAATAAAGCCTGAGTTACATCTGTGATAATATGGATATTATTAACACTTGCAGGAATGGGATGGTTGAAGGGGTATAGTTGGCTCACAGTTGACATCTGCTCTCTCTATACCTGTATTAGCCAAGTTCATAGTGTCATAGCTGTTTATTATTTTTTCATTTCCCTTTCCTCCCCCGACACCGACTGTCCCTCTTCAGCCCCTGCACCCTGCCCAGCCCTGTCACCCCACATCACTGCAACTTACCTCACTCCTGTGTTTCCCCATGGATGACCCCCCCCCATGAAAAGGCCACCCGGGGGCCACCCTCATCCCAAGTAGAGTTTAGCTTAGGTTGAGGAGAGAGAGCCTCAGTTGGGGTGGTGAGGCATCTGTTGTAGGGTGGTGTGTGGTGTGTGGCATCTGAGCAGTTGGGGATTTTCTCAATTTTCTTCTTTCCTCTTCCCCAAGCATTGTTAGAGTTTGCATCTGATGCCAGAGATCAGAATGCTGACATTTCCCACACTGAGCTCTATCTCCAAGTCACTGCCACCTGTGGTCACCCGGCAGTGGCAGTAGTACAGTGGAGACCAGGTTCCTTCCCTCCTCTGAGGTGGTGAGCATCTATGATACACTCACCCATCATGCTCCTCAAACTGGCCCTCCAGCAACCCAGGCTCATTTCTGAAGCTGGGTCACTGGTGCTGCAGGCGGTGCTACTGTTGTGTTGGCTGGCCAGCATTGGTGTCAGAGCAGTTAAAGATTTCATGTCAGCAGATCCAAATATGCAAAACGTTCCATGGAAATTGATTCTGAACTTATTGGAATTTGCTTTGTGGAATACTTACTTTATGTTTGATAATAAATTCTACCTCCAAACACAGGGGATAGCAATGGGGTGGCCATTGCCCTAGCCTATGGCAATTTATTCCTTGTGTAGTGGGAAGATCAAGTGTTGTTCTCAGGTGTTAGCCCCTACACCTGGACACACTGTAAAATAGTATTGTTTTATTAATGATATAATACATGTTTGGGGTGGAGGCTTGGATCAAGACAAATAATTTGTTGACTGGCTCAACATGAACAACTTGTCACCAATCGGAAACTGAATTTCTTGATGTGAAATTTAAAGTAGGAAATGAAGAACAGTTACATGTGAGCCTTACAGAAAAGCAATAAGTGGACACAGTCTCTTTCATGCAAATAGTGTACTTCCATGGGCCCTGGTCGACAGCATCCCTTACAGACAGTTTTTCCAAATTAAAAGAACCTGTACTTTAACAAGCACCTATAAAAAGGAGGTGACAATGCTGTCGGCCAGGTTTCAAGCCTGCAGATATTCAGTCTACAAAATAAAGAGAGCTAAAGAAAAGGCTGCAAAGGGTAACTAGAGAGAGTCTTTTCATAGAATCATAGAATCATAGAAGTTTGTCAACAGAAAAGGACCTCATTGGCCCATCTAGTTTGCCCTTATTCCCTCCCCCACCCTACACCCTAGTTCAGTGACCCCCCCCAAATAGGTTCCCTGCCCATTTTTATTTCCAGGTTTCTGTCCCTGCTTCTCTTGTTTAAACCCATGTACACTATTTATCCCATGCACTCTCGAATCCCACAACTGTTGATGCCTCAACTACCCAGTCTGGTAGCCCATTCCAGGGGACCACCACCCTCTCAGTAAAATATTTCCCCCTCTTATTAACTCTGAATCGACTACTCTCCAGCTTCAAGCTGTGCCCCCTAGTTCTAGGATTGTCCTTCATCTTGAAAATACTCCCTTTCCTGACCTTGTTAATTTCCTTCAGGTATTTAAATGTTTCAGTTGTATCCCCCCTCCCTCTCCTTGTTTCCAGTGAATACAGGTCAAGCTCATGCATCCTCTCATCATATGTCCTCTGATGCTTATCATGTGCCATTTTGGTCGCTCTCCTTTGGACTATCTCCAACCTATCAATATCCTTCTGTAGGTGAGGTCTCCAGAACTGCACCCCAAACTCTAGGTGGGGATGGATCATTGACTTGTATAGGTGCACAATCACCCCCCTTTTTCTACTTGTGATACCTTCCCTATGCATGCCAACATACTGCTGGCCTTCCCCACTGCTTTGTTGCACTACTTTGCCACCTCAAGGTTGTTTGAAATAACAACCTCCAGATCTATCTCTCCTGCTCAGTTACCTCTACATCCTCCCCTCCTAGTGTAAACTTGGCTTTTGGGTTTTTATTGCCTATGCACATTATTCAACACTTTTTTTTAGCTTTAAAGAGCAACTATCTTGCTCTTTCCCAGGACCTTCCCCAAGAAGCATAAACTAACCTTACTGGACTCTTAGTCCTTTGCAGCCAAAATTGAAATTTTTTCTGTGCCCCCATTTTGGAAGGGAAGTGATCATATTTTGGTTCCATGGAGCCAAGCCACTCTGATCCCTTCCACTTCCTGATACCACTGCAGTTGGCAATCTGCCCCCATTCCGCCCCCATGCTCACTCATTTTGTGATGTAATTTTTTGTAGAGCACGGGGGCATGCTTCCATAGAAATGAATGGTGGCTGTTTTCAAAGTTAAATTTATATAGTTTAGATGGCTGTTTGGAACAAATCATGGCCAGCTGTTAACTAACAAGGGCCTTGTTAGTTAAGTGGTGGCCATGGTTTGTTCCAAATGGCCATCTAAATTACATAAATTTAACTTTAAAAATAGTCCCCCATTCATTTCTATAGCAGTGCGCCCCCATGCTCTATGAAGAATGACATAACAAAACAATCGAGCATGGGGGAGGAATGGGGGTTGATACTGACTGCAGTGGTATCAGGAAGTAGAAGGGATGATGCAGACGTGATGAGCCTGGCATAAGAGGACATCTGCAGTGCTGCTCCTAGGCCCTGACAAATTTATTACACTTTAAAAAAACCTCATTTGGATTGCTGCATTAGATTGCTTATGCTACCTTAACTTGAGAAGTGCTCCTGAGTGGTTCCTGCAGTTAAAACACCATGGATTTTGGTAGCTATGAGGAAATTTCTCTCCACTAACCAGTGAATCCGACGCCAGTGTGAGACTGCACAAAAGCACTGAGATGGAGAGTGATGCTGCCGAACCCCTCGTGGCGAGATTGGCAGCAGTTTAATGGCCAAAATCTCAATTGCCTCAGCCAAAGAAGCAAGCGGATCAAATAGATCAAGAAGAGGGAGATACTAAGGGTGCAGATGATTTACTAGAAATAAAACAGTTGCTGCAAGGTCTAGTGGCTGACTTTTCTTCTGTTAAACCAGCGCTACATTCCCTAGCGCAAAGAATGGGGGATGTGGAAGCTACAGTCTTCTTCCAGGAACGGAAGGAGTCTACTTTAGACCAAGAGAAGATTTCAGCTCGTAAGCAAATTAGGAAATTAGAGGAATGGATGGAGGATCAGAAATCCAGAAGCAGAAGGAATAATCTTATTCTTGCAGGGCTACCAGAGAAGGCTGAGGGTTCGGACTGTGTTTCTTTTGTGCACGATCTTCTCTTCAAATTACTGGGCCCTACGCCATTTGGGGAGGCCTATAATCTGGAGCAGGCACATATGGCACTGAGAGAGATGCCCCCACCGGGAGAAAGACCCAGAATATTAATCATGAGGTTCCTGAATTACAAGGGGAAATCCCATGTGCTTGGTTGTGCTAGACAGAACAAAACATTACTGTGGAATGGTGTTTCCATTTGGTTATTCCAGGATCAGACACCCTCGGTGAGAGAGAAACAGAAAGAGTATTCAGACATAAAGAAAAAGCTATATCTTGCTGGCATTAAATTTTGGATGCAATACCCTGTGACCCTATCTGATCGTCTTCAGTCTGGGGGAAAAATATATCTGACTGCACTGGATGCACTAGAGAGTCTGCGGTTTGAGTTGCCTGCTCTCTTTCAGTCTACGAACTGAGTCTTTGTAAGAGGAAATAAAAAGTGGACTGACTTGAACCTTAAAAATGGGGACTTGAGATAAAAAGATTGCAATGCTGTAGGTTTTGTTTTCTTCCTTTCTAAGCAAGTTGTTTCTCAGTTTTGACTGTTATGACTTGTTTAAGGTCTTTAGGCTACAATCATTGCATGGTAGTGTTTTTTTTTCTGAGATTAAAGGAGGTCTGCTATCCACAAGAAATTGGGGGGTCTGAAGCAGAAGTTCGGCAATCAAATGATGGTGGGAAGGTCTGGGCTACTAATGCGACCCTTTTTTGTTTCATGGTGGGGGGCTTCTGATAGCATTACTTTGCAACGCCATATTGGGGAAGGTGTTTGGTACAAGTGCAGGGGAGGGACGCAAGGAACATATGGTTTGATATGAGCTATGGGAATGGTGAAAACCAGTTGGGGGGCCTCCTCATGTGAGATTGAATTTGATCTAGATACAGAAAGGCTCAGAGAGGAAGGATACGAACTTGCCAGTAATGATGGGGACAGCTAATTTTCAAACCCTTTCCTGATGGTTTGCAAAGCAGTGGGGTTATTAGAGTCTCCATTTCATGATGATGGCTTCCCTACCACCTTTTGATAGACTGGCACAAGTGAATTAGGTGGATAGCGGGTGCATTAAGGGTCATGTTCCCCATCTGGACATCTTGGCCTCTTTAATGGGATAAGGGACTAGGCACCATTTTGGTTGGGCTAACCTCCGATCTCCCAGTTCAAGCTAATGGCTGTGAGACTCTCATAGGCAATGTAAAAAGTAAACATAAATGGATATAGAATTTTATTTGGGTGACAGCTAGGGGAAAAGGATATTTCTATGGGGAACTATATGGACGGGGGTACAGGGTAGCCGGGTTAGGTAGTTGCTGAAGGTCCCAAATGATGGGTGGAGTCCTATGAGTTACTTTGGTTGGTTTTATGGGTTGGTGAGTGCATAGCAAATGGCTCGTCCATGAATTGTGTTTGTTCAGGAGGGCGATCTTTGGATCTGGGTCTGGGGGGGACAAGAGGGTTAGGGGAATCTGGAAAGAGAGAGAGTAGACTATAGTACAAGAGAGAGATGCAAGCCCAGAGAAGGTTACAAAAGCTGGACAGGGAATTTTCTACATTAGTGTAAAATGTCTTATATTAAAATTGTATAATGGAATGTAAAGGGTCTTAGAGGTAGACACATAAGAATTGTAATCTTGAGGCACATTGAACAAATGGGGTTCATATAGCAGCACTACAAGTAACTCACTTGTTGACAGAGGAATTGACTCTCCTAAAGCGGATGTGGGTGAGTCAGGTCTATGGGGCAGGTAAAGAAATGGCCTCGGGCAGGGTAGCGGTTTTAATTGGGAAAAATTGCCCACATACTATTGGACAGGTGCCTACCAGAGAGGACTGTAGGTGGATATACCTTTCTGGTACCATTCTGGGTAAGTATTTGTCAATTACTTCTATCTACAGTCCTACTCCTCAGTTTTTGGCCTCACTGGAGATGGATATTGCTATGCTATCCTCACGCCCTCTTATTTTGGCAGGGTACTGGAATCTTTGTCTAAATAATTGATAGGATAAAATACCACCATCCAGAGGCCCTCTGTCTGGGGCTCAAGAGGCCATGACCAGATTATTGGAGGTCACAGTGCTAACAGACCCTCTACGAACCCACTCAGCAGGAGGTAATACTATGACTTTTTATTCAGCAGCACATAAGAGGCAATCCAGAATAGATTTTTTCTGGTTAATCGGGAGGCACTTCAGGAAGTTAAGGAGGTGTCCACCAAATGCCGGATTCTGTCAGATCATTCCCCAATCCAACTGACCTGGGAACCAGAGAATGTTCCTTTCCGACTCTATAGGTGGAGGTTAAATGACTCCCTTTTGATAGACACTACAATCCAGAGTAAATTAGGGGACGCTTTACTGGACATTATACAGAACCAACTGCATTCATTACAAAACAAGTTTTTAGCTTGGCCAACATGTAAGGTCTTATATGCAGGGGTTTCACGGGGCTATGCGGTGAGGCGAAATAGAAAAAGAAGAGCCAAGGAGGAATTCTTAATGGGGGCTATTGAATCCCTGGCACCTCAGGAGGGGACCTTTGGGGAGATAGACTCTGAACTCCAAAGCTTATGACAGGAGATGGCTAATATTAATTATAGTAAAGCAGAATTTTGGCTTGAAAAGATTCAGGCCAAATACCTACTGCAGGGAGACGTCCTTGGACATCTGCTGGCAGCTAAAGTTAAGAAGTGGGAAGCTGGCGGAACAATCCCGGCTATAAGTCATGAGGGGGGCTGTCATTACAGACCCTCAAAAAATGGTGGATGCATTCACGTCCTATTATAAAGAAATGTACCAACAACAGCAAGTTGGTGGGGAGAAGGAAATGAGGGCATTTCTAGATGGTATTTCTCTATGGGTTATGGACTCAGACCAGGCTAATGAGCTAGCAGCTTTGATAAAAGATGAAGAGATAATAGCAGCTATTCATGCTGTACCCTCGGGTAAAGCTCCGGGGCAGGATGTCCTCATGGCTAAATTCTACCAGGTGCATCTTCATACTATACTTCCCATGTTGAAGGATCTAGTCAACAATATAATGCAGGAAGGCATGCCTCACCCTCTGTTATACCAGGCCTATATCACGTTGGTTCCAAAACCGGACAAACCTAAGGAACTAGTTGGTAGCTATAGACCCATCGCCTTGATGAATCAGGATATTAAGATTCTAATGAGCATTCTAGCTAATCGAATCCTGAACATTGCACCAAAATTAATTAGCCCTGAACAGGAGGATTTATGCCAGGGAAGGGGGCACACGATGCTCTTAGAAAACTTCATCATATACTTAGCTATGTGCTGGATTCCCAACTACCTTTAGCCTTGATATCCCTAGACGCCAAGAAGGCCTTTGATAGGGTCTCTCTTCCATTCCTGTTTGCTACAATGGAGAGGTTGGGCTTCCCGAAGGGCCTTCTCAGAGGTATCAGAAATTCACATACAGCCCCTATGTCTAGGGTAATGTGTAATGGGTATATCTCACCAGAGATACAGCTAGAAAATGGGACCAGGCATGGATGACCCCTCTTGCCAATACTGTTCAATATATTCTTGGAACCATTATTAATTGCTATTAACAACGATACTAGCATTAAGGGGATCTCGACTGCGGGGAGGGAGTTAAAACTTACAGTATATGCAGATGATATACTCCTGCACTTTGCAAACCCAGCAGTAAGCTCCTGTAGAACAGTTGATCTTAAAGGTCAATTCTCCAAAGTGTCAAACTATAAACTAAACCTAAATAAAACACAAATTCTCCCTCTGACTCCTCATGTGTGCAGATCAGACTTTGCACCAATGCAAATACACTGGGCAGTGGATATGATCAAATATTTAGGTATATGGATTACTGCAAGTGTGGAGGCTGGTGCAGTGACAAATATGAATAAGATGTTGACTGCAATTAATAGGGACATGCTTAGATGGCATAAACTCCCTTTAAATTTTGCAGCATGATTGGGCTTATCTCATACCGAGATTATTGTATTCAGTCTATTTAGCCCCATATAACATCCCCAAAATATGGTTCATTAAAATTAGAAAACTACTTTCTGAATTTCTGTGAGATTCCGAGCCTCCCAGGAAAAAACACAAGATGTTGTGTTTGCCGAAAGAAAGGGTAGATTAAACTGCCCGATCTCCACTTTTATTATGTAGCGGGTCATCTGGATATCATGAGCAATTGGGGTATAAGTGTTGAGGGGGAACCATATACTCCGATATGGCTCCAGATGGAGAGGCAGTTATTAAAAGATTTGGGCATATCACTGGAGGCACTGCTCTTTGCTAATCCATGAAGATGCTTCAGTAAAGCATCGGGGACCCCAATTGTTAAAACAGTAATGGCATGTTGGATGCTTCTCACACCTTCCCAAAGAAGGTAGCAGACAGGGACCAGAGCTCAGCTGGTGTTGGGAAACCTCAATTTATTGATTGGGGGTAAAGCCATCACTAAACGTTGGGTAGACCAGTTAGAAGGCCTCACATTAAGGGAGGTTACAAAAGACAATAGGGTTGTCCTTCGGGTGAGATGTAAGTCTATGCACTTCTTTAGAAGAATACAGCTTGTCAAAATGTTGGAGAGGACTGGGAAAGACCTAGGTGGTCCACCAACAAATCTGTTTACTTGGGAAAACTTCTCTGAGTTAGATCTCTCATCCAATTCCTTGTCAAAAGTGCATAAGGTGCTACTAGACTATCTCAGTCCTAAGTCCCCAATATGAGTACTATACTGGGATGGTGTAGTGACCTCTTAATGGCTAGCTTGGGATGTTATTTGGAGAGGTATCAAATACATACCTATACCTAAGTACAAAATTACGCAGTATTTAACTGGCTCAAATATGTATTTTACCCATAAGAAATTATGTGATAGACAGCTGAGACAGACAGACCTATGCTTTAGATGTGGAGCCGAGCCAGGCGACATCCTACATGTCATGTGGGACTGTTGTAAAATACGGTCTCTCTGGGCAGAAATTAAAAGATGAATGGATCCTATGCTAGACTATTCTGAGTTCATACTGCCTGAGGTCTGCATATTAGGTGATATGTCGCAATTATCACGGTCCACACCTAAATATCACCTATCATTGATGACAGCCATAGTCAAATCTTTTATACTGAAACATTGGAAAGATGAGCATTGCTATAACTATAAACATTGGGTGAAGGATCTCATATGGGCCTTGGGAAGAATTAGGAGATTTATGTGCTTAGAAGGTAAAAAGGGTCTGCATGACAAAAGATGATTGACTCTAGAGACCATTTATCTATTACAGGTAGGCAATGCTTAAACATAGTTCTGTCTGTTGGGTTATGATTAGCAACAAGACTTCTCTTAAGTGAACTTAGATGGTTTAATTGATCCTTTTATAGTGCCTAAAGGCAACAGTCTATATGTTTGTGTCTAGTTCTTGTAGTTTTAAAGAACTGCTAGTAGACTCAGGGCTATGCTTTGCTAGGTTGAAAAACAGGTGGGGCTCTCTCTTTTTCCAGGAGACACAGCAGTGCATTCCCTCAAGAAAATAATGTTAACAAGTTACTAGCTTTATGGTATTATATGTATCGGATTGTGAGGTCTCCTAATGTAGAGACCCCACCTTTGGGTTCAAGTTTTTATTTTTTATGGAACTAATTACCCGAGATTAAGTGTTGGTCAGATTGTGTTGTGTGCAATGGAGAGTCAACCCCATCGCTGTATGTGTACATAGTTATATTTGTACATAGGTTACACAACCAGTTTTGTGTTTGTAGATCCTGGGTTTTCCTGGGATTTATGTATGTATGTCCTGTCCGAAAATCTGAAATGCAATAAAGAATGTTTTATATAAAAAAAAAAAGGAAGTAGAAGGGATAAGCATGGCTCGGCTCCACACAGCCAATATATGATTCCTTCCTTTCTGAAACAGGGGCGAATGTAAAAAGAAATATGGGCACTATAGGACTTCTGCCCAGGTGAGGTTTACTCATGCTTCTTGGGCAAGGATGCTAGATAGTTGCTCTTTAAATCTCAGTTGCCATGTCTCCGACCACCCCTCTAGTTCTCTAGTATGTCCTCCCTCATGCCTTCCACTCACCCCCCCCCCCGTATATCGACTCTATTGCAGGTTTTTGTATCATCTGCAAACAGACACACCTTCTCCTTCAAACCCACTGCAATATCCACAACATAAATATTAAACAGTATTGGCCCAGGTGCTGACACCTGGGGTACCCCACTTGTTACCCTTTCCTCCCTGGAATGAACCCCATTTACAACCACCCTTTGACTTCTGTCAGCCAGCCAGTTCTCCACTCAATTTATTTTCTCCCCTACCCCTAGACTGTTCATCTTGCTCACCAGCCTCCTGTGAGGGACAGTGTCAAAGGCCTTATTAAATTATAGATAGGCCACATCCACCACCCCGTCCCAATCACACTCCCTATTCACCCAGTCAAAGAATTCTGAGGTTAGTCTTGAATGATCTTCTTTTTGTGAACCCATGCTGTCTCATCATCCTGTAGACCATTTTCCACAAGATAATCCACTATTCTTTCCTTTAGGAGTGTTTCCATAATCTTTCCTACCACTGATGTAAGACTGACCGGACAATAGTTATTTGGCTTCTCCTTTTCTCCACTCTTGTGTATTGGCACCACATTTGCTTTTCTCCAGTTCCCTAGTACCCTTTCCTGTCTAAAGATAGGTTGAACAGCTTTGTTAGAGGTTCTGTTAGTTCTTCTCTAAGCTCTCGAAGCACCCTTGGATATAGGGCATCTGGACCCATTGCCTTGTCCACGTTTAACTTTCCCAGTTCTTCCAATACCCTGCTGTCCTGTATCAGGCTATTGTCCACCGCCCTACCCTCATTGCCTCTCCCCTCCACTACCAGTCCATGTCCCTCCCTTTCAACCGTAAACACTGAGCAGAAATACTTGTTTAGCAAGTCTGATTTTTCTGAGTCCTTTTCTACAAGAATTCGCCCTCCCTTACAAGTCTCATTATACCCTGCTTGTTTTTCATTCTCTCACTGATGTATCTGAATAACTTTTGTCTCCCCATTTGTCCTCCTTTGCTATCTTCTCCTCTGTTACTGCCTTCAACTTCCTGATTATCAGCCCTGCCACCCTTAGCCTTTCCCTATATATTTCCTTGTCGTCTTTTCCTTTTGTTCTTTTATATTTCTCCAAAGCCATTTTTTTCTCCCCTATTGTTCTTGCCACCTCTCTAGAATACCAAAGTGGCCTCTTTCCCCTTTTTTTCTTTCCTACCTTCCTAATACACTGTTAGGCAGCCTTCACCAGCCCTCCCTTTATTGCTGCTCATAGTTCTTCCATGTCCCCCAGCTTTTTACAATCCTCCATATAGACCCTAAAAATCTCTGCCATTTTTTGACCCCCGAGTTGAAGGAAGTGGGGAACCCAGTTAGGTTACATTTGTCACTGATTCCCATGGAAAAGTCCTATTCCATCTAATCTGTTATCTGCAACAGATGTTTAATCTGGATCCAGAGCTGGATTTTGGAATGCTGGAGATGGCCGCATGCCCTGGGTGACTCAAATATATGAGACACAGGGCTTGCAGTAATATAAAAGGAGTTTGCATCCCTTGCTGGAACTGCCACAAGCTAGACCATCTTTTTGTGGTCCAGCTTGCATCAGTACTGAGGACTGTTTTTATGGAGCTTGTGCTTCAGATTTGGCACATGCTGCTGTAAAGTGGGTGAACTGTTACAACTGCACCCGAGATTGTAAAATCGGGTGCACTTGTGGCAAACAGGAATGATGCAGCTGTGGGGATAAAGGGGTGTGGTGCAGGGCTTGACAAAAGCCCTGTGCCGCCATTTGGAAATCCAGCTCCTACAGTTGAGACCTACAGTGAGCATCATGCCAAGAATGACCATTCATAGAGGAAAGAATATTTCAGCCTTGGTGGTTCAGAGCCACTATGGGATTAGGCAAAGCAAACATATCTAGGCAGGAAGGGTTTTTATGCTTGCTGAATGTGCAATATTTGCAAGTTTGCACATGAAGGGTAAGCATTTAAAAATCCTATTATAAATCAGGAACACTATTTATCCAAATATCTGACATGTAGAACTCCATCTGTTGTATATACAGGATGGTGCAGCTGTGGGAAAGTATATGTGGGTCAGATGAAACAATCAATAAAGGAGAGAATGCAAGAGCACATTCATGCAGTTTTAAAATGCAGTGTAGACAGTGCCTTGGGTGAACATGTTTTGCTCTACCACGGTGTACCACCACTGACTTTCAATTTAGAGCCTTGACTATTTCCCTAATATGCAAAATGCAGCAGACAGACAGAAGCATTTGCTACTATAAGAAACTAAATGTATTCTGAAGCTTCAAAGCTTACATCCCAAATGGCTTAATACAGACATCCCAATTCTCAAAAGGGTATGATTGGCGTAACTTGACTTGCGCCCCCAAAAATGGTGTGAGCAGCAAGTTACGCCAGCAGTTGCAACATATGGTATTCTGCAAAGCAGCCTGTGACATGCCGCAGGCTGGTTGTGCCAAAGTAGACTTACGCCACCAGTTACACCTTAAACCCCCTGCAACATGACACTAGGGGTGTTACGGCAGCAGTTGTGCCTATTCTGGAAGGGCAGCAACAAATTCCCCCAGGATGCTATTCTCCAGCAATGCCAGGGGGAAAACTGTCAACATAAGTTACACCAGCATATAGCTGGTGTAACTGTACGTACACCCCTGAAGGTTGCCTGCATGTGCAGCCCGCCCATCCCCTGATGGTATGCCACCCTCCCCCCCAACACTGCCCTGACCCCAAAACACACAAGCCCCACATGACTAATTCAGTCTCCCCCCAATGCTCCAACCCAGAAACAGCATGGTAATGCCCTGTAGGGCTAGCCATGCCTCCCCAATACCAAAAAGCCCCTCAGGGCTGCAGCATTCCCCCGACACCCAGTACTTGTACAATAGCCCCATATGGCTTCTGCATGCCCCAGACCCCCAGTACTTGTAAAATAGCCCCGCATGGCTACTCACGGCCCCCCCAGCCCCGATGCCAGCCGCCTGCAAAATGGCACATTATGTAAAAATAGAAATAGAAATAAAAATACAAAACCCTAACCCATAATCCCTGGTAGTCTAGTGGCCACCCACCTGGCAGTACTAGACCACTCTGCACCTCGCTACCCAGCTGGTGACTGGCACAGCCCACCTCTCACTACTGTGGCCAGTCGCCAACTGAGCTCGTCTGAGCATGTACTATATATAGTACACGCACAATGCATGAGGGTATTATTGTACTTAGAAAATGGGCTACCTGTGGCAGTTTTGTGTGGGTCTTTACAAAATTAAATAAAAAAATAAAAAAAATATATAGTAAGACTGAATTTTAAGTGTTTTGCTTGTAAAGTAGTCCTTTCCTTTCTGTGCTATTCCATAACATCTTTCCACTCCCCCTACTGTGCCATTCTAGTATTTAATCCCCCCCCCCACAATAGGACATTGAGTTAAGTTTTTCTCCTGAGCAGTCTGCAAAAAAAAGGAAAAAAAACAACAAACCTCCCCTCAAAAAAAAAAAAAAAAAACAACCTCAAAACAGTTTTCTGCCCCACATGAAGGAGTGTTTTGTTTGTATTTTTACACTTTTAACTTGCAGCTGTTAGGTGTGTGCCCTTATTTGACTTATCAGGAAGTGCAGAGAAATGCATACAGTGCGGCAGGGCAGGCTGTAAATGTGTTTTTAACTTGCCCATTCTCGCAGATATGCCATGAAGAGGATCAGTATCGGGGATCAGTTTTGATGGGATGGAGCTGCAAACATAAAGGAAAATGTCTGGTGATTGGTAAGAGTACCTGGTTTGGCTGTTTTAACACAACACCTCAAGCTTGCAATTGGAGAAATGGACATTATAAGTAGAGAGGTAACTGCATTAAGTTAGGAAATGGGAATTTGTGTAAAAAAATACAGAACAGTACATATTTTACTGTAGCAGTTTGTTTTATTGGAGCAGCTTATGTGAGGTCCCCAGTGTCTTGGAAGCAGCAGTGGTTGTATTATTCTACTAGTCCGACTACAGTTATGGGAAGCTGATGATTGTGCTGACTGCTTAGTACTTCCTTCTCAAATGTGTTGCTTCGGTGTCATTTAATTCATGTTGTGACAAGTGAGCCCAGCAGGCACTGGTGTGTGGTTTCTTGGGGGAGTGTTGGTTTGGCAGTATCTCTCGCTAAGCAAGAGGAAAAAATGGTGGCATTTTCTGATTGAGTAGGGTGCTTTCAGCCAATGACTAAGCAGGCTGGGGAGAGGGATACTTGGGTGGGAATGAGGCAGTTTTGGGCAGGGACCTTTTATTTGGTGGGCATTTATTAAAAGTTAATGTACCCCTGTGGGATGGGTACTAGTCAATCAGATGCCTCCAAATAAAAAGCCCATTTTCTAATGGTACTTAGAAATTTGCCCTCTGGGACAGTTTTGAGAATAACAATATAGAGAACGTGGCAGCTTGCATCTGCTGCATGTCTAGTAGTACCATGCTGCAGCCAGTTTAGTGTCAAAAGGCTGGTGCAAGCCCCTTTTGCACATGCAGCCTGCGTTTGATGCAGGCTGCTTTTCAGAATAGCTCAGGGTGCATTGTGTGATGCAAGGTGCCACTTGTGTCATTTATGTTTGTTGCAGGTACCTCGTATCATTTTAAGGGCTTTTAGAATCTGGCCCATAGTTCGCCTAGAAACAGGGCACAATGTCTAATAGTATACACATGTACAAATGTTGTTGCTGTATGATTATAAACTGTGACTTTTCACAAGTGATGTGTATCGTGTCCAGATCTTGGCACATCAATGACATCACCAAGATGGTGTTCTTGGCAGTGCCACCCTCAGTTGCAAGTAGTTGGCTTAAAGTGGCTGAGGTGACAATGTTGGGTTGTTCAGTATGACAGCAGCATGCCCAAATGTGCTGTGGAGCTAGCCACTGACAGAAGTGAAAAAGTGCCTTAGTAAGTGGGAGGCACTGTTCCCCACCCAAAAAAACAGCATTACTGTCACCATCCAGAAGAACAGACTAAAATGGGCACCAAGAGCTACTAAAAAATAATTACCACCAAGCTGAATTAAACAGAATAAATAAAAAAATATTTACGCTGATAAATATCAATGCAATTAAAAATAATACATTTTCAGAGCAACTGGCAATTAAAACCTTCAGTGTAACCGACAATTAAAAGTAGGCAAAGCAAATACTAAAATCAAGCTTATCACTCCAATATTAATGATAAATGCCTCACCCTAACAGTAATGGTAAAGTCTTATCACTCTAACATTTCAGATACATGCTTATCACTCTAACATTTAGGTCTATGCCCCGAAGTCCACAGGAAAATAGAAAAAGGGCTAGGTCCTACCTCTGGTAAATGGAAGATTAACTCTACAGACTCTGTAAATGGAAGAGAAATTTACATCTTGTAAATGAGAAATATGATCAAAGATATCCATTGAGGAATGTTATCCACAGAGGAGTTACTATTCTAAAAACCCAGAATAAATATGGGCAAATGACAATGTATTTTAATATGGCCAAATTGTGGAATGAAGTGTCCCTTACAATAAGGAATATGCCCAAATTAATTATTTTTTATGCAAGCTGTAAGTGCAGAACTGAGAGCTGAATGGTGTAAACTGATTCAATAAGCTTGTTTATTCATATACGTGCCTATGCACGAAGTGGGTCCAGGTATGCACGAGAGGCACATACCTGGCCCATGCAGCTTCACACCTGTGGGCAGGTGCACACTGACTGGCATTCACGAATGATGGATGCCTGTCTGCATCCCCAACCCACTAGCATGCAGGATTGTGGGAGTTAGATGGGAGTGGAGAGCAAAACACAGGTGGGCATCAAATCGGATGCCCATCCTAGGTCCCATAGTGGATCCCCAGCTCCACTCCAGGGGATTCTGGGCAGCGTGGATCCCAGAGATTGAAATGTGTAACCACACTCCCAGACTGGGAATGTTTCTGAGACATTGCAGACAAAACCTGGCATTTGGCCATGGGATGTAGACTTCATTATGAAGGGATGAAAAGTACACATATCCCATATCTTCAAATGTGCTTGACAAGTCTACTACAAACAGTGCCCCCCCCCCCAAATAGAAATATCAAACTAGGATGCATACAGTTGTTATAGAAGCTACTATTACTGTCAGAAACAGACAGATTTCCAGTTCTTTTAAGGTTACAATTAATCCTCAGTGTAATGGTACTGTTACAGATATCCTGGAAAATATAAAGTTGGGGACTATTTGCTGTGGGCATTCTCAGATGCATTACTGCTACTACTGTAGCAAGCTTTCTGAAAGAAACATTGCACTTCAGTAACAGCTGTGCTCCTAGAAAGGATTTATTGTATGACAGGTGTAAATGAACCACCAACAAACGAGCACACATTTGTAGACCTCTATGACCCTGGTATGTCACTGAAGAAAGACATAACTATAGTTTTAGTGAGATCACTGCCAGACATTTAAATGGGTGAGGAGGATGAGAGGGTATAGTAGAATAAATGTTAAAAAGCAACACATCACCTATTATATTACATCTGTCTTTACCACACTGATCAAAAGGATACAGATATCAAGTATATAAGGCAAGACACTGTGCAATTACAGATGCAGCATGTATAGGATATATGTATTATGGATGGGGGGCACATAACAACAGTTATGTCAGGGTCTACCCTTACATAAATCCTGCCCCCTTCACCCGGTACTCCACTCCTACCCTGCACTATAGAGACTGGTGCAGAGTGCGGGCACATCCTTGACATGTCCCTGCACTGCCTGTGGCATTTACAGTAGCTGCATAGACAGCTGTGAGATCCTGTGCACATGGGGCTTATGCACCTGTTGTGAATGCCGATGGGGTTCTGCTGGATCCCTGCTGTGCAGCATTCAGACTCAGGGTTGCCTACGTGCCTCAGAAACACAGCATGTAGGCAATCTGCCCTATTGTGCACAGGCATCAAAATTTGTAACCAGAAATGTACATGATTGATTGGTCTTATACAAAGGTTATGAAAGGATTTTGCTTCTGAATCTGCTATACAAAACTCATGTAATAACTTCCATCTGTGCCCCATATTGTCTGGACACAGTGGATGGAATATTTTAACTCTTTAAAAATATTATGCTTAATTTAGCAACAGTATACTTTACTAAAGAAATAATGCCCAACAGGCTGGGTGTTATGCTGGAATAACATCCCGCCTTGGGTGGTTAAGCCTGATGGCCGAGGGCACTCAACACCTGTGAAGGGATGCTACTCCAGTATAACACCCACCCTGGGTGGCATTATTCCTATTATACAATGGCTCGTTTACATTTACAGTAGAAAACTAGTTTAAAAAATACTGTTCCAATTGTATTTTTGTAGTTTTTTATTGTGGAAGGATACTGATTTGAAAAGTAGTGCCTTATTACTATTATTACTTATTACTATTTGCCCCCCAGAGCCCATCTCCATGTTGTCACATTGAGTTCCTTTCTTTACTTTTACTGTTTTTCTCTTGCTACTGCTCTGTATATTTAGAGAAAAAAGACATGGAGAAGGAAGACGAGCTTAACGGTGAGCAAGCACTAGTACAACGGGCATGTGCTGACTGTTGAAAGGCACCGTAGCTCACTCACTTATTCAGCTCCTTCTTCAGCAGGATCTCGTGCTGTTTTGCTGTTTATTTATTTAGAATCAAACAAGGAGTAGAGTTAAATCTGTTGTTGTGGAAACCAGTAACGGAGGTCAAGGAAGCAGGAAGGGAAGCCGACGGTGGTGTTGGTGAGGTGGGCACTGGGGAAGGAGCAGAAGACTGCTGTGAAGCCAATCCCAAAAAGGCGGCTTTCATTTCAGTTTCTTTTTTTCTTTTTAAAGTAATAATAAAAAACAATGTTTGTTTGGAAGCGATGTGAAGCTGTGCCATGAAGCTGATTGGAAACGTGGCTTTCACTTTCAGTGGGAGCAGGAGGCAACGGATGGTTGGGGACAGATTTTTTTTTTACTTTTCATGTGGTCCTGACTATACTGGGACTAGAGCCGGGATGTTATGCTGGGATAATATCCCAGATCCCGTCACAGTCTGACCAATCAGGGACCAGGATTTTCTCTTGCCATTGTATAGTAAAGAAATAACTGAGTAACTAAATGCACCACATTATGAATACCATGAACCATCAATAACTGTAGTTGTGAGAAAATTTGTTTCACTGTATGTTGTTATTGTTTTAACTTAGGGAAAATATCCAATTGTAAAAATAATATTGTACTGTTGGAATATATGTAATGTTCTGTCAGACTCTAGAAACCTGTTTGTTTTATGCTGCATGCAGGACAACTTTACGAATAGGTCCCTCAGACTTAAAGTTTTGCATCCTGTCAAAAAATAAAATGCTACTACTGACTCTAGTAACTGCCAGGTACTACTCTAGTGACTACCCGCAATTATCAACCCTGAGCAAGGCTTTTGCGAGGGACAAGACCTCCCCTGGGACTCTGGCCCCAGTAGGCAACTGGTTAGGCATGGGGTTCCTTTGCTAGCCCACCTGGGCACTAGAATATGGCACCTTAAATCTAGTACCCACCACACCATACCACCTCCTCAGGGCTCCCTCCCCCAGTGCCTCAACTCCCTCAACAGGGATTAGCTGCTGCTAGTTTTGTAAAAGTATACAAACATTTGTAGATGTGGTATGCTACTAGCTGACTTGTTAGCCAAGTGTTCTTGGCTCCTCAACAACCTGCTAACCGAGTCTTCTTTCTCCAAAGGTGCCTGGCCTGGAGGCAGGTCACCCTTTCTCTGTTGGATGATCCACTAGCCAATCCTGTCTGGATCCCACCTCTGCTAGGCTAGTGCCCATGCCACTGACCGATCTGTCAGCTGTCTGCTAGGCTTCACTCGGGGGGGGGGGATG
Source organism: Neoceratodus forsteri (assembly GCA_016271365.2). Taxonomy (NCBI): domain Eukaryota; kingdom Metazoa; phylum Chordata; order Ceratodontiformes; family Ceratodontidae; genus Neoceratodus; species Neoceratodus forsteri. The sequence goes on along the minus strand of CM028133.1, from coordinate 590,152,055 downwards.
CCTTGTGCAGGCCACACCCCTCCTTCTGATGCTAGTCAATGTACTAGCCAAGTTCACTTGAGGGCCCCTTGTGACAGGCTAAACCCCTTCTGCTGCAAGACGACTAAATATGTTTGCTCTGTTTATAACCCCAAATCAAACTTGTCATCAGACTTAAACAACCAAGTATCAGACACTATCAGTTTCTTTGAAGATGATAAGGTAGCTATTAAGAATCTGAAAGTAAATTCATCCCCTGCACCTGATAACATAACTCCTAGGTTAGTAATCAAGACAGCGTCAAGCTTACTACTCCCCATTTCCATATAATTCAACAAATCAATGACTACAGGGGAGGTTCCTTTAGACTGGACAACTTCTGTATTGTTACCAATATTCAAGAAGGGAAGGAGGGAGGAAGAAGACTAGTAGCCAACTACAGACCCATTAGTTTAACATCAGTTTTCAGTAAAACCATGGATCGACTAGTCAAGAGTAGAACAGATCAAGAACTGGGCACACTAGGTTTCTTTGATATTCATTAACATGAATTTACCACTGGCTGCTCATACACAACTAATCTGATCACCTTCTACAACAATGTGGGAGCCAACTTAGATAAAAAAAATACCTGCAAACGTCATCCTGCTCAGTTTTGGTAAAGCTTTCGATAAAGTGCCCCATCTGATTGTGAATCTCAAATGCACAGGATTAGGACACAGTCTGGTCAGATGGATTAATAGTTGGTTGACAGGGAGAACCCAAAGGGTAAGGGTTGGAGGTCATCTTTGTGCTACAGGGATGGTCAGCAGTGGGGTTCCCCAGGGATCGGTTCTGGGAACCAACCTTATTTAACATTTTCATCAGTGACATCAATTATAATATTAGGAACCATGGGCCCTACTCCAGGACGAATGTCGCAACTCACCAGCGTATGCGAGTTGCGATATTCACTGCTACACCAGGGACCCTGCACACATTCCAAGAGTGGCAGGGGTCCTGGCACTCTGACATGTGGGTTGCACCATGCGGAGGCTAATGCCATGGGCATGGCACAATAGCCCTGCATGTATGAGCGCAGCTTGCAACTTATGGCCTCCCCGGAACCCCCACCCCAGAACACAATGTCACGCTCCATGGGGCAAGGGATAGGACAGGTGGCACAGGAGTCTGGGGGGCACAATGCAGAATGGACACCCAGGGTCCCCAACATTCGGGGGTGGGGGGGCATGACTGTGTTTGTGGGGCATGGGGAGCTAGTTGGTATTACTGCCGTGGTGTTGCAGAGTGGGCATCCAATGGCTGGCACCATTGGATGCCCCTGAAAGCAGCTCTGAGTTGCTCTAAATTCACTCTGCCAGTGCACTTCCTGGAATCACGGCAGTGGGTTACGGTAGCCACCCTCTTGGAATAGGGCACAGTTGCTGCTGTAACCCGCCCTTGCACCATGTCATTGCGGGTTGTGGTGTAGAGGGTGGTGCAACCCATGTTTGGCGTAGCCCACAGCCGACATGGTGCAAGGCATCTCTTGAAATTGGGGCTGGTGTAATGCCTGGCGCACGTCATGGGTTACGCCAAGGGGTTTGGCATATATCTGCTTATGCCGGCGTAAGCAGATTTGGAATCAGGCCCCATATTACCAAATTTGCAGATGACACAAAAATAGGAGGGGAAGTAGACACACTTGATGAACACACAACCTTGGCTAATGATCTCAAGATCATTAAACAATGGAAAATGAACAGTAAAATGTCCCTTAACCAGGACAAATGTGTGGTGATACACCTAGGAAAAAACAACCCTAATTATAATTATGAGTTCAACAAAAAAACTCTAAAATTGGAGGTCAAATAACGTGATTTTGGGGTAATCATCAACAGCAATTTAACATCGACAAAACATTGTAAAAAAATCACCCAAACTGCTAATATGATATTAAATAGTATTAAACACACATTCTTTAATAAAAGCGAATACTAGATAATCAAATTATATTGGACTTACATCAGGCCTCACCTGGATTTCTGCTTTCCCTTCTGGAATCCACATCTCAAACATGACATTAACCTTATAGAACAGGTTCAACATAGAGACACAAAATTAATTCTAAAAATAAGACACCTGTCCTACCAAGAAAGATTGATCAAGACTGGACTGGTGAGTCTTGAAAACAGGAGATTCAGGAGTGTTTTTACAGCTTTAGAAAATACTGCAAAATCAGGACCTTATATCCCAATGTGGTCTCCAGTTTGGGGACCGTAGGGTAAATCTGAGGACACAGGGTAAGCACCTGGTGATTCCAAAGGTGAACACTAACAGGAGAGATTTTTTTTTTCCATTAGGGCAGAGAAGTCATTGAACCAGCTTCCACAGAATGTTGTTGAGGCTAAGGATTTTGCTGCATTCAAAGTTAAATTTGATAAACATCTAAACTGGATCATGCGTACCAACTAACTTGCCCACCAAGTTGTGGGAGACATTCCTGATGGGCTCATGCCTGCTTATGTCTTAAATAACCTAGTAACCTAGTAATCCCAGGGACACCTGAAGGCTATAGAGAAGGCTGCTTGACATCACCAGCCCTCTCTGCTGGATGTCTGAGTCAATTGTCTTGCCTGGCTAAACAGCTCTAAAGCCCTTGTAAAAGTTGCAAGGTAGGCATGGCTCTTCAATGGCAGCCCTCTCCCTGCTGCCTTTACACATCCCTCGAAAGCTTCTCCCTGGGGCTTCTCTCCCAGACACTCTTCTACTAGAGCTCTTCTGGAGCTCTTCAGACTCTCCTCCAAACTCCTGTGAACTTACCTTGAATCATCTTGGAAACCTTCTTTTATGCTGCAGGGAGAGGATATAGCTACCCTAGAGGGCTCCCTTACAGACTGGGGAAGATGGCAACACTGATTAGTTTTACAGATCAAGGACTTGACTGCACAACCAATCAGCAATGACAGCTGCAACTCAGCCCTCATGCTTCCTCCCCAGCATAAGTACACTCAATGTCCTTACCTGTCATAAAAATGTCAAAATGCCTTTGCCAGCTCTGTGGTGCTCAGTGATAGGGCTTCGCTCTGGCATACTGTCAATCTGGGTTCATGCCCTGATCCCAGATATCAGGACTGGAGGCCGGCAGGGAGGGAGTCATGAGTGTCCCTTGGATGCTTCCCTATGAGGGGTACACATCACTGTAAGCCACTCCCATAGTGGCTCCTGGTGCTGGCCTATCAGAGGCATTCTTGATATGGGTGACCAGACACTGCTAAATGTCCTGCCCCAAGAAGGCCGCTGTGGCAGCATGCATAAGGGAGACGGCTGGGCCCTGAAAACAGGAACAATTGCCCATCTCAGCTGAAAGCCAGATGGTGGATGCCATGACTCATCACATTGCAGTTCCCACAGCACACCATTCCCATTCCCCTGCACCTGTGACCCTGGAAGACATAACAGCCTGCTTCTCCCTTCCCTCACCTGGCCCTGGGGAGGGGAGGTCCCCCAGCAGAGATAAAGCAGAAACCTCCGGGACCCAGGTAAGGTTGGGATTCACATGGAAGGAGTCAGCAGTGGGAAATGAACTAATGGGCAGCAGGAATACTGAGCCACCCAAAGGAGTGGCTGGCTGGGGAGCACGGGAAGGCGGGTGAAGAAATAAACAAAAAAAAAAAGTAAAATTAGGCATCGAGAGCAATTGATGTGCTGCTGCAGGAGCTGCTGGATTGGGTCTCCTGTAGCCAGCACCTTCATTTTCAATCAGTGAAGGCAAGGACATACTTTTTTGACCTCCCAAAACACTCCTAACACCCATTTACTTTTAAATAATAATAAAAAAACAAGTCAGTAGCTGGAGCCCAAGCTGTTGATGGGACACCTGCCCAAGCATCTGGTGGAGTGCCTGATGCGGCTGTGACACCAGCCACTACACCACCTACCTTCTTCTGTGGACATGTCCCATGTCCTGGTACAACTTAGATGTCCATTACAATGTCTTTGTGCCATACAGGTGGCCTCACTGTCCTTCAAGTAGTCCTTGAAGGCAAAGGGGACTCTCAGCTCCCACCTGGATCAATATCTGCACTGTCCATAGTGTCCATTCTTTGCTCAGAGTCTACTGGGCTGACCGTGATAGTTCTTTCTGGTGATAGTGCTTATGACTGCTGCATTTCTTGATGTGGTGGTCTGACATCTCTGCTGGCTGTATAGATGGAAATCACAGAGACAAATAAGCATACATTTATTGCAAAACTGTCAAATTTAATACTTTGTTCAAATTCTTGTTATTTCAGGGTACTTACAACAACCAAATTAGGGGGACGGCTATGAGGTCCATAATGGTCCCCAGTTATACCAACCTCTGTGTTGGCAGATGGGAAATGGAATGGGTCCGGAACAACACCAGAAATCCATATTATGAATATTTGGATTTTTGGCATCATTTTATTGACAACATACTGTATTTATAAGAGCTACATTCTTTGAGTCTGCAGACTGGCTACATGGTACAAATCTGAATTTATGGGTTAAAGCACATAACAGTTATCAAGAAACAAACTTTTTGTATCTGAGGATTTTTAAAATAGGTGGGGGTAATGTAGGAACATCTCTATTTACCAAGCCCACTGACTGCAACAGTTTACTTTTAGCCAGTAGTTTTCACCCTAGCCACATTCCCAGAAAAATACCAAATGGCCAGCTGATTAGAACCCTCAGATATTGTACCACTAGGGAGGATTCTGAAGTACATAAAAAAATGTTATTTGAGATTGAAAGAATTGCCAGTCCCCATGTTATCCTCTGAAAATATATCCCCTGCTAACATGTGGCCTCTTGCAGCCACCTGCACACTCTCAAAGCAAGTCAATGTGCATCTGTAATTACCACTGTTGCTATTTGCCTCACCTGCATTGGCTGCAATGGTCTGCATAGCCAAATATACTGTATGTGTTCAGATGTGTTGAAATTTTTTTAGTCATTTGCAAATATGTTGATTGAAAATGTCAGTTTTTTTCTTTTAAAATATACTAAATGTCAAGTATTGTAAGTAAAAATCAATCTTGTTATACAGTAGTTACTGAAAAGTTTCAGTGCTCCAAAAATTCCACAGCTCTGTGACTAGGGACATGCCAGGAAAGCCATGTGAACTGGTGATACTACTTTCTCCTTGTGTTGCCTGGTACAAGTCCAAAAGACATGTGACTGACCTGAATACAGGAATGTCAGGACATATACACCGATCCTCCTCATCAGAGCTGCTGCAGACCATGCCATGCTGTGTCACAGTATTTGCAATTGGTGGTTCAGGCTGAGCAGCACAGGTCCCTCTTTTCTATGTCTCATTCCTGGGGACTGTCTTCTAGGTGATGAAGAAGGTGTGTGTCTCACAGGATCAGGTAACAGCTGTGTAGCCCCTAGACAGCACTACTCCTAGAGTTACACCCCTGCCTACTACCTACAAGATAGGCTGGGGGGTTTGGGTTCTCAAATTTACATTAGGTTCTAAAATGCAGAGTGCCTCCACTCAGAGTTTAACTTTCACGTTGGCTTGATGTTACCTGGTACAACCCCCTGAGACGTTATACCACCCACAATTACCATTTGCCACCCTAAGACATGACCCATTATCATTTCCTCACATTTCAAACATTTTGGAATTAAAGACTCTAATAATATGCACATGACAACCAGTTGCAAAAAGTAATAATGATATTTATTTGAAGGGTGCAAGCCCGTGGTTATGTGGGGGAAGAGCTCCTCCCCCACATCCTACATAAACCAAACAGCAGACTTCTGCTCTGCTTAGAGAGAGTCTCACTCGCAGTGCTCGCTGGCGTGCTCTTGGGCATGGTTGCTGCTTCTGTTCGTCCTCAGCTGTGCCCCTCCTGTCCTGCTCGTTCCCTCTGTTGCTCCATTTCATCTCTGTTTCCCTGCCCCTCCTGCCTGTTGCCCCGTTGTTTGTTTTCTTCTGTTTCTTTGGAAGGGTTCTGCCGCCATGCATGTACTCCTCAGCTCCCCCGTCCTCTGCTCATTAGCCGCCGCTGCATTTACTGTTCTGCTGCCTCTACTCCGGCTGTTTGTCTTGCTGTTCTCACCCTTTGCAATCGCTGCCCCATGCCTCCACTCAGTTTGTCACCTTCCGTTTACTCCATCTGTCTTGCCACCGTCACTGTCGGATTCTCCACATTGCCTCTAGATTCAAGCTGCATACCTGCTCGCCAAGGACCATGCTATGGCACCATGCCTCTCTTCTACTTTATACGAGGCACTAGGGTTCTATCCGTTGTGGAACTTCCTCATACCAGAGGAAAGCACTGAGCTGGCTCCCTGCACTGCCATTTGTCAGCGTTCGCAGCATCGCTGCGGATCCACTGCCTGCTAGTCATTTTTCTGCCTTGTACTGACTCACCTTTCTTGACTAGGTTTCCTCGTACACTCCATTGTTTCTTGCCCTACTTGATTCTTGCAAGGTTTCTCGCTGATGTATGCATTCCCTATCTGCTGGCTTCACATTGGCTCTCCACCAGTACTAAAGAATTTGCTATGTTTTGGAACAGAAGATAATACCAACTGTCTTCAGCTGCGGCTCTACTCCCTATTGCCTTATATCTCACAGCTCATTCACCCGCATGTACATTTAAGTTGTCACTAGATGGTGTCATAATTCAGTTGTCCTTCTAGCTTCCACTACTAGTATTACAGAATTGCATACTATGCTGCAACGGTTCAAAGTACCGCACTGGTTTCAGGATCTTCCCAAACTTCCACCAGTAGCGATGCATGCCATGTCTACCTCAGTTATGCCTCATCGCAGCTCAGCCATCCCACCTGGATTCCTATCGCTATTGGAACTGCTTCCTATGTTGCTGTGCTCACTGCTTCTATTACCTTGCTTTCGGCTGACATATGTGGGGTCCAGTCCTCGCATCCTAACCTTCGGGGAACTTAGCTGCTGCTTTTATTTGCCTTCCCTAATTGCTATACAACTTGATATGCTGATTTACCTATCAGGGCTACTGCTTACTGACCATGTACAAGTCTCCACTTGCTTACACAGCTGTTATTCCTTGCTTCTGCAATCCATTTTACATGCGTACTGCCCTCCCTTCTACCTGGGATTCTGCTGTGCTCAATCTGCGTTCGACCTTGCAAAGTCTCAGCATTCCATGGTCATTCATTCTCAGCATGCCATGCTTTTTCAGCTCATCAGCTTCAGCTTACAAGATTACCAGCTGACTTACGAGCTCTGGCTGACCTTCGAGGTGTCTGCTGCACATGCTAGCTTCCATCAGGCTAGCTACTACTTTCCTTATCTTAGCATCTTACCTATGAGGGGTCCAACTGTACCTGCTAGTTTACATAGGTCTAGCTGCCTCCTTGCTCACCTTACCAGCTGACTTCCGTGGGGTCCAGCTGCATCATGCTTGCCTACTTCTATGACCTGCTTTGCCCTTCATGCCAAGGGTGCACTGCTTCTACTCCACCTGCCTCACAGCTCGGGGCCCAAAGATTTGCTTGTTCTCTATACACCTACCTACTGCTGTGACAGCCAGCCCAGGAGTTCCTTACTATGGATGCACATTTTGAAGTTTCGACATTCCTCATCTATTCTTTGGACACTTTTGCCTGCTTCCCTGCTACTATGTCTGCATCATGCAGCTTGCTTACTACTACAACTTATACAGGTTCACTTCTTTGTCCTACTTGCTCATGTTACCTGCTTCACCCTCCAGGGCTTTGGGGTCCTTATGACTAACCTGCCGTTCCAATCTACTGCATTCCTCATGAACTGGCATCCTTCTAACCTATGTTTTTGTATTTACTTGGATATCTACATACCAGGATATGACCCTCTGCATTGCCTGCAGTTCTACATTTCCATTGCATTATCTACCACTGCTCTGCAACCTGCCTCGTCCCGTGGGGCTTGAGGTTAGCCATTGCATTTCATCAGACCTGTGCCCCTCTGGGCTCAGAGGTCCTTTGTTCCTATGTTTTATTGCACCATACTCGCCAGCTTCTTTGACCTGCCTTCACCCATCAGGCAGGGAGGTTTACCTACTGATCGCCTGCTTCTATGACCTGCCTTCGCCCATTGGGCTGGGAGGTTTACCTACTAATCACCTGCTTCTACGACCTGCCTTTGCCCATCAGGCTGGGAGGTTTACCTACTTCTGCTCTACTTCTGCCTTGCCCAGCTCGGAGCCTGGAGATTCACATTATATTATACACCTACCTGCTGCCATGTCAGCCAGCCGGAAGCTCCTTTACTATGAATTCGCATCTGGATGTTTCTTCATTCATCATCTATTCTTGGATGCTTGCCCTACCACTTCAGCCGTGTGGAATTACCGTTGCTTCACTCTTTCCTGGACGCTTAGTTGAGCTTCTCCTGAAGACCTTCACTATCCTGATTTATGCTCTACTGCGTCTCGGACCCTGTGACAAGGCTACTTCATTCGACTCGGCCTCTTCAGTTATCACCATCCAGGACTCCTAAGCTTGTCTATTCAGGACTCATCAGGATATTCTTCATAAGTCAATTCTAGCTAAGGCATCTGACTAACTCACAGTTACAATCTACTGCACTCCTCACAAGTTGGAACTACATCTGATCTACTTCTACATTTACTACATTCTCTAGCTACTTAATACTTGCTTCCCCTCTCTGGATTTGAGGTTCCTACTGCTCCATCCTCCCTATTAAGTGGCATGTGCTAGTTCTTGTGCTTCTTCGCCACGGCCTTCATTTGTTAACCTTGCCATGCTGAACTTGACTCAACAATTCTCTTTCTGATGTGGATGCTGAGCCTTGATTCCTGGATCTCCTCTGCGAAGTCGTCCATGGACTTTCTAACTTGGGATTTACTGGATGGATGCTTGCTCTATTCGTCTGGCATGTCACAACTCCATACGTCTTCAGTTCTCCATTTTTCTGGACTGGGTTCTCCATTTTGAGGTTCGGATTAGCCGATTATATTTTTTAGGATTACTCTCCTTTAGTATGCCCAGAAGGATGGCTGGTCAGTAGCCATGGGTCCTCAGAGGTTTCCCCCAAAGGGAGTTTTTCCTCTCCTGCGTGCTACTGGTCACACTCTCCGGAGTTGGAGGAGGTGATCATCTACTGATATTATTGGGGCTGTATTCCTACTCAACTCCTTCATTAGTCGGATACAGAACTATCGTTGATATCATTTTCTTTTGTGGGGTCTCATAATACTAGACATCTTCCTCCCTACAGGTGGGATTCAGAGAAAAGCCAAAACCATCAAACAATAACAAACGATTCTCAGTTCAAACATCCAAGCACATTGCTCAAACTATCTGAATCATACGTACTATAATTATTGACTTGATTATGTTCTTGCTGAAGAACCTAAAGACACGTCATTCTATACTACTAGTACCTAACAACTATTGTCTACTTAACAGCTGGCCTCTGTATCCAACAACCATCTACATCATCCAGCTACAGTATGTAACATAAGCACTGAGCTATGAACCTCACGTAATTAGGGGACATAGAAGTTAGGATGAGGAAACAGAAGGAATAGAGGTTATGCAGTGATTCTATTTACAAATGTACAACAATTTCTTTGTGCTGGTGAACCCTCCAGCTGGATGACTACCATCTAAGCGGAAAGGAGAATCACATTTTACTAATGCAAAAGATATCCAGAGCCCTGGCTATCTAAGCTGCTGACTACTCAGATGTTACACCTTTAGTTCCCCACCACTGTTACCGGTTCCCAGACGCATGTGAAACCCCGCAATCTCACACAATATCCTGGGTACCCAGATACCAAAGTCCTGGAAGGTTGCAGGTCTGATGAATGTTGCAGCTGATGGCATTGGCCGGCTTTGATTCAAAAGGAAATGATTAATTTGAAAGACAAATTAACAACATTCTATTTCTCTAGCAGAGGTGCAGGGGTTGCCCTGCATTTGGCAGAAGAGCAGGGGTTGCCATGCATTTGGCAGAAGAGCAGAAATTGCCCCGCATTTGGCAGAAGAGCAGGGATTGCCCTGCTTGTCTCAGACTGAACAATTCAGAAGGAAGTAACCAGCTGGGTTACCTTGGTTAGATCTTGCATTTGCAATCCTGAATATTCAGCACAGTTATATGGTTGTCATATCCAGTACACTCATATCCCAATACAGTATCACCTCCAGTACATTTATATCTCAATACATCTCTAAGAAGGTGGAAAGGTGTGATTTCAAGATATCATAAGCCAGACCTAATGGACTTTGAGGTCTCAGTCCCCTAATGTGGCAATGCGGCCATGGCTGGTAGCTCCACAGGACAGTCTTAACCAAATAGTGGACACAGGTACATACACAGCACATTTATATTTTTTATGACACAGGTGCATCTCAGTATGTTTCTGATACTATTAGGCTCCCAGTGGGTCCCCCAATAGTTAGACACTGTTTAGGCTCTCTTGGGTCCCCCAGCAACAGCTACAATCTGCATAAAAAGTTCCAGAGCTCCACCCACTCTGGGCCAAGCCAGGCAACAGGACAAGGTGCGATCTGAAAAACTACTTATATCGAACAGTCACTTTGGGAAAGGCTGCCCAGATAGATTAAGCTTGCTTTCTCTCATTTGAACAGTTACTGGGGCATGACAGCCCATAGTTATTTAGCTTGCTTTCACTCACTTGCACCGGGGGGGGGGGACAAGAGTACTTACTCAGGTCCCTCAAGGACGATCCCTGCTATAGAAGGCTCCTCATGGTCCTCAGTTCTCTCACAACTGAAGTTCTTTTCAACACTTTCACCGCTGCTCTGGTTTCCGGTCCACATCTTTCCCCAAAGTGGAAAGGAGGGCTAGTACCTGGAGGACATTCTGGCAGCCTCCAGGCTAGCAGTTTAACAGACTACATTACTTAAACCTTTAGTTAAATAAAGAAGGCAAGCTTTCTCTATGCTAGAGAGGAGTAATTAGATTTCCAGGCTTGGCAGCATGGCTGGGGCCTGAGCCTCCCACCCCTGTGGGGGGGGGGGCTCCTACTCGAATCTCTCTCGATCTCCCTCTTGAATCTAGCAAAATGCTGAAAAACACTGCCTCTTATAGGGCTCTCCTGAAGCTCCCGACTGGCCATAGCTTTGGGTTGCAGGGCCTCTGATTGGCTGGCAGTCCTGTCAATCAGGGAAAGGAATAATGCATGAACCTCACTTGTTGCACTGTTGGTTTGCTGTTTGGTGCCTAGAATTAAGTGCCTGTAAGTCCCCATGAGCACTTGGCATTTACTCATGAGCTTTTATGAATGTCCCACAAGTCCTGGCTTTGTTATCCTGGCTTTCCAGTTGGCTGTGACTGCTTGCAATGGCTGCAAAGATTTACAGTCCCTTAGCAGAATAGGTACAGTCTCAAACCACAGTTCTGGTGCAGCCATGAATAATTGAATATTTGCCCCCAGTGCCCCACAGTCCATTAGCCCTGTTAGTGTACTTGCTCAGTCCATTTGCCTGTCACTGCTGCTGATATTTTAGCTCCCTGACATGCAGAGCAGACAGGATGTCACTTCTCTGAGTCCCAACATTTTGTCTGGTGCAGCCAGGAGCAAAGCATCCATTTAATTCAAACACTTCCCCCTTCAAGCACTTTCCCCCCAAATACACAATGCAGTTACATTTATTTTAAACATTTCTTTTTCTTTTTTTTTCAGTCGCAGCTGAGATACAGCTGCCTCAAGAGCAGACAGGCCCTCATGAATATTTATTACTGATTGGCACTGCGGCTCATTAATATTCATGAGCCTGATCTTAACTCCCTCGTGGATCTCCTTTATTTTTAAAGAACACAGCTGCTCAGGGCCTTGTTTGTGGTCACTGGGTCCCACTTAGTTGATGGGGATCCTGGGACCAACGGAACACTCCTCGGAGCGACCACAAACCTAAGCGGTTGAAAATCAAAGGCACCGGTCGTGCCTGCATGATCCCCGCTACCCTGAGGGCATGCTTCATGGCGGGGGATCGTGAGTGGACTTCTTGAGCTCTGTAGGGCTAGATTTCTACAGTGGGCTATTTTTTGGGGCACCAGGGGCAGAAACAGGACCAGGGGGACCAGAAAAAAATGCAGATCAAATGGGAGGCACCTAGGAGATGAGGCTGGAATAAGAGCTGCATGGTGGCAGGTAAGCCCCCATTTGGCAGGGGGTTACAGTTGGCCAATGGGCAATAGATATTTTTGGTGAAGTGTCTCACTAACAGTGTTTCCAATCTCCAGCCATAGGTGGTACACCAGCAGATTAGGAAGCTGTTCCATAATGACATATGGTTCCAACCTCCACAGGTCAGCTAGTTTATATTTACCTGGGATGCTAAGATTTCTGATGAGGACTCTACCTTCAGGCAGTAGAGCCTGGAGGTAGAGTGTACATGTGTGTCATATCTGGTCTTGTTGTTCTGATTACCTTTTCCTACTGCTTCCTGGGCCACCCAATAGGCATCGGTAATTGTTGTCTTAGTCACTTGGTATATTCAAGATAAGTCTCTAGTAGGGTGCCATCCAAGGATGCTCCAAAACACACTGTAAGCTGCAGCCTGGACTAGGACTAGGGTAAAGGAATGGTGCGGGGGAAGGTGGCATCAGTGCTCCATAGAGACTAAGGTAAGCCCCCTTTTATGAGGGGGTTATGTTTCGTTTTTCTTTAATATACCAGAAGAAATGTTTTTCTCTGCCCTTGACCCCCTCAACAGTATGCAGCTCTGTGTCTGCTTTTGCCTTACTAATTCAGTAACGTTATGTCTCCATCGAATGGCATGTAGGCACTGGTAATTAAATAGCAAGGATATGGTAATAAGGTGTTTGAACCTTGCTTGTTGAGTAGGGTCTTTGGCACTGTATGTACTAATGTTGCAGTTTTTGTACTCCAGCACTAATGGGTTTATGCCTCACGAACTGCCCAGCTTGCTGTGCTTTGGGAGTGTGGTCACAACTGTGGTTTTTGCTTCCACATGGGTTGGTGCTTTGCTCTGTGTTGCTCTCACACTGGGGTATATTTGATACCTGACAGTCTTTGAACACTATTATTGTGCTTCTTTCTATATACCGTACCTTCTGTGATATTGCATGCATTCTACACAAACATTAGTGACAGGGTTTGCAAGAGTTTTAAATATGGGAACAAGAGGTACTAATTGGTACATTATGACTACAGAAGAGTCTATTAATGCATTTCTTCATTATTTGTATTAAACTTATCATTCATGGTGAATATTATAGGAAATGTTGTTTTTCTTTCTTTCTTTCTTTCTTTCTTTTCTTTCTTTCTTTCTTTCTTTCTTTCTTTCTTTCCCAGTTAGTAACATAATACAGTTACATGAGGTATAGTGGGATACTTTACTTACAGTACTAACATGTTAATGAATGGAGTAAATGTGTCATACAAGATATGAACATATGAATTTGCAGCAAAGCCAGCAGAAAAAGGCAATTAGGTCTGTTGAGTCTGCCCTTGTTACAAGTTCCTCAGCATCAGCTACTGACCCTGCCACCCTCACCAATTCATCCTTGCAGTCCATCCACCCCCTCTTGACCCTTATTTGACCCAAATGGACATATGACAAAGCCATATAACAGATATCTCTTAATAGCAAAGACTGAGTTAATGGAGCACCACAAGTATAATGACGATAATTAAGGACCTGATCAACAAAAAAGTAGGAATATACACTGATTCACATGTATCCCTGTGCACAGCCCTGTACCCTAATGTCTTTCTGTTTGCTATGGCATTGAGAGCCCTGCCTAGTGCTATATATAAATGTGCGATGCTAAGTATGAGGTGGGACAGCATGGCAGTGGAGCTGTGCTAGACAGTTGGTATACAATCAAATGACTGGATCTGCTCTTCAGTGGATCCCACATTCCACATACAGTGGAAAAGCAAGGGATATGACATTCCTCCATGGACTGCCATATCCTATTTATGGACACTACTTGTTTTGTAAGGTAGACTAACTGTGCTGGAGTTAAACCCCAGCCCTCCTGCTTGGAGGACTGGGTGAAAGGTGTGGGGAGGACAATAAGACTGGTGAGGGGGGTGTAAGCACTATAGCAGATCTTTGCCCTGCATAGTATTTACTCCTTGGGCCAGCCCTCTACACTGCATTCTCAAGTCCGTAGAAAGCAAGGTAGTGCACCAACACCCCCATTCCCGCACAGGACACAGTCATGATGTGCATAATCGGGCCAGTGTCACAGGATCTAGTGTGGTGGAAGCATGCATTCAGGGCTGTAGATGCATGGAGATCTACACATGTGCAGAATGGGACCTCAGCACACCTCCAGTTCCCACTGTGCAGTTCTCGTCAGGTGCACAAGGCCTCCATGACTTTTGTGGATTAGCCTCTAAGTTTGTTTTTATACTTTTTTCCATTTATATACTGTATATATCACATTAACAAATGCTTTCAGAAAGATGACTTGCATGCCACAAAACACTGAATGGATGCTTAGTTATGACGCTTGCAAGTAACTGTTGAAATAAATGCAGAACCTTCAGTAGTTGCAGAATAATGTTTGGGAAGAGTACTGCATTTTTTGCATTTTATTGCATCTGAGCATGCACCTCCCCACAGGTGATTCTAACTTCCCCTAGAGGGAGCTTTGTTTCCCAGGATGCTTTTTTTCTGACTTAACTGCAGTAGACTGTGGAGCACCAAGTAAATAATGCTTTATATTCATAACAGCAGCACTTTTGCAGATATGACAAAAGAAGTGGAATTAAAATCTTCTAAGCAATAATAGCAAATTATTAAATATAATAATCAATAGATATACTGACCCTTTAAGATATTTTCTGAGGAAGGGACACTGTGTAGACAAGCAACAGCTGCACCAATGCACCTTATTATTTATTCAGTTTGGTGGAAGTCAGAGTATTGTTTATTTATTTTTTATTTATTGAGATATTCAGAAAGACATTTGAGTCAAAGACTCATTTACAAAGGTTCTATGTCATGCATTGAACAGAGATGGACAATATTTTCACAGGTTGCTGTTTACACATTTTAACATAGTTTACACATTGTAACCCCATGTAGCTCCAATACCTTTTTGAGAGATGACACTGTGGGGCAAGGTAACGAGGCGCAGCGTGAGGCTGGCCAGGCATTTAACCACAGTGCACTGGGCCCCATGTCAGAAGTATTTCTTCTAGGATATTGCAGACACTTTACTTTCAACCCACATATTAGTTATTGATTTATGCCAAGCTATTTTTGTCACTGAAGTCACAGTGTCTGCTGTCACCAGGAAAAAACCTGCTGGTATAATCCTGTGGCATTCTTGCTGTTGCCGCTCATGGAAAAATGGTGGCAGCTCTGGGCAGAAATAGCTGAAACTGCTGATATGGTATCAGGGATTCTCTATTTGTGGTGAAACATAAGAACCTCCTTGCTCCTTGTCACAGTGTATTCAGTAATGGAGTGTTGTCTCCTGGGGTGAAGGGTGTATGTGCACACACCACAGGCACATTTACACTCATTCACAAAGACACAGGGACATACAGTCATACCGTCATGCAGTTACTCCAGTGCAAATTCATAGTCATGCCAACACAACATTCACAGATTCAGTGACACACTATCACTTGCACATGTGCACAAGCAGAGACATCCAGTCCTATATTTACACATACCCATACATAAACACTCACAGACATGTGCACACTACACACTGAGATTGACACTTTCATAACTAGAATCATGTACCAAAGTAATACATCCTACCCTTTTACCCAGGCCAACAAAAAGCTACTGTAGCCACCTAATTTGTGTTTCCAAATGGAACATTTCTAGGGGAGAGTGCTACTGTTTAATAAAATTGCTACTCAGTTAAACAACTTCTGGACCCACCCATGAACTTAACAATAGGGAACTTATGTTTGATCTTGGTCCTCCTTGATCTCTCTGCAGCATTTGACACCGTGGACCATAGGATGTTGCTGGAATGCCTGCGGCTACTCTGTGGACTGTCGGGGACAGTCCTCAGATGGGTTCCATTTGTTCCTAATGGACAGAACTCAGAGGGCAGTGTCAGGAATTTTTTCCTCGGCTCCCTTTGCTCTGCCTTGTGTAGTGCTGCAGGGTTCTGTGCTTTTCCCCATGTTGTTCACGGTGTATATGCTGCTGTTGGGAGACATTATAAGGTGTTATGGGCTGAGCTTTTACTGCTATGCAGATGATACTCAGCTCTATATGTCCTTTGTACCTGACTAAAATGATACAATCTCTGTCTTTAACAACTGCATCACTGAGATTCAGGGCTGGATGAGTGCTAACTGGTTGAGACGGAATTCGGTCAAGACTGAGATGCTGGTGGTGGACACAGGTCAGTGTGTAGAGAAGTTGACTCCTGGGTTTCCCTCTGGCCTTGTGTTGGGGGTAACCAGTTGAGAACTTCTGAACAGGTTTAGAATCTGGGCGTAGTACTTGACAGCGAGCTGACACTTAAAATACAGGTGTCAGCTGTTGTCAAGTCCTCTTTTTACCATCTGAGGAACATAGCCCAGATAAAACACCTTGTTCTGCACAATGACCTCCCTGTGTTGGTTCATGCCTTTGTGTCTTCGCGTCTTGACTACTGCAATGCTCTATATCTAGGGTTACCGGGGGTAGATCTCCATTGCCTGCAGCTGGTGCAGAACGCTGCAGCCAGGTTGTTGACTGGGTTACCAAGAACTTGTCATATCACACCTGTGCTGTGCCAGTTGCACTGGCTGCTGGTGCGATGGAGGATCACCTTCAAGGTCGCATTGCTGACCTTCAAGACCCTACATGGACAGGGACCGGGTTACTTGCAAGATCTCCTTCAGCCCTACCACCCCCTCCACCCACTCCATTCCACCGAGGGATTGTTAGAGGTTCCCAGGGTTCGTCTTCAATCATCTGGGGCCAGAGCTTTTTCCTTTGTGGCTCCAATCCTGTGGAATTCTCTACCTTCTCAGATTAGAGAGTGCCTGTGCACTGAGTCTTTTAAAGCTTCACTGAAAAGTTATTTATTTGAGTTAGCTTTTTGAAGATAGCATTTAGTCTATTCAGCTGCCTTTTAAATGTTTTATATTTGTATTTATTATTGGATGTGTGTTATTATATTTATTATATAGCTGCGCTTTGGCATTCTGAAAAGCGCATTATAAATAAATGCTGATTTGATTTGATTTGCTGATGTTTGTTCTGATACAGCCATTCAGTGCAGCAGTACTTGTCACTGACGTAACTTTAGTTGAATTCTCTGTCATCCCTGATGTTAAATATTAATGTTGGTCTAAGTGTGAGTATTGCTGTTTCTTAAATTAGCATAGCAGCTCTTTTAGGACTGTTATTGTAATACTGCACAGCAGACTTGTTTACATTGCACATTGCACTGGAGAAACAGCAAGGGAACCTTTTAAGTGTGACACATTTTAAGTGTAATGTCAATCACCTTTGATTGTCAGCACTGTACAGGTACTTAAAAATACAGTTAAGAGAAAACAGATTTCTCTGCAAGTTGCCAATGTTACTGCTTGCACATGCATCTGCTTACAATTTATAACACGTTAATAAGAGACATGGGCCCAGATATTCAGAGCGGTTGCACATGGCGCAACTGAGTTGCGCTGGTACAAGTGCAGAATTGTGCCAAGGAGCCATATTCAGTGGCAGCCAGTGCGCAGCACAAAATCCATTGCTCCAGTGCACAACTATAACATATGCAGGCGCAAGTACAGGGGGCGTTCCCATGAATATCCAGTGCAGTGGCATATTCAACTGTGAAACCATGGCACAAGTGTGGAGCAAATTGAAGTTGCTCCAAACAGACTTGTTCCTATAAATACAGGGCAAAACACACAGACAGCAGTTGCGCCAGGGGTAAGAGTGAGGGGAGAGACAGAGAGAGACATACAGAGAAACAGACAGGCAAAGGCCACACACAGAGGGACATGGAAAGAGAGGTGGCCTGGGAGAGGGAGAGAGGGGCAGAGAGAGAGAGAGAGAGAGAGATAGAGAGAGAGAGAGAGAGACACACACACACACACACACACCTGGTGCAAAGGAGTGGCACACAACCAGCAGCCAACCACCCAGGGGGACAGTGGACAGCAAGAGCCATGGACAGTGCACCCTTCATGATGGAGGCAGTAGTGAGGAGTGTGAAGGGGTAGGAGGAACAGTGACGTGGCTGAGGGAGGGCCCTTCAGCAGTATGCCCGACACATGTGGTACCATGCCCGCATCACCTTTGAAAACTACAGTGAGACTGATATCATGGGCTGGTACTATCTGAACAGGGCCATTCTGAGGCAGCTCTGCGAGCTGTGCAGTGAGGAGATGCAGGCACCCACCAGACGAAGCCACGCCATGTCCATGGAGATGAAGGTGACCACCTTCATGTGCTTGCTCACCATTGACACCTTCCAAAGACCAACAGAGGACACCGCAGGCATCACCCAGTTGGCCACGTCCTCCCACCACATACAGTTCCTTAATGCTCTGCTGTCACGTGCTTCGGAATATATCCATTTCCCCAGCACACAGGTGGAGCGTACAGCAACCATGCAGGACTTCCAAAGGGTAGCACGTATGCCTGGCATGATTGTGGCCATTGACTGCACCCACATGGGCATCTGTATGCCACCTGGCCCTGAGGATGTTGCATATATCAATAGGAAGAGAAGCCTGACTGTCAACTGCCAGGTGGTTTGCAATGCCATGGGCGCATCTCCAATGTCTGTGCCACACACCCTGGGAGTGCACATGATGCATTCATCTGGCACAGCTCTGCACTGTGCCACAGGTTTAAACATGGGGACATCCCCACGGGCCACCTAGTGGGTGAGTATGGCACGGGCAAGGGGCCATGGGCAGAGCAGACCTGGGGATGGGGGTGGGCAGGGTGTGCATGGTGGTGTGAGCACTAGGGACAGGCAAGGGGCACAGCACAGAATAGCAGAGGGATAACCATGTTATTCTCCACACAGGTGACAGCACAGACCCACTGAGGCCCTGGCTGCTCACCCCCTACTGGCGCCTGTCATCTCCAGCAGAGGAAAGGTACAATGAGGCACACACCAGCACATGCAACATCATCAAGCATGTCTTTGGCATGCTGAAGGCACAGTTCCATTGCCTAGACAGGTCAGGCAGTGCTCTACAGTACAACCCCTCAAAAGCCTGTGGCCTATTTCTGGCCTGCTGTATACTGCACAACATGGTCATTGACCGTGGGATAGCTGATGAGGCTGATGAGGGTGACAGTAGTGGGGATGATAGAGGCAATGGGCCGTAGGGTGGTGGACAGCCACCCCCTGGGTGGAGGGACCCCTGGCTGCTCCAGCAGGTGTGACACCACCGTGACACCATCACACAGGAGCACTATGGTGCACACAGGTAGGTGGTGCGGTACACATGCATGGGCCACACAAACAGGTACAGCACACATGCAGGGACTTGCATGGCAGTGGGCATACACACACAGAGGCGTGATGCAGGGTTAGGGGAGTCAGTGACATACAACCAAACACAGCAACACAGACACACGCCCACCCACCCACCCAGGCATTGTTATGTGGCATGGATCAGATGCATTGCACCGGTGCACAGGCGCAACTGGTGCTAGACTGCACTCATCACACCCACACCACACAGTCCAGTGGCTGGGCAAGTGCAGACACAGGCAGTGTGCAGCATGATACACAGGCATGACGCGAGTGGTAGGCACACACACACACACTGCCCATGTGCACACAGGGCAGCAGCTGAAGACTGCGGTCAGGGCGGCCCGCAGATCAGGGCTGCTGCGTGGTACCATGGCCACCACGGCCATGTGGGCAACCATGCTGGGGCTGATTGGCAGCCACAAGCTGTGGGAACTGTGGGACCACAACAGTGTCCTCGCGGGGGCATGCAGGCGCCCAAACAGGCCAGCCCCGGCATACCTGGGATGCCTACATCAGACCCCGGCATTGACTGTGTTGGGGTCCTCTGACACTAGGTTCGTGGGGTGGACAGCACATTGCAGGGGGTCACCTGTGCACAGCCACACTCTGTGGCAGCCAGCAATGCAAAGCTGTCTGTAATCACATTGACAATGTGATCAAAGGATGCAGTCATGGCCTCCTGCATGCATTGCATCCCTGCCAGAATCTTTGCAGTGCCCCTTTCCTGCTGCTCAGCTAACTGGCACACCTCTGCAAGCAGTGCATGCACCCCAGTGGTATGCAGCACCTGTTGCTGAACAGATGCCCGCAGCAGCTATGTGTGCTCAGCCAGACGGTCGGCATCTTGGAGCTCCCAGACGGGACACTGATCCTCTTGTGGTGACTGGCCATGCTGCACAGCCCCCCTCTCCGATGGACGCTGCACAACGGGGTCTGCAGGGGGAATGGACACAGCAGGCGCACCGGTGGTAGACCCTGTGTCCGGCTGCCCAGTGGCACCCACAGCCTGCTGTTGTCACCCATCTGGCCACTGTACACTGCCCTGTGCCTGCTCGGCTGCACCACCACCACCACCGCAAGGCACAGCCATGGCAGCGCACACCACACCCACAGTATACCCCACAATGTTGCCCATGCTGTCCAGGAGCTGAAAGTAGTCCTCATCGGAGTTGGACCCTGCCCTGATCTGTGTCTGCACACACAGAACACCAAGGCTGGCATCCTGCAGGATCACATCCAGGGCCTCATCCTACCCCAGGTCCAGGTCATCCACCTGCACCGTGGTGTTGAGCTGCAGCCTGTTGGGTCCCTGGATGCCAGTGGATGTGGCTGGCTGGTACTCTGGGGCCATACCAGTGTCCACTGGTGCTACCACTGCTGGCACACCATCCTCTGCACAGAGGCATGCTGCAGTCTAATGGATGACTTTAAACGCTGGTCTAAACTACCACTAACCCTATGGGGGCAAGTAAACGTTATTAAAATGAATGTGTTGCCACGATTATTATACCCACTTCAAATGCTGAACCAAACCTTACCTCATTCATGGTTTGTTCGGTTGCACGGTATCTTGAGTAAATTTATATGGCAAAATAAAAAGGCAAGAAAAAGCTATCTAAAATTAACAAAGAAAAAATTAGATGGTGGCCTACAGGTCCCCAATTTCTATATATATTACCTAGCAATACATCTGGCTCGAGTCCGATACTGGTTACGGCCCAGTCAAGAGGTTCGTCATTTACCCTCCTGGGTCAGGATTGAGCAGGATCTTTGTGCGGGTACAGGGATGGATCCAGAAGCTCTACCATTTATTCCATTAAGGAAGCTTCCCAGATCCCTATGAGATACCCCCTTAAACTCTCTGATCCGGTCCCAGCAACAACTCAGTGCCTTCCTTAAAACAGATAGACTGAAGGACATAGCCCAACCTATATTCGGCAATCCTAATTTCTCTATTGCTGGTAAACCAATAAAAGCTCAGACGTTCTGGCCTCAGATAGGTATTGAGAGGGTCAAACAGCTGGTCATTGCCCAGAGGATGATTTCTTTTCAGGAAGGCTGCTCTCTATTTCGCTGGGAGAAAAACTCAATTTTTAAATACTTTCAGCTATCTCATTCATTGATGCAGCACTTAGGGGCCCGGGTTATGGCATGACTCCTTCTCCAAAATGTTAGCCCCATATTTGGAGACCATACCTCTTTCCTACGTAATATCATTCTCTTATGATTTTATTAGATCAACAGTTGACTCAGAGGATAATCACAGTTACACCCAATGGAACAAGATTTCCCGGACCCCCTCCATTTCTACAGCCTGGGCCCGAATTTGGGCGCATCTATATAAGTATATTAAATGGGATAAATATAGATATATGCAGTTTCGCATAATTCACAATTTATATTATTTCCCCCTCAAATTACACCGATTTGGTCTCCTGCACAACAGCCGTTGCCCTAAATGCCAACAAGAGGCTGCTGATATGATTCACATGTTATGGTCATGTGGAAAAAATAGTTACCTTCTGGCGAAGCATAGAGAGCTGTTTAAACCCTTTGCTGGCTTCGACAGGCTTCTTTTGAATCGAAATATGTCTCATTGGAGAATACGTACTAATACCTGGGGGCAATCAGAGAGCCCACATGGCTCTGATATCGACATGTGCAAAAAATGTTATATTAAGAAGCTGGAAGGACTCTGATGCTCCCAGCTATTTGGAATGGTTTCATGAAATCATGTTTGCTCTGCAAGCTGAGCATACAATTGTCAAATTGTCTAATAATACTAAGAAATATGTTAGGAGATGGGAACCACTCTATACTCTCCTAATAAGTAACTAACGAGCTGGGGGAGCTCGACTACTTGGCATAGCTGTGTCCCATTAGGATGGATAAATTCTTGTATGCACGGATTGAACCTATTATACTGGTGGCAGACTGGGTGGATATGGGGGGGGAAGGGGAGGTGCATGGGAAGGGGGAATTTGTAAGCTGCAGACTATGTATCTCATTGTTTTGTCATATATGCTCTGTATTTGCTTTTTTAATGATCCAGTAATATGCTTGTCATATGTTACCAGCTTACACCTATTCGAAAAACATAATAAAGTATACTAAATGAAAAAAAGAGGCATGCTGGCACTGCAAGAGAAGAATGGCGTGTCAGTGATGCAATGCCCACATGTGACCCCTCTACACTGCCGCTGCATGTGTTCTGTAGCATGTCATGTACATGGGTGCACACACATGCACATGACATGCATGCTGACCGCATGCATGCCAGCATACCTGTGTATGCACTCTCCATGACACCAGCTGTGCATATCTGACATACATACCATGCAGTGATGGGCTGCCACCCATCTGGAATCCTTTTCCAGGCACACCCTCCACCGTAGTGCTGTGCATGGTGGCTGCCACTAACTCCTCCTGTGGTGTTAGTGTGGGTGCATCCACTGACCCTCCTCCTGTGGAAGTACGGGATGCCCGGATGGCTGCTACCTTCTACTTAATCTGCCGCTTGTCTGTTCCCACCTTTTTGTGGCACTCCTGTGTCGACCGCTGGTGGCTGCTATGCTGTATCATGTAGGCTCATGTAGGATGCCACCTCCTCCCATACACCAGCCCTGGCCTGTGGTGTGCCCATGGCACCACTCAACAGGGGCTCCCTGTCCAGTTAGGCCTCAAGCAGGGCATCAGTCTCGACCTTTGTGAAGTTGGGCCTGCGCTTTCTTGCAGGCCCCCGCTCCCCGCCCTCCTCATGTGCAGACATGTTGCTGCCTGTGGACATGGATAGCACAGTGTGTCAGTGGCAGCATCTCCCTGGTCCATACCACCCTGCAGTGCTGTCTGCTGCCAGTGTGCTGCAGCAGCATGCACCACTTACCTATCAAAGTTGCAGTACTGGTCCATGGCACCTATAAGGTGCAATGCGTGCAAATGAGATTGAGCGCACCAGTAATGACTTGCTAATACACCCACTGCACCATGCATTGCCTGATGAGCTCATTTGCATGTGGTGTCTGAATATCAAGATATTGCACCATAAGCAATGAGATTGCACTGGAGCAAGTCGCGGCGCAATGCGCAGGCATATGCAGTGCGTAGGCCTTCAGTGCACATGCGCATCATGCTATCATGGTGTCAATCACGCACTGCGCATGGACAGTGCAATGCAGTGGCATTGTGCATGATGCACATGGCCAGCTACGTGCATGGTCACGCGTAGGGAACCGTGCCCTATTGTGCATGTGCGCACTGTGCAATGGCGGGCGACCTCTGGCCCCTGGGTCAGACCTCTGACCCCGATACCCCACCTAGCTACACCCACTCTGTGCATCTCTGACACTGCACAATGGGCGGGCACTGCACATGCTTCCGTGCATTGTGCATCAGGTGCATGGTGTGGACACGTGCCCCTCCTTCCACCATTTTTGCCGCTGAACTCACTACCATGAACATTGCACAGGGAAGAGGCATATATGCCCCTAACTGGTCACAGGTGGAGAGGGCCAACCTTGTGGCCTGCGTGGAGCCCCACGCCCCCAGCTCTTTGGGCAGGTGCCCCTGCAGCAGACCTGGGGTGCTGTGTAGCAGGGGATTGCTGCCAGCCTGAAGCAAAGGACTGGGGTGCCCAGGACTGGGGAGCAATGCAGGCACCGCTATGGTGACCTCATGAGGTGGGACCTGAAAAAGGATGAGGAGGCTTTGGGCATGTGCCAGGTGTGGGGCTGTGACACAGCCAGGTAAGTCATCCCATGTTGCATGTCTGCCCTGGTGCTGTACTGTGCTGTTGGCTTGGCTGCCTGCCATGCCCTGCAGTGGTGTACACTGTCATCATGTGCATCACAGAGTGGCATTGTGAGCTTCTGCTTGTGTTGCGATGCAGTCATGCAGGCATGCGGGACATGTCAGGCAGGGGCACACCCTGTGCACAAGGGTCAGGGGGGCAGCTGCTGTGGTCAGTTATTGATGTGCACCTCAATTCTGTCCCTTCCCTGGACCACAGGACCCATGGCAGGTCAGGGCTGCAGCAGCGCAGCAGGGACCAGTGCACTGTGACAGCGCTGGACCAGCATTAGCAGGGCCGCAGGGGGCAGGTAAGCACTGTCATGGTCCTTTGCACTGTACATTGGGGGTGTTGGGGGGAGTGGGTGCGGGAATTGCTGCCTGTGCCATGTGCCATGGCAGCTGTGTGTGTTGCACTGTGCATGGTGCATGCCACTGTGGCGCATCCATTGGACACATGTGCTGGCTGTTGATGGGGTGGGCATGCACCTGGCTGCCACTGTTGCTGCTGTGGTGCTGCCAGTGTACTGTGCCATGTGACTGTCATTGCACAGTCATGTGGCCATTGTGTGATGGAGACCACCTCTGTGCAATGTTGTGGTGCACAGAGTTGCTGGCTGGCGTTGGCCCACCCCCTTGTGGTGGCCATTACGGGCCTCCAGGGGTGTGTTCCCGCTGCTCATTTTGCACTGTGAGTGGGCATGGTTCCTTGGGCCATTGCACTGATCACCTCTCTTGTCCTTTGTTATAGGTGTCCAGCGGCACAGACCACCAAGGGCTATGCTCAGCCGCCTCATGAGGGATACCCTCCTCATCATGTCCACTATACTGGAGGTTGTTGTGGCGCTGTGGTGTATGATGGCAGCCAAGAGACGGTAGTGGAGGATTGCAAGGTTGGCAGGATGGGACCAGCACTGAGGCTGCAGCAGTTTCCCCTGTCTCTCCTGTTTCATCTTCCCCTACTGTCCCCCCTCCCACTGTACAGTCCCTGTTCTACATCCCTTCCCTCACTGCACCAGCCCTTTCCAAGCCCCCTGTTTCTCTGTAAATAGTTTATAGTTCATTATATATTTTTTCTGACATACCTGCCTGTGTCTGTGTCTGCTTTGCAGGTGGCATGAGGAGCCATGCTGCAGTGGCCCAGTGTCTGTCCATGTGGTGTGCATGAGACGGGGCGCATGTTGTGCTTCCATGGTTCACAGCTGTGTGCTGTGGTGCATCCCACCATGGTTGTGTCCATCCCCTGCGTTGGTGGCTGTGTCTTGGGGCACCCATGGGGCAGCTGTCAAGGGTGTGTAGTGGGTGTGTGTGTGGTGGTGGCACACAGCCATGGTAGTCATTGGTCGGGTACTGTCCACACACTGTGTTTCGGCCCCTACTTGGCATTGTGAGGCCTGTCCTATGTAGTCGGCCATGCTGCCTGCCACCGGGCACATTCAGTGCCTACTGTGTGGGCTTCCTGTGTGATTGTGTGGCGTGTGTGTGCTTGGCTTGTGTGCTTGGCTGCATGGTCCTGAGTGTAGCCTGCTATGGTCTGGGTGGAGGGGCACAGCCAGCAGACTATGTGGTTCCCTTGGTGGCCCTCCATTGGCTGTTGGCATCTCCTGTCACCTGGTATCTGTGCCACTGTTGTGTTCTGGGGTCACATGTCTGGGTGCCTGCATGTGCCCTGCTGTGCCCTGCTGGTAGTGGCCTTCTGTGGCCTCTCGTTGTGCCTCCATGGCTCTGGCCCTGGGTCTGTTCTCTGTGCCGTGCCCCCCTCTGTTGCTCTGCTGCTCTGCTTCCACAATTGCGCTGGAGTATCTCTGTTTGCACCATGGTGTAACTCTGTTTGCGCCATGGTGCAACTCTGCCATATTCAACTGGGTTGCACTGGCACAGTTCGGCCTGTGCAGCCTCTGAATATGGCTCCGGTTGCACCATGGCACATCAGATTTGTGCTGTGCTGGACTGCACTGGACTTTGGTGCATTTCTGAATATCCAGGCCCTGGTTGAGACCATTTCTTTAATATTCATTTCATTAGTCATTGCTATGCAGATTGTACATTGCTTCAGAAATTGCAATTGGAAATACAATATATCATAACATTATTAATGAGTTGTGTGCTTAGTAGGCAAGTTTCACTGAATTTTTTTTAAATTATTTTTTATATCTGCTCCTTGAACTCTCTTTTCTTCCCACCTCTCTAGTGTCTGTAAGTCTGCATATTACCACCTCTGTAACATCTCTATTTCAGTTATTGTCCAGACACCTCCTTGACAGAGATCTTCACCCATGTTCTTTCATTTTCTTGCCTTGACCGCATGTCTGCAATTCCCTTCTTTTTGATCTACCATACTCTCAACTGTTATGACTTCAGTTTACCCAGAAGACTGCTGTCCACCTCCTCACATGCACCAAGAGATGTAATCACATCACTTGTGTTCTCTGTGAACTCAGCTAGCTCTCTGTTTCTTTTGGATCCTGTTCAAAATCACACTTCTTGTCTTTAAAACAATTCATGTTATGGTCCTACCTGTTGTTCTGACTTCATCTAAGGCTATTCTAGTGCTTGCTCCTATCTTTGTTGCTTTGCAGCAGTCCTCTGTATTCCTGCTCACAAACAATCCACTGCTGGTGACATAGTCTAGCATTTTTTATCACAGCTCCATGTATTTGGAATGCCTTGCCTACTGGTCTGCAGAGAGCCCCCCTCAGTGGAGATGTTTAAGAATGACTTAAATTTAACTCTTCCAACAAGCTTTTGATAACATACAGGCATTGTGAGTGACAGGGCCAGTTATTTTTGTCTGTTTATGAATTTCATAGATTGCTACCACCTCTGTTTGCCTACTGTTTTCATCAAGTTATTTTGCTTTGTTAATTGTTACTTATGTGTTATGTGATTGGATTGTACTGCACCCAAAGCATTCAGGATTGGGTGCAATATTCTGTACATAAATTTGCCTTGCTTGCCTTTTCTGCTTGCCTCAGTGGCAGTCTTCCACTTTTCAAAACTCTTCTCAAAACTTGTCTGCTTTCCCTTGCCTATAGCTTTTAACATAACCTCAGTGTATTTTTTGGTTCTTAGTCAATGAACCTTCACAGTAGTGCCATTAGTATGATTCTGTCTGTTTTGCTTACATTTTTTGTTGCAATTAATGATGAATACCACTACTAATGTGCAAAAACAAATGGTGAAACAGCCCTTTACCAGATCTGGTGCATGAACCCCTGAAATTTGCTTTTGATCCTTGGTTATTCATTATTATTCTTTCAAAGACCTTTTAGAGAAAAAAAAACTTTCTGAAATATGTAACTTAAAATAATTTTAAGTAAGTCAAGAAATTACAAGTGTAAGACAACATGCAGGATATTTTTGTAGGCAGGTAACTGAGTAAGGCAAACAACCTTTAGAGTGTTAATTGCTCATTTGAAAATAACTAATCTTTTGAAATGTTTGTAAAATTTGATGTTTTGGACTTTATAGTTTGCTGTGTATTTTGAGCATGTGAAAATGCCAGAAGATAGCACTGGAAACCAGAATCCTCTCTTAACCCATACTATTAAATAGTAAGAGAAACCTAGACAAGTGATTTCTCAAATGTGATCACATGACTGTGAATTATTGCAGCAAAACAGCATTGGCAAGAAATGTTTAACTTTATAAGCGTTGTTACTCAGTTCTAAAATTAAAAATCATGAAAGCCATTATGCAGTTAAAATAAGACATGCCAGGGTGTGCATAAGAATGGGATAATGGAACTTATCAGGTGCGTAAGGCACTTGGGTAGTTCTGTGTGAAAACAGCAAAACTATAAGAGTAAATCACATATGGGTAATTCAAATTCACCAAACATAAAAACTGCGCATACCAACTACAGTGACCATCAATGTAGTGACTCCTGTAGTAAAATACCTAGGATGACACTTCCTACTATCAGCAAAGAACACTCCCTGTACTTACAGGTTCTGCCACAGAGGGTGATGGCAGCCAAAGAGTGGTGGTCCCAGTTCACATGGCCAGAGTAGTAACAGCAGTGCATTGCATTGGTAGTCCAGAGTCTGCTTCCCTCTTGCCCCTCTCCCCCTAGTCTGGCACCCTCTTTCCCCTGACCCCTGAGTTTGCACCTATCCTGCTGATGTCTCCAAACACCTGCCCCCACAGACCCTGCCAATGTCCCCTGCGGCTGGTACCCCTGGGCTCCAAGCTGCCACCACTGACATTTATTTATTTAAAAGTTTTACCAGGAGGGTACACTGAGCAGAGTACTGCTCAAATCCAGGTGTGTCCTGGGGAAGGGGTACAGGAGAAAAACCTTACAATACATAATGTTAGATCTTCAGAGCTGGGCTGAGCATGCTGTCATCCAGGGAGAGTCAGAGTACAAAATTCTGGCTGAAAGCAGAGATTCCAATTCTATCAGCCAGGTCCTGATCACAGTCCCCCCCAGGAACTCCCTCCTGATTCCCCCGCAGCAATGCCATCTACAAGGCTACTACCAGCAATGGACACTTCCCATACTTATTGGCCCCTGCCAACAGCACACACCTGAAACCGCCTGCATGTGATCCAGATCACATCAAAACCACGCTCACATTCACATACAACCACACTTCACACACACACTTCACTACATGATATGGGGGGGGGTGCTATGCCCCCGCACCCACCTACTTAAATATAACTAACTCAGAGTCTCCCATTGACTCTCACAGAATAGTAATGATTACACTCACTGTAAAAACATTATTGCTCATGTTGCACTGTTGCTCAAGTTGCAGGCATTCAAATTGAGTCACTCATATTGAGTCACTCAATTTGAGTCACCCAGATTATGGGATACATGTGGGATACGCACTTGGGTTCATTGTGTACCTTACTACCCGAGTTATGTGGTTATTGCAAATTATACCATGAGGACCCCCTCCTCCAATCAGAGGCCAGGGTTACACGCACGTTATTCTTTATCAAATTCACACCTGTCATTTTATTCTCAATAAAGTGACTGCTCAGTGCTCAGAACAGTTATTGTATCATCAACATTGACCCAACTAGCACATTATCACTTAATTAAAACACACCCTGCCATGCATTATTGGATATGTAATGCAGAGAGCCATTGTGCAGCCTTACTAAATTGCTATGTCAATGGTCTGCAGTCTTTCCTTGTGACGCCCACCTCAGGAAGATGGCATGCCAGAGGGAAATTCAAAACATCTTACACATTCTGTCCTTGATTAGCAGTGTGCAAATGCCTTCTCCCATATATTTATTAAGTGTTCATGTTTCAGGGATGGGGGAAAATATTCAACTAGTCATTATTGGGGAAATATGTCTTATTCAAAATTCAGGTGTTTTATATTAGTTTGATGACTATGCCTGTGTCCTAACTGTGCCGTACTGATGTACTATTACATAGTGGATTTCAATAAATGAAAGTTAAAAAAGAAACTTCTTCCTCACCCAAGTGGATAGAACTATTTTTATTAATTGTATCCCACGTCATCTAAACCACTTTCCTGTACAACTGATTGTCAGAATGTAAGAGTTACAAGAATTCTGTAGAAGCATTTTGTAATAGAAGTGTATTCTTTGTTATTTACAGTATTTTCGTTATCATTTTCGTTTATACCATTAAAGTTTATGTATTATTTTGGGAACCTGGTGCCCTAGATGGGGGTGTGCAAAGCAAGAAGAAGAAAAGTTTACATTGGTAATACTTACCCAAAATACAAAGGAATGAAATATATTACTGACCTGAATTACTGTTCCACCCACACCAAGGTGGCCTGCAAGTGATAACTTGTCCAGCAGTGTAGCATGGTGTATCCTTTACAGCAACAAACTGCCACAAAGAATGCACACATGCTAGACATTGTGAGTCAAAATTCAGCAGTTTACTTCATTTCTGTGGTTTACATGGAACATGCTCCAAAACAGTAGAAGAAAATCTGATTATCAACTCACTCACATCTGCAGAAAATACTTACGTGGTTAAAACTGGAAAAAATCTACAGGTTACAGTACTCAGGCTTTTCTTTTATAAGTGTCAAGGTATATCTACTGTAGATGAAGATATTTTGCACACATTTTAAAAGCGAAAATTGGTAATCCTGCTAAAATTCTGGCAGTAAAGTTACATTTCATATAGCCCTGTTGTGCTGGCTACATTAATTACACTTGGTACATTTGTCTCTATAGACTAGTCCATCAGTGTCTTATAGTTATATATAAAAAGGGTTAAACCACCTATTGTGAACATTCTTCAGGTTTTCTGCTCCAGAGAAACTCACAGTACTCCTCTTGCCCTCTCTGTTTATTTTTTCATTTATTTTGTTATGTATTTTTGTTTCACAAGGCACACTTATTTCCTCGGGAGGGGGCCCATGAAAAAGCAGGGAGAGGGAAACGTGGTACATGTCTAAAAAAAAGAATGAAAAAATACAAATTATACAATGGAAAGAACATTTCCTGGCCTTTGCTTTGTCAGTGGCATCCTTCATCAGTGATGTCATCCCAGTTCAGCATCACTGTATTTCATTTTCATTTTTTTCATTTCATTTTATTCTTTGTTAACCAGGTAAGGACATTGGACCAAATGTCCCTTTTCAGGCCCAACCCGGACATACAAAAAAAAAATGTGTACAATCAGAACATGCATTAACAATTACAATCAGAACAAGCATTAACAATTACAATTTGACAAAGACAATAAATATTGTTTGAGTCTCAGTTTAAAACTGGAACAGAAACAGCCAATCTAACATGAAAAGGAAAAACATTCCAATTTTTTGGTGCACCCACAGAGAAAGCTCATATCCCACTCTTTAGTCAATAACGAAGAACATTAAATGAAGGGCCATTAGCAGACCTCAGACTTGGTAAGACATTTCTAAGAGAAACTAACTCTGACAAAGGAAAAGACTTTCCAAAATAAAAACTCTTAAACATTGCACATCCCACAAAATATTGAATTCTATAATCAGGTGAAAGCCAAACCAATTTAGAATATAGATAAAGGTCTGGCAATAACACAACCCCAGAAACACGCAAAACAATCAGGGCCTCCCCTACATCGGGCAGCTGTCATTGATTTCTGTCACAGTTCCCCACTCTTCTGCTCCTTCATGCCTCAGTATAACAACATTTCCTGACTGTGTCTAAAGTGTTTCAAAAAATACAATCCATCATTCAGATAGGCTTTAAACAGCACCACTCTGTTCATCGTGTCTGCTTTTTAAAAGCAGAGAGCATGCAACTCACTGATCACTGGCCCTAGCATCCTTTCACAGATTTATTCTTCCAGTACACAGCCAACTGTACCAGAAACATAACAGTAACCTAGAGAACCATGACCACAGAAGACATAGTGTGTGTGGTAGTGGTGGTGGGGGACAGCAGGAACTGCCACATATACTACAGACAAAGTGTGGGGGGCGGTGAATGAGAGATACAAAGAGGGACAGGGGAAAAGAAAATTGCAACTTGTACACATAGCATCACATACTGGCCAAAAACAACACATCTGAACTTACACATGCAAAAAAAAGAAAACAAGACAAAAAATAAATTTTAATATTTTTTCAACATATGGCAGCCATTGTGAAATAGCAATTATGCACCTCAGGGTGTGTGTCTGTGTGGGATAACATCACCTCTTTGGGATTGGATGAACTCAGCTTGTAGCCTCCTACCCAACTACCTGAGGTGTGACTATCCTAGCATCATTCACACACTGTGGTGCACTATTACATAAGTGTATTATACCATGGCCCAGATATTCAGAGTGCGCCAGGCTGCGGTGCAAGCCTGGGCACAGCGCAACTTGACTGTGCAGGAGCATTGACAGGGTGATATTCAACAGAGCTGAGCCATGGCACAGCATCACTGAATATCGTACCCTGGCTACCTGCAGTGTGCATGGCACAGTGGCACTGCACCAGCGCAAGTGGCCAGAGTGCAGCAGGGGGATGCGCTAGCGCAAGTTCCATTGCGCTAGGTGCAACAACCATGATATTCAAAAGTGCACATGCAAATGGGGCCATTATGCATGCAAGGTGCAAATGGGGCCATTTGCATGTCATTATGGCCCTATTTGCATGCAGGTGCACTGATCCCCGGTGACTTGCACCTGGCTCCCTGCCAGGCTGCAGCCATCGGGGACTGACACCCCCTGCACATCGAGGAAAAGTGCCCCAATGCCTGATCGCAGGCATGTGCAAAAGAAGTACACGTCCTATATCTCTGGTGGTCCAGTGGACTGCTTGCATCCCAATCACGGGCATATGCTGTAAACTAAACATCCTATATCCCTGGTGGTCCAGTGGACTGCTCGCAGCCCGATCGTGGGCATATGTAAAATAAAATAAACCTCCTATATCCCCGGCGGTCCAGTGGACTGCTCGCAGCCCGATCGCAGGCATATGTTGTAAAATAAACGTCCTATATCCCTGGTGGTCCAGTGGACCGCTCACAGCCCTTATCACGGGCATATGTAATAAATAGGAGCGGTCCAATATCCCTGGTGGTCCAGTGGTAGCCCCCAACCCATCCGCCCACTGTGCCCACTGCCCGCTCCCCCAGGTCAGAGGTGGGCGGTAGCACCCACGCCTGCCACCCGCTGCCTGATGTCTGACACCATATGGTAGGGCTGTCGCCCATTGGTCCACAGTATGAGCCAATGGGCATGCAGCCTGACAATACATACAGTCCAGATATGTGAATGGATCCATTCACATATCTGGACTGTGCTGTATGGGCTGCATGCCCATTGGCTCATGCTGTGGACCAATGGGCGTACAGCCCTACCGTATGGTGTCAGTTGGCAGGTGGCAGGTTGGTGAGGTGCTGCTGCCCACAGCTGACTGGGGGGGTTGGGCACAGTGGGCGAGTGGGGAGGGGGGGTACCACTGGACCACCAGGGATATTGGACCTCTCCTTTCTATTATGTATGCCCACGATTGGGCTGAGAGCAGTATACTGAACCACCAGGAATATAGGATGTTTATTTTACAATATATGCCTGCAATCGGGCTGCAAGCAGTCCACTAGGCCATCAGGGATATAGGATTTTTAATTTATTCACTGACCTATGCAGCCAGTATAGTGTTATGCTTGTGTAACTGTTAGTTTTGGTTGTGGCCATTCGCACTCTCTATTCCAGAGGAATTACCACCCTGTAGGGGTACAAAGCAAGGAACTCTCTGAGAGAGTTCTGCACCTAGAGGTGCCACAGGATGGTTCCTGTGACTAAAGGTACCTTAGGAATCCCCCTTAGGAGAGAGCGCTGCTGCTGGAGAAAGAGGGGAGGATGGTGGGTGCAAAGACAAAATGCTTCACAGTGAGGCTGAGAGGAACTGCTTATATAGCTCAGGAAGTGGAAGTGGCCTGTGATATCATCTGTAGCCAAGAAGAACCAATCTTTTGCTGCTTGATTGGTAATGTATGACACATGAACATATGAATGTGCCAGCAGAAACAGACCACCTGGTCTATCTAAGTCTGCTGTAGTGTGCAGCCAACACCCTTAGTTTTCAGCTGCCCCCCCCTTTGTCATTCCACTGCCAACCCCAACCTCCCCCACCCTCACTCTCCCCTGTTCCCTGTCCCATGCCCTTTTTTTTTTTTCATTCTATTTATCTCCACCTCCCAACCCCACTGGAGCCACACCATCGGGAGTCGCTAATCAAGCCTGTCTCTGCCAGTTCCTTACCTGTCGGGCTCCGGTCCCTCCATTCTGCCTTGGATACCCACAGGGCAGTGTCATGGTAGGGCTGGACCCCTGAATCTTGCTAGTGTCAGGGTCCAGAGGTCTCAGGCAGGAACCAGCACATCCGGACCCTGACTCAGCACTCTGTCTTCCCAGCTCCAGTGGGGGTGTTTCTTTGATTTTTCTGTGGGACGTTGCGGGCCCTGTAAGTCAAGGTGCGAGCACCGATATCGGTGATGTACCTCCCCATCCTTCCTCGAAGGAACAGTCTCCTAGGCTGATTGGTCACAGACCTATGCTCATAACCAATCAAGCCCTCAAGATCCCAGCTTGCTGTCACTCCCCCCATCCTCCGCCGGGGTCGCCGCTTGCTGGGTTGAAGAACCCTCCCCTTCCCTGGAGCAGGCAAGCTGTCGGCGGGTGCTCCAGCCTGTCTCCCCCCGGCCAACTCCCAGCGGCCCAAGCTCACTCCTGAACCCAGGTCACCAGCATGGTACGAGGTGTGGCGTACAGTGCCTTAACCCTCAGCGCCACCAGGCCAGCCCCGTCCCATGTCCTTTTGAAGCTGTTTACAGATTTGCATAACACCACCCATTCTGGTAGGGTGTTCCATTTTGCTGCCACCCTCTCTGTGAAAGAGTGTCTCCTCATTTCCTTCCTAAATCTTACCCCCCTCTATTCTTAGCCCATGCCCCCTGGTGACCCTCCCCCTCCTTAACTTAAAGACCCCATCTATCCCATCCTTATGGATTCCCCTCAGATACTTGAATGTCTCCATCATGTCCTCCCTGTCCCTTCTATCCTCCAGGGTGTACATTTTCAGGTCTCCCAGCATGCTGTCATAGTCTCTTCCCTCCATTCCACATATCATCTTTGTTGCCCTTCTCTGCACCTCCTCCAGTAGTCTGATATCACGCTTTAGGTATGGCCTCCAAAACTGCACACAATACTCTAAGTGTGGCCTTACCATGACTTGTAGAGGGGAAAGATCACCTCTCTTCGCCTGGATGAAAACCGCCTTGCTATGCACCCCAGCATTTTGTTCACTTTTGCAGCCACTCTCCTTCACTGGGCAGTGTTTTTCATGGTCCCTGTTATCATTACCCCAGGTTCTTCTCCTCCTCAGTGATCCCAAGCTTACACCCCCCCAAGCCAGTATTCTCTCCTTGGGTTCTTCACTCCAAAGTGCATAACCTTACACTTCTTTGTATTGAACCCCAGCTGCCACCTCTCTAACCACTCTAGTTTGCATAGGTCCCCCTGCAGCTGCTTCCATCCCTCCTCTCCATCCACCACTGCTCCTATTTTGGTGTCGTCAGTGAACAGACTTACCTTGCTCACCACCCTGTGTGCAATGTCTGATATGAATAGCCCAAACAATACTGGCCCCAACACAGAGCCCTGTGGCACCCCACTCATACCAGCCTTGGAGTTGAGAGCTCCCCTCTCGCCACCACCCATTGCAGCCTGCCACTCAGCCAGCTTGTAATCAAGTTCATCATTTTTGGCCCTACCCCTACACCAGTTAGCTTCTCCCCAAGCTGCCCATGAGGCACCGAATCGAAGGCTTTGCTGAAGTCCAAGCAAAGAACATCCACTGCATGACCCTTATCCAGCTCTCCTGTCACCCAGTCATAGTATTGTATGAGGTTGGTTTGACAAGACTTACCTGAAACAAACCCATGCTGCCTCACATCCTGGAGGCCATTATCCTCCAGGTACGACACAATTCTTTCCTTTAGTATCGTTTCCATGAGTTTGCACACTATGGAGGTGAGACTTACTGGACGATAATTACCCAGTTCATCCCTTGGCCCACTCTTATGTAATGGTACTACATGTGCCATCTTCCAGTCCAGTGGCACACATCGTGACTCCAGTGAGGTGCTGTACAGATCTGACAGTGGCTGCGCCAACACCTCTGCCATCTCCCTCAGTACCTTGGGGTGGATACCATCTGGCCCTGGTGCCTTGTCTACCTTCAGTGCCCTCAATCCCTCTAGGACTCTACTTGCCTCAATTCTTCCATTTGTCCCTCCCTTCCCTGTCCCCACCCTCCCAGCCCATGCTGGTAGCGGTCCCCCCCCATTCTTCCATGAACACTGAGCAAAATTATTCATTCAGTGCTTCTGCCTGCTCCTCACCCTTTTCCGTCCACTCCCCACCCCTTTTGATCCTCACTATTGTCTCCTTGCACTTCCTTTTCTCCCTGATGTGTCTTAAAAAGCCTTAACCCCCATATATTCCCTGTGCTAATCTCAGCTCCCTCTGGGCCTTGGCTTCTCTTACTTTTTTAGTCACCTCCCTGGACCATCTTGCATATTCCTCCCTGTCCACTTCCTTTCCTGTCCTCCTAAACCTCTGGTGTACCACTTGTTTTGCCCTTACCACCTCCACAACCTTGCTGTTCAACCAGCATGGTTTTCTTGCTCTGCTCCTCTTGCTCTGTGCCTTGGTGCAGGCTTCTGTTGCCGTTGTAACCCCCCATTTAATAATATCCCATTTCTGATCCATTTCCATCTCCTGCCTTATGCCCTCCAGTTTCCCTTTCGGTACTTTCTGCATCCTCCCAAAGTCCATGCCCCTGTGGTTTACCACCCGAGTAACTGATTTCTCTGGCTCCCCACACATTGTGATATTAAACCACATCGTTTGGTGATCGTTGTCGGCTAGTGGGTCCTCTACCTTTATTTCTCTGTTACCAATCAGTGGGAGGAATAGAACTAGATATGTCTGCTTTCAGGTTAAAGAAAAGCTCTGGTTTTTACAATGTACTGAACACTATTAGGTAGAAAGCAAGCTAATGAGCACATAGAATAAGTAAAACCACTTCAGAAACAAAAAGTAACAAGGGACTACTTTTAAAAATTACAAAAAGTTCCTGTCTAGTATTTTTTGGCATTACTAGCTCTTTAAATTTTCAGCCTCAGGACAAGAAGAAACAAATAACACATCTAATATTAACTTATCTAAATACAATTAAGAAAAGTATCTGTCATGCTGCACAGTAGGAAAAAGGCATGTGAAGTAACTAAAAATTACATATACAGTATCAAGCTTGTCATCTCTATAATGTTGAGGTGGATAACAAGAAAATATGCTACAACTTAAACCATATCATAGATTGTCTGACATTATATTGCTATGTTATCAATAGAAAAGATTAAATACAC
This sequence comes from Neoceratodus forsteri, assembly GCA_016271365.2. Classification (NCBI taxonomy): domain Eukaryota; kingdom Metazoa; phylum Chordata; order Ceratodontiformes; family Ceratodontidae; genus Neoceratodus; species Neoceratodus forsteri. The sequence goes on along the minus strand of CM028133.1, from coordinate 590,115,007 downwards.
ATTTTAGTGTAAACATGGAAGGTTATTTCCCAAATAAGTCTGATAATTGGATCCAAATCCAAATGACACACTATGCAGGTTATTCAGAAAAAATATTTGAGTCTGTGAATATCCATTATAATTATGCCTGATACCCACTTTGTTTGTGCACATTGCATTGCATATTGCAGAAAAATGTTCTATTTTACATTTTTGGAATCACACCACTAGAATGTCAGTACGCAAAGAAGAGTCTTTGATAGTCAGATTTTAAACCATTTCTGAACACAGTTTATTGTAGTAACTGTACAGATTTGTGGCAAAAAAACAACCATAATTTGATCAGTTTGATTCAGGTCAGAGTGGGCTTCTTGGCATCTTTATATATCCTAATACCCAAGCTGTATAAAGGCCAAGAATGCTGATTAATCACATGAGGAAACAAGATATCAGTCCCCTAAATATGTATTAATTGGCAATTCTCTTTGCATACCAGTAGAGGGAGCTGAATACCAAAGAGCCTGAACTCTGATCTTAAGTAAAGCTACTACGAATGTAGCAGTATTCTAGTGTCAGAAATATAGGGACATGGGCAAAAAGTTGAAATACGGGCATGTGTTATGCTAGATGTGCATTATGAACCTCATGCCATAATTGCTTGTCTTTTTATACGAACTGCACATATTCAAAAAAAAGTAAACATTTAAAATGACAGGAGGATGAAGCAGCCAAAAAAAGCTTAGTATTTTGTCACTAAGTTTAGTGTAGTGTGAAGAAATATACTTTTAATGTTTTACTGCAATTTAGTTTATCTCACGAACCTCATATTATTTCCAAAGCATGGGACTCATCTGCAAACCATTATGGGGGTTTATGATTATATAAAGTTCAGTTGACTTGTATTGGCTATTCTGTTTAGTTTAATTGTTATAACTGGTTCCAGTCACTGTGAGGTACAAAATGGGAAAATGTACCATGCGCTGAAAGGAACTGAAATTATGGCCATAACCTCACCCAAAAGGTACCAGTTGACTCATATTTGGTATAAAAGCAGCTAAAATGAATAAAAGCTTTTATGATTCCAGTTATTTGTGTTCCTGATCACCCAATTGGAAGAAGATTGTGGGACCTCTAGAGACACATTTTCAGCCACAGTTGATGGTGGCACACATTTGTGTACAAACAGGCTCCCCATTGCACTGTCATCAGAATCTGCAATATACGAAGGCTTGACTTAGTCACCAGGGGATGGAGTCACCCAGGTGATTTAGTCACAATTCAAATAACATAGTGGTCAAACATTGGTGGGAGTAAATGGGGTTTGTGCCCACTAATATGCTTGTTTGCAATAGCAACATAAATCTAGGCATGCATATTATGAGTTGCATAACATCTGCCATGGGCCAAAACCTATGTGAGTGGCACTAAGACAGTGTGTCCCCCCCGCATCTGCCTGACCCACCCTAACCTTTAGTTCCAAAGCAGGCCCAGAGATGCCAGTTATTTCTGTGTGTCCCATATTGCTCTTCTGGTGGTACAGGTAACCACCTTCAGCCTTGAGCAAGTCTAGACATCCAATGGAACCCCCTACCTAACTTGGATCCCCTGGAAACTGGTGCTGTCTGACTGGTTCCATGCTGATCCCCATCTCTCACTTTCTCCATCTTTCCTGGTAGCAGTACTGTGACATTGGCCACCACCAGCCTGAAGCAGATTTTTTTCTAACATAAAAGACTAATTTTTCTTTTGACAAACAGTACAGCAGGAGCACGTCTGTCATTGTTAACACACATCAAGGAACTCAGAGATATTCAAAGTTGAAAAACATCACTACTGTCTTAGTACAGATAGTCATATCAAAGCATAAAAAGTATGCAACCAACTTATTGTTCATAAACTGCAGTAATATATAGAATGAAAAGTTAATAATAACATATACTGCTATAATCTAAAGGAGTATTTACTGTTGGACTACCAGGCAAGATTATAGAAGAACACCTAACAAAGTGAAACCAGTACCCATAATAAAAAAAATCAACACATGGGTAGTGCAAGTGGACATGGTACTGAAGAGTACTCCATTGTCCTTCGTAGGCATGCAGGATACATGTGCCCCATTTGATACTTTATTGGGGGGGGGGCGATTTCAGGGTTGTGGTGGTCATACTGAAAACAGATGTGAGGACAGAAATGGATCTCATTTCCTTGTATAGATTCCCTACTTTCCCACTGTGGAGAACAGGCACTCAAATTGAGCTAGCTTTGCCAGACAGGTGTGCCACTTTATTATAGATGGGATGGTAGACTGGCACTGCTTCATCAGTATAAGCTTTTTGACTTCCACCACAACAGCTAGCAACCAACATTGTAAAGATTTGGTAAGCCCCCATACGAGAGAAATGTCACCAAAAATCACTAAGTCAATTGAATGTGAAATTGGGAACCTCAGCAAGATACAGCAGTCTGATAATACACCTCTCCAGAAAAGGTCAACCCATGGAAACTCCTAGAGAATGCGAAGGATGCCCACCTCTGGTTGCAAACATTGACAACATTTAGAATGGGGAAGTATACATGTAATGTGTAAGGCTTTGGGGTCCCATGTCACCAGTGGAAAATTAAAATCTGAGTTCATTTACCCCTTTTGTCTCTGTATGTATGGTGGGGCATTGTGATATAGAACACCATCTGATTCTGGGGTAGAGGGCAACCCAGTTCCTGTTTCCCTTTCCAATATAGGTCTTCGGCATCCTTCACTGTGGTATAGATGGATCTCACTAGCCCTTTCTATGTGTTGGACAAAACCAGTTTCTGCAACCTGTCCCAGGTAGAAAGTGCTTTGGTGGGTTTTCCCTGCTCTTATCTGGAGATATTTCCTGAAGACTGCCTATGGAAGTGATAATTTCATCTGGAGATGCTGAAAAGAAAGTAACACATTGGAGTTGGAAAGAAGTATATCAGCCAGCACCGTTATATCTTTCCACTTCCAGTCTTTCCACAGATGGGTTTGCCTTCCAGTGAAATGCAAGGGTTGCACCAGAGGTAAGTGAAGGGCTTGAAGGGGCTCTTGAGGTTTTGGGGCAGATGGTTAGGGTCATGCAGTGGTCACTTACCAGACTAGTACCCCACAGGATAGGGTAGGTCAGGGCCACATCAGGGAACTTCTGACCTATCAGCAGGCTAAGACAAGGGATCTGCCCTGTCAGTCTCCAGTGAGACCCATTGTGGTGCATCCTTATAGGGAGGAGAGTGCCATTTGGTGGCTTGAGCCATTTAAGCTAAGGAGTAGGCCCTCAACCAGGGGAGAGCCAGCCCTCCTCTACTCCAGTGATCCCTCAGCATTGCTTTCCTCAGTCTGGGAGACTTGTCCTCCCATACAAAAGAGCTGAGAATATGATCAATTTCAGCAAACAACTTATCGGGTAGAATCAGGGCCAGATTGCAGAACTAGTAGGAGAATTTAGGTAGTGCGAACATTCAAAATGCTTCTATTTTCTGCATAAGGGATAGGTTGAGCTTGGACCATCATTTGGTCTCATGCTCCAGTTCTATGATTAGCGGAGAAGTATTGGCTCAGATCAGTGTGGCTACTTTAATAGTAATTGTGATCCCTAGGTTTTTTAACTCTTGTCAAGCCCATGCGATCTGTAGCCGCTGGCAGCATGAACTGTCGCATAGGGAGTTAAGGGGAGATAGGGTGGATTTAGTAAGAGTGACAAGGCCAGAAATTTCTACAAAGGCAGAGAGCTCCTGCAGAATTTGTGGGAGAGAGAAAGTGAAACTCGGACACTGTAAGTAGCACGTCATCTGTGTATGTACTGACCAAATAATATTCCCCATTGGTGTTTGCCATTCTGGTGAGGGGTCTAGGGCCAATAGATAAAGGAGGGGGAATGGTGGAAGCCCAGCTGGGTGACTCACTGCAGACAGATGGGGACAGAAATAGTTTTTAGTTTTGTGAGTACCACAGCCATGAGCTTGCTGTGTAGAGTATTGATTCACCCTCGAAAGGAGGGCCAAAAGCCATACTTCTTCAAGACCTTATGCAGGTAGCTCCGAGTCAAAGGTCTTCCTAAACCTACAGTGACTGCAGCCTTTGGGGAGACAGCCAATTTGGCAAACCATTTGAGGTTGAGCAGCATTCACAGGTGGTACGCTCCTGATTTCCCTTTTCAGAAATCTCTCTGTGTATGGTGGACCGAGAAGGGGAGGGCTTTTTCAAGCCTAGTGGCTAAGGCTCTCACCAGTATCTTAGTGTCCATAAAGATGTGGGCAATGAGATGGTAAATGGAGCAGTTGCAGGGATTGTCAGATTTCTTGGAAAGTAAGGTGACTATTGCTTCACTCATGGTTTGGGGATGGTTCTTGAGGCTCTGGGCATCTCTCGAGGCAGACAGGAGAGGGTGAATTACCACACTAGGTATTGGTTGGTACAGTTTGATGGTGAAACCACCTCTGTTCAAGGATTTCCCTCTGACTAACTTTGACAGAGACGCCCGTAATTTCTGCTCCATGAGCAGGCTTTCCAACTCATCTCAGAGCTGCACCAGCAGTGCATGGTGCTGGATACACATTAGGAACTCAAGAAGGGAGACTGCCAAGAAATAAGATTTGTGGGAGGCATACAGTGTCTCATAGAAGTGTCTTGTCACTGCATTGATCTCGTTGGACCTGTGGCCAGGGAGCTGACCAGTTTATGCAAACCAGGGATCCTGGATTTCACTTGTTGATTATGTAAGTCAAATGCTAAGAGTTTGCCCCCCTTTCCCCCAGGGTCCAAGAAGCTATGTTTAGTACGGAGAAGTTGCCACTCCAATTTGTCATGCTGTGATATTGTGTCGATCTTACAATTAAGGCCAGTGATTTGGGCAATGAGATGCTCATGAGGCTTATCTCTTTCTTGAGCTGGTCTTCTAGAAGAGCAAGGGAGTCTTTCAGGGACCTTACCTCTGCTTCACTGTCTTTCTTTTGCACTACTGTGAAGGAGCTTATATGCCTAAGCAGGTAAGTCTTGAAGACCTCACAAACTGTCCCTGCCTTCACCTCCTCAAAGGAGTTCAGCTGAGAGTATAAGCTCACTTCCTTGAGGATCCAGTCTTTGAATTTAGGGTCTTTTTTTAATTTTTTTATTTATTATGCTTTTAGTTGCCGCCAGCTGCCCAAAGTCTCTGCCCAGTCACTGACCCTCGCTCCCACCTCCACATTGGATGTGCCCCTTCAATATCCCTTGGGTAGCCCCCCAGGGTGGGGTGCGGCAGCCCTCCCTCAGAGGTGCCACAATGATGGGATAGGTCTAATGGGCCATCCTGGAGGCTAATTAAAGCTGAGGGAGGGCTTCATCTAGGGTGGCTGGCAGCATTATTTTCTCAGGGGCGGGGATGTGCAATGATAGCCAGTGTCCACCCCGGCCCTGAGCCTACTTGTGGTGCTGGCACATGCGGTACACCGAGCCACCAATAGGTGTCCACGTTGTGCTGAACGCTCTACCCCGCCTCCCCCATGGAGAAGGAGAGCAGTCATCAGATGCTCAATCCATCTCCCCCCGGCCAGCCCTCCAACGTCCCGGGTCCATTCCCAAACCTGGATCCCCAGCGTCGCAAGTGGAAATCCAACTGCTGCACCGGCGGGCCAGTGGTGAATTTAGAGTCTTTAAGAAGCAATTGCTTGAACCTTCAACATGGGAATTTGGCTCTCTCCCAGAGAGTTGGAAACACAGAGCCACCAGGGCATGATTAGAAATTATAATGTGCCCAATAGATGTAACCAGGACCCCAGGGAAGGCTGCTGCTTCCTCCAACCTGTGGTCAATACAACTGTTGAAGTCATGGTCTGTGGAGTAAAACAAATAGTCCCTACTGGGGTTATCCCTTCTCCAGACATCTACTAATCCCTACTCTTCCATCATGGCTTGCAGAGAAGAGAGGGCTTTAACGTGACAGTCTGGGACCACCTTGGACTAGTCTAAAAAGGGATCTCTGGAGCCAAGTTGAAGTCTCCCCCACTTGGATTGGAATTTGTTGGTCTCCCTAAGCTCTGCTACAACCTTAGTTTAGTTTAGTTTATTGTTCTAGGAATTATTACCTTTGAGCCAATGGCTCTTTTACAAAGGTTCCACGTCATCAATGTACAAACAAACAAGACATGTTACATAGAATAGTCAGCAAATTATAAAGGTTTCAATAAGCCAGTATAATACAGTACATCACAGAAAAAAAAAATAAACATTGGAGGAATTGTCAAGGTTGGAAGGGTAGGAGGAGATATGGGGAGGGGAGCAGGCTTAGAGTAGTTAGAGGTACTCAGATGCCTTTGTCAAGAAAGGAGCAGAGGAAGAGGATGAAAAACAGTAAAAACAGCCATGAGAGAAGAATCATTAGTCAAGGCAGTCACAGGAGCTAGAGGCTGAGAGGTGAGAGTAAAGCATAGATTTGAAAGCTCCTAGTAACGTGGAGGATGTAATGAGCGAGCTCAGGGCATTGTACCAGCTGGGGGCACGATAGGCAAAAGATCTTTGGCCCTGTGTGGTCCGGCATCTGGGGACCTGGAGTGGCTGGTGTTCTGATCTTCTGGTGGGACGGATGCAGGTATTCGGGCAAAGTAGGTCTTGGATACATGGGTGGAGTGTGGCCCAAGATGAATTTTTTTGCCATCAAGCATGTGAGATGCCTTATGCGATTTGAGAGTTGCAACCATCCTGTTTCAGTGTAGAGCTCGAATGTATGAGTACGTCTTTGCACTCCAGTGAGCAGCCGACAGGCCTTGTTTAGGGTGGTTATGATGCACCTTAGTGTGGTGGTAGTGGCAGAGCCATATATGATTAAGCCATAGTCTATGATTGAGATGACAGAGCTTTGGATAGCAATCCTCAGCGCAGCTTGGGTAAGGAATTTCTGGTTTCGGAACAGGATACCAATGCACTGGTTCACTGTTTTCGCTATGTTATCAATGTGGGTCTCAAAAGGTAATACCTTGATCAAAGGTGATTCCAAGGTATTTAAATGTTGACACTTGTTCAAGGGTATTTCCTGGGTATGTTTTGATACTAAGTGGAATTTGTCTTTTTCTGTTTTGTGGACTGGAGAAAAGCATGGATTTTTTTTTTTTTTGTGATTCAGGACCAGCTTGTGATCTAGGAACCACTTTTCAACATTGGAGAAAGCAAGTTGCAGGCTCTGGAGTAAGGGTTTCAGGTCCTTATGAGAGGAGAGAATCACGGCATCATCAGCATAAAGGATTATTAGTTCTGGGCAGGATTTGGGGAGAGAGTTTAAGAAAAGGCTGAAAAGGAGGGGGCCTAGGATTGACCCCTGTGGAACACCTGAGAGGACCGATTTTGAATCTGAAAGAACTTCTGAGATTTTTACTGATTGAGAGCATTGGGCCAGGTAACTTTTAACCCAGGCACCTGGTCTTTCTGAGAGCCCAAGACTGTGTAGTTGTGTGATAAGTAAGCCATGGTGAACAGTATCAAACGCCTTTGTTAGGTCAATGAAAACAGCTCCGGTTTGATATCCTTTGTCCAAGGCAGTGTGAATTTCTCCTGAGAATTCCAGTAGGGCGGCCGATGTACTGTGTTCTTTCCTAAATCCATGCTGCTGCAAGCAGAGTATGTTATACTTATGCAGGTAGTCTGAGAGTTAGTCAGTCACAATGTGTTCGAGGGCCTTGGAGAGGGGTGGAAGTATAGATATGGGCCGATAGTTTCCTGGTAGGGACTTGTCACCACTTTTGAACACTGGTGTGACTATAGCAGACTTCCATTTGCTGGAAAAATTGACTAAGGCAGAGGGAGAGATTGAAAATTTTGGTGAGTGGGTGCACCACCTCTTCCAGGTTAAGGGACAGAATTTTAAGATCAATAGTATCACTGCTTGCTCTGGATTTAGAGATAGCCTTTTTTATATATTTGTAGACTTCATGTGCCTTAACTATTTTGAAGTGGAAAAGCAGTTGGTCAGGTGAGGCAGTAGGAAATGTTGGTTTTGGCAAGTCCGTGTCAGAGAAGAAGTCCAGTGGGAGGAGCCCACTGAGGTCAGTGAAAGTTTTATTTAAGGCCTTTGCCATGACCATTGGGTCTAGGGTAGTGGTTCCATTGACAGTAATTATAGTGGGAGAGGATTTGGACTGCTTACCCGTGATATTTCTGATATTGTCCCAGAATGATCTCCCGTCACCCCAGGAGTTTGCGAGGGCATTTTTGAAACAGGAGCTCTTCATTCGTCGGATTTGTTTGGTACATTGGTTTCGTGCCTGTTTATACTTCTGGATATCCGTCAAGGAGCCTGTGGCTCTGGCTATGGCCCAGAGGTGGTCCCGAGCTTTGAGCTGGGCCTGTAGTTTGGCCGTGAGCCAGGGATTTGAGAGTGCTTTGATTTTACGCTTTTTTACTGGTGCGTAGGTATAACAGGCAGTGTTGAAAGTTGTGATAAAATAATCTTGGTCTGCGTCAACATCTAGAGTATTGTATATTGGGGACCAGTCTTGCTGTAAAAGACAGGTCTTGAGCTTAGTAAGGTTTCCATGGGGTAGCACTCTGCTTGAGATGGTTTTTGGAGGTGGTTTTTGCAACTTATTTGTCCAGGTACAGATCACAGGGGAGTTGTCACTGAGAGAGTTGGGGAGAACAACTGTGTTTTTTATGTGGGCTGGGTGGCTAGCAAGGATCCAGTCAATGAGAGTGCAAGTTCCAGTTTTGTAGTTTTTTCTAATGGGGGAGCTCACCATCTGTGTTAGATTAGCTGCTAGGATAGCATCCTTGAGGGACCCAACGTCTGATGCGAGCCAATTTATATTAAAGTCACCAAGGAGAAGGAGCTTGATGTCAGGTGGTTGCGATCTTACAAATTCAAGAACAGTCTGGAGGCTGGACCCTGGATCTTTAGGAGGGATATAGACAGCGGCCACAGTAAGCACTTTATTTTGGGCACCAAGTAGTAGCTTGACAGGGATAAATTGCACAGATGAGTTAGTGGTGGAAAAGCAGACAGGGTGGCTAGAGAGGTTGTCCTTAATGTAAATAGCACACCCCCCCCCCTTTTATTAGTCCTGTCCAGTCTGAAAATATTGTAGCCTTGTAGTGAGATGGCATGGTTCAGAGTGCTTGGTGTCAGCCAGGTTTCAACAATGGGTAGTATGTCGGGATTGTGTTGACTGGCAAAGACTTGAAGGGATGCTAGTTTTGGAAGTAGGCTACGGATATTTAAGGTGGCGATGGTGAGACATCCCTCCATTTTTGCTAGATTTGTTACTCTGGTAGAAACAGGGCCAGGGTTTGGATGGACACTTCCTGACATCAGAAGGAGGAGGAGCAGGAGTTTAAGGGACATCGGCCGCAGCTCACAGTATGACATTAACGCCTCTGTTTCTTGTTAGTTTGAGTACAGTGTAGTCGTTTAGGGTCCCAGCGTAGGGTAATGGTTAGGAGCAGGTGTCGATTTGTCAACTTTCCAGGAGCGTGAGCTGTCATTTGCACCCAGTCCTTTGTAGGAGGGTGCCACAAGTGAGGGTAGGGAAGATTTGCCATGGTGCCAGGTTGCTAGTATCGAGCTTTAATGGTTAGTGTGAGAGGAGGAGACTGCAAATGTTTACTGTAGCAAGGGTGAGTGTTCCTGAGTGACTCATGGTGAGCTACTGTGAACCAGAAAACTGATTGTTACTGTAGATCAAAGACCCAGAAAGTGTTAAATTCCTGAAGATGATGAACAGTAGCCTAGGGCATATGCAGGATGTAAAAATCCTTTGTTAGAATCTTCCCTTTGTTCTCCAAAACATTTGTGAATAGACCTCAAAGACAAGCACACATCCTTTAAGAAAGTCAGACGGAAAAGTGGATTCAATGCAGCACTCCACAACCCAGAAACTTTTATAAAAGATTTACTGACCTCACTTTTGCTTTTTGATGTCTTCCAAAAAAGTTGATTTTTGATGAGAATGCCTATACCTGGTGGTGATGTTTTGTAGTTTCTTAGTCCAGGAAATGTTCATAGATGTTATGTCCAAGAATAGTCCAGTTCCTCCAAGTAGAAACCCATGAAAAACCACAAAAACTAAACTACTGACCGAGACAAACACAAACAGCCAGCCACACTGATGATGAGTTTTAGTGAGAAAAACCTGACTTAAATGTGGCAAAAAGCCTGTATCATCGGTGTGGGGTGTGTCTAAATTCATTATTATCACCTTGCCCCTGGTGAAGACAAACCGAGCTGCCACCCATTTTCCTGAAGTGTCAGCCAATTATTTTTCCATTGTCCAGCTGGAGGCTTTGTTAATCAGAATTGTCATCCATCCAGACTTACTGGATGTAAAACAGGTACCCACCCATTTTGCAGCCAGTACGTAATCTGTCCTGTGAGGTAGGGCTCCTGGATGAGTGCTACACCTGTGTTGATGGATTTAAGACATTGCAAGCACTTTTGTGCAGTTGATTGAATGCTTACATTCCAGGAGTCTATCCTCCCAGTAGTACCATCACCTTGGGTAGTCATCTTCTTGATAGTTGTGAGGTCTGATATGTACATGGATCAGTCCTTCCGACTAGTTGTGACAGTCACACCACTGTAAAAACAGCTGTGCATTGTAAAATAGCTGCAAATACAATAAAACAGATAACAATTTCAAAAAAGAAATTTCCGTAAGTCAATGGTCATATTTCCCTGTTCTATGAGGAGGTAACCAGAGAATGTATGGCACCAACACTGGAACACAAGAAAATCCCCTGAAAAAGGGAAGTAAACCATAGATGTGTATATAGTGTGCAGCCAGGATCAACAGCAAGCCAGTCAGGGCCCCAGTTAACTGCAACAAAGTGACTTTGTAAACAAGAAAGGTTTTATTGACTGTGTTGTAGGTAGGCGGAGATTAAATCTTAAATCCTTTAAGCCCTACCACAGAGGAAAAAGAGGAGGACAGTGATGGAAAACAGCAGATTGTCTACCATCCCAGCCCTTAGTAAATACAGTTCACATGTAATAATTTATTCTATTAGTGAAAATCCTGCTCAGTGTAGGGAAAAAGAAGCAGTTAGAAGATCTGTAATTGCCAGCCATTACAATTGGCATCTAAGCAAAGCCCACATACTGTAGATCGACTTGTCCTAGGTGGCAAAGATGACAGTGTGAGGACCCTGGGTGATGTGGGTGATGGGAAGTGGGAGGAGGGGGTGTATGGTTAACCGGTCTACAATTCTCTATCCATTAGAATCAGCAGAGTTTACATCCTATAAAGGAAACATAAAGATGCCATAGTACAACAGGAGTTTGCCAGGCCACCCACCATAGAGGAGAAAGGCTGGGATATCCCACTGATGCATTGGTAGGCAAATTGACAAGCCAACATCATCTAGTTCTCATTACATACCAACTCTTTGTGGGGAATAACCTCCATTAGTTAATAGTATATCAGCACCCTCCCACACACATGGGGGGTCATCTGTGGTGTGTTCGTCCTATGGTGAATTAAAATAAGGCCAGCACATGCAATTAAATTTAAAAGGGTGTAGTAAGTCTGCCTGCCATACCACTGGAAGCTGAGTGTGTGCTGGATGTGTGAAAAAATTGGATTACAAAGCCTGGATTTAAGCAAGGTACCATACTTCATTCCACCTCAAGCCTTCTACTCCACCTAAGTTCCTGCCCTAATATAGTTCTCACCCCTAAGGTTTCTAAGGTAGTATGGTGCAAAGGGGGCTTTGGGGCTTATTACTGCACCACTTCAGTTATAATATCCAAAATTTGGTTTGTCAATTAAGTATTTATCCAGATGTTTTTTGAAACTTATTTTGTCCTTACTAGAGACAATTTTTAGTTGTAATTTATTCCAGGGATTGATGATTCTTTGAGTAAAATATTTTTTTTCTAGAAACACGACAAAACATACCCCTTAGGGTAGCCACTACCCTGAGACATAGCTAAACAAAATAAAATCTCTGTGATATCCATATAATTCTACTAAGATCCCCATTTTCCCACCAAACCAGCAAAGTTAAAAGGAATGGAGCCATCACATTAAAAGATATTCAAGTTCCAGAGGAAAATGAGCTTGGATTGTTCTGCACACCTGGGCTGGTGAGGGTAACCATGGGATTAGAATCAGTTACCAGGGATATGTCCATCTCATAACTGTAACCCATGATAAAAGCCCAGGAAGAAGGTGATGCAACATTAGTGGTAACAATCAGAAAGGCAGACTCCAGAATAGCTTGCACAGTTAGTGCTGGGTTGCCTTCACTGTAGTCCACAGGGAATTCTTGAGCAGCCTTGGCAGGTGGTGGTGGGGGTGGAGTGTTCCAAAGGATTGTGTTCTTCATGGTTGTGGGTCTGAAGCCTACTTCAGTCACCTCCCAAGCCACCCTGGTCCCTCCGCCTCAGTTTCTTGTCCCAAATTTAACTCTGCAGAAAGACTGAGGTTTCCAGACATCTGGGTCCTCAGGGGCCACATTCTTGTTTGTGTATATGGATGGTCCATCCTGACCCCATGCATGGAGGTAGCTCTGTGCTGGTCCCTCTTATGAAAAGAAACTTGGGATCTTGTGGCATTCTGGTCACCTCAAAGCCTTCTGGGTGACACTTTCCACTGTTAATGTTGTCCAGAAGTAATGAATTAAATCTGTGGTTTCCTCGGGGCTCCAGCACTCAATCTCCTGCCTATTCCTAGTAATGTCAACATTTCTGAGTCCTCTGAATATATAAAGGATGCCCACCCCCCAGAGAGCTGTGTGGATTTATGTGTACTCCCTGTGTTTGTTAACTACCTCTGTTGACTAATCATGGTAGACAGAAACCCTCACTCCATGCCACATCAGTTGACCCTTCTCCCTTGCCATTTTATGAAGGTGCTTCTTTGCAGAGAAGTTCTGTAAGTATGTGATAATGGACCATGGTCTAGCTCCTGGTGAGGTAGGGCTCCTGGTGTGGTTGATCATTCAACCTTGGTCGGCTTATATCAGGCCAGTGAACCAGTTGTGGCAGCATTTCTCCTTTGGGGCCACTAAGGAGCATTATATTGTTAAAGTATTCCAAGTGTTCTTGGTCCTCTGCCTGTTCCCATAGTTGCTTGAGCCTCTGATCATGATCATCGAGGCGCTACAGTATCTGTTGGTGGGCCTCCTCTATGTTCGCAATGTGCATGTCCACGGTATTCATTCGGTCATTGAAGCAGTGGATGTCTTCAACTGTAGAGGACACCATAGTTTTCTGGTCTGCTATGTCCACCACTAGTAATTCCAAGATGGAGGTAATATAGGTAGACATTCCTGCCATTTCCTGGGTGATGAGGAGATTATTCCAGGCCACACACACTCGAGATTTGGCAGTGGTAGTAACTGCCAAAAATCAGAAAACTGGAGACCAGCACAGAAGTCAGGATTTATCCAACTGCGTTAGACAACTAGCCTGGTATATCAAATGCCACTCAGGGTATTTTATTCATAAAACCTGAAGGTTAGGGCTGAGCAAAGAGTTTGAGTGACCATCTATGATATGATACAAGCCAGACCCACCCACCCCCACCACCAGTAGCAGTTCTACAGCCAGGGTTATCACTAAATGCTGTGGTCAGTTAGCAATGGGTCACCAGGTTTTGTATATGTCATTGTGGGGCATTTGCATGATGGCCACAGGCCTCTTTCCCCATGTTGTTAAAATGTGCTTAGTTACAATGCAGGATGAGCTTACAACTACTTTTGTCCATGGTACAATGTTACACAAATCATGGGGCTATCAGTAAGTAGTTGTTATGACCATTTAACAACATCCCTTATGACTGGGCATGGGACCCCTGGATAGGTAAAATATCAATGCCTTTTTTATCATTAAATCACCCTAACAACAATAGTCATCTTGTAATCAACAAAAACAAGCTCCAGTGTCACTTCTGGGCCCTAAAACGAAATAATACACTGGGAGTAATCAGTTTGTCCAAGAACAAAGCAATAAATCAAAGTTAACAAAGGAGGAGGACTTCAAATCACCAAATATAAATAAACACTGTTTATTGAATAATGTTAATTATTAACAGTTCTCCAAACATATCCCACCAATGTTTCATATTAGAATTTGCCAGTTCCTAAGTGTGGATTTGGGGACATGAAAATATAAAAAAGCTAAATTGATTACTTTAGAATCTGAATTCTTTATATCCAATGACTGGTTCTTACTTAGTCCTATAAATAATCAATACTGTATGTACCTATTATCAAGAAGTCCATGATTAAGGTAATAGGTAGTTGGGTTACAGAGGGGCTAATGGGCCACTGGCCATGATGGATGGGTAAACAAGAGAGGGAAGGCACACCTCACTCCATAAGGAGCTGCTGTGACTGAATACTAGCGAGGGAGACCTGTGCTGGAGGGTCGCCCCCCCTCGCGCTTTCATCGCTGACTTTCTTTCCGTTCCCGAGTTGAGGTGCCAGCTTGAGACGCAAGCTCCGGCGGGCCTCCTCGGGGGACACACTGTATGATGCTTTTTTCTCCAGGACACAAGAGCCACCCCTGCTGGAGCAGGAGACCCTACCAACACCTCCCAATCCCTCTCCTCTGACCTACCTTGCTGAGTGCCCTGCTAGAAACCTGAGAGCGCCGGGGATTTTCAAATTTGGCGCCGTTTTCCGAGTCGTCCCTGATTGGTCCTCCTCTTCCATACACCTGAGCCCTCCTGTCTTAAGGAGAGTGAGCAACAGACACAAAGGACAGACGGAGGGGTAGCGAGGGAGACCTGTGCTGGAAGGTCCTTCCCCCCTCACGCTTTCACCGCTGACTTTCTTTCTGTTCCCGAGTCGAAGTGCCAGCTTGAGACACAAGCTCCAGCGGGCCTCCTCGGGGGACACACTGTAAGCTGCTTTTTTGTGTCCTCCCACCCTTCCGTGTTGGTGGTGTGATCATATCCTCGATTGCCCCACCCACTGACTATACTGTGCCCTATCAACTCGCAGGGGAAGGGTCTGTACCAAATCTGATCTACCTCTACACTGCTTAGATACAAGAGCTGTGGTGCTTCTCTCCCCTGGTGAACATGAACTCTGACCTAGCCTGCCTCGTGCTACTCTGTGACTCTTGCCTGCCTTGCTTTACTCGGTGACTCCTGCCTTTGATATCTGCGCTTTTGACCTGTCTCCTTTAGCCCTGCTAAAGCGCCTTCAAGTCTGCCTGGTCTTGCTCCTCGCAGTGACACCTGCCACTGTCTAACAACTGAGAGAACCGTATTGTACTGTATGGTATTTTTGCCACTGCCTAGGTCCTCCCGCCCTAATTTGTACTGCACATTGAATTTTGCTAATCTGCCAAGGTCCTCCTGACCTTGATCACTTACGTGGCACCTCCCACTGTCAGGCTGTTTTGGTACCTGTATCGTAAGCTTTATTACTGTATACTGTCTGGACCTGCATCCCCGACCTAGAGGCCCCTTCCAGCCACTGTGTGAACTGAGTGTTCTATCTATTGCCCTTCTCACTCAGCCTTCGGTCCTTACTGGTTATAGCTTCCTCTTTTCCCCTTAGGTACCCCTACTCAATACTTTCCCCAGCCATGAGGATCCAGTGCACAAGAATGAAATCTCCCAAGGTCCCCAGGTGCCACTCACTGCCTCACCCTCCCTGCCCCACAACCCTTGCAGTTCTCCTCCTGGGACTGGTGTCCATCCATATTGCAACTGCCCCTGGCATATGTGGCGACCATTCATGGTCCCCCCCCTTGATGTGAGGGACTACACCTTCTCTAACTACATGGCTGATGTGGCGAGTTCCCGCTACCCCACAGGCAGCCTGGCACCAGGAATCATACTGTATCAAAACAGAAACAGGTGGCGGATAGCCCGTAAGCCTCTGACCTGGTGTTTCTCCCCCAGAGGGCACCTACTATGACTTTTCCTACTGGTGCTAGCTTTGGCCGGAGACATTGAACTCAACCCCGGCCCCACCCCCCTGGTCCCCGAATTCCCTCAGGAATGGTGGCTGGGCAAGGGGTTGAAGGTGGCTCATCTTAATATTCAGAGTCTACTTCCCAACCTGGATGAGCTCGTTGCCTGGGTCTCTCTCTATAAGCCTGACATACTTGGCATAACAGAGACCTGGCTCAAACCCTCAATTCCTGACTCAGCCTGTGGGCTACATGGTTATGAGTTCCTACGGCTGGACAGGGGTTGGAATAAAAGGTGTGGAGGCATTCTGATATACTACAGGAACCACCTTAAAGTATCACTGGTGAATCACCAACAATCACTGCTGTCTCCCTGTGAGCTGCTTCACTCGGTATTCTTACTCGGCAATGCAAAGAAACTGCACATTGTGTGCACCTATAACCCCCCAAAGGGAGGGCTCCAGGGACTTGCCCACCTCCTGGACACTGTTAGTGTCAGGACTGGTGACAATGAACTCCTAATCCTGGGAGACATGAACCTAAACTGGGTCAGAGGCAACGTTAAACAGTTTGAGTCCCTGCTTGCCACCCACACCCTGACACAACTCGTGCAGGAGCCTACCCAATGGTCGGCAAATGGATCCTCCAGCTCTCTACTGGACTGGATCCTGTCCAATCACCCTGACAGGATCTCCTCTGTAGGGATACTATCTGACTCCATCTCAGACCACTCTCCGATCTTCTGTGTATGGAAAATCCCCTTCCTAAAGGTTCCTCACAAAGTCATCCACATCCGAAACTTCGTCAGGTTCGATCCAGATGCATTCATGGAGGACCTAAAGCTCACTGATTGGTCAGGAGTGTATGGAGCCCCTGATCCCTCCACTGCCGTTACCCTGTTTAATAACTCCTTCGGGGAGCTGCAAGACAAGCATGCCCCTCTCATTAGAAGGAGGGTCAGGGGGTCAGCCACAATGTGGCTGCATGGGAGCCTTCTTGCTCTTATGAGAGCGAGGGATAAGTGCTGGGCCCACTACAAATGCTCCCCCGACCAATCCCTACTACAACAATACAGAACACTCAGAAACGAGTGTAAAAAAGCCACTAGGGTGGCCAAAAGTGATTTCTGTAAGGCTGCTCTTCTCAGAACAGCTAACAACCCTAGAAAGTTCTGGGGTAATATCAAATCCCTGGTTGGTGGTCAGTCCAACTCTGGGGTCACTGACATGATTATCGGGGGAGCTTCCTGCAACAATCCACACACGATTGCTAACGCTCTCAACTCCCACTTCACCGACCTATCAGCCGTCTCCCCACAGATCCCCTCGACCAGGGGCGACAACTGCCCCGCACCCATGGTCTGGCAGGTGCCTGACCTTCCCAGACCTCCCTTTCTCCTTAAGGCAGTGTCAGATAATGAGGTGTTGACACTTCTCGCTGGCCTCTCCCAGCACGCCAGTCCTGGACTTGACAACCTGGAGCCCAGGCTTCTCAAACTTGGTGCCCCTTATATTGCATCCCCGGTGGCCCACATCTTTAACCTGTCTCTTGCCTTGGGGGAGATCCCCGATATCTGGAAGGTGGCCAGGGTTGTCCCCGTGCTCAAGCAGGGAAACCCCAAAGTCCCCGACAATTACCGGCCTATTGCCATCCTTTCAGCCATCAGCAAGCTCCTGGAAAAGGTGGTAGCCAATCAACTCTCGGAGTATATCCAATCTCACGTACTGCTGTCTCCCACCCAGCATGGCTTTCACAAAGGGCACAGCACCACCACGGCACTGATCTCTGTCTCCTCTAGTGTCAGAACTGCCATGAAACAGGGTAAGCTCTCTGGAGCTGTGTTCATCGACCTATCAAAGGCCTTTGACCTTGTCAACCATGACTTGCTCTGCGCTAAGTTGAGGTCCCTTGGCCTGGCTCCCCCGGCCCTGAAATGGATAACTGACTACCTGCATGGCGGAAAACAGCTAACCAAATGTAATAAAGTCCTCTCCGATCCCCTGCCGGTGACCTCAGGCATCCCCCAGGGCTCTGTTCTGGGACCCCTTCTCTTCTCTCTGTTTATCAACAATCTCCCAGATGCTGTTACCAGATGTAGGGTCACCCTGTACGCAGATGACCTGGTCCTCCTTGCGCACTCCCGAGATGCAGCCACCCTAAACCTCCATCTATCTGAGGACTTCAGGAATATCCAGGCCTGGCTCACCAACCAGAAGTTGGTCCTCAACCAGAAAAAAATTGCAGTCCATGCTCTTCGGCTCCTCAGCTAAAATTCGCACCTCTCCAGTCCCTCTGCTAATCAACTGCGCAGACGGCACTTCCCTCCACACTGCGACCTCCGTCAAATATCTCGGGGTGACACTCAACCCCCAACTGGACCTTGGGAGTCACATCCTCAACATCTGCAAAGGAGTAAACGGAAAGCTGGGGCTGGCCTATAGGGCCAAACACAACCTCACCCTTGCCGCACGCCTGGCCCTTGCCAAGGGGATGTTACTCCCTTCCCTAAGCTATGGACTCCACCTATTTGAGCGCACCTCAAAAGCCCTCCTTACTAGATGGAATACGACGTACAACAACATTTGCCGTTTTGCTCTGGCTGCCCCCCGCCTCACTCATCGCTGCGATCTTTATGAGAAATTAGGCTGGCTATCCCCAACCAATCACCTAAACTTTGGTATAGGGTGCCATGTGAGCAAAGTGATCAGCACTGGCTCACCCCCGGGGTTAGCCCAGCTCCTCTCCCCAGCTGACTGCTCACCCCTAAGGTCCCAGGGTCCTGGGATACTAAAAGTACCCTCAACCCGCACTCTTATGGGTGAGAAGGACTATGCCGCACATGCCCTTAAGCTCTGGAACTCCTTCCCTGAGCAGGTACGCACCGCCCCTTCCCACAAAAGCCTCGGACCTCCTTGTGGGAGCATCTTAAACTGGCCTCATGCTGTGAATGCCTAAAGCCTCCCTAGCTATAAGCCCTGGACACTGGACACTGTAGTCCCTCTGGCACTCTGCTTCAGGAGCTATATTTATTTAAACCATATCGGATGTCAGTTTCCCTGACCAGCTCCTCCTCTGTTCCACTTTATGCTACAGACAGTCAATGTTGTTCAATGTCAACTCACTATGTATTCTATCCTCACTGTCTTGCTCTGTATATAGCCTGCAGCTTATCGACTTACTGTACCTAACCTTCAAGTGTATATGTAATCATTTCAACTAGTGTGAGACGTAGCCGTTCTCTTAACTTTTGCTGTATTGTTGTACTCTGTATTACCTGTATTACCTGTTTGTACTCTCCCGGGTCGTTCCTGAAAATAGGCATACTACTTGTCTAGTGTACTTACCCGGTTAACAAAAGCTAAATAAAAAAATAAATACCGACAGGATAGAAAATAAAAAAGCAGCACACACCAAGAATAGCGAACAACTTATTTACTGAATAAACACAGAAACATAGACAATGAATGCAGGAAAAACACAAAGGTCCATCCAGTCTTCCCCAGTTCCCTATTTAGCCATGAGGACTACTGTTCCTCCAGGGCCCTAGCCTTCCAACCTCCCATTCTCCTCCTCTATTCTGATGCCCAGAGTAATCCTTATACTCTTCCTTCTGCCTCAGCCATGCCTAAAACCACTAGCAGTTTTTGCACCCACCACTTTGGCAAACAGCCTGTTCCTTGGCTCCACCATCTTTTTGTAAAATAGTATTTCCTCACATCCCTGGTGAACTTCCCTACTGTTAGCTTCCTCTCATGACCTTGTGACTAAGATCTGGTATTCAAGTTAAACTGTTCCCTGCAATTCACCCTGTCATTCCTTTTAGAAATTTGAAGGTCACTATCATATCTCCTCTCTCCCTTCCGGGCCTTGTGCATAGGAAGGCTGAATGGGTACCTAGTCAGCATTCCTATGCACTTTGTTCAATAAATAAATTGTTCTCCAATATAGGTGTCTGTGCTGATTTTCTGTTTTATTTCCTAACAATGATGGATGCCAGAAATATGAGCTCTGAAACCTGTGGCTGACAATCCTACTTAATTCTTCTCCGATTTGCTGAATTTGTCCTACCTGCTGCTGATTTCATGTTCTTGGCACACAACTGAACATGAGGATACCTTTTTTGTCTGGTGAAATGCTGATAGAGACCAGTTGAGATTACAGAAGTGGAAAGCCTTGGGGCACAGGACCCAGGGCAAGCATGAGGACCAACTGTTAGCTCATGGGCCTGAATAAACTGAAACAGATAAAACAAATATTTTCAAGGCTGCTGATGGAGATGGAAGAGTTGAATAACACAACCCAGTGTACAGCATCATAAGTGGTAGACCTGCAACAAATAATGAATTAGGCCGAGATACATGTGCACATGATGGAGGGCACCAGAGATAGCCTGAAAGCAAAGTTATGGAAGACCTAAAGATCAGGATCCTGCAGACCTAGGTGGAACACTTGGCAAACCACAGCTGGGGGAACAACTTATAGTTTGTAGGGATCCCAGAAGAATGGAATGAAGGAACCCCACAACATTTCCACAATTGCCAGCTCTGCTTCATTATCATCACTGGACAGGCCAACTGGAAATTGAGCGTGCCCACAGATCTCTGGCATTGGCCACCAAAATGAGGAGTTCTCATGTCCTCTACTGGCAAGTTCCTCTGGTTCCCAGTAAAAAAACAATGTTGCAACTTGCCAAGGAGTGTGGACCTCTTTGCTTAATCTAAATTTGGCATAACACCTCTCAAGAGCCTGCCCAGTGGCACGGAGGGCTGAGGCATCATCCCTTAACTCCTGCTACACCGGTGACCTGTGCTCGTAGTGCAAGCAGGTCACCAGTAGTTGGCCAGGGAGGGAGAGGATTGAGCATCCAGGGGACAGCTCTCCTCTTCCAGGGAGGATGGGGAACAGAGACTGGCACCTGCCTGACACCTAGTGGAGGCCGGGTGTTGGCACGCCATTTCCTGTACTGTGGGGCTCAGAGGCAGAGCAGCCGACTGGTGTGATGCATGCCGAAACACGTGCAGCTCAGCCATTGTTGGAACTGCACTTTCCCCTCCACAGAAAATGGAAAACTGGTCCCTGTCAAGCTGGATGTAGGCCATTCTCTGCAGGCACTGCCCCCAAGAAGGAATCTCCCATAACTGGATCCAATCTTGGCGGGTAGAGGGGGGCTCCCCGCCAGTCTGCCACAGAAGGTAAGCCATGTGAGAAGATGGGAGGTAAGCCTGAAGGTTGGGGGATGGGGCTGGGAGGATGGCAGAAATGTAAGCCAACTGGGGCAGGGGAGAAAAAAATGTATGAAAAAAAATTACTTCTCTCGGGGGGCAGGGGCACCAATCCTTTATGGAGGTATGGCACAAGATCTTACTATAAGGATATTAGGTGACATGAAATATCCCACCACACTGTGTATCTGCAGAAATAGAGTCCCTCATAGTTTTGACTCACTGGCCTCTGCTGAAAACTTCATCCACTGGAGCTGGTGTGAATCACTTAGTAAGGGTGCTAGGATCCATGCTGTTCACCGGTACCACAATCAATAGACACATCAGTAGTTAAGGCAGTGCAGATTGCAGACTCATCTCCAGACATATGGCATTTTACTTGTCACCTGGCAGACCCACCTTAAGTATCAGAGTCCTATGTGGAGATGAAAGCCAGAGCACATATTTAGCCACTGGTTCCCAGGAGCCATCAAAGGAGGGGTATAAAGGGATGCCATCAGTTTCCCCTACCTCAGTGCCTAAGGAGCAATGTCAGAGCCATAGAACCAGCAGAGAGACTAGGGCCTTATCGCAAAGGCTATCCCTGCAGTTCAATGGGTGGGAGCTACCAGCCACACCCACCCCCTTCCTAAGCTATTTAAGTCATCTTCCTCCAGCCTCATTCTGAATCTCTGTTTCTTTGCTGCAACTGGAAGCTGTGTTGGAGCTCTCCCAAACCCCCCGTGTTTGTCTTTCACTTTCCCTTTGTGTTTTGGGGCTTTCTGTTCTGTTTGGCCTTTCAGTGGCTTCCTATATTAATAGTTTGGAGAGAAGACTGGTTAGAGGAGACTCGAGTCTAATGTATAACTGTATAACATTTTGAAAACAATTACTTAATAGCTGACATGGCTTTTGTGCTGAGCCAAACAGGTAATGACCATAGTGGCCATAATAAGCAAATTAGGACCAAACCTTATAGGACCAATAAAAGAGGGGCATATTTTACACAGAGAGTGGTGAATCTATGGAATAGGTTGCCTCAAGAGGTTGTGGATGTATGTAACAGGGTACAGGAGGGTAGCATCTTTCAAAAAAGGTGTACAAGAACAAGGGGGCATGATATGAGGGTAGAGGAGGGTAGGCTCAGGGTCAATGTGAGGAAGTACTTTTTCACAGAAAGAGTAGTGGATGCATAAAACAGCCTCCCTGTGGAGGTGGTGGGAGCACAAATGGTAGGGTAATTCAAGAATTCATGGGATAGACATAAGAGTACTCTTGCAATAGAGAAGAGATGGTGAGCCGCAGATCAACTAGGATCTGTGGTATTGCATTAGGTAGGGGTAAAAGATCAGATTAGGTGGGCCACAGGGTCCTTATCTGCCATCACCTTCTATGTTTCTGTGTAGTCACCCATAGGATAGAGATTGCAAACAGCCAAAGTATCCAAGTATAACAGTCAAACAACACTTGTTAAACTGGCTTCAGACTATGAACAATTTTGCACAAGCATAACTCTTCACTAAGTTGTGTACGCTTATTGAACAGAAACAGGACACAGGCTTCCGCCCAGGACATAGTACAGCCACTGCTCTCCTGGAGTTCTCCCAATACCTGTATTCTGCTCTTGACTCCAGCAACCTGGCCAGTGCAGTGTTCATTGACCTCTCCAAGGCCTTTGACACTGTTTGTCACCCCCTCCTACTCGACTCTCTCCACCAACTCGGTTTCTTTGCTGGTCCCCTTGCCTGGTTTTCCAGCTACCTCTCTGCAGAATCCCAGCATATAAAAATCAACGGCTCCCTCTCCAACATTTGACCCATTAGCTCTGGGGTCCCACAGGGCTCAATCCTGGGTCCCATTCTCTTCAGTCTCTACCTCAACACTCTCCCCTACTCCTGAAATAGCAAGATGCTCCTCTATGCAGACGATGCAGTTCTCTTTGCCTTACACCCAGATCCCTCCACTCTCCAATCGTCCCTTCAACTTGCCTACAACCAAACAGAAAGGTGGTTTTTTGATCACAGACTAGTCATAAACCTTAAGAAAACCAAATCAATGCTCTTCTCTCACCACCAAAATAAAGCTAGAAGTGACCACCTCCTGATTACCCCCAACTCTAAGATCCCATTAGAGCAAGTGCCCACATACAAATACCTAGGCATCACCTTCAATACTACCCTCACCTTCCACACCCACATCAATGCTCTTTCCTCCACCATAAACTCTTGGATTGGACTACTTTACTGTCATAGGGATTGCCTGCCCCTCGCTGCCCTCCGGCTTGCCATCACCTCCTCCGTCCTGTCCCTAGTGGACTATGGCTTGCCCATCTATGTTGCAGCTGATAACACCACCCTCTCTAAAATCCAGCTCTCCATCAATAAGGACTGTAGGCTCCTGACCGGAGTCTCCAGCCGCACCCACACCTGCCTGCTCTATTCCTCCGCCAACCTTCTCAACTTCGAGGAACGTCTGCAGTATCAGACCTGCCTTCTTGCTAAGAAATCCCTGCTTGGACTGTACCCCCCTGGAGTCTCTGCCTCCCTACCAGGGTCATCCTCATCCATTTCCACCCACAGCTCTGTTAAAGTCACCTTCAAAGTGCCCAGAATCAAGACCTCCCTCACTCAGAGATCCTTCTTTTATCGAGCCCCTGCCTGGTTCAACTCCCTCCCTACCTGCATCACCAACACTGCCAAACTTGGTCCCTTCAAAACCACTCTCCAGAACTGTCTCTTTAATGTCCACTGCTGTAGGTGCAACTAACCCTGCCCCCCCAATCCTACTGCAGGACCTTTCCCTGCCTGGCCCCCTAATCTCGACAGGGTCCCCTGGACTGCTGATCCATCTTCCCCCTATCTCTTTTTACCTACCCCTTTAGGTTTATACAAGGATGTATTCCACTGCAACTCCAGAGAAATTGTACATCTTTAATTGTAAATCTGTATTTTATACCAACATGTAACTGAGCGTATTCTGTGTTCAATGTCTGCACCTGTAATGTTGTCCAATGTTATATCTGCACAATATTCTATTGTCTTGCCCTCCCTGTGACTAGGTGCCTTTGTAAATTAGTCCCTGACTCAAAGGTTGTAAATCTGACTTGTTCAAATAAATAAATAAATAAAAGAAAGGCTATGCCTGCAGTTCAGTGGGCAGAAGCTGCCAGCCGTACTGCAGTTTCTGAGCTATTTAATCCAGTTTCCTCCAGCCTCATTTGAAAGCACTATTTCTTTGCTCCACCATCCTCCCCATCTACTCCAGTGGTGTGTATCTCCTTGGAGCTGCTTCCTAAGGCACATTTAGACTAAAGAAATGATGTTGCAATGGCACCTCTATGGGTGGAACCCTCCTCAAGAGGGTTACTTTGCCTTCATGTTACCCCAACAGGGTGGTAATCCCCCATGGGACGTAGAGTGCCAGTGGCCAAAGTATCCATGTATAATTAGTACAACCACATATAACAACACGGTCATTCAACTACCTTCAGATTATCAACAATTTTACACGAGCATAGCTCCTCACTAAGTTACCTACACCCACTGAACCAACAATTTGTCTTTGTTTCTGGAGGGGAACTTGTTTGCAGTTTTCTGGGTACCCATTATAGAGCCTGGAAAAGATTATTAATCAATGGAGCTCTTAACATTGGACCAGGCCCTAACTTAGGCAGCAATGGTGGTGCAGAATCCTCTGTTGCAAGGACACTCTTCAGGAATGGAGGATCCACCATCATAAGTGACAACTTGGCAGCAGAAGGCCATGTCAGCTGAAAAGGAAACATCATGCTGAAGGGGATCTTCATGAAACTGCTCAATCAGCCAGAATAGAAAGAAAAAAGCTGCCATGTACCAAAAGGAATTGTTTTTACTTATAGGACTTTACATAGAAACATAGAAACATAGAATCTGACGGCAGATAAGGACCGCTTGGCACACCCAGTCTGCCCATTTCCCTACCTACTGGATAAGCTGCAGATCCTAGTTAACCAGCAGCCTACTTCTTCCTACCCCTACCCCCTAGAATGGCATTATGACTGTCCCATGCATGCTTGAATTCCACCACTGATTTTGACTCCACAACCTCCTCCGGAAGGCCGTTCCATGCATCCACAACACTCTCTGTGAAAAAATACTTCCTTAAATTACCTCTGAGCTGCCCCCTCTATCTTCAAATTGTGCCCTCTTGTTCTTGCACACCTCTGTTTTTGAAAGATGCTACCCTCTTGGACTTTGTTGATTCCCTTGAGGTACTTGAACATTTCTATCATGTCCCCTCTCCCTCCTTTCCTCGAGGCTATACATATTAAGCTCCTTTCGTCTCTCTTCATATGTCTTCTGGTACAGACCCTGCACCATTTTAGTTGCCCTCCTCTGGACAGCTTCCATCCTGTCTATGTCTTTGCAGAGATTGGGTCTCCAGAACTGCACACAGTACTCCAGATGGGGTCTCACCAGCTGTCTGTACAGAGGGATAATAACTTCCTGTTTTCTACTGGTAATGCCTCTCCCTATGCATCCCAGTATCCCCCCAGCCCTCCTTGCTGCCCTCTCACATTGCTTGCCCACCTTTAGGTCATCTGATATGACTACCCCCAGGTCCCTTTCCATTTTTTTTGTTGTTAATATCTCACCCCCCATTGTGTACTCTTCCCCTGGGTTTTTGTTTCCCAGGTGCATTACCTTGCACTTCTTAGCATTGAATCTAAGCTGCCATACATTTGACCATTCCTCTAACCTTGCCAAGTTCCTTCTCATCCTTTCCACCCCACCTGTGCATCAACTCTGTTGCAGATCTTTGTGTCATCTGCAAAAGAGACATACTTTTCTTCCAGTCCCTCTGCAATGTCGCTTATAAAGACATTGAAGAGGACTGGTCCTAATACTGAACCCTGCGGTACCCCACTAGTAACCCTCCTTTCTTCTGAGTGGACTCCATTTACTATTACTCTCCGTGTCCTATTCTCCAGCCAATTCTTTACCCAGGGTGTCATCTTGGGACCCACTCCCAGGCTGGCTAACTTGTATATTAATCTTTTGTGTGGGACTGTGTCAAATGCCTTGCTAAAGTCTAGGTATCCATCTCTGAGCCTAAACTACTCAATCCTTCCCCTTTCCTATTTTCTCTTCCAGAGAAAGTGGATGCCTGGCTAATAGTGATCAGTCAACACCAGATGAACTCTTGGCTCCCAAGGACATGAGGTGCTCTGTATAAATGAAGGTAATGAAGTGGTTCAGATTGCTTTCATATAAGTAGCAGGTTATTTAAAGGAAGTGGAGGAGGGAAGAGGGAACCAGGAAGGGGGTTTGGTCAACCAAGGCAGAGACTTTTGTCCATTCAGTCTAAAATCAAATCTCTTGGATGAGGGGTCGTACTGAACTGGTAACCACCCCTTCCCCAAAAGGCTTCCTATAGTTGGGTAGTATGGATCTAAGGGTGTATGGGAAGAGTGGGAGGTAGTGGGCCTGTAAAAACCTCATGATACATGTCCCCCTCCACCAGGGTACAGCTGTGCAAACTGGTTTCTTTTTTGACAGTGTGACCAACTTGCTGGAGGGGATGCACTGGAGAATCTAGGAGCAGGTACAGATGGATGATTTTCCCCCAATTTTTTTAACCAGGAGTAGCACACTAAGCTGAAAGCTTGTTTACAGGTGCAACCTGGGAGCACAGGGAAATTAAGTGACTTGCTTAGGGTCACACAGTAATCAAGTGGGTGCTGTGAGATTCAAACCCAGGTCTCTAGATTTGCAGTTCAGAGCCTTAAACCACTGTGCTATACTGCCTCCACTGTTCTTCTCCTACTGCCCACATTGAGACTTTGGCTATTTTAGGCCTCATAGGTTCATGGGGAGGCACATGTAGGATGAGCTGGTTTATCCAGTGTTTGAGGAGCAGTGATTCAGACAGAGGGTTTGGAATCATGGGTGTAGAATAGGGTCTGGCAGCCTGAGGGTCTCTCCTGGCTTTGCCAGAGATTATGTCTGTCTGTGGGAGTTCTCTCTTCCATTTTGTTTTGGCAGCTTTTTCTTCTGTATTTTTATGCCTTTGCTCAGCAGAGGGTATGCCATCCTATTAGGCAGTGAGAGGGATGGGAGTTAACATAGCAGAGATGTCTTAGGATTCCCTGTCGTTTCACTGTGGTACAATAATATACATGCCAATGAACAGAAGGCAGCAGAGTCATGAAGGGGATATGCTGGGTCCTGTTCTAGAGGGGCAAGCTCTTTTGTGGTTGGGTGTAGGATTGTTTTGAGAGAAATATTTTTGTTCAATGTTCATTGTTGTTATACTGTGTATTGTTATAATCCTGCAGGCATGCAATTATGAATTTCAAAAATCATAACAAGATGTAGACATGTCTTGAAAATAAATGGTGCAGCCTGCACAGGTCTAGCAGACATGGCATAACCCCATATAACTATTAGACATGGATGGGACTACTCTTATTTTTCTGTAGGCTCCTACCCTGTACCCTCACAGCAGAAAACAGAGGAGTTATGCCAACCTACAGGAGGTGGATTCACACTGGTGACATCATGGAGGAGGTATCTTGACCATAGCTGAGGAGGTGATGTGCTCTTTTACCTGGAACACGAAGGGGATGAATAGGCCAGTCAACATGAAAATATTCTATTGTATCTCTGCTAGTGGGGGGCAGATGTTGCCTTTTTACAGGAAACATACTGTACCTGTTAGCAGTGGAGACCAGAAAGATGTACAGGGAATGGGTGGATTTGGAAGCTCATAGTTATTGCAGCCAACAAAACAGTGATTTTCTTTTGTTATCCGACAAACGTTGTAATGGGGGGGGGGGGACATTGCAGGAAACACAAGGCAGGTTGGAGATACTTCAAGTGGATACCAGGCAGGTATGTTAGTGCTGGGAAATACTTACAGGCTGGTAGGGGATGACTCATTGTTTGGTTCTTCCTTGAATCACTTCCTGACTAAATTCAATACAGAGGACCAGCCTGTGTTGCAGGAGAAGAGTGATTTTAACCTGCTCCTTGGTCCCCTTATAGATCACAGCTCCAGGCACCAGGATAGTCATCCCATGGCAAGTGATAGTATCTGCCAGCTGAGGAAAGAGTATTTTCTGACACCTGGTGCCTGCTACATCCAACAGAGAGGGATTATTCCTTCTTACCAGCCACCATTCCTCAAAGACCTATATTGATTTCTTCTGCTCTGCATAATATGATAAAATTAAGTTTGAATTCTGCCACTGTAACTGCTGGAAGCACTGTAAAATCTCCATATGTATTATTAAATCTATGTATTCCTTCAGCATTCTGTTTTATTTTGGTAATTTGATGGTTTACACATTTATAGGTTCATAGGTTCATAGAAGTTTACGAGCACAGTAGGCAAATGAAAAATATGCCCTTTATTGTACTCGCCACCCTTATACCCTATGGGTGGAATTCAAATTTTTTTCTCCCCATAAAATCATCTAATCTCTGCTTAAATGTAGTTAAATTAGCACTATTAACAACCCTTTCAGGTAAGTTTTTCCACATTCCCACAACTCTTTGTGTATAGAATATACTCCTTTTTGTGGATATACATTTCTGACCTATGAGTTTATAACTATGACTCCTGGTCGATTTAAGGTTGGAAGCTGTTGTTAATCCTATTGTTGTTCTTAAATAGTCATCTTTTAGCATTTGAAATACCAAACGTAAATCTCCCCTTATTTGTCAATATTTGACAGAAAAAAGTTTTAGTTTTTTTAATCTTTCTTCATAACTTTTATTATGTAAAGCTGTAACTTTCTTGGTGAATCTACGCTGTACATCCTCTGCTGGTTTTAAACTCCCAATAGAAGTGGGGGCACAAAATTGGGAACAATATTCCAGATGAGGACGTACCAAAGTGGTGTAAAGTGGCATAATTACTTTAGAGTCTCTACTTTTGATATTTCCCAAAATTGAGCCAATAATTTTATTACATTTTTTAACATTAATTATATTATTTCTATCAAAAGTTAAATTATTAAAGATTATAACGCCCCAATCTTTTTCTTCAGTTATACTCTTTAATAAAATATTGTTTAAAGAATAGTCAAAAGCCTTATTATTTTTGCCCAAATGTAAAACTTTGCATTTATCTACATTGAAAAACATTCCATATGTATTTGCCCAATGTGATAGATTATTTAGATGTTTTTGCATTAAACACTTATCATACATGGAGCTTATCAAGCTACCAATTTTAGAATCATCGGCATACTTTGAAACCCACATCTTGTCAGTTGTAGGCACTGTGGAAACTAAAATATT
The DNA here is from genome assembly GCA_016271365.2 of Neoceratodus forsteri. Taxonomy (NCBI): domain Eukaryota; kingdom Metazoa; phylum Chordata; order Ceratodontiformes; family Ceratodontidae; genus Neoceratodus; species Neoceratodus forsteri. Next base: position 590,085,691 of record CM028133.1, on the reverse strand, counting down.
AAATAATATCAGACCCAGAACAGAGCTCTGAGGAACTCCACTAGTCACCATCCCACATCAGATAGATGACCTTTAACTGATACCTGCTGGGTCCTTTTCTCTAACCATGATTGTATCCAATTTATAATATTAAGCTGTAGTTTGATTCTGACTAGTTCTTGTAATAAAATATTATGTGATACTTTGTCGAAAGCCTTGGCAAAGTCCAAAAATATCACATCCACCGGTATACCCTTATCCAAGGCAGCACTCACAGGTTCAAAAAACTGCAAAAGATTAGTCAATACAGATCTCTCAGTCATGAATCGATGTTGAAAAATGTCAGCTATATTATTCCTTTCTATATGGTTAACAATATAGGTTTTAAGCAGTCTTTCTAAAATTTTACCTATGATAGAAGTTAGACTTATTGGGCGATAATTGTTAGGATCATGTTTATCCTCCTTGTGAATAGGAATAACTAAAGCTTCTCTCCAGGCCTGAACAACTTTGCATTCAAGAATGGATGCATTAAAAAGCACTGTTAGTGGACCAGAAATTGTATGACTGATTCCCTGTAAAAATATAGGAGGAATGCCATCAGGACCGGAAGAACTGTTAGATTTCAAGGATTTAATTATTTTTTCAATCTCCACATTTGTAAAGACAGGACAACTAATGTTGTTCACAAGAAATGGGCTTCTTATAACTTCCTTGGTTTCAAAAACGTTTAAAAATTGTTCATTTAGTATTGTAGCAGTGACGGTTTCATCAAAAATAGAAATATCGTTAATACTAAAGGGGCCTATAGATTGATGACTTCCTTTCAAGGAACCAATATAGTTATAGAACTGTTTTTTATAATCTCTGACTTATGTAACTAAATTGAGTTCTACTCTTGATTTAGAAAATTTAATCATATTTTTTAATTTCTTAACAGCAGTTTTGTACTTGTTCAAGAAACTAGTAGATTTACTTTTAATATATTTTCTATGTAGTTTCCTATTTTTAACTAGTTGTTTCTTAATATTAATGGACCACCAGAGAGGAACACGTTTATTTCTACAGTACTTAGTTCTATAAGGAACCCAGGTAGAAAGACAGGTGTTAATTTTATTATTAATTTTTTCCCAGATTTGTAATAATTTCAGGTTATTGAGTTCAGTATCCCAATTCCATTTTGATAAAAAATAATTTATTTTAGTGTAGTCTGCTTTGTTAAAATTTTTGATCTTAGTAATACCCTTGATATGTGATAAATCAGTCTTATATTGAAATTTCACAATACAATGATCTCTATCTCCCAAAGGTGGAAGTACTTTTATGTCTTCTATTTTCTCATCAACATTTGTGAGGACAATATCCAAGATATTTTTTCCTCGAGTCGGTTCTTTAACTATTTGTTCCAAATTAGATTGAATGAATACATCAATAAACTTAGTTTCAATATTAGAATCTGATGCATAATTGTCCCAATTATCAGTTGGAAGATTAAAATCACCCACCAGTATATAGGAAGTATTTATTTCTACCCCGATGATTTTCTCAATTAAATCCTGGTTCTCATCAGATGAAAGATTGGGTGATCTATATATTAAACCTATTATTAATAGTCTATGTGGCAAATTGATTTTGACCCATAGACTCTCATTTGTACTTATTTTGGTATTTATTATATTTGCCTTCAAGTTTTCCTCAATGTATAATATAATACCTCCACCCTTTTTGTTTTCATTTCGGTTCTTTTGAAATTTATTATACCCCATTATATCAGTATTCCAATCACCATCCCGGTTCCAGGTTTCAGTTGCTCCCCATACTGATATATTTTGTGATTTTAAAATATATGTAAGCTCTACTTTTTTATTGCATAAGCTTCTAGCATTAGTCAATATAACATTTAAGTTAGTTTTAAGAGTGGAGCTAGATATATTTGAGACTGTCAACTGTTGGTTACTTGAAATTTTGGGATTTGGGAGATGATTTTGTGAATTAAGTTCTAGAGTTGTATTATATACATACAGCTCCCCCTTTACTGGAAGTTTAAACAACTAGTAATGGAAAGGCCTATACATTCTCCCAATAGTTTGCTACCTCTCCTACTGAGATGAGGACCATCCCAACAATAGAGATTTGGTTTACCATAGTAATCTTCCCAATGGGTGATGCATTTTATGTCCTGTTTCATACACCAGCCTCTTAACCAGTTATTAATTTACCTTAATTTACATTGCTGAGCAAACTTAGCTCTTGGAATTGGTAAGATTTCGGACAGCAGCACCTCACACCCTAAATTTAATAATTTATTAGTTAATGCTACATAGTCCTCTTTTAGTTTTTGATTAGATTCATAAAGTACATTATTAGTTCCTACATGAACAATTACTAAAGGATTAGAACCATAATTGTGTAGTATAGTGTGAGACATCTGTGTAATATCTGAAATTCTTGCTCCCCTGAAACTAGAAAGAGTTCTATTAGCATTATCTGGATTACAAATTATCCTATCAATATGTTTTATAATGGAGTCACCTAAAACTATTACTTGTCTCTTTATGTCGCCAGCTTCATCTTGTATCACCTCGGAATTAGTACAAGTTTCCAAATCTAGTAAAATCAATGGATCATCCTCATGAAAGTAATGATTGATAGGTTCACTAACATCAGTATTGGGTTGCACTATACAAGAAGAAAAAACAGAGTTTAACTCTTGATTTGAGACATCTGACTTACTTACAATGAGTTTTGTAGTTTTTGAATTATTGGTATTATCAAAAATGACAGTTTTTGTTATTTCTGAAATATTGGCTTTAACAGAAATACATGTCAAGGGATTAAAAAAATTAAAAATTGGAACCATATATTGGTCTGCCCTTCTTCCCTTTTTGGCATTTTTTTGACTTTGTAAAATATACCAGTCTTCATCTGCATTATCTGGGGCATCCTCTTCTCTTGTTCTTTTTACCCTTTTTTTGAGTTTTAGGGACTATTTCAGTAGTTACTTCAGATAGAGTAAGGGATTCATTAACACTTTGACCCTTAACTAGTATTTTATATTGTTTCCCCTGTTGTTTTGACTTTTTAACAACTGTTCTGCGCTTAGTAGGCTGAGAAGTATTGTTATTTTGATTCTTAAATCTACTAGACATTTCTTCTTTACTTTTTTCTAAGGACCTCAATCTACTATTAAAGAGCTCTAATTTAGCTGTTAAATCTTGATTCAACTTGCATTTAATACAAGTGAAGGGTAATATAAACTCCTTGACATTAGTTAGTAGGTACATAGTACAGGATTGACATCTGTACCCAAAGCATTCTTTATTTGTTTGAATAATGTCACCCATGAAATTTATGTGTGTAACACCTACATTTACACCTACTTCAATTGCTATCAAACATTGTTCTGAAGTATGTGTTGACCAGGACTGTCCATGCCATCCAGCAGATCAAGGAAATTCTGGTTGACAAGCAGAACTATTCCACCTTGCTCTACATGGATGACCACCTAGTGTTTCTTTCTACCCATAAAACAGTGCTTCTTCTCTTATGGCCCTCCTACAGAGGATTTCTTGCATATCAGGTTTAAAGGTGAATTAGAATAAGACAGAAGTGTTTCTCCTGAATAATGGGTGTCCAGAGCTACCTTTGCAACAGTTTGGACTAAAGTGCATGCTGGACTGAATTTCATATTCAGGGATGAAGTAAATGTATCATTTGATCGTTTTTAATTTGCACTTGTTTGGAAAAAAGTGAAGTGTTTGTTGACCCAAAACACAATAGACTTTGTCTTGTCAAAATTCATTATTAATTTGTGTTTATTACAGAGATTATTGAATCAACCCAGCCTACGCTGGAGGCCGACCTGAGAAAATTCAAGAAGGATCATGTCATCCGCATAGGCTAACACCATGCAGCTATGCCATTGATGTTTGGGGAATGAAACTTAGGATTATCTATATTCAAAAGAATAAGGTTTAATAGAAGTTAAATAAAATTAGTGCCAAAAGGCAACCTTGTTTCAGCCCATGATTGGCACTAAAGGAATCTATGACATTGCCTTTTAAATCATAGCTGATACAAGTGTTATCATGTCTACATCATTGAATAATGGGTATCAGTAAAATAAGATCTAAATCATAAGCTTTTAATTGTTCCACTAAATCATTCTTGTCTATTGAGTCAAATGTTAGACAGGGAGCTAGCAGGACAGATCAGGAGGACCTGTGAGAAGGGTAGTGTGGTGATTGTGGGGGACTTCAACATGCCAGGAGTGGACTGGTGTACACCATCAACCAGGAACAGAAGGGAGCAGGTACTGCTGGATGCCTTCCAGGACAGCTTCCTGCTGCAAATGGTCAGTGAAACCAACCAGGTTATGGAATACCCTTGACCTTGTGCTGGGAAATGGGGACTTAGTGAGAGAACTTACAGTGGAGGAACCACTGTCAGGGAGTGACCACCACTCAGTATGACTCACATTGGAAATGGGCAAGGAAGGAGTGGAATCTGGCACAAGAGTACTGGATTTCAGGAGGGCTGACTTTGGGGGATGGGGGAAGTGGTAAAAGGGTATATGGCCAGAATTCAATCTAGTATGGACACTAACCAGAGGTGGGAGGTTATAAAGCTGGGGATAGTGGAGGCCACTAAAACCTGCTGCAAGGCCCAGAGCAAGAAGGCTAGGGCTAGGAAACTGAGCTGGTTGAGGAAGGAGGCCATGGAACAGGTAAGGAGGAAAACAGCTGCCTTTAGGAGGTACGAGAAAACAGGGAGGGGAAGGAGAGGGAGGAGTACTTGGCGGAATCAAAGGAGGTGACAAGGGCAGTAAGGGGAGCCAAGGCATCTATGGAACTCGGCTGGCACAAGGCATTAAGAAGGGGGAGAAGGACGTCTTTAGGTATTTGGAGAAAAGGAGCTGTAAGGACCACATAGTAAGGATTAGGAAGGAGGGGGTTGGGTGGAAGCAGGGTGCGATAAGGCAGAAGCACTAAATTATTACTTCTGCTTGGTATTTACTAAGGCGAAGGGGGGGACACCCAAGGGGGGAGGAAAGGCAAAAACAGGAGTGGAGGGGGTGACAGATGGGGAAATGATGGAAGGCAGATTTCGGGAAGGTTTGAAGGCACTGAGGGTGGACAAGGCACCAGACCCAGATGGCATCCACCCCAGGGTACTGAAGGAGCTGGCAGAGGTCCTTGTGGGATCTTTGGCAGACCTATTTAATGTCTCACTACATTTGGGGTGTGTACCTCAGGACTGGAGGATGGCTCATGTGTTGCCCCTCCACAAGAGTGGCCCCAAGTATGAACCAGGAAACTACAGACCAGTGAGCCTCACATCCATCATGGGTAAGCTAATGGAGACTATCCTAAATGACAGGCTGGTGGCCCTCCTAGAGGCCAAAGGACTACAGGACAGCAGACAGCATGGCTTCATATGGGGCAGATCCTGCCATACCAACCTGGTGGAGTTCTATAACTGGGTAGCTAGGCAACTGGACAGGGGCCATGCAGCGGATGTCCTGTATCTGGACTTCAGTAAGGCATTCAACTCGATGCCACATGGAAGGCTGGGAAGTAAGTTAGAAGGCACAGGGGTGGGTGCAAAGCCAGTGAGATGAGTAGGGAAGTGGCTTCAGGGAAGGCAACAGAGGGTGGTGGTGGGTGGGGAGCTCTCACGCCCAAGGGTAGTAATGAGCGGTGTTTCACAGGGCTCGGTGTTGGGACCAGCGTTGTTTGGGATATTCATTGCAGACATATCATTGGACATCAAGAGCAAGATCAGTCTGTTTGCTGATGATACAGAGGTAGAAGCGGTGGTGGATGACCTAGAGGAATGGCAGGGGTTGCAGGATGATCTGGCAAAGCTTGAAACCTGGTCAAACACCTGGCAACTGGGGATTAATGCCAAAAAGTGCAAGGTGCTGTGTTTTGGGATGAAGAACCCAAGGAGGAGTTACCAGCTGGGGGGAGTGCAGCTAGCCCAGACAGAACAGGAGGAGGAGAAGGATCTGGGGGTGCTCATTACAGGGTCAATGAACAACTCGGCACAATGTAGGAAGGCAGCTGCAAAGGCCAACAAATTGCTGGGTTGTAGTGCAAGGGGTATATCCTCGAGGAGGGAATAGGTGATTCTGTCACTGTATAGGTCATTAGTTAGACCACACCTGGCGTACCGCGTGCAGTACTGGTGCTCGTATCTGAAGAGGGACATTAAGTTACTGGAGGGGAATGCAGCGCAGGGTGACAAAGATGATCAAGGGGCTGGGGGACTTATCATACGATAGAGGGCTGAGGGAGTTGAACATGTATTCGCAGGAGGAGAGGAGGGACAGGGGGGCATGATTGAAATCTTTAAGTGCATGAAAGGAATAAACAAGACAGGTACAGAGGGTCTGTTCAAAGTAAGGGAGGAGAGGGACACCAGTGGCCATGATATGAGACTGGAGGGAGGGAGGAAGGTTCAGGAGGGAGATGAGGAGACACTTTTTTACAGAGAGGGTGGTGGCTGGGTGGAATGCATTACCTGCAGAAGTGGTATCCAGTAGAACAGTGGACTGCTTCAAAAGGGGATGGGACAGGACAAGGGGAGGGTCAATGAAGGGGAGGGGTGGAAGGGAGGGGTAGCTGCAGAATAAGGGGTGCTTGCTGCACATTCAAGCAGACTTGATCGACCTCTAAGCCTTTATCTGCTGGCAAATTTTATATGCTCGTATGTTCATATGTTGCCTTGAAATCAAAGAAGTTTGCATATAGTTGAACCTTTTTCAATTGTGTGTATTTTTCAATATGTGACAGTGTAAATATGTGATCAGTTGTACTGTAGAATGGTTTGACCTAAATCCTGCTTGGAGATCAGAAATCAAAGCTGTACCATCCACTCACTTTTGGAGCTTTTTAGAATACCTTTCTTTTTAAGTTTCAATACAGAATAAAGGAGACTGATATGTTTAAAATTCCTAAGATGTTTTGTATCTTCTTTTCTGTACTGAAGAATACTTGCATTCCTTTTTCCAACTAGGTGGACTAAAATGATATTTTAAGCATTTATTAGCATGGGGAACCAGATGTTCAGATGTGATTTATAGACATTTACTGGTACACCATCTATCCACAGCACTTTGTTGGATTTACTTGTGTCCATATCATCTTCTACAGCTTCTAGGGTGAAGCATAACAGCTCAGATTCTACAATACAAGAATTTAATGACAGTGATGATATGTATGTGGGGTTTGGATCATAAAAAAGCACACTAAAATAACCAACCCGTTTATCTGCAAGAATATACTTAGCAAGATTTGCTTCAAAATTTTGATAGCCCTTTGCTACTAGCTTCCCAAACAAGTTGGAGTCCTTCTTTATTACTACCATACTCATTAGTTCTCATAATTTATCATGATATTTTTTCCTTTTGATTTCTAGAATAGTGTTATAAGACTTTCTAGTTTTATAAGCTCTGATAAATTCTCTCTGGAAGGATTACTTTTCACATATCTAACTAGATTAGGAGACAGTATAGCACAGTGGGTTGAGGTTCTGAGCTGCATATCTGGAGACCTGGGTTTGAATCCCACAGCCACCTAGGTGCATACTGTGTGATTCTAAGCAAGTCACTTAACTTTCTTGTGCTTCCAGGTCACATCTGGAAACAAACTTCAGCTTAGTATGCTGCTCCTGGTTAAACAATGTTCTCTTTCCATTAGTTAAGTTTTTCTTTGCATTTTTACATATACAGTTAAGCCAGATAACAGTTTCTTATTTATCCTTTCTTTGAGTGTATAGCACAGACATGTTCATGAATAATTTTAATAACTGAGCATATGCACCTTGGGGGAATTCACTTTCCCTGACAGATTTATAGTTTCCCTTAAATATAACATGTTTTCAAACTGTTCTTTAATGAGAGTATCCTTGAGGATGTGTTTTTTGCATACACTTCTGATGTAGGACCAGGAGCATATGGATACATCATTACCTTAAGATTATTCATATTGAGGTTAATAGTAGTTACTAGTGGGGCATAGTCACTTTCCACCTCCATTTCTATTTCAAAATCCAGTGTAATACCCAAATCCACCATGAAATTAATTACATAATCAATGACACTTCTATCATTGAAGCTAAGAACTGTGAATTTACCTTTCCTATCATCTAGTGCATAACCAGGGGTCAATTTTAACATTGTGTTACTAGCCCAAGACCTAGTGGAAATTGACCAGGGCTAGAGGAGTAACTCACTACTTGTCTGTCTTCACAAGTGCAGGTTTTCCATGGGTGTTGATAACTTAAAAAAGTCCCTACTTTAACAGGCGCTAGTCCTCATGCTAATCTTTCTCAGTATTCCAGATGGCCTGGTGTGTTTAACAGCTCATTAAGAGCAACTATTCCACAAAAGACTAAATGTGAGTCATTATCCCTCCACTGTTAAGACTTTCAGCTAGTGTCCAGGCTGTGATTAAGGGTAGAGTGCTGTTAAGTCATCAGTTTCCAGTTTTCTGAACATGTCTCTGTCTAATGATTTGTCCCACATTATGAAGACCAGTGCCTCTCATTTCCCTACATTTTGAGTGTCTTTATCCAGCATGATAAATGATCTATTTAGCGTGATGCCCAGGTGGTGTTTCTCTCTAACCCAGTAAACAGTGCTCCTCCTCTTATGGCTGTTCTACTGAGGATGTACTGCATATTAGGTTTAACGGTGAATCAGAATAAGACAAAGGTACTTCGAATGATGGATGTTCAGTGCTACCTTTTCAACAGTTTGGAATAAAGCAGGTGCTGGGGGGAATCTCATATTCAGGAATTAAGTATTGTGGAACATAGCTGAAATTTTCACCATTAATTGCCCCCCTTTGCTGGTTGAACTAGAAGTGGAATGTGACAGGTGGAAGCATCTAAACATTTCCATGGCTGGGAACATTGAGGCACTACGCATGATTACTGCCCCAAATCTTCTTTACAGGATCAGCCACCTTCCACTGAAGAACCTATAGGTCTTATTTTCCAAAATATGTGAACTGTCTCTGGATGCTCTGTAGAAGGGGAAACATCCTAGGTACAGGAGACAGAAGTTCAGAGCACACTGGAGGCATGAGGGTTGGAAACACCTGTGGATCCAAGGGTACCACACGGGTTATCTGGGAACTTAGATGGTCCATGGGGCTTTACAATACATAGAGTCCTCCCACCAGTAGGATAGTATGGAGTCACAGCAAGTGGCAGGTTATATCCTGAGATCTTGCTTATATGATACATAGATTCATAGACAGTGTCGGCAGATAAGGGCCTATGGCCCACCCAGTCTGCCCATTTGAGCTTGTAAGTTCAATTTACATTTTCCTATAAGTCTGTTGCCCCTTACCCCTGACCTCCAGAATTTCTTTATGTCTATCCCATGCATTCTTAAATCCCGTTATTGTTTCAGCCCCCACCACTTCCTCTGGCAGGGTGTTCCACTTGTCCACCACGTGTTCTGTGAAGAAATTCTTCCTCACGTTTCCTCTGAATCGTCCTCCTTCCAACTTCATCCCATGCCCTCTAGTCCTGGAACATCTTTTTCACTTAAAAATAGTGTATTCCTGCACCCTGTTCCTCCCTGTAAGATACTTGCATGTCTCTATCATATCCCCTCTCTCCCTCCTCTCCTCCAGGGAGTACATGTTCAGTTCCTTCAACCTGTCTTCATAGGACTTGTGATGCAATCCATGCACCATCTTTGTTGCCCTCCTCTGAACCTTCTCTATCCTGTCTATGTCCTTACGTAGGTAAGGTCTCCAGAACTGTACACTGTACTCCAGGTGGGGCCTCACTAGTATCTTGTATAGTGGAATTATGACCTCCCTTTTCCTGCTGGTGATGCCCCTGCCTATGCATCCCAGCATCCTATTTGCTTTACCTGCTGCCTTGTCACACTGTTTCCCTACCTTGAGGTCATCAGAGATGATAACCCCAAGGTCCCTTTCCTGCTTGGTGCATACTATATCCTCACCCCCAACTGATATATTGTGCCAGGGTTTTTGTGCCCCATATGCATTATCTTGCACTTTTTTGCATTGAATTCTTATGGGTAAGAAAGTAGGCACCCAATTATAAAAGTCATGGTTCATAACTGGAGGAGGTTGGAAAAGCATCTGCAGATGATGTTAGCCCCTTTACATTGAGCTCCTTCATAGGGCAACCCCATTTGTAAGATGAGGGAGAATGGCTGATTGGCTTCTCTGAAAAAAAATGTGGGAATAAATATGTTAGAGGATCTCCTTAACCTAGACCAACAGTTATTGGCTTCATATGGGACCCTCTCTAACAAATATGAACTCCTCACAACAGATTTCTGGAGCCATAGTACCTGCAACTCCAAAATATCTCACTGCACAAATATCTCACTGAGAGTTATTGTCCCACACAGGAGGAGGGATGGACACTCATAGTGACTATGCACTCAAGGAACAAGGACAGGGTGGGGAAGATGTATGTACTGTAGCACTCAGTGACTCAGACCCTCCAAGGACTCTGAAGGTACAAGAGGATTGGGAACAGGATCTGGAGTCAATAACACATTCAATGGACCTACACACCCATACTAGTGGTATGCTTGTGCAACTATGATAACTGTTTGGCCATTCACACTCTCTGTTCCGAGGGGAATTAGCACCCTGTAGGGGTACTGAAGGCAAGGAACCCTTGAGAAGTTCCACCCCTAGAGGTGTCATGGGAAAGATTCCCTTAGCTAATTGTACCTTAGAAAGGAGCCCAAAAAAGAGTATTAATGACTAAACGTTGACTATGAGGTTGAGAAACAGATTGACATCAGCATAATAGCTGAAGAAACTCAAATAAGATGTGCCATTTGTCAGGACTGCACTGATTATAATGGATTGCACTGATGACATTATGGATTCCTAAGGAGAGAGATAATGGTGAGTAGGGCCACCATCCAACAGCAGAACCTTCCTAAGGAAACTAGGGAATATACTATTAACAACTAACCACATATTATGACCTTTGGCATGGAGGAGAGGAAAAAAACCCTTTTAAAGGGGGAAACCTCTAGGGATCCAAGGTCTAGGTCACCTTTGTTCTATGCTTTAGGGTATTTTGGTTAGTGACAGTTCTGCTGCTGCAATTTAGAAGGCCAATTCAGAGGTGGAAAATATTCCAGTTTTGGGGACAACTCTCTCTATTCTTCTACCGAGAACACCTTGAAGAGTTGTGAGATGCCTATGCAACATGGGATATATGATGTGCTACCTTTAAGGCAGGAGGAGGAGAGTGACAACCACTGAGCCACTCAGCCAGCCTACCAACAGAAGAAGAAACAGGGTGAATCAGAGGCAGTAGTGGGAAAAATAACTTAGAAGGTGCCTCCGAGCCCACTCGGTTAGCTAAAGGGGCCCAGAATGATGAGGCCCCACCCTTCGCAGCTGAAGTCTTAAATTCTACATCAAGAGGTGCCGCAATGAGTTAGACAACTGAAGCTCTGCCCAGAGAGAGGACACTCCCACTATGGGCCAGATGAGAAGAACCCTGCCCCGAGTTTCATATGCTCAAGATGCAGACTTCATGGGTGCAGAGCAAGACCATCAGCTGCAGGGCAAGCCTTGAGTCAGAAAAGGTAATGGTTATGGTTGGCATGCCTCTGATTTATGAGAGAGAGCATGAATCAACTTCAATGGGCCAGATAGTAGTAGGCTGGGTAAAGTCAGTGGCTGTAGATTAGGTAACAGGTTATTGATGAGGAGGCTGGGCTAAGTCAACCGCTGTAGATTAGATAGCAGGTTAGTGATGAGGAGGCTGGGTGAAGCCAGATGCCTGGGAGAGGTAGGAGCTGCAGTGCAAGCTGTATGATACTAGTAGCAGCCAGCAGAAAATAAGTTAACCAGTTCCATTAAGAAAGCCAAATTAATGGTGACATAGAAGGTAGGTGTTTAGGTAGTGAGATGCTGTGATGCCAGTGATTGAATCAATGAAGTTTAGCATAAATGCATCTATGAGGTTTAGCAGATGATTGCTATGGTTCCAGCATGAATAGCAAATTGATATGATCATCATGAATATACCTAAAATGCAATTAAGGCAGAGTTAGGTTATTCCAGTTGGAGTATTTGCAATTCAAGTAATGAAATGCAATGAATATCCTGAAGCCATGTAGGCTTCAAAGTTAATGTATTTATGCATGGATAACTAAAAAGCTATGTAGGCAAGGCAAAGGAGCAGGGCAGAATCACATAGCTTACGTAAAAGCATGTTCCTGCTACTTGGAGTCACAATGCCCTACTATGACATCACAGCACCCCGCTGTGGGAATAACAGGTAAGCCATGAACTGAGCACCATGAGACCAAACAACAACTGTAATGTTGGTAGGGTGGGAAACCCCCTAATAGAGGTGCTTGTACTGGCAAGGTCCCAGTTAAGGACAGAACAATATGATAGCAAGCCCAGAGTAAGGTAAACAAGTGGAAGCAAATTCATGAGTGAAGGTTCAGAATAGGTAAACTCAGAAATGTACTGCTAAAATGTCTGCAGCTGTAAGATGTGGCAGTATAATAAGCAAGCAATAATACCTGACAGGGTGGGCGGTATTCGGCAATTCCAGACTGCCCAGGGGTGTAATGAGGCCCGAAGCTGCAGGCGGAGGGCCTTATAGCCCCTGGAAGGTCTGTATGCTATACCACCACCCTGAGATATTGTGCTTAAAAAATGGGCCACTGAATGATATATGTTTGGGAAAAAAATCTTTGTATTTACATGTTAAAACTCTTACCTGTTTGGTTTATTTTGTAATCAAATAGTTCCTCTGCCTGTATTAAAACACTGTGTTTCTTTACACCTAGTTGTGTCTCAATGGAGCCTCCATAGCTCCCACTTTGGAGCTGGCTGTTATGGTTACCTCCTCCCAACCACACAGATACGTTCAGGGTTTAAGTTACAGTGCTTTTTATGTTTTCTTTACTTTATTAATTAATTAATTCAGTTTTATTCATGTGTTCAAATATTTTTTAACTATTTTACCCTACCCATCTCGATCGCTTGTTGATCGCGAATCCCCTCCTGCCGCTTCCATAGCACGCTGGCTGGTGTTCCGTGTTTCTGTTGGTTTACGTTTAACCGCATGTCGGAATGTCTAATTTTGCAGTGCTATTGGATGGGGAGATTAGGATAACTGTCAAACATGCTGCAGCTTTCGGTTGGATTGGGCACGTCGGCTAGGAGACATGAACGCTCTGATAGCAGCAGGATGTGGTAAGGTGCTACTTCTGAGCATTAATGATGAGTGGTTATAGACGCTGAGGTTGGTTTTGGAGTAGGCAAAGGATAACGTAACATGTGGCTATTAAATTTCAAAAGCAACAAGCAAAGTTTACTACGGGGCATAAAGCAGTAGAAGGAGTGTCCAGGGGAACTGTCACGCTCCACGCTCGGTCAGTCGGCGAACGGAAGGAACAAGTGAATAAATAAAAAAAGGCTGTTTTTATTTGTTCATGTGTACAGTGCTGAGACTTTTTGTTTTACAACTTATGGGGTGGTATCTGGGTTATGGACTGGGGGGCTCTTACTCGGTGTCCGTCTCGCTAAGCCATTTTTAAAAAATGGCGGCAGTTTGAAATTGTTGCCCACTGCTTTAGCCAATAACAAAGCAGGCTGGGCACACGGATATCAGGCTGGGCATCAGGCCGGTTTGCACTGGCACTTTTTATTTCCTGGGCATCTATTGAAAGTTAATGTACCCCCTGGCAAGGGTACTAGTCAATCAGATGCCAGGAAATAAAAAGCCCATTTTCTAATACAGCAACAAGGTATACTAGAGCAGCACAAAGATGCAAGTTGAGAGTAGTAGCTGCCTAACTGAGCTAACACTAAATGAATTGAGCAAAACTGCTAAGAAACAACATAGCACAGCAGGGAGTGGCAGCTAGCTGGAGCAAGACAAAGCCAGGTCCAGGTGCAAACATGTAAGGTGGATAAGCACAGGAGACAACAGAGGTAGGGAAGCAGCAGCTTGAGCTGAAGTATGATAATAAATGCAGTTGAATTGAGGGTTTCCTAAAATCCAGTGTGCAAACAGCACAAGGCAGGAATAGCACAATACAAACAAAGGACAACAGGATGCTAGAAAAAAACTAGAAAGCCCACAAAAGAAAGAAAATTAAAAATTAAAAATTAAAAACACAGGAGGACAGGAAACAAGCAACACAAAGAAGCATGCAGCAGCCGGAGGCAAAACAAATACCAATCAAAAGCAGGAAAAACACAATGAATTGAAGTTCAGCATGATCCAAGCAGAGCGCAGAACACAAGGGAAAAAAGGAGGCAAATGCTGGAGGGGGGGGCAAAGCCTCAGCTGGCCCAGTGAAGAAGGCAGAGGTGGACAGAGCCTTCAGCTGCAAAGAAAAAATGCTTGAGAAGGAGGCTGGAAGGAATGGCTTACATAGCTCAGGAAGGTGGTGTGGCTGGTTGCTCATCCCATTGAACTTCAGGCATAGCCTTCCAAGAGTAGGGCTGATATAAGGATTGGATCTGTTGGCATGAAGTATGCTGTAACACTCTTAGTCAACTGTTATAAAATAGGTTCTCCACAGATGGTACCACATAGCACAAAAACTCAGAGATTTAGGCCCATGGGATAATGATAGATAATTTGCCACCAGAGGGTCCTTAGGCCATATCTTGTGGTCTTGCCCAAGGCTGCAAACCAATTAGGAGGAAGCCAGACAGGCCTGTCAGGAGATAATAGGGGGGCTAATTCCTTTAGAGAGTTTTTCATTCTGGACAACACAGCAAAATATCTCACCTTTTCTTCTCTAGGGCTATGTAATTGGGTGGCGGTGACTGGAGAGGAGGCTGAAAGGCTTCTGTTACAGAGATGGTGTTCAGAGGGGTTTTCCACCATGCACGAATGAGGGTTTACTTTGAGCAAAGTAGAAAATTATGAGAGAATGAGTTATCTGGCTGTGCACAGACTACACAAATACTGTGATACTGAGGGCAGTTTCCTCGGGGGACACTCGTGCTAGTCAGCAAGAATACTGTTAAGGGGGCAGTAGAGCCTCCAGGGACACTTCCTCCCTATATCAGAGATTAATAGAGGTCACCTAGACATTGGAAACTCCTTGGGGTATCTAGGGCAAGAGAGAGAGGCTGTACTACTATGTATAGCTAGTGTACTTGTGTACTAGGACACAAATACTCCAGGCATACATTTGGGTTTGATATTTTTATGTATACACAAGAATGTTATATTGTACTATATCTGGTTGTGTTGTTCTATATCTATGGAAAATCAATAACATTTTTAACCAGGCTGGCCCAAGGCACAGCATTTAGATTTCTGCTTGCTACACCCATAACCCAAGTTCGGGAACGGATCCGAGTGTTGGAGGACCGGCCGGAGGAGAAGGACTGAGCATCCTGAGACTGCTCTCCTTCTCTGAGGGGAAGGGGAAGTGTATCCACAGCTTTCTGGACCCTGGCAGAGGCCAGGAATGCCACTGTGGTTGGCACCAATATGTAGGGGTGGTGGGGCAGACACTGGCTGTCATTGCATATTTCCACCCCCAAGGCTCTAGTTCCATGCAAAAAGCCAGCCCCCAGGCATGATGCCCAGGTCCACCACTGTCTCCACTGCCACCAGTGTCCGTTGGTGGGGTCCCTCTCCAGTGGCCCCCACCCAAGAGGTATGTCGGGGCTTGCCATTAATGACCATGGGGGGAGCTCTCCCAGTGGTCCCACCCAGGGGAGCAGTAGGTGGGGCACTAGGGCTGACCTCCACCAGGAGGTTCTGGGGTCCAGAACAAAACAAAAAATAAAGTTTTTAACCACAAACTAATGTGATTACTGGTATATTGTAACTTACCCTAATATACAAACAGAAAAAACTTAAAATATTTTAAAACAAAATAAAGCTTTAGGCATATAATCTGTGCCCTACTTTTCACATTGTGCATCTTCTTTTGTTTAAACATTTATACTTCCATTATATAGTAATAACTCCTACTTTTAGATTCACATATTCAAACGCTGGCATTTTATTCCAAGCATGATCCTGACAGAAACAAATATCCTCAAAATCAGATCCCTTTCATTCATACGTTGTGAGTGTTTTATAGTTTAAGCAGTAGTCGTTTTTTTAAGCAAGGGAATCTCTTACCTTTAAAGAATGCAGGGTCCCCATACACAGTTGCAAATATGTGCCACAGTGTGGTCACATGAATCATTCAGTGGCACAGTTTTACACAGCATCCCCATGTGCTATACACAAAGAGGTTGCAAACATTTCCCTGAGCTGGTGCACTGATAAGTGTGACAGCACAGGGACAAGGGCTGGGGCAGCCAGTGCATGCAAAGAGGTACTGTACTATGTACAGTGGCTCCTTGGCTGTCTACTCCCAGATCACAAAGCACAATGACCCCAGGATGTGAAGAACTACTAAAAGCAGTTACTCAAGGGATTACATCCCTGTGAGTCAGACCATTTGCTCTGGAGGGGGAAGAGTTAGGCAGCACCCACTGCTGATGAAAAATAAACAGGCTAGGAAGAGGGCTGTGGAGGGTGTGATCCAATGGACAGAGAGAATCCTGTATGATGGGTTTGGGCACATTGGGCCACCAGGGAAAAGTGGTGTGGGATGAGAAAATTTGCCAGAAGGAAAAGCTAGGAATGGGAACCCAGGTATGAAGCATGGAAGGTGCGGGGTAGACTTTGTCAGTAGCAGTATATACCCAGGGCTCTGGCCATGGCAAGGCACAAAAAAAAGGAGCAGGTGGCTGTATGTAGCATGGACTTGTGCCAAATCAAAACAAAGCAGGCTACTTACAGAGCAAAACATCACCAACAAGGTCTCTGTCATGCATGAACATAAGATGCAGTTTGTAGACTAAAGTTGCTGGTACCAGATTTGTTCAAATAAAATCCTTTAGTAATCTAAAGAAGGTAATCCAAAACATGACAAAAGGAAATGGCCAGTAGCAGGAAGGTGAACACCTTCCTGCTAGTGGCCGTTTCCCTTTGTCAGAAGAATGGCTAAGGAGGAGTAGAGTGAGCAATGGTGGGCATGAGAGGGGAAGTTGGTAGCAAAACAACAGAAGGACTTGTAGATGGCATCCACTCTGGTCAGGAAGGTGGAGAGATCAGTGACATAAACCATGTCTGCATACTTAAACACCATGAGCACCACTTTGGTGACAAGCTTATGGCATACGTTCAGAGACAGACAGTCTTCATTGCGATATAAGGCACCAAGTTTAGGGCAGAAGTTGGCATAGATGGTATCAGTGTGTGGATAGAGAAGTCAAGTTTGCTGTCTAGCCATGCACTGAGGTATCTGAATGAATGAACCACTTCAAGAGGGGTTCCATCCAAGGTGGAGATGATAGGCAGAGTTGGGAGTCTGACCAATTTTTGGCTGGTGCCAAAGATCATGGACAAAGTTTTTTCAAGCTGACCAAGAGTCAGTTAGATTGAAACCAGTGCATGACATTGTGGATGTCTTGCTGGAGCAGGCCTTCCATTGCTGAAGTGGAGGGACCAGAGGTGTAAATGAATGTTTCATCTGCATACATGTGGATATGTGAGTTGACACAAGCTGTGGGGAGGTCATTAAGGAAGATGGAGAACATGATAGACCCCAAGGATGGAGTCCTCTGGACCCCAGCTTAGATGGTAGGTGGAGGTGACAGGGTGCTATCAACATGTACTGACTGCAGCTGGCCCAAGAGGTAAGAATGGAACCAGTCTACAGCAGGAGCTGAGAGGTCAGCAAAACTGGATGAGGTACACTGAGTAAAAAGGCCTTGGCCAGATTAATGAAAATGGCAGCTCTGATGTACTCCTGATCTGTTCTGGAGAAGATCAAATCAGTTACACTCTGTAGGGAGGAGATGGTAAAGTGATGCTTCTAGAAGTCAAACTGGAATGAGGAGAGGAAACTGGTGGAGGACAGAAAATTGGAGAGTCTAGTGTAGACAAACTTCTCTTGCAGTTTAATAAAAGATGGGAGTAGGGAGCCTGGGTAAATGTTATCTGGGGAGGAAGGGTCCCACCTTTGTGGAGTGAAAGAACTTTGGCCAACTGCCAGAACTAAGGGGCAACACTGAGGGAGAAGGAGAGGTTGAGTAATTTAATCAGTGGAACTGCTATGGCAGGTTCAGAGAGCTGGAGTTGTTTAGGATCCACTCTGTCAGGACTCTGTCAGTACTGTATTTG
The DNA here is from genome assembly GCA_016271365.2 of Neoceratodus forsteri. Lineage (NCBI taxonomy): Eukaryota > Metazoa > Chordata > Ceratodontiformes > Ceratodontidae > Neoceratodus > Neoceratodus forsteri. The sequence goes on along the minus strand of CM028133.1, from coordinate 590,067,511 downwards.
CACAGGATGAGGGAGTAAAGGGCAGTAAGGTTGAAATGATGTAATAACAGTCCCTCGATGGGAACTCAGCTTTGTTGGGGACCATTACCCATGCAGTACTCTATATTTCCAACTGCCACTGTACGCTGTTCTCCAGCAAATGATATGGCTTCACAAAAGTAGATTGTGCCAAATTCACATGGTTGTTTTCTTTGAGAAGGTAACCATGGAAGTGAAAATGGGCTATGCACTAAGAATAATCTTATCTAGATTACTTAGAGGCCTTCAGTACCATACTACAGGGCAAGGTGATGCAGAAAGTAGAGCAATATGTCGATATGGGGTCCACCAAATATACAGATGGTGGATAGCAAATTAGTGCACAAGGAGAAGGCAGAGAGCAGTGGTGGAGTATGGTCAATATTAAGAATGGAGGATGTATGTACTGGAGTACTAAAGGAATCCATGCTGGGTTTATTGCACACTAACATATTTATCAAAAATCCTGACAGTAGGAGTCAGTAGCAGGCTGCTGAAGTTTGTGATGACATCAAAGTGATTAAATTAGTGGACACTGCCTGAAAAATGCATATGTATTGCAGGAGAACCTGAAGAATTTGGGCATGTGGGCCAGGAAATTGGGGCTTATAATTTCTGTGGGAAAGTGCCAGGTGCTTCACCAAGATGTAAAGAAGTCATTTTAAACATATCTCCTGTGTAGTGCAACAGTAGACAGCACAATCATTGAAAAGGATTTGGGGAACTGTGGATAGCAAGCTGAAGGGGCTAACAATATGCTGCCACAGCCAGGTGAGCAAATGCAAAGTTGGGAAGTAAGCAAGTAAAATGTTATTTATATCAAGCACCCTTCCCAAGCTCAGGGCGCTTTTACAATAATTCAAATCACTTAAAAACACGTTTCAGAACAATAAATCAAACAATCATACAATACTCTTACTTATTATGTTCCAGCAAATGCTAGGGCAAAAAGGAAAGTCTTTAGTTGTTTTTTTAAAACTTCCAACAGTTAGGCAATCTCGTATCTGATTAAGTATTGCAGGAGATTAAGGAACAGGTCAATGAAGCAGTGATGGATGTAATTTTGATGACATTGTCAAAATAGTGTACAATTTCTCATTTTGCATTTATACAATTTTAACAATATAGATTAAGAATGTAACATAATTTTACTTTCACTTTTTTCCAAATAGAAACACTTTTTTCCACAATCAGCATTTTCCCAAATGCCATTTTTTTACATGGGCAATTCTAACAAGTAGTGTCAAATATACATGTTGTATCAGTGAGTCAGGCTCATTTTACTAAGTTCAAATAGCACTAAAAATGAGCAAATTCAAAGCATTTTTAAAACTGCACATTTTTTTCTGAAACCACATGATGGAGTTTATAAAGTGATGTATCAGGGTTTGAAAGGATTCTGACAGATGTACAATGCACAGTTGAATAGGGCACCTACACTGGTATGGGCAGAGCACATTTTTTTGGTTTTCTTTTAAACTACTCTATGCCGCTATTTGAAACAACAAGCAGTTGCCCTTTTAAAGGAAAAGTCCCCTCAACCTATTTTCTTGTAGTTTGTAGGCATGGACAGTTATTCTCTCTTACATCCACCTAATTTCATCCTCATTTAAATATAACTGAGGATGCTTTGCTCTGTTCTGCACTACTGTGAAAACCTGTTTTACTCCATTGCAAAGTCATGGCCCCTTTCATGCAAGGTGTCATGCGAGTTATTAATGCATACCTGCAGGAACCAGCAGAAGTTATAATCTCAGACAGTTCTGTTAAATTTCTTGCAAAGTCCCTGTATTCTCTAAAAGCATTTTTTTCTAATTCAGACAGAAAACAGCATGGCACTTAGTGTGCCTTGAAAAGTTCCATGACCAGCATAATACAAGAACATAGGGACTGCATAAGTCAGCAACATCACTGACTGATACAGTATTACTACTGCAGGCTTTAGCAATAAAACATCATAAAATTCCAGGATGCCTTTCATGAGTTGGGTCATGACCTTTGCAACAGAGTCAAGAAGGTTTTCACACCAGACTTGAGTAACTTCATTTACATTTAAATCCTGATGAAATTAAGAGGGTACAGTAGAGGCAATCACTGTCCATGCGTAAAAACTACAAAGGTCAACAGAATAAAAGGCTGAGGGGACCGTCCCTTTAAATTGGTGGTGCTAAATATCTAATTGCATTGCTGACCATTACAGATGACTGTGAATTACTGTGCTGCATGTGCAACATGCAGTCGCATGATGCGTGATTGGATGGGTTGCCTCCACTAGTGCTGGCTGAGCATAGAAAATCCTTTAAAATATGTCCATCTTACTACCCGAAGCAACCAATTGGTCTTTTAAATATCTGCTGCTAATGGCTAATTGCAGTTCTAATTTTATTTTTTTATTTATTTTACTAGCCCAGACCACATTGTTTATCTCCTGTCATGCCTAATTTAAAGAGGACAGTAATTGAATAGGCACTGCACTGATAAGTTCATGCTCACATTTCTGAAACCATGAAGTGACATAGTAAAAACTCCAAATTCTTGGTTTCATGAAAGCAACTGCACAGAATGTTGTCCATGCAAAGAAAACAATACGGCTTTTCTTTGAGAATCTTCCTAAGGCACTATGCAGAATTCTTAGCAAATGTGCACACATTCCAAACAAATCTAAATATCTTTAAAACTATTCCAGGTGCACAAAAACAACTGCCTGAAAGTTATTTAGTACAAAACTTATATTTTGTAAAATAAGGTCAACTTATTACCTGTATTTCCATTTTTAATTTTACAAAATTCACATTTCTGATGGCTATTTAAAAAAAAAACTATAAATAATTTGGAATAGTGACTACCCTAATTTGAAACGCCTTTTTGTCTGGAACACAAAAATGTAAAATTGTGCACATGGGGCTAGAAATCCAGGGTCAGAGTACAAAATGGGTGGATTGGTATTGACAACATTAAGCAAGCACACATTCAAAAAAACAAGCTTTTACATACTGTAACCCCTCGGTGGTGCTATCCCAAGGGCAACTACCCCTGCCTGCTTGACTAGTAGCAGGTTAAGGGGCTTGAGTTCTGAAACGGGTGCCTCCACCTGGAGGTCAGGGTTGGTGGTATTCAAGCTAACCTGGGTACAGCCCTCTGGACACTGTAACCCCCCCTCTTTCCCCTCTAGTGGCCTGAACACTGTACAATAATCACTTTCACAATACCCCTGGTACACCACACAAGTGCCCACACTGTTTGCATTTACCACCAGGGCTGTTTCCTCTGGCTCAACCCTGGGGACCCCCTGTAAAACAAGGTTATGTACAGCAAATAGCAACAGTATAGTACTTTGAGCACAAACTGGAACCACAGTCAGATTACATGCAGAAAAAGTTAGATCTGATTTATTCAGGGGACCTGAAACAAGGAAGGGGCAAAATCAGGTTAATTAGCTTAAGGGTTATATCAATCAAGCAGTTATGCATGTGCTTTGAGTCCCCTCCCACACAGTTACACCTCTGGGTACCCAGGTGGAGAAGAGATGGGCTAGCCGGGACTGTGGTTGCAGCTGGTTGGGGCCCTGGGATGGAAAACACAACATGCACAGTACACAATATTTGTAATCTGGAGCCAGACGGTTCAGTTCATAAAGGAAATGAAACAACAAGACAATCAGATGACACACTCAGATTAAGCTGTTGTTGCAGGGAGCTACCCTGGTATTTACTCATGATACCCAAGACTGGACATAGGCTGGATGAAAATCGAGACTGCAGGTGGTTGATCTGGAATGCCAGGAGAAGCAGGGCCCACACAAGTCACAGAGGCATTGTTCCTGTTCAAGCATGAAGCAGGGGGCTGATCCCCAGGCAGGTCTCTCATCGATGGCTTCTCTGTGCAATGCGTAGTCTGGCTGGGCCAGTCTGGCAAGGCCCACACCGCATGGAGACAAATTCGAATGCAGTCTGTTTTGGGCTGGATACAGCTTCCAGCAAGCAGAACATGGTTCACACAGTGGGGAACTAACTCACAATCCACTAACAGCTCATAGCACATTTACATGTATGGGAATTCTACTGTACCAGGCAAAGTGCTCCCCGGTCTCAATCGCAGAGTCTCTGCACACACTGCGAGCTTAGGGGTAGCTGGAACTCCTGACAGGCTGATTGCATTCAGCAAAATTTTCGGACTTCTTCAGGTTGAGCCTGGCCCACTTCAGTAGCTTACTTTAGTCACACAAACTTGGATTTAGTCCAAAATAATTCTCTTCTCTCCCTCTCAGGAGCAGCTGGCAGGCATGCAAGCCAAAAACTCAGCCCTTTCACAGTTTTCCCATGCGAATCTACTCAGGATTGCTGCCCAAAATACACTTGAGCTCTTCTCATTTCACTTCCCAGCTCAGAACTAACTGAAAACTGCCAGCAGCCCGGGACTTCCCCAAGATCCAAAAGATTCAGTTGGCTGATTTGGCTGTCAGTCAAAGCAAGAGCTCCCCCCTTCAGTTGCAAAAAAGGCACAAAAAGTTCAAAACTACAATTCCTACAGATTTTGACTTCAGACAGCTCTTGTATTCCGGGCTACATTTTAGGTCCCACCAGAACTGATTGGTCCATTTTGCAGTCCAGGACCAAGATAGAGGAGATAAAACAAAACAGTCCTTACTACAAAGAAAGCAGATTAGACAAACTACATTATCATTATCACTCTAAATGATTTTCAGCAAATAGTTACATCTTTCAACAGAGTTCCCTCTCAGATTACTTATGCTGCAATCAGGCAGCTCTTAAAGAGTCAGCACACAGAGGCCATACAGGCTCTGCTAATCACATTTAAACTGCTAAAACACAGGACACAAGCCTGTCAGTGAGCATTTAGGCAAGCTCAATGAAGACTTTTTGGGAACCCCTATTTGTAGGAGGGTTACAATACAGTTCATTACTGTTTAACAATATAATGCATCTTTGGCTTCCACAGTACATCTGATGCAAACCCATAATCAAGTTTCTCACTTGAAGCAAAAGGGGGTGGGGTGGGGTGGAGGCCATAACTGACTCTTTGTTTTTGTGTTAAAGGGGTCAGTTTTTTTACAGCAAAAACAAGTATGGGGGCATTTCTAAAATGTTCAGATGAGTATGGGGACCATTTTTTTTCAGAGCATGCCATCACCGGAAGCTAGCACTTCAAGACTGCTACTCCCCCTGCCTAATGCAATCAGGGGAAAACCAGAAGTAGTCTACCAGCACTGAGATCAATAAGGTTAAGGTACACTTACCAGAAATTACTGCTTTGAAAAGAATGAGAAAGTGACTGTGATGACGAGCAAGTCCCACACCAGATCTCTAGTTTGTTAATAGACTCCTCCTGAGTCTGATTTTTACGGCTGTGTGGGCCACGCTCCACAGATGTTATGTCATCATCAGATTTGTGTAATAGCACTCTGGAAGCACATAACTAGATCATTGTCTGATGTGCTGTCACAGTGCTCTGGCATAGTTTCCAGTGATTCTGTTTAAGAAGCCCTTCTCCTCCGCAGGCCAAATAAACATACTCACTTCCTGGCACACTACTTTTCCTTTTCGCAACTGCAGCAGTGACAGCTGCCGTGTGCAACATTGTGGCACTGACTTAAACTGTGCATGCACGAGTATCAAGCATTCATAGTCATGTCAGCATTGCCATGTTGCACACTGCTCACTCCAGGGCAAACTCCGCATATGCAAGTATCACACATGTGCAGTATTGTAATCACTGCAGTATTACTTATGGCTGACTCTGGTGCAGCGAGAGCACAGCATATTTTTTTCAACACTTTTGCGGCTCCTAAATGCTCTCCACATCCATATCGGCTCTGATCAGAACTTGTTTCTTATGGGGACCAAGAGCGAGAATATTTCAATATTCTCACTCTAGGCCCCACGGAAGGAAAAAAAAAACTCACTGATATGTGACCTTCAATATTTTCACATGTGATGCATAACTATATATCCATTCATGTATGTTTCAATTCATACATTTTACAATGGTAATAATAAGAACATCTATCTATGACTTTTGTTTCAGTTTTCTAATTCCCATAACCAATTTATTTAATATACTATAGGGCATACTGTATTTAAAAAAGTATATGCATAGTAACTGCAAAAGTTTTAAGTGTAATGTAAATGCATACCATACCTATCTATTTAACTGTCTATCTATCTATCTATCTATCTATCTATCTATCTATCTATCTATCTATCTATCTATCTATCTCTATCTATCTATCCATCTATCTATCTATCTATCTATCTGTGTTATTTTACAGCTAGTGAACATTGCCTATGGAAGACCAAATAAACCAAATGAATAGTTTCTTATGTGCCAAAACAACTGCAACCGCAAAACCTCATTCCACTTGGAGGTATCTGATATTATAAGAAATACATTGACAGGCACTTTGGGAATTGCAGTTGAATTCATATGATCTTCTGATAAAAGACAGGAATTTGTACCATTTGCCATACTGATGTTTAGGACTACTTAAAAGTCCAGCACTTAATTGCCCCATGCATCATCATGAACTAGACCTGTGTCTAATTAAAACTGAACTGTTAAAGACTCAATTGCTTGATGAATAATGTGTTTTACTGTGATCAGTTTCCCTTAAATGCACTCAAGAAAACTTCTTCCAACTGCTAATTCAAACCAATGAAATTCTATCTCATGCTGATATGTGAAGTAATATTATCTTTTTTTGTAGTAGTGTTAATTCAAAGATTAGAAACAAAGTTTGCATTTCTTTCAGAATAGGCACAAGTAACTTGGAGTTTATTTTGTGATCACGTAGTGATCATTATATTGAAAGATGCTTGTAATGCAAGTAACTTGATAGCAGGTTTATGTGACAACCACTCCCAACAGAAAACAAAATCCTTTCTGTGTTCAAAGATAAGAGGTCTGTAATCTACCCTACTTGAAACACTGACTATTTCTGGCAACCATGTTATGATGAGTTGCTATGTTTGTTAATGTATCTACCCAGGATAGTACAACTAGGAAAGGAGATATTTTTGTCTGTGGCATCCTGCTTCTGCTTTACATTGCAGCTTGAAGGGCTACAGCTTATAAAGTTGAAGTTATATCCAGTAAATTTGGTTGTACAGTCTGCTTATATCTATGTTGGGACTAGAACTAGTACTACTGATAAAGAGTTCTTTACTCAAACCACTCGAACACATAAAAGTTGATAGATAAAGTCAACATGCACAGCTGCCATACAGTAATTTGCTATGAACAAGTGTCTCACGAACAAAACATAAAACAATTTTAACGAGTGTTGGTGCACAGATCTGTGAATCTGAGGATTTGGGGTTTAATCCCAATTCCTGTCTTCACTTCTGAGCTTCACAATGCCTACCATTTTACCCTTCCTGTAATTCTCTTCTGCTGTTTTTTATACATTGTTCCACAGCATATATAAATACTGCTTATGTTGCTCAGTTTTGTCATTCACCTGTAGAAGGTACCTTTGATGCCCCGAAAGCTTGTGTAAAATTCCATCATTGTACAAGATGTACAAGACTCTTGTTGGTCCAGTAAAAGGTATAAAACCTTCCAGCGTCTCTGGTTTTAATCACACAGTCATCATTTACCATGTGTTCCTGAACAACTCATGCAGCATCTTTTTTCTTAACCTTTTTGTGCTGGTATCTCTTTCTAAGCTACTTCTTTTTTTCTTATCTCGCTATGTGTTGAGAATAGAAGCAACATCTTCCCTCTCTTAGGCAGTAAATCATTTGAAATATAGTTGTATGAAATGCATTATTTGAAACCTGGGGCCACACTCACGGTTACAACCGGGTGCTGCAAAGTGGTCACAAGAGTTAAAAAACAATAGTTAGGAAGGACAAGGATGGGGCTCGGGAATTGGGATGCACTTGACCCCAGTTAATGATCATGCCTATTTAAACAGGTTTAAGGCCTCTAGGTCACGAGGTGGAAGCAGCATGGGACCAAATAAATCAAAATGGGCATGCCCATGAATTGGGTCAAAAGGTAAGGGGCAACCAGGTTGGGGAAAGCTGGCAATGGTAAATCTGGTAACCATATGCATGGCACTGTGTGACTGGTTTTATGCTATTTGAATATTATGTTAAGTGCTTTTACATGTTTCATCTTTTTTCTAAATGTCCCAGCAATTGGTGGTCCCATGCACACACTGTATACAACCAGCAACATCTGAATTGCTGAAGTTGTGTGCCACTGTATGGGGGGATTGCAACCTCTGCTGAAAATGCCAGCTTGTTGTCTATAGTTGTTTAGTAGGTTATTAGTATGGGGAGCCTCTGTACACTCCCAAAGGCAGTCACTTGCAATTGCGATTGTGTATTGGGCCATAAATCCCTTTCACTTCTAAGTTGAAATTCATACTAAACTGAGGACATCCCTCTCTGGTATGGTTTTAATTGCAAAATTTGCACAGAGATTGTATCACATTTCCTGTACATTTTTCTTAAATGTTGCAGGGGGGCTCCTGGTGTGTGGCCAACATTAGAATCACAGCAGTTATATTACCAGTACCCCAACCCCTAAAAGTTGATTGAAAGCCTGCAATTCATTTTAGTTAATTCTATTTTCTTACTTTCTGTCTTCATTACATCAAGAGGGTTACACTTTATGTGTCAGTTAACTTCACTGTTATACTGTAACTACACTTTAATTGTATTGCAATTGCAATGTAGTTGCATGCAAAAAACATGTAACTACAGTGTAGATTACCTTGTTGTATATCATTTTTGATTAGTGACCTTGAAACAGACACTTAAAGTGTAACCTTAAAGGGGTTCTTGTTTTTATCATTCAGCCGAACCATGAGTAGCCTGACCATCAACAACAAGGAGACCCCCTCACTGGTCAGGAACCTGCACTTTCATTTTTAACATGCCAAAATACAGTAAGCTGTGGTTCCACTGCTTTCTCTGTTTCTTGTGTGGAAACCACTCTCCTGCTGCAGCCTCTTATGGGCCAGAAAACACTGTATCAAAGATGGCTAAATTATAGCTTGTCAGTGGTCAGGCTATTCATGATTTGACCTAATGGTTACACCAAGAACCCCTTAAAATGATAAAATGATGGCATGAAGACAGAAAGTAAGAAAATAGAATAAATGTAAATGAATTACAGGCTTTCAAGCAGTTTTTTGGGGGGAGTATTTGTAATTTTCATATCCCAAGACACTCTTTGAAGTAGGAGTCTTACCTCTAATACAGGTTTTATTGGTTAAAAATGTTAAATCAGGAGTGACCCAATGGTTCAGTGGTAGCACAATGTACATTACTTTGATAATGGCAACCTGGATTCAGAAGTGAGACTGAAGCATTTTCAGCTTGTTGCCCAAAGGTCAGGTGGGGCTGGTGGTGACAGCACTTTCTCCTATGGGGAAGATGGCAATGTATTTTGTAGTCACAAAACCACCTGAAGTGGGTTAAGAAGGGTTTATCCTCCTAGCACAGAAGGAATCTGTAGCTCATAAATCCACCAGTGAGTATGATGCAGTACCACCAGGGAGATCGGAAGGACCAGAAACAGGAACAACCAGACTGCTATCAAGATGACTGCCACCAGCAAGCGCTGGCCCACTGCAGTGTGGATCCCACACTGGGGTAGTAGTTGATGTGGCTAGAAATTTGCCAGTCACATCAGCCTATGGACTGAGATGACTGGCATCAGAGAAAGAAATATTTGATTTAAAAAAAATGTTAAGTTGGGGTGTGGCTTGGATGCCAAGATCAATGCCCACTAACTTTGTTGTTTCATCCCAGTCCTCTGTATATCTTAAGTTTTCTCATGCTGAATGGACAAACAGCAGGTTGCCACCATGCATACTGGTACTAAAGATTGCGTCTCAAACTTCCTCAATCTGCCAGCGCAGTGGACAGTTGTACAAGCCAGCATGTCTCAGGTGCTTTCCGCTTCCCTCTGGGTCACGATACCTACACAGCTCATTACCTCAGACCCCTCAACACTGCTGCCACCATGGCAGGAGTGGAAATTGAGAACATTGGTAGTCCTAATCAATCCTTGCTGTGGTACATCACCTGATTACTAGAAATCTTGGTAGCCAACATTGCTGAATTAAAGATGGCAAACTCATCCACAGCCAAGGATGTAAAAATGCTCTCTGACCACATGAATGTGAAAAAGCAACAAGTGCTTGACATGGAAGATTCCCAGCATAACATCTTATACAGTCTAGATGAACATGAGCGCCAGCTGCGTCATTTATAATAGAGGGTTGAAGACCAAGAGAACTGCAGCAGACACAACAACAGGGTTCTCAGGGTCCCAAAAAAAGCAGAATGGGCTAAAATGGAGCTATTCCTAAAATACTTTCTACCCCAGCTCATGGGACCACAATGGCAAGGCCTGACTGAAGTAGATTAAGTACACTGGACTAGGGCCCATGCAGCTGCAGGATCCTGGCCCCATCCGATAATAGTCTATCTGCTCAGGTTTTCCATGAAACAGAAGTTTTTGAAGCCTACTAGAGGAAAAGGAGATTTATTTTGGAACAGGCCTAAATTCTTGATTTATCAAGATTATTCCCATGGGGTGGTTCAATTTCAGAAACCTTATAACCCCCTTAGAGCATCTCTTCATGAAGCTTGGGTGCGGTACCACTTCAAGGGACTCATAAACTTATGTATACTAAGAAATAGTTAACCTTTTGAGGGCAGATTGCCCAGAGATGGTTCAGGTTGGATCCAACAGCACTGGCCTGACCTCAGGCTGGAAACTACCACTCCCAGAACACTCTGGGATGAGCAAAACAGAGAAGAAATCTGACACATGGAACCTTAAGGGGCACAACAGTGGGCATCATGAAGCAGAGGGACCCCTTACTGCAACACGCAAGATGGAGGCAACTCAAGGCACCAAATAGGAATGGCATCAGCCAGCCTGGCCCGGTGGCGCAGAGGGTTGAGGTGCTGGACTCCACACCTTGCGCCACACTGGTGACCCAGGTTCTGAAATGAGCTCAGGTCATCGGGGGTTGGTGTGGGGGGAAGGAGAGGACTGCAAGTAGCTGCTGGCTGGCAAGCACTCCACCACGGGAGGGAGAAACGGGTCTCTCAGTGCTTGACTGCCTCCCAGTGGAGGCTGGGTGGCAGAGCCGCACCTGAGAGCTTGGGCGTATGGCCAGGGGAGAGAGGAAGGAGCTGTCAACTGCAGCTGTTGTGCTTGTGTGGGCCTCCACCCACAGGCAGACACCACTTTCAGGGCTCCGGAGTTAGGAGGGTAGAAACAAGGAAACTACCGGGGTCACCAGGGATGACGCCTCCAGGCCAGCTCCTGGGGTTCTGCCAGAGCATGCATAGCGTTCAAAAGACCCAGGAGTCTGATAGGGTTGACCGACATGAGGGAGATCTGCTGAGGAGGGGTAAAGAGAGTCTACAAAAAAAAAAGGAACAGCGTCAGCCACAACACCAAGATGCCAATGCTCCAACCAGGAAAGAAACAGATGGGCAGAAATGACAGGCTAACACATGCAACAGACTCTGGTCATGAAGTCCTCAAAGAAAGAAAGAACCACAACTCAGATTCAACATCCTCGTCACCACTGGCAAAAGCAGCGAGGGAAACACTAGCCTCCACATCCACATGTAGAAACTGCTCTGACCACCCTACACCTCACCCTGCCGAAGATGACTCAGAACTGTATATCTTGTGGGCCAACATGGTAGAAGAAAAGAGAAATATGGACACGATGCAGATTTCACACACCACGGTGGTTCCAGGAGTAAAATCATTTGTAGAAGTTGCAGCAGTAAACCCTACCTGATGTCTCTCTCAACATGGGTACACTCGACGTGAGTCAAGGACAGCTGCCAGATCATGAGCTGACCTATATGTATCCTTAAACAGAGGGATCTTGGTACTCCAGTATTTGTACCTCTTATTTTATGATCACTTGTTTTTTAAAAGTAACTGACTTACAGGGTTTCTGGTTAAAATACATAGAGCAGATAGCCACGATCTGCAGCTCTGAGGTGGGGGGGTTGTTATTAAGCCAAGTCATAATCATAGGCATAGGATAGCTTGTGTTTGGCATACATTCCACCCTCCTAACTGCATCTTGCAGCTGCATGACCCCCTCACATAGCTTCCTTCCCATTTAACAGCCTCAGCTGGACCCCCAACTGACAGACACAAAGAGCCACTCCTTTCTGCTCTCCTAACTCCAATCGTTTATACACCCACCTTTGGAGACCCTTCTCTCTGTGTTGGCTCCAGAGGTAAAGACACTTATAAAAGAGAAACAGAGTACCCAACCTGCCACTCATTAAATAATTTCAGGCCCAACCAAAGCTAAGGGCAGTGGCTAAATGTGTGATGACCTATTAGTATTTTTGTACTTTGGAGGCTGGTTGCTCTTGTAACCACTCGCTTTTTGTTTTACCACAAAACCTAAAAAGACTCTGGTAAAATATACTATCTGCTAATGTGACTAAATGGGAAGGCCATGGATGATGAATGTGATGAAGGAAGTGATATAAGGCCAAGTCATAACCACTGTCCATGTATAGGTTTTATTTGGTGCTCACTCTTCTGCCCAACTGCCATTATCAGCCCCCTGCATTAGCTCTCCTCCTCCTCTTTACATAGCACTCTCAAAGCAACCTCAGCAGGACAGTTGCCCACAGGGGCATTTCATTGGGTCACGATCTAAATATAGGAAATGAACAGCTCTACAGCTGTTAGATGTGTTGGGGAGACAAAACACAAGTGTGCGCCAACTCACCTTCTAGGATACATTTCTCAACCCCCTTCTCCACCCCCCCCAGCAAGTGGTACCTAGAGCATACAGCTCACCTTAAAGAGGAAAAGTGCAAGACCCCCCTCTTCCTCTTGTCTATGTGACAGTACCATTGGGGAACCTTCATTGTCCCAATCTTAGATCTTTTTAAGAGGCAACTAATACTGCAGTTTTTGCAAAACTAGCCTTCTACCAGGACACAAGTTGGCCATATGTTAAAGTCTGTTAACTATGTGACCTGCAGATCACCTGGTTGGTGGACTCCTTTCTACAGGGGGATGGAATGGTTCTCCCTTTGTGAAGACTTGAACCACCTTCAGTGTAGTGTTCCTCTCTGAAAGAGCTGGTTTTGAAGCTTTCTACCCTTCTGCTTACACATAGGAACTTTAAACTAGATTCACAAACTGTAAAGTAGACTACATTCTGTTTTCTTACATTGTGTGCATGTTGTTATTGGTTAGATATATGGGTACTTCACCCAATATGCAAATACTAAGGGCACAATTTTTCTATGTTTTTGGGGCCCCCAGTTATCTGTATTACTTATAAAACAAAAGAAAAGTGTAGAATCGTCACAGTAAAACTACATCCCATATCGTGGGGAACAGGAATAGTAAGGTACAGGCCTAACCTGAACCCCCCCCCCATAACTGTCTTACTCTGACAGGTGAAGTAATCAATAGTTGGCTTCCTCCCCTAGTCACACCACCTCTGGTGGCAAGAACTCACATGGTTACCACCTACTATATCCCCATCATCTCATTCCCACCCACAGAAGAGTCACACCCTCTTGTAAGGAACTTTACAGGGCCATACAGTAAGGCCATACAGGGGTAGTGTCTAACCCAAAGAATAATGACAAAAGGTGAGGTGAGATATGTCTGTTGAAATGTGAATGGACTCAATCACCCAGTGAAATAAATTAAAGTGCTGCAACATCTTGAAGCTTTAAAAAAACAGATATAGCACTCTTACAAAAGACACATCTTACTCCTAAATGTATACAGAGGCTGCAGAAAGCCTGGGTCTGCCGAATACTTCACAACTCAGTGCAGACCAAATCCAAAGCTGTGATTGTTCTCATCCTCAAAGCCTTACACTGGAAAATGGATCGTACTCTAACTGACAAACTAGGCAGATGGATAGTGACCCTCATCTCCACCCTTGGAGGCAAACTTCTTATAGTGAATGTATATGCCCCCAATACTGATGACACACATTTTTCCCCCAAATCAGTAAAGCCATAGCAGATCTCACAGGAGGCAGTTCTGAAGTCTTTATACTTATGGGAAGGGGATTTGAACCTAACACCAGACCGTTTTCTGGATAAATCTATAGTAATACAAGATACTCACCCCCAAAGCATGAGGGGCACTACTAGCCCTTATGTCCAAATGGGGTCTTTCTGACATATGGAGGTGTGACCACCTAACTGGAAGGGACTACTCTTTACTCTCCTCAGTTCATTGGTCCTTTAGCTGCATCAATGTATGGATGATTAACAATCTTCAGTTCATTGGTCCTTTAGCGGCATCGCTGTATGGCTGGTTAATCTAGCAACCAATGATACTGTACATCTGACCCAACAATAGAAAGTATTCTCATTTCAGATCATGCCCTGGTCGGCATGTTCTTCACCCCCCAGGTGACCACCTGGGATCCCTCAGATGGTGATGTAACCCCTCCTCATCCAAGACCCTGAGTTTCACAAATGAATCACAATTGAGATGCAGCTCTACTTTCAAGACAATACCAACAAGAACATTTCCTTGGGCACTGCATGGGAAGCCTTTAAGGCTTTTTAAGAGGAAGAATAATTTCCTTCACTGCCATATGAAAAAAGAAAGGGTATAGGAAGTGGCAGCCCTGCAAACAGAGCTTCAGAAGAAAGAAGCCCAATTCAAACAAAACCCACCCAATTTGCCTAATCTACTGGCTACCACAGTAGGCCTTAAATACAAAATTAATACCATCCTACAATGTAAAGTGGAGTGGTTACTTCTCAGATTGAAGCATAACTTTTGGGAGTCTGGGGAAAAAGGAAGCAAGTTGTTGGCCTATTGACTATGCAAACAGGAGGTTGAGTTGCAGATCATGGCACTGTGCCAACAGTCAAGGCAACACAGCTTCCGATCATAAAGGCATCAATGAAGTTATGCGGCAATATTACAAAATGCTTTATGCCTCGCAAATGGCTAATCACCTTAATTCCTATACACTTCGAGAATTCCTAGGGCAAACATAAACACCCAGCTTCATACTCACTTTGTAAAAGGAACTACAACACCCACTTTTTGGAAAAGGAGCTCCAGGAAGCCCTGATACACCTCACTAAAGGCAAAGATCTGGGTAAAGACGGTTTCATAGTGGCCAAATACTAGATTATGTCACAAGTTATTATCCCTCATTTACTGGCTGCACTAATAGAGGCCTAGGATAATAATACCTTTTCCCCCACTATGAAAGAAGTGCTGATAATTCCTTTGCCTAAGAAAGCTAATGACCCCCTTGATTGCATCAACTACCAACCGATTTCCTGTATTTCAACCAACACTGAGATTTTGGCCAAAGCTGTAATGAGTAGACTTGAGAAGGTCTTACCTTCTCTAATTCACCACACACAGGTTGGGTTCCACAAAGGGAAAACAGGCATGGACCTTACAGTACCTGTACTGTACTAGATCTGAAGTGGCATGTGACATTCCCATGGCAGTGATGGCTGTTGACTTTTGCAAAGCATTTGATTCTGTGGAATGGGGCTACAGTACCTACACTCAATGCTAGAAGCATATGGTGTGGGTCCTTACTTTATGAGCTGGATCACCTCCCTCTATAATATCCCTATAGCTGCTATTCTCACTAATAGGACCATTCCTACCTCATTTACACTACAAAGGGGTACACATCATGTCTGCCCCGTCCCCCCTCCTATTTCTGCTTGTGTTAGACCCACTTACCAGAAAAATACTTGATTGCAAAGAAATCCAAGGGATCAAGGTCAATAACAGAAGTTACCTGGCAAGTACATAAACAGATTATCTGCTCCTTACAGTGGCTCACCCTACCCAGTTCATACCTCCTGTTATGTAGGTACTTGAGTTCTTCACATCTACCTCAGGACTAACAGTGAACTGGAAGAAAACCACCATTACTTCACTTAACAATGTGTGCAATGCTTCATGCACGAATAGTACTAACGTAGTGTGGGCGTAAGGTGGGTTCTCTTACCTGGGAATTAAAATCCTCACCAAAGGGTCATAGATAATCCCAGTGAACTATCTCCCAATCCTGACCACTTTAGAACATGAAATACAGAGATGGCTGAAGATGCATCTCACACTAAAAGGCAAGGTAGAGGCTGTCAGAATGTTTGTGCTTCCTAAGTCAGCCTACCTCTTCCTTAATGTTCCCCTTCCAGTAGCAGATAAACTCCTGCAATGTTTTGACCAACTTATAGCCTCCTAATATGGCAAGGTAAAAAACCTAGGTTGAATAAGTTCAAACTTAGGGTGCACTGGAAAAAGGGGGGACTTGGCCTCCCTTGGTTCCAAGGATACCTGTGGGCTTACAGAATGGCACAAGCCATGAAATGGTTATTCCCCATGTCAGAAACCACCTCACAGTTGGTACTGCTGGAGCAACATCTCCCCAAAATGTCATGGATGGGACTACTCTTAGGTAACCAGAACAAAAAAATGCCTGGAGAAAACCCCATCATCTACGAAACTCAGTATGTCTGGTCCAAGTGCTTAACCCTTGCACATTGCCCACGGGAGGCAATGGCAACCTGCAGGCACTGCAAGTACTTTTGGAAGAACCCAAATATCTGGATTAGGGGAACTCTTGTCCAGTGCAAGGAATAGGAGTGTGCAGGTATACAGACAGTGGCCGATAATTCACTACCCAACAGTGAAAACCTTTCATTTGAACAAATCCAAGCCAAATTCAGCACAGCAAAAATGAGTTCTGGAAGTTCTTGCAACTTTGGGGGGCCCTCTCAGGACTTAAATACACTGTATCCGAGGTACAACTTTCTGGGCCTGGTTACAGCAAACACATAAACCTAAGTACTCCAAAGGCCCAGCAGACAAGATATTTGGCATCATCAGGGACACCCAACCTGACACCCTGGACAAATGTAAAAATTATTAAATTGTCCTACAAGTGATAATTCCCCAGTCCAGTTGGTAGAGGTGTATAGGGTGTGTACATCTGGCATATAAGGACACTAAAGGCCAACTGATTCAATTTCAAATCCTCCACCGGTGGCACAGAACCCCAAAGATATTACACCATATGGGGCTAATGCCACATTCCGACTGTTGGCATTTCAATGCTCCAGTTATGGGGCTACTACACTCCTCTGTCAATGCCCCCAAATCACTCTGTACTTGAAGGAGGTACTGAATAACTGCTCTAGAGTCCTGAATATGAGGATCCCCCATGACCCGTCACTAGTGATTCTATGAGACACTACCCCTCTCCAAGAAGGTTTGTCCCTAGCAGTGAATTGGCTACTTCTGGTACCTATGGAGGCAAAGAGTTCAGTTCTAGAAACATAGAAACAGTATCTGTCCACAGATAAGGACCATACAGCCCACCTAGTCTGCCCATTTCCCTACTCACTGCTGCAGCCTCAGATCCTATTTGATCTGTAACTACCCTGCTCTGCACATTTCCAGGGCACCCTTATGGCTATCCTATCCACTCTTGAATCCCCATATTGTTTTCACCCCCACCACTTCTGCAGGAAGGCTGTTCCATGGCTCCACCACCCATTCAGTAAAAAAGTATTTCCTAACGGTATCTCCGAGCCTTCCACCCTTCAGCCTCATATCAATGTGCCCTTGTTATTGCACAGAGTTTTCTCTGAAATATGCTTTCCAACTGTACCTTGTTTATTCTGCTAAGGTACTTGAAAGTCTCTATTATCTCACCTCTCCCTTCTTTCCTCTAGTGAATAGATATTAAGATTCTTAAGTCTTTCCTCATAAGGCTTCTGGTGCAGTCCATGTACCATCTTTGTTGCCCTTCTTTGGACTGCCTCTGTTTTGCCAATGTCCTTTCGGAGATGTGGTCTCCAGAACTGGACACAGTACTCCAGCTGAGGCCTCACCAGTGATCTGTACAGTGGCATTATCACCACTTTCCTCCTGCTTGTTATGCCCCTCCCTATGCCCCCCTCCCAACATTCTGTTTGCTCTCCCAAGCACCTTTTCACACTATTTGGTCAACTTTGGGTCATCAGACATGATAACCTCCAGGTCTTTCTCCTGCCTTGTGGTGGCCAGAATGTCCCCACCCATCCTGCACTCCTCCCTTGGATTTCTGTGACCCAGGTGCATGATCTTGCACTTTTTAGCATTGAAACTCAACTGCTAGATACCTGACCATTCCTCTAATAGGCTTAGGTTCATTTTCATTTTTTTCACCCTCTCCGGTGTGTCCACTCTGTTGCAGATCTTGGTGTCATCCGTGAAGAGGCACACCATTCCCTCCAGATGCTCTGAAATGTCGCTAATGAAGATATTGAATAGAACTGCTCCCAGCACCAACCCCTGTGGCACCCCACTGGTCAACTCCCTCTCCTCAGATTTCACACCATTTACCACCACCCTCTGAGTCCTGTCCCTTGGCCAGTTCCCAACCCACTTTACCACCGTAGGACCCACTCCCAGGCTCCCCAATTTATTTAGCAATCTCCTGTGCAAGATGGTGTTGAAGGCCTTGCTAAAAATCTAGGTAGGCCACATCCACCACCCCTCCCTGATCTACCACCCTGGTTACCCAGTCAAAGAAATCTATAAGATTCATCTGACAGGACCTTCCTGCTGACAATCCATGTTGCCTTGGATCCTGTGCCCCGCTATCCTCCAGAAACTTCACAATCCTCTCCATAAGTAAGGACTTCATTAGTTTCCCCACTACTGAGGTCAGGCTTACGGTCCTGTAACTGCCTGCCTCCTCTCTGCTTCCACTCTTGTGGAGAGGGATCACATCTTCCCTCCACCAGTCCTTAGGTACCTCAACCGTCTTTAGTGATGCACTGAAAAGGGCAGCCAGTGGTTCTGCCAGTACTTCCCTGAGTTCCTTTAGTACTCTGGGGTGTATTGCATCCGGCCCCATTGCCTCATCTGCTTTTATTTTCCCGAGTTCTTCTAGGACTCTTTCCACCTAGAATGGGCTGGTGTCTACCTCCCTTCCCTGAATATTCCTCCTAATGAGTCTCGGTCTCTCACTCTACCCTTCCCTGGTGAACACTGAGCAAAAGTACTTGTTCAGTATCTCAGCCTTTTCCAGGTCATCCTCCACCCTTTCTTCTTCTTCCTTCTTCAGCCTAACAATCACATTTCTGGTCTTTTTCCTGTCACTAATGTATCTGAAGAAGGTCTTGTCAACTTTTTTAGTAGTCTGGGCTATATCTTCCTCTGTCTGTGCTTTAGCCCTTCTAATTATTTTCCAAGATTCCCTTTGCTTCTCCAGATATTGTTCTCGGTCCTCATCCTTTTGTGTTTCCTTGTATCTTCTGCAGGCTCTTTTCTTTTCCCTTACTTTCTCTGTCACAACCTTCAGGAATCATAATGGCCATTTCTTTCTTTAACTCTTGCCATACATTTTGACACAGTGATCTGTTACCTTGTTACTTCTGTTATGACTCTCTTGAGTTTAGACCACTCTTTTCCCACATCTCCCCCTTACCTTCCACTGCTAGGGCTTATCTGATATTTCTACCCATCTCTTTAAAGTTAGCCTTCCTGAAATCTAGGACCTTTATACTTGTATGGCTTGCGTCCTCCACTGTGGTTACTTTAAACCATATTCACCTGTGGCTACTGGTACCAAAGAGACTGGCCACCTCCACATCTGTGATTTTATTACTGTTGAGCAGGACTAAATCCAGTATAGCTTCCTGGTGGGTTGGTCCTGCTACAAGCTGTCTTACGTTTGCCCCATTCAGGGCAGTCATGAAGTCCCTGCCCCTTGTTGTACTCTCAGTCAGAGTGCTCCAATCTACCTCAGGCAGATTGAAGTCACCCATTCATAGCAGTTTCCCTTTGGTTGCTATTTTGAGGATAGTTTCCACAAGGGCTTCATCTGATACCTCCCCCTGTGCCAGAGGCCTGTAGATCACACCAGTGCAAATGGCTGCCTTTTTTCCCACCTCCAGGGTGACCCACAGTGCCTCTGCTCTTTCGTGTGACCCCAGAGCCTCTGTTGCTTTAATCTCCTCCTTCACATACATAACTATCCCCTCCCCTTCCCTTCTCCCTTCACTATCCTAACTAAAAAGTGTGTATCCTGGTATGGCTGTATCCCAGTCATGGTTCCCTGTGTACCATGTTTCTGTAATAGCTACTATGTCTAGGTTTGCTTCTTCTATTAATGCCATTAGGTCTTGGATATTGTTCCCCAGACTGTGAGCATTTGTGCACATTACTTTCCAGCTTGTATGCCCACCGTCCTTTTCCATTTTTTCAGCCCTGTGACATGTTTGGGCTCAATCTTCTGTCCTCCCCACAATTGTATCTAATTTATTTATTGAGTTTGATAGTGCCCTTGTACTAACTGGATTCTCCCTTATTTTAGATATGTTACGTGGGGGAAGGGAGCTACCTTTATCCACCTGACTGCTTTTGCCCCCCACCGGCTAGTTTAAATGCTCGTAGAGAAAACATTTGAACTTTTCAGTAAGGATACCTTTGTCCCTCCCAGATAGATGTAGGCCATCTGGTGAATACAGTCCTTCATCCCTCCATGTGAGATCCCAGTCCCCAATGAAGCCCTACCCTTCCTCTCTGCACCTTTTCTTCAGCCATGTGTTGAATTCCATGGTGCGGATGTTTCGACCCTTTCCCTTGCCATTTACAGGTAGAACCTCTGAGAAAGTAACAGAGTGTGCTTCTTGCCCAAGACACTGCCCCAGTTCCCTAAATTCCTCCTGTACTTTTCCTACGTCTGTCCCCTCACCTGCCAGGTCATTTGTCCTCATGTGGACAATGATGTCCAGCTCCCCCCTCCTTGCCACCACCCTAGTGATCCCTAGGATCCATGTGCCCTCCCTCTGAACTGTGCCAATAGTCAGGCACACCATCTCCCTCTTCCCATTACTGCCCACTCCCTCTAAAGATGCAGTATCCAAACAGGATTGGCTTCCACCTCCTGTGCATTCTCCTTCCCTTTGCCCTCAGGGCTGCATTATGGATGACACGCTCCTCCCCCTTAGTGTCTACTTCTGGAGATGCAGTGCAATTGTCCTGCTCTGCCAAGATGGCATATGAGTTTTGAAGTGGCACTGGCTAGGTCATGTGCCTCCGTTCCACCTCCCTCACCCTCCCAGAGTCCACCATAGTCCATCAGTCCCTCCTTGCTGGCATCCTTTGAGGGAATGGTGGCAGACGTGGTAGTCCCTGTGTGTGTGTGGGGGGAAGGTTACCCAGATCCTTGCTAATTCTGCTTGGAGTACTGCAACTTCAACCTTCAACACAGAGAAGTGCCTGCAAATATGGCAGCATCGCAGTGCCCAGAAGGGCATCCTAAACACCTCTACCCCACAACCACTGCATTGCATGACACCCATCATTTTCCTTAGCTTATCCTTTCCCTTACTTGTTTGCCCCTTTTTTTCCTTCTTATTCCCTGTTTACTTTATAGCTATGCACTGTCAGTAATCGTTAGTAGTATAACGTATCAAGGTATGTAGATTTACGTCAGGGTGTGGTGTGTGGCTGTGTTGTGTACTGAAATATGATGGCTAACTATTCTCATGAGATGAAGACAGCCCTCCCTTTCTTCAATTCTGAATTGGCATAGGGCTTTGGCAAGAGTGGCCACCTTCAAAAGATTCATTTGTTTCTCAAGGCAAACTCCACACATATATAAGAAAATATTGTGCCTTTTTTGCAACTCCCACCTATGTTCAGTTTCACTTCCTCCACCTGCCAATCCTCCAAAGGACTGATGGAACAATTAGAAAGCCCTTCACTGGGCAGAGTCAATAAGCACCTTCTTATAAGAAGGGCCCCCCCCACTGCAAGAATTAAAAATACGCCAAACAATACCACACTTTAACTGCATGCAAGAGAATAACCCTACCCAGTTCACATACAGACTAGCCTCAAGAGACCACATCCCATCATAGTACTTAATTATCTTTACATGCTATAAAAATTCCAGATGACAAAATAAATCTTTATTTTTTCTCCTTATGAGGTCTTTGTACCGTATATGGTCAATGACATAAGTTACTGTAGAATTAGAAATATTTGCTGTAAAAATATTTATGCTATATTCATGGGTAAGTACATTTTAGCAAACATATGTTTACAGCAAAAAAATTCTAGTCAACCGGGAGCCATTTGCTGTTAGTGAATCAGTCCAACTGTTGCCATTGTCTCAGTCTCCGAGCCCTGGTTGTAGCATGCATCCTAGCCACCAAAAGCATACTAGGAGCAAATCAAGGGGGCATAAAAAGAAATAAATACAATACAAAGTATCTGTGGAACCTGACTGCAATCACCATAAATGCCAAACCACGTGGTACAGTAACTCATAGCTCTGTAATTGTAGCACTTTCCCTGACCACCCTCACATGCAGTACCTTCTGTGCCTAGGCTTCTTCTAATCCCAGCTCCACTGTATGATCCCCAAGCTGTTAAAAAGAACAGTTGTCTGACCAAAATGGTCTGAAAGGAAAAATATCCTGTCTATGAAAATAAGCGTTATCTTCTCTCTCTCTCGCTCTCTCTCTCTCTCTCTCGCTCTCTCTCTCTCTCTCTTTGTAAGAAACACTCATAGACAGTTGCACTCAATCAGGGGAAAAGGGGGTTTTCAGTCATATCAGCAGATCATAAGTGATTGCAACCTAAGGGATAACGCTAAAGTTTGTGATAGTGCAGCTTGCAGTCTGTGATCTCTCTTACAGCGCAAGGTTAAATTTGCACTAACAAGCTGCCTGATCCCGACCAGCGGAACAAACTTTATGTGAATATTTCTAGTTCTACAGTAGTTCAAGTACTTGCTACTACTACCCTACACTAAATTCAGGTGATCTGAAGGATGAATAACAATTATCTATTCATAGAGCAGTTAAGGAGAATGGTATTCCATCATCTTCCTCCCCTCTTTCTAGGCATAGTAAAGAACTGGCATCATGACATTGGAGCAATCCACTCTTTATTCTCCAAATGCAAATATTTAGAATGATATCATTACTACAGTACTAACAGATGTACAGTACACACTCTGTGCATTAATGTTGGTGTAAGTTACAATGGCCTGTTTGCGGATCACTGTTATCATTTGTAATGTAGATTACTTGTTATCCGCTCCTGCTGTTAACTGTGTAAACTCTCAATAAAATATTTTATGATAAAAAAAATGTGCAGTAATACATTCACACATTTCTGCTATGGGTACTTCTAAGTTTTGATGGTAACATTTCAAACTCACTTTTAAGAAAATGTGGGAAATACCTGTAGCTATCAGTCAAAATTAAGGGAAATTCTAAACTTCCAAACTTAGGTAAAACTGCAAACTTCATCTTGTTCCAAGTGTCTGACAAAGCATTTATGACAGTTGCAGCATTCTTTTGCAACAATAATTCTAGAATGTTCATGTGCTGATTCGCAACAGAAGGCAAACATTGATGAAACACTCACTAAAAAACTGATGCAGAAAATTATTGTGTCTGTAAGCCACTGATCCCCCCTTTTGTGTAAATGACAGCCATAGAACTAGTAATCATAGCCTTCGCTTCCAAAACCTGGTTTGTCAGTCTAAAAGGACAGCAACATCTGGAGTACTTGTAGATTATTTCAACAGCCACACTGTCACTTCCCGCATCTGGAAAATCAGATACAAGAAATCCAAACTGGCCATTGCCTGACTATTCAATCACTTCAACTTGGATAGCTTTCAAGCTCATGGTGCAGTCATGAAATTGGAAAAAATTAACATAATACCTGATGTAGAAGCATCCTGGATCTTTTTGTTGAAGAATTTGCTAGATATTGTGATAAACATTCCTATCACAGTATTACATAATAAGGCAAGAGTCAGCACTATCCATGAATATCCTAGTAGTTACTAACACAAGAGAAAAACTGTGTCATGCTTTCAGCAAAAGTGGATTTTTTTCCAAGAAGATTATTTTCCATGGATTCATACCATAAGCAAGATAAGCAGCCAAGGACTGGAGGGTCCTCCTGTGCAGGAGAGTCACCAGCACCAGTAGCAGAGATCCAGGATGGGCAGCAGATCTGGCAGGGCCTGATGATTGCAAGGTGAGGAGATAAACAATAAATTTAAAAAATTGCAAGCCAGCCCAATGGCATGGAGGCTGAGACACCATGTGCCTTACCTTCTGCCACAATGGCGGCCTGGGTTTGGGAACAGATTTGGAGAACTCTGTAGCTGGCCAGGAGACAGAGGATTGAGCGTCCTTGAGAAGGGGTGTTTTTGTGGCTTTCTGTTGGACTGCACCCTTGCAGCGGCTGGGTAGCAGCATATGTGAAACTACAGGAGTGGGAAAGAATGCATGTACTGGATGTTGGGGACATCTCCACAGAGGCGCAGCTTGCCAATTGCAAAAATTACATGTATGTTGGCCTAGAGCAATCCTGTGGGCAACAGGCATTCAATGTGCATAGGCATGCTTAAGTGTTAGTTGGTGTCCTCCCCTCAACATTCAGTGCCATGACCCAGCAACACCCTCTACCAGGGATGCTTGTGCACAAAAGAAATTGTAGACCAAAGATTGTCTTCCAAAGTACTATTCTTTGATCCCCAGATAACCAGTACCATGGCCCAAAAAGCTTTCTCAGTATCTTCCACAAAAATGATTGAATAGCCTAGTTAGTGAACTGCCTCAAGCACTGAGCTACTTGAGTGTCAAAAGGGGCCTAAGGAACTATTTATTGATCTAGTTTGTTTGCCCCTGCTACACTACTGTACGATGGGCCTTCTCCTCATTGAGCCTTACTGCATACACCAACATGTCTTTATTGAGCCCTGTTTATAAATTGTACCATAGCCATTTAGTGTACATTATTTGCTACATAATTGGGCCCCAAACACACTAAATGTATTTAAAACCATATTGCTTCCAGGGCTTAGGGAATCCCCAGAGCCCTGGACTATTATGTTTCATACCTACCAAAAAAACGTAGACCCCCACCCCCATAATTTCAGCTACTGATGCCCCTGGCCTGGTACTATGTTTTTTAAACTTTAATCTATCTTTGGCAATAGGAGTCAGCAGAGCCTTAACTGAATTATGTGCAATAAAAGTGAATGGCCAGATAACTTGAAACCTAAGCTCTTCAGCCTAGCTGCCATGCTTATCTATTCCCTATGGTGGAATTGTTCAAGCTCTCATTGGTGAGCATTCATCATGATAGAAATATATCAGAAGTGGCCCCATAAAGGTGGATCCAACCTGAACTAAAAGTGACCTATTTCTGAACTTTTTGCCTTACCTATATTACTAGTACTTGAAAATTGTGTTCACACTCAACTGTCAGACCACGCCCAAGGATATAATCTCCTCCCCTCTGTACAATCAGATTTTTGAAAATAACATTCCACTTCATCTGTCCTGCTCATGGTAATGAATGACATCATTATAGCTTTACACAAGGGTCTTAAAATATCCTCTAATGCCATTGGGACAACTTTGGAAAAATATAGTATTTAGACACAATTTAGATTATATTTCATACCGTTTCTGTAATTCTCATACATATTTCTTTATTACTAAGGATATTTGCATGGAAACAGTGTATCTGTTCTATTTTTCCTGGCTGCTTGGCTGCATCTTACCTCACAGTTTTGTTTATGACATCACAGTCTGTTGCTGCAGAGATAATTATGTTGTCATAAACAGGATATTATGATGTAGACAAACAGCCAAACCAAATGAAGTCCAGGGATGGTGATCATGTTTTCTGCATGTGTCCTCAGTAATAAGGCGAAACTAGAAAGAAATCGATATGAACTATAAGCTGAATTCAGTCTAAATCACACATTTTTCAAAGTTTTCCAAATGTTGCAGGGGCTTTTTAAACACGTGTTAGCTTTATTGATGTTAGGA
Source organism: Neoceratodus forsteri (assembly GCA_016271365.2). NCBI lineage: Eukaryota > Metazoa > Chordata > Ceratodontiformes > Ceratodontidae > Neoceratodus > Neoceratodus forsteri. The sequence goes on along the minus strand of CM028133.1, from coordinate 590,041,622 downwards.
ACTTTCAGTTTTGTTAACCATAATCTTCTAGATCTGCTCAGGGTTTTTGGCCTAGGAAAATGATTCCTTGGTGGGTACTGGAAAATGAGCCATTAGTTGGTTCAATGGGCTTATGCAACCAGAGTAGTGTTATGATTGTGCAACTGTGAAAACTGTTTGGCCATTCGCACTCTATTCCATGGGGAATTACCACCCTTGAAGAAGGTTCCACCCTTAGAGGTGCCACGGGAAAGATTACCTTTGCTAAAGGTACCTTAGGAAGGAGCCCTTTGAGGAGAAAGGCATGCCACTGGAGGAGGAGGGGAGGATAGTGGGGCAAAGAAAAAAGGCTTCAGAAGGAGTCTGTGAGAAACTGCTTATATAGATCAGGAAGGGGGTGTGGCTGGTTGCTCCCCCATTGAACTACAGGCATAGCCTTTCAATTCAATGGGCTTACGCAACCAGAGGTAGTGTTATGCTTGTGCAACTATGATAACTGTTTGGCCATTCACACTCTCTATTCCACAGGGGATTACCACCCAATTGGGCTACCAAATGCAAGGGAACCTCAAAGAGGGTTCCACCCCTAGAAGTGCCATGGGAATGATTCCCTTGGCTAAAGAGACCTTTGGAAGGAGCCCCCAAAAGAACACTGAGTAGTAAACATTGACTATGAGGTAAAGAATCTGATTGACAGCTACAAGACAGCTTGATAAAACAGAAATGAGATGCACAGGTTGTCTGGATTGCATTGTAGAATGGATTTCACTGATAAGATCAGGGAGGCTTCCTAAGGAGAGAGGGAACATTGAGTAGGTTCACCGTCCATCTCCATCCAACAGTGGAAACCTACCTAAGGAAACTATGGAATGCACTATAAACAGCTAACTACATATTATGACCTTTGGTGTGGAGGAGAAGGAAAAAAAAAACTTTAAAAAGGAGGAACCCTCTGGGGATCCAAGGCCTAGGTCACCTTCCCTCCAGGTTAGGGGTAATTTATTTAGTGATGGCTCTGCTGCTGCAATTTAGAAACCAAATCAAAGGGGAGGATATTTCAATTTGGTGGAAAGCTCTCATACTTGCTCTAACGTGAATGCCGTGAGGAGCTACTAGAGGCCTCTGCAACAGTGGGTACTCTGAGTGAGAGTGGAACCCAAAGGTGAAAGAAGGAGAGTGACAACTGCTGGGGCACTTATCCAGCCTACGGAGTAACACAAACTAGGTGAACCAGAGGCGGTCATAGGGAGAATAGCTTTTGAAGGTACCACTGCAAAGCCATAGCCAAAGAAGCCCTCTTGGGCTAGAAGGACCCCACCCCTTGGCAGCTGAAGTCTTAAATTCTTCATTAAGAGGTGTGCCATATGAAACTGCTTGCTAAGGCTCTGCCCGGAGTGAGGACATTCCCACTATGGGCAGATGAGAAGGATCCCACCCTGGGATTCACATGCTCAAGATATGGACTTCATGAATGCAGAGCAAGAGCGTCAGCTTACAGGGTGAGCCCTGAGCCAAAAAGGTAATGGACATGGTTGGCAGGCCTCTGATTTAGGAATGAGAGCATGATTCAACTTTGAGTGTTTGATAGGAGGGGCTGGCTGCCCATGAAAAGTTGTGAGCAAACTCTGCAACCACGTGATTGAAGGCTGCGAGCAAACTATGCTCAAGGCATAGAGTTAATACATGCCATGGCAGGAATATTGTCGCGATATAATTGCATTGCATGATTCAATGTTAATTTTATTTCTGTGAGGGGATCCCCCCCACACCCCCATTAAGGGGGGCTGTGCCCCCTGGACCTCCTCACTAAGGATTCTAACTCTGGGGGGGTCCAACACTGAGAGCAGACAGGTCCGGTTTTCAGCATAATGCCATGCACTATTAAGCGTATGAAATTATGACCTGGTACAAAATACAGGGCCTGGGTGAGGTAGGAGACTGTAGTGTGAGCCAACAATTGGTATTTTGATAATAGTAGTAACCAGCAGAAAACAAGCCAACCAAATCCATTATGGAGCCAAACTGATGGTGACATAGAAGGTAGATGCTTAGGTAGTGAGAGGCTGTGATGCCAGTGATTGAATCAAGGAGATTTAGCAGAAATGAATCAGTGAGGTTTAGCAAATAGGAAACATGCAGCTGGCTTTGCAACAGCATTTATGACAGCAATAAGAAGGTCAGCAGTATAGGTAAGCATGATGTATTGCACGTGAGATGAGCTGAATTACATATATGCTTATCCAACCAGTTCCATGAAGGAGTAAATCATAGTTAACATAAGGCATTGAATGGTACGGTTTCAGTATGAATAGTGAATTGGTATGGTAGCATCAATAGTGATTGAAAAGATTGGCAGGAATACCTTAAATGCCATTAAAGCAGAGATAGGTTAATTCAAGGCAGTAAGTACTGGTTATTTCAGTAGGGTGCATTTACAGGCAGTAAGTATTTGCAATGCAGCAATGAAATGCAATGAATATCTGAAGCCATTAGACTGCTCTGTAAATGTATTAAAGCATAATAATTGAAAGCCATGAAGGCAACAGCATTTATGTATGGATAGCTAAAAAAGCCATGTAGGCAAAGGAGCAGGGCAAAATCATTTAGCTTAAATAAGCATGCTCCTGCTAATTGGAGCCACTATGACCCACTGTGACACCGAAGTCCCCTGCCACGGGAATAACAGGGAGCCACAAGCTGAGTATCATGAGACCAACAGCAGCTATAATGCTAGTAGGGTAGGAACCCCCAAAAGAGGCACCTTTACTGGCAAGGTCCTAGTGAAGGACAAAGCCATACTATATATAGCAAGCTGACAGATTAATGTGAATAGGGGAAGCAAATGAATGACTGAAAGGTTCAAAATAGTTAAATTCAGAAACAAACTGATAAAATGCCTGCAACTGGAAGCTGAGAATGGTCAGCCAGTGTAATAGCTGAAAGTTTCAGTATAACAATGCAGCAGTTGGGCCTGGCTGAGCAAACATGGAATAAATTGAGCAGAGCACACTGAACTCCAATACTGAATGAATTGAGCTAGCACTGTGAGGAGAAAGAGAAGAGCTGTGAGCACACATATAGCAGCAAAGAGTGGCAGGGTGAAACCTGGACCAGGTGCAAATGATTAGGTTGGAAAGGACTGGAGACAGCAGGCAGGAAAACAGCAGTGGGAAACTGAAACACACAGTAATAATGCAGTTGACTGAGGGCTGGAAAAATCTGGTGAGGAAATGCAACCTGAGCACAGGCACAGACCAGCTGAAGGTAAAGAAACAACAACATCGTGTAACCTAAAGCACAAATAAACAATGATACACAGAGCACTAGAAAACTAGAAACCCAAAAGAAACAAACAAGGCAAACACAAGTACAGGAGCAGGAAGGAAACGGGCACACAAGGAAGAATGGATCAGCTGGATGCAAGGCAATACAAACCAAAGTGAGGGAATAAAAACCTCAGAAGTCCAGCACAAACCAAGCAGAGCCAAGGCACAGCAAAGTTGGGGGGTGGTAAAGCACAGCAGACCCCAAGAGAAGACAGACAGACAGAGCCTCAGCTGCAAAAAAAAATGCTTCAGAAAGAGGCTGGGAGGCTTCTGTAGCTCAGGAAAGGGGTGTAACTGGTTGCGCCCCCCAACACTGAACTACAGGCATAACCTTTCATTTATTGTCTACATCCATGACAAAAAACAACAAATCTCTCCAAACAGGATAATATTTAAATTGAAATAGATAAACCTAAAAGTGCACCAATACTCCCTCTTGGTTCCCTCCTTGTCTTATTATTTGTCAATGAACTACTCCAGAAAAGTGATCTGTGCTTAAAATAGTTCACTTGCACACTAATGGCAAGACTGTGCAGAATTAGGAATTTCTGCTTCCGTGGACTTGTATAGATGTGTTCAGTAGGCAAGCATTTACTCTGTAACTCAGATAGTGTCTGGCTGAGGTGGTGAGCAGAAGAGCAGTGCCATTTGTTGACTGCTGACTGTGGGAGATTCTGGTTGGGATAAGTGGGGCCACTTTGGGGAGGGACTGGAGTGGACAGAATGTGGAGGGGTGTTGAGTATACCATCGAGGTGGGGCCACCGGACAATAGAAAATGGTTCTGTTTGTTTCTTGCAATATAAGATGTTTTTTTCTACAAAATATGTATTTCTACCAATGGAGTATTCAAATATTTCATAGTGAAGGAATGTGTTCTGTCATCCTGGGTGGGTGATCAGGAGGTGGGGAACCAGTGGACACCAGGGACTGACCCAGTGGTATATAAGTTGGGCAAGTGGGATGAGTGAGGGCTCCTGTACACTAGGAACTAACTCAGTGCTATTTAGGTGAGCTATCATGGTGGGGTGGGATTGCTGCTAGACATGAGGTACTGAACCAACGGTAAACTGGGCTGACAATTGGGGTGGTAAGACTGCTAGATGCAAGGGATGGGGTTTCATTCTCTTTTTTTGTCAGCTGATTGACAATCAGGGAATGGGAGGGTCAGCACAGCTCTGCACAATGCCTCTGTGTAGTTTGTGTTGCATGCTAACAGGCCCATGATGGCATGCAAATGGGCCCTTAATGCCTTGTATGTCCTGTGGGCTTATTAGCATACCCTGGCTGAATATGGCACACTGGAGCAATGGCTCTATCCATTTTTGGACACGCTATCTCCATTCCCTCCTATGCACCATATTTCTGTAGGGGGCTGTGTCAGTTGTGTTTTTAAATTCAATAAATAAACCTAAAATAAGAAAACAAAATAGGTAAACACACATACTGCTAATCTGCCATGTGTCTGTGTACAACAGTCTTACAAAAATCCCGTGTTGTTTTTACCTATGCTAGGACCTTCCACAAGTTTAATCCAGCGCAGCCTAGCTGTCTGCTCTCTCCAAGTGTATATTTATTTATTTTTTTTTTATGTATCTAACATGTTCTGTCATTCCACTGTTCTAACCTCTTCTTTTATTGTTGTCTTCCCCCCCCCTTATTGACGAGGTACCTTTGTAAACGAGTCTTTGACTCAAAGGTTGTAAAACTGATTCTCTACAATAAATAAAAAAAAAATAAAAATAAAAATCAGATCTGGCAGACAGTACTACAAAAGGAGATCCCAGGAAAATCAAGACATTAGTAAGAATGGCCAGAGAGGCCCTTGCTTTTCCTGGTGCCTTCTTTTTTAGAAATTTCAGACATATTTGATTTTTTGTAAGACTGTGTTGTCCCAAAACAAACATATGGCAACTTAGCTGGATTTGTGTGTGCCAGCCCTTGTTTTAGGCACCAGTGCTTCCTGCAGCAGCTGTCAGTGTCACTCACATCTGTGCTGTGCACACTCCATTTACTGCACCTTTTTTAGGCAAATCACTGTACCTGCACTAGCATCATGATCATTCAACGGTCCATCAACTCTCTGGTTACCTCTACTATGGAGTCCCCCATGAATGCTACCTTATAATCACTCTACCAAGCCTTTTCCTTCTTCTGTGACATGCCAGGTATAAGGCTGGGCAGTATTTATTGATATGCCTCTGCAATATTATTACAGAATTGTAAAATTTTCAGAAAAAATATGAAATTTGATATAAGTTCTTTTGTTAGTTTTCAATTTAGGCTGCTTGTAACATGTCCGTTCATTAAGCAAGAGTGGAGAATGCTGACACACACAGCCAACTTTTTATGGTCTATGAACCTACCAAAAATGTGTGACATTGTGGTATCTAGTTTTAATGTTAGAGGGACAAAGTCTCACAGTTTACTTACTTGTGAAATGTTTTAAACATTTTTGCAATATTTCAGTTCTTATAATTCATCCCCCTTTGAAGCTAGAGATCTGACTCTTAGCATGCATTCCCACATGATATAGGAATTTTGTTGCTTACCAATTCATGTTGCAAACATTTTTAGCCTCCATTGTTGAGTGCTATTATCTTAAAGATTTTCTTGAACATTGCAAGATGACGTAATTTATTATAATTACTGGTGACCTGTTTTAATACATGGATTTACATGCTGTTTCAAATGCGGTAATAATCGGGTTCTCCAGTTATTACAGTGTTTTCTGACCACTTTTGTTTCAGTCTCTTGTAGAGCGGGAATCTACAGCTTCGAGACAGTGAAAGCTGACTCACTGTCAGTGCCATGCATCAGTCTTCCAGCATCCTGAAACATTCTCTGTTCTTCATTTCTACAGTGCTCTGTTTCATTCTGTTGAAAATAAATTTAAATAATTGTTTTGAGAACGAGCAAGCTCGAGCGCTGTGGGAGTGTAGCAGTTATACAGAGTGAAATCAGCATCAGTTGCAGTGTGAGACTGTCTAGCAGTGCCATTTTATGAGATCTACTTTCACTTTTCCTTTTAAATTAAAATAATTATTTTGTTCTTTTTCTTCTTGGTGGTGGTAGCCCAAGTTGGGGGAGGGGGACTTGTGGCAGTTACAGCAAAGTTGCAGCAGTTGCATCAAGGGAGAGAAGCTGCAGTTTCCATTCATTTATGGGGAAAGAAAAGGTAAATAAAAGTACAAACCAAATGCTTGTACGATACTAACAGACAGCCTTATTTATAGTAATAGCAGCAGAAGTCAGGGGTATGATAGAAAAATGGTTTGTTTTTTAGGTATGTTTGAAGTGGAAGTCACAGCGCTGGCAGTTCAGGGTGAAATACTGTGAATATTGTGATGCTGTAAACTCCTTGCACCAGTAATTATAAAAAATAAAACATAGATGACTGTTTATCTGTGAATTTTATTTTCACGCATCCTTAGAGTGTAAAGAAATCCATAACACGCAGTCACCTAAGCATTATTCTCTTCGTAATGCTTATATGTGCAATTGTAAATTGTGGTACCAACTGTGGCTGTTTTGTACTGTGGCTCTGGGTGGCACCTGAAAAAGGGCCCGTTGACTCAATGTCTCAACCTGGTAAACAAATAGAATTAAATGAAATGACCTCAGCAGTGCCAACATTAATGAAGTATGGCTGTGTTTGGTTTTAAATTTAGTTGAAATAAAACTGAATTTTAATGTCACACAGACATACAGATGACTGTCTAACACTGTGTTTCCACCACTACTAAATTAAACTCTGTCCTAAAATGGAACTTCAATAACATTCTTCAAACTCAGATTATCAAACAACTGACATGTCTTCAACCCAAACAAGACTAAAACTAAGGACATACAGTGAGAAAAACCTACTACAAAAACAATGTATTTTTAACTCCTTGAAATATTACTTATAGTCTCTATTGGCATATCTCATCAGATATATTTGCACACTGATTTCAAATTGTTTATAATAACTGGTCAGTGTTTTTTCCTTAAGGGATACCCAGTTATAATTCACCGTTATAACAGTGAACGTGCCCTGGGTTTCTTTTGGTCCACTCAAGCTGAAGCTGCCACTCCTCCTTTCCTCTACGACTTTGTTTAGCTCCACATGCCCGGACACTTCACTGCCACTGGCAGTTCGTGGTAAGTTAGCTTAAAGAAAAAACATTAACTGTGGCAAATTAATACTTAAAAAAAAAAGAGAAAATAAAAAGGAAAACCAAACATTTCAGCGGTGAAGCTGCAACTGCGCTGAAACCTGCAGACAGCAGATGCACAGAGATTTGACTTTATTCTATGTAATTGCTGTGGTGAAGAAATGCTCCCAGGCTTTATACAAAATAAAACAAGGGGTGGTGTGTTTAACTCGAGATTTTACACACACTTTCAGTGTTGGATGCTTAAATAAACTCCTCGAGTTTTGCTTTTGGGGTATATGTAGCATCCAACGTATCCCATTATATTGGTGAACCAAACTGAGTGACTCAATATGGGTACCAATAGGAGCAGCGACAGTGGGGATATAGCTAGGGGGGACCCTTTTGAATGACGACTCTTCAACAACTTTGGTGTTTAAACCTTCTCCTTGTTTTATTTCTTCTTTCCTCTAAGTTTCACTCTACTTAGAGCTTGTTCACAGGGTTAATATTATTTCTTATATCTGTTGATACATATTTTTTTGTTATATGCTTTCTCAATCATTTAAAGTTTCAAATAAACTTTTTTATAATTATTTTAACATACATGTTTCTTTCTAGTGCAACATACCACATTGTGCAATATTGAAGACCTGTATTACTGGCATTATTTAATATTTCAGGTCTCTTTTCCTTCTGGTCTTTCTCTTGATTCAGCTTTTGTTCTGTGAAAGACAATACAACATAATGGTGTGTCAGTACACCTCTATATGCATGCCACAGCATTAGGTAATTTATATTTACTACTGCAAAAGGCTTGTCACTTTTTAACTATGACAGCAGATTATCTCTATTAGTTTGCAAGCTACTTTCTCTTACAGAGAGGTTTTCCAACTCTGTGGGGACACAAACATTTTTCTTTGTTTACTTTTTAAACTGTCTTCTCTCAAAAAGAGGTTTTCCAACTCTGTGGAGACACAGACATTTTATACTTTTAAATCCAGCAACTATTCTCTTGGTATTAGTCTGCTTTACTATTAGCTTTTTGAGATACAGAAGTACTGTAGTCTTGCCTCTTAGAAATTTGCCTGTTGTTTGACTGCATGTTACAAAATGGAGATCTCTAATGGAGCTGCTGTCTCCTTCACCTCTTGCCCATCTTGTGTAATACTGCAATGTGATGTATGGTGACATGACACCTGGTCTCGGAGCATGCGTGGAATGGATTGCTATACAATCCTTAACCTTCACTGAGCTCAGTGAGTGGTTTTGACACAAAACAGGCTGAAACCACCTTTTGCTTTGGCTGCACCTGTTCTGCTGCATTCTGCTATTTGTATTATATTGTAATCATGTTTTTGTCAGCTATCATTCTGTTTCATTGTGGTCAAGGGGCACAGTGCAGGACGAGCTTTTGTTTTAATATATACACACTATACTACTTCTCATTTAAAAACTCATACTGTCAGGTTAAATGGCAAATGACATCTATATAATTCTGCACCAGTTCTTTTTTCTGAATTTATTTCTCCTTTAATTCTTTCAGAATGATAACTAATATGTTTTCAAAAATGACTTATCAAATTATAAACAGTATTATTTGTCTCCATTTTCTGGTGATCATATCATTTTCTGGGTGACCTTACTTGACCTTCCCTTCAAAAGCTCGAGTTTTTTACAAACTCCACTTTTTAGATGCCCCTTTATTAAAATATATGGCATCAGTTTCTCTACAACATTATTCTTTTCTTTATTTTACCATTTATTTTTCTAGGGGTCAACCTATTTGACCTACCTCTGTAAACGACACGAATCATGGACTTTTCAAATTGCTATCTACTTTTTTGTGTTTGGTGCATTACATTACATGGATGTCCCTCACCACCTTACATAGTCCTGATTTTCTGTGGTTTTTCCAGCATATTGGTGCTCAAGTTTCAGTGCATGCATGCATTCCAGTTAGTCTCACTATTCATTCTTATCTCTTTTTCTAAAGTTCTCGTATAGAATATCCATCTCATATTTGTTTGCAAAAACCTGTCTTTAAAATTACCTCCTCTGTCTTGTTCTGCCACTTTTTCTAGACCCCAGAAGCATAAAGACGCACCATTGTGACCTGCTGCTGCAAAGTGCATTGCTACTGGGGATGTTTCTTCTTTCCTCCTGATATCGCTTTTATGTTCCTGTATCCTAGATTTCAACATTCTACTCATCTGGCCAATATATAGTTTGTAACAAGGACACTGGATTATGTATATGACTCCCTCACTAATACAGCTTATATGTTGTTTGATTTTAAATATTTCTCCTGTATGGGGTGCATGTATATTTGTTTCTTGCTTGTGTGGCTGCACACAGAGCATCTGCCACATAGTGTCATTCCTGCTGCCAATGGTCCTAGAAGAAGTTGTTCCTGTTTGTTGTCTGGTTTCTTGAACTGTGATTGGACTAATTGGTCTTTTAAATTTCTTACTTTTTTAGCTGTAATTATTGGTTTGCGTTTTAGTTCTGGAATTTTTTAATTATCAGTTTGTACCAGATACCAATGCTTGTTAATAATTTTCCTGATTTGTCTAAGTTTGTGATTATATTTAGTGGAGAACACCAAGTGCTGAGGCTCTCTCTCTTTTTCTTTTTGTTCCAGTAAATCGACTGTTTTTTCTATCTATTCTTTGTTTTGCTAGTGTTAGAGTTCCACCCCATACCCTCTTTCCTTGAACTTGTTTATCATGATCTCTGTTTCTTTTTTAATATCAGTTTCCAAACTGCAGTTTCTTTTCACCCTTGTTAATTGTGCATAAGGGATACTGTTCTTGAGCTTTGATTCATGATAGCTATTTCCATGCAGTATGGTGTTTCTGTCCATTGTTTTCCTGTAGAGACCGGTCTCTATTTTATTGTTCTCTAATTTTATTGACAAATCCAAGTATGCTATCTGTCTCCTGTCATAATTCATAATGAATTTTAAGTTCTCATCTTTTTGATTAAGTTCTTCATGGAATTTAACTAACTCCTGTTCTGTTCCCTTCCATAACATGAATATGTCATCAATGTATCTATACCAGGTTATAATTTTACTGGGATAGATTTCAACATCTGCATAGATGTGACTTTTTTCAAAGTCTATCATGTAAGAATTTACAAATGTTGGGGCCATCATTGATCCCATTGCCGTACCTTTATTCTGCTGATAAAAGGTTCCATCAAACTCAAAATAGTTCCTTTTTAAAATGATGTCTACCAATTCTTGTAAGACTTGCATCTTTGGTTTTGCATTATGTTCCCTGGTGTCAAGAACTGCTCCCATGCATCTAATACCTTCCTGGTGGGGTATCGAGGTGTATAGGTCAGTTACATCAAATGTGACTAGAATTGTGTGATCGGTTATTCCCTTTCTTAATAGATGATTCAATTTCAAAATCATGTCTCTCGCATCCTTAACATATGAGTCTGAACTTTCTATTAATGGCTGCAAATGACAATTAATGTATCTAGAGATAGACTCAAAAAGTGAATCTATGCCTGATACTATAGGTCTTCCTGGTGGTTCAGTGATATTTTTATGTATGTTAGGGATTGCATAAAAGGTAGGTATCCTGGGGCATTCTTTTACTAGAATTTCAGCTTCCCAAGGCTGAATCCATCCCATTGTTTCATATTCCTCTATGGTATTCTTTATCTCACCTTTTATTTTATTTGTTCAATGGCTTTGTTGTGTGGGGTGCCTCAGGGTTCAGTATTGTTACCCATGTTAGTTGCAGTTTATATGCTACCCATCGGAGACATTGTAAGGGAGTATGGGCTGAGGTTTCACTGTTATGCAGATGATACCCAGCTCTATCTTTCTTTTGCCCCCTACAAGGAGGAAGCTCTCTCGGTCTTTAATAGCTGTCTAAGAGAAATCCAGGAGTGGATGAATTCCAGCTGGCTGAGGTTGAACTTGGATAAAACTGAGGTACTAGTTGTGGACCCGGGCCAACAGATAGGGGGGGTCGGGTAGTGTAGCATCTTCTGGAATCTTTCTTGGTGGTGTTTCTCTCCAGACCTCTGAATGGGTGCGGAACCTGGGGGTAGTTCTTGATGATAGGTTGACGCTGCATTTATAGGTGTCAACAGTTGTCAAGACTTCCTTTTATCATCTTAGGAATATAGCCAGGATTCGGCATCTTGTTCCATCTGCTGACCTGCCTACTTTAGTCCATGCCTTCGTGTCCTCATGCCTGGATTATTGCAACTCCCTTTATCTAGGGCTTTCTGGGGTTGAAATCTGTCATCTGCAGCTAGTGCAGAATGCTGCAGCCTGGCTTTTGGTGGGTTCTAGATGATTCTGTCATATTACCCCAGTGCTGCATGAATGGCACTGGCTGATAATTCAGTAGCAGATCACCTTTAAAGTTGGCTTGCTGACTTTCAAAGCCCTACATGATCTGGGCCCAGTCTATCTGAAAGAACTTCTGGTTCCCTATTTCCCTGATTGATCTCTCCGCTCGGCCAATGAGAGGTTGCTAGAGGTTCCAAGGGTGAATTTAAAATCTGCTGGTATTCGGGCATTCTCATATGTTACCCCCACCCTTTGGAACTCTCTACCCCATCGGTTCTGGGAGTGCACTGCTGTGGAGGGTTTTAAGAGGGGGTCTAAAGACCTTTTTGTGGGAAACAGCATTTCCTGAATATTGATCATTTTAATTGCTTGGTTTGCTTGTATTTTTTATGATGCTAATTGTTTTAATTGTTATTATGTACGGTGCCTTGACACTTGAAAGGCGCCATATAAATAAGAATTATTATTATTATTATTGTTGGATATCCTAGCAACACCTCATAATTGTCTTGTTTTTCTAAAAATTACATGCACACCCACTTATATTTAGGTCTATCTAATATAACAATACCCCCACCCTTGTCAACATATTTTATTTCTATAGTTTTGTCCTTTTTTAGGTTCCCCAATGCCATTCTCTCTCTTTTGTTAAGATTATTATATCTAGGTGTTAAACTATTTTTATCCCCAACAAGTTGCATAATTTATTTTTCTGTTACCTTACACAAGGGTTCTATCCCATGATTTTCCCCTATCGGGGGATTGTATTTAGACCTAACTTTCATGCATTGTTTTAGTTATTGTTTGTATTCATTAGTCTCCAAATTAGACTCATTTCCAAATTGTTTTTTAAATATTAATGACCTGTAGAATTTTTGCAAGTCAACTTCTAGATCAAAAGGTTTGACCAATTGTGTGGGTGCCAATGAGATTCCTAAACTTAGCATTTTGGTTTCTTCCTGTGTCAATTCCTTTTTGCTTAGATTAAAGACTGGTATTACATTGTCCTCTGTGGTGTTCTGCCTCTGTCTGTTAGCCTGGTTTGTCTTCCACCATTGACCTTCTCCCCTGCCCCCTCCCCACTCTGATAAGCACTGTCTTAGACATATCCCAGTTCTTCTGTGAACTTTCTGGGCTAAATATATAGCAATCAGCAGGCATTTTTTCACTGTGCTTTTTGGGAATAAAATATATTGAGCTACAGTAAACACACACACACACACACACACACACACATTGTACACATCATCCTCATGGCCACAACATTCAAAATAAATACTGCAATCTAATATGTTATAAAACAATAAAGAAACTGTTTATTTATGTCGGTAAACACAGTGAAGTTCAGTTTACAGTAGATTTCCTTTAAATATTTATTATCCTATATTTTGTATCCTGGATAGCGCAAGGGAGATGCTACATCTCATTGTGATAGGGATCTTTATTTTACACATGTTTGTACTGTATTTACTCAGGGTGTCCCAGATATGCAATATCTTGTTTTCTGTGGGATCATGATTTTACCATTTTTATAATGTATTTATTCAGGGTAGGCTTGTCCAGATGTAAAATATTGTTTTCAGTGTGTTCTGATTTTACACAATGTAGCATAATATTGTGTAGATGTAGAGCCCCACTAAAAATAAGATGCCATGTCTTCTGTGAACTATCCAGTCTAAACATATAGCAATCAGCAGGCATATTCTAGGAAAACACATTGTAAAAATGTATCAAAGGAAGGCCACATTGAAACTGCCTCTCAACAGACCTGCATTGTGCAAATTCATTAGATATAATAAGTAATAGCATCCCAAAAGCTCTCCACAGCCATATCAGCTCTGACCAGAGTTTGTTTTAGTGATGAGAATAAAAAAATGATATTTCAACACTTTAGACTGTCCATACTGTTAAATTTCTCCCAGAAAAATATTATCTAAAACATGTTATATTTCTATTTTTCAAATTCTCTATAGGTTCCACCAGCTCATCACATTGTCCAAACTACTGCCACCCACCCATCACATTTAGCAGGCAGGTTTATTTTTCTTCAAAATCTGGATTATGCTTTCAAGGATTCATTTACAAAGCATCTTCTGTAAAAGAGAATTTACAGATTGTTTCATCAAAATTGTTCATACACTTATAGTCATATCTACAAAACATCCAAACAAAAGTAATTTTTACTGGCTCAGTTATAAGGATGACCCATATCAACCTGAAGAAACCAGTCACCTTACTAAATGTTTAGTTCACTGACCACAGCCAAGGAAATCTTCGAGTTTGCCAGTCAGATACCTAACCATGCCTTGATGTGTAATGAAGCTTTAATTACTGGCTGGAGTCCTCAACCTTTTCACACAGGGATTCAGCACCATTCCTCTCTTCCCCCCAAAAAGTCCCTCTGGGTCCAATAGTATTGGTATACCACCTCACCTGTCTTGCCTAACCTTCTGTATATATCTATCTGGACAATATATGACATGAGGCTGAAAAAAGAACTTCCTCTCCATTGCTGTGGCCCTAAAACTCCTCCCCAGCACTAACTACTATCCACATACCAGCACCTGCTCCCCAATAGTCTTGGATGGTTGCTTCAGCTAGACCCTGCATGCCAGCATCTCAATCAATCAATTAATCAATCAATCTTTATTTTACCAGGTGAAAAACCTTTGAGAAAAATACTCATTTACAAGATGGACCTTTGAGATTATACATATAAAATAACAATCAAGACCAGCTTGAATAACACAGCATAAATCGTATTACATCACATACTTTCATAACAAGGGAACAAGCAATTTAGGATAGTTTTATGTACAGAATATTACAGAGGCACAAGTACATCAGGTTCCTACACAGTAGTAGGCACTAGGTAAGGTACGAATAAGTTTTAAGTCAAGACACGGAAGACAGTGAAGTGGAGGGGAGATGTCCCATGACACTCCAGATTCAGAGCATTAACAAGCACAATTGCAGAGTTCTTTGAAGGCATGTGAAAACAGAGTTTTGAAGGTAGACAGCTTCACAGGGGAAGGCTACCTTTCGGGTTTTCTGAAGGTTGTTCCACAGGTAGGAAAGGGAAAAACTTATGGAGGATCTGCCAAAATGAGATCTGACTTTTAGAATAGCAAAGGATATATATGCTTGGCTTCTCAAGGCATAGATTCCAGGCAAGCAAATAGGTAGACACTCAGTGATATATTGGGGAAGCTTTTTGATAAGGGCACAGAAAGTCCAAATGGCTGCATTTTTCTTTGCCATCTGAATTTGAGGGATGTCCAGCCAACCAGAGAATAGAGAGAAAGAGAGAGAGAGAGAGAGAGAGAGAGAGCAGAGGTGAGTAGAATAGAGTGCCCCTGTAATGAACCTTATTGCTCTGTGATATAAGGTGTCAAGCTTAGCTAACACTGTGTTAGTAGCTTGACCATACAGAATGTCAGAATAGTCAATAAGTGGTATAAAAGTCATCTGGTGAGTCAGATTTTAGCTTCCACTGTAAGTAGGTGTTTTATCCTAAAGAATATACCAAGTCTCTGCTTCAATTTTTTGGCCACAGCATCTATATGACCACAGAAAGTCAATTTGTGATCTATCCAGATGCCCAAGTATTTGAAATTTACCACAGATTCTAGTGGTTCACCTAGCAGGGTAGTAAAGGGTGATAATGAGCCAAAAACTGGGGTGTGAGGAGCATTAACAGTAAGGGAGAAGGGCTTTATGATGCTGGTTTGACAACCCTTTTGTCGACCGGCATCTCACTGACAGGAATCATGTCGACCACAAATTGTGGTCATCATGATTCTTGTTTGTCTCCCGGTCCTTTTTGTTTCATTGGGGGGCTTCAACCTCTGACATTAGGATTCTTAACTCCAGTCAGCGTTACTTCGGGGTGGGGTTGCAGGACTGGGAGACAGTGTGCTCCTGTCTCAGGCACACCAACACAGTGACCTGTTGACAAAGTGTTGATTTTGCCGATAGGATTGTAGTTCACTGTGTTGGTGTCACCCTAAGGGGTGCATACTGGGGAGACGTACATAGCTGCTGTTTTTTTTTTTTTGCATTAAGTAGTAGCTTTAACTGAAGTAGATTTAGCTGAAGGCTATTAAAGTCAAGCTGGAGGTCTGTGCAGGTAGATTCAGAGGTGGGTCTGTCAATGTACATAACAGTATCATCAGCGAAGAGGTGGATGCTTGCCAATTTTATACCAGAGTGAATGTTGTTTATGTAGATAGCAAAGAGCAGAGGACCCAGAATAGATCCTTGGGGTATGCCTCTCAGAAGCAACTTTAAAGGGGATATTTCACCTTCTGCTTTAACTTGTTGTAGACAACCAATTAGATAGTGGTTAAACCATTTTAAGGCCATGTGGTCAAAACCAATATTAAGAAGGGTGTCCAGGAGCAGGACATGGTCCACTGCATCAAATGCCTTGCTCGGGTCAAGGAATAAGGCACATACATGTTTTTTACTATCCAAGGCAGTTAGCCAGTTATTTGAGACTTCTGCCATTGCAGAGACTGTGCTGTGGTATGGTCTGAAGCCTGACTGCAAAGGTAAGAGCAGATTACAGGAGTTCAGGTAATTTCTAATCTGGAGGTTAACTAATTTTTCGAGCATTTTGGCTAGGGTGGGCAGCAGGGAAATGGACCTATAGTTGTTTAGATCACTTGAATCCACTGATCTAAAAAGTGGGATGATGTGAGCAGTTTTCCAGAGAGAAAGGAGGGCTTCCAGGGAGAGAGACATGTTAAATAGGTGGGTAATATGGAGGGCCAGAATATGACCAATTTTCAAAAAATAAGGGTCAATGAGGTCTGCACCAGCACTTTTATTGGTATATAGTTTCAGGAGCAGGTCTTCTACTTGCTTCAGTGAAATGGGACAGAAGGAGAAAGAGACATTGCTTACTGGGAGGGATGGCAAGTCATGAGGTGAATCCTGACTGCAAAGCTGATAGGTTGTTGACTGGGGAGGAGTCAAAGGCCAGTCCTGCAGTAGTGAAGTGGTTGTTAAGGAGGTCAAGGATTGTGGATTTGTCTGAGAAAGTGGAGCCTCCAAGGGTGATTTTTGCAGGGAGGGAGTTAGAGGACTTGTGTCCTTCGACGCTTTTCAGAGTCTTCCAAAATTGCATGGCACAACTGGAGGACAAGTGCAACTGATTGCTAAAATAACTAGCTTTTTCAGTTCTGATAAGCTTGGTGCATTTGTTTCTAATTGCTCTAAAGGCTGTCAAGTGAGAGGGGAGTTTTGTTTTGCACCCTTATTTCCAGAGGGCATCCCTATGTCTTAACGCAGTTTTAAGTTTCGTCGTGAACCACGGACATGATTTTTTCTTTCTTCGTATCTTAACTAGTGGTGCATGATTATTAATAGCATCAAGGAGAATATTAAGAAACTCTTCATAAGCCTCTGACACTGTTGGGGATAGACAGAAGTTTTGCCAAGCAGAATACTGAAGTTTCAGGAGGAAGGCATACATGTCCAAGTTCATGCGACACCTTTTAAAAATATACCTTGATGTGGAGATAGGTTTAGGTACAGATCTCATACAAGTGATAACGCAATGATCGCTGAGATCATTGAAAAAGACACCAGAGTGGATGAAAAGATGGGGTTTATTCACAAGGATTATATCCAGTAACATGCTGTGGGCAAGGTTTTTTAGGTTTGGTCAGGTGATTTTAGAGATAAGTTGTGTAAGATCAAGAGTGTCACAGAATTCCTTAATGGGCTTGGCACTGTCGGTAGGCCCGTTTAAATTAAAATCACCCATAATTATGACCTCTGAGGTAGTAGTGTCCAAGGTTTTAATCAGGTGATCCAACATCTTGAGACCAGCCGATGGTGGTTCGTAACAACCGATGATAAGAAATGAGATGGAGCTTGAGAGATGGACCTTGACAGTAAGGCATTCAAACTCTTTGGGCACTGAAGTGGAGTTAATGACAGAGGCAGGGAATTTATTCTTGATGTAGATAGCTACCTCACCTCCTCCTCTGGAGGGACTGTCTGCTCTGAATACATTGTAAGCAGGGACATTGATTTCAGAATCCTGGGTGGAGGATTTGAGCCATGTTTCAGAAACCACCAGAACATCAGGATTAGTGTAATTGATCCATAATGGATGGAGTCAAATTTTTTCAATAGGCTACATGCATTTACATGGACAAAGCTCACTCTCCTTAACTGCGCTAGCTCTGAAGGTGTTTGAACAGGAGAAATAGGACCAGGGTTTAGTTCCACGTTGCCCGAGCAGAGTAACGACAGCAATAAGATATTTTTGAGAGCACTTAGTAACAGTCTCAGCAGATGAACATGGCCCCTTTTATAGTTATAGGAAGAGTGGGGGTGGGGTTAGTGCAACAAGGTCCTACAGGACCCAAAGATGCGAAGATGAGAATCCGTACCACATAGGTATGGGCTGGGGATAAATAGGGAAAGACATGACAGATGAGTAATTGTCTCAGAAGGAATTGGTAAATGGACCACAGAAGTTAGACTGGTGCCAGGATGTGTACAGTTGCTATGACAAAAAGTCATGGGGAGATGGGCATAATATATTAATCCCTAGGTGATTCAGTAAGTCAGTTTGATTGAGGAAAATAGGGCAGGATTTAAAGATCCATGCATGGTTTAGCTTATCTGTCTGCAAGAGGTCAGGTTATTGGTTTAGAATCCCTACTCTAGTAACAATTAAGGCAGCATGGTCATCTATGACATGAGATACTGAACATTTATCCACTTGGGGTTTATCAACTGGGGACTGAGGCCCTGTCATGATATTCTAAGATGGCACCTGCTCCTTTCCTGGGTTCGTTGGGCAGATATGATATCCACTCCACCACTGATGTCTGATTATTTTGTTGAGCCAGCACTGCTCTCATGAAAGTGGCAGTTGTTTATGATTACAGGCTGCTATGGTGTCACAGCTATGTATTTTCCTGGTACAGTTCTATAATACAGTGGTGCCCTCATCCTTGTTCATTCCCTTCTTCAGGTGCACTCCCCTTGGCTTCTACCAGTCTGTAACTCAGTGCAACCACCGTGGCTTGTGACCAGGGTTGTAAGGGACATAATACTCACTGAATGACCCTGTCAGTAAATAGTATTATGGCCCCTGTCCCTCTTTTAATGAGCTTGCAAAATGTTTTCTGGGTGCCCATGAAAAGTTTGTACCATGATCATGCACGGCTCAGCTGGATTACTAAATGACCTTTGTAGCCACTTTGCAATAAAGGCCTCCCCGCTCATCCAGTCTGCCCATTCTAACTACTCTGTTCTGACCCTAGTGACCATCCTGCCACTTAGTTTCTGCCCCACCACTTCCTCTCACTAAGACCATATGTCTGTCTCACCCTCCTTGAAACTGCTTACCAATTTGACAATTATTACTTCTTCCAGTAGCTTGTTTCACTTGTCCACCACTCTTTTCATTAAAAAGTGTTTCTCTACATCATACTTGAATTCCACCCCCTCCCAAGTTTGAGAAAATATTCCCATCCCTGTTTTTGTGCACAAGGAAACTAAGTTCTTAAACTCAACCCTGTTTATCCCTTGCAGTTACTTGTACATTTCTGTCATGTCACCCCTTTCCCTTCTTTTCTCAAGTGTGTAAATGTTCAGGTCCTGCATCCTCTCCTTGTATGTCATGCTCCGCAGATCCTGAACCATCTTGGTTGCTCTCTACTGTTCTACTTCCTCCTTATTACAGTCTTTCCTTTAATATGCACTCCAGTACCTTGCACAGTACATAGGAACATAGGAGGTTTCAGACAAGAGGAGGCAAAGTCTCTATTACTTGCATGCCTTTACAACTAATGCAGATAACCATATAATCCTTTGTCCATAAGATATTTATCTTTATCTAATTTTCTTTTAAAAATATTTATGTTATCATTATCTACAGCTGTGTCAGACAGACTGTTCCAAATAGTAACTACATGTTGGGAAAACCACTTTCTTCTCCTTTCTGTTCTGAAATTACTCCCAATTAGTTGAGGTTTACATCACACAGCTATTTTCTCTAATTTTTGAATGGTAGATGTAGACATAATGTGAGGTTATTATCTGTGGTTGCCTTATACACTGTCATTAAATCCCCTTCAAGTCTTCTCATTTCTAACTTGTACATTCTTACATTATTTAATTTTTCTTCATAACTCAGACTCTCCATTCCTGTTATCATTTTTGTTGTCTTTCTCTGGACTCTTTCCAATTTTGTGACATCATCCCTGTTCTGAGGGGCCCCAAATTTTCCTGAATACTCCAGATGTGGCCATATTGTCGATCTGTACATTGTCAATATGACCTCCCTATCCCTGCTACTTATATTTTTCCAAATACATGCCAGCATTTTGAAGCATCTGGTAACAACATCATCACGTTGCCCTGCATATTTGAGGGATTCCTCCACCATAAAACCCAAGTCCATCTCACATCTTGAGTCTCTTAAAACTACTCCACTCATTTTGTAACATGTCCTAATGTTATTATAGCCAAAATGCAATACAGCACACTTCTCTTGGTTAAACTGCATTTTACTATCTCTCAACCATGTATACACATGATCCAATGCCTCCTGAAGTAGTGATAGTTTTGCATGTGCATCCACTATATGACTGATTTTTTTTTTTTTTTTTTATTTTGGTCTTTGGTAACCGGGTAAGGCCCACTAAGAACAGGTGCCTATTTTCAGGGGTGACCCTTAGTTTTAGTATCATCTGCGAATTTCATCATCCATCCTTCTTTTATAACATGTATTCTAAAGATATAAGTGTTAAACAACTAAGATACTGCCAACATGTTCCATTCTCTGCTTCTACAGACAAATGTAATAGTCTGTAAGACCTTTGCAATGTATCTGACTGTTTTAATGTTTGTATTGTCTTAATAAGTCAAATCAATAAAACTTATTAACCACAAAAAAACAACTAAGATACTAAAACAGAGCCCTGAAGTGTTCGAATTGTGACTTCGACTTTATGTGACTCATAGACATTTATTCTCTCTAGGTCCTGTCTGATAACCAAGATTTGATCCATTTTGTTAGTTCGTAGTTTATATTTATAAGACTGTTTACTAGTTCTGCATGGGGGTGGTATTGAAAGCCTTACTCAAGTCCAAGCATACCACATCCACCAGTTTACCTTTCTCCAGTTCCCTATTAACCCTTTCAAAGAAAGTCATCAGATTTGTTAAGTATGACCATCACTTTGTGAATCCATGCTGCATTTTGTCCCAAAGATTGTTATCCCTAAGGTATTTATTGATCTTATTCCTAATGAGGGGTTTGAGCATATTTCTCGCAACAGAGGTAGGACTTACTGACCTATAAATTGATATCTCTGCTTTATTTCCTTTTTTTATGTACTGGGACTACAATGGAAATGTCCTATGTATTTGATATTGACCACCATTCTAGGGTCTTATTAAACAGCCATACTAGAGCACCAATGATTAATGACCCCACCTTTTTCAGTACTCTTGGGTGTAACTTATCTGGACCTGACAATTTATTTATGTCCATGCTTCTTAACAAACATTACTTCTGACTCCTCTACCATATGTGTTAAATTACCATACAATATTACAACCTTTTCTAACTCAGTTTTCTGGAACACAGATCCAAAACATTTATTTAGGATGTTGGCCATAATCTTCTTTTTAGCATATAATTTACAGAGCTGAGAGAAAGTTGTAAATTCTGCTTTTGTGGAACTTTAGCCAAATTTCATAAATTTTGCAAAATTGTATGAACTTCTGCCATTGGCTAGATTGGAATCTTCCAAATGTGTTTTGGTTAATTTTTGCCCTGTTATGTGGAATGTTTTGACTGAACTGCAGAATAATACACATGAACTGTGGAATGACTTTTCTGAGGAATTCCTCAGAACTGTTATTCCATAGTTCATGTGTAGTATTCCGCACTTCAGCCAAAAACAAAAAGTCACACATGTCCTGTGCCGATCCTCCTACCTTTATTTCAGATTAATTGCAGACTGTTGATATGACAAAAATTCCATCTGGGAAAGTGCATACAGCATTTTCTTTAGAAGTGAAAACTCTATGGAAGACAAGTACACCTTATTTTTGGGGAGAGACTCTTTTTCAGGCAGATCCAAAAGTTGTTGGGCAAACGCAGTACAGCATACTAGAGGAGATGGAAAAAACTGCTCCTCTTGGATGCTGAGATACATTTCATTAACAATTCAAACAGCTGCGCCTTAACTAAAAGTCTCAATTCATATTTCATGCAAACACACATGGCTGGACTCAACCATCTCTGTTCATAAACTGGGGGGGGGGGGCTGCTCCCAGATGCCCCACCAGACCACTTAAAGCAAAAAAAGAGCTCTTTTCTTTTTTTTTGTCTAATTTTATTTTAGAGTGTCATCCAAACTCCATCCGTTGGTGTGCTTATTATAATTCAAATTAAAATACTAGTAATATTTAGTGGATACCTGCTCTTTTATCTCCAGTTCATATATTCATTCCACAGTTCAGTGACTCACTGAACTGTGGAAAGAATGTATGTGTGCATGTCTTGCCTCCATTTTCAATTTGCAACAGCCTTTCTGTTTTATCCAAAACTGGGCTTCCTAAAATTTCTACACTGAGTTATGACTGACCTTTTTCACCTCTGTTTTGACTAGGAATGCCACCATTTGATGGTTGCTGTGCCCAAATTGTTCTCTCAGTCTACAATTTATTATATCATTTCCCAGGTTGTTTAAGAATATTTCTGGGATGTTACTTCCCCTGGTTGCACTCTGTACATGTTTCTCCAAATTCTGCTGTATTAACTTTATTGCTAGCAGCCTATCTTGCTTATTCTTCATTTCAGCCATGCTCCAGTCAATACCTGGTATATTCAGGTCTCCCATGAGAATCATATTAATTCTTTCTGCAAGTTGTTCAGTTTTGGTAACAAGGGCTTCTTCCACTATTTCTGTCAGACAGGGCAGTCTATAACTTAACCTAATTATTATGTAGTTACTCCTGTTTACACAATCTCTAACCCAAAGCATTTTATTATCTGGATTAGATGTTAAATCAACTTCTTCATTAAACAAGCTCTTATTTATATAGACAGTGATTCTTCTACCATTTCTCTCTTTTTAATTCTTCCTGAACAGCCTATACCCATCCACATCTTTACTCCACAAGTCCTCTGATGACCACCATATTTTTGTAACTCACAGAATTTCAGACTTTTCCTAATGAAATGTGTTTTTAGACTTTTACATTTGAGAGTATACAGTTCCATTCTTTCCTATGCTGTTACACCATTGATTCCCCACTGTCACTTTTTTGAGCCTAACTTACTTGTTAAATTTCCTTTAATATTTGTATTATCACACATACATACCCCTACCCATTCCCATTTTCAATTTATTGTAAACAGCCATCAAAAATATATTAAGACTGTCCCCCAAAATCTTGGCCAAGTTTATTTAATTGCAGACCATCCTTTCTACATAAATCTTTCTGACTGTAGAAAATGTATCAGTTTCTAATAAAGCTGAAGCTATGTAATTTGGTCCACTCCTGAAGCCATTTGTTTATTTTTCTAATCACCCTCATTCTTTCATCCCCAGCTCTCAGTATAGGTAATATGTCAAAGATTACTAACCTGGATCTTCTGCTTTTTAGTTTCTTCCAAATATCTTCAAAGTTTTTCTTTATATCCTTATCCAACCTGCGCCCCACATCACTGACTTCAATATGAAATGCCACAGCTGTGTTTTCTCTGATCCCTGTAACAGACATTTCTGATTTTCTTTTGTATTTAGCATTGTCATCTACATATAATGGAGTCTATGTGCCTAATTATGAAGTCTCATAATACTAACAAGTTAGTGTCTGTATTTCCATTGAGTTCAGCCTGCTCTATCCCCTTTTGGTGTTCTTGTGACTCTGCCTGAACTCCAAGGAGCTGAAATTAATTATCCAGATGATGTTATCAGTGAGCATTCATTACTCTTCCTCTTCCTCCTCCTAGTTCCATCTATTAAAGTCCATGCTGGCAGCTCCCCAGAGCCACCATTTTTACATTCCCTTTTTCTTCCATCGCCAACATGCCCCTTTTACTTTTGACTCTCTCTCACAAGTCTTCCTCCTCCACAACAGATATTTGTGCACTGTGGATTATAATAGTGTTTTCATTATTAATGTTATTAAACATATTTTCTACACAGGTTTCCAGCTCATGTATGCTCTTGGACTTATTCTGTGCATCCCTTAGACTTCTAATTTCTTCCTCCAAAGATTTTATATAATGACATTTTGTGTATGTCACTTCCTCCCCCAGTCACCCTCTCTACTCCAAATAAACATTTTGCATTCTTTGCAGATTTCTTTTTCAATTTTCTTGTTCCCCATTTGTGATTATAACTCTTAGACATAGTTTCAGTTAGTGTGGTCCTCAATGGAAATATGACTTATGGTCACTATTTCATGTATTGCTATTGTAAAACAATAGCACCTTTGTGCTGGTGTTACCCTGTTAACTGAAAACACCATTGCTTGTGTTAGAGCTTTTATTTGCTTTATAGATCTTTGTAATCTTGATAGAGATGAGACTCAAATGAAACAGACACTAGATGAGGATAGATGCAAACATGAAAGAAATATCCCCTTGTTAGAAAAAGACCTCTTATATGCTGCCCATGAACTATATTATAATTAACAGTTCTGAAACTAAATAGCAATATACAGCTTATTACTAGATGCTAGTTTGTTGAACCACAAACACCCTTTTATAGTCCCATGAGACAAGATTTCTGGTGTCTACCCTGTCTATCCCCAGCTGACATGGCAGGCACTTGCCTCTGCTATGATCACCTCTGCTCTTGCTCAGCTGCCACTCATAGGGCTCAAGCCTTTTATCCTTAGGGACCCAGAAGTCCTTGCATCCATCTGCTATGCAATGGAGTGATTAAAAATACAGCTCTAAAAATGTATATACTGGCTTACTCCTCACCAGTATAAATCACCCACCAACCTCCCTTCCTTACAAATCAACACTTACAGTGCCAAAAAACTCTCCTGATACAAACAGTAGTTCCCTCTTGCCTTAGAAGGAACTACACTACTCAGCAGCCTCTGCTATTTTCCAGGGCAACAGAAACTCAGCCCACTCTTAGGTAGAATAGATAAGTAGAATAATATTTTTAAACATTTTTTTTTCCCGACAAGCACTCAACAATCACTTCAGTGGGAATTTAGGAGAAGGTAAAAGATGCACAACTGCCAGTCACATGGCCCACAATTAACACTGCACACAGAAAGTAATGTCCCACACAATGTGTTTTGACAGCAGACTCTGCTGTGCCCACCTTCTGCAACAGTCATATAATGAGTCCAGCAGTGGCTCTACATCATTTTTTATTTAAAGCAGCACTGATTATGTGTCTTTGTTTGCTTTTTTAGCATTCACATTGCAATGCAGACTATGCAAATAGCTACAAGTAACATCATGGCCAGACTGCAACTGGAGACATATTCCAAAACCATCAATTGCATCATCTGTGTTCTTTGCATTGGGTTAATTTCTGTCAGGATGAGACTCAGTTTATGTATCTCTGGACAACCTCTGCTTTGGGGGCTGTAAGCCTTTTTGAACTAGTTGATTTGTGTTGGTATATAAACAAAGTACTCATTAGTCAGTCATGTAGAAAGGCTTTTACTTTCTTGCTTTCTTGGTGAGTTTCATTCTTTTACTTCTAAGATTAATAAGCAGTACTGGTTATATGAACCAGGTAATATAGCTAATGTGCTGGTTCTTCTGACTGTTTTTGTTTTGCTTCAGCTCTTTTGTTTAAAGTTCTTTGGCACCACATTTAAGTTTGCTTTCTGCCAAATGTCACAACTTGCTGAACATGAACTTGAACAGCTGGTCAGTGAAATAAACCTCCTCCCATGAAGTCAATGAACTTAAGCAACAGGTGTAGAGAGAAATGCCACAGAATAAAACTTATATGTTTGGACCCATTCTGCAAGATACAGTATCATGATAGCTTGCATTTTAGGATATATAACACATGATATTTAACATAGTTGGGTATATCACAATGGAATACTGAACCAATTATATAGGAGCTTTCACAATGCTGAAAACATCACAATAAAAATGTGAAACACTTCACTCAGCAGTTGACATCAAAGAGAAGCAGAAGCATTTTCCTACAAACAAAATATTTAAAAACTATGACATGTAAACCGATCTTGAATATGCTATGGTCTGACTTTAAATATGAAGCTTATCATATCCTTTAGAGGGTGTCATCTAATTCTGAAAGTGAGTGTAGCTAGAAGGGAAATGGATAAATAATGTTTAAAAAAGACAGTGAGTAACTGCAGAGCTGTTGATGTCCTGTCAACATCTTCCCTTGCTGCCCTTTTTGGTTGTGAGAGACAGCTCCAGCAGCAAACTAGAGAAGCAATGAATATGCATGGATAGAAATGGAAGACTGGACCTATCTGCTAAACAAAATCAAGACCACAGAGGAATTTATGTGACATCTTAATACCATATGTGTAAATAGCTTTGTTTTTAAGGAAATGTGGGGATTTTATTTAATCTTTCAAACTGTCCTCTTGTTTTCCAGTTGTTATATTCCATATTGATAACTGTTTTTCACAAAATTTCTTATATTTATGTAGAAAATCATGCATTACACATGCCCAAACTGGATATTTGACAGGCTGGAAATCTAACACAACTCTGTCTCGGTCTGAGAAGAGCTGGAATTTCTAAATGTCTTTAGCTTTTATCAGACATGTTGCAAACTGAAGGAAAACATTCTTGTATTTTGCATCATAAACACATTTCACATAACATTTGCACCACTACTCATCACAACATTTAAAGTAGCTTTGATTAGTTGTGGGCACAGTTGCACTGAAAGTAGACAGAACTGCTGCAACTATAGAAGTGCTAAGTGACAAAATAATGGCCATATCTTGTAACAGACTAGATAAAATGAGTTTAAATTTTTTGTGAATCTTATGTGGTGAACACTACTATTCAACCAATAAAGGGAAGGGGTACAAAGCAGTTGAATATATGTTTTATGTGCAATTTAAATGTTATCTGCGCTATAGTGTCCAGTATTTATGTTCTTGTGTAACTGTGAAGCTATTGTATATCAAATGCACCTCTTAATTCTTTTCATTCTTTAATTTTGACTAAATATTTAGTGAAAGATCATTTAAAATGTTATTGTAAGAATATGTTGTTCTGTCTCAGAAACAAAAGCTACCATTGCTGGAGGTAAGGAAGGTTGATGGGTGACATCTACTGTTAATAAAAGCATGATTTATTATCAAAATAACAGTAAAATTAAGTACTTATTTTTAAAGTAATTGAATCCATTATTTTTTATTAATTTGAGCTTTGCCTTATTTGTAGTGAAACATGTTGTCATATACTAACTTTAAAACACATAGCACATTGCATTGATGGGTTCAAAACAGATCACCCAAAGCAGTAAAGGTACCTAGGGGTTATATTAAGTAGTCTACAAACATCTTTCCAATACAATAAAATATTCAAAAACTAATAGGATGCTGGGTTGTATCAGGCATGGTTTCATTAGTCACAACAAACAGGTAATATTGTTGCTTTGCAGGTCATTGGTTACACCACATCTGGAGTACTGCATGCAGTTTTGTAATCCGCATGTGAAAAAAGACTGGCAGAGGTTGAAGACTATTTGGTTGAGAGCCACAGAAATGATTAAGGGACAACAAGACAATATCTATCAGGGATTGGGCAGTCTTAGCATGTACTTAGTGGAAGAAAGGAGGGAAGGGGGTGTTGATAGAAATCTACAAATAGGGACCTAATCGAATAAACTCCTTAGAGTTATATAGGCATGGGAACAACACAGCCACTGTGGGGAGGGGGGTACCTTAAACTAGTGGGGGTAAATTGAAGAAGAATATCAGGAAATATTTATTCACTGAGAGGGTGGAAAATAGCTGGAACAATCTACCTAGTAAATGTGACTAATGTTAGGACTATCTCAGAATTCAAAAGCTAAAGGGATAGTTTTAAAAGCGTAATTAAAAAAAACTAAAGGGAGGTTGGGGCAGAGAAAGCTGTATATGGGCCGAGTAAAGCTATCATATGTAGGAACAGCAAGGCAAACTAGATGGAGTATTAGTCTTTTTCTGTTCGTTACCCCCTACTATGTACCTAAGAAGTTTTTTTTTATTTTCTGTGTATTTAAATAGATTATTCAGTATATTTGTGCTCATAGTCTTGTATCATTAAAATTTTCATTTCCTCAGTTGACTGCTCCCATTTGAGGCTTTAGAAGTGGTCAAAAAGAAAGAGTAGACATTACCAGGGTGAAGGGCAATAACAGTTAGATTTATACTGTAGCATTACTACAGCAACAGACTGTGAAGCCACAAACTGAGAATTATGACTTTAGTTGTTGAACAGCATCGGGACAAACCAAACTGTAAAGAAGAGGGGCTACTCCACAGATGTAGCCTTAAAAATGATGAAACAAATAACTGGAAATGCAGTTTCATTTTGGAATTGTAGGCCACTGGGGTATACTGATGACAACTCTGATAGTTGTACTGATAACTTGTGCTCCTCTTCAATGAAACAAATAAGAAGATGAAACAGAGGAAGAGGAAGATGATGAAGAAGAAGAGGAAGAAGAAGAAAAATAAGAATTATTTATATAGCACATTGCATACACACTGTATTTCTAAGTGCTTTAGAAGCAAGGAGAAACTGGTACTGAAGTGACTTGAAATGCATAGCAGCAGCCATTTTGCACATAAGCACCCAAATTTGGACATTTGCTTGAACCAGTTTTACTGGAAGGCAAATGCTGGTCCAGGACAATAAGGGAAATCCCCATCTGTTCCAAAGAGTGTCTTGGGTTCTTTTACTTCTACAGTATGTGCAAGCTCAAAAGACAGCACCAGCCCTGGGCAGATGGGACCTCAGTTTAATGTCTCGTCCAAGGAAAGCACTCCCTGACAGTACATCATCCCTCTAGTACTGCATTCTATTGGCAGTCTTTATGGTATTAGTCCGATCGTGATGTGAGACTAGACTGCATGACTGCGGTGGATATGGAACAAACTGATCCACGCTTACACCATGTATTTTAAATCAGATATAAAGAAAACATCTCACCTCCAGCCTCTAACTAATGAAAAAATTCTGCTGCTTCTGGTGCAATTTTCAGGGTGTCTTGAAGGAGTGAAGGGAAATACACTAAAATGGCATGTAGTCGGATAAGTATTCAATCCCTATTGAAGCTTGGAAAGATGTAAAAAAAGTCATTGGGAAAGCAATAATACCCAACTGGGTGGGTGGTAATGGGCTATACCAGGCTGCCCAGGGGTATAATGAGGCCTGACAGGACTGGCAGAGGGCCCTATAGCCTATGGAAGGTCCAATGTAGCCCATACTGCCCACCCTGGAGGGTATTATTGTGGTTAAAAAATGTATATTTACTGTATAGTTTTTTTATAAATATGTACGTTTAAAAAAGTTTTTGAAAATGTAGAAAATCATCTCAGTATTCACATTTGTTTGTAAAGGCCTTCCACTGGTGGAATTGCCAGTATTGGGCACTGTTGCTAGGGGGGCTAGAGGGCTCTACAACTACCAGTTGTGTCTGGATGAGAGACTTTTTTTTTTAGTTTTGTTTTGACTTCACTTTTTCAGGGATCTTCTTTACTGGTGATTCTTTGGTGTGCAAGGGGCAGGGATTGCGGGTCTGCTGGCCATAAATATCAGGAGGGCAGACTTCAGGTAGCATAACTCAACAATAACTCTTTCATTAGAGTAGTTGAATCCACTTGACTCAATAGGAATTAGGGCTGATGAGGTCTTCTTTGAGGTTGTTTCTTCCTGTTTTGAGCTTGTGGGCAACACATGAGGAGAATCACTTAGCGTGGTCACTTGATCCTGGCAAAAGTCTGTGTGGTCAGAGTTGGGACTGCAGTGTGATCAGGGAGGGTAGCTGACAGAATTAATTCATGCCCACTGACGGTTATGTGCATTGTCAAAAAGGGCACCTGGGCAACACTAAGGTAAATTTTCTTTCCGTATAAATTAAAGACCTTATTATGTTAATTTTTTGCCCATGTGGGATAGCAGGGAGTCAGACAAGGACTGAACAAGTGACAGAAAAGACATCTGTGAGTGGGTACCACTTACATGTATGCATGTGTCTGTGCTAGCACTACAAGTGAAAAAAAAACAAAAAAAAAAAGAAAACTGACTTTTTGTGTAGCACTGCTAAAACTGGGAGCACCAAGGGCACAGCTTGGTTTTGAAATAAACAATTTGTAGCTGGAGCTGTTGGGGGGGGGAGCACTGCCCAGCTAGGGGGTTGCGGATACAGTAATAAAGGGTGAGCCGCTAAGCGGGGAGAAAACATGGAAGCAGTTTTTTTTTGTAGAACTCTGTTTGGCACAGAGATCTTCATGAAAAAGCAGACTGCAGTGGCACTTGTTATTTCCTAGGCTCTGTTGGCACATAAATGTACCTTTTAGCAAGGGGTTTAGACAATCAGAGGAGGGGAAATTCAATATCCATTTTCTTATGTTTCATAAAGGGCAGAGGAGCTGGAGTGCTGTTTTGGTCAAGGGTGTAAATGTATATCATTCCTTAATCTTAGGAGGCAGTATAGTGCAGTGGTTTAAGGCTCTGAGCTGTCAACCTGAAGACCTGGGTTTGAATCACACAGCCCCCACTTGCATACTGTGTGACTCTGAGCAAGTCACTTAACTTCCTTGTGCTCACAGGTCACACCTGGAAACAAGCTTTCAGCTTAGTATGTCTCTGCTAGTAAACAACAAAACTTGTGATTGTTATTCTTGCCCCATACAAGAAACTGTTGTGACCATCAGTTTAAGAAACACATATTTCTACTTGTTTCCATCCCATCTACTTTTGGAGGATCATCTTCCTCATACAGCTTTTTGAGGGATTCTATGTTGCAGGTCAATGAACCCATGTTGTCAGGGCTTCCATTACATGACTTTAAGGTTTTTACACCATAGTAGGTCATCTGTCTCCCATAGGGGAGCCAAACTGTGGATAAAATTCCAGTAGGGTTATATGAATCAAATCAAACTGTATGCCTTTTATATCTGAATGACTGGAGTTTATGCTGGTCGAATGGCATCTTTCAGTGTACTGAATGTGATATCTGTTGATTGCTATTTATTGTGTATTTTGATGCTTGTATTTTGTACTATGTCCTTTATGTTAATATGTTATGTGTAACTTTCATTTTTATACTGTAACTGGAGCTTGCTGCTATGAACACACAGGACTTCATTGAAAATGAGCAAATGCTCAAGTGAATGTTTTTCCCTTATCCTGTTGAATAAAAAAGATTTACTACTACTACAACATGGTGGGCAATACCTCCCCACCCTTCGAGTTTAAGAATTTGCCATTGCTGTAGTGCACCAAATTTGAAAGGATGTGGGAGGTATACTTCAAATGGGTTTACAGTATTTATGTATCAGCATTATAAACATTAAAACTAAGGTACATGATCAATATGATAATATGTGTTTATAAACAAAATTAACATGGAATAATTATAACCGCAAATGTAGCATTTATTTAAAAAATATTCACCCAAATAAAATATATTACAGTCAGTCATTCATAGGTTCCCTAGTGCTCCCAGGTCACCCTGCAAGTTAGCCGTATGCCCATTGGGCCTTACTCGGTTACCAAAGATTATAAAATGGGTCATGAAAATCATGTTACCTAGTTGGTCAAAACACACCATATGACAGTTATTTATTTTCTGACAAATGCATAACTCACCTGAACTGCATCTTTGTTTAATGAACAAAATCCCATTTTATAAGACGGATAACACACTCCAGGCTCTGGGGTCATAAAGGAATAATGCGCAGCAGACTGTTGTCCGAAACCTCTTCTCACAGCTGTAGAACATAATATGGGGAAGCTCAGTTGCTCTGTAGGGATCTGTCAGAATACACCTGTGGTATAGTGAATGTAATCCTTTAGCCAGTTTATCCTGTTTTCCTCTATTCCTGTAAACACACATTGGTGCACTTGAGAGGTATTTACTGAATCCCTATTCTCCTTGTATTTTCTGTTTCCTCAAGGAAAAAAATGAAAAGATGGGTGTGGAGGCTAGTCGTTAAAAGGTGCAAGATGTACTTTATGAGTTCAGTGATTTTACTCGTCCTCCCTTACAGCATTGCTGTCTGGGCTGGCTCTGCACAGCTGAGGTGTGGGGTTTATTCCCTGGTTCATCAAGACTTTATGTCCTCCAGTTCAACCTCATTTTTTAGTGCTGTGTTTTAGTTGAGACTTGATATGCATAACGTTTTGGCATCCCTGTATGTCTGTGATACAAATGTGGTCTTAATGTTCAGCACAAAGTGAGGGATTGTGAAAAATGTCACACTTTTCCATTTTGGCCCACCTTTTCTTCTCCCCTGGGGATAATCCGGCTCACTGTTTTAAGTTTTATACTGTTGCTTTAAGAATCTGGGATGGGTTGAACAATATCACCCTTTATTAGTTTGATAATCTAACCACTTCTACTATGCCTAAGTGGGTCAGTGTCCCATACAGGCAGATATCTGAAGTGGTCCCTCATATCTTAACTGACTTATAAATCTTTAACTGGTCTTAAATTATAACTTATAGAATTTAAAAATAAATCAGGGGGACTTCTTGTCAGGTGTCTGTGTGTGTGTGTGTGTGTGTGTGTGTGTGTGTGTGTGTGTGTGTGTGTGAAGAGTTCATTTTCCATGTTCTGTCTAAAACTATTTAAACAATTGATAAAAAATGGATGAAGCAAGTCTGCTGTTTGTGATTGTATGAAGATACAGTGCAGAAATGGAGCTTTAACACTGCTTCAAACATGACGGGTCCAGTTTCAAGGGGACTTTGTGAGGGAGACCCAGTGTCCTGTACTAGGGCTGAATAAGGGATGTTTGAATTAAGATGGACAGGCACTTAACTGTCATTGGGGGGGGGGTGCTATAGACAGCCTAGTTCACCCCATGAGGTACTTATAAGACTCTGGGGACATGACTGAGACATAAGTAACTCATGGGGGTGAACAAAGGAGTGAGAGGGGAGATGAAACACCAAAGCACGAGGCATGCTGTGAAGCTTGGGGGAAGTGTAAAATGAATGTGAAGAAATACTACACTGATAGGGTAGCAGTCTCCTGGAACAGCCTGCCAGACGAGGTAGTGGGGGCAAAGATGGTGGGGAGCTTCAACCATGCATGGGATAGGCACATGGGCATAATAGAGGAAATGGAGGAGGGGGGCACCTGTGACCAGATGGGGTCCAGGGTGTAGTAAAAGGCAAGACAAATGGGGTGGACTGGATTGGCCTACTGGTCCTCTTCTGCCAACCAATTCTATGTTTCTGTGGGTGGTTGCATAATTTGGCTATGCCTCATGTCTAAAAAAAACACCTGAGGCCTGCATTATTTTGTTATAAGTACACAACATCATGTGTTATCTCTTAAGAAAAACTAACATATTGCATAAATTGTACTATGTTAATTTGAAATATTGTTTAGCAATAAACATATGTTGCCCATTGCCTACTACTTTTATCAACTTTGTTTTCAAATTAGCAGATATGTATCACATTGTTATGGCAGGCTTAAAAGTTTACTTTTTAGTTTGTGTTGAGTTCTATAACAAATGCAAGTACATACATATATACTTGTACAGTATGATAAAAGCAGAACCACTCAATAGTTCAAAAGTATAGTATATAGTCACCATGTATGAACAAACATATACAGTACACATCAAACATAACTAGAGCTGGGTGGACTAGTTTGCTGGAAATCAGAGCGCCCCTTCCAAACATTTGGTGTACCAGGGCAGATCTAGACTATACCGCTATTGTATCATTCACACTTTGTTGTGTGTTTTGTACATGGGACTACTGCCAAGAGTTTATGATTTTGAAAAATGTACCCAAATCTCATCAGCAACTGCCAAAATGAACCACTTCCCCACATGTTCATGTTAATACTGCTGCTCCCACTCTACCTCTAGAACTCTACAGATATGCATACCGGTAGTGCTGCTGTTGAAATGTGTGAGTTGGCTGACAGCAATGGTGCAAAATAACCATTTATTGATGATCTGGCTGAAGGTTTTTCTTTTAATCAGGGCATTCGGTGTATGGATGTGGTGGTGGCAGGGGGTCACCATTGGGTACATATTGATAGCACTGGGGGCAGGTGGGTGTGTGCTGTGTCTGGACAATGAATGGATGGGTGTCAGCAGATCAGACAGGCAGTGGTGTGTATACTGGGGTAGTGTGGGTGTCAGCAAATGGGAATGTGAAGGAATATAATTACTGGCATAGGTTCGGTTTCAGCAAAACATTGGGGACAGAGGTGTGCATAATGGGGCAGGGTGAGTGTCAGCAGATTGATGGGACAGTGTGAAAGGCATGTAGGATGGGTTTCAGTAGATGGGATGGGTAGGGGTGTGCATAATGGGACAGGGTGTACTTTAGTATATGGGAGAGGGCAGAGGTGTAAATACAGTACTATGGCAATGTTGATCTCAGTTTTGACCAGTGATTAGAGTATCAATCTGTGGACAAGCTTGGTAAATCTGGCAGACCTGGGTTTGATTCCCACAACATCCAGTTGCATAATGCATGACACTGAGGAAGTGACTTAACCTCATTGTGCTCCTGGGTCATGACTGTAAATGGGTCTGTTGCCTATTGGGTCTTATCCAGTTACCAAAAAAGGGTAAATAATTACTTCAGAGGATCAGACGTATGCAATGAATAGTTGAGGAGGGTATGTGTCTACAGATGGTCAGGTATGTAGAAAATGGGGCAGGGGCTTGTCAGTAGATGTGATCAGAACTGTGCATACTCAGGTCGGGAGGCTGTCAATAGAAGTAAGGAGCTGGAATATACATACAGGGGCAGGAAATGTGTTTAGTCAGTGATACTGTGCCCTATTCAGATGGTTAGAGAAATGAGAAGCAGATCAGACAAATGCAGTGAATGGAGTTGGAAACATAGACAGACACACTCAGGTTATCCAAAAACTTTATTTTGTATGTTTTTTTCAGATATTACCATTCATTTTATAATGATCAGATCAGAATCAATCAGAACTAATCAAGATGCTGCCCTTGATCCAGGTCCTGATAATAATTAATTAATATTAATTAATTAACAATTGTTGACAAAAAAGGCACACTGAGCCATAGCTCATTACAGGTATGGCCCAAGGAGGAGGAGTTAAAAAAGAAAATACACTAAAGAAAAAGGGGTCAAACTATACAGTAAAGAATAATGTGGCATGTGATGAATAAAAAGGAAAGTATTACTAGAACCAATATACTGTACACATTTGCAAAAGTTGCAGAGGTTACCTGAAGTAAGTCAGTACACAGTTGAAGTAGCATGCAAAATGCAGAGTATTGGGGTGTGTCAGGATACAAACAGATAAAGGAATAAGGATGGGACAGGATCCATGGGAATGTGGACAAGGCTTGCTACAGGTATGTCATTTTGAGAAAGAGATGAGAATCAGATAGGAAAATGGAAGGTTATTTCACAGAGTTGGAAGGTGGTTAGAGAAGGTAGACTGTCCAGCTGTAGTTGTACAGTGAGAGATATGGCAAGAGTGAGCATCAGATGAGCAGAAGGAGTAGGGGGACATAGTGAAGGCAGTAAGGAGAGAGCAGAGATAGGAGTGAACAGAGGCAAACTAGTATTTAGCCAGGAAGGTTAGAACAGTGTGAAAGGTGATGTGTCTCTAGGGAGCGGAGAGAGAGAAGTTAGTATAAAGAGATCAATGATAGTCAAGAGATGGGATATTTATGAAATCGTAGGAGTAAAAAGGGAGTCCAGTTTGACAAGGGTGCCCTTGGGGGACAGCATTGTAGACCACATGTGTATAGTCAAACACTTAAATAATGATCTTGAGGGTGTTCTCATGGCAGACCAGGAGTGGAAGGCTAGATTTTTGCAGTACAGTGCATAACACAGAAACATAGAAATTGTTGGCAGATAATGACCTATAGGCCCATCCAGTCTGCCCATAGTCCCTATCCATTGTATGTGGCCACTGACTATGTGATCAGTGGCTTTTCATCACTCCCTCACCTCTCAAGCTTCCCTTGTGCATATCCCAGGAATGCTGAAACCCCTCCATTGTGCTTACCCCCGCTACCTCCTATGGCAGACTATTCCAAGCATTGACCACCTTTTCTGTGTAGAAAAACTTCCTCAGATTCTCTCTTAATCAACCCCTTTTCAATTTCATATCATATCCCCCTGCTCTAGTACTTTTTATACATTGGAAAAGGTCACCCACCTGCACCTTGTCTATGCCCTTGAGGTACTTGAAAGTTTCAGTCATGTTCCCCTGTTCTCTCTTCTCCTCCAGTGAGTACATATTGAGGTCCCTTAGTCTCTCCTCAGCTTAGGATTATTTTGTTTCTTTTTAGGTATGGCATCAATGTGGGAGGAGAAGCAGGTTTTGGTCCATCCATATACCAAGTAAACAATAAGACATGATGGGGTATGTATTGTACTGAGATGACTACTCACCTAGATGTGTATTTATGCATGAGGATGAAGGCCGAAGGGTGTTTATCTCTGTACAATGTGTATTGCCAAACTGTCTTATTGTGGTTATAATATGAGTATCTAAAAAAATTAGGAAGAATTGGGGAACATCTAAGTGCCATTGAAAGGAGAATAGGGAGAATGCCATGGCTGAACAAGTTGTTTAGTGTGGTTCTAAACATGGATTTCTTTTTATGGGGATTGAGAATGTGAAAAATAGTCTGGGGTGGGGAGACATGGGCAGATGAGTGCTTCAGCATGAAGCATTCTGGATTTATCACCGGGGGCTTCCAGAGGTAAAGGACTGAATATCTAGTTCAGTTTAGAGCCATTTTTGTGATTTTATATAATGTATTCATATCTACAGGTATCTCCAGTTTTATTGTCTCCTGTAGGGTTGGGCAAAATTTGTGAATTTCACTTTCGTGAATCTTCCATGAAATTTCATGAAAAGAACTTCTGACATTGGTGAAATTGTGATCTCCTGCTGATTTTCACCCAGTTCTGTGGACTTTAAGTGAACTGTGGAATAATACATATAAATTGTGGAATTTATTCTATCCATAGTTTAATGTATTATTTCATATCCTAAATAGTAATACAGCCCCCCACCATCCCCTTGTCCAATAAAATACCCTGGTGTCTAGTGTCCCCCCCACCCGCCGATCACAGTGCCCATGTAAAATTCCCTCTGATCCCTGCTGTGATCCCTCACACCCACCGATCACAGGTCCCATGAAAAAAAAAAATTGATCCCTGGTGTCCAGTGGTCCCCCCACCTGCCGCCCCACAAAACCTGCCAATTGTGGATCCAATTTAAAATAAAAAATTCCAATCCCTGGTGTCCAGTGGTCTCCCACCACCCACCGATCGTGGTCCCAAAAATGTTATGATTTTCTGGTGTTTAACAGTCACTGCCTCCCTGATTTTAATGAGTATTAAGTTATAATGGATGTACATTTAAGGTTGTATTTAAATTAGTAAATATGTTGTTTGTTTGTATTAATTAAGATATGTACAGGCACCT
Organism: Neoceratodus forsteri; assembly: GCA_016271365.2. Lineage (NCBI taxonomy): Eukaryota > Metazoa > Chordata > Ceratodontiformes > Ceratodontidae > Neoceratodus > Neoceratodus forsteri. The sequence goes on along the minus strand of CM028133.1, from coordinate 590,004,213 downwards.
TGGTTGAAGAAAGGCGCCTTTTATAAATAAATTACTTACCTACTTACTCTCCAGGATCCCCTTAATAAAAAAAAAAAAAACAGCCAGCAGTCCATCGACTCCATCCCACTCCATTTATATTATTCCCTGGAATCTAGTGGACTCCCCTCCCTATCACCAATCCCTCGGAAAAAAAAACTAATCCAAATTTGATTTATTTATTAAATTTTGGTGACCGGGTAGGCCCACTGAGCCCCGAAGGTCCCTTTTTCAGAAGCGACCTGGGATAAAAATACAAGACAAAATACAGTGGAGAAAAACTTTTGATTACATAGGTTGTTCAAGCATTAGGTGGTTACAGACAGTGGTTACAGACATGGTTATCATCATGACACAGTTTTGCCTTGGTACTACTTGGCATAGTGATATACATGAGGTAGCATTGGTCCCTAGGTGTCCAGATACTAGAGGGAGGTACATGGTCAGCTCATCTTTGGGAAGGTTCGATGCAGAAAAAGGGGATACCTTAAGAGCCGTGGCAGTGGCATGCACTTGTGGCCAGCATATGGGACTTGAGCCTGGTGCAGAGGTTCATGAGTGAGGAGGCGTCATGGACTGTGGGAGAGCATGTTCCATAGACTGGGGGCTTGGCAAGAAAAGGATCTGCTGTCAGCATTGGTCCTTACTTTGGGGACTTCTAGTAGTGTTCGTTCTGATGTCCTTAAATTCCTAGGGTTGTGTTTAATGGCTATGGTTCCGGCTATGCTTGGTGGAGCAGGAGGTTTGAGTAGCTTGTAGGCCTGGACAAGCAGTGGGTATTGGAGGCGAGTGGCCAACGTGAGCCACCGGAGCTGGGCCAGAGTGTCACAGTGGTGACAGCGGGAGTGGTCTTGGGTAGTGAACTGAGCAATTTTGTTATATAGGATTTGAATCCTGGATACCTCTTACTTTGCCATGCTCTGTATAATCGGGGCAGCATAGGTCAGGGTAGGGAGCAGGACACTTGTCGCAATGGAGAGCCTGGCCTCAGGGATGAGCTGGTCCCTGAGTTGGTGCAAGGCACCGAGTTTGCGATGTAGGATCCTGGTGACCTGGTCCACATGGTCCTTGTAGGTGATAGACTGATCCAGAGTTAGGCCTAAGTATTTTAGAGAGGGAACTACATTAATGCTTTTGCCAGAGAGTGTGGTTAGTCGGAGGGATGAGGACCTGTCAAGTCCAAGTGATCTTGGCCCGAATAGCATTGCCTTGGTTTTGTCTGCATCAAGTACCATTCTGTTCTCACACAGCCATGTCTCTAGGGATGTGAGGTCCTTTTGGAGGAGCGGACCAAGAGCGGCCACATTGCCCAAGGGTCGGTAGATGACAGTGTTGTCAGTGTACTGTACAACTGAGCTCTCCCCACAGTAGGTACTTAATTCGTTGGTAAACAGGGAGAATAGGAGGGGGCCTAGTATTGAACCCTGATGTACTCCCTGTTTTAGAGGTAGTGGCTCTGACATGGCCCCCTTCCATGTGACCCTCTGTGTCTGGCCTGATAAATAACTCCCAAACCACTTGAGGGCATGGGGGTCTAGGCCCTCATTGGGCAGCTTCTGCAGCAGAAGATTGTGGTCAACAAGGTCAAACGCCTTGGACAGATCTATAAAGACTGCACCTGTGGGTATACCTTTGTCCATTGCCCTGAGCACTTCGTCCGAGAAGTTAATGAGGGCAGTGTTAGTACCGTGGTTTGGTCTGAATCCATGTTGAGAGGGAGCAAGGAGCTGATGAGCTTCCAAGTAGTCCCGGAGTTGGTTGTAGATTAGCCTTTCTTGCAACTTGGCAAATGTGCAGAGAAGGGAGATTGGCCTATAGTTGGTTAGTTTTTCCCTGAGTCCACCTTTGAGGATAGGGACTACATTGGCATGTTTCCACTGGTCAGGGTATTCTCCTTCCCTCAGTGATCTGTTAAGGAGCATGGCTAAGGGCCTGGATAAGGAGATGGCTCCAGCCTTGAGTAGCTGAGGGTTGAACCCGTCTGTTCCCCCTGATCCTTTAGGTTTCAGCATCTTTAGGAGGGTTAGGACCTCAATGTGCTTTGCCAGTCTCAGATGGAAAGAGGGTCATTCAAAGTGTGCTGCTTCAGCTGAGCTTGGGGCCAAAGTCAGGGAAGATTGGCCGGTCTTGTAGGCCTCCAGTTCTGTGAAGTGGTTGTTAAGGGCAGCTGACATTAGAGAAGAGTCAGTAGTGAGCTGACCGTTGATCTCCATGGGGCTGGATTCAGTCTTTTTGCTGCCCTTCATCAGGTCATTGACATGATTCCAGAATTGCTTAGGGTTGCCTAAGCTAGTTTTCTGGAGGTGTGTGATGCACTCTCTTTTAGCAAGTTAATGGCTCTCTTGGCTTTGTTTCTTAGGGCTTTGTATTCTACAAGATCTGCTGGGAGGGTGGAGAGCCTGAACTTCTTCCAGGCTTTGTCCCGAGTAGTCATTAGAGCTTTGAGGGATGGAGAGATCCACTTGTAACAGCTGCCTTTCACCCTCAGTCTCTTCATAGGAGCGAAGAGCTTGGCAGCTGTACTTAGTAAGTCCTGAAAGTATTCCAAGGCCTCAGCCAGAGTTGGGAGGAGTGCTATGGGCCTCCAGTCCTGGCTACTTAGGTAGTGATTGAATTGTACTTCAGAGAATTTGGTGTAGTCTCAGGCAGTAAGGATTCTTGGCTGGATCTTGGGTGCTGTGTTCTTCCATATACAGAAAATTGGGGAATGGTCACTCAAGGAGTCTGCCATTGTGCTCGCACTCCAGATGATTTCAGGGTTTGACACCAGAGCCCAGTCCAGGATGGTGTGATTCCCAGTTTTGTAATTCAGTCTGGTCGGTTCAGAGATGACCTGCATCAGACCTGCTTCATGGGTCAGAGACATTGAGGCATGGCCAGGGTCCTGGGCCCAGTTGAGGTTGAAGTCACCCAAAATGAATAGCTCCATAGCTACCTCTTGGGCCAGTGCATTCATGATGGCTTCGAATGATTGGAGGGCAGACTTTGGTGGGTGGTAGACACAACCTATTGTTAGTTGCTTGATGTGTCCTAGGATTATGCGGATCAATATACCTTCACCCTCAGCAGGGAGACTTCCCTGCAGGATTAAAGGTGACACGGTGAGGTCAGTCTTTGTATAGATTAGCACCCCACCCCCTTTATTGGATTCCCTGTCCTTGCGGTAGGTGCTATAGCCCAGTGCTTGTATCTCGTGATCAAGGATGTGGGCTTTTATCCAGGTTTCAGAGATGGCTAGGACATCAGGCTTGTAGAGGTCCAGCCAGGCTTGGACTTCATGTATTTTAGGTCTGAGGCTACATACATTCTATGTGCTATCTTCAGACCCTTGGCAGACACCAGCCAGAGGGTTCTGAGGGATGCCACCAATATATTGGTGGTATTGGGGCCGGGGTTGGGTTGAATATCTCCTGCCAGGAGTAGTAGCGCTACCAGCAAGCTGAGTAGTTTAGTACTGGGTATGGTGACGAGGTTCCTTCAACACATCCTGCTCATAAAGTAGAACAGGTCATAGCATATACCCTTTTTTACCATCTCGTGTGCCGTTGAGAGAGCAAGCGTGCTTGAGATAGGGTTACCACTGTGGAAATCATGGGGGGGGGTCATTATGCAGATGGCCCCCTGGTTTGAGGTGGCACGGGTCAATGAGCCTATCCACCCAGAGGAGGGTCAGTGAGTAGATTATGGCAAGAAGTGCCCCCTTGTTAGGGAGAGGGACGCTTTGGTTTTGAGCACATCGGGGTGCAGGCGGGGAAGCATGTGCTTTGTAAGGCATGGTTAAATGATCTCTATATGGATCAGTTGGAATAGGGTGCTCTAAGTCTAGCTGCCCTTAGATCTATCAGGGGGTCGGCACTCACTGACAGCTTAGGTTGTCAGTTGCAGAGCAGTCCCTGGCTTAAGGATAGATTTCGGCAGCAGTTTTTAGATGAGTTTTTCACTAGGGGAAGGCCACTGCCTCGTTTGCTGGAGGGGGAGGAAAAAAGGAAAAAGTAAAAACGCTTTATCTATTCCAACAACAAAACAAAAGGACATGTATGGTACCAGCAATGCCAAAAGAGACAGTGAGGAGTAGTAGAAGGTGGTTGCACCCCATGGCAGTTTGTTTGGTGTTGCTGGCCTGCTTAACTGCTAGCTGGTTTATAGTTGAAAGGGTATATAGTCGAATTAGGGTGAGGTCCCTAACAATAAGGCAGGTACCCTCCACCCCCCACCCCAACAGTTAGTTGACCACTACCCCACTCCCCCCCCATGCCCCGACCCTGAGCAGCCCACCGGTGCAGCCCTCCTCTCTCCTCCACAGTCGGTGGCCCACTGAACTGTCAATGAATGAGCATGTACTTGCACATATACAGTGAAATGAGAGTGCAAGGAAGAAAATACTGTAATAACCTGCTATTGAGTTATTACGGAATTCAGCAGGTTATTATGGCGTTTTATCAGGAATATGTATCCAGGCATTATAGATGGTCACCAGTTATTAGAAATGAATAAATCATGCACTACAAGTGGATATTACACTGGAATGGGCAGGCAATGTGCCAGAGCACAGGACCCAATCTTTGTCCCCAGGCTAATCTAAAAATGTAAGTTTTAAACTTACAAAATACCATGAAGGTGGAGGAAGCATTATCACACACGGTCAGGAGGATTGTATTACTATTTCTGATGCCCAGCTGCAGCCCAGAATATCAGTGTGGTTTTGATCAGAAATTTGGAAACCAGGGTACATCCAAAACCGCTCTGATGTGGGCTGAGACAGATTTGTACACCAAGAATTTTTTGAGAAAAGTATTGGGTTCTCTCCAATTTCATACATTCTAAATAGGAGGCCACCCACTAAGCAATACTATGGGCCACGGCAGCTTGTCAATTTTGTGTTAGAGTTTTCATTCTCACCCAGATACCCAATTTCCACAGGGGGTGATCATATCTGGGTACTCACTGAGCACCGGTCATGCCTCCTGAGAAAGAGGATCAGCCCTTGAGGCGTCATGATTCTTGTGAGTTCAGTTCAGCCAAGGTGCTGTGATACTGCATAAAATTTACGTTTTTTGCACAAAGACCTGTCTACTAACTGTAAGTAGATTCACAGCACTTGAATGCTTTGTGGCCTTTGACAATTTTTTTTTGTACATTAAAAACATCAGATTTACTGGATTTACTGGATAGTATAGGACAAAAGAAGGCACAAAGCCCATCGAGCTTGTCCTCCCACAACAGTGGGAAATTATGGGAATTAATATGCAAATAATGAAGAATCAAGATTTGATTTAAAACAGTCAAAGCTGACTGAGTCTATGCTCTCCTGTGGCAAGGAATTCCAGCTTTTTGCTGCTCTTATATTAAAGAAGTTGTCATGTTTATTTGTATTTGCCCTATTAATATTAAGTTGCTTAGCATGCAGTCTTCCCACTATTCACTTATTGGCTGGTGATAATCCAAATAACTCAAGTAACCTGGGAGTATGTACTAGTTTGTACATGAGCAACAGATCACCCCTCTGCCTTCATAAGTATAAAGGATAAAGTTTTGTTTCCTTGAGTCTGGTGTCGTAACATTTGGTATTCAATCTTGAGATTGATTTAGTGACCCTCCTTTGGACTTGCTCAAGATGATTAATATTGGCCTTCAGGTAAGGACTCCAAAAAGGAGACCCATAATCTAAATGAGGTCTAACATAAGTTCTATACAGGGGCAATAAACAATGCTCAGATTTTCTAATAAAGGTTTTATTAATCTGTCTTAGAACAACAGTTCTAACTACTTTACTGCAGTGGTCACTTGCTGTCAGTTTATTATTAATTATAATACCTAGGTCTCTCTCACTGATGGATGATTTAAGTTCAGAGTTACTCAATAATATTTATGAAATGAATTATTTCTACCAAAATGTAAAACCTTGCATTTGTCACTATTAAAGTTCTTACTAGCCCATTGCTCAATAAAGAGAAGATCTCTTTCAAGGAGTTGAATGTTAGTTGAGGTGTCAACCCTACCTCCTATTTTTGTATCATCAGCAAATTTTGAGAGAAAGTTATTGAAAATGGTACTCATATCATGAATAAAGAGATTAAAGAGGACAGGCCCCAGCACAGCACCCTGAGGGATTCCACTCATAACCCTACCAGAAAAAGAATGTGAACCATTTATTCTAACAAACTGAGTTCAGTTGGAAAGTCATTTGGTTATCCAATTAACCAGAAGTGAAATAAATCCCAAACTATGAAGTTTGTTGATCAGCAAAGTATGTGACACATGGTCAAAAGCCTTGCTGAACTCAAACAATAGTACATCAGTTGGAATATTATTATCCATTAGGCTTACTTATCTTATGGTAAAAAATATATAAGATTGTAGTACAAGAATGCCCAGACTTAAAACCACATTGGGAATTATCAAAAATATCAAGCTGTTCAATAATGTTCTCCAATCTTGATTTAATTAAGCGCTCCATTACCTTTCCTACAATAGAGGTCAAGCTTATTGGTCGATAGTTCGGAACGTTAGACTTATTCCTTTTTTTGAGAATAGGTGTTATTATGGCTTTACGCCAAACATCTGGGATTTCATTTTCAAGTAGTGATTTATTAAATAACATTTGAAGAGGAATAGCAATTGAGTTTAAAGTTTCCAATAGAAATCTGACATGGATATTATCTGGTCCTGGACTAGTAGATCTTTTTACAGATAATAGAACGTTCTTAATTTCAGTAAGATCAAATAACGGTATAGGGGAATCATTACTAGTATTTAGTGAAGTGGGAGTAATGGGTTGGTCAAGGACTGAACAGAAATATCTGTTGAAATGGTCTGCCATACCCTGATCAGATGTTATAGTGGTACCGACAACACAAAGCGGACCTATTTGTCTTGTGTTCCCCTTTTTACTGTTAATATACGAATACAAGGATTTATGATTTGATTTTGAATATGCTAGGTTAAACTCAAATTTAAGCCTAGCCATTTTAATGGACTTTTTTAATGTAGACACAGCAGTTTGATATCTAAGCCTCAAGGAAGGATTTGTTTTTGTTATATTTCCTAAATAAGCGCGCTTTAATTTTAATTTGTTTATCGATAGTTTTGCTAAACCATACAGGAACTTTACTTTTATTGTTGTATTTTGTTTTGGTTGGAACATAAATATCTTCTAAATGATGTATAACATTAATCAGGCCTTCATATGCAGTATTCACAGTTTTGTCCCTGAATATTTCAGTCCAATTAATTTTGTTTAATTCGACATTGATTTGAGCAAAATTAGCTTTATTATAGTCCTTATATTTGGTTTTGTTAGTAATCTTGGGATTTTGAAAGGGAATACACATGAATAAGGAATTATGGTCACTATTGCCTATAGAGGCCAATATATTTATGTCAGACACCTTGTATCCATCATTTGATATTACCAGATCCAGTATGTTATTCCCTCTGGTGGGTTTGTTTACTTGCTGATCCAGGCCCAAGTCCATAACTGAATTTAGAAATAGTTTTTCGTGATTACTATTGCCTGAGCAAAGGTTCCAATCAATGCCAGACATGTTAAAATCACCCAGGATTAGAATATCACCCTTATGGGCCATATCTGTAATAACATTTAGTAAGTCTGAGATATATTGAATATCTGCTAAAGGTAGTCTATAACAAACCTCTATTATAAGCTTAGGGTGACCTTTCAATTGGATGGATGTCCAAAGCGATTCAGTATAAGATTGAATTGAAATTTCATGTGAAGTAATATCTTCTCTAAAATAAAGACACACACCCCACCCTTTTTATCTACTCTATCTTTAAGATAGAGTTTATAATTGGGGATATGTCTAGACCAGGCTGAAAAGGAATCCCACCAGGTCTCAGTGACAGCAATAATACCTAGATCAAGTAAGGTACATTTGGCTATTAGTTTGGACATTTTAAGAGAGTTCAGGGATCTAGCATTGAAAGACAGTAGATTGCAGGCCTTTCCATTACAGATTTTATCTCTCCCATTAAGAGAATTAGGAATTGTCCTATTCTCCCCTGTGCCATTTAGTTTAAAAGATTGTTAATCACAGACACTATAGCTCTACCCAACAGGGCACTCCCTCTTCTGCTCAGATGCAAGCCATCCTAGCAGAAGAGAGAATCCGTATCGCAAAAGTTCTCCCAGTGAGTGATACAACAAATATCCTGTTGAAGGCACCATTTTCTTAGCCATTCAATTGTTTTTTTTAATTAGGCATGTCATACCATGTGTAGCTCTAGGTACCTGAAGAATTTCAGAAAAACATACAGTGCAGCCTTTCTCAGTTAATAAATTGTAAATTGTACCTTACAGCTGGGAGTGCTTGGATTTGTGTGTTTATGGCTAGAATTATTTTCCTAGTACGCACCCTAACATGAGAGCTGCCAATTCTATGTTTTTTGTTGATCATACTTGGGCTGGGCCCCCAGTCCAATGTGCAGCAGAATCCTCCCTGGAGTAACTTCCAGTATGAAGTTTAGCATTTTGCATGAAAGTGTAGCCACCTCTGCACAGTACTGGTAACTTGTTGGGCACTGACAGGCCTTGTGGAAGAAAATGTCATCCTGCACTAGACATTTTGGGCAAAATCTTAATTTGACAGCATCTATTCAGTGGGCCAGATTTGGTGTAAAATACTTCCTGTGAAGCAGATTAAAGTTCCCCTGCCTCAGGAAGTTGTTAACAAAGCACATATTAATAAGTTTATTAAAGTGATTTTGTGAACTTCGCCATAGAAAATAGAATTAGTAGCCTGTAGTAACCTGTAGGAGTTGTAATTCAATCTCCTACTATTCAAACTGCCAAAAAAGTGGTTTTTCCATTTAATAAATGCTTTTTTTCCATGCTTTGCTTCATTTGCATAACCCACCCCCTTTTTCCCCCTCAGTGCTGCAACTCCCAAGCATGACATCATGCAAGGGAAACAGGGGGCCTGATTCCAAGACGTATGGTGCAACTCACTGGTGAATGTGAGTTGCAACATATGCTGCTATGCCAGGGACCCTGCACCAGATTCCAGAACAGGCAGGGTCCCCAGCAACTATGACCTGCAACTTGCAGCACCTCCAGCGTTGCGCCACAGAAAGGGCACACTTGCCCTGTGTGCCACAAGCCACCAACAAGCCCAATGACAGGGTGCAGCCAGCTCCCAAACCCAGAACATTCCTGCAAGTCATGGTGTGCCATGGGGGGTGGTGACAGCAGCACACTTGCATGAGGGGGGTGGCATTCCCGCATCGCAGTACAGGGAGCAGGCAGGTGGAACCCCGGTATTGCTAGGGATTGAGGGGGCTATTATGCAGTGGGAGGGTTAGTGTGGCATGGCAGTGTGTGAGTTGGGTCCATGTGGGGGGGGCATCTGGCAGTTGGGCACAGCAGATTCCTGTTACTCCAGCACATAGCTGGTCTAACTCTGCATTACTGCAGGGCCTCCTGGAATGGCATTTTGGGGTTATGGTAGCTGTCCTTTTGGAATTGGGTGCAGATGCTGCCATAAACCCCCCTTCTGCTGTGCCATAGGGGCCTTGGGTGGCATATGTCCCCCTTGGCACAGGCAGCCTGCGCCATGCCGCAGGCCACCTCTTGGAATCCTGGCCAGATGAACCCATGGCGCAAAGTGTGACATATGCCATATGTGTTGGCGCAAGTCACACTGTGCCACTGTGTAGGCATCTTAGAATCGGGCCCCAACTTTTTAAGCACTGTTGTGAAACAGACACCTCTGTTAGTCAGTCTTGGTATTGCAGGCATCTACATTACTGACATAGGAGACTACATCTCTCAGTAAAGAAATCTTGTCATTGAGCTACTATGTGCACAATGCCTTGTTTTGCAAATAAACATATGAGAGCTTTTATTGTTGAAGCCACTACAGAAATATGAGACTGCACCTCACAGTAAGGGAATTGGAAAACAACTTCTTATTGTACCCATGATACCTTGTTATGTACATCTACATATTAGGTGCAGTCACCCCCACCAAAATAAGGGACTGCTCCCCTGAATAACCAACATTTACATCAAAATTATAATTTACTCAGAATTCCTTGGTGCTGTATGTAAAACATTGACAATTCCTATGCATGACATCATTCTGGGGATGTGGCCGCACACAGAAAACTGGAGGACACAGTACTGATAAACCATAAATAAAAGTGACTATGACAGAGTTTTTTACAAAACAAATTGCAGCTTCAACATTTGAAGCATGGGTGGCAATGACATACTATGTGAAAAAGGCATCTGCAAAAGCTCACAAAATCACTTTAACTTCCCTTCAGTCTCTCTCCGTGAGGACCTCTTCCCTCAGGTCTCTTTCCCATTTTGCATGTAACAATTGTAGTGGGTCAACTAGGTCTCCCAGGAACCAGAAATAAAACTGCTTAATGTGTCTCTGCCCCTAGTGGGTGCACAATATAATCTCTTTACCCTGGGAGTGCTGCATGAAACTGGGCTAGGTCTGAGATGCATTTTCTAGTCTGTGGTATACCTGTAGGTAGAGGAATACATCAAGGTGGCTATCTAGGAGCTTATTCATGGACCCAACCTGAAATGCTCAAGTGCAGAGAACATGAAGGGCCACTCGACCTGGTCAAAGGCCTTCTCAGCATCAATAGCCAGGAAGCTGGACCGAGCGTCCACCCACTTTATTTTTGGTTTTTTCATCTCTTCTCCATCCAGGCCATACTTTACACTGGCACCCCCAGCCCCATCACCCAGCTTCTCATGGACTTAATGTCTACTCCATCCTCCACTTATCTCACACCTTCCCAGTTTGGGGGGTGGTGGGCCGAGCCTCTCGCCAAACAGACAAGGTCCCAGATAGGAAAAGTGTCACATCACCAGTGCAGGGCCTGGATGGAGCATTTCCATTTTCTGGTTTCCCTCCTGCAGAACGCAGGCAGCAGGGGAGTGCATGTGTACAAATGCAATTGTGTGTAGTGCACATTACCAGCCTGCATCCTTCCCTCCCACTGCCCTCTCTGACTGCACTACAACCTGTGATCACCCAGGTGGTAGTGGGGCTGCAGAACTGGTACTCTCCATCTCCAGAAGACAAGAGCACCCTCTTGGATGAATGAGGCCCCCCCCAGCCTACCTCGACACCTGCCTCATTCCTGAATGCAGGTGTTGCGAGCCATAGCTCTACCATTGTGCTGATGGGCTGGTGTGGACACCCACTTTAGACCATTTCTGCATAATGTTCAGGGATCGTCTTATGCTATTCTTGGCTTGATGCCCCCTGATGAAATCTCACTGGTCTTGGTGGATTAAGCCCTGCAGGACACCCTCCAGCCTGTCTACCAAAAGCCTGGCCAGGATCTTATGGTCTGCATTTAGCAGGTGTATAGGACAGTAAGAACTGCAGAGAGCAGGGTCCTTGCTGGGCTTGGGGAGGATTGTGATCATTGTCAGAGGGAGTCAGGGAGGGACACCCTGTCCAGAAATTCAAGAACCGTGTCCAGAAAAGGTTCCTTCAGGATATTCCAGAATCTCTTTTATAATTCTGCTGGGACATGAGCCAGGCCAGGTGTCTTTCCAGATGTAGGAGACTGAACCACATAGACCAGCTCCTCTTGAGTGAGAATACCATCTAAAGTGGCCCAATCATCCACAGAAAAGGATGGCATTGAGAGGGGATCCAGAAAGTCACTCAGAAGGGGGGGGGGGTATCTACATCCATCTCTGAGATATACATGGACTCATAGAAGTCCATAAACTCACCCCAGAGTCTTAATGTTTTGTTGATAGGAACCCAGAGGACATCTTAGAACATGGGATAGATTTGTCTGTCTCCTTTTCTTATGTTGCCATGCCTGTCAAGGACCCACCCTTATCTCCTTCAAAGTATGACCTGGCATGATATAGGAAAATGTTTTTCTCTAACTGGGCTGAGACATCTGACTGAGTCTGCCCTTCATTAGGCAGAGCTCATAGAGCAGCAGTGATGATGGGCAAGCCATGTGCTTTCTTTGAATAGCCACCAATTGGTCCTCCAACTCTCGTTCCTCCCTTGCCTTGCCATTGTTTTTGTAAGCCACCCCAGAGATTCCTATACCTCAGGCAAAGGCTTTTATTGCCTTCCAACTAGTGGAAGCAATCATGCCCCCCTTGGGGTTGTTACAGATGTATTCCTGCAGGGCTGTAGCCATTGTGGATTTAAAGCGGAAATCATATAAGAGCCTAGAGTCTATCTGCCATTGTTTAATGGGGGTGGGGGGATTAGTGGGGGGTATCCCCACCTCACAGAGTCACAAGCAGGGAAGCACGGTCTTTATATAAAGTGGGACCGTAGATGGCAGACTCCAAGTGGTATAATAAGGAGGAGGAAAGTAACAGCAAATCAATCCAGGTATACTGTTTGTCAACAAAAGAGAAAAATTCTCACTCTGATGGGTGGAGGTAGTGCCACACACCTATAAGATATCATTCTGAGGCAAGCTATCTCGGGGCCTGCAAACTTTTCAGGCTGGGTGGGTAGGTAGTACAGAACAATCCAGAATAGGGTTCCAGGCATGTTAAAGCCCCCCTAGAATCAGGGGGCTGGAGAAGTCCACCAGCATGAGGGCTAAGTGATAGAAACATTTTCGGTGATCAAAATTAGGACCAGACGCTGTTGCTGTTGTAAAAAGTTTGCCACCCCCCACCTTAACTGCACAGGTCAGCTACTTTATCAGCACTGAGTGTCAGCTAGACTTGCAACTAGAGAGACCAGGAGTCCTGGGTAGAACCAAATGGGCACACCATGGACTTTGGAGGTGACACAGGAATGGAGGAGTACCATCCCAAATGCACTCCAACCTGAGGGCCTCATCCTTGATCACGTGGATCTCCTGTAAGATTATCACATCTCCCCATACCTTCTTTACATAGGCCTAGATTTTCTTTCTTTTGATTATGATCTTCAGGCCTTTTGCATGCCACGTTAAAATGTTACAATCAGCAGCCATAGTTGTTTAAGTACCAAAGTACCAATGCCTAGGAAACAGAGCAAGCACCCACCTCCACCTCACTTTTTCACATTGAAACTCAATTGCCATACCCTTGACCACTCTTCATGTTTTCTCAGGTCTGTTCATCCTTTCCACCTATTTTGTGGAAATGGGAAATGAATCACCTGTGAATCTTAGCCCTTGCTGTGCCGTGGACTGATATATCAGTCCAAAATTCCTATATGTTCTATTTCTGTTGGCAGCCTAAGATTTATAGTTATTGAGAAGGTGACTATTGGACTATGAGATGGTGACATACAAAGGAAATTGTCTCAAAGAAAATGTTTTTGAATTGATACATCACAGTCTTTAGCTGTTAGAGGACTTAATGAAGAATTATCTCTACAATGTTTCTTATACAGTTATAAAACTGTATTTCTTGGCCAATTTACTTCCCCTTTTTTCTCCCCAGTTTTCCTTGCTCCCCTTCCACACTACCCATGCCTCCTATTCTCTGCTTTTTCTTCCATTTTTTCCTTTTTTAATTGCTTTGTGTTTTATTGTTTTTGAAAGGCTATGCCTGTAGTTCAATGGGTGAGTACCCAGCTACGCCGTCTTCCTGAGCTATATTAACAGTTCCTCCCAGCCTCCCTATGAAGCACTTTTTCTTTGCCAGATGGAAGCTCTGTTCATTTGTCTTCTCCCTTTGGGCCTGCTGGGGTCTTGCCTCCCCATCCCCCTCAGCATTGCTTGTGCTCTGAGCTCTGCTTGGTTTCTGCTAGATCCTGTTCATGCTGCTCTCGTGCCTTGGTTAGTTTTTGTTTTACCTCTGGCTGCTGCAGTGTGCTTCCCTGAAAGCTTATTTTTCTGTTCTGCATTTGTGTTTTTCTTTTGTGTTTTCTTTTTGGGACTTTTTACTTTTCCTATCATCTTGTTGCCAATTGTTTGCACTGTATTCTCATGTGCCTGTGCTTCAGGCTTCTTCCAAACCTCAGTTTTCCTGCAATTTTTCTTGCATGTTTCAGCTCCCACTGTAGTTGCGGCCTCCTGTCTTTCCTCTTTAATTGCTTACACCTGGTCCTGGCTCTGCTGCTCAACTAGTGGCTACTCCCTGTTTTACAGCCCTGCTCTGGATTTGCTCAGTGCTAGCTCCACCAGGAGTAATGATGCTTTCATATGATGACACTTTCTGCTATTTCATGGCTGCCTGGTCTCATGGTGCCTTGCTCCTGGCTCCATGTTATTCCTACAGTGGAGGACTGTGGTGTCTCAGTGTTGCATCGTGACCCTGATAGCAGGAACATGCTTTAAGTGAGTTAAATGACTCTCTTGTTTATGTGCTGCTCCTTGCCTTCCTGGATTTTCAGCTCTCCATGCCAGGCAGTATCTGCACCTTGCAGCCTTCATGGCTTTCTCAAATTGCATGTATTTCATTACTGCTTTGTCTAGAATGCTGTGTTGTCTACTTCTAGATCATTTGATAATTCTGATGCCCACAATGATTTGGCTTCCCTATTGGAATTGGTTGGCTTGCCTTCCCTGTAAGGCATGCGAACTGCTGCCATGCTGTGTTTCACAGATGAACCTGCAGGTCTGATCATTGATTACACTGTCCTTGGGGGTTCAGTCTGCTTTGTGCTTGCTATAATACATATATGACCTACGTGATGGTATACAACGCTCATACTTCCTTTCATATTGTCTCATCCATACTCTGAGGAATGCCAACCACATCCATTAGTTACTATGGCTCAGGACTTCCCTGCAGCCTACAGTTTCAATCTGAACCCCTGAAGTCCACATCTTGAGAGTGTGAAACTTGGGACAGGGTCCTTTCTCATCTGGCTCATAGTAGGAATGTCCTTGCTCTGGGTGGAGTTTTAGCCATGCAGGTGTATCAGTGGTATCTCCTGATGTAGAATTTAAGACTCAGCTAAGAGAGAGATGGGGCCCTGAGCTAAAAAGGGGCTGCTTTAGCTAGACGATTGCTTCAGCAGCACCTTCTAGCTATTCTCCCTATGACTGCTCCTGGTTCACCTGGTTTGTTTTTTGCATCAGTAGGCTGACTGAGTGCCTCAGCAGTTATTGCTGTGCTCCTCCCAGCTTGGAGGATCTTGTTGCAGAGAACTCTCGCACCTTTTCACGGAGTTCTCATGTGAGGTATAGAGTGAGAGCCTTCCTCCAAATTGGAACATTTTCCAGACCCCTTGAATTGAATTTCAAATTGCAGCAGCTGAGCCATCACTAAATAAAAATACCCCAAACCTGGAAGGAAGGCAAACTAGGCCTTGGATCCCCAGAGATTTCCTCCTCAAATGTGTTTTTTTTTCTCCTCTGTGCTGAAGGTCATAATACTCAGTTTTTAGAAGTATTCCCTAGTTTACTTAGGTAGGATCCACTGTTGGATGGAGGAGGATGGTGACCCTATTCTTCGTTCCCTCTCTCCTTAGGAAGCCCCCTGCTGTCAACAGAGCAATCCATTTTATTCATGCTGTTCTGCTAGCCTGCACTTCTCATTTATGTTTCATTAAGCTGCTTGTTGCTGTCAGTCTTCTTAGCTACCACATAATCAACAATCTTTGCTAATGTTCTTTTGGGGGGTTTCTTCCTAAGGTACCTTTAGCCAAGGGAACCTTCCCATGGCACCTCTAGTGATGGGACCCTCTTTGAGGGTTCTTTGCCTTTGGTTCCCCTACAGGGTGGTAATTCCTCATGGAATAGAGAGTGTGATCAACCAAAACAAAGTAACACAGTTGCACAAGCATAACACTATACTGGTTGTGAGCCAGGAATAATTTTTAAGCTCGTATTTTAATGTACTAATGTATAATTATTTTAAATTGTTATGGGTGAGAACTTCAACAATTAGAACACTTAGTTTTGTTTCCAGACTGATTGTGACCCAGCCACCAACATGAATATGCATTTCTATATGTATATATTGAATGCATGGTCATGAGACAGTCAGCTCTGAGGAAGGCAATCATAGAAACATCAGCCGAATGGTGTATACACTTCATGTGCACGTATGCTGTCTGGATGGCTGCTTGAGTCTATGCCGCTGGAATGTTTGCACCACACTTGTACCGGCATGTTTGTTGTTTCATTATGCCATAGTTCTACCGCCATTTAACTTTATCCTGCACTTTGCATTTTTGAAATCTACATTGGCCACATCCATAACTCCACCCTGATCTAGATCCATGTTCACCCAGTTAAAGAAATATATTAGATTCATTTGACATGACCACCCCTTGGTGAAACCATGCTGTCTTAGGTCTTGTAACCCACTGGATTCAAGATATTCTGCAATCCTTTCCTTCAGCAGTGGTTCCATTAACTTTCCCACCAGTGATGTCAGGCTGACTGGCCTATAGTTGTCAGTCTCTTCCTTGATGCTACTTTTGTGTAGTGGGAAAACATCCACCTTCCTTCTCCTTGGATGCACCCCATCTTACCCCATTGCTTTGTCCACCTTTAGATTAGCAAGTCCCTTCAGAACTCTCACCCCCAAAAAAGTACTAGTGTCCACCACCCTACCTGCAAGGCTTCTGTTACTTTGCAGCCCCTCCTATAAAGCCTACCAATAGTTAAATACATATTTGGTAACTACAAACATGGATTGTTATTGAGTAAGCAACCAGGTAAGTAGATTTCAAGACTTTTTTGAAAATGTAAATGACAGTACAAAACAGCTTTATATTTAGATATGTTAAGTGTTTTTGCTTCTAAGGTTTACTCATTGCTCTAGGTGCAGCAGTAACACTGTTAATACGCATCATCCTTGCTGATGTAGGAATGCTAAATGTTTAAAATGTAAAAGACTGATTGCATGAAAATGGCATTTTTTCCCTTTAAGTAGGTATATACTGTAGGTAGTCATGCATGAAGAAATATCTAGAAATTCTCCTAGTTACTACTAGAAACACGGTAAGAATGAATTATTTAATGAAAGAAAAATAACCCAGCACTTTATCTGTACAATTAAATGAAAAGTAAAAACTGATGAAATTAAATTAGAATTCATCTCCTGTAAAGGACCTTCAAAAGGAGCCACTTCCCTGCAGACAGCCCACATGAGAGGAGATCAGCCAGTCCTCCCTCAACTTGCTAAAGTAAAAACAAAATTATAGGAGTTGCTTAATTTTAAAACAGAGTAAGCTCTCCTATATGTAACACAAATATATTATGAGGGAGGGGCAAAAACACCAAAAATGTTGGCATACCGCTTGAGGCATCGGCAGAAATTAACAATGATCACCAAGATCACGCACTCATACACAAATGCTACCTTACATCGAACAATAGAGATACTGGGGGGATTCAGGGATTATAACGCCACCCAGCACAGGCAGTATCTGGAACCCAGTGAGGCCAGATACTATGCCTTCTTGGGCAAGTTGAAATCGACCACCCTAAGTGAGGAACAGCATGAATCCCTTATGCATCCCATAATCTTAGCTATGGTTTTGGGGGCCATTGATAATACCAGACAGGGTAAGAGACCAGCCCTGGATGGGTACTCATCTGCATTTTATAAACCTTTCAAACCAGAACAGATTCACCTTCTCCAAAATCTATTCTAAAAAGTACAGTTAGGGGATGGAATTCCACCTCCCAACTGGCAATACACCAACATATCGACTAGACTGAAGCCCAGAATAGATCCCTTACAGTGTGGTCCTTACAAACCAATATCAGTCCTTAACTAAGACGATAAGTTATACACTACCATTTTAGCTAAGTATCTGGAACCAGTGCTTTCAGAACTCATACAAAAAGACCAGGCTGGGTTCACCTCGAAAAGATAGCCCACTGATAATATCAAAAAGGCTTCGTATCTCTTGGAAAGATTTGGCAAAATGACATCCCCCCCCTCCTTTTGATCTGTATGGATGCCCAAAAGGCCTTTGACAGTGTGTCATGATGATTTATCCAGCATACCCTAAGATACTTTCAGTTTCCTGAATCATTTTGTCAGGCAGTGGCGGCACTTTACACATCACCTCAGGCAATGGTTTAGGTGAATGGCACATTTCAGAACTGCTTCCCATTGCACAGTGGGATGAGAAAAGGCTGCCTGTTATCCCCTTTCTATTCACCCTATACACTAAATTTTTGGCTTAGGCCATTAGGAAGAATCCTTACATTAGAGGCCCTATAGTTTGGGAAGTGGAACACAAGGTCACCTTCTATGTGAATGACCTTCTGGTCTACATGACTCACCCAGACATATCTATGCCAGCCCTTTGTAACATTTTAAATGACATGGAAACACTATCAGGATACAAACTAAATGGGGATAAAAAAGATTTCCTACGGTATAGCTATACCTCCACACCTGACCTCAGAACAGCCTTTCCCTTTTGATAGGATTGCATGGCGATCCAATACCTGGGGGATATGTTACCAGATGATCTTTCCTCACTTTATAAACTGAACTGTGACCTTCTGAGCAGAGTCATAAAGAGGACATTCAGAAATGGACCCATCTCCTGATTCCTTTGATTCACAGAGTCAAAATTGCTTGGATGAATATCCTTTCGAGACTCCTGTATATTTCCAAACTCACCCCCTACTTCCTCCAAGAGATGATTTTAATAAATGGGACAAACATATATCATGATTCCTGTTGGCTAGAAAAAGGCCCAGAATTGTATACAAAAAAATACAACTGAACAAAGAAATGGAAAGGTTGGCACTCCCTAACCTTAGAGAATACTGCCAAGCAGCCCAGTTTACATATGCTGTCACCTGATTGGATGATTCCTCCTCTTTTTATTGGAAGTAGCTGGAATCAGATGATTGCATGTCACTGATTTGTGAGCAATTGTTCAAACCCTTATCCTGTGTTAGGGATCAGACACAGCGCATTGAATCTACCTATACAGCTCAGATGCTTCGCTACTGGCAAGAACGCCTGTGCTCCCCAGAAATTAAACAATCCATCCATTACTTCAAAATCCTAGCTCTTGACCCACATCACCCCTCCCCCAGTGCATTTGGGCACCACATTTAAGCGTTGGTAGAATTTGGGGCTTATGTATAACTACCAGTACCAAGAAGCAGGATCTTTTAAAAACGTTCAAACACTTAAGCAATAATTCACCCTTTGTCAGTTGGACCACTTCTGATATCATAAGGCAAGACACTACCTGTGGGCCCAATTTGGTCTGCACTGGACAACAGAGAAGTCCACCCACTCGTCAAATTGATTTTAACAGTCCAAGGAGGGGGATCACAGATCATATTCTGTCTCTCAGCTATAAAAAAGATTCATACTAAGTGAGGGTCCTACCTTAGAAAAATCCCAGAAGAGATGGGAGGCAGAGATGGGCAATACCCTATTGGGACTGAAATTGGCACCATATATTTTAGACAGCATAAGATCACTTTGCCATATATTTGGTGAGAATATGGATGGATATACAGCAGTAGATATTTCAGAACCCCACAAATAACAAGAAAATTTGATCCCCAAATGGGTACGGCATGTTGGTAAGAGTGCAGAGACTATGTGGTACTCACATGCACATCTTCTGGAGCTGCCCCGTACTGCTCCAGTACTGACAGTGGTAGAAAAGGCAACCCAGGAACTATTACCAAACGTAGAAACTCTTACCCCTCAGACTGCAATATTTTTTGCATTTCCCAGATTCTGTTTGTAATAAGACCACTGAGACCCTTCTAGCCATCCTCCTGACAGTGGCAAAGAAAGCCATCTCCAAGAAATGGCTACAACATACTCCTCCTATGATAAGAGATTGAGAGGACACAGTGGAACAGATCTACAGGATGGAAAATCTAAGAGTGGGGATAAAACTTAAAATGAAAAAGGTTATCAACTTCTGGAACAAGTGGCTACTCTGGCTGATGGAGCACAGATTAGACATTATTCATTGAGATTTTTAAGAAGAGCATGGCCATATAGATTCACATGTTTGCAAAGGTCTAAGTATACAGTAAAGGGGCATGATTCAATGGACAAGTTTATATAAACTCTGATCAGTTAGTAAGGTGAGATTGAAGGAAAAATAAAGTCAAAATATATAAAAATATGTTGTGCAGAGAGTTTTTATTTGTAGGTGTACTCCTAGTAAGTCCTTCCCTTTAATTGCTCAAAGACATTTTATTTTTGTTGTTGTTGTTTTTGTTTTAAATTTGCTTGCTGGTTTTATACCCGCTGGGGATCTCCATGTTTGCCTTTGTTATGGGTCCTCTTGCTCCCACAATGCCTCCTGTCCCATGTGACAGTGACGTGTCCATGACTATTGATTCAGACAGTAGTAACTGCTGCAGCATCGATCTACTGTTAGGAGTCTGATATTCTGCCTTCAACTAAATAATCCAAACTTTCTGTTTTCTAGGTATTGTATGTGTCTAGTTCTATCCAGCAGAAGTGAATGTTTTGTTTTTAAAGCTTTTCATTTGATCAAACTAGACATAACCATTAAAAAAGTACACAAATCACCCAAGGTCACAAATGCTATAATTAGTGAAAACTTCAACTGCTTTCTTACAGAATAGCCCACCTAGTTATACCTCAGGCATTTGTCTTCTGTAAATTTCATTAGCGTTCCCTGGACAAGGAGAGTTAATTAACATTACAGATCTACTACTGTCAACAAACAGCTCATGTTGAATTAATAGTCCTGAAAGCATCACTGTCACATGGGACAGAAGACATTGTAGGAACAAGAAGAGCTTTTTAAAAGGCTAATATAGAGATCCCTAGGGACTATAAAACCAGCAAGCAAATTTAGAAAAACACCCTTTCAGCAAATAAAGGGAAGGACTTACTAGGTGAACACCTACAAATCAAAACACTTTGCACATCATATATTTGTAAATTTTGACTTTAGTTTTCCTTTAAATGAATTTTCATCTCTATGTATCCAGCATCTGCTCAAAAGTGATATCATACAGAGGCAATGCTCCAACAAAATTCAATAAAGTTTGAATTAAAGAAAAAAGAATTCCCTTCTTATTTTTGATTGTGGTTTCTACAATACATTGTAATGATTATTTATATGTGCAAATAGTGAGCATAATATATATGGGCCCATGTAAACCTTTTGTGTGGCATACCCATTTTTTGAAGCATACCCAGAGCACAGAAGCAAGCGGGTCATGAGGGCCAGAGACACTGCCCTCCCTCAGGAATCCCACGAGGGTCACGTGGGCCTCCCCAGACAGCTACCCTCCCCAACGGACAACACCAAGAGCCCCCCCACTGGAGCACAGAAGCAAGCAGGTCATGAGGACCAGAGATGCTGCCCTCCTCCAGGAACCCCACGAGGGTCACGAGGGCCTCCGCAGACAGCCACCCTCCCCACTGGACAACACCAGGAGCCCCCCCCACCGGAGCACAGAAGCAAGTGGGTCACAAGGGCCAGAGACACTGCCCTCCCCGAGGAACCTCATGAGGGTCACAAGGGCCTCCCCAGACAGCTGCCCTCCCCACCGGACGACACCAGGACCCCCCCACGGAGCACAGAGCAAGGTACAGAGCAGACAGGAGACCACAGCTCCCTGCGCCTGGAGTTTTGGAGTATGATTCTCATTTCCTTTGTATTTTTTGGCACCAAAACAATTCAAACTGACCTACATTTAAAACTGTACAACTACTTGCCTTTAACTCCAGCTTAAATCATAAATAGTACCATACTGCGACTTAAAGCTATAAAAGATCGGCGTAGCTCTGCTGATAGTTTATTTTGTTCATTTTGTCCTTCATTAATCTCTGCTAATTAAGGTTGTAGCATGTACTTTAAGGGCTGAACTGTACTGCACAGCTCACATTACAGCAGTTGCAGGGCTAACCAGGTGGGTACTTTTCAGAGCATTATTTTCAGGCAGCTAGTGTTTCAAAGTGGTTCTTTCACTCACCTGGTGCTTAACTCCACCCCTCTGATTGCAAATAAATTGATTTTCTCCTCTCTGTCTTCCTCTCACAGCGGGTCACGAGGGCTAGAGATGCTGCCCTCTCCCCGGAAACCCCACGAGGGTTGTGAGGGCCACCCCAAGCAGCCACCCTTCCCACCGGACAACACCAGGGGCCCCCCAACCAAAGCACAGAAGCAAGGTACGGAGCAGGCAGGAGACCACAGCTTCCTGTGCCTGGAGTTTCGGTGTGTGATTCTCTGCCCTGCTGGAACTGTGCACCGGCTCCCCACTGCCCCCACCACCACCCTTGGTTGGCACTCACTTAAATAGCTATAGTCAGGTGATGCTAAAACCAGGTGACGCATCAGAACCTATCAGCCCACTTTCAGGTTAGCAGATTATAAGATCCTACCACTAGTGGCTGCTACACCAAGTCCCAGCTTGTTGCAGCAAGCTTTCACAATCAACCATGCTCCTCTACCTAATACCACTCCTTTCCCTAGCTTTTCCTCTTGCCTCTCTCCCCCCAGTAATGCAGCCCACGCAGGACCCAAACCTCCTCCCACTCTACACCATCTCATCTCCCCTATGCCCCCCATCTACCTCCACCTCACAGCTCCAGCCACATATGCCCTCCCCTACATGGCCACTAAGCTCTTCCATCCTCCCTCCTTCTTTCTTTCCAGGCCTATCCGTCCTATGCAACCTAGCTACCTCATCCTCCCTCTCCACCCCACAAACAACCCACTCCAAGCTTAAGTCCAGATATGCATGGAACGCCTCCATGCACTACATCACCCTGCTTCTCCTCTTGGCTGGGGATGTTGAAACCAACCCAGGTCCAACGCCCCACTGTACTCACCCCAAACCTCCCCAAGGGCCTCAGATTATTTCATCTAAACATCTGCAGCCTCCTGAACAAAGTACCGAGCAACTCACTGCCCTAATCTTCCGCCCAGACATCTGCATTATATCTGAGACGTGGCAGAAACCACACCATGCTGATTCAGAAATAGCCATCCCTGGCTACACAGTAATCAGGCAGGACAGACAGGGCAAGAAGAAAGGAGGTGTCATTGCCATATACATATCCACCAGGCTCCAGTTCATTCCTGTCCAGATCCCTGGACCCACACCCCAAATAGAATCTATGCTGATTAAGCTTGCTCTACCGCATTCCTCTCTGGTGTACATGGCAGGGACTTACTGCACCCCTGCTACCCCTTCGCCCAGCATCCTAGACCACCTAGCCACTTAAAAGTCTGCTGCCATAGCTGGCGAGCTCTACATCCTCAGGGATTTCAACTACAATTGGCTAGCAAAAGACTGCTCTAAGCTACAGAGCAAAGTTCACTCCCTAAACCTCTCCCAACAAATCGATCAACCCACCCGACTAAACTCAAAAATGCAAAACCACTCCCTCCTGGACTGGACCCT
Source organism: Neoceratodus forsteri (assembly GCA_016271365.2). Lineage (NCBI taxonomy): Eukaryota > Metazoa > Chordata > Ceratodontiformes > Ceratodontidae > Neoceratodus > Neoceratodus forsteri. Next base: position 589,980,933 of record CM028133.1, on the reverse strand, counting down.
CACAACCCATCCTCACAGAATAATTAAAGCCGGTCTCCTTCCTGACTCCCTGAGCAATCACCATATGGTTTATATGGTCAGGAAAGTGCACAGACCAGCAACCCCCCCCAGGATACTCATCACAAGAGCATATAAATCCCTCTGCCTACCTTCCCTTCTAAATGACCTCACCCACGTTAACTGGTCATTCATTCAGATGGCACCAACTATTGACTATGCTTTCGACATGTTCAGAGACAACTTGCTTACTGTATGGGACTATCATGCCCCCCCATGACGCAATAGGGTCAAGGGCTCCCATCTCTCCTGGATCACCACCGACATCATCAGCAGCTGCTGAGCAAGGGACCAGGCCTGGAAAAAAACACAAGCATACCTGCTCCCTAGAATCCCTGCAGCGATATCGCACCCTCCACAACTCCTGCACCAAATCTATATGGGAGGCAAAAAACAACTATTTCAAGTTGGCTCTCTCCTCCAACCTTAGCCACCCATCTAACTTCTGGAAAACCATCAAAACCCTTCTTACTCCCCCAGCCCAGCCACCCGCCCCAACCCTATTCATCCTCTGCAACACTGTCTCAGACCCTAGTGAAGTTGCCTCCACTTTCAACACAATCTTTACTAACTGCGCTTCGTCTCTCCTCACAAACCACCCGATCACCCCACCCACACCTAGCTCCTCCTTTCTACCCCAGCACTCCCCCCCAGCTCCACTTTCTCATTCTGCCCAGTCTCCACAGCAGAAGTTCTCCATGCCCTACATTCCCTAGACCCCAACAAAGGCAAATTTCCTTTAGGACTGGACGCCAAACTTCTCCACTTATCAGCCCCTGCCATTGCCGCCCCTCTAGCTGATCTCCTAAACCTCTCATTTTCCATGGCTCAAATTCCAGCCGCTTGGAAGCAGGTGGTTGTCATCCCTTTACCGAAGGGTGGTGATCCATCTGCACCTGGGAATTATCACCCCATCTCCCTTCTCCCAATTCTCGTCAAACTTCAGGAACATCTCGCCCTTACTCAACTCACTCAATTTCTCGACTCTACCTCCTTCTTCTCCCCTTATCAGTCAGGGTTTCATAAATCTCACTCCACCATCACCGTGCTCTTAAGAATCTCAAATGACATCTCCTCAGGGATGGATAAGGGGCATATCACCTCGGCAATTTTCATAGATCTGGCCAAGGCATTTGACACCGTCTCACACCCAAAGCTACTCGCAAAACTAAATGACACAGGCCTCTCCACCCTTGCCACTAGTTTGTTCCAGGCCTACCTGTTGGGCAGACAACAATCAGTAAGAACTGGCACACAAGTATCCCCCCCCAATCCCAGTCACTGGGGGTCCCCCAAGGCTCTGTCCGGGGCCCCTTACTATTTTTCATATTCTTAAATGACCTCCCACTAACCTGCTCCAACTCAGCCATACAAATGTATGCAGATGACACCGTATTGTATGCCTCTGGCCCCTTCACTGGGGATGTGTCTGCTGCCCTCCAGCAGGACTTTGATGCCATTCAAAAATGGCTCAGGTCCAATCAACTAGTACTAAATTCAAAGAAAACTATCTCCCTAACCTTCGGCATGCAACCTTGACTCTCCCACCTAGCTGCTCCCCCCATCTTCCATACCCTTGGCTGGTCCCCCCTTGAGTCTTGCTCCCCCTTTAGATACCTGGGAGTATGGCTTGATCAAAACCTTGATTTATCCACCCATATTGATTTGCTACACAAAAAACTGCACTCCAAAGTGGGTTCACTTCATCGTGATAAAGGGTGCCTGCCCACCACGGTCTGGAGGGAAATACTGCATAAGATGATTCTCCCTATATTTGACTACAGCGACATGGTTTATGGCTCAGCACCCTGATCCACCTTGGCCAGCCTGGACACCCTTTTTCACTTCTTCTGTCACTGCATCCTGGAATGCCCCCCCACGACCCATCACTGTGACCTATACAGCTCCCTAGCACTACACTCGCTCGAGTCTCGATGACAGATACACTGTGCAAATGTCATAGCTAAATTCTGGACAAATTCCCTCCCCCCCACCTCAGCTGTGCCTTATCGGCACTACCCTCCCCAGCCTACTCTCTCAGATGCTCCGACTCCAGGCTACTCCAAGTCCCATTCATGCGCACATCGAAGGGCCAATCCACTTTCAAATATCACTTGCCCAAACTCTGGAATGATTTTCCTGCTGGTATCAGGCTCACCTCTACCCCAAGGCTCCTAAAACTGCTCCTCCATGACCATTTCTCTGACATATGTAACTGCTACTAGCAACCCAGACCTTTAACCAAGGGGCATCTAAATGTACCATGCCAGTATAAACTCTCAGCAAAATGACTGTGTACCTGCATGTTTTCTGCCTGTCTATACTCTGCGGTCTTAGGACTAAACCTTGTAACAGCTGATTGAATCAAATGTGAGTCCAGCTTTGTAACTATTTTGGACTTCTTGTTTTTATCCCAGTATGTACTTGTCCTGCTGTATTTTTTCTGTAACTCCCCAGGTCGCAGCTGGAAATGAGTGGTCCCCTCTCATTATGTCTGCCTGGTTAATCTGTTAAATAAATAAATAAATAAATAAAAACACTTAGTACTTCTCATTCAGATGCCTGCAAACCATTATCATTGAAAACTTTGTGATAAACCATGTCCTTTAAATTGCACCATACCCAAAAGGCTTCATAGTGGTTACCAATTTAAGACTCAGATTTGTAAATATAAATATATATGGATGAAAATCTCTTCCTGTGTAAATATACTGCATTGCCATTTCTGCTGTTACATACTTTGAAGTGTAATGCAGTTGGTGTCTGTATGTGTTGTTGTATATATTGTTTGTTTTGTTTCTTCAGCAGTCTACATTCTTAAAGTAATAAATGTTTCAGCAGTTAATTGATCATATGTCACTTTAATTTGTGTGTTGTTTCCAAAAATGTAATAATCTTTGTAAGTGACAAGCCGGAAACTAAATGTTGTATGGTGGTTCAATTGTGCACCTAGTATGCTGGCTATCATGTGTTCCTGCTTTCTCATAGGATTACCTTTATTAAAATGTTGAGTATAACATTTTTCAGTTACACTCTTGTCAGACTTCAGAATAGGCAACTGCTTACACACAATCTCACCCAGCTGCCAAGCTACTAAGTAAAAGTATGTGCTGAAGGTGATAGCCATTGTTCTTCTTATGTCTTTGTTTAGGTGCTAACAAATCCTTCATATTAATTCCTCAAGTGTTTTTGTGGATTAATTTAGGATATGAGTGGAGTGTGTCTTCTTTATGAACCTATCTTTTTCAATATTGAGAAATTCCTTCACAGTTTGATGAATTGTCTTTGGGGATACCATCAATGAGATTCCAAGTATGGGTATTGTAAGTTCACAACAAACTATTCCTACCAGTGGGTTACCTGAAGCATACAGTGCTCACCCCCCATGCCTAAATTACCCATTAGTGTAAGATCCAGAAAAATGTATTTGTGTTCTATACATACTGTAGGTGAATTCAAGGTTCACAAATTTTTCTTTGATGATATCCATAATCGCCTTGCTTCATCCCTTGGACTTTGCCACACACAGGATGTCATCAATGAAACAATGCCTTTGAATGAATGGAAGGAATGGGTTTCTAGTAGCAAAGAATATGAATTTTTCTACCCACCATCCCATAAATAAATTGGTGAATGGTTGGGCCACAGCAGCTCTTGTCACTGTTCTACATGTCTGAAGGCAACATTTGTTATCAAAAATAAAATAATTTTTGTTAAGCACAAGATAAAGACCATGAATCAGAAATTTATCTTGCATAGTATCCTCAATGTTAGAATGCTCAAGGTTATGTCTAACTACTTCAAGGCAAAGATCAGGATGCACAGATGTATACAAAGCCTCCATATATATGGTGAGCCAGCAGTAATACATTGACCACAGGGATGACCATAATGTCATATATGTATATGGGGTGGGTGTGTACAATATTTTTCAAGAAAAAAAATGAATGTGAAGATTTTTTAGTAGACAACTCAACCCCTGACACTTTGAGGCATTCTCCTTGATTGAAAACATCCTTGTGGGTTCTTGGGACTATGTGCATAGTGGGGGAATGGGAAAGTCCATTCTGAGGAAGTTAGTCTCGTTATTTTGTTTTTACCCCTACTTGCTACTTCATTAATGACATTAATTTTATTCTCGATCTCTAAGGTGCTGTTCCTTTTCAAGAAGCTGTAGTTCTGTTTTTTTGCCCAGCTATCTGTTACTTCCTTTAGCTAGTTTAATGTTTCAAGATCAAGCTTGCATCTATTATTTGTTAGCTTAAATTCAGGATGTTTCAGTGTTCTCAATTCCCAAAGGGCATCTTCTTCATCTGTGTTCACGTTTTTGTAAGTCTTACATCTGAAATTCAAAAGGGCCTTAGCATATTTGTTGAACAAGTTTTTAAACAAATTGATAGCAAAATTATAATGACTTCCTGGACAGCTTTTCAACTCTGACTTGAACTGGCTCCTGTTAAAGGGTGTTGATTTCTGTAGAGAGGAATGTTCTGTTTGCCCCATGTTGTCAGTTCCCTTCAGTAATATCCCAGTACCACAAGATCCATGAGAATCTGAAGGTCAGCTGATGGCAATTTCCATGACTCTGTGTAAGTCTCTTCATTCAGGTTGCTGTTTGGTTGTAGGTCTCTACATTGTCTGTTAAATAAGACAGGCATTTGAGGTTTGCAATTTCTTTTGATGATAATTCATCATGTCCTAGATGTCCAATATTAGCAGTGGAAAAGAAGTATTTTTTTTTTCAAATTACACTTGCAGTAGAACTTGAATAAATCTCACTGGATTTCAAAAAGATTAACTACCAATTTCTGGATAATATTTAAGGCTTTATTAAAAGACTCTTATTCAAGCTTCTGTGATGATTTGGTTCAAGGCATTAACTAGCTGGTTTCTTGTCTGTTAAGGATCTTCTTGTACTTTCAATATTCCTCTTTCATTCATGTATCTTTCTTCTTCGTCTTGCTGTTTGTCTTTTTTATTGTTCTTGTTGTTGCTGTTTGTTTATGCTTTTGTTTTTGATTCCATGGGGGATTCTGTTTCTCATATAAAAAGATGAGGAACTGATGTTTAATGGAGAGGGTGCTTGCTGGAGATTTCTTTTAAAATTAATATTCTATTTAGATGTAGAAAAAGATATTTCAATTGTGTGGCCCCTGTCACTTGCGTGGAGAGCCCTGCCCCAGTCAAAACTGTCTATTCATAGCATTACCCTCATTCTTAAGAAACTTTCTCTGTTTTTGCTTCTTTATATCTCTGGTGTATGTTGCTGTTTTTTTTTCTAATTTTTTTCCAGCTCTCAGTATTCAGGTAAGGTACTAAAGTCCTTCAGTGCTTTCTGTATTGCTTCTTTTTCTTTTATAATCCCTGTAATTAGTGATGTCTTCCTTTGTATGAATATTTGCAATCTCATTAGAAGACTATTTCAGTCTACAAGCACATCTAGTGTTGTGCATCTAAGGGGCCATGCCATGGCCAGGTTGCAGTACCATCTCTGGTGGCCACTGTTGTATTATTTATCTGTTAATACTTCAATAAACTATTAATTATTTACAAAAAAAGAAGTCTCTTTTTAGAGTTTGTTGTAACTCCTCCTTGAATTTCAGCTGATCAAGGTCATTTAAAGTATTTTTGATTATTCTCAGCACTCTAGGTGTGTAGGTCTTGATACTTTTCAATGGATTGTTTTTCATTGTACCATATATTCAGTTCTAAAAAAAAATAAGCCTTACAGCTTTACAAGAAGCTATTTTAAATCATTCAGCTGTAAAGTCAAGGAAGTGGAGTTTAAGCAAGAATGCTGACTCAGTGCCATTTGTTCCACTCCCAAATGAAAACAAAACTGGTGACTGCAATACTTGAAATAACTGCTGTTCCACAAAATGAGTTTCAGTATCAGGTAAAACAAACACTGGACAATGGCAACAATGGTGGATTGCTTGTTTTTGTAATGCATATGTGGTGTAAAGAAGGGCATGGAAGAGATAGATGAAATGGGGGCAGCTGAATGGGCATTGATGCACCTGGGGTACCTGCTTGTGCCTGGTTGTTTATTTAGTCATTCTGGATAGTGGTGGGGGAGACAGAGACACAATATCACCATGAAGCATGGTTCCTATATGAATGCCCACTCTCCAGAGGGAACAGGCAGATTCCTGCCAAACGTTAGTCAAATGCTAGACCTATATGGATGCCTCCTCCCTTTGGGGGGACTGGAGTGCTGCATGGCATAACTCCTATACAGAGCCACTTCTGGGTCCAGTGGCCTGGAACACTGTCAAGTATGGTTCTTATAAGGATGCTTGCCTTCTTCTGATGGGGCTGTCTGGATCACCACTGAGCATGGCTCCTATCACTGCTCTTGGGGTGGTGACTGGGATGGCCTGTCTTGGTGAGGAGCAGCTGGTTGGGTTCCTGCCACTCCTTGGGGGGACTGGGATGGTCAGCCTCAGTGGGTTACAGCTGGCTAGGCAGTGGTATCCACATCTGTCCCTCATCATTGCAAATCAAATATATTTATAGGGCTTTAATGGAGATAATCAGGTCCTGGATGCGCATCAAACTGTGAGCCAATATCATATCATATCATATCATATCATATCATATCATATCATACCATATCGTATCAACTTTATTTATACACTAATTTCCAAAAAGATCAATGCGCTGTACAACAATTCAGAAAATCCCTAAAACCACAATTGAAATTTAAGATCAGAATTTAAAACAGTTCATAAATAACAATGGAAGTGCACAAAGTGCTCAAATCAGGATCTGCCAGACAAAGCAGGAGAGTTTTTAAGGAAACTTTAAAGCTCTCAATGGTCAGGCACTCTCTGATCTGATGAGGTAGAGAATTCCACAGGGGAGGGGCCACAAAAGCAAAAGAACAGGCCCTCAGAGGTCTTTAGTCAGACCATGGGAACCTCTTGCAATCCTTCATTGGAGCAACAGAGTGAGAGTAGGGGGTGATGGGGCAAGGAAGATCTTGCAAGTAGAGTGGTCCATGACCGTGTAGTGCTTTATGGGTCAGTAACCCAACCTTGAAGGTGATCCGCCAATGATTAGGCAACCAGTGCAGATTGCGGAGAACAGGAGTGACATGGCATGATCCTGATAAGCTAGCCTTGCTGTTGCATTCTACACTAACTGCAATCGATGGATATCAACCCCCAGTAGCCCTAGGTAAAGGGCATTGCAGTAATCAAGCTGAGAGGTCACAAAGTCATGGACCAACATAGGAAGATCACTAGGCAGAACCAGGTGTTTGATCCAGGTGATGTTTCTTAGATGGTAGAAAGAGGTTTTCACAAAAGCAGACACCTGAGATTTTAATGTCAGGCCGCTATTAAACACAATGCCCAAATTTCACGTCTGGTCTGAGGTAAGCAGCTGATTCCCCCTGAGCCAAAGCCTAGATGGTTGACCAGCCAGCAACCCCATGCCTTGTTGATCTGGATCCGCCACCAACAACTCAGTCTTCCCTGAGATCAGCTTCAGCCAAATAGCACTCATCCAACCCTGGATCTCAGAGATGCAGCTATTAAAAACCAAGACCACCCCACTCTGCTTGGGCACAAAGGATGTGTAGAGTTGAGTGTCCTCTGAATGAGTGTCATCTGCATAGCAGTGAAAACTCAGTCCACACCACCTTAGAATGTCTCCCAACGGCAGCATGTACACTGCAAACAACATGGGGGACAGCACAGAGCCCTGCAGAACCCCACATGACAGGGGGAGAGGGGCCGAGGAATAAATCCCTGACACCACTCTCCAAGTCCTGCCAGTGAGGAATGATCAAAATGACCTGAGAACTGTACCTGACAGTCCACAGAGGATCCGCAGGTGCTCCAGCAGCACCCCATGTCCCACATTGTCAAATACTGTAGAGAGATCAAGGAGGAACAAGATGGAACAGCTCCCCCAATCCCTCGCTATTAGGAGATCATTATGTACCCAAACAAGGGCAGTCTCGGGACTCTGCCTCCTCCTACACCCGGACTGGAGAGGATCATAAGAGCACAATAAAGTATCTGGAAATCAGACTCCAGACAATGGCGGTTGATCTAACAGTAAGGCATGCCCACAGAGCTGACTGGACAATAGAAGTCAGAGGGTGGTGGTAACTGGTGTCCACTCTGGAGAGGGCAAAGTGACCAGTAGGGTGCCACAGGGGTCAGTACTAGGCCCAGTCCTCTTCAATGTCTTTATAAGTGACATTGCAGAAGAACTGGAAGGGAAACTATGCCTTTTTGCAGATGACACAACAATTTGCAACAGAGTAGACACACCGGAGTGGGGGGGGGGATAAGAGAAGATTTAAAAAAGTTGGAAGAATGGTCATGGGTTTGGCAGCTGGGCTTCAGTGCAAAAAAGTGCAAAATCATGCGCTTGGGGCACAGAAACCTGGAGGCAAAGTATCAATGGGAGAAGAAGTACTAGCTGTCACAAAAAAGGGAAGGGACCTGGGAGTAATAATTTCTGATGACCTGAAGGTAACTGAACAGTGTGACAAGGCAATAGGAAGGGCTACCAGGAGGATTGGGTGCATAGGTAGGGGTATCACCAGCAGAAAGAGGGAGGTAATAATAATACCCCTGTATAGATCACTAGTGATACCCCACCTAGAGTACTGTGTCCAGTTCTGGAAGCCCTAACTCCAAAAGGGCATAGACAGGATAGAGGTGGTACAAAGGAGGGCAACCAAAATGGTGCAGGACCTGCATCAGAACAAAGCCCAATAAAGAAAGGCTTAAGGAATTAAATATGTACTCCCTAGTAGAAGGGAGGGAAAGGGAAGATATGTTGGAAACATTCCAATACCTCACAAGTATACATAGTAAAGGAAGGGAGCTTTTTCTAGAGAAAAAGATGCTCAAGGACATGGAGTCACACTATGAAGCTGTAGGGGGGCCAAGCTGAAAAGAAATATGAACAAGTACTTCTTCACAGAAAGGGTTGCAGATGCTTGGAACTGCCTCCCAGCAGAGGTGGTGGGGGCTAAAATGGTTACAGGATTCAAGAAAGCATGGGACAGACACAAGAGGATCTTAGAAGTAAGGCAAGAGGGGTGCAAACTGAAGACCAAGTAGGGTCAGAGGTGGCATTGTAGGTAGGGAAAATAGGGCACACTAGGTGGGTAAAGAGGTCCTTATCTGCTGACTTCTATTTTTCTATACAGTATTTTCCACTGGAAGGGGCACTTTTTAAAGGAGTTTTAACAGTCCAATGAGTGTACTGGATTTTGTCATTTTGATGATGCTGTGTGTCAGTGTCCCTGTCTGACTCTCCCCTCACTATGCAACTTTCTTTTTCAGTACTTCAGTCATACAACATGTGCACAGAGCAGGTTAAGTTTAATGCTGCTTGTGGCATCTTCTTGATTGCTCATCAAGTGGGTTGGCTGTAATGCTACCAGTAATGGCTCCTTGCTTGCCTGCTTAGTGGGCTGATGTTAATGACAACATTGGTGACTCTTTGATTACCCACTAAGTGGACTGAGTGTAATGCCACCAGCAGTGACTCCTTGATTACATGCTAAGCTGGCTATGTGTACCAACCACCATCTACCTCCCTCTCAGCTACCCCGCTATTCTCCTCCACCCATGATAATTGCAACCCCCCCCCCCACACACACAGAATTTCTGTTAGTGGGTGGCAAATTCTGCTGTTATTATTCCCTCACTCAAAGGGTTTAAAAAAATCACCCCCCACCCTTTCCCACCCTCTGCACCATACCATCCCTTCTGGGCTTTCCAATAGAAAGGAAACAGTTTAATTCCTGTAATGGGTAAATTATTTATCAACATTTATATTAATAAAATATACAGTATGTTTCATGCAAGTTCAAAGCCGAATTGGTGAAGCTTCTGTGGCATATGGTGAAGGTGCTAGGCTTTGGAATTGAAGGTTGTGTGTTCCATTCACACATTCATTCATTCATATTAAATTTAGTATAATGCATTTTTTCATTTCGACTCAAAGTGCTTTACACAGAATATTTCTAAAAGCATTTAAAATACATAACATACATGACAATAAATAACTCATACTTATATACTAATTAAAACAACTGGACTAATTAAGAGAGAAAACCTGCTTAAATAAAAATGTTTTCAGCTCCCATTTAAGTGCATCCAACGTGGGGATATCTCATATGTGACACAGGAAGGAGTTCCATAGGGTTGGGGCCACAAAGAAAAAAACACGGGCACCTGATGTTTTAAGAAAAACCCTTGGGGCCTCCAAAAGTCCCTCATCTGCTGAGCAAAGGGGGTGGAGGGGCAATAGGGTCATAGGAGGTCTTGCAGGTAGCCAGGCTCCTGGCCATGCAGTGCCTTATAGGTCAGCAAACTGACCTTGAAGGATATCCACCACTTAACCAGCAGCCAGTAGAAAGAGAGCAGCACAGTTGTAATATGACACGACCTAGATAGGCCAGTCAGCAACCTGGTAGCCACATTCTGCACTAGCTGCAGATGGCGAGGATCCACCCCTGACAGCCCCAGGTATAGACATTGCAGTAATCAAGGCGCAAAGTCACAAAGGCATGGACTAGTGCTGGCAGATCTCCATGGGGCCATCAGATGTTTGATCCTGGCGATGTTTCTCAGATGGTAAAATGAGGTCTGGACCATGGCCGACACTTGTGGTCAGGCTGCAGTCCAAATCAATGCCAAGATTCTTTATCTGATCAGAGGTGAGCAACTGGGAGTCTCCTAGCCTCAGCCCTAAGACTCAACCAGATTGCACCCTCGCCCCAATGTGACCAGATTCCAGCACTAGTACTTCAGCCTTATCCAGATTCAACCTCAACCAGTTAGCCCTCATCCAGTCTTAGATCTCAGCAAGGCAACGATTAAATATCAAGATCATCTCCTGCTGCTCAGGTGCAAAAGACATGTATAGCTGAGTATCATCTGCAAAGCGGTGGAAACTCAGCCCATACCATCTTATAATGTCCCCTTATGGTGGGATATACAATGCAAACAACATGGGGGACAAACAGAACCCTGCGGGACCCCACATGGCAGGGGCAGAGGTGCAGAGGAAAAAATCCCAGACATCACCCACTACAGCCTGCCAGTGAGGAAAGACTGACACCAGTTTTGGACTGTACCAGTCAGTCCACAACAAACCCGCATGTGCTCCATCAGCACCCCATGGTCCACGGTGTCAAATCCAACACTCAGTAAGCAGCCTCCCCAGAGAAGGGTGTGCTCCAGGAACAACACAATATTTCTTTCTCAGTGTCCAGCACTACCCACCACCAAACAAGGCCTCAGACACATAATGAATGTCTTAAACAAAAGCAGTTTAATAATATAGCAGTCAAAATCAAATGGTACAAACCTCAATCATGCTGAAAGCACAGACTGGCAGCAGCACTGACTTCTAACAGTTTTGCAGTAGCCTCTTCAGGAAGTGTCCCTCAGGTGAAAAGGTGATCAATTTAAAGCAAAGTTTTAAAGAGGTATTGTTGAATTTTAATCGGTCACTAAATACCTAGACATAAATATTGTGATAATAAACCATAAATAAAATCACACCAACCCCATGTATCTTGCAACAATAAAAAGTTGTTGCACTCAGAATCCAATGATAATGTGACAAAAAATGATGATGATGATGATAATAACAATAATAATAACAATAATAATAGAAGGAACCATGATGTCAAATGCCACCAATAGATCAAGGAGAATAAGGATGAAACATTTTCCTCAATCCCTCGCTGCCAGGATATCATTTAGTGCACAAATCAGAGCAGTCTCGGTACTGTGCCTTTTTCTGAAACCTGACTAAAAAGGGTTGTAGATGTTGTGAGTTGTTAAATAGGTCTCTAGTTGAATGGCCACCACCTTCTCGATAACCTTACCCACAAAGGGGCGGTTAGAGACAGGTTGGTAGAGATTTTATAAACATTTATATTACTGAAATATATGTGTCATGCAAGTTCAAGGCTGAATTGGTGAAGCTTCTGTCATGTATGTGAAGGAGCTAAGCTCTGGAACAGAAAGTTGAGAGATCAATTATCATAATGGGGTAGAATTTTCATGAACATTTATATTATTAAAATATATGGTTCATGCAAGTTCAAGGCTACATTAGTGACCTCTTAGAAGTGTAGTGATGAATAGGGCCGGGCAAAATTGATAAATTCAAGGCCCACAAAATGTTTGTAAAATTCCATGAATTTAGCAACATTCTGGCACTGATAAGGCCTTTCTGAGGCTGCGCTCTGTCATGTATTGCTAAAGCGCTAGTCGAAGGTCCATCTAGCTTAACTAAATAATCCCAAGACCTGTTTAAAAAAAATCTGACAATGCCTTTTCAGAGGTAGCAACTATAAATATCATTGTATCAATATTGTATATAGAACCTAGCTAATCTCCTGTATAGGCAACTTTGAAAGTATGTACCATGACTGTCTGTATGCATTTCACATGTATGATACTCCAATGTACCCCTCTCCTAATATTTTCTCTGTTCAATGTATCTAAATGTTTTGTGCTTTTTTGTTATGCAGAGCCTTTGAAAATGAGCCTATGACTCAAAGGGTTGTAATGACTATGTATGTAAATAATAAATAAATAAATAAATAAATAAACATTCTATAGACTTTTTTTTAAATATCTTTTTAGGCTTTACCTTAGACATCTTTTCAGTTAGACATTTGAACATTTGCATGCATACTTGTTTTTGAAAGCTCTAAGAGTCTGTGAAGTAATTTGCCATTCATGTAGGTAGTTTGGAACTTACTGATTCTCAACATCAGGCATTTTATTTCCTTTTAACATTTTGTGAAAACACTTTGCTTCACTAAGTTATCCACCTTTGGAGCTACATACCTGAAAATAAGCATGAATCATCTTTTTGAAAGGGTCTTAAAACTATTAAATGTAGCAAGATTTAATTAAGTAATTTTAAGGGGCACCTCAATGTAATCATTTGTAACATTTAGTGAATATTTTCTGAAAATTTGGATGCTCCTGACTGCACTGGTATTACTCGTATAGAACTGACATTTAGCATGCATACACAGTGCCGTTGGATCCTGGATTTAACAAAACTGGAGATATTTTTTGTGTAGTTTTAAATGTACAGTGGAAATTACAATCATAGTGCCAATTAACAAATTAGCAAAGTATTCTTAACTACAATATCCAAGCGGTTTAGTCTCAAAGTACACCCTTGGGTGACCTTTTTAGACCCCTCTCATCTCTCTGTGAAAGATCAGATGGACTTACTGGAATTGTTTGCCACTTGATGTCTTCCTTGTTCTTCACAGTGTCACCTTCTATTAAAAAGAAAACTATGTAGCTGGCCCACTGACAGAGAAATAAATATAGATAGATAGTCAGATAGTCAGTGTTGTTTAAATTTCCTTTTGTACAGATGCGGCAGGATCTGTAAGCGGCGGCTTGTTGGCGGCGAAATGCAGCTAAGTGGAACTGGAGTCAGTGATGTCCATGGAAGATGGGGGAGACTGGGGGCAGCAAGCTTTATGCAAGTATAAAAGGGTCAGTTGTAGGAGTTTGAAGACTATTTATATTGTATGAAGGATGGAGGGGTTCATATTACGTACTTGGGTGGCATGTCGCCTTATGGACATGCTATATGTTAAGTAATGTGAATTGCTTTCTGGATAGTTGTCAGGAGAAATCATTGGATGCTGCTATAACTGATTTTAGTATGTCTGAACTATTGTTGGGGAAGCAAAGAGTGAAGAACATATTCATATTAATATTTGTGGAAAAGGTTGTACTGCGTGTTTGTGGATATTTACTTGCCAGTTGTATTGCAGTCTTGTTTCTGGAGGGCTTGGCTTGCATTTGGAAAATTAGGAATTGTTTTGCTTTGATTTTGTTACTTATTTAATCAAGCGACATCGAGTTAAATCCTAGTCCCAGGAATTGTAACTATGAGACAAATGCTGGCCCCTCATAAACTAGTCAAAGTTACACGGCATAAAGCTTATGCATATTAATGCTAGGAGCTTAATACCTAAGCATGCTGATTTGGAATCACTGACCTGCTCCTATAGGCCTGATATAGTTGTTATTTTGGAGTCTTGGTTAAAGCCCACTATGCCAGATGAATTGTTTGTATTATCTGGGTACTGTATGGTGAGAGCAGGTAGAAAAGGGAAAAAGAAAAAAAGGGGAGGGGGAGTGGCTTTTTACTTTCTGGAACATCTAGAAGTTTCATTATTATTATCTAGCTTGTCTTATGACTCTACTAATGATTGGTTGATCCCGCAGTTAGTATTAGGGGATGTAAACATGTCAATATTGTCTGCCTATACAACTCTCCTCAGCCTAATATCTCAGGATTTAAGGAATTTCTTGAGGTTGCCGGTGGCTTAATTGTGAATCGTGAGTTTCTACTTTTAGGAGATATAAATTTGGATTGATCTGAGAGGGACACCCAGGGTGTTGAACCTTTACTAAATTTCTTTGGTTTGTCAGAATTTATTGATGAACCCACTTGATTTAATATATTAACAAATAACCATTCAGTTTTGGATTGGGTCATTTCAAATAAACCTAACATTATTTCCTCTTTTGGAGTTTTGTATGATTTAATAAGTGATCACCAGGAGATTTATTGTATTCAAAATTGTAAAAGACAAAGGGTTCCTCCTCAAAGAATCCAATTTAGAAATTTTGGGAAATTTACTCATGACGCTTTAAAGGTGGCATTATTGAAAATAGATTGGACATTTATTGATCCTGTATATGCCATTGACTTTTTCTGTAATCAGTTACTGGCTGTTCAGGATTTTATTTTTCCTTTATGAACCATGAGGGTCAGGGCATTAATAATGCTTGGTTGTCCAAAGAAATCAAGGGCTGGATACAAAAAAAATAGCTTGGTTGGCATATAAACAATTATTCACTCCTGCATTGTTGGCAGCCTATAGGTCTGTACAGAATAGGGTAAATAAGATGATAAAATAAGCTAAAGTTACATTTTTTCAGACTAAAATTTGAGGACTCAATGTCCAATTCTAAGAGTTTCTGGAATGCAGTACAATCTGTATTGTCCCCTAAGGAGAAGGCAAAAACAAATAGATTGAAAACCATAGATAGAAAAGTTACTGAGCTTTCCAAAATTGCCGAACTGTTAAATTTAAAATTCTCAGATATGTCCAGTTATAGATTGCAAGGGATTAAGTCAAGTTCCAATTTAGTAAATACAAATTCAGATTCAATTGGTGGCAGTGAAAGTAAACCTCTTTTTTATTTTTGAAAGGTTTCCAAAACCTGGGACAATAACGATCTATACATAGGGAACAGGCTACACTTGAGCAAGGAGGGGGAAGGAGTATTAAAGCAGGGGATAGAGGGGTACATATCAGCTAAGGTGGATTTAAACTAGGTGGGGGTGGTGAGTGGACAGCTGGTAGACACGGATCACAGAGCGGGGAGCCATACAAGCTTATCCCCCATGTTAACAGGGTAGGAGTCAGGGTAGAGGCACGGTGGGGTAAGGAAAGCCAAGGAAAAGTAAGGAAGGAAATGGGGTGGAGGGTAGTCATGCTGAATGTGAGAAGCCTAGATAATAAGTCAGCTGAGCTGCAGGCTCTCCTGGCAGTGGGGAAGGTGGACATTGCAGCCATCACAGAAACGTGGGCCACCCAGTACCAGGACTGGGATATGATGATCCCAGGCATAGAATATTCAGGAAAGATAGGACTAAGGGGAAAGGGTGTGTGTGTGGTATTCTATGTATGGGAAGGGATAAGGTGTATAAGGGAGGAAGGGGAGGAAGACATAGCAGAGGCCCTATGGATGCAGTTTCAGGACTTGAAAGGTAGGACCCTGAGAATGGGAGTAGTATACAGACCACTAGCACAAGGGGATGACCTGGCTTGAGAGCTAGCTAATCAAATCAGAAGGGACTGTAGCAAGGGGAGCACAGTGGTGGTGGGGGGGATTTCAACCTACCTGGGATGGATTGGAGTACTCCAACTACCATGAGTGCAAGGGAGCAGGTCATACTAGAAGCATTTCAGGACAGCTTCCTGGTGCAGTTGGTACATGAGCTGACTAGATTGGAGAGGAGGCTGGACCTGGTACTTTCAAATGGAGAGGCTGTAAGAGAACTAGAGGTGGAGGACCCTCTGGCTGGGAGTGACCACCACTCGGTGTGGTACATGTTCAATATGGGTAGGGAAGCAGGGGGTATGGGGACCAGGGTGATTGACTTTAAAGGGGTGGACTTTAAAAGGATGGGGAAATTTGGGGTAGGTTGCTGGCAGGAATTCAACCAGACATGGATGCTACTCAGAAATGGGATATTATTAAAAAAAGGGCTGACGGAGGCCACTGGAACTTGTACAAAGACAAGAAGTAAGAAGGGAAGGGCAAAGAAGCCCAGTTGGTTGACTCAAGGGGTTATGGAGGAGGTGAAAGCCAAGAAGGTATTTTGAAAACTCAAGACATCGAGTGGAGGAGTTGACAAGGATGAGTATATGAAGAAGTTCAGAGTTGCTAATCAGCTAACAGAGCTTCTTGAGGTTAATAATAGTCTTTGTAATCAACAACATGGGTTTAGGTGAGGGCATGGGACTGGTACAGCCATGGTCAGGTTCACAGACACCATCCTTCTGGGGATTAATAGGGGTGTTATGACAAGAACAGTGTTTGTGGATCTGACCAGAGCATTTGATTTAATTGATCATCCTTTGCTTCTTATGAGGCTAAGGGATCTGGGTGTTTCTAGTAGTGATGTACATTGGATAGGAGATTATGTGACAAACAGAATGCAGTATGTTGCTTTAAAGTCTGGAAACTAATTTAAGAGCTATAGAATGTGGAGTGCGTTGTTCTCCTTATTTATAATCAAATGCCTTCTGTTTTTCAGAACTGTCAAAGTTTTCTATATGCAGACAATCTTATCTTATTTTCTAAATGCCCTCTGTTTCTCAGCTTAATGAGGTGTTGGAATCTGAGTTTTGATGTTTATGTTCCTAGCTGGATAATAATTTCATAATCAAGAATATAAAGAAGACTAAATCCATGATTTTTGGTAGTAAATATATGCTTAGGGATGACCCTTGTTATCAATTCATGATGGATCTGGTAATGTTGTTGAGCAGGTAAAGGAATTGAAGTATTTGGGATTTTTCTACATCCCAATATGTTGTTTCTTTCACAAGTTAAATCGGTTAGCAAAGTTATAAATCAGAAGTTAGGAATATTATACAAGTTTAAATGTTATCTTACTTATGAAACATGTCACGTAATTGCTATAGGTACTTTACTGCCTCATATGGATTATGTTTCCTTCTTATATTATAGTATTGGGGCTAAAAATCATATTCATTGTGGTACATTTAATAATATCTGCTGATTTATTTTAGCTGCAGCGTTCAGGAGGTATCATTGCATGCTATACTCTACTCTACTGTTGGCTGCCTATCTCCTAACCTCAAATTTACTTACTCCCTGGGTAGTTTGGGTTACAGATCCAGTAATAAGTGTTATTCTTCTCCCTCTCCACTGGCTGATTTACTAACATGTAGAACTATTACAAAACATCTTCGTTCAACTAATGGGGTAATGCTTGAAGTGGGTGCTTATAGGAACAAATATGGCTTGCACTCATTATTATCTCAGCTCCTACTTTGTGGAATACGTTACCCTTTGCTTTACGCTCTGCAGCCTCATTGTCAACTTTTAAAACTCAGTTTAAAAGCTATTTGTTGTCTTTGAATGTTTGTCATTGTAATATTTAATGTTTTTATTGCACATTTGTATTATTGTATATATTATTTGTTTGTATATTTGTTTGTATTTATGTCCGGGTCAGTCCTAAAAAGAGCTCTTTTGCCCAGTGTCCTTACCCGGTTAACAAATTTAAAATAAAAAAGATAGGTAGATAGACAGACAGACAGATATAATCGTTATCTTTATATAGGAAAAACATGTTGTTAGGGATGTTGTACACTGTTTACAAGACAGTCCTGTGTTAAATTCTTATCAGTTGCTGTAAACATACATAAAATAGGTCATAATACATTACACATTCACATTTAACAGGACAGATGACAATGCCAACAACAATCATTATATCTATGTACATTTACATGTAAGTGGGAAACATTCATCCAGAGCATTAATGAAAGCATGATGAGAAGACAAATTATATACTGTAAACAGCAAATCATTCCATTATGGTGCAGCTTGAGATTGCAAAGTTGTGTCTTCATATTTTGTTTTTGTTTTAGCAAGATTAATTTTATTAATATGCACTTATCTCTTTAACTCAGGAAATAGGAACTACCAAATATTGCATGTGTAATGTCGTGAGCAGTGACATAAATTTGATACGTGTGGAGAAGTTTTAGCCAAGATCTAGTATTTCTGACAGTTAGAGTTTGCCAATTTAACCAGGAAAACATACTACTGTACAATGATGAGTATTGAAGTTACATCTCAGTACAAACCTGACAATTTTGTGGTGTAGTCTATCCAATTTACTTAATAAGTTTTTATTTGCTGTATGGTAAATTACATTTCCATATTCCAAGGTTGGCATTATCAATTGTTCTGCTATTTTCTTTCGAGCTACCATATTCAAACATTTTGCAGCACATCCAAGTGCTCCTATTTTTTTTATTAGTCTTTCCCACAAGTGTTGTAATTTGATCAGTAAAAGTTAAATGATTGTCAAAAATTACACCCAGATAAATGTATTTGCCAACCTGCTCAATTTGTTAATTTGTATCTGTTATTATACACATTTGGGATGTGGGCTTTTATATTGTAAAATTAAACTGTTTAATCTTTTTTGCATTCATTTTTAGCCTCGACCTGGTGAACCACTTCCCTACTCTTGTCAAAATCAACCTGAAGTTTATTTTGACGCTCTAATAAGTTACCTCCTGAGGTGACCATTGCAGTGTCGTCAGCATACAGTCTTAAGGCTGAGTATTGCACTCCTTGTAATAAGTCATTATTGAATAACAAAAACAAGAGGGGTCCCAAGATATACCCCTGGGGCACACCTCAAGTTAAATTTAAGCTTGTTGAGATGCACTGGGTAGCTAATATTCTCTGGGTATGACCCATCAAGTATGACTTTATGCAATCTCAAGGTCTACCAGTTATACCCAGACCTCTCAATCTGTCAAGCAGTAAGGAGTGATCCACCAGGTCGAAGACCTTTGATAAGTCTATGAAAATAACTGCAGTTTCCAGTCTGTAGTCCAGGAGGAGCACACAAGGTTGTTAAATTCCAATAATGTGGAAGCTGTCGAGTGCCCTACCCTAAACCCAGACTGGAAAGGCATCAAAAGATTATATTTATTCCAGTACTCAGACAATTGAATGTAAACATGTTTCTCTAAGCACTTAAACATTATAGACAGTAATGCTATAGGTCTATAATTGCCCTGATCTGAGATGTCTCCCCCCTCATGAATTGGAATAATCCTACTTTCTTTCCAAGTTAAGGGGCAATACCCATTCCTTAAATTCCAACTGAAGATATAAGTCATTGTGGGGGCTATGTAGTTCACTGCTATTTTTAAAATATTACACTCAACCCCATTGGGCCCTGAAGATTTATATATGTTAATATTTTTGAAACCCTTACAAACCTCTGATACAGTTAACTCCTTAAAACTAAATGGGGAGAATTGATATATAGCCTCCCTATTGTTATCTTTACTAACTTGGTCTCCACTATGATCACTCAATTTGAGATGCTGAGGAGCAAGGAGTGGTAAGCACTGGAGAAGCATGCACCAACATGAAAACTATGTTCAGTTACAACTATTTGATTAATTAACAATTAGTTATTTAAATTACAAGCTACACTATAAGAAACTCATGTGTCGACTTCCACTGCACCCTGTCAGAGCCTTTGATTTTAAGGTAAAAAGTTCAGGTGTATTGGCAAGCTATCTTTTTGTTCTCCTGCTTGTTCGTTCATGCCTGGCTAAAGTTATTCCTTTATTCATTCTGTGTGATATGGATTTGTAATAAATTCACCTAGCATGCAGTTACCTGATCTTCTGTTGCTGTGTGTGCTACATTTTTATTTTTCAAAGGAAGTTAAGAAACAAGCCCAAATCATGACTTCACATTAATGATTCACATTTTCTTACCACAAAAGTTAAAGAATAATAATTAAAATATATGTTATATTTCATCATATTGTATCATATCCTATCACATCATGCCATATCATAATGTTATGTATTATAGCAGTGCCTTTTGAAGGCTTTGCCATTCCATAGTGACTCAAAAAAAGAAATTATCTCAGTCACCACCCAGTTCCTTCAGAATTACCCCTACATCACCAACCATCCACTGTACCTAAGAAAAAAAAATGTGCCCTCTGAAGTGTGGAAGTATTTTAAAGATAACACGACAAAACCACTGAAACAATTTTTTTCTTGGCATGTAAATAAAGCCAAATGTAAGAATAATGACTAATAATAATGTATAATAACTGCTCAGCAATTTTTCTCTATCTTCTGAACAAGTTGATATTAGGCATAAAAACTGGCTGGTTATTACAGCATTCACGCACACTGTACTTCAAAATGTGCGCTCCCTCATTGGATGTCCTTCCATGGGTGGGTTGGTTTAAAAGTTTTGAAAACATGGTAGCTCTGTCTCTATCTATCTGAGGAGCCACCACAACAAGCCTAAACTCTCTTTCTTATTATTTATTGTTCAAGTCTATCTGGTTAATCCTACCTTCCAAATTACAAAAAATACCACCCAATCTGGTTGATCCTGCTTTTCATTTGCTTCAGGAACCAGCCATGGCTTCACTAGTACCGCTGCAAACTATCTGGTTGATCCTGCTCCATGAACGCCTCCGTAACTGGCTTCAATGGCACCGCTAGCATTATCCCGTTCCGGGAGCATGCATTGTAAGCAAAAAAAAAAAGAACAAGTAAAAAGTTAAAAACAAAAACAAAACAACTCAAACTGCAAAATTAGAGATGGGCAGTGACATGAAGCTTGTGCGTGTGTGTCTGTGAGACATAGTCACAGATATGTAGCTGGAGAAAAATTGCTGGCCAGCAATCATAAAAAATAAAAGATGTAAAAGTGTGTGCATATGAGAATTTAATGCACACTGCTTTAATAAACCCCTCAGGATGCACCTTCAGGGTTTCTGTAGCATCCCACACCTCGGGTATGCATTACATTATCATATCACACACTTCCCCATCCTTTATTCTCTATTAACTACTGTACATTAAAATAAAAACCATAAAAATATGAAATTATTCATATTTTCCTGGCATGTAAATAAAGCCAAATTTAATTATAATAATATTAATAATAATGACACTAAAATAAAACTGTAAGATTGTCTGGCTTAAAAAATAACACATCCTTATCCTCCTCCTCATTCCTCAATCATGAATCACATTTTCCTCATCTTGTGCCACTGTGTCATATGGGTGACACCACCTCCTTTCCTGCCTGCAAATTGCACATATGCTACAATATGATTGGTATCAATTCTTGTAAAAGTGGTACTGGTGACACAAGTAGTTTATCAGAGTCATCACAGCAGCAGCTTCAGTTTCTTGCAGACTGGTTTGACTGCCTAAGGTTGGACATACAGTTTGGCAATGCAACACTACTGGAGCTCAGCTATAAAGGTGTGTTCATACCCTATGCAAGCATAGACTATATCAAACATAAACCATTGCATACATTTAAAGCAGAGCAGCAATGACTGCTTGAAGAAACCAGCAAGAATGTGTATACACAAACTCCATCTAAACTCCTCCTCTTCTTAAGCTTACTTTTATGTCATGGCTATATTCTGCATATCTCAAATTCTTAGCCTTTCTGAAACTCAGCTTACCGAGTAGCAACTTTAACTATTCATTTAATCATTCACATGTCCAAAAAGTGACACCTACTACTATTCCCACACCTTCACCTCCTGATGGCAGGTCTCACCAAACTTTTCAACTGGCACTGGCATTGCAATCTGACTCACCACTGTCATCAGTAGCAGTACAACTCTACCTCCTGATGACACCAAAAACTTTCACACTGTTGTCACCAACAAGCTTAATATGATAAGATGTAATACTGAGAACACAAAGCACACAGAGTTAGTATCAGCTAAAAAAGACCCACAATAGCTGGCATGGTGGTATGGAGGGCTGAGGCACTGAACACCTCACTTCCTGCTGTGCCAGCAACCCATGTTCAGGAACAAGCATGAGTTGCTTGGGGTTGGCTGGGGGAAGGGATTTAGTGTCCAAAAAACAGCTCTGCTCTCTTTGAAACCAAAGCTGGTGTGGCACTCACCCCCATTCAAAGAGACCCACTCTCTCCAGCCACCAAAGACTCCCTTGGATCCAGGAAAGTGAAGGTCCCCTGGAACTCCCTCCACAGCCTGACCCCTTGCTCTCTTCTCCACTGTAGTGTAACTGGCTTTGCTAAAGCTGCTGCCCAAGCTCTCCAGCCAGCAATGACTACCTCAGATCAAGGCAAGGTATGACCATATTGAGTGGCTGATTGAAGTTCGGCACCCTACACTGCCTGCTCATGACTGGATGCTTCTCCCTGCTACCTCTGTCTTATTGGCCTCACTGGAAACTGCAGCTATTGGTGGTTATAGGCCACATTTTGCTTTCCTTTTCTCTAGGTTAAAAATAAATATATTATTCTTCTACTTCCTAGCTAAGTGGTTAGTTACAGTATAGAGCTATTTTAGCAAATATTGCCACTGTTAGTTACTGTTTAGAGCTATTCTACATTGCTAATACTGCCTAAGTGTGTAGTGTGTAAAACATTGCCTAGCCAGACACTGTGTCTGTGCTTTTCCTTTCTCTTGCTAATTTCTCCTAAATCTGTCTGTCCTGCCTACACCCCCACTGCTCTTGTGTCTCTTCTACCTGTCTGGACCCCCAAGCACTGATTTCAGCCTATATTAACTTGTGCCTTCCTTCTCCTTCCTCAGCAGAGGCACCTTGATCAGGCACTCCCTCCACAGCCTGACCCCTCGCTCACTTCTCCTCTGCAGTGTGTCTGATCTGCTAAAGTTGCCATCCATCCTCTCCAGCCAGCAAAGACTCCCTTGGATCCAGCCCCCCCTACCACACACTGTGCATTACTTACATATCTGCTGTGAGTCACTTGATAGCTGTTTGTCAATTTTTTTTGTGTGTCCAGTTTTCCATTAGCAGATTATAAAAATCCACTACTAGAGGAACCTCCTTCTTTCATTTAAAGGAAGTTTAAATAACAGAGCCCCAAGCTTGTTGGTTATTTGTTGCAGCATTTGCTACACTATTGCTCCATTCCACCCCTTTACCTACTCCTATCAAAAACAAAAACAACACTTTGTACTTCTCTCTCAGCCCGTATGGAGTGCACATGTTTCCTCTGAATAGATCCTGAATCCTGATCTAACCTTCAGTCATAGCACTTCGACACCCCAGAATAGTTACTTACCAATTTTTTCCCTTTACTACATCCCACTTTTTGCATTATTCCCAGCCCAGTCTCCACTCACACTACCTCCTCCACTACTTTACACTTTCCTACTAACTACGTCCTTTCTCCTTCCACCCACTCCCCTTAACAAAGTAAATTGGACCAGCCGGTTTCCTGCATTGAATATCCTAATCCCTCCTTTCTCTGAGTTTAGTCAGTCAACTAGAAAGCTCTTGTTCTTACTATCCTTATTTGTATATTCATGTATGTGTCACTTTCTGTACTGAACTTCTATGCTGTATTTACAATAATGTTTTGCCTAGTACATCCCATGATCTCTGTATGTTATCACATGTTATTGTTTTCAAATTATTCTGTTAATGATGTGGAACCTCTGCAAATGAGCTTTAAGCTCAAAGGTTGTAATCCGATAATTCAATAAATAAATAAATACATAAATAAATAAACTTTATCTATGATAAAAATATTTTTTTAGTACTATAATGAATATACTTTTTTCCCACTGTTTAGAGGGTAGTGATATATGGCTACAACCACTACTCAGTCACTTTAGCACTTAGTCTCACTGATTGATTGACTAAATTGACACTTTAGTTTTTGAAATCAAATGCTGTATTGTGATTGGTTGAAATGCACTTAAAACTTGTGTTGTAACTCTCAATGTTCATTACATAGAAACATAGACTTTGACGGCAGATAAGGACCACTTGGCCCACCCAGTCTGCCCATTTCTCTACCTATTGGATAAGCTGCAGATTCTAGTTAACCAATAGCCTACTTCCTGCAACCCCCCACTATAATTGCCTTATGTCTGTCCCATGCATGTTTGAATTCCCCCACTGTTTTAGACCCCACAGCCTCTCCAGGAAGGCGGTTCCATGTGTCCACTACTCTATCTGTGAAAAAAAATTTCCTCACATTACTCCTGAGCTGTCCCCCCTCTGTCTTTAAATTGTGCCCCCTTGTTCTTACACATCTCTTTTTCTGAAAGATGCTACCCTCCTGGACTTTGTTGATTCCCTTGAGGTACTTAAAAGTTTCTATCATGTCCCCCCGTCCCTCCTTTCATCAAGGGGATACATATTAAGCTCTCTCAGTCTCTCTTCATATGGTTTCTAATGTAGACCCTGCACCATTTTAGTTGCCCTCCTCTGGACTGCTTCCATCCTGTCTATGTCCTTGCATAGATGGGGTCTCCAAAACTGCCATGATACTCCAGATGGGGTCTCACCAACTGTCTGTACAGAGGGATAACCACTTCCCTTTTTCTACTTGTGATGCCCCTCTCTATGCATCCCAGTATCCCCCGGTCCTCCTTATAGACTTCTCACATTGCTTACCCACCTTTAGGTCATCTGACATGACTACCCCCGGGTCCCTTTCCATTATTGTTGTTAGTACCTCCCCTGCTATTGTGTACTCTTCTCCTGGGTTTTTATTTCCCAGGTGCATTACTTTGCACTTCTTTGCATTGAATCTAAGTTGCCTTATATCTGACCATTCCTCCAGCCTTGCCAAGTCCTTTCTCATCTTTTCTACCCCTCTTGTGTATCGAGTCTGTTACAGATCTTTGTGTCATCTACAAAGAGGCATACCTTTCCTTCCAGACCCTCTGCAATGTCACCTATAAAGACTTTAAAGAGGACTGGACCCAGTACTGAGCCCTGAGGTACTCCACTAGTAACCCCCCTTTCTTCGAAATGGGTTCCATTCACTATTACCTTCTGTGTCATGTTGTGTAGCCAGTTTGCTACCCAGGCTACCACCCTGGGACCCACTCCCAGGCTGGCTAACTTGATTATTAATCTTTTGTGCGGGACTGTGTCAAATGCCTTGCTAAAGTCTAGGTAGGCCATATCCACAGCCCCTCCCATGTCTATTACTTTGGTCACCCAGTCAAAGAAATTGATTAGATTCATCTGACATGACCTTCCGGCTATGAATCCATGCTGCTTTGGGTCCTGTGCCCCACTGGCATCTAGGTACTCAACAATTCTTTCTTTTAGAAGTGATTCCATCATTTTCCCCACCACTGAGGTCAACCTAACAGGTCTGTAGTTTCCTGCTTCTGCCTTGCTCCCACTTTTGTGAAGGGGAATCACATCTGCCCTCCTCCAGTCCTCAGGTACCACCCCATCCTCACATGATTTGTTAAAAAGTGTGGTCAGTGGTGTCACTAGGTCCTCCCTTAGTTCTTTTAGGATTCTAGGGTGAATCCCGTCAGGGCCCATTGCTTTGTCCACCTTGAGTTTTAGGAGTTCTTCCAGGACTCTTTCTTCTGTAAATGGACTGGCGTCAACCCCACTACCCAGAGTGCTTCTATTGTTTGGTTTAGGCAACTCCTCCTCTTCTTCTTTTGTGAATATTGAGCAAAAGTATTCATTCAGTATCTCTGCCTTTTCACTGTCTCCCTCTGCCCACCTCCCCTCTCCTTTATTAAGCTTCACTATCCCTTCCTTAACCTTTCTATGCTTCCTAATGTACCTATAAAAGGTTTTATCCCCCTTCTTAACTGAGTTGGCTATCTTTTCCTCAGTTTGGGCTTTTGCTTTTCTGACTGTCTTCCCCACTTCTTTCTGCTTTAATTGATACAGTTCCCTGTTGTGCTCCTTCTGTGATTCCTTATACTTTTTGAATGCAGCCTTTTTCTCCTTAACCTTCCCTGACACCTCTTTTGAGAACCATAGTGGTTTTTTTTTTTATTATTTTTTTTCTTTATTTGTTTCACACAAAGGCTTGTTGCCTCCATGATGGCAGTTTTGATTTTTCTCCATTGTTCTTCCACACCTCCTTTCTGGCCATTTGCTAATGCATTCCTCAGGTATTCACCCATTATGCCAAAGTCAGCCCTTCTAAAGTCTAGTATCCTTGTCATTGTATGGCTTGTCTCCATGGTTGTGTTTATTGTGAAGCATGCTGTGCAGTGGTTTCTTGTTCCCAGATGTCTACTGACTTCTAAATTTGTGATCATCTCTCCATTTGAGAGTACCAGGTCTAATATTGCTCCCTCACGAGTGAGTTCCACCACTAGCTGTCTAAGGCAATGCCCCCTGTAGGGCATTGACAATGACCCTGCCCTTGGATGTGGCTGCAGTCCATGTCATCCAGTTAACATCTGGCATATTCAGGTCCCCCATCAACAGTATCTCCCCTTTTTCAGCCATTTTGAGAATGTCCTCTATCATTTTCTTGTCCATTTCCTCCCCTTGAGATGGGGGTCTGTATATAACCCCTGTGCAGATTGTGATGCCATTCCCTGTCTCCAAGGTGACCCAGAGTGCCTTTTGTCCTCCCCCTTTACTTTTTAGTTCTGTAGCTTTGATCCCTTCCCTTATGTAGAGAGCTACTCCACCTCCTCTTTTACCCACCCTCTCCCTTCTATAGATTGTGTACCCTGGTATGTTGACATCCCAGTCATGGTTCTACATGTACCATGTTTCTGTGACTGCCACCATATCCACATGTTCCTCTTCTATCAGGGCTACTAGCTCAGGAAGCTTGTTTCCTAGACTACAGGCATTGGTACTCATTGCCCTCCATTTAATGTTGGCTTTATCCTTTTTTACCCATCCATGCTCTTATTGCCCTTGTCTATTTTTCTATTTACCCCTGTCCTGCCCTCTGTCAAGCTCTGTACCTCAGTGTTTACCCTACTACCTGCCATGTTTTGTGGGGGGAGGATTGAACTTTCCTGCTTCCTATCAGCACCTCCCCCCCTGGCTAGTTTAAAAGCTTGCCAAGGAAGCATTTGAACCTGTCACTTAGGAGCTTGTTTTCCTTCCTGGACAGATGCAGACCATCATGCCAGTATAGACCTTCATCTCTCCAGGTGGACCCCCAGTCCCCAATGAAGCCAAAGCCCTGTGCTCTGCACCAGTTTCGCAACCATTCATTTAACTGCATAGTGTGCAGTACCCTAGCCTCACCCCTGCCATAGACTGGCAGCACCTCTGAGAAGGTTACCGTGCTTGCTACCTGTCTGAGGCCCCTCCCCACTCAACAGATTCATCCTGCACTGCACTGATCTCATGCCTAGCTAGGTCATTTGTCCCAAGGTGGACAATGATATCTAGTTTCCTCTCCTGAGATGCTGCTTCTGCAATCCTGAGGATTTGCTTCCTGTCTCTCCAAGCCATGGCACCAGGCAGACACCTTTCTTCCCTTTCCTCTCCCTTCCCCAGGTCTACACCCCTAACAATTGAGTCCCCTATCAGAAGCTGTTTCCTTCCCCTGTGGTGTTCCTTGCCACCCTTTTGTGGGTCTCCCTTGTGGATGTCCCTAGCATTCTTCTTGGTCTCCACTGAGGGTGTCATCATAGAGGAACCTTGATTTTCCAGACTGACATATGATTTGTGTAGAGGTACAACTAGGGGGCTACACCTCTGTTCCACCACTCTCACCCTCCCAGAACCCACTGTGGTCCAACTGCTCTTCACACTTGGCAACCTCTGAGGCAGTGGTTGTGGAACTGGTGCTCTTTGAGGGGGAGGCCTCCTTAGTCCTTGCCAGTTCAGCCTTGAGGTGGGCAACCTCTTCTCTCAGAGCTGTCAGTTGCCTGCAAATAAAGCAGCAACACAGGTTCCAGAATGTCTCCTAGAAAACTGCTGCCCCACAGCCAGTGCATTGCACCACTCCCCACATGTCCCTCTCCCATATAATATACAATGAGTAATATATAAAATATCTCTTTTTTTTATGGTGTGTACTTACCCTTTATGCACTGTGCTGGGTTATTAAGAATATGACAGTTCTGCCCCAAGACCTGTTGAGGAAGTGATGTCAGAACCTTGGCTATAAAGGAAATGCCACAACCACTGGTGACTGTTAGAAACAATCAAATACACCACTGCTCCACCAACCTGGTAAGTACTGCCCTTTATAGTAATTCAACCAACACCACAATTTACTAGACTACTGGTCCTACACAAACCACTCTACTGGGTCCAGGGATAAAAATGAACTCACTCCTCAGCCAGCAGGACACTTCTAAAATGTTGCACAAATATCCTTCCAAATCCTAGGTCTCAAGCACAGGAATCAAGCAACTTCAGTTGTATTTCACCCCCTCTGGTTATAAAATTACTACACTTTAATGGAATCCTACAATTCTCTTCTTAATGCCAATAAGAAAAAATTAAACTTTCTTTAAAAAGTGTAGCTTACCTTCCTAACAAGTCCCCAACAATATTATGTCTTACCAGGTTCCCAGATCCTCAACTGCATTCTAGTTTGTTCTTTGCATGATAGCAAGTTTCTCAGCCTCAAACAGAAGCAGGCAAGTCTTTTCTGACTCTCTTCTCACTGTGTAGTTTGCCTAAGACAGCTCAGTGATAAAAGCCCCACCCAGAATCATTTGATTGACTAGTGACACCTGTGATGTAAGCAGGCCTTTCAATGTAGACACTTTGCTATGTCTGATTCTAATACACAACCCCTTCTCTGAAACCAGGGATAAAAACTCACTCCTCAGCCAGCAGGACATTTCTAAAATGTTGCACAAATATATTTCCAAATCCTAGGTCTCAAGCACAGGAATCAAGCAACGTCAGTTGTATTTCACCCCCTCAGGTTATAAAATTACTACACTTTAATGGAATCCTGCGATTCTCTTCTTAATGCCAATAAGAAAAAAATAAACTTTCTGTATAAAGCGTAGCTTACCTTCCTAACAAGTCCCCAACAGTATTATGTCTTACCAGGTTTCCAGTTCCTCAAATGTGTTCTAGTTTGTTCTCTGCAGTATAGCAAGTTTTTCAGCCTCAAACAGAAGCAGGCAAGTCTTTTTCTGATGAAGCCTGCTTTGGTGGAATGTAGAAAAGAAGTACAAAAAGGAAATGGGTTTCACTTGAATGCATGTCATGTGAGAATCACTTTCAGAAAAATTGATGAAGCTCGCTTTGGGGAAATGTAAGAATGTTCCTCTGTTGCATGCTTACTTGCTTTGGGCAGTCTGTGCAATAAAATACTTTGCATTAGCACAGATGCTTCCTGGTCTGTTTGATTGTGGGTGAGTGCCACACCAGCTTTGATTTCAACATGAACTTCCTTTGTCTGAGCACCACTATCCAAGTGCTTTCCCCTCCTTGCATGCTCTCCTCTCTTCTCCCAGAGTAGAGTTGCATGTCATCTCAGCTCTTGGCAGTCACCAGTTGGAGGTCTGGGGGACAGAGCCAAGCTTGAGTGGCAAATGTTTACAGGGAGGGTACCATGGTTCTCTGACATATGTGTTCCTCCATGCACACACATATCATGTGCTACCACAGCTGGGAAAACTAGGGAGAAAATGGAAAAAGGTCAGAGTCAGATTAATTAAGTCCTACCTGCCACACCTCCAAACTACACCACCACCTTGGCCACCAGATCCACCACTGGATTTGATTTTCTGGGTGGGGGGAGGATGGCCCTCCCCCAACTGGCTCCAACATTTGGGACAGTCCGTGGGGTCTCTGGGTCTGGTTGGGCTGGGTTGAGTTGGTTGCTGGATAGTGGGGGTGAGGACAAGACTGAGGAAGATGACCCATTCTGATCCAAGGGTAAACAGTTACAGTATATGGAAAAAATACCTATCATGGGCAATGCAATGCCCTACAGTTAATGTCTTTTCTTTTTGTTTTTTGTTTACTAATGCATAACTTTTTTTCAGTGGGGGCATTATTATGTAATTTGAAAATCAATGAGGCCTAGGAGAATATAGTAACTGGCATGGAGGTAAAGCAGAGAGTATGGGTGAGGGGGTATAGTATATGCCTTAAAGTCAGTAATGAAAAGTAACTATGACTGTAGCTCACACTTGGTCATGGTGATCTTTGTAGATTTTATAGACTGTCACAACATTGCAAACAATAATCCACAGCAGATACATGCCGACTTCACCTGCCACAAATAAGCTGCAGTATAAGAATTCATTGCTGACCTCAAGGTTTTTTAACCCTCCCTCCATTTGTAGCCTGCTTTATTCTATGACAATTACTGCATTATAAGCCAAAATCTGTTGGCTGAATTCTCAAAGTCAAGTGGAATTGTTTGGTCCCCAATCTGATGCCAAATCAAAGTTGCCAATGGCCCACTTCTCTCATCCTTAGCTCTTAAAGAGTACTCAGTTTTTCTGAAAGTGATTCTCACATGACATGCATTCAAGTGAAACCCTTTTTATTTTTGTACTTCTTTCCTTTAGCTGTATGAGTCTGCTATTTTTGGTGAATCTATGTATTTAACTTCGGTCACCTGTGATCCTCTTCAGATGCTGCCTCCCCTGTCTTTTAGTTTAAATCCACCTGACTACTCTGTCAGTTCTCCAGTACAATACTCCATTGCCCAAATTGTCCCATAGCATTGCCAACAAAAAAGACCCTCCATTTTTCAACAGGCTCTTAACAAACGTTAGCATGCTATGGATTTGAACTCGACTGCATTTGTTGCTCTGAAATATTTGCTCATTTAAGGAAATTGACTTGGATTTATACTCAGGTATTTTGGTTTGCAAGCTCCCTAGGTGTATGATTTCACCTCTACACACAAAAACAAATTAACCTACAGTATGTCTGTGCAGCTTGGTAGGACGTTTTATATGTCAGCAGATTAGCAAACAAAAGACCAAAGGACTGAATCTGGACAGGAATTTTACATTTTGTATTTACGGCCTTGCTAAACATTTGGTAGAGGTTGAAGTTCTAAACATTATTTCTGCCTGCCATGCCTTTCTGCACCCAAGTTTGAATGCAATACCTGATGATATGTGAAAAGTAAAAGCAATAATTAGCAACAGACTTGCTAAAATGATCACTGTATTGAAATAGAAGCTTTGAGTACTTACCTGATTTAATTTTTTTTTTTAAAGTTAAATTCATTCCCTTAAAATTTTTGCCTAGGTTGAGAGAACAAGCACTTCACATCTGTAGGTCTTTTTCTAAGATGAACCTGAGCAAAGAATGAAAAAGGTGCAGCATCATGAAGATTCATCTCAGGAACATTCTGTGTTTGGATCACCTGTATTAGAGCTGAGTAAGCAATTTAATGTTAAACTCTAACTTTTGTACCATAATAACTCTGCCTCTGTTCACCTGATTTACTTGAAATGTTGCAGACACATAGGTGGTGCAGAGGTCTCTGGATCCTAAAATCATCATGTCAATCAGTTTACCAGGGGCAACATTACAGAGGTGCAAAAACTTAAAAAAAGACTTTTTGCTCACCTATAACTATGAAAAGAACAATTTAAAATCTGGAACTTGCAGGTTTGACAGAGTTTGCACAAAGGAGAGAGTTTTTGTGTTTTTAACTCCCAAACTTAAGTACTGTAGTTTTTGAAATATTAATTAAAAAAAAGTTCAGTTTCCAAGCATGTGCAGTTAGATAAATAAGTGTTCTAAGGATAACTGAATATATATGACCATATTCCTTAATGTGATTGTTTTAAAAGAAATCTTTCATGTTTCAGGGACAGGGCTATCCAGATGCTGAAAATGGCATCTGTATCTGTTGCTACAGTGTGCATTCAGCAGAGGCATAGCTATGTGTCAGTATATAGCCACACCCCTGCTGAATAGACAGTGGATGCTTTTTTTTTTCTTTTCTGGTCCTTCAGTGGCCATTAGCCACATTAGTGGCCTAATCTCTTTTACCTGGACATGTGGGTACCAAATCCCCAGTGAGAGCTGATTAGTCACTGTTCTGACACTGGGGTGCCAACTGCTGGTGCCAGTTCAGTCCCCTACCAGTCCTTTACGATTACTCCCCCATCCACCACACCAACATCCCAATACCAATGTGCTCAATCCCCAGTGTTGGTTCAGACAACCCTCCTTCCCCTGACCCAACAGTGTGGGACACTGGGGTGCCCACCCTCGATGCCACCAACCATTTGGCTGATACTGTACCTGTAATAAAGAACATTTTTATTTATTTATTGAAATGTTTCACCAGGAAGGCACACTGAGTGACAAGTCACTTGTCTCCTAGTATGAGCTTGGGGGAAGGGGTATAATAGGAGGGAGACATTAAACATTCAAGTTACAAGATCAACATTAACAAACAGTTGTAAGGCAGGTGTTACAAGCAGTGTTACAACAGTGTTGCACATAATGGGTAGAAAGAGTGGACAATAATAAGTGCCAGGTTAATAAGTAAACAAGTGCTTATGTGAAAGAAAAGGGGGAATGGAGAGGGAGGGATGAGGTGAGGGGAAGGGAGGAGAAGAGTCGAGATCACGTTACATTCAAGTTACAAGATCAACATTAACATACAGTTGTAAGGCAGGTGTTACAAACAGTGTTAAAATAGTGTTGTGCATAATATGTAGAAAGAGTGGACGATAACAAGTGCTGAGTTAATAAGTAAACAAGTGCTTATATGAAAGAAAAGGGGGAAAAGAGAGGAAAGGGAGAGGTGGAGGGAGGGGGAAGAGTTGTGTCCCTGGAAACCTGTTCAGGATGCGAGGAAGCCTGCAAGGGGACTGGGGTGACCAGCAAGAAAGGGATAGGCAGTGTCCCAGAGAGTCCCCTTCAGGATGTGGGGAACCCTGCAAGGGGGCTATGGGGGTAGACAGAAAGAGGGATAAGGCTGTAGGGACTTAAAGAGGGAGGAGAAAGAGAAGGAGGAGGTGAGACTTAAATACTAGGAGGGGGAATAGGACTGAACCCAAGAAAGGACCCTTCAGAGTGCTGGGTACCATGTAGGGGATTGGGGAAAGTCAGTAGATAGGGATTAAAAGAGTGATAGGAGAGTGAGAGAGTGAGAATTGAAACCTTAATGGGGAGATAATTCACAACTTTGGAGGGGATGGGGCCTAATCAATAGCCCATCAGGGTGCATGGACCCATGGGAAGCATTTGGAGTCCCTTACATTCTATGAGAGATCAAGGGAGGCCAGTAAGGTGGAGCAATTTGGGGAAGGGGAGAAGAGCTAGAAATTTGGGAGGTGTGGGTGCACAGGATAGAATGAAGGTGACGGTAGAGGGGTAGGGTTTATTCAGGGCTTAGAGGGGGGAATTAGGGAGGGACATGGTAGGAGCAGCTAGGTGCAAGGTAATTATTGAGGGCACAGCTGATGGAGTAGGTGGAGGATGAGTGCTGGATTTGAGGGGGGAAGGAATTCCAAACTTTCGGGAAGCAGTGACAGTAACCGGATTGGCCAATTAGGGTGAATCTGCAGTGGACTACCAGGTGCGGGAGTCAGTTGATATAAGGGAAAGGGATGAAGGGGATTGTTATAAAGGAGGAGTGAGGTAGGAAGGGAGCTCACCCAACCAGTGCTTGAAGATGAGTTTAGCACAGTGGGAGAGTCAACTAATTGTAAGAGAGGGGAAGAATAGGGCATGACAAAGATCACAGTGGTGGGTGTGAGGGGACATCTAGGGCAAAGCAGCAAAAGGAATTGAAGAGGGTGTCCAGTCTGGCTAGGTAGGACTTAGGGGAAGCACCATAGACTATGCCACATTAGTTGAAAATGGGCAGTATCATCTTCTGAACAAGTTCACACCTAGCCATAGGAGGGATGTAGCTACAGTTCCTGAACAGGGCACCAAGCTTGGGGTGCAATTTTTTCTGGATGGTGTCAATATGTCCAGAGAAGTTTAGGTATTGTTCCAGCCAAACACCTAAGTACCTGAAGGAGGATGTGTCCTCAAGTAAAGTCCGATCAAGGGTGTGGAAAGTAGGTAGGGAGGGAAGCCTAGAGAGTCTCTGCCTGGTGCCAAAGGTCATGGAGACAGTCTTCTTGGTACTGAGGAAAAGTTAATGGTTAGCAAACCAGAGCAATGTAATGCCCTACAGTTAATATCTCTTCTTTTTGTTTTTTGTTTACTAATGCATAACTTTTTTTCAGTGGGGGCATTATTGGCATCCAAGATCTTAACTAATTGGGTTCTGCCAATAAGGTAGGCCTTGAACCAGTTTGTGGTGGAGGGAGATAGGCCAGCTGCCAGGAGTGAGTGGAGAAGAAGGGAGTGAGAGACAATGTTGAAGGCCTTGGCCATGTCAACAAAAATGGTAGCGGTTATTTGGCCATTGTCCATCACGGTTAGGAAGGAATCTGTGAACTATAGGAGAGAGGTGATGGTTGAGTGTTTTTTCCTGAAACCAGACTGGAAAGGGGTGAAAAAGGAGGTGTCAGATAGAAAAGAGGTGATTTGGGAGAGGTCAATGTGTTCTTGAAGCTTGGCAAGGGTAGGGAGGAGAAAAATGGGGCAATGGTTGCCAGGGGATGAGGGGTAACCCAATGTGGGTAGAGGGAGGACCACTGCATGTTTCCATGAAGTGGAGACCAATGCCATAGAGAATGAGACATTTAGGATTATTGAGAGGGGGTAGGCAATGGCCGAAGCTGAGAAGGAGAGGAGTTTTGGGTCGAGGCCATCAGGGGAGGCACCTTTTAGAGGGGTTAATGGTGAGGAGGGCACTTAGGGCATTGTTTGGGGTTACAGTAGTGAAAGAGAAGTGGAGATGGGAGGGTGGTGGAGGGGGCAAACCGGTAGAGGGTGGGGAAGGTGATGGGTAGGAGGGGAAGGATTTCAGTAACTCAGTGGTGCAGGAGGTATAGTAGGAGTTAAATTCCACGGCAATTGCTGGTGGGTTGGACACTAGCAAGCTATTTACTTTAAGTACAGGGGGCCGAGGTGAGGGGGGTAAATAGGGCATGGACCACCTTCCAGAACTTTGAAGGGGAATTTATGTTGGTGATGAAGGCACATTTGAAATATTCGGACTTGGCTAATCTTGTAGCCCTGGTGCAAGCGTTTCAGAGCATGCAGTAGTTCACGAGGTCACTAGGATGTTGGGGGTATTCCGTGACTTTGGCGACTATGAATGGGTGCCTACCGAAAGGGCAACTCAATCACAGCACCTGTCATACGGGTGACTGGGAAAGGTGGGCAACTGGATGGGGGATTGCACAAAATAGTGGCATCCTGTCGCTACATGCCTACTCGTGTGGGAGGGGAATCGAGCACACCGAGCATGGAGTAGGAGTGGAAGGAGAGGTTGTAGGGGGTGATGCCACAGCAAGCTGCCGAGCTGCTTCTGTGGCATGGTGGGTGGGTTCAGGGCTGTGGTGGGAATGGTGCTGGGTTCGGGTCTGGGCGCAGGTACTTTTTGTTGCGCCTGGCCCAAATTTTTAATTTTTCCACATTTGTACCCCCTGACATGCACCCCCCTGGAGCTGATAATCCTTAACTGGGGTGTGCGGGGGGCACAGCCCCCTACATAAAGCAGAAAATCCCAGCTCCCCAGCACTGTTTTGCTATGTACTGGGGAGTACATCTGCAAAATATTTTTTCGGCGATGTGCCGTTGCCCTAATGGCCATCGCCGATGGGCGATCTCCGTTATGACATAGATCCAATGCTGGGTAGCTTTATGATGCTTCCAGGCTCGATCTCTAGTCCTGAGGCAAGCCAGAAGTTCAGGAGTTATACAAGGTAAGTGTTTACCTCTGACTGTGGTTTGTTTGAGTGGGGCAAAAGTGTTTCAGTTTACAAGAAAGATTTCTTTGAAGTAGGCAAGAGCCTTATCAACTGAGGGGAAGGAGGTTGGGGGGGACCAGTCAGAAGTGGTAAGGTTACTCAGGAGAGGTTCAAGGTCAAGAGACTTGAAAGATCATAGTTGTATGGTTTTGTGTGGTGATTTAGTTCGGTGGACTTTCCTAACTATGAATATTGGATTTTGGTCACTGACAGCATCAGGGAGGATGCCAGAGCTGATGATGCAGTGGGGGTGGGAGGTAAGGGCCCAGTTGAGTAGGGAGTGTTGTTGAGTCTTGTGGTTTGGGCGGGTGGGTTTGGAGATCAGTTGAAAGAGGTTTAGGGCTCCAATTTTGTTTTTAGTTTTGGTAGTTTTAGGTGACAACCAATTTATATTGAAGTCGCCTAGGATAAATAATTCCCCAGAGTGAGCAAGGGAAGTGATGGAGGTTAGGAGGTGTAGTGCAACTGAAGGATGGACATTTGGGTGGCAGTAAATGCTGGCTATGAAGATTGGGAGAGTGAAGGGGAGGGTCACATGGATAGCTAGGGCATCATGGGTCTCAGGATTTGAGGACAAGTAGATGATGGAATATTGAATGGAGGCTAGGACATAAATGGCCACACCACCACCCCTGCCAGCATTGTCTTGCCTTAGCAGTGAGTAGCCAGGAATGGAGACTGAGTGGTCAGGGATAGCGCTTTTTAGCCAAGTTTCTGAGATGATTAGAAATTCTGGTTTTAGAGTGCACACCATGGTCTGAATCTGGTCTATTTTTTGCAACAAGCTGCAGGTGTTTAGATGTAGGATCTTTAAGCACTTTGGGAGGGCTGAGAGAAGAGAGCAGGGGGAGGTAGTAAAGAAGGAAGCACCAGAGGAGCTAGGGGCAATAGGGCCTGGGATAGGGTGGATATCCCCAGCGGAGTGCAAGAGGAGAGCGAGTATGAGAAAGTGGAGCTTAGGGGAGTTTGAAGGGGCTGGCAAGGAGGTTGGAAGAATTGAGGAGAAGGGAGTGGATGAGTGAGGAAGAAGAAGGTGGAGAACCGCAGTGAAAGTGGACACTGTTATCAAAGTGTCATGAGAAACTGGTAGAGTGAGACCATATTTCAAAATGGGGGAGGGAGTGATAGCATGGGTGTGAGTAGGGGACTGAAGATAGCAACTGATGGGGTTGGGAGAGTTATTGGAAATAGATGAATAGTGAGCAAGTGGAAATGGTAAAGAGAGGGCTATGAGCAGAACAATGGGTGAGAGAGTAGAGTAGGGGATGCATTGTTCAAAAAGGCAGAGAAATTGGTGAACAAATGATTTAGGAACAGGAGGAATTTGGAAGCAGGGAGCATGGGGAGCTGGTCAGATGGAGGGGTAGATGTAGTTTAGGAAGGTATCTTTATGAACAACAGGCAGGGATTGCTTTAGATAAAGATTGTGTTCCTCTAGTGGCAGTACAGTATAGCTTGCTAATGGGAAAATGGAAAAAAAAGCTATGCTGGCAGCAGTGATAGTTAGACAGGGTGAGGAGATATATCAAAGATGGGGGAGCTGTTAGCCAGTGGAGAAGACAGAGGCACAGCAGGGTGCCAGAGGAGGCAGTGAAATACAGTGTGGTCAGAAGAAGAGTAGAAACATAAGAAAACAGGGGGTGGGGTGGGGTAGGGCAATGCCAGGTCTATAGGGTAGTTTAGAGAGAGTGAGAGAACAGAGACAGGAGAGCTAAATTAAAAAGGTAAATTATTAATTTCTGAGAATTTACAAAGAAGGGCAATGTAGTGACAAAACAGGGTATAGTGCTGGTCAGTGCCAGGTTCGAAGGGGGAGTTATTAGAGAAAATGAGAGAACACAGAGAGAAGGATTTAAATTGTTAATTATTAACTTGGCACATTAATAAATGAATTAGGCACAGTAACCAACTAAGCACAACAGTAAAATTATCTAAGCACAGTAGAATCAGCTAAGCAGTTTAGAACACATTTGTGCATTAATAATAATGAGAACAGCAGTGAAAATCAGTACAGGAAACATAGAACATAGAAGTTGATGGCAGATAAGGACTGCAAGGCCCATCCATGCTCAGAGAAAATGGCTCAAGCAAAAGGATAGTGCAGTCTGGCCGCAGCATCAGGAGCCAGTCTGGGATAAACCATAGACAGAAATGGTCTCTCAATATCTTTTTCCTTTTTTTTAAACCTGTAATAAAGAAAATGGTTCATCAT
Source organism: Neoceratodus forsteri (assembly GCA_016271365.2). Taxonomy (NCBI): domain Eukaryota; kingdom Metazoa; phylum Chordata; order Ceratodontiformes; family Ceratodontidae; genus Neoceratodus; species Neoceratodus forsteri. The sequence continues at coordinate 589,942,751 of CM028133.1, read as the reverse complement.
TGGCTGGTGTACTGCTGTCCACTCCCCCCCGGACCCACCACTCAGCACCCAGCACCCCTCACCCCCCACACCCTTCACTCACCTAAATTCGGTCCAGTGCCAGAGATCCAGTCCCTGAGCTGAAAGATGCCCTCCTCTTGGAATAATAACTATGGAATTAGGAAATAAGGTAAGTGTAGTTGATGTATTTCTCTTTTCATTATAGCTTGGTTAGTTTTTTTTCAGTATTTTCCACCAAATTTTCAACATGGCCTTTTTGGGATCCCACTTCATGAACAAGGTACTGTAGGTGAAATTTTTCAAACTGGGCTCGAAAAATGATTTTGCATTTGCTCTGTGAAATCCCCATTTGGGTGTGATTTGAACATTTTCACCTATTGGGTTCAGGGGGTGGGGTCAGAAGATGACTATGTTTAAAACTGGGGGTAAAAATATGACAAAATAATGAAGTTAGGAAGGTACATTATAATTCTTCAACACTCACTCATAATATTTGTAATTTTCAATACTTTGCCTCAAAAGTTTAAGAACAGCCATTTTTTTACACTACCTCATGACATGGCAGGTGTCATTTTGCAAATCCTAGCCAAAATGTGTTTTCATACGTGTGGCATGAAACTGAATTTTGGCCAGTATTTTACAAATGACACCTATCATGTTAAGTAGAGGGCATAAAGAGACTATGTTGAGAATTTGGGGGCAAAATTTCATTAAAAAACATAAGAAATAATGTTGTTTACAGGGACGATGATGGCCCATTTGGGAACATGTTGCCTTCCCATGCCAGTGACCTGAGTTCAGACACAAGCTCTGTGAGCTAGTTGAATGGGCCAAAGCTGGGGAGAAGGTGCTGCAGTGATCAGCACCAGCTCCAGCCTGCGGAGGTACAGAGCAGTGTTCTGGCATACAGATGACAACTTGTTGTGGGCCAGGGAGCCTTCCCGCACAAGGGGTTGATGTGCGTGTTGTGGTCTGATGGGCCCATGCACTACGATGCACCATGAGATGAGCAACTTGTTGTTCAGCGTACCTTTCCTGGTGAAATGTTTCACTAAATAAATAAATGAACTACAAGACAAGTGATGTGGAAAGAAAAATGGTGGAAAGCGTAATTCACAGGATGAAGGTCAGGTTGCTGCACACCCTGCATCACTGACAGACCCCCTACTGCTGTTATCATCCATCAATCCCCATCACCCTCCAGCTCAGGTACTTATCTTTTACCTTTAGTACCTCCTCTAGATACCCCCCCAATGATGGGGATAGGAGGAGGGATGGACATCCACGTCCCCTTGACTGTCAGACACTTTGCCACTCTGTCCCCCTCTCAGTGTTGCAAGGCATACAAAATGTAGTAGCCGCATTCAGGTAGTCGATCAGCTGAACAACTTTCCCCCTCTGAGAGGAGAGTGAGCCCAGGGACACTGAATCCTGTCCATATCTGCCATACTCATCTCCACAAGTGACTTAAATCCATTCCCGAACCTGGATCTCTACCATGGTACTGGTTTCTTCCTTACCAACCAACCCACTTAAAAACCACCTCCAGCCCCCCAAAAAATAAAATCCTTTTCCATCTGACACAGCATACTATCCCATTTTCCACTTTATGTCAACAGGTCTGGTGAAATAAAGAAGACAGTTCAACAAGACCCTATCCCTGACATCTGAGGGCACCAATCATTAATATCAGATAAGTATTGTTTTATGTTTAGAAAACCTTGTTTTGTCCCAATTAGTTACTAAAGAGCTGCAGATCCTTTGTGACCACATCACTATTCTTATTTTACAGGTATGTCTGAATGTTCCCTCAAACCACCTAAACCACATTCCACAATCCCCAGGACCCAGGTAAGAAGTTTTTATTATTACCACTGTATCTAAGTTAGGACGGTACAGTGTAATGGTGCAACTATAAATATTAAGACACTTTCACTTGTCAGTTGGTTGGTGAAGCAGGGTTAAAATGTTCTCCACTATTCTGTTTATTTCATTTGATGCAGGTCCCTTAGGGACCTGCAAGAATGAGAATATGATTCCATTATTACAAAAAGACCAGAAATGTATTGCAAAAAACTACATTAATGCAGACATAAGTGCTGAAGAACGCAAAGTGCACAAAGTAAGGAAATGAAAATATATTTGGGTTTGTGGTCTCCAGAGTCTTGATGAATCAGTAGTGGTGCCTCCCTTAAGGATGCCATTCCTAATTCCCACCACTTCCCTAGAGCAAACAAGGTCAGACATGATCTGTTTTCTTTATGAAAGGCCTACAGGGCCCTTGGCAAAGAAAACTATGATTAATCTTTTGTTGCAACATATGGAGAACCATACTTCTCTACCTCTGAAGAGTGTATCACTATATGGCACTGGCTTGGAGCTATAGCTTGTGCTTCAGACAGGAAGCTATGGGCTGGGGGGAAGAAGTGGGCAATAAGGACAATATAGCATGCTCTAAGCAGGAAAGGAACAGTGGGGTTATCATCTCTGATGACCTAAAGGTTGGAAGTCAGTGCAACAAGGCAGAGGGTAAAGCAAGTAGGATGCTGGAATGCATAGGCAGGGTCATCACCAACAGGAAAAGGGAGGTCATAATTCCACTGTACAAGACATTAGTAAGGCCACACCTGTAGTAAAGTGCCCAGTTCTGGAGGCCTTACCAAAGTAAGGATATAGACAGGGTGGAGACAGTTCAGAGGAGGGCAACCAAGATGGTACAGGGTTTGAATCACAAGTTCTACAAGGAAAGGCTGAGGGACTTGAATATGTACTCCCTGGAGGAAAGGAGGGGGAAGGGGGATATGATAGAGACATACAGTACAAGTACCTCACAGGGAGGAACAAGGTGCAGGAAAACACAATTTTTCAGAGGAACAAATGTTCCAGGACTAGGGGTCATGGGATGAAATTGGAGGAAGGGCGGTTCAGAGTTAACATGAGGAAGTATTTCTTCATGGAAAGGGTGGTGGACAAGTGGTGCACCCTGCCAAAGTAGGTGGTGGTCATGGCTGAAACAGTTACAGGATTCAAGAATGCATGGGATAGGCATCGGGGGAGCCTAGCAGTTGGGGGAAGGGGACAACTCAGTTCAAGAGAAGCTTGAAGAGGCAAAATTGCATGTGCAATTGGGCAGACTAGGTGGGCCAAAGGCCCTTATCTGCCATCAGTGCAGTAGTAGCCAGAGACGTGGTCTGATATTTCCAGATATTTTGTGAAACTTCTAAAGAGTTTCTCTCTGCTGCCCTACTGTGGAACCACAGAAAGCAGGAGATTTCTCTAGAAATATCACAGAAATTTCAGGAAATATCTGACCGTGCCTTTAGCTGTGATTGTATCTATGTAAGGCTGACAACCCCAAGGAAGAAACCACCACTGACTCATCAATACTCCAGAGACCCAAAAGTCTAATATTTGTTTCATTTCCCTAATTTGTGTGCTTTGCTTTCTTCAGCCCTAATGTCTGCATTAACATAGTTCGTTTGCAATAAATGTATATATTTTCTTTGCAAGAAACTACATTAATGCACCAGCTAGGGTTCAAGTTAACACCACAAAAGTACAGAAATGTGGTGTTAGGATTTCCAACCCTAACTCCCGAACCAACCCCCCCAAGCAGCAAAAGGAAAAATAAATAGGGTTTTGGGTCTCCATAGCCTTGGTGAGTCAGTGGTGGGGTCTTTTCTTGGTGTTGTCAATCCCTCTGGTTCATCCTCCACCCTTAGCCTCCTTTCTGAAGCACAAAGTACAGCTGCAAGCCAATGTCTTTATAGTGATATACTCTTCAAAAGTAGAGAAGTATAGGCCGGCCCGGTGGCACAGAGGGCTGAGGCGCTGGACGTCTCACCTCGCGGCATGCCGGCGACCCAGGTTTGGAAGCGAGCCCAGATTGTCAGAGGTCAGCACGGGGGAGGCAGGCAGAGTAGGGTGGAGTGGCCACAAGGCAGCTCTCCTCTCCGGGGATGTGGGGTGGCATCCCTCACTCTCAGCTACCCCCTGGTGGAGGCCGGGGGGCTGTGCAAGTGAGGGTGCCGGTGATTGGCCAATGGGGCGGGCAGAGGAGGGCCATTACCAGGGTTGTAAGGCACATGCGTGCCTCCACATGCATGCTTCCTTCTCCTGGGGTCCTCGGGGAATAAGGGGAGAAAACAGAAAAAGGCAGCCGGTGGCAGGATGGCGACCGACTCTCCACAGGCACTGCTCCTGGACTGGGTGTAAGGTAAGCCCTGGTAATTCCAGGGGATGGAGCTGGGGGAGTTGGTCAGATGGGGGCCACATGGAGCAGGGGAGAAACAAAGTAGAGATATAAAAAAAAAGTAGAGAAGTATGTCTCAGCACATGTTGCTAACACAAAATGTTGTAGCTTTCTTCATATAGGGCACTGTGGGCCCTGCGTGAAGAAAGGAGATAATGTCTGACCTTGTTTGTTAAGGGAAGGGGGTTGGCATTAGGGTTGACAACCACAAGGAAGACCCCACCACTGATTTGTCAAGACTCAGGAGACCCAACCCTACTGTTTTTTGCTTTAACTGCTTGGGAGTGGGGGTGAGGAGTTAGAACTTTAACACCACATTTCCCTACATTTGTGGTGTTAATTAGAACACTAACTGGTGAATTTATGCAGTTATTTTGCAAAGAATGTCCTTTCTTTTGAAGATAATGGAATCGCATCCTCAATCACACAGGTCCCTTTGGGACCTACTTGAACAGGGCCCTCTTGGCAAGGGAAGACTTTGTTCATGCAGCAATGGATGTCAAGAATTCATGAGTCTATCTGGTGAACTGTGGAAGTGAGGGCACTCAGAATTGTATGCTGCTTGTCTAGCCTGATGATGGTTATCTGTGGTTGCATGTGTGGTGTTGTCCTTTCCCATTCTTTGTTGGGTGGGGAGTGAGGGTTGGAAACCCTAAAGCCACATTTCCCTACTTTTGTTGCATTGAGTTGAAGCCTAACTGGTGCACTAATGCAGTTTTTTACAATTAATTTTCTTTCTTTTTGAGATAGTGAACTCATCATTCATGCAGGTCTCTTCAGGGCCTTCATTAACAGATCCATCTAGCTGCAGAAGCACAGGGTCCTCTGGTTATTGTGCTTCTATATGGCTACAGATGGAGTTGGACAGGGCTCGGAGGGCCATGCACCAAGTGAGGAGTCCATCTGGCTGCAGAAGCACAGGTCCTCCAGGCCTTGCACTTATCTACAGCTACAGATGCAGTTGTGCAGGGCACAACTGGCCTTGCACCAAATGTGGAGATCATCAGACTGCAGAAGCACAAGGCCATCTGGCCCTTGCACTTCTATGTGGCTACAGATACAGATCCACACAGTCCTCAGACACGGAGGAGGAGCTTGGCCATAATGCTGTGCGGCTGAAAGTTCTGCACACTCCCCCCTTGGCCTGCAGATGGCATGCACCAGCTTTTGACCATTAAATCCTTGGGTTTGTGGTTTCTTCACCAGACATGTTGTGTTTGAGTGTCCGCTGTTTTATGGCTGGCTCTTATTTAAAAACAGAGAAAAAAGCGTTGAAAACCCTCAGGAAGTTTGGCTTTACTATGACTCCCAGAAGAGCACCTCTGAGCTCCAGTCACTCTAAAAATGCCAATAAGTCTGCCAAACAGGGAGAAATTCAGATAAGACCTAAAGCTGAGAAAACAAAAACTGTGGCTAAAAGTACTACGTCAGGTTATCTATTAGAGGAATAAGTATGCAGCTCTGAAAATTTACCACAAGTTAATCCCTCTACTAAATCTGTAATGATCCCCATGTCTTCAATAAAGAATCAACCTACCAGAACTGAAGATGTGGACAAGAACGCATCCCCCCCCGCATCAGAGGGACTCGAAGATGTGACATCGAAGATCCTAATACAAGAACTCCAGACAGTACAAGATGTCACAACAATGAAATCCTTGCTACAATACTTCAGGACCTGGGTAATGAAGGGCAGACAGAATCCTTGACTGGCTTGGTCACTCTTATTCACAACGCCATGGTGCCAACTACGTGTGAAGAAGCATCACCAGACTCAGCACTCAAGTCTATTTTTGACAGTGATAAGGAGCAATGCTGAAGCTGAGTGTGACAACCAAAGCTGAAGAACCATCAAGTCAGCATTTCTTTGGTCACCAAAATCATTTGGCATCTAAGAACTCAAGAGACTCTTCTCTGCCATCGACAAGCAATAACTCAGGTACTGCAAAAGCTTTCTTAAAGTATAACAATTATGCAGGGCAAACATCTGAAGTACATATAAACTCAAAAGATGAACACAATCATGACACTCTGTTATCTTTAAATAAAAGCTTACAGCAAAAAATAGCACAGTTAAGTGAAATGAAACCTAGTAAGGAACCTAGTCCTCATAATTTTACTCCCCATCTATGGGTATCTGCCATTCTGGATAAATTGAATATATGGGATCATTTTATCCAAAAAATAGCCCCTCTAGAAGAGAAGCTGGATCAGTTTCATGATACTGTTCAGCAGTTAATTTCAGAGAACCTCCAAATAAGAAACACCCTTAGGGCAGCCCAACAGAGGATTTCAGACCTGGAGTACATAATTAACCCCCTTCAAAAGTTGCCCAGAACATCAGACGTATTTCAAAAAGACATTCAAAGTAAAATTATTTACTTTGAGGCAAGGTCAAGACACAAAAATATTCACATCTTAGGGGTACCGGAGAGTTGGGACTCCCAAAAGGGACTTACAGACTTTTTTGCTCAAATTGCAGCTGCATATTTGGAGGTGGATCCTATAGATATCAAATTAGATATTGACAGAATACATAGAGTCTATCACCACATTGTCCTCATTCACAAAATCAGAATCTGCCTTATCCCATTGTTGTTAAATTCTTCCATTCAGACCACAAAGATCAGTTAATGCAAGTGGGCTACATGAAAAAGAGAATAAGCTTAATGGATGCATCCATTTCCATATTCAATGACTTTCCCATGGAGATTGTTCAAGCTCGAAGGAGATTTTTACTCCTGAGAAAAAACCTTTGGGAGCATAATTTTCATTCTAACATTGCGTACCTGGCAAAACTCAGGGAGTTTATGGTTCTAGTTACACCTATGATGCACAAGAGTAAGCAGAAGATGAACATAAAAAGAAACTCCCTAACTTGTTTAATTAAGCTTCTCATTTTTGGGGGAATGTTTGTAATACTTATGTGAAGGGAGATATGGAGAGGAAGATGTTTTTTTACTTTTCCAGGGCTAGCAGGAAAAGCTGATTTATGTACAGTGGTGTAATTTGTTAGTAGCCAGGAAGGGGTGGGAGGGAGGGAATAGGGTAAGTAGGTTTCCTCCTGAAGATTACTGTATGGAACACTATCTTTCTACATGGGGTGGGGGGGTGTAAGACAGATCTCCACTCCAATGCTAGAACTTGGACTAGGAAAACGTGCTACTATAGATGGATTCAGAGTTAATAGAATTCAGAGTGCTATTCAAAAAAGAACAAGGGTGACATGGATTTTGCACTTAGTAGTGGTGATATAAAGGATTTATTTTCTCTCATGGAAAAAAATAGAAAATTATAGTAATATATTGAACTATCAAGTGATGTGTTTAAGGGTGTGCAAAGTTCCAACTTTGATTCCTAGGGTCTATATGGTTTGTGTTCACCTTTATTCCATAAATCTGTTCTACCTAAGGTTATATTATGGCCAATTTAGAATTAATTAGATGTGCTACTCTTAATGTGAATGGCATAAGCTCTCCATCTAAAAGATCCCAGATTCTTACCCACCTTAACAAGTTAAATTTAGATATAATTGCTCTACAAAATACACATTTAAGCAAACATGAAACCTTAAAACTATCCCAAAATTGGATTTCTCATATTTTAATTCATCAGGAACCAAAAGATCCACAGGGATTACTATTTTATTAAGGAAAAGATTACAATTTCAATTATAAGATAAATGGTCAGACACAGAAGGCAGAAACTCCATAGTAAACGGGTTTATTGGTAACAATCACCCAATTACTATAGGATCAATGTATTGCCCTTTTGTCAATTATCCTAACTTCACTGTTACTTTAACTCAGGCATTAATTCAATTACAGTTACAATACACCATTATCATGGGGGACTTTAATGCCTTAAATGATACTTATTTAGATAAGAATAAGAATATTACACAAATAAACAAAAAATATCTAAGTATCTAAAAACTTTTTAGAGTGAAAATAATTTAGAGGATCCCTGATCAACAAAACAACAATTTTTCAAGATTAGATTATATTTTCACTTCCAAAAATCTATTTCCTAATATTGTCCTGAATAAAATTCATTCTTTTACAATCTCAGATCATGCTTTAGTTGAACTTCAATTTAAGTTGCCTCAAAATATTAATTATGGTACAAGAACCTGGTCTTTTAAAAATGACTTATTGGAGGACAATTCATTTATAGAAATGATTACCATAGCAGCCCAGGAATTTTGGCATTATAATTGTATAGTGCAACAATCCATCTCCTCTCTTTGGGATGCATTTAAATCAGTACTAAGGGGCATATGCATTTCACATTAAGCTTGGATAAATAAATCTAAAAAGAAGGAACTAGTAACAATCTAAAATAGACTTAAATAATTGGATTTATTAATACTAAATGATTATAACAAACATGCCCCAGAGTGGCTTGAACTTAGATACAGATGGCAACACATAATAGCAAAAGAACAAAAAAAAATATAAAAAAAGTTAAGCAGGCACAATATCTGCAAGGTGATTAATCTGGGAAATTACTTGCTTAACAAAAGGAGAGAAGACAACATAATATCTGCTCTTAAAAATTCACAAAAACAAATTAAATCTGACTATTCATCTTTATCAACAATCTTGTCAGTTTGTTTTATCAATATATACAAAAATATTCCAATATCTAACCCAGCTGTAATGGAATCCTTTATTAATAAAAGTAAGCTTAATCCCTTTAATATGTCAGAGGCACATTTTACTTTGGAGGAAATTAAAACTGCCATTCTAAATTTACCAAATAAAAAGTCCAGGCCCAGACAGGCTAACTAATGAATTTTTGTAAATGTTTAAAGATATTCTAGCCCTCTGGATTCTAAGAATGATGCAGGAATGGGTGGATGGGGAGGGGGTTATACCAGATTCAATACTTAAGTCTAAAATAATGTTACTTCATGAAGAAAATAAACCAAAGGAATCTCCTGGCAGTTATCATCCTATAGCTCTATTAAATAGCGATTAGAAAATTATAGCTAAAGTTATAGAGAATAGACTGCTGCCTTGGTCCCCCGCCTCATCCACCCAGACCAGCATGGGTTTATCCCAGGAAAAGCAGCATCTACAGCTATCAAAAGAGTTCAACTATGTTTTGAATATATTGAAGACCTCCAAGACACATTTTATGTCCTGGCACTCAGTGCCAGTAAGGCCTTAGATTTGATCAATAGAAGAAATATGTTTTATGTTTTGAAAAAATGGAACATTCCTATCATCCTGTATCAGATTATTCAGGCTTCATACAGAAATCCCTCAAATAATATTTTAATAAATGGAGTCCCCTCCCCTGAAATTTCAGTGGAGGCTAGAGTAAGACAGGGCTGCCCCATCTCTGTTAGTTTTTGTTCTTTGCATAGAACCCCTTTTAAATAGAATTAGAGACTGTCCAGAGATTAAAGGGATCCCAATGCAAGGCTAAGACATCAAAGTTAGTGCATTTGCAGTCAACACTTTACTGATTTTCTCTGATTTAAACACTCAGTAGAATCTTTACTAAAAATTATTGATGCTTTTTCAAGTTTCCCAGGATATCAACTTAACCAACAAAAATCAATGATTACGCAAATATCAAGGACTCCTCTTAATCCAGCTTTTAAATAATTTTAACAAAACAACACAAAATATTTGGGTATTATATTAACTAATAAAACTGCAGCAAACATCCAGATTAATTATCAGCAGGCTAAAGAAAAAATCAAAAGTAAACTTGATTCATGGTAGAACCTTTTCTATCATTATGGAGAAGGATTCAAACCATTAAAATGATGGTTTTGCCTCATTTGATTTTTGTGTTGCAATCGATCTTAGGTTCCCTGGGTAGTAAATGGTTCTTAGATATCAAAAGAATGTTTTCAAAATTTCTGTGGCGATTAGGGTCCCCTAGGATCACATGGCACATAATGACATGACCCATTAGGGAGGAAGGCTTTGGCTGCCCAGATACTTGGCTGTACATGTTGGCTCAAACATTAGCTATGATGTGGGAATGATCCTTTTATACACAACTAGAGACCCAGGTTAGCAAAAAGGAGCTAAATAAAATTAACTCCTTTTTAACAGTTAGGAATTTTCTTTTTTTGCCCAATTATAAATTATTCAAGGACAAAGGACACCTGTTTCAGTTTTTTTGAGTGTGCCCTAAAAGCAAAACAAAAACAACTTTTAAACTAGCTAGAATTCCATGATTACATGCGCCATGCATTTTGAACTTAAACCCCAAAGCAAATCATAATAATATGATATTTGCTCTTCTTCAAAAAGGAGGTTATAGTGAATGGAATAATTTTATTAATAATGGCAAATTTATTACATTTAGATAGTTTCAGTTAATGAGCAAAAACTGTCAAACCCTATACTATTTGTATTACTTGGGTATTCTTCTTTCCTTTAAAAACTTCTGTAAGGAATGTGAAATCAGGGCAGATAAGCTGGAGGAAACCCTCATAGAAGAAGAAAGAATGATTACTTCTTTAAAAAAAGAGGCTCTCTTTAGTATATAAATTAATATCGGGGGATCTGGAAATTGTCAAGTCCAAATAAGATCATTCTTGGGAGAAAGAAGCAACCTTTTCACTCCAAATTAATCAATGGCAAGCTATTAAAATAGGAACCAATAAAAATATTATTTCAGCTAGAAATAATAGTATACAATAAAAAATTATTAATCGGGTATATATTACCCCACAGGTAAGATCAAAATTCTATCCAAACTACTCAAATCAATGTTGGCATGGCTGTAACACAATGGACACTTTACTACACAATCTACAGGAGTGTCTGATTATTCAAAAATGGTGGCAAGAGTTATCAGAAGAATTATCTGGAATTCTGAGGGGAAAAAATCCATTGCTCCCCTTTGATATTAATTTTTAACCTCTCTGATTTAACTGATTTGGACCTGATTCAACAAAAGGTTGTTACACTGGGCTCTCTAGCCCTCAAGAGAATGATCCTCTAAAACTGGAACAGATGAAGCCTCCCTCAAAGACTCATAAATGAATGGATGTACGCCTTTAAAGAAACAATCATCTTTGAAAAGTTGGGATTTGTTATTGAAGGATTGGAAAACTTGGAATTGGACAACATTACTTGGCATAATTTGATGGCTTTATTACCACCACTATTTAGAATAGCACTCCTATAAGTCTAGTGCTCAGGGAAGGGGGAGGAAAGAGATAATATATGGTCCTTAGTTGTCTAACAATATTATATTTGTTACTTCTTATATATAGAATCAACAATGTCATGATGTACTGTGACTTGATGATGGATTAAACCCAACTGTAATATCATGATTTTCCAATAAAATAATCCATTAAAAAAAAGATGTGCACAGTCCTCAAGGCCTTACAACAAGTGAGGAGTCTGTCTCAAGTGAAGACTAGTGAAAGGCTAGCTGTGGAAACAGGAGGCTCAGAGGGCACTGCCAAGTGAAAAGCTAACTGCCGAAATATGAGGATCAGAGGGCCCTGTGCATCCATGCAGCTACAGATACAGACACTTTCTTCATAACTTTATTGTTTGTTAATATTTAGACCCCAAACTTTCAACATAGTCTTTTTAGGACCCCACCTCATAAACCAGTAAGATAAAATGTTTCAAATCCTGCACAAAAGGTAATTTTGTAGAATGACCAAGAAATCACCTTGAAATTGTTTACCTTCCTGGTCAAACAAAGGCCATGCTGAAAATTTCAGGTAAAAATCTCCTAAAGCAGCCTTATTATAAACAAAAGTTGTTTTTCTATACAAAGACAAAGTTCTTCTGTCATGAGCAGATTTTTTTCTTTCACATTGTCTCACATACAGTAAGAAGATCACGAAGGAAGAAATCTCATGAAAGAAATCACGAAAGAAGAATCCACCTCACTAAAGAAGACACAAATGAAAAAATCTTACGAAAGAAGATCACAAAAGAACAATCTCATATTTTCGTCTTTTCTTTAAAATTTATTTTCAAGCATATAGGACATCCATAATACAGCTATTAACAATATATAATAACATTCTTATCATAGTACATGATAGTATTGATATTATCTATGCATACAAAATATATAACTGCAATATATTATCCTATGTGTATTTAATACCCACCCTCCCACCCCTACTAATGCTGGGAATAGAATCATAAATATCCAAACTCATAAGAAAGGTAACTTTTTAATCCACAGTAGTAGCATGCCAATAGTATAAATAACTTCATAAACCTCTAAGTATAATAAAACTCTGGGGTAACCTTAAAAGAGTTGGTCCTGTAACTGTTTCCAGTTGTTACCAAAATATAATCCACTGTCTCATCTAAAGTAAATATTATTTTTTCAAATGACATGGTTTCATTAAAGGTATTCCACCACCTGGATATTTCAAATACTGGAAGTGAATGACTGTTATAATTGTTTAGTATTAATCCTTTTATTGATAATGTAGCCAGTGAAAATATTTTCTGATGAATATGATTCATGAATGACTTATTAAAATTGTTACATAAAAATAAATCAGGTTTTAATGATATATCCTTATCCAATAAGATTTCTAAGATGTCTCTAACCTTTGTCCACCAACTGAGTTCCCTTGTGTCTACATTGATGCCAGCAGGTTTCACTATATGAAGGGTTTATTCTGAAAATTTTAACATGGGTAAAATATGCTCTTTCCATTATTTTTTCTTTGCATCTTTTCATTTCTAGATGATACATATATTTTATTTGCTTATTTTCTAAGATTTATCCATTGTTGTTGTGTTAACTCCATTTGTAATTCATAGTTCCATTTCTTACTTATGTTAATTTTATTATTTGTATATTTAGGACTTATTTGGTTATATATACTGACCAAAAGTTTCTCTGTTCCTTTCTTAATACAAATGTCATGTTTCTCCATACATATGGTCATGTCCTTCTTGTCTGACATGAAAGTCTTGCTATTTTTTTTTAAATTCGTAGTATAATGTGTAATAATTTATTTGTTACATTTTGTAGTTAATCGTCTTTGTTGTAATTGTGGATATGAAATAAATTATCCATCTATCACTAAATCTCTCCACTTATAGATATTGGCCTCTTGAATTTTATTATTAATTCCCTTTGAGTTCTCCAATATTTTCTTACAAGGCCAAATATCTATATATAGCCAATGTATTTCTATAGTTTTAAATACATTTTTCATAACACCTTTAATTAACTGAAACCATGTCATCAGTGGATGTTTTACTGGTACTTTACAGCAGGGAAAAAAGTCCAAAAACAATGATTTTATATTTCATTCCTTTAAACCATTTTGATTTAATAGTTCCTGGAATAAATGTGAGTCACTCTCCTTTAAAAAGGACCATCTCCATCTCCATATCATGGTTAACACATGTGCTTGTGTTTATTTTAGGAGATCTGGGCACCCCAGACCTCCTTCTTGCCTTCCGGGGAATAATCATCATGGGCCATGCTCTGCTTGGCTTTTTCCCTCTCCAGAATAATTTTTTTAGTATTCTCTTAACGGTATCTTACCATGGCTTAGGCGGTGCTCCTATAATATTCTGCATAACACAAATAAGTTGAGGGAAGTTTCATAATTACCAATTTATTTTTATTCAGTTTATGTCCTGATAGCACTGAACATATTTCAACTTCTTCTAAAAAAAAATTTAATGAGCAATTTATGCATTTCAAAACCAATAAAATGCCATCTGCAAAAATACTTATTTTCATCTACTCTCCATATAATGAAAAACCTAATAATAATAATAAACCTTGAATATCTTGATGTGACTGAACAATTCACAGAAAGGGCTCTAAACATAAAATAAAAATAATGGGGAAGAGTGGACACCCTTGTCAAACACCATTTAACATTATGCAGTCTTCTGTTAAGTGAGCATTGATCTGAAATTTAACAGTAGTTTCTGAATATATCTCGTGTATCAATGTTAAAGAAAAAGAGGGAAGATTCCAACCACTTAACATAGCAAAATCTACAGTTGCCGATCTCCAGAAACAATGAGAAGAGATCATGCAGCAATGACATGAAAATGCAAACCTCGACTGCAAAAGAAAGCGTGAGGGGAAAGATGCTGAAGTGGAGGAGGCATTGCTTTGGTAGTTCAAAAATGCTAGAGGGAGTGGTGCCCTCATTAGCGGACCACTGCTGGCTGCTAAGGCAAAGCAGCTTGTGACCTGCCCTTGGTCACCCAGATTTCAACACCAGTGAAGGCTGGTTGCAGCACTGGAAGAAGCAAAACAACATTGGATTTAGAAGAGCCCATGGAGAGAAGAGTAATGCGGACACTGCCAGTGCAGAGCAATGGCTCACTCAGGTTCTCCCAGGGCTGCTTGCCAGTTATGCCCCTCACAACATTTACAATTGCAATGAAACCAGACTTTTTTTCTGTTGCATTGGTTATGGGACTCTTGCCTTTAAAACAGAACCTCTTCTTGGGCAGAAGAAAGCCAAGGAGAGAATTTCTGTTTTAGCATGTTGCAATATGGATGGGAGCAATAAAACTTGACCTTCTGGTCATTGGAAAATCTGCCTCCCCACACTGTTTTAGGGGAGTGAACAACTTGTCAGTCATCTATAAGGCCAATAAACCTGCATGGATAACTGGCGAAATATTCACAGAATGGTGCAGAAACTGGGACCACAAGCTGAAAGAGCAGAAAATCACCCTGCTTTTAAACAACTTTTCTGGGCATCCTGCCATAACTGGGCTCCACAACATCAAATTAATTTTCCTACCCCCTAACACCACATGCATAATTCAGCCCCTCGATATGGGGATCATTTATGCACTAAAACAACACTATGTAAGGGCTATGAAGCAACAAGTTCTAGATTAATTGGATGCAGATGTTGCCATCACAGCCTCACTATGCACCAAAAAGATTTCCATTCTTGATGTTGTTAGCTTTTTGAAACAGGCATGGGACTCTGTGAATGACCTGACCATCCAAAGATGCTTTTGTAAGGACAGTTTTATTATCCCTATAGATCCAGGTGACCCTAGCAAGGGAATCTCAGCTGGCAGAGAAGTGCAGATTGAGGATGAGGAAGAAGATCAAGTCCAGATTCACCATGGCTTGACTGAGACAGAGTTTTCAGCAATCTGTCACGTTGGTGATGAGTATGTGCCATCCCCAGTGGATGATGTGGGTCAGGTGGTGGAAGGCATGTGAGCATCACAGAAAACGGATAACAGGGATGAGGAGGATGCTTCTGATAGAAGTTGTGCAGAGAAGGTAAGGGTAACACCAGGAGATGTGCGGAGTGCTCTGCTTATGCTATGCCAGGTAATGGAGCAACACCTGGAAATGACCCCTGACTGGATGCTGCTTACTGTGGAGGAAAAGGTTTCAAAGCCCTACTGTGTGAATTCGACAGTACAGGCGAAGATCATGCAATATTTTTAAAACTTTGCTGGGCAAAAGGCACATACTGACTTGTCTACTTGCTGATTGTTCACTGTATTCACCGTTTGCTTTTTTTACACTACTGTACTGTACTTCACTACTGCACTGCAGTAAAAACCAAAAAAAAATGTCAAATCACTAGTTGTGTGCTTACTTGCCAGGTAGGGGTTTCGGAAACAGGTGTTAGGCAGATTGTACATTAAAGCTAGCAGCAACCTATCAAAAAAATGTGCCTTTGGATATAGTGACTGCTTCATGTAACAGGCAAGATAGTTTTGCACTGATGTGCCCATTATAAGCAGTGCCAACTGTACTTCTAACAAATACTGTAGGTCCTGTCAGTGACACTGAATGCTTTGTAAGCATCCAGCATAATAGCATAGTATGTATCTTTTTTTAAACTGCTGGGATGAGTTAATTAGGTAAAATATAGCCTCTGCTCTCCTGGTTGCTTGCGGGATAGAACACCCTTTTATGAAACCATACTGATTTATGTGATTTGCTTCTTTTGTGAATTTCTTTTCACATGAAAGAAGATCACAACACAGAAAGGCTCATGAAAGAAGCTCACAAAACAATATCATGAAAAAATATCATGAAAAAAGAAATTTCTTCTTTTGTGAAATTATATTCTTCTTTCATGAGCCGAGATTCTTCTTTTATGAGATTCATGAAAGAAGAATTTAGGCTCACAAAAGAAGAATCAAGACCCTTCAGTACGCCTTCCCACTTAGGATTTTGGGGATGTCCCAAAAACAAATTATTTTAAATCAAACTCCAGAACTGAGTTAGACAGGTCCCATTTAACTTGACACATTTGTTTGTTTTCCCCAGGGTATCATTTGTATGGATTTTCAACAAAAAAAAAAATTATGGCAGCCATATGAAAGATGATTTTTTTTTTCACGAAAGAAGAATTTCAGTTCATTAATCAAGAATCTTGTTTCATGAGCTGGAAATTTTTCTTTTGCATCAGACGTATAAATGAATGACTCCACTGAACATTCTCAGAACTGAAATTTCAAATCATTATACTCGGGAACTGATTAATATGCTTACACCAAACCAAAAATGGCCTCTTTCTAGGGGAAGACTCTTCTACACTAAAAATGGCAGAACAAAATTCCAAACTATCTATGCAATAGGTGAGGGCAAAAAAAAAAAAAAGAAAAACAGAATACAACTCTGATTTTTCTACCTTTTGCACCATCCAGTTGTTGGATTCTGGACATCCAACTGTCATGAAACTTGCAAAATCAAGATATCCTGCCCAGCAGACAACACATGCAAAAGTTCATACAATTCCATTGCACAAGGTCTAAATACTAAGGTGCAGAGGTAGGGGGTTAATGTTAAATACCTTACTCAACCCTAACTGTAGGGGCACTACTGCATCCCTATGATAGATAGATAGATAGACATACAGAAAGATATTCCTGCTGAGATAAGAACCACACTCACCATCTTTATTTGTTTTGACTTAACCTTCACTCAACACTGCCTGTCATTGGCTTGAGAAAAACTCTATATTGCATTGTATCTGTCAGTTACCTATTAGTAGAAAATGTGGGTTAACATCTCAGTAGGCACCAAATTGGTAACCAGGGGGCACAGGACCTTAGACAATCCCAAAAAACAGCAAAATGAAAAATAATCTCAGCGATATAACCTTTATTCTTTCCAAAAACATCTAATAGACTTGGTCTGTCAGCTCCATGTTTAGCTGTCCCATAGACCACAAACAGAAGTTCTTACTGTCGAGATATTGGCAGTGCAGTCCACAACGTGCAACACAAACTGAAAAAAATACATAAATAAAATAAATATAAAATGCTTATACCAAATGAAAAGCTGTCTTGCTTGATCAAATATTTTGGTGCTCCACCAAGCAGGTGAAGTGGGCTTGGTTCCATCCACTCAATGTGCTTACATTTCAGCATAGCAATACACATTTTCAAGGCATCAGAATGTCATGGGGGCTTCCTTTAAATACTTAGAACAGGAGTGTGAAACCAGGAGTGTGTACAGCAATTATGCCAAAGTGGTACGTGCAGTCCTGACAGAAGTCAGTTGAAGGCTGTCTCAGCTGAGCTTGTGCACCAATAAATTGCAGTATGTGTGAATACAACAGTATGTTAAAGAATGTCAATAGTCATCAGTAGTAAATGAAACCAGACAGGTTCACAAACGTGGACAGAAAAAAAAGAAAAAGGAGAAACTTACCATCACCACAAAATTATGCCCAATAAAGGAAGAATGACAGATGAACAGACAAAAGAAAATGCCCCTCCATTCTGAAAAAAAAGGAAAAAGAGTGTTGCTAAACACTGATGACACAGACAATGAAAATATAACATACTAAATGGTCAAACCTATTGTATGACAAAAAGAGCCAGAGGAAAAAAAGTGGAATATACTATTTACAGAATACACGATGCATTGTTATGGAATAACACATTTATCTTCTCTAGTGAGTGGTAAGATTCATAACTCATGAGTGGCAAAGCCACACATTACAGTAATTATGAAGGTTTTATCACTCACATGGAGATAGATGTATTTGATGTATAGTGCACAGAGACAGTTTGTTTTGCATGGATTTTCCTGGCAGTTGAATCCTCTTCGTACCACTTTTTAAAGGTCATAGAACATGGTTGTACCCTTTTGTAGTATAACAAGGTTCAGCGGAACAGAAAACCTCAAGGCTGCTGGTAATTTTTACAGTGCTGCTGTACACACAAAAATTTGTTCAAGTTCTGAACTGAAACAGCCTGTCTGCCCAGGGATTGCTGTGAAAATGCTTTCATTTTTCTTTTATAAAAAAAAACTAAATAAAACAAAAAAACTATACACTATAAAGAATTCTGGTTGAGCAATCACATGCCCAACCAACCTGAGTTGCCACCGCAGGCTTCTGATTACGTCTGCCATCTGAAGCCGATGTAATCAAAACACCTCTGCAGCATGACCAGCTGGTTGTGTATGGTTGCCCAACCAGTATTCTTTATGTAATACATGGTTATTTTGTTTTGCCAGTTTCAAAAGTCATTATAAACACCTGTTATGAACAACTTTTTCAAAAATCTGCTAATTCAAGAAAGTTGTTAAGAATGATATTTTCCCCATAAATCTGTTAATCAGAACTCATTACAGTGCAGGTGTACACAGTTGCTGTTTTAAATTTTAACTGAATGTTTTTTCCTGTTTTGGACAAAATTTGCAATATGAGATAACCCTTGTATCATAGAAAATAAATAGTCCCCAAATGTTAAGACTGGGCTAATACATAATCATTGCAAGGCTTCTGTGACATCAGAAGCTCTTGAGCCTTGCTTTCCAGCTCATATGATGTCACAGAGCCCACTTGATGTTAAGAATGTGTCTACTCAACACTTGGAGTGAATTATTCTATACAAATCGCATACAGTGTAATGGTTTTATTAATGTTTTCTATGTTTTAGCTTAACAAGCACCTTCCTTTTCATTGTAAATTCTCTCTCCACCCATAGCTCTGTTTTTTACTTCCAGCTTCTGAGTGGAAATAATATGTTCTAAGTGAAATGACATGTTCTAAGTTAAATAGCATGTATTCTAATAAAATTATATTTATCCCCAAATAACAGAATAAAAAAATAGAAGGAATTATGTGACAATGGTGTATGAATTTCCACAAGAAATATAATAAATATTATGACTACTTTGGAACATAATGCTTGTTCTGAAAGGCTCCCACTGCACATACTGTATATACAGCTTTAAGGAGGAAAGAATACTATTGGCTCATTAAGTTTCTCCCTCCTCCTTGTTAAGTGGGAATACCCTTTTACCATTTTTCTTTGACGTTCTATACTTGCCAAGTCTGTGCTTCTAAAGGTTGTTATGGTATCAGCTGATACCACATGCTGTGATCGTTTATTCTAAGAGTTTACCACTCATTCTGTGAATTATTTCTGAGGTTTTGCTTGAATCTTTCTTCATTCAATAACATTGCATGTACCTTATACCTCTCACCTTTATGCATCCTAAATCAATAAATTTGGCCGATGTTTTTGTCCATTTGAGATATCTGAACAGTGTAATTCTATCTCACCTGGGAGTCTCTTTACCACTGACAACAGTCCAGTTGCTGTTAGTCAATACACATAGCTGATCATTTCTAGGCTATCAACCATTTTGGTTGTTCTACTCAGTACTTTCTCTATTAAGTCAATATTTTCTTAGGAATATTGATGTGAACTGCACACAGAATGCAGGTGGGACTTGTCCAGTGACCTGCTTAATGGTTCCCACATGGGGAGAACTTATAAGTAAGTAACTCAGTACACCTGGAATAATTTCTGAAGTCAACAATAGAACCCCTTTTACTGGATGTGGACTTAGTTACTGCCTTAGGTCTTATTGTCTTTTGATTTATGTGGGAGGAGGGGGAAATGTTTAACCAGGAAAGGCACACTAAGCCAAAGATTGTTTCCAGGTGCAACCTGGGAGCACAAAGAATTTAAGTGACTTGCTCAGGGTCACACAACATGCAAGTGGGGGCTGGCGGGATTCCAACCCAGGTCTCCAGGTTTACAGATCTGTGCCCTTAACCACTATGCTATACTGCCTCCTAATATCATAAGCTTTAATATCATAACCTTTTCACATGACAATCCTGTGAAAGCAAGAAAGGCATAGTATAGGGATATAAGGAAGCTGAAATGCTGAAGAATTATTTAAGATATAACATTTAATTAAAATACTCCAAAATAGTGCATAACCTAATTACAATAGCTGGAGTTGAACTGATCATTGGTAAGGCTATAAGAAATTCACACCATGCACGGATTTCACGATCACCGTGTATTACAGGCGTTACCATGAAATTGACTAATTTCATTCTTTTACCATGTTTCGGAAAGGTTTTGATAATGTATTTAAAAAAACACTATTTTTTACTAGAAATCTCAGGCACTGTGCTTCAATTTCAATGACAAGACTACTGTCTGCAAGCATAATGTGCTATGTAATTAGTTGTAAACTATTTGATTGTCTTCTCTGGGCTTCTCTGTGTTGTCTAAATTGCTGCACTTTGTTTCTGTAAGTGTTTTTCCATTAGTTTGAACAACTTGCTACTTATCTTAATTACTGACACGTTTTCATTCGCAATCTTGTTAAAAGGAGATAGCTTTAGTTAGTCTCAGTTAGTGCAGGGGAGCAGAGGAGCAAGCTGTTAATGTTTTGAAACCACAATGTATGTTTCGCCCAAGCAGGAATACCAGCAATATGAGAAGGGGACCTTCCACATATCGGGGGATATTTTGTTTTGTACAGGTTGCAATATTCAAGGCACTGATGTAATTCAAGAAAAAGACATTTTAAAATATTGGACTGACTGCAATGACAGATTTGAGAGCTTAGCTCAAATTGCTATTAGTTGTCTTAGTGTACCTATCCACAGTGCGAGCGTTGAGCGCTTGTTTTCCCACCATGGTGCAATGTTGCAGGACACTTTATTTATTAACTATTGATGTTTTAATGCTGTTTTTAACAAAGTGACAATAATTTACACTAAAGTATTCTTTCACCAAACTTATTTTCATGTATGGTGTCCATGAAAAGTGGCATTTTTTGCCATGCAGGTGCCGTGAAAAACAATAATTTTACCCGTGAATTTCTTACAGCCTTAATCATAGGTACTGACACAGACCAGGGATGTTTTGTACTCCTTGGGGATTTCAATGCACCTTTTGTGGATTGAGTTTACCTACGTGCTTCATTTAGCTTGGGTAATGAACAACTAGACATACAGTGGTGACACCTAGGATGCAACACAATGTTTCAAGTTACTGCATGGCAAAAGGAATTCACTGCCATTGAAATTGCATTGCTTACTGCAGTCACTCTACTGCAGTGTGCAACAGTACTCATTGCATTCTCAAGGTTAAATAGTTTTAGGGTATATATGATGTTCCTAGGTGAACTTTTTTTTAATTCAACATGCTTTATTAGTTTTTGGCAGCATATAAAAAGGGTAACACATTATTATCATTACAGCTGCAAACAAAGCATAAAACAAGTGAATGTACATAATTAACAACCACAAGACACAGTATCAACAACAAACAAAAAGAACCCCCTCTCCCCCAACCCCCCCCAAGACCGCGTGTCAGGGCAACTAGATAGCTAACTGTGTGGAAACAGATATTCAGGGCTGCCAGAGGGATAGCAAAGTCAGGAAAGGCTCCCATAGTGATCTGTAAACATCCAGTCTATGCTGAATGCTAGCAATGTGCTTCTCTAATTGAAAGGCAGTTAAGATCTCACAGTACCGTTCCAAAATCAAGGGAAGGGATTCATCTTTCCAGTGCCTAAGCATAACTAGCTTGGCAGTGGCTGCTACTAAGGTAAGGTGGGCTATCCAAGCTTTAGGTGTGCCCTTCAGGAAAAGAGATAATAAACAGGATTTTGGGATAAACAGGGGTTCTAACCACATAATCGGATCATGGGTGTTTTGGATGGCTCTTCAGAATGCTTGGGCTTTTGGCATTTCCACAGCATGTGAAAAAAAGATCCTATCTCTTCCCCACATCTATGACAGAGGGGGGATACTAACATCCCTATAGCATGCAGTCTAACGGGAGTATAGTACAAATTGTGCATAATATTAAATTGGGTGAGTCTCAGCCTATCTTGTTTAATAAATCTATAGACAGTTTTCCAGAGTTTGCCCCAGTAGACCGGATCATCAGGGAGAGCAAGCGTTTTCTTCCAGTAGTAACAGACCCCTTTGGGAAGCTCAGGATCGAGGTCTTGCAAGAACTTATATACACCGGAGACTGGATGTGGTTGCTTCACCACCTGAAGCATGATGGGCAAGTCTTCTCTAAGTGAGAAAGACCAGGGTTTGGAGACTAAAAAGGCCAGGGCTGCCTGTCTTATTTGCCAGTATTTAAAGATGTCATCATTGGATAACTGGAATTTGTCTTGCAATGAGGAGAACGGGAGAATGGAGTTCTCATTGCAGAGATCCCCCAATGTAATATGTTGTAGTCTAGGGAAGAAAGAAGGCGGGATTACCCTGTTCCCAATCAGGAAATGGGGATTATTGAAAAGGGGTTGGCTCATTGAGTTACTCCAGTTAAGGGATAGGTGTTTCTGTGCCTGGTGGAGAGCATGAAGACACTATCCCATGGGAATGTTTTTGAGGTGGTGAGGGAGACAATGAGGAAGCTGGTACACGAAAGCCAAAAGGGAGCAGTGAGTTCATTGCATTAATGCCCTTTCGATTGCCCCTAGGTGAATTTACAAATGGTGCCCCCCACTGGAAATATTTTTTTTAACCCCACTTATAGTAAAACATAAAGTGCAGACATTTGCATCTCCAGCTATGTTGGTACATGCCATATAATATGATTTTTTTAAACTGAATAAACTTTATTAAACAAAATATCTCAAGTAAATATATAAGGAAGCCAAAGTGTACCCAAATAAGTAAGGCAGCGGTCATAGACAAAACTAGAGAAAAATGAACAAAATCTACATTGTACAAGTTATATAAAATCACAACTATCCCCTCCCCTTCCCTGCTCCCCAACCTCCCCCATACCCCAACCCTGCCACCAAACTGTCATGAAGAATTACAGGGAACATTAAGCACATAATTACACATTTAATAGAATGTACAATTTTTCCTAAATACATTTTATTTAGATTGCTTGTTTGACATACTCGCTATGATGCACTCTGCTTGTAAAGCAAACAAAATCTCCTCATGCCTTTCTAGATAAGGTGGCATGCACTTGACAAGCCAGTGATAAAGAATAACCTTTTTTGCACATGCTGAAATCAAAGCCATGTGAAACCTCTTGTTGCCAATCAAGTTATCAGTATAGTCACCCACAATATTTACTTCAGGAAGAAAGGCATCAGATAGCCCCAACAGGGGATCAACTTGGATCAAATTGAAGTCCAAAAGGGGACTGCTGTCTTACAAGACAACAAAATGTGCAACAAGGTCCCTGGCTCTTTTCTGCATCTGGAACAAGTATGGGTGGGTAGTCGGACCATTTTTTGCAATTTAACCAGAGTGTAATGAAGATTATGGATGATCTGGAATTGCATAAAACAGTATCAATCCCACTTTATCGATGTATATAAATGCTTCCAGATGGTCGACCAGTTTCTAGAAAAAGTAGAAACTGGAAGAGCCTGGTCCCACCAATAATGCCTTGAACCCTCCTTGACAACTAGATAGTTTTGTAAAGATCAACAATAGTAAGAAATGAGATGAGAGGAGGGGGCTGAGTGAAAAAAGGGAAGGACTAAAGTACCAAGGCGACTAAGCAACGGCCATTACCAAAAAATTGTAAAAGCATATGTGATAATTGAAAAAAATTGGAAATAAGAGGTAATAGGCCAGTGATATAGGGTGCTTGCTTATTAAAAGGAGAGCAGTTTCTGAATGAAGGTAAGATCCCCAACTGTATCTGCTTCTATATCAGGCCAGAATCTTCTTGAGAGCATCCGTCCAGCTATCAGAAGATTAGGGTTCCCAAATAAGGGCTAGGAGGTTTACCTATACGGACAAATCTTAAGTAGTGAGCAAAGTTGTAAGTGAACCTGAAGGGATGCCTCTAAAAGCGTGTCCAGCAGGAATTGGGGAAGTTTCCTCCTATGGAGATAGGGAAGTGATCGGATATCCAAACCATTTGTAGAACACAAGGAGTGCTCTATATCTACACAATGTAGAACATATGATATGGAGAGGGTGCCCCTAGGTGGCTTCAACCAGTAGAAAAGCCTAGTAAGATGTAAGGCCAAATAGTACAGAAAAGAATAAGGGGCTTGTAAGCCTCCATCTTGTTTAGTGCACATTAATTTGGAGAAAGTCTGAGGGGCTGTCTTACCTTGCCATAAAAAGGAAGTGAGAATCTTGTTTACTTGGGCAAACCATGACTTGGGGAGGGCCTAGTTGTGCATCTGGAGGGGGTATAGTAATCTGGGTAGAATGTTCATTTTAATGATGTTCAGTTGGCTTCACAAAGAGATGGATAACATAGACCAACTGTCCAAGTCCACTTTAAGATGGGAGACTGTGGAGTCAAGATTTAATTGCTTCATCTTACGAAGGGATGTGCTAAGATAAATTCCCAAATATTTAAGTCTATCCTTCCTCCAGACAAGGCCAAGGTGCTCAATGTCTGCCTTCAGGGTGGCACTATTGAGAGGCATAATTTCAGTTTTAGTAAGGTTTAATTTATGGTTAGAAATAACACCAAACTGAGAGACAATCTGTAGGATAGCAGGCAGGGATGTGACTGGAGAGGAAACATGTAACAATATATAGCCCACTTACACTGATAGTTTATAATCCGTGTTACCAATTGAAATGCTGGAGACTTGGGGAGAAGAATTAGGTTTATGAAGCAAAATGAAAAAGATTAAATAGGTATGGAGAAAGGGGACATCCCTGCCTGATACCCTGACAGAGAGAAAATGATGAGGATAAAACACCATTACAAAGTACACAGGCTGATGAAGAGGAGCAGAGCGCCTTGACCTACTCTATAAGTTCTTGAGGGATACGATACCTAGGTAAAAGGGAAAACAAGTAGGCCCATGAAACCCTATCAAAGGCCTTTTTGACATCCAGAGATACCAAGACTGTGGGAGTGGAGGAATCTCTGCACACTGACAAAAGGTAAGATCATTTCCTAAATGATGTAAATTTTTTCACCTAACTCTCACTCACTGGCACTTCTCTGACTGATCACTTGACTCAGCTCTTAAATAAAGTAGTATCTGCTGCTGCTGCCTACTAGCTTTTTTCTGTACTACACTTCAGACCACTGGTTTGACTTCCAGGACCTGGGCTGAACACTTGGCCTCCTCTGGCACCTCAGAGGAGCCAGCGCGGTGCTGCCAGCACCGACACAGAGTTGATAGGCACCCATGTCCCACATTCCATTAGCCAGAAGCATCTTTCTGTCCTCAACATGAGTCAACAGCACTTTACCTGAATCATGCTCAATCATCTGCCCATGAAGTTTTGTTTTGCAGTTCAAAGATTCTGAAGGACCACAGGTCCACCACTACCCATAAGCGCCACTACTAGGTGCACACTCCAAGCCCACCCTTGCACCTTAGCAACTCATCTTCATTCTTCTAAGTGCATGCTGCCACATGGTTGCTGGTGCCAACTGCTCCTCTTAGCCTTCTCTCTCTGTGACTGTATTTGGCACCGAAAACATAAATATGTGGTGTGCAAGGGGACAGAATGATGCTAGTGCCAACAACATGCAATGCAGAGTCACACAGATACAAGAAAAAATGGTCAAATGGAAATGTGCTTTTCAGTGCCCCCTATTGATGGGCACTCCATGCAGCAGCCAAGTTAGCCTATCCTTAAGGCCGGCCCTTTGGCCAGCACTACAGTAGTTCACAGACTATGTTTAAAACAACATGTTCTCCAAGAGACTGGGAAATAACATCCTGGACCTTATATTTACTAATTTTGAGTATCTAATGGAATATTGATTTTAAATCTCCTTGCAAATAATGATCACAAGCATTTGTCAATACAGAATGTCTGCCACTAGTATTGCTACTGTACTAGGTCTTGCTTGACACATATTTAATGCATATTTACCCAGGATAGAGCAGATAAGATGCAATGTCTCATTTTCAATGTTGTTCTGCTTTTACACATTGTTAGATTGTAATTATCAAAGTTAGGCCAGCTGAGAGACAATATTTACTTTTAAGTGGACTCCAACATTTTGATCCCAAATGTCCTACAGTCTTTCTATGACCTTACGTTGTGATGTAGACAGGTGTACTTTTTAAAATCCCATCTGAAAGGTGATTTTGCTGGTCAACTGTGGAAACTTGTTTCAGAGGGGTTTTGAAAAATTACACCTGCCATGTTCAGAAGGTGAGGCAACACAAGGGATATGTTTAACATTAGAGGCAAACATCTGCAAATATAAAGTTATCAGTAAATGTTGGAGCAATCCCATGGCTCCTCACAATTTAGTTGGTTTTTCACATTTTTACCCCAAATTTTCAACGTAATCTGTAATATGATTACTCCCACTGAGCATGACAAGTGTCATTTATAAAACAATGGATGAAACATCATTTTGAGCCACAAGTGTAAAAAAAACACATTTTGGATAGGGTTAGAGAAATCACAGCTGTCACATTCATGAAGTGTTGTGAAAATATGAGTATGTTAAAAATCTGGGGTCAAAATATTGAAAATTACCACAGTTGCAAACATGTACTGAAAAAATTTCAATGTACACTCATAACTTTGTTGATTTTTAGTATTTTTACCTCAAATTTTCAACATAGCCTTCTTATGGCCCACCTCACGGACAAGGGTGGAGAAAATGTTCAAATCATTCCCAAAAGGTGATTTCACGTCGCAAGTGTGAAAACCTTTTTTTTAGCCAAGATTTAAAAAATGACAGTGGTCACATTCATGAAGTGGTGTGCAAAAATGACTATGTTAAAAATCTGAGGTCAAAACATGAAAATTACCACAGTTATGAGTGTACATTGAAAAATGTCAATGTATACTCACAACTTCATTGTTGTTTAATATTTTTACCCCAAATTTTCACCATAGCCTTCTTATGAGCCCATATAGCCTTCTGATGACCCCACCTCAGCAACAAGGATGGAGAACATTTTCAAATTATGCATGAAAGATGATTTTGTGCCACAAGTGTGAAAACACATTTTGACCAGGATTTGAAAAATGACAGCTGTCACATTCGTGAGGTGGTGTGAAAAAATGGCTATGTTTAAAAGTTGGGGTCAAAATATTGAAAATGTCCAGTTACAAGTATGCATTGAAAAATGTCAATATAGGCCAATAACTTTGTTGTTTTCTTATATTCTTATCCCACATTCTTAACATAGCCTCCTTATGTCCCCACATAGCCTTCTTATGGCACCACCTCATGAACAAGGGTGGAGAAAATTTTCTAATCCTGCTCAAAAAGTGATTTTGCACCACAAGTGTAAAAACACATTTTGGCCAGGATTTGAAAAATGACAGCTGTTATATCCATGAGGTGCTACGAAGAAATGGCTATGTTGAAAATCTGGGTCACAACATATTGAAAATTACCAAAGTTAAGAGCCTGTGTTCATACATTTCAAGGTAGGCTCATACATTTCTTGTTTATTAATGTTTTTAACCCAAATTTTCAACATAGCCTTCTTATGACTCCACTTCATGAACATGGGTGAAGAAAATCTTGAAATACTGCCTAAAAGCAACTGCAAAATCACATTTTGCCTAATTTCTCTGTCATTGTTCATGAGGTGGGTTCCCAAAAAAGGCATGTTGAAAAGTTGGGGCAATAATAAGTTAAAAATGACCAAGTTATGCCGATAAGTTCAAAACTCCATTGACATACATGAAACTGCATACCTGATTTCCTCATTTCATGGTCCAGCATTGAAGAGAGAAAATGTATCTCCAGTACAGAGAGGATTACAGCTTTGGAGCCCCAGTAGGTAAGTAAGGGTTTGGGGGCATGTGGGGTGGTGGGTGCTGAGTGTGAGGGTCAGATGGAGGACAGTAATGGCTACAGCAACATACATCGATAGATGTTTTTTTTTTTACAGAGTGATTGGGCTGGCTCTCTCCTTTGAACAAAACAAAGTTTCCACCAAGCAAGCCAGAACACTATCTGCAAGGGGCTCATCAATACTGATGAGCCTCTTGCAGACTGCTCTGCATTGGAGTAATAGTGTCACACCTCTCAAAATCCACTCTCATAGCAAAATGTTCACTGTGCATGCACACATGGCAAACGTAAAAAGGGATGTCAACTGAACGTAAGTTCAATAGTGCAAACTGGACAGGTATGTTGGAAGAGTTATATAACTAGGACTGGAAAGTTGAGTAATGTAATAAGGACACTGAAACTTGTTGCCTACTGTTTAGGGAGAAAATGTTATTATTACAAATACATACTGTATCCAAAATATCTCTATTTAATAAAAATGGAAAACTTCCACCATGATCTAACAAGAACCCTGCAAAGCTTATCTCAAGGAAGAAAGGAGATTATCGGTGGGTGAAAAGTAATCCCTCAGTAGCAAACAAATAAAAAGTTAAAAATAAATTTTGTGAACAATAAATTAAAAATGCAAAATTGGCACTTGCGAGTAAATGATCTGGGATTGCCAGAAATACCAAGGCATGCTTACACTATGTCAACTCCAAAAATATTGTAATATCTAACATTTGTCACTTTGAAATCAATAATACCATTATCACTAGTGAGGAGGATATACCGGACAAAATAAATTCATATTTTGCTTTGGTCTTAACACACAGTACTTCATTTTTAGTATTGATAATGATAAAGAGGGTGCTGTTAGTTGCAGTATGAGGTTAGGAAAGCTGAAATTAAAAAGGCATTGTTGAAACTTGATAGTTCAAAATCCATTGGGTTGGGCAGCGTAATGCCATGACTGTAGAAGGACTTAGCTTGAACTACAGTATCTCCCTACTGTAGTGTATAACAGTACTCAGTTGGTAAATATAGGAGAGTTTACCCAGGACTGGAGGAATGCAGAAGTGATATCACCGTTTAAAAAGGGAGCAAAAGATAACCCCAAGAATTACAGACCTATTAGTATTACATCTATTGTATATAAAATGGCTGCAGGTAGTGTTTGTGCATTCTTGAATAAGGAGGAATAAGGAGCTGGTAGCTCTAAAAATGTCAGATATACATCAACATGGTTTTGTGCAAGGGAGGTCATGTACAACTAACTAAGCTGTATATATATATATATATATATATATATATGTATGTGTGTGTATTTTTTTTTTTTTTATGAAGAGCGCCTTCCACCAGGTTTCAGCCCTGGACACGGCCCTCGATCTTCCACCTTCTGTCTTGAACCATGATCCTCCGGTCACCCCCGGCTTTCTCCCTAGAGGGCGGGACTGCGGAACTGGCTCCCTTTATCCAGCCCGCAGAGCCATTATCTGGTTGGGGGATCCGGTGACAGAGGCTGATCAAAGCCCGGGGAGGGCTTGATAGAGGTGGAAGTTCCCCTGATTTTCTTGGTGTTTTTCGCCCACTGGAGAGCTGGACGTGCAATGACGTCAGTGCACCTACGTGCAGACGTCCACCAGCTCTCCCCCCATTAGCTGCACCTGCTACTGTCAGACACCCAGCCTCCGCTGAGTATCACTGTAGCATGGTGCATGTCCCTCACCCACCCCGAAGGAAGGAGAGCTGTCGCGGGATGCTCAATTCTTCCTTCCCCCCACCAGCCCCGGTGGCCCGAGTCCATTCCCGATCATGGGTCACTGGCACAGCGTGAGATGTGGCATCCAGTGCCTCAACCCTCAGTGCCACCAGGCTGGCTATAATCTGTATATGTATATATATATATATATATATATATATATATATATATATATATATATATATATATATATATATTTGTTGATGTGCCTTATATAGGTAGGTAGATATATACAGTAGGTAGATAGGTAGGTAGGTAGAAATAAAAAAAAAGGCAGCTCACAGAATACCAAACTGGCAGTGCAAAACAATTAATAGCAAATAAAAAGTTCCTAAAGCATGCTTAGCACCCTGACATTATGTGCCATTCTTGACCCCCTCAGGCAGTGTCAGAGCAGCAAGTTTGTTTTATTCTGAGGTCAGGAAGCCAGTCTTCAGCATGGTAATGGAGCTAATGTAGTGGAATTCATTGAGGCAAGTACTGTATGTTAAATTAGTTGTATTAGTTCCCTTCCATACCTTAAGGCACCTAAAATACATGGCATGAGAAATTTTTGTGGACAGAAACAACAATACTGAAGCAATCAAAAAAACATAAATAATGGACAGCCATTAAATATCTAAACTGAAAATAAATTTTAGTAAACACAGCATGATTTAATATATAACAGAAATGGAGTTTTTAAAACTATGTTAGTTTTTTTAGTATACCCTCCCTAGCCTCACCATTATACAGAAGCTGTTAAGAATTTGGTGGGGTTTGCATCAGTGACAGATAGTGTTTTGCACCACATAGCACTACAGATGCATTTAGATATAATTCAGTAGTATAGGTTAGGTCCTAGGTAGTAGTACTGTAACTTGCTTTATCATCATTTTTATTTATTTATTTATTTGTATTTCGGATGACACCTTTGAGCCGAGGGCTCTTTTACAAAGGTTCCATGTCAAGGCAATAAGGACAATAAGGTACAAAACATAACATGATCATTACAATGGAACTTACAAAAAAAAAGACAAATAAGGTTACAATAATAGCAGCCAAAGGCATTGTCAAGGAATTGTGTTGCAAGTTAATTATACAGTACAAGTCATAGGTGGCTCAGTGAAGCTTTGTTAGGAGTGGGTTAGTGGGAAAAGAGAAAGAAGAGTGGTGGTGAGGGGGTGGTATGGGAGACAGAGGGTGGGAGAGGGGAGAAATGGGGAGGGCATTGCGTTGGGTATGTGGTAGATGGGAAACAGCAAGGGAGGAGGAAAGGGGGGATGAAAAATAAAAGGAGGCAGATTCATCCTATATCCAGTAGTGGGGGGTAGGAGAGGTGGAGGAGCTGAGGCAGTGAGGAGGGATGCTTGAGGGTAGCATATAGAAGCAATTGTCAGAGGTCCTATATCAATGACAGTGGCTTGCATCATACAGATTCCATGGCGTGATGTGTGCAAAGTAATGTCTCCTTCTTCATCTATGTAGCTACAGTATAATGAAGGGGAAAATGTTGCAGTCCAGGTGGTGCTGGTGATTCCAGTACTAGTATGAAAAAGACAGGTATTTATTTCTTACTACTTTAAAATTGTTTTTTGGGAAAGGCCAACTGAGCAAAGACACATTTCTAGGTCTAGCCCAAGGGAATGACTTACAGTCGGATGGAAAGATACAGTAAACAGGCATGCAGTCATGCATAAACCAGCTATGTGCACAGCTAGGCAAATAAATACACAAGGCCAGAAATAAACAAACATCAGCAATAAACAAAAGTTCACTATAGCCCAATAATAAAAATTCAAAGAGAGCAACAAAGTGTTATACAAAAGGCTACGGAAATATAACAGCAATGACCAAGTACAATAAGCAAATAATTATTTACATGTCAAGGTAGTTATAAGGGAAAAATACAATATATGTTATAGTTTGGCAGGTGGGAGATGGGGACAGGTGGTCAATGGAACAGGAAGAGTAACAAGGGGAAGGGTAGTGCAACTGCAAGTGGTTTAATTTCCGGAGTGGACTTTGTTCTTCCCTAGACTGAATGCAACACTGTGCTCATAGGGCTTCAACCAGCACCATAACTAAGAAACCAACAGTACTGACTCTAGTGCAAGACAGATATGTACTGTGGCATGCTTGCTCTACAAAAATTCTGAATTGATGGTGCTGCTGAGCTGAAAGCAAATGAAGTGTGAGGTGGATCAACACATGATGATAGTGATGTAACCACGGTTTGGGTGATGTAGATAACACCAATCTGGAAATCTGTCTTCCACCACTACCACCTTTCAAATAGCGAACTGAACTGAAGTGGAGGAGGAAGAAGAACATGAAGATCACTCAATCACATACACAATTGTATGGTTTGTCCTTCAGGATAGCTTTGGGTGAATCATCATAATATATTACCTGGGCTTGACCATTCCCACAACTCCATCATTAAAAAACATCAAACTGGGCTACACACTGGACAACATGGTGCTCAACATTATATACGTAGGCTAAACAAGGAAAATTAAATTGGTAGTCACCCTTCACAGAGTATGAACGACCCAGTGTAGATGTACTGTATTATGCAGATCCTTATTTGATACATAAATAAGGTGCATATATGTTACATTTTGCACCTGTGCCTGGTACTTTTTCAAGGATTACATGTGTCATTGCTGAATATCCTTATATACCACCTATTTAAAGAGATACACCATAATAAGGTCTTGTTTAATGCTTATACTCCAAGCCTGTTTTTACATCAGCTGCCAAAAATACATGTGCCAAAAACTGTAATGAGCCAAGTGCTATACAAATGTTAATGCAATTAGTATTATAACTCATTTAAAACAAAATTCAACATATTATTATGATAAATATGTAATATCCACCATTTTAGGATGGCTGTTTAATATACTGACACACTCTGATTTTACTGCACAGTTGGTTCTCTCTCAAACAACATTTCCAGTGGCCTGGTCTGTACTGCATCCAGTACAATCATATGTCATACACTCAATTCTCTGATGCCTGTTGGCCTTTTCCTAACCTTGATGTGCTGTGATTTACCAGTTGCAGCTATTAGTGTGTGTACCACCATTATACACCATAATGCAAGTCTGCCAGCCTGCCAGCTTCCTAAACCTGACAAGTTGAGTTCACAACTTTCCATTAACTACATAAAATGGTGAATGTGGTGGGGGACCATTGTTCCAGGCCTGGCCACCAAGGGAAGGCTAGTTTTTTTTTTTTTTTTTAATTTCCTACAACCTTTTTCTTTCCAAATACTGAATAATATATACCATAAATATTTGGGCCCTGGAATATAAGTACTTGTCAAAATCCCATGAGATGGTATTTTAATACTTATTGTAAATCAGAGAATAAGAAATTATTTGGAAATTTGTCCCAGAGCGCATTATAGCTGCACGAGGTAAACTACCAGATAACTAAGAAATCTGCCAAAGTATGAACAGTGCAATTAATGTACTATCTGAGTAACTCTAATTATCTTAAACACAAACTATTAAACATTGATCCAGCAAAATAGTAGGTACCCTTTGGGTGTTAATTGAAGTTTTCAGGAAATAGTGCAATCTTTTCATGTAGGTATATGCTGTAGAAAGATTATTGGTCCTTCTACTAGTTCACTGCAGGCAATGTCTTCTCTTCCTCCTCTTCAGTATTGATCTATTGCTTTGCTCAGCTCAGAGTCCTGAACAATCTCCAAGAAGCTTGCTCCTGTGTGCACATTCACATGTACACAGAAATGCAGTGTTGTTCCTCAGTGAGCCTTTAACCTAGGGTATGGGAGGGAGCACGTCATAAGCTGGAGTTTGACAAAATTCAGAAGTGGTTCCACATTAACCAGCTTTTTATGATAAAAAGTCTCCGTGACCCTTAGTAGCAGACTGAGTCTTGCCAGGATCTGTAACCCTGTGACCTTCAGAACCACAGATGGCTATGGGTTGAAGGCTTTGCTCTCCTTTAAATCTCTTGGCATCTGGTTAGACTAATACCTAGATTTCTCCAGACACATAGATGCCATCCACTCAAAACACCAAGCCAAACTACAGAGATGCAATGCACTGCAACACATTTTACATCCCTCTCTAGGTTCACCCTGAGATTATTCTCAAACTGATCCTTCCAATATTTAATAATGGTGATGAGGTACACTATGCAGCCTTTAGATCCAGTCTTGCCCAGCTGGACCCAATCTATCACTCCTCTCATTTTTCTGTAAACATCCAATCCCATACCCACCCATGCTGCAGTCTCTCTACTACAGCCTTTCACTTCCCTCTACTGAAGGATGACACCATTATTACTCTGCAACTGTAGTGTCTACATTCTGGCAATCTGCCCTCCACTGTTATTGAACCTCCATTCTCTCTCCCTTTATCCCATCTATCTACTCCCTCAGGAACTCTGATTCCCATCTCTTCAAATCTCCCCATTTGAAAACCTTTGCTGGATAAGTCTCCCTTTCCCACAGACTCCTCCACCTCTGGAACAACCTCACTTCATCTGTTTGCTACTACTTCTCTCCCTTCTCCCTGAAAGCCATTCCCCCATAAGCTCACAGATGACTTGTGATCATGTACCTAGATCATTAGTATGAGGCACTGGTGTTCACCCTGCCTCCTTCTCTGTCTCTTGGTATCTCATCCAGGCCCAGTATGTAGTCATGCTCCCTTCTGCACAAATACAGATTTGCTAAATTTTGAGCAAATGTGGCTCCCATAGCAGTGCGAAGGATTTGCAGAAAATGCAGAAGTTTAAACTGCTTTAAATATTTGTATATGTGCTATTTTGTACCTGTGAAGCCTCTGTGCTGCCTGCACTGAATTGCAAACTGCTCCTATAAATGGACAATATATAATGAACTGCTGTGCTTGCAGTAAGCACCATGACAAAGTGTATAGTAAGGCACGTGAATCATTGGTGTGGATGAGATTAGTGCTTACTCATCATTTTTAGACTGGGGTTATATTTTAATAAAAGGACATCATTAAACTTCAGGTGGAAACATGAGTAGCATGCTCACCTGCCAAACCATACCTTTATTTGGTCATAGTGCAAGCAGGCATCTCTGAAGTGTCACTTATAGTGACACAAAATGTTACTTACATCAGTGAAACAAGTGGGTGGTGAGCAAGAAGCCTGCATGATCTAGTGGAAAAATGTAATGTGCACCTTGATGAGATAAAAACAAGCTTCTGGATTTACATTTTGGTGCTCTGATGTGGTTTGTCAGGTGAGTGTGCTACTATTTTTCTACCTGGACCAGGATTCACAAAAAAATGCAAAGTGCAGCGCAATCATTTGTGTGGCACCCCACGGTTGTGCTGGTAGGAAATCAGGCTATTTACCATCAATAGGAGCAGACGGGGCAACGCTAACCCAGGCAAAGCACCAGGAACCACAGTAGAGCTGTCCCCACAGCCAGCCAGGAGAATGGGCCAGCAATAATAGTGCACATGCGTTAAGCTCCTATTCACTAAGAGAGCCATGCAAATGAGCCCATTGGGCATGTAAGGTGCTATTGGCCATTAGCACACCCATTATTGGCCCATTGCCATGGCCAGTGGGTGGCTTAGCATGACCCCCTCTCACCAGCCCATGCTCCACACAGCCGCATCCCCTGGTAGTCTAGTAGTGCCCTCTCCCACCCTGATCACTGACATGTTAAATTAAGTTTCCATAGTGTAGTGTCCCTCCCTGGTCCCCAGTCTCCCACCGATATAGAAAGATAATTTTTCCATGTTCTCGTGTCCTTCCCCCTCTCCAGTCTCAAATCGGCCTTCATATGCAGAAATATATTGTATCCCTAGCAGTCGAGTGTCCTTACTCCCACCCAGTCTCCAGTCACCCTCCCATATGCAGAAATATGTTTCATCCCTGGCAGTCTAGTGTCCCGCCCACCTCCCCGGTCTCTGATGGCTGTCCTATATGAATAACTAATGTTATCGCCGGTAGTCCAATGGTTCCCCCCCCCATCTCTGATAGCTGTCCCTGATAAAGTACATATCCCTGGTAGTGTAGAGGACTCCCCACCCAGTCAGACATAGACCTCAATCTCACTCCCCCCAACCCACCCCCGGCCAGCGACCAGCATAGCCCTCCTCTCACCTCCATGGCTGCACCCATTGAGCTCACAATGAGTGCGTATATAGTATGTGCTCACTGTGAGCTCTGTCAGTGGCCATCCATGAAGGTGAAAAGACAGTTGTGCTGGTCACCAGCAGGGGTACGGGTTGGGGGGGGGAGTTGGATGGGGGTCTATGACTGGGTGGGGGTTCCACTAGACTTCCAAGGATATGTTCTTTATCAAGGATGGTGAACAGAGACAAGGGAGAGGGACCACTGGATTACCAGGGATAACATTAGTTATTCATACTGGACAGCCATCAGAGACTAGGGAGGTGGGGAGGGATACTAGACTGCCAGGAGGAAACATATTTCTGCATATTGGAGGGCAATTGAAGACTGGGGAGGGGGGAGGACACTAGACTATGGAGAAATGATATTTTTAAATTGGGTGGTAGATCGGGGACTGGGGAGGAACACTACAGTATGGAAAAAGGATTTTCAATATTGGGTGGAGATCTGACCAGGAGGGATACTACACCATGGAAACTTTTTTATTAATGTTGGGTGGGCAATCAGGGACCGGGTGGGGCTGCAGTACCTCCATCAACCTTTAGGTTGTGCAGATTACTGCCAGGTTTTTGTCTGTAGTAATTTCTCCATGCAAGGGCCTTCACAAATGTCCCTTGTGTGGAACAAAAACTGAATGGTACTGAGGGGATATGCAGGTCCCCTCCCCTTCTTTTGCACTGTGGCCCCCATCCCAACTTTGCCTGGGTGCAAACACAGTTTGCCTGGGAAAACTGGGCATTGTGAATACCAACTTTGGGCAAAACCCAGTTTGCCCAGGGCAAACTGGGTTTGCACCTGGGGAAAGTTTTGTGAATCTGGCCCCTGAAGTCTTGAACCTGTTCTATGAATATAGCACTCACACTCTTGATGTTTCCCCTCATTTGAGTGTTGATTCTGGGCATTATTTAAACTTTTTCACATGTCCTTTTTATGTTGTCTTGCTCAGGCAGTGCAGACAACATATTGTGGTTGCTTCAGTGGAGAAGCAGGTTTCAGAGGTGTGGTCCTGCTGCAACCAATGGCGCCACTGCTTTTTGTGGCTGGGATCTATGACGCCAATGGCATAGCATGCTGTCTATGACAGCAGTTCAGAAAATGTGCCACCACCTTGAAAGAAGTTAGCCGCTGCAATCAGAGCATGCCACCGGGAGGTCCCTGCTTGCAGCAGCCAATTACTGCTTACCTCGTCTGGTGTCCTCTCAAGCAACATGGCGGTAGCTTCCCGTCAGCTTCTCATACTCCCCACAGAAGCTGGGGGATAGCCGCTGCCTGACACAATCCCTCTGAAAGCTGATGGGGGTGCCCTATCCCCCTGTCGGCATGCTCCCTCCTAAGTTAATTTGCCGATGGGGGTGCTCAATCCCTGTTAGCATAATGTACCCCCTCCATGTCTTGTGTGCTGAGGGGGTGCCCAATCCTCCTTGGCTCATTTGACCCCCCCAACTCTGTATGGCC
The DNA here is from genome assembly GCA_016271365.2 of Neoceratodus forsteri. Classification (NCBI taxonomy): domain Eukaryota; kingdom Metazoa; phylum Chordata; order Ceratodontiformes; family Ceratodontidae; genus Neoceratodus; species Neoceratodus forsteri. The sequence goes on along the minus strand of CM028133.1, from coordinate 589,905,220 downwards.
AGCAGGGGTGCCCAATCCCCCATCAGCTACAGTCACCCCAAAAAAAAAATACTCAGGTGGCACACTGGGAGCCCACCCCAGCGTGCTAAATGTCCCTATAGAGAAAAAAACTATCCCACAATTTTTTTTTACCCTGTAAACAAGAAAATGGTCCCTCATTGAGTCTGTGGCCCCTCCCCAACCCGCACCCACCCTTTGTGCACTCTGCTTCCCAAACCTCCCTCACCTCATACTTACCTCCGGAGCCCAGCATCATGATCTTCAGTGGACCGGGAACACATCTGCACTCTTCAAAGCCGACCACGAAGTGAAGAAATGCCAGTAAGCTGTATAATGGCATAAATAGGTTTTTTTCAACTTTGGTGCATATCTCAGGCATTTTTAGGAATTTTGGCCCCAAATTTTCAGCATGGGGTTTCTGGGACCCCTCCTTATGAATTCAGTCACTGTCATGGTGTTATTCGGTCCTGAAAGGTGATTTTGCGGTCACTGCGTAGAATCACCTTTTGGGACCAAGTAACAAAATGACAGTGTCACTGTTCATGAGGTGGCCTCCCAAAAAGCCTATGTTGCAAATTTGGTGAAAAAATTCCAAAAAACTACTATGTTATGAGCATGCGCTGGCAGTTTCCATGCACACTCGTAACTTCGCCAGTTTGTAATATTTTCACTCCAGATTTTCAACATTGGCATTTTTTCACACCCCCTTATGAACAGTGCAGCTGTCATTTTTCACATCCTGGCTGAAATATGTTTTTGCAGTACTGGTGCAGAATAGCGCGGTCGCTGTGGTAAATCAATGTTTGGGAAAGATTATGAACATCACAGTGGCACTGCTCATGAGCAGAGGTCCTAAAATGCTTATGTTGAAAATTTGGGGACAAAAGTCCATAAAATGACTATGTTACAAGTATGCATTGAGCAGTTTCCACATGCACTTGTAACTTGACAATTTGTAACATTTTCACACAACATTTTCAACTGTTGGTTCGGCAACCTCCACTAGTCCTCTTCAGATGGTTCTATACAATGCCAGATTGACTAGGAATAAGACCACAATTATTGCAGACTTGATTTCCTCATTCAGTCTGACCTGCATTACAGAGACCTGGTTGGGGGGTGTCACAGGACCAGTTTTTGAGGCATCTGTCCCAGCTGGGGTCCTCTGTTGTGCACTGCCCAAGGAGGGAATGCAAGGGTGGGGGTGTGACCATCTGTTTTAGATCTGACCTGAACTTCTCTGTCCACCCAATGGGTTCCACTTCATCATTTGAATATATGGCCACATGTGGGGAACCAGGTGCAGGCTGCAGAATCCCTCTCATAAACCAGCTTCCAGGGTGTGAGGAGGAATTTCTGCAGGAAGTCACAAACTTCATCACTGATAGGGTGTTGGAGTTGCCCAGATGGTTGATTCTGGGTGACTTCAATGCCTGTATTGATGATGAACTCTCACATTTTGGTTATGAGTTCTTCCAGACAATGACTTCTCTGAGCCTCACACAAACTGTTGCTTCTGAAACCCACAGCCAATGTCACATCTTGGACTTAGTGTTCTCACTGGTGTTTGAGGTAAGTGACTTCAAGATTGATCCGGTCATCCAGCCCGATCATTGCATGGCAGAGTCCTCATTCAGGGCCCCTCCTGTTAGTCCCTTCCCTGTTGAGATGGTCCACTACCGCCCTTTGAAGGTGTTATCCCTAGGTGGCTGATGGTGGTACTGGACCTTTCTGGTGTGAGTGTTGCTTGTGTGACAAGTACATGTGAGGCGGTAGCAGCCTATAATAGTGCTGTCTCCAAGGTACTCGACTCTGCCGCACCAGTCCATATATGACCCAAGCCTTCTTACTTAAGACCCCCATGATTTGATGAGGTTCTCAAGAAGACAAAGACCAGGAGTCAGAGGTTAGAGTGCTGTTGGTGGAGGTCTTGTTCCAAGGAGGACAGACTGGTGTTGAGAATTCACTATGGTGAATATCAAAGGGCAATTAATCATAAGAAGGCAGTGTTCCTGTCTGGGGAGATTGCTGCAGGAAGGAACAGACTGGCTCTGCTTTTTTGGACAGTAGACAGACTACTCCATCCTGCCTGTCTGCAGCCAAAAAGAGCAGTTTCAGTCACTTAGTGCAAGGAGTTGGCTCTGTTCTTCTCTGATAGGGTGTCCTCCATTAGGGGTGGGGTCTCTCCAATGGGGAAGGTGCAGCCATGCAGTGGTGAATCACATGTCTCTATAGGCACTCCTGTTGTCTGGGGTGAGTTTAGGCCAGTGGGGGTGACAGAGGTATGCAAGGTGATTTTGAAGCTGTGGTCAACATACTGTGAACTGGACCAAGGCAAAACCTGTCTCTTAATGGGATGTGTTGAGTCTGTTGGTCCAGTGTTCACTGAGATCGTCTGGTGTTCTCTTTCTAGGGACTTTCCCCAGCATCCTGAAAGAGGGACTGGTGAAGCTCCTCCTAATGAAACCATCTCTCGACCCTGACATCTTGGCAAATTGTAGACTAATCTATAACCGCCCCTTTTTGGATAATGTTATCAAGAAAGTAGTGGCTCTGCAGCTTGAGGCATACCTTGCAGCTTATGACATCTATAAACTGTCCAGTCTTGGTTTAGGTCCAGGCATAGCACCAAAATGGCATTAGTCAGGGTGCCGAATGATCTAGGGTGAGAGATAAAGGGAATCAAATCTATACTCATTCTCCTCGATCTTTCCTCAGAATTTGACATTGTGGATGATGTAGTGTTCCTGGATTGCCTAAGGGAGCTCTCTAGACTCACTGGTACTGTCATCATCTAGTTGGATTCCTTTCTCACAGGTAGGATATAGATGGTAGTGTCTTGTGGAGTTCCCCAGGGCTTGATCTTGTCATCTATATTGTTCACAGTGTACATGGTTCTGAGTGAGATAATTAGACAGTACAGCTTGGGTATTCACCGTTATGCAGATGACACCCAGCTATACATGTCATTTGCTCACAGGATGAGTGATGCTGTGGAGGTGCTTAATAAATATCTGGCCGAAATCCAGAACTGAATGTCCTCTAGATAGCTGAGACTCAACCTTGAAAAGATGGAGGTGCTAGTGATTGAGCCTGGTCACCGTCCAGGATTTGGGTGCAGCCGGCTTGAGAACAGGGTTATTCCTTAGCTCTACTCCTTTGGCTGCATCTACTATAATGAAAAATCTGGGTGTCATCCTTGATGATAGATTTACACTTGAAGATCAGGTGTAGTCTGTTGTACTGAGTGTTTTTTTCCTCCTTAGGAATGTCGCCCGGAACAAAGCTTTAATTCTGCTTGATGACCTGCACTCACTGGTTCACTCTTTTACGATGTCTAGACTCGACTAGTGTAAAGTTCTTTACCTCGGGCTCAATGGAGGGGTTCTCCATCACCTACATCTTGTGCAGAACACAATGGCCAGGTTGCTGACGGGTCTTCTGATGTCTTGTCTTGCAACCCTGGTCCTGCATTACCTGTACTTGATGCTGATGAGATGGAGAATCACCTTCAAGGTGGGCATGCTAACCTATAAGGACCTATGTGGATTGGGCCCTGGAATTCTGAGTGACCTCCTGACTTCTGTCCATCCTTTACGTGCCCTCCACTCCTCCAACGAAGACCTCCCAGTGGTTCCTAGGGCCCAGCTGAAGACCTCTGGAGAGTGATAATTTGAGGTGGTGGGCATAGCCCTGTGGTACTCTCTTCCAAGATCCTTGAGGAAGGTTCCATCAGTGGAGGTGTTTAAGCGAGGCCTGAAGGCACATCTTTTTAGAGAGGCATTTGAGAATTGTGTATGAGTCTTAGAAATAGCAGATTGCTGAATTATTTATTTTACACAAGGATGTTATTTAGGTACTGCTGTTGCTTGTTACTGATATATGTGTTTATATTAATGTATGTTATTTATTTCTAGCTTTTGCCTGCCTGTACAGTCTCAGAGCCTCAGGGATAGGGCACTTGATAAAAACAAAATTTACTTACTTACTTACACTGTCTTTACCATTCCACAGTGTTTGGTGTCATCTGCAAGCAGGCAGATTTTGCCCTTTTTGCTGTCTCCAGTGTCAATAATGAATATATTGAACAACACTGGGCCAAGCACCAAGCTCAGTGGGACACTACTGGTGACTGCCCTTGAGCCTGAGAGCTCCACCCCACCACCACCATCTGGGTCCAGTACTTCAATCAGTTTGCCACCCAACCAGTGAGCTTCTCCCCTATCTCCAGATCCTCTAGTTTTCTGATCTACCTCCTGTGGGACACTGGGTCAAAGGCTTTGCTGAAGTTCAAGTAAAGGATGTCAGCCACTTGGCCCTTGTCTACTGTTATTGTTACCCAGTTAAAGAAGTTGATCAGTTTTGTTTGGCAGGCTCACTCTGCCGTGAAGCCATGCTGTCTCCCATCCTGGATACCATTTTCCTCTAGCAAGCCAACCAGCCTTTCCTTCAAGATGGCCTGCATGAGCTTGCCCACGATCGAAGTCAAGCTGACTGGCCTACAGTTTCCCAGATCATTTCTGGGCTGGCAGTTGTGGAGTGGCACCATGTTTGCTGTTCTCCAGTCCTGTGACACTACTTCTGACTCCAGTGAACTATTGATCAGGTCCATCAGAGGATCTGCTATTTCCACTGCCAATTTCCACTGCACCATGGGATTAATACCATTTGGCCCTGAGATCTGTCTACCTTAAAAGTCATTAGAAAATGGGCTTTTTATTTGGAGGCATCTGATTGGCTGGTACTCATTCCACAGGGGTACATTAACTTTCAATAGATGCCCACCAAATAAAAAGTGCCAGCCAAAACCTGCCTTATGCCCAGCCTAGTATCCTTGTGCCCAGCCTGCTTCATCATTGGCTGAAGCACTGGGCACAAAACGTCAAACTGCCGCCATTTTTTTTAAAACATTTAGCGAGAGTCACACCACCACCACCACCACCACACACACAAACACTACTTCAACGACACAGCAGCCAGTAACTGAGAAAAAAAAATAATACTTGTTTTGCAAGCTTTAAACCACTCCCTCTGCTTTTTCCCCCTCCTAAGAAAAATGACTGCTGCCTCCCACTCACTCAGTTTCACCTGACGGCCACCACGAAATCAGCCCAATAAACTGACAACATTTACCAGAAAACTAGCACGATCTTTTCTCCCTATCTTTCAGTTCCTCTCGTGACCAGTGTCACTGCCAATTCCCTCTCTTCCCGAGAATCAATACTGACTTAAAAAAAAAACGGCACGCCTGCAGAGCAGCAAGCATATTTTTTTTTACCCTGCGGTCCAGTCAGACAGCTGTTCTATAGATGTCCCTCCCGCCCCCGGCCTGCTCCGCTCCTGTACTCGATCAAACAAGTCTGCTGGACAACACAGTAAAGCTTCTTGCCTCAGCGAGTAACCCATCCCTACCCACAAACAAACATCCCTTCAAGTGGGAAATAAAATAACATTTCTTTTCGGCAACTGCTGCTGCCATCCATTTCCACTCACCTCGGTCTCTCCACATGCTCCACAAATATCCCGACTGCATATTGGAACCCGGTCAAGCCACTCCACATTCAGGACATGCAGCAAAAAACAATAATCATTTACAGTTTCAGCGGCAGCTAGAAAAAGTGCACTTTAAATTTAAAACTAACATCCTGGTCCTTGCACCTCATACCCTCGCTCTGCACTTCCTGCCTTTGCGTGGCAGAGGCTAACAACGTTGCAACTTCTGATTGGGGCAAAAAAAAATATGTCAAGACAGACAGAAAACTGCTTTATTTTTAAAATAACAATGGGAAGAACTGTATTAGCTCTGTAGTAGTCGTAGTGGGTGGGGGGGCAACAAGACATGGAACAGCACAGAAAAGGAGGGACTACTTTACAGCATAAACATTTAAATTTCATTTCACTCTGTTTTTTCAATTTCTTTTTACATTTTATTAAATCTCACATAAAAATGACACAGGCTTCGGGCTTTATTACGGCCCTGGCCGGTCCGGTATTGCCCAATACTGCCCACCCTGTTGGGCATTATTCCTTTCATACTCCATTCCTTACCCTGTCCTTGCTGATCCTTTTATCCAAGCACCCCTTCCCCTTCCTCCCTATCTCCTCCTTGTAGTACTGGACCATTCTTCTCCTTTGTAAAGGTAGAACAAAATTATTCATTCAATACTTTCTGCCTTGTCCTCATTACCTTCCGCCCACCCAGAAGCACCTTTCTCATTTGATAATGCACAACTTGGTGCTGCACAGATAATAACATTATTATTCACAAGGGTGTGGTGTATGTATATACAGTATATGGAACCCAAACAAACAGAGAGAAAGAAATAAGTGCCTCAGCTGGAATTTGAACCCAGGCTGTCCAGATTACCATTCTGGTTGTTCAACCAGCTGCGCCGCTAAAGCAACTGGAATCCTGGGTCTCTCAGATGCACCTTACACCTTTTCTAATCCACCACCTAAAGTTGCACGGATAATATACTTTGAATTTACATGGATGTGATGTGCATTTAAATTTCCACGTATCTAGATCTAAAGGTAAACTGTTTTATAGGCAGAGAAATAGTGTCACAAAATTTCCCCAAAAATAAAATGCAGACATTGAGCACTTATTACTTCAAAACTACTCATACAAATGTAATGATATCTGTCATGTCATGCCACCTAACAACAGTATGCTAAGTGGCATGCCTCTAGTTCAATAGATCACTGAGTTAAGAGCAATTTAACACATTTCAAAAAGTCCACAAAATAAAGCAACATTTCATGGAATTTCACAGAAATTCATGAAATTTCATCAAACCTCCACAAATTTAGAATTTTATAAATTTGCACAACTGTATGTAGCCTGATGTCGTGTCCCAATGGGCTACTTACCCCTGCCAGCCTGGGAGTGGGTCCTAGGGTGGTAGCCTGGGTAGCAAACTGGCTGCACAACAGGACACAGAAGGTAATAGTGAATGGAACACATTCCGAAGAAAGGGGGGTTACTAGTGGAGTACCTCAGGGCTCAGTAATGGGTCCAGTCCTCTTTAACATCTTTATAGGTGACATTGCAGACGGTCTGGAAGGAAAGGTATGCCTCTTTGCAGATGACACAAAGATCTGTAACAGTGTTGATACACAAGCGGGGGTAGAAAAGATGAGAAGGGACTTGGCAAGGTTGGAGGAATGGTCAGACATATGGCAACTTAGATTCAATGCAAAGAAGTGCAAAGTAATGCACCTGGGAAACAAAAACCCAGGAGAGCAGGGGCAGTACTAACAACAACAAAAATAACAAAAATGGAAAGGGACCTGGGGTAGTCATATCAGATGACCTTAAGGTTGACAAGCAATGTGAAAAGTCAGTAAGGAGAGCCAGGGGGATACTGGGATGCATAGGAAGGGGCATCACAAGTAGAAAAAGGGAAGTGGTTATCCCTCTATACAGACAGTTGGTGAGACCCCATCTGGAGTACTGTGTGCAGTTTTGGAGACCTCATCTATGCAAGGACATAGACAGGATGGAAGCAGTCAAGAGGAGGGCAACTAAAATGGTGCAGGGTCTGCAGCAGAAACAATATGAAGAGAGACTGAGAGAGCTTAATATGTATACTCTTGATGAAAGGAGGGACGGGGGGACATGATAGAAACTTTCAAGTAGCTCAAGGGAATCAACAAAGTCCAGGAGGGTAGCATCTTTCAGAAAAAGGGATGTGTAAGAACAAGGGGGCACAATTTAAAGATAGAGGGGGGACGGCTCAGGGGTAATCTAAGGACATTTTTTTCACAGAGAGAGTGGTGGATACATGGAACCACCTTCCTGAGGAGGTTGTTGGGTCTAAAACAGTGGGGGAATTCAAACATGCATGGGACAGACATAAGGCAATTATAGTGGGGGGTTGCAGGAAGTAGGCTGTTGGTTAACTAGAATCTGCAGCTTATCCAGTAGGTAGGGAAATGGGCAGACTGGGAGGGCCAAGTGGTCCTTATCTGCCATCAAAGTCTATGTTTCTATGTTTCTGTGTTTCTAACCTCTGATGCATTTGGACCATCTATCTAACTGCACTAGAATGGTAACACACATATACCCAATGACCACACTGGTACCAGTCCCTAATCCAGGTAAGGACCCCACCGTCCTACCATTTAACCTGGGTACCCAGTACTAAGTCACTAAGTTGCAGGCCTGTTATAGTTGCAGCTGAGTTGGCTAGTGTCGCAGCGGCTTGTTGCCTTTGAAAGAAAGTCAAGTTAGCATTCTTTCTTTGGATTACAGAACCTTATTAATCCTGGCTCATCTTGAAAAAGCAAACTTTAAACTTGAACAGTCTGGCCTGATGTTGCACATAGCAGATCTTGGGTTAACTATTTACAGTATTCATAGGGTGGCAGAGGATGGCTCTACCTTCTCATGGTTTTGAAGTCATCATTGGTGTAGAGAAGCTGTAGCTGAGGTACAGACAGGAGCTTTGGCTGACCCCATTTTCACCAGGCTCATACAGCTTGCAGACTGGAACTCTCAGCTTTGGACAGTTGCCCCCTTCTCTCTGGGCTTGCAGTCACAGTCAGGAACAGACCAGGCCGGGAAGGGGGCAGGCATGCTTCAGACCCCAACGTCTATGCTATGCCCCTTAGGGGGAAATCACATGTGGCAGTGCATAGCTGGCACACTGCCCGGCTGACTCCCAGACCAATCTGGAAAACAATCTCTTGCATTCGGCACATTTTACATTCAGCACATTCTGGTTGCTTTAAGTGGTCACAGTTCCTTTAGCCATATGGCAGCATGGCAGGCATGGTTCTTTTGGCTTTCAAGACACAGTCTCTCAACATGGGTGTTTTCCCCTAGGGCTAGGAAGGATTCAAAGCTCATACAATCTCTTTCAGACAAAATCTCTTGTTCTCTCAAAACACAGAACAGGAGCCCAAGGCATGACTCCTAACCAGGATAGCAATTTACTTGTCAGTAATTCACTCTCTCAGAGGCTTCTCAAAGCACAGCCACAGATCAAAATATCAAATGTCCCTCTTGGTTATAGTGGCACTTGCAGCTCCAATTGGACATTTACAGAGTCCTCTCAGGCAACTCCGGGCAAAGCTCTGACCTCAGGATACTTTCCCCGTCATTCTTTTAGGCACATTTAAACAGTCACATTAGGCATTTCACAAAACTGGACCATCCGCAGTCATTCTTGCATTAGATGTCCACCCTATCTCAGGTGCTGATCAAATGCAGGTGCAGACAGAACCTGAGCACCTCTTGACTCTCTGTGCTTTTTGGCCCCAAGCAGGTGTCCAAATATATTACACTTATAAGTAGAATTTATTCACTCAGAATTATCCAGAAAGCTTTTTATTTCCTGAAGTTACAGCTTCATCAGCACTCTCACTGCTGAGGCAGAATGTTCATGCAGCTCTCTCACAGCTGAAGATGAATTCAGGTTTCTACCATATTTTTCCCAAAACATGGAAAGGTAAATGCTAGCCCTGGGGGGCAATGACTGGCAACCCCTAGGTCAGTGACTTCACTTTCTGGCAGCCACTTTCTCTCAGAAGACAGAGCCCTCCTCCCCCTGCAGAGGGGGACCCATTGAACACACTAAGCCCATTATCTTTAGCAGAGGACCAGAGACCCCCTCCTTATGGAGGGTCTCACATGAACTGATCCCAGCCTGAGAAGTCTCTGGGTTTTTGGAGCTCTCTGAGGCTCCTGATTGGCTGAATCCTCTTGCCTGTCCCAAAATGAATATTCATTAGGCCTCCTCGATGCCTGATAGGCCCCCTGTTTGGGCACCTAAATTAGGTCCCTGGTTTTCCCCTACAAGTCCTTGACATAGTCCTATAAGTCTCGGCAAATTTCAAGAGTCTCTGTAATCCATCCTGCCTTTCTGATTGGATGACAGGATGCAAATATGGCTGCAAACACATACAGTCCCCAGGCAGTCCATTTCAGTCTCAACAATAAAGTTCCTGTACAGCCAGGGGAATTCTTTTTTTATTTTAAACAACCCCACTGCTTAAAAGCAGATGCTGTGCCCTCCAAAATGCTGCCCATATTGAATATTTCTACCCAGCCCTTGGCCTGTCACTGCTGCCAAAATATGCAGTCCCCAGGCAGCAGACAGGCAGCTCATACACATTCATGACTCATTACTATTCATTAGTCCCAAGCCCAAAACACACAGCATGATTTGCGTTCTTTATTTAAAATATTCTGAGGCTTCTTCCCAGCCCTGATCCTGGTCACTGGCCCCAAACCTGCGCCCAGTGGAGACCAGGACCAATGGAAAGCCATCCATTGGACCACAGTTGTGGTCGGCAGTCAGAGCACACTTTTGCACATGCACGGCCACCTGCTTGCAATGCAGTGCAATAGAGAAATGTGGCAGCCCATGATCCAGCTTCTTTAGCTCACAGTGGACAAACATTATGTACAGGGACTGTTCAGGGCTTAGGGTACCATAGAGGACCCGGGCCATGGTGATGCCAAATGGGGAAAATAGGAGGCATGCCAGGAGGCATTCAGGAGCATCCGGAGACACTGGGGCATTTAAGGTAAGCCCCCATGGGTGGGGGGGGTGGTGGTTACATGTACTTACCATGAGAACAGACTGTGATGTTACTAATAGCAATTGTAAGATCAGTCACATGCTGTTTGAAAGAATACACTAACATATTCTGCAGACCAATAACAGAAGAAAGTAATATAATCTGAAAAAAACAATTTACCCATTGCAATTTTAAATACAATAGTTTTAAGTCTTTCATTTTAGTAGATACTTGCTCATAAAGCAGTACATATGCTACCACAACTTCAAATACACGACTGACTCACCTCAATAAAAAAATGGGACAGTACAATTCACACCAGCATTGCAATTTTATTTCAAAGAAAAGCTCAAAACTATATTCACATCCCTGCCAGATAATGAATATGATTAAAATGAGTCCCTTCTTGAAATAAAATACTCCAGAGGTGTGATGAATTGTCAGAATAAACAGGGAATGGCAGCTTCACTGTGGAAGTATACCCTGTATCGCACACAACAGAGTTACTATTTTCACCTAAACTTGATTACAAGCATTTTCTATAGTTGCATGTAAAATGTTTCCTCGCTAGCAGCTTTGAAATTGTCTTCACAGTTTATCTTTATGCCTAATTCTTTGCAGCTGTTCATAATGTTAGACTGCACATGGAAGTAAGTGCATGAGTATTCTGACTGTACAGCCAGAATAATACAGAATGATTTTGTCATTGCTGCCTTTCTCCACTTAATCCCTCTTGCTGGCCATGTTCCTATGAGTGCCCCATGAAAACAGATGGCAGTAACTGATATGGTTTGTAATTGTGGCCAGTTAATAGCTCAGGATAACAGTGAGACAAGGACTAGCCTAGCCAGACGGTTTCAGGCCAGCTGCTGTTTCTTTAACCCTTTTCTTGCTTTAATTTCTAAAGGAATCAGACTTTACCTACTGCATGAGCACTTCTGTTACAAAACTAGAACTACATTATTTTACATTAATGTTGTGCTTATAGAGTGGATCAGAAATGCTCCACTTGGAATATTACATTATTTCATGCTTTTGTTTTCAAAGACAACAACAGGAGGCCAGTACACAGCATATGCCAAGAATGACCAATTCTGTAAAATGGGCAGGATGTTTTCTATCCAGTTTTAGCCATGATTAACACAGGGCACACCCATTCTCTTCCTACTCCTCTCTTAGTCATGCCCAATGGCACATTTTAATAATTCTTACTAGCATGTTTGTTATGCCAGATAACCCTCCTACAGTAAACTCAGAGCTCCTCTCTTATTGCACCTAAAGCAAACATCTTTTGAGAATAATGTTCTTAAGGTTTGTTAGTATCCGATAGAAAAACTAACTTTGAAAATCTATGTTTTCTGTCATAATATATTCTTAGCAAAAAAATATTGTTAATGCACCAGTTAGGGTAACTTAATTCCACAAAAGTAGGGAAATATGGTGGTGGGGTTTCCAACCCTAACTCCCCAACCCCACCCTCCAAGCAGCAATTGGGGGATCTCAGGAGTCTTGGTGAATCAGTGGAGGGGTTTCCCTTGGAGGTGTCAACTCAAATGCTCACCCTCCCTCCTCCCAGCCTATAGCCTCTAGTCCAAAGCACAAGGTACAGCTCCAAGCCAGTGCCTAATCTTACAGTGATATACTCTTCAAAGGTAGAGAAGCATGTCTCGCCACATGTTGCTGACACAATTTGTTGTTGCTTTCTTCATGCAGGGCCCTATGGTAAGAAAGGAGATTAGGTGTGGCATTGTTTGATCAGGGAACAGGGTGGGCATTAGGGCTGTAAACCCCAAGGAAGACTCCACTACTGATTCACCATGCAAAATCCAAATGGGTTCAAGTACAATATAATGAAGACAACTGTCCTCATTGACGCTTTAGACATTCACTGTTTACAAATTCACTGTTCACCATGCCTCTCGACTGCACCACATTACGAGGAACGTTTCTCATTTTACTTCACAAAAGCTCCCTGTTCCACATTGTAAGGATTTGTCCCACATTCAGTGTTAACATTTTAAAGCAAAAATCTATGGTAAATGATGCAAAAAATATATTATTCAATTAATAACAGACTTTCTGAACATGAATACAAACATTTTAACAGTGTTCTGAGCTTCTTAGGTAAAGATTGATTAAGTGTTCCACATTTTGCTCATTTGTTCCACATTTTGAGAGGCAATGTTCTACATTTGGGGGACAAAAGGTTGAGAGGTATGCTGTTCACACATTCAGTCTTTGTCCTTTCGGATCTAAAGGGGCAAAGAGATCTGAAAGAATGAAGACTGCATGTGTAAAGAGAGAATATGTAAAGAGTGAATGTGTAGAAAGGGAATGTGTAAAGAGTGAATGAGGACAGTTGTCTTCACTGTGTGGTACCTGGGCCTGTGCCAACAACCTTGCAGCTTGCTTTCCCTGGCTGGGGTGAGTGTGTGTTGCATAACAACAGCATCCCTCCACCCTCACCCCATCTAGCTGGGTCACTAAACTCACCCCAAAACTAAGCTCACCAGTATGGGATCACAGAGCATACCCCCTGGGCTCAAGACTGGCACTACACACAAAGTTTCTTTACAATTATACATATTTTTTAATTTTGACTGCAAATTTTCAAGATAGTCATTTTATGAATGTCCTTTTAAATATGACTTGTAGCATACTCTGGATTTGGGTCACTGAAAGTCCCTAAAGCACAAACCTGTATCTAATTGTTCAGTTTGCCTGACAGACAAGGACTAACAGGGTTTTTGCTCCAGGTTTGAAAAATTGTGTGTGTGGGGGGGGGGGGTTCGGCTAAGCATTACCCACCTTTTCCAGCCAAATCAGACTTTCAGGCACCAAACTCAAAACTTCTTGACTGCGACTAGCTGAGCAGTATGGTGATTGGACATCTTCAGTTTATTTTGTGTGAAAATGGGTAGTACCCATATGCTCATAAACAGAAAGCACTTTATTTGGTTAAAGTGTCAGCACACACCTTGGACTTCATGATACAATGATTGCAAATATTATTGGTTCTAACTAGCTAGATTTTGTTCACTAGCCATACTTAAGTCTTCCACTGAGCATGCTCAGTCACTGGAACAGTCTTCAGTCTCGTCTCCTCCTACCACCCAACCATCTGCCCCATTTGTGTTCTGGTCTTTTCTTCTGCTGGAAGGAACAAATCTCCTCCTTCACAGCTCCTGCTATTGAACTAGGATTCTGCCAGTTTTCTATTTTTTTTATCAATTTTTTTTTATTCCCATGAAGTTTTGCATTGGTTTTAGACTCCTTGTTTTACCCTCACCATTGGCTTCCTGCTCAGCTGTTATGACTTACCATGGAATGGAAGAAGAAGCTGGGGTGCAAGAAGAGCATTTTACGCAGGTACCAGATGTCCCCAGCTGGCTAACATGGTGCCTGTGTGTACTGATTGGGCCTGGGCCACACTGTGACACATTGCTTCTGTTGAACGTATGACCGTGTGCCAGATTTTAAAGAACAATGACAGGAGGGGATCCAGGGCAAACCAGCAAATGTGTAAGACATTTGTAGCTGAAATTGATGATGAAATTACAGGCCCTGGAGGCTGTGGAAGCTGGTTAACAAGGATGTTCAAGTAGTGGACCTTCTGTTGGTAGAGGAAGAGTATGTGGGTGAAAATCAACATGGGTTTGTCCTGGGGAGATTGTGTCAAACCAACCTGGTTGATTTCTTTGACTGGGTGATGAGATCCCTGGATGGTGGAAAGTCAGTTGAGGTCCTTTATCTGTACTTCAGCAAGGCTTTTGATTCAGTCAGACATGGTAGGCTGATATGGAAATTGAGGAACCTAGGTGTGTGCAAAAAATGGAGGGGTGGGTTGCACACTGGCTTAGCAACAGGCAGCAGAGTGTGGTGATAAGGGGTGAGGTCTCAGTTCACATAATGGTCATCAGCGGGGTCCCACAGGGTTTGATGCTGGGTTCCTATCCTTTTCAATGCGGTCATTACGGACATTGGAGAGGGAATAAGGAGTAGAATGAGCCTGTTTGCTGATGATTCTAAACTGGCAGCTGAGGTGGACAGTGAATAAGAAAGGAGGGCACTCCAGGAAGACTTGAAGAGGCTTGAGAATTGGGCACACACATGGCAGCTAGGATTTAACATTCATAAATGTAGCATTCTGCATCTAGGTGTTAGGAACCCATGGTTTAGCTACTATTTGGGGGGAGATGGTCTCCAAGATGGAAAAAGATCTGGGGGTGATAACTGACACCAAACTGGACAATTAAGCGCAGTACAGGAGAGCAGCTGCAAAAGTAAATCAAATGCTTGGGTGTACCGCTAGGGGGATAACATTTAGGAGCAGGCAGGTTATACTCCTCCTGTACAATTCACTGGTGAGGCTGTACCTGCAGTACTGTGTGCCATTTTGGTGCCTTCACATAAAGAAGGACATCATGCTGCTGAAGAGAGGCCAGAGAAGAATGACAAAGATGATCCATGGTCTGGGGGAAATGTCCTATGAGGAAAGACTTGGAGAGCTGGACAGGTCCTCCCTGGAGGACAGAAGGGACAGGGGAGATATGATAGTGGCCTTCAAATATCTGAAGGTGATCAGTAGGGTAAAAACAAAAGGTTTGCCTCTAACAAAAGGTGAAGGGGGCTACAAGAGGCCATAGTCTAAAACTTGTAGAAGGAAGGTACAGAGGGGAAGCGAGGAGACATTACTTCACAGAGAGGGTGGTGGCACCCTGGAATGCACTTTCAGAGGAGCTGATAAAGATGGAAACTGTACGAGGGTTCAAGAAGGGGTGGGACAGGAAGGGGTGGGACAGGAACGGGGCATGGTAAGGGGAGATAGGAAAGAGAATAGAAGGGGAGTTCTGTGTGGTGGGATTGGGAGTAAGGGGTTAAAAAGTGAAGTGGAGCAGCAGCAGTGAGCTGCATCAGGGCAGATATCATAGACCAGAATGTCTAATTTGCCGGCAACTTTGTATGTATGAATGTATGTATGCACATTATGTAGGTATGTATGTATGTTCGAAATGTCATTTTTGCACCAGAAGTGCAAGAACATGTCTTGTCCAGAATTTTAAAAAAGAACACCTGTTATGTTTATGAGGTGTTGTGTAAAAATGGTTATGTTAAAAGTCGGACATCAAAATATTGAAAATTAGTGAAGTTATGAGTGAATGTTGAAATACTGCAATGTAAACTCATAACCTGAACATTTTACCATATTTGTTCACAAAACATTCAGCATAGTCTTCTTATTACCCCACCTCATGAACCTGGAAGGTGAAAATGTTCAAATTCTTGCCAAAATGTCATTACGCACCCCAGGTGCGAAAGCACATTTTGGGCAGGATTTGAAAAATGATAGCTGTCATAATCATGAGGTGGAGTGAAAAAAATAACTATGTTGAAAATTTGAGGTCAAAATATTGAAAATTACCAAAGTTATGAGTGAGCATAGAAAAATGCAAACATGCGCTCAAAGCTTTGCCATCTTACATATTCTGACACCAAGTTTTCAAAATACAGTAGCCTTTTTATGATCCAACCTCATGAGCAAGGGTGGTGAAAATTTTCAAATTCTGCCCAAAAAGTGATTTCACCAAGTGACCAAAAAAACATCACCTTTCAGCTCTGATTTGCATAATTCCAAAACCACAGGTCATGACGTGGAGTCCCAAAAAGGCCCTTTTGAAAATTTGCAGTCAATATATGCAAAAATGACAAAATCTTCATCAAAGTTCAAAACTCCATTGAAATACATTGAACCACACTTATCTTTGTTTCTCATATCACAGTCGCCAGTTCCAGCAGCAAAATGTGTCTTCAATAGTAGAATAGATCTATGCCATGAAACATGTTCAGGTGAGTGAGGGAGTGTTGGGGATGTGGGATGGTGGGTGCTGAGTGGAAGGTTGAGATGGGGGGGTCAGATCTGTGATGGATGGTTTTCTTTTTTTGCAGAAAAACAACAATGAGGGAAGGTTTTCTTCTTTTCTGGGGGCATGACACTTATATTCCGAAATTGGGGACTGGTAACCCCAGTGCCGGGCAACTGTTCAGCTGCACAGGAGTAGGCATCCCTGTGCTGTCTCCTAGAAAATGGGAATGGGTGGGTGACCTTGAAGGGAGGGGGTCAAGACAAGTGGTACCAGGTGTTGGGCACCTGAGTCCACTTAAAAAATATAAACATATTACAAAACATTAGGAAGGGTGGATGGGCTACCTGGAGGGGAAGCAGGAGAAAGAAGAGATACTGGGGTGGACACCCTGCTCTGACTAACAGATAGATATAGATATAGATATAGATTTAGATATAGATATAGATATAGACAGATAGACAGAGACAGAGAAAGAGAGAGAGACAGAGACAGAGACAGAGACAGGCAGACAGAACAGGGGATTGGAGGTTCACTGCTCTCTTGCAGCATGCAGCATGACTTCCAGCTGTGGCTGCAGAACTCAAGAAAGCCCAACTGTTCTCATACACAGAACATGGGTCAATGTCTCCTCTCACTAAGCTGGGCACCCTGGATTCTGGGGTGCCCAGAAAAGGTATTTCTTGCAATTATTGATAAAAACAAAATCAGAATCTAGCTAAATGGTTTCCATTTGGCTACGTTCAGGTGTTTGTTTTTTTGTCTTTTAAAGAGATTCTTTTTATGTATTTCAATATTTGTGAGTTTAAAAAGAAGGAAAAAATTGGTGTCCATCACAATCTGTATTTTTCCCCCACAACAAGTAAATCATGAAAATAAGCAGTCGCACTGTTTTTTTGTGTGTGTTTTTTTTACCATTTGCATTTATCGGTTAACTCAAAAATCCTTATAACTTTGAAACTGTATAGTATTCTTTCAGGAAACATTCCAAAGACACACCATTGGCACAGGCCCCTTCAACTCTGAAAATTTCCTGAAAAAAATCCACACTGCCTAGGCTGTAGGTGAGAGCAAAAAATATTCAATATTAAATATAGGCTATTTTTCCTGGGTTTTTTTGGCACTCTGTATCTCAGAAAATGAATAGGATGCCATCATGAAACTTTCTATGCCTTCAGATTCTGACAGCATGACTGTGCATGCAGATGGTGTGCTATTTCATCTAAGGATGCCGAGGTTACTTAGGTGCAAAAACTGGGGTTTAACATTAAACAGCCTACTCAATCCTGACTATAGGAATGCTGCTGTGCCCCTATTATATATAGCTATTATTTGCAAAACACTGTGTTAATGGACCAGTAGGGTTCAAGTTAATGCCACAAAAGTGGGGAATGTGGTGTTAGGGTTTCCAGCACTAACTCCCAACCCTTAATACCCAAGCAGCAAAAGGAAAAAACATTAGGGTTTTGGGTCTCCGGAGTCTTGGTGAATCAGTGGTGGGGTCTTTCTTAGGGTTGTCAGCCATAATGCTCACTCTTCTCCCCTAGCATATAGCCTCCTGTCTGAAGCACTAGGTATAGCTCCAAGCCAGTGCCTCATAGTGATACACTCTTTGAAGGCAGAGAAGTATCTCTCACCACTTCTCACCAACAGAATCTGTCATAGCTTTCAAGAGATCACACCTGACCTTGTTTGCTCCGGAGAGAGGGTGGGCATTAGGGCTGACAATCCAAAGAAGACACCACCACTGATTCACCAACACTCTGAAGACCCCAAACCCTAATGTGTTTTCCTTTTTCTGCTTGGGAGGATAGGAAGTTAGGGTTGGAAATCCTAACATCACATTTCCCTACTTTTGTGGCATTAACTTGAACCCTAACAGGTGCAATAATGCAGTTTTTCATAAAGAATTTCCTTTCTTTTTGAGATAATGGAACTGTATCCTCAATCACACAGGTCCAACAGATGCATATGCACAGGCCCCTCTGGGTCCTTCACCAAGGGAAGACTCCATCTGCCTATGGAATTGCAGAGCCTTATGGGTCCTGCAATTCCTTATAGTAATGGATGTCAAGAATTCATAGGTCTGTCTACGGACCACAGAAATGCAGGGCCTTCTGGATCTTGCTCTTCCAAGTGGCCAAAGACACAGATGCACAGTGCAAAGAATCCATCCCTAAGCCAAAGCACTGGGCCCTTTTGCACCCTCTGGCACCCACGGGTGTAGTGGTGCTGGGACCTATGCCACGAGAAGAGTTCTCTTCACTATATGGTACTTGCACTTGTGTGGGCAACCTTGCATCTACTCATCCCAAGCTGGTGGGTGGTGTGTATGACAACACCATCCTCCTAACCTCAGCCAGTCCAGCTGAGTCACTAGACTCACTCCTGAACTATGCTCACAAGCACGGACTCACAGACCACTACCTGTTGAGGTAAAAGCTGGTACTACACCCAGTGTTTCTTTAGTAATTTTTTTTTTATTTTGACCCCAAATTTTCCAGGTAGCCATTTCATGACTTCCCCTTATAAACATGACATGTGGCATGTATTGAATCAACTCCTAATTCTTGCACACACTTGCACAGCTGAACACAACACCTGATTTAGTTCAGTAGTTTGTTGTGCTTTTTCTCAGCAAAGGATGGCCTACTGAACTAAATCAGGTGTTGTGTTTTTGTGCAAGTGTGTGCAAGACTATGGAGTCGATGTTATGTGTAGGGCTGGCTGCCCTTCCTTGCACCTGCCCTGCACCATGGAGACACAGTTTACACAGTTTTGGAACTGGCATGTATGGAATACTGGCCAAAATGTCATTTTGCACCACAAGTATGAAAACATGCCTTGTCCAGGATTTAAAAAGAATGCCTTTTACATTTATGAGGTGGTATGAAAAGAAAATGGCTATGTTGAAACTTTGTAATCAAAATATTAAAATTAGCAAACTTATGAGTGAACATTGACATATTTCAACATTCACTCATAACTTGGTCATTTCACCATATTTGTGCACCAAACTTTCATTATAATCTTCTTATGACCCCACATCATGAATCCAATAGGTGTAAATTTTCATATCCCACCTGAAATGTAATGTCACAGAGTGACTGAAAAATCCTCTTTTAGGATGGATTTGAAAAACAGTCACATTCCTTGTTCATGAGGTGGTGTCTCAAAAATGCCAAAATCTGGTGTAAAAAATATTTAAAAAATGACAAAGTTATGAATAGAAGTTCAAACCCCATTGAAATTCATTGAACTGACTTATTTATTTTCTCATATTGCAGTCACTGGTTCTAGCAGCAAAGCGTGTTTTCAATCTGAGATAGGATCTACATCATGGAACATGTTCAGGCGAGCGAGGGTGTGTAGGGGTTGGTAGGTTCTGAGTGGGTGGCGAGATGTGGTGTATGTGGATCGGGGGTCAGATTGGCTAGAGATAATTTTCTTTTTTTACAAGTAAAATCAAAATGAAGACATTGAGGGATGTTTTTCCTTTTTCAGGTTTAAATTAAATCTTTGTTGGATCTGACACTGTGAATTGGGCACCCCAGTGTCAACTAAACTCCACAGCAGTACCAGGGATGGGAACCCCAGTCTCACCACCTATTCATGGGCAGTGTTGGGTAAGTTACTTTTCCTATTACTTTCTATTATATTTGGAAACTTGTTCCAGGAAGCTCTGTGCAGTCACTAGCAAGGATGGAGAAGTACTAGAAAAACTAATACACCATGCAATTATAGTTACTTACTTCTTTTTATGCAAAAATAATACAAAAAAAATCTATAACAGATGACATTTATTTGAAAGTAATAGGTTAGTTACTAGTTACTTTCAAATAAATGTAATCAGTTACAATTACGTATTTCTTTTGTATAAAAAGACATAAGTACATGTAACTGTAAGGTGTATTACATTTTCCAGTACTTCTCCATCCTTGCTAGTGACTGCACAGAGCTTTCTGGAACAAGTTTTCAAAAGTAATAGAAAGTAATAGAAAAAGTAACTTACCCAACACTGTTCATGGGTGGCTCAAGCGACTTGGATTGGAGGGAGGTTGGCAAGCAGTACTGTGGGTGGGCACACCAGTCCGCTGTTCTACAATGCAGTGAAGTACTGGGGAAACAGGTGGGAAAGCTGGCTGACCTGGTGGGGGGAAGGAATGAAAAACTTAAAATACAACCAAAATAGAGAGACAGATAGACAGAGTGAGAGATAGAGAGATAGAGAGAGAGAGATATAGATAGCTAGATAGATAGATAGATAGATAGATAGATAGATAGATAGATAGAGATACAGATAAATATATAGATAGACAGACAGACAGAAATCAAGGCAGATAGACAAACAGACAGATAGAAATCAAGGTCAATTACCATCTCACTGCTGACACACAAGCTTGCAACACATCACTGTTCTCATACAGAGAACACAGATGAATTAAGCAATAATGCTTGACAGGGTGTGTGTTGTGCTGGGATAACATCACGTCTGGGGTGGTTGGGCTTGAGGCCACAGGCTGAGTGCATACAATGACCCCAGAATTGATGTTATCCCAGCCAACACATACCCTGGAGTACATTATTGCTATCATACAATGGCTCTTTTGTTAATAAAAAGTACAAGATTTAAAAAAAAAAAAAAAAAAACTTTACTATTTGTTTTTTTATTTCATTTGTTTTACTGTGGAGGTGTACCTTTTGAAGAAAAAGTCCAGAATATTTTCCACCACTAGCTGGAGCTGGTATCTCAATGCTGAGGTCCCGGTTTTCTGGTCTCACGTCTGTTTTCATTTGTTTTCTCATGAGCTCCCCCATCCCCAGCTGTGTGTTTCTTGTGGTTCTCTTAGTACACTTTGTTGTTGTATTTTATGGTGTTGGAAGATTATGGTTGTAATGTTACATTTTGAGGCAGCCTGCTACCGCTGTTGCCAGCCCATGCCTCATCCCCGTTGTTGTCTACCGCGGCTGCTGATACCTTTCAAATGGATCTGTCGGTGAAGGCACAAGGAGGTAGGATGTGATATACTGTGTTTTCTGAATCAGTTTCATTTTAATAAGAAAGCAAGCTGTAGGAAACCACCTTTATAGTGAAGTGGGAGAGTGGACACTAGTGTGCGCTGCCGCTACAATGGCCATGGTTTCTTAATGTACAACAGGGGAGTGAGAAGTCAGTGTTATGGTTTTGTGTAACTTTTTTTTTAAACCAAGGAGCAAGAAGAGGAGAAAACATGTTTGTGCTTGGGGGAATAGTGTGCAGAGTTGGAAGGTGTTACCCATCATGTATGCCTAGTTGTGACTGGTGGTGGCAAGTGACTCGGGGACAACGTAAGCAGCTTGAAAGTGGGAATAACTGAAGTGGGCTGCCAACCTGGGGTTTCTGAAGCTGTCTGTGTGGAGTGATTCCCATTACAGTTGATGTGGTCATCATTGTGCTGGGACTAGATCCATGATGTTGTACTGGGATGACATCATGGGTCCAGTCCAAGACTTACCAATAGGAGCCCAGTATCCTTTCTTGCCATTGTATAATGACTCCTCTCATTAGGCTGGGCACCCTGGATTTTGGGGTGCCCAGAAAAGGTATTTCTGGATGTTTGTTTAAGAAATAAACACCAGAAACTAGCTAAATGTGTCCCATTTAGCTAGGTTCAGGTGTTTGTATTTTTTTTTAAACATTGTTTTTATGTGTAACCCCCCTGCAAATGGGGGTTCCCAAAAGACTTCCAGGAGCTTGCTTGAATGCTCCAAGCCTGAATGGTGTTTGGCATTTAAGCCATTTATCAGTGAGTGTTTTTAGAACCTCTGGTACTGTCTCTTTAAGAGCTGTCTGCTTGCAGACATAATTAGTTTGTATGGGGACTGTGTGTCTCTTTGATTGAGTACCACTCAAGCTGCTGCCAATTCACTCCATTTTTGCAGTCACTAGGAGTGCAGAACCTATCTGAAAGATGTAACTGTTTGCCAGAAATCATTTACAGTAATAATGAAATTACAGTTTGTCTAACCTGCTTTCTTTTGCAGTCAGAACTGTGTCTGCTAGTTCCCATTCTAGTTTGAACTGCTGAACTGGACCAATCAGTGTGGGGTAAGCTAGCTCTAAAATGGTGCCTTGGACGAATCAGAACTTGGACTCATAATCTGAGCCAGCCACAAGAGGATTGTATGAGCAGTGACTCTGGGAGATGTAGTTTAGACTTCAGCACCTTTTTGGACCAACAGCAGCAGTCTATTGTGAGTGACAGCCAATCCAGTCAAGGACTGGGAGGAACTCAAAGGAAGTGCCCGGTTTTGTCGGTTGGAGTTTCAGTTGAGCTTTGGCAGTGAAGAAGGAAGGAGCCTGTGCTTTTCAGTGTGCAGTTTTAGTCAAAAACGTGTGTAAGGCCCAGAGTTCCGGTCTGCAGCTTGTGTAACAGCTTGTTAGGACTGAATCCGTCCTGTGAAAAGAATCAAAGATCTCTGAAGAGTAGAAACCAGGCTCACCCTGTAGAAGACTGGAAGAATTGCTGAAAATTGCACTCGGTCTGTCAGGAACTGAATCTGCTGTGTGTTCTCCGGTATTGTGCAGTAATTGCGATCGGGATACAGATGCAGCCTGCCTGGTATAGTGCTTTCTTTTATATGGATGTGTGAAGAGGTTTGTGTACCTCAAGTGAGCCCTGCTGACATTCAAGGACCCTATCTTATTTGGAGGTCGGAGTACTAATTCAGGGTTGCTCCTGTTGAATTGCCACATTAAATCCAAATGGAATTACTGTACTGCTGACTGTTTAATTCTCCTTTTCTCTGTGTGAAAGGGCCCTACCAGCTGCCACGGTTTGGACTAGCCACTAGGGCTTGGGTACCCAGGGACAGTAACTGATAGGGATAGGCCTGTGCACAGAGCCATAGGTAGATTATTAGAGTGATAAGCTAATTAACCTGATTTCCCCTGTCCTTGTTATATCCCCTAAATAAATCAGAGCTGCTTGTTTCAGCAAAGTTATACTGCCTGAGGTATTTGTCTATGTTAAAGTACTGTACTGTGATTGTTGCACTGTATCTCATTTCACAGGAGGTCCCAGTGACGGAACCAGACCTGGGGGTAAGTGTATACTGTGAAGGTAATTCTGATATATTGTGTGGGCCACTAGTGGGAAGAAAGGGGTTGCAGTGTCCCAGAGGGCTGTGACCAAGTTAGTTTAACTATTGCAAACCCTGACCTCTGGGTGGAGGCACCGCCATTGGATCCAGGCCCCTCAACCTGTTAGTGGCAAATCAGGCAGAGGTAGTAGCCCTGGGATAGCGCCATCTAGGGGTAACATCTTGGAGGCTCACCGCTGGGATTGTGTGTCCTCTAGTGGCCATATTTACGAACCACTGTTAAGAAAAAAATGGGTACCCCGACAGAAGTGGCTGTGCACCGGCTGGTGGAGTGGTGTACTGGGGAGGAGATCGACCCCCAAAATGCTATGCTTATCCTGGACATCCCCTGGGTATCAATACGGACACTGTGCAGGAGTACTTTCCAAGGTGGAAGGTTTACAAAACCCTGTGGTGGTGGGTCGGCATGCTAATCTGCTCACCCACACTTTCCTGGCCCTAGTAGAGTTTAGGATCCCATAGATAGCTCCAAAGTGCCACAGACCATTACCCCAGAGGAGCCCTCACTGCTTGGAGAGTGATAACTAAGGACAGTAAAGACCGGGGAATCAGCCCCACCACTATCTGAAACTTTTGAGGAGAATTTGCTGAATGGTTGCTGGGAGAGGGAAAACTGTGGAGGACTTGAAGAAACTATTCTTGCCACCTGGGGTGTTCCTCCCCCAACACCCTCTCCTGCTCCAGTGCCCGTAATGGTGGCTGAACCAATGCAGACTCCTATTTCTGCACCTGCCATTAGTCACGACTCTTACCGAAGGTTGAGGATCTTCTCTGGCACCCTCCCCACCCCCCAAAGGGAGGATGACTGGGAGACCTGGATAGACTATGTTGCCCCCCAAGTGCTAGAATGGCAATGCTCGGAAGGTGAAAAGCGAAAGAGGGTTAGTGAGAGCCTCCGAGGTCCTGCCCTGGCTACCATCCATGCTAAACGGGGCCAGTAACCTGAAGCGACTGCACGGCCTATCTTGGAGGCCTTGGAGAATGTGTATGGGAGCCCAGATTCTGATGAGGACCTATGGTGGAGAGTAAGAGATGCACAACAGTACCAAGGGAGTTGTTGTCTGTGTATGTATCTCGCTGGAAAAATTGTTGCAAGAATGCCTCAGAAAAGGTAGTTTGCCAGCGATTGAACTGGACCGAACCAGGCTGGACAGGATCCTTAAGTCTGCCCCTTCTCAGAACTGCTGTTGCTTCAGTTACGCCTGGCAGATCGACTGAATCCCCACCCTCCTATGATGAGTTAATGAGAGAAATTCGAGGGTTGAGAAAAGACGACCTCGGGAGGGACCTGCACCAATAGCTGCGGCTACGACCCAGTGACTGAGGGTGACCCATCAAGTGAAGTTCAGGGGCAGAGGTTGGCAGTCAATGAGTGCTCTGACAAGGAAAAAGATATGTCACAATGGGGCGAACTGTTGAGAGAGATCCGGGAATTCAAAAACAGTTCCTTTATGAAGGCCACGCCTGCAAGTACGGGCCCGACCTATATCCGACTGCATCTGCTATGGGGTGGGGTACCCACCCATGTATCTCCTGCTGATAACAGCTCCAACTCGATTCCTGACCATGGAAGTGGAGAAACTGACGAGATGTCTCCAAATGCTTATCACGCGCAGACAGAGATGGCACCAAGGTTTCCAGTTAGTAATACCCCCCCTGGCTCCCAGTGTGGCGCCTGGCCAGCTCAAACTCCAGAAAGTATGTTTGCTATAATTGTGGGAAAGATGGGCACATGAAAGGAATGCCAGTCCCCAAAAGACACTGACAAAGTTGCATATAGGCTACAAGAGAGCTTCAGAGAAGAAATCAGTGGTTAAGAGGTGCACGACATGATCCCAGTGAGGGCACCAAAATGCTAATTCACGCCTTTGTGGCAAGGTCAGTTGCCCAGGCCCCCACTACCGCCTCCAGACTGGTCCAGAATAGTGGGTCCTCCATGGAGACCACTGTAAAGGTGAACGGAGTGTCTACAAGAGCTATATTAGACAGTGGCTCCCAAGTGACAATTATGTTCCAAGATTGGTATCAGAAGCATTTGTCAGACGTGCCCTTACAACCATTAGAAGGACTGCATGTATGGGGTTAAGTGAGAAGGCCTACCCTATTCCGGGTATATCCGATTTGGCTGTCTTTCCCCACCTCCGTGGCTGGAGTGGCGAACAAGTAGAGACCCTAGCCTTAGTGTGTCCCCCACTGGACTGTATGATGGTGTCCCTTTGTTGATTGGAACAAATGCTCATATGTTCGGAAGGCTGGCACAGTTATGTTACAAAACAGGGGTCAAAGACTAGTAGAGCTTTAAGAGTTCCGGCTTTAATTAAGAAGGCCTATGAGGCACGAGAGATGCTGAAAAACAGAACCAGAGGAACCGGTCGAATTGTATGGAAGAAGGATCCTGAGTCTCTGATCCTGGCGCCAAATGCCCAGTGTACCTTACAGGGAGAGGTCCGTATCAGAAAGGATGTTAAGAATAAAATATTAATGTTGGATGCACCAGGCGATGGAAAATTGCCAGAGGGACTGCTGGTCAAGCCTTGTATTTTGCCCGCTAGAGCCCATGCTTATGCCAGAAGGGTAATGGTCCAAGTTCATAATGTGTCTGGAAAGAGACATTCGAGTAAACAGAGGTTGCATCCTGGCTAATGTGCATTGTGCAGACACTGCAGTGCTACCCAGCAGCAAGAGTTCAAGGAAGAATGACAGAGTAACGCCTGACTTGTTTGATTTCGCGACTCCCGCTGCCAGCTGAATGGAAAGTGAAGATCAGTGAGAAGCTTGCCCAGAGAGACCAGGTGTTTTCTTTAAAGGAATGGGATGTAGGATGCGTGCAAGGAGCTGAGCACAATATCCGGCTGCATGACGAAAAGACCATTTCGTGAGAGGTCTCGACGCCTGGCACCTGCTGACATAGATGATGTGAGACGGCATCTGCAAGAGATGTTAGCTGCTGGTGTAATACAAGAATCCAGAAGCCCTATGCTTCCCCATTGTGGTAGTGAGGAAAAAGAATGGAACAGTAAGGATGTGTGTGGATTATCGCACCTTAAACCGGCGGACTATCCCTGATCAGTACACAATGCCCCGCATTCAGGATGCTTTGGACTGCCTAAACGGGAGCAAGTGGTTCTCTGTGCTGGATCTCCGCAGTGGGTACTACCAGATCCCGATGGCCCCAGAGGACCGTGAGAAGACGGCCTTTATCTGTCCGCTTGGCTTCTATGAATTCATGAGGATGCCTCAAGGGATTTCAGGTGCCCCAGCCACTTTTCAACGATTGATGGAGCGTGCAGTGGGGACATGAACTTACTAGAGTGCCTGGTATACCTAGATGATGTTATTGTGTTTGGCAGCTCACTGGAGGAACATGAGAGCAGATTATTTAAGGTATTGGACCGACTGGAGGACTTTGGCCTTAAACTGTCCATTGATAAGTGTCAATTCTTTCAAACATCAGTAAAGTATGGGACACATAGTATCCACCGAGGAATAGAGACCGACCAAGTAAAGTTGAGGCCTTGACCACCTGGCCACAGCCCAAAATCTAAAAAGAACTGCAAATATTCCTGGGATTCTGTGGTTATTATCGTGCCTCATCAAGGACTATTCAAGAGTGATCCGCCCTTTACTTAACCTTACTCAAGGTATCCCCAACCCACAAAAATACCAAAAGTCAGCGTCCCTCAAGACTGAAAAGAGTGTATTTTCATCCGAGTGAAGTATTTGGGCCCGCTGGACTCCTGATTGTGAGACTGCTTTTCATGAGATCATATATCAACTTACCCATGCTCCAGTGCTGGCCTATGCCGATCCAAGAAAACCTTCGTCCTGCACACTGATGCTAGCTTGCAAGGGTTGGGCTGTGTTGTACCAAGAGCACGAGAATGGCCTGAGACCAGTGGCCTTTGCCAGTAGAAGCCTGACCCCATCCAAAAGAACTATCCTGTACATAAGTTAGAGTTCCTAGCTTTGAAGTGGGCTATTGTTGACCAATTCCATGAGTACTTGTATGGGGCTAAAATACTAGTAAAACTGACAATAATCCTTTGACCTATGTGCAGACCTCAGCTAAGTTGGATGCCACTGGCCATAGGTGGCTTTCTGCATTATCTACATATGACTATGCTCTCGAATACCATGAGCAGGTCTGAACACATAGATGTTGATGCTCTCTCCCGGAGGCCTGTTCCCCAGAATGATTGGGTCCGATTGGCAGAACCTGACATTCGGGCACTCTGCCGGAAGTTTGACAGGGAGGAACAATGTCCACGGACGCAGTGGACTGCATGGTGGATTGCTTGGGAGCCTCTGAGAATTGCATACCTGCTGCTTATTGCCACTTTTCTGCAATAGACATTGGTGCACTGCCTCAGCTGGACAATGACAGTATTCGCAGGCTCAATCCCGCGATCCCATGATCAAAGCAGCTTTAGAAGCCCTCTATGCAGGAAAAGATGTGTCCAAATTACGCTCCACTGATTTGAGAACTGCACTGTTATACAAAGAAGGTCCTAAGTTGAAACTGATCAATAAACTGTTATACAGAGAAACAGTAGACAGAGGGACAAGTAGACAAACAACAACTAGTGCTGCCCACTGCCTTCGAGACTCAGTACTGAGGTCCTTGCACAACCACATGGGGCACCTTGGTATAGACAGAACACTTGACTTGGTGAGATCCAGATTCTATTGGCCTAAGATGGGGCTGATGTGAGAAACACATCGAACTTGTAGTCGCTAGCATAGAGGAAAGCTTTGCCTCAGAGGGCTGCCCCCTTGTTAACATCACCACCAGTGCACCCATGGAGCTGGTCTGTATTGATTTTCTGAGTTTGGAGTCAGATCAAAGAAATATCAGTAATGTGCTGGTGGTCACTGACCATTTCACGAGATATGCCCAAGCTTTCCCCACCAAAGACCAGAAAGCATCCACTGTGGCCAAAGTACTTGTAGAAAACTTTTTTGTTCATTATGGGGCTCCACAAAGAATCCATTCTGATCAAGGGAGAGACTTTGAGAGTCGTCTGATCAAAGAGATGCTTTCTCTGTGGGGAGTGCGAAAGTCCAGAACCACTCCTTACCACCCCCAAGGGGACCCACAGCCTGAACGTTTCAACCGCACTTTGCTAGATATGCTAGGCACCCTGCACCCAAAGGACAAGCCTAGATGGAGCTCAACAAATTAGCACCCTGGTACATGCTTATAACTGCACCAAAAGTGATGCCACTGGATTCTCCCCCTACCGCCTGATGTTTGGAAGAGAAGCTCGACTACCAGTAGATGTGTGTTTTGGGGTCTCTCCTGATGGGGTTCAAGCTGACAACTATTTACAGTATGTGCAAAAGTTAAAGGCCCAGCTAACTCATGCGTACCAACTGGCTCAAACCATGGCTGCCAAAAGAAATCTGGCCAACAAAGAAAGGTATGATAAAAGGTGAAAGCACAGGAACTCCAGGAGGGAGATCGGGTATTGCTAAGAAATCTGGGACTGCATGGCAAGCACAAGATTGCTGACAGATGGCACCATCTCCCTCACATTGTAGTGGGCAAACTAGATGATCTGCCAGTGTACAAAGTAAGGCCTGAGAATAATTCAAAAGATGTAAAACAATGCATAGAAATCATTTACTGCCCATTGACAAATCTTAATTGAGTCTGAGCCCTAGAAGATGCCCCTCTGGACCAGTGACTAGAGCTGCTGCTAAGAAAGATCAAGAAAGTCTGCACCTACAGAAGCAAAGTTAAAGTGTTCCCTCCACAAGTCCCAGTTGAGCATGACTGTCAGTCCATATCGGAAGAAAGAGAGTGACTTTGAATACTATCCTTCTTACGAACTGAGTCAATTGTTTCGGGGCAATCCCCTAGTCAATACTGGAGATGAAGCTGGGCCTTCTGGACTGTCTAAGCCCCCAGCTTCATCCCTGGAGCCAATGCTCCCAGAAAGTGAAGTGCAAAGCATCAGATCAGATGAAATGGAATCATTGTGCATGGTTGAACTGTTTGAGCTTTCAGGGGAGGAAAATGATGGATTGGGTCAGACTGGTGATACACCAGAACAAGAAGAGTATTTTGAGTGCCCTGACAGTCCACTGCCAGTGTCCGAAAGCTTCCATGCGAGCCAAATGTTGTGACTCAGAAACTGTAACTCCTGGAGCTGAAAGTGCCCCAGTTCCTAGCCTCTCTACCCCCATGGAGACTCCCTGACAAGTGAGGACAATGCTGAAAATGAGGCTCAGAGTGCAGAGACTATAACAGTTCCCCTAGAAAGACTGGTCGAGCTGTAAAGCCTGTGGTGCACCTCAGTTATGATTCACTTGGGAGGCCTGTGGACTTGCCTCTCAATGTTGTCCATAAAGGAGTGTATGTGTCCCCAGGCTCATTGCCCAAACTGAGCATCAGTGCTAACTCAAGTTACTTGTGTTGCTCTCTATATGGTGCCCTGCCTCATCCAGCCCCAAGGTAACTGATAGGAAGGGCCCTCTCTTCAGGTTTCATGTACAAGAGGTAATAACTTGAGTTATGGTACAATGTGTATGTAATACTGTGTAAAGAGTGACGTACTGCAATGTTTCAGAAATGTGTTCTGGTAAAATGATATATTGACTGATAATTACATGTGCGAGCCTAATGCAAATGTATATGGTTGCAGTTGAAACTTATGGGGTACTTGCTTGATGCGACGCTGCTTTCCCAGGCTAGGAAGGGTGTAACCTCTGCAAATGGGGGTTCCTAAAAGACTTCCAGGAGCTTGCTTGAATGCTCCAAGCCTGAATGGTGTTTGGCATTTAAGCCATTTATCAGTGAGTGTTTTAGAACCTCTGGTACTGTCTCTTTAAGAGCTGTCTGCTTGCAGACATAATTAGTTTGTATGGGGACTGTGTGTCTCTTTGATTGAGTACCACTCAAGCTGCTGCCAATTCACTCCATTTTGCAGTCACTAGGAGTGCAAAGGAACCTATCTGAAAGATGTAACTGTTTGCCAGAAATCATTTACAGTAATAATGAAATTACAGTTTGTCTAACCTGCTTCTTTTGCAGTCAGAACTGTGTCTGCTAGTTCCCCATTCTAGTTTGAACTGCTGAACTGGACCAATCAGTGTGGGGTAAGCTAGCTTCAAAATGGTGCCTTGGACGAATCAGAACTTGGACTCATAATCTGAGCCAGCCACAAGAGGATTGTATGAGCAGTGACTCTGGGAGATGTAGTTTAGACTTCAGCACCTTTTTGGACCAACAGCAGAAGTCTATTGTGAGTGACAGCCAATCCAGTCAAGAACTGGGAGGAACTCAAAGGAAGTGCCCGGTTTTGTCGGTTGGAGTTTCAGTTGAGCTTTGGCAGTGAAGAAGGAAGGAACCCTGTGCTTTTTCAGTGTGCAGTTTTAGTCAAAAATGTGTAAGGCCCAGAGTTCCGGTCTGCAGCTTGTGTAACAGCTTGTTAGGACTGAATCCGTCCTGTGAAAAGAATCAAAGGATCTCTGAAGAGTAGAAACCAGGCTCACCCTGTAGAAGACTGGAAGAATTGCTGAAAATTGCACTCGGTCTGTCAGGAACTGAATCTGCTGTGTGTTCTCCGGTATTGTGCAGTAATTGCGATCGATACAGATGCAGCCTGCCTGGTATAGTGCTTTCTTTTATATGGATGTGTGAAGAGGTTTGTGTACCTCAAGTGAGCCCTGCTGACATTGAAGGACCCTATCTTATTTGGAGGTCGTGAGTACTAATTCAGGGTTGCTCCTGTTGAATTGCCACATTAAATCCAAATGGAATTACTGTACTGCTGACTGTTTAATTCTTCTTTTCTCTGTGTGAAAGGGCCCCACCAGCTGCCACGGTTTGGACTAGCCACTAGGGCTTGGGGTACCCAGGGACAGTAACTGATAGGGATAGGCCTGTGCAGAGCCATAGGTAGATTATTAGAGTGATAAGCTAATTAACCTGATTTCCCCTGTCCTTGTTATATCCCTAAATAAATCAGAGCTGCTTGTTTCAGCAAAGTTATACTGCCTGAGGTATTTGTCTATGTTAAAGTACTGTACTGTGATTGTTGCACTGTATCTCATTTCACAGAGGTCCCAGTGACGGAACCAGACCTGGGGGTAAGTGTATACTGTGAAGGTAATTCTGATATATTGTGTGGGCCACTAGTGGGAAGAAAGGGGGGTTGCAGTGTCCCAGAGGGCTGTGACCAAGTTAGTTTAACTATTGCAAACCCTGACCTCTGGGTGGAGGCACCCGCCATTGGATCCAGGCCCCTCAACCTGTTAGTGGCAAATCAGGCAGGGGTAGTAGCCCCTGGGATAGCGCCATCTAGGGGTAACATATGTATTTTCCATTTTTCTTTAGTTCACGGGAAAAGCAGAATGGCAGCCATCATGACCCAAAACTTTTTTTCAGGTTGTGAGCAACGAGTGGTGAGAAAGCAAAAACTCCAGCAACCCCAAATATTTGGGTCGTATGAGAGGGTTATCCAAAAACCCTACTGACCACGCTCAGAAAAAAAATGAGATCCTTATAACTCTGGAACCATTTAATATTTTTTTACAAAACCTTCGAAAGGTACTATCTTGGCACAGGCCACTTTAATCCTGAAAGCTCAGAAATAAAATTCCATTTTGCCTAGGCAGTAGGTAAGAGCAAATCATGCATTAAGAATAGAAAAAAATGTAGACAATAATGTAAAAATTACATATGCAGATCTCAGAAACTGCACAAGCTGGCATCATGAGACTTTCTACATACTGAGACTGCGCCGCCTAGAAAGTCGTGCAACCTCACCAGTATAATATATAAGGGATATGCAATGTGGACCTGTGAAATACATGATTTATTTTCACTAGAACTGTTTGACCTTGGGTAACCTCACGAGTGGCGTAAACCGTAAGTGGTGTGCCCAAAGTCAAACAGCTTGAGTGGACATAAATCATGTATTCCTCATGGTCCCAGTTGTGTATTTCATTTATGCAATAAGGATCCTTTAGCATAGTGCAGGAAGTGCTGTATTAAATTGTTTATTTCTTATTGTAACTTTGAATGGACTTTTTGTGCTTTTTCTAGTGTAGGTCCATTTAGCATAGTGATTGCTAAGCAGTTGATAAGGTAGTCCTCCAACCCCCATGTCTAGGGGTATGAGATTGAATGCAGTTCATGGGGGGGCACCCACAGCAGAACCTTCACCAAACTGGCTTACATTTGGTGTAGATCATTGTGCACAGTGGGGTGCTGGCATCACTTTGGTGCTGGGCTGCAGGAAAACAGCTTAACTTATGTAGTGCCCCCATGGAAATTGGGAGCACCACAGAAAATAGGGGATCCTCAGAGATATGAGGGGTCAGACAGTTATGGGGACCCTGACAGCTTAATGGGGAACCCTTGAAAAGCTTTGGTGACCCTCTGAAACACAGAACAGGCCCAACTCCAGCAAACAGTCCTAGTAGTCTAAATTCAGGGTTTTAAAAGAAAACCTTTTTTTTTCTTTCCTCCCCCTTCCCCCTGCTCAAGACCAACACCCAGCCAGCCAAACCAGTTGGGCAACATTCCTGTCCCCACTGGAGAAGGAAGCCAGGCTGAGCCCTCTCAGCCAATCCCTGTAGCTAGGGTAGATTCAAATCTGGAGATATATTTTAAGCCACTGACCCAGCTTTAGGAGGCTGACCTCTGGATGGGGGAGCCAATCCCCTGGTAGGTAGCCAGGACCACCCCAGCCTAGGGTAGGCTCTGTCAGGCTGGAGGGAGGGAAGGGAGAAAGAGTTTGACCAGGGAGAGTAAAGGACAGCAAGGCAATTGATGTTGGCTTCCCTGTTAGGAGGTTGAAGCGAATCCCCTGGGTCCCTTTTGATGTAACTCCCTCCAGAAGATCCCCAGTAGCAGCCTCAGTCATTTTTTGCAGAAATCTGCTGTCTAGTTGGGTCCCCCAGTGTGTCGAGTCAGTTCATTTGGTTGGGAAACAGACCCAGTGCACCTTTCATGCAGCAGTCTCCAGGAGAAGACGCCTTATCACTCCTTTCTGGTTGTGCACTCCCCAGAGTACAGAAGTCTTGGTTGAACTCCAGGGGTGAGTAGGTTGTTGGCCAGCATTTCCTTTAATAATTAGTCCTAGCTAGACCTGCTTCAGCCAGGGGAAGGATTGTTTGTTTAGCAATTGTATTGTTGCACTGTGTAATTATTGTTTAGAATCGTTAAATTGCTTCCATTGTACCCCCCCCCCCGGGTGGAGGAAGCTGCTACCTTGTTTAATTATATAGAGACAGAGGGAGAGAGAGAAATGAGAACCAAAAAGGCAGAAGCTAGAGGGGTTCAAAACAAATCATTGTTAGACCAAGATTAAAGGTGTTTGTGAACTCCTCTCTTGAAAGAATCTCTGCTAGTTTAACTTATTCTAGGCAGTCGGTGGTCCATATAGAGAGACTTGGGCACTCCCTCTTAGCTAAGAATGAAAGAAGTGCTAGGTAAAGCCAGGTCAAAGTATTATTGGTGAGAATGTGCATTTCCTGCTGAATTTCTAATTGTTTAGCTGTAAGAAGCTAATCACTAAAAGCCTGGCAGAGCCTTATTGCATGCTTTGCTCAGAGTTCTATGGTAATCTAAGCCCAAGTAATGGAAAAACGTCGTCCTTTGTCCATGTAGTAGAAGATGTGGCAGCCCATAGCTGGGACAGAGACACTAGGTACCCTGGCCTCCATATTCAGAAGGGGGGGGTGGGTCATCAAACTGTCTCAATAGCCATGAAGCAAACTGTATTTTCTTTATCTGCCTGCAATTTCCTGTTGCTTGCCTACCCCTCAGCTGTTCCTGATTTTCAGGGATGTCCCTGATTATGCCTCAGAAATTTCTTCTGTCCCTCCTAAGTCTGGCATTTCTGGCACTAAAGAGTAGGGATTGGGATCACAGAATAATGCCAGCCATTGATGTTACAGTCTCATTCTCATTAAGAAAATGCTATTCACACTAAGAAACATGTGGTATACAGCTTCTGGGATTAATATTACTGTTTTATCTGACTTGTTCCTGATTTTGGTCATTTGTTCCTCCCTGTGATGAGGGAGGTTAAGAGGTACAGTTGCCAGCACCAACTGCTTGTCTGAACTGCTGTATTCAATCAAACTGTTTTAAAATGTTGAACTGCTTGATATGACTGAACTGCTATATTTAATTGAGGAGTTTAAATGATGCACTGCCTTATTTTCTCGATTGTCCTGTGTGACTGCACTGCCCTGAGGAATTGATTACTGCACTTGCCCACTGCTACTCTGTCTGAAGACATTTGGGGCCACTCCATCCGAAATGGCAGGACTCTCGGTCATACAAGGGGGGGGGGAGAATTGCCTTTCAGGTTTTTAATTTTTGTTCTGTTTCAGACTCTTGCACACGCCTCACACACCTCATCCAGAAGTCCTCTGGTGTCCCTTCTCCAACCCAGGAAAGGTCCACAGGAAGCCCAGTATCACCTGTACCCACTTCCAACAATCTCCAACAACTCGAAATGTTCATCACGATGCCCCAGGCTCGAGTTGCAGGTTGTAAGTGGTAGCCAGCTGGTAGCTAGTGCCCACCAAAGTGAGTCAGATTAGGGGCCACCCTAGATCTAGCTCGAGGGACTTAAGTTGTCCGCCGAACTGGGAGTCACGTTGTCCATTCTCCTGAATAGACATTGTCCTAATGTGGCAAGAATACCAGTGGCCTATACCAAGGCCTTGCTGAGGATTGCCAGGCTCTGTGCCCCATTCCCTGAGGTGGCATAAGTATCAGTGGCCCTCACAAGAGGCCACACCAAGGGTCACCACACTCTTGATTGTACTGCCCATAGGTGGCTCATGTTCCAGTGATGCATCAAGAGGTCACACCGAACATTGTTGGATTTTGAAGCTGCAGGGTTGAGGTGGTAAGGGTTCCGGGGACCTGCCCAGAGGTTGTCCAGTGGATCATCACACCCAGCATCCTTTCATCAACTAGAGATCACCCGCCTGAGGTCACCACAGCTGACATCACCAGATAAGGCACCTCTTTGCCTACAACTGGGCATCAACACCCATCCTCAACCAAGCACTTAACTTTCGACATTGCCTCAGTGACATCAGGAGTCACCTTCTTCCCACGGCCAGGAGGCCTACAGTGTTTTATTTGTTTTTGGTTCACTGGGGGATGCTCCATTTTATGGCCTGTGTAGGAAGTGCTTCCTTAGGTTCACCCTCAGCAGTCGGCTGACCAAAATACTAGAAACCCAAGCTTGGAGCATTGGATCACTACAGCTTTAAGACTTGAACAACCTGGACTTTTGTAGGACATTAGTGGGGCCAGTTTATGTTCCCAGTAACCTTATTCACTCTTTCTCATGTGTATAGATTTAGAGAATGCTAAGTCTTTTCCGTGTGCTCCAACTGTGGCTAATAAACCTGGCATCTTGGCTCTAGAGTATGTCTCCAGCCTCTCCTTACAGATTTATCTGGCATCACCCTAAGCTATAGGAGTACAAACCACCACAGCTCATCCACCACAAAAAACTTGGGGTAGTCGGCAGGATTAGAGTCAACAAGGAGCCCAAAGCTGGAGCAACTCCAACCCAAGATGCCTTCAGATACTGAGGGAGCCACAGCATCGTCCTCACCTACAATTCAACCACCCCCAATAATGATGCCTTATTACTTCGGGGCACCATGGCTATGAAGATACACAGGAGACTGAATCTCAGACACCTGCAGCCTCACCGACTTCTGTGTGAAGCTGCAGGCTATGTTCCGTCTCTACCAAGTGCCAGAGCAACAGAGAGTGGAAATCCTGATTGGGCAGCTGGGTGGACCTGCCAAATGGCAATTTGAAAGCTGGTCAGACAGACAAAAGGACACTGCTGAACAGATCCTAACCTGGCTAAGTGACATCTTCGACAAGCGGATTATCTCAGACCTCAAAATGAAATTATTTTCTTGCACACCAGACCCCCGGGAGACACTGCGGGACTCTGCCTTGAGCCTGAAAGAGGCACACCAGGTCTTGGGAAATCAATACCTGAAGGAGGAAAATGACCCAGACCAAGTATTGATAGAGCGGTTCATCGAGGGAGCCTAGGGAGACAATCTACATCAGAAGCTGTGGATGTTGCACCATTAAAACCCAGATGAAAAATTTGTGGACTTGAAAGAGGAAGCTATAGAGGTCTTAGGCTCTGAGCGACTTGAAGATGAGATGGTGGCCTTCCAGCAGATGGCTGGTGTCACCAGAGCCATGGCCACTGGGGGCCCAACGTCTGAACCCTGTTCCTCTTGCAGTGCCTTCAGCAGATGGACAGCATAGAAGGACTCCAGCCAGAGAGAAAACTATCCACTGGATTTTCAGAAATATGACTCGTGCTCAAGAGAAGGAGGAGGACTCCCACCAGCAGTGCAAGAGCAGCTGACATGGTTGGCATGTACCATACTGGATTTGCAAAAGGAGCTGGCATCACTCAGGGCAGAGATGAAGCAAGATGCCCACATTCAGAGTGTGCAGTGTCCACACAGATTCAGGAGGAAAAGGAACTGAGGTCAGAGACACCTGGATAGATTGGAGGAGCAAAGCAGACCCAAGTGCAAAAGTGAAGGAACCACTGGGCCCATTCCACAGCCATGTCAGAGGAGTGATGCTGGGAGCAGTGAGATCAAAAGAGCTCAATGCCAGCTGTACAAGGAGACCAAGATGGAAATGAAGAAAATGAATCAATGCAGCCAAGCTGTCAGAACACCATCTGGAAGCCCACCAAGAGTTTGGGATGTCAGAACTTAGCAACATGCACAGACACTGAGAGCAATGGTCCATGATGTGCGCCAGCAAGTTATGGACCAGAATAGCCAAAGGGAGGTCTAGTATCAGGAGCTTACAGAGCGAGTGGCAGAGTACGTGAAGCAACAGGTCGAACTGCAAAAAGAATGTCACAACCTCAGAAAAAGTCTACAGCAGCAAGCTCAGAAGATCAAGGAGCAATCTGAGCAAGTATGTTGCAATGAAGTGTCAGGAGCAGGGTATGCAAAGAGTATCCAGGAATACCAGATTCTGGCAAGAGACCTGAATAGTAAGCTGATCTTAGAGACGCAGGCCAAAGATGAGCAACAATGGGAACACAAAGCACAGTTAGCAAACTATAGGTCCAAGTTGACCATGTTGGAGCAGGAGAAGGAGAGGCTCCACAGATGGTTAGTGGAGTTGCAGACATCCTCACTGGGGAAGGAGAGCATCCAGTTGAATGCTCTATGTCTCCAGGAATTGAATGACCCAAGGGGGCCAACTGCCCAGAAGTAAGTGATGAGCGAACCAGTCAGTGGTTGCGTCCAGAGGTACCTGAATTCCACCTGGCACCCAAGAAGGAACCAGGGAGAAAATCAGATCCAGTCTGGGCCACAATGACTGGTATCATCTGGCTGAACATGCAGGTGTCGCCCTCCATTCAGGTGACCACCAACGCAGTTGAAGCACATCATCAAAATGAGAACAGGACCTCTCCTTGAGAAGAGCCCAAGTCACCAGCCATTCTAAAGGTGAGTGCAACCCAATAAGATGGGAGGGGGTCAGATGACGCCTGCAATCGGGAAAAGCCATTACTAGTAGGAGAGCAAGCGATGGTGAAGACAAGGAGAGGTGGGACGTCATCTTCTGAGTGGGAGCCCAACCCATTTGTCATCTCCGAAATCCCATGCTCAGGATATCAAATCTACCAAGTTCAGGCATTGGATGGAACACAGACTCAGAAGGTGGTACACCGAAACCAGTTGAAGTCCTGCATGGTTAATGTTGAGTGGGATGGACGGATAAACAAGGAGAGGCAGGAGCTACCCCCAACCAAGGGAACACCCCCCAAGGTCATTCCCCACTTAGGTACTAACCCCATGGCTGTATCCAATGGTGCCACACCCTCCAGTAGCCAATGCTTTAGAACCCCCTCAACGTAGATCCCAGAGGTCAAACTTTGGGGTACCCCCTCAGAGGTATGTGACTGAAGCTGTACAGAGGGTGTCCGCATACAAGTAGAAAAATGAAAGAAGAGCCAAGACCACTGCCCAGTTGTAAATATGGTTTATTGAAATGTTCTAAGATGTAAATCAGAGTTTTAATGATGCAAGTCAAAAATGTTTTCTCATACACTGATAAAACCACTACCATAATGTTTATAGTGTTAGGAAAACATGGAATTAAGGATTTAAAGTTTATAATCTGAAGGCTGTTACAATGTTTTGTTACCATAACACGGGAGAGGAATATGTCATTGTTTATGGATGGAACTGTCAAAGAGTTTAATATTCAGAAGGTAAACATTTCGGAAATACATGAGGACATGTATTGTTAGGCGGGCCTGAGTCTGTAGTGCCCCAGGGAAATTGGGAGCACCACAGAAAATAGGGGATTCTCAGAGATATGAGGGGTCAGACAGTTATGGGGACCCTGGCAGCTTGATGGAGAACCCTTGAAAAGCTTTGGTGACCCTCTGAAACAGAACAGGCCCAACTCCAGCAAACAGTTCTAGTAGTCTAAATTCAGGGTTTTAAAAGAAAACCTTTTTTTTTTCTTTCCTCCTCCTTCCACCTGCTCAAGACCAACACCCAGCCAGCCAAACCAGTTGGGCAACATTCCTCTCCCCACTCGAGAAGGAAGCTAGGCTGAGCCCTCTCAGCTAATCCCTGTGGCTAGGGTAGATTCAAATCTGGAGATTTTTTTTAAGCCACTGATCCAGCTTCAGGAGGCTGACCTCTGGATGGAGGAGCAAATCCCCTGGCAGGTAGCCAGGACTGCCCCAGCCTAGTGTAGGCTCTGCCAGGCTGGAGGGAGGGGAGAAAGAGTTTGACCAGGGAGGGTGAAGGACAGCAAGGCAATGGATGTCAGCTTCCCTGTTAGGAGGTTGAAGCCAATCCCCTGGGTCCCTTTGGTGTAACTCCCTCCAGAAGATCCCCAGTAGCAGCCTCAGTCGGTTTTTGCAGAAATCTGCCGTCTATTCGGCCCCCCCCCAGTGTGTCGAGTCAGTTTATTTGGCCAGGAAACAGACCCAGTGCACCTTTCATGCAGCAGTCTCCAGGAGAAGATGCCTTATCACTCCTTTCTGGTTGTGCACTCCCCAGAGTACAGAAGTCTTGATTGAACTCCAGGGGTGAGTAGGCTGTTGGCCAGCATTTCCTTTAATAATTAGTTCTAGCTAGAACTACTCCAGCCGGGGGAAGAATTGTTTGTTTAGCAATTGTATTGTTGTCCTGTGTAATTATTGTTTAGAATTGTTAAATTGCTTCCATTGTACCCCCCACACGGGTGAAGGAAGCTGCTACCTTGCGCAATTGTATAGAGACAGTGGGAGAGAGAGAAATGAGAACCAAAAATTCTGAAGCTGCAGGGGTGAGGTGGTAAGGGTTCCTGGGACCTGCCCAAATGTTGTCCAGTGAATCATCGCACCCAGCATCCTTTCCTCAACTAGAGATCACCCGCCTGTGGTCACCGAAGCTGACATCCCCAGATAAGGGTCCTCTTCCTCTACAACTGGACGTCACCACCCATCCTTGACTGAGCGCTTCCCTTTTGACGTTGCCTCAGCGACACCAGGAGTCACCTTCTTCCCAGGGCCAGGAGACCTACAGTGTTTTACTTGGTTTTTGGTTCACTGGGGGATGCCCCATTTTATGGCCTGTGTAGGAAGCGCTTCCTTATGTTCACCCTCTACAGTTGGCAGACCAAAATACTAGAAACCCAAGCTTGGTGCATCAGATCGCTACACCTTTAAGACTTGAATAACCTGGACTTTTGTAGGACATTAGTGGGGCCAATTTGTGGTCTCGGTAACCTTATTCACCTTTTCTCATGTGTATATTGTTAGTGAACACTAAGTCCTTTCTGTGTGCTCCAACTGTGGTTATTAAACCTTGCATCTTGGATCTAGAGTTCGTCTCCAGCCTCTCCTTCCAGATTTATCTGGCATCACCCCAAACTATAGGGGTACGAACCACCACAGCTCATCCACCACACTTACACTGGCATTCCAATTAAATAACTGCAATCCACACAAGATTGCATGAGTGATAGGATCCATTTAATGCTGAAACACAACACTATTCCATGGAGCAATAGATAATATTGGGGGGGGTGCTGCAGCACATTTTCAGACTGATATGAT
Source organism: Neoceratodus forsteri (assembly GCA_016271365.2). Taxonomy (NCBI): domain Eukaryota; kingdom Metazoa; phylum Chordata; order Ceratodontiformes; family Ceratodontidae; genus Neoceratodus; species Neoceratodus forsteri. The sequence continues at coordinate 589,864,575 of CM028133.1, read as the reverse complement.
CTAGCAGTTTAGGCAGCTTTCCCTGGACCACTATGGTCTGACAGTCTCTAGTCAGCTGAGTTCGGGACTGCTATGATCTCACAATCTTTTTGGCAGCTCAGATCATCATTCTCACATACAATACCGCTCTGTTTCAGGCAGCTTACCCTACAAAATGTGGTTCCGGCAGTCCCCAAAACAACCTTGCACTTCTACTCTGCCCTTTAACTTGTGCTCCCAATGACTGTCCACACGTAACACTCAGGAACCAGTAGACTTCGCAGTTCAGGGCTACTTTCTCCCTATTGCCCTCCTGCTGAAACTCCTCTGGATCCAGTTGCATGTGTTCCCTGAAACAGTGGATGACACGTCCCCTGAAGTTGCGGGGCTCTGACACTGCTCCTTTCTCTATGGGGATGCATGCTTTTTCATTGAGCAGTCCTCCTCTCAGAACTCCCTCTCTTTCCTGGGTGTCTCCCTGCAACAGCTGGCATTAGCCTGCTGCCAACTTCTCCATCCATAGGCACCTCCAGCACTTCCACCTCTCTCTGTGGTCATTGAGCTGCCGGACATGGGTCAGAACAGGCAATTGCCTTCACCCGACCCTTTCACTCTCCTCTCCTGCATCTCTCTCTCTCTCTCTTTCCTGGAGGTTGTTCCCCTCTTCCCACCAAATCTTGCAGTTAAATACCCTGAGCACCTGCAGTGACCTCCTGACCTGAAGCAGGTCCCACCATGTGACAGAGGGGTTAACCATTTTTTCACCAGACAAAATAACTGCAAAAGCCCTACAGTGCACAAAACACAGTACACTCCCCCAAAGGGGGTTACATTCCTCCCCTGCTTTAAACAACCACCTCCCTTGGTGAATATTTGACACTAGCTTCCCACTGAGAACCAAATGGAGAAGTATGCGCACTCCCTCCCCACCCAGCATGGACTGGCTAGGATGGCAACAACGCTGAAATGGTGACTCTCAATTCCAAAACAATGAAAACCCAAACTCAAGTCTACTGTGCAACAAAACCAATATCCTGGTGATCCAACTTCCTTTACCATCCTGGATGGATTGTCTGACTGAACAGGAGCAGCATCCCACTCCCAAATAGCACCTGCTTATACTCATACTGCTGCCTGCTCCACCTACTATGCTGCCAAGCTGCCCAAGCCACACCCCAGCAAATCTTACACCTAATGAATAGTAACGCAGTGCAACAATATGCTCTAAGCAATACTTTAACTTTAAATAATAAGCATACTGTTACTGGAAAATACTTGAACAATGGAAACAGTAACACTGAACAGTTGCAACCTGTGGACAGATACTTTGAAACTCACTCCCCCAGACACAGTGATGTAATTTATATTATGAAAAGAAGGCTCAGCACTCAATTCGATTTTCCACAGAGCACAAGTGCAGATTCAAACTGGCAAGAAGCCTGGAACAAAATTAGGCCATGTGCTTCAACCCTATAGAGGGTCTTCCTCAGGGGCCGGGTCTGAGGAATTAACAAACATGCACAAATTTATACATGATTACTTAAAGTGACAGCACACCATAGTAATACAAAGAAAGTGAAAATAATCAATAAAGTAACATTTTGAAAGCTTTTTAGTAGATTTTTTAAGTTTTTACATAGAATATTTAGGTTGTTTATTTTAAGCACTACTTTTAATGCATTTGTTTTATATAGTAATGTCTTTAAATGAATATAATTAAACTTAGTGCATACTTCAGCCATGATTCTCTTAGTGGACACAGCATATAGTCCATTAACTTCAAAAAACACACATTGATCATGCTAAAAATCAAATAGATATCAAGTATTCTGGTTATGTCACTAGACTGACACCAAAATCCAAAGTTCATACACTAAAAATCATATATTGTAATTGGAGGTCAACAGGGATGCAAAAGGTCAAACATACAAAAAGCTGCAATGGTGACTCTCAATTCCAAAACAATGAAAGCCCAAACTCAACTCTACTGTGCTACTAAACCATCATCCTGGTGACCGAACTACCTGCACCATCCTGGACAGACTGTTTGGCTAAACAGGGGCAGCAGCCCATTCCCAAATAGCACCTGTTTATACTCATACTGCTGCCTACTCTACCTGTTATGCTGCCAAGTTGCCCAAGCCACACCCCAACAAATCTTACACCTAATGAGTAGTAAAACAGTGCAACAATATGCTCTAAGCAGTACTTTAAACAACAATAAGCATAGTGTTATTGGTAAATACCTGAACAATGGAAACAGGAACACTGAACAGTTGCAACCTGTGGACAGATACTTTGAAACCCACTCCCCACAGACACATCAGTGATATAATTTATACAGTTCAGAAACAGAATGTCCTGTGTCCTCAAAATTATGAATTCACTGTGGGTCCACACAAAACAAAGAAAAGGGCTTGTCATTCTCTGCCTAACAGGACTTCTAATGGGCCAATCATGCGGGCAAACCCCAACACATTTATATAGTCCTCACATATTGGCCCATCTGCCCCAACTCCAGAGCAACTGGTGCCACAACTTCCCTATCATGGTGTGAAAGTCTTTTACTAGCATGTGCCATATTATACAGTCCAGATGGCCAGGGATTGGATCCACTGTACACAACCTTAACCCAGCACCTTCCAAATTTCAGAAAAGTCTGTCCAGCACCCCAAACACATCCTGGATGAGCCGCCACATTGTAGCCCCCCCCGTGTCTAGGGCTATGAAATGGAATGTAGTCTGTGCTGAGGGAGATGCCCATAGCAGAAACCTCACTGAAATGGCTTACGGTTGGTGTAGTTCATTGTGTCCAGTGGGGTGCTGGTAGCACTCTGGCAGTGGGCTGCAAGAAAACAGGTTAGCTTGAACTGGCATCCCAATTAAATAAATGCAGTCCATACAAGACTGGACAAATGATAAGATCCATTTAATGCTAAAACATAAAACACTACTCCATGGATTAATATGTAATATGGAGGGGTTAGCAGCAGATTATCAGACCAATATGGCCTAGCAGTTTATGCAGCTTTTCCTGGGCCGCTATTGTCTCGCAGTCTCTAAAAAGCTGAGTTCTGAACTGCTATGGTCTCACAGTCTTTTTGGCAGCACAGATTACTGTTCTCATCTCTCTCTCTCTCTCTCTCTCTCTCTCTCTCTCTCATCTCTCTCTCTCTCTCTCTCTCTCTCTCAGGCAGCATGCACTATGAAATGTGTTTCCAGCAGTCCCCCAAACAACCTTGTACTTTTACTCTGCCCTTTAAGTTGTGCTCCCAATGACTGTCCAAAGGTACCCCTCGAGAACTGGTAGACCTCACAGTTTGGAGATACTTTCTCCCTCTCAACTTCCTGGTGAAACTCCTCTGGCTCCAGTGGTGACTGTCCCTGGAAACAGTGAGTGACATGTCCCCTGAAGTTGTGGGGCTCTTACACTGCTCCCTCCTCTACAGGGCTGTGTCTTTTCACCGAGGCCATCTCTGTCTCCTTAATTTTACTGGCTACCTTCAGCTCACAGGTCCCTCCCTCTCTCTCCTAGGTGTCTTCCTCCAACAGCTGGCACTAGCTTACTGCTATCCTTCTCCATTTATAGGTTCCTCTGGCACTCCCATCTTGCTCTGTGGTCTTTGAGCTGCTGGCCATGGGAAGAAGTGGGCAATCAATCCCTGCCCAGTCTTTTCACTCTCCTCCCAGTATCTTCCTCTCTTTCTCTCTTGCCCAGGGGTGACTCCTCTCTTCCCACCAAATCTCATGGTTAAATATCCCCATGCACCTGCAGTGACTTCCCAACCTGCAGCAGGTCCAGCCATGTGACAGAGGGGTTAACCATTTTTTCACCAAGCAAAATAACTTTCAAAGCTCTACAAGGCACAAAACATGGTACACTCACCAAAGAGGGGGTTTTCATTAAGGGCACTCCAATGTCCTAATGTTCTGACACTCCTAACATGTCTTTATGTTGGTGGAATGTGGAGAGGTGACAGAAATTTCAGGGAGAAAATAGGACCACTGTTAGTTGTGAAGAAGGAAGCTGGCAAAGGAGAGTCCTGTGGTGGAGATCATTCTATTTTTTTTTTAACTGGGCTCAGTTCATTTTGGAATAGCAGCAGTTGGAGCAGGAGTGTGTGAGCAATGTTATGAGACGGTGTGGTAGCGATGAGCGTCTGGCTGTGGAGAAAAAAGCAAGCAGGCTGAGACATACCTAGCAGTATGGGTAGCTGGAGATGAGGAAGAGAAAAGGATTGGCTTCAAAGTGTATGTTATTTTTTAAAGAAAAAAGAATATGTTTTGTGTGGCAGTGTGGAGCTACTGTTTAATTTTGAAATGATGGGCAAGGATTATGAAGGTGGCAGCAGAATGGGGGAGGAGGTGGGCATATACATTGGAAGGAAAAGAGAGAATAAGCTGCTTTAAAAAGTACACAGCCAAAAGAAAATTGTTTCATTTACACAGTGTTTTGTAACAGAATGTTATTTTTATGTGCCAAGTTTTATTTATTTTTTTAATTATGACAGCTTGAACAGTAGTATGGTAGTATAGTCAGTGAGGTACTGCTGCAGAAGTGAAAGTGAAACAAGTAGTACCAGCTGGTTGGACTAAAGACATGTCATGATGACATGTCTACTATGTATATAAATGCACCATGACGTGTACTATGTGCATAAATCTTGACAACTTAGCTACTAAGTACATAAATAAAATGTATGTACACAGTATCTCAAATATCAGGATTTATATAATGGATATGTTGTCCCCACCTATTGCATAGATAGATAGATAGATAGATAGATAGATAGATAGATAGATAGATAGATAGATAAAATGTGTAAGTATAATAAAAAGGACTTACAGTATGCAAGTAAAATAAAATATATTTTCGTTGATTAATACGAGAAAGATACATCCCCTGACCCTCTAAATCATGAATTGTGTGTGTTAAAAATTATTTAGGGTAACAAGTACAGCTTTTGGCAATTACAACTGGTAAAGAGACTCAAAGAGTTAGGAATGCTGCCATTTGTAATACTGAACATTCTAAAGATAGAACCACATCACACTGCCACCTGGGAGATTGAGTTTCACATTCCATCTGCGAAATTCTATGCTGATGTGGATGTGGGCCCAGTACCTCATGGAGGTGAAGCAAATGGCTCCTAGGAAGGAGGTTGCAGGCTACATGAAATTTGTGTACTCAATGCTAGCCAATCAGAGAGAGGCACTGGCATCAGCGGTGAAGGTAGTCCTTATCCATCTTCATAACTGAAGACAGGGTCCAGCTTTGGTGACTCCGAACATTAGTGTGGGGGATGGAGGATACAAATTTGTTGCGCTGTGCTTTGCGACATTTTAAGAATTTAGTCCCAAGTGATTTGCTAAAGGTCAGACAACAAGTTAGTGTTGGGAATGGAATTTTGACCTTGCATCTCTTAGATCACAATCATGTGTATCTAACCAGCAGAGCACACTGCCATGTGATAGAAATAGAAGTTTGGTGAGTAAAAGGAAAATGTGCCATTTGATATTTTCTTACAAATGTTGGAGATCTGGTAGATATATTAATGCCAGTCATCTACATTCCTTAATCAAATGCTTTAGCCCAGACATGGATAGAAAGGACTTATGTTTTAGGAAATAAAAACATGGCAATTCAGTCCTAAACACATTCAGCATTCAACTTTATTAGATACTGACATTTTCATCAAGTTATGCACTAGTACATAATGTGAACTACTCTCCCCTGGTAAAAGAGCTCAGATGATGTAGTTTATTGCAGTTATGATCTGAGGGGGAAACTTGTCTTGGTTCCAATATCACCTCATAGGAGAATGCTACTGCGTATCAGCTTTTCTATATTGTTATTTTATTATTTTTTTCTTCCCCGGGTTTTTTTTGCATTACACTTTGTGGTTGCCCAGGTGTCAGATGTTGCTATTCACAGTTGGAGAGCGCATCACTTTGTCTGACTGTGAATAGGGCAAGGTCAAGACAATGGTAACCCCAATACTGCTAGTGCTAACTCCACTAGCACTACCATGACAAACAGTCAGGAGTATGGCTCCACAATGAATAGTGCAGGTGCGCTATTTGAAATTCACAGAAGCGGACATGTAAATGAGTCTATTGGGCATGCAAGGCACTATGTGGCCATTTGCATGGCCATTATGGGTCCATTTGCATAGGCCGCACCAGAGCTTAGTGAGCCCCGCCAGCCCCTGCCTGATTGGCAGCCCTCAGTCCCTGGCATCTAGTGGTCCCTCCCCATACCCATACCTATGCCCAACATACACATGCATTTTCCCCCATGCCAGTGTTCCTCCCCTGCTGATCCCCGGACCACTGTTCACACACATCTTTCCCCGGTGTCCAGTGGTCCCACTCCCCACCTGATCACCCACCTGACAAATGTTTCCCAGCTGCAAGTGGTGCCCCCCACCAATTACTGGCATGATTGTATCTATATACTTTCCCTGGTGCTAGTGGTTTTCCCCCACCCAATCCTATGCCCAATGTTAAATGACATTTCCCTGGTGTCCAGTGGTCCATCCCCCCACCTGTACTCGTGCCCAATGTACAGCAATATTATCCCCAGCATCTAGTGGTCCCTCCCTCCACCCAATCACCCACCCCTTGTATAGACACTGTCTCACTGGTGTCCAGAATTCCTTCCCTCCACCCGATCCCTGTAATTGTGAACATTTCCTGGTGTCTAGCAGACCCCCCACCCACCCTGGCAGGCAGTCTTCCCACTCTCTCCATCCTAACCCTGAGCCAGCAACTCAGCACAGCCCTCTGCTTTCCACCATGGCCAGCCACTGACTGAGCTGTCAATGAGTGCATCCTCTGTAAAGTATGCACCCATTGATTGACAGCTCACATAGTAAGCTGTCAATCAATTACTGCGTACTGTATATGGAACGTACTCATTGACAGCTCAGGTGGCTGCTAGCCATGTTGGAAAGTGGAGAGCTGTGCCTGCCGCCTTCTTGGGGTCGGGATGGGGGAGAGCGGGGTGGTGGTGCGCTATCTGCCAGGGTGGGGGGAGTCTGCTAGACACCAGGGAAAGATTTTGAGTCACTTATACAGGGATCAGGGATGGGGGTATGCTAGTCACCAGGGAAATGTTTAAATTCACTATACAGGCAACTGGGTGGGGGGAGGGACCACTGGATAACAGGGAGACAGTGTGCATCCATAGGGTGGGGGGAGGAACCACTAGACACTGGGGATAATATTACTGTATATCAGGCATGAGTGTGGGTGGGCAGAGAGACCACTGGACACCATGGAAATGTCATTTGACATCAGGCATGGGATCAGACAGAGGGCAGCACTAACACCAAGAAAATATTTATATTCTGTCAGTCGGGTGATCGGGTGGAGGGAGAAGGAACTACTGGACACCAGGGAAATGTCATTTGACATCAGGCATGGGATTGATTGTGGGGGGCCACGAGTACCAGAGAAATGTATATGGATACAGTTGGGCTAGTGATTGGTGGGGGGGGGGACACTAGCACCAGGGAAATTATTTTTTTATACTCAGGTCAGCTATCAGCGATCACAGGAGAGCGGGACCACTAGCACCAGGAAAGATGTACATTGCTTTGATCAGGCTGGCGGTTGGAAGGGGCCACTGCAGTACCTCTGCCAAACCACTTAGGTGACATGGGATAAGGCAAGGTCTCAGTTAGCGTTATTTGCTCCATAAAAGGGGACTGTATAAGAGGCACTTGGATGGAGCAAATTCTTGGTGAACTGGACAGTGCCAGTATTCACATCCCCCCATTGGCATTGCAGCCCCCTTACGCTTTGCCTAGGCACAAACCCAGTTTGACCACAAAAACCAGGCTTTTGTGACTAGCAACTCAGCACGAAATCCATTTTTCTTCTGGAAAACCAGATTTGCACTGGGGCAAAGTTTTGTGAATCCTGGCCTTGATCTTTTCATGCTTTGGTCTGCCTGCTGTTTAATAAGATCAGACATTAGGGGCTAGCTTGCTGGGGCTGGCACCTTACCTGTGAGATTGTTAACACACAAAGCAGCAGAATTTTATAATGAAGTAGGCTAGGGATGAGCATGTCACATAGGGTGAGATGTTTGGCTGAGGGAGGGGGATGTCCTGAATTTGAACTGCCCTCCCAACTAACAGAAGTAGCAGCACTGATGTTGGCCGTGAAAGCAGCCTTTCATCCCACCTTTCTGACAGAAGGAAGAGGCAAACGTAGTGGTTTCATAAGTTGGGTGGGGAAGAGGAGAAAAGTCAGGCAAGTGGGTTAAAATCAAAATGAAAATTGCATTCAGTACAAGCATGATCCCCAGTGTACACAAGATGCTGCCTCCCAGTTCAGCATTCTCCAGAAAATTGTAGCACCCTGTGGCAATGTGGCTTAATGGTTAGAGCACAGTCTTGGAAGCCAGGAGATCACTGGTTCAGATTCCATCAGAAACTTTTACTCTCAGTGTGAACTTGAGCAAACCGCATGTTCCCCCACGCCTCAGTCCTCCCAGTAGTGAAAAAACAGGGCTGCACAGAAAATGAAGGGATCTAATTCATATTACCAGTTTCTGGTGCAAACTGGCCAGGCTAGCATTATAGTATTTGGGGCCCCCAGCAAGATATATCAGGGGGTCCTTACTTAATTCACCTTAACCACATCTTTTACTGCTGACCTCTGTCCCTTTGTTCCCCCCACTACAGCCAGTTACATATTTATTTTCTTATGGGATAGCAATGTTAGTCCTTTGGGCCGCTTTATGCATCCAATCTACAGTATATCTGTTCATTGGCCTCTGATTGGCTGGGCCATACCTTGGTGAGTAATTTAATGACATTGTGATGTGGAATCATAAAATTTCACAGAGCCCAGAGATGCCCATTATTGCTGTTTAACTTTTAACATGAATATAATTAAACAGAAAATTAAGGTGGTACTCTGGCTGGGGGCATCACATGAGCATGGTTCACCGGTGTCTAAAACAGGCTAAACAAACTGGCTGTTGTGACCACTTCGCATCATCAGTGACCTTATGCCCCTATTGTACTATGCACAACAGGAGTCACAGCCTTTCCCAGTATGGTCATTAAACTCAGTGTAACAACACCAGAAATGGGGCACCATGCAAAGGCTTGCTGGGCCTTTCATAAAAGTAGTTGGTTTTTGTTAGTCTGTCCCAGCTGTGTGCAATCCCTCTGCCTTTAAAACTGTTATAGGCTAGTGGTAGTTGGTCCCAATGCAGTGACTGAATACTGCATTTTCAGCAGGATATGGGTTTGGTGAGAAATGTGAACATCAGAGTGCAATCCTGTCAGGTCTGAGATAGGGAACAGTGGTTCCACTGGATGCCAGGGAGAAAAGGCAACTTGGTGTGCAGGAAGGGTCTAACTAAACTGCCAAGAATGGGAAAAATGGACCCTGAAAATTCAAATGTCATCAGGCACAAAGGTGGGACTAAAGATAAGGGAGATAGTCAGGGCTGGCCTGATGGTGCAGTGGTAGCACTACTACTTGTGACACTGATGACCTGGGTTAGGAAGCAAGCCCGAGGCACTGGTGGGCCAGCCAGCAGAGGAGAATCTCCTCCAAGGGGGCGGGTGAGGAAGAACTCTGTGCTTCACTGGCCTCTGGCGAAAGAAAAACGAAAGGCAGCCAGAGCCTAGAGAGGTGAGGGGAGATATGTCAGACGTCAACACATGCACCTTGACATCAAGAGCATGCCACATCTCCCAGGGAGAAAAAAGAAAATATCTCCTGGTTGCACAAGATGACTGCTGGCCTTCACAGGCCCTACAACAGGTGAATCAGGTGTTTCCCAGAATCTGTATCTGGTCTTGGCGAGTCGAGAGATTCCCCGCCAAGCTGCCATGGAGGGCAAGCCATGAAGAACTACATGACAGGCAAGCCCTGGGGGAAGGTGGGGTGACAGGACTGAGGGGGGCCTGTGGGAAGGAGGGCCAGCCTAGATGGGAGCAAAAAAAAAAGGTGGGGATAGTCAGGACACTTCCAGGTGGCACCATTCACATCCATGGAATCTCAGCATGCCATTGAGCATAACAGAATGGGATTGGAGAAATGAAAATGATCTTTTGTACATAGGACATCAAATATGTGGGATACCTTATTTACTTTGCTTAAATCTTCTGAGGTTTTGCACAAGCAAACGATAAAGAATTTATCAACAACCTTAAAGCATGCAAATGTTATCAATGAGTGCTTTGTTAATGTTTTACAGAAACTGTTTAAATGCAATAATCATTTGTCCTAGCATCTTTGGGATCCCCTTGCAAACCAGACAGCTCATCTCAATGGTGTTGTCCCAGGCAACAGAACAGCTAAAAATGAATTAAATAAGTAAATTGTGCTATGCAATTAGAGGTTTGTCATGCTGAGAAGCCATGGGAGTCACATACCCACATGCTAGTGGGCAGGAAAAAAAGCACATGCCCACAGCATATAAATGTTAACTTTAGGCAAAGACTGACTGTACACATTGGCAATCACTTACAAAGGTAGTTAGTTGTAAATTAATAAATACAGAACCACACATATCCCCATAATGCAGAACATCATGGGATGTACAATATGTGCAAATCACTCTGGAAAGTTAGACTGTTTCTGCTTTAAGAAGGAGTGCATGGTGTCAAATATCCTCTCACATAACCTGCAAAGGCTGAGAATAGAAGACACAGATATGTGTTTTGTCCTTTTCAGTGCTCATCAATGCACCTCATCTGTATCTCAACCCAGGGGAAACCTAACTAGCCCTTATGTGGTTTTAAGGGTTTGGGTCATAGTAAACCCAAAATAAGAAAGCAAGCTAAAAAGACAAAGAATCTCAGCACAAAAGCACTGAGGCAAAAGTTACCCAAAAAGGGCATTGGCAACAAAGCCAGGCTTAAAAGAAATATAAAATCACACATTTTTCATGAAAATTTAGACTGGTTCTGCTGTAAACAGGAGTGCATAGTGTTAAAGAGCCTCTCAGACAACCTTCAATGGCTCAGAATAGAAGACACAGTCATGTGATTTATCCTTCTCCGGTAGAGATGTGCAAAACTGACAAATTTCGTTATGCAAAATATTTTTCGAAATTCAGCCGTTTCACAAAATTTTTCAAGGAAGCAAAATTCAGAATTTTGCCTGCATAAAGTGAAATTTCTCCTACAGAAGGTGAAATTTTGTCTGTGGAATGCAAAATTTCACCTGTGGAAGGCAAAATTTTGCTTGCAGAAGGTGAACTTTTGCTTTTCACAGGCAAAATTTCGCCTTCTGCAGGTGAAAGTCCGAATTTTGCAACCAGCAAAACATTTTGTGTAATGGGTGAATTTTGCAAAATATTTTGCATGGTGAAATTGCTGATTTCTCTGCAATTTCACTGGTGGAATATAATTTCACAACATCTCTATTCTCTGGACTCCTCAGTGTGATTCATCTGTATCTCAACCCAGGGGAAAGCCATCCAGCCCTTATGTGATGTTACAGGTTTTGGTCATGGTGAGCTCAAAATAAGAAAATAAGCTAAAAAGACAAATAATCTCAGCACACAAGCACTGAGGCAGGAGATATCCAAAAAGGGTATTGGCAACAAAGCCAGTTTTCTTTTTAAAGTGCTTTGGCAACAAAGCCAAGCTTCAGAGAAATATGCCTTTGTTGCCTATGCCCTTTTTGGGTAACCCTTGCATCTGTGTTTTTTCACTAAGGTTGTCTGTTTAGCTTGCTCTCTTATTTTGTGCTCACCATGACCAAAACCCTTTAGAACACATAAAGGCTGGTTGGTTTTCCCCTGGGTTGAGATACAGGCGATACATATTGATGAGTCCTGAGACAGATGACACATGGGGCTGTGTCTTCTGATCACAACCTTTGCATTTTGTGTGAGAGGCCCTTTGGTACCATTCCCTCCTGCTTAAAGCAGAACCAATCTAAATCTTCATGGAGATTTCCATCTACATCCTATGGTGCTTTGCAATATGGATAGGGGTGTGTAAAATGAAACATCTACTGGCAGAATTTTGCTAAAAGTTGGAGTTTTGCTTTTGCAAAATTTTGGAATGCATTTTGGCAACTTTCCAACTTAGAATGGTGGAATGAATGTATGCACTGCAGATTAATGTATTAAATTGTGGAAAGAATTTCTGCTGAACTGATCACTATCAGTGGTCAGTTTTGCAGAATTTGTTTCTGCAGTTTAACACATGGTACAAGCTTGTAAATTTTCAAGCAAGCCTCCATTGGCCACCAGGCTGGGCACGTTGTAACCTGCGTACTTGATCATGTGCTAAATCAGCTCTTCATTTTCTTTTTTTCATTTTATTTCATGTATTTAATTTGTTTTAATTGTTCTTGCTTTGATTATTAGTTTTTTGTTCCATTTTATCATTTTCGATTTGTGTTTTCATAGGGGTTGAAGTGCGAGGGCGGCCACCTGTGCCGACCAGCCTGAATGTTTTTCAGTTCAGCTTTTTGTTTGCTACAGCTTGCATTGCCAGATTTGATGGTCCCTCACTGGTTCTTTTCTGGTGTTATGCTGGTTCGGTGAGCAACGATCAATTGTGGTCTTTGTCATCTTTTGAACTTCTGTGAACTTCCTTGAACACCGTGCTGAATTTTATCAATCCTAACCGCTGAGCCGTGTTTCCTGGAGTGCCGAGCGAGGAGTGAGGAGTTCATTTGAGATGAGACAGACTGTGGAAGGCAAGTGAGGAATTTTTCTTTGGTCAAGGAAAGCTGAAAAGGGGACTTTGGCACGTCTAATGACAAAGTCTGTGGGGAAAGCCATATATTTGGATTTGGTCTCGCTATTTGATCCTGGATTTGTGCTGGGTCTCAAGTCGGACACTGGCATGGAATGGTGTTTCAGCAGGCCTTGATTTTTTGGAATTTCAGTTTGGATTATTCAACAATCAGCATCAAGAGGGGGTCCCTTCTCCACTGTCCAATCATCAGCTGATTTTGCAGCTTCACATGGGTCCACGGTATTCGCTTAGTTAGGGAGCTGGCTGGGGTATTGCAGTTCCCCTAGTTTTCTTGGGACTGGTCACATGGTGGCCAATTCCCAGATAACGTGGTGAGGCTATAATTATTTCGGGCTGGGTGGATAAGGAGTTGTAGGGGCCCCGGGCTATTGCTGGCTATTTTTCTGAACTTTGTAATTGACTCTGACTTGATTGTATCCTCTGGTGACTTGCCGCAGAAACACCCTGGATCCTTCCCTTCTTTGGATTCTTTTTGCCACAGCTTCCATTCGATCGTGGACTGATACTTAGACCACTCTGTTTTGCTGGGGTCCCAAGGCATTAACGCTCATGCGTGGTCTCCCCAGTGGTGAGAGGACCTGGGCGTCCACCAATTTTATCTAACATTTTATTTATTGTTTATTTTATTTTATTTTTTTGATTATTTTTTGTATTTTTATTTTTTATGGATTTTAGTTGAGTTGACTGTGATCTGCAATCGGGTAGTGAGAGTACCTGGATGTTTCCTACCTCTTTGGCTGTGAGAGGGCTTGGGGGGTCAATCTGATAACCTATTTCTGTGTTTTCATTATTTGAACAGTTTTGTGACTTTTTCTGGGCAGTGTGAGTGCTGGGATTTTCCTGCCTCTGGGCTGTGAGAGGGATTTCATTGGAAGGGTATAATTCATATCATACAAATTTTTGCAACAGTGACGGCAATTGGATTCCTTGCCAAGTATTGGGATGAATTTTATCCAAGCTGGGTGGGATGGGTGTGTGTTTTCTTGTGTTTTATTAGTATTTTGTTGTGCATTAGGGTGGGTTTTTTGTCTTAGTCTGTTGGGTATTTTATTTTTGCTGTTTGGGGGGTTTTCTTGGGATAAGTGTTTTTGGTTTTGTTTGGGGACTGTGTTGGCCCTCTTCCCAGATCATGCTCTATTCATCCTCCACCCTCCACTCCCTCTGCTCTCCACTTCCTCTGCCATTTTTCCCCCCTCCTTTGATGTTGTTAACCTACCAGTGCTGTCATGCACTTGGTATTGCTCGTAGGAGGGGGGGTGAGGGTAGGGGGTGCAGATATCAGTGGGTGAATGAATGGACCTCTCACATAGGTGTAGTTAGGCCTAGAAGACAACCTGGGGAAAAATGGAAATGGATCGTGGTGTTCCTTGTCTAGTTCCCATACCCAAGGGCACACCCTTTGTGGCGGGCAAGTAGCTGGGATGGCCCTAGTAACCCGCCGAACTTGAGCAGTGCTCTGCAATGCCAGATCTACTAAAAATAAGACTGCAATTATTGCAGATATTGGGAACAGCTGATTTGGCTTGCATCACCGAGACCTGGCTGGATGAAAATGCTGGCCCCACAGTGGATGCTGCTATTCCAGCCAGGTACTCAGTAATACACCACTCGAGATTGGACCACAGGGGAGGGTAGCGGTCTGTTTCAAGACCGAGTTAGGCCTTACGAGTGTTCCAGTTGAGGAGGCTGAATCATTTGAGTGTACTGTAGTGGCAAGTGTAGGCTGCAGGATAGCTCTTGTCTACCATCCACCTAGGGATGAGAAGTGATTCCTGCAGGAAGTAGTGCATTTTGTGGCCTACATGGCATTAGAGTCACCCAGATTTATGGTTCTGGGTAACTTCAATGCCTGGGTCAATGACGAACTCTCCTCTCAGTTTGGACAACACTTCCTCCAGCTTATGACATCTCTTGGTTTTACACAGTTTGTTACCTCTGCCACTCACAAACATGGTCACTCTCTTGATTTGGTCTTCCTCCTGGGGATTAAGGCCTTTGACTTTGGGGTGGAACCTGTCAGTTGGTTTGATCACTGCACCATGAGGTTTAACTTTTGTAGCCCCCTTCGAAGGCCTGCCCTTGTGGAGATAGTCCATTACCGCCCTTTACGAGGAATAACTCCTCAAGGCCTAGCAGCGATGATTGATCTCTTGGAGTTTCCAGTGGCCAGCTCGAGTCCAGAGACTTTGGTTATGGCCTATAATAAGGCCATTTCCATAGCTCTGGACTTAATTGCTCCAGTCCGTGTTTGTCCTCTCCCCCTTCACCGCCGGGCCCCTTGGTTTGATGGGTCTTTAAGGGAGTTGCGGTGAGTAGGATGAAGGTTAGGGCGATGTTGGTGGAAATCGGCCTGGACGCTGACCATCTTAGATTGGTTGAGCATTATCAGACTTACCTATCAGCCATCTCCCATAAGAAGGCAGAGTTCCTGTCCAGGGAGATTGCTGCCACTCAGAACCAACCAGCTCAGCTCTTCCAAACTGTTGACAGATTGTGTAACCTGACCTGTCTTCAGCTCCGAAGACCTTTATCACAAGTGGGGTGCAATGAACTTGCTCGGTTCTTTGCACATAAGGTGGTCGACATTAGGTCCATAATTCTTACAACTTGCTCTATGGGGGTTGCTGGTGATCGGTGTTTGGTCACCCCACCTAGTGCTTCCTGGAGTATCTCTGCCATGCTGGAGTTTGCAGATGTCATGCAGATTGTCCAGTGAATGCGCCCTACATGCTGTAGTTTGGACCCGGGCCCAACGGCTCTGGTTATTGGTTGTTGTGATACTATTGGCCCAGTCCTGGCACAGATAGTCTGGTGTTTCTTAGAAACCGGTGAGTTTCCAAGCTCTCTGAAGGAGGTGGTAGTGGTGACACCCCTCCTAAAGAAAGCATCTCTGGACCCAGATTCCCTGGCTAACTATAGACCAATCTCTAACTTTCCCTTTATAGGAAAGGTGATTGAGAAAGTAGTGGCGGTACAGCTGGAGGGCCATCTGGCCATTCATAACATCTATGAACCTCTCTAGTCCAGTTTTTGAAAGAGGCATAGTACCGAGGCTGCACTGGTTCGGGTGCTCAATGATCTCCTGATGGTGAGAGATCAGAGATGCTTTTTTATCTTGGTGCTCCTTGATCTCTCTTCAGCTTTTGACACTGTTGACCAATGGGGTACTGCTTGGTTGCCTGGGGTCCATCTGCAGCCTATCAGGTGTTATCCTCAGATGGTTTAAATCTTTCCTCTCTGGCAGAAGTCAGAAATTGGTTTTGGGGATTTTTTCCTCAGACTCATTCTCTCTGCCATGTGGGGTACCCCAGGGATCAGTGCTGTCCCTCATGTTGTTTGCAGAGTACATGCTGCCCCTCGGAGACATTGTAAGATGGCATGGGCTGAGGTTTCACTGCTATGCTGATGATACCCAATTCTACCTGTTTTTTGCACCTCACCAGGATAGAGCCATCCCGATCTTTAATAACTGCCTCACCAAAATCCAGGACGGGATAAATTTGAGCTGGTTAAAGTTGAATGCCCGATAGACTGAGGTGATGGTGGTGGACCTGGGGCACTGGATAGAGGGGCTGTGGGCTGGGCAGCCATCTGGACTTTTTCTAGGTGGCTCCCTGATCACTTCTTCTGAATGGGTGCAAAACCTGGGAGTAGTGGTTGACGATGGGCTGACATTATGAGCACAGGTGTCGGCAGTCATCAAGTCTTCCTTTTACCATCTTAGGAATATCTCCAGGATTAAGCACCTTGTTCCGTCTGGGGATCTGCCTACTTTGGTCCATGATTTTGTGACCTCTCACTTGGATTACTGCAATTCCCTGTACCTAGGGATTCCTGGGGTTGATATCCACTGCCTGCAGCTGGTGCAGAATGCAGCAGCACAACTGTTGATGGGGGCAGCTCGAGCCTCCCATATCACTCCGCTGCTGTGCGATCTGCAATGGCTGCCAATTAGGTGGTGGATCACCTTTAAAGTTGGTTTACTGACTTATAAAGCCCTACATGGACTCAGCCCTGACTACTTGAAAGAGCTTCTTGTCCCCTATTGTCTTGTGCGACAGCTCCGTTCGGCTGACGAGGGGTTGCTGGAGATTCCAAGGGTGTTATTAAAATCTTCAGGGGCCCGCGCATTCATGCACATGGCCACTTTCTTTTGGAATTCTCTACCCCGTCAGCTTCGGGAGTGCATGACTGTGGGAGGGTTTAAACATGGCCTGAAACCCCACTTATGGCATCAAGCATTTACAGACAGTAATTAAGATGATCCTCAGACTGCTCTTATATTGTTATTTACTGACTTTATCATTGTTCTTTTATCTTATTTTACTTTATTTAATTGTATCTTGTTGCAAAGCACCTTGATGTTTCAAAAGACGCTTATGCGAAATAAAGTTATAATTATTATTATTTTTTTTTTCTATAAAGGTTTTTACCTCTTTGGTGGTAGGCTGGGTGGCTGTATCAGCCCCTTCCCTATCTCGTGTGGCCATCTCGATTCTCCACCAGTCTTCCCCTCCAAGATCGGGCAGGCCAACAGTTCTGGTTGGGCTTCATTAAGCCTATCTTCCACATTTTCAAACAGATTTCTTCCCTGTGACATGGCTGGATATGTAATGAGCATGACATGCATGCTCCACATCTGTGGAGATGCCCTCAGCACTCCGTACACAGGCCCTTCACCAGACTACAAGACCTTGCATGCACTGCCATCTGGATTCCTCCAGGTGTCAGTTGAGTGGCAGGTCACAGGATTCCCCTTTCCCCGAGGAAAGAGAGCTATCCTACAGACACTTCATCTTCCATCTCCTGGCTGGCCCCCAAGCAACTTGAGTCCATTCATGAACCCAGGTTGCCAGTGTGGCAGCAGAGAGGCATGGATACCTCAACTTGTTGTGCCACTGGGCCGGTATTAATGCATTAATTCACAATTCATACATTCATTCCACAGTTCAGTGAGTCACTGAAGAGTGGAATGAATGTATGAATTGTGGATTAGTGTATTAAAATGCAGAAAGATATTCCACAGAACTGATCACTGAACTTAATTATATGTATTGCAGATTAATGTATTAATCTGCAGAGTGGAATTCCTCAGCACTAACATTCCACAGTTGATGTGTATTATTCTGCAATTCAGCTAGAAAATTCCATGTAACCGGGTAATGATTCTCTAGATACATTCAGAAGATTCTGAATTCACCAAAGGTGGAAGAAGGTCTGGAAATTCCATAATATTTACGAAATTTTGTGAACATTCTGCAAAAGTGGAATTCACAACTTTCGACCAGCTCTAATTATGGGGATATGTGTGATTTTGCCTTTCTTGAAACCTGGCTTTGTTGCCAATTCTATTTTAGAGTTATCATTGCCTCAGTGCTCTTGTGCTGAGGTTCTTTGTCTTTATAGCTAAACTGTAATTTAATTACTTTTCTAATAATTTGCAAATGAGATTCGTTGGAACTGTCATGTACTATTGGGATGGATAGGACATGATTATAACCCTTGCCTTTAAGGAGGACTCCCATATCTATTGAAATTAACTGACAGTGTATAAAATATATCTGGTTTGTCATCAAAGAACAATGTGTAACAACCTAGCTAAACTTCTTGCTGTTTGTTGAACTTTAGTTTTAATATTGCCTTCTATTTGATAACAAAGAAAAAGCTTACAGAATTGACAACATGCATTCGCATACATGTTATGACTCAAAAATGTTTCTGGTGCTTCATTTCAGCACCAGGTGCGTCTGCTTAGTACTACAGGCACAATATTCAAGTCACATCTGAGCAATTATCAGTTCTTCCTTCTGGACAAAGAAGAAAGTCCTTAGCAGCATTTCTGTGGTGCATATTTAGACTTAAATTAAGGTTGATTAATGGAGCCCCATCTGTAACCTTTACAGTCAGGAGGTGGTTGTGCCAATCTTTAGACTAGAGGTCAAGAATGTGGGCTGGAGATATAGCCACTTTATTTGAAGAGCTATATTTCAGGTCACTATAGAAACACCAACAACAGGGCCTCCCAGTGTTGGGTACCTGGCCCGTTCTAAGCTCTGAAAATCTTTATATTTATCATCTGTCTTCTAATTAAATAAGGTAATTCGGGACCTGCATGTGAATGCAAGATGCAAACACAGAGTTAGTGTATCAAACTGAAATGGAATAGTGATTTGAGTGTGTCATCCTGGGCCCTCCTCTATTGTTTTCCAAGGGGGCCCTTATATCAACTTTCCAGGTGTTCCCCCGTACCCCAATCTGACCTTGGCATGCCACATAGTCAGACAGAGAGCCTGTCTGCTGCAGCAGGCTGTAGTAGCATTACAGGAAGTCAAGGGGGATTTTTGTTGCTGTGATTTTGAAGTTAAAGCAGCAGTGCATGTTACAGCAAACATTTGGACCTGCACTTTTATATTCCACTTTAGTTTGCCCTGTATCTCCTTTTTTGTATAATATCCTTGTATCCCCACTTCGAGTCTGATTTAGTACTTTTTTTCTTTGTACATTTGAACTAGTGAAATGAATGCTCCATTTAATATAGATCATACAAGGTTTTCATTAGTGTTCTCTGTTGTTTTTGGTTATCTTTCATCCCATAAGGTTATGAAGCATTGTCAGCTGCATGTTAGTTCATGCCAGTTACATGAAACGTGATATTAAACAATGGGTGCTCAAAAACAACAGAGAATACTAATGAAAACCTAGGCCAAGGATATATTAAAAGGAGTGCTCCTTTTATTATTTCAAATGTACAAAACTAAATGCCTAAGCAGAATCAGATGGAGAGGAAAGACTATTATACAAGACAGAAGATAAAGGACAATCTAAAACAGAATTAAAACATGTACTCTGTACTGCACAAAATTGGTACCACTAACATTCACTGCTGCATTAACTTTTATTTTACTGTCTGCTATCTGTAATAGAAAGCCTGTGCTGCCAATGCCAATATTGTCATCGTACATCTAATCAAGCAGCATTCTTAGTGGTCGGTAGTCACTGCCAGAGTCAAATAGTATCAAATACTAGATGAGTAATCATGGGCAAGTGACTTATCTCAGTGCCCTGTCCACCTAACTGTGGACGGGGGTAACAGGAAAGGGGAAGGGACTGGATGGGTCAGATGCTATGTTAAGATCAAGTGTAAATAGTGCTATTATAGCTAGGATTGAGAAGGCACTTCCGAAAGAAAACCCAAATTTCAACTGCTTTCATCCAGTTTTTGACATGTGGTTATAAAACTTGCTAAGCACTCATTCTGGTCCAGGGTCTTGGAGCAGGGGAACTGTTAGTTTTGGAGAAATTCTGTTCAGTGTTTTTTTGTGCTAGTATACGGCAAAATGTAAACAATGTGAAAATATTCACAAGCCACTCTATTCCCCATTGTCCCAGACTCACACATATCAAAGCTGCATTTCACAATGACCTGATTTGACCCTGGTAAAGCTTCACCTTCTAGTCTCCCCCAGGCAGTTTCACACCCATTTTACCAGCTCCTTTCCTACTCCCATGTCCTCTAACTTCTCTTTGGCAGCTTCCTGTGAGTCACACACTTTGCTGAAGTCAAAGTAAAGCAGATTTACTGGCTGTCCCTTATAAACCACCCTTGTAACCCAGTGAAAGAATACTATCAGATTCCCCAGTCCAATAATACCCCATTTAAAACCTCCTCACCATACAACCCATAATAAACATAAAAACAAAATGGCAACTGGCACAGCCCTTTCCTCACCTCCTCAGTTGGCCACTGTTTAAATTAATGATGGTTCAGTCACTTTCATTCACTCAAACAGCAGTCAGCCAAGGTGGTGAGAGGAAGGCTACATTGGTTGCAGCTGGTATTTTAATTTTGTTATAGGAGGAATAGGGGGAGGAGGGTTGGAATGGGGTACTAATGTGCTGGGTTATACTGATGTGTGGGGGGTGAAGGAGTAATGGGATATGGTGGGTGCTAGTTAGTAAGTTAAAGAAAATTGCTTTTATTTTTCTAAATTTACCAAGTATACAGTATCTGACACTGGGGTTGAGCTCTCACTGTTGGAACTGAGTAGTGGGCTTTGGTGAGTATGGGTGGTACCACTGGAAACCTGGTATACTTGGACATGGGGCAGAGTTTAAGAGAGAGTACTGCTGGATTCCATGAACACTTGTACATGGGGCAGGGTGTGCAGAAGAGGGCCACTGGATGCCAGGGATACTTTGACATGAAACAGGGTTTGGTAAGGGTGCCACTTTACACTAGGGCACAGGGAGCATGGGGGTGCCCTAAGGGATGACAGGGGCATGGCAGGAATGTACAGGAGGTTGAAGTGGCACCCTGTGGGGGGTGCCCTGTGCTGATGGACACAACCGATTGGCCTGGGTAAGGAAGCTGGTAGATAAGGACTGGGACCTTGCCCTCAGAAGGATACATACAGCCCTGGCACCAGCCCCATAGCTGCCACTGACCCCAGCACCATTGATGGACAGCAGTGGATATAGGTTGGGGGGTACAAGTGATGGCTGAGAATGATCCCTAGGCACCTCAGTAGTCCCTTAGTACCTGGCCCCCCATGTGGAGGCAGGCAGCTGCTTGCCAATGGTGCTGGGGTCAGTGACACCTATGGGGCAGGTGCTAGGGCTATATCCTTCTGAGGGCAAAGTCCTGGTCCCTGTCTGCCAGCTCCCTTTACCCAGACTGATTGGCTGTGTCTAATAGCATAGGCCACCCCCACAGGTTGACATCTCAACTTCCTAAACATTCCCTCCATGCCCCTGTCACCCCCTAGGGCACCCCCATGCTTCTTATGTCCCTGGTCTCCTTCTGGCAGTTCCCTCCAATTGCTGCCTTGCCCAGCAGTGGTGCAGGGCCCTTAGACCACCTCCTGGCTGGTCAAACCAGAGCCTCCTGTTGCGGCCATGGTAGAGCTTATAGAATCCCAAATAAGGGGATGGTGCAGCCCTGCCATGGTGCACCCACCCTTGCGACCCAGCAGATAGGTGCATTTACCACACAGCATCCCAATGTCACAGCAGCAGGTGCTGAAAACTGGAAATGCTGCAAACTATGATGCAAGGTGCCATTTATGTCATACACCTTTGAGCAGGTACCTTGTGACATAGTTTGCCATTTGAAAATTGAGCCCTTAGTGTCCAGATGCCTGTCTCATCTATAAAGTTTGGCTCTAATAGGCTCCAAGTCACTTCAAGGGGGTTTGGTCATGAACCTTGAGCCCATCCCTGGGTGGACAGTTTGGTCCATGAATGTTCAGCATTACAGGAAGTACATGTATCGGTTCCACATTTGAAGATTCTTGGCAATAGTACCAAGGGATAAGTGAGATACTCTCAGAATTGGCCAGCTTGCTAATGGAGCTGAACCAGGCAATAAGGGAAAGACTGTCCTGGTTCCTCCACCTCTGTAGGAGCAACCTTTTGACTTTCACTGGGGCTCTGTGCAGGTAGCCCAATTGAGAGCTATTTAAAAGGGGTTCCAGGAGGGGGACTTCCTAGAAGCCATAGTTGAGGAACCTCATGCAGTGGGGAATGGAGAACCTCTGAACAGTCCTTAATGACCTCCTTCCAAAAATTATGGAGTTTTGGGCAGTACTATAGATTGTGGACAAGGTTTCCTCCTGGGGCACTACATTTCTGACACTGGTTATTCGAGAGTAACTTCAGTGGATGAAGAACTGACAGAGTATGATATCAGAGGTGAAGGATTATATGTTGTAGAAACTGGGCTGTACCATTTGCTAGGGCAGAGTGAGCCCATTGCCAACAGCATTCCCACTGATCCATTGCAATGGAGATGTTGAACTGTGCCTCCCCCCTTAGCCCTTGCAAACTGAACTTAGTCTAGCAGTGCCTCCCATATGCATATGTAGATGGAACCAGCATAGCCTCCATGCAGCTGCAGTCAGAAGAGTATGGGTGATTGGAGGATCTTATTGTCCCCTGCTGGGGTCAGTTTCAGATAATGAGATACTGCCCCCCCCCATCCCCAGCTGCAGGTATTTCCAGAAATTCCCTTTTATAGCTCAAAACTTTTGATTTAGAGCCTGGAAATAGTCCAGCTTGGTGGAGTGTTCCATTAGGAGGTCTTTCTGCACCCTTACACCTGCCTTTCTCCATTTGGTCCACAGCAATGGCTCATTTTCAATTAGCAGTGCCAAGTTCTTCCACAGAGTGGGCCATTTGAGGAAGGGTGATAGAGGAGTGAACCAATTTCCCAAGGCTTTGCTATGACTTTATCAAAGTTGCTATGGTATGGGGAAGACTCAGCTCTGGGGTTCTCTTAGCATACAGGTAGACCACCGGTGGGACATCTTCCATAGCAACCAACTCCATCCATATCCATTATAGTGATAGAGAGGTGGGGTGGGTAAACCAACGTAGTGTGTGGGTGCCCAGATAAGCATACTGTGCGATTCTGAGCAAGTCATTTAAAGGGGCACAGACAGCTTTCTCCACTCATTTGTGGTCTTATCTAAGCAGTGTACATTCTGACACCAACTCATCCTACATGAGTTATAAAATGCATCCAGTGATATAAAAACAAGTTTTTTTACCTGTTTTGTTAAATTTTCACAAAACTCGAGTCTGATCTGAAAGCACGCACCACCGGAAGCATCTGCAGGATGAGAACACGCATCAGGCACGAGCACAGTCTCGAGATGCAACTTTTTAGCATGCCTCTGTAATAAAAGGCTTCCCCAGTAAATAAACAAACACTGAGCAGTTTCAGGTGCCTAAAAACAAAAACCGAGCGCTACGAGCATTGAATTTTACATTTTTAATCACAGCCTGAAATCCCACACATGCACGAAAAAGACATGTACAAGATCCCGCGCATGTGCAAGACACATGCTGCTCTCGCGCATGCGTGGGACTTCAGGGTGCAATTAAAAAAGTAAACCGCAATTCTCACAGTGCTCATTTTTTGTTTTTAGCCAGCAGAAACCACTCAATGTTTATTCATTTACTGGGGAAACCTTTTATTATAAGTGGCATGCTAAAAAATTGTGTCTCAGGGCTGCGCTCATGCCTGATGCGCGTTCTCAACCTGCCGATGCTTCCGGTTGTGGGAACTTCTATTTCGGACTGAAGAAATGTTGAATTTTGTGAAAATGTAGCAAAACAGGTACACAACTTTCTTTTTTATATCACTGGATGCATTTTGTAACGCATGTAGGATGGGTCTGTGTCAGAATGTACACTGCTTAGATAAGACCACAAACAAGTGGAGAAAGCCAACAGTGCCCCTTTAACCTCCTCAGTGCTCCTGGGTTGTACCTGAAAACAGGCACTTGTGCCTAGTGGGCCTTACATGGTTACCACAAAATGTAAAAATAATACCAATATATTTTTACTGCATCATACAGTAGTCAGGGTGCCCTGTAATTTACCTTTGTTTTACTCTGGCTGCAATGATTTTGTTTAGCTAAAGATAAATGTTCAGATACATTCTATGTTTCAAAAGCATGTTTCTAGACTTTAGTTAAGTTTTTGTTGTAGTCTTTGCATGTGAGCATCTAGGTGGTAGTTGCTAAGAGTGAGATCACTGTTACTAACTAGCTTATTCAAGTTTAAAATAGGCAGGGTCACGCAAAAATCCTTAGCTGTTTGAATCAAAACTAGTCTGAATGAAAGTATGCTCACAAGGAATAACTTGCCCTGCCACTTACCACACCATACCATATAGTAAGGTTAATATCCCCAACTACCTCCTCTTCAGAGCGGATAGAAAGACCAGGGAGAAGGAGTAGCCATTTATGTTAAAAACAAATTTACAGTATCTATATTAGATGCTACTTCCATTGCAGGGGGCTTTGAATGCCTGTCTCTCAGGGTCGAACCATCCCAATCTGTGGCATTCCACATAATAAGTTGCTATAGACCCCCAGCAGCAGGACCACAGCTCCTGGCTCATCTGTCTTCACAAATAGACATGACTCCTCTGGAAACAATTATATTAGGTGACCTTAACTATGACTGGATATCGAACGGTTCGCTACCCCTAAAACAATTCTGCGACTCCCACGGGCTCACCCAAATGATTACAGAACCAATGAGCATCAACAAGAAAAATCCAATGAAAAGCACGCTTCTGGACGTTCTTCTTGTCAACAAACCACACTACTTTTCCCATGCCGGTATCCTTCCAGCAGATGTTAGTGACCACTGTCTCACAGCTGGCATAAGAACCATCTTGAACCTACTATCTACATCAAAGTTTTCTACTAAAAGATACAGACGGAACTTTGACCCTCTGGCCTTCATACAAGAACTAAAAAACTCCTTGCTCTGGCAGACTTTCTACCTGGCTAAATCAGTGGG
Organism: Neoceratodus forsteri; assembly: GCA_016271365.2. NCBI lineage: Eukaryota > Metazoa > Chordata > Ceratodontiformes > Ceratodontidae > Neoceratodus > Neoceratodus forsteri. Next base: position 589,839,529 of record CM028133.1, on the reverse strand, counting down.
TGATGCCTATAATGTTCTCCATGAAATAATAGCCAGTGCCCTAAACAACCATGCTCCTCTAGTTAAAGCATGAATAAAAACCAGAACCTGCCATTGGTTTTCACTGGATCTGAAGAATGCTTTACTCAAAAGAGACCAGCTATGGCAAAAAGCCCAGAAATCACAGGCCGATGCAGACTGGTGTCTCTTTAGGACAGCTAGAAATGCCTGCACGAAAATGGTCAGAGAGGCCAAGGCCAATTATTATCAAAACAAATTACTCTCCGCATCCAACAGCCCAACCAAATTCTGGTCCACCATAAAGGAACTGTCTGGACACTCCCCAGGTAGTGCACTACCCTCCAAAATCACCATTGACAATGTCACTATCAGTGATAAATCTGAAATTCTTCAAGCCTTCAACAACCACTTCGCCACTGCAGCCATGGCATTTGATAATGCACCAGTAAGTAGTTTCCATCCACAGCTCACCGCCCAGCCTCCAGACCAAAGTAACAAAGATATGATCTTCTCCTTTTCCCCAACCACCATAAAAGAATTTGAAGACCTTATGCTATGGCTAGATACCAGAAAAAGTGCAAGAGCTGACTCCTTCGAGCCATACTTTCTGAAAATAGCATACCACATACTTGACCCGCCTATATCACACTTATTCAATCTGCCCCTAGTCCAGGGCTCTATCCCCGGAATGGAAAACCGCTCATGTTATCCCTCTATTCAAAGCAGGGGACCCATGCGACCTGAACAATGATAGGCCAATCTCTCTTCTATCTATACTCTCAAAAATGCTGGAAAAAGTCATGGATTTACAGCTGAGATTGTTTCTAGATGATTCTACATTGCTTAAACCCATTCAGTCTGACTTTAGAACAAAGCATAGCACTGTTACAGCGCTGGCCAAAGTCACTAATGACTGGCAATGGGACCTTGACAACAAAAAATTTGTTTGTGCTGTGTTTTTAGACCTCAGCAAGGCCTTCGATACCGTCGACCACTGCCTACTTCTATCCACCTTAAAAACCATAGGTATGGAGTCAACGTCACTGGACTGGTTCCAGGATTATCTCTCGGATAGGCAGCAACAAATTAAGGCCGAATGTGAGCTCTCTCCTCTCAAACCAATAAAAAGAGGAGTCACACAGGGTTCCATACTGGGCCCTCTACTGTTCGCCATCTACATTAACAACTTGGACCTAGGCATTACAGAAGCCAGTATCCACTTGTTTGCCGATGATACGGTGCTTTATCTAAGCCGTGACTCCCCTGGAGCCGCATGCACAGACATACAAACTGAATTCAATATGCTGCAACATCAGCTTCTCATCAAAAAGCTGCTTCTAAATGCAAAAAAAAACTAAGGCCATGCTCTTTTCCCCATCTATCACTAGGGCCTACTCTGCTGCTGCTGGTACCCTTCCTCCCATAACTACCCTACTAGGCAAAAATCTTGAGTTCGTGCCTAAATCCAAATATCTGGGTATATGGCTGGACAACAAACTCTCCTTTGCAGAGCACACAGAAGAACTGATGAAAAAGCTTAGGCAGAGGCTTGGCCTCTTCTTTAGAATTAAACACCTTCTGACCACAGATGCAAGACGACAGCTTGTTCAATCAACTTTCCTCTCATTAATTGACTACGCCTACATTATTTATGGCCAATGCTCCATCTCACACCTTGCAGAACTGGATGTCCTGTACCACAGAGCGCTAAGATTTATAACTGGTCTCCCATCCTCCACACTTCACTGCTCTTTATATGCAGCCGTAGGGTGGCCTTCCCTTCAATATAGGCAGTGTAGAAATGCAGCACTCTGGACATTCAGAGCTCTTACCAACAAACTTCCAGATTACATTGTTGCCTGCCTCCCCCGAGTCCAATCAGTAGATATGCACTAAGAAGTCACTTGCTAATTTCTCTGAAAATCCCCAGGATCAATACCCACTTTGGCAAGGCTGCCATAAACCACACTTTGCCTACACTCTGGAACAGGGTACAAAGATCCTTGAGACTCAGATCTCCTGTCAGTTTTGCCCTGTTTAGGATCATTTATGACAAAACGTTCGCCAAAATCTGTAAGTGCTTCCATAGTTCCTAGCTGTCCTGCTGACGGTTCACTCCGTATCCTTACCACATCCAGCCACGAACCTAGTTCCTCCCCTCCCTATTTTAATCAAGTCCACTAGTCAGCTGCCATAGTGGCCCTCGACACCCAAGGCACCACTTCTCCCATATTACTCTCCTCTCATCATTTAAGCAGAACATACAGACCTCATTAGGGGCCCCTATGCAGCCTAGAACCCTAGCCGAAGTATGGTAAATGGTCACTGAGGGCTGAAATGCAAAGAATTGTACGCTCCGATGGCGGCTTGACTAAGAATGACTGAACATACCACCTCAACTACTGCATACATGGAGACTGTATATACCACAGCAAAGTTGAGTGATGCATGTCTGATCCTACAAAAATGCTTGGAATGTATATCGTGCACCTACCACTTTTCTGTAAATTTGTTTGTAACTCTTTGCACATGTTGTATTTTGTATTCTCAATCTATATATGTATAACTGTCTTGGACTACAGCAGGTCCATCTTGTAAATGAGCTTGCTCAATGATGAATGCCTGGATAAATAAAGATTTGATTTGATTTGACTTACAAAAAGGCTTCATAGTTAGCACCCCATTTAAGTGAATGGGATAATTTGCACATTTTCTCCCATCTTTTGTTTCAGTCTGTGCGTCAGCAAAAAGTTTTCTGATAGACTGCTTCAACACAAAACAAATGTTAAGTGTTTAAGTGTACTTATGCTTGGCCAGTGGATTTTGAAACCAAACAAGACAAAGATTCAAAAGAAATCAGTGTCACATAAAACCCTTGCTCCACCTTGCACTGCATTGTTTTGGTCAAACCCAAGTCTGCATGCAAAATTGTCACTATATTGAGAGTATGTTATTAAAAATGTTAATACTTTTTACACAGTTCAATATAAAAACTCAAAAATTGCAAGAAATTGTGGAACATTTCAGTTTTTGCGGAGAATGGCAAAAAAATTGTGGATGCAATTTTCCAGTGGCCCTGGTCATATCCAAAAATTCATTATACCAAGCACCAGGTCATGGTAGCAATAATTAAACTAAGAATATGCTACCTACTGGAATCAGAAAGTACCTGGAAACAATGCTCATGAACTGAAGGTTTTTCTGATGAGCAACAAATCTCTTTGTGCCAAGGCTGATCACAAATCTTCTAAAATTGTTTGACCACAAGGCTAATGTAGAGTGAGTAGCTGCTACATAGCAAAGTCTCCAAATTAATTATCCTTTCCTGTGCAGATGTTTTGTTTGTCCAGATTAAAAAATGTATAAAACATATTGTAGGGGCCTTTGTACTACCTGTTGAGTATTGATTAATAGGCTAATTGCCATAAATGGGCCTTATACAATACATTACAAAACAGTTATTGTGCCATATGATTTAGTATTGCTGAGGAGTATTCTTACCTCATTGATGTAGTTACATGTGCCAGTCACCCATCTTAGGACTTATATTAAGGTTCTACTAAGGTATATTAGAGCCATGAAAGTCAATAGAACCCATGTAAACTGCTCATCTGGTAAATGTCCACACAACCACCTTGCATGGTATGTTTGTCCAATTGTGGTTTTTTTTTTTGTATAGAACATTTTATTGATTTAAGACATATACAGCTATAAGTGATATGACCAGAGGAAGAGACCATAACCAGAGTAAAGATGGCAGGTTACCATACCAATGAACAAAAAAATGCATAACACATTCAGTCTTTCTGGTCAAAATGACAGATCATTACTTTCCTATGTAAAATGTCAGGTTATGACACCATAGTGCATCTCCCTAAAATGAGGAAATATGAAAGGTAACAGGAACTCAAAACAAGCAATAATAAAAATAAATATGAGAGTAACATTAACAGGTAAAAAGTAAAAAAAGGTAAATAGCAAATAGTAAATAAATAACAACTAACAAGGCACCACCTTCCATCAAGCACTCCACAGTAATTTAATGAGAATAGGCCTCCCTGCATACACAATATTTTATCAAGTATGGACATACAGTAAATTCAGATTTACTCTGTCACCCCTATGTGTCTTAACCAAGGATCCCAAGACTGGTGGAATTTTGATGTAGACCTTCTTCTCCAATTAATCACCTGTAAATAAGAAGCAGTTCTAGACACCACTGGTAACAACTGGGTAAACAAAGGGAGGGTAGCAGAATGCCAATGAAGAAGAATAAGTCTCTTAGCTTCCAAAGCAGCCACGAGAATAAGTTCCTTAAATTTAAGAGCTGACCTATCTAGCTGTGAAGAATCACCTAGAATCCATAGCCAAGGAGGATGGGGTATTGCAACTATATAAATATTTTCTATGGTTGTGATAATCTCTTTCCACCATCCCACCACTAAAGCACAACCCCATAGAATGTGGCTAAGAGTCCCAGGTTCCTCATTACACCTCCAACACAAACTGGAGTCAGATAAACCCACATTGAATAATTTGACAGGTGTTCTATCCCACTGACCCAATATCTTCTTTTGTATGAATTGTGCCTTTCGATCTGAAAAAGCTCTATGTGTATCAGTCCAACACCTGCTCCAAATATTTGCATTCAGTGGCTCCTGACATTCATTTATCCATTACAATTGATGCAGTTCCCAGTCTGGAGTATATCTCTTCTGCAAACGTTTAGAAATTAAACTTGTATGACCCTTAGACACTGTAAGCCATTTCTGTAGCATAAGAGTTAAATCTGTCTGCATCAAAGAACAACCTTTCATGAACCCAGTTGCAAAAATGTGTCTCAGTTGTAAAAGCCTCCAAAAATCATGATTAGGAAGACCATATTTACATTGCAACTGAGAAAAGGATGTGAATATATTACTTTTTGGGTCAAACAGATCCCCCACTAAGAATAGTCCTTTAGAAGCCCACGATAACCAAGAGTTTGTGGAACCCCCTATTTGTAACTGTGGGTTGTCCCACAATGGTTCATAAGGACCCAGAAAGGAATGATTCCATCTTAGAAGTTTAGCCACAGTCCACCATGCTTGTCTTGTATACTCAAAGGGGCAGTGCTATAATTGGCAGTCGAAAGAGAATCCCTGAAAAAAGTAACTAGAGGAGGAGTCCCAACAATAGACAGCTCAATTTCAACCCATAATGGAGTAACTTTCTTATCTGGATGAGGCCACTGGAGGCATTGCTTGAAGCCATTCACAACATGATATGTCCACGGCCAGGGTATGTTCCATCCACCCTCAGTAACTGGTGCCCTTAAGATCTCCCTACTAAACTGAGGAATTTTACCACCCCATACACAATTGGAAAATAACTTATCTATTTCATGCTACATTTTGGGGAAAATGGGCATTGCTAGATTACTTAAACAGTAAAATAATTTAGGGAAAACCATTAATTTTATAGCTGCAACCTTCTCAGGAAGGAACAAAAACAGTTTAGCCCAGCGATTCATATCCAAAGTTAGGCCTTCCAATAAATCTTGTATGTTTTTCCTCACATGTCTTGTAGGTTAGAGGAAATATACATTCCTTAATATCTGATCCCCATAGGGGCACATTGTAAAACTTGTGGATACATGGTCACCTAGGCAGAGTCTGCTTTATAAAGGGAAAGGATCTCTGTTTTTGTCCAATTTACCCTCAGTCCTGATATGGCACTGAAAGCGTCAAGAACCCCCCAAAGTGAAGGGAGAGTCACCTCCACCTTAGATAGTGTCAAAAGCAAATATTCAGCATATAAAAGGGTAAAGAATGAATGACCTCCCACCTTTAACCCATAAATCTCCAGTTGCTGCCTTAGAGCAACATTAAGAGGCTCCATAACAAGCAAGAATAACAATGGACTCAGAGGACAGCCCTGTCTTGCACCTCAAAACAATGAAAAGGAGTCTGAAAGGACACCATTAACCAGTACTCTGGCCTTGGGAGTGGAATATAAACACCAAACCCAATTTAGAAAAACAGGGCCCACCCCAAAAGCTGAAAGCGTATAAAAAAGATAGTGCCATCCAATAGCTTCAAATGCCCTTTTGGCATCTTTTGCATTCAGTGCAGCAGAATCTGGACCCTTGGAAGTAATCTGTACTAAATTTATCACTGCTCAAATATTATCACTGCCCTGCTGACCCCTCATGAACCCAGCCTATGATTTATGGATAGCCAATGGTAGAATCTTCTCCAGCCAGACAGCAAGGGTTTTAGCTAGAATTTTACAATCAGCGTTAAGCAGGGAAATAAGCCTAAAATTAGAACAGACCATAAGGTCCTTATTGGGCTTTGGCAGGATAGTGATATTGGCCTCCTGCACAGAGGGAGGTAAAGTCCCAGAATCTTGAATGGCCAAGAAAAGTTTATCTAACCAAGGGGATAACAAGAGTTCAAAGGTTTGATAGAAATCTGATCCCAGGCCATCTGGTCCGGGAGCCTTCCCTGAAGCCAGGGAACAGATTGCATATTGAATTTCTTGCAATGTTATGTCCTCTTCCAAAATGTGGGCAACTTCCAAAGATAAATGGGGCATATTTAATTTATTGAAAAATGACTCGTAATCTTCTATATTGGGGGTTACAGATGATTGATAAAGGGTAGAATAGTACTCCTGGAAAAGACAGGCAATTTGCAATGGTTCTGAAATCAAATGGCTATCATTCGATTTCAAAAATGGGACAGAGATTTCTATGGACTTCTTTTTCAACCTGTAAGTGAGTAACTTCCACGCCTTGTCTCCTTACTCCCAATACGGCTGTTCAAAAAAAAAGAGCTCTGGTTGCCTGCTGAGTAAAAATAGTATTTAGCTTTTCTTAAGAGAGATGACCTCAGTAATTTGGGAGTCTTGAGGCAATGGGAATGTGTACATTTCCTCCTCAGGTGATTTAATTATTTTGGTAAGGTCTGAAATTTCTTGCTTTTGCTGTTTATTAAGCTTTGAAGCATAAGAAATTACTCAGCCCCTAACAAAGGCTTTAAACGCCTCCCAAAGCGTAAACATTGACACCTCAGAGGTCAGGTTAGACTCAAAATAAAACTGCATTTCATCCTGCATCCAGAATTAAAAATCCTCTAGACACAGGAGTGCAGGGTTGAAATGCTACCAAGATGATTTAGTAAATGTAGCCTTGGGAACCCAAACCATGCTAACCAGTGCATGATCTGATATGAAAATAGGAAAAATAGTTATATCCAATAAGTTCCCCATGATCATAGAACTACAAAGGAAGTAGTCCAGCTGACTACAGGATTTAAACCTGTGTGATCTGAAAGTAATGTCCAATATATCTGGGTGATAAACCCTTGAACAATTTTGTATTCCAAACTCCAAATACAACTGGTTAAGAACATTCCATGATCTGCTATGAGAGGGAGTGCCCTTCTCTTGGGGGAGACCTGTCCAAAATGGGGTCTAAAGCAAAATTAAAATCTCCTCCAAAGATGAGAATTGTAGAGTCATCAGTCCCTTCTGAAATCAACTGAGCAATTGATAAAAAGAAATCTGAGAAGACAATATTTGGAGTGTAGATATTAACTAGAAGATCTATTCCATAAATCCAGGTCTGCAATATGAGCCAACGGCCCTCTTTGTCTGCAGTAGTTTTCACTACCTGTAGGGGGCATGCTTTCCTAACAAAGATTGAAACACCCCTTTTCTTAGCTGTAAAGGAGCTCTAAAAAGCCTTCCCCACCCAACCTTTCATCAGTTTACCCATCTTCCATTTAAGGAGGTGGGTTTCCTGCAAGAAGGCAATGTCATGTTTAATGGATTTAAGAAAGGAGTAGATCTTCTTCTGTTTAGTGAGGTGATTCAGTTTCAGTTTCAGTTCAGTTTCAGTTTATTGTTATATTTCACCAGGATGAGGCACAAGGAATAGGCCTGTTTTCAGGGCCATCCTGTTACACTATTAGCACATGGTGATTCATGCTCTGTACATTTCAACTAAACATTTTTAACTCTGCCATCTTTCAAAATAACCAGAAACTAAACAAAGGAATTCAGCCCATAACTGCTGCTATACCTGCAAGAAAAAGTAAAAGTAAAGGTGGTGCCTTTTGAACTACACAACTACTAATACCATAACTCTCACCAACAGTGTGAATAAGTACACAAACATTAGATACAAATATAAATGCCATTTAGTCCATAAACATGAACAAAGAACCATAAATCAACCTGCAGCACAAACCTTATATTGCAAATGCCTACTAATCTTAATATTCAGTGAACCACATTAAAAAAATAATTATTAAGTAACCTAGAAAACCAATTCCCAATCACATATATAATAGGGTGGAAGATAACAACCAGTTTCCCCAGCATAAATAAGGAGGCAACATACCCATACATCAAAATCAGGCTTTCAAAAAGTCTCACACGATGGAAAACCAATAGCTCGAGGAGGGAGGCCAAAAGATCTGGCACTTGGAAACCACCCATGTCCTCCCCCTCCCTAGCGGGCATAAGGTAACACATCCTATGCAGCCAGAGGAAAGCCATAAAAGGCAGCCAGAATGCACTCCTGCCATGCCCTATGCACAGGCGTCTTAGTGGAAGGAACCCAATACTGGCAAAGTGCATTACCCAAGGAGAAAACAATGCCATCCAAGAGCTAGGGTGTTACCAGTATAGTATCTCAGCCTCAGCTCTCCAACAGGCTGGAAGGCCAACCAGGAGGAAGCAAAGGGGAGAGGCATAAAAAAAAACAGAACATAAAGTGTTATCCCACCTCCTCAACCAAAGGTGAGCTCTTCCAAATCAGTCTCCCTGAAACAGAAGTAGAACTGAAATGATGCTATGATACTTATCAGAGTGCCCCCCTTAAGTTGGCCCCTTGAGAGATAGCTATACTACACCGAAGTCCTGACAGTGTAAGCCAGGGTATATGAGTGCACAGCTAAACAAAGGTACTAGCAGTCCATCAAGAACTGGAGGCAAGAGATTCTTTAGACAGTCCATCCTTGGATAAGACAGGTCAGTCCAATCTCTGGAGATTAACCTCTGAAGGTAAATCACCACCATTGGGCAGAGAAAAGGACTGCGGCCCACCAGCAGATCCTTCGGTCGACGATGAAGCAATCAGATCCTCCTCTGGGTAATCAGCCCAGTCAATATCCAAAGATTGAGATTTTTTAGGAGATCGACCTGGGGAAAGTTGAGGGTGCTTCAGATCAGGTGTTTTAGACCACCCGGAGGGACTGGAGTTAGAAGGCAGTGAGGAGAGCAATAAAGCAGGTTGACCTGAAGAGGGACCTTCTAAAGTAGGAAAGAGTGACCGTTGAGCTACATTATTCTTCCTCCCCTCTTGATGCTTCTTCAGCTTAACATTATTTGTAGTATCTCCTTTTACAGATGAATGAGAGGCAGGTACAGGCACTTGTTGACATGAGGGGCCAGCTGATTGCTCTGATGATGAAAAATGAGTCTTAGGCGAGGAAAGTTGCAGTATTGATGCCTTCAGTGAAGCAGAGGTAGAAATAATATTAGCAGAGGCAGAAACAGTTTTAGTCCACTGTTTGATACTGGCCACAAATAGCTGCGCTTCATGTAGGTGCTCAAATTTTAACCACTGGCCTTCCAACAAGACCTGCAGCACAGAAGGATACCACATGGCATATTGCACTTTGTACTGAGCTAATTCTTTCTGAATAGGAGCAAAAGCCTTCCTCTTAGCCGCCACTTCTTTAGAGAAGTCCTGGAATATAGAGATCATGTGCCCATTCCACTTAAGAGAGCCTCTTTCCTCACCAAACATAAAATGTATTCCTTAATAGAGAACTGAAGAAAATATACAATGATGGGTCAGGGAGGAAGGCCCCTTGCTGGTTTAGGGCCTAATGATCAGTGGGCCTGTTCTACCTCCAAAGGAATGTCCCATTGGTAATCCAGGAGTTGCAGAAGGAACAACTGTAGAAAAGCATACATATTTGGGCCCTCTGATCCCGTCGGTACCCCAACAATTCAGAGCTTATTATCTCAATTCCTGTTTACTAAGTCATCAAGTTTGACTTCTAAGAAATGTATTTGTTATTCCAGTCAAGCAATCCTGTTTTCTTGCCTAATTAAGTCCAGTTCAACCTTTGACACAAAAAATGCAGTGTCCACAATATGCAGTTCCACTGCTTCCATTCACTGATCAAGTCAGGCCACAGATTCTTTAATAGTTGAGATGTCACTTACAAGAGATCGTAACATCACCCGAATGTCTGACAGATCTGCTCGATCAACTGCAACATCGGATCCAGTAGCCACCATTGCCGGTCTTACCGCAAATCGCACACCACATGGCGCAGTTGGAAAAGTACAATTGTATGTCTCTCAGGAGACAAGAAAGATACTACCAGGTACCGTAATGGGTCAGCAGGGTAACACTATTATAAACTAGCAAAAGAAGCAGAAGTAACAGAGGAATGTCCAGTTGTGTTTTGAATGTATGCTTACTAATGCTTTTTACTACTTGTTCTGTACATAAATTCCACAGATCCACACACTCTCTGTGTAAAAGTATTTCCTCCTGTCAGTTCAAAAATGTTTCCCTTTTAATTTGATAGAGGTGTCCCCTTTGAAAGCATGTATAATCTTTAAGTTCAGCATCCTATCCCTTATTGCTTTCCTTACATTTAATCTCATTAAATTGAAATGTCATCTTTCATGGTATTAAAGGTTTTTCAAACCCAAATTATTTTGCCACTTTTCTTTTGGATCCCCTCAACCATGTTTATATCCTTTATAGAAGAGGACCCCCAAGGCCTATTTTTTTCATCTGTGTTGCAGCCCAATTTCCCATAGTTATCCCAGATTCTAGTTATAGTGCAAGCCTTTTAGCAGGTGACAGACATTTTATATTTGACCAAACATTCATTTATATTATCATTTATGTTATTGTATATTCAATGGCTGTTGCATCTCACCTCCTGATCACATTGTACCTTATCCTCCTCTACCTTACCCCTCCCCTCTAAAGCCCGTATCCCCTCCTTGAGCCTCCCCTATCTGTCCCCCATTCACCTTCCTCCCCTTCCACCCATATATGCTTCCTTCCATACATCCATTCTTCCTTCCACCCCACTGCCCTCCTCTCCTCCTATCCATCCTGGTTGTCTCCCTTCCCCCTTCCTTAATCTGAAGTTTCTCCACCATGCCCATCTTGCTTTCCCCCACCTCCCTCCAACCTGCCCTCCACCATGCTCCAAGAGATGGAAACCCCACTCCGTCCTCTTGCTCCTGTTCCTGCTTCTTCTCCTGTCTGGCAATGTGGACTCCAACCGTGGACCCCCTTCTCCCTCCTTCTCCACCTCCCCAACCACTAACAGCTCAAGTATATTTTACCTCAGTGCTCAGACCCTTCTTTCAAAGCTTGACCTCCTGTCTGTCTGGATTTCACAACATTCACCCCAAATCCTCTGTATTTCTGAGTCCTTGCTCTCAAACCACTTCCTCCTGGATTGGATTCTTTCTTCCCACTGCTGCCATATTGTAGCAGCAGAAATCCTGCCAGATACATTTGGTGATCACTGCATGACATTCTGCATCAGGTAGATACAGCATTCACCCTCCTCTCCTAATTACATCTGGACCAGGTCCCTCTGCTTCCTCAACACCTTTGCTCTCATGAGTGATCTTGCTGCTGCTGATTGGACAGCCATACCCTCTGCCAAGGATAACAACATTGCCCACTCCCTGTTTCATTCCAAATTCTCCTCTGTATAGGACAAGCATACCCCACTCATAAAATCCAGGGTCAAAAATGTACCCCTGGATTACCCCTAAAATCATTGACCAGTGCAAGTCATGTGACCTCACCTGGGCATGTGTCAAACTATCTCACTCCTTTCCTAACATCCTCTTATACAGGACTATCAGGAACTCCTGTACTAGGGCTGTCTGGGCTGTAAAATTGTGTTATTTCAAGGCCAACCTTCAGAACAGCTTTAACACCCCCTCACAATTGTGAAAGATAATTAACTCCCTTTTTCACCATCCCACATAGTTGGAGGTTTGCTACATTTCTTCCACTCCACAAAGGGGGGGACCTTTCTTCATTGGGTAACTCCTGGCCAATTTCCCTCCTTCTTTCCCTTGCTAAACTGCAAGTGAAGCTTGTCTACACTTGACTCTGATTTTCTTCCTCCATTGCTTTCCTCTCCCCATTCTAGTCTCAATACTTGAATCATCACTCAATCATCTCCTCCCGTCGTGTGTAACCAATTCTATCTACTCAGGGATGAATCAGGGGCATATGACAGTTGCCATTTTCATTCATCTGGCCAAGGCCTTTGACTCGGTGCCCCACCCTTTCCTCCTAGCTAAGCTGAGTGCTGCTGGCCTTTCAACTCCTGCTGTAGACTGGTTCCTTTCTTACCTCTTTGACCACCTACAATCAGTGCAGGTTGATAGTGCCCTGTCACCTCTACTTCCCATCCAGGCTGGGGTCCCACAGGACTTCATCTTGGGGCCTGTCATGTTCTCCATCATCCTTAATGACCTTCCCTCAGCTTATGACAGCAGGCATATCCACATGTATGCAGATGACACAATTATTTACACCTCTGGTCCCTCCACTACATCCATGGAACGTCTGTTCCAGAAGACTTCTACAATGTTATGCACTTGTTTCAGTCTAACAAACCCATGGTCAACACACACTAAAGAGAAAAAAAAAACATGAATTTTGACACCTGCCAAAAACTGGCAAGAATCCCAACTTTACCAGTCCTCTCCACTTGGGTGTCACCCCTCTCCAAGTGGTTCATTCATTCAAGTACCTCAGTGTGTGTCTAGACAAAAAACTTGATTTCTCTGCCCCATTGACACCATCCACACCAAGATCCTCCCCATCTGTCTCTGCAGGTACACCATGATCTTGTCACCAAACTGGTGCTCCTGGTCTTTGACTATGCAGACGTGGTATATGGCACTACTCCCTCCACCTCTCTGGGCAGACTGGACACCCTCTTCAACACCTTCTCTTGTTTTGCTAGCAACTTACCCATTCCACTCATTATTGCCCACTCTACTCCTCCTTATCCTGTTTTACATCACCAGAAGCACTGGGCCTCATTCATATCTAAATACTGGTTTGGGTCCCTTCCCTCTTACCTCTCCTCATTCCTCTCCTCCATTTGCTCTGCCTTCTGCTTCATCCTTTCCAGGCATCCTCACACTTTCACCATTTCTAATCCCTGCACCTCTGCTGCACAATTAGCCTTTTCCTATCATATCCCTTAACTCTATAACCTACTCCCATCCTCCCCTCCATTTCACTGCCTCCCCTGTTTCCCTCAGGTACCAGCTGAAATCATTCCCTCCTTTTTGCTTCTGTTTGCCCCCTACCTAAATGCTTCCTTACATTTTTCTCCTGCCCCCATGCAGGTGTGGCTGAATTTCCTAATTTTTGCTGCTTGTTCTTGTTGTACTCATTCCTATTTTAATCATGTACTATATTCTACTTTACTGTTACTGTGAACTGTGTCAATGCTATGTACTTGCATTTAACTGTGTACTGTGTCCATGCTATGTACAGTGCTTGCTACAGTAAAGTTGTGAGGTAGTGCGGTATGCCGAGTATTGGACAATTGCAGTACCCATTGAATAACATGTATACTGCTACCATGCAATTTGCATGGTAGTGAGGTATCTACCAACTTTACTGTAGCAAGCACTGTATTTGCCTCCTCTGGTCCCTTCCCACAGATCCCATCTGGAAATGAGCCCTGACCATGTTTGCCTTTCCCAGTCACCAATTTTCAAATAATAAATGAAGCTACATTCCATAGTCTAAGTGATGTCTCACAAATGAGCTATACTGGGGAAGAATAACATTTTGGTTTCTACTAATAATAGTCCTTTTAATAATAGGTCACCCATTGCCAAGCTGCAGTGCATCACACTGCCGTACAAGTTTGAGACACCATGACCAGAGGCAGACCAGGCTGAGGTAGCTGCTGCTTTTGAAATACAGGCTTGTTTTGATCACCAGCTGAGCTTGTGCTGATATTGACTTCTGTGGATGTGCCTTTGTTATCCTGTACACTCATTAGCAGCTGAGCTGTTTTGCCTATTTTTGGTTCAGGTTTTTTTACTTGCTAGTTGCTGGCTGACAGGCATTCTCTTATAAGCATACCTCGATATTGCTTCATACCTCTCTTTTTCGACTGCCCACTTTTGCCATATGGATAAGAGCACTGGCATTAGGGGTTTTCAAGCCAAATAAAGTGAAACATTGAAGGCAGTTTTTGAACAGCCTAACATTTCCAGTTGTCTCTGTGGTTTCTTGTATGATTGAGTGGTTCCCATGGTATATCATCCACTTGTTTTGATGATGTCCAATTGGGAGAGAAGGCAGGTTAGTTTGCATCAAATGTTTTACACAATGTAGGAGAAGAGGAGCTGTTTGTAGAAGAAGCAAGAGCCAGTGGTAGTGAGGAACAGCCGTACTCTGGTGCACAGGCTGGAACATTTTGAGCAGCTGACATAAAAACTGCATTTACTGAACTGGAAAGAGTGATCATTCATGGCAGGAGACATTACTGGGGAATAATGACCTTAGAGGCTTATTTAAGAGTTGGATGCTTCTCTGGGTGTGGGGGGGGGGTTATGTGTGACCCACACACTGGGATATGGATGGAAGAGAGATCATTTATGAGTGACTGGAAAGCCTCACTCAAATTGGGAACAGATACTGTTATAAAAACTGTTATTAAGGACTACCAGGTGTAACAGCCAGATGTTACAAGTGAAATGCAGGCTAAAGAAGCAGTAGTGATTGTAAAACTCTGCCCATCTACTTGTCATTATATTGTATTATATTTGTGATATCAATATATGTGTATGTTAATGTCTGCTTAGGGAAATAGCAGCCATCAGCTTTTAAAGGGGACTGACCTTTTGACCCCAACACAGTAACTGCAGTAGCCAAAAATGTTAGCTTCCTTCTCTGCTTTGACACATAGTTGCTGGACTTCCTTATGCCAGGATATAACAGTTGTAAACTATCTCTCTTCTTTGATCTGTAGGGACAAAGTATGCATTTTATGACCTCTGAGGAAAAGGCCATTTTAACTAATTCCTATTAGCTTGTAAACTTGCAATTACTGTGAAGGCCAGGAAGCTGGTAGAGAGATCAAAGGGATAATGCTATCTGTCATAAAGCCTCACTAATTAAGAAGAAAGGTATATATATATATATATATATATATATATGTATTGAAATGTTTTAGCAGTGGGCTGAGACATGTGACTGACAAAATTAATTCAAGTTCTCAGGTTTAAGTGACCTCACAGCTGGCATCTGTGAGCTGTGTCACCAGGGAGGAGGAGTTTGAAAGAAAGATATTACCAGCCAGCTGGGAGAAAAGATTGCATTTGATTTTTGGTTTCTGTTCATTGTGCCTCTGGTTTTTGAGGTCAGACTCCTGATAAACTCTCACAGCCTTTAGGTAAATTCAACTATCTGTTTTTTTTTTTTCTTGAAACCTAGGATAGTAGAAATTCAGTAATAAGGCATTGTTTTTGTATAATTATCCATTTACTTTAAAAGACTGTAAACCCAATTTTGTATGTTCTGTGTTTTGTATTTTATCTATTTTTATGTTTTAGTAAACATTATTTTTCTTGAAATTCTGCCTGTGCCTTTCCCAGTTTCTTTTGCATGTGAATGCTGGAAAAGTGCTAATAATTCTGACAACTATTAAGGGCTTAAAAGTATGTTACTGTCTTGCTAAGTTAAGAAATTACCTAGGTCTCAAACTGAGTCAACAGGGTAAAACTGTGAACCAGACTGGGTCCCCACTGGGTGAAGTATTGCACTGCATTTACCCAAAGAGGATGCGATATCTGATCCTGTTAACTGGGTGTGCTACCAAAAAAGGGTTCATATTTTACCTCAGGACTCAAGGCTAGTAAGTGATTAGGACCCAAAACAGACAGGAGGTTTACCCTATTTGTCTCCTGTTCACATATTTTACTTCTAGGTTTGGCACTGTGGGAGCAGACGGCCTGACTGGCATAGTGCATTTGTGACAGATCTGGTTGACAGTGGTGTGATTTAAAAGTATTTGGTAACATGAGCATTAACAGTCCTGTGTGTTAGATTGATAACTGTAACCGCTCACATGCAAAATAAAGCAGTAATTTAAAAAATAAAGAACTATATCATTGTGCTTACAGTCTAAGTTCCCTAACTGTTTTATTTTTTTTTAGGGTGTAAGCTATTGTAGCCTTAGCTTAGGGAAGAAGATGGCTTCCAACAACAGTGAGTACACTGCAGACTACCTGAGGCAGTTGTGCCAAGAAAGAGGAGTCCAGCACGAGGGCCAAGCCAAAAGGCAGAACCTCATGGAGGCTCTTTTGGCAGCTGATGCCCAAGATCTCAAGTCGCAGTCTGTGAATGAAAAGGACCAAACCCTGAGCATGGAGTGGCTAGGGTCCAGTGCAGTGTCCAGACCCAGTGAGGAGTACAGCAGGACCAGTGCAAGCCAAGAGCCACATCAGCAGGGAAAGGTCACCAGCATTCTTCTGCTGGAAGGAATCACGCTGCAGATGGAGATAAGGAGGGTGGAGCTGGAGTTTGAACAGAAAAGGTTCGACACCCAGCTGTGAAGGAAGCATGAACTGAGGAAGACGGAAATGGAGAGAGAGAGAGAGGATAAGTGAGAGCAGTGAGAGGCCAAGCAAGAAGAGCATGAGAGCCAGAGGAAATATAAACTGGAGAAGCTATGACTCCAAACACCAGCGCCAGAGCAGGTAAGTGTCCTGGGTATAACTGGGACTCCAGGACTGGGTTACAAATTAAATTCTAAATAGATAGCTGAGTTTAAAGAGGGGGAATATATGGATGCATTTTTAAATTCCTTTGAAAGAGTATGTATTCAGGCAAAAATTCCCAGAGAGTCTTAAAACTTCCAGCTATCCCCGCTACTTACCGGGAAAGCTCTGGACACATTGGGTCAAATGGACAATCAGGACAGTAATGATTATAGCAAACTTAAAGCTGCACTGTTAAAAAAATAAGATCTGACAGCAGAAGCATACAGAGTTAAATTCCGTAAGCTCAGGAGAAGCCCTGACATGAATTATGAGGAGCTAGCCAGTAAACAACATCAGTTTTTAAAACCTTGGTGGGAAGGAATTGAAGCAGACTCTGTGGAGAAAACTGCAAATGTTGCACAGTTAGAGCAGTTTTTTTTTTGGCGTGCCCAGTGCCTCTGAAAACCTGGCTAGAGGACTGAGATCCAAAAACGGTGCTGGAGGCTGCTGAACTCTCGAACCGCTATGCCAGGAACAGATCTACTCTGAGAGGGAATGGGGTGGCATGGCAACACAGAAATGGAAATGCGCACCTTCAGGGCAGCTAAAACCCTCCCTGCCTCCACCAAAACCAGGCAGCCCCAGGTTACAAAGAAACGATTAGCCTGATAAAACAAATGAATGTTGGGTTTGCAGACAACCTGGACACCTTGCCAGGCAGTGTCCAAAAAGGACAGACAGTGCACAAAGTGGTGCTAGGTAAGAAGTGGCTGTTTGTGTGTCCCTGAAAGCATGCCAGTAAACATGAGGGAACATATACACCCAGTCACTGTGACTGGGGTACAGACACATGGGTTAAGGGACATGGGGGAGTCCTTGACTTTGGTAAAAGGGGATTTGGTAGAGCCTGAAATCAATTTGTGACTGTACGGGGATTCACTGGGGAGGAGAAAATGCTGCCACTTGCTAGTGTTCTCCTGGACTGGGGTGAGACAGGAGAGACTGTGCAAAAAGTTGCAGTAGTAGAGAATCTTGCTTTAGATGTAATTATTGGCAAAGAAATTACCTGGGTCTCAAACTGAGTCAACAGGGTAAAACTGTGAACCAGACTGGGTCCCCACTGGATAAAGTATTGCACTGCATTTCCCTGAAGAGGGTGCAATATCTGATCCTGTTAACTGGGCATGCTAGTGAAAAAGAGTTCATATTTTACCTCAGGACTCGAGGCTAGTAGGTGATTTGGACCCAAAACAGACAGGAGGGTTACCCTGTTTGTCTCCTGTTCACATATTGCACTTCGAGGTTTGGCACTGTGGGAGCAGAAGACCTGACCGGTGGAGTGCGTTTGTGACAGTGATAACATACAAGGATCATCCTGACTTTAGTGTTTTTGAAAACAAGTTAAAAGAAGCTGTACAAAAAGAAAAAAGAAAGATTAAATAAATGAAATTACAAGTTTGAATGGGACAAACAGGGCTACTTGCTAGACTGAGTCTTTGACTGGAACAAAAAGAAAAATAGAAACAACAGAGGCTGAAAGAGTAATAAGGGCAACCATCCACAAAATCAACAAGCACAGCAACAGCTCTGTTCTATATAAATCAGAAGGTGATGAACCTTTTTTAGAAGAGGGACAAGAAGACCAACTGCACCGCAGATGGCATGAGTAAGTGGTATGATTCCAGGAGCAACCATGAGAAGTGAGATTGCTGAGGGACCAGGTCCAAGTAACACCATCACCACAATCAAGTGCAGCAAGCAGACCAGGAGGGGAGGGAAGAAACACAGAAAGCAAGTATCGTGACAAAAAGATCAGATAAATCAAAATCAAGAGAACATTGTTTTCAATATATCAGGGGTGGATCTAACATATGACCAACTGTCAGTACTGGACTTTCATTTGTGCCTACAAAAGATCCCAGGCACTTTTAAGTTTTTGTAGACTTGCATAGATTCACCCATAATTTAAATTTCAAAGCATATTTTGAGAAAATAAGGATGTGTTGTGGTGCCCATCCAGAGGTGGATCAGGACAATAACACAATATCTACAGTAGAGGAGGTAAGGTCTTTTAAACTACCTTCCACATTTATGCCATCACACAATGAAACAGTCAGAGTTAGAGATGTTACAAAATAACATTTTGCCAGTGACATTGCCGTGAAATCTGCAATTTCACTGCACAAAATGTTTTGCAAAAATTTGCAGTTTCACCTGAAAATGTGCCCCTTGTATATTTATATCCCTGGTGTCTGGTGGTCCCCAACCTGGGCCAATCACTGGCACAAATTGATTAAAAAACACTCCCTGGTGTTTAGTGGTCCCCCCTGGCCAATCACTGGCCCAAATTGAAGAAGCGTCCCCTCAACAAAGATTAACAATAATTTCCCCATCTCCAATCTCCCCATCCCCAAATTTGTGTACAGATAAAAAAAAAATTCAAATTTCCCACTCCTTGGTGCCACATGATTATTCATTGAAGTGCTCAGTCTGGCTGCCAGCCATGAAGGTGAGTAGAGGGCTGTGCTGGTGGCCCTCTGGGGTGCCAGGGGGAGTGGGAGGCATTATGTGATAACAGGGTGGGGGTCCACTAGACACCAGGGACTGGGAAATTTGAATTGTTTTTATTATTTGTAAAGAAATTTAATGGGGGTGGTGAAATTAATGTTAATATTGGGGGGAGCTTCTTCAATTTGGTGGCCCACTCGGGATACTGAGGGGGCAGGGGGGGCATTATGTGATGACAGGGTGCGGGGTCCACTAGACACATGGGAGTGGGAAATTGGAATGCTTTTTTTTTTTATCTGTACATAAATTTGGGGGTGGGGAAATTAATGATAATCTTGGCAGGGGCGGAGCTTCCTCAATTTGGTTCAGTGGTTGGCTTGGGGGAACCATTAGACACCAGTGTCAGAGACTGTGGAGTCTTTGCCTGGGCATGGGGAAATGGGGGGGGGTGGATTCTTTAGTTTTAGCCAGTGATTGGATGGGGGGGTTCACTAGACACCAGGGAGTCTTTTGTTGCCAGCAGAAATTATGAAATTTCACCCATGAGCGGTGAATTTCACCATTTCACAAGTGAAATTTCAAGCTCTGTGACTAAATTTCACATTTCGTGCTCTGCAAAATCTTTCGCGAAATGTGTGGATTATGCAAAATATTCTGCAAAGTGTATTTATTCAGTTTCGCACTTTTCTAGTCAGTCTTTGAAAGAGCTTGTGAGAGTGGCATAAAGACATTGCTTGCAAGGTGTGAGAAATCTAACTTTGAGAACATAACACACAAAATCTGTGGCTTTAAAAGCACTTGAAGAAAACAAAAACCTAACAATTAAGCCAGCATACAAAGGAGATTATACTATAATAATGTCAACTAGGCAGTATGTAGAGGAGATTGAAAGATAACAGTCAGATGTTTTATTCTATAAAAAACTTCTGAGTGATCCAACTAAACAGTTCAAGAGGGGAAACTGACTCATTTTTGTTTTTTGTAGAATCAGAAATAATTATTAATCATAATGAAATGATGTATTTAACTGTCTCCCAACCTGTTAAAGCTAGCATTTACGGCTTGCCAAATATTCATAAAAGTTTGCAGAATCCTCCAGGGCACCCAATAGTAGTTAAAATTGGTTCACTATTAGAACCTTTGTCAAAATATGTGGATTCACATATTAAAGAATATGTGACTCTGTTGTCCTCATATATATACGGGACACAACGCACATATTGGGAGTCCTGGAGGAAATGCATTCAGAATCAGACTGGCTTCTAGTGTCAATGGACATCTGTTCATTATATACTAACATTCCTCATGCAGGAGGCCTAGAGGCCTGAAGGTACTGGTTTGATGGTGACTTGACCATTGACCCTGGCAAAAAAGAATTTCTACTGGCGTGCTCAGAACACGTCCTCACTAAAAAATATTTCCTTTTCCAGGATGTGTTCTATCTGCAACTCAAAGGGACAACAATTGGGGTGACTTTTGCTCCCAATTATGCTAATCTCTATCTGGGCAGGTGAGAAAAAGAAAAAGTCTATGACAGCTAGATGTAACCCCCATAGAAATGGGGGTTCTCGAAAGTCTTCATTGGGTGTGCCTAAATTCCCACTGCCGGGCTGGCATCCTGTATCTTAGCGTGTTAAAAGTGTTTGTATGAGAGTGCCTTAATGCCTGTGTGCTCTGTCTCTTTAAGAGCTGCCTATAATGTGGTGCTTATTTAATCTGGGAGGGGTCTGAATGCTTCTATGCTCGAGTCCCTCCCAGGCTGCCAGATAATCACTCTGTTCCGCCATCGGTAGTTGCGCAGAGGGAGCTCTGTTCGAAGCTGTACTTATTTGCTGATTACAGTATCTATTAGAATAGTAATGATATTGTAGTTTGTCTAACCTGCCTTCTCTGCAGCTTGGACAGTTCTGTTTATCACCATCGTCTTGGTCCTGGACTGCCAGAATGGGTCAATCAGTACTTTTGGGGACCCTAAAATGGAGTCTGTCCCCAAGGGTCTTGTGGGAGTGAATTTCTGTAGGAATTATAGTTTTGAGACTTTGGCGCCTAAATGCACTAGGAGGGGGAGCCCTTGCTTTGACAGACAGATAAATTAATGAATGGAACCATTGGACTGAAGGGAAATTCTCAAGCTGCCTGCTGCAGTGGGTCAGTTGGTATGATGAGTTGAGAGAGTAAACAACTAGAAAGAATTGAGCAGATCCTTCTGCATAGTTTGAACAGGAGATTGGTAGAGAGGCTGAGTTTGTCCTTTCTGCCTGCTGCCCCTCATGAAGGAATCCTTTGAAAAGCTAAATAATTGGACTGTATCCGAACTGGAGTGTGACAAAGCCGATGAACTGTGACCAGACTCGAATCTGAAGAAAGCCAAAGATTTGCTATATGCGATCGGCCTGTCAGGACATCCATTCACCACAGAATTCCCGGTTTTGCTCAGAGACTGATATTGCGACTGTACTGCTATCTGCTTGGTGATATGGCGATTGCTTTACTATAAATGTGCTGTAACCCGCTATTGGGTCATGATTTGGTTTCCCACTGTTCAATTGTGCCTTGCTTGCTGGAAGCTGCATCCAGCACCTACCGGACTGAATCCACATTCATCTCCAATTGGTCTTGGACTCCACACTTTGGCCCAGCCAGCTACTCATGCCACAGAGAAGACCATCAGTGGGAGATCTGCCTGGGGATCAGCCTCATACTCAACATTACGAACAGGAAAGACACCACGGTGAATCATGTGGGCCCTGCTTCTCTTGCAAACCAGCAAGTCATCCTGCAGTCTCCATTTCTTCCATCCTATGTCTTGTACTGTGTAGCGTGAGTAAACACCAGGGAAGCTCCCTGCAACTACAGCTCAATCAATGTGTGTCATCTGATTTAATCATTTTGTTTAATCATCACAAACTGAGCCTCCTGGCTCCGGATTACAAATTGTGTGTGGTTGTGCATGCCTTTTCTTTTCATCACAGGGCACCAACCAGCTGCGATGCTGGCCTACCCCAGGCAATGTTCCAGACTAGCCCATCTTACTTCCAACTGGGTATCCAGAGCATGTGACTGTGGAGAGACTAAATGTGCATGCATAATTGTCTGACTAGATCAATTTCAGAATCATACAACCTGATTACGTCCCTCCCTTGTTCAATTCCCCTGAATAAATCAGATCTAATTATTTTTGCATTTAATCTGACTGTGGTTCCAGTTTGTACCAAAAGCACTGTACTGTTGTTATTTGCTGTACCTAACCTTGTTTTACAGGGGGTCTCCAGGGTTGAACTGGTGGAACCAGCCCTGGTGGTAAGTGCAAACAGTGTGGGGATTTGTATGATGAATAGGGGCTATTATAAAAGTGTTTGTTGCATATTGTCTAGGCCACTAGAGGGGAAAGGGGGGGTTACAGTGTCCCAGAGGGCAGTACCCAGGATAGCCTTGCTACTAACAACCCTGTCCTCTGGGTGGAGGCACCCGTTTCATTACCCAGGCCCCTTAACCTGCAAATAGCCAAGCAGGCAGGGGTAGTAGCCCTTGGGATAGTGCTACCTAGGGGTTACATCTTGGAGGCACCACTGGAATTAGCACCTTCTAGTGGTCGGAAGTGGGTACTACAACCCCACGCTTAAAATTTGTGGTAAAATGGAGGTGCTCACTATGCCCCAGTTTAAACTTGCTTCCCACATGCTGCTACTGCACCGTATGATGGGGTGGAGTGAGGCAGAGAGGTTGGGCCCCCGGCAAGCTCTGCTATTAATGGATGTCCCCTTGGGGACCAAAAATGTAAAGTTATCAATGTTTGTCACCTGAATTGAGCAAGCTTTGCAGCGGGCTCACAGGAAAGAAGGGGTGCCCACCAGTGAAATGAACACAGCCAGGCTAGATCAGATCCTAAAGTCAGCAAAGTACTCTAGCATGATGTTGTTAAAACTTAAACTGCAGGATAGAAGGGGCAACCACCCTGAATACTGCTATCTAATGAAAGAGATCCATGAGGCTGAGAATGATGAGGAGGGATGGGAGCCCTATGCTGAGGTTGCCTACACTTGCCGGGCTCCTGAGAGAGGTGAACAGGCCGAACTGCAACAGATGAGAGAACTGATCAAGGAGTTTACTGAGTTGAGCGTCAGTCAGCAAGCTGCCAAGGCAGCCAAAGATGCTAATTCCTGTCCAGCCACTCCTGAGACAAAGAGGGAAGTCATGCCGGGAGGGGTGGGGGTACACATTGTTTCTTCCAAACCAGGACTGAAGACAACCTGCTGGAAGAGGTACAAGAACTGAGAGCTTTGGTGGGAGACCTGCTCCGAGCTACCCAAAACACTGACCCTTGGGTGAGCTCAGAAAGCCAAGAGAGCAAACCCCCAACCAGAGAGAGACCCTGAGACGTCCCCACTGTGTTCAAGCAGGGGAACAGCTCCTCTTCCTCTAGAGACTTTAAAGAACCTGTTTTCTGTTACCACTGCAGAGAGGATGGGAACACCCGGTTCACCTGTTGTTCGCCTGTGAATCTGACAAAAGTTACCACTAGGCTGCTGGCATTGATTTGATGGAGAAACATTTGGCCATAAGGTGGAGCTACCCAGAAAAGCTATTCATCCAAGGCAGCTGTAAAGTCTACGTCCAAGTCCAAGCCACCTGAGTGGTTAGAGGTGGTGGGCCCTTCAATGGAAACTACAGTGATGGTGAATGGTGTGTCTGCCCGGGCCATGCTTGACAGTGGATCCTAGGTAACCATAGTATTTCAAGATTGGTACCAGAAGCATCTGCCTGATGTGCCCCTAGAACCCTTGGAAAGTTTGCATGTGGGAGGGTTGAGTGAGAAGTCCTATCTGTACTCTGGGTATATCCGGATTTGGCTGCCATTCCCTACCGCCATGGCTGGGGTTGATGAACAATCTGAGACACTTGCCCTAGCGTGTCCCCCCACTGGACTGTATGATGGGGTTCCCCCTGTTAATTGTAACAAACACCCACATGTTTATGTTATTTATTTCATTTTGGGATTAATACCTTTCAGTCCAGGACTTGTTTTCAAAGGTTCCAGGTCATTGTACAAACATTACAAATATAACAGTGTTTACATTACAATATAACAGTGTTTACAGAAAACAGAAAACAGTTACTTAGGCATTCAAATACCAAGTAATAATATACATCCAATGATAGGTTGAAGAGGATAGGGTAAAATAGGGTTCAGCTTTGTAGTTCACTAGTCTGTAGGTAATTCTAGGCAGAACAAAGGGGAGAAAAAAGGGGCAGGGTAGGGGTCAGCCAGGGGTGGTGTCTTCATTGAGGGAGTGGTTTGTCAGCTGGGTGGGTCTCATTTGGGAAGGGGGGTGTAGAATGATAGAAATCCTGCCACATTAGTGCAGGCAAGGACAGCTCTTTTTTGTGTCAAGAAGGGATCTGAGTCCAGATTTGAAGGTACTAATCTTGGGTGTTACTGTGAGGTTAGCAGTTAGCTCATTGTACCATTTCGGTCCTTGGTACAGAATGGAGTTCTGGGTGAGTTTTGTCCTTTTAAATGGAATCACTAGTCTATCTGTAGCTGTGCTTCTAGTTGATTTGGTGGGAACTGCTGGCGTAAAGAGGCAACTTAGTGCGGGGGAGGTAAGTCCAAGAAGCAGTTTTTTCAGAAGTAGGCAAGTTTGGTATTGTGCTCTAAGATGGAGTGGGAGCCACCCAGTTTCAGTGTAGAGCGTACAGGTGTGGGTGTCCTGAGAAGCCCCTATTGACAATTGGCAGGCCTTATTTAGTAGGGTTTTGACCCTGTTAAGGGCAGTTTTAGTGCCTCCCCACAGATAGGCAGCCCACAATCAATGGAGGACAGTACTGAAGTACTGATGCCAAGTTTCAGAGCATCTTGTATCATATAGTGCCTATGGCCATAGAGGACCCCAAGTTTTGTATTTGCTGACTTAACAACGGAGTCTATATGGCCAGAGAAGGCAAGTATATTATCAAAGGTGATGCCCAGATATTTGAACTTTGTTACTTGTTCCAGTATTTCACCCTTGTGGTTCTGAATGAGCAAAGTCTGGTATTTCTTTTTGTTTTGGGAGGTAGAGAAGAGTAGACTCTTAGTTTTTTTATGGTTTAGTTGAAGTTTGTTTTGTGTGAACCAGGAGTCAAGCTTGAGGAAGCGGTCTTGGAGTTCAATATCTGATGGAGTTGTGATCTTTGCCAGCAACAGATATCACTGCATCGTCAGCATAGAGAACAGTTCATGCTGTACATGCAGATGGTGTAGAGTTGATGAAGAAGCTGAAAAGCAGTGGACTGAAAATAGAGCCTTATGGGACCCCGAGGGACACATCCCTAGCTAATGATAGGGTGTCTCCAATTTTGACTTGTTGTGACCTGTTTGTGGGGTAGCTTCCAAAGCACAATACCGTGTCTGGGGATAGGCCTGTTGAAAGGAGGCAGTTTAATAGTAGTTTGTGGTTAACAGAGTCAAAGGCCTTCGTAAGGTCGATGAAGACTGATCCTACTGCCTCCCCATTATCTAAGGCATCATAAAGCTGGGAGGAGTAATCAACAGGGGCGGTGAGTGTAGAGTGCTTTTTTGGAACCCATGGTGCTGTGGGCAGAGTAGGTTATATTTATCAAGGTACTCTCTAAGCTGCTCTGAGACCATTCTTTCAAGTGCTTTGGGGGGGTTAAAATGGATATAGGTCTGTAGTTGGACATTCGAATTTTGTCCCTGGCTTTAAAGATGGGCATGATGTTGGATGTATCCATAACTTTGGAAACACCCCTGTTCTTAGGGATTCATTAAACACCATTGAGAGGGGACCAGCCACTTCGTTTAGGAGAAGACCCACTAGTTTCATATCCACTAGATCAGCCCCCATCCTGGTCTTGCCAAGAACCCCCTTAATGCATTTGATGGTTTCGGACTTGGGGACCTGCTTGAAATAGAAATGTGGTAAAGCATCCTTTGGAGGGTTAGGAGGGGTAGTGGGGTGTTGTTGCCCAAGCTGATCTCTAAAGTAATCATCAGTTTGTGGACTAGCACAACTCTGCCAAGAGAAACAAGGGTAATGGACTGGACGGGCCCTACAAATTCCAGCATTGCTCAAAAGGGCTTATGAAATGCAACAGAAACCCAATGAAGTGGACTGAGATGAGCCAGTGGTTATGGTGTGGAAAAAGGATCCTGACTTTTTGGTGTTGGCCCCCAATGCCCAGTGTATGATCCATGGAGAAGTCCATCTATGAAGAGATGTAAAGAACAAAATATTGATCATAGACACCCCTGGTGAAGGGAAGCTACCAGAGGGGTTGATGGTTAAGCCCAGTATGCTACCTGCATGTGCCCATGCCTATGCCCACCGAGTGATGGTGCAAGTGAGAAAAATGTCAGACAGGGAAGTTCATGTGAACCGGAGATGTACGTTGGCTACAGTACACTGCACAGACACTACAGTATTACCCAGTAATGAGTACTTTGGTGAAAGGGAGAATGTGACCCCAGACTTATTTGACTTAGGTGATTCCCCCTTGTCCGCCTAATGGAAGACCTGAATTAGCAGGAAACTTGCTCAAAGAGAGCAAGTGTTCTCACTAAAAGAGTGGGACGTGGGGTGTGTCCATGGTGCCGAGCATAACATACGCCTGCATGATGACCGACCATTTCCAGTGAGGTCCCGATGCCTTGCCCCAGCGGCCATAGATGATGTTAGGAGGCACCTACAGGAAATGCTCACTGCTGGCATTATTCAAGAATCAAGAAGCCCATTTGCCTCCCCCATTGTAGTGGTGCATAAAAAGAATGGATCTGTGAGGATGTGTGTGGACTATCGGACCCTCAACTGATGGACTACCTCAGATCAATACACCATGCCACACATACAGGATGCCCTGGATTGCCTGAACAGGGGTCAGTGGTTCTCAGTACTGGATCTCCGCAGTGGATATTATCAGATTCCAATGGCCCTGGAGGACCATGAGAAAACAGCTTTCATCTGTCCTTGGGGTGCTACAAATTCCTGAGAATGCCACAGGGGATTTCGGGTGCCCCTGCCACCTTCCAGAGATTGATGGAATGTGTGGTAGGAGACATGAACTTGCTGGAATGTTTAGTGTATTTGGATGATGTCATTGTTTTCAGATGTACACTGGAGGAATATGAGACCAGACTGTTCAAAGTCCTCGATCATTTGGAAGAATTCAGCCTCAAGTTATTCATAGATAAGTGCCAGTTTTTTCAAACATCTGTGAAATATGTGGGACACATAGTGTCTGTGGAAGGGATACAAACAGATCCCGGTAAAGTTGGGTCTTTGACCACTTGGTCCCAGCTCAATAACCTAAAAGAGCTACAGCATTTCCTGGGGTTCTGCAGCTACTACTGCAGGTTCATCAAAGACTATTCAAAGGTGATTCAACCACTCCTTAACCTTACCAAAAGCTACCCCCCTACCAACTGCAAATATAAAAAGGTGACTATCAAAGACCAAGAGAAAGTGTATTTTTGAACAGTTGAGCCTTTTGGGACTCGGTGGACACCCGAATGCGAAGCAGCATTTTTTGAAGTCATATACCAGCTCACCCACACCCCATTCTTGCCTATGCTGATCCTACCAAGCCCTATGTTCTGCATATGGATGCTAGTTTGCAGGGCCTTGGTGCTTTGCTATATCAAGACTATGAAGATGGCTTGAGACCTGTAGTTTTCGCCAGTAGGAGCTTGATCCCAGCAGAGCGGAACTATCCATCTACAAGTTGGAATTCCTCGCCCTAAAATGGGCCATAGTTGATCTGTTTCATGAGTACCTCTATGGGGCAAAGATATTAGTGAAGAATGACAATAACCCACTGACCTATGTGCAGACTTATAGCTAGATTGGATGCCACTGGGCACCATTGGCTTTCTGCCTTATTGACTTATGATTATGCTGTTGAATACAGACTGGGAATAAACCACATTGATACTGATGCCCTGTCATGAAGGCCAGCTTCTAAGAACAATTGGGTCAGATTGTCTGAACCTGACATCAAAGCATTATGCCAAAAGTTGGATAAAGATGAACAAATGTCTGTGGACACAGTGGACTGCCTAGTAGATTACTTGGACCCTCCTGATACCTGCATACCAGCTGCCTATTGCCATTTTTCTACTCTAGATATTAGTGCACTACCTCAGTTCGATAATGACAGTATTCAGTGGGCTCAATCCCAAGATCCCATGATTCAACCAGCACTTGACGCCCTGCGTGTGGGGAAAGATGTGTCCAAGTTACGTTTCCCTGACTTGCAAACTACTCTATTGTTCAAGGAAGGCCCCAGGTTAAAGTTGCATGATCAATTGTTATACAGAGAGACAGTGGATCATCATGGTCAAGTAGACAAGCAACAGTTGGTTCTACCCACATCCTTTAAACAGCTGGTACTGAGGTCCATCCACAGTCACATGGGGAACCTTGGTATTGACAGAACTCTCGACTTGGTACTATCCCGATTCTACTGGACAAAGATGGTGGCAGATGTTGAGCACCATGTAAAGACCTGCAGTCATTGCCTCAAAAAAAAAAGCCCTGCCGCAGAAGGTTACCCCCTTGTCAGTATCACTACCAGCACCCCTCTAGAATTGGTCTACATAGACTTCTTGTGCTTAGAACCCGACCAAAAGAACATTGGCAATGTGTTGGTAGTTACTG
Organism: Neoceratodus forsteri; assembly: GCA_016271365.2. Classification (NCBI taxonomy): domain Eukaryota; kingdom Metazoa; phylum Chordata; order Ceratodontiformes; family Ceratodontidae; genus Neoceratodus; species Neoceratodus forsteri. The sequence continues at coordinate 589,810,571 of CM028133.1, read as the reverse complement.
ATCATTTTTTTTTTCAGTTTAAACTTTATTAATACATCTTACATTATAAAGGGCAGTTACAATGACAGTGAGATGCAATACATCCAATTATAAGGACATAACTGCCTAACCCTCCCATCCCTCCTCCCTCCCTTACAGCAGCAACTACTTCATGAAACCCCCAAGTACTGAGCTCATTCCCTAAGACCCTATAGGGCATTTTAAAATATGATATGATTATGACTGAGCTAATAAAATTAAGGGGTGAAGGGCATCCCATATTTTGGTATATACTGCCAGTCTGTTGTGAAGACTAGCAATCGCTTTTTCGGTTCGGAGGTTGGCAAGAATTTTGTGCACCCATTCCTGAAAGGTTGGGGTGGACTTGTATTTCCAGTGACATAAAATAAGCTTCTTGACAGATTGGGCAATCATAGAGATATGAAATTTTCTTACTTTGACCCTGACAGAAGACAGGTCCCCTAAAAGGCATATATCAGGCATAAAATGCTCATGAAGGCCCAGTAAGGGATCCAAGGAAGTCTTGATTGAATACCATAAAAGGAAAATTTTGGGACAGGACCAGAACATGTGAAGAAGTGTTCCTTCTTCCCGCAAACACTTAATACATATATTGGAGTTCAAGAGACCCCATTTCTTTAGTTTTACAGGAGTGCAATACATGTTATGTAATATATGATATTGCATGAGACACAATCTGTCTTGAGAGACATATTTATGGCAGGATCTCCACAGAGATTGCCACTCCAGATGATACTGAGGAAGAATCGAATTCCAGAATCTTGTGGGTCCGAAAGAGTCTCCATATCTTTTGTGAAACAGAACCTGATATAATTTAGATATGACACCTGAAGATCCAATAAGAGAGGAGACCTCAGGTATCAGGGCTGCGACAGTCTGGGGGGGGGTACCAAAAACTATTGTGAGTAAGTGCCTTATCTGCAAAACTTTGAAATGGGAGGGAACCAGAATAAGAAATTTCTTAATAATATCTCTTACGGACAGCCATTGCCCCCCTTCATCCACCAAAGAAAGCAGTTTCCCATCTCCCAGTTGGGACAGCCATTTACTGGGAATCTGCTTCTTATTAATAGTGAAGGATGGGGAATTCCAAATAGACTGAGCTAAGTCTAACTGACGGGTATAATGCAAAAATGAACATAACTGTGCATATACCCTTAGTGCAGTAACTACTGTGGGGCATTCCTCAACCATACGCACCTGGGATATTTTAAGATAAAATAAGGTTGGGGCTCCAGATTCTTAGATCTAATTACATCCAGTTCAATCCTAAGCCAAACCAGTTGTTCCTTTTCTGAGCCAGAAGATATCCATCTCAAACATTTTGCTAGACGACTGGACCAGTAGTATATAGCCAGATGGGGAATCCGCAAACCCCCCTCAAATTTTGGAGCTGCCAATTTGTAATAGGCCAAACGGGGATATTTATCTACCCAAATAAATCTAATAAATATGCCATGTAATTTTTTGAACCAGAGTAATGGGATAAAAGTATTGAGAAGAGATAAAGGGTAAAAATTCTAGGGAAAATATTCATCTTGATTATGTTGATCCAGCCCCATAATGTTATGGGAACTTTGGACCGCCTATTGAGGTCATGTATAATAAGCTGTGAGAGGGATTCAAGATTTTCCTTAAACCATGTTAGGGGGTTACGGGATAGTTTAATGCCCAAGTATTTAACTGACCTGGGAGTCCAACATAGACCTAAGGGACTAATATCATTCTTGAATACCTTATGGTTTAATGGAAAGAATAAGGATTTACTGGCATTCAATTTGTATTTGGACAGGTCACTAAATCTTGCTATTTCATTCAATAAGGCCGGTACAGAAGATGCCGGATGGGATAGGTGTATCAACAAGACATCCGCATATGCAGTGACTTTAATTTCATGATGCCCAACCCAAATGCCTTGTATAGAGGTATTATTGAGAATATTTTGGATGAGAGGTTCCAGATATAAATTAAATAACAGAGAAGATAAGGGGCAACCCTGTCTAGTCCCTGAATGGAGTGGGGAGGATTTGGAGAAAGCCCTGTTCCCAGAAATTCTTGCTGTAGGGGTTTTATATAATGCAACAATCCAGGATATAAATACAGGAGGAAATTGAAAAGCTTCCAAAACTCTGAACAAAAAATTCCAATTCACACGATCAAATGCCTTCTCGGCGTCCAGGGAGACCAGACCTGCAGGGAACTCAGCATCTCTGGTAGCCGAGAAGACATGAGATAGTGTACGCAAATGATCAGCTGATGAGCGCCCTTTCATGAATCCTACCTGGTTTGTACCTATTAACTGAGGGAGAACTACAGTTAACCTATTGGCTGGAATCTTCAAAAGAATTTTTATATCTTGGTTTAAAAGAGATGTAGGTCTGTAGCTTTGAACAAGCTCAGGATCCTTATCTGGTTTAGGGAGAAGTACAATCAAGGCCTCAAAGAAATTAGGGTCTACCTCTGCCCCAGTTAAAATATATTGGAATAGTCGATTAAGTACTGGGAGTGGAAGATCCTGAAACACTTTGTAAAATAAGGAGGAGAATCCATCAGGGCCTGGGGTTTTATCTGAAAGTAATCCACTAATAACCTCAGCAATTTCCTCCTGTGATATAGGAGAGACCAAAAAACCCTTGTGTTGTACTGAAAGGGAGGGTAAATGGGAATCCCTCAGATAATTATCCATGTTCCCAGGGCATGGAGGGTACTCCATATCACTGTACAGAATTTCATAGTATAGGGCAAATTCTTGTACTATCTCAGTAGGAGATATTTTCAGAGACCCATCAGTTATTGCCCTAATTGGAGGGATGAATCTCGCAGATTCTTGTTGCGTGATACGCAGTGCCAATAGGCGCCCCACCTTCTCTCCCTGATCTGTGTAACTGGCTCTAGTACGAATAATAACTAGTTCTGCTTTTTCCCGAAGTAATTCTAAATATCTGTCTCTCAGCACTAAAAGCTTCCTCTTGTCTTCTTCTGGGGCACTGACCGAAATATTAATTTCAAGTGACCGAATTTGGGACAATAATGATAATAGTTCTTTCTCCATTGCCCTTTTCCTACTCACCGCCATAGTAATAAGGATCCCTTTCATGTAAGCCTTAAAGGCCCCCCATAAAATATCCGGTTTTGCACTGTCTAAGGGGTTGGATAAGAAAAAGAACTCAATTTGCTCCCTTATGAGCTTGCAATACTTGGAATCTTTAAGAAGTTGTTCATTAAGTTTCCATCTTGTTTCCCTATTTGGTAAATTAAGGAATGCCAATTTGCATAACACCAGTGAATGATCAGAGACGGGGCCAGGCTGAATCGAGGAAGTCTTGACCACCAGTAGGAGATCCTGAGAAATAAGAATGTAGTCAATGCGGGACTGCGAGCTGTGCACCATTGACCTGAAAGTGAACTCCCTAGAATCCAAAGACAGGACGCGCCAGACATCACAGAGCCCGCATTGATCCAATAAGTCCCTAAAAGCCCTCTGTCCCAGAGAGACCACTCTCGGTCCACTACCTGACCTGTCGAGATTAGAATCTACAACTTGACTAAAGTCACCTCCCAAAATAATCCTAATAGGAAGCAATGGCAGGATAATGTTTATGAGCCTCATAAAAAACCCTGGATCATCCATATTAGGGCCATATATACTGCCAAGTAAAAGTGGAACTGACCAGAGAGTGCCTTTAACTAGGATAAACCTACCCTCGGGGTCTTTGATGACTTGTATAGAGACAAAGGGAATACCCCTATTAATAATAAACATGACCCCACAACTATTAGTAGAACCCCGAGCGTCATAAACCAGCCCCACCTGCTGTCTCCTTAACTGTAAAGCTTCCACTTCTAATAAATGGGATTCCTGTAGGAAAGTTATCTGAGAATGTAATAGGCTTCAATGTTTGAGAACCTGATATTTTTGGGGTTTTTTCCTGATCTTCTTAACATTCCAAGTAGCAAAAGTCACCTCCTTGGCCACCTAATGATAATTGTTGAATCTAGTAGGTTCAGCCCTGCACTCAGGATATATAGTACGTGTAACCAAACCCCAAAAATTGCTGCTGTAAGGCCCTCCCTCCACCCCTGCCCCCCCACAGTTAACCCATTTTTTCCCCCTACAACTCCCTTTCCCCTAACAAGACCCCTGCACTCTCGCCCAACCCCCACACTGCCACAAGCAATGTTTAGCACAGTACTGGGTATTTTCCTCCATCTCCCACCTCCCGATAATGCACCTCTGCCAATGACAGGCCACTTATATCCTGAGGTGCATGTTTAAATTGCAAACGATATTAGCTAACCCTTAACAACTAGAGAGCGGTCCTGGGCTTCCAATGCATGTATGCGCATGAGTATTAACCTGATAACAAAGGGGAGAGTAAAATAAACTGCCAAATTTGTAACTGTGACAGGTAACCTCAAAAACCAGAGTGAAAATTAGGGATTACCTTGCCCCAAGAAAGAACTTTACAAACACCAGAACCAGAGGGAAAAACTAATGAAGGGGAATAGCCCCAACCTCGAACTGAGAACAGAGATTGAGAAAAATGTTGAGATCAAGACCCTAAAGAGAGAAAACTGAGAAACATGTCTTCCCTGAGACTGCCAGCCCTTAATTCCAAAAATTCCCCTTGAAAAAATTGAGTGGTGAAAAGACTGGAAGAGATCCTTCTCTAATTAAGAACCGCACAGGCGTGTATTACTTAGGCGTGCTACACCCTCTTGTGACCACCACCCGAACCTGATAGGGTATGTATGAATAGCAATGAAAGCCCGAGACCACTCTAATACCCAACAATCTGTAACATGAACATGAATCCTAGAATCAACAACCCAGACATTCCCCCTGTATGATACCCCCAAAACTAAATACAGTGGAATCCAAAACTATCTTCCCAGATAGGCCATACCCAAGACCCTAAAAGTCTTCGCCCTGAGCTGAAATTAACATTAGGAAGTTAGGGCTTGAGAGATTGTTAGCTGTTAGGCCATGCACTAAATAGCCCAGTCCAGATGAGAGAACCAAGACATCCAAATACAGCTCATTGAAATTATCTCCTCCGAGAAAAAGGAAAAGAACAGTTTCAATAAATGGCTCTCAGCAACTCCTGATACTCCAGCAAGACCTCTCAGGGCTCTCAGAACAAGTCCGGTAGCATGGATTTAAGGCTTGACAGGGCAATTTCAGGATCATCATAATTAAACCAGGATCTATTTACTGCGACTTGTAACCTGGCCAGATACCCCATCCTAAATTTCAAACCCGCTGCGATGATTTTAGATACAATGGGATGAATCGCTTTCCACTTCAGAAGGACTGATCCAGGGAGATCTTGCGCAATTCTCAACTTTGTATTCTCCCAACGAACCTCTTGTAAAGCTCTCACTTTCTGCAAAAAATGCTGCTTTTCCAAGTAATTCAAAAAGCGGCAAATAATAGGACGGGGGGGAGCATCCAGAGAAGGCTTTGGTCGCAGAGACCTATGCGCTCACTCTATAATGTATACTGGGCTGAAGGGAGAGGGACCAGCAACCCGTTCCACCAGCTTCTGTGTAAATACTACAGCATGTTGGCACTCTTTGCCCTCTGGTAGCCCTAGTATTACGACATTATTTCTGCGGCTATGGCCCTCCAAATCTTCAAGTTTAGCCTCTAGACGAGACAACTTCTGTCGTGTAGACAACAATTCAGGATCCAGACTCTCCAGCTTCCTCTCCGTTGAGACTATTCGAACTGTATTATCAGAAACCGTTAACGAGACTTCATCCAGTTTTCTTGAGAGAGTTTTCAGGTCGATCGCCATATCTTTCATCTCTTCACGAAAAGGTTTAAAGTCTTCTAAGAACCTATTAAGCATTAAAGGTTCTTGTTCCCCAGCTTGACACATAGGATCAGGCTTGTCTGGCCCACTCGAGGCCCGGGATTTCTTTGGGTCCTTTTCAGGAGTAGCGGGGGGGGGGGGTTTCTGCGGGGCTTTCTTCATGTAAGCCTCCATCTACCAATCTAGCACCCACGACAGGGCTCACAAGATGTTTAGACAGTAGAAGAATTTGCAGGCCGAGGAATTAGAGAAGATTAAACTTCTAAAAAAGACAATTTAATAATCGGGAGGCAGGAGCTTAGCAGAGGAGCTTCTACTTAGCACTCTGCATCACGTGATCTCCGTTACTGATCATTTTACATGGTACACACAAGCCTTCCCAACTAAAGATCAAAAGGCCTTAACTGTGGCCAAGGTGCGGGTGACAAATTCTTTGTCCACTATGGTGCCTCCCAGTGGATCCATTCTGACCAAGGCAGAGACATTGAAAGTAGGTTAATCAAAGAAATGCTCTCTGTGTGGGATATGCAGAAGTCAAGAACCACCCCCTATCAGCCGCAGGGGGGCCCTCAATCAGAACACTTTAATTGCACCCTTCTGGAAGTGCTGGGCACCCTCCATCCAAGAGACAAGCATAAGTGTAGCCAGCAGATTAGCACCTTGGTACATTTGTACAATTGCACCAAAAGTGGTGCTACTGGGTTCTCCCCCTACCATCTCATGTTCGGGAGGGAGGCCCAACTGCCAGTTGATGTCTATTTTGGGGTCTCTCCAGATAGGGTTTGAGATGAAAACTACTTGCAGTATGTACAGAAATTGAAAGATCAGTTGAATCATGCCTATCAACTAGCTCAAACTATGGCTGCTAAGCAAAATCTTGCCAACAAAGAAAGACATGATCGATGAGTAAAAGCCCAGAAGTTGTTGCCCAGAGATAGGGTACTACTACACAATTTGGGACTGCATGGAAAACACAAAATTGCTGATAGATGGCACCATCTTACCCACGTAATAGTTGGTAAATTGGATGATCTGCCGGTGTAAAAGGTGCGCCCAGAAAAGAATTCCAAAGCTGTTAAGACCACGCACCACAATCACTTGCTGCCCATCGGCCAAGTTGTTATTGATGCTGAACCAACACTTGACACTTCTCGTGGGCCAGTGACTCATGCTGCTGCAAAGAGCAAACAGAGCCAACCTGTCTGTGTTGTTCCAGAACTAAGGCCTTCCCCTCAGTGATGACTGTTCATCTGCTCTGATGAGAGTGACTGTGATAATGCCTATTATCCCTCATAAGAACTGAGTCAGTTATTTTGAGGCAATCCTCTGCAGAATCATGGGGATGAAACTGGGCCTTCAGAACTGCCTAACCCCCCAGCTTCTTCCCTGGACCCCATGCCCCCTGAAAGTGAGGTGCAAAGTATGATGTCTGAGGTTGCAGACTCTGTGTCTTGTAGAACTGTTCGACTTGCCTGAAGAAGGAACTCATGTTCTGAGTCTTCCTGGTGACACATCAGAACTGACAGAGCCAAGAGAAAGTGAGAACAGTGCCTTTTCCATGCCACAAAGCTCCAGTATGTCCAGGTGTCCTGAGGATGACAAATTAGGGCATTCTGCAGAAAACCTCAAGGACCAAAGTACTTTGGAAACAGAAGCTACTAAGCCCAGAGCTGCCAGTGCTCCCATCCTGAACTTCTCATGCAGTGCAGAGGTGCCCCTCCTGAAAGAAGAAAAGGAAGTGTCCAATGTCCATAATGACAAGCCAGAGTCAGTGTCTGTACCCCCCAGAAGGACTGGGTGACCTCTTAAGCCAGTGCTACATTTTAGTTATGATTCACCTGGGAGGCCTGTGGACTTGCCTCTCAATGTGGTCCATAGAGGTGTTTACATATCCAAGAGCTCACTGCCCAAACTGAGCTTGACTGCCACCTCCCGATTAATTGCTCTTCCCTCTGAATATGGTGCCCCTGTCCCATCTAGCCCCAAGTTAGCTGATAGGGAAGGGCCCCCTTCTACATTGTTTACTGTATAAGAAGTTATAACGTGAAGTCATAGGTAACTGTTCATAGTATGTTAATCATAATAGAATCAGTATAGAATGTATGAAACATGCATAAGTATTGTCAATTAAGATATGGTATAGTGAAATGTATAGCGATGTGATGAGTTTACGTTAACTGATGCATCAGATATTATTTCCATAGTATGCTAATGTCACGTATGTCTTGTTATATATTGCTTCCTCAATATTGTGATGGTGCAGACATGACACAGACACCAAGTTTTTCCAGGCAGGGAAGAGTGTAACCCCCCCTACAAATGAGGGTTCCCGAAAGTCTTCATTGGGTGTGCCTAAATGCCCACTGCCAGGCTGGCATCCTGTGTCTTAGCATGTTAAAAGTGTTTGTATGAGAGTGCTTTAATGCCTCTGTGCTCTGTCGCTTTAAGAGCTGCCTATATTGTGATGCTTATTTAACCTGGGAGGGGGCTGAGTGTTTCTACGTTTGAGTCCCACTCGGGCTACCAGATAATCGCTCTGTTCTGCCATTGCTAGTTGAGCAGAGGGAGCTCTGTTAGAAGCTGTACTTATTTGCTGATTATCTATTAGAATAGTAATGATATTGTAGTTTGTCTAAACTGCCTTCTTTGCAGCTTGGACAGTTCTGTTTATCACCACTATCTTGGTCCTGGACTGCCAGAATGGGCCAATCAGTGACTTCTGGGGACCCTAAAATGGAGTCTGTCCCCAAGGGTCTTGTGGGAGTGAATTTCTATAGGAATTGTAGCTTTGAGACTTTGGCACCTAAATGCACCAGGAGGGGGTGCCCTTGCTTTGACAGACAGATAAATTAACGAATCGAACCTTTGGACTGAAGGGAAATTCCTAAGCTGCCTGCTGCAGTGGGTCAGTTGGTGTGAAGAGTTGAGAGAGTAAACCGCTCGAGAGAATCGAGCAGCCGCTTCTGCCTAGTTTGCGTGGGAGATTGGTACAGAGGCTGAGTTTGGCCTGTCTGCCTGCTGTCCCTTGTGAGGGAATCCTTTGAGTGGCTCAGTAATTGGACTATATCCAAATTAGAGTGTGACAAAGCCACTGAACTGTGACCAGACTCGAACCTGAAGAACAGCAAAAATTTGCTATATGCGATCTGCCTGTCAGGACAGCCATTCACCATAGAATTCCCAGTTTTGCTCAGAGAAACTGATATTGCAACTGGACTGCTCTCCGCTAGGTGGTATGGTGATTGCTTTATTATAAATGTGGTATAACCTGCTAGTGGGTCACAATTTGGTTCCCCACTGTTCAATTGTGCCTTGCTTGCTGGAAGCTGTATCCAGCACCTACCGGACTGAATCTGCATTAATCTCCAATTGGTCTTGGACTCCACACTTTGGCCCAGCCAGCTACTCATGCCACAGAGAAGACCATCGATGAGAGACCTGCTTGGGGATAAGCCCCCTGCTCAATATAATATCACAAACAGGAAGGAAACCACAGTGAATCATGTGGGCCCTGCTTCTCTTGGAAAACCAGCAAGTCATGCTGCAGTCTCCATTTCATCCAACCTGCGTCCTGTACTGGGTAGTGTGAGTAAACACCAGGGTAGCTCTCTGCAACTACAGCTCAATCAAAGTGTGTCATCTTATTTAATTGTTTTGTTTAATCATCACTAACTGAGCCTCCTGGCTCCAGATTACAAATTGTGTGTGGTTGTGCATGCCTTTTCTTTTCGTCACAGGGCCACAACTAGCTGCAACGCTGGCCTGCCTCGGGCAACGTTCCAGGCTAGCCCACCTTACTTCCAACTGGGTAGCCAGAGCATGTGACTGGAGGGACTAAAAGTGCATGTATAATTACCTGACTAGATCAGTTTCAAAATCAAGTCAACCTGATTATGTCCTCCCTTGTTCAATTCCCCTGAATAAATCACATCTAACTATTTTTGCATTTAGTCTGACTGTGGTTACAGTTTGTACCAATAGCACTGTACTGTTGTTATTTGCTGTGCCTAACCTTGTTTTACAGGGGGTGTCCAGGGTCCAACTGGTGGAACCAGCCCTAGTGGTAAGTGCAAACAGTGTGGAGATTTGTATGCTGAATAGAGGTTATTGTAAACGTGTTTGTTGCTTATTGTTTAGGCCACTAGAGGGGAAAGAGGTGGGTTAGAGTGTCCCAGAGGGCTGTACCCAGGTTAGCTTTGCTACTAACAACCCTGTCCTCTGGGTGGAGGCACCCGTACCCAGGACCCTTAACCTGCAACTAGCCAAGGAGGCAGGGATAGTAGCCCTTGGGATAGCGCCACCTAGGGGTTACACAGGTCAACCCTTTTCTATGATAGGATTGACATTTGGCATCATTTTTGTGAGGTTGGTGTGAATAGATGGACACTCAGAAGTCAGCAATGGCAAATCAAAATAAATATTTATTTACATATAGCGAAATAAGCAGACTGGATATGACAAAATAAAGGAAAACATAAGTAAGCAAAATCAAAGTTAACTTCACTGTTTGCTATTAAAGAAGACCCTAGAAAATGGCTAGAGTCATTCAGGCTGCGCGAAAATCCCACCTGGACTATAAGGACTGAAGGTAGTTGCAGAACTCATTTCCAGGGTCAGCACAGTACTGATCCCAATATGAATCTGATGTGTGTTTTAGGTTGGACTCCTTTTATATCCGGAGTCATCCATGTGATCATATCAGGCTCTACTCACTTACAGAAATACATCTTATTTCTTTTAAACAACCGTATTATTTATATCCAAACTATAAATAAAAAAGAACCCAGGTATTTTTTTGACTGGCTGGTAGTGTTCATAATAAAACTTTCTCCAAACAAAATAGGTTGTACGTTTCAGGTGCAGGCTTCTCCCACAGAGCTATCCAGTGTATAAAAGGTGGAAAGACAGGGCCGGCCAGTGCTTAGTAGTACACTGGAAGACTCTTGGGCAGGATCCTACAAACAGAAAACTCAAGGTAGGCCGCATATAACTTTATACATTTCATATCACCTTTTTAGTATGTGAACAACAGGTTGTAGTACCTCTACTGTTTACTTTTATACAGTGCAGGCCTTCTAGGCCCAAAAATGTAGTTGTAAGCCCAGACATGGTGCATTTTCTGGCATCTCTTCATGTATTTTCCCTTTTTCATTTTGGTATACAAAAAAATACATAAGTAACCACAAAGGGGAACGTTTTGTCTCTATACAGAGAGGTACCGCTATGGACACCTTTTGGTATTTTCAGTTTCTGACTGAAATGTGAGTCTGTGGTCAAATTTTTCTCTCAGTTGTATTTTAACTTGATTTAAAATAAATACAAGATTAGTGAGAAACCAACAAACTGGAGCACAGCAATGTTTGTTTCAGAGGTCCTAACTCACTACGAAGGGGGAAAATACTATTTTTATACTTTTGCCACTTCATCCCTGCTTAGCACCTTATAGGAAACATAGCTTTAACTGAAGGTATGTCTTTTCCAAGTACAAATATAACAGAGCTTCCAGGCTAAAAACAAAACAAGGTGCTCCCTTTTCCTGATGCTTTCATAGGCGGGGCGGGGCAACCTGAGGAGACCTGAAACAAAGGGATGATAAGGCAAGTACATTTGCAGGTGGCCTGCCTTCAAATGGTGAAATATAGTGGTTAGAAAAAGGATATATGAAGGAGAAGAGAAGAGATACTGATGTAGCAGACTTTAGGGAAGGAAAAAAAAGGTTTCTCAGGATGCAAGGCACACTGTGAGATACTCCCCCCACCTAGGAGGAAACCAGGGGACTCCAGCCCCTACTTGTACACATATTTGGTTTCCTTATTTACCATCATGGAAACACCGCACATTCAAGCACAGTGACATCAGATCTCTCACTAAATGCAGAGATGGAGCTGTAGCCCACCATCTCCGAAAGCTGCACCTCAGGATCCCTAAACAAAAACAAAACAAATTACAATAACAGGTTAAGAGGCTTGCCTCTTAACCATCCTCAGCTCATTACATCGAGGTCTGATTGTTCCTGCATGTCTGGGTCTGCCCTAAAACAAGACATCAAATTTGCACTTTTATTTGCAGTTCCTGGTCTATGTCTGATAGTAAACCTGTAAGGCTATAAAGCCAGGTACCACTGCATTATGCGCGGATCCTTGTTTTTTGTCAGCTGTAGCATACACAGAGGGTTGTGATCTGTGGTCAATTCAAACTCAGAACCCCAAAGATAAAATTGTAAAGCCTCAATAGCCCACTTTACTGTGAGGCACTCCTTTTCAATTGTAGAATACCTTGTCTCCCTCTCGTGTAGCTTGCGACTTATGAAAATTATGGGATGTTCTTCCTCTTCAAACATTTGGGATAAAACTGCCCCAATATCTGTGTCAGAGTCATTGGTCTGCACTATGAAAGACAAGGTAAAATCTGGGCTCCTCAGTACTGGTGAGGAACTCAAGCTTGCTATTATAGCGCAGAACGCCTCCACACATTCTGCAGTTCACTTAACCTTGGTCAGGTTATTCTTTTTAGTAAGGTCTGTCAGTGGTGTGGCTAGTGTAGGAAAACTGAGCACAAATCTCCAGTAATATCCAGCTAGCCCAAGAAAGGACCTAACATGTTTCTTTGTGGTGGGGTGTGGACTGTTAGCAACTGCGTCCACCTTTCCAATGTCTGGTCTAACTTGGTCATTACAAATCAGAAATCCCAAATATTTAGTTTCTTGCATGGCAATTGAACACTTTGCTGGTTTAATGGTCAGGCCTGCTTTTGTAATGGCCTGTAACACAACAGTGAGATGTTGTATATGTTCCTTCCAGCTGGGCCTAAAGACCACCATGTCATCTAGATAAGCAGTGCAATATGCCGTGTGGTGTTTCAGGGTATTGTCCATAAAGCGCTAAAAGGTGGCAGGTGCCCCATGTAAGCCAAAAGGCATTGCAACTAACTGGAAAAGTCCTGCTGGGGTACTAAATGCTGTTTTATCTGTAGAAGTCCTATCTAAAGGGATCTGCCAGTACTCCTCCATGAGATTTAGAGTGATGATGTAACTGGCATTTCCAAGTCTGTCGACTATATCATCTATCCATGGCATTGGATAGCTGTCAAACTTGGAGATGCCATTCAAGCGACAGAAGTTGAGGCAGAGGTTTATGCTCCTTTCCTACCACTACTATCAGAAATGTCCATTCACTGTTAGAAGGTTCTATGACACCCAACTGTTGCATTTTCCTGACCTTTTTCACCACTTCCCCTCATACCTTCTCTGGTAACCTGTAGGGCTTTTGCCTAATGGGGTTGCTCTGTGTGACCTCTTTGTGGTGTTCTATTCCATTAACTTTACCCGGGATACCGTGAATGTGTGTTGGAAGCCTAACAGCAGGTTGTCTAGCTCTTGCCTTAGCTGGGGCTCTAGAGCAGGGTTGATTTTTAAATCATTCAGCTCCCCCCATTTTTCCAGCCTTTGATAGGTGAACTCCAATTCACTTTCACCCTGGTCTGGGTACACATATGAAACAGGACTAGACCTTTTGTGACATTTTTTTCAGGAGATTGGCATGATAAATTCCCCTCTTCTGCCATCTACCAGGTAACTCAATTTCATATTTTACTGGGCCCGTTTGCTTTTTGATGGTGTAGGGACCCTGCCATTTCATCATCAGTTTATTCTCTGAAGAGGGCAGCAGCAACAGGATCTGTTCTCCTGGTTGAAAAACCTTATTACCCACTCCCTGGTCATAGTGGGCCTTTTGTACCACTTGTTTGTTGGTGTTGTGTTGGTGTGCTACTTGATGTACCTCATCAACCTCTGTTGGAGTTGTGCCATATAGTCTATGGTACTAATGGGTCGTATGCCTCCCCCACTTCTGCCGTACATCAAGTAACTCAATTTCAAAGTTTACAGGGCCTGTTTGTTTATTGATGGTGTAGGAACCCTGCCATTTCATCATCATCAGTTTATTCTCTGAAGATGGCAACAGCAACAGGACCTGTTCTCCTGGTTGAAAAATCGTATTATTCACCCCCTGGTGGTAGTGGTCATTTTGTACCACTTGTTTGTCGGCGTTGTCTTGGTGTGCTACTTTGATGTACCTCATCAACCTCTGTCAGAGTTGTGCCATGTAATTTATGGTACTACTGTGTCCTATGCCTCTTCCTTCCTCCCAATGTTCCTTGATTACATCTAAGGGCTTGGGGATTCCTCCCATACAGGAGTTCAAAGGGAAAGAATCCTGTAGAGGCTTGTGGTACCTCCCTATATGCAAACATTAAAAATGCAAATAGATGTCTCATGTCTTATCCTCCTCCTACACTAACTTATGCAACATTTATTTCACGATCTGATTAAACCTTTTGACCAGACCATTGGTTTGTGGATGGTATGTTGATGTGTATATGGCCTCTATCCCTAGTGACAGGTACAATCTTTTCAAAAGCTTTGAGCAGAAATTGCTTCCCTGATCTGTCAAAATTTCTCTTGAGATTCATAGAAACATAGAAGTTGAAGGCAGATAAGGACTGCAAGGCCCATCCAGTCTGCCCATTTCTTTTTCTACCTTATGAATGCGGCATAGGCCTTTACTCTGTCAATGGCCTATCTATTCATACTCATCTGCATTGCTCCCTTATGCCTATCCCATGCCTATCCCATGCCTGTTTGAAGCCCTGCACTGTATTCATATCCACCACTTCCTGAGGTAGGCCGTTCTATGCATCCACCACCCTTTCTGTGAAAAAGAACTTCCTCACATTACCCCTTAATTGGCCTCCCTCTAATCTCATGCTATGTCCCCTTGTTCTGCTATTTTTCTTATATTGAAACATGTTAGACTCTTTCACCTTATTAATGCCCTTAAGGTGTTTGAATGTTTCGATCACATCACCTCACCTCTCTCCCTCCTTTGCTCTAAGGTATACATATTGAGCTCCGTTAATCTGTCCTCATATGTTTTCTGATGCAGTCTCTGCACCATTTTGGTTGCCCTTCTCTGGACTGCCTCCATTTTGTTAATGACCTTGTGAAGGTGCGGCCTCCAGTACTGCATGTAGTACCCCAGATGGGGCCTAACCAGTGTCTTGTAAAGAGGGATTATTACCTCCCTCTTACGACTTGTGATACCCCTACTAATACACCCCAACATCCACCTAGCCTTACCTACTGCTTTAGTGGTCTGCTTGGATGATTTCAGATCATCTGTGATGATGATGTCCAAGTCTCTTTCTTCCCTTGTGATTGCCAGCAACTCCCCTCCCAATCTATAGGTAGCTTCAGGGTTTTCTTCCCTATGTGCATGATCTTGCACTTCTTTGCTAAACCCCAGTTGCCACTCTTCTGACCATTTTGCCAGTTTATCCAGATCTCATCTCATTCTGCCCACCCCATCTGGATCATCTACTCTGTTGCAGATCTTGGTGTCATCTGCAAACAGGCAAACCTTACCCTCCAGTCCATCTGCAATGTCACTGATGAAGATATTGAAGAGGACTGGTCCAAGGACTGATCCCTGAGGTACCCCACTTGTGACTTGCATCTCTTCTGACTGTATACCGTTTTCCACCACTCTCTATTTTCTGCCCATCAACCAGTTTGTCACCCAGTTGACCCACCCCAAGCCTACCCAGCTTATTAATCAATCTTCTATGTGGAACAGTATCGAAAGCTTTGCTGAAGTCAAGGTAGGAGACATCAACTGCTCCCCCTTGGTCCACCGCTCTGGTTACCCAGTCAAAGAAATCTATGAAATTAGTTTAACAGGACCTTCCTGATGTAAACCCATGCTGTCTTGGATCCCGTGCTCCTATGGATTGCAGGTGTTGCACTATCCTTTCCTTAAGAAGTGCCTCCATAATCTTGCCCACTACTGAGGTGAGACTGACTTGTCTGTAGCTCCCTGCCTCCTCTCCCCTGCTACCACTCTTGTGGAGCAGGATAACATGAGCCCTTCTTCAGTCTTCTGGTATCTCTCCTGTACTCAGAAACTCACTAAACAGTTCTGATAATTGTTCTGCTAGTTCCACCCTTAGCTCCTTTAGTACCCTGGGATGTATGCCATCAGGTCCCATAGCCTTGTCCACCCTGAGCTTAGCGAGTTCTTGTAGGATCCTTTCTTTTGTGAAGGGACTAGAGCACACCTTCCTCCCCACTGTGTCCATGGTGCTGAGCTGTGGGCCCTGCCCTACCTTCTCCTCAGTAAATACTAAGCAGAAGTATCTATTTAGGATACATGCTTTTCCTTGGTCCTCCTTCTCACACTCCTCCTTATCCCCTTTGAACTTAGCAATACCCACTCCGGACTTTCTCCTTTCACTAATGTATCTATAGAAAGTCTTGTCACCTTGCCATGGGATGGAGGGAGGAACATGAGAAACAACTGGTAAGTAAACCCCACTGGCATCTGAATCATGGCAGAAATGCCTGAATAGTATATATCCCTGACCACAGGGTATATCCCTGTGATGATGTCAAGGAAGAAGAGAAAAACATATACAGTACTAGCTTTTGCTACAGTCTCTGTACAATGCCCACTTGGGATGAGGTCTTTATTAAGCTCTCAAATCCCTTTTTTCCTCTGTCTCAGTTAGGCTTGTACCCTGCAATGAATAAATAAAGTTATAGTTTTTTGAATAGAAATGTATCACCTTACATTTGCCAGTGCTGAAACTAATACCCAGTTCATCAGCCTAGTGGGACACTTTATCCAGATTATTTTGCAATTCGATTGAATCCTCCATGATTTCTTTGCAGTACAAGTTTTAAATAGCTCCTCCCTTTCTTTACTTTTTAGGGCTGCTTGGCATAGCCAGCAGACCTCTTCTGGGCACTCCAGAGTTGGTTTGCAGAAAGGAAGCAGGAAAATCACCCAGTTAATTATAGACATCTTTTGTATGTTACTCCATGCTCCAGAAAATGCAAATGTGTGTCACTATTAAGCTTAGCATACTGCATATGCATGAACAACAGAATCTGGACAGCACAGTGAAATCTGGTGGTGGATACAAATGGTAAAAACACAGTCAGCTTGTAATAGGGGAAAGTGGATGTGAAGTTTCCTTCCTACATGAAACAGTGTGCCAGCAGCAGTATGTGCAGATCAGTTTAAAACTACTGAACAGTTTAAAACTACTCAGGGAAGTGCCAGTGGGGAGCACCAACTCCTTTGAGCGCATTGTTGTTGTGGGTGCAGGACTCAGGATCCTTCTCATCTACCGTCCACCTGTAGATAGGAGGGTTTTCCTGAAGGAGGTTGCAGACTTCATCACCGACATGGTATTGGAGTCCCCTAAGTGGTTAATCTTGGGGGACTTCAATGTCTGGGTCAACGATGAACTCTCGCAATTTGGACAAGATCTTCTCCAACTGATGGATGCATTGGACCTGACACACATTCTTACCACTGCAGCACATGAGAAAGGGCATGTGTTGGACTTGGTGTTCTACCTGGGGATGGAGATCTCTGACATGGAGGTGGATCTAGTTGGATGGTCAGACTATCACACCCTGCGGTTTAGTTTCACAATCCCCCAAAAAGAGCCTGCCCCTAAGGAATTGGTGCAGTACCAACCTTTAAGACAGGTAACACCTGAAGGCCTTATGTAGTTACTGAACTTTTTGGAGATTCTGTTAGATAGCAGTGATCCAGGCTTGTATTGATGGACCATTATGAGGTCTATCAGTCAGCAATTTCTCATAAGAAGGCAGAATTCCTGTCCAGAGAAATTGCTGCGGCAAAGAATAGACCAGCTCAGCTCTTCTGGACCATGGACAGACTGTGCAATCCAGTCTGTATGCGGACTGGAGGAGCGTTCTCACAAGGAAAGTGTGAAGAGTTTGCTCAGTTCTTTGCTGATAGGGTGTCCTGTATCAGGACAGAAATCAGCCAGTGCCTCCCCATAGGGCATGATTGTGGCTCTCTGAGTGGTACTAATGCCCGGTCTGTCTGGTCTACCTTCAGCCTGCCGGTAGTCATGGATATAGTGAGAATCATTCAGATTCTGTGGCCAACTTGCCGTAATTTAGACCCAGGCCCAACCTGCCTTTTGCTGGGTTGTGTTTAGATTATTGGCCCTGTTCTAGCTAGGATAGTCTGGGTCTCCTTGGAGAGAGTGAACTTTCCTGATCCCTTAAAGGTAGCAGTGGTTAGACCACTGCTAAAAAAGCCGTCCTTTGACCCAGATTGCCCTGCCAATTACAGACCAATCTCCAACCTACCCTTTGTAGTGAAGGTGATCGAGAAAGTGGTTGCTTTGCAGCTGGCCGAACATAACCAGCCATAATATCCATGATCCTCTCCAGTCTGGTTTCCGGAAAAGGCACAGCACAGAGACTGCCCTGGTGGGAGTACTTAATGACCTCCTGGTGGCAAGAGATCAGAGAGCCCATTCTATCTTGGTTCTCCTTGATCTCTTAGCAGCTTTTGACACTGTGGATCATGGGGTATTGCTGGAATGGCTGCAGTTCTTTTGTGGACTGGCAGGGGCATTCCTCAATTGGTTTTGAACTTTCCTGGAGGGAAGATTGTAGAGGGTGATATCGGCAATTTATTCTTCAACCCCTCATGATCTTCCCTGTGGGGTACTGCAGGGTTCTGTGCTCTCCCCCATGTTGCTCTTAGTGTACATGCTGCTACTGGGGGACATTATTAGGCAGTACAAGCTGAGTTTTCACTGCTATTCAGATGATTCTTAGCTGTGCTTGTCCTTTGTACCCTCCCAGGAGTATGATACTGTCTCTGTGTTTAATAACTGCCTGCAGCAGATACAGAATTGGATGAGTGCTAGCTGGCTGAGGCTAAACCCGGAGAAAACTGAGGTGTTGGTCATGGACACAGTTCTGAGGACGGTTGGATCATGGGTGGGAAAACCATCTGGTCTACAACTTGGTGGTGACCCGCTCAGAGCCTCAAGCCAGGTGCGGAATTTAGGGGTGGTATTTAATGAAGGTTTGACTCTGAAAACTCAGGTGTCAACTGTAGTCAAATCCACCTTCTATCATCTGAAAGACATTGCTAGGGTGAAGCACCTGGTTCCGTCCGAAGAACTGCAAACATTGGTCCACACCTCTGTCACCACACAGCTGGACTACTGCAATGCCCTTTACCTGGGGCTACTGAGAGTGGATATTCGCTGTCTGCAGCTAGTGCAGAATGCAGCAGCCAGGTTGTTAAGTGGAACCCCTAGATCCAGCCATATGACACCTGTGCTGCATGAACTACACTGGCTGCCCATACATTGGTGTATCCCTTTCAGAGTGGCATTACTGACGTATAAAGCCCTACATGAACTGGGAACCCAGTACCTGAAAGACCTCCTTTCTCCCTATTGTACCCCCTGCTTACTCCGATCCTCTGGTGAGGGATTGCTAGAGGGTCTCAGGGTGAATTTGAAGATGTTTGGTGGAAGATCTTTTGCCTTTATGGCACTAACCCTGTGTAACTGTTTACCTCATCAGATACGTGAAAGCCTTACCATGGAGGGATTTAAATCTGCATTAAAAATGCACTTGTTTGAGACAGCTTTTATGGGGACATAAGCTTAAATATGTTTTTATGCTTTTTATGAACTGTCTTAAACATGTTAAGGTTTTATTGTACAGGCGGTTTGAATGCAGCAAAAGTGCCTTTTATAAATAAAATTTGATTTGATTTGATTTGAAATATGTATGAGTGCAGCACCACTCTGAAACTCTATTTCAATTATATTGACCACTTTATTCAATTACAAGTGGTGCTAATTAAATGCTGCGTACATATTTATTAGATTTGGCTAATATATTTTGACTCTGTATTTCCTGTTCTTTTTGTTCATTGTGTTATTTGAAGCTACCTCCTCCCTCCAAGAAGTTGTTCCTTTTTATTTCACATGCTGTTCTTATTCTTCTTCTTAGTTTTTTCACATGCAGGCTCACCAAGCAGCTGGCTTTTTTTAATGCTGCTGTTATTATTCATCGTGTTAATTGTTTAACAGGGAATTCAGACCCCCTTCCCCCATCCAGCAGGTTGCTTCTTTTAAGGCTTCTCAGTGTAGCCAACATGAAAAATGAAGACAAGTGCAATAATATCATTCTTGATTGTTATTTTACATTATCAACCAAAAGAAGACAATGACAACTATTATCATTTTTGTCCATGCATGTAGCAATGAATTATTACTAATCCTGTTGTCATACAGTATCAACCATTTTATATTTCTGAACATGAAGTGTTATATCTATGAAGTATACCATTGGCAACATGCCAGAGATCATAATAATTTTGTAACCGGGGAAGGCACACTTAGATGAAACTCATTTCCGGGTGTAACCCAGGTAAAACAGGGGAACAAATACATACAAATGAAAACATGGGTTACATAAACAGAGCAGTTCAACAATTATAGTACAACAAAATAAAACAGTTTAAACAAAATAGGACATCTTGAAAATACAAGATAAGCAGTTTGTGCAAGTAGAAGCCTTTGTTGGCAGCAGTATAAAGCTGTTTGCATCAGGGGGAGATATTAGGGGGATGGGGGTTGGGGAATGGAGACATTATTGAGCTGGGGAGGGGTCTTAGGCAGCTACAGGTACCACAGTCAGTGACTTTTGCTGAGGTGCTGTCTGTCTACAACTGGGGAGGATAGGGTTCTCCACACCAAGAGCTTCCACTCATAGATGAAGGAATGGTGTTGAGATGAGGACATCAGGTACATTGGAGACAGGGGACAAACCTAGAGGGATAAGGGCATGTACAGGGGTGATCACCTGCATGTATCTGGGAAGGGAATCATAGTCCACAGTAGACGGTTTAAATATTATCTACCATCAGTGGACTGCATTAATTTACTTGTGTCAGTCGGTCACTAGTGCATCAGTGGTAAGATTGTGGTCTTCTACGAGCATAGTCAAAGCTCTGCTTAGGCCCTCTAGCTCCAACCAAGTGGATTTTTCCCTCTTCGTTGCTCTAATCAAAGAAAGTATATATAGCATTGTGTGTGTGTGTCTATGTAGCACTGTGATCTAACTCACCTGTAGCAGTGTTACACTAACTAGTTTTGCAATGTGAAATTCAACCAGTGTATAGGAACTGAACTTGTCGCAGTGGGTAGGGCTATTAGCCCTGCGATCACCACCCTTAATCAAACATCTAGGCATTTCCTTGAAGAATTCAAATAAGTTGGCTTTATGTTCAATCCATATGTTTTCTATTGCTGGCATTGCAAGTTATTTCTTGGTGTTTTTCGAAAGTGTTGGTTAACTAGGATCTGCAGCTTATCCAATAGGTAGGGAAATGGGCAGACTAGGTGGGCCAAGTTGTCCTAATCTGCCATCAAAGTCTGTGTTTCTATGTTTCTATGTTCCTTAAGATGCCATGAGCATTCATTAAATGAAAAATTCAAAGTGCTTTTGAGACTGGACCACTGGATGTAAAACTGGCTGTGGCCATAGAAACATTGCTATGTATCAAACTGCCATTTTGTGTTTGATTTCACCAGCATTTTTTGAAACCACATTTTGAGCATTTATGTCAACAACCAGTAATGTGCCACACCTTCAAGCAGGGTCATTACTTGAAAATTATTAGCAATGTTTGAGAACCACATGAAAAAAGAAAACTTGAATATTTCACTCAGGCTGGAACTATATACTTTGCCTCCTAATACACTGAGTACCTTGGGGACTTAT
This sequence comes from Neoceratodus forsteri, assembly GCA_016271365.2. Classification (NCBI taxonomy): domain Eukaryota; kingdom Metazoa; phylum Chordata; order Ceratodontiformes; family Ceratodontidae; genus Neoceratodus; species Neoceratodus forsteri. The sequence continues at coordinate 589,789,091 of CM028133.1, read as the reverse complement.
TATACCTGAAATTATACCAAATTATGTTTTATATTACACAGCTTGTACATTGAAACATCAATTTCAAAATCCTAATTTAGGTGGTTGTTTCACTTACAATAACTTGCCCTGTATTTTATTCAACTCCATTTCAGCCTCCACAACAGATTCTTCACAAGGAATATATTCTGAGCCACAATTTTCATTTTCATCAACAAATGATGACTCTTTGGAAAGACAGGGTGATTGAAACAGTATAGATGAATACATTGCTTGGAAAGTATTCATCAACTCTAAAGAATCTGTAAGGAGATTGCATTGGGACAGCAACATTGATTGTCTTCACTTTTTGCATCTGTGTACCTACTGTATTATATAACAGGCAAATGAATATGGGTGCCTTGTTGTCAGATATATACTATATTTTCCCAGAAATAAGGAACATACTTTTTTTAACAGCTAAATCGGGAACTGTGTATCTGTGTTGACTTTGATACTTGATTACTCTGGGGTTGTCAGCCATAATGCTCACCCCATTGGATCATGAAAGAAGCTGAGATGTGTAGAATATTTGAGAATGGTGTGAACATTAGGGCTGGCAATCCCAAGGTACACCCCATGCCTGATTAGCAAACACGCAGGAGAGGTGAAACTGTAATGTTTTTTCCTGTTGCTGCCTAGTGGGTGGGGGTGGGGTGTTAGAGATGGAAACCCTAACATCACATTTCCCTACTTTTGTCATTTTAACCATAACTAGTGCATTAACACAGCTGCTTTTGCAAAGTCTTTCCTTACTTTGTTTGATAGTGTAATTGTATCCTAATTTGTCTGTAGGAGTGCAGGGCCAATGGGGCCTTGTGAACCCATCCCTCATTAAATGAATGCATGCATGTTGCTCTGGAAGTGCAGAGCCCAGAAATCCCTACGCTTGCATTTGTAGTGAAACAGGAATTAAATTGACAGCATAGCCTTCTTATTACCCCGCCTCATGAACCCTGTACTGAAATTTTGAAATCCCTGCCAAAACATGATTCTGCACCACTGCAATGCCATTGTGCACCACAGGTATGAAAACACAGTTTGGCCAGAGTGTGAAAAATTACAGCTATCACTTTCATGAGATGGTACAAAAAGATGGTTATGTTGAAAATTTGGAGTCAAAATATTTAAAATTGCCAAAGTTATGAGGCAGTATAACAAAATATCAACATATGCGCACATAACTTTGCCATTGTTACATATATTGCCCAAAAATTTCAACATAGCCTTCTTATGACCCCCACCTGATGAACAAGGGTGGTGAAAAATTTCCAATCCCACCTGAAAGGTGATTTTACCAAGCAACCATGAAATCACCTTTCCAGATAAATTTGCATAATTACACTGACATAGTTCATGAGGTGGGGTCCCAAACTCACCATCTTGAAAATTGGAGCTCAAAATATGCAAAAATGACACAGTTATGCCTCAAAGCTGCAAACCCCATTGAAATGCATTATAGGACTTACCTTCATTTCTCATAGCAGGCAGCGGTTCCAGCAGCAAGATGTGTCTTCAATCATAGAGTGAATATTTACCCTGGAACCTGTTCAGGTAAGTGAGAGTGTATGGGGGTGGGGTGGGGGTTGTGGTGTAGTGGGTGCTCAATGGGAGATCAGGGTGGGGGTTGGATCAGCGAGGGATCATTTTCTTTTTCACAGGTTAAAAAAAGACATTGAGGGTCCATTTTCTTTATTACAGGCTGGACACCATTAGAGGGTGTGGGGGGGGCTTGAAACCAGGGAAACAATACATATGAATGGGGGTGGCAATCAGAATGTGGGAGAGCTACTATACACCAGGGAAACAATTCATATAAATGGGAATGGTGATCGGAGGGTGGAGGGATGCCACTAGAAACCAGAGAAAGTATAAATATAAATGGGGATGGTGACTGGAGGGTGGGGGGTGCCACTAGACACCAGCAAAATAATTAACAACATGGGGAGAGTGATCAGTGGGTGGGGGACTCTACTAGACACCAGGGAAATAATAAAGAACATGGGGATGGTGATTGGTGGGTGGGGGTACCACTAGACAACAGAGAAATAATTAGCAATAAGGGGATAGTGATTGGTGGATGGGGGAGTCACTAGTGTTACACAAGGTCCCTGCACCCTAATTGATACCCTCAGAGATACACTGTAGACAGCTAATGCTTTGATATAGGTTATACTAATACTTAGGGCTAAGGGCATCTACCGTACAAGAGTAGATGTCAGGATATGAATGCATATTGTTGTAATCCACTTTGCTTGCTGAATCACATATATTTTACCATGTATTTTCTGTCTATTTCTTACTTGTCAGATGCCAAGACACCTGTCCTTGAAGTAATTATAATATGTAAGACAGCATTGCAATCTTTTGGTGATGTGCACCACTACACTTAGTTATGTAAGACTCTGTATAAGAACTTCTTTGTTCTAAAACTGATGACTTTACAGAATTATATAATGTTATCTTGGACCATGGAGCCAACTCTAATTTAGCCAATAGGGCTCATCTCTGTAACTAGAAATGTTTATATCTTTTGGTAACCATAGTAATTATCATAGGTATATAATGTTATGCACAGGCTTTACACCTCGGAGACCCGAGAGACCCCAAGAGACTACAGAAAAACCTCGAGGTATAGAGAACACGTAGCATTGGCTCCCGGTTCATATTGGTAAGAACTGCTTAGGGCAACTGTGATTTATTCCTTTAGTAGTAATAAACTTGTTTATTACTCTAATGCAATGTGTTTGTGATTATTTGCATTCCCAATATCGTCAAGAATCTGAAAGTGAGGTTTAGACCTCTTGACAAATTGGCGACCATGTGCAGGCGATATCTGGTGTTTGTAAGTCTTCACTTGTTGCTTAAACTTTTCCCTTCCCCACGGGGACAGTAGGTGTACATTCCCATATCACCTCTCCCGTTTCAAACTAAGTTTGTAGTTACTTGCAAAGTCTGGCTAACTTTTTGGGTGTGGTCGATGCTGTCTCGACCCACTCCATAGCAGCTTTGAATTGCAAGCCTACAACTAATGCAGTAGTCCAGCTGTGTTTAAAGTACTCGTGCTGTGGATCGATACGCAGCATGCTGTCTTTTTCACAGTTTGAATTTTCGTTCCCTCCCACATAATGGCCACAGTATCAGATATCTGCGCAGAACTGAGACTCGATGTCTGTAACTTCCTTGCCTCCCATGGAGGATGGGCTGACTTCGTGCAGGACACAAGTCAATCCGAAAACCCTGTACTAGGGATTTCAACCCAGTACTCAGAGACGCGACAATCCACCAATAAGCGTCACGCTAAATGGTTGATGGCTGCCGCTCTCTATGCTGCTTTGGAAGCCTCCAAAGTGAGGTTTTGAACCCTTGATCTGCAGATTTCTTCTCTTAAGCAAGAGATGGGTTTGCAGGAAACAGAATGTATCAGACTGCAGCAGAACTTGGAGTCTGAACTCCAAACTCTGAGAAATGAAAAGGATTCACTGTTGTATCATTCATCCCAAACTGGTGAACAAGAACTCTGTATGTTGAAGCAGGAATGTGAAAGTTTGAGACAGGATAAGAGTCAGGTTGTGCAGATGAATGATTTGCTGAGTGCCGCGAATGCTCAGTTGAGTGATGAAATGGGTGAGCTTCAGGACGAGATCAACCAGGTACGTAATGATTTAGAGGTAGCTTACAGGGACAATCATGAATTGAGTGCCACGTACTGAGTTTTGCAGAAGCAAAAGCAAGATGAGGTTGATATGGATGTTGCAAGTGTTAATCACGATGAATGTAGAACTAAGATGGCAACACTGCGCCATCAGTGAGAGGTTCTGGCTGGACATGTTAAGGCAATGGGAGGCATAGCCCCTGCCTTTCATTCATCATCAGAAGGGGAGTTATCTGATGATGACATTTCACAGTACAATGCCCAGTCACACCCCTACTATTGCCCAGACTCTCCACCCAGCCATCCACAACATGGCGGGTCCCTGCCCCAACTCCCCAAGTCACACCTCGATGACGTTGTGACGCTCATCATGGGAAACACCAACATGGTGGCGCCCATGATGGGGGGGAGCAGGCTCAAGCCTGGTTCTGACAGTGCCTCCGATAGCCATTATTAATGTGGAAGACAGGCAAGAGATAGAAACTATGATTGAAAGAGTGTTAGGCAATGTTCCCCTTCCTGAGAGAAGCATGAAGGCTATTAAAACTCAGATTAGGCAGATTTTTCAGGAAGCTGGCACTCAGGAAGGTATTTTCCGCACTGCGGCTGAAGCTGCAGCTCGTGCAGCCCTTGATGGTGCTTGAGACAATTTATCTTTGCCTGATCGACCCACTAATCCCCTACAGATGGCCTACTCTGGTCAGCAAATTGCTGACAGTTTTGGTCAGATGAGCCCATCCGACAACCTCAGCTGTCACTTGGAAAAGGTACATTCTAAATGCGAGATGCTCAGCCTCGCTGCAGAATATCAGGTCCAAATACTATGCCAGACCATTGATCCTGGTTTGTGGGCCAAACTCCCTGAAGCTGTTTGCCAGGATGGGACCGCTACCTTTGACGAGGTTGCAGCTAAGCTCATTTCTGCTCACAGTCCAGGTGTTGTAGGAGTGATGTTTGCATATCCTGTGAAGCAGAATGCTAAAGAAAGTCCAGCGACTTACCACCAGAGACTCTGGATGGCTTACCGAGCAGGAAAGCACTTGGCACAAGAAGCTGCGGATGTAGATATTATTGAATATAAGACCTTGTTCCTTAGAAACATGATTCCAGCAGTACAAGAAAAGGTAGAGCCAACCACCTACCTAAACACGGACAGGTTTGCAGATATTCTTCGGAAAACTGAGAGGGTGTACCAACTGTATATCCGTGATTTGGGCTTCGGTTCCAAAAAGGTAGCTGCCATGGAACCCGCTTTGGGGACCACGACACACTACACAGTGGAAGGGCAGGCTCAACACCAGCAGGCTCAGCATTTGCCAGCCCCTCCAGCCAGTAACCAACACCCCCAACAGGCCCAACAACAGCCGCATCATCAACAGCAATGAGGTGGGAACTGGAATTGGCACAAGAACAGGAAGCATAAGGGTAGAGGTAAACCACAACAGAGAACAGGTCCTTCATATAGGGAAATAGCTGAAGAAAATCGGAAATTTAGAGAGCTCCTGGGACAAGTGCACTCTGTGGCGGATGCTGTCCCTGCTCAGACCCTTGCGGCGGTACAACCGGCAGCCCAGGCCACAACCGGCCATGGAGACACAGGAGGTACAGGCCCTCAGGCCCATACAGGCCTGAACCCAGAAGCTCCTCCCTTTATAGCATCAGTACAGCATGGTGAAGTCATTCACGCAACTCAGGCCCAACCTCTGCATGCTTCCGGCAATACGGATTGACAATTACAGGCCCCAGTCCATATTGTAAACAAGCTGGTCTTGGATACAAATGGAAGGCCCTGCACCGAGGCTGAGGTCGGGGGCCACCAACTAATTGTCTTACTAGATACAGGTGCAACTGTATCTGTGCTACATGACGAACACCCGGACACATCTCCTTGGTCTACCGGACGGAAGACCAACATGTCAGGAGTCGATGGTACTAGGCTGCCTGCATACCGTTCTGTATCCTTACCAGTAGAGTTAGGCCATTTGAAAGCCTCACATACTTTCCAACTAATGGTACTGCATGATCATCCTAGTATCGTAGGGATCTACTTCCTTGCACCACACGGCTGTGTGGTGGACCTAGCTAATATGTTATTGATACAGATTCAGGGTCAATATCATACCATTTTGATTCCTGATTCACACATTGTGGCAACTATATCTGCCAATGACAAAGAGTATGACATCATAGATTTGTTCAAGAATCAAGAATTTTTCCCAAAACTCCTACCTATTCTGCAACGACATTTAGAAGCGTTTGCAGTTAACAAGCATGACTGTGGTAGAATGCATACCATCATTGAAGTGCCAGGCCCAGCACATGAGAGGCAAAGGCAATATCCTTTCCCAACTGAAGCCTTGCCTTCCCTTAGAGAAATGATCAACTCACTCCTTAAGCAAGGAGTAATCAGAACTTGTGTTTCCACTGCTAACTCCCCAGTGTGGCCTGTGAAGAAACCCACAGGCACCTGGAGACTTACTAATGATTACAGGAAACTGAATCAGGTCACTCCCAGTTGTTCCCCCACTGTTGCATTAGCATCAGATGTGCTCCGACTTCTAACCCCTGACCAGAAATGGTTCAGCGCCCTGGACATCTTCAATGGTTTTTGGTCATTGCCATTGGCCCTTAAGAGTCAATATAAATTTGCCTTCACCTTTGAAGGAAGACAGTACACGTGGACTTGTTTGCCGCAAGGATTCCACAACAGTCCATCCCTCTTCCATCTCCACATGATGGATGCCCTCGAGAGTTTTTCTACCCCTCAATGTCTCCTACAGTGTGTGGATGACCTGTTGTTGGCCACGGCCACACAGGAACAACATCTGGATCTCTTGGACGAACTATTGACTCTCATTCAGAGAGCAGGCTTGAAATGCAACCCAGCAAAAGCACAACTGTGTCAGAAAGAAGTACTTTTTCTTGGTCTAAAAATAACTGACCAAGGTCAAAGCCCTACCTGGAAAAAGGTACAGGGACTGCAAGACTTGCCAGTACCTACCAGTGTGGCAACTCTTCGAAGGTTTCTAGGTATGGTAAACTATTCGAGAGATTTCATTTGTTATTTTGCTCAGAAAGCTGCTCCTCTGTATGAGTTACTCAAAAAGGTTGTACCATAGACTTGGGGCCCTATTCACACCCAGGCTGTGACGTCACTGAAGCAGGCCTTGGCCTCCGCCCCAGCACTGGTTAACCCCAATCCAGCACTACCATTCCATATGGAGTGTGCCACCTCTGACATTGCCATGTCAGCAGTGCTGGCCCAGAAGGTGCATGGCACCCTGAGACCCATTGCATATGCCTCACAGCTCTTGACCCCAGTGGAACAGAAGTACGGCCTTTGTGAAAGGAACCTTCTAGCTACCTACTGGGCTGTCAAGCACTTCCTGTATATCATTGGGTACTCACCACTGATCATTAACACTAACCATACACCGACTACCTTTTTGCTGTCAGACAGCGTGAAGGATGGATCAGTCTCTAACACCAGTCTGACACACTGGTCACTTCTTCTCCAGGACAGGGACATACAGGTCCACCCGACTAAAGTTCCATCTATCCTAGCTCATGGTCTTCTTTTCCAGGGCGAACCTCATGACTGTACTCTACAGTCACCTGATCTTCCAGATCCAGGTCCTTTCTTCCCTGCCATGCCACAAGTGCTTGAGAGTACCTCTTTGTGCCATATCTTTACTGATGGTTCAGCATCCTACTATCAGGGAGAACAGATTGCAGGGATGGGTATTTTGGTGATCTACCCTTATGGGAACACTGTTAAGATATCTAAACGCTGTAGTGTATCTTCAACACAATATGCAGAGATGGCAGCTGTGGCCTGTGCCCTTGAGTTCATCCAACATGGAACCCAGGATACCATCATCTTTACAGACTCTAATTGGGTTTGTTGTTCCCTTACAGAATTTCTTCCCTTCTGGCAGAAGAACTCCTTCCTTTCTTCTGATGGCAGTCCAGTGAAGTATAAAGAATTGCTAATATACATACATGCACTGGCACTGAAATTTGCACACAAACTTTATGTACACAAGGTTAAAGCCCACTCTCTTCATGACCCCTATCATGCCTTCAATGACACAGCAGACACCCTCGCTAAGGAAGGGGCCTGGGGGGGGACATCTGGATGATGGAACATCCAGAGGCTAATGCAGCTGTACATATTGCAGCACTCAAAAAGAAATCTGAGTCTTTTTCTCCCTTGGACCTCTCCACAGCTCAACAGCTGGACACTGAACTCAAAGAGGTGTTCAGATTCCTTGACAAAGGTACTGAAGAAAAACTTCCTACACTTAACCCTTATGGGAGGCATGAAGGTAAGATACATTTGTCACCCGATGACAAGCTCATTTGGTTTCAACCAGATGACTCCCCCAACAAGTTGTGGGTTGTCCCCAGACACCTCAGATCTGAGTTCTTGCACCAAGTGCATGACACTCCTACTGGTGGACACCAGGGAGCAGAAAATACCCCTCCAGCGGCTCAAGACCACTGCCTGATGGCCTGGTATTACTAAAGACCTTAAACAGTACATAGACAATTGTCTCATTTGTACACAAAACAACCCCATCCCAACCAAATGAAATGCCAAACTTTTACCACAAAGACATTCTGGCCCTTGGCATGCCATCCAAATTGATTTTATTGGCCCTCTGAAAAATACCAGCAGAAACAATAAGTATGCTCTTGTGGTAACTGACCTTTTCTCAAAGTGGGTGGAGGCTTTCCCCACTAAGACATGTACAGCAAAGACTACTGCCAAAATCCTGGTGGAACAGATTTTCTCCAGGTGAGGCCTACCCCTTAAGGTAGACTCTGACAAAGGAACCAGTTTTACAGGTGAGTTGATGAAAGAATCCATTGAACTCCTTGGAGTTCAACAGAAGTTCTACATACCTTACCATCCTCAATCCTCAGGTCAAGTAGAGAGAGCCAACAAGACGGATTAAGCAAATGCTTTCCAAATTCATTGAGGACAATCCCAAAACCTGGGATTCCCTATTGCCTTTACTCCTTATGGCAATTAGGGGACACCCTCAGCCACCACCCAGCTTACACCCTTTGAGGTGATGACTGGTAGACTGATGAGATTACCCAAACACCTGTTGTTTGACCTGAACACCCCTACTGCAGACCGAGTGTCTGTGGATCAGTATGTGGAAAAGCTCAGAAAAGACCTCATACACACACACTTGTACGCTGCAAACTACATGGGCAAAGCCCAGCAACAATCCAAAATACAATTTGACAAACATGCACAAGAAGTGGATTGACAAGTTGGAGCTCAGGTAATGGTACTTCAATTTGCACATCCCACCCACTCCTTCTCCAACAAGTGGGAAGGCCCATACCCCATTGTCAACAAGCTCAGTCCGGCAGTCTATCAAGTTAGACTCCTTCACAACAATAAATTGACTTACACATGGTTACATGCAAACCAGCTGAAATTGTATAAAGGAGTTTAACTCACTTTTCCTCACCCCATTGGGCGGAATTGTACTAACAAACTAATCTTTGATCTTCCTTTTCAGATACACTGACAAGATGGCTATCTTGTTCCTTTATTTCCTCCTCTCAGGAGTGATCCCCTGCATCCAAGGCATGGTACCGGACCTCCTATGACAACTTGACCCTCCAGCACCTCCTTCAGAGGGAGTATCCATCAAAATACCAGATAGCATGATCACTGTCCAGGAAGGTTCCGATGCTTACCTCACTGCCTCAGTTATTGCTTCTGATAAATCTACCCTTCAAATTGAGTGGCAAACCACATCACAAGGACAAATTCTCCCTGTGGCCAAACTCTCCAAAGGAACTTTTCAGGGTTGGCCCAATGCTAAATTATCCCCAAATGGTTCACTGTCCTTGTTACAAACTGCATTACGACACTCTGGTTTGTACAATATAACTGCCTTAATAGACCCTTCCTACTGAAATTCTTTGTCCAAAGATTCTGCTCACAGATTTTGTGCTATACACCACATGGCTTCTGCAGCCATGTACCTCTCTGTACTGCCGCCTACTGATAAACAGCTTTTGGAATGTCCAAAGCACAACTCTGGTCCCCGTAGTGGTCTCACAGCCACTGCCCTCCCAGGTTCTTTGATTAATAATTTACAGTTTATGCATATACCTGTTTTGTTTAACCTTACATACTGGAATATGAAAAGAGTTTGGTATGTGTCATAATACTAATACTTCAGCATTTTATAATACATTATTGCTTGATAGTTTAGCTGCATTTCAGATTCGTATGCAAGATCCTTTTGCTGGGGTCTATTCTACTGAACATAGAGGCAACTTCAGGAGGAAGACTTCTCCTGATTATTTGAATTGCAAATGTAACAAACGTGAAGTTGACAGTTCTGATGTCACAGGTGCAACAGGTACTGTCACAGGTCTTTTTGGTATGGCTATGTCTATCTGGAATAAAGCCGACATTGCTGCTATCAAAAGACATTCTGCTAAGTTCTCCACTGGCTTGGTTAATAATGTTTTACCTCCATTATTGCATGGTGTGGATGGCCTTAGTCAGGAAGAAAGATACACTGTATACAACATGCACAACATTGCTAAGGCATTCACTGATTCTAAAGATAAGATTAACGCACTTATACAACAGAACAACAGAGAAGCAGATAAACAATATATTGCTAGGGAGATACTCTGCTCTGCTTATGGCTCTTACATTATTACTACCATCAACAACCTCTTCCGTGATCTAGAATCTGGAAGAATTCCTGACATCATACATGATAGATGCATTTCCAAATGGTATTGTCCAAGATGTAAAACGACTAGCTGTGTTTCCATGTGTATGCAACAGACTTTGTCTATTCCTGTCTCAACAGCTAGAAATTTGGGGTTTGTGACCAGACACCCTAATACTGGTCCTTGTTTCACTACTAAGAAATGTTCCATAACAGATACCATGTTTGTTTCTTTCACTGTCTCCTTACCACATTTTGATCCTACTACAGCTTTGTTCGACAAGCTTGCACTGGTCCATTCTATAGGGCATTTGGATGAAGACATCTGCAGAAAATGCCTGGATCTACCACCTCTACTGGTCTACCATTCTTTCCTTGATGCCTGTGTGGCTCTGCACATGGACTGCTGTGTGAAAAAGCAATATATCTGTCTGTGCCGCTGTGATGTGTTTGATGTAATACGGCCCATTTGTGGCTACTCTCCAGTCAGTATTGATTGGACATTCACCATGGATGATGACATCACTGAGAATGGCACCAACTCTTTCGACTCAACTTTGGCTCCGGATCAGCTGTACCAATCCTATCATGAGGAGGCTCATCACCTGTCAACACAGATTTAGAAGATGACCTACACCTACCCAGTCCAGTTGCAAAAGTGGAGACTGCCTACTGTGTGTTCACAGTACAACTCTGATGGAGAATATTGTATCATCACTAATTACAAGACTTATACATGTGGTTCTGTTATTTGTGCAATTGAGTACCCCAATTTCTGTTTTATCCCCCATCAGAAGACTGTCATTGGACATACTGTTATAACCCCCGTCCCCCTTATGGACGCAGATATTATTGATGGTAACCCAGATTATCTACTCACACTATCGGAATACTTGCCATACTTTAATGTACGCATAGACCCACTTACCATCAGCAATAATATCACCAAAGCCAATGAAGCTATTTTAGACCTGATTAATGATGGAGATATGAACAACGCATTAACTAGCACCTGGTTAGAAATTACTTTTAAAGGTTTTGTTATTATACAAGCATTTCTGATTTTCACTTTGATTATTATGCTTTGCTCCCTACGACATACACTACGCCAACACTGTGAGCAGCTCAAGTTCCTTTACAAGGCTTGCGCGTTGGGACTGTAAACGACCACTGCTCCTGTCCTTTTCCTAGTCATTTACCTGTGTTGCCCTTAGAGGCAACAAGGGGGGGATTGTTACATGAGGTCCCTGCACCCTAATTGATACCCTGAGAGGTACACCGTAGACAGCTAATGCTTTGATATAGGTTATACTAATACTTAGGGCTAAGGGCATCTACCGTACAAGAGTAGATGTCAGGATATGAATGCATATTGTTGTAATCCACTTTGCTTGCTGAATCACATATATTTTACCATGTATTTTCTGTCTATTTCTTACTTGTCAGATGCCAAGACACCTGTCCTTGAAGTAATTATAAAATGTAAGACAGCATTGCCATCTTTTGGTGATGTGTACCACTACACTTAGTTATGTAAGACTCTGTAAAAGAACTTCTTTGCTCTAAAACTGATGACTCAACAGAATTATATAATGTTATCTTGGACCGTGGAGCCACCTCTAATTTAGCCAATAGAGCTCATCTCTGTAACTAGAAATGTTTATATCTTTTGGTAACCATAGTAATTATCATAGGTATATAATGTTATGCACAGGCTTTACACCTCGGAGACCCGAGAGACCCCAAGAGACTACAGAGAAACCTCAAGGTGTAGGGAACGCTTAGCATTGGCTTCCGGTTTGTATTGGTAAGAACTGCTTAGGGTAACTGTGAATTATTCCTTTAGTAGTAATAAACTTGTTTATTACTCTAATGCAACGTGTTTGTGATTACTTGCATTCCCAATATCGTCAAGAATCTGAAAGTGAGGTTTAGACTTCTTGACACTAGACACCAGGGAAATAATAAAGAAAATGGAAATTGCTAACTGAGCCTGCTTAGAGCCCTAAAATTAAAAATATATTAACTGTGGAATGGATTAATACTTTTTCACCAAACCAGCAAAAGGCACATTTGTGAGCCAGTACTTTTCTACCCAGAAAATACCAGACCAAAATTTCTGTGCAAGGACTCATCAAATAAAAAACCGAAAGTCACAAAATTTTTCATTCATAAAAAATGTTTTATATGAACATCAAATGAAACAAGTGGAAATGAGTCACAAAAAAGGATTTAAAATATTGAAAAAAAAACACATTTTTGAATTATTTGTCCTATAGTTAGCTGCAGAGTAGACCTAATGGAGTCCAGATGAGCAACATAGATGTGTTAGTCTCCCTCAAACATGTTATATTATGGGTTTTCAAATTATTTTTTTTAGGAAAAAAGGGACAACAAGATGGTGGCAAATGAAATAATGATTTTTCCCTCTTGAAAAACAAGATTGGCCTCATACAGAAAACAATTCTTATTTCATTCCATACAACTATTTTGAAGTGCTTAGTGAGCACACACAGAGCCATTTATTTGTAATTTCAAAGTGAAAAAAACTTTGGAACTGATGAATATGTTTTCACCAAACAAGCAAAAGGCACATCTGTAGGCCAGCCCCTTTCTATCCTGAAAATGTCAGTCCAAAATTCCAAAATTCCAAACCATCTGGGCGGTAGTCAAATTCAAAGTAAATCCAGAAAAACCAATGGGAAAAAATTCTGAAAAAAATAACTTTTTGCACTATCTGGATCTCAGAATACACACATCTAACCAGAAAAAAACTTGGCACATCCAGAGAGCTACACCTTCAGAATGTGCATGCAAAGTGTCATGCAAAAGCATTGAATGGTTGTGAAGTTATTAAAGTGTAAAAATTGGGGATTAACATTAAAGTGCCTATTCAACCTTAACTATAGTGGAGCAACCACGCCACTATAATATATATATATATATATATATATATATATATATATATATATACACCAGTTAGGTAGCTTAATGCCACAAAAATCAGGAAATGCAGAGTTAGGATTTCTAACCCTTACACTCCCACACCCCCCAAGCAGCAAAAGAAAAATCATTAGGGTGATGAGGTCTTCCTTGGGGGTTATCAACCGTAATGCCCACCCCATTCTGTGAGCAAACAATATCACACATGATCTCCTTTCTTCACATAGGCCCACAATGAGGGGAGGTCAGCATTAGAGTTGACAACCCTCAAGGAAGACCTCACCACTGATTTGCCAAGACTCAGGAGACCCAAAACCTTTATCCTTTTGCTGCTTGGGGGGTGGGAGGGTTGTTAGGACTGGAAAGCCTAACACCACATGTCCTTACTTTTGTGGTGTTGTTATCCTAACTGTTACATTGCTGTGGAAGTGCAAGGTGCAAAGGGTGCTGTGCTTGCTTTTCAGCCAAAATGCCAACCAAAATGTCAGCATAGCCTTGTTATTACACCACCTTATGAACATTGTGCTGAGAATGTTCAAATCCCTGCTGAAATGCCATAGAAACATAGAAACATAGAATTTAATGGCAGACAAGGACCGCTTGGCCCACCTAGTCTGCCCATTCCCCTACCTAATGGATAAGCTGCAGATCCTAGTTACCCAACAGCCTTCTTCCTCCTTCAGCACAACTGCAACATCATTCCACTCCACAGGTGCAAAAACACATTTTGGAAAGGATTTGAAAAATGATAGCTGTCAGGTTCATGAGGTGAATTCATGTGAAAGAATGGGTATATTGAAAATTTGGGGCGACAATATTTAAAACTGCCAAATTTTTGCACAAGTGTAGTAAAATTTCAATGTATGCACATAATTTTGACATTGTTACCTATTTTGGCCCAAATTTTCAACATAGCCTTCTTATGGCACCATCTCATTAAGAAGGGCAGTGAAAATGTTCAGATCTCACACAAAAGTTGATATCATCAACTGACCATGAAATTACCTTTTGGGCCAGATTTGTGGAACTCCACTGACATCGTTCATTAGGTGGGGATCCTAAAAGGCTATGTTGAAAATTTGGGCTCAAAATATGTAAGCCAGGCCAAGTTATGCATCAAAGTTGAAAACCCCTTTGAAATACATTGCACTGCATTTATCTTAGTTTCTCATACTGCAGTCCCTGGTTCCAGCAGCAAGGCATGTCTTCAATTAGAGAGTGAATTTTTTCACAGTGACCTGTTCAGGTGAGTGAGGGTGTGTGGGGGGGTGTACTCGGGAGTGTGGGTTGGTGGGTGCTGAAAGGGAAGTGTTGGTGGGGGATCTGATCGGTGAGGAACAATTTTCTTTTTTGCAGCTTTGCCAAAAACAAATTTGAGGACCATTTTATTTAATTCAGATTGGGACGGCAATCAGAGGGTGGGGGAAGAGGTACCCCTACACACCAGGGAAAGATGTTTCAATATGGGGAGAGCAATCAGAGGGTTGTGGGGTGCCACTAGATACCAAGGAAAAATCAATTTACTATGAGGACAGAAATTGGATGGTGGGGGGTACCACTAGACACCACAGAAATATCAATGAATTATGGGGATAGCAATCAGTGGGTGGGGTGCCACTAGACACCACTGCAGCATTACATATTGAAAGGGACAGGAAATGGGGAGCACCAGTAGACACCAGGGAAATGGCAGTTCAGTGCTCTCACTACAGTCCACCGCACGAGTTCCAGCTGTGGATACAGAAGTCAAGAAATTCCTACTGTTCTCATGCAGTGAATGCAAGTCAACAGCTCCTCTCACTTAGCTGGGCACCCTGAATTTTGGTGTTCCCAGAAAATGTAGTTATGAGGATGGATTGCGTGATGAGCCTCGCATGAGAGGACGTCTTCTGTGCTGCTCCTAGGCCCTGCTAATTTAAAATAGCTTTTAAACTTTCTTGGGACACCTATATCAAGTCTAAACACCTTATTCCAGTTGGCAAGGTGCTTCTGACCAGATTTCCCAGCAGAAAAGTTGTGGGTCTAAGCAAGTGAAAGCGGCTTTTAGTTTTATGACATTGCACTTTTGGCATCAGCAACAGGCCGAACTGCAGCATCGGGATGGAGACTGAAACTCTAGAGCCTCTGGCAGCATGAACTCTGGTAGTAAAATGAGCGTAACCCCAATCGCCCATACCAGATGAATGGGCGGGCCAAGTAGAAACAGAAAGGGTACAAATACAATTATGCAGGACATTCTAGAAATAAAGCAAATGTTGCAGGGGCTGGTAGTCAATTTTACCATAGTCAAACCGGCATTGCACTTGCTGGCTCAGAGGATGGGGGACGTGGAGGCTAGAGTCTCCTCCCAAGAAAGGAAAGTGTCCACTATGGAGCAGGAGCTGGTTACTGCATGAAAACAAGTCAAGCAGCATGAGGATCAGATGGAAGATCAAGAATCCTGGAGTAGGAGGTATAATCTTATCCTAGCAGGGTTACCAGAGAGGGCTGAAGAGTCTGACTGTGTTTTTTTTTCTACAAGATCTCTTGCTTAAATTGTTCTGCCCCACACCATTTGGAGAGGCTTATAGCCTGGAAAAGAGCACATAGAGCATTAAGAGAGATGTCCCCACCGGGAGCGAAACCTCGGGTCCTAATTATGAGGTTCCTGAACTACAAGGAAAAGTCCCATGTGCTTTTCACTGCTAGGCAAAATAAAGCTCTGCAATGGAATGGCGCGTCTATCTGGCTGTTCCAGGATCAAACCCCTTCAGTCAGGGAGAAGCAAAAGGAGTATTCAGAGATAAAGAAAAAGCTGTATCTTGCTGGAATTAAATTTTGTTTGCAATATCCTGTAACTTTGATGGTACGACTCCAATCTGGGGAGAAAAGGTACTTGACTGTGAGTGACGCCATGGAGGGTCTGAGGTTTGAACTTCCAGCATTGTTTAAGTCACTGACTTGAGATTCTGCAGGAAAGAAGAGGGCTGGCATGATCTAACAAGTTGGGACTTGAGAGATGGAAGAGAGCTACAAAACTTGTCTTTCTTTTTCAGTTTTTTTTTATTAAAGTTGAATACACTTGGTTAAAATGTTAAGGCTAATGTTGCTAGGTTACAGAGGGGTTAGTTTGGGGCTGAAGGTGGACTGACACCCTTATGAGGTTGTAGAGTTGAATTAGGAACCTGGTACTTTATTTGGGGAGAGGGCTGGAATGGGTCACGAGGGAGTGCAACTTAATGTTATATGTTGAGGGGTTATTGGAAACACTGTTCTGGGCTCCATGTTTGGTGCTCTCGAGACTGAAAAAATTGGGGGAATATAGAGAGGACTGGAGGACTGAAGCTTAAGGTGTTGCAAAGACCAGGATCTGACCCTCCCCTCTGGGGTTGACTTCGAAAGGAGTTTAGGACAATTAGGAGTTGATAGACATAAACATTAGGTAAAGGGAAGGGGGGATAATCTCTCACCCTAGTGGGTGATGCAGGAGTGGAATTGGGATGAGATTAGCATCCCATTATATGACAAAGCAGACAAGTCCTTGATGTATGCTAAGAACCCTAGTGGGTATGAGGGAATTTACATCCCTGAAGGGTACTGATAGGAGCAAGGGAGGGGGTTGGCCAATGACCCTGCACAGAAGGATGGTTGAGGGAATAATTTGGTGCATTTTTCCATTCTGCAAGTTTGGATTCCCCTACAGGCTGGAATGGGGGTGTGGGCATTGCTCTGCTCAGTTAGCCCTCTATCAGTTTAATAAGCTAGATGATGAGAGAGCTTAATGGACAAAATATAATAAATCATTCTGAATGGGGGCAGAATCGGAATCTAAATGGGGTGACTTACGGGGATGAGGGATCCTGAGGAGAACCAATTAGATAGGGGTACAGGGGAAGAGATGCCAGGTTGCAATAGATGTCTTAAGTTAAGGGTAGGGTCCTGTAAGCTGCTCATTTAATTCAAGGGGCTGCGGGGGTACACAGAAAATAGCTCATCCATGAATCAAGGTTTTAAAGGAGGACAATCCAGGGGCCGGGAGACGAGGGGGTCGGGGGGGTTAATGGGATCTGGAAGGAGAGAAAGTCCAATAAAGTGCAAGAGAGAGAGATGTAGACCTTGAGTGGGCAAAGAATGATGGTTTGAACAAAATCCTTTTTGTATCTAACAATGTCATGTGTTAAAATTATTTCATGGAATGTAAAAGGTCTCAGGGGTAGACGTAAAAGAATAGTAATTTTGAGGCATATTGGTCATATGGGGGCCCACATAGTTGCACTACAAGAGACCCACTCATTGACTGAGGAGCTGAGCTTCCTTAAGCAGATGTGGGTGGGCCAGGTTTATGGGGTAGGTAAGGAAATGGCCTCTGGGGCTGTTGCAATCTTAATAGGGAAAACATGTCCATATACCATAGCACAGGTGATTACAAGGGAGGATAGTGGAGGGATTTACCTCTCTGGTAATATTTTGGGTAAAGAGCTCTCAGTTGCTTCTATTTATGGTCCAACCCCCTCTAATCCTGATTTTTTTGCTTCTCTTGAGCTGGATATTACTATATTTTCTCTGTACTCCCTCATTTTGGCAGGGGATTGGAACCTTTGTTTAAATAACCGGGATGATAGGCTACCACTGTCTGGAGGGTCTCTGCCCAGGGGTCAGATTGCCATGAATAGATTATTGGAGGTCACTGACCTGGTAGACCCACTCCAGACTCATTCCACAGGGGGTAATAATATGACATTCTTTTCTGCAGCCCACAAGAGTCAATCTAGAACTGATTTTTTTCTGGTTAACAGGGAGGTACTTTGTGAGGTTAAGGAGGTGACAACTCGGTGTAGAATTTTATCTGATCATTCCCCAATTCAACTGATTTGGGAGCCGACAGCTGCTCCTCCCAGACCGTATAGGTGAAGGCTGAATGATACCCTATTGTCTGAGATCTCAGTCCAGAATAAACTAGAGGAAGCCCTTCTGGAGATAATACAGAAGCAATTGCCTATGCTTCAGAACAAAAATTTATTTGAAATTATATTTCTTTATTGTTTTATATAAAGGTAAAATACCTGAGCGGATAATACAGGGATTACACATTATGACCAATGACAAATAATGTGTATGATAACTACAGTATGACAATATACAGCATTTAACAGGAATCCCTGGATTCTAGTAAAACAGTGAACCCCCGCCCTCCCTAACCCAAATCCCTTAACCCCATCCTCCCCCCCAGGATGTGCCTTATTCAAAAGAAAGAAAAAAGGGAACTGATCCTGATACATATAAGTTGCATAAAGGTGTACCAGCTGCCAAGGTAGCTAGAGGTGTACCCAACAAGATATTAATTCAAATAAAGGGCGTATAATTTGCCCCATTTCTGCTCAAACGAAGCTAAACAATTTCGAGAACTAGCTATTAACCTTTCAGTCTGAAAGCAGAGAGAAATTTTACTGATCCATTCTGCAAATGAGATAACCGATTGGTCCATCTAGTGCCTAAGAACCAATCTTTTAACAACCATCGAAATTAAAGCCATATGGAATCTATGCTCCATAACCTGTATATTGGAAAACATTCCCAAAATACAAACATCTATAGTAAATAAATCACTTAGGCCCAGAAGAGGGTCTAGGTTAGATTGGATGGTCAGCCATAATGGAGCCAATTTCTCAGAATGCCAGAAGATATGTACCAGGTTCCCTTCCACTATGCCACACCTTGTGCAAACAGTCGAAGATAATCTATCTAATTTAACCAGTTTAACTGGGGTGTAGTACATGTTATTCAGTAATGTATTGAGTAAGTCTATGCCTATCTTGAGAGAGATACCGATATGTGTCTGCCCAAATCTGATCCCAAACTAGGGGGGTGTCTGGCAGAAGAGAGGACCAACATTTGGAGTCAGTCAGGGGGTCAGGGAATTTAGTATCCAGTAAGAAGGAGTAAAGCTTAGAAATACTGTGGGCCTTGCTTGCCTGTTCCTGTAGCTGATTTAGAAAGTGTTTAATTTGAGACGGTATGGGATCGGGCCCAAAGCTGGAAGCCACTAGGTGTCATAACTGAAAGACTTTAAAAATGTGCTTCTGAGAAATGTTATACTTGGTCAGAACCTCCCCAGAGGATAGAAAAGAATTATTCAGAAATAAGTCATCCACACAACAATCTCTCAGCTGAGGAAGCCAGTCTAGGGAAAGCAGGAGGCCACCGATCCTAATGTTTAGGTTTAGGGTAAGGGGTTGGGAAGTGTCTTTTCAAGGAGAGAGATTGAAAAAATGCCAGCATTGACTTAGCACCTTAATAGAGGTTCCAATGACACTCCCCTGTAGGAGTGGAGGCAGAGTGGATAGGCTATAGTAGAAGATTATTGATGGGGGGAGGCCAAACTCGGTTAAAATCTTTTTCTCGAGTTGCAGCCAAACTGGCAGATCTTCATCCACCCTCTGGTCATACCACCTCCCAATTTTCGAAATGTGACTTGCCCAGTAGTAGAGCATAAAATTAGGAAGACGTAGCCCCCCCCTTCTCTTTGGGTAAATTAAGTTTTAAAAAGGCTTTCCTGGGCTGCTTACCCTGCCAAATGAACTTAGAGATAGTCCTATGAATGTGATGAAAATAGGACATTGGCAGATAAATGTTCATTACACTAAGTGGGTAAAAAACCCGAGGCAACACATTCATCTGAACAATATTAATACGACCCCACAGCGATAAAGGAACGGCAGACCATCTCTGAAGGTCTTGTTGAATCTTAGTCAATAGATTATCTAGGTTAAGTTTCCTGAAGAGTTCAGGGTCTTTAGTGAGGAAAATGCCCAAATATTTGAGAGAAGAAGGGGCCCATTTCATGCCAAACTGAGACAAGCTGACCTGAAGTGTATGAACATTCAGCGGTAATATCATTGATTTAGCTAAATTCAGCTTGTAGTTAGCCACTTGGCCAAACTGGGCAATAACGTGTAGTATGTGTGCTAGAGATGCTTCGAGGTTAGTCAAGTGTAAAAGTATCGTCAGCATAGGCCAAGAGAACCAGAGATTGTTGCTGAATGAAACATCCCGTGACCAATGGAGAGTTTTTAATACTGAGAAGGAGAGGTTCCAGATATAGATTAAACAGGAAAGGTGACAAGGGGCAACCTTGCCAGGTGCCTGTAAATAACCAGAATCGAGAAGAAAAAACCCCATTACAATAAATTCTGGCAGTAGGGGATTGGTAGACTGATTTAATCCATTGAATAAAGACCACTGGGAATCCCATTCTCTCCAATATAATCCAGAGAAATTCCCAATGGACTCTGTCGAAGGCCTTCTCTGCGTCTAATGATATCAGATAGAGACTTGGGAGTCCTGGGCAGCCTGAAAAATATGTGAGAGAGTGCGCAGGTGGTCTATAGAGGATCTGCCCTGCATAAACCCTACTTGTTCAGGACCCAGTAAATTGAGCCAGACGCGTTTGAGTCTAAAGGATAGAATTTTCATTAGAATTTTAATGTCGTAATTAAGAAGTGAAATTGGGCGATAACTAGTAGGATCCGTCGGACTCTTGTCTGGTTTTAGTATCAAAACAATAGTGGCTTCCAGTGGGAAAGGGTCCAGGGTGTTAGCGGTAAACATGTACTCAAATAATCTCATGAGGAGGGGGCAAGTTCTTTCCCAAAAGCTTTATAGAAATTGGAGGGGAAACCATCAGGTCCCGGAGCTTTGTCTGGAGCAAATTCCTTGATCACCTCCTCAACCTCCATTACCGTGATAGGAGTAATCAGAGCTTCTCCTAGGTAGGTTTGGAGGGTAGGAAGGGGAAGGCCTTCCAAAAACTGATCCACGAGGGAACGAGAGAGGTGAAAGGAACCACTGCCATAAAGTTCCTTATAAAATGACTCAAAAATTTGTGAGATATCCCTGGGAGAGGTTTTAAGGGAACCATCAGAAGATAATAATGAGGGGATCCATCTTGATCCCTCAACCTCCCTCAAACGTAGAGCTAGTATCTTACCCGATTTCTCCCCTTGATAGAAATAGTGGGCCGTTGTTTTGAGGAGGGCATATTCTGCCTTATCTCTTATCCAGTCTGAGTACTCATTTCTAAGTTTCATTAGGGTTTCTAGATCATCTTGGGAAGATGAGAAGGATAATCTATTCTCTGCCAGTCTAATTTGATTCGACAATAACATGATCTTAGCCTCCCTCTGCTTTTTCCTTCTGGATGAGAGTTTAATAAATTCGGCCCTGATGAAATATTTAAGGGAGCACCTCCTTCTCGACTGAGCCAGTGTTGATCTCCATAAATAAGGTGATTAGAGATCTAATATGGGAGACTATATCCTTGTCCTTTAGGAGCTGGGTGTTTAGTTTCCAGGAGGTGTCTCTGTGCACCTGTGGGTTCGGGGAGACCAGAATCCACGCCACCGAATGGTCTGACACTACTATGGGCTCAATACCAGACTGGAGTACTCCAGACAAAAGATTATTGCTGACTAGGATTAGGTCAATTCTGGACCATGTCTTGTGTACTTGGGAGTAATAAGAGAAGAGTTGTCTTGCGGGATTAAGTAAATGCCAAGGGTCACACAAGCCTAATAGATCCATAAAGTTCCTCAAGGCCAGCTGTGACGAGGAGAGTGGTTTCAGGGGTCGATAAGATTTATCCAAATCTTGAGAGGGAGCGATATTCCAATCCCCTGCAATTATTAACATAGAGGGTAAAAGATCACTCAGCTTTTCAGCCAAGGTCATGAGAAAATCTGGATCCCCCCACTGGGGCATAGATCGCCCCAATGTTAGGTTCACATTATAGAGCAAACCTTTCACAATAATGAATCTTCCCTCATGGTCCGATAGAAACTCTTCTGCCAGAAAGGGAATGTGCTTCTTAACCAGAATGGCAACCCCCCTGCTAGAGGATGACCCCCCGAGGCAAAAACCTGGGTGTAACCCTGTCTACAAAGCCCACTGACTTCTGATGAGAGCAAATGGGTTTCTTGCATCAAGAGAATGTCAACATTCAGTAGAGCACAGTTTTTGAGAACCTGGTACCTTTTAGTTAGGTCTCTGACACCTCTTACATTCCACGTAGCAATTTTAAGTGCTGTAACACTCATTGTCAAATATGCAGAGCAACAATAGAATATGAAAACATGAAAAGGTAAGCCACCCTAGAAGACACATCCTGCCCTCCCCCTTCCCCCATGAACCAACCCCCAACCAAATCCCTCCCCTCTACCCCCCTTCCCTCAAAACCAATAAAGAGAAACTGGAGCAGTATAAATTCCAGAGGTGGTATTACAGCCTTTACCAGGTCCTAAGTTAAGAAGAGAGACCTCCCTCCCCTCCCTCACACTATCTACAAATGTTCTCCCAGCTGCTTTCTGAATGAAACTGAGATTGATTATACTTGGGTCAGGGAACAAAGCCCCAAAAGCTACCACCAGGTGGGAGAACCAGGAGATAATCATGGGCTAGTACCATGAGGAAATGTTGGCTAATAAATAAAGAGTAATCCCCTTGTGAGTGCTGAAAACTTCCTGACTAAAGTATCCCCCATCTGGGCTGCTCCCCCCCCTTGGTGCATTAAGCAGTCCCTCCAGGGCCGACCCTCCCGCGGAGCCTCCCCACCGAGCAGTCTAAATAAGTCCTACAAAAAACCTGAGAGAGTTGAAAACCTGACCAAAGTCCTGAGATTATCTAAGCCTTGGCCATGCAATACCCTCGTAACTTGAGAAGAAGTGTAATTATATACGTGAAATCTACACAGTGAATCTATTCAGAAAGTGCACCATTAGTCTGGTATCGGTGCAGCCGGACCTCAGTTGAGAGTGGGAGCCCACCGGGGCCCCTTGGATTCCAAACTTCACCATGAGAAAATGTATCCTAACTGAAGTGCTAACTGACTAGGTCACCCCATGCCTCCAACCACCCGACTACCATCTAATCCCCTTAAAGCCTCAAGAAGAATAACCGTGCTACACTACACGCATGATTACCCAGCTGGGTAGGGTAGGAGAGTAGAACCCTGAGACCCCAATGGCAGTGCTGAGAGTCAGAGTGAGCCCCTCCAGCCCCAGGGGCCAAGTTCAGGCTTCGCCGCCATCAAACACCATTAGCGGTAAGGGGTAGTGCTTACAAATGTAAGAATATGTTAGACATCAAGCAGAATCATACTGACGTCTTGCAATTCCCCTCTAAAATGTTCCCAATGGCAGCCCACAAACCTCACTGCCCAATATCGGCCTAATTTACCGTCCTTTCACAAAAGGCTTCTCTAACCCATCATCCACACCTGGCTACAAATACTTAAGGATTCCCTAGTGAGCATTCCTATCCAAATTACTATAAAATTAGCTGAGCCTAATTACATGGGCTGGGGAAGCACGGGAGGAACCGGGGGAGCAATAAGTACTAGAGGAACCAAGAGGTCCAACCGGTCCGGCATCGTGTAGAAACCTTCTCCACTCCCTAAGTTCCCACCACCCCCCAGTGAGCAGGCCTCATGAACCATCGCACAGACTGAGCCCACCAAACCCCACAATGGTCCACCTCAAAACCCCCCCCAGCTACCAGATAAACCAGACGAAAGAGAAGAGAGAAATCAAAAACAAAAGGCAAGAGTTCAGAAAAGCAACATGTAGCAGGAGGTAACTTCTTGGGACAGCTTCAGCAATTCAGCCTGGTTTAAACAGGTTAGGTAACTTGAGAGAGAGAGATCTGATGCTGCTTTCTCTGGGGATTCGTAGGAGTGCCAAGAACCATCAATGGCAACTTGTAGCTTGGCAGGATAGTTCATTTTGTAGCGAATGCCCACTGCGATCAACTTGCTGACTGTAGAATGGAATGCTGAATGTTTTTGCCTCATCTCATAGGGAAGATCTTGAGTAATACGTAGCTTGGAACCACTCCATAGAATTGCTTGTAATTCTCTAGCCTTTGATAATACATGCTGTTTTTCCATAAAGCTTAGAAATTTGATAATGATAGGTCTTGGTGGGGCACCAACAGTAGGTTTCAGTCTAAGAGAACGATGAGCACGTTCAATATGATATTGTGGGTTGAGAGGGGAAGGCTCAACAATTTTGCTTAGAAACTTCTGGAGAAAAATATTGATGTCAGGGCCCTCCTCGGACTCGGGGAGGCCCAAGGTCACCAAGTTATTCCTTCGGCTCCTTCCTTCTAAGTCCTCCATTTTAAGTTGCAGTTTACTGATCTGCTGTCTGAGATGAATAATCTCTGGGTCCATCCTCTCCCTCCAGGTCTCCAAAGAGGAAGTTCTGGCTTCCAAGTCTCCCATTCTGGTGGTTAGGGCACTGAAATCTCCCCTAAGTGATTTCAGCTCAGTAGAAATATCATCCAATGTTTCTTTAAAAGGTATGAGCTCTTGTAGGAAATGATCCTCGGTAAGAGGAGTTGGTGAAGTATTGGAAGAGGGTAGTTTTACTGCGAGCCCCAAATTCTGGTTTTTAGATTTTTTGGAAGATTTGTCAGGCGTGGATGGTGGAGTGTGCTTCATGCCAGCAGGCCTCATCTCCGCTTCCATCTCAGTGATAAGCAGAGTGCCTTAATATGCACAAAACAAGATGCTGCCAAGTACCGAGTAGTGTAATCTATATTCCAGATGTAGAACAGGGCTTTAGATGTCAAATTTGTAGGCTGAAAATATTTTAAGGATGGGTGGGTAACGGGAGCTCCGTGAAAACGCTGCCTCTAGCTGCACTGCATCACGTGACCTCCAGAGCAAAAATTTAGTGTGGCCAACCTGTAAGGTGTTGTATGTAGGTGTAGCACAGGGTTTCGCATCACAGAGAAACCGATGAGACGTGAAAAGGAGGAGTTTATATTGGGGGCTATTGAATCGTTGGCTCCTTTGGAAGGGTCCTCCATGGAAATAGATACTGAACTTAAAAGTCTAAGAAGGGAAATGGCAGACATCATGTATGGTAAAGTAGAATTCTGGTTAGAAAAGATTCAAGCTAAATATTTAATGCAAGGAGACATGCCTGGCTGCCTCCTTGCAGCTAGAGTTAAGGAATGGGAAGCCAATAGAACAGTCACTTCCATACGGTATGCTGGGAAAATTTTAACAGATCCTCAGAAAATGCCAGATGCATTCGTGTCCTATTATAAAGAAATTTACCAAGCAGGGCATCTTGCTGGGGAGAAGGAAATCAGGACATTCATAGAGGGAATATCATTACCAGTGCTAGACCTAGCACAGGTCAGAGAGTTAGCAGCTCCAATAAGAGAATCCAAGAAAATAGATGTGGTACAATCTCTGCCTTCTGGTAAAACTCCGGGGCCAGATGGCCTCATGGCTAAGTTTTATCAGGCACATCTCCATACTATACTTCCCCTACTTAAGGAATTTTTTAATGCTATAATGCAAGAGGGGGTGTGTCACCCTCCGCTATACCAGGCATATACTACCCTGGTTCCAAAACCAGAAAAGCCTAAGAATTTATCTGTCAGTTATAGGCTTTTCTGGTTTTTTAATACTATAATGCAAGAGGGGGTGTGTCACCCTCCACTATACCAGGCATATACTACCCTGGTTCCAAAACCAGAAAAGCCTAAGAATTTATCTGTCAGTTATAGGCCTATAGCCCTGATGAATCAAGATATTAAAATCCTTACGAGGATTATTGCTAATAGAATCCTGAATATTGCTTCAACCTTAATTAGTCATGAACAGGTAAGATTTATGCCGGGTAGGGGGGCACATGATGCCCTTAGAAAACTCCACCACATACTTAGCTATGCACCTGATTCCCAACTACCCTTAGCATTGATATTTTTAGACACCGAGAAGGCCTTTGACAGGGTTTCCCATCCATTTCTATTTGCTACAGTGGAGAAGAAGGGTTTCCCTGAGGGCCTTCTCAGAGGTATCAAAAATCTATATGCAGCTCCCAAGGCCAGAGTATTGTGTAATGGTTATGTCTCACAGGAGATTCAGTTAGAAAATGGGACCAGACAGGGATGCCCCCCTCACCTAGATTGTTTAATATATATCTACAGCCCCTGTTAAAAGCTATTAATATGGATGCTAACATAAAGGGGATTACAATAGTGGGGAAGGACCTAAAATTTTCGGTCTCTACAGACGATATACTTCCACACTTAAAAAACCTGGCATCAGGTTTTAAAAGAACAGTTGAAATTATAGGGCAATTTTTCAAAGTTTAGAACTATAAACTAAATTTGAACAAGACACAAATTCTCCCTTTAACACCGCATGTACGCAGAGCAGATTTTGTACCACTACAGTTACACTGGGAGATGAAAAGGATAAAATACTTGGGTATATGGATCACAGCTAGTATAGAGGATGGTGCTGCAACAAATATGGCCAAGCTGGCAGTTATAGGCTAGCAATTAGAGGGGACATACTCTGATGGAATAAGCTCCCTTTGAACTTTGCGGCTAGATTGGGGCTAGTTAAAATGAATCTACTACACAGGTTATTGTATGCAATATACTTAGCCCCGTATAGCAATCCCAAATTATGGTTCATAAAAATTAGGAAACTGTTATCCAAATTTCTGTGGAATTCCAAGCCTCCCAGGAAAAAACATAGTATCCTGTGCTTACCACACAACATGGGGGGGGGATTAAACTGCCCAATCTCCATCTATATTATGTGGTGGGACAGCTGGGATTTATGAGTCGATGGGTTAGAGAATTGGAGGGAGAGACATACATTCCAATATGGCTATAAATAGAGAGGCAAATATTAAAAGATTCGGGCCTCTCTCCAGAGGCATTGCTTTTTTCTAATCCAAATACCTTAAAAAAGCAACCTTGACTCCAATTGTTAAATCAGCACTGGTCTGGTGGTTATTTCTCACTCCTGCCCAGAGAAGGGACCAAATGAAGACCCGAGACCAACCTGTGCTTGGTAATCCCAATTTACTGATTGGAGGTTAGGTAATCACTAAACATTGGGCTGATCAGCTGTTGGGCCTAAAACTAATGGATGTTATAAAGGGCAATAGGGTGGTTTTCCCAGCTAGATGTGATGCAATGCATTTTTTCAGAAGATTAAAGATCCCCAAAATGCTGGAAGGGGTATGGAGAAAAATAGGTGCCCACCAGAAAATTTGTTCACCTGGGGCAATCTAAAGGAAGTTGACCCTACATCTAACCCTCTTTCAAAAGTATACAAGGTGCTATTGGACTATATTAGCCAGAACTCTCCAACAAGGGTTTTATATTGGGACAGAACATTGGCCCCCCAAAGGCCTGCTTGGGGTGCTATTTGGAGGAGTAACAAGTATATACCTATACCCAAGTATAAGCTTATGCAGTTTTTTTGTTTATAATATGTATTTCACCCCTATGAAACTATGTGATAGACACCTTAGACAGACAGACCTGTGTTTTAGATGTGGAGTGGGATCAAGGGATATCCTACATGTGTTGTGGGAATGTAGTAAAATATGGCCTCTATGGGTTGAAATTAAACAACATATGGACCCTTTGTTGGATTATTCAGAATTTATATTGCCTGAAATTTGCATATTAGATGACATGTCACAAATATCAGGTGCCACACCCAAATATCATCTATCTCTGATGACAGTGATAGTCAAGAAGAAAGGGTTCTGAAAGAACTAATAAAATTGAAGGTGGACAAAGCAATGGGGCCTGATGGGATTCACCCAAGAATTCTAAAAGAACTAAGGGTAGAACTAGTGACACCGCTGACTACTCTCTTTAACAAATCATGGGAGGATGGGGTGGTACCCGAGGACTGGAGGAGGGCAGATGTGATTCCTCTTCACAAAAGTGGAGCAGAACAGAGGCAGAAAACTACAGACCAGTTAGTTTGACCTCAGTGGTAGGGAAAATGATGGAATCACTTCTGAAGGAAAGAACTGTTGACTACCTAGAGGCCAGTGGGGCACAGGACCCAAGGCAGCATGGATTCACGATGGGAAGGTTGTGTCAAATGAATCTAATAGATTTCTTTGAGTGGGTGACCAAAGTAGTAGACCAGGGAGGGGCTGTGGACATGGTCTACCTAGATTTTAGCAAGGCATTTGATACAGTCCCACATAAAAGATTAATACTCAAGCTAGCCAGCCTTGGAGTGGGTCCCAGGGTGGTAGCCTGGATAAAAAATTGGCTAGGCAACAGGATGCAAAAGGTAGTAGTAAATGGAGTACACAGTGAAGAAAGGAGGGTTACTAACGGGGTACCGCAGGGTTCAGTACTGGGACCGGTCCTTTTTAATGTCTTTACAAGTGACATTGCAGAGGAACTGGAAAGAAAAGTATGTCTCTTTGCAGACGACACAAAGATCTGCAACAGGGTTGATACACAAGATGGAGTGGAAAGGATGAGAAGGGACTTGGCAAAGTTGGAGGAATGGTCAAATGTATAGCAGCTCAGATTCAATGCAAAGAAGTGCAAGGTAATGCACATGGGAAACAAAAACCCAAGGGAAGCGTACACAATGGGGGATGAGATACTGACAACAGTAAAAATGGAAAAGGACCTGTGGGTAATTATATCAGATGACCTAAAGGTGGGCAATTAATGTGAGAAGGCAGTAAGGAAGGCTGGGGGGATACTGGGATGCATAGGAAGAGGCATCTATAGTAGAAAACAAGAAGTTGTTATCCCTCTGTACAGACAGTTGGTGAGACCCCATCTGGAGTACTGTGTGCAGTTCTGGAGACCCCATCTCCACAAAGACATAGACAGAAAGGAGGCTATCCAGAGGAGGGCAACCAAAATGGTGCAGGGTCTGCACC
Organism: Neoceratodus forsteri; assembly: GCA_016271365.2. Classification (NCBI taxonomy): domain Eukaryota; kingdom Metazoa; phylum Chordata; order Ceratodontiformes; family Ceratodontidae; genus Neoceratodus; species Neoceratodus forsteri. Next base: position 589,760,034 of record CM028133.1, on the reverse strand, counting down.
AGAAGACATATGAAGAAAGACTAAAGGAGCTTAATATGTATACCCTTGAGGAAAGAAGGGAGAGAGGGGACATGATAGAAACTTTCAAGTACCTCAAGGGAATCAACAAAGTCCAAGAGGGTAGCATCTTTCAGAAAAAGAGATGTTCAAGAACAAGGAGCACAATTTGAAGATAGAGGGACTGCTCAGAGGTAATGTGGAAAGTATTTTTTCACAGAGAGGGTTGTGGATGGGATGGAACAGCCTCCCTGAGGAGGCTGTGGAGTCAAGAACAGTGGGTGAATTCAAGAATGCATGGGACAGACATAAGGCAGTCCTAGTGGGGGGTAGGAGGAAGTAAGCTGTTGGTTTACTAGGATCTGCAGCTTATCTGTTAGATAGGAAAATGGGCAGACTAGGTGGGCCAAGCGGTCCTTATCTGCCATCAAATTCTATGTTTCTATGTCAAATCTTTTATATTGAAACACTGGAAAGATGACCATATCTATGCCTATGAACAATGGGTGAGAGACCTTATTTGGGCTTTGGGAAGAATAGAGGCAGATTTATTTGGAGGGTATGGAAGGGTTATATAATAAAAGATGGTCGACCCTAGAGGCGATCTATTCACTGCAGGTTAACAATATCCAAACACAGGCATGTCTGTCAGGTTGTGATTAGCAAGAGATTACTATCTCAGAGAAATGTACAGTCTTATACTGATTTATTTCAGTTCTAGATGGCTGTATTATGTATAACTGTTTCTGGGTTGAGTTGGTATTAGTAAAATGGTATTAGGATAAGGGTTTTGGTCTGCTTTGGTTCAAGGGTGGGTGGGGACTCTCTCTCTTTCCAGGGAATACAGCAGGGGCTACCTCCTGGGTGTATTACTACTAAGGTTGTGGCTTAGGTTCTAGAAATTTAGTGGGTAACAAAACTTCTGTTTCAAGGGTTATACCTCTGTTGGTTAAGTTCAGTCAATGATACTGTTACCCTAAGATATAGATGCCACAAGAATTTATCATGGAAATGGAGGGTCAACCTCATTGGCTGTGTATGTAGATAGTTGTTACTGTACATAGTTTACACAATCAGTTCTAGGATTGTGAATCCTGAGTCCACCCAGGATAACTGTGTGTATGACCAAAGTCTGAAACAAACTAATAAATATGATTTAAAAAAAAAAGAAAATGTAGTTATGGCAACTTTGTAAACAAACACAAGAATCTAGCTGCATGGGTACCGTTTAGCTAGGTTCAGGTGTCTTCTTTTTAAATACATAATTTAATTGTACTTTTGCTGTTTCTATGTGAAAACAGTTAAAGGAAAATGGCAGCCACCTTGAGTGTTTTTGTTCCCAGCACAGCAAGTAAATCATGGAAATAACCACTCGCGATCTGTTTTTTTACCATTCACAATTGTTTTTTCTACAAACTGTAAATTATTACCTGTTAACACTTGCAAACTTTTTGTTATTGATAGCACTGGTTTTTTTTTGTTTGTTTGTTTTGTTTTTTATTGGACGGTCTTGACGTTATAAAAATCATTATAATTCAAAAATGGTATGACATTTTTCCACCAAACCATCCAAAGTTACACCCTTGGCACAGACCCCATCCTCCCTGATAATTTCATGAAAAAATCTCTTGTGAACGATTTTTTTATTGATCACAGTATTTTGTTTTTTTTATTTTTACTGGTCAGTCATGACATTGTCATAAAAATCATTATAATTAAAAAATAAATGCTAGAATATTTTTCCACCAAACCATCCAAAGGCACAGGCTAGGGCTTGATGAGTACATTCTGATGTCAAGAATTACACAATACACCCACTAGGAGTGGGAGACATTCTAATGGACCTTTTGGCCTTCTTTGTCTTATCAAACCAAGTGACCCTATCATTCCTGAAAATTTCATGAATAAAATTCTCAGACCATCTGGACTGTAGATGAGAGAAAAAACACATTGGGCCAGATATTCAAAGGGGTTGTGCCTGGCACAAATGAGTTGCACTGGTGCAACCCCAGTCATGCACCCTGGTGCAATACTGAAAGGGCGGACTTGTGCAGCACAAGTCCTGATGCACCGGGGCACAATGGTAATGTATGCGGTGCAAATGTAAGGGGCATGCCCATGCATATGAGGCACATCCTGATATTCAGCCTGGGATGTGTGGCACATATGCTGACACAGCCCTGAGTTACGCTGCATATGGGGGCTCAATGTTGAGCTGGAAAACAAAGGCTCAAAACCAGGCCACCCACAGGCAGGCTGCTGTAGTGCAGGGTGCAACACAGCACCTGCCAGTCATGGGTGGCCACCTGCCCAGCGGGAACACCATCCACAAGCGCACACACCCTCCCTGGTGGTCCAGTGCTCCCCCCACACCTCCTGTATGCCTGATTCTAGGCAGTGTCATGTACAAACTGACCCAGTGGTCTAGTGGTTCCCCCTCCTGGAACCCGATTGTGGCTCTGATTACAGCGTAGGCATTCCCTGGTAGTTTAACAGCTTCCCACCCCACCTGATCCACCGCTCGCCAGTGTCACATAGTGGCATACATCCCTGGTGGTCCAGTGGAACCCCCACCCTCCCACCCACAGAGGCCCCGGCCACCCAGCTCCCCCATTATCAGTGGGCGTCTGCACCCACCTGCATACCACCCAGCCGCCTGCCAAATAGCAGCTTACAGTATGATCTGTAAGTTGTTGGTCACAGTGTGGACCAATGGAGCTTACAGACCACTATTGCTACCAGAGGATGAATATGTGAATGAACACGCTCATTCACAGATTCATGCCTGTGTAGTGTAGTATGGTCTGCAAGTCCATTGGTCCACACTGTGGACCAATAGGCATACAGATCATACTATAAGCTGTCATTTGGCAGACAGCCAGGCAGTATGTGGGCAGGGTGCAGTCTCCCGACGATGATGGGGGGAGCTGGGTGGCCGAGGGTCCTCTGTGAGTGGGAGTCGTGGGAGGTTCCACTGGACCACCAGGGATGTAAACCACCTGGGAAACAAAAACCCAGGGGAAGAGTACACAATGGGGGGTGAAATACTAACAAGAACAAAATGGAAAGGGACCTGGGGGTAGTCATATCAGATGACCTAAAGGTGGGCAAGCAATGTGAGAGGGCAGCAAGGAGGGCTGGGGGGATACTGGTATGCATAGGGAGAGGCACCACCAGTAGAAAACAGGAAGTTATTATCCCTCTCTACAGACAGCTGGTCAGACCCCATCTGGAGTACTGCGTGCAGTTCTGGAGACCCAATCTCCACAAAGACATAGACAGGATGGAAGCTGTCCAGAGGAGGGCAACTAAAATGGTACAGGGTCTGCACCGGAAGACATATGAAGAGAGACTTAAGGAGCTTAATATGTATAGCCTCGAGGAAAGGAGGGAGAGGGGGGACATGATAGAAACTTTCAAGTACCTCAAGGGAATCAACAAAATCCAAGAGGGTAGCATCTTTCAAAAAAAGAGGTGTGCAAGAACAAGGGTGCACAATTTGAAGATAGAGGGGGGCGGGTCAGAGGTAATTTAAGGAAGTATTTTTACAGAGAGGGTTGTGGATGCATGGAACGGCCTTCCGGAGGAGGTTGTGGAGTCAAAAACAGTGGTGGAATTCAAGCATGCATGGGACAGTCATAAGGCAATTCTAGGGGGTGAGGGTAGGAAGAAGTAGGCTGCTGGTTTACTAGGATTTGCAGCTTATCCATTAGGTAGGGAAATGGGCAGACTGGGTGGACCAAGCGGTCCTTATCTGCCATCAAATTCTATGTTTCTATGTATACCACTACGGGGCACCAGCGAGCGGTGCATTATGTGGGGGGGGGCACTAGACTATCAGGGAATGTCTATGCTTTATTCATACCTGTGATCAGGTTGCAGGAGGGGGGAACCTCTAGACCACCAGGTCAGTTTGGACATGTCAATGCCCATGTTCAGGCATACAGGTAGGGAGGGGTCCACTAGACTACCAGGGCCTCAACCCATGGAGAATGCAGCTACGCAGGGCATCAGGCGCATTCTGCTGGGATGCCCTGCACACTGCTTGCAAATGGGGCCATAATGACATGCAAATGACCCCATTTGTGCCATGCATACATTATTGCCTCATTTGCATGTGCACTTCTGAACAGTGCGGGTGATGCGCCGAGCACAACTGCATTTGTGCTGGAGAATTCTCGTACCTCTCTATCTGTTGGATGCACCGGCTCATTGTACTTGCGCATGGTGCATTCTGTGCCATATTCAACAGTGGTGCATCACTATGAATATCACCCTGTCCTGGCCCCGGTGCATCTCAGTTGTGCTGTGCCCCCTCTTGCGCTACTGCTTGGCACAGTCTGAATATCTGGCCCATTATGTATAGGGAAAAAGAGGTACTTTTTCTAGTTTTTAGCACTCCATATCCCAAAAACTGTACAAAACAGTGTCACAAAACATTTCACGTTTTGAGATTCTGACAGCTTGAACATGCATGTCAAATTTTGGGCTATTTCATCAAAGTATGCCAGAGTTATTAAGATGCAAAAATGTGGGTTTAACTTTGAACTTCTGATTCAACTCTAATTATGGGGGGGCGCTACTGAACCTACAGCATAGATATATTTTTTGTTACTTATGTTTATCTCTTTCACTTCCCTTTACCTGCCCTCTTCTGGTGGCTTGCCTAATCCAGTCACTCACCATCCCTTGGTCATCCCCTTGCACCCCCACAACTTATCTCTCATGGGGGGTTGATGGACTTGCCCTTACCCCCTCAAGGCAGAATCCAGTGTGAGTGGCCAGTCAGTTGAACCATGTCCATGGGAGAGCCATCTTCATCTAACATGGCAGGATGCTTTTCCTCCATATTTTTCTCTCTCCCAACAGCATGCAGTGACACATGATGCATCTTGCCATTGTTCCCCTGCCCTACTGGGTCTCCTGACTGCCATGACACCAAGCCTCCACTGGCCATCAGGTGCATAGAGGGAGGTACAATCCACCCTTCCTCCAAGAGGAGGAGAAGGTCCTCTGGATGCTCAATCCTCTCCCCTCCAGCTGACCTCCAGTGACTCGAGTTGACTCCCAATTCTGGGTCACTGGCATAGCAAGCGATAGTGCAATCATTGTGCCATCAGGCTGGCTTGGCAATTTGCCACTTTAAATAAAATGAAAAGAACAATGACATAACTCTGGCTGATTGGGTCTGTTTTGTTCCAATGTACCATGTGTTTCATGTTAGCCTGATTGGAACATGTTTCTCCCTCAAAAATAAATGTTTGCTTCATTCTCTTTAGGGCTGTAATGCTGAGCCAGAGTAGGAGTTAAAACGTGATATTGAAAAATGCAAGTCAATGCAGATTGGGAGGAAAAAAACATAAACACTATACTTGATGAGGGGTGGCAGTGGAGAGAACAGCTGAGGAAAGAGACATGGGGTAATAATATCAGAAAGCTTTAAGGCACTGGCCTAGTACAACAGAGCAATGGGTAGACCTAACCAGATGCCATGATGTATAGGAAGAGGAATCAGCAGTAGAAGCACTGAGGTGATTGCTCCCTGTAGTGATCCCTGGTTCATCCCCACGTGGAGTACTGTGCAATGTTTTGGAGCCCACACCACTGGAAGGACTGTGACAGAATACAGACAATGCAGAAGAGCGTGACCAAAAAGATCCAGGGGCTATAGCAGAAAGCATATGAGGAAATGGGGACACTATCTATCTCCACAGAATAAACAGAGTAAAATGGAATAAAGTGTTCACTCTTAGTGTAAACAGATACACAAGGGGGATCCACTGAAGCTGAAGAGTAGACGTTCAAGATGGATTTCTGAAAGTAATTTTTCACAGAAAGAGTGGTGCATAGGTGGAACAGACTATTAAGTGAAGTGGTATGTACTGAAATAGTTGTAGAATTCAATTGTGGGACAGGCACAGGGGCCTGGTAAGATCAGGAGATAATAATAATAATAAACTTTATTTATAAGCGCAGTATCGGAAACCAAAGCACTGTACACATCTTAAAACAGTTAAAAAAGCAAAACAATGACCAAATGATTCAAGACAAACTATAAATACAAACAAGAGCTGAATATTATATAAAATCACCAAAAACCTGGCAGAACAAATACGTCTTCAAAGCTATCTTAAAGCTCCTTGTGGTCAGGCACTCTCGGGGATGACAGGGTACTAGATGGAAACATGGGTGGATGATCAATAGGGCCATCATAAATGAGGGGTATACCTCCTTCAGGCTGGATAGGATGGGAAGCGGGGTGGGGGTTGTGTCATTTATGCCAAGGACACTATCCTAGGATGCATTCTCCCATGCCCTTCCATCAGTAGAAATGTACAAATGATGGCAATTAAACTTATGTTAAGTGCTCGAAGCAAAGGTCTAACAATTCTTATGGTATACATACCCCCCAATGAGCAATCAACAAGTTTCGATCGAATCCTCGACTACCTCTCCAACCTGGACCAGAACTCAGAAGTTCTTGTCTTAGATGACTTCAGCATCAACTGGCATTCACCTGATGCAGCACCATACAAAGATGTTATCTCCTCCCTACACATGTCACAGCTAGTAGATTCTCCCACAAGAAGGAATTATCAAACCGGTTCCAATTCACTGCTGGACTGGCTGATCATGAATTGGCCTGAGAGAGTCACTCACCCTGTTATCCTCCCTGACTCTATCAGTGATCATTCACCTATAATCTGTACCTGGTCGAATAAATCCCTTAGAACCCCTGCTAAAACACACACTTCCAGAGTACTAAAAAAAGGGTAGCTGGCCTCTTTCAGAGCGGACCTTTTGCAACTAGACTGGTCGTATCTTTTCGCAATTAATGACATTGATTCTGCACTTGATCACTTCATCCAGACCTTCAATACGGTCTGTAATATTTATGCCCCTCTGGTCAGGTGCAAAACCAAGGGGTGTAGTAAGTCTTGGATCACCTAGGCCCTCCTTGAGCAGATGAAACTTAGGGACAACCTCTGGCACAAAGATAGAAATATTGGCTCCTCCATAGACTTACAGGAGCTACAAACTGTTTGAAATAACTGCACAAGGGCTATCTGCTTAGTAAAGAGTCGCTACTTTAAGAACGAGTTGTCTAGCAACTGGAGAGATAGCTGCAAATTCTGGGATCATTTGAAGACTCTCTCTGATAAACCCAACAAATCCCCCCAACCCTACTTAATCTAAATGGTACAATAACTCAAGACCCTGTAACTATACCTAACACCTTTAATAGGGCTTATACAGACCTAAATAGCATACTCCCTCCAGATTTCTCTCTACCTCCAGATGTCTCCATCCCCCTCAGCCCATTGGTCTCCCCAGCTAGTCCCGCCCCACCTTTCCATTTTAAAATTATCTCCCAGGCCAAAGCAAAAAAATACCTCTCACAAGTCTTTGGGAAAACTAGAGTGGGCAGTAACGTACTTGATCTCAAGCTTGTTCCCTTAACCCTAGATGAGGTACTACCACCCCTTTCCAAAATCCTGAACCTCTCACTTATTAATGGCCAATTCCCTCGGGCATGGAAGAAGGCTGTGGTCAGCCCCATCTTCAAAAGTGCTGATAGAGCAAGCCACGCCAATTATAGGCTGATCTCTATTCTCCTCCCTCTCTCAAATGCACTATGTTGACCACCTTGACAAATATCAACTGCCATGCCCAGAGCAGCATGACTTCCGAAAACAACACAGCACCACCATCCCCTTGGTGGAGCTCACAGGCTACATCCATGATACTTTTGACCTGGGCCAGTTGGAGAGGGCAACTTATATCAACCTCACCAAGGCCTTCAACACAGCCAACCATGAACTTCTACTGGACCGGTTAACCCACTTGGGACTCTCTCCCAAAAATGTATGTTGGTTTAGGAGTTACCTCTCCGAGATAATACAACACGTGAAGATCGCTGATGTCCTCTCTGAAAGCTGGGCTGCAATAACAGGGATACCCCAAGGGTCAATTCTGAGCCCTCTGCATTTCAGCCTATTATTGAACCACCTTCCTCGAGCATATCTGGACAAGGTCCTCCTCTAGAGTCCTGGTTCATTAACTGTAAGCTCCTATTAAACTACAAAAAAATCAAAACTATGCTGTTTGCCTCCCCCCATAACTGGCACAAATCCTACAAATTGCACATAGTGAACTCTCAAAATGCCCACCGAAGATGGTTTAGAGTTTCAAATACCTCGGGATCATGTTGAATAGTTCCCTTTCTTTCACTCATCACATTAACCTAGTAGCTAAAGCAGCCAGTGCTAGGATTGGCCACCTATTTAGACACAGGCACTGCTTAACGGATGGTGCCCTAAACCTAGCCTTTACTAGTTCTGTACTATCTGTGATTGATTATGAACTGGTAGTATACGGCACTGCTGCTGATACAACCCTCAAGAGGGTCAAAGTGGCCCTCAACAAAGCCTTATGGCTTGTCCTTGATGATGCCCACCTAACACATACCTGTGACCTCTATTCCCAGTCAGGGTGGCTAAACTTGGACTGTAGAATTCGGTACTAGGTATGCCTTCTAGCTAAAATGTCTATGCTAGGGCTTGCATCTCCAGGTGTTCAAAGCTTTCTCTCCCCCACTGACAATACCCACACCACTAGGAGGTCCAACATCCTGACCTTAAAAGTCACTTTCCACCACACTGCCCAGGTCCAGCACTCCTTTTTATGTCATGCTCCCCCTTTGGCTGAACTCTCTCAGCGAGGACGTCCTATCCAATACTAAACTTGGCCTAGTCGAAGCTAAGCTTCGTGACTATCTTGCAACCCTAAGCTATTGTGACTGCTGCCTTTAACCTGCACAACCCCCTATCAACACCTCCACTTTCCCCCTCCCACATCCCCACTGCCTTCATGTTTCTCTCAATGCCTTCCTCAGTTTCCCCAGCCATGTCTCTCCATCTTCCCCCCACCCAGATCTCATGCCCTCCCCAGTCCTCCTCTTGCTCCCCCCCATCTACTCCCCTCATCTGATAAACTTAGACAAGGCCTACTTGGCTGCTCCAGTCTTCCCCTCATCCCCTCCCTTAGTCCTTCCATCACTATCCCTCTCCTCCCCTCACCCCCTGCTACCAGTACCTTTCCATCCATGGTCCTCTCTCTTTCTTCTGCCTTGCACTATTAGTGCACTTTTGTTACATGTGATTTTGTTGCTGCATTTATTGTACCATAATATCTGTACTTTTACAACCCTACATGTTAAATGGCTGTATCTGAATTGCCTATTTGTTTTCTTTGTTAACACTGTTTTGACTTGTATAATTTAATTACTGTATCCCTGTTTTGTCATGACGTGGAACCTTTGTAAACAAGCTTCCAGCTCAAAGGTTGCAATCCGAGATTTCAGCAAATAAATACAGTAAATAAATTAGGCAGGACTGGGCAGATTGGATGTGCCAATGGGCATTTTCTGTCATCACATTCTAAGTTTCTGTGTTGAATCTTAGTTTGGATATCCTAATTTAATACAATGAAAAAGTGGGTGAAAGAAGGACCATAGTGAAAATGAGATGTTGCATTTTAGCTGGGCTATCCTGGGTAAACACAGTATAAAAATGGGTAAAAACAAGATCAGGAGAGTAGTCAGACATTTCTCTCTCCAAGCCCTGCCCCACCCCAAGATTTCTATGGTCATGTATCATGCACTTTTTATGTTTGCTTGTGCACATGCTCAAGAAACATTTTGTCACAGCTTAGGAGAGAAGCAGGGTTTTGGACATGGGGCACTGTGGGGTCAATCCTCCAGTGTCTTTTGAGGCTTGGCCCACTTTCCCCAATGCAGTGGCATGCTGCTGCTAACACTAATTCAACCAGCATGCCATGACCTTGAAAGGAATCTGCCGCTGCAATGAGGGAGCGACTTGTCATTGCAGGGAGGTCCCTTGCCTGGTGTAAAATTTCTTACAACATGGCGGTGGGTGGGGACTCTCGATGCCCACCTCAGAGTCCCAATAAAAGCTGACTTGGGGGTTACCAATGCCCCTGTCAGCATGTCCCCATCCCCAGTTTATTTGCCCATGGGGTAGCCCAATCCCCATCGGCATGATGCACCCTCTCCATTTGTTATGTGCCGAGGGGGTGCCCAATCCCCCTCAGCTCATGCGCTCCTGCTCCCCCCCACTCTATGGCTGATGGGGAGTCCAATCCCTTTCAGCTCCAGTACCCACCTCCCCAACAAACACCTGGCCAGGTGGTACACTGAGAGCCCACCCCAGAGTGCCAAAAGTGTCCCTTGATGTCTTAGTTTAATTTTAAATCCTGTAAAAAGAAAAATGGCCCTTGTTGAGCCCCATGCCCCTCCCCAACCTGCACCCACCCACGCATACTCTACCTCCCAACCCCCCTCACCCCATGCTTACCTCCAGAGCCTGGCGCGATGATCTTCTGTGGGCCGGGAACACGTCTGCACTCTTTAAAGCCGACCTCGAACTGAAGAAATGCCAGTAAGCTGTATAATGGCATAAATGGTTTTTTTCAACTTTGGTGCATATCTCAGCCATTTTTTCAAATTTTGGCACCAAATTTTCAACATGGGGTTCTTGGGACCCCCACCTCATGAATTTGGTCACTATTATCTCATTATTCTGTTCCGAAAGGTGATTTTATGGTCACTGTGTGGAATCATCTTTCTGGACTGATTAATGAAACGACAGTGTCATTGTTCATGATGTGGGCTGTCAAAAAGCCTGTGTTGCAAATTTAGCAAAAAAATTCCAAAAAATTACTGTGTTATGAATGTACATTGTGCAGTTTCTACACATGCTCATAACTTTGCAAATTTGCAATATTTTCCCTCCAGGTTTTCAACATTGGCAGTTTTCCATACCTCCTTATGAACAGTACAGCTATCATTTTTCACATCCTGTTTGAAATGTGTTTTCTCTCTCCCGGTGCAGAATAGCGCAATCACTTCTGGGAAATCAGTGTTTGGGACAGATTAAGAAAATTACAGTGACACTGTTCATGAACAGAGGTCCTAAAATGTCTATGTTGAAAATTTGGTGACAAAAGTCCATAAAATTACTGTGTTACAAGCATGCGTTGAGTAGTTTCCACGCACCCTCATAACTTGCAAATTTGTTATATTTTCACTCCAGATTTTCAACATTGGCATTTTGCCAAACCTCCTTATGAACAGTACAGCTGTCATTTTTCATATCCTGCTCAAAATATGCATTTGCACATCTGGCGCACAATGGCACCGTCGCTGTGGGAAATTAATGTTTGGGACAGATTAAGAAAATCATAGTGACAGTGTTCATGAGCAGAGGTCACAAAATGCCTATGTTGAAAATTTGGTGAAATAATTACACTAAATGACTATGGTACAAGCATGTGTTGCGCAGTTTCCACATACGCTCAGAACTTCGAGCATTTTCAATATTTTCACCACAGATTTTCAACATTGCCATCTCTTCACACCTCCCTATGAATGGTACAGCTGACATTCTTCACATCCTGCCTGATCTGTGTTTTCGCACATCTGGCGCAGAATGGTATGGTTGCTGTGGGAACTCGAAGTTCGGGAAACATTAACAAAATCACAGTGCCACTGTTCATGAGAAGAGGTCCCAAATGCTTTCATGAGGTGGGGATCAGAAAAAGGACATGTTGAAAATTTGTACTGCAAATACCAACACACGCCCAGGGCATTAGGGTTTCTAACCATAATGTCCCACCCTGTACAGACTGACAGGCATCTGAGGTGTAACTTTGGATCACCGGCTGTAATGCTCATACCATCACACCCCCACCCTGAAGCCAGTGACAGGCATCGAGGTGTGCCTTGCACTCTTCAGTAACAGACTTCACCCCATTCTCCTGTATTGCACCCATTTCAGCATATGTCCTTATGATATGGGGTGACTGTAAAGCTGAACACCCCAAGGCACACCTCAACACTTGTTGGTGTCTACAGGATAGGGTGAGGTGAAATGCTGAGAGCATTATGGGCAATGACCCACAGGCACACCCCAATGCCTGTCCATCTCAGCTGGGTGGAGGTGGGATTGGCATGAGTTCAATACTTCACTGCCACTCCTATTCTGCATCTGTCTGACTCCTGCACATCCAATGCTAATATCAGCAAACAAACATTCGGCATTGACAAATGCTTGTTAACACATACTGTACTACAGTATATAAACAGGTATAACCTTAAGACAACACAGACTGACAGTGGAAGATTACTTTCCCATTTTTCTGAACTGAATGTAAAAATAAAAGTACAATGTTCAATTGAATTTCAAAACAGGTTATATGTATAATAACTGATGACCCCCTTTTAACACCCGGACTATCATTGGACCCTATGCATGAAGAGCACAGAGTGGCTATGCACACACAACTGGGGCGCACAACCACTCCGCGCCCTACATGCCACCCACGTAGGATTCACAGAGGGGGCATGCAGCACAGATGCACCATATCCCCCAGCCCTGTGGGCGGCAATGCACCAGAGGCAGGCTAGGGGCAGACTGGCACCTATGCGCCATGCACTAAGGCACATAGTGCCATCCACAGGGGTATATAGGGAGTCACTGGGTATGCCATAGAGACCCAGCTGTAAACCACCTATGTGCCCTGTGCACACCCTGCTGGACAGGGTGAACAGCCCACCTGTCCTCCAGGGATGCTGGACTGGGACATCTGCCACCTACCCAACCCGGCTCATGGCGGTGCATTTGGTGACCATCCCAACATCACAGGCACCCCACACACAGGGGCAGTGGCATGGGAACAGGGATGCCAGCCCCCCAGCTGCAACCCGCAGCAATCCCCCCCACTGCAGTTCTGGCCACTCTGACCCCCCTCCACCTAGTGTCATGCCCTCCCATCCATCCCAAAGCACCAATCGGTGCTGGTGGATGACTGGTGGCAGTGCCCTCCCTCACCTGCCACTGCTGCCGGCCACCAATTGTCCATGGGCTGTGCTGCCAATGTACGCCCCACCACACAAGGAATCCAGTGAGGGTCCCGGTCTGGGCATCCGATTGGATGCCCAGCCGTACCTGCAACCCCACCCCCAGCCGTCCTGCAGAGTCCTGCATGCCATGGGGAGCGGGGCCACAGATGGGTGGCCGGCGGTCATGCATACAGCCAGCACGCTCCTGTCCATGGGTGCACAACTACACGGGCTGGGGTATGATCTGATGCCGCGTACCTCCACCCCTTCATGCATAGAGCCCATTGTGCTCAAACATCATAATAACTGGGTATGACATCATACCCAGGTATTACAGCATTCTAAGCACATGCACTTCACTTTCCCTTTCTACAGTTGAACAGTGAGAAACCTGACTTTTGTGGATCTTTCTGGTTGTCTTTTTTGTGTGTATGTTCATGCTTTAGATATTCTAAATAATAAAACATAAACAACTACAGTATATGCTTGTAACTTTTTTAACACACCCTTACTGGGTGATGTCCACAAAAATCTCTCAAGCTTCACTCTCAAGGTTTATGGGACATTACACAGCTCGGGTGTGTAAAAAGCTTCCTTACCCACAGTCACCTATGCATTATTCTCCATGTATTGAGGTGATGTCCAAAATAACAGAATTTTATTTGCCTCCAAGGAGCTTAATATGTATAACCTCGAGGAAAGGAGGGAGAGGGGGACATGATAGAAACTTTCAAGTACTTCAAGGGAATCAACAAAGTCCAAGGGGGTAGAATCTTTCAAAAAAGGAGGTGTGCAAGAACAAGGGGGCACAATTTGAAGATGGGGAGGTGGCTCACAGGTAATGTAAGGAATATTTTTTCACAGAGAGGGTTGTGGATGCATGGAACGGCCTTCTGGAGGAGGTTGTGGAGTCAAAAACAGTGATTTAATTCAAGCATGCATGGGACAGTCATAAGGTAATTCTAGGGGGTGGGGTAGAAAAAAGCAGGCTGCTGGTTAACTAGGATCTGCAGCTTATCCATTAGGTAGGGAAATGGGCAGACTGGGTGGGCCAAGCGGTACTTATCTGCCGTCAAATTTTATGTTTCTATATTTCAAATTCTATGAAATCTACAATGCTGGCTCACCTTCAATACAAACTGCCTTGTTTTGAATGGTTACCCATGCATTATTCTATAGGTGTACTGCTTCTGCTGCTGCCCTATTAGCACAGACCACTTTACCATTTACCTTTCCTTTTAACTATAAATATCTTCTTAACTAGAGATGTTGCAACATTTTAATTCACCGGTGATGTTCCGGCTAAGTCACCAAATTCACCTCCACAGATCATATCGTGAAACTTTTTCTATTTAATAGGAAATTCACCACTGGTAACTGCCTTGCAACTTTGCCTGTAACTTTGCCTTGGGGTACACAAAAGTGAAGCTGGACCACAATGACTTCCAAAACTACTGCTTTTGGTTTTTTAAGGCATAACTCAGTCTGAAACTTGGTATGGCTGTAGTCCAAGAGAAGGTGCATATTTGGTGCATTTTTGATGGTTAAAAGACTTAAATTGTGGATTTGATGCCATGGTCCAGTTGGGAAGTGATTTTGGGGTGTTGTACATCCCATACATCTTTCCAGAGGTTGTTATGTGTTAATATTGTAGTACACATTGAGACCTTTGTTTGGATATATACAGTGCCCCTTAACTCCAAAGACTGGTGGTGTTATGGCTTGTGATCCTATTGGACATTAGGGTTAGTGCGGTCACCTTGCAGCCTATGCAATAAACATATCACCTGGGTTGTTTACTGCTGTTTCTCTTGTCATCTCCGACAACACCCACCAGCATGTCTGCCACAGATGTGGCACAGAAAAAATTGGCTACACTAATGCCACAGCTGCAAACTAATATTTCACCACTACCAGCCCTGGACCCCATAGAACACACTACAGTCACACCCACAGACATTGTTTTTTACGTTGACTTGCCGCGCTTGCCAAGTCAGACATATTGGGAGAGTGCAGTTTTGGGGCATCGGTTGCTGTTGGGTGAATGCAGGGCATGCATCAGTAGGTGCATCCCTCATTCCCCAATAAGCCAGCATGCTAGCGCTGACATCAACATTATGTAAAGTGGACATAACTTCTAAACAAAGTGCCGCTGCAATCAGAGACAAGTTCGTCATGCAGTGGCACAGATGACACACCTCCCGTATGTGCCATCCTCCCCCCGAGTACAGGGTGCCACGCTGGGAGCCCACCCCAGCATGGCAACTGATGCCATGGCCGATGGGGGTGCCCAATCCCCCATTGGCTCCACTGTCCCCCCCAGTACAGGGTGCCACGCTGGGAGCCCACCCCAGCGTGGCAACTGGATGCCATGGGCTGAACGGGGTGCCCAACCTCCGCTGGCTCCACGCCCCCCAGCCATCTTCTGCCATGCTGGGAGCCCACCCCAGCATGGCAAATGTCCCACATCATCTTTTTTTTTTTTTTAAACCTGTAAATTAAAACGGTCCCATGGCGCTTTTCCCTGCCCCCCACAACCTGCACCCACCCACTGCGCACCCTACCTCCCCACACACCCCCTCACCCCATACTCACCTCCGGACTACGGTGCGATGATCTTCTATGGACCGGGAACACGTCTGCACTCTTCAAAGCCGACCGCAAACTGAGGAAATGCCGGTAAGCTGTATAATGGGCTAGTCAGGGTTTTTTCAATTTTGTTGCATATCTCAGGCATTTTTTGGAATTTTTGCACCAAATTTTCAACATGGGGTTTTTGAGGTCCCTCCTCATGAATTCTGCCACTGTCATGGTGTTTATCGCCTCAAAAGGTGATTTTGCAGTTACTGTGCAAAATCACCTTTCCGGGCCCATTAACGAAATGACAGTGGCGGTGTTCATGAGGTGCCCTCTTAAAAAGCCTAAGTTCCAAATTTGGTGGAAAAAGATCCAACAAATGCCTATTTTACGAGAGTGCGTTGTGCAGTTGCTACGCAGGCTCATAACTTTGTGCATTCACAATATTTTACTGCCGGATTTGCAGCATTGTCATTTTTGTACACCTCCTTGTGAACAGTACAGCTGTCATTTTCCACATCCTGCCCGAAATGTGATTCCACACTTCCGGCACACAATAGCACAGTTGCTGTGGGAAATCAGTGTTTGGGCCAGATTATGAAGATGACAGTGACACAGTTCATGAGCAGAGGACATAAAATGCCTATGTTGAAAATTTGGTGATGATACTCCATAAAATAACTTTGTTACGAGCATGTGTTGGCAGATTGCATGCACACTCGTACCATCGCATCGTGCATTTGTGATATTTTCAGTCTGGATTTTCACCATTGCCATTTTTCCACACCTCTTGATGACAGTACAGCCATCATTTGACATATCATGCCCAAAATGTGTTTTCGCACTTCCGGCGCAGAATAGCGTGGTCGCTGTGCGAAATCACTTCTTGGGACACTTTGAGGAAATAACAGTGACACTGTACATGAGCAGAGGTGCTAAAATGCCTATGTTGAAAATTTGATGCTGAATGCCCATAAAATGGCAGTGTTGCAAGTGTGCATTGCATATTTCCCACACACCCTAGTAGCTTCGCAAATTTGGTATATTTACATGCCACGTTTTCAACACTGGCATTTTTTTACACCTCCTTATGAACTGTGCAGCTGTCATTTCTCACATCCTGCCCGACATGTTTTCCCGCACTGCACTACCAAACACCCAAAGAGACACCCTAATGCTTGTCACTCTCTGCAGGGTGGGGGTGGGTTGGCATCAGTTCAATACTTCACTGCCATTCCTATGATGCATCTGTCTAACTCCTGCACTACCAATGCCAATGCCAGCAAGCCAACATTCAGCATTGACAAATGCTTGTTTTTATCTGCAGCACAATTTTGCTCAACAGATTTGGAACTCTTCTTTGTTGCCTCTCAGGCACCTCTTCATTTACTTGAGCTTCTCTTCGGAGTCTTTCTTCTCTGCTACGCAAAATGATTTTTTAAAATAGAACAGAGATGACAATAGCAGGGGTAACAGTGACAGAACAGTTTTTTTTAACACCACAATGATTACAATGACAGAGGTAACAATGTGACAAAACATTTTTGTAAACAGCACAGGGATTATAACAACAGGGGTAACAACATGACAGAACAATTTTTTTAAAACAACACAGGGATTATGACGACAGGGGTAACAACATGACAGAACAATTCTTTTTTTTTTTTTTTGTTAATGCTTTTTATTTTTCCAAAACATAAATTGCAACAAGAAATAAGCACGATAAACATTCAGTAATTGCTGTTACATGTGGGACTTAACCGCATATCGGTTGAGGAGATAAGCATCTCAACTAATCATACTTAGAGTAGTGATGCATACATGCAAACATATGAAATGGCATACACCTACCAGGAACAAGCTTAGATTTCCTCTAAGAGGGGGTGGTGCAAGCACAGCATAGCTTCACAGTCCTAGTAGAGGTGGTTTCTCACTACCTGCAAAAGGAAAAGGAATACCACAAAGAACCAGTGTATAGTCATGGTAGAAAAGTGTAATTCCAGTTGACTACACCAGTAACTGTCTTCTAGCAGAATGAAGTGGAGTGCTCTATTTTGTAGAGGGTTCTGGGCCTCAGGGGGCATAAAGTCGATGTCTAGAGGGGCTGAAGGTCTCTAAGGTAGCCCTTCAGCTAACACCTGTGCTTGGTTTCAGGTATAATAGGAAGGGTCTCTAGCAGTAGGTTTGCAGGGTGTTCGATACTACATGTGTTAGGTGGCACAGGGATGCTACTTGGGATAGAGAGTTCAATACCTCAGATATGGACGGGACCTCAGTTGTTCTCCATCTGCAGAGAGTAAGTCTTTTATCCAGGAGGCTCAGAAGGGCAATCCATTTTTTCTTGGGGGGTGGGGTTTAAGTTTAGAGCCACTGGAGAAATTCCTAGTATCTGAGTGCAGGGTCTAGTGGGAGTGATGCACCAGTGATTTCATAGGCAAGTTCCTTGGTTTTGACCCACAGGGGTTGTATTAAGGGGCAACCCCATAGAATGTGTTTTAGGACTCCTGCATAGGTCTTGCATCTCCAGCAAGTGTTGTTGTCCAGCAATTTAGCCTTATGTAGGGCCACTGGGGTCCTGTGCCAATGATGGAGGATTTTATTTTGAATAAGCCTACTTTTGGCATCCGGGTATGCAAAATGGGTCTGCATTCAACAGGCTTGCCATTGTTGGTCCGAGATGCTAATATTCATGGCTTGCTCCCATTTGGTTTTGGAATTATTAGATTTGGAGAGGATCTCCTCCCTAAGTGCTGCATATATTTGGCTGGCGAGACCCTGGGGCAAGACCTTTGTCAAGTGAGAGCCATATCTGGGGAGTATATCCACCCCAGTGGGAGGGGGGTGTTCTCTTACATAGATCAGCACTACACTAAACAGCTGGAGATACCCCCAGAAGTCTTTTTGAGGGATCTCTTTGTCTTGTTTTAGAGTTTGAAAATTTACCATGATTTTAGAGTTCTCAATCAGTATATCCTTCATTAGCAGGATCCCCTTTGCTTCCCAGTGGGGCCAAAGGATCTGGTTGTGGTCAGTTTGCACTTCCACATTACCCCATGAGGGGTCAGGGATGTTGGGAGGGGGATAGTCTTCAGCTTCTTATGCACCTTGGACCAGTATTTAACTGAGGGGTCTATTGTGGGGTGGCTCGTGTCAGATTGGGGGGTCGGTTATAAAGGAGTAGGGTCAGGTGGTGAGTTTTGGTGTAGGTTTTTTTTTCCATATAGAGCCACTGTGAGGAGGATGTTGTAAGAGGGAGAAACCATTTAAGTGTCTGGGTAGTAATAAAAGTCCATTTGTATCCTTCCATCCATGGAAGACACTATCCACCCTCCTTCCAATGTGCATGGAGTTTATTCCGGCAGTATCTTGGCTTTTTACTTTCCCATAGGAAGTTGCCAAATAGTGCATCTATTGCTGCAAACCATTTAGGGGGGAAGTCCAGGGGTATATGAGAGAGAATGTACAGCAGTTTGGGAGCAGAGATCATTCTGATTGCCGGAATTTTGCCTGTCAAGGTAAGGTGCAGGGATTTCCATCTTTCTAGTTCTGTTTTAATGTCCGCCAGCAGGGGTTTCATGTTTATTTCCCATATTTTGGATAGGTCAGGGTTTTTTCGGATGCCAAGGTATGCCAGATATGATGAAGCCCATCTTAGGCTGTAGGGGGTAATAAGGGACAGGGTGCAGTGGGGGTTCAGGAGCAGGACCTCTGTTTTCCCTTGGTTCATGCTCAGGACAGAAGATGTCTTAAAGTTGGAGAGAAGAGACAGCAGGGGAGGTATGGAAGTGTTGACATTTGTGAAGGGGACCAGCAGGTCATTGTAGTACATGACTGTGGTATATTGTTGATCTCCCACTGCAATGCCATGGATATTGGGATGCTGTCTAATGGCCATGGCCAGAGGTTCAACCACCAGCACAAACAGTAGAGGGGATAACGGTCAGCCCTGTCTCATGCCCCTCCCCAACAGGAAAGGGTCAGAGAGGGCAAAGTTGGTTAGAATCTTTGCTGTTGGCTGAGTGTAAAGGGTTGAGATCCATCCCAGATTGTTTTCTCCAAAACCTAGAAATTTAAGTACCTCTGCAAGGTAGTCCCACTACAGAAGTCAAAAGCCTTCTCAAAATCAATGGCAATCATTGCCGCTGGAGTGGGAAGAGGTTTAGTCAGGTGTGTGGAGGAAAGTGTTCAACCTGGCCGACATAATTTTGGCAAAAACCTTGCTGTCTGCATTAATGAGGGAAACTGACCTGTAACTAGAGGGGAGGTTGGGATATTTCCCCTTTTTTGGAAGGACTGTAATGATGGCTTCTCTCAGGGTAGGTGGAATGCTGCCTGTTGCAAGCACGTCATTATAGACTGTGCAGAGCAGTGGGCAGATAGTGACTACAGGAGCTCTATTGGGAATCCATCTCCCCCAGGTGCTTTGCCAGTTTTCATGGCCTTGATGGTTAATTCAACCTCTGCTGTGGTGATTGGTGCTTCCAGGAGTGCAGCTTGCACAGCTGTGAGCTTGGGTAGGATGAGGGAAGACAAAAACCTACCAACGTGGGTAGAATCCATTTGTCTAGAGGAGGAGGAGAAGAGCATACCATGAAATAGTTTCGTAATGGTATTTATAGCTTGTGCCCTGGTTTGTAGCTTCCCATTGTTGACCCTCAGCCCTGCAATGTGGCATTCTGCCTGCTGCTTCCTTAACCTATAGTCTAGTATCTTGCTTCCATTCTCCCCTCCCTCCCAGTATTTGTGTCTCAACCTGAGTATAACCACTTCTAATTTCCTGGATATTAGTTAATTGATCTCTGTGCAGAGGCATAGAATGGTGCGGTCCACCATGGGGTCAGGATTATAGTGGGAGGTAGCTTTGGCTGTTTTTTTCCGCTCTCTGGAGCTGCATCTCCAGGTTATTGAGATGTTGTTCTCTTTTTGCACCATCATCTGGTGGCAAATCCCATTATTTCATCCCTAAGGGTGTCCTTAAGGACCTCCCATGTGGTACCTGAAGACATGTCAGTAATGGGGTTTCTTTTAAGAAAAGGGAGATCAGGTTATTAAACCAGGGTTGGAAGTCAGTGTCTCTGAGAAGTAGGGGATCTAGCCTCCACGTGGGGGAAGGGGTGCACAAGAGACCTCATAGAATGTGCAGGTGTACTGGGGCATGATCTGATATAACAGTTGTAAGGATCTTGGGTCCCAGTGAAAGGTTGGAGATTTGGGGGGAGTCCAGCCAGTAGTCCAGATGGCTGTATGACCTGTGGACCACTGAGTGAAAGGTATAATCTCTCACACGTGGGTGGAAAACTCTCCATATGTCTGACAGCACTGTGTTCTGCATTAATTGTTGCAGGAAAATCGTGCCTTTAGGTGGGTTCCTGTCTGTAGGAGCTACGGTCCATTTCCGGAAATTAAGTAAGGTCCTAATAGAATAGAAGTACTTATTCCAGTTATTTCTCCCTGCTCCTGGGCTATGTCATGGAAGAAGGCTGGAGTGTCTTCATTAGGAGTATAAATGTTGCCCAGGAGAAGGAGGCCATCTGGAGTGTCCATGAGGGCAAAAATTCATCCATCCTGCTCATCCCTTTTGGTGTTTTGTGGGGTCCATTTAAGGGACTTGTGTACAAGGATGGCCACTCCATGTTTCTTTGTGTCGGGTGGAAGATAAGAATACGTGCCCTACCCATTCTTTGACCAGCTTGGTATGGTCAAGAGAGTTTAATTTGGTCTCCTGGAGAAAGGCCAGGCTAGCTTGCAGCTTTTTTTAAGTGTGAAAAATCCTGTTTACATTTTACCGGGGTGTTTAGGCCCTGAACATTCCAGATGTAACAGTTTAGTTTACCCATTATCCCTAAGGGTTTTAAGTGTGTGGCAAGGGAGCTGAGCAAAGGGAAACTGTAAAGCTGTGGTCAAGTCTGGTCCTCTACAAGCAAAGTACATTATTCTTAATAACCCCCTTGCTATCAAACACATCTTAAGAGACATTGTGGAGTCATCCTGGTTACCTGAGAGTATATATTTTTACATTCTAACAGTAAACAAACTAAACAGTAACAGTTTGTATATAACCATAAATCTTTTTACAATGGCAGTTGCCAGAGTATCTTTGGTATGGTACAGGTGGGTAGCCAGCAGGTGAAGTGCCTTGTGCTCACCTCTATATTCGGGGGGGGGGGATAGATGTAGCTCTCTGGGGTAAAGCTAAAACATAGCAGTGCAGTAGCTCTGGAGGGTGGCACATGAGATTTGGGGCAGCAGCAGAACCACTGGTGTGTCATTGTGGGGAGTTATAAGGGTGTTCCGATAGTTTCAGCAGGACAGTAGCTAGCTTGGGGGATTGGCAAGCCTTACCCCTAATGCTACTAAGGGAGAGAGATAGCCTCCTTATTCTATGGGACTATAGCAGTGTGGCTCGTAACATACAAGAGCTACAGTGCAATATGTGTGTATCTCCAGAACTGTTAACCTGGTCTTAGTATTGAGTTTCAGCCCCATATATACAGTATGAGCCAGTACCAGTGCTTAAGTGTCTCACATAAAACAATTGCCCATCCCTGGCCCAGGGGGCCTTGAAGTTATATGCAATTTGTGGGTTTTATATAGGGATCATGTGGGGTCAGTCAGAGGGGTACCTTTAAGCATATCACTAACCACTCTGTAATTGTCCTGATAGAGCATTACTGACTTGAAGACCAGGCCCAAATGCACATCAGTTCTGCCTGGTGGGCCCTGAGGAAAAGAGTTTGAGTCTTGTGGCATATATGTAAGATCTGATTGTCCTTTTGGGGCTTCACAAGATCCTGACAGGAGCTAATGGTGACCTGTCTACTTCAAAGTCAAAATGGACTTCTGGCCCCATAGGGATAGTATGCTGGGGTCAGGGTAGGCTGGGTGGGGGGGGCTTTGGGGGGAAGGGGAGGTAGTGAGGACACAGTTAGGGTAACATTATGACCAGGCATCTAGCGGAGCTTACCGTATCTAACACTAGTGTCCCACCCATTCCCTCTACTCCCATTTCCATCCCCACTTAAACTTGGAAAGCGCTTATCTGATGGCAGTTATGGTGATCATCCTGTGCCAGTCAGTTGGGCCACATGGTTGGTCTGACTGGGCAGGCATTGCTGTGAGGCTCTCGGTGGTAGTGATGGAGGTCCTGGAGATCCTGATCCAGCAGGGGAAGTAGGGAAGGCCGCGGCAGCTAACTCAGCCCACGCTGTCTCCATGGCTTCCTTCGGGAGTGGTGGAGAGGATTCTGTATCAGCCTGGAGATCTGTAGGTAGCGTTAGAGTTACTGGCAGCAGTTGGTTGAGTGAAGTGTATCTATTTGGGGTATGAAAGGTGGTGAGGTCTGAAGCTGCATCACAACACTTGGTGCCTCTGTTTGGACTTCTGGAGTGGTTTTGATCAGTGGGATGGTCTCTCCTAATATGGGACATGTCTGTTTGTCACTTGCGGGATCTGAGAGGGGAGACCCACATGTATTCTCCTCAGTGGCTCAAGAAAGGGCTGCAGACTTGGAGGTAGAGTCAGTTACTTCCATATTGTCCCGGGTGGAGGGGCTTTGTTTCTCTGGAGGCCCTCTGGGGTTTCAGAACTCCTTGGGAAATGTTTTTTGAAGGATATCCATGACATTTTCCAGGTGAAAAAACAGCAGTGGCACCTTATTGTGGATGATCCACATGGTCGCAGGGTAGAAGATCGAAAAAGGCAAGTTCAGGGACTGTAGCAGCCTGTGACATTTTGTATAGGCCCTCCGATGATTGGAGACATCTTTTGAATAGTCCTGGTATATTTGAATTCTTTGACCTTTCCATAAAAGTTTTCCTTTGTTGCAGGTTGCTGTGGTAACCATTTCCTTCTGTTGAAAGTCCAGAAATCTAACCAATATTGGTCGGGGCCTGTTGTCCAGCCTTGGTGGGGGGGGGGCAGAAAGCAATGTGCTCTCTTGATGTGGAGGAAGATGTGCTGGGATATGTCCAGCAAGGCAAGAAAGGAGCGCTGCAGAAAATGGGCTATGTCTTTTTGTTCAGTGCCCCCGGGGAAACCTAGGAACCGGAATTTGTTCCTATAGCTCCAGTTCTCTAGGTCATCCAATTTTTCTTGCATGATGTGGATGGCCCTGTTTTGTTCCCTAATGATGTGCTTGAGATCCTGGACTGCTACCTCCTGAGCACTAATCCTCCTGTTTGGAATAAATGGGTCTCTATGGTTTGAACACTTTGTGTGTTATGGTTAGTGGCTATTTTTAGTTGAGCCAATTGTCCCATCATTTGTGTAAACATTGTTTCAATTCTTACAGGGTCACAGCCAACCCTGGAACAGAGGCCATGCTTCTTGAAGGAGAATTCAGTCCAGCATAGCAGAGATGGATTCTTGGAGGTAGGCAAACAAATTTCACCAAAGTTGCTGTCAAAGTAGTAGCTCCTTGAATTCTGGAAGGTAGTACTGACAGTTTCAAACAGTTCTAGGTCCTGAAGGTGGATTTTGATGGATATAGTACCCAGTGGTTGTCAGAGCTAATCTGCTAAACTGCCATCTTGCTTTAATGCAGAACCACACCCCCAATTATTTTTTTTAAATAGCACAAGGATTACATGACAATGCTAACAACAGTAGCAGAACACTTTTTTAAAACACCACAGGGATTACAATGACTCGGGTAATAATGTGACAGAACAACTTATTTTTTCAGAACAGCAGAGGGAGTACAATGACAGGGGTAACAACATGACCACACATTTTTTTTTTACAGATGACTGGGATACCACTAGTGACAGAACTCATTTTTACTAATAAACAACACGGGGATTACAATGACAGAGGTAAGAACAGTAAAAACTGAACATTTATTTAAGCAGTGCAAGGATTGCAGCAACAGGGGTCACAGGGATTATTAGTAATTAGTAATGTGGTATGACACACAGAAAAAGAACACTGTCACTTTAAGGAAAATATAACTAGAAAGTCATTAAACTACTACAGAAACAGTAACAAAATGGTTTGCTTAAACACAACAAACTCAAATGAAAAAATAAAAATGAGACTTGAGTGTACAGATAAAAAAATTAACAAGACAGACTGAAAAGATGGACAAAACAAAAATCTAATAGAAATCTTCTGCTTAAAAAAGCTATAGATCTTTCTAGCCTAGCTTCTTGCTGCTACCCTTCCCCACACCACTGGTTCACAGGCTGCCAAAGCTGAAACTCCTACTTAAAAGTAAATAATCACAGGTAAACTGAACAAAAAAATGAAATCTAGAAGCACAAGGCCCTCTACAACAATTTGGGAGCAATTTGGAATCCAATAAGCTGAGTTTTGATATCAGTTTAAAGGTTTTTCTTGCTCTGAAAAAGCACAAAGTCTTCTCTCTACTCTCTCCTTACAACATTGCACTGAGAGACAGCCTCCTCCATGTCCTATAGGCTGTTTAGCAATGTGTGACCTCACTATACACTGCAGAGCAACAGGTGACCTCCAATCTCACAGTACAGTGCATACTTTAACTTTGTGATGGACTTCACCAGCAAAGTAGCAACTTTGTGGATCTGTGAGACTTCATCTCTGTCCCTATCCCCACCAGTGAAGTCTGCGACTTCACATTTTGGTGGAGTCGTCACCTCACCAAGAACTTCCAGCTTCACATGGCTGATTAATTCATGAAATGAGATAAATCTGTGAATTAATCCACAAAGCACATTTTTACAACGTTACACATCTCTACTCTTAACTTTTTTATTCCCTATGTTCTCTGTTATATTTTCCTATCTAGAGTAAAACTTAAGTATATCAGTAAACTAACAGATGGATTCATGGGACAATCCAAAAATCCATTAGTTATATTCCAGGCAGGAACAAATGACATTCCTGCAGACAACTTAATGGGAGTTCTCAAATCCTATAAAACATTAATTCAAAAATGTAAATCAAAACCTGGAGATATAATAGTGTCAGGAATATTATCCACATTTGGTAGATACTCATACAAAAATGATGACATAACCACACTCAACAGATGGGTAAGGAAATTCTGTGAAACTGAAGGAATAGGCTTTATTGATAATAGCTGTATCTTTACAGATACAACACTTTACAAGGAGGATAGGTTCCATTTAAATAGTATGAGACAAGAGTACTGGCAAAAACAATGAACCAAATAATTCTACACCATTTAAACTGGAAGAAAGGGGGAAGGGAGGAAGAGATACAGGTACACTCAAAAACAGTAACAGAAATAAAAAATGAAACTAATGACAAAGGCCCTAACTGGAAAGCCCTTTTGAAGAATGCATGCCGTCTTGAAAATAAATTTGATGAATTCAAGTATGTGCTTGAAACAAAATAAAATTCAAATTGCTCTAATAACAGAAACATGGTGAGAAGAAGGTGATACTTTGTGACAAACACATCTAGGGTTATAACTTGTATAATGAAACCAGGAAATATAGAAAGGAAGGTGGTGTAGCAATGTACATTCATGAAACAATACATTGTGAGGAAATAATTTTAGAAACAAATGACCTAGAACAGACATGGGTTAAACTTTTCCCTCAAAATTCACCCAAAATCATTATGGGTCTTATTTATCATCCACCGTCTATTAGCCAGGACAATGATACACTAATTCAGAATTATATAAACCAGTTAGATCCAGCAGATAATGTAATATTAGCCTTAGATTTTAACTTACCCGGAGTTAATTGGAACACACAAAATGGTTTATCCACCACAGACAGGACCTACTTAGACCTTTTCAACCAAGCCAGAATTAACTGACTAGTTAAAGAAAGCACTAGAGGTGGAAATACATTTGATATAATATTAACCAATATGGGAAATCCCATTACAAATGTTAGAATGGAAGCACCGCTGTGTAACAGTGACCACCAGACTGTATATTTTGAAATAAATAAAACACTCACAAAACAGACTAGTATTACCAAAACCCTTAACTTAAACAAGGCAAACTTTATAGCTATGAGAGCTAACCTTTCAAAATGGGACAAGGAGTCTGAATTCCAGAAATGCTCTCTGGAAGAGATGTGGGGAATGTTAGTAGGTAAAATTTAACTAGAAATAAATAATTATATACCCTACATAGAAAAATATACAAACAAGGATAACTCTCCAAAATGGATGACCTCAGAACTGAAAAAACACATTAATGGAAAAAATAAAATGTACAAAACATTAAGAAGGGTTAAAGACTCAGGGATGCTACTCAAATATCGAGAAAAGGTTACATTTGTTAAGAACAATATATAAACGGCAAAAATGGACTATGAACAAAAACTGGCAAAGCATACTAAAGACAACTATAAGTCATTTTATTCTTATATAAATGGTAAAAAGGATAACCAAAAATCTGTTGGTCCCTTTAAGGACATCGATGGAAGGATACAAGATCCAAAGGGTACTGCTGACACATTAAACAATTACTTTAGTTCAGTTTTTATTCCTACATTAGCTGTTTCACAGGGCATTAGTGCCGTAAGTATATTATAGAGGCAAATATTAATTGACCCAAAGGATGTAATGAGTAGACTATAGAAATTAAACAAAAATAAATCATCAGCACCTGAATATATACATCCTAGAGTGATTAAGGAATTAGTTGACCAATTAGCTCCCCCCTCTTGTTTATTTTTCAAACTTCATTAGATGAGGTAGAGGTAGTAAAGGGGTGGAGTGAGGCAACAGTCATGCCGATTTAAGATGGGACCCAGGACAAATCCAGCAAACTATAGACCTGTAAGTTTAACCTTGGTGATGGGAAAGATACCGGAAGGCATACTAAAAGATCTAATATTGGAGCATTTGAAAGAAAAACAATATGTCTGACCTATCACAACATGGATTCACAAAAAATAGATTATGTCGAACTAATTTGTTAACTTTTTATGAACACATTAATAGGGCATTGGATGCAGGGCAAGCAGTGGATGTGGCCTTTCTTGACTTCTCAAAGGCCTTTGATAAGTTACCCCACAGTAATCTAATTTCTTTATTACATGCTATAGGATTAAACATCAAAATTACTAACTGGATAGCAGCTTGGTTGAATGAGAGATGTCAGAGGGTGTTGGTAAATGGGGCATTCTCGGAGTAGGCTGAAGTGACCAGTGGAGTACTGCAGGGCTCAGTATTGGGGCCCTGTCTGTTTAATATCTTTGTATCAACACTGAGATATGATAATGAAAGAGTGTGGGCAACTAAGTTTGCTGATGATTGCAGACTAGGAGCAATAGTGAATAAGGCAGAGGATTGTTTGGCACTCCAGGAGGCACTGGATTATATTAAAAAAATGGACCTATAGCCATAAATTACCACTGAATATTGACAAATGCAAAGTTAAGCATATGGGGAGAAGGAATTTGAATTGGGCATATGCATTAGGAAACCATTCTCAGGAAGTTACAACTGAGAAAAGGAATTTAGGGGTGGTGATTAGTAATGATTTTATCTTCAACACACAGTGTGATATAGTGATCAGGAAGGCACATGGTACACTAAATTGCATCCTTAGGCACATAGGAAGTAGAAACCAGGAGGTGCTGATCCCTCTGTATGGCTCACTCATGAGATCACAGATGGAGTACTGTGCCAGGGTATGGGCTCTGTACACGAAATGGGATGTGCGTAGGTTGGAGTGGGGTACAGCAAAGATTCACAAACTCTATAAAAGGACTCCAACATCTACAATATGAGAGCAGATTGGAAGCATTAAACTTATACACTCTTGGCTATAGGAGGTTGTACAGAGCTTTTCACAGACCAAACGTTGTGGGATGACTTGGCTTTGGAACTTAAAGTGCAACATTATAATATCAGAGCTCAAATATTACAATTAAAAGCACTTCGATGGAACTCACTAAAAAGAAAGAACTGGTACACCAAAAGAGTAGTGCCAATATGGAATTCACTACCACTGACAGTGGTGGGAAGCCAAAATATGACTGCATTCAAAATAAATTTAGATAATTATTTAAAAAAAAAAATACAATTCTATAGCATAATAAGTGGCAGGCATAATGGACGGAGGTCTAAAAAGCCTTGTATTATCTATGTTACCTATATTTTCCTCTGCTTTCTTTAAAAAATTTTTCTCTATAAAACCTTATTAAATCCTTGTTTGTGTTATTTTACAGGTTTAGATACATGTATGAGTACAAATTGCTTTTATTGTTCAACATTTGTCATTACAATGTTACATGTTAAAAAACCTCAGAATTATGTAAAACCACAATCTATTCTCATTTCAATTTGTGAAAACAAAAATACAATATAATAGTTGCAATAAGTACATAACATATATTTCACATTTGCTATATAATTGTTGTGATTCCCCAAAACTCCATATCTTCTGTTTGCATAATCCTTATCAAGATTTCCATAAATACTCCATGAGTTTTGTAACTTTCCTCCTTATGTTATGAGTCTTATAATTTTATACATCATGCCCAGAAGTTGTCAGTTTTAGAGTTTTAATCCTTGTAGACATTTTATCAATCAATATAAAGCTGAGCTACTCCTTGGTCCAAAAATATTTCATGCTGAGGCAATTCTGTCTTGGCCATAATAGGGCCAAGCCAGACTCTCCTCTTCTTTTCAAATTTTGGACAATGAAGAGCAATGTGTTTTGGGTCATCTTCCACATTTAGTCCACAGCTACAATATTGCGTTAATGTTCTGTCCCTTTTTTGGCTAAAATATTTATAATTAGCTGCATATAATTCCATACAGAACCTGGTCAATAATTATCATCTTCAGGTTTATTTAGTACTTTTAAATATGTTTCAATAGAATGATCTAGTTTTAGTAACTTGTACCATTTAATATGTTTGAGATTCATAATACGTGACAGATCTTTTGTCAATGCCTTATCTCTTATCCTTAATTTTAATTGCATTGCTATCTCATAAAAAGGCATTGTGTAAACTACATACAGATGATGACACAAAACTAAAGGAAGGATATGATTCCTAATCTCGCTAATTATTGGAAAAACAAAAGCCCTTTGATTATTACAGGTTTAGATGGACATTGCTTCTTACCTATCAAATAAGTATGTATCTCTTTTCACTCTATTAGTATGCATATTGTTAAGCACCCTCTGGTCCATTGTGTCCTTTAAAATAGCCAGTTCTGGAAACAAGAACATTATGTCAGCAAAACCCTTCCTAGTATTGTAACTGACATGCAGCTGTTTAAGTATCCTTTATTATAAGATTTTTCACCATTTTAGCAATGTTGTAAGTGTAATAATCTACTCTTGGTGTTTGCCAGTGTTGTAATAACTACACTTCTTGGGTGAGATGAAGGCCCACAGCTGCACCTCAGACCTCACAACCCAATCAGATCATTTGGTTATCACAATATTGCAGCACAGATGATCATGGATTATTTTTATGTAAGGCTTTTGTGGCTCTGTACAGATGAAGTGATCAGTTTTGCTCCTGTATTACTTATTATTGTATTTTAGACAAAATATAATAAAGAAAACTTTAATTCATTAGGCTAATGCAACTTAGTGTAGTGTTATGACGTGCAGTGAAGTGGGCAAAACCTGAAAAGGCGACACCCAGAATCGTGATGAGAAAAGGGCAAAACCAAAACAGCCAAAAAGGTTTCACCCCTTCCCTGAGGTGCTATGACCTCAGAGTTTGTTATATTAGTAAGGGGGGGGGGGGCAAAGCCAGCCACAAGAAAAAAAGAGTCTCTGTTTCGGGGTTCGCCCACCTGGTTTTGGGATTCCGGGTTCACTCTTATAATTTTTCCCTCATCACATAAAACCTAGTGTTATGCTTGTGCAACTTGTGACAATCCTTTGTGGCCATTTGCCTCTCTATCCATGTGGAATACCACCCTGTAGGGGTACCAAAGGCAAGGAACCCTAGAGGAAGGTTTCATCCCTAGGGGTGCCACAAGAATGAGTCCTTTGGCTAAAGCTACCTTAGGAAGGAGCCCCAAAAAAAGAGTGTAGAGCATGTGCATTGCAAAATGGATAGGTAAGTCTCATGTACTGAGGACTTTTACGAAGGTCAAGTAGGTATCTTGTGTTTAGGACCTTGATGTAGGACAGCTGAAGACAACAGAAACATACAGCAGCCTTCTTATAGATCTGAAAGTTTAGATAGCAAGAGGGCATGATCTCCTAAGGAGAGAGGGAATAGCAAAGGAGGGCCACCATCCATCTCCATGCAACAGCAGAAACCTGCCTAAGTAACCTATGGAATATACTATTCAACTAACAAGATATCATGACCTTAGGCATGGAGGAGAGGGGAAAAAAAACCTTTGACAAGGAAACTTCTGGGGATCAAAGGCCTAGGTCACCTTCCCTCCAGGCATGGGATATTTCATTTAGTGATTATGTACAGTACAGCAGACAGGACAGGCTGACAAGACAATATGGAACAAGGGTTAGATTGACAAGGGTGTTGGGATGTGGGCCACCATTTCCTGTTAACAAAATTTTTAGTTTTGGGACAAAACAATACGATACACAGGACAGACTGAAAACTTGGGTGGATTCACAGGCCACTGGCTAAACCAACAGAAATCTAGGACATTAAAGTACACAGGACAGGCGACAACAGTGGTGGGTCACAGGCCACCAGTTCCTCTTTACAGAAAATGTTTTGTTTTGTTTTTGTTTTTCGACAAACAATATGGTACACAGGACAGATTGACTATGTTGGTGGATTCACAGGCCACCAGCTAAATCAAACAGAAATCTAGGACAATACAATACACAGGAGGGATTAACAATAGGTGGTGGATTCACAAGCCACTGGCTAAACCAACAGAAACAGAAGATAATACAATAGACAAGACATGATTGATGACAATGGTGGATTCACAGGCCACTGGCTAAACCAACAGAAATCTAGGACAATGCAAGGGATGTTTTAATTTTGAAGCAGTTTTCAACCCACACACATAGATCATGCAAGTGTTTTACTTTGATACATTGCATATTTTGTATTTTCTTATTCTTTCTGTTCTTCATTACATACATTTAAAGTCACATAAGGAATGCAGCACGATTTATTTAGATTACCAAGGAGCAGGATTAACAGTCATACAACTTACATAAAAACTAGCTGCTTTGGCTACCGGAAACCATGCTGCACTGCTGTGACATAGAGTCCCCTGCCATGGGAGTAGCAGTGATGCCACGAGCAGACACCATGAAATAGTGGTAGTTACTTAATTTAGCATCAGTAGATTAAATACCAAGCCAATGAAACAAATCATTACAGTTTGAATTCATAAGCTTTATACATAACACTTAGATGCCAGCTGTTTCGTATGCAGAAACTTGTACAAAAACATTTGAACACTGGTCCAGAACTCGGGTTTGAAAGTATGAGTTTTAGAAGTCATGAAATTTTACAAATCAGCTTGCTCACCAGTACACCACACAGGGAAGATATGCCAGTATCAAATGTAAAGCATGCTAGACCTCCACATTGCCAGGCTGAAGGAAGCTGGGTGTAAATGATTAAAGGTGCATTAATGGATTTAAACTGCTAAGGAGCAGAGTCAGTTACTGGCTGAGAAGCACACCTGTTCAAATTCCTAAGTTGTTTACATAAGGACACTGGTGAAGGCACGTCCAGGGGTAAACAAATACCAGAGCTTTCTCTAAGTAGTAGAACACGAGAGAGAGAGAGAGAGAGAGAGAGAGATCGAGAGAGAGAGAGAGGAGAGAGAGCTCTGATTATAATGACATGAAAGAAATTAGAGATTCAGAGTTCTCATTGGTAATTAGGCTCCATAGTGAAATTAAGTATTCCAGTGTATAAATTCACAGGGCCTGATTCACAAAGCTCCCAGCATGGTGCAAGGGGTTTGCACCACAAAGAATGGAGCAAAGTGCCCCTTGCACCAAAAGATGTGTCTGGAGTGATTCACAAATGCAGTCTGCATGACCTGCTGGTTGTCGGTCCCAAACTGGGCTTGTGCTGCCCGTGAACCACAAAATGGGCTGTGGCAAGGCACTAGGGGCATACAGCAGATGCAGGCTGCCACAACTCCTGGATCAGGATTCACAAAACTCACCCAGAGGGGAAAATTCTATGTACCCTTAGACCAGCCAGGACTGGTCTAAGGATACTTAGAATCTCACCCTCTGGGTGAGAGGAGCACTTTGGGGCAATGTTCTATGGTCCCCTGACCCAGCCCCAATCACCCCTTATACTATATAGTAAATCACTGGTAGTCTGGTGGCCCCACAAGCCCATTACATTAATTTAAAATAATCCCTGGTAGTCTAGTGGCCCCCCAAAGCCCCGATCACCCATTACATTAATTTAAAAATCCTTGGTAGTCTACTGTTCCCCAAGCCCTGATCAACCATTACATTAATTTTAAAAATCCCTGGTAGTCTAGTGGCCCCCAAATCCTGATCACCCATAATATATCTTAATATCCCTGGAGGTCTAGTGGACCACTCCAGCCCTGATCTTCTGTTATGTGACAATGCCAAACACCTGGTGATCTAGTGGCCCCCCAACATGCAGTGCCCTGCCACCCCACTCCCCCCAACCCATAACCAAGTCAGCGACTGGCACAGCTCACCACTCACCACCATGCTGCTTACGACTTAGCTCTGAATGAGCATACTAATGATAGTATGCGCTCAGTGAATGACAGTTTGTCAATCACTGAGTGCATACTCTATACAGTATGTACTCATTCAGAGCTCAGTCAGTGGCTGGCTGTGATGGTGAGTGATGGGCTGTGCCAGTCGCCAACTTGGTTATGGAATGGGGAGAGCAGGGTGGAAGGGCACTGTGGGGTGGGTGGGGGGCCAAAAGACCACCAGGTGTTTGGGATTGTCACATAATGGGGTATCTGGGCTGGAGCAATCCATTAGACCACTAAGGGATATTAAGATATATTATGGGCATTTGAGGTTTGTGTGGGCCACTAGACTACCAGTGATTTTTAAATTAATGTAATGGGTGATCAGAGCTTGGGGGGACACTAGACTACCAGGGATGTAGAACAAAATATTTCATTAACACAGGACTTGGGGGGGGACAAGTTTTTCTATGATTAAACAGGGGGATCAGGATAGGGGACTGCTTGCATTTTCCCCAAGGAACCTGTGGCAGACCCATCCCATGCGCCATGTTTTCACATCACTGAAGAGGGTGCCGCAAGTGTGGGGATATGGGCACCAGGAACCATTCTGTACCAGAATGCAGTGCAGGGTCCCTGGTGCACTGTGCTTCAGTGCAAGCTGCTGTTTGACACAGCTTGCACCACTGTAAGCCCTCTTCGAGAATCGGGCCAACATTCTTTACATCTTTCGTGCACCTGGCATATAATGCAAGTTACATTCTAAGCTCCTAAGAAACAATGCCATCTTAGGAAGCTGCAAGCTTATGCAAATGCTGGCAGAAGGAAAGTGAAAACCTCAAAATAGAGTAAACAAGGAATGAAGGGAGGGACAGGGAGGAGGGACATGGAGAAACAAGCCATGGAATGGCAAGCACAGAAAAAGAGGTGGGGTGGTGGGGCAACAAATCAGAACAAGCAGCAACAGAAAGCCACAAGCAGTGGCACCAGAAGAAAACATGGGGAAAGGAAAAGAGGGATGCAAACAAAACAGGGGAGACAGAGAGAAGCACAAGGAGCAGCTGGAAGCAAAACAAAAATGGGACAGCAACAGCAACAGCAGGAGAAATACAAACAGCAGAGAGAGCACAGAGACTAAGCAGTGACCAACAGATCCTCCGGCCAGCAAAGAAAAATGCTTCTGGGAGATGCTGGAGGGACTGCCTTTTTATAGCTCAGGCAGTGGCGTAGCTCATTGCTCCACCACACTGAACCACAGGTGAAGCCCTTCAACAAACATTTTTATTCTTATTTTCAGCCATCCCTCAAGAGCACCAGAAGTGTCTTCGTGACCTACTGTACATAGATAAGACAAAACACTATCACTGTTTTGTTTGCTGGATACTGGACACTTGTGAAAACGGGAAATTTGCTCACATGCTTTTCAGTATAAAAATAAAACAAAGAAACAAACATTATCTTTTTGTTGCATAATTATTATATACAGTAAGTGTGTTAGCATCCATTATAAGGTGTTGGGGTTATGAAACGGGTAGGGAAATTACTGTGTGCTGACTGCAGCTGTGGAATGTCAGACTACCACTAGTTAAAAAAGTGCTGCCAATTAGGACAAAACACCCTAGTGTATCAACGTCTTTTGGAAAAAAAAATCCATTCAGCCCTTACAAACATGGCCACCCATTTGCTGTCAGTAAAAACTCAACCAGGCCTTAAAACTGAAATTCCCTCAAAAATATAAAAAACAAATAGCTGCCAGCCCAGTGGCACAGAGAGCTGAGGTGCTGGATGCCTTACCTCATGTGACACCAGTGCCTTGGGTTCAGAAATAGATCAGGGTTGCTCAAAGGCTGGCCAGGGAAGGAGGACTGAACATCCTTAGGACTGCTCTCCTCCTTTTTTGGGAAGTGTGGGGGGGGGGTTCACTGTCTCACTGCACCATCATCATTAAGTGGAGGCTGAGTGATGTGACTGGGGGAGTACCAGAGGATGGGGACCCACAAGGATGCCTGAAATGTGTGTGTATGTCAGCAAGTGCACATGTGTCATTGCATGTGACCTGGCCTAGGTGGAAACTATGCAAAGAAAATGGAAAATACTTGCAGCAGCAGGATGATCACATGGTTGCCACAGCTCCCACAACACATACAAGGCTCTGGTGGGTTCTGGATTGTGCTTCAGAAGGGGAGGATGGCCCTCCCTCCTCTAACACTGCCACAAGGGGAATATCTATGGGGATTCCCCTCTGGTAAGTCTCTAAAATGGTGGGTTGTGGAGTGGATAACCAGGTGAGAAAGATGCTGCCATGAGCACAGGTAGAAAGCTTGAAGAAAAAAATATAAAAACAAATAATCCTCTTCTTAAGCACATACCTCGGTTAAAAAAATAAAGTACTGCTAATAGTTTTACAAAACCCCCTTCCTATCCTTACCTGCCTACCAGGGGAGTAGTTGCTGTTTACTCACACCAGATAAAATTGAAGCCCTGACTTTATCGATGCCTTGTTTTGTGTAAGCAAAAATACATGACATTAGACATTTCTAACATATGGCTAGAGATGTATTGAGGCTTGAGGCCACAAGGTGAGTGCTTTCAGCCTCTGTGCTGTGTGTTACAAATGTCTAATGCACACAACTGGAATGTCTTACTGTGCTTATAAAATGGGTTCTTGTATTTTACATTACTAGAAAAAAATTTAATCTGTATATTTATGTTAAATATTTTAAAACATAAATCATTTGTTTAGTTTTTAATAAAGTAGTTCTTCCACCTGCTTGTATTGCAAAAGCTTTTGTTTTGTATTAGGTCTTCTGTCCTTAGTAGGCTTTCATAGCTGTAGTTTGTTTCCGCTTTGTGTAATTTTCATGTAGCATGGCCTCCTGGTATACACTGTAGTGTAACACATGGAAGTCCGTATGACTCCTGTGACAGGGGTGATAGATAAAGTGGCAACCATTGCCACTTTCAATGATTTTGCACCATGGTGCCTGGCATCAGACTCACATTGTCTTCTTTTTTTTTTTTCCTGATATCGGAATTTTTTTGACATCGTAGTTCCTGCGGTGGCCAGCAGATGTCACTATCCAGCATTTATACTGCACATGCATTGCCCTCAAGCATGGTCTGGGGATAGCAGTGTGCAGGTGCAGCAAGTAATAGGTGATCTACGTCAATAAACACTCTATTACACACTTGCATTAATGTCCTATGCTTTAGCAATACTAATGTTTATATGCAGCTATACAGTAGGTTCCCTGTCATGTTTTTTGCCTTAATTGCTTAGTCCATTAGCTCTTTCATGGACATGTTATTACTGTGTTTTGACCTGAAAACTGTTTGTCATGAACCACCTCCCCCCAAAAATAAACTTTCACTTGGAGTACAGACTTGTGCTTCCAGTGGTACAGTAATTAGGGCAACTTTACTGCAGAGGACTTAGAAACACTTAAACACAGTAGGTTTAATCAAAATAAGTTCAAGACCCCAAGGAAAACCCTGCACAGTTTTAAAGTGGGAATCAGGTAGTGGCCTACTGGGCATCACACAGCATCTTGCCACATGTGATATGTAGAAATCCCAGAGATGCATCTATGCAGTTTTACAGTGAGACACAAGTAGTGGAAAACAGTGAAACACCAGTTTCACTACACAGAACTTACAAACACTTTGAACACTTGGAGGGGGATTTTGATTTTGTTCCTTGCTGTACAGTATACTGCAATATTTTAGTTGCACTTAAGTATGCAATGCAGCTTGATATAGTAACATGTACAATAGTGTTTGGTTGTTTGAAAATAAAAGTCTTTAAAGGAATCTGACTTCTCAGTTATTCTGTGAACATATCGTGGTTCTGAAAATAAGAATGGCTTGACACACCACCACTTAAACAAATGCTTGCCAGAGCCAATAGGGCTGCAGCCAAGGAATTTGGGGTGAAAATATTGAACATCTGTTTTTAATAGTCTGACACCAAATTATCAACATAGCCTTGTTATAACCCTGCCTCATGAAGAAGAGCAGAGAAAATGTTCAACTCCTGGCCTAAAGGTGATTTTGCACAGAGACTGAGAAATCAACTTTCAGGACACAAAAACACATTTTGGGCAGGAGTTGAAAAATGACAGCTGTCACATTCATGAGGTGTTGTAAAGAAATGGCTATGTTGAAAATTTGGAGTAAAAATATTAAATATTGCCAAAGTTTTGAGCCTGCATTTGCAAAATTCAACATAGCCTCAAAACTTTTTGTTTTTTTAATATTTTTACACCCAATTTAAACCATAGCCTTCATATGACATCCCTTCATGAGGTCAGAGAAAATCTTCAACTCCTGTCCAAAAGGTGATTTCATG
This sequence comes from Neoceratodus forsteri, assembly GCA_016271365.2. Taxonomy (NCBI): domain Eukaryota; kingdom Metazoa; phylum Chordata; order Ceratodontiformes; family Ceratodontidae; genus Neoceratodus; species Neoceratodus forsteri. Next base: position 589,722,607 of record CM028133.1, on the reverse strand, counting down.
CAGAGGCAACAAAATCACCTTTTGGGATGAAAAAAAAAAACATTCACCCAGGATTTAAAAAATGACAGCTGTCACACTCATGATGTGCTGTAAAAATATCACTATATTGTGAATTTGGGGGAACAAATTAAAAATTACAAAAGTTATGAGCCTGCATTTGCAAAATTCAACATACAGTACACTCATAACTTTGTTTTTTAATATTTTTACACCAAATTTGCAACATAGCTTTCTTATGGTCCCACCTCATGAACAAGGGCAGAGAATTTTCAGATCCTGAACAAAAGGTGATTTTGAGCAGGGAGCATGAAATCAACTTTTGGGACAGATCTGCCTAATGACAGTGTAATTGTTTAAGAGGTAGGGTCCCAAAGAAGGCATGTTGAAAATCTGGGCCAAAAATATGCAAAAATGCCCATGTTATGCCACTAAGTTCAAACCCCCTTTGAAATAAATTGAATCGCATCCCTGTTTCTTCAGTTTGCAGTCCAGCTTTGAAGAGTGAAGTCCAGAGAGGATTATAGCATTGGACCCTCAATGAGTAAGTAAGGGTATGGTGGAGTGTGGGGTGGTGCATGCTGAGTAGGACAGTCAGGTGGGTGGACGGTAATGGTGCAAAAAAACATCGATGTATGGTTTCTTTTTATAGGGTATAAAAAGGCATTGATGTAGGGTTTTCTTTTTAAAGTGTAAAAAACAAAAATCAAAAAGGACTGAGGGATCGCCATCACAACACTGGGGGACTAGGCACCCCCAGTGTCATTTTTATATTTCTGGGGGCTAGGGGTGGGTGCTGAGAGGGAGTATTGGGTGGCGGAATAAAAAAATATATATGTAAAAAAAAGGGTGATATGGAACATGATCATGGCACTGGGGGACTAGGCACCCCCAATGTCATTATTATGTTTCTGGGAGGGGGTGGATGCTGAGAGGGAGAGTCAGGTGGGGGGACATGCATAATTTAAGAAAAAAGGAATTGGCGGTCACGGCAGAACACAGTACATTCTGCCATGACCAAGATGGCCGCCATACTACACTGCACATGAGTTAGTGGTCCCACCACATGTGCAGTACAGTTTGGCAGCCATCTTTGACACGGCAGAGTGTGCTGTGTTCTGCTGTGACCCCTAATACAGTAAAAAAAGTAGTGCAGTGCGACTTCCAACCGACAATGAGTGGAGTGCTTCACGGGCGTGGAGACGACTGTGTTGAAACTCCAACATGTTGTTCGGTCAGAAGGAATGCACTCACTGCTTTTTTGTTAGCAAGAGATATGCAGGGCTACACCCACTGAAGCCATAAAAGGAAGAGGTAGAAATACAGCAATGACAATAGCAAGAACAGGGATAGGATCACATGGGATAATCTGCATAATGTAGTTGTTGATTTTTTGCTTGACATTCTAGCTAGATGCAGAGTATCTGGGGGGGATTGCAGGGGTAATCTTACACAAAGTACAAAATTGAGTGCTGTCAGACACAAATATGTATTGGTTATTAGGTGTTACATCCTAAATATGTAGTCTGTGTCACTAGTGGCTATGCAACCACTCCAAACTGGACAATGGATTACAAGACACCTAGTGACAGACTAAAGAGTTACAGAATTCTGCATTTGTTCCAATGACATTGGACATGTTCACAGTCTAACAGTGCACTGTGGTGTTCTGTAACATCTGATATAATTGAAAGCGGCAATGGCTATAATTGTAGTGTGACTGTATGCAAATTGTTTTCTTCTGTTTTTTAAATGCCACATAAGAGTTCAAAGGTTAGGAGAGCGGGGCAGGCAGAAAACAGAATATGGGGACAGAGGAAGTGTGGAGAAATGATACCAAGTTCAGTTATTAAACTCAAACTCTTTCAGAAAGGCAATCTGTTTCTTTAGCAAAAAATCAAATCTTTGTAGAGAAGAATTGGGATGTCATGTGAGTACTGTGACTGGCAGGAGATGGGTGACCTTGAAGCATGAGCATGATCATTTAAACATGTAGAGAAAAGTGTGTGTTCTTTTTTCTAAATGTGAATGAAAGATTTCCAAATGCAATGTGTGTGCTCCCTTCGATTTTTTATGTGAATTGTTAACAGCCTTGCTGGGTGAGTGAGCAAGTGACACGGGTGGGGGGGGGCACAGCCAGGGCAATAGCTTATAACACAGTAGTGTCTTTGCAATTTATAACAGCTTCAGTTACTATTTTTCTGTATTGCCCTTAAGAAGCATAAGATCTCTATTGATTGATGTTAATTAGAATGTAATGTTTGTGTTTAACTTATAGCCTTTAAAGTGTTCTGATGAAGGGACAGTGAAGTCCTGAATCATATGTTAACACTATAATTTATTTATTGAAAATATTTCACAAGAAAAGGCACACTGAGCAAAAAGATGCTCATCTCACGGTGAGGAGCAAGATATGAAGGAAAAAAACACCAAAGATATGAAATAAAAAAAGAACCAAAAGTGGAAAAATATTGTATCATTTTTCATTTACTGGTGGTTGATGTATCCTTAAACTGGTACACATTTGGGCATAACACAGTAGCACAGAATGTAATAAATATAGCATGAACAAACAAATATATAACTTTTTCTGATAATGGCAGAAATGTAGTCCAGTTTATTGCCTTCTGATTACACTTGGTTTAGTCTGTGTGCCACTAAGTGGCTGTTTTGGAGTCTCAGTGCTCAATGAGGGAACAAAATTGGCAACTATATTTTTTGTTTACAATTCTAAACATGGGCTCAAGGACTTATTTATTGTCCTGCTTCCTGCATGGCAGGACTTGTTGTTAGCAGTGCATTAGAGACTTCTGATGTATGGTTAACAGGACTGTGCAGAATGTTCAATTTCTGACAGAATGGAATTCCACTGAGTTTTTAAAAATTCTGCTGATTTCCATCATTTGCGGAATTTTGACATTCTGCATGTGAAATTTTTTTTGCAGATTGATTATCTGCAGTTAACATAAACTGTGAATTCTTTTTCTGCAATCTGCAAAAATTACTCCATGGTTTACATAATCTGCAGAAAATTATTCCTCAGTTTGCACAGAGATACTTTTAGAAATTTCATGGAATTTGAAAAGAAATTCCACAAAAAATCTCAGAAGCAGAATTGCTATTCTGCAACAATTCCAGCCCAAGTGGCTAATGACCAATCAGGATGCAGGATTTTCCCTACCCATTGTATAAGTGTTTGTGTGGGGAGCAGTGAACATTTTGTCAGTACACTTTCTTTGGAAGTTTGAATTATTGCATTCCATGATTGATAAACACATATTCCATCTAATAAATCTGTGGATTTACAGTTCTCCATTTTATAAGCACAATCAGGCACTTCAAGGTGTGGGTAGTTGTGTAATAATCGCACTTTTAGGTGCTGAAGGCACATGGTGTAAATGCCCTGTGCCTTACCATGCACCTGGGATTGCGTGAATGACATAACTATCCACAACCTGTTTTGTCTTATTGCTTACTTAACGAACCTGAGGAAGTACAGTGAAGAGTGCATTGGAAAGCTCTCATAGTTGAGGACAAGTTTGGCATGGGGCACAAGTGTAGCAAGAACATGTATATACAGGGGATGAAATCACCATTTGTAGTCTTTGCAGCAAGTGTTAAGGAGTCTCTGACAACAGAGTGACAACTCTGAAAATAATAAAAAATATATTTCATATCCTTGTCTGAAGCTAAATGTCTACAATAGTGCTAGAATAAATATAGTAATGCTTGAGAAATTATGTGAAATTGCTGATTTTGTATTTGTGAAATTTTTGTAAAATTGTGCAAAAATATGGTTTTGCTAACATTTTTTTATTCAAATAGCCAAATGTTCCCTCAAACTGTGTATTTTTGAAAATGTGAGTGCTTAACAATGTGTGAGTTCAGCAAACAGATCCATTTTTTAAAACAGTGCATTTTTAAACAACAGATTTTTTTAAGTAAAATTAGCATGATTTTGACTCAAACAGACAATTTTAAATGCATTGTTCTAATTTGTGAAATTGCTTGAAATTACAAGAAAAATTACAAGAAAATTTCCACAAATTTGCACACATTTGCTAAATGGAGCTTTCTATTTAGCCAGCACTAGTCTCTAAGTAACATTACAATCCTCTTTCTGTGGCATTACAGCTGATAGCTGTGGATGTATTATGTCACAAGCTGAGGATAATGATGTCACTTGTAAACAAATAGGCCAAGGTCAAATTAGGTTCTTCTGGACAGCTTTCCTCTATCTTTCCAATCAATATAGGGGTTAGGCAAGGCTGTGTTCTTACACCTATTCTTTTCTGTATATACACTGATAAACTTTTGGAAGAGTGGGTACATTCACAGTCAGACTCCCCTAATATATTAGGCAAACCATGCACTGTGTTGGCTTTTGCCGACGACTTGGTACTATTATCTTTAACTCGGTCTGGCCTGCAACGTAAAATTACTATACTGAATAATTATGCTTAGAGATACAACCTGAGGATTAATGATCAAAAAAGTCAGGTTGTGACTTTTGGGACCAATTCTGTGAGGAAGTCTTGGTGGATAGGGGCAAATAAAATAAAATCCACTAATCAATATACATATCTTGGTTTGACACTAACTAATGATGGAAAATGGGTCAAACATTCTAATATATTACTAACAAAGCTCAAACAGACTGCTACATCTTTGTGTATTTTTAATAAGAAATACTGAGGTAATTCTACGAAACCTGTATTTATTGCTGCTACAGCTAAGTATAACACCCAAGCACTGTTCAATTTGTTCAACTGAAATTTGGTATTCTCATCTAGTAGACAAACTCGAGATTCCATTAAACAAACTATTAGGAACTTGCTTAGAATTAAATAAATCTGTTCCAGCTTCTCTAATTCATGCAGAGCTAGGTATATCCCTTATTAGAGCCCTTTTTATGGCCAGGATGGTTAACTATTGGATTAAGGTGTCCGAGCATAAACATACTAGATTTACCTATCTCTGTTTAAAGGACAAATATTCATGGACCAATTTGGGCCACCAAAATTCAGGATTGCTCTCCTTAATATTCCACATATTATCTGGAACTGGTGGTCTGGAATATTTAACTAAGTACAGAGACATATGTGTTATAATTAGTTTAAAATATCAAAAATGTGCCACCAATAGAATTGTGGAATGTTTTAAACTTAAAGATCTGGAAAATAATCTTAGGTTGAAGCTTTCACCATGGACAAGGTTGAATGATAATTTTCATTATTACAGGCACTATTTAGATGTCTTAACTGACCAGAATCAACGAATATACCAAGCATAAATTGGAGCTATTTCTGAGTAACCTATTAGATGCAATATATAGAAAAGATTTTTCCAGTCAGGGTTAGTTATGTTCCTGTACCACTTTTTCCTCTTTAGAAAATTTAAAGCATGTTATGTTTGAGTGCCCTTGGTACAAGTTCCCTAGGTAGAAATGAATAACTTCACTCTCTAATACTATTCAAACTTCTGAGCAAGATCTTCTTTTGAAGATTTTTTCACCACCAATGACAATTTAATAATTAGGACAGTAGCTGAATACCTAGTGTGTATCTCAAGAATTCATCTTAAATGTAAAGATGTTAAAGGACAATGATTATGAAATTCTAAAAATCATGTTGTGGTTGTAATATGTTTAAGATGCTGTTTTTTGTTTATTAATGTCTTTCTAAAGAAAGAGTGTTGATTTATATGTGCAATAATCTTGTTGACTTATACTTAATACGTATGTACTATGCTGCATTTTAAACATCTGTATTATATGTATTTTCTATCGCTTTTATATTGGAAAGGTCAATGACCGATCAATAAACATCAATACTACTGAGTCTAAAACAAATAACCAAAACAGATTACAACAGAGTGGCAGATAATCCTCGTTTCATGTGAATTTCTTGGATAATAAAGAATAATGGGAAGATAAATTTATTTATGTATTTCAAAAGTTTTGTCAGGACAGATATACTGAACTGGTAGCAGTTTGTTTCCAGATGTGTCCTAGAGGATGGAGTGGGGGAGAACAGTGCAATATAACAAGGTGCAATATGTAAAGTTAATTAATTGTACAAAGGGCTAATACCAGGTAGAGAAGTACAATACAATAAGGGGAGAATAAGGTTAAATAAATTTGCAAATGTGCAAAAGCAATACAAGTACCGAGTAGGAACAATACTGTGAAATTAGAGAGGGTGGATATGGGAGGAATATACTAGTGCAAATGCAGGGCAAGGGAGAGCCATGAGTGGTGGTGGTTGGCAGCACACAACTAGAAGTCAGGAGTAGCTGCAGGAGTGTCTTGTGAAGTCAGAGAAGAAATTTGAGGGACTGATGGGAAATACAGGAAATATAGGAAATCTGACTTATAACATGAAGACTGTTGCAATATTTTTTTCAAATAGTTCCCTGTGGCATTATAATCTTATTAATGTAATGTATATTGATGTTGTATCTATGTTTGAAAACCAAAAACAAAATACAACTTATTTGCTTTTAGTGATATTGCACATTTGTTGGCCAGTAAAAGGGAAAGAAGCACAGTTCCATGTCATAATAGCGATCACAAAATAATGATCGCTGTTATGGCGAGTGTATATCATCAAAAAGCAAATTGGCAATATAAACTCCAGGGTGACGTGACATCTGGACAAGTAAACAAGTATTTTTGCGGGGTGGCTGCACTCCCCCATGGGGGGCTTTGCCCCTCGCACCCCCCTGAAAAAGGATTCTCAACTCTAGGGGGTTGCATGTCAGGGAAAAGGCAATATTTCTGCATCAGGATAAAATTAAGTGCCACAGCCGCAAGCAGCGGCAAAGGTTTCCCGCACCCAGTCCTGAACCCTGTACCTGCTGCACCTGAGCTAGCCACCCACACCACCACATCACATGGCTAGCTTGGTGGCACCAGGCTCAGCAGTCCCCCAAAACCCCTTCCCTGTCCCTCCCCCTTCCCTCAATATGCCCCCCTTCCTGTCGCCCTGCAGTACTCTCGCTGTCGCGTAGTATCGCTATCCTTCCAGGGTAGCCCAGGAGGAAAGTGTTGAATATCAGTCACCGTTTTGATGAACACGCATATATTGAGTTGCCATCCTCACTGGATACCAAGAAGTACTACCTTCTCATGCAAAATGTTATTGTGCTGTCCTGACATCTTTATGTACAACTTTGTGTTTAGGGAGGGGAGGCAGGACTACTAACCAGAGTGAGGGTGGGTGCCAGGCAACCAGCAGAGACTGAGTGGGGCAGCTGCTGGGCTGACATTCTAACTTGGATAGGAGCCACAGAAACATTACAGGTGAAGGCAGTGTAGGTGGTATGGATACCACACAGGGAAGGATGCGCTCCCCGGGTTGCTCTATTCTGGCTACCTGACATAGAGAGCTACTCCTATAAGCTAACAACATTAAAGGTGGTGCAAGTTGAACAGAAATGTTATGCATGCTTCTTCTGGCTTTAGAAGTGCAATTTATCTAAGGCATAAGAAGCACAACTCCTACTACCCTATTTCCAGGTTGTATGGAGCAGACAAATGTATAGCATGTAGGGGCAGTGTATGTGGTTTCTGTCAGGTACTCTACATGGCAAGCAAGGGTGATAAACGTAGTGCAGTTCAGAGAGAACAGCACCATCTGTAACATTCTGCTTGAATGTCACACTTCACCCCCCTGTTATATTCAGACAGAATGTCACAGGTTGTGAACTGCAGCCAGTACAGTGCAGGTAGCTGACTCAGTGCTGGTGGGTACATCACAGGTGGCTACACTGTGGGAGAAACAATGCAGGCAGGTATATTGTAGGTGGGACTGTGCAGATGGTACATTACTGGCAAGTGCATTGCAGATGTTAATATTGTGTGGGCAGATATGCCACATGTGGTGATGGAGCAGGTGGTAGAGGGCTAGCATGTTCATCCCAGGTGGCCCAGTATGGGTGGGTAACACAATGCAAGCATTCCCCTCACCGGTGAAGGCAGCTGGTCAGCAGCTGTAACAACTGAAATTAACTATTAAAGCAAAAATGACTGAACAATTGAAAGACTCCACCTGCAGTTCAATGGGTGAGCAACCAGCCATGCCTACTTCCGAACTATATAAGCAGTTCCTCCAAGCCTCCATCTGAAACACTTTCTCTTTGCCATCTGGAGGCTCTGTTGATTTGTCTGCTCACTCTGGGCCTGCTGGGCATTGTCTGAGTACTCTCTCCCCATCTAGTTTGTTTGTGCTCTGGACTTTGCTTGGTTTCTGCTAGATATGTTCCTGTGTGTCTCCTCCTTTGGTTAGTATTTGTTTTGCTTCCGGCTGCAGTGTGCTTTCCTGTGTGCTGCTTTATGTTCTCCTGCATTTGTGCCTTGGTTTTGTGTTTTCTTTTGGGGCTTTCTAGTTCCTCTTTATTTGTTCTGTGTTGCTCCTTTGCTGTACTCTGGCTCCCTTTCCTGCCCAACTATCCGGCATCCTCTGTCTTCCTGCATTTGTTATATGTTTCAGCTCCCATTCCAACCCTCTGCTGCTGCTTTCATTTAATGGCCTGCACCTGGTCTCAGCTCTTGCTCTCAGCTAGCAGCTGCAGGGAATGGCAGCAGGTACTACTGCATTCCTGTTGCAGCTCCATGTACATCGTGTGGCTTTTGCTCCATCCTCAATTCTTTCGGGTTTTAGTTTCCTAGTGTCCTGCATCTGCATTGTTAATTTGCGCTACAGGTTTCTAATTGTTGTTTTCTTCCCTTCTATGGTTCTGTGCCTGTGCTCTAGCTCCTTTCCTCTCCAATTTAGCAAGCCCTCTGTTCCCTGCATTTTCCTTTGTATGCTCAGCTCAACCTGTTGCTTTCCTGCCTACCAATCCACCCTCAGTTTCTCGCAATTGTTTGTTTCGGCTCCCATTCTGCCATCTCTGCTGCTGTAGCCCCTGCTGAACCTGCATCATTCTGGTTACCCCATACTGTGCTGTCAATAGCCCCTGCTGGCCCTTCATCATTCTGGTTACCCCATGCTGTACTGTCCGTAGCCCCTGCCAATCCTGAATCATTCTGGTTTCCCTATGCTGTAATGTCAGTTAGCTCCTGCTAGCCCTGATTCATTCCAGTTTCCCTCTGCTGTGCTACCTGTAGCCCCTGCTGATCCTGAATTATTCTGGTTGCCCTGTGCTGTCCTGTTTGTAGCCCTTGCTGGTCCTGAATCATTCTGGTTGCCCTATGCTGTATTGTCAGTAGCCCCTGCTGCATCATTCTGGTTCCACTACACTGTACTTTCTGTAGCCCCTGCTGGCCCTGGATCATTCTCATTGCCCTCTGACGTCCTGTCTGTAGCCACACTGGTCCTGAATCATTCTGGTTGCCCTCTGCTGTCCTGTCTTTAGCCCCTGCTGGCAGAATCAAGTATAAGTGTACTCCAATTATATAGTAATTCTCCATGGGATTCAAACCTGCTTCCATGCATTGTACGTAGAATCATTCATGCACAGTCCCTCTGGGTTTGTTTAATCTGCTTCCATATACTCTGGAGGTCAGCTCAGCTATAGCTGTACATAGATACATAGATACATAGACAGTGTCAGCAGATAAGGGCGTATGGCCCACCCAGTCTGCCCATTTGAGCTTGTAAGTTCAGTTTATGTTTTCCTACAAGTCTGTTGCCCCTTACCCCTGCCCTCCAGAATTCCTTTATGTCTATCCCATGCATTCTTAAATCCAGTGATTGTTTCAGCCCCCACCACTTCCTCTGGCAGTGTGTTCCACTTGTCCACCACCCGTTCTGTGAAGAAATTCTTCCTCACTTTTCCTCTGAATCATCCTAACTCCAACTTCATCCCATGCCCTCTAGTCCTGGAACATCTTTTTCACTTAAAAATAGTGTATTCCTGCACCCTGTTCCTCCCTGTAAGATACTTGTATGTCTCTATCATACCCCCTCTCTCCCTCCTCTCCTCCAGGGAGTACATGTTCAGTTCCTTCAACCTGTCCTCATAGGACTTGTGATGCAATCCATGCACCATCTTTGTTGTCCTCCTCTGAACCTTCTCTACCCTGTCTATGTCCTTATGTAGGTAAGGTCTCCAGAACTGTACACTGTACTCCAGGTGGGGCCTCACTAGTGTCTTGTATAGTGGAATTATGACCTCCCTTTTCCTGCTGGTGATGCCCCTGCCCATGCATCTCAGCATCCTATTTGCTTTACCTGCTGCCTTGTCACACTGTTTCCCTACCTTGAGGTCATCAGAGATGATAACCCCAAGATCCCTTTCCTGCTTGGTGCATGCTATATCCTCACCCCCAACTGATATATTGTGCCAGGGTTTTTGTGCCCCATATGCATTATCTTGCACTTCTTTGCATTGAATTTCAACTGCCAAATCCCTGACCATTCTTCAAGTTTCTGCAGGTCCCTTCTCATTCTGTCTACACCATCTGGTGTGTCTACTCTGTTACAGAGCTTTGTGTCTTCAGCAAACAGTGAAATTCTACCTTCTAGGTCCTGTGCAATGTCACTGATGAAGATGTTGAATAGGATCAGTCCCAGCAGTGATCCCTGTAATACCCCACTGGTCACTCTTCCCTCTGTGAAGTGACAGCCATTTACCACCACCCTCTGTGTCCTGCCGCCCAGCCAGTTACCTACCCACCACACTACTGTCCTGCCCACACCCATATTCCCCAGTTTGTGCAATAGTCTTCTATGTGGCACAGTGTCAAAGGCCTTGCTGAAGTCCAGATAGGCCATGTCCACTGCCCTCCCCTGATCCACCTCCCTAGTCACCCAGTCAAAAAATTCAACGAGGTTGGTCTGACATGACCTCCCCCTGGTGAAACCATGCTGCCTTGGGTCCTGTAGTCCATTGACAACCAGATGTTCCACCAATCTCTCCTTCAGTAGTCCATGATCTTCCCCATTACTGAGGTGAGGCTGACTGGTCTGTAGTTCCCCGCTTCCTCTTTGTTCCCACTTTTGTATAAGGGGACTACATCTGCTGTCCTCCAGTCTTTGGGTACCTCCCCTGTTTCCAGTGAGTGGCTAAACAGGATAGCCAGAGGTTCAGCCACCACCTCTCTTAGTTCTTTAAGGACCCTGGGGTGCACCCCATCTGGCCCCATTGCTTTATCAACTCTTATTACTTCCAGTTCCTTCAGGACCCTTTCTCGTGTAAAGGGACTTGTGTCCATTTCTGCACCATACTTACCCCTTGTACTCCCTTCAGACCCATTACCCTCCTCTTTCTCAGTAGAGACTGAGCAGAAATACCTGTTCAATATGTCAGCTTTACTGTTGTCATCCTCCACGTGGCCCCCATCCTCCCCCTTCAATCTCACTATCCCTCCCTTTGCCTTTCTTTTTTCACTTATGTACCTGTAAAAAGTTTTGTCCCCTCTACCCACTGATTTTGCAATGTGTTCTTCTGTCTGAGCTTTGGCTTCCCTTACTGACCTTCCTGCCTTCCTTAGCTTCTCCTGGTACTTCTCCCTATCCCCTTTTGCCTGTGTCTTTTTGTATTGCCTGAATGCAATCTTTTTGACTTTCACTTTCTTTGCTACCTCTTTGGAAAACCATAATGGTCTCCTCTTCCTTTTCGTCTTGCTAACATGCTTAATGCATAATTCTGTTGCTCTTGTAATCCCCATTTTAAATACTGCCCACTGTTCCTCAACCCCTGATTCCTGCCCCATTCCCCTTAATGCCTCTTTCAAGTATCTCCCCATTTTCCCAAAGTCTCCCCCCCTAAAATCCAGGATACATGTTTCGTGTGGTTTGGTTCTTTCTGTAATTTCAAACCACAATGACTGGTGGTCACTGTTCCCCAGGTGCTCCCCCACTGTTACCCCCATCACACTGTCCCTGTTTGTGAGCACAAGGTCCAGTATTGCCTTCTGCTGAGTTGGTTCCATGACCAGTTGCTTGAGGAAGGAAGTCCAGGATAAATCTGCTCCTAGTTGGTGCTGCTGCTGGGATGCTCCAGTCCACATCTGAAATATTGAAGTCTCCAACCAGTACTACCTCCCCCTTGTCTGCCATCCTTTGGATGGCTAGCATCAGCTCCCTATCTGTTCCTTCCTCCTGGGCTGGTGGTCTATAGACCACACCTGTGCGGATGGCTGGCCCCATTTTCCTTTCCAGCTAACCCACAGTATCTCTCCCCCATTTGTTCCTCCTGGATTCTCTGTGGCCCTTATGTCATTTTCACATACAGTGCCACTCTTCCTCCTTCCTGCCGCCCTGTCTCTTTTCTGAATATGTTGTAGCCAGGTATGGCCATCTCCCAGGCATGGTTATCATTACACCAGGTTTCAGTGATGGCCACAATGTCCAGATCTGACTGCACCATGACAGCCTCCAGATCATCCATCTTGTTGCTAAGCTCCTGGCATTTGCACAGATGGCTTTCCATGATTTGACCTCCTAGACTGTTTTGCTGTTCTACTCAGCCCCTTCCTTGGTTGTCCTTTATCCCTGGTTCTCCTTGCTGTCTGCCCTTCTGCTGAATGTTGCCTTTTCTGCCTATCCACCTCTTGGGCGCTAATCTCCATCATTTGCACACTGCTTTGTAGAGCTAGCCACTCCTCTGGTTCACTGGTTCCACTGCTAGCTGTGGGGGGTGAGCAAGTAGGTACCCTCCTTGCTGGCCTGCCACCCTCTTTTGCTAGTTTAAATGCTTGTCAATGTAGCATTTAAACTTATCATTAAGTGCTTGGATTCCCCTCCAGGATGGATGCAGGCCATCAGGCTTGAACAAACCTCCATCCCTCCAGGTGGATCCCCAGTCACCAATGAATCCAAATCATTCCTCACAGCACCAGTTCTTCAACCATGAGTTAAAGTTCCTGGTGCATACATCCCTATGCTCTCCCTTGCCTCTCGTAGGTAGTACTTCTGAGAAAGTGACAGAAGTAGCTACTTGCTTGACACCCCTCCAAAATTTTCTAAACTCTTCCTGAACTTCCTTTGGCTTCCCACTTGCCAGGTCATTAGTACCTAGGTGGATAATGACATCCAGCTCACCCTCCTATCTTGCCTTCCCAGTGATCCCCAGGATCTTCCTTCCATCCCTCCATGCTGTGGCACCTGGTAGGCACCTCACCTCCCTGTCCTCCCCCTCCTGTGTTCCTAGCTGGATCCCTCTTATGATGGAGTCCCCACCAGGATTCCTTCCTCCTCCTCTGGGGTCCACTGCTTTCCCTGCTGAGGTCACCTCCTTGGCTAACCTCCACATCCTTTCCTTCCACTTCTCTGGGTACCTCTATTTGGTTGTCCCCATTTGCCAGTGTGGCATATGAGTTCTTGAGTGGAATAGGATCTGGGATGTGCCTCTGCCTGACTGCTCTAACCCTCCCTTAGCCCACTGTCATCCAAGTGGTCCTCATTCTCTGCATCCTTTGAGGCAGTTGCATTGGACTGGGTGGTCTCTGGATAGGGATGATGGTACTCCTGACCCAGTTTACTTCCACTCTGAGTCTGGCAACCTCATCCCGCAGTCCAGAGAGATGCATGCAGATAGGGCAGCACCTCAGTGTCCAGAAGGTCTGCCTGAATATGGCTGCCCCCACAGCCACTGCATTGCACCGCTCCCCACTTTATACTGCAATTATACTGTTATTCCACTACTTGTCTGCTACTGAAGCTCTCCTAGTTCCATTTTTATTAATTTACTGTCCTAAAAATCCTGCCACTGATCCTCAGATACTTTTCTTTTTTAAAAAAAGAAAATAAACCAATAAATAAATAAATCAGTGAAAACACTTGTGCTGAGGGTGGGCTTCTTCCCCCTTATGCCCGTCCTACTCCACACTCCTTACTATACCCTGTGTTTAGCTCCTGTCAATCAGATTTAACAGGACACATAATTATGAGTTGGGGGAAAGGGGAGGGGGGCCAAAATTTGCAGCAATTAAGGACAGCAAGAAATACACCACCACTATGTTTTAAATTTTCAACAGCCCAAAAACAATTCTAAGTAAAGACAACAAAGAAAGTACAGTGCCACTAAAAGCTCACAATCTAAGTTTAAAAGAAAAATAGCAATTGCCAGTTACTATAAAGCACTGAATTGAGTATGTTTCCTTCCCCTTCTGGCTTCTTCTGAGAAAAGAAAACTCACTTGCTACCTCAACTCTGACTAAGCCCCACCTCCAGTTATCACGTAGCTGAGGTCAGAGGCCAGACAATTAACACCCCTCACCCAAACTACAGGGTAAGTCAGACAAGCCAAGGCTAAATTTGCAGCAATTAAAGACAGCAAAGAAATACACCACCACTACGTTTTAAATTTTCAACAGCCCCAAAACAATTCTAAGTAAAGACAACAATGAAAGTACAGTGTCACTAAAAGCCCACAATCTAAGTTTAAAAGAAAAATAACAATTACCAGTTACTGTAAAGCACTGAATTGAATATGTTTCCTTCCCCTTCTGGCTTCTTCTATAGCTGTTAACTAGTTTTAATCTGTATGTGGGTCATGGCACTTTACTGTGGCTTCTTTGTTTTGCCTACGTGGAGGTCTGAGGGGTTCTAGTGGAGAGTTGTGGCCATGTGTGGTTCATTTATCTCATGTTCATATACCGCTTTTACCCTGGGACCAGCTGCCTTGTCTCCCTTACCACTGGGAACTGTTGCCTTGTTTCCCTTCCCCTGGCACCTCCTGCAATGTCTCCCTTACCCCTGGAACCTACTGCACTGTCTCATGTATCCCTGGAATCTACTGCCCTGTCTCCCTTTCCCCTGGAACTTACTGCACTGTCTCCTTACCCCTCGAACCTACTGCCTGTCCCCATTACCCTTGGATGTTGCTGCCTTGTCTCCCTTTACCCTCAGAACTGCTGCCTTGTCTCCCTTCCTCTGGGAACTGTGGCCTTGTCTCCCTTACCCCTGGAACTTACTACCTTGTCTCCCTTGCCTCCTACTGCAATGTCTCCCTGACTCCTGGAACCTCCTGCAATGTCTCCCTTACCCCTGGAACTGACTGCAATGTCTCTCATACTCCTGGAATCTACTGCCTGTTTCCCTTACACCCGGGTACTGCTGCCTTGTCTCTCTTATCCCTGGAACCTGATGCCCTGTCTCCCTTTCCCATAGTACCTACAGCCCCATTTCCCATCCCTATGTAAATATGTATGTACCTCTTTTGGCCTTACCTCCTACTGCAATGTCTCCCTGACTCCTGGAACCTCCTGCAATGTCTCCCTTACCCCCAGAAATTGCTGCAATGTCTACCTTACCCCTGGAACCTATTACCTGTCTCCCTTACCCCTGAAATCTGCTGCCATGCCTCCCCTACTCCTGGAAACTACTGCCTGTCTTCCTTCCCCCTGGGAGCTGCTGCCTTGTCTCCCTTTACCCCTGGGAACTGCTGCCTTGTCTCCCTATCCCTGGAACCTGATGCCCTGTCTCCCTTGCCCATAGTACCTACAGCCCCATTTCCCATCCCTATGTAAATATGTATGTACCTCTTTTGCCTTTGAGTCATTATTACTTCACCATCACCTTTGCTTTGCCCATGGAGCTCAGTGTGCTTACTGCCCTTTGGGGTTTGTAATCTGCTCAAACATGTTTATTTTTACTCCGTGGGACTTAAACCAGAGTCTAATGCACGTCTATATTACTTGCCCCACAGCAAATCTGCTTAGCTGCAATTATACCAAGCAATATATTGTTGTTTAAGTGCACTACTGTCCTCACCTACAAAGTCCCCTGCTTATTAAGCTCAGCTACTGCTGGATGCTATTCACTATTTGTACACTGTTTCATCATATTCTGGAAGTCACTTCAGCTACAGCTGTTGCTGTAATCTAGTTTAAAATCTGCATGTGGGTCACAGTGCTTTATTGTAGCTTCTTTGTTTTTCCTATGGCTGAGGACTGGGGAGGTTCTATAGTGGAGTGTCATGGCCCAGCATGGTTCATTACCTCATGGTTATATCCTGCCTTCACTGCAAGAATCCTCCAGGTATTTATGTCACATTTAATTGGCACTCATTGATAGACTAGGTAGCTAACCACACTGACTAAGTTACCATGCAGCTCTCTGCCTGTTATGGCCTGCTCAATTGCTAAAGTGTTTCTCATGCTGCTCAATGCCAGTTATTTCCTGCATTACTGTGTCTGGCCTTGCCATTACTAAAAGTATTCACTTGCTGCATATTGCTTGATATTTTCTACATTACTATGTATGGCCTGCTCCATTGCTAAGAATTTGTTGCAGACGCCTTGTCTCTCAACCATCCCCGACACTCCATTTGAGGGAAAGAGTGAGTTTCCTACAGAGAAAACTGGAGTATTTTCCACTTCCCTTCTTTGGGTTTCTAAATGGCAGTAGCAGAGCCTTCACAAAATACGATCCAAAGCCTGGAGGGAAGGCAATCTCAGCCTTGGATCCCCAGAGATTTCCTCCTCAAAGGTTTTTTCTCCCTTCTGTGCCACAGGTCATATTAGTTAGTTTAACGATATTCCCTAGCTCACTTAGATAGGTTCCACTGTTGGATGGAGATGAATGGTGGCCCTACTAGCCATTCCCTCTCTCCTTAGGAGGCCCCTTGCTGTCATCAGTGCAAGCCCTATTATTGGAGCCATCATGCTAACTTGTGTCTCTCTCACTTATGTTTTATTAAGCTGCCTGTTGCTGTCAGTCTACTTCTCTATCTCCTAGTCATCGCTCACTGCTACAACTCATTTGGGATTCCTTCCTAAGGTACCTTTAGCCAAGGGACACTTCCCGTGGCACCTCTAGGGGTGGAACCCTCTTACAGGGTTCCTTGCTTTCAGTATCTCTACAGGGTGGTAATTCCTACTGAAATAGAGAGTGCAAATGGCAACAAACATTGTTCTACAGTTGCACAAGCATAACATTATTCTGGTTGAGAAAGCCATTGAATTGAAAGGCTCCACCTACAGTTCAATGGTTGAGCAACCAGCTATGCCTACTTCCTGAACTATATAACCAGTTCCTCCCAGCCTCCATCTGAAACACTTGCTTTTTGCCCCACCTTCCTCCCCTCCTCCTCCTCCTCCTCCAGTGGCTCACCTCTCTACTCCCAGGGGGTTCATTCCTAAGGTACCTTTAGCCAAGGGACCCTTTCCGTGGCACCTCTATGGGTGGAACCCTCCTACAGGGTGCCTTGCTTTCAGTATTCCTACAGGGTGGTAATTCCTACTGGATTAGAGAGTGCGAATGGCCACAAATGTTGTTCTACAGTTGCACATGCATAACATTACTCTGGTTGAGAAAGCCATTCAACCATATACACCAGGTGGCTACAGGAAACTATTTTTCTGTACCAATGTCACTTCCATCTCTCCTGATCACCTTAAAATTCTTGTTAATTTCAAGATCCAAGGTTATTGTAATTGTAAGGAACAAAATAGACTACCCTAGATGGTGAAAATTACTCATAATATCCATTAATTGTCACAATAATCCTTCTGTATTTTTAAAAGTTGTGCTGTGTTTCCATGTGATAAGTATCAATCACTGAGCCCCGCATTCCTTCCAGGTGGGAAAGAATGTGTTTCTTTTTTTTTTCCCAGTGCTACCCTTCTTTGCTGTAGTTGCTAAAATAAAATAGATATTTCTGTGCTTTACAGAATGACTTCCATCAGAAGATTCTCTAGTAAATTATGTACTTGCATTCCTAGAACTGCCCCCCATATTCTCAACTGGTTGCACTCAATATGTGTTGTACTTACTACAGTATACGCCCAAAATGTATGTGTGGGTCAGCTCTCTGTGGCAAATTCTTTTTGGCATTATCTAGCATATTGTATTTTATACTTACTCAATTTAGCTGGTGCTCTAAACAAATATAGAACTTGTTCATCAAGCAAATTCCCTTCAGAGTGTAGGTGGGCAACATTAGCAAATTCCGAATTTGTTGAATTTTTGTGAAATGCTGCTAGTTTTGGGGGAATTTTCTGAAATTCTTTAATTAGCCATAACTCAGTCCATGTTAAAGCTAGTATCTGAAATATGGCATGCACATTGTCTGGGAAAGGCCCTGAATGCTTGACAAGTTTTATAATGTTTCGATGAAGGATGGGGATGTTATAGAGGCTCAAAATCTAGCAATTTAATATTCATGTGAAAATTTCTGAAAATATTTCTATGCTTAGAACCTAGCCACCTTTGGAGTTAGACAGTTGAAAACTCAGATGCATACTTTCTTGGAAGATTCATTGAAACTGCAAAATAGAGACTGTAAGGTTTAGCTAAGACCTGCCTCCTGACATGACTTCCAGGGGCTCACTTTTGAACCCAGGTCATCAGCATAGCAACATAGCATTTGATTGCTGGACCATAGTGGTTATCTTAAAGCCTAATATTTAGGATCAGTGAACTTAACAACATTGGTGATATTCTGTTCTCTAGCTTTAAATTTATAGGGGCTTAAAAATTTTACAGTTTATGTAATTGTAAAATGTAATTTGTAGTGTCAGTGTGGTTGTGGGTCAGCGTAAAGGGGTCAGCATGGCTCAGTTGGTAGCACATCAGCCTCTGGGCAGGAAGGTTGTGGGTTCTTGTCCCACGGGTTTGGACTCAAACCTAAATGCTAGCACCTGAGTGCAATATTGGGGGGTGTTGTACTGTTGGAGGGTGCCATCCTTCAGATAAGATGTTAAACCAAGGTCTCTTTTACCCATTCTGGTGCTGTCCTCGTGGGTATCCAGGTGGAAGTAAAAGAACCCAAGGCACTCTTCACCTAAGAGTAGGTAACTTTCCCTGGTGTCCTGGCCAATATTCCCCTTCACATAAAAAAAAAAATGGTTCATGCTATTGTCCAGGCTGTGTGTGGGTGCTGATGTGTGATATGGCTGCCACTACACATTCAGTCACTTCACTACTAGTCTAGCATTGCTTGTAAAGTGCGTTGGTAAACATTGTGTATAAAAAAGCATTATATAAATGCTGATTATTATTCTTCTACTAATTTTAAAATTTCAGAAAGTTTGGAGGCTTATACCTCAGTCACCTTTAGAGCAAGAGATCTAGCACACATATGTATGGCATGGGTAAAATCACCATACCAAATTTGGTACAATCTGCACAAACACTTTTAGTTTACATAGGTAACTGTAATTTTAAAATTTCTGAATGTTTGAAGGCTAATAACTCAGTCATTCTTAAAGATAAATATCTGAAACTTGGTACACTTCTGTATGGGCAGTGGGACAGCCAATATTCTGCATTTGGTGCAGTTTGAAAAAATGCTTTTAAAATTATATGGAAATAGCTAAAATCACAATTTTGGCAACATGTCACAAAATGTTAATGGAAATTCTGTGAGATTTCACAGAAGCGAAATCAGCATTTCACCAGAATTCCACTGGTGGAAGAAAAAATTCACCCATCTCTACTTCAGAGTAACTCCTGAATTCATAAGTCACCATACCAAATGTTGTGCAGTTTGCATAAACACTTTTAGTTTGCATAGTTAACTGTAATTTTAACATTTCTGAATGTCTGGAGGCTTATAAATCAGTCATTCTTAAAGATAAAGATCTGAAACTTTATACACATCTGTATGGGCCAGCGGACAGCTAACATTCAAACTTTGGGGCAGTTTGAAAGAATACCTTTTAAATTAGATGGAAATAGCCAAAATCAGAATTTTGGCAATATTTCAAAAAATGTTCACGGAAATTCTGCAAAATTTCATGGAAGCGAAATCAGCTTTTCACCAAAATTCCACTGGTGGAAGAAAAAATTTTCCCATCTATACTTCAGAGTAACTCTTGAATTTGTAACATGAAAATTAATTGAATTGTGTCTCTGCCATTCATGAGGATGTTATATACAGTATTAAATACTCCTTGCTATTTTAATTGCATACCTACAGTATCGGATTGGCTTTGAAAATGTTTGTACTCTTGTTACAGGCTGTGGAGGTTAGATGATGCATTTATTTTTGTTGAATTAGTTCTATGACTAATCTGAGAAAAGAATAGCTGATTTCCTCATCTCTCAGTTTTTGATATCTCATCAAACTAGATCATATCTGTCTGTCATGGTGACACTAACAAAGCACACTGCACTCTCAAATGGGAGAACCAAATTAACACTGTGACCTAACCACTTAATGCAGGACTGGAGAAACAGAGGGTGCACTGCAGAGGTAGCATGTTCAGGCTCTTATGGGGGAGATATCTGTACTGTTTCTCATGCGTCTCCTGTGATCAATGGTGACATAGGTGTCGTGGATGACCATTGACTTTCACTATGCAGCATCAGTGAGTAGGAGTGAACTCAGCACTGGGGGTGTAGGTAGGTGAGGAGAAACAAGTTACAAACCTATTTCCTCTTAACTGTCACCCCCCACGCCCCCCCATACACACTTGAGGGTTTACCTTCTGAGCTACTGGGTGCTCAAGGCGAGTCCACCAGTGCTGCCTGTGACCTGCAACTGGGGCTGGTATTGGAGGCTAATTAGTGAAGAGGAGCTCAGAATAATCGGATGCTGTGTGTCACTGATGAAAGAAGTACCCTTGCACTTGAAGGGGACTGACCAGATTACCACAGCCATCATTGCTGATACAACTACCCAATCAAGGTTGCAACGTGTGCGATTTCAAAGCTGCTGGCTCCCTTTATTTTCCTTTTTTTTTTTTGCAGAAAAGGGCAATATTAATGTTCTTGACATCCTGGCTCACTTTCTTTAATTTATTTGTCATATCTCTACTTTATTAATCTGATTCCCTTTACTGATTATAATATAATATTCTTTCTTGTATTAAGAAAGTGTTTTAGTAGCTTTAGAGATTATATATTCACCGTACTGTGTTTTTTTCTTTGCTCTTATTGTGGTTGATTAGTGTTTGTTAGTTTATAGTATATTAGCTTTTTATAAAATATTTAGTGTTTGTTAGTTTATAGTATATTAGCTTTTTATAAAACCTTAGTGTATGCATCATTAACATTATTATCAAAGTTATTTGCTTTTTCAGTGATTTCTGGTTCCTTTTAGTTTAAGTTTACTCCACAACCATTTAGTATTGATATCTCTGTATTGTAGCAGTTTGTCCATTTTGCATTTTGGATTGGTTTTGCCATACTATGTATACTTGGATTTATCTGTTCTGACTTGGCATTCAACAATTGTATTGCAAATGTTTGTATTTGGAATGATATTTACAATAAAATGTAATAAAAAAAATGTTGATGCATCTAGATTACAGTATCCAGTGAACTAAAGCCAAAAAGAAAAAAAAAAAGTATCACAACATTTGGGCTAAAGAACTGTTTGTACTTGCAGCTCATCTTTAATTGCCTGTTTTTAAACAACATGGACATCACCATCTTGACAACCCCTGAGCCCAGGACCAGCCAACTGGAGTCTAAAGGTCACAAAGGACTTTCTGAAGCATTCTGGCACAGGGTCAGAGTACTCAGTGCCCATTTTACAACAATGAAAAAGCAGGAACTGTGACTGACAGCCAAATCAATCAGCACCTGGACTGTATGGGTCCTGCACTGGAACCTTCCCAACAGCTAGGTTAGGGCAGTTCTGCTCAGGCATTTGGAGGAGTCAGATGTGCTGAGGAGGAGAAAGCTGAGGTCTTAGGCAGGCTCAGAGACTGCTTGGTATTTGTGCTGTGGAGAGCTGCAGAAGTTCAGTCTGGACTGAATTGTTGTGTATCTGCTTGCTGAGAGCTGCTAAGAAGTGCTGCAGAAAAAGAGAGAGAACTGCAAAAAAGAAGTTGCTGCTGGAGGTGAGGTCAGGAGCCTAGTCTCCAGGTACTTCATTGGTACCTTTACCATGTGTGTGCCAAAGGGTGAGGTGGGGAGCACTTTCGTCTAGGCCTTGTTCACGGCAATGTCACTGGGAGAGCAGAGCCAGAGGTCATTGCAGGGAGCAAGAGTGAGCAAGTCCAAGCCAAGGTCTGCCTCCATCCATGCTGCCTCCTTAAGATCATCTGTACTAGCCTGCACCTAAGGCCTGCTTTGGAGAACCACTCTGTGATCTTGTTCCAGCTCAAATGCAAGCTCATCAGAAAAGTGCTAGCCAAAAGTCAGTTGGGTGGGATATTGTTTGCAAGCTTGCTAAATTGTCTTAAACTCACCACTGCAAAATACTGAGCATCACATTATCAGGCCTGCACCAATTATATAACCTGAGTACCCAGTAGCTATAGACTGCAATGAAGTAATATTATTTTGAAAGTAACTTTCTGGTTAGTAGCTGCATTTACTGTGGGTAGCTCAGGGCCTGACTGTACAGTTGTCCAAAGGGGTATTGTGTGTGTGGGTGCTGGGAAGGCCTGTAACACATCTTTGGGGCCTGTACTTTAAAATCATATTGCTTGCTAGTAACATCGTACAGCCAGACTAACTGCAAACAGTTATTTACTTAATTGCATAACCCATTTTCCTTTCACATGACCAGCTTCTAGAAAAATAAAATCCTGTTGTTATTTTTGCAATTTTGGTGTGTGAGCATATTATTAGAGATCTACAATAACTGATGCAAATGTGTGTTTTTTTAAAATTAAAGTTTGGGTACTAGTTGATCTCAGGGAGGAGTCTCATAACCTGTGGGGAGGTGAGTTGGTACTACATCCCAGGAGGCAGTATCATACTTTGTACTCTGGCCCACTTATCTTTCTTTTGGTATAGGCACCACTCTGTTCCCTTTTTCCCTTTGGAACCAAACTCCCCCATTAATGAGTTTAATGAGCCCAGGCCCCTTAACCATGTTTTTGGCCCCTACAGGAGCAAGTCAGGGATCGTATCTGTGAACAACATCTGTATGGTGACCATGTTATATAACCTTTTCTTATCAGCCTGGCTCCTAGCCTTACAGTACCTTCCCCATGCACATTATATCCTGGAGGAGGTAACCTTTACTGTGGGGGAGAGGTACAGGCGTGGCAGGCATTAGGGCAAGGGTTGGCAGCAGGACCAGATTAAGGTTATCAGGGGCTCTGGGTTCAAATATAATCTGGTGCCTCTCCATCAACAGGACCATTCCCCTTAGGGATCATTCCACAAAAAGCTTCTGGCTGTTCTGCATATGCAGATATCTGGGAGAATCTGTGGCATGCCCTTTCATATGTGATGGGCACCAGCATGGCACCCTATGCTTTCATGTAACTGAATGTACACCCTGCACACCAGCCCTCATAGCCTCCTCAGAGGGTTGTGGGCCATTCCATCTGGTAGCAGAAGTAAATGTTGTAAATATTGTACAGTTATGATGTGGATATGGCAGTCATTTGTTGAATGCCATATTCCACTGTGCCCTGCTCCATGCTGCATCAGAGATCCACCAGTGAACTGGCCTGAGCACTCAAATGGATGCTCAGAGTCTGGCACAGCTCCACTCCCCCACCACTCCCTGTCCCCATACACAGCTCTACACTAGTGGGCAGGGGCTCTAGATGCAATCCAGTCAAGAAGGAGATGGGCATCAGAGTGTGGACTGCCACAGTCAGGATATGTTCAAATTGAATATATCCCAGTAGGGTTTGTGGATCAGGCCCCCATCTGTTATGTTCATTTTATATCACCATTGATAAGTGAACTGAGATTTTTGATTAAACAAACAATGTTTTTAGTTATGAAGAAATCTGTCAGCATCTGACCCTTCACAAGATCACTTGTTGATCCATAGCATATGTATGTTTCTGCGATTCACTGAGATACTTGGATACGGCTACTGACTCCATGTTTCTAATATCGTAATTTTATACAATTTTTAAGAGCCCACGAGTGGCAGTACACAAAAGAATCACACTGACTATGTGCAGCAATTATATCACCAAAGAATAAAAATAGTTATCATCCAGGCCACTGGAAAATTGCAGAAAATTTTATCCAAAATATGCAGAGATGTTTTGCAAAAATTGCAGGGAAATTGCGGGGGTTCACTATACATCCCTAGTGCTCCCTAATACATATTTTATTGTTTACTGCAGCATGTAGTGATCACTTTAATAGTTAGATACGTATACTGCCACTTGTATATGTAATCAATATGAAGAAAGGTTTGTTTTTTTAAATGAATTGTAAAGCAATCATTATGTAGCATATTTTCTAAAATCTAAAGACATCTAACTCATGCAGTGCTGACTAGATTCCATTTAGTGATTCACAGTAGGTCAGTATTGAATAAATCCTGAAACAACATATTTTGCTAGTTCAACAATTATTTGCTTTGGTGAAAGAAAAAAAAACTGATAACTGATGTGCCTAATAATGTTCTAGTAAAAAAAAAGAATTTATATTGGCCAGCCCGACAGCACAGCAGAAAGATTCACCGCTGCGATCCCAGTGACCCAGGTTCAGGAACGAACTTGGGTATCAGAGGGCCAGCCAGGGGCAGAAGGCTTGAGAGCATCTGACAACTGCTTGCCTTCTCCCAAGGGGAGGGAGGCAGGGTCTGTGGCTCAGCACTTGCTGACTCCTGGTGGAGGCTGGGAGAATAGCAATGTGTCAGGCCCCATTGCCTAGGGGAGCATAATGGACATCAGTGTATGCCCTGACGTCAGTGGTACATCAAGCTCCTGCAGGGAGAAAAGGAGGAAACATGTTCCCCAGCTGACCGGATGATGATTGCTGGCCCTTGCCACTGTGAAAAGCCCCAAACAGCCAGACCACCTCAGCATCACCCTGGGCTGAGTAGTGCACTGGCCAGTCCCCACTGGTGCCTTCCCACTCGGAGGGAGGTGGCCCATCCGGTGAAGGGTTATGCCGGGTTACCTGGGGAGAGCTGCGATGTGAGGTGGTGGCTGGCAATGAGGATGAGTGCCAGCGGGGTCCATGGTGACCCAAAGGAGTTGCAGGTCAGGGAATCTGGGAGGAACAAAAATAATTCGTATGTTTTGTTAAAACAACTGCTGTTCTTAATCAACACTCAAGTACAAACATTTTAAAATCACATGATAAAAGTATTAAATCATACCAATAGCTTTTCACTACATCATACAATAATGTTTAATGGCACTTTTGTTTTACTTAGGTTGAAATGCTTGACCTATTTAAACCAGCTTTTTTTCAGAAATGTTTTTTTTGGGGTAGACTTTGTATGTAAGCATGTAGTTGTGGCAGATTATCAAGTATGGATCACTGTCATCAACCCTTTCATAAGCACATTCCAGTTTATAATCAGCAGGACCATCCAAACTCCTTACACATTTGAATCAAAATCCATTCAGAATGCATGTATGTATACAAGGCAAACCTACCCTACCACTCAAAAGCAAGCACTGTAGTTAATGTTCCATTTAGCTGAATGGGGCAGTTTGCACCATTTCTCACACCTATTGTTCCAGTCTCTATGGCAGCAGAAAGTTTTCTGAAAGTCTGCTTCAACACACATTTTATGTGCTCAAGTGTACATATGCATGACAAGAGGATTTTGAAACCAAACCAGTGAAGTCAGTCACATGAAATCAGTCACATTGGACTTCTCCTTGCCTCACACTGTGCTGTTTTGGCCAAATCCCAGTCAATTCATTCATATATCTGGACTGTGTAGTACGGTATGGGCTGCACGCCTATTGGCTCACGCTGTGAACCAATGGGCATGCAGCCAACTGAGCTGTCAGTCGGTGGGTGGCGGGGTGGCAGGTGGGTTGGGTGCTGCCGCCCACTGGCTGACCGGGGAGCGGGCGGTGGGGCTCAGTGGGTGGGTGGGAGGGGGGTACACTAGACCACCAGGGTAATAGGTTGTCTTTATGTTTTACAGATGCCCATGATCGGGCAGAGTGCAGTCCACTGGATCACCAGGGATATTGGCAGAGGGTGTTATTATACCGATGCCCATGATCAGGCACATAGCGGTCCACTGGACCACCAGGGATATTAGACGAGGCTTTTTTTTGGGAGACAAATGCCTGCGATCGGGCACATAGCGGTCCACTGGACCACCAAGGATATTGGGGGGGGTTTATGTACACAGATGCCTGCGATGGAGCATGGGGGGGCGCCGCCAGGTGCGGCAGGAACTCGGGTGGCCACCCACAGGTGGCAGCTGCCATGTTGCGCCCTGCAATGTGGCAGCTCACCTGTGGGTGGCCATCATCTGTTCCTTTTTTTTTGGCTTAGCTTTGTGTAGGCACAGGTAGGGGTTGCACATGCATGGTTCTGCACATCCCGGGCTGAATATCGGGCTGTGCAGGTTGTACATGGGCATGCCTGTGCCTGCATATTACTGATGTGCTCGGCGCGCCGGAGTTTGCGGCACACTTTTCTTTGAATATTGTGCCGGGGCGCATCAGTGGGTTGTATGTGGCGCAACACTGTTGCACCATGCGCAACCCTTTTGAATATCTGGGCCACAGAGTTCTTCTTCAGAAGGAAAATGGCATGTTTCTTCAAAAGAGCTCACTTTAAAATACCAATTTTAAATAAAAAATTAAATTTAAAGTACTTTAAAATAATGTGATATCATTGATAAAGGTTTGTACACTGAGTGATTGCAAAGGATAACTACAATAGACATATAGTATCTGGGTGGGTGTTGGTGTCACAGGCTACACCCCTTCTGCTGTATCAACAGGCCCACCCTATCCCACTCAGCATCTGCCGTTTGCCCTTATTAACTCCTGTCCAGTCTCTAGTCTGCATGACCTTGTTCTTATCATCATTCCTTATATAAACAGATCAAGAACTAACATTAATTTTAACTGAAAAACACACAGTAGCTATGAGTTAAACAATTTTCTAAGTCTTTCCCTTCAAATCCAACTCACCTTCCATTAGTCCCCCATCCTTTATGCCAGCTAGTCCATTTCCATCCCAGCTTATTCCTTCTAACTCAGATTCACCTTGTGGGAGTCAACAACAGTCCTTTATCCCTGTCAATCTACTCCAGTACTGTTCCATTCTTTTCACATCATGGTTATTAGTTTTTAGCACAGCTTAATGGTGATGGGGGGCTTTCAAATTCAAGTAGACCTGCTGTGGCCTGCATTTTATTAAAAGTTCAACAAGTGAATTTCTAAGCAACTGGGGCTAGTATTCACATAACAAAAGCTTGAGTACAAAGCCATCGTGTCTGAAAATAGGCAAATTTTTGTCTAGTGCACTCTACCCAGTCAAAAAAAACTAAATAAATACAGGATAGCAAAATAAACTTAAAAACCATAATTATATTCCCTTCAACTGTTTTTAAAACAAAAGGAACAGCAGGCAACTGTTTAGCCACTGGATTTTTTAGTCTCTTAAATACATGGTTAGATCTACAGCAGATGTAGAAAACATTTTCTTCCATGGGTGAGTGGGAGCCATGTATATTCCCTGCATATACTTACAATGTTAATAAGTAACACTCCACAACTTAGTTAAGGATAATGAATCTAGCCACAGTGGAGTTTAAATTCAAGTAGGCTGGTATAAAGGTAGCCTTATATATTTTGGGGCTCCAACATGATTAGACATGGGGGCCCCACCCCTCCACTGTGGCAGGCATCTTCCTGTCCCTGTGATGTACATTTAAAAGCTCCTGACCAGGGTCCCAATTCACCAAAAATCACAAAGGCAAAGCAAAGTTTTGCATTGTGCTTTGCAGATGCCCAGGCATCCAAAATGACTATTGACAATTGGATAGTACTCCGCACTATCTGACTGTGTATAGGGGTAATCCGAGGCAGTGGTAACCCTAGTATCACCAGCACTAGCCCAGTAATGCCACCCCGGCATGCAGGCAGGAGCATGGCCCCGCATTGAATAGCGTAGGGGCACTATTTCCTATTCACAAAGGAAATCATGCAAATGAGCCAATTGGGCATGCAAGGCATGATGTGGCAATTTGCATGCCCATTATGGGCTCATTTGCATAGGCTGCGGTTAGTGTAGTGCACCTCCCCCATTACCAATAGCTGACCCCATGAAAAATAAAACAACATCTCCCTGGTGGTTCAGTGGTCCCTCCCTTTCTCTGATCACTGATTGCCATCCCGTTGATCATAAAGAATATGTCCCCAGTGGTATAGTGGTCCCTCCCCTTCCTCCAATAGCCAATCACTGTCCTGTAGATGAATAAAAATATGTCCCTGGTGGTATAGTGGTCCCTCCCCTTTCACCAATCACTGATCACCATTCTGTAGATAAATAAAAACAGCTCTCTGGTGCTGTAGTTGTCCCTTCCCTTCCCCGATCACTGATCGCCATCCTGTTGATCATAAAAAATATGTCCTGGGGATCTAGTGGTCCATCCCCTACCCGATCCCACTCCCAACATCAGAATCACTGTTCCATGGTGTTCAGTGGTCCCCTCCCTCTCCAATCACTAGCCCAATATCAAAAATAAAAGATGTCCCTGGTGTCCAGTGGCCCCCTAACCCAAAGTTATGCTTTTACATAGAAATACAATGCCCTGGTGGCTAGTGGTCCCACCCCCCACCAATCACCCTCCTGGTATATTTACATGTTGTTTCTGATGTCTACTGGTCCCTCCCCCCACCTGAGAAACTGCCCGGTATATTTACATGTTGTCCCTGGTGTGCAGTGATCCCCTGCATAGGCAATATAACCATATCCCTGGTGGTCTAGTGAACCGTCCCTCCCTACTGAACACCAGGGACAACATGTAAATATACTGGGTGGGTGATCAGATCGGGGAGGGACTGCTAGCCACCAAGACATTGCGTTTTTTGTCAGGCATGGCTTTGCATTGGGGGGGCACTGGACGAGGGACATCTTTCCTTTTTGATAAAGGGCTGGCAATTGGTGAGGGAGTGAACCACTGGACACCAGAAAATAGTAATTTTGATGTGGGGAGAGGGATTGGGTGGGAGGATGGACCACTACACCACTAGGACATATTTTGTATGATCAACAGGATGGCAATTGGCAATCAGGGAAGTGGAGGGACCACTATAGCACCAGGGATATATTTTTATTCATCAACGGGATGGAAATCAGCAATCGGTGAAGGGGAGGTACCACTATACAACCAGGGACATATTCTTATTCATCTATGGGATGACAATCGGTGATTAGAGAAAGGAAGCAACCACTATAACACCAGGAATATATTTTTTATGATCAATTGGATGGTGATAAGTGATGGGACCGGCCACTATACCACCAGGGTCATATTTTTTCTGATCAATGAGACAGTGATTGGTGAGCAGGAAAGGGGAGAGACCACTGGACCAACAGGGAGATGTTATTTTCTTCATCATGGGACCAGCAATCAACATTGGGGGGACCATTAACCACTATGGACTGTTTATTTCTCAGGATGGCAATTAGTGGCCTTGGGGTGGTACAGCAGTAGCTCCACAAGCCACTAAGGTTGGGCAGGATACCTCCTGGTCTCAGTAAGCTGTGTTTACTCCATGCAAGGGGACCACTCCAAAGGCCCAAGTGTTGAGCAAATGGTTTGCAAATTGAGCAGGACCAATATTCACATACCCGGCCCCTCACTTGTATTGCAGCCCCTCTACACTTTGCCCTGGCACAAACTTGGCTTAAGTGAATACCAGCTTAGCATAAAACCCAGTCTGCACTGCACAAGCTGGGTTTATGCTGGGGTAAAGTTTTGTGAATCTTGCCCCAGCTCATTGATTCCCCTTTTGTACTGCTTCAACAGGGCAAAGCAAAACAACTAATTAATTACAAAACATTTACATCTCAAAGACTGATACCTTGCACTGGGTCAGACTGATGATGGTTTCTAAGATGCCCCATGCAGGGCACATAGATGTGAACTTTACAAAAAAGCTGGGTTGGATAAGACTAGAGGAGCATAGTAGACTCCACTGTCTTACCTATATGTACAACTGGTATGGAAATAATGTTTAAGGTTTTATATATATATATATGTTTGTGTAATAGATAAACCACTCTAGGATGTGTGGTTGCCCTCTGATATACACACGAGGCATGAGCTGGAGTAAATCAACTACAGGGTGCATATATCAGAAGGCGACCTCACACCTAAAAGTGGTTAACTATCTTATAAAACAGTAAAATTGATTTGATGTGGGGTGAACTGCAGGTGTGTGGTCACGCTTTGATATACGCATGGTCATGTGATGTGTTTCAACCAACTAGATGATTCCTTATTCTTACCATTATATATATATATATATATATATATATATATATATATATATATATATATATGACACAGAAGTATAAAGGGTTCAATAAGGTTAGCGGGTAGGATTTAATTTTTACTACCCAAAGAAACCTGGAGGTGGGTAGATCACATTTCTATTATTTGGGACCTAATTCTTGGAACCATGTCCCAATCCATTTGAGGCCAGCAGAAAGAAATACTAGTTTGTGCAACATCAAAAATGTGTATATTGAACAGACAAAAAAAAAATGCTACCTTGTTGCTGAATAACTGACACAGGATGACAATCAGGTTATCTTAACATAGAAAACTGAATATCAGGCATACTGTGCACCAGTATTATATAAAAATTGTACTGAATGAAACTTGTCTATTGTGAACATGCATATATTGTGAACACATTTTAAAATATTGTAGATGCTATTACGGGGAAAGACCTTGTCTTTGTGAATATGTTGTAGGATATGTACTTGAAGTTTGTATTGTATGTAATAAGGTGTATGTGCATGGGACTTCACTGGAAACCAGCATTTGTCAATGCTGAATGTTGGCTGACTGTTAAACAATTTGTTTTTTGCAATTCTGACCCAAAATTTTGAAGATACTTGTTTTAGAATTCGCCTTATAGACATAACATGTGCCATTTATAGTGTATTGGCCAAAATGTCATTTCACACCAGAGAAGTGAAAACACATCTTGTGCAGGATTTTAAAAAAAGACACATCACATTTATGAGGTTGTGTGGAAAAATGGCTATGTTGAAAGGCTGGAGTCAAAATACTGAAAATGGGTGAAGTTATGAGTGAACATTGAAATGGTGCAATGTTAAATCACACCTGGGCATTTTACCATATTTGTACACCAAATGTTCAGCATAGCCTTCCTACTAGCCCACCTAATGAATCCAATAGGTAAAAATTTTAAAATCCCTGAAAAAACATAATTTCTCACCACAGGTACGAAAGTACATTTTGCATAGGATTTAAATAATGACAGTTGTCACATTTATGATGATCTGTGAAGAAACGGCTATGTTAAAACTTTGGGATCAAAATATTGAAAATTACCAAAGCTACAAGGCTGCGTTGGTATATTTCAACATAGGCTAATAACTTTGTTGTTTTGTAATATTTTTGCCCCAAATTTTCAACGTAGCCTTTTTATGACCCCACCTCATGAACAAGTACAAAGAAAATGTTCAACTTCTGCTGAAATGGTGGTTTCGCACAGCGACTTTGAAATCACCTTTCAGGACACAAAAGCACATTTTTCCTAGGATTGGAAAAATTGCAGCTGTCACATTCAAGAATTGCTATGAAGATAAGGCTATGTTGGAAATTTGGAATCAAAATATTGAAAATTACCAGAGTTATGAGCCTTCATTTGCAAATTTCAACATAGGCTCATAAGGTTTTTTTTTTTTTTTTTAATATTTGTGCCCCAAATTTTCAACATAGCCTTCATATGACCTCACCTGATGAACAAGGGCAGAAAAGATTTTCAGCTCCTGCCTGAAAAGTGATTTTGCACAGAGATTGCAAAATCACATTTCATGACAGATTTGCCTAACATCACTGTAATTGTTCATGAGGTAGGGTCGCAAAAAAGGTATGTTGAATATTTGGGGCAAAAATATTAAAAAATGGCTAAGTTATGCCACTAAGTTCAAATTGAAATGCATTAAACTGCATACCTGATTTCCTCAGTTCGTGGTCTGGCTTTGAAGAGTGAAGACATCTCTGCAGTCTGGAGAAGATAACAGTGTCGTACCCCTACTGAGTAAGTAAGGACTTGGGAGGTTTGCTGAGTGAGAGGGTCGGGTGGGAGGACTAACGGCACAACAGACAATGATGGACAGTTTTCTGTTTTACAGGTAACATACAAATACAATAAACCAGTCGCATAGAATGGTTTCTATTAAACAACTGTGACTCACTGCACTGCCCATTACAGTCTGCTCCTTCACACTCTTGACATTTTCCAGATTTAACACTATTGCACATTTACAGTAAAACCTAACAACATTTTGAAATACAATGGCCTTTATTTCTAGATTGTATAGTCTCTGCCTTTATTGTACATCATACATGAAAATACCATGCTGGAAACATAGCAGCTAGAAACCTAAAATGTAGCTGTGCTTTTTTCTTTTTGTGTATTTTCTTTTTTCCCGTATGTGCTGCCACTCCAGCCACTCCTTCAGGCTTGCCAAGGCCATATACCAACCCATCTTGTTCCCCGAGCCTCCATTCTCTTATCGTAGCCATCCCCCAGGATAACCCAGCCTAACCCTTTGCCAGATGTGTCCCTCTCTTCTGAGGGGGAAGGCGCCAGCCAAGGGGGAGCAGACCAGTGCAACACTTGGCCCCGGGGGTACTGCTGAGATGGATGGCTCTGTCAGGATATCAATCGCATCGGAGAGCCAGGCAGCCATCATCTGGCTTAACATGAAGCCATTTTCACTGTTCTGGTGATGTTCCCGCCTATGTTGCATCTGCAGTGCTTCTGGTCTCCACTGGAGGCCACTGCAGAGTGACACCATCCCACTACCCACCCCAGGAGAGGAGAGCAGTCCTCCGGACACTCAATCCTCTCCTTCCCCTGCCAGCCCCTTGTGTCCCAAGTCCGTTCCCGAGCCCAGGTCACCGGTGTGGTTTAAGGTATGGCGCCAGTGCCTCAATCTTCCATGCCACCGGGCTGGCCAGCTGTGCTTTTTGCTAATTAAAGGTTGGCCTGTTTGCATGATAATGACCGTGTACTAGTTTTATGGATATATTTTTTTTTTACAAGCAAGATCACACTCCTGGCACACTGTTTAATTTCCTTGTAAATGTACATTATTGGGATGTGTGTATCCTCTAAGGTAGAGCATCATTGCTGGCTGAAATACAAAACTCACTTCAGTCTCTACTACTGGTAAGAAAATTAGACCTTCAAACGTGAGACTGAACAACAGTGACCATAGCATTTTGATAAACTGATTCTGTATCAGTACTTTTAGTGGTACTGCAAGGTGTGTACACCATTTCTCCATCTAGCTACATAACTGCATTTTGGGCACATAAACAATGCTGATGCAGAGTTCTGGACAGTCATGGTATGACATTCCTGACTTGAATGTTGAGCATGTCAACATGTAGACTTGTTCTCTCATAGGAATTAAGGAAAATATCTCAATGACAATGACTCCCTCCCTCAAATACATAAATACAGTAGTACTTTTGCAAAAAACTCCACAACCCTACCAGTTCTCCTCACCATATTAAATATTTACTGGAAATCAATATAACTGGGACTGACAATTACACTGTCTGTGAAATGCTGTGTTCTTTTGTATTTAAAATAGCAAGTCAAAATGCAATGCAAATGTGGTAAAGTAGCTATCTTTTATTTATAAAAGCAACACAGAAAAGCAGGTAGAGGTTTGTCCCCAAATGACACATTGAAGTGAAATTTCATTCCAGGTCATGTATTTTTCATGTGTATCTAACTCAACTATATGGACTCAAGTGGAAATAAATGTAATAAAGAGCACTCTAAGTTCAAAACTCCATTGAAATGCATTAAATCACATGCCTGATTTCCTCAATTTGTGGTCTGACTTTGAAGAGTGAAGATGTCTCTGCAGTCCAGAGAAGATCATGGTGTTGAACTCCCTCTGGGTAAGTAAGGGCTTGGGGGGGTGCTGAGAGGGAGGGTCAGGTGGGAGAAAACATGGGGTGCCTGCAACATACATTGAAGGACGGTTTGCATTGTTACAGGCAGTCAACATAAATAAAATAAAAAAGTTAAAAACTATGAGGGAGAACACTGGGGGGGTTGGGCACCTCCTGTGTCAGTGTTATGTTTGTTGGGGGGGGGTTGCTCAGAGGACGGGTAGGGTGAGGGGGAGCAGTCACAGTGGCTCCAGCTGCAGACATCGAGGGATGGTTTTCTTTGTTACAGACAACAATATAAATAAAATTAAAAAAGGAAAAACTATGAGGGACAACATTGTGGGATCAGGCACCCCCAGTGTCAATGTTATATTTGGGGGTGGTGTATGGATGGGTGCTGAGAGGGAGGGTCAGGTAGGGGGAGGGAAAGAAACAGACTTCAATGGACGTGTTTTTTTTTTTTGTTACAAGACAAGACAAAGGAACAGGACTCCTTTGAAAGCCGATCAGCTGTTTGCTGCCAGCGTCATGCAAATCAAAGGACCAAAGTCGTATCTGATTGCTGCAACTTCAGTCCTTTGGAATGCAAAAAGTTTCAGCCCACAAAGCAGGCAGTAATGACAGGATCACATCCCATGATCATTGGTACAGACTGCCAAGTCCTTGCTTTTGTGAACTACAATGTGCTCAGCAGTGACACCCCCGAAATCCCCTATCATTGCCACAAAACGTTGGGTGCACAAGCGCAGCCAACATAATGAGCTTTGCTCAATTAAGTATCTAATTCATACAATGAATAAAATATTTTACTATGATGACTACTACTACTACTACTACTAGACTGTGAGCACTTTCAGTTGGGGACCCCACTGGCTGCTGGAACTGAGGGTGCCTAACTCATGGTCTGGGCAGTCAACATCAGGCAGAAAGAAATGTATAAAGCAGCTGCAGCAGTGCTCACACCTCCCTTAGACTGGTTACTGCAGCTAGGAAATGGGGCTTATATTTTAAGAGCATTAAAACATTTATTTGATTTGAACCTGGTACCACAGTTACTGCAGGCAGATCAGATTTACTTACTGGGTCGGCAGATAGCTGGGTATGTAACTCAGAGGTGACAAATTACTTAATGGGGTGTTAATTGGAGCTGGAACAGTAATGCTTTGTTACAGAGATTAGGCTGAAGTGTCCTAGGCAAGAATGATCACAAGTTAGATTGGCTTAGCCTGCTTTCTGCTGCCAGCATGATCCACTCAGGGCTGGGAGCCCTTGTCAAGCATGGATCTTGTTAGCCTATGCCTTAATCCAGCCTTGGGTAGTAGCAAAAGGGTCCTCTAAAGGTGCAGAAGCAAGTCTGACTGAGGAGCTGGCCTGAAAAGGGTCAACAGCAATAAAAGAAAGGTAAAAGAGTATTGGAAAAATATCCATGATGTCTCTTACCTGGAAGTATCTATGCCTGTCTCTCCACTATAACTTATATGGGCCCCATATCAGAGCTCTGCAAAATGCAGAGTACTGTCAATGGAATTCTGGTGGAACAGCAAGTCTGCTTCTGAAAAGCTTGATGAAATTTTGTGGTGAATTCTATGGAATTTCTTGAAGTGAGCTTCAATTTTTTTTAAAGTAATCCTTGGGTGTTTTTTTTTTTATGGGGCCCCCAGTTGGTCTCATCATCCTCGCATCCCTCTGATCCGGCTTCCCTCTGACCCATGCCATCTCCTACTGAGGGCAACCACCGATTACCCCACAGCTTATCCCCTGTGGCGGGGCAGCAGGGGTCGACCAACTCCCCCACCACAATGGATCTGATCATGGTGGTCCCCTCGGAGCGGCACGGGACAACGAAGATGGCCATCAAGCCGAAACAGCTGGGCTCCTTGTACATGTGTCCGCATGCAGTGCGCCCACCAGCTGCCCAGCCTACCACCCCATTCGACTAGGCCAGATGTGCCGATACCCAGCCTCCACTAGGTGTCAGGCTATGCTGGACACTGTACCCCGACCCACCGTGGGAGAGGAGAACAGTCCATAGGATGCTCGATCCACTCCCTCCCCTGCTGACCCCCAGCAACCCAAGCTTGCTCCCAAACCTGGGTTGCTGTCATGATGCTAGGTAAGGCATCCAGTGCCTCAACCCTCAGTGTCACTGGGCCAGCTCATCCTTGGGTTTTTAATGTGAACTGCAGTTTTATTTGTTAAAATGCAGAAACATGTTCCGCGCAGAAAAACAGTGGAAACTATAAAATTTTGCTATGGTTTGAAGAATTTTGTCTAACTTTGTGAAATGCTGCAGTTTCCATGATTTTTTAAACTGTCGGTACTATTTTGCTTCATATTTATTTATTTAGTTTTTGTTGATTCGATAAGTGCACTAGACAAATCCTGCCTATTTTCAGGCACGACCTGGGGGAAGGGGATACAGATGAATGCCAACTGACCTTGAACCAGATTAAGCAGCATTTTACAATTCTACACAGCACAATCCCATAGACAATTGCAAAGGGATGTGTAGTGGTCACTTTGACCATTTTGAACCTCACAATGGCTTGCAACCCCATTGAAATATGCTCAAAGGGAGGTTGCAGCACTTCAGAGAGCATTTGCAAAGTAATCCATGATATACAGTGAAAGGAGTTGGGTCTGCCATGCAAAGATCCCACAGGACCATGCAGAGAGCACGGCATGCCAGTATTCCAGTAGAAGCACCTAACAAACTTCCAAGCATGTCAGAACTGTAATAGAAAGGCAGCCAGTGAGATGGGGGGAAGGGGTCATTGTAAAAGCAGCAACTGGGAACTAGTGTGATGGCATGAGAAGAGAATCCTTCAATGAATGCACATGTCAGCCACTGTTCTGTGCAAACAGGCTAAGGAGTTGAGACCTCTGAATGGGTGTGGGATCAACATAGTATCAGATTAATTCACTAGTAATTTGGATAATAACCTATGCCACTTGTTCTAAAACCATCAGTAAGGTAACATAGGTCAGGGGGGGCTCTCCTTTCACTTTGGATTCACAGAATGGTACTGTGCCATAGGACTGGAAGTATGCTACTCTACGTCTCCATGAAAGTCACTAGCCAGTATGTTAGTGAGTGCTAACCCAAGCTGCATCAATTAACATTTGGAGAAGTCTGTTGAAGAGTGACAGTTGCAACGGGGACCTCATCCTATGCTTCCAGTTTGTGAATAGTACCAAAAGATGATTGCACAGTGGGGTATTGTGCCGTTATCCTTTACAACTGAGAATGGGGCCATATTTTGTTTTGTAAGATTTTACCACGTTTGTAAGTTCCCTGCATTTGCAAGCTAGAAAAGTAGAAGAAGAAGAAGAATCAGCATTTAATAACTCTTTTTATACGCAGTGTATCCCAAAGTGCTTTAGAAGCAATGCTAGACTGGTAGTGAAGTGACTGAATGTGTACTGGCAGCCATATCACACATCAACACCCACCCACACCACACCCACACACAGCCTGAACAATTGCATGAACCAGTTTATGGGAAGGGGAATGTTAGCCAGGATACCGGGAATGGCCCCTACTCTTTGCGAAGAGTACCCCTAGTACAGGAGATACATTTTAAAGTCATTCCATGTTTCCTAGTTTTTCTTAAGGATTTAAACCAATTGCATAAAAGACTTCACAATTAAAATCTATATCTGTCTACAAGCAACCCCCCAACCCTTGAGTTCAGACATTGCCACCACTGTACACTGCCACACGGGCCTTGGATATCATCTTTTCCCTCATCACACATCATTGTCAATATGAACAGAGATCAGTCATCCTGTGTTCCACATGATAGTTTAGTAATGTGCTCAGACATGCAGTTGGCACTAGTCTGAGACCACCCAATTGTGTTTATATGTGCCTTGAGTTAGACTTGATCTTCCCTAAGGCAAAGGAGGGAGTATCAGATCACTACAATAATGCAACTGAAAATACTGCCGTGATAATTAGATACAGTGTTGTGCAGACATCATGTAACTTGGAGACTGCTTATTCCCATAGATATTATCCATTTTGTTCCTTGTGTTAAAAGTCAGGTAGCAGCTGCCCAGGTTTACAAAAAGAGATATATCATACTATGAGATGTAACTGGTCATACAATATGTAGCTTTGAGACCCTAGAAATCTCTGGTTCAGTCCACTGAATAATTTGTTTCCTAGTTTGAGGACCATAACCCACACTTGTGAAAGGGTAAGGTATATTCCAAATCATAAAAGAAAACATTCACGCAATACTGTACCTCTCAAATGTCCCTGATTTTCAGAGGCATCCCTGATTTTGCCTCAGA
This sequence comes from Neoceratodus forsteri, assembly GCA_016271365.2. Lineage (NCBI taxonomy): Eukaryota > Metazoa > Chordata > Ceratodontiformes > Ceratodontidae > Neoceratodus > Neoceratodus forsteri. The sequence goes on along the minus strand of CM028133.1, from coordinate 589,684,648 downwards.
ATGTTTCTCTTTTCCCTCCTAACTTGTGTGTTTCCAAGTCTGAACAGCATAGATCATGAGCACAAAATAATGTGAAACATTAAAGTTACAGACTTACTCTTCTCCAGAGATTACATTTTATAATAGGTCTCCTTTTCTATCGGCTTCCTTAGTGCATAACATCAATTTTTATATTTGCTTGTGCATGCATAGCAAACATATTTTTACAGTAGCGGGCTTCAGAGGCATGTTATTGTTGATGGGTGGAAACATTTTGTAGTTGAAAGCAGGAAGACATCCATATCAGAGAGCAGCTGCATGGTTTCATCTACAGTGCATGCCCTGTAGCCAGCTAAGCACCATCATGTTCAGCCTGCTTCTTGTCCTTCCCCCCAAATCTGATGGCTTCCCCAGTGCTCCCTCTGTAAAACAATCCCAGCCTCGCAATTTAGTCCACCACCCTCCTGATTGCTTCCCCAGTGCCCCTTTCTGTAAACATAAGCTCCCACCCACTGCCACTTATCCTGACCATCTCCTCATTGCTTCCCCATGCCCTGTTTGTAAAAATAAACTCCCACCCACTGCCAAGTATGCCACCCACCTGACAATAACTTCCCAGTACCCTGTTTGCAAAAATAAACTCCCATCCACTGTTAATTATCACCTCCACCTTCCAATTATTTTCCCAAGTGCCCCATATGTGTAAACCAAGGAAATCATCCAGCAACAACTTTTGGCCTCCCATGCTCCAACCCCACCACCCTCTCAGCAAGTTCCACCCTACCCCCACACCCCTTACTTACCTATCCAGTCCATCACCACGCCCTGCTGCTTCCACTGACAGTTCCCATTTCTTCCAATGTTGACTGCGAATGACTGAAAACAAGGTAAGTTTGGTTAATGACTTTTTAATGTGTTTTGAACTTTCACTCTTAACTTTGTTATTTATGAATATTTTTTCACCAGATTTTCAACATAGCCTTTTTTCAGACCCCACCTCATGAACAAGGTAGGTGAAATTTTTCAGATCTTGATTTTGCACTTGGTCTGTGAAATCACTTTTCAGGCAGGTTTTGTGAATTTTGTCAAACCAGGTTCATGAGTTGGAGTCATGAAGAACACTATGTTGAAAATTTGGTGAAGAAATATGGTAAAATGACTAAGTTATGAGTAGACTTGAAATATTTCAATGTTCACTCATGACTTTTTCTTTTTTATTTTCAATATTTTTCTACCAAGTTTTCAACATGGATTTTTTTAGGACCCAACCTCATGAACAAGGCAGGTGAAATTTTTGAAATCCAGCCAAAAGGTGATTTCACAGCTGCTCTGTGATATCGCTGTTCAGGCAGGATGTGAAAACTTTCACTACCAAGTTCATGAAGTGGGGTCATAAAAAGACTAGTTTGAAAATGTCAGGTCAGAATCTTAAAAAAACACCAACGTTATGAAAGTATACTAACATTTATCAATGTTCACGCACAGCTTTAGTAATTTTTAATATTTTAACCCCACTTTTCAACACAGCCTTTTTTTCACACCACCTCATAAATGTGACGTGTCATTTTTCAGATCCTGCCTAAAACATGGTTTCGCAAGTGTGATATGAAATTACATTTCAGTGAGTATTTTATAAATGATACCTGTCATGTTCAGGAGGGTTATCATAAAAAGTCTATGTTACAAATTTAGGGTTGGAATGTTAAAAAAAAGGTTATGAAGAAACATTGTGTGTAGGGACATTTGTTGGCACAACAGGTTTTTATTTATTTAGTTTCTGTTTACCGGGTAGGGTGCGCTAGCCATAGAAATTACTATTTTCAGGCACAACCCAGGAGGTTACAAGGTAGTGAAACAATACAGCAATGTTTTACAGCAAGGATACAAGACAGTGAAATAGTCAGCAAGGCACAATAGCAGCAAGATTTCAAGTAACACCAGATAGACATTAATAGGCAAATACAACAATTGCAAGTACAATTAAAACATAAATCAGGGCTAACTAAAATGGACAATAACAGGCAATTGCAGTAAGTGCTAGTATAGTTTTAAAAAACAATGTAGAGTGGTGGGGAATAGCTATTAGACTGGGGGTGGATTAACAAGGGAGCATAAAAAATGGTGGGGGTAGACCAAGATAGAATCATTGCAGGTGAAGCACATGAGGGACATGGATTATAATGGGGGATTGTCATAAGTCAATTTGAAAGAGAAGGAAGTGGAGTTATATCATAACGAGACAGGGAGTAGAATATAAGATTCCGAGGGGTGGAGCAGGGCATAGAAAGGCAGCATAGGGTGAGCAGGGGGCTGCTGGGAATAAGAGAGTAGGCAGGGGGTGGTAGCCAGGTGCTGGTAAATGAGGAAGACATGCAACAAACAGGATAAGGGAGATGAGGCAGTCAGGGAGGTAGCAGGATAAAATGACACATTGCAGTTGTGACTGGACTATGGGGGTTTAAAGCATGAGCATTGACTCAAAGAGGTAAGGTAGTTGCATAGCACTTTTTTAAAGGCTGTATGAGAGGGAGCTTGGTGAATAGCAAGTGTGAGGGTATTCCAAAGCTCTAGAGCTTGGTGGGCAAAGGCAGTGGCACCTTTGGATGTGTTGCACTTAGGGACACCTAAGAGGGATTTATCAGCTGAGCATTGGGCGTAGGTGGGGGTAAGCAGAATCAGTAAGTCTGCCAACGTTTTGGAATTTTGAGACCTTATGATGCTATCCACAAGGGAGCTGAGAGGGTATAGTCTGGTGGGTGATAGCCAATTCAGATCAGCATAAAGGAGACAATGGTGTGTTAGCCGGCTAGAGGAGGAGGTGTAGCAACATATATTGTTGTAGGTGACATCCTGGTGGTGGATGGTAGACTTAGGTATGGCAGCAAATGTTGTGACTCCGTAGGTCAGGGTGGGCAGGAGTATACCACGGGCAATGGCCAACCTCACCATGGGGGTAACTACATAACTAGTTTGGCAGACCATGCCAAGCTTGTAATTTACAGATTTGCATGTGCTCTGTTTGTGGAGATCGAAGTTAAAGGATTGGTCTAGTGTTACCCCTAGGTACCTAAAGGAGTTCACTACGTCAATAGGTGATCCATCCAATCTGGAGACTCTAAAATTGGTCTGACATAGTTTAAGTTTTGAGTTAGTCCCAAATAGCATTGTTTGAGTTTTGGTCTCATTCAGGATAAGCTTATGATTTGAGAGCCACACTTGGGTTTTCTTAAAGTCGGAGGAGAGTCGTAGGTTGATGTCAGATATGTTTTTAGAACTAGCATAGAGGATTATATCATCAGCATAGAGGAGGTGGAGGTAAGATTTTCAGTGATGTTATTAATAAATACTGAGAATAGGCGTGGTCCCAGAATGGAGCCTTGGGATACGCCAATGTTCACTGTTTCCTGGTCAGAGAGATGTGAGTTGAACTTTATGACTTGTATTATATTTCATAACTGCTGAACCAGGTTACTAGATTTGGTGCAAATCCAATTCATCGCAGGGTGTCAAGGAGAATGGAGTGGTTTACAAGATCAAAGGCCTTTGTCATATCTATAAAAACTGCTCCGGTGAGAAGGCCTGAATCCATAGCAGAGAGTGTCTCTGTGGTGAATTTAAGCAGGATAGTGGAGGTGCTGTTGCCTTTGTGGAAACCATGCTGGGCAGTAGTAAGAAGGTCATTGTTGAGGAGAAATTCAATAGTTTGAGTCACAACTAGATTCTCTAGGATTTTACTAAGAACTGCAAGTTAGCAATTGACCTATAATTTGAGGGGTCTTTGGAGTCGTCTTTTTTAAAGACTAGAGTCACTCTGGCTATCTTCCAGCTGTCTGGGACATGGCTTTGATACAAGGAGAGGGTGAAAATGTTTGCAAGTGGAGCAGCTGTGAGTAGTGCAGCTATCTTCAGAAGCTTGGGTTCTATGCTATTGGAGACAGTGGCTGTGCAGTCAGAGATAGAGCCGAGAAGCTTTAAAACATACAATCACGTGATGGCCTTAAAGTGAAAGGAGGGGGCTGTGGCATCAGAGCTAGAAACAGCAGGAGCTCCTGTGTGTTGTGACCATGCCAGTGACTTGAGTTCAGAGACAAGTCTGTGGAGCCTGCTGGGCAGCACAAGGATGGGGGCCAGCACTGTCGTGCACCACCACTCTGAGCTTGGGAAGGTGCTGTGCTGTGTTCTGTCACACATGTGACACCTAGAAATGGACCAGGGAGCCTTCTCTCAAAGGGGTTGCTTTCAGTGTCATGGCCAGCTTTTGTAATTAATTACTCATGTCATTAAACATGACCACCACTTGCAATTTCTAAAAATCCCTTCCCTTGAGCTTATCTGTTTGATGTACTGTACATGCTAGATTCATACTCTACATGCAGTAGGATGATGTTATCCCATATTTGTAAAGGTAAACACCACAGCACTTTACCAATAGTACTAATATATTTAATTTTTACATAGTGCCCATGGCACAATATTGGAAAACTTTTAAAATGTTCAAAATTCTGTGTCTTGCTTCAGAAATGAAAATACAGAAGATAAGCATTACTACTCACTGACTTCAGTTCAAACTTCCTTTTAGTAAAATACTAATCTGCCTTCCTCATTCTTCACAACACAAGCAAATCCTACCTGACACAACAGGCAAGCAAACCTTCAGCATTGACAAATGCTCAAGGTGTGTCCTTGATTTTAATCCTTTGTCCCTGTTTTTTTAAGCCGTGTCCCTAATTTATGTGGCAGGAGGCTGAATGGTATGTATTCATGGCAATGTTTAATTTATACATTAATCTTTTTGGGTGAATCCAATCCAAAGCTTCAAACTTATTCAAAATCTTTCAGTCTGAACCTCTGTAATAGAACACTCTCCAAATATGTTGTACAATTCTTGAATGATGCAATCATTGATCTTCCAAAATAGGGCAAATGAGACAGGGGAAGAAACTTGCAATATGGCTAGGTGACTGTCTATTGTATAGGATGCAGAGAGTGATGCTGAATGGTAACCTCTAAGGTGTAAGGAAGAGGACAAGTCGGGGTTCCACAGGGGATGGTGTTGGGGTCAGTCTTGTTCAGTTTGTTCTTTATTGAAATAGGTAATGGACTGAAAAGGGAGGTGTGACTGTTTGTAGAAGACACAGAGCTGGGCAGGAGGATGAACACAGACATGAAAATAATTAAGAAGAATTAAGAGGGTTGTAGAGAGCATACAACAGTATTCTGGTGCCTGTCAGATCTGTGCAAAATTTGCCTATTCTGCTTCCATGGACTCTTTTTGAATTTTTTTCAAATTTGGTGAAATTCCACAGAATTTTATACATTTAATTTCTTCATTTTGCTTTAACTCAGCTGTTCATTTAGTTCTGTAGTTGAAAATTAGCATTCCTAATTTTGGTTCAATATTATAAAGGCATACAAACATACGAATGTGCCAACAGAAGTAGACCACCCAGTCTATTTAAGTCTGCTTCAGTGTACAGTTAGCACCCCTAGTTTGCAGCTGCCCCACCCCCCTCTCCTTTGTCATCCCACTGCCACCCCCCCACCTCCTACACCCTCACTCTCCCCTGTTCCCTGTCCCATGCCCTTTTAAAGCTATTCACAGATTTACATGATACCACCCATTCTGGTACTGTACTCCATTTTGCTACCACCCTCTCTGTAAAATAGTGTCTCCTCATTTCCCTTCTAAATCTACCCCCCCTCTATTCTTAGCCCATGCCCCCTGGTGTCCATCCCCCTCCTTAGCTTAAAGACCTGATCTGCCCCATCTTTACTAATTCCCCCTCAGATACTTGAATGTCTGTATCATTTTCCCCCTGTCCCTTCTATCCCCCAGGGTGTACATATTCAGGTCTCCCAGCCTGCTCTCATAGTCTCTCCCCTCCATTCCACATATCATCTTCATTGCCCTCCTCTGCACCCCGTCCAGTAGCCTGATATCACGCTTCATGTACAGTCTCCAAAACTGCACACAATATTTCAAGTGTGGCCTTACCGGTGACCTGTAGAGGGGCAAGATCACCTCTCATCTCCTGGATGAAAACCCCCTCGCTATGCACCCCAGCATTTTGTTTATTTTGCAGCCACTCTCCTGCACTGGGCAGTGTTGTTCATGATCCCAGTTACCATTACCCCAGGTCCTTCTCCTCTTCAGTGATCCCCAGCTTAACCCCCCCAGGCAGTATTCGCTCCTTGGGTTCTTCAGCCCTAAATGCATAACCTTACACTTCTTTGCATTTAACCCCAGCTGCCACCTCTCTGACCACTCTTCTAGCTTGCTTAGGTCCCCCTGCAGCTGCTTCCATCCCTCCCCTCCATCCACCACTGCTCCCATTTTGGTGTCATCTGCGAACAGACTTACCTTGCTCACCACCCCATGTGCAATGTCTGATATGAAGAACCCAAATAATACTGGTCCCAGCACAGAGTCCTGTGGCACCCCACTCATCAATAGTCTTGGAGTTGAGAGCTCCTCTCCCACAACCACCCATTTCACCCTCCCACTCAGCCAGCTTGTAATCCAGTTTGCCATTTTGCCCCTACCCTACGCCAGTTAGCTTTCCCCCAAGAAGCCCATGAGGTACCGAATCAAAGGCCTTGCTGAAGTCCAAGTAAAGAACATCCACTGCATGACCCTAATCCAGCTCACCTGTCACCCAGACATAATATTGCATCGGGTCGGTTTGACAAGACTTCCCCAAAATGAGCCCATGCTGCCTCACATCCTGGAGGCCATTGTCCTCCAGGTGTGACACCAGTCTTTCCTTTAGTATCATTTCCATGAGTTTGTACACTATGGAGGTGAGGCTTACCAGATGATAATTACCTGGTTCATCCCTTGGTCTGCTGTTGGGTAATAGTACTACATGTGCCATCCTCCAGTCCAGTGGCACACATCCCAACTCAAGTGAGGTGCAGTACAGATCCACCAGTGACTCCACCAACACCTCCGCCATCTCCATCAGCACCCTGTGGTGGATACCATCTGGCCCTGGTGCCTTGTCTACTCTCAGTGCCCTCAGTCCCTCTAGGACTCTACCTCCCTCAGTTCTTCCATCTGTCACCTCCTCCCCCCCGTCTCCACCCTCCCAGCCCATGCTGGTAGTGGTCCCCCCTTTTCTTCCTTGAACACTGAGCAAAAGTATTCATTCAGTGCTTCTGCCTGTTCCTCCCCCTTTTCCATCCACACCCCACCCTTTTTTATCCTCATTATTGTCTCCTTGCACTTCCTTTTCTCTCTGATGTATCTGAAAAAGTCTTTCTCCCCCCATTAATTCCCTGCATTAATCTCAGTTCCTTCTGTGCCTTGGTTTCTCTCACTTTTCTGGTCACCTCCTTGGACTATCTTGCATACTCCTCCCTGTCCCCTTCCTTCTCCGTCCTCCTATACCTCTGGTGCACCTTTCATTTTGCCCTCACAGCCTCCACTATCTCGCTGATCAACCAGCATAGTTTCCTTGCTCTGCTCCTCTTACTCTGTGTCTTGGTGCAGGCTTCTGTTGCCTCTGTAATCCCCCATTTAATAATATCCCATTTCTGCTCCACGTCCATCTCCTGCCTTATGCCCTCCAGTTTCCCTTTCAGTACTTCCCACATCCTCCCAATGTCCACTCCCTGAAGTTTACCACCCTGGTTACTGATTTCTCGGGCTCCCCACACATCGTGATTTTAAACCACACTGTCTGGTGATCACTGTCAGCTAGCGGGTCCTCCACCCTTATTTCCCGTACAGCCTCCCCATTCAACAATACCAGATCTAAAGTGTTCTTTAGCCTAGTAGGTACACTGACCAATTGTGTCAGGAGACCCTCCTGGATTGCATCCAGGAGCACTTGCTCCATAGCACTGGAGGTGACTGGAATGCTCCAGTCAACCCCTGGCAAGTTGAAATCCCCCATGATGACCAGCTTCCCTTTTCTACATACCCTTCTGATTTAACCCACTAATTCCCTGTCAAGCTCCTCAGACTGGGACAGCTGCCTGTATTCCACCCCAAATCTCAGTTTCCTACCCCTTGAGTATAGGAGCTGCAGCCAGATTGCCTCTGTTCTCTGTTCTTCCTCCTTGTCCCTTGTGCATTTGATCCTGTCCCTCACATAAACTGCCACCCCCCCTTATGGTCCTTCCTCTATAATTTGTTCCCTGGGGTTGCCAGATCCCAGTCCTGGGGCTCAGTTGCCCACATTTCTGTGACAGTTACAATATCCACCTGCCACACTGCCTAGAGTGCCTGTAGCTCAACTGATTTGTTGCCTAAGCTTCTCACATTCTTTCAAATATCATGTCATTCACTTAAGTGGTTTGAAACATGCTGGTGCTCAAAGTCTAACATTTTATTTATTTGTGAAATTTTGAGAAAATATTATATTGCTTGTAACTTGGCCACCGTTGGAGCTAGATATCTTTTAATTAGAATAGTGAACTTCCTTTCAAAAGTCTTAAAAATGATACATTTGGCAAAATTTGGTTAAGTAATTTGTACATTACAGGGGCTCATGATTTCACAGTGTAGTTATAGGTAACATTTTATGAAACTGGTCTGACAATTTGAATGCTAATAAGTTCCGTGCCATTACAGATTTTTCAGATCGTTCTTCCTTGTTTTGCTGGGACGGTTTACATCTCAGTTGTAGAGGTAGTACACTTGCTGGGAAAAGTATCACTAAAATCATAAATCATTGTTTAAACTAAAAACAATGGGGGAGAATGGGTCTATTCCCAAGTCTCTGAATACTTACCAAAATATTATTACAACTAAATGTAAATTCCTAGCTTTGAATGCAAGATCTTTAAACCAACTCAAAAAAGCAAAACTCGAAGCCAAATGTAAAACTTTAATTATAGGTGTGGTGGGAGTAACTGAAACTTGGTGGGACGCATCCTCAATTTGGTCCAGAGAAATTCTAGGTTATAAATTATATCATAAAAACAGATTAGATAAGCAAGGCGGTGGAGTTTGTATGTACATACGAAATGATATTCCTTCTTTTGAAGTGTGTTCTCCCTTTCCTTTGGAAAGTATATGGGTTAAAATCTTATTGAAGGAGCAGTCCGATATAACTATTGGTAACATCTATCGACCTCCATCTGCAAATTCAGATTACACAACTGATATGTTTAAAGAAATTACACATTTTTCAGAATCTCAAGATACTGTAATATTTGGTGACTTTAACCTCCCTGATATTAACTGGGACTCATTCTCAGGACAGTCCTATGCCGAGAAAGGACCAATAGATGTGGTAGTTAGTACTGGATTACAACAACTTGTTACTGAACCCACTCGAGGTCCTAATATTTTGGATCTATTATCTACTAACATAGAGCAACAAATTAGCAATTTACAAATTTGGGATCCATTTGGGACCAGTGATCATTCATCTATTCTTTTTGAAATTCAACAGTTTAAAACTATACAAAGGAAGTTATACTGTACAAAAAATTATAATAAAGCAAATTTTTCTAAAATCAATGAATACTTACAAAACATAAACTGGGAATCTAATCTTCTTAATTGTGCAACACAACAAGCTTGGGACTTTTTTAAAAACATTGTACATTATTTGGTTAATACCTTTATTCCATCTAAGAGGAAATTTAATAATAAAGGAAAAATTCCCCCTTGGTTCAACAAGACAATTAAAAATCAGATTAAAATAAAAATAAAAATGTTAGGAAACTTAAGAATAGTTCTGTTCCATTTAAAACTACTCTATTACATAAATACAGACTATCTGTGAAAAACTTACAAAATTCTATTAAATTGGCAAAAAATAAGCTAGAATTTAAACTAGCTCACACAAAAGACTGTCACAAATCTCATTTCTCCTATATAAATTGTAAAAAAGGTGTATCAAGGACCACTGGTCCCATTATAACCAATGGCTCTTCTCTATCTGATATAGAAACCTCAAATCTCTTTAATAAGTACTTTTGTTCTGTCTTCTCTCAAAAATCACCTATTAGTACTTTTAAAGTTCACCACATAGATTATCATAGGTGCTATCCAACTGACATTATACAGGCTATCAAAAAACTAAAAATAAAATACTAGTCTGGGCCCAGATGGTATTCATCCATGGTTTCTGATCGAAACCTCTATAAATATTTCCATACCTTTGTCAATTATCTTCAACAAATCCTTACAAGAAAGCATTGTACCAAATGATTGGTGTTCAGCAATAGTTACTCTCATATTTAAAAAAGGCAATAGAGGTTCTGTGCAAAATTATCATCCAATTAGCCTGACCTCAGTGGCTGGTAAATTAATGGAACGAGTAATGAAGTCTCTAACAGATCAAGATTGTAAAAAATTAGCAATTTATGATTCAAATCAGCATGGGTTTACTCCCAAGTATTCCTGCACCACCAATCTGATATATTTTTACAATAATATAAATACTCTACTAGATGTGGGTATCCCTACTGATGTAATTGTTTTGGACTTTAGTAGAGCTTTCGATAAAGTATCACATGAAAAACTCATTACTAAAATGCACAATCTAGGTTTGTCACCTGATATTGTCAACTGGTCTTTAAACTGGTTGACAAATCATTCTCAGAGAGTCATAATTAATGATATATTGTCTGATTTGGGTAGCGTGACAAGTGGTGTACCACAGGGGTAGGTCTTGGGACAAACATTGTTTAATCTCTTTATCAGTGATTTACAAACAGGGCCAAATAACTTCATGGTTAAATTTGCAGATGATACTAAACTGGGGGGGGCAAGGTTAATAATCAAGAAAATATTTCTGCATTAAAGAAGGATTTGGAAAAATTAACACTTTGCGCAAATGAAAATCGTATGCAGTTTAATCAAGACAAATGTTTAGTATTACATTTTGGTGTAAATAATCCAAAAACAATATATTATATAAATGGACTACCACTTCACTCATCAAATTGTGAAAAAGATGTAGGGATATATGTTAATAATAAACTTACATCAAATGATCACTGTGTTAGAACTGCTTGCATGACCAACAGACTTTTGAGGCAAATAAAATACACTTTTGTTAATCGCACTGAACAATGCCTTATTCCATTGTATAGGGCATACATTAGACTGTATGTAGACTATGGCTCCCATTTCTGGAATCCAAACCAAAAGAAAGACATAGCAATTCTTGAACAGGTTCAAAGGAGAGTAATTAGAATGATTCCAAGATTAACAAACTTGGATTATCAGAACAGATTAAAAGCTACTGGTCTCTTCTCTCTTCAGACTAGAAGTTTAAGAGGTGATATGCTTATGGTTTTTAATTTAATAAATTCACCAGATCTAATGGAAAAATGTGGTCTAACATTCTCCAAAAGGAGACATGTTCCGAGACTGCATAATAAACAGCTTGAAGTAAAAACTTATAAAACCAGCAAAAGGGGAAACTTTTTACCTATAAGAGCATCCATTGTATGGAACACCTTGCCACAAGAATTGGTAGAGGCAACTAGTGCCACTGTCTTTAAAAACAAATTAGATGTTTGGTTGAGGGATAATAGATAAATAATGTCCCACATAGTGTGGGGAACAGTCTCGATGGGCTCTGGCCTTCTTCTGTTCTTTCATACCAAGTAATACCAAGTAATTACAGATATAGACCTGACTTTAGGCATGCATGCCCAATATCAATGGGTCCTGGAAAATAACAAAGCTGGAGAAACTTAGTTTTGTAGTTTTAAATCAACTTTGGAATTACCAGACTACTAATTGTCAAACTGCTCTCAAAAACTTGTGGAAGCAGAATACTGTACATAATGCTACCATGAGTCCATTTGCCAAATTTTAATTTCACAAAGTACTTATCACAACTACATCTAATTTAACTGGTCTCCTAATTTTTCATAGGACTGTTTGCAGTCCAGTAGTAGAACCCTTGGTGACTATCCCTCCTCCAACTCTTGTCTCTAAGTTTGACCAGATTAATGTACTGGACCTATTTGTCCATAGATATCATGTTTATTCTTTACAGTGACAACCTCAATTAAAAAGTAGCAGCCTGTTTCTTTTCCTGTCCTATCCCTAAGGAGCAGCCGAAATTCCTTTGTCTTGGTGTCCCATTAATTTTATTCCCCCAGCAAGTCTCTGTCAATGCCTCTATTTGTGTCTTGTGTAAAACTGTTCTCTAATCATATGCAATTGTAATATGAATTTATTTATGTATGTACATAAAGACATACTCTACCAATATGGAACCCCTGTAATAGGTAACAATTTTCTATTGTAATGGGAAGCTATTTTAAATGTTACACTCCACTGCTATGGTTTTAATTAATGAATGCTTGTAATGAATAATGCTCTTGTATTTTTATCTTCTTATTTGAAATTATCAAATGGTTGATCAATAAAGTAAAGTATAGTATTTTTGTCCTTTTAAGTGCATCAGGTTCTCAGGTTAGTCAAGTTTGTTGGGTGGGATTCTTATATTTATGTATGTATGTACGTACGTATTTATTATTAATTTTGTTAACTGGGTAGATCCACTGAGACATAGTTGTCCCTTTTTCAGGAATGACCTGGAAATAATTACAATTAACAAGCAGGCAGAACAGTACATAGTCAAAACTATGTTGTCAGGACAAGTCATATATGACATAGTCAAAATACATTAGGTGTAAGACTATACTTTTGGCCAGTCATGGAGTTCAACATATGACACAGAGTTAATAATATTAGACTACACATGGTAGGTAAGGGAAACATTAATCAATAGTGCATCAGAATGAACCAAAATGATCCAAGATTTGAGGGCATTGTATGACCTGCATTCAAGTAACAGTTGTTATTCATCTGTGAATCATAGAAACATACAAGTTAACGGCAGATAAGGACCACAAGGCCCATCCAGTCTGCCCATTATCCTTGCCCCAGCTGAGGAGGGGTGGTCTAAAATTCTCTTGCTACCCAGCTCTGCTGTCCTAACCTGGGGGAACCCCTGCATCTACAGTAACTCTTACTACTTGTGATCCCAAGTACTAGCTAACTCCCCTATCTTTTAGTTTAAATCCCGGACTGCCTTCTCCATTCTCCTGACTATACTCCTTTTCTCAGAATGCTCTATAGCATGCCAGAAACAGAAGACTCTTCATTTTTCAAGATGGCCTAATAGTCCACTGCAATTCCTTAAAGGTCACAGCATCATATTGCTCTTGAAGAGGAACATGGCTATGCTGGATAACATTCTTTTTAGCAAAATCCCCAGTTCTTTAAATTACCTCCCCATGTCCTCAAGATTTATTCTCCCTATGTCATTTATGGGAATGCAGACAACAGTCAACTTCCCCCTCTAGCTGTGATTCTTGGCTATAGAGTGCACTCATTTGACCAGTACTGCAGGCAGGCAAATAATCACACCTGTACTAGCTTCATGATCTTGTAGTGCCTTTCCAACTCTTCTGCTGCTGTACCTTTACTATGTAACCCCATATGAAGACTACCCTATAACCATTGCCATAGGGCTTTGCACTCGCACACTACACAGCAAACCACACTAAAATATTATTAGTGCAAAAAAGGATTCCATTTTACTTAGATAAAGATTAGGGTGCTGGCATATAGCATGGTGAAGCCCCACAATGTACAGAAAAGTTATTTAGCGCATTTTATGCCTACTACTGGCACTTTTTCAAGGGTATAATGAACAACAAGCACTAACAGATTTTTATAGTGCAGTGGCTGTGATGTCAGAAGTCATGTGTAAAGTGCTGATACTTAAGTTAAAGTGACAATGCAATAAATAAAGTGAATTAAAAGAAGCAATAAAGTATAAAATGTTAAATGTAAAAAATCTACTGTATACTCCAAAGAAGCTCATCATACAGTTGTAACCCATTACACAGGCTCAAAACAGTTGGATCAGAGCAGTAACAGCTTTTTTATATATTTTCAAGTGTAAGTATATAGAGTAGAAAAATAAATATCTTGCCATAATTATTTTCCTTAGTGAGTAGTATGACTAGAAAAGTCCAGACTTATAATGCTGCACGCAGATAAATGCAGCATAACATTTTTTGAAAGTCCACGTAATAGCTTATCAGATGTATTAGAGTCCATCAAAATCAAGTATGCACTAGTGGGACCCAAACTTCCTGTCAGTTTGATATTCAGTGGGGGATTCAGATGTCACTTGTTATTCACAATATTCTCTAGTGACTGTAGAAAAGTGACACTGTAGATATAAAGCCAAAATGTGGATGCTAAAGAAATATGGTTTCTCTTTAGGTATTAACAGAAAGATAAAAAATGCTAGCAGTCATATTTAGACATACTGTACACATCTAGAAGGAGAAAACCATGAATAAATAAGAACTGCAATTTCAATAGATTCATCACAAAAAAATGATTCTTAAACAGGACACCTAATTTGGTCCCATTTTTACCATTAGCCCTGCTGAACTTTATATGGGATGCTAATATGTTTCCAATGTTTTCATTGGCAATTTCCCTCCATGCTCACTAATTCTTTTTTAAGAGGTCTAATAGTTTTTCTCTAAATAGAAGGCATCACACATCTGGGAACAAGCGACCACTGCACAGTGTGCTTCACAATAAACACAACCATGGAGACAAGCCATACAAAGACAAGGACACTGGACTTTAGAAGGGCTGACTTTGACTTAATGGGTGAATACCTGAGGAATGCATTAGCAAATGGCCAGAAAGGAGGGGTGGAAGAACAATGGAGAAAAATCAGAACTGCCATCATAGAGGCAACAAGCCTTTGTGTGAAACAAATAAAGAAAAGAAAACGGAATAAAAAAACCACTATGGTTCTCAAAAGAGGTGTCAGGGAAGGTTAAGGAGAAAAAGGCTGCATTCAAAAAGTATAAGGAATCACAGACGGAGCACGACAGGGAACTGTATCAATTAAAGCAGAAAGAAGGGGGGAAGGCAGTCAGAAAAGCAAAGGCCCAAACTGAGGAAAAGATAGCCAATTCAGTTAAGAAGGGGGATACAACCTTTTATAGGTACATTAGGGAGCATAGAAAGGTTAAGGGAGGGATAGTGAAGATTAATAAAGGAGAGAGGAAGTGGGCAGAGGGAGACAGTGAAAAGGCAGAGACACTGAATGAATTCTTTTGCTCAGTATTCACAAAAGAAGAAGAGGAGGAGTTACCTAAACCAAACAGTAGAAGCACTCTGGATAGTGGGGTTGACGCCAATCCATTTACAGAAGAAAGAGTACTGAAAGAACTCCTAAAACTCAAGGTGGACAAAGCAATGGGGCCTGACGGGATTCACCCTAGAATCCTAAAAGAGCTAAGGGAGGACCTAGTGACACCACTAACCACACTTTTTAACAAATCATGGGAAGATGGGGTGGTACCTAAGGACTGGAGGAGGGCAGATGTGATTCCCCTTCACAAAAGTGGGAGCAAGGCAGAAGCAAGAAACTACAGACCTGTTAGTTTGACCTCAGTGGTGGGGAAAATGATGGAATCACTTCTGAAAGAAAGAATTGTTGAGTACCTAGAGGCCAGCTGGGCACAGGACCCAAAGCAGCATGGATTCACAGCAGGAAGGTCATGTCAGATGAATTTAATCAATTTCTTTGACTGGATGACCAAAGTAATAGACCAGGGAGGGGCTGTGGATATGGCCTACCTAGACTTTAGCAAGGCATTTGACACAGTCCTGCACAAAAGATTAATAATCAAGTTAGCCAGCCTGGGAGTGGGTCCCAGGGTGGTAGCCTGGGTAGCAAACTGGCTGCACAAGAGGACACAGAAGGTAATAGTGAATGGAACACATTCTGAAGAAAGGGGGGTTACTAGTGGAGTACCTCAGGGCTCAGTACTGGGTCCAGTCCTCTTTAACGTCTTTATAGGTGACATTGCAGAGGGTCTGGAAGGAAAGGTATGCCTCTTTGCAGATGACACAAAGATCTGTAACAGAGTTGATACACAAGGGGTAGAAAGGATGAGAAGGGACTTGGCAAGGTTGGAGGAATGGTCAGACATATGGCAACTTAGATTCAATGCAAAGAAGTGCAAAGTAATGCACCTGGGAAATAAAAATCCAGGAGAAGAGTAAACAATAGCAGGAGAGGTACTAATGACAACAATAATGGAAAGGGATCTGGGTGTAGCCATATCAGATGACCTAAAGGTGGGTAAGCAATGTGAGAAGTCGGTAAGGAGAGCCGGGGGATACTGGGATGGCAGGCAGGGCATCAAGGTAGAAAAGGGAAGTGTATCCTCTATACAGACAGTTGGTGAGACCCCATCTGAGTACTGTGTGCAGTTTTGAGACCTCATCACGCAAGGACATAGACAGGATGGAAGCAGTCCAGAGGAGGGCCACTAAAATGGTGCAGGGTCTACATCAGAAACCATATGAAGAGAGACTGAGAGAGCTTAATATGTATACCCTTGATGAAAGGAGGGACGGGGGACATGATAGAAACTTTAAGTACCTCAAGGAATCAACAAAGTCCAGGAGGGTAGCATCTTTAGAAAAGAGATGTGTAGGACAAGGGGCACAATTTAAAGTTAGAGGGGATGGCTCAGGGGTAATGTGAGGAAATTCTTTTCACGGAGAGAGTGGTGGACGATGGAACCACCTTCCTGGAGAGGTTGTGGGGTCTAAAACAGTGGGGGAATTCAAACATGCATGGGACAGACAAAAGGCAATTATAGTGGGGGGTTGCAGGAAGTAGGCTGTTGGTTAACTAGAATCTGCAGCTTATCCAATAGGTAGGGAAATGGGCAGACTGGGTGGGCCAAGTGGTCCTTAGCTGCCATCAAAGTCTATGTTTCTATGTTTCTACGCAACCAGCAAGGTAGAAACACTAGGTGTATCACAGGTTATGAGACTACGAACCTTAGATTACCTTCCAGTTGTAGGATGCCTACATTTTTTATCTTTTTCACATGTTTACAAAATTTACATTTGCCACATGGTTGCAGTATTTCATAACCACGCTACACAGCATTTCTTTCCTCCTCTGTGGCATGTGAGGTGTATGGCTGGGAATAATTGGAGCTCGAATGAGTGGGTGTCTCCCATAGGGGTGGTTAAGACCAGAAGACACCCTGGGACAAAATGGAGCCTGGAATGTGGTAATCCATGTCTAGTCCCCCTACCCAAGGGCATCTCCTTTTTGGGTGAGCAAGTAGCCAGGACGGCCCATGAGCATTGTCCAACCTGGGCATTGTTATGCAATGCCAGATCCATTAAGAACAAAACTGCATTGATTGAGGATTTTGTTGGAACAGCGGATCTGACTTTCATCACTGAGGCCTGGTTAGATGGTTATGCTGCCCCAATTTTGGAGACAGCTATTCCTCCTGGGTACTTGGTGATACACCGCCTGAGGTTGGATTGCAGGGACGGGGGGTAGCGGTCTGTTTTAAGACCAAATTGGGCCTCACTGGTGTACCAGTTGAGGAGGCTAAATCATTTGAGTGCACTGTGGTAACTGGTGTGTGGTGCAGGATAGCTCTCATTTACTGTCCACCAGGGGATGAAAAGCTGTTCCTGCAGGAAGTAGCGGACTTCGTCGCCGACATGGCATTGGAGTCGCCCAGACTGATGGTTCTGGGTGACTTCAATGCCTGGGTCGACAACAAATCCTTGCTCTTTGGACAACACTTCCTCCAGTTGATGACAGCACTGGGCTTCACACAAGTCATTTCCTCAGCTACCCACAATGGTGGTCACTCTCTTGATTTGGTCTTCCTCCTGGGGATTGAGGCCTCTGATTTGGGGGTGGAACCTGTTGGTTGGTCTGATCACTACATAATGAGGTTCAGTTTTTCTGCTCCCCTGAGTAGGTCTGCCCCTGTGGAGATGGTCAGCTACCACCCTTTGCGGTATGTGGTCCCTGAAGACCCGGTGGCGGCAATTGACCTCTCAGTGTTCGGTGAGACCAGCACTGATCCACAGCACTTAGTGGTGGCCTATAATAAGGCCATTACTTCAGCTCTTGATCGGATTGCTCTAGTCCATGTTCGTCCCCTTCCACTTCTCCCTTGGATCCCATGGTTCAATGGGTTACTGAGCAAGATGCGGAAGTTAGGACACAGGTTAGAATGTCACTGGCATAAATCCACCTTGAATACTGACCATCTTATTTTGTTAGAGCATTACCAGCTCTATCAATCAGCGATCTCCCATAAGAAGGCAGAATTCCTGTCCAGGGAAGTCACTGTTGCTGGGAACCGACCGGCTCAACTCTTCTGAACTGCGGACAGGCTGTGCAACCCAGCTTGTCTGCAGCTCTGTTGAGTTTTTTCACAAACTGAGTGTGATGAGATTGGTCAATACTTTGAGAATAAGGTGGCCAACATCAGGCAGGAGATTCATCCATTCTGTTCATCCATTCTGTTCTATGAGAGATATGGTTGGTCAGTGCTTGATCACTATGCCGGGTGTCTCCTGGAGTACCTTTGACCTGCTGGATTTTGTTGATATTATGAGGATTGTCCAGGGGATGCACCCCACATGCTGTAGTTTAGACCCTGGCCCTACCTCCATAATTTTGGGTTGTAGTGATGTTATCGGCCCGGTCTTAACTCAGGTTGTCCAGTGCTCCCTGGAATTGGGTGAGTTTCCTAGCTCCCTGAAGGAGGCAGTGGTGACACCTCTTCTGAAGAAATCTTCTTTGGACCCGGGGTCCCTGGCGAACTACAGACCTATCTCAAACCTTCCATTTGTGGGAAAGGTTATCGAGAAAGTGGTGGCAATTCAACTGGAGAACCATTTAACCATCCATAATTTATACGAACCTCTCCAGTCGGGTTTCCATAAGAAGCATTGTACTGAGATGGCTCTGGTTTGGGTGCTCAGTGATCTCCTGATGGCAAGAGATCGAAGGAACCATTCTATCTTGGTACTCCTTGATCTCTCTTCAACTTTTGACACTGTCGACCATGGGGTTCTGCTCGAGTGCCTGAGGTTCATCTGTGGGCTGACGGGGACAGTGCTCAGATGGTTTTCATCTTTCCTCACCAGTCAAACTCAGAGAGTTGTCTCGGGAATATTCTCTTCTGAGTCTTTCTCTTTGCCTTGTGGGGTCCCCCAGGGCTCAGTGCTGTCCCCCATGTTGCTTGCAGTGTATATGCTGCCCCTCGGAGACATTGTAAGATGGTATGGGCTGAGGTTTCACTGCTATGCTGATGATACACAGCTATATCTGTCTTTTGCCCCCAACCAGGTGTGTGCTCTCTCAGTATTTAACAGCTGCTTCATGAAAATCCAAGATTGGATGAGTTCCAGCGGGTTAAAGTTGAACGCGGGAAAGACTGAGGTTTTGGTGGTGGACCCTGGTCACAAGATAGAGGGATTGGGGACTGATTTGCCATCTGGTTTATTTCTGGGGGGTGAGCAGATCCTTACCTCTGAATGGGTGCGTGACCTGGTAGTGATACTTGACGATGGTCTGACCCTTCATCATCAGGTGTCTGCAGTTATCAAGTTAGCCTTTTACCACCTTAGGAACATTGCCAGGATCAAGCACCTTGTTCTGTCCAGTGACTTGCCTGCTCAGGTCCACGTCTTTGTGACCTCATACCTTGACTACTTTAACTCCCTGTACCTAGAGCTTCCTGGGGTTGATATCCACCACTTGCAGCTAGTGTAGAACATGGCGGCATGTTTATTGACTGGGGCATCAAGGAGATCTCATATAATCCCAGTGCTGCGTGATCTGCACTGGCTGCCAGTTCTGTGGCGGATCACCTTTAAGGTAGGTTTGTTAACCTACAAGGCCCTACACAGACTGGGTCCTGACTACTTGAAAGAACTTCTGATTCCTTACACCCCTCTATGACAACTCCGCTTGGCTGATGAGGGGTTGCTGGAGATTCTGAGGGTTAGATTGAAGTCATCTGGGGCATGGGCTTTTATGTTCGTTGCCCCATCCCTTTGGAATTCTCTACCTCGTCAGATACAGGAGTGCAGGACTGTGGGGAGTTTTAAGCAGGCAATGAAGACCTTTCTATGTGAAGAAGCATTTCCTGATTTTCTATGATTTTATGCTTATTTATTGTTTAATTGAGTGTGTTTGTATTTGTGAAGTGCTTTGATACTTTGAAAGGCGCTATATTAAATAAAATAATTATTATTATTATAATGTATGGAATTTGTTTACAAAAATCATCATAAAATTCCTTGATTTTTACAAAAACTCATGAAATTTAAAGTACTTATAGTATGGTATTTTGTGGTTTTTGGTGGCCTTATAACTTGACCATCCCTTAAGAAAACAATTAGAAAGTTGACACACAGTCTCTTTTTAATATCTGTGATTTTACAAAATTTGTGACATTGCATTACCAAGTTTTAAAATTACAAAGGCTTAAAATCTCGTAGTTTAGTTACTTGTGAAATTTCATAACAAAGTGTTTAAATATATGGCTGACTATAATGTAGCCTCCTTTAAATCAAAAGATCTGAAATTGGGCCCAGATATCCATGCTGTACAGGACTTTACGTGTGCCAAATTCAGTAATGTTTGATGAGTGACTATAAAAAAAAATACAGTACAAGTCACATTAAACTGTTCCTATAATGAGTTGCTGTTGCATTTCTGATTGAGTTGTGTAAGTGTTGCTGGATCCAGCACAAAGCCCTGTACAAACTGTTCCTTAAAAGTTAAAATGCAGCTTTGCATTGCATTGTGACCGGACTGCAGATACATTTCAACTGAGTTGCAAAAACATTTTACAAACATTGCTCTTGAGCTGGTTAAGCATTGAAAAACAATGCAATATGAGTTGCCAATGCATTGCCAAGATTAAAGAAACAATGCTAAATCAACTCATTGGTGGGACAGTTTAATGTGACTTGTACTATAGAACAAATAAAACATGAAGTTTTGGCAACAGTTTGCAAAATTTTTCAGAAATGGCATTGTAATGTTGCCCAAATTCTGCTGGTATAATTTAAATTTGGCATAGCACTAGTGCCCAGTATACAACATGTAATGCCAGAACTAGTAAAGTGATGCATATTGGAAAGAGGAGTCCACAAGTAAGGTTTAGCATACTGTAGATGGAGTTGAGGTGTAATCTTCAAATGAGTAAAGATATTTGTGCAAAATGATAAACAGTAACCTAAAAGTATCCAGTAAGTGAGAAAAATATATGGGCAAGCTACTAGGCTACTGGGGTTTACTAAACAAGCATTCACAAGCTGCAGAGAACAAGTAATCATACATCATGCATGCATGAATACAGGCCATTGTTCAGATTGTGTCTTGGCTACTGCATGTAACAAAAAAGGAAAAGGATAAACTTTAAAGGATATAGAAAACAGCAATTAAAATGGTTCAGGGGCAGTTAAAGAGGAACTACAAGAAGAGGCTAGCAGGCCTTAGCATACGGTCAGACAAGAATCAGTGGTCATCATCACCTCACACTGACAAGAAAATTCAGAAAGAATGTAAAGAAAGTCTTCTTTACTGAGAAAGTAATGGACTAGTGAAACAGATAGGCACAAAGGGGTAGTTACAGAAAAGCAGGATTACAACATGTCAGTAGAAGGGGGAGCTAAGTAGTAAAACAGGACAGACTAGATGGATGAAAGTCCTAATCATCTATGTTTCTATGTATCTATGTATCTGATTACAAGGTGTGCTATCTCACTGGCTATGCTGGCTAGCATTAATCACCAGAAAACACTGCTAGAATAAATGAAGAGATACAGAGTACAGTCTACTTTAACACTTGATTGTAAATATAATCTTTATGTACTTAATTGCATTTTTATACCATCTCTGTTAGTGGTTAAGCCTTTCCTATGCACTATATCTTGGCTCCTCAATCTATGTTTTGTAGTCATGTAATTTTGTATCACTGTATTGCTGTAACTCAAGGTTATTACCCTGTGTGTACCTTTACAACATCCTGTATTCTATGTATGATGTGGAACCACTGTAAAAGAGCCTTTGGCTCAGAGGTATATCTGATATTTCAAATAAAATAAAAAAAAAAGAAAAATAAAACAAGCATTTGTCACTGCCGAACGTTTGCCACTTGCATTGCTGTTGTACCGGGTCTTGCTTGTATGCATTTTTGCTATATATTTACCCAGGCTAGACCAGATGAGAAGTAATGTCATTTGCAATAGGGCCCTGATTTTATACAGTTGCATACTGCATTTACCCAGGATAGTACAGGTGAGATGTGATATCTCATTTTTAGTATGGTCCTGCTTTTAGAATGTATTTTTCCAGGACAAATCATTTTAGATGAAACATCTTCTTTTCAGTGGGGTTTTCCTGTAGGTTCCCATTTTACACAGTTTTGCAATATATTTACCCAGTGTAACTCAGCTGAGATGCAATATCTCATTTTCAGTTGGGTCCTACTTTGACACATTTTTGTACTGTATTTATGCAAGATAGTACAGCTCAGATGCTATGTTGTTTTCATTAGGAGCCTGCTTTTCCTAATTTTAGCTCTGTATTTATCCAGGAGAGTACAGCCAAGATGCAATATCTCATTTTCAGTGGAGCCCTGCTTTTACCTATTTTTATAATGTATTTACCCAGGATAACCCAGCTGGCAGGCAAGGTACATATTTAGTGGGGTCCAACTTTCAAAATGTATTCTTCCCAGGATAGTGCAGCATAGATGCACAGTTCAGTTGGGGGCTCTGCTGTACTGGGGTCCTGTTTTTATACACTTTTACTAAATATTTATCTAGGATAGACCAGATGAGATGCAATACCTCATGTTCAATGGTGTCTTTACATAGGATAGGCCAGCTGAGAGGCAGTATGTAATTTTCAGTGGGCTCCCACATTTTGACCCCAAATTTCCAACAGTCTTTTAATGACCTGACATTATGATCAAGACAGGTGACATTTTTTAAATCCCATTCAAAAGGTGATTTTGCAGTGCGACTGCAAAAACATGTTTCAGAAGGGATTAGAATAATGGCACCTGTCATGTTAAGGAGGTGGGGTAACATAAGGGATATGCTGAACATTAGGGGCCAAAATCTGCAAAAATAAAGTTATGAATAAACATTAGAGCAATTCAACATTTCTTTATAACTTAGTTGTTTTTTCACAATTTGACCCTAAATTTTCAGCGGTCTTTTATGGCCCCTACTTCTGAACATGACCCTTCTGAACATGACTGGTGTCATTTATTAAGTATTGGGTGAAACATCATTTCATTCCACAAGTACAAAAACCCATTTTGGCCAGGATTTGATAAATGACATTTGTAACATTCATATGATCGTGTGAAAAAATGGCTATGTTGAAAGTCTGAGGTCAAAATATCGACAATTACCAAAGTTATGAGTGAACGTTAAAACATTTCAGCATACCTTTATAATTTTGTTGTTTTCTAATACTGCACCCCCAAATTTTCAACACAGTCTTCCTATGACTCCACCTCATGAACCTGGTAAGTAAAAATGTTCAAATCATGCCTGAAAGGAGATTTCACGGAGTGACTGTGAAATCACTTTTTGGACCAGATCTGAAGAATCTCACCACACTTGCAAATGAGGTGGGGTCCCCAAAAATGCCATGTTGAACATTGTTGGGAAAAATATAAAAAAAAATGACTAAGTTATGAGCACAAGTTCATAATGCATTGCAATACATTTAACCGCATGCCTGATTTCCTCAGTTCCTGGTCTGGCATTGAAAAGTGAAGACTTGTCTCTGGTTCAGAGAGGATTATGGTGTTGGATGCTTGTAGGTAAGTAAGGGATAGGGTATGTGGGGTGGTGAGTGCTGAATTGGGGGTTTGGGTGGGAGAAGGGTAACAACGGCCGGGGCAGCCACAGAAACAGACTTTGATTTACCAGTTTCTTTTTCACAAGGTGTATAAAAATAAAAAATAAAAGACTACAAGGGTGGTTTTCATTACTTCAGGTACCAACACTTGGGACTAGGTACCCCAGTGGTAGTATAACTTCTATGGGCATGGGAAGCAACAGTGAGGTGGGAGAGATAAATGTCAGAGGGTGGGAATACAGGAATTAAAAAAATAAATAAAAAGACTACAAGAGATGGTTTTCTTTATTTCAGGTCCTAGCACTGGAGATTGGGCATCCTATGTTAGTGCTATGTTTTCTTTACTGGGGATGAACTCCCTCGTGTCACACAATGAAAACAGGCATGGTGGGGGGTACTAGCCTCAGGAGTGTAATCTGAAGAAGAAGGCCTCATTTTGGAGTTCTAGGGCATTTTGAACTGTTTTGGGGAGTTTTTTTTTACTAACATTGTGCTTGATTTTAGGACCAGGGCAGCAGGAAGTTGGAGGCAGAATTTTGGAGCCTCCAGCCAACTGGAGGGTGAGGAAAACAGGTTTAAAGCTCCATTTTTCATTAGGTTGCAAATCACTCCATCAGGAGTATAGTCTGAGAAAGAAAGGCTCTTTTTGGAGTCTGGGGACATTTTTAGCAGTTTTGGGGAGTTTTATACTAACATTGTGTTTGATTTCAGGACCGTAAGCTGCAGGAAGTCTGGAGGTGAGATTTCAGAGCCTCCAGCCAATCGGAGGATGGGAAAAACGGGTTAAAAGCTTTGTTATTCAGTAAGTTACAAAAACATTTCCTCAGGAGAATAATCTGAGGAAGAAGGACTCATTTTGGAGTCTGAGGGCATTTTGAACTATTTTTGGGAGTTTTTTTCAAACTCTGTTCTTGATTTCTGGATCGGAGGCAGCAGGAAGTACAGAGGCGGGATTTCAGAGCCTACGGCCAATCAGAGGGCAGAAAAAATGGGTTAAAAGCTCAATTCATCAATAGGTTGCAAAATACTCCCTCAGAAATATAGAAACATAGACATGGTCAGCAGATAAGGAAACACAGGCCCACCACATCTGCCCAGTTACTGTAGTTATCATGACTAAGTAAATCTTAATCAGCCCATTGTCCCCTCCAGTTGTGTTTTCAAGCTCCCTTTGTGTCTGTCCCATCCCTCTTGAAACCAATAACCATTTCTGCCTCCACCACTTCTGCTGGTAGACTGTTACATTTGTCCACCACCCCTTCTGTTGAAAAGTACTTCCTTACATTTCCCCTGAACCCCCCCCCCTCCAGCTTCATATTGTGGCCCCTAGTACTTAAGAATCTTTTTATTTGGAAGATTGTACCAACTTGAACTCTGTTTTTCCATGTGAGGTATTTAAAAGTTTCAATCATGTCCCCCCTTTCCATCCTCTCTTCCAGTGAATACATATTTAGCTCCCTCAGCCTGTCTTCCTAGGGTCTATTGTGCAGGTCTCCCACCATTTTGGTTGCCCTCCTCTGCACTGCCTCCATTCTGTTCATGTGTTTTTGAAGATGGGGTCTCCAAAACTGGATGCAGTACTCAAGGTGAGGCCTTACCAATGATCCATACAGTGTGTCTATTGCCTCCCTCCTTCTGCTGGTGATTTCACTACCTATGCAAGAGAAGCCATATGAGGAGAGGCTAAAGGAGTTTAATATATTTATTTAATTTAAAATAAGTTGAGTGGTTGGAAGATGGCGGTCACGCTGGACTAGCCTTCACTTCGTTTTTATTGTTTACTGTTCTACTGGGTTTATTTTAACCCGTTTTATTTGTTTTTCACGTTTTATTTTTTAGTTACGAGTTTTATTCGCTTTAGTTGTGCTGCCGTGTTTATTTGCATTTCGTTTGTCTCCTGGCGTGGTTACAGTGGAAGGAAGTGTCGTGGGGGAACTGTTCCCTATACGAGTTGACTGCCGTTTGTTTTTTGCAGCATCGCCATTTTGCCCTGTTACGGAGATTCTGCAAGCAACTTCTATTTGGGGTGTGCTTTTACTTTCTAGCGTCTTTACTGACTGCCATCGCGTTGCAACTATGTGTGGGAGTTTGGGACGTTAGCGAGTCAACTTCAGCCGGGATTTGGTTTCCGTGGGGTTTTTCCTGCTTCTGTCCCTGGGATTACTGGCTCTAGTCGAATACAGGTCGTACATGCTGGATCTATTGGGACCATCTTTACAGTATTTTATTTTGTGAAAGACTTGGTTTAGTTTGTGTTGACTGCTCTATGTCTTCGGAGAATAACCTGTGCATTCAGCTGTATCGTGAGTACTAGGACCTGACTTTCCATCATTATCCTTCATTTATCTGGGACTTTAAATATGGATCTAATGCTGTGTTAAAGGCTCTGGGGGTATATTGCCACGGTGTTGGTTTTGGTTTTGAAAGTTTATCTTCCCCTCCCCCTTCGTTTTTCATTCTTTGCCTGGGCGTTTGGTGTTGTGCTGTCTGGGACCAAGCAGGAGCCTCTCCTGCTCCCTCAAGGAGTTGGGGGTTACTGGGGGCTTCTAAGCTACTCTAGGGCAGGCTTTATTCGGCTCATCTAGGGGTATCTGAAGCTGTGGGTCTCAGCGGCATAACTGGGCCTTATTAGGCAGTGTTGGGGGTGTGGGGGGGAGTGAAGCCTTCGGATGCCTCACAGCTAAATTGATATCATCTTCAAAGAGCTACTCTCTCCTTCCATGCATAAGGTTGCATCGCGTTTGTATTTTATCATATTTTGGTTTTTGCTTTTATTCATCATCGACTCTATTGGATGGACAGTGTGTGCAGTGAGAGGGCCTCATTGTCCTCATAAGCTTGGACTTCTTCAATATTTTACTCATTGGCAGTGAGAGTGCCGAAAAAAATAACTGCAATTTTTCTTTTTGGATTTTACTTTATTCTATAAGGAACTGTGGATGCTGTGAGAGGGCCTCCCTGTCCTTTTATATTTTTATTTGGATTTTTAATAATTTGTTCACTGTTTATTTGTGGTTGTGTAGTTAGTAGGTGGTTTATGTTTTGGTGGGGT
The DNA here is from genome assembly GCA_016271365.2 of Neoceratodus forsteri. NCBI lineage: Eukaryota > Metazoa > Chordata > Ceratodontiformes > Ceratodontidae > Neoceratodus > Neoceratodus forsteri. Next base: position 589,657,915 of record CM028133.1, on the reverse strand, counting down.
TTTTTAGTATAAATGTAATTCGGGGGCATTTTATTTTTGTGATACTAGAACATCCTTTATTTATTTGCTTGCAGTTTGTCTGTTTTCCCGTTTTGTTATGTGTTACTCTGCTAACCCGGTCGTGCATTATTCATCCTCTGACCTCCATGCCCTCCGCCCTTTTTTCCCTCCCCCCCTTCCAATTTCTATCTACCAGCTTTGTCGGGCACTTGGTATTGCCCGTGCGGGCGAGGTGTGTGAGGTCGTGGATGCGGTAGAGGCGACGAACGGACTGCTTGCGGGTGGTTAAGCCCAGAAGACACCCTGGGGTGAAATGGAGCCTGGCACGTGGTTCTCCATGCCTAGTCTCCATACCCAAGGGCTCCTCCTATTTGGATGGGCAAGTAGTCGGGATGGCTTCGGATCCCTGTCCAACTCGGACGGTGTTGTGCAATGCCAGATCTGTTAAAAACAAATCAGCTATCATTTCTGATTTTGTTGAACCGAGACCTGGCTGGACGGAAATGCTGGCCCTTTTTTAGAGGCGTCTGTTCCAGCTGGGTACTCGGTGATTCACCGCCCGAGATTGGATCGCGGGGTGGGGAGTAACGGTCTGTTTTAAGACCAGCTTGGGGCTCACAGGTGTACCAGTTGAGGAAGCAGAATCCTTTGAATGTACCATCGTGGCTGGTGGGTTGCAGGATAGCCCTGCGTCTACCGTCCACCAGGAGGCGAAGATGATTCCCCTGCAGGAAGTGGCGAACTTGCGTCGCCGATATAGTGAGTCGCAGACTGATGGTTCTAGGCGACTTCAATGCCTGAGTCAAACAACCTAATTTTCCGCCTTTGGTCAGCACTTCCTCCAGTTGATGTCATCACTGGGCCTTACACAGATTGTTTCCTCGCTATGCATAATCACGGTCACCTTGGATTTAGTTTTTCTCCTGGGGATTGAGGCCTCTGATTTGGTGGTGGAACCTGTCAGTTGGTCCAATCACTACACCGAGAGCTTCAACTTTTTTGCTCCCCTTCGTAGGTCTGCCCCTGTGGAGATGGTTCGATACCGCCCATTACGGGATGTGTGCCCTGAAGACCTGATGGCGGTGTTGTCCCTCTCAGAGTTTCCAATTGCCAGCATGGGTCCAGAGGCTATGGTCTTGGCTTATAATCAGGCCATTTCCTTGGCCCTGGATGTAATTGCTCCTGTCCGTGTTCGTCCCCTCTCTCTTCACCCTCGGGCCCCATGGTTTAATGGGCCCTTGAGGGAGTTGCGACGTCTGGGTCGATGGTTAGAGCATCGTTGGAGGAAATCTGCTCTGGATGCCGACTGCCTTAGTTTGGAGGAGCATTATCAGCTCTACCAATCAGAGATCTCCCATAAGAAGGCAGAATTCCTGTCCAGGGAGATCTCTGTCGCTCAGAATCGACTGGCTCAGCTCTTCAGAACTGTGGACAGGCTGTGCAACCCATCCTGTCTCCAGCTCCGTCGAGCTTTTTCACAGAAGGAGTGTGAAGAGATCGCTCAATTCTTTGCGAATAAGGTTGCCGACATCAGATCCTAGATCCAGCCAACACACTCTAAGGGGGAAGCTTTTGGTCAGCGTTTGGCCATGAAACCCTCTGTCTCCTGGTGTTCCTTTGACCTGCCGACGTTCAGTGATATTATGCGGATCATCCAAGGGATGCGCCCTACATGCTGTAGTTTAGATCCGGGCCCTACCTCCCTAATTTTGGGTTGTATTGAGATCGTTGGCCCGTTTCTGGTTCAAATAATCTGGTGCTCCCTAGAATTGGGTGAGTTTCCTAGCTCCCTACAGGAAGCTGTGGTGACTCCCCTTTTGAAGAAGGCTTCTTTGCACCCAGATGTTTTTTCCAACTACAGACCAATCTCAAACCTTCCCTTTATCGGGAAGGTTATTGAGAAGGTAGTGGCAAACCAGCTGACCATCCATAATATCTATGAACCTCTCCAGTCTGGTTTTCATAAGAGGCATAGTACCGAGACTGCTCTGGTTCGGGTGCTCAATGATCTCCTGATGGCGAGAGATCAGAGGAACCGTTCTATCTTGGTCCTCCTTGATCTCTCTTCAGCCTTTGACACTGTAGACCATGGGGTTTTGCTCGAATGCCTGGAGTCCATCTGTGGCTTGTCTTGTACAGTGCTCAGATGGTTTTCATCTTTTTTATCTGGGAGAACGCAGAGAGTTGTGTCAGGGATTTTTTCTTCTGACCCTTTCCCTCTGCATTGTGGTGTTCCCCAGGGTTCGGTGCTTTCCCCCATGTTGTTTGCATGTTGTTTGCAGTGTATATGATGCCCCTCAGAGACATTGTAAGAAGGAATGGGCTGAGGTTTCACTGCTATGCTGATGATACCCAGCTCTACCTGTCTTTTGCCCCTGACCAGGTTAGTGCTCTCTCGGAATTTAATAGCTGCCTCGCTGAAATCCAGGACTGGATGAATGCGAACTGGTTAAAGTTGAACTCCGGTAAGACTGAGGTTTTGGTTGTGGACCCGGGGCATGGGACAGGTGGGTTGGGGTCTGGTCAGCCCTCTGGCGTATTGCTGGGGGGGGATCTGATCCTTTCCTCTGAACGGGTGCGTAACCTGGGTGTGATACTTGACGACGGGCTGACCCTTCGTCATCAGGTGTCAGCTGTCATTAAGTCCGCATTTTACCATCTTAGGAATATTGCCAGGGTGAAACACCTCATTCCATCCAGTGATTTACCCATGTTGGTCCATGCCTTTGTGACATCTCGCCTTGACTACTGCAACTCCCTTTACTTGGGGCTTCCTGGGGTTGATATCCACCGCTTGCAGCTAGTGCAGAATGCTGCGGCAAGATTAATGACGGGGGTGACTAGAAGGACACATATCACCCCTGTGCTGCGCGATCTGCACTGGCTGCCTATACAGTGGTGGATCACCTTTAAAGTAAGTCTTTTGACCTTCAAAGCCCTGCACGGACTCGGCCCTGATTACTTGAAAGAGCTCCTGGTCCCTTACCGCCCTTTGCAACAGCTCCGTTCAGCTGACGAGAGGTTGCTAGAGGTTCCAAGGGTTATATTGAAGTCCTCTGGGGCTAGGGCCTTTGGTTTCATGGCCCCTACCCTCTGGAACTCTCTGCCTTGCCGGCTTAGAGAATGCGCGGCCGTGGAAGGCTTTAAGCGGGATTTTAAGACTTTTTTATGGAACAAGGCTTTTACTGATTGAAGCTGTTTTGTATTGTCGATTTTATTTGAATATTTTGATTTTATGCTCTATTTGTACAGCACCCTGGTTTCTGAAAGGTGCTAAATAAATAGTTATTATTATTATTATTATAATATGTACTGTATACCCTTGAGGAAAGGAGGGAGGGGGGGACATGATAGAAACATTTAAGTCCCTCAGTGGAATCAACAAAGTCCAAGAGGGTAGCATCTTTCAGAAAAAGAGATGTGCAAGAACAAGGGGACACAATTTGAAGATAGAGAGGGGACAGCTCAGGGGCAATGTGAGTAAGTATTTTTTCACAGAGATGGTGGTGGATGCATGGAACAGCCTTCCTGAGGAGGTTGTGGGGTCTAAAACTGTGGGAGAATTCAAGAATGCATGGGACAGACATAAGGTAATTTTTGTGGGGGGTAGGAAGAAATAGGCTGTTGGTTAAATAGGCTCTGCAGCTTATCCTCTAGGTAGGGAAATGGGCAGACCAGATGGGCCAAGCAGTCCTTATCTGCCATCAAAGTCTATGTTTCTGTGTTTCTATGTTTCTGTGCAGCCCAGCATCCTGCCAGCCTTCACTGCTGCCTTGTCACATTGTTTTATCATCTACAGGTCATTTCAGACGATGACATCCAGATCTCACTCCTGCTTAGAGCATGCATTTCCTATCCCCCTAGGTGGTAAACTTCCCCCGGGTTTTTGTGATCCATATGAATTACCTTGCTCTTCTTAGCATTGAAACCCAACTGCCAATCCTTAAACCAGTCCTCCAGTCTTTTTAGGTCCCTTTTCATTCTTTCCACCCCATCTGGTGTGTCCACCCTGTTGCAGAGTTTTGTGTTGTCTGCAAACAGGCATACTTTCCCTTCCAGCCCCTCTGTGATGTCACTGATAAAGACATTGAAGAGGACTGGGCCTAAGACTGATCCCTGTGGAACTCTACTGGTCATGCTACCCACTGCAGAACGTGTACCGTTCACCACCACCCTCTGAGTTCTATTTTCTAGCCAGCTCGCTATCCATCTCACTATATTGCAACTAACTCCCAGGCTCTCCAGTTTGTTAATTAGCCATCTATGTGGAACCGTATCAAATGCTCTGCTAAAACCTAGATATGCTCTATTCACAGCTCCCCTAAATCCACCTCACTGGTAACCCAGTTGAAGAACTCTATGAGGTTTGTTTGGCATGACTTCCCCTTAGTGAAATCATGCTGTCTCAGGTCTTGCAAAGTGTTGATTGCCAGGTGTTCCACTATCCATTTCTTCTGCAGTTTTTCCATTAATGTGCATACTACAGAGGTCAGGGGAGGCTGACTGGCCTGTAGTTATCTACCTCTTCCTTGTTTCCAGTCTTGTGCAGCAGGACCACATTAGCCATCTTCCCAGCCTCTGGTGCCGCCCCTGTTTACAATGATGGGCTGAACATAGCTACCAGCAGTGTGGCCAGCACCTTCCTTAGTTCACTTAGTAACCTACAGTAGGGTGCAAATACCCAGCCCCATCGCTTTATCAACTTTTGTTACCGTCAGTTACCTGATGATATTTTCCTCTGAGAATGGACTTGTGCCCACCTCCCTTCCCTTTGAGTCTCTCTCCTCTAATGTTGGACCCTTACCTGCTCCCTCCTCAGTGAATACTGAAGAAAAGTAATTGTTCAGTACATCTGCCTTGAGGTGATCTTCCTCCATGCAATCCCCCCCCAGTTTTCAGCCTAACTATACCCCCTCTAGTTTTCCTTTTTCACTTATATATCTAACAAAATTCCTTTTTTATCAAGCTTGCAATGCTTTCCTCTGCACCTTTGCCATCCTAACTGCCTTCTTTGCCTCCCTTTGTTTGTCCTGTTATCTCTATCTCCCTCCTCCTGAGTCTGTTTGTATTTCCTAAAAGCCATCCTCTTTGCTCTAACCTTTTCTGCCATTTCTCTAGAGACCCAAAGTGGTCTCCTTTTTTTCTTCCCTTTGCGGAGTTGTTTGACATAGAGGTGTGTTGCTTCCTCAATTCCTACTTTGATTGTTTTCCACTGTTCCCCCACCATTGCCATATTCCTGACCCCATCCAGGGTGCCCTTCAGGAAATCTCCCATTTTTCCATAATCCACCCTTCTGAAGTCCAGTATTTTTGTCCTAGTGTGTTTTTTTCATGCCCAGCAGTTATCTCAGACCACACTGTCTGATGATCACTATTTCCTAGGTGCGTCCCTACTGAAACCTTTCCCACACTATCCTTGTTTGCATGCACCAGGTCTAGTATTTCCCTTCTCTAGCTGGTACTAAGACTAGTTGTCTTAGGAATGCCTCATGTAGGCCATCTAGGAAATTTCTGCTCCATGCTGTTGCAGCCATTTGGAGACTCCAATCCACATCTGGGAGGTAGCAACACCTCCCCCTTCTGTGCCATACTGTAGATTGATTGTAACATTTCTTTATCCATCTCTTCCTCCTGTGATGGGGGTCTGTAGACCACCCCTGTATGGACAGCTAGTGCATAGTGTAGTGAAACACCTCAGGAGTATAATCCAAGGAGGAAGGGCTCATTTTGGAGTCCAAGGGCATTTTGAACTGTTTTGGGGAGTTTTATACTAACTTTGTGCTTGATTTCATCACCAGGGATAGCACGAAATCCAGAGGTGGGATTTTAGTCTCCAGCCAATTGGAGCGTGAGAAAAATGGGTTTAAGAACTCAGATTTTCAGTTGGTTTCAAAATACTCCTTTAAGTGTGTAATCTGAGGAAGAATGGCACATTTTGGAGTCTGAAGGCATTTTGAACTGCTTTTGGGAGTTTTATACTAACTTTGTGCCTGATTTCAGGACCCGGGGCAGCAGGAAGTCCAGGGGTGGGATTTTGGAGCCTCCATCCAATGAGGGATTTCAGGACATTGGGCAGCAGAAAGCTCAGAGGCAGGATTTCAGAGCCTCCAGCCAATCAGGAAGCTCCTTAACAGTTCTTAAGGAAGGTATAGCAAGTGGACTGAAATGCTGCTGACCACAGCATGAAGGACCGCAGTGCAAAGGACATCACCCAGGAATCTGCCAGGAAGAAGTCAGCCAGGGGGGAGGCAGCCAGTGGCCATACACTCTGCTGCATAGCAGTGGGTAAGTGAGCTGAAATCAGGTGCCTGGGGGTAGCAGGCATCTACAACAGGAAGCAGAGGACCAAGTGGTTTGAACTAACAACTTTGGTAAGATTCCTGATAAACTCCTGTTCTAACACACACACACACTACAAGGGAGTGAGGAGGCTCAGAGGTATACAAAAAATTGGGTGAAGGTAAGACATCTTAGGTATGGTAAGGGAACACAAGGGTTTTACAAAGGCACAACAATTAGGGAGTAGGTGAAAAAACATTATATAGGGTAAGGAAGCACAAGGGTTTTACAAAGGCACAAAAATTGGGGAGTAGGTGAAACACCTTATGTAGGGTAAGGGAGCACAAGAATTTTATAAAGGTACAAAAATTGGGAGTAGGAGAAGCACCTTATAGGGTAAGGGAACAAAGGAGTCCCAAAAGGCAGAACAAAAATAAGCAGGGTAGAAAGGAAAGATGATGGGAGTGGTGCAGTGCAGTGGCTGTGGGATGGCAGTCTTCAGGGAGAACTTCTGGAGACTGAAGTGCTGCCCCATCTGTGTGTAACTCTTCAGACTGAGGAGGGAGGTTGCAAGACTTCAGGGTGAATTAAGGATTCAGGAAATCTCCTTCCCCACCCAGGGACCACCCAGTCTGCCACTGCTAACTCAAAGGATGCCTAAGAGAAGGCACAGAGGCACATCCCCCATCCAGTAACACAACACAACTCCTGCACCACTCTGGCAGTGTGGGACTGTCCCATGGAGGCACCTGAGGTAGTGACAAGGAAGGATGTGAGGGACCTCCATTGTGGAGACCACAAGGGGTGTGGCAGAGGAGTCCAGCAGAATTGGAAGCAACTCTTGGTGGGGGACTCCATTGTGAGGTGGATAGACTTGGGGACAGGAAGGGAGGACAAGAGGGAGGTTAGGTGCCTTCACAGTGCCACAGTTCAGATGGATAGAAAGCAAATCCTGGGGATCACTGGGGCTGCAGGACAGGAGGGATAGTTGGCTGTCATTGTCACCTATATACAAATGACCTGGCTAGGAATCAGAAGCGGATAGTTCAGTGGGAGTTAGGGAGTGGGTGAAGGGTCTTAGGCAGGTAGCAAGCTCAATTACCTTTTCTGAGGTGCTGCCTGTGGTTGAAGAAATGGTGCAGAGAGGACGGGTTTGGCTACATTGGGGACTGGGGTCACACCTGGAGGGATAAAGGCCTGTACAGGGGAGAGGGCCTACATTCATCCAGAAAGGGGGACTGCAGTCCTCAGTGAACAGTTTAAATGTTACATTGGTGGGCACTTAAACTAGCCAAGGGGGTGGCAGAAGGAAGCAGAGAGACATAAACTGCCCTCCCCAAACTGGACAAGTCAGCAGGAAGAATCCTAAGGGAGACAAATCCCATAGGGTACCTAATAGAAAGAAAAACAAGTTAGTAGTAATGAAGAGAGATTTGAATTAGAATAGAAGCATTAAGGAGGGAGGGAGGGCAAATGGGAGAATGAGAAGCTGGCAAGAAGGGTGGTACTAGAAGTTGAAAGACCATGTGTGCCAATGCCCGAATCTGGGAAATACAATTTTACACTTAGAGGCCATCATAGCAAAGGCTGACCTAGACATAGTCACCATTACAGAATCATGGTTCAAAGAGAATAATGACTGGGATGTAGCCATACTAGAGTATACTACGTTCCGGAAGGACATGGATGGAACAAAAGTGAGAGGAGTTGCTCTTTATGTGAGGGACAGCATAAAAGTGACAGAGGTACAGGGAATACAGGGAGGGGCAGAGTTACAGTGGGTCACCATAGAGATGGGGAATGGAGCCACTATTCATACTGGTGTGATCTTCAGACCTCCAGCACAAGGAGGAGAGCTGGATAAGGTTCTGGGGGAAGCCTTCCAAAAGATGGCAAAGAAGGGGGAGGTACTGCTGGTGAGGGACTTCGATCTGCTGGATGAAGATTGGAGCATCCCAGCTGCAACTTCAGCTAGAAGCAGGGACATCCTGGACTCCCTGCAGGGGGCATTCCTCAGGCAACTAATTAAGGGACCCACTCAGGAGGGGGCAATGCTGGACCTTGTACTAATTAATGGGGACATTGTTGCAGATGTCACAGTGGGAGGCCAGCTGGTGACCAATGATCACCATACTGTGTCTTTCAATATGAGGACTGGAGCAGAAGCAAACCACACAAGGACAAGGGTCCTGGACTTCATAAGGGCCTATTTTAAGAAGATGGGGGAATGTCTCGGGGAGTCCTTGGTGGTGGGGGGACTCAGGTGGAGTGGAGGAAATTTGGCCAAAACTAAAAGGAGGCATAGTGAAGGCACAAGCCTCTGTGTCAAGCTAGTAAGCAAAGGTAAGAGGCAAAAGAGATAGCTATGGTTCTCTAAGGAGGTGGCTGGGAAGTAGGGATGGGCAATCCTCAAAAGGTTCAGATGTTCTAAAAGGTTCTGATAAGCAACAAAAGGTTCGGATGGTAATACAAACCTTATCCGAACCTTTTAGAACCTTTATATATTAGGGTAATTGTTCAAAAAATTAAAAAAAAGCTGTTCCTAGTTCATTTTAAGTGTTTAGCAGACCCCCCTCCCTATGCCAGAAAGAGCCCCATATTAATTTCCCTTGTGTCTAGCAGACCCCCCTCTGTATCCCTGAGAGTGCTCATATAATTAATTAATTTTCCTGGTGTCTAGTGGACACCCCTCCCTATCCCTGAATCCAAATATTAAGTTCCATGGTGTCTAGTGGACCTCTTCATCCCCAAGCACCCCCAAAAATATGTTTTGCCTGGTGTCTAGTGGACTCCTCCTCCCTGGCAGGTAGTGCCCCACCACCCCAATCCCCACCGTCCCCAAGCTGGCGACTGGTACAGCCCTCTGCTTCAGTCAGCTGCTGGACTGAGCTCTGTAATGAATGAGCATGTATCTGTACAGGTAAGTGCTCATTCATTGACAGGGCTCAGTCCAGTAGCCGGCCATAGCAGGGGGATGTGCTGGTCACCGGCTTGGGGATGGGGTGGAGGGTGGTGGGGCACTACCTGCTGGGGTGGGGGGTCCTCAAGACACCAAGGAAAACCTGTTTGATTTTTAATGGGGGTGCTCAAGGATGGGGGGTTCTCTAGACAGCAGGGAACTTAATATAGGGAAGGGGGAATTGTTTAACCAGGAAAGGCACACTAAGCCAAAACTTGTTTCCAGGTGTGACCTGGGAGAACAAGGAAGTTAAGTGACTTGCTCAGGGTCACACAGTATGCAAGTGGGGGCTGTGGGATTCAAACCCAGGTCTCCAGATTTACAGCTCAATTCCCTTAACCACTACACTATACTGCCTCCTATAGATATGACCTGGGGATGAGGGGGTTCACTATACACCAGAGAAATTAATTAATTTATGGCCACTCTCAGGGATAGGGATGGGGTTGCTTGACGCCAGAGAAATTAATATATGGGAATCTGAACTGAAGAAAAAGTTTGGATGTAGCTCAACTCCCTTAATATTGTTGGTTCAGGGATTTCGGGTTTTTCTCGAACTGGTTTGCCCATCCCTACTGGGAAAGTAAGAGCAAAAAAATTAGCATTCAGGATTTGGTTTTTGAAAAGTGCGATATAAATAAATATTGACTGATTGATTGAGGTGGTATAAGAAGACACAGAAAGAGGTGGCTAGGAAGCAGTATCTGGAGAAACAAAGGGAGACAGAGAAATCAGTTAGGAGCCCAAAGGCACAAACAGAAGAGAAAACAGCCCAAGAAGTAAAGAAAGGAGATGAGATGTTTTTTTTAGGTATGTATGTGAAAAGAGAAAGACCAGGGGATGGATTGTAAGATTAAAAAGGGAAAGGGAGAATTGTGCGGAAGGGGACCAAAAAAGTAGAGATCTTGAACAAATGCTTCTGTTCGGTGTTCACAGAACATGGGAAAGGACAGGAGCAATGGAATAGTAACAGGAGCACAGAAGGAAGGGAGGGATGTGGACACTAGTCCATTTACGGAAGAGAGAGTCCTGAAGGAACTTGCAAATCTGAAAAAAGGATAAGGCAATGGGGGCAGATGGGTTCCATCAAAGGATAGTAAAGGAGGTGCAGACTGTACCTCTGGCAGTCCTGTTCAACCTCTCACTGGAGACAGGAGTATTTCTGGGGGACTGGAGGAGGATAAATGTAGTCCCACTTCACAAAAGTGGTAGTAGGGAGGAGGCTGGCAAATACAGGCCAGTCAGCTTGACTTCGGTGGTGGAGAAATTATTGGAATCACTACTGAAGGAAAGGATACCTTGAATCTAGAGGCTTACAGGACCCAAGACAGCATGGATTCACAGGGGGAGGTCTTGGCAAATGAATCTAATAGATTTTATTGACCAGGTATCAAGAGAATTGGTTCAGGGAGGAGCGGTGGATGTGGCCTAACTAGACTTCAGCAAGGCCTTCGACACTGTTCCATATAGGAGATTAGTTAGCAAGCAGGGTAGCCTAGGAGCAGGACCAAATATGGTAAACTGGGTAAAAAATCGGTTAAGGGATAGGAGTCAGACAGTGGTAGTAAATGGAGTTCAATCTGAGGAAGGGAAGGTGACCAGTGGGTACCATAGGGATCTGTACTTGGACCTGTTCTCTTTAATGTATTTATTAGTGACATTGTAGAGGGACTGGAAGGAAAGTTCTGCCTGTTCGTGAATGACTGTAAAATCTGCAACAGGGTAGACACTCTGGGGGAGGAGGGGTGAAAAAATGAGAGGGTATCTGAAAACGTTAGAAGAGTGGTCAAGGGGTTGGCAACTTGGCTTCAGTGCAAAAAAGTGCAAAACCATGCACATGGGGCACAGAAACCTAGACCCAGGGTACAAATTGAGAGGAGAGGACAACCACCAAACAGAAAAGAGACCTGGGGTTTGTCATATCTGAGGACCTAAAAGTGGCTAGGCAATGTGACAAGGCAGTCGCAAGAGCTAGCGGGATGCTGGGGTGCATAGCGAGGAGTATCACCAGCAGAAAGAGGGAGATGGTGTTACCGCTATAGCTCACTGGTGAGATCTTACCTGGAATTCTGTGTCCAGTTCTGGAGACCTCATCTCCAGAAGAACATAGAGTGTAGGTGGCATAGCGAAGTGCAACCAAAATGGTGCAGGGTCTGCATCAAAATCCCTATGAGGAAAAACTGAAGGACCTTAATAAATATGTGTACCCTGGAAGAACAAGGGGAGAGGTGGGATATGATAGAAACTTTCAAATACCAAACAGGTATAAATAAGGTTCAAGAGGGAAGCATTTTTCATAAGAAAAGGTACTCAAAGACAAGAGGTCATGCTATGAAGCTATAGGGGGTAGACCCATGGATGATGTGAGGAAGTACTTATTCATGGAGAGGGTGGTGAATGCCTGGAACAGCCTCCCAGCAGAGGTGGTGGGGAAAAACTGTAACAGGGTTCAAGAAGTCATTGGATAAGCATAAGGGAGCATTATTAATAAGCAGGGTTTGACCTTAACATTGTTTTACTAGCACCAAACCTAGTGCAAATTGACCAGGTCTAGTGTAGCTAACCCTCTACTTGTCCATCTTGACTAGTGCAGGTTTTCCATGGCTGTTAATCAAGTTAAACATGTCCCCACTTTATCAGGTCTAGTCATCATGCTAATCTATCCGGTGTGATTAACACCGCATTAAGAGCTGCAGTTATCTGGTAGTTCAAGAAGGGGATCCCACAAAAGGCTCAATGTGAGTACTTACCACTCCACTGTTAGAACTTTAAGCTAGTGTCTAAGGTGTGATCAAGAGTAGAAGCTGTTAAGTCAATAGCTTTCAGTTTTCTGAATGTATCAATCTGACAATTTATCACACATTATTAAGACCAGTGCTCCTCATTTCCTTACATTTTGAGTATCTGTATCCAACATTTCAGTGAGAAAATGCTATGAGGCATACAGGGTCTGCTCTGCAGGTAGTGGATTTTATTCCAGTCTCACCATATGTGCTCCCTCTCCCATTCAGAGCTCTCAACCCTGTACTTGCTCTTCTTTTTACTACATTTTGAGTGTCTATATCTAATATTGACCTTCCCACTCCACTCCTGAGCACACAAAATATTTGCCCTTATAAAAATGCTCTGCAAACCCACCTGGCCCAAGAACTTCTATGTGTCTGTTATTCCTGACCTTTGGCCACCCGCACCCCTTTACAGAACCTTATCTCTTCTCCCCCATCTCTCAACCTCCTCCTTTTCTACCTACCCTCCTCTCTGATGAAACACTCCTTGTCAGAGCTCACTTGGCTCCCTACTCCTCATTACCTGCATCATGTTCTGATTCCCATCTCCTCAGTCCCCTCACCTCTATCCCATTTACAAAGTCCTTTTTGGCAGCTAACTTTTGATGCCCTGCACTTACAACTAGGCATACTTCACTAATGTCTGTCCCTGTAATTTAGTCTATATTTGTTATGATTGAGAGTATCTTCAAATTGATATTTTGTGCTGACTGTGTCTTGCATTTATTTTGACAAGAAACATTTGTAAAAGAGTCATCCTGGCTCAAAGGTATTAATCTGCTATTGAAATAAATAAATAAATATTTCAGTGACAAAATGTTAAGAGGTATACAGGATCTGTTCTGCAGGTGGTGGGTTTTATCCCATCCTTACCATACCTGCTCCCTTCCAAATCTCTCAACTCTGTACCTTCCCTGGACAACCCTGCAGACCATTTTCTAAAATGACTATACATAGACCCACAGCTGTCATTACTGGCAAGGTAGGGGTCCTGGGCTCTTCAAAATGGGCCATACCAGCCAACACCATCCATACATTCCCACCCATATCCTCCTTCGCATGTCCCTTCATCCTAAACACAAAGCTTTGGAGCATGTATGGTACAAAATACCTTAATAAAACACACAATTTGAAAAGTTAAAATAAGCTTTCCTGGGGCGCATAGACCATCCTATATAGAAACAGGGGTAGTATAGTATCATGCCTGTGTACTGCTTACCCTGGCCTGATGAAAGGAGAATTTTAAAAATGTCACTGTTGGGGCAGAGGATGTTAAAATCAATACTTTTAAATATAAATGTCATAAAAGTTTTCTGTTTCCAAATCCCCTTAAGATTGTGTAGTCCCCTTCCCAAAGAAATCCTAGATGTGCTCCTGGCTCACTTGACACGGTATGAAAACTTCCAGAAATGCTGGGCTCCAGTTGATTACAAAGTGGGGTCTGAGAGTGTCTTTATCTACCTGAGTCTCTATTTATTGCAATCTGGGTTGTGGTGAGAGTCTGGTGAGATGCATTATGATGCCAGCTATTCTGTGCGCAGAGCAAGACTTACCTGACTGAACATTTGTTGCTGTGATATCCTCTGGTTCAGGGGGTGCAGAAAGAAGATAGAAGGGCAAGGTACAAAACAATGGGGGGTGGGGCACACTGTGTGTGATGGCTCTGCAGTCTTTTTTTCATCTGGGGCCACTAAGAGCAGGATATATGTGCAATAATTGAAGTATTTTCTTGGCTTGCATTTTTTCCTGTATAAGTGATCAACATTTACAATTACAATTGCGGGCTAGTGTAACCATCTGTGGGCTAGTGCAATTTTGAATCAACTTGTCCTGCTGGCTAGTGCAAAGATAAGTTAAGGTTGACCTCTGTTAATAAGGCAAGGGGGGGGGGATGAGCCAGAGATCAGGTAGGGTCTGTGGTGATACAGCTAGTAGAGAAAATCACGCAGACTGTTTGGGCCAAGCGGTCCTTATCTGCCGTCAAATTCTATGTTTTTATGTAACTGCCACTGGGGACTGAGCACCTCAATGTCAGAAAATTAAGAAGAAAGGGAGAAGCAATGTGAGGGGGGAAGGGTACTTGACAGAGGGTATGAGGGATTATTTTTACAGAGGAGGGAGGACCACAGCAGGCTACAAGGGACAGGTGTGTTTCAGGTACCGACACTGGGGATTGGGCACCCCAGTGTTGGCTTAACCTCTACAGGTATTGGAAGTGATGGTGAGGTGGGATGGATACTTGGCAGAGGGTGAGGTTACAGGAATTAAAAAAATAAAATAAAAACAAACTGTGAGGTGACAGTTTTCTTTATTTCAAGTGCCAGCACTGGGGATTGGGCACCCCAGTGTCAGTGTTATGTTTGGCATCACCATGGCTGAACTTCCCAGTGTTACACAGTGAAAATAGGCAGGGTGGGGGGCTACTAGCCATCACTGGCAACTGGCCACACTGGTGTTGGAAAATTAAGAAGGAAGAAGGAAGCAATGGGAGGTGGGAGGGATACTTGGCAAAGGGTAGGAAGGAATATTTTTTATATTGGGGGAAGAACACAGCAGGCTGATCATGATGCTGATGAACTGTGCTAGCTGGGCGGCATTATGCAAATTAAAAGAAAGACCTTCCCTGTGATTTGGGCAGCTCTTTTCTTTGAACTTCACTCATTTTCTGCCAGCAAGCCCAGAACAGTGTCATGATCAGCTTGGTTGATGATTGGTCTGGCACTGTAGAGCCCCTTGCAGATTGCCCTGCATTGGACTGACAGTGAAACACCGCTCAAAATCCACTATCATACCAAAATGTTCGCTTTGCACAAGCACAAGTGTGAACATAAAAATGACTTGACAGTTAAAAAAAGTAAGTTGTGTTTGTGGGTAACAAATTTATAAACGTGGCAATCTTCTCTGGCTGCAAGCATTTCCCAGCAAATTAACAATCAGTTCATGCATATTAACTACAAGGAAATGTTCTCACTATCTGGGATTATGCCTGATAATCAAAAAGTCAACAGGAGGCCCCCTCAGTGGAGTACTTAAAGAGGGACCTTAATATTCACTTAGTTTGAGAGGCTTTAAATTCAATCTAATCATCACTGGCTGTTTTTAATCAAATACCATGTTTATTTATGCTATTTATTATAAATTCTGAAATTTTTATTTGCCTATTCTGACACCGTGTGTATGTTTTAAATGATGTACAGCACTCAAAGCCCCCAGGATTGAGCGTTCAACAGATACATCTATTACTACTGCTACTACAGTACTACATATTGGCACATATGCACTAGTGCCCTCCTGAGACCCTGAGGTGAGCATAGGGTCGGAGTTTTGCATTGTTTTTCACAATGATGAAAACTAATCTTAACGACCCTAAAGGGCCAGAAGGACATCTTGGAAAAAGCAAATATTACCCCTTGTAAAGACAATGAGTATGCACCTAGTTTTCACATCAAACCCATATCACAAAAGAAAGGCACTCCTTGAGGCTTGTTTTGTGATATTACTACATTGTCTATTTAAATTCAAATGAAAAGCAAAAAAAACAAAAACAAAAAAAAAACACTACAGTGGCTATGGTAGCTTGCCTGTCATTATCCATAAGTGAGGCTATGACTGGCAGGGGACAGTTAGTCCCTTAAGATGAATTGTGGGATCCAATGGGAGAGAGAGAATGGGATTCTAACTAGAAATAATTTGAAATGCTCTATCTGCCTTGTTACTCTTCCAATCACCATATATAACTTTGTAGGGTCACTCAAATTATTTTGTGCAGCTAAATGCCTGAGGGTAAGTAGTACATGTGTCCTTTGTACAAGCACCAATTTAAAAATTGGAGCCTAAGTAGTCTTTTTAAGCAGATTCACAGTTCTGGAGTTGATGTCCCACAATACTGAAATAGTACTGCTGTAGCACTATAATATGGTTGATTCTAGATGGACTGGCCTGATGGCATGAAGGTGAATGCTACTTCTGATTCTTGGAACCAAGGTTTGCACACTAAGCATGGGTCCACCAGGAAGGGGACCATCAAGCTTGACTGATGTCACTCTTCTCCTCTAGGATGGTAGGGTTGCATGCC
This sequence comes from Neoceratodus forsteri, assembly GCA_016271365.2. Classification (NCBI taxonomy): domain Eukaryota; kingdom Metazoa; phylum Chordata; order Ceratodontiformes; family Ceratodontidae; genus Neoceratodus; species Neoceratodus forsteri. The sequence continues at coordinate 589,641,816 of CM028133.1, read as the reverse complement.
TCACATCAATACCACAAGCAGCAGTAACTCTCTTGGAAGTGCAGTGGGAAGGAAAGGAAGCACACTTGGCTAGTGAAGTGGTATGACACCTATGTCAAAATGCCCTTTGGGTAGAGGGGCCTCTATGGAGAAAACAGAATAAGTGGCCCCTCTCAGCAGATGGCATTCCCAACTTACCAGTACTGGGGTTTATACTGTGGTGTTAGGGTAGAAGAAGGCCTGCACAGTTCAGTGGCAGTATGCTGTATCTGTCTCAGGCATATGTTTATCAAGAGTTTTCTTGAAGGAAACCCTAGAGTCGTAGTTTACAACATATTCAAGCAATGTGTTTCAGATATTCATTACTGTTCTGTGTTCTAAATATATTTGACTTTAACATTTTATTGTGTCCCTTTAGATTTAACTTTGTATTGTTAAACTCTAGATTCAGTTCTTCCATGAGATCCCTATTGTTGCATGTGTCATGTAGAAGGATGAGGTCACCTCTCTGAGCCTATGTCTCTCACGCCTGTGCATAGATACATAGATACATAGACAGTGTCGGCAGATAAGGGCCTATGGCCCACCCAGTCTGCCCATTTGAGCTTGTAAGTTCAGTTTATGTTTTCCTAGAAGTCTGTTGCCCCTTACCCCTGACCTCCAGAATTCCTTTATGTCTATCCCATGCATTCTTAAATCATGTGATTGTTTCAGCCCCCACCACTTCCTCTGGCAGGGTGTTCCACTTGTCCACCACCCGTTCTGTGAAGAAATTCTTCCTCATGTTTCCTCTGAATCATCCTCCCTCCAACTTCATCCCATGTCCTCTAGTCCTGGAACATCTTTTTCGCTTAAAATAGTGTATTCCTGCACCCTGTTCCTCCCTGTGAGATACTTGTATGTCTCTATCATATCCCCTCTCCCTCCTCTCCTCCAGGGAGTACATGTTCAGTTCCTTCAACCTGTTTCATAGGACTTGTGATGCAATCCATGCACCATCTTTGTTGCCCTCCTCTGAACCTTGTCTACCCTGTCTATGTCCTTACGTGGTATGGTCTCCAGAACTATACACTGTACTCCAGGTGGGGCCTCACTAGTGTCTTGTATAGTGGAATTATGACCTCCTTTTCCTGCTGGTGATGCCCCCCTATACATCCCAGCATCCTATTTGCTTTACCTGCTGCCTTGTCACACTGTTTCCCTACCTTGAGGTCATCAGAGATGATAACCCCAAGATCCTTTCCTGCTTGGTGCATGCTATATCCTCACCCCCAACTGATATATTGTGCCAGGGTTTTTGTGCCCCATATGCATTATCTTGCACTTCTTTGCATTGAATTTCAACTGCCAAACCCCTGACCATTCTTCAAGTTTCTGCAGGTCCCTTCTCATTCTGTCTACACCCTCTGGTGAGTCTACTCTGTTACAGAGCGTTGTGTCATCAGCGAACAGTGAAATTCTGCCTTCTAGGTCCTGTGCAATGTCACTGATGAAGATGTTGAATAGGACTGGTCCCAGCATTGATCCCTGTGGTACCCCACTGGTCACACTTCCCTCTGTGGAGTGACAGCCATTTACCACCAACCTCTGTGTCCTGCCACCCAGCCAGTTACCTACCCACCACACTACTGTCCTGCCCACAACCATATTCCCCAGTTTGTGTAATAGTTTTCTATGTGGCACAGTGTCAAAGGCCTTGCTGAAGTCCAGATAGGCCATGTCCACTGCCCTCCCTGATCCACCTCCCAGTCACCCAGTCAAAAATTCAACGAGGTTGGTCTGACATGACCTCCCCTGGTGAAACCATGCTGCCTTGGGTCCTGTAGTCCATTGACAACCAGATGTTCCCACCAATCTCTCCTTCAGTAGTGCTTCCATGATCTTCCCCACCACCGAGGTGAGGCTGACTGGTCTGTAGTTCCTGCTTCCTCTTTATTCCCTCTTTTATAAGGGGACTACATCTGCTGTCCTCCAGTCTTTGGGTACTCCCTGTTTCCAGTGATCGGCTAAACAGGATAGCCAGAGGTTCAGCCACCACCTCTCTTAGTTCTTTAAGGACCCTGGGGTGCACCCCATCTGGCCCCATTGCTTTATCAACTCTTATTACTTCCAGTTCCTTCAGGACCTTTTCTCGTGTAAAGGGACTTGTGTCCATTTCTGCACCATTCTCACCCCTTGTACTCCCTTCAGACCCATTACCCTCCTCTTCCTCAGTAAAGACTGAGCAGAAATACCTGTTCAATATGTCAGCTTTACTGTTGTCATCCTCCACGAGGCCCCATCCTCCCCTTCAGTCTCACTATCCCTCCCTTTGTCTTTCTTTTTCACTTGTGTACCTGTAAAGGTTTTGTCTCCTCTACCCACTAATTTTGCAATGTGTTCTTCTGTCTGAGCTTTGGCTTCCCTTACTGACCCTCCTGCCTCCCTTGCTTCTCCTGTATTTCTCCCCATCCCTTCTGCCTGTGTCTTTTTGTATTGCCTGAATGCAATCTTTTGGTTTCTTTCTTTTGCTACCTCTTTGGAAAACCATAATGGTCTCCTCTTCCTTTTCCTTTTGCTAACCTGCTTAATGCATAATTCTGTTGTTCTTGTAATCCCCATTTTAAATACTGCCCACTGTTCCTCAACCCTGATTCCTGTCCCATTCCCCTTAATGCCTCTTTCAAGTATCTCCCCATTTTCCCAAAGTCTGCCTCCTAAAATCCAGGATATGTGTTTGTGTGGTTTGGTTCTGCTCTTTCTGTGATTTCAAACCACAATGACTGGTGGTCACTGTTCCCCAGGTGCTCCCCCACTGTTACCCCTATCACACTGTCCCTGTTTGTGAGCACAAGGTCCAGTATTGCCTTCTGCTGAGTTGGTTCCATGACCAGTTGCTTGAGTAAGGCACCCTGAAGGGAGTCCAGGATAAATCTGCTCCTAGTTGATGCTGCTGCTGGGATGCTCCAGTCCACGTCTGGAATATTGAAGTCTCCAACCAGTACTACCTCACCCTTGTCTGCCATCCTTTGGATGGCTAGCATCAGCTCCCTATCTGTTTCTTCCTCCTGGGCTGGTGGTCTATAGACCACACCTGTGCAGATGGCTGTCCCCATTTTCCTTTCCAGCTTAACCCACAGTATCTCTCCCCATTTTGTTCCTCCTGGATCTCTGTGGCCCTTATGTCATTTTTCCATACAGTGCCACTCCTCCTCCCTTCCTGCCTGCTCTGTCTCTTCTGAATATGTTGTAGCCAGGTATGGCCATCTCCCAGTCGTGTTTATCATTACACCAGGTTTCAGTGATGGCTACAATGTCCAGGTCTGACTGCACCATGACAGCCTCCAGATCTTCCATCTTGTTGCTAAGGCTCCTGGCATTTGCACACATGGCTTTCCATGATTTGACCTCCCTAGACTGTTTCACTGTTCTACTCCAGCCCCTTCCTTGGTTCTCATTTATCCCTGGTTCTCCTTGCTGTCTGCCCTTCTGCTGAATTTTGCCCCTTTTCTGCCTATCCACCTCTTGGGCACTAATCTCCATCTTTTGCATACTGCTTTGCAGAGATAGCCACTCCTCTGGGTCACTGGTTCCACTGCTAGCTGTGGGGGGTGAGCAAGTAGGTACCCTCCTTGCTGGCCTGCCACCCCACTTTGCTAGTTTAAATGCTTGTCAATGTAGCATTTAAACTTATCATTGAGTGCTTGGATTCCCCTCCAGGATGGATGCAGGCCATCAGGCTTGAACAAACCTCCATCCCTCCAGGTGGGTCCCCAGTCACCAATGAATCCAAACCCTTCCTCACAGCACCAGTTCTTCAACCATGAGTTAAAGTTCCTGGTGCATGCACTCCTATGCTCTCCCTTGCCTCTCGCAGGTAGTACTTCTGAGAACGTGACAGAAGTAGCTACTTGCTTGAGACCCCTCCCCAGTTTCCTAAACTCTTCCTGAACTTCCTTTGGCTCCCCATTTGCCAGGTCATTAGTACCTAGGTGGATAATGACATCCAGCTCACCCTCCTGTCTTGCCTTCCCAGTGATCCCCAGGATCTTCCTTCCATCCCTCCATGCCGTGGCACCTGGTAGGAGCCTCACCTCCCTGTCCTCCCCCTCCTGTGTTCCTAGCTGTATCCCTCTTATGATGGAGTCCCCCACCAGGATTAGCTTCCTCCTCCTCCTCTGGGGTCCACTGCTTTCCCCGCTGAGGTCACCTCCTTTGCTAACCTCCACATCCTTTCCTTCCACTTCTCTGGGTACCTCTATTTGGTTGTCCTCGTTTTCCAGTGTGGCATATGAGTTCTTGAGTGTAATAGGATCTGCGATGTGCCTCTGCCTGACTGCTCTAACCCTCCCTGAGCCCACTGTCATCCAAGTGCTCCTCGTTCTTGGCATCCTTTGAGGCAGTTGCATTGGACTGGGTGGTCTCTGGATAGGGGTGATGGTACTCCTGACCCAGTTAACTTCCACTCTGAGTCTGGCTACCTCATCCCACAGTCCAGAGAGATGCATGCAGATATGGCAGCACCTCAGTGTCCAGAAGGTCTGCCTAAATATGGCTGCCCCACAGCCACTGCATTGCACCACTCCCCACATTATACTGCAATTCCACTACTTGTCTGCTACTGAAGCTCTCCTAGTTCCCTTTTTATTGATTTACTGTCCTAAAAATCCTGCCACTGATCCTCAGATAATTTTCTTAAAAAAAAAAAGAAACCAATAAATAAATAAATGAGTGAACACACTTGTCGTGCTGAGGGTGGGCTTCTTCCCTCTTGTGCTCCTCCTACTTCACATCCCTTACTATACCCTGGGTTTAGCTCCTGTCAATCAGATTTAACAGGTCATATAATTAAGAGTTGGGGGAAGGGGAGGGAGGGGGGCCGAAAATTTGCAGCAATTGAAGACAGCACAGAATTACACCACCACTATGTTTTAAATTTTCAACAGCCCAAAAACAATTATAAGTAAAGACAACAAAGAAAGTACAGTGTCACTAAAAGCCCACAATCTAAGTTTAAAAGAAAAATAGCAATTACCAGTTACTCTAAAGCACTGAATTGAATATGTTTCCTTCCTTCCCCTTCTGGCTTCTTCAGATTCAGTTCTTTTAATCTTTTTGGAAATTATTAATTTTTTAGCCCCCGTATAGTCTTGGTAAATTTTCTTTGAATACTCTCGACTAAGTAGTGGTCTTCAAATATGGGTCCCAAAACTGTGAGGCATAATCAAGAGGTGGTTTAATATATACCCTATACATTCCTCTCCATACATGCTTTCTTTTACTAGGATACTTATTTTTTATTTGTTCATTAATTGATTGGAAATGTTTAACCTGGAAACACACGGTGAGCTGATAACAGCATGTTTTCAGATGCATCAGGGGGCAAGGATGGGGGATACAACAAGGAAAATAATAAAAAGTACATTAACAGAATACATTATAAAGTAAATGACAAGCAATATAGTGCATCAAAATAGGAGCAAAGTGCAATACATTACAGATGTGCATACTAATATTCAATTCCAGTTTAAGAAGAAAACACAAGTTGCGTATAGTATCTAAAATTGCATTTGGACAGGAGCACTGAAACAATACTCACTGGGGGAGAATACGTGTAGAGGGTGGACACTAAAGCAAATCAGGGCAGAATGACTAGGGTGAGGCAAAGGGGAGGGATGGTTGCAACTTATGAGATCAGTGGCAGTTGCAGGAGGGAGGTATAAAGTCAGGAAGAAGAGCCGTAAGTGAGAAGATGGAAGAGGAATAGCAGATAGACAAGGGGGAGAGAGGACCAGAACTTAGGGAAACAGTATGAAAAGTCAGCTTAGCCAGTAATAGATTTCCTGTGGGGGATGAAAAGGGAATTGGAAACAGTGCTTTGGTCATGACATGAGTTATGGTGGGAGGGGGAGAGGTGAGGATATAGGAAAGTTAGGTGGAAGGGAGCCAAACCAGATTTTGGATATCAAGGAGGAACAATAGGAAAAGCACCTGACATCAAGGTAGAAGACAGAGAGGAAGGGAGGAGTAAATATAGCATGGTTGGGTTCCTCGGGGTCAGTCCAAAGCAAAACTGCAGAAAGACTGAAAGAACAGGTTAAGTCTGGCTAGGGTTCATTTAGGTGTGGAACTTGTAGGCTATATCACCATAGTCAAAGATAGGGGAAATTATCTTCAGAACAGTTTCACAGCAGGCAGGAAGCAGAATACCCACTTTGTTCCTGTAGAGCACACCAAACATAGAGTGGAGCTTAAGGTGGATATCATCAATGTGTGACAAGAACCTAAGATGGCGGTTCAGCCAGAACCCAAGGTACTTAAAGGAGAAGACAACCTCTGCCACAGCACCATGGAAACTATGGAATAAATGGAGCAATGTAGGCCTGGCAAGATTCTGCCATGAGCCAAAGGTCATGCAGAGAGTTTTCATGGCATTGAGGGACACTTGGTTTGGCAAGAACCAGCACTGAACCAGCACTTCTTTACTTCTTTTAATATTGTACATGATTATATTTGCTTTCTTAGTTACTTTACCACACTGTTAAGTATGTTTTAGGTCTTTATCAGTGATAATTCCTAAATCTCTCTCTGAGTCTTTGGGGGTAATTCTTATTTCACCTGGATACTACTTTGATTCCAGGTTGTTATGTCCCATGTACAAGACTGCACATTTACCAGCACTGAATGTCATGCTCCATGTCTTCACCCATGTTGTTCGGGCGCTCAGATCCTGTTGAATGTTAGAAATGTCCTGTGTATCAGCCCATCCTTCAGACTTGGTGTCATCCTTATAATTGATGTGACAGTTACACCCAACTGGGAACCCAGGCCCCTTGGCTCTACCTCCACTTCCTCCTGATTCTGACTCCCCATTACAGGTCACAGAAAAGGAGCTGAAGGATGGCTGTCAGGGATGCTCCTCCAGTTGGGAACCTAGGCTGGGTTATGCCTTGCAGAATGAGGGGGGTGAAAAGAGTAGTGTTGACTGGCGAACCCTCCAGCAAATAATGTCTGGTACATGTGGCTAGATTGATGACATCTGGCAGTGAATATGACAGAAGGAGGAATACAGAAATCTGTTTTTTTACATATTTCACCAGGAAGAGTATAACTGAAATGTGACACTGTTTAAAATGATATTCTGGGGAGCAGCATCCATGGACAAGACACAAACACTGAAGGAAAAGCAACAAGTGGTACTAGATTTCCTTTTGACACCGATGTGAAAAATTGAAAACATTCATTGGACAATCTTTTCAAAAGGGTAAGATTAGAGATGTTGAGAAGTTTTACTTCACTGGTGAATTCCTGGTGCAGTTGTGAAATTCACCTTCACAAATAACTTTGTGAATGGCCCACTTCGTCACTTTGCCACTTTGCATTGAGTTTTCCTGGGGAAATGAAACTTTTTCAGGTGAAGTTAAGATGAAGTTGCAACTTTGTTAGCAAATTTGTATAACTTCTCCTGAAAAACTGCCACTTCACCTGCCAAAAATGTGAAGTCGGCACTTCAAACTTCGCGAATTTTGCAAACTTTGCCAATTATTTTGCAGAACTAAGTTTGCCAACTTTATACATCTCTAGGTTGGATACAGACACAAATGTATGCTCACCTGCTTTGGCAGCCACCTGGCCACATCCTAGCAGCCTTGCAGCTATTTTCAAAAAATACATCTGTTTGCCATCAAAAGTAAATATCAGTGTTAAAAAAATGACACAAAATGTGATTTGCTTCATTTTTTTGCTTAGTTGTCGTCTTTATGGGTGCCAGATTTAGACCCTGTTAAACCATATAACAGATAGCCCAATAATTTTGGACACATTTCTCTTTGAAGATAATGGAAGATGCATCCTGGATAGATTCTTTTGAAAATCCTGTCCCATATATCCAGGGCTGGGTTTTCAAAAGATTCAAATGTAGATGCAAATGCATGCTCTCCTGCATCGTTGTTCACCTGATTGTGTCCAATTAGCCTTGTTGCTATTTTCGAAAGAAGTGCCCATTTGTGAAAAAAAGTTATACGTTTGTGGTAACAAGATGCCTCAGAGAGACTGCCCAATGGCCCAATGCCAAACACAACATTCTCTCATGCTGGCAATCTGGGTTCAGAAATAAACTCAAGAGCTGGCTGGGTTGCCCTGGGGGGCTGGTGAGGCAGTGCCATGTGGCAGGTTACCCAGACAGGAGGCAATGTTGCAAGATTCCACTGCACTAGTGGCCTCTGCTGTGGGCCCAGGAGCTTGCTTCTTCAGCAGAGATTTGCAACATGATAGTGTGGCCTTCAGGAACATTGCCTTGCACCATGTAGGTGTTGGGTGGAGCAGAAATGCTGGTGGAAAATCAAGGTGGTCATCTAAATGATGGTGGCAGCTCATTTGGGCCACATGTCAGTCAATCACTGCATTTTCCCCCTGGTGAATGGGGTGGGGTCACCTGTCCCCAATTTTGGCTTTACCACGTTGGGTAATCCATGAGAAGTTGGGGGTGACTGGCAGTAGGGCTGGCAGTTGTTAGCCTAAAAGAAAATGCCTGAAATGTGATATGTGTGCCATTTTTTGCTGCGTTTGCATCTTTTCTTCACATACAAAATTTGGCCAATGTTGGACCATCTAATAAATGATTTAACTTTTTTGGATGCATTTCTGTTTGAAGGAAGTGGCAGATGCACCTCAGTTGGATCCTTCTGAAAATACTGTCTTTAATTCCAGTGGCACTAAGTGCCCAAATGCAATTTCTACCATGTTGTCAGTGGCAAGGAAAATGTAGTTTAATCTCTAGGTATTTGAAAAGGCTAGTCACACATTTTTCATTTTAACCAGTCTGATCTGAAACAGGATGAGAAAAATAAAAGCTCATATGTGAAATATATTAAAGGCAACAAAATCTTCAGAAAACATTTCATGCATTATAACATCATGAGAACAACTGTGATGAAAATGTTACGCTGTAAGTTGTAAAATTAATAGAATGCCTAATCCTACTTCCTTTTGACCAAACATTAGAATTAACTAGTACTATAACTTTATGAGTAGTGCGTGTCTGTCAGTGAGGCTTCAGTCACCAACAGACTTTTCTTACCACTGACATGTTGCTTCCACTTGGCCATAAGCCCTGCCTTAAATCCCTCCTGCTGTGGTGGTTGACTTAGACAGTGCAAGCAGCTCTGCTCACGTGCCTCTCAATGCATTAACTGAGGGCTGCGGTTGGACATCTTGTTTTTTCATTTGTTATCAACATTTGTTCTTGCAGCTGACCATGTGCAGGAGAATTTTCTTGTGTTCCAGTGGAAGACAGCTGCACCACAAATTACCTTAAAACCATAGCTCTAGGGATTAGTAGGGTACAAGAAAGTGTGTGCAACTGAGGGCAGGGGATCCATTCCCAGGATAAACATGGTTATTAACTCTTCCATTTCCACTGCACTTGTTTTAAGGAAACCATGCAGAAACAATACTCTCCAAGACAAACCATATGAAGTGCACTAACAGAGAACTGCAGGCAATGTATGTAAGATCATTATGTTTGACAGCTTATTATGGTTTCACAGTAGCACTGCAGACTATTAACAGTATGGGTCAACTCTAACCCTTCTCCCCAGTTTGACCTGGGCAGTTCTTACCTGAGAGTTAGTGGATTTTGCAAGTTAGTTTATAAGAAAATAATACCCATGCCAGTTAACAACAGGCAACCAATCTCATCAGCCATTCTATTTTATAGCCATTTTAAAATGTTAACCTCTGCACCCCTGCTGCTCCATAGTGCAATACTATGTGTGTAGACGAGTATCAGACATCAGTACTGACATGGTTCCACAACATACTTTACAGTTAATTTATTAATGGCAGGACACAGATTAGGGCACCACGGCAGAGCAAAAGCACACAGAAGACAACAAAACTTACAAATTTGCAAGGAACAGTAGCAAGAATACATAATCATGATAAATTAATCTTGGAATACATTATTTATTAAGAGTATGCAATTAAAAGTAAAACTGTAAAACAGCAATAACACATTTTCCAATGAGCTGTGAGACTTTTGAAATTCCTCCCCTGATGATGTTTAAACTCCATTAGAGCTTGAAAGATAATAGAGTCAATATAAAAAGAAAACAGGACAAAAAAAAAAAAGAATATGTCCCAACTCCACAAAAAATAGTATACATGGCTGATTAGGAATGTCACTGTTTATGCTATATACCTGTACCTTTACATGGACCGGAAGAGGGACTCCAGCAACAGAAATTTCTGCAAACAGTTAAACATTAAATATTTAATCTGTGGGTTTGGTAGTATAGATCACACAATTGTTTTTACTTAACCATAATTTATTATAATAAATGATTTTACTTCAAGGAATATTGGAGAATCAAAATGCTTATTTTGCTTGCATCTTGTGAAAAAAAGTTTTGAAATGTTTGTAATCATTTTTTTATTGATTGAAACATGACATTACACATGCAATTACATAGAAATGTTAACTTGCAATCATCATACCATATGCATTAAGATGTACAGCAGAGGTAATAGTTTTAGTTTCACATTTATTGTATCTGTTGTTGTCTACTTGCCTCACCTAAGGGTGACTCTGGGGGGCGGGGCGGAGGGCATAGCCCTGTCTGACCTCTGGGGCAACATGGGTGCAAGAGGCCCAAGGTAGCCTGGCTGAAATTGCCTTTGAACCTGCTGAACTTAGGAGAACATTGCCCCAATATATGGGTAAACACAACTTTATACATTAACGAACAGTAACCTTCTAAGTAGTCTCCACTGGGGAGACATCAGTGACGACATGGTTTCTTAGTAGAGTAACTTGGGAAAGTTCATGTGATTGTGGGGGGTGGCATAGGCTGGACTCGATAAAGGGTTGCCAGCATCTGGCACACTTCTCCATTGTACCCATCGCCTTACATCTTCTCATAATTAGCCACCAGGCTTAGGGAGGTAATGAATTCCGCAGGGGATTGGCAGTCTTCTGTGCACCATCTCATCAGAAGGAGTTTCTTGGCTAGCGCTCCCGCCATGGTAACCCATTGTGCTGCCAGGTCATGCTGAGGGTGGTCCTCAGGCATATAGTCTAGAAGTAGTAAGGGCAAGGGGAGAATATGGGGCACCACCTTTGTACACACTATTGACAACTTCTTTCCAGAAGGGGACAATCTTGGGGCAGTCCCACATAATATGGTAGAGGTGAGTGTTACCCTGCCCATATCTCCAGCAAGCATTGTCAGTTATCAGCCCCAATTTCTTCAGTTTGGCTGGGTGTAATACCATCTCAACATTATCTTGTTCATAATTAATCTGGTTCTCCCGTCTCTGCAGGATTGATGGATCTGGGTCCAGCAGCCTTCCCACTGGGAAGTGGAGATTGTGCTATTGGTGTCCCTCTCCCATTGTGCCTTGGCTATCAGCATTTGGTCAGGAGCTGACTCTCTGAGATCCTTATAGATTGTGCTGGGCCTCATGGGTTGGGGTTTTATCCCGGGTGCTTTCTGCATTAGTGGGCCTGCTCTGGATTAAACTGGACCTTGTTTCTGTATCATCTGGATGGCATCTCTAATTTGTAGGAATTTTCAGAACTGACTATTGGGGGGCTGATATTTAATTTTGAGGGAATGGAAGTCCTCTAGAATCTGTGAGCCAGAGACTAGTAAATCTCTGACCATTCTGATGCCGTTTAGCACCCAACTTCTCCACCAGATCATTGCTTTACTATCTTGATAGCCAGGTTGTTCCATAAAGGTGTGAATTCCCAGTGTGTGCTGGAGGAACCCATAAGTTTGTGTGTTGCCCTCCGATACTGATATGAGATTGCTATCATAGGGGAGACCTGGCCAGAAGGTTTCTTTTCCCCATACACCCAGCATGCAGGTGAGGGGGCATTACTGGGAGAAGTTTCTAGTTTGAAACAGATTGGGGGGGTCCTCCCTACTGGGGGAGAATCGTTGGGTGGTCTGGGCTGTAATGAAGGCCATGTGGTAACCTAGGAACCAGGGAAGACCCCATCACCCTCTGCTGCAGTGCTGTCTAAGCTTCTGATGGTTGAGACTCGGGGGATCTCTCCCATAGGAAGCGACCCACTAGAGTGTCCATTTTGTCAAACCATTTTGGCTGGATGCATAGGGGAAAGTGCGCCTGAAGATAAAGCAGTCTGGGGGCTAGCATCATCTTAACTGAGTCAATGTTTTCCTGCCAGTGAGAGATGCAGTGCACTCCATTGCTCTGTTTCTCCACTCAGGGATTCTAGGAGGAGGGTATAGTTAGTATCTATAAGTTTTTGTAGATTGTTATGCAGAATAATGCACAGATATGTTATGCCCTTTGGGGCCCTTTTGAGGCCTGCCTTCTTGAACTTGCCTTCCTTGAAAGAGGCATTCAGGAGTAGGACCTCTGTTTTGGCCTGATTGATTCTGAGGCCAGACACCTTGGAAAAGAGGGAGAGTAAGCTCAGAGTTGCCTGTGTGGTCTCTGGGGGGAAGGCCAAGGTGATCAGTAGATCATCGGCATATAAGAAGGTCTTAAGTGTAATGTCTCTAGCCTCTCTGATTGCAATGGCTAAAGGTTCAATGGCCAAGAAGAAGAGTAGCAGGGACAGAATACACCCTTAGCCTCATGCCCTTGGACAGGGGGAAAGGTTTAGAGCTTGTTCTATGCATCAGGACCTTGGCAATATGGGCTGAATAGAGGAGGGAGACCCATTCCTTAAATCCAGGGCCCAGTTCCATAGCTTCCAGCGTGGCCATGAGGTATTGTCATTTATAGAGTTGAATGCCTTTTCAAAGTCCATAGCCAATGCAGCCAGTGCTTGTGGGGCTGACTGAGCATGGTGAATTAATGTTATCATGGTTCTGTGGTGGTCCGAGCCCTTTCTGCCTTTTATGAACCCTGCTTGGGCCAAGTGTATTATACCTGCTAGGTGTGTTTCCAGGTGACTAGCTAGTATTTTAGCCAGTATTTTGGCATCTGCATTGATTAGGGAGATTGGGTGGTAGTTGTCTGGGGCAGTCGTGTCTTTGGCTTTTTTGGGGATCACTGTGATCACCGCCTCCCTGAGAGTTGGGGGGAGCATTCTTTTGGCCAGTGCATCCACAAACAACCGTTTTAGATAGGGGGAGAGTTCACTACTGAGGACCTTATAGAAGTTGACAGGGTACCCATTGGTGCCTGAGGCCTTGTGGGGATTTAGATTCTGTACTGCCTGGAGTATCTCTGACTTGGTGATGGGTTCATCTAGGGAGATGCCCACCTGAGGGTTCCAGCATGGGATGGGAAGTTTGGCTAGGAAGTCTTTTGATTTCTACCCTGATTGGCAGGTTGGGAGATGCATACAGATCCTCATAGAATTTTGACATAATCCCATTAATGCCTTCCTGGGAATAGTTCAGGGGGCCTTTTTTATCTCTCAGGCTTGTGCTGGTCCTAGCACCTTTCCTACTTTTAGCCTGTATTCCAGGTGTTTCCCCAACTTCTCTCCTCCTTCCCAGTATGCGTGGCTTACCCTCTTAAGTGCCAGCTCAGCCTTCCTGGTGAGGAAATTGTTGAGCTTAACATAAGTGTTATTCAGCTGTGCTAGGAGGGAGGGGTCAGGATCATGAGAGCTGCAGGCCTTGTAGCTATTCTCTAAACCATAGAGCTGTTTCTCCAGAGTTGCCTATTTGGCTTCCCTCTGTTTCCGCCCTTGTGAGGCTCAGGCCATGATGTGACCTCTGTGTGTGGCTTTGTAAGCCTCCCACAGGGTGGAGTTGGATACGTCGCCTGTGTCATTTGTTACCCAGTATCTGGACGTTTCCTCCTTGACCCATTTGAGGAAGTGGATATCCTCTATTAGGAGGTGGTCTAGGCACCATGATGGTGAGGGGTGAGGTTCAGGTCCCATACTCTGCCTTAATTCCATGGGCGCATGGTCAGATATTATGATAGGATGGGTGCGGTCCTCTCCCAACTTTTCATACCACATATGCGATATGAGCCACATATTCAGTCTAATGGCAAAGCCACAGACTGGGGAGCAATATGTGTATTCTTTTATCCCTTCCCTTCCCCACCCTCATCCAGAAACTAGCCAGCGCATATCTCATTGGACCACTAGTGGCCCAGATGCATGCAATTGCTGCTAGGGGGACCATTGTCCAATGTTACTTTAGTAAGCCCTTCAGATGAAAGAAGAAAACAAAGAGTAACAAACAGATAGAGAACCCTATACCACTCATATATTGCAGTAAAGTTGTGCTTCCTTTTGTATACATATATTTGCCTGATTTACTCAACAGGGGCTAGCAGGCCCAAGGCAGGGCTCTATCCAAGTACGTGGCCAGCCCTCGTATAGCCTAATTTAATCTGTGCTTAGCTGGGCTCCTCCCCGGAGGCCAGGGTATTGCCAGTTGCTATAATTCAAGCAGGAGCAAAATGGGCAAGCACTGAAGACCACAGGGTTATGGTTCCCATGGGTCTTGCCCCCCTTACAGCGGGGCTGGGGCATAGACTCCAGATGCACCTTGTGCCAGTTAGTACCTCAGTGAAAGCTTTCCAATCTGTACTGTCCCCTAGAGCCCCCCTGCAGGGTCAGTGGGAGAAGGGGCCCTAGTTTCTTATACACAGGCCCTATGCTACCCCATTCCTTATAACTGCAATAGCTGGCCGTATGGGGGTTAATCCCCCCAGCTTTGCTCATGGTGGGGAGAAAAAACAATCAGAGTAACTGCCCCAAAAGCTAGATGTGCTAAGTATAAATGATGAATCAAGCTTGGAACTCCCTGCACTATCCACCACTTCTCAAAATAAGCAAACCATGAAACCACAAATAGACTGAATAAAGTGCTTTTATTATTCTATAAAGTGCCAATGAACCACACCTCACAAAGAGATGCCAGCAGAAGCCCTACAGCTAATACCTCTAACTAGTTTCGCTCAATGCATCATCAGGAAGTTGATTGAAACCAGTTGGAGGTATTAGCTGCAGGTCTCCTGCTGGCGTCTCTGTGTGAGATATGATTCACTGGGCACTTTATAGAATAATAACACTTTATTCAGTCTATTTGTGGTTTCATGGTCTGCTTATTTTGAGAGGTGGTGGATAGTGCAGGAGTTCCAGGCTTGATTCATGGTGGGGAGAACCTTCTTATTCCCTCCATTGTAGCCCAGGTATTCCCGTGTAGCTGATTGGACTGTTTGAGAAAGTGAGGGGGGAGGGTGGCACTAATGCCTAGCAGTCACTAAATATCAGGTGCCAACAATCGAGTGGCCCAGAGCTTGCTGCTCACTGCCCCCTCCCCACTTCCCACTCCTCACACCCACCATCGAGGCATGTTGCCCAAAGGGGCTATAGGATTGCACACATTGTAAATCTAATCATTGACTGCTTTACTGTCACTTTATTTATTTATTTAGTTTTTGTTAACCAGGTAAGCACACTAGACAAAATAGATGCTTATTTTCAGGTACGACCCGGGAGAGTACAGGAAAAAAAGAGACATGTTCAGACAGCGAAACACATAGCATCAGATAAATAAAGCATACAATTTAGGGTAGTAAGGATTGTACATAAGTTCAGGAGACAATATACAGACATTTCAAAGGATATTTACAGTGTAAACAATTTGATTCCATACAGTAACAAAAAATTTACAGGCAAAACAGAGACACGGGCAGATGATGGAGGAGGCTGTGGGGTGAAAGGGATTAAAACCCATGCGGCATCCAGCATCCCTTGTGGCCTACATCCAGAGAACAAACCTGAAGCCATGCATCTGGAAAAAAGGTGCCCAAAGTACAAGTATTTCACCGCAATTGCGGCAGTAACAATGCAATGGCAGTCCGGGGCTTTCAGCCCTTCCGATTCCTGTCACTTGTGGGTTTGGATCCTGCTCACAGAGGAATAGTTGGTGGAAAGGAGAGTACAGAATCAGCTCCCTGGAATGGAGCTGTAGGTTTGACAGATGTTGAGGCTTGCTCCATGACTGTTTTAGGTAAGGGAGCCTTCAGTTTAGGATCCTTCAGGGGGGATCATTTTTTCCTCGAGGTTGATGCATATTCGGGCAGAGCAGAGAACTCCTCCAGTAGATGCCTCAGCTCTGCATACCTGTTATTGAGATTTGCAGTGCCATCCGCCCTGACACTGGAGAGAGAGAGTCGTTGCTGGTACTGTGACTGTGTGAGTGGAGCCTCGGAAATTTTATGAGATTTACTCCCTCCTCCGCGTTTCTTCTGCAGTTGTGATTCCTTGCTTTGTGTACAGGGGTCTAGGGATTGACCTCCATGTTGGGCTGTACCAGCTCCAGAAGGTTGCAGGCCTGGGTGTCCTTGGTGGTCCTGTTGAAGCCTCTGTTTATCCCACCAGGTTGCGGCCCCATTGGCTGCATTGCTGGGTGGGGGGAACCCCAAGGATTTCCAATCCAGGTGTGGAGCAGTATCAGCCAGGAATCTTTCTGCAGCCTCAGGGGAATCAGAGGAATGGTGGGACCCTTGTTGGGTGATCATCAGGACAGCTGGATATCGTAGAGCATAATTCAAGCCCAAGGCAGCACAGGCCCTCATGGCAAGCTTGAAGGCTTTCCTATGTTCTGAGAGCTCCTAGGAGTAATCATCGTAAATCTGTTTTTTGCGTCCCTTCCATGTAAGGGACTTCTTGTCATGGGCATCATTGATTATGTCCTCCCTGTCCCTATATCTCAGGAATCGGGCCAGGATGGAACATGGCTGCATGTCTGAGGTAGTTTTGGGAGACAGAGAGAGGTGGATCTGGTCGATTTCAACTGGGCTCGGCCGAGAGAGAGAGAGACAGGAGGACTTGGCAAGGTCTTTTGTGAAAAATGATATAACACTGGGGCCCTCGGAATCCTCCGGAAAGCCCACAAATCTGAGATTGTTCCTCTGGCTGTGGTTTTTGAGATCTTCAGCATGCTGCCAGAGGAGGTGGATTGTATGGTTCTGCTTGCTGAGGCACGTTTCCAGCAGTGCCGCTCTGCCCGCCTTCTTCCGCTAGTATTTGTTCAGCTACATTGCTGTGGAGGGACAGGGTGATGAGGTCATTGGTATTGTGCTGAGCCATTATTTCTAGTTTATTGATTTTAGTAAGTAGCTGATCAAGCAAATACCTAATCTCTTGCAGGCTGGAGTCCATGTTCTATGGGGAAGGTACTGCCATCTCGGGGGATCTGTTAATGCTGTGGGCCACCCAAGTGGAAGAGAACTTGGTGATCATGTAGCTGGAGCTTCAGGTATGCATTCCATAAACAAAAAATACAGATGGTATGGCAGTCAGTTCTTATGTGTAAGGTAGTACCTTTGAATATATTTTCAGAGAGCTGTAGCACTTATAAAGGTGGATTTGTTGATACAGAGTGGTAGAGCAGAAAAATCAGGCAGCCATTCCTTAGCTGGCAAGCCACACACCCCCAGAGGTTTTGAAATTGATTTGGAAATACTTGATGAGGCCAGGTCTGCAGAACACGTGTGGATACATTTTTAAACCTAATAATTAGCAGTTTTGCATGTTTATAACATAACAAAATAATTTGGTAATTTAAGGTTAGAAGAGGCACATGTCCCTCATGTCCATTCCCCCTGCTTCACAAGCAGGAATGAAAAGCAAACTGTGAAAACATGTACTGTAATAATTTGTAGGAATATCTTACCCATGCTACTATGTAGAGAGCCCACTGATTTCCTAGGTAAGCAGAAATTTGCCCAGGCTTACCTTAAAGGCCTAATATCCACCATCTTTGCTGGTAGACTGCTCTACATATTCATCACCATCTGGGAGAAATGGTGCATCCTAATGTTACTTCTGATATTTTCATCCCTGAGCTTTAGGGCATGCCCGCATGACCTGCTGGAGGACAACAGATCAAATATCTCTATGTTCAGTCTTATCGATGCCCGTGAGTATTTGGAATGCCGAGATCGTGTCCTCTTTCAGCCTCATTTTCTCTAGGGTGAACATGTTAAGGGTCCCTAGCCTCTCCTCATAGCTTTTGTTCCCCATGCCTTTAATCATGTTAGTGGCCCTGCATTGTACCCCCTTGACTGCTTTAATGCTGTTTTTGTGTATTGATGAGCTGGTGAAGCCTGATCAAGGCCTTGTAAAGTGGGTGGATTACTTCCTCTATTCTGCTGGTCTACCCCCTTTTGATGCACCCCAGCATTCTATCAGCTAGCCTGAAAGCAGCTGCACACTCCTTGTCATGCATCAGAGCTTATCTTCTATTTTCCTGAGGTCTTTCCTTCCTGCACTGCAGCAAGAGGAACCCCACATAGTGGGAAGATCTTACCTCTATTTTTCCTCCACAAGTGTAGCACTTTACATTTGGCTACATAGATTTGGTGGTTCCAGGAGTCTGCTCAATAAAGATTTTGCTAATTTTTAATCTGCTGGCAAAGTTGGTGCAAATTCACTGAAATTCGCGATTCACAAAATTCGCATATTCTGCTGCAGATGCACCAACTTCACCAGCAGATTTTTTTTTAATTTAAAAACCTTAGCATAATCTCCCCCAATCCACTGTGCTATGAAAACTACCACCTTCCCTACCCAAAAACAAATAAAACCATTGCAACCCATCCCCCCACTGGCGTCCCCCTCCACTGCCTCGGTGGACTGCTGCTCCATGAGTGACCATGCTTGAAAACATAATCCCTTTCCCCCATCCTCATGCCAAACACACTCCACCTATTTCCCCCTACCTGAGCCTCGCTGTTGTAATTATCCAGCACAGACCCCCACACCCACAAAATGAACAAGAAAGGGGTTGGGTGACTGGGTCTATGTTGTTTAATAAAGACAGTAGGACTTGGGTGGGGTAGGTAGGTGGAGTGTTTTTGGTGTGCGGGTGGCTAGAAAGGATTACTTTTGCAAGCACAGTCTGCACAGAGTAGCATTTCACTGGGATGGAGGGAAGAGGGACGAGGGTGCTAGCGTGAAAGTGAGTGGGGACATCAAGGTTTTTATCCTATTTTGCTGGGGAAGGGGTGGTTTTCATTGTTTTTGGGTTGGGGAGGGCATGTATCATGCAATTTGCTTGCTATTCACCAGGCAAAACTGGCCATTCACCAAGAAAATTTAGCCAATCCGCCTACGAATAGCAATGTGAATTGCAGTCCTTAGCTTTGCGAATTTGTTGACATTTTGGCAATTTCGCACACCTCTACTGATCAATCACCCAACCTATTTAGGTCCTCCTAAAGCTTGCCCCTATCCTCAAGGAAGTCCACTACTTTGGCTATCTTAGTATAATCAGTGAACATAAGCAGCCTAGTGGAGACCCTGGTTTCCAGAATGCTAATGCAAATGTTAAACAGTAGTGCCCCCCACACACACACACCAAACCCTGACGGGTACCACTGAGTACACCTTTTTTCTCAGAGTAGTGCCTGGCCACCACCCTCTGCTTCCTGCCCCAAGCCAGTTAGCAATCCACTGTTAGTATGTCTTGCATACTGTATATCACATTTGTGGACTTTGCCCAGAACCATGTCATGTGTCATAGTATGAAAGGCCTTGCTGCAGTACAATTTGACTACATCCATGGTCTTGCCCCAGCCCACCTTCCACCTACTTAAAGAAGGTGATCAGGTTGGTTTGGCATGATCTGCTTTTCTTAAAGCGTGGGGGCAAAATCCTTTTTATCCTTTATAAGGGCTTGCAGGACCTAGCCCAGCACTTATGTAAGGCTGACTGCCCTGTAGTTACCTGAGTCCAACCTTGTCCCCTTCCTGAAGATGGATACCACAATGGCCATAATGGCCATTTTCTTGTCCTCTGGTTCTGACTGTCTGGCTGGATGGCCCTTGAAAAGAGGTGGCAACCGAAAATAGCTTTTCTTACAAAAGTAGACAAGGTGGATAGTCACCATCAATACAGACTTACCTAAAGGGTTGAACAAGGAAGTAGATTACAAGCCATATTTATAAACATTTTTTTAATTTAATTTATTTGAAAAATTTAAATTAAGTAAGCAATCTGCCTTCTGATTGTCTGTGATGGATTTCATCTGTCACTATTGTGTATATCTTGCTCCTGGGTAATGCACAGCAAAGTGATTATATTGATTATATTCACTACATTCAGTGTGCTAAAATTATTTATTATAGCATATAGTTCATATATATATATATATATATATATATATATATAAACATTTATTCTAGTTGTTTATAATTAATACTGTTGTGGGGTTATGGTTATTTGCCTTTTTATCTGATAAGTATGTATTTGTATTTAATTCACCTGTATTCTTTAATTGAGAGATCTATAAAGGGGGTCAATTTGTCTGTCTGCATCTGACACACCCCCTGAGGAAGACCCACATGGTTGAAGCACTGGGGTCAGAAGCAGTGTCTTCTTTATATCTGAATAAAACTCACTTTGTGATATATTTTGAGTGTCAGTTTTCAACCTGAGTGCTACTGTTTTCTTCGGACCCCTCTGTTGAAGTTCAAGCTACTCCTGAATCAGCAGCACCAGCATCAGCTGCAGTGCCTCCAGTTTTTTTCTTTTTCTTTTTTTACAGAAACAATGCACAACACGGATTTCAGGATCTAAGCACACACACACACAAGATGCAACAACTCAGGTAATTATAACAACATTGCTCAGTACACGAAAAATTGCTAAGTTCAATCAATAAACAAAAATGAAATCAATATAGTCAGACTAGAGTGACAAAAATCATTCAGTAAAACACACCTAACTGTTCTACATAACTAAAATTACAAACCAAAAACAGGGAAAAAAATCACACAAAACACAGACTACAACATCACTAGTACTACTAAAACAGGAAAAGCTGCCTAACCTGCCTTTTTCTCACTGGAAGTTTTTGCAGCTAAGCTCACCTCCTCCTCTCCCGCCAAAGCACTGCTTCACTACACAATACAGAAAATGAAACTACAACTTTAAACTAACTAAATCACAAAAATACCACATATATTTGGTGATTAGCGGCACAAGGCACAGAAGAGACTTAATGGAGTGATTTGTTGAAAAAAACTGTTTGTTTTAAATGCGTTTCAAAGGTTTATAGGCACAAAGATACAGAGCACACTGAACACCATCTGCTCATCACACTGCACTGAATTCAGACTATGCATGGCACTACAGCTTATTGCACCATGTGACCTTCAATCCCATGGATCCTTGCAAACTTTACCTCACAGCCAACATTCACAGGCGAAGTCTGCAATTTTACCATTCTTGAAGTTCTCCTTTCATGCAAAGTAGAAATTTGCCTTAAGGGAGAACTTTGTGAATTTGGTAAAATTCACAAATGTCTCTGTGAAGTGAAGTTTTCTAACTTTGCCCATCTCTTCCAGGCAGTAGTAGTAGATTATGTCAGCATAGTCTATGACTGGAAGAAAGGGGGCCTGGACCAACCATTTATGGGATTCACATGGGAAACAGCTTTTATTTCTAAAGTAAAAGCCAAGTCTGACCCTTAATTCTTTGCATAGTGCTTCTATGTGGACACAGCTGAAGGCATAGAGGACCTACAGGAAGATCTGGAAAAGCTGAGGAGGTGGTCCAGGATCTGCAACTTGGCTTTAATGCCAAGAAATGTAAAGTTATGCATACTGAAGCCAAGAATCCCAGGACAGAGTACTACCTCGGAGGAGTCCGACTATCTGCATCAGAGGAGGAGAAGGACCTGGGAGTGATGATCACTAGTGACCTGAAGCACTCCACACAGTGCAAGAAAGCAGCAGCAAAGGCAAACAAGATGCTGGGATGCATACCTAGGGTTGATCAGTAGTAGGAGAGAGGAGGTTATACTGCCCTTGCACAGGTCACTGGTAAGGCTGCATCTAGAGTATGGTGTTCAGTACTGGTGCCCACACCTCAAAAAGGACATTAACCTGCTGGAGAAGGTCCAGAGGGGGGCTACAAAGTTGATAGCAGGTCAGCAGGGTAAGGCATATGAGTAGAGGTTGAGGGCACTGAACATGTACTCCTTGGAAGACTGGAAAGAGAGAAAGAGAGAGGGGGACATAATTGGGACCTTCAAGTATTTGAAAGGGATAAATAAGATTGATAAGAATGGTCTATTTTAGCTGAGTGACAACCATAACAAGAGGGGGCACAACTTTATGCTGGATGGTGGGAGGTTTAGGAGGGAGGTCAGGAAGCACTTCTTCACAGAGAGGGTGGTGGACACTTGGAATGCTCTGCTGGAAGAGGTCATCTCATTGAAGACAGTAGGCAGCTTTAAGAGAGGCTGGGATAGGCATAGGGGGAAAGTAAGGATCATGGGTAGAGAGAATGGAAGGAGTGGGGAGGGAGGACAGTGACAGTAGCTCAAGCTGTGGACCCTGCAATACGAGCAGACTTGATAGACCAAATGGCCTTCTTCTGCTGGCTTTTTCGTATGTTCATATTTCTTTTTTTTATTTTTATTTTTTACCAGGAGGTAACTGGGCACAGCCCTTTTTCAGTCACACCTGACAAATAAAAACAGTACATCATCAAAAACAGTTAACGTACACAAATAGTATCAACAATGAATAACACAGGTACATATATTATTTTTGTGATAAGAGTCAGACAATAGAATTTTAATTTTACAGTTTTGGCAGTTTTGGTTATGGATGATTAGCTGTTCAAAAGTGTAGGAGCATACCAAGTAAAAGACAGTTGAGTCAAAGCTAACTTTGGCAAAGCTCGATAAAAAGTAAGTCCAGTTTTAGCCTAGTTAAGTACATGCCTTTATTTCTAGTAAATTTATTAAAAAGAATGGAAGGCATAGAGTTATGGTAGATTGTATAAGTAAACGCTGATGCAATATACTCAATTCGCTGTACAGGGGGCAAAATATTTGTTTTTGTGTACGGTAGACAGTGGTGAATCATTATTGAAGCTCTCAGCCCGAACCTGCAAATACTATTTACTATGAGCTGATATTTGTTAATAAATTAAGCGCCCTGATTCATGAACAGAACTGCTCCGTAATCCAGTACAGGCAGCAGTATCTGCTTAGCTACCACAAGACATGTTTCATCAGTCAAATCATTAATATTTTGATACAGAAAGCCCAGTTTCTGGTTTATTTTTTTACCAATTTTGTCTAGGTGACCCACAAGGCTCAGTGATGGATCAAGGTATACACTATGATACTTAAATAATTGAACCCTTGAGATTTCATCCCCACTGCTTCCCATGACAACAAGGTCTCCCACAGCTCGTGCCACCCTCTGAGATGTCCCAAACAACATTACATTAGTTTTCCTCTCATTCAGTTTCAGCTTATTCTGTAATAACCATTCAGTTCAGTCAATCATAGTCATGAAGTAAAGCCCCCTGAATTTCTGAGGTAGACTCACCCGAGTTGAGGAAGACCAAGTCGTCAGCATATAGAATACACTCTGTCCTTGCTAGAACATCTGGCAGGTCATTCACAAAGACAGATAACAATATGGGTCCCAACACTGTGCCCTGGGGGACACCCGACCTTATCTGCAGTGGTTCAGACAAAGAGTCACCTATCCTCACCCCCTGTACCCTAGCAATAAGGTAACTCTCAAACCATTCCAAACCTTTCCCTACTGTTTCACAAGAGACCAGTTTTGATAACAACGGGCCATGATCGACCAGGTCGAAGGCCCTGGTCAGGTCGCTGAACACTGCACCGGTCATTAATCCTTTGTCACTTGCATCATGTACGGTGCCCACCAACCCGAACAGTGCCTTCACAGTACCATAGCCCTGTCTAAAGCCATGTTGTTGATCATTCAGTAGCCCTTTTTGATCTAAATAAGAAAACAACTGCTTTAAAATGCATTTTTCTAGAAAATTCCCCATTAAGGGCAGCAACAAAATTGGCCTGTAATTTGTAGCATTTGTCCTGTCTCTGATTTAAAAATTGGAACTATAATTGGTTCCTTCCAAGTGGAGGGTACAATACCCATAGATAATGACAAATTAAACAAATATGTCATTGGACTGGAAAGTTCAAGTGTTGCAATTTTTAAAATCCTTGGATGTAGCAGGTCTGGTCCACAGCCTTTCCTATCATCCAGTGCCTGTAGTAGGCTCAGCACCTCTTCTTGTTTAATAGGGGAAAAGACCAGCCCTCTATCTCCTTGTCTCACTTCCTGTGTTTCCTGAATGTTACCCCAATTTTGAAACGTATCTAACCTATCCTCATCCTCTCCTGTTTGATCAATTAAAAATATATTAAGATAATCTGCTATTTCCTTTGAATCTGTTTTGATTAAATTCTTGTCCATCAAACAGTTAACCTCTGACCTAACCCTTGGATTACAGATATTGCAAAAGGATGACCAAAATAACCATGTTGTTTTTAAAGTTCTCAGTTACTGTTCCTGGTAATACTTAGATTTACCTTGCTTTAATTCTTTTTTAACTAAATTCTGTTTTTGTTTAAACTCAATTAAATATTTTGGGTCTCATTTGCAAATATGTTTTCTTTGCTTTATCTCTAGATTTCATTAAAATCTGCAATTCTTTCCTGAGCCAAGAGGAATAAATTCAATTAACACTTTGTTTTGTCTTTGGGATATTAGCCTCAGCAAGCTTTAATAATGTATCTGTCAACCACATAGCTGCTTTCTCTGGATGATCAAAAGTTGCTATTTTATTTAAATCTGCCTCTGCTAAGTCCTGTAAGTATTTATCTATTAGCAGTTTTCTAACATTTGCCCGTTCTATCAATTTTTTTGGAATTTTAACTTTATTATATTTTCTTAAATCATGAGGTAATGGTCTGATATGGAGTCGGGCAAAACTTCACAATGTACAATATTATTAGGCCAGTTAGTAACTAACCAATCTAATGTTGTGTGATTCCCCGACTTGTAAATAAATCGAGTAGGACTAGTTACCAACTGGACAAGTCCATAGAAAGCCAGTCTGTTAGCATATTTTACCCCTCCCTACTCCCAGTCCTAGTTCTGGTCCCCCACCAAGACATGCTCCCCCCCTATTATGTGTATGTGGTTAGTTCATATATGGTTAGTGAAAGAGAGCTTGTTGTCTAACCATATCCCTAGGTATCTGTATTTTTCTACAGCTACAAGAGTGTCTCCAAAAAGAGTAGTGATGGCTGGTGTAGGCGAACATTGTGAGATTGTGCTGTGTGATGTGAAAAACATGACTTTTGTTTTGGATACATTTAATAGCAATTTTGAGTGGAAGAGGTTAAGTTGTAGTTCATTAAAGGTCAGATGGAGGTCAAAGCACACTGTGGTAATATTAGGTTTAAAAAATGTAAAGTGCATTGTTGCCTGCATGGAAGTACAGTTTCGCATCAGTGATGGTCTCACCCAGATCATTAATTTATAGCATGAAAAGTAGTGGACCCAGTACAAAGCAATGGGGGTGAGAGGAATAAACTTTGCAACATGACAAACCCAGCTACAAAGGCACTACATAAATGTAATGGCCTAAGGATTGTTTCACTTAATGCAAGAAGTCTATTCAATTAATTTGACAGTTTCAAAATCTTACTTTACCCTAAAAATTCTGACATTGTTGCAGTTACAGATACATGATGGAACTGTGAAGTCGTATGGGACAAACATACAGTGGCACCAGCCAGGAAACAACACAGTAATGCTGCAGTATATCATAAAATGCTGCAGTATACTGCACAGAACAATGTAATTCAATAGAAAATATGCCGCTTTGTCATGCAATATTTTCTGACGTGTCCTTACTGCAAGTTGCTGCCTTGCATCATTGCTGGCTTTGCTGTATATGCAATTTTCATCTTGTCAATAAAGACAAATTATTTAGACAAGGAGTTTGGGTAGCTATATTCATTCATGAACATATACAATTTGAGTAAATTGAGCTGAATACAAAACCAAAGAACCAATGAAAAGGTGTACCAAGTTGAAATTCTGCTACTAGAAGAGTTTAATCTACCTAGGACAGATTGGAAATTTTTGAATCTGAAGGGGTTGAGGGAAATTTACTACTTGATACTATGAGAGAACTAAGTCTTAAATCATAAAACTACCTATGAGAGGTCAGAACATACTTGGCTTGGTCATTACAAACATTAGTATGGACAAGAGACATAAGATGCGGGAACCCTTGTGCCCAAGTGACCACAGAGTAATTGAATTAGTATTGAAACATAACATAAACTAAATAAGGGTAAAACTGAATTTTGTAACTAGAATACTGAAAACTATGAATTGCTGTGGGAAGCTATAAAAAATCCAAACTGGAAGCTTGATATGGATGGCAAATGCACAGAGGATTGTTGCAATATATTTAAAAATAAATTCTTGTACTGCAGAGACATGCATGTACAGTGCATAAAAATCTATACCAGAAATGGAAAAATTCTGCCCTGGTTTACAAAGAAAATATTAAACCAGAATAGAAAGAAAAACAGAACATGGGGGAGAGACACATGATGCTTAGCTAGAAGCAGCAGCTTTAGACTGGCGCTCCACCAGAACCTACAGAAAATCATGACAAAAACCTATCTACTTTGCTGTTCTAGTCACTTTTTTGAGTAATCTGCATCTGCTCTTTTCCTGCTTATTGATGATGGAACCAGAATTGATGGAACACTTACCTAGCTCTGAAGATCTGCAAATATTAAGTGATGATGCTGGCAGTATACATGCCCTAGCCCTGAAACCCAAAAGGCCTCATCAGCGCTCTTCACCTCCCTCCACATCCAAGAGTTTCTGACAGAAAATTACTATGGAACAGTGATATGAAGAATTGACATCGAATAAGGAAGCATTTTTTTCCCTGATCTCAGATTTTAAAGATCTCAAACCTGCCATACAAGAGTTGACCCAGCAGATTTATGATACGGAGGTACAGGTCTTTTCCATTGAAGACCGACAAACCCAACTTGAGCCTGAGGTGGTCACCATCTATCACAACATGCTGAAACTTGAAGAAAAAGTGGACAAACTTGAGGGCCATAGTAGACGTAATAACTTAGTCCTGCTAGGACTATCAGAAGGTGAAGAGGGACCCAATATAATTGAATTCCTTCAAATGTTCTGCATAAAGGTGACTGGTCCTTCACCTAACGGCCCATCATACATCATAGAAAGGGCACATAGGGCATTGCATCTGAATCCTAATTCTGCTCACCCACCTCTCCCAATAATTTTCAAAATGTTAAAATATTTAGACAGGGACCATATTTCTCTGGGAACCCGAAAACTGGATGTCCTGCAATGGGAGAGTAAAAGACTTAGGTTAGTCCAGGACCTCCCATTTAAAGTATTGCAGGCCAGAGTGGAATATCGGACCCTTCAGTCAAAACCCCTTTGGGCTGGCAGTATAGCCTAGAGGTTAGAGGAACGAGGTGTGAATGAGCTTGATACATCCAGCAGACCAGACCTGAGTTTGATTCTCACAACCTCCACTTGCATACTGTGTGACTCTGAGCAAGTCACTTAACTGCCCAGTGCTCCCAGGTCGCCCCTGAAAACAGGCACTTGTGCCTAGTGGGCCTTACCCGGTTACCAAAGACTAAAATAAAATAAAATAAAACCCTGGGCTGCACATATTACTCACAGAATGCTATATCCTGCTTGCCTAGAGGTGCGTACCCCATTTGGAGTATGGCAATTTGACTCGGCATCTGTTGAAGCTGAAGAATTACTTCATCACTTCTCTGAACTGTTTGACAAAAAAAGGGTGAGCTCCCAGTATTATTTCCAGCTAAGTCTGTTCTGACTTTCTGCCTTCCCAGACTGACTGTGTTAATTTCATTCTAACTACTGATACCCGTGATAGAGACTGATGACTTCAATCTATTAAAAACAGCTCCTTGCTTACCTTAGAAGGTATGGACTTAAGTTTACAGTACTGCCATTCTACTGGTGTTCTGCAGACTAAATGAAGTTTTGCCCCGTTCATTATAAGAGGATTGCTGTATTGATAATCTGTTGTTCTGCTCCATTTATTATTCACCCTGCTATGATTCATTATTCTACATAGCTTTATAAGGGAACTTTTATTTTTCTTGGGGCTTGGTGTTTTCAGTACGTGTTGTGCAAGCCAATCCTTCCTAGAAGAGTTATAGGAGGAAGGGGCCTATTGGCATTTACTTTGCTATTTTCATTACAATCGCCTTGTTTAGCAGTAGATTATCTTTTGTGATTTAGCAACATGACATGTGTCCATTTGACTTGTGGATACCAAGCTTGGACACAGAGATTTGTTACCTTTATTACTCTACTGCTACAGAGATTTTATAAGCAGTTCTACTGGTTTTTTCTTGAACATTTACTTCTTGATTTGAACTGTGATTTTATTTATTTATTTAGTTAGTTTTTGTTGACTGGGTAAGTGCACTAGACAAATCCTGCCTATTTTCAGGCACGACCCGGGGGAAGGGGATACAGATGAATGCCAACTGACCTTGATCCAGATTAAGCTGTTGGTGGTATTTGTAGTGAATGAGGAAAATTTGGCCAGGACACCAGGGAAATTCCCCTACTGTGTGGAGACTGCAATGCTGGTTTGTTGTCGGTAGGGGGACCCTTTGGCCCATGCAATGGCCACACGGATGGAGTCATCGGTGCAGCAGGACACTGCAGGATTAGGAGAGCGGGCCTCCTCTCCTATCCTGGTTAACCAAGAGGCCGACTATGAGGATTTACAAGATTTGGAGTATGATGGGGAAGCTAGCAATATTTCTTTATCCACGGAAGATTTGCGGATGTCTGGCTCTGTAACGGAGGTTCCGTCTCACATGAGGAGTTTTCTAACTCGGATGTTAAGATGAGTTGCGTGGCGGCTTGTCCAGTGACTGATGATATGCCTTCGGGGCATCAGAAAGAAGGTGAGCTTGTAATGCTTAAAGTGGATGAAGTTAATTTACCTGCTAAAAACGCTGTTCAAGCTGTGAAGATTGATTTTGTGACTGCTGGTGTAACTGATTCTCCACCTGTGATTCAGGTGGCCAGTACTGCTACGGTGTTTACGAGCCAACAGGCAGGTACGCCTTTTAACTCGCCGATATCCCCTGACCAGGCTGGCAGTATAAGCACCACGGTAGGTATGTGCCGAAAGCCTGACACTCCGTCTGTTTGCCCTTCTAATGTAGCGGTTGTTGAGCCAGAAAATGAAAGTAAATTACCAAAGGTTGATTTAAAACAAATACAGTCAGCTGAGGCTGCATTAAATTCCTCCACCCTGATGACTGGTTCAGGTTTTGTGTTCAGAGTTCCCGGCTCCGCCTGTGAATTCTGATTTTCAAGCTGATACAACTCAACAGATTATTTATCAAACTGATTCAGGTACCCAGGAAGGGACTACCACCTTTTCCTTTGGAGCAGAGTGTCAGACAAGTTCTTCACTTCATTCTGGCCGGAATCATTCTCAAGAGCAGCCAAAGCCAAGGTCTGTGGCTCCTGTGACTGCTCCTTTAAAATTAACTGACCCATTGAGGTTGCCGGTTGCGGCAGAAACATGGTCCCCTTGTCAAGCGTTGCAAGGAGCAGGATAGTTAAAAAACTAAGCAGGGAACTTGGTTCCCAGATCCCAATTGGGATTCTATTGACAACTTCTCACAAGCATCACCTGAATGGAAACCCTCTGACATGGTTGCTCCAGTAATGGATTCACGGGAGTTGCTTAAGGATAGTAGTGTTTCTACTGCTTCTGTTGCTCTGACAGAGACTAATGTACTCAATATGAATATAACTTCTGAAAAGAATAATCCTTTAACTAATGATGTTCAGTTGCAAGTCCCTAAAGCTGGTCAGGCACCTTTGCTATCTGATTTATTTTCTAATATTAAGAAAGAGGCTGCACCCAGAAGGAATGCAGTTCGCATTCGCTATAAAGGAGGTTTAGCAGATGGACCTGACCGTGTCTATGTTGGTCGTACTTTGTTGAAAGAATCTTTACATTTTTCTCCCAAGGATGTTTTTGCTCTGATTAATATTTCAGGGGAAGATAATTATGATGTTAGTTTTAGAACTGCTCATACTTTAGATCTTTTTTGGGAGCGCTACGCGCAGGTAAAATTTTCACCTCTATGGTCCCCCTTTTTACTTATACCTTTAACTAAGCCCTTAGTTAAATTCGTGATGGATATGTTTCGAAATGAAGGGTTCATGTTGACGACATCACATTCTGGTTGTCACAGAAATGGGATGTTCTAAGTAAACCAGAAGCTTTGTTGGATTCTGAATCCTTTTGGACTGGGGGGTGGAAATATAAAGTTAAATTATGTGTCCTTGACAATGGAATGGAACATATCCCTAATTCTTTCATGTTGGGTAAAGATAGGGGGGTTTGTTTTTATGCAGGACAGCCGAGGGCATGTTATAAATGTGGGGCACGGACTCATTTATCTAGTACCTGCGACCAGGCACGTTGCGATAATTGTGGGGAAATTGGGCATATAGCACTGCATTGTACTAATCGTACCAGATGTGACCTACGTGAAGAGTTTGGTCACGTATTTGGTGAATGTCCTTGGGCTGCCAGGAATAAAGTTTCAAGTGTTAGTCCTGATTTTTTTATTCAGCATGCGCAAGATTTAGTGTTGGGGAAGGTGGACCCCCCCCCAAAAAAATAGTTCTCGGTCCTGGTCCTGTTTCCTTGCAGGACAAAGGGATTAATCCAGTTCCCCCTTCCCTCCCTTCGGTGGTTAGTTTAGAAGTTGATTCCTTGACCCAGCACACTATTAAAAATGATGGTGCTAAAATTAGTCCTCTCCTTGCCCCTGTTTGTTATGAAGAGGGTGTTGTTCCTGGGAGTACTTTGGCTGACACTTTGGTTTTTAAGCCAGTGACTAGGAGACGTTCTTCCAGGAATAATAAATCAATACCTTTGGTTAAATCAACTGACCCAGGCATTAGGGAGGATAGTAATACTTATGCGGATTTGTTTCTACCAGAAGAGAATTCTGATATGGAGCACAGTGAGGTTGATTCCCAATCAGTAGGCAGTAGCCAACTTCCTATTGGGGTTGAGTATGGGGATTATAAAGATAAAAAAAAGAAAAAGCAGAAAAAATAGTTAATTTGATTATTATTCTCTTTTTTGTTTTATGGGTTCTTTTTCTATAGGATCTCTAAACATCCACAGTTTACTAAATGTAGTTAAGAGACAGGCATTTTTTCATTTATTCACCATTGTGGCTATGATATTTTCTTTTTGCAGGAAACATGGATGTGCTCTAGAGAGCAGTTGTTATTGTTTAAAAGGGAATGGATTTGGGGGCCTTCTTATTGGTCCTTTGGGCCTGACTGTGCTGATGGGGTGAGTATTCTTTTTGGATCCTATGATTTTTCTTTGACAAAATTAATTGATTTGATTCCAGGTCATTTGTTTTTATTGGATGGAAATTGGAAGTCAAAGGCTTTTCGCCTCATTAATGTTTATGGGCCCCAGACTAAGGCAGCCCGGGTGGATCTCTTGAAAAGGGTTCAGCCCTATCTGGTGTCTTCATATATTATTTTTTTAAGGGGTGATTTCAATTGTGATGTTGTGAGGGATCAAGTGGCTGGGGTTAAAAGGAAGAAGGTGTATTGTGACTCTCATATGTTATCGGCTATAATTGATACTGCCGGGTTAATTAATTGTGGTACATATAATGTAGGTGCAAGGTTCACCTATAGTAGGGGTATTTATAAAACCACCATAGATCACTTGTTTCACCCTCGGAATTTGAAGAATGGTCATTTTCGGATACTCCCTAGTGAATTTTTTATTACGGTTTACTATTTCTGAAATACCTTTGCGATCTAAGATTAAGAATAGATGGAAATTAAATACATCTATGTTGACGTCTCCAGTGGTTAAGACAGGAATGGTGGCTTTATTTGCAGCTAGATTATCGGTATTATGTTTATATGATAATATTGGAGATTGGTGGGTGGATACTAAGGAAGATATACGGAGTTGGTTTTGTGCCCATGGTAGATCTTTAGGAAATAAAAAATTCTTGAAATATCTCTCCCTTCGAAGTCAGTTGCAGCATTTATATACACTATCATGTTTAAGTAATGATGATTTTTCCACTCAAATTAATGTAATAAAAAAAGAAATGTTGACGTATCAGTATGATAGGGCCTCAACAATATCAGCTATGCTCTCTACTGGAACTCAAAAGGCACCTATTGGGGACCCATTTGAAGCTTGTAAAAAAATACATGCTGATAGGACTATTGAATATTTACAGGATTTGGATGGCAATAGGATTGATTCAATTTTAGATATGGAAAATTTGATTAAATTACATTATCAGTCATTGCAGCCAGTAGTGGCTCCTTCAGATAGAGTCATTCAGGATTATCTACAGGACATTGATACTCCATTTTGTCCGGAGGAAGTATTATCATTACTTAAACATGTTACTCTAGCAGAGGTTATAGAAGCTATAAAGAGTCTAAAAATAGGTACTTCACCTGGCTTGGATGGTTTGCCAAATCAGTTTTATAAGGTTTTTATTTCAGAAATTTCTGTTATATTACACACGGTTTATTCATCCTTTTTTCAGTATCATAGGTTTCCTACTGCCTTTTCAGAAGGTTTGTTGGTTTATTTGTTTAAAGCTGGGAATAGAGCAGACATTACAAATTGGAGACCAATAATTTTGTTAAATTCAGATTATAAAATCTTGGCTCATATCCTTAATACTAGGCTCAAGCATTATGCTTTTTTTGTTTTATCTGAATATCAATTTTGCGGCATACCAGGAAGGAAAATACAGGATGCTCTTATTATGATTAGAGATTTTATTGAACTATTACCTTTACAAAGTAGTTAAGGTTGTATACTTTCTTTGGATCAAGAGAAAGCTTTTGATCGAGTGGACAGGAATTTTCTTTTTTTTACTTTAGCCAAATATGGTGTTCCTTTAGTTTTATTAAATATATACAGATGTTATATTCGCATGTTTTTGTTAAAGTATTTTTAAAAGGACATATCATGGAAGGATTTGTCATTTCCACTGGAGTAAGGCAGGGTTCCCCCCTTAGTCCTTTGTTATATCTTTTTTCAATTGATCCCTTATTGCATTACTTGATTAGGTCAAGAGGGAATAGTTTATTAGTCAAGTGTGAGCTTGATAACCTTTCAGTATTGGCCTATGCAGATGATATTTGTGTTTTTTTTTCCCATTATGATCAAGTTCCCTTTTTTATGCAAAAAGTTGCACGATATGCAGTTGTTTCTAACTCAAAACTTAATTTTTTTAAATGTAAAGGATTATTGATTGGTCAATGGGAGGTTTCCTCTTGTCAGGTATCTGGGGTTCAATTTTCAAAAGTACCAATAAGCATTTTGGGTATCGTCTTTGGACCTTCTAATTTACCTTTAACTAATTGGGAAAAGTTTTAGGGAAAACTCAAGCTAAGGTTAGGAAATGGCAATTTTGGAAATTGTCCAAATTGAAACGAATCCAGATTTTGAAACGTTTTATTGTCCCTCAGTTACAATATGTGGCTTATATTTTTCCTCTCCCTTCTTCTTTAGAAACTACGGTATATGGGATGTTTTTTCAAATGCTGTGGGGGAATGAGCTTAATCCGGTCAAACGATGTTATACTTATTTGAGCAACGAAAAGGGAGGTTTAGGTATGGTCAAACCTATTGTTTTTTACTATTCATTATTCATTTATCATACAGTTTGGTATGGTATTTCTAACATTTTGGGTGGGTTTAGGGGTATGATAAAACAAGTACTTGGATGATATTTTGCAGGTTGGGGTGAGACAGCACCCAAACTTCATACTAGACTGCAATTGCCTGAATATTTTCGTCCGGTAGCCCAAAAATTGTTTAAATGGAAGATTACCCGTACTGATATTTTGCATGCCACTAGGAAAACATTTTAATATTCTTTGATAACCCAACTATATCCTGTAGAACCTTGTTTTAAGGATTTCCCCCTTTCCCTTAATGAACAGGTTTTAAAGCAACTTAATAATAAGAGGGGACCGGTTAAGATGTGGGAAATATTATGGCTTACGGTTTATGGTATGTTGAACGTTCAAGGTAATGCAAAGCACAAAAATATAGAACATAGGAATTGTCCATATTTGGCCTGTATAAACTTGGAAGAAACTATGTGTCATTTTTTGTTGACTTGTTCCTATTCTAGGCCACTTTGGCCTTTTCTTGCAGAAAAATGGCATATGAATTGGTTGCAAATGTTAGATTATGACACCTTGGTGTTGGGCGTTCTCCCTAAAGAGGCAGTAGATTTCCATCTTGGAACCTATCTTCTTTTTTTAAGCTGTTTAAGGTTTTATTTATGGCAAGCTAGATGTCAGTGGGTACTTTACCAAAGAATGATGTCATATTCAGTGTATAGTTATGTAGTAGCACAAGCAATGAAGTCTGTCTATCAGTCTGATTTACTGCATTATCCAGGGATTAAAGTGTATCGCTGGTGGAAGGGGTTTCAAATTTGTATTAAATATAAGTAAAGTATTTCGGTATTGTAATATTATGATAATCATGTGTTTTTTTTTGGTATTTCATGTGTATATGATTTTATGTATAATGGTTTATGATTTGAGATGTGATGTTTTTTTTCTTTCTTGTATGTCTTATGTGAAATTCAATAAAAACTCCCCTACTCTTTTCGATAAGTGCCATGGGCTCTTTAACATCCACCTGAACTGCCACCAATCCAGGCAGGTGGGACCTCGGTTTAACGTCTCATCCGAAAGATGGCACCTCAGAAGTGCAGCACCCCTCTCATGCTGCACTACAGTGTCAGTACTGGGATATTAACCCAAGTGCCAGATGTGGGAACTGAACCCACAGCCCTCTGATCTCCCGGCCTCAGAGGCGAGTGTGCTACCTACTGAGCCACTGACACTGGCTATGGCATTGGCTGTTTGTGAAGACTACCAGCATAAAGAATCCACATTGTTTTAGAACTGTTTATTACATTTTATATTGTGATGTTTGCACATATGGTTTTGTTTTCTACATTACTTCTTTTTGTTTTACTGGAAACTGAGTTACATTTTTTACAATTTGTAATCTAACTTCTATAAAGAGAGTTCATAGTATTTTGGGTGTGAGAGGGGCTCCCTCCAGTGGCAACACTAGCTATTTGAAATTCTTCTTTTTGCAGGACCATACTTTCAGAGACTGGAATTCTCTTTTCCACCTCTCATTCTCTAGATCCACCTCTATTCTTTTATAAGAAATAAAGATGTTATCATTATTTAATATAAGAGGGGACTATCTTATCTTTACCATTTTTTGGATAGCCGTTCTGCTCTTAAGGACTGCATTGCTTTTAATTGGGTGACCCTCCTTTTTGAGGGACAACCTCTTGGCAGTAGCTCTGTTTTTCTTAAACTGTTAAAACTTGGTTCTGAAGTTCACTGATAAGCTGCTATTTTGAATTCCCATTTTTGGATTCACATGTTGTAGAGCTGGGGTTGGACTACTCCCCACGCGCATCTAATTGTTGGCTAATGCTGTTCCTTATACTATTTGGAGCTTGGGCTTTATTAAAAGTAGATGGGTTATCATACTAAGATGTTTTGTATTCTGCGTGGGGGGTGCGATGGGCTATTCTCTGAGTTAATTAATTGCAGGCCACTTGCAGAGGAGGGAGCATTGGCCCTAGGTAGTATAGCTGTTTAATAGAGAGGGGTTAATTACATTTTTTTGTAATTAGTAGTTCTGTATTTCATGGGTAATTTTGTTTGTTTTAGGGAGGGGAGGAGGGAGGGCTATATCAGTGTATTTGGGGGGTGGGAGGGTTCCCTGCAATCCGTATTGGGCCATATTGTTTTCTTTACTTAGGGGCTATATTTTTTTCTGACTATCCATATTATTACAGTTAATAGGGACTCCATGGAATGTCATTAGGTGGAGCATTAAAGATGGGCAATCCAGGACAAACCCTCAAACTTTTCATAAACATTTGAACACCTTACAGGAACAGGACCGTACCTGGTCCCTAAATACCTCCTTTTTAGCAGACCCTCAAATTGCTGATAACATGAAAGATTATATTAAAACTTTCACTGAAACTAATTGAATCTCCATATAAGCTCAAGATCATGCTTGGGGGCCCTGAAATGTATATGGCACACAGAGCTGATACGTCTGGCCACTAAATGTAAAAAGTCTACTTCTAAGTGGGTTGACACATTACTAGTCTCTGTTATCAGAGATATCAAAAAATATCTTTCCCTGCCACCCCTGAAGATACACATATCTGCCTCTCTCAACTAAGGGCCCAGTACTCTGCTCTTATATTAGAACAGGCACAGTAGTCTTTAAAATCTTAAAGGCTACTTTTGTTGGTAAACGAGAAAAGGCTAGTAAATTACTAGCTCTTAGGATCAAGCAGAGGGTGGCAGCCCATTGGGTTAAATCTTTATATAACCCTACAGTTCTATCTACTACAACTAAGGCTAGAGAGGTGACCCGAATACTTAGAGATTATTATTTACAACTATAGCCCGAGGACCCAGGGGTGGGAAATAAGAATGAGAAAATGCCTCTGTTTTTCAAGGACATTTCTATGCCACATTTGTCTGAATCTGCCACCTCATCTTTGGAAAACAATATAACAGAAAGTGAGGTTCAAGAAGCCATCACTTCCCTTGCATTAGACAAGGCTTCAGGACCTGACGGGTTTGCATCTAATTTTTATACATTTTTTATTGATGATCTTGCCCCTAATCTAACATTGCTTTACAATTATTTGCATTCTTCAGAGTTACTAGAAACACCATTATTGGAAGCCCATATTGTTGTCTAGCCCAAGCCTGGCAAAGATGCTTTGTGTCCTGAGAACTACAGGCCTATCTCCCTTATTAACACTGATATGAAGATACTTGCAAAAATTTTAACTATTCATCTTGACCAGGTTTGGAGTGACTCGATAGGCCCTGAACAGGTGGGGTTTATGAAAGGGAGGTTTTCAAGTGATCATTTTCATAAAATATTTCACCTAATTTCTGCATCCAGGGAGAAAGAATTAGATATGGCTGTGTTCTCCCTGGATGCCAAAAAAGCCTTTGACAGAGTTTCTTGGCCTTATCTGTTTTGGGTCCTAAAATGATACGGTTTTCCTGATTCTTTCCTGTGTTGGGTGCATTTCCTATATTCCTATCCTACTGCTAAGGTATTCTGTAATGATGCACTCACCGATTCCTTTCAGATTTCCTGGGGCACCCAGCAAGGCCACTCACTATCTCTGTACCTTTTCAATTTACGCCTGGATCCTCTACCTCTGAAGATTAATGGTTCTCCTAACATATCAGAAATTTCTGTAGGTACCCAAGAACTGAACATTTCTACCTACATGGATGGCACTTTGCTGCATTTGTCCAATCCATGTTTTCCCTCCAATCAGACCTTTCAGTTATTCAACAATTTGGTACCTTCTCTGGTTGTAAACCTAGTTTAACAAAAACTTAAGTTTTTCCCATTTCTCCCAATGTTTTCAAATTGGATTTTGATGCACTTGGTCTGTAATGGTAAACAAAAAGCTCAACTTATTTAGGCATTCAGATTTTCCCAAACAAATCCCTCCTTAAATCATTAAATCTGGACCCCTTAGTGAGGCAAATATCTCAGGTCCTGGACAGATGGGAGTCTCTGCCCTTGACTTTCTGGGGCAGACCCTAGAATTGCTAAATATTGTTTTGCCCCTTAACTGGCTTAAAAACCTGCATAGAATATTATCTAGCCTCCTCTGGGCTCATAAGCCTCCACATCATTTGTATGACAAACTAGTTGGACCTAAGAAATATGGCGGACTCCAGCTACCCCATCTTCTATGATAGTATTTTGCCTTGCATGGCACTAAATATTTCCATTGGGGATCCCATGATGCTCTGGCCTCCTCCAGCTATTGCCCCTCGTGGCATCTAATCAAAAAAGATCTATGTTGTCAGCACCATATTGATCTTAAATCACTGCTATTTTTATCTCCCCAACTAATTGCCTCATCCGCTCAATCGAGTCCATTATTTTGGTCCCTTCAGGCACATGCTCAGCTCTGTAAACACCTTAAGCTCTCTTATGTTAAGGACCCTGCCCCACCTCTTCCTCATAATCTAAACCTTACTATCAATAATAAACCTCTTTACCAAATACATTGGGCTTATTTAGGGGCTCCAATGCTTAGTGATTTTATAGTTGATGGAGTATTTATGTCCTTCAGACAGTATCAGACAAAACTTGGGGTTTCTGCATCTTGATTTTGTTCAGTTTTTTCAACTGCGTCATTGTATTACTAAATTTCTAGGTTCCCTCCATGGCCCACCGGCTCCAGTACATTCTTTTCAACTTTGTCAGACTTAGTGCAACAGGACCACCCAATTTCTAGGTTAAATAACAATATAGGCCAACTAGGGCAGGAATGTACATCACCTGTGGCTTTTTATTGGGTCAATACACTTCACAATGATTACAATAATGATTACTGGTTCAGTATTTGGACAGACCTATATAAACATGTCAAGCAAGAGCGATTTTGATTACAGCAACTTAACATCCTGTATGGCCAAAATCTTTTACTCTCAAGACTGTACAGAATGGGAAGAGCTGAGTCACCTATTTGTCCTCACTGTAAGAAGTCTAAGGCTCCTTATACCATATGCTGTGGTCTTGCCCTCAAATTGCTTCCTTTTGGAAACTTACACAAACTAAACTTTTATTTTTTTATTTATTTTAGTCTTTGGTAAACAGGTAAGGCCCACTAGGCACAAATGCCTGTTTTCTGGGGTGACCTGGGAGCACTGGGCGGTTAAGTGACTTGCACAGAGTCACACAGAATGCAAGTGGAGGTTGTGAGAACCAAACCAAGGTCTGCTGGGCTAGATGTACCAAGCTTATTCACAGCTCATTACTCTAACCTCTAGGCTATACTGCCAGCCCATCAGACCCCCTATTAAGTCTTCAGGACACCTTTACATCAGAGATTTGTATTCTGGGGACTATGCTACACTTACATGAGCCTCCTCTAAGGCTCACATGGCCCTGATCTCAGCAATTACTTCAATGTGAGGGAATAGCATGCTTGTGTGAACTTATGGTTAGGTGTTACTTTGGCTTTACTCATTCTCTTCCTCTTTTTGTGAAGAGGCTGGGATTGGGGGGAAATGAAGGCCTGATGAAGGGGTAAGAAGAGCACTGAGTAGGAGGAGGTGGGGAGGATGGAGGGTGTCCAAATGAACTAAGCGCTGAGTGAGTTTGGAGGCATGCTCTAGTAGTGCTGGTAGATGGAGTTATTCCCCCCCCCCATTGGACCATGGGCTAAGCTCTCCTATTCAGTGTGTGGGAATAATGTGCTTGTGTGAACTTATGGTTAGGTGTTACTTTGGCTTTACTTGTTCTCACCCCTTTTTGTCAAGAGGATGGGATCAGGGGGAAAATGAAAGCCCAAAAAGGAATAACGTGAAGACCACCTCCTGTATGTAGCCTTCCTGCCAAACTTCCCAACCTCGAGTCCTGGGTTTCTCAGCACAGGCCCCATGCACTCTGTCTCACAGAAACCTGGCTGAAACCCCAGCACAATGTTGCCATGTTTCAGCCAGCTGGCTACACACATCTGCACAGTGACAGACCAGGCAAAAAAAGGGGTGTTGGTACAGTCATCCTAGTTAGGGACCCTTTTACTGCCTGCACCACCCTTTGTGCTGAAAATGACTCTCAGAGTGACTGGCTCATTGCCAAAATTACTATTGGCTCCACAAAAAAACCTTATCTTGGCTGCTGCTACAACCCACTGAGCGGCAGTGTAGCTGGACTCCAGAGTCTACTCCAGGGCCTAGGATCCCTCTCCCCAGATAGAAAAACTATCCTATTTGGTGACTACAACCTGGACTGGCTGGGTTCCAAAGAAGCAAACTTTGCTAGCATTCTCAAACAGCACAGTCTAATGCAAATCCTCACACTCCCGACCCGATCCAATCATCGGACCTCCACACACTCCCTTATTGATTGGGTGATGATAACATCCCCCATGTGGGTACCCTATTGGACTCTTTAAGTGACCCCAATGTACACCATTTGGTCCTCCAAAGCCCCTCCCCTATATATATATCTTTCCGTAATTTCAGCCACTGCGACACATCTGCACCATTAGAAGTGGTTGGGAACATAAGCTGGAATGCCCTCTATGCACTCTCAGACATTACCCTTGCCCTCACCCACTTCATTAACACTCTCCTAGACATCCAAGATCATCATTTCCCTGTAATCACCAGAAGAGTCCATGGTGGGTGTACTCACTGAATCTCTAATGAACTCCTCTCAGTCATGAAAGAGAGGGACTGCAAGTGGATCATGCACAAGTAAACCACCTCACCTGCCCTGTGGAATGAATACCAGTGCCTGCACAATCACTGCAAGTGCCTGGCCTGATCCATCAAACAGGATTACTGCACCAAGCTGCAGAGGGAGAGCCTCAGCAATCCCATAAACTTCTGGAACTCCATCAGTTCCCTTCTCGACCCTCACTCCAACAGCCCAAATGTACACCTCAGCTCCCCAGCTGGCCTTCTGACTGACCCTGGTAAGGTAGCCAATGCCTTTAACCTCAAATTACTGATCTGACAGCCCTTCTGGACAAGCTTCTTTCCTGTATCCCCTCCAGTATCCAATCTAGTGCAAACGACAATCCCCCCCCCCCGCTGGGCACCCAGCACACCCTGGCTCCTCTCTATCTGCTCTTCCTCCTCCTTCCCACCAGCCCCCTTTCCATTTCAAGGTCATCTCCTCAAAAGATACTCTTAATCTCCTCCGGGGACTACCAAACCATGGCAGCTCAGGCTCTGATGGTCTCTCCCCTGTGTTCCTCAAAATTGTGGCACCTGTCATTGCCAAACCCTCTCCTTCATTCTCAATTTAGCATGCCTCTCCCTTGGAAAACTGCCAAGGTCATTCCTATATACAAAACAGGTGACCCCCACTTCCCCAATAACTACCGACCAATATCCATCCTTTGACATGGAACCTTTGT
This sequence comes from Neoceratodus forsteri, assembly GCA_016271365.2. Classification (NCBI taxonomy): domain Eukaryota; kingdom Metazoa; phylum Chordata; order Ceratodontiformes; family Ceratodontidae; genus Neoceratodus; species Neoceratodus forsteri. The sequence continues at coordinate 589,600,954 of CM028133.1, read as the reverse complement.
AAATGAGCAGTCCCTGCTCAAAGGTACTAGTAATCATAGAGTTTACTAAATAAAATAAAATAAAAATCCTCCTCCACCTAAGTAAACTCCTAGAAAAAGTTGTGCATCAACAACTGTCTGAGTACCTTACCAAATATGATATCCTTTGTAGCCAGCAACATGGCTTCCACCGGCACCACAGCACCTCCATATTCCTAGCCCTATTCACTGACCACGTCCTTATAAATATGGATCAAGAGAAGGCCACCGGCACCGTAGTTGTCAACCTGTCAAAAGTTTTTGATCAGGTAAACCATTCTCTCCTCCTCTCCAAACTGAACCTGATTGGCTCCTCTGAGGAAACCTGACAGTGGTTTTGGAGCTACCTTACTGGCCACTCCCAATATGTCTGCATAGGCTCCTCCACTTCTCCCATCTTATCCGTCTCCTCCAGGGTCCCCCAGGGCTCCATCCTGGGCCCCCTTCTCATCATCATTTTTGTCAACATCCTAGCATTGGACAGCCTCACCTGCAAATCCCTCCTCTACGCTGACGATCTTGTCATATACCATAGTGACAAAACTATCTCCCACTTATCCTCCGTCCTATTGCAGAACTACTGTGCTGCCTATAATTGGTTCTCCAACAATCTGATGATAGTTAGTGCCAAAAAGACCAAGGCAATGTCATTTGGGTCAAAACCTTTCCTCAACAGAGCCCACAAAACTAACTTTTCTCTCCTTATCCATCCTCCAGTGGCCCTGCCCAGAAACCGTCCATTCCTTCAAATACCTGGGTGTCACACTTGACTCCTCCCTCTCTTTCACTGATCATATTAACTCAGTGGTCCATAGGATAAATGTGAAACTCTGTGCAGCATACTGAGTCCTACCCCTCCTGACTACTGAGACCCACATTGCCATAGCAAGAGAAAACCTCCTCCACATCCTGGACTATTGCTCCCTAATCTACTCTACTCTTGTGTCTTCTCTACCCTTTAGACATGACTTGTGACTGCCTACAATAGCATCTGCTGCTTTGTCCTGTCTGCACCCTACTCCACCCACCAGTGTGACCTATACCGCTCCCTAAATTGGCTCTTTCTGCAAGGTCACTTTGATTTCACTCTAGGCTGCCTCACTGATACTTGCATTAGAAGTGGTCCTGATTCCCCTCCATCTTCCTTTTTCAAACTCCGTACCTTGCCTAGGCATCTCCACTTCTCCTCTGTCCCTTCCCTTGAAATGCCACGGACCACCACTAACATGGGTGGGAAAACCCTATCATCATTGGCCCCCCTGCTATGGAAAGGGCTGCCTGCCCCACTCAGATCATTCAACACACCTCATTCCTTTAAACTTAACTTTAATTCCTGGCTCCACATTAGAGACAGCTGCACCTGTCCCCCCAGGTAACAGTCACCTCTCAAACTCCCCCTAGTCTGGATGCCTATTTCAAGACATCTTTCAGTGTATGGAGGGTGAAGGTGGGGAATAGGTTAACTCCCCATTGTGCCTTCAGGGCAACTAACTTTTTGCTGCCACTACATTGAATTTTAACAACTGTACTGTCTACTGTACTGGCTGTGTCCCAATCAGGCTGATTGTTTACCATTTTTTAAACAGCTTATTATACCTGTACTTTTGTATACTATGTAATCTGTATCTTTACCTAATGATGTTGTTACCCTTTTGTTATATGCTGCTATTACTTGATTTGATTGTGCCTACTAGGCCCTGTTCATGCCTGTAAATGGTCCCCTGGACCAGTCCACCCTACTCAGTTAACGAAGTCATAAATAAATAAATATATAAAAAAAAACTCGGAAAGCGTCAATGGTGGCATGCAGGAGAGGAAAACACCTCTGTGGGGGAAACCTCTGAGGAACAATGGCTACTAGATTGCCTCCTCCTGGGCATACTAAGAGGAGATAATCTTAAGCTATGAATATAGATTCGGATTTTTGGAGATCGACCATCTAGTAAGGATAAGGGTCATTGAAGTCTTTGTATCCGGAATCTTCTTCGATGCAAATGATGCGTGTACGATCCATATAGCATAGGTGGACAGTTACTGAGCAGTTTGATTATGTGAAACAGGTCCTTATCCATGAATGGTGATGAACTATGGAGCTGAGAGTCCTGAAGAGTGGTGCTGGGTTTTCACTTCTCATGTGGACCGAGCTGGAATGGCGTGACTTCTACATGAGTCAGGCAAGGAAGGAAGCTGGAGTAGTTGTGCAGATTGCTAAATCCTGTGTATGCCAGATTGTAATTGGTTAGACCCCAAGTAGGACTGTCAAAGGAAGAAGCCAGGAAGTTTATACAAGGAAGGTAAAGCTCCTTATGGCCAGGTTGAGAATGGCGGGCCCTCCATGTAGGTCCACCACGGGTAAGAAGGAGGAAAGAGCATGTCATGAACAGGGCCCCCACATGGGCCGAGCCTGAAAAAGCAGACCTCCATGTAGATCCACCATAGACAGGAATCCAGATTGGATAAGCCATAGGCTAAGCTCCCATGTCAGCTATTGTAAGCCAGGGATAGTGGAACCCCATGTAGGTCCACCAAGGGTAGGAATCCGGAGGGAATGTGCCATGAGCTAAGCTCCCATGTGAGCCAAGCCAGGGGCAGCGGGAACCCCCATATGTCCGCCACTGGGTAGAGTGAAAAATGGTTGAGTTATGAGTGAGGCCCCCATGTGGGCCAAGCCATGGATGGTGAGACCCCCATGTAGATCTGTCACTGGATAGAGTGCAGAATGGTTGAGTTATGAGCAAGACCCTCATGTGGGATGAACTGGGGATGACGGGACCTCCACATAGGTCTACCACTGGACATAGTTCAGTTCAGTCGAGTCATGAGCTTGGCCCATTGTGGGTGAAGCTGAAAGGCAGGACCTCCATGTAGGTCCATCGTAGGAAGAATCCTGAAGTTTGTGTCATGAGTGTAGGCCTCTCCTTTTTGGGATAATCTGCAGAGGAGTGGACCTCCGCGCAAGTCCTCTATTGAAAGTCCATGCAATTGGTGGGATCATTATGTTTGAGGGAGCCAATGTCAGTTGGGTCAGGGAAGCTGCTAGGGAGGAAGGATTGACTGGTTCTGATGGATGGAAGGTGCTGCTATGGAGCAGGCATGGGAAGTTGACTCTAGGATGGGCTTCACTACAGAAGCTGCAGACATGAAGGTAACGATGCCCGAAGATGAAGCAGCTAGAAGTATTGTAGTTATTGCAAATTGTCTGAGGTCCCATGATGGTCATAGGCCAATCTTGGCTATCGTGGCTGGAGCGAGGAAGCACTCCAGTATTGGATATGGTGCATGTGATGCTTTTGGTGGCAGGAGTGGAGTCCCCGGTTGAGATTCGTTGAGGTGGATCTGTAGTGGGAGAGATGGATAGCAAGCAAAATGATGCAAAATGGGAATTAGAACCACATAGCTGGCAAGACATGACTCATTGGCTGGCAAAATGGTTAAAAAAAATTCAGTGTCCAGGGTGGACCAGTCAGTTTACATATTGACATGGGTTAAGGCTGCAGCTGCTTTGGCAAAGAAGGAGTGCTGGTAGTCATAGAAGAACATGCCCCCATATTAGGTCCATGTCAATTTGCTCCTGTCAGTTCGCTCCCGGACATTTCACTCCCATCATTTAGCTCCCACATCAACTTGTTCCTTCGCATTTCCACTCCCGTCAATTCATTCCCAATATAATTATTTTCCCCAGCAGCAGAAGTGCTGGTGACATTAAGGGAAAAAACCTATGAGTAATAGTTCCCCTCTCCTTACTGCAATTAGTACATATAGCAGAAAGACAAGGGTTAAATTAATTCAGATTGGTTGAGGGTAACATAAGCTATTAAACTGGCATTTTCTCAGTTGACTATTTAGAGAAGTGCAGGTGACATCAAGGGGAAAAAAACCTTTTAGGTGGTGCTGCCTGGACGAAAGCAGAAGGGATACTGCCACTTCATACTGAACTTAAAAAGCTGGTGCATCGCCGGCCCGGTGGTGCTGAGGGCTGAGGTGCTTGTGCCTTACCTTGCGCTACGCCACTGACCCAGGTTCGGGAATGACCTGGGGTCGCCAGGGAGCCAGCTCGGGGGGGGGAGGGTTGGAGCAGGATTAAGCTATTGCTCTCCTCTCCAAAGGGGTGGATGCCTGCTCTGCCGTATCCCTCTCCCACCAGGTGGAGGTCTGGTGGGCAGCGCAGATGGTTGTAGTGGTGATGTAAGTCTGGAGAGGGGTGGAAGGAACTACTGGATCCTGGCATGTGCATGTACCTGCACGCACGTGCACACATGTGTACACCGTGGCCCTGGGAGGGAAGGGGACAAAAATTGAAAATACCAAAAATTACGAATGAAAAAAAAAAAGCTGGTGAATCAAACCAAGGAAGCCAGCAAAACCTGAAGATGTCTATCTTTGTGGACTCTAAAAACTCACTAGTGACCATGGATTCCAGATGCCTCCCACACACTGCATTCCTTCAATAATGGGAGATGGATTTCTTTATTGAACACTTCCATCTTATTTGTGGCTTACCCTTGCTCCTCTCACCTTGCCTGCATGCTAGAATGGACCAGACATTAATTTAAGTAGTGCACCTCGGATTTTCTCCTTAGTTGACTTAACCAGACAGTGCAGGGAGGATTTTTGTACGTCATTTTCTTTTCATTTAGTGATGATTGGATCTTCCTTTCTACCCCAGACTAAGGGGTAGGATATAGACCTCCTTCATCTTCTTTTAGATTTTAGTCTTGGAGGGAACTTTCTTTAATAGGTCATTCTTATCAATCTACTTGAGGACCTGGGACTAGTCGGGGGGGGGGTGAAACCAGTATTAGCATGGCTGTAGTGAGTAACAGAAATGGCAGCATCACGTAAAAGATTTTTCCCTTGATGTCTCCAGGACCTCTGCTGTTGGGGGAGATAATTATACCGGGAGTGAATTGATGGGAGTGGAACTGTGAAGGAGCGAGTTGATGCAGGAGCTAATTGATGGGAGTGAAATGTCCAGGAGCAAAGTCACGGAACAAATTGTCATGCTCCCCCTGTATTTGACACCCAAATGTCCCGGTGGAGGCTAATTGCAAGCACAAATTCTGGGACAGTCAATTGCTTGGTGAGCTGAGGATCCTTGGATGTTAGCACCACTGAGACGTCCCCACAGGAGACAACTCCATTTCCAAGGATGTCGTTGAAGAATGCCCAGTCTGTTAATGTCAGCCAAGAGATGAGGAATAGCCAGCCCTTCAAGGTGTAGCAGGGATTAGCGGGCTGTTTTCATAGGGCCAGTGATTCTGGCAGAGGAGGAGGGTGTGTAGATATATACTCCTCAGGGTCAGGGATGGAGTCGCCCAAAAGTAAGCCAACTATGAGACTGCTGGATGGTGAAGCAGAAGTGCCGGAAGATGGATCACAGTCAACAGCAGCATAGTGAATCTGGTGACTTGGATGAAAGGCAACAAGCCTGAAGATCTTCATCAGTGGTGAAGGTCCACTGGAGGACTTGATGCGACAGATAGCGATAGCTCTAGGGAGGCAGAAGTAGAAGGATAAGCCTGGATTTTGAGGACTCACTGTCAAGATAGGAGACAGCAGCAAGGTGGACCCCATGGAGGTCTGTTGTAGCACACTAACCACCTGCTTGGATGGGGAAGCAAAGCAGGGGTCAAGAGACCTGTCAGGAGCAATAAGCTTGCAGAAGGTGGAAAGAGGAGCCTGGACAAGGCTCAGTTCTGTGGTCATATCTCTCAGAGATTTAGTGGCACAGAAATGTGGCTCAGGAGCTGATGTGAAGATTACAAATTCAGTCACTAGGCAGGAGAGGGCTGAGGCTGACAAGCCCGGAAATTGTGGACTGTGTCTTTAAAGGCAGTCCTTGAACAGACAGAAGAGGCTGGTCTAATGCATAGCATAGGAATGTTGCAGTCCATAGAAAGGTTGTTCCCCAGCCCAAGGTAATCCTGAGGAGTAGTGCTGGGTGTAGACAGCTGCGCAAGAAATGACAACAAAGTAGGAACTAGAAGTCCCCTGTTAGAACAGGGATGAGAGCACCGTGGGCAAGTGGTCAAGGGGAAGCAAGAGAAGACAGAGTTAGGAAGAAGTAGAGGAAGCAGGAAGGACAGCTGGGTGAAAATGGCAAAGCGCAACACCTGAATGAATGACAGGAGGATCAGAGAGAGGAAGGCAGGGAAAAAGCAGAGGCAGTAATTGGAGAGTTGCAACAGAGGGACCAACTCCCAACCCCAGAGGAGATCAATCTGGCACAAAGCGGTAGCGGGGAGGAGGGGCAGGACAAGGAGACAGGAACGAGTGGCCTCAAAGTGGCACGCCAGGGAAAGGAGGAGCACAGATGGAGTGGGGGCAGAGGGACAGACACAGAGAGATCCTGAGGGGAAGCAGAGAGGGCAAAACCAGCCAGAACAACCAAGGAAAGAGGGGGCGGCCAATGGCCATGGACAGCAGGAGGGAGGCAGGAAACGGGAGGGGGCAAGCAAAAGAGGGAGTGCAGCAAAAAAGAAAACAAAAAGAGCAGAGAGCTAGGAAAAGGCAAGGCGCTAGAGCACGACCACAAACCACACAGCAGCTCAGTCCAAAAGTTTGGAGGCGTGTTCAAGTAGTGCTGGTGGGCTGAGTTATCTCCCCCATTGGAACGTGGAGGGTTAAGCCCACCTAGAAATTGTTAATCTTGAGGCATTGGCTTGGTTTGAGCCTTACCACTTGGCCTGAATGGCTAGCTGAAACTTTTATGTCATTAAACATTAAAAAGAATATTGCTGATTTTTACAAATCTCTGAAGTTTACAGATTCAAGTGGGAAACTTTAGATACACTGCTTTCCTTGTCAGCTTTCTTTCATCTTTTCCTTTCAGATATGCAGATTGTAGGGTTGGGGAGTGGGATTATGGGACGAGGTGGGGTTTGTCTGTATTGTATCTTTTTGTTATGTCCTTTTCTTATATTCATGGTTATATTGTTAACATCATGACTCTGTATTGGTGTAGGACTACCATATTAAGTCTTCTTTTGTTTTGTTTTTGTAGTTATGTGTTATTACTGTAAACCTTTTTATAAAATTTAATAAAGTATATTAACTTGCAAAAAAAAAACTGAGCATATTCATGCACAGGAAATAAGAGGAAACTTAAACCACAACAACAAAAAATTAAACATGAGATTTTGAAGACAAAAAAATAGAAAGAATGAAAGAAAACTAGCAAAAATCAAAGTTATTAAAGCTTTTCATAAATGTATATACAATAAAAAAAAATAAACTACCACGATATTCCCACTTATAAGTAGGGATGGACTGATTACTGATGAAAGTCAAATGTCAGATTTGTTACACAGAAACAGAGAATCTGCCGGCAGATAAGGACCATAAAGCCCACCTAGTCTGCCCATTTCCCTACTTGGTTTGGCAATCCCTACTCTTATCTGGACCGCCTTTCCCATGCTGTGTTGTACAGCAGGGTGCCTTTATGCTTATCCTATGCACTTCTGAATCCCCATACTGTTTTTGCTTCCACCACCTCCACTGGTAGGCTGTTCAACTAATCCGCCACCTTCTCTGTGAAAAAATACTTCCTAGCATTCCCCCTAAGCCTCCCTCCAGCCTCATGATATGTCCCCTTGTCCTTGTGTACTTTCATCTCTGAAATATACTCCCCTCCTGTACCCTGTTTATTCCTTTAAGGTATTTGAAAGTCTCTATCATATCCCTTCTCTCCCTTCTCTTTTCCAGTGAATAGATGTTTAGTTCCTTGAGTCTTTCCTCACAAGGCTTGTGGTGCAGTCCACATATCATTTTTGTTGCTCTTCTCTAGACTGCTTCCATTCTGTCTATGTCCTTCCTGAAATGCCGTCTCCAGAACTGGACACAGTATTCCAGACGAGGCCTCACCAGTGATCTATACAGTGGCATCACCACTTCACTTCTCCTACTGGTTAAGCCCCTTCCTATGCACCCCAGCATTCTGTTTGCCTTCCCCACTGCTTTTCTGCATTGTTTGGCTGACTTCAGGCCATCAGATATGATAACCCTCAAGTCTTTCTCCTGACTTGTGGTGACTAGAACCTGCCCCCCATCCTGTATTCCTCTCTTGGGTTTCTGGATCCCAGGTGCATTATCTTGCACTTCTTAGCACTGAAACCCAACTGCCAAACCCTTGACCAATCATCAAGTAGTCTTAGGTCATTTCTTTTTGTTTTATCATATCATATTTTTCTCTCTCCTCCTGTGGCATGGGCATGGCAGGTCACCAAGCCTCTGGCACCTGCACCCCTGGACCCTGTCTGGCTAGCTACATGCTCTCCTCCATAGGCTGGCACACTTAGTATGCCCCCCACCTTGGGGATCTGAAACAAGTACCTGGGGGTGTGCCTCTTGGGTCTGGGGGTGCAGCACACAGCCATCAGCCACCACGACCACCCCACTATTTTCTGCCTTAGTGTTTCTCCCTGGAGCCAGTGTGCAATGATGTGCAACACTCTTACGTGCCGACGTCTGCCATGCTCCAACCCTCTTCTGTGCGCTGCAGCTTGCAGTGTACCTGACAGCTGCCAGATACCACTGCAGAGCAATGTGAGCCCCATGCCCACCCCAGAGAGAGGAGAGCTGTCTTGGGACACTCAATCCTCTCCCTTCCCCTGCCAACCCCCGATGACCCGAGTCCATTCCTGAACCCGGGTCGCCGGCATGGCATGCAGCACCTCAACCCTCAGTGCCACCGGGCCGGCCATCTTAGGTTATTTCTCATTTTGTCTAGCCCCTCCTGTGTGTTGACTCTGTTACAGATCTTGGTGTCATCTGTGAACAGGCATACTTTCCCCTCCAGTCTCTCTGCAATGTTGCTTATGAAGACATTGAATAGAACTGGACCCAGCACCGATGCTTGTGGAACCCCACTAGTCACCTCTCCCTCTTCTGATTTATGCCATTAACTACCATCTCTGGGTCCTGCCTTTTAGCCAGTTTCCAACCCATTTTACCACTTTAGAGCCCACACCAAGATTCTCCAGTTTGTTAAGCAATCTTCTATGAGAAACGGGGTTGAAGGCCTTAATGAAATTCAGGTAGGCCACATCCACTGCCCCTCCCTGATCCACCACCCAGGTCACTTACTCAAAGAAACTGATAAGATTAGTCTGACAGGATCTACCGTCAGTGAATCCATGCTGCCTTGGGTCTTTTGCACAGCTTGACTCCAGGAACTTCACTACCCTCTCCTTAAGCATGGACTCTAGACTGATACATGAAAACATAGAATTTTCCAGCAGATAAGGATCACCTGGCCCATCTAGTCTGCTCATTTTTTTTACCTTTAACTTAAGCTGCAGACTGCAGTTGATCTGAAGCTTTCCTACTCTTCCCTTTTTCTAGGGTTCCCTTGTGCGTGTACCATGCATTTTTGAATTCCTCCATTTTTGAGTTCCTCACCATTTTTGCCACATTAACATATAACACAATACAAGACAAAATGAGGATGTACTAAAACATCTTATGTCCCTTCTGGAAGACAAGTCAGCAGGACCAGATGAGATACCACTCAAAATATTAAAAGATATTTCTGGTGAGATATCCCCTATTCTAACTCACATATTTAAGTCATCATTACACTGCTGTGAAATTCCAAATGATTGAAGAAAGGCAGAAATTACTTCTATAATCAAAAAAGGAGACAAAAAAAGGCAACAAACTGTAGTCCTGTAAACATTACATCAGTAGTATGGGAAATCATGGAAAAATATATTAAGGAGAGGCTTGAACATGACTGTATCAGTAAACATATCAAAGATAATTTACAACATGGTTTTAAGCCTGAGTAATCATGTGTATCCTGTAAAAAAATATTCAAGCAAAGACAACCTGGTCAAAACTGTTCCATCATAATCATGCTATGACGAAAAAGTGAAAGATAAAAATTACCAACTGCATTTTATCAACAGCTTATAGAATACATCATTTGGTACGTGCACATGTTTTGGCACACCTAGTTTTTGCCTCACACATTTTTCCTTGATGTGTTTTTTTTTGTACTATTTACACACTTTGTTTGCTCGGTTTGACATGGAACCAAATCACGTGTAACAAATCTTTTGACATTCTATGAATGATGTCAGTAAGGAGCTGGATGAAGGTAATGGTGTGGACTTGATATTTTTAGATTTCAGCAAGGCTTTGATGTTGTGCCCAATAACTAACTACTTGCAAAAAAATGCACAAATGTGGGATAAACAATAGGTTAATCTGCTGGATATCAAACTGAGTGCACCAGTGAACACAAAGGGTAAGGATTAAGGGATCTATGCCTTCTGAGAGCCAGGTTACAAGTGGGGGGCCTCAGGGATGTCTACTTGGAGCAGTACTATTCAGTATTTTTATCATCAGTCTTGGCACTAACCTGTCCAGTATCTGTAAGAAATTTGCCGATGACACCAAAATAGGGTCTCAGAGGCAAACATAATACAAAGTGATTTAAACAACTTGATGGATTGGATTAGGAAATGGGGAACAAAATTTAACAGTGGAACGAGTACAGTAATGCATCTAGTAAGAAACAACATAAATAACCAATATCTCATCAATAACATGGTACTAAAAAGGACAACCTATGAAACGGACCTTGGTTTATACATAACAAAGCAATGACCTAAGCAGTAAAAAACAAATAAATACAATATTTCAAAAAGTGAAAAAACATTTTTAACACAATAAAAAGACATTTCATCCACAGATCTGAAAAGCAATGTTGCTGTTACTCCGAGCATATGTCAGACCAATTGATTACTGTTCACAGGTATATGGGGGGATTGGGAATAGGGGGCACTTAACACTGAAAAAATATAGCGCAGGGCTGCAAACAGGATTGGGGTATAGTCAGAGGATTTTTCCTTTGCTAACAGATTGAAATATTTGAGATTGCACAATCTAAAAAGGAGATGAATCAGGGGTGATGTACTTACATTATTTAATATACACCAGGATGACAAATTTGTTAAATAGTTTAAACTTCAAATTGGGGCAGGTAGTGCATGTCCTCTGTACTGTAAAGACAGCACATGTACTGTTAGACAGTACGTGCACTGCCTTTACAGTACAGAGGAGGCACGCTAACTCTCAGTCCATGCAGTGGCTGGCTGAGGTGGTAAGAGGTGGGCTGTGCTGATCACCATAGTGGATACATGGCACTGGTGAGACAGGTGGGGGGTGGTAGATTGGTTGCCCAGTGCCTGTGGTGCAAGGGTTGCTAGATGCCAGGGAAAACTTACACTGGTTAGGGAGTGGGGATTGGTAGGTGGGGGGCCATTAGATGCCAGGTAATATGTGATAAAATATGGGGCTGGTGATTGGAGGGTGGTGGGGACCACTAGACACCAGGGAATGGTTAAATATTACCAGACCTGGGTATTGGAGGGGGGACCACTGGACATCAGGGAATAATGTTATTTTCACATGGCCGGGGATCAAGGCATGGGGTGGACCACTGGACTCTGGTGAACTATGCTACTGTACTGAAGATGGGTATTGTAGGGTGGGGGGACCACTAGGCACCAGGAAAATATGTTTTGCTACCAGGGATGGGGATTGGAGGGATGGGGGGACCACTGGACACCAGTGAATACTTTTATTTGTATGGGGCCATGGATCGGGGGATGGGGGACCGCTAGGCACCAGGGAACTATGTTATTCTACAGGGGACAGGGATAGGTGGATGGGGACCACTGGACACCAGGGAAGTATTTATTTTAATGGGGACAGGGATTGGAGTGGGTAGGACTGGCCACAGGCAGGGCACAAACTTGCCACCACTTCCCATGCAAATGAGCATGCATATGGCTCCTTGGCACCTTGCATGCCCAATGAGCTTATTTGCATGATGCTAGATGAATATTGCACTGGAGCTCCCACCACTGTTGGGTTTGGGGCGTTGTTCCCTGCACTGCCAGGATCCATGTCAGGGCATCACTACTCGACTTAGTGTTTTGCCGACATGCCCCTATGTTCAGTTGGATAGAGCTAGTGTGCTATACAACTGAATATAGTATCCTTGGGGTTGTGGGGAATGGACAAGCTCAGCACAAACCATTGCCCTCCACTTTGCCACTTTTTGAACATCTAGCATCTGATAGCTTAGTTTTTAGCAGCCTATTCATTTATTGTCTTTATTTTTTGTACAGATTGTTAATTTATTCCTTCTTTCTTTATATAGTATGGTCTAATATCTATCTTTCTATGTATGAACATATCACTCTTTTGTGTATACAAAGTATTTCTTTAAATATCAACAAACTACAAATTTAAAAAAGTAAGGTGCAGTGCTTTGTAAGTGGTAATTAGCTTAGTGATGTCACCCTTTTACCTCTTCCAAAATCTGCTAAATATACCACTGCACCCTGTATAGAAGGTGATCATTATTATAGGGAGCAGGCAGGAGGGGGTACCACTGGACTGCCTGGGACATTTCTATTCAATTCTGGATCTGGTGTGGAACAACTTAACTACCAGTGCTGCCTACTGTTATGCAACATGGGATAGTGCTGGAGGGCACTAGAGTACCAGGGATGCTAACTTCTGTACAAACTGTAATCATGTGGGAGGATGACTACAATACCAGAGATGTACATTTCTATTTAATCATGGATCAACTAGGGGCTGTGGGGTATCACTCACCACTGTATGTGTTCATGGGGTAACATTTTGGAAGCAGGAAATAACACTGCCACATCAGTCTCCTTACTGCTTCCAGAATCTGAGGAATATAGCACTGCACCCTGTATACAAGATAGTGCCCTTATTTGCATGAGTCCAGTGGTGTGTTCAGTGCAATCATGCTGTGCATTGATTGCAGTGCACAGGGGCTCTTTAAATATGGCCCCACCCTGTTTGAATATGCTATTCCCTTTAATTGTATGCAGTTCATGTTATCCCTGTGCTAACCTTCTAAATATCAAGTCCTTTGTGTATATTTTTTTGTTTTTCTTTTTGAGCAGTATACACTAGCGTTTGTTGATGTTTTCTCTTACAGAAATATATTTGTGCTATGTACATGCAGAATGCATGCCACATACTTAATTGTGCAATGTTTGCATGTGGCTCGCATACACAAAATGAATCTATGCGAACCAGGTCTAAAAAGCAAATCAGGTTTGCATTTTGCAAGCTTGACATGTGTGCAGTAGGTAAGCTAGTTTGAACATCTTCTGAAAATGACATCAGGTTCACATGTTGCACGCTTGACATGAGTGCAGCAGTTAAGATGGTGTGAACATCATTTAAACATCACATCAGGGTCACATGCTGCATGCTTGCCATATGTGTAGCAGCTAAGCTGGTGCAAATCTCATCTAAAAGAAACACATCAGTTTCTATTTCTTATACTACTGCTAGTAATTGGAGTCATTAAAATACATTTGTATTTGAATTCCCATAAAATTTAGGTAAACTCATTAATTCTGATCCTTTTGCAAGTTGTTTAATGGTTTTTGATTTTTGTCATTAAATCACCATTAATTTGTAAAGTATTGTTTGCTTACTGCATTAAATGCCTAGAATATAACCAGTCAACATCCCCCATTCCAGATGTACGAAGAGGGGCCTCTGCATTGTGAAGCTTATCCTTTTTGTTTTCGACCATGCAAATCCCTTATGCATATTTAGTGCTACAAATGTGTTTCTCCATAACTGTTCCATCTCACTTACTTTCCCTTTGCCATTTTGTATTGAGCATATACACTATGGCCATGCTTAGCATGTGTTGTGCTGAGTAGGGTCTTGGAAGCATGCACCATACCTCACATTTTGTCACTAAAATGAGGGACGTGGACACTCAAAATAAGGGACAAAGAGGGACACTAACCCTCATGATGATCAGGACACATCATGAAACATGAAGACAAAGAACCTCTGTGCGCAAACGCTGAGGCAAGGGTTACCCAAAGGGCATTTGGCTAAGAAGCCAAGTTTCAAGAAAATACAAAATCACACATGCCCACACAATGCAAAGCATCATGGGCTGAATGTGCAAATCACCACAGAATGTTATGCTGGTCCAACTTTAAGCAGAATTGCATGGTGCCGAAAGGCCTCTCACATAGTTTGCAAAGGGTGCTAACAGAAGACATAGACACGTGTTTCGTCCTACCAGGACTCTATCAGTATGCCTCATCTGTTTGACTCCCCAGTGGAATGGACCAGCTACCCTAAGACAGTGTGTCTTGGATATGTTGTGGTGAACCCATTAAAATAAAAAATTACAAAGACAAAGAACCTCTGTGCCCAAACACTGAGGCAAGGGTTACCCCAAAGGGCATTTGGCTGGGAAGCCAAGTTTCAAGAAAATACAAAATCACACATGCCCACACAATGCAAAGCATCATAGATACATAGATACATAGACAGTGTCGGCAGATAAGGGCCTATGGCCCACCCAGTCTGCCCATTTGAGCTTGTAAGTTCAGTTTGTTTTCCTAGAAGTCTGTTGCCCCTTACCCCTGACCTCCAGAATTCCTTTATGTCTGTCCCATGCATTCTTAAATCCTGTGATTGTTTCAGACCCCACCACTTCCTCTGGCAGGGTGTTCCACTTGTCCACCACCCGTTCTGTGAAGAAATTCTTTCTCATGTTTCCTCTGAAACGTCCTCCTCCAACTTCATCCCATGCCCTCTAGTCCTGGAACATCTTTTCACTTAAAATAGTGTTTTCCTGCACCCTGTTCCTCCCTGTAAGATACTTGTATGTCTCTATCATATCCCCTCTCTCCCTCCTCTCCTCCAGGGAGTACATGTTCAGTTCCTTCAACCAGTCTTCATAGTACTTGTGATGCAATCCATGCACCATCTTTGTTGCCCTTCTCTGAACCTTCTCTACCCTGTCTATGTCCTTACGTAGGTATGGTCTCCAGAACTGTACACTGTACTGCAGGTGGGGCCTCACTAGTGTCTTGTATAGAGGAATTATGACCTCGCTTTTCCTGCTGGTGATGCCCCTGCCTATACATCCCAGCATCCTATTTGCTTTACCTGCTGCCTTGTCACACTGTGAGATGATAACCCCAAGATCCCTTTCCTGCTTGGTGCATGCTGTATCCTCACCCCACAACTGATATATTGTGCCAGGGTTTTTGTGCCTCATATGCATTATCTTGCACTTCCTCGCATTGAATTTCAACTGCCAACCCCCTGACCATTCTTCAAGTTTCTGCAGGTCGCTTCTCATTCTGTCTACACCCTCTGGTGTGTCTACTCTGTTACAGAGCATTGTGTCATCAGCTAACAGTGAAATTCTGCCTTCTAGGTCCTGCGCCATGTCACTGATGAAGATGTTGAATAGGACCGGTCCCAGCACTGATCCCTGTGGTACCCACTGGTCACTCTTCCTCTGTGGAGTGACAGCCATTTACAACCACCCTCTGTGTCCTGCCACCCAGCCAGTTACCTACCCACCACACTACTGTCCTGCCCACACCCATATTCCTCAGTTTGTGTAAAGCCTTCCATGTGGCACAGTGTCAAAGGCCTTGCTGTGAGTCCAGATAGGCCATGTCCACTGCCTCCCTTATCCACCTCCTAGTCACCCAGTCAAAAATTCAGCGAGGTTGGTCTAACATGACCTCCCCTGGTGAAACCATGCTGCCTTGGGTCCTGTAGTCCATTGACAACCAGATGTTCCACCAATCTCTCTTCAGTAGTGCTTCCATGATCTTCCCACTACCGAGGTGAGGCTGACTGGTCTGTAGTTCCCTGCTTCCTTTTGTTCCCACTTTTGTATAAGGGACTACATCTGCTGTCCTCCAGTCTTTGGGTACCTCCCTGTTTCCAGTGATCGGCTAAACAGGATGAGCCAGAGGTTCAGCCACCACCTCTCTCAGTTCTTTAAGGACCCTGGGGTGCACCCCATCTAGCCCCATTGCTTTATCAACTCTTATTACTTCCAGTTCCTTCAGGACCCTTTCTCATGTAAAGGGACTTGTGTCCATTTCTGCACCATTCTCACCCCTTGTACTCCTTTCAGACCCATTACCCTCCTCTTCCTCAGTAAAGACTGAGCAGAAATACCTGTTCAATATGTCAGCTTTACTGTTGTCATCCTCCACATGGCCCCCATCCTCTTTCAGTCTCACTATCCCTCCCTTTGTCTTTCTTTTTTCACTTATGTACCTGTAAAAGGTTTTGTCCCCTCTACCCACTGATTTTGCAATGTGCTCTTCTGTCTGAGCTTTGGCTTCCTTGCTGACCTCCTGCCTCCATTTGCTTCTCCTGGTACTTCTCCTATCCCTTCTGCCTGTGTCTTTTTGTATTGCCTGAATGCAATCTTTTTGGCTTTCACTTTCTTTTGCTACCTCTTTGGAAAACCATAACAGTCTCCTCTTTCCTTCTTGCTAACCTGCTTAATGCATAATTCTGTTGTTCTTGTAATCCCCATTTTAAATACTGCCCTGTTCCTCAACCCCTGATTCCTGTCCCATTCCCTTAATGCCTCTTTCAAGTATCTCTCATTTTCCCAAAGTCTGCCCCCTAAAATCCAGGATATGTGTTTTGTGTGGTTTGGTTCTGCTCTTTCTGTGATTTCAAACCACAATGACTGGTGGTCACTGTTTCCCAGGTGCTCCCCACTGTTACCCCCATCACACTGTCCCGGTTTGTGAGCACAAGGTCCAGTATTGCCTTCTGCCGAGTTGGTTCCATGACCTGTTGCTTGAGGAAGGCACCCTGAAGGGAGTCCAGGATAAATCTGCTCCTAGTTGATGCTGCTGCTGGGATGCTCCAGTCCACGTCTGGAATAGTGAAGTCTCCAACCAGTACTACCTCACCCTTGTCTGCCATCCTTTAGATGGCTAGCATCAGCTCCCTATCTGTTTCTTCCTTCTGAGCTGGTGGTCTATAGACCACACCTGTGCGGATGGCTGTCCCCATTTTCCTTTCCAGCTTAACCCACAGTATCTCTCCTCCATTTTGTTCCTCCTGGATCTCTGTGGACTTTATGTCATTTTTCGCATACAGTGCCACTCCTCCTCCCTTCCTGCCTGCTGTGTCTCTTCTGAATATGTTGTAGCCAGGTATGGCCATCTCCCAGTCGTGTTTATCATTACACCAGGTTTCAGTGATGGCTACAATGTCCAGGTCTGACTGCACCATGACAGCCTCCAGATCTTCCATCTTGTTGCTAAGGCTCCTGGCATTTGCACATATGGCTTTCCATGATTTGACCTCCCTAGACTGTTTCACTGTTCTACTCCAGCCCCTTCCTTGGTTGTCATTTATCCCTGGTTCTCCTTGCTGTCTGCCCTTCTGCTGAATTTTGCCCCTTTTCTGCTTATCCACCTCTTGGGCACTAATCTCCATCTTTTGCACACTGCTTTGCAGCGATAGCCACTCCTCTGGTTCACTGGTTCCACTGGGCTGAATGTGCAAATCACCACAGAATGTTATGCTGGTCCAACTTTAAGCAGAATTGCATGGTGCCAAAAGGCCTCTCACACAGTTTGCAAATGGTGCTAACAGAAGACATAGACACGTGTTTCGTCCTACCAGGACTCATCAGTATGCCTCATCTGTTTGACTCCCCAGTGGAATGGACCAGCTACCCTAAGACAGTGTGTCTTGGATATGTTGTGGTGAACCCATTAAAATAAAAAACTATTACAAAGACAAAGAACCTCTGTGCACAAACACTGAGGCAAGGGTTACCCCAAAGGGCATTTGGCTGGGAAGCCAAGTTTCAAGAAAATACAAAATCACACATGAAACATGAAGATACAATACCTCAGAACACAGTGGAAACCATTGCATTAGCACCTGAGAATGAATTTCTACCACTAAGTAGGGGTGCCATTTAGGTAGGACAGAGGCAAATACCTCCCCCCCCCCCGTATTTGTGCCTAGGTTGCTCTTATGTTGTGGAAATAATGCCTTAAATTTTGATTTAATATTTTGCACAACAAATGCCCACCTGGCCTGTGTGTGCTCACGCTGCAGGTACTCTCAGACTCAACTGTGTCTGTATTGTGTTGTCCACTCTCACCACCTATTAGTGGTGGTACAATCACATGTGACATGGATGAGCTCCAGCCAAGTAGGAGCGTATGAGCCTCGCAAGTGCGACACGGCCTTTCCAGCCACAGAGTAGACAGACTGCACACTAGGTTCACGTTCAGGTTAAAGTTTATTAAACACATATGTATACATAAAGATTACATATAAACATTAAGAACAGTTATAAAAACATAAAACCAACATGGTTACACATAGTTCATTAAATTCATAGGATTCATAAATGCACTGCTAAATTATCCAGGTGTTGATACAACATCAAGTACATGATTCATAAAGTAAAATATAAATTGTCAAAGTTAATGCATTGGCTTATTAACCTTATTAATCAGACTACATGCAAAATTCTCCATTGCTAGTATACAAGCAGAAGTTTCTAAAGACATAAGCGTAACAAATAATTCTAGCCGAGGCCTAATAGTCATGGTACCACACAGAGGAGCTATCCATTTTTTTCTCTCCAAAGATAAAGCTGAACACTCAAAAAGGAGATGTGGCAAGGTAAGTCTGACATCTTCCCTGCAAAGACACAGAGCGCTTTCCCTCTCCATAATAGGTATCCATTTGTACCAAAACAGACCTGTTCTGAGCCTAACCAAAGCTTTCCACTGTAACACATTGTTGCAAAATGACAAATATGTTTCTGCACCCCAGCTCCTTTTAACCAAATTATAATTTTTACAGTCACTTTGAGCATAGATGTCAGCCATATCTTTTTGGTGGGCAATATCTACTAGACAGACTGCACACTACAGCTTGTAGGAGTCAGTGAGCACTGAACTCTCAATAGCAGTGTTGTGGCAGCATATTTTTGTTGGCCTACTCTTAGTAAGTCTCTGTCTCCCCTGGTGGCTGTATGGGCAGAGGGTGAGCTAGAAGCTAACTCAAGACTAGGCTACCTACTTACTCTACTAGGCTTGCCTTGCAAAAAAAAACAGCACAGACCTCCACGGCAGCAAACTAAGCTTAGCAGCAGTGGTAACAGCCGTGTGGGTGGCCTTCATAGGCCTTGACCAGTGCAGTGCAGCAGCAACAGCCATAGCAGCAACCAAGCAAGAAGCAAGCAACCCAGGTTGGGTGGATTCAAATGGCGAGGTGACTTGGATGCTGACCACAATGGGGTCCTGTGATGGTCGATTCTAGCATCCAGCATCTGGCAGAAGGAGAAAGGGGGAGTGGACTGAAAAGTGGGCTGGTAGCACACTATACCAGGCTGCAGGTTCTGGCCAGATGGCCAGGTAAGTAAAAGTAAATATTTTTTTTTACGGGGGGGGATTGGAGAAGTAGGAAGGACTGAAATATTGATGTGTTTTTCACATTTCTTCACCTTTGGGTGGCTCCATGACTCATAGGGGATGGGTATTGAATGGAATGGAGTCAGGGAGAAAAATCAGGACAAATTTCTTTTTTGGGAGGGGCAGAACTTCAGCCAGGAAAAAAATTGGTTAGTAACTGGGAGGGTTTAAGCCCACATCTGATGCACTGCTCCAGGGTATAAACACATGAATCTTATACATTAGAATTTTTCCTGATTTGCATATCACTTTTCAGTCAAACCCAATAAGTTGTACCTTTTTGAGATGTTACAGACATTCTAGAGCTGTCCCTTGCATTTATGGACAGTTGAGTGGTATGGTATTCACAGACTATTGGAGCCCCACTATAGTCAGGCTTATGCCCCCCCCCAAGTGAAGCTGACCGCCACATCCCCAAGCTCAGGCATATTATGACAAAGGGCAAAGGAGACTGCAGGGGTGTGCATCATTGAAATGAATAGGGGTATTTTTTAATTACTATTTTATACATTATTGATGGAGAGTTGGAGAATAATGAAGGCCACTGCTCTACTAACAAGTGCCTTGTTAGTAGAACAGTGGCCTTCATTATTCTCCAATTCACCATCATAACATATAAAACAGTAATAGAAAATAACTCCATTCATTTCAAGGGGGTACACCCCAGCACTCTGACCCATGGATGTCATCTCTTAAAGACTCCTGCCTTTGGCACCCTAATACTTAAGTAAGAGTCGTTTTACTTATAACTATACTTGGTGGGTTGACTGTAGCAGCATGGCTGTATCTGTTACAGTGTGTGTGCATGGGGTGGGACTGAACATGTGGGTGTATGTGTGTCGAGTTATTGCTACTTTTGTGCTTGCACCTTAAAGTCTGTTTGCATGGAAGCATTCAAAACTATGGAGAGAAAATAGCATGAGTACAGGCCAGACAGGAGTAATTAAGTGGTTTTGTGGGTAAATTTGTGTACTGGGAGGTGGAAAAAAACACATGTGTTTCCATTGGTACGTGTGCTACAGTTCAACTGAGAAAATGAGATGAGGGAGAGAAGAAAACTGAAAAGCATAACAGTGGTTACAAGCATGCTGCATGTGTGCAGATGTATTCAGATACAGTATGTTTTGGTACAAGTGAGCCATTTGTGTGCAGACAGTATGGCTTACTGGTTAAAGGCACTGAATTGCAAGCCAGGAGACTTGGAGGCATGAAGACCTGGATTTGAATCTCATCAGCCCCCACTTGTGTATGGTGTAATCCTGAGCAAGTCACTTAACTTTTATGTGTGCAGTTATCAGTGGCCATTTGCTTTTTTACACGCATGCCACATGCATGCAGTCTTTCCCAATTTAACATACAAATCATGGTTTCCACACTTACTTGCTGCACGCATACCATATGCATGCAATCAGTTCCAATTTAACATTTAAATCATACTTGCGACACACATATCCCTTATGTAGTTTTATGTGTGCAGCATGAAAACATTTCATATAATTATTTCTGCAAGTGTTGGTTTGCCATATATGATTATAGAACAATGTTGTCAGGTCAGTGGGGGCAGGAGTAGTAATTTTTTCAAGTGTTTTTATTTTTGTGATATCTTTTCGATCTTGCTTAGTTGTTCTATTTGCATAAAAACCTTTTGTCCCCAGTAGGTTGCAGTCTCAACATAGGTGGTGTCATGTCCAGTGAGGTGGCAGAACTAATCCTACCCCATTTTATAAATGACAAAAAGCATTGCTCAGAAAGTGCAACAATATGGTAGCCAAACACCAGTTGACATTTCAAGTCTATTTGGACAACTTCATTCTGATTAACCAGCTATTTTATCATTTAAAAATGTAACAAGCTGCTGAATATTGATCAAAAATGGAAACTACAGCATATATTGTGACTGCTGGGAATTATGTTTGGCCATTAGGGACATGCAAATATCTTAAGACAAAAACTGCTATTAGAAATCCTAAAATTGCTGTTTATTGATTTATTTGTAATTATTAGCTAGGAAAAGCCAATGAGCTGTGACATCTCATTTTCAGGTGTATTATAGGGTAGGGGTGGGAGTTACATGGACCTGTTTTATTGACATATAGGAATACTGGACAGCACACTGAAAAAATCCATTAACAGTAAGTGCCATGGGCTCTTTAACTTCCAACTAGACTGCCATTAAAGATGGGCAAAAGGGTCCTCAGTTAAACATCTCATCTAAAGAATAGCACCCCAATAATGCAGCAAACCAAATGTGCCACACTACAGTGCCAGCATTGGGTATTAGCCCAAGTTCCTTGTGTGGGGCAAGAAACAAGGACCTTTCGATTTTTGGCTTAAGAGTTGAGATGGCAGCCTACTGGGCATTTGACACTGCTATGTGCCCCCATCATAAAATATTCATTAATTATGCCAAAGTGTTTATTGCACTGAAAATGTGGAAAACACTGTTTGAAGCCCCTAAGTGGCCAGTGCTAGTGCCATATCCCCTCCTCCCTCAGTCTTTTGATGCCACAACTCCCCCAGTTCTCCAGTACCTTAAAATAATTATATCTGGTCTCTTGGCAGCTCTACTCCCACCCAACACTTTCTTTCTTATGCCCTTCACCTTTATCTGATACCCCAGCTCCATATTATATTGGGCCTAAGGCCTAGGCAGTCTTCATTCCCTGACCCTCATCCATGATGGGTGGGGAGGTCTAGTCACCAGTAGACACAGTTGAACATATGCCAAGAGACACTGTCTTCTCATAGTGATCCTCACCTCACCTGACTCGCTCCTGTTTTTGAACCCTGATCCATGATGGGGGAGGGTCAATAGGTCATATCTCAGTTCCTTTTCTTTTCCTTTTTTAGCTTTCTGTTTCTTATGCTACACCTCTTAGACTTTGAACACACATCTGGTCCTGTGTTGGTACCCAAACTTCATCATACCACCTTCTCTCAAGCCATGCCTTCCTCCTTTACTTCCTCTTTGGCACACCTCCCTAGAACTGGCCCTCATGTTGGCTATGTCTTCTCTAGAGAATTCTTTAACCTTTTGTCTGTGAGGTTGCCTGAGTCAGTGGTTGTGGGATCAGTAGGTATTGCCAGGGCCATCATGCTTCTTAAATGGGGGCTTACCCTTGGTTTCACCCAGCCCTGAAGGATGCTCACTCATGGACATTATCACACACACATACACACACACACACACACACACACACACACACACACACATATTGTGCATACATACATTTTATAAGAGGTGTCTTCCCCTCCCTATCTCCTGGAGGACTGGAGCTTCCTTTGTGATGCTCAACCCTCCTCCCTCACAGCCAGCCCCCAACAACCCAGACTTGTTTTTGAACCTGCGTTGCCAGCATCCCAAATTATAGCCCAACCACTGCACTGACAGGTCAGCCGAAATACCAGTTTATCAGTCAATATTAATCTCCCACAATAACACTGACAACTTCTTAGGCATGTGGGGAAGCATTCTATCTACCCTCTAATAAAGGCTGAATTAGAAGCTCATAGGAAATCATCTGTCCATTACATCAATGAAATTCTAACCAATCATGTAATACAATGCACCTAGCATCATTCAGTGATTCTAAGTAGACTGCTCCCCATCCCTCAGAAGTTATCAGTGGCACTGCAGGAAAGCGATATTGACTGAGCAGCCAGGAGTTGACCAGTCAACCCCTCATCATGGATCACAGTTCTAGGGCTCAAGATGTGGAACTGGGAATACGGTTAGGGAGGCTGGATATTTTGAAAAGATGGTGTTCAGAAGGATACGCTGGCAGAAGGCCATATGTAATTACTGTACTTTTAGGCATAGGAGGACTAGGGATGGTGTGCAGCAATGGAAATGACCAGGGGTATAAATTCGGATAGCCCTGGCCAGGTGGAGAGTATGCCAAAATGTATTATCTTTTTTAGGTTATTATCTGAAAATCAAATATCATTGCTGATATTATTATTTTTTTAATCCAAATAATGAATAGCTGATTATCCATGGCTCAGTACTGGGAAATTATGTTTATTATTTATGCACACCTATTGACCAGTTTGATTTGTAATTGATAGTCGTAAAGGCTACCTAAAAATGATCAATTTGAGTTGTCATTGATAGACACAAAGGCTACACTACTTAAAAATCCTAAACAGCGATTCTTTCTAGTTATGGGCACCTGGGACACATCTGAATCCAAGCTGTTACAAAACCCTAGGAATACCATTAAGATTTCAGTTTTCCCTTGAAACACTCTACAAATTAAGCTTGTTATAGTATTTCCTTCTAATGCAGCCTTTGTTTTATTTTTTTTAACTCTATTTATCTCCACTCCTGGAGAACTACTTCCAGCATCCTCGGGTACCCAGCCTCTACCTTCCACCGTGACTAGTCCTTCTTTCTCGTGCCACCGAGCACCACCTGAACCTTCTGGAGGTAGGGCAACCCTATCTGACCAGGGCACTCTGTCTTATAGGGCAAAATGCCCAGCACATGAGTGGCCCTGTGGAGAAGAGATAGCCCGGGGTTGGAAGTGTGGGCATTGGACAGACGAGGTGCCTTCATCTATCCCCAGGAATGTTTTTTTTTCTCCTTTTCCATGTTTTTCCTGACCCCCATGGATTGCAGCTTATCAAAGCAATGTAATGCCGCAACTCCGCCCCCAGCGTTCTCAGTGTCGCTAACATCGGCCGCCCCTGATGGCCGCCAGAGGCCGCTCAAGAGTGATCACAGCCCAAACCCTCCCCAGGAAGAGACAGCAGTCCAGCGGCCGTTCAGTCTCTTCCCCCCCACTAACCCCCAGTGGCCTGGGCTCATTCCCAAACCCGGGTCGACGGCACAGCACAAAGTGTGGCGTCCAATGCCTCAACTCTCAGCGCCACTGGGCTGGCTCCCAATGCAGTCCTTGAAAAATAAAAATAAACTCTTTTGTTCTTGTACGCCCCAGTAGATACTAACAAATTGTGTAAGAGTGTGTGACAAAAGCTAATATTGGCAGGAGAGAAAAGTGGTAAGGAGAGTGGAAGAACAGAGTGCCAGACCAGCCAGGAGGCAGTTAGGTGTGCTTAGTGAAAAGAAACCAAAACTGTGTATCTGTAGAAAAGGGGCAGCAGGAAACTTTTGGTTTAAATATTGCTTTGCTAGACAGCCTGCCAGCGTAGCTGTAGCACTTCCATTTGTGTTGCTGATGACCTGGGTTTGGGAATGAGCCCAGAGTGTCAGAGGGTCAGCTAGGGAAGCAGGATTGAATGTCTGTTGGACAGCTCTCCTCCCCCTCCTCTGGGACAGGAGGGTATGTTGCTCTGGCAAAAGTCTTACTTCTAGCCATGGCTGAAGATCAGTGCACAGAGAGACCATAGCAGCGGCAGGATTAGCGGTATGGTGGACTTTGGCACGTCAGGCATAGTAGCATGCCTAATGCTGTCTATGACATCATTGAACATCCATGCCACCAATGAAACACCATGGGAAATGCCCTGGACTGTGCAGCATAATGCCAGTCTCTTCTCATCCCACTCTCTTTCAGTCCAAGTTTAATTCCAGTCACAGCACATAAATTGCTCTTGTCTGTGTTGTTAACAATCTCTCCATCTTAACTGAGGCTGTCTTTCCTGTTGTCCTTTTGGACAAATGGTGGGAAAGGTGAATAAGATGCTGGGATGCATTGGAAGGGGATCACTAGCAGAAGGACGTAGGTGATGATGCCCATTGGTCTGGACTGACATGGAGCACTGTAAAGACTTTTGGAACCCTCACCTTAAGAAGGTCAGGGACAGTTTGGAAGTGGTGAAGAGGAGGGCTACCAAGATTATACAGGTGTTGACAGGGAGATTGTATGATGAAAACCTGGAGGATCTCAATATGTGTACTCTGGAGGAAAGGAGGAAATGAGGAGACATAATTGAGATGTTCAAGTTCCTCCATGGTATCAATAGAGTGGACAATAGGGACTTGATTACTTTAGGTAATAATACTTCCACTAGACATAGCTCCATGAAACTGGCAGGAGGTTTGAAAAAAATTTCAGAAATTATTTTTTATCTTAAAAGTTGCAGCGTAATTAAACTTTCAAAGCCTTACATGTTGATACATGGTAGGGGGGGTCAAGAGAGGCTTGGACAGGCATATGGTATTGGGAGGTTGGATATGCTGGGGGGCAAAAGGAGGTCAGGGGACTTACTGTACAGATTCTCAGTCTAGCAGATAGGCAGGCATGGGCAGACTTGATGGGCCTTTCGGCCTATTTCTGCCAACATTTTCTATGTTTTTATGCTGTATATCTAGAGACCTCATTTTAGCTTTTGACACTGTTGACTGATTTATCCTCCCTGTTTGCTTTAAAGCGATTTTCTGATTTCCTGTAAGAAATTCACAACTGGCCATATTGGAACTCAGTTATAGAAAATTCTCCTAAAATTTGAATTTCTAGACATTCCATTTCTTATTACTAAAGATATATTACTTGCAAAAAGACGGTAATTGGGGGGGGGCAGGGGGTTCAAAGCCTATGTCTAGATGCATTTTTTCTATTGTACAACTCTGCACAAGCCCAAATTGCCCCTATACATAATTTTAATAGCTAGGACATAACTTAGTCCAATTTTCAAAACTTTGTGTTAGTAACGTCCGGTTTACAAGGTTCAGATATGAATGTGTCTGGACACAATTTTCAGACCAAATGCAACCTTGTCTATTATTTACATCTATGTCTGGCATTACATTATCCAAAACTGGACAGGAAAAGAACCTTGGGGTTATCATATCTGAGGACTCTAAGGTGGCAGGGCAGTGTTGCAACATAGTGGGTAGGGCTAGTAGGATGCTGGGGTACAGTAAGAGTATCTCCAGCAAGAAAAATTAGCTAGTGCTGCCACTGTATCACTCAATGTGCCGCCCCACTGGGAGTACTCTGTTCACTACTGGAGACCACACCTCAGAACAGACATAGACAGGGTGGAGGCAGTCCACAGGAGACAACATAGAAAAAGGAGAATCACACTCAAGGAATACAGTGCTCTCGGATATGACAATACAAATTTCATTACGGTGAATCCGGGCAAAGGCATTAGCACAGTTCACACAATCATATGCTGATAGTCAGGTTCAGTTGTGCAAAACATTTTGTTTTGTTTTCTTTTTTTAACCAGGAGAGACACACTGGGCCGAGTTAGGGTTCAAAACACCCTTACATTAGATTTCCTTCACTGTGAAAAAAAAAAAACTAACTTGTCCATAAACACAATTTTAGGAGACAGTATAGCGCAGTGGTCTAAGGCTCTGAGCTGTAAATCTGGTGATATCCAGCAGGCTAGATCTGAGTTTGAATCCCACAGCTTCCACTTGCATACTGTGTGATCCTGAGAAAGTCACTTAACAAGACACTAGTGAGGCCCCACCTGGAGTACAGTGTACAGTTCTGGAGACCATACCTACGTAAGGACATAGACAGGGTAGAGAAGGTTCAGAGGAGGGCAACAAAGATGGTGCATGGGTTGCATCACAAGTCCTATGAAGACAGGTTGAAGGAACTGAACATGTACTCCCTGGAGAGAGGAGGAGAGAGGATATGATAGAGACATACAAGTATCTTACAGGGAGGAACAGGGTGCAGGAAAACACTATTTTTAAGCGAAAAAGATGTTTCAGGACTAGAGGGCATGGGATGAAGTTGGAGGGAGGACGATTCAGAGGAAACATGAGAAAGAATTTCTTCACAGAACGGGTGGTGGACAAGTGGAACACCCTGCCAGAGGAAGTGGTGGGGGCTGAAACAATCACAGGATTTAAGAATGCATGGGATATACATAAAGGAATTCTAGAGGTCAGGGGTAAGGGGAAATAGACTTCTAGGAAAACAAACTGAACTTACAAGCTCAAATGGGCAGACTAGGTGGGCCATAGGCCCTTATCTGCCGACACTGTCTATGTATCTATGTATCTATGTACTTTATAAATAAGGTTTATTTATTTAAATGTTTTACCAGAAAGGCAAACTGAGTAATATTGCTCATTTCCAGATGTGTCCCGGGGGTGGGGGCTAGCAATTTACAATAGTATCAGTATTCATAGCATGAGAATTACAGAGTACAATAATTGTAAGAGATACTGTACATCATTAGGATAGAACAGTGCCATGAAATAAAAGACATGAAGGTTACCATAACATACCATCTCAATATGGGACAGCAAACGTAGCAATAACCATTGGATACAAGTATATGTTTTGGGCAAAAATCCCTAGCCCAATTAATACCAAGCTGTGCTGGAGGATCAGCATTATACACAGAGAATGGAGGGAATGTTAAGCAATGGACAGGAAGGTTCCAGGGTCAACAGAGCAAGATATATAACTGGGTTGGGTGTGGTGTGAGTATACTGGGGGTAGTAGAGGAGTAGACGGGTACGAGGAGATTGCCGGCCTGAGAGGAGAATACATTAGTACTAAGAGGTAGGTGATTGGGGCAGGCAAATAGAGGGAGCTGAGGTCTAGAATTGTTGTGTGATGAGTGTTAGAGTACCTGGAGGAATGGAGGGTTTAATAGTTTAGCTTGAGGGAAGGAAAGGGCCTGGGTTTAGAGAAAGGGGGAATTAGGAACAGGAACAAGTATGGGAGGTGTAGTTATGTAGGAGGGAGAAAAGAACTGCAGGGGAGGGGGCCTTTTTGATGAAGGGGGAAGGCATTCCACAGCGTGGGGCAGCAATATGAGAAGGCAGATTGTCCAGCAGTGGTGGACCTGTGGGGAGGAATTATTCAGGCTGGCATTCTGGAACAGACAGTGCAGAGGTACAAAATACAAACATATTACTGATGTAACCCCTAGGTAGTGCTATCTCAAGGGATATTACCCCTGCCTGCGTGATTAGGCACAGGTTGAGGGGCCTGAGTTCTGTGAATGGGTGCCTCCACCCAGAGGACAGGGTTAATGGTAGCATAGCTGCTCTGGGTACAGCTCTCTGGGACACTGATACCCCCCTCTAACCCCTCTAGTGGCTATACTGGTTAGCAATTAGACAGTTACAATGAACACCAGAATGCAATGTTATACCCACGCTTGACACACTTACCACCAGGGCTGGATCAGCTGCACAGGCCCTGGAGACCCCCTGCAAAACAAGACCTGCAATGGAGAAAGGCAATAGCAACATAGTATCCCCACTACAAAGATACACAATAGCCAGGGTAAATGCAAAAATATTTAGATCTGACTTATTGAGGACGTGAACAAGGGAGGGGCAGTAATCTGGTGTTTGATCCTGGATCTGATATAATCAGGCTAAGCATGTGTAACACCTAGGTGGCACTATCCCAAGGGCTAATACCCCTGCCTGCTTGGCTAGTAGCAGATTAAGGGGCCTGAGTTCTGAAACAGGTGCCTCCACCCAGAGGTCAGGGTTGGTAGTGGTCAAGTTAACCTGGGCACAGCCCTCCGAGACACTGTAACCCCCCTCTTTCCCCTCTAGTGGCCTGAACACTGTACAATAATCACTTTCACAATAATTCTGGTACACCACACAAGTACCCACACTGTTTGCACTTACCACCAGGGCTGGTTCCTCTGGCTAAACCCTGGGAACCCCCTGTAAAACAAGGTTATTCACAGCAAATAGCAACAGTACAGTACTTTGAGCACAAACTGGAACCACAGTCAGATTACATGCAGAAAAAGTTAGATCTGATTTATTCAGGGGACTTGAACAAGGAAGGGGCAAAATCAGGTTAATTAGTTTAAAGGTTATATCAATCAAGCAGTTATTCATGTGCTTTGAGTCCCCCCACACAGTCACATCTCTGGATACCCAGGTGGAGAAGAGATGGGCTAGCCAGGACCATTGCCCAGGGTTGCAGCTGGTTGGGGCCCTGTGATGGAAAACACAACATGTACAGCACACAATATTTGTAATCCGGAGCCAGAGGGCTCAGTTCATAAAGGAAACAAAACAATAAGACAATCAGATGACACACTTAGATTAAGCTGTTGTTGCAGGGAGCTACCCTGGTATTTACTCATGATACCCAAGACTGGAGACAGGCTGGATGAAAATCTAGAATGCAGGTGGTTGAACTGGAATGCCAGGAGAAGCAGGGCCCACACGAGTCACACAGGCGTCATTCCTGTTCAAGCATGGAGCAGGGGGCTGATCCTCAGGCAGGTCTCTCGTTGATGGCTTCTCTGTGCAGTGGGTAGTCTGGCTGGGCCAGTCTGGCAAGGCTCAAACCGCTTGGAGACAAATTCGGATGTAGTCCGTTTTGGGCTGGATACAGCTTCCATCAAGCAGAACACAGTTCACACAGTGGGGAACTAACTCACGACCGACTAGCAGCAAATAACACATTTACATGTAAGGGAATTCTACTGTACAAGACAAAGTGCTCCCCGGTCACAATCGCAAAGTCTCTGCGCACCCTGGGAGCTTAGGGGTAGCTGGAACTCCTGACAGGCCGATCGCATTCAGCAAAATCTTTGGTCTTCTTCAGGTTGAGCCTGGCCTACTTCAGTAGCTTACTTTAGACACACAACTCAGATTCAGTCCAAAAACAGTTCTCTTTCCCCTCTCAGGGCAGCAGGCAGACATGCAAGCCAAAAACTCAGCTCTTTCACAGTTTTTCCATGCAAATCCACTCAGGATTGCTGCTCAAAATCTCTTTGAGCTCTTTCTTCCTCAGCTTTCAACTTAGATCTGCCCTAACCAGCAGGCGGCATGTTGAATTCCCTCAGATCCAAAAGATTTGGTTGGCTGATTTGGCTGTCAGTCAGAGCAAGAGCTCCCTCTTCAGTTGCAAAAAAAGCGCAAAAAGCTCAAAACTGCAATTCCTACAGATTTTGACTTCAGACAGCTCCTGTAGTCCGGTTACATTTTAGGTCCCACTAGAACTGATTGGTCCAATTTGCAGTCCAGGACCAAGATAGTGGAGACAAACAAAACATTCCTTGCTGCAAAGAAAGCATGTTAGACAAACTACATTATCATTATCACTCTAAATGATTTTCAGCAACTAGTTACATCTTTCACCAGAGCTCCCCCTCGGATTACTTATGCTGCAATCAGGCAGCTCTTAAAGAGACAGTACACAGAAGCTATACAGGATCTGGTAATCACATTTAAACTGCTAAAACGCAGTACACCAGCCTGGCAGTGAGCATTTAGGCAAGCTCAAGTTAGACTCTTTGGGAATCCCCATTTGTAGGGGGTTACACATGCATGCCTCTAAGAGTCCCTCTAACACAGTCACACACACTCTGGGTATCCAGCTGGTCTGCAGGCTAGCCTAGAACATTGCCCGGGGTAGGCCGGCATTGTAACTGTTGATGGGGCCCTTAGGAAGGAAAAACACAACATGCACTTTAACCCACAAAATTTGTATTTCAGAGCCGGATGGCTCAGTTCATGATAATTAACCAAAACAATTAAATCAGATGACACACTTTGATTTGAGCTCTGTTGCAGGGAGCTACCCTGATGTTTACTCATGCTACCCAGACCAGGAGGCAGGATGGATGAAATGAAGACCTCAGGATAATTGACTGCTGTGCCAGGAGAAGCAAGGCCCACATGACGCACCGTGGTGGTCGATCCTGTTCGATGGTGTTGAGCAGGGAGCCGAATTCCGAGGCGAGTCTTTAGTTGGATGTAACTCAGTGGCGTGAGGGGCACTCTAGGCCGAGATGGTGAGGCCCAGGCCAGGTGAACAGTTCAGATACAGTCCGGTAAAGTGCTGGATACAGCTTCCAGCTAGTGTGACACATTTAAGCAATGTGGGGAACCAAATCACGACCCACACTGCACATTCAGCACAATTATAGTAAAGGATAGGCAAATACCACAGCTTGGATGACAGTCTGGTTGCAATCAACAGTGTCTCTGAGCAAACCGTACACTCTGTGGTTGTCTCAGGCCCTGACAGGCTGAACGCACTGAGGCAAATCTTCGGTCCACACCAGGCGAATTTAACTTTGTCACAATTCAGGATACTTGTCACAATCACAGCAAATTCAGATGACGTCCAAGATATTAATGCAGACTTCTTTACTCAAGAAGATGGTAGCAGGCAGGCCAGACACAGCCTTCCCACTGATTCCCCTGCTCTACTATGCAGGAGCAGCTGCTCTAATTACTCTAGCTCTTCACTCTCTCAACTCTAACTACACACTGACTCACTGCTGCAGGCAGCTCTGGGACTTCCCAGTGATTCAAAAGGTTTGGTTGGTTGACCCATCTGTCTGTCACAGCAAGGGCTCCCCCTCCAGGTCTATTTAGGCACCAAAGGGCAAAAACTACAGTTCCTACAGAAATTCACTCCCATAAAACCCCTGGGGACAGTCTCCATTTTAGGGTCCCCAAAGGTACTGATTGGTCCAAACTGGCAGTCCAGAGCCAAGATGGTGGTGCAAAACAGAAAGTCCATGCTGCAAAGGAAGGCAGGTTAGACAAACTATGATATTATTATTATTATTAAAGCAGATAATCAACAGACAATCACAGATCCTATTAAAGCTACCTTTGAACAAATAGTAATGGCAGAATGAAGTGGCTGATTGCAGCCCAGGCTTAACTCAAGCCTGAAACTACTCGGCCCACACCCAGATTAATTATTCACTATGAAAATGACAGCTCTTAAAGAGACAGGAACAGAAGCTAATAGGGCACTCACATGAAGGCACTTTTAAATGGTTAGAACACAGAACACCAACCTGGCAGTGGGCATTAGGCATCCCCAGGAAGACAGTCTAGGAACTCCCATTTGTGGGGGGGGGGGTTTACACCATTATTATGTATTTTTATCAAATCCCTCATTTCCTTCAACAGGTCCTTCAGTAGGTCATTTACCCTCTTGATCTTCATTTTGTCCTCTGAAAGTGCTATCAAAAACAAGTTTTAACTAATGAAGGATTCCACTTTCTCTACCAGTTCTGATTTATTTTCCATGATATTTTTACTAATGTTTACTTTTTGCTCTGGGTCAGCATTTAATATGCCCTTTTCAACTGTGTTATTCTCTTCTTGATTCTCTTGATGAATTGTTGATTGCTAGAGATGAGTAATATCTAGTGGTATATTATAGGGGGGGGGTTAAGACATAGTCTATTCATATAGGGGCCTGTACACTAAAGTGCAAAAATTGTGTCCAGAAGCATTGTAACTCTAGCGTGCAGCTACGCATCCCAAATGCTAGAACAGCTATGCGCTATGCACAAACACGCATGCAGGGCAGGCCAAGGCGTTGGCATGGCCTACAGATGGACTGCTGGGCAGTCCAAAAATACATGTCCCCCCTTGACCCCACCATATATTGGCATGGGTACCACCCCATGCATAAACAGGAAGTCAGTACTGTAATGGGTGACAGAGAACAGGCAGTAGCAGGGGATGGAGGTGCTGCACCCCAGATACCTGGCCCAATGCCAGGGACTGATGGCACAGGACAGGGATGCACTGAGAGGCATGGAGGTCACCAAGCATGTTATGGCACCCAGTCACGATCCATGAATTTCCACAGGCGGGCAGGTGGCAGCCATGGTGGTGGATATTTGTGTGAACTATGCAGCACTATATGAGCAGATTCCCTCAAGGCACGTTCCAAGACAAACGTCTGCTCTGGCTTGATATTCAGGCTACTGTAAACAAAGCCGGACTAGAGGTATGGACACTGTTAGACATTAGGCACAACTGGCATAACCTCCAGTCGGCAGTTATGCTGGAGCTGGCAGCCATAAATGGGCACAGTTAGGCGTGGGCGGTAACCTGCTCACACAGGGGCTCAGCCAAATCCTCATAGAAAGGATGACTGACACCCTTTGCTGATCTCACCCTGCATGCGGAGGTGGAGGGCATGAACACAGTGCCAGGTATGGAGTACATTGTAGAGGCGAGGGCCGAGAAGTCCTAGATGTCACAAAAATGTTAATCACCCTGATTTGCATCCTGTAGAGCTTGAGATGGTGCCCAGCCACAAGGTAGAGGCTGCACCCACTGTGGAAGATGACCTGCAACCCTAGACATGTACAGATGGATCAGGTATGTGTACCTCACTGTGCCTAGAAGTATGCTATTGAAACTCCACAGAGGTGAAGTTGCATGTAAAAACACCCCATTCTCACTCCCAGGTACAACACAGGAGACAGTGATCACGGTGGATGAGGGGTCCTCATCCAAGGACACATACACAGAAACTGTGGAGGAGACAATGGAGGACGTGCAGGACACAGCAACCACATACAGCCATTATAAAGCCATGCTCAGCTTTCACCACCCTCACTATCACAACACTGTTTGCCACCCTATGGCAGACTACAGGTACAGAGTGCACCATGACACATTCACACATGCATGGCCCTTGTGTATACCCTGTCATCACATGCACAGAGCCAGGGGAAAAAGGGGTGTCCCAGGTTACAGCACAGTGGCCTTGCAATAGTAGGGAAGAGGGCCCCTCAAACCACCTGCACAGCTGGTCAAGAAGGATGTCCACACATGACATAATACATACATACTACCTAGTGGTGCGCCAACTTGAACATGCTCACCTGCAGGCACAATGGTAGAACACAGAGGCCCTGAAGGACCTGCCTGTCAAGGTGAGGGGCATGCGCCAAGGCATTGACTGCATCAGTATTCTACTGGAGTAGCTGACTGAACACCTGTTAGCTGTGCCCATCACACTATCCCCTTCTGTCCGCATACCATGACCATTTACCTCTGCCAGTCAGCACCCACCAGCCCCTCTAGCCCCATGCCACACCCTGATTCCCTGTCTAGCCAGTTGCCACCAGCTCCCTGGACCCATGGCACATTCAGATGTCCTCCTCCAGCCAGCACTCATAAGCATCCTTTGCTGCATGGCACACCTGCAATCCAGTGGCCAGCCAGCACCCACCACTCCAGCTATTCCAGAGGTCCTGTGAGAGAGCCAGACACAGCAGGTTTCAGATGCACAACCTGATAGACAGTCATGGGGGGGAAGCAAGGCAACAGCCAAGACCAAGCATTTTGAGTACACGGTCATTAACATGGCTAGGAAGGCAACAGGCCAGCAGGAAGTGAGCCATGTTGGCAGCATGTGGCCACTACTACAAGGTGAAAGTCAAAAATATAATGTACTACTTCAAGGTCAATTATACACAGCCACATAACCCCCCATCCCATATGCAGCAGCATATACCCCCTTGTACATAGCCACCAGCCCACCTGTACCACTGCCACATAGCCTCCCCACACAGCCACAAATACCCCACTGTACCACTGCTAAAGAACCCTCCTTACACAGCCACAAACACCGTCTGGGAATCAAGTGATGCTCTGATCCATCTAGCTGTTCCTTCCTTGGCTGCTGCTTCCCCTGACTGGAAATCTCATATTTCTTTTTATTTTATTGGCTAGATTCAAGTTAAAAAAGTACTTACAATACATCTTGCTCCCTCATCTTGGAGAACAGCCTGATTCCTTTTTTGGGTGTCAGCATGGAGTCTGAAATGAAGATAGCGCTACCTAAACATATCCCACTGCCCACACCTGCTAAATCATCTACAGTAAGTGCTCCAAGGCCTACGCATCCTCATCAGGCTGGTCACCTACTGCAACAGCGGTGATGACTCCATTAATGGAGGAATGCTTCCTTATGGAATTTCTTCCCTTCAAAGAAGAACTTAAGGGGATGATCTCAGAACTCAAGGGGATCTGTACGGTTGCCCGGCGTAAGGTTTCCCGACATGAAGTTTACCGACACTGCTTTCCCGTCATTTGTTTTCCCTGATAAATTATTTCCCGTTGACAGTTTCCCGACTAGTGCTGCAAAACAATGAAAATGAACGAATTGGGGTAATTTAAGCAGTTAAACTAAAATCAGTACAATTAGTACAGAAACTCAGGGATAAAAAA
Source organism: Neoceratodus forsteri (assembly GCA_016271365.2). NCBI lineage: Eukaryota > Metazoa > Chordata > Ceratodontiformes > Ceratodontidae > Neoceratodus > Neoceratodus forsteri. The sequence goes on along the minus strand of CM028133.1, from coordinate 589,565,761 downwards.
ACAGCTTACCGAGTTATTACTGCATCCCATCTGCATCGGTTCATTGATATCAACTCCCAACATTTTGAAATTCATAGTATCAAACTTTATTAAATTAAAATTCCACAGTTTAAAATCTTCATTAAAAATTAGTCGGTCTGCATCACAGCACCATATTATGTGATATGCCTCTCACAAAGTCCTTGCCAACACGCTGATATCTGTCGGCAATAATATTTACTATCTTTTCCTCCTGCTTCAAGTAATTCTTTTTCAATGGTGATTTCAGCATGCCCCTGTTAATTTTTTCGATGTTGGACTCAATGACCAGCTGCTCATTTCTCAGTTACTCAATAAACTGTAGTAGTCCAAAATGAGTGGTCCCTACAAGAGTGCCCAGTCTACGATGCCAGGCTTCCACATTATTTTGTGTTTCCTGGCATAGAAAGGACAGTTTGGTCATACACAGACCAGAACTGAGGTGGGTACAGTGGTGGGGCTCTACCTGTAGTGTTATTCCGCATCCATCTTCTAATGCGGCCATAAATATAGTTATCTTCAAACCACTCTAGGACAGAAATAGTGATAGTGGGCATGTCAGATTTTATTTCTTCATACACTGTGGAGATATCATCAGGTGGTAGGAATGCCGATGCCACCAATTGCCACATTAACAAGCTAAATTCAGGTTCTGCACCATACTTTGAAGACAGGCCACAGCCTTGTATCTTCCTCCATAAAATTTGAGTGATGACACTGCATTAGCTACAAAAAAATCATTTGCATCCGGCGATTGAGAGTGTGGTGCTGTACTTCAAAAGTGGTGCTGTCCCCCAACAAGCACTGTAGAGGCCCTGCCATGACAACAAAGTGACTTCCTTTCTTGACAGCACCAATACCTAAGGTCTCCATGACTTCGCTCTTTTACATATAGGAATCCCTCAAAGCAGAGCTTGTCATGTCCTCTCTTTGATGCAACTACTTAGTAAACAATGGGTTCTGCTGCAGCCATGGTGCAAAACGAAAACAGTACCTGGGAGCAAAGAGAACAAAATGTCTTCCACTTATTTAATTAGTATTAATTACTGGTTGCCAATCCCTGTGCTGTAATTGATTGTACAAGCAACAAGTAAAACATGGAACAATCAGCGAGATGTGTGCCACAGTTTACATCTGACATTTGAGAGTCAGATCATGAAGCTGAGCCTGAGTTTAATTTGTGCACAGCACAGGAAAACATTGATTTAATTAATTAATTAATAGTAACAGAACTGTAGCACTACACACTGCGTCGGCTCATTCAGATTACAATTTCAATCAAACAATGTTCGGGCAAACATTGCGTCGGCAAACTCAATTACTGGAAATAGATAGTGGAAAATACAGAGTTGGGAAAAGGAATGACGGGCAACCATATTAGACCCAACTCAGGGCTATCTGTACTTCAGTTTAGGATCTTGCTCTGTGTACTAGAGATAATGAAGCACTAATCTACTCTCTTGAAAAATGGAGAGAGAAGACCAATTCGGATCTTTTAGTGCTCTATAAGAAAATGGTACGTTTGGAATCGAAACTCGAGAACTTGGAGGGTCGGAGCCATAGGAACAATGTTGTAGTCTATGGCCTATGGTCTTCCCGAGAAGGCTGAGGGCTCTGACCCTATCCTTTTTCCCAGTTGTTCCCAGCCAAGATTGCTGGACCTACACCAAATAGTCCTACTTATTTAATTGAATGCAGCCACAGGTCACTGCACCCTATGCCTCCAGATGGATCGTCTCCCAGATCCTTTTTTTTTTTTTAGGTTTCTGAACTTTCTGGATAAGCTACATTTGTTAAACAAGGTTTGGGAACTTAAAGAGTTGTTTTGGGAGGGCGCCCATCTGCCTATCATCCCATGGTATCCAGGTTGACTGCAGCTGGCATTTAGTTTAGGATGGCATACCCTGCCCTACAGGTATCCATCCAGGGCTCTTGGAAGTCTTTCAAATCAACGCGGCTGCGAAAATTAAAGAACTGTTACCTGAACTGTTCAAGGATAGATGAGGTTCATCCAGAAGTTTATGGCTGTTCGGGTTTACTCTGGTATTCTGGCTTGGATTACAGTGACGCTCAACTATATTTTGACTGCCCTTTCAGACTGAGTGGTATTAATGATCATGCTCAGTTGGCAGCTGCTTACAAGGAGGGTGTGCAGTTTGCTACTTGTGGTTCATTGGATGGTTTAAATTGTTCAGAAGAGCTGTTTCATGTTTCAGAAGACTTGGATTTTAATTTTCAACTTTGTTTTGTTTCTTAATGCCACGAGGCTTGCTCTAAGCAAGGAGTTTTCCTTTTCATTTGGTTTTGGATGTTCCCAGGAGTATCATTTACTGTGGCATCTACCTGTTTTATTTATTTCACCAGTTACACATATACAACACTGGACATTTTTATTGCAGTTTTGTCTTTGGTCTCTGTACTGGATTATTTGCTAATTCCTTTAATTACTAACCCTGCATATGGGTTTGGATGGATCCTATAAGACATTTTGGAGCCAGGACTGGATTTGACTGCTCCTTGGAGAGTACAGAAATAAATGAACGATATCACCCCTTAGTGAATCATCTTTGTTAACATGTAATGAACCTTTTATTTGATATACTGTTGTATATCATCCCCCCCCCCTTTTTTTCTCTTGCGGTACATTTCTGCTGGACTGTTTATGATGTAGCCAGGTTTAATATGCCCCTTTTTTTTTAATGTTTTATCTAGCCTGTTTTTGTATCATCTTCTTTACATAATTTTAGGCTATTTACTCATGCTCCTTGGTTATTAATACTTTCAGTGTTTCATTATTGTGGGTCAATCATGTTACCTAGTTTAGACTCCTGATACATTCTTTAATATCTGGTAAGGGCTGTGTCTTTTCCTCTTTGTATATACTCACATTTGTATTTTTATTTGGCCTCTGGTTGGAATTTTTGGGGACGGGGTTGGAGGAATTTAGGAGATGACAGTTGCTTGATTTGGTTCACCATGGGCCTACTAGTTTGTGTAGGTTGTTTCTTGGGAGGAGGGTTTTGTTTGTTCACTATAGTCGGGCTGTTAGATGTTTGAGTCTGTATGCATTTTTCAGTGGGGTGGGTTTGGGGTAGGATGTTTATGCTTCAGATTTTGACATGCCTCTTTCTACTTGTTATATTCCTTGCTTTGAAGGTGCCCATTTTTACTACACATTTTGGTTTGAAGATTATATTTAAGGTGCATGATTTAGCACATTAGGGAGGGGGGGGTGGTGGCAGAGTGGAATGTTTCAGTAAGGTTTATTGTTGTATTGGCTGAGAGGGGCTTATTGTCTGCCTGTTTCCCACATAGAATGTGATTATGGCAACCATAGTTACATATGCCTCGTGGCACATCAAGGGAGCCCATTCTAAGGATAAACATTACCAAATCATCAACTATATACAGCAGTTGCAAAGAAATTATGTTTTTTTGAAGGAGACCCACCTTCTCACAACTGAAGGTAACCTTTTTTGTAGGCAATTAGTTGGCCATGTTTTTGCTGCTGGGGCTAGTACCAATAGCAGAGGGGTAGCTATCTTAATTTTAGGAATGTTAACTTTTCGTGTACACAGTGCTTGAAAGATCCCCATGGTAGATTTATTTTTGTTAAGGGCCTGTTGGACTGTACTGTGGTCATAGTTGTCAGCATTTATGGCCCTAATGCTGATACCCCATCCTTTTTTTTTGAACTAACCTCACTCTTAGCTCTATTCCTCTCTTTTTCCATGATTATTGGGGTAAATTTAAATATTTCTTTCACTCAGAATATAAACAGAATGGGTAAAGCTCAAGCCAGCTGGTCTCCTGCTCAGCGCCCCATTTGGGAAATGTCCGATTCTTAGGATTCTGTGACCCTTGGAGCATATTACATCCTCATGTCAAGGATTTCACTTTTTATTCTCCGGTCCCTGAGTCTTACTCCCATATCGACTATATTTTAATTAGTCAGACTTTGTTGAGTGGAGTGATGGGCTGTGAGATAGCCTCCAGAGTTATTTCTGATTACTCCTTAGTTTGTCTTAAACTTTCTTTGCTGCTCACTACCCAGAAAGAAACTTTTTTGGAACTTGAATAACCAACTTTTACAAGATGAATACGCTGTCTCCTGAATTAAGGAGCAAATGGAGGTCTTTACCTCACAAAATGCTGGTTCTATTCAAAAGGTTGACCTGGAATGCTGTGCCTTTAAATGTTTTCTTCAGGAAGAACTTATCCGTCTTGCCTCCAAACATAAGCAAAAGAAAGAGAAAGATTCAACTGCCCTATTAAACCATATTAGGGAGATAGAACAATCTTTGAATCCTCATAATTTGGATGTCCTTCGTACTGAGTTACTGTCGCTTTGGGATAAATATGCTGAACTTTTGCAGGAGAAGGCAGAATATGCTATCTTTAAAACCCGTGCTAAATATATATTGATTAAGGGGAGAAGGCAGGCCATCTTCTGGCCTTCTGTCTATGGAAAGAGGAGGCGTCCCGGCTCATACCTGCCATTCAATTGGCCGAGGATGGTTCTATTAAAATGGTGCCTAGGGATATTGTCCATGAATTTGAGAAGTATTATATGGAGCTTTATGGTCCTATGTCCATCCCCCCTCTCTTTCCAATATTAATGATTATTTGGCTTCTATTCCTCTTCCCACCTTATCTGAAAGTCAGCAATCTTCTTTATTGGCCATTTTAACTCTGCAAGAAATTATAGCTGCAATCAACAAATTGCCACTTGACAAAGCGCTGGGGCCTGATGGTTTTACCCCAAATTTTTATAAACTGTTTGCAAAAGAACTTGCCGCATGGCTGCATTGCCTCTTTTTATACATTTGTGAATCCAGTATCTCAGATAATTCTCTCCTTGTGGCCATGATTGTCTTGCTTCCGAAACCTAATAAGGCCTTGGATAAAGTCACTAGTTATTGTCCAATTTCTCTACTAAACTATGATATTAAGATTCTATTTAAAATCCTGGTTTTGAGGATAAATCAGGTCTAGGCTAGTCTTATTTGTAGTGAACAGGCTGGCTTTATGCCAACTCATTCCTTGGGGGATCATCTTCGCAAGTTTTCTCACATTTTCTCTGCATCCAGCTACTCAGGGACTCCCATGGCTCTGGTTTCCTTGGATGTGCAGAAAGTTTTTGATAGAGTAAATTGGAACTTTTTTTTTTGTCATCTTGGAAAAATATGGTTTTCCTCTGCCATTTCTTCACTGGGTTAAGATTTTATTTTCTTGCCCTAGTTTTCGTATATTCTGTAATGGGGTTTTTTCCTCGACCTTCCCTTTATATTTGGGTACTAGGCAAGGCTGACCCTTGTCCCCTTTGTTATTTAATCTGTACTTAGAACCCCTTCTATTGAAATTTAAAACTAATCAGGATCTGACTGAAGCGCAGTTCAGCTCCTTGAATCTGAAATTCTCTGCTTATGTGGATGATATTTTATTACATGTCTCTCAGCCTAACTCAGCTATTCTGGCTGTGCTGGCTAACATTCAAGAATTTAGCATCCTTTCCAGTTGTATACTTAATTTAGATAAAACAACTATTATGCCCCTGAACTTCCTTGTCCTCAAATCTGATGTTCTTGCACTTGGTCTATCCTAGTCCCCTAAACAAATTAAATATATTGGTATCATTCTCTCTAGGAGTATAACCCATTCTAAAAAAAACATAACCTCAATAGCTTAGTGTTTCTTTTGTAGCAAGACTTGAAGAGATGGAAATTTCTACCTCTTACTCTCTGGGGTAGAATATTCTATCTCATTTATTCTAACCCATTTATATGCTTAATGTCTGGCTTCCCTTTTCATGGTTTAAAAGACTGCATAGTTTAATTTTCAAGTTTATCTGGTCAATAGACTCTCAGATGAACTTACAATAATTTGGCAGCCCATAAGGAATTTGGGGGTTTAAGGCTTCTACACTTCACCTTATATTATCTGGCTAGTCATGCCAGTGAATATTTAAAGTAGTGCAGCCCGTGTTTGGAGGATGGATCCCCTGCTTATTTCTATATTTGATTAGCTTTGGAGAAAGAACAGATATCTAGGGCTGGTCTTTCTCCAATGGCCCTGCTGTTTATATTTCCTAAAGTCCTGCCTCTAGGTCTCCGTAATTCCATAATTGGCCATTCTATTCAGGTTCATTCGCAATTGTGAACAATCATGTGATACAAACAGGTTAAGGACATATCTCAACCTGTTTTTCAGAATCCTAATTTTAAAATTGGAGGGCGGTTCTTATGAAGGCATGGTTACCACAACTTGCAAATGTAAAGGTGTGCAATATACTCCAAAGTGGTATTTTACTATCATCTTAGGATATCATGGGACTTTTTAAGTTAGACAACAAGCTAGTCTTTAAGGTTTATCAAATGTGTCATGTTATTCTTCAACAGTTTGGTAATGCATCATGGAATATTAATTTCTCAGAGTTCCTGCAATCGTTACAATATACTGTCTCTTGTCCACATGTAGTATCCAATTATTATTAGCTTTTATTTTCTAAGATGTTTTCAGTGTTTGTTTGGGACCTCTTTATATTAGAATGTCCATTTTCCACAACATACTTTTTGTTGGCATAGGATTTGGAATGATCTCTGTGCATATACCTCCCAAGATAAGTTACTGCTCACTCAATTTCAAATATTAAATAACTTGTACTTTACACCTACTAAATTAGTTAAGATGGGTAGACTCCATTCCTCCTTATGTACATGGTGTGGGCAAACTGAGGGGAGGCTTTCATATATTTTTTGGGTGTGTCCTAAGGTCACCCCCTTGGGGGCTTTAATTAAGAGTAGGTCTGATCTCCTTCTTGGGATAGACAGAGATTATACCCCTGAAATCTGCATAGTGGATAATTACAGTAAATTAGTGGTGAAAGAATGTAGATATTTTATGGCTTAAATTTATTTATCAGTTGAAAGGGTAGTACTTCATCACTGTCTTGATCAAGCCTCCCTTTCATACTGTACCATGAATGGTTCCAGGAATTTCTATTTAATATCCAGGTTGAACAGATGATTGCTGGTCTCCGTAACCGGCTCTCATCCTTTAATAAAAATGGAGTAAACTGCACACCCTCTATACATTGCAAAATGATCTGGACAGGCTCCCATCTGGATATCCCTATTGTTTTTACTGGAATTAGTTCCTTTTTGTTCATGGCAGACTAGGTTTTTTTTGTTTTTTGTTTGCAAACTGTTTTTCATTTTTTTTTTGTTGGGGCGGGGGGACCTTGAGATCCTTCCTACATGCTTTATTTTATATTTCCTTTAACCAATTTATGTTTGAACCACTCTGCCAGGGGAGGGTGGGGAAGGAGATGGGGGGGTTCTTGGGGCTGTATATTTGGTGTTGTTGTGCTGTTACTGTGTTGAGTTGCATTTTTAAAATGACTTCAATAAAGAATATCAAAGTAAAAAAAACACCCTGTACCACCACCATATAACTCCCCATACACAGCCACAAACACCCCCTGAACATGGCCACATATGGTAATGCACAACAGCCACTGGAATAGTCACATTGTTACCCCCTGGAGAAAGGCCCTCAGGTGGCAACAAATTCATCACAGTGCCACAACAGTGTCCCCCATCTACAGAATGCATTCTGCACAAGTGCATGACATGTCACCTGGCCAGACAGTGTCTTGCTACCATGGCACTAGCAGACACTTCACCCTCATTGCCTAGTGGGACATCACCCTATCTGTCATGCTGCATGGGTAACCTTTTGTGCATGGCAATGCTGTGCAGCATGGCACATGCAGTGACCACTTTGCATGCCATCCCAGGGCAAGCATCATACTGCCACACGTGTGAACCAAGGCCTGAAACCTTATCTTCATAAACCCTATAGTCTTCTTGATTAAGGAAAGGTCTTCCTGTGGGCCTCATTGTATGCCTCTTCCTCTGTGCCAGTCTCCACCAGAAATGAAGTCATCTAGTATGGCTATCCTGAGTATCCACTGTCACCTATGCAGTGGGTAAAGAACAGCTGTTTCAATGTTGTGCATCACTGCATCTACCTGTGTTGCCCCTAGTGCATACCTATATGCACTAATCAGCCATCCACTGGCACCCCCGCATGCTGCAAGGAGGTAACACAGCTGGAACTATCAAAGATGTATGAGTCATGATGTAACCCAGGGAACTTGGCACACATTGGTGATGATATAACCCACATCACATACTATCTGGCAGTTTTTGCTGTGGCACCTCTTCTGGTTCCTACACACAACCTCATCCACAGTCAATGACAGGATTGCCACATCTGTGCAATCTATTGCCCCAAGTACATTGGGCATGCTACACATAGATCCAGGGTTTGTCTTAAACTGAACCCAAACTGAAACTGAACTATTCGATTTTCAGCCAATCCGAAACGAACTTGAACCCTAAAAAAACCAGACCAACCTGAACCAAACGCGAACGCAAACAGTGCGAGATGAGGAGAACCCACATGGAGGCAGTAGGATGAATTCATTAGAACTCAAACTGATAAATTACACACAAAAAAACCTTGAACCAAACTGAAACTGAACCCAAACTTCTACTTATCAAATCAAACTGAACTATATTTGAACTATACTCTGCCGAACCCGAACCGAACTAGAACCCTAAAAACATGTTGAACGCTGGCTCTAGCCACACCTGGTATGGCATGCATCCTTAGTGGTACGTATGTCACCCTTTGCAGTGAGGAATGCTATGTGCTCATGCACATACAGTAACAGGGTATCCATGACCTGGTGCAGGGCTGTGGACACAGATGACTGACTGACACCAGTAACATCCCCAGCAACTCTCTGGAAGGAACCTGTTGGATGGTACAACAGTGTACCTAGCACTTTCATTTCCACAGACATCACCCATGATCTCCATGTTTGTGGTGTCAAATATGCATGGAGCATGTCACGCAGCCCTGCGATCATGCATGGTCCAGTTGGAAACTTTAAGATCAATGTGTGCCCCACAGTTGTCCACCCACCAGTCATGTCCTCAATATATGTGGCCTCAGATGTGTCTTCATAGCCTTTTGCTGCTCCCTCTCATCCTCCATCAGGAGGACATTTAGAAGTAGGTCAGGGAACATTGTGTGGACCCCCTTGTGGTAACCCTAGGGTGTGTAATGTCCACAACCCTTCAGTCCTCACATAAGCACTGTCTGTTCCACTGCTTAGGTGTACATTGCTGACAGGGTCCCCTTTAAATGGGCAGTGACTCATCACAATGGCAGGGGGATACTACATAATCAGACGTCACAGGGTTGCTGTACACTAGAGGTGACAGTATGGTTGAGTTAGCTGTTCCAGGACCATGGACCACAGCAGCAACAGAGATTGTATGCAAGGGGGGTCTACCCCCACAAGCTGTGGAGGGTGTCCTCCAAGTCCTATCAGAACAACCTGGATGGGCTCTGGAGCTGTGGCAGGTCACTGTGCCTGCAGAGGTAACTGTAAATCCATCTGGTGTACCTGTATTCAATGATAATGTTAATGTTTCCACAGCTATATATCTGGTTCTACTCTGGCATATTGTAGTGTCATTGCTGAGTACCCCTGTACCATGGTGCATGCCCTATCATGGCATAGAGTTCACTATCCTTACAAGGACACCTTTGTAACTGTGTGCAGGTTGATAGAGTATTAGTTCAGGTAGAATTTCTGCCAACATTTTCTGTTTTTATGCTGTATATCTATAGACCTCATTTTAGCTTTTGACACTGTTGATTGATTTATCCTCCCTGTTTGCTTTAAAGTGATTTTCTGATTTCCTGTAAGAAATTCACAATTGGCCATGTTAGAACTCAGTTATACAAATTTCTCCTAAAATTTGAATTTCTAGACATTCCATTTCTTATTACTAAAGATATCTTACTTGCAAAAGACAGTAATTGGGGGTTCAAAGCCTATGCCTAGATGCATTTTTTCAATTCTACAACTTTGCAGAAGCCCAAATTGCCCCAATATATAATTTTAATAGCTAGGACATAACTTAGTCCAATTTTCAAAACTTTGTGTTAGTAATGTCCAGTTTACGAGGTTCAGATATGAATGTGTCTGGACACAATTTTCAGACCAAATGCAACCTTGTCTATTATTTACATCTATGTCTGGCATTATATTATCCAAAACTGGACAGGAAAAGAACCTTGGGGTTATCATATCTGAGGACTCTGAGGTGGCAGGGCAGTGTTGCAGCATAGTGGGTAGGGCTAGTAGGATGCTGGGGTACAGTAAGAGTATCTCCAGCAAGAAAAATTAGCTAGTGCTGCCACTGTATCACTCAGTGTTGCAGCCCCACTGGGAGTACTCTGTTCACTACTGGAGACCACACCTCAGAGCAGACATAGACAGGGTGGAGGCAGTCCACAGGAGACAACATAGAACAAGCATTTGTCAATGCTGAATGTTTGCTTACTGGCATTGGCAGTGGTAGTTTAGAAGTTACAGAGCTGCGTAATAGGAATGGTAGTGAAGTATTGAACTGAAGCCAACCCCACCACCACCCTGCAGAGAGTGACAGGCATTAGGGTGTGCATTTGGGTCATCAGGCATAACGGCCACGCCATTTCACCACACCACACTCTGCAGAGACTGACAAGTGTCACGTGTTCCTTGGGGTCTTTGGCCCTTATGCACACCCCATTTCATTAGGAAATATGGTGAGATGCATGCAATATAGGAGAATGGGGTGAAGTTTGAGGACGAAGAGTCCAAGGCATACCTCGATGCCTCTCAGTGACTGCAGGGTGTGGAATAGTATGAGCATCACAGGCAAGAATCCCAAGTCACACCCCTGATTCCTGTCATTCTATATAGGGTTGGGCGATTCAGTTGAAAAGTCTAATACCTCAGGCATTCATTGGTATTTTAACTCCAAATCTTCAACATGTTTGTTTTGTGACCCCACCTCACGAACAGGAGGAATATCAGTGTGGTAGCCGAAAGCTGCTTATGCACAGTGACTATGGGATTTAGCACCACAGATGCAAACATATTCCGAACAGGCTGTAAAAAATGGCAGCTGTACTCTTTCATAGGGAGGTGTAAAAATGGCTATTTTGCAAATGTGTAGTAAAATATTTAAAAAATGGTGGAGTCTAGCGTACATAGAAACTGTGCTTACGACACGTTATATAAGTAGGTTGGGGATATTTTATAGCAGATTGTCAACTCAGGCATTTTGGTGCCTCCGATCATGAACAGTGTCACTGTGATTTTCTTTATCTGTGCCGAACAATGATTTCCCATAACGACCACGCATCTCTGCACTGAAAGTGTAAAAACACACTTTGGCCATGTTGTGAAAAATGGCAGCTGTACTGTTCATAAGGAAGTGTTGAAAAATGCCACTAGTGAAAATCTGGACTGGAAATATTACAAAGTCATGAACTAATGAGGATGTGTGTAAACTGCACAATGCTCACTCGTAACAGTCATTTTATGGACTTTTGTCACCAAATTTTCAACATAGCCATTTTAAGACCTCTGCTCATGAACAGTGTAACTGTGATTTTCTTAATCTGTCCTAAACATTGCTTTCGCACACTAACAGCACCATTGTGCGCTACATGTGCGATAACACATTTTGGGTGACATATGAAAAATTGCAGCTGTACTGTTCATAAGGAAGTTTAATAAAATGGACATGTTGAAAATTTAGAGTGAAAATATTAAATTTGCAAACTAACGAGCATGCATAGGAACTGTGCAACGCACGCTCGTAAAAGTCATTTTTAGGCATTTTTTCACCAAGTTTTCAACATAGCCATTTTAAGACCTCTGCTCATGAACAGTGTCACTGTGGTTTTGTTAATGTGTCCCATACATTGAGGTTGCACACCGACTGCGCCATTGTGCGCTACATGGGCGGAAACACGTTTTGGGCAGGATGTGAAAAATGACAGCTGTACTGCTCATAAGGAGGTGTGGAAAAATGGCAATGTTGAAAATCTGGATGGAAATATTGAAATTCGCAAACCTCTGCGTGCGTAGGGAACACTACCAACGCACACTCATAAAACAGTCATTTTAGGAATTTGTCACCAGATTTTCAACATTGCCATTTTAAGATCTCTGCTCATGAACAGTGACACTGTGATTTTCTTAATATGTCCCATAGAGTTTCGCACAATGATTGCGCCATTGTGCGCTACATGCCGGAAACACATTTTGGGTGAGATTGAAAATGACAGCTGTACTACTCATAAGAAGGTGTGGAAAATGGCAAAGTTGAAAATCTGGAGTGGAAATATTGAAAATTAGCAAACCTATGAGCGTGTAGGAACTGCGTAAACGCGCGCCGTAAAACAGTCATTTTTGGAATTTTTCACCAAATTTTCAACATAGCCATTTCAAGACCTCTGCTCATGAACAGTGTCACTGTGATTTTCTTAATTTGTCCCGTACATTGATTTCAAGATAACCGACTCGCGCATTCTGCGCCACAAGGGTGGAACACATTTTGGGTGAGATGTGAAAATGACAGCTGTACTACTCATAAGACAGTGTGGTGAAATGGCAATGTTGAAAATCTGGAGTGAAAATATTGAAATTTCGCGAACTTACGAAAGCTCGTGAGGAACTGCGCAATGCCGCTTGTTAAACAGTCATTGTTTGAATTTTGGCACCAATTTTCAACATGTGGGTTTTGGTACCCCTTCTCATGAATGATGTCACTGTCATGGTGGTATTCAGTCCTGAAGGGTGATTTCACAGTCACTGTGCAGTCACTGCGCGAAATCACCCTTCGAGCCTGAATAACACCATGGCAGTGACATCATTCATGAGAAGGGGTCCCAAAAACCCCATGTTGAAAATTTGGTGCAAAATTCCAAAATGCCTGAGATATGCAACAAAGTTGAACCCTCCTATCTAGCCCATTATACAGCTACCGCATTTCCTCAGTTCGCGGTCGGCTTTGAAGAGTGCAGACGTGTTCCCGTCCACCAAGATCGTTGCGCCGGAGTCCGGAGAGTAAGTATGGTGAGGGGGGTGGGGAGGCTGGGTGCGCAGTGGGTGGGGTGCGGGTTGTGGGAGGGCTTGAGAGGCGCGTGGGACAGTTTTGTTTACAGGGTAAAAAAAACAAAAAGGCGTTCAGGACCGCTTGCCATGCTGGGGTGGGCTCCCAGCATGGCACAAGGGACTCTGGAGGCCTTCAGCCGGCGGGGGATTGGGCACCCGTCGGCAAAAAAACAAAAGGATGTTGCCACGCTGGGTGGCTCTCAGCGTAGCACAATGATTTGGGGAGGGGGTACGCTTCAGCCGACGGGGGATTGGGCACCCCATCGGCAACATAACGATTGCCACGCTGGGGTGGGCTCCCAGCGTGGCAGCAACTATTGGGAGGGAGGGAGACAAATAGTTCAGCCAATGGGGATTGGGCACTTTCGTCGGGCTGGCACGCTGCGCCGGGCGCCAGACGCCGCAGCGCTGGGAGTTGCACGTGAGCAGCTTCTCATCGCTGCTCACCGCGTAGCCCCCTTTCAATCAGAAGTCACTGCATTTTGGAGCATGTCATAGACAGCTCCAAAATGCATTGGCTTACAGGGGCCGCGCCTGCCAGCCCAGTGCCTGAATTGGAGGAGGAGGTGACACACCTCCGAAATCTCCGTTCATGGCACTATGTTTCTTGCACATGCGTGCAAGCAAACATAAAAAGGAGAATCACACTCAAGGAATACAGTGCTCTCGGATATGACAATACAGATTTCATTACGGGGAATCCAGGCACAGGAATTAGCACAGTTCATACAATCATATGCTGATAGTCAGGTTCAGTTGTGCAAAACATTTTGTTTTGTTTTCTTTTTTTAACCAGGAGAGACACACTTTATAAATAAGGTTTATTTATTTATTTAAATGTTTCACCAGGAAGGCAAACTGAGCAATATTGCTCATTTCTAGATGAGTCCGGGAGGGGGGGGGCTAGCAATTTACAATAGTATCAGTATTCATAGCATGAGAATTGCAGAATACAATAATTGTAAGAGATACTGTACATCATTAGGATAGAACAGTGCCATGAAATAAAAGACATGAAGTTTACCATAACATACCATCTCAATATGGGACAGCAAACATAGCAATAACCATTAGATACAAGTATATGTTTTGGGCAAAAATCCTAAGCACAATTAATACCAAGCTGTGCTGGAGGAACAGCATTATAAACAGAGAGTGGAAGGAATGTTAAATAATGGACAGGGAGGTTCCAGGGTCAACAGAGCAAGATATATAACTGGGTTGGGTGTGGTGTGAGTATAGTGGGGGTAGTAGAGGAGTAGAGGGGTATGAGGGGATTGCCGGCCTGAGAGGAGAATACCTTAGTACTAAGAGGTAAGTGATTGGGGCCGGCAAATAGAGGGAGCTGAGGTCTAGAATTGTTGTGTGATGTGTTAGAGTACCTGGAGGAATGGAGGGTTTAATAGTTTAGCTTGAGGGAAGGAAAGAGCCTGGGTTTGGAGAAAAGGGGAATTAGGAGCAGGAACAAGTATGGGAGGTGTAGTTATGTAGGAGGGAGGAAAGGGCTGCAGGGGAAGGGGCCTTTTTGATGAAGGGGGAAGGCATTCCACAGCATGGGGCAGCAATATGAGAAGACGAATTATCCAGCAGTGGTGGACCTGTGGGGAGGAATTATTCAGGCTGGCATTCTGGAACAGACAGTGCAGAGTTACAAACATACAGACATATTACTGATGTAACCCCTAGGTAGTGCTATCCCAAGGGATATTACCCCTGCCTGCGTGATTAGGCACAGGTTGAGGGGCCTGAGTTCTGTGAACGGGTGCCTCCACCCGGAGGACAGGGTTAATGGTAGCATAGCTACTCTGGGTACAGCCTTCTGGGACACTGATACCCCCCCCTCTAACCCCTCTAGTGGCCTATACTGGTTAGCAATTAGACAGTTACAATGAACACCAGAATGCAATGTTATACCCACACTTGGCACAGTTACCACCAGGGCTGGATCAGCTGCACAGGCCCTGGAAACCCCCTGCAAAACAAGACCTGCAATGGAGAAAGGCAATAGCAACATAGTATCCCCACTACAAAGATACACAATAGAAAGGGTAAATGCAAAAAATATTAGATCTGATTTATTGTGGACGTGAACAAGGGAGGGGCAGTAATCTGGTGTTTGATCCTGGATCTGATATAATCAGGCTAAGCATGTGTAACCCCTAGGTGTCACTATCCCAAGGGCTAATACCCCTGCCTGCTTGGCTAGTAGCAGGTTAAGGGGCCTGAGTTCTGAAACAGGTGCCTCCACCCAGAGGTCAGGGTTGGTAGTGGTCAAGCTAACCTGGGCACAGCCCTCCGAGACACTGTAACCCCCCTCTTTCCCCTCTAGTGGCCTGAACACTGTACAATAATCACTTTTACAATACCTCTGGTACACCACACAAGTACCCACACTGTTTGCACTTACCACCAGGGCTGGTTCCTCTGGCTTGACCCTGGGGACCCCCTGTAAGGCAAGGTTATGCACAGCAAATAGCAACAGCACAGTACTTTGAGCACAAACTGGAACCACAGTCAGATTACATGCAGAAAAAGTTAGATCTGATTTATTCAGGGGACTTGAACAAGGGAGGGGTAAAATCACGTTAATTAGTTTAAAGGTTATATCAATCAAGCAGTTATTCATGAGCTTTGAGTCCCCCACACAGTCACATCTCTGGGTACCCAGGTGGAGAAGAGATGGGCTAGCCAGGACCATTGCCTAGGGTTGCAGCTGGTTGGGGCCCTGTGATGGAAAACACAACATGCACAGTACACAATATTTGTAATCCGGAGCCAGAGGGCTCAGCTCGAAAAGGAAACAAAACAACAGGACAATCAGATGACACACTTAGATTAAGCTGTTGTTGCAGGGAGCTACCCTGGTATTTACTCATGATATCCAAGACTGGAGACAGGCTGGATGAAAATCGAGATTGCAGGTGGTTGATCTGGAATGCCAGAAGAAGCAGGGCCCACACGAGTTGCACAGGCATCATTCCTGTTCAAGTGTGGAGCAGGGGGCTGATCCTCAGGCAGGTCTCTCGTCGATGGCTTCTCTGTGCGCATGGAGACAAATTTGGATGTAGTCCATTTTGGGCTGGATACAGCTTCCAGCAAGCAGAACACAGTTCACACAGTGGGGAACTAACTCACGACCCACTAGCAGCAAATAACACATTTACATTTAAGGGAATTCTACTGTACAAGGCAAAGCGCTCCCCGGTCACAATCGCAAAGTCTCTACACACACCGGGAGCTTAGGGTAGCTGGAACTCCTGACAGGCCGATCGCATTCAGCAAAATCTTTGGTCTTCTTCAGGTTGAGCCTGGCCTACTTCAGTAGATTACTTTAGACACACAACTCAGATTCAGTCCGAAAACAGTTCTCTTTCCCCTCTCAGGGCAGCAGGCAGATATGCAAGCCAAAAACTCAGCCCTTTCACAGTTTTCCCAAGCGAATCCACTCAGGATTGCTGCTCAAAATCTCTTTGAGCTCTTTCTTCCTCAGTTTTCAACTTAGATCTGCCCTAAACAGCAGGCAACTTCTTGAATTCCCTCAGATCCAAAAGATTTGGTTGGCTGATTTGACAGTCAGTCAGAGCAAGAGCTCCCCCTTCAGTTGCAAAAAAGGTGCAAAAAGCTCAAAACTACAGTTCCTACAGATTTTGACTTCAGACAGCTCCTGTAGTCCGGCTACATTTTAGGTCCCGCTAAAACTGATTGGTCCAATTTGCAATCCAGGACCAAGCTAGTGGAGACAAACAAAACAGTCCTTGCTGCAAAGAAAGCATGTTAGACAAACTACATTATCATTGTCACTCTAAATGTTTTTCAGCAACTAGTTACATCTTTCAGCAGAGCTCCCTCTCGGATTACTTATGCTGCAATCAGGCAGCTCTTAAAGAGACAGTACGCAGAAGCTATACAGGATCTGGTAATCACATTTAAACTGCTAAAATGCAGGATACCAGCCTGGCAGTGAGCATTTAGGCAAGCTCAAGTAAGACTTTTTGGGAACCCCCATTTGTAGGGGGGTTACACATGCATGCCTCTAAGAGTCCCTTTAACACAGTCACACACACTCTGGGTATCCAGTTGGTCTGCAGGCTAGCCTGGAACATTGCCCGGGGTAGGCCGGCATTACAACTGTTGTTGGGGCCCTTAGGAAGGAAAAACACAACATGCACTTTAACCTACAATTTGTATTTCAGAGCCGGATGGCTCAGTTCATAATGATTAACCAAAACAATTAAATCAGATGACACACTTTGATTTGAGCTCTGTTGCAGGGAGCTACCCTGATGTTTATTCATGCTACCCAGACCAGGAGGCAGGATGGATGAAATGAAGACCTCAGGATAATTGACTGCTGTGCCAGGAGAAGCAAGGCCCACACAACATACTGTGGTGGTCGATCCTGTTTGATAGTGTTGAGCAGGGAGCCAAATTCTGAGGGCGAGTCTTTAGTTGGATGTAACTCAGCGGCGTGAGCGTCACTCTAGGCAGAGATGGTTAGGCCCAGACCAGGTGAACAGTTCAGATACAGTCCGGTAAAGTGCTGGATACAGCTTCCAGCTAGTGTGACTCATTTAAGCAATGTGGGGAACCAAATCATGACCCACACTGCACATTCAGCACATTTATAGTAAATGATAGGCAAATACAACAGTTCGGATGACAGTCTGGTTGCAATCAACAGTGTCTCTGAGCAAACTGTACACTCTGTGGTTGTCTCAAGTCCTGACAGGCTGAACACACTGAGGCAAATCTTCGGTCCACACCAGGCGAATTTAACTTTGTCACAATTCAGGATACTTGTCACAATCACAGCAAAATCAGATGAAGTCCGAGATATTAATGCAGACTTCTATACTCAAGAAGATGGTAGCAGGCAGGCCAGACACAGCCTTCCCACCGATTCCCTTGCTCTACTACGCAGGAGCAGCTGCTCTAATTACTCTAGCTGTTCACTCTTTCAACTCTAACTACACACTGACTCACTGCTGCAGGCAGCTCTGGGACTTCCCAGTGATTCAAAAGGTTTGGTTGGTTGACCCATCTGTCTGTCACAGCAAGGGCTCCCCCTCCAGGTCTATTTAGGCACCAAAGGGCAAAACTACAGTTCCTACAGAAATTCACTCCCACAAAACCCCTGGGGACAGTCTCCATTTTAGGGTCCCCAAAGGTACTGATTGGTCCAAACTGGCAGTCCAGAGCCAAGATGGTGGTGCAAAACAGAAAGTCCATGCTGCAAAGGAAGGCAGGTTAGACAAACTACGATATTATTATTATTATTAAAGCAGATAATCAGCAGACAATCACAGATCCTATTAAAGCTCCCTTTGAGCAATTAGTGACAGCAGAATGAAGTGGCTGATTGCAGCCCGGGCTTAACTCGAGCCTGAAACTACTCGGCCCACACCCAGATTAATTATTCACTATGAAAATGACAGCTCTTAAAGAGACAGGAACAGAGGCTAATAGGGCACTCACATGCAGGCACTTTTAAATGGTTAGAACACAGAACACCAACCTGGCAGTGGGCATTAGGCATGCCCAGGAAGACAGTCTAGGAAATCCCATTTGTAGGGGGGGTTTACACCGTTATTATGTATTTTTATAAAATCCCTCATTTCCTTCAATAGGTCCTTCAGTAGGTCATTTACCCTCTTGATCTTCATTTTGTCCTCTGAAGGTGCTATCAAAAACAAGTTTTGACTAATAAAGGATTCCACTTTCTCTAGTAGTTCTGATTTATTTTCCATGATATTTTTACTAATGTTTACTTTTTGCTCTGGGTCAGCATTTAATATGCCCTTTTCAACTGTGTTATTCTCTTCTTGAATCTCTTGATGAATTGTTGATTGCTAGAGATGAGTAATATCTAGTGGTATATTATGGGGGGGGGGTTAAGACTTAGTCTATTCATATAGGGGCCTGTACACTAAAGTGCAAAAATTGTGTCCAGAAGCATTGTAACTCTAGCATGCAGCTACGCATCCTGAATGCTAGAACAGCTATGCGCCATGCACAAACACGCATGCAGGGCAGGCCAAGGCGTTGGTATGGCCTACAGATGGACTGCTGGGCAGTCCAAAAATACATGTCCCCCCTTGACCCCACCATATATTGGCATGGGTACCACCCCATGCATAAACAGGAAGTCAGTACTGTGATGGGTGACAGAGTACAGGCAGTAGCAGGGGATGGAGGTGCTGCACCCCAGATACATGGCCCAATGCCAGGGACTGATGGCACAGTACAGGGATGCACTGAGAGGCATGGAGGTCACCAAGCATGTGATGGCACCCAATCACGATCCATGAATTTCCACAGGTGGGCAGGTGGCAGCCATGGTGGTGGATATTCATACGAACTAAGCAGTACTATATGTGCAGATTCCCTCAAGGCACGTTCCAAGATGAACGACTGCTCTGGCTTGATATTCAGGCTACTGTAAACAAAGCCAGACCAGAGGCATGGATACTGTTAAACATTAAGCATGACTGGCATAACCTCCAGTCGGCAGTTATGCTGGAGCTGGCAGCCATAAATGGGCACAGTTAGGCACGGGCGGTAACCTGCTCACACAGGGGCTCATCCTAATCCTCATAAAGAGGATGACTGACACCCTTTGCTGATGTCACCCTGCATGCGGAGGAGGAGGGCATGAACACAGTGCTAGGTATGGAGTACATTGTAGGGGCGAGAGCCGAGAAGTCCTTAGTGTCACAAAAATGTTAATCACCTGATTTGCATCCTGTAGAGCTTGAGATGGTGCCCAGCCACAAGGTAGAGGCTGCACCCACTGTGGAAGATGACCTGCAACCCTAGACATGTACAGATGGATCAGGTATGTGTACCTCACTGTACCTAGGAGTATGCAATTGAAATTCCACAGAGGTGAAGTTGCATGTAAAAACACCCCATTCTCACTCCCAGGTACAACACAGGAGACAGTGATCACTGTGGATGAGGGGTCCTCATCCAAAGACACATACACAGAGACTGTGGAGGAGACATTTGGAGGACATGCAGGACACAGCAACCACATACAGCCATTACAAAGCCACGCTCAGCTTTGCACCACCCCCACTATCACAACACTGTTTGCCACCCTTAGGCAGACTACAGGTACAGAGTGCACCATGACACAGTCACACATGCATGGCCCTTGTGTATACCCTGTCATCACATGCACAGAGCCAGGGGAAAAAGGGCCCCTCAAACCACCTGCACAGCTGGTCAAGAAGGGTGTCCACATATGGCATAATACATACGTACTACCTAGTGGTGCGCCAACTTGAACATGCTCACCTGAAGGCACAATAGTAGAACACAGAGCTTCTGAAGGACCTGACTGTCAAAGTGAGGGGCACGCGCCAAGGCATTGACTGCATCAGTATTCTACTGGAGTAGCTTACTGAACACCAGTTAGCTGTGCCCATCACACTATCCCCTTCTGTCCGCATGCCATGACCATTTACCGCTGCCAGCCAGCACCCTCCAGCCCCTCTAGCCCCATGCCACACCCTGATTCCCCTGTCTAGCCAGTTGCCACCAGCTCCCTGGACCCATGGCACATTCAGATGTCCTCCTCCAGCCAGCACTCATAAGCATCCTTTTCTGCATGGCACACCTGGAATCCAGTGGCCAGCCAGCACCCACCATTCCAGCCATTCCAGAGGTCCTGTGGGAGAACCAGACACAGCAGGTTTCAGATGCACACCCTGATAGACAGTCATGGGGGGGAAGCAAGGCAACAGCCAAGACCAAGCATTTTGAGTACACGGTCATTAACATGGCTAGGAAGGCAACAGGCCAGCAGGAAGTGAGCCATGTTGGCAGCATGTGGCACTACTACAAGGTGAAAGTCAAAAATATAATGTACTACTTCAAAGTCAGTTATAGACAGCCACATATCCTCCTCTCCCATATGCAGCAACACATACCCCCCTTGTACATAGCCACCAGCCCACCTGTACCACTGCCACATAGCCTCCCCACACAGCCACAAAGACCGCACTATACCACTGCTAAAGAACCCTCCTGTACACAGCCACAAACACTATCTGGGAATCAAGTGATGCTCTGATCCATCTAGCTGTTCCTTCCTTGGCTGCTGCTTCCCCTGACTGGAAATCTCATTTTTTTTTTTTATTTTATTGGCTAGATTCAAGTTAAAAATGTACTTACACCACATCTTGCTCCCTCATCTTGAAGAACAACCTAGTTCCTTTTTTGGGTGTCAGCATGCAGTCTGAAATGAAGATAGCGCTGCCTAAACATATCCCACTGCCCACACCTGCTAAGTCATCTAAGTACTCCAAGGCCTACGCATCCTCATCAGGCTGGTCACCTACTACAACAGCGGTTATGACTCCATTAATGGAGGAATGCTTCCTAATGGAATTTCTTCCCTTCAAAGAAGAACTTAAGGGGATGACCACAGAACTCAGGGAGATCCATACGGTTGCCCAGCGTAAGGTTTCCCGACATGAAGTTTACCGACACTGCTTTTCTGTCATTTTTTTTCCTGATAAATTATTTCCCGTTGACAGTTTCCCAACTAGTGCTGCAAAACAACAAAAATGAATGAATTGGGGTAATTTAAGCAGTTAAACTAAAATCAGTACAATTAGTACAGAAACTCAGGGGTATAAAAACAGCTTGCCGAATTATTACTGCACCCCATCTGCATTGGTTCATTGATATCAACTCCCAACATTTTGAAATTCATAGTATCAAACTTTATTAAATTAAAATTCCACAGTTTAAAATCTTCATTAAAAATTAGTCGGTCTGCATCACAGCACCATATTATGTGCTATGCCTCTCACGAAATCCTTGCCAACACGCTGATGTCTGTCGGCAATAATATTTACTATCTTTTCCTCCCGCTTCAAGTATTTCTTTTTCAATGGTGATTTCGGCATGCCCCTGCTAATTTTTTCAATGTTGGACTCAGTGACCAGCTGCTCGTTTCTCAGTTCCTCAATAAATTGTAGTAGTCCAACATGAGTGGTCCCTACAAGAGTGCCCAGTCTACGATGCCAGGCTTCCACATTATTTTGTGTTCGTAGCATAGCATGGACAGTTTGATCGTACACAGACCAGAACTGAGGTGGGTACAGTGGTGGGGCTCTAACTGTAGTGTTATTCCGCATCCGTCTTCTAATGCGGCCATAAATATAGTTATCTTCAAACTACTCTAGGACAGGAATAGTGATAGTGGGCATGTCAGATTTTATTTCTTCGTACACTGTGGAGATATCATCAGGTGGTAGGAATGCCAATGTCACCAATTGCCGCATTAACAAGCTAAATTCAGGTTCTGTACCGTTCTTTGAAGACAGGCCACAGCCATGTATCTTCCTCCATAAAATTTGAGTGATGACACTGCATTAGCTGCAAAAAAATAATTTGCATCCGGCGATTGAGAGTGTGGTGCTGTACTTCGAAAGTGGTGCTGTCCCCAACAAGCACTGTAGAGGCCCTGCCGTGACAACAAATTGACTTCCTTTCTTGACAGCACCAGTACCAAAGGTTTCCACAACTTTGCTCTTTTACATATAGGAATCCCACAAAGCAGAGCTTGTCATGTCCTCTCTTTGATGCAACTACTTGGTAAACAATGGGTTCTGCTGCAGCCATGGTGCAAAACGAAAACAGTACCTGGAAGCAAATAGAACAAAATGTCTTCCACTTATTTAATTAGTATTAATTACTGGTTGCCAATCCCCTATGCTGTAATTGATTGTACAAGCAACAAGTAAAACATGGAACAATCAGCGAGATGTGTGCCACAGCTTACATCTGACATTTGAGAGTCAGATCATGGAGCTGAGCCTGAGTTTAATTCGTGCACAGCACAGGAAAACATTGATTTAATTAATAGTAACAGAACTGTAGCACTACACACTGTGTCGGCTCATTCAGATTACAATTTCGATCAAACAATGTTCGGGGCAAACATTGCGTCGGCAAACTCAATTACGGGAAATAGATAGCGGGAAATACAGAGTAGGGAAAAGGAATGACGGTCAACCATACTAGACCCAACTCAGGGCTATCTGTACTTCAGTTTACGATCTTGCTTGGCCCATCAGGGGTAATGAAGCACGAATCTACTCTCTTGAAAAATGGAGAGAGAAGACCGATTCGGATCTTTTAGCGTTATATAAGAAAATGGCATGTTTGGAATCGAAACTCGAGAACTTGGAGGGTCGGAGCCATAGGAACAATGTTGTAGTCTGTGGTCTATGGTCTTCCTGAGAAGGCTGAGGGCTCTGACCCTATCCTTATTCCCAGTTGTTCCCAGCCAAGATTGCTGGACCTACACCAAATAGTCCTACTCATTTAATTGAATGCAGCCACAGGTCACTGCACCCTATGCCTCCAGACGGATCGTCTCCCAGATCCTTTTTTTTAGGTTTCTGAATTTTATGTATAAGCTACATTTGTTAAACAAGGTCTGGGAACTTAAAGATTTGTTTTGGGAGGGCCCCCGTCTTAGAATCACTCAAGACCTACTGGGAACTTTGAGACAAAGACATGCTGCCTATCATCCCATGGTATCCAGGTTGACTGCGGCTGGCATTTGGTTCAGGATGGCATACCCCGCCCTACAGGTATCCATCCAGGGCTCTTGGAAGTCTTTCGAATCAACGCAGCTGCGAAAATTAAAGAACTGTTCCCTGAACTGTTCAAGGATAGATGAGGATCGTCCAGAAGTTTATGGCTGTTCAGATTTACTCTGGTATTTTGGCTTGGATTACAGTGATCCTCAACTATATTTTGACTGCCCTTTCAGACTGAGGGGTGTTAATGATCATGCTCAGTTGGCAGCTGCTTACAAGGACGGTGTGCAGTTTGCTACTTGTGGTTCATTGGATAGTTTAAATTGTTCAGAAGAGCTGTTTCATGTTTCAGAAGACTTGGATTTTAATTTTCAACTTTGTTTTGTTTCTTAATGCCACGGGGCTTGCTCTAAGTAAGGAGTTTTCCTGTTCTTTTGGTTTTGGATGTTCCCAGGAGTATCATTTACTGCGGCATCTATCTGTTTTATTTATTTCACCAGTTACACATATACAACACTGGACATTTTTATTGCAGGTTTGTCTTTGGTCTCTGTACTGGATTATTTGCTAATTCCTTTAATTACTAGTCCTGCATATGGGTTTGGATGGATCCTACAAGACATTTTGGAGCCAGGACAGGATTTGAGTGCTCCTTGGAGAGAACAGAAATAAGTGAATGATATCACCCCTTAGTGAATCATCTCTGTTAAAATATAATGAACCTTTTATTTGATATACTGTTGTATATCATCCCCCCCTTTTTTTCTCTTGGGTTACATTTCTGCTGGACTGTTTATGATGTAGCTAGGTTTAATATGCCCACCCCCCTTTTTTTTGCTATGTTTTATCTAGCCTGTTTTGTATCATCTTCTTTACATAATTTTAGGCTATTTACTCATGCTTCTTGGTTATTAATAATTTCAGTGTTTCATTATTGTGGTGCAATCATGTTACCTAGTTTAGACTCCTGATACATTCTTTAATATCTAGCAAGGGCTGAGTCTTTTCCTCTTTGCATATACTCAAATGTGTATTTTTATTTGGCCTTTGGTTGTAATTTTTGGGGATGGGGCAGGAGGAATTTAGGAGATGACAGTTGCTTGATTTGGTTCACCATGGGCCTACTAGTTTGTGTAGGCTGTTTCTTGGGAGGAGGATTTTGTTTGTTCACTATAGTTAGATGTTTGAGTCTGTATGCATTTTTCAGTGGGGAGGGTTTGGGGTAGGATGTTTATGCTTCAGATTTTGACATGCCTCTTTGTACTTGTTATATTCCTTGCTTTGAAGGTGCCCATATGTTTCTCATTTTTACTACACATTTTGGTTTGAGGATTATATTTAAGGTGCATGATTTAGCACATTGGGGGGTGGCAGAGTGGAATGTTTCAGTAAGGTTTATTGTTTTATTGGCTGAGGGGGGCTTATTGTCTGCCCGTTTCCCACA
This sequence comes from Neoceratodus forsteri, assembly GCA_016271365.2. Taxonomy (NCBI): domain Eukaryota; kingdom Metazoa; phylum Chordata; order Ceratodontiformes; family Ceratodontidae; genus Neoceratodus; species Neoceratodus forsteri. The sequence continues at coordinate 589,540,704 of CM028133.1, read as the reverse complement.
TAGAATGTGATTATGGCAACCATAGTTACATATGCCTCGTGGAACATCAAGGGAGCCCATCCTAAGGATAAACATTACCAAATCATCAACCATATGCAGCAGTTGCAATGTAATGATGTTTTTTTGAAGGAGACCCACCTTCTCACAACTGAAGGTAACCTTTTTTGTAGGCAATTAGTTGGCCATGTGTTTGCTGCTGGGGCGAGTACCAATAGCAGAGGGGTAGCTATCTTAATTTTAGGAATGTTAACTTTTCTTGTACACAGTGCTTGGAAGATCCCCATGGTAGATTTATTTTTGTTAAGGGCCTGTTGGACTGTACTGTGGTCATACTTGTCAGCATTTATGGCCCTAATGCTGATACCCCATCCTTTTTTATGGAACTAACCTCACTCGTAGCTCCATTTCTCTCTTTTTTCATGATTATTGGGGGAAATTGAAATATTTCTTTCACCCAGAATATAAACAGAACGGGTAAAGCTCAAGCCAGCTTGTCTCCTGCTCAGTGCCCGATTTGGGAAATGTCCGATTCTTAGGATTCTGTGACCCTTGGAGCATATTACATCCTCATGTCAAGGATTTCACTTTTTATTCTCCGGTCCATGGGTCTTACTCCCATATTGACTATATTTTAATTAGTCGGACTTTGTTGAGTGGAGTGATGGGCTGTGAGATAGCCTCCAGAGTTATTTCTGATTACTCTTTAGTTTGGCTTAAACTTTCTTTGCTGCTCACTACCCAGAAAGAAACTTTTTGGAAACTGAATAACCAACTTTTACAAGACAAATACGCTGGCTCCTGAATTAAGGAGCAAATGGAGGTCTTTACCTCACAAAATGCTGGTTCTATTCAAAAGGTTGACCTGGAATGCTGTACCTTTAAATGTTTTCTTCAGGAAGAACTTACATCTTGCCTCCAAACATAAGCAAAAGAAAGAGGAAGATTCAACTGCCCTATTAAACCGTATTAGGGAGATAGAACAATCTTTGAATCCTCATACTTGGGATGTCCTTCGTACTGAGTTGCTGTCGCTTTGGGATAAATATGCTGAACTTTTGCAGGAGAAGGCAGAATATGCTATCTTTAAAACCCATGCTAAATTTATATTGATTAAGGGGAGAAGGCAGGCCATCTTCTGGCCTTCTGTCTATGGAAAGAGGAGGCGTCCCGGCTCATACCTGCCATTCAATTGGCCGAGGATGGTTCCATTAAAATGGTGCCTAGGGATATTGTCCATGAATTTGAGAAGTATTATATGGAGCTTTATGGTCCTATGTCCATCCCCCCTCTCTTTCCAATATTAATGATTATTTGGCTTCTATTCCTCTTCCTACCTTAACTGAAAGTCAGCAATCCTCTTTATTGGCCACTTTAACTCTGCAAGAAATTATAGGTGCCATCAACACCTTGCCACTTGACAAAGCGTCGGGGCCTGATGGTTTTACCCCAAATTTTTATAAACTGTTTTCTAAAGAGCTTGCCGCATGGCTGCACTACCTTTTTTTATACATTTATGAATCCTGTATCTCAGATAATTCTCTCCTTGAGGCCATGATTGTTTTGCTTCCTAAACCTAATAAGGCCTTGGATAAAGTCACTAGTTATTGTCCAGTTTCTCTACTAAACCATGATATTAAGATTTTATCTAAAATCCTGGCTTTGAGGATAAATCAGGTCTGGGCTAGTCTTATTTGTAGTGAACAGGCTGGCTTTATACCAACTCGTTCCTTGGTGGATCATCTTCGCAAGATTTCTCACATTTTCTCTGCACCCAGGGACTCAGGGACTCCCATGGCTCTGGTTTCCTTGGATGTGCAGAAAGTTTTTGATAGAGTAAATTGGAACTTTTTTTTTGTCATCTTGGAAAAATTTGGTTTTCCTTTGCCATTTCTTAACTGGGTTAAGATTTTATATTCTTGCCCTAGTGCTCATATATTCTGTAATGGGGAGTTTTCCTTGACCTTCCCTTTATATTTGGGCACTAGGCAATGCTGTCCCTTGTCCCCTTTGTTATTTAATCTGTACTTAGATCCCCTTCTATTGAAATTTAAAACTAATCAGGATCTGACTGGAGTGCAGGTCAGCTCAATGAATTTGAAATTCTCTGCTTATGTGGATGATATTTTATTACATGTCTCTTAGCCTAACTCAGCTATTCCGGCTGTGCTGGCTAACATTCAAGAATTTAACATCCTTTCCAATTATATACTTAATTTAGATAAAACAACTGTTATGCCCCTGAACTCCATTGCCCTCAAATCTGTTGTTCTTGCCCTTGGCCTATCCTAGTCCCCTAAACAAGTTAAATATATTGGTATCATTCTCTCTAGGAGTATAACCCAATCTAAAAAAAAAACATAACCTCAATAACTTAGTGTTTCTCTTGTAGCAAGACTTGAAGAGATGGAAATTTCTACCTCTCACTCTCTGGGGTAGAATATTCTACCTCATTTATTCTAACCCATTTATATGCTTAATGTCTGGCTTCCCTTTTCATGGTTTAAAAGACTGCATAGTTTAATTTTCAAGTTTATCTGGTCAATAGACTCTCAGATGATCTTACAATAATTTGGCAGCCCATAAGGAATATGGAGGTTTAAGGCTTCTACACTTCACCTTATATTATCTGGCTAGTCAAGCCAGTGAATATTTAAAGAAGTGCAGCCCGAGTTTGGAGGATGGACCCCCTGCTTATTTCTATATTTGATTAGCTTTGGAGAAAGAAAAGATATCTAGGGCTGGTCTTTCTCCAATGGCCCTGCTGTTTATATCTCCTAAAGACCTACCTCTAGGTCTCCGTAATTCCATAATTGGCCATTCTATTCAGGTTCATTCACAATTGTGAACAATCATGTGATACAAACAGGTTAAAAACATATCTCAACCTGTTTTCCAGAATCTTAATTTTAAAATTGGAAGGCGGTTCTTATGGAGGCATGGTTACCACAACTTGCAAATGTAAAGGTGTGCGATTTACTCCAAAGTGGTATTTTACTATCATCTTAGGATATCATGGGACTTTTTAACTTAGACAACAAAGTAGCCTTTAAGGTTTATCAAATGTGTCATGTTATTCTTCAACAGTTTGGTAATGCATCATGGAATATTAATTTCTCAGAGTTCCTGCAATCGTTACAATATACTGTCTCTTGTCCACTTGTAGTATTCAATTATTATTAGCTTTTATTTTCTAAGATGTTTTCAGTGTTTGTTTGGGACCTCTTTATATTGGAATGTCAATTTTCCACAACACACTTTTTGTTGGCATAGGATTTGGAATGATCTCTGTGCATATACCTCCCAAGATAAGTTACTGCTCACTCAATTTCAAATATTAAATAACTTGTACTTTACACCTACTAAATTAGTTAAGATGGGTAGACTCCATTTCTCCTTATGTACATGGTGTGGGCAAACTGAGGAGAGGTTTTTATATATTTTTTGGGTGTGTCCTAAGGTTACCACCTTGTGGGCTTTAATTAAGAGTAGGTCTGATCCCCTTCTTGGGATAGACAAAGATTATACCCCTGAAATCTGCATAGTGTATAATTACAGTAAAGTAGTGGTGAAAGAATGTAGATCTTTTATGGCTTTAATTTCTTTATCAGTTGAAAGGGTAGTACTTTGTCACTGTCTTGATCAAGCCTCCCTTTCATACTGTACCATGAATGGTTCCAGGAACTTCTATTTAATATCCAGGTTGAACAGATGATTGCTGGTCTCCATACCAGGCTCTCATCCTTTAATAAAAGTGGAGTAAATTGCACACCCTCTATACTTTGCAAAATGCTCTGGACAGGCTCCCATCTGGATATCCCTATTGTTTTTTACTGGAATTAGTTCTTTATTGTTTATGGCAGACTAGGTTTTTTTTGTTTTTTGTTTGCAAACTGTTTTTCAATTTGTTTTGTTGGGGCGGGGGACCTTGAGATCCTTCCTACATGCTTTATTTTATATTTCCTTTAACAATTTATGTTTGAACCACTCTGCCAGGGAGGGTGGGGAAGGAGATGGGGGTTCTTGGGGCTGTATATTTGGTGTTGTTGTGCTGTTACTGTGTTGTGTTGCATTCTTAAAATGACTTCAATAAAGAATATCAAACTAAAAAAAAAACACCCTGTATCACCACCACATAACTCCCCATACACAGCCACAAACACCCCCTGACCATGGCCACATATGGTAATGCACAACAGCCACTGGAATAGTCACATTTTCACCCCCTTGAGAAAGGCCCTCAGGTGGCAACAAATTCATCACAGTGCCACAACAGTGTCCCCCATCTACAGAATGCATTCTGCATAAGTGCATGACATGTCACCTGGCCAGACAGTGTCTTGCTACCATGGCACTGGCAGACATTCCACCCTCATTGCCTAGTGGGATATTACCCTATCTGTCATGCGGCATGGGTAACCTTTTGTGCATGGCAATGCTGTGCAGCATGGCACATGCAGTGACCACTTTGCATGCCATCCCAGTGGCAAGCATCATTCTGCCAAATGTGTGATCCAAGGCCTGAAACCTTATCTTCACAAACCCTATAGTCTTCTTGATTAAGGAAAGGTCTTCCTGCGGGCCTTATTGTATGCCTCTTCCTCTGTGCCGGTCTCCACCAGAAACGAAGTCATCTAGTATGGCTATCATGAGTATCCACTGTCACCTATGCTGTAGGTAAAGAACAGCTGTTTCAATGTTGTGCATCACTGCATCTACCTGTGTTGCACCTACTGCATACCTATATGCACTAATCAGCCATCCACTGGCACTCCCACGTGCTGCAAGGAGGTAACACAGCTGGAACTATCGAAGATGTACTAGTCATGATGTTACCCAGGGAACTTGGCACACATTGGTGATGATATTACCCACATCACATATTATCTGGCAGTTTGTGCTGTGGGATCCCTTGTGGTTCCTACACACAACCTCATCCCCAGTCAATGACAGGATTGCCACATGTGTGCAATCTATTGCCCCAAGTACTTTGGGCATGCTACACATAGATCCAGGCTTTGTCTTGAACTGAACCCAAACTGAACCTGAACTATTAGATTTTCAGCCAATCTGAAATGAACTTGAACCCTAAAAATAGCAGACCAACCTGAACCAAATGCGAACGCAGTCAGTGCGAGATGAGGAGAACCCACATGGAGGCAGTACGACGAATTCATTAGAACTCAAACTCAAACTGATAAATTACACACAAAAAAAAAACCTTGAACCAAACTAAAATTGAACCCAAACTTCTACTTATCAAATCAAACTGAACTATATTTGCACTATACTCTGCCGAACCCAAACCGAACTAGAACCCTAAAAATATGTCGAACCTTGGCTCTAGCCACACATGGTATGGCATGCATCCTTAGTGGTCTGTATGTCACCCTTTGCAGTGAGGAATGCTATGTGCTCGTGCACATACAGTAACAGGGTATCCATGACCTGGTGCAGGGCTGTGGACACAGATGACTGACTGACACCAGTGACATCCCCAGCAACTCTCTGGAAGGAACCTGTTGCATAATACAACAGTGTACCCAGCACTTTCATTTCCACAGACATCACCCATGACCTCCATGTTTGTGGTGTCAAATATGCATGGAGCATGTCATGCAGCCCTGCGATCATGGCATGGTCCATGTGGAAACTTTAAGATCAATGTGTGTTCCACAGTTGTCCAGCCACCAGTCATGGCCTCAATATATGTGGCCTCAGGTGTGTCTTCATGGCCCTTTGCTGCTCCCTCTCATCCTTTATCAGGAGGACATTTAGAAGTAGGCCAGGGCACATTGTGTGGACCCCCTTGTGGTAACCCTAGGGTGTGTAATGTCCAGAACCCTTCAGTCCTCACACAAGCACTTTCTGTTCCACTGCTCAGGTGTACATTGCTGACAGAGTCCCCTTTAAATGGGCAGTGACCCATCACAATGGCAGGGGGATACTACGTAATCAGACGCCACAGGGTTGCTGTACACTAGAGGTGACAGTATGGTGGATTTAGCTGTTCCAGGACCATGGACCACAGAAGCAACAGAGATTGTATGCAAGGGGGTTCTACCCCCACAAGTTGTGGAAGGTGTCCTCCAAATCCTATCAGAACAACCTGGATGGGCTCTGGAGCTGTGGCACGTCACTGTGCCTGCCGAGGTAACTGTAAATCCATCTGGTATACCTGTATTCAATGATAATGTTAATGTTTCCACAGCTATATATCTGGTTCTACTCTGGCATATTGCAGTGTCATTGCTGAGTACCCCTGTACCATGGTGCATGCCCTATCATGGCATAGAGTTCACTATCCTTACCAGGACACCTTTGTAACTGTGTGCAGGTTGATAGAGCATTAGTTCAGGTAGAATACACTGTACATCACCTGGGGGCCCTGTGTGTATGTCTGCTGGGTATGGTACTGTGTCAGTGATGTGTTCCCCTCTCCTTATGTCTCCACAGGACTAACATGGCTAGAGATGTAAGTTTGTCATGGATGAGGTTTTAATGACTGATTGTTTGTTCATGAAATCATTAGTAAACAGTAATAAATGTTGTGGCACTGTCATCATTGCTGCATTCTGATGACACTAGTGAAAGTCATGGAAGTCCTGAATAAAGATCAAATATCATAGAATCAATGACGTGTATGACTGCCATGACATATTACATCGCTAACCATGGCCATCCAAAGTGGACTGTGCTCCAGCATGTGGAGCAGCAGATGGTGTTGCATTGGTGGTAGTGTCTAGATAAAGGCATATGCTCCTTTATCTCCCTTCCTTTTTCTCATGGAGGGTAGGATCTCAGAAGAACATAGGGGAGCTCTGGGCCACTGGTGAGCCCACCAAGTTATGTACTGTTATTGTTATGGGGGAATGTATGTTCCAGCTGTGCACAGAAGCCCTGCATGTGCAAACCACTCATCGCTTTCCTCTATTGTCTTGTGTTATAGGGGTAACATGGCACTCTCCACCAGATGGTACTCATACATTGCTGGCACACACCCACTACACCAAAGGGGTCCAGTGAGGACTTCCAGAATGAGAAGGACTGATCATAGAGTGATGGTGGTGGCACAGGTTAGTGCAGCCCTGTTGTCTTGGGCTCTGGCTGGTGTGACCGTCTGTTGACAGTTCCATCACAAGGGCATTGACATGGCCTGGACGGTCAATTTGTACTTGTTGTGTGTGTGAAACATTGATTTCTATTAAAGATATTTTTGTATGCCCACTGTTGTCATTATTCTGAGTGGTGATGAATTGCTGCCATCCGGGTCTGTTGGCACAGGGGGAACACTCTGGCCACCTTCCCATTTCACTCCTGCATGGTGCTGTGGGCCATTGGTAAGGGAGTTTCTCTGGTCCTCTGCCCATGGGTCCATGCACAGCAGGCATTTCGTGCTGCAACATATGTGCCTTTCCTTTTTTTTTTTTTTTTTTTTGAAATTTAAGTTTATTAGTTTCAGAGGTCATACAACCAAAAACCATAGCGATTAAAGAACAAACCAGTAAATCCAAATCAGACCAAAAAAAACCCCACCCCCCCCCCCAACCAATATAGTAAATAACAAGGCACATTTAAAAATAAAACAACATAAAATATCTGTCTGTCAATCCATGTGCCGAAAAGTATGTACCCCTCACCCCCAGGTGCACCCGCTAAAATCCTAAATTAACAGTTTCTGAAGTCTGGATATCACTCCTATTAAACAATCCATCTAATATTCAGACCAACCATCCAAGTTATAATAAAGGGAACATATTTTAACACCACAATAAGACGGTATACTAAGGTAACAACTACTATGCTATATAGTATGAGGGTCCAGGGATCAGGTCGTCAAACTTATCCTTAAGGTAAGTAAAGAGACTGGAGCTTACCCCATCTTTTATAAAATGAGTCCATACGGTTCTTGTAACTGGCAATCAAATTTTCGGACTGGAGATACGACATCAACTCCTTTAACCAGTCCGCAAAGGATAGGACCAACTGGTCCTTCCAATGCCTTAAAACCAACTTTTTGACTGCCATAGATATCAGGGCCATATGGTACCTATGCTCCACACTGTCTATCAGAGAAAAATCACCCAGTACGCAAATTCCTGGAGAGAAAAATCTGCTCAGACCCAGAAGGGGATCCAGGTTCTCCTGAGTCAAAGACCACAATGGGGCAACCTTAATACATTCCCAAAAAACATGAATCAGGGTGCCTTCGTCTTGCGAGCACCTAAAACACACTGGAACAGGAATCAGCTTACGCTGAAAAAGCTTGACTGGAGTGAAGTATAAGTTATTAACAATGTTATATTGCACTAAACGAAACCTGTCCTGCGTGTGATACCTGTGCAGACTAGGCCAAAAAGTTCTCCACAATGGTACCTCCTCGGGAAGAAGATATGTCCAGACAGAGGGACCACCAACCTCCTCCCCAGAGTTAAAAGTCAAGAGGTAGGAGTATATCTGTGAAATGGAGTGGGGCTGGGACGCCAGCATAATAATATTGGAGAGGAAGGGATGAACCGCGGATTGTTTAAACACCGTTCCAAACTTACTACTCACCAGATGCTGGAGCTGGAACACCTTAAAAGTGTCTCTGCTTGGGATATCAAATCTGGTTAGAATATCACTTGATGTGAAAAGCGAAGCATGGCCGTACAGATGCTCAACCCTGGAATCATTAAGTTGTGGGAGCCAGTTTGTTCCTAACCAAGAGTCTCCTAAAGTAATATTAGGGTTAAGAAAAATCGGCTGCCCTAAGTCCGTATGGTTAGAGATCCGGAAAACCTAAGACATTGGGCCCACACTTTAAGAGAAGCTGCCACCGTATCATCCGAAATCAATTGTGAGAGGGTTTTCGAGGTAAGATAAGGAAGAGTGGATATGTCAAATCTAAGCTCGGAGATGAAGGCCGATTCTAACTGAAGCCAAATTGGAGAAAGGCTTTCAGGCTCCACAGAGAACCACCTTCCCAACTTAGACAGGTGGGCCGCCCAATAATATAGTTGAAAGTTCGGAAGTCATAGGCCTCCTCTTTCTTTGGGAAGTGATAAAGAGCCGTATGAACACCGCACCCCTTTCCCTCTCCAGATGAAAGTGGAAAACAAACTATGAAGCTGCTGAAAAAAGGAAAGAGGGAGCCAGAGGTTGGTAAGGTTCAGTGGGTAAAAGATCCGGGGAAGAACATTCATCTTGATGATATTAATTCTGCCCCACAAGGAAATAGGAAGGGATGCCCAACGCTGCAGGTCTTGAGTAATCAAGTCTCTAATCTTAATTAAATTTAGTTTTTTGAGCAATAACGGGTCAGTAGAGAAGTAGATCCCCAGATACTTAATTGAATTGGAAGCCCACCTCATACCAAAGGAAGAAAAACATCTCTTAAAGGTATAATTATTTAAGGAAAGATCTCACATTTGAAATGTTTAACTTATAGCCAGAAAAGGAGCTAAACCGTTTAATAATATCCAAGGCTGCATCTAGTGATGCTACTGGGTCTGACAGATGTAAGAGAACATCATCTGCATACATGAAAGAACTAGCTCCGATTATGGAATCTGACCCCTCTTACCGAGGGAAGACTTAAGATTAATCAGTAGAGGCTCCAGGTACAAATTAAATAATAAAGGAGAGAGAACCCTCCTAGTGCGGCAAGAAGACTGAAAGAGGGATAATACCCCATTGCAATAGAGTTTTGCAGAGGGGCACCTATAGAATACCCGTATCAGATTCAGAAAGGGAGTCGGGAAGCCCATTTCCTCCATGATGGTCCATAAAAAGGACCAATCGACCCCATCAAATGCTTTCTGAGCATCTAAAGAGACTAATACAACTGGATCTGAAACAGACCGGGCGTGTTGCGAGATATGCGATAGAGTCCTCAGATGGTCAGCTGCTGATCTCCTGGAGACAAAACCTGCCTGTTCAGGGCTCAAAAGCTCGCCCAGATCTTTTTAATCCTCTCAGCAAGTATTTTGGCTAGTATCTTAACATCGTAGTTCTGAAGAGAAATGGGACAGTAGCTAGCCGGATCAGAAGGCTCCTTATCCACTTTAGGAATTAAAACTATAGTGGCCTCGAACAAAGCCGGATCAAGTTCCACTGCGACCGGGAAGTAATTATATAGCTTAAGCAAGATAGGAACTAAGTCCTTAGCAAAAACTTTGTAAAAATTCACTGGGAACCCATCTGGGCCCGGTGCTTTGTCCGGAGCCAGAGAGGCAATAGTGCTCTGGATTTCTTCGGTTGAGATAGGAGCCAATAAGCTCGCTTGTTGGGACTCCAATATACTCGGGACACCAATACCTCTAACATAGTTACTGACCTCTTCCCTCGTGTGAGATGTCGGAGGAGGACTGTAAAGATTGGAATAGTATTCCCTAAAGACCTGAGCAATCTCTGGGCGAGAAACAACACTTCCAGATGAGGAAACCAGAGAGGAATAAGCCTTGAACCTTCAAGCGTACGCAAGCGCAGGGCCAATAACTTGCCGGATTTCTCACCGAGATCAATGTACTTAGCCTGAGTTTTAACCAGACAATATTCTATCTTTTCTTTCAGAAGGTCCGAGTATTCATTCTTAACTGAAAGGAGCTCTTTAAGGTCCGAGACCGAAGAAGTTGATGAATACCTACCATCTAACTCCCTTATCCTACCCACCAACTCTAACGACCTAGCCAACCGGGTTCTCTTCCTAAGGGAAGCCATCTTAATAAGGTCACCCCTAAGATAACACTTTAACGCTCCCCATATCATGTCCACTCTAGGGGTGGAATCCATATTGTCGGCCAAGAAGAGAGATATTCTAGAGCTGATCTCCGAAACACAATGCCGGTCCTTTAATAGTTGAGTATTTAATCTCCACATGGAGTCTCAAGAATAATCAGGGTTTGAAGAGAGGTGTAACCAAACCAAAGCATGATCTGATACGATAATCGGCTCTATACCAGATAAAGACACACTCGGGAGAAAAGATAAACTAACTAATATCATATCCAGTCTCGATTTAGTACCATGTGACTGGGATTGGAAGGAGAAGGCCCGACAAGAAGGATTGGCAATACGCCACGGATCACCAAGGCCTAGCATTGAGACCATTTCACAGAGAGCTTTCTGGGCCGAGGAAGGTGTACACCTGTCCAGGGGGCTCTCTATCCAATGACAAGGGGAAAGGTACATTCCAGTCCCCCCCTAACACATATTGAGTTGGCAAAAAACCAGCCAATTTATCTGTCAACTTCGTGAAGAATTCAGGATTACCTCCTACCGGTCCGTATATCGAACCTAGAACTACACTCACTCCGTTCAGGTTACTCTTAACTAGAATGAATCTCCCCTCTGGGTCCGAGCAGACCAGATCCTTAGTAAATAAAAGGTGTCTTTTAACAAGAATTGCCACCCCTTTACTGAAATGAGAATTCCCAGCAAGGTAAACTTGGGAGAAACCGGACCGAGAAAGCAGCTTGCTTGGCCTCATTTCGGCATAAATGTGTTTCCTGCAAGAACAGAATGTCCGTGCGGAGCAGGGAACAGTGATTGAAAACCTGCAAACGTTTAACCCGATCCCTGAGCCCTCTCACATTCCAGGATACTATTTTAACAATACTCATAGCCACTTTAAAATTATCTCACTGCAATTGGATATCCAGATAAAATATCTCCAACATACTATAGCAGGGTGCACCTCCCTTATAATAAGTTTGAAACCACATCGTACAAATCCCCACCCCTCCCCTTACAAAACACCCCAGACCCGATCGGAAATTAAGTGAGACATCAACCTATACCCCTCCCACATGCCCCCAACCCCAGACTCTAAAATGAATTAACAAACAAACCACCCTAAAGTGGTCCCCCAAACAAGACTTTTGGACCCAATACTATGATCAACAGCATGAAACCCCCAGAACACCCCAGAAAACAAACCCAACAAAAACTATGTACAGAAGGGGGTCCGCACAACAATAGTCCAAGATACAACCTATTACCCCGGGTTACGAGCCCCCCAGTTCCCCACGTGAATCTCCAAACCCCCAGAGCCAAAAGCCGATAGCCATATATTATCGAAAACCCAAACTCCCTCAGCATGGATATGACCCCCATAACTACCAACCAGCACCTGCTACCAATCAGCCCAGGGCAGAGATTAGCAACCCCCCCCACGCACGGCTCGTGATCCCACATCCAGCACGCAGATTCACCAAGCCCCCTCCCCCCCGTAGCCGCCCACCTCCCACATACCAATGCAACAAGAAGATTGAGGAACAGTAAAGAAAGGGTGAGGGAGGAGAAAAGGCAGATAAACATAAACATATATAAGCCCCAATATCGAACCATTCTTTAGGCCTCTTCCACCAGGCGACCCCATAATGGACCTCTCCACACTCAATAATCCAGATAGCCACCTACCGAATCAGCTCCAAGCGAAAGACAGGAAAGCAGTCCCAACACATGCCCTTCCAGCAAGAAACAGGAAGTGGCTCACGGAAATTGGCATAGCGATTGCCGTTTCAAAGGGACCCTTAATGCCGCGGACCATAACTGGTCCTCCCTAGGAAGTTCCCTCCGGAAACCACTCCCGAAAACGTTCCGCCGCCGGCATACGCCGCCGCAAAAGCAGGACCAACACGCGAACCCAGGCTCCCAACCTAGCGACTCCATCCGCCCCCATCTCCACGGCCATCCCACTAGAAGAACCCAGAAAAAAGCTCAAACAGCCAGACAAGACCCAGGAAAAGACCACCACAAGGCACAACACGGAGTAGGTGATGAAAGGGATGGGCAAGGGTGACACAGAAGGCCAGGGGGGACGCCACAACAACCAACAAGGTTAAACACAGACACCATTAAACGACACAAGAAACATGAAGAACAGGCATTAACACAGCCTCCAATACTCTTTCAGGCAGTCTTCAACCGGATCCCTTAAACAGGTCGGGCAATCTGCTGGTAAGCTCCTTGTGGGCCGCTTCAGGGGTGTTGAAACTCATGGCTGAGCCTCCAACAGTCACTTTTAAGGTTGCAGGATATATCATCCTGAATGGAATAGCTGCTGCTACAAGCTTCTGGACTATTTGATGGTACGCTGCCCTCTTCTCCCGTATCTCCTTGGGAAGGTCCTGGGCAATCCGAATCTTCGAGGTACCCCACAAAATTTCTTTAAGCTCCCGGGCCTTCACATATACATGCTGCCTTTCCAGGTAACTTAAAAATTTGATGATAATCGGACGTGGGGGGCTCCAGCTGTAGGTCGAGGGTGCAATGAACGATGAGCCCTTTCAAGATGGTAAGAAGCATTTAGGAGATGGGCCCACTATTTTCACAAAAAACCTCTGCAGGAAAGCCATAAGGTCTGGGCCTTCTTCCGCTCCGGAAGACCAATTATAAGCAAGTTGTTTCGGCGGTTTCGCCCCTCCAGGTCCTCAGTCTTAAGTTGGAGTTTCTTCACTTGTTGCCTTAGATCAGATATCTCCATTTCAGCCCTGGATCTCCAGTTTTCCAGGAAGCAACCTTAACCTCCACATCAGAGACCTTTTTGCTTAACATCAGAAGGTCGCTCGGCGTAAATTTGAAGCTCCTGCTTAAGATCCACAAGCAGCTTTTTCAAGGGGCAAGCTCCTGGAGGAATTTATCCTCCGATAACGGCGTGAGGCTGTGGTGATTTATCACTTCCCGGTCCGGCCTAGCTGGGGCCTGATTCCTCTGCTTTTTTGCGGCCTTCTCAGGGGATGCTGGAGGGGTGTGCTTGGTGAGGGCCTGTCTTGAATCCACCTCCATCGCGATCCAGCTAAGGCTTAAAAGTCCAAAACGAGGATTCTTATCGATGGCAGAGAGTTATAAAACTTACTTTTTAACTATATTTCCAAAGAAAAACGCGTCAAAATGCACTTTAAATTGCAGATTAGGCGGCCAGAGGGGGGAGCTCAGGATCTCAGCTGCTGCTCAGATGGATGCCATCACATGACCTATATGTGCCTTTCCTGCAAATCTGCAGTTTAAAACAGCCCTCCATAGGATGTAGTGCTGCGCATGATGCTCCATGTGACATAGTGACAGTGCACTTTGTGCACGTGTGTATGGTACACGGCCACACCGACAGACACACATGTAGTATGGCTGATGTGTAGCTATGTATGTGACCATTTTGTGTGCTGCTGCATGCCTCACATGCATGCTACTTGGCTGTGGCATGCACGACATACAGATGTATACCCCTGCATGCATGTGTTGCGCACCTAGCAACGCTGCTCTGGATTTGTGCATAGATCCCATAGAGAGTAATAAAGAGTTTGAAGCCATTTAAAATTACCAGTGTATTGCTTCTAGATCTATTCTATTCCCTCTTTGTCTATTTGCATCCATTATATGTGGAGCTATGTGGTGAATGACTTCTACTTTAACAGTATTTGGTGCATATGCTACTTGTTTTTCTTTAGTAATTATGTCTTCCTTTGACTGCTCTGATGCCATCTCCTTATCTGTCACACTACTCTCCTTAGTTTGCTTACTTTCTAAATATGTCTTTTTTATTTCTCAAAAAACTTGAACAAAACATGTTTTCTTAAATCTTCATTTAGCTTTTTAGGGCCCCATATTCAGAGGCTTCTGGATGTGTGTACATAACAGTGCACCGCGCAAATATGTTGGGCTCTGTTGCGATATTCAAAAAGAATGCACGATGGGAACAGATTGCACATTTTGTTTGAATATCGAACACCAGATGTGTGGGGCATAGCAAGCCACCGCCATGTATGGCACAGTGCATCCAGGGTGCGAGGCTGAAGACTGCCCATACAGGAATGCGTAGCGCATACCTGGGATGCATTGCCAGGGGAATTATCTGTAGGAGGGAGGTAGTTATTTTGCCCCTGTATAGGTCCCTGGTGAGGCCGCACTTGGAGTACAGTGTGAGGTTTTGGTGCCCATATCTGAAAAGTGACATCAAACTATTGGAGGGTGTCCAGCGTAGGTGGACAAATGATTCTGGGGATGGAGGACAAGACATACGAGGAGAGATTGATGGAGCTTAACATGTACACCCTAGAAGATAGAAGGGAGAGAGGGGATATGATTGAGACATTCAAGTACCTGAAGGACATAAACAGAGTTAATTCAGATGGCTTATTTAAGTTAAAAGGAGGGAAGGACACCACGGGACACAGCCTGAAATTGGAGGGAGGAAGGTTCAAGAGAGAGATGAGGCAGCACTATTTCACGGAGGAGGTGGTGGCTGGTTGGAATGCACTGCCAGACGAAGTAGAGGCACTGTGGATGGTGGGAAGCTTCAAGAGATGGTGGAATAGGGCCAATGGGAGGGTCAAAACCATGGATAGCAAGGGGGGGAGAGAAAGGTCAGAAGTGGGGGGCACTAAGTTAGAAGGGGGAGCACAGGGAGGAGGGTAGCTGCAGTTTAACAAGACAGCATGCTGAACACTTGAGCAGACTAGATAAACTGAATGGCCTGTATCTGCTTGCAATTTTGTATGTTCGTATACCTATCTGCGCTGCAGCCCCCATGGGCAATATTCAGCCCAAACATGCAAATGAGCCCATTGGGCATGCAAGGCACACAGGGACCATTTGCATGCCCATTATGAGCTCATTTGCATGGCTGCACCTGGCAGAATGTGCAGGGCCAGCCTCCTCCAGCCCCGAACACTATTGTACAGAAAAACACTCCCCGATTCAATTTTCCATAGTGTAGTGTCCCCCTTTCCAGCCCCGATCTCTGTATAAATAAAAGAAAGAGTTCTGATCACTCTTTTCCATAGTGTAGTGTCCCCCCTCCCCAGCCCCAATCTCTGTTTAAATAAAATATAGAGCTCTGATTCCCCTTTTTCATAGTGAAAGGATCCCCCCTTCCCTGCCCTGAGTACTGTCATAAAGAAAACAATCCCTGATTCCCTTTTCTGTAGTGTAGGGATCCCCCACCCCCATAGGCAGGAACCCACCATCCCTCAACCCCCCATCCCATCCCAGCGACTGGCACAGGTCTCCTCACTCTGCCACAGCCAGACATTTACTAATCATTACTTGAGTGCGTACAGTACATAGTGCGCACTCATTGGTTGTCTTTGACAGAGACTGGGGATGGGGAGGGGGGACACTACACTATGGAGATGGGGGATCGGAGCTCTTTTTTTGTTTAAACAGAGATTGGTGCTGGGGAGGGGAGTACTTCACTATGGAAATGGGGGATCAAAGCTCCTTCTTTTGTTTAAACAGAGATCAGGGCTTAGGAGGTGGACTGTGTACCTGTCCCTGGACTATGTGTGGGGCACCAACCTACCCCATGCATAGTTAGAGTAGGGTTTCAAAAGTGCAACTATATGCCAGCCAACCACTTGTGGGGGTTTCAGTATTGTGATACATGGCATATGCATGAGGGACCCCTCATTTGCATAGGTGCATCACAATATTGTTCATGGCACATTAGTGGCCTTTGAATATGGCCAAGTCCCCGACGGCCCATGCAAGTCCAGAGACATCACATCTGAAAATGTGGGCCTTAGAGTTTTCCCCATTTTAAAAACTTCTTTTGGTTTATTATGCACAAGCTCTTCCAGCTCTCAATATTTACCAGAACTAAATTTTCCTCTGTTGGTTATATTAGAGTAGTTATGCATAACTATGAAGATAACACCATATTCAGACTTACTTCCACCTTCCCCAGCTGAAAAATGTGAACTTGGATGAATAACGTAATTGGTCATCAATTTTCCTTCTTCTGACTTATTATCTGTTTTTTTCCTCTTGCACTTTTTTTTGGCTTTAAGGGATACACTATGAGTACTGATTTTTGCTTCTTGTTTGCCATACTGTGGCCTAGCAAGAGCTTAATTAATTCCACTGTAGTAAGATGCATTCCTACATAAAGACTTGAAATATTTTAAAGTTATCCTTCTAAGGACTCAATAATCATGCAGTTCAATAAATAGTTCAGCAGTATCTTTAAATAACAAACACATAGTTTCAATGTGAGGGAATAACATGCTTGTGTGTACTTGTGATTATGTTTTACTGTTTTGACTTTACTTGTTCTCATTCCTTGTTGACAGAAGGCTGGGATCGGGGAAAACAAAGGCCAAGAGAAGGGGTAAGAAGAGCGCTGAGTGCAGGGAGGTGGGGAGGATGAAGGGTGTCCTGAACGAACTAAGCACTGAGTGTGTTCGTAGGAGTGCTCATATAGTGCTGGTGGGTGGAGTTATTCCCCCCATTGAACCACGGCTTAAGTCCTTCCATTCAACATGAGGGAATAACACGCTTGTGTGAACTTGTGATTATGTTTTACTGTTTTAGCTTTACTCATTCCCACCCCTTGTTGACAAGCGGCAAGGATCGGGGAAAACAAAATCCCAAAAAGAGTAGTGTAAAACCTCTTCCAACCTGGAGAGTGTGAACAATAACATGCAGGAGAGAAAAAACACCCTGTGGGGGAAACCTCTGAGGAACCACAGCTGCCAGACTGCCTATCCTCTGGGTGTACTAAGAGGAGGTAATCCCAAGATATCTAGACTTAGACTTTCAGAGAACTGTGGTCCAGGGAGGATCCAGATCATTGAAGTCTTAATATCAGGAATCTTCTTCGATGAGGGTGATGAGTGTGTATTCCATGCAGCATAATCAGACAGTTACTAAGCAGTTTGATGATGGAACAAGTCTTTATCTATGGATAGTGATGAATGATGGAGCAGGGAATCCTGGAGAGAGGAGTTTGAGATTTTGGGTTCGAGCAAGGGTTGAGCAGGAAGAGTGTGACCTCCATGAAAGTGGCCAATAGAGGAATCTTGCAGTAGTGGTGTAGTTTGCTAAGTTCCGCTTGGGCCAGATTGGAAATTGGCTATGCCCCTTGTGGTGGACTGCTGAGGAAGGCATCTGAGATGTTCAGGCCGGAAAGGTAGGCACCACGTGGCCAAGCAAAAGGTGTTGTGACCTCCACGAAGGTCTGCCATGATAGAGGGCTGAAGGGTCAAATTGTGAGTGAGGCCCCCCCCGTGGGCCAAGCCAGGGATGGCGGGACCCCCACGTAGGTCCGCAAAGAGTTCAAATGCAGAATGGTTGATTCATAGGCAAGGCCCCCTTGTAAGCCATGCCATGGATGGCGAGACCCCACATGGGTCCACCACAAGTTCAAATGCAGAAAGGGTGAGTTGTAGGTGAGGCCTCCCAAAGGGCCAAACTAGGGATGGTGATACCCCCATATAGGTTCACCAATAGACAGATTGTTTAAGATTCGAGTCATAACAATGCTCCAGCCCCCGGTGAGCCAAACCAGAGATGGTGGGATCCTCACATAGTTCTGCTTCTAGATAATAAGCAGAGAGATCAGGTTGTGAATGAAGCCCCCTTACAGACCAAGCCAGGGATGGCGGGACCCCCATGTAGGTCTTCCACTAAATAGTATGCAGAATGGTCAAACTGTGAACGAGGCCCCCCCTGTGGGCCAAGGCGGGGTTGGTGATACCTCCACATGGGTCCACCACCATAGAGAGTGTAGAAGAGCTGAGTCAGGAGTGAGGTCCCCATGTGGGCAAGACTAGGGATGACAGGATGCATGTCTGCCACAGTGGATAGGGAGGAAAGGGAGTTATGAGAGAGGTCCCCACGTGAGGCGAGCCGGAGATGAAGGAACCCCAATATAGGTCCCCCATTGGAAGTATCATGCAATTGGAAGGATTATTATGGTTGAAGGAAGTCCACTGCTACTGAGTTGGTAGGGAGAATGGATTGAAAGATCAAAAGTGCTGACAATTAATGCTGTTGAGATAGTCATGGGCAACTGACCTTAAAATGGGCTTCACTACAGTGGCTGCAGACATGGAGGTAATGACATACATAGACAAAGCAGTTGGAGGTATCCTAGTTATTTCAAATTGGTTGGTGTCCCATGAAGGTCATCATCCAACCCTAGCTGTCATGGCTGGAGTGAGGAAGAGCCCTAGGATTGGGAAAGGTGCGGGTAATGCCCATGGAGGCAGGAGCGGAGTCCGCAGGTGAGATTCGTGAAGGTGGATCCATAGAATGAGATACCGATAAAGGGCAAAATGAAGCAAAGTGGAAAAATGAATCACATAGCTGGCATTATAGGGCTTGTTGGCCGGCGAAGTGGCGGCAAAACAATTCACTGTCCAGGGCAGACCAGTCAATCCTTTTATTAAAATGGGCTAAGGCGGCAGCTGCTTTGACAGAGAAGGAGCAGTGGTAATCATAGAAGAGCATGCCGCTGTATCTGGCCCCCAGGTCTACTAATAGATACAGGTAGGAATCCAGCTCCTGGCATTGGGTGGGGAAAGAGGAGCACATAATGTCCCTGTATAGGCAAAAGGCCAGCACAAATTCTGGGATGGTTAGCTTCTTGGTGAGCCAAGTGCCTTTAGATTTAAGTGCTACCGAGATATCCCCACAGGTGATGACCCTCTTTTCTAGGGTGTTGTGGGAGGAAATCAGGAAGGAAATAAGGTTAACGTCCTTGCCCTCAGTGACGTCTTTGTGCAAGTGACTAGGAACCAGGTGAAGTGCAGATATCACAGGAAGAGGAGTGGTAATGGTGGAAGATGCAAGTTCTGGAGCAGATGATGCAGTTGAAATTACTGGAGCTATGGACAGCAGGACAATAGAAGGCAATTCTGCTGAAGAACTGAAGAGGCTAATAGGCAAAGAGGGAGGCAGTCCAAAAGCAGAAGAAATGGTTTGTGTACCTACTCGAGTATCAGGAGTTGATAGGTGGGTCTGCAAGTCCATTAAGGCAGGATTGGGTGGCTGTTGGATAGACAGGTGGGCTTCTAAAGTTATAAGGCAATTCTGAAGGTCAGAGAGGGAGGAAGCCAAGGGTGTCAGGAGAGAGTGGATTTCCTCATGGGCATCAGGAACAGGCTGGGGCAGTGACGCAGTAGGAGAAGGAGTAGTGTTGTGCCCAACCTCAACCACGAGGAGCAGATTGAATAACTCTTGCTTCCTTGCAGAGGGCGAATGGGAAACATCCAGTCTCTTAAGTTCTGAAATGAGATGAAGGACAGTCCAATCCTTCAAGGTGCAGCAAGGTTTAGAGGGTCTTTGTCCAAGAGCCGACGGTTCCTACAAAGAAGGAGGGTGTGAAGATGCACCCACCCCGGGGTTGGCAATGTCAACAGCAGGAGGGTGAAGCTGTCGATAGGGATGAAAGGCAATGACCCTGTAGATCTCCATCCTTGGTGAAGGTCTGAAAGAGGACTCAATATGGAGGGGAAGGAGGTTGTTATAGAGGTAAATCAGGAGGAAAAGCTTGACAGCCAGGGATTCATTGCCGAGAGAGCAGGCAGGTGCAAGGTGAGCCTTGCAGAGAGCCAAGGTAGTGGGCTATCCTCTTTGAGATATGGAATCAAGTAGAGAGTTAGAGACCTGGAAGGAGCAATTTATCTTGCACAGGGTAGACAAAGAATCCAGATGAGGCTCAACAGAGTATTACCCTGAGGAAAGGCGGTGGTGCCAGTAGCAGCTCGGGTGTGGAGGTCAAAAGGAGGAATGAATGTCAAGGGGCTAGATATGGCTGAGAAGCTAGGGAGGTAGGACTGTGCCTTTAAGAGCAGTCCAAGTACAAACTACTGCAGCAGATCCCAAACCCAGAGGAGGAATGACAAAATGTGTAGAGAGGTGATTCCCATTTGGAGGCAATGCTGAGGATAGAGCAGAAGGCAGACATCTGCCTGAGGTGCAGCAGTAAAGGAATGAGGGTCTAGTGATGGATCGCGGATGAGCACTTCAGGTCAATGGCTGGTGGAACCAAAGAGAGAGGAGCAGGAGAGGTGCGGGGACAGCCAGGCAGTGATGTGATGATGCACCATCCAGAAGAGAGACAAAGGGACTAGAGATCAAAGGCCGAGGAATAGCACAAGGGCTAGAGGAAGTACTGCTGGGGGGTGAGGAAGCAGCCCAGAAGCCAGCAAGGACAGCAGAGGAGTGAGACCCAAAAGACAAATGGGACAAAATAACACAAGGTACGAGGGAAGGGACCAGGAGGAAGGATGGGAATGAGACATGGAAGGCCATGGAGCAGTGAAACAGGGACAGAAGGGAAATGGAGCAAAGGTAGGGAGGGGAAGACTCAGAGCAAAATGGGAGGGAAGGAACAACACAGAGAACATGGAGGGGGCAGCAAGGTGGTCGGCAGCCACCTGCAGGAGGAAGGGGGGGCGGACCCCAAAGCAGGGGCGAGCAGCAGCAGAGCAAGGGGAAAGAAAGCAAAAAACAGGGAAGGGCGAGAAAGCCCAGCCACGAACCACACAGCAGCTCAGTCCTGAATGAACTAAGCACTGAGTTTGTAGGCGTGCTCATATAGTGCTGGTGAGCGGAGTTATTCCCCCCAATTGAACCATGGGCTTAAGCACTTCCAAAATAAGTGAGTAAATAATAATCTAAAAAATATAAAAATATAAAAAAGCAACCACTTGGTTTCATGACCTTAATCTGTTAAAAGTCTTTGTAGGCGAAAAGTAACCAGGCCTTTCAAAATCACAATCTTTTTGTGGGACTCAGACAATTTCATACTGATAATACTTTGTGATCGGCAGAATATATAGAATACACACATACCAGTTTCTATAGTTTTTAACTTGGCTTCTTCCTCCTTTAGGTTACAGCACTTTGAGACTTTGCCAACTGTGTCTCTTTCTTTACTTGTTTTTTCTCTTTTTATTGTAGTTTTAATGCAAATGTCTATGATGGCTAGAGGGAAACAGGATTATACTTTCCTGAAAAAATAAACAACACACCAACAATGCCTTTTCATTAAAATAGTAAAACACTTGCCAGCCTGGTGGCACAGAGGGCAGAGGCACCTTTTTGTCTTACGTGCTGCCACGTTGATGACCCAGGTTCAGTGACGGACTTGGGTCACCGGGCACTGGCCGGGAGAGGACGATTGAGCATCCGGTGGACGGCTCTCCTCCCCTGGAGCAGGAGAGTTGTGGGTCCTGGCACCTGGGCTCCTCGTGGAGGCTTGGAGATTAGCAGCCAATGTCAGTATACTGGGGTTTGGAGGGTCAGCAGTCATCGATGTGTCATGCACGGTAGTGTGCGTGGGGTGTCTAAATGACATTGCACATCCTCCCCTCCATTAGTATGTGTGTAAAATCAATCAGTTGCAGCCTGGATGATGCCAACCCTCTGCAGGCCCTGGGCCAGACTGCAGGACCTCTCCTCTGTACCGGATCCATAAATGTCGGTGGGTGGTCTCCTGCCATTGTTGGTCCCCTCCATGGGGGGCAAGCCATGGGGGATGTGCTCCAGATCTGTTTTGCCATCGGAGGTGGATCTACACCCCACCATAGGGGGTAAGCCATGGAGGAAGACTGAGGTGAGGTGAGTGCCTGGACAATGGCTATGGGGTTGGAGGTTCAGTGGAGGGCTAGGGCTGTGTCAGACTCATAAAAAGATTAATTGCAAAAAAAAAAAAAACTATAGTAAAACAAGGTGGAAATGATTCTAAACTTAATTTTGCACAAAATACAGTGCTGAGTAGTCAGAATTTAACATTGCAATTCTTCAGATATATCAAAAAATAAATACTAACTAAAATGTATCATTTTCATACAATAATTAACTTACTTCTTGTTCATCTCTTTCAACTTTTTGAGTGCTATGATTTAAGATGATTCTTTTTAACTCTCAGTCTGAAATGAGAGCAGGCATGAGCTCATCACACTCTAAATTCCAGCAAAATGGTGAACTCAGTGTACTGCTGTAATGGCAAGACTAGCTACTAAACTTTATTTTTTTAAATGGGAAGCTAGTGATGTCAGTAGAGTGAGCTGTCAGAGCATTGGCCCTAGAGTGAAAACAGACATTCGGGGACTCTAACCAAATGTGTTTAAAATGTCATGACTGCCAACCTGCCAATGCAGCAGTAGCGCTACTGCTTGCAACACCAATGACTTGGGTTTGGAAGGGAGCCCAGGAACTGAACGGATGGCCGAGAGGGGGGAACAGGAGGATTGAGTGTCCTATGGACCGCTCTACTCCCACAGGGGGGTGGGTGGGGAAGCTGCTGGTGCCTGTATGACCCCTAGTGGAGGATAGGGATCTAGCAAGACAGAGCTCACTGTACTGAGAGGTGTGACAGATACATGGCATTCATCACACCTTGGCATCATTCCACATCATGCCTCTCCCACTAGCAGCATTACAAAAATGCTGGATGTGCACAATGCTGCCCTCATCACCCTGACTCCTCACAAGCCACCCACAGTGCCTCTCTGCACACTGAATGTGGCATCCAAGGGGGTTAGTGTGGAGGCCCCTGAGGCCCCACCCTGGGGGTTAAGCCATGGAGGAACACCAGAGAGGATCAGTCCTGGGGACTGACAAAGTATGGGCAGGGGTAGGGCCAGAGGAGAAAGTTATTCCTGCCCCCCCCCAAAAAATAAATTCAGACTATATATATTATGGGGCATGGTCATGCCCTTATAGTTAATATTGAGTAGGCACTTTAATGTTAAACTAAAACATTTGCACTTCAATAACTTTGCAACCGTGCCACAGGTTTGCATGACAGTTGCACATGCTGTTACATAGGGTAGATCTCTGGATGCACTGAGTTTCATTCTGATCAGATGGGTGGATTACGAGTTCTGGAGAGTGCAAAAAGTGTTGTTGTTGTTTTTTTTTTTCTGGTGTGTTTCTCTAATTCTATGGTGTTTATCTTTGAACTAGCCTATAACCCAGATGGTTTGGAATTTTGGTTTGAAATTTTCAGGGTAGACCCAGGTTGGGCGACAGATGTGCCTTTTGCTGGTTTGGCAAAAAAAACATTAATCCATTTCAGCCTATTACAGAGGGCAGGGTACTAGATTAGTTGAGGGCATTAAGGGTGGACTAAGCACCTGGGCCTGATGGCATTCACCCTAGGGTACTAAGGGAGTTGGCAGAGGTCCTGGCAGGGCCACTGGCCGACCTGTTCAATACCTCCCTGGACACAAGATGTGTACCACAGGACTGAAGAATGGCCCTTGTGGTGCCCATCCACAAAAGTGGCCCAAAGGATGAACCAGGAAACTGTAGGCCAGTGAGCCTCACATCGATCGTGGGAAAGCTCATGGAGATGATACTAAAAGAGAGGCTAGTGAGCTTCTTGGAGGAAAACGGTCTCCAGGATACTCAACAGCATGGATTTATAGTGGGCAGATCCTGCCAGACAAATCTTGTAGAGTACTATGATTGGGTGACACGGGAACTGGATAAGAGCCATGCAGTGGATATCCTGTATTTGGACTTCAGCAAGGCCTTTGATTCAGTGCCACATGGGAGGTTGGGGGAAAACTGGAATATGTGGGGTTGGGACCAAAAATGGTGAAATGGATCACAAACTGACTAAAGGGGATGCAGCAAAGGGTAGTGATGGGGGGGGACCTCTTGTCACCAAGAGCGGTGACGAGTGGAGTACCACAGGGATCAGTAATGGGACCGGTGCTGTTTGGAATTTTTATTGCAGATATCTCAAATGGGATCCGGAGCAAGATCAGTCTGTTTACAGATGATACCATGATGCGGAGGGGTGGAAGGAGTTGTAGGAGGACCTGACTAAGCTGTAGGAGTGGGCAGATACATGGCAGATGGGGTTCAATGCCAAGAAGTGCAAGGTTCTGCACTTTGGAGTCAGGAACCAGGGGAGAGATTATCACTTGAATGTGGTACAGTTGGCGAGCTCCACAGAGGAAAAGGACCTAGGAGTGATCATTATGGGGAGCATGAACAACTCTGCTCAGTGCATGAAGGTGGCAGCAAAAGCCAACAAAATGCAGGGGTGCATTGCGAAAGGGATCTCCTTCAGAAGGAGGGATGTTATCCTGCCCCTGTATAGGTCATTGGTCAGGCACTACCTGGAATACTGTGTGCAGTATTGGTGCCCATTCCTGAAGAAGGACATCAGATTATTGGAGGGGGTGCAGTGAAGAGCCAAAAAGATGATCCAGGGATTGTAGAGCAAGCCCTACAAGGATAGGCTGGGAGAGCTAAATATGTATTCACTGGAGGAGAGGAGGGATGAGGGGATATGATCAAAACTTTTAAGTATCTGAAGGGGATAAACAAGACCAACACAGAAGGGATTTTTCAGATGAGAAGGGACAGTGACACGAGAGGGCATGGACTGAGATTGGAGGGGGGAAGATTCAAGAGGGAGATGAGGAGACATTTTTTCACTCAAAGAGTGGTGTACAAATGGAACACCTTACCAGGTGAGATAGTGTCCTGTAAGACAGTGGGCAGTTTCAAGAGGGGTTGAGACATGGTAAGGGGAATGGATACTGGGAAAGGGGGTGGGAGGCGCAGCTGTGAGATAAGGGTCTAGCTGCACACTCGAGCAGACTCGATTGACCATGAGGCCTGTTTCTGCTGGCAATTTCATAAGTTTGTATGTTCATATGTAAAGTTATTTATTTAGATTTTAATTTTCTGTTCTGAGCATGCACAGTAAGCACTTCAAGATAGCTGTATGAAACGAAAAAGGAATAATTTTCCATTTGGGAATAATCCTTTTTTGTTTGTTGCCATCTTGTTTATGATTTTTTTCTAAAAAAAAAAAAAAATAATAAAAAGCCACAGAAATTACAGCCCAGAGAGAGACCAACACAACTGTTTGGCTCATTGGGACCCTATTTGGTGGATTCTGCAGTTAAGTGTTGGAAAAATGACCCCAAATGTGTTTTATGTTACATTTAAAAATGATTTTTCATGACTCACTTCCCAGCTGTATGAAATGAAAAAGGAATCCCTTTCATTTTATTCCTCTTTTGTTTGGGGCCAATTCTTTTTTGAGAGGGGAAAAATCCTATATTTTGTCCCTTGGGTCCAGTAGCGACCCTCACCCACTGACCACCATCCCTGTATTGTGTATTATTTCCCTTGAGTTTAGTGATGCCCCCACACTCTGATTGCTGTCCCCATATTTAACTGTATTTTTCCCCTGGTGTCTAGTGGTGCCCAACCACCCTCTGATTGTCATCCCCGTAGTAACTGATTTTTTTCCCTTGGTGTCTAGTGGACCCTCTCATCTGATCACCATCCTGCTTGTAATCATGAAAATGGTCCCTCAATGTCTTTTTTGTTTGTTTATGATCTGTAAAACAGTCCCTCGGTGATCTGACCCCCACCCTGACCTCACACTCAGCACACACCACCCAGCACCCTCCCCCCCCACACACACACACACTCACTCACTCACGTGAACAGTTCCCAAGCAGAAGATCCAGTCTCTGGTCGAAGACACGTCTTGCCACTGGAAACGCCGACTACTATCTGAGAAAGTAAAGTAAATGTGGTTCAGTGTATTTTAATGGGTTTTTCAACTGTGCCATTTTTCATATTCTGAGCCCAAATTTTCAACATGGCCTTTTTTGGACCCCACTTTGAAATCACCTTTTGGCGGGATTTGAAAATTTTCACCACCCTTGTTCATGAGGTGCGGTTAGAAGATGGTTATGTTAAAAATGGCAAAATTATGTGCACATGTTAAAATTTTGCTATGCCCACTTGTAGCATTGACAATTTTAAATAATTTGACTCCAAATTTTCAACAGAACCATCCTTTTACAGCACCTCATGAATGTGATAGCTGTCATTTTTCAAACCCTGGCCAAAGTGTAATTTCACACCTGTGGCACTCAATAATTGTGGTAGCATGAAATCATGTTTTGGCAGGGATTTCAAAATTTTCATCATTGTGTTCATGAGGTGGGGTATTAAGAAGGATATGCAGACAATTGCATTCCTGTTTTACTACAAATGCAAGCGAAGGTCCCAGAGGGACCTATGCTTCTATAGCAACATACATACACATCTATGGAGGGATAGGAGTGCAGGGACCCAAGGGCTCTGCACTCCCACATGCAAATAATGAAACAATTATACTATCACATAAATTATGGATGGAGGTCCTGCGCTCCCACAGGTAAATAAGGATATGGTTACACTATCTCAAAAAGTAAAGAAGTTCATTGTAAACATTTTTGTTAATGCACTAGTTAGGGTTAAAAGGACAAAAGCAGGAAAATATGGTGTTAGGGTTTCCATTCCTAACAGCCCACCCATGCTCTGCAGGCAGCAACAGGAAAAAACATTATAGTTTAACCTATCTTCATACATCAGGCGTGGGGTGTGCCTTGGTGTTGTTAACCCTATTGGTCACCCCATTCTATATATTGTACCCATCTCAGCTTGTTTACTGATGGAATGGGGTGAGCGTTAGGGATGACAACACCTTATAAAGATGACATGTAGCATTTATAGTATATTAGTGAAAATGTCATTTTGTAGCAGAACTGCAAAAAAAAAAACACATCTCATCCAGGATTTACAAAATGACATCTGTCACATTTGGGTTCCACCCATTCAGAGCACTGGCAGCAGTACACCCAGTCATTAGGGTGCCATTTTTTCAAGTTGTCATCCCCTCTTTTTGCAGGGGGCTATGCTCCCCCTGACCCCATGTGAGGGGCTGTGCCCCACATACCCCCCTTTCTAAATATTTCTAAATATTCTAACTCTGGGGGGAAGACCTCAGAGAGGGGGCAGTGAACTCCATTATTTGGTACCCTAATGATGGGCACACTGCTACCGCTGCCCTGATGGCTGGAACTGTCATGTTTATGAAGTGGTGTGAAAAAATTGCTATGTTGAAAGTTTGGAGTCAAAATATTGAAAATTGGTGAAGTTATGAGTGAACATTGAAATATTGCAAAGTTCACTCATAACCTAGGCATTTTATCATATTTGTACACCAGTTTTTCAGCATGACCTTCTTATTACCCTACCTCAAGGACCCAGTATGTGAAAATGTTCAAATCCCCGCTGAAATGGCATTCTAAGCCAATAGTGTGAAAACACATTTTGGCCAGGATTTGAAAAATGGCAGTTGTCACATTCATGAGGTAGTGTGAAAAAAATGGCTATGCTGAAAATTTGGGGTCAAAATATTTAAAATTACCAAAGTTATGAGCAAGCATAGAAAAATTTCAACCTACACTCATAACATTTTCATTTTTACATATTTTGACCCTAAATTTTCAACACAGCCTTCTTATTCCCACCTCTTAAACAGGGGTGGTGAAAAGTTTCAAATCCTACCTGAAAGGTGATTTTGAAAAGTGATTGCAAAATTACTTTTTGGGCCAGATTTGCTTAATTGCACTACCATTGGTCATGAAATGGGCTTCCAAAAAGGCCATGTTGAAAATTTGGGGTCAAAATATGTAAAAATTACAACGCTATGAATCAAAGTTTAAACCTCATTGAAATACATCAAACTGGACTTATTTTCTAATATTGCAGTCACCGGTTCAAGCAGCAAGATGTGTCTGCAATTACAGAGTGGATCTACATCATGGGACATGTTTAAGTGAGGGAGGGTGAGGGCTGGTAGGGGTTGATGCATGCTGAGTGGGATGTCAAGGTGGTGTGGGTGTTGGGGGGGTCAAATAGGTGAGGGGCCTTTTTTCCTTTGCAGGTTAAAAAAATAAACCAGGGATAGTTTCCTTTTTTTTTCTGGGGACTTAGCTGACACTGGGGATTGGGCACCCCAGTGTCAGTATACTGTTTGGCAGCAATGGGGGTGGGTGCTCCGGTGCCACCATGTACATAGTGGGAACAGGTGCGGGTGACATGGAAGGAAGGGGGTTGAGAGAAGTGGTACCTCAGGTGGGTATCCCAGTCCACTTTTAAAATACTAAACTACCTATAAATTGGGATGGGTAGGTAGGCAACCTGGAGGGGAGAGAAAGAAGTGGTACCAGAGGAGGGTACGTGGTCTGCTTAGATAGATAGATAGATAGATAGATAGATAGATAGATAGATAGATAGATTGATTTATAGATAGACAGACAGACAGACAATCATTCCCATGTATCTGTGCTGAGACACAAAGGGATGATGACCATATCACTAGTGTTTGCACATAAATGCCTTCATTGGATGAATGAAAATACATTTAACTTTGCCTCCACACAAGTGCCCCCATTCTCAATTAATGGAATGGCAAGTAAAGCACTGGGGATCAGCTCTACAATGCCCCCTGAAAATACAGCCTTGTTTGCTTGCGAGTGTTGTGTGTATGCATAAGGTTCACTGAGAGAGCACATCACTTCCATCTTCCCAGTTTTCCTCAACCATGCAGGCCCCAGAACCAGAGTGCTTTACTTGCATAATCGCAACACAATACAAGTAATGGAACAACCACCTACTATGCAAACACCCGCACAAAGCACTGGTATGTAGAAAGTAGTGAGTGAGCAAAGTGAATCATGGTTTTTGCAGGCTCCCCTGCACAATGCAACCTGCAACCACCTTTCCTCTCCTTCCTATTGCCATGCCTTCCTTCCTTGAACTGCTATATTTTCCTGCTGCACTGGGCAGCCAATGAGATTCTAGTACATAAGGTACTCTTAAATCAGGTCCAAGAACTGTTACTACATGCATATCAATCTTTAATGTACAGCTGATTCAAGTACTAATCCCCTTTCCCAACCTCCATCTCTCTTCACTTCCTCTTCCACCGACCTATTTTTTCCACAGATTCCCAATCAACTGTCTAATTAATGAGCTGGATTCCTCACATGAGAAGATGATCTGAAGTATGAACACATAGCTCGTTCAAACAGATGGAATTTTCAAGTGATTTTTCCTCTTGATTTTATTTAGATGCATCACCTACATTAACATAGTGTGACATTTTCATTGTCTGCCAAGGGGATTTGGGGAAGACAAAAAGCTGGAGAGAGAGAGAGAGATCAGGGGATCACTGGTTCACTGCTCCAACTGAAGTTTGCAGCACTACTCCAGCTGTAGCTTCAAAAATTCAATAAAGTCTTGCTGTTCTCACATTGAGAATGCGGGTGAACAGTTCCTGTCATTAAGCTGGGCCTCTAGGATTTTCAGGTGCCCAGAAACATTATTTATACATCTTCAATGTTTTTGAGTTAAACAATAAGATGACAGTCACCATGATTTTTTTTACAAGTAAATCATAAAAATAAGCTCTTGTGATGGTTATTTGTTTTTTACCACTTGCATTTGTCAATCAGCAAAAAATTTCTTATAACTCAGGAACTATATAACATTTTTTCATGAAACCTTTGAAAAGCACACCCTTGGCATAGGCCCCATCAATCCTAAAAATGCAATGCAAAAAATCCACACCCTCTAGGATGTAGATGAGAGCAAATCTATGCAGTGTTAAATACAGGGAAACCCAACATGGTCTTTTTTTTGGTTTTTGGCACTCAGTATCTCAAAAACCGAATAAAAATTGCATCATGAAACTGTTCACCTCTTGAGACTCTGACAGCCTGATTACACATGTCAAACACAGTGCTACTTCATTGAATGAATCCAAAGTTACTAAGGTGACAAATTTGAAGTTTAACAGCTTACTCAATCCTAATTATAGTAGGTGCTATCACACCCCTATAATATATCCATCTGTGTACAAAACAATTACTGAGTGTACAAATATATAGACAAAGCTCACAGAATAAAAGTATGTCAGTGGGAATCCCTACTTTTCATCTACCCAAAAAAATATTTCTTTAAAGAGCACCTTTCTTAATTATAAAAACTCTCATCTGGAGCTCCTCCAGGCTGTTTTCACATTTTTTTACAGCCCCAAAGGAAGGGAGCCAATCATAATTTGCCCCTGAGGGGCTGGCTGCATGATCCCTTTCCATTTCCTGACTCTCTGATCTGCCCCTGTGCTCCAACATTTTGTCAAGTGTTTATAGTTAGAGCATGGAGGTGTGCTCCATTCATTTGAATGGAGCATGCTTTTCAAATGTGATTTCCTGATTTAAAATTGGGTTTTGGTACCTATTTATGTCAGGGTTCAACCAACAAGAACCTTTATAGTTGAACCCAGACATTAGTAGGTACCAAAACCCAATTCAAAATTGGGAAATCACATTTGAAAAAGATGAACCATTCAAGTGAAAGGAGTGCACCCGAACCTCTCATCCTATAAAGATGTCATAAAGCATTGGAGCGCAGGGAGCAGATAAGAGTCAGAAACTGGAAAGGGATCATGCATCCAGCCTCTTGGGGGAAAATTACAATCCCTTTCCTTCCTTTGTGGGCTATATAAAAAATTTGAAAATTGCCTGGAGGAGCTCCTTATGAGGTAAGGGAGACCCCTGTTTCAAGCTTTTAGAAATAAAAAATATGAAGAAAGGTGCTCTTCAAATCATTTTTAAATGTACAATATATACTTAAAAAATTACTCTGCATATAAAATAAAATGTTTTTGTTCTTTGGAGACACTCTCTTTTTATTCTCTTAAACTTTAAAATTCAAGTCTTTTTCTTCTTTCTTCAGACCCAATTTCCAATTCCGATCTGCTGCTTTTCTAACCAGTACAGCATAGTGCAGCTTCAACACCCTTGATTCCCTTATGTTCTCTGTCTTTCTTATTCTAAGTTTGCTCTGAGCACCAGATTCCAGGGAGGCCATCCTCTGTACTCCTGGTACACTGGCCAGTGATCCACTGCCATGTCCATCTCTCTCTATGTGCTCCTGCACAGGATGCTCCTTACTGGGAACAAAGAACAGATCTGGTGGCATTAGTCACAGTCACAATCCTAAGATAAGTGCTATCTGCTCCTTTTGGTAAGGCAACAAAGGCATACATGTTTTAATAATTAGTAAGGCATTAAAATGTTGTTACTGAAATGTTACTCCACAGCTCCAACAGAACACTTCTGTCAGGTGGGCATCTGTCTCTTCTGACTGCTCATTGCAGATGAGGAGTCTCTTTCAAATGTGAACAAGCACCAGCACCGAGGGAATATGATGAAGCTGGAGTGGGGCTGTTGAAGAGTGATGTGAGGAAGTATTTCTTCACAGAAAGGGTGGTAGACACCTGGAACAGACTGTGGTATCACATCAATATAGCACATACATTTCAGCAAGAACATTTGGGCAAATATAATAGTGCTTAGAAAATTACAGCGAATGTATATACCGAGCGAAATACACAAAGGGCTACAGGTACAGTTCATCGAAAGTATCAACTTGCCAACTGTACAACTTGAGCACAAGAGCCAGTTCACAGCAGTAAATGCAACTGACTAACCTACAAGGTCCGTACCCTACCCCCACAATCCAAGTGCACTGTGGAGTTAGAATCCTAGAGATGGGTGGGTTCGGGGGTGCAGTGGGGCTTACCCCCCCCCCGCGTTACATGCGATCACAGGGAATGCAGCACAATCATGCATGAGAGGGCCAGGAGTAGTTCCTGGAGTATGGCACAAGTGGTCGTGGAGAGTACCTGCTCTGAGCTTGTGCTATCCTTTGCATACAGAAGAACAGCAGCAGGTGAGCGTTTCCTGTTGTGGGACAGCATATAATCATGATATACATGTCTAATTCTGTATCGTGTTGTTGAAATGTAACAATCGCTCATGACGGAAGCGCTGTGAATTGCGGTTGCCCACTGTTACGGTAGCTGTAATCGGCATCACTGTATAATTTACACTCAATCTGTAATCACCCTATAATTCTTGCTGAGATGACATGGAACCCAGACTGTCAGTGGCAGTGACAGAGGTTAGAACACTGAGGGGCTTCAAGCATGCATGGGATAAACATAGGGGTATATTAGAAAAGAGGGAGGCAGAAGTGTCACCAGAGACCAGATAGGGGCTGCGGAGGCAGAATTGGCAGGGAACATCTGCTAAGTCTGGGTGGGCCAAGAGGTCATTTTGTGCTAACAAATTCAACATTTCTGTGTTTCTAAATAAAGTACCATAAAACAGCTAGAAATGCTGCAGATAAGACCAGCTTTTAAAAACAGCTCCAACAAGATAGAATATGGTCTAGACATATCAGACAGTCTCTAACATTAACGCAAGTCGGAGTTGAATCCATTTTATGACTTTTGAAAAACCCACATTAGGAGTTACATTCATTTTATGACTTTTGAGAACCCCTGGTTAGAAGTTACATTTATTTTATGACTTTTGAAAATCCAACCTGATACAACTATGCACTAAGAGAAACATGCCTAAAGCAGTCAGTCCCACATGAGTTTGTCATTCTAGAGGGATATACTTTGTTTTGTAAAGACAGGACTATGGGAAGGCAGTTGTAATTAAAGGACCACATATTCAAAGAAGATGCGCTGCCCAAAATGGAGATGCATGGTGCATCTCAGAAAATGCGCCAAAGCGTGATATTCGAAAGGTAGAGATGCATTGCACATTTCCGAATGTATGATCACACAGAAATAATGTATGCGGTACAAAAAAAGGGGGCGGGTACATGAATATGCTGCACATCCATATATTCAGCCAAATTGTGTGGCGCATCTGCTGCTCATTCCAGAAGTGTGCTGCGCAAAGTTAGGCAGGCAAAAGGATGACCTAAATTGGCATGACACCCACAGGAAGGCCAAGGAACTGCAGAGAGGCAATCGTGAGACAGCCCTTGTTGGTACACCAGGACATGCTCCAGGCATCCATACACAGCAGTCATGCCAGGACGGAAGTACCCAAAGCCACAGGTGCTGGCCCACCACAGGCACCACCCAGAGAGCCACCCCCACAACGCACCCAGGATGTTAGACACCCAGCTGCCACATGACAGTGCCGTGCCCCCTTAGCACACCAGCAGAGCAGATGGCCGCACTGCAGCACATGTACCAGGGGCCATGGCCTGCACCCATGTGGCCTGCACCCAGGGTGATGTCTGGGTCAATGATGCCCAGGTAGCCTGGTGGTACAAGTGGCAGCCTGGTGCAGGCCAGGGACTGACCTGTGGCACATACCCACAGTGGTACGCCATAGGTGCACACAGGTGGGACCCACCCACTTGGGTACCTGGTCACCTTCTGCAAACTGCCATTCCTTGCAGTTATCACCGTGTTCCTCTCATATAGGGGTGTGTGGGGCATTACAGGTGACTGTATGCTGCATACAGAGCTGGTGTATCACATGCATGTGGTATACTGATCAGACTGTATCACTCTGTGCCCTCCCGTGTTGCTTGGCCAGGTGGGCCTCTATGGCCACAGTTCAGGTGGGCCCCCTGTACCCCAGTCTAACCCTGTACATGGCTATGGGTAATAGCACTGTATCCAGGCCAATGCAGTCCACCCACCCACCCACAAACATTCCATCACACCTGCCTGCTAGACTGCAGTACCTCCTGTTCACCTTTGTGGGGTGGTGGGGCAGCCCTTCAAAGCTGGTACTGCACATGCCTGAGGTATGCAAATGGCCTGAATACATTCCATTAATGAGCTGCACATGCAGGTAATGAGCTCAGAATATGCAATGAGACCATTTGCATATCCTGGCTGAATCTTGCAATTTTGCGCAATGTGCATATGGCAGCCTTTTGTGCATTTCCCTATGCCCTGCATAGGGTTCAGGTCACCTGCTGTGCCATGCATCTCCCACTGTGCTATTGCACATGTTTGGGATATTCAGTCAGACATACTCAATTGCATCCCATAGTGCATCTTCTGAATACACCACTATTTTGTGCCAGTGCATCTCAGCTGCATGATGCAGGTACTTGCGCGAAGCAGCCTGATACTTTTGAATATGGGGCCCACAGTATTTATGTAAAAGAAAGCATACATGTCAAACAAGTAGACAATGGATTATGTAGTAACACAACTGAACATTTGGCCATTAAACGTATACAGGGTGGTTAAACTGGCACTGATGTCCATTTTTCATGCGTTTATTTGCCACCCAAAACAGCTACAGCAGATGTATTAATATTATAAAACATAGCACGTTTTAACAAGGAGAATAAAGATCACATAATAATGGTAGTCTTTAATACAGATTGGGCAAGCTTAAATATAAATGACAGGGTCAAAAATGCTGTCATGGTTAATGATTTTAAGCAAGTGATCAGAGAACAAACAAGGAAAAACTATAAAATGGGAGGGAGCTACAACAGTAGACTGGGTGTTAACAAATAGATTACATTTTCTTACTAGTTCAGGAGCCACATATTCAAAACTTTGCCCTGTGGGCAAAGTAATTGTGCCCTGATTGCCCGAGGTTGTGCCCAAACTCAACATTCAAAGAGGTAATGGTACACACTAGAAAGGTTAGCACATGTGCAAAAAAAAAAAATGTATGCAGTGGGCAAAGGGAGGGGCGGGGACGTGAATCCTGGTGAAGCACAATATTCAGCACAGTAGCACTGTACAAGGGGAGTAGCACAGGTAATCTTGCACTACACTATTACTACCAAGAAGAAGCCCAAATTACTCTGGGCAACTCTAGTGACAAGCAGAGCTACTGGAGCCAGCAACTGTATTGACAGTTGGGGGAGGACACCTGCTCCCTAGTAGCTAGTGGCACCCCCACTCTCTGATCACCAGCCACGGTAAAAGTAATAATTCCCTAGACACCAGAGAAGTATTTTATTACTATTGGGCTGGCAATTGGAAGGCAGGGGGGAACCACTGTACACCCGGGAAATTATTTAATATTACCGGGGCTGGCGATCAGAGGGCATGGGAGTCCACCAGACACAAGAGAAGTATATAATTTTACTGGGGCCAATGATGAGAGGATGGGGGGACCACTGGACACTAGGGAAATATGTCTTAGTATATAGGACAGTGATCAGTGGGTGGGGTGTACAGTGATCGAAGCAAGTTTTCTTTTTTTTTTTTATCATACTTTGATTTTTGCACCTCTGCAGTGCTCCGGCGGGGGCATCCAGCTGCTGGCTCCCACCGACCAGGAGGACAGCAGGCTCACTCAATATGCAAGGGCCCAAGCACAGCCATCACTGGACCCCCGACACGATTCCACGACAGGCCTCCAGGTCGGCAGGTGCGCAGTCATCAAGCTGCTCAGTCACGCCCAGCCCTTTTCCCACCTTGGTTTTTGTCCCCGGAGCCGGCAGTGCAATGACATGCTGTGCTTATGCAAGCGTCTTGCCGAATTCCTCCCCATGCTGGTGCCATACCTTGTGCTTCTCACGGTCTTCACCAGGGGCCACCCAAGCATGATGCAACCCCACAAACCCACCCCAGAGGAAGGAGAGCAGTCCTGGGATGCTCAATACAACCTCTCCCCTGTGAGCCCCTGGCATCCAGAGTCCATTCCTGAACCCAGGTCACCAGCGTGGTGTGAGGTGTGGCGTCCAGCGCCTCAACCCTCAGCACCACTGGGCCAGCCTAAGCAAGTTTTCTTGAGCATCTTAATTTGAGCTGCACTCACTTGAACAAGATATATTGATTGTTTTGGCCAAGCTTTGCCAAGCTAGCTGATTGGTGTAGTGGCTAGAGCCACTGCATATGGAGCTTGAGGACCCAAATTCAGGCCCAGGTGTGGGAATGAAAATCTTTTTCATCCAGGTTTTTTTTTTTATTTCTAAGTCCACCCCAACCCGAGTTAACAATCTTTAAGTTTGGGGTGGGTGGGGGGTGCAGCCCCCTCATAAAACAATTTCTTTTAGCAACCATCATTATTTGCGATGGTCAATTGGATTTTACTCACTTATTTTACTTTTGGTGGTTTTTTTTTGTTGCTGTTTGTGGTCTGTGACTTGAAAAACTCACCCTTATCACATAAAACCTTGGCGCGGGGGGACCACTGGACCGCAGGAAATACTTGCATTTTACTGGGGATAGGGATCAGAGAGTGGAGGGGTGTTACTAGACACCAGGGAATATGTCCACTTTTACGAGACTGGGTAATCAGGTTGGGGGTGGAGCCAGTCACAAGGGCAAAACCTGCTGCTGTTTCCCATGCAGACATACCCATAATGGGCATGCAAATTGCCCCTTAGTACCTTGCATGCCCAATGGGCTCATTTGCATGGTGCATTCTGAATATCATGCCAGGAGCTACTGGAGCTATTGGGTCGGGGGCGCTGTTCCCTGCACTTCCCAGATCCATTTCGGGGCAGTGCTACTCATCTTAGTGTTGCACAGACATTCCCCTATATTCAGTCAGATACCGCCAGTGTGCTGTCTGACTGAATATAGCATCCTCGACGTTGTAGGCAG
Organism: Neoceratodus forsteri; assembly: GCA_016271365.2. Lineage (NCBI taxonomy): Eukaryota > Metazoa > Chordata > Ceratodontiformes > Ceratodontidae > Neoceratodus > Neoceratodus forsteri. The sequence goes on along the minus strand of CM028133.1, from coordinate 589,503,716 downwards.
TGGGCAAGCGCAGCACAAACCAATGCGTCCCGTTTTGCCCATTTGTGAATATGTGGCCCCAGGTGTTTTAACTGTTGCCTTTTCTGATCATTCTCCTGTTTACATGGTAAGTAAAATGGTAAGAGAGAAGAAATAAAGATCCAATTAGGGAAAGCGGAGCTTTTTAAAATTTAACTGATGAAATGTTTATAAAAGAAACCATTAATTTAGACTGGCCACCCTTGTATAGACTATCTCAGATTGACAGAACTGTAGCTTATTTTAACAGATACTAGACATAATCGAATGATATGCACCAAAAAAAAGGATATGAACAAAACAATCAGCATGCTTCCTTTAAATTGTCTTCCTCATGCTTTTTAGAAAATAAAGATCTACTACTACTCCTCCCAGTCCCACTTAAACTTTCTTTCTTTCTTTCTTTCTTTCTTTCTTTCTTTCTTTCTTTCTTTCTTTCTTTCTTTCTTTCTTTCTTTCTTTTCTTTCTTTCTTTCTTCCCCTTTTAATCCCTTTTTTTCTGTGGTAGCAACATCTTCTCTGTGACACTATTCTTCTTCTATGAATTACCTGATGCTCTGTTGTTGACGGTTTCTACTTTCCAATCCACTGACTTATTTTGTAGCATCATCTCTACCTTCAGCATTGATAATTACTTTCATACTAATGACACAAACTGCAGAACTAATGTGACTCATTTAGTGACCTCTTCTATCTCATTCTGTCTGTATGTCATAACCAGGTCAACTCCAGACTTTGTTTCATTTTCCAGAAACTTAATATTTGTAAGATGTATGTGCTTCCTTGCAAAACAGAACCATCTGCAAAAACAATTCCACCCCTCCATCTCCCTTCTTGGTTCTTATTTTACATCTGACTCTCTTGTCCTTTGCTGACCTGTTCCTGATGTCTACTTCTACATTTTCTGTTGGTCTAAATTTGTCTCGCACCATCTCCATAACATTGCCCATGCCTAACACTTCCTTGACCCCTCATGTGCTGAATCACTATTGTGTCTTGCCTGGACTAATGTAGTGTTCTCCATTCAAAATCTGCAGTTTTCTCTGTAATGGTCTCCATTTATCAAACTGCTGCCTTCCTCACAGCCTCACAATATATATGGCTCACAGCACTTATGTCCATAGAAACCTCAAATATGTATCTTTTTAAGTCAAAATCTAATGTTATATTATACTCTTCACACATAACATTTTTAATAGAGTTGTCTTGCAAAACTCAACAGTCTTGTCTCACCCTGTTACCCCTTGGCTTTCCAGTGATGTATTTCCTATATTCTCACTGTCCTATTCCACAACCTGAACATCCTTGGTAAGAAATATATCCTCTTTGAAGCAACTGCCATTTGGAACAGCATTCCCCTCTTTTCCTTTACATTCACTCATTCTTTTATAGAGGATCCCATCTTGAAACATACATTTTCTCACTTACAGTATAAATATTGTATGTTTCCTAATGTCTCTCTCTCTCGCTTTCTCTTTCTTTTTTTCTCCCCTCCCCCTCTCAGATCTCTCTGTTTTCCATTGCCAGCAGCTCTAAGGTCTAACATCAGATATTATTGAAATAAATTAAGTTTACTTGTATAAAGTAATGTTTGCTATTATTTGATGCATTGAAATTATATACACTCATATTTATTGTTTTGTATAATGGGTACCTTTAAAACCACATTGAGATATGGGCTTTACTGTATGAAAGATTCTATGTAAACCTTTGTTGTGTTATACTATATACTGTACATCATAGAACTACAGTAACATATAAAGCAACTTTTATAACATGGAATTCATAGTAACATCATTGTGGAAGCAGTATGAACATCTGTGTGATGGATAAGCATACATGGTTAGTCAGGACCAAATGTTATCAGAAACTGACACCTACAACTTCAGGGAAAAGGTTGCGCATTGGGTGGGTCTATGGACTGCTGGAAGAAGGGAGTCAAGATGATAGAGAACTAAGGGCAGAAACTGAGAAGGGTCCACAAAAGGAGTGGTAGTAGCTGTGTGGGATCTTAGTCTACCAGACATAGATTGGGATGTCCCAGCAGCTACAGTAGGTGCACCAGATGTTAGGCCCTGCTTGACATACTCAGGACTGCCTACTGGTACAGTTGGTCAGGGAATAATTGCATCAGTAGGCAGTGGTGCAACTGGCTAGGGATCCCAAAAAGCAAGCTGCCCTTCTCAACTTGCTCATTAATTCAGAAATGGTTAGTGGAGTGCAGTTTGGGGAACTACTAGGGTTCAGTGACCATGATATCATCTGATTTGAAGCGGCTCTGGATAAAGATATATGCTTGTCAAAGGCTGTGGTTGTGGATTTCAGATTGGCAGATTTTGACCATATGTAGGAATTATTCCAGGAGAAACTGGTAGGAGTGGACAAAATCAGAGGAGTGGAGGAAAAGAGGGGAGAAATTAAAGGGACCATTCTCAAGTAACTAACTCATATCTGAGAATGATTACAAAGAGTAACAAACACAACAGACTGAAATGTTTCCCTTAGGAAGTAGGGGAGTCAGTGAGGTTCAAAAAAGTTCCTTAACTAAATAAAAGAAGTATTAGGTGGATGGACAGTGGACTGAGTACCGAAGTAAGATGAAAGAGTCCAAGAAGGGGGTCAGGGGTGCAAAGGCAGACATATACTACAGCTACAAATATCAAAGGAGGTTGAGGGAGTGAAAAAAGTGTTCTTCTGATACATCAATGAAAAAATGAATATGAGGGGGGAAATTGTAAGACTGACACAGAGGTGGTGGGTAATAGGGGATGAGCAGCAGAAGGTAGTCATTTTGAAAGACTATGCCTGCTCAGTTTCCAAGGTGGATGAAAGAGGGTCTCTGTCAAAATGTGGAATTAAGAAAGCAGTGAGGAGGCTTGAGAAAATGGAGCAGGTAGAGATAATAGTAGAAAAAGTAAGACAAGGGCTTGAAGCCCTGATAGTGGATAAGGCAACAGGACCAGATGGGATGCATGCAAGGGGCACGGGAAATTAGTGTTGAATGTGGCTGAGCCCCTGGCAGGGCTATTTCCTGGCTCACTGTAGTTCAGGGTGGTTTCAAGAGACTGGAGGATAGTGGATGTGGTTCTGCTTCACAAGGGATGGCATAGGGAGGATTTGGGAAATTATAGACCCCTCAGTTTTATATCCATTGTAGGTAAACTGTTGGAGACATTAGTCAAGGAAGACCAGGTGACCTACCTGGAAAGCAATGGATTCCAGATAGTAAACAGCATGGTTTATGGCAGGGAGGACTTGTCAGACCAACCTGAGAGTAGTCTTTGACTGTGTTACAAGGGTGGTGGATAAGAGACAAGCAGCAGATATACTCTATTTGGACTTTGGGAAAGCATTCAACTTGGTGCCACACAGGAGGATGCTAAATCAGTTATTAGGCATGAGAGAAGGGAAGGAGCTAGTAAAATGGGTGGGGAATTGACTGGGGGAGATAAAAGAGTATGGTGATTTATGGTTAAAATTGGCGGGTATGAAGGTCATGAGTAGGATGCCACAGGGGTTAGCCCTGGGACTTGTCCTTTTCAATATGTTTCCCAGCAACATAGAGGAAAGTATACAGGACAAGATGTGTCTCTGCAGATGACACTAAGCTTTGTGGCAGAGTGGACAGCAGAGAGGGAGCGAGGTAGTTACAAAGGGTCCTGGAATAGTTAGAGAGATGGACAAGGTTTGGCAGTTGAGCTTCAATGCCAAAAAGTGCAGGGTAATGCACACAGGGAATAGGAATCCTAGGAAAAAATACTGGAAAGAGTTGCTTAAGTTCATCATTTCTTCAGAAGAAAGGAATGAGGTGGTCATCTAAAGTGATTCCCTCAAACAAACCAATAAATGCAATAAAGCCTACAGCGTGGAAACCGGGATGTTAGGGTGCATTGGGAGGGTATTGAGAATAGGAAGCAGGAGGGTGATATTTTCTCGGTATAGGTCACTGGTGAGGCTCGATCTGGAATACTGTGCCCAGTTCTGGAATCCTCACATGAGAAAGCACAGGAATCGACTGGATATGGTGCATTGAAGGGTCACCAAAATGAATCAATGGCAACAGGGCAGATCCTATGAGTAACATCTAAAGGCACTGAACATGTACTCACTGGAGGCCATAACGGAGAGAGGGACGAAATGACAGAGACTTTCAACAACAATAACAATCAAGGTGAGCTGTGAAGAGCTATTCAATAGAAATAATGGGCCAGTAACAATGGGGCATGAATAGAAACTAATATGAGGGATTTTCAAGAGGGATGTGAGTTCATTTTACTTCATAGATAGAGTGGTTGAGTCGTTAGACAGCTTACCAGCAGAGGTGGTAGGAGCAAATACCATATATATAGGGTTAAGCATGGCTGGGACAGGATAATGGGTCTAATAGTTACACCAGGGGGAAACAGTATGATGGGAGATAACTGAGGAGAGACAGAAGTGAAAACCCTTTCTGCACTATAGGGGTAAGGTACAGTAGGGGAAAAACACATAGGCAAGATAGAATCGACTTATGGTCTTTTTTTCTTCTGAAAATGTCTGGGTCAGTATCTATCTACACGCAGCTCAACTTATCTTGCAGAAACAGACACATTTTGTCCATCTTAAGACACATCAGTGTGGCGCAGTGGCTGTCATAGCCAGATTCAGGCTTGCCTCAAGAACAAATGGTAGTTAAAATGTTCCAAGTACAGTAAGAACACAGAAAGGAGGAAATCTAGTATAAGAAGTTATCTATCTGTATAAATTATTTGTGAATGTGACTGAGGGACTTTCCTTTTACCAACAGAGAATAGGAATTTAATCTTGTTAAGTGGCTTTTGAAGTCTCAGTTAAGTTCACTGTGAGCACTTGTTCATATCAAAAAGCCTTCACAAAATTGTTAGTAAACGTGGCTGTCTTTTCTTAAAATGGGACACTAACTAAATAAGTTTTGACATGGAGTCAGAAGTACAGTACCACCTCACCCTGTACTGTACACAGTATGTGGTCTTCTAAATCTGACCTAAGGTACATTAACAGAAAAGTACTGCGCTAACAGCCTGTCCTGCGCCTCTGCACTGAACTTGACCCTTTTGATAAACAAAGCACTGCAGTTTCCAGTGTCATCTGTCCTTCAGTTTTGAATGGAAAAAATAATGGTTTCTGCAAGGATTTGGAGATTCCGATGTGCAACCCTTATGAAGTGACAAGGAAGACCTGAAACAGTTAAATAATTTATGTTCTTTGGTACAATTTTCAGGGATTGTCTTTCAGCAACAGTACTAAACTTGGCATGTAGCTCAGGATTTTCTCTGGTTAGACCTTGAACGTGAATCATTACATTACAATGCGTTTATTGATTTTTTTTCAGGAAGAGGGTTAAGCCCAGAAAATCAGGTTAGGAACCTGAAACTTTACTGAGGAAAACAGGATTTTTCTGGTGCTGGAGATCTCTTTGTCAGAGTACTGTGCACAAAGAACTTTAGGGATACAGGATATGAACTACTTAGAAACCATTCTTAACATGTAAATGAAAAAAACTTTAAAAATCATATGCTGAGATCAACATGCAGCAAACAGAAAAAGAGTGACTCTCATTAGCACTGATGATAAAATCACTTTCTTTTTTTAATTCTGTTTATGCTTGTGATTCCCATCCAGCCCATGGCCCCTTCACAAGTCCCTTCTACACCCCAGCACTAGCACGTATCCTTCTCCTGGGTCTTACCTTTCTTCACACATTACCCCTGTGGTTTGCCCCCATGGCAGAGCCCTCAAGCTGGGCCAGGTTCTTTGGGCACAGATTATGCAGACATCTGGGAGAGTGCCCAGGTCTGTGAGTTTAGGGTCTGCAACAGTACTAGAATTGTCATGTTACGCATTAGGATATTTTCCCTTTTTCTGATCCCCCTTTACCCAGGATGCAGGTCACTGGTGATGTGGGTGAGCATGTGAATGCAAGCAAGCAAGCACGGTGTGGCACCAGCCTTTGTCCTGGTTGCACTGCCATCTGTGGTCACCTAGGTGGCAGTACAACAGTGGAAGTGGCCATCCTCCCTTCCCCCTTCCCAGAGAAGGAGACAGGGTCCTCTGGGACACTGGACCCCCTTCCCCCAGCCCAGCCAGCCCCTGCTGACCTGACTAATTTACGAACCAGTTTTTCAGGCATCACAAATGGTATCCTACTGCTGCGCTGACAGGCCAGTAATAAAATCATTTTCATTTATTTATTCACATATTTATGGCTTCTATTTACATCTAGATGCTTCACACAACATACTATACAGCACTTTTTGTGGGGGGGGGGGTGTCCCACGTGTATACTAACATACTAATTGCCAGCAGATTAGACCTTACGGTCTATCGCGTCTGCTGTGTACAAACAACTTTTCTTATCAAAATTTCTTCTCATTACATTTAATCAAAAGGCAAAAGAAAATATGCCCTGTTCTTATGTAAATTATTGCCTTACTGCATTCTCCATTTAATATCCTGTCTTCATCAATGGTACACAAAAGATTCTTACAATTTTCACATATGTAGTTCAACCTGAAATTTCCATATTTTCTTGCGTAAATAACCATGGAAGCTGCTAATGTTGGACTTGCATTTTTACATCAGCATGACTATGTGTGTTGAGCAACAGCAATGTTCTTTCTGTCTGGTATTGCCACTAGGGGCCACCACTAAGAAGACTGAGTAAACAGCAGTTAAGACAATGCCACTATGCATCCTTTATGACTCAACAGTGCAACTTTAATCAAGACTCTTGTTTCCTGTTTGCATCATCCCACTAATGAGCAACTACTTGAAACAGTAAGATCCTTCTCTTACCCTGCTGGCCCATTTGGCAGAAGAGCAGCAGTGCCACTCATGTTGCCAGTGATCTGGCTTTGGGAATAAGCCCAAAACATGAGAGGACTGGTGGGGTAGGGGGAGGATTGAAAATCGTACAGGGTCACTATTAATTTCCACCACTGCACAACTACCTGAGGCAACACAAATAGAAGTGCACAGCAGGAGCAGCTTAGGGAGTACATTGGGTAGCTGTTTGTGCTGGCATGCAGCTCATTCACACTCATGCATGGAGTCCATGTCACTGATTTCCTAAGTATTAGGAGGCAGGAAATGGAGGGAAAACAATGCTCTAACAGCAGGATGATACCCAGTACATAGCCTCCTGTTGCCAGCTACATGCGTGGTGCTTTGGGGGTCACCCCTGGCCCTACAATGGGGGAGGCAACCCATGGATTTGATAAGGGGCCACAAGCAGGTCAACTGGGTTGGGTGGTTGTCAAGATCAGATGGGGCCTTGGTTGGTTAAGGAAGGAAGAAAAAAATAAAGATAAAAAGCAAAAGAAAAACACCTTTCCCTTTGTGGAGAGGTGCTGAAAATAAAAGAAATGCAATTACCATTACAGATACACATGCTATTGGTGTGAGTTAAATGTTATTATTGCATGCAGTACATTCTAGATGATCCTCACAGTACTGAGCCTCCAGACCAGTCTTTGGTGAGCAAGTTTGTTTTAATTTACTTCTCCAAAACCACACAATGGAATTGATAACAGAATATGTTTACAGATGAAAAAACTTGCTTACCTCAAGATAAAGACATAGTCACCCCCATTGGTCAAGACTTATTGCAATAAGTTGATCATGTAACTCAAAAGGCTGGCTTCTATTTGCAGTGTTATTAACCATTCATCTTCTTGAATCAGTTCATTGAACTTGACCATTTTGAAGTACAGATGTAGGGCCAGATTCTAGAAGGGTTATGTCTGGTGTAACAGCAGTTGCGCCAAACAGAATGGGACATGTAGCAACTTACGCTGGCAGTTGCGACATGTGCAATTCTACAAGTGCCTATGACATGGTGCGCAGGCCACTTGCGTAGTTTTAGCTGTTACGCTACGCAAACCCCTGCGATGTGGTGCAAGGGGTTTACAGCAGCAGTTGTTCCCCATTCTATGAGGGCAGCCACAAAGTTCCCACATCAGGATTCAACAAGAACCCCCGGAGGAGATCCAGCAACATAAGTTATACCAGCATTTAGCTGAAATAACTCATGGGTGCCCCAGGGGGTCCTGTGGACCCGTCGGCTGTCCAGTGGACAGTGCACAGTGTCCCTTCCCCCATGCCCAGCACACCCCAGTGGGGCCCCACAGGGCTACCCATACCCCCAGCCCCCCAAAACAGCTGTTGGCAGAAGCCCCGCAGGGTGGCAATGCCATCCACCCACCCGTGCCCCGAACTGCGAGTCACCCGCCGCATATGCGGCAATACTCCAGCCCTGGTAGTGTAGTGCCCCCCTTCCTGAACTGTACATAAATGAAATTAGTAAATATCCCCATTTCCCTGGTAGTCTAGTGCCCCCCCCCGAACTGTACATAAATGAAATTTGTAAATATATCCATTTCCCTGGTAGTCTAGTGCCCCCCTCCTGAACTGTACAGAAATTAAATCAGTAAATATCCCCATTTCCCTGGTAGTCTAGTGCTCCCCCTCCCGAACTGTACATAAATGAAATTAGTAAATATCCCAGTTTCCCTGGTAGTCTAGTGCCCCCCCGAACTGTACATTACTAACATAGATGACACTCCCCTTACCCTGGTAATCTAGTGGCACCCACCAGCTATGACTAACCCAGCACCCCACCCATCCCCAGCCAGCGACTGGCACAGCCCACTTCTCCCTCCGTGACCAGCCACCGACTGAGTGCTGTATTAGTGCTACTGCACAGATGCACTCAGAAATTTATTTCTGAGCACATCTGTGCAGTAGCAGTAATGCTGCTTTTCAGTCAGCAGCTGGCCATGGAGGTCAGAGGAGGGCTGTGCCAGTCACCAGCTGGAGAAGGTGGGGAGGGTGCTGGGTGGGCTGGCACAGCTGGGTTGGGGGCCACTAGACTACAAGGGAAATGGGATTGTCATCTATGTTAGTAATGTACAGTTCAGGGAGGCACTAGACTACCAGGATTCAGGATTCTTTATTATTTAATGGTTGGGGGGCACTGGACTACCAGGGCAGGTGGACGGGCGCATCTGAGGTGGGCGACCCAGGGGTCGGGCATGGGTGGGGGGTGCACTTAGCATCTGTGGCAGTGGGTTAGACATGCTGGCTAGGTATTGAAAGGGCGCGTGTCTTGCCACATGTCGCAAGCTTACAGGAGTTTGCTTCGAGGACTCTGCCCCTTCTAGAATAAGGCACTGGTTCGCAGTTGAGGGTGGTGCAAGTTGTATTCGGTGGCAACTTGTGCCACCCTTCTAGAATTGGGCCAGTAGAGTATATGCATAGTTTAATCAAGCAATCAGTAAGAACCAATAAAGCCTCTTATTAGAAACATAGAAACATAGAAACATAGAAACATAGAAACATAGAAACATAGACTTTGACGGCAGATAAGGACCGCTAGGCCCATCTAGTCTGCCCATTTCCCTACCTACAGGACTATAAGGTCATCACAATATATTAAAATAAAATCATCTGTTTTAATTTTGTTCTTCTTCCATATGCCAGCAGTTGATTCTCCTCTTCTCTCCTCACCTGCCCACTGACACTCATTCCCTCTGGATCCATAGCTGCTCCTCCAGTCCCACCATGCCACTCCCTGCTGTCATCATATATCATAGAAACATAAAATTTGTCAGCAGAACAGGAACGTTTGGCCCACCAAGTCTGCTCAGATGGTAGATGCCTAATCTATCTCTGCAGACCCTAACTGGTCTCTGGGGTGACCATCCCATCTCCCTGCCCATTTCCTCATATTCCCCTATGTCAATCTCACACATGTTTGAAGCCCCCTACTCTTTTCACCTCCAGACCACCACTTCTGCTGGAAGTCTGTTCCAGGCATCTACCACTTTTTCAGTGAAGTAATACTTTCTCACATCCCTCCTATAGTCCCCACCCCCAGCTACTTTGTCCACGCTCTGGTTCTGGCACTCTTTGTCATTTGAAAGAGACTCCCCTCCTGTACATTGTTCAGTCCCATGAGGTACCTGTAGGTCTCTATCATACCCCCTTTCACTATACTGTCTTCCAGGGTTTACATGTTAAGATCCCTCAGTCTCTCCTCATAGGACTTTTGGTGCAACCCCTGCTCCAGTTTAGTTGCCCTCCTCTAGATTGTCTATAACCAGTCTATGTTCTTTCTAAGGTGTGACCTCTAGAACTGGACACAATAATCCAGGTGGGATCTCACCAGTAAGTTATATATTAGCAACACCACCTCCTTCCTCCTGTTTGAGATACCTCTCCCTGTGCATCCCAGCATCCCACTGGCTCTACCCACTGCTTTGTCACACTGCCCTGTCACTTTGAGATCATCAGGTAGGATAACTTCAAGGTCCCTTTCTTGTTAGTGGCTGACAGTGCCTCTACCTCCCCCATCCTATACTCATGTCTTGGGTTCCAGTTCCCTAGGTGCATGAATTGGCACTTTTTGACATTGAACCCCAACTGCCAGGCTCTTGACTACGCCATGAGATTCCCAAGATACCTATGCATTCTTTGATCCCTTCCTTGTTTTCCACCCTCTTACTGATTTGGGTTTTATCTGCAAAAAGGCATCTCTTCCCTTCCAGTTCATTTGCAATGTCACGCATGAAGGCATTGAAGAGCACTATTCCCAGTAATGAGCCCTGTGGCACCCGGCTAGTCACTGTCCCATCATTAGAGTGAGTGCTGTTAACCATCATCCTCTGTTGCCTATCGGTTAACCAGTTTCTAATCCAGTTCACCACTTTGGATCCCACCTCTAGGCTTTCTTAATCTGTCTCATATGTTGCAGAGTGTCAACCTTGCTAAAGTGGGACAGGCAACATTGGTGGGAGTAGGCACAAGGAGTGTGGTGTTACTATGCTACCAAAACTAAACATATGAAACAAAAAGCGGAGCACTCACATATCAAAAATGACATGGGCACCAGTCTCAAAGTATAAAATATATTTAATGGCAAGACATAGAAGGGACAATAATCTGCCTGAAGTGTTTTGGATGTCCAAACATCCTTTCTCAAAGGCTAAAAATCACAACTTCATATGGCTATTTAAATACTAACGTTTCAAAAAATGTCATGATGACATCAGAGCCAGGCATAGATATGTTTCGCTCAAAATAAACACATCACTTAAATAGAATTAAACACCGATTACCTACTTTCCTCTACTTAAAGTGCAATACACAATGTATTCACCACAGCAAAACATCACAGCAAAAATATGAAAATCCATATTAATTATAGCAAGCAGCATTTAAAATTAATACATATATCTTGATGCATAAAAAAAATAAGAGATAAAATCAAGAGGAGGGGACAAGATTCACACCAAACGAAACAGGAATGGGGAGGGGTGCAAATCACAAAGCAAAATACATATCTTTCTTCAGTACTTGTTTTGTATAGAATTAATAATGAAGATATAAAACATGGTAAATTCTGACATTCTCATAAATCACATTATGTAGTACTGCATATACAGATACCACTACTTTTTCTTCTTGCCCAAGAAGGGTTTAATTCAAAACCTGAATTGAGACCTTTATTTTTTGTGGCATTTAAATTTATGATCCAAAAGGCCCCTCTGATAAGCAGCAAATCATTAAAATTGCCTCCTTGTGATTTGGGGCAGACTTTGTCAATCCCCATAAAGGTTAAAAGGTGTTCATTCTTATCTGGGTATTTTGCTACATGTGCAGCTGTAGCATAAGTTAAGTCTGCTTTTCCAATAGCTCTCACATGTTCCTTAACCCGGGTTTTTAAAGACCTCTTTGTTTTACCTATATAAAATGCTTCATGACTGCATTTTGCCATGTAGATAATACCCTCAGAGTCGCATGTAATGAGTTGTCTAATCTCATACACATGCCCTGCATTCCAGTTTAGAAATTCCTAACTCTGTTTAATGTTAACATGCATATTACATCTCTTGCAAGGGAAACAACCTACTGCAGCTCTATCCAGCCAAGTCCCTGTTTTCTTATGGTCCATAAAATGGCTGTGTACCATTTTGTCTCCTAAAGTAGGTGCCCTTTTATAGGCCATTCGTGGGGGTTCACCAACTATATTTATTAGCCCTGAGACACTCGCCACCACATTCCAGTGTTTCCTAATGATTTTATCTACTTCTCCAGAGTGGCATGAAAATGGGATAACAAAATTAAATCTCCTCTGTTCTTGTCTTACAGTGGCCAGATCTCTCACTTTCAACAAGGTTTCCTTTTCTTAGCTGGCTACAAATGTTTTACTATAACCTCTTTGTTCCAGCCTGGTGCTTAGTGCTGTCATTCCCTCTTCACAAGTCTCATTTTTGCTGCAATTTCATTGCACCATTAAAAACTGTCCTTTAGGGATATTTCTAATGACATGTCTTGGATAGCAACTATCTGCTCATAGCAGCATGTTGCCATCCGTTGGTTTTCTGTATATGTTAGTGCAAATTTCTGTGTCATTATCTATTACAATTTCTAAGCCTAGGAAGCAAATCTTTCCTCTGATGCTTTAAAAGTAAATTTTAAGTTATTTGGTCCTTTCCAAATGCTTTATAAACTCTTGTAACTCAGTCGTGTCCCCCTCCCAAATGAAAAATAAATTATCAGTGTATCTTCTCCACATGGATACCGGGGAAAAAATGGGTTCTTATCACTATTTAATACATAGTCATTTTCTCAGAGACCCATGTAAAGACTTGCTATAGATAGGGCACATGTGGCCCCATCGCTGTTCCCCTTATCTGCAGATACATCTCATGGTTAAAAAGAAAGGCATTATACTTTAGAACAAATTCCAGCATTATTAAAAGAAAGCTAGTATTAGGAATTTCACTGTCTTCCTTAGAATTTAAAAAAGTAGCTGCAGCATCCAGTGCCCCATCATGGGGGATATTTGAATAAAGTGATTCTACACCCATAGTGACCAAATAACAATCTTTCTAGTTCTAAATGTTGCAAAAGCCTAAGTACGTCATTAGTATCTTGTATATATGATTATAAGGAAGCCACAAATGGACACAGAAAAGAATCAACAAATTGTTACAAACTTTCAGTAATTGTACCAATGCCACTAACGCTTGGTCTACCAGGAGGGTTAACAAAAGATTTATGTACTCTCAGCAGTAGATAGAAAGTAGCAGTTACTGGGGACTCAGTGATTAAAAAGTTTCTTCTTTTTCATTTATTTCCCCACTCTTGAGGGCCTTCTTAATACATTCATCAATACTGTATTTATAATAATTAGTGGGATCAGTTCTCAATTTTACATAGTCTGTACTGTCCTCTAGTTGTCTCTCTGCTTCTGTTATGTAATCATCTTTATTTTGAACCACTACACAGCCCCCCTTATTTGCATTTTTAATTACTATGACTGTGTTTTCTTGCAGCGAAGTTACTGCTGTTTTTCTTGTCTTAAGTTACTAAAGTTGAGTCGTGGTGGATTTTCAAACAAAATATCCAGGTCAGTCTCAACAAGTTGTTTAAACACTTTAAGAGCTGCTCTTAATGGTGGATTAAAAATTGAAACAAGCCTGAAGGTCCCGCTTTGCTCAGCATCACAATTTACACTGTCACTTAACTGATTCTTGTCTGCCAAAAATAATGTAAGACTTAAGTTTCTAATTGCTAGATTTATGTCCACCATAATCTGAAATTTATTCATTGATGCTGTAGGGGTGAAGTTGAGGCCTTTACTCAAAACAGCAGTCTCTGAGTCTGATAAATCATAATCAGCCAGATTAATTACCTGTGTTTTTATGCCCTGGTTTTCTACCACCAGTTGCCCCTGTGATTCCTGAAACTATGGTAACTCTTTACCATTTTTTATATCTTCATTATTAATTCTATACAAGACAAGTACTGAAGAAAGATATATATTTTGTTTTGTGATTTGCACCCCTTCCCCCATCCCTGTTTTGTTTGGTGTGAATCTTATCCCCCTCCTATTGGTTTTATCCCTTATTTTTCTTATGCATCAAGATATATGTATTAATTTTAAATGCTGCTTGCCATAGTTAATATGAATTTTCTTATTTTTGCTGTGATTTTTTGCTGCGGTGAATAGATCGTGTATTGCACTTTAAATAGTGGAAAGTAGATAATTGGTGTTTAAATCTATTTAATTGATGTGTTTATTTTAAGTCAATTATATTTATGGCTGGCTCTGATGTCATCATGATGTTTTTTGAAATGTTAGTATTTAAATACCCTTATGGAATTGTGATTTTTAACCTTTGAGAAAAGATGTTTGGACATCCAAAATACGTCAGGCAGATTATTGACCCTTTTATGTCCTGCCAGTAAATATTTTTTATACTTTGAGACTGGTGCCCTTGTTATTTTTGGTATGTGAGTGCTCTGCTTTTTGTTTTGTATGATCAGTTTCGGTTGCACAGTAGCACCACACTCCTTGTGCCTACTCCCACCAACATTGCCTGTCTGTCTTTTTTTGGGAGGTTTAGTGCACAGGTTGTGATCAGAGAGCTTTGCTTGCCTCTAAGCGTAAAACCATCTTAGGAGCAGCTACCAGTCTCATATATTTAAAATGTCACAAGAAAATTCTCCAAACCTAGTTTTCATGGAAAATGATTCTGGACCATTGGGTTACATGACGGAGCTGCTAGATGCAGCAGTGAGAGATAATCCCTTCCTGGCAGAGAATACAGAAACTGAAAATTGGACACCAGGTGAACAATCCTTATTTATGGCATTCTGTGAACTTGACAAAGTAACCCATCAGTGGAGATAGACTTTTTGGAACATGACAAATATGGAGGCATATATTGCTGTTAAAAGAATACCCAGGAGCTTAAGATTAATTAAAAACCCAACTTGTGGACATGAAAATGAAAATTTTATGAAGGCCTTGGAAGAGATTTTGTTTGAGGCAAGTTTGAAACTAATAGACCTAATCATTAAATATAGCAATGAAAGAGAAGATGCTTTGAAACTGGAGATTAAAGTGAAAGAAAAAGAAGTCTTGAAATTCTAAAATCATACAGACTTTGATATACTTAACCAGAAACTGAAGGCATCTATTAGTAAATTGGACAATGAGTTAAAAGCAGCAATGCTAATTAAGTTCATATGAGATAAAAATGACTATGAATTTGACTGTGTTTTTAATTTTAAAAAAAAATCCATGTAGTATTCTAAAAAACAGAAACAGGCATGTTTCCTTTGAATTTAGCAGTGCCAGTGAGTCAGAAACAGAAGAAATGAATGCACAGAACCATTTTCACAGGGAGAGGCAGGAAACAGCACCTCCGTATACATAACGTTGCAGCCCCAGACTCCAGGAAATAGGAAGAGAAACCAGCAATGGAGACCGAGAAGAACGAGAAGAGGGGACGGAAGACAGAGGATGGGGATGAGGGAGAGGCCATTTCAAGAGTTACCACAACTTTAGGAATTGCAGGGGCAAATGGCGGTAGAAAACCAGGCCACAATAATTCAGGTAATTAATCTTGCTGATTATGATTTATCGGACTCAGAGACTGCTGTTTTGAGTAAAGGCCTCAACTTCACATCTACAATATCGGTGAATACATTTCAGACTATAGTGGACATAAATCTAGTAGTTAGAAACTTAAAGTCTTAAATCATTTTTGGCAAACAAGAATCAGTTAAGTGACAATATAAATTGTGATGCTGGGCAAAGTGAGACGTTCAGGCCTGTTTCAACTTTTAATCTACCATTAAGTGTAGCACTTAAAGTGTTCAAACAACTTGCTGAGACTGACCTGGATATTTTGTTTGAAAATCCACCACGACTCAGCATTAATAACTTAACAACACAAGAAAGAACAGCAGTAACTTCGCTCCAAGAAAACTCAGACATAGTAATTAAAAAGGCAGATAAGGGGGGCTGTGTAATGGTTCAAAATAAAGATGATTACATAAGAGAAGCAGAGAGACAATTTGGGGACAGTACAGATTATTTAAAATTGACAACCAATCCCATTAACGATTATAAAATGTTGATGAATATATTAAGGAGGCCTTCAAGAGTGGGGAAATAAGTGAAAAAGAAAGGGACTTTTTAATCACTGAGTCCCCAGTAAGAGCTACTTTCTATCTACTGCTGAAAGTACATAAATCTTTGGTTAACCCTCCTAGTAGACCAGTCATTAGTGGCATCGGTTCAATTACTGAAAGTTTGTCACAATTTGTTGATTCTTTTATGTATCCGTTTGTGGCTTCCTTACAATCATATGTACAAGATACAAATGATGAACTTAGGCTTTTTCAACATTTAGAACTTTAGAAAGATTGTTATTTGGTCACAATGGATGTAGGATCACTTTATTCAAATATCCCCCATTATGGGGCACTGGATGCTGCTACTACCTTTCTAAATTCTAGGGAAAACAGTGAAACTCCTAGTACTAGTTATCTTTTTAAAAATGCTGGAATTTGTTATAAAGTACAATGCCTTTCTTTTTAACCATGAGATGTATCTGCAGATAAGGGGAACAGCAATGGGGGCCATGTGTACCCCATCAATAGTAAATCTTTACATGGGTCTTTGGGAAAATAACTATGTATTGGATAGTGATAAGAACCCATTTTTTTCAAAATATCCAAGTAGAGAAGATACATTGATGATTTATGTTTTATTTGGGAGGGGGACATGGTTGAGTTACAAGAGTTTATAAAGCATTTGGAAGGGGCCAATAGAAACTTAAAATTTACTTTTAAAGCATTGAAGGAAAGGATTTGCTTCCTAGACTTAGAAATTGTAATAGAGAATGACACAGAAATTTACACTAACATACACAGAAAACCAACGGATGGCAACATGCTAGTATGAGCAGATAGTTGCCATCCAGGAGATGTTATTAGAAATATCCCTAAAGGACAGTTTTTAAGGGTGTGATGAAATTGTAGCAAAAATGAGACTTGTGAAGAGGGAATGACAGCACTAAGCACCAGGCTGGAACAAAGAGGTTATAGTAAAAAAGCACATCATAGATGGCAAAACATTTGCAGCCAGCCAAGAAAGGGGAACCTTATTGAAAGTAAGAGATCAGGCCCCTGTGAGACAAGAACAGAGGAGATTTAATTTTGTTATCCCATTTTTAGCCCACTCTGGAGAAGTAGATAAAATCATTAGAAAACACTGGAATGTGTTGGCGAGTGACCCAGGGCTAATAAATATTGTTGGTGAACCCCCATGAATGGCCTATAACAGGGCACCCACTTTGGGAGACAAAATGGTACACAGTCATTTTATGGACCATAAGAAAACAGGGACTTGGCTGGATAGAGCTGCAGTAGGCTGTTTCCCCCTGCAAGAGATGTAACATGCGTGTTAACATTAAACAGTGCAAAGAGTTTGTAAACTGGAATACAGGGCACGTGTATGAGATTAGAAAACTCATTACATGTGACTCTGAGGGTATTATCTACATGGAAAAATTCAGTTGTGAAGCATTCTATATAGGTACAACTAAGAGGTCTTTAAAAACCTGGGTTAAGGAACATGCGAGAGCTATTGAAAAAGCAGACTTAACTTATGCTGCAGCTGCACATGTAGCTAAATACCCAGATAAGAATGAGCACCTTTTAACCTTTATGGGGATTGACAAAGTCTGCCCCAAATCACAGGGAGGCAATGTTAATGATTTGTTGCTTATCAGAGAGGTATTTTGGATCATAAAGTTAAATGCCACAAAAAATAAAGGTCTCAATTCAGGTTTTGAATTAAAACCCTTCTTGGGCAAGAAGAAAAAGTAGTGGTATCTGTATATGTAGTACTACACAATGTGATTTATGGGAATGTCAGAATTTACCATTTTTTTATATCTTCATTATTAATTCTATACAAGTCAAGTACTGAAGAAGGATATGCATATTGCTTTGTGATTTGCACCCCTTTTCCCTCTTCCATCCCTGTTTTGTTTGGTGTGAGTCTTGTCCTCCCCTATTGGTTTTGTCCCTTATTTTTCTTATGCATTAGGATATATGTATTAATTTTAAATCCTGCTTGCCATAATTAATATGGATTTTCATATTTTTGCTGTGATTTTTTTGCTGTGGTGAATAGATTGTGTATTGTACTTTAAATAGTGGAAAGTGGGTAATTGGTGTTTTATTCTATTTAATTGATGTGTTTATTTTAAGCCAGTCATATCTATGGCTGACTATGATGTCATCATGGCTTTTTTTGAAATGTTAGTATTTAAATTGCCATATGAAATTGTGATTTTTAGCCTTTGAGAAAGGTCGCTTGGACATCTGAAATGTGTCAGTCAGATTATTGCCTCTTTTATGTCTTGCCATTAAATATTTTTTGTACTTTGAGATTGGTGCCCTTGTTATTTTTGAAATGTGACTGTTCTGCTTTTTGTTTTGAATGATTATTTTTTTGGTAGCATAGTAGCACCACACTGCTTATGCCTACTCCCACCAGCATTACCTGTCTGTCTTTTTTTGGGAAGTTTAGCACACAGGTTGTGGTTGGAGAGATTTGCTTGCCTCTAAGTGTAAACCATCTTAGGAACACCTTTCAGTCTCGTATATTTAAAATGTCTCAAGAAAATTCTCCATACCTAGTTTTCACGGAAAATGATTTTGGACCATTGGGTTACATGACGGAGCTGCTAGATGCAGCAGTGAGACATAATCCCTTCCTGGCAGAGAATGCAGAAACTGAAAATTGGATACCAGGTGAACAATCCTTATTTATGGCATTCTGTGAACTTGACAAAGTAATCCATCAGTGGAGACAGACTTTTTGGAACAAGACAAATATGGAGGCATATATAGCTGTTAAAAGAGTACCCGAGAGCTTAAAAGTAATTAAAAACACAGCGTGTAGACAAGAACATATGAATTTTATGAAGGCCTTGGAAGAGATTTTGTTTGAGGCAAGTTTGAAACTAATAGACCTAATCATTAAATATAGCAATGAAAGAGAAGATGCTTTGAAACTGGAGATTAAAGTGAAAGAAAAAGAAGTCTTGAAATTTCAAAATCATACAGACTTTGATATGCTTAACCAGAAACTGAAGGCATCTATTAGTACAGTAAATTGGACAATGAGTTAAAAGCAGCAAAGCAAATTAAGTTCATACGAGATAAAAATGACTATGAATTTGATTGTGTTTTAAATTGGAAGAAAAATCCACATTGTATCCTTAAAAACAGAAACAGGCATGTTTCCTTTGAATTTAGCAGTGCCAGTGAGTCAGAAACAGAAGAAATGAATGCACAGAACCATTTTCACAGGGAGAGGCAGGAAACAGCACCTCCGTACACATCACGTTGCAGCCCCAGACTCCAGGAAATAGGAAGAGAAACCAGCAATGGAGACCGAGAAGAACGAGAAGAGGGGACAGAAGACAGAGGATGGGGATGAGGGAGAGGCCATTTCAAGAGTTACCACAACTTTAGGAATTGCAGGGGCAAATGGCTGTAGAAAACCAGGCCACAATAATTCAGGTAATTAATCTTGCTGATTATGATTTATCGGACTCAGAGACTGCTGTTTTGAGTAAAGGCCTCAACTTCACCCCTACAGCATAGGTGAATAAATTTCAGACTATAGTGGACATAAATTTAATGATTATAAACTTAAGACTTAAATCATTTTTGGCAAACGAGAATCAATTAAGTGACAATGTAAATTGTGATGCTGGGCAAAGTGGTACCTTCAGGCCTGTTTCAACTTTTAATCCTCCATTAAGCACAGCTCTTAAAGTGTATAAACAGCTTGCTGAGACTGACCTGGATATTTTGTTTGAAAATCCACCACGACTCAGCTTTAATAACTTAACAAGACAAGAAAGAACGGCGGTAACTTCGCTGCAAGAAAACTCGGACATAGTAATTTAAAAGGCAGATTAGGGGGGCTCTGTAGTGGTTCAAAATAAAGAAGATTACATAAGAGAAGCAGAGAGACAACTGGGGGACAGTACAGATTATGTAAAATTGAGAACCAATCCCACTAACGATTATAAATACAGTACTGATGAATATATATTAAGGAGGCCTTCAAGAGTGGGAAAAGAAATGAAAAAGAAAGGGACTTTTAATCACAGAGTCCCCAGTAAGAGTTACTTTCTATCTAATGCCGAAAATACATAAATCTTTGGTTAATCCTCCTGGTAGACCAGTCATTAGTGGCATTGGTTCAATTACTGAAAGTTTGTCACAATTTGTTGATTCTTTTATGTGTCCGTTTGTGGCCTCCTTACAATCATATGTACAAGATACAAATAACAAACTTAGGCTTTTGCAACAACTAGAACTTAAGAAAGATTGTTATTAGGGCACAATGGATGTAGAATCACTTTATTCAAATATCCCCCATGTTGGGGCACTGGATGCTGCAACTACGTTTTTAAATTCTATGGAAAACAGTGAAACTCCTACTACTAGCTTTCTATTAAAAATGCTGGAATTTGTTCTAAAGTATAATGCCTTTCTTTTTAACCATGAGATGTATCTGCAGATAAGGGGAAACGTGATGGGGGCCACATGTGTCCCATCAATAGCGAATCTTTACATGGGTCTTTGGAAAAATAACTATGTATTGGATAGTGATAAGAACCCATTTTTTTCAAAATATCCATGTGGAGAAGATACATTGACTATTTGGTTCTTATTTGGGAGGGGGACATGATTGAGTTACAAGAGTTTATAAAGCATTTGGAAGGGACCAATGAGAACTTAAAATTTACTTTTAAAGCATCAAAGGAAAGGATTTGCTTCCTAGACTTAGAAATTGTAATAAAGAATGACACAGAAATTTACAGTAACATATTCAGAAAACCAACGGATGGCAACATGCTAGTATGAGCAGAAAGTTGCCATCCAAGACATGTCATTAGAAATATCCCTAAAGGACAGTTTTTAAGGGTGAGATGAAATAGTAGCAAAAATGAGACTTATGAAGAAGGAATGACAGCACTAAGCACAAGGCTGGAACAAAGAGGTTATAGTAAAAAGCACACCACAGATGGCAAAACATTTGCAGCCAGCCAAGAAAGGGGGACCTTATTGAAAGTGAGAGATCA
Organism: Neoceratodus forsteri; assembly: GCA_016271365.2. Lineage (NCBI taxonomy): Eukaryota > Metazoa > Chordata > Ceratodontiformes > Ceratodontidae > Neoceratodus > Neoceratodus forsteri. The sequence goes on along the minus strand of CM028133.1, from coordinate 589,482,705 downwards.
TGCCCCTGTGAGACAAGAACAGAGGAGATTTAATTTTGTTATCCCATTTTCAGCCCACTCTGGAGAAGCAGATAGAATCATTAGAAAACACTGGAATGTGTTAGTGAGTGGCCCAGAGCTAATAAATATAGCTGGTGAACCCCCATGAATGGCCTATAACAGAGCATCCACTTTGGGCTGCAAAATGGTACACAGCCATTTTGTGGACCATAAGAAAACAGGGACTTGGCTGGATAGAGCTGCAGTAGGCTGTTTCCCCTGCAAGAGATGTAACACACGTGTTAACATTAAACAGTGCAAGGAGTTTGTAAACTGGAATACAGGGTGCATGTATGAGATTAAACAACGCATTACATGCGACTCTGAGGGTATTATCTACATGGCAAAATGCAGTTTCGAAGCATTCTATATAGGTACACCTAAGAGGTCTTTAAAAATCTGGGTTAAGGAACATGTGAGAGCTATTGCAAAAGCAGACTTAAAGAGCTAGTGTACTGCTTGGGATTAATAGTAATTTTTAGATGCACTCAGCTATCACTTCTTATATCTCAAGTATTTTTTTCTTTTCTCTTTGTTAATTAGAAGCTTTTTCACTTGGCAATACTAGGGTGATTTGTGGAGCAGCATTCTGTCTGGAGAAAAAAAAAGTCAGTTTTGTTCCTCCCACTACATCATCAGAAATGAGACCAAACATCTTGAGGCACCAAAATCCTTGCAGCCTGAGCAGTGACTCTCACAAACTACCAATCAAAATGCAGGAAATTGTGACGTCACTAGTAACCAGGGGGAGCCAGTCTCTACTGCTTCATGTAAAAGTGAAACCTGGCAGTGAGAAATGGTTTTCATTGGTTACTAGTGATGTCATAGCCAGTGTGGTATCAGTGTTGATGTAGTGGGAGGAACAGAAATGAAATTTTTTTCTCCCCCAGACAGAGTGCTGCTCCACACCTCATCCCAGTACTGCCAGGTGAAAAATCTTCTAATTAGCGAACAGAAAAGAAAAAAATACTTGAGATATAAGAAGTGATAGCTGACTACATGTGAAAGTTACAATTAATTGCAGGCAGTTTCCTGGCAGTACAATAGCTCTTTAACTTATGCTACAGCTGCACATGTAGCTAAATACCCAGATAAGAATGAGCACCTTTTAACCTTTATGAGGACTGACAAAGTCTGCCCCAAATCACAGGGGGGCGATTTTAATGATTTGTTGATTATCAGAGATGCCTTTTGGATCATAAAGTTAAATGCCACAAAAAATAAAGGTCTCAATTCAGGTTTTGAATTCAAACACTTTTTGGGCAAGAAGAAAAAGTAGTGATATCTGTATATCTAGTACTACATGATGTGATTTATGAGAATGTCAGAATTTACCCTTTTTTATATCTTCATTATTAATTCTATACAAGACAAGTACTGAAGAAGGATATGTATTTTGGTTTGTGATTTTCACCCCTTTCTCCCCCCCATCGCTGTTTTGTTTTATGTGAGTCTTGCCCCCCCTCCTATTTGCTTTGTCCCTTATTTTTCTTTTATGTATCAAGATATATGTATCAATTTTAAGTGCTGCTTGCCATAATTAATATGGATTTTCATATTGTTGCTGTGATTTTTTGCTGTGGCGAATACATTATGTACCGCACTTTAAATAGTGGAAAGAAGGTAACTGGTGTTTAATTCTATTTAATTGATGTGTTTATTTTGAGCCAATCATATCTATGGCTGGCTCCGATGTCATCATGACGGTTTCTGAAATGTTAGTATTTAAATAGCCATATGAAATTGTGATTTTTAGCATTTAAGAAAGGATGTTTGAACATCCAAAATGTGTCAGGCAGATTATTGTCTCTTTTATGTCTTGCTATTAAATATTTTTTATACTTTGAGACTGGTGCCCGTGTTATTTTTTGGTATGCGAGTGCTCTGCTTTTTGTTTTGTATGCCTTGCTAAAGTCCAGATAGGCCACATCCACTGCCTTCCCTGATCTAGTTTTCTAGTCACCCACTCAAAGAACTCAATCAGATTCACCTGGCATGACTGACCCCCCTCCCCCATATGGATCCACATTGCCTGTGGTCTTACAGCCCATTGGATTCAAGATACTGTATCAAGCTTTCCTTTGACAGTGTTTCCATTAATTTCCCCACCACTGAGGTGTGGCTCACTGCTCTATAGTTACTAGTCTCTCCCTACTGCTGCCCTTATGTAGAGGGACCAGGTCTGCCCTCCTACAGTCCTCCGAAACCATGCCTGATTCCAGTAAGCTGTTAAATATGGCTGATAGTATGGCAGCCTGCATCTCCCTGAGCTCTTTCAGTGTCCTTGAATATATTCCATTTGGTCCCATAGCCTTGCCCACTTTTGGGACTTTTTCCTCTGAAATTGGACTTCAGTCCACCTCCCCTCCGCCTTTGTTCCAGCTAATCACTGGTGGACCCCCCTTCAGTGTGAAGACTGAGCAGATGTACCTGTTCAGAATGTCTGCTTTTTCTTGGTCCTCTGCTGCATGGTTACCCTCTGCTGCCCCCCCTTATCCACACTATCCCTCCCCTTTCTTTCCTCTTCTCACTTATGTACCCGAGTAAAGTCTTAACCACATTTGCTAACCCACTGGCTATCTTTTCCTTAGTCTGCACTTTTTATCCTCTCACTGCCTTGCCTGTTTCCTCTGTTTTACCCAGTACATCTACCTGACTTCCTCCCTCTGCATTTCTTTATAGCCCCTGAATGCCACTCATTTTTCCTTCACCACAGTGGCTATCTCTCTAGAGTACCATAACAGTCTTTCTCCTTTTGCTTTTACTCTCTTTATGCAGAGGCTGGTTTCCTTAATTATAATCTCATTTTCCCTTCACTGTACCTCTACCCCTTCCTAACATCCCCCAACCTCCACTAAGCAGTTTCCGAAGCAGTCTCCCAATTTTCCCCTCCTAAAGTCCATGACTCTTGCTCATGAGTGGTTTGCCTCTGCTCCTGTCATGATATTAAACCATACTGTAGAGTGATCACTGCTATCTAGGGGACTGCCCACAGTGATGTCTGCAATGCGGTCCCTGTTTGTGAGAACCAGGTCCTGTACTGCCCTGCCTCTAGTGGGTTCTTTGACTAGCTTCCTGAGAATGGCTCTTTGTGAGGAGTCAAGGATGGCCTTGCTCCTTGCCGAATCTGCAGCTGGAAGGCTCCAGTCCTCATCTGCAGATTAGAGTCACTAACTAGCAGCACCATCCCCTTATTTACCATCCTGATTATGTCCTCCCAATGTGCCTTATTCATCTTCTCTCCCTGTACTGGAGTCCTGTATACCACCCCTGTACAGATAGCAGCCCAGCACCTCTATGCAGGATGACCCAAAACACTTCCAGTCCTTTCTTCTCCTCCAGGTGCCCCTGCAATTCCATAACCTTGATTGACACCTTCATATGTAGTACATCCCCTCCTCTTCCCCTTCCCCTATCTCTTCTGAACAGAAAGTAGCCTGGTAGGTCCACATCTCAGTCATGGTTGTTAATGCACCATGACTCCATTATTGCCACCAGATCCAGGCTAAATTTTTCAATTATGGCCTCCAGGTTTGGATTTTATTTTCCCTGACTCCTTGCATTGGCGCACATGGCATTCCATACATAGAGCATCAAACCGACTTCTAGTAACTCCATACTGCATGAGCCAGTGTGTTTCTGCTGCGGGCCTCTTCTGGCCTAGTGAAGGTGTGCCTTTGTATTCTTCTAACTTCCTCCATTGCTGGGTTGTCCCATGCCAGAGTTCTCCCCTGACCTAGAGGGGGGAGTATCTATAGAGAAACTAGTGTTGGCTGGAGTGGTCCTTACAGTATGTTAGTGGGCTGCTGGCATTGGGGTAATGATGGCCATCATTTGACATACTACTGCTACATCAGCCTTTCCTGCTACCTTCCATTTCAGATGTCCCGAGCATCGAGTGTAAACCTAGGTCACCTTCATGCCATAGTGAGCCCACATCACTTGCCAAGGAGTTGGCCCACTTTTATAATTTAATGAATGCCTTTAAAGGGATATTTCAGTATTCAAGAAAACATTTTAAGATACAGTATTCAGAAAAAATAATCATCTTCAGTGTAATTTATTTTTTGTATTTATCGCCTCATATTCTTATTTACTGGGAATATTTACACGTCTTTTTCCACCAGACTTCATCTCATCCACATGATTTTCCCTCACAGTTCTGTGTGTAATACTGTCTGTTGCTGTGGAAATGATTATTCTGTCACATTAGATTATGAGGTAGAAGCAAGAGGATGAGATGAAATCTCATACACCACTATGCCAACAAAATCACTCTGCTGCCCCTGGATCATTTGCACAAGTTTTGTAGGTTCATTCTCTCCTCTGAATGGTTTATCAATCACTGTCTACTGTAGGATCAGCTTAAGTGGCTGAGTCCCCCAAGTAGGTATGGCTACCCCTGGCTTTCTTTGCTGTACAGCTGTGTACAAGGCAAAGTCCCAGATTATTTCCTAACTCACCTTATGTAGTTGAGCATTGCCTCCTCACTCTGTTCAACATCAGCACTTATCTTCTCAGTTCCTTGGGTGAAGCATAACTTTGGTAGAAAGGCCTTGGCATTTTCAGCATCAGATACCTGGAACAAACTTCCTCTCAAACTGAGGATTACTTTTAGCTTACATGTGTTCAGGTCTAGTCTTGCCCACTGTTTTAGAATACACTGTATTAGTTTTGGTTCAGCAAAAAACCTCATCCCATTCCCAACCATTCCATGCTCAATTATTGCAGCATGAGGTCCTCCTGGTGTGGGTTAGGGAGCATGGAAATGCTTAATTGAGGACAGAGGAGACTGAGTTTATCAGATGGTTAAATGCATGGTGTCAGAAGGAGGGGTACAGTTTTGCAGAAGACTGGGATGCTTCTGGTAGGTGAGGCCCTTCAAGAAGGGTGTTGGTCTTTACCTAACAGGAGTGGAGACAAATGTTTTGGAGAAGCAGTTTGATGTCTACATTAGGTGGTGGCTTAACTGACTGTTGGGGAGTCTGATGCTGGGGGAGCCACTGAGGAAGGAGAGCAAGTGGGAAACTTAGCTAGGGGTTCCCAGAAATGGGGATTAGGAACATTGGAGAGGGAATCCGCAAGGTGAGAGTTCATGATAGGCTAGGAAAGGAGGCTTTTATTTTGTAATAAATTTACGGGGTTTTTTTGTTTGTTAATCTATACTCCCTATTCCTTGTATGTACAAGTATACACCGTGCTTTCATCCCCATTACAACATGTGGGGCCAAGATGCACTATGCCTGGCTGGCCTGATCCTTGGGCACATAGGACAGTGCAAGGGGAGGGGCCAGCAGGGGGTTCAACCTGGGCCAGACTGTGGCTTCTACTTGGAAGCTGCACCTGGTCTCACAGTTACAGGTGTAATAAATTTGGGCTCAAACTTCTCAAATTTCCAACTAGGTACTGGCACAACTGATTCCACACAATCTAAGAATCCAAGCACCCTTAACAGAGAAGGTAAGAATGGAGATGGAAGTTGAGCAGACAGATTTGGGCTACACCCGAAACATGAGATAAAGAAAAAAAAACAATATAATTAAGTGTTTTACAACTATAAATAACTGCTGCTTTAACCAGCCATTGTTTCCGTTTTATTTGAAATACTTTTACATTTTTACATAAATTCCCACCCCTAACTTGCAGTTCATAAAACCATCAAACCCCCAATCCCAATATTTATCTAAGTCTCCCATCCATTTTACATCCCTCCACTCAAGTTCATCAATGGTTAATGTATCCTTTCCCTGCTTGATGTTTAAATCCTAGTCATTTCTGTCCCCTCCCCAGCTCATTAAACCCTGTCCCAGTCTTGATGTATGAAACAAATTGGATTATTATTTGTTTTGGAGAGGGTCCCATAGTGTGGGCCAACAATCAGCAGATACATAGAAAACACATTAAATTATTGCCTGTTCTGGAGAGGCTTCCTTAGTGTGGGTCCACCATCATTGGATACCTAGAAAACAAAATTAAATAGGTTCAGGGCAACACAAAGAATCTTTAGTAAAAAAAAAAAGTTTTTAAATTATTTATAATTCAAAACTAGATACTTATCTAGTAGTAAGTGCTGATTTCCAATTAAACCTGTAAACAAAATGAACCTTAGATTAGATACTAATTCCAAGAAACAGAGTTAAAAAGGCTGGGGAAATTAAAAATACTAAAATTAGAGTGAAAAAAATGTAGGAGAACTGGAGAGTGAATAGAAAATAAAGAGACTAGACAATGTAGGATTACTAACAGATAGTACCCTTAGAAAGTGTTTTTTTTTATTTTAATATGAATTCTCTGGTGGAATAACATAGTAGTTAGTTTAGTTAATATTTACATAGTCCCGATAGTCCAGTGGCATTTTAAAACAAAAACTGGTGACCACTCCCCCCTCATGTAGTTGCACACAACTAAGTGATGAGCAGCCCCAATTAGTGGGGCAAGGCGAGTGCATCGTATTCCCATTTGGGTGACCTGGCTTCACTGAACTAATCCACCAACCTGCTCTAATTCACTGGAGCCATGGAAGCACTAAAGGCAGCTGTCCCAGAAAGAAACTTGAAATGATGGGGAAGAGTAAAAAGAAAACAAGTATCCCTCTCACGCCTATTTTTAAAATGTTAGGTTATACCATACATGGAGAACACTCCCCCTTCTTTGTTTTTTCTTCCCACCCATCATTTCACATTTCTTTCTGATAATCCCTTTTGCTACCACACTTTTTAATTTTCCTTCTTTAACTTCAGATCCCCCATGCATTTTTACTGGAATGTGATTTTTTCTTTATTTTTTATTGCTATTCTCTTTTTGGTATGCTGGCTACCGACCAGAGGGCACCCTCAGCCCCGTCCCCTGACATCCACCGTCAAGCACTGACCTGGCCCCAGGGCTTACACCACCTGGCAGGGCCAGCACAGTTCCCCAACCCCCAACGGAGACTGGATTCAAAGGGCCAGTGCCATGGCTGGCTGGGGGAGGAGCCTGTGAGGCACCCTCCACCATTTTGCTGTGGCAATTGTTTTTATATTACTCCCCTGGAGTCAAGGTGTGCAATGACACCTGTGGAGTGGAGTGTGTATGCCTCCACACATACTTCCTCCCAAGCATCTGCCCCCACTCCACCCCTGTGTACAGCATGGCAGCCTATGTCCCCCAGCCTCTGCTAGGGAGCAGAAGGGCTCTGACAGCTGAAAACCCCCCTTCCTGGAGAAGGAGAGAAGTCCATCGGATGCTCAGTCCTTCTTCACCCCTGCCAACCTCCAATGGCTCATGCTCATTCCCGAACACAGGTCGCCGGTGTTGCGCGAGGTAAGGCGTCCAGCACCTCGGCCCTCAGCACCACCAGACCAGTGGGGATGTGATATTTTGGGATATATATATATATATATATATACATATTTATAAATATTATAGTGGTACAGTCATGCCACTATAATTAGGGTTCAGTGGTCAGTTAAATACTAAAGTCAAAAGTTTGGGCGTCAATAACTTTGGACCCATTCAGTGGATTTGCCTGTAATTTGGTACACACGTTGGGGCATAGTAGATCTTTTGATCTGCCAAATTGCACTTCAGTCAGAGTGCCAGTCTTTGTGTATGAAAGTGCTGAAAAATGCAAAATTATCCATTTTTTGGAGGCACCTTTTGGCATTCTAAATGTGGTCCTGCACTGCCATTGTGTGGTGTGCTGCTCTGCAAGATGGCTAATTTGAAAGAGCCTTGGTGGCCGAACATGTCACTTTTTGTTTGGTGAAATAATATTAAGGCATTCAAAGGTTATGGCACTTTTAAGTTCCCATTATAAGTCAATGGGAAAATTTATATGTATATCTTGCGATCCAAAAATGGGGTTCTGGTCATCTCGTCCCACCTGGCAGTCAAAGAATTTGCAGCCTCGCAGTTTAAGAATCTTTGTCCCCAAGGATTTTTTGAAATTCTTTGATTGCAAGGTCTGCCATCTTGTTTTCAATTTTCTGATAGCACAAATACAAATATCTCGGCTCAGGGGTCACTTCTGAAGTAAAACTTTGATGGGTTTTACTCAGGGGACCCCGATCTATTGAGCCATGGCTTTGGTTCCATCCAAATCAGTCTAAAAATAGAGTTTCCAGCTTTTTTAATCTTTGTTTGTGGTTCGCTAATGATCTTTGATCACGAGTCTGCAAATTATTTGTTCACGAGAATCGTTGATCGCAATCATGCATCGCGAGCAAGGGACAAGATGGCCAGATTTAAAATTTAATTTTTGTAGCCCAGGGGTGTCCTATTATGTTATTTAAGGGTGGGTTTCACTCAGGGGGCTAAGCTCTCCATCATCTGAGTACACAAATAGTTATTTTCATTATCCCTGGTAGTCTAGCGGCCCCCTCTCCATCATTGTAATGTAGATAACCATGCTTCTATCCCTGGTAGTCTAGTGGCCCCCCCAATGAGTATATTATCAATATGTTTATTTTCTACCCCTGGTAGTCTAGTGATCCCCTCCATATGTGTTTATTTGTTTATTTTACAAATATCCCTGGTAGTATAGAGGCCCCCCTCTTGATCTGTACTTTATGATTGTTATTATTATTAACATCCCTGGTAGTCTAGCGCCCCCCCCCATCTTAATAAAATACATTTGGATTTTAAATGTCCTGGTAGTCTAGTGGCTCCCCACTCCCCCACCTAGTTGTGCCATCCCGCCTAGCACCCCCAACCTTCCCCAGCTGGCAGCTGGCACAGCCCACTCTCACCTCCACTTGGCGGAGACCGTTGTGTTTTATGAGGCGCTAATGGAAAGAGGTGCTCTGAAATACTTCTGAGCACCTCTTCCTCAGCATTCATACAACACACAGTTGGCAGCTGGCCATGGAGGTGAGAGGTGGGCTGTGCCAGTCACTGGCTGGGAAGGGTGGGGGTGCTGGGTGGGCTGGCATGGCTGGGTGGGGGTGGGGGCCACTACACTACCAGGACATTTAAAATCCAAATGTATTTTATTAAAATGGGGGCACTAGACTACCAGGGATGTTAATAACACAACAATAATAAAGTACAGATCAGGAGGGGGGCAACTAGACTACCAGGGATATTTGTAAAATACATAAATAAACAAACATGGGGGGGACCACTAGACTACCAGGAATAGAAAAGAAACATATTGATAATATACTCTTGGGGGGGGCCACTAGACTACCAGGGATAGAAGCATGGTTATGTAGATTACCATGATGGGGAGGGGACCGCTGGACTACCAGGGATTATGAAAATAACTATTTATGTATTCAAATGAGGGACAGCTTAGCCCCCTGAGCAAAACCCACCCTTAAATAACCCCTGGGCTACAAAAATTGAATTTTATATCTGGCCATCTCATCCCTTGCTCTTTGTTCATGAGCCAGCAATTTCTTTGACCGAGACTCTGCAAATTCTTTGATCGCGAGATTCTTTGATCGCGATCATGCATCATGAGCAAGGGACGAGATGGACAGATAAAAAAATAAATTTTTTCAGCTCAGGGGTGTCCTAGGAAGACAAATGAGGGTGGGTTTTACTCAGGGGGCTTTGTTCTGATGAACAATGGTGGTGGTTTACCACAATTATGTGAAGTTTGTGAATTACACAACTTTTAATTCTTTGGTTGTGACCCTGCAAATTCTTTGATCATGAGTCTGCAAAGTCTTTGATCGTGTTTCTTTGATCTCGATCGTGTATCATGAGTGAGGGATGAGATGGCCCAGTTTAAAGTTCAATTTTCTCAGCCCAGGGGTGTCCTAGGAAATCAAATGAGAGTGGGTTTTACTCAGGGGCATTGTTCTGTTGAACCATGGTGGTGGTTTACCACAATTCCATCAATTTTTTGATTTATAAGGTTTTTAAATCTTTGTTCATGACCCTGCAAATTCTTTGATCGTGAGATTCTTTGATCACCATCTTTGATCACGAGGGAGGGACAAGATGGCCAGATTTTTTATAATGGAATAGATAGGGAAATTTTAGTAATCTTTGATATTGAATACCTTGGAAATGGTTTGGTCTTTTGGAGGGAAGAAAGACAACATCCCACAGATCTGCCTTTTGGTGCTTTGGTCAAAAAATAGTACAGGATGGCAAAGTTACGGAACTATGAAGTTGGCACTTTTCCTCATAGGATAACATTATGGCATCAGCTGCATTACAGGAATTCTTTGCTGCCCTGCGGCAAAATAACGGTTTGGTCGTTTGGGCTGAAATTTGGACAGAAGAAAGACATAATCCCACAGATGTGCCATTTTGGTGTTTGGTGAAAAAATATTACAGGACAGCACAGTGACGGCACTCCAAAGTTGACACTTTTTGCCATAGGATAACATTATGGCGTCCGCCGTGTCTTTTAGGGTCTGTATCTCGGGAATGGTGGGAGATACAGACTTTTCATCACAAAAATGCTTAGCCCCCCAACTAGTGGCTAAGTACAAAACTAGCCAGGAAAGTCATAATTCATACGAAATGTTACTTATTTTTCTACGTCATACAATTTAGTATTCCAAGTCCTAATTTTCTGCTCCGAGGTCAATTATTATGCATACATTCTTTGTTTTCAATGTGTTTTTTCAATACACTTCTTTGGGAAAAGAAGGGTGTGCCCTTTCGTTACTGTGCTAGTTAGCATTTCTAGTTGCGCTTCCGTTAACATTCGCATCACCGTTCCCCTCTACGCCACTGTGTGCGTTACGCTTTGTGTTTCCGTTTGCCCTTGCATTTCCATTTTGTTTGGCGTTATTGTTGCTGTTACCATTACCATTTGCATTTGCAGTATCAGGACCATGCCCATGCACATTACGGTTTGCATTTTCGTATGCCCTTGCATTTCTGTTTCTGTTGGTTTTATTGTTGCTGTTACTGTTACCATTTACGTTTACAATTGCGGTACCATGACTGTGTGTGTGACAGTTTGCATTTCCATATGGACTTGCATTTCTGTTTCTGTTGGCTTAATTGTTGCTGTTACCATTACCATTTGTGTTTACAATTGTGGTTCCATGACCGTGCGTGTGACGATTTGCATTTTCATATACGCTTGCATGTCTGTTTACTTTGGTGTTATTGTTGCTGTTGCTGTTACCATTTGCATTTACAATTGTGGTACTGTAAACATGTGTGTTACTAGTTGTGTTCTGTATGCACTTCAGTTTCTGTCTCTGTTTATGTCACTGTTTGCTTTGGAGTCACTTTGTGCTTTCATTTTTATTTCTGTTTTTTTACCATTTACGTTTGCATCACCATGTGCATAACCCTTTGTGCTTGCATTTGCGTTACACTTACTGTTACTATAGTCACACAAAATCACATAGTTGGAGCATGGGGCCACCAACTTGCGCAACTTTCTACTTTTCTATTCTTTCTTAAAAAGTATGGAAATTCTATGCAAAAAACTTAATTAATGCATCAGTTAGGTTTCTTCTACAGTGACAAAAGTGAGGAAATTCGACATTAGAGTTCCCACCATTGCACCCCACCCCCACCCTGCTCACAGCAACAGGCATCGGGGATTGTGCGTTAGATCGTCGGTCTCACTCACCCCATTCTCCTACACTGTACCACCTCAGTTTGTTTAAATATTGGATGGGGTGAGAGTTAGGACCAATGACCCCAATGCACACCCCGATGCCTGTTGTGTAGGGGTATGTGCACATTTTTTGGCTGCCCAGTATTGATGTCACCATAGCATCCTCACTGCTCTTTAGTGCTGGCTTTTTCAGTTCAAGATTAGTAATAGCAGATTTGATCCCATCATTTAGTCACACCATTGCATTATTTAGTTCTGTTTCAGAGGCTGCAAAACTCACCAGCAACTGTGACGGTGATCTGACTGCATGCAAAATGGGGCATGGATCCGCCAAATCTGTAGATTTTTTGGATACCTCAACTTTGGTTGCCACCTTCTCCAGGGATTAAACATCCATGGTTGAGGCCCATAAAACAGTACTGCCCTCAAAAGTGTGATGATAAATACTCATCAAGTAACTTCTTGCCAAAGGATGGTTTCTGGTTTAATTATGAGCCTTGATGTAAGGAAATACAGGTTGAAGCAATTCACTCAGAGAAGTCAATTTCTTTCTACACTTATTGATGGCAAGAGGAACAGGCCAACTGGTATTTTTTACAATGTGGTCAGTACTCTTCATGTGGACTATTTATGCTGGAGGGATACTGTCTCCCTGGAGATGTATGAATGACTAAATGGGTCCTTCAATGTCAGATTGCTAGCATCTAGGATGACATTTCTTCTACCACATCATTTCTGTATGACAGGAACACAGCTGGTGTGTTTGAAGACTGTGACTTCCTCGACTAAGTTTTGCCAGTTAGATGAATGAGATGGCATGTGGGTGATCCTTGTTTTTTACTCCAGCATCTGCAGACTGGACCCTGTTCTTCATTAGCTACTAAGGCTGTGATGGCGGCTTTGACCACAGTCTTTGCATGTATCATCAATGTATCCTTGAGTGAGAGTCTCTTCTCTGCTCCTCTGAAGTGGGTGGTGTTGAGACCATTGTTCAAGAATCCCTAAAGACCTGGAAAAAGTATAGCCCTATTTCCAACTTGCCATTTCTGGCCAAAATAATAAGGCAACTGATTGTGAAGCAGCAAACGGATCACATAAGACACATTTTTAAGCCATTTGAATCTGGGATTAGATGGCACCATAGCACTAAGACAGCTCTTGCTTGGATTCACAACATTCTTTACTTAGCAAGTAATTGGAGATAAATTCCCATTCTTATTCTCTTCAACCTGTCATTTGCCTCTGACACTGCTAATAAGTAGTAGGTGGTTGTTAGACCACAGGCACATGGTAGACTGTTGGGTACTGTGTGCTTATGGCTTCAATAATTTCTCTTGGACCAACAACAATTAGTACTAATTGGAACCTTCCAGTCAAAACTCATTACCCTGAATCATGGTGTGCCTCAAAGGTCTGTCTGAGCTCATATATTGTTGCCAGTGTACATGCTTCAATGGGGCAAGATCATTAGGCAATATAGTAGAGGATTTCATGACCATACTAACGATTCCAGCTGTACCTGTTATTATGTGCCTGTCAAGAGCACCTCAGTATCATTGCTTGAACATCAATTGACTGATATCAGAATTTGAATGGCCTCCAGTTGTATGGCACTTAATCTAAGAAACTTATATGTGTTGCTGCTTGACTTGGATTGACATTTTCTGCACTGAAGTATTGCCTCAAGTTTACTTGTATTTGATGGTGTTGACTTGAGGTAGTTCTGCCAATATAAAGTCTGGGAGAAGTGTCTGGTGAGAGTTTGACATAGACAAGGGCTTCTTTTTTCATCTAAAAATCATCTCCGGGCTGTAACCTCTCCTTGATCTTATTGATGTACAGTATGCATGAATGCACTATACAAGGGCTTGCCTTGTGGACTGATTAAAATCAGCAGCCAGTGCGGAATGCAGCAGCTAGACTTCCCACCTCTGCTAGGAGGTGAGACTCCAACTACCAGTGTACACTCTTCTGTTGCTGCCTGTTAAACACAAAATTGACTACAAGGTTCTTTTAATTGACATATACCTGTAAGTTCCAAAATCGATCGGGATCCCACTACCCTTACTGAAAAAAATTAGAGGTTTATAACTTATTTAATTTATAAGAATAACATAAGAAAATGGACTTAGTGTCAAAGTTACTTAAGTTCTTTGCATAACTGTGCAAGAATTTTATCAGATTCTCAAACTGCCATTTTTCTTCCATGAAACAATGCAAGTTTATTGCAAGTACATGCATGGTTTTTGCAAGATTACAATATAAGTGTTAACATTAGCCAAGAAATCTGTAAGTTTAAAATGTAGTGTGATACAAAATAGTTATACTCACATGTTTCTTAATCTTGGCTAGTGTAAGCACAGTTTTTTTCTTGCACTAGTCTCACAAACATGTATACACATTTGTAAGAAGAGTGTAAAACAATCCTGTGCCTTCACTAGTCAAGAAACAAGCAAGTATAAAATGTAGAGTTTGAGGATAACACCTTGTAAGATTTTGCAAGGAAGATTACACTACTCTGTATAAATACAGGTAAGAATGTATGTCTTCATAGTGCTGGTATGAATCTTTAGAAACAATATGAGTAGTAAAAAGTTGCATGCTCTTCAGTAAAAATGTTTTTAAAATTCTACTATTCAGGTACTGTTCAGTTAATATTAAATACATCATTCTTAGAGTTCTCCTGAAAACAGGGTATTAATCACTTAGAGTTTAATTACTTTTGTTTTTTATTCCCCACTTGGATTCATATATGTATATAACTACATCATAATTAGTCATGGTAATGAATGTAAGATTATTTCTTGTGTATCCGTTGATATACTTTTTTTGCAAGACACTTGAACAGCATAGTGCCTGTGGCTCATTAGGTTGTGCATCCTCCTCTGGATACAAAAGATTTCAGGTTCTAGGCCCACTTCAAGATATAACAGCAAGACATAGTGCAATAACCCCACATACTATTTTTCTAGCATTTCATGATATTGGCAAATAAATTTTCTTACATGAAGCAAGGAATTATTTTTGTATGAATTTTTCATGCAAGGAAAATGCAACAATTCTTACATATTCCTTGCATGTAATTCTTAACATAAAAACTTAGATAAAATCTGCATGTTGTTTGCATATGCCATCATATATCATTTCATGTTTACCAGTCAAAATAATTATAAAGTTCTTGCCTTTTTTTTTGGTAAGTTTATTTCTATGACCTCCTTACACTGCATTCCCTGGACAGAACTCTTATTCCTAGGGACAGAGGTTACTTCAGGTTCCCCATCTGTCTTGAAATATTTAGGAGTCCAATTTGTTGCAGCAGTAGCCCTTAACATTTGGAGTGCTCATTTAGTTGATATCCATCTGAACCCCTCTTTTACAACTTTGAAAGGTAAAAGTAGACTATACCCACTAAATCAGTCATTCCCTTGCATTTCATAGATTTGATAGTCTTATTTTGCAAATTAATAGAATATATTTACTTATTTATTGGCTCTCATGATCGCTGCCTCACACATTAATTCTGCACTTGATGGTTTTGCAGTTTTTCACAGTTCATTGCTGTATTTGCTGTTTGTTGGTTTCTTTTTTGCAGGGGACATGTTTCTCCTCCTTGTTTTTTGCTTGTTTTTTTGTACATCTTCCCAAGTTAGACATGTACTCTAAAGCCTCAGTCTCAGTGCAAGATGTCATGGTCTGCATATCCTTATGTAAGCCTAGCTGACAAGGGTTCATCAGAGCAGACATTGCCTTTA
Organism: Neoceratodus forsteri; assembly: GCA_016271365.2. NCBI lineage: Eukaryota > Metazoa > Chordata > Ceratodontiformes > Ceratodontidae > Neoceratodus > Neoceratodus forsteri. The sequence continues at coordinate 589,467,393 of CM028133.1, read as the reverse complement.
AATAGGCTTGTATGTCTGATCAAGTGTAAGCTGAGACATGTGTTTAATCTTGTTTGGACTCCACAGTGTAGTGTAGTCATTATATTAGCCATGTACCACATCAAAAGACCAAAGAAGGGTGAGATTAACAACAGGACAAACCCTGTAGCTAGAGATGTAGTGAAGTTTTACTCCGAGGGTGCATATGTCTTGAAGTCACAAATTTTGTCCCATGGAGCACTTCAGGTGATGATTGAAAATTACCTGAAATTCACCATTTGTGACTTTGCCTTGCTTTGGAGGGTTTTAAGTGCAAATTGCATAAAAAAAAAACAAAGCAAGCAAAGGTTACAATGGTGAAACCCGTTAACACTACCCCACATTCCATTCCAGTCCCTCTGCAATGTCACTTATAAAGACATTAAAAAGGACCGGCCCCAGCACTGAACCCTGCAGTACCCCACTAATTACCCTCCTTTCTTCACTGTGGACTCCATTTATTATTACCTGCTGTGTCCTGTTGTCCAGCCAGTGTTTTACCCAGGCTACCACCCTGGGACCCATTCCCAGGCTGCCTAATTTGTTTATTAATCTTTTGTGTGGGACTGTGTCAAATGCCTTGCTAAAGTCTAGGTAGGCCACATCCACAACCCCTCCCTGGTCTACTACTTTGGTCACCCAGTTAAAGAAATCAATTAGATTTGTCTAACATGACCTTCCTGCTGTGAATCCATGATGCCTTGGGTCCTGTGTCCCACTGTCCTCTAGGTACTCAACAGTTCTTTCCTTCAGAAGTGATTCCATCATTTTCCCTACCACTGGGGTCAAACTGACAGGTCCGTAGTTTTCTGCCTCTGTCTTGTTCCACTTTTGTGAAGGAGAAGCATAGAAACATAGAAACATAAAATTTGATGGCAGATAAGGACCACTTGGCCCACCCAGTCTGCCCAATTCCCTACCTACTGGATAAGTTGCCGATCCTAGTTAACCAGCAGCCTACTTCTTCCTACCCCCACCCCCTAGAATTGCCTTATGACTGTCCCATGCATGCTTGAATTCCACCACTGATTTTGACTCCACAACCTCCTCCGGAAGGCCGTTCCATGCATCCACAACCCTCTGTGAAAAATACTTCCTAAATTACCTCTGAGCTGCCCTCTCTATCTTCAAATTGTGCCCTCTTGTTCTTGCACACCTCTTTTTTGAAAGATGCTACCCTCTTGGACTTTGTTGATTCCCTTGAGGTAGTTGAACGTTTCTATCATGTCCCACCTCTCCCTCCTTTCCTCGAGGCTATACATATTAAGCTCCTTGTCTCTCTTCATATGTCTTCCGGTTCAGACCTGCACCATTTAATTGCCCTCCTCTGGACAGCTTCCATCCTGTCTATGTCTTTTGCGGAGATTGGGTCTCCAGAACTGCACACAGTACTCCAGATGGGGTCTCACCAGCTGTCTGTACAGAGGATAATAACTTCCTGTTTTCTACTGGTGATGCCTCTCCCTATGCATCCCAGTATCCCCAACCCTCCTTGCTGCCCTCTCACATTGCTTGCCCACCTTTAGGTCATCTGATATGACTACCCCCAGGTCCCTTTCCATTTTTGTTGTTGTTAGTATCTCACCCCCCATTGTGTACTCTTCCCCTGGGTTTTTGTTTCCCAGGTGCATTACCTTGCACTTCTTAGCATTGAATCTAAGCTGCCATACATCTGCCCTCCTCCAGTCCTTAGGTACCACAGCATCCTCTGAATGATTTACTAAAAAGGTAGTCAGTGGTGTTACTAGTTCTTCCCTTATTTCTTTTAGAATTTTGGAGTGAATACCATCAGGCCCCATTGCTTTATCCACCTTCAGTTTTAAGAGTTCTTTCAGAACCCTTTCCTCTGTGAAAGGACTAATATCAACTCCCCCTATCCAGAGTGCTTCTATTGACTGGCTTAGGTATCTCCCCCTGGTTTTCCATTGTGAAGACTGAGCAGAAGTATTTGTTCAGTAACCCTGCTTTTTCACTGTTGCTCTCTGCCCAGCCACCTTCCTCTTTATTCAGCCTCAGTATCCCTGCCTTAGTCTTTCTTTGCTCCCTAATGTACCTGTAAAAGGTTTTATCTCCCTTCTTAACTGAATTGGTTATCTGTTCCTCGGTTTGGGCCTTTGTTATTCTGACTGCTTCCCTGCTTCCTTCTACTTTAACTGGTACAGTTCTCTGTCCTGCTCCAATTAGAAAGAATTCCTCAAAGTCTTTTCCCAAAAGCACTAGCCTCCTGTAGCAGAGCCCCCTACTGGCAACTGCACCAGACAGGGAAGACAATTGTGTCAAGTAGGGACTACTTTACTACTACATTTTTTTTTGGGGGGGGGTATTTTAAGATTTTATTTTTCAGTGTTGTACCTAACTGTTAACTACTGGAAAAAAACTAAGTTGATGACCATTTTCTAAGTGCAATAATACCCTCCAGGGTGGGTGGTACAGGTAATACCAGAACTTCCAGGGGCTATAATGCCCTCCACCTATGGCATCAGGCCTTGTTACACCCCTGGGCAGTCCAGTATTGCCCAATACTGCTCACCCTGTTGAGTATTATTGCTTGCTTAAAGTACAGTAACAGTAGGTATCTTTGCACTGCACAGTAGCATAAGCAAGGTGGGGAAATGATATCCAGGTTGACAGCACTAGTGCTCCTGTCCATCCAGCTGCAACATTGAGCAGAAGCAGGAGCTCACTTGCAGTATGTTCACCACAGCAGCTAGTCTTGGGAGCTGAGTGGCAGCATGCTGGTAATAGATTCTGCAGTTAGTTAGGGGGCACATCAGCAGAAGTTGGCAGACGAAGCTGGTCTGGGGACTCAGTGGCAGCAGATGGGTAGTGCAGAAGGTGGCAGCAACCACAGCCAGTCTGGGACAAGACAGGCCTGCAGCATAGTGTAAACACGCATTTGTCAATACTGAATGTTTGCTTGCATGGTATATGTGTCAGGGGTGTATTAAAGTTATGAGCCTGTATTAGCAAAATGCAACATAGCCTGATAACTTTATTGGGTTTTGTTTTGCCACATGTTCAACATAGCCTTCTTATGACCCCGCCTCATAAGCAATTGTGGAGAAAATGTTCATCTCCTCCCTGAAAGGTGGTTTAGTGCAGTGACTATGAAATCACCTTTCAGGATGCTGTGAGAACACATTTGAAAAATGACAGCTGTCATATCCATGAGGGGCTGTGAAGAAATGGCTATGCTGAAAATTTGGAGTCATAACACATGCAATCTGTGTTTATGTTTCCATCAACATCTACCTGAGCAGAACACCTAAATGTAAGTATGGAATGTGTGTGGGCATGGTAACATCACCCTGTTAACCTTGCATGTCTCAAACAATTACAGAAGTAGAAGGGTTAGTGAACTTTCTGCTCTGCCAAGCCTTCCTGAAGTCCTCACCAGCTACAAGCAGAAAGCGGTTACCAGGAAAGAGAAACAGCAACAGAGGTGGCTGTAATGACACGGACTCCCATTGCAGTCAATCCACACAAAGTAAGGTTAAATGAAGGGACTTACCTGCTTCAGGGTGCCTGGGTAGATGTCTAAAGTGGTGACGCCAAGGTACCTGTAAAATAAAACATATAAATGGTCACAAAGGATCCACAGCTGTTAGGGAGACCAGCAGGGCAGAAGGGATAGGATAGAAATAAAAGTAATACTCATCTGATTAAGGTAGAAGCCCTCATTTGATCAGACCTGCAAAATTAGAAAATAAATAGGTTAGTTAGATAAAAAAGCAGTAAGAAAGCAGAAGGATAGAAAAGGTAGTGAGGTTAGGAAAAGGGGGGCTCAGCTGGGTCTCTTTTCCCCAAGTGGTGGTTGAGTGGCCAGTAATTTATTTAGTAGTCAAAATGGGCTACTGAAGGCTAGTAGCCTTCTGTAGAAATAAAAGTACTATTGGTGGTCAGTGGGGCTTTGAAATGCCATATAAAGGGGGGTACAACATAAAGATAGCCCTGGTAGCTTAGTGGGCTAGCCCCGATGTTCTGAGGCCAGCATTTTTGTTAAAATACATTTTAAACCCTTCCTGAGTCTAAGATGGGCTTCCCTGAACCCTAGTTATGCTGTGGGCAGTGATGGGGGGTTATTTGTGGTGGCAGCAGAGCAGCAAGTTGGAGTGCTGGGCAGCCTGCCGATAGCATGACCCCACTCTACTGAGAGTGCCTTCTGGTGCTCTAGAACTCCTAGCCTGTACAGAGCTTAGGCTGTGGCCTACTCTGCAGGGGTGGGAGACAGGGAAAGGTGTGAGCCAACGGGAGATGGAGGAGGCATGTAATAAAAGTGCTTCCTCCCCACCTTCCTGATCGCCACTCTGGCAGCAAGTTTTTTTTAAATTAATGTATGCCATACAGGGCTTAAGAGGAGGCAGACGGGTCACAAATGAAGCCAGTGGAAGGTGGAGGAGGCCTGTTAGAAATCGACTCTTCCCCTCCCCTCCTTTTTGACCGCTGCTCCAGCAGCAATTATTTTTTATTAATTTATGCCCTGTTGGTACGGGGCTTAAGAGGAGGCAGATGGGGCATGGGTGTGGGGAGGTGGGGTGGGGTGCTCAGAGGGTAGATGGGGAAGGGGGGACCAGGGAGACAATGAGGAACCATTTTAATTTGTTACAGGTTAATGCAGTGGCAGTGTTAACTGTGTGGGATAAACGAGGGTTACAGGGAGGGAATGCATGGGGAGGAGTGCGGTAAAAGGAAGGAATATACAGACCGGAATGGGGGGTAAGAGTCCTTACCTGGATGACAGGTCTGTGAAGTCTCTGCCATCTAGCAGCCAGATCTTACTGAACAGCACTGCATTGCCGGAGGGGACAGCAGTCAGCTCCTCCTGGGTGAAAGTGGTGTGGAATTTAAACTTCTTTTTCATCAGGAAAGCCATGGAGGAGTTGACCAGGTCAGAGTAGGAAAGCCTGTGTCCCCCCACCAGGGTTTGGAGTGAGAGTCTCAGGATGCCTGTCTCAGGGTGCCAGGGAGGTGACAGCAGTTTGGCACCGTGGTCAGGGGTTCTGATCATATCTTCTCCAGCCCAGTGCCCGTGTCTCTCACTCTGATCCAGGGGGTGATTCCACAACAGCTATTTGGTACCTCAGTGATGGGAGCGGGGTAGTGCCGAGCCCCAGAGAGCATCTCCCTCCAGCCTGCTGCAATCAGTCCACCATCACTCCTGGCTACTCACAGAGCTGAGGCCACACTAGGGTGCAGGAGACTTGGCCAAAACAATTTGCCGACCTCCTGAATGTTGTGCTGCTGGATTTCATGCTCGGAGGTAACTGGAGCAAGTGGCGATCATGGCCCTGCGACAGCAGCCAGTTGCATCTATGTGCCCAGAGCAAGGACCCTTAGACTTCACTGCTAGAAAGATCCATATGGTTGGAGCAGTATCTTGAGTAATAGTAGCCTCCCACTGGCAGTGACCTGTGTGGTGATTTCTCTCCTGGATCAATGGGAGAATCTTCAGTGACTCTTATGCCTGTGTGCTGCAGATTTTGCAGGCAGCTCCCCTTGGAGGTCAGGCAGCCAATCACTTCCTTTCCAGTGATACAGCCACATTTTAGACATCCGTTGGAATGATTTAACTGCTTGGCCCCCACCCCATGGCACAAAAAGCTACAGTTGCAGATTACAGGTTACTGGTATCTAAAGAGGAAACAGAAGAGCAAGTAGGGGAATAAAATAATCAGCTCTCCTATAGTACCTGATCTCAAACAAAAATGCATCAAGTGGAAGAAAATGCAGCTTATTTAAAAGTAAGAAAGTAAGAATTTTGCTTTATCTAGTAATTGCAAAAAGCTGTGCTTACAAAGTGCTCAAGTCTCTTGATGTATTTTTGTGTAGGGTCTGGTGCTACAGGATGGGGATTATTTTTTTCTCCTGCTTGCTCTTAATGTCTCACATAAGAAACTAATGGCTGTGAATTGGAAAGACATTTGTCAATTTTTTAGGAGGAGAAATTCATCGTGCTTAGCCATGCCCCACCTGAAATTCAACAAGGATTCCAGTTGCAAGTAACTTTTATTTTACAGTGACTGTTTGAGTTTGTCATGCACAGGATTTACTTGAGGCTCCTGCTAAGGAATTGAGGATAGGGCTATTGTTCATTAGCGGCTTGGAGCAATACACATCAGAGGAAATATTAATATTCAAAGAGCAGACAGAACAGGACACTTACTTGGTGGCACTCTCCAGCCCTTTGATCCCTTGTCACTAGTGCATTTCTCCACAGGAAGGGATTGGTAATTCACTCTCTGTCTCTCTATTTGCCAAGTGTCCCTCTCGCTGTCACCCTGTTTTTCACAGTGCTCCAATGTGTGTTAGCCACTGTCATTGCCTCAAACAGAGAGAAAGAGCAAACCAGAGAAGGTCTACTACGCAACAGGCTCACCCGACCACTGAAAACATTGAGAGGATCCTACAGGACATTTGGAGTGTGCAGTCTGCCTGTCTACTGCCACTGATTGTTGTCAGGGGAGTGATGGGGAGGGGACCACAAATGTCTCAGCAGGCTGCTTGGTCTCTCCATCTCTCTCTCTCTCTCTCTCTCTCTCTCTCTCTCTCTCTCTCCTCTCTCTCTCTTCTCTCAAACTCCACATCAGATACACTGCAGCCTGCACTGCCTACCTCTCGCTTATGACTCCCAGGAATGGCTCCCATGACACTCTAACCTGTTAGGGGATCAAGGCTACAGTTCATGGCAACAGTTCAGCTCCAGGGGACAGGGACGGGGGGCAAGGACACTAGCTACTGGCAAACAGTCCCCTGCAGCAGCGCAAATGCTTTCCCAAATTACATTCAGGGTGTGTGATGAGGGGGTTGGGGAAGTAAAAGATGGGCAGAACTAGGTCATGGAAATACTGTTGTTGCGATTCTAGATAGCAGCATGTGAAAATGTCTGGTCAGTAAAATTCAAACAGATACACAAATGACAACACAGCAGACTGAGAAAAAAGATGGAGAACAAATACAATCTCTTCAAATGTCATTGCATTTTGTAATTTCTACTTTTATCATAGTATTACAGGAAATTATGCAAATACAGAGCGAGTAAGGAATGAAGCACATAGGAGATTTTAGCTACTGAGCCTAGTAAGACTGTTTCTTTAATTCATCTTATTGATAGTGAGCAAACACTAAGGTCAATAAAACAGAAATAATAGATTGTGAAGAGGACTGACAGAGTCAGTGATCAAGTGACAGCTAAAGGAGCAAGCATTTGTCAATGCTGATCATTCACTTGCAGGTATTTGCAGTGCTACTTGGTACTGGTAATGGCTTCAGAAAGCGAGGAGGCAGCAGTGAGAGCAGAGGGTACTGTGTGGTGGAAGCTGCACTGTAGATGCAGCAAGGAGCTACTAGTCAGAGAAGCCACTCCCATTGGCCTTAATGGAGCGGGGTAAGAGAGAGAGTACACTAGGTGGCAGGAGCAACTGACAGGTAAAGCTGTAGCACTGCTAATGTAGAAGCCCGGGGGAAGGACCAGGAGAGAGACTGTGGTGGGTGGCAAGAGTTGACAAAAACTGTAACTCTGGCCATGTGCATTGGAGTCAACTGAAATGCACATGGCTGGAGTTATGGCTACAGAAATAAATGAAGCGCTCTCTTATTGAAGCAGTTCATTTCTTTCAACTACAGAACATGCCACGTGAGCAAGCAGAACTACTGTCATGACCAGGGTCTACACTGCCAAGCTCATTGCAGTTTCAGCAGTAATTGGCTCGACAGTGATACACCTCTAAAATGCCGTTAGTAGCAAGGTGTTCCTTGCGCAAGCGTAAGTGAATGTAAAAAACAGCTGTTGTGATGTGGGAAGGATAATTGTCATCAAGGCCATCTGCAGAAAATCTTAATGCAGGCAGTCCCACAGACAATATCAGAGAGTCAAGTTCTGGAAAAATCAACTGCTGCTCAGAGCCACCGAAAGTGTTTCAGCCCAAGACCTGTTGGACCAGTTTAGTTTTACATCACTGCTTGTCACCACCAGTACCAGAAAAGCATCTAAATAACTGGAGGAAGGAATTTGGTTTTATACAACACCTTTCATGTAAACTGTATCACAAAGCACGTTACAATGCAGGGGAGGGAGGGAGGGGAAGTGAATGTTAAGGGACACAAGTAGGTTCATCAAACAGCACAAAGATAGATATTCAAAAAGCACAAATATAAGCTGGCCCGGTAGCGCTGAGGGTTGAGGTGCTGGATGCCACATCTCATGCCACGCTGGCGACCCATGTTTGGGAACAAGCCCAGGTCATCAGGGGTCAGCAGGGAGGGGAAAGGATTGAGCGTCCTAGGACTGCTCTCCTTCTCCAGGGAAGTGGGATCCCCCTGCTGCTGCAATGGTGACCTCTAGCGGAGGCTGGAGGCACTACAGTGCACAGCAGAGAGGTGCTGGGGATTGGAGCTGCGGTGGACGTCATTCAGGGGTGCACGGCAGTGTGCTTCAGCTGAGCTGGACGTCATTGCATGTCCAAACTTCGGGGATACACAGAACAGGGAAAACAATGGCGCCATGGATAGGCGATGGCACCAGTTCCCCATGCCCATCACTGGGCCTACCTTGACTGACCTTCCAGGTCCTCCATGGCCGATCCTACCCTGCAGCCAGAGTCTGTCTCTAAGAGTGCCCAAGAGGAGTAAGGCGACCCACCCTGGGAGGGTTACACCAGGGGTACCGGCTACAGGGAGGAGGGGGAGAGAGGATGTACAGCTTGGGGGGGGGGGCTCTGGCGGGCAGGACATGAACCTGGATGCCTGAGAGGGTTCCATGGGGCTGCAACTGGAGGGAAATAAAGTTGAAAAAAAAAAGCACAAATATGGATCACACAGAGGTTTAGCAGAGGGAAGTTAAATGACTTGCTTGGGATGACACAGTAAGTAAATGGCAGTTGTATTCAAACCTGTGTTTACAGGTTCAGGGCTCAGTGCTCTAATCAGTAGCCTAAGCCAATTCCCATAGTTTCCCAGTCCCAGGTTTATTGATCCATCCTCCCACAACACACATCATCATGACTCAAGAAGGGTAAGTGAAAAGGCATTTTTCAACAATGATATTGGTTAAACATTCCTAGACACCACCTCCACCAACACCCACTTGAAATTAGCAGGTAAGGGAATAATGTCTAATTCTTTTCTTTAAAAAGTGTCTGAAACTGCATCCTTGTTGTACTGTTTCCATTGCAGAAGCCTAGTGTGCTTAGTGGTTTGAACCCAGAGCAGTGAACATGGAAAGACAGGTTTAAATCCCACCATTGCCACTTACTATGTGATCTTCAGCAAGCCACTTAGCCTTCCTGTGCCTAACCGTGTCTCTCTTTCTGTTTGCTTAACCTTTCAGAACTTTCCTTAGTCTCCAACCATTCATAACTTGTAGAGCACTTGGGATACAGTATGCACTGAGGGGGATTTATTATTCATATCCTTGCTTAGTATGCAGGCATTACCTGAGTGTTGTAGACTGATCCAGATCTCCTGGCTAGATATGGCCTGAGGACTCACCTGACCTTTGTAGAGTACAGGAAGGGGTTAAATGAAATCTTTATTTCACCTGGCTAGCTGGTATACTTATGTTAAAGGCTGCCTGGTTCTGTACCCTTTCAAAAGCCTGCCTTTGCCATGAAGTTGCCAAGTGTTCGCCCTCGCCCTCTGCTCAGATCAAAGCAGCACCTAGACAATAGATCCACATATACATCTTGGGTTGGCACATTCCCAAACATTGACTCACTGACCCTGCTACCCAGCTAGCTTACAATGCACCTCCTGCATCTCCTGAGAATTTTCTAACTTATATTTGTGCCATTGTAGTATTTGAATACCCACCAAGGCTCACAGCTTATTAGTCATATTTATTTCTTACTTTAACATTTTTTGTTTACCTAGAAACCGAGAATCTGTTGGTAGAAAAAGGCCTATGGGTCCCTCATGCCTGCCCATCCCTCCCTAAGTAACATTGAATGAGAGATTCAAAAGGCCTGTTTACATGGCTGTCGTATTGCATTTGCAGCTGTGCCATGCTGTTCTCCGACCACCCAAGATCATTATGTCCTTTGTTCACACAGCACCTCTCAGCACCAATGTAAGCTGTGCTGGAGAGTGACCATCAGTCATAGGGTGGTCGGCAACTCAGTGATGTCTGTCCATGTGTGTTCGAGTGAGCAGCATAGCCTTTCCAATGGCTGCACATGCCGCTTGATTCACAATACATCCATACCCCTAAGCCAGCTTGGGGCGAGGATCAGAGAATGATTTAACAGGGGGAGGAGGGGGGAATCACAGGAGTGAGGATTAGGAAGAGCAAATGTGGTGGGTGGCAGGAGCCACCAGTAAGTAAAACCACACCATGGCCAGTGTTGAAGTGGGGGGGGTGCAGGGTGGTCACAGGAGCAAGGACTAGGGAGAGCGACTGCAGCGGGCAGTAGGAGCAGCCAATAATTAAAGCCACACTGAGACTAATGTTGAAGCCGGGGGGGGGCACAGAAGTGAGGACCAGAGAGACAGAATACGGGGGTGGCAGGGGCTGACAATAACTGTAACTCTGGCCATGCACATTACTGTCAACTGTAATTCACATGCCTGGAGTTATGGCTACAGAAAGAAATGAAGTGCTCTCTCATGGGGAGCAGTTCATTTACTTGAACTACAGAACATGCCATGTCAGCAAGCAGAACTAGTGTCATGACCAGAGTGCCTTGTCATTGGTGTACACTGTCAAGCCCATTGCAGTTTCAGCTGTAATTGGCTCGGCAGTGACACACCTCTAAAATGCCGTTAGTAATAAGACATTCCTTGCACAAGCACAAGGGAACATAAAAATTACTAACATACAAGCTGAATTGTCTGAATATTATATTTTAGATGGTTTTCCTGCATACTGAAATGTCACCTTAAACAAAACAGGGCCACACAATTGCCCAGCAGAAGCATATTGTGCTCCCATACCAGTGGCCTAGATTCTTGAGTGGACTCGGAGTGCTACTGTCAGGTGGTCTGGGAGTAGTGCTGCCAACTGTGATGCATTCCAGTGAGGAGGAGTTGGTGCTTTTGCCATCTGCAGCAATGACCTCTTACAGTGGGCCAGGGAGTCAGCGCTCATGTGTGTGTGTGTGTGTGTGTGTGTTGGGGGGGGGCACATACACCAAGACACTGATATAGATGAGGTTGTGGAATCACTCACGTCAGTTAGCATGCACAGTGACATGCACATATATGCAAACCTAAGGGTATAAAATTACACAGTGATCCATCAGCATAACTGTGGAACTCTGGCCCTCTTGTGTGGTCTGTGATCAGAAATATTCTTTTCCCGTCAGATATGTATATGTTGAAAGAGCATAGGAAAGGGCTTCAGCCCAACAGCACCACCACAGCGGAGGACAGCAAACCTTGAATGATGCAAGGGAAGTGAGCTGTGACGTGGCTGGGAATTCACTACAGGGGACAGTCAAAGGACTGGACACAACAGTTAATAGGGCCATAAAAAGGCAAAATAAGAAAAAGGAAAAGCAGCAGCTTTTTGTAAGGGTCTGATGGAGCTGAAAGTTTTAGGTTTCAGAATTTTAATGGTTTCTGCATTTTTGTTTCCAAAAAAATAGAAACATTTGCTATTTTGACCCCCCCAGTGCTCTAACTTGAAAACTGCCTGACCAACTGTACCCAAATTCCACGTGTTTAGAGACCCTGCCACAAATGATGCATGTGCCAAAAACAGTCGAGTTATACTGTAATTGGTAAAGAACCGGGATTTCACATTAACAGGTATATTCAAACTATAGAGGTGCATGATAGCATTTAACATAGACCCATCAGGGGCTTGGCTGGCAGTTGTTTCCACTGCTAAGGGTCTGCTGCAATATTCCATTAGCAGTGGCATGACTTTTAAAGCTCTGTTGAGCTCTGCTCAGTGAGGGTTGCAAACCTGTACTGTGTACCTACCAAGGATATTGTAAGCCATCAAGAAAGAAAGTTGGGACCACCAGCATACTTCTGTATTTGGTGTGATTTTGTGTGATTTTACATTATAATCAAAGGTTCCCAAACCCCTCAGTTTCTGCAGTTATACTATTTATTTATTGAATTTTGTTGACCCGGTAGGCCCACTGAGACTAGAAGTCCCTTTTTCCAGGGGGACCGGAGTGGGGGGCAGATAAAGATGGTAACCAATTGAAATTGAACCAGATTAAGCTGTTGGTGGTATTTTTAGTGAATGGGGGAAATTTGGCCAGGACACTGGAGAAATTCCCCTACTTTTTCCAAGAAGTGCCATGGGATCTTTAACGTCCACCTGAACAACCACCAGAACAGGCAGACAGGACCTCGGTTTAACATCTCATCCGAAAGACAGCACCTCAGGAGTGCAGCACCCCTCTCATGCTGCGCTACAGTGTCAGTATTCGGATTGACCCAAGTGCCTGGTGTGGGAATAGAACCCACAGCCTTCTCCCGGCCTCAGAGGCAAGTGTGCAACCTGCTGAGCCAATGACAATGATACTATATAACCAAAATAATCCAGGAAAGAAATGGTTCATATTCTGATAAATGTGAACAAACTCACCTTTTCCTTTTGTCTTGAAGGGCAACTTGCAAACAATGTTATGTTCCAAGAAATAACATGCCCTTCCATGTGGTCCCATCTCTGCCTCATGGCTATTAGTTTTCAGACAGCTGTGGCAGTGTGTGTACTGCCTAGGTTTCCCAGTACTTCAGCAGTGGGGTAAAGTTGACAGTTGTAGGTAAAAAGGTTCCTTAAATATGCAACAGTGTTTATCTTCTAAAAATGCAGGTACAGTAACAATATTCACAACATTAGGTGTTAGAAGGGACATTTTAGGAGTATATGCTTGTGTCAGTCAGTTGTGCTTTATTGCATCCTCCCAATATTAAAACAAAAAAAAATCTATAAATACAAGTAGATTGGAAATATTCCATCTCACGCCATTTTGGAATGTATATGGCATGCCCCACAGTTGCAAATAAAATACTCTCAGAGTTAAAGGCAGATCTCTGATATGTTAGGGGTCATATTAGCAGTGTCAGTCACTCCACCAGCACCACTAGGCAGTGTTTCTGTCAGTGGTCCTTCCAGTGCTGATTTGTTTACTGACAATAGAATTGCCAACTACTTATTATTTTATCGATTCTCTCAATTGTGCTTATTACAATTTATAGCACTTATCATTTTAATTCATATCTAATGCTAGTCTACATTTTCTCCTTGTATTAATTGCTCTTTTATAACATAATTCTATATGTTCCTTCTGATGCTGCTGTATTGTTTCCCCAATATAAAGATTTTTGTAGCAAATGTTAATGCTTGCAAAAGGTACCAGTTTGACAGTGCTGGAGTCTGAAACTCTGTTTATCTGCATCACAGGTACATACATTACTAGCAAATGTAGTATGTACTTCCCTGTGCTGCTTCATCAAAGTGTTTAAACCCTGTTATAAAACAGGTAATGAACTACTAGTGATCTAATTGATTGAGAGCATTAACTGACTGTCCAGTTATCAGAGCATGCCTGTACAGTTCATAACTAAATGGCTTTTCATACTTAAAAATCAATTTAGGACATATTTTATAAGCGGAATAGCATACTACATGGACTGAATATGTAGTTGGAGTTAATCACCTACTCAGGGATGTTGTACAGTACATAACATCCTGGAAAGGATGTGACAACATTCAGTCATATTATCAGTTTCTACATTAAATGATTACCTTTCTTCTTATGCATGTGCCCCTGCTTCTAGCAATGGCAGGACATGTGTGACCCAGGTAGATACCACATGATACTGGCATGAGCTCCAGCTCCCAATCAGGAGGCTGGATTCCTGAGGGGCAACTTCATAATAATAGCTAAAAATTAATTTGTAAATGACTGAATTTATAAAAAAAAAAAGATGCGACTGAGTAACACAGGTGTCAGTAATGTAATGCATTTCTTTGGTGAGCTCTTGTCCATTAAGAAATACCAGAGATTCCAATGTAAAAGTAGAGAATTTAATACTAGCCTGCTCTCTAAAGTACAATGAACAAGGCCAAGATGCCAGATTCTATTACAGCTCTGAGAATTCCTGTACACATGCAAATCTCAAAGGGGCTCCCCCTGCTCACATCTAGCCAAAAGGTCAGCCCTATTAGGGCCCAGATGAACCCATTTCAAAGGCTGTTGTCTGTTGCTTTCTTCCTAGGGCAGTTAAGGGATGCAAACATAAAAGCCAATAGAGAATACCTTACAAAAACACAGCTGTGAGATGGGGAAAAAGGGTTATCATGCTATTTCTGCATCCCATAGGAAGCCACATATGAATGCAGCTGCCTGAATAAAATGCACAAATACACAGTTTTTAACTAACGCTTTAATATAAATAAAGTTGGGACAAGAAATTGGAAAAAAGTGTTACCTTAAAAAACAGGTTTACCTTCAGACCGTATCTCTGTCAAAGTGTGATGGAGCCAGGCAGGGCTTCAGCTAACTCCATTTTGGGAGTATTTGACTCCCTAAAAAAAGGCAAAAACTTCCAAAATAAAAGGAGATGAAGTCATTGACTTCCAAATGTAAAAAAAAACTGAATTGGATTTTTTTCTAACACTGAAGACACAAAAGCTAAGAAATTATGGATTTTTTCTAAAAGAAACTATTTTACCACTAATATTTGTATTAAAAGCCATAAATTGATCATTACTAAAATATTGGCTTTCAAATTGCGGGATCTGGGACATATTTTGACTTCCAAAAAATTGGAATGACTTCCAGATTTTGACTCATGGAAGTATTTGATTTCCACTAAAAATAAATTAACTGAACCCCTGGAGCTAGGAATAATTCTTTTAAGGGTCATGCCATTCTGTAGGTGTATTTGCATATAAACTAAATTGCTGACTTAATAAAAAAGGAAAATATAAAATGGGAACTTCATTTACTTTGCACCAAGATGGCCTCTGTGATGGGATGATCATAAAGCAGCAAAGTGTGTGGAACAACCTTTGCTACATCTCACATATTTTGCCTACCATAGTTAGTCTAATTTTGTTTTCCATTAGTTAATAATTTTTAGAGTTGTGAGGGTTTTAAGGGAGGTACACTAGTTAGATTAATTTTGTTTTGGTTTAACTGTTTTCAGTCCATGTTCTGCTGGCTAATAGCTTCAGGAGGTTAGCATCAAGTTCTTAGCACTGTTTCCAATGAGCCAGGATGTAAGTTCATCCTATGAGGATTATCAGATTTTTTTTATCTGTAACTGATTTTCTCCAATCCAGCTACTTTCTGTCTCTGGATTTTGTTTATTTTGGCTATATCCATTGCACAACCTATTTGGGCTATGGTACCTGATCCAAGTACACAGTTGTGCCAGGGAAAGTCGGGGGGTGCTCTCACGGGGCTGTTTATCCCCATAAACATGATCAGTTCAAACAACAGGAGCATTCCAATAAATGAACTCAGGGACTCAGAAATACAATAAATTCACTTTGAAAAGGAGTCCAGATCCAAGGCATGCAAAAGCACCCAAAAATTGGGGGCTGGGGTTGTATGCAATGGATCTGGACTCCTTATCAAAGTGAATTTATCATATTTCTGAGTCCTTGAGTTCATTTACTGGAGTGCTCCTGTCATTTGAACTGGGCTATGGTACAGGTTGCTGTGTGACAAGGAGCTGGACTTTGCCCAGATTCCAAAACAGAAGCAAGAGACAGTGATCAACATCATGCAGTATGCGCAGTATAATCTTCTGATTTCATTCACAATTTGCATGAACTATAAAGGAGGCAGTTTTGTATCCAGGAGGACATTTTTGTTACTCTGTAGAGTTTGTTGTTGGTGAATATGGACTGACATGAAGGATCATCTGGAATGGAGGCAGTATAGCACAGTGGTTTAAGAGCTGCTAACCTAGAGACCTGGGTTTGAATCTCACAGTCCCCACTTGCATACTGTGTGACCCTGAGCAAGTCACTTAACTTCTTTGTGCTCCCAGGTCACACCTGTAAACAAGCATTCAGCTTAGTGTGTCTCCTGGTAAAAAAAATCAGGGGGTGCTGAGGTCAGAGTTGATTGTGTGATGAATGCAGGGCAACAAGGTGATATGGGGTATTATAGGTTAGCATGAGGGTCTGTACCTAGCTTTGGGGGAAGGTGGAGTCAGGAACAGGAGCATGTAGGGGAGGTGAAGTTATGTAAGAGGGAGGAAAGGGCTGAAAGGGAAGTGGCATTTCAGATTGTGGGGTGGAGGGTGTTCTATAGCTTGGGACAATGATATGAGAAGGTGGATTGTCCAGTTGTGGTTGACTTGTGAGGAAGGGCCAGAAGTCAGGGTTCGTTGTTAGGGAGGGGATATGGGGGTTGGATGGGTAGAGTAGAGCTGAGGTAAGTCATAGTGAGGAGTTAGGCAACTGAAAACCAAAGGGTGAGGGCTGGAGCATTCTTGGAGGAGATAGGAACAACTGTATGATAGACTAACCCTGAGGTCTCATTATAAGGCATATTAGGGGACAATCATTTTAAGAAAGGCAGAGTCCTTCTTATGGGTGATTTCTGCAGGGAAGAAAAAAATGGCTTAGCTCTTCCACACTGTAGACAGATTATTGCATTCAGTCTGTCTGCTGTCAAGGAAAGAATTGTCCATTAAAAGGTGTAAGAAGTTTGGTCATTTTTTCCTTGACAGGGTATCCTGCATTTAGTCTGGGATCTCCATGAATGGGCTGCCATGGCCCAACAGTGGCTAAACCTTCCTGTGTGAAGGCACTCTGTCTGAATTGTTTTTGAGTCAGTATCAGCTGAAGAGATTCTTTTGCTGATTTCTGAGCTGCACCCCACCTTCTTTATGCTGGACCTGGTAGTAAAAAGGCTGTTGGTGGACTACTGGAGGTCCATAGGTCCAAAGATTGTCAAGACTGTCAGATGTTACTTAAAGGTGGGTGTTTTCTCCATAGCTCTGAAAAAGGCAGTGGTGAAACCTCCTAAGAAAGTTGTCTTTGAACGCTGACACTATTCAATTATAGGCCTGTCTCAAACCTTCTCTTTTTAGTGAAGGTGATCAAGAAGGTAGAGGGGACTTAGCCTGAGATGCATCTGAAGAGATTTTCTATCTGTGAACCTTTTCAACTGAGATTTAGAAGGTGTCACAGTGCAGACACAACTCTTGTTAGGGTGAAAAATTTCTGGCTTCAATCTAAAGATGGAGGAAAATGATCAATTCTTGTTTTTCTCAGTCTATAATCAGTTTTTGACACTATAAACCAAAGAGAACAACAAGTAGTCTGGAGACAGGACATTTCTGGTCACAGTGCCTATGGTATGGAATATGCTGTCCCATCATCAGAGGGAGGCCCTCTTACTGGATATGAAGTTGGGGCTAAAACCCCATCTTTTTACCCTGGCCTACCCTGATTAAGTTCATCTGCCCACTGCCGATAGCTAGTTGTATTGGTCTTTTGTGTTTATAAATTGCATCTACATTGTCACCAGCTATGATGCAACACAATGTCTTGCAGTAAATGACATGTCACAAAATACTGCATAACAAAAGGACTTAAACTTTGTGAATCTTTGCAGTTTTTGGTTTTGAGTGTGGCTTTCTGACACTCCGCTAGCCCCACTAGCTCAGCTTCCAATTTACAGCTCTTGCGTGCATGTGGGTCTAGGCCCTAAATTCAAATACATCTAAATGTTTAATCTCAAACCTGAATGTATAATATGTATAACTTGTGAATTACTGTTCTGGTACCTCTATGTTTTGCAGTCTGCTAGCCTGTACATGGAAGTCAAATAGTTCTGTAATTTCGTCTGTCTACACTCTAATTGCACTGTTTGTTTTGTTCCATGTTCTCCCCTTCACCCCTCCCCCCAGGTCAGATCTGGAATCGAGCCGTACTCTGCTCAGTATGCCTTCCTGGTTAAACTCTTAAATAAATAAATAAATTGCCATTGAATTACACTGTTCCCGGCATTATACTACAGCAATCTGCAGTAATACTGCAAAGTATTGGGTTTCATCCTGGCTGGTACTGCTGCATGTGACAATTAGAACTAGAATCTGCATCTAGTATAATGATAGTTCATATTATGTTTATGTAACTGCTTATTGCTTGCTATGTGGTTGCACTTTGTAAGGTCCCCTGAGACTGCAAGACAGGGCACCAAATAAATAAAACTACTACTACCACATTACCCTACTGTATATCCACACTGAAGATGTATTATATTTCTTTTTTGGGGGTTCAGGTATTAAGATCTGGACAATTAAGCTGTCATAACATACGCTGAATACATGAACATTCTTATTTATTGAAAGACAAACTAGAAGAAATACATTGGTTTCAAGTTATGTAATACCCTCAGTTTTTTTAACTGAGTTTGTAATTTAGCCCCCTATGTATTATGACTCCCTGGTGCTTTTCCTCCTCCGGTATAGCAAGAGGAGTTCCACATAATGTTCAGCTCATACCACCATTTCTACCCCAGAAGTGTTGCACCTTACATTGGACTATGCTGAATCTAAGATTCAAGGGGCTCAATTCTCAGAACTCTGCACAAGATACACCAACAGTGGCTTGTGTCGACTACTGGTGCACCAGGGACCATGCACCTGATTCACTATCAGATAGTGTCCTGGCAGCAAAGCTCCTCAGCTTGTGACAAATGTTGCTGCACACCAAAGGCAAGGTGCATGGAAGAGGTTAGCCGCAAGCTGTGGGGCAGTCAGCATCTGTGTGGAGCAGCAGATATGGTATAGTAGTGAAGGGCTCCAGTGTTCAAATATGGTACTTGTAAAACATGTTTTATGTCCTGCTGGATTAGGCCTTATAAGAACTGACATACATTGGGAAATGAGGAATGCTATAGTCCTGAATACTAAAACTAGGTTTAGTGATCTGTCAATGCAGGCAGACAAAATAATTCACAGCTAATAATACAGAGTATTCACACAGAAATATATCTAGAGCTATGAGCATGTGTGTAATATTATATGTATTGCTTGTGCAATGGCCTTATCATAGCTTATTAATGTAATACTACATATACTGTTACTTTACCATTTGCTGTTTTATTATTGCTATTAGGTAGGAGGCACGCCTCAACACACACATACTATATGGTGTTGTTGGGGCATGGGTGACCTTGGGTGGGTGGTGGCACATGTTCCTTCCTGCCCAGGGAAGGTTCTGTGGGTGGCACAAGGACTGTTAAATCAGCCAGAGCTGATCTAACAGTACTTAGAAGTGTGCCCTCTTGGGGGGTTGAGAATCTTGATTTAGGGAATACAGCAGCTTCTGGCTGCCTCAAGCCCCCTAGCACTTTGACATATCCAGCAGCAAGCCACAGACCTGATGCAGGGCTTGTCTGGTGCACTGGGTCCTGGTGTGATGCAGGGGGCCATTGAGAATCGTGAAAGCTGCAAGATTTGATGGAAGGTGCTCCTTGCACCACTGCAGTGTGACACAGCCACTTTGTGTCAAATTTGTTTTTTTGAGAATAGAGCCCAGATGTCCAACCAGTCAGCTATCTTGTTTGTTTCCTCCTGAAGTGTCTACCAAGCTTTAAGGGAGTTCATGACCCTAGCCAGCACAGTGTTACCAGCAGACTGACATCAGCTTCCAGATTGTTGATGAACATTTTGAAAATTGGTGGCCCTAACATTGATCCCTAATGGATGCTGCTGCACATCCCCTCTCCACTGAAAGTAATGCTCATCAAGCACAAGCTTCTGCTACCTTCTCCAGTCCAGTTACCAATCCAGCCTGCATATGCAGGATGTAGGCAGGATGTAGAATATCCAGATATTGCATGAGATATCACAGAAAATTCCCCTTAATTTCAATTAGATTTCTATAATATTTCCTGATATATCCTTATACTGTATACCGTTGACCCTATCATCATGAGTGGCAAAGCCACGAGAGATGTCAAAAGATTGAACAACTTGAATGAAAATATTAGCGATATTTTCGTTAGGGCCATGGCATATTTGATTTATGCCATGCCTTTTATTATACATTGGTAAGAAACAAATCTTGCATCCTGATTGTTCAGTGGCACCTTTAACAGTGATGCTGACTGTTCACAGGACACCTGAATCTGATCTTCTCTGTATCTCCATTACTACTATAGACCTACTGTGTGGATAAGTGTCTAAATCTTCCTTTGCCACTGGATGATAGGTAGATAGATAGATAGATAGATAGATAGATAGATAGATAGATAGATAGATAGATTATACTGGTTTGGTAGTGCCACTATAGTTTGGGTTTAGTAGGCTGTTGAATGTTAAACTCCTAACTTTGCACTTTAATAGATTCATCCTTGTTTAACCAATTTGCACTAAATTTTGCATGCACAATGTGGGGGCAATGTCTCTTGATGTGCTACATTTCTTCCAGGCGGATGTGCAGTTTATGAGATCTGGATGGTGGAAAAAAGTGAAAAAAATCAGGGGTTTTGTCTGTTTTTTTTTTTGTTTTTTTTTTGTCATCACCTAGGGCCCAGACAGTTTGGAATTTTGTTCTGAAATTTTCATTTTGAATTTTGAAAATTTCAAAAATTCAGAATGAGGACTTTCGTCGGTTTGGCAATAAAATATAAATCCATTCCAGTGTTATAATGATTTGACATTTCGTTTCTAAGCATGTTCAGTATGGTCTTTTGGATACCTGTTTCATATGAAAAAGGAATTTGTCAATATGAAATATGATTCTCTTTCAAGAGGGCTGTAATCCTGTCTGTGATAATAAATTATTGCTTTGTAAGACAGCCATCTTGTTTCCATTTTTGCCTCCCAAATTTTTTGAAAACCCATAAAAATCATATCCTGCAGAGACACCAACAAATGTATCTTGTGAAACATGTCCCCATTAGCTGGATTCTGCAGTTATTGTTTGCAAAAGTACCTAGAATTTTTTTTTAAACAGTTTAAAAATCCACTTTCATGAGATGATTTTCTTTTTTCGTATGGCCTCATGGGAAGCACCAAGTTTTGTCAGCAGCAAGAATGCTGACCTACCCCACAGCGATGGCACAATACTGACGCAGGTATTGTGCCAACTATTCCATGTGTGTTTTCTGTGGGATGCTGTGCCCCCCACACCCGGCATGCAGGGGGATTTGCCCCCCACACCCCCCAGACTTTAGGATTCCAACTCCAGGTTGGAGTTGGTATGGGGAGGGGGTGGAACACTGGGGGAAGGTGAAACGTGGAAAAAGTACCATTACCGTGAATGTTGCCGTAGTAGTCTTTTTTCCTGTTTTGCCATTGGAGTGTCGCTGTAAAGGGGTGCACCGAGCCTCATGAAATAGCAACAGGACCATACAAAAGAAGATTAGGTTCATAGGAAAGAAGAATTTGGACTTAGTTTTTTTCACATTCTTCTTTCCTATGAATCGGTCTTCTTTTGTAAGAATGTCGAAATCTCATGAAAGAGGACTGGTTCATATGAAAGAAGAAGTTGGACATAGTGTTTTTTTCCACACCTGAACTTTAACAAGCCATAACTCCATTACATTTTGGAGTTAAGGGGCAAGCTATTTATCAAACGAAGGTCTCAATGACTACTACAAGACTAATACATGATACACTCCCATAAAATTATGCAGCCTTATAAAAACATAAAAATTAAAAAATTAGAATTCCCATAGGATAACATTGTAATGTCAACAAGCCATCCCTCTTTCAAGATTTGGAATTAATGGACAGTCTATATACTGAAAAAAGATATCAATGGGTACTGCAACAGTAATAGATAATATCCCCTGATAAATTTTAGGGGTCATATAAAAAACCATAACAATTAAAAAAATGGAAATTCCTATAGGATAACATTTAAACTTTAACATGCTATAACTCCATCAGTGTTTTGAGTTAAGGGACAAGCTATATATCAACAGATAGATCACAGTAGTACTACATTACTGAGTTCCAAAGGAATACCAACTGAAAATGCAGATTCATGGCCCTATGCACCAATAGGAGTGGAGTGGCTATGTGCACATATCTGGGGCTCATAGCCATTACACAACCATTGTGCCCCCCACGTGGGATGCACAAAGTGGGGCACACAGACAGGCTGCATCTAATCCACTATGTCTAAGGTCTGCACTGCACTGGGGGCATGCCAGCAATATGTGCCATGCACAAAGGTGCATAGTGCTGGCCTCAGGGGTGCATAGGGGGCACAGGGTATGCCATGGAGAACCCTGGCATAAACCTACTATGTGCCCTGCACACACCCCAGGACATGCTGCATGACAAGGCAAAGAGTCCACTGGCCATCTGGGGCCACAGAAAATGGCTGCCCAGTACCACCCACCCACCCCAGCACACAGCGGTGTGTGTGGCCACCCCCAACACAAACCCCTCACAGGGGCACCGGCAGATGAATGATGCCCCCCCAAATGGCACCGCATGTCCACCACTCCTGCTACCAGTGGTACTGTTCCACCACCAGACATACTCCCAGTCCCTCTGAACCACTTCGGTGCCATCAGAGGGTTGGCAGTATTGCTCTCCTCCCACCCACCACAGCTGCCAGCCCTTGGACATCCATGGGGTGTGCTGCCAATGTGCACCCCGCTGCATAAGTGATCCACTGTTGGACCCATGCCAGGCATCTAATTGGATGCCCGGCTGAGTCTGTGACTCTGCCTGAGCCCACCCTGCGTGGACCTGTGCGTGGGGGGGGTGAGGCCATGGACAGGTTACTGGTGGTCATGACTGCCACTGGTAAGCACCTGTCCTTAGGTGCAGAGCTCCACGGGTGGGTAATGCAGCTCTGACACATATTACCTGCCTATTGGTGCATAGGGGCCATAAAACATAGGAATTAAAAATTGAACATTTTCATACAATAATATTGCTACCTTAACAAGCTATAACTCTGTCAATATTTGGAGTTAAGGGACAATGTGTGTGTGTGTGTGTGTGTGTGTGTATATATATATATATATATATATATATATAAGAACTCCTAAAACTCAAGGTGAAAAAAGCAATGGGGCCTGATGGGATTCACCCTAGAATCCTAAAAGAGCTAAGGGAAGACCTAGTGACACCACTAACCACATTTTTTAACAAATCATGGGAAGATGGGGTAGTACCTGAGGACTGGAGGAGGGCAGATGTGATTCCCCTTCACAAAAGCAGGAGCAAGGCTGAAGCAGGAAACTACAGACCTGTTAGTTTGACCTCAGTGGTGGGGAAAATGATGGAATCACTTCTGAAAGAAAGAATTGTTCAGTACCTAGAGAACAGTGGGGCACAGGACCCAAAGCAGCATGGATTCACAGTAGGAAGGTTATGTCAGATGAATCTAATCAATTTCTTTGACTGGGTGACCAAAGTAATAGACCAGGGAGGGGCAGTGGATATGGCCTACCTAGACTTTAGCAAGGCATTTGACACAGTCCTGCACAAAAGATTAATAATCAAGTTAGCCAGCCTGGGAGTGGGTCCCAGGGTGGTGGCCTGGGTAGCAAACTGTCTACACAACAGGACACAGAAGGTAATAGTGAATGGAACACATTCTGAAGAAAGGGGAGTTACTAGTGGAGTACCTTGGGGCTCAGTACTGATTCCAGTCCTCTAACGTCTTTATAGGTGACATTGCAGAGGGTCTGGAAGGAAAGATATGCCTCTTTGCAGATGACACAAAGATCTGTTACAGAGTTGATACACAAGGAGGGGTAGAAAGGATGAGAAGGGACTTGGCAAGGTTGGAGGAATGGTCAGACATATGGCAACTTAGATTCAATGCAAAGAAGTGCAAAGTAATGCACCTAGGAAATAAAAATCCAGGAGAAGAGTACACAATAGCAGGGGAGGTACTAACAACAATAATGGAAAGGGATCTGGGTGTAGTCATATCAGATGACCTAAAGGTGGGTAAGCAATGTGAGAAGTCAGTAAGGAGAGCCAGGGGGATACTGGGATGCATAGGGAGGGGCATCACAAGTAGAAGAAGGGAAGTGGTTATCCCTGTATACAGACAGTTGGTGAGACACCATCTGGAGTACTGTGTGTAGTTTTGGAGACCTCATCTAAGCAAGGACATAGACAGGATGGAAGCAGTCCAGAGGAGGGCAACTAAAATGGTGCAGGGTCTACATCAAAAACCATATGAAGAGAGACTGAGAGAGCTTAATATGAATACCATTGATGAAAGGAGGGACGGGGGGACATGATAGAAACTTTTAAGCACCTCAAGGAAATCAACAAAGTCCAGGAGGGTAGCATCTTTCAGAAAAAGAGATGTGTAAGAACAAGGGGGCACAATTTAAAGTTAGAGGGGGGACAGCTCAGGGGTAATGTGATGAAATTCTTTTTCACGGAGAGAGAGTGGTGGATGCATGGAACCGACTTCCTGAGAGGTTGTGGGGTCTAAAACAGTGAGGGAATTCAAACATGCATGGGACAGACATAAGGCAATTATAGTGGGGGTTGCAAGAAGTAGGCTGTTGGTTAACTAGAATCTGCAGCTTATCCAATAGGTAGGGAAATGGGCAGACTGGGTGGGCCAAGTGACCCTTATCTGCCATCAAAGTTTATGTTTCTATGTATATATATATATATATATGTATATATATATATAAAGATCTCTATGAGTACTCCAAGAGAAACACATGATACCCCCGAAAAAAATTCAGGGGCCATATAAAATCATAAACTTGAAAAATGAGTTAAGAAACAAATCCATAATTCAAAAGAAATATCCCAAATGTGTACTACAAGACTAAGTCCCTATGAAATACCAACTGCAGATGGATATAAAAAACAAAAATTAAAAAATTAAAATTCCATTAGGATAACATTACAACTTTAATAAGCTATATCACTTTCAATAATTGGAGTTAAGGCATAAGTATATATTAGTTAAATCAAGTCAAGTCAACTTTATTTAAAAATGCTGTTCAAAGAAGACCACAGGGCGTTACAAATATATGAAGACAAAGAAAAAAATGCACCGAAAATGACTGGTGCTATTGCCTGAAAACTTGCAACAACAAAAAAAGGTCAGCACCTGGTCTGGTCATATTTAAATTGCTTTTAATAAGCAAAGTGCAACAGTGCAAATATACTGGCTCACAGACAAAATGTCAGCAGGCAGGCTACAAAAAAAAGTCTTATGTTTCACTTGGCTAACCACTAATCTCTCTGATGAAGCTTGCTAGTTAGCCGCGTGAAACTTAAGATGGTTTTATTAGTATATTTGCACTGTTGCACTTTGCTTATTAAAAACACTTGAAATCTTACCAGATAAATATATGAAGACAAACTTACATAATATAACATAAACCGAATTCAGCTGAGTTCGACAAACAATAAGCCAAATACCAACATTAAATGTAACTGAATTCAGGATAAGCTAAATTAAACATAAGTTTTTAAGGCAGATTTAAAACTATCAATGGTCAGGCAATCTGTAATTTGGCGAGGCAGAGAATTCCACAGGGTAGGGACTACAAAAGCAAAGGAGCAGGCCCCAGGGTTTTTCAAGCCAACCCTGGGAATCTCTAGCAATCCCTTATCTGCAGAATGGAGGGAGCGGAGGAGATGATAAGAATGGAGGAGATCCTGCAAGTAACTTGGACCTAATCCATGTAAAGCTCTAAAAGTCAGTAAACTTATTTTAAAGAGGATTTTCCAGTGTACTGGCAACTAGTGTAGATCACGGAGTGTTGGAGTGATATGGTTAGATCTAGTTGAGCCAGTCAGTAGTCTGGCCGCTGCATTCTGCACTAGCTGCATTCGACGGATGTCAGCCCCTGGTAACCCAAGGTAGATGGCACTGCAGTAATCAAGGCATGAGGAAACAAAGGCATGTATTAATACTTGAAGATCACAAGGCAGGACCAGATGCTTGATCCGGGCTATGCTTCTCAGATGGAAAAAAGTGTTTTTTACTACAGCAGACACTTATGATTTTAAAGTCAGGCCACTGTCAAACACAACACCCAGATTTTGTGCACTAACACATAATCCCCACCTAAACATTCATGGGTTACACACTCAACCACAAAAATACCTACAAACTTCACCATGGTGTCAAATCCACAATGAAAGCCTGACCATCCTCAAAAATGCATGAATGGTGTATCTCCTCTTGGACTGCAACCACAGAAAATGTCAGAGCAAACTGACAACAATTAACAGACTTTTAGAGCTGGTCAATTGTTCTCTTACTGGTTGCATAAGCAACAAGCTGACTGGCACACCCATGGTCTGAGGGATATGACAGGCTAACTGAACTCCCAGCCACTGCAGGTTAAGAAAATAAAATGTGCTCTTTCTACATCCAGTTACAGTCTTCACATGATCCATCACAAGAGGTAAGACAGAGAGAGTTTCTGAATGGCCTTACCCTGTCTTAACTGTCAAAAAGCCAAAGAGACAATCTGGAAGACACCCCCCCACCCCGTTCTATGGAGATAAGAACCACCATAGGCTCTCTTTTCCCACACAAAGCTCCAAGTAGTGACAGCATGCCAGTTGATCTATAAAAGCTAATTCCTGATGCGGTCTCACCAGTTCTGCAATCAGTCTTCCAAGAAGTCCATGAGTGCACCTTTCTCCCCTCTTCATTGAGAGAGGCTCTGACTACAGTCCTCCCAAAGAGGGTGAGGACCCCACTCAGCTGGGTAGCTACAGCCCCATTTCACTCATAAATGCAGATGACAACATCCTAGCCAGGCCCTAACCACAAGGCTTGAGTCTATCATCCCTCAGCTTATTTTCTCATCCCAAGTGAGGGTTGTGAAGGGTCACCTTAGTGAAGAATACCATACAGCACTGTTTTCCTTGATGTCCCTTGCAGCAGCTGTACCCTCCACAGTAACAGCAGTGGCCAGTGATCTTGAGAAGGTCTTTGACTCAGTGAAATTAGGGTACCTCCATGCTACCATGAAAGCAATGGACTTCTAGCTCAATGTGGAGGCTGTGTTCCAATTTTATAAGTGCAGCACTCTGTCAGTGTCCTGATGAACTTGAACCTCTCTGCCCCATTTGGCTTACATAAATATAAAGTCAGTAAGGTTCAGTGGCACTCAGAAACAAATGTTGAAAATTACTCCAATTTCAAAAATAATTTTTTTGCAGGAATGATGCAATCCAACAGTTGTTCCACAGTAAACGTCTGCTGCTCTAGCTCAGACCCCCAATGCCTCGAATTCAACAATTGTTCAAATGGTGCTCTTTTGGCTTACAGTAGGGCACTTAACAAGGCTGCCCCCTCTCCTCCCTTGTTTTTGTCCTGACCATTGAGCCACTGGCTATCACCATAAGACAACACCTATGCCTCAAGGGCATCGTGTGGACCAGCTGGATCTGTGCAGCCTGCTTTATGAAGATGATTGTCTGGTGCGCCTCTGTGATGCCCCAGCAGACATTCCTGTCCTGCTTGATCTCTTGGAAGAATATAGGGTATGTTTCAGGTCCGAAGACTAACCCTGTTAAAACAGAGATCCTCCGATTGAACTGATCCTGCACCAGGGAAGCTCTTGCTCCATACAAATTACTTTGATCTCTTAAAGGTATTAAATAAATAAGTATATGGATCCACCCTGACCCAATACAAGTGGTCTCAGACAACCTGACCCATCTCACAAAAAAAATTAAGAAGACTGAGACCATTGGAAGATTCTGCACCTATTCTTGGTAGGGAAAATCTCAGCCAAAAAAATGATAATGGCTCCCAAGGTTATCCATTTCCCTGGCTCATCAGACAGTTTCTATTTCTGCAAGTTGGTTTGCCAAATTTGACTCACTGATAGGTGATTTCCTATGGCAGTACAAGCCCCCCTGCCACAGCAGATGAAAACATAGGGCCACCTTGAGAAGAGGTGGTTAGGGTCTGCACTGGTTTTTGGCCTGTTGTGTCACCTTTAGTTGTGCACTGACCATTCAATGGCTCTCCCACCAATACCTCTGGTATGGGTCACAATAGAGCTTCCTTTGGGGCAAAGCACTAATCTGGCTGCCCTCCTATATGTGCCACCTGCCAAGTTTCAAAAAACAGGGCTCCGTATTGGTACTTTCCTTTAGGGCATAGAAAGACTGGAAAAATGGCTCCACTTACTACTCCACCCACTTTCTTTGCTGACCCTATGGAGGAACCCTCTGCTGACTGTGGGTAATGCACAGATGTGCTGGCTGGGACTCCTGGTGGAAGCATGAAATCTCCTGCCAAGTTGATCTATGGCAGCCCAACACCTTATATCTTGACTCCTTTGATAATCTTAGGAGATGTTATGACCTCACCCAAATAGATTTCTAGTGATTCCATTAAATCTGCAGTGTGATGGACAGTTGTCCTAAAGAACTTCCCCAGAGGTTACCGGTTCAACTCCCTCCTGTCTTACAAGATTGGCTTAGGGCCCATTGCGGCATGTCAGGCATGATCTATAAACAAATCCTCCAGGATATCCCAGAGCCATTGGAAGGGGTGAGGCATAAATGATCACAAGCTTTAGGGATGGCATTCTCAGAGGCTAATGGACAAGAATGAGGCAAATGGCCAATAAATCTTGCTGCAACTTGAGAAGCCTACATATCCAGAACAAAACTTTGCACTTATGGTATCACACCCCAGCATGGCTCCATACCTTGGGCTTATGTCCCATGAAGATGTTTGTGTTGCCAGGCTTTCACTGCAGATATTTTGCATATCCTAGGGAATGGGCCTGAGATAGGGGGTTTCTGGTCTTCAATCCATGATGCTGCACTGAGCTGTTGAGGGACCACCTCACCTTCCCTTCATATCTATACCTCCTTGGCCTACCACGAGATACAGCACCAATACCTTGCAAACACCAGATGAGGATTGTGAAGGTATAGAAGCCAAGAGGTTGCTGCTGCAAAGATGGAAGACTGTAGAGGTACCATCTGTAACCCAATGACTAACAACAGTCAGGGGGCCCAATTCATAAAGTGTCTTGCATGATGCAAGGAGCAGCTTGCAGCAAAAATTGCACCAAGATCAATTCTTAAATGCAGCATGTGGCAAACACAGGCTGCGTGCACCTAGGGGGTCTTGTGCTGACCTTGTGGAACAGAGAGTGGAGCAGCATGGCACAAGGAGGTTTGTCCCAGGGCAATGCTGCATCATCCCCTTTGTCAGCATTCACTAAAATGTGCAGTGCCAGGAAAAACTAACAGCTGCTAGACCAACCAGGTCTGGTCTAATGATCCTTGCATCAAAAGCTCTTTGGTACTGCCTCATTCATAAGCGTAAAGATCATAGGAAAATAACCATCAGCATGGTAATGTACTGTCAGTTATAGCATGACCAGCTGTAACACTTTATTTACACAGTCTGCATCCCCCAATGTCATAATAAAGGCTATGTTACATTCTCTACTGAGTGCCAGAAACACTGTCTGCCTCACGCCCCAAGTTCACTGATGTAGCATAGGCAAGCAGTGTACCTCATGCATCATTAGAGGTGCCAAGTAGTGGAATAAATTGCCGTGGTTATCGTGTGCAGTTGAGCACATACACTGATCTCTCACTAGTGCTGCTGTCAACATAGTAAACACCAAAGAGAATACAGCACCTGGCTGTGAGGAGTTATCCTTTTCTTTCCACATGGCTCATTGTACAGTTATGCCAGCTGACAGCGAAGGTTCTCAGCAGGACTGAATGGGATGCTGAGGTAGGGACTGGCACCACCTATGCACAGTCAAAGTAGTGGTAGTAAATGACACTTGTGCACCATGTAAACTATTATAGCATTTACTGTGTGCTAAAGACAGTGTTAATGGATATCACTCTCAGAATCTTGCAATGTATAGTATGCGAAATATGAAATGACATAAGCCTGCACAGCTCGACTGTCCCATCACAGAACAATGCAGCCACATGCAGATCAGCAAGCACAGTGTTCCATCTTTGACCATCATACACAATACTAGGAATAATAAAATCTACCAGGCTGTAGGTACATTGCCCTATATAAACACATATGTGAATGGAAAGATATTCCCTATTCTAGTGTTATGTCATAGTTTGTCTGTCAGGCAATATGGCATTGCACAGATATGTTTATGTATAACTGAATGCACATCCCCTCTTGTTATTGATGGCATGGACTATTGTGCCTTGTTTTTGGTGTTTCAGGGACCCAAATGTACAACAGTGTCATGATCGTACCATGCTATGCTGCATACATAAGGCTGCAGTAAAGAGTGAATCATTTGCCATTCCTGTCTGCTATGTTCAAGAGACTATTGCATAACATAGGATGTGGTCAAATGGCTACATCTGTACACTGGATGGAGTGCACTTTTATGAACTGATGTTGGCCACACTCACTCACTCTAAATAGCTGAAGCAGTAGGTGAATAGAGATGTAGGGAAAATATGTTGAAAACTACATTGTCAAACAAATACGCAACTGTATGTCACTATCTTCAGTATAACATACAATCCAGCCCCAGCACAGTCACAATGGTGGGTGACAATGTTGAGCAGGCATAGCAGTCTCACAGCATGTCCGTGGGCTGACAGTAGCTGTGGCAAGCACAGCACCTGGCAGGTGGCACAGGGTGCACTGAAAGCTAGTTTATGCTACTCATTCTAAAAACTGTGATTGCCACAATGTGGTGTTGTCAGTGCCCGGCACTAACACTTTCAGGCATATGGATGCAGGTGATAGCGGCCATTTCTTTAACATGTACCCTTCACATGTTACATCTTCAAATATTTATGTGGAAAGGACCCTCCGTGCCTTGCTTGGAATGATTAAAACTCCATATGGCCCAGAACCAGCATGCTAATAGATTTGCCAGTGAACTATACTGTACATCTAGTAACTGTTTCACTACTGCCCCCTCATAACATAGTTCCTTCCTTTTCTCTGGCCACATACTGTATAATATTGGCAAAGGTATAGTAGATTATGTAGGTACAACCTGTGCATACACTGATCTACCATGTGACATCACCATAACCCTGGCGGCCTCTCACTGGGTCACTGTCCATGGGTGCAGATGCCACCAAACCACCCTGAAGTTTGTGGCAAATCACTCTGGTGTGCTGCCTGTTTGGTGCACTGCTACAGTTGCCTCAAGCTGTGAGACCTTGCTGCCAGGACCCTACCCAATAGAGAATTGGGCACAGGGTCCCTGGTGCACTGGACATTGATGCAAGTAACTTTTACCTGCAGCCTGCGTCAATCCAAGGGCCCTTTGAGAATCAAGTCTAGGGTCCTAACCACCTTAAACTGAATATCACATTTTGCTAGGAACTCTGTTCCACTGGATACTCTCTTGTGGATCCTCTTAAACACTTCCCTATATGCAGACACCACTCCACCTTGAGACTTCCCTCTGCTCCAGGTTCTGTCAGGGCACTAGCAACAAGAAGCTCCATGTTGTTACAGCTGCCTTGTGGTTTTGGATCACTCCATGGTTATCTACTTGTTATATATTCTGCCTTTTGGATGTTCTCATGAATTTGTACCACTGTACATGAATTCATATGCATTCCCACTGTGACATATTATATGACTGTATCTGTTTCTGCATTCTCTGCTAGATTGCAATGTTTACCCTGTGATTAATTTTGTTTTTGTTTTTCTTTAACTCAATAAAAATTATTAACTGGAAAAAAATATAAAAAATGCATGGTTGTGATGTTGTTTGTCCATATCTGGACTGACTAACCCTGAAACTGTGAGGAAAAACTCTACACTGACAGGAACGCTGCCCTGATGTCGAGGAGGTTTATGTGTTCCTGTAACTCCTGTGAAGTCCAAATGACAATTATGGTGAAGTCCCCAAATGACTATCCCATCTTAACAGTGAGGCATCTGTTATAAGAGACTTGGTGGAGGACTGCTAGAGGAAAATTATACCCTCTCTAAGGCTGCCTTCTTCCTCCCAGTAATTCAGTGCTTGCACCAAGTTTTTGTGACTGGTACTTGGTACTCATGGGATTGGACCTTTAGGAGCAGTACTCTCTTGGGTGGTACTATATGTCCCTCATATGGAGACATGTCTATGGCACTACAGACGTAGCTGACGCCTTGTACCCTAGAAGTTTCAAAAATCCCTTGCTGGCCTTAACTGACCTGGGATGAATGATTTTGCACTGACAATCAGGTTTTCTACCCCGTCTTGTGGAAGTAATGCTCTTCCCTGCAGGGTATGTATCTCTGTTCAGATAAAGTAAAGAACATGAATACGTTCTTTCTAGGACTTCTGTAGAATTTTTCCAAGGTGCTCCTTACCAGCAGGACAGAGCTATCAATTCCTTTCCTTTCTGTAGTGTAGAGTCAAACACTGTACACAACTGCACACAATACTCTATGTGGGTGTCCTTACCAGGGATATGTGGAACTACAGTATCACCTCTCTTCTACAACTGTTCTACTTCTCTTTACCTCTCTTCTATTACTGATGACTCTACCTATGCACCCTAATATTCTGTTTGCCCTCCCTACTCTTCTATCACACTGTGCAGTTTCAAGTTATCCTTTAATAATTAATGGATTTCCCTTTCTCCCATAGGGAAACCATGGCAACATTTGTTGTAATGAAGGAGTGTTTATTACGGCAAGCACGTGCACAATTTCTCTCACTCTGCACACGCGCACGTCACAGTTCCTCACTTCGTGACCGCTTGCCTGCTTGCCTTCTTCCTGGAAAGTCAACTGCCAGTAGAACTTGGCGGTAAGTTATTTAAAAAAAATAACCTGATTTCCAACTCAAGGGGGTGAAAGAGAAACCATTGCTGGAGAACATAATTTTAAAAATGCAGACAGGACAAATATGAGGAGCCACAGAAACGGAAATGGAGCACAGACACCCCAGAACAGCTGGTATTTTATATAATTGCTGTGGTGAAAAGGGGAAACTCATCAATTATATTAAATAAAATATGTGGTGGTGTGTGTAAACTCAAAGTTTACACAACCCACCCTTGGTGTTAGATGCTTTAATAAACCCCTCAAGCTTCACTTTCAGTGTTTATGTAGCATCTAACACTTTGGGGGTATAAACGTCTCGTTACACACATCACCCCATACTTTATTCTATTTTTATCACTCCAAGGTTTATCTCATCTTCTGTTTCCTCTAATTTCATGCCATCAATCATGTATGCTGTCCATGGATTATTCACCCCAATATCCATGACCTTATACTTCCTTGCATTAAATTTCCACTGCCAGACTCTGGACCATTTCTCTAGCCATCTCCTATCCTCTCTAAATGGACATTCCCCCTCTTCACTGTTTACGCTGTACCATATCTTTGCATTATCTACAAAGATGAATGTTTTCACATGAATCTCCTCCCTTTGTCAGGTATAAAGACATTAGAAAGGACTTGGTCTAAAACTGATCCCAGAAGAATACTGCTAGTGATCCTTCTCTCTTCAGAGAAATCTCCAATTATGACAACAGTAGTGTGTTCTTCCACTTAGCCAGTTTCTGATCCATATTTTCTTTCACTGCCAGGTAAATCAATTTTTTAACTAACCAGTTATGAGAGACTGAGTCAAAACCTTTACTAAAATTCAGGCACAAAATATCATCTGATCGATATTTCTCTGTTGCTTTTCTGACCCAGTTGAAGAAGTCTATAAGATTTGTTTGACATGACCTACCCCTGGTGAAACTGTGCTGCATCTCATTTGTAGTTTATTTGACTCTAAGACATCTGTTAGTTTCTCCATAATAATGGTCTCTAACATCTTACAATCAATATAAATCAGGTGTATTGGCCTGTCCTTCTCTGGTCCATCCTTTCTCCCACACTTATGCAATGGCACCACATTTGCAGCCTCAAGTACTAATCACTATATCTTTTTCCAATGAACTGTAGGAGATGTCAGTCAATGATGCAACCACCACCTCTCCACTTCCTCTAATCATCTGCCACCATTGCTTTATCAACCCTTAATGCCCTTAGACATTCCAGCACCCTATTCTCTGTTATTTGATCACCTATTACCTCAATATTTCTCTCCCTTTTGACCCCTAGCATTCAGTCTGGTAATTGACCTTTTTCCTGTTCAGTAACTACTGAGCAGAAATATTAATTAAGTTTATCTTCTTTCACTTGATCTCTCTCCTGCTTAAGTCTTATGATACCTTCCTTAGAGTTGTGTTATGTGTGACACTGATGTAGCAGAAATATGTTTCATGCCCATTCAACACTGATATTCTGTTTTCTGTGTCTGACTTTGCCCATGTAACCTTGTTGCCAGACTCTCTCATTCTAGCAAGGTATACTTCATGGTTTGAACCTGTCCGAATTGACTTGTATGTATCAAAATCACTTTTTTTGTCTTTCACTGCCACCCTTAAATTTTTATTATACCACATAGGCTATTTTTTCTTATTATTTCTATCTATTAATTTAATTCAGAGATTTCCTTTACTTAACTAGACTCCTTTGCTATCCACACCCACAGGATCCTTCACCATTATTAGTTTTCCCGTTTCATGCATAGTCATAAAATCAACACTTCTGATGTCAGATATTTTGTTACTGATCTTTTGTTATCTCCACCCATGTTGTTTTGTTTGTTAATCATTGTTTTTTGTTGGTATTTTGTTTTGCACTGTGTATGAATATTTATGTGTAACAGTATTATTTATAGTTGTTCACTGCAGAGTGAGGGGAAGCATATGCTTTTTAAGAGGCATTCTAAATAAATTAGGGTAAGAGCCCAACGTGCAATGAACTGGCTGAGTATTTGTACCGGCACAGTACAGTTAATTCAGTTACTACTGCTGGCCAAAACCATGTGACAATGAGATGCTTGTATTACAGGCCAGAACTGCTATTTTAGACCACATAAATTCATACACCTCAACTTTCTCTAAGTATTTGAAAGTATTGAAGCATTTGACTATATTGTGACAATCGTGATGTGTATTGTTGCTGAACCATTTCATCCACCTTTGTGAATTCAACTGTGTCTCTTTTCTTTTTAAGTATTTGTTTTGTTAGGCCTTCTTCACATACCTCTGAACTGTCCCACATAATGAGGAGCATCTGCATTCTCATTGTATACCTCAGATTCACTCCAGCCCCAATCCATCCCACATGCAGAAAGTGTTGTCTACTAAGAAAAGGTGCTGAAAAACTCAGACATTACAAAACATAATATTC
This sequence comes from Neoceratodus forsteri, assembly GCA_016271365.2. Classification (NCBI taxonomy): domain Eukaryota; kingdom Metazoa; phylum Chordata; order Ceratodontiformes; family Ceratodontidae; genus Neoceratodus; species Neoceratodus forsteri. The sequence goes on along the minus strand of CM028133.1, from coordinate 589,432,286 downwards.
TAAGATAAATAAATCAACACTAAACTATTTAAAAATAATGTACTAATTTCCATAGTTCTCCACACTTCTGGCTCTGTGATTGATGATGGGTCCCACATTATGAGGGGTATTATGTACCACATTTTCCACATTTTGAATGCCAGTGTCCCGCATTTTTGTTGCAGAATGGTTAAAGGTATGTTGTCTCACAGTTTCCTGTTGTGATGGCTACAATCTTTCTTTTTTTAATTAAAAAACAGAAAATACCTGAAAATGATTTCTTTAAAAAAACACACCTGAACCTATCTAAATGGGACCTGTTTAGCTAGATTCTGGTGTGTGCTATTTTAAAATGAGGGCCTTAAATACATTTTCTAGGCACCTCAAAATCCAGAGTGCCCAGCTTAGTGAGTGGAGACATGTTTTTTGTTGTGAGCCGAGACTTCTCCTGATTCACACACAGTGCTGTAAAAGGGGAATTTTCAGCTTGCACAGAAAATCGCTTAAAGGAATACTGTCAGCTCAGCAGTAAAGGACCAGAACTAGGAAGGCAGCACTGCTAGGATTAGTCAATACTGGCATGCTTTGGAAAGCACACTCACCCTTCCAAAAGAACAACTTAAAGCTGCTGTTCTTAGTGAATACACTTTTTATTGCAGCTCCAGTCCATGCTGTGCACTGTTCCTAAAAATATCTGTTAGCTTTTTGGGGAATGTTCAGTGTATTAATGCATATGGTGTCTATTGCAGCCTTTGAGTGAACTGAGGCTGTATCTGTCTGTTGGTTGTTATACAACTACTAAATCCTATACTAGGCAAAACATTTTATTAGTAGCAACTCAACCTTTTGATATCTCCCTATGCCAGCACACATTCTTGAAGTTAACATGGCACAGAGGTGCCAGTAAGCTCACGCCTGCATGAGTTCTGCATTTTTCCACTGATATGAGCTGAATGTATGTACTGCAGATTTAGCATTTCCTGAACTTTTTAAAGTAAGTGTTTATCAAAAATGAGCTGTCTTTCCTAGTTAAAATGAAATTTGGAAAGCTGTGACTCCTGGTATGCACATGCCCAGAGTCATGGCCTTAGATTTCAATGCTGTCCATCTGGCTATGGATGTGCAGAGCCTTTCAGGCCTTGCACTTTCTTGCAGCTATGGATGCAGGTGCACAGTGCCCTCTTGGCCCTCTGGACCCTGAGTCAAGAGAAGAATCCTCTTCACTATATGGTTTCTTTTTTTTTGCACTTAGGTACTTTTCAGTAATAGTACTTTCACTTTTGTATTTTTCACTACCACATTTTTCATATAGTTTAATACAACATCATGAAAGCAATTCTCATGTAATTTTTTTTGTAGTTAATCTTTTTATTGAAATCTTTATATTTCATATTACATTACATATCACCTTAGATCACAGTCTGAAAAAAAAAGAAAAAAACAAAGTACACCAAACAGAGATCATTTGAGGATATAGCACATAATCTTATATTGACTTTGGCAGGTATATCTTTAATTCAGAGGTATCTTTTTTTGAACACTTGTTTCATCATTCTGTGGATTACCATCTATTGCCTTCCCTATTTTATCAGAAGATAAGCTCAGCAGTTCTACTACTCACTAAGCTCTAGTGAAATCTTTAGACCCTGGGCTTGTCAGAAACCTGTGAGGGCTTCAAGAGGTCTTTGCTGATGGCCACTAGTTGTGGGTTGGCATTTTGTTCAATATATACCAAATATGGGGCCCATAGCCAATAAAACTCATGCAGTCTACCTTGGATTTTGTCTGTTAACCTTACATTCATTGCCAACCCCTCTACAGCCTGAACCATTCCTGAATATTGGGAACCTCAGTAGTTCTCCATTTCTTAAAATAAGCCTTTTGGCTTCTACTGAGGTGACCATGAGCCATTCCATGTAAGTGAAGTGAATGGGGAGTTCACCTGCTTTGTATCCAATCAAATATGTTTCGGGGGATGTTGAGATATCAACCCTGTAATGTGGGAGCATGCTTGTGTGATTTGCTTCCAGAAGGGTTGAATTACTGGGCATTCCCAAAGGATATGGAGCAAATCTGCTCCCCCCGCATCACACCTCCAGCAGTTGTCCAGTGGTATGAGGCCTAGTGCCTTGAGCTGGACTGGTGAATGGTACCAGTGGTGCATAATTTTGTTTTGTATCAGCTGGCTTTTTTGGTCAACTTAGGCTAGGTGTGCTAACCATCAGCATCCCTGCCAGTCTTCTTCTGAAATGTTTATCTGGAGAGAGATTTGCCACTTCTCCCTAGCATAGTTAGTAGGGTCTGATGCAGCCTCATAAATGCTTTTGTATATGTTACCTACTCTTCCAGTAATGGAGGAGAGCCAGTTCCTGACTGGTAGGGGTTCTGGCTTACCCAGTTTCATGAGGTTGCATGTAGGGCACGTGCAACTAGATTTGCTCCATTGATCAGTTAGGCTCCTCACCTGTAGATACCTCCAAAAGTCTGACTTAGGCAGTCCATACCCATCTTGCAGACTCTGGAAGGAATCTGTAATGTCCTGCCCTATGGCTAGCAGGTCTACCACCCTATAGATGGACCTCTTTTCCCAGGAGGACCATTGGACTGTGGTTCCCCCATGCCCTATTCTTTAGTATTCCACAAATATGTATACTTGCTTAGTTTATGACACTTCTTGGTGGTACTGGCTACTTTTTTCCAGGCTATATGGGCCACCTGAATGGTGAGCCATTGGGCAAATTTTGCTGGTAGGGGGTTCCTTAGGAAGGCCGGTGGACGAATGTCATCAGTCACCGCTGATTCTATGGATAGCCACTGAGGGAACAATTCTCACATAAGTGATTTTAATGAAAGTGAAAACATTTGTTTCCAAAGAATAAAATAAATTTTGTTAGTATGTGTCATCATTAAGCAGAACACTAGGGCACTATGCTTCAACAGCTTGTGGCAGCTCTCACTTCCTAAGGAAGATGCAAACTGCCATGTAGCACAGGAGATTGTACTACTGTATACATGCAAGTAAATTTTAAACACATTTTTAGGGGTACTCTGTCAAGTGAGCACTACAGAATAGTGCCACACTTTACGGCGGTTGTCTGGTAAGTGCTCACACGGACAGCGAGGGGCAATTTACAGCACTTACTGTTAGTGCTCCCCTAGTTGCTGTCCAGGGTGCTGATAGGAGACAAGAGCACCAGGAGCCAGGAGGCTGGCCAAGCTGCTCCTGTGGCATGGAGGGCTGGTGCATTGATCAGCCTGACCAATGCTATAGAGACCAAGGTTCTAATCCTGGTTTCCTACACATTTTGGTGCACTCGGAACTTAAACTTATTTGTGTGGGGCCATGGAAACAGTATTCCATGGCCCTCTGGTTTTTAACTTTCCCTGATATCTGCTCCCCCCAGAGTTAGAATCCTTTAGTCTGGGGGGTGCGGGTGGCACAGCCCCCCCACAAAAGAAAAATCAGCACTATTTTTACAGTGTGGTCCTTGACCACACTATTCTTGTTGGTGCTGTTTGGACCCAATGCCATTTTTAGGGATAGAGTGGAGGAGGAAGCCCTGATGGCCTTGATCCTAAACTCTTGTCTGTCTCTTTCTCTGCCCTGGCCATTGCCCTCCCCATCACCCACCTCCTACATTGCTCCCTGTCACTTGCCTCAGTCCCTGATCTGTGGAAGCAGGCTACAGTCATCCCTCTCCCCAAAGGGAGTGACCCTTCCCTCCCTAACAAGTGCCACTCTATCTCCTTTCTCATCTCCCTGGTTAAACTTCAGGGACACATGATGCTTTCCTAACTCTCCCCTTTCCTTGACAACTTCTTCCTCACTCCCTACCATTCTGACTTTATGAAATCCTACTCCACCACCACCTCCCTCCTTTGGCTCATAGACTACATCCTTTCTGGTATGGACCAGGGTCTGGCACCATACCATCTTTGTCAACCTGGCCAAAGTCTTCAACATTATTGCCCACTTTATCCTCCTTGACAAGTTAAAATCTACTGGGATGTCTTCCTCCTATGTTGAGTGGTTTCACGTATACCTTGAGAGTTGAACCCAAGCTGTCTGTATTGGTGATGGCATCTCCCTTGCTCTCCCTATTTGCTCTGATGTTCCCCAAAGATCCATCCTTGGCCCTAACATATTCTTCATTTTCCTAAATGACTTTCCTCTTGCCTGGTGCTCTGCATCCATTTACACATGCACAGATGACATTATTCTTTACACCACTGCCTTGGACCTTGTGACCTGACTCCATCAGGATTTCAACAGCATCTAGTGTTCATTTCAGACAAATCAGGTGTCCCTCAGTTAAAAAAAATGGTATCTGTGACCCTCTGAGCAAAGGCGCCTAGCTTCACCCAAGCTCTTTTCTTCTAGGTTTGCTTGTAAGGACAGAGCAAGGAACATTATCAAAGCAAGAAAAAAGATTAAGGCTTCTTTTGGTTAGGCAGATTTACTGTGTGATATTATTTTCTTTTGTACTCACAGGGTTTGTTACTGTCTTTTGCTAACATTTTACTGCTTTATTATTCTCTGATTCAAATTGCTGTTGCAGGGTTTACTTTCTGCTGCATTATTACAGGGTGTGCCTACAGTTTTGCTACTGTTTTGTGCTTACAGATTACTGTTGTAATCTTCTGTGATTCAAATATTTTTTGCAAGGTATATCTTCTGTTACTGCTTTATTTTTATCTGTAGCAAAGTATTTTTTGCAGAGTGTATCTTCTGTGAAATTATTACAGGTGGTGCTTTACAGGTTTTACAGTTTTATCAGTCATTAGGCTAAACTTTCAGGGCTATTGCATTTGTTGTTGGTTGATTGTTTCTGCTCTTACCTCCTCATTTCTTTCATCCATGGTTCTTCTTTTGGCAGGGAAGAGCCCAGCCACCCACCCCAATCCCACCCCAATCCCCAACCACCCCATGCTACACTCCTTTTATAGGGTAGCACAGTTGTGACATTTTCTGTAGCAAAGCAGGAAGTGGAGGATCAGAGGGTTATCCATACAGTGACCTCACTTACAGGGGCACAAGTAATTTAACTTGTTATAACAAATTATGCAAAAATAAACAAACAAAACACAAAATCAAACTTTTGCTTTCATTTTCCTCCTTCTAATTACTCAGATCAGGTTTAAACCCAGCAACTCTTCTGGAATGGATATTATTAACTGCAGGTACTGCAGAACACTTTTCAAAAGGGCAGTTTTACAGGATTTAGGATGCTGTCCTATATGCTGGACCAAAGGAGAGCTAAGAGGTCAGCTCCAGGCAGCATGGGCAGAGATTGCACACCTAAAATCACATATTCAGGAGGAAATATATTATAAGAATCACCCGCCATTTCCCCAACATCCAACTGAAGCACTCTGACTGCACAGGGTAGTTGATCCAGGAGGCTGGCAGGTGGTTAGGAGGGGCAAATTGCTTGCCCTCATCACTCAGTGCTCTCCAAAATATCACCTCCACAAACCATACAGAAACTACAAACAGATATCTGCCTCTATCTCAGAAACTGAACAAAGGGGCAGAGGACACTGCAGAGCAGGACACTGCAGCACAGGAGCTAGTGCAACAAAACTCACCCAAAACAGGGGCCAAAACAAAAAATGCAAAAAGGAAATACAAAACACTTCTGATCATAGGAGACTCCATGATTTGGGGAGTTGATGCCTACCTCAAGCCAGGGATAATGGTCAGATATTTCCCACATACATCAGCATGGAGAGACACTGGCCACATTGCTAAAACTGTGCAGGAAACAGGAGAAAACATTGATGTCCTAGTACACACAATGACTAACGATCTCACCAGATGATAAGTTGTGGAGACCAAGGAACACCTGACCAGGCTGGGAGACAAACTGTCATCCATTTCATCTGGCATCTCCTTCTCTGAGATCCTGCCAGTCTTGGAGGGGGGGGCAGATAAATGGAAGGTCACAGAAGGGGAGATAGGGGAGCTAAACATATGGCTCAAGGGTTGGAGCCATGAAAAAGAGCACAAATTTGTAGGTAACTGGCAACAATTTTGGGAGCAAAAGTTCTTTAAATTCAGTTGACTGTATCTAAGAAGTGAGTCAGTGCATTGGGGCGGATGTTTGATGTCTTTGCAGAATATTCTAACTAGCAAATGGGGAGAGGGGTACAACACCCGATACATCGAATGGGAAGAACACCCTTCCCCCCTCAGTTATTGATCAAACATGAGTTCAGCATGTTTATAGTTCATTTGCATCACCAGGTAAGGTAAAAGCTCCAGCTCCCCAAATGATGCATGGGGGAAATGCTAGACCTAGCCCAACAACTAACACATCAAAATCTGGCCAATGGAAAATTATGTACACAAATGGCTGCAGTCTGGGAAACAAGATCCCAGACCTGCAGGCAACAATGACAGAGGCTAAACTGGACATAGTAGCCATTAGCGAGACATGGTTCACTAGTAACCATAGTTGGGAGACTTCAGTACCTGGCTTTGTACTGTTCAGAAAAGACCCAGGTGCAAAAAGGGTTGGTGGAGTGGCCCTTTATCTCAATGGAAATATCAAAGCTATAGAAATTCAGAATACACATAAGGAGCCAGAAGAACTGTGGGTCACGCTGGAATCAGGAAATGGGACAGCCATACGAACTGGAGTTGTCTACAGGCCTGCAGATCAGGAGGAGGACACAGATACATTATTGTTAGAAGATATACAAAACATGACAGCTAAAGGGGAGGTTATGATAATGGGAGACTTCACAATTCCAGATACAGATTGGTCAATACCAGCAGGAACATCTGCCAGAAATAGACACATGGTGGATTCCATGCAGGGGGAGGGCCTCAAACAACTGGTACAACACCCCACAAGAGACAGGGTTATCCTAGATCTAGTACTGACTAACAGGGAGAGGATCACAGATCACAAGGTAGAAGGTCACCTGGGGGCCAGTGACCATCACATGGTGTGATTCAATTTGGCCACTAGAACTAAATCATCCCATTCCAAGGAAAAAATATGGGACTTCAGAGGAGCTGACTTTGATAAGATGGCCAACAGAGTTAAGCTAGCCATGCCAAGAAAAAATACAGCTGAGGGGGTGCAGGCAAAGTGGGCAAGCAATAAGGATACTAGAAGCAACATCCCATTGTGTTAGAGAGAAAAGCAAGAACAAAAGAAGGAGGAAACCACTTTGGTTCTCAAAAACAGTATCAATAAAGGTCAGAGCCAAAAGGCTGGCATTCAGGAAATATATGGGAAAGCAGTGGGATGAAGATAGGGAGGCATACCAAACTTCTCTTGGGGAATCAGGGAAGGCAGTAAGGCAGGCAAAGGCCCAAACCGAGGAAACACTAGCAAAAACAGTAAAATATGGAGACAAGACTTTCTATAGATACATTAGTGAAAGGAGAAAGTCCAGAGGAGGTATTGCTAAGATCAAAGGGGATGAGGGGGAGTGTGTGGAGGAGGACCAAGGAAAAGCATCTATCCTAAATAGATACTCCTGTTCAGTATTTACTGAGGAGAAGGTAGGACGGGGCCCACAGCTCAACACCATGGACATGGGGGGGAGGGAGGTGTGCACTAGTCCCTTCACAAAAGAAAGGGTCCTACAAAAGCTTGCAAAGCTCAGAGTGGACAAGGCAATGGGACCTGATGGCATACATCCCAGGGTACTAAAGAAGCTAAGGGTGGAACTAGCAGAGCCATTATCAGAACTGTTTAAGGAGTCTATGAGCACAGAAGAGGTCCCAGAAAACTGGAGAAGGGCTCATGTGATCCCGCTCCACAAGAGTGGTAGCAGGGAGGAGGCACGAAAATACAGACCAGTCAGTCTTACCTCAGTAGTGGGCAAGATTATGGAGGCATAAGGAAAGGATAGTGCAACACCTGGAATCCATAGGGGCACAGGATCCAAGACACCATGGGTTTACAACAGAAATGTCCTGTCAAACTAATCTCATAGATTTCTTTGACTGGGTAACCAGAGTGGTGGACTAAGAGGGTGCAGTTGATGTCGCCTAGCTTGACTTCAGCAATGTTTTCAATACTGTTCCACTTAGAAGATTGATTAATAAACTGGGTAGGCTCTGGGTGGGTCAGAAGTTGGTCAACTGGGTGGCAAACTGGTTTGCGGGTAGAAAACAGAGAGTGGTGGTAAGTGGTATACAGTCAGAAGAGATGCAAGTCACAAGTGGGGTACCTCAGGGATCAGTCCTGGGACCAGTCCTCTAATATCTTCATCAGTGACATTGCAGATGGACTGGGGGTTAGGTTTGTCTGTTTGCAGATGACACCAAGATCTGCAACAGAGTAGATGATCCAGATGGGATGGGCAGAATGAGAAGAGATCTAGATAAACTGGCAAAATGGTCGGAAGAGTGGCAACTGGGGTTTAACGCAAAGAAGTTTGAGATCATGCACATAGAGAACAGAAACCCTGAAGCAACCGATAGCTTGGCTGGGGAGTTGCTGGCAATCACAAGGGTAGACAAAGACTTGCATCTTCATCACAGATGACCTGAAATCATCCAAGCAGACCACTAAAGCAGTAGGTAAGACTAGAGGGAAGCTGGGGTGTATTAGTAGGGGTATTACAAGTCTTAAGAGGGAGGTAATAATCCCTCTTTACAAGACACTGGTTAGGCCATATCTGGAGTACTTTGTACAGTACTGGAGGCCACACCTGCAGAAGGACATTAACAACACAGAGGCAGTCCAGAGAAAGGCAACAAAAATGGTGCAGGGACTGCACCAGAAAAGATATGAGGACAGATTAACGGAGCTCAATATGTATACCTTAGAGCAAAGGAGGGAGAGAGAAGATATGATCGAAATATTCAAACATCTTAAGCGCATTAACAAGGTGAAAGAGTCTAACATGTTTCAATATAAGAAACATAGCAGGACAAGAGGACACAGCATGAGATTAGAGAGAGGCCAATTAAGGGGTAATGTGAGGAAGTTCTTTTTCACAGTAAGGGTAGTGGATGCATGAAATGGCCTACCTCAGGAAGTGGTGAATATGAATACAGTACAGGGCTTCAAACAGGCATGGGATAGACATAAGGGAGCAATACAGATGAGTATGAATAGATAGGCCATTGAGAATAAAGGCCTATGGCACATTCATAAGGTGGGAAAAATGGGCAGACTGGATGGGCCTTGCGGTCCTTATCTGCCATCAACATCTATGTTTCTATGTTTCTATGTTGGCACCAGACAGAAACTTACCAGGCTGTCCCCACCTTCTTCTAGACCCTTGATGTTGTGATTAAGGATGTCTCCTCTTAACCTATCTGGGTTTGGTAGGATTGTCACTTCTCTACTCACATGGATGCCATCCACCAGAAGCTGCATTCTAAACTTGGGGCATGTTACAGTGACAAAACAAGTATCTCACTTCCTGCCCATAGACAGATTGCCATGAAGATGATTCTAGCTAACTTCACTTATGGCAGTGTTATATATAGCACTCATACCATGTGCACCCATGCTAGCCTGGCTCTCATCTTTCACATCTTCAGCCTCCTTTCCTTGGATTGCCTCCCAAAAACCCACACTTTTCCCTGTATTACTACCTCTCCTTGCACTCCCTTGATACCAGGTACTTTGCTCATTGTACCACCTTCATATTCAAATCCAGTTTGGCTCCCTCCTCCTACCTTTTCTCCCTCCTCTCCTTCCTCCTTTCACCTTGTACTCCCTCTGCAGCTCTGACATCTGCTGTCTTCCCCTCTCCCTTATAAATATCCTCTGCTGGTCAAGCTGCTTTTTCCTTCCACATCACCCAACTTTGGAGCACCCTCTCTATTGCTATACACAATGCTCCCTCTTCCCTATCACTAAAATACCTCCTACATGAATTCACTATTCACTCTTAGAGTTGCTGCTAATCCTTGACTAGTCTCACTGCTCCTCCCCTATATTACCACCTCCTTCCCAGCTGTCTTAATTCATTGGTTCCCTACCCCCCTTGGTCTTGTCCCCATTGTGCTCCCTTTCTCCCATGTAGCCCTTATTTTTCTGCCAGTTGCACATTGCTGAACTGTTGCTTTCAGTAATGTATGTTTTGCAGTACTTGGATACTATGCTCCCTCTTAATTGTCAACCGTGTACTTTTATTGTTGTTATTTAATAATTATTACAATTATAACATTACTGATGTAACTTATTGTACACTCCTCATTTCTAACCCCCAGGACACATCTGGAAAGGAGTTGTTTAGCTTGGTATATTTGTACTGATAACATTCTTGAAATATTTATGTATTCATCAGGTTTGTACTGATAAATAGCAATATAAAAAGTGCTATCTTGACCCATCATAGCTAGACAATATTATCTTGCAAAGTGGGGTATATCACAGTGCCCCAACATAGCAAGATAATATTACCTTACAAAGTAAGTTATGTCATAATGCATACTGAACCAATCAGAGTTCTGCTTTAACAATGCTAATGACATCACAATAGTCAAGTGCAGCACTGCAGCCAGCAGTTAAAATTGAACAGAAATAGTTATATCATCATACAAGGAGCATATTTAAAAAATATTACTAGTAATCCAATGCTATATAAATTGAATATACAATGGTCTAACTCAAAATATACAATTTATTATCACTTGTGTGGGGGGAGAACTTCTATAACTCACTTGTGGCTCTTCATCTTGTGTGTTATTGTTCTTTCCCCTCACACATGAAGATAAATTGCATATCTTGAGTCATCCTATTGTATATTCCATATCTATACATATTTATGTGATAAGTGCGGAAACAAAATCCATGCAACAACAAACTTTATTTATATATATGTGTGATAAATTTTAGAACCCAAATGTTATCTCACATATGTGTGATAAATGCTACCTGTTAAGTAACACCTCCCACCCTAACCCCCACCCCCAACCACCAGCACTATTTCAGCAGACTGTAGTTTCACTAACCACCCACTCTTTTCCACATCAGCTTCTCCCTGTATAATTCAAACACAGCCTATTTCTTTGCTAATCTTTTTTTCCCACCACAACCCCTTCTCAGTGCATCTTCAAAATATTTAACTTATTTTCTTTTTCAGACTAAACTCCATTTGAACAGCCTGTTTGCCACACACAAGACCATTGCCTTTAAACAAGGCTCACCATGCACTGCTGTGCAGTGTCAACCTCCTTAGTCTCAAACAGCATGGCTGCCTCATATCTTCCACATACAGCTTGAAGACTCCATGTCAGCTTTGCCTCTCTGACAGCACTGCACTTTTAAAAAGGAAAACAAGAAAATGGATGCAGACCTCTGTTAATCTGGTCTACCCTAGCTGCTTCCAAAATTCCGTCCTTGTGATCCACCACAACACAAATGCAGGATTAACCTGAAAAATTATCAGAAGTACAACTGAAGAATTAAACTAACAAGAAAAAAAACTGCCAAAATGAAAGTGTGGTATTCTCACCAAAAGAGAAACAGAACCACCATTTTGTTTTCCTTTTCTCAGGCCTACAGAACTCCTTCTACTTGCAGTTCAGAGGCAATAACAATATGCACTATAAACATAGGGATGTGGCACCCCTAGCAACATGTACAGTTTTCATAATGACCGGCAGAGTTTTGCAGAGCAACATAAGGCAGAACATCAAAAAATTCCTCACAATTTTACTTTTCTACATTAAACGAAACTACTAACCTCTACATAAACTATACCAAAAACTACCTACCTGTTGCATACATTGAATATGTGATGGGGATGTATGTTTGATGACTTTTTTTATCAACACTCAAGCTGTTTGACCTCAGACACATGACTTGCAGCTTATGACTCTCATGAGGATACCCAAAGTCAAACAGCTCTTGTGAGGATATAAAACATAGAAACATAGAAACATAGACTTTGACGGCAGATAAGGACCACTTGGCCCATCTAGTCTGCCCATTTCCCTACCTACAGGATAGGCCACAGATCCTAGTTAACCAACAGCCTATTTCTTCCTACCCCCCACAAGAATTGCCTTATGTCTGTCCCATGCATTCTTGAATTCTCCCACAGTTTTAGAACCCACAACCTCCTCAGGAAGGCTGTTCCATGCATCTACTACCCTCTCTGTGAAATAATACTTCCTTACATTGCCCCTGAACTGCCCTCCTTCTATCTTTAAATTGTGTCCCCTTGTTCTTGCAAGTCTCTTTTTCTGAAAGATGCTACCCTCTTGGACTTTGTTGATTCCACTGAGGTACTTAAAAGTTTCTATCATGTCCCACCTCTCCCTTCTTTCCTCAAGGGTATTATATTAAGCTCCTTTAGTCTCTCCTCATATGGCTTCTCTTGCAGACCCTGCACCATTTTAGTTGCCTCCTCTGGACTACCTCTATCCTGTCTATGTCCTTGGAGATGGGGTCTCCAGAACTGGACACAGTACTCCAGGTGGGGTCTCACCAACTGTCTGTACAGAGGGATAACAACTTCCTGTTTTCTGCTGCTGATGCCTTTCCTATACATCCTAAGTATACCCCCAGCCCTCCCTACTGCCTTCTCACATTGCTTGCTAACCTTAAGGTCATCTAATATGATTACCCCAAGGTCCCTTTCCTTTTTGTTGTTGTTACTACCTCCCACCCATTGTGTGTTCTTCCCATGGTTCTTGTTTCTCAGGTGCATTATTTTGCACTTCTTTGCATTGAATCCTAGCTGCCATACTTGACCATTCCTCCAACCTTGCCAAGTCCTTTCATCCTTTCCATGCCTCCTTGTGTATCAACCCTGTTGCAGATCTTTGTGTCATCTGCAAAAGGCATACTTTTCCTTCCAGTCCCTCTGCAATGTTACTGATGAAGACATTAAAAGGACTGGACCCAAAACTGAACTCTCTGCGGTGCCCCACTAGTAACCCGCTTTCTTCAGAGTGGACTCCATTTATAATTACCTTCTGTGTCCTATTGTGCAGCCAATGTTTTTTACCAGGCTACCACCCTGGGACCCACTCCCAGGCTGGTTAATTTGACTATTAATCTTTTGTGTGGGACTGTGTCAAATGCCTGCTAAAGTCTAGGTAGGCCATGTCCACAGCCCCTCCCTGGTCTACTACTTTGGTCACCCAGTCAAAGAAATCTATTAGATTCGTCTGACATGACCTTCCTGCTGTGAACCCATGCTGCCTTGGGTCCTGTGCTCCACTGGCCTATAGGTACTCAACTGTTCTTTCCTTCAGAAGTGACTCCATCACTTTCCCTACCACAGAGGTCAGACTGACAAGTCTGTAGTTTCCTGCCTCTGTCTTGGTCCCACTTTTGTGAAGGGGAATCACATCCGCCTTCCTCCAGTCCTCGGGTACCACACCATCCTCCCATGATTTATTAAAAAGAGCAGCCAGTGGTTTCACTAGTTCATCCCTTAATTCTTTTAAAATTCTGGGGTGAATTCCATCAGGACCCATTGCTTTGTCCACCTTTAGTTTTAGGAGTTCTTGCAGAACCCTTTCTTCTGTGAAAGGACTGGGATCGACCTCCCTATCAAGAGTGCTTCTGTTAATTGGATTAGGCACTTCCCCCTCCTCTTTTAAAAGTTATCATTTGAGTCCCCACTGCATATTCCTTACAGATCTATATCTATATCTATGTCTATGTCTATATCTGTATCTATATCTATATCTCTATCTGTATCTATATGTGTATATATATATATATATATATATATATATGTCTATGTCTATGTCTATGTCTATGTCTATGTCTGCATCTGTATCTATATCTATATCTCTATCTCTATCTATATCTATATCTATGTCTATGTCTATGTCTATGTCTATATCTGTATCTGTATCTATATCGCTATCTTTATCTATATCTATATATTATAGTGGAGCAGTAGCACCACTGGAGTTAGGGTTGAGCAGGCTGTTTAATGTTAAACTCCTAACTTTGCAGTTTAACAGCTTTGGCCCTGTTCAACAGATTTGAACAATGTTCATACATTGCATCTCAGTCAGGCGGCCAGTCATGGCAGTGAGTGGAGGGCTGTGCTGATCACCCAGTAAGGGTGGGGGGTGGTAGCACAGTGGTGGGGGACTACCTGCTGAGGTGGGGGGTCCACTAGACACCAGGGATATACTGCACTGTACTGAATACTGTGACAGTGGTGCTGGTGGGCAGCGATCAGCAATCAGTGATGCTGGCTGGGTGGCACTGGGGATCACTATAGGGTGTGCAGCACCTACTGTTGCTTGGACTGGGAATCAGAGGGTTGGCTGGGAGACACACAGAACACCAGAGGATCTGTACATCATACTGTCCACTATCTGCCTGCGTAAATTCTGACCAGCAATGATTTTGCCAGCCAACATTTTAGACTGCAATGTTTTGCCTGCTTTATTTTGTGCCACAATGTTTTGACACGTGGTATTCCTGGCCAGATCAACCTACTGATTGTCAGCCACATGTGGTGAGACACAGTTCTGTATGTTTGAAGACTATATTAAGTGTGGTGAGCATTATGGTTGAGAATCCCAAGGAAGACCCCACCCCTGATTCACCAAGACTCAGAACAGCAAAAAAACATGTTTTTTGCTTTTGCTTCTTCAAGGGTGGTGGTGGGAAACCCTAATGCCACATTCCCTACTTTTGTCTTATTCCTTACTTTTATCACTTTATTCTGAACCCAAACTGTGCATTAACACAGTTTTTTGCAAAGAATATATTATAGGGGTGTGGTAGCACCCTCATGGCTAGGGTTGCATTGGCAGTTCAATGTTAAACCCAATTGTGTGCACCTTAATAACTTTGCTATCATTTGACAAAGTATCAAAAAATTTGGCATGTGTGGTTAGGCTGTCAGAGTCTCATCATGTGAACAGTTTCATGATGGCATATTGTATGGTTTTTGAGATATAGAGCATCAAAAAAGTGAAAAAAATCTACTCTATACTTAACTTTTGGGTATTTTTTGCTCTTACCTACACCCTAGAGGTTTAATGTGATAAGGGCAAGTCCCATACTGTGCCACTCATTAGAGTGAGAAAATAATTGCCCATGTCATAAGGGCAACTTCCCCCTTAGAAAGATCACTGCAAACAGTGACAGTCCTCTAAAAACATCCACTTCATCTTCTCTTTATGTGGGGGGTTCCCCCCTCGCATCAGCAAAATAAGGATTCTCAACTCGAGGGGGAGCAGACTTAGAAAATGTAGAAACTCCCCCTGAAAGCAAAGAAATATTGCCTGCACCGGGATCTGAACTTGGCACCACAGACACTAGGTGCAGGGTCTCAAGCCACTACACCATACTGCCAGCTTGGCAGGGCTTGGCCAAATTCTTTCCTTTATCCTCTCTCTTGACAGTGTAGTGCATATCCCTCAGCTCTACCCTCCCTATAGTGATACAGAGCTCTTTTCCCCTACTCGCCCTACATATGAGAGGTATTACTGAGCCACTCATATTGTAGTGCTCAATAATACACACTCATATGTGGTGCTACCCAGTCTAGACTGTATGGAATTTCTTTATGAAATTTTCAGGGAATGTGGGACCTGTGCCAATGGTGTGCCTTTGGATGGTTGGGTGAAAAAAATAGTATACAGTTTTTGAATTATAATGATTTGTGGGTAATGTTCAAGTTCAATCAATTAAAAAAAAGGTTGCAAGTGTTAACAGGTCATGATTTACTGTTCATGTGTAGAGAAATCCTAAGAAATCCTAAACCACCCTTGCAGGTTCTCGCTATTAAAGTTCTACTCAGGGTGCACAATAAGGAGCTCACCATTGCCTCCGTGTACCTACCACCTAAAAATCATCCCAATGGATTTATGAGCATATTGGAAAGCCTACAGGGATTACACCATAACTCTGAACTCATAGCACTAGGTGACTTCAGCATAAGTTGACTATTGCTGGAAGCCAAAAACTACAAGGATGAGGTCACGGCACAGAACCTCACCCAGATTGTTACCACCCCCAGCAGATGCAACTATAGGACATGGTCACACACACTTCTGGACTGGATCCTTACTAATCACCCTGAATGAATCTCAGAAGTCTCAGTGCTCCCTGATGGGATCAGTGACCACTCGCCGGTCACATGTACCTGGACAAACAAATTCATTAAGCCCCCTCCTAAAATAATCCATACCAGAGTGTTAAAGCAGATGTACCTTGAGATACTAAAGACACACCTAAGCTGTCTGAACCAGACATCAATCGACTTCACCATTGATGTAAACCAAGCCTTAGACCTTTTCATCAGCCACTTCACTGCAGCCTGCAATATCTTTGCACTTCTCAAAAAGCTGAAGGTCAGGGGCAGAGCTAACCCTTGGATAACCCCTGATCTAATCACTTTACTCAAACATAGAGACCATTTCTGACACTGTGCCCATGCAACATCCAAACCTGGGGATACTCATAAATGTAAAGCTGCCAGAAATGAGTGCATGTGGGCAGATAGGAGTGCCAAAAGCAAATACTTCAAGGAAGCTCTCTCCAACTCCTGGGGTGATGGAAAAAAAATTTTTAGTAACTTGAAAGACCTTACAGCAAGGATACCCTAAGCCACCACCCACCATCCTCAACATAAATGAAACACCATCTGACCTGTACACAATCACCAACACCTTTAACAATGCATTCTCCAATTTAGATAGTGTACTCCCTTCTAATTTCTTTGATACCCCCTCTGATAGTAACCCTCCTGCCACTGCTCCTCTCCTACACCCTGCCCCACAATTCTACTTCAAGGAGATCCCAGTGCATGAAGCCAGAACCTATATTCGGAAGGCCATTTGCAATGCAGACTACAGCAGTGACTCCCTTGACCTGAAGTTGTTAGCACTTGTCCTTGAAGAAGTCCTTGAACCCCTGACAAAGATCCTCAACCTATCACTAAGGATGTCCCAGTTCCCATCTCGCTGAAAACAGGTGACCATCACTCCAGTACACTAAAGTGGAGACAAATCACTGCATTCCAACTACAGACCTATCTCCATCCTCCCTCCATTGTCTAAGGCCCTGGAGCGCAACACCTCAGACCAACTAGTCAAGTACCTTGAAAAATACGACATCCAGTGTCCTGAGCAAAAAGGTTTCCAAAAAGGGCACAGTACCATCACTGCACTATTAGAATTCATGGACTTCATCAATACCATGCTTGATCAAGGAAACTGTGTAGAGAGAGTATTCATTGACCTTATGAAAGCATTTGATACTGTGAATCACCCACTTCTACTTAAGCAAATTATCAAACATTGGGCTCTCCAATGAAGCTCTGCTCTGGTTTTCAAGCTACCTTGGGGTGAGGGTCCAGCAGGTTAGGATTGTCACAGAGTGGCTCTGTGAGGTTTGAAATTCCAAGGTTAGTAATATGGGGCTAGAGAATTGTTTTTCCTTTTCCTAGCACATATGGGAGTCTCCCCCCCCCCCAGAGAGGAGGCAGTATAGTGCAGTGGTCTGGAGCTCTGAGCTGCAAATCTGGTGATATCCAGCGGACCAGACCTGGGTTTGGGTCCCGCAGCTTCCGCTTGCATACTGTGTGACCCTGAGCAGGTCACTTGACCTCCTTGTGCTCCCAGGTCACTCCTGTAGGAGAGCTTTCAGCTTAGTGTGCTATACCTGGTTAAACAATAACTTCATTGTCCTGATTATACTGAGTGTGGATAAGAGAAAAGAGAGATTGTCAGCACAGATGGCTAGAGGTGAGATTCGTCAGAGAGGTGTAAACAGGTGGAGATTTAAATCCTGTTGTAGTGAGCCTAGATGTGTGCTCTAGATGCTGCTGAAAAGTGCTCTATGGAGTTATTTGAAAAACTGTTTTGATTCATGTTCCAAATGGAAGATTTAAAACTGCCAGAATATCCTGTGTGAGGTTTATGCCTTTATATTGTCTCACCTAAAGACTTATAAAGAATGAGATGATGCCAGATGCTCTAATGTTTGCTATCGAAATTGAAGTGAAAAATGAGAAAAATACTGTGCCATTCTGATGTTATCCTGATATGAGTGATGTTTGAAAGAAGAATCAATTAAAATTGAAGAAAATTGCAAGAACTGGTGAGACATTTTTCCTTTAACTGCCCACATAAACCTGCGCCCTACCACATTGGTACCAGAAGTGGGGTAATTTGTACTGTGATCTGCATAAGGTCTGGTGGGCAATAAATCTGTCATGATGGTACTTTGAACTGATTCCTGTTTACTGGTTATTGCTGAGAGAATTTTGTTTCCTGTGAAACAATCCAGCTGAGTGATAATTCTGGGTTGTGGCAAAGCCTGCTCTAAACAAGCTATATGAAGATGAGGGGCCACTGTGAAGTTTTGAGTGACCAGAAGACTGACCAGAGTGACCGGATGGAGGTGATACAATGGTTATTTAATCACTGGATGGAGGCAGAGAGCCGGTGTAATGAAGCAGAACAAAGGTACCAGGAGGTGCTAAGTCAATTAACGGTAATGAGGGACAATTTGGAGTTTCAAGGGCCTATGAAGAAGGCTGAAGAGTTGTCCTGTGTGGATTGTGTGGACTGTGTTGAGGAACAGTTCCCTGTTCTACCTATGTTCCAGGGAATGTATTGGATTGGAGACGACGAAGATGATGGAAGAATGATGAAAGACAAGTCCCCAGGTGAGACTGTTTTGTTAACTGGGGTGAAGAATGCAAGCAAGACAGAAGAGGCAGTAGGTGCTGAAGGGACTTGTTCAGTGACTTATAATAATGTTGATAATAAAAATGTCATTAATTTTTCTGCTGTAAACTGGAAAATTTTACAAGCAGAGGATCTGGAAATTCAGCAGATAAGTAGTTATGTTATTTTGAATAAAGATAGAATAGATATGGATGGGTGTAAGGGACAGTTATGGTGGTATGAAATAAGAGATGAGGTATTATACCACATGAGACCAAACCCCATACAAAACAGATAGACTCTAGGTAGTGGTACCTTGTAGATATAGAAAGGGTATTTTAGATGCTTTATATTGCAAAACCAAACATATGAGTTAAGAAGAATGTTAAAATGTCTCATTCCTTCCTTTTATTGGCCTGGGACGTATAGTCAAGTGGCTTTATATTTAAAGAAGTGTGAGCCACTCAAAGGAAGGAAAAAGACTGTAATTAGTTCCTTGGAAAAAGGGGAAAGTGATTTACAGAGATATGAGTAAAAGATGGTAAAAGTTTTACAGTACTGGACTACTTGTGTAGTGAGTGGAAAGGGTTAGAGGAACAGCTCATATAGATAGTATATACAAGTAACTTTCTAGTAAGGGCTCTAACCCTAGTATGTTTCAGGTATAGAGAGAATAAAAAAGGGTACCAGATAAAAAGAGCATAAGATAGAAGGTTTTCAAAATAAAGTATTTGGGGAAATTGTTTGAAGAAATTATAAAAGTGCACATATTGACATCTTAAAATAAGTTTTTGAAAGAAAAAAAAATGAGATCGATAGGAAGGAATACATTTAATGGAAAATAATTTGATGTAGTTAAATAAAGAGTAGGAGTAGTGTGGAGTTTTTCCTAAGTTCAGAGTAGATGATTAGGAGAAGTAAAGAAAAGGGTAGTTGATTAGGTGAAGTAAAGAAAAAAACTACAGATTTGAGTTTGATTCATATGAAGGAATACATTCTAAAGCAACAAGCTTAAAAGCTAGGAGCTATTTCTTGTATTCTTTTTTTGTTTAAGACTGGAGGGTTGGCCACCTGCAGTTGAATTTATAGTGTTATCCCTCCCCCCCCCTTTTTCCTCAGTCTCTTGTTGTATTTGTATTTGTCGGTTTATTTTTTAAAATATAGCTAAAGCAATAGCATGTTTGCTTAGGAGAGGATACACAATGAATGTTACTATTCTAATTTTGTTGATAGTGAAATTGAGATTACTAATGTGAGATAGAACAAAATCATGTGTTCCAGAATGTGAAGGAGCTATAGACTATACTGACAGTTCTGAAAATGTAAGCTGTTGATATATTTTATGTGTATGGAAGTTATATTTCTCAAACAAAATCTAAATATTTTATTTATGAATGGTGCATAGAATTTGATGGATGTTGCTATGTGAAAAAAAAAATCAAATTCATGTAAAATAATTTAGATATGAAATCTTATGTTATTGGGGATTACTTAAAAACTGACTAAGTTTGGCAATAGTTAGATACTTAATATGGTTCATAATCTGGGATATAGAATATGGACAGGAAATATTTAGTGTAAGATGCAGGATAAAATAATCTTGAGTATTTTCTCGAGGTAAAATAATTGATATGGTAAGGGACTCTTGGGTTAGGAGTTTCAAGAAGTGGTGGGCCAGGGCTCTGGTAGGTTAACCACCCTCTTTTATTTTAAGCAAAGAATTATAGAAAGTCGGCCAACCAAAAGATTTGTTTGCCCTCTAGGTGGGAGGAATGTCACAGAGTGGCTCTGTGAGGTTTGAAATTCCAAGGTTAGTAATATGGGGCTAGAGAATTGTTTTTCCTTTTTCTAGCACATATGGGAGTCCCCCAGAGAGGAGGCAGTATAGTGCAGTGGTCTGGAGCTCTGAGCTGCAAATCTGGTGATATCCAGCAGACCAGACCTGGGTTTGGGTCCCGCAGCTTCCGCTTGCATACTGTGTGACCCTGAGCAGGTCGCTTGACCTCCTTGTGCTCCCAGTTCGCTCCTGTAGGAGAGCTTTCAGCCTAGTGTGCTATACCTGGTTAAACAATAACTTCATTGTCCTGATTATACTGAGTGTGGATAAGAGAAAAGAGAGATTGTCAGCACAGATGGCTAGAGGTGAGATTCATCAGAGAGGTGTAAACAGGTGGAGACTTAAATCCTGTTGTAGTGAGCCTAGATGTGTGCTCTAGATGCTGCTGAAAAGTGCTCTATGGAGTTAATTGAAAAACTGTTTTGATTCATGTTCCAAATGGAAGATTTAAAACTGCCAGAATATCCTGTGTGAGGTTCATGCCTTTATATTGTCTCACCTAAAGACTTATAAAGAATGAGATGATGCCAGATGCTCTAACGTTTGCTATCGAAATTGAAGTGAAAAATGAGAAAAATACTGTGCCATTCTGATGTTATCCTGATATGAGTGATGTTTGAAAGAAGAATCAATTAAAATTGAAGAAAATTGCAAGAACTGGTGAGACATTTTTCCTTTAACTGCCCACATAAACCTGCGCCCTATCACAAGGATTACTGCTGTCACCTCGGAAGAAAAGCCAGTCTTTTCAGGGGTCCATCTTGGGGCCACTACTCTTCAGCCTCTTCCTCAATGACCTTACCAGTGTCTGCCACCAGAAATTACTGCTCTACACTGATGATGCAGTCATGTTCACCACCCACCAAAACACAGAGCTCCTCAAAAAACAATTACAGCTTGAATTCATGCGCATTGAAGAATGGTTCAAGTCACACAAACTGGTCATGAACTACAGCAAAACAAAGGTTATGACCTTCTACAACACCAGGAGTAAATACAAATCCCATGACCTAGCCATACTAAACCAAACAGGGACCTTACTTGATCACGTTCCTGATTTTAAATACCTAGGTGTCACATTCGACAGCTCACTGTCCTACAATCAGCACATAGATTCTGTCGCCAAAGCCACCAACATCTGTATAGGCCTGCTGTACAGGCACAAACACTTCATGACTCCTGACACTCTCCGGTTGGCTATCAACAGCTCTGTCACCTCCATCATCAATTACGGACTAGCAATCTATGGCTCTTTCTCTGCCTCTGCCCTCCACAGAATTACAGTTGCACTCAACAAAGCATGCAGACTGTTAACTGGGGCTGACTGACTTATACACACTTGTGACCTGTACACTCGGGCAGGATGGTTTCCCCTCATCAGCAGGATACAGTATCAAACCTGCCTTTAGCCAAAAAAGTCCTCCCCGTGGTCATGCCCCATGACATTGAAAAGCTCCTCATTGACCACCACAGCACCCAGCGAACTAGAAGTTCACAATAACTAACCTCCCTTGTCCCCAGATGCTGGACTACCATGGGCCAGAGGGCCTTTGCCCACAGAGCACCACAGTGGTACAATACTCTCAACAAAGAAACTCTTACTGCTGCTGCTGCTCCTGGCCCTTGTAATAGACAACTCTGACTTCATCTTATTTCAACTAGTCGTTGTGCCTGCCTTGCCTAATCAGGGGCCCTCTGCTCACTGCCTCCACTTCAGTCTTGACAGCTACCTCTCCCTGCCTTGCCCCCCCTTCTACCTGCCTCACCTGCCCACCCCCTTGCCCCCTCTCCCTTTCCTTCCCCCAGGCATTTCCTGACTTATATCCTCCCTCCCTCTTCCCCTATAGAGCTCTTACCCTCACCCTCTACCCTCCAACTACGGCCTTCCTGCCTGCATACCCCCCGACACCTACTGTACTTACTGTATTTCTAAGATTACCCTTGGCTGGTATGTTATGCTACCTAACATTTGACACATTTTGAATTACTGGAATTTCCTAAGCCTCAGTCTCTTGCTTCTTTTTTTTTTGTGTAACTATGTATTATTATGTCGCCCTTTGTATGTATGTATACCCCCCATTCCTTCGACGTGGAACCTTTGTAAATGAGCAGTTTCTGCTCAAAGGTATTTGTAATCCTAGATTTCAATAAAATAAAAATTAAAAAAATAAATACCAATCATGACACAGCCATCTTGTTTCTTTATTTTACATATTCAAATTGGTCTCCTCAGGATATAGTCATTCAAAACAACTGACCAACATATCTATTTAGCTAAATGGCACCCAGTTAGTTTGGTTTCAGTGTTCAGTTTAAAAATATTTGCAGGGTAGATATGTGTTTCTCTAGCAAGACTCATTTTGACTGTTACTCGCATATTTACAGATCATTCAATCAGTAGAAAAACTTTCACAAGTCTTAACAGTTCGTGATTTACTGATCATGTACAGAATAATATTGATTGTGAGGGCATCCATCTGGTATTTTTAAAAAACTTCCAAAATAATCTCCTAAGGAAATACTGACTCATAATGAGTGAACAACACTTCTATCTAGCTAAATATCACTTAGACAGTTTGCTTGTGGTATTCAGTTTCAAAAAACTGTAGGGCAAACGTGTTTTTAGCGAGATTTATTTTGACAGTCACATAGTATGTATTTTTTTTATTTTACTGCTCGAATTGTAATACTGTACAGCATGTTATGATAGTCAGGTTAATGTTTAAGTTTGATTAAAAAAAACAGTTTAATTGATAAATTAAGGAATTGCAGTCAATAAACGTGGTTTAACCTTTGTGGTATTTATTTTTACTGAAATGTTAAATCAGTAAGTAAAACAATGTAGATTGGCAAGACATTTTGTAACACCTCACTAACTAAATGCTTACAAATGTAAGCTTGCTCAGGTGTGTGTGTGTGTGTGTGTGTGTGTGCATGTGTAAGATTTACTAGCAACAGCATATGCATTTGAGTAGTGAAATTACCTCTATAGGTTAAGAATATAACTGTGGTTTAAGAAATGTGATTTACTGACCACGATCTGTAATTTACCTTTAATAAAACAGTTTGAGCAATAAAATTACCAGATTGTAGTAAGCAAATCATTATTTAACAATCAACATATATAGAATGTTCAATCAGTAAAAGCCTAACTGTCAAAATTAAAATCAAATGCAGCCATTTTTTATAATTGTTAACCAATGTACTAATTTACTGTTCTTGTGCATTTACATGCTGCAGTTGGTTTCTGTACAAGAAGTTCCTCATAAGGTAAGGAAAAACTTCTCAATTCTTAAATGAAATAACTGTTCGAGATTTAATATTTTATCACTCAACTGACAATTTACCAATTGTAGTCTGTTTTTTTGATTGCAATCATTAAATTGCAACATATAAAAGCCTTAACAGTAAAATTATCATTTGTAAGTTGCTAATGTTGATTTCATACACATTTCTGATTAATTCTTAGTAAGACATGAAAGTGTGTGGAGAAACAGTATTCATAAAACAATTATTGTTTACATTCACAACACTTAAGAGGGGAAATGCATCATTTGTGTAAGATATATATATATACATATATATATATATAGCTGTGTGTCTGAATTTTAAGATAACAATTAACTTCTTATTCTATGTATTACTCACACAAGTATAGGTATGTGTTTGCTATAGAGCTCAGTAATCCTTAAAAAGAAAGGAAATTCTTTGCAAAAACTGCATTAATGAACCAGCCAAGGTTGAAGTTAATGTCACAAGAAAAAAGGAAATGTAGCATTAGGGCTTCCAACCCTAACTCTGCATCCTACCCCTACAAGCAGCAAAATGGGCAAGACAACACAAGCAACCAGAGACAGCCATCATCAGGTAAGACAAACAACATACAGCACTCTACAGATAACGTAAGAGACATCCATCATCATGGTCCAGCACTTCTGCAGCCATGGTTACACATGCACACTTCAACACATGGACATGTAAGAGTGTGTACTTGGAGTGGGGTGCAGAGGATCTACCAGAATATAAGGAATCAGAGAGTTTCTTGCACACGGTAACCTCATAAAGAGATGTCAAGTCAAAAAATCATTATAACACATGCACTGATTTCCGGTTTTAATGGTGACCAGGTAGACATACTCTGCATCACTCCACCACCCCCCCCACCTGAAACCTACCTCAAGCACTTTAAAAACTGTTGTTTTTGATGGGGAAAGTATAATGACTGCTCTTACCTCTTTTGCCCTGCTAGAAGTTGACAATTGTCTTGCAAATGGATGTCGAGAGGAAACCCCCGCGACCTAAACTCACGCTGCTGCCATCCACTGCTAAAGGTAAACCGGCCAAGTGCAGCAAGGCCAGCAGTACAGGGGTTTTGGCTCAGGATCCGGCTTCAGCACTGGCACCGCTTACTGAAGTGACCTTCCTCGAAGGCTTGGCTCCAATCAAAGAATCCTTACAGGTAGTGGTTGGAGATTTGCAGACTCTGAAAACTTCTCTGGCCCAACTTTCAATCTGCACAGGAGATAATGAAGCCCGGATCTCCTCACTATTTGACTGGTGGGCCCAATTAGACCCAGAGGTGGCTACACTTCAGCAAAGACTAAGAAAAGCTGAAGACAAGCTTGAAGAACTAGAAGGGCCATTCCTGATGGAATAATTTGGTGGTCCTCAGTCTACCAGAGGGTGAGGAAGGGGTGAACCCTATCTTATTTGTCCAGAAATTGTGCATCAAGATTCTGAGTCCTCTCCTAATGGTCCAGTGTACATCGTAGAAAAGGCGCACTGCTCACTATGGCCCACACCTCCACCTGGCTCTTCCCCATGTCCTTTAATATTCTGATTGTTGAATTACCTTGATAAGCAATTCATCATCAACAAGATAAAGGACACTAAAGAAATTCAGTGGGACAATGCAAGGCTGCGTATTGCGGAAGACCTTCCACTTTCTGTAAGGCAAAAATGCACAGAAATGCATCCACTGGTGACCAAGCTCATAGCAGTGGGGGTCCATTTTTGTATGAGATGCCCAGCAACCCTACAAGTAAACAAGGAAGGGCAATGACTCTCATATGATTCGCTGCTTTCGGCTACAGAGTTGCTTAAGAAGCTGTACCCTGATTTGTTTAAGTGATCAGCTCTCTTCCTCTGGGGCCCACTGATTCAACCTAAAGTGTGATTACTGTGACACTTACCCAATTTGGCCACAGCCCAGTGGCTAAGCAGTGTTATTGCTATGCTCTGGACAGCACTCAACAATCTTAATTGTTGTATCTCATTTCTTTTCTACCTGCTTTTTCTTTTCTTTCAATCTACTTTGCCAAGAACTACCAGGAACCTCTGTATTGGCTATAATCCAAGGTGGCTTTGCATCCTCATTTATCAGGCATATGGCACCTCTACCTGGACTGTCTGAGTATTGTCTGTGCTGTTTATCTTTTACTGTTTAATAGGGACAATTTTATTTCCCTTGATGAGTTTGAAATTCCCCGTTTCAGGGGCAGTTGTATCCGGAAACAATTCTTTCTTTTTTGCTGCTGAAATGGTGTGGAGGGGTAGAGTAGGATGCCTGGTGGTTTAGGAAGGCTTCAGCTGAAAAAATGAAAGGAGTGCAGTCGTATGATGAGGGCTTTGTCAATTGTGTTGGATTGGGACTCTGTTGTTTTACTGGGGTCAATTCCATCCCCTTCATTGACCTGTGTTTTGGGGTGGGAGGGTGGGGGAGGTATAGAAGCAGGACCTTTTCACATTATGATGAGTTTGGTCTCTGAGTGTGGTCTCTGAGGCATTCTCAGCCCATGAAAGTCACAAGGCATATTTGTGGTCACCAACCCAAGCTTTCATAAGTGCCCTACTTCCCACAGCAAGTTCCCTGACTGTCCCACCTTTTAACCTTGTTCAATGGCTTTGAGGTACATGTCATGAAATGTAAAGGGAGCAAGGAACAGGATTAAAAGGTACCAAATATTGGGACAACTCGAATCCTTACAATATGATTTAGCTTTTCTGCAGGAGTTGCACCTGTTAGCGAGTGAAGGTAACCTATTTAGGAGGTGGCAGGTAGGGCAAGTATATGCTGCTGGAAATGAAACAGCACAAAGGGGGGTGGCAATCCTTATTATGAGGAGAACACAATTTCAGATTCAGCAAACCCATGCAGATCCCCAAGTTAGGTTTTTGTTCCTGAGAGGACTCCTGAATCATACTGAAGTCATTATAGGGTCCGTTTATGGGCCCAATGCTGATACCCCAAAATTTTTTACAACTCTTTTAACTACACTAAACTCTTTCCCCCAGTTACTCACTATCCTAGCTGGGGATTGGAACCTGGTCTACTCACCAGAACTAGATAAATCAACATGCAAAGGATCCTCTCTTTCCTGTGCTCAGGTAGCCCTCAGAGAATTCATGATTGACTGTGGGTTAAGTGATCCATGAAGGCAATTGTATCCAAACACATGAGCAGACACATTTTATTCCCCAGTGAACAAATCTTTTTCCCATACTGATTTCTTTTTAGTGACACACATGGTACTAGCAGGCCTGATGGGTAGTGGTTTGATCCCAAGGACCTTGTCTGACCAGTTCACTTCCTCAAGGAGACAATAGAGCACTTTGTTTTAAACAATCAGGGCTCCACAGTCCCCTTAGATAAATGGTGGTGCGCCCTGAAATGTGTTGTCGGGGAATGTATCTGGCTCTCTTCAATTAGGAAAAAGAAAAGAGAAGCACTCTCCTCCTCACTTCTCTCCCAGATTAAAAACTTGGAGGACCGGCTCCCTTCTTCTGCAACTGATAACACACTGGTGCACTTAGCACAGCTACAGAACCAGTATTCTGAATCCCTGAAGGCACAAACTCAATATGCACTTTTCAAAACCCATGCTAAATACATTGAGCAAGGGGATAACGCTAGCCATTTACTGGCACTCTGCTTGCAGTTACAGAAGCAAGAGGAATCTAGAATAATGGCAGTCTTCAACTCGATTAAGGACAACTGTCTTCTCACTACCCCATGGGCCATAGTTCAGGAGTTTGAAGCCTACTACACAGCTTTGGAGTTTGAAGCCTACTACACAGCTTTGTACTCTTCCCCAGCAAATGCCCCCCAAGCCTCAAATATTCAGTTATACTTATATACACTCCCACTCCCCTCCCTCTTGCAAGCAGATGCAGAATCCCTGATGAGAGCAGTAACCTAGCTGGAGCTGTCTGAGGCTATTCGTTCACTTCCAAATGACAAGGCTCCAGGACCAGACAGCTCCCCCCCCCCCGCAGCTTTTATAAAGTATTTGAGGAACAGCTCTCTCTCCGGTGCTACTTAATGTCCAATCTCTCTCATGAACTATGATAACAAGCTGTTTGCTAAAATTCTAGCTTCAAGAGTGGCGAAAGTCTGGACACCACTGTTAAGTGTAGAACAAGTGGGATTTTTTGCTGGCCACTCCTCCTCTGACCACCTCAGGAGGCTCTTCCATGTCTTCTCTGTATCCAGGGGGGCATCACACCCCATGGCCCTGGTCTTCCTGGATGTGGAGAAGGCATTTGATAGAGTCAGCTGGATGATCCTGTTTGAAGTACTGATAACATTTGGCGTCCCACAGCAATTTATATGATGGATACAAGTCCTTTACACATGCCCTACAGCAAAGGTCTGTTTCAATGGGCTTTTCTCCAATCCATTTCCCCTATACTCGGGAACCCATCAAGGGTGTCCTCTTTCCCCACTGCTATTTAATTTGTACCTGGATCAACTTCTATACCAACTTCAGCACTCCCCCCGATAAAGGGTATCCAGGTTGGAAACTAGACCTTGTGCCTGTCAGCATATGCTGATGACATCTTACTTCATATTACAGACCCAGGGGCCACATTGCTGGCTGCCTTAGCTATTATAGCATCTTATGTGGCTTTTTCCAACTACAGACTGAATGTTGGAAAGTCAACAGTAATGCCATTAAATACCTACACCTACAAAGCACAGATAGCAGGCCTACAAATGGAGTGGTGATCCCAACTTACCTACCTTGGCCTCAAGATATTTCCCAACATGGCACTGGTCAAGAAGGCTAACCTGGACACCCTGCTAGGAACCATTAAACAAGATCTTGACAGATGGACCCCTTTATATTTATCACTTCAGGGTAAAATTAGTGTAATCAAAATGAACATTCTCCCCAGAGTGTTCTATCCCCTGAATAGGCTTCATTTTTATCTCCCCCAATCATGGTTTCATAAACTACACAAAATAAAATTCAAGTTCCTCTGAAAACCAAAACCCTCTAGAAGGTCCTATGATAGACTTGGTGCCACTAAGCAGCACAGAGGCCTCCGGTTGCCTAATTTTTTTCATTGCTACCTCACCAGCCACATAGCTAAATATCTCTGTTTGTACCCTCTTATATCTCTACAACCTGGGATAGTGCATATACCAAGCTGGCTGCAAATCGAACACCAAATGATCCAGCAGAGTGACATTCCCCCTCCAGTCTACTATATGTTTCCTCCTAAACTTGCCTACCCATATTGCAGAACGAGTTGATTCACACGTCCATGAAGGTGCATGCTCAGCTTTGCAAGGCCCTTATGTACAACAACAGCAGGGATATCACACAACCATTGTACCTCAATCCCAACTATATGTTGGAAGGCCACTACTTGAGACCTCCTTCAGACCCTCCTTCTAGGGACCTTAGGGTTTCTGACCTAGTGGACCAGGGTAGAATCAAAACCACCCCAGCACTCTTGCCCTCCCTACAACTCCCGGCTAACCAAAGGGTCAGAGGTTTCCAAATTAAGCACTTATTACTTAGCAAACTAGGGGTAGGCCTCTGGAATGTTGACCAGTCAGATCTCCTGGCTCAGCTATGTAATATGGCCTGGAACCCACATGCGGTATCCCAAATTGCAGCAACACTATACCCAGTATGTTTTCCTGCCAGTCAGGGAAACTCACAATGCTGGACAGCTCAGTTCCCTGACAAAGAGCTATTCTGGGACAAAATTTGGCAAGGGGTCTAGTCCTATACCTCCAATGACAAACCTCATGTCATGCAGTTTTATATACTGCACAACATCTGTTTTACACTGGCTAAGCTGGTACAACTGGGTAAGATGCAGGATCCAAAGTGTAGCCGGTGTGGCAAAGGTGAAGGCACCTTATTCCATGTGTTTTGGGATTGTCCCTCCATTAGGCCCCTATGGCAAGCCATACAGACCAAATTAGACCCCCTTCTGGGGTTGCAGCTGCTATTTACTCCTGAGATCTGAATACTTGGGGGCTACTCCCATATTCCAGTACATGAAAGGAGATTTGCCATACCCCTTATTTCCCACTATGTCAAAAAACTAGTATTAAAACATTGGAAGGATCCTGTTCTGATTTCCTACCCAGAATGGTTAAACAAATTCTTAAGCAATTTATGCTCAGAGAAAATGCTAGCAAGCCTGAGACATACTGTAACCCCACCCATAAGAAATGGGGCAAAATATTTGCACTGACCTCGATAGCTAAACAAGGTGTTGATATGGTTGGTTATCTAAGGATACTTATCTCTACCACTGTAGAGCAAACAGGCTCCTGCCCCCGTTCTATAACATGGTGACCCGTGATGTTTATAACTATGACTAGCAGTAGAGGCCCATAATATACTAGTCTTGTTTGGCCCTGTCTTCTAGGGGAGGTGGGGGTGCACATTGGGGGGAAGGGGATAGGGGGTTTAGTTGAATAGAAGATATATTTGAGCAGATGTAACCCCAAGGCATCACTGTTATGTTATGCTTCCTGATTAACTCAATTGTCATACAATATCCATGTTATGTACTAAGCTTGAATAAAGTATATTGAATTTAAAAAAAATCATTATAACAAAAGCATTTTATTCACACAGGGTCTCACCTGACGTGTTTTGGATGTGAAGCCTTTTCTCAAAGGCTGCAGATTGAAAGCCACCAATAAATACATAGGTGCATACTGGACGTGTGGTGTAAGGACACCCAGTGATTCTGTGCTTAGTGATTGGTTAAAAAATGTTTTAAATGCATTATCTTTAATTCATAAGTATCATAAATAGGTGTACAAGTCCATAGCTATCACTAATATCAGACTCGGATCTAAGTTAATAATCCTAGTCCCCCATGTGGTTGTCCAACATATGTCTGAAAGTATTTATATTGTCACTAGTTACTATATTAACTGGTAACATATTCTGTTATGTCACAACCCTTTAATTGAACAATGAGCCTCATCTGTTTGTCGTAAAATGCTCCCTTTAAATTTGTAATGTATGTGCTCTTGTGTTGTTTCTTTCTTAACCAGACCCAGGCACTCCTACAAATCTTCATTTTTGAAGGCAGCATATACCATACATAGATCCCCTTTCAGCCTTCTGTATTCCAGACTATATAATCCTAGCTTGTTTCTTCTTTCTTTATATGTCAAATTGTGACAAACATTTATTTTGTTTTGTCATTTTTCTCTGTATGGAATTGGATTGATGTTACATTAGCTGATACCCAATCAGTCGGCACATCCCTTGTCTTAAATGACAATAACAGGAGATATGACAAGGGACCGTCCAGTTCTTTGGCTAGTTCCTGCAGAAGTTGTGGGTGAATCCCATCTGGCCCCAGTGATTTATTTCTGTTCAACTTCTTTAATTTTTGTAGTACAGTACTCTTATTTATGCTGATTGGATTAGTGGGTGGACCACCTGTAATAACGTCCTGGTTCTGATTTTTGGTTTTACTGTGAATGACACTAGTAAAATAATTGTTGAATGTATTTGCCATATTCTGTTTGCCAACAATGACTCTGTCATCCCTGTGCAGTGGACCTATTTTGTTTATGCTGTGCCTCTGACTGTTTATGTAATTGAAAAAAAGTTTCTTATTATCCATGGTTTTGCTAACAATTCTGAATTCCTCACTTTGCTTTGTATTTTTAATCAATTTTTTACATTTTGTTTGATATTTCTTTGAACTTTGTTAACCTGTCCAATGTTGGATTTCTTTTATATTTTCTGTAGGCTCATTTTTTCTTATTGCTGTGTCTTTTGATCTTACTATTAAACCAGGATGGAATTTTTCAACTCTTGTTATACTTATGTTTTACAGGCATATATTTTTTGGAACAATAATCCAGGGTGTTTTTAAAGATATTCCATATTTCATGAGCACTCTTGTCCTTAAAGTCATCTTCCCATTTCCAGTTTTTCATATGGGTCTTTAGTTCTGAATAGTCCACCTTTTCCCAACATTTAAGCATAGTCATTCCCATTTTTTTTTCAACATTAGTTACACAGAATTTGACCATATTGTGGTCACTTAATCCAAGTGGTTCCCAAACTTTACAATTTTTAATTATGTTGTTCATATTTGTAACTACTAGATCAAGTGTGTTTACCCTTCTAGTAGTTAAATGTACATGTTGTTTAAAATCATTTAGAACCATAATATCTGCTAGTTGATTTTTCAGAATCTGTGGACCCTGTGTAATTTTTCCAATTTATCTCAGAACAATTAAAGTCACCTAGTAAGAGTACTCTACTACTTAAGTTGACACTTTTATAGTGTTTAAAAAGTCACTGTTCTCCCCTGAAGTTAGACTGGGTGCCCTATAGCATACCCCAGTTATGATTTTTTGATGTTTTGGTTGCAGCAGATTTAGCCAGATTTGCTCTACTGGTTCTTTTGTTACTATTTTTGGCTTTACCTCATATGCTTCCAAAGAGTCTTTAACTAGAATTGCAACTCCACACCCTCTTTAGTTCTTCCTATTTGTGCAAAAAGTATTATAGCCAGGAAAATCTTTCCCCCAACTATCATCTTGCCACCAGGTCTCTGTTATAGTGCAGAAATGGATATCTTCATGTTGCAGCAGGTAGTCTAATTCATCCATCTTATTTATAATGCTGCAAACATTTATAAGTATTGCTTTAATATCCTGATACTGTGATCTTGCACTCAAATTGGTTTTGGTGTCATTTGTTTGGCTTACATTATGTGGTACATCTGATAGTTTAGCTTCCCATCTCCCCTGGGTATCTAGTTTAAAGTTCTAGTTTTTATTTATTTTTCAATCATGTGTCTCAACAATCTACTCCCTCCTTTGTTCAGATGTAACCCATCATATGCATAGAGGTTATATTTTCCATCAAAGATCTCCTATGATTTGATGCATGGTATATTGTTTTCTAAGCACCATTGCATTAATTGGTTATTTATGTGTTTCAATTTCCTAGTCCATTTGTAACTAGCCTTCAGGACTGGTAATATCTCTGATATAACAAGATCTGCCTTAAAGTTGTCAGTTAGTTGTTTGATGGTTTTATATTCATTTATCACATTGCTAACTGACTGATTTCTGATGTTATTTGTACCAGCATGTAATAGTACAAATGGGTTTTCCCCTGCTGATTTATGGTTATTTGGTATCATGTTACCAATATCCTGTATTTGTGCTCCTGAGAAGCTGCAACTAGCCACATTCTCTTTATTTCCTCTTGTTGTATATTAGTCAACACATTTAACCATTGAATCCCCTAGTATATACATGTGCCTTGACTCTGTCTGATTTATGTCACTTCCTTGTGTAGTTTCCATTTCTACCTTTTGATGTAATGTATTACTCTTTTGTATTCCACTAGGACTGTAGGATGCCACATGTAGTGCCATTACACAAGAGCAGACCAAGGGACGGACCGGGTAATTATCATCCAATGAGTCTTACCTCCATAGTATGCAAACTATGGAAAGAATACTAAAGGAAAGACTAGTGTCATACCTGAAGGACAATGGCCTCCAGGATGTGAGGCAGCATGGGTTTGTTTTGGGTAAGTCTTGTCAAACCAACCTGATACAATATTATGACTGGGTGACAGGTGTACTGGATAAGGGTCATGCAATGGATGTTCTTTACTTGGACTTCAACAAGGCCTTTGATTTGGTGCCTCATGGGTGGTTTGGGGGGAAGTTAACTGGTGTAGGGGTAGGAGTAAAAATTATGAACTGGATTACAAGCTGGCTGTGTGGGAGAATGCAAAGGGTGGTGGTGGAAGGGGAGCTCTCAACTCCGAGGGCGGTAATGAGTAGGGTGCCACAGGGCTCTGTGCTGGGACCAGTATTATTTGGGATCTTCATATCAGACATTGCACACGGGGTGGTGGGCAAAGTAAGTCTGTTCACAGACAACACCAAATGGGAGCAGTGGTAGATGGAGGGGAGGGATGGAAGCAGTTGCAGGGGGACCTAAGCAAGCTACAGGAGTGGTCAGAGAGGTGACAACTGGGATTCAATGCAAAGAAGTGTAAGGCTATGAACTTCAGGGTGAAGAACCCAAAGAGAGAATACTGGTGGGGGTGGTTAAGCTGGGGATCACTGAAGAGGAGAAGGACCTAGGAGTAATGGTAACAGGGACCATGAACAACACTGCCCAGTGCAGGAGAGGGGCTCCATAAGTGAATGAAATGCTGGGGTGCATAGTGAGGGGGTTTTCATCCAGCAAAGAGGGGTGATCTTGCCCCTCTACAGGTTGCTGGTAAGGCCGCATTTGGAGTACTGCGTGCAGTTTTGGAGGCCATACCTGAAGCATGATATCAGGCTACTGGAGGGGGTGCAGAGGAGGGCAACAAAGATAATATGGGAAAGGAGGGGAGAGACTTATGAGACCAGGCTGGGAGACCTGAATATGTACATCCTGGAGGATAGAAGGACCGGGGGGACATGATAGAGACATTCAAGTATCTGAGTGGAATCAGTAAGGATGGGGCAGATGGGGTCTTTAAGCTAAGGAGAGGGAGGGACACCAGGGGGCATGGGATAAGAATAGTGGGGAAAGACTTAGGAGAGAAATGAGGAGACACTATTTCACTGAGAGGGTGGTAGCAAAATGGAACACACTACCAGAATGGGTGGTATCATGTCAATCTGTGAACAGCTTTAAAAGGCGTGGGACAGGAAGAGGGAGAGTGAGGGTGGGGGAGGTGGGGGCGACAGTGGAATTTCAAAGGGAGGGGTTGGGGCAGCTGAAAACAAGAGGTGCCAACAGCTCACTTGGGCAGACTTAGATAGACTGGTGGTCTCTTTCTGCTGGCACATTCTTATGTTCGTATGTTCGTATATGGTTCAATGGGGTCCTTGTTTCCCTCAATTATCCTATTTTCCTGAACTTGTTCACTTGCTGGTGTGACCAGTTCACTAGATTGCTATTTAATATTGTCTATAAGACTTATCAGGGGTGTAAATCTATTACGTAATGCAGGGCTCAGATCTTGTTCCATTCTGTCCTTCCTTTTTATGTTGGCTAGTGCTTGCGCAGCCAATATATTGTGATAGTAGCAGATTTGGAGGCGCAGTCACTGTTGGGCGAATGCAGGGTATACATCAGAAGGTACGTCCCTCATCCCCCAATCAGGCTGCAGGAGGCACTGACCTCATGCATGCCTAATGTGGTCATCACAACAAAGAAAAGGTCCGCTGCAATGAGAGTGAAGCTGTCATGCAATGTGACCATTACACACCTCCCGTGGTACAGGCAACATGGCAGCAGTGACTGCCGTTGCTGCTGCCTGTCACAATGCTGATGGGGAAGCCCACTCCCCACTGGCATAATGTGTTTCCCCTCCTTTTTGTTGATTGCTGAGGGGGGGTGCCCAATCCCCCTCGGCATCATGTGCCCCCCCAACAGTTTTTCTTTGCCGACGGGGGAGTCCACTCCTTGTCAGCATCATGCACCCTCCCCCACATTTATGTGCCGATGGGGGTGCTCAATCCCCCATCAGCTAAAGCATCTCCCCAACCACAAACATTGAGTTGGCATGCTGGGGAAATCCCACCTGATAAATGGAAACTGTCCCATGCCGTCTTTTTTTTTTTTACACCCTGTAAAACAAAAACAGTCCTTCGCCATCTCCCTGTCCGCCTCCCACAAACTGCACCCACCCACTGTGCACCCTGCCTCCCCACCCCCAACCCCATGCCATACTTACCTCCGGAGTCCAGTGTGATAATCTTCAGTGGACCAGAAACACGTCTGCACTCTTCAAAGCCAACTGAATACTGAGGAAATGCCGGTAAGCTGTATAATGGAATAAATAGGGTTTTTTCAATTTTGTTGCATATCTCAGGCATTTTTTGGAATTTTAGCACCAAATTTTCAACATGGGGTTTTTGGGACCCCTGCTCATGAATTATTTCACTGTCATGGTGTTAGTTGGTCCCTAAAGGTCATTTTGTGGTCACTGCACGGAATCACCTTTCAGGACTGATTAACACCTTGACAGTGTCAGAATTCATGAGGTGGGCTCTCAAAAAGCCTATGTTGCACATTTGGTGGGAAAAATCCAAAAAATGACTGTTTTATGAGAGTGCATTGCGCAGTTTCCACGCAATCTCATAACTTCGCGAATTTGCAATATTTTGACGCAATATTTTCAACAATGGCATTTTACCACACCTCCTTGTGAACAGTACAGCTGTCATTTTTCACTTCCTGGCCAAAATGTGTTTTTGCACTCCCAAAGCAGAATAGTATGGTCACTGTGGGAATTCAATGTTCGGCACTGTTCATGAGCAGAGTTCCTAAGATACCTATGTTGAAAATTTGGTGACAATACTCCATAAAATGACTGTGCTATGAGCGTACATTGCACAGTTTGCACACACACTTGTAAGTTCACGAATTTATAATATTTCCACTCCAGATTAGCGTGGCCGCTGTGGGAAATCCATCTTCGAGACACATTAAGAAAATCACAGTGACACAGTTCATTAGCAGAGGTCCTAAAATGCCTATGTCGAAAATTTGGTGATGAAAGTCCATAAAATGAGTGTTTTCCGAGTGTGCGTTGTGCAGTTTGCATGCATGCTCGTAACTTCGTGAATTTGTAATATGTACACACCAGATTTTCACAACTGGCATTTTTCCACACCTCCTTATGAACAGTACAGCTGTCATTTTACATATCCTGGCCAAAATTTATTTTTGTGTGTCCAGTGCAGAAGTGCACGATCGCTGTGCAAAATCAGTTTTTGGGACAGTGTGAGGAAATGACGGTGATACCGTTCATGAGCAGAGGTCCTAAAATGCCTATGTTGAACATTTGCTGCTGAAAATCCATAAAATGACTGTGTTGCAAGCATGCATTGTGCAATTTCCACTCACCCTTGTAACTTTGCAAATTTGCAATATTTTCATGCCAGATGTTAAACACTGGCATTTTTTCACACCTCCTTCTCAACAGTACAGCTGTCATTTTTCACATCCTGCCCAAAATGTGTTTCTGCATCTGTGGCCCATGATGGCATGCTCGCTGTGGGAAATCAACATTTGGGACTGATTAACAAAATCACAGCATCACTGTTCATGAGGGGAGGACCCAAAATGCCTATGTTAAAAATGTGGCTAACAAGCTCCCACAAATAATTGGGTTATGGTTGTGTTTTGCGCAGTTTCTATGCATGATAATGACTTCACCAATTTCTCATATTTTCACTCCATATTTTCAACATTGCCATTTTTCATGCTTCCTCATGAACAATACAGTTGCCATTCTCCACATCCTGCCCAAAATGTGTTTTCGTCCCTGTGTCACCAAATGGCATAGCCGCTGTGCAAAACCATCTTTCAGCTCCTAAACTGATTGTGCCGCTTCTCTTGAGGTGGTCTCTCAAACAGCCCATGTTGAAAATCTGGAGTGAAAATACCACCACACCCCTATGGTGTTAGGCTTTCCAGTTGTAGCACCCTGCCCAGTACAGACTGACAGGTGCCAGGGCTGTGACATGGGATCACTGGATGTAATGCTCATGCCATTGCACCCCCACCCCCACTCTGCAGCCACTGACAGGCGTCGTGGTGTGCTTTGCACTATTCGGCCACAAAATTCACCCCATTTTCCTATACTGCACTCACGTCAGCATATTTCTTTATGGAATGGGGTACGTATAATGCCCAAAGACCCCAAAGCACACCACGACACTTGTCAGTGTCTACAGGGTAGGGCGACATACAATGGCATGAGCATTATAGCTGATGACCCAAAGGCACATCCCAATGCCTGTCGCTCTCTACAGGGTGAGGGTGGGGTTGGCATCACTTCAATAAGTCAATACCATTCCTATTATGCATCTCTACCTCTGGCACTACCAAAGCCAATGCCAGTGAGACAACATTCGGCATTGACAAATGCTTGTTTCCTTATATTTTTTATTGCCCTCCACCAAAAAACAGTCATCTACTTCATCTTCTTTTCTTATGTGTTTAATATTATCATTTTTTGCATCATCACCCTCAGGGGTTTCCGTAGTAATGTCTATATTAACATCTACAAACTGCTTTAGGCTTTTAATTTCAAGTTCTAGGCCAGATATTTTTGCCTTTAATTCTTTAATTACTTTACATTGCTGACAAGTATACGGTCCTAATTGTTTGATGGTTTCCACCCACACAAAACTTATTATAGGAGTTACATTTTATTCCTAAGTTCCCATCCTTAAATGTTGCTATCATATTTGCCATTTTGAGACCAACTTGGTATAAGTTAGATGGTATAGTATAGATGTGCTTTGTATGATTTGAGTACACAGTACAATTTTCTAATGCTGTACTTTATATTGCAATATTGGGGCTGCAGGTGAAAAGAATTGTCACTTTTTTTGTTTATTTACCCTTTGTATCTAGTGCTTTAGTGTACCTAATATATCTCTCCAAACAGTTTAACGATTCACTGTGATGGTCACTGTGATGGGGCCTACCTTTAGTGATCTGTGTCCTCCAGTCCTCCCTGTCTGCCTCACATACCAGACACGCACAAAACCACACGTCTCGGTACACAACATCTCGCGTGGTGACAAGCATGCCTCGCTCTCAGAGGGGTTGGATTTTAAGCTAAATGCGAGTATGCGACCTGGAAGTGTTCCAAAGGTCATGCCTTGTGCCCCACTCACTAATTGCACAAAAGTGCTTAAAACTTAATTAAAATAACTCTCCAGGTCCCAGAATGGAGCTAGAGGAGTACATTCAGCTCCCGGCAGCCAGAAAACCCAAAAAACTTTGCCCACTTCTGCAAGTGTAGTTCCAGAAGACAGCCTCGCTGAACTACAAGAATCCTCCCCTTCATGTCACCTGCAAGTAATGTTATGCAGGGATGTCCCATGCAGTATACAGCAGCAAATAATGGTTTTACAAGCAGAAATGTTTCATTTACAGGCTATTACTGAATTCACACTCCTGCTGGTGCCTGTCTCACAGCAGAACGTTGTCTCACAGGTCAGAAGTACAAGTTAAAAGGTGAAACATCCTATCCTAACACATCCAAGCCAGCGAAAATCCATGTGAAATCACCAACACTTCAACACTTACACACTGACTTCAGGCTGCAGAAACGTGGCACCTTGAAATACTGGAAAGAAAATACCATAGCAAAAAAAAAAACAAGTTATAGTAGTCATGCTATAAAACATTTGAATGTTATTAAATTTGTATGTGCATCACTGAATTTACCACTTATCAATGCACTTCTATAGATGATATAATTTGACACAGATGAACGTTTACATATAATTGTTATTTAATAGAACTAACAAACTGCACAAAATGATGTGCATTGTTATTGACAGATATGTCATGTCATAGTTGTAGTATTCAGAATACTGACAACGTATGCTAACAGACACTATTAATTAAGTAATCTTGACTAAAGAACACACAAAAACAGTTGTTCTTAGGAACAGGTACTTGTGAATACACAACATGTAGTTTATCAGGACTAGTGTGTAACTATATTGTCCTGCTATATATGAATTTCTTTGATTTACAATCACATCAAAATAATTTTTTCATGCAGACCCCTCCACAAATATATATATATATATATATATATATATATATATATATATATATATACACATACAAGTGCTGGCCTGGTGGTGCTGAGGGTTAAGATGCTGGATGCCACACCTTGTGCCGCGCTGGTGACCCATGTTTGAGAACAAGCACTGGTCACCAGACATTGGCAGGGTTGTGTAAGGATCGAGCGTCTGCAGGACTGCTCTCCTTCTCTGGGGGGAGAAGGGGTTATCAGCAGTCAGTGCATGGCTGCCCCCTGGTGGAAGCTGGGGGCACCACCACTGACACTGTAGAAGCTTGGGGAGGAGGAGGCAGACGTTGGGAGAGAGCACATATGGGTACGTGCGCACTCCTTCCCTTGGTGTCATTGCACACCTCCTCCAGCAGGGGAACCACTCCGAAGAAAAACCCTGGCAGCATAAAGGCTGCTGTGCTGCCACAGTCCCATGCCAGTCAGCTCCATCCTGGGTTCACCCTCCAGGTCTCCATGGTGGTAGGGTATGTACCCGCTGTGGAGAGACTGGGAGAGGCAGCAATGGGGAGATTAGAGCTCTGCCTGGGACCGCCTAGCTGGCTAGATGTGTGTGGGGGGGGGAACCAAAGGTACAATCTACCCCCTCTATGGAAATAAAGAAATAATCAAAAAATACACACACACATATATATATATATATATATATATATATATATATATATGTATGCAATATTTTGCCATAATTATAACTGATCAGCAATGATCATATCATGTAATTGTGAATTAATACATCTTTAAGTCCCATAGTCATTATCTTACTACCAGCACTAATATACGGTGAACACTGTTTATAAGACATAAACAAGTATATACTATATTAATTGAAATTCAACTATACACAAAAAATACACATAGTAACAGAAACATATGTTCAGTATTCTATTACAGTATTCACACATTTGCCAAATATGATTTAATATTTAGCCAGGTAACAGACGATGGCCTAAGCATCAAGAACAAAATATTTCAAGCACATGTTGTTATAACTGTTTTCATCTGATTCTTTCCTGCTTACACAGTCACTGTAAAAAAGTACAGTATATCATGCTGTTCTTGACATTTTAATGTCATTTACAACTTAATTTGAAATAATACTTCAGTGTCACAAAATATTAGTGTTAATTTGTATTGAGTTGTAATAAACTAATACTACTAAACTTAATTACTATGTCAGTATGCACTCTTGATGTTCCATGCAAGCTTTGGAACTGTTAGTCATATTAGATTAATTTCAGTGAAGATTTGCAATAAAAATAATATAATGTAAACAATCTCTTAAGATGTGATTCTGCTTTACTGTATGTGCAAATCATATACAAAATTCTTACAGTTTCACACAAAGTAAATGTAGCCCACAAGGCCACAGGGTATATCCATGGCCACAGAAGTGCTGGGCCGTGATGATGGATGTCTGTTGTGTTATCTTCAAAGAGTTGTGTGTTGCTCGTCCTACCTGACGACGGCTATCTCTGGTTGCTTGTGTTGTCTTGCCAATTTTGCTGCTTGTAGGGGAAGGGGGGAAGGAAGGATGCAGAGTTAGTGTTGGAAACCCTAACACCACATT
The DNA here is from genome assembly GCA_016271365.2 of Neoceratodus forsteri. Taxonomy (NCBI): domain Eukaryota; kingdom Metazoa; phylum Chordata; order Ceratodontiformes; family Ceratodontidae; genus Neoceratodus; species Neoceratodus forsteri. The sequence continues at coordinate 589,391,442 of CM028133.1, read as the reverse complement.
TCCTGTTGTGGCATCAAGTTCAATCCTAACTACTGCATTATTGCAGTTTTTGCAAAGAATATCTATCTAACTATCTATCTATCTGTCTGCAGTACCTTGCAGTAGAGATCTACACAGTCAGGAAAACTTCACTTCGCATGAACTTTGCAAGGTTTTCTAACTTTGCAAAGCATTTTGCAAAGTTCTTTTTTCTAACTTTGCAAAGCACATTCCAAAGTTCTTCACCTAGCGATGTGTCAGTGTTCACCTGGCAGAACAACGTAAAGTGCCACTTTACTTACAAAGTGCCAGAATAGTGGTATGTTGCATAGTTGTCTGCTCAGCAAAGTGTATCTTCTCCAGCATAAAATTACACAAAGTGTTCTTCCCTGCACATTATTTTTGAGTTAAAAAAATCCCACCCATACCGACTCAGTTTATTAAGTATTCACCCCTTCCCACCACTTAGAACCTTTTAAATAATCCCTCCAATCAAACCATCCTCTGCTGTGCAAACTACCCCTCTTCACCCTTTTAATGAACTTTGTCACTGCCCAATAAGCTGTTTTGTAGGTTGTAATACAATATGTTAACCCTTCCACCCACCACTATATCAACCAACCCCACACTTCCCCCACCCAACCCAACTCCCCCATGAATAACTGAATTCTTTCCCTCTGGCCCACATCACTCTCTTCTCCCTTGAGCATCCAAAAAAATAATTTTGTCACCTGTAGAAAAGAAAACTGTTCCATGCAGACATATTGGGGGGGAGAGTGGGAAGGGGTAGTGCAAGTGCCAAAGAGCAGCTCATGTGTAGAGACAATGCTAGCATGGTGGTGGGGGCAGAAATTGGTGGGATGGATACAGACTAAGTGCAGCAGAACAGAATGGAGTCAAGTTTAGGGAGGGGGAAGAGATCAAGGTTGATGAGATACAGCAGTTCTGTAGAGTCGCTAATGTGAATGACAGTGAATGGCGGCATTTTGGTGGAGAAGAAATTAGGGACAGGGAAGTACAACTACTGCAGAGCAACTAATGTATAGGGAAATGCTGGCATGTTGTGGGGCAGAGATCAGGAAGGAGATGGATGAAAAGAAAGTGATGCAGAGCAGTTGATTGGAAGAATGTGAATGTCATCAATTTGGGGGCAGATATAGAAGGGGGAGAGAGCAAGGGTTGCAGATCAGGTATCATGAATGATGGGGAATGGGGGCATGTTGAGGGGAAGAGATCTGTGGAGAGAGCAAGTACCACAAAGCAGCACATGTATATGGAGAATGGCAGCATGTTGTGGTGCAGAGATAGGGTAGAACAGAGACAGAGAGCGTGTCATGTATATGAAGAATGTAAGTGTATTGGGGAGAGAGAGAGATCAGTGAATGAAGGTATCAAGAGTAAATGGCACATAACAGGTAGTATGAAATATCAGGAGTGGCAAGATGTTTGAGGGTGCATGGGAAAGAGTAAGTGTCATAGGGCGTCTAATGTGTAAGGACAATGCTGGCATCTTTTGGGGTTGTGGCAGATATCAGGGAGGGGAGGAATAGAGAGCAAGTGCCACAGAGCAGCTATTGTGCATGACTGTGAATGGCAGCATTTTTGGAGGGCAGGGATCCAAGAGGGGGGAAGAGCAAGTGCCAGATAGCAGCTAATGCATATAAAGGATTTTATGTATTTATTTAGTTTTTGTTGACCAGGTAGGTGTACTAGACAGCAAAGCTGCCTATTTTCAGGTATGACCTGGGAGGTTACGTACAATGTGGTGGGAAACAACAGCATATACAAAGAATAAATTGAGTGACAACAGGCAGTACAAACTGGTCAAAAGCATTAGTCAGGTAACTGCAAAATTAAGCAATAAGTCAGGCTTGGAAATAAGTACTAACTTCACACATTGTGGCATGTGGCATGCACAAAGAAGAGGCAGAAATAGTGCCCCTGAACATGACATTAACAATATTGTCCACATAGAGGGTAAGTGCGTGGGAAGTAATTGGATCAGATAAAGCTCTGGGAGAGCAGAACACGGAGAATAGGAACAAGTGCCAGGGCAAGAGCTAAGAGGGTCTGGATCATGAGTGGTTACACCCCCCACAGGAGCAGAGTTCAGAACTGGCAAGTAATTTATGAAGTTCCTGCTTAAAACTCTGAGGGGTTTGCAAGTTCCTGAGAATCAGCAGGAGTGAATTCCACACTTTTGGAGTGCAAACAGAGATGGTATTTTCATGCATTTTAGTGTTGCACTTGGGTTGGCCTAGGTAGGACTTATCAGAAGATTTCAGGGGTAGGCGGAGTGAGCAGGCTTTAACAGTAGTGCCAGCTTGCTGGCCTGCCAATGCAGTGGAAAGATTTACCACTGCGACATGGGCGACCTGGGTTTGGGAATGAGCCTGGGCCACCTGAGGGCCAGCCATGGCAGAGATGGATCAAGCAGCCATTGCACGCTCTCCACTCCTGAGGGTCTGAAGGGAGGGTGACTTTGGTATGGGATTCCTGGGTGACCATGGGACATCCTGTCACCGGAGCATGAAACACTAGCAGAAGTGGATCAGATGCATAACATGGGTATGTCGTGGCATCCACCTGACCTGCCTCCCAGGAAAAAAAAGGAAAAATCATGCCTCCAGTGAGTGCTTGATGCTACCCACCTGTGACGGCCCCAAACACCTCCACCTCATCTGTTATCTGGCACACCTGGAGTCATGGGGGCTGCCTCCAGTGGCTCCACCCTGAGGAGGGTAATCCAGAGGGCACTGGAACAGAGTATATTGGTAGTACGTTGCACAGGAGGGGCAGACGAAAGGGGGAAAAAGGCTTGTTGGATAATAAAGCATAGTAAGTTAAACAAAAACAGTAGGGCCAGCTTGTCAGGTTTCTGGGAGGGGATGATGTTTTTGATTAAGCATGTGGTAGTGTATTGCCAGAAAGCTCATCCCAGTCCAGAGTACACTGCGTAGCAGTGAGTGAGCTTGGGTACTGACAGAGCAAAGCAGCAAATGTTATTATAGCAGATGTCTGACTTGTGGAGGAGCCCTCTTGAGGATTCCGAAAGGGCAATCATCCCATAGGCCAGTTTAGGTCTCAGAACCCCTTGAGCGATAGCCAGCCTCGCCGCAGAGGTAAGGCTGTGCCTACCTTTATACAACAGACCTGTATGTTGACAGATTTAATAGTAGCATGGCAGCAATTTTGGGGGGAGCAGAGGCTGGTGAGGGAAGGGATGCAGATCAAGTGCTTACAGTGGATAATGTGACTTAGCAGGAAAGGGGAACATTGTGGAGGGCAAAGATCACACAGTAGGAGGGGAAAGAGCAAGTAGTAAACAACATGCATGGTAAATTACAGGAAATGGCACCATTTTTTTTTAAAGGGGGCATAGATTGCGGAATGGGGAGAGAAGAATTTCTGCAGAGCAGCTAGTGTATACAGACCACGGTGACATGTTGTCATATTAAAAGAAGTGTAGAAGCTTTGAGGGCTGAGGCCCATTATTAGCTTTGTGTAGTGTAGTCAACCTATTCCCATATAGTTTTTCATTAGGAATCTATCCAGTTGTGTTTTAAATTTCATTTCTTTTTTTCATTACTAACTACCGATTCTGGCAATTTATTCCATAAGCATATTTGCTGAGTAAAAAAGCTTCCCCTTAATGTTGTCCTAAATGTCATGCTCTTGTGCTGTAATGGGTGACCACGTGTACTAGTATTTGTTTCCTTAAAGTCTAAAATCATTTCCATTATCAAATACGGATCCTGGACAACATCAAAAAACAACATTAAGTCACCCCTTAATATTCTGGTTTCAAGAGGCATTAGTTTTTTTGAAATAAGACAGGATTCATATGGCTGACTTTGTAGACCTTTAATAAATTTTGTCGATCATCATGTTTTTCGATTTTTTTGTAATATTTTGAGAAAGATATGGACTCCATACTTGACTTGTGTAGTTTAAGTGTAGTTTTACATAAGATCTATAAATCAGAAGAATAACATCTTGCTCTGTACTTTTAAAATGTTTTTTGTTTGTAATAATGTATTTGCTTTATCTTTTGTTGAAAGGCATTGGTTATCAAATTTTTATGAATCTGTAACTATAACACCTTTCTCTGTTGTGACAACTTGTAATGTTTTGTTATTGAATATATACTTTTGTTGCAGATTATTCTTTCCTAAATGCATAACACGGCACTTATCCACTTGTAACTCATTCCCATCTGTAAGCCCATCTGGAGATCTTCTCAAGGTCTTACTGAATGAGACTTGTTCCTTCCTTTGTACTGCATGGACTGCTGTATGCATATCAGAAGTGAGCACGGAAAAATAATTGGTCCTAACACTGAGCTCTGAGGTACTCCACTTAGTCATATTTCCTTTGTGTGAAATGTGACCATTGATTGTTACCACTTGAGATCGATTGTGCAACCAGTTTTTGACCCAGATGATCATGTATGGGTTGATTTGTAAATTTATCATTTTATCTATGATGGCCCAATGTGGTACACTGTCAAAGGCCTTACAGAAATCAATGTATATGATATAAACTGGAGTTTTGTTGTCAAAAGCTTTACATACTTTTTCACAAAAACACAACAGATTTATTACACAAGATCTGCTCAGGGTAAATCCATGTTGTTCATTATCAGTACTGTTTGTTCTATCTAAATGCTGTTTAATTTTATCTACCAGGATTAATTTAATGGTTGTGTTTAGAGGAGGGGGGTCAGAGATCAGAGAGGGATACACAGCAAGAAGGGAAGAGTGGATCATAATGTTTCACAGGGGTATGGCAGAGATCAAGGAGCCAGTGTAAGGAGGAAGTGCTGCTATGTGGCAAATGTAAAGTAGCAAAGAATGCTTTTCTGTATGTTCACCATTATGCAGAGTGTGCTGAAAGCACTGGGAAGCAGCACAGACGGATAAATAAAAGCAGGAACTAGGTTTCATGAAGAATGTAGGAAATGCATAAGAAAACTCTTTACGTCACACTTTCCAGCCTTGTGATTGGGCGGGGATGCAAAGGGAAAAGACAGAGAGTGGTTTGAATTGGGAAGGAGATTCTGTATTCAGGAGCTGTGCTAGTTGAAAAAGGAACATACCCTCCCTAAGCCCTCTCATAGTTCAAATTAATACCAGTTTGTTTATATGCTTTACAAATTATATAAACACCATGCTGCATAGAGTGTATATATTCAGCCTTGTTATGTTGCAATGACCAAAATGCTTTCTTTTTTTAGTGTTCAAAACATGGTAGGCAGAGTAACACAGCTCCTTATCTTAAGTGATCAATGAGTGTAGGAACATGTTAGAACATATATTTTATTTGCTCTTTATCAAGTACACATTGGAAGAGAGAAGGGACCAGGGGGACATGATAGAGGTCTTCAGGTACATGAAGAGGATAAATAGGGGAGGAACAGTTAGGGTGCTTCGAAGGAAGGAGGAGGGGGCCACTAGAGGGCATGGGTGGAAGCTGGAGGGGGGAAGATTCAGGGGAGAAAGGAGGAGGTGCTACTTCACTAAGAGGGTGGTGGAGCCATGGAATGCGCTGCCTAGGGGGCTGGTGGAGGCAGAGACGGTGGAGGGGTTCAAGGGGTGGGACAGGTACAGGGGAAGGGTTCTGGAAGCAAAATCCAATGCAGCAAGAATATCCGGAACTGGGAAGGGAGAAGCCAGAGGAGGTGAGGGGGGCAGCAAGGTCAGCACCCAGGGTGGAGGCTGACCAAACGAGCAGACACGAAAGACCGTTAGGCCTATTCTGCTGGCATTTTAGTATGTTAGGAAGTATGAAAATGCATTAATTCCATGAGTTGCAAGCACTGCATCATGGGTATGAAAAATATACAGCCTGTGTAACATCTCTGCCATTCCATAAGAAACAAATAACTAAACTGCTACACATATAAAAAAAGTAAACAGCAGCACATATGTGGAAGGGGAAGCAAAGGTGAGGTTTTGAACAGGAAGAATTAGGAGTATACAAGACAACCTTGCAGCTTGCACTTTTTAGTCTTGTCACTGAGCAAGGTCTTCAAAGTAAAAAGGAGACAAAAGGCACTGAATATGTGGAAAAAGGGTGAAGAGTTGGTATTCTGAAGCTGTGATAGGTGGAGGAGGGGGCACACCCCAAAAAGCCCTTTCATAGCAGACTAATACAAATACTTTATATGCTATGCAAGTGAGCATAAAAAGGGAAATATCAGTTTATGAAACTGTTCAATATGTGGTTTAGTGATAAAAGCATCTTCTTTTTTTTTTCCAATTCAAATTTTATTAGAGTTTCCAATACAGAGAATGAATCAGAGTGAAGTAAATCATGAACCCCAAACAACAGACACAGAATACAGGATGATTCGCTCTCCCGATAAAAGCATCTTCTAATGAAGAACTAGACTATAAAGCTATAGTCCCCTGAATCCCCCCAGGAATGATGGACACTGCACCATTTTTAACTTGTTGGTTGCTCATTGGCAATTTTATGCATGGCACAAAAGACCATATTTACAACCATATACTTTGAATTCACATTTTAATTCAATTCACATTTTTTTTCAGAGTTTCCTGGTTCCAGCCACTGTCTTTCTTCTGGTCGTTTCTTCCATCTTGCTTTCAGGGCCTGGACACTGTGAATCCAGCCCCTTCCTCCACACCAGAACCAGACCAGTTCCACTTACCCGGACTTTCACCCTCCAGGCCCGGACACTTCTGAATCTGGCGCCTGGACCTATCCTCCTCCCTGCTTTACCGCCACATCTGGGTTCTTTGCTCCCAGGCTGTGTATCCTACCCTCCTCCCCCCTTTCTTCCCCTCCACTCCCCCTTTCTCTTTATTCCTCCCATGGGCATCCTTGCCCCTTCCTGCCAAGGGACTCTGCCTTAGCCCCCTGGTCTGATGTTGCCTCCCTGCAGTGACAGAAACACCTGGCCCTATGCCCAGGGCCCCTAGGGTACTCAACCTGCCTTCCTTAATAAGGGCGAGAAGGTGGGAAAAAATTCCCAGTAAAAGAGGTCATCCTGCCTGAGCTCTGGTCTAATACCCCTATATACCCCTATAGACCCCTGGTCAGGACCTCCTTAAGGCTCTGCCCCCCAGCCAATCCCTGGGGGTCTGGCTTGCCCTTGTCATTTTACCCTTTCCTGCCTGGTGATGTCACTAGGCCCCACCTCCTTTATTCCTCTGTCCCCCCACCCCTCCCTCCTATGCATTTGTCCTGGCAGAGATCACTGGACAACCTGGCCTGCCTTTTAGTGGCAAGCCCCATTGTCCCTAAGTCCCCCCCAGGAATGATGGACGTACACCATTTTTAACTCATTGGTTGCTCATTGGTGATTTCATTCATGGAACAAAAGACTATATTTACAACCATATACTTTGAATTCACAATTCGAGTCACATCAAAATTTCTTTCCAAGTTTCCTGGTTCTGACCTATGTCTTTCTTCTGGTCATTTCTTCCATCTTGCTTTCAGGGCCCAGATACTGTGAATCCAGCCCCCTCCTCCACACCAGAACCAGGCTGGTTCCACTTACCCGGGCTTTCGCCCTCCAGGCCCGGACACTTCTGAATCCAGCACCAGGACCTATCCTCCTCCTCCCTGCTTTACCACCACGTCTGGGCTCTTTGCCCCCAGCCCGTGTATCCTACCCCCTTCCCCCTTTCTCTTTCTTTGACTGACTCATCTCCAGCTTGCGATGGACGGAGGGGCTCCCACCTTGCGGGCTACTATCTGAACCCTTTTCTGGCTATCTAGTTCACTAGCTCCCTGATAGGTTGCAGGAACAGGCACATCTCAAACTTAAACAGGTGGACACCGTCCAACCTGTACACTGCCAGCTGGTCAAAGGAGATGCCCTTGTGCTGTGGGTGCACCACCCCCATCTCTATCACCACCCTGGCCATCCTCCTATTCAAATGCTTGCTTACTTTCTTGATCAGCCAGATGTCCTTCACTCCCCTCCAGACCCTATGGGAAGTGATGTTGGACCAACCAATTGTCACCCTCAGCCACCACCCTCTCAATTTCTCTAAGTTTCCCATGATGCTCTGTCACAATGCCCCCCATGGCAGGATCCCTAAATCATTGCCCCCCAGGTCTATAATAATACAATCTGAGGTGCCCCATTGCAATTTTAATTCCTCCATCAAGGGCATGAGCTGTGCCCACCTCATCCCCCAATGCCTTTCCATAGCACCTTGGTATGCTCTGTGTTATATCACAGATCTCCCCCTCTGAAGGTGGCGACTGCAAACCTTTTAACCCAATATACGAAAGAATCCTCCATTATTCAGATTTTCCTCTTAGAACCTGCCATGGAAACAAAATAAACAGTGTGAGTTGCTGTTGCTATTATCTCATGTACCTCTTGTAGCAGCTGAACTTCCAGCGCCCCACCTTTTGTATGTCCGCCACTGCAGCCCCTCTTTCTGCTGCCTCTTTGGCTGCCCCAATCCTGAATGTATGTGGGGCAAATTTGCTTGGATCCTCTCCCAGGAATGCCAGCACCCTCTTGAGTATTGCCCCTACCTGAAACCCCGTGACCGGAGATCCGTCCCCATGTCAGAACAGCCTTCACCCGGCCCTCTCCCAAGTAATCCCATACTCCTCCAGCACACTCACGGTGCAGTAGGCTGACTGCAGTTTCCTCATCAGTGACAGTTGGGTTCCCCTCCCCTCTGGTCCATCTTGGACCTGGCCAGGGTAATGACCACCCTGTCATGCCCCCATAGGACATCCTCATGCTGTAACGCCTATCCAGCAGCCACCTTTCACAAAGCCACCACCTCCCCCACCTGGAACACCCCTGCTGCCATAACTGCAAACATGGCCCAGAATAGCACCACCTCTTGGGCAGATGTTCATACCTTCTGGGTGGCCCCTAGTACCTTTACTAGTAACTTCCCTTTTATGGGTTGCCTTCCGTCCACCCTGTCCACTTGACCCATCTGCCAACCCCAAACCATGCATTTTACTGTCCTGCTGGCCCCTACATCAGGCCATCCCCTGTCCTGGCATACCCAACTGATGCCAGCTAAGTGCACAAGCATTGTGGCATGGGCCAGCTCTTCCTCCCACATTTCCACCATGAACCTTCTTACTTGCTCATCCTGGGCTAGTTCGGCCCTGTCCCACCCATACTTCTTTCTGAACTCATGGAACTTTGCCCAACCTGCCTCATACGCCTGCAATGTGTTGGCTGCCCATGCTCCCTGATACAGCATCCTGGCTGTGTCTCTCCAGCTTCCCACATCCGGTCTGGGATCCTGGTCCTGTGTGGTGCTGCCTGAGACATCAGTTCCTGAAACCTGTCGAGCTGTAAATGGGAAAGACTGTCAGTCACTTAATTCTTCAACCCCTCAATGTGCTGTGCTTTGAAAGATATATTCAACTGCAGCCCCCAAAAAACCAGTCACTTGAGAAGCCAGCCCACCATCTCTGTCCTCCACCTTGGCTATTAATGACTTCTACCACCCCTTTGTTATCGCACCAAAACAAGATGTGCTTCCCTTGCATCCTATAGCCCCCGCACTTCCAGAGCCATCCATCTTGGGAACATTTCCAAGAATGTGATATCCTTCAACAACCCCTTTTTTCCCCATGTTTCCGGCCAAGGCTTTGACATCCAAGCCCCTTGGAAATACGCCCCATTCCCAGGGCACCTGATGCATCTGTGAACAGCTCCAAGTCCACGTTCCTTTCCCACTCCTCCTGCCAGAATGTCACCCAATTGTAGCTGCCGAGAAACTCTTCCATATCGGAAAGTCCTCCCGTATTCCTCTCGACACATCCACCCAGTGGTGCGGTAGCTGAGCCTTCCCAGTTGCCCATCCCAGCCTCCTTGTGAAGGCCCTGCCTGGGCTGATGGCTGTGCAGGCAAAATTAAGGTGCCCCAACAGCTGTTGCATTTGTACCAGCAGCACCCTCCGCCTCCCCATAATCTGGGTTAGTAGGCCCTTAAGGTGAGCCACTTTGTCCCTGGGAAGCCGAAAACACCCCTCCTCCATATCCACCTCGATGCCCAGGAATTCTAATTGATGGGCAGGGCCTTCCAGCTTGCCATGTGCCAATGGGATACCCACCTGTTGGCACATAGTCTTAAAATCCTGCAACATCCCCTGCGCCTCTGCCCTGGATTCCCCAGTGAGGAGGAAATTGTCTAGGTAGTGCACCACCCTCTTGTGCCCATACCGAGCCCCAAATACCCACTTCACCCATGTGCTGAATGCTTCAAAGATGGAACACACCACCAAGAACCCCATGGGCATGGCCTTGTAGAAATACATGGCCCCATGGAACTGAAACCCCAACAGGTCCCAATCCTTGGGACGGACAGGTAACAGACGAAATGCCAATTCTATGTCATCTTTACTAGCCATGCTCCTTCAATAGCTCTGATTAGCAGTATTGTCTGCTCCAGGGAGGCGTATGACACTGCCCTAAGGTGACCCGGTATGCCTCATTTACTGATGATCCCTCGGGGTGGGATAAGTCATGGATCAATCAGAACTCCCCTGCTGCTTTCTTGGGGACAATGCCCAAAGGGGACACTTGGAAATGCTCACATGGGGGGGCTCCCAATGGGCCCTCCACCCTACCCGCTGTAATTTCCATCTCTATCTTGGCACCCACTATTTCCTCCTTCCCCTTCACTGACCCCAGGTGCTAGGCCCACATTCTTGACCATCCACCTTGAAAGCCCAGTGGGAAACCTGCCCGGAAGCCTGCCCTGAGCAGTTCTGCCACCTACTTATTTGAATAGTCAGCGGCCCATTCCTTGACCACCGCTTGGGAGATGGGGTGCATGCCAGTGTGTACACCCATCACCCCACACTGCCTGTCCTGTTAGCGCCATCCCCTGGGAGTGAAGTGCTGCCCTCTGTGACTGCCCCCCAGCCCCTGCCCTGGCTCCCCTGGGCTGCCCGAAAGGACTGCTCCTGGTAATGCCCCTTGTGCTGTCCCCCCTTGTCCACCCCTTGTTGACAATTGATGACTGGGTGTGACCCTCCACACTTGGAGCAAACATGCCAGAACTTACAGCTGCCCCATGTACCTGTGGCCTTGTTGTAACCCCAACATGCCATGACTACTGCGGTAGCTGTGGCCTTCTTTATCTGCTCTCCAGCCCCACCCACTTCCCCAGATAGGGTCCTCACCCACAACTCAAAGTGGGTACAGTCCTACCTCAGATCCCCTTTGGCCACCATCCTCTTCTGGAATGCCTCATCATACTTGAGCCAGCTGTACCCGAATTTGGCCTTGTACACGTCCCTGATAATGGACATGTACGTCAGTAGGGGTATGGCGAGCTACTGCTGCTTCTCAAGCATCAACGCACTGTATATGATGAAGCCTCCTTGCCAGTTTTCAATGGTCTTCCCTTTGTACTTAGTTTCCCTCATCTTGTGGCCCACTACTGCTAATGCCACTACCATTTCCAACTTCCCTACTGACTCCTTCTGTTCATACTTCAAGGCCATGTCCTTGTCCACCAGCCCGAAGATGTCCATGTACTCCCCCTTCCAGATTTTTTCCTTGCTTGAAACTGGGATGTGGTCCCCAACTGAACAGCTCAGAGGCCCATCGTATAGTTTTTTGACTGCCGTCTTGGTCCCCCCCCACCCTCTTTGGCTCCAGCTCCTTTCCTTTTTAATGCCTGAATGGCCCATTCCATCTTTCCAATCCCTATGTCACCCTTGTCCCCCAGAAGCCCCTCTAGATACTCTTTTAGGCAGCTTCATCCAAGAGATCCAGGTCATTCTTACCACCATCCAGGCTCCCATCATTTGGCTCTGGTGCAGGCACGGGAGCTGGGATGAGTGTGGGGTGCGTGCATCCCACCTGCGCCTCTTGCCCCCTCTTCCCCTGCCCAGGTGCTCCTCTCACTCCTTCCGCTTTTTTGCCACCTCCTCTTCTGCCTCCCTCTGCTTTGCCACTGCTACCAGTTCTGACATATGGCCCATCAGTTTGGATGCTTCCTGTATCAACTTCTCACTGTACAGCTGGACTCGCCTGGGTGCCATGGTGTCCCTATGTAACTACAGTCAGAGGGGTGGAAAAACAAACATTTAGCCATACATATGAACCCATTCTGCCTTTTGGCACCCATTGCTCCGCCACCCCCTGATACCTTCCTGCCTTAGCTGCACCCCTCCCATGGGGAACAGGGCCAAAGCCCCCAATTGCCCCTACCCGCAGATGATCATTAGTGGTCCTTGCAGGGCACCCGCCCCTGCCTGCTACCCACCTTTTAACCACAGTTAAGCAGCTCCCCAGTCCTTGGTCCCCTCCCTCCCCCCATCCCTCTGCTCCCATGGGTGGCCTTGTCCTCGCCTCCTCCATCTGATGCTCTCCCCCCTAGGCCCGTGCTGTTAGGCTGGCACCCTGGCCTCCCTGCTCTGTTCGGGTGCCTACCCAGCTTGGCCATACTTGCTGTAGCCCCTCTGCTGTACCGCTGTTTGATCTAGCAGCAAGCGACCTGCATTGGCACCCTCCATCCCCCCATCCCTTTCAGCTAGTGCACCTCCTTTCCTGCACTACCTCTCCCAGGGCTAAGCCTCTGCCACCTTGGCTCTGCCCGGTTCCGCCCCCACGGCAATAGCTGGGAGCACCGGGTCACTTGCCTTGTTTTCTTTTCCTCTTGTCTGTGTTTTCATATTTTTTCTTTTGACCCCAATCAGGAAACCATTATGCCTGCCTCCTGCTGCCTTAGCTCTCCATGCAGGCCAGCTGCATGGTCATAGCCACCAGTGCCACATCCCTTCTCCGAGGCCCCCACGACGGAGTCCCCCAACCACTCGCCTTGTAGTAGGCCATGGGGCCGCAGCCCTTCAGCCCCAAATACATTTCTCATCCCCTCCTGCTCCCAGTCTGGCCTTCCACATTGCCATACTCCCCCAAAGTGATGCCATTCCACCGTTAATGAGCATGCCTCCCCGGAGTCCCCATGGACCAACTCACTGCGCGCCTTGCTTGTTTCCTTAATTTATTTATATATATATATTTTTTTTATTTCTTGCACCCCAAACCTTCCATGTCCTTGTCCTCTTGTGTTAGGAGGCTCCACCTCACCTCTGGGCTACACGAACCACACGGCCTCACTGTCTACCAGCAAAATGGGAAGCCTTCCACCATTCCTCATCAAGTTCTGCCACCCAACCATGGCACTAAGAGGAAACCCCTGTGTGCACCTCCACCACCATTTCCTTAATTGCCTAGACCATAACCACTATCTGAACACAGAAATTCCATTTGCCCTCCTGAGGCCTCTTGCCTATGGCCCCCATCAAGCTCGTCCCCATCTCCACATTTGAAAACTCCACCCATCACTTAAAATGCCACCAACACTCGGCTGCTGCCTAAGCACCTACCTTGCCCAGCCAGGCCAAGTCCCTCTTTCTTGTGCAGCAAGCACAACCAACCGCATGGAGCTCTGCCCACATCCTGCATTACCGATGCCTCTGTGACCACAGTCACAATGACTTGCTCTCTGGCCCACCCTTATGGATGCGCGCCATGCCCCTTAGTAACCCCGTGATCCTTGAAACTTCACCACTACCCTGTGAACAGCAGACTCAACCCAAACTGCAGTAGGTCCATACAATTCCAACGCTTCCATGGCTCCCAGCCACCCTCCGTGAACCTCCATAAAACTAGGAACCAACACACTATCATTGCTTCCCCTTCCTCACAAACCACAGACTTTGTGAGCTAGAAGCAACCCGAGTTGTGATGGAATCCACCCCTAACCAGAACACAAAACCAAGCAGCAAATGCAGTGGTACCTGCAGCTCCCTAGGTCACTTTTTTTTTTTTTTTAACAGAAATAGGGACACGATAAAAAACCATGTTGTACTTAGGAAAACTGACGGGCCCAAATGCACACATTGTTTCCACTCAGGCTGTCCATCTACCAAACACTTTCTCTAAAGCTGTTTTTTTTTTAAACCTTCAGATTTAACAAAACAACAGGATGAACCAGGCCCATTGCACATAACTACCTCTGCCTGATCTCTAAACTCACACTATGATTACACAATAAGCCAAATAAAACCATCCACCTGGGCCCACATGGCCTAACAAGGCCTAGCCGTCCCATGTGCCTTACCTAGTGCTTGCCAACGATGTGCTGAGTTCTTCAGATGAAAAAATTCCCAGCAAAAGAGGTCATCCTGCCTGAGCTCTAGCTTAATATACCCCTATAGGCCACTGGTCAGGACCCCCTTAGGGTTCTGCCCCTGGCCAATCGCTGGGGCTCTGGCTTGCCCTCGTAATTTTACCTTTTCCTGCCTGTTCATGTCACTAGGCCCCACCCCCTCTATTCCTCTGCTCCCCCCACTCCCCTCCCCCTCCTATGCACTCTGCCAGGCAGGGATCACTGGACAACCTGGCCTGCCTTTTAGTGGCAAGACCCATTGTCTGGTATGATTTTATGATTTAAATCTTTACTCAAAATTGACAAAATTTAGGAGGGTCAAAGAAAATTTGTAATGCAGAATCAGGGACATCCCTGACAATCAGGGATAGTTGAGAGGTATGGTTCCAGCTCTGAAACAGTGATGCTTGTTTGACTGCCTTTGTTAATTATGAAATACAACTTTAAAAAGACAAAATTCCTTTTGCAAGGGTATTTCAGGTGTTTTGGGATTCCTTTTCACTGTTCACATAACCTTTTCCTCAGATCATTCCTTTATCTCTTGTATCAAGTCAGATGAAAGCACAACTAATGAGACCCTCTTGACTTCGGAACCCTTAAAAGTTTAAACGGCCTCCAAGGACAGAGGCCCACTTTCCTATGATTTAATTATCTTACACATGATTTGGGAGGCAGCTCAAAGGTCTATAGTTCTTTGAACTAGTAGGAATGCAGAAAAGTTCAGAAGACAAGAGGGAGGATTTATATAAAATAGATATATAAAGACTGTTTCTAATGTCACTGAAAGCTCTTTCCTGCCCTTCACTCAGACATAAAGCCTGTCATATATATTGTTTCTATTGTTTTTATATTATCTACAGGAGATGAGATTCAAATTATGATTTGCAGTGAAAACATGTATACAGTCCATATCAGAATAGATCAGAAAATAATGTAATGGTTTGCCATTGCATATTGTCTTAAATAAGACAAAATTACATACAGTAACCATTCTCACTTTTTACAGTATTGCAGTTCTTCTTTGTTGGAAAACCATGATCAAATATATTCCATATATTTTAAAACTGCTTATAGTTATTCCACGGTTTGTAACTGATACTTTCCAGAGATGCTGTACGAACACATGGCCCAGTTATCACTGGTAATTCTTTGTCTTCCAGTAAATTACATTGCTCTTGCATTGCTATAGTGACACCTAGTATATACCAGGTTTGTAATTACTTATCTCCACACTTGCATCAGTCTATCCTAATAGGCAGAGTTTACATGGTTTGTTTAGTCTTTTACCCACTACTTTGCAAATTACTTGCATGACCTTATCAATGAATAACCCAATAGACTGGCCCGCTGAAATCTTTTGTACTGAAGTACCATGTATTAATTAGTTACTATTGTTTAAGAATCGTGGAAACATTTGGATTGTATCTGCTTTGTCTTTGTTCCATTATAAGTGTTATAGCTGGCCATATTTAGCTACTGTACATAGAAACACAGAATCTGTAAGCACAGACTGGTCAGTTGACCTATTGTGTCTGCCCAACTTGACCTACTGTAACTATTGTTGAATGAGAGAACCCTATGAGCTATTCACTCTCCCTTTCCCCCTTGCTTTCTGGTGTGGTCTTTATCAAGTTCTTTTATACATCAGATCCACTCTCATTTGAATTCCCCCACTGATTTTACGCAGACTACCTCCTCCAGCACCCTATTCAATCCTTCCACCGACCTCCACCTTCTCCATTAAAAAGTTCTTCATGGCATTTCTCTTAAACTTCCCCCCTGCCAGCTTCAAAGAGTTTCCCTGTTTGTGTTTCTAGTCAGTCTGAACAATTTCCCACTATCAACATTATTTACCCAGTGGAGGAGTTTATGTGTTTCATTTACTGTATGTCCCCTTTCTCCATTCTTGTTTCAAGTTTCTACATGTTCATATCTGCCAACTTCTCCTTGTGCATCCTTTCCCTGGATTATCTTGGTTGCCCTCTTCTGCACTTCCTCCAGTCCAAAACTGCATACTGTACTCCAGGTGAAATAAACCAATGACGTATATAATCATTGCAGCACCTCCTGCATCCTGCTGGCGATTCCCCTCTCTATGTTCTAACATCCAGTTCCCCCAAGCTATGACACTATCACATTGTGATGATGCCTTCAGACTGCCTGGAATTATTAGTTCCAAGTCCTTTTTCTGTTTATTGCTTTCCATCACTATTTCATTCTAAAGTCAATGTTATCTGTATCACCTTGCACTTCTTGGCATTAAATTTTAATTACTATACTTTTGACCACCTTTCCAATCTATGCAGGTCCCCCTTCACAATTTTGACACTCTACACTTTCAATCTGGCCTTATATCTTAGTATCAGCTGTGAAAAGGCATTTCTTACCCTGAATCCCTACCTCTAAGTCAGAAATAAAGATGTTGAAGAGGACCGGTTTCCAGCCCAATCCCTGTGTCACCCCTCTAGAAGCCCCCATGACTCCCAAGAACTCTTGTGAAAAGGCATTTCTTACCCTGAATCTCTACCTCTATGTCAGAGGTAAAGATGTTGAAGAGGACCGGTTTCCAGACCAATCCCTGTGTCACCCTTCTAGAAGCCCCCATGACTCCCAAGAACTCCTTCTTCTCCACAACCTCTGCCCTGAGAAGCCATGTTGACTTTTGTTCTACAGTCCATTCAGCTACCCACAATAGCTTTTAGGCCAACAGGTCTGTTTTTCCTCAGATCATCCCTGTTCCTGCTCTTCTGCAGGCAAACTGCATTTGTCAACAGGTCTGTATTTCCCCAGATCATTCCTGTTCCTGCTCTTCTGCATGCAAACTGCATTGCCACCCCCCCCCAGTCTCTGGGTACAATCTCTGTCTCCATGGAGCTATTGAATTACTCAGCTAGCAGGACAGCTTGGACATGTTTCATCACCCTAAGCATTTCAGGATGTAGTCCATCCTGACCCATGAACTTATCCACTTCAGGTGCACTTGAACGCTCCCATATCCTTTTAACTGGAATGGTATATACACTGGATGGCACAGGCAAGGATTGGCCCTTGTTCTCCTCTGTGAACAGTGGGCCAATGGGCTGGCAGTATAGCTAGAGGTCAGATTATTGAGCTGTGAATGAGCTTGGTACATACAGCAGTCCTGGGTTTGATTCCCACAACCTCCACTTGCATACTGTGAGACTCTGAACAAGTCACTTTACCACCCAGTGCTCCCAGGTTGCCCTGGAAAACAGGCACTTGTGCCTAGTGGACCTTACCTGATTATCAAAGAATAAAATAAAAAATTAAAACACAAAAATGAGCAGAAATATCTGCCTTACCATTCTCTTCTTCTTCTTCCCAATTCTCTTCTTGGTTCAGCCTGACTATTCCTTCCCTTATTCTTTCTCTTCTTCCTCATGCAATGAAAGAAGTTATCATCTCTCTTCATACCATCTGTAATTTTTACTTCTTTGTCAGCCTTAGCCCTCCTCACTGTTCTGCTATTCTCTTTCATTCTGCTGTGAAACTTTGCCCTGCTCCCATCTGCTTGGCTGGTTTTGTATTTTTCTAACCACCCTATTAGCATTCATGGCCTCTCCTACTTCCAACATGATATACAGTATATAGTTTGTTAACCCCTTTTCCTCTTGCAGATTACCCTTACAGAAATCTATGACTTTTGTCATCTTTTTTCAATTCATTCCCATTTATTTTCCATCCCCTCTGTTATGCTTTCCTCCTCTGGTTTCCCCTGCAGTAGCTGCCTTGTTCTTCCAAAGTCAGCCCTCCAAAAGTCCAACACTTTCATCTGCCATCTGGGTGGTGTGAAGTTGGTTGCCCTCCTTGTGGCTGCCCTGCCACTCTTCCCCCTCCACCTCTCCATCACTTCCCACTTCCCTGGACCAGTCAGCCTCTGGGAGAGCAGGGATGTGGACTGTTGGGCTTCAGCTGAGCTGGTGCCACATGACAGTATCTTGTCCCTTGCTGCTAGTAGCAGAGATTGGAGCTCTGCAAGGATCCAGTAGAAGGGGCCATGACCCCTCCTCCAAAGTGTACTCCTGGATAAGCGCACCCCACAATCCCTAGAACTGACTTGCTCCTCATTAAACCTCATGAGATTTAACTGGTTGTATAACAAAATGGATCTGGCATTTTATTTATTACAGTTGTACACAGATCTGTGAGCCCCGAACTGTCCAGCACATTGGGGTGGTATGTCACATCATGGTACAGCAACTCCCAAGTGTTGCTCTAGCCCACAGCACAGCACATTGTGGAATGCTCATTCATTCTACACTTGATAGCAGCACATTGCACTCTGGTTTATTGGTCTTAGTCCATCATCTGCCTAGGACCATGCTGTTGGAAGTCTCATCATTCTTTCCTGCAGATCATGGCTATGATCAGTCTTGTCCTGTCCTAGGCTGGCCCCATCAGAAATGCTCCATTTGCCCCATCAGCATCAGTCATCACCCATCTTCTGGTTTCAGGTCCATCTCTGGGTCATATACACTGGACTCATCCCAGGGTCTCCTCAGCCACTCCCTTTGTAGCATGACAGTTTCAATTATTTATTTATTTATTTGAAATTTTTTTAACCAGAAAATTCACTCTGAGACAAGGCTTGCTTCCAGGTGTGACGTGTGGGAAAAGGAACAAAAGGTACACAGTAACGATAAAAATCACAAGGTACAATAATGCAGTACAGTACAATTAAGCACAATTAGCACTAAAGACCAGCAACAATGACACCTAAAATGGTAATCCATGCACAATAAGACATGTGAGAAAACAAAGAGTAATAGCACGATGGCAGTGACAGTGGAATGGTGCATAGTGTAACATCTACCCATGGTGGCTCAACAAGCCACCAGTACCCCCTGGTAGCTATTTCCTTCGAGTGTCAAGGTCCTCAAAAAGACCAGCTTCAGGAGCACAGGTGCTGGCTTGAGCTTGGTTTTCTTGGACTGTGGCATCCTTTCAGACTTCCTGCAGTGTATGCTGCTCTGTAGCAGCATACATGTGCAAGGGCATGGCAGCATGACACCATGTGCATTCACCCCACCCACACTATCTGCTAGCAATAGGTCATGTGACAAAATAGACTGGCATTTAAAGGTAACAGGCACTGGTTGCCATTGTCAATACTGAGGACACCAGAGAGTGTTGGGATGCATGGGACTCCACTGGGCAATGATGTGCTGTGATGCCCTGATTGGATGGTCCTACTGGACCTGCATAATGAGGTGTTGGAGAGATAGGAATGCCATGCCAAAGGACTCCATAGCTACAGCCTGAAGGCAGACATTAGCCACACTAACACAACAGCAGTGCATAGGGAGGTACTGCTTCTAGAAAGGCACCATAGAAGAGCTATGCCAGCTACTGGGACCACAGCTGTAGCCCCAGACATGCCAGAGACATGCACTGAGCAGACATATGTGTTCTAACTATGGTACAGGTAGTTTCCAGTACATATTGGGGCCCTGACTGATATGAGCCAGTCCCTCATCAGCAGATGCCTTTGGCAGGTGACTGATATGCTGTTGACACAACAGTGACTAAATCACATTTCTGCAGATGGAGCAGAACTGAGGGACACCAAAGCAGGTTTCTATACTGTTGCAGATATGAACAGTGCCATAGAGGCTATCAAGTGTACACATGTACCAATCATGGCCAAGAAACATGTGGAAGAGGTAAACAGGAATGCAAGACATACCATGGCATGAACATGCAGGTGATGTGTAATGCTGCAGGCTTCATTAATTATGTCTATGCCAGCTATCAAGGCTCAACACATGATATAAACATAGTGGATAATTCTGGACTGTGGCCATTTCTGTGTGTCCTGCCTGCTAGATAGTGGTGGCACATTAGTATATTCACATGGGCAAGGGTGATACATGCTGATAAATATCCCTTTTCTACACAAGTGACAGTGGCTACCCATTATGCACATTTCTGATAACCCCATTCTTGCAGCTGCAGAGTGAGGTGGAACATTACATGATAAGTGATCTTACTGCTCTGTGCATTTCAGAAGCAGTAATGAGTGAATTGCCTTAATTTTTTTAAAGAGGTCTTTGTCATGTTTCCTCATCTCAAGCCCCCCCCATAAAAACATGAACTAAATTTCACCAAATTTGCCACCTCAGGCGAGTCTGGGCCACCAATCATGCTTTTGAATGTTTTGTGAAAATCTATTAAATGTCTGAGATATAAATGGATATTGTGATTTAACATGAATGTGCACAGCCTACCCCAGCTATGATGGTGCTATCCCATCACAATAATATGAATAGGTTTCATGGGATAAAAGTTAGAGATCAAGTTACTGTTTTAAACATATAAAAACACTAGTGACCAAGAAATGGAGTATAAGCAACACATTAAAATGGGAGTCACAATTCAGAGCTATGGCAAACCAGTTCATATAATCATTATTTGTATTAAGAAAATTCTGTCCGTAAATGAATAGATATTAATGCCATTGTACAGACCCTTGGTTAGGTCTCATTTCTCATCCCAGTCCTTTTACAGAAGAAAAGGTTCTGCAAGAACTCCTAAAACTGAAGGTGGACAAAGCAATGGGGCTTGATGGAATTCACCCCAGAATTCTAAAAGAATTAAGGGGGGAACTAGTGAAACCACTGGCTACTCTTTTTAATAAATCATGGGAGGATGGCGTGGTACCCGAGGACTGGAGGAAGGTGGATGTGATTCCCCTTCACAAAAGTGGGAGCAAGACAGAGGCAGGAAACTACAGACCTGTCAGTTTGACCTCTGTGATAGGGAAAGTGATGGAGTCACTTCTGAAGGAAAGAATTGTTGAGTACCTAGAGGCCAGTGGGGCACAGGACCCAAGGCAGCATGGGTTCACAGCGGGAAGGTCATGTCAGACAAATCTAATAGATTTCTTTGACTGGGTGACCAAAGTAGTAGACCAGGGAGGGGCTGTGGACATGGCCTACCTAGACTTTAGCAAGGCATTTGACACAGTCCCACACAAAAGATTAATAGTCAAATTAACCAGCCTGGGAGTGGGTCCCAGGGTGGTAGCCTGAGTAAAACATTGGCTGGACAACAGGACACAGAAGGTAATTGTAAATGGAGTCCGCTCTGAAGAAAGAGGGGTTACTAGTGGGGTACTGCAGGGTTCAGTACTGGGTCCAGTCCTTTTTAATGTCTTCATAAGTGACATTGCAGAGGGACTGGAAGGAAAAGTATGCCTCTTTGCAGATGACACAAAGATCTGCAACAGGGTTGATACACAAGGAGGTGTGGAAAGGATGAGAAGGGACTTGACAAGGTTGGAGGAATGGTCAGAAGTATGGCAGCTAGGAATCAATGCAAAAAAGTGCAAAATAATGCACCTGGGAAACAAGAACCCAGGGGAAGAATACACAATGGGGTGGGGAGGTAGTAACAACAACAAAAAAGGAAAGGGACCTGGGGGTAATCATATCAGATGACCTTAAGGTTAGCAAGGAATGTGAGAAGGCAGTAGGGAGGGCTGGGGGTATACTAGGATGCATAGGGAGAGGCATCACCAGTAGAAAACAGGAAGTTGTTATCCCTCTGTACAGACAGTTGGTGAGACCCCATCTGGAGTACTGAGTCCAGTTCTGGAGACCCATCTCCACAAGGACATAGACAGGATAGAGCAGTCCAGAGGAGGGCAGCTAAAATGGTGCAGAGTCTGCAAGACAAGCCATATGAGAAGAGACTAAAGGAGCTTAATATGTATACCCTTGAGGAAAGAAGGGAGAAGGGGGACATGATAGAAACTTTTAAGTACCTCAGTGGAATCAACAAAGTCCAAGAGGGTAGCATCTTTCAGAAAAAGAGATGTGCAAGAACAACGGGACACAATTTAAAGATAGAGGGGGCGGTTCAGGGGCAATGTGAGGAAGTATTATTTCACAGAGAGGGTAGTGGATGCATGGAACAGCCTTCCTGGAGAGGTTGTGGGGTCTAAAACTGTGGGAGAATTCAAAAATGCATGGGACAGACATAAGGCAATTCTTGTGGGGGGTAAGAAGAAATAGGCTGTTGGTTAACTAGGATCTGTGGCCTATCCTGTAGGTAGGGAAATGGGCAGACTAGAAGGGCCAAGCGGTCCTTATCTGCTGTCAAAGTCTATGTTTCTATTTACTATAGTGCACCGTTCAGTAATGGCAGATATACTGTAAATAGCTCAGACAACAGCAACAAAATAGTGGATGGCAAGAATTTTACTAAATGAACAGATTCACCTTGGGGTTGTTCTCACTGTTGACAAGAAGACTACAAACTGTATAGATGTGGTAACAGTCTTCAGACTGGCAAAAGGAATAACTATGCTGTAAATCTACTACACAAATCAAAGCATACGTGACCTAGAGAAATTGTGTGGGCAATTAGAAGCTTGAAAAAGTATTTATACTAATGAGAATTTGTGGCTAACATCAAGTAGAAAGACTCCTTATGCCAAATTTAATAATTGACTGCATGGGGCCAGCTGGTTTAATTGTAATTGAGATAATTAATCATATAAAATAAAGCCAAGTTCTCAGTCTAGGCAGTGCCATTTTATACTGAGGTGCTCCCTGCCATGTATGTACCTAAACAGCATCCATACAAGAGAATGGATAGTGTTCATCATGAAGGGCACATCAGTGTGAAGATATGATGTTGCCAAGCCCAGGACTGCCTGTTCATTCTGTACTAATAGTCTTCCCAATGACATGGAAACTGGCTAGCTCCATAGGGTCAAATGCTCTATGAAGGGGGTTAAGAAGTCTTCCAATTAATTTTTAAAATAAAGCAGAAGTACACTGGATAATAGTTTACATAAAGAGTGGTGGATTCATTTAATAGACTTCCATTTAAGCAATATAAATGGGAACCATCTTATTCCCCAAGTTTGGCGCTGATGGTGTGCCAACTAACTGCCACCTGATAGCCCTGCTTCCCATCCTATTGAATTTTTTTTTAATAAAGGTTTTCCTGTCCTGGATTTTACAGGCATGCTATAATCCCTATCCTTGCATCCCTGCCCCGACCAACCACCACCCCGTCCAAGGTTTTTAAGAGATTAGCTATAAGACGACTTTCCAATTTCTTCTCTAATTTAGGATTTTTGATTCCTTACAAATCTGGTTTCTGATCCAACCACTCCACCTTCATCTCCTTTCTTAGAACAACAGACAACATCCACTCTCACATGAACATAGGGATGTGTACAGGAGCAATCTTTATAGGCCTCACCAAGTCATTCGACAATGTAAACTATAGGCTGCTTCTTCCTAAGTTACAGTCTTCGGTATCTCTTCTTCTTCTCTTCCATTGTTCCAGTCCAACTTGCACAATCTGATCAAATCAGTTCAATTAGTTCCCACTTCATTGACCTCCCTCCTTCCTAGTCCCCACTGGGACCCCTAAGGCTTAGTACTGTGTCCCATACTGTTCATGGGACCCGATTTGCAAAGTCACTTGCGTCAGATGCAGCTTGCAACAGAAAAGTGGGCTGCGCCCAACACAGTTGCTGCACACGTAAAAGTTGCTATTCCAGAAAGTTTGCTGCAACTGCAAACTTTCTGGAATAGCCGCAACATGCGGCCCTGCACCAGGAAGAGGGGTGCAGTCAGAGGATGTGGCGTAGGTCTAGACACAGTTAAGGACAAGTGGGCAGGGGGTAGCTGAGGTGCTCAAGGAGCACCAAGCCGGAACCCCAGCACAAATGGGTCAAGACAAGCAAGGCTGTGGCACAGGGTGTCATGCCCCATGCAGCACTATTCCACTACTGCCTGGGCACCCATGTGCCACCTGACTGGAATGCATCCTGTGGCAGGCTATTGCCAACTTCCCCACTGAGGTGGTAGTATAGTGCCCCCTCAATGCACCAGTAGCCCCGATCCCCCATTGCCACTTGTTAATAAGAAAATTCCTTTCCAAGTCCATGTTATCCACTCTGTTTCACTGCACTCTCATCATGCTGACCCAAAACTGCCCATACATTACCTGGTGGTCCAGTGGCCCTCACTCCTCCCCACCCTGACAGGCAGTTGACCCCCACACCACCCATCCCTGACATGCATCCATGACTGGCACAGCTATCCACACACTACCATGGCCATCACAGAATGCATTTGTGACTGCGCATACTATACAGCATGCACCGTCCACAGTCTGTGGCTGGCCATTGTGATGTGAGGAGGGTTGTGCCAGTTGCATATGTGTGTTGAGGATGGGGGTGGGAGAGTCCACTGCCTTTCATGGTGGGAGAAAGGGGGCCACTAGACCACCAAGTAATGTGTGGGCAGAGCGAGAGAGCGGGTGGATGGAGTGGGGAACATGGAATGGGAATGGAATTTTCTTATTCACAAGCAGCAATGAGAGATCAGGGCTACCTGTACATTGGGGTGGGGATGGGGGGACAAGGACTGGGACCAGGGTTTTTTCACAAGGGACAATGGGGATTGGGGCTACATTGGACTCGGGAGAGCACTATAACACCAATGACCAAGGCACCCAATTGTTTTGGGGGGGAGCAATGGCTACAGCACAGTACTGTCTGAGCAGACTGTTTTTACATGTTTCAGGGGCTTTGCCACCCACACCCCCCTTAATTATTATAGCTAACTCTGGTGCAGGCAAAATCCCACTGTCAGGATTTTCAGTGTTGGGATCTTTGTCTTGGGCTTCTGGGTGTCTGGCTAAAGAGTTTCAGTATTCAGTAGTGATACTGTCTGGGTACAGGGGGGACAAGGGTCCATGTCAGTGCACGCTGGTGCCATCATGATTCATGCCACATGCTGGGGTGGATTGCCCCCTCCCAACCATGCCCCATCAGGACATGTCCTACCCCTGGTTCACCCCTACAGGCCCCTGTCCCACCTCACCCCATTGCCACAACACACTTAGACCACCTCCTGGCTGGTCTAAGTGGTGGTCCCTCCTGTGTCCATTGTGGGGCTTCCAAAATCTTAAAAAAAGGGGATGTGGCAGCCCCGCCATGTGGCAAGCCCCCTTACAACATGGCTCCCTGGGTTGTTGAACATAACCCTGGTGCAAGTGGGCTTTGCTGTACCTGTCCCTGGATCGGACTCAGATCATCTTTGAAAATCCTGTTTGATGCATGTTGTAATGAAAATCATCACTTGCGTCAAACACCCAACCGTAAATCGAGCCCATAGTCTTTATTAATGGCCTACACACTGCACTATCTGATTGCAATATCCACATTTACGAGGGTGACACCATCCTTTACTCATCATATCTCACCACTTCTTCCATTGAACTGAGTCTGCAACAAAATTTTCTTAAGGTTAAAAACTGATTCCGGTCTAACCTATTAGTTTTGAACCAAAAGAAAGCAGTTTTGATGATGTTTAGGTCCAAATCCTGGATGAAATCTTCTTCTACCACCTTGAAGGTATATTCTCTTTGAGGAGACCTCATGGCCTCTGTAACCTCCTACAAATACTTAGGTCTCCATCTTGACCAGTATTTGACTACTGAGACCACATGGCATGCAGACCAGACAAATGCTTTTCCAAACTTGGAGTATTATATAGACTGAAGAGCTGCTTCCCCCTCAACACTAAGAAACAGGTACTGTAGTTAAGCGTTCCAATTTTTGATAGACTATTGAGATGTCATCTACTCCTGAGCCTCAACAACTACCATAGCCAGACTCTCCACAATGTTCAAAGCCCTCTTTGGATTCACCCTGGCATACACCCATATACCCCCACAAATCCATGTGCAATTAATTATGCAGGCCCTCTTCCCATATGAGACACTCTCTTCACTTTGCCCTGGTCAGTACTGTATCACATACTGGTCAGCAAACTACCAAACTACCTCATGAACCTCTTCTCCCCCTCCTCAAACTCTTTCTACCCCTTAAGGTCTGAAGAAGGCTTCCAATTCCAGCCTCTTCACTGTAGACATAATCTGGAACAAGACACTGGCAGGTGTAAGCTCCTTGCCATCTGAAACACTCTTCCCTATAAGGTAACTTCTCTCCTCAACTTCCAAGTGGCTAAGACATTAATGAAGGTGCATTATAAGACCCCTCAGTCCTGTCATGCTTGCCATTAGTGCAGTCTTTGACCTCAACCACATCCATTTCTGCACTAGTATGTGTTGTGTGCTTTGTTACAGAAGTGACTAAATGCTATGTCTTCTCTATGTGCACTTTATTTTTGTTTTCAAAAGTTTTACATGGAAAATCATACTGAGCTGGTATCAGATCATTTCCAGGTGTGTCCTGGGAGGAGGGGGAAAAGGAGAAAATAATGCAAATATGAAGTACAATGTTCAAAAATGCAATAATATGAAAATAGGCACTATATAATGAAATGAACAATTACCAGCAAAGCTTCTGAGCAGGAATTAATGAGCTGCTGACACCACAATGAAAACTTTAAAAAATATTATAATTAGGTAAAATTCTACTTACATCACATTTATATACCTTAGATTTCTGCTCCGCATTATTTATTACTGTGGAAATTTACATGAATATGTGATCTTTATCCCTTAAAGTTCCTTTAGAGTCCACCTTCTATAGCCGACTCCCTACTTAAAGTCATAAACCTATGTTGTGACATCACAGTCAGTTGCCATGAAAATAACTGTGATGGCACAAGCAGTGCATTATGACCTCAGGTAGGGAGAAAGCAACAGGAATAGATAAATGTTTCAGGAACAAAGCTCCTATTTTCCTGCAAGTGACCTCAGTAATAGATAATGGGGAGGAGAAATACAGACCTAATGTGAAAAACAACTAAACTGTGTCTAAATATTATGTTTTGTTAAAGTTCTCCTGAAGATGTCAGCTGCTCTTTAAGCATGACAATAAACTACAGCACAAGAAATAAGCACAATTACCCCTATTCTGCAATGTGTGGAGAGTGTATGCGCCATGTATCTGGCGCGTATAGACCCTCCACAGCCCCTGCGCCCCCTGCATCTGATTCTCAAAGGGGGCATGGGACTGCTTTGTGCCAGATCCCCCATCCATCTGGAGAGATCCATGAGGGGGCAGTCTGGGGGGAAGTGCACAGGGCATGCCTGCAGTCCATGCTATGCTGGAAAGTGCAGAGTGCTGGGCAAGGGCAGGTGCAGACTACATGTTTCTGAAGTAGGAATAGCCGCTGTGTGCCCCCAACAGCATGTGGCCGGCATCGGCAAACTGTGCAGGGCCCCCCCGCCATGCCACCCCAGCCTAATGGGACCACTACAAAGGTAGCTAGCCCCCCCACCTGACACACATAGGGGCACCAGCCCCATGAAGGCACACAGGGCTCCCATCCTTGCCCAGAACTGCCCAAATGGACCAGCCCCCTCTGCCCCAGATCACGGCCACCCTGGCCATCCATGGGTGCTCTGTGGATCCCCCATGGCACCGAAATCTCCCCAACCCCAATATCTGCCCATCAGTGCTGGCACGGGATGGCCAGGGGCACAACCCTCTTAACACCTCCGAGGCCACTGTCCATCCAAGTGATGTTGGGTGCACATTACTATATATAGGCGGTCCAAACCCAGCATCACTGGGACATCCAGCAGCCATGGAGGTGTGAGGAGGGCTGTGCTGCTGGCCATCCCATACTGCAGCACTGATGGGCAGGTAAGGGAGCTGGGGGGGCAGTGTTGTTGCCATGGTGGTCACAACTGTGTGGGGGGAGGGAGGGATTGCTGCAACAAGAATGGGGCACAGGGTGCATGGGGAGGTGCACCTACCTCAGCAATGGGGTGTCTCTGTGTGGGTGGGGGGCTGCCTATGGGTCAGGGGTTCACCTGCCAGGGGCCGTCCATGCACCACATGGGCACTTGTCTGTGGGCACATCCAGGGAAGCACACTGACTGGGTGGGTCAGTCCGTGCAGGTCTTGGTGCCTGTGCTTGGCATTCATGCACCTGGACCCATGTCCCACAGTGCATGTGATCCACTGTGGGACCATGGCTGGGCATCCATTGGATGCCCACCTGGGTCTGCTATGCTGCCCCCGGCTGCCCTGTGCAGCTCTGCATGCCAAGGAGGCAGGGCCATGGAAGAGAGCCGTGAGGTGG
The DNA here is from genome assembly GCA_016271365.2 of Neoceratodus forsteri. NCBI lineage: Eukaryota > Metazoa > Chordata > Ceratodontiformes > Ceratodontidae > Neoceratodus > Neoceratodus forsteri. Next base: position 589,363,263 of record CM028133.1, on the reverse strand, counting down.
CTGATGACTGTTAATGCAGCCACCACACATTGATCCATGGATACAAGGCTGCACCTGTGATGCATATTTTCTGCCCCTTGGAGAATCCCCACCAATATGCACTGAGCCACAGTGCAGTAATAAGAGGGGTAGAAGTAGCTGCTGAAACCTTTGGGAAAGGGACCTGTAATAGTAACAGTGTAGGGTAGAAGTCAGTGGACGAAAAGTTTCAGGAGCAACTGGAGGAGTGAGTAGTGAAATAATGAAGGAGAGGTTTCAGAGCATGAAGGGAAGGAGCAGAAGGAATGGAAGGAGAAGACAGCCCCAGAGTTTAGAGAAGTGGAAACAGAAGGCAGCTTGATCAGCAGAAGATTTCATAGTGGGAAGAACAACAGGGCGAAAGCAGGAGTTGTGAAGGGAGTAAGAGGTAGTCAAGCGGAAGAAAGGAGAGAAGCAAGATAAGAGGAGAGGGAGCCAAACCAAAATTTGGAGATAAAGACACAAGGAGTAATCTAGCGAGTATGTCATGAGTATGTATGTCTACACCAGTTACCATAGCTGCTTAGTTGATGTTGAAATGTAATATAGCTGTACTATGTATATGTGTTTTACCTCTGCTGTCCTCTGTTCCACCTCCCTCTAAGTCACGAGTGAAAATCAGCCTTCCTGGCTCTGTTTGTTTACCTGGTAAACTATGTTTTAAATTACTAAATTAAATACATAAATAAATGTCTTTAAGCTGTGTTTAAATAAGTACACTAAAGAAACAGGAAATACATGATTATGCTAACTGAGTTAGGTCATTGAACTTGATGAACCAAAGGATTCCTTTCATTCTAATCTGTGTATGTTTATAACTCAGTAACAGAAAAGAAATACAGTACCCATATTTGTTATACAGGAGGTCTAGCCAGCAGCCTCATAAATCAGTTAGCATCAGCAGATCTTAACGATACAATATTCAACCTTAAACATGAATGCCAAGCCATTCTATTATTAATTACTAAATAATTTCCATGAACAAAGTGTTTGCAAGTACCACTTTAATGTACAGTTCTATCTTGCACTCTTTGTTTTATTAATAAAAGGGGCACAAGTACTGTACTTTTCAGAGCTAGCAAACTGGTTGGTTGCACAGGGAAGGTGGGGGGGATCTCTCACTAATGATGGTGATGGTGTGCATGGTGGTGGTGTTGTATCATGCACATCGTCTTCCCAATGCCATCATCTCCACTCACAAGACACAGTGACCAAGGCCGTGAAGAACTGCTAAAACAGTTTTTTAATGGGTACAGTCTTGTTAGTCAAGACATCTGTTTTGGCAGGGGAATGTGATAGGTGGTGCACAGTGCCACTAAACATTGTACAGGACAAGACTGGGACTTTGGATAGGGAATTCAATGGAAACCAGGGACAGGAGTGGCTACCATAGTCCTTTGGGGGATCACCAGACCAACAGGGATAGAAGTTGGAGAATGCAGTATTCTACAAATCAGTTATCTACTAGTGGCCCATCTGGTCTGGTGCTGGGGGAGTAGAGGGGACAACTAAAGTGGCTGTGCTCTTTGCCCAGGGCATGAGCCTTGGCATTGCATTATGCTCCTTGTGCCATGTGATGACTTGAACACTGCAGTAGCCACTGTTTCAGCATACTAGTGGTTGCACAGCCACTGTTTAATCACTATAATCTGGAACAATTTGCATAATTGTATGCAGTGCCATTATTAGAGGGAAAAAGTCCCTAGAAGATAGAAAACACTGAATTGGTGGCACACATGGACAATACCGAGTTTCTTAGAGGCTGGCTGAACATTAATGTTGAAGACTCAGAAATTCAGTTTGATTTGTTTCATTGATGCTGAATGTACAGTACCACAGTAAAGCACTACTCCTGCAGACAGTGACTCCTGTCTGTGTATTTCAGGTTTGGTTGTGGCCAATATGGAAAGCCTAGTTTCTCCCTGAATACCACCACCCACACTTCTACTGTGTATTGGGCCCCTGGATATTTACTACTTAGGGCTTGGTTCTGGATGCTTATTCCCTGGCTGAGGGTTTTGGATGCTTATTCCCTGGCTAAGCCTGAATTAGTTATATCACAAGAACATTCACAGCAACAGAGTGTGGTGACCCAAAAGGGTTATAAATTTTGCATATAAATAAACATCAGAAGCAGATGAACTCTAAGAGACAATAAATCAGTGTTCTTGCAAATAACATAAGCAATAAGGAAAGGAAAAGATTTAAAATCTCATGTTTGAGAAATGCTCTGTAACAGTTCTGCTGTACATGTCTGTGTTTGTGGCTGGACCCCCCAGTGGCATCTCCATAACTTTAGGTAAATGGATGTTTTAATACTCATTTTCAGTATTTTGTAATAATTATGATGGGTGACATAAGTTTCTCTGTTCTAAATATCAGTATATTATTTGTATGCTTCTGTGGGATTCCTAATCATTACCATCTAAGACGATCGAATGGTTACAGACACTCAGTCTAACAGTTGTGTCAATTGAGTTTACGAACTAATTAGAATGATTCATAGTATAGGATTTTCTAAATAGCTGTAATAAAGCTTTGAAGAAGGACTTGGTTGGTCTGAAAGCTAGAGCACTTTGTTCTTTTGTTGTAACATCTATGTTGGTCCAATAAAAGGTATCAAACCATTTGCTTCTGAATCTGTTCATAATTCATGAACATTCTTTAATGCTCTTAAACATACAGTATGGACAGCAATTCAGCTGGAAAGACTAAATATAGATTATACATATTAACTGTGTAAAAGTTGATCTGTTGTGTGTAGTTAAGATGCAAAATAGAGTTAATCTGCTATACTTAGCTGTATCTGTGAAAGGGACCAAAAACAGACCCAAGTCAAAGAATTATAGACTATGACAGCAGATATGGACTGCCAGACCCACCTAGTCCACCCATTTCCCTACCTACTTAAACTCCAGATCCTAAATGATCTGCAGCTTACCGTCTCTTTCATACCTCTAGGGTTGCCTTCTGTCTGTCCCATGCATTCTTGAATTCACCTATCATTTTAGCCTCTACGAACTCCTCTGGGAGGCTGTTCCATGAATCCACCACCATTTCTGTGAAAAAAAATACTTCCTCACATTACCCCGGAGTCTCCTTCCCTCTAGCTTCATATTGTGACTACTTGTTCGTGCACATCTCTTTTTCTGAAAGATGCTGCCCTCCTGAACCTTGTTGATTCCCTTGAGGTACTTGAATGTCTCTATCATATCTCTCTTCTCCTTGATTTCCTCCTGGGTATACATATTGAGGTTTTTCAATCTTTCCTCATATGTTTTCTGGTGCATTCAATTCACCAATTTTGTTGCCATTTTCTAGACCACCTCCATTCTGTCAATGTCCTTCCAGAGATGCGGCATCCAGAACTGAACACAGCATTCCAGATGTGGCCTGACCAATTGTCTGTACAGTGGCATCACCACCTCCTGTTTTCTACTGGTGATGTCCCTTCCTATGCACCCCAGCATCACTCTGGCCCTCCCCACTGCCTTTTCACATTGTTTGGTCACTTTCAGGTCATATGTTATGTTTACCCCCTGGTTTCTTCCTAGTTTTGTTGTTGTTAGTATCTCCCCCCTCCACACTGTGTATTCCTCTCTAGGATTCCTGTGGTCTAAATGCATGACTTTTTTGTATTGAATTTAAGTTGTCACTCTCGTGACCACTCCTCCAATTTGCCTAGGTCTCTTCTCATTTTTTCTACCCCATCTGGCATGTCCACCCTATTGCAAACCTTGGTGTCATCCACAAAGAGGCTTACCTTTCCTTCCAGACCCTCTGCAATGTCACTAATGAAGACACTGAAGAGGACTGGCCCCAGAACTGAGCCCTGTGGCACTCTGCTGGTCACCCCCTCTCCTGGGATCGAACTCTGTTCACCACCACCCTCTGTGTCCTGCCAGTTGTACAAGCAGTCAAATAAGGCTCCCAATGCTGTACCTATGCAAAACAACTGGTCTGACATGAGCAGGGTTTGTTATATGCAATAAATGATGAGCCATTTATTAAGAAGGGCATTTGTTTAACTTCTCTTTAATCTTGACTTCGTTGGGTGTTGTTGATTTCCACATATGGTTTAAACTTACCACGAAGTATATAACATTTCTTAAATAGCTCATTATAGTAATAATGTTTTCTCCTCATTGCCCTTCATAGTTTATCATCATTTAATATAAAATAATTTTAATGTTTTTCAACATATATTTACAAACTGTACCTGTGGGGTCAAGTAAACATGGCTTATTTAAAACAACACATTCTCTGCATTCTGTAGAAGGCCTACTCATGTGCCCCATATGGCCTGTACTAGCAGGGAAATAAGATCCTCTCCAGCTTTTAAATTCTCCTTGAAGTTGTTTTCTAGTTTTCTGCAAAGCACTGATAGTTTGAATCAATATGACTCATAAGGCAAATATAACATTTCTCAACTTTCACAACTTCACAGCATTTTATGTGTCGCTGTGTTCAGTCAGGTTATTCAACTGAGCTGAGAGAAGGGTTACTTGATTTTATTAAGAATTACTTCACTGGGACTGGTGAGAAGGGAGGTAAATGCTATGAAGTTGGGAGAGGGGTGCTTATTCAGGCTAAAGTGGGGTGGGAAGAGGTTGGACACTAGATCTACATTTTTTTTTGTATAAAATAATTTTGTTAAGAACTAAACATGGTGCCACCTTCACAAGTGAAGTGCCACTACAAATACTTTTCATCTGGCAAAATCAACACTTTGCCAGATGAAAAAGTGGGCACTTTGTTAAATGAAGAACTACAAAATGTGGTACTTCGTGACTCACAAAGTTAGAAGAACACTTCTAAGAATTTCATGAAGTGAAGTTTCCTGATTTCACCCACTACTAGTCACAAATGGAGTAGTGCGAATTAAATACAGGAAATGAAGCAAAAACAGAACAAGTCTAAAGGGCTAAGAGCCTGCTTTCATTCAAAATACCCTTAGAAATGAAAGTCTGAAGGGCCATAAATTAAAAGTTAGGGGAAACTTTGTGAAACTGTTCTGCTGATTCCAACTGTGAATTTGTTGCTGAAACTCCAAAAATCACTTTAAGGGAATAACATGGATTTAACATCTGCAATGCAAAATTGACATTTTACAAAATGGAGTATGCTGCATTCAGCAAGTAGTGACTGTCAATGCCTCCATGTGTACTGATACTGAAAAACAAACAAGTCTAGCTACAGCTGTACATAGAAACATAGACGTTGACGGAAGATAAGGACTGCTTGGCCCACCTAGTTTGCCCATTTCCCTACCTAGAGGATAAGCTGCAGATCCTAGTTAACCAACAGCCTATTTCTTCCTACCCCCTACAAAAATTGCCTTACGTCTGTCCCATGCATTCTTGAATTCTCCCACAGTTTTAGACCCCACAACCTCCTCAGGAAGGCTAGTCCATGAATCTACCACCCTCACTGTGAAAAAATACTTCCTCACATTACCCCTGAACTGCCCCCTCTATCTTCAAATTGTGTACACTTGTTCTTGCACATCTCTTTTTCTGAAAGATGCTACCCTCTTGAACTTTGTTGATTCCACTGAGATACTTAAGAGTTTCTATAATGTCCCCCCTCTCCCTCCTTTCCTCAAGGGTACACATATTAAGCTCCTTTAGTCTCTCCTCATATGGCTTCTCTTGCAGACCCTGTACCATTTCAGTTGCCCTCACTTGGACAGCCTCTATCCTGTCTATGTCCTTGTAGAGATGGGGTCTCCAGAACTGGACGCAGTACTCCAGATGGGGTCTCAACAACTGTCTGTAAAGGGGGATAACAACTTCCTGTTTTCTGCTGATGTTGCCTCTCCCTATACATCCCAGTATCCCCCCAGCCCTCCTTACTGCCTTCTCACATTGCTTGCTAACCTTAAGGTCATCTGCTATGATTATCCCCAGGTCCTTTTCCATTGTTGTTGTTGTTACTACCTCCCCTTCCCTCCCATTGTGTACTCTTCCCCTGGGTTTTTGTTTCCCAGATGCATTATTTTGCACTTCTTTGCATTGAATCCAAGCTGTCATACTTCTGACCATTCCTCCAACCTTGCCAAGTCCCTTTTCATCCTTTCCACACCTCCTTGTGTATCAACCCGGTTGCAGATCTTTGTGTCATCTGCAAAGAGGCATACATTTCCTTCCAGTCCCTTTGCAATGTCACTTATAAAGACATTAAAATTGACTGGACCCAGTACTGAACCCTGCAGTACCCCACTAGTTACCCCTCTTTCTTCAGAGTGGACTCCATTTACAATTACCTTCTGTGTCCTGTTGTCCAGCCAATGTTTTGCCCAGGTTACCACCTGGGACCCACTTCTAGGCTGGTTAATTTGACTATTAATCTTTTGTGTGGGACTGTGTTAAATGCCTTGCTAAAGTCTAAGTAGGCCATGTCCACAGCCCCTCCTTGGTATGCTACTTTGGTCACCCAGTCAAAGAAATCTATTAGATTCATCTGACATGACCTTCCTGCTGTGAACCCATGCTGCCTTGGGTCCTGTGCTCCACTGGCCTCTAGGTACTCAACAATTCTTTCCTTCAGAAGTGATTCCATCACTTTCCCTATCACAGAGGTCAAACTGACAGGTCTTTAGTTTCCTGCCTCTGTCTTGCTCCCACTTTTGTGAAGGGAATCACATCCACCTTCCTCCAGTCCTCGGGTACCACACCATCCTCCCATGATTTGTTAAAAGGGTAGTCAGTGGTTTCACTAGTTCTCCGCTTAATTCTTTTAGAATTCTGGGGTGAATTCCATCAAGCCCCACTGCTTTGTCCACCTTCAGTTTTAGGAGTTCTTTCAGAACCCTTTCTTTTGTGAAAGGACTGCGATCGACCCCCCCAATCCAGAGTGCTTCTGTTAATTGGATTAGGCACCTCCCCCTCCTCTTCTTTTGTGAATACTGAGCAGAAATATTTGTTCAGTATCCCTGCTTTTTCACTGTCCCTCTCTGCCCATCCACTGTCCAGTTTGTTCAGCCTCGCTATCCCTCCCTTTGTCTTTTCACGCTCCGTGATGTACCTATAAAAGGTTTTATCCCCCTTCTTAACCAAATTGGCTATCTTTTCCTCAGTTTGGGCCATTGTTATTCTGACTTCCCTCCCTGCTTCCTTCTGCCTTAACTGGTACAGCTCTCTGTCCTGCTCCTTCTGTGTTTCCTTATACTTCCGGAATGCTATCTTTTTCTCCCTGACCTTCCCCGCCACCTCTTTTGAGAACCATAGTGGCTTTTTCTTTCATTTTGATTTGTTTTCTTGCTTTACACAAAGGCTTGTTGCCTCTGTGATGGCAGTTTTGATGTTTCCCCATTGTTGCTCCACTGCTTCTTCTAGAAACATAGAAACATAGAAACATAGACTTTGACGGCAGATAAGGACTGCTTGGCCCACCTAGTCTGCCCATTTCCCTACCTACAGGATAGGCCACAGATCCTAGTTAACCAACAGCCTATTTCTTCCTACCCCCACAAGAATAGCCTTATGTCTGTCCCATGCATTCTTGAATTCTCCCACAGTTTTAGACCCCACAACCTCCTAAGGAAGGCTGTTCCATGAATCCACTACCCTCTCTGTGAAAAAATACTTCCTCACATTGCCCCGGAACCGCCCCCTCCATGTTTAAATTGTGTCCCCTTGTTCTTGCACAACTCTTTTTCTGAAAGATGCTACCCTCTTAGACTTTGTTGATTCCACTGAGGTACTTAAAAGGTTCTATCATGTCCCCCCTCTCCCTTCTTTGCTCAAGGGTATACATATTAAGCTCCTTTAGTCTCTCCTTGTATGGCTTCTCTTGCAGACCCTGCACCATTTTAGTTGCCCTCCTCTGGACTGCCTCTATCCTCTCTATGTTCTTGTGGAGATGGGGTCTCCAGAACTGGATGCAGTACTCCAGATGGGGTCTCACCAACTGTCTGTACAGAGGGATAACAACTTCCTGTTTTCTGCTGGTGATGCCTCTCCCTATGCATCCCAGTATCCCCGCAGCCCTCCCTACTGCCTTCTCACATTGCTTGCTAACCTTAAGGACATCTGATTTGATTACCCCCGGGTCCCTTTCTTTTTTTGTTGTTGTTACTACCTCCCCATTGTGTAATTTTCTCCTGGGTTCTTGTTTCCCAGGTGCATTATTTTGCACTTCTTTGCATTGAATCCTAGCTGCCATACTTCTGACCATTCCTCCAACCTTGCCAAGTCCCTTCTCATCCTTTCCACACCTCCTTGTGTGTCAACCCTGTTGCATATCTTTGTGTTATCTGCAAAGAGGCATACTTTTCCTTCCAGTCCCCCTGCAATGTCACTTATAAAGACATTAAAAAGGACTGGACCCAGTACTGAACCCTGCGATACCCCACTAGTAACTCCTCTTTCTTCAGAGTGGACTCCATTTACAATTACCTTCTGTGTCCTGTTGTCCAGCCATTGTTTTACCCAGGCTACCACCCTGGGACCCACTCCCAGGCTGGTTAATTTGATTATTGATCTTTTGTGTGAGACTATGTCAAATGCCTTGCTAAAGTCTAGGTAGGCCATGTCCACAGCCCCTCCCTGGTCTACTACTTTGGTTACCCAGTCAAAGAAATCTATTAGGTTTGTCTGACATGACCTTCCCGCTGTGAACCCATGCTGCCTTGGGTCCTGTGCCCCAGTGGCCTCAAGGTACTGAACAATTCTTTCCTTCAGAAGTGAATCCATCACTTTCCCTACCACAGAGGTCAAACTGACAGGTCTGTAGTTTCCTGCCTCTGTCTTGCTCCCACTTTTGTGAAGGGGAATAACATCCACCTTCCTCCAGTCCTCGGGTACCACACCATCCTCCCATGATTTATTAAAAAGAGTAGTCAGTGGTTTCACTAGTTCCCCCCTTAATTCTTTTAGAATTCTGGGGTGAATTCCATCAGGCCCCATTGTTTTGTCCACCTTCAGTTTTAGCAGTTCTTTCAGAACCCTTTCTTCTGTGAAAGGGGTGGGATCGACCCCCCTATCAAGAGTGCTTCTGTTAATTGGATTAGGCACCTCCCCCTCCTCTTTTGTGAATACTGAGCAGAAATATTCATTCAGTATCCCTGCTTTTTCACTGTCCCCCTCTGCCCACCCACCATTCATTCTATTCAGCCTCACTATCTCTCCCTTTATCTTTCTACGCTCTCTGATATACCTATAAAAGGTTTTATCCCCCTTCTTAACTGAGTTGGCTATCCTTTCCTCAGTTTGGGCCTTTGCTATTCTGACTTCCATCCCTGCTTCCTTCTGCCTTAACTGGAACAGCTCTCTGTCCTACTCCTTCTGTGTTTCCTTATACTTCCTGAATGCTATCTTTTTCTCCCTGACTTTCCCAGCCTGTTTGCTAATGCTTTTCTAAGACACTCTCCCATCTTGCCAAAGTCAGCCCTCCTGAAGTCCAGTACCCTCACTTTTGTATGGCTTGACTCTGTAGCTGAGTTTATCATGAATCACACAATTTGGTGGTCACTTGTTCCCAGATGGCTACCCACTTCTAGATCTGAGATCCTCTCACTGTCCCCATTTGAGAGTATGAGGTCTAAGATTGCTCCCTCTCAAGTGGGTTCCAAAAGTAGCTGTCTGAGGCATGCCACCTGTATGGCATCGAGAATGGCCCTGCTCTTGGATGTGGCTGCAGCAAATGTGCTCCAGTTAACATTTGGCATATTGAGGTCTCCCATCAACAGTATCTCACCTTTTCTGCCATCCTAAGAATGCCTTCTATCATATCCATGTCCATTCCCTCCCCCTGACATGGGGTCTTTATACAACCCCTGTGCAGATTGTGGTGCCATTTCCAGCTCTAAGGTGACCCACAGTGCCTCCTCTCCTCCCTGTTTACTCTTTTGTTCAGTTGCTTTTATCCCTTCCCTTACAAAGAGAGCTACTTCTCCCCCTCTTCTCTCCTCCCTGTCTCTCCTGTAGGTTGTGTACCCTAGTATATTAACATCCCAGTCATGGTTCTCTGTGTACCATGTTTCTATGACTGCTACAATATCCAGGCATCCCTCTTCCATCAAGGCCACCAGTTTAGGGAGCTTGTTGTCCAGGCTGCGGGAATTGGTATTCATTACCCTCCATTTCCTGATGGCCTTACCCCTTGTTGTCCCATCCCTGTCCTTATTGCCTTTGTCACTTTCTCCATTTTCCCCTGCCCTTCTCCCTATCAACATCTCTAACTTGGTGTTTACCTCACTTACTACCCTGACTTTTTCGGGGGGCTAGGATTTCCCTGCTCCTTTCCAGTGCTGCCTCCCCTTGGATAATTTAAATGCTTGCCAATGAAGCATTTAAACCTATTACCTAGGATCTTGGTTCCCCTCCTGGACAGATGCAGACCATCATGCCAGTATAGGCCTGCATCACTCCAGGTGGACCCCCAGTCCCCAATGAATCCAAATACCTGAGCTCTGCACCAGTTGTTCAGCCACTGATTGAATCCCATGGTGTGGAGCACCCTAGCCTCACCTATGCCATAGACAGGCAGCACCTCTGAGAAGGTTACCATGCATGTTACTTCTCTAAGGCCCCTCCCCAACTCCACAAACTCTTCCTGCACTGCTCTGATCCCTTTCTTAGCCAGGTCATTTGTCCCTAGGTAGACAATGACATCCAGTTCCCTCCCCTTTGCAGCTGCTCCGGTGATCCTGGAGATTTGCTCCCTGTCCCTCCAAGCTATGGCATAAGGCAAGCACCTTACTTCCCTCTCCCTTCCTCCCCTGGTTCTACGTTCCTAACAATGGAGTACCCCACCAGGACTTCGAACAAAATTGTCTACCAAACACAGTTATAACTTGGGAACAACAAAGAAGTGCCTCTCATTTATTTTTGGGTTGTGGTCATTTTATAGATAGATAGATAGATAGATAGATAGATAGATAGATAGATAGATAGACAGACAGACAGATTGCAATGTTTCATAAAGAAAGGAAGAACAAAAAATGAACGAATTCAATCTTTCTTTATTGTTCAGTTTACAAAATAATCTGCTTTGTGTCAACTGTACCTAAGCAATAATATTTTGGATTAAAATAATCCATTGGCATAATGAGATTAACTGCATGAAAACAATATTCTACATGTATAAACGAAAGTTACAAGTGTATCCCTGTGTTCCACTGCAGGAATGTAACTTGAGGTATAATGAGTTCAGGTGACTTTATACCATATGACCAAAACTGCATGTTGACCTGAATCTCAGATTTACATCAAAGTTCATTTCTAGCTGCAGTTGTTGACTTCTGTACCTGGTAAGTTAAAAATGCGGTGCAATTTAAAATACAATATACCACTAAACCTTTATAACATAAATTATTTTTTATGTTCTAATCAAATTTTTGACTGTACAATTCAGTTTTGGTACACTAGAAGACAATAGTAGATTTTCCACTGGTGCTGTAAACAGTTTAACAAGTTATGCCAGGATATCTTTAAGCATATCACAGGCTTAATTGTACATAAAAGCAGGTATATTTTTCTTCTAAGGTGATCAAGAGAGCTACTTAAATTGTGGTACATTCAGAATATAAGCTGTTACTGGAATAAAGTGCACACAAAGAAGAATGTAAATGGTGGTTCAATGGTTATTACATGTTAATTATGTATAATGTGCTGTGAAAATATGATTCACAAGACTATATGTAGATAAGTAATCTGGATAAACATTGCATACATTTTCACAATACATCATTTAAATGATCTATGCACTGCCATTAATCTATCTTGTAAAATAAAATGTATTAGGAAAGCATAATTAATATCAGGGTATCTTATATACAATATTGAATGAAAAAATCCCCGATACAACTCTTTACACCATATCCATGGTCAGATGTGACACGTTTATATGGTAGATGCATGATGATGGGTGACTCAGACTATATTTGAAACATCTTTAGCAGCCAGTGTACTTTTTACTAGCTTGCAAATGTTGTAGCTATATGAGCTTTCTTAGTACCACAAACATACTGCAACCTGATGCATGCAGACCTATTAATTATCTATTCCAAGTATTACAAAATGTCTGCCAAATTAAGTTTTACAACACATGTTCTTGGAACAACACTGATAATTGTCTCTTGTTGAGTGACCACCTTCTCCTTAATGTGTGAGTCATTGACAGGTATAACTGAGAAAGAATTATTTTAATCATTTTGAATACTGTTATAATTCAGGATTGTTAGAATTTGGTTATTTGAAAATTTGGCTATTAAATATGTTAACTTACAAATGAGTTAGTATAATTATTGAGTACCTTTTTTTTCCTGTTAAGATACCTCTAACCAACCTAGACAATTTTCAGTGGCATGGTATAAGATATATCGATGATGACCTATTAATAAACTATAAGGCACAAAAGGGTATATTTGCAGGTGAAAGAATCAACTACAAGTTTCACAATGAAAATCAAACAAAATAAATAAGCAAACAGCAACTATGATAGCTCTTTGTTTTTATCTGATGGGTGCTTGCCAGACTAAATGAATCACTTGGTGTCTAAACTTATTAATGTGTTTACAGTAAATAACTACATTTCATGGGAAGCCCCCTTTTTCCTGATGGAACATAGTGTCAAAAAATATAGGCAAAGTAGCTTGTTCTTCCTCCCTTGTATACCATGGGCAATTAATAGAATGGGTGAGCATAAGGGTCCATTGAACAGGGTTCTATTTACGACATTAATTTTTACTTTTGGGAGGGGCACCACAGAGTAAGGAAAGTGGAACAGCACTGAATGAGAACTGTATGTCATTATTCATATTTGGAGGTCATGAGGCATGGTCGGCTGAAGAGGGATTTATAAAATTTGTACATACCAAACAGGAGGCAATGCTAATCATGTATCTAAGGGTGTAACTCTAAGAAACCCCAGGGTCTAAATGGTATTCACCTGATGGTTTCAGTGGAGTTAAAGGGGGTGCTGATTCAGCCCAATTTTGTTGTCTTTCTGGATCCCTTAAAGACAGTGATAATGGTCATTATCATCCCTATTGAAGATGGAAGAAGATCAGACCCAGTTCATTGTATGCATGTGTGCCTCACTTCTGTGCTTGGATCAATCATAAATAAATGATGTGGTAGTTTGGCAGATGAATGAGGATAGACTATTCTTCAGCACACAACATAGATTTGAAAAAGGAATACTCTGTCTAGCCAGCCTGCTTGCCTTTTTTAGAGGGTCATGGGGCAGGGAGGAGGATGCTGGCAGTGAAAAGTCATCCACCACCCTCTTAGATGGGGTGATTGCCTTCCATCTTACATGTGTCATCTTAGTATTCTCCATATCCATGCAATTGTGGCAGACAATTAAACAAGAACCAAATTCTTTTCATCTAGAGTGTAACCCTTATGTACAGTGCCATCCACCTGGATCAAGCACTCTTTGTGAGATTTCAGTTTATTGCATAACAAATTTGAGTAATTACAATTTGAATGAATTGCGCTCCTGCAGTATCCTGCAAGTTGGCCTCCTAAACCTCTAGTCCTTTAAACCTGATTTGATGCACTGTCACACAACACATTGCACTTTGTCTTATTGATTTCTGTATAGAATTTGCAATTTAATCTTGTTGAACCTCATTGTTGTACCTGTTGTCACTACTATTGTCTCTATACCCCCTATGTTGTTATGTGTATCAATGTGAAAACAGGTAATTTCCTATATGTGACTTATCCCAGATCACTCCTGAAAAGGGGATGCAAGCCTCAGTAAGCCTACTCGTTCCACAAAATCCAATAAATAAACCCCAGCAAAAAATGATAATATTGTGCTTGAACAAGACAGATGACACTATAGGTACATGTTTATGCAGTAAACACTATGGCACTCTTAACAGTGTTACGCTGTCTACAGTCATTTCCACTCTTGTAGTTTCTTCTGGGTGAATGAAACTGTATAATTCCATTTATGCACCGTTTTCAGCAATCAAAATCTAACATGTTTCTCTAAACAAAAGGATGATCTTAGATAGGAATAAAATGTATAAAAAATTTATCTCATTTATTTTGAGGGAATTCTGTATGGCACTTAAACATGTTCTTTGAATAACACTCATACAGAATCTGGATAGATCTTACAATTGTAGTGGAACGGTTTGGTCAGAATAAATACTAACAAAATTATGTATATATATGCTCTGAAAGTGAAACAATCTTGAAGATTTAAGCAGCAACCCAAGAATAAAGCTATCAAACAGTTGGGCATTCACAGTGTTTTATTGCAGCTAAATGAGAGATAAATAACAATGTCTGAATTCCCATGCATTTATTTTTGGCACTACATGTCTTGAAATGCTGAAGATACAAATGATTCTGCTAAGGGTTATACACCAATTACTACATTTAGAACTTTGTAATAAAGGCCGTGGACAAAATCTTCATAACTTTTGTGTTCTTATGTCATGGTTAATATCTTCATCTTGGTCATGGATGAAATTCATGAAATATTCTTCAAAACAGTTTATGTCTGTTTTTCTCCAAGTGTTGTCCTGTATTTTGATAGATGGCCTGCTTTTAAGACCACTGACAAGAACAATCTGTAGGCTCTTGAATGGAATAATTAACCCAGGTTGAGTTCCCAATACAGTACAGGGCCACATTACGTCTCTGCAGCCCAATTTCCCTGCAACATTTGCAGAACCTGGCATATGTGTTGATATTGTAGTTATAAATACTGGCAGAGGGGCATTTCCCATCACAAGAGACAATGTTCACCTGGAAAAAAGGAATCATAAATGTGGTTAGCTAATAGGTAAATTAAGTATAGTTGAGCCTAAAATGTCAAATTGTCTTAATAGGCATATACAATGGGTAGATCACATGAAGTGTAAATTCAATACTCATTCAGAATTGCATAGATGATGCAGAGATACATAATATAAATTGTGTAGAACAGGTAAAGACTATCACTGACTCTGCATTGATTTCCTACCTAGTAGTAATAATTCTGTTCTCCTATTATTCTCAGATAGAATCATTGAATTTGACGGCAGATAAGGACCGCTTGGCCCACCTAGTCTGCCCATTTTCCTACCTAACAGATAAGTTGCAGATCCTAGTTAACCAACAGCTAGTACCAGTACCAGTACTTTTCCATTTTTCCATTTTCCATTAACAACATATCTGTATCTATCCCATTTAATCTTAAAGTTAGAGATGATGACTGTATTTATCATACCCTTGGGTAGTTTCTTCCACTGGCTCTCCAGTCTCTCCCTAAAAAATACTTTCTCAACTCCTTTCTTATATTCCTTCTTGACAGTCCATGCACCTTGTTGTGTGTCCTTATTAATTTGAACAGTACACCAATATCTGCATTGTTATATGCCCTATATATTTATCTGTCTCTGTTATGTCCCACCTCACTCTATTTTCTTCCAAGTGCATATTCAGGTTCTTCAGCCTTTCCTGGTAAGGTTCCCTTTAGTGCAACTGATCATTTAATTGCTTTTCTCTAAATGTTTCTAATTTTTGTCAGTACACTTTCAGATGGGGCTTCAAATCTGCATGTAGTATTCAGAACGTGACTTGATCTGTGATCGATACAATGGCATGATTACCTTCCATTTTGGCTAGAGAATCCATAACTGCTACATCTCAGTATCATATCCTGTTTGTATTCTCATATGCATTGCTTTTTCACTTATGGTTGAAGTTTTTAGGTTACTAAAAATCATACCTAAATCTCTTTCCTCATATGAGGATTCCTTAGCACCTCTATCTATTCAGCTGTGGGTTTCTCCTGCCTATAGTCACAGCTTTGCATTTTCTGGCATTAAAACATTACTGTCAGTTGCCTAATCACTGTTCAAGTCTCTTTATATCTGTCCTCATGGTACTGATGCTATTTACTATGTATACCATACCACACAGTTTTCTACCATCTGCAAACTGGCTTACATTACTTTCAGGTCCTTCTTGTATCACTGATAAAACTGATGAACATATTGAGAACAGGACAGGTCACAGCACCAACCCCTGAGAAAATCTACTGGTAACTATGATGACAATAGAGAATTTCCTATTTAGTACAACTCTTTGAGTCCTATTAGATATCCAGTTGCTTATCCACCTTGTCAGTTTCTCCTCTAGACCCATTTTCCTATTTTTTTGATGAGTCACATATGTAGAAATCAGTCAAATGCTTTCCTACAGTTGAGGTAAAGAATGTCCTCTGGTTCTTATTCCCATCTATCTGCATGTGTATGAAATCAATCTGTTTAATTTAACTGGATATACCCCTTGTAAACCCCATCTTAAGTCTCATCCTAAGTCAATTATTGACCAAGATGTCTATTAAAGTCTCTTTGATGATTGTTTCTATTTTCCTCTTTTTTATATCAGACGTAGTAGTTGATTGTTACTAGAGTTGTCCTTGTCAACACTGTTTTGCAGCAAGACTACATTTGCAGTCTTTCAGTCTAGCTGCATCACCACTACATCCAGATCACATTAACTGACAGTTTACAAGTCATCCAAGAGGTGATGCCAATGCTCACTCATTACTATCCTCACCCTCATCTTACTATCCTCACCCTCTTACGCATCTCATCAGACAGTGGGATTTGTTAACATTTAAGTCATGATATCCTTTCGGGGCCTTTTCTTCTAATAGTTTCCAAATGACTAGACATCCTTCCTCTATACCTTGGTTATAATTTTTGCCATTTGGCACTGGACCATCCTTTTCTGCTTTAAACACAAATACAGTATTAAATAGATGTTGTGTTGGCATTATTTGGCATAACTCATTTCTCATGAGCCTTTGTATGTTGTACTTTCTTTTTCTTTTTTTCTGTGCATATCAATAAAAGCTCCATGCCAATGACCTGGGGTTGGGAGTGACCTCGGGTGGCGGAGGGTCAGCTGGGAGGGGGAGGAGGATTGAGCATCCCAGGAACTGCTTTCCTATGAGGAGGAGGGTCGGGTGGGACAACCGCAGCTGTACTGGCTCCTGGTGGTGGTTGGGGGTCAGTGCAAGTGGCAGTTCACTGTGGGAATGGCATAGATGGCATTGGACGTGCGGTATGTGGAAGTGCACATGACAGGTTATTGATGCCATTGCCCACCCATGCCATGAGATGTGGAACCAATACATCGAAAAATCCTCCAGCACGCTAGATGGAGTCTGGTCTGTAGCTGCTGTGCCACTCTGACTCGACATGCTCCTCCCGGATCCTGACCTCTGTCTTCCATGGTGGTGGGGTAAGTACCCGCCGTGAAGCAGCCAGTTAGAGGAATGGAGGAGGGGGTTGAGCACAGGTACTGGGAGTGGCTCAGGGCCACAGGTCCAGATGGATAGGGGAAACCATAGGTAACACCCCCTTCCCCAGCCAAGGAAGGAATAAATACATTAAAAAAAAGCTACACATTGTAGTAATGATTCTTAGCTCAACACATTTTGAAATACTTACTTTTTGTCTTAATATTGTAAAAATATTTTTAGAGAATACCTTCACATGAAAAGTATTCTTGAATGGCAAGCTGACATTAACCTGCAAGTCATTGTTTTTTGTAAAAGTTGTTTTTCAAATATTGATTGCAGTTTCTCATTGGTTCACCTTTGCTGACTTTTCAATGGATATTTCAATTTGACAAGGTAGAAAGGATCATTTTAAAAAGTATTGTGTGGGTTATGTCCTTGTTAAGCATTTATACTTCTGTCACAGTTATTCCATGTTCTGCTATGGAACTCTGTGGCTCAAAGGAACATAAGCTACATCATACAGTTCAAAAAAGAACATTTCTGCTGAGATGTTAATGCCTGGAAACCAACTTTCATGAAGATTGGACCAACAAAGAAATCCTCAAATATGCTGGAACAGCCAACTTACTGAGACTAAAAAAAACATTTATCAGGTGTGTTAGCAAACTTTAACACAGCTGAAGAAGATGGCTGTGTGACCACTAAAATGTGCACATATTATTGTATAGTTTATTTGTTGTTCTAACAAAGGCTATCACATTCTTCTTCTTTTGGCTCTAAAGTGGTTTACCCACCAGTATGGAAGTTAGAAATATCAACCAAATGCATTATTATGCCTACTAAGATGGGCCAATGTAATATTGTAACCAGTATTTTAAAAATAGCTTCAACTGGTAAAAGTGCCTTACCGTTTTACTACAGTTCATATTTAATGAATTATTTGTATTTAAATATGAAATAAAGTGGCCAGGCTTCTGAGCAGTTTTTTAATGCCACTTGGTGTCGGCATGGCTTGATTGGTAGCACATCCACATCTGACTGAGAAGGTAATGCATTTTAGCCCTACACTGGATTGGGCTCATAGCATTAATGTTGGTGCCCAAGTGCAATACTAGGGGAATACTGTACAATCCAGGTGTGCCTTCCTTCAGATATAACTCCATGCTGGCTTTCAAGCAAGATCTAAGTACAGAAATCTGACCTAAATGCAGCTGCTTTCTCTAGATATAGTACCCTTCATGAACACTGACTGCACTAACAGCAGAGCTGTGTATGCAATAAACAAACTTTTGACAATATCCCACTTATTGTGACATATAATAAGAATCATCTGACAACTGTATTCTAAGGAATCAGGGTATAGTGGGGTATAGATGCAACTATTATAGTGCACTCGATCAATGTATGTGTGTATGTACAATATTATTATCTTTGCCACTGTAGTATCTGCTTTTGATACTGTATTCAGTGTTATTTATACTTCCTTACAGAACAACTTTGTAAATAGAGCTTATCTGCCTTAAACCGGTTATCCTGTAAAGTTCTTATCCTATATAAAAATAGACTTTTACTATTACAAGTACTAGACATCAAGCTGAGGTCACTTGTGCCCACCTCTGGTGCTGCCCTGGTGGATATTGAGATGGAAGTAAAAGAACCCACGGCACTTTTTGGTTTCCGTAGGAGTAGTGGATTTTCCCCAGTGTTTTGACCAGCATTCTCCTTCCCATAAAATCAGTTTATGCATTTGTCCAAGTCAGTGTGTGGATGTAGATGTGTGTGAAATGGATACCACTATACTGTACATTTACAGCCACTTCGCTACCATTCTGTCATAGCTTGTTCAACATTTTGGGATACTGTGAGTACAAAAAGTACAACAGAATGCTAATTCTTACTCTAATTCTTATTTCCCAGCCTATTTTTTTTAATTTTTCCATTTCTGTTCTGTCTCTGTTGTCTATCTTGCTTGGTGCTTCCACTCTTCTATTAGCCCATTCTTCTTTCCATTGATAATTCCTCTACGGACATTCTCACAATAAAATTATCTCTCTCTAAACTCTTTCTCATGCTCTTTCTCAGTCTCTTCCTCTCTGTCACTTTGAAAAATCAGTCTGCCATCTTCCACAGTGCTAGTACAACTTTCCTTGGGATTGTCAACGATCTCATTGTTATAGGGGCACAGTAGTGCCCCTATATTTAAAGTTGAGTAGGCTGTTCAATTTTAAATTCCAATTTTGTACCGTAATAACTTTGGCATCATTTGATGAAATAGCATAACATTTGGTACTCACTGTCAGAGTCTGTAGACATGAAAAGTTTCATGATGGCAGCTTGTACAGTTTGGAGATATGGAGTGCCAAAAAAATGAAAAAAAAAACCCTATACTTAACATTGCATATTTTTGCTCTCACCTACAGCCTAGGCAGGGAGGAGTTTTTCTCATGAAATGTTCAGGTTTGAAGAGGGTCTGTGCCAATGGCATGCCTTCTAAAGATTTAGTGAAAAAATATTGTACAATTTTAGAGTCATAATTATTTTTGTGTTAACGTTCAAGTTCGACTGGTTAAAAAAAAATTGCATGTGCTTATTTTCATGATTTAGTTATAGTGTGGAAAGAAATACTGATCATGACATCTGCCATCTTTTTTATTTTTACAATTTACAAAATGGTATAAGAAGGAACTATTGAGGTAAAATGAAGCCACAATACCTATATTTTGCTAAACAGCAGTTGTTTAGCTTGATTGAAGTACTGAATTTCAAAAAATACCTCCCAGACCTATCTTTCTGCAATGGGATTGCTTTCGGCCATTTCTCACACTTTTACCATTAATGACTCGTAATTTTTACCTGTTGCACAGTAATTTGCGGCATGTTATTTGTGGCATGTATTTTTATGTAAACTAAGGTAAGTTCAGTTCAATGTATTGTATTGCAATGGGTTTGAACATTGATTCATAACTTTTTCATTTTTGTATATTTTGACCCCAGGATTTTCAATGTGGACTTTTTGGGATCCTACCTCATGACCAGTGGTGGTGGAGTTATACAGATTGCGGCTGAAAGGTAATTTCTTGCTTGCTTGGTTAAATCACCTTCTGGCAGCATTTGAAAATGTTCACCACCCTTGTTCATGAGAGGGTCAAATGAAGACTATGTTAAAAACTTAAGGTCAAAATATGTAAAATATTGATCTTTCAAAGGCATTTGACACCCTTAACCATCAGGTGCTCCTGTCCAGACTCAGTGAGATCAGCTTGTCCCCTCAATCGGTTAAGTGGTTTTCTTCCGATTTGAAGGATTGTAGCCAATTTGTAGAAGTGGGTTCTTCTAAGTCTAGCGTACTGGAGGTGAAAAATGGTGTACCGCAGGGTTCAATTTTAGGGCCTTTGCTAGTTAACATCTATATGAATGAACTTAAAATTGCATCAACAGTCACCCGGTGTCATATGTACACAGATGACGCCATACTGTATGTTGAGGGAGATGCTCTAGAGTTGATCAATATGAGGCTGCAATTGGCTTTTGATGAAGTACAGGATTTTTTAAGATGAACCATCTTATCTTAAATGCTAATAAAACACAGTCACTTTTGTTTAAAAATAATAATAATAAAAAACAAAATCTCCACTTAGAAATCAATACCGTGGATGGCATTGCCATTAAGCAGGTGGATTCATACAAATACCTCAGTGTTTGGTTAGATCCATGCCTGGGTTGGGAGATTTGTATAGATTCCCTTATAAAAAATACAAATAGGAAGCTGGGCATCTTATATAAATATAAAAAGTTCATGACCAGAGAGGTCCGATTGAGTGTGGTTAACTGTTTCCTACACCCAGTGATTGACTACTGGTGACTTGCTTTATGAAGGGACTACTGAAAGGCAGGTAGAGTGGATTCTGTTTTCTGTAGGTTTGTTCATTTTGTATTGGATGCACCCTATAGAACTCATAGGTGCGTACTCTTTAGGGAATTAAATTAGCTTAGACCCATAGTGAAAAGTGACTTACATCTGTTACAATTTATGATTAAGATTTGGTATGGGGAAGTACCTAATTATATTATTGACCTTTTTGAAGTTAGGAAAATAAAGGAAAGTTTGAGGGCCTCTGTTGGGACCCAATTTGTTCCAATTAAATATAATTTGAACATTGGAAGATCATCTGTACTTGTTAGAGGAATTAGCCTATGGAATAAATCTCCTTCAGACCTGAGAAGCAATAGAACCAGATATAATAAAAGTGAATTAATGAAATGGTGTACATCTGTTCTAAATAATACCACAACATGTAATAATTGTTAGCACTTTAAAAGTATGTATGGTATAATGTGTATGACTGTTTTTTATTTTTTAATTTTCTTTCTCCATTTTTATTTATTATTGTATTGTTAATTGTCCTAATTATATGTGTTGTATCAGTGATTGGTGTTATGCTATATGAAGGAACCTCATTTTAATGCAATATGGAACTTCATTGAAAATGAGCTTTGCTCAACTGAATATATCCATTTATTTGTATATGAATAAAAAAATGACTTACTACTACTACTAAAATTGACAAAGTTATGAGCAGCACTGACATTTTTCTATGCTCACTCGTAATTTCGGTAATTTTAACTTGCCTTACCTGGCTGAGAGGGAATGTTAACATAACCCAAAGATGGTGAGCGACAATGAGAAAAGAGGCAAATACAGATAGTTACATGCTGAAAGTGCCATTTATGGGGAGTTGTAATTGAAAGGACCTGCACAAACACCCCAGTGCTTCAAATCACTCAGATTCTTCCTCAGCCCCCCCCCACATCAAATTCACAGTTAGTCTCATTCTTCCTTCCTCCTTGTATTTTCAGAATACTATAATTTTTGCTCTTACTTCTTCTTCTTCCACCCCTCATGGCATCTTGTGCTTTTTTGCTCTTCCTGATCTGTCTCACACATGATGCCATCACCTCCTTTAAACCCCTCTTTATGGCATCCCATTTACTTCTGCCCCATCAACTTTCTCTTCCCCTACTAGCTTCTCTTTCAGTATTTCCTCCATGTTGCCTGATTCTGCACTTCTTATGTCCAAGACCCTAGTTTCTGAAATGGAGTGATGTGCTCCTGAGAATAAGTTGAACCACACTATACTGTGGTCACTGGAACCCAGTGGCTCTCTTTCCTCCACCTCTCTTACTATCTCAGCATTTGCCTGAACCAGTCAATAGGGAACCTGGTTCTGATCAGTTCCATGACCCACTGCACAAGAAAGCTGTTGGCTGCTGGGATTTCCCAGTCCATATCCAGCAGTTTACTGTAGTTCTCCTATCAGCCCATTTCCCTTTTACCTGATGCTTTCTTGATCTCTTCTCTCAGTTCCCTGTCCCCTTCCACCTTATAGCTGGGCAGTCCTACAGCACTATGACCCTGACTTTTTCCACTTTCATTTTCAGTTGTACATAAACCATTTATATTTCTCTGTTCTAGTCTATCTTTCTTGGCACCCTATTTTTCTTAGGATACAATATAAAATTGCTGTATATGTACTGTATCCTAAATATTACTTGGGTTTACTGTAACTTACAGTATATATTTACTTATCAAGATTTTTTGATAACTTTGAAGATGCTATACAAAAATAATTTGAAACTGAATAAAATAATCTAAGAGCATAAGTCACCATTTGGAGGAAGTGATGTGGAAGTAGTAGGAATACAGCTTGAAGATGGGGATAATGAAAG
Source organism: Neoceratodus forsteri (assembly GCA_016271365.2). Taxonomy (NCBI): domain Eukaryota; kingdom Metazoa; phylum Chordata; order Ceratodontiformes; family Ceratodontidae; genus Neoceratodus; species Neoceratodus forsteri. The sequence continues at coordinate 589,340,310 of CM028133.1, read as the reverse complement.
CAAAGGAAAGACATGTCATACAAGTGCAGTTTATAGACAGAAGCATTGACCTTTAGTGATTATAGCAGAAAATATTTTAAAATGTCAGTTTTGAAAGTTGTTTGTTGTTTATTCCATGGAATTGAGAGCTATAAAAAAATTCTTAGTTTAAAGTGAGACTTTTGTAAAATAGGACATGAAATATCAAAAGAAGGTGTGACAGATGTGAGGATACAGTATGAGGAGAGACCAATGGAACTAGAACTGTTCACAATGGATAGAATAAGAATGAGATCTGGCATAACTGCTGTTTTAAGCTATAGTAAAAGAGCAGAAAAATGGGAACAGTTCTGATGTAAATACAGGCAAAGAGAAAAAATACTAAAAGATATACAGTACATGACAACTGAAGGAGCAGCATTTTTGGATACAATACACATTTGTTATTGGTAACCACTCTCTACTAAGCAGTAGAGATGGTCACCACAGATGTTAGCTTAATGTGACCACTACCTACTAAGTAATAGGGGGTGGTCAAAATAGGCACATATCTGTCTTCCATCCTTTTTTTTATATTCAGTATATTTTATTCATTTTACACACTTGGCCTGAAAAGCCCGCATTATTACACTGTGTGAATACAGTAAAAGGAAGCATACAGTACATTATTAACAGTTCACACAGACCCCTTCCCCCCATTCTTCCCTGCTCATGGCATCCCGAATACAGCAGTATTCCCATTTACAAGAGATATCTTCTTAAGCTCCTGATCTTTGTCAGAGGGAGTACAGCATATATAACTTACTCCAATATTTCTGAAATTTAGGCATTTGTTATGTGTGCTAGCAGTCACTCTTTCCACTGATAAATTAAATAAAAGTTCCTGCAGCCATTCCATATAGGATAATATATCCATGTCCAGTCAATGTCTAAGCACCAGCTTTTTTACTAACATTGCTATCATTGCTAGATGGTATTTCCTTTCTGTGATATTCACATAAGAATAATCCCCCACTAAGCATGCTCTGGGTTCTATATGTTCCGTGATACCTAACAATTGGTCTACCCTCTGCCTGATGAGGGCCCATAAGGGAGCAACTTTGGGGTAATCCCAAAAGATGTGGTATAAGGACCCTTCTGTTTGCATACATCTTCTACAATTCGGAGAGAGAGACTTATTCATTTTGGCCATTTTCACTGGGGTGTAATACATGTTATTAAGAATCTGAAATTGCATCAGACAGAGTCTGTCCTGTGAGATGAACTAGTGAGTGTCTCTCCAGACCTTCGCCCATTCAATTCTGTCATCTGGGAATTGAGAATTCCAGTAGTGAGAGGATCCATCTGGGTGTGTGGAGGCACTGTCTATTAGTGTCTTATATATGCCAGAAACTGCATGTGGTTGAGTGACTAAAAGACTGAATGGCTGCAGGAAACTACAACCATCTTCTGCATGTTTTATGTGAGAAGCCAGCAGCATGTGTCTGAGTTGGAACACTTTAAAACTCGAGTGGGGGCCAAATTTGAAGTTAATGAGGATGTCTATTGTTGTTCTGACTTGGCCCTTACTCCATAAATCTTATACTTTGGCAAGTGCCACTTGGGGAAGCCAGGACATTTTTATCACACTTCCACCTATCTTTAAATTTGGGTTACCCACCAATGGTTGAGCAGGATCTCTTGTATGTTTATAAGTGAGGGATGTGCATAGCTGGGCATGAACTTTGACTGAAGTACTGACCGGGGTAGCAGCCAATGTTTGGGGGAGCATTTTGATTGGGATATGATAGAGGGCCAGGAGAGAAATGTCAGCTGAGGAGGTAAGCTCTTTTTCCAGCTCTAACCAAATAGGAACATATGGGTGTGAGTCCAAGTTGTCTGGCCTAACCACCCATTTTGTATATTACATGGCTCACCCAGTAATAAAATTTAAAGTTGGGGAGACTCAGTCCTCCTTTTATTTTAGGTAGAGTGAGTTTCCTGTAGGCTCTAGGTGCTTGCTTGTCCTTCCATAAGAACCAGTTGATCATTGAGTGGAGCTTGGAAAAGCAGGTATGAGGTAACCAAATGTTTAGCATATTAAGTGGATAAAAGATCTGGGGTAGAATATTCATTTTTATTAAATTCACTCTTCCCCATAGTGATATTGGCAGTGATCTCCATCTGTTTAGATCTTGTTGGATTACTTGTACCAGTGCAATGAGGTTATGTCGTTTCAGTAATTTGGGGTCTCTGGATAGGTATATTCCCATATATTTTAGTGTTTTAGGTTCCCAGTTCAACCCTAGGCCCTCCACTTCCATTCTATAGGTGCAGAAATTCAGAGGAAAGACTAGGGTTTTGTCTATGTTTAGTTTGTAGTTAGCCAGGGCTCAAAATTCCTGAATTAAATCCGGGACGCTGATAACCAAGGCCTTTGGTTCCAACAGATGGAGAAGATTATTGTCTGCATATACTGATAGCTTGAGCTCTCGTCCTCCTACCATTACACCTTTGACCCCTGGGTCTGTTTTGATCTGCCTCAGAAGGTGTTCTAGGTAAAGGTTAAATAATAGTTGGGATAGGGGGCAGCCTTGTCTAGTACCAGAGTGTAGGGAAAAATGAGAGGAGAAGATTCTGTTGCAGTATATGCGCGCAGTGGGATTAGTACATAGGGTTTGTATCCATTGCACAAACAGGGGAGGGAACCCGAACCAGACTAAAGTCTGAGAGAAAGCACCAATCTACTCTATCGAATGCCTTTTCAACATCCAGAAACATCAGTATAATAGGAGCCTCTTTACTTTGGGCAACAGAGAAAATATGGTCCAATTTTCATATGTGGTCAGAGGCAGATCTACCTGTCATGAAGCCCACTTGTTCAGTGCAGATTAGAGAGGGAATGACCTGTCCTAACCTGTTTGCTAGGATTTTAGCCAGAATTTTAACATCATAATTCAATAATGAGATAGGGCGGTAGTTTGAGACATGTTCTGGGTCCCTCCCCCCTCCTTGTGCAATACCACGATTAGAGCCTCGAAAAGGCTGGGGTCACGGCTCTCACCCGAAAGGATGGATTGATATAGACGGAGCAACCATGGCATCAGTTCTTGTGTTAGTGATTTGTAGAAATTGGCAGAGAAGCCATCCAGCCCTGGGGTTTTATTGAGTGACAAACTGTCTATAGACTGCCTGATTTCGGCTTCTGAAAGTGGGAAACTCAGAAGGGTTTGCTGATCGATAGACAAAACCGGTAGTTCGATAGACTCCAGATATTCATCTATCTTAACCCTTGAAGGGGGATCAGACCTGGCTCCATATAAATGTTTATAAAAGGTATGAAATTCTGCCACAATTTCTTTTGGGTTAGTGAGAGAAGTAGGTTGTTTGCTTTAGAATGGTCTGCATCTACCAACCGGGAGGTTTCCTGGTGTTTGATCCTCATAGCTAATAGCTGCCCAGCCTTTTCACCATGTTCAATGTATGTGGAGTTTGTTTTGAGACTTGCATATTTTGTCTTGGCTGCCATTATCTCATTATATTGTGCCTTAACCCGGATCAGCTCTTGACGGGACGTCTCCATGGAGGATGGAGAGAGATTCTTCTCCATCTGTCGGATTGTGTCTAATAAGTCTTTAGCTTGTTCTTCCCTCTTGTGTTTCTATACAGAGGCATTACTAATGAGTTCCCCTCTAATATAACATTTTAGCCCCACCCATTCCATTTCTTAATGACCGTTGGTTCCCCAATTATTCTGTGCATATTGTTCTATATAAGCCTTCAATTTATCCAACACCCATTTGTCTGTTAACAGTCTGTTGTTAAATCTCCAGACCATTTCTATTTTTTGATGTGGTGTGATGGAAATAGTGCAGGACACTGAGGAGTGGTCCGAGATAGCTTCTGGTAGGATTTGGCATGCCATAAGGCCTGGCAGTAGTTGTTTGCTCATTAAGAAGTAGTCAATACAGAAGGAGGACCCATGTACTGGAGACCTGAAAGTATATTCTTTCAGATTAGGATGAAGAATCCACCATGGATCACATAATCCCAAATTGTCGATTAGGTCTCTAATGGCTCTTTGAGCTGGTGACAAACCTGCTTTCTGTTTGCCAGTCCTATCTACGTCTGGGGAAAAGGGGAGATTCCAATCCCCCCCCCCAGTAGGATGAGTAGAGAAAGGAAAGGCAACAGGAGATTAAGGAGCTCCATAAAGAAGGAGGGGATATCTGTGTTCAGGCCATATACAGAGTCAAGAAGTATCTCAGACCTCTCCAGTGTCACCACCGTGAATACGTATCTGCCCAAGCGGTCCGCAATGCACCAATTACATTTGAAACTTAAATTTTTAGATACCAGGATTGCTACCCCTTTATTCTGGGAGCTGGATCTCACAACAAAGACTTGCCCAACATGCAGCCATTTTAGCAAATTTGCCTCAACTTCGTAGAAGTGGGTCTCTTGCAAGAATAAAATTTGGCCCCTGCTTATTTGCATCTGTTTCAGGATTTTGTATCTTTTCAGCTTGTTCCGTGCCCCTTTGACATTCCATGACCACATATTCACATTTCTAGCCATAATCCCTTGTAGTGTCATGGTTTCTATAATATCTTATACTTTCTGGAATTAAACCTTTTATTTTGATGCCATGAGCACCCCCCTCCTCCCCCCCTTTAGCTCATTGTTTACCGCCCACCATTTTCCTTTTTCTTTTTGTATCCCCTTCTTGTACAGGTTAGGATATTGGTCTGAAGCATACAAAAGGACTCCTCTCAATTCACCTCTAAGCAAAACAACTCTAACTAATAACAGTGATGAGAGGTCCACCCCCCTCCATGTGGTACGAGATACTGCCAGTTAAAACATATAAACTTCTCATCTCTCCCCCAATAAACATATTAATTTATAACCCGAATTTTGAAATATTCAACAATCTAGAACCAGTAACCTAGTATAAATGCCTTTAAACTGTTCTGTTGCTAGAGATGAGCATTCCCAAAAAATTCCCCCTCCAAAAATTCCCCTCCAATTCTCGATAATCCGACAGAGGTAACTGTTGGCAGGTTGGACTCCTTAAGGTCTTTACAATATGCATGCGTTGCTGTGGATAACTGCCAGCAAATCTCAAAATTACAAGTATGGCATCCTAATGCACACTAAGTCAGGGGAATTATTTATAATTGAAAAAATAATAAATAAAAAAATTCTATCCCCCAATAAAGAAAAGTGCATGCCCCATCTGAGTTAAACTGCCAAAACTTTCAAACCTGTGGATGCGTTCTGAAGGGATGCATCTTCTAGGAAGTTCCCACAACTCTGTCCTGTACGGGTTGCAGCTCTGCGATATTGAGCATCTTCGTGGCACCTCTGCATATCTAAAGGGACCTGCTGCAACTGTTCGGCTCTGCACACCATCGAAGGGACCAATTCTGAGCACAGCACTGTAGCGCTTCATTAGCCAAAGAAAGAGGTTAGTCCTTGCAATTGGGCTGCTCTTAACCCACCGGCCTTCCAAATAAACAAAGAATATGATATTTGAATTGAACATGCTGGGTATTTCTGGGTCAATCGCTCGTTGTTATGATTCTTTATCTAAACCAAGGACCATACTAGTTGCTAAATCCCCCTTCATGACCCTGAAGGTGATCGCTCATCAGATCTCGAGCTCACTATCACAAAGGGCTTTTCATTTTGGAAACAGGTCTGGCAACAAACCTTGCAACTCTTTTACTGCTTGCTCAATGTTCTCGAATGAATGCCATTTGTTGTGGATATTAACCTGGAACAGTGATGGGTACAGCATTTGAAATAGGATTCTGGCCAGAATGAGTCAGGAGATCATGGGATGAAATGTGCATCTCTTCTGTTTAACTGAGGCCAGTAAATTCTGAGAGATTCTAATTTTGTTTCCCTCCCACAGCAAGGCCTGGATGCCCCATAGTTGCAGGAGGATTTGCTGTCGATCCAAATAGTTAAGTAGCTTCAGCAAAAAGGGACAAGGGGGAGAACCAGTAGCTGGTTTAGGGCATAAAGCCTGGTGGGCATGCTCCACTACATATGTAGGCCCATTTGGTGAGGGGCCTGCTACTTCATCCAACAACTTCTGCATGACGTTTATGGGGGAGGCTCCCTCTTTGCCCTCCGGGAGGCCAATAATCACTAAGTTGTTTCGGCAACTACATCCCTCGAGATCCTCCAGCTTTAGCTCCATTCTAGACATTTGCTTGCAGAGGGCTACCATCTCTGGGTCCATGGTAGCTCTCCACCACTCCAACGAGACCGCCTTTGCCTCTGTATCTCTGGCCTATGTGGAGACATCTTTCAGATCAGTTTTCAAGGTAGAAATATCAGCTGTCAGCATTAGTATTGCTTCCTTCAGTGGCTTCTTCTCCATTAAGAAACATTCCTCCTTGAGTGGCACTGTAGCCAGTTTGAGTGCTGAAGCAACCGCTGGTTTTGTTGGTTGTTGCCTGGATTTCTTAGCTGTTTTATCTGAAGAAGCTGGGGGAGTATGCTGCAGTAAAGCGTTTCTCATCTCCGCCTCCATTCCTGAATCTCCTTCTTATATTCCAGTTAAACTACAATGCTATTATCAGTTGGGACTCCTCCAACAGTGTAAGAAGCAGCTTTAGTGATATTTTGAGCTATTTAATGACCGAAAAGCCCAAAACTTAGGTGACGTAATGGGAGAGAGACAAGAACACTGCTTCTCATTAGCTAGTCATTCACATGACTCCCTGTCTTCCATTCTAAATTCACATGGGTTTGTCTATAAAACATCAGCTCATCCTAAGATGACTAGAATTTAATTTGTTTTGACATGTGAAGAAAGGTTTGCTAGATATGGGAGTGAACAAATCCCTGGGTTCTGATGGCATCCATCCAAGGGTGATGAGAGAACTAGCAGAGTAACTTTCAGGCCCCCTGGTGGACCTGTTCAATAATTTGCTTGAGTCAGAGGTGGTACCTTGGGACTGGAGAACTGCACATGTAGTGCTGCTACATTCTGACATAGCCAGGGATGACCTGGATGACTACAGATGAGTCAGCTTGACTGCAATCGTGTGCAAGCTCATGAATCCCATACTTAAGGAGAGGCTGGTAGGATACCTGGAAGAGAATGTCCAACAGAATGAGTAACAACATGGATTTATGGTTGCGAGAACATGCCAGACAAACTTGATTGACTTCTTTAACTGGGTCACTAAAACAGTGGACAAGGACCAAAGGCAGTGGATATCCTGTATTGAACTTCAGCAAGGCCTTTGATTCTGTATCCCACAAGACATTGATCAAAAAGTTGGAAAATCTGGGGATATGAGAGAAACTGACTGGATGGGTAGAGGGGCAGCAACACTCAGGTACTAGGGATGTCACCAGCAGGGTCCTCCAGGGTTCGGTGGTTGGTCTAGTGATTACTAATGCCTGCATCAATGACAGTGGAGAAGGCATAAAGGCAAGACTGGCTTACTTGTGGATGACAACAAGCTAAGTGGAAGAGTAGATACAGCGGAAAGGATACGTGACCTAAAAGAAGATCTGGAAAAGCTCAGGATGTGATCTGGAATTTGGCAACTTATCTTTAGTGCAAAATAATGTAAAGGTATGCACATTGGAGTCAAGACCCAAAAGACAGAGTTCAGCTTGGGAGGGATCCTGATAACCAAATCTGAGGGAAAAGACCTTGGGATGTTGATCACTAGCGACCTGAAGCACTCCACCCAGTGCAAGAAGGTAGTAGCAAAGGCAAATAGAATGCTGGGCTGCACTGCAAGGGGAATCAACAGCAGGCAGGAGGAGGTAATACTGCCATTGCCATTTCATTGAAAACAGTGGGTAGCTTCAAGAGAAGATGGGATAGAGTAAAGGGGAAATAAGGGTGAAGATTGGGTGAATGGAGGGGTGGGCTGGTCAGAGGGGCAGGATTAGTAGCTGACACTAAGGATCCTGAAATTTGAGCAGACTTGATAGACCTAATGGTCTTATTCTGCTGGCTTCATTGTGTATTCATATGTATGTTTATTGTACAGGTTGTTGGTGTTGCTGCACCTGGAGTCCATTGTGCAGCACTGGTATCCCTACCTAAAGACGGACAAAAACCTGCTGGAGGCAGTCCAAATGAGGACAGCAAATATGGTTAAAGGAAAGCAGGGCAGGACCTATGAGGAGAGGCTGGAAGCCTTGAATATGTATTCCCTGGAGTACAGGAGGGAGATGGTGGACATGGCTGAGACCTATAAGTATATTGAAAGGCATACATGGGCTGTACAAGGAGTGCCTCTTCAGGCTTATTGTAAATAGAAACACCAGGGGGCATTGTTTTCAGTTAAGGTTCTGGAGGAAAACCAAGAGGCATTTCTTCATGGAGAGAATGGTGGCAGGATGGAATGGGCTTCCTGATAGTGGTATAACTTGAAACAGTGGATGGCTTCAAAAAAGGTTGGGCGTGGGTAAAGAGGAAAGTAGGGGTGAAAAGGGGTGTAGCCAGAAAGGAGACGGTATCAGTTTTGGGGGCGCAGAGTCCTCTTCTGGCATTGGGGTATCTGCAATATAAGCAGACTCAAAAGATCACAAGGCCTTATTCTGCTTGTTCCTTCATATGTTTGCATGTATGCTTCCTAGTATAACTCCATTTCTAATTCCTAATTCCTCTTCATTACTTTTATTTTATAGAGATTTTTTTATCTTCTGGTCAGTCACATTGACTGTGATTTCAGCCACCTCCCAGCCTTTTCAACTGATGTACTGTTTTAAGTTTCTCCATGGCATGCTCCCTATGGTGGGGCCAATGGTGCTGCATTCCCTTTACTAGATAAGGATCCGGCATGAGGGCTTGGTCAGCATTGCAGGGCCAAAGAGTGTTTGCACTGTCATCCCTGGCAGTCATAATATTCCACCAACAGTTTTTCTTTTCTATGTGCCCTGAGGATGGTGTCAGCAAGGGATCCCACGTGTGCATGCATATGAAGAGATGCCAATGTGGGAATGATGCCTTTGACTCATTGTGCTGTTGACCTGCCTACACTTCCCCCAGAACACCAGAGGGCAGTGGTTGGGCACAGCACATTCCCCTCCTTCCAGGAGGGTGGGGACATCCAAGCTGAAGACAAACCAACTTCCTGTTGCCCCACTGTGACGATTCAAGCTGAGAGCATGAAGCCAGGTTGCTGGCATGGCAAGCAGATCCCCAATAATTACATTATCATGCCAACTTCTCTGTATGGCTATAAAATGATTAATCCTAAGACTTTATGTGAGCAATTCCTATTGTTGGGTCTGTAACCTACAAACGTAGCAGGATAATTAGAAGTAAATCTAAGTAGCTACATGTAGGTGCATATCAGGCATTTTTACCACACCAGCAAGAATATTTTTTGCCACATTAATCATGTTATTTTGTTGATGACATATATACCATCAATATAACATTTATCTTGATAGTACCATATAAATTTCAAAAAAGTTAACATTTAAGGTTCATGTTCTAATTTAGAGCTAGAACAATCATGTATTTGGTTTTAAATTCTAAATGTGATTTTCTTTTGTTGTTCTGGTCAACAAGCTATTTATAATGTATAATGAGAGATTGTTTTGAGTGGATTTCCATGCCAGCTGAAACGTTGTTGTACAACAGTTCAACGGTCATGTAACATGGCTGTAACCTTCTGTGATACAAAAATGTTCCAGTTGTTTTGAGGAATCCACAAGCCACCTGCTTTGTAACTGCTGTGCCATCTAACAGTTGAACGAGAAAGTGAACTATTACAATGGTGGGAGCGTTTTTTTTTTTTTTTCTGAAGTGTCTGACAAGCAGCAAAAGTTCAAGAGCATGATAACAATCTGAACTGTCCTTTTCCAGATAAGACTTTTCATTTTACTGCAGAGCTTTTGTTGCAGCTTCTAAAAAATGTTGTTTATGTTAACACATGCCATTTGTGATTTGTTCTTCTCACAGTAATAAAATAAACTGTATATTATTTAAAACTCGTGCTCTATTAGTTTTTGTGCACTATACATTAAATAAAACTGGATGTGCAACTCTTTGCACAACCAATCTGTGCTGCCATTTCAGGGTTCTGCTTCCTTCAGATCTCTTGAGCTTCATTCTCAAGCTCAGAAGGAATCAGAACACCCCCTGTGGCAACACAGGCTGGTTGTGCATAGTTGCCCATTCAGTAGTCTCTATATATTATTTGTTTAGAAATTGGTGACTGGGAAAGGCACACTGAACCAAGGCTCACATTCAGGTATGACATAAGGGGAGGAGTACATTGGAGGATGCATAATATAGGACAATACATCATATAGGCTAAAGCAAAATAACAGTATGAATACATTTATTGTAAGTTGAAACCACTGCAAACTTAAGTGAGGAACAACAATGGTACAATGTATGTAATGATAACTTACAGTACATGATAAACAAGGTGCAGAATAACTAGGGTGGACAAGATCAGCAGTCTTGGGTAAGTAAAATACTCAGCAGACAGAGAGGGATACACAATTAAAGTAAATATCAAAGATAATTATTTACTCTTTTGGGTTTCATAGCCTGTTATCTTACCTTTGCGCTAGTTCTTCTAGAACAAAATTATAATTTTTAAGACTGTCCAGCAAGGGAAGGAAGGGATTGTAACTCAGGCAGTAGTTCTAGCCAGCTGATCCCTTTCACTTCCCAGTCTGTCTGCTCTGTCCCCACGCTCCAACGTTTTGTGATGTCTAACTGGGGAAAGCACAGGGGCGTTCCCTATTGAAGTCTATGGGGCTCATTTTCACAATGTTTTTACAGAAGTTTTAGGAACCTTTGATAAAACTGAAAGCCACTGCTCAACTAATAGGGTCCCTATCCCTAGATCAATAAAGGGAATGAGAAATCTAGATTATATAAAAAATGTATTGATAACATAAAATTATCCTCTCTGGAAACAAGATGAATAAGAGGGGACTTAATGTTTATGTACGATGTATTACAAGACCCAGAATTGATGTTTTCCCTCAACATAGACTTTAAATTAGACAACAAAGAAACCAGAGGACATTCACTCTGAACCAGAGGTGAAAGACTTAGAACACAGAAAAGAAAGTTTATCTTTACACAGAGGGTGGTGGGTGTATGGAACTGTCTTCCCCTTGAGGTTGTGGCTAGTGAGACAAAAGATATGTTTAAAAAAAGATTGGATGCATTCATGCCCTCAAAACCAAACATGAAATACTACCACTGAATAGTGGGAGGGTAGTTCACATGGGTATCCAGTGAACACGGCGACTGCAATTGAGTGCTTACAAAAATGGTGACTCAGTTATGGTGCCTGTGTTAAGGACTACCTGGCAGGGTAGTGACCGGATACCTGGGTGGGTGAGGTAGGGTGATAGGAAGCGTATGTGCACATATGAGTGTGCACACGCATGGGAGGAGAGGAAGGGGAGGAGAGGGAAGGTATGTGGGAGGGGGTGTGGTGGGCAGCTGCAAAGCTGGTCCGTTAGTGTGGTGGGGAGGGTGGTCAGTTGGGAGGTGTAGGGTGCAGGGTTCAGGTCCAGCATGGTGCATTTTTTTTGCCCGGTGGGCTGCTTGTTTTTTCTTAAGTATTCCCCACAAAATGCACCCCCGCTGAGTCAAGAATCCTTTAGTAAGGGAGTGTGGGAGGCTGAAGCCCCCGGGGGTGTGGGGGGCTTAGCCTCCCATACATTAAATTCCCATCACAGCCTTTTAGTTCACCGCAAGTGTACATCACCATTATTCAATTTCGGCAATGTACACTCACCCAAACTGCAAACACTATTCCACAATCACCGTTAACACATAGAACCATTCACATGGGCTCACAGCCTTTACTGTATCTGCCCTATACAGTACTTCTAGTAACATCTAGTAATTTAACTTATAAAAGCCTTCACCGCCTTGCTATGCTGTATTTATCAGGTTTCATCTCTGACTTTTGTCACACCAAATCATAAGGATCACAAAATTCTGCTCTTCTCAATGCACCAAAATTCAAACTGAATCCTGTTGGGTGATGTGTTTGAGGTTCCAGGCCCCCACTTTTGTAGAATGCATTATCTATAGGTACTTCAATGCATCAAGCTAGTTCAATTCACTCATTTAAGTCATTGCAAAAAACACATTTTTCTCCTGGGTTTTTGACATACTTTAAGTTCATTGTGACCTGTATCCATGCTGTATGTTTCAAAGGGTCATCAGGCTCTTCATTAGGGTGGTATCAACCGAGACTGAATAGTATGTAGTGATTATGCAACTGTGAACTTTGTCTTATTCTCTCTCTCTCTGTCCTTGCGACAGGGACTACCACCCTGTGAGGGTGTCACAAGAATGTGCAGCTCTGATGAAGGGTTCCAACCTCTCAAGGTGTCACAAGGACAGGGTCCCAGGATCAAAGACACCTTAAGAAAGAAGCCCAACTCAGAGGAGAGAGAGGCAGGAGAAGGGGGAAGGTAGCATAAAAAAAAACAAAAAGAAAAATTCTGAACATCAAAAGCATGCTTGGACATCTACAGTTCTAACTGCGTGGGGGGTGTTGTTACCCTCTGCCCCTTTGAACCACTTGCAAAGCCTTAAGATTCAATGGGTCATTGGGCTCTTGTGTAGGGTAGAGCTGGTTGAGACTGAGTAGTATGCAGTACCTGTGTAACTGTGAATTTTGGTTTACAATCTCTCTGTCCCTGCTATTGGGACTACAACCTTGTTGGGGTTTCACAAGGATGTGCAATCCTGATGAAGTGTTTCAGCCTCTTAAGGTGTCACAGGGATGGGGTCCCAAGATAAAAGGCACCATTAGAAAGAAGACCCAAATCCAAGGAGACAGGGGTGCCACAGGAGGAGGGGGAGGTGGCAAAAAAGGTGGTAAAACAAATTCTGAGTGGCGAAAGTGTGCTGGGACACATGTGGTTCTAACTGAATGTGAGGTGTGGTCAGTCTCTGCCTCTTTGAACCACCTGCAAAGCCTTAAAATTCAATGGGTCATCAGGCTCATGAGTAGGGTAGAACTGATTGAGACTGAGTAATGTGTAGTGTTTGTATAACTGTGAACTTTGGTTTATAATCTCTCTGTCCCCGCTATGGGGACTACCACCCTGTTGGGGTTTCACAAGGATTCAGTACTCTGACAAAGGGTTTCAACCCCTCATAGTGCCACTGGGACAAGGTCCCAGAACCAAAGACATTTTTGGGAAGAAGACTCAACAGCACAATGGAAGACAGACAACCACAGTTTTCCCAAGGAGATGACAGATGTAGCCAAACTGAGACCCAGACCTGGAGATCTACTAATAGACTAGCTCATGAGGAGACTACCTAACTTTTAGAAAATGGTCTACATAAATCCCAGACTCTGACTGTCTGATAGCCCAGGCAAGGTGGGCATCTATCAGACAACAGAGCTCGGGTATTAAAAGTGCTAGTGCCAACATATGTCATGACCAATATTAATTGGCACTGCCAGTTTTCAAATTGCAGACCTGGCATTTTTTTCTCTTGGTAACAGAGATTTACCAAGCAAGTGATATCAGGCAGTCTCACTCCATTCCTGTGTAGCAATAGAATTGGCACACAACACAACCAAAACATATATGTACCATGACCACTTCCTGGCCCGACTGTCCAATCCACACAGTTTGTAATTAACAGCCCTGCACAGTTCTCCACCTAAAAATGGAACTGTTAATCCATGGAAAGGCACAGAAATTAACCTATTTTTCCCTCAGCATTAGTCCTCTTGTTCCTCTCTACATGTAAACTACAGACCTCTCGAACCTCTTCTGGAGCTACATACTGCAGCCCCCCAACCGCCACCATCACTCCTTGGCCTGATAGTCCAATCCACTAACTCTGTATCTTGGTCAATACCCCAGCTGAAACTGCAACAGAAAAACCAGGGGAAATCACAGAAATGTACCTGTTTTTGTAGTATTTCTTTTCTTTGCCCTCCTGGCTCGGTAAACTTCCCTCACTGCAAAGCTATAACCATTGCATCTCTCCTCGGCAGCTCCATACTATGGCTGGTCATCTGCCCCCCCACACCTACCTGTCCAGCTGAAACCTGAAGCTACAGTTCATCATTAAAACAAACAAAAAAGAAACAGTGCCCAAAACCAAAGGTACATATACTGTCATACTGTTATTTCCCACCCAGTTTGGGAAAACTTTATGGGGATTTTTATGAGGGTCTGAACTACTGCAATTATTAATTTTTCTCCTCCCTTCATTTAGATATGTTCTGGTTTATCCCTGAACATACGATACAACAAAGAAAACATCTCAAGCAAGCCACCTACAGGTGCCAGCACTGAAGCAAGGTCCTCTAAGACAAACTTCTGCCAACTAGCTGCATTTCTTATTTTCCTTTTTATGGACTATTTTTTTGTCCCACAGTTTAAAATGTTAAATAAACAGATTAATTAGATTGCAAACTTAAAAATCTGTGTCAGTCTGTTCTTTTTCATTTACTTTCCATTTTCTAAATGTAATAATACCCTCCAGGGTGGGCAGTATTGGGAAATATTGGTCCTTCCAGGGGGTATAAGGCCCTTTGCTTGAGGCACCAGGCTTTATTACACCCCTGGGTGGTCAAGTATTGCCCAATACCACCCACCCTGTTGGGTATTATTGCTTGCTTATGACCTTCAGCACAGAGGACAGTAAAAAAAACATATAAAGGAGAAAACCTCTGGGGATCCAAGGCCTTGGTTGCCTTCCCTATATGCTAGGGATTGAATTGTTGACAGTACAGCTACTGCACTGTAGAACCCAATAATGGTGAAGCAGTTTAGATCAAGAGCGTTCAGTCTATCCTCTAATGGGAATGGCAAGAGGGTGCCACAGGCCAATCTCTGCAGCTAAAGGAGGTTTCCCATGAAGGATGCCCACCCTTAAAGGCAGAAGGAGGAGATCAATTGCTTCCAAAAGGCACTTACCTGGCCTCCAACCAAAGGGAGGCCTAGAGAGGAAGCCAAACCTTTAATTGTTAAGGCATGGGAGGTGGGCCTTGAGGGGCAGAAATTTGAAAATTTGGATGATCTTCACACTTGAAGGGCAGAGGAAGGAAAGCAAGTAAGGACCAGGTGAATCTTAGGTGGCCGTAGGGAGGCATAGCTGATGAAGGTGCTGTCAAAGTGGTCTGCACAGCTACAGGAGCCTCTGAGGACTGAAAGGCCCTACCCTCTGGTAGCTAAAGTATTAAATGTTATCTCAAGAGGTGGTACCAAGTTACCTGCATGGCCAAAGTTTCCCCCAGAGCATAGGAGAGTCTCATCAAAGGGAAGAAATAGAAGGACCTTGCCTGAGTTGAAGAACCCACTCTCAAGATGCAGATATCTAGGAAGCAGAGCAAGACCATTGGCTTAGAGGGCATGGAGTCCTGGAATCCATGCTAGGGTCATAGCTGGCATGTGTCTGAGTGCAGGAGAGTAGTGAAAGGTTGATTATGAAGCCTGACAGCCATGGAGTACAAGGTACAGAGGCTAAATGAACCAAGTTAAGACTGAACAACTGATGGAGGCATGGAGTACTGACTGAAACATGGATGGAAACTGGTGATTCATGCCTGAGACTGAAAGATGCCTGAAACTGAATGTAATGAATGAAACACAAATGGTGTATGCACTCCAACCAATTCTGTAAAGAAAGGGTAGTGATAGTGATTGCTGATATAGACTAGTTAGACTGAAGCAGGATGCAACAGAAACTAAAAAATGCTGCAAAGAACAGACAGCATGACTGATACACTGAAAATAGGAGAGCAGCATATTGCTATCTGCTGAGGCAAAAGACAAAACAGGCATACATAGTTAAGTGCATGGGCTTAGTAGCTGAGCAGACAACCTAGTCCAGCTACTCTCTTAGTGCTAGTTTAGCTGATAAAACACTGAGTCTGTGTTTTCCTATTTGGAGTAAACATCATGGAAAAACTTCTTTAGAGCTCTTGAATATTAATGCAAACTGAAAGCAGTTAGACAACCACTGTTCAAATGTGAAAAAGGGGAAGCCTTTAGGCCCCTGCAAATGTCCGTCTCCTATCCAGCCAGCAGGGCCATTTGGCTTATCTCCTTTTCCAGCAGTGGATAGTGGCACTAGGGGAAGTAGAGCTAAGCTGTAACAGAGCACCCAACTGACCCAGAACTACGGCAGTAGAACAGAGGGACATAGGTGGACAAGGAGCCAGGGCTGATGTCCAAATGGCAAAGCCCAAAGACATGATGGGGACAGCAGAAGAGATCAACCACATGGCTGTGAAAAGGAGAAAAGAGCTGACAGAAGCAAGAGCCAAACAGGGACACCTGGAGGCAACCACATGGCCATAAGGTAATGGGAGGGCAGAGAGGGAAGTGGGAGGGAATGAAGCAGCTGCATGGCAGATAACCAACAAAAAAATGTTTCCAGTGTCCAAAGGATGCTTAGACATGCACAGTTTTAACTGCACAGAGGAGGCATGGCACAGTTGACCACTGCCCCTCTGAACCACTGGCAAACCCTTAAAATTAATATTTATGTGCAGCACATTCACTATTGCTGGTGTTATTGTTATTTATAATGCTCTCCTTGTACAGCACTTTGTGCCTGTTAGGAGAACAGATTTATACAGAAACTGAACTGGACTGGATTGGATTGGACTGCATTTCATTGGATTGGATGACTTCCCCTATAGAAAGGCAACAAGAGTTGATGTTTTCAAAAGACTGGCTATCCTCTTTGAACTTGTTTGCTAATACAAAATGTGGCAAAAAGAAACTGAAAGAACACACTAGATGTCAGCTAAATGGTGTCTTACTGTCATGCTTTTTATACAGCTATTTTCTTTGAGGTGTCAGTAGCTCATTAAACTCAACTGCCTACCAAGATTCTAGAGTGGCCAACATTTAAAATTATTCTGGGTAATAAATGACTTGTTGGAAATGTTTAGTGTCCTGAGGTGAAGCCAAGGGACTTGGCTCACAGAAAAAAAGAAACAAGAAGTAGCTCTCACCTCCTTGGCTGTAGGATAAAGTGCCAATTTATTTGTGTAAATATTAAAGACAATGAACAGCAGAAAGGTGCAGATAGGTGTTCCTATCACTTAAACTATGTGATTTTTCACAGGCTAACATTAGTAATTGGCTGCTGGATTTAAATACTAGTGAACATTGCAGTGACTGTACACCAGTAATTAGTAATACATATAGATTACTGTTTTACATAAACCCTAATCCATATAAACACTTCAGTGAAGCATGCACATGAAACTCCATCATATAAGCAATTGTATTACAAAACCACTGCATATAATAACATTAAATACATAAGTAAGAAAAAACATAAGACAAAGATATCCATACAATGTAAACTGATATATAATCTCTAGTGTGTGGTGTCCTAGCTATTTTAATTAATAGGCATTTCATATCAACTCCATGTGGCTTAAAAAGACAGAATCTTTCTCAAATGTGTAGCACCCACATTTCATGAGAAAACTGATTCTAATGGGCACTGAATATCAAAAGCAATTATTCACTATAGCGTTACATGGAAACACATAACAATAACTTGTCTCCAAAAAAGAAAAGAGCAATTATATTCTCAAGTGCTTATGTAGGACACTACATATTGACTTGATCCAGATAAAAATTTGAAAAAGTCTCTTGTGTGGTGCCTCAATTAAATTAATTCAGGTGGGCACTTTATACCAAGAACCAATGCCATGAAAGTGTTATTTCAAAACATATCACAAAAGCGAAACACAGAAAAATGTGTTACTGCTTAGTAAATTCAAAAGAATTTAGCAATTTGAAAACTTTCATTTAATCCAAATCCCACTTGTGATTTCATTTTATACTGCCAAAAAGCATCTCTCCATAGTAAGAGATTGTTATTATCACCTCCCCAGTCCCACACATACCGTCTGTACTCTGTAGAATATAAACACATGACTATTAGGTGCATGGTGGGCAATATGCATTGCTAGTGCATTCTCCTTGTCATGTTTATCTAAACCTCTGGTGTTACCAATCCTCTCCTTAAATTTTCATCTTGTTTTACCAGTGTAGAAACTTTTACAATTATACACCACCATGTAAATGACTCCAGTACTGTTACAATTTATAAAACAACTGGTTTCAAAAGTTTTTTCAGTATTGGGACTACAAAAAGAATTCACAGTAGCCAAACAACAACACTTACATGAGCCACATCTGTGTATCCCAGGAGGAGAGGGTAATTTTGTTGTACATTAAATGTCAGTTGAATACTATAAACCAGTTAGTCAGCTACAATTAATTGCATCCCCTCTAGTATGTCACTCACAGCACCTGTTCAGTGTATTGTCCTAGTTTGGGTTCCACTTGCAAAATGTGCCAGTTGTTTAGCATAGTTTGTTTTACCAAGTATGACCGAAGTGTGTAGGAAGTGTCAAACTTCAGTTGAGAATTCAGTGTATTATTCACATGCTGTCTATTACCTTGAGACCTTTCTAATAAGTCAAAATGTTCCATGCCATTTGCATGGATTCCTGCTCTTGTTATGCACTGAAAATTATAGCCTCTCTCCAAAAACTGTTTTTCTGTGCAGGGGTGCCCCTCATCATACGTAATAATATGCTATAAATACAGTTACATTTTAAATGAATGTACTGTCCCTTGGGAATATTTTCTACCACATACCTGGAGTGGTTAAATGAAAAATGTAATACAGAATTGTGGTCTGTCCCATATAGTAGAGATCAGTATTGTTTCCTCTGTTTTCATCTTTGTTATTGCCAAATCCAAACAATAAACAAGATCCGTACTCAAATTTAAGGTAAATTTCTAATTGGGATTTGTGTTTTCAACATAGGAGATGAATAGTTTCAAATCTTCTGAGGTACCCTTCCATATTAACAGGTCATCATCAATAAAATGAGGATAGAGGGTAATGGATACAAAATAAGTATTTTGTTCCCAAGACAGTACATGAACAGTTTTCCACATTCCAAGATAGATACTGGCAGAACTGGGGGCCATGGTAACCCCCATTGCCGTGTCTTTGATGTGTAAAAATTTTCTATCTTGGAATGTAAAAAGAGATTTTAGCCATATTGGTTATTGGAAAACAAGAGTCACTGGAAGTTCTGATAACTTTTATTGGACCAACATATGCCTTGTACAAAGATAATATAACACTCAAGCTTTCTGGATTTCACAGGTCCCTTCTTCATGTGACTAGCAAACTGAGCAAAATAAGCAGCAGTTATATACACTGTGATGCAATGTTTAAAAAAATAACCATGACTGAATAGTTGAAAAGAATTAATCAGAAAGGGTTGATTGGCAGGAAGTGCTAAAATATTTGTAGGAGATGCTGAATGGCAGCCTTGAAGTGGTGATTGGGAAAGTTATTCTGTCAGGAACACAGAATGATGAAGACCCGAGATAAACCGAGAGTAAAGTCTATATACACTGCTATGTATTGTTTCAAATAATTAAGATAGGATATGTGAGAAGTTAACGGGTGGAGTATGTGGGCAATGAACAGGAACAGGTCTAAAGCTGTGAGGGGATGATCAGGAAATGCTAAGGTATTTGTAAGAGAGGCTGAATGGATGTTTAGAAGTGGCAATTGGAATGTAACCAGATGAGAACACAGATTAAAAAGAAACGAGATACACAGGGTGCAAAGGGGGGGGGGCATAAGGGAGAGAAGAAAGAAGAAAAAAGATTAGTATAAAGTAACATAAAGAATTAAAGTTTCTCATAGTGTGTCATAAATTCAATGCCCAGACTGAGTCAGTTAAAATTAGAATTACATTGTTTGATTGATATATTTAAGTTTCCATGTCATTCTCTTCTGTATGTTTCTGAAGTTTTCTCTTAGTATCAGGGCAGATAGGTCTGAGAGGGAATGATTTGTTTGGGAAAAATCTTATTTTACTGGTGTGCTGATAATATGGTTTACTATTGTGTGTCAGGGGTAGTTCATCCTAGTTTGTAATGGTTTCCCCTGTATAGTATTCAGTTGCGCAATTTTTGTACTGAATTAAGCAAACCACATTGCTGTATTCACATGTATAAGATACATTATTTTTATTGTGCTGTTCTGGCTTGTCTTGTTGGTGGTCTGTGTGTATACGTGGATGCAGGTTTTACAGCTTGCTGTCAGATGCAGCTTATTATAGGGAAATCACAGAGGACACTACTATACAATATACAGAAGAACTTGAATAAATCATTAAGTTTCCCATGAACAACATCCAAGAACAGTTAAATAAATTAATTTCAAACAAACCTACTCCGGGAACAATCTACATGCTACCTAAGATACACAATCTAGGAAATCCAAGTCAACCCATTATCTCTGGAATTGGCACACTCACTGAGAACATTTCAGGATTCATTGAATCCATTTTTAAACCCACTCGGGAGAGCTACCAGCAGTTTCATTCAGGACACCACAGATTTCCACAGGGCACTGAATCAAATTGGACAATTACCACCCAGCACTGTTCAAGTCACAATAGCTGTCAATGCACATTACACTAGTATCTGGCTGTATGATGCCGGTTCGACAACCCTTTTTGTCAACTAGCACCTTGCTGACAGGAATCATGTTGACCGCAAGTTGCGGTCGTCATGATTCCTGTTTGTCTCCCGGTCCTTTTTTTTTTATTGGGGGACTCTACCCCCCCAACTTCTGGATTCTTAACTCCAGTCGGAGTTACTTTGGGGTGGAGGTGCAGGACCGGGAGACAGTGTGCCCCCTGTCTCGGGCACACCAACACAGCCACCTGTTGGCAAAGTGTCAATTTTGCCGACAGGGTTGTAGTTCACTGTGTGGGTGTCGCCCTAAGGGGTGCATACCCTAGTATCCCAACATGAAGATGGTATATCAGCATGTCAAGAGTTTTTACAGGACAATACATCTGCAAGAGACATTCCAGAAACCACCATCAGCACCCTTATAACATTTATTCTGGCACACAACTTCATATTTAATGGCAAGAACTTTTTATAGATCATGGGAATAGCAGTGGGCACAAAAATGGCACCACAGCGGGCCAATCTTTTCATGGCCTGTCTAGAATAATTTTTTTTAAACACCACCCCTATAAACTATTAGTGTACCTCTGAAATATAGATGACATATTCCTTATTTGGACAGAAGGTGAAGAGAAGACTCCCTTAAAAAGTTTCATTATGATTTTAACAACTTTCATCACTCTATAAAACTCACTATTACATATTCCACCACCAGCATAAATTTTCTGGATACCACAATCAGAATTGTTAATGATGGACACATACAATTGGCTGTTTGTAGAAAACTCACTGACAGACATTGATACCTGGGTAATTTCGGTTCCATGTCAAATCCGAGCAAACAAAATCGCCGCGGTTGTTTTAAGTGCGGTCATATCAGCGTCAGTAATTAGCGCACTGTACAATTTCACCGCCGACAATCTCAGCATGGGTATACGATTTTTTCTTTGGTACCCTGCTGTCCTGCATGTCACCACAGTTGCAGGTAGAAAAGCCATTCCAGTCAGCCTCAGAAGTTCCAATATTAAAACAGCCGGGAGTTCAGAGCACAGCAAATACCAGAGAAGTGCTCACTGTATCAAATTGAATATGTTCAATTGCTCTCTGGTCGTCTATATGTTTCAGCGACACAGTCTGTTTTAAGGGTGCTTATCGTCCGTACTGCCTAAAATTGCTTTGTGTTATTTAAGCATATTCCTGGCAGCATTCTCCAAACTGTGGTGTCTCGGGAATGATGTTTCAAGGGTTTTCACCAGTCTTTGTTCTGGTCCAGTGTTCACTGTATTCCAGAAACATGGTGCAATCTCTGTCATGACAGTTGTAGGTCTTCCCATTTCAGCTGGTACAGTTCAGTTGTACACAGTGCAAAATAAAGTCCTATATCATAAAATATGATATTTAATACTGCGGTGAGGATATGTAATCCAAGCATTCCTGTTGTGAACAATAAATCTATGTTCATCTCAGTGTACTGGCTTCATATTCTGTGCCAATAACAGATCCAGCTCATTAACAGGTATATTCTCGATTTCCTTATGCTCATCTGAATGTCTCAGGAAGCTATTGATAGTGCAGATGTCAGTATCTGTTTTCTGAGCAGTGTGCTTATTCTCCTGCTGTATTATAAACTTCTCTCTCTGGCAGTGGAAAACACTGCAGCTGTCATTTCTGTAGGCTTGTAATCACTTAGATTAGGGTACTGGTACAGTGCTGTTGTAGTGCTTTGCAGAGCTAGTATGGAATGAAATATTTACATTTTCAGTTAACGTTTTGAACCCCTCACAGGAAAAAGACACTGAACGCTAGTTTCTCACCTTAACACAAGCAGCTCATGAGTGTGTCACTAGTTTTTTTCCCCTGGTGCTTCAGGACTAGGGTAAAAAAATGTTGTGATACTGTGACAGTTTCTGTTTTTCACTTTTTTGTTTTAAATTGGAGAAGTGCTATCACTTTGCTGCATGAGCTGTTTTGAGCAGTTGATTTTGTGAGGAGCTGATGCAACGGTCTGACAGCATAGATGAAAGAATGCGACTCAGAACTCCATGACATACATAATCCAGCACACCGAGCTGTTGTTCTGCTATAGCGGTTCCATGTCAAATCCGCACAAACAAAATCGCCGCAGTTGAAAGAGATCTATGCTTAGGCGCTGTTGCGGTATGCGCTAAACTGTCATATACGCTGTCTTTCATTACGCGCTTACCACAACGCTGAAATGCTCGTGCTGAATTTGATGTGCGGTATTGACGTGATACCGGTAATTTCAGCTTCCATACAAGGCACACAAAAAAATCTGTAATCTACAGTCAGGCAATTTGATACCATCAAATCTGCTCTGATGAGATAACAAGAAACAGACAGCTCTCTTCACTCCGGAATTCCCTCATCCAGCAGAGCCACTACCCAAGACAAATTGACAGAGAAATGGAACATGCTATACAAATACCATAATAAAATCTACTGGAATACAGGCAAAAAAATAAAACTGATCAGACATATATATAGCCCCATGCTAACACCCCTTCAGCAAATTATAAAAGAACTACAACCCATACTGAATGAAGATGAAATACTTAGGGACATCTTCCCTGAATTACTTGTCATTGCCTACAAGCAACCTCCTAACCTTTCTTTTTAATTTTTATTTTTATTCAGGTATATAAAATACATAACGAATAAAATCTTAGTTGCAAAGCATGGAAAATAAAAACACAAACATGTCTACTATCAGGAGAAATAATCATGCAGTCCTGTGTCATATAATAATTCATAAACTCACAGCAGATCATAATTGGGAAATGAGAGGAGCAACACCATGCAACATGGCAAGATGTAAGATCTGCACCCACATATGCACACAGACAACCATCAAGACAAGCCAAAAGAACACAACAAAAATACATGGATCCTACACATGTCAATCCAGCAATGTGGTTTACCTAATTCAGTGCAAAAAGTGCACAAATGAATGCTCTAAAGGGGAAACAAGGCAACTACTACAAACCAGGATGAACCACCACTGACACACAATAGTAAACCAGATTATCAGCACACCAGTATGACAACATTTTTCTCAAACAGACAATGCCCTCTCAGACTTATCTGTCCTGATACTAAGAGGAAACATCAGAAACACACAGGAGAGAAGGACATGGGAACTGAAATGTATTAAACAATTCAGTCCTAACTTTAATGGACTCTATCAGTTCACTGGGTTTATGGCATACTATGGTAAACTTTAATTCTGTATGTGATGTTTTAAATTTTTTTCTTCTTCTCTTTTCTCTTTCTTCTAGGACTTCCACCCCCTCCCTTTTTTTTGCACCCTGTGTATCTCAGGTCTTTTTAATCTGTGTTCCTTTCTGGTTATTTTCCAATTACCACTTCTAAGCATTCATTCAGCCTCTCTTACGAATATCTTAGCACTTCCTGATAATCCTCTCACAGCTTTAGACTTGTTCCTATTCATTGCCCACCTACCTCCCTTAAAGGGGCACCGTTAGCTTTTCCCTTCATTTTTGGGTAAAAACAAGCAGTATGCCTCTTGGCCACATAGCACTTAGGGAGATGCGTGGAATGCCCATAGAGATATAAAATAAATGAATATTTACCTGGCTTCTTAATTTTTCTATAAATAGGTATTCAACCAGCCCATACATAATCTTATACATTCCAGAAGTATTTCTAGGTCAGGACTGCGCGTCTGCCACAAGTGCGGTCCCGATGTACGATTATTTTCACATGGATGAAAAACAATCATGTCGTGCTTATTCCTTGCGTATTTCTCAACTCTTACATCTCTCTGGCACCACAAACCGAGCACTGGAAATGTAATATTTTCATTTTTAAGCTGAGGCCGAAATCCCACGCATGCTCACCCATCCACAGCCCATAGCCTCTTGTCCAAAGCAGAAGGTACAGCACTATGCCAGTACCTCACAGCAATACACTCTTCAAAGGTAGAGAAGTATATCTCACCATAAGCTGCCAACAAAATATGTTGTAGCTTTGTGCATGAAAAAAGGAGATACTATCTAACAGTATTTCTTCAGGGAATAGTGTGGGCATTAGAGTTCACAACCTCAAAGAAGACTCTGCCACTGAGTCCCCAAGACTCCAGAGACCCAAAACCCTACTGTTTTCTTTTTCTTTTGCTGCTTGGGGGATGGGGAGTTAGGGTAGAAAACCATAACACCACATTTCCCTACTCTTGTGGCATTAACATGAACTCTTACTGGTGTATTAACAAAGTTTTTTGCAATTAATTTCCTTTCATTTTGAGATAGTGGAGTCATATTTATTTATTTATTTATTCTAGGATTACAAGTACCTTTGAGCCAAGGCTCTTTTACAAAGGTTCCACATCAGAAATAACAAACAACAAGGAAGTAACAGTGAAATAACAGTAACAATTCATGTACAACAGTGCTATTGAAAGGGGTCAATTATAGGAAGAGTAAGGTGTAGAGGAGGAGAAGAAGTGTAGGTAGTTAACAGAGGCAGCTATAGTAAGATGGTGAACATAGCTAGGACACATATGCCCACAAGGAATTGGTAAGGTCACGCACCCAGGGGTGGCAGAGAAACAGGGATGAGAGGAGAGGGGGAGGATGAAGATGCAGCCAGAGGCATTTGTTGAAAAATAAATGAGAAGAAGTGATAGAAGAGACAAAGGGGGCAGGGTGGGGAGGATAAATGCTGTAATGGGGCAGGGAGAGACTAATGAGGTGGTATGAAGACCTGAGATTTGAAGTGGTGCCTCATGAACTGGGGGGAGGGGGACTGGGGGACCTGGGGTTAAGCAGTCTATAAGTTAGGAGGATTAAAGCTGTGTAGGTCATCATCTAGGAGAGGCAGTCACAGGAGCTAGATGCAATGAGATGAGCCCGGAGCCTGGTTTTGAACAGACCTAGTGTTGAGGCAGAGGAGATGGTGTGGCTGAGACCATTCATCCATAAAGGAGCCCTATAGGTGAAGGAGCGTTGTCCCTGTGTAGTTCGACAGCGAGGAACTTGTAGAATCTGGGTTGTCAAGCTCCTGGTGTTCTGTCGGTTGGTGTTTTGATGTAACAAAGCAGTAACATCGGTGGGGGTGTGAGGCCAAGGTTGATTTTTCCCACCATAGCACATGTGAGATACTTTATATGGTTGGAGAGTTGGGGCCATCTGGATTGTGCATAAAGGGCACAGGTGTGGGTGAGGAGGTGGGCACCAGTTGTGAGTCAGCATGCTTTGTTAAGAACAGTTGTTACATGTCAGAGAGCGGACGTTGTGGCAGAGCCATAGATAATGAGATCATAATCAATAATTGACACCACAGAGTTCTGGACGGCAATCTTCAGGGCCTCTGGGTGAGGTGCTGCCTGTGCTTGTAGAGTAATCCAAGGTGTGTGCTGGCAGCTTTAGCCATGTTGTCAATGTGAGCTCTATAGGAGAGATTGGGGTCAAGCAGAATCCCTAGGTATTTGAAAGAGTAAACTTGTTTAAGAACAGTCCCCTGCTTGGTGGAGATGGCAAGGGAGTGTTGCTTGTAACGGTTATGTGAACTGCAGAATAGCAATGACTTGGTTTTCTTGTGATTGAGGACTAGTTTATGATTGGAGAACCATGTTTCAATGGCACTGAATCCAAGTTGGAGGCTGTGTTGTAGTGGGGAAAGATCCTTGTGCATAAAAAAGACAACAGCATCATCCGTATACAGGATGATTTGTTCTGAGCAGGATTTTGGTAGGGAGTTTAAAAAGAGGCTGAAAAGGAGAGGGCCCATTATGGACCCCTGAGGTACTCCGGAGGGGACAGGCAAGGTGTCCGAGGCAGCACTGGCAATTTTTACTCTTTGAGAGCGGTTGTCAAGGTAGCTTCTGAACCAGCAGGCTGAGTCTGGTGCAAGGCCAGCAAGGAGTAGTTGGTCATAAAGCAGCCAATGATGGACTGTGTCAAATGCCTTCGAGAGGTCAATGAAGACGGCCCCTGTAAGAAGTCCTTTATCAAGGGAACTATGCACTGCACCGGTAAATTCAAGCAGGGCAGTGGTGGTACTATGCCCTTTTCTAAAACCATGCTGTTGTGTGCACAGAATATTATATTTGTCCAAATAATCAGTGAGCTGGTCTGCAACAATACGCTCTAGGGCCTTGGATAGTGGTGGCAATATGGAGATCAGGTGGTAGTTAGAGTGGCAGGTCTTATCCTCAGTTTTGTGGACCGGAGTCACAGTGGCAGTTTTCCATATTTCAGGGAATGTACTGGTGTGTAGAGAGAGGTTAAGAATTTTAGTTAGGGGACTGAGGACCTCGTCAAATGTAAGTGACAGCAGCTTAAGGTTCAGGGTGTCACTGGTGATTCTGGAAGTGGAGATGGCTGAGGTGATGTGGCAGCGAGCTTCATTCATCTTAATCTTCCCGAAGTAGAAATGAGGGTGGTTTTACAGAGTACAGGGTGTGTTAGAGGGGGTGTGACTGACTGTGAAGAAATCAGGTGGTAGAACAGTATGGAGGTTAGTAAAAGCCATGTTAAGGGTATTTGCATATCCTCATTCATGCAAGTCACTTAGGGAACTGTGGAAACAGATGCAGATGCACAGGGCTCTTAGCATCCAGTGCCAAGGGAAGACTCCATCCACCTATGAAAGTGCAGCAACAATCAAGAATTTGCAGGGCTGTCAGGTGGGCCGAGAAAGCACAGGACCCACAAGGGCCCTGCACTTCCATGTGGTCAGACATGCAGGCACACAGGGCAAAGAGTCCATATGTCAGCCAATGCAGAGGGCCCTCTGCCACCCATGAGTGCAGAGGTGCAGGGTCCTAAGAGAAGTGCTGTTGTCATTATATGGTACCCAGGTCCTGTGGGCAACCCTACAGATTTCATTCCTTTGCTGGGGGGGTATCACATAACAGTACCATCCCACCACCCTCACACAATGTAGCTGGGTCACTGAACTCACCACCAATCTCAGTTCACCAGCACAGGATCACAAAGCATACCCACAGGGGTGAAGACTGGCAGTACACACAAAGTTTCTTAATAATTTCAATTTTTTTTATTTTGATCCCAAATTTTCAAGATAGTCATTTTATAACTCCCCTTATAAACATGACATGTGGCATTTATAGTAGATTTACAGCATATTGTCTGAAACATCATTTCACACCACAAGTGTGAAAACACATCTCACCCAGGATTTGAAAAATGGCACCCATCACATTTAAGAGGTGGTGTGGAAAAAATGTGTTGAAAGTTTAGAGTTAAAATACTGAAACTTAACAAAGTTATGAGTGATGTTGAAATATTGCAATGTCCACTCATAACCTGGTATTTTACCATATTTGTTTAACACATTTTCTGCATAGCCTTCTTATTACTGCACCCTATGAACCTGGTAGGTGAACATTTTCAAACGTCTACCAAAACGTCATTCCTCGGCACATGTGTGAAAACACATTTTAGCCAGGATTTGAAAAATGACAGCTGTCATGTTCATGAGGTAATGTGAAACAAATGGCAATGTTGAAAATTTGAGATCAAAATATTGAAAGTTATCAAAGTTGCGAGCAAGCATAGCAAAATTTAAATGTGTGCTCATAACATTTTCATTTTAGATATTTTGACCCAACATTTTCAACATAGCCTTCTTATAACCCTACCTCATGTGCAGGGTGGTGAAATGTTTAAAATCCTACACAAAATGTGACCTTCCAGGCAAGATATGCATGATTTCACCACAACCGGTCACGAGGTGGGGTTGCAAAAAGGTTATGTTGAACATTTGGTGCAAAAATATTCAAAAATGACGAAGTTATGAATAAAAGTTCAGACCCCATTGAAATACATTAAGCCAGACTTACCTTATTTTCTCATTTTACAGTCACCAATTCCAGCAGGAAAATGTGTCTTTGATTAGAGAGTCAGTCTACACCATGGAACATGTTCAGGTGAGTGAGGGTGTGTAGGGGCTGTGGGGGGGGGTTGGGTGGAAGATGCTGAGTGGAAGGTCAGAGTGGTGTGGGTGGGGGTGTCAGGGGTCAGATTGGTGAGGGACCATTTTCTTTTTTACAGGGTGAAAAAAGTAATTGGGGGATGGTTTTCTTTATTTCAGTGACAGTCATATTTTGACACTTGGGATTGGGCATCCCATTGTTGAGTCCTACTGCTTGGTGGGACTAGGGGTGGTCACACTGGTGCCACCATGTACATACTGGGAATGGGAGAGGTGGTGACATAGAGGGGAAGGGGTCAACAGAAACAGTACTGTGGGTGCACACCCCAATCTGCTAACAAAAAGATTGTGATGAGGGGCATGTGACCTAGAGGGAAGGGGCAACAAAGAAGCAGTAATGGGGCTGTGCACCCTGGTCTGCTTAAGAAAACTTATAAAGAAAAATATAGATAGATAGATAGACAGACATAGAGACACAGAAGAGAGAACAGGAGATCGCCAGCTCACTGGTTCAACTGAATTCAGCAGCATGACTCCAGCTTGCAGCTTCAGCATTCAAGAATGTCCCACTGTTCTCATCTTCTCAGTATGCTGGACAACCTGGATTTTGGGGTGCCCAGAGAAGGCATTTCTGGCTGTTGTTTTAAAACAAACTCCAATTTAATTAGGCCCAGGTGTTTTGTTTCTTAAAATTACACTCCATATTTTTCATTTCGGGGGGGGTGGGGATCAGATGACTGCCGTCCTGACACTAAATCATTTTTGGGTGATGTGAGAAGCAAGGGGTGGGAAAACAAAAACAGTCTTAAGACATGAAATGTTTCCTGTCATATCAGAACATTATAAAAAAAAAATATTGAGCATGCTCAGAACAGAAAAAAAATCTTTAAATTCCTATAACTCTGGAAACATTTAGTATCTTTTTCATAAAACCTTCCAACTGCACCACCTTGGCAAGGCAACTTTCTACCATAAAAGTGTAAGGAAAAATTCCATTCCATGCAGTCTGCACCTGAGAGGAAAACCAATAACCCATGTTAAGCATAGGAAGAAAAATAGATGTCTCCAGGAAAATAACAGAAACCACACAAGCTACCATTACAAAACTTTCTACATACTTAGATTTTGCCTACTAGACAGTGCAGGTAAAATTGCAGCTAATTTTATCAAATACTGCCAAAGCCATTAAGGTTCAAAGTTAGGGTTTAACACAGAATGTATCACTCAATCTTAACTATACTGGAGCTACCACACCAGTATAATATATGGAGGAGAGAGAGAGAGAGAGAGAGAGAGAGAGAGAGAGATTACAGGAGCAAAGTAGGAGCATAGTAGTAGTCATACAATAATGTTGTGTTAGGGGTTTTCTGTTTAAACACTTGTTGTTTTCAAGTGCATGTAACTCAGTCCACATAAACCCTAGGATGGTGAATGTTGGCATGTACAATCTCGATCCAAGGATCTACCAATGTTGAAAGTTCTATAGAAATCTTCTCATTCATTTGTAGGCTACAGAATGTTGAATTTATTACTGTTTGACCATTTTTGAGCCAACATTTTTGCCAGCTGAGAGAGGAAAAATTACTAGTTAAGGTATAAAAATTCTGGTTTGTTAGATGTTATGGAGGAATATGTCCTTTCAGATGTTTGGTTAACACATGTTAATTTATTTTGATGTAATTATTTATTGTTTGCACACATGCTCAGTTCACCAAAAATAATGACTAAACACCAAATGTCATCAAATACAAGTCACCCTCGATTAGAAGCCACCCACTTAAATACAAGTCTCAGGTCATAATGAATACTTTTTAGAAAGGTCACCATCAAATACTAGCCCAGCTTCTAGTCATGGTTGAAATCATGTCATCTAAAAGCACTGTAGGTGGGACTCTCTGTGATATTAATTTCTGTAAAAATGATATTATTGTGTTTTTTATTTGTTGATGTTTGTTATGCTTATTTTGATATGTGGTAGACCAATAACAACACACTTGACTATATCAGGATGTGTAATATTAGATAGATAGATAGATAGATAGATAGATAGATAGATAGATAGATAGATAGATATTTGACAGGATAGAACCTTTAGGACTTTTCAACCCTGTTTACAAAGATGTCCTGTTTATACCAAGGAGGTTACATTTAGTACAATTTAACATACAAGTTACATTTTGGCATGTTATATTTGGTTACAGTTTGACATATAAGTTACATTTTGACATATATGACCAGTTAAGCATACAAGAAAGTTTGTCATTAAGTGCGTTTTCCCAATCCTTTAGGACATGAGTTGTACACATTTACACCATACATTCACATACAGTTACATATCTCCTTTGACATAGTTTGGCATGCAGGCACAGTTTAACATGTGGGGACAGGCTGACATTAGGTGCATATTTGAAAACACCTAGAACACCTAGGACATGGTATACATAAGCAATAAGATATGGCTAGGTGTTGGTAGTACTGAGATACCTCCACACCCAGAGGCATAGTGAGGCACAAGGCCACAGGCTGAGTGCCTTCAGCCTCTGGGTGTGTGGGTATCTCAGTACTACCAACACCCAGCCATGTCATACTGCTTATAAAATGGAACCATAGGCAACTTTTAAAAAAAGAGCATTCTAACAGTTTTCAAAGCCACAAAAAATATACTCAAATGTTGCTAAATAATGTAAAACAATCCCTCCACAGATGTTTTTCACCAGTCAGTCATCTGTCTTTCTTCACATTCAATACATTATGTGATTGTTTTCCATGGAATAGCAGAATTCAAAGCTCTGCATTATTCCAGTAGTTGAATGCTCCCCACACACACCCACAAACAGAAGGTTTTATGTGATAATAGGGGCGCGTTCACAATCGCGCTGCCCAAAACAGCACGGAAGACAGAGTGAACACCACAAAGGCGACTGCACAACAGCGCAGACAGATCAAAAGGATGACAGCAGCAGAGATCAATTGGAAGGGTGGCGAGCACATGGCGCACCCTGCAAGGCAGTGGACAGGAAGCAGGGTGCGGCATGGCCAGGCCTGGAAGGCTGCCTAATGGTGAGGGTGAACCCTGGAGTATGACTGACCATGGATGGTCAGGACGGGCATGACCACAAGGGGGGGAAACGGCAGTGGCATTGAGCTGCCACCCAGGCACAGGGGAGCCCAGCGCACGGGCACACACAGTGGGCAGGGGGATGGCCATATCACCAGGGGTCACAGCCAAGGGGTAGTGCAGAGGGTCACAATGCGGATGCCACCCCCCAGCGTGTGTCAAGTCGTGAATGTGTGAGGACCCTGGCATGCACGAGGGGTCAAAAGGGTGACTCCAGGGGAGGCAGCAGATGCATAGGCAACCCTGGAAGGGCATACCTATGCAGGTGGTGTTAGTGGGCACACACCACGCACTGTGTGGTGCTGCACAGGGTGACGCTGCCCAGGGCTGGACATCGGCAGCAGGGCCGGTGCATGTATGGGGCAGACATGCGGTGGGTTAGACGTTGAAAACATAGTTATGCGCCAGCCCACGCAGGTAGTCATAGTGGCTTCTGGTGGCATATTCAGCCACAATGGCATGGATCCTGGCATCAAGGTCATGATACCATCTCTGTGGTTGTGGTGCCTCTGCCTCAGACAATAACATCTCAGAACGCACAGCAGTAAGTCGGTCCTCCTCCCTTAGGCAGTCACGGAGGCACCAGATGCTGGGGTGGCAGGCACCGACCCGGGTGTTGAAGGCCCTGTGCCACCCTTCCACCGCATTGTTAGTCCTCACCAGGCCCTGGAGGGTGGAGTCATAGCAGTTCCACTGCTTGATTGGGAATGGGGCACGCCGGCGTCCTGAATGCCCAGCAGGCCGGCCGAGCCGCGTGTCCTCCACATAGTCCAGCAGGGGCTGGAGGACGTCCTCATTGCTGGTGAAGAACTCCCACTCCCTGAGTTCCTCGAGGACTGCTGATACATCAGCAGGTGGTGGGAAAGCCAATGCCAACAGCATCCAGACATGCAGCGCAAAGTCAGGATCCTGGGTATACCATGCCAGGACTTCTTGCAACTGCTGTACCTCGTGCCATAGGGCCTGGGTGAAGTGGAAAAAGCAGCCTCTGACCCATGACTCGGGGAATACGGTGGTGACCCCATGCCAGCTGGCATGCTCGAAGTCTGGCAGGACTGTGGTAGGTGTTATGTCAGGGATGTGCAGCTTCAGCTGGCCTAGCAGTCTGATGTACATCTGTGCCCACCTGGTGCACATCAGGGCATAGACAGTGGGCAGGACTGTACCCGACTGGATGGCGTGTATGGTGTACAGTTGGTCAAACAGGGCAGGGCACACCCTGAATGTTCCATCCATGAAACAGTCTGTGCTGCTGGCCAGCTGCTGCATGCCACGGTCCGTGGCATAGATGACAATGCAGTCTCACTCCCTCCCACTGTTGTACAGGAGGAAGCACATACCATCTGACGCAGGGGTGTACTCCTCCAGGATGATTAGGTTCTTGACAGACTGTGGGGTGGTTGGCCAGCTACATGCCACATGTCGCACATGCTGTACCATCAGGCGCAGCAGACGCATTCCAGGTAGTCAACCAGCCACTGCCGCAGGGATGCCCGACGTGCTTGCCACGATGACCTGAGCAGCAGAATCCATTGTACGCCATGCTCTGTCCCGCAGTGTTCCCATCACTCACCACACACCCACGTCGGCCGCGTCGGGGATGTGGTTGTGCTCCCTGATGGTGGCTACCACCATATCCTCAGCTGTGCAGGCGGGCCATACAATGGTACTTCCTTGCCTCAGCACACCTCCAGTATATTTTATGTTTCCTTCTTATCCTTGCGATATACAAAGCCGTTGTGGACAGCCATTGGCTGGCCTTTCTGGCTCTGTATGTAACGCACCTCCATATTGTAGATGTTGTTACATCTGAGGGCTGTGCTGTGGCTGTGATTGTTATGGGCATTGGGTGCCCCGCCCAGCTTCTGCCTGGACACGGCCACTTCCTGTCTGTGCTGCTTATCCAGTGTTGTTGTTCTGCACCCCCTCCCCATCGTTGCCCTGTACATGGGCCCTGTGTATCGTGGACTGCCATGCTCCGCTTTGTTGCCCCTGTGCTTGTGCAATGCTGTGGGCTCCGTCCCTCCCCATGCTGTCCTGTGAGGTAGGTGTATGTGTCTGCTGTGGTGGGCGTGGGGTTGGGGTTGTTGACCTGTGCCCTGTCCATGTGTGTGGCCCTGGATCAGCCAGGTGATACGGGCTTGTATGTCCCCCTTAGAACTGTGCCCCACCAACGGTGCCTGAGTATGTGTCCCACTGCAGCGGTGCTGTCCTCTGTGTGGCCTACCCTGCTCCCACCCATTGCCTCCGGTTGCTACCGCTGATCACGGTCTGCTGTCCATGCCATCCAGCGCTAGTCATTTAGCGGTGTCTCCCTGCCGAAGGCACCTCTCCCGCCTGGCGGCCTGCCGGTACTCACAATGCTGCTGTCTGCTGTTCATGGGGGTGCTGTTACTGTGTGGTAGAGCTTTTCGCTCTTGTGCTGTCATTCCCCTTTTTTGGACGGTCGCCCTTACTGTGGTTGTGTTTCTTGCCTCGCCTCCCTGATACCGCGCAGTTTATGTGGCACTCTTCTTGGCTGATACCAAACAGGATGATAACATGGAATACACTATTTCAATATTCTTCACAGTTCCACTGGCATACACACAAAGACACACACACAGGCCTCAGGTGGAGCCAGAACCTCAGTTTTATCTGTTCCCAGGAAAGGAGCAGGGTATTCTCTGGCAAAGTGGTAGGGAGGGGTATTTTTCATGTTATATGATAATAATAATAATAATAAAATTTATTTAATTGAGCACCTTTCAAGATTTCAAGGCGCTGTACAGCAAGAACAAACATAAAAACATATTCAATACATTCAATAAAATCAAATATAAACATATATTCCAATACAACAGTATAAAATCAGAACAAAAAAGGAAATGCCTTTTCCCATAAAAAGGTCTTTAGTGCCTGCTTAAAACTCCCCACCATCCTACACTTCCGGAGCTAAGAAACACCAGCAATGGATGCTCTGAATAGTACTTCATTTTTAAAATGTGTGTATGTGTGTAAGGGGGGCTCATGAGTATAAATAATATTAAATTATTTACTTACTTACTTTATTTAATTTAATGGACTTTTATTTTTATGGCCTAGTTGAGGTTTTTTATATATGAGTAAAGGCTGCAGCCATGTTTGTGATGGAAACTGGAGGCAGTATGGCACGATGGTTTAAGGCTCAAAGCCGCAAACCTGGAGACACAGGTCTTAATCCCACAGCCCCCACTTGCAAATTGTGTGACCCTGAGAAAGTCACTTAACTTCCTTGTGCTCCCAGGTCACACCTGTAAATAAGCTTCAGCTTAGTGTGTCTCTCCTGGTTAAAAAAAAAGAAACAATAATTAGGAATTTAGTGGCTTATGAATTCTGTGAGTTGCCCTGGTTGGCAGGGACTTGTTTTTAGCCATTGGTGGTACTCTCTTACTGCCATGGCAAGAAACAAGTCTCAGGCAATCGGGACACAGAAATTTCCTTGCCCATTTTATATATACTTTAGTGCCATATGTTCAATAACTTGTCATTATACACATTTTCTAGTAGCAATTTAAAATATCTCATTGTTGGTGCTTTCCTAGTTTCTGGGGGACACTTATTCCATGCTTTTGCTGTCCATCAGGTTGTAGTCAGTTGCCCATATGAGGAAGTTATCCTAGGGAGGTCATCTCCCCTGTTTAGTACCATCTTAATTTGTGTGAGTGCAGTGGAGCTTCGCTAAATTTCAGATTGAGGATTGTGACAGCACCTTTGTGTAATTTGTAGGCTAACTGAGCTCTCAGCTTTTCTCACCTGATCTCTAATGAATCCCATTTTAGTTCATTTTGCATTAAGCAGTGGTGGTAATTATAGCTACAACCTAGCACAGACCTAGCACTTAAAACTTTGATTTTGCATGCAAGCTGCCCTTAAATATGAGCCACCTTTGAATACAAGCCCCAGGTAAAAATACAACATATTAATAGAAGCTGCATCTTCTATTCAATGAACTATGTTAGTACTACATGTATCTATGTATCTATGTTTCTATCCCTTTTATATGCAAGACTGGCAGCCTGCTCACAATGCTGCTATCTGCTGTTCGTGGGGGTGCTGTTACTGTGCGGTAGAGCTTTTCATTCTTGTGCTAATACGTTCTCCTTGTTTGGACGGTCGCCATGCACCCCATAACATCTTCGGTTATGGGGTGCATGTCGCCATGCACCCCATAACATCTTCATCCCCTACGCTGCTTCTGACCTTATAGGTGTCAGTTTCTGCCCTCTCTTCTTGCACTTACCTGTCCAATGCAACTTCTAATGCACTTGCCCTGTTTCTGTCCTGACAAGGCCCCTCGGCTGCCTCACCCTGACCCTCTACACCTATGCCTTCCCTTACCCTCAGCCCTCTCCCCTTCTTGCCCTCTTCCTCCTATTGTTTCTTGAGTTACTCATCACTCAGTCTGATTTTGTCAAGCAAAGTTACTGTCTAAAACCATGTACCTGTAACTGTTTTATGTTTTAGTGTCTGTTACCCTGTAACCAGCATGACGTGGAACCTTTGTAAAAGAGCCTTGGCTCAAAGGTACTTTGTAATCCAAGACACGAATAAATAAAATAAAAAACATACAGTCCCCACCACTTATAATGGGAACATCTGTGTAAACACATTCTGCCCATTATACGAGATGGATGCTCCAACCAAGTTCTATGTTGTTTGAATAAAGAGGCACCAACTTTCATTACTGTTATACTGAGTGAATACTTATTTGTTGGGCTGGCAGTATAGCCTAGAGGCTAGAGGAACAAGGTGTGAACGAGTGTGATACATCCAGCAGACCAGACCTGAGTTTGATTCTCACAACCTCCACTTGCATACTGTGTGACTCTGAGCAAGTCACTTAACCACCCAGTGCTCCCAGGTCACCCATGAAAACAAGCACTTCTGCCTAGTGGGCCTTACCCAGTTACCAAAGACTAAAAAAAAAAAAAAATCATTTTAGTAAGTCCCAAACAAAAAATAGTGCAGTACTGTATTGTAAATGGAACTGTTGTGCACACCCCAGTCCCAAACAAGAAACGTTCATGTTTTTTTTTTTAAATGGAACTGTAGCATACACTTCTGTCCAAAACTAGTCCCAAGTCCCATACAAGAAAGAGTTTAAGATTTTTTGAAATGGAAATGTAGTATAAACTCCAATCCCAAACAAGTCCAAAGTCCCAAGCAAGACATGATTCAGTCTTGCATATAAAAGGGATAGATACATAGATACATAGACAGTGTCAGCGGATAAGGGCCTATGGCCCACCTAGTCTGCCCATTTGAGTTTGTAACTACAGTTTATGTTTTCCTAGAACTCTGTTGCCCCTTACCCCTGACCTTCAGAATTCCTTTATGTCTATCCCATGCATTCTTAAATCTCATGATTGTTTCAGCCACCACCACTTCCTCTGGCAGGGTGTTCCACTTGTCCACCACTCGTTCTGTGAAGAAATTCTTTCTCACATTTCCTCTGAATCATCCTCCCTCCAACTTCATCCCATGCCCTCCAGTCCTGGAACATCTTTTTTGCTGTAAAATAGTGTATTCCTGCACCCTGTTCCTCCCTGTAAGGTACTTGTATGTCTCTATCATATCACCTCTTTCCCTCCTCTCCTCCAGGGAGTACATATTCAATTCCTTCACCCTGTCCTCATAGGACTTGTGATGCAATCCATGTACAATCTTTGTTGCCCTCCTCTGAACCTTCTCTACCCTGTCTATGTCCTTACGTAGGTAAGGTCTCCAGAACTGTACACTGTACTCGAGGTGGGACTTACATTTGTGGAGAAAATGCCATGATCTTTGCCTATGCTGCAGTTTTCATGCAGTATGGATCCAAGACCTTCTCTACAGCAGCATGAGCACCCCAGTCATGCTTCATTTCAGGGTGCTTCTTCATGGCGTAATAGATCATGAGTAGGGCTGTCCTCGCATTGGCAGGTGGGACCTTCACTTTCTCCTTGCTGTCAGCTGGGTCGTCATCCTCCTCCTCCTCCTGCGTAGCATCGGAAAACATGCCATTTATCACCTCCCTGATGTCATCCACTGGCAGTTCTGCTTCTTCATTGCATAAGCAACACAGCTGATCAAACTCCTCTATAGTTATTCCCTCCAGGGCTGGAATAATTTCTTCAGCACCCTCCTTCCCAATGATGTGTAGCAGTTCAACATTGGATGTGCCTTCATCAGGATTATCACGAGACACAAATCCAGCCTTATGAAAACAATGTTGGGTTGTTTTGGGGTCACAGAGTCACATGCATGTTTGAGCAGCTTGACCGCATCGAGTAGGGAGATTTTTTTTTTGTGCATTACGTGCCTGTCATTGCTGAGTTGGAGTCCATCTCTTTGATGACACATTCCTGTATAGCACAAACATAGTGCTGATTCATGTTATAGATGATCCCTTGATCAAGGGGTTGAATAATTCAGGTTGTGTTACGTGGCTAGCAGATTAGGGAGATGTTTCACAAACCAGGGATGGGAGGATGCCCAGAGAAATTGTCAAGGATGAGAACAATCATTCACCCTCTGAGTTTCCTGTTCCACAAATAGACTCACTCAATGAAGATGTCTGCTGTCATCCAGGCAGACTTGTTGGCATGATGACAGACACATCTAAAGCACTGGGAGGAAGCTGACTTGCCAACAATGACAAACTCGGTTTTCTTGTTCCCATCCATATTGCGGCATGCCAACACAGAAATTCTTTCTTTAGCATTTTTCTGGCCAAGCAATGCCTCAGACATAAAGTATCCTATACCCCACGTAAGGAAAAAAAGGGCCAGTTTCATTGCAGTTGAAAATGTTTTGTGGGGGAACACAGAGGGCAGTCCTGGCAGAACATCAGTCACCCCATTATCCACGCTAGAAGAGTTTGCATTTAACTACTCCCCATAATCACAGTGAAAACCAATGTTTTGTCTTGTTTTCCACCTTTGAAGGCACCCCTCAGATGGGTTAAAGATAGGGGGCCCCAAAGCCGCAGCCACTTGTTTTGCTTTTAGTGCTGTAAAGAGCTGCTTAGAAAGGCATCTCGGCCTCAGGAATTCTGTAACCACCTTAATTGTGCCTCCTCCACTTCCCCATCCTTGCGTCTCTTTTTTGCTTCCAGTTAGGATTTCTGTTTTGGATGTGGTAATTGTACATAACGGGGGACAAGAACTTGGAAGTGGTGGTCTGCTAGTTCACCAGGGATATATGTATTATTAAAATTGTACATTATGGGTAGATTGGTGTGGAGAAACTGCTAGATCTCCATTACAACTGTATATTATGGGCAGATCAGGGTGGGGATGCAAGATCACCAGGGCTATATTCATTATTACAATTGTACATTATGGGCAGATTGGGATGGAAGGTCACGAGATCACCAAGCCTATATTTATTTTTGACATTGTACATTGGGGTGGATCGGGGCAAGGGGGACTGCTAGATCACCAGGGCTATATTTATTATTAACATTGTACATTAGGTGCAGATTAGGATGGGGGGTTGCTAAATCACCAGGGCTCTATTTATTATTACAATTGTACATTACAGGCAAATCAGGCTGGGAGACCGCTAGATCACCAGGGCTATATTTATTATTACAACTGTATATTATATGGGCAGATCAGGGTGGGGGGGCTGCTAGATCACCAGGGTTATATTCATTATTACAATTGTACATTATGGGCAGATTGGGATGGGAGGCCACTAGATCACCAGGTCAATATTTATTTTTAACATTGTACATTAGGGGCAGATCAGGGTGGGGGGGAATGCTAGATCACCAGGGCTATATTTATTATTAACATTGTACATCAGAGGCAGATTGGGGCAGGAGGGAACCGCTAGATCACCAGGGCTATATTTATTATGAACATTATACATTATGGGCAGATTGGAGGGGAGGGACCGCTACATCATCAGGGCTCTATTTATTATTACAATTGTACATTATGGGCAGGGTAGTAAGCTGCAACAACTGTGGAGCAGCTATCCTGTTAAGAGTTGCATGGGGAGCAGAGGGTTGCCTGGTATGTCATCAGCTGGAGCAGCTCAGGGAAGAGATTATGTGGTTGCGGGCAGAGATAGGTAGAGTGGAAAGAAGGGATGGGGGAATAATCCGGGCCTAAGGGGAGCATGTGGGTGCCTCAGAATATTGCTGGTGGCCCAGGCCATTGGGGATGGGCAGAAGTTAAATATGAACCATTAGGGCCACCTCAGGAACTGCCACGTATAGATGAAGGGGGGTGAAGGACAATAGGCTACAGAGGCAGGCAGGGCCCCAGAGTAGGTATCCAATGCGGACCTCTCATTAGTATGACAGAGAAGTCTCCGAGTAGGAGGGGAGACACATAACAGATTCTCAGCGTTGGCTTCACTACAGGAGAAGAGGTAGGAGGACCAAGTAGGCAAGGCTGGAGAGGATGAAATTACTAGCAGCCCTGTGAACAGGGGAAGGGTGCCTGAAGGGGTCAAAGCCTCAATGGGGAAGGAGAAGGGGCAGGGGCTAGGAAACTGGGCAGAGGTCAGTAGCTAAGGGGAAGGGGCGGGGGATATGAGGAGTTAAAGGGAGGGATCCACCAAGGAGGAGGGGCAGTTGAGGATCCAAGGAGAATGTTGGGGAGACTAGAAGAGGATGGAGAGAGGGGAGGGCAGAGATGGGGTGGAAGGAGGAACAGCTGAGCTGCACTTGGGAGCAGAAGACCTGGCAGGAAAGGACAAGGAACAGACAAGGCAGGCAGCACAGGAAAACAAAGGTGGGATTCTAGTGATGGGGATCAGATGGGGAAGCAAGGGAAGAAACATAGTAGAATATGGGTGGAGGCAATGCCAAGCATGACAGCAGACAGGATTGGGAAATCCATCCTGAAATATATTAGTAAGGGCAGAGAGAAGCTGCACATAGTTTTGCATGTGGGAACAAATAACCTGGCAGGTAATACAGTTAATATAGTCCAGGAGAGGTTTGTGGGGTTGGGGCAGATTTGTGAGGAATTGGGGAGATCAGTACCCTTCTCAGAGGTGCTTTCCATACCCATGGCAAGCACAGCAAGGAAACTGAGGATTGAGGAATTTAATGCATGGCTAAGGGACTGGTGCCCATCGAAAGGGCATGGGCTGGTGGGGAGGTGAGGAAGGCCATGGGGAGCAGGGAGCTCTACACCATGAACAGGCTTCACTTGAGTGGGGAGGGTAGGAGGATCCTGAAACAGAAGCTGGAGCAGTACTTGGAAAACAGCATGAATTTAAACTGGTAAGGGGGGTGGTGAGGACAGAAGCATGGCAGGCTGCTCAAGCAGGGAGGCCAAATGAACTTATTACCCATGCAGGTGGTAGGGGACTTGGGAGGGTGTCAGGAGGGGGGGCCAAAAAGGAAGTGGGGTGGAGGGTAGTAACACTGAATGCTAGGAGTCTGGGGAACAAGGTAACAGAACTGCAGGCCCTCATGGCGGATGGGGGCATGGATATGGCAGCCATAACTGAGATATGGGCCACCCACTACCATGACTGGGACCTGGCAGTACCAGGATATAAGCTATTTTGGAGGGACAGGGTAAAAGGAAAAGGAAGAGGGGGTGGTGCTGTATGTGAGGGAAGGACTGAAATGCATCAGAAAGGAGGGGAGGAAGGCAACACAGAGGCTTTATGGGTGCAGATCCAAGTCTCCAAACATAGGACCCTCAGGATGGGAGTGGTTTACAGGCCACCCTCTCAGACTGAGGAGTTAGATAGGGAGCTAGCAGGGCAGGTCAGAAGGATCTGTGGAAAGGGAAGTACAGTGATTGTAGGTGACGTCAACCTGCCAGGGGTGTATTGGGATACCCCAGCTACAATAAATAGGAGGGATCAAGTACTTCTGGAAGCCTTCCAGGACAGCTTCCTATTGCAGATGGTCAATGAGCTGACCAGGTTAGGGAACATGCTTGACCTTGTACTAGCAAATGGTGAGCTCGTGAGGGAGCTGAGAGTGGAGGAACCACTGGAAGACAATGACCATCACTCAGTGTGGTTTAGGATAATCTTGGGGAAACAGGGAGTTGGATCAGTCATGAGGGTGGTAGACTTCAGAAGGGCTGACTTCGGGATGATGAGGTATATAGTGCAGGAGGCTATAGTGGGCATCAACCCAGATATGGACACTAATCAGAGGTGGGAGATCATTAAAAGGGGGATGGGGAGGCAATAGCAACATGAACAAGGGTCCAGAGTAAGAGGGCGAGAGCAAAGAAGCCTAGTAGGGTGAATGGGGGGGTTGGGTCATGGAGATAATAGGAAGAAAAAGAACCACCTTTAGGAGGTACAAGAGTATAGGGAGGAGGTAGACAGAGAGACATACCTAAATGAGTCAAGGGAAGTGACAAGGGCCATCAGGGCAGCAAAGGCATCCCGAGAACTCAGGCTAGCACAAGGCATTAAAGAGGGGGAGAAGGACTTCTTTAGGTACATCAGGGATAAAAGGAACTTCGGAGACCAAATTGTGAGGATTAAAAGGGGAGGAGGGACACTAAGGCAGAACAAGCAGAAGCATTAAATGAGTACTTCTGCTCTGTATTTGCTGAAGAGAAAGGGGGGCACCCAAAGGGGTTGAGAGGGTGAGCACTGGGGGGGATGAGGAGACAGACAGGGAAATCACAGTGAACAGGGTACTGGAGAGCTCGATGGCACTGAGGGCGAGCAAGGCATGGGGCCTGGATGGCATACAGTCTAGGGTACTAAAGAAACTGGTAGATGTCCTGGCTGAACCTCTTGCAGACCTGTTTAATGCCTCTCTGGCCTCGGGGTGTGTGCCCCAGAACTGGAGGATGACAAACATGGTACCCCTCCACAAGCATGGCCCCAGGGATGAACCGGGGAAGTACTGACCAGTAAGTCTCACAGCCATCATGGGTAAGATAATGAAGACAATCTTGAAGGAGAGGCTGGTTTCTCACCTGGAGGCAAATGGGCTACAGGGCAGCAGGCAACATGGGTTTGTCTTGGGCTGA
This sequence comes from Neoceratodus forsteri, assembly GCA_016271365.2. Lineage (NCBI taxonomy): Eukaryota > Metazoa > Chordata > Ceratodontiformes > Ceratodontidae > Neoceratodus > Neoceratodus forsteri. The sequence goes on along the minus strand of CM028133.1, from coordinate 589,297,824 downwards.
TCCTGTCAGACTAACCTGGTGGAGTACTATGATTGGGTGACCAGGCAATTGGACTGGGGCCATACAGTGCATATCCTGTATCTGGACTTCAGCAAGGCATTTGACTTAGTGCCACATGGAAGGCTAGGTAGTAAGCTGGAGGGCACAGGGGTGGGGGAAAAGTTGGTGGGATGAGTGGGGAGCTGGCTGCAGGGGAGGCAGCAGAGGGTGGTGGTGGGAGGGGAGCTCTCATCACCCAGGGCAGTGGCACGCAGGGTGCCACAGGGATCTGTGCTGTGGCCTGTGTTATTTGGGATCTTCATAGCAGACATTTCAATATGTATCAAGAGCAATATCAGTCTGTTTGCAGATGACACCAAGATGAGAACAGTAGTGAATGACCTAGAGGGGTGGCAGGGGTCACAGGATGATCTGGCAAAGTTGGAGGCCTGGGTCAGATGCTTGGCAGCTGGAGTTCAATGCTATGAAATGCAAGGTGTTGCATTTTGGAGCAAGGAAGCCAAGGAGGCACTACCAACTAGGGGGTATTTAGCTGACCAAGATGGATGAGGAGAAAGATCTAGGGGTAATCATAATGGGAGCAATGAACAACTCTGTGCAGTGTAGAAAGGCAGCTGCTAAGGCTAACAAGATACTGGGGTGTATTGCCAAGGGCATATCCTCCAGGAGGGGGGATGATTCTGTCACTGTACAGGTCACTGATTAGATAACACCTGGAGTACTGTGTGCAGTTCTGGAGGCCATACCTAAAGAGGAACATTATTCTGCTGGAGGCAGTGCAGCACAGGGCAGCAAAAATGATACATGGGTCAGAGAACTTGTCCTATGAAAGTAGGCTGGAGGAGCTGAACATTTACTCCTTGGAGAGGAGGGACAGGAGGGGCATGATTGAGACCTTCAAATACATGAAGGGGATCAACTGGACTGACATGGGGGGGTTTCAGTTAAGGGGTGGGAGGAACACCTGAGGGCACAGTCTGAATTTGGAGGGGGGGGTTCAGGAGGGAAATGAGGAGACACTTTTTCATGGAGAGGGTGGCGGCAGGTTGGAACATATTACCGGAGGAAGTGGTATCCTGTAATATGGTGGGATGCTTCAAAAGAGAATGGGACAGGGTAAGGGGGAGGTTCACTGGAGAGGAAAGGGAGGGCAAGGCAGCTGCAGTATAAGAGCTGCTAGCTGCACATTTGAGTAGACTCGATAGACCATATGGCCTTTATCTGCTGGCAGTCTCGTATGTTCGTATTATGGACAGATCAGGGATGGGGGATCACTAGATCACCCGGGCTACATTTATTATCAATGAATTACATCATGGGCAGATCAGGGCAGGGAGACCACTAGATCTCCTGGGCTATGTTTGTTGTTAACATTCTACATTAGGGGAAGATCAAGGTAGGGGGACAGCTAGATCACCAGGGATATATTTATTATATACATTTTACATTATGGGCAGTTTGCTAGCCTTCAAGGACTGGAGCATGGCCACCAAGCCGCTTGTGGCACACCATGCAGATGTGCTGTTTGTTAGGCACACTGCCATGGTTGTCACAAGCTACTGGACTTTGTTACCAGGACTGTACCCAACAGAAAATCAGGTGCAGGGTTCCTGGCACACTAGGCTTTGATGCAAGCTGCCATTTGCAGCAGCTTGCGCCAGTCTAAGGGCACTTTGAGAATCCAGCCTAGGAGGTTCAAGAAAGACATTAGAGAGTATTATTTCATGGACCAGGTGGTAAATGGGTGGAAAAAACTTTCAGAAAAAGTTGTGGATGTAGAGATAATATCATGGTTTAAGTGAAATTGGGATGCATTTAAGGAATCTATCAGATTGGATAATACAGAAAGGAAATGGGAGTATGAGGGAAATAAGTAACATCAGAAAGATTCAGAGTCAGGAGTTTAGAGTAAATGGACGGTTAAGGTATTTTTCTCTTTTTCTCTGTTTCCATTGTTCAGTCCCTCTGCTAGTAGCTCCTTTACCTTTAATTCTTTAGAAAATTGCTGTAAAAATAGTAAGAGCTGTACTGTAAGTAATTAAATTAGTCATCAAAACTGACTTTTACTTACTGGTCTGTTACTTCTACAATCATTTTTCCGAATTGTCATCCTTACGGTCACTTTTTTGCAGAATTTTCCATCTTCTTTACCTGGAGAATGTGGGATGAATATAGACTATCAGGGTTTGCTTATGTCACGTAAAGCATTCTGCTGTATTTCATTATTTGGTCATTACAAACTTGTGTCAAATAGGAAAATGTTGCAATAAAGGGAGTTCATAACATCTAAACCTGTTTAGTTTATTAAATATTATCTTTTAATGTTTTTGCAAAAGCATATTGTAGGAAGAATTTGTATTAATAGATTGAAATGAGGAATTTATGTAACATAATTGGACCCTCTTGAAACACACTTTCATAAAAGTCACTCCATTGTTATTTATTTTGAATCTGTAGAAACCAAAAATAATAAAACAATTAAAAGTATCCTAAAATTGTTTTTTATTATCTTTTTATTGATAAAGGTTTTTGTGCATCACTCCGCCCACACACATGCTATGAAGTATGTGAATGGCTGGAAAAGATGCACACAAAGCAAACAATTTGGATGTTTTGTCTCTGCAAGCATCCTTTTATAGATCCTATGCACTGCTCTTCTGCAAACTGCCACTTTAGTTTGGTACCACTCAGTGTAGTAAATGCCTAGTGTCATTACAGTAAAAGAGTATTACTAGTAACACCCACCTTAGTATATTTATACACAACTGATATACCGAAACAACTTATTTCTGTCAATATAAAGGAAATGCATTGTTGGTATGACAGTTTAGTAAAACTGCATTTCCAGTACAATGATACATTGAAAGTGTATTGATATAACCGTACATATACAAGCTGACCTGAGTACAAGCTAGCTAAAAAAAAAAAAAAAAAAAAAATTATAGCCCACAGGGTGTAAACTTAGCCTTTTTCAACAAAATCATCTTTGGAAAGTGGTAACTGTGAAACAAGTACAGCTAAAAGATTAGTTTTATTTTCAAAATAAAAGCCTGTAATCGGATCCCCATTGATATATTACAATGATGCATTTTCAATGTCTCAGTGTATTGGCTTTGCATTTTTGTTAAATTAACATAGAAAGAATGTAGCTTTTACTAAATTGACAAAAATAAGTAGATTCACTATATTAATATACTTTAGTGTAATGGCACTGTACTACATCATACTGTACTATATCAGCATACTAGTAATACATATAAAAGTGTAATAATAAATGAACACTAAAAATGGGAAAAATGAAGTTAAAATAAACATTTCAACCATTTTTTCTTTACAGATAATTCCTAAAGAAGACCTACTGTATGTTTGAAATTACACATCTTAACTCTATTTGAATTCTAAGATGAGTAATTCAATAACATGTGTAAAGGAAGAAATATATTTAATTTTTTTCAAAACTTTCTCCAGGAAAGACATACAGAGATGGTAACAACCTGTTTCCAGATGTGTTTGGGGACAGGGGTGAGAAGTATATAATATAAAAGGTGCAATGGTAATTAAAATATAAAATTTAAATACAATAAGGTGCAGAATAACTAAAAATACAATACAGTTAGGCAGTAAAACATTGGCTAAAATGAATACAAGCAAGCTTAACAGATAATTATGGGATAATAGTATAGCGCTAAGTGTTTATGAGGAAATAATAGGAACAGGAGTGATAAACGTACTGTAGAAGTCCTAGGCGGAAGTGTTTACTAATCCAATGGTCCAGGTATTACTGAGTAAAACCAATAACCACTATGCCTGTTATCATTATAATACTGAGAAAAAAGAAAACTGAAAAAAGAAATAATGGTTTTGAATTACAGTGGCAAAATGACTCTCTTGCCAGTCAGTGCATCCATGAGAAAACCTAAAATGTTTGGAGGCTTCTTACAGATGAAGTACTAGCCTTACCCATTCAGAACACTTGGATTTGCACAGTCCCATTAATGAGTCTACTGTAAAGATATTGAATTGATGTGGGAGAGTACAGTAGATCTATGTTTTGATTGGCGGAGAGTGATCTTTTTATATATATGACACATTAAACAATCCTAGTGATTTTCTGTCATGGAGAACCACAACACTTTTTCTTGATAAAATAGCATATTTATACCCAATTATGAAAATCAGAATGAGCAGTACTAATTTTCATGAGGGGCCATGCTCCAGGTGAGTAAACACCAAGAGCCACATCAAGCAACATCTTTCTTTCTTTCTTTCTTTCTTTCTTTCTTTCTTTCTTTCTTTCTTTCTTTCTTTCTTTCTTTCTGTTTTCCTCTTTATCAGACCTCTCTCTGTTTTGTCTTTTCTGTCTTTAGTTTGTGTTTTTGCTTTTATTTGCTGAACACATGCTCCCTCCTGCCTTCAAGCTACTGCATACTCCATGCAAAATGCCGTTGATGCTAAAATATTGCTTTATGCAGGTGCCAACTGTGCACTGAGAATGACTAACTTACTCAATTTCAGAACATTGTTATCCACAGCATGTAATGAATTTTAGGGGTTGCAATGTTTAGTGCATGTAGCTTCTGGGGACATGTTGCATCATTTAGATCTCTGGGGGCAGGCTAAGGGTCACAAGGAAATTCCTTTGAGTCCACAAGAGATGACTAGGTTGTATTATGAACACCACTTTTCTAACTTATAGGTGAAAGAAAACCACTTTCCTTATGTCTACATGTAAATATGAATTTGCTTCATTGAAATGATAAGAGCTTTTTTGTAATCAATGACCAGCAAGAAATCACAGTTAACAATATACTAAATGATGTTTTGGGGACCACAACAAAATAAATTAAAACATAAAAATAAGCAGAAAATGGTTGCACAGTATTCCCCCAAATTTTAATTAATCTGATTTTTTTTATTACTAGTAGTTTTTACATGGAAGAGGGGATGTGGCCCTTACAGTTCAGTTATACTGTCAGTGAAATAATAAAAGTGAAATGATAGAATATCCAGAAAACTTAATAACAACTATCAGTAAACTACAAAATAGAGTCAGCAAGGGAGACCTAATGGTAGTAAAAAAGTAATTAAAATTACTTATTTGAGAAAGCATTGCCATAAAAATATCAGTAAAGTGGATGTCAATGCAGAGGAGGCAAGATAGTGTTTCATGCTGTGTGGAATGTGGAATTCCACCAGTGAAATTAGTGTGGAATGACCATTCTACCTGCAGAATTTTACTGGTTCTTCTGCAGATTTCTTCCTGCCACTATTCATGGAAAAATATTTCACAGAACAGCATTTTCACAGAAAATATTGAGATTCACAGAATAATATTCAGTGGAACAGAATTTCTTCCACAGAAAATAATTCCATCACAATTTCTGTGGAAAATATTGAGATTCATAGAATAAAAATCCACAGAAATGTTGCACAAAAACTCAGTTCACATTTTTCTGCTGTGGAATTCCACCATTCTGTTTCCAGCAAAATTCAGTGGAATTTCAAAAATTCTACAAAATTTCATTCCAACAAAATTTGAAAATTCTGCACAGCACCAATGGTGTTGTTTCATTTAAAATAAATACCTGGCAGCTATAAAAGTGCTCCTTTACAAAATCATGGTTTTGTATCTGGTTTTCCTCATTCATATCCTATATCCCTGGTGAAATATTAAAACTGGTATTGCATAATTACAGTATGTACAACTTTCATAAATTGAAGAAATAGTTATATTGTATTTCTAGTATACATTTTTCTTTAAAAAAATTTAAGATTTCACTTTTGAAACTGAATAAAAACATACTTAAATATTGTGGAAAAAATTATATTTTTAAAATGCTGCACTGCTATTAAATTTTTGAGATTTGTGTGTAAGCCCATTCTGCCCATCCCTATGTCAGTTTTGAAATTATAGTACAACTCACAGGAGCACAGAAATGTGTAGACATCTCTCTCTCTCTCTCTCTCTCTCTCTCTCTCTCTCTCTCTCTCTCTCCCTCTCTGTGTCAAAACTAAACGTTTGTATTATGGAATCACTAAGGGTGAAACACTACTGAGTTTGTACAATTTCTATTTTCTTGTATAAATGTGGATACGGTAAAAGCCACTGATGTACATTTTCCTCTTTCACTTTATTATTTATAAGTGAATGCAACAATCTTCCTCTGCTTTCTTTATGCATTGGGCAGTATGCCTTATTTTAATTTCAAATCCTAGTTTTTAAACAGGTATTGTGACTGAATTACATACATGTTCCATCAGAACAGACTTTGTGCAATATATTATGCAAATTATACTGGTTTTATAACCCTGCACTCATGTATCAGCTAGTTGTCAGCATGTCATTTAACTAGTATAAAAACATAAAATTATGATTGCATAAATATTTGGTAATTAAAGTTTGAGCAGCAGTGTTAATAAAATCTGTATTCAAATCATGATTTTACAGACTGCAGTATTAAGTGGTTAAGTATGCGAATAATGAAGCTAAATATAGCACAAATGTTCAGAATCTGCTTATGCAATTAAATATTGGTTACCATTTTAAAGCCTTCCTGTTCTGTTCCAAATTTAGTTTCTGACAGTAGCATGTTGGTTCATGTATCTTTTAAATCCTTCATACCATATCCACACTATTTATCACTGATAAGCAGGATGAAGAAATTACATACAATGGGTATCTAGTCAGCAGAATACATGACACAGAAACCGATTAAGGAAACAAAAATGTATAAGCAAACTCACAGTATCAGGAAAAAAGTTCTAGTTTTCAAATGCTATGGATAATTTGGCATATGCTGAAGAATTACATAAGCCCTGTCTACTTTGTATGTTCAAGAACATTAAACTAACAAGGTATAATATCATATACATTAAACTTTTGACTACTATGGTAAGATAACATGGAGGTAATGTAGTTGAAGACTACTAAATCATGAAATATCTGTTTAATGCTATACAATAAATACATTCATACGGTGTCACATTTTTCTAATATATTGGATTATAAATGCATGCCATATTATCCAATGAGCACTGACTACAGGAGCCTGCATACTATTTAAATGCATTTGTTTTAAATGCATTAGTTTCTAAATTCTAAAACTAAAAGCATTGAAGCATCCGAATGGCTAATGAAATATATGGAATATAACATGCAAGAAACTACACTCTAAATTGCTAGCTTCCACCAACAGTACATTGCTGGCACTCAACAATGCACTGCCCAGACAGCGGAAAATAGAATAATGATCTAGTTATTCATGATTCTGATAAGTGATGAAGATACCACAATTTTAAACCATTGATTTAAGCCCTGCCCCTTCTTTAAGGGAGTACATTGTTGGAAATCAACAATGATGCTGGCTAGCTCTTTTGCACTGATTTCCAGGAGCATGTACCTTGGTCACAGTTAGTGCTAGCTGTTGGAGTGACTGGACTAACAGGGAATGGGAACAATGAGAATCCAGAACCTGGTGAAATTGTTACATGTTTATCAGAATACAGTGAGACATAAAAGACAGCACTTAACATTAACACGAAACTATGACATCTAAATGATGACTGTTTAGCTTCTAAAAATACATTCTAATTAGATACAGTATCTTGCAAAGGAGATGTTCTAACAACTAGTGCAGTATAACTAGTGTTTCCAGTAGAAGAATGTTAATATAACATAACAAACTAGTTTGTATATCAGAAAAAAAAAGTTTAGTATTTGGTAACTGCTTATGGTTTGAAGGCTAACATTTTCAATTCTGGTTCACTCTAACACTTTGCATTGATGTTTAAAATAAAATGCTCTAATAAGCAGCTATAGTATACACTGGAAAGGATAGGTCTTAGATACATTTAATGCATAGGGAAAAAGTGCTGGCAATTAGCAATCAATAACAATGCCTTTTTCAAAAATAAATGATTGCCATTACAAACATGGATGCCATCTAGACTTGCTAAAAAAAATATAGGCCTTAAAAATAAAGCTCCCTAAAAAGTTTATTAACTGTTTTCTTCCTTTACATTTTTATATTTACGCAATGAAGTACTACTCACAGGTTTATTTTGAAGCTTGTTTTCTGACCATCCCCCATTCCTTACCTACCTACCTGGGAAATCTTTGTCACTTGCCCTGGCACAGGTAAAATTAAATCTCTAACTTTCCTAAGGCCTTCTGTTGTGCATATTTGTGTGCAGATAGGTGAACATTCAGCCAGTAGAATTCTGCAGAAAGTTTGAATTCCCACATTCCATAATAAACAAGCATTCCATTTACTGAATGTGCAGATAAACTCCCAACTACTGTACTAGCTTGTAATACCAAACCTGTAACTAACATATTGTAACAAAGATATAACTCCATAAATCTACCTAGACGGTGACTGCAATGATGTAAAAGCTCTAACTGCAATGTGTAACTAAATGTTGTACTGTATGTGTCCTCTTTGTGACGAGGTACCTTTGGAAACGAGCCTCTGGCTCAAAGGTTGTAAACCGATGTATAAACAAACAAATAAATAAATAGAAATTTGACAGCTGGGAGGGACAACATATTACTAGATACTTTTAACAAAATAATTGCCTGTTTCAAATAAAAAGTAGAAATGTTTTCACATTTTCTCAGTTTACCTATTTTATAACAGCTATAAAACATTTTAAGGGAGTTCATTATGATGATGTAACTGCATGTCAAGAGGCTGCAGTCTGCTTCCAGTATTATGCCTCACTACGCTGTGAGGCATCTGGTTAGATAAATATAATACATACCCCAATGTGTTCTATTGCATATTAATATATAAATAAAGAGAGAGAATAAACACTAGAAAAGTGTTGTGTACAAGGAAATAATAATATCATTGAGGGGGCTACTGAACTTATAAAGCCATGAGCCTGAGGAGTGAATGGTTTTATGAAGTTCATTAGCCCCCGAGATGCTATTATTTCATGTATATATAGGCCTTTTTTAGCTTTTATTTTATAAAATGCATTAGGTTGGATACTGTTTGCTGGGTCCATCAGTTTTCCTTAGTGTAGGTATTTTCCACAGTGTAGTGGTATAAAGGTAGTGTTTTTCCTGCAGTGTAGGGCTTTTTCATAGTGTAGTGGTAGTATATTGCTAATCATTTGCCATAGTGAAGTGATGAACTACCTGTTTTGTTCCTTTGGTGTTTCCGTTGTGCAGGGACCACCTATAACACAGGCATGGCTCCCGTAGTCTTCCACTTAGTGAAAGTGTGTGTGTGGTGGTCTCGGGAGTAGCATGGAGTCTGCTGCATCATGGTGGTTGGGAGATCCAGAGTCTTGTGTGGGCATACTTTGAGCTTAGGAACAGCTCCATGTATGGCTGCAGTGGCCTGTAGGATCTAGCACAGGACAGACTGGGAGCAGACCAGCAACAGTATGGAAGGCCTTGAAAGTGGAAATTTGAGGGACACCATCATTTGGTTAGTTAGACGGGAGGAATGATGTTGGGTGGGTTTTTCTGTAGTGCAGGGTAGCTAGTATGAGGTATCAAGGGGTTAGAGAGTTTATGCATGCATTATTAATGGACTTGTTACATATGTTATTAAGAGGCTAGTTATGTGTGTTATTGGAATGATTCACTAGACACATACAGGGCACTGGGTCTTTAAGCTGTAGAAACATAGAAACATAGACGTTGATGGCAGATAAGGACCACAAGGCCCATCCAGTCTGCCCATTTCTTTTTCTACCTTATAAGTGTGCCATCATCCTTTGCTGTCAGTGGCCTATCTATTCATACTCATCTGTGTTGCTCCTTTATGTCTATCCCATGCCTGTTTGAAGCCATGCACTGTATTCATAGCCACCACTTCCTGAGGTAGGCTGTTCCATGCATCCACCACCCTTTCTGTGAAAAAGAAATTCTTCACATTACCCCTTAATCAGCCTCCTTCTATTCTCATGCTGTGTCCACTTGTCCTGCTATTTTTCTTATATTGAAACATGTTAGACTCTTTCACCTTGTTAATGCCCTTAAGGTGTTTGAATGTTTCGATCATATCACCTCTCTCCCTCCTTTGCTCTAGGGCATACATATTGAGCTCTGTTAATCTGCTGTCATATGTCTTCTGATGCAGTCCCTGCACCATTTTGGTTTCCCTTCTCTGGGCTGCCTCAATTTGGTTAATGTCCTTGTGAAGGTGTGGTGTCCAGTACTGCACACTGTACTCCAGATGGGGCCTAACTAGTGTCTTGTAAAGAGGGATTACTACCTCCTTCTTACGACTTGTGATACCCATACTAATACACACTAACATCCCCCTAGCCTTACCTACTGCATTAGAGGTCTGATTGGATGATTCCAGGTCATCAGTGATGATGATGCGCAAGTCTCTTTCTTCCTTTGTGACTGCCAGCAACTCCCTTCCCAGCCTATAGGTGGCTTCAGGGTTTCTCTTCCCTATGTGCATGATCTTGCACTTCTTTGCATTAAATCCCAGTTGCCACTCTTCCGACCATTTTGCTAGTTTATCTAGGTCTCTTCTCATTCTGCCCACCCAATCTGGATCATCTACTCTGTTGCAGAGCTTGGTGTCATCTGCAAACAGACAAGCCTTACCCTCTAGTCCATCTGAAATGTCACTGATGAAGATATTGAAGAGGACTGGCCCCAGGACTGATCCCTGAGGTACCCCACTTGTGACTTGCATCTCTTCTGATTGCATACCATTTACCACCACTCTGTTTTCTGCCTGTCAACCAGTTTGCCACCCAGTTGACCGACTTCTGACCCACCCTGAGCCTACCCAGCTTGTTTATCAATCTTCTATGTGGAACAGTGTCGAAAGCTTTGCTGAAGTCAAGGTAGGCGACATCAACTGCTCCCCCTTGGTCCACCACTCTGGTTACCCAGTCAAAGAAATCTAGGAGATTAGTTTGACAGAACCTTCCTTGTGTAAACCCATGCTGTCTTGGATCCTCTGCCCCTATGGATTCCAGGTGTTGCACTATCCTTTCCTTAAGGAGTGCCTCCATAATCTTGCCCACTACTAAAGTAAGACTGACTGGTCTGTAGTTCCCTGCCTCCTCCCTGCTACCACTCTTGTGGAGCGGGATCACATGAGCCCTTCTCCAGTCTTCTGGGACCTCTCCCTGTGCTCAGAGACTCACTAAACAGTTCTGATAATGGCTCTGCTAGTTCTGCCCTTAGCTCCTTTAGTACCCTGGGATTTATGCCATCAGGTCCCATTGCCTTGTCCACCCTGAGCTTATCGAGCTCTTGTAGGACCCTTTCTTTTGTGAAGGGAGTAGTGCTCGCCTCCCTCCCCCCTGTGTCCATGGTGCTGAGCTGTGGGCCCTGCCCTACCTTCTTTTCAGTAAATACTGAGCAAAAGTATCTGTTTAGGATAAATGCTTTTGCAGGGTCCTTCTCCTCACATGCCCCCTTTTCTCCTTTGAGCTTAGCAATACCCCCCCTCTGGACTTTCTCCTTTCACTAATGTATCTATAGAAAGTCTTGTCACCTTCTTTTACTGTTTGTGCTAGTGTTTCCTCAGTTTGGGACTTTGCCTGCCTTACTGCCTTCCCTGCTTCCCTTAGGGCAGTTTGATATGCCTCCCTATCTTCATCCCGTTGTGTTCCATTATATTTCCTGAAGGCCAGCCTTTTGGCTCTGACCTGTTCTGCTACTGTTTTTGAGAACCAACGTGGTTTCTTTCTTCTTTTGCACTTCCTTTTCTGTCTAACACAATGGGATGTAGCTTCAAGTATTGCATCCTTAATGCTTGCCCACTTTGTCTGTACCCCCTCACCTGTGTTTCTTTTTGCCAGGGCTAGCTTAACTCGGTTGACCATCTTATCAAAGTTAGCTCCTCTGAAGTCCCAGGTTTTTGCCTTGGAAAGGGATGGCTTTGTTGTAGTGGCCAAATTGAACCATACCATGTGATGGTCACTGGTCCCCAGGTGACCTTCTACCTGGAGATCTGTGATCATTTCCCTATTAGTCAGTACTAGATCTAGGATAGCCCTGAAGAAAGGCTAGATAAAATTGGACTAATGTCACTGGATACTAGAAGGCTCTGAGGATACCTGATGTTCACTTAGGAGGTGGTAAATGATGAACACCTAATCTCTGAAATAGGACTAGATTTTAAGCAAATAATAGTAAACACTAGGGGACACCCATTACAACTTGTAAATCACAGTTTCAATTACCATAAGCATGGATTCTTCTTTTCTCAAAGGATATTAAGGCATGGAACTTTTTACCTACTGAAGTAGTTGTCAGTGACTCCAAGATTTCCTTTAAAAAAAAGCTAGATAATTTTTTACTTTCAAACCACAAGCTTTCCTACCATGGATAAATGACAGGAGCTTTTACGGGTACTGCCTTTTGCTCCTTCTCTCCTTCCTTAGTGATCCTTAGTGATCCTTTGTAGTGTGCTGGGTATTAATGTGTTATTAAGGTGTTAATGATACATTAATATAGTGTAATTAACCAACTGTCATCATAATCTGCTAATTGGCTATATCATATATGGGGACATATATAATGGCTTTTTTAACTAGGACTATGGCCTAACCATGTAAATATATATTTAAGTTACAGATATGCAGTACAGTGTATATATTTAAACATCAGGGTCCCTGCAACCTCAGCTTGCCCTCTGATTGGGATATCAAGCAAGCAGCTGCCTTCTCAAATAATAGATGAAAAGAATGCTGCTTTAATGTTGGCTGGTAAGGGGCATATGGATGACTGGTGGCCCATGCTTTACCTCCATGCCTCACCTCTACAATGTGCTTGCCATACTGCTGGTCCCAGCCACGTGTACACCCAAGGCAGAATGCTGCCACTGCAACATCCTAGAGATCATTTTGTAAAAGGGTTGCATATGTACATATCAGACACTTGGGGTAAAATAAAAAACACACTAAATGCATTCCTGTAGCATAGTATTTCTTCACAGATGTCATTTTCATTGCCAGTGAAAATCAATTTCTAGAGGTTTGCATTTGAAACATTTTGTAATCTTAAAAAGGCAAGCTCACATAGATATCAACTTAGGGCTCCATCAAGCATCACTGCACAGTATGTGTACATCTTTAATGTATCTTATTCAAGATAACACATGTGCATAGACCTGTAAATATTGAAGTGTTGAGGTCAGAGTTGATACTTTGTAGTTTCAAAAGTACAGACATATGTTGCCTTCAACAAAACTGTCCATTAAAACATTAAAGGGAACCTGCCAAACTGTTTTGCATAATATTATTTCTGGTTGAAAACCAACATTTTATGAATGTTTACCATCTCTAAAATTTATTGATGTTGCCATCTGAAAGAAAGCCATTAAATATTACGTTCATTATAAATAATATCCCATAGATGTAAAGAAATCCTAACATTTTCTTTCAAAATTGTTCTATGTATACTCACAGACTTTACAGCATCCATCCATGTAGGGAGCAGGATATCCACCAATCTAAAAAGAAAATGATTCGGTTACCTGTTACTGAAGTCCACTGAGAATTTAGGTTATTTACGTGTTACTATTCACACTTTACACTTCAAAGTCCTTCTTGATTAGCAAACAGCAACTTTTCAGAACCAGCTCCCTGACCTTTGGCAACAATCCCCCATGACATGCCCCATCCCAATGACAAGGGTTTCAAGGCAGTAAGCACCTTTCAGAGAAACAGCATATTGAACACATTGTTCTTGTCAAGTATGGAAGTGGGCAATGTGATGTGAGTGCAGGCATAGTCATTAATTGAGTCCCATGTTTTTTTTTTGTTGTTGTTGTTTTTTTCCAATTGTTTAACCAGGAGTAGCACACTAAGCAGAAAACTTGTTTACAGGTGCGAACTGGGAGCACAGGGAAGTTAAGTGACTTGCTCAGGGTCACACAGTATGCAAGTGGGGGCTATGGGATTCAAACCCAAGTCTCCAGATTTGCAGCTCAGAGCCTTAGACCATTGCACTATACTGCCTCTCCTTTTATTTATGCCACTCTTGCCTAGGAACACTGGTACAGTATGTGCTAGTCCAAGCCTGTGCAAATAATGCCATGCTTGCACAGGATCCACAACATATCTCACAGAGCTACAGAGGGCCAAACAGCCAGCACTGAGCCTCCAGAGGAAAGCAAGCCATTGAGTCTGCATGCAACCTTAGTAATGCAGTACATGTCAACATTTTCATTTAAGGCTGGAAAGGGCTCAAAGTCGATTCTGTCTATCCCTTGCTTTATCAGCAGGTTTGCATAAGTATGCTGTGCAAACATATACTGTTTTAAAACTATTCCCTACCATTTCTACTACCCAGGGCAACAAATAATTCCATGGTAAGCAGAAATTTGTCCAGGCTTTCCTTGATACCTATCCCATGGGTTCACCATCTTCTAGGAAAAGAAGTGCTTTCTAATGTTAAGCCTGAATGTGCCACCTCTGAGCTTCAGGGCATGCCCAATGTCCTGCTGTGAGATACCAAATCAAACATCTCTCTGTTTGATTTTATCAACATCCATGAATATAAGGAAGACTGAGATCACATACCTTTTCAGCCTGATTTTCCCTCTGTGAACATGTTAAGGGCTGTCAGTCTCTCCACATAGCCTTTGTCTTCCAAAACCCTGACAATTTTGTTGGCCCTCTGTTGTGTCCAGTTGACTGCCTCCATGTCTTTTTTGTATGAAGTACAGAAATGCATGTAGTATTCCAGGTTGGACTTGCCCAGGGTCTTGTAAAAAGGCAGTACTGCTTCCACTGCCATTCTGGTCATCCCATTTTGATCCACCCTAGCATTCTGCTAGCCCTCATGATAGTGGACATACACTGCTAGTCATACTTAAGCCTCTTGTTTTGTATAACCCCCAGGTATACCTCTCAACGGTTTCTGTTTTTCAGGAGCATCCCTGATTTTGTCTCATTCAGTTCCACAATCTCTTCTAAATGGGGCATTTTTGCTGCTGAACAGTACAAATTCAATGCATGAAACATGAGGCTTTAGTGTTATAAAATAGTGGCAGACTTTAGTGTGACAGTCTACTGCTTTTTTTTCTTTAGGAAAATGTTTGTCACATTAAGCCACACATTATGGCAGGCTGTAGAGTTAATACTGTCAATTTTTAAACTGTGTCCTAATTTTGTCACTTTGTCCCTGATTGCTTATGCCTTGCATTCAGTTTATAAGGGCAGGGGATTGAGAGGTATGCCCCTTGGTTTGTCTCCTCCTCCACTGTAGTAAGAGGAGCCCCATACAGTGTACAGGTCCTACCTCTGCTTTTTTCTTTCCCAAGTGTAACATCTTGCATTTCGCTAGATTCAATGTAAAGGCCTGTTTATGCAGCTAATGCACTCTATCTGCTTTTTAATGCTGCCAATTCCTGGACCACCTGAGGTGATCTTTCAGCATGTTTGCATGGCCCCTTTCAGCACCAATGCAAGCCATAATGAAAGGGACCATTAGTCTCAGGGCGGTTGGCAACTCACTACTAGGAGCTTGCAATGTGTGCCAGAGTGAGCAGTGCAGCCTGTCCTCAAACAGTAGCTGCTTAAGCAGTTCACTCCAGAAGTCATCTCTACTCCTGTACTAGTTCAGGGAGAGGGTGGAGTATGACTTACCACATTGCAGTAATTGTCTATGTGGCTGCTTTTGTCCTGTTGCAACCCACATACTCAGGTTGCTGTCGTGCAACTCTGGCTACATAAACACGCCTTAAAACTCCTGGAGTCTGATCATTCAGTTCTTTCAGGTCCTTCTGAACTTTTGATCCAACTTCAAGGGTGTTTTTTTTTTCCTTCTCATTATGCATAGCTGCTCATTGTACAACATTTGCTGTTATTAAATATGATAGTATTTTTGTAATGCTCCCTGTTCCCTACCCCTAGGATGCACTTGGATATAAGGTCTGGCTCAGAGTGCTTTTTCCAGTAACCAAATTCTTAATAAATAAACAAATAGGAGTCTACCAACCTGGTTAGCTTAGTGTCATCAGCAAATTTTAGCAGTCTGCTAGAGACCCACCTCCAGATGCAGACAATATCCCATCAGAGATTACATTACCCTCCTGCTATCTATCAGCCACAAACTAAGTTTGGGATGTGATCTTAAGTCACTGGTGTCATTTATTTATTTAGCAAGTTATTTGTAATGTTTAAGCAGAAAAGGAACTCTGAGCTGTGGCAGCTTGTTTCCAGGAGAGTATCCTGGGAGGACAGGTTACTTTGGTCTGTTACATTGTTTCATAGACAGTTATAGACAAATAAAGATTTTCATCCATCTAGTAAGCCCTGGTATACTACCAAAAGTTTCTGACTCCCTCACACACTTTCAGTACTCATGTAATTCTTTGAGTTCCTAAGTATCTCTTTGCATTTGTCCAATTTGATCTTGAAGTCTAGGAGAGATCCAGCAATAGCCATTTCCTTTGGCAGTCTGTTCCACTGGTTCACCACATTCTCAGTAAAGAAATGCTTTCTTGTGTCTTTTCTAAACTTTCCTCATGTCAATCTGAGGTTGCAGCCTTGGCTGTTTGTTTGATCCTTTCAGCTGAATCTCATTGTCATTTACCCATTTATATACTCCAAGAGTTCAAAAGGGAATGTTGGCCAGTACTGAACTTACAATAAGTGGCATAAGATCTTTACAATGGAACAAAAAACTACAATAATTCTGATTAGTATTTCATTACCCCTGTTCTCTCTCTGGGCACACTTGTCTGTTCTTGTTTGTTGCCTCCCTCATCTTTAAAAACAACTCTGTATGTAGATCCTTAGTGTACCTTTATAAATATTTCAACCAGTGACATCATCACTTAGTGTCCATTAGTGGCACCTATGCTGATTTTGCTACTTGTTGGCCTTCTACCACAATGCAAACTGAACACTTTAAGAGGCTGATCAATTTTTATGTTGATTGCACACATGCGCAAGAAACATATTGTGTCAGCTTTCTCCAAAAGCAGGTTGTGAAGGCGTGGCACTGTTGTGCCCAATGCCCCCACAGCCTGCAGAGGCTTGTCCTCTGTCCCGCAATGCCGTGGCATGCTTCTGTTGACACTAGTTCAGTCAGCATGCCACAACCTTCTAAAAAAGTAGCCACTGCAATCAGGGGTCACCTCATCATTGCAGCATCAGTCATCCGCTGCAATGACGGAGTGACCCGTCATTGCAGGCGGGATGAAACCCCTGATATTGTTTGTAAATGCAGCGGCTTGTCACCGTGTTCACAAACAATATAACCCCTCCCCAATTATGTTTACTTGTTACAATGGGGAGCCCACTCCCAGTTGTATTCTGTAACCCCCGCTTTGTTCCTGCCAACAGGGTGCCCAATCCCCATTGCCATAATAACCCCCTGTTTTGTTCCGCCGATGGGGTGCCCAATCCCATCGGCATAAGGAACCCCCCCAACCCTGTTTTGTTCCTGCCGACGGGGGTGCAGAAACCCCTGTCAGCTACTGCTTGCCCCCAAGCCTCTGCTGGCAGGCTGGGAGCCCACCCCAGTGTGCCAGATACCCCTGTGAAGGGAAAAAGTCCCCCAGAATCTTTTTTTTTTTTTTTTGCCCTGAAAAAAAGGAAACTGTCCCTCGGCACTCACCCTGCCCCACCACCCATCCACTGCAGACCCTGCCTCCCCACACCCCCCCTCACCCCATACTTACCTCTGGAGCTTGGCGCGACGATCTTCAGGGGACCAGGAACACGTCTGCACTCTTCAAAGCTGACCGCGAACTGAGGAAATGTCGGTAAGCTGTATAATGTAATAAATAGGGTTTTTTCAACTTTAGTGCATATCTCGGGCATTTTGGGGAATTTTTTCACCAAATTTTCAACATGGGGTTTTTGGGACCCCTCCTCATGAATTCTTGAACTGTCATGGTGTTAACTGGCCCCGAAAAGTGGTTTCGCGGTCACTGTGTGGAATCACCCTTCAGGGCCGATTAATGAAATGACAGTGCCAGTGTTCATGAGGTGGGGTCTCAAAAAGCCTATATTGCAAATTTGGTGGAAAACATCCAAAAAATGACTGTTTTATGAGCGTGTGTTGCGCAGTTGCTATGTACGCTCATAACTTCATGAATTTACAATATTTTCATGACAGATTTTCAATATTGACATTTTGTCACACCTCCTTGTGAGCAGTACAGCTGTCATTGTTCACATCCTGGCCAAAATGTGTTTTCACACTTCCGGTGCAGAATAGCACGGTAGCTGTGGAAAATCAGTGTTCAGGACAGATTAAGAAAATGACAGTGACACTGTTCATGAGTAGAGGTCCTAAAATGCCTATGTTGAAAATGTGGTAATGATACTCCATAAAATGACTGTGTTATGAGCCTGCGTTGCGCAGTTGGCACGCACGCTCGTAACTTCATGAATTTGTAATATTTTCACTCCAGATTTTCAACACTGCCATTTTCCCAGACCTACTTATGAAGAGTACAGCTGTCATTTTTCCCATCCTGGCCAAAATGTGTTTTCGCACTTCCAGCACAGAATAGAGTGGTTGCTGTGGGAAATCACTGTTTGGGACAGATTAAGAAAATGACAATGATACTGTTCATGCGCAGAGGTCCTAAAATACCTATGTTGAAATTTTGGTGATGATAGCCCATCAATTGACTGTGTTACAAGTGTGCATTGCGCACTTTCCACGCACCCTTGTAACTTCGCAGATTTGTAATATTGTCACACCAGATTTTCAACAGTGCCATTTTTTCACACCTCCTTATTAGCAGTACAGCTGTCATTTTTCACATCCTGACCGAAATATATTTTCACAGTTCTGGCAGAATAACGTGGTCACTTTGGGAAATCAGTGTTCGGGACAGATTAAGAAAATGACAGTTGCACTGTTCACGAGCAGAGGTCCAAAAATCTCTATGTTGAAAATTTGGTGACGAAAGTCCATAACATGACTATGTTACAAGCGTGCATTGAACTGTTTCCATGTACCCTTGTAACTTCACAAATTTGTAATACAGTCATGCCACATTTTCAACAGTGGCATTTTCTCACAACTCCTTATGAACACTACAGCTGTCATTTTTCACATCCTGGCTAAAATATGTTTTTGCACTTCTGCCAGATAATAGCACAGTCACTCTGGGACATCAGCATCTGGGACAGATTAAGATCAACCGAGTGAGAGGGGGGAGTGACCTAGCTCAACTGAGTTCTGTCAGGACTGCTGCAGATTTGTCTGTGTTCAGACAAAGGCTCTAACACAAGAGTCCAGTACAAAAGGGCAGCCTACAGCACTGGGAGAAACAGACGAGAGAGCAAGTGAGGGAGGGGGAGTGAGTGAACTCACCGAAGCGCTGTCAGGACTGCTGCAGATTTCTTTGTGGGCAGAAAAAGGCATCATTACAGGCAGGGGCCCAGTACAAAAGGACAGCCTGCAGTGGTGGGAGAAACAGTGCAAGTGAGTGAGACAAGGGGACTTAGTGAGCTCAACGGAGCTCTATCAGGACTGCTGGAATTTCTTTGTGGGCAGAAAAAGGTGCCAATGCAGGCAGGAGCATCGTACAAAAGGGCAGCTTGTAGTGCCAGGACAAACAGAATGAGCGATGAGAGAGGGAGACTGAGTGACCTCAATGGAGCTCTGTCGGGACAGCTGTGGATTTCTTTGTGGACAGACAAAGGTGCCAACGCAGCCAGGAGCCCCATAGAAAGCACAGTCTGTGGCGCCAAGAGAAACAGAATGAACGAGTGACGGAGCGGTAGTGAGTGAGCTCAACGGAGCTCTAGTGTGACTGCTGCAGATTTCTTTGTGGGCAGAAAATGCGGCAATACAGGCAGGAGCCCAGTACAAAAGGCCAGCTTGCAGCACCACCAGAAACAGAATGCGAGGGTGACAGAGGGGGAGTGAGCGAGCTCAGTGGAGCTGTGTCGGGACTGCTTCAGATTTCTTTCTGGCCACAAAAAGTCGCCAATGCATGCAGGAGCCCAGTACAAAAGGGCAGCCTGCAGCACCAGGAGACACAGAACGAGCGAGTGAGGGAGGGAGGGGGAGTCAGTGAGCTCAAATTGGATTTGTAATATTGTCACACCAGATTTTCAACAGTGCCATTTTTTTACACCTCCTTATAAGCAGTACAGCTGTCATTTTTCACATCCTGACAGAAATATGTTTTCACAGTTCCGGCGCAGAATAACATGGTCACTGTGGGAAATCGGTGTTCGGGACAGATTAAGAAAATGACAGTGGCACTGATCATGAGCAGAGGTCCTAAAATCCCTATGTTGAAAATTTGGTGATGAAAGTCCATAACATGACCGTGTTACAAGCGTGCATTGAACTCTTTCCATGCTCTCTTGTAACTTCGCAAATTTGTAATACTGTCACGCCACATTTTCAAAAGTGGTATTTTTTCACAACTCCTTATGAACACTACAGCTATCATTTTTCACATCCTGGCTAAAATATGTTTTTGCACTTCTGCCAGACAATAGCACGGTCATTCTGGGAAATCAGTATTTGGCGCAGATTAAGGTCGACCGAGTGAGAGGGGGGAGTGACCGAGATCAACAGAGCTCTGTCAGGACTGCTGCGTATTTGTTTGTGTTCAGACAAAGGCCCCAACACAAGAGCCCAGTACAAAAGGGCAGCCTGCAGCACTGGGAGAAACAGAACGAGAGAGCGAGTGGGAGTAAACGAACTCACCGAAGCGCTGTCATGACTGCTGCAGATTTCTTTGTGGGCAGAAAAAGGTGTCAATATAGGCAGGGGCCCAGTACAAAAGGCCAGCCTGCAGCGGTGGGAGAAACAGTACAAGCGAGTGAGACAAGGGTACTTAGTGAGCTCAACGGAGCTCTACCAGGACTGCTGGGATTTCTTTGTGGGCAGAAAAAGGTGCCAATGTAGGCAGGAGCCCCGTACAAAGGGGCAGCTTGCAGCACCAGGACAAACAGAATAAGCAATGAGAAAGGGAGACTGAGCGACCTTAATGGAGCTCTGTCAGGACAGCTGTGGATTTCTTTGTGGACATACAAAGGTGCCAATGCAGCCAGGAGCCCCATAGAAAAGCACAGTCTGCGGCATCAAGAGAAACAGAATGAGTGAGTGACAGAGCATTACTGAGCGAGCTCAATGGAGGTCTAGTGTGACTGCTGCAGATTTCTTTGTGGGCAGAAAATGTGGCAACGCAGGAGGAGCCCAGTACAAAAGGCCAACTTGCAGCGCCCCAGAAACGGAATGTGAGAGTGATGGGGGGGGGGGTGAGTGAGCTCAGTGGAGCTGTGTCGGGACTGCTACAGTTTTCTTTCTGGCCAGTAAAAGCCGCCAATGCAGGCAGGAGCCCAGTACAAAAGGGTAGCCTGCAGTACCAGGAGACACAGAACGAGTGAGTGAGGGAGGGGGAGTTAGTGAGCTCAACGGGGCTCTGTTGGGATTGCTGCAGATTTCTTTGTGGGCAGAAAAAGACAGCAATTCATGCAGGGGCCCTGTACAAAAGGGCAGCCTGCAGTGGCAGGAAAACCAGAATGAGCGAGTGAGTGAGCTCAACAGAGCTGTATTGTAACTGCTACAAATTTCTTTGTGGGCATAAGAAGGCAGCAACACAGGCAGGAGCCCAGTAGAAAAAGGCAGCCTGCAGTGCCGGCAGAACAGAATGAGCGAGTGAGAGAAGAGGAGTGAGCAAGCTCAACGGAGCTTTGTCGGAACTGCTGTAGATTTCTTTGCGGGCAGAAAAAGGCACCAACAGAGGCAGGAACCCAGTACAAAAGGGCAGCCTGCAGCGCCAGGAGAAACAGAATGAGTGAGTGACAGAGGGGGAATGAGCCACCTCAATGGAGCTCTGTCGGGGCAGCTGTAGATTTCTTCCTCAACAGAACAAGATGCCAATGCAGGCAGCAGCCCAGTACAAAAGAGTAGCATGCAGCACCGGGACAAACACACTGAGCCAGTGACACAGGGCCACTGAGCGAGCTCAACAGACCAACGCAATCAACATTCGGCATTGGCAAATGCTTGTTATTCGTGTAGCAGCTCATGCCAGTAGTGGTATCAGTTTCAATGGTCATTCAATGATTTTAAGCAATGATTTTACTGGCTGAAGCATTTATAATGGCACAACAGGGAATCTACACATAGAGCTGCTTTTAAAGATGAGGGAGATAGAAAAAAACAGAGCTATGCACAGAAAGAGAACAGAGGATAAAGAAATATAATGTAGAAATTATGCAGTGTTTCTGTTCCTTTTTATCTTCCACCAGAACAGCCACCAGATATGTGTGGAAAAACCTTGGTTTAACATCTGATGCAACGGACAGCACCTCAAATATGCAGAGCCCTCCCAGAGTTGCACTATGGTGTCAGTTTTATGTATTAGTCCATGTCCCTTTGATAGCCTAAAACCCATGGCATTGCACTCTTGTGCCGTCAGATGTGGGCATGCTTCTTGGACAGGTTGTCTTCTCTTTAGGCCAGGATTTCCTCAAGTGGGCCATGGCAGCCCAGCAGTGCTGAGCCAACACTCCACAGATGCAATCAGCTGTCATTGAGGGAGTTTAGACTGGTAACAGTAGAGGAGGTGACTGAGGTGATTTCTGTGTTGCAACCAATCTTTTGCAAACTGGATCCAGGCACAGTGTAACTACTGGTGACAGCTGATCCCAGTGTTCACCAGAATTGTCCAGTGCTACTTGTCAGAAAGGGGTCTTCCCAGTGGCATTGAAAAATGCGCTGGTGAAGCCTCATCTGAAAAAGCCATCGCTGCACCCAGATAATCTGGTGAATTGCCAACCTGTCTCTAACCTACCCTTTTTAGGTAAGGTCATTGACAAGGTGGGTGCATTGCAACTTGAGACACACTTCATAGCCTACAACATCTATGAGCCACTCCAGTGCAGATTTAGGCAAAGCACTGAGACTGTACTGGACAGGGTGCAAAATGACAATGACCTTCTCAGGACAAGGGCAGAAGGAGAGCAGTCAGTGCTCATTCTCCTTGATCTCTCCTCAGCTTTTGATGCTGTAGGCCATGGGATGTTGCCAGAGGCTGAGAGAATATGAATGGCTCACTGTCAAAGCCATCTGCCGGTTTGAGTCCTACCTGAGGGACAGGATACAGAGAGTGGTGTTGGGGAATTTCTTCTCATGCCTAATGTCACTTCCTTGTGGTGCTCCCCAGGGCTCAGCCCTCTCACCCATGCTGTTTTCAGGGTATATGTTGCCTCTGGGAGGAATCATAAGTTGTGTGGGCTGGGACTTCACTGCTATGCAGATGATACTCCACTGTACCTGTCTTTTGCACCTTGAATAGTGGGTGCAATGGATGTGCTTAAAAAGTGTATGGCTGTGATCCAAAACTGAATGTCATTGACCTGGTTAAGACTCAACCCAGCTAAGATTGACATACTAATAGTTGATCCAGGCCATAGGGGGAGAGCAGCAGCTGCTCAAAAGGAGACTGGGCTTTGTCTCAGCTAATTAAAGCTTTTGGCTACCACAAAGGTGAAAAATCTGGGGGTTATTCTGGATGAAGGACAGACACTTGAGACTCAGGTATTGGCTGTAGCCTGGAGTGACTTTTCCCATCTAAGAAACATCAACTGGATTAATCTCTTACCCCCAGTGATCTGATGACTCCGGTGCATATATTTGTGATGTCTGAGCTTGAGTATGGCAATGCTCTATACTTTGGGATCAGTGGAGGTATGTTACAAGGCTTGTAGCTGATGCAGAACACTGTGGTTAGACTACTGACCAGCCTTTCCAGGACCTGTCACGTGTCTCAAGGCACAAGGGAATCATAGTGGAAAAGAAGGTGGAAAGGAGGAAGAGTAGTAGATAAAGTGGGGTCTGCGGTAACAATATAGATAGGGAAAAAAGGAAGACTAGGTGGGCCAAGCGGTCCTTAGCTGCCATTAAATTCTATGTTTCTATGTCCCCAGCACTGTGTGAATTGCATTGACTGCCAGTGAAGTGATGTATCTCCTTTAAAGTTGGGTTATGAACTTATAAGGCCCTACATGAATTGGGTCCTGGCTACCTGATAGATCTTCTGCACCCTTATGTGCCCTTGCATTCTCTCCACTCTTCCAGGGTGGGCCTCTTCACTGCACCAATGGCAAGCCTTAAAATGTTGGGAGACTGGGCATTCAAGGTGACTGGTCCAGTGTGGAAATCCATCCCAAGAGCCATCAGAGAGACTCCCTCAGTGAAGGCCTTTAATGGGGGTCTAAAGACACATTTTTTCTGCCAAACATTTGGGGACTGATGGTTCCTATTATGTACTGATTTCATTCCAGCTGTGTCTTATTCATTTATTATTTATTTATCATTCTGAAGTACATTGTGTATTTGTGCATTTAATTTTTGTCGGTCTTTTCAGAGAACTGTAACATGCCCTGGGCTTCTGGGAAAGGGTGCTATTATAAATAAACATTTACTTACTTTTTAATACTTTTCTAACTCGTACAAAGTACCTACAAAGCCACTAACACTAAAGCATGACAAGTAACTTCCTCACCACTAAGCAATCAGACTAAAACGGCCGTGGACTGATACAGCCGTCTAGAACTCCAATACATTCTAATTCTGTCAGCAGTCTAAGGGTTAAGTTAGGGATTCATGAGGAAGTTTTTCTAGTCATGTAAGTTACCTTTACTATTATATTTGATTGTCCTGTGAGTCTGTACTCCACAGAAGATCACTGGCTGAAAAATTATCAAAAAACTCTTGATATGACAGAGAGCAAAACACTACGGGCAGGATTCACAACGAAAGTCAAAAATCCCGCAGCTGCGGGAAAAAGGCCTGCAGCACTGCAGAAATGCAGATGCGTGATATTCTTAAAGAAAATTTGAGCAGGTGCGAAATTCCGTAAAAATCCCAGCAGTTGCGGAAATCCAGCAGCTGCAGAAATTGAGCAGGTGCTGAAAATCCATAACTGTGGATCCACAGCTGCAGAAATGGTTTAGGAGGCACAGCATCAGTGAAACCTAACTAGCTGGAGTGGCAGACTTTAACATTTCTGCCATAGCATGAAGCTGAAAGCACCCACAGAGAGACCAGTAACCAGTTCCTCAACTGGAACCACTGCAGCACCATAGGTACCAGCAATACCATGGCACCACAGTGGCTGACTGCCGCCACTGCTGGTCCTCCCTCCCTGGGGTGTTCCTGTTGCCTGCAGGGGTAGCATTTTCTGCAGGCTGGTCAGGGTCTACTGCCTGTGGGGCTCCGTCATGGGTGGCACTGGATCTGGTGGTTGTTGCTTGTTGCCATATCATGGCAATGTGTGCTGTTGTTGCTGTATCATCAGCCACTGCTATTCTCACTGGGATGGTATTACCTGTGCCTCACCTGCACCTTAATTGATTCCAATTGTTGGGGCACTACTGCAGTTTGCTGAAGAAGAGTTACACCTCATTCCACTATGTGTAAAATTTTTTCTGCAACTGGGGAAAAAAAAACTGGTTGTGAATAGCCTTTCAGGGGATGTGCCTGACTTATCTCACACCTTTTTTTCCTCAGAGACTTCTGCTGCTGCACTTTTTTCCACATTCTGTAGTGTTTTTTTTCCACAGC
The DNA here is from genome assembly GCA_016271365.2 of Neoceratodus forsteri. Taxonomy (NCBI): domain Eukaryota; kingdom Metazoa; phylum Chordata; order Ceratodontiformes; family Ceratodontidae; genus Neoceratodus; species Neoceratodus forsteri. The sequence goes on along the minus strand of CM028133.1, from coordinate 589,272,323 downwards.
TGCGGAGGGTTTTCTGAATAGCACTCAGTGCAACTTCCCCTTTGTTTCCATAGCTACGGCAGTTTTGGGGACTTAGGGAAGGTTTTGCACCTTCAGAAAGCTTTGTGAATCCAGCCGTATGACTTTGCCTAATACAGTTTTCACAACTCAAGAAAGTCTTTTTACCTAATACACAATTTCAGAGGGGGCTTACGTTTACATCTATCTAACTTTATATACGAGAGGGCTAAAACTCAAAGGTGGTTCAGTGGCTTGCTCAAGGTCACCCAGTAAGATGGTAAGTATCATAGGATTCTAACCTGGATTTTCCAGGATCATAGATTAGTGCTCTGCTTGGCAGTTACAGTGATATGCAGGCAGTTTGTCTTCAGTGTATGCTAGTGGTTAGAGTGAAAAGCTGTAAACCTGAAGACACAGGGTTGTGTTCACTCACCGCCACCTACTCACTCCATGACCTTTATTGAGTTGCATAATCTCCTTGTGCTTAACCCCTCCCCCGTCTCTGTGATTTAGCTTACTGAGCTTTTCTTAGTTATCCTCAGTGTTATGTAAATTCCCTGTTCTTGACTAATGCAACTATTATTAGTTTGTAAAGCACTTTGGAATAAATGAAATATGGACTGTACTCTATAAAAAGGAATTCCATTTCTCTACCCTCCACAAACATAGCCTGAGGGGGCTACCTTCAGTTGTCTGTACTATGGCCAGCTTTCTAGAGAACCATTTAAGTCCATATAAGTGAGACTGAAGGGGGAGGATGGGGGCCGCTTGGAGGATGACAACAGTAAAGCTGACACACTGAATAGGTATTTCTGCTCAGTCTTTACTGAGGAAGAGGTGGGTAATGGGCCTGAAGGGAGTATAAGGGGTGGGAATGGTACAGAAATGGACACAAGTCTCTCTTCACAGGAAAGGGTCCTGAAGGAACTGGAAGGAATAAGAGATGATAAAGCAATGGGAAAAGATGGGGTGCACTCCAGGGTCCTAAAGGAACTAATAGAGGTGGTGGCTGAACCTCTGGCAATCAAGTTTAGCCAATCACTGGAAACAGGAGAGGTACCCAAAGACTGGAGGACAGCAGATGTAGTCCCCCTTATACAAAAGTGGGAATAAAGAGGAAGCGGAAAACTACAGACCAGTCAGCCTGACCTCAGTAATGGGTAAGATCATGGAAGCACTACTGAAGGAGAGATTGGATGAACATCTGGTTGCCAATAAACTACAGGACCCAAGGTAGCACGGTTTCACGGGGGGGGGTCATATCAGACCAACCTCATTGAATTTTTTTGACTGGGTGACAAGGGAGGTGCATCAGGGGAGTGGAATGGACATGGCCTATTTGGACTTCAGCAAGGCCTTTAACACTGTGTCACATAGAAGGCTATTACACAAACTGGAGAATATGGAAGGGGCAGGACAGTAGTGTGGTGGGTAGATAACTGGCTGGGTGGCAGGACACAGAGGTTGGTGGTAAATGGCTGTCACTCCACAGAGGGAAGAGGGACCAGTGGGGTACCACAGGGATCAGTGCTGGGACCAGTCCTATTCAACGTCTTCATCAGTGACATTGCACAGTACCCAGAAGGCAGAATTTACCTGTTCACTGATGACATGTAGCTCTGTAACAGAGTGGACACACCAGAGGGTGTGGACAGAATGAGAGGGACCTGCAGAAGCTTGAAGAATGGTCAAGGGTTTGGCAGTTGAAATTCAATGCAAAGAAGTGCAAGATCATGCATATGGGGTGAAAAACCCTGGAACAACATATCAGTTGGGCGATGAGGATATAGCATGCACCAAGCAGCAAAGGGACCTTGGGGTTATCATCTCTGATGACCTCAATGTAGGGAAACAGTGTGACCAGGCAGCAGGTAAAGCAAATAGGATGTTGGGATGCATAGGCAGGGGCATCACTAGCAGGAAATGTGAGGTCATAATTCCACTATACAAGACACTAGTGAGGCCCCACCTGTAGTACAGTGCACAGTTCTGGAGACCTTACCTACAGAAGGACATAGAAAGGGTACAGAAGGTTCAGAGGAAGGCAACAAAGATGGTACAGGGATTGCATCACAAGTCCTATGAGGACATATTGAAGGACTTGAATATGTACTCCCTGGAGGAGAGGAGGGAAAGAGGTGATATGATAGAGACATACAAGTACCTTACAGGGAGGAACAGGGTACAGGAATACACTATTTTACAGCAAAAAAGATGTTCCAGGACTGGAGGACATGGGATGAAGTTGGAGGGAGGATGATTCAGAGGAAACATGAGGAAGAACTTCTTCACAGAATGGGTGATGGATAAGTAGAACACCCTGCCAGAGGAAGTGGTGGGGGCTGAAACAATCATGGGGTTTAAGAATGCATGGGATAGACATAAGGGAATTCTGGAGGTCAGGGATAAGGGGCAACAGACTTTTAGGAAAACAGAAAGTGAACTTACAAGCTCAAATGGGCAGACTGGGTGGGTCATAGGCCCTTATCTGCTGACAGTGTCTATGTATCTATATATCTATGAATCTGTACATGTTTGCACAGTATATGGCCAATTTGAATCTTGGGTCCTGCATTAGCAGACATTACTAGCAACAGTAACCATGTTGGTTGAGGACCAGTGATCAGAGCATTGGCTTAGACAGACTGAACATGAAGATATCCCTATAATTAAATAGTTAGATCCAGAAGGCAACCTGGGACGAAATGTAATCCAGTTCGTGGTTTACCATGTCTGGTGCCCATTTCCAAGGGCACTACAGAATTTAGTAGGCAGATGGGCTTGACAGCCACCGAGGTTCGTCCAACTCGGGTGGTGTTTTGCAATGCTAGGTCCATCAGAAACAAGACGGGCATTATTGTTGACCTTGTTGGCTCAGTGGACCTGGCTTGCATCACCAAGACCTGGCTGGATGAAAATCCAGGCCCCATGTTGGAGATCATGACTCCGGCCGGGTACTCGGTGATACACCACCCAAGATTGGACCGCAGGGGGGGGGGTCACAGTCTGTTTTAAGACTGAATTGGGCCTCATGAGTGTGGTAGTGAGGGAGACTGAGTCCTTTGAGTGTACAGTGGTAGCGGGTGTAGGTGTTCAAAATCGTACTCATCTACCATCCACCCGGTGATGGGAAACGCTTCCTGCAGGAAGTGGCAGACTTCATCGTCGATATGTCATTTGAGTTGCCCAGATTATGGTTCTGGGTGACTTTAATGCCTGGGTCGACGATGAACTCTCACAATTTGGTAATCATTTCCTTCATTTAATGACTTCTTTGGGCCTTACACAGGTAGTTTCCACCACTATCCATAGATCTGGACACTCCTTGGACTTAGTCTTTCTCCTAAGGATTGATACTTTTGATTTGATGGTGGAACCAGTCACTTGGTCAGACCACTACACTGTGAGGTTCAGTTTTTGCACCCCCCTGAGAAGGCCTACCCCTGTGGAAATGGTTAGGTACTGCCCCTTTCCGAGATATTACTTCTCAAGGCCTTGCAGCGGTCCTTGACCTCTTGTCCCCCGTGTTGGAGAGCAGTAGTCCAGATACCCTAGTGGCAGCCTATAATATGGCTGTTATGGTGGCTCTGGATTCTATTGCTCTAGTTCATGTACGCCCTTTATCCCTTCACCCCAAGTCCCCTTGGTTTTATGGGATGTTAAGGGAGATGCGGAGACAGGGGTGAAGGCTAGAGCATTGCTGGTGCAGATCTGCCCTTGATACTGACCACCTTAGATTGATGTACCATTATTCTGTCTACCAATCTGCAATTACCTGTAAGAAGGCAGAATTCCTGTCCAGGGAGAATGCAGTTGCTAGGAACAGACCGGCTCAGCTTTTTTGAACGGTAGACAGACTGTGCAGCCCGGCCTATCTGTAGGTTCGGAAAGTCTTTTCACAATTAGAGTGCAAGGAGCTTGCTCGTTTATTCACAAATAAGGTGGCCAACATCAGGGTCAATCTGCGTCCAGCAAACTTTAAGGGGGATGCTGTCAGACAATGTGAGTACACAGAACCTCCATTTTTTTGGAGTTCCTTCAGTCGACCTGACTTTGTGGATGTCATGAGGATCATCCATAGTGTACACCCTACAAGCTGTAGTTTGGATCCTGGAGCAACCTCTCTATTCTTGGGTTGTAGTGACATCATTTGTCCAATCCATGTGTGAATAGTCTGGTGCTCCTTGGAGATGGATGAGTTTCCTAGCTGCCTGAAAGAGGCGGTGATGACACGTCTTTTGAAGAAAGCTACCTTGGACCTGGACTGTTTCACTAACTACAGACCGATCTCAAACCTACCCTTTATTGGGAAGGTGATTGAGAAAGTAGTGGCAGTCCAATTGGAAGACCATTTAACCATCCATGACATCTACGAATCCTTCCAGTCAGGTTTTCTTAAAAGACATAGCACAGAGACTGCACTGGTTTGGGTGCTTAATGATCTTCTGAGGGTGAGAGATCAGAAGAGGCATTCTATTCTAGTTCTTCTTGATCTCTCATCAGCCTTTGACACCATGGATCACTTGGTGTTGATAGCACGCCTGAGGCAGATTTGTGGAATATCAGGAATCATCCTTCGATGGTTCACCTCATTCCTCACCGGGAGATCACAAAAGAGTTGTGTCTGGGTTTTTTTCCTCAAGCCCAACTCCTTTGTTGTGTGGGGTGCCTCAGGGTTCAATGCTGTCTTCCATGTTATTCGCGGTGTATATGCTGCCCCTCGGAGACATTATAAGACTGTATGTGCTGAGGTATTACTGTTATGCAGATGATATCTAGCTATACCTGTCTTTTGCCCCCGACCAGGGTGGAGCTCTCTCTGTGCTTAACAACTGTCTGAAAGAAATCCAGGACTGGATGGACTCTAGTTGGCTGAAGTTGAACTCAGAAAAGGCAGACCCTGGTCGTCAGATAGAGGGGTCATCTGTTGGTGCGCCCTCAGGAATTTTTCATGGCGGCGTTTCACTCCCAACCTCTGAACAGGTGCATAACCTGGGGGTCATCTTGGATGACAGACTGACACTACAATCACAAGTGTCAGCAGTTATCAAGAATTCCTTTTACCACCTTAGGAATATCACCAGAGTTAGCCACCTCATTCCGTCTGATGCATTACCAACGTTGGTCCACACCTTTGTGTCCTCACGTTTAGACTACTGCAACTCCCTGTACTTTGGACTTTCTGGGGTTGAAATCCGCCACCTTCGGCTAGTGCAGATTGCTGCAGCCAGGGTTCTGACTCGGACAAGTAGGTCCTGTCATATTACCCCAGTGCTGCGTGAACTGCACTGGCTACCGATACGGTGGCAGATCGCCTTTAAAGTCAGTTTACTGACTTTCAAATCCCTAAATGATCAGGGTCCAGCCTATCTGAAAGAACTTCTGGTTTCTTATTGCCCCAGCCAATTGCTTTGCTCGGCCAGTGAGGGGTTGCTGGAGATTCCAAGAGTGAGTCTTAAATCATCAGGTTGTAGAGCTTTTTCTTATGCCGCACCCACTCTTTCGAATTCTCTACCACACCGGTTATGGGAGTGCACCTCCATGGAGGAAATTAAGAGGGATTTAAAAAAACATCTTTTTCAAATAGCTTTTTTGGAGCATTGATTCTATTTGAGATTGTTGATCATACTGTGATTTTATTGTGCTTTTATACAGAATTTTATTGTTTGTGTCATTTTATTGTGTACAGTCCTTGGCAACTGAAAGGCACTTTATAAATAAATTTATTATTATTATTATAATAAATGAAGAAAAATCTTGAACATTATTTAGCAATTTGAATTCTGTATTTCAACACTGAAGTAGCATTACATAAGTATCCACCAAATTGACATTGACAAATACAATGTTGCTAAAACACTTCCATGGATTTTGTCTGCAGAATTCTGTCAGAAGTGCAATTCTGCAGTTCTGAAAGTGGAATGTTAACTACAGAATTGTTTTCTGCAGTTTATTTAAAATGCAGGTTCTTTTTCAGGCATGGAGTCATAATGTAGCAAGACATTATGCCACATGGCAAAATTGCTTTGCCAATACAGCGCGATATTGCCATGCGGCATAATTCTTTTTTCTATGGGGGCTCCGGCCCATACCCCCCTGTTATGGGGGCTGCACACCCTGGACCTCCCCCATAAAAGATTCTCAACTCTGGGGGGGGGGGTGTCCAACTCAGGAGTGCACAAACTATGAAAATAATAAAATGTCTGGGACCGGGGAATCAAACCCAGTCCCAAACTCAGGGCCTGGGTTCCTACTGCTGTGGCTTAGTCCAGTGAGCCATGACAGCTGCTCAGTGGAACCCACTCCCAGCAGAGGTCTTCTTCTCTGTTTGGGAGTGTGTGAATAGTGCAATACCACATACAGTAGTATACGTGGTATTGCACCATTTGCTGTCCTGGATACCACTCTTTCAGGTTAGCTCTAATGTCATACGCTATTAAGCGTATGACATTATGACCCAGTAGGGTTTTTCCATAAGCTGATTGCATAAGTCATGGCATATTATTCTGAGGTTTACATATAAATGCTTTATAGAATTCTGCAGAATCGAGAAAAATTCTGAAAAGCATTTTGACAGTCGTTTTGCCATTACACATGAATTCTACTGGTGGATTTCCACACAGCTGTAGTGACAATTTTCATTAATTTCTCAGATGCGTACTGGATACAATATCTGATGCCTCATTTGAATGAATTTAGATTTAATGCCCTCAAAATGCATTTCTTTGCCAGTTTCTTAAACATTGTACATACAGTACTGTAGTTATTGTCCTTTTTTAATGTTCTTTAATTTGTAGATACTGACCTTAACACATTCAGTTTCATTAAATGGAGGGCAGTTGATGGGAGATGAAATCAGAATTGGTCCTGACACTGTATTGACACAGTTATATCGAACACAGTTGGAAGTCCAAGAAGTACCAGGCTGCATAAAGTTAGCAAAATATTTCATTAGTGATGTAAAGCTTATAAGTGATTTTAGAGAGAATTAATATTAAATATGTTCAGATAAATAGCAGCGTATAATTCTCCATTTTACATTTTTGTCTTACATATCTATACCAGTTGTGCAGCTTTATAACACAAGCTCTATTAGGTCTGTGCGAATCTCTAAAAGTTCTACCTTGTGAACTTTCTGACTTGAATCCCTAAAAGTTCTACTGGGTTCTATCCAGTTCTACCAGGTAGAACTAGGTGAATCTGGTTCTACCATGTTTAACCAGGTGCCAGATACAGCCAGGTTCTACAAGGTACAGTCAAGCTCCACCATATATAATTAGGTTCTGCAATATATAACCAACTTCTACCTGATTCTACTGTTTGAGAAAGTATGAGTAGTATTAAGTAAGGTATGTTTCACAAGGGTCACAAAGTGCTGCTACTCTTTTTTTTACCACACACGGTTAGACATAAAGGCTCCAAAACATTTTATTCCTGTCTTCCCATTATGGTAAAGGTGATTGTTTCTAATTAAATATTTTAATAGCAAACAGTGAGTGCATTGAGGTACAAAACACAGGGAAATGTATTTCCAAACAGGTTAATATAGCACTAGTGGTTTGATCGAATGTGTACACAAGAGAATCATTTTAAGTGTATAATAGAGTGAAACATTACACAGCTGCCGGGAGTACAAACACCACAAAATTTAGTTCCAGACGGGTTAGCAAAACATAAGTGGGTGCACTGAGTTAATCAGTGAAAACACAGAAAATATGACCCCATACAGTTCAATAAAGCACTAATGGGTGTGTTGAGTGTGAAAACAGAAAAATAATCTCAAGTGGGACTAGAACACAACACTACACAGCTGCAGTGAGTGCTAACACTGGGAAATTTATTCCCAAGCAGATCAACAAAGCACTAGTGGGTGCATCAAATGTGGGCGCAAGAGAATAATCCTAAATATTATTTGCAGCATGTAACTAAAGTGCAGAGCATACAATGTTTTCTGTCCTGAGGTACAAATTCAAGAAGAGTTTGGTGGAAGGAACTGCTGACTAGTAGGCAGGTGCTGCAGCTAACAGAAAAAATAAATTGTCTTCTTGGCATTTTATTTATTAGCAATTGCACTTGCAGCTTGTAATAAAAATTTTAAGCCAGCAAATTACCCACTCCCTAACTTAGTGTAATGGCTGACTATTGGATCTGGTATAAACTTTGAAATGACACCTTTACCAAGCTGCTCCCAATCTGAGACTGTTAAGAAAGAGTGAAAAACCAGACCAGTCTTTTGTGATAATTTTTTAAAATTAATTTTCTCTCTCAGTTTTTCTGTGATCCTGTTCTTCAAAATTTATTTGACTTTAAGTTGCAACAGTCAGTCACACTATGTGACTAATAAATCTTAGTCTCTAGCAGCTGCTTGTGTTTTGTTTTTTTCACTTTCAGGCTGTTAAATACTTGTGTTGTGGAAGGGAGAGTGTAAAGGGTTTACTTTTGTAGTAATACTACACAAAGACAGCATAGCAGCATTCAGCCTGCCCTATACTAATTGTGGCCCACACCCACACCATACACTGCTCTGAGAGTTATATTACACTCATTTTTCCCTGTGTCAAATTATATTTTTGTTTCATAATTTAGTGTATTCAGGCTGGAAGTGGCTGGGTAAGGTTTCTTTGCCCTGTTATACAGCAGCACACAAAATCAGCCTCCTCAGTCTGGGCAGTCACTGATTAATAATAGAGGAGCCATCTAGTAGAGCAGAGACTGCCCCCCCCCCCCAAAGTTTAAGTGTTTTCCCTTCTTTCCAAGTCCTTGACTGCATATCATTTTTTTTATTTTGCTGCCTACTATACTATAATTTATTAGTCTCTAAGGATCCCTAGCTGCCAAAATCCTTTGACTGAGACATTGAGAAATGCATCTACAAGTACGAGGAGATGGAATGCTAAACTACTGCTTCTTCCCTCTGCAACAAGTCTTGTCCGCACTTTGGGAGAAAATGGTATGAGTACATGTATGAAAGTATGGCTGATGGCCACCCATATGGGTCTCTGTATTGTCATCCAGTACCCGGTCATCTTAAGGGATGGTGGGACAGACTGACATACTAATAACAACCAATCACCCACTGGTTTCTTTAACTCTCCATTCCTTCCAAGTGACAGTCTCGCAGGGTTAAACAGCATGACCAGCAGCTGCATCAGAGAACAAGAAGGACACAGCAGAAACAGCAAAGCATGTGAGGGAAAGTGGTATGCATTTGCTAGTATGTTTTCTCAGGCGCGTGCCAAAGTTTGTAAAATTCATTGATTTTGGTTAAATGTTCATGCACAGGTGAACTAGAGTGAACAGGGAGGTTCAACCTTTTTAACAGGATGGTTGAACTCAATCCAAACCTGTAGCCCTAAGCTCTATCAATGTGAGCTGTCTTAACAGTACTACAGGGTGTTGATCTGCTCTTCTTTCATTCCAACCACTTGATCCAAGGGAGATTGCTCTAAGGAAGCTTACGGAGCAGTAAACGGTAGTGGAATCTCAACCCTCAGCCTATGTTTAGGTAGCTCCCCACATGAATACTGGAACTATTTTACAGTACCCATGAGGAATTTAGGTAGTGTGAAAAATGGTACACTCAGTTGTTATTAAGCAAATTGCCTCAGTTGTAAAGTGTATGAAATAGTTCAACTCCTGATTTTCAACAAAATACAGTAAGTACCATATCACTGAGTTTTGACATCCCAAGGACTGATACTGAAAGTAAAACCCTTTTCTTCATTTAGTGATAGAAACACTGTGATGCTAAGCTAAACAGCCTATACTAACTTAAAATAAAATAAAGATCATAGTGTTCCTACTACTCCTCTACTGAGCCTGAGCTGACTGCTGAAGCTAGGAAGGAAGACTCTGAGGGCAAAGATCCAGTGGTGGAATGGAGACAGGAGTAACTGCTCAAGTAGAGCTTGTTGTTTCAAGCACTGGTCAGGCCCAGAGTTAGATAAGGTAAGGGAGAGCCTGGGGAAGGCCAGTAACAGTGAAGCCAGATATGGCAGTAACGCAACTGGCACTAGCACTGGCATACATGACAAGGCCATGGGGAGCCAGCTCAGAGAAAGTGAAAACCTATCCACTCAGCCAGACGTAGCATGGCTCACAGACTAGAGAACAAAAGTGCAAGTAAGAGAATGTATAGGTTGTGCCAATGAACTTGTACATATAATACAAATAGAAATGTTGGGAACATGCTTTTACTATTGCCCTTGTTAAGGACTTGCACACGTTAACCTCTCAAGCCCCATTTATTAACTTTAAGGATTGTCTGTCTCTCTGGCATTAGAGTTACTTTTTCTACCTGCAGAATATTTTGCATGTGTAGTGAGGCCGAGGCACACCTGAAGATGAGTGACTGTTTTCACCATGGACATGGTGAGTAGGGCTGCAAGTCAGTCCATGATAGAGCACATAGAGCAGCTTTTCTTTTAACATGTGGCGGTGTATGTATCAAGCATGTTATATTGTTTTAATTGTGGATATTGCAAGCAAAATGTTAATCTTCTATAATTACTGTGTAGGTTATTCATGGTACTACTTACCTGAAAATTGACAACAGTTCCATTATCCATGTTGTAAACACAAGATACATTTTTACATGTTCCACAGCAAGATGTTAGATCAGTCGAAGGTTCATAGACTTGGTTCTATAAAAATAATTAAATATGCTCATTTTCTATCTAACCAATGGAAATCAAGGTATGCATCAATACAGTGATCTAAAAGTCATCTCATTAGAGATTCCAGTTTTTCTGTGATGCACCTTACAGCTGTAAAGAAGGATGTACAAACTCACAAAAAAAACATTAGTACTGGACATGAACACAGTTAGTTTAAAATAGAATTATACAGAACTACAAAGGAAGAATCAATTATGGAGTTAAGCAACCAAAAACTGGAGTGCCTGTTTAAAAGGCAACCTCTATTGTCAGGTGTCTCCTGACTTGAAGGTGGCTAGACAAGAAGCAGAGGCGAGAGGGAGTGTTGGAGGAAGTTTTGGAAGAGGGGGTGAGAGAGGCAGGGGAGTTGAAGGAAATTACAAGAATGTGGAGAGTAAGCTCGGCACAAAAAGGGGTGGGCCTAGAAGGAAGAGAAGGAACTGGGTGAAGGAGTACTCCATGAAAGGACGAGGTTTAAAAGTGGGAGCAAGATTTTGCTCCCCTTTCATATTTGCTATTCCAGTAATGGACCTGGATGAAAAGAAAGGGGCTCAAGGGGTTCTGGGCTGGGAGGAGAAAGGAACTGAATAAAGATAAAAGGGGCCCAGGAGTAATGGGCCTGGATAATAAGAAAGGGGCCGAAGCAGTAATAGACCAGGACAAAAGGAAAGAACACTGACTAGGTGTGCACCTAGATCATGCTGGCACCTCAGGGTTTACAACCAGAGGGCAGTAAGGTAGATTGGGTGTGCATCCAACTGCAATGGAGAATAAGTAATGTAATCAAATGATGTTTTTTTTATGTGAATACAATGTATAGATGCAGTGAAAGAAAAGGCTGTAAGAAAGACGTAAGATTTTAATAACGACGTCGACCGAGCATCCAGTGTGAATGGTTTGCGTGTATTATTTCAGGGGAAGGGATCCCATAACACCATATATTCAGCTGGATAAACATAGATGGAGCTAGACAGATACACAGAAAGACAGATAAATAGATGAATGAATACTGTACATAAAAATATTTGTGTGTGTGTACATTATTCAAATGTCTGTTATCTTATTGGTACATTTTGTATAGCCACATCGGAATAGATGTAGCACAAAATGCTGAGACCAAGCAAAACATAAGGTCTACTTAGTTATTTATTTCTACAGAATTGATACTTTTAGATGTAGGTCTTATTCAGTTTATTGGACACTGTCATCTATTAGCTGATTTCTTTAGCGTCCTGTCAAAATGGCTGATTAAGCCATACAGAGGAACAGCTTCTGCATATGAAGTGCCAGCTAGACATCAAGGTATAATTTTAGCTTTTTTGTACATTATTGTTATCTTTTTGATGACCTGACTGAAATCTCAGCTGACCGCTTTTACAGTAAGGCATGTGCATGTTAAACATGGCACTGAAGTACCGAAAAACTCATGCTTTTCTGTGTTTGATATTTTCCAAGTACTATGTTTAAAAGCATTTTCTATTAGTATCCAGTGTTCTGAGTGGCAGTAAGTAGTTCATTAAAAAGAAACAAAAAAAACCTGTAACATAAGTAATTTTATGTGCAAAATGAAAGCCGTGACTCCAGGCATTCAAATTAGTGGTGGCACTAGTGCTCATGGTCAGAGTCATGGCTTTACATTTTAAACAAAAATTACTTATGTTATAGCACTCATTTTTTTTAATGAACTACTTACTGGCACTCAGGACACTGGATGCTATCATAAAATGCCTTTTAGGCACATCACTTGGAAAACATCAAACTCAGCAAAGCACAAGTTTACTTGCACTTTGACGCCATGATCAACACACACACCTTAAGAACAGTCCACTGGGGTTTCAGTCAGGCCAGCAAAATGATGAAAATAAGGTAAAACAAAGCTAAAATTATACATTGTGGTCTAGCTGGCACTTTATACACAGAGGGCTGGATATTCAAACTGCGCCATTCTGTGGCGCAAGCCCTTGCGCTGCTCAAAAAAGTTGCGCTGGGGTGTGGCCGGGGCGATATTCAACGGAGTTATGCTATTGAGCAACTCCTTTGAATATCGCCCCCTGGCCACAGCCACTGTGCATGGTGCACTGGAACTTGCGCCACTGCAAGTGGTCAGAGTGGAGCATTCAAGATGCGGTGACGCAAGTTCCATTGCGCCATGCGCAACTTTCCGATATTCAAAAGGTGACATGCAAATGGGGCCATAATTCATGCAAGGCATGGGGGGGGGCATTTGCATCTACCTACGGCCCCATTTGCATACCATTAGCATGCAGGTGCACCGATCCCCGACAACTTGCGCCTGGCGCCCTGCCATGCAGCAGCAGCCATCAGGGACCGACGCCCCCTGCAGCCCGATCGCGGGTATGAAGTAAATCCCCCCCCCGACTGGCCCGATCACGGGCATAATGTGAAAGAACTCCTCCCCACTGGCCCGATCATGATCAGGCCAGTGGGGGTTCACTATCATGTTTCGCGAGGCGGCCAGTCGGGGGTTCATACCGTTATGCCCACAATCGGGCCAGTCGGGGTTCATTACTGTTATGCCTGCGATCGGGCCAGTGGGGGAGTGAGATCTGCTTATGATCGGGCTGCGGGGGGGGCACAGGGAACAAGTGGAGGGCCACCCACAGGTAGCAGCTGCTGTGTTGCGCCCTGCAATACAGCAGCTCACCTGTGGGTGGCCCTCGACTTACTCCTTTTTTTTTGGCTCAAAGTTGTTCAGGCACAGGTAGGGGGTTGCGCCTGCACAGCTCTGCATAGCCGGGCTGAATATCGGGCTGTGCAGTTTATGCATGGTTCTTCCCCCTCCGGTTGAGCATGCCTTCATTAGCATTGCGCTGTTGCTCAGCATGACTTGGGGGGCACAACTGCCTCCTGCTGAATATCGCAGAATGGTGCAATTTCAGACTTGTGCAGGCGCAACCCTATTGCGCATGGCGCAACCCTTTTGAGTATCCAGCCCAGAGGCTTTTCCTAAGTATGGCTAAATTAGTCATTATGACAGCACACTAAAACAACAGCTAAAAGTTGACCGTGTCCCTTTAAGTAAATTTAGTCACTACAAGTGTCTGAAATGCATTTGTATTCCATGTAAAATTCTTGCTCAGTGTAAGGTTTCGATCTGTAGAGGATGCAGAGGTGCAAAGTGAATATTTCTGCCTCAGATTGAAAGTGGAGATCACATACTGTAATGCTCCTTAATGACAACAACAGCAATCAAATGTGCTATAATGAAAAACATTTGCCACTGTCAAGTGAATTCGTACAAGGTATATGTAATCCAAACTGGTGTTTCTACACATTTCCCTATTTGAACACCTTCCTATGGACAACCTATTTAGGAGGCCTAGCTTTCCTGATACCATTGCTACAGCAATAAATAAGGTGGCCTTTGTCTTGAACTCTATTTTAAAACAGCTTTCAGCATGTTGCATTTATTTGCATGCAAATTAAATGAAGAGTAAGAACAGAATATGATTAAAACCCCAATGAAGACATGAGTTCCTTACTGGTTCACATTGTGCTGTACAGTTTGTTGTTGTGACAGCAATCTGATAGTAGTTTGTAACTGGATCAGTTTTGTATGTACACTGTACAGTATGGCAAACATCACTTGGTTCATGTTCAACAAGGGTCTGTCCTGGTCGTAGCACACCACTTTCACCATATAGACAAACCTGATCTTTTGCTAGAAAAAAAAAAAAATAAAGCATTGGTGACAGTGCAGTACCTAGCTTATCAGTGCCATTCAAAACATATTCCATTATTATTTTGAAAGTTCCAAGCACATAAATGGATCCTTATTCTCAAATTAAGCAAACTGACAAAGTGTGGACACCTCTTGCAAGAAAGAAAACACAACAAACTAGAACCATTAGGTGCTTTCTGCCAATGTAGCCTTGAAGTCCAACTCATGTTTACACTTCCATATAAAAGCTATAAGGCAGTATAAGATTGCCAAACTATTAGTTTGAATGTAACCTAACTCCTGAGGAACAGCAGAGGCAATGAGCTCGATTTTCAAAAGATACCTACATTAGACAAATAATGGCAGAATAGGGCCCATTACAACACCCCTTGTATTTTTTTAATAATCTGCTGATAATACTGACTTTCAAGACAATGGGCCCAATTTTCAAAAGGTTAGAGTGGCACAAACCAGGTCTGTGCCACACTCACCTGGAAGTGCGCCAGCTGTCAGGGGCATGCCCATATTCAAAGGGCACAGATGCGTAATGCACCACTGACAGTGCTGACTCACACAATATTATGCTGCACCTGTGCTAATGAGGGTTCCCCCATGCATAGGAGGTGCAGCACAATACTGAAAGTAAGTGTTCAGAAGTGCTAAACAGCCACCAGCAGTGGCACAGTTTAGCACCTCTGAAATCAAGTCCTTAACAGTATGCAGGCCTGTTTGCCCACTGTCAAGGTCTGGGTACCCTAGTGGTTTAGTGTCCCTTCTCTGCTCTGATCTCTGTGCACATACCAACAAAAAAATCATTGCCAGTTCTGTGACCCTTCCCTGTCCTGATCTCCATGCACATACATACAAAAAAAATTGCGACTTCTGTGACCCTCCCCTGCCCCAATCCCTGTGCACATACATATAAAAAAATCATTGCCAGTTCTATGACCCTGCCCCACCCCATCCCTGTTCCCATAGCATGAGTAAAAACATATTGGTAGTTCAGTGACCCTTCCCACTCCGATCCCCATGCACATACATATAAAAAAATCATTGCCAGTTCTGTGACCCTCCCCTGCCCCAATCCCTGTTCCCATAGCATGATTTAAAGAAATTAGTAGTTCAGTGTCCCTCCTCAGCCCTGATCCACACACACATATACATATATATATATATATATATATATACATATATATATATATCTATATAAATTGAGTACTTATTTATTTATTTATTTATTTATTGACATTTCGGATAACACTTTTGAGAACAACTTCATTTCATAGGTTGCACATCAGATGAACAATATATATTGGGAAAGTATGAGATGGAGAACAAACAAAACAAGGAATTATGCAAGACATTACAAGAGTGTATAACTAGAGAAGTTCCAATACATGTGGCATTGTACAATGTTTGCCATGGTGCATATTTGATTAAAACCTGGAATTCAAAGGGTCATATTAGAGGGGGTGGGGTCTTATGAAACGGTCCTTTACAGGAAAATGAGAACAGACTCAGTCTAATATCTAATAATCAACAAGGTAAGGGATGGCATTAGCCCATGGGCTTCTTCAGAGGTGAGAAGGTATGGGACAAAGCATTTTAAAGCGAGCAAGGGAGCTCAGGAGATATAACAGGAGGGAGGGGGGATAGGGGGAAAGCCGTAGAGGGGTGATGGGAAAGAGTGGAAGGGATCAAGAGAACACATGAAGGAGAATGATTAGCAACTAAGAACAGTTATTTACATGCTGAGAACAGTTATGCATAAGGTCAGGACAGCATAAAGTTAGAATAAGTGCTGGTCACAAGAAGGAAGGTTATTGGAAGCAGTCACAACTGGCATCAGCAACTACCTGTTGCTGAAGATTAACCTTGAAGAAGCCCAAGGTGGATGCTGAAGTGATGCATGGTACAGCCAGTTCATCCATAGTGGGGCACGGTAGGCAAAGGACCTTTGTCCCAGAGAAGTGCGACAGCAGGGTATATTAAAAATCTGGCTAGTAGAGCTTCTGGTGCAATGTCGATTGATAGTGGGGGTAATAAGCTTTTGCACCCCTGGGGGCATTTTGGCTAAGCTTACTTTTTTGGACAGTAAACATATTTGGTACATGAATCTACCTTTGAATTGGAGCCAGTTAGCCTGAGCGTACATTTCGCAGGTATGGGACAGACGAGCTGAGCTGGTAAGGAGACAGCATGCTTTGTTGAGTGCAACTATGATGCGACAAAGAGTTGTTTCAGTAGCCGATCCATAGATTGGTAAGCTGTAATCAATAAGCGAGACAAGAGAGTCTTGAATGGCCAGGTTAAGACCCTCTGGGGTCAGACATTGCTTATGCCTATAAAGTAGCCCAATGCTGGTGTTAACAGCCTTAGCAATGCTGTCAATGTGATAGGCATAGGTCATCGTACTGTCAGTAGTAATCCCCAGGTATTTAAAGAGCTGAACTTGCTCCAGGGGAGAGCCCTCTTTGTTGGTAATAGAAAGAGGGTAAGTTCTGTGCCTATTTTGGGAGCTGGAGAATAGCATAGTTTTAGTCTTGTTGCAATTCATAACTAACTTGTGCCTATGGAACCATCTTTCTAAAACTACGAAATTGCTCTGTGGCCTAGATTCAAGAACCTTAGGGTCTGGATCATTGGTAAACAGGACAGCATCATCAGCATATAAAAGGATGTGACCCTGACAGGAGTAAGGAAGGTTGTTGAGGAAAATGCTAAATAAAAGAGGGCCCAAGATGGACCCTTGAGGAACTCCAGATTGGACAGGTCTGCTATCCAAGAGGGTGTTACCAATCTTCACCTGCTGTGTACGGTTGTGCAGGTAACTTTCAAACCAGGCTACACTGTCACAAGCTAGGCCAGTGGTGGTAAGCTGTTCAACCAGGAGGGCATGATTCACTGTGTCGAAAGCTTTGGTTATATCAATGAAAGCAGCACTGACCAGGTGTCCTTGATCTAAGGAGTGGTGAATAAAGTCTGTGAACTCCAGAAGGGTGGTAGTGGTAATATGACCATCTCTGAACCCGTGTTGTTGCGAGCATTGTAGCTGATATTTTTCTAAGTATTCAACCAGTTGGTCAGCCACTACACGCTCAAGAGCTTTTGAGAGTGGGGACAGGATAGAGATAAGCCTGTAGTCCCCAGTAATTGTGCAATCCCCAGACTTATGAACTGGTGTCACAGTGGCAGATTTCCAATTCTGAGGGAACTGAGAGTAACTAAGTGACGTGTTAATAATATGTGTTAGAGGTGACAGAATTTCATCCAGCATAAGGACTACAAACTTAAGATTCAGGGTGTCACCACTAAATCTTGATTTCCCTAATACCTTAAGTAGGTAATTCCAGGCTTCATGGACTGAGAGGGTTTTGAAGTAGAAAGGAGATGAGAAGGGTGCTGAGTCTCTTTCTCAGAGTAGTCACTTGTGAGGGGGGTGAGAAAAGTAACCAGGTGGCAGGACACCACTCAGGTCCATGAAGGCATTATTAAAAATGTTAGCAATAAGTCTGGGGTCAAGTGAGGGTACACCATTAATGTTAAGCATGGTAGGGGCAGATCTGAGGTCTCTCCAAGGTTCTTGAGGTGGGTTCCGAAAAAGCCCAAGTTGAAAATTTGGTGCAAAAATTCCAAAAAACACCCAAGTTACATGCAGTTATTGAAATTTTTCTACACACTCGCGTAACTTTGGCAATTTTTTATATTTTTACTCCAGATTTCCATCATAGCCATTTTTTCACAACACCTCATGAACAATACAGCTGTCATTTCTCACATCCTGCCTGAAACATGTTTCCACACCTGTGGCATGGAATTGCATTTTGCCATGGATTGAGACATTTTCACCTATGGGGTTTATGAGGTGGGGTGATAAGAAGACTATGTTGAAAAGCTGGGGTCAAAATACGAAAAAATTATGAAATTATGACCATTTGTTGCAGTTTCAGTATGTCTGCTCGTAACTACAGAAATTTACAATATTTTGACTCCAGATTTTCAACATATCCTTCTTATTACCCTACCTCATGTATGTCACAGCTGTTATTTTTCAAATCCTGCCCAAAATGTGTTTTCACATCTGTGGCACAGAATGGAGGGGATTAGAAAACTTTTATCTACTAAGTATATGTCCTGGGGTAATCAGATGGCTATGGTGATAATTCAGTCACGCAGCTATGAAGGGATGGATGTGAAGGGTCCAAAGGCCCTCCAAAGGAATCTATACTCCCACATTAAAATAAGGAAAATCATGAAGCTTACTGAACTGTCAATAAGTGTGTACAGTACATAGATGGATTCACAGCGGGAAGGTTATGTCAGACAAATTAAATAGATTTATTTGACTGGGTGACCAAAGTAGTATGTGGATATGGCCTACCTAGACTTTAACAAGGCATTTGATACAGTCACACACAAAAGATTAATAAACAAATTAGCTAGCCAGGGACTGGGTCCTAGGGTGGTAGCCTGGGTAACAAATTTGCTGGACAACAGGATACAGAGGGTAATAGTAAATGGAGTACACTCTAAAGAAAAGATGGTTACTAGTGGGGTACCACAGGGTTCAGTACTGGGACCGGTCCTGTTTAATGTCTTTATAGGAGACATTGCGGAGGTGCTGGAAGGAAAAGTATGCCTCTTTGCAGATGACAAATCTGTAACAGGATTGATACACAAGGGGGGGGTGGAAAGGATGAGAAGGGACTTGGGAAGGTTGGAAGAATGGTCAAATGTATGGCAGCTTAGATTCAGTGCAAAGAAGTGCAAAGTAATGCACCAGGGAAACAAAAACCCAGGGGAAGAGTACACAATGAAGGGGGGCAGTACTAACAACAACAAAAATGAAAGGGGACTTGGGGGTAGAATTATCAGATGACTTTAAAGTACGCAAGCAATGTGAGAAGGCAGTAACAAGGGCTGGGGGATACTGGGAAGCATAGGGAGAGGCATCACCAGTAGAAAACAAGAAGTTGTTATCCCTCTGTACAGACAGTTGTGGAGGCCCCATCTGGAGTACTGAGTGCAGTTCTGGAGAACCCAGCTCCACAAGGACAAAGACAGGATTGAGGCAGTCCAGAGGAGGGCAACTAAAATGGTGCAGGGTCTGCACCAGAAGCCATATGAAGAAAGACTAAAAGAGCTTAATATGTATACCCTTGAGGAAAGGAGGGGGGCACATGATAGAAACTTTCATGTACCTGAAGGGAATCAACAAAGTCCAAGAGGGGAGCATCTTTCAGAAAAAATATATGTGCAAGAACAAGGGGGTGCAATTTGAAGATAGAGGTGGAACGGCTCGGGGCAATGTGAAGAAATATTTTTTCATGGAGAGGGTGGTGGACACATGGAACTGCCTTCCTGAGGAGGGCATGGGGGTCAAAACCAGTGGGGGAATTCAATAGTGCATGGGACAGACATAAGGCAATTATAGTGGGGGAGTAGGAGGAATTAGGCTGTTAGTTAACTTGAATCTGCAGCTTATCCAATAGGTAAGAAAATGGGCAGACTAGATGGGCCAAATGGTCCTTATCTGCTGTCAAAGTCTATGTTTCTGTTTCTATACTATGCACTCTTTGGTTGACTGGTCATCCAATGAGCGCGTACTATGTTCTGTACACACTCAGTGATAGTTCGGTCAGTGGATGACCATGGTGGTGTGAGAAGGGCTATGCCAGTCACCAGAATGGTTCAGGTTGGGAGGGAGAGTGGGGTGGTGGGTCGCTTTCCTCCAGGGTGGGGGTCCGCTAGACTGTCAGGGAATTTTTTTACT
This sequence comes from Neoceratodus forsteri, assembly GCA_016271365.2. Taxonomy (NCBI): domain Eukaryota; kingdom Metazoa; phylum Chordata; order Ceratodontiformes; family Ceratodontidae; genus Neoceratodus; species Neoceratodus forsteri. The sequence goes on along the minus strand of CM028133.1, from coordinate 589,252,213 downwards.
TTGGGTCAGGATGGTGATTGGTGAATGAAGGAGGGACCACTGGACCACCGGGGACGTATATATGTGAGCTGGGGTGGTAATCGGGGAACTGAGGGGAACCACTGGACTACTGATGTGGAGAGATAGATAGATAGATAGATAGATAGATAGATAGATAGATAGATAGATAGATAGATAGATGTATGTATATAGAGACAGGGATCGGGGCTGTGGAGGGACACTAAATTACCAATGTTTCTTTTAATCATGCTATGGGAATGGGGATCAGGACAGAGGAGGGTCACAGAACTGGCAATGATTTTTTTATATGTATGTGCATGGGGATCAGGGTGGGGAGGGACACTGAACTATCAGTGTTTTTTTAATCACACTATGGGAACAGGGGGAGCATGTCAATTTGCTCCCACCAATTCATCCCCCAAAAACTCGCTCCCGACAGTTCGCCCCCATTAATTTCGCTCCCTGCCTAACTCACTCCCTGTCAATTCACTCCTACAATAACATTTAGAGCACAGAGAGTGTTATTACCTGCTTTTCTGAACTGGACTCCCCACCCAAAATACAGTGACTGCAGCAGCAGCAATACCTGGACATCATCAAGGCACTCAGGACACGACAAATGTCAGAGGATGCAGCATCAGCCTTGACAGCATATGAAATACCCACGGAACAGCGCAATTGAACTTAACTGCACTCTCAAGCTTGGACCGCAGCAGGAGATTGGCAGTCCATTTCCAGATGGAATATATCAGAGCAATGTTTCAAGGATCTGCAACAAGGGCTATAATAGACATTTATGCCTTGCTTGAGAAAATGGCACAGCCCTCTACTTTGTTAGCAGCTCAAAGTACTGCTCCTTGCACTGACGTCAGGCAAAATACTGTAATTAGCCTACGTCCATTTTAAAGCTCCTGTGACTGGAGGGTAACTCCACTAAGTTCAGTGACACCTTCAATATTATGGACAGAGTTTAAGTTATGGTCCTCCACGCTGGAGGAGTCTGCATCTCTATGTTACCATAATACAGCCCCTTTCTCTTTTATTCTTACTGTAATTTTTGCCTTCTGAGTGGGTGCTTTGCAATGGCGTGCTAACTTTTCTGCCTGTGTAAGCATTGCTTCATGCCTCAGTGTACTGAACAGTTCTCATTACTACTGTTCTGAGCAGGGTTTCTGTGTTTGTTGTTTTCTGGGAGGGTGGTTGTCAGCATAGCGGCTTCTACTGAGAGATATAATGGGGCATTTTTTTATCCAACATTGAACAGTTGTTCTGTGCTGGGAATGAAATCTACGTCGGTACCGGGAGAAAAATGACAGGGAGCAGGAATGACAGGAGTGAATTGACAAGGGAGCTAATCATCAAGAGCGTAATATCGTGGAGCGAGTTGACGGGAACGAATTGTCATAGACCCGGGAACAGGAATCAGGGAAGGGGAAGGTCACAGAACTGGCAATGATTTTTGTTAAATGTATGTGCACGGGGATTGGGGTGGGGTGGGGTGGAACACTAGACTACCAATGAGATACTGCCAGGGATTGGGGCTTGGGGGGGGGGACCCAGCCCGTTATGCTCAGATGGCACTCACATGCAGACAAACCCATAATGGGCATGCAAATGGCCCCATAGGACCATGCCTGTCCAATGGGCTCATCTGCATATTTAGGCTGAATATCACCCATAGGGGCCACAGCACTAACCAGTGTGCACCGTGTTGTACCCGTTTAGGTGGTCTTCAGCCCCACACCCTGGTACCACTGCATCAAACATGGTGGCCACTTGCTGTGCACCATACTACCAGGGACAGATATTCAAACAAATAACATGGGCAGTTCGGATCATGCTATCTGTTTGAATATGGCACCAGAGCCAGCTGGTCCTATTTTTTCACATGGCACACCTGATGCACATGCAGTCAACTGGCTGTGAAAATGGGGCCCAATAGGAACAGTGTAGTGTTCCCCTGAACTGCAAACATAATTGTATGGATGTATAATCAGCTGATATTAAATTATTGCTATACTTCCGTACCCATGCCTCTTTTAAGTTAAACTTAATTATTTCTCCCTAATGCCCACAAACTTTGATCTTTCTAAAGATAATTTATTTAAAAAAAAAAAATGTTTGAACCAGTAGAGCTAGAAACTTTTTTGATAAAACGTGGAGTCAGGTTGACATGGTTATCTTACATCAATACACTTTCAAAGTATTGATATACTGAGAATGCACATTTACTATATTGATATGCAAATAATGCATTTATACTAAACTGATTGAATAAGTAGTCTCAGTGTATAAGCATAGTGCATATATAGTTAAACTGTATCAGTTTACTGATTATACACTCATACTACAGTATACTGACAGAAATACATTATTGTTCAGAAAATGAGACAATTTAAAAACTTCAAATTTTGTTATGCTGATTACTTATCTCAAACATGTACTCATATTGTGTTCACATATTGACATATCAAAAGTAATAATTTAATTACATACAAAGAATGAAAGTGTGTTAATATATTACACTTCACAAGATATTAGTGGTGTTTCATCAAGGAGCTTCACAACAATTTTTCTACTATAGTTATAATTATTGATATATTTGGGCTTACCACACACGTAGGTGGGACAACCACACTGGTTTTCCGTGTTGTTCATGAATTTGTCATCAATCTCTAATCTCTCACCCTTAAAAAAAATAGAAACACATACAATGTGGGATGCAAAAAAGCTAAAAAAGTCCTTTGCAATTTGGTGTTAAAACAATACATACCAGTTTGCACTGAGGTTTAGGAATAGTGTCACATGCACATTCTGAAAGAAATGCATATCTTGGTATCAGTGCAGCTCACTACAGTATTTTCATATTTTATAATATGACTACATAAATTATTTAAAAATATAATTTCAGGGTAAGGAACACATTAAAATTCAAAATGTATTACCACAGGTACGATATGGGCAGCACCGCTCTGGGCTCCATACTTCCACCACAGAAAATCCAACAGGACAGTTATATTCAGGGCATCGATATGTTTCACAAGCTACATAAAAAGAACACATTTTTACAAATCTTTTTTTATTTGAAAAAAAAAAAAACAATCATAAGCAAGGTCACTGGTTTGTGGTGACTGGAATAGTAAAACATTGTCTTCTTGTATTGATTTAGCACTGTTTTCTATAGTTTCCTTACAAGAAACCAGGTGGGTTTTCATAGTTACGACAATTTGGTGTTTCATGATTCCCACCATATTGTCATTAAACACTACAAGCTTGTTGCCTTGTTTATAGGCTCTACTGAAACAATGGGGACGATTCCAAGATGGCCAGCGTAACTTGCATATGGTTGTGAGTTATGCCGGTGGCCTCTACACCAGGGACCCTATGCCGCATTCCAGAAGCAGCAGGATTCTGGCAATTGTGACATGTGAGATACGCCATGCATGTGGTGGTAGCCCATGCATGGTGTATTGCAGCCTCATGTCACAACTCGTGGTGAGTGTCAGGTGGCCCCTCAGAGACCCCTGCCCTAGACCACCGCAGCACACATCAGGGGGCATGGGGAGACCAGAACAGATGGCACAGGTGTCTGGAGGGTGTTACTGGACCAAACCCCCAAGGGTCCCTCATGATTGGGGGTTTGGGGTGGAGTGTACATGTGGGAGCCAGGGGGACAGCATGGCACTGCTGCTGCAGCACTATGTGCCTGCATCCAGCAGTGCCAACTGTCGGATGCCACTTATGACAGCTCCGAGCTGTCACAGATTCCCTATACCACTGCAGCTTTGAGAATTGCAACTGTGGGTTATGACACCTGCCCACCTGGAATTGGGCTTTGTGCATGTTGTAACTCACAGTTGTGCCAGGCGTCAGTGGGCTGCAGTGTAAGTAGTGTCTTAACATGCGATAGTCACAGCCCGCAGACACACTGGTGCAGGGCACCTCCTGGAATAGGGGCTGGCGTAACGCTTGGTGTAAGTTGTGACATGTGCCATGGGGTTTGGCGTATCTCGGCTTACACTGGCATAGCCCCTCTTGGAATCGGGCCCAATATCAGCACAGTCAGGCCAGTTGATATTATTAGGGCGATGCGGCTAATGCACAAGCTACAATATTTGAAGGCTCAGAAAGTAGAGAAGCAAAATGTATCCATACACAGATAATGGCTTCATATCTAAAAATGACTGAACAGTATACACATGACAATACAGCAGATTTATTTAATTAACTTCACAAAATATGGGGCCTGATTCTAAGACAGTTTCGCCCAGGCGTAAATGCAGTATGCCAGTCCTGACAGTGCAAATCACAAGTTACGCCAGTAATCTGCAACATGCGCAATTCCAAAAGAACACTTACGCTGCAATCCGTAACTGCTACAACAAACACAAGTTACGCTGCAGTTATGCCAAATAATGCCTATGACACTGTGTAATGTGGCTTACAACATGCGTAACATACCAGCACCACGGAACTGCTATTCCAGAACAGGTGGCGTAATGAACCATGCCAGAGGGTGGTAACATAAGTTAGAACAAGGAACAGCTGTCCTAACCTGAGCACTAGCCATAGAAACACCCCCCCCCCCACAAAGCCAGACTGCAGCATACCCCCAACCAGTAGGCCCTGAATGTAGAACTAACAGGCATACAGTGGAACACCCAAGCAAACGTGCTCTAGGAAGCCCAGGACACAGTGATAAAGGTAGCAGCATGGCCAGACAGGCCAATAGTAAGTGATATACATACCTGGTGCATTGTGTACCATAGCATGTAGCACAACAGCCAAACACAGACTGTGGGCCAGGGCATCGCACCGTGGAACAGTGACGTGATGGGACGTACAGTAGGGAACAGTGCCATGTACTGTGGGACAGTCAAGAGGTATGTACTGCTGACAGTATTGCAAGTTGCAACATGCATACTGCTACACCACTATTGTGAGTTACGCGATGTCTTGCAGATATATGTTTGATTCTGAAAGCAGCACAAAGAAAATCACAGAGTTTAGAACTGTCTGATTTTGAAAGCAGCACAAGGGAAGTCACAGAGTTTGGAACTGTTTGATTTTGAAAGCAGCACAAGGGAAGTCACGTAGTTTGGAACTGTCTGATTTTGAAAGCAGCACAAGGGAAGTCACAGAGTTTGGAACTGTTTGATTTTGAAAGCAGCAAATGGGAAGTCACAGAGCTTGGAACTGTCTGTTTTTGAAAGCAGTACAAGGGAAATCACAGAGTTTGGAGCTGTCTGATTTTGAAAGCAGCACAAGGGAAATCACAGAGTTTGGAACTCAGTGCTTTGGCTTCTCAGAAGGAACTAGAAGGGGGACAAGATCAGATCTACAGTACGGTAACTTCTTGTTTTACATTGTTTCTTGTGGATTCTACTTGGTAGAAGGTTATTTCTTTTCTTTCTTACTACTAAGGGGCTAGCAGGGTATTGTTTGGGGCTGTTGGAATTTTGAAACCTGTTTTGGTAGCTATAGGTGGGCTCATTTATTTGATTCACTGTGTGGCAGACTGCATTTGTAGAGACCTATTTCTTCAGTTTTAAAACATAATTGGTGTGATTTAACTGGGTCTGTTTCTTTGAATTGGAGACATTTATCTTCTAATTCCAAGCCTATTTTGATGTGTTGTTGGTGAAGCTGTTTGAATTGGAGTCCTGTTTCTTTGGGTAGCAAACTTATTTTGGGGGCTTTGAGTAGAATTGTGATTCATTGTTGCTGTCTTCACTAGCTGCAAAGTTTGAGTGCAGAGTGGGGGAAGGGTGCTAATGGTCTGACCAGAGGCCTTAGCTACCTGATTGTTTCTGGAAGACTTGGGCTGGTCCCACCCTTGGTCCATTATTTCCTTTATACCAGGGGTTCTGACATCATTTCCTCAAACAGGCAAAGGATATGCACCTGTCATAGCAAAAGCAGACATCCAGGAAAGGAACAGCAGGAAGTGAAGAGGTGACTGCTCTCTCAGTGGAAGGAAAGTAAATGCAAATCTAGGAGCTTTCATTATTACTTCTTCGCATTGATATTGCATTGGGGAAAGGAGGAGTAGGAGTTTGAAGAACGTTGTGCAATGGCTACTTGAAGTCTGTTTTTAAGTGTGGATAGGAAGGATAGGAATATATAAAGCAGTTGCTCAATATATTTAAACGTGTGCAACAAAGGAGGTAAGGGAAATAAAGAAAATGTTTTGCACTGACAGAGGAGGGAGAGGGGAGACTTGGGGGAGTGTTTGGTATCCTGCATCTGGAAGGGTGGGTGGTCGCTGGTGGGCAACGACAGCAATGGGTAGGGTGGTAGGCTGCAACAACTGTGGTGCACCAATCTTTCTAAAAATTGCCTGGAGTGTGGGAGGATGTTTAGTGTGCAACCACATAGAAAAACTTAGAAAGGAGATTGAGGGTCAGCAGGAGGAACTAAGACAGGCAAGGCAGATTGGGGGTGGGTTTAGCCCAAAACTGGAGGGAGGAAGAAGGGGAGATGAGGGAGGATGATTTAAGCCAACAGTGGTGAGGAGAGGGTCAGAAGAAGGGAAGCAAAGACAAAGGGGCCCAGGCCAGGAAGAACAATTGCCGGGGAAACCAGATCAGGAGACGAAAGACAAATGGAAGGAGGAGATAGGGACTTGGGAGGGAAGGTGAAGAAGTGGCAAAAGTCATAGAGTGGAAAGGAGAGAACAGATTACTATGAAGAGAGAGGGAGCAGACATTTGTGAAGGGCCTTCAGAAAATAGTTGTGCACTACTAGAGAGGAAGAAGGTGGAGGAGGGAAATGATGAAATTAGAGGAGTAATTGATAAATGTCTGGACCAAACTGGAGTGGAGGGAAGTTCTGCTGGGAGAATTGCAACAGGGGTAAAAGGGGGAAATAATGTGCAGGAGGAAGAAGAGGAGCTGGAAATGAGAGAGGGAGATGAATGGAAGCAAGCAGGGAGTAAGAGGGGCGGAATCTTAGTGCTGGGGGACTCAATACTAAGAGGTGTTAGGTGGGGTAGCAAGGGGGAGAGGCATAGTCGCATTTGGGTGTAGGCCATGCCAGGAATGACAGTGGAAAGGGTGGGACAGTCTGTTCTGAAATATGCTAGAAGGGGTAGGGACAAGCCTCATTTAATTATACATCTTGGGACAAATGACCTGGCTGACAAGACAGTAGATACAGTCCAGAGGAGGTTTGAAGAACTAGCACAATTATGTGAGGGGGCAGAAAGATCAGTAACTTTTTCAGAGATACTTCCCACCAAAGGCAAGCACAACAAGAAAGCTGAGAATAGAGGAATTTAATGGATGGCTAAGAACCTGGTGTTGTGCTAAAGGGTATGGGCTGTTGGGGGAGTGGGGAGGGACCTGGGAGGACAGTAGTCTCTATGCCAAGGACAGACTACACTTGAGTGAGGAGGGAAAGAAAGTGTTGAAACAGAGGATGGAGGAGTACATAGAGGAAGTTGGGAATTTAAACTAGGAGTGGGGGGGTGGCAGTTGGGGAAGAGATATGCAGAGACCACAGGTTGGGAAACCATATGAGCTTACCCACCATAACAGTGACAAAGGACAAATGGCAAGTACTATTGGTGATGCTAGGAAAGGAGGGCAGGATGGGGGGGAGTGGAAGGTGGTTACCCTTAATGCTAGGAGCCTTGGGAGGGAAAACTGCAGAGTTACAGGTTCTCATGGCAGAGGGAGAGGTGGACATTGCAGTCATCACGGAAACATGGGCCACCCAATACAATGACTGGGACCTGTCTGTACCAGGGTACAGATTATTTCGTAGGGACAGAGTGATTGGGAAAGCAGGGGGGTGGCACTATATGTGAAGGAAGGACTGAAGTATTTAAGGGAGGAAGGGGAGGAGGGTAGTACCGAGTTACTTTGGATGCAAATCCAGGATTCCAAGAATAGGATTCTTAGAATGGGAGTGGTGTACAGGCCACCATCTCAGACAGAGGAGTTAGACAGGGAACTAGCAGGACAGATCAGAAGGACCTGCGAGAAGGGTAGTGTGGTGATTGTGGGGAACTTCAACATGCCAGGAGTGGACTGGAGCACCCCAACAACCAGGAACAGAAGGGAGCAGGTACTGCTGGATGCCTTCCAGGACAACTTCCTGCTGCAAATGGTCAGTGGACCAACCAGGTTAGGAAATACCCTTGACCTTGTGCTGGCAAATGGGGACTTTGTGAGAGAACTTACAGTGGAGGAACCGCTGTCAGGGAGTGACTACCGCTCAGTATGGCTCACATTGGATATGGGCAAGGAAGGAGTGGAATCTGGCACAATAGTGCTGGACTTCAGGAGGGCCGACTTTGGGAGGATGGGGAAGTGGTAAAAGGTACCTGGACAGAATTCAATCTAGTATGGACACTAACCAGAGGTGGGAGCTCATAAAGCTGGGGATAGTGGAGGCAACCAAAACCTGCTGCAAAGCCCAGAGCAAGAAGGCTAGGGCTAAGAAACTGATCTGGTTGAGCAAGGAGGTCATGGAAAAGGTAAGGAGAAAAACAGCTGCCTTTAGGAAGTACAAGAAAACAGGGAGGGGGGAGGACAGGGAGGAGTACTTGACAGAATCGAAGGAGGTGACAAGAGCAGAAAGGGGAGCCAAAGCATCTACGGAACTCAGGCTGGCACAAGGCATTAAGAAGGGGGAGAAGGACTTCTTTAAGTACATCAGGGAGAAAAGGAGCTGTAAGGACCACATAGTAGGGATTAGGAAGGAGGGGGGGTTGGGTGGAAGCAGGGTGCGATAAGACAGAAGCACTAAATGAGTACTTCTGCTCAGTATTTACTAAAGAGAAGAGGGGAGACACCAAGGTGGGAGAAATGGCAGAAGGAGGGGGGGGGGTGACAGATGGGGAAATGGTGGAGGGTAGAGTTCGAGAGGGTTTGAAGGCATTGAGGGTGGAAGGTGTATTGTGTTAGATGGTATCTACCAGGGTGGCTGAAGGAGTGGTGAGGTTTCTGTGTGACTTTTGGTATTTATTTAATGTTTGTATTATGTGTTTACTAGATTGGAGGATGGTTTATGTGGTGTTTCTTCTACAAGAGGGTTTTCAAGTGATGAAATTGGAAATTATAGATTAGTGAGTTTTGGCATTCTATCGTGTGGTAAGTTAATGGAGATTATTCCTGAAGGAGAGGGTTGTGGTTCTCTTAGAGGTTAAAGTGATGTGCAGACAGTAGACAGTATGGTTTATATGTGGTAGATTCTGCAAATTAAATTTGGTGGAGTTTCTATGATTGGGTAATTAGGTACTGGACAGGGGTTATGTGGATGTTCTGTATCTGGACTTCTGTAAGGTATTTGACGTGCTATGGAAGGTTGGGAAGGAGTTAGTAGGCACAGGGCGGGTGCAAAGCTGGTGAGATGGGTAGGAAACTGGCTGCAGGGAAGGCAACAGAGGGTGGTGGTGGTGGGGAGCTCTCACACCAAGGGTAGTGATGGCGGTGTTCCACAGGGCTCAGTGTTGGGACCAATGTTGTTTGGGATATTCATTGCAGACATATCATGGGACATCAAGAGCAAGATTAGTCTGTTTGCTGATGATACCAAGGTAGGTGCGGTGGTGGATGACCTAGGGGGATGGCAGGGGTTGCAGGATGATCTGGCAAAGCTTGAAACCTGGTCAGACGCCTGGCAACTGGGCTTTAATGCCAAAAAGTGCAAGGTGCTGCATTTTGGGATGAAGAACCCAAGGAGGAGTTACCAGTTAGGGGGAGTGCAGCTAGTCCAGACAGAGGAGGAGGATCTGGGTGTGCTCATTACAGGGTCAATGAACAACTCGGCACAATGTAGGAAGGCAGCTGCAAAGGCCAACAAAATGCTGGGTTGTATTGCAAGGGGTATATCCTCGAGGAGGGAGGAGGTGATTCTGCCACTGTATAGGTCATTAGTTAGACCACACCTGGAGTACTGCGTGCAGTACTGGCATCCGTATCTGAAGAGGGACATTAAGTTACTGGAGGGGGTGCAGCGCAGAGCGGCAAAGATGATCAAGGGGCTGGGGGACTTATCATACGAGAGGAGGTTGAAGGAGTTGAACATGTACTCACTGGAGGAGAGGAGAGACAGGGATGACATGATTGAAACCTTTAAATACATGAAAGGAATAAACAAGACGGGTACAGAGGGGCTGTTCAAAGTAAGGGAGGGGAGGGCCACCAGGGGCCATGATATGAGACTGGAGCGAGGAAGGTTCAGGAGGGAGATGAGGAGACACTTTTTTACAGAGAGGGTGGTGGCTGGGTGGAATCGTTACCTGCTGAAGTGGTATGCAGTAGAACAGTGGACTGCTTCAAACGAGGATGGGACAGGACAAGGGAGGGGTTAATGAAGGGGAAGGGTGGAAGGGAAGGGCAGCTGCAGAATAAGGGGTGCTAGCTGCACATTCGAGCAGACTTGATAGACCTCTAGGCCTTTATCTGCTGGCAAATTTCGTATGTTCGTATGTTCGTACGACTTGTGACATGCATAATTCTGCATTTTCTGACTTATCTGGAGCTTCTCTTGGAATATGGCGTAGCTTTCATGTCATAGGGATTATGGCGTAACTTCACGCACTGGTGTAATTTGCACCTTGCTCTCATCCTGTCTTGGAATTGGGCCCACTATGTTTAGGTATCAGTTAGGGAAGACAGACAAAACCTCAAAAGTTGGAAAATGTGAACTGAGGATGAAAAAAGACCACAGAATCTTTGTGACAGAGTAGTGCTGTATTCTCAGTATCTGATTCATTGCTTGAAGCAGTGTGGGTTATACTCAGCCTTTGCCATTGTCTTGTAAAGGGTGGTGAAATTCAGAAAACAGCAGTGCTGCTTAGAGCACTTGTTCAAACACAGAAAAGCACAACAATACACAATCACAAAGAATCAGGTGACTATATGGTATAGTCTATACCATAAGATTGCATCTCTGTACTGTTGAAGCTTTGTGCTTCAACCTAGACTGCCTAAATATGCTTTTTTTCAATGAATTTCTATTTTTCTAAACAATATTTAATAGCAGATGCACACTAATTTGTAATACATAGATACACAGATACATAGACATTGTCTGCAGATAGGGGCCTATGGCCCACCCAGTCTGCCCAGTTGAGCTTTTAAGTTCCCTTTACGTTTTTCTAGACATCTGTTGCCCCTTATCCCTGACTTCCAAAATTCCCTTATGTCTATCCCATGCATTCTTAAATCCCGTGATTGTTTATGCCCCCCCCCACTTCCTCTGGCAGGGTGTTCCACATGTCCACCACCCATTCTGTGAAGAAAGTTTCCTCAAGTTTCCTCTGAATTGCCCTCTCTAACTTCATCCCATGCTCTCTTGTCCTGGAACATCTTTTTCACTGGAAAATAGTGTATTTCTGCACCCTGTTCCTCCCTGTAAGGTACTTGTATGTCTCTATCATATCCCCTCTTTCCCTCCTCTACTCCAGGGAGCACATATTCAAGTCCTTCAGCCTGTCCTCATAGGACTTGTGAAGAAATCCCTGTTCCATCATTGTTGACCTCCTCTGAACCTTCTCCACCCTGTCTATGTCCTTACATAGGTAAGGTCTCCAGAACGTTACACTGTACGCCAGGTGGGGCCTCACTAGTGTCTTGTATAGTGGAATTAAAACCTCCCTTTTCCTGCTGGTGATGCCCCTGCCTATGCATCCCAGCATCCTATTTGCTTTACTTTCTGCTTTGTCGCATTGTTTCTCTTACCTTGAGGTAATCTGAGATGATAACCCCAAGGTCCCTTTCCTGCTTGGTGCATGCTATATCCACACCACCCCCCCCAACTGATATGTTGTTCCAGGGTTTTTGTGCCCCATATGCATTATCTTGCACTTCTTTGCATTGAATTTCAACTGCCAAACCCTTGACCATTCTTCAAGCTTCTGCAGGTCCCTCTTCATTTGATCTACACCTCTGGAGTGTCCACTCTGTTACAGAGCTTCCTGTCATCAGTGAACAGGGAAATTCTGCCTTCCAGGTCCTGTGCAATGTCACTGATGAAGGCATTGAATAGGACCAGACCCAGCACTGATCCCTATGGTACACCATGGGTCACTCTTCCCTCTGTGGAGTGACAGCCATTTACCACCACCCTCTGTGTCCTGCTGTCTGGCCAATTACCCACCCAGTACACTACTGTCCTGCCCATTCCCATATTCTCCAGTTTGTTTAATAGCCATCTATGTGGCACAGTGTCAAAGGTCTTGCAGAAGTCCAGATAGGCCATGTCCACTGCCCTCTCCAATCTACCTCCCTTGTCACCCAGTTGAAAAATTCAATGAGGTTGATCTGGCATGACCTCCTCCCAGTGAAACCATGCTGCCTTAGGTCCTGTAGTCCATTGGTAACCAGATGATCCATCAATCTCTCCTTCAGTAGTGTTTCCATGATCTTCCCACTACTGAGGTCAGGCTGACTGGTCTGTAGTTCTCTGCTTCCTCTTTGTTCCCACTTTTGTATAAGGGGACTACATCTGCTATCCTCCAGTCTTTAGGTACCTCTCCTGTTTCCAGTGATCAGTTATTCAGGATTGCCAGAGGTTCAGCCACCACCTCTCTTAGTTCCTTTCAAGACCCTGGGGTATAACCCATCTGGCCCCATTGCTTTATCGACTCTTATTCCTTTCAGTTCCTTTAGGACCCTTGTAAAGGGACTTGTATCCATTTCTGCACTGTTCCCAGCCCTTGTACTCCCTTCAGGCCCATTACCTTCCTCTTCCTCAGTAAAGACTGAACAGAAATATCTGTTCAATATATCAACTTTACTGTTGTCATCCACCACGTGGCCCCCATCCTCCCCCTTCGATCTCACTATCCTTCCCTTTGCCCTTCTTTTTTCACTTATGTACCTGTAAAAGCTTTTGTCCCCTCTAACCACTGATTTTGTGATGTGGTCTTCTGTCTGAGCTTTGGCTTTCCTTGCTGACCTCCCTGCCTCCCTTTGCTTCTCCTGGTACTTCTCCTTATCCCCTTCTGCCTGCATCTGTTTGTATTGCCTGAATGCAATCTTTTTGGCTTTCACTTTCTCCGCTACCTCCTTGGAAAACCATAATGGCCTCCTCCTCCTTTTCCCCTTACTAACCTGCTTAATGCATAATTCTGTTGCTCTTATAACCCCTGTTTTAAATATTGCCCACTGTTCCTCCACCCCTGATTCCCTCCCACTTCCCATTAGTACCTCCTTCAAGCATGTCCCCATTTTCCCAAAATCTGCCCTCCTAAAATCTAGGATACGTGTTTTGTATGGTTTGGTTCTGCTCCTTCTGTGATTTCAAACCACAGTGACCAGTGGTCACTGTTCCCCAGGTGCTCCCCCACTGTTACCCCCATCACACTGTCCCCATTTGTGAGCACGAGGTTCAGTATTGCCTTCTGTTGAGTTGGTTCCTTGACCAGTTGCTTAAGGAAGGCACCTTGAAGGCAGTTCACAATAAATCTGCTCTTGGTTGATGCTGCTGCTGGGAGGCTCCAGTCCATCTCTGGAATATTGAAGTCTCTAACCAGCACCACCTCCCCTTTTGTGCCATCCTTTGAATGGCTAACATTAACTCCCTATTTGTCTCTTCCTCCTGGGCTGATGGTCTGTAGACCACCCTAGTGTAGATGGCTGACCCCGTATCCTTTTCACAGTATCTCTCCCCCATTTTGTTCCTCCTGGATTTCTGTGTCCTTTATGCCATCTTTCACATAAAGTGCCACTCCTCCTCCCTTCCTTCCCTGTCTCTTCTGAATATGTTGTAGCTGGGTATGGCCATCTCCCAATCATGGTTATCGTTACACCAGGTCTCTGTGATGGCCACAATGTCCAGGCCCAACTGCACCATGGCAGCCTCCAGATCCTCCATCTTGTTGCTAAGGCTCCAGGCATTGGCACACATGGCTTTCCATGATGTGAACTCCCTGGGCTGTTCAGCTGTTCTGCTCCAACACCATTCCTGGTTATCCTCTATCCCTGGTTCTCCCTGCTGTCTGCCCTTCTGCTGAATTTTGCCCCCTTTCTGTCTATCTACCCCATGGGAGCCTATCTTCATTTTTTGCACACTGCTTTGTAGAGATATCCCCTCCTCCTGTTCACTTGTTCCACTGCTAGCTATGGGGGTGGGCAATTGGGTATCCTCCTTGCTTGCCTGCCACCCCCTTGGCTAGTTTAAATGCTTGTCTATGTAGCATTAAAACTTATCACTGAGTGCTTGGATTCCCCTCCAGGACGGATGCAGGCTGTCATGTTTGAACAAGCCCCCATCACTCCAGGTGGGTCCCCAATCACCAATGAATCCAAACCCTTCCTTGCAGCACCAGTTCTTCAATCATGTGTTAAAGTTCCTGATGCATGTGCCCCTATGCTCTCCCATGCCACTCACAGGTAGTACTTCCAAGAAGGTGACAGATGTAGCTACTTGCTTGAGACCCCTCCCTAATTTCCTAAACTGTTCCTGAACTTCCTTAGGCTCCCCATTTGCCAGGTCATTAGTACCTAGGTGGATAATGACATCCAGCTCACCCTCCTGTCTTGCCTTCCTGGTGATCCCCAGGATCTTCCTCCTATCCCTCCATACCATGGCACCTGGTAGGCACCTCACCTCTCTGTCCTCCCCTCTTGTGTTCCTAGCTGTATCCATCTTACAATAGAGTCCCCAACCAGGATTCACTTCCTCCTCCTCTGGGGTCCACTGCTCTCCCCGCTGAGGTCACCTCCTCAGTTGACCTCCACATCCTTCCCTTCCACTTTTCTGGGTACCTTTGTTTGGTTATCCCCATTTGCCAGTGTGGCATATGAGGTCTGGAGTGGAACAGGATTTGGGATGTGCCTCTACCTGACTGCCCTAACCCTTCCAGAGCCCACTGTCATCTAAGTGCTCCTAATTCTTAGCATCCTTTGAGGCAGTGGCATTGGAATGGGTGGTGTCTGGATAGGGGCGAAGGTACTCCTGACCCCGCTTACTTCCACTCTGAGTCTTGATACCTCATCCTGCCATCCAGAGAGATGCCTGTAGATAAAGCAGCACCTCAGCATCCAGAAGGTCTGCCTGAATATGGCTGCCCCACATCCACCGTACTGCACCACTCCCCACATTATATTGATGATAATGTAAGGTGTCAAGCAATCTCTGATGTCCAGTGGCACTCCCTGCACTCACTCTGTCCCATTCCAAGAAGTGTCTGGTATCCAGTGGCACCCTCCCCTTCTCCATATCCCACTGCCAAGTAGTCCCTGATGTCAACTGACAGCCCACCCCTTATCCTGCCCAACATCAAATGGTTCCTATTATCCAATGGCACCCCCTTCTAACTCTGTCCAAGCTACTTGCTCCTTTACTTTCAGTGGCAACCCAGCACTTTGGTTCAGTCCAAGTAGTCCATGGCATACAGTAACATCATCTTCCATCATCCTGCTCCAGTCTAAACAGTCACAGGCATTTAGTGGCATCCCTGTCACACACTCTGTCCCATACTGATTTATCTCTGATGTTCAGTCACACATACCCTCCAGTCCCCTCCTCACCTCTCTGAACCTACTATTACAAACTTATATACAACAGAAAATAAACACAAACTGCCACAAAACCTGTTTTTGGGGGGTGAATTAGGAAATATATATAATGGTCTCAATTATCAAAAGGCCATAAAATCAACAGAAGCTGTACCAAAAACATGGATGGGGCAATGTTCAGTGCACCAGGGACCCTGCACCAGACTTTCATAGAGAACCTGGCATAGATGCAGAGGTCCCCAAGTCACTGCAAGTGATCCTTTGCATTGAGGGCATGGTGCACAGGAGAAGACTGTTACAAGCTGTGGCCCCACAGAGCACAATTGCACCCAAGAGTTGTGCCCAGGTGGTTGGTACAAGCTGCAAAGGAAAACAGGGGTGGATTGGTAGGTGGTGATCTGCCCGCAAGCATGACAGTGGCAAAGACCAAGGATGATTGGTACAATAACTGGCACTATGTTAGGGGGTTAGAGCACAGAAAAGAGCATGTAGGGGCAGTGCCAGACCCATGGCCAAACAGTGCACTGGACAATCCGGTACATGGCATGGGTGTTAGGGCAGTTCTGGCTGGACTAACAAGAGCATGCTCTCTTTGGTGTAGTGACAGCAGCTGTCACATTTGAAAATTCCCAGACAGAGAATGGTGCATCACTTTTGTGATGCATATCCCTGTATGACATGATGCACCCAATGTGTTTGCTGTGAGCCCTTCGGGTGCTGGCACTAACACATTGGGCATAAGCAGAATTACAAAATTGCCTTTGACACATGGTTTGGTGCTGCCTGCTACGTGCGAGTTTCATATGATGCAGGCACCCTGCATCCTTCTCAGCCCTTTGAACATTGAGCCCAATGTGTTTATTTCTTAAACAGCAGTTTGCAGTATTGTATTAAGCATACCTGTACCTCACAACTGCCTTTAATTTTCAATGATGTCCCTGATTTTGACTCAACATTTTTCTCTGTCCCTCATAAAATTTGTGTTATTGTGAGTAAACTGTGAGAATTATAAGCACAAAATAATGTCAAATATTAAAGCTACAGAGTTGTTCATCTTCAGAAAATGCATCTTACACTAATTATCTTACTCTATCCAATTTCTGAGTGAGCATTACCAATTTTTATGATGTGTCACTGATTTGGGGTCTTTGTCCCAATTTTTTAAGCCTCGTCCCTGATTTATGAGGCAAGAGGTTGAGAGGTATGGTATTAAGATAGCAGCACACCAAGGAGGTGAGGAGTGGGGGGGGTGTTGCCATCTGGGAGGGGTGCTGTTTAGGGGAGTCTTTAATGTCACTGGGAAGAGGCTCCAAGTGCAGCCAAGTTCTTGACTATGTTACGTTACTGCCAATACTATTTATTGATTAATGTTGCTATTTTACTGACAATATTATCTGTTTTATGGATTGCTGCATACTGAGTACTGTTTTAGTGTCGAATATCTGGTGTACTTACTAGTATTTCTTTTTGTAAACTCTCCTATGTACCCCTCTCAGCAGGACACACCTGAAAAAAATGTTTATAGCTAATTGTACCCTTTCTGGCCAAAACTTTTAAGTAAAGCCCAAAAGTCCTTCATTTGTGACTACAAGAACTACTGAAACTGCATGTTTCAGGTTTGAAATATTTACCATTGTTTCTTTCACCAAAAAAGCATATTAAAATTACATATACTGTATGTGTACATATGTGTGTGTGTGTGTGTGTGTATATATATATATATATATATATATATATACTGTATATATATATATATTTGCATTTTGGCACCCTGTAACTAAAAAACTGCTGAAAAGGAATTTCACTATATTTGGCAAGTTTTTAAAATCTGTCAGCAAGGCTGTGTATGACACTTTTCAGGTGCCTACTCAACGCTATCTATTGTGGTGCTAACACACTTTTATAATGTATCAATCTGGCCCAAGTTACTGTATGTAAGAGTTTTAAACCATAGACTATCATTTTGCTGATTTAGAACTCAAACAGTAACCATATAAGTTACAGAGGAGAATTTAGTAGATAGTTATAACTGTAAATTTAAAATGAATGTGCTGAGTACTGAGTCACAGTCACTCAGATCACTACTTACAGTATTTCCAGCTTTATGGCTATAAAAGTCCATGAAATGGATGGCTCAGAAATGTTGCTATTCTGAACTCCCTGTTTTCTGTGGCACATTTGTTCTGTGCATTTAATTTAAAACCAGAAGAAATTCCAAACACCTATGTGTTGAGATATGGTATGTGGTAAGCATACAGTATCAGTAGGGAACTGCACTATCTTCATTCTAACAGATTCTTGGATATCTGACATCACTGAATCCCTTGAACATTACAAATAATAATGAGGTAGATATTGTGTGATTCAGAAAAGTTGCAATAATATTTTCATATCCATTTTAAGGAGCATTCTTTGTGAATGGCACTCATTGGTGTATAATCACCTTAAACTATAGTGTTCCAAGGTATTCATATTATTTTGCTCCGCTATTCATGAAGGATTTTCTCAATTGTATTGTTGTTTTTTGCACTTACAATTGGGAATTTACTCCACTCCTGATTCAACACTGCTCAAGACGAAGAGCAGGATAAAGCTAAATAAAGCAACAATAACACTTTAATAAGGCTTCATGAATAGCAAGGTAAAATAAATACAACCATTTGTCAATGCCGAATGTTGTAGTGCTAGCATTGGCAGTGGGAGTGGCGTAACAAGAGATGCATAGTGCTGTGATTTTGTGAATGTGTGTCAAAAGGTGGTTTTGCACAGTGAGCAAGCCATTGTGCTCCACAGCTGCGGAAACACGTTTTGGGCAGGCTGTGAAAAATGGCAGCTGGACTGTTGACAAGAAGATGTGCACAAATGCCAGTGGTGAAAATGTGGCATGAAAATATTGCAGATTGACGAGGTTACAAGGGTGTGTGGAAACTGCGAAATGCACGCTTGCAACACTGTCATTGTATGGAGTTTCGGCACCAAATTTTCAACATAAGCATTTTAGAACCTCTGCTCATGAATAGTGTCACCGTCATTTCCTCAAACTGTCCCAAAAACTGATTTCACACAGCGGCCGTGCAATTCTGTGCTGGACGCGCGAAAACACATTTCAGGCAGCTGCAGTGTTCATAAGGAGGTATGGAAAAATGCCAATGATGAACAGCTGGAGTGAAAGTATTACAAATTCACAAAGTCATGAGTGTGCGTGCAAACTGTGCAATGCACGCTCATAAAACACTCATTTTATTGACTTTCGTTCTCAAATTTTCAACATAGGCATTTTAGGTCATCTGCTAATGAACAGTGTCACTGTCATTTTCATCATGTGTCTTGCACACGAACTTTCCACAGCTACCATGCTATTCTGCACCAGAACTGCGAAAACAGATGTTGGTCAGGATGTGAAAAATGACAGCTGTACTGTTCATTAGGAGGTGCAGAACAACGGCACTGTAGAAAATCTGGAGTGAGGAATATTAGAAGTTTGAGAACGTACGAGCGTGCGTGCAAACTGTGCAACACACGCTCGTAACACAGTCATTTTATGGAGTATTATCACTAAATTTTCAACACAGGCATTTTAGGACCTCTGCTCATGAACAGTGTCACTGTCATTTTCATAATGTGTCCCGAACACTGATTTTGTACAGCAAATGCACTATTCTGCACTGAAAGTGCAAAAACACATTTCTGCAAGGATGTGAAAAATGACAGCTGTACAGTTCACAAGAAGGTGTAGTAAAATGCCATATTTGAGAATGTGGCATGAAAATATTGCGAATGCACTAACTTATGAGTGTGCATTGCACAGTTACTACACACGCTCATAAAACAGCTATTTTATGGAGTATTGTCACCAAATTTTCAACATAGGGTTTTTAGGACCTCTGCTCATGAACAGTATCACTGTCATTTTTGTAACGTGCCCCGAACACTGATTTCATACAGCGACTGTGCTATTCTGCACTGGAAGTGAGAAAACACATTTTGGCAAGGATATGAAAAATGACAGCTGTACGGTTCACAAGAAGGTGTGGTAAAATGCCAATGTTGAGAATGTGGTGTGAAAATATTGTGAATGCGCTAACTTACGAGCGTGCATTGCACAGTTGCTACACACGCTCATAAAACAGCTATTTTATGGAGTATTGTCACCAAATTTTCAACATAGGTTTTGAGAGCCCGCCTCATGGATAGTGGCACTGTCATTTCACACAGTCCCAAAAGGTGATTCCAAGCAGTGATCGTGAAATCACCTTTTGGGACCGAATAATGCCATGACAGTGCAAGAATTCATGAGAAAGGGTCCCAAAAACCCCATGTTGAAAATTTGGAGCCAAAATTCACAAAAATGCCTGAAATATGCACTAAAGTTGAATAAACCCTATCTATCCTATTATACAGCTTACCGGCATTTCCTCAGTTCGTGGTCAGCTTTGAAGAGTGCAGACATGTTCCCAGTCCACCGATGATCGTCGCGCCGAGCTCCGGAGGTAAGTATGAGGTGAGGGTGGATGTGGGGAGGCAGGGTGCACAGTGGGTGAGTCGCTTGTTGGGGGAGGGGCATGGAGACTACGAGGACCATTTTCCTTTACAGGGTGAAAAAAAAAGAAAATATTGTGGGACAGTTTTTTTTTCCAGGGGATTTGGCACACTGGGGTGGGCTCCCAGCATGCCACCTAACTGTTGGGGGGGTGTCTGTAGCCAATAGGGGATTGGGCACCCTTGGTGGTAAACAAAGAAGGGGGAGCTCACAGCCAAGGGGGGATTGGGCACCCCCCTCAGCATTAAACAATTGGTGGGGTTATTTCTGCCGACGAGGAGTGGGCTCCCCCATCAGCACACAAGGTAAGGGGGGGTGCCGGGTAAGAGCTGAGGGGGATTGGGCACCCCTGCAGCATTAAACAATTGGGGGGGTGCTTTATGCCGATGGGGAGTGGGCTCCCCTGTCAGCACATTTACAGGGGCAGAGGCAGTTGATAGGGGAATGAGCACCCCGAAGTTGGCAGTTCTACCTCCATGTCTCCGCCATGTACATGAATGGCGGTGAAAGACAGAAGAAAAGACCGCTGCATCTGGACGCAGCTTTGTTTGGATTGCAGCGGACCTTTTCAGATGTGTCACCACATTATGTATGCATGGTGTGGCGCCAGCATGCAGGTGATTGGGGAACGCGGACTCACCTACTGCGCGCGCCCTGCATTTGCCCAACAGCCACCGCGTGCCTCTAAAGCTGCACTGTCCTGACCATTTTGCTGCGCAAGCGCGCCAACATAATAATAAAATAAAAAGTACTTCATGAATACTGAAGGTGCATGAATATAGGCCACTGTGAGTTTTCTGATATTTGTAAAGTAGCATGAACAAAGCAGATAACACTATTACAGGTAATATGTTTGTAATATACTGTATGAATGCCCACTTTTTCCTTTAGGGAAAGAATAAGATCCAAAGTCTGCAATACCCTCAGTGTGATGACAAAGAGTGATATCTCCATTATTCTGAAATAACGCTGTTGGCATTATGGGTTGGATTTTGAAAAAAAAATTTTCTACCATGTTTTTTTCCTTCTTCCTCCAACATTATAAATCTCCCATCATGTACCTAGCTGTACTCTCCCACTTCTATAGTTCCTATTTAAAATGTTGTTTTTGCCCTGTGCAGTGGCTTCCTAATCTCCACCAGCACTATTCTCTTTTAACCTCAAACCCTGAGCCAAATGTGTCTATGTAAGTGGCATTTGTTGCTCAACAACTGATACACAAAAAAGCTAAGAAGCTGGTGGAGCTTAGGATGAGGCACAAGGGCCATATTATTTTTTACAATAAAAGTGTATAATGCAGTAGGTGACTGGGTTTATAACAGTAGAAACAATCAAATTTAAAACAGGTAATGGAACATGCAGATATGGTAAAGCAGAGAGTTGGATGAGCAATTATAGGGGATTTTATCAACTGAATGCATGAGCTTCTCGTGAGCAGGAATAGATCATCCTCATATTAAAAAAGAAATATACTAAACAATCAGCTACATAGGATATAGATCACTTCAGGATTCTGGTGACATCACTTAAACCACTCCTGCTTCACCCTTGTGATAATTAAATGTTATTAGAATCCTTCAGTGGATTTATAGCCTTGCAACTGACAACTTGCTACATATATGATTTTTGTTAGACTCCTATATATGAAAGTATCTGTAAACTAGATTAAAGATAAATAAAAAACTTACTGCATTGAAACTCTGGACAGCATCTGTCTGTGGTGTTTGTGTCCACAGAGAGAACTTCTCCTTCTTGACATTTTGGTATCTTATCAGAGCAGGCACCACACACTAAATGTGATATAAAGAAAATTACATTATAAGACCTTTTGTGTCATCCAAAATGAAAACTATTACATAAATAAAAATGTAACTGTCATTTGGTATCCTCTTCAAAAACATTTCACAATAACACATGATTGTGACTGCTTTTAATATATGCAGACTTGTACTATAGTGAGTTTCTGCTTCATCTTGTTTTGTTTTTGTTTGCAGTAGTAGTAACTTTATGTAACAAAATCTGGGCGTGGCTGATAGGGCTGCAGGCGAGGAATTTGGAGTAAAAATATTGAAATTACCAAAGTTACAAGTCTGGTTAGCAAAAAGTATTGTAATATAAGCTCCTAAATTTGTTGTTTTGTGATATTTGTACACCACATTTTCAACATAGCTTTGTTATGACCCTGCCTCATAAAGAACAGCAGAACAAATGTTCAAATTCTGCCAGAAAGGTGATGTCTTGCAGGTACTGCAAAATCAAGTTTCAGGATGCAAAAACACATCTGGGGCAGGAGTTGAAAAATCACAGCTGTCACATTCATTAGGTGTTGCAAAGAAATGGCTATGTTGAAAATTCGGCTTAAAAATATTGAATATTATCAAACTTATGAGCCTGCACTTGTAACATTCAACATAGGCTGCTAACTGTTTTGTTATAGTGAATCACTAAGCAGGCAGAGCAGCAGGACAAAATGCATACCAGACTGAAGGAATATTAAAGGAATGGGGGGGGGAGAGGAGAGAGGGGGATGAAGCAAGGAAGAATGAAAGGGTGTGCATGGTAGGAAATCAAAAATATAGGTAGACATGGAGGCACATGGAAAAATACTTTGCTTGTGTTAAAATGTAAAAAAAGGCCTTAGTTGTTATGTTTAAATAACAATACTTTAGCAGCACTGGAAACATGAACAGTGATAAATCAATAATGCTTGTGCTGTGTAATGAAACCTTGTGGAGGGGTTGTGGGATAACAGATGGACCAGACACCAGACTTCAGGTTCAACACACAATCTCTGTGTGGTGTTTATTCAAAATACAAGAGACAACCTTAAGCAATGGCTTATCCCTTCTTCAGTACATCAGTTTGCAGTAATATACTATGAATGTCCTTTCTCTGCATTTAGCCATCACCTACTGACACTGATCTCTGATCCAATGACTTTTCGGTGAAAACCCTTCATCCCTATATGAGCCCCGTTTGCTCGGGAAGTGGGGTCTCAAAAAGAAAAAAAAAAAAAAAGCAAGCTAAAAACAAAGAACCTCAGTTCAGAATCACTGAAAAAAGGGTTACCCAAAAGGACATTGGCAACAAATCAAGTTTCAAAGAAATACAACATCATACATATTTCCATAATGCAAAGCATCGTGGGATATATGCAAATCACCATAAAATTTCAGACTTGTTCAACTTACAGCAATTTATATGTATTTTAAATAGCACAACTAAATTTCTGTAATAGTCACCTAGTACTTTTTACCATTATCAAAAACACCTAGTGCCATGGTATGTTCAACATTTACAGGTTTCATAAACATAAGAAATATATATCAAGGTATTTTATGACATAGTGCTATTACACACTAAATCCAACTATGATAAACACAACCTGTTTTACTTACACTTGGAGGTCACCACAATAACCTTATTGCAAAAATATATCTTTAATCATCACTTAGGATTGGCCCCTAATTTTGACAAAAGTAAGCAAATAGTCCAAGTGCACAGCGTTTCAAGATGGAGTCGTCTTTTTTTGCACTCTAGCATGTTGTTGGTTCACAAGGAATGTGGAGTTCATTTTCTCAGTGATCATAAAAGGACTGCAGGGCTCCATCCACTGCAGCCCTTAAAAGTTCCCTTCCCCTGAGGCTCAGGGCACTACACAATAGACAGGCAATTAAATATGCCATAGACAAATAAATAAATAGCATTGAATAACAACACAAATAAATACAAAATGTTTAAAATAAGTTAAAATTTAAGCAAAACATAATAAATAATATTAAAATTAAAATTCAATTGTGCCCTTAGGCAAAAGCAAAGAGAACCACAGATCAATATGCCTGTCTATTTGTCTGTTTGTCAGTCTGTCTGTCTGTCTGTCATCTACCGGCAATATGTTTCAATGAGAGATGAAAATCAATGTATACACAAATGGAGGTCCAGACAACTGGTCATTACTGATCTAGGAATTTTTTTTCCCATATGTGGAAGTATCTGTTCTGTCCTACAGAAACAAAATATGTATTTTATTTATAAAATCAGTCTAAAATCATTCTATCTTTAGCACTATTATAGCAATTATGGTGGACTTGATTTCATCAGTCGATCTGGCTTGCATCACAGAGACCTGGCTGGATGACAACACCAGGCCAGTTTTGGAGGCAGCCATTCCTGCTGAGTACTCCATAGTGCACTGCCCAAGGAGAAAATGCAGGGGCAGGAGTGTGGCCATCTGCTTTAGATCCTGCTTGAACTTTACCATGCACCCAGTGGGTTCTACCATGTCCTTTGAGTGTGTGTTATTGCACGGTGGTGCAGGTATGGGCTGCAGGGTTCTCCTTGTTTACCACCCTCCAGGGTTAGGAGGAGATTTCCTGCAAGAGGTTGCGGACTTTGTCATTGACAGGGTGTTGGAGTCCCCCCGATGGTTGATTCTGGGGTCTTCAATGCCTGAATCTATGATGAATCATCACAATTTGGTTGTGATCTCCTCCAGTTGATGACATCACTGGGCCTTACACAAGTAGTTACTTCTGTGACCCATCACCATGGACACACATTGGACTTGGTTTTCTCAGTGGGGCTTCAGGTTATGAACCTCAGGACTGATTGGGTCACTTGGTCTGATCATTGCACAATGGAGTTCTAGTTTGGAAGCCCCACTGATAGTCCTCTCCCCTGTTTAGATGATCAACTATCATCCTTCAAGGGGATTGCCCCCAGAGTCACTGCTGGAGGTGGCCAATTTATCTAGTGTGACTGCTGCATGTGTGATTGGCATGGGCGAGGTGGTGGCCACCTATAATAAGGTGGTATCTGAGGTGCTTGATGCCATTGCATTGGTATGTATATGACCCAGATCCTCTCTCTTGAGACCCCCTTGGTTTGATGGGGCTCTCAAGGTGATGAAGAAAAAGGGTTGGAAGTTGCAACATTGCTGGCAGAAGACCCATTCCAAGGACAAGCTGGCTCTGCGTGCTCACTATCATGAGTACCAAGGGGCAATTGACCATAAGAAGGCAGAGTTCCTGTCCAGGGAGATTGCCACAGGGAGGAACAGACCATCTCAGCTTTTTTGGACTGTGGACAGACAACTTCATCCAGTCTGTCTACAGCTGAAAAAAGCTTTTTCAATCACATTGTGTGATGAGTTTGCTCAATTCTTTTCTTTTTTTATCTCCACTTTATTTATCCTCCTGTGCAGCCACCACTCTGCCCTACATCCAGCCACCACTCCGCTTCCCCCAATGACCCCACGGGGTGCCCCACACAACCAGCTGGCATATGCTGCTGTACCCACGAGAGGGACCTCCCCCTTGGTCCCTGCACCAGGCCAGGATCCAATACCGGTGTGTCAGGTCACCCCTGGGCCACCGCCAGACTCAGGAAGCTACAGCCATCAAGCTGCCTCAAGTGATGCTGCTGTTTTTCTCTGATAATTCCCCAGGAGTGCAGATGTGCAATGACATCTAGCACTGATGTGTTGATGTCCACTGCACTTCTCCCTCCATTGCACTGACTCTAGCAGTGCTTCCGGGCATTCCCAGGGGCCACTGCAGAGTGGTGGAAACCCACATCCCTCCCCAGGATAGGAGAGCAGTCCTCCAGATGCTCAATCCTATCCTCCCCTACTGACCCCTGACAACCCAGGCTATGTCCAAATCCAGGTCGCCAGCGTGATGCCAGGTGTGGCATTCAGCACCTCAACCCTCAGCACCACCAGGCCACTTGCTCAGTTCTTTTCTGACAGTGTCCTCCATTCAAGTTGGGGATCTCATCAGTGAGGCAAGCCTTGCCTCGCAGTGATCAGCCGGGAAGGAGCAGAGGCACTCCTGTTGTTTGGGAGGAGTTAAGACCAATGGAGGTAGCAGAGGTTATTGAGGTAATCTCTAAGCTGAGGCACACTTATTGTGAATAGGACCCTGCCTGACCCATTTTTCGCTGGAATGTGTCAAGACAATTGATCCGATGTTCACCAGGATTATCCAAAATTCATTTTCAGAGGGAGCCTTTCCTGATGCCTTGAAGGAAGCACTGGTGAGACCCCTGTTGAAGAAGCCATCACTTGGTCCTGATGCCCTGGTGAATTTCCAACCAATTTCCAACCTTCCTTTTTTAGGAAAGGTTGTAAATAGTACTGCAGCAGCTCGAGGTACACCTCATGGCCTTTGACATCTATGAGTCATTCCAGTCTGGTTTCTGGGCTAGGCATAGCACCATAACAGCACTGGTTATGGTACAAAATGACCTCCCCAGGGCAAGAGATGGAGGAGACATGTCAGTTCTTCAGAATTTGACACTGTGGATTGCTTTGTGCTTCTGGATCACCTTAGAGAATATTGTAGGCTCACCAGTAATGTCATCAACTGGTATGAGTCCTATCTCTTGGACAGGATGCAATGGGTACTGATTGGGAATGTCTCCTCCCCGAAGCTCCTGCCATGTGTAGTTCCTCAAGGTTTGATCTTGTTGCCAATGTTATTCGAGGTGTACATGCTACCCCTAGGTGAGCTCATTAGGCATTACAGTTTGGGTTTTCACTGCTATGCAGATGATACCCAACTGTATATGTCCTTTGCCCCTGGAACATAGGATGTTGTAGAAGCACTAAACAACTGCCTAGCTGAGATCAATGACTATATGTCCTCCAACTGGTTTCAACTGAATCCCAACAAGACAGAGATCCTAGTGATTGAACCAGGTCATGGGCATGATGGGAGTGCCTCTGGAATGGTGACAGGATTGGTCCTGGGACCACTCCATTGATGGCTTCCCCTAGGGTGAGAAATCTTGGCATCTTTCTTGATGACAGATTGATACTTCATGCATAGGTGTCATCTGTGGTCCAAAGTGTTTTTTTACCACTTAAGGAATGTCTCCAGGATAAAACCCCTAGTTCCACCTGAGGACCTGCCTTCAGTGATACACACCTGTATCACATCCAGGCTTGATTACTGTAACACTCTGTACTTTGGGGTCAGTGGTGGGACCCTCCACCAGCTGCAGCTGGTGCAGGATGCAGTGGCCATGTTATTGACAGGCGTGTCTAGGTCATGTCAAGTGACCCCACTCTTCACTGGCTGCCTGTCAGGTGGAGGATCATCTTGATGGTGGGCTTGCTCACATACAAGGTTCTATACAGGCTGGGCCCTGGCTAACTGAGTAATCTCCAGACACCTGTCACCTCAGTTCATTCCCTCTGGTTCTCCACCAGGGGCCTCCTTGTGGTTTCAAGGATCAGGTTAAAGACATCTGGTGATTGAGCTTTGGAGGTCTCCACACCAGCCCTTTGGAACACGCCTCCCATCTTTGTTAGGGAGGCCCCAATGGTGGAGGCCTTTAAAAGAGGTCTAAAGACTTATGTTTTCAAATTGGCCTACAATGACTAACCAGAGCTGTTTTATGTTTTTAAGACTGTATTTATTGATTTTAAATCTGCAGTATGTGTTCCTTCACATGATGTATTTTATTTGCATTTATCTCTGTAATTTATTTTATTTGCACTACCCTGCCTGTTTTTATGTAAGGTGACCAACGCCTCCTGGATTGGGTGCCATATAAATAATTGTTGCCTTACCTTAATATATATCACTCACTATCTATAGATACTGTACATGGGAACAGCAGAACACAGGAAATGCTAGATAAAAAAGACCAAGACATCTAGGCAATGATAGAACTCAAAGGCTGAGGCAGTCCTCCCTAACCTGCAGTGCTGGCATTCAATTAGGTAGAAGCAAGTAATCCATGAGCCAAGCAGGGAGGGAGTAGGCAGAGCACTTAGTATTATTTCATTTATGCATGTATTATTAAATGATGATAATCATGCCACCTTTTTTCTTCTCATGGGTGCATGCAACACATGCTTCTGCATAATGTAATGATGGAACTGCAGGTTAGTGTGGGAGGACTGCCTGGGCTAGCCAGTGAGTGACAACCACTGGCCACCCCAAATCATGGATAAGGGGTTGTGGGCATTTATTTTCTATTGGTATGTTGGGGCTTGAGAAAGAGCATGTTAGGGAAGAGGGTTAAATACAAACATGATTTTTATTGCTGGTGTCTTGCTATGAGCTGGATGGGGGGCTAATAAGCTAAAATGCATTTTAACCATTGTCCCCCTTTTCCAGATCCTGAACTGGGGTAGAGGATGAACTCTTAAAAATGTATTGTGGGACTTTGAGGGGGTGGACTAGGGATGGGGGGGGGGTCATTTACAATGAAAGTGATAGCTCCTGGTAGAGTTTCAGAAGTCAGAAAATGTGTTTTCTTATTAAATTTGTGTATGTGTTAATATAATAGAGGGTGGTGGAGGGTAGGAAATTACTAGGTTTGGGGATGATGGCCATGGACTTAGTTTTGCCACATGGAGAAGGCTAGAAGGGTATAGTTCAGTCTTGTGATCTGGGAACTAATTCAGATGAGGGTTCACTTTGTCTAGTTTACAGTTTGAAGTTTGCAAATTCAAACTTTCAGAGGTTCACACAGAAAAAATGTTAACTAATGTTACTGTGTTCCAGAACTGACAGTGGTAGACATCATTAAATGTGACAATAGCAGGCCATGGTGTTTGCTACCACAACACCGATGCAGTGAACTAATGCTCACAAAGCTCAAAGTTACATTGTAATAGTGATCTCTGTTGCATGTGTGTAGTGATATGGATTGCAATATAGAGGCCAAACAAAAAAAACCATTAAGGAAATGCTTCAGCAGCCACAAATATTCCATCTTGAAAAACTAGACACTGCCATTCCTGAGCATTTCAGTCAGTTTTGGTCATTGCCAGCTTGTTGACATCTGCATAACTGCCATTCAGAAGGTTGGAGACCAAAAATAATTTCACCAGTGTGAGGCATTTTGGATTGCCCGGCTATACACATTAGAGCCTCCCATTCATTGCATTTTCCTCCATCATTGCAGTTCTCCTCTGCATTTACAATACTCTACTACATCCTGTGTACGTTATTTTCTTAAAGTTTCTACATGTACAGTACTGTAAGTAGGGAGAATTAAGGAATTAGACAGGTAAACAGCTTATTTTTCCATTTCACTGATGAAAAAACGGCTTCATAGAGTTGTAAAGGAAAGGGTGCTGTTTACATTAATGCTAAAACTGCATTTATTTGGGGGGCGTGGTTAGCTGCCGATCACGATGGACACTTAAATGAGGAGCTCTCTCCCTCCCACCGCATACCCGGGTCACGCCCGTTCCTTACCTGCCTTTTTTCACCTGTTTCTTTGCCCGCTGACGAAAGGAGTGTGTCTGCTCCTCGGTAGCATTGCTCTGGATCCCCACTCCACCCGGGAAGTACCCTGTTTACTCCAACGCTTACTGACGTGTTTAGCGGCCGGCCTACAGCCAAGATGGAGCCTGCTTCTTCGGTGGGGCCTCCGGAAGGTGGGCTAGCGGAAATTCAGCAGATGTTCGCCGAAATTCTAAATCGTATGGACCGTATTGACAGTGCCACCCGAAAGAACACTGCTGATATGGTGGAGCTGTCGCAGAGGGCTTCTATATTTGAGCACAGGCTTTCTGAGGTGGAGGACGGCTGCCGGTGAACTGGGGCACGAGTATGGAACCATGACAAAACTATCCAGCAGCTATGGACCAGGGTAGAGGACTTAGAGAACCGAAGCAGAAGGAACAATCTGAGGCTAGTGGGCTTCCCAGAGGACAGTGAAGGATTGGATGCCATAGGCTTTTTGCAAAAGGAGCTCCCCGCTCTGTTGGGCTGGCATTCGGAACACCCGCTGGAGATAGACAGGGCCCACAGAACGTTGGCTCCCCGCCCGGCCCCTGGGGAGCATCCTCGCACCATACTGGCCCGCTTTCTCCGATTCCAAGACCGGGAACTCATTACCAGGCTGGCACGCCAAAGGAAGGAACTCATCTGGAGAGGCCACAGAATCCAGATCTTTGCGGATTACTCCCAAGAGCTCACTGCGCGCCATAGAGCCTTCACTGCTGCACGTCGGGCTTGTGCTGACCTGGGGTTAGAGTACTCATTGAGATACCCAGCGTGCCTTCGTATCATTCTGAATGGATCTCTGTGGCAGTTTGACAACCCTGCAGCTGCTGAGAGTTTTCTGGCATCACAAGCTCCCAAGTTACACAGGGTTGAGCCCAGGGAGCCCACGGACTCAGGGGCCACAGCTATGGAGACCTCTGCACCAATCCCTTCAATCCCCCCCCCCGGGGCTACTCAACCTGCAACTCCACAATCCAGACTGCCCTCTCGTTCTGGCCCTCAGAAATCTCCGGGGAGCAAGAAGAAAAACAGAAAGAGGGCACGTCTGGATGGGGCTCATATCGACAAGACTCTCCGGTTCCGTTCTTGTTCCCGGAGTCGCAGTGCTAGTCCTGACTCCATGGCCTCTCGCTCCTCTGTGCAGCCCGACATGAGCAATAACCAGTTTCATGCTTTGATGGACCTACCGACTGACAGATCCCAGCTGGACCCTCCTTTGCCTCCTAGACCATCTCCTAAAGGGAATAAGTCCCAGGCTGTGCGCTCGCTCTCCTGGGCAGTTGATGCAGAGTCAGTATCCTCAGAGGTTTCCACTGCTATGGAGGGGGCCTCAAATTATCCAGCACCCTTTGGCACTGCGGTGGCCCCTGCTAAATCTGTGGGCTGAATGTGACTGAGACTGTTTTGTGCTGTTTTTCTGTTTTCTGGTTCTCTCCCCCTTGTCATAAGTAGTTTGGGCGGATAGTGCCGACCTGAAGCTCCTGGTATCTGCCCATCATGCAGGGGCTTTCCAGGTGCTGCCGGCGGTGGGGGGGGATCCAGTGTTACCGTTTACACTCTGGTCGATTAGCGGCTCCATTCCCACTTAGAGGGGGAATGACCAGAGGTCAAACAGCCTTTCTATATGCGTGACAGCCCCCCCTTTGGTTGCATTTAAGCTCTGTATAACCCTGTTTTTGGTTACTAATGTGTGGTATGTTTGAGTGGGGATGGGGGGGCTAATCTCTTAATGCCTGTGTAACTTACCTAAGGTGGAGGGCGGCCACTTTAGCCAACTTGTTGGGGCAGATGCGCTGTATTGGTGGGATACAGTGGAGAGAAGCCTTTGGGCAGTGGGCTGTTCTATCTCTCTTTTGTTGCCGCTAGTTAACCTCCTACCTCCCAGCGATTCCTGCTGGTATCTGGGCTGTAATGCGGTCGATGCATGCAGCAGGAGCTGATCTGTTTAGAGGGAGGGGATTTGGGGAGGGTGGGGGGAGGGGGAAAGGGTGTCTTGCATCTGTGTTTGTTCAAAGTTTTGGTTGCTGTTGGTAGTTTACGTTCAGGGCCTAGTGAGCCCTTTTCAGAATTATTCAGTTTTGTATGTTGTCAGTAGTTTAGGCATTCTGACTTCTGAGATTCTGATTTGTTTTCATCAAGGCTGTTTCAAGAGAAAAGGTCCCCTCCTTGGGGGATTGGGTCTCCGGCCTTGGTGCATGTGGATGCAAATAGGGGTTGCCATGACCTTATTCAAGTCGAATGGAGACTAATTTTATCTCCTGGAATGTCCGTGACCTTAATTCTCCTGTCAAATGGAAGAAAGTCTTGCTTCATCTGAAGAAGCTCAGGCCTTCGGTAGTCCTCCTTCAGGAGATGAAACTCTCCTCAGCTGAAGCTAGGAAACTTAGACAGGGATGGGTAGGGGAAGAGATACATAGTGTGGCAGACTCCCACAAGCGGGGGGTCTCTATACTTTTACATAAATCTCTAGGGTGGAAGGTTATAAGGCATACTCATGATGCAGAGGGGAGATGGATTATGGCCGAAATGGCGACCCCTGATAGCCCGCTAGTCTTAGTAAATTTATATGCTCCTAACCAGGATTGTCCTTCCTTTTTCCATATGGTTAATCAGGCCCTAATGGATTTTAACATCCAGAAAGTCCCTATTGTATTGGGGGGGACTTTAATCTGGTGCTTGACCACCTTCTGGACAGAAGCAACAAGGCCCTTGAACCGCATAGGCAGGCCAAGGAAGCCCTCCTGAGGTTAATGGATGAGCATGGTCTGCTGGATGCGTGGAGGGCCCTACATCCCGGGAAGCGGGATTATACATGCTTCTCACAGACTCATGGCTCATCTAGTAGACTCAATCTGTGGCTACTTTCCACCGACCTTTTTGACAGGGTGTCTACTTCTTGTATACACCCCATTTATGTCTCTGACCATGACCCTCTGGGAGTTCAGGTTAAATTGGGACAGGACCATTCTCCTCCTTCCCCTTGGCGTCTGGACCCCCTCCTCCTGGAGGACGGAGACTTCCAGAAATGGCTCGGGCCTGCAATTGCTGAGTATTGGTCTACCAATGATAATAATGAAGTTTCGGACTCTACCCTATGGGAAGCCTTCAAGACTACAATAAGGGGTGGGATAATGGCCTTCGCTTCGGCTAGGAGATGCCGATGCGCGGCTGATCAGAGGGCTTTAGAAAAACAATTATACCTCCTGGAAACTCAATATAAATCGTTTCATGACAAACCTCCACCCCAGTACTCTGTCAGCCAGCTCATGCAGTACTAGAATCTCATTAAACGCCACCTTACCCGCCAGGCAGAGTTGAATCTTAGGCGGGTTCGACACGCCTACTGAGAAGGGGGGGGAAAGGCCAGTAAACTCCTGGCATATCACCTTAAGCAGCATCAAATGTCCAGGAGGATACATGCTTTGAAGGATCACACTGGGGTCCCGTGCTACTCCTCGACTGGGGTCAATGACATTATGGCTCAGTTTAACAGGCAGCTATATGCTTCTCCTGTCCCCCCTAGCCTGGGTCCCATCCAAAAATTTCTGGATTCCTTGCCCATCCCCAAGCTCTCCGCATCGGAAGTTACAGGGCTGGAAGCCCCGTTCACGGTGGAAGAAGTGGATAGGGCTATCCAATCCATGAATCTTCGTAAGCTCCTGGGACTGATGGTCTCCCCATAGACTTTTATCGGGTCCAAGGTGTCAACCTTGCTCTGCATTTAGTCCGGATGTTTAGGCACTCTCTACTCTCAGGTAGCCTACCCCATCACTAAGGGAAGCTACCATTACTGTACTCCCTAAGAAGGGAAGATCTTCTTTCCTGGTGACTATCGCCCATTTCCCTTATCAACGCAGATGCCAAAATTCTGGCTAAGGTTCTCGCCAGCAGACTGGAGGCGGTCGTACCAGGGCTGGTTCACCTGTCCCAGGCTGGTTTTGTTAAGGGGCGCCTGGGTTTGGATCATTACAGAACCCTCCTTTCAATGATGCATTACTCCCAATTGTCAAGGAAGCACTCTGTTGCCCTAGCCGTGGATTTTGAGAAGGCATTTGATTCAGTGGAATGGTCTTATTTGTTTCATACCCTCTCCTTCATGGGGGTGGGTCCTGACTTTCTCTCCTGGGTCAAGCTATTATACACCTTTCCCTTGGCTAGGGTTCTGACCAACGGCAACTTATCGGCGCCCTTCCAGTTGCAGAAGGGTACAAGGCAAGGATGCCCGCTTTCTCCCCTTTTGTTCATTCTTGCCATTGAACCCTTGGCCATTGCACTTCGGGAAGAGCCCTCTATTTCTGGAATAACAATGGGGGGCATTACTTTTAAAACTTTCTTGTACGCTGATGACCTGCTGGTCACTACCGAATGCACTCCACAGGTGATTCAATCCATCTTGCACATCCTGAATATATTCTCTGGAATTTCTGGTCTTAGGACCAATCATTCCAAAACAGAGGTCCTCCCTCTCAACTCGACGACCTCTGACATGGGGGTGGTGGCCGCGGGTCTCAAATGGTCCCCCAATGGCATAAAGTATCTGGGTATCATCCTACACCCTAACTTGTCCAGAGTGCTCTCAGCTAACCTTTCCCCATTGGTGGAGTCTGTTAAGGAGGACATGGCTCGGTGGAAAGCCTTAAGGCTCTCATTAGCGGGGAAAATAGACTCCATCAAGATGATGGTGGCCCCCAAGGTGCTGTATCTGTTATCCCATCTTCCTATACCAATTCCATCAAAATGGTTTCAAAAATTGGATGCAGTTATTGGTAATTTCCTGTGGGAGGGCTCCCGTCTACGGTTTAGTAAGCTTAAACTTCGTCAGCACTGGAGTAAGGGGGGCTGGGGCTTACCTTGGTTTCAGAGGTACCATATGGCCTTTATTTTGGCTCAGACCACTTTGTGGTTCTCTAGTAGTGGCCCCACCTCACCCACTTGGCTCCCGTTGGAGGCAGCATTACTACAGGCCCCTTCCCCTGTGGTGGCATTGTATAGTAAAAAAAAACCTCCCCTCTAATCTGCCCCCTCCTATTTTATTATCCATCCAGTACTGGAAAAGAGTTTTAACTTTGCTTAGTCAGGACGTAACTCCCTGGAGGTTTTTGGCCCTTTGGAACAATCACGCCTTGGTAGTGAGTGGTAGTATGATCCGTTGGAGGGTATGGGAGTCACAAGGTATCCTTTTAGTTCAGGATTTATTACTCCCTGATGCTAGTTCATTGGACTCTTTTGAGGCTTTAAGATCCAGATATCAGCTCCCGTCCTCTCATTTCTGGAGATATCTCCAGATCAGAGATGCTATCTCACATCTACCTAATTCTCCTCGAAATAGAGGGTCACAATTAGGATCCCATCCTCTTACTGGCTGGTTACATCATCCCAGGAATACAGCCAATGAGATCTATAGGGGTCTTAGGGATGCCGCTGCAAACCCTACTTTGTCAGCAAAAGCCCAATGGGAAAAGGATCTTAATTCATCTATCTCTGAGTCCCAGTGGGACCACGCCTGGGTGAGACTACATATGGCGTGTAGAGATGGGCGCACCCGTCTCATCAAGAATAAAACCCTTCAAAGGTGGTATAGGGACCTGGCTAAACTCAAAAAGATGGGGCTCCTTCAGCAGGACACTTGCTGGAGATGTGGTATCGAAGGTGCCCATCTTTTCCATATACTCTGGGAGTGTCCGTACCTCCAGCTTTTCTGGACATCAATCCAGGATATGTGTTCCTCTCTGTTCCCTCAAACAGTACTGGACCCCCCTCTTCTCCTTCTGGGTTGTGCCCCTGCTCATATACCTAAGCGCTGTCTGGGGGCCCAGTGGGTTACCGCCGTAGGGGCGATAGCCAAATGGCTTATCCTAAGGAGGTGGCGGTCCCTGGAGGTTCCATCCTTCCAGGACTTTCTTCAGGCTCTAGCCCTAGGAGCTATGTATGAAAGTCTTTCTAGTTTTGCCGGGGGTAAGTTGACCCAGTTTGACAGACGATGGCAACCTTATCTTCAGTTTAAGTACTGTCACGATATCCAACTCTAGATGGTCACTAAATTCCAAGGACTTCTTGTCTGGTCAGAGCTATAGGCTATATACAGGTAGCTATAGGTATATATATATATACATATATACATGGCATGTTTGTTTTGTGTGTATCTCAGAAGCAGTCTGCCTTTTTGTTTTTCTAGTTTTTGATGTACATAGTTCTAATTAGTACTAGGCCTGTTCCAGGGCGTAACCAATTATACCATACGCTGTCTTGGGCCCTATAGGTTATTGTTATTATCCTTTTTTTTTTGCTTACATGAGGCCCTTCAATTTATATTTCTTGGCTTCCACTCTTTGGGTGGGAGATTCTAGGCAGGTTTGGATTATTACTAAAGTCAGTGCTTCTTATTTTTTCCTTTTTTTTCCTTCCTCATGTATATTTTGTATGTAATATCCTGGATGGGTGTATTAAGATTGCGTTATGGTTATGGTTGTATGTAACCGTTCAATATTAGACTTCTGACTGGTGCATCCTGTGTGAAATAATAATAAAATCTTTAACTTCAAAAACTGTATTTATTTAATGAGCATAACTGCAGTTTCGCAGCATTTTAAAAATGTGCACAGCAGTCCTCTCCTTTTTGAGAAAAACCCTCTCTGTCTGCTGTATAAAATGACCCCAAACATAAGACATAATGTTTTCAATGAACTGAGAGCTGGACATCTCCCTATATATTCCAGTACAGTATGCATTTTTTAAATGCTGATTTGCAGTAGTATTTTATCAAAATGATCAAAATCATGACTTAACGTGCCAGATATTCAAAACTTTGTGCCAGCAAAAACCATTTGTGCAGGTTTAGCACGGGATTAGCGCGGGTCTGCTATATTCAAAAGGCCAAATAGCACGGGCAAATTGCATTAGCACAGGGCAAAATCATAATGTATGCAAGGGGCAAACTGACATGAATACAGACACAATGCTATATTCAGCGACTAGCACCATGCAAAGTGGTTTTGCATGACTCAGCACGGCACTTAGAACGGTGCACATTACCGCCCAGGAAAAGTTTGCCTTAACCCTGGGCAATCAGCTTTGTGTGACACTATGGCTTTGCACGGTGTTTGTGTGGGTTTTAAGCAGGTTTTGCACAACCCTAACAAATAAATATGACACATAGACAAAGCCAAACATAGAGGAAGCATGCTGCTAACTGATGGCATCACAATGCTACCATCATCTGCCATCAGTCTCAGCCATGCCAGGCAGTAGGTGGTGACCCTGGCGCCAGTGGACAGTATGGCAGTGTGGCCATACAGCACACATCTGTGGACCACACTTCTGTGGACACCAACGGATGCCAGCACACACGTGAAGCAGTGTGGGCATGGAGGATGTTGACGGGAGAGTGTATGGGTGGCCAGGCTGTGCCACAGACCATGTGTTGCCACAAGGCTGGGACACATCATGCAGTGCACATGGGCCAGTATTGGGAATACCCCAACACCATTGTGCCTTTTGGATGATATATGCACCCCCGGCCACATACCGCACAGCTGTACTACTGCCACAGCACACAAAGCCAGACATGTATATGTCACTGTGAGCATCCCATGCCAAAGGTGCAGTATCTGTGGGTCACACAACAGCGTAACAGTAAAGTCCACTGTCAGTAAGCACCTGCAGGTTGGGCCTCTCACTGTGTATAATGCAGTCATCATCACTGCCCTACACACCATAGGCATTGCTGTGTCCACACACTACTGGCCCCCTTGCTACTGTAGTGTCTGCTGTGCACTGTAGCATGACCTACAATGTGACAGTTGCATGCAGCACCACCATCATCTGCACCTATGCTGTGTTGTCCCAGTACAGCTGCAGGCAGCAGTGCATGTGGAAGTAGTGTTCAAAACTGTATAATATTCCCCAAGCTGTTTATACCGCGCTAACACGTTTGCACGGGTTTAGCGCAGGGCTGAACAGTTAGCCCGGTGCAAACTGCATGCAAATCAGAGCATAATGAGATTCTAATCTGGATGTTTGCTGACAGACTACCTTAGTAGGCTCATTTGCATGTCACTTTTGAATATGGCAAAGTTTAACGCCGGGCAAACATGTTTGCACTGGGCTAACTGTTTAGCCCTGTGCTAAACCCACTCAAATAAGTTAGCGCTGAGCAAACAGTTTGGAGAATATTTTACAGTTTTGCGCACCGTACTTTCACATACACTGCTGCCTGCAGCTGTACTGGGTCCACGCATTTGCTGGCACACACATTGGCTGCATAGTTCAACTCTACCTACCTTCACATCGCTATGCACTGTGTTGCTGTTGTGGTTTGCACTTCCTGGTTGCCATATTCAGAGCTGTCTTATTCCAGGGCTAAGTTTGCCCTGCACTCCCATCCCAGTTTGCCCAGCCTCATTCCCATGCTATATTCAGAGGCTGTTTGTCCTGGGCTATTCCTTTTGAATATGGCTTGCTTTGTGCTCCGGGATAAATTTGCCCGCTGGGCAGTGCTAATTTAGCCCCGGGGCAAAGTTTTGAATATCTGGCCCAACGTGTATCATTTTTACCAGGACACATGTTAAGCTATGGTTTTGATCATTTTAGTATTGCAGAATGCTAATAAAGTAGTCAAAGTTGTACTGGCTCTCTGAAACAAATGGCAGTACAGGGCAGCATTCTGAGGCAGCTTTATGTAGTAATTTAACTGGTGGCCATGTGGTTTGTGGCATGCTCCTTTGTCCCACTGATGATGATACGTCTAAGTGTAAAAATTCTTGATTTTAATTATACAATGGCAAGGAAGATTCTTGGAATCTGACTGGCTGCCGACTCCCAGACACAGTGATGTTAATAGACAATAATATCACTGTATCTAGGACAGGCAAAAAGATGACCACAGTACACAGTGGGATATTCCAACCTGCAGCAGTATCCCTGAAGCCATCAGGACTCTTCTCTGTGTTTACAAGCCTCCCCCGATTCCTGCCACCTAGCAGGTCACAATCAAATCACCCTCCCCTAATCTTTGTATTTATATAAGCCCAACTTCGCAAGTTGTTACTCTAACACCACTACCTGCTACTTTCTAAAACCACACATTGTACCTGTAAGTTGCAGCTCCATCGACCATCTTTAACATAATGGACTTGAGGGATGCTCCCAACCAGCCACCTGTTCATCTTGAAAAGAATACATTTATAGTAAAAGTGAGCACTGTAAGAAATGAGAGAAAAATGGCTCTTCAAAAATACTTCTCTTTCTTATTCCGCTTGGTGTCAACATCGCATCTGCACATGCTGACTTCAGACTCATGCTGTACACTCGCCAAACAGCCTGTAAGCCACACACCAAAAAACGGACTGAATTTAAAAAGAGAGAAATGTTAAAAAAAGTCACCTTCAAGGACCGCTTACTGCAACAGAGAAGTCAATGTCCAAGAAAGGCAGAGGGGAGAGTGATATGTCATACAGCAGCAAAAGTAAAAGAGAGCTTGGAGGGATCAGCAGACAGATAATTCCCAAAGCAGCTCCACCGTTTGGTGGAAGATATATTCTGTACTTTTTTTTTCTAAGTATACCTACACCCACAAAAATCAAAGAAAATATAGCTAAAAATGCTTTTGTTTTCCTTTTTTCCTTTTAAATGATTAAATGAGCCATTGTATAATAGCAATAAGGCACTCCATGGATGTGTGTTATTGTGTAATAACATTATTTCTTGGGTGTAGAATGCACTTGGCCTGCAGCCTCGGGCTTCAACCACCCGAGGCCTGACATTATTATACAATAACACACAACCCTTTGTGCTTTATTGCTTAAGTATTATTTCCTCAGTGTAATTCTGATATTGTACAGTATGTTTGTCCATTGAAATCGTGAGAGCCACATGTCCCCCATTTGCCAGCCACTGCCACCGCCACTCCAAGCCCAGTCCAAAATGTCACCATCTCATGGAGATCCCTGAAAAGGCTGTTTTTAAACATAAAACTCTCTCCTTAGTCTGTGTACAGTGGTTAAAGAAGTGCTCACTCTACCGAGAATGCTGCCTCCTTCCTGACCGGCACTGTTAAATTACGTCATTTATTAGCGCCAGTGGGAAGAAAGGAGATAGCATTCTCACTAGAGTGAGCACTTCTTTAACTACTGTATTGTATGCAGATAAAGGAGAGAGTTTTATTTAAAAAAAATAGTCTTTTCAGGGATCTCCAGGGGCTAGTGACTTTTCAGATTGGGTTTGGAACGGCAGTCGGAGTGGCCGGTGGGTGGTGAGGGATATGGCTGTTGTAATGAACTAACAGTACAAGAAAACATCAGGGAAATAATACTTAAAATCAAGAATTGTTACACTCAGACATGTGTTCTTCTGTGGGACAAAGGAGCATGCCACAAACCACTTTATCACCAGGTAAATTACTACATAAAGCTGCCTCGGAATGCTGCCCAGTAGTGCCATTCAGTTCAGAGAGCCGGTACAACTTTGGCTACTTTATTGATGTTCTGCACTACTAAAATGGTCAAATCCATAGCTTAACAAGTGTAACAGTAAATATGATACACATGTTAAGTCATGATTTTGATCATTTTGTTAAAATACTACTGCAAATCAGCATTTAAAAAAAGAAGTGTATTGTACTGCAATGTATAGGGAGCTGTCCAGCTCTCACTTCATTGAATTCATTACATTTTACATTAGGGGTCATTTCATACAGCAGACAGAGCTGTTTTTGTGAAAGGACAGGGCTTCTGTGTACATTTTTTCAAAATGCTACAAAACTAATTTAATTAATGCAGTTGTAAGGGCAGCAAGTGGAGTCTTCAGAAGTGGGGAAAAGAATATGGCAGTGGGGGTGGAGTTTTCGATCCAAATGCAGGATCATTATTTGCTGGAATTGGGTGAGAGCTTCTTCTTGGGATTGGGTAGAATGACATGTCAATCAAGTTGTACTGCACACTGCAGTAGTGAACTCAGGCTCCAGCTCAGTGGTTCAGTATTTTTTATGGGTTGCTTAATGTGTTGCAATGCATTGATAAAAGTTTTCAGAGAGCCGCAAAGAAAGCTGAAACTCAATAGCAGGTAGAAATAAACCATTAGGAAACTTTTATTAATTCCTTTCACTGAGCAGTGCACACATTAAGCAACTCATTGAAAAATGCTAAACCAGTAAGTTGGAGCAACAGTTTAATGTAACTTGTACTGTACTATAATGCATTTTAATACACTTATCTTTTATTTAGAAGCTGGTGGCAGAATGTTACATGGTTTACAGCAACGTCCTTTCTTCACCAGTAGTATACAAAGTTTTGCTTCTTTATTCATCAGCTGGAAATTTGCTATCCTCTGTGGTAGCTCTTGAATACATTTTTTACATGTATTTTGTATAATGCTGTGTGAAAACCAACAACTGTCTTGTACAGTATGCCCTGAAAGCACATTGGTCCACACTGGGGACCAGTGGGCTTATAGCCCATATTGTACCTATCATTTGGCGGGTGGCCAGGCAGTATGCAGGTGGGATGCTGCCACCCGCTGATGATGGGGGGGCAAGGTGGGCAAGGGGTTTGTGGGTGGAGGGGTAGGGTGTCACTGGATTACTAGGGCATTTCATGATGGAGGTTTACCACCATCGCAGCATCGGGAGGGGGTTCCACTAGACAATCAGGGATGGGCATTGTTACATATATCAGGAATCGGGGACTCGGTGGAGGGGGATCACTAGACCACCAGGGATGGTCATGTATTTTATATATATATATATCAGGGACTCGGGGGGGCCACTAGACTACCAGGGATTTATTTCTTAACATATACCACGCAATTGCAGCTATGGGTGGGGGGGTCCACTAGACACCAGTGTTGTGTGTGCTTTGGGACGGTGATCTGGGTGGGTGGGTGGCCACCCATGGTGGGCGGCTGCTGTGTTGCACCATGCAATACAGCAGCCTGCCTGTGGGTGGCCAGGATTTGTTACTACTTTTATGGGGCTCAACTATTAGCCCCCCTATGCGGCACAATGCAGGGTTGCACCAGCATATGCACTGCACATCCCAGGCTGAATATCAGGATGTGCTGCATATGCATGGGCACGCCCCCTGCATCTGCACTGCATACAATTACATTGCGCCCCAGTGCATCGGGATTTGTGCTGCACCGGGCAGCCTTTTCAATATCCTGCTGGGGTGCTATGCAGGGTTGCAATGGTGCAACCCCCTTTGAATATCCGGGACTTTGATGTCAATATTACTGTGGCCTAAAAGTGTGGACAAATACTGCAGGAGTGTACTGTGTTATTGTCTGTTCTCTGCTTTAAATTCTGTAATGATTGGAAACAGAAGGAATATTCTTCACTTTTCTGTAGATGGAATCAGAATTCAAGTATTTATTTCTGTATGTTTAGCAACAGAGAAAATCATCCTAATTTTACCCTGCAGACATTATTGAGAGCATTTCTGTGAGTGTTTAGTATGTCTTACTAAATAGTAAGTAAATTCTTTCTGCTGGGGTTTTGTCCCATTTCATATAGACTGGGCTTATTGATGGTCTCCAAACTTCACTCCCATATGTAAGTAGTAGTAGTAGTAGTAGTAAATAATTGTTATTCAAAAGAGAGTACTGGAGACATTCCATTGAGCAGAGCTCATTTTCATTGAAGTTCCAGGTCCAATAAAGTGCAAAGTTCCACATAAATTAGACAACACAAACATTAAATATAATAAACAATAAAAAAATATAACCAACATCAACATATATGATCAATAGATCAGACTTCAAAATACATTACACTGATTGCAACTATAAACAGTCTTTGACCAAGTGATACACCATTGAACAAATTTAGGAGCACTAATTTTAACCCTTGGACTTCTTAAATATTGAGGTGAGTCATAAATTGAATCATTGAATGATGATGTCAAATAATTGTAATCATTGTTTTATAGGAGGGTTGAATGGGTCAAGTTGTTTCTTATAGCATAGAAAGCATAAAGGGGATTAATGTTCCTGATGCACTTATTGTCAAACCTAGGTAGCTATATTCTCTATCTCCATCTCTCTCTCTCTCTCTCTGTCTCGCTCTCTCAGAAATTTCCCTCCTCTCACAGAAGTTTCATGTGCTGCCTTTCTCCATACCTGAAGAGCTACCTTTTTGCTTGAAACATTGTACTCTTTTCTGGTCATTTATTTTCTTTTGCCATACCATTTTACTAGGTTACTACTAGGTGTTTGAGACAAGAGGAGGCCAAAGCCCATTGAGGTTGTCTCCCATGTCTATGTGGGTGTATTAGTTATGACCTATGTCCAATTAAGATATTTGTCAAGTCTAGTTTTAAAAATGCTGAAGTTTGGAGCTTTTACCACATGCTGAGGGAGCAAATTCCATTGCTTGACTTCACAAATAGTAAAGAAGTGTTCTCTTTTCTTGGTATTGACCCTTGGTATAAGTAATTGTTGCTTATGGCTTCTAAGGCTGACATTATGATTTGTAAACACCAGCCCACATTAAGTTGTTAAAGTAGGGTTATTAAGTATTCAGAGAAGTTGAAGAAGAACACCCTATTCTCTTCTGTCTTCTGAAAGCTGTTCTTTGCAATCTGACACCATAGGAAAGATGTTTTAAAGAAGGAATTAATTTAGTCACTCTGTGTTGAACACGTTCAATTATTAATCAATCAAAATCAATCAAAATCTTTATTTAGCCAGGCGAACACCATTGAGCAATGCTCATGTTCAAGGTGGATCAATTAGATTGATTTCTTTTATAAACTAAGGATTCCAGAAAGGGGAGCAGAAGTCGAGATGAGGCCTGATATAGGTACGGTAAAGTGGAATGATGCATTTTTCAGGTTTATTCACAAAAGTATGCTTAATGCAGTTTAGGATCATATTGCTGGTTTGTGTGATTTTTTTGCAGTGATTATTAGTGGAAAAGGAATTATTTATAATAATCCCCACATCTCTTTCTTTAGAAACTGGCTTAAGGGGCTGGTTGTCAATATGATAAGCTAATAGGGGGGTTATTCCTGCCCATGTGCAAGACAACACATTTGTTTAGATTCAATGTCATTTTGTTTTGCCTGTGACACACTCTCCTCAAGAGCATAGGTGAGGGATAGTTGTTT
Organism: Neoceratodus forsteri; assembly: GCA_016271365.2. Lineage (NCBI taxonomy): Eukaryota > Metazoa > Chordata > Ceratodontiformes > Ceratodontidae > Neoceratodus > Neoceratodus forsteri. Next base: position 589,208,847 of record CM028133.1, on the reverse strand, counting down.
GTCCATGGTGTCCACTTCCCCTCCTATTTTAGTGTCATCATCAAATTTAACCAGTTGGTTCTTGGTGTTTTTTAAGATTGCTAAAAAAGAGATTGAATAGTGTCAGTCTGAGGACCTAACCCTGGGGAACACCACTGCTGACTACACCTACTGGAGACAGGTCATTACCTACTCTTACCCTCTGGCAGTGGTCCTGGAGCTAATGACTAACCCATCTGACTATTGGGGTGCTTAGCCCATGTCTGCAAGTTTATAGATAAGTTCTGGCTGTGGGACATTGTGAAAGGCTTTACCAAAGTCTAGTAAAATGACAGCCACTGGTATTTTGTTGTCAAGCCTAGATCCAATCTTGTTGTAAAATGTCACCAAATTGCTATTACAAGAGCACTCTTGAGTAAAACCATGTTGGGAGTTGTCTAAGATGTTTAATGAGTTCAGTTCAAGCTTGATTTTGTTTTTGATTAGTTGTTCCATGGTTTTACAAATAGTGGATGTAAGACTAAGGGACCTATAGCTGGCAACACTGTCCTTGGCACTTTTTTGTAAATAGGGACCACTAAGGAGGTTCTCCAGTCATGAGAGATTTGGCCTCTCGAAATAGATTTATTAAAGATGATAGAAAGGGGGTGTATTAGACTAAGCGATAGCTCCTTAAGTAACCTGGGTCTCAGTTGGTCAGGTCCAGCTGAGGAGTTGGCTTTAAGTTTATCTAGTGTGAGTCCTATAGTATGTCTTCTCTGGTACAGGGATAAGATAGGGGTAAGTTATTTTGATTAAAAAGTGAACAAAAACATCTACTGAATTCATGTGCAATATGATGTCATCAGTTATTGTAATGCCATCACTAACTATAGGCCCCAGTTGGTTGATTGTTATTTTTTTTTGCTGTTAACATAGGTGTAAAAGGATTTGTGGCTGTCATTCATGTGGGTTATTTTGAGTTCTACCTTAGCTTTTTCTCTCTTAATTGTTTTAGGATTTTGTAGTTCTTGTATTTAACATAATCTGCTGGTAGATTCCTTCTTTTTAATACATAGCAGACTTTTTCTTTGACTTTAATTTGTTTTTAATTGCTTTGGTTAGCCACAGAGGAATTCTGCCTTTTTTATTGTGTTTGACTAGTAAAGGAACATATCTTGATTCTGCTGTTAGGATGTGATGTTTCAGAGAATTCCAGCAATTATGCATTGAAGCATTCTTAAACTCAATATCCCAGTCAATACTGTTAAGATATTGATTAATGCTATGAAAGTTATGTCTGTTGTAATTCTTGATGGTCAGGGGCACATATGGTATATGAGAGACTGAGTTAATAGTAAAAGTAATGGTACTGTGGTCACTACCACCTAGGGGACACTTAGCCCTAATGTTATGAATCAGGCTGTTATGGTTAGTAAGGATGAGGTCCAAAATGTTGTCTTGCTGCTGATTAGTGCCCACTGAGACCACAGAGTCAGTGAAAGCGAGTTCAATAAGGTTGGAACCAGTTAATATTTCCCAGTAAATTCCAGGGAGATTTAGGTCACCGAGAATGACTGCTGCCCCTATTTCAACAAAATGAGTAATCTCGTTGGTGAGGGCATCGTTGTAATCCTGAGTAGCATTAGGGAGCCTATAGCAGTTAACAAGGATCATAGTTTCTTTGTTTTTGTTAAGTACAATCTGAACCCAAATATTTTCCAGTTTGCAATTATTAGTAGTTTGAGGAAGGACTTGATGATGGTTGCTATTGTCTTTAATGTATAAACAAACACTCCCTTCCCTTTTGTTAATTCTGTTATAATAGTAGAGTTTGAAGCCCCCAATTTGAGAGAACCTAGGCTAGAATCATCCCACTAGGTTTCGGTGACTGCTATGATATCCACATTGTCCCTCGGTATAATAGCTTGTAACTCAGACATTTTGGTCACATTAAGGCTCCACACATGCAAACTCATGATGTTTAATTGGCACCCTGAAGTAGTAGATAATCTAGTGGCAGTACCCTCAGATGGGAGTGTGCCCCTTTCCCCCTAGGTATTAGTTTAAATTATTTTCTATAAAAGTTTTGATCTGTTTCCCTAACAGGACACTACTGTGCCAAGTCAGATGTGGTCCATCCCAACTAAATTAATTACATTTATTTTCAAATTCCTCCCAATAAGTTAAACAGCTGTAGCCTTTATGTAATGTCCATTTCCGTAACCATTTGTTCAACATTTCTGTTTTCAGGTTAATGAAATATCCAACGCTAGGCACAGGCAGTATGTCAGAAAGACATATTGTACTGCCTTTAGATTTGATCTTGTTATACAAGTTAGTATAGTCAGCCTCGATACTGCCTACTCTGGAATTGTTAATATTATTAGTGCCTACATGGATAACTAGTGGGTTAGGACCTGTGTCACTGAGTATGTTGTCCAGCATATTGGTAATGTCTTTAATTTTTGCCTCTGTAAAGCTGCAGCTAGCTCTATTAACCTTGTCTAGCCCACAGATAGCTCTGTGAAGGTGTTTGCTTTTAGAATCACTTAGTACATAGATTTGTCTAGGATCTACCACATGAGGAATTTCTGTATTTGTAACTGGTCCATCGGCAGTATTAGCTATGGGAGGGTTAATTGTTGGTGGGGTTAAACTAAAAGGTGAGGGATTGGCTGTTGGAACTCCATTGTTCATAGAATTTGAAATATGGTTATTAGTAGCAAGGTTGATCTCCTGGGGGCTTGTTGGATGGGGTTGTTAGTACTACAGTATTGTGTAGCTCCATATCATCAGGGCTTGAGAACATGATGGGAGTATTGGGGGGGGGGTACAGCCAACTTCCAAGCAAGCTGCAGAGGCAGTGTCAGTGTTTGCTAACACTACAAATCTATTATTTAAAGGGATTTCAAAAGCCATAGCTCTGCAGCCTTTTGGGGAGAGATTGGGCAGTAACTAGTTCTGACCACTCTGTTGTACTTGATAGCATGTCATCATGTGCTTCATCCTTGTTCTTTTTCCTTGGCCCAGAGGTCAGGCTGGTAAGCTTATTCTGAACTGAGGGAACACCCTCTTCGGTGGCAGGGAGGGTGACACTAACTGCGGGACCTTGAGAGGGGACTGAGGGGGCTATGGTGGATTTATTAAGGGGCACAATTTGCTGCCACATTTAATTTTGTTTGGAGTCAAAACATTTACATTTACTGGTTATGGACATAATTTTACTTTCAAGAGTTTAGATATAGGTGCATTTAATGCATAAGAAGGAGCCAAGTTGAACATGAGAGTCAGCAAACTGGTACATGCAGCACTGACTGCATTTTACTCCCACAACTCCATCCACAGACATAATAGAGTTTTCCATGATTGAGCAGTACTATCAGAGACTAGACTAAGCTAAAAGACTACTAGCCATTCTATAACTGTAGTGTAGGAAAACTGGTTAGAGGTTAAAAGTTTTTTTTTTTTGTTAGCAGACAACAGTGACAAAAACATAAAAACAAACCTAGTTACCACATCAAAATAGAATGATTGCCACATCAGTCCAAGGAACAGTAGGAACTAGATTGGAGGTACTTACAAAGTCCAGGGTCCTGGATCACTTGGATCATGCAGGACAAGACTGTCATATGCAAAGACTCTGTGTATCTGTGCGTGTCTCTGCACATGGTGCCACATGCTCGCACACTCAAGCTCATCCCTCTCACTCAGGGCTAGCTAATTTATGTGCTACAAACCAAGAGAGGGTATGCAGTCATGTGACCTGTGTCATCTGATGCGCTGCAATCAAGTTTTACAAAGTACTATTGTGTATCAAAAGGGAGTATATTAAAAACACAAGTGTATGCATTAAAAAGCTTCACAGATAAGGCAAAAGTAAAAAGAAGCACTACCTGTCGACCTGTAGTTCACTCCCAAAGGACATGCATAACTACAAGCCCCAGAAGTATGTCCTAGTGAGTTGTATAGCTAAAGACTCCTGACAAATTGCAAACCACACAAGCTGTCAGCTAGGTATTTAACACCATTAAGAAGTATCTAGGACTGTAGTTCTCAAAGAGTAGATTTAAAATGATTTTGATTACTTTTTCATACCTTAATATATAAATTACACCATGGACATTTTGTAGTGGGGTTATCAATGCACCCACTTGGATTCAGTAGGTAGTAATATGTATTTCACTGAGACACAGAGAGAAGAAACAGACACTATTGCATGGTGGAGTGCTATGGCAATTGCTATCATTATGAATGGTGCTGGATACCAGTGTGATAAGTATTAAAAACAAGTTCTGGTTAGATCTGATATGGCTGTGGAGAGCTTTTAGGAGTGGCAAGAGCATTGGAAAGAATATGCAGCACTCTCCCCACACTGGAGTCAGCCATAATTAGTATTGCAGTGATTACAATACCGCACATGCATGATATCACTGTCAGTGGCTCAGTAGGTAGCACACTCGCTTCTGAGGCCGGGAGATCAGAGGGCTGTGGGTTCAGTTCCCACATCTGGCACTTGGGTTAATATCCCAATATTGACACTGTAGTGCAGCATGAGAGGGGTGCTGCAATTCTGAGGTGCTGTCTTTCAGATGAGACATTAAACCAAAGTCCCATCTGCCTGGGTTGGTGGTAGTTTAGGTGGATGTTAAAGATCCCAAGGCACTTATCGAAAAGAGTAGGGGGAATTTCCCCGGTACCCTGGCCAAATTTCCCTCATTCACTAAAAATACCACCAACAGCTTAATCTGGTTCAAGGTCAGTTGGCATTCATCTGTATCCCTCTCCCCCAGGTCGTGCCTGAAAATAGGCAGGATTTGCCTAGTGCACTTACCCGGTCAACAAAAACTAAATAAATAAATAAACTAAATAAAATACTCATGCACGTGCAGTTTGCAAAGGAGTCAGCCATGTGCAACATGGCATCACTGATATTACTACTTAAGCATGATACTCGTGCATGAGCAGTTTAAGTCAGTGCCATCATGTTGTCCATGGCAGTCATCACTTCCAGCATGTGTGGAAAGGAGAAGCAGTGCACTGGAAAGAGGGGGTGTTTGTGCAGCCCGTGGAGAGGAAGGGCTGCATAAACAGAATCATTGAAAATTATGGCAGAGTATTGTGGCAGCACATCAGACAACTGTCTGGTCACATGATTCCAAAGTGCTCTTATACAAATTTGATGATGGCATAACATCTGTGGAGCTTGGCTCATGCAGCCATAAAAATCAAGCTCAGGAGACTATTAACAAATTAGAGATCTGGCCTGGGACTTGCTTGTCATCACAGTCACTTTCTCATGCTTTTCTAAGCAATAATATCTTGTAAATGTGCTTGATCTTAGTGCTGCTAGACTACTTCTGGTGTTCCTCTGATTATAGTAGGTGGGAGAAATAGCAGTCCTGAAATGTTAGCTGCCGGTGGTGGCACTGTGAATAAAAGTGGTACTCATGCTAATATGCACATTTTAGAAATGACCCCTTTCCTTGTTTGTGATGTAAAAAGTCTGACCCCTTTAATACATTTAATACAAAAACAAGGAGTCAGTTATGGCCTCCACCCCCTCCGTCCCCCTTTTGCTTCAAGTGAGGAACGTGATTATAGGTTTGCATCAGATGTACAGTGGTAGCCATAGATGCATAATATTGTTAAAGAGTAATGAACTGTATGTAAAAGCTTTTTTTTTAATGTGTGTTCTCTCTTAATGTTGTCAATACCACCACCACCACCCCCATTTTGTACACTGTCCTTGGATTTATGTGCCTCAAGTGCATTATTTTACATTTTTGTGTTGAAACCTAGCTGTCATACCCTTGACCACTGTCCAAGTCTTCTAAGGTCTTAGCTCTTACTTTTCCATCCTGCTGCAGATCTTGGTATCTTGGTATCATCATGCAAAGTCAAACCTTCTCTTCCTGCTTCTTTGCAATTTCACTTATAAAAACATTAACGAGGACTAGGTCCAGCACTGATCCCTGAGGTACCCCCCATCACCCTCCCTCCCTTCCTTCCTTGAAGTGAACTCCATTTACTACTAGCCTCTGTCAGCTATCCCCTAACCAATTTCTTACCTAACAGCCACTTTTTTTTTCACTCTGAGCCAACACAGTAGGAGTCATGCAGAACAAATGTAACTTTCTTGGAAAGTATTTACGTTACACATACACAACTAGCATGAAAGTTGTTCAGGTCAAAAATACCTTTCAAATGAGCCTATTCACTAAAGTGCACTAATTATATTTTTTTTAAATACGTTCATCTGATTACCTGAATTTTCATTTTTCTTCACTGTGTTTGGATGGCTATATTTAAAAAAATATATAATTAATTCAATTTAGTGAGTACTCTCATTTGAAAGGTCTCTTTGTTCTGAATAACATACATGCTAGTGGTTCATGTGTAACTTGTAAACTTTCTGAGATACTTACATGTGTTTGGCATTACTCCTAATGTGTTCACTCAGAGAAAAAAAATGAGCCTGTTTCAAAGCGTGGTAGGAGTTATACTAACATACTAAGAAGCCAGCAGAAGAGGGCCATTTGGTCTATCTAGTCTGTTAATATTGCAGGGTCCAGAGCTTGAGCTACTGTCCCTGGTCCCCTTCCCTCTCCTAATGGTTCAGTGAGGGAGTGCTCGATCCCACAGTTCCCTTTTTAAGTTTTTCTTCCTTTAAATTTCAAAAACTTTAAAATGAAGTGTGTGTATATGTGAGGGGGGTTGGGGGTTAGACCACTGCAGATTAGTGCCAGAAAGTGTTATGATTTGTGGTACTCAACCCCAAATAATTCAGACAAATATATATTTAAATGTTTTTATTTTCATACATCCAAATGTCTTCTCTTTTTTGAGTGCTCTTGTAATTTTAACTTTTTAATATGTTTCAGTACCAGCGTGTACCTTTATCAGATAATTCTGAGCTGCTTGCTTTAATACAATTCTGTGAATAAATAACAGAATTTTATTTTTCTATATGATTCCTTAAATGAACTCTCTATTGATTTTCACACATCAAATTTAAATGTGCAAATATATTGAGGAGGGAACACACCTGCTATTATATTAGATGCAGTTTCGGTAACAATATGTGGGCTCAGAAGGTTCTATAAAACATATTTGTATTATTAGTAGACTTGTGGCCATAACATAAGTTATTTTGAATGGAATCATAACTTTAACATTTGAAAGCTCTATCATTTAAAAGTTGATTTGATGTATGGAGGTTTGAATATTTAAAATGGATTTGTCCACTTCCTACAGGTTCCACGAAAGGCAAAATGGCCACAAGTCTAAAGTTTAATGAAAACAGGTACATGAAGCAATAATATTTTTCTAAAATTATGTAGATTTAAAAGAATTACAAGGAAATTAAATTTAAACATCAGATATATAATAATACAATTATGTTTTATAGAACCTCTCCTACTAGTGATCCCCCTGGCTATGCATCCCAGTATCTTGTTTGTCCCTGCTGCTGCTTTCTTGCACTGTGTGGAGTGCTTCAGGTCACCAGTGATTATCACTCCCAGGTCCCTCTCCTCCTCTGATGCAGACATCAGGACTTCACCCAGGTAGTACTCTATCTTGGGATTCTTGGTTCCAATATGCATAACTTTGCATTTCTTTGCATTGAAGCCATGCTGCCAGTTCCTGGATCACCTCCACAGCTTTTCCAGGTCATCATGTAGGTCTTGCATCCCTTCAGCTGTGTCCACTCTCCCTCAGAACTTGGTGTCATCAGTGAACAGGCACATTTTGCCATTTATACCATCCCCAATGTCATTGATGAATACATTGAACAATACCGGCCCCAGCACTGAGCACTGTGGTACCCCACTGGTGACCTTTCTGGTGCCAGATAACTCTACCCCCACAATTGGAAGGCTTTTATCTGGAGTTCAGTGGCCAAGCAGCCAGCCACTCCCACTTCCAGAGCAGTTCCTCTCAGCCTTATTGTGAATTATTTTTTCTTTGCAGCCAGAGGATCTGTTGATCTGTCCTCTGAGCTGGCTGGGGCCCCCCACTGTTTCTGTGTGTCTCTACTGGACTTCAGTGTTTGTTTTCCTGCTTCTGGTTTGTATCTTTCCTCTGTCTGTGTGCTTCATTATGTGTCTTGTTTTTGTTTTTGGGCCTTGTTCCCTGTTTTTCTGTGTTGCTGTGTTTTGGTTTTGTCTTTTGGGGCTTTGTTTCTAAGGTTCTAGCATACTGCTACTCAGAGTTTATACTACTGCTTTCAGTTACTTACAACTACAGCCACTGCTACTGTTTACTTCAATTACTATTGTACCGAGTGCTTGTGTTTTTTACACTGTTGCTCACTACTCTCAAACTACTGCAATGCAACTGCAATCATTATCTGTGTGTTTCAGCTCAACCATAGCTGCTCCATGTTGCATACTCAATTGTTTTCACCTGATGCAGGATTATTCTGACCCTAGCTATTCTGCTCATTCTTGCTATCATTCTACTTGCGGCTTCATTGCACTGCCTGGCTACACTTGCTTTCAGAACATTGTATCTCCATATTTTATTGCAGTTTTACAACTCTGTGTACTCCATACAAATTATTGCTTCTATGTTTATTCAACCTGTTCTACTCCTAGGTTAGCCAAAAAGCTCCTGCTGAGATTGTTAAACTAGCTTTCATATCTGCATGTGATTCTTGGCCTTCCATCACTTTCTTGTTTTTCCTATGGTGGGGACTGGGAAGTGTTTGTGGAGTCGTGGCCCCATGTGGCTAATTATTTTTGTTCTTAATCTGCCTTCGCTGCCAAAAATTCTCAGAGTATTTGTCACCGTGATTTGGCTTTTAAATGCTGGCTGGCTTGCACCACTATTCAGTGCTGTTTCATTGCCCTGTGTTATGCAGACCTACGTGCAGATCCACTTATTACTACTCTGTTTACTGACCTACATGCAGGTCCACACTTGCTTAAGCAATCATTGCTCCTTGTTTATGCAAACCATTGCTTCATGCCTACTGCCATCCCCTCAGCTTCAGTCTCTGGGATTCTGCTGCACTCAATTCTGCACTTGACCTTGCAAGGTCTCAGCACTCAATGCTCATTATGATCTCACCATACCATGCTCATTCAGCTCACCAACTTTTCAGCTCTCAATCAATTTCTGGGGCATGCCAACCATTCTATTCTGGTGCAGGGTTCCTGCAGCTGATGGTCTCGCTCTGCCTTTAATCCACATCATGAGCGTTTCCAACTTGGGGCAGGATCCTTCTCACCTGGCCCATAGCTGGGAATGTCTTTGCCCAGGGCTTGGCTTTAGCTGCCTCCTACATGACAGCAGCTAGTGGTGTAGAATTTAAGACTAGCAGTGAAGGGTGGAAAAAGTTACCTCCTTTGACTCTAGTGTTCCTCTATAATGGCTGGCCATTGACTTTAGTGGTTTCCCTGGCAAGGCACCTTCACTGTATTCTCCCTATGACTGCCTCTGGTTCACTTGGTTTGATTTAGGGTGGGTAGGCCAGGTGAGTGCCGCAGCAGTTGTTGCTCTCCTTCTGCACCTTGGTTGCAGGTATTGTTACAGAGTTTTCTTGCAACCTTCCATGGCATTCCCACTAGAGGGTTTGAGTGAGAGCCTTCCTCCAAATTGGAATATTTTCCACCTCCCTTTAATTGGGTTTTCTAAATTTCAGCCTCAGAGCCATCACTATATAAACTATCCCATGCCTGGAGGGAAGGTGACCTAGGCCTTGGATCCCTAGAGATTTCTTCCTCATAGTTTTTTTTTATCTCCTCTTTTGCCTCAGGTCATAACTCTTAGTTAGCATAGTAGTGTCCCCCAGTTTCTTTAGGTAGGTTCCGCTGCTGGATGGAGATGGAGGATGTCTTGCCATTCCCTCTCTCCTTAGAGGATCCACTAATCTCAATGAAATCCATTAGTATCATGCTACACAAACCTGGGCATTTCATTATGTTATTAAACTGAGCATCTCATTAAGTTATCAAATTGTCTATGCTTCTCTACTACTACGTCAGTTACTGCTACTACATCACAGTTAGTGCTTACTCATATGCTTCATGTTGCCTCCTTCTTTGGGATATGATTGTACTACATTTCTTTTGGGGATTCTTAAGGTACCTTTAGGCATGGGAATCATCCCATGACACCTCTAGGGTTGGAACCCTTTCTGAAGGTTCCTTGCCTTTCGTACCCCTACAGGGTAGTAGAGAGTGCGAATGGCCAAAACCAAACTAACACAGTTGCACAAACATAACACTATACTGGCTGCATAGGACAGTGAATTGGAAAGGCATTTGCCTGGAGTTCAGTGGCCAAACAGCCAGCCACTCCCACTTCCTGAGCTATATAAGCAGTTCCTCTCAGCCTCATTGTGAAGCATTTTTTCTTTGCCCCACCATCCTCCCCTCCTTCTCCACCAGCAGCAGCACTTCTCTCCTTAGGGGGATTCCTAAGGTACCATAAGCAATGGGAATCATTCCGTAGCATTTCTAGGGGTGGAACCCTCTTAGAGGGTTCCTTGCCTTTTGTACCACTACAGGGTGGTAATTCCTCTGGACTAGAGAGTGCGAATGGCCAAAACCAAATTAACACAGTTGTGCAAGCATAACACTATACTGGCTGCATAGGACAGTGAACTACTCTCTGGGTTCTGTCCCTCAGCTAGTTTTCCACCAGTATAGCCATCTTATCCCCAACCCTGAGATCCACCAACTTCCTGATCAACCTTTTGTGGGGCATAGAGTCAAAGGTCTTGCTGAAATCCAATTAGAGGATGTCTACCACTTGGCCCCTGTATACTGTCTTAGTGGCACAGTCAAAGAAGTCAATCAGATTTGTTTTACACAGTTCTCCCCATGAAACCATGATGCCTCAAATCCTGGAGACCATGCTCCATTAGATAGTCCATCAACCTTTCTTTAGTATGGTCTCTATGAGCTTTCCCACAATTGAGGTCAGACTGACTGGTCTGTAATTCTCTGGGTCATTCTTGGGACCTCTTATGTGAAGGGGCACTACATGTTTTGTTCTCTAATCCTGTGGTACCTTCAGCTGTCTACAGCTCCTTTTGTGCTTTGCAGTAGGACGTCCTTACTTGACCTACTAGCCAACCTTAGTTAATTTTCTCTATCCATCTCTGTCTTGGTCTTCCTGAATTTTACACAGACCAGCCTCTTTTCCCTTACTACCTGGGTAACCCCAGAACTGAACCAGCTGGGCGTTTTGGCACTTGTGTTTTTACCTCTCAGCCTAACACACTCCTCTGTGGCAACCAGTATTCCTTCCTTAATGATGAACCATCTTTGGTCCACCCCTATATCTGCTCTGATGCCTGCCAGGAGGCTCCTTATTACTTCACCCATTTTCCTGAAGTCCAACCTTCTAAAATCCAAGATTTTCATCTTAGTCAGGATGCTTTCCCTTCCTGTATCCTACTGGAACCACAATGTACAATGGTCACTCCCACCCAATGGCTCCCTGACTGTTATTTCCTGTGCATACTCCTTATTTGTGAGCACAAGATCTAGCATTGCCTCTGCTCTTGTTGTTTCTGTGACACCCTGAGTCAGGAACCCACTCTGCAGTCCTTTCAGGATCGTCTGACTCCTAGCACATGTTGTTGATGGTATCCTCCTGTCCACCTTGTGCAGGTTGAAATCCCCCACAATTACCACCTCTCCTTCCATGCAGCTTCCAATATTTGTGAACTCAGTTCTCTGTCCCTCTCCTCATCCTGGTTGGGTGGTCTGTACACCACCACCAGCCTCACCTTTCTCCCTCTATTGGACCTTAATTGAACCCATGATACCTCCACCTCCCCTTCTTCTGACTCCTCCATTATGCAAGTTATTCCCTCCATGACATCATTTTCCACCCCTCCCCCCTTCCCAACTACCCTGTCCCTTTGTATAGTTTATATCCAGGGATTGCAAAGTCCCAGTCATGGTGTAGTGATGCCCAGGTCTTGGTTACTGGCACTATGTCTACTCATTATCCTCCACCCATGCCTCCCCTTTCTTAAGCCTAACAATCCCTTCCTTCTTGTCTATTTTTTCACTTTCATAACAAAAGAAAGACTTCTTCCCTTCTTAATTCATTCAGCGATCTGCAGCTCCTTCCATGCTTTAGTTACTCGGACTTCCTTACTTGCTTCACTAGCCAACCTTAGGTCATTTTCCCTATCCATCTTTCACTCTCTTGGTCTTCCTGAATTTTCTATAGGCCAACCACTTTCCCTTACTACTTGGGCAATTCCAGAACTGAACCAGCTGGGCACTTTGGACCTTGTTTTCTTACCTCTAAACATAATACACTGCTCTGTGGCAACCAGTATTCTTCCTTAATGATGAACCACCTTTGATCCACCCCCATATCTGGTCTGATGCCTGCCAGGTGCCTTTTTAGTACTTCACACATTTTCCTGAAGTCCACTGTAATGCCTCAAAGTTGGGGCACCACAGTAAAAATAATAGCAGTAAAGCATATGAGTTTACAGGTGCCCAGGGTACCTGCTACAGGTGTGAGCTACAGGGTACAAGTATGATGGGGCACCTCAAATGTGAATTCCCCTCCTTGTAAATGTGTGAAACATTGGTAAAAAATAAAGAAAAGTGCCTTGTGCACTAAAATATGTCAAAAAAACAGAACCTACATTGCAGATGCAGCAACAATGGCCTGGATGGAATGTTGTGCTGTGTTGCTCATGCACAGCATTCCACTCCAGCCATTCCAGAACTAGCAGGATTTCATTTTTAAAATTGCAGTTCAGTTTGTCAGTTCCTGGGCAGCTGTTGAGGAGATAGGACACAGTAAGTCAAGTGGACAGAAAAGGGCTTACCTGGGTGTTGAAACCGTCCCTGAGGATTTAGCTGTGAGCCTGCTCTGCCTCCATTGCCTGAAGACTCCTCCTGCTGCTGTGTAGTGTGGTTGATGGTGCCATCAGGGCATCATGAAGAAAGGAAATGTTCATTTCAGCTGTTTTGGGCTTGTGGCCCCGTTTGTTTTTTATTTTATTAATTTAATTAGTGTCCCTCGTCCCTCATCGGCGGCTTGCAAGTGCCTCATCGTTGGGTTCTGTGTTGGCCTTCTTGAGGCCCCTGACATCCATCCTGCTGCCTGAATTAGCTCCCTGCCACTGCCAGAGCACCTCCTGCCTCCTGTTTGCCTCATTGATCTCCCAGTGGTGTAGCGAGTTGGCGGCAGCATGCTGATACATGCTGTCTATCCATTTGGAGAGCGTGACTATTTTTTTTGTTCATTTAAAAGCATGCTTAGGTACAATCAGGAATGACTGAGCACTGGGAGAGGTTTGGAGAGCAAGGACCCTGTATTTAAATATTTAAAGAGTGGGCAGGCTAGCGATGCCCTTAAGGAGGGGCCAGGAAGTGAGGCCATATAGGAAGCCTTTTAAATATTCAACGGGGGATTAGAATAAGATGGGACCAACAGTACAGAGTGGCAGTAGGTTTCCTGAGGCATATAGATTTAAAGGGGCCCTGCCACAGTAAAGCTGCACAAAGAATTAAAGGGGCAACGCCAGCCAAGGTTTGCAGGGATTTAAAAGGTCTATCTGACCCAAAGTAAAGTGGGCAGCTAGGCCCATTGTAGTGAGGGTTACTAGGCCCAAAGCGGAGAGGGCAGTCAAGCCCCAGTGATAGTAGGGCAAGCACAGTCCACAAGTTTTAAAAGGGCAGCCAGGCCCAGTAAAGTAAAGGGCACCAGGCCCAGTAAGTAAAGGGCACCAGGCTTGTGGTAATAAAGGGCACCAGGCCCAGTCAAGTAAAGGGAAGCCAAGCCCATAGTAGTAAAGGGGCATGAGACTCAGTAAAGGTAGGGCATCCCAGCAGCAGGCTTAGTGGCAATTAATTTAACTAGGCTAAGCAGCTGGGATAATTACATTTAAGTGATCAAAGGTAGCCAGATCCTAATGAAGACAGACCCCAAGAAGAAAAGGGTCCAACTAAAGGGTGCTTAAGCACACAACCTGTTATGAAGTGATTATCAGCTGTTGTACTGTTTCTATGAACTCTTTATTCCTTAAGCATCTCAAGTGTTGTGTTTATTGCATGAAGCACAGAGACTGTAGTGCAAAATATTAGGATTGTGGTCATTTGCCCATGCCAGTGAACAGTTACACCAGATTGTTGCAATTTGCTCCTGCTCCAGGCAAGTTGCCCCTGCCATTGAACAGTTGCCCTGGATTGTTGCAATTTGCCTCTGCTCCAGGCAAGTTTCCCCTGCCAGTGAACAGTTGTCCTGGAATGTTGCAATTTGCTCCTGCTCCAGGCAAGTTGCCCTAGCCAGTGAACAATTGCCCAAGATTGTTGCAATTTGCCCCTGCTCCAGGCAAGTTGCCCCTACCAGTGAGCAATTTCCCTTGATTATTGCAATTTGCCCCTGCTCTAGACAGATTGCCCTAAAGTGAACGATTCCCCCAGTTTGTTGCAATTTGCCTCTGCTCCAAGCAAATTGGCCATGAAAGTGAAAATTCCAGTATAGCATACTAAAAGAAGTACCATTGTGCAGTATCAGGTCTGTGATCCAGTCTTCAGCCTCCATCAACTCTTCACCATAGCCACCTTCAGCCAGCAGAAGGCTTCAGCATCTTCTTGTCCTTTCGTCCACCGTAGTCGAAATTGATGTCCCTCAAAGAGTCATGTCTGCCAGTTCCTGATCAGCTTGGAAGAAAGACGTCTGAAAAGTGCTTCATCCGTCCCTCCCAGATGCCCGTTGATAGATGTGTCTGTCGTAATCAAGTGTGGTCGTGGCTGCTATTTCTTATTTTGTTCTTCATCTTTGTGGTATCCTGATCTTCATCTTCTACTCCTTCTCACTTGTTTCATCCTGCATCTCCAGTGCAATCCTCAGGGAGCAGCATGAGTTTGGTGGTCCTCCAAGTGGATCTGTCACCAAAGCAGCTCAGTATTTTCTTCTTCATCCTTGGAAGTCCTCCTCGTGGATTCTTCACCAAGTCTGGTGTTCATCTGGCAGCCCTAGTCAAGGGTAGGTGCCAGGAAAACCCACAGCAGTTTTTCTTCATCCTTGGCAACCCTGATCAAGGGTTGGTGCCAAGGAGAAAGCAGCAGATTCCTTCTCTTGTGGCAATTCTGCAGGTGGATTCCTTGCCACATTTTGTTTCTTCATCCTTGGCAGCCCAGTTCAAGGGTTTTTGTGCCAAGAAAGAGCATTACCCCAAGTTAGTCAGTTTGTGCTCTTGTATTCCAGCAACCTTGGAGAGTAGGTTGGCCGATGCCTATGGTCTGTTTACCAATCTCTCCATTCCCTGTTTGCAACCTCCCATAGGTTTTCTGGTGAGCTTTGCACCAAGCAAGAGTTCCCCTTTCTCTTGACCCCTATTCTTCAATTGTGCATGAAGATGATGGACATCTACATCTAATGGACTTTTGAGACTGTGAGACCATTTGCTGATTGTACATTGAATGCTTGTCACATCATATGATAAAGTAATAAGGTATACTCTGGATACATAGATCTCTGGGTAGGAAATTGTAAGAGTGATAGATAAGAATATTATACAGTGGCCTTAGTCCTAAGTACCTGTAGAAGAGAATAACACAGAGTTTAGATCTAGTTGTATGTTAGGTGTTATTCACAGTGCTGGCCATAATCCCTGTTGTGTTTGATGTTGGTATTTTCTTGTACGACCATGTCCTCCTTCCCCTCCTGTCTAAAAAATGTCTTTGCTTCATCCGACCTCTGTGTACAACTCCTGCCTCTCCTTGTCAGGTGATTCCATCAACACAACCCCATTCAAACCTTAAGTAGCCCCTCGCCATCCCACCTGCTGAGGGTGTCACTGGCGCTGCTGGTAATGAGACAGTTTCCTTCACCATGCAGAATGAAGAAACCCCAGGTCCATCAGCAGAGTGCGGACTACCAATTCAGTGACCATCACACCACACTTCTAAAATTCAAGATTTTGGTCTTGGTCAGGATGCTTTCCCTTCCCATATCTAACTGGAACCACACTGTGCAGTGGTCACTTCCACCCAATGGCTCCCTGACCATTATTTCTTGTACATGCTCCCCATTTGTGAGCACAAGTGCTCTTTGGTAGGCATAATCCATGCACAGAATACTTGATGGTAGGAATCAGACTGCCCGCTTCCACAGCGGATAGAGATATATGGGCCACAGTCAGTGACTTCCTGCAGTAAACAAGTCAATGCAATAAGCCATACAAAAAGGCACTGAAGATGATGGGTTTCATAGGGAATGGTTTTCACAGTAGGCAAAGCAAGGTTATTCTGTCACTGCACAGATCCCTAGTGAGGCTTCACTTGGACTGTTATGACCAGTTCTGGAGACCTCACCTGAGGAAAGGCCCAGACAGACTATGGCTGTAAATATCTATTCACTGAAATCCAGAAGGTAGTGTGGGTACATGATTGAAACATACAAATTTCTCTGTGATATGAAGAAAGTAAACTGTTATGTCCAATTTATACAAAATAGGGATGCAGTCACTAGTAGCATCAGTGGAGGTTGGTAGGATGCAAATTCCCCTTGGAGGGTTTAAATGGGGCTGCGACAGAGAAAGAGGAATCATAGTCCCCAAGAGTGGCAGTAAGGGCTCGAGGTGTGGTAGTGGGGGAAAGGGGTACAGTACTACAGCGTAGTAGGCCAGTGGAGTGAGTTATTATAGCAAAGGCAGAGTAGATAGATATTCAGTCTCCCTTCAGTCAAGTTCTGTATTTCTATATTTCCTCTCAGACATGCACAATAACACACCATTACCAAAAACCCTTATATACATACAGTACATAACAATGCACTTCAACAAATCCCTAGACATCGCAGTGTTCTGCACACATACACAGAGTTATACCATGGTCTTTTACCCATGCACAGTCATACAGAAGTAATACAAAGATATGTAACTGTGTTCTGCACCACAATAACCAGGCATAAATGAGCTGTGCCCAAAAAAACATTACTACCATTGCCTTCACAGAAACATAGAATTTGATGGCAGATCAGGACTGCTTGGCCAGCCTAGTCTGCCCAGTTCCCTACCTGATGGATAAGCTGTAGATTCTAGTTTACCGACAGCTTGCTTCTTCCTACCCCCACTAGAATTGCTTTATAGTGTATAGTGGGGTGTTGTTCTGTATAGAATTCCATCCCTTTCAAAATGCTGTTGTACCACAGTTCATAGAACATGGAATGTGATTCTACCCCACTGTGGTAGAACAGCATTCTAGAACCTGTAGAGACTGCATGGGTCAGTTTCATTTTGAAAGCAAAAGAACTCACAAGCACATATTTCACACAGTACTTTACACTATAAAAAATACAGGACGAGCAACTCTATGCACAACCAGTGTGTTTTGCCACCTCGGGTTCCGATTCCCATGGACCTCTTGAGCTTTGCTGTCTAGGTCAGTGGGAATCAGAACCCCTCTGTGGCAGACACACTGGTTGTGCACAGTTGCCCATCCAGTATTCTCTATAAGTCTGTCCCATGCATTCTTGAATTCTCCCACTCTTCTTCACTCCACAACCTCCTCAGGAAGGCTGTTCCATGCATCCACAACCCTCTCCATGAAGAAATACTTTCTAACATTACCTCTGAGCCACCCCCCCATTATCTTCAAAGTGTTCCCCCTTGTTCTTGCACATCTCTTTTTCTGAAAGATGCTACCCTCTTGGACCTTGTTAATTCCCTTGAGGTACTTGAAAGTTTCTATCATGTCCCCCCCTTTCCTCGATGGTATACATATTAAGCTGCTTTAGTTTCTCTTCATATGTGTTCTGGTGCAGACTCTGCACCATTTTGGTTGCCCTCCTCTGATCAGCCTCCACTCTGTCTATGTCTTTGCAGAGATGGGGTCTCCAGAACTGCACGCAGTACTCCCAGATGAGGTCTCACCAACTGTCTGTACAGAGGGATAACAGTTTCCTGTTTTCTACTGTTGATGTCTCTCCCTATTCATCCCAGTATCCCCACAGCCCTCCTTACTGCCTTCTAACATTACTTGCCCACCTTAAGGTCATCTGATATAATTACTCCCAAGTCCCTTTTGATTTTTGTTGTTGTTAGTATCTCACCCCCATTGTGTACTCTTCCCCTGGGTTGTTGTTTCCCAGGTGCATTACCTTGCACTTCTTTGCATTGAATCTGAGCTGCCATACATTTTACCATTCCTCCAACCTTGCCAAGTCCCTTTCATCCTTTCTACCCCACCTTGTATCATCTGCAAAGAGACATACTTTTCCTTCCAGGTGCTCTACAATGTCACTTATAAAGACATTAAAGAGGACCGGTCCCAGTACTGAACCCTGTGATACCCCACTAGTTACCCGCCTTTCTTCACTGTGAACTCTGTTTACTATTACCCTTTGCATCCTGTTGTCCAGTCAATTTTTTATCCAGGATACCAACTTGGGACTCACTCCAAGGCTGGCTAACTTGTATATTAATCTTTTGTGTGAAACGGTGTCAAATGCCTTGCTAAAATCTTGGTAGGCCATATCCACAGCCCCTCCCTGGTCTATTACTTTGGTCACCCAGTCAAAGAAATCTAATAGATTCATCTGACACTACCTTCCCGCTGTAAATCCATGCTGCCTTTGGTTCTGTGCCCCACTGGCCTTTAGGTACTCAACAATTCTTTCCTTCAGAAGTGAATCCATCATTTTCCCCACCACTGAGGTCAAACTAACCAGTCTGTAATTTCTTGCCTCTGCCCTGCTCCAACTTCTGTGAAGTGGAATCACATCCACCGTCCTCCAGTCCTCAGGTACCACCCCATCCTCCCATGATTTGTTAAAGAGAGTAGTCAGTGGTGTCACTAGTTCTACTCCTGGTTCTTTTAGAATTCTGGGGTGAATCCCATCAAGCCCCATTGCTTTGTCCACCCTCAGTTTCAAGAGTTCTTTCAAAACCCTTTCTTCTGTGAATGGACTGATATCTACCCCCCTATCCAGAGTGCTTCTCTTGTCTGGTTTAGGTACCTCCCCCTCCTCTTCTGTTGTGAATACTGAGCAGAAATATTTGTTCAGTATCCCTGCTTTTTCACTATCACCCGCTGTCCACATTCCCTCCCCTTTATTAAGTCTTCATATCCCTCCCTTGGTCTTTCTTCACTCCTTAATGCACCTATAAAAGATTTTATCCCCCTTCTTAACAGAGTTGGCTATCTTTTCCTCAGTTTGGGCCTTTGCTATTCTGACTGCCTTCCCTGCCTCCTTCTGATTTAACAGATAAAGTTCTCTGTCCTGCTCCTTCTGTGTTTCCTTATATTTCCTGAATGCTATCATTTTCTCCTTAACCTTCCCTGCCACCTCTTTTGAGAACCATAGTGTTTTTTCCTTCATTTTGTTTTATTGATTTGTTTTATACAAAGGCTTATTCCCTTTGTGATGGCTGTTTTGATTATTCCCCATTGTTCCTCCACCCCTCCTCCTTGTCTGTTTGCTGGTGCTTTTCTGATGCACTCTCTCATTTCCCCAAAGTCAGCCCTCTCAAACTCCAGTACTCTTGCTTTTGTATGGATTGACTCTATGGCTGTGTTTATTGTGAACCATGCTGTTTGGTGGTAGCTTGTTCCCAAATGGCTACCCACTTCTAAATCCGAGATCTTTTCTCCATCCCCATTTGAGAGTACCAGGTCTAAGACTGCTTCCTCCTGAGTGGGGTCCAAGACTAGCTGTCTGAGGCATGCCCCTTGTAGGGCATCAACAAGGACTCTGCTACTGGATGTGCCTGCAGCAAAGGTACTCCAGTTAACATCTGGCATATTCAGGTCCCCCGTTAACAACATCTCCCCTTTTTCTGCCACTTTAAGGATGCCTTCTGTCATTTCATTGTTCAATCTCTCCACCTGAGATGGGGGTCTGTACACAACTCCCATGTGGATGGTGGTGCCATTTCCTGTCTCCAGGGTGACCCATAGTGACTCATCTACTTCATGTTTACTCTTTAGTTCTGTTGCTTTAATCCCTTCCGTTACATAGAGAGCTACTTCTCCTCCTCTTTTACCCCCAGTCCCTCCTGTGGTTTGTGTATCCTGGTATGTTGACATCCCAGTCATGGTTCTCTGTATACCATTTTACAGTGACTGCCACAATATCCAGGCATCCCTCTTTCATCAAGGCCACTATTTCAGGGAGATTGTTACACAGACTATGGGCATTGATACTCGTCACCCTACATTTTAGGTTGGCCTTACCCCTTTTAGCCCCATTCCTGTCCTTACTGCCTTTGCCTTTTTTCACATTTACCATGTCCTGTTCCAGAATGACTTCTCTACCTTTGTGTTTACCATGCTAATTACTGTGTTTTGTAGGGGGAGGCTGGGATTTCCCTGCTCCTTTTCAGTGCCTCACCCCTTGGCTAGTTTAAATGCTTGCCAATGTAACATTTAAAACTATCACCTAGGATCCTGGTTACCCCCCCCAGATAAATGCAGACCATCGTGCCAGTATAAGCCTGCATCCTTCCAGGTGGCTCCACAGTCTCCAGTGAAGCCAAAGCCCTGAGATCCACACCAGTTTTCCAACCATTTGTTAAATCCCATGGTGCAGAGTACCCTAGCATCATCCTTGCCATAGATAAGCAGCACTTCCGAGAAGGTTACCATATGTGTTACTTGTCTAAGGCCCCTTTCCAACTCTACAAACTCCTCTTGCACTGCTCTGATTCCATTCTCAGCCAGGTCATTTGTACCTAGGAGAACAACAACATCCAGCTCCCTCACTTGTGCAGCTGCTCCCACGATCCTGAGGATTCACTTCCTGTCCCTCCGAGCCATGGCACAAAGCAGGCACCTTACCTCTCTCTCCCCTTCCTCCCCTACTTCTACCCCCCTAATGATTGAGTCCCCCACCAGGAGTTGTTTCCTTCCACTGTGGGATCTTGTGCCACACTCCTGTAAGTCTCTTTTGTGGAGGTTCCCAGTATCCTCCTTGGTCTCCACTGCACGTGCCTCCATAGAGAAACCAATCTTCACCAGAACAGCATATGAATTGTGGAATGGTACAGCTGAAGGGATAGACCTCTATTCCACCACCCTCTCCCTCCCTGAGCCCACCTTGGTCTAACTGCTCCTCTTTCTTGGCAGTCTCTGAGGTAGCAGTTGTGGCCCTGGGTGGGGGAAGAGGTTTCATGAACCCTAGCCAGGTCAGCCTGGAGACGGACAACCTCCTACCTCAGACCAAAGAGGTACCTGCAAATAGGACAGCATCACAGCCTCCAGAATATCTCCTGGAACACTGCACCCCACAGCCATTTCACTGCACCACAGCCATCATGACTTATTTTGTGTCCCCTCTCCTGTTGCTTTTTATGCTTACTCTCTCCTCCCTCTATGTATTTTTCTACCTACTTTCCTAATGCCTATGTACCTTTACAACCCTCACCCTTCCTGTTCTGGGACAGGAACTTCCTGTAGTCTTCAGTAGTCTCCTTCTTCCTTGCTTGGACTCAGACCTCCAGCCGCTGGGAGGGGGGTAAAGAGCTATTTTTCTTTTCCCTTCAAGGTTGATGAAACTAATGTGTCTCAGTGATCCTTCCCTTCCTACTGCCAAACAGGAAGTTCCTGTTGTCAGTCAAATCTAGTGGCTATAAAAGTAGAACTGGCTTAGGGTGAGAGGGTGGAGGGGTGAGAAGAAGGGCAATTATTAAGAAATTCTGTAGCTTTTTTGTCAGCTGCTTGCTCTGAAAGAAAGATTCCCTCTGCCAGAAACTATCAGCAGGAAGCTGTAATAGGAGACAGCTGTGTTTCTACTGCTCAAGCCACACCCTCAATTAACATATCTGCTCTGCTCCTGATTTAGCAAAGTAAATTGATACAGCCCCCTTCCCCAAACAGAGAAACACACAGTGACTTTCTTTTTTTTTTACTTAAATAAGACCCCCTGCTTCTAATAAAGTATCTGTTTGCTTAATCCCAACAGGCACTGCCTCCTGCTGAGATAGAAGTGATTTATCACTTCCCCCCCAAAAGACACACACAACATGTCCCTGCATCAATACAAAGATATGTAACAATGATCTGAACTAAAATAACAGTACATAAGTGCTCTGTACACATATGCACATTTGTCCCATTGCCTGCACCTATGCATGCCCCTATAATAGTACTGTGCACCCATGCAGACATTCACAAGAATGATGGGCACATAAATCAGTGCAGATAAGTGACCTGCAACTTTACACACATATGTACTATTGTCCTTCACCCATACTCTCCTCCATAATAGAACACTTCATCTGTAAAGATATATTACTGAGCAGTGCACTATAAACCAAGCATAACTGTCATGCAGCCATATCACCATATCATTCAATCACCCATACACAATGACACAAGAGTAGTGAGCCACTGACTTTGTAAAGTGATCTAAAAGTACCCTGCAACAACAGAGACATGTAACAGCACCGGTCACAGAAATCCATGCACATAATAACGTACTGCAAATATACACACCCAAGTAATATTAACCAGCAAAAGCAGACAGCAATGCACACATTTCTAACACTATCATGAACCAAGAAACACAGACACTACATTACCAGTAACAGTAATATAAATACCTGCCTTTTCAGCCTCTTTTACAGACACACTTTTAGCATTCAGCAGCAATTCAGATATGACTGTTGTTATATGGCTTATCATATGTATCACTTGCCTCAATCCTTTTCCTACTCTGAATGACATTACTCTGGCATTTTGTTTTTTCCTGTTTAAATGAAAAGAAAATGGCGGGACATGCATCTGGTTTCAAGCAACACTGACAGAGTAAGACCACTAGTATCTAAAAGAGTTTGTGAAATTGTAAATTGAGCTTCTGTAAAGTGGCCAGCTCATAAAACAGTAAGATAGCAGTCACATTTAACACAAAGTGCCCCCTGCTTGCAGCAATGGTTATCTTTAGAAACGTGATAGAAACTGTGTGCATACCCTTTCACATTCTTATAACCAATGGCACAGCAGTGCTTCATATCAGCAAGTAATTTAAATAGGAAACTACAAAACTGAACAAAAAGTAACCACACAGACAGATATTAAAGTCAGTTAAAAATAACATACTGTAACAAACTTTGTTAACAAGTTGATAGCATTATAAAAGCAGGGACATGAAATGATTATATTGGTAAATAGGGCAGTAGAACTCACACTGTTTGTTGCAAAGCCATTGTCAGCAGTTCTATTTAAACTGTCAGGAAATATATTTTGAGAGTACGGTGGGTCAAAGACTGCCACAGACCACTCCGGTACTCAGATTACAGACAAACAGTGCAATGATAGACTATTAGACACATAAATCTGGCAACTTAAAAGAGATTATGAAGGACTCAGGATAAGGATGAGGAGAATGTGTTAAATCAAACCAAAATGCCCTGACTGCAGCCCGTTGCTGACCAGGAAATACTAAGCTGGAACAGCATCTCTAACAGATGGCAGTGCTCACAGACCACCCACTGATGTCATGACACTACAGACTCCGGCAGCCCCGATTAGCAGAGCATCAGAAACAATTTACATTAGTCAAAGGAAAACAGAGCTACGAAGATGAAAGCACAATTACAGTATTTATAAAGCAGAGGGGTATAAAAAATAGAGTACTGCTTTAAAGGCATTTTTTTTATTACTACTACCATTTGCAGTAAAAAATAAAGTGTTGCACATGATCTTTAAACAGAAAGAAGGGATTATTTAATTCAAATGCAATAGTGATCTACATTACTGGAAGGATACACTGAAAACTCCAAAACATGTGTTTCATAATAAGCCATTTTTGGCTGCTTATCGGACTCGGGCCGTGTTATACAATACCAAGTCTATTAAAAACAAGACCACCATAATCAGGGATCTTGTTAATTCAACTGACCTGGCTTACATCACCGAGACCTGGTTGGATGGAAATGCTGGCCCTGTTTTGGCTGTAGCGATTCCACCTGGGT
Organism: Neoceratodus forsteri; assembly: GCA_016271365.2. Taxonomy (NCBI): domain Eukaryota; kingdom Metazoa; phylum Chordata; order Ceratodontiformes; family Ceratodontidae; genus Neoceratodus; species Neoceratodus forsteri. The sequence continues at coordinate 589,184,981 of CM028133.1, read as the reverse complement.
ACTCGGTGATACACCGCCCGAGGACCGATCATAGGAGCAGGGGTGTGGCCCTTTGTTTTAAATCAGAACTGAACCTGAGGGAAATTCTAGTGGGAGCCACCAACTCCTTTGAATGAATTGTGGGTGAGAGTGTGGGGTGCAGGATTCTTCTCATTTACCATCCACCAGGAGATGGGAATGTTTTCCTGTGGGAAGTCGCAGACTTCATTGTCGACCTGACATTGTGACCCCATAGATGGCTGATCCTTGGGGATTTCAATGCCTGGGTTGATGATGAACTCTCACAGTGTGGACAAGACTTCCTCCAGTTAATGAGTTCACTGGGCCTCACACAGGTTGTTTCCTCCTCAACCCACATTGGTGGTCATTCATTGGACTTGGTGTTTTTCTTGGAGATGGAGATATCTGACTTGGTGGTGGAACCAGTCAGGTGGTCCGACCATCATACCATCAGCTTCAGTTTTGAGGCCCCCTCAAGAGGCCTTCCCCTATGGAGATGGTCCAGTACTGCACATTGAGGGGCATATCCCCTGATAATCTGATGGTGGTGCTGGACCTATCAGGTATGCCGAGGGAATGCATGGATCCAGGGGATCTTGTACTCGCCAATAATAAGGCAGTGACAGAGGATCTGGGTTCCATTGCTCCTGTTCGTGTTTGTCCACTCTCCCTTTGCCTCAGGTCTCCATGGTTTGATGAGGCTTTGAGGGAGCTGAGAAGAGTTGGATGAAGGCTACAGAGGTGATGGCGGAGGTCTGGCCTGGTGCATGACATGCTTAGTTTGATGGACCATTATTTGGTCTATCAATCAACAATTTCCAATAAGAAGGCAGAATTCCTGTCCAGAGAAATTGCTGCCATGTGGAATTGATCAGCTCAGCTTTTCCAGTCTGTGGACAGACTGTGCAATCCACTCTGTCTTCAGCCCAGAAATGCTTTTTCACAAGAACAGTGTGAGGAGATTGCTCAATTCTTCAAGGATAAGGTTGCCATGATCAGGTCTGAAATCAGTCTGACCTTTTCTCAAGGGAGTAGCAGTGGTCGGCTGGAGATGTCAGACGCCCAGTTTGTGTGGTGCAACTTTGGCCAGCCAACAATCAGTGATATTTTGATGGTTATCCAGTTATTACATCCTACCAACTGTAGTTTGGATCCGGTCCCTACACGCTTGCTTGTTGGCTGTGTTGATGTCATTGGCCCAGTCCTTGCTGAGATAGTCTGGTTATCCTTGGAGAGGGGAATCTTTCCAGATTCCCTTAAGGAGACCATGGTTCGGCACCTTCTTAAGATGTCCTCCTTGGATCCCGACTGTCTAGTAAACTACTGGCCAGTCTCTAACCTTCCGTTTTTGGGTAAAGTTGTTGAGAAGGTGGTGGCATTACAGCTGGAGGACCATTTGACCAGCCACAATATCTATAATTCTCTCCAGTCCAGTTTCAGGAAGAGACTTAGTACTGAGACAGCTTTTGTTCGAGTACTAAATGACCTCCTGATAGTGAGAGATCGAAAGACTCATTCCATCTTGGTCCTTCTTGATCTCTCTGCAGCTTTTGATACTGTGGAGCATGGTGTGCTGTTGGATCACCGTCACCTTATCTGTAGACTCCTGGGAATTGTCCTCAGCTGGTTTCGATCTTATCTCACGGGTAGGATTCAAAGAGTGGTGTCTGGGATTTGTACCTCAGCTCCATTCCCCCTATCCTGTGGGGTTCCACAGGGATCCATTTTAGTGCCCATGTTGTTTGCAGTGTACATGCTGCCATTGGGAGCCATTATTAGATAGCATGGCTTGAGTTTTCACAGCTATGCAGGTGATACTCAGCTATAAATGTCTTTTGTCCCTGAACAAGATGATGCTATCTCGGTGCTCCATAGCTGTCTGGCTAAAATTCAGGCCTGGATGAATGTGAGCTGGCTAAGGTTGAACCCTGAAAAAACTAAGGTGTTGGTTGTTGACCCGGGTCATCGCGAGGCGGGTATGTTGGCAGGTTCTCCTTTGGGTTTATTGCTTGGAGGTGTCCAGCTAGCTACCTCAGACCAGGTGCGGTACCTGGATGTTATGTTTGATGACTGTCTGACTCTAAAGTCACAGGTGTCAGCAGTTGTTAAAACTTCTTTTTACCATCTGAGAAATATCTCCCGGGTGAAACACCTGGTTCCTCCCAATGACCTTCCAATGTTGGTTCATGTCTTTGTTACCTCCCTCTTTGACTAATGCAATGGCCTCTACCTAGGGCTGCCGGGGTTAATATCTGCTGCTTGCAGCTGGTGCAGAACGTGGCAGCCAGGCTATTGACTGGTGTTTAACATATTAACATAGAATTTGACGGCAGATAAGGACTGCTTGGCCCAACCAGTCTGCCCATTTCCCTACTTAATGGATAAGCTGCAGATCCTAGTTAACCAGCAGCCTACTTCTTTCTACCCCCAACCCCTAGAATTGCCTTATGACTGTCCCATGCATGTTTCAAGAGCCAGTCATATAACACCTGTGCTCCATGGTCTGCACTGGCTGCCGATATAGTGGTGGATCACCTTCAAGGTTGCTTTGCTAACCTATTAGGCCCTACACTACCAGGGACCGGGTTACCTGAAAGATTTCCTTTGTCCCTACTGTCCCCTCCATCCTCCCTGATCCAGTGATGAGGGATTGCTAGAGATTCCCAGGGTACATTTGCAAACATCTGAAGCAAGAGCATTTAGCTTTGCTGCCCCATCCCTGTGGAATTCTCTACCTCATCAGGTACGAGATTGCCTAACCATCCAGAGTTTTAAAAATGCTTTAAAAACCCATCTCCTTGGCTTGGCATTTATTGACTAATGCTGCTGCTGTTATTATGCTGCTATTTTACTGTTTTCTGTTGTAAATTATATGTTTGTTTTATAATAAGTTATCTTATTTTTATATATTTTATTGTACAGGTGCCTTAGTTTTAGAAAGGCACTTTTTTATAAATAAAACTGATTTGATTTGATTTGATTTTCCATCTGAGCTTCAGCAAGATGGCTGTAGACTCCATCCACAGCCATAATAAATGCTAGATGAGAAAAAGGCAGCATGAACAAAGACCCTAAGTAAGGAAACAATAGCTCTGATTCAAGACAAATGCACAAAACAATGTACTGGGGGTATTAAATAAAGAATAAGGCATGAAGAGCTCATGTAACAAGAATTCTATACAAATGTGAGGGGTACGATTCTAAATAAACTCCAAGAGCAAAGCTTGAGGTGTTTTTTCAAGCATCATACACTGAGGTGTTTCTAAATCCAAGTTACCTACTGTACATAAACCCTTGTTTAACTTTATATAATTACTGGTCTCAGTTAACTCACCACTGAAATTTCATCAAAATCACTCTCAGGCACCACCAGAAAAAATAAATTTAAATCAATTTACTATTGGGAATTAATAAAATATTTATTTGAGCTCATATTTCTAGCATAAACTATGCATTTCTTATATTTATGCACATTAAACAGCAGAACTGCACAAACAGCACAAGACCAAAACTATCTTCCAGTTAAACAGCACAACACTAAAACTGACTTTAAACAGTTTAAAATTGAACATGTTTGAGTCATTCAAGTAACGGAAAATTATATTTCTTTGTGCTATAAATTAAGTCCTTTAAATAGTTGTGAGTTTCATATAATCAGAAGAGAAATTGCTACAACTGGGAGTTTGACATATTGCTGAAACTGAGTTGCTTCATAGATGAAGGCTGAAGTGTACAGAGAGTTGTATGCAAGAATAGAGAGTGTGCTGCCTTAAGACAGCACAAAAGTTTGTGTTTGGTGCACAACTGCCATTATAATATGGTGATCATAATAAGAAATTATTCATGGTGTTTTCCTAGAATAAAATACTTAGCTAGTAATCTTACAGACGACTTTACATATGCCCAAATGTCCAAATATATTAAAATATGTAATAAACAAGGTTTATGTTCCCTTTAAGTGTGAGGTAGCTACACTATCTTGTTCTTCAATATAATGCATTTGACATTAAAAAAAATGAAATCATATACCCCTAGACACAATCACAATGTTGTTTTGATGTAAAATCAGGATGACACTAGCCTTCATTGTTGTACCACTGAAAAATGTGCCATGCACAAATGACAGTATTATTTGCCGGGGGTCCTCTAAGGCACAATGTAAATGTGATCACCAGATTTTCAGGGTTCTACCATGCCAAAATGACAACAGTGTTATCAAAGTTTGGTATGGCAAGATCCCCAATGTTGACAGGTAAAATTTCGTCTGTCAGACATTGTGAGGTTTCTAACAAGGGGCTGTGCTCCCCAAACCCCCATGCGGGGGCTGCACCCCTGCAACCCTCTTCTTAAGATATCCAACTCTGAGTCAGAGTCGTTTTGACGGGGGAGGGGTAAAAGGCGGTGAAATGCCAAAATTTCAGCCTCAGGTCCCTCAAGGTGACAATCTCGAAACCTGTCGAGATTGTTGCTGTGAGGGATTTTGCCATCCTGGAGTTGTTGTCCAGTTGGCCTACCAGTTTTTAGTGATGTAAACAGTGTTTGAACCTGCAAGCATTCTGGACTGTGCCTGCCAGGTAGATCTGTGAATGGTATAATCCAGTCACATACAGTAAGTGTTGTGCTGGTTACAGTTCCCACCCTCCCAGTAGATGGCTACAGCTGCAGACTTCCCCCACTTGCCCAACCCTTAACTTTCAGCACCCTTTTGGGTCATTGACTCTTTTCATGTTTCCTTGCATGTATGCATGCAAACAAAGATGTTGGTGGTGTTCAGGTAGTGTAGGGAGCTGTGGAGGAGTTTGTGCTGTGTAAGTCAATAGATGTAGACACGCAGGAGGCCTGCTATTTGAATTCCAATGCTGAAAAGGCTGATGATGACCATGTTCAGCTAGCTGATGGGCATAAACTTTGTGTAGTTCAAAGGATACAGTCCCAGCAATCATACTGTTTTTTCACCCATTAGTCAGCTAACACACATCATTTTCAAGCTTTGGAGTTGTACATCAAGCCTCACACTCTTGTGTTTGTGTGTGTGTGTGTGTGTGTGTGTGTGTGTGTGTGTGTGTGCCCTTGAGTCTGAGCCAGCAGTGTATAATGGCACACATGTAGACCATGAAGTCAGTGCCTGCTCTCAATGACCCCCCTTCAGATTTCAATTCTGGTGACTGCTGTTCTGCCACCTAGCCGCTGCTAAGTGACAACTTTTGTATCAAATGCTGTTTCACTGAACAGTGGTGCCAGATCAGAAGTCTAAAATAATGGAAAGGGACCTGGGGGTAATCATATCAGATGACCGTAAGGTTAGCAAGCAATTTGAGAAGGCATTAGGGAGGGCTGGGGGGATACTGGGATGTATAGGGAGAGGCATCACCAGCAGAAAACAGGAAGTTGTTATCCCTCTGTACAGACATTTGGTGAGACCCCATCTGGAGTACTGCATCCAGTTCTGGAGGCCCCATCTCCGAAAGGACATAGACAACATGGAGGCAGTCCAGAGGAGGGCAACAAAAATGGTGCAGGATCTACAAGAGAAGCCATATGAGGAGAGACTAAAGGACCTTAATATGTATATCCTTGAGGAAAGGAGGGAGGGGGGAAATGATAGGAACCTTTAAGTACCTCAGTGGAATAAACAAAGTCCAAGAGGGTAGCATCTTTCAGAAAAAAGGATGTGCAAGAACAAGGGGACACAGTTTGAAGATAGATGGGGGATCACTCAGGGTCAATGTGAAGAAGTATTTTTTCACAGAGAGGGTTGTGGATACATGGAACAGCCTTCCTGAGGAGGTTGTGGAGTCTAAAACTGTGGGAGAATTCAAGAATGCATGGGACAGATATAAGGCAATTCTTGTGAGGGGTAGGAAGAAATAGGCTGTTGGTTAACTTGGATCTGCAGCTTATCCTGTAGGTAGGGGAAATGGGCAGACTAGGTGGGCCAACTGGTCCTTATTTGCCATCAAAGTCTATGTTTCTATGTCCAAAGTACAGCAAAGAAAATACGCACTCCAGGCTGTTGTTCCAAAGCTTTGTTATGCAAAAAGTTTAAAAAGTGCCGTCACAATATTGCATTAACAAGCCACTGCTCTGATAGACTCCAACCAGTTTCAAGCTCTAGCACATCATCAGGGGAAGGTACTATAGGTATCTCACAGAAACTGATCTATTTGAAAGGCATTTTTTAAATGTATATGCTCCAGTACATGTAACAATAGTGACAGTGCTCAAATGTGTGAAATCACTGCAATAAAGTGCACAGTGCTATAAATACATATATATATATATATATATATATATATATATATATATATGCATGTGTCACTCTTAAAATCAATACATTACTAAACAATAACCATTAAAAATCAGATCACTGGAAGAATTCCTGATTGTTACCACTATGCATTCAGTTCCATTCACTTATCACTGTCCCTTAAGTGTTAGTCCTTATTAAAACTCCAAGGAAAAAGCCAGCCCAGTGGTGTAGAGGTTGAGGTGTGGGTACCTTGCAACAAAGCACGCCAGCGACCCAGGTTGAGAACAAACTCGGGTAGCTGGGAATATGAGACCCAGTTGAGATCGAGCATCCTAAGGACTGCTCTCCTCCCGAGGGGTGGGTTAGGGCCATGCCTCACTCTGTAGCGGACACCGGTGGAGATCAGGGGCACTACAAGAAAGTGGCACAACAGAGGAAAACCAGAAAAGTGGAAAATGGCATCAGAGTGACCGGATGACGGCCACCTGGATCCCCTGCCTCCATGGAACTCCAGATGATCCAGGGGAATCCCAATCCCAGCAGCATCGGGGCCGAGAGCAAGAATGCCTGAAGGCAATTTCCCAACGGAAGGAGGGGACCCATCTAATGAAGGGTTACGTCGGGCTACCCTGGTGGGCTGCGATCTGGGATTTGGGGGAAGCTGGCATCGGGGTGGGTTCGGAATGGAGTAAGCGAGGGTAGTCCTTGGCAGAAGGCCTGAAGGAGAGGCCGGTTGGATGCAGGGTGCGATAAAAGAAATAATACCAAAAAAAAAAACTTCAAGGAAGATGTAGCCAGGGGCATTTCCTCCTATTTCCTGGAAAAGGGCACACAAAGGTAACACTAGATTATGGCAGGTAACATATAAGGCACAGACTACAACAAACACCTATAAATATCATTTCCTTTTTAAACAGGGTATCAAAACAATTCTGTCATTCAGTCCTGGTGGATGTAGGGCTCCCAGTGTAAAAGTCCAAAAATATCTATCAGTTTGTCCTCCAAGTTGCCATCCATCGCCCCCAATCTGACCTTTGCAATACCATAGAACTTGAAGCCATGTTGGACATCTCTATCAGTACTGTGTCTCCAGTGGTTGGACAGAGATTCAAGAGGCAGAGAGATGCATTTCTCTTTGAATCAGAGTCAGTGGGTATAATGCGTCATGTGGAATTGTTATACTTAACTGTGACCCACCCGGTGAAAGCCTGTATCTATGTCCTTCTTAAGGTGCATAAGAGTTTATTGGATCCAGCTAGTCAGCCTAGTGTGTTGCGAATTGGCTCTTTAATAGAGCCACTGTCAAGATATGTGGATGCTCACATTAATCAGTATGTTGTTACCCTGCCATCTTATATACAGGATATGATATGCAAGTGGAAACATCTTGGTACTGGGTATCAATGGACATCATCTCATTTACCAACATACCTCACAATGGTAGTATGGAGACTCTGGGATATTGGTTTGACAAAGATCCACAAATGGACCAGGGCAAAACATGTTTTTTACTGGAATGTTCTGAACACATTTTAAACAAAAACTACTTCTTTTTCCAGGAACAATGGTATCTGCAACTAAAGGGAACTGCAATGGGGGAAACCTTTGCACCCAACTATGTCAAGTTCTGTCTGGGTAGATGGGAGAAAACAACTGTCTATAACAGCTAGAACAATCCATACTGTGATAGGATTGATATCTTTCATTGTTTTATAGATGACATATTTATGGTGTGGCGTGGCACACTGGAGAAACTGAATGCATTTGTTAGGTATCTGAAAGAAAGTAATGAGAATCTGAAATTTTCAGTACAGCATAATTCCTTGTCCATGTCCTTTTTGGATTTGTTCATAACAAATGGATGGTACATTACACACATGCCTGTTCCACAAGGACACAGACAGGAATTCAGTGTTATTATCATCCACTTGCCACCCACACCATATGATTGCCAACATCCCAAATATTCAGATGTTATGTGCGTGTAGGAATTGTAGTGAAGATACTGATTTTGAGTCCTGTGGGTCAGAAATGTGCAATAGATTTTTAGATGGAGCCTATGGATAAAATACTGTGAATCATGCTTATAGAGAGGCCCTCAATACAGAGAGATCTAGCCTTCTGATCATCAGGGAGATGCCAGTAAATAAGAACAACACAATATGTATGAATTTCATCACTACATACTGCAGGCACACAAGAGAAATACAGAACATAATTGAAAGAACTGAAATATTTTTGAAGCAGACCCTAATCTGACTGAAGTTATGAGACATAGACCAAGAATGGTGTATAACAAGGGGACCAGTCTCAGGGATGTATTGGTGCATAGCTGTTTACCTAAAATGGTCCCTGGTGGGCCACCACTGGTCATGTGTTAGCTTTACAAAGTGTACATTCCAATGGGGTAACTGCAAATTCTACAGTTCCATGATTACACGTAAGACCTTTTCTACATGTAACAGCAGCAAGAGCTATGAGATTAGAGACTTTATTAACTATTATATGGACTATGTCATGTACTCTATCTAGCCACATGTAAATGTGGAGCCTTTTATGTGGGCAAGATGACCAGACTGTTAAAACTCTGGGTGGGAGAGCATCTTAGATCTATACAAAATAAAGATGAAAGGAGAACTCTGTTCAGCCTTTGGAGACACAGTACTGATAGAGATGCCCAATGTGGCTTCAAGTTCTGTGGTATTGAGAAGGTCAAATTGGGGTGATGGGGTGGCAACTTGAAGCACAAACTAATAGAAAGGGAATCTTTTTGGATTTTTGCTCTGGGAGCCCTACATCCACCAGAACTGAATGATAGGATTGATTTGATACCCTGTTTAAAATGGAATTGCTATTTATAGGTGTCTGTTGTGTTCTGTGCTTTATATGTTACCTGCCATTAATCTATTGTTACCTTTGTGTGTACTTTTCCTGGAAATAGGAGGAAATGCTCCTGGCTACCTCATCCTTGGAGTTTTAATAAGAGACTAACATCTAAGGGACAGTGATAAGTGACTGGAACTCCATGCATAGTGGTAATGATTAGGAATTTTTACAGTGATCTGATTTTTAATGATTATTGTTTAGTAATGTAGCAATTTTGAGAGTGACACATACATATACATTTTACTACTAAGAAAATCTTGCTGGGCCTTGCCCCCCCTGGAGTCTGTGCCCTCATACAACCGAGAATCCACACCCAACATACCAGGGGATCGAAACCTCAGCTTCTGCAAGTCCCGGATTGCCGCCCAACACAAGGCCAAAGATCCTTTGCTTATCGGGCCACTAGTTGGTACAACAGTCTTCCCAGCAACATCTCATCTTCACTATCGCTCAGCATTTTTAAGACTCGTCTCCGCCTAACACTGACTGCCTCCAACCGCTGTGACTGTTGTGGCTAAACATATCTTTTGGTTCCATAGCTGAAGATGCCCTTTTGGACCCACATCTACTCCTGCACTTTGCCAGCACCCCACTTCTTATCTTCACCTCCCCTGCTGGCCCATGACAAATGCCACCCGGCTGCACTACCTCTATTCTTATCCGCCTTCCACCTCTCCTCTCTCTGTTCCCCCCAACCTACCTCCCCTTCTCTCCCATCCACTTAGTCTCCCTGATTTCACCCTCCTCCTTTCTCTTCCCCAGAGTTTCACCTTATTGTTCTTTTTTCATCTACAAGACTATGTGTTTTTTTTTTAATTTTATAAACTGTTATCTTTGCTTATTGAGTGTCTCAATTGTACCAATGACGTGGAACCTTTGTAAAAGAGCCTTGGCTCAAAGGTATTTGTAATCCAAGAACAAATAAATAAATATATATATATATATATATATATATATATATACATTTATAGCACTGTGTACTTTATTGCAGTGATTTTACCTATTTGAGCACTGTCACTATTGTTACATATATTGGTGCATATACCTTTAAGAAATTCCTTTTAAATAGATCAGAGTCTGTGAGATAGTACCTTCCACTGATGATGTGCTAGAGCATGAAACCGGTCAGGGTCTATCAGAGCAGTGGCCTGTTAGTGCAATATTGTGGCAGCACTTTTTAAACTTTTTGCATAATAAAGCTTTGGAACAACAGCCTGGGAGTGTGGATTTTGTTTACTGTACTATGTGGCAGCCAAGTAGAGGGGCACACTATCCATCCATCCAGGAGAAGGAGAGCCATCAATGGATACTCAGTCCTCCCTCCCCAACCATGCCCTGAGCGCCCCTTGTCCATTCCCAAACCTGGGTCACCAGTGAAGCAGGAGGTGAGATGTCCAGCAACTAAACCCTGCATGCAACTGGCCTGGGTAAACATTTACTGCAGGTTAGATTTCTTTAGACAATATCATTTGTGGCCCAGGGGACTAAATCTTCAACCCACTGTTTTACAGTCCTGTGCTTCTACCCTGTGTATCATTCAACCAACACTATATTTTTGCAGTTCTTTCCTCTTTTTTTTTATTACTGAGGAAAGTGACATAAAAATATTATTGCTATCCCCAGGACTTTATTAGTTTTGGCTGCTTGTCTATACATGACATCATAATGCTCTGTTTATGACATCATAATTAGTTTCACTAAAACAGACTGGTAACTCATAAACAGAATTGTGACTGCAAACATAAACAAGTAGACAGAGAAAATAGGGCACAGATCCTGTTTCCATGCAAATGCCCTTAGTAATAAAGAAATAAGGATAACAATTACACAAAAAAGTGTGAAATATAATAAATATAATCAAAATTGTGTCAAAATATTTTATTTTCCAAAGATGTCCCAACAATGTCAGAGGTGCTTTAAACCTCTATTACACTGCAAGCAAACATTTGGCATTGACAAATGCTTGTATTTTTTAGGTGCTCCTCCATTCATGGTATGTGTTTTACTTACAAATGTGTTTAATTTGTTTTCTCCTTTTCAGACTGTCCTAAGGCTAATATTAACAGACTACATCCACTGCTGTACGAAAGTCCAGCAATAAAAACATAAATAATTTCTATAACACTTCAACTACAAGCCTGTAGTAAAAGTGTGTTGTAATGATTTCGTTTATAGTAAAATTATGGGTTGTCTTTCTACAACAAAATTGAATTGCTAAATTAGAGCACAGCTTTAGAACAGACAACTGGGCATCAAGGCATCTTGATGAGCACCTGGACAGGTATGAGAGCCATAAGGAACCATGTAGATGCATTTCTGGGGAAACTCACCCACTTACTTCTACAGGAATGGTATATAACAGTTGCAGAATACATTCCACGGAAAAATTATGCAGAATGGGGAAATGGTATAACACTGTTCTGCCAAACATGTCTAACATTCCAATTCTAGTGGAATTCCTTTGAATTAGTTGGAATTTTCCAAACTTTGGTGGAATTCCATTGCGTCAGAATATGAATATTCAGTACAGCACTAATTATGACTATCTGATCTTACTGGGTTGTGTGGCTGTTTGATTTGAATTTTGTCCTTTTGCCCTCAACTTGTATTCTGATTAATGCACACTTAGGGTGAGTATATGTAAGGGACAACACATTACAGCTTGTGCAGTTATGCTGTAATAACCTGACACCCTGAGAGGAATGTGAGGCACGAGATGCTACTGAGTGTTTTCCCTCCAGCCACCTGGGGAGTTTGTTTATTAAACCATACCCACACACCCTGTGTTATTTTGCTTATAAAGGTGGTGGAAAGTCCCAAAAGCCCAATAGAAAAGACATTTAAACTGACCTATGCAGTTACAGTATGTTGCAATATCTGCATGGTAATAAGGGCACTTGACAGGGTCCATGAAGTGGATGTCATGTATCTGGACTTCAACAAGGGCTTTAACTCAGTGCCACATGGTAGGTTGCTCAGTAAACTAGCGAACCTGGGAGTTAGGGAGAAACTGATTAGGTGGGTCAGGAGTTTGCTGCAGGACAGGATGCAGATGGTAACAGTGGGGGGGGGGGAACTATTGAAAACCAAGTCTGTAACAAGCAGGGTCCCACAGGGCTTGGTACTGGGTCCAGTGTTATTCAACATTTTAATTAGGGAAATAGCAGAAGGGATCAACAGTAAAATCTGTAATGACCCCCTCCAGCTTTCATAAAACAGTAAAATATCTCAGAAGGAGGAGGACAGAGAAACTATCAGGAAAAACAAAAAGGGGCAGGGAGGACAGTCAGGAAGGCTAAAGCACAGACATAAGAAAGGATTGCCACATCATTAAAAAGGGGAGATAAAACATTCTTCATATACATAGGGGACAAGGGGAAGGTCAAGGGATGGATCATTAGGCTGAAAGGGGAGGGTTGGATTTTTGCGGAGGAAGATCATAAAAAAGCAGACATGCTAAATAGATACTTCTGCTCAGTATTTATTGTGGAAGGATCAGGTAACGGACCAGTGTTAGAAAATAAGGATGCAAGGGTATTGTAGATGGACACAAACCCCTTTATAGTAGACAAGGTTCTAAGGGAAGTATCACATCTAAAAGTGGATAAGGCAATGGACCCTATGGAATACACCTCAGGGTGCTGAGAAAACTCAGGGAAAACTGGCTGCACCTTTTCAGACCTTTTTAACCTATCTCTGGAAACAGGGGTGGTTCCAGGAGACTGGAGGAGGACCAATGTTGTCTCACTGCACAAATGTGGAAGCAGAGAGGAGGCAGGAAATTACAGACCTGTCAACTTGACCTTGGTAGTGGACAAGGTTATGAAGTCACTGCTGAAGGAAAGGTTGGTGGAGTATCTGGAGGTCAATTGGCTGGAGGATTCAAGACAGCATGGGTTCATGGGGGGGGGGATCCTGCCAGACTATCCTGGTAGAATTTTTTGATTGGGAGACCAGGGTGGTGGATCAGTGTGTGTGTGTGGATGTGGCCTACCTGGACTTCAGCAAGGCCTTCAACAGGAAGGAAAAAGACCTGGGCATAATTATCTCTGATGACTTCAAGATGGCTAAGTGTGCAATAAGGCAGTGAGGAAAGCTAACAGAATACTGGGGTTGCATAGGTAGAGAGATCACCAGCAGAAGGAGTGTGGTCATAATACCCCTATACAGGTTGTTGGTGAGACCTCACCTTGAATACTGTGTACAGTTCTGGAGGTCCTACCTGCCAAAGCACATACACAGGGTAAAAAGAGTTCAAAGCAGGGCAACCAACATGGTGCAGGGCCTGCATGTGAAGCCCTATGAGGACAGACTCAGGGAATTAAACATGTACTCTCTGTAGGAAAGGGGGGAGAAGGGAGACATGATAGAGACATATAAGTATCCCATGGGAGTGAATATGGTACAAGAAGGGGGTATCTTCTGGAGAAGGAGCTGCACAAGAACTAGGGGACACACAATGAAGCTGGAAGAGGGAGACCGAGGGGGAATGTCAGGACATTTTTCTTCATGGAGAGGGCAGTGGGAGCTTGGAACAGGCTCCCGGACGAAGTGGTGGAAGCTAAAATAATCACAGGCTTCAAGAATGCAGGGGATAGTCATAGGAGAATCTTAGCACCAAGACAATCCTGGGGAAAATCTGAGGACTCGAATGGGGCTGATGTGGTGCTACAGACAGAATCAGCAGGGTGGACTAGGAGGGCCAGGTGGGCCTTCTTCACTGACAATTTCTATGTTACTGTGATTCTATTCACAGATAACACTAAGATCTGTGCAAGAGTGGACAGTGAGGAGGGGAGGCAGGAGAGCACAGGGAGCACCTGGCTAAGATCAAGTATTGCTCAGGCATCTGGCAGTTGGGGTTCATGGAAACATAAAAACATAGAATTTAATGGCAGATAAGGACTGCTTGTCCAACTTAGTCTTCACATTTTCCCTACCTGTTTCATATACCACAGATCCCAAATGATCTGCAGCTTACTGTCTCTTTACTATTACTAGAGTTCCTTTATGTCTGTCCCATGTGTTTTTGAATTACCCTACCATTTTTGGCCCTACAACCTCTACCGGGGGGCTGTTCCATGGATCCACCACCATTTCTGTGAAACAAATACTTTCTTATGTTACCCCTAAGTCAACTCCCCCCCGCCCACCATCTTCATATCATGGCCCCTTGTTCTTGAACATCTTTTTTTTAATGCTAAGAAATGTAAGTTCATGCACCTGGGAGCCAGGAACCCTAGGACTAGCTACTGGCTGGAGTCAGTGCAGGTTGCCACAATGGAGGAAGAAAAAGATCTAGGGGTGATTGTCACAGGGAACATGAAACACTCAGCTCAGTGCCAAAAAGCAGCCGCCAAAGCAAATAAAATGCTGGGATGCATTGCCAGTGGATTTACCTCAAGGAATGAGGAAGTCATCATGCCATTCTACAGGTCCCTGGTTAGACCACACTTAGAGTATCGTGTGCAGTTCTGGTGCCCATATTTGAGGAAAGACATCAAACTGCTAGATGGGGTGCAGTGAAGGGTGACCAAAATGATCTAGGGCCTGGGCGACAAACCCTATGAATAGAGGATGAGGGAGCTCAACATGTATTCCCTAGAGGATAGGTGGGAAAGGGGGGACATGAAAGAAACCTTCAAATACTTAAAAGGTATGGATCAGACTAAAGCAAGGGGCATTTTGAGGAGAAATTAACATTGGAGAAATCTCAGTGAAGAGAGTATGGGAGGGCCTTAAGTTCTTGAGAACAGACAAGGCATTGGGACCAGATGGGATTCACCCAGAGTCCTGAAGAAGTTGGTGGGGGTCCTGGCTGCACCTTTGATGGAGTTATTCAATACCTCCCTCAAATCAGGTTGTGTACCAATGGACTGGACGATGGCACATGTGGTGCCCTTCCATAACAGTGGACCTAAGAATGAGCCAGGAAATTATAGACTGGTCAGCCTTGCATCCAAAGTGGAGAAATTACTGGAGACTATCTTGAAGGAAAGGCTGGTGGATTTCCTGGAAGCAAATGGCCTTCAGGATGCCTGGCAGCACAGCTTTGTCCAGAAGAGATCTTGTCAAACTAATCTGGTTTAATATTTTGACTGGGTGACAAGAACTCTAGATGGAGGCTGGCCGGTTGATGTCCTGTATCTGGACTTCAGCAAGGCATTTGACTCAATGCTACATGGAAGACATCTGAGGAGGAAAAGGATCTGGGGGTGGTGATCACAGGTAAAATGAACCACTCAGAATAATGTAGGAAAGCAGTGGCAAAAGCATGGTGGGTTGCATTGCTAGAGGAATCACTTTGAGGAGGCACTGTATAAATCCTTGGTAAGGCCTCACTTGGAGTTTTGTATGCAGTTCTGGCACCCATACTTAAAGAGGGATGTCATGCTTCTGGAGAGAGTTCAGAGGACAGCATCTAAGATGATCCACAGAATGGTGGAGGTGCCTTATGAGGCGAGACAGAGGTAGCTCAACATGTTCTTCCTGGAGGACAGAAGGGACATGCTTGAGACCATTAAGTATGTGAAGGATATCAACAGAGTTAACACTGAGGGTTTGTTTAGCTTGAAGGGGGAAGGGACCATGAAAGGACATAGCCTGAAAATTATGTGTGTGTGTGCGGGGGTACAGGAGAGAACTGAGGAAGCACTACTTCATGGAAAGGGAGGTTGTGATATGGAACATGCTGCCTGAGGAGGTGTTCTCATTGGAATCGGTGGGAAGTTTAAAGAATGGATGGGATAGGTTAATGGGCAAGGTACAGGTAGGGAGGGAAGTGAACAGAGGGGGGACTCAGGGAGGCAACCTATGGAGGGAGGAAAAGGAGGTGCAGCAACAGTGTCTTAACAGTAAACTGCATTCAAGCAGACATGATAGTCCTCATGGCCTAAATCTGCTGGCATTGTCATATGTTCGTATGTTCATATTTAAAGGGGGCGGAGTCCATAAGGGGACACAGTCTGAAACTGGAGGAGGAAGATTTAGAAGGGAAATGAGGTGGCACTATTTCACGGAAAGGGTGGTAGCAAGGTGTAAAAAAACAGCCTGAGGAAGTGATCTCACTAAAAGCTATGGGCAGTTTCAAGAAGGGGTTGGACAGGGTCAAAGGGAAGGCTGATTATGTGGGTACGTGGGGAGAGGGGAAGAAGGGTGGTGAAAGATAAATCTAGGGAGGAAATGGGTGGAGGGCAGCTACAGCAGAATGAACTGTGTGCCCCACACTCAAGTAGACTTGATAGATCTTAATGGCCTGTTTATGCTGGCAATTTCCTATGTTCATATGTAAAGCTGAAATTCACCAGTCACAGTACAGGGTGTATAATACCCATTTTGAAAATATCATCAATCCAAAATTATTAATCCTCCTATTCTTTACTGTACTTATAACTTTAACTTCACCAGTACCACAGGCCCTAATTCTAAATGACTAGAGTTAGTTTTTATACTTTTTTTCATTGTTTCTGAATGGACTACCATCACTAGTTTTGCATTTATATTTGAAAGCTTCCTTAACAGAACTGCTACGAAAGCCTCTCTTTCAGGCACTTGTTGTTTTCACAAATCTAACTTGAAAGCAGTTTTTGTACTACTGTATCTCTAGGGAATTTAGTGTTTGCAGGTTTTTGCAGCTACAACAACCAAATAAACAAAAAAGTCTGGCTTGGCACTGAAGATCCCCTATGGGAATCCACATGTGTCTGGCCCTGAATCCTATAATAGTACAAGGACAAAGATCAAAGACTCATCACAAAGCATGCATCCTAAAGCAGTGACTAATACTATCTGCAGAGTTACAGACCTGTAAAGTTAGGTATCATCTATATCACCACCCCCATATTTGATGGACCTGTCCTCAGTTGTAGTTACCATCCTCTTAGAATGGTTCAGTGCTACTGAATTATCTAACTTGTCCTGCTCTTGGAATCTCCTGAGTCCTCTAGACCAGGATACTATTCTCTGACTTGCTTCTTTTGGGACTGCTGAATGGTTGCCCTGCCTTGAGCTGCTACCCTATCTTGAAAAATGTGTTAGTTAAACAACATCTGAATAAATTCTGCTCCCAAGCCTGGAACTCCTCCTTTATACTTGTTACTAGTATATTAAGGTACTCTGCAAAGTAACAACTCTCTAGTGCTCTCCAGCATAACAAGGCATGACTCCTAGCTACTACAGTACCAAATGTTAGGCTGTCTGAAACATTATTCATCTTGTCTTTCACTATGGCCACATTACTTACTATGCAGCCTGTAAGCCTACTCTTAGTGTGGTTCAACATACAGAAAGGAGAAGAGGCAAGCCACATGAAGATGATATTTCTGGACTTCAGGTGGGTGGATTTTAAAGAAAAGGGAGGCTGCCTCATAAAATGCCATGAATTGGGTATCATTCCTCTTAACCTTTTGTCACTGAGATGAGGGACACAGACAATCAAAATAAGGAACGAGGGATACTGAGTCAAAATGAGAGACACATCCTCAGACATAGAGATGTAGTACAAGCTCAGAACACTACAGTAACCATTCTGTTTACCTGTACAAATTGTATTTTTGATTTAGCATCTTATAATGTTATAGAAACATAGAAACTGTCAGCAGATAAGGACTGCCAGGCCCATCCAGTCTGCCCATAGGCCCTATACATTGTATGTGGCCACTGGCCCTATGTGATCAATGGCTTTTCATCACTCCCTCCCCCCCTCTCAAGGTTCCCTTGTGCCTGTCCCAGGCATGCTTAAATCCCTCCACTGTGCTTGCCCCCACTACCTCCTGTGGCAGACTATTCCAAGCATCAACTATTATTGTCTGATTTAAAGTCTGAATGTACTGCACATTCTTTGTGTGGGCAGCACCTTTTGCATGAGGGATTGATGAGGGACACAGCAATTTTGAGGGGCAAAATGTGGGGCATCCCTTATACTCAGGGATAGTTGAAAGGTATGCGAAGATTGCCAGGGAAGAGGAGTAGATGCACTATGTGGAAGAGTAAAGGAGAGCATAATTTGGGCAACAATCCTCTGTATGAAAGAAGTAAGGAAAAGTAGAAGGAAAAGATGATTTTTATGGTTCTCCAAAGAAGTGGCAAGTGTGGTGAAAGAAAAAAAGGTGGCATTAAAGAGGTACAAAGAAATGCAGAGTGAGGTGTACCTAGCAAGGCAGAAGGAAGCAGGTAAGGCAGTTATGGGAGCAAAGGCACAGACAGAAAAGGCTTTTTTTACCAATCACTAAGCAAGAAAAGAAAAGCAAATTGAGGGATAATGAGGACAAAAGGATGGTACTGTAGGATGAGACTGTGCAGAAAGGGACCAAGAAAAAGCAGACATTTTAACTTATTACCTCCAGGAAATGCCTGTAGTTGGCAACCAAATCATCCCCTTTGTCTCCCACAACAACTTCAGTAGGCAGCTAAAGACTTCCCGTTTGCCCTGGACACTTCTCAGGTTGTCAGCATTGTTTCTCTGTATTACTTGCAAACCAAATTGATTAGAATTGACTGCATTGCACCATTAGAAAGGTAATTTGTGCTGAACAACTTTGCCACTGATACTTTTTGTGTATCACATATACTTTAGGAGTTATTCACATCTGTTTATGGTATGGTGTGTATGGCTGATATTTGTCTTTCAAGCCTCACCTAAGCACCTTGAAAAAAATGGAAAAAATAAATGTTTTATGTTAGAAAAATTGCTGTTTAGTACAAAATTACTATTGTACCTACATCTAATGTACGGATGTTTAATTTGGGGTTGATACATTATATATTTTCCTACCAGAAAAGGTTTACTGTATATTGCCTTTTTTATTGCAAAAAAACTTTGTTTGCTATTTCAACTAGCATAGAAAAATAAATTGCTTATAATTAGTTGCATAGCACTGTTGGAAAGATAATTTTGTGCTGAACAACTGTGCCAGATGTACTTTGTGTGTAGCACTTATGGTTCATGAGGTATTCGCATTTGTTTGTGGCATGCTGATTATGGCTTGATTTTGCTTAGAAAAGCCCAGATGCAGTGTTAAGAGTATACATGTCACAAGTGGTGGAACTCTCAAAGAGCTCCTGTAGAGTGAATAAGTTAAACAAGCACTTATGCACAGCCTTCACACTAGAAGGAGGAGGGGACAGACCACAAGGGAGAAACAAGGTTAGGGGAGAGGGGGAGGTGGATGTAAGTCCATTTTTAGAGGAAAGAGTCCTGAAAGAATTCAGAACCCTGAGGGTGAATAAGGCTAGGGGACCAAATGGAATATTCCCCAGGGTACTGAAAGAACCAAGGGAAGTGCTATCTGTGCTTCTGAGAGCCTTGTTTAACAGCTCACTGGAAACAGGTGTAGTTCCAAAGGACTGGAAAAAGGCTGACACAATCCCACTACATAACAGTGGCAGGGAAGAGGATAGCAATTTTAGACTTGTCTAACTCAGGGGTGGAGAAATTAATGGAAATCCTCTGAAAGAAAGGGTGGCTGAACATCTGGAATCCAATAGATTACAGGACCACGGGCAGCACAGATTCACAGAGGGAAGGTCATGCCAAACAAATGTGATAGAATGCTTAGACTGGGGATCACATGATGCAGCTCACCAGACAGCAGCTCTCCTGCACTGCTCCAGTCACCTGACTCTCCTAATCTTCAAAGTTCATCAGTAACATCTGCTGATTTTCTATTAAATACTCCCTAAAGACCTTAAGAACGGGTCTAAATTAGTATTCTGTCGAAAGTTGGACATATGGATGCGACGAAGCGGAAAACTACTCCTAAACATACTCCTCCGGCTACACCAGAGAAGGCCCCCAAAAAATCCAGGACCTTCGGTGATGCAGAGGGGTCGGTATCGGAGACTACTACATCTGAGCTACAGCCTCCAACTTTGCAATGATTCCTGCAAGAATTTACACCATTTAGGGAAGAATTAAGTTCTATTACATTGGAGATCAAGAACCTAGCTCAGGCAATGGAAAACCTGCACCAGCGGACAGCAGATAACGAAGCCCGCATTTGTTCAGTAGAGAGGCAGATCGAGAAGATAGACCCAGAGATAATTGCCACCCATCAGAAAATGACACAATTGCAATCTAAAATTGAAGACCTAGAGGGCCACAACCACAGGAATAATGCGGTCCTCATAGGTCTTTCTGAAAAGGAAGAGGGTCTCTATGTTATTTTATTTGTGCAAAAAGTAGTTGAAAAGCTAGCTGGCCCTTCACTCTTTGGGCCACATTATGTTATTGAATGGGCGTATCAATCCCTTCACCCGATGCCACCAGTTGGGGCACCTCCTCGCCCCCTAATATTTACATTTTTGAATTACTTGGAGCGCCAGCACTTTTTGCCAAGATCAAGGAGCTGCAGGAAGTGAGATGGGAGGGTACCAGAATTAGGGTGGCACAAGATTTACAGGTCTCTATAATGCAAAAAAGAGCCAAGTTCCACCCCTGGTTTCTAAGCTTATTGCCGCCGGAGTTAAATTCCGAATGAGCTGTCCCGCTAAACTGGGGGTCATGATTACCGGCACCTGGACATCGTTCGATGACCCTGAAACAGCAGCTAAGAGTCTTAAAAATGCCTTCCCGGACTTATTCAAAGAGCCCTGAAGTGTCTTTCTGTGTGTTTCACCTGCTACTGTGTGGGGTAAGAAAATTTAATTTAAAGATGATCAGGGATCAACATCTCCTTTGTCAAGAGAGGATAAGCTGAAAGACACCAATAATATTTAGTTTAAGTGAATCCTCTGATCGTGAAGTCCATTGGGGGAGGTTCTTTAATTTGGGCTCCTTTTCGTTTAAATCAGTGAGATTTTATTCCTTTCCAGTGGAGATTTGGTTTTGATGGTCATATTTGGATGAACTGAACTTAATTTGGACTCCACTCTAACAATATTACACCGGTGATTTGTTTCAGCTCGGTGAAAATGTAGATAGTCCAAATAGAATGCTGTGAGGCTGGTTTACTTTGTGCTATCATCAAACTGGTGTAAGTACTGTCCTTAGCAGCTGCTATCACTAGAGGGAGCATGGAGCTTAGTTTTCGTAGAAAAGCTGCAATTTTCTGATGGTCAGAGATGCGCTGTTGACATTGGATTTAAAGAGTTTGAATCCTGAAAGCGAGCGACAGATCGGCGGAATGCGATCATATATGTGGACCTTTCCCCTTCTTGTTTCGTTTTTTTTTTGGTTTTATTTTCTTTCTTTGGTGCCACATTATTTTAGCATTTCGGGGGATGTGATAATTTAATTAAAATTGGGCAATTTGATAGAACTGGGTATCTGTTTGAGAGTGAATCATATTTTATTATATCCAGCATTACAGGAGAATGTTTGCCCCTCTGTTTTATTGATTTTCCTCTTTTCGTTTCAGCTAGGGAAGTATTAATGTTAATCTTATTAACGGAGGTATGTAGATCTCTGACAATAGCTGTCATAATCAGCATGTGTTTAGTTTAACAGGGAACAGGATTTGGAAGAAATATCCATGTTTGTACTCTAAAAAAGATATTAATAAGGAAGAGGAAGTTCCTTTAAATCATTGCGACCTGAGGTGGTTTAAGTTACAAATAGACTCAGGCAAAATTGATAACGAGATTGTAATTTCTGCAATAAGGGGCTGAAACTCTTCTGTCCAAATGTATGGGAATTGAACAATGTATGGAGAACTATCTTGCTTTAAGATTATGTTGCATTACAGAGGCTGAGGTATGTTAATGATTGGTTCAGTTGCATAAATAGCAACAAAGTTGTTAACAGTTCATCAATTATTGTTCTGGGATGCCAAGCTTAATGTTTTGTAGGGCTATGTAGATTTTATATAAAACTGTTTATTCTAGCATGTTGCTACCTTACTATAGGAGGTGAAGGGAGCTGTTTATTTTCCTAATTTGTTTTAGAGGGTCAGACGTTATACTATTGTTATGCTAGCTTTTCAACCTGATTAGTTAATATTTTATATCCACTGCTGATGGGCAGTAAGATTGGATATCTATGGGTAGGTAGGGATAATCCCTTTTACTTTCCTTTTTGTTTTTATTATTATTAGTATCCTTTAAATTAACAAGGTGACTGTTTGGTAACAGCTGAGTTAGGATGGCTGGAGGGTGGGCGAGCAAAGCAAAGTAAGGTGTACTGCTGACCGTAGCTCGTAGCAATAAGGGAAGGAGGGAGGGTTGGGAGAATATTATTGCTAGGGTATTCTTTCATTCTAGTTGTTCATTGTGGGAATTCGGGATAGGGGAGGGAGGGGGGTAGGGTAAGGGGTTGGGTTTGCATGGATTTCTCAGTCTTTACATTGCTGAAGACAGTCTTCATGGGTAAAGTATCCAGGAGTCCTTTCAAATATTTAGTCCAGATTTATGGCTAGGAACTTAGTGTTTGCTATTTGGAATGTTAAAGGAGCTAGGCAGAAACTAAAGCAATATCAAATCCTGAAACATTTGCAGTTATTAAAATCTGATATCACCTTTATTAAAGAATCTCATCTATTAATCTCAGAGGAGCTCAAGATGAGAAGACAGCAAATAGGTCAAGTGTTTGCCACTGAAGGAAGTACCCAAAGTTGTGGGGTAATGATTTTACTAAAGCGTAATATCCCATTCTCACCAACTAAAGTTATTAGGGACACCCAAGGCAGATTTTTATTGGTCCATGGGAAAATACACACTACTGAGATATTGTTGGGTAGTATATATGGGCCGAATAGTGACTTCCCTAGGTTCTTTATGGAGTGAGTTAATATTTTAATCCCCTTTTTATCCATTCTAATGATTTTAGGTGGGGATCTAAATTTAGCATTCGATCCAAACATGGACCATACAGGTAATAAGTTTAAAGGTCTTTCTCTAGCCCAAAGGGCGTTAAGGGATATGTTGGACCAAGTGGGTCTATGCGATGATTGGTGACTTCTGCACCCCTCAGATAGAGGTTACACTTTCACTTCCCCAGTCCATAAAACATCTTCTAGGATTGTCTACATCATGATTTCACAACGATTATTGTCATGGGTTGTAGACTCATCCATTCATCCAGTGCCACCCTCCGATCATTCCTTTGTTATTTGCCAGTTTTCTGTTTCTTCCCTTCCAAAGGCTGGAGGGCATTGGAAAATCAATAATCAACTTTTAAAGGACCCAGACACAGTGAAATATATTGCAAATCATATTACCCAGTTTGTGTCAGCCAATTTTAATACCACGGACAAGCCTGATATAGAATGGTGTGCTTTAAAGGCTTATCTGAGGGGTCTGCTTATCGGAGCTGCCTCCGAAAGGAAAAAATGAGAAAACAACAGATGGTACAGCTTCTTTCTCAAATTAGAGCTATTGAATCGAATATGTCCTCAAATACACCTGAACAAGTCCAATTGGAACTTATAAAATTAAGGGATTCCTATTTGGATCTTCTGAGGGAGAAGGCAGAATTTTTGATTTTAAAATCGAACGCCACTTATATTGATCAGGTGAGAAAGCGGGTCATCTTTTAGCTTTAAGAATTAAGCAACAAGAATCTTCAAGGTTCATTCTATCCGGTCAGCTGCTGGGGTGTTGAAAAATAACCAGGCAGATATTACAACTGAGTTTTATAAATACTTTCAACTATTATACAGTCCAATGCAAATCCTCCTTCCTTAGAAGATATAGATCAATATTTAGCCGAATCTCAGCTGCCTTCACTCTCAGAAGTACAACAAACCTCATTATGTGGTCCCATAACTGAAGCGGAAATTTTTAAAGTTATTGAAGATCTTCCCTTGGACAAATCCCCGTGACCAGATGGCTTTTCACCTAATTTTTACAAAGTTTTCACAAAACAATTAGTCCCTTTGCTTCTCCCTTTGTTCTAACAGATTATTGCTGGCAATAGCAGTGACAAAACATTATTTGAAGCATTGATCACCTTACTGCCTAAACCCAGTAAAGCTCTCGAACTCATGGCAAGTTATAGGCCTATATCTTTATTAAATCAAGATATTAAAATTCTGAGTAAATTACTAGCCGAATGTATTAATACAATTCTTCCAGATCTTATAGGGGTAGAGCAGGTTGGCTTTATGAAGGGTAGGTCATCAAGTGACCATTTGCGTACTTTGACCCATGTCTTCTCGGTGTCCAGGGATGCAGAATTTCTGGCTGTTTTGGTATCCCTGGATGCTGAGAAGGCATTTGATAGAGTGGATTGGAATTTTCTTTTCCAGTCTTTACGTGCCTTTGGCTTTCCTTTAGAATTTCAAAAATGGATACAGGCAATTTACAAGGCCCCTACAGCCCAGGTATTAAGCAATGGAATTATCTCAAATTTATTTTCTTTATGTTCTGGCACTAGGCAGGGCTGCCCTTATCTCCTTTACTTTTTAATTTATATCTGGAGCCCCTCATCCAGAGATTGGTCACTTGTCCCAGGATTCAAGGTATTGTTATACAAGACTATGACGTTAAAATCTCAGCTTACGCTGACGATTTACTACTCCAATTATCCCACCCTGGCATATCTATTCTGTCCGTGCTGGAAATTATAAAGGAATATAGTTCCTTTTCCAATTACAAATTAAATGCTGATAAGACCTCGATATTCACCCTCAACCAGAGAGTATTAAAACGTGAAATTACGGCTTTAGGTTTGTCTTGGGAAAAAGTATCTTTGAGATATTTAGATTTTGTTCTCATGAGAAGTGCTGTGCTTTTTCAAAAGAGTAATCTGGATTCCTTATTACTCACTATTACACAGGATCTTAAAAGGTGGTCCCTTCTCCCATTTTCCCTATGGGGCAAAATTAATCTTATCAAGATGAATATCTTTCCCCACCTTTATTACCCACTCAGCCTCTTGAATTTATGGCTGCCTCTGTCATGGTTCAAGAAAGTGCATAGTACTTTTATTAACTTTATCTGGACTGGAAAGCGACCTCATCTTGCTTTTCATAAATTAGTGGCTCCCAAAATCAGAGGAGGCTTTCCCCTTCCACATGCTGGTCTTTATTATTGGGCTGGCCATGCGAGTAAATATCTTAGGTGGCTTATGCAAGGCGAACCAGAACTTCCCTTTTCGTACAGACCCCTCTGGCTCAAAATAGAATTGGCTCAAATGCAATGTTATAACCTTTCCCCTTTGGCACTGTTACATACGAAACCCAAATGCCTTCTGGTACAGCTTCATTCGACACCAATTGCAATATCTGTCAGAGTGCATTCCCAATTTTGTAGTTTCATAAAATACAGCCATTGCATAGATTTGGAACAGCCGTTACTAGGCAACCCTAATATCAAAATAGATGGGAGGGTCCTTTCTTCCCTGTGGCTTCCACAGGCCAAGGATGTTAATCTCATATTTTTGGAATGATATAAAAGGGACATGGCTTTCAACCCCAGAGATCTTAGTTAAGATGGGTATTCCGACTTCTAATATTTTTAAAATTTTCCAACTACGTTACTTGCTTGTGAGAGCCATAGTGGTGGTGACCCGCCGTCTCGGAGTCCAGCTTTCCAGTCAGAATTGGTCCAAATGGCTGGTCTCCCACACGCCATGTCGAGGATTTTCAGTTCCCTATATGAATGGATCTATCCTGATTTTTTTGGACCTTCTGTTTATTGGGCCTCTCTTCTTCCTGAGATACATATTAACTGGTATATGCTTTGGCAAGGGTGTCACAAAATTATTACTCAAGATAGGCTCCGGCTCATGCAATTCCAGATATTACACAATTTATTCTACACACCTCAAAAAATGGCTACATTTGGCTTTGCCTCCTCTTCTAGTTGTACAAGATGTGCCCAGGGGGAAGGTAATTTATTGCACATTTTCTGGCTTTGTCCCAAGATAACCTCCTTATGGTCACATATTAAACAAAGAGTGGACCCCCTACTGGGTAATGACCTGTTTTCAGCTAAAGTTTGTCTCTTAGGAGACTACTCTGAAATCCCAGTAACTACTCGCAAGTATCATATGGCTCTAATATCCATGTCAGTTAAAAAATTAATACTTAGACATTGGAAAGATAGTGAGGATATATCATGTGCTGAATGGTTGAGGGAACTATTGGCTAATCTCAGAGCCAAGAAAATGATTGCCAGTCTTCAGAACAGAATGAATGGATTTAATCAAATCTGGGCCCCTTTACTAACCCTCTATTCTCTTCAAACTACCTAGGTTAATGGGCATACTGGGGTTGATATATGGATTGGCTCACGTTTTATCCATGCAAACCTGGAAGAGGGGAGGAAGTTGGGGGATGAGGACATTGTATATTTTCTCTAATTATTTTTTGTTTTATGTTTGGGGGGATGGGGGTAAGGGGGAGGGGGAGGAGACACATGCTATATCCCCGTTATAATTGGATTTATTCTATGTAACTTGTGATGTGATGTCTTCTGTATATTGAAAACATTAATAAACTTTGAATGGAAAAAAAAAAGAATGCTTAGACTGACCAAGGAGATAGATCAGATAACCTATCAGGATTTCAGCAAGGCCTTCAACACTGTACTGCACAGGAGGCCGATTAGGGAGTTAACCAGCATTGGAGGGAGGCCCAAATGAGTATATTGGTTTCAGAACTGGTTAAAAGATAGGAGACACTGGATGAGGGTTAAGGGAACTCACTCTAAGGATAAGAGAGTGACCAGTGGTGTACCACAGTTGTCAGTACAGGGAGCTGTTCTTTTCAATGTCTTTATAGGAGACATTGTAGAACAGCTGCAGAGAAAAGTATGTATTTTTACAGATGACACCAATATCTGCACTAGGGTTTACACTCAGGAGGAGACAGAGAGAATTGGAAGGGATCTAAGGAAGCTTGAGGAGTGGTCAAAGACATGGCAGTTGGGGGTTCGATGAAAAAAGTGAAAAATCATGAACCTAGTACATGGGGGGGTACTGACAGTCGCTAGACAGGAAATGGACCTTGGGGTTATTATATCATAACATAAAAGGCCTCAGAGTGGCAGCACAGTGTGACAATGCTGTGGGAAGGAACAGGGGGAGTAGGATGCTGGAGTGCATAGAGAGGGGTATCTACAGCAGGAAGATGGGAGTGGTGGTGGTGCTGCTGAATTGCTCCCTGGTACATCCCCATCTTGAGTACTGTATCCAGTTTTGGTGGCTGTATCTCAGAAAGGACATAGACAGGGAGGAGGTATTCCAGAGGAGGGTTGCTAAAATGGTGCAAGGTGTACAGTGCAAGCCCTATAAGGAGAGGCAGAGGGATCATAACATGTACACCTTTAAAAAGAAGAGAGAGAGGTGATATGGTCAAGACCTACAAGTACCTCAAAAGGGTGAATAGGGAGTAGGAATGGAGCCTCTTCCATAAGAAGGCAAGCACTAGGACTAGGGGCATGCAGAGAAGCTTAGGGTAGTTCAGGAGAGATGTGAGGGTAAACATTTCTTCACAGAAAGGGTGTTAGAAGCCTGGAACAAACTACAAGTCAAACTGGCGGAGGCAAAAATGCTGGGGGCTTCAAGCATGCATGGGTTAGATATAGGGTTATATTAGAGCAGTGGCAGGGAGGGAGGAGGGTCGCTGGTAACCAGACTGTGCCAGCAGACATAGAATAGGCAGGAAACTCTTGGACAGACTGGATGTGTCAAGTGGTTGTGGGGTTGAAGTAATTGCACCTGGAAAGCAGTAGTGCCAGGTTAAAGGAAAAAAAAATTTAAATAAAATGTTAAAAATGTTTTTTAAAGATGTTGTACACTCAGTTCAACCTGGCCCTGATAGACCCCAGAACTGGCTTACAAATAGAGGGGGGGGGATGTAATAGGTGTGGTAATTGCAAATATTGTCCAATGGTGAAACAAACTAAGTGGTTTAAGATCCAGGCCATAGGGAAACAAGTTAATGTACGTGAATCAATAACCTGTAGGACATCAGGTGATATTTACATGGCTGAGTGTAAATGTCAAAAATTCTCTATAGGAAAAAAACCTCCTTTTAAGACAAGGATTGGTGAACATTCAAGAGCGATTCTGAATACTGATTTAACAAATGTTCTGGCAGCACATATCTCAAAAGTTCAGAATAAGAATGAGCACACTTTTCAATTTACTGCCATAGAAAAACCTATAATGACTAGGAGAGGAGGTGACTATGATAATTTATTGAAAAGGAGAGAATAGTACTGGATTTTTGCAACAAAAGCCATGCAAGCACCTGGTTTGAAAGGCAAAATAGAGATTAAGCCATACCTTAAAAAGATATAAAAGAGAAATATTTATATCATTTTAATTGGTGTTTTATATATAGGCATTGGCATTTATGGTTATTTATTATGTTTTTGTCATATCTTTCAGCTTTGCACTTTATGACTTATGGTAAGCTATGGTATCTGGCAAGCCATAATCTGTTTACAAGTTTGAATTCAGTGCAGTGCAATATTCTTCTTGGATCATGTGCAATTTCCAAATGGTGCCCTATAAAGGATAGAAGGCACAGTTCTTTATCTCCATAATTCTCCTTTTTGTTTATTTATTTACTTATTGGTGTATTAATATTGAGTGGATTCTGGGTGAAGGTTTTTTAAGTAGAGATATATCTGAGTATTATGTAACTCTTTACAATGTTTGTCTAATTGTGGACTGTCACTTTAAATGCTGCCTTTATAAGTTTGCTACAGAGACTGCTGGGTCAGCCTTTGAAAAAGTTAATTGTGAAATGCACCAGGTAGCCTAACAAGGAGGAGTCCTCACTCTTGCTACCTTGCTACCATAGAAAGCTCGCCAGCCAGTTTGTCTTTCTGGCTTGATGTTTTTATGGACATTTCTATGGACTTTTTCTATGCACTGTTATGATTTTTTCTTGGATAAGGTATTTTGAGTGCTTTATTTGCTTTTTTGTGCACATAAGGAATAAAAAGATTTCTGCACTAACATATTTTAAAGCAAGCACCATTATTTTCTAAGTGGAGCAGCACACTGTGTTTTTGTCTTTAAGTAAGTGCCAGTTCCTACAAATTAACATGTGTCAAATGATCCTTCTCTGCTGACAAATTGTATGTTTCTATGCTTCAAACTAGTCAGGCTGGACCCACTACATAATGATTTCTATTGTTGTGGCCTGAGTTACCCACTTTTTATGCACCACTATAGTCTTTCCTTCTCTTTGGGTTGGCCATCCCTTGAAATTGCCATCTTTTGCACTCTGCCCCCATATAGCTTCAGGATCTCATCCAGCACTCTGCAGGACTATCCTTTCTCCACATACCACTCCAAACCAAAGCCTATGTCATTAGACATCAATACATCTTGCTCCTTTCTTACTTGTAGATGTTGCTTGTCAGTTACACAAGCAGCTTTCTCTTGGAGACACCCTGCTCTTTGGAACTCCCTCCATCCTTTCCCCTTCAGTCCTGTACTTCACACTGGTCCCCAAAGAGGCAAGCCTATGATCTGTTTTGTACTACCTGTGTCTTCTACCCTTCCTCTAAAACAATCTGTCTTACCAATGTCTTGCCACCTATGTCACAGGATCTTGCACATTTGTGCACCCCCCAGGCTGACAGAGATCCCTTCCCACTTGTTTTGTCAATAATTTCTCTTTTACAGTATGCAGCTGTGTCCCTGTTATCTGACCTGATCTTGTTTTAATGCTGATATTATTTGTTACATACTGCAAAGCTGTTTTGCACATCTAGTTTATGGATTGCTATGTAACAACTTTTATTTTAATGCTGATTATTTGTTTACACCTACTATTAGTTATTGTCTCCCATGTACCCCTACTCCCAGGATGCACCTGGAAATGAGCATTTTATAGCTCAGTGTGCCTTCCTTTACCAAACTTTTTAAAAAATAGAACATTAATAAAGAACATATATAGACATATACAGGACATTAATAAAGAATACATATTTATTAAGTTTGTTATAAAGCTAGAACAGTGCAAGCCACTACACCATACACTTTTGATGAGGACATCCACTTAGGATGGATGAAAAATCTTTGCCCAAACTGCTCCCATAGACCGTTCATTACAGTGATATAATATAACAGGGTGTTTATAATACTCCCCTTGAGTCAGAGACAGTGGTGTGTAGAGTAACACCTCATAAGGTGTTCCCAGTGTCCGCTGTAGCTGACAGCAGACACTGGGAATACCTAATGAGGTACTAATCTGCCCTCTCTTGCATCCTAACCTCCTTGATGAGATAATGATGAGGCACTGAAGTGACCGAGATCCACTTCTGGGCAGGCAGTAAATTTAAATAAGAGTAATAAATAAGACGTGTGTAGAAATGTTCCAAAATCCCAATTCCTAAAAATAGGGCATAATTATAGCAACGTTTCAGATTTTGAAGCATATTGTGATGAAATAAGAACAACGTTTTCTGTCTAGGGGTTACAGTCAAAAAGTAATCAGTAGTGCTGGGAGAATGGCTAGTGAAACAAACTCTGGCCAGAGCCAATAGGGCTGCAGCTGCAGAATTTGGGGTAAAAATATTGCAAATTATGAAAATTATGAGCCTGCATTCGCAACATTTAATGTGGGCTCATAAAGTTCTTGTTTTGTAATATTTTTACACCAAATTTTCAACATAGCCTTGTTATGACCCTGCCTCATGAAGAAGGGCTGAGAAAATGTTCAACTCCTGGCCTAAAGGTGATTTCATACAGGGACTGCAAAATCAAATTTCTAGAAGCAAAAACACATTTTGGGCAGGAGTTAAAAAATGGCAGCTGTCAAAATCATGAGGTGCTATAAAAAAAGGCCATGTTGAAAATTTGGGGTAAAATGCTGAGTATTACTAAACTTACAAGCCTGCAATTGAAAATGCAATGTAGCCTCATAACTTGTCTTAAAATATTTTTACAAGAAATTTAGAACATAGCTTTCTTATGACCCACCTCATGAAAAAGGGCAGAGAAAATTTTTAACTCCTGTCTGAAAGGTAATTTAGTGCAGAGACCATGAAATCACCTTTTGGGATGTAACAAAAAACAGTTTAGCCAGGATTTGAAAAACAAAGCTGTCACATCCATGAGGTGCTGTAAAGATATGGCTATGTTGTAAAATTTGGGGTAAAAGTAATGAAAATGACCAAAGTTATGACCCTGCATTTATAAATTTCAACGTAGGGTCTTAACTTTGTTGTTTTTAGTATTTTACACCAGATTTTCAACATAGTCTTCTTATGACCCCACCTCATGAACAAGGGTGGAGACAATGTTCAGCTCCTGCCCAAAAAGTGATTTTGTGCAGTGACTGTAAAATCACCTTTCGGGACAGCTTTCCCTAATGTCAGTGCAATTGTTCATGAGGTGGGGTTCCAAATAATGCATGTTGAAAATTAGGGCCAAAAATATGCAAAAATGAGCAAGTTATGCCTCTAAGTTCAAAACACCATTGAAATACATTGAACCACAGGCCTGCCTGGTGGCACTGAGGGTTGAGGCAGTGGATGCCACACCTCATTCCACACTGGCAACCCATGTTCAAGAGCTAGTGTGGATCACTGGAGGTTGTCCGGGAGGGGGAGAAGGATTGAGCATCCGAGGAACTGCTCTCCACTGCCAGGTGGGTGGGTTGCCTCTCCCTGCCAAATTACCGGCCCCAGGTGGAAGCCTCAGGGGTAGTGTGGAATGGGGGAGCAACTGGATGGGAGGGCATTGTGGACAGCTTCAGGTGCTTGCATGCCGGAAGCCAGGGGAGTGGAGAAAAAGTGGAAAATGGAGCTGGCAGGCTCTATGATGGCCTGGACACTCCCCTGGTACCAGTCTGCCTAGCGTCTGGATTGTCCTTTGTGTGGGGGATGCTGGCAGTCCTCCCTTCAGCCCCACCAAGGGGGTAACCCATTGGGGAACTACTGGGCAGAGCTGGATTGGGGTGCCCTGGCTCAGAAGGTGAGCCCTCTGATAGAGGGCCAGAGCAGACTGCCAGCTCTGTGTAGGTGGAGAAACTAGAATAATAAAAAAAAATACATTGAACTACATACCTGTTTCTTCAGTTTACATTATGCCTTTGAAGAGTGAAGACATGTCTAGGGTTCAGAGAGGATTAAGACGTTGGACCCCTGATGGGTAAGTAACGGCTGGGGGGTAAGGGGTGGTGGGTGCTGAGTGGGGGGGTCAGGTGGGGTACACTATCGGCCACAAAAGACATCAATAGATCATTTTCTTTTTATAAGATGAAGAAAAAAAACACCATGACCGAGGATTCCTGATCATGACAATGGGGGATTGGGAACCCCCCTCCCCCGGTGCCACTGTTATGTCTCGGGGGGGTGCTGAGAGGGAGGGTCATGTGGGTGGGAGGGAAATATATATAAATTTATGTATAGATATACATAGTTGCTATGTTAAACTCCAACCTTTGCACCACAATAACTTTGCCTCTGTTCAACCAATGTACATGTAATTTTGAAAGCACAGCCTTTGTCCTATGACCTCTTCATCCAGTAAATTTCTTGTAGATAAGTTCAGGAGAGGCAAAGTTACAGACATGCAAAAACCCACAAAAGTCTTGTTTTTTGAAAATGTTAAGACTTTTCTTGCCACCCTATAACTTAAAAAATAGGAGCCTTTGAAACCTGAAACTTTCAGGTTTGATGGTTGGTCCAAGGTGTGTGCTTTTGTTGTTTTTAGGTCCCCTAGTTAAGTTGTTTTTAAAATATTTAGTAAAAATGTTCAGTTTCTGAGCATGCACAGATCAACAAATCAATGTTCTATTTATAACAGAATTTTTGCCAAAGCATAAGTTTGCACTATATTACACAGCTGTCTTTAATAAATGACAGCCGTGTCGTATAGTGCAACCCCTACTGCTGTCACCACTGATAGGTCAGGTATGGGGCTACTGACATTGTAGCTCTGCCATCCTGACTGTGCTGTGCCTTCAAACTGCACACTGGGGGACCCAATCCGTGGTGGCAGTGTGTCTATTTAATTTATTTATTCATTAATTTGTTTGTACAATCCAACACTGGGATGCCCACCCCAGTGTTGGATGCCCCCTGCAGCCCCTTGTTTCATATTCACCCCCCAAGCAGAGTGGGACACTAGAGAGCCCACCCCCAGTGTCCCAAAATAGGTAGTTTTATATGTGTACCTGCAAAAAAGAAAACCATCCCCCAACGTCTTTTTTTATGTAAACCTGAATATAAGAAAATGGTCCCTCGTCATTGCTGCCATTCCCCTTCCCCCATCCCAACCATCCCACTGAGCTACTGCTTACCTTTGGAGGTCTTTTGCTATCATCTTCTGGGGACCGGGACATGTCTGCACACTTCAAAGCCAAACCATTAACTGATGAATAAAGCTTTGTGCCATCTATTTTGTGGTTAGGAACTGGTTTCACTATATGACACAGCTGTCTAACAAGTGACAGCTGTGTCGTATAGTGCAACCTTTACTGCCATATAATGAATTTTGCAGTTAGAACCTAGTTGCACTATATGACACAGCTGTCAAACAAATGACTGCTGTGTTGGATAGTGCAACCAGGTCCTAACCGCAAAATACATTATATGGCAGTAAGGGTTACACTATATTACATAGCCATCATTTGTTAGACAGCTGTGTCATATAGTGAACCAACTCCTAACCACAAAATAACTGCCATATATAATTGCAACTGCTGCTGCTCACTTGAACCCCCCCATGATGGCCATAACCCCCTCCAGAAAATCCCATACAGCTCCCCATATAGGAATGGCCACCACTGGCAGACCAATAGGACACTGAATGGCACCAAACCCATCCTTTCCACATTTACTGGGCAAGTGCCCATTCATCATGCCAAGGCTGGTGTACAGGAGATCCCCTGCTACATCATTTAAACTTACTAATTACTTTTTCTTATCCGACACCGGGATGCCTACGCCTGGTGTTGGATGACCCCGTCTCCACGCAACCACTTCTTTTATAAACACTGCCAACATTGGGGGGCCCACAACCCATACTGGTATTTACACTCCTCCCAGCTATGTTGGACATTGGGGAGCCCACCCTCAATGTCACAAAATGGTGTTAGTCCTTTTAGTTTTTGCTGAAACTAGAAAACTGTCCCGCTATATCTTTTTTTTATAACCTGAAAAAAAGAAAATGGTCCCTTGTGATCACTGCCATCTCCACACCTCCAACCCGACCCTCCCTCTGAGCACCCACCTCCCCACACTCCCCCTTACCCCATACTTACCACCAGAGGTTGGCCAATGCCATCTTCTGTGGACTGGGACATATCTGTACTGTTCAAAGCCAAACCACAAACTGAAGAATCAAGGTAAGTGCTGTATAATGTATTTCAGTGGTGTTTTGAACTTATGTTGATATCTTGCCCATTTTTTTGAAATTTTTCACCAGATTTTCAACATGGGCTTTTGGGGACCCCACCTCATGATCACTGTCACTGTCATTTTGTTAATCAGGTCCAGAAGGTGATTTCACTGTCACTATGCGGAATCACCTTTTGGGACTGATTAATGAAATGACAGTGCCAGTGTTCATGAGGTGGGGTTCCAAAAAGCCCATGTTGAAAATGTGGTGAAAAAAATTCCCAAAAATGTCTGTGTTATGAACGTGGAATTTTGCATTTTCTATGCAAGTGCATAACATTGGTAATTTACAATACTTTGACTCCAGATTTTCAACATACCCATTTTGTCACACCACCTCACGAACAGTACAGCTGTCATTTCTCACATACAGCCTGAAACTTGTTTTCACACCTGTGGCACTGAATGGCGCTGTAGCTATGTGGAATCATCTTTTGGGACTGATTAATGAAATGACAGTGGTAGTGTTCATGAGGTGGGGTTCCACAATGGACATGCTGAAAATTTGGTGACAAAATTAAAAAAATGGATGAGTTACAAGCATGTGTTGAAAAATGTGTATGTAGGTGCATAACTTTGGTAATTTGCAATATTTTGACTCCAGATTTTCAGCATACTCATTTTTTCACAGCACCACCTCATAAACAGTACAGCTGTCATTTTTCACATCCTGCCCAAAATGTGTTTTCACATCTGTGGCATGGAATGGTGTTTCAGTACGGATTTGAAATTTTTCACCTATGGGGATTATAAGGTGGGGTCATAAGAAGAATATGTTGAAAGTCTGGTGTCAAAATATTAAAAACAAAGAATTTATTAAGTAACATTGATTGCAGGGATGTTTGTTGGATCTATGGAGAACATGTTGCCTTACCATGCCAGTGAGCTAAGTTCAGGTGTGAATTCAGTAAGCTGGTTTACTGGGACAAGGCTGATAGGGAAGGTGCTGCAGCATGCATAACCAGTCATGGCCTGGGTAGGGACAGAGCAGTGTTTTCGCACAGATGACACCCTGTGGTAGGTCAGGCATCAAGATGTGCCAGGGTCTGCTGGGCCCATGTACCGCATCATGACTGTCTCAAATATTGTATTTAGTTCATTTTGTGCAGGTCCCAAAGAGACCTGTAGAAATGAGGATACAGTTCCACTATCACAAAAAGAAGGGAAATTAGTTCAAAAAACTATGTTAATGCAAATACTAGGGTTGTAAAAACGCAAAGCGTACAAAGACAGGAAATTAAAAAAATCAGGGATTTGGGTCTCTGGAGTATTAGCGAATCAGTGGTGGGGTCTTACTTGGGGTTGTCAACCCTA
The DNA here is from genome assembly GCA_016271365.2 of Neoceratodus forsteri. Taxonomy (NCBI): domain Eukaryota; kingdom Metazoa; phylum Chordata; order Ceratodontiformes; family Ceratodontidae; genus Neoceratodus; species Neoceratodus forsteri. The sequence goes on along the minus strand of CM028133.1, from coordinate 589,149,283 downwards.
ATGCCCACCCCCAGCCTGTAGCCTCCTGTCCAAAACACAAGTTACAGCTCCAACCCAATGCCTTATAGTGATACAGTAAGGCCAACATAATCTGTCAGGCCTTTTTATTCATGCAGAGCCTTATGGGTCTTGCATGAAGACATAACATTTGACTTTGTGTGACACCTGCTTATTATTACATGTATAATATTGGTATCATAGATAAATGTGTATGTGATTGTCTGCCTAAGACATAGTCAGCCAGTGTGAGGAGGCTTTACCTTTGACCTCAAAAGTGTCAGTGTGATTAAAGCAGTAGGATGTCATAAACTGGACAGTGGGGACCACTAATTAAAGGTTTCCTGTCATGTCTTCACATGCAGGGGTTCCTGCAAGATGCCAGGCGATAAGACATTGTAAAATATGCCTTTTGAGAGCTTAAAGTTTGAATTTTATGATCCTGAGGGAAAGAGACAACTTTGTAGCAGACTTGTGTGAAAATGATAAAACTGAAATCATTCTTGCAAAACAGTAAACCAGCAGAAAGATTAAAGGAGAGGCTTTGATGAAAGAGACTCATATTTTAAAAATCGCTGTTTATTTCCACAGTAGAAATTAAGTTTATTGCAGGAATTTAACAGTGATATGTATGCTGTGACATCACCAGGAGGTGGAGAAAACTGATTTTTGAATATTGCCTGCATCTGAAAAGTTAGTGCAGACGGACTCTCTGAAAATCAGACACACTTAGTCTGTGGACTGGTAAGCTGGAACTTTTAAGTATTTTGCAGGCATTTTATTTGTTCTGTAATTTCCCAATTATTTTGTTGACTGTAAGTATCGATGTCATATGTTCTGTGTTTGGTATTTTATCTATTTTAAATTTTTAGTAAACGCTATTTTCCTTGAAATACTGCCTGTGGCTTTTCAGTTTCTTTTGCATGTGAATGCTGGAAAAGTAGTAATATTTCTGACAGCTTTCATCAGCCCTGGGGAAACAGTACACAGGCATAACACTATACTATTTCTATTTCTGTATAGGATGATCTGTGCACCCCAGGAATGCCTATTTCAAGGTTTCAAATTATGTATTTTATCAAGGTTTATTTTTGTACCATATGTGATCCAAAGCTTTGTTTTTAGGCTGAAAGGACATGCTGTGTGGATTAAGGGTGGAAATGTATGGATGGTGATGGCTGACATGGTCCATTTAGAAGAGCTGAGGACCCCCTACACTTGCCAGTAATGGCAGCTATGGATCTATGGATGGTCACTTCAGAGTCTGGTCTGCAGTGGTGTCCAGGGAAAGAACAGAGTTAAGAGATTTGGAGGGGAGAGGGAAGTTATGGTGAGGCTGGGATAAAACCCACCACCTGCAGGGCCGATCCTGTATATCTCTCTGCATTTTGTCACTGAAATGCTGGATACAAACACTCAAAATTTAGTGAAATGAGGGGCACTGTTCTTAATAATGTTGGAGAAATTGTTAAACATAGACACATTCAGAAAACTGGAACCTCGTGACTTAACAGCACTCTACCCTTGCTCATACTCTGAACACTAGCTGAAAGTCTTAACAGTGGAGTGATAATGACTCACACTGAGTCCTTTGTGGGATACCTGTCTTGAACCACCAGATAACTGCAGCTCTTAATGAGCTGTTAATCACACCTGGCCATCTGGAACATTGAGAGAGATTAGCATGAAGACTAGAAAATGCTAAAGTAGAGACATTTTTAACTTCACTAACAGCCATGAAAATCTGCACTAGTCAAGATAGACTAGTGCAGAGTTAGCTGCACTAGCCCTGGTCAATTTGCACTAGTGTTTAGGCTAGTAAAACAATGTTAAGATCGATCTCTGGCCTACAGCTAACTCAGTGAGAATTACAAAACACACCTATCCCCCCCCCACCAACTTCCAGCTCATTACTTTGACTGCAGCCAGAATTCTACACAGCACAGCTTCACAGAAGTCTAAACTACTGCCTGTAGCTAACTCAACTACTACTGAAACACACTCTAACTTGTTTCTCAAACCCTGATTCTCACTCATTACAATTACTGTGATTCTATCAGCTTGACTACAGCCAGAATCCTAAATAGCACAATTTCACAGAACACTCTGCACTCTGCCTACAGCTAACTTAATTACCACTGAAAACAGTATCAGCTGTTCTGACACTCTGCCTCTCAGCTCATTACAATTACTGTGATGCTCTCAGCTTCACTGCAGCCAGACTTCTAAACAATAAAGCCTCACAAAATTATGTTTCTCACTCCTACCTAAAACTAGCTCATTTAGCATTGCAAAACACACTCATGTGTCTCCCAGAGTTTATAACACTGCCAGCCCATTCAGAAAAGCTCACACACAAAATGAGCAAACACATAAACAGGAACAGAACACAAGACAGCATAACAAAACTTCTAAAACTCTTGGCCCTATTGTATATACCGAATACATGATGGGCAGATCATGTGCTATGGAAAATATTGTCACTCCTGCATCATGAGCTCTGGATATCTCACGTGAGCTATCCAGAGTTCACTCTGCAGGAGTGACAATATTTGACATATCACACTCATGCCCATCATGTATCATATATATATATATATAGATGTATGTTAGAGGCAAAAAACTCAGTTTAATGCGTTAGTTAGGATTGTTCCACAGTGACAAAAGCAAGGAAATTCGGTGTTAGGGTTGAAAGTCCCCTTTGGACCCCCGCCCACACCCCAACTGGCATCAGGGTGTGCATTGGGGTTGCCAGCCATAACTCTCACCCCATCATGTGTAAAGAAGCAGAGGTATAGGAGAATGGTGTGAGAGTTAGGACTGACAACCCCAATGCGTACCCCAATGAAGGTTGGGGGTGTAGGCGGGGGGTCCAAGGGGGCTTTCAACCCTAACACTGAATTACCTCAATTTTTCACTGTGGAACAACCCTAACTAATGCATTAAACAGAGTTTTTTTGCCTCTAATTCCCCTTTTTTTTGAGAATGATAACAAGAAATAGTGAATGTAATGCAGCGGCGGGAGCATGGTTCCCACCACATGATATCTTGTCACATAGTAACACGGTGCCCACAAACGCAAATGGTAATGTGCATGGTGATGCAAAGTGAAACAGAAAGAGAAACAGTACTGTAGACACAAATGGTAAAAATAATGCAAATGCAAGCGCAAATGAAAACGCAAAGGGTAACGCACATGGTGGCATAGATGGGAACAGTAAGTGAAACGGGTATGGAATCGCAAGTGGAAGCAAGTATGATAACAGTAATGTAAGCACACAGGCTGGTTTTCCCAAAAGCTGCATAGAGAAAGACAGTGAGTACAAAGAATGTATGCATAATAATGGGTCTCGGAGCAGAAAATGAGGAGTTGGAATAGTAAATTGCTTATATCTCAGGAACCGTATGATGTAGAAAAAATTTTTAAAAGTCATATGATTTATGACTTTCCTGGCTAGTTTTATACTTGGGGCTAAGATTTTTCTGATGAAAAGTCCGTATCTAGCACCGTTTCCGAGATACAGGCTCTGACAGGCACAGCGAATGCTGAAATGTTATCCTATGGAGAAAAAAAGAGAAGTTTGGAGTGCCATAACTTTGGCTTCCTGTAATATTTTTTCACCACTCCACTGAAAAGGACATCTGGCGGATGTTGGCTTTCTTTCCTCCAAATTTGAGCCCAAAAGACCAAACCGTTATTTTGCAGCAGGGCGCCAAAGGATTCCTGTAATGTGGCAGATGCCGTAATGTTATCCTATGGGAGAAAGCGTCAACTTTGGAGTGCCATAACTTTGCTGCCCTGTAATATTTTTTCACTGAAAGGCACATCTGTGAGATGTTGGCTGCATTCCCCCTAAATTTCAGCCCAAAAGACCAAACTGTTCTTTTGCAGCAGGTGTAAAAATTGCTGTCATTTTCCCACAGCCTTGAAAAGTACTTTTGAACTTACAAGCTTTGTAATTCATTCAACAGTTATATGTACAAAGTATTTTTATGGAAAGTACTTTTCCAGAAATTTGAAAAAATATTTCTGGGGTGTTTACCCCAAATAAAGACATGCCTAGCATCCTCAGGGTCCGACTAGGTGAATACAAAAATAATTAGGTTGCTAGAGGGTCCCAAATTTAAATGCCAAGCATTTTTCTGATGACCAACTGAAAACAAAACGGTGAATTTGCAACAGTAAAAGGGCCATTTGCAAAAGTAAAAACTGCATTTGCGACACTGTCGAACTTTTTGTTAACTTTTCGCATTGACTTATAATGGGAACTTGTTTTTTGAATAACTTTTGAGCCATTTAATATTTTTTCAAGAAATCTTCTAAAGGCACATCGGGGACCCTAGCCACATGTTCCCTGAAGATTTCAGACTGATCGCACAAACCGTGTGACCTGTAGAGACGACCACAGAATTCCAAAAAAGTGTAAATGCATGTGCAGATCACACTTAATAACTCCACAGCCATATATCCAAATAGTACAAAAGTTGGCAGATCACAAGATCTATGGTTCTTGATCAAGTAAGCCAAACTTCAGGAAAATCCATTGAACGGTTGCAGAGTTATTAAGGTGCAAAATGTTAGGTTTAAAATGTAAATGGCTCCTCAACCCTAACTATGGTAGCACTGCCGTGCTACCACAATATACTGTGTGTATGTGTGTGTATGTATATAATAGATAACCCACTCTTAGGCATGTGGTCACGCTCTGATATACGCACGCCTTGGTGTACGTCAGCCACCCAAGGCTTGTGTATATCAGAGCACGACAGCACTGTAGAGTAAGTTTTCTATCTTATAAAATGGCAAAATTGCTTTGGAGGGGGGTTAAAGTGCAGGTATGCCATTGTGCTCTGATATACACATGGCCACCTGATGGTGTTTGTCCAATGCCATTGATGCCATTGATTCCTTTTTCTTACCCATTTTATAAATATATACTGTATATATATATATATATATATATATATATATATATATATATATATATATATATATATATTATACTGGCACAATAAGTGCCAGTATAGTTAATTAAGATTTTGCACTTTATTAACTTTGCAACCATTTGACTGATTTGCTTGAAATTTTGCATGTGTAGTCTGTTACCATAGATCTCTGGATCTGGCAAGTTGCATTCTGTTTGGATGTGCAGCTATAGAGTGGAGAGCCAAAAAACATGAAAAAAACATGTTTTGGGCTATTTCTTTCCTCGTGGCTACAGCCCAAATTGTTTATCCATCTGGTCTGTAGTTGTCAGGGTATATGTGGTCTGGGTCACTGATGTGCCTTTTGAAGATTTGGTGAAAAAATATCAGTCTTTTCAAAAGTTATTAAAGAATGAAGTTTCCCACGATACCCTAAGGGGAAAAATGTATGTGTGGTACGACAGCATGTTGTACTGTCGTGAAAGCACCTTTTTCTATCGCAAATGCCCTCAGTACTGTCGTGCAGCTGACATCTTGTTTTCAGTTAGTGGTGGAGAAAAAACATTTTAATTCAAAGTACTATGCCCCTTGGTAAATACCAACTGTTGTGTTCACCTTAACGGAGCCTTAGGAACATGATGCTGGCATCAGATTTTAGAAATAATGCTCAGAAATGTGTGTTTTGTGTTTTTTTCATCTGTACTGTCACAAGTTGTAAACGTACAGCACAACACTGTTGTGATTTTGGTGGCAGTGTGCTACCATACTTTTGCAAATTGTGACTACCTTTCATGATCCCTTTCACAAATCTTGGCAAAAAAAATACATTGGCCCCTGTGAAAAGGCCAAAACCTTTTCTTTTTTGAGTTGTTTAACCAGGAGTAGCACACTAAGCTGAAACCTTTTTAACAGGTATGACCTGAGAGCACAGGGAAGTTAAGTGACTTGCTCAGGGTCACACAGTATGCAAGTGGAAGCTGTGGGATTCAAACCCAGGTCTTGTCTGCTGGATGCCACCAGATTTGCAGCGCAGAGCCTTAAACCACTGTGCTACACTGCCTCCCTTTCTGAGCAATATTTTGAAAATCAAATTATAAAATTGTGTTCCTCTGCCTGTGTTTAAGCAAACATCTATTGGTGTTTTCCTAAAAAAATTGCTTTACCCCTTTTTACAACATTTAAGGGGAAGGGGGCTGAGGAAGCTTAATATTTATAAAATTAGCTATCCCAGCTATGAGGTGCCCAATCCCCATGCCAGGAGTAATTTGTCACAAATCCCCCCCCCCATCTTTGTGGGACATTGGGTAGCCCACTCCCAGTATCCCCAGAAATATCCTATCCCCTACCATACTTTGAGACACTGGGGAGCCCAGTCCCAGTGTCCCCAAACAATGCCTTTCTGAATTGTGGTTGCCAACAACAGGGTGGCCAATCCCTGTGTTGGCAGTAGCCCACCCCGCCTCCCCTCCCCCTGCAAGGTAAGGACACATGCAAGCCCAATCACAGTGTCCCCAGTTCAGTCCTCTACCCCTCCACTGAGGGAGACACTTCACCTGTAAAAATGAAAACCATCCACTGATGTCTTTTTTTCCCTGTAAAGAAGAAAACGGTCCCTCGTTAACTCCCCCATCCCCATCCTCCCTCTGTGCACCCATCTCCCTGCACCCCACCCGTACATCATACTTACCTCCAGGGGTCAGCAGCTGTGATCTTCTCTGGACTGGGACACATCTGCACTCTTCAAAGCCAAACTGCAAACTAAAGAATGAAGGTAAATGCCCTATAATGGCTGTCTATGGTATTTTGAATGTATGTTGATATCTCTGCCACTTTTCAAAATTTTTGCACCAAATTTTCAACACAGACTTTTTGGGTCTCCACTTCATGAACACTGTCACTGGCATCGCATTAATCAGACCCGTAAGGTGATTTTGCAGTCACTGTGTGGAATCACCTTTCAGGACACATTAACAAAATCACAGTGTCAGTGTTCATGAGAGGAGGTCCCAAAAAGCCCATGTTGAAGTTTTGGTGAAAAGATTCCAAGAAATGACTGCATTTTGAGTGTGCATTGTGCAGTTTCTACACAGGCTCATAACTTCATCAGTTTTTAATATTTTCACTCTAGATTTTCAACATTTGCACGCCTCCTGATGAACACTATATAGCTGCCATTTTTCACATCCTGCTGGAAACTTGTTTTCGCACCTGTGGCGCAGAATGGCATGGTTGCTGTGCAAAATCAACTTTTGTTACAGATTAAAAAACAAACATTGCCTGTGTTCATGAGGTGGGGACCCCAAAAGCCTATGTTGAAAATTTCGTGAAAAAATTCCTGGAAATGACCATATTCACACTTGAGTGTGTTGTGCAGTTCTATGCACCGTGAATCAATTTTAATAGTTTCACTCCAGATTTTCAACATTAAAATTATCACACCTCCTCATGAACACTACACTGCTATCATTTTTCATATCCTGCCTGAAACATGTTTTCGCACCTGTGGTGTAGAATGGCACAGTTGCTGTGTGAAATCACCTTTCTAGATAGATTAACAGAATGACAGTGCCAGTGTTCATGAGGTGTGGACCCCCCAAAAATATTGAAAATTTGTTGAAAAAATTCATGAAAATGCCAGTTATGTGTGGCCATTAAATTTATTCAACATACCCCCATAACTTAGCGGGATTGGAGCATCCCGCAGTAAAATAATGGTACTATTATAGTATCTCAAAAAGAAGGGAAATTCATTGCAAAAAATTCGATTAATGCATCAGTTAGGGTTGACAGTACAGTGACAAAAGTCTGGAAATTCAATATTTGGATTACCAACCCTAGCACCCCACCCCACCCTCCACATACCCACAGAAGTCAGGGTATGCCTTGGGGTCATTGGGCCTAACTCTCACCCCATTCTCCTATATTTATTTATTTTTTATTTATTTAAAATTTGATGACTGGGAAAGGCACACTTAGCCGAGACTTGTTTCTGGGTGCGACCTGGGTACAGTTTGTACAGAAAGTAGCAGTAGACTGAAGAAACAGATAGTTTGCACAACATTTTAGAACAACGAAATAAATGGGATCAGTGGTAAAACAGCGAAAACAATTTCAAGTGGAGAGGGAGAATGGAGATGAGATCAGCTAGTTCTTAGTGGCTGGGGTGGGTGGATGGGGCTTGAGAGGTGCATCGGTTGCATTTTGTGACCATTTGAACATTTAGGGCATTGCTGGGTGGTTGGTGCTTGATGAGATGAGTGAAAGCAGAACAGGAAGGGGCCAGTCGACGGTTGGGAGGGAGGTTATTCCAGAGAAGGTGGAGGAGGTATGAGACTGCAGCTTGGCTGGTCAGAGAGCGAGGGCAAGGGAGGTGGAAAGTGTGGGTGTCCCTGTGGAGGAGAGGGTAGCTCAGGGATGAGGTTGGGGTGAGGAGGGAGGTGAGGTTGTGGGTGGGACCCATGCCAGTATTTAGCTAAAAATGAGGCACAATGAATGTTACACCTATGGGAGAGCAGAGCCAGGGAAAGGGGAGTGTAGAGCTGGCAGTGGTGAGTGAGAGATGGTGAGGTGGTAGCGAAGTGGTAGAAAGAATTTAGTAGTATGTCGAGTCTGGAGAGAGAGGAGGCTGGAGCTGTACCATAGACTACGTCAGCATAGTCAATAACAGGTGAGATAGTTTTTTGAACCAGTTCGCATCAGGTGGGGATTGGAAGGTTCTCTTTGTGGCGACAGAGGATGGCAAGTTTGGGCTGGAGCTTTGTGTAGATCATCTCAATGTGAGTGGAGAAATTGAGGTGGCTGTCCAGCCAAACTCCCAGGTATTTGAAGGCAGAGACTTTCTCCAGGGGAGAATCATCTGGTGGTGATAGCATGTGGGGCTGGGAGGGAGAACAGCTTCTGTCTTGAGCCAAAGACCATTGTGACTGTTTTTTTTTTTTTGCATTTCGTGTGAGCAGGTTATCAAGGAACCAGGACTGGACTCTGTTGAAATCATCTTGGAGAGTGGAGAGGACACTGTTGTAGGAGGGTCCTGAGGCAAAGATGATAGTGTCGTCTGCATAAAGGTGCATGTTAGAGGCTAAGCACGAAGAGGGGAGGTCATTTATAAAGAGAGAGAAGAGGAGAGGGCCAAGAATGGATCCCTGGGGGATGCCGGATAAGATGTAACAAGGAGAAGAGAGCGTGTCACCCACTTGGACTGACTGCTTTCTTTTATGGAGGTACGAGTGGAACCAGGCGATGGCTGGTTGGGCGACGCCGAAAGAGCTGAGTTTGCTAAGTAGAAGCAGGTGGGAGACAGAGTCAAACACTTTAGCCAGGTCAATGAAAATGGCTGCAGTGATGTGGCTTCTGTCCATGGTTGTGAGGATGGAGTCAGTTACACTTAAAAGAGTGGTGACGGTGGAGTGGTGTTTGCAGAAGTCGGATTGAATTAGTGATAGGTAGTTGTTGGTAGAGAGAAAGTCAGATAGCTTGGTCAGTATGAGGGACTCCTGGACTTTGGCGAGGGAAGGGAGGAGTGAGATAGGCCTATAGTTATCCGGCTGGGAGGGGTCTCCGCCTTTGTGGAGAGGGATGATTTTGGCTGATTTCTAAACATTTGGAACTGTAGCTGTGTTAATGGATAGGTTCAGAATGTGAGTCAGGAGAGCTACAATGGCTACAGCAGAAATTTGGAGCATTTTGGTGTGGATACCATCAGGGCTAGAATTGGATGGGTTAAGGGAGTTGAGGGCATTGTAGACCTCCTGTGGTATGATGAGAGGAAGGAGAAAGCCGAGGTCAGGGGAGCAAACACAACCCAGGTTGGGGTGGTGGGGTGGAGTTGGGCAGAGCATAGGAGATAAAAAACTTGTTGGAAAGCTCAGCTACAGAGGAAGGATCCGAGATGTTTTTTCCGTCTATAGTAAGTGTTGGGCAGGCCTGATTTGTGGGGAAGTCGAGGAGGGAGTTGACCAACTTCCAGAAGAGTGCATTGGTGTTCTGGGCTCGTGAGAATTGTGCTTTAAAATAGGAAGATGTTGAGTTACGGATGGCCTTGGTGCATTTATTTCTGAGGTGCTTATAAGAAAGAAGGTTGCTAGATGAGTGGAAGGGTTTTGTAAAGACGCCACGCTTTGTCCCTGGAGCGACACAAGGTGATAAGGTCAGCTGTGATCCATGGGAGTGGTGGTGGCATTTTACCCTCACTTTTCTTAGAGGAGCATGCATGCCTCAGATTCTCAGGCAACTACTGAAGAATTGAGTAAGGGCAACATCCACATCGGACGCAGACAGGAAGGGAAGCCAGTCTGCATGTACTAGGTCTTGGAGTAGGGCAGGAATGAAGAGGTTTGAAAGCTGCGGGACCAGATGACTTTTGGGGGGGAGAAAGGTGAGTAGATTTTGTGGATGCAGTAGGTGATACAGTGGTCACTAAGAGCATCAGAGAGAACTCCTGAGGCAGAGATGCAGTGGGGATAGAAAGATAGAATCCAGTCCAGGAGGGAGTGGTTATGGGACTGGTGTTTTAGGCGGGTGGGTTCTTGGATTAGCTGTGAGAGATTTAGGGATTCGATCTTAAGGATGGAGGGTTTATTTGAGGGGGAGAGCCAGTTGAGATTGAAATCACCAAGTACCACGAGCTTGCCATTGGCTGCCTTGGATGAGATAGAGGAGATGGCCTTGATGACAGAGTCAGGTGAGAACTTAGGCGGGGTGTATAGGGCCCCAATGTAGAGGGAGCAGAGGAGAGGAAAGAGAGGTGTGCCACAATAGATTCATGGAAAGCTGGGCAGGATTCGTTGAGGATGATGGAGCATGAGAAGGAATGCTTAACATATAGTGCCATGCCCTGCCACGCATGCCGTAATCCTGATGGAATAAGTTGTAGTCAGGGATGGCGAGGGAGGAGTTAGGGATCTTGTAAGTTAGTCAGGATTCTGTAATACAGAGTATGTCAGGGTGTACCATGTCAGCTTGGTTACGCATGGAAAGGGGTGAGAGTTTTAGCCTTACAACCTCAATGCCTGTTGTGTGGAGGGTGGGGGTGAGGGTGGAGTGATAGGGCCGGTAACCCTAACACCAAATTTCCAGATTTTTGTTGCTGTACTATCAACCCTAACTAATGAATTAATGGAGTTTTTATATTATAGCTGGATCTGTTCATGAAAAAGGGTTATCAATGCCCACTATACAGTGCATAGCACATTTTTAAAAATCAAGAACTGTCAGTCATATGATTTTGACTAAATCTGAAAGCTGGCTATATGTGCAGATAAATAACATAATTAAGGAATTCTTGGGTATCCATATTTTATTTTGATGTGGTGTACCATTCCATTTTGCTGCTTTTTTTACCTGGAAAAGTGTGACATGCAAAAACACGTTTTACTAATTGTTTTTGTAAGCTTTATTTACTGTTTTCCCTTAATAAAGTAAACCTGCTAACTAATCTGGAGTTGTGTTTTTTATTATCTGTACTCTTTAGCCCATTGTAATGCTCCATTTTTAATTTGTGCAGCTTTGTATTTAGTGCGATGAATGTAACAGTTGGTGTCACAGCACGTTACATTCACCCGCATGGCTCACAAATCTGTAATTGTGCTATTAGCACTTTAAATGATTTTCTGGCTGCTCTCCCAGGTTGCCTCCTTGTGATAATTGACTGTGTTACTGCCTGATCTAGCTCTCCCACAGAAAGGAGTGCAACATTTGACCCTCACTCTACCTGGGATCACATCAGGCCCAATGTTTACCTGTCAGTCTGTGACAGTTGTAAAGTCATAACCTGCCACTCAGAACCAATCAGCAGCCACAGAGGGAGTAGCTGAGTTGTGGTTTGAAACCCAATGTTTGCATGTGGCTCCTCCATTTTATGGGGCTACTTTCCATGAAGATAAGCCCGGCATGCTGCAATGACTGTAGTTACATTCACCACAGGTAGGCTTCAGTTACCATTATTCACTGATTGTGGGGAAAATTTTCAGAGAGCAAATTCCAGTGACAACTGCATGTCTAGGGAAACTGCTGGGAATCAGTTGAAAAGGGGATTATACTGTGCATATGGCATGGGGGGGTTAAAATAGATTTTCTCTGTGGTGTCACTCATTGCATTCACCACGATATGTGGTGTCAAACATCACACCTGCCAGTACTGTTATTATTGTCATATTTATCCAGGTTTTGCATCACTATGTCAGTTATTAGTTGTAGCATGTTAACCATGAGGCATGTTCAGTAAACTTTTTTAAAACTGAAGCAAACGTATGGTGTCACTTGTTACATTCGCCACATTATGCGGTGTTAAGCATCACACTTGCCAGTAATGTAATTGTTTTTAATTTTTCATGTTTTATAGCAGTATGCCAGTCAGTAGTAGTATGTTAGTTGTTAGGAAAGTTTAGTACATTTTTAGTAAGTCAAACATAAGTGTGGTGTCACTTGTTACATTCACCATGGTATGTGGAGACAAACATCACACCTTTCAGTAACATTAGCATTGTCAGATTTCTCCAGGTTTTGTAGCACTATGTCAGTTATTAGTAGCAGCATGTTAAACATGAGGCATGTTCAGTAAACTTTGTAAAACTGAGACAAATGTGTGGTGTCACTCATTACATTCACCACGGTATGTGGTGGTAAGCACCATGCTAGTCAGTAATGTAATTGTCAATTTTTTCATGTTTTATAGCAGTATGTCAGTCAGTAGCAGTAGTATGTTAGTTGTTAGGCATGTTTAGTACAGTTTTAGTAAGTGAAACATAAATGTGGTGTCACTTGTTGCATTCGCTATGGTACATGGTGCAAAACATGACATTTGCAATTAATGTAATGTAATTCTTGTAAATCTTTGTTTCTCATGTTTTAATATAACTCATTATGTATGTTTATTAAAGTTTTTACTACTAAAACAAATGTCTTGTGTCAGATGTTACATTCAACATGGTGTGTGGGGTCAACTGCTACACTCACCACAATTTTCAAGTTCAAGTTCAAGTTTATTGCAGGAAAGACTCCGTTGAGCAAGCTCATTCACAAGGAGGTCCTGAGGCACATACACATACAGTTCGCAATTACATAGACAGGGGACATAAAATGTAGAACAACAAAGAAAAAATATATAATACAAGAGGTATACACAATAGAAGTCCTTATGCTATATATGCAGTACATTCCAGCTTTAACCTTGCCCTAAATTATGCAACACATTTCAGCTTAATAAGTAGAGGGCCAGTTGGTACCTAGGAAGTTGACTTGGTGTTGGGGGCCTAATAGCACCTACATATGTCTTTTAATTTAGAGATAGCTAGTGTTTTGTAGGAGTTAATTGATACGATGCTGATTAGCTTCAGCATGGCTTGTAGTTGGCTCATGTTTGGGAGGGCATATGAGACAGCTCTTTGGCCAGCTGTAGTACGTGTCCTGGGAACATGTAGTAGGATAAGGTCAGATTTCCTTAGGCAGTAGGTGCTATGTGAGATGTGTATGAGAGACGTTAAATAGACATGCAGTTTGTGGAGTAGTAATTTGAGGGTCCAAATGCCAGCATGCAGGAGGTGTCTGGTGGCAAGGGAGGTCCACCCAACTGCTGCATAAAGATCACAGTGGTGGGTCCTGTACGCAGAGTTAGTAATGAAGCAAAGAGCAAGGTGACAGAGTACGTCCAGTTTAGATAGGATCAAGGTTGGGGAGGAGATAAAGATAATGTCTCCGTAGTCAAGCAAGGGAAGGAATATTGCTTGGACAAGTCTTTTGCGGGTCACGAGAGAAAAGAAGGTCCTATTTCTAAAGAAGAAACCCAAGCATGCTTTAAGCATCTTTGATAGATCCTCAATGTGGTCGTTGAAGGGAAGCTTGTTGTCTATCCACATACCTAGATATTTAAATTTAGGTACGACTTCCAAGGGTTCACCTAGGGAGATAACTATGAAGTTTTTAGGTGGGGTAGGTAGGGCACCAGACAATGCAAGTCTTGAGAAAATCATTGTCTTGTTTTTTTTGGGAGTCAAGGTTGTTGATGTACAGGGAAAAAAGGATTGGTCCTAGGATGGAGCCTTGAGGGACTCCTCTGGCAATTGGAAGGGGTCAGATAGTAGGCCATCAGCTTTGACTTTTTGTATCCTTCCTGTGAGGTAACTGTTAAACCACTGTAAGGTAAGTGGAGTGGCACCTATGTAGGCAAGACAGATGATTAGGAGGTGATGGTCTACAGTGTCGAAGGCCTTACTGAGGTCTAGAAAGACTGCACCAGTAACCTTGTTGGTGTCCATAGCATGGATCCAATCATGAGAGACTTTAGCCAAGGCTGAGATGGTACTGTGCTTCGACCTGAAGCCAGATTGGGCCAGGTTTAGGAGTGAGTGCACTTCGAAGTGATTTTTTAGTTGGTTGCATATAAGTTTTTCCAGCACTTTGGAGAGAACGGGCAAGAAAGAGATAGGACGGTAGTTGTTTAAGTCACAAGGATCTCCTGATTTGAAGAGAGGAAGAACATGGGCAGATTTCCAGCAGGATGGAACAGTGGCTGTGGTAATAGAGAGGTTGAAGATGTGAAAGATGGGGGCTGTGAGCTGGGCATAGCCTAACAGCAAGAAAATTGATTCAAGGCCATCATCTCCTGCACTTTTCTTGGTGTCAAGGCTAAGAATTATGTCTTCGACTTCTTTGTAGCTAAACAGGCACAACTGAAAGGGATGAGGTGGAGTAGCATGTGTAGTATCTGGGCTAATGTTGCTATTCACTCAGCTAACATATGGGGAGGAGTCGAATGCCAACCCAGCAGTGGCAAAGTGAAGGTTAAGTTCTTCGAGGATTTGCAGTTTATTTTCAACCATCCCATCTTTTATCTCAGGAACCTGTGAGGCTTTCATCTCCCAATATGTTTCATTTTTCATACTTGGGGTAATAATATCTTGAAATGCATCACAAATGTAACCTAGAATTTATTTGAAAATTTGACCCTCATGTCACACTTTGTTAGTCCCTTTTCATGAACATACCCAGCTGCACGGTAGTGTTGCAATAGTTAGGGTTGGCGGGCCACTTCTATGTTAAACCCCAATGTCTGCACTTTAGTAACTTTGCACCTGTTGTCCAATTTGTCTGAAAGTTTGCATGCGTGATGTCTCTAGATCTGGGAAGTTTCATTTTGGTATGATATACGGTTGCAGAACTGCAGAGTGTCACAAATGTGAAAAATCCTCAACTTTTGTGCATTTTTTCATCAGGCTTAACAGACTGAAATATGCATCAGTTTGGATTCCAATGTGTATGTGTGTATGTTGCCTGGGTCAAAGTGGTGCCTTAGGAAGATCTGGGGAAAAAATATTAATCCGTTCAAAAGTTATGCAAGTTTTTCATGTCCCATTTTAGCCTATGGGAAAATGTATAAGTGCACTGCAAAAACTTTCGAAAAAACATTTTTTGTGTGCTAAACATTTTTTTAAAGGTATAGGGGTGTTGTGAAAAAATTTTTGTTTTCACGAAAACAATGCTAGAAAACATTGTCCCATGTGTTGTTTTCTTTGACACTTCATTGTGCCAAGGTGGATTGTGTTTTAGGGCTGAAATTTGCAGAGTGGCAATCTCTGATCCCACAGATGTGCCTTTTGGTGGTTTGCTCCCAAAACATTCAATTGGCCCATAGTTACAGTGTTCTGAAGTTGAGAAATTTCCCATAGGATAACATTGCAGCAACCCCTGTGCCTTTTGGCATCCGTATCTCAAAAACTATTAGAGACACAGATTTTTTGCTATCTAGGTGGACTAAGCATGTGTGGAGGTTTCAAAGTCATAATTACAAATGCAGTGGAATTTTTTTCATAGTTGCTATGGTTTATTTATTTGGTTTTTGTTTACCGGGTAAGTACACTAGACACCAATGTTGCCTATATTCAGGCACGACCCAGGAGAGTACAGACAGGGGAGACCAGAGTCAACATTAAAGAGTATTTCATGACGCAGCATGAGGTAAGAACAAACATTTGAACAGTATACAGCCAGGTACAGTCATTATCAGTGATGACAAAGAGAAACAGATAACATTACATTAATTATTTTCATCTGATGATACATCAATGACTAAATTGAAACGACAAACAGCAAACAAAACTTAAATGAAGTAGCATTATAACAATAGGATTTCTGCTGGATGTGGAAACTTTCAGATTTTGGAGACCAGTAGAAATCAGTAAGTGCCATAGGGAGGAGAAAATGCTAGAGAGAGGCTCAAGTTACAGCACAAGAGCAGCAGTCAGATTCTAATAGGTGTGCCGAAGACTCAGTTTAAAGGCCTTGTGGGATTTGGAGAGTTTGATGTGGGAGGGAATGGAGTTCCAGGAGCGGGGGGCAGATATGGCGAAGGATCGTTCTCCTTTTTGTGTGAGATATCTGGGAATTTCAAGTTGGGTTTGAGCAGATGCCCTGAGGAGGTATGCCTGGGAGGGCTGAGTTAATAGTTCAGCAAGGTATTTAGGGGACCCTGTTCTGATCATATTATCAATGGTACAGCCTGCAGAATAGTGTCTGAGCGAGTCTGGGGAGAGCCAATTTAGTTTCGAGTAGAGCAGGCAATGATGGGTAAGTCTGTGAGCGGAGAGAGCAAACCTGCATGTACTGTTATAGCAGGTGCTCCATTTCTGGAGTGCTCCTTTGCTAGCGTTAAGGTAAACCTGAGAGCAATATGTTAGAGCAGGGAGGAAAAATCCTTGTGCAATAGCAAGCTGGGCAGCATCATTGAGGGAGGACCTAATTTTAAAGGCAAGACCAAGTTTTGAGTAAACTGTCTTATATGTAGCCGCAATGTGGAGGTTAAAGTCAAGAAATGGGTCGAGAGTGACTCCTAGATACCTGAAGGAGGTAACTAATTCAGGAGGGGAGTCATCTAGAGAATGTATCAATAAGTCTGGAGTAAGAGATCTGATTCTTGATGGGGGGCCAAAAAGCATAGTTACAGTTTTCTTAGCATTCATTAGGAGCCTGTTCTGTAGTAACCACTCCTGCAAGCAGTTGAAGTCTGCTTGAAGATGTGCTCTTACTGATAAGGGATCTTTACCACTGGAGAGAAGCACCATGTCATCACCATAAAGGATTAATGAGGAGGAGCAGGGAAGGGAGGGCAAGTTGTTCATGAAAGGGAGAAAAGTAGTGGGCCAAGAATAGATCCTTGGGGGACTCCAACAGAGGTAGGAGAAAGATTTGAGATGGCGGATTCAATTTGGACAAATTGCAACCTCCCTGAGAGGTAGCTATCGAACCAGGAGATGGTCGACAGGTCAAAGCCAAGGCAGGACAGTTTGAAAAGTAGCAGAGAGTGATTCACAAGGTCAAATGCCTTTGTGAGATCGATAAATATGGCCCCAGTGAGCAGGCTCTTATCCATCGCTGTAAGGACTGCATTTGTCAGCTGAAGTAGAGCAGTTGTGGTGCTGTGTCCTGTTTGGAATCCGTGCTGGGTAGGGGATATAAGGTTGTTAAGGTGCAGGTAATTTTTGACCTGAGTAGCGATGGCCTTCTTGAGAAGTTTATTTAGGAGTAGAGAATGGCAATCAGTCTATAGTTTGACATATTTTGGTATCCCTTTTTGTGAACAGGGACAACGAGCAGTTTTCCACAATGTTGGTACCGTTTGGGTTATTATGGAAAGATTAAAGATTCTTGCAATGGAACAGCAAGGAGAGGCTGCCTGCTTCAAGAAGCTTGGCAGTAGCCCATCCGGCCAGCAGATCCATAGGTGGATACTGATTTGAGGAGATGCAGCACTTCGGTGGAGGAGACTAATGTGAGACGAAAAGGGGTTTCATGTGAAAGTTGCACCTCAGGAGGAGGTGAAAGAGATTGGTTGAATTTCTTAGTGTATTCATAGAGATCCAAGAATTGTGCATTAAGAGCATTAGCAATAGTAGGTAACTTATTACAGTTTGCGTCATTCAGTGTCATGTCAGTAATGGCTGTCTTGGGCCTTTGCCCAGTGAAATTTTTGATGTGGCTCCAAAAACCCCTGGTATCACCCGCTGAAGATTGGAGAAGCTTAAGGCAGTAGCTCCTTTTAGCCTTCCGAATATCTTTTTTGCAGGCATTTCTCAGTTGTTTATAGTTAACCCAGTCTTCTGATTGTTGGGACTTCTTTGCCAAGGTCCAGGCCTTGTCCCTTTATCATGGCTTGAAGGAGGTCTTTTTAGCCATTTATTAGGGGAGCCTGAGGCGCCTTTTTCAGAGGGATGTGCAGATCCTGAAGGGCCGAGCTGAGACATCAGGTATTCAAGTGCTGTGTTTACATCATCAGTGTGATAGATGGAGACCAGTCTATATTGTTAATATCCTCGAGAAGTGCAGTTCGGTTTAGTTTGGCAAAATCCCGAAATTGAATGATTCTTGCAGGGGGTTTAAGACAGTGGCCATTCCAGATACAGAACGTAGGCAGGTGATCACTAATAGAATCCGAAAAGGTCCCTGCAGCAATTATTTTATTTGCTCTATTTGTAGCCATCCAGTCTAGGAGAGATTGGTGCTCCGAGTTGGAAGAGATGTGTGTGGGGCTAGAGATAAGTTGAGCGAGGTTAAGTCGGGCGAGAGCTTCAGTATATGTACCGGCATGACTCCCTGATAGGTCTAGATTGAAGTCTCCCATTAGTATGACTTCAGATCTACCCTTTAGAGTGGCCAGATAATCCAAGAGCCCATTTAAGCCAGGAGAGCCCCTTGGAGGATTGTAGGCACAGATCAGATTTAGCCTTTTATCACCACCTAGTTGTAGAACTGTATGCAGAGCTTCACAGTGATTTGTTATCCAAGACTGGAGTACAGAAACATTGAGATGCTCTTTATAATAAAGGGCAACTCCTCCACCCTTTTGTTTGGTGGGGCGATCGGATCTGGACAAGCTGTAGCCAGGTATTTTGTACATAGAATCAGGCATCTCTGGCCTGAGCCATGTTTCAGTTAGTCCAAGTATGTCTGGACAGTACAGGGCTATCCAGGCTTCAAGTTCAGGAAAGTTTGCTGGTAAACTTCTGATAGTCATATGGGCAATTTTCATGCCCTTAGTGGAAACCATGAGGAGTCATCCGTGGACCTGGCATTCCAATGGGGGCCAGGGTTAGATTCTATGTCTCCTGACAAGCATAAGCGCAGAAGCATCACCCAAACTTATTTGTAGAATCTGTAATTGCGCTTGAGGTATTTGGGCATGCTAGTGGGGTGGTAGAGAAGGAAATGCCCTAATTTGGAAGGATGAGTTATATGGAGGGACAGGTTAGGAGAAGAGAGCAAGGTTCTAGTTGGTATAAGGTTGGAGAATACAAAGGAGAATTCTTCATGGCAGTAGGACCCAGGGTATCCAGCTGGTATGTTACATGAGAGATAGGAGAGGATGATTACGGTGGGTAGTAATCCTGATACCACCAGAAGTGACCTTGGTCATGCAAGAGAGAACATTATGTATGCCTTGTATGAAACCTCTGTAAATCAGAGGTAGATTGTCCCTTATAAGAGTAGAATATAAGTGACAGAAATGGTGACTTAAGGGCAGGGTGACACCTATTGTGAAGGCAGTTTGAGTGAGACCCTTAGTGGCCAGAGGTTGGCAGTCAATTATACAAGTTATTCACAAGAGGCAGGTATTCCAATAGAGTGCAGTTTATGAGGAGTGGACAGGAGCAGGGGGAATTTGAAAAGGTGAGGGGAAAAGATAAAACTGGGATACCCTCAGTCTGAGTTACTTTTCCATACAAAATAAGTGTAGAACAGAGGCAAACATAACATGGTTACTGAGATATTGCCAACAAAGTGTTATGAGGGTTCCTTTTGGGTACTATGGGGCTGCTGTATGGCTCCATACTTATGTGTAAGTGGAGCGCAGGGCCAAAAGGGCCCACACTCCTACAGATACATGCCATTATGCAAAAAATGGGTAACATGAAGTGAGAACAGGGCCTGCAGGACCCACGCTCCCACAGACACATGCTAGTTAAAAGTTACATTACACTTTCTCAAAAAGAAGAGAAATTCTTTGCAAAAAACTTCCTTAATACACCACTTATGGTTAATAGCACAGTGAAAAATGTATAGAAATGTGATGTAAGGGATCCCCTCCACCACACCCCACCCTCCACACACCAACAGACATGAGGGTGTGCCATAGGGTCATCAGATATAACTCTCACCCAATTGTGCTATACTGTAGCATGTTAGCTTGCTTACACATGAAATGGGGTGAAAGTTGGGCCTGATGACCCCATGGCATGCCCTAATGCCTGTTGGTGTGTGGAGGGTAGGGGGGTGGGGTGGTAGATTTATATATATTTATATGCATATATATATATATATATATATATATATATATATATATATATATACAGTATATATATATTTATGCAATGGGGTGCAAATAAACAGAGTGCGATAAATCTGTTTATCTGAGTAACTGTGTACATAAATTTAATTTATGTATAAAGTGCTTATGTCATCAGTCATTTATGTATACAGTGCTTATGTAATCAGCCATTTATCTATACCGTGCTTATGTCATTTAGAATGTTCGGCCTCAGTAGCAGTATTAACCATATTCAAATGCGAATAAATTTAAAATGAAAAATGATAGCATGGTACTGTGAGCATGAAAGTTGTTCAGCACAGAAATATCTACACAATGAGTGGTGTTTTATTTATTGTTACCTTTTAGATTTTTTGATAATTAGCAAAAACACACCAGAAAATTCATATTGTCCGCAAACAAATGTAAATAACTTTAAAATGAAAAATGATAGTATAGTACTGTGAGCACAAAGTTTATTCAGCACAAAAATATCTACAAAATGAGTGGTGTTTCATTTATAGATACTTCTTAGTTTTTTCAGAATTAGCGAAAAACAGCAGACAATTCCATTTTTGTGCAGTTTTTCATCATACAAATGCAAATAACTTAAAAACAAAAAATGATAGTATTGTGCTTTGAGCACAAAAGTTGTTCAGCATAATAACATCTACAAAATGAGAGATATTTCATTTCTAGATTCCTTTTAGATTTTCTATAATCAACAACAAATGGCAAAACAATTCATTTTTATTCACTTTATCTAACAAATGCCCCCTACTGTAGCAAAAATAAAAGAATTGTATAAATGGAATATGCAGTGGAAAACTCGTGTAATAAATGATTTATCTGCACTCGAGCAGTTTGACCTCAGACACCTCACTCGTGGCTTACGCCACTCTTGAGATTACCTAAGGTCAAACTGCTCTGTTGCAGATAAATCATTTATTACACTTGCTTCCATTTACATAACCATGCTTCTAGCCCTGGTAGTCTAGTGGCCACCCCCAATGAGTACCTTATCAATATGTTTCTATCCCTGGTAGTCTAGTGGTCCCCCCGATGTGTGTTTATTAATGCA
The DNA here is from genome assembly GCA_016271365.2 of Neoceratodus forsteri. Taxonomy (NCBI): domain Eukaryota; kingdom Metazoa; phylum Chordata; order Ceratodontiformes; family Ceratodontidae; genus Neoceratodus; species Neoceratodus forsteri. The sequence goes on along the minus strand of CM028133.1, from coordinate 589,127,987 downwards.
TTTTACAAATATCCCTGGTAGTCTAGTGCACCCCCGATCTGTACTTTCTTTATGTTATTATTATTATTCACATCCTTGGTAGTGTAGCAGTCCCCCATCTTAATAAAATGGATTTTGATTTTAAATGTCCTGGTAGGCTAGTAGCCCACCCCCACCCAGCTATGCCAGACCCCAAACCCCCACCCTTCCCCAGCCGGCGACTGACAAGACCACCTCTCACCTCCACTGCCAGCCACCAGAGTGTTTTAATGGAATAAGGCACTCTGAAATAATTTCTGAGTGCCTCTTTTCATTCATACAATAGACAGTCGGTGGCTGGCTGTGGAGGTGAGAGGTGGGCTGTGCCAGTCACTGGCTGGGGAAGGTTGGGGGGTGCTGGGTGGGCTGGCACAGCTGGGTGGGGGGCCACTAGACTACCAAGACATTTAAACTCCAAATGTGTTTTATTGGGGAGGGACCACAAGACTACCAGGGATGTTAAGAATTATTACAATAATAAACTACAGATCAGGGAGGCCACTAGACTAGCAGGGATATTTGTAAAATACATTAATAAACACACATCGGGGGGACCACTATACTACCAGGGATACAAAACAGAACATATTCATAAGGTACTCATTGGGGTGGGCACTAGACTACCAGGGATAGAAGCATGGTTATGTAGAGTACCATGATGGGGAGGTGGCCACTAGACTACTAGAGATTATGAAAATAACAATTTGTCTTTTCAGATGAGGGTGAGCTTAGCCCCCTGAGCAAAACCCACCCTTAAATAATGTGATAGGACACCCCAGGGCTACAAAAATTCAATTTTTAATCTGGCCATCTCGTCCCTCGCTCTTTGTTTGTGAGCGAGCAATTTCTTTGACCGCGACTCTGCAAATTCTTTGATTGCGAGATTCTTTGATCGCGATCATGCGTCGCGATCGAGGGACGAGATGACCAGATAAAATAAATACATTTTCTCAGCTCAGGGGTGTCCTAGGAAGACAAATGAGGGTGGGTTTTACTCAGGGGGCTTCGTTCTCATGAACCATGGCGGTGGTTAACCCAATTATGTAAAGTTTGTGAATTTCACAACTTTTTATTCTTTGGTTGTGATCCTGCAAATTCTTTGATCGTGAGCCTGCAAGTCCTTTGATCGTGAGATTCATTGATCACGATCATGCATTGTGAGGGTAGGACAAGATAACCAGATTAAAAAATCAATTTTCTCAGCCAGGGGTGTCCTAGGAAGTCAAATGAGGGTGGGTTTTATTCAGGGGGCTTCGTTCTTTTGAACCATGGTGGTAGGTTACCACAATTCCTTCAATGTTTTGTTTTATAAGGTTTTTAAATCTTTTTTTGTGAGCCTGCAAATTCTTTGATCGTGAGCCTACAAATTCTTTGATCATGAGATTCTTTGATCACCATCTTTGATCACGAGGGAGGGACAAGGTAGCCAGATTTTTTATAATGGGCTAGATATAATTTGAAGAAATGTTACATGCACCATCAGGGATAAAAGGTCTCTTGATGTGCCATATTTTATTTTGATCAGACTTGTGGATGCGGAGATAAGAAGTGTTATTATTGGGTGCCCCTATACTTAGGGTTCAGCCTTCACGTCTATGTTAAACTCAACATTTTGCACTTTAATAACTTCAAAACTGTTCCAACAAATTTGCATGACATTTTGCATGCACCATCAAGGACCAAAGATCTGTTGACTTGAAATGTGTGAAATAATGAACTTGTGTTACACAAACTATTTTGTAAAATTTGCACATTTCGGAAAAATTTTGTGGATGCAAAATGCAAAATTTCACCTGTGGAACACTAAATTTTGTATGCGAAATGTGAAATTTTGCCTGCAGAATGGTGAAATTTTCCCGTGAGTACAAGAAATGTTGCTGTTTGGAGCAAAACTGTGCATTTCATGGCAAAATTCCACATTTTGTGGGTGAAATATTGCAACTTCGCACCTGGTGAAAAATTTCGCAGAACTGCAGAATTTTGTGAAATTGCCAATTCTGCAACAATTTCACTAGCGACATATAATTTCTCAGCATCTCTGCTTTTGACTTGCCAAGTTTCATTCTGGTCAGATGTGTGAGTGTGGAGACACAGAGTGTCAAAACATTTGAAAATGACAGTTTTTTGGAAAATTCTTTGTCCTATCACTGCACAAAAATTGCTTGGGATTTTGGTCTGAAATTTTTAGGGTAGAAAGATTTTGGGTCACAGATTGAAGATTTGGTGAAAAAATATTAATCTGTTCCAAAGTTATTAAATCTTAAAATGTCCCATTATTTTCAATGGGAAAAGTTAGATGTGAGCCTTAAAACATGATTCTGTGTACAAATGGGCAATTCTGTGTCACAAATGAGTAATTCTTTGTCGCAAATGAGTAATCTTATTTTGTGTTGCTGACAACTTGTTTTTTCTTAACAAGGCAAACAAAGTTAAAAAAACAGAAAAAAATATGTTTCTTTAAGTAACCAACACATGTGTTCTGCTAATTGAGATCTACTCTACTCTATTGGATTCTGGTGTTAGTTATTTTTATAAATCATCTGGAAATGTCTTTTTTTTTTAACATGCCGAAATCCTTTTTCAAAAATTGGCAAAAAAAAAAGAACCACAAAACAGTTTCACAATTTGTAAAAAAAAAAAAAAACTTTACACAGTTTTTTTTTTTGTCACTTCACACTTAAGAAATGGTTTGGAATTTTTGTCTGAAATTTTCTGGGTAGAAAAGGTTTGGTCTAGGATGTGCCTTATGCTGGTTTGGTGAAAGCAGATTACTTTGCTCTGGAGTTCTAGGGGTTTAAATTGGCCTTTATTTCCTATAGGATAACATTGTAATGTGAAGTTTACACAGTCATTTCTTTGTCACTCCGCTGTGAAGACATGGCTTCCAATTTTTGTATGAAATTTTCAGGGTTAAAAGCCCTTGCCCTGCAGATGTGCTGTTTGCTGATTTGGTGAAAAGTTATATTTCTGATGTGGAGTTATACAGGTTTCAAGTTTTCCTGTAATTCCCATAGGATAACATTGCAATGTGAGGTCTTTCTTTGGTGTTTCGCAGCATGGGATGGGAGATGACTACGGTAGCTTAAAAAGTATAGGTGGATGGGAGCACAGGGCCCTCAACCTGCAAATATGGATATTATTATGGACTAATTGGAGCACTGGGTGCAATGGGCCCACAGGGCCCTGCACTCCCACAGGGAACTAAAGAAATGATCACAATATCTCGAAAATTATGGAAGGATACTAGCATAGGGCCCAGAAAGCCCTGCACACCCACACTCAAATATGGATACTATTATGGACAGATGAGAGCACAGGGACAGGAGGACTCTGTGCTCCAACAGGGAAATAAGGATATGATTAAATTATCTCAAAGATTCTGCATGGATGGGAGTGCATCGCCACAGATACAATTACACTATCTCAGAAAGTAAGGAAATTTTTTGCAAAAAACTTTACTAATGCACTAGTTAGGGTTCCAGCATCAAAAGCAGGGAAATGTCATGTTAGGGTTTCCAACCCTAACACCCCACCCCCACCCTGCAGCCAGGAACAGGTGTGGGGTGTGCCTTTGGGTTGTCAACCCTAATGCTCACCCCATTGTCATATGCTGTACCCATTTCAGCATATTTACCCATAGAATGGGGTGAGTGTTAGGGATGACAACCCCAATTCACACTCCATACCTGTTGCTGCCTGCAGAGTGAGGGTGGGGTGTTAGGGTTGGAAACCCTACTTTTGATGCTATAACCCTAGCTAGTGCATTAATGACATTTTTTTTGCAAAAAGTAGCTAGATAGAAAGATACAAAAATAAATAAACAAAGCACAAATAACCGCACATACGTGGTAGTGGACAGAGGGCACAAAAAAAATAAGGATTGGTGATTACAACACTGGAGGATCAGGCACCCTCCGTGTCATTGTTATGTTTCTGGGTGGGATGTGGGATGCTGGGTGCAGAGAGGGAAGGTTAGGTGGATGAGAGGGAAAACTATATGCATAAAAACTAAACAGAACAAGACAGCCTCATCCACAGCAGTCAAGGTGGAACACAGCACAGTCTGCCATGCCCAAGATGTCCATCAACCAACATTGTGCATGTGCAATTACTTGTGCGTGTGCAGAAGAGTTATGTGGCCATCTTGGACATGGTGGACTGTGTCATTTTCTGCTGTGACTGCTGAGTGAAGAAAAATAGTGCAGTGCAACTGATAATGGAGAGTGAGGAGCACTTCACTAATGTGGAGGCGACTGTGAGGCAACTTCAAACTGTTGTTCATTTGGAAAAGTCTCCCTTTTTCAATTGCAATACAACTGCAGGGCTCTGCCCACTGCAGCCCTGAAAAGTAGATATGAGTTGTTGAGGGGCAGGGACAGGTCTAGTTCAAGACAGCAACTACATTAAAATTTTTTTACCACATATTGCAGGCAATCTTCAAAAGTGAAGGATACAGTCCTTAAAAATTGGTATATATTGCAGTCCAATACAATTTTTCACAACTACATTGGGCAACCACCACATTTTGCCTACAAAAGGGGAGTTAGCCTGGGTGACAGCCTTGTTCACAGTCTACAACCAGCATTTAAGCCCACTAAACGCACATGACTACCAAGTTTGTCATGTGGCAAACATTCTTGAGGCCATTGTAAGTTCTGCCCAAATGTGTTAAAATGCAGTAGCTTCACAACAGTAAATACCATGAAATAAATTGTTTTATTCATTGTGATACTATGCATGTTATTTATCTTGGCATTTCCTGTTGTAGGGTATTTTATGTCAGCAAAATATTCAAGTCTTTAAGGTTTGCATAGGGGAGCATTTAATGGCCAAAAAGGATTAGGACAATACTCTTCCTGCACATATTTTGTCCCATCCTCTGGAAGCTGAACACAATTTTAAGCTTCATGCAACAGAAAAAGTGAAGCTGGGCAAAAGGGGTGAGGATTTGGAATCTCTCATTTTATGCAGAGAAAACATATGAATTATGCATTTGGGCACTTTACAGTCTCACAGTCTGAATGAAATAACTGAATATGCCCCTTTCCTTAAGATACAGTAGTGGATTGTTTATTTGAATATTATTCTGTTTGGTGGAATTAATGATGTATGTTTTTATTTTTGAATAAGTTCTCCTGGATTCATTGATCCATCATACTGCTGGAAATAATGGATGCCATGAATGGTTGTTAATTTTGGAGGCAGTATGATGCAGTGGTCTAAGGCTCTGAGCTGCAAATCTGGTGACATCCGCAGACCAGACCAGAGTTTGAATCCCACAGCTTCCACTTGTACACTGTGTGACCCATAGCAAGTCACTTAACTTCCTTGTGCTCCCAGGTTGCACTTGGAAACAAGCTCCGGCTTAGTGTGCTTTTTCTGGTTAAACAATTTCCCCTTTCCCTTTCCTTTTCCTTTCCTTTAATGGGACGTTAATTCATTTGATCTGCTATTGCTAATATTATAGCATTCTGTGTAATGACAATGTTTCTAAGCATGCTTATGCATATTATACAATTATTAGTGTCTTTTGTAACCATTGTTTTAACATTTTGGTTTGTTTGCAAATGATCGTTTTTATTTTTCATGAATTACATGAAAAGAATAGATTTCATTTAGATGTGCAAAGTTAGCATTCACATTGTTTACAACAATACAGCTGGGTTTTAGATTTAGTTATTTTGACCATTCAAGTGGAGAATAGAACTGTAAATTGATTTATACAAATATGTAAATACATTTTAAATAATCCTTGCTATATTTATTTTTCCATATTGTGCAATCATAATTACTTTATAAAGTCGTCTTTTGAGCAGTCATCTGCTTCTTTTTTGTTAAAAACCTTGCACTCTGATTCATAATCTACAAAATGATGATTATTATAAAATGCACTAACAAAAAGTTGTTTCCACTCCAATTTGGGAAAACCAGTATTTAAGAGATAATTTCCAGTTTTTCAGAATCAGTCTCTTGACAGCCATAATATTGGCCTTTAGAATTTATCTATAATTGCGTTCTATGATTGAATCATTACACATCCTTAAAATGAGGAATCTATAGTCTTTCCATTGCTGGTAAGTAAAACCAATTTTTTCCAGGAAAAAAAGGACTGTTTCCACCGTTCCATGTTGTTTCATTTATGTTTTCAAGCTATATGGAGAAAATCTGCATCTGCGGTTCCACATTGCCAACATGAATTAGAAGATGTTAGGTTCATTTTACATCATCTGTATAGGGTATAATGGGCCCTATTTATAATTTAAAATTGAATTGCTTTCTCTTTTGACAACTTATATTATTGTATTGAATTGCAAGCCAGATTACATTGTTCTTCTGTAATGGGGTATTTTGTCTCTCTTTCCCATTTTTGCATTGCATTTCTGTAGATCTTAAAAAAAACACTGTTTGGAAATGTTTAATTATCCAGGGATACAATTTCAGTTTTGATCTTGGAACCAAAATTCTTCTTTGTTCTGTCTCTGTTTCTCTGTTATTGGGGTCTCTTTCCTATTTTTTATAGTATTTTATAAATAAACTAATATGCTGATTAAAATAAAAAATGAGTATTCTGTAGAGAAAATTTGTCTTTGAAAGTGATTCAAGATAATTTGATCCCTCCCTCAAAGAAGTCTTCCCATTTTTTTATCCCTTGTTTCAACCAGGATTTCTTATACAGTGTCTTGCCTTATAATGTAAAATTTGGGTTGTGCTAAATCTCATTTAATGGAGAGGTAGTAATGGCCCATTTTGTTTTATTTAGAAATGTTTGAATTATAAAGCATACATTTTTTTATAATATTACTTTTAGAGTTAGGATATTTTGTTGCTAAAAACAACACATTTTTAATATTTGGTTCTTCATTGAAATGTTCCTTTAGGATTAAATTCTCTAACTCTAGAGTTCTATCTACTTTTGAGTTAATTGCCCAATTTATAACTAACTTCATCAAATAAACATAATAACAAATTGCTATATCAGGGCAAGCAAGTCCACCTTGTTCTTTTGCCATACACATTTTTATCCAAGAAATTATGGGTGCTTTGTTATTCCAAATGAAACTTCAGAAAATATTTATTTTTTTAAAACATTGGGGCAGAATTGGAGTTAAAATGGAGTGTAGTCTATAGGTCAGTAAAGGGACTACTACCATTTTAATTTTATTTATTTATTGAAACGTTTTACCAGGAAGGCATACTGAGCAGACTACTGCTCAATTCCAGATGCATCCTGGGGGGCAGAAATAGGGACAGGCAACATCATAAATACAATAATCACCATATACAGTGATCAGAACCAATTATAGTGTACAGAGACCTTGAATTATATACAAAGGCACAGGCACGAAGCACATAACAGTAGTATACACATAGTAGTGTTATAAAGCAGACAAAACAGGCAGACCTGAAAAATCCTACAGGAAAAACAGAGGCTATATCAAGGTATTAGAGTTAATAAGGGCACAGGAGCAGGTGGAGAAGAAGAGTGCTTTAAGAAGAGAGTTGAGGTGCCTACCAGGGGAAGCATTCCATACTTTCACAGGGACAGAATTCCATAATTTAGGCAGGTGATATCTGAAGGCTGCCTGGCCTGCTGTGGTGGTCATTAGAGGAACAGACAGTAAACAAGGGTCATTTTTTCTGAGGGGGTATGCTGGGGAGGCAGGGGCTGATAGTAATGAGGTGAGATATGGGGGGAGTGACTTGGCCCAAAATTTAGCCATAAGACTAATGCAGTATGAGTGCCACTGGTCTTGAAGCAATGGGAGGTCCAGGGACCAGTAGAGGACGCAGTGATGAGTGGAATAAGGGCAGTCAAGGGTGAAATGACAGAAGAAGTGAAAGAATGTGTCCAGTCTGGCTAGGGTGGACTTTGGAGTGGCACTGTAGACTACATCCCCTTAGTTGAGGATAGGGAGTATCATTTTCTGCACAGTTGCCCATCAGGCGGGCAGGAAGATGTATCCTCGATTGTGGTACAAGACACTCAACTTGGTGTGGATTTTTTTGTGGACTGCATCGATATGCACAGAGAAACTGAGATTGCTGGTCAAATCAGACTCCAAGATATCTAAATGAGGAGCAATCCTCTAGAGAAGTCACATCTAGGATGTGGAAATAGAGGAGGAGGGAGAGCTGAGAAAGTCTCTGCCTAATGCCAAAGGTCATGGAGACAGTTTTTCTTGGCATTGAGAAAGAGCTGATTAGAGTGAAACCAGAGATGAACATTATTGAAGTCCTGCTACAGTCTAGTCACAACATCAGCGGTCGAGGGGCCGGATGTATACAATAATTTGGGATGTAGTTAATCATTTGGATCTTCCCCCCCCCCAAACAGACAATGGGAACTTCCCCCAAACTGAAACGTACATAATTGGTAATGGTTCATAATATAAAAAATCTTCTAATTTATTGAATATGGTGTGGCCTAGGTACTTCATTCCTTTATCCTGTAATACTACATTCATAATTCTTCTCAGGTCTTCTGGCTGAGGTACATTGAAAGTCATCATCTCAGATTTCAGTTAATTTACCTTGTGACCTACCACCTTGGAAAAGCACCTGATAAGTATTTAGCATTCTAATATACTAGGTTCTGGGTCTTGCATTAAAAGTATCAAATCATCAGCATATCCATTCAGTTTTAACTCTTGAGATGCTATCTTAATGCCCACTATTGAATTGTTTGCTCTACTTTCTCCCAGCAACATTTCTTAACCAATTATGAATGAGATGGAGACAAGGGGCAGCCTTGTCTAACCCCTTGATATAATATTGCTTTAATATTTTTATTGTTAATGTTTTTTGCACTTTTGCACATACTGTCATTTTAACTGTACTGAGATATAAGGGCAGACAGTAGCAACATATGGGTCCCCCTTCTGAGAATGCATTGAGTGAAACTGGTCAAAGGCCCTGTGTATATCAACTCTCCTGACCTAGCTGCTGCTGCTGCTGCTGCAACATGTGAGTTTATTTTGACTAGCACAACCCACTTTGTTTCTTTTGTGATGCTTGCACTGGAATAAAGTAATTCAATTTTTCTAGCTGAAACTGGTGCCAGTTTGTTCTTTGTTTGATTAAATTTAAATAACCCTTGTTCCAAGCTGTTGTAGAAAGCAGCTACCAGGTCCTGACAACTGAATTTGGCAGTAAGGTGGAGTAATTGAAAAAAAAGGAACTAAGAGTGCACACTTTATTTTATTTTTTGCTTAAACTATCTGCTCTCTTTGTCTGAGAAAGTGACTGTTAGAGAGCAAGAGAGAAACTGCCACAATCCCAAAGTCCCGATGACTGAATTTTCTAGGGTGTGTGTAATTAAGAGATAACAGCACTTCTCAATGCATAAAGCCCTCAGCTTTCTCTCTGGCTTCACTTCCTGAGGTGCACCATTATCCCACCATAATGCACACCCTGTCATGCCTAATTGGTTATGTATTAAACTGTAGTACTTATAGAATTTTATACAACTGAGCAGTGTGCTGGTAGAGTAAGGAAAGAGAGCGATAGACGGGGGATTGTAGACAGAGGATCACAAGACTAATTGGGACAGCAGTACTGCATTGTGCTGGAAATGCTTTCCCTCTAGGTATACCAGACATCACATAATGGATGCTTATGCTATGCACAGAATAGTCTGTTATAAGCAGCTTTCAGTATATACAGTAGCATGAGCTTTATTCTAACAGGAGTGCACTGAATTATGTACTAATCCAGAATCAGTATACTAGTTGTTGTTGTTTGATAATAACACTTTTCCAGAATATAGTGAGTATGCATAATGCTATAATGCTGTAGAACAAATTAGGTGATTATCTCTGTAAAATAAAAAAAAAATGTCGAATCTGGTATAAATATGGACAATTATAATGAAAGGACAGGAAATCCAGTATTATTACCATTCATACTGTATGCATAACATATATTTCCCTAACATAATGTACAGTAAATATCATTTGTAATCTGATAGGCAGCCATGATTGTTTTCTCCTGAAGCAATCAATTAATTCAGTTAAGTAAAAGCTATACTTAATTTTGTGACTTACTGCAGATGTATGACAGACAACAGCTTTCTTCAATGCGAGTACTAATCAGTGTTTGGTCTTCTCGGCAGGTTGGAATTATGGAATCACACTTTTCGGGATCACACTCTAAATGATAAAGATGACATCCTTAAAGCCTGAACATACTGTATTCTGAAGTGAACATATATGTTGCAGTGTTAGTGGCTCAGTTGCATGTATGATCACCCCTTGAACCGAAAGATCAGAACACTATGCAGAATAAGGCATGGGAGACCCTACATTCCAAGGCTGCATTTCCACCTTAGGGCTGACATGATGACAGGGAATATTTTACTTCACTCTCGAGGCTACTCTGTCATCATGCAAATCCATTGATGGAAACACAGCCTTGTTGTATATGGTTCCCCATACATCATTCTAAATGTTATATCACCTTATGATCTCAAATAGAAGTGTGTACAGTGAACAATATGAGAGATGGAATGGAACCTTAAGGAACACTAAAGTCAAGAGCAAGTGGGTATGACTGGAAGGTGCCAATCTCAACTGACTGCTCCCTGCCATCCACGAATGATTGAAACCATTCAAAACAGTGCCAGTCACTCCTGTAGGTTCCCTGAGTCTGCTAAGCAATGCCTGGTAATTGAGTGTTAAATGCATATGACAGGTTGTGTAGGATAAGAGTAGAAAGGTCCCTTCAATGTATCACTTGGTAGTCATCATTGCACACTCTGAGCAGGGTCATTTCATAGCAGTGGTGTCTGCAAAAGTCAGACGGGAATAATTCCAAGATGTCATTTTTCTCAAGGTGAGTGTCAAGTCATCATAAGTTTCTCAACAACCTTAGCCAAAAATGTAAGATTGAAGATGTGTGTATTTGGTGACTTCATTAGGGATTAATGATGGCAAAGAAGGGATTTCACCACTACCCTCTTTAGGCATGGCAATGAGACCCTTGCATTAGGAGGCATCCACAATCCTTGCAAATACCAGCACCACAACCCTCAGCCTAGCCTTAAGCAGCTGGGACAGGGCAGGGCCAAGTCAGAAAAAGGCATAGTGCAGCCCAGTGACTACCTTATAGACAGGGAGAGCTCATGGGGCTACTGCACTGTGGGATGCTTCACTGTTGTTGTAACAACCTTTGGATGAGAGATTAAACCAATATCCCTGTCTATCTTTGGTGGCTGTCCATATGGAAGTTAAAGATTTCATGGTACTGCCTGTGAAAGAAATGGATTTTCCTGGTGTCCTGGCCAATATCCCCTTTCTCAGTAAAAGACCTGGAAACAATCTGATGCAGCGTAATGCATCTTTTGTCATCAAAAATTACGGATAAATAACATATGTACACACATTAATTCCACACTCTTTCATTGATGGACTCCCCTTCAATTGTTATTTATGCCTAAACTGAGAACACATTCTGCTTGTTTCCTGCAAATCTTTACTCTGCATTCAGCAGAATAACTTGAAACAATTTAGTTTTAATAAGCTTTTCTAATCTCTTTCAACATAAAAAACACTCATTTTATTTTTTGGATAACATTTTTTATTTTAAAAAGCAGCACACTGAGGCTGTCAGTGTCTAGCCCATTGGTTACTTTGACATTGAATTAATATTATGATAGTTTTACACCTAACTTTCTTGAGTGGCTGCTATGGCTTACTGGCAATGTAAATGTACTTTTCAGTACTTCAGCTGTATATATTTTTTTTCATAACATGAACATCGTGCCTTGTTGTTGTATTTCTTATTTACCATTGTCAATTTATTTAGTTAGTTGTATTGCAGGGCAAGGTTTGGCAGCAACATCAGTAAAGTTACAATAAACTTGTCAATGTAAAGCTACACAGATAAAATATAAGAGCCATGATATTAGATCAACACTGAATGTACATGTTGTTACCATACAGAGATTGTCCATGGCTGGAGCACTCAGATTCCCTCCAACTGCTTAAATCATGGTTTTGGAAGAAACATAAAATGCTATGATGGAGGCAATTGTTCTCAAAACAGAAATGATATTTGGGGTAAGAGGTTCAAACACTGCATCCTATGTACTCAACTGAATCAATAAATAAGTATGTATACTCCATGTTATAGCTCATAGGCTTCACTTTCAGTGTAAAAGACTGAGAAAGTTAAGCAAATGTAAGGTAAACCATTTTTAGGAGAATCATTTTTTGTTTGCAACTGGGCAGGAATAGGGCATTGAGGCTTCAGGGTTAATATATGTGGCATGTCTGGTGCACAGATGATTCAACATCTGGACCTGATAAACCCATGGAGGGGGTTCTCTATGAGCAGGGAGAGGATCTACCTGAAAATTGATATCCAATTTCACTTTCGGCCACTGGTAAGAGTATATCTGGACCACATACACAGTTGTAAGGGACTGTTGCTAAGTGGTCACAATAATCACTTAGCCAATAGTATCTTCACTTTAGCCCCATCCACAGTGGGGATCTCAACTGCATCCTGTATGTTTGCTGAACACTCTGTGGCTATGTACGGAAGGGGTGGCGTTCACCAGGATAATATCCTGTAGCAGAACGGTATTCTAAAATCTGGTTTTGCAACACTTATTTCAGCTGTTGCCTCCCATATATGGCTATATACAGTATAATTTTTTAATTAAAAAAAACAGTATATCATCAGATCTGAAAAAAAGTGGTTAAATACTTAAACCCATTAATAACAGTTTAATTTAAACCATCAAAGTCACTAACAAGTGGCCTCTTTCAAATACAGTGTTGTTTCTTTCTTCTTAGTTAGTACTTGTAATTATAAAGTAGAAAAATAATGGTTAGAAAAAGGTTTGCTTGAAAACAAATGTACACAAATGTGCACAGTGAGTACACCTGCCTACACCCTTTGCCAGCAGGCCATGATTAAAGCATGGTTTGGCAACTCTTGCAAACTTAGTTGCACATTTGAGCGATGCTCCCTGCCTGCAGAACTCTTAACAGGCATTGGTAGGGGTGTAGGGGTGTTGGTAAATTGCAACAGAACTGAGACACACTGGAAAAGAATGGAAATCAGCATAGGATGCAGTTCACCATTGCACGCTGTGGGGGAACAGGTCAAGGGAGGGAATGCCACCATACATTGAGAAGTTCTATAGTACTGGTAAGTGGGTGGGAAGTCACTATATTACAAGGGACACTGGACAATATAGTTGATCAGTGGCAAAGAAGCACATTATGAGGTGAAGAGACTGGGACAACTCCTACCAACATATTGTAATTAGCCCAACTGAGCTCACAGCATGGTATAGCCCCATGCAACTAGTGCCTTGACATACTGCAACACTGTTGGTATTGCTAACCAGCATTTTAGTGAAAACAAACTCCAGGCGAGCCCACAAATATCTGGACAACACATTTTCACTGTGACATAGTCACAGGGCAGTTATACAATCCATTTCTGAATTGCCAAATGGGCTGGCAATGGGGCCTAATTCATGTTTAAAGTAAACTCTCTCTTAACATTTCACAGTCAATAAAATATCAGAGAAAAATAACACAAGGAACACCAGACCATGCTTTTTGGAGAACACTATTTGCTTTGTATATTAAGTAAGAATGTAAAGAAATTGACTTCTCTATCCATTCTTCTCCATAAAATCCAGAATTACTCAAATCAGACTCAAGAATATGGTAGTTACTGAAACATTTCTAGTGTATAACACTAGAGTCTGTGTTCAAGTTCGGCTCTGTCTTTATGTGTTTAAGATCATGTCTTGACTCTTGCTTGCACCTTTTGTATTGCATTATAATTTGTATGACCTTGGTGCTTCTTTTCAAATGCTATGCATTGTGATAATGCTTTCTTGTTGAGTCTTCTCAATTGTCTGTATCTGTTAAAATCTACTATTTGTAACTGCAAGCAATGTATTACATTGACCAGTTTTTGTTGTAATGTCCCAAGTCATGCCTGTAAATAGGCATTTGATTGTCTATTACACCTACCTGGTAAATAAAAACTAAAATAATACTATTGCATTTGATCAGAAAATCATTACAAATGAACATAACAATACCAAACATAATTTAGCATTTAAGTAAAAATATTTATAGTAACTTGAAAGGTGCAAGTCACAAGATGGTCATCCTTCCCAAATGCCACATAAAATCAATATCAGAGTATACTATTTATCCTCTGTATATAAATATTTTCCTTTATCATTTCTTTGAATTCCATAGAATTTCTTTATCTGCCTTGTGAGTAAATGATGCTAGACCAAATATCAACAGTACTGAGTCTGATGTAAATAACCTTTTGAGGTTTGTTCATCTTTGGTAGACATGTTACAGTATTTTGCCTAATTGGAAGTATCACCCTCTTTCTCAGGTTAATGCATATCTATAGATCTGCTGAAATTATACCTACCACAGACGTAATCAGGGCAACAATATTCCTTGTTATAGTAGCTGACAAGTTTTTCTCCATATTCACATTTTGGGATATTGAGTGTACACAAAGTTTGGTTGCAAACTACAGGAATAAAGAACAGCAGGTCAGTAAAATGAAATAAATATGTCTTAAACATTCTGTAAATTAATCTTAAATTGATGCAGAATATATAAACTGTGTGTTAAATAACAGTATTACTTTTTATCATTTTATTTTCAAGCATTTTGTGTTTTTCCCCTGTAATCACCAACCTCTTCTTGCACTTACCTGCCTTACCAGGAGGTCAGATCCCACCATGCCCATACCACAACATTTTGCCCCATGAAGAGCAGTCTGAATCAGGGCAGATTGGCGGATGGCTCCTGACTATATACCAACTAATGCACCCTCTGTCTTTCCAGTACTGCTCGTTGGCAGCCATCAGAAGGCAGACCTGGGGGATAGCCCTTTCCAAAGATCATACAATTAAGGCAACCAAGTTAATTAGCCTCAAAACAGAAACCCACCGCATGAGCTTTCACAGGCTCTGAAGTGAGTGGGGCCTTGAATCAACATATCCTTGCCCTCACAACAATAGGCACCTCCTTTTAGTCCTTGCTGGAAAGACAAAGATGGCTACCTTTTAGAACGCCTCCCGTACACCTGGTCTGCCAGGGGCAGATGTTCCATGAAGAGAGCAAGAGATCCTTCTCAGAGAGGAGAATGTTGTCATGAGGAACTTCTGTCCAAGTCCTGCAATAGCCAGTTGGCATTATGGACTCAAAAACTGAATCCATGGCCCTCTAGTTAAAAGAGGAGTACCTTAAGCACAATTCCATTGAGTGTTCCATGAATAATAACATAAGGGATAAAGTGCACCTAAGTATAATACTGTAATAAGGTTGTAATAGCATTAAGGGGTTCTGGTGTCATTTGTAAATCACAGCTGTAAAGCATGACTGGTTAATATTTAGCATCCGAACCGAACCCCAGAATGCCATCGCAGTCTTCTCTGTACACATAGGTTGAATTGTACTTGATAGAATTGGTTTCAGTTCCCCTTGCTGGTGTCTGCTCTGGTGCCTTTTTTAATTTATTTGCCAGGTATAGCTCAACCAGGATGCAATATCTCATTTCCAGTGGCCTTCTGCCTTAAGCCAACTCCATAGCTGGGTAAACTGGAACACTGTCAGGTTAAGTGACTTGTCCAAGATCATACAGTGAGTATTTTATTCAACAGGGTTTGAAACTACAATTTCCACATTTCCAGGCTGGTGTTCTGACCATTAGACCCCACTGCCTGCCTTATGAACATACAAAACTGCCAGCAGAAAAAGGCCATTTGATCTATTGATTCTGTTCAGTTTTGCAGCTAGCACCCCTGCTCTGCAGCTACCCCTTCCACCCTACCCTCCAAGACCCTCCCTTTTGCCCTATCCCAGACCCTCTTGAAGCATCCCACTGTTTTGCAGGCCACCACCTCTGCCAGTAGTGCATTCCATTCTATTACCACTCTTTCTGTAAAGAAATGCCTCCTCATTTCCCTCCTAAACCTTCCACTCTCCAATCTCATGTCATGACCCCTAGTGTCTCTCCCCACCCTCCCCTTGAACAGTCCCTCTGTGCCTGTCTTGTTTATTCCTTTCATGTACATAAAGGTCTCAATAATATCTCCCCATCTCTCCTCTCCTCCACAGAGTATGTGTTCAACTCCTTCAGTCTAACCTCATGTGGCAACTCCCCCAGACCCAGGATCATCTTTGTTGCTCTGCATTGAACCCCTTCCAGCAATCTAATGTCCCTCTTTAGGTAAGGGCACCAAAACTGAATGCAGTACTCAAGGTGGTGTCGTACTAGCGATCTGTATAACGGCAGAATCACTGCCCTCCTCCTAGAGGTTATACTCCTTGCAATACAACCTAGCATCTCATTGGTCACTGCTGCTGCTTTCCTACACTGTGCTGAGTTGTTCATTGCTCCTGTAATGAGCACCTCCAGCTCTTTCTCCTCCTGAGTCACAGCTAGCTGCACCCCCCCCCCCCATGGTAGCTCCTCTTTGGATTTTTTTGCACTGAAATGCAGCACCTTGCATTTTTTGGTGTTGAAACCAAGTTGCCAGGTGTCAGACCATGTCTCCAGCCTTGTTAGACCTTCCAACAATGCCTGTTACCCCCTTGGTCATCCACCACTGCTCCCATCTTGGTGTTGTCCACAAATATATTAATCTTGCTATTCATGCCTATCGAGATGTCTGTAATAAATACCCCAAATAACACCAGCCCCAGCACTAACCCCTTTGGGATCCCCGCTCATCACTACACTTGGGGATGATAATTCTCCACCTACTACCACCCTCTGCTGCCATCCCTGCAGCCAGTTCTCTACCCATCCCACCAATTTTGCCCCTACCCCTGTGCTCCTTAACTTACATGCTAGTCTCCCATGTGGCACCAACTCGAATGCCTTACTGAAATCCAGATACAGGACATCTGCCCTTGACAAAACCATGCTGCCGACTGTCCTGCACCCCACTGACCTCCAGTAGGCTCACCAGCCTCTCCTTCAGGATTGTTTTGATCAGTTTCCCCACTATGGACATGAGACTCACTGGCCTATAGTTCCCTGGTTCATCTTTGGGACCACTCTTATGAAGTGGAACCATGTGCACCATCCTCTAATCCTGAAGTAAACACCCTGAGTCTGGAGAGGCACTAAATAGGCTTGCCAGTGGGCCTGCCAGAACCTCTGCTAACTCCTTCAGTACCCTGGTGTATATGCCATCTAGTCCCAGTGCCTTGTCCACCCTCAGTGCCCTTAACCCCTCTAGCACTCTACCTTCTGTGATTTCCCCAGCCATCACCCCTCCCCCTCTGATCCTATCCTCCCCCCAACCATAGGTATTTCCCCCCTTTCTCTTTAGTAAAAACTGAGCAGAAGTAGTCGTTAAGTGCTTCTGCCTTTTGCCACCTTTTCCACCCATTCCCCTCCTTCTTAATCCTTAGTATTTGGTCACTAAAACCCTTTTCTCCTGATGTACATGAAGAAGTCCCCCCTTAATTCCTTTCACCAGCCTGAGCTCCCCTGATGCCTTTACTGCCTTACTTACCTGGTTACCTCCATTTGCTTCCTTCAGGTACTCCTCCTTGTCACTCCTTCCCAATTCTCCTTCATCTCCTCTAGGTGACTCTTTTCCTCCTCACCCTGTCTATGACATCCTTGCTCATCCAGCTAGGTTTATTTGCCCTAGCCTTTTTACTTTGGGCCTTGCTGCAGGAATTTGTTGCCTCTCCTGTCCCTAGCTTAATGAGTTCCCACATCTGATTCGTGTCCATATTAGGTTGAATTCTGTCCAGGAACCCTTGCACCACTTCACTTATCTTTTTGAAGTCAGTCTTTCTAAAGTCTAGCACCTTTGTGCCAGCATTGGTGCCTGAGTCTGTAGTAATGTAGGAACACAGTCTTGTTATCAATATGTAGTGTTGGATCACATAAGCAAGTTACAGTTCGGGAAAATATTCATAAAATTCACTGAATTTCACAGAATTTCTTGAAATATTGGGAAGTCACATAATTATAACTGTGCCATCTTTTTATCTAGAGATTTTTGTTTATTTTGTTTATTGATAAATATTGGATAACACCTTTGAGTCAAAGACTCCTTTACAAAGGTTCCACGTCATACATAAGACAGAGACAACCATGACAAAAGTGACAACTAACATAGTAATTAAAGACAATGGTTACAAAATGGTTGCAAATGAATACAGAAAGTACAAAATAGCAGCAGGGAATACATGGTAACAGAGAGCTGCTAACAAGGTACAAAGTGCAAAAGGTTACAGGTACAAGCATAACATTTCAGGGCGATGGTGCTAGCCATGCCCAGGAGTTCTTTGTTGGCCAAGGCAGGACATTGGGGTCCATTGTCATGATATAGGCATGCCCAGCAGTGGTGGACCAGTGTTAGGTCCATGATCAAGGGGGAAGGGGGTAGAAATGGAAGGTCAGGTTTAGAGGCAGTCACATAGTGATCCCTGGGTGACAAGGTCCCTTAGTTGGGACTTGAACCGATCAAGTTTGGGTTCAGTGAGGAGGGAATTTGGGAGTGAGTTGAGCCAGGATGAGGCCAGATATTGAAGCGTTCTTTGGCCTGAGTTGGTCTTGCAGCGAGGTGCCCTAAAGTGGGTAGTCGCTGATTGCCATGTGAGGCGGGTAGACAGTGGGGACTGAAGTAGTGAGAGTGGGAAGAGGGCTGGTGGGAGTAATCCTGAAGTGATATTCTTAGCGAAGAGGCAGGCCTGGTACTTTAGCCTCCCATCGAAGTTGAGCAAGTTTGCTGAGGCGTAGAGGGTGCAGGTGTGTGTAAGTCTAGGACAGCTTGTAGCAAGTCTGCAAGCCTTATTGAGGGCCAGTCTAATCTTGTGTAGGTGGGTAGTGTTGGCTGCACCATAGATGATGATTCCATAATCAATTAGAGATAGAACAGATGCAGAGATGGCTAGTCAGAGAGATTCAGGGGGAAGGCAGTGCTTATAGAAGTGAAGGAGACCAATACATGTATTGACGGCAGTGCTGAGCATCTGGATATGGTTGTGGAAAGTGAGACCAGTGTCTAGGGTGATGCCAAGGTATTTGAAAGTGGTAACCTGCTCAAGGGGGTCTTTCAGTGAGTTCAGAATGATCAAGGGTTGTCCTAGGTTCTTATTTTGGGGTGTGCAAACATCATGGATTTATTTTTTTTGTAATTTAGTACTAATCTATGCTGAATGAACCAGGATTCAGCTTCAGAGAAGGATTTCTGGAGTGCTGAGTGGAGGGCTGCAGGATCAGTGTGTGAGTTGTAGAGGACTGTGTCATCTACATATAATAGAATTTTTCAAGAGCAGGCATTGGGTAGGGTGTTGAGAAATAGGGAGAAGATAAGTGGGCCAAGAATTGAGCCTTGAGGGACCTCAGACCTGACTTGGTGGGGGGATGACAGGGAGTTGGCAATCTGGACTGTCTGGGTTCTTTCAGACAGATAGCTGGGAAACCAGTCAATGGTCTCATGGGGGAGGCCTATCTGAGTGAGAAAGTCCAGAAGAAGTGAGTGGCGCACAGTATCGAATGCCTTTGAGAGGTCTATAAAGACAGCACCAGCAGTGTAGCCAGTGTCCAGGGATGTATGGAGGACATTAGTAAATTCCAAGAGGGCAGTGGTGATGCTATGGTTCTGGCAGAAGCCATGTTGTTCAGGACACAGGATGCTATATTTAGTGAGGTAGTCTGTTAGTTGGGTGGCCACGATTTCCTGCAGGGTTTTAGAGAGGGGAGGCAGGATTGATATTGGGCAGTAGTTCCCAGGCAGAGAGCAGTCACCACTTTTAAGGATAGGAGTGATGAAGGCAGATTTCCATTTAGTGGGGAACTGGCCCAGAGAAAGGGAGCGGTTCAAAAACATGGTGGGGGGAGAACCTCACTGAATGTGAGTCTAAGCAGTTTCAGGTCCAGTGTGTCACTGCTCAAATGAAATTTACTGAGGGCTTTGAGTAGTAGAGGCAGCTTCACGCTGGGAAACTGCTTTAAAGTGGAAAGGGGGGTTGGGAGGGGGGCAGTGTGGTGTAGGGTGGGTAGGGAAGAAAAAGTTGAGGGGGAGAGCACCAGTGAGGTCAGAGAAGGCATTATTTAATGTGTCTGTGATAAGGGCTTGGTCTGAGGTGATAGATCCATTGGCCCTGATATGGATAGGTGGGGCAGTGGAGGCTTTGCCACTTAGCGTTTTGAGTGAGTCCCAAAACCTGTGACCTGAGCCTCATGTGTTGGTGATCAAGGTTTTAAAGTACTCAGCCTTTGCTTTTTGAATATCCCATGTGCATTTATTGTGTGCTTCCTGGTAGCATTGCCTGTCAGAGGGTTTTCTGGTATCCTGTGTAATGTGCCACAGATTGTCTCATTCGCGCATCTGGTCCAAAAGGGCTTGAGACAGCCACGGTGTGTTGGCACCTTTAATTTTTTGTTTGGTCAGGGGTGCAAACAGGTTGCAGGCAGTGTTGAACATATGAATGAAATAGTTGTGGTCAGAGTCAATGTTCTGAGCATTTCTTATGGGGGGGCCAGTCAGTAGCTAGGAGGTACTGTTTAAGGGGCTGTAGTTTACCAGGTTTGAGGTGGCATTGTAAGACAGTTTTGGGAGGGCTTGTTAATACAGTATGACCAATGACATAGCACTGGAGAGTGGTCACTCAGGGCATCAGGTACTACCCTGATCTGTGTAGCTTTATGTGGGACGTTAGTGAGCACTAGATCTAGGTGGGTGGCAGTACCAGTCCTCTGGTTTATTCTAGTGGCAGTAGTCACAAGCTGGGTCAGGTTTTGAGCAGTTGCAGCATCCCTAACAGGGGATGAAGTGTCAGCCAGCCAGTTTGTATTGAAGTCTCTGAGGGCAATGATGACAGCATTGTCAGGGAGAGTCTGGTGATGGTTGAGGGCAGAAAGGAAAGCAGTCTTCTGATTTCAGGTGGGATGTATACAGAGGAGAGAAACAAGGGGGCTCTGCTATGGGCAAGAGTGATTTTCAATGTGAGAGATTGGGTCCCGTGTTCAAGTGATAGAGAGGGTAGAGCGAGACACTGTAGTGATTCATGGACATACAGTGCACAACCACCCCCTTTCTTTGAGGTTCTATCTGCCCGGTATAGTGTGAAGCCAGGAAGTGAGACTGCAGAGTTGGGGGTGTGGTTGTTGAGCCAGGTTTCAACTATTGAGATGACATTGGGGCGATTCTGAGCAACCCATCCCTGAAAGGAATAACATTTCTTGAGTAGGCTACATGTATTGAGGGAGGCGATAGTGAGGTTCTTGGATGTAGTAACCCTGGGAGGGGGGGGGGGGTCCTGGGTTGGGGTGAATGTCTCCGGAAAGGAGTAGTAGTAGGAGGATGCACAGGGCAGCCAACTTTAAACATTTCTTCATGAGCTTAGGCACCATTAGGGAGGGGGAACAGCACCGTATGGAGGTGGAAGTAGATAGGTCCTGTAGGAGGAAGAGGCCAGGCAGAGTAGTGTCCATTGCAGTAACACGGTAGTACTAGTAGGGTGATTGGAGCTTAGGGGAAGTATGATCCATTGGTGGAGAGAGACAAATGGGTCGGTGGTAGGGGTGGGTAGGATGGTTAATGTTAGGAGCTTGGTGCTAGGCTCTTCCAAGTCACCAAGTGGAGGGAGAAGTGGAGCCTCCCCTAGTAGCAAGATGGGTACTATAGTCAGTAGTAGATGACATATGGTAATAGAAGACATGGTATGTAGTGTTACAAGGACACTGAGTGGTTGGGGGAAGGGGACAAAGCTTAGGGACTTTGGGAGAGTGCAAGGTATTACCTTGAGTTGCTGGTGTAGTGACAGTGACTTGATAACTTTCCTGATTGTGTCTTGTTAATGGCTCTAGAGGCTTGCTAAATATATTGTCATTCAGAGAAGTAGCTTCAGACTTACAGAGTTTCAAAGTCTGGTACGTTATCAAAATAGTTTGCTGCTTTTAACTCAGCAACCTTTGAAGCTGGATAACTGAAATTAAGCATTCCTCATTGTTTTTGAGTCACAATAGAAACTGTTAAATGTGACAATATCTGGTTCAGTAAATTTTATGTAACTGGAGCTCATTATTGTAAGACTGAATTATTTATGAACTTTGAAAATATTGTGAAAAGTGTGGGTATTTGTAACTCTGCTGCCATTGCAAGTATACACCTGACATTTGCCATGCATACAGTTTCTGTGGGCCCTAGAACATAGCAAAGTTGAACAAATTTGATTTAGTAATTATACATTTACTGTGCAAGTGCTAGAGACCACTAAATGGCAAAATGTTCTCAAACATTCATCAAGACAGAGTAGGTAATGCTATCACAGTTCAACTTGTGGAGTTTTAATTTTACAAACCATGTATCACAACTGCATTTGGTTTGGCAGTTCTAATTTCCCCTTCTAAGCTGTTTACAGTCCTATAGATCATCGCTAGATGAATAGTTTTCCCCTATAGATTTTTGCTTTGAGCGTCACTAGATGGATTCATCATACTTGTTTTTCAGAGTGACCCCTCCCCTCACTTAAAATGACATACTTTATTTTCTGTCAGGCCTACTATATCCCTTCACAATGGTCATAATTCCTCCTATTTTGGTGTCCCAGTCATTTTCTTTTCCCCATCAGGCCTCCGTGAGTGCCATTAAGTTCTGACCTTCCAAGTGCAATAGGCTCTCAGGGGATTACATTTTACTGGGTGTGATTCTCTTATGGACTACATTCAAGACAGTATGGTTGTCCCTTTTGTTCCTTGTTCAGTCTGGGGGATCTGATATTCCTGTGCTACCCAGCTCGGATGCACTTACTTTGGTCAGGCCATGCATCTTACTCTTGACACTAATGAGCCCATGTCCTAGCTGCCTCCCTTATCCTTTAGTCCAAATCTCCATATTTCTAGAGATGTGGTGAAATTAAATTTCACAAGTGATGTTCTCTGTAAAGCAGCAATTTTGCCATGTGAAACATTTCGAGGAATTCGGATGCTCCGTGAAATGTTTCACAGGTATGAAATTCTGGAATTCCACCCATGAAATGCAATAATTTCACCCCAAAATTATGGAATTTTGCCTGCAAGTGGTGAAATTTCATGCTATGTGGCTGAAAGTTTGCACTCTGCAGGTGAAATTCCACACATCGCACCCACAAAACATTTTTTGCGAAATGCGCAAATTTTCATGAAATGTTTTGCAGAATGAAATTTTCCAATTTTTCCCATCTCTACATACTTTCCTGTCTATTATCCTAACTAGTATCTCCTCCTCATCCTGACACAGCTGCAGCCCATCTTGGGCATACAGACTTTCCTTGTACCTGGAAGCCCTCTAGCTGCCAAGAAAAAAAAAATCATCCCTCTTTCAGCAGACTCTTAGTAAATATTAGATTGACTAATAATCTGCTATCATTCCTAACAGCTTCCAGGACCATGAGGATCTCAAAGAAGATTGTCAGTGTCATTGGCTTAGTAGGTAGCACACTCACCTCTGAGGTCGGGAGATCAGAGGGCAGTGGGTTCAGTTCCCACATCTATCACTTGGGTTAATATCCCAGTACTGACACTGTAGTGCAGCATGAGAGGGTGCTGCACTTCTGAGGTGCTGTCTTTTGGATGAGATGTTAAACTGAGGTCCTATCTGCCTGGATTGGTGGTAGTTCAGATGGATGTTAAAGATCCCATGGCACTTCTCGAAAAGAGTAGGGGAATTTTCACGGTATTCTGGCCAAATTTTCCTCATTCACTAAAAATACCACCTACAGCTTAATCTGGCTCAAGGTCAGTAAGCATTCATCTGTATCCCCCTCCCCCGGGTCGTGCCTGAAAATAGGTCGGATTTGTCTAGTGCACTTACCCGGTCAACAAAAAATGAAATAAAAAAATAAAACATATGCCTTTAGGAATATCTGTATTTCTGTAAATAACCTCCTCATGTCCTCAGGGTTTAACTTCTCTATGTAATTTATGAGAACATAGACAATAGTCAGCTCCTCACTCTAGCTGCACTAGTTGGCTATGGGTCACGCTGATGAGACCTGAACTAGAGGTAAGCAAATCACCTTACCTCTGTTGAATCATGGTCCTTCAAGTCTACTGCTACAATCACTATGCAGTACCCTATTAGAACTATTGTACCTTATAACCATTCTACCCAATCATTTTTTTTCTCTTCCTCTGTGGCAGGTCAGATGTATGGCTAAGCAAAATTTATGGATATGGCTTCCACATAATTATCATAAAATTCCTTGAGTTTTCTCAAAAAAACTCATGAAATTTGAACTGAAGTTTTTGGACTGCATATATCTAGAGATGTGTGAAGTCAAGAACATTTTGCATCAAGAGACCTTTAAGGAGATATTTAAACTTTGCAAAGCACTTCACATAGTTCTTTACCTAGCAAAGGGACAAACTTTACTTGGTGAAACTATGGCAAGTGGCAGCACGTGGTACTTCATGTAATTTTCCTTGAGGCAATATAGTACTTCACCCACAAAGAACTATGCAGTGTTTCCACATTGTCTATAAAAACACTGTTTTTTTAACAAATCCCACCCCCACATGTTCAGTTTGCTTACTTATTTATACTCACTCCTCTCCTGCCACCTAATGTCTTAAAATTATATTTACCCTTGCCCCAGAGTGAAAAATTTCACTCCCGTGAACTTCACTGCTGCACACAGTCTTTCTACCTCAGACCAAAACTCCTCCCCGCCACCCCCACCAACCTGACCATGATTTTCAATAGAATTACCCCCCCACCAAGCTTTCCCTTTGGTCCTCACACCCTTCCCTCCAAACACCCCAAAATTATCACTTTTTGTGTACCTGTAAAAGTGAAATCTGTACTGGACTACAGCGACATCCTCTCTGTTCCATGGTACCAGAATGATTGAATGAATGATGTCTTTGTCTATAGTAAAACCTGACTGGCAGAGGCCTTAGGCTTCATAATGAGGCATTAATAAGTATGTTGTGGAAACATGAACAACTAAGTAAAAGGGGTTTCATACCCACTACACTATGTAGGGTATACGGTGATTCCTTTGGTAAGCTAATATTAGTCTAGGCTTACTATAAGATCTGTACTGTCTTCATGTCTCCTGATTATGCTGGTAGGTTGTTTCATGGGTTCACCACCCTCTGGGTGAGGTGCTATTTGTGATTCTTGTAGAGACATGCAGAGTTGACTCACTTCACAGATTCTGTGCACTTCACAAATACTTGTTTTTTGGTTCACAAAGTGCACATTTTTGTGAAAAAAAAAATGCACACTTCTTAGGGGAAGGCCATAAATGCAACATGACACAAGAATTGAGTAAAAATGTATATTGACACCACAGTGACATTTCAAAAATAAACTACATTACAGCGGCAAGTCACTGTTGCCAATATAATGTACCTGCAGGTCCCCGGCACTGCTTTCTCCTGGTTTTGCCCCCTCCCTGAATCAACTGTGACTCAGAGTGACAATCCTAAGTTACAGGGAGTGCAGGGGGGCAGAGCCCACGCTTGGGGGATTTGGGGTGAAGACCCCCCCAAAAATAGAGAGTTTCCCAACAGATTTATGCGAACTGCAACTTGCGGTTGACATACTTTTGTCACTGTAGTATCGCATCAGAAAAAAGTTGTCACTTTGGTGTCATGGATCCAAGCGAAAACTTCACAAACCTACACCTATCAGAGTGTTTGTATGATTTTCAAAAACTGGGCAGTACATGAAAATGTTGTGAAGCATAAAGTACCTCACTTTGCCTGAAATTCATCAGAAAATTTTAAATTTGCTGCATACTGGATTAGAAATAGAGAAACGTGTTGGCAGAAAAAGACTCATAGTCCATCACATCTGTCCATTTTTCCTATTGGACCCATATCTACAAACTTTTTTTTTTGCTATTAATTTTTTTTTAAGTTTATATAACATACAAAAAGACACTCTAGCATCTCAACACATTGTACATAAAGAAGAGACATTCAGTACATAAAGTCAGTTCTTAATCATAGTGCAAATAATGCAAATTCACAACCTGTATATGTTGCTATTATAGGGCTATTGGTGACATAATGATCTAAGAAGGTGGAGTGCTCTGTCCTGTAAAGGACCAAGGATGGAATGTGGGTATTCCTAGCCAGAAGGCTAGACATGGTCAGATGTGGCAAAAGGAGAGGAAAGAAAGGGGGCCCATAGATCATTGGTAAGTATGAGAAGATTTCCTTGGATAGGGGAACATTTTGTCCAAAGTGGCCAGGGTTCTCACTAAGGCTAGCCATTGGAAAATGAGGGGATGTCAGCAGACCTCCATCTTTGGAGTATAAGCCTCTTGGCCTCTATATTCACCATCAGGAGCCAGTAAAGATAAAGAGAAAGGGATGAGGATGCTGGCACAGTTCGGCCTAAGAGGAATAAGCGTGGAGTAAAGTCTACCTTTCCACCCAGGATCTGGGAGCAGTAGTTGTGGATCTTAGTCCAGCAAGGATGTATATTGGGACGGGTCCACATAACGTGTAAGAGGTCACCTCCTGGGAACCTGCACCCCCAACAGTTATCTTTCCCCAAACTCCCAGAGTCTTTAGCATAGCTAGTGTATACTACCAAAGATGCAGGAGCTTATTCTGTAGAATAAGGCATCTGGAGTCAGAACAGGCTCTATAGGAGAGCACCCATAAATGGATCCATTGGTCCTCCGAGATGTCAGTTCCTGGAGCCCTTGAGCTCTGTGTCCTGGCTTCGATGGTGGAGTATGGGGCTTCTTTCAGTATAGCTTTATAGATTAAGCTGGATCTACCCGGGTGGGGGTAAGCTATGTGTGTGTGTTATCGTGATGGAAGCTGGAGGATCCAAGTATGTAGCTTCTTTTAATATTTAGAGGTAGCACTGACAATTTGGGGGAACTTCCATAAATCTCCTTTGGGGATGTTAAAGCAGCTTTGTAAATTAGCAAAGGAGTCTAGGTGTGTGCATGTGGGTTGTCATAAATCAATGACATGGTAGACACCCTTCTCTTCACTTGAGGGTCAATGCACCATCTTCCCATCTTTTTTGATCTGGTGGTTATACCAGAGGGCAGCCTGAGCCAGCAAAAGCAGGGAACTGTGCATCCAGTGTTCAAGAGGTCTCCAGGACTGGAGAGAGGATGTGATTGAATGGCTTAGTTGTTTAGATGCTGGAGAGGCTGGATACAGGGGACAAGGAAGCTAGAGCCCAAGCAGAGGTTGCACTCAGTCTGACCCACAGGGGGAGGATGGTCTGAGGGAGAGAAGAACCACTGCATGGTTTACACTCCTCTGACTGCTGTATAGTATGCATGGAAGCAATGAAGGTTCCAGGCACCTCTACAGCAGTGGACCTTCAGTTTTGACTTGCTGTATCGGGGGGGGGGGGAGTTACAACCCCACAAAAATGTTGTTTACAACAGTGTTCATTATGGGAAAAAAATAATTAGAAGTCAAGGTGGCAATTCTGATTCAAAAAATACTTTCATTTAAAACTACATGTTAGCAGCATATCCAAGAAAACACCAAATGTTTTCGAGCTGAACTCGTGCTCTTTCTTAAGGCGTAATTGGATACATGATACCTGTTACCTATAAGATCCCAATAGTGTCAGTCAATGCATGTATTAGTCACACATTGAAAAATCCTAGATTTGCATTAGAGCTTCATAAAAAAGTGGTAAATTGAAATCTGTCATTCAGACCATAATTGCTAGTGGCTCCCAGTATGTATTACCAATAGCTCTCATGTTTTAATAAAATGTTTTCTACATCTCCACCACACATGACCCCACTATTAAGTTCAAATCTGAAACTGACACATCTGTATGAAATGTATGTTACAGCCCATATCACTAAACAGACATGATTTCTTGACTGTTTCGCAGCCAATCAGACTCATCATATATGGGCTCCTGAAAGTACATAATAACCTGTATGGTCCCCCAGCACTCCAAATTGTCTTGTTTAATGACACTTTAACTAAGCCATTAGCACAATACATGGAAGAACAAATCAAGCATCTTGCCACAATTGCACCTAGCTACACCCCAGACACTACCCATATTTTACAAATCCTAGGAGATCTTTATGTAGAGCCTGAGTGGTGGCTAGTTACACTTGATGTAACTGCCCTTTATACAAATATTCCCCCTGAACACAAGCACACAAGCATGAGTTCAGATCAAAAATGTTTGGTGTTTGCTTGGATATGCTGCTAACATGTAGTTTTAAATAAAAGTTATTTTTTTAATTAAGACAACCAAACATGGTCCTTTTCTTCACAGTGTATACCTCAGCACAGACTTTTTAATTTGGTTTCCATTTTGGAAAACCATTGGGCTGTCACATCAAGTGCCAGGTATGCCGGGAAGTGAATTAGTCTGGTGGCCATGATCAATGTTTCCTGCAAGGGAGAGGTTTAGGGATTTCCATCTATCAAACTCCTTTAGTTTCTTGATCAGAGGTGACCAGTTTTCTAACACCACTTTGCTAAGGTCAGCTTGGATTAGGATACTTATGTACAGTATTTTATTTGTTTGGGGTACCATTGTAGGCTGCAGTCAGACATTGTTTGCTGTATGCAACAGGGTGACAGCAGGAGAACCTGTTTTGGAGAAGGTGGTTTTGAGTAAAGATATGACTTGGAAATCTCATAACAACTGAAGGAGTGTAGAAGTGCTGGCTGGGACATCTTTTAGGAGGACTTGATAATCATCCACATACAACATCATATGGGTTTCAGTGCACCCAACCTTCAAATTAGGAAGGTAAGAGTGGTGCCTCAAAGTGTTGGCCAGAGGTTCTATAGCCAATATAAATAGCACTGGGGGGAGAGGGGGCATCCCCAATGTGTGCCTTTCTGAAGGGGGAATGGATCAGAGAGTATGGAGTTAGTTAGAACTCTGGTTGTGCATGCCTCATACAGTGTCTTGATGCAGTCACCATACTAGGGGCTGAATCTGAGTTTGGATAGTATGGCATTCAGGTACCCCCACTCCACCAACTCAAATGCCTTTTTGAGGTCAATGACGATTACTGCAGCAGGAGTGAGGCCATGCTTGCCAATGCTATGACAAAGAATACAGCTCTGTGGTGATCTGAGCTTAAGCATCATTTCAAAAACCCCACCTGGAAGGGGTGGATAAGCATGGGTAGGACACATTACAGTCTGGTATCAAGGGCTTTTGCCAGGATTTTCACAACCAAAAACAAAAACTAAATAAAATAAATAAATAAAAATTGATTACAGAAATGGCTTCTAGCCACCAGAAGACAAGGGATCTTTCTCTTCTCTGGCAGTACGTGATCACTGCCTCTTCCAGTGTTGGGGGAAGGTGGGAACACTGATGGGATTCTTGATACACCGACTGCAATGCCAGGGGACTATTGCTGGGATTAACTGGCAAAGATTGATTAGGATGCCACCACTACCAGGGGGCTTCATGGAAGGAGAGAGTGGTTATGGCAGTTGAGATCTCCTGAGTAGTAAGGGGGAGCCCTAGCACTTTTTTATCAGCTGCAGTAAGGGAAAGGATCAGGAGATGTGTAAGAAGACTGCAGGAGGAAAACTAGAACACTGGTCAGACACATGGCAGCTGGGTTTCAATGCAAAGAAGAGCAAGGTTTTGCACATGGGAGCTAGAAACCGCAAGTTTTGCAACAGACTGAGGGGGGTACAGTTATCCAATACAGAGGAGAAGGATCTAGGGGTGATAATCATAGGGCAAATGAACCACTCAGCACAGTGCAGGATGGCAGCAGCTAAGGCCAATAGGATGCTGGGGTGTATTGCCATGGGCATCACCTCATGGAGGAGAGAGGTCATCCTGCCACTGTACAGGTCACTGGTTAGACCAAACCTAGAGTACTGCTTGTAGTTCTGGTGGCCCTACTTAAAGAAAGATGTTAGGTTACTGGAGGGGGTTCCACATAGAGCAACCAGGATGATCATGGGAATTGAGGACAAACCCTATGCAGACAGACTAAGGGAGCTAAACATGTACTCCCTGGAGGAGAGGAGGGATAGAGGGAATATGATTTAAACCTTCAAATATATGAGGGATATAAACAAGGTTAGTACAGAGGGGATTTTTAGATTAAAGGGAGGGAGAAACACTAGGGGGCACAGTTTGAAATTGGAGGGGGGACAGTTTAAGAGGGAAATGAGAAGACACTACTGCATGGAAATGGTGGTGGATGGGTGGAATGCACTCCCGGAGGAGGTGGTAACAATAAAGTTGGTGGTCAGTTTTAAGAAGGGGTGATACAGGGTCAAGGGGAAAGTCAAAGGAAAGGTCACTTCTGGGTGGGGGGCAGCTGCAGAGTGACACACTGCTAGTTGCAAAGTTGAGCAGACTCGATGACCTTGATGCCTGTATCTGCTGGCGTTTTTCATATGTTTGTAAGAAAAGTATTCAGTTTGGCAGAGTTTATAGGGCCCTTTGATGATTACAGCTTTTCAAAGCAAGATTGTGTGACTTAACTAATTTTAACAGGTTGGGTGTGCAATGCAACAGATGAGTCACGCAGGCAAAGAATATATCTGACTGCCTGTTGCTCATGAAGCTTATAGGAGAGAAGTTTCACTAACTTCTCTTCCCCATCCCACTATTTGTGTCGCAAGTGAAGCAGTGCAAGTTTAGCTTTCCTGGTAACCAGGAGGTTGAGACACATATGAATAGATCTGAGTTCTCTATGGAGAGAGGAGTCAGCCTTTGTTGGGGGGAGCTTATGTACTTTTTTTTTTGTAAATTTTCTTTATCTCCTCAGTGAAAGCTAGGGGTGTACTTACCCCAGATCTGCCATGCAGATGCTCAACACCCTTTCCAGTCAGCCTTTGCCATGATCACAGAGTGGGGAGGGCCGTGGCTTACCTCCTACAGAGGGGCTCCTCCTGGCAGGGGGTGAACCGGGAGAGAAGCCTGCATCACTCTTCAGCCCCTGCCCTGACTTATGTTGGGCTTTGTTTGACCAGGGGATGGTCATCTGTCGACAGATTTATCCTGCTTGTCATGAGGGTTTTTTTCCTGTCTTGAGTCCCTGGGGTGCAGACGTGCAATGGCATCCATTGCATGGTGAACACGCTCCCTTGCTCACCCGCAGGATATCTTCCACTACCCAATCTCCATTGCTGGGTGCCCACTTCTACTGCTTCCCAAGTCTCCACTGGGGTTGCTAGTGTGGTTGGCACATATCCCAATCCTCCTCAGGAGAGGAGAGCAGTCCTCGGGTGCTTGATCCCCCCTTCCCTGCAACCCCCAGTGATCCGAGTCCATTCCCAAACCCAGGTCGCCAGCGTGGAGTGAGGTGTGGTGTCCAGTGCTTCAACCCTCAGTGCCACTGGGTCAGCCTCTATGTACTGTTCTTTGGATTCTAGTTCGGCTTCCAACTGTTTCTGTGCCACTTCCCTTTTCTGGCACTGACTAGTGGCATACCCCATTATTCATCCCATGATGTAGGCCTTAAAGGCCTCCCACAGGATAGATTTACTTGTGGAGCCCACATCGTTAATATTAAAGTAAAATTTGACCTCACTGTGGAGCCATTGATAGAACTCTGTATCATGGAGCAATAGAGGCTGTAAATGCCAGGAGGTATATTTGTGGGGGGGAGAGGACCCCAGATGATCCAAAGTTCTACTGGGGCATGGTCAGATAAATACAAGGGGGCAATTAGAGAAGTATGCACCATGTGCATAGGTGGGGGAGGTTAACCAGAAGTTGAGTCTGGTAGAAGTAGAGTAACAGGAGAAAAATAGGAAAATCCAGGGTGGTGGCTCTGAAGAAAGCATCAGTTTGCAACCCCCGAAACGTCAGCACTAACATGACGCATGCACATGCACGGTCACACTGCCTTACTGCTGGCAGTCGGATACTATGAAATCAGGATGGCACCAAAAATAAGTTTTCGGCTTCTTTGTAAAATAAAGATGAATGAAATGTAAACCTGCATGGTCTGAAACATATTAGAATTTTAGGCAATTGGGCCACAAAGTTTTTTTTCTGTTGCGTGGTGGAATTTTTGAAATGTGCAAAGAGCCATCTTAGTGGTATGTACTGTTTTTGCACTGTACTGAAGGTGTGGTTTCAAAAATAAATTAAAAAGAGAGGTATGTTGAGAAATTGAATTTGCAAGTCTCCTCCCTTTATTTCTTGAAAGAGAGTGCACTTAGGACAATTTGCTGAGCAAATTGTGTGAAATAAATTATATCTCTACTTAGCCACCAGATATCTTGGAGTACATATACGGACATTAGCTTTTTTACTGTATGCGCTGCCCTAGTTTGGGACTCCAGCTTGCCAGAGTTTCTTTCCAGGCTGGCCTCTAGAGTTAACTTAAAGTCTCTGCCTATAAAGAGCAGCATATAGGGGTCAGCCATGGGTAGCAGGGCTTAGTTAAGGTCATTGTACTGTTCAGGGACATCCTGGTTATGCCCGTATATAGTGACCACCAGTAGGGGTCCTTTGGGGGAGTGGACCTTAAATATGATCCTTCTACCTGCATCATCCTCAGCAGTAGTTAAAATGGACCACCAGAGTGATTTGTGGGATAAAAGTAATACATGGGCATTGGAAGAGGAGGCACAACTATGCGCTTCCAGGCCCACCCAGTCCCTGCATAGTGTAGTTGCTTCTGAGGGTCACAGTTTGGTTTCCTGTAACAATGCTGCCTTAGCACAAATGCCTTTTAACCAAGCTAGAATTCACCTTTTCTTAACAGGGGAATGAAGCCCTCACACCTTCCATGATACCCTTGTCAAGGAGTTTGTAAGGTTAGTGAATAAAGACTGAGAATGGTGCCATAAGAGTAGGATGAGTGAATGCTACAAAGTGGAGGAAATAGAAGGGCCTTCTCAGATCCCCCGCATGTCACAGGTTCAAGGGTGA
The DNA here is from genome assembly GCA_016271365.2 of Neoceratodus forsteri. Classification (NCBI taxonomy): domain Eukaryota; kingdom Metazoa; phylum Chordata; order Ceratodontiformes; family Ceratodontidae; genus Neoceratodus; species Neoceratodus forsteri. The sequence goes on along the minus strand of CM028133.1, from coordinate 589,095,118 downwards.
CACAGCTGACAATAAAATCTAGTACTGCAGTTATGATAGCGCTCCCAGAAACAATAAACCATTTAGACATTGCAAACAAATGTATGGCACTGCACATTAAAGGGGTGTTAGTTACAGGTGTGAATCCTAAGGGGTACTATAAGTGAAAACCTTAGAGTCTGCTTCGGCCCAGTGAGTTGAAGCCTCTAGGGGCCCTAATGCCCAGGTTCAGGCAGTGGGGAGTGCAAATATAGTGACTAGCACAAACGTTATAGGACAATACAATTGTCAAATCATTTTATTATTTTAATAATTTATTTGCTGAGCAAATTGTTACTATTGTTATTATAATTATTATTGTAATTATTATTGTTGTTATTATTATTGTTGATATCATTGCTACAATAATTACTATTGAAGGCTAGGACCACCCCCACTGTTAATTAAATGCCCTGTTAAATCTGATTGACAGGAGCCAAGCACATGGAATAGCAGGGGCTGTGGAGTCAGAGGGGTATAAGTGGGAGTAAGCCCACCCTCAGCACAAGTTGCAGTAACATAGAACTGCAGTTGACACGGGGGCTACCCTAGCATAAATTAAAAAAACTGACATCAAGTAAAAGTACTTGCAAAAAAACAAAAATAGGGACCTAGAAGGAGAGCTACACATCTAGGGGGAACTAGAAGGAGAGCTTTAGAAACAGGCAACTAGTGTTACAGCTAACAGACAAATAGTGTAATAGTGTAATTACACAAATAGTGTAATAGCTGTATAAGTGCAGAATAATGTGGGGAGTTGGGCAATGCAATGGATGAGGGGCAGCCTTATTCAGGCACATCTTCTGGATGCTGAGGTGCTTCCCTATTGGAAGTCATCTCTCTGGACTGTGTGACAAGGTAGCAAGACTCAGAGCTGAGGTAAACTGGGTCAGGAGCACCTTCACCCCCAACCAGAGATCAACCAGTCCAATGCCATTACCTCAAAGGATGCCAAGAATGAGGAGCACTTGGACAACGGTGAGCTTTAGGGAGGGTTAGGATCATCAGACAGAGGCACATCCCAAATCCTATTCCACTCCAAAACTAATATGCCACACTGGCAAATGGGGACAACCAGACAGAGACACCCAGAGAAGTGGAAGGGAAGGATGCAAAGGTCAACCTAAGAGGTGACCTCAGTGGGGGGAGCAGTGGACCCCACAGGAGGAGGAAGCAAATCCTGGTGAGGGACTTTATCATACAGGGGATGTAGCTAGGAGTGTGCAAGGAGGAGGAGGACAGGAAGGTGAGGTGCCTAACAGGTGCCACAGCATTGAGGGTTGGAGGAAAAACCTGGGGATCACTGGGAAGGCAAGATGGGAGTGAGAGCTGGATGTCATTATCCACATAGGAACTAATGACCTGGCAAACAGGGAGCCAAAGGAAGTTCAGGAAGAGTTTAGAAAATTGGGACGGGGTTTCAAGCAAGTAGCTACATCCATCACCTTCTCAGAAGTACTACCTGTGAGAGGAATTGGAGAACATAGGGGTGCATGCAACAGGAACTTTAACACATGGTTGAAGAACTGGTGCTGTGAGGAATGGTTTGGATTCATTGGTGACTAGGGACCCACCTGGAGGGATGGAGGCTTGTTCAAGCCTGATGGCCTGCATCCATCCATCCTGGAGAGGAATCCAAGAAGTCAATGAAAAGGTTAAATGCCACATGGATAAGCATTTAAACTAGCCAAGGGGTGTGGAAAGTCAGCAAGGAGGGTACTTAATTGTCCACCCCCCATAGCTAGCAGTGAAACCAGAGAACAAGCAGAGGATTTATCACTACAAAGCAGTGTGCAAAACTTGGAGATAGGCACCCGAGGGGTAGGCAGGCAGAAAAAGGACAAAATACAATGGAAGGGCAGACAGCAGTGAAAACCAGGGATAAAAGACAACCAGAGAGGGGACAGGAGTAGAACAGCAAAACAAACCTGGGAAGTCACATCACAGAAAACTATGTGTGCCAATGCCAGGAGTCTTAGCAACAAGATGGAGGATTTGGAGGCTGCCATGGTGCAGTCAGACCTGGACATCATGGCCATTACAGAGACCTGGTGTAATGATAACCCTGACTGAGAGATGGCACACCCAGCTACAACATATTCAGAAGAGACAGGGCAGACAGGAAGAGAGGAGCAGTGGCACTTTATGTGAAAGATGGCATAAAGGCCGCAGAGATCCAGGAGGAACAAAACAGGGGGTGAAGATACTGTGGGTTAAGTTGGAAAGGAAAACGGGGTCAGCCATCCACACAAGGGTGGTCTGCAGACCACCAGCCCAGGAGAAAGAGACAGATAGGGAGTTAATGCTAGCCCTCAAAAGGATGGTGGACAAGGGCAGGTTGTGCTGGTTGAAGACTTCAATATTCCAGAGGTGGACTGGAGCATCCCAGCAGCAGCATCAATTAGGAGCAGAGTTATTCTGGACTCCTACAGGGAGCCTTCCTTAAGCAACTGGTCATGGAATCAACTCGGCAGAAGGCAATACTGGTCTTCATGCTCACAAACAGGGACAGTGTGACAGTGGTAACAGTGGGGGAGCACCAGGGGTGCAGTAACCACTGGTCACTGTGGTTTGAAATCACAGAAGGAGCAGAACCTAACTGTACAAAAAGATGTATCCTGGATTTTAGGAGGGCAGATTTGGGGAAAATGGGGACATGCTTGAAAAAGGCACTGATAGGAATGGGGAGGGAATCAGGGGTGGAGGAACAGTAGGCACTATCTAAAACAGGAATTACAAGAGCAACACAATTATGCGAAAGCCAAAAAGATCACATTCAGGCAATACAAAAAGACACAGGCAGAAGGGGATAGGGAGAAGTACCAGAAGAAGCAAAGGGAGGCAGGGAGGTCAGTAAAGGAAGCCAAAGCTCAGACAGAAGAGCGCATCACAAAATCAGTGGTTAGAGGGGACAAAATCTTTTACAGGTACCTAAGTGAAAAAAGAAGGGCAATGGTTGGGATAGTGAGACTGAAGGGGGAGGATGGGGGCAGCATGGAGGATGACAACAGTAAAGCTGACACACTGAACAGATATTTCTGCTCAGCCTTTACTGAGGAAGGGGAAGGGAGGGTAACAGGCCTGAAGGGAGTACAAGGGGTGGGAAGAGCAATAAAATTGACACAAGTACCTTTACACTGGAAAGGGTCCTAAAGGAATTGGAAGGAATAAAAGGCAGTAAAGTAATGGGACCAGATGAGGTGCACCCCAGGGTCCTAAAAGAACTAAGAGAGGTGGTGGCTGAATCTTTGGCAATCCTGTTTAGCCAATCACTGGAAACAATGGAGGTACCCAAAGACTGGAGGACAGCAAATGTAGTCTCCTTATACAAAAGTGGGAACAAGTGGAAGCAGGGAACTACAGACCAGTCAGCATGACCTTGATAGTAGGGAAGATCATGGAAACACTAACTGAAGGAGAGATTGGTGGAACATTTGGTTGCCAATGGACTACAGGACCAAAGACAGCATGGTTTCACCGGGGGGGGGGGTCATGTCAGACTAACCTCATTGAATTTTGTGACTGTGTGATAGGAGAGGTGGATCAGAGGAGGGCAGTGGATGTGGCCTATCTGGACTTCAGCAAGGCCTTTGACACTGTGCCACATAGAAGGCTGTTAAACAAACTGGGGAATATGGGAGTGGGCAGGACAGTAGTGTGTAATTGGCTAGGTGGCAAGAAACAAAGGATGGTGGTAAATGGCTGTCATTCCACAGAAGGAAGAGTGACCAGTAGGATGCCACAGAGATCAGTGCTGGGTCTGGTCATATTCAGCATCTTCATCAGTGACATTGTACAGGACCAAGAAGGCAGAATTTCCCTGTTTGCTGATGACACAAAGCTCTGTAATAGAGTGGACATGCCAGAGGGTGTAGACAGAATAAGGAGGGACCTGCAGAAGCTTGAAGAATGCTCAAGGGTTTAGCAGTTGAAATTTTATGCAAAGAAGTGCAAAATAATGCATATGGGGAACACAAACTCTGAAAAACGTATCAGTTGTGTGTGTGGGGGGGTGAAAATATAGCATGCACCAAGCAGGAAAGGGACCTTGGGGTTATCTTCTCGGATGACCTCAAGGTAGGGAAACAGTGTGGCAAGGTGGCAGGTAAAGCAAATAGGATGCTAGGATGCATAGGCAGGGGCATCACCATCAGGAAAAGGGAGGTTATAATTCCGCTATACAAGACACTAGTGAGGCCCCACCAGGAGTACAGTGTCCAGTTCTGGAGACCTTACCTTCATAAGGACATAGATTGTAGAAGGTTCAGAGGAGGGCAACAAAGATGGTACAGGGATTGCATCACAAGCCCTATGAGAACAGGCTGAAGGACTTGAATATGTACTCCTTGGAGGAGAGAAAAGAGAGAAGGGATATGATAGAGACATGCAAGTACCACAAGCTTAGGAACAGGGTGTAGGAAAACACTATTTTCCAGTAAAAAAGATGTTCTAGAACTAGAGGGCATGGGATGAAGTTGGAGGGAGGGCGATTCAGAGGAAATGTGAGGAAGAATTTCTTCACAGAAAGGGTAGTGTACAAGTGGAACACCCTGCCTGAGAAAGTGGTAGGGGTTTAAACAATCAATGGATTTAAGAATACATCTGATAGATCTAAGGGAATCCTGGAGGTCAGGGGTAAGGGGCAACAGACTTCTAGAAAAACTTAAAGTGATCTTACAAGCTCAAATGGGCAGACTGGGTGGGCCATAGCTCTTATCTGCCTACAGTATCTATGTATCTATGTACAAATGTCAGTACCAGGTTTTACTCTGTTCAGAAGGGACAAGGTTGGAAGAAAGTAGGGAGAGGTATCGCTATGTAAGGTACAGTATAAAGGCTACAGAAATACAAGGAGAACGGGGGAAGTGGAGGTACTGTAGGTCACTCTGGAGAAAAAGGAATGGGGCCATTATCTGTGCAGGAGTGATATACAGATCTCCATCACAGATAGAAGAAGTAGATGGGGAAATACTGGAAGCAATTCAAAGGCTGGCTCATAAGGGAGAGTTGTTACTAATGGAAGACTTCAACTTACCTCATGTGGATTGGAGACTTCCAGCAGTGGCAAGTTCCAGAAGCATGGACATCCTAGACTCCTTGCAGAGGGCATTCCTCAGGCAACTGGTAATGGAACCCACTTGTGAGGGAGCAGTACTGGACCTGTTGCTGATGAATGGGGACAATGTTGCTGACATCAGAGTGGGGGATCACCTGGACACCAGTGACCATTGTATGGTGTAGTTTAGCATAAAACTGGGTTTTCACTGAACTGCACAAGGATGAGGGTCATGGACTTCAGAAGGGCCAATTTCAAGACAATTGGAGAATGCCTCAGGGATTTCCTGGCAGGGTTAGGGATGCTAGGTGGAATCGAGGACCAGTGGGAAAAACTTAAAGAGAGCATCAAAAGTGCTATGAATCTCTGTGTCAGGCAGGTCTGCAAGGGCAGGAGGAAAAGAAAACCACTACGGTTCTTTAGAGAGCTAGCAGAAATAATAAGAGCAAAAACACTAGTATTTAAAAAATATAAAAAGACACAGAAAGAGGAGGATAGGTTAATTTATCAGGAGAAACAAATTGAGGCAGGGAAGTCAGTGAGGAGAGCAAAGGCAACAGAAGAATATTGCCCAGTTAATAAAGAAAGGGGATAAAACCTTCTTTAAATATACTAAGTAGGTAGGTACAGTATATGGCACCCAATTCCAGAGGCTCTGGTTGCCTTACATAAAAACAGGCAGGATAATGTAAATAAAATAAATTAGAGAAATAGATACATTAAAATACATAAAGCCATAAATACAGATTTAAAACAATAAATACAGTTTTTAGGGCATCAAATAGCTCTGGTTAGTCCTGGTAGGCAAACTTAAAAAGATGAGTCATTAGACCCCTTTTGAAAATGCCTCCATCATTGAGGCCTCCTTAACAAAAATGGGCAGCAAGATCCAAAGGGCCAGTGTGGAAACTTCAAATGCCCGGTTACCAAATGTTTTTAACCTGTCCCTTGGAACCACAAGGAGGCCCCAGGTGGAGGAACGGAGGTAGTGGACTAAGGTGGCAGGTGTCAAAAGATCAGTCAGGTAGCCAGGGCCCAGTCCGTATATGGCCTTAAGGTGAGCAAGCCCACGTTGAAGATGATCCTCCACCTAACAGGCAGCCAGTGCAGAGTTTGCAGGACCAGGGTCACATGACAAGTCCTAGACAGGCTCATCAGCAACCTGGCCACTGCATTCTTCACCAGCTACAGTCAGTGGAGGTTCCCTCCATTGACTCCAAAGTACAGAGCATTACAGTAATCGAGCATGGATGTGACAATGGTGTGTACCAGTGTTGGCAGATCTTCAGGCAGAACTAGGGGTTTAATCCTGGTGACATTCCTTAAGTGGTAAAAACCACTTTGGACCGAAGATGGCACCTGAGCATCAAGTGTCAATTTTTCATCCAGGAAGATGCCAAGATTTCTCTCCCTAGAAGAAGCCATCAATGAAGTGGATCCCACGACAAATCCTTTTGCCAGTCTGGAGGTACACCCATCGTTCCCGTGACATGGCTTAATCACTAGGACCTCTGTCTTGTCAGGATTCAGTCTCAACCAGTCGGATGACATCCAATCATTGATTCAAGCCAGGCAGTTATTAAACACTTCCACAGAGTACTATGTTCCAGAGGTAAAGGACACATACAGTTGGGTATCATCTGCGTAGCAGCGAAAATCCAAACTGTAATGCCTTATTAGCTCACCCAGGGGTAGCATGTACACTGCAAGTAACACTGGTGGCAAGATCAAGCCTTGAGGAACTCCACATAGCAGGCGCTTCAGAGAGGATGAGAAATTCCCCATTACTACCTGTTGCTTCCTGCCCAAGAAATAGGACTCAAACCAATTAATGACAATATCAGTGAATCCACAATATTCTCTGAGGCAATCCAGAAGCACAAAGTGATTCATGTTGTCAAATGCTGAAGAGAGATCCAGGAGAACAATAATTGGTATGCCTCCTCTATCTCTTGCCCTGAGGAGGTCATTTTACACCCTAACCAACACTGTTTTGGTGCTATGCCTAGCCTTGAAACCAGACTGGAATGGCTTCTAGATGTCAAAGGCCATGAGATGCACCACAAGCTGTTGCACTACTATTTTCTCAACAACCTTTCCTAAAAATGAAAGATTGGAGATCGGTCAATAATTCACCAGGACATCAGGGTCAAGCAATAGCTTCTTCAAGAAAAGTCTCACCAATGCCTCCTTCAAGCCATCAGGAAATACTCCCTCTGACAACAAACACCGGATAATTCTGGTGAACACTGGACTGGTAATCTCGACATATCCCAGCAAGAAATGCATCAGGGCTGGGCCCAGTTCACAACAAGTATGCCTCAGCTTCCAAATCACCTCAATGACCTCAGCCACCTCCACTCCTCCCAAACAATAGGAGTAGCACTAGCAAGAAGAAAAAGATCAACGGGAGGGTAACAAGGATTAAGGGTGAAGGGGGGGTCTGTGAGGAAGTGGACCAAGGGAAGGCAGACATATTAAACAGATACCTTTGTTCACTATTTACAATAGAAGGGGTAGGTGATGAGCCAAAGATAATGAAAAGGGGCAGAATTGGGAGGGAGGTGGACAGTAGTCCTTTCACAGAGGAGGAAGCCCTCAGAGTACTGGCAAAATCAGATGGGGTTCACCCTAGGATACTGAAGTTGCTCAGAGAGATGCTGGCAGCACCACTGGTAGTTTTGTTCAACTTGTCACTGGATACACGGGTGGTTCCAAGGGACTGTAAAAGGACTGATGTGGTCCCACTTCATAAATGTTGGAATTGGGAGGAAGCAGGAAATTATAGACTTATTAGCCTGACTTTGGTAGTGGGCAAGGTTATGGAATCACTATTGGAGGAAAGGATAGTGGAATACCTTGAAACAAGTGAATTGCAGGATCAAAGACATGGTTTCACTGCAGGGAGGTCTTGCCAGACAGACCTGATAAAGTTCTACAGCTGGGTGACCAAAGAAGTGGATCAGGGGGGAGCAGTAGATGTGGCATACCTGGATTTCAGGAAGGCCTTCAACATTGTTTCACATAGAAGACTGGTGAACAAGCTGACCTGTCTAGGAGTGGGACAGAAAGTAGAAAAGTGAGTAATAAGTTGGCTGAGTAGCATGAGTCAGAGGGTGGTGGTAAATGGAGTCCACTCGGGAAAAGGCAGGGTGACAAGAGGGGTGCCTCAGGGGTCAGCACTAGGTCCAATCCTTTTCAATATCTCTGCAGCAACATTTCAGAAGGGCTAGAAGGGAAAGTCTGCCTGTTTGTGGAAGACACAAACATTTGTAACAGCATGGACACATCAGGGGTGGTGGAAAAATGAAGAATGATTTGCAGAAGTTAGAAGAATGGTCAAGTGTTAGGCAGATGGTTTTCAATGCTAAAATGTGCAAAATCATGCACTTGGGGCACAGAAACCCAGGGGCTACAAACCAACTGGCAGATGAGGCACTGGCAACCACCAAACAGTAAAGGGACCTGGTGGTAGTCATTTCTGATGACCTGAAAACAGTTAAAAAGAGTGAAAAGGCAATGGGAAAGGCTTGTAGAATGTTGTGATGCATACTGAGTGGTACCTCCAGTAGGAAGAAGGGTGTAATGTTGCCCCTCTACAGGTCACTGGTAAGACCACAAGTCAAGCGCTATGTCCAGTACTGGAGGACACACATCTGGAAAGACACAGATAGGGTGGAGGTGGTACAGAGGCAACCAACCAAAATGGTGCAGGGACTGCATCAACAGCCCCATGACGAGAGACTAAGAGAACTGAACATGTACTTGCTGGAGGAAAGAAGGGAAAGGGGGGATATGACAGAAAGATTCAAATACATTTAGGTATTAATAAGGTGCAGAAAGGAGGCATTTTCCACAGCAAGATAGACTTGAGGACAAGAGGTCACCCTATGAAGCTGGGGGGGGAGACTCAGAGGGGATGTGAGGAAATATTTCTTCACAGAGGTGGAAGCCTGGAATGGCCTCCCGGCAGAGGTGGTAGGTGCCAAAACAGTTGCAGAATTCGAGCTTACATGGGACAGATACAAGGGGACCTTGGAAGGAACACAAAGGGTGGAGATGACTGGAGATTGTGCGAGGGCTGTGGTGTCACTGTAGGTATGGAAAATGGGTAGACTGGATGGGCCAAAGGTGACTTTATCTACTGACAACTTCTATTTTTCTATTTTTAATGCATCAACAAATGAAACATCAGTGTGGGTTGCACAAACCCAGGGAGAATAATATATACCAAGGTCTGGATTTGTGGCCATAAACAATGTTCTGGAACAGTTATGCACAAAAAATAAGTGTGGGAGTAACAGAGCCTCATAGGGTTAGTTTGGGGTGGTCGGTTCTTATAATAGCAGTTTTTGGGGGGTAAGAACATGCTGGTCATGGCTATGAAGCCCGAAAGAAGGGCAGTGCTACATACTCCTCATGGGAAAAGTAGACAGGGCTTGGAGAGGACAGGGAGTCAAAGGGAGTAAGGCCGGCAGGCCTGGTGTATACTTGCCTTTGGTCTGGATGTACATGGTGGCTGAAAAATAGGAAAGGGTTGTGGTAATCCAAGAGGATAGGTATAATGAAACTTCTGAAGGTTTAACTTAACATTAGTCCATCAGCCTTAAGGATTCTTAGCTATTGTGGTGCCCAAGCTGGGTGCAGGTTTCCTTAGGCTCCAGAGATGTGATCAGGAAGGGGGTTATCATGGGCAGTTTCTGATAGAAATTCACTTGACCTACCTTCATTTTTCCTGCTGTCCCTGTGAAGGGGTGCTTCAGAGGTGAAAGAGAGGAAGACTGTAACAATAAACTTTATCTATAGTGCAAGTCCCGTTGGCAGCTAGATAGTGCTACTGCCATCCCATCCACCCTGACATCTTGGACTTGACAACACCAGTGCCACCTTAAGCATTTTGAAAGTGCTTGCCTAGTAACTGCCTCATCCAATGCAAACTGCCAAGGATGATCTGATGCTTAGATGGAAGGACAGGTGGAGCCATTTGTAAAAGAGGGGAAGTTATGTAATTATGGAGAGACCACTATTGCCAGTTTCCTAATGGGAACTATAAAGGAGGATAAGAAAAAGGAATAATCAAGTAGTGAAGGGAGTAGCTCACCATGCACACTGAGTTTAGAGAGGATTTTAACCAAGAGCCAGATCTACCAGTCCCCAGAGAATGTCAAATAGGGAGAATAAGCTTGCACAGACATCCGGACCTCCATTCAGGTAAGTACTTATGGGTGGGTCAAGGAGCCTGACATCACAGCCTTGGGTGGGTGGGAAAGGATAGGTGGGATAAGAGTCCAGTACTATTGGTGTAGGGAAAATCAGGAGGACTGATGTGGTGACTGTAGGTGATCATATTCTCCAAGTTTCAAGATCACATCCCCAACAAGGATCAAAAGGTTGCCCCTGCCATCCCCTCAGACTTTCTGGGCTGTGTCATGAACAGCAGAGCAAACAATAGTCCAGTTGAGCTGTGCTTCCCAAAGACATAATAGACACAAGTGGACTGAGGGGAGGAATGCATATTCAAAAGAGAGATGTATGTTAAGGAGCATGCATAAGTCTAACCCACTCTCCTTTAGACAGTTTTGCACATAATGAAGATAAAGGGAGTGAAGGTAAGGTAGCTTTGCAGGATACACAGATCCTGAGTCATTCATGTATTCTGGGGTCAGATACAAATTGTAGCCTTTGGGGAATCACTGCAAGTGGAAGGTCAGACCCGTCAGCCTTTGCAACTGAGCCAGAATTGGTCAGTTGCTGCAGTGTGCAGGGTTCACTGGAACGAGCATTGCTTAGAGGAGATTATAACTACTTTTGGGGAGGAGAAGGAGAACTATGTGCAAGGAGAGTTCCAAGTAAATGAGTAAAATAGAGGTTGAACTCACCATCCTATTAGACCATCCCAGCTAAAACATTAACGCTAGCTATAAAACGAACAATGAAGCAACACCATTAACAAATGTCTGGCACCAACTATGTAACATCAAAAACAGCCAAACAAGCTAGCTAGCCTGGTGGTGTGGGGGGGTAGCATGTGATGTGGGTGAGTCAAATTGAGCGACTCAGTTTGATTGCCTGTAGAAATAGTTAGTCATGAAATTTAGTGAAGAATCATGTATAGTGAGTGTGGCAGTGAGCTACACCTGCTGCATCAGGATATGGGTGTTCAGCCAAGTAGTTTCAAGCTGGCCATTTGGTGTAGTGGCTTCAATCACCGCCACTGAAACTGGTGGACCTGGGTTCCGGTATGGCTATCGTGGAATTTATTTATTTTTTTTAGATTTTCTTCTTTCCCCTGTGCCTGCCCCCTCAAGTTCATTATAATAAAGTTGGAGATGCAGGGGGCATAGCCCCCCACATAAGAACATTTATTTTTTTCTACCACCATAGAGACTGTAAGTGACCATCACTGTTGCAGCAGCCAATGTATTTCCAGCCGCTCTTTTGATGTCAGAGGATGTTTTGTTCACTTTTTTAGTTGGTGCTGTGAATTAGTCACCATTATCACATAAAGCCTGTGGAGGGCTGAGGCATTGGGTGCCTTACCTCCTGCCACGCTGGCAATCTGGGGTCAGAAACAGACTCAGGTTGCTTGGAGGCTGGCGAGGAGAAGAAAGATCGAACATCCCTAGAGCAGCTCTCCTTCCTTGGGGAGGGGGATTCATGTGGGGCACTGCTTGTTTGCCACCCTGCAGTGGATGGGTGGCAACACATGCATGCCACCATGCAGTGGAAGGGACACCATGTTCATGGCACCGGGGTTGTCTCCATGGAGGTGGAGCTTAGACATCACATCCATTTCATATCTGTGGGCCTAGGGAGAAGATTGGAGGAAAAACATCTCTGAATGGCACGATGGAGACTGATTCCCCCCCCCACAGGATCTGAACCATTGGCCGGGCACAACCACAAGTCCTGTGGCAGAGTACCACAGTGAAAGTAATTCCCAAGGGAGCAGGGTGACGGGGCTGGGAAGGTTAGTCTGAAGGGGGCCACTGGGAGAGAATTAGGCTGTAAATAAATGATGAAAATAAAACAGCAAAGCATGTGCTCAATACAGTAAATATAACACAGTCCAGAAACTCAGTCTGAGGAGTTGAGCATGGGAGCCGTCATGTAAGCCTGAAAAGGAAAGTGTAAATCAATATGCAATGGAAAGGATATGAACAGTTTGATGTAAGGCTTCATTAAGAAGCTCAGTTCAAAAGTCCACGGTCTATCAAGGTAGGATTGGGCTCCCTGGAACAAGTTCAAGACAAGATTGTACAACACCACTGAGAGGTGCAAGGCAAGCCATGGAAAAGTCCCTGAAGGGTGCTCGACCCAGTTGCTACCTTCCACAAACCATGAGCTCCAGAATCATGGTACCCCAGAGGCTGGGAAGGGGAATGATGGACAAAGTCATCATGGCAGGGGGTGGGGTACATAAGGTGCAGTCCAATAAATTAGTTTCCAGTCTAAGCAGGAATGGTGACTCACCCTTGGTGTTTTGGTGCAGAGTGCTGAGGCTTGGGACTGTCTGCTGAGGATGGTAGCAGTGGGTACAGCCGGTGTACTTCTGACAGAGTGAGGGTATGATCTGTCCAGGAGCTTGCCTCAGGATCTGGTGTCAGCTGGGGAGCATATTGTGCAACTTAGGATTTGGAAGGATATTTGTGTAACATTTTAGAAGTGTCCTGCTGGCTGAAGAGTGAGTTCATTTTTATTCCTGGACTCAGTAGAGTAGTTTGTGTAGGAGCAGTGGTCTAGTAAATTGTGGTGTTGGTTGAATTACTATAAAGGGCAGTACTCACCAAGGTGGTAGAGCAGTGGTGTATTTGATTGTTTCTAACAGTCGCCAGTGGTTGTGGCCTACCCACCCACCCTTCCCTCACCCCACCCACCCCAGGTGTGGCATTTCTTATAGCGAAGGTTCTGACATCACTCAACAGGTCTTGGGAAGAACTGTCATATTTTAATAACCCAGCACAGTGCATAAAGGGTAAGTACACACCAAAAAAAAAAATATTTTTATATATTACTCATTGTATATTATAAGGGAGAGGGACATGTGGGGAGTGGTGCAATGCACTGGCTGTGGTGCAGCAGTTTTCTGGGAGACATTCTGGAACCTGTGTTGCTGCCCTATTTTCAGGCAACTGTCAGCTCTGAGGGAGGAGGTTGGCCACCTCCAGGCTGAACTGGCAAGGACTAAGGAGGCCTCCCTCACCCAAAGAGCACCAGTTCTACAACCACTACCTCAGAGGCTGCCAAGTGTGAAGAGCAGTTGGACCACAGTGGGTTCTGGGAGGGTGAGGGTGGTGGAACAGAGGCGTAGCCCCCTAGTTGTACCTCTGCACAAATCATATGTCAGTCTGGCAAATCAAGGTTCCTCTATGATGACACCCTCAGTGGAGACCAAGAAGAGTGCTGGGAACATCCACAAGGGAGACCCACAAAAGGGTGGCAAGGAACACCACAGGGGAAGGAAACAGCTTCTGATAGGGGACTCCATTGTTTGGGGTGTAGACCTGGGGAAGGGAGATGTGATGGAAGTAAGGTGCCTGCATGGTGCCATGGCTGGAGGGACAGGAAGCAAATCCTCAGGATTGCAGAAGCAGCATCACAGTAGAGGGAAATAGATATCATTGTCCACCTTGGGACAAATGACCTAGCTAGGCATGAGAGCAGTGCAGTGCAGGATGAATTTGTGGAGTTGGGAAGGGGCCTCAGACAGGTAGCAAGCATGGTAACCTTCTCAGAGGTGCTGCCAGTCTATGGCAGCGGTAAGGCTAGGGTACTGCACACCATGCAGTTTAATGAACGGTTGCAAAACTGGTGCAGAGCACAGGGCTTTGGCTTCACTGGGGACTGGGAGTCCACCTGGAGAGAAAAAGGTCTATACTGGCATGATGGTCTGCATTTGTCCAGGAAGGGAAACAAGCTCCTAGGTGACAAGTTTAAATGCTTATTTAGCAAGCTTTCAAACTAGTCAAGGGGGGAGGTGCTGATAGGAAGCAGGAAAGTTCAAGCCTCCCCCCACAAAACATGGCAGGTAGTAGGGTAAGCACTGAGGTACAGAGCTTGACAGATGGCAGGACAGGGGTAAATGGAAAAATAGACAAGGGCATTAAGAACAGGGATGGGGTAAAAAAGGATAAAGCCAACATTAAATGGAGGGCAATGAGTACCAATGCCCGCAGTCAGGGAAACAAGCTTCCTGAGTTAGTAGCCCTGATGGAAGAGGAACACTTGGATATTGTGGCAGTAACAGAAACATGGTACATGGAGAACCATGACTGGGATGTCAACATACCAGGGTACACAATCTACAGAAGGGACAGGGAGGGTAAAAGGGGAGGTGGAGTAGCTCTCTACATAAGGGAAGGGATCAAAGCTACAGAACTAAAAAGTAAAGGGGGAGGACAAGAGGCATGCTGAGTCACCTTGGAGACAGGGAATGGCATCACAATCTGCACAGGGGTTGTATATAGACACCCGTCTCAAGGGGACGAAATGGACAAGAAAATGATAGAGGACATTCTCAAAATGGCTGAAAAAGGGGAGATACTGTTGATGGGGGACCTGAATATGCCAGATGTTAACTGGATGACATGGACTGCAGCCACATCCAAGAGCAGGGTCATTCTTGATGCCCTACAGGGGGCATGCCTTACACAGCTAGTTGTGGAACCCACTCAGGAGGGAGCAATATTAGACTGGGTACTCTCAAATGGAGAGAGAGAGGATCACAAATTTAGAAGTCAGTAGACATCTGGTAACAAGCGACCACTGCACAGTGTGCTTCACAATAAACACAACCATGGAGACAAGCTATACAAAGACAAGAATACTGGATTTTAGAAGGGCTGACTTTGGCATAATGGGTGAATACCTGAGGAATGCATTAGCAAATGGCCAGAAAGGAGGGGTGGAAGAACAATGGAGAAAAATCAAAACTGCCATAATGGAGGCAACAAGCCTTTGTGTGAAACAAATAAAGAAAACAAAGTGGAATAAAAAAACACTATGGTTCTCAAAAGAGGTGTCAGGGAAGGTTAAGGAGAAAAAGGCTGCATTCATAAAGTATAAGGAATCACAGAAGGAGCATGACAGGGAACTGTATCAATTAAAGCAGAAAGAAGTGGGGAAGGCAGCCAGAAAAGCAAAGGCCCAAACTGAGGAAAAGATAGCCAACTCAGTTAAGAAGGGGGATAAAACCTTTTATAGGTGCATTAGGGAGCATAGAAAGGTTAAGGGAGGGATAGTGAAGATTAATACAGGGGAAGGGAGGTGGGCAGAGGGAGACTGTGAAAAGTCAGAGATACTGAATAAATACTTTTGCTCAGTATTCACAAAAGAAGAAGAGGAGGAGTTGCCTAAACCAAACAATAGAAGCATTCTGGGTAGTGGGGTTGACGCCATTCCATTTACAGAAGAAAGAGTCCTGAAAAAACTCCTAAAACTCAAGGTGGACAAAGCAATGGGGCCTGACAGGATTCACCCTAGAATTCTAAAAGAACTAAGGGAGGACCTAGTGACACCACTGACCACACTTTTTAACAAATCATGAAAGGATGGGGTGGTACCTGATGACTGGAGGAGGGGGGCAGATGTGATTCCCCTTCACAAAAGTGGGAGCAAGGCAGAAGCAGGAAACTACAGACCTGTTTGTTTGACCTCAGTGGTGGGGAAAATGATCAAGGCCACTGTTTTTCGGTTTTTACCGGAAAATCTGATAAAATTCCGTAATTAGGGTTGCCTGAAAACCAGTAAAAACGAAGATTTCATGGAATCTGGCATTTTCTATCAGATCAGTAAATCTATAAAAAAGTCTGTTTTTCTTTTAATTCCTTCCTGTACTATTTTCAGTTTGCTTTATTTAATGCTCTGTATATTAAGCCTTCTTTAATTCTGATTATTTATGTACATACTAAAAGAATGACAAGAGAATCCCGGTAAAAACCGGAAATTAGAGTAACAATCACTGGTGAAATTCCGGAATCTTAAGTCTTGAAAACGGAATTTAATTGTTTTAATCATCGTAAATCAGTGGCCTTGAAAATGATGGAATCACTTCTGAAAGAAAGAATTGTTGAGTACCTAGAGGCCAGCGGGGCACAGGACCCAAAGCAGCATGGATTCACAACGGGAAGGTCATGTCAGATGAATCTAATTGATTTCTTTGACTGGGTGACCAAAGTAATAGACCAGGGAGGGGCTGTGGATATGGCCTACCTAGACTTTAGCAAGGCATTTGACAGTCCCACACAAAAGATTAATAATAAAGTTAGCCAGCCTGGGAGTGGGTCCCAGGGTGGTAGCCTGGGTAGTAAACTCGCTGCACAACAGGACACAGAAGGTAATAGTGAATGGAATACATTCCGAAGAAAGGGGGGTTACTAGTGGAGTACCTCAGGGCTCAGTACTGGGTCCAGTCCTCTTTAACGTCTTTATAGGTGACATTGCAGAGGGTCAGGAAGGAAAGGTATGCCTCTTTGCAGATGACACAAAGATCTGTAACAGAGTTGATACACAGGGGGGTAGAAAGGATGAGAAGAGACTTGGCAAGGTTGGAAGAATGGTCAGACATATGGCAACTTAGATTCAATGCAAAGAAGTGCAAAGTAATGCACCTGGGAAATAAAAATCCAGGAGAAGAGTACACAATAGCAGGGGAGGTACTAACAACAACAATAATGGAAAGGGACCTGGGGGTTGTCATATCAGATGACCTAAAGGTGGGTAAGCAATGTGAGAAGTCAGTAAGGAGAGCCAGGGGGATACTTGGATGCATATGGAGGGGCATCACAAGTAGAAAAAGGGAAGCCTCTATACAGACAGTTGGTAAGACCCCATCTGGAGTACTGCATGCAGTTTTGGAGACCTCATCTACGCAAGGACATAGACAGGATGGAAGCAGTCCAGAGGAGAGCAACTAAAATGGTGCAGGGTCTACATCAGAAACTGTATGAAGAGAGACTGAGAGAGCTTAATATGTATACCCTTGATGAAGGGGGGGGGGGAACATGATAGAAACTTTTAAGTACCTCAAGGGAATCAACAAAGTCCAGGAGGGTAGCATCTTTCAGAAAAAGAGATGCATAAGAACAAGGGGGCACAATTTAAAGATAGAGGGGAGATGGCTCAGGGGTAATGTGAGGACATTTTTTTCATGGAGAGAGTGGCTGACACATGGAACTGCCTTCCTGGAGAGCTTGTGGGGTCGAAAGCAGTGGAGGAATTCAAACATGCATGGGAAAGACATAAGGCAATTATAGTTGGGGGTTGCAGGAAGTAGGCTGTTGGTTATCTAGAATCTGCAGCTTATCCAATAGGTAGGGAAATGGGCAGACTGGGTGAGCCAAGTGGTACTTATCTGCCATCAGAGTCTATGTTTCTATGTTTCTAAGATGGGTTTCCACTGTTGCAGACCTGGAGAATTGAGTACTGCCTGAAGTGGCAGATGTCTTCAAGGGGTTGACAGTAAACAAGGCCCCCTCACAAAGCCTTGTGGCAAATGTGCATTGAGAATTTTTTGCTTTGCCAGTTCATTAGGCAGCTGCAGGATTAATTTGGTGGGCTTGCCAGAGTCCAGATGAACCTTTGCCTTCTGTCTTTTGCTGCCCCTGCCCTGTATGCATTTTTGCTGCATCCACTGTGAATCATCATCACGTGACTGGTTAGAGTCTCCAGTGTTTTCAGCCTCATTCAGGGGACACATGTCCATGGCTGAGGGTGCTGCTGTTCAGTGGTATCTGTTGTGAGGAGAGGCATGGAACACATAGTCTGGCCAGTGTCTTTAAAAAAAGTCTTCTACTGCAGCAGGGGTTTCAAACTTATACATTGCCCCATTGAGCTGAATCGGTAGGCTCGCTGGGTATCTGAGTACAACCTTGGCATCTAGGTGGTTCAGCCTCCATTTAACCTGAGCGTAGGCCATGTGGCACTGAGGGAGTTAATTTGAGAAATCGTGTTAAAAAGAGGTTTGGTGCCCTTCCTAGTAAAGCAGTCCTCGTTCACTTGTCAGTTTCAGAATGTTCTCTTTAACAGGGTACCACAGAAGTCTCAGCAGAATTGGACATGATCTGTCCTCCTTTTTAGGTCAAGGGGCCAGGGATCTAGGGGACCTTTCAGTCTGTAGTGTTGTGTAGTTGGGGTGTTCAAAACAGCAGGAATGAACATTTGCAGAAATTGAATATCACTGCCCTCTGCCCCCTCTGCCAGACCTACCAGCCTTAGGTTATTCCATCTGGCTTGGTTCTCTATATCTTCTACCTTTGAGAGGAGGTATTTTATGGAACGGTTCTGCTCTCAAAGCCTGGCCAGCAAGTCCCCCTCCTTTCCCTCCAGTAAGTGTAACCATCATTCAGTGCCCTCCAACATGTGCCCCATCATGGCAAGATCCTGGTTAGTTTGGGCTACTGCTTATTTTAGGTCAGGTATGTCTTGTAAAATTCTTTTCAGTATGTTAGAAATGTGAGACACGGGTCAAGAGGGCCTGCTGGAGCTGCAGCCAGGGTGATCTGCTAGGTGGGTTAAAGTCTGGGGCAAGCTGTCTGGAACTGCCATGTGGTCAGGCACTTTCACTTTTGGCAGCCACACCTGTGGTGCAACCTGATAGGCAAAGTTCAGAACTGATACTATTCAAACTGGTGTCATCCAAATCAGTACGATAGGGGATATCATCCTATGTGAATGATGGAGTTTTTAGCCGATGTCATTAGGTGAAAGAGCACTGATTCTCCCTGGTAGTTACAACAATTACAGAACTAGCCTACCATCTTGTCGGTGGTTAGCCAACAAACTCTTGGCCATACCTTGACTAAATTGTCAGAAAATGTTCAGTTCCCTTCCCTACTCTCCAGCCTTCTTTTGTTTTCACCAAGCCCTGTTAGCTGCACCACATTCTCTTTAAACCTGTCACCATCTTAGCATTTACCATCTCTCTTGGAAGACTATTCCATCTATTCACCAGCATTTCAGTGAAGAAATACTTAAATACTTCCTCACATCCTTCACGAATTGGCATGGGGTCATAATGTCACAGTGAAAACTGTGCATACACACTATAGCGCAGACACAATGGCATGCGCTCTAACAGCATCGGCACAACATCCCAACTGAATCAACATGAATGCACACTGTTGTAAAAACAGCATCTGTCTCTTTTTGATGGGGGCTTCGCTGACCGCTCCCCCCCCTCTGACATGGGGCGCTTTACCCCTACACCCCACAGACTTACAATAATCAACTCTGGTGGATCATGGACTTGGTGGGAGGAGATGAAAACTCGGAGTGGGGACAAAGTTTTTTCTCAAAAAAAAAACTGCATTGTAGTGGGACTTGGGGAGAACCAAACCACAGCCCCAGGCCCTGACACAGCTGCAGGCAGGTGTTCTAGTCACTCCACCATGGAAGTGGCTCAACAAAGCACTGCCTTGACAGTGTCCTTGATGTTCCTTCATGGCAGTCTACAGTGACAGGTGTAGCAGTTCTTACCACATGCTGAAACAACCCCTGTCACTGCAGTGCCATTCGCATGTCATACAGTGTGTTATTCCTTGCTCGGTTTTGTCTGTGCTATATTGACACGGTACGCATGGATCTACTCCCACAACCAATTATAATCATGCCCCCAGTTGTTGATCCTGCACTGTACCTGAACAGATTATGACATTCAACCCTGTTGAACCCCTCAGATATTTAAATTTTTTCTCTTTGGATTCTTTCTCACCACTGCAGCCACCCATTTGCTCAGTTAACCTCCCATCCCTGACTTGCACCTTTTCTGGCATTTACCTGCTTTCTACTACCCTGGACATTCTCCTTCTGGAGGGGTCAGCGAGCGTGGCTGGTCTCCCCTCTCTCAAACTATTCAGTTCCAGGAAGCAGTGACCAGTTGGCATATCAGGGGCCAGATAGTACCAGCAGCTTCATCTCACATGCCAGTAGGCTAATTTTCCTTCTTCACCAGTCCTCAGGGATGCCAAAAGCAAGGGCAGTTCACATCCCTACTTCCCACAGAGACAACTCAGACCACACCACCAGCTGCAATCACCAAGGTGCTGGTGCTGCAGCAGAGACTCTGAACCTCCCACCCCCAAGGAGGAAAACATCCTCTTTGATGCTTGGTCTTCTTCCCCTAACTGGACCACTAATGGCTCATTCCTATAGCAGAGTCACCAGCACTGTGAGCAGCAGTACTATTGCTGGGCGAACGGGCTGACCATTTAAAGGTTTTTATGTTGTCCCTCTCTACAGGCCTCCATTGAGTATATAGTCAAGCTGGCTGATTACTCCCCCTAACTTTCATTGCTGACCCTTCATCATCTTTGTAGCACACTTTTGGGCAGAATTTATACGGTCCATATCCTCTTTTCCAGGTGTGGGATAAACTGTGCACAATATATCAGGTGAGGCATTACCAAGGACCTACAGATGGGAAAAATACAGAAAAAGCTGGTGCATCTCAGACTTTTTAGTGGCAGTGCTGCTACAGGGGCTGGCTAACCCAGAAGCTAAAACAACACACAAGTTGATGCAGTGCACTCAAATTAGGAAATAAGAACAGCCACAAACTAAAGCAGTTTACCTATACCACGGTGCCCCAGCACTCCATGATGAAGCCTTACATGTTGAAGTAGTGAAACACCGTGGTGTAGGTGTTTCTGTTATTGTTAGTCTTTGCATAGGCTGTTTATAGCCAAATAAACATTAATCACCATGCAACTACTTTAATTTGTGGCTGTTCTTATTTCCTAATTTGAGTGTGCTGAATCCACCTTTGTGTCCCCCATAGAGGGGGCACAGTCTCTCTTTTCTCCTACTGGAGAATCCTTTCCCTATACACTGTAGTTCATCCTGTTTGCATTTCTCAGTGTCCTTATGAACTGGGCAGTTCAACTGAGACTATCCCTAATGATGACCCCCTTTCTTCAGTGGTCAGACTAATTTTTTTCACCCCCAATTATATTCTGTCCTTGTGTTTCCTTGTCTACAGTATGTGCACAACTTTGTACTTCTTAGCATTACACTATAACTGTCACTCGGTCCTTGGACTACCTCTACAGTTTTTTTCCAGACTCTTTCTTTATGTTCCTAGTCCTCTCACTTCAAGGGTGCAGTTTTTATGCAGTGGGTAGTACATAACTGCTGCACAGTATCAAGTGTTCAATATCCATACCATGACAGGTAGGTAGATGATATGCGTGTGGTACCTGTTGAGCAATTTCTGCAGGGTGTCAAGTTTGGTTATTCATGCAGCATCATGGACACAATTCTTTCATGTTATGGGGGTCCAGTTTTCATGTGGCATCAAGTTACAGTTTCCACATGAAGTGCACAATTTCCATGTGGCACGGGGTGTGCAATTTATGGGCAGCATTAGGTATACAATTTAAGTCACATGAGGTGTGCAAGATTTGCATGACAGTGGGGGTGCAATTTACTTGTGACATGATGAGTGTGATTCTTTCACATCATTGGGTACTAAATGTTTCAGTGGTGATCACTGTGCAAAATCCACACAACTTCAAGCAGTTTTTACAGCTCATAAAGACTGCAATTTCCAGGTGATGGCTAGGTGTAATTTTCAAGAAGAGCTGGTATATAATTTTCACACCACTTTGGGTTTGGAATCTGCATATTGCACCAGTCATACAATGTTCCTGCTGCAATAGGTGTACAATTCATATGCAGCATCGCATATGCAATTTCCAGTTTTGGGTATGCATTTAACACACAGTGATGGGTGCAAAATATCCACATAGCTACAAGTGTACAATTTTCATGCAGTATCTGGGGCACAAATGCTATGCAGTTTCTATCAGGTTTTCAGTATCTACACCCATCAAGAAAGCAATATCTGCATGGTGTCAGTTGTACAATTCCTGCACGGTGTCAATTGCACCATTTTTGTACCATGTCATAAGCGCAATTTGTGTACAACATTTATTTATATATTTAAGAATTTTACTAGGAAGGCATACTGAGTGGAGATACCACTTGATTCCAGATGCATCCTGGGGGAAGGGGGAGAGGAGTAAAATACAGATGATGAATAATTGTTCAGGTATACAGATTATGCAATGCAGATATAACATTGTATGCATAGGTTAATGGATAGCAGAGCTTGCATGTCTGTGAGCACCAAGGTATACTTAACAACATTACAGAGCAAGGTTGCACAATGTAGTAGAGCTGAATTGCAGATTAGATAACAGATATCCCTACATTGGGGCCCTAAATTTTGCAGTTCATGAATGGGTCAATGTCAAGGCAGTGACAGTTGCACAATTTTCATGCAGCATCAAAGCCACACATTTGGGGCATTATCAGGTATCTAATATCTGCATGGTGATAGGCACTCAATTTCAAATGTTCTTAGGTGCACCATTTCCAAATGGCATTGGGTGCACTTAATTTTCATGCTGCCAGGTGCACAATTTCTGGGTGGTGTTTAATTGCAATCTCCATACTGTACATCAGGTGAGAACATTTTGTGTGACTTATTTGTTAAATGTCTGAGAGGTATTGAGGAACAATTTGTTGGTTGAGTTGGTGTTCAAGTTTCGTGCCACATATGTCATGCAACTTTCATACTGCATGAGTTGAGCATTTTGCATGCTGCATGAGCTGCACATGTTTTGTATCAAATCAGTTATAAAAGGCATGTGCCATATTGATTGTGCAGTTTTCATGCTGTGCTAGGCGCACGATATTTGCACCATGTTGGTTACTCTTATTCAATGCATTGATCATGCTATTGTTTCTCTACATCAGTTGTACAAAGCAATTGGGTATGAAAATTTATTTTTTTGGAAATCAAATTTTATTAATTTCTTAAATACAAACATATGTCAACATAATAAAGGAAGTGATCATATAACAACTCTGTTTATAAAAGGATAAGAAAAATAGTACTTAGACTAAATATATAATATTAAAATTCCAACAGCAATACATTTGATTTTCTATATTCTTACACTATTAAAGCTGCATGTTTGGGGGACAAAAGTAAAATGACTGTACAAATGTTGAATAGCTTTATGGTTAGAAGTAAAAAAAAAATGACTGTATCCTGTACTAAAGAATAACACAGGTACCTGGAATTGTTAGTATTGAGATTACCTTATAAATACTCATACAACAGAACTGTTAAGAAATGGTTCCCAGATGTCTAAAAACTTGTCTATCCTATTAGCATTCACATATGACACTCTTTCATAAGTTGCTCTGATAGGTCTTGAAGCCATTCTTTGAATAATGGAGTTTCCGTACTGGACCAATGTCTGAGAAAGACATTTTTTTTGCGTTTGGGTGTGTAAATTCTTCATGGTGTTGGTGCACAGTCTATGCATGGTAGTACATGAGCAGGGCACTATTCCAATGACATGAAATATTAAATTTTTGTGCAGTTTCTGTAGCATGAAATTCATGAAGCATCATGTGTACCATATCTGCACCAAATCAGGTAACCAATATTCTCACAGGTCAGATGTGCAATTTCTGTGTAGCAATGGGTGAAAAAATATCCAATGTCGTGTGCAATTTTTGCATGCCATTGTGCTCACAGTTTTACATACAGTGGGTCATACAATTTCTGGGCAGCATTAGTTGTGCAATTTTTGCACTGCATCTAGGGCACAATTTCCATGTGCCATAAGGTATACAATCTCCACACATGGTGGGTGAACAATTTATTTGCAGTGTTGGGTGCACAGTTTCTGAGTGATGCTGAGTGCACATTTTCTGCACAGTGTCAGGTGCACAATATTTGTATGTAGCTGGGTGTGCAATATCAACACATCATCAGAAGCACAATTTCCATGTTGTATCAGGAGCACATTCTCAATTATCTGGTACACAGTTTGAGGGAGGCATTGAGTACACAATATCCATACAGGCTTGTGGAGCAATTTTTGCTACTGATTGGATCCAACATTTTTGGATGTCATTAGGGCACAGATCTTCAAGTGGAGTTGGTGCTCAATTTTCATGCTACATTGGGTTTTCAATTCTTTTGCTATGGTGGATGAACAAGGTTTGCAAAGTTAGGTGGCTTAATTTCTGCACCATGTTAATTGCAGTTTTTTTTTAATGAGACAATTATACCATTCCTGCATCTTGTCACTTGCATGATTTTTGTGCATAGTGAGATTCACATGGCACCAGATGTGCAATTTTTATGTCACATTGCACATACACATTTTGAATGGTGATGGGTTAATTCCCTGTAAGAAATTTACAAATAAGACCAGCAATTTCTGGTTGTAATTCACAGTTGTGACATCTGGAATCGCATAAGTCACAATGATGATGATAGAACTGCAGTCTACATCTTTTTTTGAATGTCTGTTTAGCTTAGATTGTATAAGCATTCCACTTTCTCTGAAATATTCTGAGGTAAATAATGTCAGTTTGATTTACATTCTCATGACAAAAAAATAATTTTTTCATTTGTGACTGTTCTAAACTCTATAAATTGTATTTAACCTTATTGTATATTATACAGTACAAAATAAAAAGTAGTCAAACTGTAAACTGCAAGGCTATAATTCCATCTGCTGTCATTTACAAATAGAGATGTTGCAAAGTTTTACTTCATGTATGAAGTTTTGGTGGATTCGTAAAATCTGTTTCCCCGAAACATTTCACAAAATTGCCTTGCCAGTGGAAACTTTGCCAAATGCTTCATATTTGCTTTGGGATTTTTTTAAAGTGCAAATTGCACTTAAAAAAAAAACAAAGCAAGCCACCCCCTCCAGCTGGCAGCCTGACTTCCCTTTCTGGTGTCTAGTGGCGCCCCCACAATCCCCCACACTGTTAAATTAGTGCCCCCCACCCTGCTTCCCATTGCATCCACATTTCACATGCAAAGTAATACACACATAAAAAAATATATATATCTTCCCTGGTGTCTAGTGCCCTCCACCACTGCTGATTGCAGGCCCACCCCCTCCCTAAGTTGCCATGATTGTTAAAGTCTGGTGGCCATCCCACCCTGACCCGGCCAGCCATATCCTCCATAATGATAAAAAATAAATAATTTAATCCCTGGTGTCTAGTGGACTCCTCACCCCCCACCCTGTCGGGTAGTGGACCCCATCCTGCACCCCCTCAAACCCAACCCCATGTGGGCCACTGGCACAGACCTCCCATGGCCAGAAATCTGACTGAGCTCAATGAATGAGAATGTGCTTTTACAAGCATGCACTCATTCAGTGACAGCTTCCTGTCATAAGTGACAGTTTTCAGGGGTAAAGAAGGGCAGGGGGCTTCTCTGGTTGCCCACGGGGGGTGGGATGGGGGAATAGTGCTGTGGACCCAGGAGGGGTCCACAACACCATTCTCCTCCATCCCACCATCCCCACTGGTGACTGTAGAAGCCCACTGCCCTTCTTTACAGCCCAGAAAACCATTACAGATGACTGGGAGCTGTCAATGAATGAGTGCATGCTTGTACAAGCACTCATTCATTCACTGAGCTCAGTCAGGCTGCCAGTCATGAAGGTGAGTGGAGGGCTGTTCTGGTGGCCCACTCGGGATCAGGTTTGAGGGTGCAGGGTGGGGGCCACTACTTGACAGGGTGGGTGGTCCACTAGACACCAGAGATTAAATTATGTATTTATTATTATTATGGAGGAAATAGCCAGCAGGGTCAGGGTGGGATGGGTACCAGACTTGAATGGTCACAGTAACTGGAAGCAGGAGGTGGGCCTGTGATCAGCAGCGGGGGAGGCACTAGACACCAGGGAAGATATATATACATATTTTTTTATGTGTGTATTACTTTGCATGTGGAATGTGGATGCAATGGGCAGCAGGGTGAGGAGGCACTAATTTAACAGTGTGGGGGATCATGGGTGGGGCCACTAGACACCAAGGATTTATATTGTGGGGTGGCATGGGCAAAGTCTCTGACTGTGTGGAGTGTGGAATTTTGCAGGTGAAATTCCGCACTTCGCCTTTGATCCTGCAGTCTGCGACCTGCAGATTTTGTGCATTGCACTTCGCGGACTGAGTTCAATGAACAAATTTTTTTGTGGATAGAAGTTTGTGTACTTTGCACATCTCTATTTACAAACAATGCCAGCTTTTGATGTCACAGAACACCTTGAGGTATTTATTGCCTTGAAATCCACCGATGCCAGAAATTCAGTCAACACATCACATGACAAGGGCAACAATTTTGGTGGCACATTCCTATTGCACTTCATCTACAGTAGATTAACACTGTTCTTTTTTGGGGGGGATGAGTTGGCAATACATTGCTCAGGAGATGTTGGCCAACTAACTAGTGGCTAATATTAAATTTCACATGAACTGTACTGTGTGTATCCATCTATCTGTCTACTTGAGATGGACCCTGCATCACCACTTTGCTCTGTGTAGCTTTTGCAACGAAGTAAAAAGAAAAACCCGCAAGAATTAGCTTTTGCCAAGAGTAAAATTTACATAAAAATTAACCCATGAATAAAGGTGACACTGTGGAGCCCAGCATTCTTGACTCTGTCAGCTATGCAAAGTGTAATGGCAGCATGTGAAAAAGAAAGAAACCCCCATCACACTCATACTTGTTAACACCCCATTTCCCCACCCCCCACAGTCCCAGTTAATGAAAACAATATCTCCATTCCCACCAACTCAGTAGGCATCCCAAATCCCACACTCCTCCCTCCACAGTCTCAGAAACATTCCAATTTTTAACAAGTTAGCCCCTCTTGTGCAACACAACTTAGCATCCAAAATCCACTCTCCCATTCAACAGTTCTAATAATAACTACAGTAACTAAATACCCACTTCTCCCCAATCCACTTAGCAACTGAAAAACCCTTCCCCCTTTAGATGCACTGACCTAAAAAACAAGCATTTGTCAATGCTGGATGTTCACCACTGGTATAAAAGTCCTGGGGTACCAGATGCTTTGGTGTGCACTTTGTGGCTTATGTATAACAAAAGTCATGAGGCTGCATTTGAAAATTTGAACGCAGGCTCATGACTGTGTTTTGTTTTTTAACTTGTTTACTCCAAATTTTTAACATAGCCTTTTTATGACCCCACCTGATGAACAAGTGCAGAGAAAATGTTCAACTACTGCCTGAAAGGTGAGTTCATGCAGGGACTGTAAAATCACTTTTCAGGATGCAAAAACACATTTTGGCCAGGATGAAAAATGACAATCATCCCATTCATGAGGTGTTGAGAAAAAATAGCTATGTTAAAAATTTGGGGGGAAAATATTAAACATTACCAAAGTTACAAGCCTGCATTAGCAAAGTTCAACATAGGCTAATAACTTTTTTTTTTATATTTTTATGCCGGATTTCCAACATAACCTTTTTATGACCTCACCTCATGAACAAGGACAAAGAAAATTTTCAACTCCTGCCGAAAAGGTAATTTCATGTAGCGATCGTGAAATCACCTTTTGGGACAGATTTGCCTAATTTCATTGCAATTGCTCATGAGGTGGAGTCCCAAAAATGGCATGTGGAAAATTTGGGGCAAAAATACTCAAAAATGGCCAAGTTATGCCACTAACCTCAAAACCCCATTGAAATACATTAAACCGCATACCTGATTTCCTCAGTTCGTGGCCTGGCTTTGAAGAGTAAAGACATGTCTGCAGTCCACAGAGGATTATGGTGTTGGACCCCTGGTGAGTAAGTAATGGCTTTGGGGGGGTGTAGTGGTGGCTGATGAGTAGGAGGGTTGGGTGGGGGAACTAACGGCACAACAGACATCTATGGATGTTTTTCTTTATTACAAGGTAAAAAAAAAAGATGAAGGACCCTTTTGTTTATTTTGGATGGCGACAGTGACACTGGAGGATTGGGCATCCCCCAGTGTCAGTGATATGTTTGTGGGGGGGGGTTGCTGAGAAGGAGAGTCAGGTGGGTGAGACAGTTAAAGGGGCAGCAGCAACAGCCATTGATGGATGGTTTTTGCTTTTTACAGGATAGCTATATAAAGCATGAAACAGGGGCTTATACACTGTCAACCCCTATAACTTAAAATTAATGTTTCCTTGTTTCCTAATGTAATCAGATTCATAGCTCGATGCAAAATGTCACTGTTATTTTTTTTCTGCAAAGGAATGGTTACAGTCAAATAATAAGGCAAAATTCAACTCACAGACTGTCCGGTGTTACCACACAGTACCAGAGTTTTGTTTATATGTCTGTAACACAGTCTGCCTGCACATATTACAGAGCTGACTGTGTGCATGATCCTGATGCATTTCTGAGCATCAATGGCAAGAGGCATCCCTAGTACGAGCATACATACCTGCTTGGCAAGCAGAGTACCTGGCTGAAATATTTCACTGAGGCAACTGATATATGCATAAAGTATAAGACATGCTAGATATTACAATAATCGGACACACTTTTTGAGCTATGGTTTTATCTTTTGAACTGTAAAAAGTGAGCTATCATTCTGACCACGGCTGATGTGTCAGCACAACTTAGCACAATTCAGTCAGAAACTGTAAAACTGCAAATCATACAAAGAAAAAAACACTTTGTATGATTTGTAGCTTTACAGATTGTGCTCAGAATGATAGCTCAATGTGGGGGTGGTGAGTGTTGAGAGGGAGGGTCAGGAAGGGGGTACAGTTACAGGGCACCAACAACAGACATTGATGGATGGTTTTCTGTGTTATAGCTGATGCCTGCAATGCTATGGGGCTCTTCTTGGATCTTTGAAATTCCATAGCAGGCTGATTATGACAGATCAGCTTGTTGGGTGGCGTACATCAAAGGAAAGAGCACAGCCATGATGGGTCAGCTTTTCCTTTTCATGTACAGGACATTTCTGCCCAGCAAGCCAAAACCTTGTCATGAACATCCTGGCTGACGATAGGTGTGGCACTGACACACCCCTCACAGACCACTCTGCATTGGACTGACAGTGTCACACCCCTCTAAAGGCACTCTCATATCAAGATGTTTGCTTGTGTGTGTGTGCAGGGTGAACATAAAAACAATTCTGCTCCCAGAGATGGCAGTCAGCACAGTTCTCTTAACACAACCTAGGCAAAAGGACATTCAAATACACTTTTGTCCTCATTCATTTGAACAGTGAGCAGCTGAGGTACAGTAGTGTGAGGATGGCTACACTTGTCTCTGTGGACAGAAAACTCCTTTTTTATGTCAGTGCACCAAAGTAAAAAGGGAGGGAAAAGCTGGGTTGCTAAGTGAGGTTGGGGAAGGGAGGCGATTAAAAAATGAATATTTCTGGGTTTGTGAAGGAAGAAGGGTGAGATTTTGAATACAAAATGAGTTGAGGACAGGGATGTTATTTTCTTTTCTTTTCTGGGACTACTGCAGAGTAGGGGGAGATGTGTTGCTACAAGAGTGGGGGGAAAAGGTTTTTGTCTCTTTTTTTCTTTTCAGCAATTTGGCAACAGGGTCCATTGCATCTGGAATGGGTCCTCTGAGGAAATTATGTAAAATTTCAACTTTGCCAAGGTTTTCAGCAATGCCAAATTTGTTAGCACTTCACCTGATCTTTCATGAAGGGTGAAGTATCGTTCTGTCTGTCTGTCTAATCTAATTTATAGATGTAGCAGTGAAATAGTAACCTCAGTGTGGCCTTTAACCCAGGCCAGTGGGCATGTGACAAAGCTGAGGGGGTTTAAGAGGGACATGAAGAAATACTACTTTACTGCAAGAGCTGTAGACACCTGGAACTGACTGCCAGTGCAAGTGGTGGAGGCAAACACAGTATCAGGCTTCAAGCATGCATGGAACAGACATAGGAGAATATTAGTAAATGGGCAAAGAGGAGGGAGGGTAACTGGAGATCCTTTGGACCTATGGAGACAGACTAGGCAGAGATCATCTGGACAGCCTTGGTAGGCAAAGTGGCCAATGTCTACTGACAAATTTTATGTTTCTATGTTTCTAACTTCTGTAACAGGAAGAGTGGAACTTCCTGTGTTTTTCATCAGAAAGGTAAATCATTCAGCTAACCTGTGTTTCCTTAATCTGTAATCTAGTCATGATTAAAGAGCTACTGATGCCTAAAAAAACTTTTGAAAACATAATAATTAGGTACAATTCAGCTTCCATTCCATATATATATTCTAAAGATTCCTCCTCTCCAGTATTTATTACTAAGAACATTTGCATGAATAAATTACCTTTATTCCTCAGGGTTCATCTGTCTCTATAGCTAACTCCTTACTTCAAGTCATAGGCCTCTGTTGTGACATCACAGTCTGTTGCCATGGGAGTGACTGTGATGTCACAAGCAGTGCATTAGGACCTCAGATAGGGAGAAAGCAACAGGAAAAGATGAACTCTTCAGGAGCAAAGATTCTGTTTTCATTCTGATGACCTCAGTAATAAATAATGGGTAGGAGGAATACAGAACTAAAGTGACATACAAGCTGGACTATGTCTAAATATTATGTTTTCTTAATGTTCTTCTGAAGGTGTCAGCTGATCTTTAAAAGCAGCCATCTACAGATAATTCTGATTGATACCTGTTAATTAGAGTTCTAAGCAGTTGTTATAATGTATATTGGATGATTCTATGCTAATAAGCTGGCTAGGTATAGTATAGGAGAATGGGGTGAGTGTTAGGGTTGATGACCCCAATGCTACCCCCCTGATGCTTCTTGGTCTACACAGGGTAGCGGTGGGGTGTTAGGGTGAAACCCTAACACCACATTTCCCTAATTTTGTTGTGGCAGCCTAACTAATGCATTAACAACATTTTTTGCAATTTATTTCCCTCCTTTGGACCCTGTACTCCCATTCCTCCATTGAGCTGGTGCAACAGTATTCTTATTTTATGGTGTGAGCTCAAGGTCCTTCAGACCCTGTGCTCCCATCCCTCCATTGAGATAGTACAACAATATTTTTATTTTACAGTGGAAGTGCAGGGTTCTTCAGACCCTGTGCTCCCATCCCTCCAATGTGATAGTATTTGCAGTGGGACCCAGTGCTGAAAATTTTCAAATTCCCACCAAAACATAATTCTGCCCAACCGCAATGCCATTCTGTGCCACAGTTGTGAAAACACATTTTGGGCAGGATTTGAAAAATAACAGCTGTGACACAAATGAGATGAGGTAATAAGAAGACTATGTTGAAAATATGAGGTGAAAATATTGAAACTTTTCAAAGTTACAAGCGTGCATAGTGTGATTATAACAAACGCCCATAATGCAGCCATTATTTGAAATTTTGACCCCACATTTTCAACATAGCCTTCTTATGACCCCACCTCATTAACAATATGACTGTTGTTACACAAATCCCACCAGAAAGGTGATTTCACCAACTGACCATAAAATCACCTTTCTGGCAAGAGTTACCTAATGGCATTTGTATTGTTCACGAGGTGGGGTCCCCAAAATTCCATGTTGAAAATTTTGGTCCAAAATCACTTAAATTGGCTGAATTATGAGTATAACTTGAAACCCCCCATTGAAATACATCGAAGCGCAGTTACCTTAGTTCATATCGCATTCGCTGGTTCCAGCAGCAAGACGTATCTTTGGTTGGTGGAGCGGATGTTGAACCTGGGACCTGTGGAGGTGAGTGAGGGTCTGTGGGGACATCATGGAGGGTGTCAGGAGGTGGGTGCACAGTGGGTGGTTGGGTGGGGGTTACTGGCATGAGCAGCAATGACATTTTGTTTAATTTCAGCTCACAAACAAGCAAAAGACAATGAGGTATTTTTTTTAACAGTAGAAAAAATAAAAAAAAGGACTGACACGGGGGGATGCCACTGCCACCAGTTATTACTGTGGCAAGGGAGAGTGGGAGGTACCACTAGGCATCAGGGAATATCACCAGCAGCATTGTGATGTCCCTCTCTCCCAAAAGGAGTCTGGATATAAATAAAAATAATTAAAAAATATATACTCAAAACACAGGGTGGGGGTTGCCACTAGACACCAGTGATTTCCCCCTTCGGAGGGGGTCACATCAACAAAAATGTGAACAATGCAACAAAATGGGGAAAAAAAACAATTTTACAACCAGATGGCTGGACACAGAATCCTAGTTTGTCACTCGATTTCCTTGTATGCCATCTAGTGGCGAACAAAGAAATCAGCTGATAAACAAGGATTCCTAGTCTGGTTATCTGACCTAAATTTTCATGACCAGATGGCCAGACAGGGAATTCTTGTTCATCAGAACAATTCCTTGTTCTCTGAACAAGGAAATTGGTTGACTAAAAAGGATTCCTGGTCTGGCCATCTGGTCGTGAAAATTTCAGACTACATGGCCAGACCGAGAATCCTTGTTCATCAGCTGATTTCCTTGTTCATCAGTGGCAAAATAAGTCCCATGAACATGAAATTTAGCAAGTGATGAACAAAGAATTAAAACTATGAAAAACAAACTTTCTAGGAGCATACAAATGTGGAAAAGCATAAAACAGAGCTAATCAACTCCTGGTGAGCAAAAATCATACATAAATGTGGCAAACAGACATCCCTGGGCAGAGATATCAGAGTTTTGGGGCGGCAAAATCAAGAAACATGATGACAGCTCATAAACAAAGATTTTTTTCTGGCGAGTAAGGATTAGCAAATTGCGAACAAGGATTGGCCCCTCACAAACAAGGATCCTTGTTTGTACCGTGCAGCTATCCTTTTTTTTGGGGGGGGGGAGATCTTTTTCTTAATTTTAATTTTGCACAATTATACTTAACAGCTGGGTCAACAATTTTCCATTAGTCCACTATATCAAAGGATAGTATCATTTATATTGTATACTATATTTCCATAACAAATAATAGTATAAGAAATTTTAAGAGGTATCATAAAAAGACTATATCCAAGGACAGTGAAGGGTATTGCTTGCACTGATTTTGAATATTTATCAGAGGGTTTATAGACTAAAATCAGTTATTGACCATTGGGCTATTTCTTTGTTATAAAATTTCCACACTGAATCAAAGTCATAAAAGTATTTATAATTATAAAGTGACGTAAGGAAACGCTGTTTCCACTCGTGTTTGGGAAAAGGGGTAAGGCACGTATCACATTTCCAATTTTTTTGATATTAATCTCTTAATTGATATTAAGTTTGCTTTAAGAATTAATCTGTTTTCTGATTTTATCTCCTTGAAGCTATACATTTCCAAAACTGTAAATGTAGGATTGTTTCAGCGTGGAAATTGAAAACCAGTTTTATCAAGAATATCAAAAGCAGTAGCCCGCCAAGAAAAGCTTAACTTGCATTCCCAAAAAAACATGTAACATATCATCATTTTCAGCATTACAGTGCCAACATAAATCATTTAAATCTGCCTTCATTCTATATACTGCAGTCTATGGGGGTGTAATAGGCCCTGTTGAGTATCTTATATTGCATTACTCAATCTCTTGTAAGTTTATATTAAGAGATTGCATTACTGGCTAATGCCCATTGTTGATCTGTGCAATTATGTTTCAGCTCTTTATCCCATTTTTGAAAAGTAATTTTATAAAGTCCAGGGTAAGGTTTATGAAGGTTTCCAACTAACCAAGGAAAAAGCTTAATAGTTTTACTTTCTAGAGTTTTCAACAGGGCCTGTTCCAACCCCCCTTCCCCCATTATTAGGTGCCCCCTCTCCAATCTTTTGTAGTCTTTACTGTATAAACTGCTAAACTGATTAAAGTATAAATACTGATTATTGCTTAACTGAAAATTTTCCCTGAATTTATTCCAGGTTAATTTATTCCCCTTCTCAAAAAAGGTATTTCCATCTAATAATTCCCTTCTCTTCCCATGATTTATTTGACAATAACTTTCCTTCTAATTTGAAATTAGGATTATTTCATATTTAATTTTCAGGTGACAAATGCACCTCCTATTTAGTTCTACTTGTATATTTACTAGTCCCTTCAGCTATATTTTTGATAATTTTACTTTTAGCTTTCTGCAAACTCCTAGCTGAAGACAGTATTTGAGAAATGTCAATCTGTTCAATGAAAGTTTCATAAATTAAGTTGTTTATAAAATGTAGATTGGTACAGGGGTCCTAATCAAATGCCCATTTTGTAGCCATCTTCATTAAATAGGCTAGATGATATCATTCCATGTCTGGGCATGCTAGACCTCCTTGATCTTCAGGTAAATATATTTTTTGCCAGGCTATTCTGGCCAGTTTGTTGTTCCATATAATTTTTTTTAATTTCTCTATTTATTTGTTTGAACCAAGTATCTGGAATGGGTGTTACCACTGTTTGTAATCTGAACAATAAAAAGGGCACTGCCATCATTTGTATTATTTGAATTTTCCCCCACAGGGCTAATGTTATTTTCCCCCAAAATTGTAGTCTATCTTTTAGTGAGTTGAATAAATCTTTAAAATTCAAAGAGTACAGGTTAAGTTATTGTGTATATAAATTCCCAAATATGTCATACCATCTTTTTTATTAATAGCTTTTATATGTTGTAGTATATTGTTGGGATATTGACTATGATAAAAAATCATGTCTGTTTTGTTTTCATTTATTTTATAACCTGTTACTTTTGAAAACTTCTTTATTACTATTAGTAATTCTTGTATACTGTATTGAGGATTTTTCAGTATCAATAAAACATAATTTGCAAAAGAGTTTAATTTGGTCTCTTCATTACCTATTTTTACACCTTAAATGTTATCGGTTGATCTTATTTCATTTAGCAGAGGCTCTAATCCCAGTACAAATAAAAATGGCGATAACTGGCAACCTTGGCAGACCCTCCTATGGAACTCTATAGCATCCGAAAAATTCCCATTTAATTTTATTTATGTTAAGGGTTTTAAGTAAATGGTTTTAATATTTTGGATTCATTCAATTGGAATTTCATAACATTTTGATATTTTAAAGAGATAGGTCCACTCTAGCATGTCGAAGGCCTTGGTGGCATCCTGTGCCACCGAGGCCATCGACACACCAAAGTTTTCCAAGTATTCCATCAAAAATTTTATTTTTAATAGCCCAGATTGAATAGTTCAACAGGGAATAAATCCCATTTGATTGTTATGATTAATTTATTCAACAATCGAAGTATTCTGTTGTTAGGTATTTTTGCATATATTTTATAATCTATGTTCCGGATTGCTATAAGTCTATAATTTTTTTTATTTTGCTACTTTCCTTTCACTGTTTTAATATAGCAGAAGTATAAGCCTGAGATAAGGAATCAGGCATCCTATTCAGCCTTTGTATCTGATTAAAAAGTTTATGAAAAAAAGGGATAAATAATTATATCTTTAATTTCTTCTTCAGAAATAGGTAGGGACAGTACCTCTACTTCATGTTCCAATATTTTTTCTCAACAAATTTTTCTTAGTACCTTAATTCTTTCTGTGATGGAGAACAATCTGAGGCATATTAAATAGCACAGAATTTTTGAAATTCTGTTAAGATCTTTTTTTGTTCAGTCAAGATATGACTCTCTGCATTTTGCATTGAAATTATTTCTGATTTTTCATTTTTGAGGGGCTTGAAGCCTTTTGGCCCAAACCCTGCCTATTACTTCACTGTTTGTTTTGTAATTCCTATTATACCTTTGCCAATTTTTCTTAATTTCTAAATATTCTGTTGTTTCAATTTCCTTAGTTCTTTCAACTCATTTTCTTTAGTGGAATCTCCACCTTTAACTGTTAATTCTAAGTTTTTAAGTTTAGATTCTACCTCCTTCTTTAGTTTTTAGTCCCTGTTTACTCATCCATGATGCTTCTGAAATTATGGCCCCTCTTACTGTTACTTTAAAAGCATCCCAGTAGGCTATAATATTCCTCTCACCAACATTGTTATCGACCATGAATTATTCCATGACCTGAGAAATCTTTCTCTGAAAGGTTTCATTTTCTAATAATTTATTGTTTAGTCTCCATAAACCCTTATTTTTATTGTGGTTTGTGTCCAGGAAAATGTTATAGGTCACTGGGCTATGATCTGAAATGAGCCTTGTTTCTATATTAGCAGTACTCCCAAGACATTCTACTAATAGTTCTCTTGAAATAAAAATATAGTCCAGTCTGGAGTGAGTGCATATCATGGCTAGCTGAGTAGTAGGTATAATCTTTACTTCCTCCATTTAATTCCCTCCATATATCCACTAAATTGTTTGAGTCTAGAAAATGTTGTAATATTCTTGTTTTATATTTGTCCCAGTTGCTCTCTCTTAAAGTTGTACTGTGCAGCTATCCTGAAAAATAAAAATCCTATTGAAAAATAATGGGAAATTAAAAATGTTATAACTTTTGAACAGATTACTATTTTTTCACTAAATAAATGCTGGGCTGTTCTGTGACCCAAGCTTTTTCTACCATTGAATTTTAGACCAAACTTCCACACTGTCTCAGTGCAGCACGATGAGAAAAAAACTGCAAAAAGTGGTGAATTTTAAAATTATTTTACTATCTGGTTCTCAGAATCTGCAAATCAGATCAGAACAAAACATGGCACATCAAGAGAGCTACATCAGGAGACCAAGCATACAAATTGTCATGCAAATCCATTGAACGGTTACAAATTTATTAAAGTGCAACATTTCAGGTTAAACATAAAAACTGCTGCTCAACCCTAACTGGTATCCTGTGATAAGGGCATCTGCTATTAAGCATTTACAAAAAGGGTGACTCAATAGCGGTGCCTGTTCACAGGGTTACTGGACAGAGGTGAATACAGCTACAGTGACATCCTGTCACTATATGTACATGCCTGCGGGGGGAGCGACCACGCCATACAACGAGTGGAAGGGGAGGGAGGGTTTGTGAGGCATAGTGCGGCAGTGGGTTGCTGAGCTGGCCCTGTGGTGTGGTGGGAGTGTGTCAGGCTAGGGTTGTGAGAGTGCCGGGTTCAGATCCAAGCACACGTTCGTTTTGTTGCTCGCCAGGCTTAAATTGTTTTTTCTGGTTTTGCATACTCCAACATGCACCCCCCCCCGGAGCTGAGAATCCTTTAGTAGGGGGAGTGGTGGGCACAGCTCCCTGCATAAACAAAAAAGAAACAAGTCCCTGGTGCCCTTTTGCTGTGCACTAGGAATGTACATCACTGAAACTGATTTTCAATGATATACACTTGACCTAACAGTAATCTCTTTTCTGTGATCACCGTTATCACATAGAACCACCCTAACTACAGGGACACGATAGCATGGCTGGTTGCTTGACTGACCTGGCTGTAATGAATGAGTGCATGCTTGTACAAGCACACACTCATTCATTCACCATACAGACACACTCCAGCTTATTCATTGTGCTTTCTTTGGGGGTGCAGACAAAAGCAGAGGTTTGTTCCAGTCCTGGTGGGGGAATGGGATGGGGGGAACTGCATCATGGACCTAGGGTCCATGGCACCATTTTCCCCATCCTGACCCTCCCACCGGGACCAGAACAACTGTTCCCTTTTGTCTGCACCCCCCACAGAAAGCTCAATGAATGAGCTGGATCTTCATAAATGAATGAGCATGAAACACATGTTCATTCATTTCAGCCAGGTCAGTCGGGCGGCAAGCAATGGTGGAGAGTGGAGGGCTGTACTGGTTGCCTACTTGGGGTCCATGTGGGGGGGTGAGGGGTGGTTAATTTGATGGAGGGGCACTCTCTTACTGAGTGTGGGGGGTTGGGGGGTCCACTAGAAACCAAGGATTTTATTAATAATTAATAACACACATATATATATATATATATATATATATATATATATATTATTTTTTTTTTAAACTGATGACAGCGATCGGTAGGTGGTGGCAGGAACCACTAGACATCAGGGATTTTAATAAATAAATACATGCTTTTTAAACTGGGGCTGGTGATTGGTAGAGGGGGACCACTAGACACCAGAGATTTTAGTTATAAACATATATATATATATATATATATTTATTTAAACTGGGTAACGGCGATCAGTAGGTGGTGGGGACCACCAGACACCAGGGACAGATCGGGGTGGTGTTGGGGAATTCCCATTTGTAACCTCTACTTACTTTGTTTTTTTAAGTGCAATTTGCAACATGATCAAGGTCCTACCAGGAGTCAGTGACTGTGGAGGGATTCAAATCATTGATTGCTAGTTTCATAGGTCACAGTGCTTAACCCACAGCTTTTCCTACACTATCATAAAGAAACTGTTATAGTTGTGATATAAAGCAGATTTGAAACAATCCACTTACCACATGCTTTCTGAGGACAGCAGGTTTTGTCATCAGCCAAAAACACAGTCATCTCATCTGCTTTGCATTGTGGTTCCTCAGCCTCTGAGCAGTTGTATTCCACTGGAATAATAGTGTCATTGTCACATGTGTATAAGCAGCACCCATCCAATGACGCTTTCCATATCTCCCCAGATGCACGTGGTATTCCAGAACTGTCAGTACAGGCTGTTACATTTCAAAGTTGGTAGAAATGAGTTACTATTACAAAAAACATAATGTCAGTGCACATTTATACAAAAAAAGTATTGGAGTCTAAGTCGCAAGGCCACAGTGTTTTGTGAATGGTATTGTAGGCCAGCTGCATTGCAACCCCCATCATTTATTAATTAATGCTTTATTTCTCAGTTGTGGCCACACAGGCAGGTCAGTGTTAATGACAGCACACACTACATGTGGTTTTAAAATATGCAAAACTCATATACAAGAAAAATTACATAAAGGTTGTCATCTTCCTTTACCATCAGTATCTTTAAATGTCTGCCTCTTAAAATAATTCATGAGATGTAGTCAAGATTTGTGCTAAACCAGAGCACTGTTCCCATTCTTGTTATATATTTCTTTATGCAAAAACTCAGAATATAGAGCTATAGTACTTATTAAATAATTCTTCTGTTTACCTGTAATGTAAACTCTATTTAGAATTCATACACATTTTAATAAAATTAAAATAGAAATAATTCATACACATTTTAATAAAACTAAATTTGAAATGGAAACAAGGATTTCAATCAAATATTGGTTCAGCCATCATGAAATTGTTATTGTATATTTATAGAAAAATTGGTATTCATATATTGTTCCAAGAGTCAGAGGGTTCTAATCACTGGCATTAGCAGTTACTATACAGATAACATTGTATTTTCAAAGCACACATAGACAAAAGGGATAACAACTCCAAACTAAACAGTACCTGCCTATACAGTGGCGGATCACCTTCAAAGTAGGTCTTATGACTTGCAAAGCCCTACATGGATCGGGCCCTGATTACTTGAAAGAGCTCCTGGTTCCTTACACCCCTTTGTGACAGCTCTGCTCGGCTGATGAGGGGTTGCTAGAGATTTCGAGGGTTAACCTAAAGTCATCTGGTGCGCGGGCCTTTGGGTTTGTGGCACCTACCCTCTGGAATTCTCTGCCCCATCAGCTTCGGGAGTGCAGGACAGTGAGAAGTTTTAAGCAGGCACTTAAGACTTTTTTATGGGGGAAAGCATTTTCTGTACCATCTTGATTTTATATTATGTGTGTTGTGTTTTATTTTTATGTGAATTGTACAGCACCTTGAAATTCAAAAGGCGCTTATACAAATAAATTTTATTTTATTATTTTTTGCATCTCTTCAGATGTTATGTAATATTTACCAATTTTGTTTCTATTACTCTGAAAAAATGTGTAACTCTAGCAAAAAAAAGTGTAATTTTTAGCAAAAAAATATGTATTCTATTTTTGCATTGTATTCTTTTTTCATACTTTAAAGTAATTTTGTTATACTTCTATCTGATGATATTTTTATTGAGTGCCCTAGCAATGCTTAGCTATGTTTTGTTAAGCTCAGACCCTTAAAACATCAAAGGCATACCTCTGTAGCACTGAAGTCATGGTTTTCCCATACAAAATGAATCTATGTCAAAATTGATAGAATAAACTGTGAAGTCCTCACCTATAATAACACCAGAATGGCTGACAAGTGGTTGATCAGGTGTTACCATATATCAGGATGTCATTGTTCATTCATTCAGAAACAGAACACTTAAGAGTGAGCATGCGTGCTCCGGTGTGTGATTGTTTTCTTTTTGTACATGTTTTTCCTATCTAGTATCCTTTATATTATTTTGGAGGGAAGGAGGTTGGGTGCTAGATGATTTTGGGATGGGGGTTATGGTGCCTATTTTTTATGGCTGCATGGGTAGAGTCCTGCAGACATTTTGCTAAAAGAGTGAAAAGGGTTTCTAGAAACATGTGACCGGATACCTTAGCTCTTTGCTTCCATAGTGCTGTGGTCCCATGTCCACAGTGTTGCCATTAGTGTTAGTAGGTTAGTTATCTGCCTGCCCCCCTCCATGGGCCACACAACCCCCTGCCCCGTGTGGGCACTGTTTTGTTTCTGCCCATCACTTCTGCAGTTAGGGGTGAAAGAAAAGAGCCTGACAGGCCCAAGATGACTGCCGTGAACTCACTGGCCATGCGCAAGTGGGGAAAATGCTGTTCCGTGGAATATTATTCCACAGATCTCAATATTTTCCATGGAAACAGTTGCAGAATGATTTTCAAATGAAAAATGCTGTTCTGCATAATATTATTCTGTGGATCGCAGCAGGCAGAATTCTGCAGAAGAACTAGCTAAATTCTGGTGAAAATTCCACTGGCAGAATGTTTTTTCTACACTAATTTCACGGGAGGAATTCTGCATTTTGCACAGCCCTGCTGTTTGCCTCTTTTCTATTTTGCATTTCTCTTTCCCTCACTCCCCAGTCTCCTTTTCTTCATTTCAGCTCCCCCAACCCACCTTCTTGCTTCCCTACTTTGTTTTTCTATTTTAGCTACCTCCCTTTCTGTATTTGAACCTCTCAGTTCTGCCTCTTCTTTTGCCCTCACTTTTCCTTAGAGCTCAAGTTTGAGCCCTACCATGAGGGATTTAACATTTGCATTTCATTAACTCTTCCCAGTGTGCTCTCCTTCTGTTTACTATGCTTTCCTATGTTTGTGCTGCTAGTAGGCTTCACTTGCAAGTAAACCTTGAAATCTTTTATCTGTTAGCATGTTTACCAGTAAAGACCATAAGAGAGCACCTTCCATACTCGACATTGATGGCACCCCAACCCTGGACCCAGTGACCATAGCCAACACCTTTAACAATGCCTTCATGGATCTCAGCAGTGCCCCCCCCCCAATTTCTTCACAGTATGTGCCTCCGATATCCCCCCGGTCAATGACGTTCAGTTACAAGCACCACCCCACTCCACCCCACCCCCTGAGATCACTAAACATAAGGCAAGAAGCTACATATGCAAAGTACTTGGAAAATCCAGATTCAGTGGGGACAATCTAGATCTCAAATGTATTGCCGTCACCTCTGAAGAAATTCTTACCCCTCTCACCAAGATTCTGAACCTCTCTCTAAGACTTGTCCAATTCCCCTAAAACTGGAAGCAGGCTCTTGTAACCCCGGTGCAGAAAAGTAGAGATAGGGCACAACACACCAACTACAGGCCAATCTCCATTCTACTGCTAGTATCAAAAGTAATAGAGCATATAATAGTGGATCAGCTTGTGGAATACCTGGATAAATACAATATTCAATGTCCCCAGCAACATGGTTTTGGAAAGGGCCATAGTACTACCACTGCACTACTAGAATTCACTGGGTTCATACATAACTTGCTTGACCAAGGTCATCTGGTTGGAGCTGCCTTCATCGACCTGACAAAGGCCTTTGATACATGAACCACTCACTGCTACTTAAGCAATTATCACACACAGGGATCTTGAATGAGGTGGTCCACTGGTTTAAAAGCCACTTAGAAGAATGCTCTCAGCAGGTCAAGATAACCAACATCCTCTCTGAAAGGAAGCCAGTCCACTCCAGAGTGCTTCAAGGATCATTACTGGGGAACCTTATTTCAGCATCTTTTTGAATAACCTCCCACGCGCCTGTCACTTACAGATTCTGCTCTACACAGACGATGCTGTGATCTACTCAAGTAACCCAGACCTTACGTTCCTCCAGGATAACCTTCAACACAGTTTCTCAGAAGTGAAAAAATGGTTTAGCTCTGAAAAACTGGTGCTAAATTATAAAAAGACCAAAGTGATGCTTTTTAACAGTGTCCACAGTAAGCATAAGTCCAAACTCCTGAGCATCACAA
Source organism: Neoceratodus forsteri (assembly GCA_016271365.2). Classification (NCBI taxonomy): domain Eukaryota; kingdom Metazoa; phylum Chordata; order Ceratodontiformes; family Ceratodontidae; genus Neoceratodus; species Neoceratodus forsteri. The sequence continues at coordinate 589,053,043 of CM028133.1, read as the reverse complement.
GCTACATTGGTACCCTGCTTGAACAAATCCACTCCTTTTAATATCTTGGGGTCTCTATAGATACTTCACTCACCTACTTGCAATGTGTAGATAACATAGCCCAAGCTGTCAACATAAGGATTGGTCTACTCTACTGGCACAAATGTAGCCTGACTCCAGAGGCACTAAGAAAGGCTATTTTCAGCTCTGTCATTTCCATCATTGACTGTGGGCTAGTTGTTTATAGCTCTGCCACTGCTTCATCCCTTGGCAGAATCACAGTTGCTCTTAATAAAGCATGCAGGCTCCTGACTCGAGCTGCCTGCCTCACACACACTTGTGACCTATATGCTCAAATCAGGTGGCTTCAATTATTCAGCTGGATCCAATACCTAACCTGCTTACTTTCCAAGAAGGCACACCTTGGATTACTACCTCCTGGGGTCCAGAAGCTCCTTAGCCCTTGTTTCAACATGCAACATACTCACAGTTCAGCAACCCAGGTCTTTACTCTTCCGAAATGCCAAACCACCCTAGATCAGCAGTCCTTCACTTATAAATCCCCCCATCTGGCTTAACTCACTGAGTAGGGACATCACTGCTGAATAAAACTTGGCTCTTTCAAAGGCAAACTTTGGCAGCATATACTAACAAACAGTATATGTGACTGGCACCCCTAGCAGCCTTCTACCCAAGTTATTTATGTTCTTATACCTCTCAGCACTTATCTCATACCACCCCATGTGCTACTCCTCTTACTCACACCCTTCTGCGCTCCTCCCCTGCTCCCCAGCACCTACCCTCCTCCAACTTGCTCTTTATCCCATGTCACCTCTTCCTGCAACTCTCTTCCTCTCTCCCCCACGATTCTTTCTCTTACCTACCCCTCCACCCCATATTTACTCACTCTCTCAGGTTTTGACAAGGCCTGACAGGCTGTCCCCTCTTCTGGCTCAACACTACCTCTTCTCCCTCTAATTATTTGTCTCCCTCTATCCTTCACCTGCATCTTCCCCCCACTCCTTTTCTGTGTCCTTCCCTTTCCTCTCATTCTTTTTCCCCTTTCATCCCCTCATCTCTCCTTCCCCTACCACCTACTGAGCAACTTCTTTCCCCTTTCCCCCTCCTGTTTTCTCTCTTCCACCTACATCTCACCCCCATCACCTACTCTCCCCACTTTTTGACAAGACCTTCCTTGCTGCCCACTCTTTTAGCCCTACTGTTACTGTATGTCTTGTAACATATAATGTTTCTTGTTGATTGATCTAGATGTATTAATCTTATAGCTTTTTGGTTTCCTATATTTACTTTTTGGTTTACCTTTCAGTTATTTACCTGTTTGTTTTTGTCCTACTATTACTGATGTGGAACCTTTATAAAATAGCTTTTATTGCTTAAAGTTATTGTAATCCAAAACTTTAATAAATAAAATACATTTTTGTACATCCATCTCCAGAATTTTAGTGAGTTTTACTGCTTTTTTGTTTTTTTCTCTTTTACATTGGATGTTTTTTAAACTTTTCATTGCATCCCTTTGTCTCTTTAGGTATATCACTGCATGCTGGGTGTCTTTTCTGCAAATGTAACTGCTGAAAAACTACTATGTATTATGTTCCTTGCTGTTTAGTGTAATGTACCTGTGCTGTATGCTACCCCATGTATTATTCCATGTAACTCCCCGGGTCACCCCTGAAAAAGGGACCTTCGGGGCCCAGCGGGCTTACCCAGTTATCAAAATGTAATAAATAAATCTATTAGGGTTGTACAGTTCCTTATAGACCTTCAAATAAATATGCATTAGATGTATTACCTGCATCATATAAATATGGTTCTCTAAGTCAGTTACCCTGCTCCGAGGAGGAAGACACATACCTACGCTCAAAGCATCAGGCTGCACTCTTTATTAAATGTTTCAGTTGCTAAGAGTTCAGCCTTTATTATTTTGCAACTGTTCTTGTGCCCTCACTGTGTGTTTGCTTTAGATGTTTTTTAGCACTCCCCAGTTATCATTAAATTGAATGGGGAACAGAGCACTGTGAGCCATTTCACAGCGGATATCTGCAAGTTACTCCTTAATGAAATTTACCAAAGAGCAATCACTTTATCTTTTCATGTGGGGGTAATACAAAGGTTTTGCATTTGTTATTTTCTACATAGTATATGTTTTTAATATATATATTTATTGTTTACTCTCTGGTTGCATATTGTACAACACTCTGAGTTTTTAGAAGGGTAATAAACCAAAAAAAAAAAACCTAAACCAAAGATACATATTTGAAAATGTAGTAGATGAGGAAAACAGATAGAAACATAGAATTACTGGCAGATAAGGACCACTTGGCCCACCCAATCTGCCCATTTTCCATATCTGCGGTATCAACACAGACCATATTTGATCTCTGGCTCTTTCTCCCTCTCCCTATTCCTTTCCACCAAGATTCTTTTATGCTTGTCCCATGCACTCTTGAACCTCACCATTGTTTTCACCCCCACCAACTCAGCTGGTAGGGTCTTCTAGGAATCCACCACTTTTTCTGTGAAGAATTACTTCCTCACTTAACTCCTGAATCTACCCCCATCAACTTCATGGCATGTCTCCTTGTTGCTGAGTACCCTTTTTTCTGAAAAAATACTTTCCTCTTGTACCTTATTCACCCCCATGAAATATTTAAAGGTCTCTATTATATCCCCCTCTCCCTCCTCTCCTCCTGGGTGTACATACTGAGTTCCTTTAGTATCTTGTCTTACGGCTTTTGATGCCATCCCTGCACCATTTTAGTTGTCCTCCTCTGAACCATCTCCACTCTGTCTATGTCTTTCTTGAGATGTGGCCTCCAGAACTGTAAACAATATTCTAGGTAAGATATTACCGGCAATCTATACAGAGGCAACACCACCTCTCTCCTTTGGGTAGTGATACCTCTCTCTATGCACTCCAACATCCCACTAGCCCTTCCAACTGCCTTTTCACACTGCCTGGCCACCTTTAGGTCATCAGAGATGATTACTCCTAGGTCTCCCTCCTGCTTTGCTTCATCAGTAAAATGCCCCCACTTTGTACTCTGTCCCTGGATTTCACCCCAAGTGCACTATTTTTCATTTTTCATATTAAAACCCAGCTGCCATACCCTTGATCACTCCTTGAGTGCTCTCAGATCTCTGTTCATGCTTTCCATGCCCCCCCAGTTTGTCTACCCTATTGTGGATTTTGGTGTCATACAAAAAGAAACAGACCTTCCCTTCCAGCACCTCTGCAATGTCACCTATAAAGGCATTAAAGTGGACTGGTCCCATCACTGATCTCTGAGGCACTCCACTGATCATCCTCCCCACCTCATCATGAACACTGTTTACCACTACCATTTGTCATCTATCCCCTAACCAATTTCTTACCCAGTTTATCCCTTTGGACCCATTCCTAAGGTACCCAGCTTGCTTAGTAGTCTACTGTGTGGAACAGTGTTGAACGCCTTACTGAAATCTAGGTAGGACACATTCACAGCTCCATTCTCATCTAATTCCTTGGTCACCAAATCAAAGATATCTATCAGATTCATTGGACATGAACTCCCACCTGTGAATCCATGCTGTCTTGGGTCTTGTGACTCATTAGATTCAAGATATTCTACTATCATCTCCTTCAGCAGTGAGTCCATTATCTTTCCCACCTCTGCTATCAGGATGACAGGACTGTACTTGCCAGCCTCCTCCTTGCTTCCACTATTGTGATGTGGGACTATATCATCCCTTTTCCAGTCCTCTGGAACCACTCTTGTTTCCAGTGGGCTGTTAAATAGGACTGTCAGAGATACAGCCAGTACCACCCTAAGCTCCCTCAATACATTAAAATGTACCCCATCTGGAACCACTGGTTTGTCCACTTTCAGATTAGTGAGTCACTTTAGAATTGTCTCCTCTGAAAAAGGTCTAGTGTCTATCTCTCTCACTTCAGAGCTCCTGCTACTTTATTATGGCCCATCCCCTTCTCCTTCTACTGTGAACACTGAACCAAAGTTTTTGTTCAAGATGTCCTGCTTTTCCTGTTACATCTCTACCCAGTCCTCCCCATCCCTTTTAACCTAGCAATTCCTAACTCCAGTCTTCCTCTTTCTACTTACATACCCCCAAAATTATTTTGTCCCCTTTTGTTACCCTTTGGGCTATTCTCTCTTCACTTTTCACTTTGTGCCTTCATGCCCCTTACTGCTTTCCCTGTTTCCCTCTGTTTTTCCTGATTAACCCCCACATCTTCCTCCCTCTGTGTCTCCTTGTATCTTCTGAATACTACCCTTTCAGACTTTACCTTTTCAGCCATCTCTTTCAAGAACCATAGCAGCTTTTTTCCTCTTACTTTTACTCACTTGCTTGACACAGAGTTTTATTGTCTTCACTATGCCACCTTTTAGCTTCATACACTGTTCCTCCACCATATCCATATCATCCCCTCACCCACCAGATCATCCCTGAGGCATTCACACATCTTCATAAAATCTGCCCTCCTGAAGTCCAGGACTTTCTATCTTGTGTAGTTCAATTCTACAGCCATCTGTATACCGAACCACACTATATAGTGATCACTGATCCCCACGTGGCCTCCCACCTTCATGTCTGCAACACTGCCCTGTTAGTGAGTACCAGGTCCAGTACTGCCCCATCACAAGTGGGTTCACCAATTAGTTGCCTGAGGAACTCACCTTACAGAAGGTCCAGGATGTCTCTGCTTTTAGTTGAAGTGCAACTGCAAGGCTACAGTCTACATTTGGCAGATTGAAGTCTCCCACTAGCAGCATCTACCCCTTTTTCTGCAATCTTGCCAGTGGTTTCCACCAGTTCCTTATCTAACCCTCCCCCCGTTGGATGTCTGTAGATCACACAGGTGCAAAGAGTGGCTCCATCCCCCTCTTCCAGGGTGACCCACAGTACCTCTGCCCATCCTTTTGTCATTTTATGAATTTGTAAGTGATCATCTGAATGTGCTACCTGCCTAAGACCTCTCTCCAGCTCCCTGAACTCCCCTTATACTATCTCAGCCCTGTCCCTAGCCCAGTCATTAGTCCCAAGGTAGATAATGATATCCAGCTCTGTCTCCCTTCTTGCTGCCCTAATGATCCTCAGGAAATAGGGAGGAGCTCATGGAGGATATGGAGATCATATCAAAAGAAAAAGACATGTCACCATGAAATTTATTGCTGAAAGTTTAGATACATTTTAAACTAATCTGAATAAAGAGAAGTCTATTTTTGTATCCTTATGGTCAGAGAAAATCCATGTACTCTACATTTAGAAACAGGTTAAAAAATCCATTAAAACAGGATGGAATGGTGGAGTTCTGGAAGCATGACTTATTCCATGGCTGACAAATAAGACATACAATATTAAATTGAAGAGGTACATACCACACTTTTCTTCTGGGATACAGAGAGCAGAGTAAGGGCGGTGAAGAATAGTTCCATTAGGACACACACAGCCTTCCGTCAGTACAAGGCATGCTTCAGCATCATGTTGGTGAGCCTCATTGTCCTTACAGGTCTTTGCCTCACAGGCTGGTAAACAATCCTTATATGTTAACTCTGGCGGGCAGAGGAAGGCTGGAAAAGAAAACAGATTAATTTTTTTAATTAAACAATTATATTAATTAATACAAATAGAATAACCTCATTAGTAGATCACATTCATGTACTATATACCTAAAGTGCAGGCACTGTGCCATAATCTGAAGTGCCTACTGTAGGCCGTGTGCACTCTTGTGTGTAATTTTTCAATATATTACCTGTTAGGCAGTGTCCTATTCAGCCTACCCTCAGCTTAAGCATTTGCATACCCACACAGCTTTATATTGGGTTTGAAGCTTTAGCATGCATGTGTGCAATTTAGAGATTTAAGGAAACAAAACAAATTTGAAAGTTGCATACCCATAATGCTTTTCTCTGGGTTTTAAGGTTTGGAAAGTGTGACTGCTATTTATAGAGATTTATGAAAATTAAAGTACTTGGAAATTTGTCTACTTGTATCATTGAGACATTGTATATACTGTTTTTCTTTCATACTCCATCTCTGGTTTGGTACTTGGCACTGCATTGCATAGCAACTGAGTCCCTTTCATAAACTGGTGAGGGGGCCTCTGCAATGCATAAGGTAGCTAATTTCATTTGTCAAAAGCAATACATACAGTTAGGGCCCAATCATGAAAGGTCTTCGCCCCTTGTGCACCTGTAAAGGGGTATTTCTGCAGGCATGTGATGTGAAACATCCTGCTCTGCACAGGCAGGGATTCCAGACATCCACAAACCTGGGTAGATGGCACCTTCTGCACCCAATTCCTGGCCATTGGAGTGGGCAAGCAGGGGGTGGGGTGTGAGTTGGCCAGAGGGCAGTGGTGGGCATGTGCTATATCCAGAAAGCTTTCTCCATGGCATGGATGCTTGTCACATATGCTGGAGGCTTGCAAGCCCTATTTCTGGCCACAACTTTGTTCTTGGGTCCTGGATGTCACCTCCTCTACTAGCCAACAACCCTCAGAGCCTCCAGAGTGCACTGGTGTAGTACCAGCCAGCACTGTTCTCAATTACTTAGGCACCCCAAAAAGGATACAGCAGTCCTGAAAAATCTGCTAAGTCACATCATCTCCTGCTGCCTGCAGAGTCTAGACACATTGACAGCCCAGTGCAGGCATTCAACTGGATACCTGTAGTCTGATTGGCCCTGCTGCCCCTACCCCCACATGTGGTACCACAGTAGCCAAATGCAGCAGGCAAATGCAGTTAGAGTCATCCATTTTGGATGGGCAAAGGGGTGCATACTGCCATGGCTATAATATCCTCGATTTGAGCATATCATGGCTTTGTTTGTGGATAGGATTCTTAGTATATTCTGTATGTCTTGAATGAAATATTATTAGTATAAAAGGAGTTTATAGTCATTCATATCATATTACCAACTTTAAGGCTTAGATCCGTAATCGTGGATATTATCAGTGTTTACTATTATTACAAGTAGGGTCAGCAGCAAAAATGAAAATAATAAAAATGAGCAGTCTGGGTGGGCCCAGCAGCCCTTATCTGCCATAAGTTTCTATTTTTTTTATGTTTCTATTAGTATCTGTATCTCTTTCTATGGGAAAACATATCCACAACTGAAGTTTATTTGATAATCATCTTTTTAAGATGTAAAGCAGCATTGCAATGAAAAATGTTTTCCCCCAAAAAAGCTAGTTTTAGCTACAATTAAGAAAAATATTGGCATACATTTAGAATGTACTTATCTAGGTACCTCCTATGCTGCACACCATGAGACTTTTTTATTTTTACAATCCTAACCCTTGCCACATCTACAATGCTATTTCTATGAAAAATGTGGCAAAGATCTTTTTTCATGAAAAAAAACTCAATTAAAACATTTATAAAATACTCAAATTTTGGTAGAATTAGAAATATGTACCACCAAATAAAACTTAAAAATGACTAGAATCTTTTATGGTGAAAAAAGGTAGGGTCAGTTCTTTGCCCAGCTTTCTTGCAAAGCTGCTTTAAATACCAGCTAATGATGGTACTAAGATGGTAGCCGTAATGGGTGACTGTCAGCAGCAGCACCACTTATGAGTTGAAATCTCTCATTTACTGTATTAAGTGCTTCATCAGCATAGTAAGTAATGTGAGCTCAATTTAAATTTAGGTACTGAAGCAGCCGAGGGTGTAGCTATTGTTAATGCCATGGTAGAGAAACAATTAATGCTAGACAAGGAAAACACTCATCTCTACGAGTATTCAACAAATTCTGGTGTCCTAGCTGTTAAAAACATTGCACAAACAGTGATAGTTTCTGACTTACAGAAAGTTTGCAATGCTCCTCAGCAGATGGACCCAATAGGGAGCGGTTCTACGGTTAACATGAATATGCTTACTCAATTAAAATCCCAAATCAGCCAGGAAATTCAAACTGGGTTTGCAGGCATGAATGAATCTTTATCGAACATTTCCATAGCATTAAAAGACATTACCTCAAAACTTTAGCATCTTTCTATGGGAATAGAACATTTAGAACAGCGTGTCAGTTTTCTGGAAGATAGTAATAAACCATTGCAGGACACTGCAGCTCAGCATGCAAAACTGTTAAATGAACTACAGCAAAAAACAAATGACCTAGAGGACAGATCTAGATGACAAAATGTTAAATTATGGATGGATGGCACATGATTTTCTGTGTTCCCAGATCTAAGCACTGCTACGGTGCAATCGTGCTGAGTCTCTGATCATGTTAAAACTTTGCTGCAGCAAAGGGGGATCAAATTTACATTACTCTACCTCACTAAGATTTGTTTCTTCCTTTGAGGTTGAAACCAAATTTTTGACAATCCCAAAAAAGCTGAAGAATTTTTGCTTAGAACTGACAAAGCAAATTCTGGTCTGGGACAATGATTTTGTGAGGGGGTGTGGAGAATGGTGATGGTGTGTTAAGTTCTCAGGTTGGGGTTTTGAGAGATTGCTGTAATAGGCTATGGTGAGAAAAAGAAAATTAGGTAAAAATAAACAAATAAGTAAACACTTTGGGATTATAAATGTTTAATGATAATATGTGGGGGATAGGGTTGTACATAGAATATAACCTCATTTAGCTTGCAGATATTTAACTGTGGTTAGATATTTGGTGAGCCTTTTTCTATTTTCTTCCCTTCAATCTTCCTCCCCGCCCCTTTTTTTTTTCTTTTTCTTCTCTCTTTCTCCCTTTGGATTGTTAGAAGATGTGAATAATATGTTTAGACATAGAAGCTGCCTTAAGGTGGAGACAAAATGATAAGATGGGAGCATTAATATGATGATTGGTATCTACACTCATACATGTGCAGTCAGCAGGGAGGTTTAAGTAAATATAGATAACTTTTCTGCCTCATGCAAACTGAACCAGGCCAAAGAATTAAGCTATCATGTCGGAAGGATGGGGTATAGCTTTAGTGCTTCAGTGCTTTAACTTTGCTCTGATAACTAAAGGAAAGGGTTTTCACAGTGCACCAGAGCTTGGAGGGATGGGGAAAATATACTTATTTTTATAGTTACAGGGTTTAGTCAAATGGGAGGGGAGTCACTGGTTTTTGTATTAATAAAGTATATTATGTTTCTATCTGTATAATGGGAAATAGGCAAATTAACAGATCTATGAGAAGGTTTTATATAGTAAATTTAAACATCTGTATTTATTATTGTAGGGAAAGCTCATATCATAACGTTGTAGGACAATGGCCATGTGTGTGTGTTATTCTTTCAAGATTAAATGGAGCATATGCTGAAATTTGCAACTTGGAACGTTAAGGGACTTCTTGATAGAACCAAGGCAAAAAGAATATTTAACTATATGGATCAGATAAAATGTATCATGTTTCAAGAAACTCATTTACAAACTGATGTTTTTAAATTTCGTTGTAAAAAATGGGGAGACAGCCTCAATGCACCTTACAGTAACAATGCTAGAGGCGTGGCCATCTTTCTCAAAAAGGGATCAGGCTTTCATTCGGACACCATAAAATTGATACTGGTGGGTGATTTATTATTGCAGAAATAATATATGAGCAATATAGATTTACACTTATAAATATATACGGCCCTAATGATACCTCACCCAATTTCTTTAGAGAACTTTTTTTTAGAAATGGCCAACTTTGAATCACCATATATAATGACCGGAGATTTTAATACAACTTTAAATCCCACATTGGATTAATCCTTAGTTTCTCCTGAAAGGTTTTCAATTAATGGAACTCAAATTAAACAATGTGGTAATGATTATATTTTAATTGATCCGTAGTGAATACGCAATCCTAATAATAGAAAACTTTCTTTTTTCCCAGCGGTACACCAAAACTATTCTCTGATAGATTATTTCTTGGTTTCTGAAAACATAGATTATATGATAAAGGAAGTTATTAATTAAAATATTATTTTCTCAGATCATTCTCAAGTTTTTTTTGGACATAATCTTGCAAAATGAAATAACTCCCCGTCTGTTCAGAATGGACCCTTTATTATTTAAAGAAGAACATTATATTCAGTTTATGAAAGATAAAATTAAAGAGTAGTTTATATTGAATGGTAATTCAGAAGCAACCTGCCAATTGATTTGGGATGCATTTAAAGCATATATTCGGGGCTTAACGCTGATGTATAAAAATCGAAGAAATAAGAATAAAAATAAGGAGATCTGGGAGTTAGAGCACCGAATTGCACACTTAGAAGCAGCCCATAGTTAAAATAGCAATCCATTAATATATCAGATGCTTATTCAGTGTAGAAATAAATACAACATGATATCAACGGAAACTGATGAAAGACAGTTATCTTACACTAGAAGCAAATATTATGCATTTGGTGATAAACCCGATAAAATCCTTTCATGTTCAGCTAAAGAAGGAACTAGCTGAAAACAACATTAATAGAATTTGAAACTCGACTGGTAATATTGTAACTCAACCTAAAGATATCAATGTACTCTTTAAGAACTATTATGAAAAATTGTACACCTCTGATCAAAGAGTTTCAAATGCAGATATTCAAGATTATTTTAATAAAATTGATGTCCCTAAGATCTCACAAGCTCATTAGAAGCTGCTTGAAGCTGATATTACAACCCAGTAGCTCATTGAAGCTATTAAAATGCTCCCTCTGTCTAAGGTGCCAGGCCCTGATGGTATATCTATTGATTTTTATAAACACTTCTCTAGTAGTCTGGTTGTCCATCTTCAACATCTATTCCAAACTATTCTGGATAGTAGTGAACAACTACCCTTATTATTTAAGGAGGCTATAATCCCACTATTTGAAAAAAAAGATAAAAACATTTTAGATCCCGGATAATATTGCCCTATCTCTTTGGTTAGTTCAGATGCTAAGATTCTAGCTAAGGTCCTCGCCACAAGACTGGAAAGGGTCCTTCCAGATATAATACATCCAGATCAAAATGGCTTAATTAAAGGCCAAAATATAAAATATGACATCAGATGAACAATAGATATTATAGATACATATAAAGATTCTAACTACTCTGTAATATCACTGGTTGCTGAAAAAGCTTTTGATCATGTTGAATGGAAATATCTTGAACTAACATTGATAAAATTTGGGTTTGGACCCAAATTTCAGTCATGGATGGATCCACTTTATTCTGGTCTCATGGTGAGGATCAAAACAAAAAAAATATTTATGAACAAATAGAACTGTCTAGAGGTACCACGTAGGGCTGTCCCCTTTTGCCCCTTATTTTTGCTTTGGTTATTGAACCCTTGGCCATATCTATTAGAAGAGGTGACTTAATAAAGGGTATACCAATTGGATCTACAGAACATAAAATCAGTTTATACACAGATAATATGTTAATATATACAATCAATATGACTGACAGTTTTCCTCATATTATGCGCAACTTGACAGGGTTTGATAATATCTCAGGGTTTAAGATAAACTGGCCCAAATCTGAGCTAATGCAGTCCACTGGACATTCATCTCCCTATATTCCCCCAGCTGGCTGTAATATCATTAAAGTCGCACAAATTAAATATCTTGGGGTGGTCATTGACCAAAATCTTTGGCTGATTTGACTTTTACACCACTTAATCTACAAACTGTGGCTAATTTGTCCCATTGGCAAGATCTTTAAAGACCTTTGCACCAAGGGCTCTTTTACAGAGGTTCCAGGTCAAGTCACAAGAATAGCAAATTATGATGGTTTCAGTAAGCAGTACGACATGAGAAAAGTAATTACAGAAACAAAAGAACAATATGGCAAGATAAATAATGTGTCAAGTACAGCCAGTGGCCTTGTCTAAAGGGGGTGAAAGGGATTACAAAGAGAGAACCACAGGGGATGAATTGGGGGGGTGGAAGGAGCAAAATAAGAGCAAGGAGGGAGATTCCACAATGAAGGTTAAGCAGTAAAGACTCATGAGGGTGGGGGATAGAGGGAGAGAACAAGGTGAGGAAACAGAGGAGGAGGAGGAAGTGGGAGTGGAGGGGTAAAGGAAGGGGAGATGAGGTAGGATGAAAAGAGGGCAGGAATGGGAAAGGTATAAGCGAGGAAGTGCTGTGAGTGGAATAGTGTAGCAACAGGATAGGGCTATACAGGGTCAAATGGTAAAAGAGGGAGGTCCCAGTGCATTTAGCTGTCAGAAGAGATTAGGTATAGCAATCACAAGATGCTCTGGAAACTAGGAATTGATTCAGCTTCCACTTATATGGTCCCAAGGTTGCAGTCGTTGCAATCTCAGGAGGAAGGGAATGAAATAAATTAGCAGCTCTAACTGAAATGGTTCGCTGTCAGAGTGAGGTTTGACAGCGAGGGACAGTAAACGTTTGGCTCACACAGAACTGTGTGCTCTGAGTGCAGTGGAAGAGACTGAAAAGCTAAAGGGAGCCTGGTGGTAGGAGACCAAGATCTGCTTTCTTAGCCAGAAGGCAGGCTTGCTATTCGGTGCTAGCCTGGAGTGGTAGCCAGTTTGCTTGTTCATAAAGGTCACAAGTGTGAGTACGATACGATGCACCAGTCAATAGACAGAATGCCTTATTCAGAGCTGTGGTGAGCTGACATAGGGTTGTGTATGTGGCAGAACCATAAATGACCAAACCATAGTCAATAACAGACACAACTGAACTTTTATAGCCAATCTGAGTGTTTCAGTAGTAAGGCAGTGTTTATACCTGTGTAGAAGGCCTAGGCGAATGTTAACTGCCTTAGCAACATTCTCAACATGGTTGGAGTAGGACAGCATACTATCTAGAGTAACTCCTAGGTATTTAAAAGATTAAGTCTGAACAAGGACAACACCTGCACTGTTTTTAATCACCAATTTTTTGGCTTTGTGCTTGCTGTGGGTACCATGGAAGAGCATGACCTTTGTTTTTTTGCAATTAAGCACCAACTTATGAGAGATGAACCAGGACTCAGCTTCAGTAAAACTGTTCTGAAGTTGGGCCTGAAAGAGGGTAGGGTCAGCAGTCTTTGAGAAAATGACCACATCATCTGCATAGAGGAGTACTGGTTCGGAACAGGATGCCAGAAGATTATTGAGGAAGGTGCTAAATAGAAGGAGTCCCAGTATCAATCCTTGAGGAACCCCAGAGCAGACAGGCAGTTTAGCAAAAAGGGCAGACCCTATTCTCACCTGTTGTGTGTGGTTTGATAGATAGCTGGTAAACCACTTTAGGGCTTCTGAAGATATACCAAGTCAAGCAAGCTGATGTGTCAGCAAATGGTGATTGTCCCTGTCAAATGCTTTAGACAGCTCAATAAAGATTGCACCAACAAGTTGACCCTGATCAAGAGTATGGTGAATGAAACCTGTGAATTCCAGTAGGTCCGTAGATGTGCTGTGCCCTTTCCGAAAACCATGTTGTTGGACACATTGTAGGTTGTACAGTATTTTTCTTGGTACTCCACAAACTGGTCAAAAACAATCCTTTCAAGTGCTTTGGACAATGGGGGAAGAATAGATATTGGCCTATAATTCCCAGGTAGTAATCTGTCCCCACTCTTAAAAACTGGTGTAACCACAGCAGATTTCCAGATCTGGGGGAATTGTGAAAGTATGAGGGAGCGATTGAGAAGCTTGGTGAGGGGGGACAGGACTTCATCTAGAGTTAGGGTAAGAAGTTTTAGGTCTTCCTACTTCTTTAATAAGAAGAACTAATGTAATGAAGATGAATATATTACCCAAATATTTATATTTATTTCAGATGCTACCAATAATGTTATCAGATTTATTTTTTGAAAAAATTGGCTGCAATACAGAAAAAAGTTCTTTGGAAGGGTAAACGGAACATAAAATTAGTTTATACAGAGATAATGTATTAATATATACAATCAATATTACTGACAGTTTTCCTCATATTATGCGTAACTTGACAGGGTTTGATAATATCTCAGGGTTTAAGATAAACTGTCCCAAATCTGAGCTAATGGAGTCCAGTGCACATTCATCTCCCTATACTCAGCCAACTGGCTGTAATAACATTAAAGTCACACAAATTAAATATTTTGGGGAGGTCATTGACCAAAGTCTTTCAAAATTGGCTGATTTGAATTTTACACCACTTAATCTATAAACTGTAGCTAATTTTTCCCATTGGCAAGATCATCCTATTTCTTTAATAAGAAGAACTAATGTACTGAAGATGAATATATTACCCAAATATTGATATTTATTTCAGACGCTACCAATAATGTTATCAGATTTATTTTTCAAAAAATTGGCTGCAATACAGAAAACATTTCTTTGGAAGGGTAAATGCCTCAGGCTTAAGATTGAAAAGCTGTATATTTCGAGTGAGCAGGGTGGTTTTTCTCTACCAAATTTTAAATTTTACTATTTTGCGGCCAATTTGACATATTTATATAAAATATTTAAAGATGGTCATAGCGTAATGGAACTGCAAATTGAAGCTTGCTCCAGTCCATATGTTAACTTGAAATTATGTTTGCTAAGTGGACCTAGGAGAGTTAAGCAGAAGGAATATCTATAATCACTCATTACTCTTTGCTTCATTTGGGACAACCTAAGAAAAGTTATAGAATTAGATATTGTTTGTACCAAAATGGCCCCAATCTATATGAATGGACACTTCCCTCCATCCCTGGGTAATTCTATCTTTAAGACTTGGCATGAAAAGGGTTTGCAAATGATTGGTCATCTAATGTGTGACAATCAGATTAACACATTTCATACTTTAAAACTTCAATATGATCTATCACATAAACATTTCTTTGCTAATTTTCACATTATATATTTTATATCTTTAAACACCTCATCTCTGAATAACACTTTATTTGAAGAGATACTGGCCACATTACATTGGTCAGAGGGGAAACAATTAATTTCATGTTTAAATAAAGTGATTATAACAAATGTGCAATATGATAAATATACTTTGGAACTTAGAACCAAATGGGAAAGGAAATTGAATTATAACTTACTTCGGTACAGTGGGGCCAGATTATGAATATGAAAGACTGGGTTTGAAATCTACAAAATTAATTCAAATCCATGTTAACACCCTTCATAGGACATATTATACACCCCACAGATTGCATCTCTTTGATGCTAATATTTCAGACAGATGCCCCAGAGGATGTGATTTGGATGCTACTCTTGAACATATGTTCATTACATGTCCACAACTAAACAATTGGTGAAATGGAAATATTGAATATATTTACTCTGATAGAAGAAATTCAATTCTATAAGGATGTAAAATGGATGCTTCTGGTTTTGGGAGGTCCCCTATCTCAGGTTAATAATGAGCGGATTAAATTTATAAGACATTGCCTTATACTTACTTATAAAGTTATTTTAATGCATTGGAAAGATCATAACCCTCCAAATTTAAAATCTTTATTAATTCTGTGATTATGAGTCATCAACTGGAGAAAGTAAATGATATATATATTAAGCAAACAAAACTCTATCTTGATATGTGGACTACATTTTTAGTTTTTATAAACTCAAACAATTTTCATAGATGTATTGGGGGCTGTTCGAATTTGAATTAGGTTTATTAATAGCATGGCTCCAATGTTCAGTTATTAAAAAGTAATTGGATCAGGTGTGACATTATTAGTTGGTATGTGCCTTTAATACAGACTAATGAGGCCTTATGGATTTAATTTGATGACATTAAGTCCGACCGCTCCATGTTAGAAATTAAACTTCTACGTAATGAGATTTGTTAGATTATAATGGTCAGTTTTCCTAAATGTTCTCACAAGTTAATTCAATCAAATTGCTTATTGTGTTTGCTTTGAATGTCATCTGAAAAATCACAATAGAACTTGCGGATATATTTAGTTATAATAAAAAAAAAAGGAACTGAATACGATACAAATAGCTCACTCCCCTGAAGAATCCAGTAGGCTATTCCTGCGAAATGATGGGTACTTTTGATCATGGCCAGTTGCATTTCTTTATGACATTTTACTGCAATTCATGATTGTTTATTTCTAGATACTTTCCAAGTACAAATTGTATACCTTCTCTCTAAATACTCTTTGATAAATCCACTGAAGCTCTGTTTTAAATTAAACAATGATGGCTGAACAGTCATTTTAACCAGGTACAAACACCCACTATGTTCATAGAGATTCACTGGATTTAATAGATGGAGGAAATTTAACTTTTTTTAAACTGGCGGTTTGCTTACTATTAATGCTAATCTGGGACATTCTACTAAATCCGAGCCCCTCTCTCCCTTCATTTTTCACTGATGTTTTCAAGCGTAAAGGCCTAGTCTTGATAAATTTTAATGTGCACAGCCATCTTTTAAAACTGGATGGACTAAGGAATGGGTTGTAAAACAGGCCTAATTGTATTACCATCTCTGAAAGCTGGCTATGCAATCATACTAAAACTCTTCAATGTGTCCATAGTGCTACAGTTGCTTTCATGTTGCTTAAGGAAAAGTAGTATTTTTTGTTCAAAAGTCATATAACATGAAACAACTAATGCCCATTCCTTCCATTTTAGACACTGAAGGCCTTATTATCAGCTTCTTTAGTCACATACAGTGAATTCTGCCAGGATAAAACACAAATCCGTAGAATTCTGCAGCAGTGTTACTGCCAGAAACAAGGCAGTTTCAGTGAGAGTTAATCCCCTTTGCCACTCAGGAAATGGTGACACTGTGTTTCATCTTGGTGGGCTCCACTGCAAAGACTGCCATGAACTGATCAGTTGGGTAATTTAAAAATTAAGTGAACACCAGTAGCCAATTCATCAGTCCTAAATAGATTTGTTGAGTATTCACACAGGAGGAAGGGGTAATGGACCACAGATAACAATTAAGGGAAGTACTTGAGGGGGAATTGATAAAAGTCCCTTTCCAGAGGGGAGGGTACTGAAAGAACTTGAAAAGTTAAAGGTAAATAAGGTGATGGAGCTGGATGGGGTACACCTAAGGATACTAAGAGAACTGAGGGGGGGTACTGGCTGCTCCGCTGGTGGCTCTATTCAATCAATCATTGCAAACAGGAGTGGTGCTGAGGGACTGGAGGAGGGCAGATGTGATGCCAATTCACAAGAGTGGCAATAAGGAGGAGGCAGGGAATTATAGGCTAGTAAGCCTGACATCAGTGGTGGGGAAGATTATTGAGAAGTTGATAAAGGAAAGGATGGTAGAATACCTGACAGAAAATGGGTTACAAGATCCTGGACAGCATGGATTCACACGGAGGAAATCATGCCAAACTAACCTGATCAGGTTCTACCATGAGGTGACAAGAATAGTGGATCAGGAAGGGGAAGTGGATGTGGCCTACCTGGACTTTAGGAAGACCTTTGACACCATTCCACATAGGAGATTACTAAACAAGATGAACAGTATAGAGGTGGAAGAGAAAGTTGTTCGGTGGGTAAAAAATTGGCTGAGTGACAGAAGCCAGAGGGTGGTAATAAAGGGATAAGATCATAAGAGGGGAGGGTAACAAGTGGGGTGCTGCAGGACTCAGTCCTGGGGCCATTACTGATCAATGTATTCATTGTGGACATTGCAGAGTGCCTGGAAGGGAAGGCATGCCTGTTCACAGATGACACAAAGATCTACAATAGGGTTGACACACCAGATGGGGCAGCCAAAATGAGGAGGGACTTATTAGGACTGGAGGAATGGTCAAGGGCATGGTAGCTGGGATTCAGTGCCAAAAAATGTAAAATCATGTATATAAGGCATAAGAACCCAAGGGCAACATATCAACTGGGGGGAAGAGTAGGATGCAACATCTAATCAGAAAAGGGATCTGGAGGTCATCATAGCTGATGACCTCAAGGTGGCAAGTCAGTGTGGTAGTATAGTAGGGAAGGCAAATAGGATGCTGGGTTGCATAGGAAAGGGTATTACAAGTAGGAAGAGGGAGGTAACAACACCACTGTATAGAGCACTGGTGAGGTACACCTCGAATACTGTGTCCAGTTTTGGAGCCCCCATCTCAGGAAGGAAATTGAACAGCTGGAGAGAGAGTGCAGAGAAAGGCTACCAAAATGGTCCAGGACATGCATCAGAAAAGCTATGGGGTGAGGCACAGTGAGTTAAACATGTACTCATGGGAGATGAGGAGGGAGAAGGGGAACATAATAGAAGCATTCATATACGTCAAGGATATAAACAAAGTGCAGTAGAATACATTTCCACAGAAAAGGAGATGCACAAAGACAAAAGGGATTACAATATGAGACTGGAAGGAGGGAGACTCTGAGGTAATGTGAGGAAGTTTTTCTTCATAAAAAGAGTGGTGGAACCTTGAAACAGGTTGCCAGAGGGGGTGTTGGGAGTAAACACAGTGGATGCATTCAAGCATGCATGGGATAGACACAGGGGACAGGTGCAGTCAAGGGTGGGGGGGGAGTAAGACCACAGATCTAACAGAATCTGTATTATGGAATAAGAATAAGGGCAGACTGGATGGACCAGGGGTCTTTTTCTGCTGATATCTACTATGTTATGTTATGTTATGTTATGTTATGTTATGTTATGTTATGTTATGTTATGTTATGTTATGTTATGTTATGTTATGTTATGTTATGTTATGTTACTAAGATTAGGAGGTAACATAGCTTATAGGTGAGCCACCATGACTAAATCCTGAAGACCCTGCAGTGCCCACTATTTTAGATATAATTTTGACCAACAGCCCACATTACTACAGTAAATCTGGAGTATTACCAGAACCCTTTTAAAGGGCAAATTCTTTGGGCCTTTTAAATTTATCAGCTATTGTTCTTTTAAATATTTTGGTTATTTTCATTTTAAAATTTATGAATAATTTGAAAAATGCAGATTGGGCAAAATTGATTTAATTCCATCTATTGACAACATTTGTACCAAGACTTCTATAGAGGTTTGTAATATTCCTATTCCTTTGCACCTTAGAAAAGTAGACCCATCTAATTCCCCATGGTTTACCCACTTGCTATTTACACAACAGAAGCTAACAGATAAAGCTTGGGAAAAGACAAGTCTGTCAAATAAAAAATCCTACTCAGATATGTACCATAACCTAAGAAATAATGATCTTGGTGTCGTATATTTGGCTAAGGAATCTTTCCACACAAAAGAGCAGAGACTCCTGCTACAAAGCCAAAAGCTTTCTGGAAATGTATCTGGTTGTTGGACTCCAAAACTTGAAGTTCAACTTCCTAATTATTTTTATGTGGATAAATTTGACATACACAGTTCAATACAAATTGCTAATACTTTTAATAATGTTTTACCTAAACAGGAAAAAGCTCATCTTTCGACTGGATACAGAGGTTCCCAAATTAATAGCTCAGCATGCATTTTGCGACACCATTCTCCTTTATTTTTTTTCCCCCATGAGATGGTTCTGAAAGAACAATTAGCACTTGGCCCTGAAAAGCCCAATGACCTTAATGGCATCAGTAATAGGTTGTTAAGAAATGCTGTTCAATAATTTCCTCTGCAATCTTTATTAATAGATTGCTTGTCACTGGAATGATCCTCTATTAATAAAAATCTGAACATGTGATATCTTTTCATAAATCTGGGTTTACAAATAGAATTGTTTTTGCCACTCTTGTCTAAAATATTAAAAAAAACTAATAATTAAATCTATGTACAGTATTTGCTCATCTCAAAAGTTTTACTAGGAAAGACATACTGAGGTGAAACAGCTCATTTCCAGTTGTGCGCTGGGCAGAAAGGGGGCAGGGAGCAGTACATGTTGTCAGTCAGTACACAACTTTGAAAATTTAATAATTTCATTTCTTGAAATAGCTT
This sequence comes from Neoceratodus forsteri, assembly GCA_016271365.2. Lineage (NCBI taxonomy): Eukaryota > Metazoa > Chordata > Ceratodontiformes > Ceratodontidae > Neoceratodus > Neoceratodus forsteri. Next base: position 589,033,304 of record CM028133.1, on the reverse strand, counting down.
ACCAAATACCTATCAAGGTTTTAGACATTTTCATATTAAGTCCACTGCTTGATAAGGGCACCACTGAAAATGAGATTCTGTTCAATGGTTCTAATATATGTCTTGTTAATAATAAACATAATAATAAAAAACAATATAATTGACCTACAGACTTCTATTGATGGGGCCACCTCACTGGTGCAACATTTTTGGCTCCATCCAAAGTCTGTGCGTCTGTCAGTCATAAACATATGTTACTCAAATTGACTTCTTTCAGATTGGATAATTGCTCACTCTGTGGATAAGTCATCATCTGACCAAAAGACATCAGTGGGGTTCATAGAAACAGAAACATAGAAGTTGATGACAGATAAGGACCGCAAGGCCCATCCAGTCCGCCCATTTCTTTTTCTACCTTATGAATGTACCATTGGCCTTTGCTCTATCAATGGCCTATCTATTCATACGCATTTGTATTGCTTCCATATGCCTATCCCATGCCTGTTTCAAGCTCTGCACTGCATTCTTATCCATCACTTCCTGAGGTAGGCCATTCCATGCATCCATCACACTTTCAGTGAAAAAGAACTTCCTCACATTACCCTTTAATTGGCCTACCTCTAATCTCATGCTGTGTCCTCTGTCCTGCTATTTTTCTTATATTGAAACATGTTAGACTCTTTCACCTTGTTAATCTCTTAAGGTGTTTGAATGTTTCGATCATATCACCTCTCTCCCTCCTTTGCTCTAGGGTATACATACTGAGCTCCGTTAATCTGTCTTCATATGTTTTCTGATGCAGTCCCTGCACCATTTTGGTTACCTTCTCTGGACTGCCTCAATTTGGATAATGTCCTTGTGAAGGTGTGGCCTCCAGTACTGCATGCAGTACTCCAGATACGGCCTAATCAGTGTCTTGTAAAGAGGGATTATTACCTCCCTCTTCCAACTTATGATACCCCTACTAATACACCCCAACATCCCCCTAGCCTTACCTACTGCTTTAGTGGTCTGCTTGGATGATTTCAGGTCATCAGTGATGATGATGTCCAAGTCTCTTTCTTCCCTTGTGACTGCCAGCAACTCCCCTCCCAGCCTATAGGTGGCTTCAGGGTTTCTCTTCCCAATGTGCATGATCTTGTACATCTTTGCATTAAACCCCAGTTGTCACTCTTCCGAACATTTTGCTAGTTTATCCAGATCTCTACTCATTCTGTCCACTCCATCTGGATCATCTGCTCTGTTGCAGATCTTGGTGTCATCTTCAAACTGACAAACCTTACCCTCCAGTTCATCTGCAATGTCACTGATGAAGATATTGAAGAGGACTGGCCCCAGAACTGATCCCTGAGGTACCCCACTTGTGACTTGCATCTCTTCTGACTGTATACAGTTTACCACACTCTCTGTTTTCTGCTCATCAACCAGTTTGCCACCCAGTTGACCAACTTCTGACCCACCCCGAGCCTACCCAGCTTTTTAATCAATCTTCTATGTAGAACAGTATCAAAAGCTTTGCTGAAGTCAAGGAAGGTGAAATCAACTGCTCCCCCTTGGTCCACCTCTCTGGTTACCCAGTCAAAGAAATCTATAAGATTAGTTTGACAGGACCTTCCTTTTGTAAACCGATGCTGTCTTGGATCCTGTGCTCCTATGGATTCCAGGTGTTGCACTATCCTTTCCTTAAGGAGTGCCTTGCCCACTGCTGAGGTAACATTGACTGGTCTGTAGTTCTCTGCCTCCTCCCTGCTACCACTCTTGTGGAGTGGGATCACATAAGCCCTTCTACAGTCTTCTGGGACCTCTCCTGTGCTCAGAGACTCACTAAACAGTTCTGATAATGGCTCTGCTAGTTCCACCCTTAGCTCCTTTAGTACCCTGGGATGTACGCCATCATGTCCCATTGCCTTGTCCACCCTGAGCTTATCGAGCTCTTGTAGGACCCTTTCTTTTGTGAAGGCACTAGTACACACCCCCTCCCCCTTGTGTCCATGGTATTGAGTGGTGGGCCCTGCCCTACCTTCTCTTTAGCAAATACTAAGCAGAAGTATCTATTTAGGATAGATGTTTTTATATGATCCTCCTCCTCACATGCCCCCTTATCCCCTTTGATCTTAGCAATACCCCTGTGGGACTTTTTATATCATGTGTTTATTTGCATCCTGTCTCTACTGAAAGGGATATACCACAACTCAAGGATCAATTCTTGGGACCCTTCTTTTTTCTTTCTATGTATATGACTTCGGCAAAACCTTCAAGGATAAGGCCCATCAGCAGGCTGATGATATAGTCATTTACATAAACTAAGAATTTGGATTACAGCAAAAATTATATGATCATTTTAATTTACTCCAACGTTATTTAAAACCTAATTATCTAGTCCTAAATTCTCAAATTATGGTATTTGGCTCCAGAATAAGATTAAAGTAGATGCCAAATATCTTTTATTTAACAACTTTTGAAAATCATGCATTACAAAATGTGCCCAAATACAAATATGTGAGAATTTGTTTGGCCCCCCCTAACTAACGTAGGACCTCCATATTGACTTTGTTTTCAAAAGGACTGGTCCTAAATTAGAAACTCTTTACAGACATCAGGCCCCATATTGTAAATATGATGCTTATGCCTCATTATGTTTACTGTGGGTGGTGGTGGTGGTAGGAGGCTTAAAATTGCCAGGATATTGGTTGGAAGGTCCCAATGGCCAAGAGCACCAGGAGTGAGTCACTGCTAGATGCCTTCCAGGACTGTCTGCTGGTACAGCTAGATAAGCAACCCACCAGGCAGTCTGCAGTCCTTGATGTGGTACTCACTAATACAGAGTTAGTGAGTGTTGTGCATGGGAGAACCTCTGGGGAATAGCAACCACAACTCTATATGGTTTGAACTAGCCCTTGGGGCTGGTAAGCTGCACTCAAGAACCAAAGTCTTTGACTTTAGAAGGGCAGACTTCAATAAGTTGAGAGAAGTGGTCAGGGGAAAATTTGCAGGGGGGAGGGCATAGACAGGGTGGAGGAGAAATGGAAGGCAATTAAGGGAGCTAACCATGAGGCATTGAAGCCATGCATAAAAACAGTGACAAATAAAAATAAGTCAAAGAGACCACTATGGTTCTCATCTAGGATCAGGGAAGCGATCAGGTCCAAAAGGATGATGTGTGAGGAGGGCTGAATTGGTCACTGTGTCTGGAGGCAAACTGGTTGCTTCTTTTAAGTCAGTGAGCCCCTGGAGGGTGTTTGTAGTGCTATGTAGGTTGGGGAAGGAAGGAAGTATTTACTTATTACAGATATCGGGGGGAGTGAAGCTAGTTGCTAACAGGGGTACTAGAGATAAAATTTGACTGCTGCATACTCTGACCAAAAAATTGGGGGTCTGTGAGCTGTCTTGGCCAACATCATCTAAAAAGGTTTGGGATATTTTGTGCTGTAATTCTTTGGCTATTTTACTAGTTACAACAATGATCTTAACACAGATTTGTTGGTCATTGTTATGCATTTCTGTTCCTGCTATGTTCATTTATTTATTTTTATACCTTACTCGCACCCATATAATTACTGTCCAAGTCTACACAGTCTGACCTTCCATGAGTTTGCTAATAAACATTACACTCACAACACCCATCTCAGCATTCCTTCATAGATGCTGACATTCCTAATTTTTAAACACATTTTCCCAAATTACCATCCTGTCACTCATCTCAACAGTCCTTCCATGACCACAGCATGCCCTCTGCACCCATGGTTTTATAACAGATTACACTCCCCCAGGCAGAAATCCATCCTTCCCAAGAACAAACACCCCAAAACACAAACAAGAACAGAATCAAGCTCCCCAGCACTACGGAGCTACCGATCCTTCTTCAGCGGCCCCCCAAAAAATATCAGCGAATCTGAATAACTGAAGAGTTTGTTACTGTCCTTTCCTGTCACCAATAGACCAGCAGTCTAATTGCTTGGGTCTTATATTTTGACAGAGTGCAACCTCTCCAAATGGAGCCTTAGGATGTTTGTTACACTGTGATTCTGGATATTGCGCTCTGCTTTCTGATCGTCAACTTTTGTTTTGACTGCATCCTTCCCAGGACCCAGACAATGACCCTTCATGTTTATTCAAACAGATTACCCTGCACTCAGCAATTCCAAAACACAAACACCCCAATTTAAAAAAATCCATCACTTTTGTACAAACGTATCAGAGCTCCTTACTAAAAACCAACAAATGTCACCTCCACCCATCGTTAGTCACATATTACAAATAAAAAATAAATAGACTGATGGAGCCATCACTCTGTTTTTTCTCTTTTTCTGACCAGTCCTTTACCCAGACTACATACTGGTCAATTATCATTAAACAAATAACTCATGTACGTCCCAGCACTCATCTGATGAAAACTTAAGGCAGGAATTCCTGGCAGCTGAGCAGTGTAGTCAACACCAGTTGCTTGTTTTGGTGGAGCAGTTCCATTATCTAGCACTACTGGCTTATGTTGGGAAAACAGTGGACTTGTAGCAGCAGTCGCAAGCAGTAGTTGATTGCCTCCCCAAGAGTTCCAACTTAAAGTTTAATTTGCACATTTCTTTGGTCCATTCACATCATTTGAGTCATCTAACTTTACCTCTGTTTCTGTTTCCATTCCATGATCAGTCAACAGCAACACCACTGCTGACAGATGCGACTGATTACTACCATGATTGATTGGTGCTTAGCCCTGGGCATGACTGATGGCTTCCCAGCCAGCTACCATCTTAAGTTTATATTTTAAAGTTTTCCTTCCTGCTCTAGGTTTCATCTATTCAGTCCCTCCCCACAAATATTCCTACCCTCCCTCCTTTCACCTTCCCCAAGAATTACATTTGATCACATCCATGCAACCAGGATTGCCTTGGTTTAGCTGAGTCCATATTCCACCTTGCTGCGTTACTGCCAGTCCTCCCACCTCTCCCCATTTCATCTCTAGGCTATGACTGACTGACATTTTAGCTGTTCCAACCTGTTCACTTTTAGACCACAGCTACTATCCCCTCTACTTCTTCTGCTTTCACTGCTCATCAGGCCCAGAATCATTAGTTATGGCCAAGTTTTTTTTTTATTCCTTTGTAAACAGGTAAGGTCCATTTTCAGAGGTGACCCGGGAGCACATGGTTGTGGGGGTAAATTGGCATGCTCAGAGTCATGTAATATAGAAACATAGAATGTGACAGCAGATAAGGGCTGCTGGCCCCTTTTTGTTCACCTTCATTTTTTTGCTGCAGATCCTACTTGATCTACTGCACAATCCCCCCCCCCTTCCTTATCGCTATGATTTCCTTGTGCCTTTCCAGGCATTTTTTGAAACCCACCACTGTTTTCACTCCCATAACCCTTCAGAAAGGCTGTTCCACATATCCATCACCCTTTCTTTGAAGAAGCACTTCCTCATGTCCCTCCTGAATTTATCATCCTCCAACTTTGTATCATGCCCCCTTGTTCTAAAGCACCTTTTCTCTGAAAATACCCTCCTCCATTACTTTATTTACCACTGTGAGATATTGAAACATCTCTCTCTCATGTCCCCCTCCCTCCCCCTCCTCTCCTCCAGGGAGTACATATTTAGTTTCTTTAGCCTCTCCTTTTAGGGATTTTAATACAGACCCTGCATCCTTGTAGTTGCCTCCTCTGGACCACCTCCACTCCATGTATGTTCTTCTTGAGATGTGGTCTCCAGAACTGGACACTGTACTCAAGGTGGGATCTTACCAGCAATCTACATGGATCAGCACCACCTCCCTCTTTCTGCTGGTAATATCCCTTCCTTTGCACCCCAGCATCCCACCTACTGCCTTATCACACTGCTTGGCCATTTGTAGGTCATCCAATATGATTACCCCAGATCTCTTTCCTGCTTGGTGTTTGCCAGTATCACTCCACCCATTTTATACTTGGTTCTTAGGTTTCTATAGCCCAAATGCACTATTTTGCATTTTTGCATTAAATCTCAGCTACTATACCCTTGAACACTCTTACAGTCTTTTCAGATCCATACCCATCCATTCCACACCCCCCACCCAAGTGTCCACTCTATTGCAATTCTTAGTGTCATCCACAAAGAGGTAGACTTTCACCTCTAGTTACTCTGGTGTGTCACTTATAAAGACAGTGAGGAGGACCAGTCCAAACACTGAACTCTGAGGTAACCCACTGGTCACTCTCCTTTCCTCAGAGTGAGCTCCATTTATCATTACCCTATGTGTCCTATCTGCTAACCCATTTTTTACCCAGATTACCACCTTATTACCTACCCCTGAGTTACCCAACTTGCTTACCAGTCTTCTATGTGAATCAGTGTCGAAAGCCTTGCTGTAGTCCAGGAAGGCCATGTCCACCACTTCTCTCTGATCCAACTCCTTGGTCATTGAGTCAAATAAATCTATCAAATTTGTCTGCCATGACCTTCTCTCTGTGAAATCATGCTGCCTTAGGCCCTGTAGTCTGTTGGATACAAGATATTCCACAATCTTTCCTTTTGTAGTGTTTCCATTAACTTATCCACCACCAATGTCAGGCTGACAGGCCTATAATTTCCTGTCTCTTCCTTGGTACCAATTTTGTGAAGTGGGACTACATCTGCCTTTCTCCTGTCCTCTGGTATCATGTTGGTCTCCAGTGATCTGTTAAATAGGCTTTTCAGAGGTGCAGCTAGTACCTCCCTAAGCACCCTCAGTACTCTTGGGTTTACCCCATCTGGCCCCATAGCCTTGTCCACCTTCAGGTTAGCAAGTATCTTCTGGACTCTCTCCTCCAGAAAAGGGTTAGTGTCCTTTTCCCTCCCAGCAAAGTTCCTAATGCCCTTGCATGGTCCCTCCCCTTCCTCTTTTTCTGTAAACATTGAACAAAGGCATTTGTTTAAAATTTTTGCTTTTTCTTGATTTCCCTCCTTACAGTCAACCCTCCCTCTTTACCTGCACAATCCTACCCTTTGTTTTCCTCTTTTTGCTAATATACCTAAAAAATAAGTCTTGTCCCCTTTTGATATTCCCTGAGCTATTCTTTCCTCAGTTTGTGCCTTTCTGCTCCTTACCACTTTGCTTGCCTCCTTATGTTTTACTTGATATACTTTCCAATCCTCCTCTCTCTGGGTGTCACTTAGCCTTCACCTTTTCTGCTACCTCATTTGAGAACCATAGTGGTATTCTCTTTCTTTCACTTTTGCTTATCTGATTAACATAGCGGTTTATGTTCTTCTCTATGCCCTCTGTTAGTCTGGCCCACTTTTCCTCTTCCATCCTGGTCATCTCTCCTTGCCAGGTCATTCCTGAGACATTCACCCATCTTAATAAAATCAGCCCTTCTGAAGTCTTGGACTCTCACCAATGTGTGGTTGGATTCCATTGCTGTTCTTATGTTGAATCATGCTATATGATGATCACTGGTCTCTAGATGGCTTCCCACCTTGACATCTGCAACATTGTCCATGTTAGTAAGCACCAGTCCAGTATTGCCCCATCCCAAGTGGGTTCACCTACTATTTGTCTAAGAACACCCCCTGCAGTGAGTCCAGGATGTCCCTGCTTCTAGCTGAAGATGCTGCTGAGAGGATCCAATCTACATCCAGCAGATTGAAGCCACCCACCAGCAACACCTCCACCATTTCCACCATTTTGCCAATTGTTTCTAACATTTCTTTGTCTACTGTAAGTCATCCCCTTGTACTGAAGTCCTGCAGATCACATCTGTCTGAATAGTGGTTCTCTTTTCAGACTTTAGTGTGACCCACAGCACCTCTGCCCCTTCAGTTCCCTTTATTTCTGTTGCTTCTATGCTTTCCTTTGCATAAAGCACCACTCCCCCTCCTTTTCTTCCTACCCTATCTCTTCTGAATATCATGTAGCCTAGTATGACCATGTCCCAGTTATGGTTGTCAGTGCACCATGACTCAGTAATGGCCACAATATTAAGGTGGGCCTCCACCAAGATGGCCTCTAGGTCTGGGACCTTATTTATCAGACTTCTACTGTTAGTATTTGTGGCATTCCAGATTTTGTTAGCTCTGTTCTTACCACTTCCCACTTTTTCCTTGTGTTTCACCTTCCTCTCTATTCTCTTCTGACTGCTTTTTTTCCACTTTCCTCTTTTGCCGCCCCCTCTTTCTCTGATTTACATGCACAGTGGTGGGACTCTTTCCCCTCAGGATCTCCCTACATTCTATCTCAGCCTGGGAGAGGCAGTTTCTGCCTCCCCTTTTTCTCCCCCCCCAAGTAGTTTAAACATTCATCAAAGTAATATTTACACCATCCACTGAGAACTGTGGATCTCCTCCCAGATTGATGCAGGTCATCACCACTGTTTAGGCTCTGATCCTCCTAGGTGGTCCTCCAGACCCCAGTGTAGCCATACCCCCTTCCCTCTGCACCATTACTTCAACCATGAGTTGAAGGTCTTGGTGCAGATCTCCATCTCCTTCCCCTATTGTAGACAGGCAGCACCTCCATAAAAGCTACAGAGCATGTTACCTGTCTAAGATTCCTTCCCAGCTCCCTAAACTCCTGCTGCACTATTCCTACCCCTTCCCTAGTCAGTTCATTTGTCCCTAGGCAATTACATCCAGCTCCCCCTCCCTTCCTACTACCCTAGAGATATGTAGGATACACTCTAAATCCCTCTGGGCCTTGGCACTGGGTAGACACCTGACCCCCCCTCTATGCCCCCTTTCCCATTCCAAATTCTATCCCCTTAACAACTGAGTCCCCCACCAGACGTTTCTTGCAAGTGGAGGTTGTAGGAATCAAACTCAAGTCTGCTGGATGTACTAAGTTCCATCACAGCTTGTTAGTCTAACCTTTAGTCTATATTGACAGCCAGTTGGCCCCCATGTTGGCCTCTTTTCACTGAGCAGTCCAACTGTAAAAATCTGACCTAGGTCACCTGCATGAAAGCATTACATGCTGTGCCTGGGCAACTATATTTTTTAAACCACCACTATGCTTAGCATAGCAGACTTTACAGGCAAAGTGCTGGTCTGTGGGAAGTTGGTCCTTTGGTTTCTCCAAGGGCTAACTTTGTTTATTTCTTCCATGAATTTTGCCCTCCACAAAGGGCAAACTACATCAAGTTTTTAAACTTTACTGCAGTGGCCGGCCCGCAGGCACAGCGGTTGGATTTTCACTTGTGACACTGGTGAACTGGGTTCAGGAATGAGCCCAGGTCATTGGAGGGCTGGCTGGTAGAAGAAAGATTGAGCGTCCTAAGGACTGCTCTCCTTATCTTGGGGGTGGGGGGGTTCCTGCACTCGGTGTGGGTGTGACACCTAGCAAAAGCTGGGAATATCACCCTAGCACTGACGCATAGTCAAGGGGCACTGGGGTGGGACAGATGCAGGCATCATTGCACATCTCTGCCCCAGCCTATGGGGAAAAAATACCTCTCTAACAGTCATCTCTATGACGCCATTGCCCCCAAGCTTCAATCAGCCACTTGGCTGAGGGCTCTCCCAACCAGATACAGTTCCACTGTACCGGTTCCAGTCACAGTGCAGTGCTCTGCCTCCTGGGGGGTAAGCCATGAGTGACTGGGGGAGCAAGGGGCTCATTAGGTGGTGGAAGTCTCGGGGGCACTGTGACCAGGGCGGAGCTCTGATGGATGGTGTAGGAGGCAAAAAAGTAAGATAAATTCATAAAAAACTTTACTACAGTGATTTAGCAAAGTGTTTCAGAAGGACTTCACCTATCACTGTATATTACACAAGCGCTTCTTAATATGAGCCCTTCACTAATTTCAAATTTGGTTGAAATCATGGTTTAAATGGGAAGCATTCAAATTAATTCAGAAAATAAAGTGTGTTTTTCTCCCCCTACCCCATCCTTTCTGGACCTTATTATACCCCCAACCTTTCTACCCCCATATTATAAACGGTGTAATTTGTTATGTTATTTTGTACTTTACCTCTCCTTTAAGTAGGATGTATTTTACCTACCTAATATTGCACTCTGTATTTTTTTTACGATGTATTGATCTTTTATTTTTGTACTATGGGTGGGATATTCAAAGGGGTTGCACATGGCACAACAGTGTTGCGCCATGCACAACCCACTGATGCGTCCCAGCATGATATTCAAAGGGGGATGTTTCACTGGGCAAATCCCGATGCACCAGGGTGCACCAGTAATGTAGTGCAGGGGGTGTGCTCATGCATATGTGGCACATCCCAATATTCAGTCCGGGATGTGCAGTGCATATGCAGGCAAACCCCACCTTGCACCACATGGGGGGCACAAAGATCTGCCCGTAAAAAGCAGGAGTAAGGCCTGGTCACCCACAGGTGAGCTGCCATATTGCAGGGTGCAACACGGCAGCCACCAGCTGTGAGTGGCCACCCGACCTCCAGAGACACTGTCCAGGCATTGTTGCCCCCCCTCGCCCGATCGCGGGCATAGAATTATATTATCCCTGGTGGTCCAGTGGACCTGCTCCCCTGCCCGATCATGGGTCTTAGCTTAAATGAACCTCCCTTGTGGTCCAGTGGCCTGATCCTCAACCCGATCATGGGCAAATAAAATTATATTTCCCTGGTGGTCGATTGGCCTGATCCTCAGCCCGATCATGGGCAAATGAAATTATATTTTCCTGGTGCTCCAGTGGACCCGATCCTCAGCCTGATCACGGGCTTTAGTTTGTAAATATAATCCCTGGTGGGCCTGTGGTACCCCCTCCCCGCCCATTCAGACCCTCACCCCCACTCCCCGGACAATGGCGGGTGGCAGCTTCCCTACCACAGCGCTACTCGGCTGCCAGCCAACTGACAGTGTACAAGTGCGGCTGTGTCCCATTTGTCCCCTGCATGGGCCAATGGGTGTGCGAACGTATTGTACTACACAGTCCCAATATGTGAATGAACCATTCACATTTCAGGACCGTGTAGCACAGTACGGTTCGCACGTCCATTGGCCCATGCAGGAACCAATGGGCATAGCTGTACTGCATGCACTGGGGTCGGCGGGCAGCCGGGTTTCTGTGGGTGGGGAGCTGCTGCCCAACACTGACTCGGGGAGCAGGGGTGGTGTCTAAGTGGAGGGTGGGAGGGGGGTACCACTGGCCCACCAGGGATTATATTTAAACCAAAGTCCGTGATCGGGCTGAGGATAGGGTCCACTGGACCACCAGGGAATATAATATAATTTGCCCATGATTGGGCTGAGGATTGGGTCCACTGGACCACCTGGGAAATATAATATCATTTGTCCACAATCGGGCTGAGGATCAGGTCCACTGGACCACCAGGGAAATATAATACAATTTGCCCATGATCCGGCTGAGGATCAGGTCCACTGGACCACCAGGGGGATTTAATATAACAAAAGCCCATGATCAGGCAGGGGAGCAGGTCCACTGGACCAACAGGGTGGTTTCTTTTATCTAAGGCCCGTGATCAGACAATGAGGTAGGGTCCACTGAACCACCAGGGATGTAACTTTAACTACAGCCCACAATAGGGTGTTGGGGCACATTGCCCTCCGAGGGGCCGGGGGCATTGGTTCCCGGAGGCTGTAGCCTGGCAGGGTGCCAGGTGCAAGTCGCTGAGGATCGGTGCAGCTGCATGCAAATGGGGCCATAATGACATGCAGATGGCCCCATTTTCACCTCGCATTCATAATGGCCTCATTTGCATGCTCACATCTGAATATCGCTCTTGCTGCACCTAGCACAGCTGCACTTATGCTGACGCAGCCCCCTGCTCCTCACCTACCACTTGCGCTGGTGCAGTGCCACTGCGCCATGACCAGTGTGGCGCTCCCAGTGCCATATTCAATGGTGCTCAGCCATGGTGCAGCACCATCAAATATTGCCTGGTCCATGCCCTGGTGCAGCTCAGTTGTTCTACACCCAGGCTTGCGCCCCTGCCTTGCGTGGTCTGAATATCCCACCCAATGTATCCACTTTTGTAAATTATCCTGTTAACTGGACATTTGTGAAAATGGTCATTTTTGCTCACATACCTTTCCAGTATAAAATAAAGATTAATTGATTGATTGACTGATATCTCTGCACCTAAATTATGTTTAAAAACATAAGAAAAATGAATTCTTAAAACACCAGATACATAGCCCCAAAATCAATTTTCACCAAGTTTTCATGGTCAAAGATTTATTGTTGCTCACATCAGTTTTGCTGGGTACCATTCAAATTATCTGAGTGTTTCACTGATTTAGTAATCAATTGTTTCTAGAGAGGCATTCCTTGAAAAATAAAATAATATATATTTCATTACAAAATATCACACATTATTACTTTGTCTGCATATCATAAACGTACATTCCCCGCTGCCACATTATGTGAAACATTGGCAGTTTATGCATATCAGTGCATAAACATATATTTCAAAACATGCAAAACATATATGGAACATGTACCCGAAGCTGATTCTTAACATTTATATTAAGTAAGGCGCCACAGATACTTTCTCAAGTCAGTCTGCAGCATGCTGCATTCTGAAGTCAGTCTATCTGTGAGTAATTAGGTGCATGCTTAAATTGCATTTCAAAGCCAATCCATGAGATTATGTCATACTTTGAGGCACATCAAGGATGTGAATCCCCACTCACAAATTGCAGCGTGATGATGTAGTATGTCCAGCAGGCCAGCTGGGTTGTGTCCCAACCTATCAAATAGTTGGTCTCCCCCTACTCCTGCAAGCAGCAATTTTAAATTGCTTTAAAATATCATCATCCCTTTCTCTGTACAAAAAAGCTCATACATAAATCAACTTATAAAATTAAACATTTACCACTACCTAGGATAATTTTACAATGCAAGAACAGCCAACATGAGTCATTTCCTACCTTCCTCCTCCCTCCCCAAATATTTTCTGATGATCTGCTGATTTTATGTTTTTTTCAGACACTGCCATCTGTCCTAAGGTCAGGGAGCACTGGTGATACTATACCCAGTGGTGCTCTTTTTTCCAGTCCTAGCAATCTCCATCCATTGCTAGGGCCAGTGACTATGAGTTCAGATGTGTAGCAGCAAGAGTTGCCATGAAAATCCATGGAGCTGCTCAGTTCCACTCTTCTCCTAAACTCCTGCTGGAGTTGTGCTTCGGTGTCCTACCAATCCTCCCAGATATGGGTCCATATAAAGGGAACAAGACTGTAAAAAGAACCATCACCATAGCTACAACACACAAGCCCCTACTTTTTGGGGGTACATACACAGTACGTATAGAATTGTAAGATGCTTGTTACAGGTATTATCAAGGTTTAATAAAACAGATATTGACAAGAGTTGATGGATATAGTGGGAAACATTTCACCGCTTGGTATGAACTATTGACTTCCAATTGTCATATTGTACTGAACGTTAGGCTTCATGCAATGTAACTATTGTTAGTCAATATTTCATCCCTTGGAGTTAATATTTTTCACTATATTCTTCAACTTTGATTAATATTCTTCTGTGTTTTATGAATACATTTATTTAGTACTCCTGGAACTATTTGAATTATGTACTCATACAGTATATGTTATACTGGTGTGGTAGTGCCAGTATAGTTAAGGTTGAGTTGAGTACTGAAAGATAAACCCAGTTTTTTCACCTTAATAACTTTGTTGGCATTCAATAGACTAGCCTAAATGGTGTGTGCACAGTCAGGGTGTCAGAGTCTAAAGTCGTGAAAAGTATTGTGCCAGCATCTTTTGCAGTTTCCAATATCTGGAACACTATTTTTTAGAAAAGTAAAGATTTGTTTCCCTATACTTGACATGTTTGTTTGTTTGTTTTGTTTTTTTGAGCTGATATCCACAGCCTAGATAGTACAGAATCTTTCCTTGAAACTTTCAGGGTAGAAGCAGCCAATGTCAAGGTAGTGCCTTTCTACGGATTTGTGAAAAAATATTAAATGGTTCCAGAGTTATAAGGATTAAAAGGTGGGTTTCTGGATAACCCTCTGATATGAATGATGAAAAAAATCAATTGTGAGAGTTTGTGTACCCCAAAATTAGTGCTTTATTTGTCATGAGAAAAAATACTGACTGTGACTGCTGCCATCTTGTTTCTTTTCTGACACTAAAAAATACTGAAAATACTTAACAATGATTTAAATCAAACAAACAATGATTTAAATCAAACACCTGAACTTAGATAAATGGGACAGTTTATCTCAATTCTGGTGTTTGTTTCTGAAAATTGCCCTGTAAATGATGTTTCTGGGTATTCAAAATTACTGGTTGCCCAGCTTAGCAAGAGGAGAAATTCACCTGCATTCTCAGGATGAGAACAGTGAGACTTTCTTACATTGTGAAGCTGCAGCTGGAGTCATGCTGCTGGCTTTAGTTGGAGCAGTGAGCCGGCGATTCCTTGATCTCTCACCCTCTCATATCTATCTATCTATCTATCTATCTATCTATCTATCTATCTATCTATCTATCTATCTAATTATGTTTTATTCCCTCCCTCTCATAGCTCAGCCAACCTTCCCAATTTCATCCCCTGATTATCCTAAATTTATATTATTAGAGTGAACTGGGGTGCCCACCCCAGTGCTGTTTTCCCACCCCACCCCCTTCAGGTCATCTGCCCAATTTCTGAATCTTCTTTTTATAGAAAATAAGCAGACTGGGGTGCCCATCCTTGGTACCACTTCGCTTGCCCCCGCTTCCATCCAGGTTGCCCATCTACCCTCCCCAAAATATGATTGGCAGCACCAGAGTGCCCACTCACTGTGCCAATAAAGATCATTCAACCATTGTGCTGCCCAGTCCCCAGTGTTGGCTTGGGTCCCCCTGAAATGAGGAAAACCATCCCTTATTGATCTTTTTTTCTGTAAAACCTGTAATAAAGAAAATGGTCCCTTGCCAATCTGACCCTACCAGTTCCCCTCCCCACCCCGATCACCCATGCAGAACCCACCACCCCACATACACCCTCACTCACATAATACTATCCCATATTGTAGATCCCACTCTCCAATCAAAAAGATGTCTTGCTGCTGGAACCAATGACTTTGATATGAGAAAGTAAGAAAAGTCCTATTTAATGTATTTCAATGGGGTTTGAACTTCTGCTCAGAACTTTGTCATTTTTTAATATTTTACATCAAATTTTCAGATGACCTTTGCAGGACCCCACCTCATGAACAAGGGAGGTGGAATTTTTCAAATATGGCCCAAAAGGTGATTTTTGTGATTGTGCAAAATCACCTTTTGGGTGGGATTTGAAAATGTTTACCTACCAGCTTCATGACGTCGGTTCATAAGAATGTTATGTTGAAAGTTTGGTGTAAAAATATGTTAAAATTACCAAATTATGAGTGAGCACTGATAATGTCACTAATTCTTAACATGTTTCCACCAAACATTCAATGTGGCCTTTTTGGGACCTCACCTCATGAACAACACAGGTAAAATTTCAAACCCAGGACAAAAGGTGATTTAACAGTCACTCAGAGAAATCGCATTTTGGGTAGTATTTGAAAATGTTCACCTTTCGTGTTCATGAGGTGGGGTCATAAGAATACAATGTTGAACATTTGGAGGAAAAATATGGTAAAAGGACAAAGTTATGAGAGAACATTGAAATATTTTAATGTTTATGCTTACCTTTGTTAATTTTCAATATTCTGACTTTGTCACACCGACTCATAAACATGATTGGTGTCATTTTTCAAATCCTGGCCAAAATGTGTTTTCACTTGTGGCATGAAATAACATCTCAGACAATACTCTATAAATACCACATGTCATGATTATGAGGGCAAGTCATAAAACAACTATCTTTGCAGTCTGGGGTCACATTTTCCAAAATAAAATTATTAAGAAATGTGTGTAGGGCCAGCCTTTACACTAGTGGGTAGTGCTTTGTGATCCCCTGTCATTGAGCTGAGATACTGGGGTGAGCTCAGTAAGTCCGATGTATTGGCCGATGCTGAGGGATGGCACTCTCATGTGGCACCACCACCTCAGCCTGAGAAGGGAAGGTGAAGGGTTGCATGCACAGTCCCAAGTACCATATACTGAAAAGAAATCTTCTCTTGGCTTTGGCCCCTGCACCTCTACACCTGTGGCTGCCAGAAGGTCCTGCACTTTGGAAGACAGATGGACTCTTTACCGAGCATGTCTGTACAATATCTGTGGCTATGTGGAAGTGCAGAGCCCAGACAGCTCTACAAATTTTTGATATCTTTTGCTACATGGAACTTCAGGGCTGGAATGGGCCCTGCAGCTCTACTGGCAGATGGACTCTTCCCTTGCATGTCTTTATCTGTTCACACAGGCCCTTTTGGACCTGTGTGAATGAGGATACAATTCCACTTGTCTCAAAAAGAAAGGAAATTCTTTGCAAAGAACTTTGTTAATGCACTAGTTAGTGTTTTACTTAATAGTAGTTTCCAACCTTAACTCCCACCCTGCACCCCCAAGCTGTAAAAGGAAAAGAACATTAGGGTTTAGGGTATGTGGAGTCTAAATGAATCAGTGGTGGGGGTCTTTCTTGGAACTGCCAACACTAATATCCATCCCTTCCTCGAACAAACAAGGTTAGGCACAGTATTTTTTCTTTACACAGGGTCCTGTGTAAAGAAAACTTCAACTGATTCTGTTGGCAACATGTGGGGGAAACATACTTCTCTTTATTTGAAGAGTTTATCACTATGAGTCATTGGCTTGAAGCTGTACCTTGTGCATCAGACAAGAGGATATAGTCTAGGGAGGGGTGAGCATTAGGGTTGACAACTCCAAGAAAGATCCCAACACTGATTTGCCAAGACTCCTGAGACCTGAAACGCTAATGTTTTTTTCATTTGGCTGCTTGGGGGCTGGGAGTCAGGATTTAGAGTTGGAAACCATAACACCACATTTCCCTACTTTTGTGGAATTAATTTGATTCATAACTGGTGCATTAATGCAGTTTTTTGCAAGGAAGTATTGGTGCTCTATCACCACTATAGTTAGGGTTGAGAGGAGTTTTCTGGGTTAAATCCCTAACTTTGCACCTGAATAACTTTGGTGATGTTCAACAAAAGTGGGAGACAAATTCTCAAGACATGGGATGTTTTGTGATGGTACTTTATGCAATTTCTGAGATCAATATATGTTGTTTTTACAGATTTTGTTTTTTAATTTTCAGGATTTTATTACACATTGTTTGCTCTCACCTACAGCCTAGACAATACAGATTGTTTTCCTGAAATGTTCATGATAGAAGAGGCCTGTGTAGGTCCTTTTGAAGGTTTAGTTGGAAAAAGAATGTTTCTAGTTTTCTAAGGATTAAATTTTTTCTGAGCGTGCTCACAGGGGTTTTAGGATAATCCTCTGATAAGACACCAAAAATATGGTGTCATGAGCATTTTGTTTTCTTACCAATTAGTGTTTTTTAGGTCATGAGAAGAATTTTCAAGTCATGAGAAGTGCAATCTTGTTTTTCCCCCCAAAACAAAAAAAAATATGGAAAATACATAAAAATGACGTTTAAAAAAAAAGAAACACTGGAACCTAGATAAACAGGACGTACTTAGCTAAAGTCTGGCTTTTGTTTTTCCCCTCCTGAGCAGGGAACATTCCTGGGTGCCCAGCTTAGAAAAAGGAGTAATTTTTCAGGTCATGAACCATGAATTCCCTTTTTACACACAAAGTGGTGTGACACGGCAATGTTTGGCTCACATCCAAAACATTTGAAGTCATGTGTTGTAATTTCCCTCCCCAGCTCAGTCAGACTTCCCTCATCCTTCTATCTGTCCCATTATTAAACTGTGTGCTGCCCTCCCCTTCCAGCTCAGACAGCCTTCCCTCATCTTCCAATTTATCTCATAATTCACTTGTATATTCCCTCTCCCTCACAGCTTAGCCAGCCCTCCTTCATCCTTCAAGAAACGTCCTTTACTTTTATCTTCAAGTGGACCAGGGTGCTCATGCCAGTATTGCTCACAACCTTCTTCCCTTCACATTGCCTACCTTCCTCCAAAAAACTAATGGGTGGTGACACCATGGTGCCTAGCCCCAGTGCCAAATGACAGTATATCAACATTGGGGTGCCCAGTCCCCAGAGTTGGCTCTGATCCTTCTGCAAAAAAAGAAAACTGACCCTCATTGATCTTTTTCTTAAGTTTTATCCTGAAAAAAAGAAAATGGTCCCATGTTGCTCTCAGCCCCTCATACCCCCCAGTAACCCCATGCAACACCCCACCCAATAACCAACACCCCACACAAGCTCTAACACCTAAAGATGGTCCCACATCATAGAACCACTATGCAATTTGAAAGACATCATCCTCTGTGAACTGTGACTGCAATATGAGAAAATAAGGGAAGTAAGGTTAATGTACTTCAATGTGTTTTGAACTTTTACTCATAACTTTGCCATTATTCTTCTTCCAACAAATTTTCAACACAGCCTTTTTGGAACCCCACTTCATGAACAAAGTAGGTGATATTTTTCAAATCCAGCCTGAAAGGTGATTTTGCAGTCACACTGTGAAATCACCTTTTGGGTGGGATAAGAACATTTTTACCTAACAGGTTCTTTAGGAGGGGTCATAAGAAGACTGCACTGAACATTTTGTGGAAAATATTGTAAAATAACCATGTTATGACTGAACAGTGAAATATTTCAACAGTCACTCATAACTTCATTAATTTCAATATTTTTCCATCAAAATTTCAACATGGCTTTTTTGAGACCCTAACTCATGAATAAGGGAGGTGAAAATGTTCAAATTGAGCCCAAAAGCTGATTTTACAGTTGCTCTACAAAATCACCATTTGGGTGGGATTTGAAAATGTTCACCTACCGATCTCATGATGTGGGATCATAAGAAGACTGTTCAAAATTTGGGGTCAAAATGTGATAAAACAACAGTTATGAATATACATTGAAACTGTTCCATGCTCGCTCATAACTTTGGTAACCTTCAATATACTGACTCTTGATGGTCCTGCTACAAGGCTCCAACCCCAGGCTTGGAAGTGAAAGTGCACTGGCCCAAGTACTATATTGTGAAAAGAATACTTCTGTTGTCATATGGCCATGTACTTTTGCACCTGTGGCTGCCAGAGGGCCCGGTGGTTTGGATGACAGATGGACTCTTTGTCTTTTGCATCTGTATCTGTAGCCACATGGAAGCAAAGGACCCTTGGGGCTCTGAACTTCCACAGCTCCGCCAGACAGCCCCATGAATTCATAACATCTGTTGTTCTACAGAAGTGCAGGCACAGAAGGCCCAGCACTTCAGTAGGCAGATGGACTCTGCTGTTGGCAAAGGGCCTCATGCATCTCCATCTATGCAGAATATGGCTATGATTTAGCTATCTCCAAAAGAAAGATAATTCATTGCAAATAAAACTGTTAATGCACCAGTTAGGGTTCAACTTACCACTGCAAAAGTAGAGAAATGTGGCATTAGGATTTGCAACCTTACCTCCCCCCACAGCAGCAAAAGGACAATACCACAGAAGCAACCACAGACATAGAAGTACAGAAACATAAAAGTAGAATTTGTTGGGAGATAAGGACCACTTGACCTACATAGTCTTTCACTCTTTTCCCTGCCTATTCTGCCATTGCAGACCTCCCTGGTCTCTAGCCACCTCCAGAGACAGAAGTCAGTGTGTATGTCTTATACCTGAAGCTCCAGAGATGCAGACCCCTCAGGGACCTCCACATTTGCAGACAGAATTACTGTTGCAGTTTTTGTATTATGAATTTCATGGAGTCTGTAGTTCTGTTGCTGGTGGTCCATGTGTATATCTTTCATCTGCAGTGGCAAACACTCAGGCCCCTCAGTGGCCTATGCTTCTGCAGATAGAACTGTGTGTATGTCTTACAGACTGCCATAGTCAGTTAAGACAAACAACTTACAACTGCTTCCAGATGACACAAATACAGTAGCACTAATGTGCTACCTTCATATATTTGTATCTGTGGCTGCAAAAGCACAGGCCCCACATGTGCATAGTGTAGCTATGACTGTGTGTGTATATGTCTTACAACATGGATGAGTACCTGTGGCTGTAGAAGCACTGTTGCAGTTTGGGTATCATGAGTTTCAATATGTCTCTGTGGAAGTGCAGGTCCCACAAGGTCCTGTACTTCTTTAGCCAGAAGTTGGCATGTATGTATTACACCTGTGGCTGCAGGGGTGGGGCCTGTGCTTCTGCAGGCAGAATTACTGTTTCAGTTTTTGGAATCATGGATTTCATGGGGCCTGTGTCTCTGCAGCCAGAAGTCAGTGTGTATGTCTTACAACTACAGCTGCAGAAGCACAGGCCCTTCTGTGTGCCACCCCCTTTCTATCCTGAAAATATCAGACCAAAATTCCAAGCTGTGTCAGTACTAAGGCTCTTCAAAGAAATTTGCAAAAACACACTGACTGTTTCATTCATACAACATGTTTCATATGAATATGAAATGAAACAACCTGAAGTGAGTTACAAAAATCCTCAGATTGCTGTAATTCTGCAGCATAGAAGAATGCATTTGTGTTTTTTGCCTTTATTTATTACGCAGAGAATCCTTTAGGCAGGTGTCTATTTTCAAAGGATTCATAGTCAGAAACAACAGAAATCCATATATTTCAGGTATACATTACAAAGTCATTGGATACAATACAGCAACTGGATATACATTTCAAGGAAAGCAAATAAAATTATTTACACTATACAAGTGATAAGTAGCGAATTGTGCAGTAAATAAAGTTTACTTTGTCAAGTTACAGGGTGATTCATTTGAAGAAGTTACAGGTAACAGGTTCAGAAAGAGAGGTACGCAATCTAGATTTAAATAGTGGCACAGTCACAATCTCTAATAGTGTTAGCAAGTTCATTTCAGTGCTTGGCAAACCTATAGGAGAAGAAGTTCTGACCCATCACTGTTCTCCTTCTTTGAAGCAAAAACATGTGACTTGCCATACCTCTAGTGGCATACCTATTGTCAATAGTTGTGAACAGAGACCACAAGGCAGGAGAGAGTAGACCAGACAGTTCTTTGTAGCCCAGAAAATGGATATGGTGGAGGAGCCTCTGGTTGAGGTTGAATAGATCTAGTTTAGAATACAGTTCACATGTATGTGTATCAAGTCTAGCATCAAGTGCAAAGTGACAGGCCCTGTTCAGCAGTCCCCTTACATGATTTAGCACCCTACCATTAGCAAACCCAAAAACCACCGTGCTATAATTAATTACACTAATGATAAAGCTTTGAATACGAAGTTTTTTAACCTCTGGTATGAGGATGTGCCTGTGTCTATAAAGAAAATTGATTCTTGCATTTACTGTCCTTACTAGGTAGTCTACGTGGTCAAAGAATGTCATGGAACAGTCTAGAAACTGTCTGAGGTATTTGAAAGTTTGTGATTGTGCAGTATGAGTACCAGTACTGGTTGAGATTGTGAGGTCAGAGGATAGGTCCGCCTTGCTGTGGTTGCCAAACAACATGCACTTTGTTTTTTTCACATTCAGGACTAGTAGGTTGCTGTCAAACCAGACTCAAATAAAAATTTAAATTATCCTACAGTCTTTGATTTAGTTGGTGAAGGTTCCTGTCATTACAGAAGATGACTGCATCATCTGTGTACAGGATTGTATGGGAGGATTTGCAGACAGAGGGTAGTTCATTAGTAAATAACTATGGTCCAGGTATTGAGCCCTGTGGAACACCAATATTTACTGGTTGTACATCTGATAGCACTGCCCTACATTAAACTGATTGGATTCTATTGGCCAAATAGTTTGTGAACCAGCTGACTGTATCCATCAAGAGACAAAGGGATGACAATGTACTACAAAGAAGTGTATTTCCCTGGTGTCTAGCGGAACCCCACTCCCCCTATTGCTACCACCATCATTAAATATATTTCCCTGGTGTCTAGTGGCACCCATCCCCTCCAATCACTGTCTCTGTCTTTTGAAACCCTGTAAAATGAAAGCTGTCATTTGATGTCTTTTTTTTTAACTTGTAAAAAAAGAAGGGTCCCTCGCTATTTCAACCCCCCACCTCAACCTCCCATTAAGCACCCACAACCCCATACCCCCACCTCCCACACACCCTCATTCACCTGAACAGGTCCCAGGATAAAGATCCACTGTCTAATTGAAGACATGTGCTGCTGCTAGGACCACTGACTTTAATCTGGGAAATTAAGGTAAATGCAATTTAATGTATTTCAATAGGGTTTTGAACTTTGATGCATAAATTTGTCATTTTTGCAGATCTTGACCCCAGCTTTTCAACATGGTCTTTTTTGGGACCTCACCTCATGACCAGTGTCAGTCGAATTTTGTAAATCAAGCCCCAAAATGCGATTTAATGGTCTCTTGGTGAAATCAACTTTAGGGCAGGATTTGAAAAATTTTACCAGCCTTGTTCATGAGGTGGGGTCATAAGAAGGCTATGGTGAAAATTTGGAGAAAAAAATATGTAAAAATGGCAAAGTTTTGCCCATATATTGAGATTGTGATATGCACACTCATAACTTGGGCAATTTTAAATATTTTGACACTAAGTTTTCAATATAACCATTTTTGACCCCACCTCATGAACATGACAGCTAGCATTTTTCAAACCCTGGCCAAACTGTGTTTTTGCACCTGTGGCACAGTATGGTATTGTGGTGATGCAGAATCATGTTTTGGCAGGGATTTAACATTTTTTATCACAGGGTTCATGAGGTGAGGTAATAAGAAGGTTGTCCTGATAATTTTGTTCCTGTTATCTGTGCACATATAAGGAGGAATAGAAGTGCAGGGCTCAGAGGGCCCTTTGCTCACACAGACAAATTTGAGGATACAATTATACTATCTCAAAAAGTAAGGAAATTCTTTGCAAAAAAAAACTTTGTTAATTCACTAGTTAGGATTAAAGTAACAAAAGTAGAGAAATGTGGCATTAGGGTTTCCAACCCTAACACACCACCCAAACCCTGCAGGCAGCAACAGGAAAAAACATTATAGCTTCACCTCTCTTGCCTCTTTGCAAATCAGGCCATGGGATATATACCCATCAATGGGGCTAAATCAGGCTATAAGGCCATGAACCTGAAGGGTGAGTTTCTTTATTGTTCTGTTTAGCCCCCAAGATAGGTATACTTCTGATTGTTCCACCCTTACCCATTGTTTGTTGAACATAATACATTCATATATTTAGTGTTATGAAGATGACTTTTGCAATAACCTGGCACCTGAAGGTATCTTTCTGCAATGAGTTAATGGAGTGTAGTGAGTGCAGATAGTAGTTTAGGGGATTTCTGGGTTATAGATGTTTTGTGTAAGTGTATTTTGTCCCAGGTTCTTTTTTAACTTCTTAATTGGTTTGGCTAGCTTCCTAATGCTGTGTTAATTGTGTTATTAGTGGTGCCCCCAATGGTTTAGTGTTGTGCAGCTGTATACCTTTTATTAGTGCAGGTGTATACTATTAACTGTTTGATTAGCATAGGCATATATCTGTAATTAGTGTAGGTATAATGCTGTAATTGTTTAAATAGTGCAGGTATGTACTTCAAAATAATAGATTAGTCCCATGTATACTTTAAATTGACAGATTAGTCACAGGTACATAGGGAAACAAATGATGGCATTTTCTATGGGGAACATTACCATACATGTATTAGATATAAATCTATAATAAGTTGCAAAAAAGGTTGTTAATGAGCCAGTTAGGGTCAAAGAGACAAAAGTTGTGAAATGAGGTGTTTGGGTTTCCCTAACACCCCAGCCTCCCAAACTAGGCAGGAGAGCAGGTGTAGGGTGTGCCTTGGGCTTCTCAAGCTTAACACCCATGCCATTCCATCTGTAAATAAGGTCTGATGTGTAGACTTTATGAGAATACAGTGAGCGTTAGGCTTAAGAAGTCCAAGGAACACCCCACACATGCTCTCCTGCTTGGTTTGGGAGGGTGGAGTGTTAAGGAAACCCTAACACCTCATTTCCCAACTTTTGTCACTTTGACCCTAACTGGAGCATTAATGATGTTTTTAGCAACTTATTTCCTTACTTTTTGAAACAGTATAATAGTATCCTTATTTTACTGTGGGAGAGCAGGGTCCTTCAGACCCTTCACTCCCATCCCTCAATAGATGTTTGTATGTGTGTATGTATATGTATATATATCCATATATATAGCTGTGGAAGCACAGGGCCCTCTGGACCCTACACTTCCATTTATAGGACAACAGTGACCAAATTATCATCATAGCCTTCTTATTACGCCACCTCATGTACCCACTACAGGAAAAGTTCAAATCCCCACCAAAATGTAATTCTGCACAATGCCATTCAGTGCCAAAGAAACACATTTTGGGCAGGATCTGAAAAATTATAGCTGTGACATACTGTGCATAAGGTAGGTAATAAGAAGGCAATGTTGAAAATCTGAGGTCAAAATATTTAAAATTTCAAAAGTTATTAGTGGGCATAGAAATTTCAATGAATGGTCACAACTTTGGCATTTTTTCATATTTTGACCACACATTTTCAACATAGTCTTCTTATGACCCTACATCATAAACCCCATAGGTGAACATTTTCAAATCCATGCCAAAATGCCATTCTGTACCACAGGTGCAAAAACACATTTACATGGATACAAAATATGGCAGCTGTACTGTTCATGTGGTGGTGTGAAAAAATGGCTATGTTGAAAAATTGGACCAAAAATATTGAAAATTACCAAAGTTATGCAGGTGCGTAGAAGACATTCAATGAATGCTCATAGCTCTGCCATTTTTAGGAATTTTTTTCTCCAAATTTTCAACATGGCCTTTTTGGAACCCCACCTCATGAACACTGGTGCTGAAATTTTGTTATTCAGTCCCCAATGGTGATTTCATGCAGTGACCATGAAATCACCTTCCAGGCCTGATTAACAAAATGACAGTGCCGGTGTTCATGAGGTGGGGTCCCAAAAAGAACATGTTGAAAATTTGCTGAAAAAATTCATAAAAATGGCAAAGTTATGAACATAAGTTCAACACTCCTTTGAAATACATTATACGGCACTTACCTTTATTACTCAGTTCATGGAGAGTGCAGATGTGTCTCAATCCACAGAAGATGACAGCCTATGACCTCCAGTGGTAAGTATAGGGTAAGGGGGTATAGGGTGGTGTGTGCTCAGTGGGAGGGTTGGGATGGGGGAGGGAGAAGGTGGGGACGATGAGGGACCATTTTCTTTTTTTCAGGTTAAAAAAATAAAAAGATGTCATGGGACTGTTTCCTTTTTACAGGATTAAAGTAAAACAATATTTCAGGACTCTAGGGGTGTGCTTCTCAGTGTACCACACTGCTGGGGGTGCTCTAAATGCAAACATGAGGATTGGGCCCCCAATGTCAACTAATTAAAAAGTCTCACTCAGCCCCAGAACTCACATGTGAGTAGAAATGTTCTCTGCTTAATCTTATTCAAAATGGCCTCCTGGGGCCAAGTGAGATGAGCTGTGGAGGAGGGCATCCTGGTGTCAGATTATATTAATAAATAAACAAGGGACTAGGGTATGGTGATTGGAGGGTTGGGGTGCCACTAGACACCAGGGAATATATGGGGACAGTGATCAGGGATTGAGGGGTACCACTTGACCCTTGGAAAAATGGTGGCTCACAACTCACACTGCAGCCAGCAGCAGGAGTTCAGCTGTGGCTGAAGAACTAAATGAAATCCACTATTCTCATACAGAGAACTCGGCGGAAGCTCCTCTCGCTAAGCTGGGCACCTGGGATCTTGGGTGCCCAGAAAAAGTATTTCTTGCCCTAACTGTGAAAACAGACACTAGAATATAGCTAAACTGGGCCTGTTTCACTAGGTTCTGGTGTTTGATTTGTAAAATGACAACATTTGTATATATTTTGCATGCTTTTTAATTTGTGAAAAAAAAAACAAGATGGTGTTCGCGAAAAATAATTTCTTTCTCACAAAAAAGGATGTTTTCCTTACAAAAAAGGAACAGATCTTGTGAGAATGAATCCATTTTGCTAAATCAAATCCTTTGTCCAGATTTTACCTCTATCCTGGAAAGTGATCATCCCATAAGAAAAAATAGGACCTTTTTTAGCTACCACCAAGGCTCAGCTCCAGCACATCCAAGAACCTATAGCACATTGGGACTTACCTCTTGGGCAAAGGATACCCCCTGGATTGCCCACAAGGGCAGGGCCAATTTATCCATTGTGAACCCACACAAGACAGAGGAAGGGCTCTGGCAGGTTGGCTACCAGTATTGTCTCCCTGGCTTACCCTCCAGAGGGTGGGACATTGAGTCGGCCGGTGACACTGGAGGCCGTAATGGGTCAATGACCCATACTGCCATGATGGTGGACTGGAGCCAGGAGACCAGGGCCTCATAAAAGCAGCAGCTGTGTTGTTTGGTGTTGCTTCCCTCAGGGTGGGGATGTGCAATGATGTCCTGCATCTTCCCCACCCCTCTCAAGTGATGGTTCTGGCACAATGGTGCTCCCAGCCTCCACCAGGGGTCCACGGTGTGCCAGACACTCTACCCCCTCCCCCCAGAGAAGGAGAGCAGTCCATAGAATGTTCAATCCCTCTCCCCCCAACTGGCCCTCCAACATCCAGAGTCCATTCCTGAACTTGGATCATCAGTGTCTCAGACAGGCACCGTGCCCCTGCATTGGCAGGCAGGTGGAAATAATGTGAACTTAAAAACTAAATAACTTTGCAATAGATGAATCTTTTTTAATAAAAAAAAATGCTGGCAGTTCTGTTACCCAAGTTCTTTCTACCATAAAAAAATAACACCAAAATTTCACTGTCTGGGCACAAAGCGATCAAGAAAAAAATGCAAAAAGTGGTGACTTTTAAGGTTTTTGCACTATCTGTATATCAAAATCCACACATCAAACCAGAACAAAACTTGCTACATCAAGAGACTGACCCCACAGGACAGCAGATGCCAAATGTTGTGAAAATCCATTGATCAGTTGCAAAGTTATTAAAGTGCAAAATTTGAGATTTAACATTAAACAGGCTACTCAACCCTAACTATAGGGGCATGACCGTGCCCCTATAATAAATGCAAGTATACCATCCTTACCCATTATTTATTATAGTTAGACAGACAGATAGAGGGAATGTGACATGGTCAAGACACGGGGTGACCATTAGGGTTACACCCCACAGCCTGATTAATGTGACATGGCCTGACTGATGTCATATTTAATTTATCTTCAAGAGAGACTAATGATGGTATGATATCTCACAAGTGGTAAAACCATAAGTGAGATATCTTCATATCATTGGTCTTGAATTAAGATAGATATGGTATCTTCAGTCAGACCATGTCATGTTCTGTTTATACAGATACGTGTTTTGGGATAAACATGATTGGACATGTGTAAAAAAGTGCTTGTGACATTGAAAGTGTGACTCATTTTCAGCCTTTTTTACAGTTATTGTACTTGTATGGGAGTGGTTTCCAAGATTTACTACTACTTCTATTTAACTCATTGAGGACCAAAGCTTTACATTGTGGCCATTACATAGTGAAAAAGTTTGAGGTACAATTCTTTTATTTTTGGTTTTGGGGGGGCATTTGTCTACTTTTTTGCTGATTATAAAAAAAATCTGAAAGGTATCTATAAATGAAACAAGACTCATTTTGTACATATTTTTGTGCTGAACAACTTTCATGCTTTGAGTAACATGCTATTATTTTTTTTGTTATAAAGTCATTCTTAGTTGTTCATCAAAAAAAGTGAAGTTAACAAAATCAAATTATCTGCCATTTTTGTTGCTGATTATAATCAATTTAAAAGATATCTGTAAATGAAACAACAATCATTTTGTACATATGTTTGTTCTGAATAACATTCGTGCTCGTAGTACAATGCTGTCAGTATAAAAGTTATTCACATTTGAATATGGTTAGTACTACTACTGAAGCTGAACATTTTAAATCTGAGTGAGTTAAGAATGCACTATGACACAGTGTACAAGAAAATATATCACTATGACATTATGCATCAAGAAAAGATAGCAATACCTTTTCATATTCATAGAGATATCACTTTTATCTCACTAATTATCTAAAAAATATGTAGTATAGATATATACATTCCCAGATGAATTTGAAGCAATCAGTATGGCATGTCAGTGGAGAGTATGATCTATTAATGTGTTTACAGATGTGCTGGAGTCCTGAGCAGAAAGATCTAGGGATCTCAACCAGCAGAAAGTACATTTCCAAACAAATTACACCTCTGGAAATCTCTTGCTTCTCTTAAAATATTTTTTTGATGTTTACTTGTTCACATAGTTTAGAAGTGTTGTCATTTGGCGTTCTGTCTTTAAATGGGCAATTTTAAGGCAATATCATAAATTAGATATGAAACAGAGATTAGGTTGTACAGTATATTGACCTTGTTACTAGTTGAGTGCATTTGTACTGCAATGAGTGGGTTATGTTTGCATGGTTGTAGTTATCACTGTTCCTTTAATTGGGTGTTGTTGAATTTTTGCTTCCTGAACTTACTATATGATCTGGGAGTCTGCGCTAGAAGCTTTTGCTGTTGATTAGGTTGGGGATGTGATGTGATTTACAGCACCTCAGGTGAGTGCTGTGTAGCTGTTTAGGGAGAACCTGCAGAGACTCACAGCCATAGAGATTGAATATATATATATATATATATATATATATACACACACACATAGTGGTGTGGTGGCACCACTTTCGTTAGGTCTGGTAGGCAGTTTAATGCTAAACCTCAAATTTTGCACTTTAATAACTTTGCAACCATTCAACAGATTTGTACACCATTTGGTATGCGCTGTCCCATGGGGAAGATCTCTTGATGTAACAAGTTTTGTTTTGATCAGATTTGTGCTTTTTGTGCTGTTCATAGTGAAAAAACTGTAACAGTTGCTTTTTTTTCACCTGTTTTTGGCTGTTTTTTCCACATCGTGCTGCGACCACAACGTTTGGAATTGTGGTCTGAAATTTTCAGGGTACAAAGAGCCTGCTCCAGACAACAAGACAGCATTGGCTTGGTGAAAAAAATACTAATTCTTTCTAAAGTTATTGAATTGTAAAATTTCAGGTTCTGCGCGTGCTCAATTCAGTCTTTTGGATAGCTGCACAGTACTAAAAGGGATTTAGGGCTCTTGAAAAAGGGATTTTGACAACTCATGAAGAGGAATTATTAAAATCCCTCTTTGTGAGAAAAAATTCCCTGGTTGCGAGCAGAAATCTTGTTTTCATTTTTCTTGCTCAAACAAAATGTTACAACTTTAGTCAGGGATGTCTTCTACAGACATCCAAGCATGTATTTTGTTCATGTTGTCATCCTCTACAGACCTATGCCTTTGCTTTACTTTACTGTAGCCCCAGAATGCTTATTTTTGATTTTTAAAATCCCTTTTTGTGATTCACTTCTGATCCCTTTTCACAATGCGAAAAAGGATTTTGACACCTCATGAAAAGGGATTTTGATGGCTCATGAAAAGGTATTGGTTTGTCAGATCAGAGGGCCCTATGGGTAATCCCTTTGGATTTTGACACCGTGAAAAAAGGGATTTGGCTTGTGAAAAGGGACTTTGACACCACATGAAAAGGGATTAATTTTTCAAATCCCTTTTCTTGAGCTGTCAAAGTCCCTTTTCACAAGCTGAATACCTTTTGTGAGGTGTCAAAATCCCTTTCTGCATCATGAAAAAGGATTGCCTGAAGGGCCATCTGGTCTGACAGTTCAAATCCCTTTTTGTGAGGTGTCAAAATCCCTTTTCACAGATTGCCCATAGGGCCGTCTGGTCTGACAATTCAAATAATTTTGTGTGAGCTGTCAAAATTCCTTTTCACAAGCCAAATTCCTTTTTGTGAGGTGACAAAAACCACTTTTCCCATCATGAAAAGGGATTTCTGGCTTTGCTATCTGGTCCCACAGTACGAAAAGGGATTTTGACACCTTGCAAAAAGGGATTTTGATAGCTCATGAAAAGTGGTTTCAAACATTTACTGTTTCTTTGTCACTTAACTGCAAAGAAACGGTTTGGAATTAAGGAGTGATATTGTCAGGGTAGAAAGGGCTTGCCCCACAGATGTGACTTTTGCTGGTTTGGTGATAAAATTTACAGTGAAACCAATTAAGATGAAGCAAAGTGCTGCAGAATTCTGCAGTAGAGTTACTGCTACAAACAATGTAATTTCAATGGGAGCTAATTCCTTTTGTCATGCAGTAAACCTGTGACACTGTGCTTCATCCTGGCGGGCTTCACTGTGCATTGCATCCATAATTATAACATTTCAAAGTTTGGAAATTTCCTATAGGATAACATCGTGGTGGACGCAGTACCTTTCGGTGCATATAGCTCAAAAACTGTTCAAGATATGGATTTTGCA
Source organism: Neoceratodus forsteri (assembly GCA_016271365.2). Taxonomy (NCBI): domain Eukaryota; kingdom Metazoa; phylum Chordata; order Ceratodontiformes; family Ceratodontidae; genus Neoceratodus; species Neoceratodus forsteri. The sequence goes on along the minus strand of CM028133.1, from coordinate 589,003,027 downwards.
CTATACGCAGACTGTACTAATCACATATGCAGGTTGCAGGCCATGATTACAACTGCAGTGGAATTTTTTCCAGTGTTGTTATCATTATTGAGATATTGTGCCATTTGTATCATGAGGGTTACTTGGAATATCTCTATGTCTGTGCTGTGTCTTTACACTTGTGGGTAGGTGGGGGCCCTGTGCGCCCACATATGGGTACCATTTTGCAGTAATGGGAGCGCAAGGCCCTCCATTATGCAGTACTGGGAGAAGACCATTCATTACAATGTCTCTACACTTCTGGATGGCTGGGTCCTGTGCTCCCACAAATGGATACCATTATATAGTGATGGGAGCCTGATGGTAGATGGAACCACAACACATTAAGAGAGTGATGGGGCCCTGTGCTCCAACAAACATATAAGGGTAAGATTACACTTTCTGAAAAAGTACAGAAATCATTACAAAAAACTTTGTTAATGCATCAGTTATGGTTGAAGCAACAAACGTAGGGGAAATGAGGCACTAGGATTTCGAACCCTAACACCCCCACCCCTACCACCCAACCCCGCCCCCACCCTTCACACACCAATAGGTGTCGGGTGTGCCTTGGGGTGGCAGGCCCAACTCTCATCCCATTCTCCTATACTGCACCATCTCAACTTCCTGACAGATGGAATGGGGTGAGAATTAGACCAATGACCCCAAGGCATACCCTGATGCCTGTTGTTGTGTGAAGGGTGTGGGTGGGGTGGGGTGGCAGAGGTGGGGAGGTGTTAAGGTTCAAAACTCTAACACCTCATTTCACTAGTTTTGTTGTTTCAACCCTAACTGATGCATTAATTAAGTTTTTTGCAATGAATATATATAACCAAACATGTGGCCTTTCCATAATCTTATGTGAGTGTCTAATGGTTTCTACCACCCATTCAAATGTGAAATGTGTTGGAATATTGTCTATTTTATTTGAAAGGTGTTATATAAAACCCAATCCTTTCATATTACTTTCCTTATCCACTTTGTGATAAAAAAATCATTACTTAATCGCCTGTTGCTTACACATTTTTGTAATGCCCCTCTAATCTATCTATGTGCTGTTTGAATCTCCATGTGCTCCAATTCCTTCCTTTCCTGGACTGTAAAACACTTTTGGGATGAATGTGTATGGATGTGACCTATACAACCAAATTCCTCCCACTGCTTTCCTTACCAGATGGAGGAGCTAATACACACTATGAGCCTGAAGAAGGAACCTTTTGAAAATAAATGGACACTATATATGGTATCACCCAAATGGTGGCTAACACTGTTGCAAAAGGAAATAATTTGGATAACAGAAGCATTTTATGAAGCTATTTAAAGCCAGAGGAGAAAATGGTATCCATACAGAGTCAATGTAATATCTAAGGGAGAGGCAGATAATTATTGCTTTTCTGAAATGGGCATATAATAAATTTAAAATGGTTTAAAAGTTGTGTAAATATTGAATTTGATCAGACATACCAACAAAGAATTCAACTTATCACATCCCAGAGAACCCTAGATGCACTGCAACTGCAATGTAGTTGCATGCAACAAATATGTAACTATAGTGCAATTATGCTGTTGCATGCAATTATTGATTAGTTACATTGAAGCAGATACTAAAAAAAGTGTAAACCTTGTACCATAAATAAACCAAATGGTTATGGAGCTTCCATCACTCATATTGACTTTACTACATCAGTGTCCCTGTAAAGCAGGTCAGGCACCATTTGGATTTAGTTACCCTCTTTTATATGTGCAATAAGACACTCCAGGGTGGTCATACTTTGTCCACAACTACACTTCCAGGGAAATAAGTTACTCTGCCTGCAGCCTGCAGCCTTGTACCTTACTATGCCCTGGATCATGTGGTTGTGGCACAACTACCAACACCTTGCTGTGTCCTCTGGCATACTTAAGGGGTGACAACCAGACATGAAGAATTTATATAATTTTGCTACAAAGAACCTGTTATCCAAGTGATGCCAACTATACTGGGACTCTGATGGAATCAGACTAGTTTTAGTCTAATAAGGTTTTGATTTATTTTATATCTTTTTTTCCAACTAGACTATCTGGGGACTTTTGGGACATGCTTGGTTAAGTTTCATGTGCCATCTACTCTTTGGAAACTGAGCACTCACTCTCAAACCTATTGAGCCTGTGGATATATTTTTGCTTAGATGTGCTCAAAAAGTGCCTTAATGATAATTGCTTTGTTGCTTATGTAATATGCTTGATGTCTGGCAAATGTGATACAATTAAATAGGCAAGGCACTATAATCAGATTACCGTCCCCTTCTAATGCAAAAGAAAGTAAAGAATTTACTATATTATACTAATTCAGAAAGAACCACAGATATTGTAGGTCCCTTCAAAAAAAAAGGTGTCAAATGCAATAAAATCCATTGTTTTAGATTTGCCCTTCAGAGGCAAGATATGGTATTTTCTTAAGTCAAATGTGCAAGAAAAACAAAAGCAATTGTTGAAAAAGAGAAACAACAGCCAACCGTCGTCTTCTCTTGTGATGCAACAAAAAGGACAGCATGTCCCTTGACCCATAATGGGGAATTCAGGCTTTATAGTGCAAAGGTTTCTCATTTGGAGTTTGCTGTCACCTGTGCACTGCCTTACAAGCTTTTCAGACATTCCATGGTAGTGCAAAATTAAGACGATCTATTATGTTGATGGGATTAGTTAACATATTATAGCAGGAAAGAACAAAGCCTCAATGTACAGAACCCTCATCTGTTCAACAGTTAAGTAGCTCTTCCCATTTTCAGCAAAACAAATTCATAGTCGTCATAAGTACAGTACACGTCACATTAAACTGTTCCACCAATGAGTTGGTTAAGCATTGTTTTTTACAGTTGGCAATGCACTGGCAACTCATACCGCATTATTTTCAGTGCTTAACCAGCTCAAGAGCAATGTTTGTAAAATGTTTTTGCAATGCATTTGAATTGCATCAGCAGTCCAGTCACAATACAATGCAACTGAGTTTTAACTCTTAAGAAACAGTTTGTGCAGGGCTTTGTACTGGATCCAGCAACACTTATGCAGCTCAGTCAGAAGTACAAAAACAACTAATTGGAGGAACAGTTTAATGTGACTTGTACTGTAGAACTCAATAACATAGAAGTCCCAAAGAAACTGAATTTAACAACTTGCTGTTCCTTATTGCTGAAGACATTCATAATGAACAATGAACTATTTTCTCTTTCACTCCAGTGTCTGTTCATTTTGCTTATACAGTATATGCAATAAAGTCATAATTCTCTGCATATGATATCACAATGTGTTGTCCTAAAAATGATAGTGATGTCACATACAGGATGATGACTTCTGGACACATACAGTCTGCAGGGAAAGCTGGAGTCTAAGGGGCAAAAAGCCTGTTTTCATCAAATGTCTTTAGTTATAAAGACAGGAATGTCTTAAAATTCAAATCTTTTTGAAATGTTATGGGTTTTTGTCCTTATAATGAATGGGACTATAATGTATTTATAACAAACTGGAAAATCACTTTACTGTAAGAGTATTACACTCCCCTATTGGTGCAAGACCACAGTGGCATGCAAATAGAATGCATTACATCTTTTAAGTACCTGGGAATTCTTCTGGACCAATCCCTGGACTTCAGCCTGCATATATAATCTGCCTGCAGGGCAGTAAATGCTAAACTGGGGGTTGCTTACAAGTTCAGTTTCATGTTGACTCCCTCTGCTAAATTTCTTATTGCCAGAGGCATATTACCCCCTGCCCTCACCTATGGTATGCCAACCTTTGCTGCCACACACACAACCATCCTTCATAAGTGGGATGTCACTTATTATAATATCTGTTGATACGCATCCTCGTCACCACGGCTTAAGCACCACTGCCAACTGTATAGGTACCTGGGCTAGTTATCCCCCTCAGCTTGCTGTCAATACTCTCTTGGCTCCCTGATTGACTCTATACTCAGAAACCAGACCCCTTCAGAGCTCGCAACATTGCTGGTACCTCAAACCTCCTCCTATAGACTGCAATTTGTATATGAATCCCTGCTGAATGTACCTAGATGTAAAACATCAAAAGTCTCTGTTGCCTTCGATCACTACGTCGCTAAGCTTTGGAACTCTCTCCCCCAAGCACTTTGAATATCTGGATCCCATGACAGCTTCAAAAAGGAGCTGCGCTTACATCTATCTCTTGCTGATCTCTGCACTTGTTTTAATCCTCCCTAATCCACTCACCCACCAGATGCTGCCTGGTCTAAGTTTAACCTCCCTACTTCAAAGCACTTCTTAACCTTACTATCTCCTTAAGAGCTAATCTACACCAACCCCCCCCCACACACCTGAGTCTTGTTTCAGAGGCTGTGATGATGCATCCTGCCCAGTCAGGAATTTGCCCTTGCCTTGTTTTGCTGCCTATTTGAATCTTCATTGTTGTGACCAATTTGAACAATATTTCTTTGCTGCTATGTTGTGGTATCTCTTCCTAGACTGTGTAGGTTTTCTCTGCCTAAAAATTATATTTTAATTGCATTGATTGTTATTGTTCTGGCTGCATGTATCCATTACTACTAACTGTTTTGACCATGCTATTGTAATTTCATTGTACTCATGCTATGTACCTGTCTTTGATTGTTGTACTCTCCCTGGTCATGCCTGAAAATAGTCATTTCATGGCTAGTACACCTACCCGGTTAACAAAAACTAAATAAAATAAATAAAGTACCTAAAATATCATTACAGTTTTAGTCACCCAATACTTACGACAATAGTCTGGGCTTCTCCATTCTATGCAGATATTGAACTTGTGGCACATCGCTACATAGGCAGCTAGTGCTATGCAAGGGTTCTCCACATATTCTGAATCACGCACCCAGAATTCACAAAATGTTTCAGGTGGAACCTGATTTAAAAACAGAAGGTATGATTGATGAGGTACTTGGTAAATGAAAACAAAAATCTGATAAACTGTTATATCTCAGGCATAACCCTGTATCCAGCTGTGTAATGGTAAGTGGTTTCAAAGATATTAAATTACTAAATTTTTATTATAAAATGGAAGGTCTCAGTTTTGTTCTTGTTGACTGAAACAAAATGCACATCCATGTGTTTGCAAGCATACATCTGAATATTTTCCCTGATATTACAACTATGTGAGTATTCACCTTGCTGTTTTTAACATTACCTTTTAATTGTCCTTAAAAACTCACAATTTACAAAAAGCTGTTTATAGTCACTGTGATGTATTTTTTAAGGGTGGCTGCTATTACTTAAAGACAATCGAAGCACCAAAAGTACTAAAAGTCCCCAAGACCCCAAGGCAAAAAAAAAAATGCTTTATTTCATCCATCAGTTATACTGACATACTGTATAGTTCTAGTACTTTGTACACAGTACTGTGGTGGCAGGGAGGAAATAGTATCTATTGTGTCTTCACCTCCTGCCACATGGCAGTGACTATGTCTCAGTTTGAGTCCTGATGCACATCCAAGTTTAACTGCTGAAATGTTACCCCTACTTTTGTTTCAGCTGTCTAAAATATATGGACCAACCTAACCACCATTGCTGATCTGACACTGCTGTGCAAATGTTTGGCACTAGCTTTTCAAATTTCTGCCTCCCCCAGCCCCACACAATACAGGCAAATATAAAACAACTCCTACTTCAATCCCAAGACTGCTTCCAGCCTAATTTACCTGATCCCTAGCACAGCTTATCTATGGAACATACCTCTAATAGCCTTACTAGAAATTTTTAAATTGCACATAAAACAGATTATAACCTAGTTAATAAGCAGTGTGTGCTTTCCATATTGCTCATGAAAAGAGGGTATTCAAATTTGGTGAAATATTGTACCTTACAAAACATTACCAACATATGGTGAAATATCCTCATTCCAGTATCATGGATCTGAATGTAAACCTTTTAAAGTGTTCAATCATGGAGTTCAGGACCAGCCTAACTGAACACAGCAATGTATAATGAAAACTACTGGTTTCTTGTTTGTCTTTATAGCAGTCTTTATCACTGGCATACAAATGAAAACACAATTAGAAACTGGTCCAGAACTGAAATGTAGTAAACTATCAAAAACATAAAAGCATTTGGTTGCAACATACAAAAGGATGGCAGCTGCTGAAGGTTTGATTGAGGAGCATGCTCAGACAATCAGAGCAGTCACTGGTGGAACAGTTCACTTCACGACGCCTTTGTTTTCCCATGTACTGCAAAGTGTTTGGCACTTGCCAGCTGTCCATATAGAGTGTAGGGTCATCACTTTTACTAAATACAGTGCCATTGGGTAGTGTTAGGTCATTTGTTGGGTTTCCATCGCAGTAACCTGTAAAGGGTAAGATTAAAAAAGTCACTTGCATCCTATAAAGGAGAACAGATAAATACTGTATAAACTAAATACAGTGATATAAAGCATAGAGGCCACATTCAAGATGGTGAAGAGTAGTAGTGGAAAATAGAGGGGATTTGTTGCCCAGTGAGCCATCATCTTTTGTGGAGGAGTCCCTTGTGGCAGTCTTAGATTTCAAATAAGTTGCCAAGTTGTTAGATGTGGTAAATGGGGTTTGCATCCCCTAATGTACTGGTTATCAAGACCTCCAACATCACTGCATGGTGTACACCTAACCTCAATGTGTTTTGCCATGCAGTGAAGCAGGGGTGATGCGGCATGCCAACCAGAAGTCCAAACAGCTAAGCTATGGGCAGCACCAGGAAAAAATATGTGGTGTTAGTATCAGAAAATGGCAACCAGTAAGACTGAAGCAGATAAAGCACCCACAAAAGGATCAAAGCACAGGTGGTAATATACCATTCTTACCATTTAATAGAAAACACCATGCCACCAGTGATCTACACACAGCACACTCCTACACCAGATTGAAAGTTGACAAACCAAAACAACCCCAACTGATGCCATGTGATGTGACTTAACATTTCTCTCAGAGAGTTACTGAGCTTCCACTGAGAGAATACTCTGGGGAAGCTCAGTAGCTCACTGAGTGAAATGTTAGTCACGTCACTTAAATGTAATCAGTCTAGGTTGGTGTGGTTTGTCTGCTTACAGGGGGTGTTTCACTATAGTAAACAGTAGGATCATTAAAATTGAGAATGAATTTATTTATTTATTTATTTATTCATTCATTCCTAACTAGGATTACAAGTACCTTTGAACCAGGTTTTTTTTTTACAAATGTTCCATGTCAAATAAATAAGACAAATACAAACAAACAAAGGAAAAACAAGGAGTGTATATTAAAGAGAGGATACAACAGTGTTGGGGTTAAGTATACAGGATACAGAATATGATACAGAGGCAACACACTGGTTAAATATCAAGCAACTGTGGTTATCAGTAGGACAAAAGTTTCTACAGCGCAGTAATGCAGTCATAAGGCTGTAAACCAATTTCTCAAATAATAAATGCTTACTATTCAGTCATATTAAGCAATGCGTAATAACTTAAGGATGTACTTTAAATAACCACAAAAAAAAAGAAAGCTAGGGAACAAAAAGGCAGTTTTTAAACTGAACTTATACCTATAGGAAGAAAATTAAAATGAAAGAGAAAAAGAGGATTTCCCTGAAGAAACTTTTATGAGCTAACAAAAGGATTTTCAATATCTATAGGTGTGGACAGTTAAATAAGTCAGAGACTTCATCTAGTAAGTAATGCCAGCCACATGTATTACCTTCAGTAGATACATAAATGAATAATAAATACATTTTATTTTTTATGTAAATTAGATAAACTTGACAAAATATCCTATCAACAATATAGGCAAAGGCCATTTAAAGAGACAGTGCCTCATTTACAGGTGAGGTAATATTATCAAAGCTTCTAAATCTAATGCTAGAATGATTCCACATAGAAAAAAGATAAGAATTTTAAAACTGGATATTTCTTTTTGTTTCATGACATAGGATTGTAATGTTGAGTAGAACAATAGAACATAGGGGAATACTGAATCTACCAGAAAGGTGGGCATTATGAAATGCACACAAATAAAAATAAATTCGTAAGGAATATGTAGTGTTATGACATTAAATTAAATATCTATAAAACTGTGATAAAATACATAAATATAAGGAGGTTTCATGCAATGTATTTTGGTCAGGAAGTATGACCACTTTGAATATATTACGTAAAGTACTTATTTTTTACCTCAAAGGATTTTACACAGGATGTAAAATAAATAGAATGTTTCCAGATACAGTTTCTTCAATATTCTTTACCATTAAGTGTAACTATATAAATGTATTTTAGATCCTGAGGAAGTAGTGAGATAACTACAAAATTCTGATCAGAGTTTGGTGGAATTAAACTTTAAATAAAATATATTAAAACATATTCCAGTGAGTGGGTCTATATGTCTCCATATGTGGCATAGTTTGTACTGAGGCTCTGGAGAGTGATCCCTCCCAGAATTTTCTATTTCATTACAGTTGCAGGGTGGGTCACACTGCCCCTAGTGGTTTACTGAGGTATTTTATATTACCACTTGGGCATTGATCCTTTTGTGGCTGTTTATCTGCTTCAGTCTTACTAGTGACCAGAAGTCCCTCTCACTAGATCACCCTCACACACACATTTCTGGCCAGGGGGTCCAGTTTGTTCCTTCTTCATTTGTCCAATGGCACTGCCACAAAACTCCTTGGCAACTACTTGGAGAAACTTTCCTCAGTTCTAGTCCTTTTGCACTGCAGCTCAGCCATGGCAACCACCCATGTCCTACTCCTTCTTTCTGGTTGTTGTTGCAGCACTCTGACTTCCTTTCTACCTGTTGCGGGAGTGTTGGAAGGGTATTACAGGGCCATGATTCCAGTGCAGGAAAATTGATTCAGTGGTGATAAGTATTTTGTGAAATTTAAATTTCACAAGTGGAATTCTGGTGGCATTACCCAGTATGCCTCCTTGAATTTGTGAGCATATGTTGCCAATTAGTACAGTAATTTCTAAAGTAGTCACAGTAAATGTTATGATCAAATTGCAAATAACCATACTTATCAGCTGGGTACACATGGCTTTATTGAAAAAAGTTTAAAACATACCGACGGAGAAACAAACAGGCAGACCATATGCTGAAAACCCCCAACCAGTTTCGTACATCAGTGCGTCTTCAGGGGAACCCCTGAAGACTTACTGACATATGAAACTGGTTTGGATTCTTCAGAATACAGCCTGCCTATTTGTTTATCCAGTGGTATGATTTAAAACATTTTCAATAAAGCCTTGTGTACCCAGCTGAGGAGTGTGGTTATTTGCAATTTCATCGTGAACTTCTATTTCTTGCACCCTCCTCCGAGTAGTTTGAACTGTATTGTGGTGTGCTACAATAAATGTTAATCTACTAAACAACATTTATCCAGCTTTATTAGATTCCAGAATATATTTACTTTAGTATGCATGCTAAATCATGAGTGTATACTTGCAACAGCAGTGGAGCTATAAACATCCAAATATATTGAAAATTTCACACAATTTAACAAATAAGTAAACTGACATTTTGAACTCTGTAACTTACAATTTACACAGTCAATTACCTCTCTATTTAACAGTTTCTAGTACTCTTTCAAGAAAGTATGCATATAAATTTTCAATTATCCAGCTCGAAAGGTGGCTATGTTGTAAAAACAGAAATATTTTCAGAAATGTTCACATGATTTACATGTTGACTTACTTTTGTAGTCCCATCTGAACACTTTTAACCCAAGTATTTGAAGCAGACAATTCCTTGTCTATGGAACAGCCCCCCTCTCCCATTACCTAGATTCTGGGTAAGGTGTTTCCTTTGGGGCTGAGAGTAACATAGAAACATAGAATTTGTTTGCAGATAAGGACCCCTTGGCCCATCCAGTCTACCCATGTTGTCCTTGCCTATACTGTAATCAGAGACCCCACATTATCTCCAGTTGCCTCACCACTTTCCTACCAAGATTCTTTTGTGCCTAACCCATGCATGCTTTAAGCCTCTGATTGTTTTTGCTCCCACCACCTCCACTGGAAGACTGTTCCAGGTGTCCATCACTCTTTCAATGAAGAATTACTTGCTCACATCCCTCCTAAATTCCCCCCTTTCAGCTTCATTGCTTGCATTCTTGTTCCAGTGCACCTTCTTTTCTGAAAAAAATACTCCCCTCCTGTACTTTGTTCACCTTAGTGAGGTTCTATAGGTCTCTATCATGTTCCCCCTTTCCCTCCTCTCTTTCAGGGTGTACATGTTGTGATCTCTCAGTCTCTCCTCATATGGCTTAAGATACAAACCCTGCGCCATTTTTGTTGCCCTCCTCTGGACAGTCTCAACCATCTCTTTGTCCTTCCTGAGATGTGATCTCCAGAACTGTACACAGTACTCCAGGTGGGGTCTCATTAATGATTGATACAGTGGTAACACCACGTCTATTCTTTTTCTGGTGATTCCCCTTCCTGTGCACCCCAGCATCCTGCTGGCATGATCTTTTTTGCATTGAAACCCAGCTGCCATACCCTCGAGCATTCATCAAGTTTTTCAAGTTTCTATTCATTATCTCCACCCCTCCAGAGTATCTATCGTATTGCAGATTTTGGTGTCATCTGCAAAGAGGCATTCCTTCCCTTGCATCTTTTCTGCAATGCTTACAAAGGCATTAAAGAGGACTGGTCCCAACACTGAGCCCTGAGGTACCCTGCTGGTCATTATCCTCTCATTAGACTAAATGCCATTTACCACCACCCTTGGACACCTATCCATCAACCAGTTCCATACCCAGTTTACCACATTGGGTCCCACCACCAAACTGCCCAGTTTCCTTAGAAGCCTCCTGTGTGGTATGATGTTTAGCAGCCTTGCTGAAGTCTAAGTAGGCCACATCCACTACCCCACCTTCATCTGTTTCCTGGTCACCCAGCTGAAGAAATCAATTAGGTTCATCTGACGTGATCTCTCCTTATGAATCCATGATGCCTCAGGTGTTGCAACCCACTGAATTCAAAATATTCCACTAGCCTTTCTTTTAATATTGTTTTCATTGACTTCCCCACCACTGACATTATACTGACTGGCCTATAACTCCTAGCCTCCTCCCTGATGCCACTTTTTGAAACAGGACTATATCTGCCCTCCTCCAGTCCTCTAAAACCACTCTTTTTTCAGGAAGTTGTAGAAGATGGCTGTCAGAGGTGCAGCCCATGATGCCCTGAGCTTCTTCAGCACCCTGGGATGTACACCCCTCTGGCCCCATAGGCTTATCCACTTTCAGTTTTGCAAGTCCTCTTAGGACTCTTTCTTCTATGAATGGACTTGTGTCTACCTCCCTCTCCCCCAATCTTCCTGTTGTTTCTTTGTGGTCAGTCCCCCTCTTGGTCCTCTGTGAAGACTGATCACAAGTATCTGTTCAGGATATCTGCTTTTTTCTGATCTTTCTCTGCACAATCTCCCCAGCCATTCATATCCTCATAATCCGTCCCCTTGTCTTCCAGTGTTTGCTTATGTATCTGAAGAAAGTCTTGTAACCTTTAGCTACTGATTTGGCAATTCTTTCCTCTGTTTATGCCTTTGTACCCCTCACCACATTCCATGCTTAACTCTGCTTTTCCTCATACACCTCCATATTCTCTTCCCTCTACATCTCCTTGTACTTCCTGAATGCTAACCCTTTATTCTTTACCTTTGCAGTCACTTACCTCATGCACCATAGTGGTCCCTTTTTCCTCCTGCTTCTGCTCACCTCTTTCATGCAGAGATGTGTTACCCTCACTATGCCATCTCTTAATTTGCCCCACTGTTCTCCACCTTTTCTTGGCAATTCCCCCATCTAGGGTGTCTCTGAGGGATTCACTCATTTTTCTTAAAATCTGCCCTTCTGGAGTCAAGGACCCTTGTCCTTGTGTGGCTTATCTTTGCCACTGTCTTTATGTTAAACCACAGGGTACAGTGGTCACTGGTTCCCAAGTGACATCTCACCTTGATGTCTACAATACAGTCTCTTCCAGTGAGCAACAGGCTCAGTATTGTCCTATCTTGAGTGGCCTGTTTCACTAGTTGCCTGAGAAATGTCCCCTGTAGGGAGTCTAGAAAGGCCCCGCTTCTAGTTGAGGTTGAAGCTGGGAGGTTCCAATCTACACCTAGCATATTAACATCCACAACGGGCAGCACCTCCCCCTTTTTTGCCATTGTAGTAATGGCTTCCCTTAGTGCCTTATCCAATTTTTCCTCCTATACTGGAGATCTGTATATCACCCCAGTGCAAATAGTGGCTCCAGGTCCTGTCTCCAGGGTTGCCCACAGTGCCTCAACCCATCATTTACCTCTAGATTCCCTTGCATTTCTGTTGCTCTGATACCCTTACTCACATATAGCACAACCCCTCAAACCTCCCTCCCTCCCTTTCTGATCCTGTCTAAATTGAGAGTAGCCTGGGATGGCCATGTCACAGTCATGGCTCCCTCAGCACCATGATTCAGTTATGGCCACAAGATATGTCTCCACCTCCACATCTGGAATTTTACTTCTAAGACTCCTTGCATTGGCACACATGACTCTCCCAGAACTTGCTCCCACCCTGCATGTAACACCCCTTTCCCTACTCCTGCCTTTGCTGTCACTTGCAACTTCCCTCACTCCCCCTCCACCCTCTCTACTCTCTCTGTCCCTTACCTCCTCAAAATCTCTCTCTTGACACCTTCTGTTCTTGTCCCCCTTCTCTCCTACAATGCATAGTATGCCAAGGTGCATATGCACTTCCACCTGGGAGGAGTCAGAAAAAGCCACCGAACAGGTGGGGACATCAGCTGGAAGAGGAAAAAGAGGGGCTTAAAAGAGTCTGCACATCATGGCTGCCCCTTCATTCTTCTCCTTCCACCATTATTCTCTCCTAAAAGCAGGGTTGGTTCTGAGACTGGCCAGGGTAGCATAGAGAACCATTTGTCCCTTTGGGGGGATATTTTTATGGGTCAGGGAGGAATTTTTCCAGTTATTTCCCACAGGGTTATCCTGTATTTTTTATCCTCCTGCAAAGGGGTCAAAGAGTAGGATTTGTCATTTTCACAGTCATTGTAAGCAGGTACAGATATGAGTCTTAAAAGAACAATGGCACAAGAGCAAAAGAAAGAGATCTGCTTCTGTCGGGACTGGTGCCTCTGTGCTTGGCATGAGGCAGGGGGCAAGATGAGTGGGTTTGGACAAGTCAAAGATCAACCCCATCAGGCTTGTCTGTGAGTGCAGCACCACCTGAAAAGAGAGGGCACTTAACACCAAGCCACATGGTACCCCTGCTCTCAGAGGAAGGCTGTCTCCAATATGTACAATGCTCCCTCAGTCTGCAAGGTGAGGCTCTTCATAGGGAAGGGATTTGCAGAGGTCTGAGATTGACTTGGCAAGACTCCTGAACTGTGCACATCATTCCAAACGGTATGATAGTTTATTATCAAAAAACATATGGCTGTAGTAATTTCTGCCAATACATGTTTGAGTATTGTGATTTGTCCAGGGAAAATGGGGACTGAATGAGCCTATCAGGACAATGAATATTGCACTACTGTCAACCAGTGGATTGACACATATCAGTCTGGTACTTTGATTGAAATACAGGGAGGATCTACTGAACTATATTTTTTGCCCATCTGCCATATAAAAACAGTAGTTGCATGCTTTTCTAGAAGCATCTGCCAAGTTATTATAACATAAAAATATTACATAATAGGAACTACATTGTAGTGACTTACCACATAGCCCCATGGTTGGTACTTTGTTGACTGTGCTGGCCTCAATTATCATCATCCCTGTGCTGTGAAACCACTGTATTTGCATTTTAGCTGGAGTCTTTATCAAGTACATATTACCAGTATCCACAATGTCGAAACCATATTTTTTAAATTTTGGTCGAGCATATCTTGAATTTACTATAAGCTGCAATGGTAAATATTAGAACAGATCCCAATCAAAACATTACATTGTTTTGGTTTAAAGACAAGATCAGAAGGAAAATACAAAGAGTGTTTTCTTCTGGAAAATAAAGTAAGAAGCTTTTAACAGATCTTTGAACACTTCTCTACCATACACTTGCCATTCCCACATGCAACATACATCACTTTCAATAGTCACTTGGGGTAAAACAATTAAAACTAAGTACTAATGACCTCTTAGGCAAAAGTTTCTTGTCATTTCCTAGTGAATGGTGTTTTGGCCTGAGTACATGCTGTGGACTGAAAATATTTCAAGTGGACTGAAAACAAGATAAATGGGTATCCTCATCAACTCCAATTCCATTTTCTCTGATAAATTACTATGTTCTGAGTTTGCATGCACTCTCCAAAATACTTCAGGAATGTGGCTGGGATTTATCTATTGTGTTACAGTTGTACCACTGCTGTGAGCATATTCAGCCTACAGCTGTACACAACTAAGAATCTCAGAATCTCTGTCAGATTTGCAGTCTGAATATTTCATTTTACTACTGGCTAACTATAAAGAAAAATTGGAATCTTCCAATGTCAAAGTTTTAATTAAGGTGATATTGGCTTCATTTGAAGTGCCAAAAATTTCTGAATGTGTGCTTTGAAGCAGCAGTGCAACAAAAAAAGTTTTTTCCCCCAAAAAGCTTGTTTCAGCTGCAATAAATAAAAATATTAGCATACCTATCAAATCCACTTTTCTATGTACCTTCTATCCTGCACACATAGGCAGCTATTCTTCAATGTGCAAAGTGTCTATGTACCACATATCCGGGGGCACATAGACACTCTGTGGCCACTGCGGCCCCTGTGCCCAATTCTCCAAGGGGACATGCGGCTGGTATGCACCTGATCCCTGGCCCACACACTGAGATCCATGAAGGGGCAGTCCGGGGGTGTGCCTATGCTTTGTGTTATTCTGGACAGCACAGAATGCTGGCTGAGGGGGGGTGCAGGCTATGTGTACTGAGTGCAGATGTAGCCAGTATGTGTCCCCCACAGGAAGTGACCACCAGAAGTGGTGGGGATGTCGGGGCATGGATAGGCCCTTGAACATGCCACCCCAGCCCATGGATTGCACATGGTGGGCTGGGGGTGGCTGACTGGGCACCCACCTGCCCCAATGTTGCTGCTACACCACAGCCACCTGATGTTTGTTGTGCCCCAGGGTGCAGGTGATCCAGTGGTTGACCAGGTCCAGGCATCCCATTGATGCTGACTCATGTCCACAGATGTGCCCCAGCACACCTATGTGCCATGGGGCCACAGAAGGGGGCTGTGCAGTGGCCGGTGGCTGAGAATATGGTCACCACACAGTGGTCCCTGGGAGCAGACCTCCACGGGTGGGATACATGCCCATGGCACATAGATCCTGCACCATGGAGAACTGCACCAATAAGCTTCCTTCTCTTATGTTCTCAGTTCTAACCCCTGCTATGTTTACTATTCTATTGTTAAGCCAAATGCGATGGGCACCTTTTTCTCTTGAGAAAAAGATTAAAACATTTAGAAAATACTCAGATTTTGGTGGAACTATAAAATGTTATACCAAATAAAACTGGAAGATACCTGGAATCATTTATAGTGAAAAAAGGGTCAAATTTGTATGCCCTATTTTGCTGCACTGCTGCTTTAAGTTTTCCTGAAGGACAACCTCCACTAATATAATTAGGTCTTCATAAATAATTGCTATCTAATCTTGTAAAATCATTACCGATTAGTAATTACATTGGATATATTAATATCAGTAAAACATTAACAGTCTGATATGGAAGAATTGTAACAGTTACTTAACCACAAGAAAAAACTTGCAGTAACCCACAAATGCCTTATTAATAGAAAACAACTTACCCTTCTGTTTAACCGATCGATAATAACCTGGTTTGATTGATGAGTAACATTAACGACTGCCAGACACAGTGTGGTAGAATTCCACTGGGCCTAGTTTAAAAAGAAATGCAAGTGCACAGAAATCAGTCTCAAATGTTTAAGTAAAATTGTCTTAGTTTGACCACTTCATTGAAAGTGTTTTTGTTTCCAGTTTGTGCAAAAACAATTATAGTTGGCATTGGCGGAACTCAAATCTCATGACATTCCAAAAAGAATTGAATTTCATGACATTCCATTCTTTTTACTAAAGGCATTCACAAAGAACTGGCTTACTACCTTTTCAGTTTCATCTATCCATTCTGATATTCTTGCCCTGAAGTCATAATTCAATACTTGCAACATCAGAATTGTTTGTAGCTACACTGGTCTTTGTACAAGAAGATGAACACAGTGGGTGATTTGATAACTTTTATTGGACCAGCAAGAGATTTACAAAACACAGGCTTTCAGGCTACACAGAGTCCTTCTTCAGGCTTATTAGCCAGGGTCTACAGGAAAAAACTCCAGAGAAACCTACATCAGATTCATTTCTGTGGGAACAGGTCATTGTGACATTAAAAGAGGATTATGATTACTTCAGGGAAGAAATAAGTAATATCACTAGATCAAGTCTTAGCTTTAATAAAAATGTATTCAGTATTAAAAACATGGAAAGTCCAGAAATTCACATTTGGGGAGATGGGGATTTTGTGTAACAGAGTTCTGCTGATACAAACTGATTTTATGAATGCTTTGTTTCTGAAAACCTGCACATTTCTTTAAATAACTGTTATTTATTTGTTTCATTTTTAAAATTAGAGTAATCTTGTTAACCCATTTCAAGGTAAGATGGTCATCTGAAGGGGAATGCTCTGGGAGGCAGTGCATGTGTCCAAAAAGGAGTAAGCAGTGTACTTTCCTATTTTTCCTTGTAGCTGTCTGTAACATTTTCATAACTTTACAGGGGAGACAAGGAGGATCATGCATGAGAGCCACATGAGTGATTGGTAAACCTCTCAAGAACACAGTGGGTAACTTTACAAGAACATGCCAGCTAAGTTTCTGGAAATATGCTCAGCAGCATCAGCACACAATGCTACAGGCACACTCCTAGGCTCACATCTGCTGCTGCAGGTGTGGATCTGTTTCTGTATCTGTTTTCCCACAGTATGTCTCTTTGCACCAGTCCATTT
The DNA here is from genome assembly GCA_016271365.2 of Neoceratodus forsteri. Lineage (NCBI taxonomy): Eukaryota > Metazoa > Chordata > Ceratodontiformes > Ceratodontidae > Neoceratodus > Neoceratodus forsteri. The sequence goes on along the minus strand of CM028133.1, from coordinate 588,986,021 downwards.
TACTGGCCACCAGGAACCAAAGTGGATGATTCCAAGTAATGAATTGGAGCTCTCAGAAAAAAGAACTCCTCCTTCTGTTGCTGCCCACCCCCAACTCAGCTCACCTGATCCCCACTCCACAGAAAAAAAATTCCTCCCTGCACAGGTGACCATTCGCTACCTTGCCTGCTACTTGCTGCTGAGAAAACTTTGGCTTTAGTTCCGGATCCCAAAGAAGACAAAGGAGAGGAGAGTCCCTGGAAGAATATCCACAAACTAGGCACTAGTCTGGTCTGCCCCAGAGCATAGTAAGTCATGTTGTTGTGTCCCCAACCCTCACGCATAACCTGAGTGGCATTGATGGAAAACAATAAACATACCTGGTAGTCTAGTGGTACCCCCTCCTGCACCCAGTTGCTCTAATGCCATGATAACAAAATAACTGCATTTCCATGGTGTCCAGTGTCACCTCCAACCCCCAAGTGCCCCCTACCCACATACCATTAATTATGAGCGACACAGCACACTACTCACTTCCACGACTGGCCACCATCTGCCCTTCAAGTTCAGTATATTGATATACTGTACCTAACTGCACACATCTAGTATAAATTGATTCAGGATTTGTGGGATGGTTCTTGCAACAGATCTGATGTCATTAGCAGAGGATTCTGATTTTATGGAAGGGTGGAAGGACAACTGGGGTCCAGCAACCACCACATAGTGTGGTTTAACATGGAGACAAGAACTAAATCAAGTCACACAAAGGTGAAGGTTTTAGATTTCAGGAGGGTAGTCTTTACTGAAATAGGGAGATGTTTCAGAGTAATCCTGAAGAAAGGGGAGGTAAAGGGGGGTTGAGAGCAGTGTGGGTAACTAAAAGGAACCATAGTGTAAGTGATGAATCAATGTATCATGTTGGTGTCCAAAGGGAAGAGAAGGAGGCAGCCACTATGGTTCTCAAAAGGGGTGGCAGACAAAGTAAGGGATAAAAGGGTGAGTTTTAGGAACTATAAGGGGACCCAAAGGGAGGAAGACAAGGAGATGTACCTAGAATGTTTAAGGGAAGTGGGAAAGGCTGTTAGGAGTGCAAAGGTGAGGACTGAGGAGGGATTAGCACAGACAGTGAAGAAAGGGGAAAAGACATTCTATAGGTGCATCAGCAAAGGAAGAAAAGATGGGAGGATTGTAAGGCTCAAAGGGGATGAAAGAGAATGTAAGGAGGGAACCTATACAGGTGGAAATACTGAATAAATACTTCTGTTCAGTATTCTCTGAACACAGGGATGGTCAGAGACCATGGCTAGGCAACAGATGCAAGGGGGGAAGGTGGACACCAGTCCATGCACAGTGGAGAGTGTCCTGGAAGAGCTCATAAAACTGAAGGTGGACAAAGCTATGGGGTCAGATGGCATACACCTGAGGATATTGTGAGAACTGCAAAGGGAACTAGCAACACATCTGACAGCCATGCTCAATGAGTCACTCAACATAGGAGTGGTTCCAGAGGACTGGAGGAGTGCACATGTAGTCTCTCTACACAAATGTGCTAGTAGGGAGGAGATGGGGAACTGTAGGCCAGTCAGCCTCACCTCAGTAGTAGGGAAGAGCATGGAGGCACTGCTGAAAGAAAGAATAGTGGCACACCTGGAATCCAACTGTGCCCAGGATCCAAGGCAACATGGATTCACAGCAGGAAGGTCATGTCAAATAAATCTGATAGATTGTTTTGACTGGGTGATGAAGGAAGTAGATCAGGGGAGGGCAGTGGATATTGTCTACCGTGATTTCAGCAAAGCCTTCTACATAGTCCCACATAAATGGCTGGTTAACATGATGAGTAGTCTGGGCATGGGGCTTAAGGTGGTAAACTGGGTTAGGAACTGGCTAATGAACAGAAGGCAGAGGGTGGTAGCAAATGGGATCCAATCCATGGAGAGGGAGGTGACCAGCTGGGTCATCAGGGCTTGGTCCTTGGGCCAGTCCTGTTCAATTTCTTCATTAGTGACATTGCAGGGAAGCTGGGGGGAAATGTCTGCCTGTTTTCTGATTACACCAAGATCTGCAACAGGGTGGATACTCTAGAAGGGGTGGAGAGAATGAAGAGGGACCTGGGGAAGCTTGAGAAATGGTCTGATTTTTGGCAACTGAGGTTCAATGCAAAGAAGTGCAAAATAATGCACCTCAGAGGAGGGAACCCTGGGGTGAGCTATAGATGGGAGAGGAGGTGCTGATGATCACCAAGGATGAAACGGACCTGGAGATTATCATTTCAGATGACCTGAAAGTGTCAAAGAAGAATACAAAGGCTGCAGGCATGGCCAGTGGCATGCTGAGGTACATACTGTAGGCAGAGGTATCACTAGCAGAAGGCGAGAGATGGTGATGCCATTGTATAAAACACTAGTAAGGTCTCACCTAGAGTACTGTGTCCAATTCTGGAGGCCACACCTTCGAAAGGACATTTATTTATTTATTTATTTTTTATTTTGTTTTTGTTGACCGGGTAAGTACACTAGACAAATTCTGTCTATTTTCAGGCCTGACCCAGGGAGATGATACAGATGAATGCCAACTGACCTTGAACCAGATTAAGCTGTTTGTGGTATTTTTAGTGAATGAGGGAAATTTAGCCAGGACACCGGGGAAATTCCCCTACTCTTTTCGATAAGTGCCATGGGATCTTTAACATCCACCTGAACTACCACCAATCCAGGCAGATGGGACCTCGGTTTAACGTCTCATCCGAAAGACGGCACTTCAGAAGTGCAACACCTCTCTCATGCTGCACTACAGTGTCAGTACTGGGATATTAACCCAAGTGCCAGATGTGGGAACTGAACCCACAGCCCTCTGATCTCCCGGCCTCAGAGGCAAGTGTGCTACCTACTGAGCCACTGACACTGGATTGACAGGGTGGAGGCGGTCCAGAGAAGGGCAACCAAGATGGTACAGGGCTTGCACCACAAAACATATGAGGAGAGATTAAAGGACCTCAATATGTACTCACTGGATAAGAGGAGGGATCAGGGGGACGTGATAGAAACATTAAAGTACCTCAAGGGCATAAACAAGGTGCAGAGGGGGACATCTTCCAATGTAGAAGGAGTACAAGAATGAGGTGGCATAATATGAAATTGGAGGGGAGGCAGGTTAAGAGGAAATGTGAGAAAGTTTTTCTTCATGAAGAGGGTGGCAGACACATGTAATAGTCTGCCACAGGAGGTTGTGGGAGCAAACATAATGGAGGGATTTAAACATGCCTGTGATAGGCATCAGGAACTTTAAGGGGGGGGAGGAGTGATGAAAAGCCACTGAACAGACAGGGTAAGAGGCCACAAACAAGTATAGGGCTTATGAGTAGGCTGGATGAGCCTAGCATTCCATATCTGCATACAATTTATATGTTTCTATGGAATGATTGCTCAACATGAACAGATGATGATTAAGGGGAGTTTTTTTATGAGAATGTCTTCAGCAATAGAAAATGAAATGAAGATCCTGATTTTTTTTCTAGAAACTGTAAAACGTTATTAACACTTACTCAATGCCATGTTTAACCAGACATTCTCAAACATCTCTATCAGTATAACAAAAAAGAAAATCAGTCAACTTGAAAACAATGTAAAGAAGATTACCATCTCAGTACTGTGGCAGTCAAGGATGTGTATAGTTATAGTTTCATTTTCCACTTGGCTAACAATGTAAGAGGCTGCTTTAAACAAGGCCACATCACTCCCATCAAAAGTTATAAAACTTAAATCAGGAAAGACAGAACAGCGACCTGGAAAACAGATACATTTAAAAAAACAGTGTTTTTCCATTTCTTGCTGTTAAATTGCATTTACGGTAACATGCTACTATTTTGATATTATACGACTAAATGCATGATAATGTAGTATTAGGAATGACAACAACTTTTAGGTGTTGTGTACGTTAAAATACATTTCATGCCCTCCTACTCTTCCTTTGTGTATTCTACAACTTGTTTCAAAATTACTTTCATCAATAAGTGTAATAACATTTAAACTATAAAATGTGTGGTTCCTTGTTAAAACACACAGGGCCCCATATTTAAACTGTTAGTGCCATGCTTACAGTAATAGTGCCATGCTAACTCTATGTGTGGCTGAAAGTTGATTAGCATACCTAGTGTCATATTCAGAGGCCAAGTTAGCTAGAATTCCATATGCTAGGATAGCCTCATTTAAATGAATCACCAAATTTACCTAAGTATCCTGGGAAACCAAATGGCAGTGTTGATTCATATTACAACAGAAATTCCAGTCTAAAAGGTTCCATGGATGCATTGTGCATGAATTAAATTGACCATAAATTGTATTTTTACTAAGTAAAAGCAGTGTAGTATTTACTTAGGTTTACACATACAGTACCTACATTACAAATAATGGCTTAAAGGGGAACTCTCAATTCCCCAGAAGGAAAATAGGAAAGAACTTTCCTTGGCTGATTGGTACCAGTCATATAAGTGTGATAGTATGCTGTATAGGAGAATAGAAGGTACAATAAAATTACAGGCATATAGCCATCCCCCACAGCTTAGCCAATCACTTGCATCATCAGAGGGCTGGCAGCATGGGACTTTAGGAAAATAATGATTGGGAGGGCACAGGATCAACCAGCTATAAAGATTGCAAACAAAGTAAGTGTATTTAAAATTACAATCTTGTTGCTGTTTTGCTTTCCTTCTGGGGAGCTGAGAGTTCCCCTATAAATTAGACTCACAAGAAATTCTAAAGCTTAAAAAAGAAAGGTGGTTATGACAGTACAAAGAGAAAAATGGAACAAAACAGTTACGATTAGAGTGAGGCAGAGTGGTTAAATTGGTGTTTTCAAAGCCATAGATAAGATCATAGTACTTTTTGCAGGGAAAGGAAAACAAGGCCATGAAGGTCTTTTTGAAAATCCATAAATTTCAAGAGGGTTTAATACTCTCAGGAAATGAGTTCCAAATGAGTGGAGCAGCAACAACAAAGGCCTTTTCATGTGAGTGTCCTTGTGAATAATAGGAAACACAGAATCTGATGACAGTTAAGGACTGCCTGGCCTACTGAGTGCCCATTTTTCTTTACCTATTGTTAGTATCCCAGACCTCCTATGGTCTGCAGCTTCCCCTTACTCCTTCACTGATTGTATTCCCTTATGTTTGGCCTATGCTCTCTTGAATCCCCTCACCATCTTCACCTCCACCACCTACATGGGTAGGCTATTCCACTTATCCACCACCCTCTCCGTGAAGAAGCACTTTCTTGTGTTACTCTTGAACCTGCCTCCCTCCGACTTCATGTATGCCCTCTTGTTCTCAAACCCCGCTTTATTTGGAAGAGGCTATTCTCCTGTACTTTGTTAATGCCCTTGAGGTATTTAAAAGTTTCTATCATGTCTCCTCTTTCTCCTCTCTCCTCCAGTGAATACATTTTGAGGTCCCTCAGTCTCTCCTCACACGACATCTGATGCAGCCGTTGTGACATCTTTGTAGCCTTTCTCAGAACGGTCTCTACTCTGTTAATGTCTTTCTTGAGATACGACCTCCAGAATTGTACACAGTATTCTAGTTGTGGTTGCACTAATTGTCTTTAAAGTGGCACCACCACCTCTCTCCTTCCACCACCTCTCTCTTTCTACTAGTGATACCCCTTCCTATGCAACCTAGCATCCTGCTGGCTCTCCCTACTGCCTTCTCACACTGACTGGACTTCTTTAGGTCATCAAATGTGATTACCCCTAAGTCCCATTCTTGATCCGTGGTTGCCAGAACCTGCCCCTCAATCATGTACTCCTCACTTGGATTTGTGTTTCCTAAATTCATGATTTTACATTGTTTAGTACTGAAGCTCAACTGTTATACCCTTGACCATTCCTTGAGTCTGCCTAGGTCCCTTTTCATTTTCTCCACCCCCTCAGGAGTGTCCACTCTGTTGCAGATTTTAGTGTAATCTGTGAAGAGGCACATTATCCCCTCCAGTTCCTCTGCAGTGTCACTTATGAAGACATTGAAAAGAACTGGTCCCAGTACCGAACCCTGCGGTACCCTACTGGACACTTCCCTTTCATTGGATTGAGTCCCATTTACCACTACTATCTGTTTAATTCCTCTCAACCTATTTCAGATCCAGTTTACTACCTTGGTTCTCACTCCCAGGCTGTCAAGTTTGCTTAGAAGCCTCCTATGTGGGATGGTGTCAAAGGCCTTGCTGAAGTCAAGGTAGGCAACATCCACCACCCCTCCCTGTTCCAGTTCTCTTGTCACCCCCTTGCCCCTCCTTTGTAAAAAATGAACAAAAATATGTGTTCAGGATTTCTGCTTTTTCTGTGTCTTCTTCAGCACAACTCCCCTCTGCCCTTCTTAGCCTCAGGCCCCCCCCTGGATTTTTTCCTTTCACTAATGTACTTATAAAAGGTCTGATCCCCTTTTTTTACATCTTGTGCTATTTCCTCCTCTTTTGTGCATTTGTGGTTCTGACTGTCCTGCCTACCTCACTATGTCTTTCCAGATACAGACTCCTGCCCTCCTCACTCTGAGTACTCTTGTACCTCCAAAATGCTGACCTTTTTTCTCTTACTTTTCCAGCCACTTCCCTTGAGAACCATAGTGGTCTTCTACTTCTCTTTGCCTTACTGACTTGCCTAATGCACAAACTGGTTGCTATGCTATGGCCCCTTTGAGATATGCCCAGTGCTCTTCTACTCTCTCCCCTGTTTCTCAACTGTCCATGGCATCCCTGAGACATTCCCTCATCTTCCCAAGGAACATTGATATTATCTCTGACCAGGGACTTCTGACAGTAAATCTGTTCATACAGTATATTTAAGTAGATTGTGGAGACAGGCAGAGGTAGTGGGAGCTAGTTTGGCCTGGTAGAGTGCAAAGCTTTGACTCTGGAGACAGAGGTCTGAATTTCACAACTACCAGAAGCTCACTATGTGGACCGGCTCACTGGTGCAGAGGCAGGGCATCCATTTGTGATGCAGACAACCCGAGTTCAGGAATGGACTTGGGACATCAGAGGGCCAGCTGAGGGAGAAGGATTGAGCATCCTAAGGACTGCTTTCCCTCTCCAAGGAGTGGGGGTTGCATGTCCAGCATGCTATGGACCCCTAGCAGAGGCCAGGGGAACTGTAGTCCCTTCGCCATATCAGTGGGGGTGGTGCAAATGCTGGCCATCATAGCACATCCCCACCACCAATACAGCTTACAAAAATGCTGGTCCCAAAGCATGAAGCTCTGCTCTGCCACCTCCACTGCCTACCATGACTACTGGGTGGGGCCCCACTTCCATGGTCCCATCCTGTAGGGTAAGCCAGGACAAGCTACTACTGACCTTGAGGAGGGGTGCCAACCCAGCAGCCCCACCCAGGGGGTAAGCCTGGGCATGGGGAGACAGCGTGGGTAGGAGCTGAGCCCCTGCAGGGGTGAGTCAGGGGAACTGACACACAAAAAAAAAAAAAAAAAAGAAACTCACTATCTGATCCTGAGAATCCCTGCTGAACTTCTCCATAAACTTTTTGCAATTTATCTTTGTGTTGTCTGAATTTTTCTGCAACCCACAACTGGCTTGAACATTCTCTCCGCACCTTCTTCTGGACTGTAGAAAACTTCAGAATATAATCTATATGAAAGGTTCTATATAAAACAAAATGCATTTTCTTTCCATCCTAGCTACCCCATCACATTTGTACAATAGAAAGGCCCATTCCCTGCATGTGCTATAACTGATAGCAGTGCTTGTTCTTGTCACAGCCAAGTGCAAATCTGCCTATACTATTGAACATCACAGTGATTCTATGCAGAGTTATGAATATGACTGTTTTATATCAATGTTTCTATGTGAGCACTGCTGTTTGCCTATATACTTCTCATCTTCCAACTCACTTTTAGTCAATTTTATTTATATTGTCTTGTCTACTCAATTGCCCTTACTTCATGGATGCTGCTGCATTGTCCATGTACAATATATATTTTGTCTAGATATATATAGAATAGTGCATGGGTGCCTATCCACAACAAGGCTGTGTTTCCATCAAGAGCATGTGATGTCATCATAGAGACCTTGAGGGTGAAACTCAAGTTGACTCCATGATGTCATCATACACAAGAGAGAGAAACACAGCCTTTGTTGCACCCATACACTGTTTTATATAGTATTCATTGCAAAAAAACTTTGTTAATGCATCACTTATGGTTAAAGTGACAAAAGTAGGGAAATGTGGCATTAGGGTTTTCAACCTAACACCCCACCCCCACCCTGCACTGACAAGGAGGGATTGGGGTGGCAATGGGGTCATCAGCCCAAAGGCTCAGCCCATTCCTTTAGAAATTAAGCTAGGTGGGCACAGCATAGGAGAATGGGGTGAGCATTAGGGCTGATGACTCCAATGCCACCTCCAATCCCTCCTCATCTGTGAAGGGTGGGAGTGAGATGTTGGGTTGGAAACCCTAATGCCACATGTCCCTACTTTTGTCACTTTAACCCTAACTGATGCATCAATGAAGTTTTTTGCATTTATTTCCTTACTTTTTGAGATGGTATAATAGTATTCAGATTTTATTGTGGGAGCGCAGGGTCCGCCAATCCCACTGTAGAGGCGCATATGTACAGTATGTAAGTGTGGAAGCACAGGGCCCTCTGGGCCCTGCACTTCCATATGTAGAACAACTGTGACCAAATTGTAAGCATCGCCATCTTATTACCCCATCTCATGTTCCCTGGTACAGAGAAATTGTGAAATGCAAGCCAAAATGTAATTATGCACAATTGTAATGTCATTCTGCCCCACAGGTGTGAAAACATATTGTGCGCAAGGTTTGAAAAATTACAGCTGTGACATATATGAGATGGGGTAATAAAAAGAATATATTGTAAATCTTCGGCCAAAATATTGAAAATTTCAGTAATTACGAATATGCATAGTGAAATTGCAATTAATGGTCATAACTTTTTTTTTCACATTTTTTTCCCTAATTTTCAACATAGTCTTCTTATCACCCCACCTCATAAACCCCATAGGTGAAAATTTCTTAATCCATGGCAAAACACCATTCCACGCCACATTTGCATAAACACATTTCAGGCAAAATGTGAGAAATGACAGCTGTACTATTCATGAGATGGTGTGAAAAAATGATTATGTTGAAAATTTGGAGTGAAAATATAAAAAATTGCCAAAGTTACTCACATGCGTAGGAAAATTTCAATGACTGCGTGGTGTAACTCAGACATTATTTGGTATTTTTGCTCCAGATTTTCAACATGGTCTTTTTGGGACCCCACCTCATGAACACTGGCAGTGTCATTTCAATACTCAGCCCAGAAATGCAAATTCCTTCAGTGTCCGCAATATCACTTTACGGGTCCAGTTAATGAAATGACAGTGACAGTGTTCATGAGGAGGGGTCCCAAAAAGCCCATGTCAAAAATCCGGTGCAAAAATACTTTAAAATGGCCAAGATACAGTATGCACCGCTTGTAACAGACTAGTTTGACATAGTACTGTTCGTCCATTACAAGCAGCATCCGATACATCATCTGAGCTCATGTCTAGGGCAAAGGCTGGACATGAATGGGGTGGAGAGGGATGGGAGTGCAAGCGGGCATGGGTGTGTGACCGGGCAAACAACAACAACACTCAGTCCTGTATTTTCATCTCCCGCTCCTGTGCTCTCCTATTCAAAAATTATTTTCAGCTCCTGCTCCTGTGCCCTCTCAACCAAACGGTATCTGTACTGTATTTTTAGCTCTTACATCTTCCCATGTTCTTCCTGCAAGCTCCAGGGGGCTGGTGGAGGCAGAGACAGTGGAGGGGTTCAAGAGGGGGTGGGACAGGTACAGGGGAAGGGTTCTGGAAGCAAAATCCAATGCAGCAAGAATATCCAGAACTGGGAAGAGAGAAGCCAGAGGAGGCGAGGGGGGCAGCAAGGTCAGCTCCCAGGGTGGGGGCTGACCAAATGAGCAGACGCGAAAGACCATTAGGCCTATTCTGCTGGCATTTTAGTATGTTAGTAAGCTGCATCAGTGCCAGACTTTGTACACTGAGAACACCCACAAGCAGTGAGTTTGAGATAGGAACTGCATTTCTGCAGACAATGCCGCAAGCTGTGAGCAGCAGGTTTCAGAGAAAAGTGTCTTTCTCTCGAGAATGCTAGGTTTCTCTCTCTCTCCCTCCACCAGAGCAGCTGTGCTAACTGATGCATTTAATCACACAAGGTGTTGGCCTCAGGTGTGATGCTTACTTGTTATCACCTTGTTAAGCAAGGTAATGTGCTAATTGGCGGCCACTACATGCGGAGATACAGGTCCACTTAAAGTGGTGCTTTTATTATAGAGCAATGTAGAAAATGGAATTTGACATTTGCAAAATGTCCATTAGAAGTGATTGTCCGTTACAAGCATGTCCAGTTAAGCTGGTGCATACTGTATCAACATAAGTTAAAAATGCCATTGACAACCATTATACAGCACTTACCTTGATTCTTCAGTTTGTGGTTCAGCTTTGAAGAGTGCAGATGTGTCCCAGTCCACAAAAGATGACACCCAACTACCTTCATTGGTATGTATAGGGCAAGGGGGGCTTTGGTGTGGTGGGTGCTCAGTGGGATGGTCAGAATGGAGGATGGTGATGGGGAGACAATGAGGGAACATTTTCTTTTTTCAGGATTTAAAATAAAAATGACATTGGGGCTGTTTTACTTCACAGGTACACATGCAGCAATAATTTGGGACACTGGGAGTGGGCTTCCCAGTGTCCCACAATGGCAGGGGGTGGGGACTCTAGTGCTGACAAGGGGATTGGGCACCCCGATGTTGGCAAAAACATTTTTTAATGTATAAATATGTTGGGGCTACTTGGAGTGGGCTACCCAGTGTCCCACACTGTTGGGGCGAGAAATATTGGGACACTGGGAGTGGGCTTCCAAGTGTCCCACACTGGTGGGGGGGTGCTTCAACCACTGACATGGGGATTGAGCACCCCAATGTTGGCAAAAACATTTTTTTATGTGCACAAAAAGTGTACAATGAACGAAGGGTGGAGAAAAAGGATTCCTTTTTCACAAGCTCATTAGAGAGGATTCCTTTTTCATGAGCCGATTCCTTTTTCATGAGTCAATTCCTTTTTTGCCAGCTCACAAAAAAGAAACTGGCTCACAAAAAAAAGAAGCGAGTTACAAAAAAAGGAATATAAATGCATAAAAACCTCCAATGTTGCTGTGCCATAAAACTACTTCAGAATCCATCTAAGGGAGTCCTGATGAACAAGCTACATGTGTTAGTGTAAATGGTTAACAACATTTTTTGGTGTTTTCAATTTTTTTTCCAAAAACCTGAAAACAAGATGGCAACTCACGAAAAAGGAATTTTTCCCTCACGAAAAAGGATTTTTGCTCTCACGAAAGAGGAACAGTCTCGTGAGAGTTAATCCTTATTCATGACAGCAAATTTCTTCTTCGACTTTTCTCCCTCTATCCTGAAAATTGCTCTTCCCATTGAAAATAATGGGAAAAGAAAAATGATTATATCTTTGCAATAGGTTAATATTTTTTCACAAAACTTTATGACTTTTTGCACTGTCCAGGTCTCAGAATTCATACATTCAACTGGAATATAACTTGCTACATCAAGAGATCTAGCCCTCTGGATCGTACATACCAAATTTTGTACAAATCCATTGATCAGTTGCAAAGTTATTAAAGTGCAAAATTTGAGGTTTAACATTAAACATTCTACTCAACCCTAACTATAGGGGTGTGGTCACGCCCTTATATTATGTTTTTTTCTCTAACAGTTCAACCTTGGTCAGTTTGCTGTTTTTTCAGTTCCCTGAGTAATTGTTCCCCCTCATTCTGGCACCTTATTGTGCATCTGACTGCATCACTCTTGAGAGTCCATGACTCCTGCTCCCAAATTTCTGTCCATGGCCACAGTGTTACTTTAAAAAACAACTAATAAAGAAGGACAGTTTGATAACACAGAGTCATCTATGGCTCTCTGTGCCCAAAATGTCTCAGTGATCCACTCAACGCTCACTAAATTGTGCCTTCATTTCCCCTGAGTTTTTTCATCGAAGCTATGTCTTCAACCAATCAAGTGGCACGTCAAACCTAAACATTGTTGTGGTATCCTTGCACATAATATTAGATTGATACCACAACATTTCATGACCTTTTAATTCTACCACAGCAGTAGTTTGGAGTGTATGGAAATCCATACACAAGAGGGACTACCATACACTCTGTTTATTACAAAACTGTTTTTAACCCATGTTGCTTATTACTATTACCATTATTTTTGCTATACATATTTAGGCCTGGGTCATGCCTAAAAAGTTCCTTTGGATCAGTGCACTTACCCAGTCAACAAAGAAAAACAAATAAATGAAAAATAAATAAAATATTGTGCTTATGTAGCCTAAGGATGGCACAAAAGACTGTCTGAGTACCAACTTTCTGATGTAGAGATCAAGGAAGTTGCAATAGTAAAGTAGCAAGCCAAGTTTGTGGTATGAGCTCTGATCAGTCACTCCTGACTGCAATTTTTGTTATATATTCCTTGAATGGGAATGCCTCATAAATTAATTTTATAACATATAGTACTGTAGTATCTTTGATGGAGACTGGGGTGTTGTCAGACTGAGACCAGTTTGATATACACTAGTACAAATGATGTCTAAGCAAACATACTTTTCTGTTTTATATACTACACAGTTTCAGAAGTTTTTTCCCCCAAAAGTTAGCTTATATAAACAGGTTCCCTGCTGATTTTCTGTAATTTCAGCAACATGTTTTACAGTAGAACTGGCTGTATCACACATATCTCAGTCTCCCGACACCATCCTGTATCTTTCCTGCCTGCAAAACCATGAAAAGACAACAAAGCAAAGCAAAATCTAGTTAGTTACCATTTAAACACATAAATACAAATATCACTTTATTTCCAAATCAGAGATGGAATCTAAAGCTGCTACTATATGTGTCCAAATATCAAAGAAGTGGTTACCTAACATTTCATTATGCTTCTGTTTAAATTGTAACACTTACATGGGCATTCCCACTTCGGGCAGCATTTGTCTCCATTAATCTGCACAGCAAACCCTAGGACTCCACAGCTGGGCTGAGTTGCATTATAAGGACAATTCTGTGACTTATTAATTGGAATTAGGTGTCCATCCATACAGATGATTTGAATGCATTCATTATCAGAGTAAGCATTTCTGGGCTGTAAAGCATAAATGAACACTGTATTGCTAATCGAAATATGTGAAAGTTGACCACAGAAGCTGACTATGAATGATCTATGCAGGCTGATACTGTATCTCACCTGCTTTATGTAGAGTAATCAAGCTTACACAGAAACATAGAAACATAGACTTTGACGACAGATAAGGACCGCTTCGCCCACCTAGTCTGCCCATTTCCCTACCTAGAGGATAAGCTGCAGATCCTATTTAACCAACAGCCTATTTCTTCCTACCCCCCACAAAAATTTCCTTATGTCTGTCCGATGCATTCTTGAATTCTTCCACAGTTTTAGACCCCACAACCTCCTCAGGAAGGCTGTTCCATGCATCCACCACCCTCTCTGTGAAAAAGTACTTCCTCACATTGCCCCTGAGCCGTCCCCCCTCTATCTTCTGATTGTGTCCCCTTGTTCTTGCACATCTCTTTTTCTGAAAGATGCTGCTACCCTCTTGGACTTTGTTGATTCCACTGAGGTACTTAAACATTTCTATCATGTCCCCCCTCCTTTCCTCAAGGGTATACATATTAAGCTCCTTTAGTCTCTCCTCATATGGCTTCTCTTGCAGACCCTGCACCATTTTAGTTGCCCTCCTCTGAACTACCTCCATCCTGCCTATAAAGGGCAAGCCATTTTATCCCTGGGACCCAGCCAGAAATCATAAGATGGAGGTAAGGGGGCAGGGCTAGGGTAGTGACATCAAAAAGGGGGATGGGCCAAGAGGGTCATATGACAGGTTAAGGGAGCTTGCTGGCCATTGGCTGGAGGAGGGGCTTGTAGGGGTCCTGAGCTAGGGGTCCTTAGGGGCTTTATAAGGTTAGGCAGCCCCTGGAGAACCCTCTTTTCTTGCTGATTTGAATTTCCCACCTACCTGCCCTGGGGTAGGAGTGGTTTTGGAAAAGGGAGAGAAGCACACAGTAGAGGGAGGCAAAAGAAGGAAGGTTGCCTTGGTGTGGGGCCCAGAAGGGGGCCAGGTGAGCTGCAGAGGGCAGCTGGTGGGCCAGAGGGCTAGGTGGAGCTCCGCCAGTGGATGAAGGGAGAAAGGGGGTGAAAGGGGGTGGGAGCAGGGGAAAAAGGGGGCAGAAAGAGGGGACAGGGGGTAGGCACCATGTGCTAGGGACAAAGTAACCCAGATGTGGGAGTAAATGGAGGGAGGGGTTAGAGCTAGGGGGTGGATCACTGTATTCGCATCTAGCAGGGAAGGGAGTCCAATTAAGAGTCTGGTACCTGGTTCTGGTGATGGAGGGGGAGCCAGATCAGAGTGTCCAGACCATAAAAGCATCCAAAACAGAAGAAGGAGTGATGAGAGAAGATGGACAAGGAGGAAAACCTGGACTGATAGGTCCACAATAGACTGATATGTCTAAATAGACTGATATGTTTGATTGTAAAATGTACTGTGTGGTTCTATGATATAATGAGATGTAAAGAATGTAACGTGTACCTTTTAAATAAATATTGCCAGCGAGCAACCAAAGTCAGAAGTTGTAGGGTGATTCATTTCTGGTGGGGAATCAGGGGACAATGCATAGGCAGGTGTGAGTTATAAGACTTTTTTTACACACCCAAGGAATGTGAGGACCCATAAACCTTGAGAGCAAAGTTTGAGAGGTTCATGATGTCATTCCACACTGAGGATGTGTAAAGAAACCTCATAGACACATGTACAGTATGTCTATGTTTTATTTTTTTATCATAACTGGGGCACAGATTTTCTGTTTGACAAGTGAGCAAGAGTGTGACCTTGAGTAATAATTTACAAAAAAAAAAAACTCTGTTGAAAGCTAAACTTCTTTTAAACAAAACAAAAACAATGTGAAAAACTGCCTGCTTGAGAGAGCAGGCACCAGCACGATGGAAAACAGACAGCCATTTGCCTGTCAGTTCATGCTACTGGCCGAGCTGTTAAAAATTGTCAGACTGAAACTGTCAGCATTCTTGGTACCATATTCCAAGGCACAGTTAGCACAGCCCAATGTCAATTCCATGTGATCACTAAGGAACACCAAGCATGCATGCAAATGTGAGATAGAGGCATGCATAAAGGGTGCAGTAGAAGCCATTTAATTGTGACATGGTTAATATGGACATCCACCTATTCAGGATATCCATGGGGCACTACATAAGTGGTTATGCATGCTCTGATTGCTTAAAAGGGACAAGTCTATTGAATTATTAGGGGACCTTGTTCTAGTCTCACAACTCTCCCTATTTTTCTGCATGGTCTCTGGTGTTCAAGTCTACCCTACCCATATTTGCAGCTAGCTAAACATTGAACCATCTCTCCTTGGTACAGCACAGCTGTCTATTTACATGCTGCACTGTCAGTGCTACTGCTCAAATAAACATCATGCTACAGTGCATTGACTAAGAAAGCTATTGCTGTGTTTCAGTGGGAAAGGCAGTGTCTTCTTTCAAACAATGCAGTGGGGAGGCAGAGATTGATACTGCACAGAGGGAAGAGACAGTGTGCAAATGTGGGAAGGTGCTCAAATGTATATAAAAAGTGCATCTTCTGATAACTAGGTCAGAAGCTTATTTGGGGCAAAAAGATGCCCCCCAATCCAGCTATCCATATTAAAAGGATTCTACTGTACATTCAATGATTTTTGGAAGTGCTAACATAGTTCAAAAAAGCATGTTTTAAAGCAGCATAGTGTATCATCCTCCATGTCCTCTTACAGTGTTATCCATCTGTCTGTTGGCACCCTCACTCTCAGACCCCTGCTTCCATTGTCCCTAGTATCTGGGAACATCCCCCTTCCTTTTCTGAGAACTTGGTAAATTCCACTTGGTGTCCAGTGGTACCCACTCACCTAATCCCCAGTAATGACTGCCCTAGTGTTCAACGTAATCTCCTCCCTCACTTGACCATGCAGTAATGTCTTTCCTGGTGCCCAATGGCACCTCCTCCCTCACCCAATCACCTAATAAACTCTTCCCTGGTATCTGGCAGTTATCTTCTCCTTTCAGAACCATACTTTTTCATAGGTATTCCAAAAGTATTGTAATGGTCTATGGTACCTTATTAAATATTGCTACAGTAACTGCAGCAGCAGACAGTGCTGGCCATGGTAGAGAGTTAAGGGTTGTTTCTGGTTGCCATCTCCATGCAGGGGGGTAACTGAACCTAGGATGCTTCACTGGGAGTGGAAGGGGAAAACACTGAACAATAGGGAAAAATTTACTTTGGAGGTGATTATATTATGAAACACTTCAGCCACAGGGAGTGAAAGTGGGGCACAGCTGGACACCAGGAACAATTTTTTACCCGGGGATCAGATGAGAGAAGGGTGCCAGTGAATGCCAAGAAAGATGCTACTGGAAGATTAAGTATGAGAGGGAGGGGATACCACCAGATGACAGAAAAGACATTAACAGTGGATTGGTTGGGGGATGGAGGGTATAACATAACACCAGAAGAGCTGCCAGAAAATGGCTGATGAGGAGACCAAAACTGTCAAAGTGATCAACTCAGAAGGAGCTGCAATGACAGCTTATGGGAGATGTATGGCTCAGTCAATAGAGTTAATTACCATGCATGTACTCCTAACAGACAGTAGGTGACTCCGAGTGCCTTGCATTTTTGTGTGATCAATACCAGATTTTGTTTAAATATTGCAGGTTACTGCTTCCACGCTATAGTGTTTGCGCCATGCTAACTGCCTTAAGTGGTGGGTTAGTGCAGCAGCCAGGACTCCAGCTTTATGCTTGAGAAAGGGATAGAGCTTTCATGCAGGGTGTGCTGGAAGATGAATATTGGAAACCTCTTTGTGCAGTCCAGCATGTTAGTGCAAACTTTTAAATCTCTTTTTGTACCTAGTACACATTAGCACAAGCACAAAACCTTTTGCTTGCTAGTTAGTGCATGCTTCAAATATGGTGCCCAATTTGAGGGACTCCTTGTCCCCTGTAAAAGATATAGTACAGCAGTAATTTTCTATATCATATAAGTTAGCTGTGGCCAACCCAACCACTGCAGGTTGTAAAAGTATACCAATAGACTCACACAGTATGTCACAGTGACAAAAACAAAATACAAAAGTAGATTCTATAAAATTTTGAAAAAAATTAACTTTAACTTATGTACTGAAATATGCAAATTATCAAAAACAATCATTGTTTCAGATAACAAAAAAAACATAGTAATATATGAATTTTTAGCAATTTTGTTTGAAATCCCCAAAGTGAAAACAAATATTCTGTTTACATGTAACAAAACCATTGTACTAATTTAAACTTCTAAAATAACTGTAAATGCTACTCACTGTGCATGTTTGGGGTGTTTGGGAGGGTACTGTACTTGTAGAGGCACCAAATGACAACAATGCTGAGGCTGACAGCACTTCAGATGTAGTTGAAGATGGTGCTGTAGTTCCAACTGGTACATATTCTGTTGCATTAATAGATTCTGGTTTAAAAGATATGGTTGAATGGCTCATAGATGATAACTGAGTTAAAGTTGGTGTTACAGGTAACAGAGTAGTGGAACGTGAGACAAAATCTGTTTTTTGGTGATGTCTCCTTAACTGTTGACATAAGAGAACTTGCAGCTGACAGGGTATGAAAAGAAATGTTTTTAGGTTCTGTAGACCAGTACTTTACAGAAAGGAAAGACACACTTTGCATAGAAGCTGAATCTGTAAATGAAGGTGATGAAAACTCCTGAGTAGTTTCAGTGTGCATACCAGCAGCAGCAGCAGCAGAGAAGGTCTGGGGTGTGGTGTGGTGGTCAGTTGCTTGAGACAATGTAGAGATAAGTCCAGAGGTTGTTGAGATTTTGACTTGTGGTGTTGTTAGTTTGCCCTCTATAATAACTGAAGAAGTGGATGAAGCTTCTGACTGTGAAGCTTGAGATGTAACTTCAGTTACTTTGGGTTCCATTGTTGCTGTTTTTACTGTGCTTATTAGTTGAGTTCCATTAAGTGTTTCTGCACTAATCAATGTTGTTGTAGGTGTCACTGGGGTTTCAAGAGTCCCTGTTTCTTTCTCTGGTCTTAGAGACTCCAAAGTCATTGTTCCTGGACTAGCAGAATAGGGAGGTGAAACACTGTACACACTCACTGAAAAAGGGACAGAGGAAGTTGAAATAGCAGTTTTTTCAGTAGTGGCTGTTGAGATGTTAGAGACAGTTGTTGGGAAAACTGTTGAATATGAAGTAGTTGAAGATAAACCAGTTGTGGTTTTTTGTTGTTGGGACAATACGTATTACTGTAGTCATTGTCTTTGATGCTAATTGGGTAGTAGCAGCTGTTTGAGTTGGTGTGACAGTTTTATTTGTTTCATGCCATGCAATTGAGCTTGAGGTTACTGATGATGTAAAGACAGCAGCTGCTGGTTCTGCTTTTGTGGTTATAGATTTTGTTGTTTCTGGTATTAAGAGTAAGGAACTTGCTGATACAGGAGAAGTTGTAGAGGTTTCAGATATTTGAGATGGTGATGTTTCTATTGCAGCTGCTGTCTGTCTTGTTGTAGATAAAGTAGTAAAAGCTTTTTGAGTTGATACTTCTTCAAGTGAAACAGTTGCATTTCTCTTTGTTGTAGCTGAAGTGAAAGGAGCTGCAGTTCCTTTAGATGGAGTAGTGCCAGTTGTTGCTCTTAGTGTTAAATGTGTTGATTCTGTTGTTGATGTGGTAACTGGCAGAACTGTCTGTGAAACTGAAATATGTTTTTGTGTATTTGTAGACATAAAAATTGTAGGTGATCCTGATAGACTCACTGAATGTGTTTTACCTGCAGTTAAAGAACTAGTAGCTGTCTCTGTTTTTTTGACTGATGTACTTTTAATGAATGGCAATGGGGAACTTACACCTTCTATAGACTGCACTGTACTTAGTCTTGCTTCAGGATATAGTGTGGTCATTTTCTCTGTTGAAGGCTGATACATGATGGTAGTCAGTACTCCTTTAGCAGTTGTAGTATCTAAATAGGGTACAGTTGGCAGGGGAATTAGCTCTGCTGATGTTAACATTTTAGTGCTCAAAGATATTGCTGAAGGTGTATAGCTAATGTTTGTTATTTTTAATGTTTCTTCTGTTGAAACAGGATATTTTATAGAGGAAATCTTTGTTGAGGCAAGGTATACTATGGGAACTGCAGTGGTTGAAAAAGTTTGTTTTTGTGATAGATAAAATTCGGTCACTGATGGTGTACTGGTTGATGTATACTTTGTTGTTGATAATGTGCTTGCAATTAATTTTGCTGAAATTCCTGTTGTTACACTTGTCTGTACCTCCAAGGGGATCTGTATTGCTCCTGATGTCATTTTAGTTATTGTTGTACCATTTGTTGTTACCTTATGTGTTGTTTGAGTGGGGAATGATGGGTAACCAGTGGGCAATATTGTTGTTCCTCCCCTGCATTGTAGACAGTGGTAAGATGGTCATGGTTTCTTTGGTTGAACTAAATGTTTTTAATATTTCTGGTGGAATAGTAAAGCCAGTAAGAGATGGAATGGTAGTATCTGTCATGTTTACTACTGCAGATGCATAGTAAGTACTTTTTGCTGTAAGTGACATCTCTGTCTGACCTGTTGACTCTGGAAAGGATGTGGTATTTAAATATGGTAATTCAGTTTGTTTTGTAGTATGTAAGGTAGTTGTAGCTGTTTCAGAGGAACTGGTATGGACAACAGGTGATGACAAGGCAGTATACGTCACATTAAGAAGTGCAGATATTGGATGTTTAGTTGTTGATAAGGTTTTCCAGTAGGGCTCTGTTTGATTTGTTGATACTGGAAGCAGAGTGGTATTCAACCATTTTTCTATGACTTCTTTAGTTGAATAGAATGACACTTTTGCTGTCTTGTGAGTAGTTGGATATACTGCATGTGTGAAAATGGTTGTCTGTGTAACATAAGGACTTACAAATGCTGGATATTTAGTGGTAGATGCAGTAATAGAGGAGGTCTCACTCAATTTTGTTGTTGCTTGAAATCCACTACTGGATAAAGATGATAAAGAGGTTGATTTTGTTAAACTTGTGGACTTTGCTGTTTCTGAAAGGTCAGGATATACAATATATGAAGGCACAGAAGTCTGTGCTATTTGAGAATCTCTTGATACTGGATATTTGGTTGTTGATATTGTCAGGGGCTCTGTCTGCTTTGTTGGAACTCGAAATCCAGTAGTGTCTAAGGATTTTGATGTGGCTTCTTTTGTTGAATACTGTGTTGTTTTGGCTGTTTCAGAGATACTAGGATATGCAGTATCTGGTGAAACAGTGCTTTTGTGTAACATAAAGACTTGCAGATGGCAGAGATGTTGCTGGTGTTGTTACTCTGTATGACTCGGTTTGTTTTGCGGATACTGGAAACACAGTGGTAAACATTTCTGAAGTTGCTTCTTTAGTTGAATAGGATGTTATACTTTCAGTTTCAGAGGTACTGTAATATGTAATGTTAGGTAAAATCATGGTTTGTGTCCTACTGAGATGTGGAGAAAGTGGATATTCAGTAGTTATTGAGCTTGCTGAAGATGATTCTTTCTCCATTGTTGACACTGGAAAAGTAGTAGTGGTGAAGGATGTTGATTTGGTTTCGCCTGTTGAATATGTATAAATTTTTGCCGTTTCTGAAGGACTGAAATGAAAAGTAAATGGAACAGCTGTAGTTTGTGTTTCATTTGGAACTGTTGTATACTCTGTGACTAATGCTGTAACCTGGAGTGGCTCTGTTGGCTTTGATGAAACTGAAATGGGTGTAGTGGTTATTGTTTCTTTAGCTGCATATGAATACATTCTTGTCTTTTCTGTGGTGGTAGGATAAGCAGTATATGGAAAAGACATTGTCTGTGTCACATGTTGACTTGTAAACGCTGGATATTCAGTGGTTGATGCTGTTGCCCAAGAAAATTCCCTACTTGTTGATAATGGAGATGTGGTAGTTATTACCAATAATCCTTCAGGAGAAATAGTTGTTGATGATGATGTTTCTGGTAAAGTTGAATATGTAGCAAGGTGAGAAGTGAGGATTTTTGTAACATTAAGGATTAAGGTGGGTGGATATATGGTAGTTTGTGTTGTCTCTTCTATCGATAAAGGAAATACAGTGCTGGTTGATAATGCTTTTGGGACTTCCATTGTTGAATGCCAAGCTTCCGCTTTTCCTGATGAAACAGTCTGTGGAGAAATGGTTGTCAATATTATATTTAGACCTGTTGAGGATGGGTATTCAGTCATTCTTGAAGACTGTGCTCTCTCAGAAACTGTAGCACTTAAAGGTGTAGATTTGGTTTCTATTGTTGAAACAAATAATGATTTTGTACTTTCTGTTGTACTGTAATGGGAGGTAACAGTAGTACTGGTGACTGTTGTCTCATTCCTACTTGTAGACATTAGAGGTTTAGAAGTTGATGTGATATGTGAGGATTCTTTATGCTTTGTTGATTCTGGCAAGGTAGACATGGACAAAGGCATTGATGTATATTCTGTTGTTAAGGTAGAAGGTATGCTTGATGTTGCCAATTGACCTGGAAGTGCAATATAGAAGGTGGTGGGTTTTGGTACCATAAAGACGGTGGATAATCGATGTTCAGTTGTTAATGTTGTATGTGATAAACCTTTCTTTTCTGGTGATACTGGATAAAGGGTAGTGGATAAAGGTGCTGAAATGTTTTCTGCAGCTGATACAAAGGTTGCCTTTTCTGTTGCTAGTGTACTGGGGAGTTCAGTAGTTTTTAATATGAATGTTGTAGACAATAAGGAAACAACAGATATAGTCTTATTAGTCCATGCATGTGCAAATGTAAAATATGGTTTTGTCATACCCTCTGAGGTTGGTTTATATGAAGTTGATTTATAGCTGGTAGTGGCCGATGGTTCTGAAATAGTTTCTTTTGTTGAATATGTTGTAGTTATGGTTGAAATGGGATGAGTTGGTATGCGAGTTGTACTTGCTATTGAAGAAGCCATTTGCTGTGTAGTTTTTCTTGTAGTCAATTTATCTGCCTCCGTAAGTAGTATTCTTGAGCTTGTCTCTGGTGTAACAGACACATTTGTCACTTTGGAGGTTTCAGCTGGAGCTGCTGTAAGTGTTCTAGTTATAGCTTCTAATGATGGTTTGGCTACAGATGTAGTAGTGGAAGATGTCACTGTACGTCTAGTTTCTTTAATTCCAGTCACTAAGTATGGTGTGCTTGTTTCAATAAGGTGTTGACTTGCAGAGATAGGCTCACTAGTTGTAGCTTCTTAAGATGTTTTTGCAGTTGTGCTTGATTCTCTTAAGGTGGTAGCTCCTGTTAATGATGAGGCCTCTCTTTCAGTTATTAAAGGTAATGTGCCAGGTACTTTTGAAGAAACGGTAGATAAGGGGCCACTTTGTGTAACCAGTGAATATGTTGTAAAATTTGATAACATTGTTATGGTTGTATCTGCTATAGGTCTAGCTGGAGATGTACTTGTTACAGCAGTAGTATTCATCTGCAGTGTTGACATATTTGTTACTAAAGATGGTTCCGTTTTTAAAATGATGGGTTGTGTAACCTCTGTTTTAGATGTAGAAGATTTAGTAGACATGCCAAATGCTGAAACAGTGGCAGTGGGGGATGAGACGTCCAATGCTGGAACAGATATGTTAAAAGTCTGAGAAGAGACCAATCCAAGCACTGAAGCTGTGTATCTGGCAGCAGGTGTGGGTTGAACCTCTCTTGATATAATGCCTAGGAATACAATAAAAGACCTGTAAGATTTATGTATAGTACATTAGCATCATCAGACACAGAGGTGGGCAAGCCAGGATTTGTTCACCTAGAGCAAAGTCAGAGCAAAGCCAGGGGTCTGGCTTGGCTCTATAAGCCAAACATGAGCCAAGCCCTGGCTACTGAAGGCTGTTTTTTACATAGGAGGTGAACATTTCATAACTACACTAACTGCTCAGGCTGACAAAAATGTTTCTTTTGACCATAACTGGCTCGGCTTGACTTTGGCTCTCAGTTGCTTACAGAGGTCGAGCCGAGCAGAGTCGGGCATTAAGCTCAAGCCTGCTCTGGCTTGCCCAGCTCTAATCAGACATATGTAAACATCTTAGCAAAGGTTGTAGGCTTGGTTGTTTGAAGGCCATACATTTTATTTCAAGGGCTATTGAACCTTCTTATACAGAAGCTGTACAAAACGTTTCTTTACATTCACAAAAAGAATTGCAAGAGTTGACCATAAAGTTAGGAAAAGCTAACAAGTTACAGCAACATTTCTGGTGGGATTACTTTGAAAAAAAAATGTTTTCGTTTAAGACTTTTGGATCAATTCATCAGAATGTTTTTGATACAGTGTAATTTACTCATTGCTTTATCAGCTTCTTCAAATCAAGGACAAAAATTATGAAAGATGATGACCAAGAGGGTCAGGTGAGAGCTTTGGTTCATATCCAATATGTTCCCTCTGCTGCCACTGCTGTTTTTATTGTAAGGTAGCATAACTTGCCTATGCTAATTGTTAGGGGCATGTTTTCAAGTTTCAAGGTCATCTCTGTAGTCTGACTGAGGTCTGTCAGCAAGAACAGTAATTAGCAAGAATCTGACTTGAGTACGCATTGTCCTCCTTTCCCCCTCCCAGGTTCAAGTACACAGATGATGTTCAGTGCATTTCGTGGGGCACTGAATCTGAGACAAGGCAATTTATAGATTGCATCAACCAGTACACAATAAATTTACAATTTATGTACAAATTTGACAAAGCAAAAACAATGCTTTCTTGATTTAAATTTATAGATGAATAGAAATAGCACAGTAACAGTCAACTTCCATCACAAACCTTCCTTAGACCTGGTTAAGAGCATCCCATTTGGGTAGTTTCTAAGGTTAAAAAGGACCCCCCCTTCCCTCCCCAACCCCCACCATGGAGGTTTTCACTAGACAGTCAGAAAATTTTAGAACACATTTCTTAAAGGAGGTTTATTGTGTGATGTGAAGTGTTGTGTGGAGCCTTGTACAAAACAAAAAATGTTAGCAGAGCCTACTGGTGAAACATTACTATAAAGAAACAGAAGACATGATCACTTTTGTTACCGTGTGTACCCTTTTTCCTACAGGATTGGTTACGCTGTAAGCCAACACTGGCATATTTTGTGATTAGACTCATATAAAGCAGAAACCATTGTGGAGGCTCCTAGGGTGACCTACCAGAGTCAGACAGCCTGAAGCATTTCTCATCATTTTGTTGACTTTAGGGACTGAAATAACACTTGGGCCCTGTCAAAATGAATGGGTTTTCAGACCAGTGGCAGATGCAATGTCTGCCAGTATAGAGCAAAAGGCAATGGGCTCAATTCTTATACTGTAGCTTGATGCAGGGCTTGCACAAGCCATGTCAAATCCTGCACTGACTGCATTAGCACACCTTGCACCAGATTCTAAAAGGTTGAGCATGTTTGTGATACCTTATCCTTTTCACGACAGCTTGCACCAAATACCTGGCACAAACCCTGTAAAAAGGTCCATGAAGCTAGACCAGAAAAAGCTGGTCTAACTCATAGCATGTGGTGTACAGGGTGCTAGGGGACTGAGAATCCTGACAGCTGGCTGGGGAATGCCAGAAGTCCCATGTGCCATGCATGCAGCGCACCCAAGACTTGCAGCATTCAAAATCCTCTGAGAATCAAGTCCAATGTGTTTAACACCATGTATAAAGGAAAAAATTGGGGATCATGCAGAGCATCACATTTACCACTAAATTTGTGGTCGATGTGGCAATCTGTGTATGTAGTGTACTGCATTTGGTACATACTATTCGCCATTTCAAAGTCTGTATAGAAGACCGTGTGAGGGCCACAATTAGTGGTGATGCTCAAATTGCTTTGTGTGTCCAGGTTTTAAACATTGATCAGTCAAATCGATCATCAGCATGTTTCATGGGAATTAAGTTTAAACATTCACATGTTCATTGGGTTTATAGGGCCAACACCCTCATACAAAAGGAAATGAGATGCATCTTCACATTAGATAGCCTGACTCCATTAGGAGTGAATGATGACAATGATAAAGAGATTGACATTGGATTTAGAACTATTGGGTGGGATTTTCAAAAGTCAAAAATATGGCAAACCTCCAAGTTATGTCAGCTGAGATTATCAAGTCCTATAACGGACTCAACTCCTTAAAATGCCAAGTGGAATTTTCAAAGCTGTTTTCAAAAGCTGGACATATCTGTAGAATTACTTACTCTGTTTTGATAGTTTACATCCAGTTTTTGGATTACAAAAGTTAGAAATATATGTAATTGATAGCTCAGGTTACTTCCAGTCAGAAAACTGTGTCCAGGTACATTTACTGTATATTAGAATTTTGCAAATTGGGAATTACTAAGTCAGAGTTTTGAAAACTGGACTACATTCTACCTTCAAAAATAAGATGATGGTGCAATTTGGCATATGTCCAAAATTGTACAACAGAAAACTGCAACTTGCCATTGGCTTCTAACCACCCCCCCCAACAAAAAATGCTTATGTGTACTGTGCTGTGCTATTTCATTTTGTATGTAACTTACATATTTATTTATTTATTTCAGAAGTTTCACCAGGAAAGACATACTGAGCTAATAACAGCTCATTTCCTGATGCATCCTGGGGTAAGGGGATGTGGAAAGTAAAACACAGCAAATACAATATATCAAGGAGCATAATAAAAAAACTGAGAGCAAACAATATAACAGGTGTGTGCATTAGATAAAATTGCTATAATACAGAAAAAGGAACTACTTTTTTAAGTATAGAAACAGTGAATACAAACAAGAGAAACAGAATACAAGGGCAATATGGAGGAGTTAGTAAGAGGGACATGGACAGTTGCAGGATAGGGAAAAATATCATGAAGAAGAGACTTCATGGAGAAAGCAGAAGAAGCAGTGCAAATTAAAAAGGGAAGAGAGGACCAAAGTTTAGGAAAGCAATAAGAGAAAGCAGACTGACCAGAAGTAGATTTTCTAGAAGGAACAAAGAGGGAATGAGAAGTAGCATAGCTGAGGGGATGCATGCTCCTTATCATCACATAAAGCAATCAGCCAAGGTGGTGGTGAGAGGTGGGCTTTGCCAGTCACCATATGGGCTTCCATAATGCTGACTTGTTAGGTAAGGGGGTGGCAGGGTGGGTGTTCAGTGCCCATAGTGTGCAGAAAAGATGCTAGACACCAGCAAATATTTGATAGTGTATTGGAATGGGGACAGGTGGGTGTGGGGTGCCACTAGACACCAGGGAGTTATTTTTTATACTGGGACCAGTGATCAGAGGGTACAGGGACCACTGGACACCAGGAAGGTATGTTCTAATACTGGGGCCAGTTATCAGAGGGCAGGGGAGACCACTAGGCACCAGGGAGTTATGTTTTAATACCAGGGCTGGTGATAGGGAGGGTAGGCGGCCACTAGGCACCAGGGAGTTATTCTCTAATACTGTGACTGGCAATCAGAGGGTTGGGGAAGACCACTAGACAACAGGAAGTTATGTATAATAGCAGGGCTGGTGATCAGAGGGGGGGGTTACCACTTGGCACCAGGGAGTTTTATTTTAATAACGGGGCTGGTATTCAAAGGGCAGGGGGACCACCAGGCACCAGGAAAAGTTTTATAATTATACTGGATGGTGATCAGAGGATGGTGGGACCACTAGACACCCGGAACAGTTTTAACAGTCTATGGGGACAGCAAATAGAATGTGGGAAGAACCACTATACAACAGGGACTTATATTACATTAACAGGGCCAAGGTTCAGAGAATAGGGAGTGGCATTAATCACCAGTGAGCAAGTGTGCTGCCCCACCGCTGATGTGTTTTTTGGTTGCAGTGGCTTCACTGGCTGCAAGGGTTGCCCTGAGTAAGTCAGGCATCTTCTCAGTGGGAATTGTGCAGCTCAAAGTAATCTAAACTATTCCCTTTCCTCAGCACTACCACACTGAATATTGTACTGTGCTGGGATTCCTGTTCCTGACTCCCCCCTTTGCCCACCACATACACTGGCTTTTATTTTTTTTTGCGTGTGCTAACCCTTTTAGCACATGCCACTGCCCCCTTTGGATATGGCACACAGATGCAAACCCCGGGCAAACAGGGTGCAATTACTTTGCCCACTGTGCAAAGTTTTGAATATCTGGTCCCATGTCTTTGCATTAAGCAATTGTGTTTAAATGCCATTTTATCAGCAATGTTATCCAACTTATCAGTCATTATATGTAATTGGTTCACTTGAGCCAAAGGGAATTAAACATTTTCCCATTCAGTTTAGTGACTTAGAGAACAGATATGCATGCCATGATCCCACCCCCAGTGAAAGCACAGAGAGCACAAAACTTTGAAGCATCCAGTCCAAAGCACCCAAGGAAGGTTGTTTACTGTTGTTTTAACTCTGCATTTTTGCCAATCAAGGATATTTGTTTCTGTAATTGCTACCTTCATTTGGCATTTGTTTGGGATGTTCGGTGTGCTACACTTGAGTGGTTTCCTGATCCTTTGGGATTTATTCCTCCCTGTGACAAAAATCAGTTATAAGTGGCAACACATACTCTAAAACCACATTTAATTTCTTAAAATCTGTTAACTAAAATGGGATGAAAAAGAGAGAATTTACATACAGTCCTCATAATATACGCATCTTTGGGTCACTTCATCCAGCACCATGTCGGAAGGACAAAAAGGAATACACCCTTCAATTCTGAAAAGGTAAATATTATTATTGATTAGTTTTCTTAATATAAAACTGGATATGTATCAGGCATCTTAAACACAGAATAACCCCGATGTACATCATTGTTTTTAACACAGTATTATGATAATGGAAAGGACTTAGGGTCTATGTTATCTGCCTCCATGCCACTCAGCACTGGCTATACCTAACTTGAGTATGGACTAGGATTCTTGCTTAACAAGCAATATGTTACTCCCACTTATGCTGTGCAACCCTTAATGTCAATCTCCCTTAGAAATCGATCCAATCCTACTTTGAAAGGTTGAACAGTGATAGTTTCTACTTAATCAATAATTTCTATCATATCATTGTTATGGTAATATTGTGCACCAATCAGAAATTAATATTCCAGATTAGTAAACCTTTAGCAAATAGTACATACAAAATGCATACAATAAGAAACTAATTAATAGCACTCCAGATTAGGAAGTTTTTAGCAAATAGCACAGGTAAAATGCATACATTGCTCAAAAGTTCAATAATTATCTAAACCTGCATTCTTATGCCATGTTACATCCTCCTAGTTGCCTTCCTTTTTCCTCTTGCTAGCCTCCTGGCACAGATAGTAATAACCAATGGCTGGTGAGAGGCTGTAGCACCATTTTCACCTTTTTTATAGTATTCTAGATGGTGAAAGGCTATTGTGTATAGAAATCCACACATGAAAAAAGGAAAATATGTTGTACTATACTGTAGTAGTGATGACACAATTTACTATACAACAGTACTGACAGTGAAACTATGCTGCAACATTTTTCATTTTTTTAAACTCAGGTCAGCTCAGCCATATTGTTTCCAGGCTGGCCCATGACCCTCTACTCACTCAGCATGCAAATATTTTTCTACCATTTATTTTTAAGTTGAGAAAACCCACCCCATAACTAACTCATAACTGCCCACCTGGTCACCATGCCACTATTGCTATAAATTATGATATATACATGTTTTCTCCATTTCATACTCTTATATCACTGACCACTGACTCCTCACTACTTCCTGAGAATTTTTTCAATGTGATTTGCCTGTTTTGACTACAGTACCGACAATGGGAATATAAAAAATACTTGGAAGTAGCAAGAAGTCAGCAGAGAGCAATGGAAGTGATTAAAAATAAAATACAGGAAAATGTCTTTCTTTTTGGAAATACTGGTGTGGCGACTAGGTGGGTAGTTATCAGCTGGGTACTTTGTGGGTGGGTTTTCTGAATTTAAAAATAAATAGCATAGAAATGTTTGTGCACCGGGTTGGTGGGCAGGTGGGGGCAGGGGTGTTAAACCAGGAACACTAAATTAAGAAAACTGTATATTATAAAAAATAAATTATGGGCAAACAAACACAAGTCAGCAAATGTTTCCTTTTTAGGATTGTGATGACATAATATGGACTTATTGAGCTTCAGTCTTAACATCTATGATGACATTACAACCTTGTGATGCAAACCCAACCTTACTGTGTATGGGTGGACATATAATATTCCTTATATAATTATTGGTGACCCACTCCCAATACATCAACAATATGTCTTATGAAACTTTGTAATAAGAGGGTATGATGTTATATCCAGTTATTAGGGTGATTTGTAGTGCTCACAGCCCACTGCTGTCTGATTCAAAGTTAAAAGGGGAAAGACTGCTCTTGTGCAAATCTCATTTAAAGAAAAACACTGGAAAATACATAGCTTTCCTCAGACACTACAGAAACTCTTAATTAGCGCTGTCAGACTGTAACAATTTTTTTTAATGATTTAAAACAGCTACCCACAACTTCTACTTTCTGTTGCTGGCAGCAACCATCTCATGACAACAGTGAGCTTCCTGAGCTCACTGTATTCTAATATGTCTGTTTGACCTCTGCTATTGGTTGGCAGGACATATTAGCATAAAGTGAGCTCAGAAAGCTCACTGCTACTCATGAAATAGTGGCTGCCAGCAATAGAAAGTGAAAGTTGAAGGATACTGTTTAAATCACTAAAAAAGCATTTAGAGGTAATTAAAAAAAAATTACTTTCTGAAAGCACTAATCAAGCATTTTTGTAGCACCTGGGTAAAGCTGTGCCTTTTAAAGTACTGAATCACCTTCAGGTTTTCTCTGTCTTCCTTCTACCCCACATTATACTGTCTCCCTCTTAACCCTCTCTTGAAGTCATGGTCTCGTGCTAAACTGTGAAAAAAAGAGGCTCTTGACCCCAGATCGCCTAGCAACCTGCCAATCTGCTAGCAACCAGTTTTCAAACCACGATGGAGCACACCAATTATATAGCAGCTGACATGATCTGGGCAGGCAACATGTACTGTGTAGTTGCTTACCCTAGGAGCCTTTTCATCTAGAAATGATTATTTTTTTGCTCCATGGTTTTAAAAAAATTTCACTCAAAAAAACCCAGTTTGTAACTTCCATGAACAAACTAGGAGATCACTGAGCACTGCAGACCCACCCCTGAAAACAATATAATTATGGACAAGGTTGGAAATGCGGCTGCAGCACTGTCTATTGAGAATGTAATGGGATCAGAGGAGCCACCTAAAAGCATTCAGATTATCTTTGCTGGCATGAGAAACAAGACAACTATTATGGCTGCCTTGATTTCCTCTGTCAACCTGGCATGCATTACAGAGACCTGGTTGGGGGGATGATGTGGGCCTGGTGTTGGAGGTATCTACTTCACCAGGATACTCCATTGTGTCCGAGGAGGGAATGTAGGGGTGGGGGTGTGGCCATCTGTTTTAGATCTGACTTGAAATTTTCTGTGCACCCAGTTGAATCTACTTTGTCATTTGAATGCATGGCTGTGTGGTGGGGGGGGGGCCATGTACAGGTTGCAGGATCTTCCTCATTTATCATGCTCTTGAGCATGAGGGGGATTTC
This sequence comes from Neoceratodus forsteri, assembly GCA_016271365.2. NCBI lineage: Eukaryota > Metazoa > Chordata > Ceratodontiformes > Ceratodontidae > Neoceratodus > Neoceratodus forsteri. The sequence continues at coordinate 588,955,257 of CM028133.1, read as the reverse complement.
CTGCAGGAAGCCACAGACTTCATCGCTGACTGGGTGTTGGAGTTCCCCAGGTGTTTAATTCTGTGGGAATTTCAATGCCTGGATTGATGATGAACTCATGCATTTTGGTACAGACTTCCTCCAGATGATGACATCTCTGGGCCTCACACAAGTGGTTGCTTCTGTGACCCACTGTCATGGTCATGCCTTGGATTCAGTATTTTCAGTGGAGCTTGAGATTACAGATCTCAAGATTGATCTGGTCATTTGGTTGGATCACAGCACAGTGAAATTCTTGTTCTGGGCCCCCCCCCGTTAGTCCCTCCTCTATTGAGATGGTCCGTTACTGCCCTTAAATGAGCTTGACCCCAGAGGGACTACTGGCAATGATGGACTTATCTGTTGTGAGTGCTGTATGTGCAATGGCATAGAATGAGGTGGTGGCAGGGTATAAACCGCTGTCACCAAGGCATTCAATACCATTGCTCTAATTTGTATATGACTCAGGTCTTCTTGCTTGAGACCCTCTTGGTTTGATGGGGCTTTCAAGGAAAAGAAAATCAGGGGTCAGATATTGGAGCATTGCTGGAGGAGGACCGGTTCTGTGGACAACAAACTGGCTTTGAGAGCTCACTATGGTGACTATCAAAGGGAAATTAATCATAAGAAGGCAGAGTTCCAGTTAAGGGAGATTGCTGCAGGAAGAAACAGACCAGCTCTGCTCTTTCAGACTGTAGACAGGCTTCTCTATCCAGCTTGTCTGCAGCTGAAAAGAGCAACTTCAGTTGCACAAAGCAAAGAGTTTGCTCTGTTCTTTTCTGACAGGGTATTCTCCATTAGGTCCAGAATCTCACCAGTGGAGCAAGATCTGTCCTGCAGTGTAGAGCCAGGTGGTGACAGAAGCTCTCCGCTTGTCTGAGAGGAGTTTTGGCTAGTGAGGGTGTTAGAGGTCATTGAGGTTATTTTGAAGCAGTGGGCCACATTTTGCAAACTGGACCTGGGCCCGATGCATCTCCTAGTGGGATACATGGAGTTTGTTAGTCCAGTGCTTGCTGAGATTGTCAGGTGTTCACTCTCAGTGGGGGCTTTTCCCTAACACATTGAAGGAGGCATTGGTGAGGCCCCTTCTGAAGAAACCATCACTTCAACCCTGACATCTTGGTGAACTACAGGCCTGTCTCCAATCTTCCATTCTTGGGGAAGGTATTGGAGAAAGTAGTGGCACTGCAGTTCACAGGCCACCTGACAGCCTTTGACATCTATGAGGCACTCCAGTCTGGCTTTAGGAGAAAGTATAGCAGTGAAACATCATTAGTTAGGGTGCAGAATGATCTCCTTAGGGTGAGAGATAGAGGAGAGCAGCCAATTCTCATTCTCCTTGATCTTTCTTCAGCATTTGATACCGTACACCATGTGGTGCTGCTGGATCACCTGAGAGAATGCAGTGGATGCACTGGCATGGTCATCAGCTGATTTGAGTCCTTCCTGACAGGCAGGAAGCAATGGGTAGTTATGAGAAATGTTTCCTCTTGCCCGAAGCCCCTGACCTTTGGAGTGCCTCAAGGGTCGGTCCTGTCACCCTTGTTGTTTGCGGTATACATGCTACCCCTTGGGGATATCATTAGACATTATGGTCTGGGTTTTCACTGCTACTATATGCAGATGATACTCAGCTATGTATGTCCTTTGCCTCCAGAACACTGGACACTGTGGAGGTGCTAAATAACTGCTTATCCAATATCTAGACTTGGATATACTTTAACTGGCTGAGGCTCAACCCTGGCAAGATAGAGGTACTAATTATTGAACTGGGCCATTCGCAGGATGTGACTGCCTCCAGAGCTGGAACAGGATTGTTCCTGAGTACTACCACTTTGGAAGTGGCCACAAAGGTGCGCAATCTTGGCATCATTTTTGATGACAGCCTGACACTAGAACATCAGGTGTCTGCTGTAGTCTGCAGTGGTTTTGTCACTTAAGAAGTGTTGTCCAGATTAAACCCTTAATTCCATGGAGGACCTACCATCATTGGTGCAGGCTTTCATTACATCCAGGCTAGATTACTGTAATGCTTTTTACTTCAGGGTCAGTGGAGGTAATCTCCATTGGCTGCAGCTGGTGCAGAACACTGTAGCCAGGTTAGTGATGGGCCTTTCAAGATCCATTAATATAACCCCAGTTTTGTGTGAACTGCACTGGCTGCCAGTCAGATGGAGGATTGCCTTCAAGGTGGGCTTGCTCACCTACAGTATAAGACCCTATACAGCTCAGGTCCTGGCTACCTGACTGATCTCCTAACACATGCCTGCCCAGTGTGCTAAAGCCAGTCATCCAGGGAGGGCCTCCTGGTGGTCCCAAGAGTGCATTTAAAAATATCGGGGCAGCACACATTTGGAGTGGCTGCACCAGTTCTATGGAACTCCTTAAGAAGAGTTCTGAAGGAGGCGGCCTCTGTGGAGGCATTCAAGCAGGGCCTGAAAGCCCATCTTTTTTATCTGGCACTTAATGTCCACTAATTTTAATAATTTAAGATCAGTTTTAATATTTATGGTGGAATTACATTATTTATTGCCTGATTAATTTGATTTTTAACTGTTTTAATTGTATGTTTCCATTTATTACCTCTATGTAAAGCACCTAGAGCTCCAGGGATAAGGTGCTGTATAAATAAAGTTTGACTCGACTTGACATTTTTACATGTATGGGGCTAATACATAACATATATATGAGTCCCATATATGTAAACATGCCAGCAAATATAACCTTAGTGTATTTAGGCAGCTCCCCCAACCCCATCCCATTACATTCTCCATAGACAGCGCTGCAGCCAGGGGTCAGTTAATTTATTTTCAGTGGAAGTCTAAAACTTCCAGAAGTCAAAATCTGGAAGTCATTCCAATTTTTTGGAAGTCAAAATACTTCCATAATCCTACCTTTGGAAGTCAATATTCTAGGAAGAACAAGTGTATGGATGTTGATATAATATGTTAATGGTAAAATACAGTTTCTTTCAGAAAAATCCATCATTTCTGACTTCTGTGCCTGCAATTTTGGAAGTCATGTAATTTTGATTTTACATCTGAAGTCAATGACTTGTCTCTCTTTATTTTGGAAGATTTTGCCTTATTTTGGATGTCAAATACTCCCAAAATGGGTGTTACAAACCCTGGCTGCAGCATGTTCCCAACCTTGTGCCCAAGTATGCTCTTTTTCAAGGGTGGGGCTGCAGCACTCAACAATCTCCCGGATTGTACTTGGCAGTTATGAGCTAGGTTTTACAAGTGAAGTATTTTTAAAACCATGGAGAAAAAATGATCATTTACAGCTGAAAAAGCTCCTAGGAGCAACTACATCTATGAGTCACCTACCCGGAGCCTGCAAGACATGACAGCTGCTCTTTATCACCTCATTTGTAACTCAACAAACAAAAAGTTTTAAAATAATGATTTTCATTCCAGTTTAATTTTACACTTATGTTCTCCTCCACTAGTGAATGTGCAATACTGTGAAACTGTCAGTTGAACAGCACATTTGATTCTACATTTTTTGTCATGTCCTCCTGCCAGTAATTATAGAAAACAAAACATAAGTGACTGTGTGATTATGAAGTTTTTTATACATCCCTCAGTGTGTAATGTCACATAAACCTCTTGCTCATCCTCTCGAGGTTTATGGGACATCACACAACTCAAATGTTGTAAAAACTCATAACTCTGATCGCCTATCTTTATTCTCTAGATAGTTGGTTACTACCACTATCATGCTGCAAATGAAGCCTACCCTACAGCCATGTGTGCAAATGAGAGAAAAATATCCAAGCAAAACAGCACTCCAGCACTACCAACCATCAAAAACCACCAAGAAAACATAAATCTGTGAAAAACACAAGTGTTTAATTCATACCAATGCGTGCCAACCTCTAAACATATAAAAACATGAAACTGGAGAAATGCCAGCTGGCCCCCACCAACTCTGGTTGCAATGAAGCTGGAATGGGGACATTTAAGAGGGATATGAGGTAGGATTATTTCATTGAAAGGGTGGTATAATGCCTGGAATAAACTGCCTGTGGAAGTGGTTGAGTTGAAAACAGTAGGGGGCTTTAAGCATGTGTGGGATAGCCATAGGGGTATATTAGGAAATAAGCAAGGAGAAGGAAGACCAGTTAGGGTCAGTGGAGACAAACTAGGCAGGGAACAACTGGATAGACTGGGTGGGCCAAGTGGTCCTTCTTTGCTGACAAACTCTTTGTTTCTGTTCTTCTGTATTGCTTTGTGCCTCACAATTTTCCTGGATGTAAGTAAGGCTACCCCAGCATCATCCATAACATCTTGCTTACTAAAACCACACTCAAGTTTACTCTTCATCAATTTTGGGGGGCATGGCCAAGCCGAGGAGAACAATGGACGCTTAAATCCAGTGCTCCGGGAAAACCCAGTATTAATCTGTGTCATCCTTTAATCTTGAAGGCAGTCAACCATCCAATCTGACCACAGCAACTACACTTATGGTGGAAAACCCCAAACTGGGCAAGAAACAGGCAAAACTAAGCTTTAAACTAACTGCTGAAAACTCGGTGTGAGTAGGCCAAGAACCGCCCGTCACGTGAGCAGCCTCGCAGACTGAGTCTGAGGAATTGGCGAGACAATCAACCAAGTATGAGCAAAATCTAACATCTCCTGGTTTACTGAAGAAGCTAATCAAGTAAATAAAAGTGGACATAACTGTACAAATGAAAGCGGGTTTGAGAATCTGGGAGCTCAAATGTTGCACCTTCAACAAACTGTTAACGCCATGGGGAAGCAGTAGAACAACATACCGGCAGGCTTGATCAGCTGGAATCTCAATTACACCACTAAAGACCATCAAAACCAGTGCTCAACTCTCCTGCAAAAGGCATTGAAGGAAATAGAGTCCTCAAGGGGCTGTAGATGATCATGAGAACTGCAAACGATGTTGCAATATTTTCCTGGTGAGGCTACCGAACAGACAGAAGCCAGAACTGTGGCACACTTAATAGTCCCTGGCTTGCCAAAACACTTAACCTACCTGCTGCAATCTCTGGAAATTCAGTGAGCAGCATCGCTTCACTGGCCATTGCCTGGCCCTGATAAGAGGGCCCCACCATCTGATCATGAAATCCTCCTTTATCAGGACAGGCAGGCGACACTAGATGCCGCTTTGAAAAACTGACCCAGTCATGGTAAAGGAGAGCAAAGTCATAATTTTCCTGGCCTTCACAGCAGCTAAGAAAATACTCCATGCCCTAGGCTGCCAGCTTGCCATGGTATATCTGGTGCACCTCATTAAGGACAGAAGGTTTTTACAGGCCAGGATGTGGTGATGAAATACATCACCCAAGTCCTGGAGAAAGATTCCCCTCCTTCCTGATTGATGGACACCAACCCCTGTGTCTCCATGAATTGAGGTACTATAAATAAAATCTAACTTAAATCTGGATGAGTCCTACGGGGGAGGGGTGTTGCCGGGGGGGGGCCTGATTTACCAGCCCATAATGGGGTACTTCTCCAGCCCATAATGGCAGGGTGGATATGGCCTCTTATCTTAGGTGTGACCCCATCATGCAGTAGATAGCTCATCGAGGAGACTTGGGGGGATCTGGACATTAAACTAATGGTCAAAAACAGCAAGCGAGAAGCTTCATCAATAAAATAAAAGTATCTGGGAAGGCCAGGACACACACATATTGGCTTGAGTGAATCTGGCAGCAATAAACATTAGCAACTGTTTTAACTTTAAGATATATCACCAGCAAGGGAGGAAAAATAAAAGAAGCCTCAATGAAGTAGACCATACTATAGCTACTTTTGTTTATGACTGGGACATTGAGGGGTACTTCAGAAGTACAAACAATCTCCCGACTTGGACTTAGTGGAGCACAAACCTTGGTGAAACTTGAGGGTCTAAGCACACCAAGGGAGACCAGTCATAGCGGGTGTGTCCCAGAACTACACTTTGGGGGACCACTCCATATTTAGCCTTAATATCAATCAGCAGAGAAACACAAATTTAAAAATGTAACAACAACAAGTTTGATGGGGGTAATATGAAAGTTTTGTGAATGTTGCCGGGGGGTATGGGTGCTGGGGGTGAGATGGGAAAGCTATAAGCGGGCTGCCGACAAGGCATTTTTTGGGGAGGGTCTTTAATACTAGTGTGATTAGACAAATGGAGGGCAATCTGAAACAAGCATACTGGATGAAGACCTGTCTTGTGGGTTCTTCACTCGGGGAGCCCACAGACAGCTGGAGACCTTTCGTCAAGAGGGTCCCCTTTGGTCCAACTGGAGGTGGTGCTGAGGGATTATGCACAACTTTAGAGTATTCTCAGGTGCCCCCGTCCATCCCCATCAGTCAGTCATATGAATGACAATGGCTATTACATTAAAATAGTGTGAATTGGAATACTGGGTGGGTGTCCTAGGTTCTTCCATGAGGAGTAGCAGGACATGTGTGGCACCCTAAGGCAGAACAAGGATGTGGGAGGGAGAATTGGGTTAGGGATGTGTGTTACAAGTAGAGTTTTCTGGTTAATATTCCTAATATTCCTTTACATGCAGTTGTTTAAGGTTTTTCAAAGGGGACCATGAAAAGGGAGGGAATACTATGTTGGGGGACAAGAAAAGAAGGGGTTATTTGGGAACATGAGCATTAAGGTGGTAGCAGTTTCAAGAACAGAAGTTCAAGTTCAAGTTAAGTTAACAAAAAACCAAAAGCAGCAGATTATATTGCAGATAAATGATGTCATGTTGCCAATGTGCACAAAAGATTTTATAGAGGTCATTGTCCCAAACTACAGTCCTGGGACCTTTGAAATGTGTGACGTGGAATGTTAGGGGCCTAAAAACAGTAGTGAAACGGAAAAGAGTGTGAAGCTATATTACAAAGGTAAAGGGGGAAATTGTATTTCTCCAGAAATTGCTTCTCACTAGGGAGGAAGCGGATGAACTGGCTGGAACATGGGGAGGTACACGGCTAATCTCTCCTTACACATCCAGGGCCAGGGAGGGTTGCAGTTTGGTTCCACCCTCACCTTACAGTGGAGGTCACTGAACCATAGCTGATCCTCAAGGTAGATACCTGGTGATGGATGCCATGGTGGGGGGTGAAATGTATGCTTTGGTCTCCATCTACAGTCCAAATGTAGATGACCCCAGGATCTTCCACCACTTGGTAATGATCTTGGCTCCATTCCCGAACAATATCATTATAGGTGGGGAACTCAATACATACTGGGACCCTGGTGTGGACCACTCAGGCACCAGGTTATCTCCCCCAAAAAAAGCTCAGCAGCCTTGGGAAAGCTGGCCAAAGAGAGGGCTTAAGGAAGTTTGGAGGTTTTTAAACCCAGACACCAAGCATTTCTCTTTCTATTCACATATGTATAAAATATACACTAGAATCAATTATTTTTTGGTGTTCTCTAACATCATCTATGGAGAAATAACAACTAATTATGGGCCCATATGTATCTCTGACCATGCACCTCTGGAATTCTCTTTCATCCCCAACAGGGATCCCACTCCTAGCAAACAGTGGTGTATGAACCCCACTCTCCTGATGGATAGGGACTTTAAGGAGCTCCTATCTAGATCAATAACTGAATTACTAGGAAACAATAAAGTGGAGGACACTTCAGCCTCAACAACCTGGGAGGCGCTGAAAGCATATATAAGGGGCATAACCGTATCATACATATCCCATTAGTGCAAAAAAAAAGCTCTGCAGGGGGAAAGAGTCTTGGAGGCCCAGATAACAAAGCTGGATGGTAAGGCGATGGAGGGAGGGGGAACGATGGATAGACAAGAACTGCAGAAATCAAAGGCAAATTAAATCAGACCTCTTCCCATAGAATAGAAAGAGATCTGCTGATGTTCAAAGTGGGCCTGCACTTTGAGGAAGACAAGGCAGGAAAGTGGCTTGCATGTCAACTTAAGAAAAAGCAGGCAGACAGAGCAATTATATCCCTAGAGAATGGGGAAGGAGTTGTCACCACAGACCTCAAGGAAATTAGCCTCAAGTTTAAACAGTTCTATGAAACACTACACAAAACAGAGGTGCCTCCCGGAGCAGACCCCCATGGGTTCTTGGATGGAGTTGCACTCCCCACCTTGGACTATAAAACCAAGGATAATTTGAATAGCCTGATCACTGCACTAGAAATACAAACAGCCATCTGGGCCACTTACACGGACAAGGCCCCAGGCCCTGGACCTCTAGAATTTTACAAGGTTTTCTGGCCAGAGCTAAAACATATCTTCACATTAGTGGTACAGGAGGTTGTGGAAGGGGGGAACCTTCCACCCATGCTGCAACTCGCTACCATAACAGTGCCCCCCAAGTCAGGGAAAGACCCCACTAAGTGTGGGTCCTGCCGACCAATATCCCTGCTTAATGCAGACTATAAAATCATAGCCAAGACTCTAGCTGTAAGACTAGAAACCATGCTGCCCACCCTGATCAACCAAGATCAATGCAGTTTTGTGAAGGGAAGACAGGCAAAACATAACATCTGCGGAACTCTAAATGTTATCCACGGATGGACATCAAATAAGGGGAACAGTGGTCGGGGTCTTTTGGCAGTAGATGTGGAAAAGGCCTTCAACCATGTGGAATGGCCATTCATGTTTGCCACATTAGAGAAATTTAACTTTGGAGCCAGGTTTACGTCATGGGTACAGACACTGTATAATCATCCTTAAGCACAAATATTGACAAAAGACAACCTGTCAACACCCTTTCTACTCACTGGAGTCACACACCTGGGTGCTCTTTGTCAACCCTGTTGTACGTCCTCACCATGGAGGTGTTGGCCACGGTAGTCCGCTGCCACCCAGATATTGAGGGGTACACAGGAGGGGGGAACAGCATGTGATATCACTCTTTGCAGATGATGTCCTACTATTTTTCAAAGAACCCAAGACATCAATCCCAGCCCTAACCAATTTATTTAATACTTATGGACCAATATCCGGACATAAGATCATCTGGTCTAAATGTGAATCGTTGCCACTAGGTAAGCACAAAGCCATGATAAATATCCAGAATATCATACTGAGCCCCACCCCATCCCTCAAATACCTGGGTATTCAAATCCCTAGAAAGCTCTCCAAGAATTGTGAAGTGAACTACAAGCCTCTCATAAAACTAAACCAGGAAGAGTGTGAGAGGTGGAGAAGCCTCCCCCTCACACTAATAGGGAAGACTAATGTGGTCAAGATGTGCATATTACCACAATGTCTCTACCTCTTTCAGACCTTTCTGGTACATGTTCCCAGAACTTACTTTAGGGCTCTGCGAGGAGTGATCACTACCCTTTTTTGGAAAGGAAAGAGGCCTAGAATTAGACAAGAGGTCCTAAGTAGACCAGTGAAGAGGAGAGGCTTGGGAGTCCCAGACATGTATCTATATTATTTAGCTGCCCAGATCACCCCCCCCCAACAGAATTAGCTCATAACAGTTCTATAGAACATACATGGGTAAAAATGGAGCAATCATCAATGGGGGAGCCCTCTGGAGATGCCTTTTTTCACAACAGTCCTAAAAAGAGGAGTTGTGTAAAAGATATTGAACCCTTTCACTAGGGCTACATTGATGGCCTGGCTAGCTGACCACCAAATACTAAAGCACCCAAAAACACTATCCCCAGACACATCCATAATGCATGCAATTTAGGAGGAAGGTCGGATACTGAGGCACACCAGACAAGTACTCCAAGTATGGAGAAAAAGGGCTTGACTTGCATTTTCTAACTTTATGATGAAGGAGCCCCGCTCACATACCAACAACTATCCAAAAAATATGATCTATGCCCGACACAGTTCTTTTCCTACCTGCAGCTCCACACCAGGATATTACCAGTAGGTGGCATAGAAAATCCCACAGAGAAGTTAAGGAGATCCCATCTAGAGGAGCGCTTAAAAAAACAGCCCCAAAATTGTCCAAATAGACTACTAGCTAATTGCTACTGGACTGTCCAGAATGATCTACCTGTCCTGTTGGAGTCCCTGAGATGTAAATGAGAGCAGGACCTGGGGGGGTCTGATGGGAGTGGACTGGGACTTGATATTAAAGAGGGGAATGGATTGCTCAGTTAATAACAAACTGAGAGCCATACACTTTAATATTCTTCACAGAATGTATTTCACCCGAGAGTTAGCCCATAAAATAGACCCCATGAGTTCAGACCTATGTCAAAAATGTAAGTCACAGAAAGGAACCTTCTTTCATACGATATGGGGATGCCCAAATTTTCAAAATTATTTGTTATGCCATCACTTCCATAATACAGAAGGTATTACAGGGCAATCATGAGGTGGGGGCTGGGGAGATTAAACTAGGCTTGGCTGGAAAGACAAGAGGGAAGGGAGGCCTGAACTACCCCCTATGGGCTCTAGCCATGGTGGTGGGTAAAAAGACCCCTGGCATTACACTGGGGAGAAGAGACCATCCCCACGGTTGCAAAATGGGTGAAGCTCCTACTGAAATGTATGAAACTAGAGCACACCCAATATAAAGCAATGTGAAGGGATGAGAAATTCCAGATAGTGTGGAGACCATTAGAACAATCCATGGCCTGTCCTTGGTTCCCTACTCTGTAGTAGGGACAGAGAGAGGAAATTTCATGGGACCTGACATTCCAGAGTTATAAAAGTTACAAAAGGATATTAAATCCTTCTTTTCAACATAGGTGGACCTCAACAACAAAGGAGATAAGTCAGAAGGAGGAATCACCACTTTGTGTAATATCTGCAAAGCTACAACTGAAGACTGACTGAGTGAAGCTTAAAGGTAAATGTAAACACAGTAGCTATTCAAAATGGGTGCATGGTACTCTCCTGTGTGTCAATATAAAACCTTGTAATGCAACATGAAGTGAATTGTACTGCTGTAATTTTAAAATAAAGTTTACAAAAAAAGTTTACTTTTTATCAAAACTAGTAAGTATAAGACCTTTATAGCACACTTGTGACTTTAGTTCTGTGTAGTACCCTCACATGTAAGAATAAATATGATTAGCCCATGACAGCCACTATACTGTATGTTTGCATATCATACTATATATGTATACCATCATCATCAGCATAATACAGAGCCATGAACAGTTATATTTACTTTGGCAGAGAATGGCAGATTTCTCCTGTAGGGTCCTTGCAGGTTTTGAAACAAGGGTTTGTGCAAGCATCATATCGCCACTCACACGTGGAGCGTAATGGAGATTTAAAACCAGTTTCTGGAAAAAAAAATGCAATGTAAGGAATTTAAATATAAAATGCAGGTCTGTTTCTGTGAATATCTCTATAACGTTCCTGTGCATAAAAAAGTAGCATGACATAGGTGGTCTGCTCACAAAATGCACTGCATATGTGTCATAGAACTCTAGTCAACAACATGTTAGGAACATTTTATGTGTCAAGCCACAGCTTCAGTTACATTGTGTGTGCCCATAGCCATGCTTCAGTCAGTATAGTGGGCGGATTCACTTGGAGTGCAGTTTCTCTTCAAACAGCTGCCCTCTAACAGTAGCTTTTTATGTTGGCTTGCATGCTTGTGCAAGCAACATCTTGCGGTAGTGTGGGTTTGTGGGGTGCGGCCACTGTTGGACAAATGCAGGGCACGCATCAGTAGGTGCGACCCTCATTCCCCAATCAGCCTGCATGCCGGCGCCACACCATGCATACATAATGGGGTGAGCACATCTAAGCAAAGGTCCGCTGCAACCCAAGCAAACCTCGTCATATGCAGCAGTCCTTTGCTTGCCATGCTCGTCGTCATTATGAGCATGGTCGGTTAGCGGGCAGCCGCCTCACGTCTGCTGACATGGGGGTGCCCAATCCATCCTGTCGGTAACCCCTGTTGTGTTTAGGTGCCGACTGGGAGCCCACTCCCATCGGCATACCTCAATTGTTGAATGCAAGGGGGTGCCCAATCCCCGGCTCATGCCCCCACTTTCTTTGTTTGCCGACGGGTTCCTGTCGGCATTACTCCCCCCGTGTTGTGTGCCAACCAGGGTGCCCAATCCCATCAGCTACTGAAAGCCCGCAAAAAAACAGTTAGGTTGCATGCTGGAGCTCACCCCAGCGTACAAATGCCCTGCAAAACGAAAACTGTCCCGCAATGGTTTTCCTTTTTTTTTACCCAGTAAAATGAAAACTGTCCCTCATAGTCTTGATGCCCCTCCCCCACCCGCACCCACCCATTGTGCACCCTGCCTCCTCACCCTCCCACCCCATACTTACCTCCGGAGTACAGCGCAAAGATCCTCCGTGGACCAGGAACATGTCTGCACTCTTCAAAGCCAACCGCGAACTGAGGAAATACCGTAAGCTGTATAATGGAATGAATAGGATTTTTCAACTTTGCAGCATATCTCAGGCAGTTCTTGGAATTTTGGCACCAATATTCAACATGGGGTTTTGGGGCCCTCCTCAGGAATTCTATCACTGTCTGGCAGACATCGCCCTCGAAAGGTGATTTCGTGAGTCACTATGTGGAAATCACCTCGGGCCCATTAACGAAAATGACAGTGGCAGTGTTCATGAGGTGGCCTCTCAAAAGCCTACGCTCCAAATTTGCAGTGAAAAAATCCAACAAATACCTGTTTTATGAGCGTGTGTTGAGCTGTTGCTACGCAGGCTCATAACTTTGTGCATTAGCAATATTTTAATGCCGGATTTTCAGCATTGCCATTTTTGTACACCTCCTTGTGAACAGTACAGCTGTCATTTTCCACATCCTGTCCAAAATGTGTTTCCGCACTTCCAGTGCACAATAGCGCAGTCGCTGTGGGAAATCAGTGTTTGGGCCAGATTATGAAAATGACAGTGAGACAGTTCATGTGCAGAGGTCCTAAAATGCCTATGTTGAAAATTTGGTGCCGATACTCCATAAAAATGACTGTGTTACGAGCGTGCATTGGTAGATTGCATGCATGCTTGTACCATCGTGCATTTGTGATATTTTCACTCTGGAATTTCATCATTGCCATTTTACCACACCTCTTGATGAACAGTATAGCCATCATTTCATATATCCTGCCCAAAATGTGTTTTTGCACTTCCGACGCAGAATAGCATGGTAGCTGTGTGAAATCACTTCTTCAGACACTTGGAGGAAATAACATTGACACTGTACATGAGCAGAGGTGCTAAAATGCCTATGTTGAAAATCTGGTTCCGAACGCCCATAAAATGGTAGTGTTGCAAGCGTGCGTTGCATATTTCCCATGCACCCTTGTAACTCTGCAAATTTCGTATATTTGTATGCCACATTTTCAGCACTGGCATTTTTTTACACCTCCTTATGAACTGTGTAGCTGTCATTTTTCACATCCTGCCCAGCATGTTTTCTGCACTGCACTACCAAATACCCAAAGGGACACCCTAATGCCTGTCATTCTCTGCAGGGTAGGGGTGAGTTGGCGTCAGTTCAGTACTTGACTGCCATTCCTATGCTGCATCTCTCTAACGCCTGCACTGCCAATGGCAGCAAGCCAACATTTAGCATTGACAAATGCTTGTTTATAATACAGACTACTGAATATGTCCTATGTATTTGAGCACCTCAGTAACAATAACACAAAGTTTAGCTCACAAATACCTCTTGGTCTCAATGTCATTGAGACTTCACAGTTAGGGGAGAGATAGAAATTGACAAGAGTGAAGTGTGGTCCTGGATAGAAAGAGAGAGAAAGATGAGAGTGGAACACAGTCAAGAAGAGAAGGAGCCAAAACTGTGCCCTATGGTGAGAAACAGGTCAGCAAAAAGACAGCATAAAGAATGCAAGCTGTTCTTGTGACTAGTGAGATTCTTGTAGGCAGAGGATGGAAGGTCAGTTAGTATTGAGTGCAAGAGGGAGAAAGCCACATGAATTCTTTCAATCTGTTTTGGGGCAGCAGAGAGTGAGTGCATAGAGAGAGAGCTAGTATGGAAGAAAGCAATGTTGGATAAATGAGGGGCAAATAACTTGCATATGGTGTATAATACATACTGTAGGCAGAAGGTCTTTAGCCCAGATGCCAAACCTTGTGGCAAGGAAAAGGTTACCCCAATACAAGCAATGGCTTCAGTTGAAGGGTGACTTCTATTACAAACATCAAAATGAAGCTGTGCCTTAAAGTTGATGGCAGCTTGTACTGGAGAGTGACTTTAATTAGAAGATATACAGTAGTTTATCACCTATCACTGGAGCTGCCCTCCTCATCTCAGTTGTCTCTGTGACCCATTCTACCCTTTTCTGGTATGTACTGCCACCTCCAGGTGGAACACAGAGTATCTCCTGCTCAATGATGAATTCCAGTGGGGGATGTACAGCTGTCTCCCTCTGCTACATCATTTATGAGAAGGGGTGTGGCCAATCAGGTTGGCAGGGATCAAGAGAACTTACTTCATGTTGCATGCTTCAGAGCTTTTCCTTCTTACTTACACCCCCTGTCCAGATGCCAATATTGGGGACCCAATGAAACAAGTATACACACAAGACACACTGCTGCTCTAGCCTCAATCAAGTGTCTGCCCACCTATGAAAAGCTTCAATTACAGTAGCAGCTGAGATCATCCAGGTGGTGGTACAGTAAAGCAGCAGACTCTGTTACCCTCCTTCCCCAAAGGAGGCGTGCATCCTATGTAGTGATGTGCAAAGCTGGAAAACATCATTCCACAGATTCATTCATGAATTTGCCTGATTTTGCAAAGAATCTGCTCTGCGAAATCCAAAGTCACAGAAAACTGAGAAATTACTTACTATAGATCAAAAATGATGAACAAGAAAGAGTGAGAAAACAAAAATATACCATAAATGGCCTTGTGCTGCTAGATTTGTGTTTTTTCGCGAATTTTTTTAAATTCATGGAAAACCGGTAACTCCATGAAATGCAAAGCTGCAACTTCTCTGATGGAGTTTGGCACAGATATGAAGTCTTTCATGAATGTGAAGTTGCAGCTTCACTAGCGAAGTTTGGGATGGAGGCAATGTTTGCAATGTACTGTGGGACTGGAGGTCACATGTTGCTGGAACAGCCTGTATGCCATGTGGAGGCTGCCTTCAGTGCAGAGTTCTGAAGAGAGAGTAGGAGAGAAGTCTGTATGTGCTTGTCTGAGGAAAAAACTTGTAAAATTCACCTCAAAACCATGCTTTGTGTATCCAAATTGCTCACAAATTGTTTTAGATGGCCTTGTGCTGCTAGATTTGTGGGGTTTATTTATTTTTCAGTGATTATTTACTTTAAAATAATGGTTTTTGTTTTGTCAATCTGTGAAACAGTGTTGTGGGAAGGGTAGGTGCACTGTGTAAAGCAAGTTAGGAAGGCAGCCAAAAAAGATCTGGAGCATTTTTGTCTAAGCAGGGACTTGTATTGTATTTTGGTTTTCTCACTCTTTCTTGTTTATCATTTTTGGTCTGTAGTAATTTCTCATTTTTTATTTATGTGATTTAGTTTGGTGTGTTTAAGTAAAGTATTTTGTCAATGTGTTTCTATTGCAGTTTTAGGGATTCTGTCACTTTTTGTTATACTTAATATTAAATTACCTAATTGCCCCTGTCATTTTAATCCCTGTTCTGTTAAAAAAACAAAAACTTTTTGGGTTGTTCTTAGCAGCAGTTTCAGGTCACACTGCTGATCCCTGATTCCCTAGGGGAAGGTGCTGCTTGTTGTGTTAGTTCGTTAATCCCTATATTGTACTAAAAAAAATCCTATTTTTTTTGGGTTTCACTACATACAATTAGCATAGTATTTTTTTCAGGTCACACTGCTGATCCTTGATTCTCAAGGGGGAGGTGTTGTCTGCTGCTAGTAGTTAATAATTTTTTTGAATGTTTTACACCTATTGTGTGTGTCTTGGTAATCCTTGTGGTGTTTTATTTTTTCAGATCATACTGTTGATCCCTGATTCCCTAGGTGCAGGTGCTGTCTGCTTCTGGTACTTATTTGTACTGCAGGCTTTATTTACATTTTGTAATTTTTTTTATAACAAATCAAGTTACAATTAGCATATAAGGATGACCCGGAATAGATGCTCTACTAAAGGGAGAGATGCCAGGGAGGCAGCTAAGAAGTGTTCAAAACATGTGGGGCAAAATAGTGCTACAGTTAAAAAAACTATGTCTGCAGCAAGTATGTTCTACGGGTTCAAGTGCTGGTAGCAGTGAAGGAGTAGTTGGCAGCAGTGGCATTTCTGTAGCCAAATTTATCTCTGCCACATTTGTGGTGGTCATCCTGGTGGGGGACGGGGAGGTGACAAGGGAAACAGCAGTAAACAAGTAACAGTGGTCGAGGAGGAGGTTGTTGGTGTCCCCGTGGCTTCTGGTGGGGGTGCTAGAGCCTGATAGTATGGAGCTTGAGTCTGTCGTTGAAGCACGAGATCTGGAAAGTGTGTGTCACACTCAGACTCCTAATAACGACAAGGTCAGAGAGCCTGGAGATGGCGATGATGAGGAGGACAAACCTGTGGAGGAGGAGGACAAGAGGATCTGTGCTAATGATGATTTGTTGGATCCCTATGGGAGCCTGAAGAGAAAAAGCATAAGGATAGTGATGCAGGGGATGTTGTTTACAGCTGTCCAACTACCAAAGTTCCCCTTCCCAATATTACTGAAGTTACAAAATCATCCCAAAAAAATATAAATTTCTACCACTTCCCCTTGGCTATCCTACTCCCACTGCCATGGTAAATCAAGGGTTATGAAATCCGTAGTTTGGGATTTTTATATACTTGACCCAGCTGATGAGACAGTTGCTATCTGTCAGTTATGTCAAGCATGAGTTAGTAGGGGGAAAGAGCAGCCACCTAGACACTGGTGAGCAACAAACACACTTGAAGAACAGGCACCTGTTATACTGGCATTAACACTAGAAGGAAGCCAGTGTAGGGGGTCCCTGTCCCTCATCATCATCATCAAGCAAGACAAACAGAAGTGACAGGGCAATAGACCATGTGGACAGACCAGGCAGATGGAGGGGTGAGTGAGGAGGACTATTGAGAGGAGGAGGAGAAGGAGGAGGATTCTGTGGGTCTGTCTTGTAGTGGGCATAGCAGCAGTGGTGGTGGATTGGGTTGTACCACCCAGAGTCAGAAAAGCACAGTGACACTATTGCAGAAAACCCCTCAGAGCACTGGTGTCACCCAAGCAGCAGCACATATGGATCCCCAGGAGTCAAACACCACTCCAACAATGCTGCCTCAACAAGTCCAGCTGTTTGGTGGCCCATCCCCAAGAAAGGTCCAGCCTAGCTGCATAGCATGTGTAAGCGTCACTCCAAATTCACTCCCAATCATGCTACTGCACACAAGCTAAATGCAGCAAGTGCTGAAATGCTGGCAATTGATCTAGTGTCATTCTCTTTGTTGAGAATGTTAGGTTTCAGAGATTGATGGCCCGTGCTTGTCCCAAACAGCAGATTCCATCAAGAACATACGTTTCTAAATGTGCAATTCCTGAAGTCTATGGGACAGTGTCACAGATAGTAAACTATGCCCTGAAGCATTCAGCATCACCATATATGCATTTGAGCACAGATACGTGGAGCAGTGGCCAAACAGCCAGTACCTCCTACTTGTGCATTACAGCACATTGGCCACAGGTACCTGGGGTAGTGTTTGACTTTAAGTGTGGGAAAATTGCACTGAGCCCAGTTGTGGTGGTAACAACATTTCAGGTATTTGCCAGAATGTTGCACTGAAAATGAAGAGCATACCTGAATCAATAACAGATGATAAAATGCTGGAAGTGCTCCTTACGAAGACTGATGATTGGCTTCACCCCATTCCCTGAAAGCAGGTTTCACTGCGAGTGACAATGGCTCAAATGTTGTGAAACGCAACAGTGATAGGGGATTTGTAAGGGTGCCATGCCTGGCACATGGTCCTAATCTCATTGTGCAGCAGTTTCTAACCTGTCCTGATATCAAGGCCATGTTGGCAGTGGCTCATCACATTTGTGTCCACTTTGACCATTCCAGAAAGGCCAGTGACCAGCTCCATCAGCTGCAAATACAAAACAACCTGCCTCAGCACTGTATGATGCTACATTTATCATCAGGTGGAACTCAACACTGTACATGATCAAGCGGTTGTATGAGCAGTATAAAGCTCTGCTACATACAAGCCATGGCAGTGCTGGAATATATAGCTCTGCTGTACACAAGCCATGACAGTGCTGGACTATCCATGTCTGTGACAACAGCATGCTAACACCAAATGGATGGCCTGATCATGATTCGCAGGCCATTCGAACATGTAACACCAGCAGTGAGTAGGGACATTACCTGTATCAATCAGGCCATTCCATTACTACGTGAGCTGAGGCAAAAGCTGGTGAATATGCAGCAAGTGCTGGAGAAGGTAGTGATAGTGGAAGTTGTACCTTAATTGAACACATGTTCCACATTGTAACTGCAATATACATATTTATGGTATTCTGCAGTCTGAAGATTTTGAGATTGCCACCATGCTGGACCCACAATATAAACATGGGCTGGCATCAGTAATTGAAGGTGGGTGAGAGTGGGTCCAAAAGTTGACCAATCTTTTGATAAGAAGGGTACATGGGGCACAGATGCTAAAGACACATTTATCTAAGGCACAACATGACTCAACAGAGACCAGGTGTTTCTACCACCACCTTACATGGGAAACAGGCTGAGAAGACATGTAAGTTAAAAGAGAAAATGCCGAATCCCATTTGGGATGTTTTATGTCAGGTGGGAGTTGAAGACATGGAAGAAAAAGGAGGAAGAGGAGACTGATGAGGCACAAGTACTGCAGGCAGTGCAACGCATGGTAGATGCATATTTGGCAGACACAAGGCACCTTACCAGTTCCAATGAGCCCTTTCTATACTGGAGCAGCAAGGTCACTGATTGGCCAACACTGAAGTCAGTTGCAATGAAATACCTCAGTTGCCCACCCTCAAGTGTCAGTGTGGATGTGTATTCAGTTAAGCTGGGGTCATTGTGCAGAACAGACACACTAATCTATTAAATGTTGGCTTGCTAATATTTATTAAAATAAATGAGCGGCACATTCTACACAAGACAATCATGTCCATATTCCTACTACATTAAGATGGTGGTGGTGGTGGAGGCGGTGGTGAAGGTGAAGAGTAAGGTGTTGTTGCCATTAGCAAATTGTTTTGTACCACTGAGGTGCATAAAGCAGTAATGGAGAGAGAATTCGCATCTGGTGAAAACTCCAGTCTGTAATACTGTAAAGGCTGCTTCCTTGATGAGGCTGAAGCATAAAAAAGAGATGAGTTGTTTCCCTCCTTTCCCCTCATAATTGTAATCCATTACTTTATGATCCACAATTCTGTTATTTTCAGTCATTTTACTGTTCCCCATCCTCCACTGTTGTGCTGTTGTTTCCTTGTGCCTAATTGATTACCTGCCTCCACCACCTTAATGTGATGTCTAGAGACAATGCCTGCTCCAGCCAGCAAGACACGGCACCACCTCCTCCTCCTCTGGCCTGCTTGGGCCTTACACAGCCACAAACAGCATGGGCCACCATCTCCATGCTAAGGCAGCATAAAAATGCCATTACCACCTAGGCAAAGTATGCCTACTCGAGCCAGCAAGACATGGCACCATCGTCTCCTCCTCCTCATCTGGCCTGCTTCAGGTCCTACATAGCCACAAACAGCATGGGCCACTGCCTCCACACTGATGCAGCATAAAAATTGCATCAGCCAGGTCTTCTACCAGCCAGCCCACTAGCCATCCCTCAAGCCGACCCTCCAGCCAGCCAGCTCATCAAGGCATCAAGACCTCAGTGCCACCATGGCCTATCTTTGTCTGCTATGATGGTAAATCACTTTCACTGTTGTTTGCAGTCCTAATCCCTGCATCACTGGTAGTGGTTGACTACCGTCCTTGGCCTCTCAGAGGACAAAAGGCATTCCACCTCACTAAAAAAGACATTAAAATGTGTTTCTTTCTTTCCTTTTATCTCCCTGCTGGTTTCACCATTCACAAAGATGGCTGGTAAAGCAGCTGCAAAGCCAGACAGCCTCAAGAAACAGACAGAAGTTATGTGACATCTTCCTACACCAACGATAAGAATCATTATGATTTTTTTTTTTACTGTCTTTTTTCACAGGTATTCAGTGTGCCATGGTAGCCAAAGAGAGGCCGAATAATTTCACATTTTTATTCTCAGGTGCCTGGTACAGAAAGAAAGGGAATGGACAATGGATATACAGTACCATGTGGCCACCACAGTGGGCAAAGGGATGCTAAAATGTTTCTCATTTTTATTCACAGGCAACTGGTGTAGTAAGAATGGGAGTAGACAATGGATATACTATTACCACAACAGTGGCAAGTTGAGTAAAGTCTAAAATAATTTATTTTTGTTCTTTACTGGTGTTGTCCAGTCCTGCTGCCTCATCCAGCAAGCAAGCCATCACCAACCATCTTCTCAACCACATCATGTGGGATTACATAGAAGAATTATAAGGTTAGGAAGAGCAGCCTGTGGTGGGGGAGGAGAGTGATACACACAGCGCAGCACCATGTAGCAGTAGCAGCATTCACATAATTCTGGGAGTACCAAAATTTAGCCTACTTTGTTTTTCTGGAACATTTGCACTAATGTTGTGCAATGAATTATGGGAAGAGTGGCCTATTTGTGGGGAGTGAGACACAGCACAGCAGCATGTAGCAGCAGCATAAATGTTCATGTTGTTCACATAATTCTAGGAATACTGAAATTCAGTCTACTCTGCTTTTCTGGAACATTTACACTACTGTTGTGCAGTGAATTACAGGAAGGGCAGCCTCTGGTGGGGGGGGGAGTAAGATACACAGTACAGAACCATGTAGTAGCAGTAGTTGAGAACAATTTTAATAATAGTGTAAGGACTGTGCAGTTGTACAAGAAAGACAACAATAGAGTTGAAATCAGATTTTGTTTCTTTTGAATGGATGAGAACAAAGGTATTTCAATAGATAGAACAAAGCAGTAGAAGAAATCAAGACATACAGACAGACAGAGTGAAATAAAGATGGATAAACAATTTTTTTTTGTTTTCAAGTTTTTAATTTTTCTTTTTTTCAATTTTAGGGTTTAACAGAGGGTAAAAGAGAAAGATAAAAGAAAATATCTTGGTTGGAGGGCTGTGGCCTGGGGACAGATGATGTAGCACCACTTTACAGTTCAGCCAAACCCTCCAGAATGGTTTGCTGATTTCGAAGCACCACCTCCAACAGCTCCTTTATCCCAGCAACTTGCCAGGAGAACTTCCCTGCCTCACTGCAGAGCTGTTGTACTTCCACATGGGTGGATGTGGGAAGAGGATCTGAGGTCGGTCTCTCAGGTACCCCCTACAGCACCCAAGCCTGCCTGCAGGTCCCTCTCCCAGTCCTCTCCATCTCTCCCTTCTGCACCTGTGCATCATGTTTCTTTCTCTTGCAGAGAAGAACCAGTAGGGGTGGTACCACCACCTCCACCCCTCACCAACTTTATTTTACAGATGCTTCTCCCACTCCTTTCAGGCCTTGCTCTAAGGTTGGTGTGCTGCCCACCTGTCCCCCAATGGCTCCTCCATTTTCCACCCTGAACAACAGTGTGGCATATTTTACAGGTGACCACACTACTGTCGATGAGGTCAATAGCAAAAAAGTCCCAGACAAGGGTTTTCAGCTGCTTCCAACAAGGAGAGGAGCAATATGGTCTTGGCTGCATCTCCTCCTCATGGTGTGCAGGTGGTGGTGGTGGTAGTGCTGGTGATAGTCATGGTGGTGGTAGTGGTGGTACAACAGTGGGCTGAGCTGGAGGTTCCTTTGTTCTTTGGTGGTGGTGCCCTTGCCTCATCTTGCCACTGGGGTTGCTGCACTGTGGGGGGGGCACTGCTGCTGTTGTGTCCAACTGCCGGTTGCATGGACCTCTTTATACAAAAAGCACAGTGTCTCCCATCTGCTGCCTGCACCCCATCTCCTCCTGACCATTCCCACTCACTTTAAAGCCCCAAAAAAAGACAGAGTAAAAAAGCACACTAAAAGAGATGAAAAATAGCTCAAATAAAAGTGTTTAATATAAAGAAAATAGCAGCTAAAGAACAAGTAAACAAAGACTCCCAAATTGCAGAGTACAACTAAGATGAAGAACAAGCAAAAGAAAGCTGAAAAACTCTTTTTTGGCTATGTTATGTACCTCTGAAAAGAGCAGATCTGTCCCCTTTCACTGACTAGCTCAGACTGTCAGATAGGGCAACTTTTTCAGCATAGTAGCAGCGGCAGCAGTTTATTACCAGCATTACTGATTTCTTGGCAGTTGTGTATATTAAAGTGCTTGACAACACAGACTGTCCCAGAAGGTGACTTAAACAGCATAGTAGCAGGGGGAAGCAGCAGCAGTTCATTACCAGTCCAGAATTACTGATTTCCAGTTTTGGAAAGAATTTCCAGAATTAAGAAATGTATATATTATGCTTGGTAGATGTGTGTACTAAAGTGTTTGACAACACAAACTGTCTGAGAAGGTGACTTAAACAGCATAGTAGCAGCAGCAGCAGTTTATTACCAGCATTGTTGATTTCCGGTTTGGGAAAGAATTTCCAGAATTAAGAAATGTATGTATTGTGCTTGGTAGATGTGTGTACTAAAGTGTTTGACAACACAAACTGTCTGAGAAGGTGCCTCAAACAGCATAGTAGCAGCAGCAGCAGTTTATTACCAGCGTTGTTGATTTCTGGTTTGGGACAGAATTTTCAGAAGTGAAAAATATATATATTGTGCTTGGCAGTTGTGTGCT
The DNA here is from genome assembly GCA_016271365.2 of Neoceratodus forsteri. Classification (NCBI taxonomy): domain Eukaryota; kingdom Metazoa; phylum Chordata; order Ceratodontiformes; family Ceratodontidae; genus Neoceratodus; species Neoceratodus forsteri. The sequence goes on along the minus strand of CM028133.1, from coordinate 588,932,509 downwards.
AAAGTGTTGGACAACACAAACTGTCTGACAGAGCAACTTAAACAGCACAGTAGCAGTCGTAGCAGCAGCAGTTTTTTTTACTAGCATTACTGATTTCTGGTTTGGGAGAGAATTCCCAGAAGTGAGAATTATATGTATTATGCTTGGTACTTGTGTGCAGTAAAGTGATTGTACCAAAATCAATCCTACTTTGTTTTTCTGGAATGTTTGCACTACTGCTGTGCAGTGAATTAAAGGAAGGGCAGCCTGTGATGGGGGAAGGATGAGACACACAGTGCAGCACCATGTAGCAGCAGTAGCTGAGAACAATTTTAGTGATAGGATAAGGACTGTACAGTTGCACAAGAAAAACAACAACATAGTTGAAATCAGAGTTTTTCTTTTGAATGGATAAGAACAGAAGAATTTCAGTAGATACAAAAAAGCAGTAACAGAAATCAAGGAATACAGACAGAGAAATAAAGATGGAGGAACAATTATTTTTTCAACTTTTTAATTTTATTATTTTTATTGTTAGGGTTTAACAACAGTGCAGCAGTAACAGAAAAAAGAAATACAGACAGACAGAGAAATATGAGTAGATGAACATATTGTTTTTCTTTTTAAGTTTTTAATTTTTTTAGTTATTTTTAGGGTTTAACAGAGGGTAAAAGAGAAAGACAAAAAGAAAATATCAGGATTAGAGGGCTATGACCTGGGGAAAGTGGGTGCACCAGCACTTCACAGTTTGGCCAGACTCTCCAGAATGGTTTGCTGATTTCACAGCACCACCTTCAACAGCTTCTTCATCCCCACAACTTGCTGGGAGAGCTCCACTACTTCCCTGTGGAGCTGTTATACTGTACTTCCACATGAGTGGATGTGGAAGGAGGATCTGAGGCCAGTCTCCCAGGTACTTCCTGCAGTACCCAAGTCCATGTGCAAATCTCTCTCCAAGTCCCCTCCATCTCCCCCTCTTGTACCTGTGCATCACATTTCTTAGACTTGCCCACTAGAGAAGAATCAGTAGGGGTGGCACCACCTCCACTCCTTTCACCAACTTTACTGATTTCTGGTTTGGGAGATAACTTCCAGAAATGAGAAATTTATATTTTGTATTTGTCAACTGCATGTACTAAAGTGCTTGTACTGGAATTCAGACTGCTTTGTTTTACTGAAACATTTGCACTACTGTCATGCAGTGATTTACAGGAAGGGCAGCCCGTAGTGCTGTGCAGAATTTTCAAATTCCAGTGGAACAAAATTTCATAGAATTTTCAAAATTTTGCTAAAATTCCACCAAAATTCACCACAAATTGAATGGTGAAATTCTGCAATAGAATACAGTTATGGAGTGATGTTCTGAAGAACAAAAAATGCTGTTCCATGGAATATTATTCTGAGGATCTCAATATTTTCCACGGAAATTGCTGTAGAATAATTTTCTGTGGGAAAATCACTTTTCTGAGGAATATTATTTTGTGGATCACAGTAGGCAGAATTCCACTGAAGAATTATTGAAATTCTGGCAGAAATTCTGGTGTTAGAATGGTCATTCCATGCTAATTCTGCCAGTGGAAATCTGCATTCTGCACAGCACTGGCAGACTGTGGCGTGGGGAGGTGATACGCACAGTGCAGAACCATGCAGCAGCAGTAGTTGAGACCAATTTTAGTGGCAGTGTAAGGACTGTGCAGTTGCACAAGAAAGACAACAATACAGTTCAAATCAGATGTTTTTCTTTTCAATGGATGACAACAGAAGAATTTCAATAAATAGAACAAAACAGTAGCAGAAATGAAGAAATACAGAGATAAATAAAAATAGATGAACATTTTTTTTCTTTTTAAGTTTTAATTTATATATTTCATTTTTAGGGTTTAACAGTGTAGCAGTATCTGAAATAAATACACAGTCAGACAAAGAGAGAAATAAGGATAGATTAACATTTTTTTTTCTTTTTAAGTTTTTTAATTTTGTTTTTCACTTTTAGGGTTTAACAGAGGGTAAAAGAGAAAGATAAAAGAATATATTTGGGTTGTAGAGCTATGGGATGAGGACAGAGGGTGCACCACCTCTTTGCAGTCTAGCCAAACCCTCCAGAATTGTTTGCTGAATTTGCAGCCCCACCTCCAACAGCTCCTTCATCCCCACAACATGCTGGGAGAGCTCCCCTACCTCCCTGTCAATCTGTTGTACTTCCACACAGGTGGATGTGGGAGGAGAATCTGAGGCCAGTCTCTTAGGTGCCCCCCACAGCACCTAAGTCCACTTGCAGATCCCTCTACTACTCCCCTACATCTCCCCTCTTGTACCTGCACACCACATTTCTTTCTTTTGGCCTGTAGAGAACAATCAGTAGGGATGGCACCATCTCCACCCCTGTCAGCAACTTTATTTCTCAGATGATCCTCCCACTCCTTGTGGTGCCTCCCTTTATGGTGTGTGTGCTTCCCACCTGGCCCCAAATGGTTCCCCCATTTCCCAAAGTGAACAAAAGTATGGCATAGTTTGCAGGTGACCACATTGTTGTTGTTGGGGTCAATATCTAAAAAGGTCCTAGACAAGGGACTTTGACTGCTGCCAACAAGGGAAACAGTAAGATGGTGCTGGCTGCATCTGCTCCTCCTCCTTGTGGTGTACAGGTGGTGGTGGTGGTGATGATGGTAGTGGTACAAGAGCTGGCTGGATTGGAGCATCCTTTGCTGTTGGTGGCAGTGGTTCCCTTGCCTTATCTTGTTACTGGGGGTGCTGCACTGTGGGGGGGGTGAGTGCTGCTGCTGTCTCCTCCTACTGCCAGTGCCATGGGCCAGGCCCTCTTGATGCAAAAAAACACTATGTCTCCCATCTGCTGCCTGCACCCCCTCTCCTCCTGATCACTTGCACTCATTTTAAATCCCCAAGAAACACATAATAAAAAGACAGAGTAAAAAAATGCTAAAAGAAATGAAAAATAGAACAAATAAAAGTGTTCAATATAAAGAAAATAACTGCTAAAGAACAACTAAACAAAGACTAACAAATTGTACAGTAAATATAAGATGAAGAACAAGCAAAGGAAAGCTGAACAAAATTGTTTTTGGCTAGGTTTTACTATGAAAAGAGCAGATCTGTCCTCTTCCACTCACTAGCTCATACTGCAAAGTGAGACTAAGGATGAGTCAGTACATAGAACAGTAGCATGTGACCTGCAGGAGTTGTTTCTGTGTGACCTCAAGCACTTGTTTACCACCAGTAGCCTTATTTTGAACAAATACAAAGTCACACATGCCCCCACAATGCAAAGCATCGTGAGCTGCATATGCAAATCACCACAGAATATTATACTGGTTCAACTTTAAGCAGAAATGCATGGTGCCGAAAGGCCTCTCACACAGTTTGCAAATGGTGCCAACAGAAGACATAGACATGTATTTCATCCTGCCAGGACTCATCAGTATGCCTCGTATGTCTGACACCCCAATGGAATGAACCAGCTACCCTAAGATAGTCTAACTGGGTTATGTTGTGGTGAACCCAATTAAAACAAAAAAAAATTTAAAAGACAAAGAACCTCTGTGCGCAAGCACTGAGGCAAGGGTTACCCCAAAGGGCATTATTTTGAACAGACTTGTCTTAATGTCGATGTTACTGGCGAAGTCACCGCCAAAGTTAATAGGTCGATGGAAAATATTTGAGGATTGCTCCATGGAGGCAGAGTCCATAATTTCTCCTGAACTTCAATAGTGACTTAAAACTTTGCAACACCTCTAATCCTATGGCACACTTAGTCCTCCCTTAGCTGCTGATTGACACCCATGCTTGTTCCCAAAACTAGGGTTATCAGTATCACGAGTGATAGCTGCACTCACTTATAACTTATAACTGAGAAAATGACAAGAAAGGGGCACAAAAGAGCATTGTTGCATACAGCCCATAATACTATATATCCCTGCATTATCAAAGAAGATCAACAATGTACTGTGCATTAAGGGGAGGCAATGCAGGCAAGAGGTTAAAGCATGAGTTTGGGGGTTTGTAGACTCAAGTTTGAATACAGGCAGGGCCACTTACTGACTGTTTGACATTGAACATGTCACTTGTCCTTCTTGAGTTTCTGCACTCCATCCCCAGCTGCTGAATTTGTTAGAAACAAGACCCTACTTAAAATGAGATGATGCACTGTACTATCCTGGATAAAAAAAGCGATAAATGAAATATATATTTTTTTTAAATCATACATGATACCTTTCTAGAGCAAACATTTTTGGTAAAAGAATCCTATCTTTAGGAATCAGTGCCTATCCTTTATATGTCAGGGTCTTACTTCTGCACAGATACTGCTGAGCCAGGTGCTTTCCATAAATGGTCTTTAAATAAACTGGGAATAGAAAACAAGGAGAAATGGAATACGAAACTTGAACCAATGTGAGGCATAAGTCCTACAGAAACAAAAGTCAGATTGTATGACTTTGTGATTACTTCATATAAAACAGCAATATACATGATTTAAATTAAGTAATAAATTCATAGAGTTGAAATTACAAAAATTAAAATTGATTAAAAGTAATTCAGCTTTCTATAGCAAAAAGAAAATACACATTATGAAAGTGGCTAATTTGCTCCTTGCTATACTATGCTGCTAATTTCTGGCAGGAATGTTATTTGTTCTGCTGCAGGAAAATCAACATATAACTTTCTATGGGTTAGCCCCGAAATCTGCAGATCTCACAGGATACCATGTGAGATGGATAAACAAGCTTTATAAGCATTCACCCTTACCTAGTGCAGCTCTCAGAGTAAATATGGGGCATGTATCCCAACTGTTTTGGGCAAATTATCAGGTTATCTTTGAGCTATGGTTTTATTTAGAGCAACTAAACCCTTCCAGACTGTACAGTATATTGAAAAATAAATCTGAAAGTCACTTCAAGAGACTTTGGTCCCATGTATCAACTTTAACTAAAAGTTATGTTCAGTATAAGAAACACATGTACTGCCATCTGGTGTATGCACAGTAATACTGTAATACTGTACATGGTCTGTTAGTGCAGGGACTAACTGCAAAAAACTGATTGATAGTGTACATCAGGCTACATTACTTCCTCTGCAAAATATCATGTTTACCCCACCCCTCACCTTAAAATTCAGGCATGTTCTGGTTTGTTTTTGTGACAAAAACATGACTGGGTGATTCCAAATTCACATATTCTCTAGTTCCAGCACTATACTAAATTTACTAAAATTCTGCCCTGCCATAAATGGCAGAAAGTCAAACTCTTGGAGTAAAATAGTGCAAACTTACATTCCTTCTGTTGTACATAATGTATCTGTCTTGCTAAACATTTATTTATTTCAAAGGTTTTACCATGAATGACATACTGAATTGGCAACATCTTGTTTCCAAATGCATCATTGAGGGATGGGGTGAGGAGGCTCAATGAGGAAACAAAGTACAGTAATACACAAATAAAAATATTTGGCAAATAAGCATAATAGATAACAGTTGTGCAAATGCAAAGATTCTGTGCTAGTGGTATACATTACAATATACTGCAATAAAGTACAAAAGGATAACTACATCTGCAATATACAAAAGGCAATACAGTATTTAGGGTGGGGGTAATGGTTTAAGAAGGTGTAAAGGAGGACTGCATGAGTGTTAAGTACAGGGTGATGGGGGGGCAGTGGTAGAGGATAGAGTAGGGAGGGAGGCAACCCAGTGGCCTGTCTCAGAAACTGCTGCAGGAGTGAGTAGCAAAGTAATTCAGAAGAGAGCTGAGTGGAAGGAAGGGGAAGAGCAAATGGTAAGAGAGAGATGACCCCAAGTGTTTGGGGAGGAGGAGGAAGAAAAGGCAGATGAGGATTTAATTGGGAGAATACAAGAGAGCAAGAACCAGAGTTGAAAAGGGAGTAAGAAATAGTGGGGGGAATGAGGAGGACAGAAGGGTTGGGGGGAGCTCAGTCAGAATTTAGAGATAAAGGAAGCACAGTTAGCAAGGCGTCAGACCTAAAGGGAAGGAAAGGAAAGTGAAGAGTACAGTGAGCGGTTTCATGTTTCCACATTTTTATAATAACCATGCTAAAATATAAGGAACACTTTTTTTTTGCAGCATTGAATATAATGCACTAACATATTTCACACCCCTGGTGGAATATGAATTATACAACATTTGACTTTCCTGGAATCTGGAATCTGTTTTAATATGTTTTCCATATTTGACATAGTAAATATCAGTGCATTCATTGAACTGCATCATGACACAAGGTGTTGGGTTGGATGTCTTGTTATCACATTAGTATGGAAAGAAGGGCACACTTCAGCCATATATGGGGTCAAGTACTAATGACCTCATAGAGTTTGACCATTCCTCCATGCCTAGTTTAAATGGAAATAAAGGAATAAAACTGACACATAAATGAGTACCTTCTTTCACATACATTTTAAATAGTTCACAATGAAAACTGAAAAAATAACTCAAATTCTATCTGAAACTAATTATCAGTTTCTAAGTGCAGAAAGCATGGCCCAGATTTTCAAAGGCCCAAGACTGATACACAGACTTGCATCAAAAGAAATTGAAGCATGAAGCATACTGCTTCAGAAATTGTGGCAAACATTATTTTCAAAGGCTGATCGTGGCACATCCAAGGCCTCCTGTACCAGACTGGCTTGCACCAGGCTTGTGCCAGATGCAGGGCTACACCATGTTGGACCAGGGCTTGAGCATGAGAAGTGCTGCACCATCCCCTTATGAGGGATTTTCTAAGCCTGCAGAACCTGCCAAGTCTTAGACTAGCCAGGGTTGGTCTAACAGTCCCTAGATCATACTGGGTGCCCTCAGCTGTCAGGCAGACATGCCTATATGCCCAGGACTGGCCTTCCACCTCATGGGCACTGCACATAAGATATATGGTAAGGTGTTGCCATGTACCATACCATGTATAGATGTGATTCCAGTACCATGCCCATACAGTATTCATAGTACTATACATTTTGTGTGATAGGCAGTGTGTGTGTGTGCTTCAGTAGTGACAGTGGTATGGTGCCAATAGCCTCCATTAGGATTGGTGTACAGCATTGTGGGGGCAATTATTGTGAATTTCATAACTCTGTCTGCTGATTGTGGTTTGGAGCACCTTCTGTCACTGGTGCCCCATGTGTCAAATTCCCTGTTATAGCAGCCCACTTCTGTCAATTCCAGGGACACTGGTGCAGGGGACATGATTCTTTCAAAATATGGTGCACAGGCATTGCCACACCCAGTGCTGCTGCAAGCCAGTGTGTGCCACAGTTTTCATCAGTCTAGGTGCCATTTGAAAATTTAGCCCAATGAATCTACATGGATCTGGTAAATCTATGTTCATGATACCTACCTGGCTTTCTAAAGATATGGTTCTACTGTATATTCAAAAATAAAATGTGACCCAGATCAATACCAACATGTAATGTTCTGCCTTCCAAATTTAGCTAACAGTATAGTACAGTAGAATTCCCATTTGATAGTTAAAACCTGCCTCCTCTCTTTATTTTGACCATATGTGGTTACAGAGCTTGCATGCCTGTGACAATGTACTATTCATGTTGTGTACGTTTTGTGCGTAAAATTTTAAAACTGCCCACATACAGTATACCAATTTTTAATTTGGGTATGAATAGCTGTCTTTTGGCTATCATTCAAAAATGACTGTTTAGGAGTCATAGGATGATCTTAGCTAGTGGGCATTTATTCTGAGGCATTAAGACTTTCTTAGAGCTCTTTTCATGCTAATTGTGGGGATAATACATGCATACAATTCACAAATTCAAAAATGAACAATTCATTTAAAAGAAAAACAAGGTACGGGACAATAAAATTTACTTATGCAAGGACCTGCTTACTCTATTTTGCTGTTAAAAAATTGTTGTTTTAGCATCCTACCCTTCTCAACAACTATCATCCAGTTTCCATCTTCTCCCACCTAAGTAAGATCCTTTAAAAACTCATCTTCAACAAATCTCTGAACATGTATTGAAATATAACCTGATTTCTCCCCACCAGCATGGTTCAGGAAGGGCCACAGCAGCACTACTTTAGCATATTGCACTGAACATGTTATTAAGTATATGCAAGGGGGTAAATTATCCAATGCCAGTTTTGAGGATCTGACAAAAGCCTTTGATCAAGTGGACCACAGCATCCTGCTAAACAGACTTCATCTCTCTGGCTTCCTAGATGCAGCCACTTCCCGGTTCAACAAGTATCTCACCAGAAGAAGCCAGGTGGTCTATAATGGTGTGAGGGGGTGCACCTCCAGTGCAATGGATGTCAAAAGTGGGGCCCCTCAAGGATCATTACTTGGACCAGTTTTGTTCCCCCTACTTATAAGCAAACTCCCTAAGGAGTGCAAGATTTGCCTCATACTTCCCTATGCAGATGGCTTGATTTTCTTTCATACTGCCAAGACCCCAGTTAAAATATTCTCTGCCCTTATAAAGGACCCCCCAATTCAGAAATGGTTCCTCTCAAATAGGCTCCTAGTCAATACCAAGAAAACTAAGGCTATGCTATTTGGGTCCAAACTCAGGCTCGTCAAATGGCTGGGAGGCTCTAACCCCTTGAACATCTGGTCCGCAGGTGGGACCTCCCTGGAAGATGTAATGGTCTTCAAATACCTTGGGATCACACTTGACCTTTCCCTGGCCTTTTCAGATCACACTGGGCTCATAGTCAGATGAGTGAATCAGAAACTGGGTGTCTGCTTCTGACTAATGGATCTTATGATCCCTGAACCATAGTTGGCCATAGCTCAGGGTATGCTATTCCCCCTTCTGAACTACTGCACCCTTTTTTATACACAAACCTTGTCTACCAACCTGTTCAGGCTCAACATAACCTACAACAGCATCGGTAGGTTACTGGCCCCTTACTCCACTTATCATTGGTCCCTCAACCAGGACATTGGCTATCTCTCTCTCCATAAACCCACCATGTGTACTATCTGGGAAGCCTTGCTGACAAAGCCCTGCAGGAGAAAAAGAGTCTACTCCTCACCACTGTCTTTCCTCCCCTCCCACCTTGTTCCATTTTTCCCCAAACCCCCACCCTTCTGCACCACCAAAACCTCCCCTTCCTCAATTTATCACCCCCTTCCTTTGATTTTTCCTCTAGCTTCGGACTTTAAACCCCTATTTATTATTTGCTACTCTTCTCTGCTTTATCCTGGTCTCCCTTCCACCCCACACCCACCCTATGGCAAAACTCTAATGTGCTAAGAATTTGAGTCCCATTTAAGAATAATATGGTACAGTCCAGCATTGATCTATTTCTTCAGAACCAAGTACTGACTTATTCCCTCAATGTCACAGACCATTTAGCATACATAGTAAACTGAGCAGAGGGTGCCTTTACAGTTATCAAAGGGGCTCTCACTAGATTATTTTATTTTTATTTTTCTACCTTCAGAAATAACTAATATTTAGTGATCGTTTGAATGGTTATGACATGAGCATTATCTTTTTAAGCTTCAGAAACTGTTCTGTGCTATGGAGACATTTGTTCCCACTTTGTTTTGAACCTTGTAAGCTGAACATCGGTTGCAGTTCTCACTTGTAATACATGGTGCTGCTCTTTGTGTGTCAGACATGACCCCGAGTACATCTGTGCTCAAGTTTGCATCGCCCGACAAGTGACATCATTACAGACATCACTGTGTGGGTGCGCATAATGGTGCCCAATTTTAGTAGAGTGCCCAGCATAAAAGAGAAGCCAGCACTCACACTCACTGCCTCTGGAAGTAGAATATGCAGGGGGCCATGCAAAGGCACAACACAGCTGATGGCAAGTTATGAAATCTTTCCCCATGCAGGATCAACTAAAATCTTGTTGTTCAAGTGAAGCAAAAAGCAAATAATGGTATGTTTACCTAAGAGGTGAAGCACTGCTAAAAAAACAGAAAGGAAAGCATTGTTTATGGTTAAAAGTAAGAACAAAGAGCTTTAAATAATTATAGGTGCTCATTTATGGTTTGCACAGAAGGGAGGTGCAGAATTGTGTCACAGTGGCAATACCGAGCACATAAAGAAGGGAGCTTCCACAGCCCTGTTCCCAGACTCTTGCCTCTCTCCACCCTAGCCATTGTCCTTCCCATCACCACCTTGTGAATTGCTTCTTGTCACTTGCCTCAATCCCCAATCAGTGGAAGCAGACCAAAGTCATCCATCCCCCTTTCCAAAGGGGGTGACCCTGCCCTCCATGGCAACTACCAGCCTACCTCCCTCCTGCACTCCTTGGCTAACCTTCAAGAAATCCTGATCCTTTCCCAACTCTCCCCTTTCCCTGACAACTCCTCCTTCTTCACTCCCTACAGTCTGGCTTCAGAAAATACCACTCCACTGCTAACTCCCTCCATAAGCCCGTAGACTCCATTCTTTCTTGCACGGGCCAAGGGCTACTCACCACTGCCATCTTTGTCGATCTGGCCAAAGCCTTAGATGCACTTACCCACCCCATCTCTCTGGACATGCTAAAATCAGCTGGCCTCTCTTCCTCTGTTGAGTGACTAGAGGTGGGCAGAACCTCACAGGGCAAAATGGAGACCCAAACTTCAGCAGCTCAGCATCAGTGAAACCCAAGCCTAACTTAACTGGTTCTGCTCAGATTAGGGACATTCCTTTTTTTCATTTTGGAAAAGTTTAATCCCCCATCACACAATACCAGCTTGCTCCTCCCTGATCATTTCAGCTGTAGGAGCAGCATTGCGCTTGCAAAGTCTCGCTCTCTCAGAATCACAAATGTCACTCTCTTGTGCATTGTTTCCATGCAGTTCACACAACTCTGCAAGTGTCCATGCACAATCAGAAGATTCTATAAAGGTACATGTATGCTTACATAGGGCCAGTTCTTCCAGAGATAGATTTATAGCCATGACTATGATGGTTGTGACTTAGGATGGGACATCCTTTAGTGTTGCAGTGGGGGTGAGTTACTGCAAATTGGATGCCACAAACTGGAGAAGGCTAAGCATTTCAAATAAATAAGCAACATCAAATAATCCAGAGAAAGGAAAACAGAAAAAGTGGGAATTTAACAACCATTTTAATTTATTTTGACCAGTAAGTGTTGGGAATTGAGGCTGCTTCTGAGCTGTAGGATTCTGTTAATTAGAAGAGCATGTCTGCTCTTAACCCAAATAAAGGAAAAAAGTTAAAAAAAAAAAACTAAAAAGCTACTGTACATGTTGGCCACCAGCTGGCCATGGCACTTAATGTGCTTTTAGCATCAATAACATTTGAAAAAAAAGTGTAATCTGGGTATACTGTGGGCATAGCCCTAGGATGCAGCAAAATAACTCAATTAAACAGTGAACTGCCTCTCAGTCTAACTAAAAAAACTGAATAACATTTTGTTGGGGGGAACTTGCAGGAGGTTAGTTATTCATTTTTACAGGGCGGACCTCATACAGGGGGCTTTTCCCAATAAAGGTTGTTTGGCCTCATGGTTAGAGCACAACTGTGAACATGTAGCATCAGTTTTCAGTCCCACCTCTGCTGAGCAAGTCATTTATCCTCCCTGTGCTTTGACGCTATCTAATCTATTTCTGTCCTGATTAATTCCCCCCATGCACCTAGTAGTAGCAACCTTCCTTCCCTCCACCCTTCTCCTGTATTGTAAAGTGCTTTAGAATACAATTATTTTTTATTGATGATTTGGATTACAACCTTTGAGCAAGCAGCTCATTTACAAAGGTTCCACATCATTTGAAAGGGTTACAGAGGTATACATTAATTACATTTCAAGGCTCAACATCATTACATAGGATTACAGAGGTACATATTATTTACATTACATTCACCTTATTTATATTTGCATGGGTTGCAACGTTCAGCAATGTTTAATAAGTAAAGCCAGTGGTTTAGGACAGATTATGTGCCAGCAGCAAATGGGTTCTGCCCAGATAGGCATTGTCAAAGAGCCCAGCATGCCAGGGTATATACATGAAAGAGAGGGGATAGCAGCCAATCAGTCATTGTTCAAGGAGCACAGTGTTATCAAATTACATGCAGAGGAAAATGTTCTTGTCAGCACACTTGGGTGCGTCAACAATCAGACTATTGTTCAAGTGTGGGGGGCTGTGATGTGTGCGAGTTCTTCAATTATCTTTGGCAATTACAGTTGTCTGTATTGGTCAAGTGGAGTCATAGGTTCTTCTTAAAGGTGCCTTTTTTGCCAACACTAGTCAGAGTGTTAGGGAGTTCAATAAGCCATTAGGGCCTCTGTAGGTAATGGACCTTTGTGCAAGTGAAGTGTGTCTGAATGGGACAGAGAGGATGTCCCTGTCTTTGGATCCTGTTCAATGCAGGGGGTTGGCTGGATTGAAAAGTCTTAGTAGCCCAGCTATAGTTAGGCTGAGCAGGGTATTTTTTCACAGGATACATGTTTGATATTTAACCCTGCTCTGTAAGGGTAGCCACTCCATATGAGAGTAGAGGTTACAGGTTTGGGTTGCTCTGTCAGCACCAAGAGCCATTCTGCAGGGCTTGTTTAGGATGGTTTGTATCCTTTTAGATGCTGTGTCAGTGGCGGCACTGTAGATAATGAGTCCTTAGTCAATTACCAACAGGACTGAGCTGCTGATGGACAGCTTCAGTGAGATGGTAGTCAAGGCTTTCCTACGATGGTACAGAATGCCAAGTTTAGCGTTGGCTGTTCTAATTACATGGTCAATATTATGGGTGAAGGAGAGGGTGTCATCAAGATGTAGGCCCAGGTACTTGAAAGTGCTGATTTGTTCCAGCTGCACTTCGCCCTTGCTAATAATGGCTAGGGGGGCCTACTCAGTGTTTAGCGTGTGCTGTAGTGAACAGCATGTTCTTAGTTTTCCTTTAATATAAAAGGAGTTGTTTTTCTGGAACCAGTGTTCCAACTTGTTGAAGCTAAACTGGAGCTCTTCTATGAGCTGATCCTTTTACTGACTGCTAACATAGACGACGGCATCATCCACATACAGCAACACTTTCGATGGGCACATGTATGGCAATGAGTTAATGAACAGACTGAAAAGGAGGGGGCTGAGAATGGAACCTTGGGGTACTCGGAGGGTGACTGATCTAGGGCTGGAGAAAGTCCCATTTATTTTTATGTTTTGTGTTTTTAGTGCCAGGTAGCTCTTGAACCACAACACGGCATCAGCAGATAAGCCCAAGGAGTGTAGCTTGACCAGTAGGATTTGGTGGCTTACTGTGTCAAATGCTTTAGCGAGGTCAATGAAAATTGACCCCACTAGCTTGCCTTTATCGTGCTCCCCAAAAATGTAGCTTGTGTACTCTGTGGGGCAGTTGTGGTAATATGAGCTCTGTGGAAGTCATGCTGTTCCTGGCATTGCTTTTCAAGTTTGTTTAGGTAGTCCATAAGTTGGGCAGCTACTATACATTCTAGGGCTTTTGACAGCAGGTGCAAGACAGAGATGGGATGGTAGTTAGAGTAATTACTGCAGTCACCAGTCTCGTGGACCAGGGTAACATGCAAGACTTTCCAGGTAGTGGGGAATGTTGATGTCCAGAGTGACAGACTGGAAATTTTGGATATGGCCCAGATATCTCGTTAAGTGTGAGGGCTATGATTTTCATATCTACTGAGTCACTGCCCACCCTTGTTTTACCCAGTGCCTGCTCTATATATTTTTTGGCATTAGCATCTGAGACCTGCTTGAAATAAAATAGCGGTACTTTAGGGTCAAGTTGGGATGGGTGGCCCTGATTGTCCTGAGTTAGAGGTACAAAGGCACTATAACAGCCAATTCCTTTCCTTTTACTTTCCACAGAGAGGCATCTTTGTGAGGAGGGCTAGAGAGGGGTACTATTGCAAGTGGGAGGGGGGACTGGCTTAAATCCAAAACCAGAACCAAATCCAGGGGTGATGTAGCAAAACTAAAACCTGTAGGGTTTAGCCTACCTCTAAACTAAATTATTTATGTCAAATTTATTTAGTTACTTAAAGTTTTATGATTCTAAAAATGTTGCAGTGCCTTATCTGTGAAGTGCCCTGTACCCTTGGAATAAGGTGCTATAAAATAATAGGTACTGGGTTAAAATGCTGAACACAAAGCTGCACAGGTGAAAAACACAAAGTCAGAATAGCTTGAACAAAAACAGCTACAGGCACATAATAGCGCACAGTTTAGCGCTATCCTTGTAGCTATTTGGGGACAGGGAGAAAGCTTCTGCTGTGGGGTGTGCTGCTGGCCAGCTGCCATGGTGTGGCAAGCCCTACCTGAAGTAACTTACTCAGATGAACATTCACTTTGATCTTGTTGCTCCAAAAATGGTGCAACTGCATAGGACAACATACAACGTCAAAAGAAACCCATCTCTCTTTTTTTATGTAACATCCTTTCTATGTAATCCTACATGCCTGTTGACAAGTATATATACTACTGTGGTGCTGTTACTACACAGTACCAAACTCAAATAATGTGCATGGATATGTGCTCCCCTTGACACTGAATGAAAATCCATGTTCTAAAATGAGCCTGAATCATTGGGGGCCTGCCAAGGGGAGGAAGACTGAAAATTCCAGTTCACCCTCTCCTCTTCCAGGGAGGAAGGGATGCATGCTCTGCTGCTAGACTGTCACCTGGGTTACCATAAATGGTAGGATATTAGGAGCTATGCATGGAACAGAGGATGTTGGCTGGCACTGTGCGCTGGTCTGCTTAAGCATGTGCATGAGCACAAGGCACCTTTCTACCAGCACCATAAGGGCTGAGGAGAACAAAAAAGGAAAGCCCTGATGCACAGCATTATGGAGCCCACACTCTTGGGCCCCATTGCTCCCAACTGCCTACTGTCCCCTCCCAAATAACACATGCCTGAGGGAGGTCATGGCTAAGGACACTCCCAAGGGAGCCTACCAAAGATGAAATGCCCCTGAAGTGTAAATGCCTTGAGCGGAATCCCTAGGGACCAGGTAAGTGACAGAGAAGAGAGCAGATGTTGCTAGGTGGTGGCCTGACAGTGGTGACCAGCACTGGAGAAGGGAGAAATACAATATATGAAAAAAAGAAAAGTACAATATTCTTTATTTGCCCAAATGTTTGCATTGAAAATGTTTTACCTAATAGTGAAATAGCAATCTCTATGTTTAGATTTTAGTTTGTAAAGTGAACTAAATACAGCAATGCATTTAAAAATGAATATCACCTACTAGAACAGTGCAGCTAAGTAAATAGTATAAGGCTAAATGCTGAGGAAAAGCACTCAGATCAGACTGTCATGGTCTGAACTAAGCAGTGACCAATAAACTCAAAATCTCTGGTAGAGTGCCAAGCGGTTCACTGTGGCCCACTGACAGATCTGAAACACTAAAGATGTCTCCCAGTCTCTGGACAGGTGGATGATGCATTACAGAGCATATATTATACCCTGCATCAAAGCTATGACAGTCTCACAGAATCATCATAAAAAGACATGTATGCTACATTAAGCACCAACATGAATGCATAACATCAATTGCAACACCACAACCCATTTCTACCCTACTGTAACTGCCATGGCTCTGCTAATTCCTTTAACCTTACCCTAACCACCAGTCCTCACACAAAATCTTCTTTTCCCTCCTTTGTGCCATAAAACTATTTTCTCACTAGGAACTGTTTCCTCACTCCCTCTGCCTCATTTTATGACACTGCTCCTGATGCATGGGTGTCTGGAGGGTACAAGAAAATAACTGTGAGTACTATATAGTCTGTAGCTGTAACAGTAATTAGCATTTTTATTTGTACATGTGGTCAACTAATTGGCATGACATTTATTGTAAGTAAATTAGTTAGTAACTTCTACCTCAAAATGTAATAACTCTGCTCCTGTTCAGTTTCTCCATGACCCCTTTGTAAATCAGATGATTCATGCAAATTGAGTCATCCAGGCAGGCAAACATTTAAACAAATAAACTGTGTTCCTATGCCTTTCTGTGCCATAATAGGTGTGTACATGAAGCATAAAGTGCAGCTAGGTAGGATCCTGTCTGATTCCCACCACTAAGGTTTCTTCAGTAAAGAAATTAGTTTGCTATGTATTAAATTACAAAATGTTCAGTTAAAAAGCTGTGACTATGCATCGACCAGGTGGCACTGAGGGCTGAGGCATCCTTGCCTTACCTCATGCTACACTGGTGACTCATGTTCCGGAATGATCTCAGGTCATTGGGGTGCCAGCATTGGGAGGAGGGTGTGAGTAGGATTGAGCAGTTGCTCTCCTCTCCTGAGAGGGTGGGTCACCTGTCCACAGTCCCACTGTCATCAGATGGCGGTCCGGTGGTGACACAAGTGGCTGTGGGAGATGGGTAGGGTAGGGTGGGGTGTCCCATAGTGCATGATGTCGCATGCCTCCACTTGCGCACGCTCTGCCAAGGATGTGTGAGGGGGGAGTGGGAGAAAAATGGGAGAAAAACATAATAAATAAAACATTTAAAAAAATGTTGTGTCTGTTTTAGAATGCTACTTAGAAAACTTTACTAAATGAAGTTATGAATTCCACCAAATGCGGTAATTGCTGAGTATTGTAGAATTTTCAGATTTTGGCCTGGGAATCACAACATTAGACCTAGGGTATGAGGAGATAACAGGCAGAGCTGGTTAAATGTCAGAAAAAAAATCATCAAATGAGCCACACATATAGCAAGCAGAAAATTGTATTAATTGTACAAACTAGTTAGTTGTTACTATTTTTTCTGAAGTATTTTTGTTCCATTTGCTCCATGAAATTTTTTTTTACCTGATAGTACTGGTGGTGTGATATAAAGAGCAGTAGCTCAATTGAATGCTAACATATCTCATGTTATTTCTCCTCATACCACATCAGCATTGTGCCCTCACTGTGACATCTCCAGTGACCAATCTGATGGCATATGATTGGCTCTTCTTAGTCAGTTGTTGTGATGTTACAGACAGTGACATCAAAGAGCTGATGATCTATGAGGAGGAACAGAACTAGCTATGACAGCCCCATGGTAGATTACTGTTTCACTCATCACGACAAGAGTTGCTAGATAGAAAATCTGCTAATTAGCAGTGAGGAAAAGGAAAAAAGACTTCAGAGATAAAAAGTAATAGTTCACTACTTTTAAAAGATAATATTAATTTCAGGCAGCACACTTGCTTTTTTAAGTCACCTCCAAACTTCCATCTTAAAGATTTTGGAAATGGCAACAAATGATATCCAATATTTATGTGAATAAGACTTGTTAATAAATGTTGGCAAATATTTTTAGGCCAAAGGATCCCCAAAAGTGAGGAATACTTGCAATCTGTCACAGACCAGCTCTTCCAATTCACTTGGCAAACAAGTCTCTGCCACTGTAACTATCAAGTCATCTTTAAATTCTTTCTTTTAGCATGCGTCACAGGAGAACAACATTTCTCATGACTGCAATGAAGAGTGTTCTGGCCTGATCTTTTGAAGAGTTACTATTCTATTCTCAATACTCATCTCTTGGTTCCTCTAGGATATCTGTTCCCCAGTTGGACTGTTTCTGATCTAATATGTCAGGCATTTACAACCGTCAGCAGGAAACCCAATCTGTCTTTGCCTTTGCACTCTGGAGCTGGTATAACTTTTCCATTAACTTAAACAAATGCTGCAGTATTTTTAGACCATGTAATTACTCTGCATCAGCAGACTGGCCCTGTGAATGTGTGCTGGGGAAAGATTTGGGTTCAATGTTACTCTGCATATAAAAGTCTGAAATCTAACCCTTCGGATGTGGTGATTAATGAAATGCCTCACGATCATTTGATCTGATCCCACTTGCTGAGGTAAATTGTTTTAGTTTTCCATTGGCATAGATAGAATTTTTGGCATAAATGGCCGAAGGGCAAGGACTTTACACTTAAAATGGCATACCAGCTTGTGTTAATGCATCACTACAGAGGATTTTGACATATTTAAGCCATGTTTTTTCACCTCACCCAGATAAAAGAGAAGGCTAAATTCTTCCTGGTGCCTCTCACTCTCTGCTTTAAATGTTTTCTGAACATCCACATGATAGCTGAAGCCCATGCATGCTGTCTCTCAAAATCTCAACAAGTCCTTGATTAAAGGCATTTCATGGTGGACAACAGGCATTTGGCAATGACAAAATCTGTCATTTTTGTGGACTTGGAGTGTGCCAGTCAACAGCTGCATCAGCATGCCTTTATTATGCAGTTCAAAATTGATTCATGCTCACAATGCTACCATTAACCCTTTCAATGAGTGTTTTGGTAACACAGATCTAGTCAAGAGACAAACACACTCTGTTACAAGTAAAAACTTACATTGTTCTGTTTTTTGTGACATTATCAAGTTATTCATAGTGGCAAAGCAAAAGTCATGATGATGTTACAACTGCAGGATCATGTATTCCTGTTCTTCCATTTCCATCAAATAGGTCTCTGTAGTTAACTTTTTAAGCAGATCAGAAGACGCATGCTGTACTGAATTTAAACTGCAATATACTGAAAGAACCTGCATCTAATAAATTACTGTATTTTGTAGTGCTACAGCCCATGTATGTTTTCAGACAATATTTGTGAGAGGGGCAGTACTAGAAACAGAAGTCCTTTGTTTATCAACAAGCCAGGTACTGTACTACTGTATTCTCCAAATGTATCTCAGCACTTACATGAAGCACAGTAGCCACTTCCGTAAGTGATGGTAATGCAGTTTCAGTGCTCATTCAGGAATAGTCATAGCATGTGATATAATTGAGCTGTGGCCATGAACATCATTTTACTAGTTAACTGAGTCAGTTTTAACCCATGGTCTCCAGTGTGTACAAACTGAAGGCTTAAGTTATTCATGTTTTACCAAAGACAACTGTGACCCCCCATACTGGCTGTCTCTTCCTATGCCTAGGAGGGGAGATGGCTATAGCCCATGAGTCACTCCTGTGTCTAGCAGTATATGGGTGGTAACATTTCACCGGAAGCCACCACTACCTGCAGTTCCAAGTCTGGCTCCTTCATGCCCTGTAGGCATGCCCACTGACATGCCATCTACTCAAGTACCTGCATCAGCCTGGTGCAATTGTTCTGCACTCATTAACTGAGTCCCTTACAAGAAGAAGCACTAGTGTTTTCTGCCATTTTCTTTTCACATGTTTTTAACTCCTCCTCTCCCATGAGGGTTTTTCCCAGATTACTATTCCTTTCTTGGTGCCAGGGACAATCGGCATCACCCATAACTGGTGAAAAAGTAGATTTTATTTGCACCACATTATACACAGAGTCTGACAAGGCAACCTGGGGTAGTGCTGACAATATAATTAAACTTCTAAGAGAAATTTCATTTGGAAACAAGCTTCAGTTCAGTTTTAAACTCTGCCCCACTTTATCCTATTCACAGAAAATAACACAGGACACAGGGTACCACACCTGAGGCATAGCTTGCTTGCAGAACATCAACATTTATCTACAGGGTACAGTGCATGACACCAGTTAGTGACAGGGGATTACACAGTTGGAGCCCCAATTAAAACCACGTCAATGGCCCAGTCATATCTATATTTATGGATCCTAAGCCAGTAAGTCACAGGTACACAGTTAGCAAAATTTGACCTATTTACATTTTATACTGATCCCCTCACAGCTATATGGAAATGGGGCCATGGGATGTACGCATGCCCTTGAGAGAATGACAATTTACACAGAATCCTGTACAGAGGTAAAATGGGGAGGGGTGTACCCTCCAATATGCCTGCCATGTTACCCAAGTATGGGCATGCATTTGAGGGAGAAATGGCTGCTGCACCTTACCCCTCATTTGGGACTCAGTGTCTTATCGCCAAGTGGTAACAGGTTTGAGGCTTACTAGGCTCACTGAATCTTACCCCTTGCTCTCAGGTTCTGATGTCATGTTGCTACCACCTCTGCATTTTTGAAACTTATGTCTTCAAATGTTCAAAGTACAATCCTCTACATAAGAATCAAATGACAGGTAAGCTGCAGGTTATCTTTGATTTTGAAGTGGTACATTAGTGTGAAAATCAGTAAGCAGCCCACCTAAAGGGTAGGCTACCAACAGGTCCTTGCTTTCTCTGACCCCTAGCCCTGGGTGGGATCTGAGCCTCTACACACATAACCAGAATGTAGCCAGCACCACTCCGGACCCAAGATCTTGCCACCATTTGGAGTCCACAAGTTCCCTCCAGCCTGTTTCTTCTGGAGAGTTTACCCCTGGTGCTTGTGCCCTACAGCTCTGAAGTATAGTCCTTACAGAAACTAGAGCTTCAAAAGAACTCCTGTTGGAACATGGGGCCCATTTTATATTCCCCAGTGACAAGGGCAGAGATCCCTGGGAAAGTGCTGAACCAGCATCTACTGGAAACACTCACTGCAGGGTCAACAATCTGTTGCTAAGGCAGAAAATAATAACAATATAGAACATTTATAATTCAGAATCAGGCTAGAATGTTAACCCTTGTAGTTCAAAAAATTATTTCAAGACTCAAAAGCCACCTAGTAATCTCCTTTTGCAAAAGGTAGGTTACAGTCTTCAGGGCCTGAAAAACTAGCTGTCCTTAGTGATGATATATTGCATATTGAAAAATGATGCTCCCAATCCCCACCAAAACTCATAAAAGCAAGGGAACTTTTCTAGTTTGATGTGACCTCTTTCCTCTATAGCCTAAAGGAAATTAACTTGAGACCAATAAAAAATCTCTCTGATGTGGACCATGCCCTGGATTATTTTATTAACTGCTTCATTAGCGTGGTCAACAAGTATGCCCCCATAAAGCAAAGAAGGGACAAAGGTCTCTGTACCAAATGGTTGAGCAGTGACCCTCACAAAGCCATGAGTCCACTGGACAAGGCCAGGGGCCAGTTTTAGTAATCTGGTCTATTATCTGATTGCAATATCTATAGGAACCTAAGAAACTCCTGCAGTCTCAAATGTACAAAAGTAACTTATTTAAAATTTCTCCAGACTAAAAACCTGTCTGACCCAAAACATTTCTAGATCCAAGTAAATTGACTCCTAAAAGGCCTGTCAAACATATTGTCACATGAAATTATGGTCAACAGACACACCATATGTGATTCAAAATGCACTGCTATGGAACATAATAAGATCTTTACAGATTTGGATCAGTTCAAGACCCACTTAGGGGGCTACTCCCATAGTTTCCAGCTACCTTGCCAGTCACCTACACCTGGATCTCAACCCCAGCTCCATTTTAGATTGGTGACCAGGAGAGATGTTCTCATGCAACTCAGATGAATAAGAAGTGAAGGCTCACCAGGCATGATAATTTGTAACCCAAATTCCTCAAAATTGTGGCTGCTATCATCACTTCTCTTTTTAACAAATCTCTTCTCCTAGGTATAGTCCCTGACAAATGGAAGATTGCACTAGTTGTCCCTGTCCATAAAGGAGGGTAAAAAGAACTGATTGAAAACTACAGGCCAATCTCTCTACTCAGTTGCAGGAGAGGCTGCTGTATGACTAATTACAGCTCTACCTGGAGTACAATCACTCTCTCACAAGTGTGCAGCATATTTTTCACAAAAATCGTGGTATTGACACTGCTCTGGTGCATGTGACTTCAGACATCTTTAATGCTTTGGAGAACAGCTTGGCTGTGGATCAATTTTTGTTGACTTTATCAAGGCATTTGACTTAGTCAGCTATGACCTCCTGCTGGTGAAATTAACAATAGTAGGGTTGGATGACATTTACTGTCACAGCTTTCATAGCTACCTGACCAATAAAAAACAAAGTGTAAAATGACAAGGTGGTGTAGCAGATCTTCAGTTTAAAACGGATGGAGTTCCCAAGGTTCAATTCTGGGCCCCCTCTATTTTCCCTGTTTATTAATTGACCAGTAATTGTGGTGGAGTTAAGTTACAACTATATGCAAATGATACTATCCTACATAGTTCCTCTGCTGATATTGCCTGGATTAACAGCAACCTGGAGATAGACTTTTAACAACTACAAACCTGGTGCTTGTCAAACAAACTTGTCCGCAATGTGAAAAAGGACAAATCTATGCTCGTTGGACATAGAAGACTAGGCACTGAGAGGCAACACCTACTCAGGTTGTCCATCACTGGTGGCACTCACCTTGAAGCTGTGAGGCCACTGAAATATCTTGGTGCCTTACTTGCCCAGGACATGACATTTGGCCCCCATGTGGATGCCATAACAAAAACTCTTCAGGCATTTCCCTTTCCTCTAAAAGGAGGCTTGCCATGCCATTGCAGGCAGCACCTTAAAGGAGTAGTCCACCCAGAATGTGCAAAAAACATATGTTATGTAGAGTGTTTTGATATGTATGTTAAGGCCTAGTGTGTCCTTCCCTCTGTCTGCTATTTGAAGTTTTTCCTAAATTGCCTGCTAGCTGTATAGTAGTTTTACGACCCCGGGGATCTCCATAACAAATAGTTTTATTGGCTTTCTTTCTCCTATGATGCCCCCTGTTTCATGTGTAGTGATGTGCCCTTAGATTTAGCTTGTGTACTGCTTTAAAATTAGCTTAGCAACATCAGAGCCTTGTAACTGTTCTTATCCAGGGAGCACAAATGTCAACAGTTAGTTTTCGGGTATTTGCTGAACTATCTAACTGGGGTTTCTGTAAGAAAACAGCTGCTAAGTAGCTCTAATTCATTATTTGTGCTTTTGGTGTTAAAATATTCCTGCTAGGTAGACCTGATGCACAGAGAAAACAAAAATCGTGAATTAGAGCTATTTAGTAGCTGTTGTCTTACAGAAACCCCAATTAGCTTGCTCTTAGGTATCTGCTAAACTAACTGTTGACATTTGTGCTCCCTGGATAAGAACAGTTACAAGGCTCTGCTGTTGCTAAACTAATTTTAAAGCAGTACACATGCTAAATCTAAGGGCATGGCTACATCACTGTCACATGAGACAGGGGGCATCGTAGGAGAAAGAAAGCCAATAAAACTATTTGTTATGGAGATCCCCAGGGGTTGTAAAACTACCACACAGCTAGCAAGCTAATTTAGGAAAAACTCCTAATAGCAGACAAAGGGAAGGGCACACTAGGATTTTACATGCATATCAAAACACTCTACATAACATATGTTTTCTGCACATTCTGGGTGGACTACTCCTTTAATGTCTGTATTCTTCTATGTTGCCCCATCCTACAGATCATTCACATGACTCAGAATGAAACAGGCTCAAAAGTTTGTATGATAAAATTGGTCACTTTGCAGCTGGTGCTCCCCACAGGGACCACCACAGTGGAGTGCTTTCAGATCTTGGATGTCCCTCTTTTGAAGCAAGACTGCAATATCCAATGCACTTCCTAACCTTCAAACTTGCTAGGCTTTCTACATTCTCTAGCCTCATGGGAATACTTAAGGATAAGCAACATGTGAGGCTCCTGTGCTCTGCTGCTAACCCATGACTGGAAATCCCTAGGGTGCGGACTGGATCCAGAATACTATCCTTTTCATTTGTGGCCCCTACCCAGTAGAACTCACTAGCCTGTGAAATTCTAAACTGCTCTACTACACTTTATTTAAAAAGAAGTTATAAGCCTACTCACTTGAGATGCGGAGTTCCCCCAGGAGTACATTCTGGGGCCCCTTCTATTTCCACTTTTTGTAAATTCACTTCCAGAAATCTGTAGAAGCACTGAATTAATATTAAATGTGGATGACACTGTCCTGTACTGCTCAGGTAGTGATGTTCAACAGTTACAAAAGCATCTTCAGGGGGGCTTTGATGCACTACACTCTTGATTTGGCTCACATAACTTAATGCTAAATTTACTCAAAACAAAATTAATGTGTTTTTCTAGCCCTAGGAAAAGTTGCACATTTGATTTTCCATTATTTGATAATACTGGTAATCCAATTGAAAAGATAACCACATTTAAATATCTTGGTTTAATTTTGGACCATCATTTAACATTTGAACAACATATTGTTAAGTTAATTGACAAATGACATCAACATTCGGGGATGCTTTACCACCATAAAAAATATTTGATATTAGACACCAGGATAATTTTTACCCAGTGTTTTCTATTTTCACTTCTAGATTATTTATTTTGAAATCTTGGATTGTACCAGTGAGCGGATGCTTGTTAATTGGTTCCACATCAGTTAACAAGTACAGTGTGATACATAAACATTCAACTACAGAGTGGTTCAGTAGCTAATATACAAACACATGTTACAGTACAACAATACAGATAAAGTTCATGGTCACAGTATACTGAGGCATTGCACAATGAAAGCCCGTATCAAGGAGAGACAAAAATCAGTAGAGTAGACAGAGGAAGGAGAAGGGGAAGAAGATGGAGAGGCAATGGTGAGAGGAAGGGGTGGGTGGGGGTAGGAGGAGAAGGGGTAGGGGTAGGGAAGACAGGTTGGAGCATGGCAGTGCCATGGAGAGGATGGATGGTGGGTCAGTAAAGCGCAAGGTTGGGGCTACCCAGTGAAACAGTGACAGGGTTAAGAAGAGCAAGAGGGTAAGTTCAGACTGCAGCAATGAGATTACTGACTTCAGGTGGGATTTAGTGGGGGCAGGCACAGGTACCCATGGTGAGAAGGTGTTGGCACAGTTTGTGTTTAAAAGAGCCAATCGTTGCTGCATCACAGATGTCCTGAGGTAGCAATATGAGAAACCCCACTGAGCCAAGGTAGTGCAGCACCTTGGCACATGGAATACCTGAGAGACAGTGTTTCTGGTTTGCTTCATGTTCAGAAAAGGGGTCAGTAGGTTCCATACTCCTGGTAGTAGAAGGTTTAAGGAGGCTTTTTTGGCAAGGAGACAGGTTTGGTACCTGATTCTTCCACTGAGCTATAGCCAGCCAGCCGTGATATAGAGATTACAGGTGTGTGTGAGTCTAGCAGCACCTGTGAGGAGACAGCAGGCTTCATACACTGCGGTTGAGATGTGGTGGAGAGCTGTGTCTGTTGCAGATCCGTAAATTACCAGCCCAAAATTGATGAGTGAGACAACTGAGCTATTGATAGTAATGCTCAGGGCTTCATGTGTGAGACAGTGCCTGTGCCGATATAGGATCCCGATTCTGGTATTGATGGCCCTTGCAGTAATGTCAATGTGCTCAGCCTACAATAGGGTGGAATCGATAGTGATGCCTAGGTATTTGAAGTGTTGAACAAGATTGTGGATCAATATTGTATTCTTTTTCCTCTGAGAAAATGTTAAATAAACTTAAGACTACCTATTACAATATTTTACATTTTGCAGCTGGGCTTCCTAGAGTAACTCACCATTGTACCCTTTATAGGTCATTAGTTTGTTTATCTTTGGCAGATTTATTTGACTTTAGATCCTTGATCTTCTTGCATAAAATTTGCCTGAGACTACTATCCACTAGTATTACTAGCTTGTTTCCTAATAATATTAATTCTACTTGTGCTAGGTCACAGAGCAGAAATTTGTTTCAGATACCACTCTTTTGTGTAGTTTTTGCACAAAATTCCTTACAGTTTAAGGGTATCAGATTGTACAAAAAAATTACCAAACAATATTGTAAATTGTTCTAAAATTTCTACTTTTAAAGGATACCTCAAAAATCCTTTACTGTCTGACTCCACCTGCAAATATTTTAATTAAATTGTTTTATTTATTTATTTAGCCATGTATATATTATTATGTCTAAAATGTTGTATTTTTCCGTGAACTGCTCTGGCTGCCAGTCAGGTGGAGGGTTCTCCTCAAACTGAGCTTGCTCATCTTTAAGGCCCTACACGGTCTTGTCCCTGGCTATTTGTTGGACCTTCTTACACCCACCACACCAGTCTGCTCCCTTCGCTCCTCCTCTAGGGGCCTCCTAGCGATTCCCAGGATGAGGTTAAAAACTGCAGATGATAGAGCTTTTAGTATCACCGGCCCCATCCTGTGGAATTCGCTTCTTCCAATTATTAGGGAGGCCTCTTCAGTTGAGGCATTCAAAGCCCGCTTCAAGACCCACCTGTTCTGTCAGCACTTCCCAGACTTACTCCTCTAGGCATTAATGTTAGTCTTTATTAGCTGCTGTTCAGCCTTTTGCTGTATTTCAACAATTATTATTAGCCTTCTGTTTTATATTTATGTTGGGTTTTATTTTTGTTTTATCTTTGCTATTGTTATGTGTATTTTGTATTTGTACAGTGCCCAGAGCCTCCGGGATTGGGCATCTAAAAAATAAAATTTGCCTTGCCTTATTTTTTGTAACTGGACATCTGTTAAAATGGACAAATTTTGCTCACAAGCCTTTCAGTGTAAAAAAAATGAAATGAAATGAAACTTGGGGTGAACTAATGCAAGTGCAAATGGTGGCATGTCACACATCTTACTAATACTTGGCTAAATTTAATATTCCAGAGTCTGGCCCCAGTTTTACTTCCATCCTACTGGGGGAGCTTGCACTCTGTACTATTGTTTTTGATTGTAAGTTGCTCTGCTGAATCTGTGGAATGTGTTTCTGTAACTTAGCACTAAAAGTTTATACCATTGTGCTTGAATTGTGACTAATATTTGTACTTTGTATGTAGTATTTTCTCTGCTGAAACTTTTTTTTACTCCTTTTTATTTTTTTCTTACTGTTTTTACTGTCTTGTCCTACTCTGTAATTTTTTGTAGGTTTATGGAATTGTTTGCAACTAAACCTGGGTTGCCTTTAAAAAAGACTTTCATGTATCGGTGGTCCTACCAAGTTATCAAAATTCACATACATAAATCAAGTCTAATATTATCATTACGAATACAGCAAATGAATGTATAGGAAATACAGCAAAAGGCTGAACAGCAGCTAATAGTGGAAGCACTACTGAAGGAGAGATTGGTGGAACATCTGGTTGTCAATGGACTACAGGACCCAAGGCAGCATGGTTTCACCAGGGGGAGGTCATGTCAGACCAACCTCGTTTAATTTTTTGACTGGGTGACTAGGGAGGTGGATCAGGGGAGGGCAGTGTACATGGCCTATCTGGACTTCAGCAAGGCCTTTGACACTGTGCCACATAGAAGACTATTATACAAACTGGGGAATATGGGTGGGCAGGACATTAGTGTGGTGGGTAGGTAACTGGCTGGGTGGCAGGACACAGAGGGTGGTGGAAATGGCTGTCACCCACAGAGGGAAGAGTGACCAGTGGGGTACCACAGGAATCAGTGCTAGGACCGATCCTATTCAACATCTTCATCAGTGACATTGCAGAGGACCTAGAAGGCAGAATTTCACTGTTCGCTGATGACACAAAGCTCTGTAACAGAGTAGACACACCAGAGGGTGTAGACAGAATGAGAAGGGATCTGCAGAAACTTGAAGAATGGTCAGGGGTTTGGCAGTTGAAATTCAATGCAAAGAAGTGCAAGATAATGCATATGAGGGCACAAAACCCAGGCACAATATATCAGTTGGGGGTGAGGATATAGCATGCACCAAGCAGGAAAGGGATCTTGGGGTTATCATCTCTGATGACCTCAAGGTAGGGAAACAGTGTGATAAGGCAGCAGGTAAAGCAAATAGGATGCTGGGATGTATAGGCAGGGCATCACCAGCAGGAAAAGGAGGTCATAATTCCACTATACAAGACACTAGTGAGGCCCCACCTGGAGTACAGTGTACAGTTCTGGAGACCATACCTACGTAAGGACATAGACAGGGTAGAGAAGGTTCAGAGGAGGGCAACAAAAGATGGTGCATGGATTGCATCACAAGTCCTATGAAGACAGGTTGAAGGAACTAAAATGTACTCCCTGGAGGAGAGGAGGGAGAGAGGGGATATGATAGAGACATGCAAGTATCTTACAGGGAGGAATGGGGTGCAGGAATACACTATTTTTAAGTGAAAAAGATGTTCCAGGACTAGAGGGCATGGGATGAAGTTGGAGGGAGGATGATTCAGAGGAAACGTGAGGAAGCATTTCTTCACAGAACGGGTGGTGGACAAGTGGAACACCCTGCCAGAGGAAGTGGTGGGGGCTGAAACAATCACGGGATTTAAGAATGCATGGGATAGACATAAAGGAATTCTGGAGATCAGGGGTAAGGGGCAACAGACTTCTAGGAAAACATGAACTGAACTTACAAGCTCAAATGGGCAGACTGGGTGGGCCATAGGCCCTTATCTGCCAACACTGTCTATGTAGCTATGTATTACTGTAAAGAATATAATCAGCTATGATTAGACTAAGCAGGTAATGCAATACATTCAACAAGTAATCACTTGATCCAAGACATACTGTAATGTCTGTTATTAGTCCCTTCACTCTCCAAAGAGCAACATGTCTACTGAATGCTGGACCCAAGATCACATTGATACAGCTAGTCCCAGATCCTAACCAGGCTAAGTGCTTTCAAATGACAATGCAGCTGCTGGATATTATTCTGTTTAAAACAGTACTGCCCCCTATGGTCATTTGGAAACAATCCCATTAATAAACAGGCATTTCATGCCTGACTCAACCTTTAAAAGAAAGCATCATGTGACATCAGTTATAAAATGGACAAGTCTGTTATTATTTCTCTCTCTGATGCAAAGTTGCTCCCCTTCTGAGAGGCAGAAAATCTGGATGGCTCTCCTTCTGAGATGCAGCTAACTTTATATCACTCTCCTTCTGATCTACTAATAACTGAGATCATACTACCTATAATGATGACTGTGGAGTGGAGGGTGAGTGGGCATGGCAAAACCATCTTAGACTGAACCACTGTACCTCTACTGATGTCCAGGCTCTTCATCAAGTTCAGTCACCACTTCTATCTCAACTGCAGGCACTCTGATTATTACCTGGGGGTTGTTTACAAAAAGGCAGCAAACTGTCCAAGTGTCAGGTCTAGCATAACTCATTGAGCTGGTGGTTCTCCAGTGAAGCTATCTACCAAATTCCTGAGGAACTGAGGAAGATCCCTGCACTGAAACATCGTCCATGGTGCCCAGATACACAGTAAGTCCATTGGCATCTGGGCATCTGGATAACAAAGGTTTACCCCCAACAGCAGGGCAGAATCATTCTTGGAAGACCAACACCAATGGAGTAATTAATACTTTCAGAGAGATCATCACAGTTTGGACCCTTGACCCACAAAGTTGTAGAAATGTGGTGACAGTAGGAGCCCCAGATGAATAAACAAGTTGTTGTTTGTCTTGAGAGTCTATTTCAGCTTTATTTACCTTTTCAAGGGTCCAAACAAAACTGGCAGGATCTAGTCCTCAGACAGAGCGGTCTAGAAGGATCAGAACTATCCCATGAAGAAGCAAATCATTTGGGTTAAAACTTGATGGAATCAAGACATGTGCCATCTCTTCAATGGAAGTCCCTAACATGGGATCTGGTGCCCCGTTTCAGGAATGTCACAGCCTCATGAATATACAATGTGACCAAATTGTCCCAAAGTCCTTCAAGGT
Organism: Neoceratodus forsteri; assembly: GCA_016271365.2. Lineage (NCBI taxonomy): Eukaryota > Metazoa > Chordata > Ceratodontiformes > Ceratodontidae > Neoceratodus > Neoceratodus forsteri. The sequence goes on along the minus strand of CM028133.1, from coordinate 588,903,193 downwards.
CCCAAAAAGAACTGGTGCCACTATCTCCAAAATGCAGTACTTCATTGTACCCACAAATCACATTCATTTCACATGGCCACCATGTTGCAGATCTTCCAATTGCCAGTTATAGCATCTAATCTGATACGAACCCACACATTGTGACATCCCTCCTCACTGGCCAGCTCTTCCAACCAAGGTGGGGGGGTTGGAGATAGTCCAAAGGTGACTTCCTAGTCTAGGGGTATTCAGATGATAACCGCATACCAGTGGTCATCCCTTCTTGCAGTTCTGAGTCTGCATTTATTTATTTAGTTAAGTTATTGTTGACCGAGAAAGGAGGGCTAAGCAAGTCTACCTACTTTTAGTCTAGTCCTGAGGCAGAAGAGATACAGATGAAACCAACTGAAATTGAACTGGATTAAGCTGTTGTTGCTTCACATCCAGTAGGTATATTCACTAGAGCACCATGTGTTTAAGTTCCTGTGCCACCCTGGTAGAGTTACTCTGCACTAAAGGACTGTGTACCTTGTTGGGAGGTCCCACTGGCATATTTAGCCATTTCCTCATCACCAAATTTTTAACTCCACCTCACTCATGAGGGCCCATGCCCATTCAATTTTCTTCTCTCGGTACCAGGAACAAATGGCACCACCGTGTTTGGTCAAAAAGTAGATTACATTTGCACCACACTATACACATATCCTGACAAGGCACCTTAAGCTAGTAACAACAATTGAATTACATTTTAAACAGAAACTTCATTTACATACATGCTTCAGTTAAGTTTTAAACTCTGTCCCTTTTTACTATTCACAGAAAATAACATGGGACATAAGATGTCACATTTACTTGTTTGCAGAACACTAACATTTATTTACATGGCACAGTTCTGAACTAGAGCTGGGCAGAGCATTCTGGGAAGAATCAGACCCCTTCCCTCCAATCTGCTGCATAACCATAGATTTGGCTAAATATGGACTCAGCCAATTGAGTCCAGATTAGAGATGCAACAAATTTAAATTTTGCTGGCGAAGTGCCCACATAGTGGGCACTTCACATTGTCACTCCACTACATGAAGTGGCCAATGCAAAAGGCTCACTTAACCATGTAATTATTACTTTGGGTTGTCATTCCACCTTAACGCGAAGTAAGGTGAAGTGGCAACAATACTGGCAGCCCCTCATACACACAGTCACTAGAATTAATGTGCATCTCTAAAATACTCATGTCTTGTGTCCAGAAAACTCCCCAGTGCTGATGAAGTGAAATGAGAGCACAAGAAATGCAAAGTCTCCCAGAATTAATGCTGCACTCCGTCATGCACGCAGTGGTCACACACACTCACCAGAATTAATGGGTTCCAGATGGTAACATCATGGAACAAAAGAAAGTGGTCAAAAATAAACTGGCAAAAACAGTGTCACCATCAATATTGGCAGCACAAAATGTAGCATCCCAGAACAATGCAGGCCACATGACAAGCAGATAGCAAACAACATCCACCGCATGGAGACACTGCACTGGAACACACAGCAGCAGGCACCCATGCACAGGAACAGCACAGAGGTGCAGGGAGATGGAACAGGGCAGGGTGCAACCATCACTGTGGGATGCAGGCCACTGGACACCTACCATGACAATCTAATGGTACAGGTATCCACATGGTGGGGTACCCCCACCCAGAATGCCGAATGATGGAGACAGTGCACCGGGGTAACCACTGGAGGACAGGTGGATCATGGCCACCATGTGGATGGCCGTGCATAAGGCAAGTGGCCAGGTGCACAAGCCAGCATGCCATCTCCCCCGCCCTGTGTGTTGTGTGTGTTGCTGTTCCATCTCCCTGCACCCCTGTGCTGTTCCTGTACACTGGTGCCTGCTGCTGTGTGTTCCAGTGCAGTGTCTCCATGTGGTGGATGTTGTTTGCTACCTGCATGTTGAGTGGCCTGCATTGTTCTGGCACACTACATTTTTTGCTGCCAATATTGATGGTGACACTGTTTTTGCCGCTTTATTTTTGCCCACTTTATTTTGTTCCGTGCTGTTACTGACTGGATCCAAATTAATGTGCATCCCCAAAATGTTACTGTCTTGTGTCCAGAAAATTCCCCAGTGCTGACTAAGTGAAATGAGAGCGTAAGAAGAAATGCAAAGTCTCCCTGAATTAATGGTGTACTGCAAATGCACAGACAGATTAAGATTGCACTGTGCACTGAAGAGATGCAGATGCAAAGGCACAACAACACCTAACCAGTGCCCACAAGTCATAAATCCAAATCTGGAAAAGAATACCTTTTGCCAGATGGGAGGGGGTAACAGTCCACTACCAGTAAAGATACCACAAAGCAATATAAAAAAATTCATGCAGGTGTGGTGGATAGCAGGTTCACACTGCTGCAATTATTCTGTGGCACAATAAAAGGTGTCTGATTTAATGGCATGCACACACACACACACACACACACACACTCACACACACACTACAAGTAATGTGTAGCAAATTGAAAACCTTTAGTAATAGATTCAAATGTTTTAAACAAACTGAAGTTATACACTGCTGCACCTCAACAATCAACAAAAAAAGTCAAGAATTACTGAAAATATTACTTTGTGTACATTAACACAGTTATACAAGAAAAATATAACCAAAACAGAAAGACTGCCTTTTTCTCCCAATCTACCTACACCACAAATATGCCCCCCCAAAGCACTCTTCACAGTACACAGACTGACTGTTCTAAATTAACATTAAAAATCCACATGCAAACAATAAACACTTGATGATCTGAGTACAGGAGGGTTTCCTACAATCGATCTACTAAATTCTGAGCAAAAAATAGCTCAAAAAGGCTTTTTTTAACAGCTTTTAGAGGATTTGAATCGCAGACCTCTCAGAGGAAACTGTCTCCATCTTCCACTACACACACACTACACAGAACTGAGGCTGTACAGAACAATCTAGAGTCCATGTGACCTGCAATCCCAGGAAGCACTGCAAAATTCATTTTTGGCACTCAAAAACAAGGCGAAGTACATTGATTAACATAGACACATACATAGACAGTGTCGGCAGATAAGAGCCTATGGCCCATCCAGTCTGCCCATTTGAGCTTGTAAGTTCAGTTTATGTTTTCCTAGAAGTTTGTTGCCCCTTGCCCCTGACCTCCAGAATTCCTTTATGTCTATCCCATGCATTCTTAAATCCCTTGATTGTTTCAGCCCCCACCACTTCCTCTGGCAGGGTGTTCCACTTGTCCACCACCCGCTCTGTGAAGAAATTCTTCCTCACGCTTTCCTGTGAATCGCCTCCTCCTCCAACTTCATCCCATTCTCTAGTCCTGGAACATCTTTTTCACTTAAAATAGTGTATTCCTGCACCCTGTTCCTCCCTGTAAGATACTTGTATGTCTCTATCATATCCTCTCCTCCTCTCCTCCAGGGAGTACATATTCAATTCCTTCAACCTGTCCTCATAGGACTTGTGATGCAATCCATGTACCATCTTTGTTGCCATCCTCTGAACCTTCTCGACCCTGTCTATGTCCTTACATAGGTAAGATCTCCAGAACTGTACAATGTACTCCAGGTGGGGCCTCACTAGTGTCTTGTATAGTGGAATTATGACCTCCCTTTTCCTGCTGGTGATGCCCCTGCCTATGCATCCCAGCATCCTATTTGCTTTACCTGCTGCCTTGTCACACTGTTTCCCTACGTTGTGGTCATCAGAGATGATAACCCCAAGATCCCTTTCCTGCTTGGTGCATGCTATATCCTCACCCCCAAACTGATATATTGTGCCCGGGTTTTTGTGCCCCATATGCATTAACTTGCATTTCTTTGCATTGAATTTCAACTGCCAAATGCCTGACCATTCTTCAGGTTTCTGCAGGTCCCTTCTCATTCTGTCTACACCCTCTGGTGTGTCTACTCTGTTACAGAGCTCTGTGTCATCAGTGAACAGTGAAATTCTGCCTTCTAGGTCCTGTGCAATGTCACTGATGAAGATGTTAAATAAGACCGGTCCCAGCACTGATCCCTGTGGTACCCCACTGGTCACTCTTCCGTCTGTGGAGTGACAGCCATTTACCACCACCCTCTGTTTCCTGCCACCCAGACAGTTACCTACCCACCGCACTACTGTTCTGCCCACACCCATATTCCCCAGTTTGTGTAATAGTCTTCTATGTGGCACAGTGTCAAAGGCCTTGCTGAAGTCCAGATAGGCCATGTCCACTGCCCTCCCCAATCCACCTCCCTAGTCACCCAGTCAAAAAATTCAACGAGATTGGTCTGACATGACCTCCCCTGCTGAAACCATGCTGCCTTGGGTCCTGTAGTCCACTGACAACCAGATGTTCCACCAATCTCTCCTGTAGTAGTGCTTCCATGATCTTCCCCACTACCGAGGTGGAGGCTGGTCTTTAGTTCACCGCCTTCTCTTTGTTCCCACTTTTGTATAAGGGGACTACATCTGCTGTCCTCTAGTCTTTGGGTACCTCCCCTGTTTCTAGTGATCGGCTAAACAGGATAGCCAGAGGTTCAGCCACCACCTTTCTTAGTTCTTTAAGGATCCTGGGGTGCTCCCCATCTGGCCCCATTGCTTTATCAACTCTTATTACTTCCAGTTCATTCAGGACCCTTTCTCGTGTAAAGGGACTTGTGTCCATTTCTGCACCATTCCCACCCCTTGTACTCCCTTCAGACCCATTACCCTCCTCTTCCTCAGTAAAGACTGAGCAGAAATACCTGTTCAATATGTCAGCTTTACTGCTGTCATTCTTCACGTGGCCCCCATCCTCCCCCTTCAGTCTCACTATCCCTCCCTTTGCCGTTCTTTTTTCACTTATGTACCTGTAAAAGGTTTTGTCCTCTACCCACTGATTTTGCAATGTGTTCTTCTGTCTGAGCTTGCTTTCTTACTGACATCCCTGCATCCCTTTGCTTCTCCTGGTACTTCTCCTATCCCCTTCTGCCTGTGTCTTTTGTATTGCCTGAATGCAATCTCTTTGGCTTTCACTTTCTTTGCTAGCTCTTTGAAAACCATAATGGTCTCCTCTTCCTTTCCTTTTGCTAACCTGCTTAATGCATAATTCTGTTGCTTTTGTAATCCCCATTTTAAATACTGCCCACTGTTCCTCAACCCCTGATTCCTGTCCCATTCCCCGTAATGCCTCTTTCAAGTATCTCCCCATTTTCCCAAAGTCTGCACCCCTAAAATCTAGGATACATGTTTTTATGTGGTTTGGTTCTGCTCTTTCTGTGATTTCAAACCACAATGACTGGTGGTCACTGTTCCCCAGGTGCTCCCCCACTGTTACCCCCATCACACTGTCCCTGTTTGTGAGCACAAGGTCCAGTATTGCCTTCTGCCGAGTTAGTTCCATGACCAGTTGCTTGAGGAAGACACCTGAAGGGAGTCCAGGATAAATCTGCTCCTAGTTGATGCTGCTGGGATGCTCCAGTCCACGTCCTGGAATATTGAAGTCTCCAACCAGTACTACTCACTTTGTCTGCCATCCTTGGATGGCTAGCATCAGCTCTATCTATTTCTTCCTCCTGGGCTGGTGGTCTATAGACCACACTTGTGCAGATGGCTGGCCCCATTTTCCTTTCCAGCTTAACCCACAATTTCAATGTACTTCACCTTAAAATTGGTGGAAAAGTGGGTTGGAGAAGGCAGAATAATGTGAAGTCATTGTTTTCAATGAACTTCGCATTCCCCATTATGAGGTGAAGTACTCTGCTTCACATTGCGGAGTACTTTGCAGATTCCACGTTACACCATGGATCACTTTGCGGAGTGAATTTTGGCCACTTCACCCACCACTTGTCCAGATCTGAGTCCATGGTTAAGCATAAAATTTTGCTTTTGTCACTCTCTCTCACCTCTCACTACTACCCTCCTCCTGTGGCTGTGACTGGGGTGTTGTGTGTGCTGCTGTCAGCTGGTGCACCATAGTGTGGTTGAGCAAGTGTCGTATGGTTAGTGCTGGGTCAGTGGATAGGTGGCACAGTCACACTGGGGGAAGTGCCAACACGCCACACTCTGTGTAGAGTGTCTGCATGGGCAGCCGGCAGCATACTGCAAATTGAAAGGTTCTGTGGTGAAGGTGTCATGTGACACACTGTCTGAGAGTACTGTATTTCCTTGAATAGTAGCCTCCCTTTAAAAGAAGCCACTCTCTAACAGAAGCTACATCAACATGATGCATTTTCTAACAGGAGCTACCCTCCATTAGAAATCATGGCTACTAAAAGAATCGTGTTTAGGTTTTCTCCCCAGGCAAATGTAAAGTGCTTACCCTTGCTATTGTACTCTACACTCTGTTGTCAAGCAGTCTCCATTCCCTTTTGTGTCAAACACTCACACACAGGGCTGCTGCTCAAAGCCTTTTTTTTATGGCAGTTGAGATATGACACCTGAAGGTGTTTCAAACTAGCAGTCTTTGCTCAAAACAGATGCTGCCCCACGCTCTGTCCAACCATTTGAGCATCAGCTGCTCATTCATCCACTCATTTTCTGAAATTCCAGTTATCACTCAACGGATAGTACTTAGCTCCTTAGGAATCATTTTCTCCTTTAGGACAACAAATGGGGGCAACTTTCTTCTATCTGCCAGGGCAGCTAAACATACTGTCACCCTTTGTTTTTCATGTACGGTTGTCATAAAGGGCACAGACTTGATACCATTGTGGTCAGTGGTGTGGTTCCAGGCATGTTAGCCCAAATCGCTGTCCCATCCATATTGCCTATAATGTCAACTTTATTTTTCTAGCTTTCATTTGCCTTGCAGAAAATCAGATGAAATCTACCACATTTGGGTAACTTCTGTCCCACTGCAGTATGCTGCCTTATGGTAAATCCCCATCTCCATAAAAATGTTCATGGCTGGCTTTAAATGCTGGGTCTTGTATCAGAGATACAGCCTTTATTATCACAGTTTTGCTTGTAACTCACAGATGTTGATCCCATTGCAAAGAGATAAAGGTTTTGAGTGTGTGCCCAAATTCGACGATATTGACATTTATGGCCACCACCTTCCAGCATCGTCTCTTACTTGTGCCAGCAGACCCAGCAATTGAAAGATTCTCCTCCTCCTGGGCCTGTTTTTGCACCATTCCTTAAATTGTTTCTTGGCAATTCTTAAAGAAAGAGCAGCAGGACGGTTCCTTTCAAGCCCAGCATGTTTAACATTCATTATTTTATAATCTAAATTGTAGGATTTAGGTTTTGAAATCTTCACGGTCTGTCAGTTTTGGTCTTTGACAACAGTGATGTGACAGTCAGACAGCTGTTAACTGGTGTTTAAATAGAGGCCACCCTTCAGTGGGAGCTACACTCTTATTAAAGCTGTGGTTCAAAACACCTGATCATAAATAGAAGCCATGGCATCAATTCGAGGAGACACGGTATACTGTATATAGCCCTGTTTTGTTACACAATGTACAGAGAGAGAGAGAGAGAGAGAGACAGTGAGTAGGGGGGCAGAGAGACAGAGCATGAACAGATCAGTCTGAGCAGGTGTGACAGACAGGGGGCTGAAAAGAAAATACTGGCTGACAAGAAAAAGAAGAAAACATTACAAAACAATACTGCCTAAACAATTCCTCTAAACCCCCCAAAACAGAAGGGGTTGTTGCTGAGTGCAAGCTTTACTGCTAGATGTAGAGCAGGCCCAGAAAGCATTGCCTGCATGTCAGTACAACTGTTGTGGCTACTATTCTGCAGTAAAAAGGATTACACGAAAGAAGCAAGAGACTAGAGAGACAGACACACTGGAGAAGAAAAAAAGACAGATTAGAAACAGAGAGACAGTGTGTTTGGTGGCTGGATGGCTGCCTGACTCTGGTGTTTCAACACAAAATATATAGTACAGACAAATTAAATACAGATTAAAGAAAAAGAAGCAAAGAGATTGAGTGTGAGAGGGTAAAATAAGATAGTGTGCCGACTGCTCAGTGCCTGCCTAAAACAGACTTGGCAGCGTAGAGACCCTACAGAAATAGGTGTGCTTAATTGTGCAATGTTTTCATGTGGTTTGCATACACAAGGTGAACCTAAGCAAACCAAGTCTGAAAAGCAAATCAGGTTTGCATGCTGCAAGCTTGACATGTGTGCAGCAGGAAAGCTAGTGTGAACATCTTCCAAAAATCCCACCAGGTTTGCATGTTGCACGCTTGACATGAGTGCAACAGTTAAGCTGTTGTGATCATTTAAAAATCACATCAGGTACACATGTTGCACACTTGTCATGTGTGCAGCAACTACGCTGGTGCAAATCTCATCTAAAAAACACATCAGTTTCTATTGATCATACTACTGCTGGCAATTAGAATCATTAAAATAAATTTTTCATTGATTTCCCCATTAAAATTAGGTAAACTTATTAATTGTGATCCTTTTGCAAGTTGTTTAATGGTTTTTGATTTTTGTAAAATTGCCATTAATTTGTAAAATATTGTTTGCTTACTGTGTTAAATGCCTAGGGTATAGTCAGCCAACACCCCCCATTCCAGATGTGCAAAGAGGGGCCTCTGTGTTGTGAAGCCTGACTTATTTGTTTTGGGCCATGCAACTCCCCTTATGCATATTTATTACTACAAACATATTTTTCCATGACTGTTTTGGCTCACTTACTTTCCCTTTGTCATTCTGTATGGAGCATATACACTATGGCCATGCTCAACACACTGTTTGTGCTAAGTAGGGTCTTGGAAGCATGCACAATACCTAACATTTTGTCACTGAAATGAGGGACATGGACACTCAAAATGAGGGACAATGACACAAATCCTCATGATGATCAGGACACATCCTGAAACATGGAAATACAGTACCTCAGAACACAGTGGAAACCATTGTATTTACTTGTACTGATACTAGCACTTGAGAATGAATATCTACAATAAAGCAAAGGTGCCATTTAGTTAGGGCAGAGGGGGCAGTTGCCCCCCCCCCGCATTTGTGCCTAGGTTGTTCTTGTGGTGTGGCAATAATGGCATTAAATTTGGATTTAATCTTCTGCACAATAAGTGCCCTCCTGGCCTGTGTGCTCTCACACTTCAGGTGCTCTCCTGACTCAATCGTGTCTGTGTTGTGTTTTCCACTTTCTCCACCTATTAGGAGTGATGCCATCACATGTGACATGGAGGAGCTCCAGCCAAGTAAGTGCACATAAGTCATGCGAGTGTGGCACTGTCTTTCCCTCCACAGAGTAGACAGGCTGCACACTACAGATTGGAGGAGTCAGTGAGCACTGAACTCTCAAAAGCAGTGTTGGAGTGGCATATTTTTGTTGGTCTACTCTTAGTTAGTCTCCATCTGCCCTGGTGGCTGAAGGGGCAGAGGGTGAGCTAGAAGCTAACTTGAGACTAGGCTACCTATTTATTCTACTAGGCTTGCCTCACAAAAAGAACAGTACAGGCCCCCCATGGACACAAGCTAGGCCTAGCAGCAGCAGTGACAGTGGTGTGGTGTGGGTGGCCTTCATAGGCCTTGATCAGTGCAATGTGTCAGCAGCCAAGCAAGACGCAAGCAACACAGTTTGGGTGGGTTCGGTTGGTGAGGTGACTTGGTCATGGGCAACACTGGGGACTTGGGATGGTCGGTTCTAGCATCCAGCTTCTGGCAGAAGGACAAAGAAGGAGCAGACTGAAAACTGGGCTTGTGGCACACAGGTCCAGGCTGCAGGTTCAGGTCAGATGGCTGCGTAAGTAAAAGTAAATAATTGTTTTTACAGGGGGATTGGGGAAGGAGGAAAGACTGAAATATTGATGTGTTTTTCACATTTCTGCACCTTTGGGTGGCTTCACGACCCGTGTGGGATGGGTATTGAATGGAATGGAGTTGGGGAGAGAAATTGGGACAAAGTTGTTTTTTTTTGGGGGGGGGGTCAGAACTTCAGCCAGAAAAAAAATTGGTTAGTAACTGTGTGAGTTTAAGCCCAAATCTTATGCACTGCTCCGGGGTATAGACAGATGAATCTTATACATTTGAATTTTTCCTGATTTGCATATCACTTTTCAGTCACTGCAAATAAATTTGACCTTTTAGAGATGTTCTAGACATTCTAGAGCTTGCCACCTAGAGGCTAGCTAGCACTTGGCCTCCACTGGTTGTTAGCTCCCCCTGCTGAAATCGGAAATGGTGCCCCTGCCATAAAGTCTAAATTTATAGGACATCCTCTGTATGAGCAGCATATTTTCCACGACGGATGGATGAGAAGCAGAGAAGTTTTCAGGGGTAAAATGAGGGCTGTCCCTTGCATTCAGAGACAGTTGAGGGGTATGCACAGACTATTGGAGCCCTGCTACAGTCAGACTTACGGTCCCCCCCAGTGAAGATGACCTCCACATCCCCATGCTCAGGCACATTATGGCATAGAGAAAGGGAGACTGCAGAGGTGTGCACCATTAAAATGAATGGGGGTATTTTTTATTACTATTTTATACATTAATGATTGAGGGTTAAAGATTAATGAAGGCCAGTGCTCGACTAACAAGGACATTGTTAGTAAAACAGTGGCCTTCATAATTCTCCAACTCACCATCATACTGTATAAAATTGTAATGAAAAATAACTCCATTCATTTCAAGGGGTACGCCCCTGCATTCTGACCCATAGACATCATCTCTTAAAGACTCCTGCCTCTGTAGTACTCAGGTAAGAGACTCTTGACTTATATCTATACATGGTGGGTTGTCTGAAGCAGCATGGCCTCACCCGCTACAGTGTGTGTGCATGAGGGGTGGGACTGGCCATGTGGGGGGGGGGTGTCAAGTTATTGTTGCTACTTTTGTGTTTGCCCCTTAGAGTCTGTTTGCATGGAAGCATTCAAAACTATGGAGAGAAAATAGTAGGAATACAGGCCAGACAGAAGTAATTAAGTAGTTTTATGGGTAAGTGTGTGTATTGGGGTGGGAAGAACCACATGTTTCCCTTGGTTTGAGTGCTACAGTTCAGCTGTGCAACTGAGATAAGGGGGGGACAAGAAAATGAAAAAGTATAACTGTGGCTATAAGCATGCTGCATGTGTGCAGATGTATGCAGATTTGTATTGAAGAACAAATAAGCCATATGGGTGCAGGAAGTATAGCTTAGTGGTTAAAGGCATGGAAGTGCAAACCAGGAGACTTGGAGACCTGGGTTTGAATCTTATCAACCCCACTTGTATATTGTGTGAGCCTGAGCAAGTCATTTAACTTTTATGTGTGCAGTATCAAAGACCACTTGCTTTTTGCATGCATGCCACATGCATGCAGTCTGTTCAAATATAGCATGAAAATCATGCCTTCCACACTTGCTTGCTGCATGCTTGCCACATGCATGCAGTCGGTTCCAATTTAACATTTAAATCATGCTTGCAGCATGCATATCACACAGGTATTTTTATGTGCGCAGCAGGAAAACATTTCATATAATTGTTTCTGTAAGGGGAAAGGCTGAGTGAGAGAGAGAAAAAGAGATTGTCAGGGTGGAGTGGTGGGCCAGATACATGGGCACTGCAGGCTGTCAAAAAGAACTATCTACATTCAAAGCATCAGGGTGTTTGTTGCTGTTTTGTTCTCCAGGTTGTTCACCTGAATAAATTACCACTTACTGTACACATCTGACAGTAGTTCTCTATTTACTTTTATGTGGTTTTCTTCAGTTGTTCTGCCAAACAAAAAGACAGAGAGATCAGTGATACCCATGCCTTGTGCCTGTCTGTAGCCTGCTGTAAAAAAAACACTGAAACTTGACAGCAAAAGTGATAAGAGAGAGACTAAGTGAGGGAAAAAAGAGACCAGACAGTGAGTGTAGGATTCTGGTACAGATGGCTATGGGCTGCTAGTTGCCAATAAAATAAACCAAGCACAGTGGTGCCATGCCCTGAGCCTGCCTACAGGCTACGGTAAAACAAATACTAAGATTTGGCAGCAAAAGTGATGAGAGAGACTGAGTGAGAGAGAAAAAGAGACAAGACAGTGAGGTTGAGGTGCTGGGCTGGATGTCTGGAGGATGCAGATTGCCAAGAAAAATAATATACAATCTGCACAGTAGTGCCCATGCCCTGTGGCTGCCTACAGGCTGCAGTAAAAAAATGAATATTACTGGGACTTTGCAGCAAAAGTGATAAGAGGGAGAGAGCCTGTGTAAGAAAAAACAAGACTAAAAGCATTCTTCATTGTTGTCATCCTTTAATGAGACAGTACTCAACTGTACTAGACAACACTAGTGCCTCTTGCATTACCTATAATAGAAGTGTCATCATTAATCATTATCCCTACACTACCTAATCATTTATCATCACCACCTTAGCAGTGTGCTCAGGATAAATAAACATCTGCATCACCAATTTAAATTTCAGGCTTTATAGTTATTATAGAAGCATGACATTGTTAAGTTGCTGAACAGACACTGAACAGTAGCACTAGGAGTTGCTCCTGTCTTCTCCTCTGAACTTGGAAGGAAGTGGTGGTGGCCATCACTGTGTGCTGTCACTGTGTACAACTGGGAGCTAGCCTGTAGGGGATTGGAATCAGGGCACTGGAGAGTGGGACTATGGAGGGCTTTTTATGTTGTATACAGTAGAAAAAAATGGATGAAAGTGTTCAGACTAATATTAGTTCTTTTGAGTCACAGTTAGGCACTGCAGCTTTAGATTACTAAAAGGGAGTGTCTACTGGGGCCAGGTTAAGCAACTGTCCTTGTGCACACAGACAAAAACTGATTCGGGTAATGCCATATTTTCAATTTCCAAGTAAGTGCCTGAATCCAGGATAGGTCCTACATCTGTTGGTTCAGTCCCAATAAAAAGTCTGTTTAGTTAAAACTAAAGGGTTGGTGGGTACAGTGGGTAACACCCACAGAAGCACTCCTAGGTATGGAACAATTGCATACTATGCTACTGCTAGTCTGTCATAAGCAACATCTGATTCCTCTGAGACCGAGCCCAGTGAAGGTAAAAATAAAGATGATTAAGACAGTGTCTGGGCACAAGGTATACTGGAGGAGGACAAGGAGATGGAAATTGCAAATGATGAAAAAGTGGAAGCAATTGTTTCTATGGTTCAGTAGGAAGAAAGTGGGTTACATGAATGGAATAAAGCACAATAGGAACAGGCCCTGAAATAGTCTAGTAAATAAAACTGAAAAGTTTACTGAGCTGCAGTGCCTACTTGGCAAAAAAAAAACTAATAAGATATAATCTTTTGCTTGGTCATAATTTTCCATTAGTGCTTTAAATAAGTTGGTAGGAAAATGTTCTATATGTTAACAGACAGTCAGCAGAGATAAAAAGAAAGGAGCGTTGATAACTTTAGCACTGAAAAGGTACTTAGATTTGATAACATGAATGAGAAATCCATTTTTGAGAATAGAAGAGATAGTGACAGTGATGATAACTCACTGCACTCAGGGCTAACATTGATAGATGATAGCAATGGCAGCCCCAACAGCAATACAGAAACATCTCCAGCACTTCTTCCATTCAAATGACTACCAGAGTTGCTGATAATGGCCATGTGTTCAAAAGCCTCCCCTTCAAGGAAACACATTAACATCTCAGAAACATATGAACGTAAAGCCAAATATCCCCCAACCCACCCTGCTGATTTTATAATGAAGTAAATTTTAGAGATGATAACCATTTACTTGTTACCATACAATGTGCTTGAATTTGAAAGATTTAGTTGGCTCCTTGAGTAACTTGAACCTTGATATAATATACCATCAAGTAAATATTTCTCCCCAGCAGGGATTCCAGATCTGCACAATTTTGTCTGCAAAAAAACTCAGATGGGTTTTTGCCAGTGCTATATGGAGGGTGGTACATCTCACAACAGATATCAGAACAAGCTGTCAGCCTGAACCCCCAATGTTTAACACAACACATTGGGCATGTTTTGCTGATAAATCTTGTGGGGGCAGTGAAATGCAGTTTACTGTTCTAAGAATGTTTTATTTACCATCTGAGCACAACTCACGCAACATCAATGAGGAGCTCAACCAACCAATATAGCAATAGCTCACATCACAGGGACTGCCAGTTGGCTTTACAGTTGCAGATAATGTGTCAAACATTAGGAAGGCCTTGGAAGGGGGGGACTTTGCTTATATGTGCTGCTTTGTACATTGCTTAAATTTAATAGTTCAGTTTTCTTGATGAAGATAGGAATGTTAAGGCTCTTGTTAGCACTGGGAAAAGAATATGCACTCATTTCAATCACTCAAGCAAAGACCATCACTTATTTGGAAACATTAGAGAAGGAGCACAAATTACCTTTGCACAAACTTATCCAAGAAATTTCTACTAGGTAAAGGTTGACCTTTCTTATGTTTCAAAGACTGCTAGAACAAAAGAATGTAGTACACCTTGGAAAATAAAATTGGTGATGCAGACATTTATATTACTGTACTGCAATGGGCCATGTTGAAGACTACAATTTTAATTCTCCAGCCTAAAGGTTAAGGGCACTGAGCTGTAAACCTGAAGACCTGGCTTTGAATCCTATCAGCCCCACTTGCTAACTGTGTGACCCTGAGCAAGTCACTTAACTTCCTTGTGCACCCAGGTCACACCTGGAAACAGACTGCAGCTTAGTGTGCCTTTATTGGTTAAACAATTTCAAATTTTACCTTCTCCCTTTCCCTTTTCCAAAATTACCAGAGAGGTGAGTACAAACGCAGCAATTCTGAGCCAGGCGATACCCTTAATAAAAATGTTAAAATACTACTTGAATCTGATATGGGACAACTTGGAGAATGCAGACAGTTCTATCCCACATATTGCCACTGCTGACACAAACAAGTTGCCCGCCACAACAGATCTGACCAAGTGTATGATCAAAAAAATTGAAGAAGATGAAAAATTATGCAAAATGTTTCAGTCTGACCACTATATTAAAGAAACAATCCTGGACCCATGATACAAATCAAAGCAGCTACTGAATGATGATGACACTTCTTTTGTTATAAGTAGACAAGAAATAATTAATTCACACTATCATGGATAGAACACAGAATCAGACTCAGAACAATCTTCTTCACAACATAGCACAACATAAGATGACCCCCTCCAGTGCTCCAGTAGTTTTTTCCTCTTCTTCCTCTTCTTTGGCCAGTGCACCAGGGTCTTCCTCGACACCATCAAAAAATAGCAGTGTCCCATGACTGCACAGTTCAGCTTCAGGTCTCTGGAGTCACTTGTATGATGCCACTGTAACATCTTCATACACTTCTTCTAACACAGCCTCAGCACAGAGCATTGTTGAGGTGTAGCTGGCAGAGCCCAATAGTGATTGGAATGCAGAGCCTTAGAAATACTGGAAATCCAAAGAAAATATGTGGCCTTCTTTAGTACAAATTGCTATGAAGTACATGAATTGCCCTCCTACTAGTATTTATTCAGAATGATTGTTTAGGTCAGATGGTAGTGTTATTACTGACACAAGATCTTGTTTGTCACCAGAAAACACTAAAGGTTTAATATTTATGGAAGTCAACATTCCTCATTTAATTTTAAATATGATTCTTGAATAAATATAAAACTTAATGACTCTGAGGCCCTCTCCATGAAATAGTTACTCCCATTGTGACTGTGGTAAAAAATATTTTTCTGAAAAAGGTCTACTTAATTCGTGAAGCATGATGCGATTGTAGCAATGAGGCAGATCAGGTCAGGGCAAGATTAAGGAACACAATGGGCACAGGAAAAAAATAGCATCAGTAGCTTCAGACTCCAATCAGAGTCCAAGGACATATCAGTTTTCTTCATAGCATAGGAGCACAATAGCAGCACTGCATCAGGCAGCCCTTCTCTGGTGATCTAGTATATTTACCCTCTTCTTCCTTGTTGACCACGGTGGCAGTATCATCTTCTTCTTCCTCCAGAATTACATGAATGAACACAATGAGCATATAAAAAAATAAACAAAATAACATGAGTGGGTCCAGATAGTCCATATTTTTGGGCCAACAGTAACTGCCATTCATTTCCCAAATTTTGTTGGTGCTTAGTCTGATCTGGATGGTAGGATACTGCTTACTGCTACTACTTGCCAGCAACTGTGTATAAAGCTAATATTATAGTTACTGTTTTTGTTACAGTAGATGGCTTAACTAAATGCTCTTCTTTCATTTATATTTTCCAATATAGTCACATCCCTCTATATTTGACTTTGATAACTTTACAGAGAAAAATGTTAGTATTCATTCAGTGCTTGTAGTATGACCTAATACCACATCTTGGTTGCACGGACTAGGTGGGATGATATTATATTTTATTATATATGCTTATAGTATCTGACAGAAATTGCTTGTTGGAACTAGGAAGGATATATTATGTGTGTAGGCAGGTGCACAGCATACTATAAATAATTACTATTGACTGCACTTAACTGATATGACTAGGTGGTCACCAGTAAGACATCTTTCCTTTCTTGTTTAAAAGATGTTACTGAGTAGAAGAAATAGAAAACAGCACCAACTGTTGGACCAGGTTGTGTACCACAATGCACTGGGACCGGTAATGCAGCTACATCACAAAGGCAGGGTAGGTAGGCTCTTACTGATGCTCATTTGAACATTCCTTCTTAGCCATATTTTGGCCTGGTTTCATCTGGTACAGTCAGCAAACAAATACCCAGCCTTAATGCAAAATATCTTAGCTGCTTGGTATTGGTAGGTATTTGCATCTTTCTCTCTCCCCCTCTCTCTCACACACTCAGTACCATATCATCAGAGTCTTTTGTCCCATAGAAACTAAAAAAAAAGACTTTGAAACTAGTCTACACTAGATTCTCCTCCTCTAATTTCCACTCCCCAATTCACGTCTTGTATCCAAATGCATCATTCCACTGTTTCCTACCTGTTGTGTATAACTGATTCTATCTTCTAAGAGACAGATCAGGTGAACATCATGGCTGCTATCTTCATCAAGCAGGCCTGTAACAGGGTGCCCCTGTTGGAGAACATAACCATTTAAAAACACATGTGACCCCCCCATCTCCTTTCACATTGTCCTATCTTCTAAAAACTTATTCTGAAGCTGTTCTTTATCTCTTCTTTGTCAGGGTGTCCAACCTGACAAAATCACTGTTCCCTGCACTGTCCCTTTATGCTCCTTGATTTGATTAATTGCACAAAGGTGTTTTATGCCTGCTGCAAATATTCTCCTGAGTGGGAGAATTAAAACTAATTTCAGCACTACTGCGCTATGTGCACAGTAGCACCTGTAGCACTTCTATTTAAACTAAATGGTGAAAATGCTGCATGCCACAGAGTGTGACTGAATACCCAAGTGTGGTACAGAAATGGATTAAAGATTGGAGCAGGCTTGGCTATGTGGTTGTTTCGGAGCAAGCAGATGCTCTGAAACACTAAGAAAGACTGCAAAAGTGGCTTTGTTCTATATGCAAGCTCCTTGAATGCAGCAGGATGATGCTTAAGAGCAGGCAGATGCTCTGAAGCTTGAATAAATGCTGCAATTTGCTGTCTTAAGCAAGGCCATTTGATGCACACAGGCAGCAAAGGAAAATAACAGGATGCCAATGTAAAAGACACTAGGGGAAGAATAGCCAAAGCCCCATAGTGTCCAGAATAGTTAAGAAATATACATGCATGTACAGAGAACAGCCCAGAGATGTTGTAACTGGGCTGTTCAATAAAGAATACAGACAGTTGGAAATGGATTTAGGAAGGCCAAAATTAAATGTTTTGCCAACAGCTTCAAATTTCAGCCATCAGCGCAAATAGGAAATTGCTGCATAATGGCAGGGGCTCCCAAAGGAGCCTAGTAAAGAGCTCCTGCAAGGTTTAAGCAAAAAGGCAGCATTACTATACCAGGGTAGGGCTATAATGGCTCTAAGTAAATTTCTATCACATAAGGTAATTAATGTTGTTAAAGACTCAGGTCTCCAGAGTTGGCAGGAGAAGGGAGATGAGGAGCGCACTCTCAATCTCCCCTTCCCCTAGCCAACTCAGAGATGCCTGAATGGAAAAACTGTAATAAATAAGCAATTACCTCCTGGATACGTGGCAGTCCTTGCTATAGGGCTGGATGCCCACAAAATGGCTGCTTTTAAAGAAACAGGAGCAAGTGATGTCAGTTTGAGGGAGGGACTTAGAATGTTAATGAGCACTCTTTAGACATAAAAGTGAATAACAAAGCAATACTGGCCTTAGTACCAATTTGGAAATGAGTTTATAAAAGGAACATTGTTAAAGGTATTATGAACATATGTAGAATTGTGATTCAGCCTGCTCTGAATATTTGCCTAAATTGTTCTTTATACCCTGGTCACCTGACAATGATGTCACATCCTGAAGGGATTATAAGCTCACCACTAGGAGTGGAAGATAGATAGTTAGGCCCGTAGATTGCTGGTTGTTGGAGAAGTAGGTATGAAAATAAAAATCACAAATGCATGTTTGCATTTATTTTATGCATTTTTCCTCCTGCCTGAGTATCTGTTAATTCCCACACCGCTACATTGGTGTTAGAAGTGGGATTCTGGTGGTGTTGAGTCTGCTTGGGAGGCATCATCAGTGGGTACTTGATCTAGTACCCAGCAGATGCAAGAGAGGCAGGGGGAAGGTCATTCATTTGATGAGATCTATGACTGAGAGGACAGGGGTACCCCCTGGACCTGGATTGGTTTTCAGCGTGAGACTGGAGATGAAGAAGGATGAAGAGGATACTGAAGAGGAAGAGCAGGACCTGAAGAAGATGAAAGTGCCAGAGGACCCCAGTGAGCTTTTGCAGTGGCTGTATGTTAGACAGCAGAAGATGGACCGACAGCAATGGGATGAGGATCGGTAGTGACAGGATGAGGATCAGCGACAACAGGAGGAGGATTGACAGTAACAAGAGGCAAAGTGGGCAGATGCCATCAGAATTATCCAGGCCCTAATTCCAGGACAACTTGATTGGTCAGCACCTAGAGATATAAAACTGACTAAATTGACAGACTCAGATGATATCGAAGCCTATTTGTCAACCTTCGAACATATTACTGAAACATGTACCTGGCCTCGGGACCAATGGATAAGAAGACTAGTGCCATATCTTTCCAGACGTGCCCAATTAGTCTATAGCCAGATGAGTGGACAGAAAGTAGCTAATTACAGCCAAGTAAAAGAGGAAATCTTGCGTCATTATGACATAAATACAGAGACTTACTGATAATGGTTTTGGTCCCGTAACATTTCTTATGCTGATGCCCCCAGAGAGACCTATGAGAAACTGAAGGACTATTGTTGTAAATGGTTGCAACCATCTACTAAAACCGTGGCCTAAATCATTGAACTGATTGTTATTGAACAGTTTGTGCAGATCCTTCCACAGGATGTACAGGTCTGGGTTAGAGAGCACAAGCCAGAGACTGCGGAGAATATCATTAAATTTGCCAAAGATAATTTGGCAGCAAGCCCATCCCAACCAAGAGGACAAAATGTCATTCCCCAGCTTGCAGATGTGGTAAGACCTTTACATTTTACTCCCCAGAGACAGTCCAATTATATAAGAAGGGACAGAGGTGGAAGGATTTCCATGTCAGAAATAATATGTAATGGATGTTTGGGTAAAGGGCACATGGTCAGGAATTGCCTCAATAAATGAACTGAACACACTTATTTATCCTTGGCCAATATAGGATATGTCACCTCTGTGGGTGTTGGACAGTATCAGACATTGGGCCTTTTAGACTCTTGAAGTCATCAGACATTAATGAGAACAGATCTGTTGCCTACTCTGGGCACTTCCCTAGCTGATACTACTGTGATCTGTGTTCATGGGGGTGTACATAAATACCACACTTCTGAGGGAGAGGTAACTGTTAATGGCCAACAACATTGTCTGACTGTGGGTCCTGGTGCCCAGATTGCCAGTACCAGTCATCATAGGGCAGGATTTTCCTAATTTGTCTGCCTTACTTAATAAACATCCATCAGTAGACAAGCTGGTGACTGTTACTACCAGGTCCCAAGCCAAGATGGCCCATTTACCTAGCATATTTCCATTTGAAGAGGAGTTATTTGATACCCCAGGGAAAAACAGAAAGACCCATAAGCAGAGAAGAGAGAAGAGAGAAGAAAAACTGGCTGGAGGCTTAACATGCTATTACCCTTGAGGTGGTGCCTGGGTTGCCCAGCAATGATATCAAGAATGAACAATTGTCTGACAAATCATTAAAGTCTTATTTTTAACAGGTGCAAGAGCCAATGGCAAAAAAGGACTATCACATTTTGTATTAAAAAAGGGCTTACTGAATAGGAACTGTGTGAATCTAGTAACCCAAATATGTGTAAAACAATTGATGGTGCCCACTATGTGCAGGCAAAAGTTAATGGAGTCAGCTGATGACATATCCATGGCAGGCCACAAAGGGAGGGATCAAACCCTAGGGAGGTTAACCCTTAGATTCTTCTGGCCAGGCATCCACGAGGATGTTGCCATGTATTGTCATGCTTGTCCTGAATGTCTGTTAGTTGCTCCAGGTGGGAAGTCAGACAAGGTTCCCCTACAACCTATCCCCTATGTCACAACGCTCTTTGAATGTGTTGCAATGGCTATTGTTGGGCCCCTGACTACTAGTTCAAAAAGGGAATCAATTCAGGGTTATCATTTCTGGCAACCTAAAGGTGTCTAAGCAGAGTACAAAGGCTGCAGCGAGGGTTTGTGGTATGCTGAGGTGCAAAGGCAGAGGTAACACTAGCAGAAGGAGGGAGGTGGTGATTCCACTCTATAAAACACTAGTGAGGCTTCACATGGAATACTGTGTACAATTCTGGAGGCCACATTTTTTAAAAGGACATAGATTGAGCGGAGGCAGTCCAGAGAAGGGTGACAATGATGGTACAGGGCTTGCATTAGAAAACATATGAGGAGAGATTAAAGGGTCTCAATATGTACTCACTGGAATAAAGGAGGGAACAGGGTGACATGATAGAGACCTTTAGGTTCCTTAAGGGCATAAACAAGGTGCAAAGGGGCAACATCTTTCAATATAGGAGTAGTACAATAATGAGAGGGGCATGATATGAGATTGGAAGTGGGCAGGATAATGGGAAATGTGAAGAAGTTTTTCTTCATGGAAAGTGTGGTGGACACATGGAACAGTCTGCCAGTGGGGGGGGGTTCAAACATGCATGGGACAAGCATAAAGGAATCTGTATGGTAGGAAGGAAAGGAGAAGGTCACTGACCAAGTAGGGTCAGAGGCCACAAAAAAGGATAGGCTTGCAGGCAGACTAGATGGGCCTAACGGTCCTAATCTGCCAACAATTTCTATGTTTCTGTCACAGATTAAGATCAATACATGCTTATCCCTGTTGCTGACTGAATTTAATTTTAATGGGAAATAGGTGCCTGAAAGACACTGAGAAGATTTAAAAAGATCTTAAGAAATCTACATGTTATTCTTTATTCCTTCCTAAGCTAAAATGTATAATGTAGTTGATCCAAAATATTGCTAAAAGAGAAGCATAGTAATTTTACTTATTGAATATCAGGGTGATGACTGATTGATGGCACGGGTGGAGCAAGATGGCGGCAGCAAGCCAGAAGTGAGGAGAGCAAGGAGTGTGGAACATGGCAAACCCCTTCTAATTCTGTGCTGTATTTGATTAAACAAGTTTATTTAGCGGGTTAACTGTAAAATGATGTTGATGAAGTATACTTACAGCTGAATTCGCCAAGGCTCCTTCATGCTATAAACTTAGTTTGTAACGAGCACCTCGAGCCGGTGAGAAGAATGCTGAGCAGAGGTAAAGCGCTTGATTGGAGATACCTGCAGATCTAAGGAAGTGTATTCAAGAAATATGGAAAAGAAGTGATATTCTACGAGGACACACTGCACTTCATAAGGTAGAAATAAAGCCAGCCAGACACTATGAACTTTGAATGAAAATGGGTGAAACCATGAAATCAGGAATGGTTATATTGTGTTGCCTGCTTGCCTTTTCCCTCTCTGCAGTGTGATGACTGTTTGTGAAATTTTTTCCTGCTGAAGTCTCATCAAAGGTCACCATGTAGTGGAAATAAGAGCAGGTGAATGGAATGAAAATGGGACTGATAAGAAAGTGCTGCTTGCTATCCCTTTCCCTTCCTAAAGCATGAGCGTATTTTTTTACTAGGGATCTGATCTTGTGTAGTATTGGGTAATAAGAGATACATGGCTAGACTTATAAATGGGAGCAGTTTTTGAACTGAAGCTTGAATTTATGAGACTGTGTTCTTTCAGGACTGGCTTTTTCCGTAACACAGTAGAACAGCCGGAATGGAGAAGTGACAGAAGCTTTAAAGTAATAAAAGTGACGTGTGAGTTAAGGCAGCAGATTAACAGGATTAAACATCAGGAAACTAACTAAAAAGTTACAGAGATTCAGGAACCTGGCTGAAAAGGGGGTCATTTAAATCCATTGTCAGAAGCTGTGAAAGGGGCAGCACAGCTCTGTAAAATGGCAGAAACCACGTGAACAAGTGGATCTCCAGAACAGATAATTAAGCTAACTACTTAACAGAGGGGAATGGCAGCTCTGTAAGTCAGTACATTGGGGGACTGCATGAACACTTATCAGTAAACACTCTAGGTAAACAAGCTAATAAAAACAACTATTGGCTGAAAACTGAAAGGTGGCTGTTTAAAGTAGAGCAATTATTTTGAATGCTGTGAATGCAAATTATTGGAACTACAGATTAAAGACAGAGACTCCTCAATCAATATATGGCGGTTCTATAAACCAGTACAAAAGGGCATGAACCAATGCTATAAAAACTAAAATACAGAATGAATAATAAAGAAATAAAAGACCTAAAAGATTTCTTTAAGAAAATTCCAGTTAAAAAGAGTAAAATAGAAGGAACTGCGAAATCTAGAAGAAGTCTGACAAGGAAAGTATATGGTCTGAATGCTCCATTAAAAGCAGAAGAAAGTGGAATAAGGAAAAGAAACTTGCATTAAGAAGATGAAGAAATAGAAGAAAACGTTGAAAATCAAACCAAACAAGGAGCTGCTCAAAGTGAAATAAATGTAACAAATCAGATGGAAAGAGGAAATAGGAAAACTACAAGAAACACAGAGCTGGATTCTGAACAGAAAAAGGAAAAAAGTAAAAAAAAGACAATAATATGAATACGCACAACCAAGTAAACACAACCACATTACATATTCCAGAAGGCTTTGAGTTTACATATATACACAGTACAGATCTGGGGGCAATTCCCAAAGATAAACTGAGGATGCAAACAGAAAATATTAGGAAGTGAGATGAAGAATCACAAATTACAGAAAGTGAAGCCACAGAACAAAAGGATTATAGTCAACTAACAATGGAACTAAAAAATGGCTTTGCTTGGATCTATGTGAAAATTGAAAAATAATGGGCAAAATAGGAAAATTGATAAAATAATGGGCAAAATAGGAGAAGTGAAAAGTGAAATTAAATAAATAAACAAAAGGATGAATGAACTACAAAGAAGAATTTTAGACGTAGAAGATCTTCTGCCTCAGATGGAACCTAAAATATCAGACCATACAAGAGATATATTAGAACTTGAAGCAAAACATTGAAGACTTTGAATGGAGATCAAGAAGGAATAATTTAAAATTCTTGAATATACCGGAAGGAGTGGAAAATCAAGATATACAAAAGTTCATGGGAGAATAGTTAAATAAGAATCTTAAACAAGAATTGGAAGACCATGCAGTTGAAATAGATTGAGCCCATAGAACACTGGGAAAAATGTCATTTACACCACAGAAATATCCAATGGTGGTTTATGTGAGATTCCTTAGATTCCAGGATAGAGAAAAAGTGTTGTTCTTCACAAAAAAAGCATGGACTAGTAATAAATGGAAGACAAATATTGACTTTCCTGGATGTGAGATTAAATTTTATATAAAAAAAGAACATTTAATTCTTTAAAAACAGCATTGTGGGAAAAACATATTACATTTCAACACTCATTTCCAAATACATTAAGGATTTTTTTTCAAGGAAAATATAATAACTTTGAAACAATTGAAGAAGCAGAGATCTTTATGAAAGAAGCATTTGGAATTTCAGTTCACAGAAATTCTCAACAGAATGGACATAAAAAAAAATCTGAAAAAACATCTGAAAAAAAAAAACAAGCAACTGTTTCTCCAGATGGATTTATATTGACCCCAAACTGTGGTTGACATAAATCCATTGCAGTAATGTCGGTCGACAAACTATTTGTTGAACCGGCATTGTAAAGCCGCGAAAAAAATATGCTTTTTGAAACACATGCTTTTGTTTTATACATGTTGATACTGCAAAGTTTAATTATTTTTTATTTTTCCTCTTTACAGGGTTTGTTGAACCCCTTGAGATGGATTTCCATGCTTTAATTGCAATAGCCTTTTGAAATATACCTTAGCTGCTACTAGTAGTTTTTAATCCTTAATCATTAGTATTCCATTGATAAACAATTGAGGTTTTCTGATAGGAACTGTGTGGTATTTATAGTTGTATTTATATAAGTGGTCATTTTGTAAGTTATTCACTGTCACTTTAAGAGCTTTTGCTTAAAAAAGGGAGCTACTGATCTGTATGCAGGACCTTCTGATGATGTAACGTTTGTTACGAAACCAGTCGAGGACCTGTTGCTGAGGGTAGCACCCATGTAGAGTGCTGATTATTGAGCACTGCACTTTTGAGTGACTCAATAATAGCGCTCTACAAGAGTGCGAGTGGTGCAATACAGCGCTACATCCTGTATAGCGAGTACAGCAAGGAGCTATACTCACTATTGCAGGATATAGTATCTTTTGAGGACGATTCCACTGAGCTGCTTGCAGAGCATAGTGGTGTACACCACCTCTTGCAATGCAAGCAGCCCCGGGTTCAGGTCTGGCTAGAGGTAGAAAACTTTTTCTTTGTTTTAAATCCAATAACTTGCCCCATGGTCCGCATCCCCCTTACAGTTGATTATTTAAGCTTGGGGGGTGTGGGGGGCTTTCCCCCCTCATAAAATAAATATTTATTTGTGCTTTGGTTAAGTATTGTAGCGACAGTCGCTGTTTGCGATGATTGGTACAATATCCATCGCCCTTTTGATGACAGGCTCAAGTTTCTTCGCTGTATGTGATAGGCGGTCTTTCAGACTCGCCTTTATCACATAAAACCATTGCTGAGCTGTGCCTTCGGTGTTTGTTTTTATTTGCTATTGAAGAGTTCTAATAAAATACTTTTTGCACCTTATTGCACCGTTTTTGGTAGTGCTGGTAATTGCTGTTCATATGATATCTATATACTCCATCTTTGTTTTTATTTTATTGAGGAGCTGTATGGAACGAAGAAAAAGGACATTTTGAATTAACTACAATTTTGTGTTATATCTTAATATGATCCTACCTATGAAACAATTATTTGCACACTTGCAGACTTGTATACGCTTGCTAGAATATGGGTTATGCATGAACTGGTTCCGCCAGTTTTGGACTACAATGGCCTGTTTATTTCTTTTTATTTACCAACTGAGTATTCTCTTATTGTTTCAACTTATTGAAATGAAGCATATATGTATAAAAAAAAACACTGAAAATCAGTAAAAATAAAGGTGAAAAAGAATATGGCTGTGGCACTGATCTTTACTGTAATCATGCCTGCAAAAGAAACTGTACAGTTGTCCATGGGAGGAGGGTGAGGTATATCAATACCACAGTTCTACAAATGAAGAGTGTAGCACCAAAGCAGCTTTTTGGGGAGAGTGAAGATGAAGCTATTGAAGTGGAACTACTGGAGGTGCAGGGAACAGGAGCAGAGTTAGAAAAGGTAGATAAAGAAGCAGTAACAGTTTTAACCAATCATAAAGCACAGTGCCCTTCTGGTCAATGAACGGAATGATGTTGACTATAGAAAAAGCAGCCCAAGCGCAAAGTATCATCATGCCCCAAACATGTTGGCTCTGTTTTGCCAATGTGCTGTATTCAAATGGCAACATGTAAATATACCCATTCCCAATTCCAAGCACTAAGTGCCCAGAACCAGCTAAAAAACAGACACAACCCCAATCAGTTGTTAATTTGACCTCTCCCCCAGATTGTTATTCACTTTGAAATTACATCTGTGATCAATTTGTTGAATCTTCACCACTGCATTATTCAAACAACACACTTAAAGCTTTAGGTCCCTAAAACCACTCAACCACCACCTCTCTCCTATGGCTCACAGATTCCATCCTAACTTAGATGGACAATGGACAAATTACCTCTGCCATTTTTGTTGACCTGGCCAAGGCGTTCGACACTGTCTCTCACTCCCTTTTATCCTCGAACCACTCATGGAAGCTGGCCTACTCCCTCTGCCACAAATTGGTTCAAGGCCTACCTTATTGGCAGAATCCAATCAGTTAAGATTTTGGACACCACTTCCCCTTCCCTCCTGATTAGCACTGGAGTCCCCCCAGGGCTCGGTATTAGGTCCCCTCCTATTCTCCATCTTCTTAAATTACCTTCCCCTCTGTTTGCTCCCCATCCTTTGCTATACATATGTATACTGATGATACAGTCCTGTATGCATCTGGCTCCTGTCCTAATGAGGGTACAACCAGCTTACAGCAAGACTTTTACAAGGTTCAGCTCTGGTTTGCTAACCATCAGCTTTTCCTCAATGCCAAGAAGATTGTCTCCATGACCTTTGGCACAAGGCAGAGACTCTCTAGGCTTCCCTCCCTACCCACTTTCCACACCATTGATGGGACTTTACTTGAGGACACATCCTCCTTCAGGTACTTAGGTGTTTGGTTGGATCAACACCTAAACTTCTCTGGACATATTGACGCCATCCAGAAAAAACTGCGCCCCAAGCTTGGTGCTCTGTTCAGGAACTGTAGTTGCATCCCTCCTACAGCTAGGCGTGAACTTGTTCAGAAGATGATACTGCCCATTTTTGACTACTGTGATGTAGTCTATGGTGCCTCCCCTAAGCTCTCCCTGACCAGTCTGGACGCCCTCTTCAATTCTTTCTGCCGCTTTGCCTTGGATGCCCCCCCTCTCGCACCCATCACTGCGATCTTTATTGTGCCCTATCCTTTTCATCTCTTGCAAATAGGCGACTCTCCCACTGTGCTAAATTCACCTCCAAGCACTGGTTGGGTGAGCTCCCTTCCTATCTCACCTCCTCCTTTATAACACCCCTCCACCCTCCCATTCTCTTAGATCGTCTGATTCTTGTACCGTAGTTGTCCCCCTCAGATCCACCCAAATTGGCCAATCAGGTTTCTGTCACTGCCTCCCAAAAATTTGGAATTCTCTCCCACCTCAAATCTGGAACTCACCCTCCACCTACTCCATCAGTTCTGCCCTCAATAATTACCTTGCACCTAGCTGCTCCTGCCATGTCCCTATCTAATTCCCTCCTCTAAGCCCTGGACAAACCCTACTTCTTTACCATCACCTTCACTTACCACCCCAAGGGTCTTGTATCTCTGATCTACTACCTTGCACCACGATCCTAAAGGGGTCTCTCTGGTACACTGAATTATCCTGTTCTCTCTGGTCCCACCAGTCCCATTGCAGGGTTCCTTGTACCCTGAGGGAGAATCCAGAGACATGATTCTTCCCCTCTTCCCACCTCACCTCTCCCTCACCTTCCCCCTTTTTTTTCATGTAAGCACTTGCTTACTTATTATCCTGGCACTTATTATCTCTAGCATCCCCTCATCAGCCAAATGAAGCTGACTCTTTGGGGCAGTAAGCTACAAGAAGCTGTTTCAAGTAATCAGGGCCAAGTCCATGTAGGGCTTTATATGTCAGTAATCCGACTTTGAAGGTGATCCACCACCGAATCAGCAGCCAGTGCAGATCACACAGCACCAGTGTAATATGGGAGGACCAAGAAGT
Organism: Neoceratodus forsteri; assembly: GCA_016271365.2. Taxonomy (NCBI): domain Eukaryota; kingdom Metazoa; phylum Chordata; order Ceratodontiformes; family Ceratodontidae; genus Neoceratodus; species Neoceratodus forsteri. The sequence goes on along the minus strand of CM028133.1, from coordinate 588,875,359 downwards.
CCCCATCAACAACCGTGCCACAGAGTTCTGAACTAGCTGTAGGTGACGGATATCAACCCCCAATAGCCCTAAGTACAGGGAGTTGCAATAGTCAAGGCATGAGGTGATAAAAGCATGGATCAGTGTGGGAAGGTCATCGGACAGAACAAGGTGCTTAATCCAGGTGATGTTCCTAAGATGGTAGAAGGATGACTTGACAACTGCTGACACCTGAGATTGCAGTGTCAGACCATCATCAAGCACCACCCCCGGGTTCCATACCCATTTGGTGGTAAGGATCTGGGAGCCCTCCAGAAAAAGTCCAGAGGGCTGACCAGCCTTCAACCCCTCTATCTAGTGACCCAGATCCACGACCTTCACCTCAGTCTTTCCTGCGTTCAGCTTTAGCCAGCTGGAATTCATCCAATCCTGGATGTCAGTGAGGCAGTTGTTAAATATCAAGACAGCACTATCCTGGTCAGGTGCAAAAGACAGGTAGAGCTGGGTATCATCAGCATAGCAGTGAAACCTCAGCCCAAAATGTCTTACAATATCTCCAAGGGGCAGCATATACACCGCAAACAACATGGGGGACAGCACCGAGCCCTAAGGAACCCCACATGGCAGAGAGAGAGGGTCAGAGGAATAAATCTCAGACACCACTCTCTGAGTTCTGCCAGTGAGGAAGGATTTAAACCACCTGAGGACTGTACAATCTCATGAGATGTGTTGCATTCTAGGAAACAGCAACAGAGACTGAAAAACCTATCTTTTTGATTTTTCAGCTTTAGGGCACCTTTAAAGTTCAGTGACCACAAAAACATTGCCTGCAGCCAGAAGCCATATTGGATCCTACCAGAACCATAGTTAGTGCCACCTTTCTCATGCACAGTAGATGAGTGAGCAGCACTGGTTTAAGTGGTGCTGCTGCCTGACATGGGGGGAATAATATAGTGGTTCTAGGTAGACCAGCAATGTTCACCCCCACACACAGGTAGCTGTGACAGCTGTTGTTGTTTGTTGTTCATATGACAAGGACATGGAGACTGCTTGGTTTTTCAGTCATGTTGGATTATTTCTATTTCATTCTTGTGTTGGGGAAGTGTAAATGTAACTGGCTGCACTTGAAGAAAGGGAGGAAGCCAGTGTGCTTCTAGATTAGTCAGGGTGGTGTCAGATGGGTTGCATGTGAGGCAGCTGCCTGAATCATGGCGCCATCCGAAACGGCGATGGGATATGGGTGAAAGCCCAAAAGGCAAGGGGGCAGGGAGGGCGACCGGATGTGGTGTGGTGGGCGAGCACAGAGACCGTAGCTGGGGGCGAGGGATGTAGAGGGTGGCATTGTGTTTAGCTGCCGAGATGCCCTGTGGCATTGGGGGTTGGCCTCCTCTTGCGGTGCTCGGGTTCTGGGTTCAGGTTTGGGTCCGGACGCTACTATGCTTTTCTTGTGCCCGGCCCAAAATCTTATTTTTTTTGCCTTTGCACCCCCCAACATGCACCCCCCTGGAGTTGAGAATCCTTAAGTAGGGAGGTGTGGGGGGGCAAACCCCCCCCCCGCATGGGAGGCGTTGGGGTGGTGCAGCCCCTCCCCCCAGAAAGCAAGTATTTTTAGTCCCTGGTGCCGGTTTTACATGTGCTGGGGTTGTCAGGGTGGTGAAATTGTTTTTGCTGCCCTGATGTCACTCTTCTGTGAGTCATCCTTTCACAGGAGCTGACATCACATAGAACTGACACATGCACTGAAAGACTGAAAGACCCACAAAACCTATTAGGAGGAGCAGAAGTGAAACCAGTGGACATTAGTGAACTAGTGAAGCAGTTGTTTTTTTTTTGGGGGGGTGCTGTACAATCACACATCCAGATCACACATCCACCCCTAGTCCTCACAGACCCATAACTACCAGGTCCCATGATGAGCATGTTTACCACCACAAGTTGTAGAAGCTATACTTGGAACCAGCAAAGCTAGAACCGTTATCTGCACCTTTCCTCAATCCTTTTCTCCCTCTCTTCATTTCTTCATGTTTTCTACACTACAAATGAGATGACACTACAAATAGGATGTAACAGCTGGACACAGCAAGATAATGCATGTATGGTGACTCACTTGCCCCTACAATACTTACTATGTCAAGGATTAGATGATCATGTGTGGTGTGACATGTAGTAAGAGAGACATGAGACCACACCTTCAGCCCATGACTGGTCCTACTCACAGACCCTACTAGGAGACACTAAAGGCATGTTTACACAAGAGGGAGCAGTACATTGTACATTGACCACTCGCCCACTCCTCTGTCTGCACCACCACCACCACTGCGAGTTTACACTGCAGCATATTGTGGCACTCTGCATCAGTGCTGCCTCTCTTCTGGCATTTTGGCAGCACTTCTCCTTGGCCAGAGAAGAGAGGAGGAAATCAGGACACACCATACAGGAGCTTAAGGTATGGGGGGGGTTGCGGATTCCACTATACTAAAGGGCAATTTACACTTGGGAGCAACAGTTCACCCATGGTGGCGCAACATGAATCTGGTTCCTGTAAATTAGAGTGCCAGAAACATGTTGGTAGAGAGGCATGTTTACAGGACAGCAAAAAATACATGCATTGGCGCATGAACCCTCAAAACACTGATCACTCTGCACCACACTGGAGTGCATCACAACCACCTGCAATACTTCCCATTGTGTTGACACTGTCTGACCTGCACAGATACAGCTCATTTGCTCCTCTTGCAATGGCACAGACTAAACAGTGTAAATGGGCCTTAAGCTGAAAAGTCTCAATGTGACAGCAGCCCCCATTTCACATCCAGTCACTAATCTTTGTAGTAATTGACTGGCACCTGACTGTCTCACACACAGTGAAGAAAACTGAAAGATGAAATCTGTACCCTGCACCCCCAGAAGTTATTAAAATAAAAAGGAACTGTTAAATAAAACCCTTAAACACCCCTCCGCCGTATCCCAGTTCCATGCAGGTTGGACCCATTGTCACTGCAGTGCTACCATACAGGCTGCAGCTGCAGTATACACACATTGCCCTGGCTTCTCTCTGCAGCATAGTATGAAATCAGTGGCCTGACCTACACAGAAACTACAGTTAACTGCTGTCAGTCTGTGATGTGTGGAAGTATTACATTTTGCTTCTGACAAGATAAATGGAAAACATTAAAATCTTGGTCCAGATCAAAAAAGTCTGTTGTTCTTGGCAAATGATTTATTAAAGAAGGCAACTCAGTAATGCAGAACTGATGGACTTTAAAGAAGTACAAAACTGGCTTAAAACAAATAGGGTCCTGTTACATGAGAAAGAACCAAATACTATATTATGTATTGCAAGGGTCAGGGTAAATATGCTAAAAAATAAATGATTTTAAATTTTTTATTCCACAAGTTTTGGATGGAAATGGTGCACTAAACAAGTATCTTGTTTTCAGGTGCATAGTGGGTGCACAGGGTGGTCAAATGACTTGCTCAGGATCACATAATATGCAAGTGGAGGTTGTGGGAATCAATCTTAGGTCTGCTAGAGATACCAAAGTCAGCTTATTTACTCCTATACTACCGCTATGGGAGATGAGGCACAGATTACAGAAAATATGGAAAAGGGAGATCAATGAGCTAAACTTATGGCTATGAGCTTTGTGCCTAGAAAAAGGTCACCACTATATCGGGGATTGGAGTGATTTTTGGGACCTCCACCTCACCAGAGAAGGGGCAAGAGCCCTCAGGCAGAAAATCGATGTCTTTGTAGGGAGTTTAAACTAGTGGATGGGGACACAGTGGCTATACCAGACCTGGAAAACAGAGTCCAGGACTACTCTCCCCACACCACTAACAAAAAACACTTGGCAAAAACAAAATACAAGGATACCAAAAAAAACTGTAAAGTAAACAAAGATGACACAAAACTAGGCAGGCAGATATGGAGGGCAGTGGTAGTAAATGCACATAGTCTACCTAATAAATTGGCTGAGCTACAGTAACAGCCTTAACTACAGATGAAAAACTGGACAGGATAGCAATAACAGAAACATGGTTTAATGATAACCATGAATGGGACATCACCATTTCAGGTTTTAATCTCTTTAGAAGAGACAGGAAGGGAAAAAAGGGTTGGGAGGTAGCACTGTACATAAGGGAGGGAATAAAAGTGACTGAAGTCTGGGAAGCACAAACAGGGCCAGAGATCCTATGGATCATGATCGAGAAAGGCAAAGGCTCAGTCACACAGGTTGGAGTAGCCTCCAAGCCTCAAGCACGTGACACAGATGAAGACAAAAGACTACTTGGAAACATAACCAGCATGACCTACAAGGGGAACGTGATCTTGGTGTGAGATTTCAACTTGCCAGATGTAAATTAGAAATCCCTCACAGCCACTTCAGCCAGAAGTAGAGACAGTATCAGAACAAGGAGAGATGTTGAACTTGAGCAACTTGTTGCTGACCCCACAAGGGGGAATACTATCCTGGATTTAGTCCTAATAAAGGGGACCAAGGTTACTGGGGTTGAGGTCTGGAGTCATCTGGGGTCAAGCGACCACAAAACTGTTTGGCTTGACATCACAGTAAAGGAGGACCATAGCCACTCAAGAACCAGGGTCTACGATTTCAGGAAGGCAGACTTCACACAAATGAAGAGTAGCCTCAAGAATGCTCTGGAAGGAAAAACCACCAGGGGGAGTGGAGGAGAGTTGGAGCCATCTAAAGGAGGCATTAAACAAGGCAGCAGAATGATGCACAATAACAGTCAGCAAGACAAACAGGAGAAGAAACCCAATTTGGTTCACAAAGGAAGTACAAGGAGTAATAAGGGAAAAGAAAAATGCATTTAACAGATACAAAGCCACTTTGAATTTCTCTCTTTGGAACTTGTGGAAAAATTGGGGGTAATTGTCTATTCTGTAGCTGGGGGAGGACAATGTAGACTATAAGCGTTGATGTTAAATGAACATCATTTACTGCATATTTTTTGCTTGGGAATTCCAGTCCCCTTATTATTCCCTTGGCTATATGTAATTCTTGTAATTTAATATCTAAGGTTAGTTAAACTTTTACTTCCCCCTATGTAGCAACTAATGGGGAGGCGTCTATCCAATTTCCTTTGTAAGTATGCAATGCTTTCAGAATTTAGCATTGTGCTATCCTCCTGTGTATGCTTTTTTGTATGAATGATGCAAAATGGATAAATAAAAAAAAAAAAAGATGAGGATATGGATCTGTATAAAGAAGCCAGTAAAGAAATCAGGACAGACAAGGCACAAGCCAAGGAAAATATTGTGCAAGACATCTCGGGAGGTACAATGAAATTCTTCAGGTATATTAGTGATGGAAAAAAAATAAAGGAGGATTAGTCAGGCTAAAATCAGAGGGTGGGAAGATGATGATAGACGAGGACCTCAACAAAGCAGAAGCACTGAACAAATACTTCTGCTCAGTCTTTACAAATGAGGCAGAGGGAGATGGTCCAAATTTGATAACTGAAACCAGGTAGGGTGGGGGTGTTGACTTAAGCCCTTTCTCAGTGGAAAGAGTTATGAAAGAACTGACAAAGCTAAAAACAGACAAGGCCATGGGTCCAGATGGGGTCCATCCAAGGATATTAAGAGAACGAAAAGAGGAGCTGGCGGCACCTCTGATGGATCTCTTTAACAAGTCTCTAGAAGAAGGGATAGTTCCAGAGGACTAGAGGAGGGCAAAAGTGGTCCCTATTCTTAAGGGGGGGGCAAGGAGGAGTCAAGAAACTACTGGCTGGTCAGTCTGACTTCTGTGGTGGGTAAACTGATGGAATCCCTGGTAAAGGAGAGGATTATGGAGTTCCTGGAGGTCAGCGGGCAGCAAGACTCCAGGTAGCATTGGTTCACAACAGGCAGATCCTGCCAGACCAATCTGATGCAGTTTTTTGAATGGGTCACAAGGACAGTGGACCAGGGAGGAGTTGTAGACATAGTCTACTTGAACTTTAGCAAGGCCTTTGACTCGGTTCCCCATAGAAGGCTGCTGAAGAAGCGAAGGAAGATGGGAATCAGAGAAACAATAATATCATGGGTAGAGACCCATGCAATTCACAAATGTGAAATAGCACAAAATAAAACGAAATCTGCACCATAAAACGAAATCCACAGTATAAAACGAAATAAAATGAAAGGTGAAGAAATTAAACTTTTTACTCAGTTTGTGCCCATTAATGATCAAGAACTGCAGTAAAACCTCAGTGAAAAAATTCACAGTCCCCTCCTAACAAACACCTAGCACCTAACAAACAACTCGTTATTATAATTACAGCCCATTGAGAGTTTTTTGTTCCATGCTCTGATGCTGTCAGTGGCTCACTTGAGAGAGCGCTGGTGAGAGTGTGCTATGGGAGGAACACCATGATTGTATGTGACCATGGAGAGCCAGTGGAGGCACAGCCAGAATGTTTGTTGCTTGGTTTTGCCTTTCTGTTCAGAAATGTAAAAAAAAAAATGACAAACTGGGCAAGCAGTGATTAACACAAATCATTACAGCCATTACAGATGTCCTTGATTAAAAAAATGTGTTATTATTGTTGTGTAGCTTTTTTTGTACCTGAAAAGTAACTAAAAAAAATAACAAGAAATAAAATGAAATTCTCGAAAAATAAAACTGGTTGGAAGGTAGAACACAGGAGGTTGTGGTAAATGGAGCTGTATCTAGCGAGAGGGAAGTGACAAGTGGAGTGCCCCAGGGGTCAGTACTGGGGCCACTACTCTTCAACATATTCATTAGTGACATCAAAGAGGAGCTGGAGGGGAGGGTGTGCCTATTTGCAGATGACACAAAACTCTATAATAGGGTTGATACAGTAGAGGGGGTAAATCAAATGAGGGAGGACCACCACAGACTTGAGAATTGGTCTTCTGCATGGCAACTGAAATTTAACACCAAGAAATGTAAGGTCATGCATCTCAAATACTACTTAGAAGAGGAAACATTTACCTCCTTGAGCCAAGTGCATGACTTAGGGGTCATCATTTCAGAAGATCTGAAGGTCGGTAGCCAATGTGGGGAGGCAGCGCTAAAGGCAAACTGTATGCTGGGTTACATAGGTAGGGGCATCACTAGCAGAAGGCGGGAGGTGGTACTGCCACTGTACAGGTCATTGGTGGGGCCACACCTTGAGTATGTGGTCCAGTTCTGGGAGCTGTACATGAGAAAGTATATTGACAGGGTGGAAACAGTCCAGAGGAGGGCAACTAAAATGATACATGTACTCCACGAAAAGAGCTATGAGGACAGTCTCAGGGAGCTCAACAAGTACTCTCTAGAGCAGAGGAAGGATGGGTGGATATGACAGAGACCTTTAAGTACCTCAAAAAGTTAAACAGAGTCCAAGGTAAAGGAGTTGTTCCAGCTAAATACATCCACTAGGACATGAGGTTGTGTTCTTAGGCCTGGGGGGGGACTTTAGGAAAAACAAGCGCAAGTTCTTCTTTACAGAGAGAGTGGTTGCACCATCGAATGGGTTGCCAGAGGAGATGGCGGCAGCCAGGATAGTGAGGGAATTCAAGAATATTTGGGATAAATACAAAGGAATTGTGATAACAAAGACAGGGACATTGTGGGAGGGGTAGTCCAAAACATGGGCAGACTAGATGGATCAGAGGTCCCCATCTGCCGACTCTTTTTATGTTTCTGTGTTTATGTAACTTATTGCAGCTGTAACAATCTATAGGCTACACTGATAATATCAACTAAAGTTGTGTTGACAGCTTTATATACCTAGTGGTGTACATACTTCCTTTGCTGAACACTTCAATGCTATCTCCAAAGGGTACAGTACAGTGTTATACTGGCTTAACAGCTGTTTTACTCCAGAGGCCAGGATTATTATTGTACAACAGAACCATATTTCTGTAGTACACTATGGTTCCATAATTCGTGATCTAGCTCCAGCTACTGTGCTTAAAACACAATATTTGCATTACAGTGAGATTTGCAGATCTGCCTTGTCGGCAGCAAAATAAGACACACCACTGTTACCCTTTCTCATAATTAAATTGGCTTCTTCCAGCATCTAAATATATTTATAATAACTGGTGACCTCCTATAATGACTGGATATCGACTCCTGATAAAATGCTATAATAACTCACTGAATTCTATAATAACTCATTAGCTGGTGATTATGTTGTTTTCTTCCTAGCAATTGAAGTGCAAAGAAAACACACTATTTCTGTGACTAGGACAGCTGCTCAGAGACACTCTTGCTCACACAAATACAGCTTACAGTTATTGTCTCTGTCAAACCTTGCACCAATTATATAAAATAATGCCTGTGCAAGGTTTGTGTTATAAGGATTTTTCACACACTTTCGGTGTGTAATAATCTTATAAACCCCTCAAGCTTTGTTTTTGGAGTTTAAGGATTATCACACACCTGGGGAGGTGAAAAATTCTCATGACTTATATCTGCACAGGCATTATTCTCTTTGTAACATTACCTGCTCGGTGCACACAATTCTGCAGCATGTTACTCCTGGTTGTTTATTTTCCCATCTGGTACTAGACACAAGAAATTGGAAACGTTGGTGCTCAGAGGCTAACATGTTAAAAATTCTGCTCATTAAGTCCTCTATGGGACTTAATACATTTGCTCCAGTTCTACTTGAACTCCATCCCTGTTCACATTAGGTCAACCATCTCAAATGCTGACTTCAAAACAAAGCTCAGAATTGCTAGTGCATGAATGCTACTAATAAATGCTTTAACTAATTATAGGTACCATACGTAGCATCCACTGTATTATATGTAGTTATACTCTGGGCATAACAATCCTAAATCCAGCTTGGCCAGCTAAAGTCTATACCCATGGAACTGTCCCACCCATCCTAACCACATCAGTAAAAAGCAAAAATAATTACACCTACACAGCTTTGAAATGTAGAAATAAAACACCAAATTGCTTCCTCCTTCTTTGACACTTTTCTCCTTTCCAGATGAACCAGCTCTCTCCTGTGCCTAGCATCATCCAACCTGCCCAGTACAATAGTACAAGCCACTGTACAGGTTAATGTAAAAAATGTTAAGGCGCCCCCCCCCCACTCACACATGATGACAGAAGCCACAGTGAGGCCAACACCAGTCTCTCTTTCCAATCCAATGTTGCTCTCTTTCTTCCAACTTGACAAAGTACTTAGGCTGTGGTCAGTGTCTGGTGTTTTCTCTTCACTTCCATGCTCCTCTCACCTCCTCCCCATGGGAACCATAGCGCACAGCTATTTCCCAAGCTCAGGCCACACCATCAAAAACTCAGCATGAAATGTGGCAAAACAAAAACCATGGCACTCTTTTCTCCAGTTGTCACACCCCACCCCACCCCACCCACCCTCACTTAGCAGAATCCAAGTTTCTGTCTTCATTCACTTATGAGTCTCTCTTTCTCTGCTGCCCAGTGGCACAGACTATGGGTCTCCATCCTTGCTTGCCCAACCACACTTACTATACAGTAACTCTTGCCACAATTTTGCAATGGAATTCATTCAATATGGTACTTTTCTGTTCCACCAGCAGGTATGGCATTTGAAAAATAAAACCTTTGTTCACTTAGTAAAAAGCCTTTTATAAAACTACACCCAAATTAAATAAAAATACTGCTAGACTGCTGAATAAAATTACTGTACAGCTGGACTGATAGGGCTTCCAGTGATGGCTGGGAGGAGGGAAGAGGGGGACTATTCTCTTATACTGTATGTGCAAGGTTGCAATCAGCCCCATAACAAAAAAAATTACAATTGTTAATTTAATAGTATTTATTTTTCTCATGGGTCCATTTTATAACCATAGTAATGTGTGGTTAAAGTCACTCAGCTTTCAGCCTTATAACTCATCACATGAGGCAAGAGCAAATCTCTCAATAACCCACACCCTATTGTGCCTTATTGCTTTAGTATATTATATGTAAGTCTGTATCATACTTTGTTCAAATGTATGAATGTCTGCACCTGGATCACTCCTATAAAGTGACCTGGCCTCCATGTACTTACCTAGCATTTAAATGAAATAAAAAAAAACATAAATCTTCTTTAGTGGGGAACTACTTCTAGCCAGTTAGAACCTCAAATTCAAGTTTAATTTTTAATCCAAGAATTTATGCTTTTCATATCTAATCATACTTAGAGTACAGCTGCCATGTAAAGCAGTAGAGGCAAAAGTGATCAAGTCTTTTATTTCAAATCTTGGCAAATACATCAAATATACAAGGGAGGTAGATCTTACGTGCTATAGCTACTGAGAAATAGGGGAGAGTCCTAATGCCTGAATAAAGGCTTCAATGCATAATTTACCATGCCCAAATAGGGTTAAGTGAGGTTGAGTAGGCACGTTTATGTTAAACTCCTATTTTCCTCCTCCTACCCTACAGCTCAGTCATCTTTCTAGCTGGGGAATTAAAACTTGGCATACATACCCTCTGTGTCTGAATTAAAAGACTCCGGAAGGTTTTATAAAAAAATATATCAGGTAGAAGTTACTCAGCATACTTACCATAGCTCCAGATCTTCAAGAACATCTTCTCCATTGGGCACCACTCATTGGTCTTAGGCCAGAGATGCTAAGACCCCATGAGAGTAAGTTGTTTAGTCAGGACCCCATCAAATTGTGCTGGCACAGACACATATGCAGCATAGTACATGCCATGTCTAGGAACCATTGACAATGCCATAACTGCCTCAGTTCTGTTAGCAAAGAGAGTAAAAAACCCTTAAGTAAGCATATGCTTGTAGGGGTATGAAAGGAAAGAAAAAAGGATATAGACAGAGAAAAGACAAAAAAAAACTGAATGTAAAAAATTACTAACCTAATAGGAAGGAATGGAAGAGCTTCCCTCCCTGAGACTTAACCCCTTCAAGGGCAGACTGGTTGCATACAAAAAAAATATTGTATAGGAAGTCCTGAGCCAGGGTGTTGCCACTTGATGCAAGGGACTACTTGGCTTAGGGCAGGGTGAATAAGGATGTTTTTTTTTTCTGGATGCCTGTGATTACTTGGCTTTGGGCAGAATGAGTAAGGGGTGCTACTGGATGCCAGGGACTACCTGGCCATGGCAAGGTGAGGGAGGTGGTACTACTGGAAACCAGTCATACCCTGGAACAGGGGTAGAATGATGGAGGTGGTGCCACTGGCTGACAGGGACTGCTTGACTTGAGGCATGGTGAGGGAGGGGTTCCACAGGATGCCAGAGACCTTTGAAGTTGGGGCAGGGTGAGGGAGGGTAGTGTCACTAGATTCCAAGGGGTACTTGGCTTGGGGCAGTGTGAGGGAAGAGGTGAAAAAGGGATCCCATTGACTTCTTGGCATAAGGCAGGGTGTGGAAGGGGGGTGCCACTGGATGCAAGAAACAGCTTGACTGAGAGCAGAGTGAAGGAAGGTGTTGTCCCTGGATGGAAAAAAACAACTACTTGACTATGGACATGGTGATGCCACTAGATGTTAGAAACTACTTGAATTGGTACAGGGTGTTGGGGTGCCACTGAAGCAAAGTAATGCCTTGGATCTGGGGCAGATTGAGGGTAGAATTACCACTTAATGCCAGGAACTGCCTGACTTGGAGTAGGGTGATGGATGGAATGCAATGCCACTGGATGCCAGCGTGTACTTAGCTTAGGAGAGGGTGAAGGAGGGGGTGCCACTGGATGCCAGTACTGTTTGACATTGGGTAGGGAGAAGGAGGGTGGTACCACTGGACACTAGGGACTACTTGGCTTGGGGAAAAGGAGGGGGCTGCCACTGGATGCCAGGGACACCTTGGAACTCTAGCAGGGTGAAACAGGAGGTGTCAGCAGATGCCATGGACCTCTTGACTTGGGCCAGGTTGATGGAGGAGGTACTACTGGCCACTGGATGGCGAGGACTATTTGACTGTGGCAGGGTGAGCAAGAGATTCATGTACTGGATACCAGGGACTACATGGCTCATGGCAGGGTGAGAGATGGGGGAAGTGCCACTGAATACCATGTATACCTTGAAACTGGGGCTAGGTGAAGGTGGGTGGTGCCAGTGAGCAAGAGGGACCACTTGATACAGTGTGGGATCAGGAAATGAAGAGCCTCTGGAGACCTACGACTGCTTGTTATTAAAAGTGGTGGCCTTGTCAATAAAAGTGGCGTGTGTCTGTTACTTACTATCCTTTAAAAAAAAAAGGGAAATTAATTGCAAAAAATTAAAAATAAGTTGATTCAATTTGGGCTGAAGCGTAAAGCCACAAAAGTAATAAAATATGAAGTTTGGGCAATAAAAGTCCCCTCGCTATTTGTGAATGTGCCCTGTTCTTCAGGGTTTAAGTGATTGTTTGATGTGGCACTGCTGTTACCCAAACTTCAGTCCCTTCTCTTAAATGATAGGTAAATGAGAAAACATCCACTTCTTGAAAGACAGTATCAGAGTTAGGGCAAAATGCCAATGCTGCATTACACAATCATTCAGACCCCAAGGAGCATCACACTACACATTCACCAACAGTCAGGAGCCATGTATTACCCTGTCTTTGTATTTCCCTACTTTTGTGGCTTTGAACATTTAACCTTAACTGATGCATATATTTTTTTGGCAAACAAGATATAATAAATGGTGAACTTGATCTGGAACACACAAGCACTGTGTTCATGTCCCTTTTCCAATGGACATTAGAAGTAAAGTACTGAATGCCCAGTACAATAGTACAAGCCACTGTACCAGTGCTTGTGCCGTATAGCAATGCATTTTCACGTTAACTTAACGGCATGCCAAGGCGTTTAAGTAGCACACTTGGAAGTGTGCTCTCCATCAATGCACTGCTCCCTTGAGCAGGCGTGGTGGTCCTGCACCAATGGGTGCAGGAGCTCATGTATGACAGCGGTGTTCCTCTGCTTCAAAGAAAGCACCGCCATACTGAGCACCGCCATGACATCCCTCACATCACCTGCTGCCCCTGGCACCGGCCACGCCACCCCCACCACAGCTTTGGTGCCACAATTTGTTTGCCAACCGGGTGCCCAATCCCCGCTTGGCTCCACGCCCCACCCAAACCATCCTGCTGCCATGCTGGGAGTCACCCCAGCGGGTAAGCGTGCTGCTGTTTTGCCGGCGGGGTGCCCAATCCCCATCGGTTCCTCGCCCCCAGTCATCTTGTGCCATGCTGAGAGCCCACCCAGGTAAGCGATCCCGTCGTCTTTTTTTAACACCTGTAAAATAAAAATGGTCCCACGCCGCGTCTCCCAGCCCCCTCCCACAACCGCACCCACCCAATCCACACCCCACCCCATACTTACCTCCGGACTCGGAGCGGCGATCTTCGATTGGACCGGGAACACGTCTGCACTCTTCAAAGCGACCCACGAACTGAGGAAATGCCCGGTAAGCTGTATAATGGGCTAGATGAGGTTTCAACTCTTGCATATCTCAGTCATTTTGGAATTTGTGCATCGAATTTTCAACATGGGTTTGGAACCTTCTCATGAATAATGTCACTGTCATGGCGATTGTCCAGGCCGGAAGGTGATTGCAGGCACTGCGTGAAATCGCCCTTGACCTCCGAACTAATGCCATGACAGTGACATCGATCGCGCGGAAAAAGTCCCAAAAAACCCATGTTAAGTGGTGCAAAGCTCTAAAAAGAGTCTGTTCTACATTTCATCGTTCTGCCAGTTCCTACACAAACTCGTAAGTTCGTGAATTTTCAATATTTCACTCCAGATTTTCAACATTGCCATTTTATCACACCTTCTTATGAGTTGGATAGCTGTCATTTTTCACATCTCACCCAAAACGTGTTTCCGCCCATGTAGCGCCAATGGCACAGTTGGTGTGCAAAATCAATGTATGGAACACATTAAGAAAATCACAGTGACACTGTTCATGAGCAGAGGTCTTAAAATGGCTATGTTGAAAATTTGGTATAAAAATTCCTAAAAATGACTGTTTTATGACCATGCGTTGCGCAGTTCCTACGCACGCTCGTACGTTTGCGAATTTTCAATATTTGCACTCCAGATTTTCAACATTGCCATTTTACCACACCTCCTTATGAGCACTGCAGCTGTCATTTTTCACATCTTGCCCAAAATGTGTTTCCCCCATGTAGCGCACAATGGCACAGTCGGTGTCGAACTCAGTGTATGGGACACATTAAAGAAAATCACAGTGTCACTGTTCATGAGCAGAGATCTTAAAATGGCTATATTGAAAATTCAGCCAAAAAGTCTACAAATAACTGTTTTACGGGCGTCGTTGTGCAGTTCTATATAACGCTCGTAAGTTTAAATTTCAATATTTTCACTCCAGATTTTCAACATTGCCATTTTACCACACCTCCTTATGAGCAGTATAGCTGTCATTTTTCACATCCTGCCCAAAACGTCTTTCCGCCCATGTAGTGCACAATGGCGCAGTCGGTGAGCGAAATCAATGTAGGGGACACAGTAAGAAAATCACAGTGACACTGTTCATTAGCAGAGGTTTTAAAATGGCAATGTGAAAAATTTGGTGAAAAATTCCTAAAAATGACTGTTTACAAGCGTGTATTTGCACAGTTCCCCATGCGCTGCGTAGGTTTGACGATGTTCAATATTTCCACTCCAGATTTTCAACATTGGCATTTTACCACACTTCCTTATGAGCAGTACAGCTGTCATTTTTCACATCCTGCCCAAAATGTGTTTCCACCTATGTAGCGCACAATGGGGGTAACAAAAAGGTCATGCTGACAATTTATTGTGCAAATACCAGCAATCGCACAGGGCATTAGGGTGAAGCACCATACATGCCAAACACCACTGCAACTACCTGCAAGAGAACTTTCGGCATTGACAAATGCTTGTTATATTGTGTTTTGCAATCCTGCATTTCTGCAGAAAATTCTTTCTTCCACATTCATTTTGTGGTTTAAGCAGTTACTGTAATCTTTGGCAGTCTCGTAGTGTTGCCACAGACAACACCATACACCTGAGGAAAAAAAGGCTTTGGAATTCATGGACAAATGGCCACAAATAAGGTGCACCACCTTTAAAGGTTAATAATATCAACCCAGGAAGCTGTAGGAGTGACTCTTTGTATAAATCCTTTTTTTCATGAAGAAAAATGAATTGTTTGAAATAGTCAAGCATTATTTTGAGTTGTAAATCCCTATTCATTGGTGGTGGAAGCACAGATTTCAGAAAGTTCAGCATACATTTTGGATGAAAAATCATGGACATCCCAGATGGCCATGACAGTTGAAAGGTATGACATATATGATAAACAATGTTTGACTGAAGGATATGTAGAGTGAAGAATGATAAACTACTCTTTCTCATTGTTCATTGTCACAATTACTTATTAATTATTGACCACTTTCTTGGCTATATAAAGCACAAAAAGATGACAATATGATCAGCAAATCTGCACATTAAGCATGGGAGATAAAACACAACAGTTAATGATAATAAGGAGACAAAATATTTAATTGTAATTATTCACAGAGATCTGAGACATGGATTTGTAAAGTCATATCGTAGCTTGAGATAGTCTGTTGATGTTGGATTAATAAGCTCCAATTACAGTAACATGAAAGCAGTAGTGTATTGTAAGATAAAACACTGAAATGGTCTAGTCAGCAGTTAGAATGTAACAAAGCATAATTATGCCTAGGCTTTCTTCCAGTGTGTTTATATCTAAGGGTGGGGGATACCCACTTTAAAATGGCTGGGCACATTTGCCACAGATAATTTTCTTACCTACAAGTCTGAAGAGAGTAGACCTTCTAAATCCATTTGTGTGATTGTATTTCATTATATGAACTGAAGAGACCATACTATGAAGAAAGAATCCAGGCTTCAAAATGGACTCAAAGGAGTTATACCCTGTAATCCAGGTGTCCTTGTGAAGAATAAATGTTGTTCTAATTTGAAACTCATCACTATCTTCCCATTTTGAAAGAAACACAGAATCATTAGATCCCACGCAAAAGAAAAAATTAGGTCGTTCTGCTGCTTCTAGAGAAACCAGAGTGGGGTCTGCAAAGCAAAACAGTACAGCAGAAATTAAGTTTAAAAGTGAATAATGTTCAGATAAAGACAACATGGCATTACTGATATCTGTAGCAAGAATTACTAAGGTTTTTTTTTCTTGTTGATGTTAGATGTTATTTATTTTGGTTTAAAACATATAATTTGATTATCTAAAAACTGGCACTATTCCATGATCATGGCCACCCAAAGACCCAATGGGTAGCGTGTTGTGCTTCTGTGCCAGTGATCTGGGTTTGAGATTGGACTCCTTGAGCTATGTCAGGAGGCCAGGGGCTGGGGTGGTACTGCCAGGTGACTGTGCACCCAGTCAGGGAGGTATGGCACTGTGGTTCTGCCACTGTAGAAACCCTGTGTTGGATCAGGGACCATGCCTCCTCCATAGCTGCATGGCTGCATATATATATATATATATATGTATATATGCACACGAGGCATGATGGGGCACTGCCCAGCATCAGAGAGAGAGATCGAAGGGACTAGGGCAAAGGGACAAAAAACATTAAAAAACTCCATTCCTCCCAAGTCACTTGAATGACAGGCACCAGTACTCTCATATCCTGCTATGTATAGATCTTCATTGGCCTGAATGGTGGGAAGAGCAGCTAATGGGCTGGGAGTTTGCCAGACCTGTCTGAAGACAAGCAAAAGCAAGTCTAGACAGCAAAAAGAAATATAAAAAATAGAAGTCAACACAGTGTTAAAGCACAAAAGAACATTTTAAAAACATCTTATGTTTTTATTGACTTATAACAAAAAATAAGACCCTCCACATCAGGAATGAATTGCAGAATAAGTTGGTATAATGGATCCTTAGCATTTTTTTTCAGCAAACATGTCCCCATTCCTTAACAATGAGTTCTGTGCCAGGTCTTATTGCTTAACTAGCAATGTCATTCATATCATTGGTTTGCATTCTTGAACATCTTGAATATTTTAACTCTGTGCAGTTTTGTCATAAGAGATATACAGTACACATTATACCATACCAGTTATTCACATTGTCCTGTAAAATTGGGGTAATATCAGTGTGGTTCTAATACTACTGGGCTAGTTGAAGCTTATGTCATACCAGTACTATAGAACCACAGCAAAACATTTGTGATTATAGTGACTAACACACAAAAACTTCTATAGTATTACATGACATATTTTGTCCAGTTAACACCATTGTATGAAACATTTGCACATAAATAGTTCTGGGAAATTTCTATGCAGAAAGTGATGCAAAATGTTTTTTTGTGTGTTTTTTGTTTATTCTCTTATACAGCACAAATCAAATTGGTAAGAGAGCTTGTCTAATTACCCTAAAGACTATAAGATTGTAACTGTGGGATTTCGTCTCTTTGGTCATTGTTTTACAGATGCCATGTTGTACTCTTTCTGTAAAATGCCTCTTCACTATGCTCAAGCTGTGTACTCTGAACAAGCATGACAACTGATTGTTTACCATTGCACTTTTTATGGTCTATTGTATCTGCCCCCATTTCACATCACAGAGTTTAAAAATGCTACCAAAAGACTGCTGTACTAGGCCACTGGCTTGCATATTTTGCCTTTAACATTGTCTGCTTTCCTATGGTCTTTTGTACTAAAATTATTGTCACTTTGTACCTGTCATGAACATTTTTAACTTCCTCACAAGTAGTATATTACCATTTGTAACATACTGTAGTAATATCCTTGCTGATCTACATAAAGAAATTAATGCATGAGTAACAACACACAACAAGAAAAAAATACATGCCATAGTAATGTTGTTTCTTCCAGGGGATCCCTCAGTGTGCTTGACTTATGCAGGCTGCACATCTGGATTAAGCTGTCCCAGAGATAGAATGTATGCTAATGAAGGAATGGAATTAGCCAGACAGGTTGTAGTTGAAGACTGCTGCCTATATGTATAGCTGTTAGTCAGATTCATTTTGTAGCCTGAGGGTCAAAAGGACCAGAACTCTAACCCTATTCTAGAACATTGGAAAGAAAAAGGAAAACAATATGCCTACAGGTGAACTATATACACAGTGCTTCACTGTGACACATCACACATGTGGTCCTTCAGCAAGAAATTTGGCCTGTGGCAGGGACTGCAAAACTGTTTACTGTAAGGTTATGTGAGGGGAGGTTGGGTTGGAGGTCAAGCATACTAAGGTATCCCCAGGAAGAAACAACATTACTGTGGTAAGTAACTTTTTCTTCTTGCCCCAGGAATCCCTCAGTATGCTTGATTTATGCAGATTATAAAGCAGTGTTGTTGGGAAAAGGGAACAGAACCTACTTTGGGAAAAGGTTCTGCAGAACTGCAGTGCCAAATCTGGCATCTAACTCTGAACTGTACATCAAAGAAGCAGTACTTTTTGAAGGTGTGTACAGTCTTCCAAGGAGCTGCTTTGTAGATGTCAAACAAGGGTATGTCCCTTGCTGTTGCCACTGAGGCTGCAGTGCTCCTAGTGGAGTGGGCCTTGAGGCCATGAGGAGGTTATCTGCTGGCCCTACTATGGCAGAACTGGATGAAAGAGACTATCCAGTGAGAGAGAGCTATTTTAGATGCTGGTCTGCCTTAGCCCGCCTTGTCATAGGTGAGGATCAGTTGGGTGTGAGAGGACCTGTGCTGCTTGGTGTGCTCTAGGTAGTAGGTCAGTGCCCTTTTGATATCCAGGATGTGGAGCCTGTGCTTACCAGTCCAGGAGTGGTGGATTTGTCTGTAAAAAAGACAGGGAGAGTTATAGGTTGGTTAACGTGGAATTCAGACACTGCTTTGGGAAGAAATTTCCTGTTAGTCCAGAGAACTACTTTACCCTGTGGAAAATTATGTAGCTAGGTTCAGTGCAGAGAGTGTGCAGCTTTGATATCATCCTAGCTGATGTGACAGACACCAGGAATGTTGTTTTCCAGGTGACATACAGTACTTTAAGTCTGCTGTAACCATAGGTTCAAATAGAGATTCCATTAACTTGGCTATACACAAATTTAAGTCCCGGGGGAACAGGTTCCCTGAGTGGGTGTTGAAGATGCAGATGGCCTTTAAATATTTTTTTGAAACTGGGATAAGAAATTACAGTTTTCTCCTTGCCTACTGAAATGTAAACTGAGAGGGCTGCCAGATAGACTTTCAGGGATGAAGCCCTAAGGCCAGTTGCTTATAGGTGAACCAGATTGTCCAGTATAGAGGACAGGCTAGCTTGCAGAAGGCCAATCTGTATGTATTTACACCAGGAGGAGAACCTCTTCCATTTGGAAGAATAGGTCTTTTTGGTTCTTGGTTTCTTGGTGAGTTTAAGAACCCTTAGGACTTCTTCTGAGTACTGTAAGTCTGGGAAGTCTAGCTATTCAAGTACCAGGCCTTGAGGCAAAGTAATCCTATGCTTGGAATTGTTATCCCTGCCTGAGGAATGATCAGGAGACTGTGACTCAATGGTAGGCGAATGGGCCATTTTGCAGACAGGGTGAGGAGTAGAGAGTACCATGGCTGCCTTGCCCAGTCCAGAGCCATCCAGGATAATTGTTGCTGGTTGCCTTCTGAGCTTGAGTAGTACTCTGAGGTTCAGGAGGAGGAAGGATATACAGCAACCTCCCTGTCCAGTTCAGGGACAGGGCATCCTCTGGCATTGAACCCAGTTCTGGAGGCCTGCAACAGTACAGGGGAATCTGATGTTGGTCTTTGGAGGTGAAGAGGTCTATATCTGAGGTGCCCCACCTCCTGAAGACTGTAGCAAGTACTTGTTTATTTAGGGTAGTAGTAGTAAAAAAAAATTTATGCAGGAAAAGCATGTCTTTAGTTCTGCAGACCTAGTTTTCAAGACAGTCCTGTCACTGAAGTTACCTACATACTTAGGACACAGGGTCCACTCATGGTGGCCCTGGCTGATCCAGCTTAGGGAGTCTGCCAGTACATTGTCCTTGCCTGATAAG
The DNA here is from genome assembly GCA_016271365.2 of Neoceratodus forsteri. Taxonomy (NCBI): domain Eukaryota; kingdom Metazoa; phylum Chordata; order Ceratodontiformes; family Ceratodontidae; genus Neoceratodus; species Neoceratodus forsteri. The sequence goes on along the minus strand of CM028133.1, from coordinate 588,855,466 downwards.
TGAACTTTAGTTAGTTGCATGCCCAGGGAGTAAGCCACTGACCAGATCTTCATGGCCTCTATGCAGGCTTTGAGGATCTTGTGCCCCCTTGCTTGTTGATGTAGAAGATGGTGGTAGTGTTTTCTGTCCTGATCTGGACAGATTGATCCTTGAACAGTGGGGAGAAGACTTTCATTGTCAGATACACAGCTCTGAGCTGAAGGAGATTTATGTGACACTTGGACTGTCTGGGAGACCACGCCCCACTTATTGACTGGCCTGCCTGGTGTGCTCACCAGCCTAGCAGGGAGGCATCTGTGGTGAGCACTCTCTAGGTATCCTTCTGTTGGAAGGGGATTCCTTCTTTTACATTGTGCCTGTCTTTCCACCAGTTCAAACCTTGTAGAAGAGTCGTTGTTACTGGTGCAAGCTTTGATAGGGAGTCCCTTCTTTGAGACCAATGAACTCTCAAATGGTATTGAATATCCCTCATCTGAAACCTGGCACCTGAAACTACTACAGGAGTGGAGGCCATGTGTCCCAAGAATCTGAAGAAGTGCCTGAATGACCTTGGTTGGCCAAGGGTAAACAAGCCTGCTAACCTCTGGAGGTTTTCCATCCTGTTTGCTGGGAGGAGGACTTTCCCTTGCTGAGTGTCCAGCTGTACATCAATGAACTCCAGAAGCTGAACTGGCTCTAGCTGGGACTTTTCTTTGTTGATAAGGAAACCCAGAGATTCTAGAGTGATCTGTGTGAGGTGGAGAGAGTCTCTTAGTTTTTGGAGAGACTTCCCTGTTACCAGTCACTTGTCCAGAAAGGAAAAGACGGAGGCGTTGTCTTCTGAGATGGGTTGCAACTACTGCCAGACACTTTGTGAAAACCCTGGGGGCTTAGGGAAGGCCGAATGGGTGTACAGCAAACTGGTAGTGGCCAGAAGGCAGTCAGAATCTGAGGTACTTTCTGTGAGAGGGCCTGATGAGAATGTAGAAGTAGGCATCTCTGAGGTCTGATGGAGCCAGTCTCCCTGCTGCAAGGAAGGAATCACCACAGACAGGGTGACCATCTTGTTCAGGTAACTGAGGTCTAGAATGGGTTGCCAGTCCCCATTTTTATTTTGGGTGAGAAAGTATCTTGAGTAGAGGCCCCTTCCCTACTGGGAGGGGGGCACCTTTTCTGCTAAATTTGCCAAAAGGGGAGCATTGACCTCTGATTTCAACAGAATCTTTTCTGTGGGGGTCAGAGGCTTGAAACCCCTGTGGCACTGCTATGTGGGGAATTTCTTGAACTGCAGGGTAAGCCCTCGACCCACTACCTCCAGCACCCTCTTGTCTGCGGTGATGTGTTGCCACTGATAGAGGAGGTGGATCAGCCTTACCCCCTACTGGCAGAGGGGAGGTGACCTGGGCATACCTATCAGGGGTTTTGCTTGAACTGAGCTTTTGGTAAGGGGTGGGGTCAGTGCGTTTCTGAGCTTTTCTACCCCTTCCTTTAAAGTATCCTGTCATCTGGGAGTAATCCATAGGCATGGGCACAGGGTAGAAGGCCCTAGGATAGTAATCCTACCTCTGCTCCATCTTCCCTGGGGCTTGTAGGAAGTGGAGGCTTTCTCTTTTGCCTTATTATTCTTGTATAGTAGGTGGTTTTATATTCCTCCACCTTTTTCATGTATGCCTCTGTCTTGTCTCCAGAGATACAAATGTTCTCACAAGGGAAGTCCATATCTTTTGTTTGGGTGTCCTGAGAGAGATTGGTGAGTCTCAACCAGGCAACCCTCCTGAGGGAGATGGCCTGAGCCATGGATCTGAAGGGCGTGTCATTGGCATCTACAGTAATATGAAACTGGTACTTTGTGGTATCTGAGGCAGTTTTGACTGTTTCTGCTAATAGCCAGGACCGAGTTCCACTGGTACTGTGCAGTGTATGCCATATAAGTAGAAAGGTGAAGCAACAGAGACGCTGTGGTGTAAGACTTCTTGCCCATGCTGTTCCATTTTCTAGACTCCTTACCTAGAGGCGGGGAGGATAGAGGCACTTTAGACTTATTATAGGCTGCAGCTTGTACCACACCCTTGTGGTCAGGATGGGTGTAGATGTACCCAGCATTTGTTTTGTCCAACTGGTACTTTTTTCTATTTTTTTGTCCACACCTGAAGTGGTGGTAGGATTTTGGAGAGGTTTGAAGGTGGCTTTGTGGAGAAACTTGTGTACTGGAAGGAGCAACTACCCATCATGTCGAGGAAATCTGCCTCTTTGTCACCCTCAATGAAGAAAGCAAGGGAACCGCAGAAAAACCCTGTCAGGGGACATTTCTTCGGTTCCTGGGAACCAATAGGAACTGAGGGAAAAACTGCTAAAACACTAAAAAAACTAAAATTAAAACCACTAAGAAGCACTAAAGGCAGCAGAACTAGAAGAAAAACAAGTAACTTTAAAGAAATGAACTTCTACAAGTTATGGCCCCTATGCACATAGGGGTGGGAAGTACGTGCCAGATACGAGTATTCCACTAACGGAGCTCCGCACCTGTGGACAGGGGCACACCTGCAGCATGCACAACTGCTGGCCACCTGTCCGCATCCCCACCCCCAGCACGCAGATTTGCGCGGGGCAGACGGGAGCAGAGTAGTGGTCCAAGGCGGGCGGCCAATCCAATGGCCCTGCTGGAACTGAGAATGAATCCCCCGCAGGATGGTGCAAGATTGGGATCGTTCATTGGGCGCAAATGGTGCCAGTGATGCACCCATAGACTACACAGGTGGCCTGTGGCAGTGTTACAGCCCCCACCTCGCCTGCCCCAGAGGCATCCCCCACCAAACAGAGCACTGCCACCCCCCACCCCAGAATGGGGCAGCACCCACTCCAGACTCCAGATTCCCACCTGCTGCCTACATAGACAGTAGGAGCCCTGTCCCCAGCCATGGCCTCCCCCCGTACACAGTGGGGCACAGTCCCTGGGACATCGCACACTTCCTCGACTCCCCCCCACCACACAGAGCACACCACCGCTAGACCTGGCAGGAGGTGCAGCATCCATGGGCAGCTCGCGGCAATGCCCAATGGACACCTCCCCCACCATCTGCACCGGGGACAGGGCATACACCTGCAGGGGGGCTCCAGGCTGCAGGGATGGGGGGTTCCATGTGTTGGTGTGCGCATGCTGAAGTTCGGTTGCCATGACAGGGAGGGAGCCTGTGGGTTCTCGGGTATGACCGCATATGGCCATTATGGCAGGGTCCCCTGGACGTATCCTTTCCTCCTCTGCACCCCCCCCATGTTGCACTGCATGCCTTAGTGCATGACGCATAGTGAAGACACCCCTCTCCCACCCCTGGCACATAGCTTTCCATGCGGTCAAGGGATTGGCTGCCTAGGGGCTGCGTGCCCTGATTGATGAATTCAGCACGGGGGGCACAATGGGTGCAGAGTGACTACACGTCACTGATATTCTGCGTGAAGCCACTCCACATAATAGTGCATAGGGCCCTGTGAGTGTAGGAGAAAGCTCCAGGGCAACTTGTTCAGTCAGGTGGAGAAATTAATTTGACTAACATCTTCACCTACAGGCAGCGATCTTCAACTACAACCTGATTGACTAATGCCATTCCTTCATTAGCATACATTCTATTTCTGAGGCAGTTTAACCCAGCTGGATAACCTGCATAAGTCAAGCACGCTAAGGGATTCCTGAAGTGAGAAGATTATGTTTCCATTGAGGGGTTCTAATGACATCATTAGGACCTCAAGAATGACGCTCAAGAGGTCCCTAATGTCATCAGAGTCCCAAGATGGAAACACAGCTGAGTTCTGCATGGTTTCCCATGTGGTATTTTGTGTAGTGTATGGTTTGAAAAATAACAAATACTGTTTTTTCTTCCCAGAAATTATTATTCTAATTTTCTTTTGTTAAAAAAACATGAAACTCATCTTTCCCGGTGGCTGAAATACCACTTTTTTGCTTTTTAAAATGATGAAACAACAGACGATTTTGTATTAGGGAAGAGTCTAAATTGTGTGTGTGGAGAAAATGAAAGTAAAGAGCAGGAGGCATGAGTTTCCATTTTAATTAAAAAAGCTGTTGTTCACAGATAAGTAAAACAGCATTCTATGTCTGTTAATCTGTGGTACTACAGCTTTTTAGTTTGGATGGAAATCCATACGCGATAAGGGTAACTATAAACTGTAAATACAATGTTTTTTGTTTTTTTTTTCATTCAGGTTTTGCTCTCCTGCCACCACCTATACCTGTCTTTTGTGCACTAACCCAGCAAACTCCTGAGTCTGACTGCTGCTCCCCCCAGCATCAAGCTGGTGTAGATCCTCATGGTGCAAGGCCCCAGAGTACTGATGGACATCATTCTCGGAGGCAGGGAGACAAGGATTTTTTCCCAGTTTTCTCTCTCCCCCATTCCCTGGCATCTCACAAGTGTGCTTCCCTATGCATGTGCCCCCATACACATGTAGCAATGCCCTGCAGAGGTGACAAGCTCCAACTGCCCACTGCAGGGTTGTTATGGTGGCAGAGTATGGACACCTTCGCTGGCTGGGAGTGCTGCTGCATGGCAGTGCCATCCCAACAACCTGGCCGCCAACCCAACTCCCAAACCAGGGCTGTCAGCTTGTAAGTGCTGTTTGGCCATAGGATGGCCCCCTAAATGCCATATGTTTATTATACAACTGCCGTTCACCAGGAACCCCTTGAAAATTAGATGCACCCTTTCATAGGGTGATTTACTATGGAGAAGAAAACTTCAAAAAATCCACACTGAAATATTTTTCTAACCATTTAAAGCAAAATGTTATGGAAGGCATCACATAAAACATATCCAAAAATATTTTAGCTGTCTGGTGCATTCACAGCTATCTTACACTTTTCTTCTGATAGCTGCTGTGCCTCAAAGGAAACATAACTTAATTTATATATAGATAATACAGATTATCATAAATATGTTATATGCTAGTGGTCGCTATCTGAAAAGTTTTTCTTGGTTGCTTGTAAGCCTCTAATACTAAATGAAATGAAAGGAAAGAAAGGACAGGAATTTGATTTTATAGTGTCTTTCATACAAAGAGTACCCAAAAGTGTTTAATAATCCAGGAGAGGAAAGAGAGAGAATGTTGCTACAGTTCCAGTTCAGGTACCTAGCAAGATTCAGAAAGCATGGAGACAAAGTAGGGAGAGAGGTTAAGAACAAGGGCCCACATATTCAAAAGAGATGCGTGGCACATTCCTAGATGTGCCCGCACATCTCTGGATTTGTGAGGGCCATCAGGGGCGTGGCAATATTCAAAAGCCTCCGCTGCGCCCTGCCTACCCAACTATGTCGCTGCATGAAATATTGTAATGTGGGCATTCAAATGAGGGGTCTCTCATGCATATTCCCCACGTTGCAATATTCAATCCCCCCCCACCGGGGGGAGGGTGGGGAGCTACTAGACTGCCAGGGAAATGGGAATGCTACTTTATTTACTATTACAAGGATTGGGGCTCGGGGATGCTATTTTATTTACTAATACAAAGATTGGGGTTCAGGGATGCTGCTTCGTTTAATACTACAAGGATTGGAGCTGCTACTGTATTTAATATTACAAGGACTGGAGATTAAGGAGGGGGGACCACTAGACTACCAGGGAAATGGGGATGCTACATTATTTATCATTGGAAGAATCAGGGCCAGGGAGAGGGGACACTACACTATGGAAAATAAGGGTCGGAGACACTTAATTTTATTTCAGTGGGGATCAGGGCTGGGGAGGGGGCTGGCCCGGTGCATTCTGCTGGGTGCAGTTATGCAAATAAGCCTATCATAGGTATGCATGAGGCTCCTTTGTGCTATGCATGCCCAATGAGCTCATAAGAATGTAAGAAAAACATTGGCTGATGGGGACCATGCGATCCATCTAGTTTGCCCTGGAAACTACCCCCCTCCCTATGCAGCCTTCATCCTAACTTATCCTTTATGTCTGCCCCATGCGAGTTTGAACTCCCTGATTGTCTTTGATGCTACTACCACCTGGGAAAGGCTGTTTCACAGGTCTATCACTCTCTCTGTGAAGAAGTACTTCCTGAGGTTGCTTTTGAACCTTCCTCCTACCAGTCTCATATCATGCCCTCTTGTGCATGCTACCGTGTTTTGTTGAAACAGATTGCCTTTCTGAGCTGCATTAAATCCCCTCACATACTTAAATGTTTCAATCATGTCCCCTCTGTTTCTTCTCTACACAAGGGAGTATAGATTCAGCTTCCTGGGTCTTGTTTCATATGACCTGTGATGTAGTCCATGCACCATCTTAGTAGCCCTTCTCTGCACCGTTTCCAAATGGTCAATGTCCTTCTTGAGGCTAAGTCTCCAGAACTGAATGTAGTACCCCAAGTGTGGCCTCATCAAGGACCTGTAGAGGGGCATAATAACCTCCCTCTTTCTACTAGAAATACCTCTATTTATACATCTGAGGATGCCACCCGCTTTCTGTGCTGCTTTCTCACATTGCATGTTTGGGCTAATTATCACCCATGCTTATGCGCCATGCATTCTTCTATGAGTGGTCTTCATCCCCACACCTTGGATGTACAGCACCATACATGGCAGTTGCCTGCTATGCGCCGCATATCCAGGGTCTGCTATTCAAACTGAATGCACAACCTGATCCAACTGTGCATTCTGTTTGAATATTTTGTCAGGGCTGGCCAGTCCACTTTTTTTGTGTAGTGCATTGTTTTATGTGTGCATCCAGCTAGATCTGAATATGTCCTCCATGGAGGTTAATTGACTTGCTCAGACTCACAGTGAGCAAATGGCTATTGTGGGATTCAAAACTTGGGTCACCAGGTTCACAGTTATGCACTCTAACCATCAGGCAAAACTACCTCCCTAAGCCAAAAATCTTTCTGGATAACAATTGTATTATATCAAATGTTTGTGCTTTAGAGGACAAATCTGAAACATTTTATGGAATGGCCACCAAAGAACTAGCTGATATGAAGCTTGACCAATTTTGACATGTCATTAATTGATATGTGACCTATGAAGATTATCAAAGCAAGTAATACATGAAACATTGGTAAGAGATCTGACATACTATAATATTTAACATTAATTATAAAAAAGAATATAGTTGAATTAAAAGTATATTTTATACCATTAAAGTTTGCCAGCATTATAGTCTGAAAGAAAGGGAAACCAAAAAGCAAAACATACTGTAACTGGTTGTTAACACAAGATATTTCTACAAACATCCTTTTACATAGTCCTGCAGTTTGCCCCTCTTGGGCCCAGCCAGCATCTGCCCTTCTCAGCCAGAATAGAAAAATAAAGCAGTCCCTGCTGTTAGGAAAGGTGGTGCCCAAGACTAGTAAAACACAAATTGTGGCCCCTATGGAAATGCCATTCTAGTGATGTGAGGCATTGGATGCTATTTCCAGGTTATCTATGTGGGTTGCAGTTGGCACACTGAGCTGCAATAAACTTTTGTTTGCATTGCATTTACCTTCAAGTGCCTTTTGGTGGTGAGGACCTTCTCAGCAGAGTCTGAGCCAGAGTGTAGCAGGCTGGAGGTGACAAGGGTCACACCCTCTAGACCATTATGTTCATCAGGGTAGCAAATTTATCCACCTAACCAGACCATGTTTTTCCCTCTCTCTCTCCCAAATGTGTCAAAAAGAGCGTCTAAATCGTCCAACAGATGAGGCATTTAATACCTTAAAATCTCATTTACCTGTGTCTTCACTTTGCATGTACCTGCCATCCTGAGTCACCAAGAGGTGATCAAGCAACAAGATTAAGAGCTCCCCACCACCACCACCTTCCAGAGATGTAAAATAATTTATTGTAATGTGCTTCCACTTTCTGCTAATCCAGTATGCCATTTCTAGGTTTGGTCAAGAAACTACTGTACATGGCAAGCAGCTCCTCTGTACTGCACCATCAAACTGTCCCTGGTTTGCCTACTTTTGAGACTACTGTGCCAGCAAACCATTTCAAGTTACAGTTGTAGTTTCACTGTTATTTCCATAGGGCCAAGTCTGCTAATTATCAATACCTCTGTCTCAACTACTTTTACAGGAACGTTAACTAACTAAATTAAATGTAGGCTAATGCATTCTGTATAATGTGCTGAAAAACTACTGCAAAATATTTAAAGTTTGTTTCTTAATGATTCACTGTGTTTGCTGTTCCAGATATAGCCACTTTGTGCTTTAGAAAACAAAAAATATATCTGGTAAAACTTTGGAAACCAGTATTTAAACAGCACAGCTTATGTTGTTCCCCCTTATTGTTTAGTATTCTGGGCAGTTGCAAGGAAACAGGATATTAGTCATTTACAATTAATCTGTTCCTGCTGTTTATCCCCACATTAGCTCATAACCCTCTGTTTATGACACCATAACAAGTCCCATGGCAAAACCTGTGATGTCACAATCAGAGGAGTATAATTTCAAGTTAAGAGCAAGTAGTAGGAGTAAGTAATCTAAAGGTGTTTTCCTGCAACTAGCCCAAATAATAAAAGACACAGAGGAAAGAATAAATAAATGTTTTAAATAGAAGCAGAACTGAAGCAAAATATTATATTTTTTCAAAGTTGTTCCAGAGTTGTCAGAAGCCCAAGAAGCCATTGGACACTAAGGTAATGTGGAGATAACAGCAGGTTGAACTGCCAGTTCTTTTCACATCTGTTTTGCCCCTATCTTTTTTCATGCCTATGAACTTACCATGTGCTTTGGACTTGTACAGCCCTGGTGTCAGCATAAACCGCTGTGAAATCCGTGGAAGGGAGTCATCTCCCTTTACTAGGAAAACAACACCTCCAGATGAATTGGCTGCCACCACAGTTTCGTCATCCGTGTTGCTGACCAGTTTATAAGGACCCTTTCCTAGAACTGTGCAGAGAAATAAAAGTTACTGTTAATCTGTACTGAATTTCTCAGTGCTACAGTATATGCATCATCTAACAGCAAACAATCTGATGTTCCATAGAACCTACGTAATACTGATACAGTTTATGTTTTGTTTTTGTGCCTGTTCTTTGACTGCTGCAGACCATTTCAGACAACATGGATAAGGTTTACACTGATTATCCCCAATCCCATCCTCATTACCAAATACAAGTCCAGTTACGGTGGAGTCAGTCAGCATGCAGTGCAATAAAAGATAACTCAAACATTCCCACATGAGAAAAGTGCGTCATTACAACTGAATTGCACTGTTCACTACAGCAAACTGTAGCACTCTGCAGAAAACTGCAAGTTATAACATGTGGAGCAAAATGTATAGCAATCTGAGTGATCTAACTGGCCGAAAAAACAAAAATGACAGGTAATTATTAGCCCACTGTACTAGTTTCTCATCATAGCCTACACATGAAAGAATCAATACACCCTAGAATTAAAGTGTCTAATATAAACACTACCAGTCATGTTGGCCTGTCAGTTCAGTGGTTAGGCTACTGTTTGCGATGTCAGCGACCTGGGTTTGGGAATGAGCCCAGGTCACTGAGGACAGATGGGGGGGTGGGGGTGAGAGGGACTGAGCATTCCACAGGGTGCTCTCCTTCTCTGGAGAGGGTGTGTACCCATTCTGTGCTGCCACACTGCCACCTGGGGTAGTGTAGCTGGAGGGCACAGGGTGTGTGGAACTCCACTGCCATTGGAATACCACCATGCTCAGTGTGAGCACATAACCCCTTGATGTCATCACAGAGGAGTCAGAGGGGAAGATTCTTGTACATCTGGGGCTGCACCCATCTGACCTAATGCATGCCTGCTGATGCAGCTCAGTGTGCTCGGGGAACATCCACCCATTCCCCACCCAGGGTGCAAATTGAGACAGACTGGAGGATGGTGGTGCATTGGTAAGGTAATTGTGCTCCCTGGATATTATGCGGATCTGAACAAGAGATGAATAGGGGGCATAAGTAAAACAAAAGACACACGTACAAAAAATAAAAAACTGCCACCCATACTGCCACTCAGTAAAACATGGAAAGAACAAGGAAGATTTATGTTGCTCACAAAAGGGGCAGCACTGTACCTTAACAGGAAACATTGTTTTGAACTTAAAATTAAACCTACAAATATCAAATGCTGAATGAATTCTAAATGCTGTTGAAAAAAAGTTCTTGATTCTAATTCTAAGACATCATCCCAGAGACTATTTTATGTCTCAGCAGCTAAAAATAAAACTTGTCTATTTTGGAGCATTACAAAAAACTGATTGCTCCTGTTTTTAACAATGGCATTTATCTCTGTATTTTAAAAGTGCTTTAAGACTTATCAGGGGTGTATAGTTATGGGGAATAATTACACTTGCTCTTTTGTGTTTAAAAGCACTAGACACAAGTGCCATGTGCCTAACAACACACTTGAGTCATGCAGTTATGTAAGGAATAATCCATGGTCAGGTGTGCGTCAATATTGTAATAACTGAATGACCTGGAGAGGTTGTGGAGCCAAGGGTGCAGCTAAGGGCCTTCTACCACCCAGGAAGAGAGGCTATTACAGCACTGATACACACTTGGAGTGGATAATTATGCTTACAACATTTGTAAAATGGTCAGAGGTGGTTATACTCCCCTATAGTCACACACCCTGGGGTGTCTTATTATTTACTTACTGCACAGCATCTTGGCTGACTCGGCTGTAGTTGCTGAAAAATTCTGAATGTTTTTGCATGGATTTTGTATTTCATGATACCATATCTTTAAAGGGTAAAAGTATCCAACATTATCTTTTGCAGAGGATGATTAATATATGAAATACTCTGCCCAGGGTAGCAAAAGAAGCCAGCAGTGTAACATGTTTTACAAATAAGTTTAATATGTTTTAGGGAAAGAGAATAGCATGAAATAATTACTGGTCATTTCTCTCACTCATAAGATCAGTCTAGGGGTTTGTAGTAACACAGGTAAATGGTCCTTGATTAATTGTATGGTCTTCTCTAGCCTCATCCCCTAAATTCCCAATGGTCCCATGTAAAGGTGTTATATAAGGATCTCCCTTGTTCTGTAGTAAATACCTATCTAGAGTACTTCAAACTTAGGGAATGGCAGTGTTTTTTAGGAGTATGTTGAATCCCTAACAGGTATCTTGAAGTAAAAATGTTGAACTAACTGGGGTATTTCAAAGTAAGAGTACTGAAGTTCACTACAGGGACATAGTAAATCCCTACCTAGAGTATACAGAGTAATACAGTGCCAAGGGAGGGTGGTAAACATAAACAGTCATGCAGATTGGGAGCATGGGGGGAGGTAGTTAGCTGCCTGCAGAAACTGTAGTGCCACAATCTTTCAGGGTATACATGCTGATGGGTGAAGGCAGCCCAGTAAGCAGGAGGTTAGTGGCACTCCAGTTGGAGATAGCTGCAGCCTGGGCTGAACTATGGCAGCTGTAGCATATGTCCTACCTAGAGATGGGGACAGGATGCCTATTGCAGGTCTTCTTCTTCAGTGGCCTCCAAGCGTGTGCATTGGGGGTTGGAAGTTAGTATGCAAGGAGTTGGGTGAGTAGATTAAGAAAGCCCTGTGACTCAGGTGTGTGTTTGGGGGTGGAGCTGCCAGAGGCTTGGTAAGGACAGGCAATTGGGGGACACCAGGAAGCAGGAAGGGGTGATAGACTGAGTAACACCCAGCATGTCCCATCTCGCTCATGTCCCATCAGGTGAGTGGGGCAGCACAGGAGTGGAGCATCTACCTTAATAGCCTCTGCAGTATGCAGGAGACTCTGTGGGGGAGGGAGGCACTTGAGCAAGTTAAAGAGGTAACACATTACTGTTTACAGTATGCAGCCAGCAACAGGGGAGGTAGCTGCAGGTTGTAAACATACTGTGCCATGAGTGGGAACATAGCAGTAGACACCCAGAAAAAAAGTAGTTAAAGGTAGGTGAGTTAGAAAAGGGAAAATAAGGCACACTCTATTAGATTAAGGTAATCTATAGGTTTTAGGCAAGCAAAAGAGTAAGGTAACTATTAAGTTCAGGCAAGTGGGTAACAAGCAGCAGACAACATGGCAAGTTAGGTACAGGTACAGTGGGTTAGAAAAGGGAAAACAAGAGACACCCCATCCTGAGTAGAGTAACTTATAAGTATCAGGAAAGCAAAAAGGAAAGGTAGGAATACAATAGCAGTAGAAAGGAGGCAATAGGGCACAGAGAAGTTCCAATAAACACTGAGTAAAGGAACACACCTCACAGAAATGGTGCAGTGCAAAGGGTGTGGGGCCATGGCCTTTCCAGACACCCTCTGGAGACTGAGATGCTGCTGCATTTGTACTCACCTCTCTGGGTTGAGAGCAGAAGTTGCTGGACTCTGGGATGAACTGGCAAGGGTATAGAGGACCATCTGCCCCACATAGGGACTACCAAGTGTGCCCCTGGTACCCCAGAGGATGCCTAGGCAGAAGCAGAGCAGCTGGACCTTGGTTGGCTCGCACAGGTTGGGGTAGCTGGAATAGTGCATGCTTCTCAGCCTGTACCACTGCAGAATTCCATCACCATAGTGGCAGGACGAGATAACAGAGAGGAGACATCTGTAGCAGTGGGAAGGGAGGAAATGGGTGTCCTCAGAAGGGGAGGCCCCAAGGATGGAGGAAGAGGTCCACAGCCAAGCAGGAAGCAGCTGCTGTCTGTGGACTCTATTGTTATGGGGATAAACTTGGGGGGGTGAGGTAGGTGAAGTACTGTACCTGAGAGGTGCTTCAGCTTGGAGGGAAGGATGGACAGTGTATTCTGAGTATTTCTAGGGCAACTGATACTGGGAGGGAGCTAGACATCATTGCCCACCTGGGAACAAATGACTGTCCTGGCAAGGGACAGGATGGGGTATTGCAGGTTAATTTCAGGGAACTGGGGGTGCCTCAAGTAAGTGGCATTCGCCATGGTGGCTTTTGCTGAGGTGATAGAGGCCAGGAAGAGGAAAGGGTTCTCAACACCAGGGCATTTTACAATTGGTAGTAGGCATGGTGCATGAAGAAGGGCTTCAAATACATTGATGATGGGGGACCAACCTGGGAAGATATAGGACTCTACAGGGTAGACAACTTCCATCCTTCTGGGAAGGGGACCACAGTTTTTAGTGAATGGTTAAAATGCTTCTTGAATGAGTACTGAGCATTTAAACTAGCCGGGGGGGGGGCCTGTAAAACCAAGAGAGGCAACAATTGTCTCCCCCCTAGATGATGCAGCATTATGGAGGGAGGTACTGAGAGGAGTAAACACCCCTAGGGTAGGAGTGAACAAATATGGGAGTGGACAAGGCAGAGGAAAAGGGGGGTTATAAATCAAGTAACCAAGAATGAAGGAGTAAAGGAGACAGGAAATGGACAAGATAATAAGGGAAGAGGTAGGTTATGTAGAGCTTCAGGGGACAGCACAGGCAAGAAGGTTGAAGAAAGCAGGGAAGCAGGCAGGGAGGGAGTATGGTATGGAATGGAGAGCCATATACACTAATGCAAGGAGTCTGGGAAATAAATTCCTGACCTGTAGGCCATCGTGGTGTAGGCTAGTCAGGATTTGGTGGCTATAATGGAGTTGTGGTACACTGAGCACCATGACTTGAACAAGGCCATATCTGGCTACTCTCTGTTTAGGATAGAAGTAGAGACAGATCAGGGAGGAGGGAAGGAGGGGATGCAGTATGTGTAAGGGAGGTAATCACAGCCACGGAAGTGCACGGTCACCTGGAGGAAAAGGAAGGACTGGGGGTGCTCTGGATCATCCTAGAGACAGGCTCTGTGGCCACTGTCCATACTGGGATAGTGTACAGACTTCCAGCACAGGGAGAGGAACTGGATAAGGCACTTGCGGAAGCCATTGTCAAAATGATAAGCAAGGGGGAAGTGCTGCTAGTTGGTAATTTCAATGTGCCAGATGTAGAGTGGAACCTTCAAACAGTGTATTTGGCAAGGAGCTGGTCTATTGTTAACTCCATAAAAGGGGCTTTTCTCAGGCAGCTAGTAAAAGAACCCACTAGAGATGGGGCAGTGCTGGACTTGGTGGTTACAAACAGGGACAGTATTGCAGATGTCACAGTGGACAGTCCCCTGGGTAACAATGGTCACTGCACAGTGTGGTTTAACATAAAGACAGGACCAGAAGCAAACCACACAACGATGAGGGTCTTAGACATTAAGGAGGGCAGATTTTAAAGAAATAGGAGACTGCCTCAGAAACTGCCTCATAAAGGGGGATTGTTGGGGGGAGGTAGAGGCACAGTAGGGGACAATAAAGGAGGGCATAATTAAGGCAACCAGCCTCTGTGTGAAGGAATGAGTGAAAGCAGAAGGAAAAAAGAGACTGCTATGGTTCTCTGTGGAAGAGGCCAAGGTGTTTAAAGAAACAAGGGTGGTATGCAAGAGGTATAAGGAAATGTAGAGGAAGGAGGGTACACCAAGTAAACAGAAGGAAGCAGAAAAGGTGGTGAGGGGAGCAATGGTGCAGACAGAGAAAAGGGTAGCCAAAGGGGTAGGTAAAGGACATATAACTTTCTTCAGATACCTAAGTGAGAAGAGAAAAGCAAGGGGAGGGATAGTGAGGATTAGGAGCGGGCAGAGGAGAGACTGTGAAGATAAGGACCAAGAAAAAACTGCCATCCTGAACAGGTACTTCTGCTCAGTCTTCAAAGTTGAGGGAGGGGGAACAGACCACCAGGCAGTAGCAGAAACAAAAGGACTCAAGTCCATTTTCAGAGGAAAAAGTCCTTAAGGGACTTGCAGCTCTGAAGGTGGACAAGGTTATGGCACCAGACCGGATACACTTAAGGGTATTAAAAAAACTCAGGAAGGTGCTAACTTCTCTACTAATGGACTTATTTAACAGTTCACTGGAAACAGGCATGATTCTGGAGGACTGCAGAAGAGCAGACGAGGTCCCTCTACATAACAGCGGCAGCAGAAATTAGGTCTGCAACTATAGGCTGGTCAGTTTCTCTTTAGTTAGGGGGTGGGAATAACGGAAACCCTGATTAAGAAAAGGCTGGTAGAGTATCTTGAATCCAGTGGGATACAACGCCACAGGCAACATGGATTCATAGGTGGGGGGGAGGGCATACTAACTGAATCTGATTAATTTTTTTGACTGGGTGAAAAGGGTAACAGATCATGGGGGAGCTAGTAGACATGGCCTATCTGGACATTAGTAAGGCCTTTGATACTTTGACTCACCATAGACTGATAAAATAATTGAGCAGCCTAGGGATGGACCCAAAGTGGTGAATGGGTGTTAGAAACTTGTTAATGGATAGGCAACACAGGGTGGTGTTTAACAGGCACTCACTCTGTTGATGGGATAGACCAGTGGGATGCAGCAGGGCTCAGTAGTAGGTCCAGTCCTCTTCAATATCTTTATAACTGACACTGCAAAAGAACTGGAAAGGAAGGTATGCCTTTTTGCAAATTACATCAACGTCTGTAAAGGGTCAGACACTCAGGAGGTCATAAAGAGAAGGTGCAGGGATCTGGGGAAACTTAAGGAGTGGACCAGAGCATGGCAGTTGGGGTTCAATACCACAAAATGCAAAATCATTCACCTAGGGCATAGGAACCCAGGAGCGGGGTATATGATGGGGAAGTACTGACAGTCACTAAGAAAGAAAGGGATGGGATTGGATATCATAACTGATGATCTCAAAGTGGCAGGGCAGTGTAACAAAGCAGTGGGTAGGAGTAGTGGGATGCTGGTATGCACAGGGAGAGGTATCTCCAGCATGAGCAGAAAGGCGGTGTTGCCATTGTACCACTCGCTGGTGAGACCCACTTGGAGTGCTGTGTCTAGTTTTGGAAGCCACACCTCAGAAAGAACATAGACAGGGTGGAAGCAGTCCAGAGGAGGGCAACTAAAATGGTCAGGGGTTGCACAAGAAGCCCTATGATGACAGACAGAGGGATTCCAACGTGTATACCCTGGAAGAGAGAAGATTGGACACGATAAAGACCTACAAGTACCTCACAGGGGTAAACAGGATGGATGAGGGGTGTTTCTTTCCAATGAGAAAGTGTGCCAGGATCAGGGGCATGTGATAAAGCTGGAGAGGGGGAAGTTAAAGAGGGATATAATGAAGTACTACTTCAATGAAAGGGTGGTAGATGCATGGAACAGACTGCAAGCAGAAGTGGTGGAGGCTAAAACAGTGAGGGGCATCAGGCATGCATGGGATAGATATAAGGGAATATTACTAAATAGGCAGTAAGGGGACATGGCTGCTGGAGACCAGTTAGTGTCTTCAGAGACAGATTAGGCAGGACACAACTGGGCAGACTGGGTGGGCCAAGTGGTCATTTTCTGCTAAAAAAAATCTATGTTTCTATGCATCTGTTCAATTCAGATTATTTGTTTTACCAAGAAAAAGCTTTGTTGAACAAGCTCATTTTCAAGGAGGTCCTGGGTATGACAGTTGAAAATTAAATTATATCACAACAGCAACACAAGTACAAATACAGGAAAAACATAAGCATCACATATAATGAGATTCAGCGAGTACAAATACAGGGAAAATGTCACAGGAATGAGGGGGTCAGTGGATAGCAATTACAAGGGAGGTGAGTTTTCCTGGTATTACAACATGTGACT
Source organism: Neoceratodus forsteri (assembly GCA_016271365.2). Taxonomy (NCBI): domain Eukaryota; kingdom Metazoa; phylum Chordata; order Ceratodontiformes; family Ceratodontidae; genus Neoceratodus; species Neoceratodus forsteri. The sequence goes on along the minus strand of CM028133.1, from coordinate 588,838,934 downwards.
CCCCATCCCAGGGGAGATCACCATGTAGCAACCAGACCGCTAAGTCCATTGTAGTCGTGACACCTATATGGGAGAACAGCAACCAGTGTGGGAATTTTAGGAACAGGGTACTCATCTTAAGGTAATGTTTCTCAAATGAGGCTACCATGGCTACATACGGCCACTGCAGAATGTTCTGTGGCCACAGAGCTCTTGACACCAAATACAAAGGTAATGGAATGGACAACTTTTACCTTTTAAATAAACATGAGAGTTTTATTTTAAGTGAAACTATATCAGGAAGTTGATTTGTTGTATACTGTGTAAGACGTAATGTTATATCATGGGGTGGATTGGTGTATAACAGGGTAATGGGACTGGGGGAAAAACAGTTGGAATGAGGCCACGAGTATGTTCTGGGGGCTGCACTTTGTGGCCATTTGAGGCCCCCAGGATTTGAAACTTGAGAACTACTATCATGGGGGTTCTATAATAAGGTGTACAGAGAATGGGGTTTATGCCTCAGGTCAGAAGGGGGAGGATGGTGAACTGTCTTTCAGGGGCAACAGCTGATAGTGTACTCCCAAGAAAAGGCAGATTTAAACATAGAAACATAGAATGTGACAGCAGATTGGGACTGTGTGATCCATTTAGTCTGCCCATGCCCTACCCCCTCACATTTGACTTATTTCTTGATGACACCCTTGTATCTATCCCATGCATTCTTGAATTCCCTAACTGTTTTTGTCCCCATGATTTCCCGGGGCAAACTGTTTTAAGGTTCCACCACCCTCTTGGTATAGAAGTACTTCCTCACATTTGCCCTGAACTTCCCTCCCTGCAATCTCATGTTGTGCCCCTTGGTTCACATACAGTCCCTGACCTGAAAGAGGTCCTGCACCTGCCCCCTTTTTACTCCCTTGAGGTACTTGAATGTCTCTATCATGTTGCCTTTCTCTCTCACTCTCTCTCTCTCTCCTTTGTTCAAGGGAGTACAAGTTGAGTTCTCCCAGTCTTTCCTCATATGGCCTTTGGTGCAGGCCCTGTATCATCTTTGTAGCCTTCCTCTGCACTGTCTCCAACCTGTTAAAGAAGCCCAACATTACTGTCCATCTAGGGATGACTGTCCTGGGAAGGTGCCTATTAGGAAAAGTGAAGCCTAGTTTTAGGGAGTTGGGTTCCAGGCTGAAAACATAGGTTGGTAGTACAGTATAACCTTCTCAGAGGTCCTCCAAGTAAACAAACAGGAAGATAATCTACCAGTTTAAAAACTAATGAAAGAGTGCTCCACTAAATAGTGTTTTCAATTCCTGGGAGATTGGTGTGGGAAGGGGCAAGGGCACTGGGGCAGAAGTTTGAGGTGTGCATTCTGGATGTTTAAGCTAGCAAGGGAGGAGACTGCAGACAGAAACATCCATGGGAGTGGCTATTCAGATGAGAGAGTTCTAGCTATCACCAGGTTAGCTGATTCTCATCAGGAGCCCCACCCCATGAGCATCACTGCCAGGTGCTACATGCCCTCTCATGGCCGTCACTAGAAAGGCAATTACAGTACCCATCACTATGTCTGGCCTTCAAACTAAGGCAGGAAAATACTCCCCCTAGTGTGGCCAGATTACTACCTATAAACCAATTAGAAAGTCCCTTAGATCCTCGTGCCACAAACTCCTTAATGTGCCCAAAATCAGATCATCCCTAGGGCAAAGGACATATCCAGCTAGCATCCAACCCCTCTGGAATGCACTCCCAGACAACCTAAAGAACTGCTCCTCCCTCGGGGGATTCAAAAAGGGTCTCAAGGTATACCCTTCAGAGCTCAACCAATGTAGCTGCTATCACTGATGCCCTCTGCTCAGTCACCACACAGCACTTGCTGTAAACTATGTGTGTTATCTGTTTCATAGACATCTTATATGGATTCACAAATGCCGAAAGATAACTGTGATCACTGGTTTGTAAACAATTATTGTTACTGAATGTTGTGAAGTGAGATGGAAACTCACAGAATTGCCTCTGTATATTATATTACTGCTTGTAAATGTACTGCCACTGTATGTAAATTAACTCTGGGTTGTCCCTGTAAAAGGGAATGTCATGGTCTCAGTGGGCTCACTCGGTTACCAAAATTAAATAAATAGCTAGCACTTCCCCAGCTAGCAGGAGCATTCAGTGAGTAGAGGGAAATCAAGTCAGTTTATGTGGTAGGGCAGTATGCCAGGGAGTAAAAATCATAGCTGGCACACCAGATGCAATAGGGAATGAATGTGGGTGGGGGGGCATTAAAAAGAGGGAATGGAAGGGATGCAGGAAATGGCACTGGGGAAGATTATGGTAAGTAGAAGAACTGAGACAGGACCATGGATCAGGGACAAATGGAGCCAGAGGGAGGCTGGGGATGAATGACAAACAGGGGTCATGGAAGGCTGTTTGCCTGAATGCCAGAAGTATGAGAAACAAATGGGAGGTGCTTAAAGTGGTAATGGTTGAGGCCAAATTAGACTTAATCACCATAACTAAAACCTGAGCATCTAACAATCATGACTGAGACCCTGTTTTCCCAGGCTACACCATCTACAGGAAGGAGCAGCAGAAGGATAAGGGAGGAGGGTAGTTCTGGATATTAAAGAGGGCATAATGGAGATTGTGGACACATTAATGGGAAACAAAGGAGATGCAGAGTCTGTCTAGTTGCAGTGGATTCATGGGAGTGGGGAGAGAAACAAGGGCGGGCAAAGGTATATATTGTGAAGTCAAAGGTTGGACAAGGACAGGGCATTGGTGGTTGAAATTAGGAAATCGTCAGCATGAGGAAGAGAGTAGAACTAATGGGAGACCTGAATCTACCAAAGGTAGACTGAGCAATCTCTGGTGTCAAGAGTGCCAGAAGCCAAGCACTGACCTGAAAGCCCATGACCCCAACTTGAAAACAAAGTTTCTAGACCTTAGGAGGTCAGATTTTGGGAGCAAAGATGAGCTGGTCAGGGAAATGTTGGAAGAGTTATGGAGGGCAGAAGGAATGGAAGTCAAATAGATGTGATCTGGGGGGGGGGTAGCTGGAGCCACTGATACTTGTATTAGTCAGGAGGGTAGGAACAGAAAGTACAGAAACCAATGTAATTTACCAAAGGGGTAGCGGAAGCTTCTAAAGCTAAGGAGGCAGAATTCTGGAAGTGTGAGAGAAAGCAGAATGAGAACAAGAAACACTAACATTCAGAAGAGACAGGGCAGGCAGGAAGGGAGGAGTGGTACTTCATGTGAAAGATGGCATAAAGGTCACAGAGATCCAGGAGGAACAAAATGGGGGAGAGATACTGTGGGTTAAGCTGGAAAGGAAAATGGGGTCAGCCATCCATACAGGAGTGGTATACAGACCACTAGCACAGGAGGAAGAGACAGATAAGGAGTTAATGCTAGCCAATCAAAGGATGGCAGACAAGGGGGAGGTGGTGCTGGTTGGAGACTTCAATATTCCAGATGTGGACTGGAGCCTCCCAGCAGCAGCTTCAACCAAGAGCATATTTATCCTGGACTCCCCTCAAGATGCATTTCTTAAGCAATTGATCCTGGAACCAACTTGGCAGAAGGCAATACTAGACCGCATGCTCACAAACGGGGACAGTGTGATAGGGATAACAGTGGGGGAGCACCTGTGTAATAATTTGAAATTACAGAAGAAGAAGAACCAAACCACACAAAAACATGTATCCTGGATTTTAGGAGGGCAGACTTTGGGGAAAATGGGAACATGTTTGAAAGAGGCACTAATGTGAATGGGGTGGGAATCAGGAGTGGAAGAACAGTGGGCAATATTTAAAACAGGGATTACAAGAGCAACAGAATTATGCATTGAGCAGGTTAGCAAGAGGAAAGGAAGAGGAGGCCATTATGGTTTTCCAAGGAGGTAGCGGAGAAAGTGAAAAACAAAAAGATTGCATTCAGGCAATACAAAAAGATACAGGCAGAAAGGGATAGGGACAAGTACCAAGATAAGCAAACGGAGGCATTGAGTTCAGTAAGGGAAGCCAAAGCTCAGACACAAGAGCACATTGCAAAATCAGTGGATAGAGGGGCAAAACCTTTTACAGGTACACAAGTGAAAAAAGAAGGGCAAAGAGAGGGATAGTGAGACTGAAAGGGGAGGACGGGGGCCACATGGAGGATGACAACAGTAAAGCTGACATATTGAACAGATATTTATGCTCAGTCTTTACTGAGGAAGAGGAAGGTAATGGGCCTGAACAGAGTACAAGGGGTGGGAACAGTGCAAAAATGGACACAAGTCCCTTTACACAGGAAGGGATCCTAACGGAACTGGAAGGAATAACAGTTGATAAAGCAATGGGGCCAGATGGGGTGCACTCCAGGGTCCTAAAAGAACTAACAGAGGTGGGAGTTGAACCTCTGGCAATCCTGTTTAGCTGACCACTGGAAACAGGGGAGGTACCCAAAGACTGGAGGACAGCAGATGTAGTCCCCTTATACAAAAGTGGGAACAAAGAGGAAGTGGGAAACTACAAACCAGTCAGCCTGACCTTGGTAGTGGGAAAGATCATGGAAGCACTACGGAAGGAGAGATCAGTGGAACATCTGGTTGCCAACAGACTACAGGACCCAAGGCAGCATGGTTTCATTGTGAGGGGAGGTCATGCCAGACCAACCTAACTGAATTTTTTGGCTGAGTGACAAGAGAGGTGGATCAGGGGAGGGCAGTAGACATGGCTTATCTGGACTTCAGCAAGGCCTTTGACACTGTGCCACAAAGAAGGCTATGAAACAAACTAGGGAATGTGGGAGTGGGCAGGACAGTAGTGTGATGGGTGAGTAATTGGCTGTGTGGCAGGACACAGAGGCTGGTAGTAAATGGCTGTCACTCCACAGAGGGAAGAATAACCAGTGGTGTAGCACAGGGATCAGTGCTGGGACTGGTCCTATTCACTATCTTCATCAGGGACATTGCACAGGACCTAGAAGGCAGAATTTCCCTGTTCGCTGGTGACACAAAGCTCTGTAAAAGAGTGGACATGCCAGAGGGTGTAGACAGAATGAGGAGGGACCTGCAGAATCATGAAGAATGGTCAAGGGTTTGGAAGTTGAAATTCAATGAAAAGAAATGCAAGATGATGCATATGGGCACAAAATCCCTGGAACAACATATCAGTTGGCGGGTGAGGATATAGCATGCACCAAGCAGAAAAGAGACCTTGGGGTTATCATCTCTGATGACCTCAAGGTAGTGAAACAATATGACAAGGCAGCAGGTAAAGCAAATAGGATGCAGGGATGCATAGGCAGGGGCATCACCAGGTGGAAAAGGGAGGTCATAATTCCACTATACAAGACACTAGTGAGGCTCCACCTGGAGTACAGTGTACAGTTCTGGAGACCTTACCTACGTAAAGACATAGACAGGGTAGAGAAGGTTCGGAGGAGGGCAACAAAGATGGTACATGGATTGCATCACAAGTTCTATGAAGACATGCTGAAGGACTTGAATATGTACTCCCTGGAGGAGAGGAGGGAGAGAGGGGATATGATAGAGACATATATGTACCTTACAGGGAGGAACAGGGTGCAGTAATACCCTATTTCCCAGTGAAAAAGATGTTCCAGGATTAGAGGGCATGGGATGAAGTTGGGGGGAGGTCAATTCAGGGGAAACGTGAAGAAGAATTTATTCACAGAAAGGGTGGTGGACAAGTGGAACACCCTGCCAGAGGAAGTAATGAGGGCTGAAACAATCATGAGATTAAAAAAAAGCATGGGATATACATAAGGGAATTCTGGAAGTCAGGGGTAAGGGGAAAAAGACTTCTAGAAAAACATAAACGGAACTTATAAGCTCAAATGGGTACACTTGGTGGGCCATTGGCCCTTATCTGCTGACAGCATCTATGTATCTATGTAAAGGAGACCAATAGGGCAGTCACAAAGGCAATGGCAGATACACAGCTAACATTTGCTGAAGAAGTCAGGAAGAAAGAGAAAGTCTTCCTTCATTTTATTAAGGAAAAGTGTAAAAAGAAAGGAAATTGTCAAGCTGAAGAGCAACAGTGGATTGGAGAAGGAGAGCAAACAGGCAGATATTCTGATACTTCCAGATTGTTTGATTAGGACCTGAGGAGCACATGAAAGCAGACATGGGGTAGGAATGGTATAGTTATAAGGACAGTGCTTAAGGGACGTATGGCCCTGAATGTAACTAAATCACTGGGAGCTGATGGCATGCTTAGAACAGTAAGTCAGACAAAGGTTGCATTACTGACTGACCTATGTAACTGCTCCCTGGAAACAGGAATCATGCCAGTTGATTGGAAGGTAGCTAAGATAGTGGTACTTCACAAGAGTGGGGACTGAAATGACCCAGGAAACTACAGACCAGTATGCCTGACTTTGATAGTAGACTAGCTGCTGGAAACCATCATAAAGGAGTAAGTGGTGGAGTTCCTGAGGGCTAGCAGACTACAGCACAAGAGGCAGAATGGGCTCATGGCAGACAGGTCATGCAGACTAACCTAATCAACTCTGCTTACAAAAGCCCTGAATCCCGCAAGCAGTTGATGTGCTACAATGTAAGTGGACTTCAGCAAGGCCTTTAACTCTGTAACACACAGAAAGCTGGTAAAACGAACTGGAATACCTTGGGGGGGGGGGGTGCTGAATACTCACCAAATGAAAGGAGAACACGTTTGGGAGGCAGGACTTTATTGGCTATAGTTTGTGGGGAATTTGTAGCGATCAGTCGAGTGACCAGTGGAGAGCCAGAGGGATCAATCCTGGGACCAGTTTCGTTCAGCATTCTTCATATGTGACATAGTAGAGAGTGCATGGACCAAGGTCTGTCTTTTTGCTGATGATACCAGGATGTGAAGGGAGGATGGACACACACAGGGGAAAAGGGTCATGACAAGGAATCTAGAAAGGCTGAATAAGTGTTCTAAAGTATGACAACATAGATTTAATTCCAAGAAATGTAAACTTATGCATGGAACTGAATATCGGATGGGGATCGTGAGGGTGGTTGAGATGGCTAAAGCAAGGGGCCTGGCATTCATTATCGGCAGTAACCTTAAAAAGCAGCTGACACTTTCAAGAGAACTTTCAAAAAACATAATATTTAGATGAAGTTCAGCTTGTATTTCACATTAGTTCTTTATTCCTCCTCCCCGTTATTGATTGCTGAGGTCATTTGCATGAAAACAGGATTTTTGATCCTGAAGAGTTCATCTATTTCTGTTGCTGTCTCCCTACCTGATGTCATAATGCACTGCTTGTGACATTACAGTCACTCTCATGGCAACAGATTGTGATGTCACAACAGGGCATTATGACTTGAAGTAGGGAGTAAGCTATAAAGGCAGATTAACTTTAAAAGTAATTGCAAGGGATAAAAACCATGTATTCATGCACATTTTCTCAGTAATAAATAATGGGGAGGAGAAATCCAGAATATATATGGAATACAAGCAGAATTTTATCTAATTATTATTTGTTTCAAAGTTTTATTTGTGGCGTCAGTAGCTCTTTAAGCCCATAGCTAATTGTAATAAGGCATATGGGAGAGTGCACAGAATGCCGGGGCATGTAGGTAGAGCATTTTTCAGCAGAAGGAAGGAGGTGATACTGCCTATCTACAGGCAATTGATGAGATGACACCTTAAGTACTGTACCTATTTCTGGAGTGCCCACCTTAGACAGTACAGGGACTGCTTGCAGAGGGTTCAGAGCAGAAATGATACAAGGGCAGCAGGGGAAGACATAAGTGGAGAGGCTGGATTACTTACAAGTCCTTGAGAGGTATCAACAGGATAGATTGCAGGGATATATTCATATGAAATGAAAAAGCAACGAGGGGACATGGGAAGAAGTTGATGGTGGCGGGGGAGTTCAAAGGGTTGTTAGGAAGTACTTTTTCATGGAGAGTGCTGGACACCTAAAATAGTCTACCACAGGCAGTGATGGAAGCTAAGTCAGTGATGTTTTTCAGACATTGGAAGGGACTGGCACAGGGGGATGGTAAGGTCTAAAGGAGATGGAGGATGAACAGGGGAGGGACATTAGGGCACTGGAAGGGGCAACAGTACCAGTAAAGTAACTCTGGTCTGACCTCAGATCAGACCAAGAGTTAGCTAGCAAATAGGCAGACTGGACAGACTGAGTCTTTACCTGCCACCAGTATCTACAGTATGTAGCTCCTGTTCTGTAGGCCAGTTCCCCAACTACTTGGACACATTGTATCATACTTTATTAGTCAACTATGTTTCAGCTCTGATGCAAATAAGGTTCGTTTTCACCTTAAAGTTAACAAAAAATATCCAGAACTGATATTTTCAATTACCCTAGCATATATATGCCTAATTAATGGAAACTAAATCTCTGAACCTGACTAAACTGGTAACCGGTCTTCTGGACACAATCCTAAACATTTCTGGGTGCGATACATAAATATAAATAAGACTTGACTGATTTGTATTCTAAAGCAGCAGTGGTAAATAGGGATGGTATAGCAATATGCAAAGGTAATTTATTGTATTCAACATTGCCATTCTTATTAATAAAGATCAGAAATTATATTGTCTGTCATCTGGTTAACTAGTGTTTCCTATAACAAATTCTTCATGTTCAAACACTACCAGCCTTGCTTTTTGATACTTATTAGATCTAAGAGGGTTTTGGAGGGCTTAATATATTTTGCCAGTACAAATGCTATTGCAAATATTTAATCAAGCACGTATTTTCATCATCATACAGTACCATATATATATTTTCTCTGAACTAGCAACACTATCTTAATTTATCTTTATTGTCAACATTTGGTATGAATTATACCGTTACAGTTAGCAAAATAAAACTTTTGCTATTTTTCCCCATTCATAAGTAGAATGTCTTTTATATACTAATGCATTAAAGCAGCAGTTCATGCAGTGGAAAAACTGTTATGCCTATATATTTTTTTTATTACATTTAAGATCGCCCTTTTTCTCCTTTCATTTAAGATGCCCCTTTCCCTGTTTGGACTCTGCATTAGCAAATCTTTATTAGATTCAAAATAGTTAATGTTGATCATCATTACACATGACTGCCTTTAGTTGTTATGATTATTATTTTCAGTTTTATTAGAACACCTATAGTCTATATCACATTGTCTTTAACTACGGTGAACTAGCATGCAACAAACCATGTTCACTGACATTATTTACAAGACACTGCAGACATCAGAGATAGCACTACCACATGCCATCCAGATTAATTAATGTATTTATTTATTTGTTAACCAGGTGGGTACACTGGTCCCAAGGATCATTTTCAGGTATATATAATAGAGCAGAATGTTGGTGTAGCCAAAATGTGGAGAAAGTGTGGCCACGATTTGGAGAGAGTGAATGTGTTAAAATGTTATAGGGTACAAATGCATGTAGATTTGGATAGGAGGGTGGAAAGTAAATTAGGTTTGCACCCTGAGCCTGAGAAGTTTGGTGCTGACTGAAAGACTGGGGTCAAGTATGCTTCCTGAATGCCTCCTCCCTTAAGAAAGGAGGGTGCCGCCTTCTGTTACATGACTGTCTCTTTGTTGCCAAGTGAGAGGGGATGTCATGCGGGAAGAAACAGAGGTCCCTTACAGAGTGGCATTATGCCAGCATGTACCCAGCCATTTGGGGTGTGATGGAGCAGTGTGACATACCTAAAGCAGGGCCAGCAGCGGATTTCTGATAGAGGGGAGGGACTCAGCCATCCCTCCGAAGGCCCTGATAGACACAAGTCCATGTTGGTCCACGTCAGCATGCCCTGTGGGTAGGATAAACAGTGGAGCTATGGGGCAAATCATAAGGGGCAGACTTGGAATAGATAAAGTCTCATTGTTTCATTGTCTCACCATGTACAACTGGGCTTCCTGGGCTGTCTTGCCTGCCTCCTCCTCACTGGCTCCACCTTCTGGTATATCAGGCATGTTGAGCAAAGTATTATAATAGGCAGCCTGATTCCCCCCTCTTGGCCCTGCTTATGGGAAACAAGTCCAAAGTTGCCTGCCCATGGGCCAGAATTAAGAGTGAGAAAAAGCAGAAGTGTAGAGTGTTGAACCCCAGGGGTTCCACAAGGAGGAATGGGAGACTGAGGGTGATGTAAAGAGATTCCCAGGTCAGGCACAGGGGTGCTAGAAAAAGACAGCAAAAAAAAAAAAAAAAACTAAATATAAAGTGTGCACTGAGCATGAAGTGCTGTGCCATATAAATAGATTTGGAAACAGTGATACTGTAAACATCAGGGATCAACACCAGGGATTGCAAAAGAATGCAAAATGAACAAGTATGGATATAGATAACATTTTAACATGAACTGCTGCTTTAACTTCATGAAAAAAAACAACTCTACAGCTGATTAAAAAAAAAATAGAAGCCCTACCAGCCAAACATGTGGATATTAGAAAATAAGGTTGCAGCTTGCTAAAATGCCTTCATAGTATTAATCTGTTTGTTTAATAATGGTCAAAACTCAAAAGCAAAAACTATTTATTTTCTGGGTAGCCTTATTAGTAGCAGTACTCCACTGACCACAGAATGTTATACAGTATCTTAGTTGGCCCATGCTGAGTAAAAATCTCAATTCAGATTCTGCACAAGAATTGAAAGATTAGGACCCGGATATTCAGAAGGGTTGAGCATGGCACAACACTGTTGCATCATGCACAACCCACTGATGTGCCGCGGCATGATATTCAAACGGGGATTGAGCCTGGCACAAATCCTGATGTGCCAGAGTGCATCAGTAATGTATGCGGTGCAGATGGGGGGGTGCCCATGCATAATCCCAATATTCAGCTTGGGATGTGCTGAGCCTATGCATGCGCAACCCATACTTGCACTGCACACAGGATAGCCCCAGAAAAAAGGAGCAACAGCTGGCCACCCACAGGTGAGCTGCTGCATTGCAGGGTGCAGTACGGCAGCTGCCACCTGTGGGTGGCCACCCAAGCTCCAGCTGCACCTTCTGGTGGTGCCCCCCCATGCCCTATCACGGGCATACGTATACAAATAATCATCCAATATCCATGGTGGTCCAGTGGACTGCTCACAGCCCAATCATGGGCGTCAGTATAAAATAATGCCACTCCAAAAAAACCCTGGTGGACTAGCGGTGCCCCCTCCCCACCCACCCACTGAGCCCCACTGTCCCGCTTCCCCTCGGTCATAGGCAGGTGGCAGCTCCCCATCCACTTGCCGCCCCGACACCCGCTGACTGACACCGTATGGTAGAGCTGTACGCCCAGTGGTCCACAGCATGAGCCAATGGGCGTGCAGTCTGTACTGTACTACGCAGTCCAGATGTGTGAATGGATGGATCCAAGCTTGTGATTCAGTGCTGCTATTAAATATTACCTTTGTGCACACATAGTAAAATCACATTTCAGACCCTAAATGTATAACATTCACCATTCAGTCTTAAAAGAATAATATAACAAGACTTCTGATGGACCTTTCAGTTTTTCATGCAACATACTAGCACTACAGCACTAGAACTTTGTTTGACAGAGAGCACCCTCTTGAGGTTAACCAGTGACTGTTCACAGCAAACTTCAAGGCAGAGGATGAGAGCTTTTGCAATCACAGCCCCAGTCAGCTGGAAATCTCCTTTTGTAAGAGCAAATAAATCCAGGACCCTAAGGCAATTCCAGTCTACTATGTTTAATTACTGATCAACACTCAGCACTTGCAATTTACCAAAACTTATTTCTCCTGGCATTATGTTTATATACCTACACACTCTCTAGTCTTACTCTCCTCTAGCCTCTCCTTAGTCACTTTACATACTGTGAGGGCTACTACTGTAGCACAGTAATCACTGGATACAGGATTATTTTTATTCGGCAGTATATGTGTTTAGGAGCTCCTCCTCCCATCTTTTCCCATCTAGTACCCTGCCTACTGGAAACTCAGCACCAGACAGTACTTTATGGCCTACACCATACTGGGGTCCAATACCTTATAGAGGCAGAATGTGAAGTGACAGAGTGTGACATGAGGTTGCATGTGAAATACGTATTATGAAATCTTAACTGGATCAGCCTCAGAGACATTTTTTTTTTCATTTTTAGTTGCCTGTCCACTGGTTACGCAGACAAGCTCACGTAAACAGTCATTAGCCCAGGTACTGCATATCCTAGCATCCAACCTCTCTCAGTCCAATGAGTTATCTGCTTGTAGCCCCTGCAGTCAGAGGTGCTGATGTGTAAAGTATGAATGGATTATTATTATTTACCCAGTCACTTGTGTTGCTGTATGAATAGGATGATGTCCTTACCCTCCCTGGTGCTGAGAGCAATACTGTCTTTTACTGCCCAGAGACAGGTCTATAAATGAAACCCAAGAAACCATGGCCATTCAAAGGGTACCACTGCATCCTACCTGTAGGCTATATGGGCAGTCCAGTCTATGTGTTTATGTAGTTATAGCTATCTACATAGGTAAACAGATGCATGTTTCTCTAAAAACAGTGACTAACTCCGTGGGTTCACACTAATAACATAAGCTTGATCTGTCAGATTTGCCTTTACTTCCCTTAAACTGTTTTAAATGTACTTATTTTAATAAGTGATGTTTGTTTTATTTATATGACAATTTGTTACCATGCAATGATTTTGTACTATATTCTGAATATTATCTACCTGGGTTGCACCTGTAAAAGTTTCATAACCAGAGTGCTCAGTCAGTACAAAAATACTAAAATAACATTTTTAAAAATTCCAGTGATGGAATACAAATATAAAATAAATCTCATTTTACCTTTATTGAAGTATTCACAGTCATAAGCTGAAAAGAAACACACATATGAATGAAAAAACAAGGCAAAAACATCAAGCTTTGATCTTTGGGGAAAATTGTGGACCTTGACCAATAAAGTACAACTGTATCCTTGCTAACAAGTGAATATATGAAAACCCACAAACAGATAAGTAAGCAATCATTTTTTTTAAAACACAGAAAAAAAGCAGTGTAATACAGTGGTAGTTATATGAAAGCTATCAGTACCACAGTGTTTGCCACAACTGCAGAAAAAATACCTCAGTTTGCCGCTACCACGGTAAAAACAAACGCACTGAATAACATGCATTTTTTTCCATGGTAGCAGTAAATCTATGGTATTTTTTCCATGATTGCTGCAATACCATAGTACCTTGGTCAACTTTTATATAACTACAACTGTATATAGTAAGAACAAATAAATCAAAACCATTTTTACAACTAACTGCATAAGGCACAGTAACACTCTAAAAGAGGACGGTTATAAAAAACTACAGGTGGGGGAAATTGAGATTTTAACATGCTTTTATATTTTTCTTTTCCTTTTTAGAATGCCCATACAGTACCAATTTGCAGTGGTATTATTCCACTGGGATTGCATAAATGATGATTACATTGTAACTGCTCAACTATTAAACATCGACAACATATACTTCTGCTGTAGAAACTCACAATACTGGATAATAAATTACAAATTCTATTTCAGTATTTTCAGTCTCTTTCCTGAAGCAGAAGAGAACAGAATTTGGTTTCATACAACACCTTTTATGCATAGACTATCTCATGGTAGTTGACAAAGCGGTTAGCAAAGATTTGCAGAATAAAAGACTTGGGGCCTGATTCCAAGACTGGGTATGCCGTCGTAAGCCAAGTTTGGCATATCTCGTGACTTACACCAAGCGGTACACCAGCCTGGATTCCAAGTGGCAATATTCACCATGTCAGATGTGGGCTATGACAACCACAGGATATGCTAACCCACTATGCTGCAGCCCACAGCAACATGGTGCAAGGGTGGGTTACAGCAGCAACTGCGCCCTATTCTAAGAGGGTGCAGCTAAGTTAGAACAGCCCAGAGTTGCTCTAAGGGGCATCTCACAGTGCCATCCATTGGATGCCTGCTCCACAGCACTGCAATGCCGGTGCCGATGTGCCCCCCATGCCCCAGCAAGCATACCCTTGCCCCCCAACCCTGAATGTCAGGGACCTCTGCGGTGCTATTCTCTGGCATGCCCTCTGGACTCCTGTGCCACCTGTCCTTCCTCCATGCCCCCTGGTGTGTGCCATGGTGTTCCGGGGTGGGGGGCTTCAGGGGAGCTGCCAGTAGTGGGCCATGACTTGCAACATGAGGGCCTTCTATGCCATGCCCATGGTGGTAGCCTCTGAATGGTGTAACCTGCAGGTCACAAGTGCCTGGACCCTGCCACTCTTAGAATGCGTGCAGGATCCCTGGTGTAGTGGCGCATGTCGCAACTCACATACACCAGCGAGTTGTGACATTTGACTTAGAATAGGCCCCTTGAAGTTCTGCAGAGTTCCATCACAAATTCTGAATCTGCAGAATGCAAACTTTTGCATAAATCTTTTGATTCCGTCATTTTCCTAGGCAGAAACCACATTCTGTCAAATTTTATGATGTAATGTTAAGTTCTGCACAGTGGAAATTCTGTAATACAAGATTTTAATTTCACAAACCTCTAGCAAATAAGTAGTTACTAGTAATGCTGGGACTGTACAAAGATATATGCAGAAGCCATGAAGCATTCAGTAAAGATGCCCTGATCTTACCAGCAGGTAGCATTACCACCAACCACAAAGCAAATAGGAGTGCTTTTCTTTGCTGGGACCCAGCACTCATGGAAGGAATCTAATACCTTTCAATCCAGGTACTTGAAACATATGGGGGAGATAGCCTAGTCAGACATCCAATGGGTAGAAAGGGGGTGGATTATTTAAATGCAAGTCATAGAAGTGATCTCTGTCTCCAGTTTATGCCAGTTGAATATCTCCCCCCCTTCCCACACCTTCCCCCTAGATTTTAAGGGCATGGGCAGGAGTTACAAGTTTAACTATGTTTCAGCATGGGTATGTGATTAGTTGGAATGCAGCACAAATCTAACAAAAAAGGAACTGAGGCACGCAGTGAGCTGTTGGATAGACCCTTGGGTGGATGGTTGAGTCCCAACCACTCTTTGCATATTTGGGTGCCTGGGGCACATCCTAGTGCACCTCCAAGAGCTGTCTTAGGATGGCTTGCCTGCAGTTCCATGGCCTGCCTTATAAGTGGTTGGCAGATTTATGCCATCCTTTTGCCTGCCTAACTTTGCATGGCACACTCCTGAGATGCGCAGCAGATACACCGCACATTTGGGCTGAATATATATGGATGCGCAGCATATTCATGTACACACACCCTTTATTTTACACCACATACATTATTTCTGTGTGATTGCACATTTGGAAATACGTGACACATCTCTCCCTTTCAACAATCGCTCTTCCACACATTTTCTGAGATGCTCCATGCATCTCCATTTTGTGCATGCATCTCCATTGTGGGCCTCTGTATATATCTTGTAATATAATTTGTGTTGCATTACTGATGTTTAGTACAGCTGCAGCCTGTTATTCCACACTCTTATAACTGTCTCTTCAGTTCCTATTGGGATAAATTTGGCAAAATACAGACAAAGACAAATTATGAAATATCAGTTGTACTGAGAAGGAATGTTGATCAGGATAACAGTGATCTCCCTTGCTGCTGCAAAAAAGGGCTGAGAGAGTTTTAACATCCATGTGGACTACCCCCAGAGACAGACAGACAGAAGATGGTTTAACATTCCATCTGAATGATGGTACCTCCAATAGTACAGCATGTGCCCTTAGTAATGCACTGTACTGTCAGAGTGAGCACAATTCCCCACGGGGGATTTGAACCTACTATCTTGTTGACAGAGGTTAGAGTGCCATCAGCTGAAGCACCCTAACAGAAAACTATCCTGAAGTATTTTTTTTTCAAATATAATTACTTGGCAATACCTCAGGTTTTATGTCAAGCAGGAAAGCATAAAATACAGAATAACTGTACCCTGTGCTCAGCATTACACACATTTGGAAACCTAATGCTACCCAAAACTCATTAAGAAGAAGTTCCATGTTCCAAAGCTGCCCATTTTGGATCAAAAACTCATAACAGTATAGAATGTTTTCAAACCGAAGGTGGTGGGAGTTTCATGAAGCAGTCCCTGCTGGGAGAGATATGCTAGACCCTAGCCAGCATAAAAAGGGCACCACTATGACGAATCTCACAATAACACTGCAAGCTCCAACACCAGTTTGTATTGTTGTGAACTACTGGACACAGGGAGTCATACTATTTATCATGGCAGGGTCTAAAAGAGAAAATAGGAGAATGGAAACAGATGCTGCAAAATGTGATGAAAAGGGAGATTCTTTAAATTAACACGTTTTAAAATGTGTAAAAAAAAGAAACTAGAACCTGACTGGTTCTATAACTGAGCACAAAAAGAAACTCATGGTAAAATAAGGTTCAAGGAGAATGATGCACAAATTAATTACTAGCATGTAATTAGCACATCATTAAACATGTAAATATATGACCATCACTTGATTTGAAAACAATAACCGTTCAAATCATTTGGACTTGGGTCTATGTGTTTATAAGTAACTATGCAGAGTATACATTTGGTAGAATCTGTGTAATTGTGACAGAAATGGGAAGGAAGGAGTTAATGGCTTGGATTTTTGGCTGGGATTTTTTTAGTAGTCTGAAAAAAACACACACACAAAGGCTGAGATTCCACTGTCCACCAGCATCTAAATAAGAGCTGAGCCATAAATCTCAGACAGAGTGAGAAAGAAGGGGAGTGGACATATCCACACAGACTCATAGTTTAAAGGGATTGGATCAATAAAATATAAACTTAAGGTTAAAAATGAATATAATTGGCCACTGATATGTGTTCAATCTGATTGGGACAATGAAATACATACATGGTAGCTAGTTTGTGCATTCAAAGGGGGAATAGAAATCACCTATTCTCAATAGAGCATATAAGATGCTGAAAGACAATGAGTGGGGAGTTGCTCTAGGATTTGAAAGAAGCTGCATCCAAGAGGCTAAGCTTGGGCCTACCCTTCTAGCTATGTCCGTGGGAGCAGGCAGATAGCATAAGGTCCAGTGTCTCTTGATGGATAGAGAAGGATAAGAGTAATACTAGCATATCTCAGTAATATCCTTTTTCTTTTGTCATTTGTTATTTAAAAACATTTCTTTACTTTTTCTGTAACAGTGTTATTCTCTTATGTTCAACATATATATCCTGTAATGCTACTTTTGACCTTCTATTCAGTAAAAAAAGCTTTTTATTTACTCAACAGTTGTGGTTGTGATTTCATTCATTTTCTAAGGTAATTCATGGTTTCCACTGGCTGAGGTAAACTCTGTTTAGCATCCACCTTCTGAGAGACATGCTACCAGGCTTTGATCTGTGCAATTGCATGTTTGACCTCCCAGTTTTGTGAAATTGGGAGTTCGGTGCTGGGCAAACCCAGCTGGTGTCAGCGAATACCCAAAGATAGGTACCTCTCTAAAAACTGTTACAGCCCAGAGAGAGAGAGAGAGAGAGTTGGGTTGTCACAAATTGGTGGCAGAGGTGGGATGATTATGGACTGTTTAGCACACTGAGATACAGAATTTGCCAGTGGAACATTTACCTTAGCTTTTACAAAACAGGATACATGACAGAATACACTTGTACAACTGTTTTAGTTTGTTTCTAGTTAGCACAGTGTAGTGTAGGGTTAGAGAATGAGCTCTGTGGAGTATGACTCACTTACTGTGCAACAGCTTTGTGAAAAGTGCCAGGAAAAGGGGGTTCAGCTGGAAGGTCTGAAACAGAAGAAAAATTCAGACCTGGTGGCACATGACTAGAAGCAGATGGTCCCTGGGGGTGAATCAGGAGCTGATGTAGCAGACCCCCCAAACCAGTTTGATGCCCTGTGACTGCAGCTGTTACTGCAAGACAAGGAGCTGGAGGCAAAGAAGCTGGACTTTGAGACAAGGAGACTAGAAGCAGAAGCAGAGACAAGAAGACTGAAAGCAGAAACAAGAAGATGGAAAGCAGATACAAGAGGATGGAAATCAAAGACAAGAGGATGGGAAGCAGAGAAAGAACAGGAAGAAAAAAGATTGGCAAACAGAGAAAAAGCACATCAGAAAAGAGAAAAAGAACGACAATAAGACATCCAGAGACAACAGCATGAAGTCCAGAGACAACAACGCAAGAAGGAGATGATGACTCTGTGCAGACAGCAAACTGTGAGTAATGGTGGAGTAAGTTCTCATGAAGCCAAAATTAATTCTAAATTGTTCCCTCAGTTTAGAGAGGGAGATGATCTTGATCTATTTTAAGGTCATTTGAGAGAATATGTGAGCAATTCCAATTGGCTCAGGCTTTGTGGTCAACTTATCTCACACTCTTACTTACGGGGGGGGGACTTTGCAGGCATTAACTAAAATGAGTGATAAAGACTATGCTGATTATGATAAGGTTAAAACAGTGTTGTTAAAATGTTTTGAATTAACTCCTGAGGCTTACAGAAGGAAATTTAGGGAATTAAAGAAAAGCCTGTGGAATTGCAGGCTCAATTGTGCACTTACCTTGATAGGTGGGTGGAGGGGGCAAATCAGACACCATGGCACTAATCAAAGATTTGTTTGTGAGGGAACAATTTCTTAAAATTGTACCTGAGGATGTGCATGTATGGCTCCTAGACAAGGCATGCACCTGTTCAAAGGAGATGCCAGCAAGTGCTGACATATACATGTCTAGCAGGCCATACACACTGCGTAAGTCTCATGGTGGGGGGGGCAGCACATTGTTATAAGGGGTCCCATGGGGTCAGCCCAAAGAAAACCAACATGCACCTGAGCCCAAAGCAGAACCATCTGGTTCTAAAGGGACCCAAGAGACAGGATGCAGGAAATGTCATATTTGCAATCAAGTGGGGCACTTGAGATATAACTGGCCTCAGAAAATGGATAAGAGGTAAAGGCCTGGGGAAGGGGTGATCAAAATAGCATTGGTCTGTTGGGGTGTGTGCAGCCTGAAGAACCACTCTCCTCTGATGTGAATATGCATC
Organism: Neoceratodus forsteri; assembly: GCA_016271365.2. Lineage (NCBI taxonomy): Eukaryota > Metazoa > Chordata > Ceratodontiformes > Ceratodontidae > Neoceratodus > Neoceratodus forsteri. The sequence continues at coordinate 588,819,996 of CM028133.1, read as the reverse complement.
CCATTGTAGTTAATGGAACAGTAACCCAGGGACTGAGGGACACAGGCACTTACATCTCCCTGGTGAGGCAGTATCTCATCCAGGCAGAGCAGATGTTGCCAGGGAAATACTCCAGGATCCGGAGAGTCACAGGGCCAGTAGTCCAAATACCAATGGCTTGAGTCTTCCTAAGCTGGGGGGGGGGGCATGGAGAAAAGAAGGTGTGGGTCGTAGATGACCTCCCTGTAAATGTGATCATGGGAAATGATTTTGACCACAGGGAATCTCTGGCATGTATTGCAACTCAGAGCCAGGCAAAAGGGCAGCTTCTGAAGGTGAAGAGGGGGTCACTCAATGTGGCCTAGCCCCTCCCTTAGCAGTTAAGAAAGTGGCTAACATGGGTGAGGGGCTGGCTAGAAGCAGCAGTCCAGAACCACAGTCACAAATGGAGGAGCCCACAGGACTTCCTTCTGAAGGGATGCTGGGAAGGGTCAGATGAGGGCAGCTGAGTGTTGTGCAGTGGACCGACCCTACCTTGCAAAAACTGAGGGAAATAGCTAATAGGGCTGAAGGTTCTCAGGGGGTTAAAGAGTCAGTTTACTGGGACCATGGGCTGCTGTACAGAGAATGTACAACAGCGGAAGGGCTAGATGGTGAGGTGCTCCAGCAGCTGGTAGTCCCCAAGGTTCACCACCAGCAGCTTCTGGCCCTTGCCCATGATATCCCTTTTTCACACCACTTGGGGGTAAGGCACACAAAAAGTGGTTGACCAACAATTTCTTCTGGCTTGGTATTGGCAAGGATGTGATAAATTACCGTAGGACTTGTCCACAGTGCCAGAGGGTGGGGAAAATGGGGGACAAGGCCAAGGCAGCTTTGATGCCCCAGCCCATTCTTGATGAACCCTTCAAGAGGGTAGCTGTGGACATAGTGGGGCCACTAAGCACTCCAAGTCACACTGGCAAGTGGTATATCCTGTAGTAGTAGTCGACTATGCCACAAGGTACCCAGAGACAGTAGCCCTATCATCCCCTGAGGTGGAATTGGTGTCTGACACACTGATGGGAATATTTAGCCAGGTGGGCTTTCCCCAGGAGATACTGACAGATCAGGGTACCAATTTCATGTCAGGGTTAATGAGTAGTTTGTGGAAGAAGTGTGGGGTAAAGCAGCTCAAAACCTCCCCATACCATCCCCAAACTAATGGTCTGGTGGAGCAATTTAATTCAACCCTTAAGACCTTGCTAAGGACTTTTGCTGACCAGCATAAGAGGGATTGGGACAAATATTTACCTCATCTCCTATTTGCATACAGAGAAGTCCCTCGGGAGTCCACAGGGTTCTCACCTTTTGAGCTCCTGTTTGGCCATAGGGTGAGGAGGCCCCCCTAGATTTGATTCGGGATGAATGGGAGGGTGACCGTGCCTCTCAAGGGGAGTCTGTTGTGAAGTATGTCCTGAACTTCAGGACTCACCTTAAGGAGCCCATGGGACTTGCTCAGGAGTACTTGGCCACTGCGCAACAGTTTCAGAAAATCTGGTATGACCACGGTGCCCGAGCCAGAGAATATGAGGTGGGACAACGAATGATGGCACTCATCCCTGTCTGACAGAATAAACTACAGGCAACATGGGAGGGGTTATTCTCCATTGTCCAAAAGGTTAGTGATGTCAATTACATGATAGAGCTACTAGACTGGAGATGCAGGCAAAAGGTGCATCATGTTAACATGCTGAAGCCCTACTATGACAGGGAGGAATTGATCCTTGCTGTATGCAGCACCCCAGAAGAGGAAACTGAGATGGATCCACTAATGGACCTGCTCGGGAGGCTTGGGTTGCATCCTCCATGGACAACTTTACCCTCTCCAAACAGCTGACACCTGCCCAGATGTAGGAAATTTGGGGTGTGCTGAGAGAATTGAGGACATTTTCACAGAGAAACCGAGGACACCACAATGACAGAGCATCATGTGGATATAGGGACCCAGGTACAACTGAAACAGTCTCCCTACAGGGTACCTGAGCAGATTAACCAGACCACGAAAGAGGAGCTTAAGGAGATGCTAGAGTTGGGAGTAATCCAGGAATCTAGTAGCCCCTGATCCTCGCCTGTGGTATTGATCCCCAAGAAGGATGGTACCACATGATTCTGCATTGACTACTGGAGGCTTAGTAGCTGCACAGAGCCTGACACCTAGCCCATGCACAGAAAGGATGAGACCCTGGAGTGACTGGGGGGAGCCAAGTATCTGACCACAATTGACCTAACAAAGGGCTACTGGCAGGTTCCTCTGACCCCTGCAGCCAGAGAGAGAGATCAGCTTTCATCACTCCATTTGGCTTATACAAATTCAAGGCAATCCCATTGGGAATGAAGAATGCACCTGCAGCCTTTCAACGGCTTGTGGATCGCATTCTGTCTGGGGTAGGTGAGTTTGCATTGGCGTATATGGTTGATATAGCCACATATGGCCAGAACTGGGATGAGCACATCAATAATGTATGGGACGTGTTCCACAGGCTGAAGAACTCAAGTCTGACAGTCAAGGCTGAAAAGTACCAGATAGGTATGGCAGAATTGTCCTACCTCGGGCACTGGGTGGGTAGCGGACACATCTGCCCAGAGCCTGCCAAGGTCAATGCCATCCTGGCCTGGCCCACTTCTACCACCAAGAAACAGGTAAGGACATTTCTGGAGACAGCAGGGTACTACCGGAGGTTGTTTTTCCTCACTGTAGTGATTTGGGTAAGCCCTTGACAGACCTAACCAAGAAGCGAAAGCCAGATAAGGTGCAGTGGTCAGAGGGCTGTGAGGTCACTTTTCATTAGCTAAAGAAGGCCTTAAGTAGACCAGCTGTATTGGCCAGCCCCAATTAAAGTCTAAAGTTTATTGTCCACGTGGATGCCTCAAAACATGGGATGGGCACCGTGCTGAGCCAGGTTACTCGGCAGGGGGAGCAGCACCCAGTTATGTACCTCTGCTGGATGCTTCTGCCCAGAGAGGAGGCCTATGCCACAATCAAAAAGGAGTGCTAGGGAATGGTGTGGGCCCTTCAGAAGATGCAGCCTTACCTATATGGAAGAGAATTTACTGTGGTCACAGATCATAATCCACTGATCTGGCTTCATAGGTCAAGTGGGCAAAATGGAAAACTATTACTCTGGAGTTTGGTATTGCAGGCATATAACATGACCATCCAGCACCGCAGTGGTAATCAAAATGCCAATGTGGATGGGCTATCTAGGCAGGTTTAATGCCATGGCTGGATACTTTGGGCACTTCCCAGCAGTTGCATAAATGGCTGTGTCTCTTGGGGTGGCCCAAAGGACACGCCTTCATCATTTGGAGGGGATGTGACAGAAATGGGAAGGAAGGAGTCAATGGCTTAGTTTTTGGCTGGGATTGTTTTAGCAGTCTCAAAAAAGCACACACACAGGCTGGGATTCGACTGTCCACCAGCATCTAGATAAGAGCTGAGCCATAAATCTCTGACAGAACGAGCAAGAAGGGGAATGGACATATCCACACAGACTCATAGTTTAAAGGGATTGGATCACTCAAATATAAACTTAAGGTTAAAAATGAATATAAATGGTCACTGATAGGTGTTCAATCTGATTGGGACAGTTAAATACATACATGGTAGATGGTTGGTGCATTCAAAGGGGGAATAGGAATCACCTATTTTCAAGAGAGAATATAAGATGCTGAAAGACAGTGAGTGGGGGAGTTGCTGTTGGAGTTGAGGGAAGCTACATCCAAGAGGTTAAGCTTGGGCCTACCCTTCTAGCTATGTCCATGGGACCTGGCATATGGCATAGGGCCCAGTGTCTTGATGGATAGAGAAGGGTAAGAATAATACTAGCATATCTCAGTAATAGCCTTTTTTTTTGTCATTTGTTATTTAAAAACATTTATTTACTTTTCCAGTAATAGTGTTATTCTCTGTGTTAAATATATATATCCTGTAATGCTACTTTTGACCTTCTGTTCAGTAAAAAACAGCTATTTATTTACTCAACAGCTGTGGCTGTGATTTCAATTATTTTCTAAGGTAAGTCATGGTTTCCACTGGCTGAGGTAAAATCTGTTTAGCATCTACCATCCAAGAGACATACTACCAGGCTTTGGTCTGTGCAATTGCACGTTTAACCTCCCAGTTTTGTGAAATTGGGAGTTTAATGCTGAGTGAACCCAGCTGGTGGCAGCGAAGACCCAGAGACAGACACCTCTCTAAAAGCTGTTACAGCCCAGAGAGAGAGACAGGTGGGTTGTCACAGTAATTGTATTCATAGTGTTATTATTATTGTACCAGTTATTTTGTACACATTTAGGATGTCATTGAAAACAAGCTCTGAGGAGATCATGTGACCTATTATCATCTGTGTTTATTGGTTTTAATAAACCTATTTTGAATTGAAATTAAACTGAACTGACATTGAATTGAACTGATTAAATTTGTTTCTAAACAGCACTACAAAATGTTTGCATATCCTTGTTTCCTTACAGGTGAGCACTGGTTTTGGTGGCTAGATTCACCTTTGATACAGATGAATGAGGAATATTATCACATACTGCTTACAGCCAATCATATTTTCTGCTTCTTATTTTGGGACTTGCCTCAGACAGTGGTCAAATTCCAAATAACCACAAACCACTTTCCCGTCATGAGGCCTAAAGGGGGTTAATTGTGTTCCTTTAAAAGGAGATATAACAATAAATTATGACATACATGAGTCTGTAGGGCTCAGGTTTCTCTAGTGCAAGGCATTTATTTTTCCTCTTCCATCATCCTACAGCAAGAGAATGATGAGGCTGGATATCCAGTTTCAAAGGTCAGGCAGAACTTGGCAGTAACCAATCCTCTCTCAGATCTTTGCTATGGGACCAAGTGGCTAACTCTGGTTTCATGTCTTATCCTAAACAAGTAGGATTTCTCCGATTCTCCTGACAGGTGGCCAGACCATCACAAAGTCTATATTTTAAACTGATGGGATGGCTGAGAAAAACTTGGATAGCAATCAAACCATTGACCTTTCAATTTAAGTCCAAATATCAGAGTTTGCTAAACCCTATACCATTTGAAAGGCAGAGAAAATGAAGTTTACTTGGTTGTTTCAGAATACAGGATAAGTAATGAACTAACTTCCATTTGAGTACTTACGACAGACAGTGGGGGACCTCCAGTCAATAGGAATTCCTTGCTGACAACAGCGCTGTGCATATGCTGATACTGTAGTACAGAAGCACTCGCAGTCGCCACCGTGGTTACAGCCACATGTGTCTGACAGGCAGTTTGAGTAGAACCAGGTGACATCAACCTGCAGAACCAAAATGTTAATATAAACATGGTCTTTTGGGATTCTCTTCATGGTTACTGCCCTCCCTGGATCTTTAGGAACCTATTTTAAAGAAAGATTTCAGTTTTATCATGTATACGGAGTCAAGAATAAGGTGCAGACAAGTTGCACTCATTCTTTAAGGATCACAGTCTGAAACCCATTACTGCCTTAAACTTAAGTAGATCCTGGATCATGGCTGCATAAGGCAAGTGAGTTGCTCTTCAGTAAAGGAGTGGTCCCAGTGGGGCTAGTCAAGTGATCCAACCATAACTGAGTTGGCACTCATGCTTCCAGACCACTGCCAGTATTGACTGCTATCAAAAGGTGAGCAATATATGCTGGCTTCCCAGTGTGTGTTGCTGTGCAATAGACAGCAACAGGGTGTCAGTGCTGAATTTGAACTTTATTCCATTAGATCTGTGTTTTGTATTTAACCATTTGTTTTGTTAAGATCTACTATTTTTCACAATAGTAAAGATAAAAAAATGTATACCTTATTGCAAAACAGCCAAGGAAGAAATTCAGCTGCCCTGTTTCATGATGCTGAAACTGGGGCTGTACAAAATCCTCCTTTACTCTCACCTCCTTCCCTGACTACAACTGAGAACTACATAGTATATACAAGCCATTTTAAGTCTTACTAATTATTTATGAGCTGAAGCAGCTCTCTAACTGACTATTGCGCCAGGCAGTAATCTCTTAGAAAAACTGCCACACTGTGCTAATCATATGCTTTACACTCTCACTCCTGGAACCAAAGTGAAATGGCTGGTTTAAATAAAAATAAGAAAAACAAAAAGCCTTGTTGAATTGACAAAACATTGGGCTCATTTCTAGGCTGTCCGAACTGTCTTGCAGGGATTATTATCTTCTAGAGAAAATTCACAAATGTCAATCATTTTTCAGTTAGTGATCCCACCTCTGACACTACTGGACCTGATGGCAGGTTTTTCAAACTCTTATGGTACAATTCAAGAGTTTATACAATGCACCAAGAATGTTGCTGTTTATGTGATTCAGTGTCCTTGTAGTAAGACTTTTTGTGTGGCATGACTGTATGCCACCTAAAAAAGAGGCTCCAAGAACATATGAGAGCTATCTATAGGAAATCCATTAAAGGGACACTGTCAACCCCCTTAGGCCTCAGATTATCCCTGGTTTAGAAAACACAATCTATGACTGCTCACATTCTGTAAAGACTGCTAATGTAGATGGCATTTTGATTCTAATTCATTTTTTTTTCTTTTTAAAGGTGAAAACCAGACTGCCAACCATGCTGGTGTTACCACATAAAAAAGTGTTTGCATTCCTTGAACAACTCCCACTGCATCTTGTTTTGGACTCGAGGACACCCTCACAGAGTATAGCCACTCACGATGTAGTTGGGGGTTGGGAGGAGACTACTGCAACATGAGTGGCTGCACTGTTTGGGGGTATGCATAACATTCAAGAATTATGCAATAAGAGTTGATCAATGATTTGAAACAACACAAGGTATGGTATAATTATACAATTATCATACATTTCAGTTCTACTAAGGAAGAAGGCAAATAAAACAACCAGCAATGTCATTGAATTTTATAGAAGGTAAGCAATCATGAAATGTGGGTTTTCAACTAGGAAATAATATGATGCAAGAATGGTTGACAGTGTCACTTTAATTCCCCTTTAAACAAATATATAATTTGGATCTGGTGGGTATGAAACGGATGGACATTGAGCTCATTGGACAGCATAAGATGGATGGTAACTGGGCACAGAAACTACTACAAGTGGAGACAAGATGGATCTGTAAATTAAGGGTAATAAAGCACCTCAGCCTGAATGATAAATTGTTCTTTAAACCCTATCTGTAATCCTCCAGCCAGTAATACTAGTTCTACCCATTCTTTGAACTAAAGCACTGCTCTCTGACTTGATTTTGAATTTAGGATAAAAAAGTAAAGGTGTATATACAGCTTTTAGTACCATCAGAATTGCATTAAAAAAAACTGTTTTTTTATGTATTCTCTTCTAGGCCAGACCACATCACCTTTTAGTCTATCTTTTCTGTCTCTTGGAGTGTAGTGCAATAAGCTAGCTGATCCCTGATAAAATGAAGGAGTGAATAAAACATGGGTAATCACAGATGCAGCAAATACCCAACTAAAATGTATTCTGTCTCTATTTTTCTTTTATTTACTAATAAAGTAAGTGTGATGGTCTGGCTTATAGGCTTTGATAGCATCAATTTTGTTAAACTGCTGCAGGTTTTAATCCAGTATTTTATATTTGGGAACTCGTTTATGTTTTTCTTTGTTATAAACTTTCTAGTACAGTACTCAAATCCAGTAGTAAGCACAATTTGTTCTGTGAAGGGTTTCTTGAGGCACTGTGCCTTTAAATGAAATACCCTATTTTAATGGTGCCTTATCCTCCATGAGCCAGTCTACTGATAACGACTTCCATGAGTTGAAGAACTGTGGCAGTGGTGAGAGGCCTGATGCAATACTAGCATTATGCACTTTATTTAATCATGTCTATAGTTTGTCCTTTAAGATACTACCAAACTCTGACTGTACAGTATGTACTGGTAAAGGAATATTGCAGAAAAGCAATTTATGTGCACATTAATGATCTGGGTCAGTGGCCACAAGCTGAATCATATTATCATATCATATTGTAAACTGTGCTAGCCATCCTTTGCATGAGCACCTGAACTGCAGCACCTAGCATGGCTTTCAGTTTGGACACTGCATATAAGATGAGCCCCAGTCCCTCTAAGGAGGAGAGCTCCAGTTCTGGTCCAGTTCCTGAGGTAAATGGGGTTGAGCCATGGCTTTGGCATAGGGATTTTGGGAGATCAGACACCCACAGGGTCCAAACTCTGATTCAGAGTGACCAATGGGGGGGGGCCTTGGCTTGGGATGGTAGTAGGGACTTGGGTTTGATGTGGTACTGGCTCCCTTGAGCTGGGTCTCCTGAGGCTTGGATCCTGGCTAGTGTCCAAGGTTGGGATGGCAAGGTCATGTTGGTGGTCCACCCTCAAGAAGAGGTGCCTGATTATAATCAGGACAGGTGTCCCAGGGTTCGAAAAATAATCTGTTGTTTTCCTGTTGACTTTATTGGCTCCCAAGAGGACAGCTAAATGTGGAAGGCCAAAGGGGTGGTGCTGAAACACTGAGACCCAAGGGAGGGGCATGGTGTGGTAAGCCCAGATAAAACTAATTTCTTTTATAGAGTTGTGCCATGATATTGGGATGTGAGGAAGCGTTAAGATGTTCTGAGCACAACTAAATCTCATAGCTGTTGAAAAAGTGGCTTTGTGACATAAAGACTACAGAAGGGTTAAGATGCAGTGACCCCAATTCATACCTAATTCTGCTCAGTGCCCATGCCTGAATGTTGCAATGTGCTAGGTAGAAGGGTATGCCCCTCACACTGTAATTTGAGAGATCTTTACTACATATAATTTTACTGGTTTTGTCTGGGTAAATCCCATAGGAAACTCTGTTCCCTCATGACTGCAAGGGGACAGAAAACAATAGATGATTTTTCAATGCTGAATTCTGTTTCCATTGCCTACGGGTTGCAAGGCTTGTAAATATTGCAACATTTGGGCCCTCGGTGAGGGTACCAGTAGGGGCTCCAGTTGTATTACTCTTCACTAATTTTAATACTGTACATAGCGAAATAGTATGCAACTAAATTGTTGAGTTCTGCAAGCAATGTATGCCTCAAGCATGGTGACCTGTGTCCTGTGTGGTTGCAGTAAATGGGGAAAGAGGTACAGAGTTTGAACTGAACCAAAGCATGTCTACATAAAGTTTGCTGTTAAGTAACTGTATTGCTATCTTCTTGATTTGCTGTGCTGAGATTTGTACATAGTGTGGTGCAACTTAAATCGGCTTTTTGAAACTACATACTTGTTGTTTTTATAAGCATACATATAGGTCAACTGTCAGACATAATCATTACAGCAAGGTCACATAACAATGAGAGCAGCACTCATCTTAATACATTGGATACTGTATTCTATGTCATTAAGATATGTCATGTGGGAATCTACTTTTTGACCAAGCAAGGGTAGCTTCAAGGAGCTGTTGTTGCCACTAGGCCCTGACAACAAAGAAAGAGAGGTGTTCAACATTTCTGAGAATAGAGTGGACAGTACTCAGCACTGGTGGGTTCTCTACCCACCCAGGCTCAACACAAAAAAGAAGAAGATGTGGAACAGCTCTGGCAAGGTTGTGTATATACTGTATACAGACAGCTCTCCAATGGTTATGCAGTTGGAGAAGAGGCATTCAGAACTGTTGGTAAAAGGTTGGCTCCCGGCAGGACATTACCACTACAATACCCCTGGACACGGGAGTTGCCCTTGGGTATGCACCCCCAAAGGCATAGTAAAGACAGGTAAGTAGGGCTAAGGGGGTGCTGCTTTCCAGAATACTGACACCAGTGCTTTGTGACCTTGAGATGGACTTTGGGACAATTAGGACACATTCAGGCCAATGAGACATTGACCCCTCTGCAATGGGGCCTCCATATATTTGCTGGGGGACCTTAATCAAAGAATTGGAATGTTCCTTAATTGTGTTTGTTTTTGACCCAAACAATCTGCTATTCTGTGGGGACATTTCTGATCTTGTTGGCCTGCTCTGTGTGAACAGTATGTGGGGGGCTACAGACTACTGATTTTGTATGCCCACTTGTTGAAGTGAAGAAGCATTAAATGGATCAGAGGGATCACGAACATGTTCATCAGTCAGATATTCCTGCTCTCTCCACTTTGTTTTGACACTGTGGGCCTAGGATCCATTCAGTGACAACTTTCGGACCTGCTCAAGTTACCCTACTGGTGCTGGTTTTCCTTGGTGGACCTGTGATATTGAGATGTTCAAGCTGCATACAGACTTATATTCAGTCACCAGGGGCAATGTTTCAAAGCAGGGACTTATGCAGGTTCTTTGGAAATTCAGTTTAAGGTTGTACCCAGAGCACCAGCCACTCATCAGGTATTTCTAGACCTGACCATTGGACAGTTTGCAGCTTCTCTGCATAATGACACCCAAATCATCATCAACATGCCCACTACTGAAATCAAAATGATAATCAAACTGATGAGGAACCTGGTCCTTCTCAAGAGAGGAGTGGGGTGGCATCTGGTGGCTTTGCTGTGCTCATCTACCCTCCTTCTAGCAGTCGGTGGTGGCAGTGTTAGACCCCCTCAGCATCCCAGAAGTAGTGCAAGCTGATTGTTTCAGCATCTAAGAATGAGAGCAATCCATTTGTTTCTGTGTCTCAGAAGGAGAGCAACATGATTGTTTTTGTGGATCAGGAGAGCAACTCATTTATATTCATGAATCTGGGAGTTACACTTGAGGACTTGCCTGTCCTGGACTTGTATCATAAGATGCTAACATTTTTTTTCCCTTTCCAGGTTGAAGCTGGAAATAAATAATTGTTTCATTAATGGGGCCACTTCCCAGTGATCACAGAGAGTGGGTACTGCTTTTAGACTCTACTGCCTAGATACTGTGACATAGTTCATGAACACAGAGACCCTGCTTGGGGAACGTGAACTAATCTGCAAGAGAGATTTTGTTTCTTGTATTCTTATAAACATTCAATTGCAACAGATGTTTTGGGATTTAGAAGGTAAACTGTAGTTTCCTGTTGACTTTCCTGACTTTCAAGAGGAGAGCAGAACCTGAGCTAAATATACAGTCGAAGACAGTAGACGTGGCACTGAGACATTGAGACCCAAGGAAAGGCAAGATGTGGTGAGCCCAGGTAATCCTCACAGCTGCTGCAACAGAGGCTCTGTGACACTGAGACCCTTGAAAGAGGCAAGATGTGGTGAGTCCTACTCCTAATTCTGCTGGTACCCATACCCAGGTGCTATACTGTGCTAGCTAAAAGGATATGCCCCTCACCCTGTATTTGAGGGACTGTTACTGTGTATAGCTGTGCTGAAGCAATATGGGTGAATCCTATGGAAATCCTGGCTCCCTTGCAGCTGTCAGGGGACAGATAATCTGTAAATATGTTTTATTGCAGCTAAATTCTGTTCCCCTTGCCTAGAGATTGCAGGAATTGTATATACCAAATCCACTGGGTCCTTTGTGATGATACCAGTCAAGGCTCCATCTGTGTTACTCCTCCACTAATTTTGGTGCTGTGCATGGTGTTATGTAAATAAATTGTTGGGTTGTGCAAGAAAGTTATGTCTCATGCATTGTGCCCTGTGCCCCATGTAGTTGCTATAAACAGGAAAAGAGGGTCAGAGGTTGAACTGAATAAAAGCATGTCTACATGAAAACTGCATTGCTATCTTCCCAAGTTGCTTTGCTGGCATTTGTATATAGTGTGGTACAAATTAAATCTACTTTTTGGCCAACCAAGGGTGGCTATGAGGAGCCATTGACATCACTGGGTCCTGAAGAAGAGAGGTGCTTAGGTTACTTAGAATAGAGCAGATGGCACTCAATACTGGTGAATCCACATGACATTGGGGCACGGTGCTACAAAGAAGATGGAGAAAGGCTCTAGTGGGGTGGTGTAGGGACTTATACAGGTGGTAGCCCAGTGGCCACATAATGGGAGAAGATCTCACATTGTTATTACCGTATAACCAAAGTGAATGCATATATCATGTTCTGCAATCACTAAAACTCACCCCAGAATACAAAGGAGGAACTGGAAAGAAATTTGTTTTAATATAGCACTGTTCATACACATTGTATCCCAAAGCACTTTGCAAGCCAGGATCACTAGCTAATAGGTGAGCACTTAGTGGCCAAGAGAGATAGAGGGTGGTTATGCAAAGATCAGGAATACTGAGCGAAGAGAGAGAGGGAGGGACAGAAAGAGAGAGAGAGAGAGAAGAAGGAAGTTGAGCACAGGGAGGTTAAATGACTTGCTCTAGATCACACAATGAATAAATAGTAGTGGTGGAACTCCAAGTCCACAGGCTGTCCATTCTGCTCTGCACTCAAACCACTAGGCCATACTAGACACAGATTAAAAAAAAACTAAAAATAACTATGACACAACATCATTAATGCAGTATGTAGCATATGACTTGAAAAACTGAAGCTTGGACATTCAATACATCATGCAGCATGAGCTGAGATTTTCTTGACATTATTACAAATTCTCAGCATTTCTAATTACATACCTCACAGTGCTCTGCACAGCAGGTCAAAAAAGATCATGATGTAGAATACTGGGACTGGGGCACTTGTGTTTTTTGACTAAATTATATGATTGTGTAAGCCCCGCCCCATAAAAAATTTAGGGCCTACCTGTAACTGTTTTCTCCTTTCCTCCATGCCCATCTTCTGGTCATCACCCTCCAATCCTCCTGGAATGCAGTAGATGGGACTTGCAGGGAAGGAGCCTACAGGGGCTGGCAGGAACTGAGCCAGGGCTCTTCTGGTGATCTTTGCACCTAGGACTGCCCAACAGTATCTGTGATATTAACCACATGACTGCTGTGTGGGGGCCAAGACTAGACAGAAAGGCACCCCTGCATGCATTTGGCAAGCTTGCCTGATGCAGTGCAACAGTGGGTCAGGGAACAAGAAAGAAGCAGCTGTTGCCACTGTCTGAACTGCCATGCATGTGTGACAGCAACCCACTTGGAAATATAGCTCCATTTTCAATACCAGGCTGTGTGCTTGCATCAATAGAGGATCCCAGCTCCAAGGAAGGCAGGGGAGTCAAGACCAATGATATGCCACACTGCCAGATACCCAAAATATGTGTTTCCCAGCCCAGTGAAGGCAGCTATCTGGGAATAAGACAATTCACAAGCATATGCACACAAGACTCAATAGAGCAGCTCCAGTGGCTGCTTCCTATTATGGAGGCTTTATTGTCCACATGGGCTTAGAACCCAAGTAAATTGTCATCTCTCTGGCCTCAGGACTAGTACTGGGGCCAAAGCAAGGTGGAAGCAGCTAATCAAAGCCTGAACTAGATCTGCAGAAAGCGGCCAAAGTCTGGAACAGTGTATAAACAAATATGATGGTTCCCATGTCTCCCCACCCCTGCAAATACTTCTGTGAAGGTGGTGAGGGGTCAGCACAATAGTTGCCAGAAAATTCAGTCAACCAGGAGCCTACAATGCAATTCAGCCTGTATGCAAGCCCAGCACGGCTGGGCTAACATTCCAAAGACAGTCTGCCCAGAAACGAGCCTTACCAACTGGGCGCTGAGTTTCATACCATTTAAAAGGGGCTGTTCCTAGGGATCAGGGCCAGTTCCACCAGAGTTAGAGAGTGAAAGAAGCTGTGTGCCAAAGAGCCATTGTCTGCCAAGCAGTGCAGGCCTGGCAGACTCAAAGAAGTCTGGGATTCCAGCCACTGACTGTTATGTGAAGAAAATAACAGTTTTTATCAAAACTACCAGTTTAGAGGTGAAGATTGGAGATGGGCTTTTCCTGCCCCACCTGTGACTTTCCCCTATGGGGGACGAGCTCCTTCAACAATTCATCAGCTGAGAATGCTGTTGCCTGCTTCATGGTCCATGGACCTACTTCACCTGCAGCACAAGACAGATTGTTAGAGAACAGAGACTGGTGAGTGAACACCAGCCAACCCCAAGGAAGCCCGCTTGCCAGCAGGAAGCAGATTGAGCCGTCTCACTTGTTCTACTTTCAGACCCCTGAGGAATCTGTGAAGCTACAAAACTGAGAGTAACCACTTATGTTTCAGCCTTGCAATAGGGGAAATTGTGTTTGTGTCAGGGACTGAGGGAGAAGCCCAGGACAGGACTTTGCCAATGTGATAGGCCAAGACAGAAGACCTGTTACGGCTAGCCAGCCACCAATTTCTTATGGATTACAACTAGGAGCCCCCTTTTAAGCCTTTTTTAACAGTTCAATGTTTAATTATTCACCAGCAGTTTGGTTTTGAATCATGTTTGACTTTGACAGTTTAAAGAATGCCACCAGCTCCTACCCTGCTAGCAGTAACTGCATCTACTGTAAGGTACCCAATGCAACTTAAAAATAGAGCTATTGCCCATGACCAGTGCAGGGGCATTAAGTCAGGTGCACCTGCTTGGGGGTTGAAGAACTGCCAGGGGGTGGGCAGATTGTGGGGCAATGTTGTTGATGTTGTTACTGCATAGAGTATATAGAATTTATTGCTACCTCAATTGCTCCCATTTTTTCTATTGTCCCCTTGTTCTTTCCGTACCCTCCCTTTAAATAAAATTTTTTACTTGACCTGCATATTTTGGTTTGAGGGCTGTTATTGCTGTTACCATGTCACTTGTTCTGGGGGCGGGACTTTGAGGGCATGTTATGCCCTGTTTTCTGGGGGGTAATAGCCTTCTTTGTGTGTCAACATCCAGGTACCCCATATTACTACCCCAGGTGGAGGCACCATGCCAGTTTAGGCCCAGGTACCCAGTGTAGCATGTCTTTAGGTAATATAGGCCAGCAACCTCTGAGAATTTGGAGAGGTGAACCTGAAGGCCACAGGTGGTCTGCTACAATAACATCTACAGCAGTGTGCAACTCCAGGGAACTTTATATAGTACCACAATAAAAATCCATCAGTATAATTTACAAAAATAACCAAAGGTAGTGATGATTCAATACCTGACACAGCAAGGGATAACCATAATTACAATTGGGACACTCCTTACCCGTGCACTGTCCCCTCTGAGGACATGCCCTGAATGGTTAAGAGCTCTGTATTCAGTTTCTAAACAATACAAAGACATTCCCCTGAGTAGTGCCAGCATGTACTCTAATTAGACACCAGAAATGCGTTTGATTGGCATAGAGAAAGCTAATCATTCAACAGTTTAACTGCCAGCTATTGCTAGACTAGAGGAATGGAAGGAAAGACCCCACAAAACCTGGTTGGTTGCTTGGCTGAGGAAAAGGCACAGAACACAGATGAAATGTTAGATAAGAGCCCCATTTCCTAGTGAAGATCCCCAGCTTACCAAGCATTGAGTAGAGCCATTTGAACATAGCTAGTTTGAGAGAGGTGTGCACCAGATAATCAGAGAAGGGACATTTGCTTACTGCCATCTCATCAGTTTGAGTCACGACCTCCATAATGATGCAAGTAAGGAGCCGGCTCTGAAGCAGCTTCAAAATATTCCCTATCTGGGAGGTGACAGCAGAACTAGTTCAAATGAGTGCAGGATGGGATGGCCAGAATTCTGGAACAGTCCCCAGGGACTACCTTTCAATAGGTAATGAGCCAGGAGCAACCCAGAGAACAGAACATTTGGCTGAGAACATCGGCAACAGTTGGAGTGGGGGAGAATGGCCATGGTTTGCAGAGCCTTATGGGTCCTTTACCATCTATGGAGGATCTTGGGCTGGATGAGCCTGCTGTTAGTGTTTCTATAATCATGGTGGGCCATAGTAATGCACAATTCCCAGTAATCTTGGGGTACAGGCTGCCCCAGCCCTGCTCTAACCTCTCCCTGCTTTATTAAAAATTGTGGACTCTATGGCTCTCTATTGCAGGGTTTTATTCTAATGAGGAGGTTTGTAATGACATTAACCCCCATTCCCCCCCCCACACACACACTCTTGTGGGACTTTGTACTGTTTTTTAAACAAGTAAGTGAGAAATGCCCACTGAAATACAGCAAAGTAGTATGTTTAGTGGATGACCTATTGATGGTACTTAAAATAAAACATTATAAACATATAGAAAAAGTGCCCATGTCTTTGAATTACAGACCAAATATTGTCCAGTTTTATTTTTCCATCTCCATTAAAAGGACCAAGTTTCAGTAATACATCTAACAGCAAAAGATAGTTCTTCCAAGGTACAGTACCAGCTAGTTAATAATGTAGTGCTGGTGATGATCAATTACCAGCCTTGTCCCAGGTATCTGCAAGGAACATTATGTAAAAGAAACTGATGCACTTTAATTGTACTTGCTCCTGTAAATAATCATATATGTAACAGACACGGTACTCTTTAAAAAAGAGAAGTTAAATTTGTCCCAGGATAAAAAATTGGGATGAGGAGGTCTAATCTACAACACTAATAGAAATATTAATTCTATTCTTGCTTTATTGTTTTGAAAGACTACTGTTAATCATATTGGGCTCTATGCACGAATGGGGTAGCAGTACGCAGGATCCACACATACCTCTGCCCATGTAGCTGCACACCCTCGGACAGGTGCGCACTGGCAGTATTCATGACCCCGGGCCATCTGTCCATGGCCGTGCCCCCCCTTCGGTGCACCGGACTCCACAGGGTAGCCAGGGGCAGGGTTGCAGGTCCAGCTGGGCATCCAGTTGGATGCCCACATCGGGACCTGCACTGGATCACTTGCACGGTGGGGTGCATGTAGGCAGAGTACCTCACAGACAACTGATGGCTGTTGGCTGTGGCATGTGAGAGAAGGCAATGCTGCCGGCCCTCCATCAGCACTGATCACTGCAGTAGGATGGGTGGGGGCATGCCTGCAGGTAGGGGGCTGGGGTGACCATCGCTGCTGGTGGGGGGGGTTGCCATGTGATGCACCTGGGGAGGGGGGTGGAAGCCTTGTGCTGGTGCCCCTGTGCCGGGTAATGGTGATGTGGGTTTTTCAGCCATAAGGCAGGGTAATTCTGAACAGTGATTGCACCTAGAAAGGTTTTAATATCTTGAAGACTATGAAACTTTTTCAGAATCCATTCTAGAACATCACTTTTGCCCAGGAAGAAACGGCACTGGCCACAAAATGTTGATCCCCTCATCAGAGGTGGAGATTTAAGGTTGGTGAAAAAATTACTTTGTGCAAAGCATAACATAAGTCAAGCAGTCCTTTAGCTTTTTTCTCACCAGCATTACAATGCCACATAGTTTCCTAACTCATTCCTTGTATCTTCTCCATTTTCCCATTATATATTTTATTTACATTTTCTGTCAATCACTTCTTCTGTCCCCAGTGGTGCAGTGGTTGCAGGTTGGTAAATATTTGTTTTGTACATGCCCCCCCCCTCCCCACCACCACCACCACCACAGTCTCATCACCCTTATAGCCATGTTGCTCTTAACAAACATAGCATGCTGGTACAGACAGATGAATGAGAATTCACCCCCCATCTCCCAGCACAAGACAACTTATGTTGCTGGCATCAGGATGGACTGGAATGATGGCACCCAAATAGCTCACCTTTTTGATTATTGAGCCATATTTGTATTATTCATTGGGGATAGGAAAAACTTTGAGAGGCAAACAGCATCTAATACAACCAGAGACAGACCAAATCAGACAGTTTGATTCAGAATTATGCAGTTACTAATACATACCACTGGATGGCAGGCCTCAAACACCTCACTCAGTAATATTCCACACTCCTTCTTGGCAAAAGGCTCTCGCAGAGGGTTCACACTGCATGGATTGCGGACATCAGGGCTGTTCACACACTAATTTACAAAACATAATATTTTAAAAACATAACATCACTGAAATTTGGTCTGCATTGTTTGGCTGTATTTAAGTGCCTTTCTGATTGATATTTAGCTTTCATTTTCATTGTTTTAAACAAAGCTGAACAAAGGAAGGTTCTCCTCACTAATTTATAAATCCACATGAAAATGATGAGGGTATGTACTGCCTGCCAGGTACTGTATGATGTGTTATAATTGCATTCAAAAGTTAGCTCATGCTAAAATAATAACATAGGGACAAAAGGGGGCGGCAGTGTTCTGCAAATTGAACAAAAGGTTATTTTTTTAATGCAGACTGAAAATATTAAAACAGAAAGGGCAAATATGTTACATCCATGGAGTTTACTTATTAATGTTCTTAAACAGTAAATCTAACCTGACACACTTTTTAGTGTTTTGACACCTGTTGAAAAAAGTATTTGAAATACTATTGCAGTGGTCTGGCCCTCTGACACAATGGTAGTGCTACTATTCATGATGCTGATGACCCTGGTTTGGGAGTGAGCCCAGAGCAGTACAGGCCAGCAGCGGAGAGCTAGGATAATCATCCACTGGACTGCTCTCCTCCTCCAAGAAGGATGGGCTGCAGCACCTGGCATCATGTTGACTCCTTGTGTAGGGTTGTAGAATAGCAGCCAGGGAACACAAGACCTGGGCAGAGGTGATGGCAGATCTCAGCATGTGGTGTGCATGACAGCAGTCTTTGCTGTGCATGGGATCATTGCATGTCTGAATCTGTGAGGAAAGCTACAGTATGTATAAAACCACAATTCTCAAGTGTCATAATGACCAGAACTGCTAACCAGTGAGGCTTATCTTTGTCTCTCCCCAGAGCACCGTGGTGGTGGGGGGGGGGAGCTCTGACATGGAAGGTAAGTGTTGGAATAGTACACCATGCAGATAAGCCTGAGAAGATGCCAGACTGGGGTGGAGGAGAGGGACTCCATGGGGCTCATATGGCTACATCACTGCAGAGTAGGGGAGCAATAGTAGAATTAGGAAAAATATATTGAAGTGGAATCCTTTTTGAAGCAGGTGTATCTTATTAGGACAACTTTAATATTTATTATTTGGTTGTGGATAGCATAGGTCCTTGAGTATACAGATACCCATTATCACGGCCACCCTGAGGTCAAAACATGCCAACATATACCATGCATACAACACATACTTAACATTCAGACAACAAACACAACAAAGTTTTTCTGTCCATGCCAGCCTACAATCAGACTCATTTTTAACAGCTTTACACTTAATGTTATACTGCCTCTCGTCATACTCACCATAACCACTGCCTTTGCCCACATCTACAACTTATCCCTCTGCAGTGACTCCTTCCCATGCATCTGTAATCATACCTTGGTAGTCCTTAGTCAGAAAGGCTGACTAATTAGCATGCAAGCCAACTATCGGTTGTTGTCCTGGCTTCCCATCCTCTCCAAAGTCTTTGTGAGGTTAGTCATCATTCAGCCCTCCAACTTCCACTCTAGCTCTGGCTTCTTGATCACATATCAGTCTATTTTCTGCACCAACCACTCCACCTCGACCTCCCTCCACAGAGTCACCAACCATGTACACTGAATCATGGACAGGGGAGTGGGCACAGTGATCTTATTCACTGACCTCCCCAAGACCTTTAATACCATGGACCACCAAAATCTCTTTAGCAAGCTAGCGCCCTTAGGTGTATCCTCTTCTGTGTTCATCCAATTCACCACCCAATGTCCTGTCCTGTTCTGAGACCTCTGCTTTTCACAGTATTCATCAATAACCTCGCCGTGGCTCTTTCTGCCTGCAACATACACATTTATGCTGATGATACCATCATCTACACATCTGTCCCCTCCATCCCCTCCATCAAAGAGACCTTGCAGCAGGATTTCCATGCCATAGAATTATTGTTCCTTGAAAATTGGCTCATAATGATCCAAAAGAAAGCAGTCACCATGTTGTTTGGTTCCAGTCATAGGCTTAGCTCCAACCCATCTACTTTGACTCTATGTTCTACTTAAGGTAACTGCCTGAACTCTGCCTCCACCTGTAAGTATCTAAGTCTCCACATTCACCAGCACCTTGCCTACTCTGGGCATGTAGTACAGGCAGTAGTCAAGAGCTTTAAGAGCTGCCTCTAACTACACATCAGGAAATAGGTTGATGAATGCTCTATCCACCCCCTGCTGGACTATGGGGCCATTGTATACTCCACAGCCAACACCTCCACCTAGCCAAAGTGACCACTTTGTTCAATGCCCTGTACATATTTGTACTGGCCTGCCCTCCCCAAACTCACCATTGCTCCATGTACAATGATCTAGAATGGGTTCCTCCCCTGATAAGGCATTCATTTCAAATCACCTAGTGAATGCCAAGTGCTGGACAGGCAGATTGCTGAGATACCTTTCTAATCTCTTCTCCCCCTCAACAAATCCAGCTTATTTGGTCAGATGAGAGGAGCATTGACGAACATACATGTTATGCTTCAGCCACAACCTAGGGCCTCCATCAGTTACAGGCTCCCTGGGATATGGAACAACCTTCCAGCCAAAATCACCACCTCACCTACCTTCCACTCAGATAAAAAGTTGATTAAGACACACTTCTTCTCTCCGATGTCTTGCCACAACTATCACAGGCACCACTTGAGCCCCTCCAGGTCACCTAGACCTGTCCCTGGAGCTTGCAGCTCTCGTCAAGCTTGGGTGCTTCAGTCATGAATGTTGGAATGTACTATATAGCAATCCCTGTGATAGAAAACTTAGATGCTTCCATCTGTTCTAGTCACTGTTAATGTAACTCACATTTGCCTGCACTGTGCTCCTGCATGTACTTTTCCCTGTAGCCAAAAAGGGGATTTTGTTGTAAATGCATTTACTTGTACTTTGTGCTATGTATCCCTTTGTATTGAGTATTATGTATGTGAATGTAATCATTTCCTCTGATCTTCCTGTTCCCACCCCTCAGGTCACAACTGGAAATGAGTCTTCTGGATTTTGTCTGTTTACCTAATACAAGATATTTAAAGAAATAAATACATACCTACATACATACATAAATAAATACATACCTACATACGTACATAAATAAATGCATACCTACATACACACATAAATACATACATACCTACATACATACATAAATACATAACTACATACACACATAAATACATAAATTCATACATATTTACATAAATACATACCTACATACATACATAAATACATACATACCTACATACATACTTAAATAAATACATAACTACATACACACATAAATACATACATACCTACATGCATGCATAAATACATACATACATAAATACATACATACATAAATAAATACATGCATACCTACATACATACATAAATACATAACTACATATGCATATAAATACATACATACCTACATACCTACATACATACATAAATACATACCTACATGCATGCATAAATACATACATACCTACATACATACATAAATACATACATACATACATAAATAAATACATATATAAATAAATAAATACATACCTACATACGTACAGAAATAAATTCTAGTCAATCAGCAGCAGGTGAGGTATTGCAGGTTGTTATAAATGACAAATATTTTCACTGTATTAAAACTGCCGCCTGATTCAAAAAATATTTCAAAGGCTAGATCACCATACACAAAGGTCAGAAGAATTTTAGGAAAAGAAGCACTTCACCTCAGTAGCTGTCCAGCTGTTTCCAAACTCTTGTGAGTTAGCAAGCTCAATATTGTCTGGTGTCCTCATTTCATTTATTGTTCTCAGATCAAAGTTTCCACATAAACCAGTCAGTTCTCCCTAAAAGAGTACATCATGTTACTGACTACTTGTGATTTATGTACAGTTTAATACCAATAATCTTGCAAGATGTGGGGACCTGGTGTCCCATGAGCAAAAGTCTTATCGTTTTTATTCACAACCGGTGAAAGACAACAAATCAAGGAAAACAATACATAGACAAAACATTCAGCTAAAACAGATACAAATGCCTTTAAGTAACAACTGTTGCTTTAAATATCCTTTGTAATGCAGAAATTGTGATCTAAACCATGAATGGTATTCCTAATTTTTGAAAATTTTATCATACTGTATAAACCAAAGTCTGCTTAACTATCCTGAAAATATGACAGTGCATGAGTTATTCCACCTGCAATGCATTTCTTTATCAGATTCCCCCCACATAGACTGAAAAGTTTTAGAGCTCTCTCATATTTTTTTTTTGTCATAGGGAAAAATCTTGGTGAAATTGATAGTTTTGCCAAACTTTAAACTTACTTCTGGGCAAGACTGAACATTTCTATTCAATTGCATTTCCGGCACAGAATATGTAAATTCAGCAAACTTCATGGAATTCCAAAGTAAGGAACTTTGCAATAAAAGGTACAACTTTCCGGTGGAATTGACATTTTATCAGTGAAACTATGCCCTCCATCATTGGTCCTTGGCCAGCCCCAGCACCTGCTGACTAGGGTATCACCTTAAACAACTATTGCAGCTTACAATAGTTATTCTTACCCCATAGCATGCCATATACACACTATAATATTGTTCATCAGTCAAGGCCAGTTGCTGGTAGCCAAGGTTCTCCAGTGATATCAGTGCATGATGCTCTGTGCATTATCATAGAGTGCATGGTGACAGCGACTGGTAAAGAAACCACCATAACCTTCCACTTTTGCTCTATGAGTATTTGTTTTAATAGCCCAACTTCACACTTCTAAGCTTAAAACATATTTAGAAATTCAAAAGGAGCCTAACTTTATATGTTCCAATGGACATGTCATGATTTATCCACTCAATTGAGGGGATGGGTGGTCCAGCCTCAAACTGAGTGGCAAACCTGGAAATCCATAGCCTGTACTGTGGGTACAAACTGTTGTACCAATAATTGCTTTATTCCTACAGATACTCCAATTCCAATAAGTCAAAACATAACTAATAAAATTAAAAAGCAACCTAATATCAACAAAAATACAAACAGTATACATCACATAGTAGGTAAATCTCTAATTATCACTGTCAGTAGATTCTTTCTGAATATTTTAATTACCAACAAAACCATACATTGGTTATGTGACCAGGCTAAAGCTGTTGTGTGGAATAGACACTTACTTTAACTATGCCTTATGTTCCAAATTAATTCCTGAAGGGAATGCATGGTTATATCAGAACCTAATGTCACTTAAGTAAGATTCAGCAAAAGTTTTACAACAGAAGTAACCAGCCAATTTCTTCATTTAATACACAATGGTGCTATGAAGCGTCCTGAATCTCTCTATCCAGAATGCTTTCCTCTTTAACAATTTGTGTCCTGTGTTACCACCCCAACTAAGTGGTTAACAATTTCCAGTCCTAAACATTTTAGGGAAGAGACCAGGTGATTAACTGCATTAAGGCATCTTGCTAAGCTGGAGGCTGCCTCTCCCCTCCTAATCATGGATTGCTGTTCTGAAATTCTCAACCTCAGCTCACATTTTGTCTACCCTATACACAGTTTATAACAAATGCATTTGATAAGATAGACTACAAAGATTGAAATGCATGTAATGTGCTAGCTGATTTTGATTGTTTCACACTATGTGGTTTGTATAC
Source organism: Neoceratodus forsteri (assembly GCA_016271365.2). Lineage (NCBI taxonomy): Eukaryota > Metazoa > Chordata > Ceratodontiformes > Ceratodontidae > Neoceratodus > Neoceratodus forsteri. The sequence goes on along the minus strand of CM028133.1, from coordinate 588,796,645 downwards.
TTCTGGATTTTATGCATGTTACTACACTGGACACAGTGACCACAGAGGTAGTTCCCTATTGTGGTGGCCCAAATAAAAAACTAATTTGTGGTTCCTTTTGTTGTGTGTTATCCAAGTGTACCAAATTCCTTTTCAATGTGTCCTGCCTTTTAGCCATCATCAGGATTGGTTCTTTAAATGCCCTTTCACCTTTTTCTGTTACTTTTTCACACAAGTCAGTTTTTTTCAATAATACTTTTGAGGTGTCCAAAGGCACTGTTATAATGTGTACAGAACACTATATCTGGTGAAAGTGCAGTGTTTTGGATTGTAGGTTACAGTAATTGCTCACGTAGGACTGTTGCTGCTCTATTCCTAGCCTGGCCAATAGCAGCACTATCATATCCTCTTTGTCAAAACTTGGTGTACAGGTCTGTTGCAGTTTCATCATTATCATTTGCATTTGAGCAATTCCTTTTTAATCTTAAGGTATGCCCATATGGTATGTTCCTAATCAGGCTTTTGTGGTGATGTCTACCTGATCTCAGGATGGTGTTCTTATCACTTGGTATTCTGTATAGTCTACTCCCTGACCTTTGACTTTCTTCATCAGTTTCAAGGTCTAGGAAAGGTACTGGATTGTCTTCAGCCTGAGAAGTAAACTGTAGGTTTTGATTCGGATTGATTCAGCACCTCAGCCCTCCATGCTACTGGGCCGGCTTTATGGCAACAGCCTTCTAATCAGGTACGTGCAAGCAGTATGAACTTTTGGATTAAAGCCTCTTAAATTAAACACTAAGAACACTATATGCATTGGTGAGTCTTTCACACTGGGAGCCCGATTCCAGAAAGGGTTACACATGTTGCAAAGTGACTTGCGCCAGACCCAATGGTGTAAGTAGCACTTTGCACCATGCATTACACCAACTGGTATTCCAGAAAGCAGTGTGCGACATGGCACAGGCTGCCTGCATCAAAGGTGTGTCACTCCACCAGGTAAGTTATAAACCCCCTGTGACATGGCACAAGGGGGTTTAATGCAGCAGTTATGCCCGATTACAGGAGGGTGGTGGATGGAATAGCAAATGTGCTATTCCAAGACAGACCCTAGAAGACAGTGGTCTAAGTACAGTTAGACCAGCTTGTAGCTGGTCTAACTGTACCCTACGTCCACCGGGGGTGCACCTCTGTGCCTGGTGCCCCAACAGCCACTCCTCCCATGGTCCCACATAGGTCCCCACCCATCCCCCTGTGGCAGGGCAACCCTCTGTGGGCTCCTGACACCCCACCCCGGGTATTGCCCCACAGAGTAGTTCACGTCCCCATTGCACCAACATGCCACTATTGGCATGCATGCCAGGCACTCCAATGTAGCCCTGTGGTGCCCTGCAAGGCATTGTTGTGGTGTCGGGGAGTGGGGCATTGGGGAGGCCATGCCAGGCAAGACCTGCGCCCTGTTGGAGGATGGTAATGTGGCTTGCAGCACCCTGCTGGAGGTGCTGCAAGTCACAGGACATAGTTGCCAGGGACTCTGCCTGTTCTGGAATCTGGTGCAGGGTCCCTGGCATAGCGGCATATGTCACAACTCGCAAGTGCCAGCGAATTGCAACATATGTCTTGAAATTGGGCCCTGAGTGTCTAGCATATGAACATATGAAAAAGCCAACAGAATACGGCCATTTGGGCTAACTAGTCTGCTTGTGTTGCAGGGTCCAGAACTTAAGCTTTAAAAAGTTGTAAAAAGGAATGAAACTGTTGCATACACATGTAACCCCTACCTGGTATGCCATTTCTATCTGACAGCTCTACCAGGTGGGCTGGGTTCGGGGAGGAATAGGCCACTTGTCACAAAGACTAGGTATGGCTACTCTGCACAGGGGCACCCAAGTAACTCCAAACACAGGAAGCAATAACTGTAATGTCCAATTCCAGAAATGGAATTCTAAAGCGTGGCTTTTATTCACATCCAAACAGAATAAACAAAGCATAGATGGACCCCCATGGGGCTACACTCCTGGTAATGTAGATTAAAGGAGACCAGAACACATCCTCATCACTTTAGCCCTCAGGCTCTACAACACACTGGGCACACAGCCCGGACTTGTATGCTGCTTTGGGTTACACAGCCTGAACTTGTACACTACCCTGGGTTTTCCCTGGCTCAGCTTCCTTGACAGCCACTTGGACACCTTCCATACTTCATGGAAACATTTTCTGGTGGCTCCCTAAACCACCAAAGAGCACCTCGGCTCCATCAGGGAATCCTCAAAATCCCACGTCTGGGTACTTTCCTCAGGCACTGGCCAAGTACCTGAGAGAAAGCAACGCATGTCTCAGAGCAAATCCGTAGAGGTGAATTTGGTTACTACTGATGGGGGGTCTCCCACCTCTCGCTACCACAATTCATACCCGGCCATTTCTCTGGACTGTAAATACCTCATCCTTTAGCACTTTGCTGTGTAGATTCTTGCTAAATGTATTTCACATTCAATCTACTTGTCTTGCTTTCCATTTGTGCTGGACTTTAACATGATTAAAAATAAGTGGCATTGTTCATTACTCTAGACCCCCTACAGGTTAAGCGGTCCAATCCCCTCTTTCTTTCTTTCCATTTTGTGCTGGCCTTGAACATACTTATAAGTGGCTTTGTCCATTGCTTTAGACCCCCCAAAGAGTTAACCAGTCCAATCCCCACATCTTCCAACTGTACTTGGCTGTCTTTTCTTGACCCTACAGTAACAGTCCCTTTAGTTTCCTTCTGTTCAGGTGAAAACGCTTGGCCCTTTTTCACAGCAAACTCACCCTTCGGTTGCAGGTGCCCCACAGGCGTTTCCTCCTCAAGGAATCTCTTACAGAGCTTCTGGTGCCTCAGCACAACTCAGACAGGCAGCTTCTTTCCCTTAGCCGGACCCAGGGGGGTTGCCCCTGGAAAACAGACAGACACCTTCCCCCATTCACTCAGGGATGGGGCTCTGAACCATTGAGAGTGGTCTCCATCACTTCAATTACCAGTTCCTGTGTTCCTCTTCAGATGAAAACACACACCTTAAACAAAAGTAGCTCTGAAACAGAGCTTAAAGCTCTGAGAGCCTGCACACACTCTGCTGCACTACAGTCTCTCTCTCAGACAGCACACAGGCTGGCTTCAAATTCCCCCACGTTCTACTCTAACCTTCAGCAGCAACATTCCAGTGTGGCTTATGCAGCTGCAACAGTTCTAAAATGATGTTATCCCTCAGTCTTAGGTGAGACTGAGAACAGAGTGAGACAGTGTGAAATCCATTTAACCAGAGTTTTACAAGCTGCCCTCCCTGCCTACCACTAGGTCTTACTGGGATTCTAGTAACCCCGGGTAACAGGGTGGTTACACCAGGGATTGACAAATCCCATAGGCCGACGTCCCGGGCTACCAAATTTCTGCCTGGGACAACCATTTTTCAGTCAGCCACTTGCCCACGGACAAGCATCAGTCTGCACATCACTTTTTTAAGTATGTACTGTACCTCTGTGCTTTGGCATCCGGCCAGGAGGGGTCGCAGCGTCTGAGGCGGTGGAGTCGATTTTTTTTTTTTTGCGGGAAGCGGTCAGCTGGGTGTGCACAGCGCAGTATGGGTAAATATGTCGGAGGGGAGAGCTCTTGAATGCAGAGTTGAAGTGGTGGCTGAATGAGCAGGCATGTACCAGGATTGGTCGGTGATGGCAAGTCATGTCCCGTGTCTTCTTCAGCAGGTAAGGGTAAGGGGTGCGAGAACGACTGAGCAAAGCATGGATGTCAGGTGACTGGGCACTTGGGCAGGGGGGAACTGCAGGCCATGCATGCTGTCAAGTGGATCATAGTGATATTATGACTGGAAATAGTTTGCACAGAGGATCGTCATCAGAAGAAGTGTTGTGAGTGTGCTGGGTAGCAAAGGTGAGCTGGGGAGACCAAGTCAAAAGCTGCATAGTGGCATGAAATTGTGCCGGGAGCAGGCCTACTTGGCAAGAGATACAAAGTGGTGTACTGAAGACACCAGCGAGCTAGCCAGCTGATAGCAAGTAGCACTAGTGCTCTTGGAGTGGAGGCGAGCATCGTGTGAGGCAAAGGGCAGCAAAAAGTAATGGATGGAGTCAGTTTCCGTTTTATTCTCTCCTAATTACCTTGCTTGTATTGCCCCAGAACACTAGTGCGCAGTTTCTTGTATGTTTCATTGAGGTGAAGTTGCTTTTGCTTTCTTGGGTGGAGAGAGGGTAGATAAAAACTGGCGTGTTGTGAACTGAGACTGTGGCATCATACAAATATTTCTCAAGTGAAGAAACATGATACTACTATCAGATAATTACTACAGTAATTCATTTCTTAATAGTGTTACACTTAGTTGTTTTGTGGCATGTATCCAGATGCAAAATAGGTAAATAGATTGTAACCACCATCCCATTCCCCCCCCCCCCAACACTGCTATAGATGTGTGTGATAGTATCTTGCACTAGTGTCTCCCAGGGATATACAGATATATATATATATTTTTTTACTTTAGAAAAAGGTGATTTAAATTAAATAACCAAAAATAAACTACAGGCTGTGATTTAAGGCATTTGTGATGCACACACCAGGGGTTTGTGAGGTACAGGCACAAAGGTTAATTGTCCTTGCACCCCCTGGGGAATGCATCACTGTGTGTACTGTTGGATTTATAAAGTGGATTTTTGTGATATCTGCTATAGCATCACACTGCATGGTGTGTTTCTAATGTGCTCTCAACTGATAATTGTGTACAGTAAGCTGATTTTCTTGGTACTGCTTGGGGGGGTGGAAGGGGGGACCAGTGAACTTTACCAGGTGGGAGACCAATACCCGTCATGTCTTATTGCTTATATTCTGGTAATTGAATCAGACTGACTCAACCTGTAGTAACAGCAGGGACTGACAAATTTAAAAACATACATGATCTTTCCTGCTTCCTAATGTTCTACATCCACCTAGAATTAATGGTACAACCCCCACACCATGTACTTTGTCGCTACAGTAAGTTTCTGTAATTTCCCCTGAAATACAGTCTTCCGACCATGGACTACCACTCAAAACACTCAGACTACCATTTTTAGCAAGGCCAGTTGTCCTGGACTAGCACTTAATTTTTAAATTTGTCGATCCCTGGGTTACACACGTTTGGAGTTGCCAGTTTTTAATGGTGCAATAGGTTAACTCAAACTGTTTATGAACATGTTTAATTTAAAAAAAAAAAATATATATATATATATATATCTTATTCATGGGGCCACTCCCCTTGAAACAAGTTCTTGTCAGATCCAGAACGGCTGCATAATGAAGTTTGTGAAGAAAATGGGCAGACTAGGATGGCCCCTGTGGTCCTTACCTAGTGTCAACTTGTATGTTTATGAGGGTAATGTAGTCAAAGACCCCAAATCAGTGACACATTGTCTTAAAAACTGGTAATATTCACCCAGAACGCTTTAAAAACAAGGGGACTAGTGTAAGATGTGTTTTCTGAATAACAACAAGTCTTCAACTTAATGTTTGACATTAACTTGTGCTTAATACAGTATCCACTGTGTTCAGTCACAAAAACACTCAAACTTTAAAAAGGACAGAGAAACATTTTGAGAGAAGATCAGGGACGTGACTGAAAAATCAGAGGGACAGTTGAGACAAAGTATGCACCCCATTCAGCAGAGACATTGATTAAAATGATCATGGACAGCACAGACTGGAAAGGCTGCACAGAGCAGGGCCAGGAAACAACCATAGGCCAGACAGCCCCACAATTCAGCAGAGACATTAATAAATATAATGGACTGAAAAGGCTGTAGGGCAGGGCCAAAAGAAAGTTATTACAATATTTTCCCCAGCACAGCAGTGCATTCATTGACAGAAAAAGCTAAATAAGTATTCTAGCAGAAAACAACATCACAGACCAGATTAGAAGCAGCACTCAGGCAACACAGATGAGGCAGCAATTTGTTATATATATTTTTTTTTTTAAACAGCTGACCCCCTCCCCCAACCCTCGTCTGTAATTCAAGCTCATAGGAGTCTGCAGACATGTCATACTGGTTATTTTGCTTTAGAACTGCTCCTTCCCTGCAGACAGTTAACAGCTGAGGTTTTTTTTGTTTCTGTTTTTTTTTTTTAAAACGACTCTCAACTGTAGGTTCCTCCTGCAAGTGCAGAAGACATCTATCCAACTGCTCCCCTCCCTGTCACAAAAGTACATGTCATACCTTATCTATGGGCTCTGGGGCACACTCTGACTGCAGTATGTACAGCCACCGAATAATTTTATTTATTTAATTCAGTGCACACGTACTTTTATTAGGGCAGCTGAAATCAGCTGATGAGGCCGAGGTTTGGTGGAAACCTGATTGGAATGTCCGTGCTGTGCTCCGTGACTGCTGGCTCAGTGCGCAGTTAAAAATTCTGCCGGAATGTCGGGTGCCCGAGTCAGTCAGCGGCTGTTTCCCTTAACACCAACTGTGGCCTGAAATCTCCTGTGGCAGCTTCACCAATTGACAGCAAGGGGAAAGGCAGAACCCGAGTTGTTCTCTTCTCACTCCCGATGCCGCAGCTCCCGACTTGACAGCTGAGCAAATGTCACTGGGCAGCCCTCCCTCCATCTTCCTTTGCTACCAACTGGACTTCCACAGCCTCGGTCACAAAACGGCAGCTTCACCCAGTGACAGCACAGCAGAACTCGATCTTCCGGTGGCTCTGACTCACTCTCTCTCTCTCTCTCTCTCGGTTGTGTTGTTGATGTAGGGTAGATCTTCCATCTTGGGTCACTTCAGGAATTTTAGGTATTTTAGCCATGCTGACATTTCTGCATTTAAACCCACAGCACTAATTAGGCACGCCCCTGCCCTGATGCCATGGCCAATCAGGAGCTTGGCAGAGCTGAAGGACCTGATTTGGCTATTCACCCTCTGCAACAACCCTCCCCCCCAACTGAAAACAAACAAAGCGTGCCAACTAAACAAAGAAGATGCACGGCCACACTTATTTTAGCTTTCATTTTTCAGGCACCCACCGGGTGCTCTGCGGGGACAGTTTCACCCTACCTGAAATCTACCCGCATTTGGCGGGCAGGTGGGTGCCAATTTTGACCCTGAATTAAGCATAGAAGGCTCAGCTGCTAAACAAGTTATTCTGACTGGCAATCAATCAGAAACCAAGTGTGCCAGTAGGGTCGTACACAGAGAAGCAGTGGCTGAGGAGAAATAAGCTGAGGGGTAACAAAGGAGCCTGTCTCTTTAAGATCTACCCAAAAGCAGTTCAACTGGTTTGAAGTTTTGCTAAGGCACTGTTCAGCTCACCTCAGCTGGATATGCAATGCAATGGAGCACGTTAGAGGCAAAGAACAGGGAAAAAAGAGTATACCTGGGGAGACTGAAAGGTCATGGCCCGCTTTGTCGGAGATACCGTTGAAGTTTTGCTGAGGCGCTGTTCTGCTCACCTCAGCTGGTACAGAATGCAACAGAGCATGTTAGAGGCAAAGAACAGGGAAAAAAGAGTATACCCGGGGAGACTGAAAGGTTGCAGCCTGCCTTGTCAGAGGAACTGCTGCGAAAGCAGAGGAGGGCTGTCCAGTGGAAAAACAAGAAACTGAAGGTAAGAGAGAGGTGAAATGAGAGATTATCCCCGACATAGAACTTCTTGTTCTGTAACAGTCGGTTTACCTGCTGCAGCCATGGGTTTTCCTTTTACTGTTTCCTTGCTGTTAAGCAGAGGGGACAGAAATGGCAGGGATGCAGAAAAAATGCCCATAAGAAAAGAAAACGCCCACTCTTAAAACTGAAGGTGGACAAAGCAATGGGGCCTGATGGGATTCATCCCAGAATTCTAAAAGAACTAAGGGTAGAACTAGTGACACCACTGACTACCCTCTTTAACAAATCATGGGAGGATGGGGTGGTACCTGAGGACTGGAGGAGGGCAGATGTGATTCCACTTCTCAAAAGTGGGAGCAGGGCAGAAGCAGGAAACTACAGACATGTTATTTTAACGTCAGTTATAGGGAAAATGATGGAATCACTTCTGAAGGAAAGAATTGTTGAGTACCTAGAGGCCAGAGGGGCACAGGACCCAAGGCAGCATGGATTCACAGCGGGAAGGTCATGCCAGACGAATCTAATAGATTTCTTTGCCTGGGTGACCAAAGTGGTAGATCAGGGAGGGGCTGTGGACATGGTCTACCTAGACTTTAGCAAGGTATTAGATACAGTCCCACACAAAAGATTAATATACAAGTTAGCCAGCCTGGGAGTGGGTCCCAAGATGATAGCCTGGGTAAAGAATTGGCTGGAGAATAGGACACAGAGGGTAACAGTAAATGGAGTCCACTCTGAAGAAAGGGAGGTTACTAGTGGGGTATCGCAGGGTTCAATATTAGGACCGGTCCTCTTCAATGTCTTTATAAGCAACATTGCAGAGGGACTAGAAGGAAAAGTAGATCTCTTTGCAGATGACACAAAGATCTGCAACAGAATTGATGCACAAGGTGGGATGGAAAGGATGAGAAGGGACTTGGCAAGGTTAGAGGAATGGTCAAATGTATAGCAGCTTAGATTCAATGCTAAGAAGTGCAAAGTAATGCACCTGGGAAACAAAAACCCAGGGGAAGAGTACACAATTGGGGGTGAGATACTAACAACAACAAAAATGGAAAGGGACCTGGGGGTAGTCATATCAGATGACTTAAAGGTGGGCAAGCAATGTGAGAGGGCAGTAAGAAGGGTTGGGGGGATACTGAGATGCAACGGGAGAGGCATCACCAGTAGAAAACAGGAAGTTGTTCTCCCTCTGTACAGACAGCTGGTGAGACCCCATCTGGAGTACTGTGTGCAGTTCTGGAGACCCAATCTCTGCAAGGACATAGACAGGATGGAAGCTGTCCAGAGGAGGGCAACTAAAATGGTGTAGGGTCTGCACTGGAAGACATATGAAGAGAGACTAAAGGAGCTTAATATGTATAGCCTTGAGAAAAGGAGAGAGAGGGGGACATGATGGAAACTTTCAAGTACCTCAGGGGAATCAACAAAATCGAAGAGGGTAGCATCTTTCAAAAAAAGAGGTGTGCAAGAACAAGGCGGCACAATTTGAAGATGGGGGGGCAGCTCAGAGGTAATGTAAGGAAGTATTTTTTCACAGAGAGGGTTGTGGATGCAGGGAACAGCCTTCCTGAGGAGGTTGTGGAATCAAAAACAGTGGTTGAATTCAAGCATGCATGGGACAGTCATAAGGCAGTTCTAGGGGGTGGGGGTAGAAAGAAGTAGGCTGCTGGTTAACTAGGATCTGCACCTCATCCATTAGGTAGGGAAATGGGCAGACTGGATAGGCCAAGCGATCCTTATCTGCCATCAAATTCTATGTTTCACTGTGATATAGTGCAGTGCTGCAGTCCATAGGGACAACATGGGCGGACTGCTTCTTGGGGGAGGGTCAGGTGGAGGGAAAACAGTTCCACAGACGGAAAACATGATGTCAGCCATTTTCTACATGCAAAATGTCTGCAGGGCTCTGCCCATGCAGCCGTAAAAACTGACAAGTTGCTCCATAAAAATGTTGGGGACTTCAAGTTTGGTGATCTGAATGAAAAAAAAAACATTCTCATGAAACTAAACAAAGTCTGAAGAAGCAGAGTTACCTGGCTGATAGAGATTTTCCATTTGCTACTGAATATCATTTCCCAAATTCTGCAACTTTTCTTTGACCTCACTGTATCCCTTTGTGATCTGCTTATTATCTTTTCACTATCTTTTCTCCTGCAGAGTTGTGTGTTGCCGACAAACAGATTCATCTTCCCCTGTAACCCTCCATGATGTTGCTAATATACAGTGGCATCCAGCAGAACAGCCACCTGATGTAGGAAGCAGTGCAATTCAATGTCAGTTGTCATGTAGGCACCCATTCCACAATGTGACACTACATGTGATCATGGTGGACACCACTATACATGTTAAAAGTATCAGCCTCAGGACAGATCCCTGTGGCACATCACCAGTGATGCTCCTGACTTCAATGAACTTCCCATTCAGGACTCCTCTCTGCATGCATCATATGCATTAACCAGTTCCCAATCCCCCTAGTTCGCCATTCCCCTCTCTCTAAATCTTCATACAATTTTACTGGACTCCAATGCAACACTGACTCATATGCCTTGCTCAAGTCCATCTCCAAATCTCAACTGCCTGGCACTTTCCACCATCTGTGTCACCAAATAACAAAAAAACAAAGCAAGTTCATTTGATATGACCTGCATGTGAACCCATGTTGGTTCCTATTCTTAAGCCTGTTCTTTTCTAGGAATACAACTATTGTTTTTGTTTTGTTTTTTCATATTGGTGACTAAGCACTAATACTGGACTAGCTATGCATGATTCGCACATACTTGGCTCATGTAGCTCTGCATCCCTGGACAGGTGTACAGTTGCTAGTATGCACAAATGCTGGACATTACTGTGCACATGTCTGCAACCTCTCCCCTCTGGTACACTGCTGTGTGTGGGTGGATTGGAGAATACAGGTGGGTAGCCAACCGGGTGAAGTGGATCTCCTGCTCCACATGAATATGGTATTGTGTGAAGGAGTGGGCCATCTGGATTCTAAAAAGGCAGACAAGTGACTGAATGGTTGCTCCCACCCCTACCTGTCTGCCCAGAGGCCTGGGGCAGCATGGTTGGGGGGGTGACTGGTTCCACCACAGCTGGCGGACAAAATCCGAGGGTGTATGCAATGGATACTGCAGGGTCCCTGCTACTGTATCATGTGGACCCCACACTCAGCACTCTGCACCTCAGTGAATGACATGGAGTGTGAGCAAATCACCAGACACGCCCCAGAGATCCAGACCAGCTAGGAGATCCAGTGCGGAAGGGACAAATTTCCTTCCGTGAATGTTGCCAAGATTTTGCTAGACTCTGGTGAGTGGCAGTCTGTTGAAAGATTGCTTATGTGCCATGGATTTTTGGCGTGTAGGCAATCTGCATATTAATGAATAGACTGCATTGTTTCCAGTGGGCTACCAAATATTGATGTAAGGCTCACTGGTCTGTAATTTCCCAGTTTCTGCCAACCCCTGCCCTTGTGCAGACCAGTGACTATGTTTTTCACATTCCAGTCCACTGACAATGCTCTGGTCGTCAGTGTCTCATTGAATAGTTCTGCCAATGTAGGGTTGAGCAAATGTGAAAATGAATAACTTTGGTTTGGTTCCCGGTCTATTTTGGCTTAAACATTTCTGCCAAAGACACTTTCAGTCAATAATATTGGGTCTAGCAGACTAAATGTGAGGATGAGAGACACTCCTTTATACCCCTTGCCAACTGCAGTCATCCACTAACTCTTTCACCCTCCCCAGTTCCTCCTGTCAGTTAAATTCAGCACCTGGCACAGTGAGTGCCAAAGTATAACTCATTTCCCATTATACTACAGAAGATTCCATACTTAATTTTAGAACTTGTTTCCCAATCTATGGTATATTGTATATATGCATTGATTCTGAAAAATAGTTATTTAAATGTTTTCCTTAAAGGATTCAGAGTTCAGACACAGTGCATTCCCCATTTTAAGCCAAGCTGTACAACAGTGCAAAGTTTTATTAAATGTGGACTTCATTTATGCAGTAATGCATGACTGGGTGCGTGTCATGCAGGGATAACATCACACCTGGGGTGGTTGGGCATGAGGCATCAGGCCAAGTGCGTCCAATGACACAAAAGTGATGTTATCCCAGCATGTTGCTATTATACAATGACTTGTTTGTAAAACAGATTAAAAATAGAGTTTTAAATGCATTTTCAGCTTTGTTTTGTATGGGTAGGTGTACCAATATAAAAAAGTCCCTTATTTCTGCAGTATGCCAGTAGGTGGCATTGTTTATATATCCCTGTAATTTTTTTAACTTCCCTCTTCTGCCTTTGCTGTCTGGCATTGTTTGTCTCAGCACATGGTGAACACTCGACAGCCACCACTAATGCTGTAGTGTAAAATGTAAGACAGCACTGGCTAATTTGCAGTACAGGACTAAGTGTCTTTCAGTTTTGGGATGTTCATGCTGTTCATGCTTCCTGCTGAGTGGAAATACGAAGCTTTCTGTTTTGGGATTGGTGAGGCACATTATGTTCTGTTGAACTGCCCAACGCAAACTGATAGGAGGACAGCAGGTTTTAAAATAATAATTTTTTGGTGTTATTGGGGGACAAAGGAAACCGAAGATGGTGACCAACTATATGATATGAAGAAGGAAAATAAAGTTGAGCGCATACCAGACACAGGTACGCAAAGCCGCGTGCCAGGATATGATGCTGCTCGGATCGACAATTTTTTTCTTTTAAATTTAAGTTTGCTCTGGGTGTGATATTGGGAAAAGGGTGGGTGAAGTACTCTTAAGTTTATCATGACTGGAGACTGAGTCTGGGGAAAGGGAAAGTGGGAGTGGAATGGTGACATAGCTTGTAGCGGAGCAGTTGATTGCGAGTGTGTGTGACAATGTGAAACTGAGAGAAGGCTGGCAGCAAAGTGTGAGTTTAAAAAAAATGCTGGTTGTTTTTGTTTTGTGGCATTTTTATATTAGCCTTGAGTGATGGAGTAAGAGCAGAAATTAATGTCGGGGTGGGGGGGTGGTTGATGTGATTGCTTCACTGTTTGGCAATGTTTGGGTTCTGTCTGAACAAGGCAGTGTCAGCTTCATGGTGGTTTGCATGGGGAGGGAGGGATGGATTTATTTCATTGTTCTGCAGTCACCTTTGTGCCTGGACTTCATACAGTGATGATGTTTTACTGGGATAACATCACTGTTGAAGGAGGACAACAACCAGTCAGAGTCCGGAAATCTTTCCTTGCCATTGCATAATTACTGTTATGAACTGGTCACCGAAAATGTACAAAGCTGACTGGCTGACAGCTGTTTGAAGCTGTGATGATATCTAGTTACATCATCACGGCTTCAAAAAGCCTCCAGCCATCAGCCTCCTTACCCAAAACAAATCATTCCAAGGGCAATGGGCAGCCACCACAAAAATTGCTGTCACTTCAACCTCCTCACTTAGCTCCTCACTCTCTCCCACGGAAATCACAGTTTCGACAGCAGCAGCGAGTGTCACAAATGGGTGAGTATACCATGATAATTAAAAACAATATAGTTTTTGTCACCTTCAGTAAAACTGCTAAAATTTATTAATACAGACAAAGCCGCTATTTATTTTTTTTAAAGGAAGCGTTGCTGCGTGCGTGCATCTTTATGTCTCCCTTACTCTCTCTCTCTTTTCAAAAGCACGCACTCGGCTGCCCGTTTGCTGCACATAGTATTGCTTACAGTTGTAACATTTTCCTGTGTTTATCAGCTGGCAGGAAAAACACCAACTAACTTACCAATGTATTAGAAACTCCTGAAGTGCCTCTGCTAGTCAGTCTGCTCCCTTTCATACTGTGACTTCAATCCCTCTCATGGCTCCAATGACAGGTTAAAATATAAATAAATACTGACTGTTTCACATACATGGTTGCACCATGAACTTTCTTATCCCCCCCAAAAAAGTCACCCACAAAAATAGGATGGTTCCTGATCACACTATATTGGGAGGGGGGGAAGGAGACAATGTTCACAGCTGCACCTTCTCAACCAACCCCAGTTACAGCAGAACCACCTGCTGGCCAGAGCCCTCAGGAACTATTTTCTTAAAAGGTACTGCTCCAACATCCCCAAAGCATCACTTTCAAAAGGTTTTAAAACTTTGTTTTATTTTTTTTCTGAAAAAAAAACTTTTAAGCCAGTTCATAATAGCAATAACTCCAGGGTGTGGTATATCATGAGATATCGTCACTTCTTGGGTTGTTGGATGCACTCGGCCTGTGGCCTCGTGCCCAACCACCCGAGGAGTGATGATATCCCATGATATACCACACCCTATCATGCCTTATTGCTTAATTATAAAATTGTTTTTAAAAATTGTGATACCTGATTGACTGAGGACCATCTTTACTTGTTCTGTTATCTCAAAACAACAGCACTTGACAAATATCCAGCAGTCTCTTTACAATAAATCAATTCTACACAAATCCCTGACTGCTCTCACAAACAGGACAGCCACCTTTACTCACTTAAAACCTTCACCTAGGCGATGAAAATAAAACTACCTTAATTAAAAAATATAGTTAAATGTTATTTGCCCTCATAATCCTCTTCTTACACTCACAAACATACATACATATATTTACATATGAAGTACTACAGTACTTACAGTTTTAATTTCTGGTGTTTCTTTGCTGACCATAAATAAAATCCCTCTCCTACCCTTATCTGCTTAGTAGGGAAATCTCTGCCATTTTTACCAGCTATGCAAGCAATAATACCCGACAGGGTGGGCGGTATTGGCCAATACCACCCACCCTGGAGGGTATTATTGAGCTTAGAAAATGAGATAAATGTTTCATTTTTTTATAGGATTAAAAAAAATTTAAGTAATGCTATAAAAAAATGACTACCATTTAATTTTAAGTCCTTTTTGGTAAAGTAGTCCCTCTTATGCTTGCAGTAGTTTGTCCACTAGTCATCAGTAGGGGGAGTTACACTGCTTTCTTTTTTATTTTGTTTACAGTTTCCCGGTCCTCGCTGTCTACCCTGAGGACTGGAACCAAATCATTATGTGCAGCTTTTATTTTTTTTTTTCTTTCAGTTTTGGCTGCCTGCTCTGGGGACCGGAATCGTAGGGTTTCTGTTGAGAACTTCTGATCCCCGCTATCGGGTCTGGGGATCGGAAGCAACTTCTTTGTTTAATTTTACATTTTTCTTGGTCCTCACTGCCTACCCTGAGGACCAGGACCAAATCCGTTTGTTGTTTTACAGTTTCCCAGTCCTCTATGCCTGTCCTGAGGACCTGGACTGCATTACTACAGTTTTCTTTCTTTGGAGGAAGTGTGAAGAGGAGCAGTGTGTGGAGAAAGAGCCAGCTCAGAGCAGCATGTGGAAACTAAGGGAAACACAGGAGTCCCAAAATACAGCAGGTACTGCTGTGTTTGCTATCTGTAAGATGGGTGATTATTTAAGTTGGGTACCATACTAGGTGGTGGGGACACAGACGGCAAACTGTTGACCAGGGTCATACTGCAGGTGATCTGAATGTCTTACCCCAGTAACCTTGCCACCAGTCAGTTTTATGTACAGCGCTTCTATCCTGCTATATTTTCCCTTTTTAATCAAGGTAGATTTTTGGGATGGGGCACTGGAGTTGTGGGCAGGGTTGTGCCTAATCAGTCCTTCCCTGTCACTTAGTGAGTGCTAAAAGGTGGCAATTTTAAATTAAAATTGTTTATGTACAATGCTTAGTGGCATGAAGGGGTGTGGGGCTTTTTGCTTACTGAGGGAAAACAATGGCAGCAGTTTGAAACTGTGTACCCAGCGCTTCAGCCAATGAGGAAGCAGGGTGCTGGGCACACAGATACTTTGCTGGCTGTCAGGCATGCTTAGGCTGGGGATTTTTATTTGGTGGGCATCTATTGTCTGATAGATGCCCACCTAAATAAGTGTCTCAGCCAATCAGAAGAAAGAATTGTTTTTGCCCATTTTCTAAGGATACAACAGAAGCCCTGGTTCCATTTGAAGACTTCTGTTCTGTGAGTGAGGGGTGAACATTCTGCCAGAGCAACTGAGCAGAGATTTTGAATTCTTGTATTCCAGCCATAGTAAACATTCCATCTACTGAGAATAGG
This sequence comes from Neoceratodus forsteri, assembly GCA_016271365.2. Taxonomy (NCBI): domain Eukaryota; kingdom Metazoa; phylum Chordata; order Ceratodontiformes; family Ceratodontidae; genus Neoceratodus; species Neoceratodus forsteri. The sequence goes on along the minus strand of CM028133.1, from coordinate 588,780,963 downwards.
AAAGATAGAACATCACAGAGAAATGGCTGGGGGATGTATCATGGAGACCTGCATGGGGGTTGACTTGGGTCCTGTGCTCGAGTTGTCCATTCCTCTGGGTTTCTCCATGGTGAATTGTCCTAAGCTCCTGTAGGAGTCCTTGGGAGTGTGTGTGTGTGTGTGGGGGGGTAGCCATCTGCTTTAGATCTGCTCTGGGACTGATGGCATACACCTTGAGACAGACCAGATCATTGGAATAGAAACATAGAATTTGATGGCAGATAAAGACTGCTTGTCCCACCTAGTCTGTCCATTTTCCCTACCTACTTTAACACCGCACACCCCACTTGATCTCTCTCTTTAAAGAGCTACTGAGGCCTCAAATAAAACTTTCAAAAACATAATAATTTGGTACAATTCTGCTTGCATCCCATTTATATTTTATATATTTCTCCTCTCCATAATTTATTACCAAGGAAATGTGTATCAATATATGATCTTTATCCCTTAGAGTTCATTTTGAGTTCATCTGCCTCTATAGCTTACTCTCTACTTCAAGTTATAATCCTGTGTTGTGCCATCACAATTTGTTGCCATGGGAGTAACTGTGAAGTCACAAGCAGTACTCTATGACTTCAAGTAAGGAGAAAGCAGCAGGAATAGATAAACTCTTCAGGAGCAAAGTTCCTGTTTCAATGCAAATGACCTCACTACTAAATAGTGGTGAGGAGTAATATAGAACTAATGGGAAATACAAGCTGGACAGAGCCTAAATATTATGTTTTGCTAAAGTTATCCTGAATGTGTCACCAGCTTTTAAACCCCCACCCCCTTTCTTTACCACTAAGGTTCCCTTTTGCCTATCCCATGCAATCTTGAATCCCATTATCATTGTTGCCCTGCTGCATTGCTGGAAAAGGTGGGATGGGTACAAGCTTCAACATCATGCTCATATACCATCCTCACAGTTGTAGGCATGAATTCCTACAGGAACTGGAGACTTTCATGACTGATCTGGTGTTGGGGTTACCCAAACTTATGGTTTTGGGTGACTTCATTGTCTGGGTCAATGATAAAACATCTCCTTTTGGTATGCAGTTTCTACAGGTGATGGACTTCATGCAGGCAGTTTCCACTGGTACTCACCAGCTTGGCCATGCCTTGGATCTGGTTTTCTCAATAGGTCTTGACATCTGTAATGTCAAGGTTGACCTGGTCATTTGGTCGGATCATCATGTTATTCAGTTCCTCTGTGGGGCTCCCCATTTCTCCTCTGTGGAGATGGTCAGGTATTGCTCTTTTAAAAACCTGGAGCCTCAGAGTATTCTAGTAGAACTGGACATATCGAGCATGCAGATGGCATGTGCAATGTGAGTTGAGGCAGCTGTTGAGGGTTATAACATTTGCCCTTTCTTCTGCTGTTGACTCCCTGGCACCATTCCATATATGCTCTTTGACCTCTTCCCTAAGATCAGCCGGTATGATGCGGACATGAGAAGGATGAAAACTAAGGGGTGGAGGTTGGAGCACTGTTGTTGGAGATCCTGCTCAGAGGAAGACAAAGTGGTGTTGAGGACCTACTATGGTGAATATCAGCAGGCAATCACCATGAAAAAGACAGTGCTCCTGTCATGGATGATTGCTGCTGGAAAGAACCAGCCAGCTCAGCTCTTCAGCACTGTGGACAGACTAATAAACCCAGCTGTCTGCAGTCATGTAGAGCCTTTACTTGTGAAAAGTACAAGGAGTTTAACCGGTTCTTCTTAAACAAAGTGTCCGACATTCAGGCTGGGGTTTCCCAAGGAGCTTGGCATCAACTGACAGTGTCCATTCTTCAGGGATGTAGGCACTCCATTCTAATGGGTTGAATTTGAGCCAGTTTCTGCAGATGATGACTCTTGAGTGGTTTCTGGTTTGCAACCCACCTTCTGTGCATTGGATCCTGGGCCAACCAGACTTCTTTTAGACTGCTTGGATTCAAGCCTCCAACTGTGGTGGAGATCATCAGCTGTTCCCTTTGGGTGGGTGTCTTTCCATCTGCCCATAAAATGGCAGTGTTGAGGCCTCTTCTTATGAAGGTTTCCCTGGACACTGATGATCTCTCCAATTACAGAACTATTTGAACCTTCCTTTTCTTGGGAAATTGATCGAGAATGTGGTGGCGTTGCAAATAGAACAACACCTGAAGAGATACAAAAGCTATGAGCCCTTCCAATTTGGTTTCTGGTCTTGCCATGGTATGGAAAATGCCTTATTCTGGGTGCACCATAATTTCCTTTTAGTGAGGGATAGCAAACGTCATTCCATTCTTATCCTGCTAGACTGCTTATTGGCATTTGACATGGTGGATCATGGGGCACTGTTGGCTCACCATAGAGACTATGTGGGACTCTTAGGAACAGTTATGTGATTGTTTGAGTCCTACATATCTGGCAGGATGAAGGAGACGGCACATGGCTCCTTTACATAGAGCAGTGCTGTGCTCTGCTGTGGCATGCCATTAGGGGACAATTCTGGTTCCCATGTTATTCGCCATGTACATGTTGCCACTGGGGAAGATCATTAGATGCTATGGTTTGGTGTTTCATTGCTATGCTGATGACACCCAGCTGTATGTGTCTTGTGCCCCTGATGATAGAGCTGCTATCCTGGAACTCAGTGAGTACCTCAGAGAAATCCAGGACTGGATGGCAGCTAGTTGGGTTAGGCTCAATCCATCCAAGACGGAGGCTTTACTGGTGGAGCAGGGCCAGTCTGGTCCCATGGCAACAAGTGGTAGTGCAGCCCTTTCTCTGTTGGATGGTGTGGCCTTTTGTGCCAAAGACAGGGTAAAGAATCCAGGGGCCATTGTTGATTCCAAGCTGACTCTGGAGTTCCAAGTATTAGCTGTTGTCTGCAGTGGCTTTTACCATCTTCATAACATCACCTGGATGAGGACCTTTCTTGAACTGACTGATCTGGCAGCACTAGTGCAAGCCTTAGTCTCATCTAGGTTGGATTACTGTAATGCTCTCTACCTTGGGCTATCTGTGAGGCTGATGTATCACCTGCAGCTAGTTCAGAATGTGGCAGCTTAGCTGGTTGCTAGGACATCCAAATCCAAGCATATCATGCCAGTTTTCCATGCTCTGCACTGGGTTCTGGTTCGCTGGCACATTACACATTATCAACAAGATTTGCTTGTTGACATACAAGGTCCTTGACAGTCTACTGTAGGTCTGTGCTCACTGCCAGGCCTTCTGATGCCACACATTCCTGGTCATGCCCTGTGGCCAGTGACTGAAGACCTCCTGTTAGTACCCAGATCTCTTAAAATCCTCGGGTGACAGGGCGTTCAGTGTAACAACCCTGATTCTTTGGAATGCCCTTCAATGGGATATGAGAGGTATTCCTTCACTGGCTGTTTTTAAAAGATCCTCGAGAACTCAGTTTTTTAATTTTTGTTTTGGCCTTGATTCTTGATTTTAGATGATTCACAGTCTGTTTAACTATTGCTTTATTTGTTATTTATTGTAAGGTGCTCAGAACCTCAGTGATTAGGTACCATATAAATAAAATTGCCATTGCCCATTGCCAAACAAAAGGTGGTGAAAAGGGAGGAAGTAATACATATAAAGAAGAAGGAGTAAATGTGAGAAAACAGGTAAAAGGGGGTGAGTTTGGGATTGAGATGGTATGCCATATGTTGGAATGTGTTAGGACTATTTTGTTGAGGCGGATGAATGTTTTTTAAAAAAAATCATTAAAACGCTTAACGTTATTTTATTTTTATGTATTTTTTCACCCCCTGAGAAAATAATCTTGGATCAATTTTATAATTGCAATAGGACATTTCAGGGTGTATCTTGTGATGGGATAACAACAAATCTCTGGTGATTGAAGGCACTTGGTGATGCCTTGTGCCTCGCAACACACACGAGGTGGACTGTTATCCCACCATGATGCACAGCCTGTCATGTCTTATTGCTTAATCTAATCTGATTCTTCATCAAAGAGAAAGAAAAATATATTGTTAGCTATCTCATTCTCAATAAGTAGAACACCTATTGTATGAGAAATGTTTTAGCACACAGTATATGTGGAAGTACTCTTAATTTTCCAACAAGTTCCACCCCTTATAAATAGTTACTGTTGTGCCTCTAGCAACATTTTTCAGACTTTTCTGGAACCAGCACTGTGATTCTAAATTATTTTACTTCCTTTTTAAAATGTATTCTCTAACATATTTAGGAGTTGATCACTGCTGTTAAGGAAGATTAGTGGAATATTTTTATTTCTTGAGTATTGTATCCTGAACAATATTAAAGTAATTTTTGGTTGAGATAGGCACACTAAATCAAGGATGGTTTCCTGGTGTGCTCAGCAGGGGGAGAAGTACAGTGTAGCACATGCAATAACAGCTCAGTTATACAGTCTCAATGAATAAATACAAAAAGTCAGGATGTAGAAGTAACTAGTTCAAAAATGGACATTATGAACTGGATTAAAAAAATTAACGAACCTGACTATCCGAGAGGTTTTTGAAGCCATGATGATATCAGGCTACATCATCACAGCTTCAAAAAACCTCTGGCCACCAGCCTCCTTACGAGCAGCAGATCCTCCGACCATAATGTTCACCAAGTCCAGAGGCCTAGAGCAAGTCACTCACAAAGATGATCAGTGCAAAAAAAACTATTCCCACTGCTGAAATAAATAAAACTCCCACCGAGTGTGGTATACATAAATAAAGCACCTGCCCCCCGCCAAGAAATACCGAAACACCAGCATGCCACTCAACAGACAGCAATGGACACTCATGAGAAAACACCCCTAATACCACAACAGCCCTTCTCAATCAAACATCTGCCAGCTTGTAGGCAAAATGACCTCACCATTTTAGCTGCTACTCCTTATTACTAAAAATGATTTTGCCAACCTCACCTACTCCCTTCAAAAGACAATGCAGGCAGTTTAACCCTCTGCCCCAGGCAACAATTACAACACAGCATCTCGGAGGGACAGGTGGTGGTGGTGAGGTGAGGAGACCAGAGCACAACTAACACAATCACAGTCCCATGTCAGCAGTGCTTTCATGAAAAATAAAAATCCACACAGATCTTCACCTGGTCCCAGACCAGGCAGCAGGACCAGGTCAAATGCAGAGAAATTACAATTCAGGAGTGCTGCTGAGAGAGTGACACTGAATTCACAGCTGCACTCCTCCATGAACTCCACTTACAACAGTGCCACCTGCTGCCCATACCCTCCAGGAACTATTTATTTTAAAGATATTCCTCCATCACTCCAAAAAAGGCATTTAAATATTTTAAAAGTATATTTTTTATTATTTTCTCTGAGAAAACTATTAAACCAGTTCATAATAGTAATGATGCACTCCTGGGTGTGGTATATCATGGGACATCGTCCCTTCTCGGGTCGCTGGATGCACTCGGCCTGCGGCCTCATGCCCAACCTCCTGAGGCGTGATGATATCCCATGATATACCACACCCTGTCGTGCATTATTGCTTAATTTTCTAATGAGATGGTGAGCAGTTCAAACCTAATAACGCATTGGGCCTGATTCTCAAAACGCGGCACAAGCCATGCCAAAGATGGCTTGCATCAATCACCTGTGCACCACGGATCCTGTGCCCTTTTCTCTATTGGGCAGTGTACCAGTAGCAAAGCCCTGTGGCTTGCAGCAATCCTAGCAGTGTGTCACACAGATGGTGCACCTAGATAGGGTGCCACAAGCCTGTGTCAGCATGCAGCAATGTACAGAAGCACAACCTCCTCATCCCCGATCATTGTGAAATATATTAATAGTAGCCCTCATGTGCCTGGTAGTCTAGTGGCACCCCTCCATGATCATTGTAAAATAAATATCTAACCCTTATTCCCTGCTAGTCTAGTGACCCCCACCCTCCCCGAACCCTAATAGTTGTTAAAATAAAAAATAAGATCTTATTCCCTGGCAGTCTAGGGCCCAGCATCCCAGTGACCCCAACTTTACTGTAATAATTACCATCTGGTAGTCTAGTGGGCCACCCACCCTCCACCCTGCAATACCTGACCACTCCACTCCCCCAACCCATAAGGGAGCTGACTACTGGTACAGCCCAACTTTCACCATCATGGCCAGATGCCGAATGAACTCTGAATGAGCATGTACCCTATATAGTACACACTCCATGACTGACAGCTGCTGTCAGTCACTGAGCACGTACTATATACAGTATGCACTCATTCAGAGCTCAGTCAGTGGCTGGCTGCAGTGGTGAGAGGTGGGCTGTGCCAGTCACCGGCTCCCTTACAGGTTTGGGGGTGGGGTGGTCAGACACTGCTGGGTGGAGTGTGGGAGGCCCACTAGACCATCAGCTGGTAATTATTACAGTAATGTCAGGGTCATAGGGATGGGGGGCACTAGACTGCCTGGGAATAGGATCTTATCTTTTATTTTAACAATGATCGGGGTTTGGGAGGGTTGGGGCCATAGACTACCAGGAAAAGGGGTTATATATTTATTTTACAATGATCATGGATTGGGAAGGGGTGCCATTAAACTACCAGAGAATGGGGGTGATATTTCTTTATTTTTGCAAGGCTCGGGGGCATTAGACTACCAGGGAAACGGGGTGATATTTCTTTCTTTCTTTTACAATGCCTTGGAGGGAGAGCACTAGGCTATCAGGGAACCAGAAGTAATGTTTATTTATTTTTCCAGCCATGGGTTCAGGGAGGTGGGACTGCAGCACATTTTTTTATTTTATTTATTTAGTTGTTTAACCAGGTATAGCACACTAAGCTGGAAGCTTTTTTACAGGAGCGACCTGGGAGCACAAGGAGGTTAAGTGACTTGCTCAAGGCCACACAGTATGCAAGTGGAAGCTGTGGGATTCAAACCCAGGTCTGGTCTGCTGCATGTCACCAGATTTGCAGCTCAGAGCCTTAGACCACTGCGCTATACTGCCTCCATTACATTGCCACTACATGGTCAACTTCCCGGTGGTAGAATGTCTGAGTACCCTTAGACCAGCCAGTGCTGGTCTAAGGGTACTTAGAAATATCACCACGGGGAGTTTTGTGAATTGTTATTCTGGGGATTCAGCAGCCTGCATCTGCAGCAAGCCCCATGCGCCATGCCACAGCCCCATGTTGGGTGCATGGGAGGCACAGGCCCTGTTTGGGGCAGGCAGCCTGCGGTTGGCACAGACTGCCTTTAAGAATGGCTCCGTATGCAGTTTCTGGCACAAGGGGCCACTTGCCATTTCTGTTTGGTGCAGCCCCTTGCATCCAATGTAGGGCTTTGAGAATTGGGCCCATAGTATCGAGCTAAGGCACAGGGGTGACAATGGAGCAAAAGGCAAGAAGAGAGAGGAGAAGTGTAAAAGAAGGGAAGAAACAGAGGCAAGGGATCTCAGATCAGGAGAAAGGGTTGCTAGTTACAGGAATCTGTGAAGAATTTACAGAAAATATTGAAGAGAAGAGAAGTGAAAGGTAGGGGAGCTTTTTTCGAGAGGAAGAGGAGACAAATAGATGCCCATCTGCCGAACAGAGGATTTGAATTGAGGGACTGAGAAAGTGAAGGAGCCAGTAAATTGGAGGGAATGAGAGAAAAGGAGGTAGGGAGGGTAGAGGAGGATATTTAAGCAATTAGACATGATTAGGCATGCATTGTATTGAGATAAACACATGTCCAGGGGTATAGCAAGGCACGAGGCCACAGGCCAAGTGCTTTCAGTCCCTGGAAGTGTGTTTGTCTAAGCCTAATGCATATCCCAGAATATCATGCTGTATTACACTTTTAAAATGGGTATATAGAAAAATGTAAAAAATACAATGGCTCTACTTGTTGAAAAAATACAAAAACGATTATAAAATGGACAGAGGATTTTGAGCAATCTGATTGGTTGTTAGACATGCATTAGGAGTGCCTAACGTACAGTTAAATACTAGTCCTGCCAAACAGGACACAGTACATATTTGAAATGCTTGTGAAATCATTAGAACTTTCAAACCTTAACAGGTGAAATCCACCCCCCACCCCAGTACATAAACAGCAGATACACAAAGGAAAAAAAACTGTTCAGTATTAGACATTTTAAAGACTTCCACATAACTAAAAAAGGCTCTAATGTGTTGATTTTGGCCAATTTGTTGACATTTTTTTAAAGAAAATTTGTGTTTGTGTGGCAACTTCCTGTCCAGACTGCTGGCCTGTCTACTTGCCCGCTACTCCACATTTTGCTGTTCTCTCTCACTACTCTGGAACCCGAAGAAAAGGCAAGAATATTTTTTTAAAAGCCCAACTTATCACAAAACATTGTTCAATGGCCTACGTAACCAGTATAGTATTATGCTTGTGCAACTGTGTTACCTTGTTTGGGCTGTTTGCACTCTCTGTTCCATGAGGAATTACCACCTTGTAGGGATACCAAAGGCAAGGAACCCACAAAGAGGGTTCCACCCCTAGAGGTGCTATGGGAAGGTTCCCTTGGCTAAAGGTACCTTAGGAAGAAACCCTCTTGAGGAGAGAGGAGGTGGAGGAGGAGGTGGGGAGGATGGTGGGGCAAGGAAAAAGTGCTACAGAGTGAGTCTGGGAGGAACTGCTTATACAGCTCAGGAAGGGAGCGTGGCTGGTTGCTCACCTATTGAACTACAGGCATAGCCTTTGAATTCAATGGCCTACGCAACCAGTATAGTGTTATGCTTGTGCAACTGTGTTACCTTGTTTTGGCCATTTGCACTCTCTTTTCTTTGAGGAATTATCACTGTGTAGGGGTAACAAAGGCAAGGAACCCTTGAAGAGAGTTCCACCCCTAGAAGTGCCATGGGAAGGTACCCTTGGCTAAATGCACATTAGAAAGAAACCCCCAAAAAGAACATTAGCAGTGATCGTTGATTATGAGGTAGCAAAGCAGACTGACAACAACAGGCAGCTTAATGAAACATAAATGAGGTTAGCAGAATAGTATGGATAAAATGGATTGCACTGATGACAGCAGACGGCTTCCTAAGGAGAGAGGGAATGGTGAATAAGGTCACCATCCACCTCCATCCAACAGCGGAACCAACCTAAGTAAACTAGGAAATATTACTAAAACTAAGTATTATAACCTTCGGCATGGAGGAGAGAAAAACAAATCCTTTGAGGAGGAAATCTCCGGGATGCAAGGCCTAGGATGTCTTCCTTCCAGGCTTGGGGTATTTTCATTTAGTGATGGCTCAGCTGCTGCAACTTGAAATCCAATTGGGGGTGGGGGTGGAAAATGTTCCAACTGGGAGAAAGGCTCTCATTCTATCCCTCAAATGGGAACGCTATGAAGGGTTGTGAGGGTTCTCTGCAACAAGTTCCTCCAAGGTGGGAGGAGGAGAGCAATGACTGCTGAGGCACTCTGCCAGCCTATTTATCTAAAAAATAAACCAGGTGAACCAGAAGTAGTCTTAGAGAGAATAGCTAGAAGGCACAGTTGAATCAATCAGCTAGCTAAAAGAGCCACCTTTTAAGCTCAGGAACCCACCCCTCTTAGCTGAGTCTTAAATTCAACATCAGGAGATGCCCCTGATACACCTGCATGGCTAAAGTTCCATCTGGAGTGAGAAGGACCCCACCCTGAGTTTCACACTCTCAAGATGTGGACCTCAGGGGTGCAGAGCAAGACCTCTAGCTACAGGGCAAGCCCTGAGGCATAGTAACTAAGAGAAGTGGCTGGCATGCCTCTGAGTATGGATAATATAATATAAAAGTAGAGCTTAAAGGAAGTGCGAGTGCTGTAGACCCTCACGTAGGTCATACATGTATTATAACAAACACAAAGCAGACTGAACCCCCAAGGGCAGTGCAATCAATGAGCGGACCTGCATGCTGGTCTGTGAAACAGGGCATAGCAGCAATTTGTATGACTTGCAGGGAAAGCTAGCCAATCAATTCTATTAGGGAAGCCAAATTATTGTGAGCATCAGAATTATCAGAGTATCCAGCATTAGCCAATATAGCAATTAGACAAAGCAGTAATGAATTACATACAATTCGAGAATGCCTTGAAGGCTGTAAGGCACAGATATTGCTCAGTATGGAGAGCTGAAAAGCCAGGATGGCAAGGAGCAGCACATAAACAGGAGAATAATTAAACTTACATAAAGCATGCTCCTGCTACCAGGGCTATGATACACTGCTGAGACAACACAGCCCTCTGCAACTGGAATAACAGAGAGCCAGGAGAAAGGCACCATGAAACCAGATGATGTGAAATAGCAGAAAGTGTCAGTATATCAACGCAGCATTAGTCCTGGAGGAGCTAGCACGGAGAAAATCAGGAGCAGGGCTGTAAAACCAGGAGTAGCTGCTAGCTGAGCAGCAGAGCCAGGACTAGGTGTAAGCAATTAAAGAGGAAGCACAGAAGGCAGCAACTGCAATGGGAGCTGAAACATGCAATAACAATTGTAGGAAAACTGAAGACTGGTAGGAGCCTGAAGCACAGCCACAAGAAAAAATAGTGCAAAGAACAACAAAAAGCTAGGAAAATTAGAAAGCCCCAAAAATTAAACACAAAAGAAAACACACAAATTTGGGAGAGTAGAAAAACAAGCACACAGGGAAGCACACAGCAGCAGCTGGAGACAAAACAAAAACTAAATGAGGCAGGAGAAATACACAAACAGGATCCAGCAGAAATCAAGCAGAGTTCAGAGCACTAAATTACCGGGAGGCCCCAGCAGGCCCCAGCAGGCCCCAAGGGAGAAGACAGACCAACAGAGCCTTTGGCTGGCAAAGAAAAAGTGCTTCAGAGGGAGTCTGGGAGAAACTGCTTATATGGCTTAAGAACGGGGCATGACTGGTTGCTAACCCACTGAACTACAGGCACAGCCTTTCAATTGGAGCAAGCTGAATTCAGCACCTGTCTGCTGCTGTTTGCACACCTCTGCAGCCCGAAATGACAATTCTATGGTGCTACTGACCCTCCTAACTGCATGCTAGAGTCGTGTCCTGTCTCCCCTGCCCTCGCAAGATTAAGCCTTGATTTAGTGACCATTAGGGAACAAAAAAGAAAAAAGGAAAAAAGAATGAGTGAATTTCCCGAACTTCATAAGCACCAAACAGCACATGCTCTCCTCTCATGCTATGTCCTACCGGCTGCCACCAAGCATTCACTGTTCTTTCCTTAGACAAAAAATACTTAAATAATGAAAGGAAAAAGACAAAACAAGGGAATTTAAAATAACAGCCTCAGCTAGTGCATGAATGTGTGTGTGTGTGTGTGAGTGTGGCGGGGTTTACACATTGAACTACTTAAATGAACCAAGTATAAACTACAGTTATGGAGGCCATAGTAGAACAATGACCTAAGTTTTAAAAAAATGCATACAGGTGGTGGAACTTCATTATATAAAATTAAGACAAAGATTGTTTTAACTTTTATTATTTAAATTTATTGATTGTAAATTTTATATGTACACCAAATATAGACAAGGCCTCTGGAATTCTGCAATTTCACAGCTATGGAATTTTCCACAAAAATTACATCATGCTGCAGAATACATACTGTATAGTGCCACACAATTAATTGTTATTGGTGAATTTTCATTTTGATATACAATATTTTACATCATGCACATCTCCCTTCCCCATTTCATTTATCTTGAAACCCCTCCTCAATGCTCAGCATGTAATGTCATCAATGACATCATATTATATTTTAGTCAATGGAAGGACTGCATTTTGCCACCAAAATGAATAAATCATGCAGTAGAAATCAGAAAATGCTGCCACAGAAACCTAGGAAGCCTGCTTCAAAAATCAGAACGAAGTGCTGCAGAACACTAGGAACCCTGAATATAGAGTTCCATTTTATAGGCACAGTAAAGAAGGCAGCCTATAGGCAATTCAAGTGCTCAAGGAGTGAAAGGGATCGAGGGGAGTACGAGCTGATGGCTAGAAGGGCCACTAGGGTGGTGCGGGCGGCTAAGGCAAGGAAGGAGCAGAACCTGGCCAGGGAAATTAGGAGAGGGAACAAGGGGTTCTTTAGATTAAGATCAACCACCAGGGCACCATAATTGATCAAATAACACAATTCAAATATTTCGGCATCACACTAGACTCATCACTGACCTATCACATGCACATAGACCAACTCTCAGCCTCAGTAAATGCCAGATTAGGGACCCTTTTCAGGCACAGAGAATGCCTCCCGCCCCGTGCCCTATGGCTGGCAGTAAGCAGTGTGGTCCTATCTCTGGTAGACTATGGAATAACAATTTATGGAGCAGCTGACCCCACGGCACTAAAACGAATCAATCTGGCCCTTAACAAAGCTAGCCGGCTGGTTACGGATAGTGACAAGGTAACCCATACTCACGATCTCTACAAAAAGCTAACTGGCTGACTTTCTCAGGCAGGTTAACATACCACACCTGCCTCCAGGCCAAAAAAATCCAAATGGGTTGTACACCCATTGGACTAGACCCACTAATAAAACTCAACACTCACAGGATCTCCCCAAGACACCCAGTGAATACACATACCTTAGTCCCCCTAAGAAGGACAACGCTAGGCCAAAGGTCTTTTGCTTATCGGGCACCCACCTGGCTCAATGAACTCCCCCCATCCATAGCACATGCCCCAAGCATTAGACAGTTCAAAGCCAGCATCAAGATGCACCTGCTAGACTCCGAGACCTGTTGCTGCACCTGAACACATTACGCCTCTTAGACGCTGGGTTGTCCATCCAACCTGAGATAAGGTCTTTTGATTGCAAAGTGAACCACACTTCTGGATAGTACTCAAGTTCTTAAATGGTGCACTGTATAACTGACTTGGGCTGCAATAGCAATCCCAAAATGTAACTACCAATCCATGGAATTATGTCTTCTGTCTTCATGAGGTGTCAGCGTGGCTCAGTTGGTAGCACATCCACCTCTGGACCAGAAGGTTGTGGGTTTTCGTCCCACACCGGGATTGGACTTGCACCTAAAAATCACTGGCATCCGAGTGCAGTATTGGGGGGTGCTGTACTGCTGGGGTGTGCCGTCCTTCGGATGAGACGTTAAACCAAGGTCCCTTCTACCCATCCTGGTGTTGTCCTGGTGGGTGTCCAGGTGGAAGTAAAGAACCCAGGGCACTGCAAAGAGTAGAGAACATTCCAGTGTCCTGGCCAACATTCCCTTCCCATAAACCGGTTCATGCAATTATCCAGGCTGTGTGTGGGTGATGATGTGATATGGCCGCCACCACACATTCAGTCACTTCACTACCAGTCTAGCATTGCTTGTAAAGCGCTTTGGATGTATGAAAAGCGCTATATAAATACTGATTCTTCTTCTTCTTCTTCTTCTTCTTCATGTAATCACCTATGTACACTAATATTTAACTATTGTTGTTATTGTCTGTTTGCCCTAACGTGGAGCCTTTGTAAAGGAGTCGCTGACTCAAAGGTTGTAATTCCGAAACTTTAAATAAATAAATACACTGGGGAAAAACGAAGGGTGAAGGGGCAGATTAGCAGGATTAAATCAGGGGACAGATGGGCACAAGACCCGGGGGAGCAGGCTGAGGTACTAAATGAGTACTTCACCTCAGCTTTCACCAAGGAAAATGGGGGTGCTGCATCATACATGGGAGGAGCCAGAGATACTGAGGAGGGGGGGGACCCTTACTGATCAGCGGGTCTGGGGAGAGGGGGAGGCATCACTGGCAGGAGGGGAGGGCTAAGCAGGGAGAAGAGGTACTGGAAGTGGAAATCACAGCAGAGAGAGTGAGGGAAGCTCTCAGCTCCCTTAAGACGGAGAAAGTACCGGGGCCGGATAAATTACATCCCAGAGTGCTGAAGGAACTTGCGGATGTCCTGGCAAAACCCCTGGCGGAGCTTTTCACCATCTCTCTGAGGACAGGGTGGGTGCCCCAGGACTGGAAGGTGGCGCATATAGTGCCTATCCACAAGGGGGGATCAAGGGAGGTGGCAGGGAACTACAGGCCTGTCAGCCTGACATCGGTGGTGGGCAAGGTGATGGAGGGCATTGTCAAGGAGAGGCTGGGGGGGACCTGGAAAAGTCAGGGTACCTGGACAATAGACAGCATGGATTCATCCCGGGGAAATCATGTCAGACAAACCTTGTGGAGTTCTATGACTGGGTGACAAGTGCCTTGGACCTGGGTAGACCAGTGGACGTCCTCTTTCTAGACTTCAGCAAGGCATTTGACTCTGTTCCTCACGTGGCCTGTTGGATAAGCTGGGAGAAATGGGGTGGGGAACCAGATGATCAGATGGATAGGCAATTGGCTCCAGGACCAGACCCAGAGGGTCGTAGTTGGCGGGATAGTCTCATTCCCAAAGAGGGTCATTAGCGGGGTCCCACAGGGATCAGTCCTTGGGCCCCTCCTGTTCAACGCCTACATCTCTGACATAAGGACAGGAATCAGGAGTGAGATGAGTCTCTTTGCGGATGACTCAAAACTGGGGGAGGTGGTGGATGGGGAGGAGGGGGTGGCCCTACAGGGGGACCTGGAGGCTCTGGAAAGATGGTCTAGAAAGTGGAAGCTGAGGTTCAATGCAGGGAAATGCAAGGTACTCCACCTTGGGGCCAGAAACCCGGGCCAAGTGTACACCCTGGAGGGGAAATGCTACAAGTCTCGATGGCTGAGAGGGACCTGAGGATGGTGGTGGATGTCAAGATGAACAACTCGGAGACTTGTAGGAGGGCAGCAGCCAAGGCCAACAGGATGCTGGGATGCATCGCTAGGGGGATCACCTCCAGAAGGAGGGAAGTGACACTCCCTCTGTATAACTGCTTGGTGAGGCCACACCTTGAGTACTGCATGCAGTTTTGGAGGCCACACTTAAAGAGGGACATTAAACTCCTGGAAAGGGTCCAGAGGAGGGCAACCAAAATGATTTGGGGCTTGGGGACAGGACCTATGAGGAGAGGCTCAAGAGCTAAATATGTACACATTGGAAGAGAGAAGGGACCGGGGGGACATGATAGAGGTCTTCAAGTACATGAAGAGGGTAAATAGGGGAGGAACAGTCAGGGTGCTTCGAAGGAAGGAGGAGGGGGCCACTAGAGGGCATGGATGGAAGCTGGAGGGGGGAAGATTCAGGGGAGAAAGGAGGAGGTGCTACTTCACTGAGAGGGTGGTGGAGCCATGGAATGCACTGCCTAGGGGGCTGGTGGAGGCAGAGACGGTGGAGGGGTTCAAGAGGGGCTGGGACAGGTACAGGGGAAGGGTTCTGGAAGCAAAATCCAATGCAGCAAGAATATCTGGAACTGGGAAGGGAGAAGCCAGAGAAGGCGAGGGGGGCAGCAAGGTCAGCACCCAGGGTGGGGGCTGACCAATCGAGCAGACTCGAAAGACCGTTAGGCCTATTTTGCTGGCATTTTAGTATGTTAGTAAGACACTCCAGGGATATGCATTAGACAGTCTGTAACCTCCTGCCTTACTAGTCCCTGGCCATGTGTTAGAACTGTCTAATCCACACCTCATTGTGTCTTACTACTCATGTAACATATTGCTAAGACAAATGTAAAATAGCTCCTCCAGAGATGTTTTTTGCCTTTTCTACATATTTAATAAATGGTGTGTTACTGCCTTGGAATACAGGAATTAGAATTCTGCCGTATTTGACGTGTAGAATGCTTCCCTGCACCACTCACACTGAATGTTTTTATAAAATGCTTGAATTCAAAATTCTGCAGAATTCCACTGGCATACACACAGTGTGCTGACACAAGGTCAACTCTCCCAGCACGAACACCAGCACAGCAACAGATTTTGCCTGTCTGCGGTGAGTCACAGTGTTGGTGCAAGGAAGACACTGGCGGTGTGGCTCCCAGTGTTGCGCCCCCCCTCCCCAGTCCAACTCTGACTCAGAGTTGGATATTTAGAGACCTGGGGGTTCAGGGGTGTATCCCCCTGTTGGAAATGCACCGACATCCACGATGGTACAATGCCGACACTCAGCATTGTGTCTGTCACTGTGGGGGATGTCGGTGTGAGCACTGTTGCAATGCTATAGTAAAACCCATACACATACATATACAGTAGGTCTCATATGGAGCCACGGTATCAACTGTATCTGTGACAAGGTAAGCAGGCAATATTTTACTGGCAAGCTGTTAAGGCTAGGAGGAGCAATATAAAATTTATGTCTCTGATGCCCAGTGATGTTTTTACAGAATTTGCCTAAATCACATGGGTATGCCAGGCATACCCATGGAATTTTAGTAAATTCTGTAAAAAATAGCACTGGGCATCAGAGATATAAATTTTGTATAAACTCCATACATAAGTGTACTATTGGGGTGGGCAAGGCAGCGTCATCAGGTCGCAATGTTATGAGTGAGATTGTGGGATGTTCACGAGCACCATAATTAAAATACCACGCACACCAGAGGATTTCTCCGTCTTTAGGAGCGATCAGGTACAAAGATTATTAATTTAGTATGGTGCCTGCAGGGGGGACTGGAGAGGTGAAGCACTGATCTGTGTAGCGGCTGGGGCTTCACCTCTGCAGGTAGAACTCCTTTAATTTGAATGTATGACAGGTAATTAGCAAACAGATAACCACCTGCAGTGGAACGTTCATCTTCAAAGTCTGTTGGTTTGCTGCTCACACATCTCTAATTAAAAAGCTAAATGTTTTTATGATCTTATTCAGTTATATAGAGAAAGAAAAATCCAAGTCAGTTTCAGAACTAGATGATTTCTAATGATTGTAATTTAACTTGCCTCATATGAGGTTATACTGCTTAGTCCACTCACTCCTACTGTTTCTTACCTTCCACTGTGGTCCAACTTGTAGGTGTATAGTTGTTCTCCGATCCCACAGGACGGTAACATGTTCTTTGGGAAAGTGGATTATAGTGAAGAAACCCGCCTGCCATATGTGGACATTCTGTTGCCTATCTATTAAACTGGAAGGGTTCTGTCCAAAAGAAGCATAGAACATTAGTGTAGCATATCTGAAAACCAAACAAATTACTAGATAAAGATGTGGTCTACGTAGTGTACTGATACATTAACTCAGCACACAGACACACACACACACACACGTTAAATGAAATGACTAAATGCTACAAAAGCTACGATTTCAAATCCTTGTATTTAAGATCAGGTTGTATCTTTGGGTATGCTTACCAGAAACAACCTTAAAGAGATTTACCATGTTAAGTATTTGCACCACATGTTGTGGTGCCTTACCTGTAGCAGAAGCGAACTAACTCTATGTGGCAAAAATTAGTTGCTTAATTTAATAGTGGAAGGGATCGAAAATTTCTTCAAAGCCAATCCCTTCCACTTCCCAGTTCTGGTATCTGCTGAAGTCCTGCCCCCAAACTCAGCAAAGTTTTTAGGTGTTTATTTTTTTTTTCAAAAAGGTGTTTATTTTTACCTTTTTTAAAATCTTATTGAACTCCTTAAAAATCAGTTATTTTCAGTGGAATCAAATATGCGGACACCAAATTTAATTGCTTATGAGTGTTTATTCACACATTTAAAAATCTCAGAAATATCATATTAAAATATCCTTGGGCAGAGGCAGGGTTCGGTGAGACAGCAGGTTTTTTTCCCCCACAGCCAAACCAGCTGAATTAGATGTGATCAGGATGGGTTCCATAGAGCAGCAGTGAAGGGGTTTAATTTGTGGCTTTCTGGCTGCAGCTGCACCTAACTTAAGGGTTGCAGTTCCTTTTTAAACAACAGCTTGTGGGGGTTCATCTAGTACAGCTTTTTATATATGAAAAGAATTGCTGCTTACCTCTTGGCTTTCAGGAGACACGTTCTAAGTAGTCGGGTGAACTGTTGTTTTTTTTTCCAGGGTCTAAAGCGCAGTCTAAGATTTTGATTGTTTTGAGTTATAACCAAATGCCCGATTTTTCACCTTGGTGGTGATTATTGGTTATAACCGAAAACCAGAAACCCTAAGTATAATTCACATTCAACTGTCACACCAATTAGTTGCTTTGGCATTTTACACAGAGTGGGATAAGTACTGCTGGAACCAGTACACAACTTTACAAAAACTGCTGCCTAAGACTTGCAATTCAGTCTTGCATTGTGTTTTGATAAACCTGCAGAAGCATTCCAGATGAGATGCAAAGAACATCTAATAAAAGTTGCTCTTGAGCAGATTCAGTGTTGAAAAAACAACACAAGGTGAGTTATCAATGCATTGCCAAGTGGCAACTTTTAAAAACAAATGCAAAATCAACTCACTGGCATGACAGTTTAATGTATATTGTACTTGATGTTGTCAGGCTTGGTGCTTGCACTGCTGGTGACTGAAACCTTGATGAGGCACACGTACACTCACCACTGGCACCATTAAACAGGTGTTGTAAGATCCTGACAATCTGGTCAGTTATCTACTTGTCTCCAACCCTCCCTTTTTTGTCATTGTTGTAGAGAAGTGGTTGCTTCATAGCTTGGGATTCACCTACAGAAGAATGACCTCCTCAAGCCATTTCAGTCTGTTTTTTGAAGCAAGCACAGTATGGGAATGGCCCTGATCAGGGTATGCAATGATGTTTTCTTGTTGAGGGATCATAGGGAGATCTCCACTGTGGTTCTTCAAGATCTATTTTCTACATTTGACACTGTGGACTATGTAGGTTTGCTGAACAGATCTGATGAGCTGGAGGGAGTATCGGTAGCTGTTTTGCAATAGTTCTGGCCATTCTTTAGTGGAATGGAGCAGTTGGTGGTACTTGGCTCTTGCAGATAATGGCTGGTTGTTCTGGACTGCAGTGTTCCTCAGGGATCAGTTCTGTCCCCTGTTTTGTTTGCAGTGTACATGCTTCCAATAGGAATGATCATTAAGTGCTACAACATGGAGTTTCAATGCTATGCAGATGACACCCAGCTGTATGTGTCCTTTGTTCCCGACAGGAAGTGATCTATACTGAGATTAGAACAGTGTTTGGAGGAAATCAGGGTTAGGATGGCCTCCAGTTGGTTGTCTATAAATCCCACCAAAACCTAGTTACTACTAGTGGGAAATGAAAAGCAGATATTGGCCATTCAAGGGGTTGGCAGTGTAGACTAGAGGTTAAAGTAATGAGCTGTGAATGATCTTGATACATAGAGCAAGCCTGGGTTTGATTCCAACAACCTCCACTTGCATACTGTGTGACCTTGAGCAAGTCTTTTTAAGGGACACTGTCAACCTTTTTTGCATCATATAATTTCTAATTAAAAGCCCACATTTCATGATTGTTTAGCATCTGTAAAATTCATTGATGTTGCTGGTTGTTTTAGTTACCTCCTTGTTTAGTAGAACTGAAATGCATGTTAATGTATAGCTATACCTACATTTGTTTTATTTCAAATTATTGATCTACTCTGACAGTGTGCTTCCTGAACATCAGAAACACTCCCAAACAGTGCAGTCACACTTGATGCAATAGTCTCCTCAACTCACACTGCATTATGAGTGGCTAGACTGTGTTAGAAGTGTTTCTAAGTCAAGCAAAAATGCAGTGGGAGTTGATCAAGGAATGTAAACAAACACGTTTTTGAGTGGTAACACCAGTATGGTAAGCAGTCTGTTTTTCACTTATAAGAGAAAAAAAAAAGAGTTAGAATCACACTACCACCTACATTAGCAGTCTATTTAGAATGTGAAAAATAACACAATTTGTTTTTTAAACTATGGACACATTGAGGCCTTAGGGGATTGACAGTGTCCCTTTAACCTCCCAGTGCTCCCAGGTCATCCCTGGAAACACACATTAAGCGTAATGGGCCTTACATGGTTGCCAATGAATAAAACAAAACAAAAAAAAAGGTGCCCTTAGTCTGCCCATTCTTGTTGGGGTTCGACTTCAGGTAGTAAGTGAAGTGTACAGCCCAGGAGTAGCTATTGATAGTCAGATGACATTTGTTTCTCAGGTATCTTCTGTAGTCATAAACTTCTTTTAACTCCTGACAAATATCACCAGGCTGTATCTGTTACGTACTGTACTTCTGCTGCTTTTGTCACCCTAGGAACTGTCTTCCTTGGGGTCAATGGCATTGTTTAGTTCAGAATGCAGCAATGAGGTTTCTGATATCCACCCAGATGTCCAAAGATATTACTTCCTCATTATGGAATATGGCCTGGCTGCCTATTAGATGGACCATTGATTCCAGCTTCTTTTACTAATGTTTAAAGTATAAACAGGCCAGGCAATTAATACCACAGCAAGCTTCTGACTCCCTTTTTGATTTCCGGGTATCTATGGTCCAAGGGTCGGATAATTCTCCAGGTGCCATCCTCAGTGTTAAAGTCTGTTGGTGATCAGGATTTTGCAGTGGCTCCTACCACCCTCTGGAATATGCTCCCTGAGGGGATTCACACTGCTAGGAATCTCTAATAATTTTGAAGTCATTTAAAGATACCCTTTGTCCTCCTCCAAGATTCTGGGTAGTTCTGTTATTTTGATTTCTGTTTAGTTGTTTTTATATCTTTTATGTGATTGTATTACTATGTATGATTTAACTGTTATTTATAAATGTTTCACATTTGTTTTTTGATTTTGTGATGGATGTACTGTATCTGTTATGTATAGTCACACTGAGACTTTGGGTGGGGATTTTGTAAATAAATCTACCACACCATACCATGTATCCTTCCTAGGGTGCCCTGCCAAATGTTGTCATGCACTATGGTCCATATAAAGTCTTCCCCATGTATGTACCAGCATTTTGTAGGGCAGTCTGAGTAAGCTAAGTGGTACAGGGAGAACACATTTGTGTCTCTTCTGTGGTATCAGAAAGTTTTGGCACCAGAATCTCTCTGCCAACATAGGCAGTGGCAGGTTGTGTTAGCACTGAAAGGCTATTAGAAGGCACCCATCTCTCAACATTGTCTCTGATAAGAAAATCCCTGCCAGGGCAGGCAGTGGTAGTGCACCAAAGGATCCAGGGCAGATCAGGAGGCCTAGATGGCTCTCTAATAATCTAAAAGGTACACAGGCTAGGGATTAGGGATGATAGGGAGTCTGCATATAAGTGGGGCACTGTTTTGGGATTCGTTATTTATTTATTTAAAATTTGATGACCAGGTGAGCCCACTGAGACAATCAAGTCCCTTTTTCAGGGGCGACCCAGGGAACTGAACATTCCGTACAGATAAAACAAATAATAGCTGACATTATTTACAGATGGGCTAGTCATGAATATACATTCATGGAATACTAGTATCTTATATATATATATATATATATATATATATATATATATATACAGAGGATAATTTACAGAGATCCTTAATAGGTGCTTACATACATGAAAAAGCTGAGTATCAACATACATTAGGGAGACAGTTCATAACAGATATCAACAGCAACTGCACAACTTTTATAGCCCTTTCACTTATAACTACTATCCCTATAACATCCAAAAGTGAAAGGGTCTACTTTCCATTGATCAGCTGAACCTAAATGTGAACAGTCCCAATTTTGCCTGGATCAGTGGAACAGTAAATGAAGTTGGATAGTATGAGGTTCACACAGTTCTAGTACTTGGCAATGAATCCAAACAGTAGTGACAAAGTGTCAGGGACCAGGGGCACAAATGTCATTCGACAGCTTATTGTTTTAATTTTTTCACCACAAGACATTGGCATGAATAAGTCTCAAGCTCATTTATATAGAGGCATGGCACTTGCTGGCCCATGAAGGAATGCTTTGCACTATTAACTGATTTAATTCCCCAGGCTATGAGGTAGCAGTTGCATGCTTTCCCCTTGTGTGCCCTAAGAGGCTGAGAGTTTCCATTGGGATGCTGCTTAACCCTCCACCCCACCCCACCAGCCCATAAATGTTACCCAGAATTGAGAGGTAGACCTAGATCACCCATAAAGGAGTATAATGTATTACAACTATGACCATCGGATGGCCTGGTATTGTACTTTATCTTGCACGGTATTTGACCCAATAAGTTACTAATGATTACATTTTTTGGTAATCAAATTATGTGACATGCAGTATATTTGATATAAAAATATGTAAAACCTGGTAGCAGTTAACTGTAACTTACTGGTTTTCCAGTGGCATCATCAAATACTATTAATGATCGTCCAACATTGATTGACAGAAACTTCCTGCAAATAATCCCACTGCCATAGCAGTTCACATTTTCAGCAGCAATAGAAAGGCCAGAACCCATGGTGCTCTGTGGAGGAAACAAATTAAATTGCATATAAAAAGGAAGAATACAAGTTTACTACTTAAATTGCAAAAACTGGGTTGTAGGTGCTTTGAATATTAAATACCAGGAATCACATGAATTGTCACATTAAATGTACATACGTTTATGTTACACTATGAAAAAATAATCTGCTTTTCTCACAAAACCAACAAAAAGTGTGGAACACAGAAAGCTGCTTTCAGCCATTGATAAACCAAGATAATAACAACTACTCAAAGTCAAAAACAAAGCAAAAAGCAATTTTCCAGCTTTCTGATTGTTTGAAATAAAATGATTATCGTATACTAAAGGATTACATTTCCTGCAAGCATGCTAGATTAGAGCACTTGAATACAGACATCCCATGAGTGAGTGTATTGTAACAAAGTAAAGTTGTGGATCTGTACTTAATAACCTGGTGGTGCTGAGCCATGTCTTATTGCAGTACTATCAAGCATTAATTCTGTTACCAGTGATAGTTCATTAATAAGTTTATAGATATCTATTACAAGCTGGAATGTTGTCCTAAGGCCCCCTTTTTAAAGTGCTCATTAATAGCATTTTTATAACTACCCAAAGCAGTGAATCTGTTACAAAAATTAGGAAGCCAACAGTTTCAGTAGTGGAGATGTTCCAGTGGCATGAATAGGTCAAAGCTGCCTCATATGTAACAGTATACAGATCAGGACAGGAGGGTTGGACTGTTAGAGATAGAACAGATTATACAGCACAAGACAGTTGCTCCATTCTCTGTCAGGTTTAACATTGCTACCCAACATTCCAGGGAGCCATACGAGCCGTAGATTTCCAGAACTGCAGATAGTTTGTATTCAAACAGACCTACAAGTCATCCTTTGCTTCTAACTGAGCATTATTTTATATACAGATGATATTTTCTTATAAAATGTCTGTGGGATGGGAAGTGGACTTACTGCTTGCAGTCTACCTTAGTGACAGGTGAGCTCTACAAAGCAAAATTATATTTCTTCCTGAAAACATATACTAAACTTACTGTCTTTCAAATGATGCTGTAACAGATTTTTATACCAAATTATATATGTTATTCTTTGCAAAAAAAACTGTGTTAATCCACCAGTTAGGGTTCAACTGAATGCCACAAAAGTAGGGAAATGTGGTATAGAGTTTCCAACCCTAACTATCCAGCTCAATAGCAAATGGAAACAAAAATTAGAGTTTGAGGCCTTCAGATCAGTGGTAGGGTCTTCCTTGTGGTTGTCATCCCTTATTCTAACCCCTCCACCACAGCCCATAGCCTCCTGTCCGAAGCATAAAGTACAGCTCCAAGCCAGTGTTTCATAGTGATGCATTCTTCAAAGGCAGAGAAGTATGTCTTGCCATATATTGCCAACAGAATCTGTTGTAGCTTTTTTCATGCAGGGCCCACGAGGTCCTGTGTATAGAAAAGAGATCACACCTGATCTTATTATTTAGGGTAGGGGGTGGGTATAAGAGATGACAATCCCAAGGAAGACCTCACCACTGATTTGTCAAAATTCCAGAGACCACAAACTCTAATGTTTTTCCCTTTTGTTACTTGGGGGTTGGTGGTAGGAAGTTAGAGTCAGAAACCCTAATGCCAGTGTTCCCTACTTTTACAGGTTTCAGCGGAACCCTAACTGGTACACTAACACAGTTTTTTGCAAAGAATACTATATATATATATATATATATAAAACCCACTACAGCGTGTGCAGTCGAACTCTGATATAGGCACACCTTGGTGTGCGTTGAGCCGCACAAAGCCGCAGGCCAAGTGTGTTTAACCAGGCAAGGAATGCATATATCAGAGCATGACAGGACACCCTGTAGTGGGTTATCTATTAGATAAAATGACCACAAGTACTGGGTGGGGCAAAACGTAGTCCCTATGTGGCACAGATAGGTGTCTGATTTATAGTAGCTGATCTGTTTGATCCTGTCATAATCGTGGTAGGTTTAAGTTGTAGATATTATTTAATAGGGCTGTGAGAATACCTTTTCCCAAATATCCGGCCGAATATTCGGTATTTGGGTCCCAGGTATACAGTATTCGTTATTCGGTATTCGGCTATAAAAGGTGTTTTTTTAAGGAAACTTTAAAAAAGCACTTTAACAACACTATTAATCACCCATTAAACCTAGTGTAGCATATACACCTCAATGAGACTTCAACCACCAATGCAGAGTTCTCTTTAATGCAACACAGGCTACATGCGGCACACTTGATCCACCACACCACACATATAGCACTCCAAAAAACGATAACAAGCATTGCATTGGGTCAGCACTGGAGGGTGTTCTTGGTCACAGACACAGTAGCCCATGACATGGACATCAGCGATTGAGTGCTTGCAATAACAGCAACTCAATCCTGGTGCATGTTGAAGGGGCTACCGCTGAGGAAGGGTGACCGGATGGGGGAGATGGGTGCATATAGTGCCAGGACATCACTATATGTGTATGTGTGTGGGAGGATGGGTTCCAGCATGATGGAAGGGAGGGAGGGTTGGCCTGGTGTGGTTAGTGTGGGGTTACTAAGCTGGCCCCATAGCGTGATTGGTGGTTGTCAGCCTAAAGGTGCAAGGGTTCCATGTTCAGGTCCGAGCATGCCTACATTTTTGTGTGCCCGGCCCCCAATTTGTGTTCTCCAGATTTTGCACCCACTGACATGCACCCCCCTGGAGTTAAGAATTCTTTAGTAGGGGTGTGTGGGGAAATGCAAGGGGCACAGCCCACTGCATGAACAATCAAAATTTAAGTTCCTGGCACTGTTTTCATGTGCGTTGGGGGTGTACATCACTGAAATAGATTTTCGGTGATATATACTTGCCCTGCCACCAATTGTGATTGCACTTTCGTGGTTATCACATAAATCCACAGGCACATGGTAGACGGTGCTTTGGCCATGGGCATAAGAATAGTGGTAACAGTGGCTGCCATAGTGGTGACAGCTGAAAGGGTGGCTGTTGCATGAATGGCACCGGTGGTGGTGGGAAGCACACTGACTGTAGATGTAGCAGCCATAGTGATAGCAGTGGGAACACTGGTGTTGGTGTCTGCTGCTTCCTGCACAAAGCATGTATGCACTAATGCCCTCCTACTACTGCACAAAAGGATGTGACAGTGAATGTATAGATGGAACAGGTGGTGACACCAGTAGTAGTAATAGTTCTGCCGGTGGTATTAGTAGAAGTAGTACTATTCCCAATGCTGCAAGAACTAAAAGGCTTGCTTGGGGAGAAAAATATTTGAGACCATCTAATAAAGAGACACCTGTCTGTCATCGTCCATGTAGTCTATCTCACCACTTTCTCTGGAATTGTATTATGTATCAATAGTATACAGTGAAGCAAGACAAGATGCAATTCAGTACTTTGCAGTAAATGCTGTCACAAAATATTGGATGACTAGAGATTAACTGCCATTGAATTACACTGCTCCTTGCAGTATACTGTAGCACTTTGCAATAATTTTGCAGGCATGGAAAATAATTGAGACTGGTGATGCCACACTGGTAACTGGAATATTTCAGGCATGGGAAATACTTGAGATGGGTGATGCCATACTGGTAACTAGAATATTTCAGTCATGTGAAATATTTGAGAATGGTGATGCCATACAGGTAACCAGAACATTTCTATCATGTGAAATACTTGAGACATGTGATGCTATACTGGTAACTGGAATATTTCAGTCATTTGAAATACTTGAGACAAGTGATACCATACTCGTAACTGTAATATTTCAGTCATGTGAAATACTTGAGACTGGAGATGCCTCACTGTTAAATGCCATATTTCAGGCATGGGAAATACTGAGACTGGAGATGCCACACTAATTGCCATATTTTATGCACTCAAAATACTTGAGACTGGAGATGCCACACTTGTAACTGCCATATTTCAGGCATGGGAAACACTGAGACTGGTGATGCCACACTTGTGACTGCCATATTTCAGGCATGGGAAACACTGAGACTGGAGATGACACACTATTAGCTGCCATATTTTATGCATGTGAAATACTTGAGACTGGTGATGCCACACTGGTTACTGGCACCTGGAAAGCTGTTAAAGGGATCAATGGAATATGGGCACGAGCAACACAGGAGATGAGAGATGTAGCAACACCAGTTGAGGATTTTGTATTGAGAACAGCAATCAATAGGTGGGTGGCAATTTTAGGCACTGGGAACTGCAGGACATGCTCGTTCTAAAGAATACACTATGATAGTGGAAGTAATAAAGGAAAAGGGTGCTGGTCACAGATTTGTGTTAGTATGACTTTGAATATGAATGTTAACATCTGCTTATTTGCTAACATAATAATGATTGTTAACACAGAATGGCTTGTGCATGGGTCAATGCTACAACACACAAATGTTGTATCCAGTACAAGACAATTATTTAATGCAGTTGTTAGTGGCCATATGTGTACCCAAGGTGAGGTAGATTTATTTTTATAAACACAAGTTGTTCCACATGTGCTGGGTCTAGTGAGGATCGGTGAGGTTCCACTACATCCCCAGCAGTGCTGAACATTCGTTCAGATGGTACACTGATGGGGGGGCAACAGATATATTTAAGGGCCAACTGTGCCAAGTGCGGAGATGCTTTCATCCTTTTGATCCAGTACTCCACTGGATTTATGGAGAATGACTCCAGAGGCTCATTGAAATAACTGTTCAGCAGATTGGGTGCTGACTGTGGCTGCTGTTCTGTTCTCTTCCGCTGCTCAGCCTGTAGTGGTGGGCTGAGTTCAGCCCAACAGTCACTCTCTTTCTCAAGGTTTCCCATACTACTTTCAGTTTGTGATTCTGAGACTGGCTCATCAATAGTGTTACCTGCTGATTTCATTGACCCAAGGATGCAGAAACTAAGTTCTGAGCACATCTGCTTCTAAATGTCTGTAACCCTGTGAGTGGGCATTATAAGGTGTAGTACCTCACACATGAAACGTGGATCCAACATAGTGGTAAATATGTGCTTTTTATTGGAACAGAAATCAGAAAATCTAACTTCTAGTTCTGTGGTGAGGTTTTCCACAAGGGATATCACTGTTCCTGGTGTCTGGTTTGGATCTTTCTCAGCATTTTCACTGAATCTCCTCATGGTTTTTTTCATGATCTGTACAGCAGGAATTACCTGACTTAGCAGTGCAGAATCAGAGCTAAGGTCATGAGTGCTCCTTTCAAATGGGGCTAAAACCTTTACCAAGCCCTCAATCATAGCCCAGTCCTGATGTCCGAGGACTCCTCCTTTATCAGTTTCCATGCTCATCTCATGAAGGGCTGCTTTTGCTCCAGAAGCCTTTGCATCATGTAGTAGGTGGAATTCCACCAGGTCTGTACATCCTGGATGAGATGATGCTACGGCATTTGAAGATGCTCTTGTAGCTGATGCAGATGGTTTGTGGCTTTCACGGAGTGATGGAAGTGGCTGCATATGCTTCTGGCTACTTTGACTGTGTGATCTGCATCTGCTGTGTTTGCCAAAGCCTTTGTCACCACCAAATTTAGTGTATGAGCAAAGCAGTGTATCCCATCAAAATTGCCATCTCTTCGTGCTTTTATCATATTGTGGCATTGTCTGTGACCACAAACCCTACCTGCAAATTGTTGCCATCAATCTATGGGCTCAACATCTCTTGCAGGAATGACAGTATGTTTATAGCCCAGTGATCCTTTTGCATAACACTGACATTTAGCAAAGCAGACCTACAGGGAGAGGGGGAAGAGACAGAACCAGCACCAGTACCACCATCACCACCAGTGACTACCACATCTGCAACACACCAGTGTGCTGTCAGTGACATATACGCATGATTTGAATTCATGCTGGTCCATATGTCAGTTGTGCAGTGGAAAACTCCACCAACAGCCTGTGCTAGTAGTCTTGTAACTTCTTTTCTCAAATCATGGTAAATGTTGGGTACTACAGTACATGATAATGTGGTACGTGATGGTATATTATACCTAGGGTGCAAATGCTGCAGCAGCCTACGGAAACCTGTGTTTTCCACAATGGAAAATGGCTGCAGATCCAAGGCCATCATCTCACCAATTAAACTGGTGATCTGCTTTGCTGTAGGGTGTGACGCCTGGTATTTGGTGAGGGTATGGAAGACTTGCATGATGGGTGTAGTCAAAGCAGTACCACATTGCATTGATTTTGACTTTGAACCCATGGTGGAGGGTGTTACAATAATAGATGATTGAGCAGAAGAAAGCAGAATGGGCGATGCTCCCGTAAGGGGATGCGCTATAAGTGGTGTAGGGGGAGTTGAGGGCACACTGTCTGTCTCAGTAATAGAATCACTAACAATACTTTGTACATCTACTGGACCAGTACCAGAAGAGGGGCTGACAGGCACATGTTGTGGAGGAGGAGGAACAGCTGTGGATCGTTGAAGTGCACTGGGATGTTTCATTCGGAGATGGTTCATCAAAGATGTTGTGAGATTTGAAAGGTTTTTACCATGACTTATAATACAGTCACACACACAACATGCTGCCTTTGTTGGATCATCTTTTACAACACTAAAGTACAGCCACACCACACTTTTCCTTGCACTGACAGTGGAAGTACAGGCCCCAATAGGGCGACCATTGGCATGTTTTGCCCCTTTCCCCTTATTAGACCTGGGTGCAGTGGATGCAGTTGTTCTACCCCTTTCTTTCTCCACAACAGATGTAGTTGTAAAACTACTTTGTGTATCAGATGGAGTTGAACTTAACAAAACTCTTTGAAAGGACAGGGTGGATTGTTTTTTATTTTTTTAGGAGGAAGAGGAGGGTGACCCTGACCAGCCTGCTTGCCACAGCAAGAAGTACTGCATTTTTTGGCAGCTGCACATTCACGCTTCTCACACAGATATGCCGCATATTCGGCCTCATCGCCAAATTCACTTAGGTGGGTATCACTGTCAGATGATGTACTTAGCAAGTCTTGAGGCTCTGGTAAATATTTAGAACCAGATGAATGCTCTTCTTCGGAATCCTCCACATCAGCAAAAGGAAATGTGGTGAGAAGAAACTTGAGAGGCTGAGTAACAGTACATTTTGGCAACACAATTGGTGCAGTCATTGTAACAGTCTCATGGTCAGTACTAGTCACAGTACCTATGGTCATGGGCACAGTTGACAAGGTAGTAGCACTGTCAACAGTAGTCCTGGTGCCAGAATTACAATCAGGAGTTACAGTCGAAGAAATTGGCATCATATTACAGCTAGTTGTAATACTGGCAGCAGTAGTCATGGTGGCAGCAGAACAATCAGGACTACTAATGGAAGCAAAGGTTGTGGTGACAGTGGCTGTGCAAGGAGCACAAATAACAGTGCACACTGTTATGGCAGAGGTGGTGTCAACAGTACAAAAAGGATTTGCTCTGGTTGCTGAAATAACGGCACTGGTGGTGGTGGGGAGGAGCACACTGATAGGCGATGTTGCTTTTATGGGGCAGTTGTGCGAAAAGTACTACCACTGGTAGTGGGGGTGGGTTCTTGTTCTTGCATAACTGGAGATGTCAGCTGTAAAGCCCTCCTACTTTTATAAAATGATGGTGCTGCAAATGCAGTACTAGTAATAGTAGTGGTAGCAGTTGAAGTTATAGTAGTACTAGTACTACCCCCAATCTTACTGACACCAGAACCTGAAGGCTTATCAGGGGAGAAAACTATTTTACAGCAGCGAATTTGAACAGACCTTCTCTCACCCTGTTCCTCACCACTTACGACTGGTGGTGAAGATGACTTACTTGGGCTGGACCATGCACGTTTACAGGATTGATGAGACATGGTCCATAACTTACTGTGTATATTATTTGTGATTAGTGTCTTTGTTTATGTTGGTGCTTCTTGCAGAAAACAACAATTGCAACACCACGTATGTAGCAGCTAATAAAGTCAAGCTGATACTAGAAAGAGATGGAGTCAGCAAACAACTTCTTACTTGTACGGTGTCAGTTGTGCAGTCATACAGTACAGCAATTCAAGCTTTGAAGGTGCACCAAACAACTTACAACACACAGAACCCAGTGAGTCATGCCTGACACACACAGAAATACTAAAGCAGTTCACAGAAAATTTATATGTACACACACAGTAGTGCACTCACAGGGGGCGAAGACACACAAAAAAGGAAAAACTCACATGCACAGGAGGCCACTCAGGTGCAGTGAGCTGTGGAGGGAGGAGTCACCTGAACACCCTCCCTTACTCAGTTGTACAGGAACTGAGCCAAGAACCAGACTCTAGCAACAATTCAATGGGCCAAGCCTGACCCAGTGAGAAAAATATACGCTGCTTTATATATCACAAAAAAATGCATGCAGATAACTGTGCATGCACTTGCAGGAAACAGATTACAAGAACAACAATACAACGCACATACGGATGATGTATGCGCCACGGTAAGCTGCAACGCAGATAAGAGGGAGTCAGATGACAATTACACCTCACTTATGCAGGGAACCGAGCCTGGAACCTGATTACAGCAAAATACCAATTTGCTTCACAAAAGGAATAGAAAATACCACAGGAGCTATGTGTGGATTTGGAACAAAAAGCTAAGCAAGCACAACAGTGGGGATGGGGCAATCAGCAAAAGCTTGAGCCATTCACTGTTACTGAGCCCAGTAACAGTTTTCCACTACATGGAAAAGCCAGACTGGACTTTGTTGACAAAAATAAAATCCTGATAAGAACTAATTGGTTCTTAAGCAAAAAATCAAACCACTTGTAAAAAAACAAAGACAAGGCGCTGCGTCAGCATGTGGTCTAAAAGCAAAACAAAATGGTTATATTAAATGCACGCTGAAAATAGAAAATAGAGTTAAAAATCTACGTTTTGACCTTAGGTCTTCTTCAGGAAATATGTAAAAGAAAAAAACAAGTTAGTGTAGAGGAGAGGTAAAATGAGAGATATGTGGAGAGAAAAGAAGGGGAGGCAAAGGGAAGAAGTGATAAATGATAAGATTAAGAGAGATCTGTGAAACAAAAAGGTGATGATGGGAAAGATAAAACATAATGGGAGAGAAAGAGCTGGGAAGATCCCAGGTAGAGACTGATTAACAGGGCCTTGTAAGAAGGCTGAAAGGTGACAAATGTGTGAGAAGGAGACAGAAATGGAGACATATGGTAAAATAAAAATAAATCAGTACAAAACAAATTGACTTTAGGGAAAAAAGGAGGCTGAAAGATGTTAGTGGAAAATAAGTCTGTCATTTAAACCAGAGGGCTGCTGGGAGCCAAGGCGGATGATCAGCTTGGCTTCCATGTTTTTTCTATGGTTAGGATCCCGGAAGCCCTGCTGAAGGACACAAACAGAAAAGTCATTGACATTGTGGTCCCTGGAGATAAAGTGGGATACAATGGGTTTAGCAGTTTCACCATTCCTGACCGCTCTGTAATGTTCCCTGAAATGGTCAGCAAGACGCCTACCAGTTTCTCCAATGTAAATAGCTGAACACCTCCTGCAAAGAATACAGTACACTACATTAGTGGAGGTGCATGAGAACTCCTTGGTGATGTGAAAAACACCTGTAGGCCCCAAACCACACTGTTTCAGCTGAACTGTGAAACTGTAAGCAGCGGGGGAAGGGAGTCAGCATGCAGCAGCACACACACAGATTCACTCACACACACACAGACTCTCCTTTTCCTTGAAACTGAGCGCAGTTTCAAGGATGAAAAACAAAACTGCTGTCATATGCAGTCACAAGGTGATCAGATGTAAAAACTGGATCACACACAAAACATTTTTTAAACAGTTATAAAAGTTACAAGTGGTAAACTAAACAGAGCTAGCTCTCTGAGAAACAACTGTCTCCTCTCATCTACACACTCAGAGTGAGGAGATCACATGGTGTTCCTGGCTCTGAGCTCCAAAAACAGCCTCTGATTGGCCAGTGAAGCTCTGTGAGATTTTGAAATCTCACCCACCGAATAGTACGTCCCGAATAGTGAACTATTCGGAATGTCCATCCAAATATTCAGCAAGCCTACTATTCGTGGTATTTGGGAAATACTATTCGGACCATGCACAGCCCTATTATTTATGTGGTTGATTCCACCATACTTTTTAAATTACATAGCATATAAAAGTTTTATTTGGTTGATCCTGCCATTTTCAGGGTGTTAGTGTAGGTGTTTCACTTTTAAATAAATTATGTGCTGCCTTCTAAATTATTAAAATAAGGTAGCCTTTATTTAAGAAGTTAGAAAATGTTGGTTTTGTGGTTATTTTACTTCATTTCCTGTGAAAGGAGCTGCCGTCTTTTATCTGTGAAATATAGTGTGTCCGAGCTGTGTAAATGACCACCAGTGAAATGCTGGCTTAAGTTTAAAATAAGCCCCTCTGTGTTAAAAATGTAAGAAAAGTGTACCTTTTGTGCTAGTTTTACTTTGCTTCTTGTAAAAGAAGCTGATGACTGTAGTAAGAAGAGAGTGTCAGAGCAAGTGAGTCAGCAGCTTGAGAATTGCAGGTGCAAGTCAGACTGAGTGTCACTGAGTGGTGGAATTATGCAAATCTGACCCAAAAGACCTTTTGTGGTCACTTTACAAAATCACTTTTTGTTTGGGATTTGAAAATGTTTACTATCTTTGTTCATTAGGTGGGGTCATAAGAAGGCTATATTGAAAATCTGGGGTTAAAATCTTCAAATGACAGACTTATGAGTCTACATTGACATTTTTCTACAAAGCTAACTTCAGTCATTTTAAATATTTTCACCCCAAATTTTCAACATAGCCATTTTTTTACACCACCTCATGAATGCGTCAGCTGTCATTTTTCAAATCCAGGCCAAAATGTGTTTTTGCACCTGTGGTGTATAATGATGTTTTGGTGGCCCAGAATGATGTTTCAGCAGGGATTTAAAATTTTCACCTACTAGGTTTATGAGCTGGGATAATAAGAGGCTATGCTGAAAATTTGGTGTACAAATGTGGTAAAATGCCCCGGTTATGCATGAACATTGCAGTATTTCAATGCTCACTCATAACTTTGCCAGTTTTCAATATTTTGACTTCAAACTGTTAACATAACAATTTTTCCACATGCCTAAGTGTGACGTGTCATTTTATTAAATCCTGGATGAGATGCATTTTTTTTACTTCTGGTGTGAAATTTCATTTTGGTCAATATACTATAAATGCTACATGTCATGTTTATAAGGGGAGTCATAAAACAACAATCTTGAAAATTTAGGGTCAGCATTTAAAAATATATATATAAATAAACTTTGTGTGTAGTGCCAGTCTTGACCCCAGTGGGCATGCTGTGTGATCTGTGCTGGTAAGATAAGTGTGGGGGCAAGCTCAGTGACCCAGCTGGATAGGCAGAGGGTGGAGGGATGGTGCTGTTATGCGACAGCGCGGAGTTGTTCACATGGAACTGGGTACCATATAGTGAAGACAACTGACCTCTTGGCATAGGGCCCGGCACATCTACACCCATGAGTGGCAGAGGGCCCTGTACATTGGCTGACAGATGGACTCTTTGCCCTGTGTGTCTGTATCTGTGGCCACATGGAAGTGAAGGGACCAGACAGAGCTATGAATTCTTGACATCTGTCACTGCACTTCTGCAGGCAGATGGACTCTTCCCTTGGTGAAGGCTCTAAAGAGCCCTGTGCATCTTTGTCTGTTCAGGCAGGTCCTGAAGGGACCTATGTGAATGACGATACAATTCCACTATGTCAAAATGAAATGAAATACTTTGCAAATAATTTAATTAATGCACTAGTTAGGGTTCAGGTTAACACCACAAAAGAAGGAAAATGTGGCATTAGGGTTTCCAACCTTAACTCCCCACCCCACCCCCAAGCAGCAAAAGGAACAAATATTACAGTGATGGGTTTCCGGAGTCTTGGCTAATCAGTGGTGGGGTCTTCCTTGAGGTTGTCAATCCTAATGCCAATCCTGTTCCCTGAACAAACAACATCAGATGTGCTCTCTTTTCTTCATGCAGGGCCTGAGGGAGCCCTGCAACAAGAAAGCTACACAACAGATTGTGTTGGCAACATCTGGCTGGAATAGTTCTTTGCCTTTGAAGAATGTATCACTATGAATCACTGGTTCGGAGCTGTACCTTTTGCTTTGGACAGGAGACAATGGGTTGTGGGGAGGGGTGAATATTAGAATTGACAACCCCAAAGACGAGCCCACCATCGATTCGCCAAGACTCTGAAGACCCAAAAGCCTAATGCTTTTTCTTTTTGCTGCTTTGGGCATGAAGGTGGGGAGTTAGGTTTGGAAACCCTAATGCCACATTTCCCTACTTTTGTGGTGTTAACTTGAACCCTAACTGGTGATATATATATATATATATATATATATATATATACACACACACACACACACACACACACACACTCTTTCTGAAGCCTTTTTCTGCTTTCATTTTCTCAATAGATGGTATTCTACCTCATATTATTAGGTGGGATGTTGGGATGTAAAGAGCAAATCAGTATATGAAGACTGACTTACAGCATATACTAATATTCCTCCTCATTCCTCACTGGCATGACCTCACTTATTGTGAAATCACAAGTGACCAATTTTGTAGCAGGTGATTAGCTCTTCTTGGTCAGTTGTGATGCCACAGACCATCAGGTCATAGGGCTGATGATGTATGAGAAGGAACAGAGCTAGCTATGTCAGCCTCCAGGTAGAGTACCATTTCACACATCACATCAAGTAATGTCAGGTAGAAAAACTTTTAATTATCAAAGGGGAAAAGAAAAAAAATACTTCAGATTTGTACCACACCTAATTCCCAGTCAGCCCTGTGAACAGCCTCCCACCCTTCACACAACATCCACACTGGATATGGAGTGGCATGAAAACCACATGGAATTCCACCCTGCCATGGAATGGTCTGTTACCCTCAACGAAACTCCAACCCTCCCTCAGAATAGCCCACCACCCCCAATAGAAGGATAGGTGTCCCTGAAACAGAATTCCGCCTTCCATGGAACTCCCACACTGAACCTGGCATGGCCTGCCAGGCTTCACAGAATGTCCACCCTCCCTTCACTAGGTGAAGTAACAGCCATAGTCACAAACACAGACTCAATGAGAGTACAGATAGCAATTCCCAGATATATGAAGTGATACTGTGGCTCAGTGAAAGAGACAGACATGCTTTCAAGGATCAATGAGTTTAACTTACTGTATGTGAGAGAAACTTCTGTTGATACAGGCCACCATGGGCCCTGAGGAAATGGCCCTCAGACCACAAAACATTGACTTTATCGATTTGGGGGCTATGTATCCTTTTTCAAACTAAAGCATTACAGTTTAAATTACTTAAAGGAGTCTGAATCTCTCTCACATCTCTGTACTTCCACCCTGCCCAGGCAATGGTCTCCCACTCCCCACTGTATGCCCACAATGACCCAGGAATGGTCTCCTTTAAACTTGGCTCCTGTCAGCCCTCACCTTTCTGTCAATGCCAGAATGCACCATGAACCTAACTGTCACAGCCGGAATGCCTAACTGACCTACCCATGTAGAATTATACCAAAATGGCTTCCCCTTCCCTTGCCCACTGCTGAAGCTCCCAGACTCCCTCACCTAACTGCCTATGCCAGAACACCTCTTGACCTGCCTGCCCCAGCTGAAACACTCCAAATCTGACCAAACAAAGCTGGAACAGTCCACTGACATACCTGCCTCAGCTGTAATGATACTGAAATGGCCTCCCTTACCCTTGGACTCATCAGGTTTCTGCTTCTACTTGCTCCCATTATGATCATCCTCAAGCCCCTGTATCTCACAGGCAGAACATCCCCTCCACAAATATCTATATAATCCTGCTGGAACACAACCAACCAATGTGCCCCAGCAGGAACATCCCAGGACACCTGCCCTAGTAATGAACTCCCATCCTAATGGAAGCTCACCCTGCCCACCAGAATGGCATTCTTCACTCATGGAATGCTCACTCTGCACCCAGAATATCCTCTCTCCCACATGGAATGCCCACTCTGGCCCCAAAATGGTCTCACCTACCAAGTGAGTGATCTCCCTCCATCTGCAGAATGACCAGCCTGCCACAAGAATTCCCTCATCCCACCCATGGAACCCCCACCATGCACCCAGAATGGCCTTCCTTCCCTATGGAACATCCACCCTGCCCCTAGAGCTGCTTCCCACCCCAAGGAAAACTCATCATGTCCCCAGAATGGCCTCCCTTCCCTATGGAACACCTAACCCTGCCCTTGGAATTGCTTACCACCCTAAGGAACAGTCACCCTGTCCCCATAATGACCTCTCCCCACCAATGGAATGACCATCCTGCCCCAGAATGGCCTTCTTCTAAGTAGAATGCACAATCTCCGATGGGCACAGTGCTCCCAGAGCCAAAATGCCCACCCTGAAGGGTAGAGACACATGATAGGGTCAGAAAGGCTACCCTGTGAGGCACAATTCCAACTCTAGGGGCAGGAATGTAGTCCCTGGGTCCAGCATGCCCACTCTGAGGGCAGAAATGACCACCCACAGGCTGCAATGATCAATCTGACATCATATGTCATATTGATGCGCACCTGGCCCAGATCATCACTGAACCCATGAGGCACAATGCCAAAACATGCAACCACTCAGTCACTGACTAGGCACTTTTCTCCAGCCCCCTCAACATACAGGTGGCAGGCACTCTCACGGATGCCTTGAGAAATCAATCTCCCACATTCTGTATATGGAAGAACCGATCTCCCTAAATCCCCCCCTTGGATTTTCATGACAAGGGACTTCTTTAAATTCTCAACTCCTGCCTTCCAATCTTATGTATCCCACCTTAACTGGAGCCCTATCCGGCATCTCACAACCATTGACGAAGCACTTGAATACTTCCAGAATTGCTTCTTGTCAACAACTTACAAGCACACTCCAATTAGGAAGCTTAGGGTCAAGGGGCAATGATATAAATGGATTACCCTTGAGCTTAAGACCCTTATGATGCAGCAGGATAAGGCATGGTAGACCTACAAGACGTCTTGCACACCCTCAGACTGGGTTGCCTACAGGGTGCTGAGAAATAAAAGTAAAAAATGAGCAAAAACTGCAAAACGAGAATGTGTGAAAAACCTCCAGCAGGCTAATTTAACTGACCCTAGGTGTTTTGGGCAGCAAATCAATGGTCTGATGAAAGGCAGTAGCAAACCCTCACAAAGTCCAATAGTCTCAAATAGCCAAACCATTAGTGAATACCAAGAGGCATCCAATGTCTTCACCAGCTTTTTTACTGATCTAAATAAGTACAAAGCTAACTTCCCATCCCAGGCTGCTGACCATCCATGCCCCCACAGATCTGAACCTCAGCAACCAGAATTCCACCTAAAAAGGGTAAAGTGAACAGATGCGCTATCTCTCCTAAAGATAATAAAGGTCAGGGGTACTGCAGGGCCAGATTGATTGGTCCCCAGATTGTTAAAAGATGCTGCCCCTGCCATAGCCACTCATATCACCTGGCTAATCAACAGGTCTCTTCTAGAAGGAGTCCTACCAGCCAAATGGAAAGAAGCCTATGTAGGTCCAATCCATAAGGAAGGTTCCAAGGAACATATTGGAAACTACAGGCCAATCTCACT
Source organism: Neoceratodus forsteri (assembly GCA_016271365.2). NCBI lineage: Eukaryota > Metazoa > Chordata > Ceratodontiformes > Ceratodontidae > Neoceratodus > Neoceratodus forsteri. The sequence goes on along the minus strand of CM028133.1, from coordinate 588,743,244 downwards.
CCTCTGCACCCTGGCAAAGATACAGGAGAGGCTCACCTACAACCAACTCTGCGACTATCTAGAAACTAATCAACTACTGATACTCAAACAGCATGGTTTTAGAAGAAATCATGGAGCTGACATAGAAACATAGACTTTGATGGCAGATAAGGACCGCTTGGCCCAGCTAGTCTGCCTATTTCCCTACCTACAGGATAAGCTCCAGATCCTAGTTAGCCAACAGCCTATTTCTTCCTACCCCCCACAAGAATTGCCTTATGTCTGTCCCATGCATTCTTAAATTATCCCACAGTTTTAGACCCCACAACCTCCTCAGGAAGGCTGTTCCATGCGTCCACCACCCTCTGTGTGAAAAGATACTTCACACATTGCCCTGAGCCGTCCCTCTATTTTCAAATTGTGTCCCTTGTTCTTGTCTCATCTTTTTTTTGAAAGATGCTACCCTCTTGGACTTTGTTGATTCCACTGAGGTGCTAAAAGTTTCTATCATGTTCCCCCTCTCCCTCCTTTCCTCAAGGGTATACATGTTAAGCTCCTTTAGTCTGTCCTTGTATGGCTTCTCTTGCAGACCCTGCACCATTTTAGTTGCCCTCTTCTGGACTGCCTCCATCCTGTCTATGTCCTTGCGAAGATGGGGTCTCCAGAACTGAATGCAGTACTCCAGATGCAGTCTCACCAACTGTCTATACAGAAGGATAACAACTTCCTAGTTTCTGCTGCTGATGCCTCTCCCTATACATCCCAGTATCCCCCCAGCCCTCCCTACTGCCTTCTCACATTGCTTGCCAACATTAATTTCATTTGATATGAGTACCCCAGGTCCCTTTCCATTTTTGTTGTTGTTACTACCCCACATTGTGTAATCTTCCCCTGGGTTTTTGTTTCCCAGGTGCATTTTACACTTCTTTGCATTGAATCCAAGCTGCTATACTTCTGACCATTCCTCCAACCTTGCCAAGTCCCTTTTCATCCTTTCCATGCCTCCTTGTGTATCAACCCTGTTGCAGATCTTTGTGTCATCTGCATACAGGTGTATTCTTCCTTCCAGTCTCTCTGCAATGTCACTTATAAAGACATTAAAAAGGACTGGACCCAGTACTGAACCCTGCGGTACCCCACTAGTAACCCCCCTTTCTTTAACGTGGACTCCGTTTACAATTACCTTCTGTGTCCTGTTGTTCAAGTCAATGTTTTATCCAGGCTACCACCCTGGGACCCACTCCCAGGCTAGTTAATTTGTTTATTAATCTTTGTGTGGGACTGTGTCAAATGCCTTACTAAAGTTTAGGTAGGCCATGTCCACAGCCCCTCCCTGGTCTACTACTTTGGTCACCCAGTCAAAGAAATCAATTAGATTCATCTGACATGACCTTCCTGCTGTGAACCCATGCTGCCTTGTGTCCTGTGCCCCACTGGCCTCTAGGTACTCAACAATTCCTTCCTTCAGAAGCGATTCCATCACTTTCCTTCTTACCACAGAGGTCAAACTGACAGGTCCGTAGTTTCCTGCCTCTGTCTTGCTCCCACTTTTGTGAAGAGGAATCACATCCACCTTCCTCCAGCCCTCAGGTACCACACCATCCTCTCATAATTTGTAAAAAAAGGGTAGTCAGTGGTGTCACTAGTTCTCCCCTTAATTCTTTTAGAATTTTGGGGTGAATCCCATCAGGCCTCATTGCTTTGTCCACCTTCAGTTTTAGGAGTTCTTTCAGAACCCTTTCTTCTGTGAAAGGACTGGGTTCAACCCCCCTATCCAGACTGCTTCTGTTAATTGGATTAGGTACCTCCCCCTTCCCCTCCTCCTCTCTTGTGAATACTGAGAAGTATTCATTCAGTATCCCTGCTTTTTCACTGTCCCTCTCTGCCAACCCACTGTCCATTCTATTCAGCCTCACTATCCCTCCCTTTGTCTTTCTATGATCCCTGGTGTACCTATAACAGGTTTTATCCCCCTTCTTAACTGAGCTGGCTATCTTTTCCTCAGTTTGGGCCTTTGCTATTCTGACTTCCCTCCCTGCTTCCTTCTGCCTTAACTGGTATAGTTCTCTGTCCTGCTCCTTCTGTGTTTCCTTATACTTCCTAAATGCTATCTTTTTCTCCCTTACCTTCCCCGCCACCTCTTTTGAGAAGCATAGTGGCTTTTTCTTTCATTTTGATTTGTTTATTTGCTTCACACAAAGGCCCACTGTGGTGGCAGTTTTGATGTTTCCCCATTATTGCTCCATCCCTCATTCTAGCCTGTTTGCTAGTGCTTTTCTAAGGCACTCTCCCATCTTGCCAAAGTCAGTCCTCCTGAAGTCCAGTACCCTCACTTTGGTATGGTTTGACTCTGTAGCTGAGTTTATCGTGAACCACACTGTGCTTATTAAATTCACTACTGACATCCTCAAGACCTTAGACAATGCACACAGCCTTCTACTAGATAAGTTAAAACTCACTAGGCTTGACCACCACTCCCTAAACTGGTTTGAGAGTTATCTGTCCCACCACACCCAACGGGTCAAGTGGAAGGGGTCCATATCAGGTCAACTACCTATTAAGGAGGGAGTACCCTAAGGTTCTATCATGGAGCCCCTCCTGTTTTCCCTGTTTGTAAATTACCTCAATTGTAACTGTGGTGGCAGCTCAGTAATATAATATGCTGATGATACCATATTATACAGAACCTCAGATAGTGTATCGGCCCTTGGGCTTCAGCTACAGGAGGACTTCACAACCCTAGAGAGATGGCTCTGGGCTAACAGGCTGTTGTTGAATGACAAGAAAATGAAAGCCATGCTGTATGGTCTTAGAACTCTAGGATTGGATAGAACCCTACTACTACCCCTAGTATCCTCAGCAGGCATGGCCATAGAAGTTGTGAGCTTCTTCATGTACCTGGGCCTTGTCCTTGGCCAAGGCCTCACTTTCAAATGCCATGTGAATCATGTCACCAGAACCATACACCAAAAGTTAAGTCTATTATATAGACTGAACTCACAACTTATACCTGAAACCAGGATAGTAATCACAGATAGCATCCTCCTACCAAACCTTACCTATGCTGCTCCAGCCATACAGTCCCTTACCAAAAGGGAACTGAGCAGGATGCAAATTCTATGTAATGAGATTGCTAAATTTGCTACCAAATCCCACCTGAGGTGCCAGCACTTTGAAGTAATTGACTCCTTAAAATCCCTTTCCCAACAGCTTCAACATCCTCTTCTGAGCACCGCCTACAAAATAATAAATGGCCCTTACCTGTCAGGACTTGCTGGGATGCTGGTCCCTAAGCACCCAGGTAGATTGCTCCACACCTCTGCTCTGAGGCTCTTGGAGGTTCCTAGGGTGAGGATGACAGCTGGTAATAAGTCCTTTTCCCATGCAGCTCCAATCCTCTGAAACAACCTCCCAGACAGTCTGCAAAATGCCAGCTCACTGGTCAACTTTAGAAAAGGGCTTAGAGCTCACCTGCTGGAAAACAACCCATGCAGGTGCTAGGGATAATCCGGCAAAGGATCCCTAGTAACCTACCCTACCCTACCCTACCTACAGTATATGTAAAAGCCCCAGCAGAAACATAGCACAACTACACAAGCTGACTAGTGTGATAACAGTCAGTGAGGTTGATGTCTGTTACCTGTAACCATTGTAACTTGTACTGTTACGCTGCCATTGTTGGTAGCTACCTCCTGTCTATACATATGCATGCAGAAATGTCTAGAATTGTTTCTCTAAGCGTTAGATCTCTGGATTTACCTTGATCATTACTAAAATTGCCATGTATCATCGAAATATCCTGTATCTAACAGGTTTTTATGTAACTAATTCCAGGTTGCCCCTAAAAAAGGGACGATTTGGACCCAGTGTGCCTACCTGGTTAACAAAATTAAATAAATAAATAAATAAATAAATGAAATACTGGCCATATCTGCTCTCATGGTTGTCATTGTGGCTAGAAGGGAGGTCATTCAAGCCCTCAGGTTTGCCATTCTAAATCTTAGCATGGCCATTCCAGCTCTCAAAGTGGGCATTTTGACCCCCAGATTGGGCATTGTGGCTCACAGTGGGGGACTGTGTCCTCAAGGTAAAATTCAAGCCATAGGGTAGACAATACTGAAATCTAGGTGACCATTCCATTCCTAGATTAGAGATTTCACCTTTCAGTGTGGCCATTCTGAGAACATTGCAAAAAGTCTGGACATATACAACCACAAAAAAAGGTGACCAAAAGCTGGTACTTTACTAATTATGAAAATAATTTATGTACCTTCATAAGTACAAGAACTAAGACCCCCCACAGAATCAAAATTTCACATATAGAGCTTTCCGTTAAGATAAGAATTGGATAGGTACTTACATTTTCTGGAGATTTCTTCTCTGTTTTCCATATGCATTTTTTTTTTAAAAAAGGTGTATTTAACTTGCAATTGCATTTTTACATTTGTTGTATTTTGGGAGAGTAGCATACTTTGGAGGTGTGCCTCTCCCTTTCAATCCACTGCTCCGTTGAGCAGGCATGGCAGTCCTGCACCAATGGGTGCGGGAGCTGTGTATGACAGCGGTGGTCTTCGCTTCAAAGAAAACCACCGCTGTCATACAGAGGACCGCATCACGCCACCCCCCACTTCACGCCACCCCCGCCATGCCGCCCCCAAAGTTGGTGCCATGCTGGGAGCCCACCCCAGCATGGCAAACGCCCTAGTCTTTTTTTTTCACCTGTAAAGCAAAAGCGGTCCCACGGAGCTTCTCCCAGTCCCCCTCCAACAACCCGCACCACCCACCGCACCCAGCCGCCCCACCCCCTCACCCCATACTTACCTCCGGAGCTTGGCGCGATCATCTTCGGTGGACCGGGAACACGTCTGCACTCTTCAAAGCCGACCGCGAACTGAGGAAATGCCGGTAAGCTGTATAATGGGCTAGATAGGGTTTATTTGACTTTATTGCATATCTCAGGCATTTTTTGGAATTCTTGCACCAAATTTTCAACATTGGGTTTTGGGACCCCTTCTTATGAATGATGTCACTGTCATGGCATTATTCAGGCCCGAAAGGTGATTTATGATCACTGCACAGTCACTGCATGAAATCACCCTTGAGACTAAGCCATGACAGTGACATCGTTCGTGAGAGGATCCCAAAAACCCCATGTTGAAAATCTGGTCAAAATTAAAAATGACTTTTACTGGTGTGTTCGCAGTTCTCACACAGGCTCGTAAGTTCGTGAATTTTTAATATTTTCACTCCATATTTTCAACATTGCCATTTTACCACACCTCCTTATGAGCAGTACAGCTGTAATTTTTCACATCCTGCCCAAAATGTGTTTCCGCCCATGTAGCGCACAATGGCGCAGTCGGTGTGTGAAATCAATGTATGGGATGCATTAAGAACATCATGGTGACACTGCTCATTAGCAGAGATCTTAAAATGGCTATGTTGAAAATTTGGTGAAAAAATTCCTAAAAATTACTATTTTACGAGTGTGCATTGCACAGTTCCCACGCACGCTCGTAGGTTTGTGAATTTTCAATATTTCCACTCCAGATTTTCAACATTGGCATTTTACCACACCTCCTTATGAGCAGTACAGCTGTCATTTTTCACATCCTGCCCAAAACGTGTTTCTGCCCATGTAGCACACAATGGCGCAGTCGGTGTGTGGAAATCAATGTATGGGACACATTAAGAAAATCACAGTGACACTGTTCATGAGCAGAGGTCTTAAAATGGCTGTGTTGAAAATTTGGTGAAAAAATTCCTAAAAATGACTGTTTTACGAGTGTGCATTGCGCAGTTCCTATCACGCTCGTAAGTTTGCTAATTTTCAATATTTTCACTCCAGATTTTCAACATTGCCATTTTACCACACCTCCTTATGAGCAGTGCAGCTGTCATTTTTCACATCTTGCCCAAAACGTGTTTCTGCCCATGTAGTGCACAATGGCACAGTCGCTGTGCGAACTCAGTGTATGGGACACATTAAGAAAATCACAGTGTCACTGTTCATGAGCAGAAATCTTAAAATGGTAATGTTGAAAATTTGGTGAAAAAATTCCTAAAAATGACTGTTTTACGAGCATCTTTGCTGCGCAGTTTCACTTACGCTCATACATTTGCGAATTTTCAATAGTTGCACTCCAGATTTTCAACATTGCCATTTTACCACAACTCCTCATGAGCAGTACAGCTGTCATTTTTTACATCCTGCCCAAAACATGTTTCCGCCCATGTAGCGCACAATGGCGCAGTCAGTGTGTGAACTCAATGTATGGGACACATTAAGAAAATCACAGTGACACTGTTCATGAGCACAGGTCTTAAATGGCTCTGTTGAAAATTTGGTGAAAAAATTCCTAAAAATGACTTTGTTTGACGAGTGTTCATTGCGCAGCTCCTATGCACACTCGTAAGTTTGCAAATTTTCAATATTTTCACTCCACATTTTCAACATTGCCATTTTACCACACCTCCTTATGAGCAGTGCAGCTGTCATTTTCACATCTTGCCCAAAACGTGTTTCCGCCCATGTGAGCATAAATGGCACAGTCGGTATGCGAACTCAATGTATGGGACACAATAAGAAAATCACAGTGACACTGTTCATTAGCAGAGGGTTTTAAAATGGCAATGTTGAAAATTTGGTGAAAAAATTCTAAAAATGACTATTTATGGCGTCGTTACTGAACAGTTCTTGCTGCAGCTACGTGGGTTTGCGAATTTTCAATATTTCCACCCAGATTTATCAACATTGGCATTTTACCACACCTCCTCATGAGCAGTACAGCTGTCATTTTCACATCCTGCCCAAAATGTGTTTCGCCCATGTAGCACACAATTAGGCAGTCGATGTCACGAACTCAATGTATCGGTTACATTAAGAAAATCACAGTGACACTGTTCATGAGCAGAGGTCTTAAAATGGCTGTGTTGAAAATTTGGTGACAAAATTCCTAAAAATGACTGTTTTACGAGTGTTCATTGCGCAGTTCCTATGCACGCTCGTAAGTTTGCGAATTTTCAATATTTTCACTCCAGATTTTCAACATTGCCATTTTACCACACCTCCTTATGAGCAGTGCAGCTGTCATTTTTCACATCTTGCCCAAAACGTGTTTCTGCCCATGTAGTGCACAATGGCATAGTCGCTGTGCGAACTCAGTGTATGGGACACATTAAGAAAATCAAAGTGTCACTGTTCATGAGCAGAGATCTTAAAATGGCTATGTTGAAAATTTGGTGAACAAATTCCTAAAAATAACTGTTTTACGAGCGTGCATTGTGCAGTTCCTCGCATGCTTCGTAAAGTTCTGGAATTTTCAATATTTTCACTCCAGATTTTCAACATTGCCATTTTACCATACCTCCTTATGAGCAGTACAGCTGTCATTTTCACATCCTGCCCAAAAGCGTTGTTTCCGCCCATGTAGTGCACAATGGGCGCGATGGTTGTGCAAAATCAATTGTATGGGACACAGTAAGACAATCACAGTGACACTGTTCATTGAGAGATGTTTTAAAATGCCAATGTTGAAAATTTGGTGAAGAAAATTCTAACAATGACTGTTTCTGACGTACGTTGCAGCTCCACATGCCTTCGTAGGTTTGCTAATTTTCAATATTTCCACTCCAGATTTTCAACATTGCCATTTTACCACACTTTCTTATGAGCAGTACAGCTGTCATTTTTCACATCCTGCCCAAAACGTGTTTCTGCCTATGTAGCGCACAATGGGGGTAACAAAAAGGTCATGCTGAAAATTTATTGTGCAAATACCAGCAATTGCACAGGGCATTAGGGTAAAGCACCATACATGCCAAACACCACTGCAAATACCTGCAAGCGAACGTTCGGCATTGACAAATGCTTGTTGTTTCTAGTTTCATGACCTGGTTGGTTTCCTACCAAAGAGCTGACATATTTAGACAGACAATGTGTTCCAGCCAGTACACACTGCCTGTCTGAAAATGGGAGCTGTGGAGAGACAGCACACAGTGACTATGTTCAGCAATAACACAGTACCCTGAAGGACAGTGGCTCACAGGAGCAAATAGAGTGTGTCATAAATAGGATACAGGCTTTGCCCCTGCAAGCCATTTACAGTGGCCAGCATGCTAATAAGCACATATGACATGCAAGGCACTGCGGGACAATTTACATGCCATTTTGTGCTCATTAACAGTTCCTGGTCTGTTGGTCAGACCAGATGGACTTTTTGGTCTTTTTCTTCATCATTGTCTATGTTTCTGCCCAATGCCGACATGCAGAACAGTGTGGAGGCATTGTGTGTAGACATGGCTGCACTCCCCACCCCTTGATTGCATGTCCAGTCTTCCTACTATGGTTATAGTCTCACCTCTGTCATTTCAGTGTCCCCACATCACCTCATCACATGCCCAATCCTACTATGGATTTGTTCTCATCCATAGCAATCTAGGGCCCCCACTCACCAATCTCAGTTTCAACAACCCCTCCCCATCTCACCTACTCAGTACCTCCACCCTTTCCCCCTGGTGGCACCCCACTCACCCCAAAATGCATGGATAAACTGCTTCACAAAGGGCAGAAAGGCAGTACGCGCAGCCCTAATAAGTTCAATGCATTTTATTTCAGGAGGCAAAAGCCAATTTCAAAGCATAAAGACATTTAAAAAAAATATTAGTACAAAGTGCAAAGGTGCAAACAGTACAAATGGATAGTAACAAGCGAAGTGCTGTCAGAGAACCTGCAGGGCAACTGACCAGACTCCCCTATGTTTCATGTCACTCTGGCACTTCAACTGGGGGTGGAGTCTGGGTGTTGATGTGCCCCCTTTTCTAGGCCATGGTTTAAAGGGGTAGTATTCATATTTCAGTGTTTAGTTAAAAAAGTAAGCTCCACCAGGGAACCAATGACCATACAAACAAGCCAAGTGAAAAAAAGTGAAAAAATGTTCAAAAGGTGTGCGCTAGAACAATAACTTGATCTATCAAAAAGTTTTAAAAACACTAAATCTCAAGAAGTTTGTTACCAAACAAGTGAATATGAGGAGATATTTAAACATAAGCTCAAAACTAACATGAGCATATATTTAATACTGTCGGGGGCAAGAATGCAGACAACGGGACAATGGGAGACTTGGCTAATCAACACATTGATACATCAAGGTACCAGGCTTGGCCTTGATCTATCTTGTGCAGTTTATAACTACAGTATGTGTTTTTTAAAGGAAAACTCCTGTTACTAGAAACTCAACACCCCAAAGTCTCCCTCCCAAAATTATATCTTTTTGCATTAAATAATAATTTTTCAAATCATTCAGACTTACTGGATTTTATTTGTGTAATAACAGTGATCAGCCAACACAACACGGTGGGCACTGCACAGTGCCATCTCCTGGCAAAGTGTGGCTCAACACTGATTGTTTGTATGCTTTTCAGTGCAAGTGAGCAGTGCAGAAATACATTGTAACAGGAGATGGCTCCTCGCAGGGCTCACCATTTGTCTGATCACAAGCCTTAGAAAACTAACATTTAGTAAGTCAGAACATTTAAAAAAAATAATAAGAAAAGCCTAATGGGTGGGGGTCTAATAGTGGCAGTTTTCCTTTAATATGAATGAAGTATTTGTAGAACTGCTTAATAAGTATTTCCTAAGTAGCTATCAGGCGCTTAGGTTCCAGCTAAGCCATGCTTAAAGTAAATAGTTAATAAGCATTTTCTAGATATTTCAACAATAAGCAGTATCTCATTTAAATAATTTGGCCTATAGACATGCTTTAGATATATTTGGTAAATACTAATGACTATGGTTGGCTACAGAATGCTTAAAATGCTAAAAACCTACTCAGAAATGGCTTGAAAACTGGAATAGTTCTAATGCTTCTCATCTTAGAAAATTTATTTTTATAAGTATTAAAAGTACTTCTCAGGTGCTTAAAATGCATTTCATTTTTTCCCTGGGCCGCTTTCCTTCATGATAGTTATTATATTCTCCACTGCAGTGCTATTGTTTTTATAATGCTATTTTTGTATTATAAATATATCTATATATATATATATATATAGCAGATTATTTGAAAACTGGTAACTGGAAAATGTACACTGGGCCAGAGCTTGTTTCCAGGTGCAACTCAGGGGAAGCAGAACAAAGGACATAATAACAGTGAGCAAATCAGCAAGGCACACAAATAGCGAAATAAATAAGGTCCTGAGAATTGTTGATACAAAAACATCAACAAGATAATCAAACAAGATACAGTAGTGCAGTGAACCCCACAAGCAAAATTAATATACACAGTGTCAATGATAGGATCAAAGACTAACAACTAAATATAAGGCACAAATCAGATTACAATAACTTTATTTATTTATTTATTTATTTATTTATTTATTCATTTATTCATTTACCAGATAAGTGCACTGGACAATTAATGCATATTTTCAGACATGACCTGGAAGTATGCAGCAGTAAAACAAGTACAATTCATTGCATAAAATACAAGTGAAGATATTGCATATCCAATACCTTACATACATAATGGTGATACAACAAATAATACAAGTACAGTACAATACAATGAATCAACAGCAATAAACATAAATGCAGTATACATATACCAATCTGGCAACTAGACATTAGAGGGCAGACCACAGACCAAACAGCAAGGACCAATTATGTACAAGAGCAAGTTGCTTTCATAAGAAGCTGCAAACAGTAATTGCTGCTAAAGGCCACACTGATTAGCAGAGATGTATCTCCAGAGCAATATTATTCCAAAGTGTAGGTGCAGAACTAGGAAAGGCAAAATCCCCAAATTTATTTTTGGTTTTAGGTGTTAACTGTCCAAGCTCATTGGGCTTCAGAGTATAAAAGCTACTGATAGGTTGTAGAGGCAAGATACGGGGGACTGATATCTGCTTGTGCAGGCTGTTAAAATGACACCTACAGTAAAACTGTAAAAGGAGGATGGAGGAAGCCACTGCAGTTTAGCATATAATTTTAAATAGCGTGTATGATGATTGGCAACAAGGGCAAAGCGGCAAATATTATTATAAATGGCAGCCCATATTGCAGCTCTGTTAGAGGATAACGTGAGCAATAGCAATGTGGGCATTGGGGAGTAAGGTTATTAAAAACTTTGTAGGATATACTTAGTCTGGAATTAATAGCCTCACAGGTGCCCATGATGTGTTAAGAAAATTCCAGGGAAGGATCTTAAAGCAGCAGTGCAACAAAATGGACAAAAAATGTGACCCTAACGTTTTTCACTATAAAAGATTCCAGGCATCTTCCAGTTTAATTTGGTGGTACAGTTTTATAATTCCACCAACAATGTAGTATTTTATTAATATTTTAATTGAAATTTTTCTCAAGAAAAATAAATGTCCACCACATTTTCCATAGAAATAGCATTGTAGATAGACCTGGCAAGGGTTAAGATCAAAAACATTAAAAACAATACATGGTACACAGCATAAGATGTAGCTAGACAAGTACATTTGACTGGTATGCTAATATTTTTCTTAATTGTAATGGAAACTAGCTTTTTCAAAAATATTATTTTGTGCACTGCTGCTTTAAAGAGCACCTTTTCCAGTCCTTTTGATTTGTATGCATACATTACCCCTTCTTACATTGATTCTGGAATTGTATTTCATCACTGTCTGCTGCAGTTAGTTTTTACATTCTGAGCTGCTAAAAACTGCAGGGTGCACCAGAGTTTCTATAGAAAGCCTGGTGCTGTGGACCCAGGGCTGTACTGCTGACATCACTGTATGGCAGATAAGTGACTCACACTGCAGTACAGTGAAGTTGCAGCAGTTTTGCAAGGGAAAACTATATTACTAGGTGTACATACTGTGGTCCCTCTTCAACAAGACACCCTCTTAGCAATGTATTATGTCAAAATCCATATGCCTTGTTGGTGTTTTTTTTTTTTTGCAAAACTGACTTGTGCCTCTGTAACAAAGCATGGGGAGTAAGAAAAGATTGAGTTGCTGTCAGTCGAGACAGCTAACTGTCAGTTTATGCATTGATTTGATTAGTGTATATACTTTGATCATTTGAAAGCAGTAATGCCTCCTTATCCATGCCAAACTGGTGCCTTCATGTCTTTCTGTAGTAAAGTGTCTGGCAGTCACCCCGATTGAAAATCCCTTACTGTTCCTCCTTCCCACACCTCCCCATTATCGGTATGGCACTGTGGAATACCAAAGAATAATTTTGGTACCATACAATACAAACAATGTGTTTAGATGTGCTAGATATGCTATATGCACCATCGAGGTGGTTTTAAAAACCGAGGGCTATTTCCAGAGAAATTCTTGTTTGAAAAGTGAAACTGGGATTCCGCACATGCGCAGACTACTGTTATAATATGGTACCAAGGACACTGGAGCTACAGATGTCCAGTCTCATTGCATAAGCTGCACTTAACAGGATTAGGGCAGCACATACTGGTATACCCAAGTTGGAGACAAAAGTTGCAAATGACTGCATCACACACACACACACACACACACACACACACACACACACACACTGCTTAAATGTAACAAGTTCTGGCAGAGTCACTAGGACTGCTAATGCATTAACTTGATAAGTGTGTGTCATGGGCTTAAACATAATACTGAAGTGCCATAGTCAGGAGCATGGGTAAATGTTATTTTTGGTAAATATAGATAACTTATGGGGTTGAGCCTGTGTTTCCCTTGTGTTTAAAATATGTGTTAGCAAGTGCATCTTGTACTATATGGGGATCAAGTGGAAGCTCTGCACCAAGGTTTTCAAGTAATGGTAGAAGAGGTGCAGAAAGGAGAGGTGTGGCTACACTAGGGACTATGGGCCAACCAGGAAGGATAAGAACCTATACAGAAGTGATGGACTGATTGCATCCAGGAGTGAACTATAGTCCTCATTGGATGGTTTAAATGTTACTTTGACTGACATCTAAAGCAGCTGTGGGGGATGAAAGAAATGGGGTGGGGGGGGTAGAAAGTGGCCCATCACAGGCAGAGATAGGTTAGGGAGATCTCTAGGGGGAGATACCCATGAGGATGCAAGTTATTCAAGGAAATAGTAAACAAGCAAAGGAGCAAAGGAGAAAGTAAGGAAAAAGGGAGCAATCAAAGGAGAAATGTGAGGAAGGGGAACACAACTGGAACAAGTTATGGCACTAAGTTGAAAACCCCATTGAAATATATTGTATTGCATATCTGTTTCCTTAGTTCATGGTCTAGCTTTGCTGAGTGAAGACATGTCTGTGGTCCACAGATGATTACAGCACTAGACCTCCTGGTGGGTTAGTAAGGGCTGGGGGTGGGGTTGCGCTGAGTGGGAGGGTTGAGAGGGCAGATAATGGCGCAACAGAGAATGATGGATGGTTTTCTTATTTTCAGGTTATTAAAAAAGACAGTGGATTCTCAGACATGACACAGGGGGACTGGGCACCCCAGTGTCACTCTTGTGTTCCTGGCAGGTGTGGGGTGGTGGGTGTTGAGAGGGATGTTCAGGTGGAGGAAAAATGGAAAAAAAAAAGAAAAGAGACAGATGCACAGGATCACAAAAATTGGGGATTGAGCTCCCCCAGTGTAAAAAAAAAAAAAAAAGACAGAGGATTTCTGTTTGTGATACTGGGGGATTGGGCACCCCCAGTGTTAATGTTATGTTTTGGAGGGGTGCTGAGAGGGATGGTCAAGTGCAGGGAGAATGTAAATTAAAAAGTATGGATGTGCACAATTGCGACAGTGGGGGAATGCTTCTCAAATCTTCTCAATCCTCATTTTAGACTGTTGTCTGTGTTACAGGCAAAGGGTCATTCATTAATCTGAACTGCTTCATTAGCACCATATGGAACCCCCATCACTAGTCTCTTTCCCTTTGCAATTGATTAAACCTGACACCTACACTGCCTGCCTGTAACTGTCCTACAGTCAATGAGTGTTGCTGAAGTCTGTGGTCAGGATTGTGTGGGTTGTCATGCTTTCAGCATTGCCATACAGGCCATTTGAATAGTAAGTTAAACCTTCATTTTGCATGGCCGGTATGTGTTTAGTGACCCCACAGTGCAATCTTCATTGCGCATAATACAATATGGCTTAAGATAAGATACTAATACTACGTGATCACCACAACCAGTTAGCTGTGTGACCCTGAGCAAGTCACTTAACTTCCCTGTGCTCCCAGGTCGCACCTGTAAACAAGCTTCAATTCAGTGTGCTGCTCCTGATTAAACAATTGGAAAAAAACAGTTAGCAACAGTCCCTTGCCACTGTGTATATCAGGTGCCAGTTCAAATATGCCGTAGTTTCTCTTCAGTTACAGAGCCATTCTCTGTAAACTGCCCAAATTGGTTAAACTGATGCATGACTTAATCAGACACTCACAAACACTGGGATACTTATATCACAAACAGACGGAATCTGCCTTTGAATTTCATGGGTGGTGAGGGAGACCTCTCTGCAAGCGGGTCCCCCCTCGCTCCAAGATGACGCAAGTCTGCTACAGAGGTTGAGGTGCCGGATCCCTGAGCAGAGATCGGCAGACCTCCCTCGCACCATTAGTTTCAAGAATTCTGTTCCCCTTCCTGATTGCAATCTAGTACAAATGAAGCAATATGAAGTGATATATAAACACAAATTGTTTTCAGTAATGACTGTAATACAACTATCTTTGGACTCTTAATGTTCAAACAAAAGGAGTTTTTTAAAAAAAACACATTAGTTTTAAGCACATGCTAATGAAAATAAAACTATTAATTAATACCCAATTAATGATGTTTTGCTAAAAGGGAAAAAAACAAAAAGAAGCAAACTGCATTGGAAGGGGAGTGCAGGTGGACAGCACTAACAGGAGTAGTGGAGTGCAGTTCTGTAGCCTTAATTACCCTGCCACATATGCACCCTGAAACCTTTAAGCCTGGAAAGAAAGGGTAATAGAGCAACACTAGCATGGGAATGTGGTTTTGGAACTTGAGATAGAATCTGCCTTTGAATTTCAGGGGTGGTGAGGGAGACCTCTCTGCAAGTGGGCCCTTCCCATTCCAACATGCCACAAATCTGCTACTGAGGTTGAGGTGCCGGATCACTGAGCAGAGCTCAGCAGACCTCCCTCACATCATTAATTTCAAGAATCCTGTTCCCCTACCTGGTGCAAGAGCACGCCCCGATTGAAACTTAATTTTGCTGTGCTGCTGGATATAATTTCACCTACCTGCCATAAAGGGCTCCTGTGCCAAGCAGGAGCTGTTCATCAGGGGAAACAAAAATCTTTTGTTCAGGACTGCATTTTTTTGGGTGCGAATTTCAAATGATGCGACAGCACCCGATTGGACTACTGCTGTTGTTCTGACGTGGATCCACCCCCCCGCTACTAAAGGCAGGAAATGGAGCCTAGCAGCTCACAAACAGATGGAATGTGCCTTTGAATTTCAGGGGCGGTGAGGGAGACCTCTCTGTAAGTGGGCCCCCCCCCGCTCCAAGACGCAGCAAGTCCGCTACCAAGGTTGAGGTGCCTGATCACTGAGCAGAGCTCAGCAGACCTTTCTCACACCATTAATTTCAAGAATCCTGTTCCCCTGCCCCTGCCTGGTGCAGGAGTGTGCCCCAATTAAAACTTAATTTTGCTGTGCTGCTGGACATAATTTCTCCTACCTGCCACAAAGAGCTCCTGTGTCGAGCGCGAGCTGTATGTCAGGTAGAAATTTTCCTTGCACAGTACACATTGCTAACAGAATTTACTGTTGGCCTAGAACCAAATGTTAACTCTGACAAACTGAGCAGAAGCACTCTAATCTCCTGTCTAATCCTGTAACAACCCTGGTGGTACAGGTGAATATGATGTCCTAGAGACAGCAGAGGCCACTTGAGTAATACAGAAGGAGCTACTGCTCGACGAACATGTCTACCATAAGGCGAGTCTGGGCTTCCTACCCACCCTGTCCCGGGCTGTGTGGTGAAACAAAGCCACATTCTCTACTCCCCAACAAGGGAGTACTCCTGGAAATGCTCTACATTCTGTCCCTACTATGGGTGGACTTGATTGTAGGCCAAGGAGACTCAGACATTAGGGGACTACATGACAATGACGCCCCTCCCAGGGACCTACATTACTCCAAATCCTACACTAGCTTACAATCCTTACTGATAGCCCATGAGCTAGTGAGATGTGGCGTATGCTACGAGTCACTCCACTTTACTAGTAGGAGACTTGGAAGCAACCTAATCTTATCAGCCTGCCCCAAGCTACTTGGCCTGCTGGCTGCACTGCTTCTCCTGGCAGGTGACATTCAGCCCAACCCAGGCCATCCCATTGCCAATATCTTAATATCCTCCCCACAAGACCCTCATTGGGCACTCTCCAAGGGTTTGAAGATTGCACACATGAACGTCTGCAGCCTCAGACTGAAAATGCAAGAGGTGCAAGCCTGGCTTGACTTCTACAAGTCAGATATTCTGGCCATCTCAGACACTTGGCTTAAGACCAACATCCTCACCCATGAGATCACAGCACAAGGATGCAATGCCTTCCACAAAGACAGGGAGAGAAGAAGAGGAGGTGGTGTGTTAATCTACATGAAAGACTACCTAACGGTGTCAAACCTAACCCTGAAGATGGACTCTGCCCCAGACAGTGAAACAATAATTATACAGATCACCCTCAGCCAGTCCAAACACCTAATTATAGGATTGTCTATAATTTCCCAAAGACAGCTCTCCAGTCCCTAGAGGCTATCACCAGAACACTACCAAAGATGTCACCATGGAGCTTCTCATCCTGGGGGACTTCAACCTAAATTGGGCCCATGACCCCAATAAAGACATCATGTCCCTAACACAAGAGGCAAATCTGGTACAGGTTATTTCAGAACCCACCAGGTTGAACCATAAGTCAGGGCACCACACCATCCTGGACTGGGCTCTGGTGACAAACCCCACCAATATCCAGAAAGCTGGGCTCATGGCCGATGCCCTGAGTGACCACTCCCCAATATTATGTATCTGGAGGAAAAATGTGCCCAAAGTCCAACTCAGAATATTGACAGCCCAAGATTACTCAAACTTCTCGGTCACACAATACAATAACTACCTCAATAGCCTGGACTGGGAGACCTATCAGACTCCTCCCCTCCTTGGATGAGGCACTAGAATACTTCCACAACTCATTGATTAAAGCAGCCAACCTCTTCGTCCAGCTAAAGAAGCTCAGAGTAAAAGTCAGCTGCTACAAGTGAATCTCTCCAGCTCTAAAAGCCCTGATGATCAACCGAGACAAGGCCTTGAAGAGGTTTAAGAAGTTCTCTCTCCCGGCTGACCTTGTAGCATAAAAAGCCCTGCCAGACAAATTCAAGAGCACCATAACATTAGTTAAAAGAGAGTATGTCACTCGCCTTCAAAAAAGCAGCTTAGGTAACCCTAAACTATTTTGGTCTCATATCAATGAGTATATCAGCGGCAACACCAAGGCTGAACCTGGCCCTATGGAAGTCAATGGTAAGCTAGTAAATGATAGCCCACAAATTGCCACAGCCCTCAACCTTCACGTCACCAACCTTGACCCCTATAAGGCTCAACTACCCCTCACACCCTGGCACCCAACGAGTCCGAACCCCCAATACCACAACGACCGCCATTCCACTTAAGGCTGGTCAGGACCAAAGAGGTGCAAACTCTCCTGAGGGCCCTGAAAATCAAAGACCCAGGCAGACCTGAGGAAATTAATCTCAGGCTACTCAAGGATGGAGCCCAGGCCCTCTCCAGACCCTTGACCTGGCTCATAAATAGATCCCTGCAGGAAGGCACAGTACCACACCAGTGGAAACAGGCAAACGTGGTTCCCACTGACAAGGGTGGCTCCAGGGATCACACTAGCAACTACAGGCCAATTTCCCTGCTACTGTATGTCTGCTCGCCAAACTGCAGGAAGGACCAATAGATAGCCAACTCTGCAATTACCTGGAGACTCACTAACTACTGGCCTCCTCTCAACATGGTTTTTGAATTAACCATGGCATGGACATGGCCCTCACAAACCTCATGACAGACATACTCAGTTCCATGGACAAAGGGACCCCCTCTGGTGCAGTATTTATTGACCTGTCCAAGGCCTTTGACCTTGTCGACCACAACCTCCTGCTAGTAAAACTTAAAAAGATAGGCCTAGACCCTCTGGCTCTCAAGTGGTTCAAGAGCTATTTATCTGGCTGCACCCAGAGAGTTAGCTGGAAGGGTGTGCTATCTGACCCACTACCCCTAAAAGAGGGAGTACCACAAGGCTCAATCCTTGGTCCCCTATTATTCTTGCTGTTTACCAATGACCTAAAACTCCACTGTGGGGGCAGTGCAGTAGTACAATACGTGGATGACACCATCATATACTGCTCCTCGGATAACCTGGTGGCTCTTAGTTCCTTACTCCAATCTGACCTAACGTCACTGGAGAACTGGCTAAAATTAAACAGAATGGTCTTGAACGTAGGCAAAATAAAAGCCATGCTGTTTGGACCCAGACCCCTGGGGCAAGACAGAACCAGCTTCCTACAGCTTAAATCACTGGCAGGGACCAGCACTGAAGTTGTGCCCTCCTTAAAATACCTAGGGCTTACGCTTGACCAAGGTCTCACCTTCAAGAACCATGTGGAACAAGTGACCAAGACCATCCATGGAAACTTGGCATCCTGTATCGGATTAAGGATCAGCTTATACTGAAAGCTAGGCTGTCCATTGCCTCAAGCATCCTACTCCCCACACTGACCTTCACAGCCCCTGTAATACAGGGAATGGCCAAGCTGGAGGTTCACCAACTGCAGATTCTATACAACAAGGTAGCATGGTTCGCTACCCAGGATCACTCCAGAAGCCACCACTGCGATACTCAAGCCAAATTACAGTGGCCTTCTTTTGAAGCATTCCTCCAATACCCTCTCCTCTGCCTTGCATTTAAATTACTTGGCCCTGCAGCTCCACCTAGCCTTTCAGCTACCTTAGCCTCCAAACACAACCCTCAAAGCCTGAGGACCTCAGGGCGGACTCTGCTATAAACCCCCAGGGTAAGGACCTGCGCAGACTGGAAATCATTTTTCTGCCACAGCCCCCTATCTGTGGAACAAACTTCCACCAGTGGTACAGGAAGCCCCATCTCTCATGAACTTCCGCACCAGGCTCAAAGCATACCTACTTGAGGCAAGTGGTTGCCAATGCCATGGCACCTGACAGTCCTCCCATCCCCCCAACAGATTTATGCTAAGCACCTTACCTGCTCAAACTTCAAACTTGACAGCACTTTCCTTATCTTGGTAACCCACTGATGTTCATGAGTCATGCCAAACCATTATGGATAGAATGCCACTACTTTTCTGAATCAATGACAAAAACTGTAACTATTGAACCTATATGGATGTTTATACCTGTTTACTGCCTGTATCACTCCACTTAATGTCTCTCTAGGTCGCTCCTGAAAAAGGGACCTCTGGGGCTCAGTGGGCCTACCCGGTCATCAAAATTTTATAAATAAATAAAGTATGTTAGTATCAAATGCTAACAGTACTTTTAAAGAAAAGCCCTTTAGGTACCATGCCTTGTGCAAGGCCCATGGAATTCTTCAGTTCCACAGCCACAGAAGTTTCTAATAAACTTGCTTCCTGCTGCAAAATGTATGTACTGTTGTGGAATTACTTATTCCCGGTGATTTTTGTTTGCTAAAAACTATAGTACTTTTTTAAATCAGGCTGGCTACCTTCCCCTTCTTATGTATCCCGAAGGCCTTCCTCCATGCTAAGGGTGTGATGTCATAATGATAGCACTCCTTATGTTAATCAATGGCACAACTGCATTCTGCCACAGAAACACTCTGGAGCAGTATTATTATATAAAAATATGATTTTGAAGTAAAAAAAAAAATTTCTAAAGCCCGTGACAGTCCATACATGAAGAAGTTACTTAATTGAAAACAGAAGCAAAGAGGGTTTGATTAATTAACATATGCTCTGATTTGGTTTTCTTCCTGTGCAAGAGTAATGAGAGTGGAGTTAAAGATAAAAGTTGTGCTGCTTAGAAATAGGGACTGTGTGAGAAGTAAAAATGGTGGGGAGGTCTGCAAAGAAATCATCAATGGCTCACATGGCAGATATGGAACAATCTTATTTATGGCTGAATTTAGCAAACAAAAACAGAAAGTCTATTTTGCTTTTGCTATTTAATTACTTTTCCAATGCCAGGAGACACTGGGGTTGGAGAAAGAACGGCGGTTGGGGGGCTGGTTTTGGAGCATTCAGCTACGAAAGTATAGGATGGTTCTCTACTTCAGGTTTACTACAAAACTTTTTTTTAACCAAAGACATGTTTAAGTCCCACCACTGTTGCAAAGTCTTGAATATGCTGAGAGACAGGATGGAGCAAAAAAGCCACTAGTTTGCTGTGGAGAAGCTTCAGTAGCAGGAGTCAGTGAGAAGTGAGATTTTATTTTACAACAGGTATGCCACTATTGCCATAAGTGAATAATAAATTACTCACTGACCTTTCCAGAATTTCTTTGTGTCTGCAAAGTCCAAAGCATGGAGAGGAGTTGAATAGGGAGATACGGCCTGCACAGGCCTCTTGCCGGCATCGAGATTGGAAGTGAGTCCTTGAAGTGGCAGGAGCCCCTTCTTGGAGGCTGCAACATACCAGGGAGACGCAAAGGGGTTGAAAAGGCCTAGCTGACCAGTTCCCTTTTTGCCATGCTACAGAGAAAAGGACTGTGAAGAAAGTTTTGGAAAGAGTGGAAAGAGTGGAGGCAAAGAAGGAAAGAAAGAGGGAAAAAAATCTGTTTTGACACTAATTTGAATTTTATTGAGTCATATTAAAAAAAAAGAGCAGTGCCTTTTATCTTTGTTTTTGATTCCTCGGAATCAGTGTGGAAAATTTTAGTGTCCCTATCTAGCATTTTAATTTTTTTTAATTTTATTTTTATCTTGCTTTGAAAATATGTGGTGTTTTATGCAGGTATATGTCCAGCGAGCTCCATATTAGTGTGTAGTTGTGGGCATTGTACTATCGACACTCATGAGTGTGGGGACCAAAAGATCTTTAAAAAGTGAGAGTCTGGTGCAAGACTAGGGAACAAAACAGAAGGGGAACTTTCAGTTTTAGCAAAAAGCTTCCAGTTTTAGTAAAAAAAGTAAAAATATATGAGTTTATGAACTAAATTGGTGTAGGACTCCCGGGTTTGTAAATTGTGTAAGAGAGATATTGGAGATTGGGTGATACAAGCCACGTGGTATCTCCTACAAAGCACATGCATTGGCATTCTAACTGAGACAGATGCCATTCCCAGAGTCACAACAGCAGGAGATTGACTGCACTTTTTGAGCTTGCAGCTCACAGAAGATGAAATCTAGCTAATTTAAAACAATTGTGCAGTTTAAGGAGAGAATTTTAACAATAAGGAGCAACTGTGTAATCGTACTAGGATCACTCAAGCTGAGACAGAGTTTCCTTTGGAGACCAAAGTATCCCTGATTATCTTCCAGACCCTCAAGGGAAAGGTTGAAGGAAGCTGTGATACAAAAAACCAAAAACAAAAACCAAAAATAGAAAAGTAAGTAGTAGTAATAGAAACTAGATGTCTAAAATAGTAAAAATCAGATACCGTTACTGGGCCTATGCAAAAGAATAGAGAGTTTGTACTAAAGAGAGTTTGAAATAAAGACTTACTAAATTGGTACCATAAAAAAAGTATTTGACTAGATATTATATCAGGGATACTTGGGTGTGCTTGTGTAAAGTGTGAAACAGGAATAACGAATTATGAATTAATAGAATGTAGAGTTGTTGAGATTTTAAATTGTTAAATTGTTAAATTGTTGAACTGCAAACTTGTTAAACTGTTGCACTGTCAAAAGCCTTAAATAAGAGATTTTTTGTACAAAGTGTGAGATACTACTACCCCCATATTATCGAGTTTCTTTTATCCTTTAAATTGAAATACAGTGGAGAAGACCAAGGAAAATAAGGAGAATACAAAGAGAACCCATTTTCTCCTGCTACCTGTACATTCACTCATATTGTTGCGCAGGAAAAGGGGAGCTCTGAAGTCTAAACTTTTATCCAGTATAAAGCAGAGAGTGAAATCCAGAAGAGGGCTGAAGGGAAGAGACTTGTCGAGAACCCCAAGCAAATTACCGAAGAACATCACAATTAAGAATGTCTATAGAGAAGTCCAGTGGATCTGTAGTAAGGCAAGCAATGCTCATAGAGAAGGATACCAGATTAAGAAAAACAAAACAAAAGAAGGGTAATAAACTATTCTTGAGAGAGAATTTGAGAGTGACTTTGAATATTGGAGCAGATATCTTTAAGGACAATAAGGAGTGGTGCAGTAATTGGGGAGTTCTTAATTATTGGTGGGCAACGATAGCAATGGGTAGGGTGGTAGGCTGCAGCAACTGCGGTGCACTAATCTTTCTAAAAATTGCCTGGAGTGTGGGAGGATGTTTAGTGTGCAACCACGTAGAAAAACTTAGAAAGGAGATTGAGGGACTGCAGGAGGAACTAAGACAGGCAAGGCAGATTGGGGGTGGGTTTAGCCCAATACTGGAGGGAGGAAGAAGGGGAGATGAGGGCGGGTGATTTAAGCCAACAGTGGTGAGGAGAGGTCAGAAGAAGGAAGCAGAGACAAGGGGCCCAGGCCAGGAAGAACAATCCAGGAAACCAGGTCAGGAGACAAAAGACAAATGGAAGGAGGAGATAGGGACTTGTGAGGGGAGGTGAAGAAGTGGCAAAAGTCACGGAGTGGAAAGGAGAGAACAGGTTACTATGAAGAGAGAGGGAGTGGGCATTTGTGAAGGGCCTTCAGAAAATAGTTGTGCACTGCTAGAGAGGAAGAAGGTGGAGGAGGGAAATGATGAAATTAAAGGACTAATTGATAAATGCCTGGACCAAACTGGAGTGGGGGGAAGTTCTGCTGGGAGAATTGCAACAGGGGTAAAGGGGAAATAATGTGCAGGAGGAAGAAGAGGGCTGGAAATGAGAGAGGAGATGAATGGAAGTAAGCAGGGAGTAAGAGGGGTGGAATCTTAGTGCTGGGGGACTCAATATTAAGAGGAGTTAGGTGGGGTAGCAAGGGGGAGAGGCATAGTCGCACTTGGGTGGAGGCCATGCCAGGAATGACAGCGGAAAGGGTGGGACAGTCTGTTCTGAAATATGCTAGAAGGGGTAGGGACAAGCCTC
This sequence comes from Neoceratodus forsteri, assembly GCA_016271365.2. Taxonomy (NCBI): domain Eukaryota; kingdom Metazoa; phylum Chordata; order Ceratodontiformes; family Ceratodontidae; genus Neoceratodus; species Neoceratodus forsteri. The sequence continues at coordinate 588,720,075 of CM028133.1, read as the reverse complement.
ATTTAATTATACATCTTGGGACAAACGACCTGGCTGACAAGACAGTACACTGTACTATCACCATTGGTACTATGAATGACACTGTATCCTTACTGTATACTAGCTACCTACTATTCGAGTATTGTATGTAATCTGTTTGTTATTGCTGTCATTGTCACTGTTTGACGTGGAACCTTTGTAAAAGAGCTCTGAGCTCAAAGGTATGATCCAAATCCCTAAATAAATAAATAAATAAAATAAATAAAATACAGTCCAGAGGAGGTTTGAGGAACTAGCACAACTATGTGCGGGGGCAGGAAGATCAGTAACTCTTTCAGAGATACTTCCTGAGCCAAAGGCAAGCACAACAAGAAAGCTGAGAATAGAGGAATTTAACAGATGGCTAAGAACCTGGTGTTGTGCTAAAGGGTATGGGCTGTTGGGGGGTGGGGAGGGACCTGGGAGGACAGTAGTCTCTATGCAAGGACAGACTACACTTAAGTGAGGAGGAAAGAAAGTGTTGAAACAGAGGATGGAGGAGTACATAGAGGAAGTTGGGAATTTAAACTAGGAGTGGGGTGGCAGTTGGGGAAGAGAGATACAGAGACCACAGGTTGGGAAACCATATGAGCTTACCCCCATAACAGTGACAAAGGACAAATGTGAAGTACTGTTGGTGATGCTAGGAAAGGAGGGCAGGATGGGGGTGGAAGGTGGTTACCCTTAATGCTAGGAGCCTTGAGAGAAAAACTGCAGAGTTACAGGTTCTCATGGCAGAGGAAAGGTGGACATTGCAGTCATCAAAACATGGGCCACCAATACAATGACTGGGACCTGTCTGTACCAGGGTACAGATTATTTCATAGGGACAGAGTGATTGGGAAAGGGGGGGTGGCACTATATGTGAAGGAAGGACTGAAGTGTGTAAGGGAGGAAGGGGAGGAGGGTAGTACAGAGTCACTTTGGATGCAAATCCAGGATTCCAAGAATAGGATTCTTAGAATGGGAGTGGTACACAGGCCACCATCTCAGATGGAGGAGTTAGACAGGGAACTAGTGGGACAGATCAGGAGGACCTGCGAGAAGGGTAGTGTGGTGATTGTGGGGGACTTCAACATGCCAGGAGTGCACTGGAGCACCCCAACAACCAGGAACAGAAGGGAGCAGGTACTGCTGGATGCCTTCCAGGACAGCTTCCTGCTGCAAATGGTCAGTGAACCAACCAGGTTAGGAAATACCCTTGACCTTGTGCTGGCAAATGGGGACTTTGTGAGAGAACTTACAGTGGAGGAACCACTGTCAGGGATGACCACCGCTCAGTATGGCTCACATTGGATATGGGCAAGGAAGGTGGAATCTGGCACAATAGTGCTGGACTTCAGGAGGGCTGACTTTGGAAGGAGGGGGAAGTGGTAAAAGGGTACCTGGCCAGAATTCAGTCTAGTATGGACACTAACCAGAGGTGGGAGCTCATAAAGCTGGGATAGTGGAGCAACCAAAACCTGCTGCAAAGCCCAGAGCAAGAAGGCTAGGGCTAAGAAACCGATCTGGTTGAGCAAGGAGGTCATGGAAAAGGTAAGGAGGAAAAGAGCTGCCTTTAGGAAGTACAAGAAAACAGGGAGGTGGGAGGACAGGGAGGAATACTTTACAGAATCGAAGGAGGTGACAAGGGCAGTAAGGGGAGCCAAAGCATCTATGGCACTCAGGCTGGCACAAGACATTAAGAAGGGGGAGAAGGACTTCTTTAAGTACATCAGGGAGAAAAGGAGCTGTAAGGACCACATAGTAAGGATTAGGAAGGAGTGGGGTTGGGTGGAAGCAGGGTGCGATAAGGCGGAAGCACTAAATGAGTACTTCTGCTCAGTATTTACTAAAGAGAAAAGGCGGGTGACACCCAAGGTGGGAGAAATGGCAGAAGCAGGGGAAGTGGTGACAGATGGGAAATCATGGAGAGCAGAGTTCGAGAGGGTTTGAAGGCACTGAGGGTGGACAAGGCGCCAGGCCCAGATGGCATCCACCCAGGGTACTGAAGGACAGGCAGAGGTCCTGCAGGACCTTTGGCAGACCTATTAATGCCTCACTACATTTGGGGTGTGTACCTCAGGACTGGAGGATGGCTCATGTGGTGCCCTCCCAAGAGTGGCCCCAAGGATGAACGGAAACTACAGACCAGTGAGCCTCACATCCATCATGGGTAAGCTAATGGAGACTATCCTGAAGGAGAGGCTGGTGGCCCTCCTAGAGGTCAAAGGACTATAGGACAGCAGACAGCATGGCTTCATACGTGGCAGATCCTGCCAAACCAACCTGGTCGAGTTCTATGGGTAACTAGGCAACTGGACAGGGGCCATGCAGTGGATGTCCTGTATCTGGACTTCAGTAAGGCATTCGACTCAGTGCCACATGGAAGGCTGGGAAGGAAGGAAGTTAGTAGGCACAGGGTGGGTGCAAAGCTGGTGAGATGGGTAGGAAACTGGCTGCAGGAGGCAACAGAGGGGTGGTGGTGGGTGGAGAGCTCTCACACCCAAGGGCAGTGACAGCGGTGTTCCCACAGGGCTCAGTGTTGGGACCAGTGTTGTTGGGATATTCATTACAGACATAACATGGGATATCAAGAAAAAGATCAGTCTGTTTGCTGATGACAAGGTAGGTGCAGTGGTGGATGACCTAGGGGGTGGCAGGGGTTGCAGGAGGATCTGGCAAAGCTTGAAACCTGGTCAGACACCTGGCAACTGGGCTTTTAATGCCAAAAGTGCAGGTGCTGCATTTTGGGATGAAGAACCCAAGGAGGAGTTACCAGCTAGGGGAGTGCAGCTAGCCCAGATGGAGGAGAAGGATCTGGGTGTGCTCATTACAGGGTCAATGAACAACTAGGCACAATGTAGGAAGGCAGCTACAAAGGCCAACAAAATGCTGGGTTGTATTGCAAGGGGTATATCCTCGAAGAGGGAGGAGGTGATTCTGCCACTGTATAGGTCATTCATTAGACCACACCTGGAGTACTGCGTGCAGTACTGGCATCCGTATCTGAAGAGGGACATTAAGTTACTGGAGGGAGTGCAGCGCAGAGCGACAAAGATGATCAAGGGGCTGGGGGACTTATCATATGAGAGGAGGTTGAAGAAGTTGAACATGTACTCACTGGAGGAGAGGAGAGACAGGGGTGACATGATTGAAACCTTTAAATACATGAAAGGAATAAACAAGACGGGTACAGAGGGGCTGTTCAAAGTAAGGGAAGGGAGGGCCACCAGGGGCCATGATATGATACTGGAGCTAGGAAAGTTCAGGAGGGAGATGAGGAGACACTTTTTTACAGAGAGGATGGTGGCTGTGTGGAATGCATTACCTGCTGAAGTGGTATGCAGTAGAACAGTGGACTGCTTCAAATGAGGATGGAACAGGATGAGGGGGAGGGTTAATGAAGGGGAAGGGTGGAAGGGAGGGGCAGCTGCAGAATAAGGGGTGCTAGCTGCACATTCGAGCAGACTTGATAGACCTCTAGGCCTTTATCTGCTGGCAAATTTCGTATGTTCGTATTTGATCTGGATATTGAGTCTTGTTAGATTTCTTGGAAATACATAAAATATTGGTAATTTAAAAGTGTGTCAAAGCATCTTGAAAGAACCCTGTTAACCGGCAAATACTTATACCTGCAAGATAGAGCACTGCATATCTCTATTTTCATATTGAGAGAGAATAATACTTTATATTGGCATATCTCTCAGTGTTTTAAAAGGGAAACTAGCCATTTAGGGAGACCATTAAGAGCTTATTAAGAGATTTTAGAAACCAGTAGTGACTTAATTTAAGTGAGGGATTCTGGACAAGGAGCTACAGTGGTAATTCACCAGCTAGCTTGCTAGTTAGTGATTACACTGTATCCATACAGAAACTGAGTTTTGTAGGCTTTGCACAAAAGAGGTGTTATAAGGAGCTACAAGGGTCCCAAGATTAATTTATAGAGTAGATTATTCTGGGGATCCTAGTAGTTTAGGGGCCTTTACTGGTTCCTGATATTGTTTGACAGATTTTTTCTGTGCTAGAACTTATGGCCTATAGAGGTAAATTTTTAAGTCGATCTTAACACTCAGAAATATTGTTTGCATCATTAAATAGCTGGGATAAATACAGGGAAAGAATGAAAGGAAATTAGAATGCCAGTTAAAACAAGAAGTAATACGCCCCTGCCCCCCCCCCAAAAAGGAGAAGGCGAAGGACATGGCTCAGAAAAAACAAAGGTCAAAGGCACAGATAAGCCAGCCAGAAAGGAAGAAGAATATAGGAAATAAGGGAGATAAAATAGTAAGAAAGAGAAGAATCACCGAAGAAAGAGAGGTAAGGTTGGGAAATAGCACACTCCAGCCAAAAATTACTATGTACATGACAGATCACAAACTAGTAAGAGACTCAAGTGAGGTATGGGAGGAAAAGTTATGGGAAAGGTTTTGACACCTATGGGGGGAAGTGAGAATGAAAGTGAGGCTATGAGTACAGCAGGTGATTGGAGAGTAGACTTACACCTTCCAGAGTCACTACCCAAACCACTGACAAGGTCACCCTGCTAGTTTCCAGAACTAGGACCACCCGGGCACAGAGGTTGTTCAGCTACAGAGCCTCATCCTGGTTCAACTAGCTCCCTGCAGCCATTTCCAACACCACCAAAATTGACCCCCTTCAAAACTGCCCTACAGAACCTATTATTCTACACCCACTGCTGCACCTGTTGCTAACAGATGCTCTGCTGCTCTCAAAACACTCTTGACATAGCTCTCTAAGCTGAACTACCCCTCACCCCACCCCCCCACTCCCCCATGGCCTCCTCTCCACTGCCAGTACCTGCTGGTACTAAACCTGTCAATTCTGAAATGTTTTTAATTACTCTTTGTGTTCAAGCAATTATGTAAAACTATGTTATTCTGTATGATTGTATTCTATTGGTATGTTGACTCTGTATGTGCTCTCTGTGATGAGGTACCTTTGTAAATGAGCCTCTAGCTCAAAGGTTGTAAATCCGATTATACAATAAATAAATAAATAAAATAAATAAGGGAGTGAGATCTTGAGAGAGGCTATGAATACAGCAGGTGACTGGGGAGTAGAAGAAGAATGGAGTGTGATCTTGAGAGGGGGGGTTCAAGTGGTAGAGAAGAATGTGGGAGAAAGTGATAAGAAGTGGCTGAAAACTAGGGTTGAACAAACTTAGAGATCAGTTATTATATATAACCCAAGGATTAAAAGTAATACACAGTAAACAGTGAATATGGAAAGAGTATAGAAGGAAAGCTTGAACAAGATCAAAGATATTATGAGTCATATATTAGTGATCACAACTTAAGGGAGGAAGAGAAAACTATATATATGAGCCATGAATAATCTAGTTGTATTGATATAGATGGACTTTCCAGAGAACTGGGGAAAGCATTAAAGGACCCAGTATAGGCTAATATTCTGATTTTAGGAACAACTGATCAGAATATCTCAGGATTTAAAATTTACTAAAGGAATTCTAGTAGAGAATAAGAAGGCAATGCAAGAGTTACAGACATATATAGGGGAAAAAAGAAAGAGTAAAGAAAGGGAGCAAGAACATGAAATTGAGCAGGAAACTGAGAGCCAGGATCATTCTTTGGAATTAATCAAGTTATCTTCACCTAGATTTAGAAACAGTAGTATTTGTGAAGATTTGAAACAAAAACACATGGAATTATTGAATAAATGGGAGGAGAAAGAGAAAGAGAAAAAGTAAGGTTTAAAAAAGAAGGAGGGCATCTGCAAGAAACAAAGGAAATATCCGAGATACAGGTTGAGGTTAGTAAACTAAAAGAAGAGAAATCAGAGAAGAGAATAGAGAAAGGAAAGATACAAAAGCAAGGAAAGCAAAAGGTGATTCAGTCAAAAAAAGGCAAGACAATAGCTAAGGGAGATACAGAAGAACAGAAGAGAAATAAAAAAGGAAAAAAGAGAAGCATGAGAAATCTGATAAGATAATAAAGAAGACTGATGGTGACAAGGCACTCGTGGAGCCAGAAGATAAGGAAGGGCCAAGGCCAATTAGTAGTAGTAGGATAGAGAATGAAAAAGGTATAGATGGGGGAAAAAAGAGTAAACAATATAAGGGAAAGGAAGAGGAAAGTAAAGCTCAAGATAAAAGAATAATACATGCTGATCTTCACAGATTTATGGAAAAAACAAAAAATTTGGATTATGTGTTACCATTAAATGAGGTTAAAACTATGCCTGATGAGAATGAGTGTTCATTGAGAGATAACATCAAGAAACTGATATCATGTATTGTGTCAGCTGATGAGACCTTAATATCCAATTTTAGCAGTATCAGAATGGTTAAAGATGAAAAGTGGATGTTATTGGTGACAGACCAATTCTTTTGTCTTACAAACCATAGTGTATATAACAAGGCAAAATTACTTCAAGCAGTGGGAATTAAGTGTGGAGAGATTGGGATATTAGGAAAACCTTTCTCAGAATATTTCCAAAAAGAACAAGATAAACAAAGTGAGAAAAAGGGACGAGGGAATGAAATGTTACATCAGCTATCCATATTTGGTTTGGAGCAGTTGCCCAATGAAAATAGTGCCAATCTAAAGTATAAAATAGGAGATTTTTTGGAACCATTAACAAGAATAACGGGACTGAGAAATAAGATCTATAAGGCTACAAGATGGGAAGAGAGTGTCCAGTTAACTCTGTGGTTAGACAAACAGTTGGTCTTTGATGAATTGGTGAAAAGAAGTCCAGAATTGGATACATCGGGATCTATTGTTTGCAAATGATGAATGTTTTGTAAACCATAAAGTGCAAGAAGTAAAGCCAGAGTAGCTAATACTGATAGAAAATGTAAACAAATGTGCTATCCTTGAGAATCTTGATGATAATTGACAAAGAGAGTCAAGAAAGGAAATGGAAATGGTTAAACTAAATAACCGGACATTGAAGGTTCTGTCCTGGACTATAGCTGGCATTAGAAATAAATTGGGGGATGAAGAATTGGTGAATTATTTTAAAAGATTTTATATAGTATATGTCTACAGGAGACATGGGAAAGTAAGGAGATTTTGCTGAATGGATATAAATCATTCAACATACCTGCAACCAAGAACAAAAGGTGGGTTAGGAGAAAGGGAGGGTTGTTAACATGGGTGAGAGTAAACTCAGTAAAAGAATTAAAGGAAATGGAAGTGAACTTAGAAAACATCCAGGGTCTTAAAATGATTCTGGGGGAAATTCCAGTAGTCATAGTAAATATCTACATACCACCAAATGGAGGAAAGTTAGTGAGGGATAAAATTATTAAGAGAGTGGGAAAAAGTATTGATGAGGAGTTGGAAAATAACCCATCAATAGGAATAATGGTGGTGGGGGATGTAAATGCTATGGTGGGGGATGTAAATGCTAGAGTCAGAAATATAACAAGACCTACGAGAGATATTGAAGATCTCATGTCTGCTGGTGACATTAAGAACCTAAGAAATGCCAGGAATTCAAGGGACGGGAAAATCAATGGCAGAGGTTTGAGAATAGCCAAGGTAGTAAGAGAGAGGAATCTATTGTTAATTAATGGTAGATCTAAATCTGATTATGAGGCTGAATTTACATTATGAACTTCAAAGGGCCTCAGTGATTGATTTGCTTGGATACATATCAATTTGCTCACAGAATTTCTGGATCTAAAAGTGGAAGATAGAGGAGAGTGATCATTTCCCATTTGAGATCTATACAAAAAAGGCAGGTAAACAGAGGATACTAATAATGGAACTTCATAACTGATTCAAACCAAAAGGGGTGAATTGGAAAGAGATCAATTGACAAACTTTTCAGGATACAATGGACATAAAGGTACAACACAAGATATGAAAGATTTTAGAGAGCAAGTGGAGGAGGAGGGATGTATCTCTAACTATGAGAGTATAATTAGCAGGAGCCAATTTGGTACAGAAAGAGGTTAAAATATATCCAAAAACAAGGCACTATGGTTTAACAAGGACTGTGTAGAAATCAAGAGAACTTAAATAAACAAACCAGGAAGACAAAGAAAATGCCAATACAAGACACTAGGAAAGAGTTAAACAACATTAGAAAAGAACACAAGATTACAATTAAGAAATGCAAGGAAAGGTAGAGACAGAAACTGTGAAAAGATCTAGAAAGAGCAGTTAAGGACAAGGATTCCAGAGAATTCTGAAAACTATGGCAAAAGACACAGGAAGATATAATCAAGAAATAGATTCCCATATAGAACCGCAAGAGTGGATAAATCACTTCAAACCAATTTTTAGTGAATTAGGAGCAAAGAAGGGATGGGAAGAGCCTACATGAGAATGGATATCATTAAAAGCAAAAATAAAGGAAAGGGAAGTAATTAAGGCAGTTGACAAATTTAAAAGGCATAAAGCACCGGGACCGGATGGGATCCCAATTGATGTGATTTTGAACCAACTGGAACTATGGGTACCAATATTGATGAGATTAGTTAACCATGTTGGTAATACAGGTAAGATCCCAAGTACATGGGTACAATCAATCATAGTACCAATTTTTAAAAAAGGAGAAAAAAAGAACCAGCTTGTTACAGATTCATACGTCTTATAGATAATACACAACAAATTATGACAAAGATAATAAACATGAGATTAATAACATGGATCAAGTCAAATAATCTGATTGAAAAAGCGAAAGTGAGATTTATTGAAAAACATTCAACAAAAGACCAGTGTTTCATACTTAATCATCTAGTTTATAAACATATTAAGATAAAAAAAAACAGAAATTGTTCTGTATTTTTGTGGATTTTAAGATGTCATTTGATAATATTAATCATTAATTAAAGAGGACATGTCTTGAAGAACTGGGAATGGAGAGAACTTTATTAAATATGATTAAGACAATATAGGCATAATCAGATAAAGATCAAGTTTAACACCAGAGGAGATTGTACGGAAGAATTTGAGGGAGATAAGGGGGTTAAACAAGGATGTGTACTTTCACCAATACTTTTCAATTTATATTTGAATCAGATAATGGAAAAAATGTATAAGGTCGAATATCACATGCCAAAAATAAGAAACTTACATGTCCATACTTGGCATTCGTAATAATATTGTTTTGATCTCTGAGTAGTTTGGCAGCTAAAAGATTGTTCTATGCATTCCAAAAGAATGCAAAAGCTAAATTACATACCAACCCAGAGAAGACCAAAATTATGGGTTTTGGTAATAACAACAGAAGGAAATTGAACATATATTCTAATTACATTATTCTTGAACAAGTGAAACATTTTAAATACCTGGGTGTAAATATTAATGAAAATCTCACATGGAGAAACCATATCAATGAGGTAAAATCTAAAATAAAGGAGTTCATACCATCAATTACTGGCTTCTTTTATAAATATGGAGGAAGCTCCATTAAGGGTGCAATAAAGGTTATCAATGTGAAAATAAGATCAGAAATCCTATACGGAGCAGAAATTTGGGGTTTGTGAAATTGATGAGAAGGTAAAGGGAATAATAAACATTTTTTATTGGAAAATAATGGGTCTACCTAAGGGAGCTCTGGCAGCCCTAATAAGAGCTGAGCTAGGCCAAAGAACATTAGAAAATTTGATACAGGAAATATTTATCTTGTACTTTTTTAAGGTATATATAATGCTAGACAAGTGACTGCCAAAACAATGTTTAGAAGAGGCTATAAATTATTATGATAGGAAGTTCAAATTCCTAGTTATGGAAATTCTAGAAAGATGGATAAAACCGTATGGGTTAATAAGTTATCAAGCAGATATATTAAGAAGACCACAAGAGGACATCAAAGGAGAGATAAAAACAAGGCTAAGAGATGTGTTTAAATAAAGAGACATGGAAAGATGCTCAAAATATAAAAGAAAGCAATTGGTTGGCAGTGAATAAGAGGATCTTTAAGAGGGAAAGTTATTTAACGATTCTTAAGAACCCAGCAAGAAGGAATCTTTATATAAGATTTAGATTTGAGTACCATAGAAGTGAAAGAATAAATAGATTAATAAAAATAGAAGAATCCAATGGGATATGCAAATGTAAAATGGAAGAAGATAACCTAATTCACTTACTGATTAAATGTCCACTTTATCAGAAGGCAAGAACAAAAGTACTGGCTCATATTGGAGTAAGTGGAAGGAAGCCCCCAAATTTTGACTGAAAAATAATGAACTCCCAGTCATGAAGAACACTAGTGGTGGTGATTACTTACTTGAAAATCATTGATAAACAATGTTTACATATGTGGGAGATGGTATAGTGAAAAAGTACTGTATATCTGAATGAAGTGAAAGAGTTGAATATAAGCAAGAAGGGAACTGTGCAATTGGAATTTGTCTGAAACAAATAACAGTTTTTGTATGCATTTTTTACCAGATATTTATTATTATTATTATTATGTGTGTATTTGCAGTGTAATATTGTATTTGCAGTGCAATATTGTAATAACATAACTTGCTAAACAATAAACTTGAATTTAAATTTGAAATTGAATATGCAGCGACTACTATATAATGAGAATCACCTTGGATATTTAACATAGGCTTTTAAATGTCATGTGCCTTTTTTTTAAGCTTATGTATTGTATTAGTTATAAATTATGTGTGGTTTGGGGGGTCTTTAATTGCTTTAATGTATAGCATATGTTGAAGATGTCATGATGTAGGAGCATACTTAAACAGCACCAATTATTGATCTACTTATCCTTGATAAGATGCCGATGAAGGACGCAAAATGTAAACAGGTATTTATTAGCAGACTGTGCGACACACGGCTATATGCCCAGCTCTATTTTATCTCATATATGTAAGCTAGAAAAATATTGTTTGTACTTTGTAGTACAAAAAATATTTTATTGACCTACTAATACAAGCTAAAACAGAGCTGGGAATAAGCCAAGTGTTCCACAGTCTTCTAGTAAATACTGTACCAAACAACGTTTTGTGCCCTTCACCGGCATTTTATCAACTACTAATTCATGCGGTTTAAGTATGCTCATTCATGGTGATGTCATCACAGATGTTATGCTTTAAAGCAATTAAAACCCCCCAATCCATATATAATTTATAACTACCTAATACAATGCAGGCACATTAAAAAGACAGCACATAAAATTTAAATGCCTAGGTTAAATATCCAAGGAGATTCTCATTACAGAATTTGGTGGGCTTTCACCGTAATGCCCCCAAAAACAAACAAAACTTGTGATGAACTAGTATGGCTTTCAGGGTGTAAACCCAAGATATACAAGGCTTAAAAAATAGAAGGGTCACCTCAGAAGGCAGTGGTGCATAAAGCCCAAAATAAATCATAAAGAACGGTGAAGAAGGGCTTCGTGACTCGATAATGCCATAAGTAAATCATCAGCTCCTGCTTTTTTATTGTTTAACCAGGAGTGGCACACTGAGCTGAAGCTTGTTTACAGGTATGACCTGGGAGCACAAAGAAGCTAAATGACTTGCTCAGGGTCACACACTATGCAGGTAGGGCTAGGGATTCAAACCCAGGTCTCTAGATTTGCAGCTCAGAGCCTTAAATCACTACACTATACTGTCTCCTTTTGGGTATGAAATGTGTTTCAAATATCTTCAGGGTTAGGACAGTGGAATACTTTATGGACAGACTGACTAAGGAATCAAAGCCCAGCTTATTTTGGGGCACAGGAGCTCATGCTTATATTTTATTTATTTATTTATTAGAATTTTGGATAAATACCTTTGAGCCAATGGCTCTTTTACAAAGGTTCCAAGTCAGTATAAGCAGTTGGAATACAAAATTCAGTACAGGGTATACATGGTCTAAAGCTACAGGTGATATAAATAACACTTAGAACAATATAATCAGGCATACATTTAAGAATGATGAGTCACAACAAATAATATTTACATTAATTAAAGCTGCCAGAAGGGCATAGTCAAAGGGAAAGGTACAGTTGAAAAAACTGAGTTGTTGCCAATTGTGCCATGTCGCATAAGAAAGTGGGACAGAGAGAGTGTGAGCGTAAAGAGGTAACTGGGAGGGAGGTAGAAGGAGAGGTGGGTGGGAAGCAAGGATTGGGGAACAAGTGCAACATTGTGTGGGATGAGCAGATTAGAAAAGGGAGAGAGGAAGGGAGTTGAAGGAGGGGAAGAGAGGAAGGTGGTAGACCTGGGCTAGGGAGAGAGGCAGGGGTAAATATGGGGAGGGTGGTGGCAGGCAGAGGTGGTGATAGAGAGGTGTGAAGAACAGAAGTGATTACCTGGGAGGTTAGGAGAAACAGTCACAGGTGGCTCTGGACACAAGCATTTGATGTAGCTTGTGTTTGAATGAGCAGTGGGTGCCTAAGTTGGTGAGTTCGTTGCCCAGGGAGTTAAACATTTTAGGGGCTCTACCTGCAAAAGACCGTTGGCCTTGGGCAGTGTGACAGTGGGGAACAGCCAGAGAATGGCTGTCAGAGCTTCTTGTGTAATGGGGGTGGTTGACTGGGCTGAAGAGAGACTGAACCCAAGGAGGCATGAGTCCCATCAATGAATTTTTTGCTAGTAGGCAGGTTTGGAAAGTAATCCTTCCCTGAAGTTGTAGCCAGCTTGACTGTTCGTAGAGGTCGCAGGTATGTGTGCAGTGGGCAGCACCAGTAAGCAGTCTGCAGGCCGTATTCAACGCTGTAAGAATTTGCCGTGGTGCTGTAGCTGTGGCTGCTCCATGAACAACAAGCCCATAATCAATGATGGAGACAATAGAGCTGTGCATAGCTAACTTAAGGGTGTTCAGTGTCATGCAGTGTCTATGTTTATAGAAGAGCCTATACAGATATTTACAGATTTTGCTACTGAATCGTTATGGCTGGAGAAGGACAGAGTAGGGTCCAGGGTTATACCAAGGTATTTGAAAGTCTGCATCTGGTCCAGGGTCACCCGAGCTGTTTCTGATTGACAACTGTTGGTGTTTATGTTTGTTATGCATGCCATGGAACAGCATAGTCTTTGTTTTCTTGTAATTGCACTAGTTTCTGTGAGACAAACAAGGCCTCAACTTTTTGAAACTTTCCTGCAGTTGTTTCTCCAAGAGGGAGGGCCAGAATTCTTAGAAAATCACTGCATCATCAGTATACAGAATAATGTTTTCATCACAGGCAGAAGGAGATTGTTCAGGAAGATGCTGAAAAGAGGGGTCCTAATTGACCCTTGGGAACACCACCCTGGGCAGGTAGTTTGGAGAGAGGGAGTCACCAATCTTAACTTGTTGTGACCTGTTAGAGACATAACTATCGAACCGTTGTAAAGTGTCATGAGAAAGCCGAAGTTGCCAAGTTGTTCCAGTAGTAATGGATGGTTGACTGTATCGAAGGCCTTCAAGAGGTCTATAAAGGTGGCACCAGTAAGTTATCCTTGGTATAGTACTAGATGAATGTGGCCTGTAAATTCAAGGAGGGCAGAGGTGGTGCTATGTCCTTTGTGAAAGCCGTGTTGCTGTGGGCATTGCAAGTTGTATTTCTCCAAGTACACCAATTGGTCTGTGACAATTCTTTCAAGAACTTTGGATAAAGGGGGAAGGATGGAGATGGTCTTGTAGTTACAGTGTAATGTTCTATCCCCAGACTTGTGTATTGGGGTCACCAGGGCAGACTTCCACTTGAGTGGAAACTGGGAGAGCATGAGGGACCAGTTAATAATCTTGGTAAGAGGGTGCAGGACATCATCAAGTGTGAGGGCAATGAGCTTCAAGTCGTGTGTGTCCCCACTTGATCTTGATTTTCTGAGCACCTTGAGGAGGTATTTTTTGGCATCCCTTTCAATAACTGCCTTGAAATAGAAATGTGGATGATTTGTATCCTGAGTCTTTTGATATTGGGAGGCCACGGTTTGGTTGGTGTCAAAGAAGTTAGAGGGAAGCGCATGGCTGAGGTCAGTGAATACCAGATTGAAAGTATATGCTAACAAAGTACAGCTCTGCTTCCTGCACCTAGGCAGGTAATACTTATGTGCTGTGCAACAAGTGCTATCACAAATAATATATTTAGTAACTCAGAAGCTATTGCACAACAGCAATTGGCCGACAGTTTTTTACATTTTTTTGAGAAAAGCATTATACTGCATACCAAATGAATGGAGGTTGTGTCACATTGGAATTATAACTAGCTGTTTGTTTTGATTACTTTATCCGAATGAATTTGATACCTTTTTAGATGCTTACTAGTGTAGCTTGTGAGCACCTATTCTGGTCATACATACTCTTTTCTGGATTTTACTCAAGTTTAAGGAGATCTTCCTGAGTGATCTGCCATGTGACAGGGCAGAGAGCTCTGCTTCTGTTGATGCATGGCACATCACTCAAGGTTCACTGATGTTTTGCCAGGTGACAGACATGGCAATAAAATACCAAAAGCTTTCAACCAAAATGTTCTGAAATACTTGACTGACTGGTTAAACTTACCATGCATTAGCATTTTAATAGTTTTTTTTTCAGTATGCTTTGCACTGCTTGTTACTTGAAAAAAGCAGAACACACTTGGCCACCTATCTCCCCACCCCAACAACTAATCAGCAGCTAACCTGCTGATGAAATCTGAACCAAACGTGGCAATAAAATATCAACACCTTCAAAGCTTTTATTAATATCTAGAACTCCCTCTTCATTATTTACTGCATAGGGTTTCTTTTGGGCCACGGACAGTAATGGGTTTGAATCCCCTTATGTGCAAAAAAATCCCATAGCAGACTGTGGGACACATTAACCTTAGTGCTAGGTCTGGGTGGGGTCTTCTCCTTAATGGATCCTCAAAAAAACTTGTGATGCACTAGTATGCTGTCTGGGGCTTAACCCAAGATATCTGAGGTTTAAAAATAGATGGGTTACCTCAGAAGGCAGTAGTGCATAATGCCTAAAAGAAATCGTAAAGAACAGCAAAGAAGGACTTGCACTCAATAATGCCATAAGTAAATGATCAGCTCATGCTTTGGGGTATGAAATGTGTTTAAAATACCTTCAGGGTTAGGATAGTTAGCTCTGCTTCCTGCGTGATAGGCAGGTAATACTCCTGTGCTGTGTAACATGTGCTATCACAGAATAATTTGGAGCATTCAAGTAACAAAATATAGTATGGCTCTCTGCTTCAGGTTTACAATGAAATTTTATTTTAAAACCAAATGCATGTTTGAGTCCCACCACTGCTGCAAAGTGTTGCATATGCTGAGAATATCGTAAAATGAGGAATCTCCTTGGATATTTAACCTATAGCTTTTGAATGTCGCGTGTGCTGTCTTTTGATGCTTCTGTATTGTATTAGTTATAAATTATGTGTGGTTTGAGGGGTCTTTAATTGCTTTAAAGTGTAACATATGTGATGTCATAATGTAGGAGCATACTTAAACAACACCAATTAATAATCTAATTATCCTTGATAAAGTACCAGTGAAGGGCACAAAATGTAAACAGGTATTTACAAGCAGACTGTGAGACACTTTGCTATATGTCCAGCTCTATTTTATCTCAAATTTGTAAGTTAATAAAATATTTTTTGTACTTTGCAGTACAAAAAATATTTTATTAACCTACAAATACAAGATGAAACAGAGCTGGGAATAAGCCAAGTGTCCCACAGTCTGCTAGTAAATATCGAACCGTGTTTTGTGCCCTTCTTACTGGCACTTTATCAACCGCTTAATTCATGCTGTTTAAGTATGCTCATCCATGGTGATGTCATTACAGATGTTATGCTTTAAAACAGTATACCACCAGTACAGTGACACTTCTACAGTGATTTGCATCACTACCGACAACAGACATGCCACTGTAGAAGTCTGCCGGGACCCTGCAGCACTTTCCCTGTTCTGCACCCCCTCCCCAAACCAACTCAGACTCAGGTTGGAATCTAAAATTGGGAGGGTGCGGGGGGCAGATCCCTCTGTGTGGGGGTTTCAGGGGACAAAGTACCCCAAAGAAAAAACACACTCCGATGTGCATGGCTCCCTGCTGACTGCAAAAAAGACCCCCACACCATATATAATTTATAACTATCTAATACAACCACCTTTTCTCTCCCCCACCCCCAACAACTTATCATTCTCTCACCCTGCTGATGAAATCTGACACAGCCATGACAATAAAATACTAACACTTTCAAAGCTTTTTTAATATCTAGAACTTCCTCTTTATTATTTACTACATAGGGTTTCTTTTGGGCCATGGCCAGTAATGGTTTGAATCCCCTTATGTGCAAAAACCTCTTAGCAGACTGTGGGACACATTAACCTCAGTGCTAGGTCCGGGTGGAGCTTTCACCTTAATGGATCCCCAGAAAAACTTGTGATGCACTAGTAGGCTGTCAGGAATTTCTGACTTCTACTGGTTTATCTAGTTTTATGTATTGGGGAGGGTTTATGTTTATTTAACTTTTGTTACAGTTATATTATATATTGCCACAATTAATGGGGGGGGTGCAATTTGACTGAAATAAGGCTGGAGGATTGGAGGCTCTGTTTCAGCATTCTTTGAATAAGACTGTTCTAGTCTGATTTACAATTCTGTCTCATACCAGCTTATAAATATAGATACTGCCTCATTTCCACAGCACAATTTTCACTTTACCCACAGATGTAATATTTTTGTGAATAGGGGTAGTACAATAGACAAATGCAACAAGTGAACAAAAATGCAGCTTATCTAAAATTAAGATTTCTTTCTTTATTTAGTAAGTGCTGCATATACTGTAGATATTTTTTATGCATTATGTTATAGTTTATGCTTTATTGTCAACTTTTTAATTGTAATCAGGTTATAATTGGGAAGCCATTGTAAAGGAGCATTATTTTAAGTAATGGTATCCTGCAACAGACACTCTTTAATACTACTGTTAATATTTAATTTAGGATTTTTTTTTTCATTTAAAATTAATAGTCCGGTGATGGCCTGTCTCCAATCTGAAGTGGCCAGAATCTTTTTTTTTTTTATTATTATTTAGAAAAGACAAACAGAACAAACTCAAGATCGTCCCCCAACAATCAGCCAGACTGCAGAAAATTGATCCCTCAATACACATGGGCATTCATTCACACCGCTGAACTACAGCATGAGAAACAGAGACAGACAGACAGACAGACAGAGGAAGGGAGCACAGACACACATCAGGGGAGAAAGACAGAGACATGGAGACACACAGAGAGAGGAAAAGAGACAGATATGCTTCCAATCTACTTATGTCCCATTGTTTCACATTTACGTTGTTGCATTTTATTAAACTGTGCATATCGTAGATTTTATTAATGTATATACTATAGATAAGTAATTTTTATGCATTACTGCATGGTTTGTATGAGGATTTGTTATTTAATATGGCTACATAGGAGAGGAGATATTGATCTGAAAAAGTACTTAAAAAAGAGTCAGCGTGGCTCTATAAGTTGAAAGCTACGACTGTAAAATACTTAAATGACAGATAGGATGTACTGCCATTTTACTAGCCTTTCCAGAATCTGAATATTTCCCTGCTCTTAAAATTATGTTAAACTATTAGTCTCATGCAATAGATTAGTGTTGTAATGTGAATTGGTTACATCTTTTCCCTAAATAATCTACTGTAGCTTGCATTATTTATTTATTGAATTTTGTTAACCGGGTAAGCCCACTGAGACTAGAAGTCCCATTTTCAGGGGCGACCCGGGGGTGGGGGATACAGATGGTAACCAACTGAAACCGAACCAGATTAAGCTGTTGGTGGCATTTCTAGTGAATGGAGGAAATTTGGCCAGGCACCAGGGAAAGTCCCCCCCAGGCACCAGGGAAAGTCCCCCCCCCCACTCTTTTTGAGAACTGCCATGGGATCTTTAACATCAACCTGAACAACCACCACAACAGGCAGACGGGACCTCAGTTTAACATCTCATCCAGAAGATGGCACCTCAGGAGTGCAGCACCCTTCTCATGCTGCACTACAGTGCCAGTATTAGGATATTAACCCAAATGCCTGATGTGGGGATAAAACCCACAGCCTTCTGATCTCCTGGCTTCAGATGCAAGTGTGCTACCTGCTGAGCCACTGACACTGACAGGATTAGGAGTTTGTAAATTGATAAGGAAGCCCCGATTAGTCCCCAGCAGTGAATTACTGGCTCACTCCCATGATATCATTATAAAGTCATGAATGTATGAAAGTACGCCTATTTTAGGAGTGCCACCATTATGGAAGAGATAATTTAACTAAAGGAGTTGTTTTTAGTGGGGCTTGATAAGATAGATTGCCTATAGTTTCTTATATAATGAAGAATCTCTGTGCTGACTACTTGTAAGGCAATTACTTTATGAGAATATAAGCATACAGGTTGTTATAAAAAAAATGTTTTACTCGCGTCTTCTCCCAGTGGTGGCATTCATACAATGACACACATCCACCTTTTGCAAAATCACAAAAAAGAAGTATAGAATACAGTTATTTTGTTCTAAAACCTGTAGTGCTGAGCTACAGTTTCTGACCATTACCCTTTATGTGTACTGCCATGCCAGTAAGTAAATCAGATTTATTGTGTTTGCCTAACCTTTGAAACAGAAGATCAGAGTAAAAACACAGCTATTCTGATGAGCTGAAGCATAGTCTGTAGTCACACAGTTTTCCTTTTCAAGTTGATTTTTTAGCGTCTGCTGCTGTCATTTTAGAATAGGAACTCGTCTGGTGTGTGTGTTTTTACCATTCTTATTTGCAACTTGTTAAGGATGGAAGATCTCAACCACAAAAGAATTTAAAACAAATAGAACTACTTGCCCTACTAACCTACTTTCCCTATTAAACAGATAGACCTGTTTGCCTATGTCCCCCTGGATAGATCCCCTCGGCACCACAGAGTTAGATTTCAATAGATGAGAAAGGGAGAGAGGGCTGCTGAAACTGCAAAAACTGCAGTCTCTTTCCTACACTCTCTTTCTCCCCTTGCTACCTCCTTTAAAAACAAAAATGCCCAACAGTTTTGTTTCTTCTTTTACAAAAGACAGCATAAAGAAAGAAAAGAAATAACTAAACACCCCAAAGGAGTTTTATTAAAAGGGGGTATAGTGAGTTTGCTTAGCACTGTGTAGTTTCCATGATTTTATATGTGTGCTTTATATGCTTCTGTGAGTTTCAGAGCCTGTTGCAGCAAAAACTGGCAAATGCTTGTTAAATCTTAAATGTGAGTTGCAGCCCATGTTCCAGACACACAGGGCCAGATATTCAAAATGTGCCCCGGTGCTAAATTAGCACTGCCCAGTGGGCAAACTTAGCCTGGAGCACAAAGCAAGCTATATTCAAAAGGAAATAGCCCTGTGCTAATCCTGCTGAATATAGCAGTCTAAGGAAGCCAGGCAAACTGGTCTGGGAGTGCAGGGCAAAAATAGCCTGGGATTAAGACAGCACTGAATATAGCAACAGGTAAGTGCAAACTAGAACTGCAACTGCAACAGCAGCTCATTAGACTCTGTAGCAAGCCAATGTTGCAGGTGGAGACCATTGTGTGTGATTGCACAGAGATTATTTAAAAGACAAAGAACCTCTGTGTGCAAACATTGAGGCAAGGGTTACCCCAAAGGGCATTTGGCTGGGAAGCCAAGTTTCAAGAAAATACAAAATCACACATGCCCACACAATGCAAAGCATCATGGGCTGCATATGCAAATCACCGCAGAATGTTATGCTGGTTCAACTTTAAGCAGAATTGCATGGTGCCGAAAGGCCTCTCACACAGTTTGCAAAGGGTGCTAACAGATGACATAGACACGTGTTTCGTCCTACCAGGACTCATCAATATGCCTCGTCTGTTTGACACCCCAGTGGAATGAACCAGGTACCCTAAGATGGTCTGTCTGGGTTATGTTGTGGTGAACCCATTAAAATAAAAAACTATTTAAAAGACAAAGAACCTCTGTGCACAAACACTGGGCAAGGGTTTACCAAAGGCATTTGGCTGGGAAGCCAAGTTTCAAGAAAATACAAAATCACACATGCCCACACAATGCGAAGCATCATGGGCTGCATATGCAAATCACCGCAGAATGTTATGCTGGTTCAACTTTAAGCAGAATTGCATGGTGCCGAAAGGCCTCTCACACAGTTTGCAAAGGGTGCTAACAGATGACATAGACATGTGTTTCGTCCTACCAGGACTCATCAGTATGCATTGTCTGTTTGACACCCAGTGGAATGAACCAGGTACCCTAAGATGGTCTGTCTGGGTTATGTCGTGGTGAACCCATTAAAATAAAAAACTATTTAAAAGACAAAGAACCTCTGTGCGCAAACACTGAGGCAAGGGTTGCACAGAGATGTCTCACAGCTACTGTCTGCAAACAACAATGTAAGCCACACACAGCAGAACTGTGCTTAATGTGCTATGCTGAAGTGAGGTTTGCCTGGGGCTAGCCTGATTGCACAGTGCTAACACATTAGCCCTGTGCAAACTGGTTAGTCCGGGGCAAACGGGTGCTATATTCAAAGCTCCCATGCAAATGAGCCTACTTAGGTAATCCATGGGCAAACAAGTACATTTGCATCTCATTAAGTGCTGTTTAGCATACATTACCATGCAGTTTGCCCGGTGCTACTGCATGGAACAAAAAGCTCCCCCTTTTGGTCAGAATGGACGTACAGGCTGGATGCTGCAGGCCAAAGCATGCCCACATCATCCCCTGTTGGTTGGAATGGAAGTACAAGCTGGAAGCAGCAGGAACTGTGTGCTGGCAGGCACAGTCAGTGCATACAACACACCCATTCAGCTGTGCAAGCAGGACCTGTATATATGTAGGTGTGTATATATAGATAGATAAATAGATAGATATCTATATATACAGTATATATAGATCGATAGCTAAACAGACACACTGCCCATGGCCATACATGCCCTGGAGGATGCCTCCCCAACAACACAGGTACCCCACTGCAGTAGTAGGTGAAACACAGTGGGATGCACGCAATGCATGGGGCAGGCATAAGGCAAACCTGCTGGGAGCAGGGAATGTCAGCTGTAGGGTCACTGGGCTGTGCAGTGCAACCATCCAGTATATAGGGACCTGGGCAGACAGGCTGGGTCAGGCAACCCTTCTCAGCAAGTCATGGTCCCTGTTCCCCATGTGTGGTTCCACTCTCTGTTAGTGCAGTGGTTCCCCCAACCCCCAGCATATATCCCGACCCTGGTTTCAAATGAAAAAATAATTTGTTTCCCTGGTAGTGTAGTGGTCTCCCCATCCCCTGCATGACTCCCGACCTGTTTGCTCTTACAATATGAGTAATTTCCCTGGTAGTTTAATGGTCCCCCCACCACCCAGCATGAATCCCGACCCCTGTTTGACATAAAATAATGTCAGTTTCCCTGGTGGTCTAGTGGTCCCCCAACCCCGGCACGTATTCTGACCCCCATTTGCAATAAAATAATGTCAGTTTCACTGATTATCTAGTGGTCCCCCCACCCCCCAGCACGTATCCCAACCCCCATTTGAACATAAAATAATGTAATTTCCTGGTAGTCTAGTGTTCCCCCACCCCAACAAGTATCCTGACCCCCATTTGAAATAAAATAATGTCAGTTTCCTGGTTGTCTAGTGGTCCCCCACCCCAGCACATATCTCGATCCCGTTTAAAATAAAATAATGTCAGTTTCCTGATAGTCTAATGGTCCCCGCTACCCCCAAGCGTATCCAACCCCGTTTGAAATAAAATAATGTCAGTTTCCTGGTAGTCTAGTGGTCCCCACCCCAGACACTTAACCCAAACCCTGTTAGAAATCGAATAGATCTGTTTCCCTTGTAGTCTAGTGGCCCCCACCCGGCAGTGACACCCGACCATCCAAATTTCTTCCAAAATGGAGCGTGACCAGCTCAGCCTTCCTCTCACCACTATGGCTGTACAGCTCCCATTCTGGGAAGAATTTGAATAGTGAAACTGTCACTAAGGCACAATATCAGAAAACAGATATCAACACATGATTTCTGACGAGCAGAATATGCTGGGTAAAGACACTGAGATAAAGAAAACTGACTGTATGTTATTTCAAACAAAACCAGATACATGCTGGGGGTGAGACCACTGAACTACCAGGAAATGGATCTATATTTATTTTAAAAAGGGGTCGGGATACATGCTGGGGAGGTAGGGGACAACGATCATCAGGGAAATGGATCCCTATGTTTATTTTAAACGGGGTAGGGATATAAGCTTGGGAGGTGGGGGACCACTAGACTACCAGGGCAATGGATCTATTTTTATTTTAGATGGGGTGGATACGTACTGGGGGGGGGGGGAAACCACTAGACTACCAGGGCAATGGATCTATTTTTATTTTAGACGGGGGTCAGGATATGTGCTGGGGGTTGAGGGGGACCACTAGACTACCAGGGCAGTGGGTCAATTTTTATTTTAGATGGGGGTTGGAATACATGCTGAGGGGTGGGGACCACTACATCACCATATCATTCCATGTTATTTGGTGCTACTGAGGGTCAAGGATCGTGATAGGAAGGGAGGGCTGACACCACAGCATTACCACCAGCTTTTTGCCAGCAGTATTTGGTGCTGCGCCACAGGTCATGTTAATGCCTGTAGTGCAGTGCAGCAAGCTATACTTTGAATATGCCAGTGCACCAGCATTCAGGGCCCCCTCTCCTAAGTCCCTCCCTTGCATACATTATAATTTAGCGTTATGGCGTAACACCTAGCACCGCACTAAATGTCTTTTTCAATATAGCAGTTGGGGGCAAATTCAGCACTAGTCCAGTGCAACGGATTTGTGCCCCATGCTAACTTTTGAATATCTGGCCCACGGTGTCATACCCATGTCTGTGAAGTCCAAGTACAGTATTTTTTGAATGAGTTTGTAATTATTCTGTAGTGCTGTTCGTGAACGTTCTGATCACAAGGAGCACAGTGATGGTGCTAAAAAAAACACTTCAACAGACTCCTGCATAAGAAATAAGAAAAAATGGCAAACTTTTTTAATCAGGTGATGAAATGCACAATGCAGAAATGTTAAGCAATAATTCAATACAGTGCAAACAGGTCAACGGTTTCCTGAAATATGTCTTGAAAAGCCCATAGACTACTTAAGGTGTCATGGTGCTCCTTGGCATCAAAACTTTGCCTAACAGCACTACACAATAAATATTCTGAATCACCAAGACACTTCAGAGCCTCACAGAACTGAAAGACTGTTGTCAGACTACAGAGGCTTTTCCCTACTGAACCCCGATTTCACAGGCTAATGCTCAGAACAGCTCCTGGATAAAAACTGCCTCCAACTGCCCCCCGCCCCACACACACCGTATTGAGTTTAATCTTTGTGTTTTAATTTTAGCTCACTACCACCATTTAATGTCTGATGTGTTTGTTAGTGATGGTGAATGTTACTGCCTCTGGGTTCCTAGAGCTGTGTGCGTGACTGTAGTGTGCAAGGCATAGACTAATGGCACTTTAGTCTCTCACTAAATGCTTTTTTTATGTACATAGCTTTGTGTCCACAATAAATATGTGTTTCATTTCAGTTATGTCATTTTCTGTAGTAGGCAATTACATAAGCTGTGTCTGATTGCTATTGAACGAGTTCTGCCATGTATGCAAATACAGTTAGTTAATGAGCTGTACTGTAACTGCTTGCTAACAAACAGTCTGATTTATGTGTATTTTAATCAAAAACTGATGTGCATGTGTGACTAACTGCAGATGTGTTAACATGGAAGTTGGTCATTACCTTCTTGTCCACTTCAGCTAGCAGGCATATTTGCAATGGTATTGATGTCGTCCTGCTAATTAATGTTGTAATGCAGTTTGGTCTCATTCTGATGTCTTGATAAAGACATTTTCCTTAGATTCTTGTCAGAATTACTTATGATCTAGCAGTATTATTTGTGTGTTGCCTGATTGAACTATTGAGAATTTGGCTTATGGAAAGAGCCAAGACTGGGGAGATTTTTTTTGGAAGATGGATGTATAATGATCGGGGGGTAAATGAGGAATCAGAACGAAGCAATCGGGAACTTTTCTTTGGAGAGTGAAGGTATTGGAATTATTAAATGATGTGTGCTGTGTAAATATTTGGTGCTCAAACCAACCAGGTTCAGACAGTGTTGCTACACTCACGTTCACTGGATATTTCTCTTCTGTGATAACCATGAGTAAGGTAATGTATGTACTGGGGACTTCACCTGCATACTGCATCTATGGTGCAGCTAGGGCAGAGAGGAGTGGAGTGGATGAGGGGCAGGGAGTAGTTGGGAAGGGAGATGCTGGGCAGAGCAGGGGTGGGGAGGAGCAGGACAGAGCTGGGGATGATTGCAGAAAAGAGTGCAGTGCTGCGGTCAGTAGGGACAACATGGGTGGACTGTTTCTTGGCAGAAGGGGCCACTGTGATGCAATCCAACATGTTGTAAGGATGGAAGAAATGTCTCCTTTCTCAGTGAGCATTAAAGTGCTGCATGGCTCTGCCCACTGCAGCCCTAAAAGAGATCCACATGTGTGGCATGTCTTCAGTTGTTCTGGGTAAATGCAAAACCCCAGTCCTGATCAATGTAAAAGCAGCTGGGCAGATTTAGTGGCCCCTTGTCTGAATATCCCATTCTGACTTTCAGTTTCCATCCTCCAGTCAGATATTTTAGTGTCCAGAACAAGCATAGACTGATCCAGAACAGCTGCCCTTTGTTTCACCCAAAAGAATATCAGTGATGAGCACACTCTTGTTGTGAAATAATATGGTGACATTTTTTACCGTTGGCTTAGTTAATGCATTTGTCCCTAAGAGCCCTCATATCAGGACCTTTCCCCAACAATTACATAATATATGCAGCCACTGGCAGCATTCAGGACTCCCATGTAGCCCTGTTCTGTGATCTGTGCTATCCTGGGTCCAGTAAGGCACTTTCTAGAGACAAAGGGGCTTCCATGTCCCCCTTTTCACCCAGTAACCAGACTCTGATTTTGTTTGCTGCCCAGCAAAGGCAGCTGGGTGTGTCTGTACAGTGGGCAAAAGACTGGCACCATTTCCAGGTGCAGAAACAGTCAGACTGGGGAGATGAGACTGCATCTGCAGTCAGCTTCATTCCTGAAGCATCATCCTCCACCTCAAGTATCCACAGCTGCCAGGCACTACGTATCAATTTGTCAACCGGCAACATCATCTCCAATGGCATGCAGTCTGTAGAAGAATCCTCCAGAACAGCCACAAAGATTGGCTGCACTTGCTCTGCACTGGCCAATTCACCAATCACTTCCATCAAGCAGGAGACTGCAACAGACGCCATGTCCTCAGCCCCAGCAGTTTCCATCAGGTATGATCCTGAATCAGGTATGTCCATGGAAACGAAAAACAAATCTTATCTGTATTAGCAGTCATTGCTCCTGTCGGAGTTCAGTCCTGTTCCACCTCCTCCTCCATGGGTGGCCATTTCCCACCGAGCAAACAGCCGACCCCCCTACTGTAGAGTAGGAATTTTATTGGAGGAAGAGGATGTCAAATACAAAACAAAACAGAAAATACTCAGTTATCCACTGAATTCATAGTCAAAAATAGGTACAGTAAAACATAACAAGTGGCAAAGAAAGGATTAACAATAAAAAAATAAACTGAAATGCAGAATAATAGAAACATACAGTATAAAACCAAAGCTCCATAACATCCCAAAATACACCAGCATGAATGCAAAAGCATTGCCAGCTTTGACCTGGTAAGTTTCTTTTCATCAATATCATGAACAGTTCTCAAACAGATACCAACATTTCATAGCATAGCAGCTGAGGTCACCACCTGCTGCTGTAGTACCCTGCTACAGCAGGCTTGCCAAATATAATACTTCAGGACTGCAAATATAACCTGTAACATCCCAGTATGGTAGTGCTCCCATTATCTGGGATATAACCCCAAAGTTACTATGTCATACGACAGCTGTGTGAACCGTGGAGCATGCCATTCCCGGGCCAAGAAAGCCCCAAATCGTACCACAAAGGGACATTCCAAAAAATGATGTGTCTGCATTTCTAAAACAGTGAGGCACTCTGAATGTAAAAAACAGTGATCTGCCACTGGTTTATGTTTATTATTATTATTCCAAAATCTCAGCTTTCCATGGAGGCTTAACAACAGCAAATCCCATTTAAAGATCGGAATAAGAACATTATGTAACTGAGAGAGAGAGACACTGAATTGGAATGTAGGGGACAAAAGAGAAAAACCAAAACAGTTGCATACGCAGTTGCCATTATACTATTATACACAGATTTTCTAGAAAGTGCACTACTAACAGTATGGGGAACCTTCCATTTTAAAAGTTTCTGGAATATGGGCTAAACATAAGCAGGTACTACCCACGAGTAGAAACTGACAAAATCCACAAATTTTGTTCCATGAATATTTTGCAAAATTCAGGCATTTCACAAAATATTTTGTAGGTGAAAAATGCAAAATTCTGCTAGTGAAATGCGAGATTTGCTTACAAACTGGTGGAATTTTGCCATTCGTGGGTGAAATTTCACAGTTCATGGGTGAAATTCCACATTTCACTAGCAAAGTTCCACATCACGCGGGCAAATTTAGCATTTTGCACTGCAAAATATTTTGCAGATTGCGTGAAGTTCAAAAGATTTTGCATGGCAAAATTCACGATTTCACTGGAATTTCTCCAGCAAAATTACATTTGCTGCATCTCTACCCACAAAGAGGAGATAAACCTAAAGCAATATTGAGGACAGGCCTGGGTACAAACTGACACCCAATCAACAATGGCAACTCTCCACATATGTGTTCCTGTCCCCCAAAATTTATACCAAAGGAATATACTATTGAAAAAAATAAAGGCTTAAGCATTCCAAATCCCCCTTCAGAAAGTGAATGGTATGTGATATTCTGTTTCACTGGGTAGAGACAATTGCCCCAAAGCACCCAGAAAAAAACACTGGGGCCCAGATATTCAAAAAGGTTGCGCCAGCGCAAGTCTGAAAATGTGCCATTCTGCGATATTCAGCAGGAGGCAGTTGCGCCACCGAAAACATGCTGAGCAACAGCGCAATGATAATGAAGGCATGCGCAACCGAAGGGGAGAACCATACACAAAGGCGCGTGGCGATGTTCAAAGACTTTAGCAATGCGCAACAGTGGAAGCAAGCGGAAGTTGCACCACAGCGGAAAAGAGCCAAAATAAAAATGAGTAAGGAAGAGGCGCAAGAACGCTACAGGAAGCCACATGACGCAGGGGAGAGACAGGCACAGGGAAACTGTGAGAAAGAGGGCAGGCCAGGAAAACAAACTGCAGAAGAGGGCACAGGAAAGTGTGTACAGCCACACATCCCAGAGGACAGCACAGACAGGTGTACCCGGTGCAGGGAGGTAGCAGTCAGGACAGCAGGGGAACATAGTAACAGCTGCTGGAGGGAGGCATAAGCCAGGGACATGGCCAGTGCCACCTTCCACATGGAGGCCGTAATGGGGGGTGAGAGGCATACGGCAGGAGGCGTGGCCGTGGAAGGGCCCGTTGGGTATGCCCCAACAGGCAATACCGAGCCCACACCAGCTAGGCTGTCAGATACTGAGATTGTGGGCCAGTACCACCTGAACAGGGCAATACTGAGGCAGCTCTGTGAGCTGTGCAGTGATGTGATGCAGGCACCCATACGACGGAGTCATGCCCTGTCAGTGGAGACAAAGGTAACAGCCTGCATGTGCTTGCTCGCCACAGGTACTTTCCAGAGACCAACTGGGGACACCACAGGCATAACACAGTTGGCCGCATCACGCTTCCTCACCCAATTCCTCAGGGCACTGCTGCCACATGCTGCGGAGTACATCCATTTCCCCAGCACTGCGGCTGGCGCACAGCAAACATTCAGGAGTTCTACAGGGGTAACCGCGTATGCCTGGCATGCTAGGGGCAATAGACTGCACCCATGTGGCCATCGCACACCACCTGGTGAGAGAGGATGTCATACATGAACTGCAAGGGCTATTCCAGCATCAACTGCCAGGTGGTGTGCGATGCCAGTGGCACATCATTAATGTCTGTGCCACTTGCACGTGAGAACACGATTCATATATCTGGCACCAGTCAGCACTGTGCCACCGATTTGAGGTGGGGACATCCCCACAGGACATCTAGTGGGTAGTATGCAAACCAAATGGACATATCAGCGGGCCTGGGGGGCATGGCCAGAGGTGCCATGGGTGTGGCCCACAGGGCTTGGGGGCAGGCAGCTGAACACGAAAACTAACCTCCACCCTCTGCACACAGGTGACAGTGGATACCCACTCCGTCCCTGGCTGCTCACACCCACCAGCAGCTCACGACCCCATCGCAGCAATGCTACAATGAGGCACATGGCACCACATGCAATGTCATTGAGCCGTGTTCAGGATGCTGAAGGCATGTCTGCTGCCTGGACACCTCTGGCAGTGCCCTGCAGTACAGCCCCTCAAAGGCCTGTGGGATATTCCTGGCCTGTTGCATCCTGCACAACATGGCCAAAGAATGTGGGATAGCCAGTACAGGTTGAAGAGAGGGGACAGCGATAAGGAGACGATGGGGGCCGCCCGATAGCGATGGTGATGGGCAGTCCCCTTGGCGGATGGGACCTAGAGCTGATCTGGCTGGCACAGCTGCACTGAAACACCATCACAGAGGACACTTCAGCCAACCTAGGTAAGTCATGGTGCCATGTGCAACCACCAGTGGGTAAGGCACAACCCACAAACATGCATGGAAACACACCAGGGGTGCATGCTGGCAAGGGATGTGGCAGCGCATAGAAGCACACACACACAACCAGGGATGGGTGAACATCAACAAACCTCATGGACGGACACACACACATGTACACACACAATGCATCAAACGTGCACAGAGGGCAGGAGGAACACTGAGCCAGAACGCCAACCCTAGCAACACACATGTCCACAGGCCACCACATCCACTGTCTGTCCATGTGCATGTGTCAGATGCTGGGCACCATTGCACTTTGGTGTACAGCGCAATGCAGGCATCATCATGTACACGTACCTGTGGACAGCAGCCGGGAGGGTGTGCAGGTGGACTGCGTGTTCGCGTGCAGGGCTGGGCACCCACCCGAGCACTGCCCACAGAAACACACAATGCACAGGGCAGCACCAGACGGAGTGCCCATGCTGGGAGACAGGTCAGTCTCACGGCACAGTGCCACGGCCACCTCGGATGCGTGGGCGGCTCCGCCGAGACCCACCAGCACTGGCAGGCTGACCACGGGCCTCATGGGGTGGCACCGATGGTCCCCCAGTGGTTCAACTGCACTAACGCGACTGTGCCCGCACAGGGGTCTGCAGCACACCGAACATGCCTGCACCAGGAGTGTTCGGGATGCCCACAGCTGAACCCGGCATCGAAAGGGTGAGTGTCGCATGACACCAGGAACGGGGAGTGGATAGCACACTGAGTGGCATGAGCGATGCATGGGCACCTGACTGTGTGCCCATTGTGAATCATGACAGCAATTAATGGCTGTGCAAGCCTGTCAATAGCAGCGGTCACATCCTCCTGCAAACGGTCCATCCGTGACAGGATCCTATCAGTGTCCCTGCTGCGACACTCCTCTGCCCGCTCCAGAGCCACACACAGTGCCTCCACAGACGTTGCAAGCCGTATCTGCTGCTGGACCAATGCCCGCAGTAGGTGGGTGTACTCATCAAAGAGGTTGTCTGCCTCCTCGGCATCCTGTCCCTCAGGGTGTGCAGGGACCTGATGTTCAGCACCCCTTGAGGGTGGGTACTGCACACCAGAACCAGGTATGGGTAAGTCCACAGGCGGTGCACAGATGCCACAGCTGAACCCTGAACCCCTAGTCCTGGTGGGTGACTGCTGCTGCTGCCCCTCCACCCGCTGTGCCCAAGGGATCAGTAGTGCCGCCGCTGTGGCCGCAACAGTCCCACTGTCCTGACCAGCCACCGGTGCTGCCCCACTGGTGCTGACAGGCACAGCCTGGGACTGTGCTGACACGCTGGCCCACACAGCGGCACCAGCCAGAGCCATGGGCATGAGCTGACCTGCTGTGTGTCCATTCCGTGGCACACACATGTCACTGCCCATGACGGTCGTGTCTTCATCACTGGTGCAGGTCTCTGCCCCAGCCACAGCCACAGCGTGCTGGCATCCTTGGATGCCAGAACACTGAGACACAGGAAGGGCTTCCCACACCTGTCTCAATGACATCAGTGTGGACAGCCAAGGCGGCCCCACTGTCGCCAATGCTCCACGTATACCTGTGGAGGTGGATGGTCCCTCCTCCAACTCCAGCTGACTGTCCCCAGTAGACAGGCCCACCACCGCTGACCCATGCAGACACTCAGGATCTGTAAGGAAAGCAAAGTCGCGTACTGCGTGTGACCTACTCTGCCCCCCATGGACTGACCATGACTTACCATGCAGTGATGGGCCACCACCGATCTGGAAGCCACCGCCGGAACTCTCTCTATGGCACTGCAGTGCATGCTTGCAACAAAGCCTGTCCTCTGCTGGTGTGAGCTGCACCACCTCGGCTGTCCCCGCCTGTAGCAGCATGTGCCGCCCTGATGGCAGCCACCTTCTCCTTCACCCTCCTCCCTGTCAGTACCCATCTTCTTCTTACACTCCTGCAGGAGCTGGTAGATGCCATGCAGGTTCACAGCACGTGTCACCTCCTCCCATGCAGCAGCACGGGCCTTGGGATATTAGGAAACTTTCTCAGAATATTTCCAAAAAGAACAAGATAAACAAAGTGAGAAAAGGGAACGAGGAATGAAATGTTACATCAGCTATCCATATTTGGTTTGGAGCAGTTGCCCAATGAAAATAGTGCCAATCTAAAGTATAAAATAGGAGATTTTTTGGAACCATTAACAAGAATAACGGGACTGAGAAATAAGATCTATAAGGCTACAAGATGGGAAGAGAGTGTCCAGTTAACTCTGTGGTTAGACAAACAGTTGGTCTTTGATGAATTGGTGAAAAGAAGTCCAGAATTGGATACATCGGGGATCTATTTGTTTGCAAATGATGAATGTTTTGTAAACCATAAAGTGCAAGAAGTAAAGCCAGAGTAGCTAATACTGATAGAAAATGTAAACAAATGTGCTATCCTTGAGAATCTTGATGATAATTGACAAAGAGAGTCAAGAAAGGAAATGGAAATGGTTAAACTAAATAACCGGACATTGAAGGTTCTGTCCTGGACTATAGCTGGCATTAGAAATAAATTGGGGGATGAAGAATTGGTGAATTATTTTAAAAGATTTTATATAGTATATGTCTACAGGAGACATGGGAAAGTAAGGAGATTTTGCTGAATGGATATAAATCATTCAACATACCTGCAACCAAGAACAAAAGGTGGGTTAGGAGAAAGGGAGGGTTGTTAACATGGGTGAGAGTAAACTCAGTAAAAGAATTAAAGGAAATGGAAGTGAACTTAGAAAACATCCAGGGTCTTAAAATGATTCTGGGGGAAATTCCAGTAGTCATAGTAAATATCTACATACCACCAAATGGAGGAAAGTTAGTGAGGGATAAAATTATTAAGAGAGTGGGAAAAAGTATTGATGAGGAGTTGGAAAATAACCCATCAATAGGAATAATGGTGGTGGGGGATGTAAATGCTATGGTGGGGGATGTAAATGCTAGAGTCAGAAATATAACAAGACCTACGAGAGATATTGAAGATCTCATGTCTGCTGGTGACATTAAGAACCTAAGAAATGCCAGGAATTCAAGGGACCGGAAAATCAATGGCAGAGGTTTGAGAATAGCCAAGGTAGTAAGAGAGAGGAATCTATTGTTAATTAATGGTAGATCTAAATCTGATTATGAGGCTGAATTTACATTTATGAACTTCAAAGGGGCCTCAGTGATTGATTTGGCTTGGATACATATCAATTTGCTCACAGAATTTCTGGATCTAAAAGTGGAAGATAGAGGAGAGAGTGATCATTTCCCATTTGAGATCTATACAAAAAAAGGCAGGTAAAACAGAGGATACTAATAATGGAACTTCATAACTGATTCAAACCAAAAAAGGGGTGAATTGGAAAGAGATCAATTGACAAACTTTTCAGGATACAATGGACATAAAAGGTACAACACAAGATATGAAAGATTTTAGAGAGCAAGTGGAGGAGGAGGGATGTATCTCTAACTATGAGAGTATAATTAGCAGGAGCCAATTTGGTACAGAAAGAGGTTAAAATATATCCAAAAAACAAGGGGCACTATGGTTTAACAAGGACTGTGTAGAAATCAAGAGGAACTTAAATAAACAAACCAGGAAGACAAAGAAAATGCCAATACAAGACACTAGGAAAGAGTTAAACAACATTAGAAAAGAACACAAGATTACAATTAAGAAATGCAAGGAAAGGTAGAGACAGAAACTGTGAAAAGATCTAGAAAGAGCAGTTAAGGACAAGGATTCCAGAGAATTCTGGAAAACTATGGCAAAAGACACAGGAAGATATAATCAAGAAATAGATTCCCATATAGAACCGCAAGAGTGGATAAATCACTTCAAACCAATTTTTAGTGAATTAGGAGCAAAGAAGGGATGGGAAGAGCCTACATGAGAATGGATATCATTAAAAGCAAAAATAAAGGAAAGGGAAGTAATTAAGGCAGTTGACAAATTTAAAAGGCATAAAAGCACGGGACCGGATGGGATCCCCAATTGATGTGATTTTGAACCAACTGGAACTATGGGTACCAATATTGATGAGATTAGTTAACCATGTTGGTAATACAGGTAAGATCCCAAGTACATGGGTACAATCAATCATAGTACCAATTTTTAAAAGGAGAAAAAGAACCAGCTTTTACAGATTCATACGTCTTATAGATAATACACAACAAATTATGACAAAGATAATAAACATGAGATTAATAACATGGATCAAGTCAAATAATCTGATTGAAAAAGCGTAAGTGAGATTTATTGAAAAACATTCAACAAAAGACCAGTGTTTCATACTTAATCATCTAGTTTATAAACATATTAAGATAAAAAAAAACAGAAATTGTTCTGTATTTTTGTGGATTTTAAGATGTCATTTGATAATATTAATCATTAATTAAAGAGGACATGTCTTGAAGAACTGGGAATGGAGAGAACTTTATTAAATATGATTAAGACAATATAGGCATAATCAGATAAAGATCAAGTTTAACACCAGAGGAGATTGTACGGAAGAATTTGAGGGAGATAAGGGGGTTAAACAAGGATGTGTACTTTCACCAATACTTTTCAATTTATATTTGAATCAGATAATGGAAAAAATGTATAAGGTCGAATATCACATGCCAAAAATAAGGAAACTTACATGTCCATACTTGGCATTCGCTAATAATATTGTTTTGATCTCTACGAGTAGTTTGGCAGCTAAAAGATTGTTCTATGCATTCCAAAAAGAATGCAATAAAGCTAAATTACATACCAACCCAGAGAAGACCAAAATTATGGGTTTTGGTAATAACAACAGAAGGAAATTGAACATATATTCTAATTACATTATTCTTGAACAAGTGAAACATTTTAAATACCTGGGTGTAAATATTAATGAAAATCTCACATGGAGAAACCATATCAATGAGGTAAAATCTAAAATAAAGGAGTTCATACCATCAATTACTGCTTCTTTTATAAATATGGAGGAAGCTCCATTAAAGGTGCAATAAAGGTTATCAATGTGAAAATAAGATCAGAAATCCTATACGAGCAGAAATTTGGGGTTTGTGAAATTGATGAGAAGGTAAGGGAATAATAAACATTTTTATTGGAAAATAATGGGTCTACTAAGGAGCTCTGGCAGCCTAATAAGAGCTGAGCTAGGCCAAAGAACATTAGAAAATTTGATACAGGAAATATTTATCTTGTACTTTTTTAAGGTATATATAATGCTAGACAAGTGACTGCCAAAACAATGTTTAGAAGAGGCTATAAATTATTATGATAGGAAGTTCAAATTCCTAGTTATGGAAATTCTAGAAAGATGGATAAAACCGTATGGGTTAATAAGTTATCAAGCAGATATATTAAGAAGACCACAAGAGGACATCAAAGGAGAGATAAAAACAAGGCTAAGAGATGTGTTTAAATAAAGAGACATGGAAAGATGCTCAAAATATAAAGAAAGCAATTGGTTGGCAGTGAATAAGAGGATCTTTAAGAGGAAAGTTATTTAACGATTCTTAAGAACCAAAGAAGGAATCTTTATATAAGATTTAGATTTGAGTACCATAGAAGTGAAAGAATAAATAGATTAATAAAAATAGAAGAATCCAATGGGATATGCAAATGTAAAATGGAAGAAGATAACCTAATTCACTTACTGATTAAATGTCCACTTTATCAGAAGGCAAGAACAAAAGTACTGGGGCTCATATTGGAGTAAGTGGAAGGAAGCCCCCAAATTTTGACTGAAAAAATAATGAACTCCCAGTCATGAAGAACACTAGTGGTGGTGATTACTTACTTGAAAATCATTGATAAACAATGTTTACATATGTGGGAGATGGTATAGTGAAAAAGTACTGTATATCTGAATGAAGTGAAAGAGTTGAATATAAGCAAGAAGGGGAACTGTGCAATAGGAATTTGTCTGAAACAAATAACAGTTTTTGTATGCATTTTTTACCAGATATTTATTATTATTATTATTATGTGTGTATTTGCAGTGTAATATTGTATTTGCAGTGCAATATTGTAATAACATAACTTGCTAAACAATAAACTTGAATTTAAATTTGAAATTGAATATGCAGCGACTACTATATAATGAGAATCACCTTGGATATTTAACATAGGCTTTTAAATGTGTGCTTTTTTTTAAGCTTATGTATTGTATTAGTTATAAATTATGTGTGGTTTGGGGGTCTTTAATTGCTTTAATGTATAAAGCATATGTTGAAGATGTCATGATGTAGGAGCATACTTAAACAGCACCAATTATTGATCTACTTATCCTTGATAAGATGCCGATGAAGGGCCTTAAAATGTAAACAGGTATTTATTAGCAGACTGTGCGACACACGATATATGCCCAGCTCTATTTTATCTCATATATATAGCTAGAAAAATATTGTTTGTACTTTGTAGTACAAAAATATTTTATTGACCTACTAATACAAGCTAAAACAGAGCTGGGAATAAATCAAAGTGTTCCACAGTCTTCTAAGTAAATACTGTACCAAACAACGTTTGTGCCCTTCATCGGCATTTTATCAACTACTAATTCATGTGTTTAAGCATGCTATTCATGGTGATGTCATCACAGATGTTATGCTTTAAAGCAATAAAACCCCCAATCCATATATAATTTATAACTACCTAATACAATGCAGGCACATTAAAAAGACAGCACATAAAATTTAAATGCCTAGGTTAAATATCCAAGGAGATTCTCATTACAGAATTTGGTGGGCTTTCACCGTAATGCCCCCAAAAACAAACAAACTTGTGATGAACTAGTAGGCTTTCAGGGGTGTAAACCCAAGATATACAAGGCTTAAAAAAATAGAAGGGTCACCTCAGAAGGCAGTGGTGCATAAAGCCCAAAATAAATCATAAAGAACGGTGAAGAAGGGCTCGCACTCGATAATGCCATAAGTAAATCATCAGCTCCTGCTTTTTTTTTATTGTTTAACCAGGAGTGGCACACTGAGCTGAAGCTTGTTTACAGGTATGACCTGGGAGCACAAAGAAGTTAAATGACTTGCTCAGGGTCACACACTATGCAGGTAGGGGCTATGGGATTCAAACCCAGGTCTCTAGATTTGCAGCTCAGAGCCTTAAATCACTACACTATACTGTCTCCTTTTGGGTATGAAATGTGTTTCAAATATCTTCAGGGTTAGGACAGTGGAATACTTTATGGACAGACTGACTAAGGAATCAAAGCCCAGCTTATTTTGGGGCACAGGAGCTCATGCTTATATTTTATTTATTTATTTATTAAATTTTGGATAAATACCTTTGAGCCAATGGCTCTTTTACAAAGGTTCCAAGTCAGTATAAGCAGTTGGAATACAAAATTCAGTACAGGGTATACATGGTCTAAAGCTACAGGTGATATAAATAACATCTAGAACAATATAATCAGGCATACATTTAAGAATGATGAGTCACAACAAATAATATTTACATTAATTAAAGCTGCCAGAAGGGCATAGTCAAAGGAAAGGTACAGTTGAAAAACTGAGTTGTTGCCAATTGTGCCATGTGCATAAGAAAAGTGGGACAGAGAGAGTGTGGCGTAAAGAGGTAACTGGGAGGGAGGTAGAGGAGAGGTGGGTGGGAAGCAAGGATTGGGGAACAAGTGCAACATTGTGTGGGATGAGCAGATTAGAAAAGGGAGAGAGGAAGGGAGTTGAAGGAGGGGAGAGAGGAAGGTGGTAGACCTGGGCTAGGGAGAGGCAGGGGTAAATATGGGGAGGGTGGCAGGCAAGAGGTGGTGATAGAGAGGTGTGAAGAACAGAAGTGATTACCTGGGAGGTTAGGAGAAACAGTCACAGGTGGCTCTGGACACAAGCATTTGATGTAGCTTGTGTTTGAATGAGCAGTGGGTGCCTAAGTTGGTGAGTTCGTTGCCCAGGAGTTAAACATTTTAGGGGCTCTCTACCTGCAAAAGACCGTTGGCCTTGGGCAGTGTGACAGTGAGGGAACAGCCAGAGAATGGCTGTCAGAGCTTCTTGTGTAATGGGGTGGTTGACTGGGCTTAAGAGACTGAACCCAAGGAGGCATGAGTCCCATCAATGAATTTTTTGCTAGTAGGCAGGTTTGGAAAGTAATCCTTCCCTGAAGTTGTAGCCAGCTTGACTGTTCGTAGAGGTCGCAGGTATGTGTGCAGTGGGCAGCACCAGTAAGCAGTCTGCAGGCCGTATTCAACGCTGTAAGAATTTGCCGTAGTGCTGTAGCTGTGGCTGCTCCATAGACAACAAGCCCATAATCAATGATGGAGACAATAGAGCTGTGCATAGCTAACTTAAGGGTGTTCAGTGTCATGCAGTGTCTATGTTTATAGAGAAGGCCTATACAGATATTTACAGATTTTGCTACTGAATCGTTATGGCTGGAGAAGGACAGAGTAGGGTCCAGGGTTATACCAAGGTATTTGAAAGTCTGCATCTGGTCCAGGGTCACACCCGAGCTGTTTCTGATTGACAACTGTTGGTGTTTATGTTTGTTATGCATGCCATGGAACAGCATAGTCTTTGTTTTCTTGTAATTAAGCACTAGTTTCTGTGAGACAAACAAGGCCTCAACTTGTTTGAAACTTTCCTGCAGTTGTTTCTCCAAGAGGGAGGGGCCAGAATTCTTAGAGAAAATCACTGCATCATCAGTATACAGAATAATGTTTTCATCACAGGCAGAAGGGAGATTGTTCAGGAAGATGCTGAAAAGAAGGGGTCCCACAATTGACCCTTGGGGAACACCACCCTGGGCAGGTAGTTTGGAAGAGAGGGAGTCACCAATCTTAACTTGTTGTGACCTGTTAGAGACATAACTGTCGAACCGTTGTAAAGTGTCATGAGAAAGCCCGAAGTTGCCAAGTTGTTCCAGTAGTAATGGATGGTTGACTGTATCGAAGGCCTTCAAGAGGTCTATAAAGGTGGCACCAGTAAGTTATCCTTGGTATAGTACTAGATGAATGTGGCCTGTAAATTCAAGGAGGGCAGAGGTGGTGCTATGTCCTTTATTGAAAGCCGTGTTGCTGTGGGCATTGAGTTGTATTTCTCCAAGTACACCAATTGGTCTGTGACAATTCTTTCAAGAACTTTGGATAAAGGGGGAAGGATGGAGATGGTCTTGTAGTTACAGTGTAATGTTCTATCCCCAGACTTGTGTATTGGGGTCACCAGGGCAGACTTCCACTTGAGTGGAAACTGGGAGAGCATGAGGGACCAGTTAATAATCTTGGTAAGAGGGTGCAGGACATCATCAAGTGTGAGGGCAATGAGCTTCAAGTCGTGTGTGTCCCCACTTGATCTTGATTTTCTGAGCACCTTGAGGAGGTATTTTTTGGCATCCCTTTCAATAACTGCCTTGAAATAGAAATGTGGATGATTTGTATCCTGAGTCTTTTGATATTGGGAGGCCACGGTTTGGTTGGTGTCAAAGAAGTTAGAGGGAAGCGCATGGCTGAGGTCAGTGAATACCAGATTGAAAGTATATGCTAACAAAGTACAGCTCTGCTTCCTGCACCTAGGCAGGTAATACTTATGTGCTGTGCAACAAGTGCTATCACAAATAATATATTTAGTAACTCAGAAGCTATTGCACAACAGCAATTGGCCGACAGTT
Source organism: Neoceratodus forsteri (assembly GCA_016271365.2). Lineage (NCBI taxonomy): Eukaryota > Metazoa > Chordata > Ceratodontiformes > Ceratodontidae > Neoceratodus > Neoceratodus forsteri. The sequence goes on along the minus strand of CM028133.1, from coordinate 588,681,807 downwards.
TTTTACATTTTTTTGAGAAAAGCATTATACTGCATACCAAATGAATGGAGGTTGTGTCACATTGGAATTATAACTAGCTGTTTGTTTTGATTACTTTATCCGAATGAATTTGATACCTTTTTTAGATGCTTACTAGTGTAGCTTGTGAGCACCTATTCTGGTCATACATACTCTTTTCTGGATTTTTACTCAAGTTTAAGGAGATCTTCCTGAGTGATCTGCCATGTGACAGGGCAGAGAGCTCTGCTTCTGTTGATGCATGGCACATCACTCAAGGTTCACTGATGTTTTGCCAGGTGACAGACATGGCAATAAAATACCAAAGCTTTCAACCAAAATGTTCTGAAATACTTGACTGACTGGTTAAACTTACCATGCATTAGCATTTTAATAGTTTTTTTTTTTCAGTATGCTTTGCACTGCTTGTTACTTGAAAAAAGCAGAACACACTTGGCCACCTATCTCCCCCACCCCCAACAACTAATCAGCCGCTTAACCTGCTGATGAAATCTGAACCCAAACGTGGCAATAAAATATCAACACCTTCAAAGCTTTTATTAATATCTAGAACTCCCTCTTCATTATTTACTGCATAGGGTTTCTTTTGGGCCACGGACAGTAATGGGTTTGAATCCCCCTTATGTGCAAAAAAATCCCATAGCAGACTGTGGGACACATTAACCTTAGTGCTAGGTCTGGGTGGGGTCTTCTCCTTAATGGATCCTCAAAAAAACTTGTGATGCACTAGTATGCTGTCTGGGGCTTAACCCAAGATATACGAGGTTTAAAAAATAGATGGGTTACCTCAGAAGGCAGTAGTGCATAATGCCTAAAAGAAATCGTAAAGAACAGCAAAGAAGGACTTGCACTCAATAATGCCATAAGTAAATGATCAGCTCATGCTTTGGGGTATGAAATGTGTTTAAAATACCTTCAGGGTTAGGATAGTTAGCTCTGCTTCCTGCGTATAGGCAGGTAATACTCCTGTGCTGTGTAACATGTGCTATCACAGAATAATTTGGAGCATTCAAGTAACAAAATATAGTATGGCTCTCTGCTTCAGGTTTACAATGAAATTTTATTTTAAAACCAAATGCATGTTTGAGTCCCACCACTGCTGCAAAGTGTTGCATATGCTGAGAATATCGTAAAATGAGAATCTCCTTGGATATTTAACCTATAGCTTTTGAATGTCGTGTGCTGTCTTTTTGATGCTTCTGTATTGTATTAGTTATAAATTATGTGTGGTTTGAGGGGTCTTTAATTGCTTTAAAGTGTAACATATGTGATGTCATAATGTAGGAGCATACTTAAACAACACCAATTAATAATCTAATTATCCTTGATAAAGTACCAGTGAAGGGCACAAAATGTAAACAGGTATTTACAAGCAGACTGTGAGACACTTTGCTATATGTCCAGCTCTATTTTATCTCAAATTTGTAAGTTAATAAAATATTTTTTGTACTTTGCAGTACAAAAAATATTTTATTAACCTACAAATACAAGATGAAACAGAGCTGGGAATAAGCCAAGTGTCCCACAGTCTGCTAGTAAATATCGAACCGTGTTTTGTGCCCTTCACTGGCACTTTATCAACCGCTAATTCATGCTGTTTAAGTATGCTCATCCATGGTGATGTCATTACAGATGTTATGCTTTAAAACAGTATACCACCAGTACAGTGACACTTCTACAGTGATTTGCATCACTACCGACAACAGCGACATGCCACTGTAGAAGTCTGCCCGGGACCCTGCAGCACTTTCCCCTGTTCTGCACCCCCCTCCCCAAACCAACTCAGACTCAGAGTTGGAATCTAAAATTGGGAGGGTGCGGGGGGCAGATCCCTCTGTGTGGGGGTTTCAGGGGACAAAGTACCCCAAAGAAAAAACACACTCCGATGTGCATGGCTCCCTGCTGACTGCAAAAAAGACCCCCACACCATATATAATTTATAACTATCTAATACAACCACCTTTTCTCTCCCCCACCCCCAACAACTTATCATTCTCTCACCCTGCTGATGAAATCTGACACAGCCATGACAATAAAATACTAACACTTTCAAAGCTTTTTTTTAATATCTAGAACTTCCTCTTTATTATTTACTACATAGGGTTTCTTTTGGGCCATGGCCAGTAATGGGTTTGAATCCCCCTTATGTGCAAAAAAACCTCTTAGCAGACTGTGGGACACATTAACCTCAGTGCTAGGTCCGGGTGGAGCTTTCACCTTAATGGATCCCCAGAAAAACTTGTGATGCACTAGTAGGCTGTCAGGAATTTCTGACTTCTACTGGTTTATCTAGTTTTATGTATTGGGGAGGGTTTATGTTTATTTAACTTTTGTTACAGTTATATTATATATTGCCACAATTAATGGGGTGCAATTTGACTGAAATAAGGCTGGAGGATTGAGGCTCTGTTTCAGCATTCTTTGAATAAGACTGTTCTAGTCTGATTTACAATTCTGTCTCATACCAGCTTATAAATATAGATACTGCCTCATTTCCACAGCACAATTTTCACTTTACCCACAGATGTAATATTTTTGTGAATAGGGGTAGTACAATAGACAAATGCAACAAGTGAACAAAAATGCAGCTTATCTAAAATTAAGATTTCTTTCTTTATTTAGTAAGTGCTGCATATACTGTAGATATTTTTTATGCATTATGTTATAGTTTATGCTTTATTGTCAACTTTTTAATTGTAATCAGGTTATAATTGGGAAGCCATTGTAAAGGAGCATTATTTTAATGGTATCCTGCAACAGACACTCTTTAATACTACTGTTAATATTTAATTTAGGATTTTTTTTTTCATTTAAAATTAATAGTCCGGTGATGGCCTGTCTCCAATCTGAAGTGGCCAGAATCTTTTTTTTTTTTATTATTATTTAGAAAAGACAAACAGAACAAACTCAAGATGCGTCCCCCCAACAATCAGCCAGACTGCAGAAAATTGATCCCTCAATACACATGGGCATTCATTCACACCGCTGAACTACAGCATGAGAAACAGAGACAGACAGACAGACAGACAGAGGAAGGGCACAGACACACATCAGGGAGAAAGACAGAGACATGGAGACACACAGAGAGAGGAAAAGAGACAGATATAGCTTCCAATCTACTTATGTCCCATTGTTTCACATTTACGTTGTTGCATTTATTAAACTGTGCATATCGTAGATTTTATTAATGTATATACTATAGATAAGTAATTTTATGCATTACTGCATGGTTTGTATGAGGATTTGTTATTTAATATGGCTACATAGGAGAGAGATATTGATCTGAAAAGTACTTAAAAAGAGTCAGTGGCTCTATAAGTTAAAGCTACGACTGTAAAATACTTAAATGACAGATAGGATGTACTGCCATTTTACTAGCCTTTCCAGAATCTGAATATTTCCTGCTCTTAAAATTATGTTAAACTATTAGTCTCATGCAATAGATTAGTGTTGTAATGTGAATTGTTACATCTTTCCTAAATAATCTACTGTAGCTTGCATTATTTATTTATTTGAATTTTGTTAACGGGTAAGCCACTGAGACTAGAAGTCCCATTTTCAAGGGCGACCGAGAGGTGAAGGATACAGATGGTAACCAACTGAAACCGAACCAGATTAAGCTGTTGGTGGCATTTCTAGTGAATGGAGGAAATTTGGCCAGGCACCAGGAAAGTCCCCCAGGCACCAGGAAAGTCCCCCCACTCTTTTGAGAACTGCCATGGGATCTTTAACATCAACCTGAACAACCACCACAACAGGCAGACGGGACCTCAGTTTAACATCTCATCCAGAAGATGGCACCTCAGGAGTGCAGCACCTCTCATGCTGCACTACAGTGCCAGTATTAGGATATTAACCCAAATGCCTGATGTGGGATAAAACCCACAGCCTTCTGATCTCCTGGCTTCAGATGCAAGTGTGCTACCTGCTGAGCCACTGACACTGACAGGATTAGGAGTTTGTAAATTGATAAGGAAGCCCCGATTAGTCCCCAGCAGTGAATTACTGGCTCACTCCCATGATATCATTATAAAGTCATGAATGTATGAAAGTACGCCTATTTTAGGAGTGCCACTCATTATGGAAAGAGATAATTTAACTAAAGGAGTTGTTTTTAGTGGGGCTTGATAAGATAGATTGCCTATAGTTTCTTATATAATGAAGAATCTCTGTGCTGACTACTTGTAAGGCAATTACTTTATGAGAATATAAGCATACAGGTTGTTATAAAAAAAATGTTTTACTCGCGTCTTCTCCCAGTGGTGGCATTCATACAATGACACACATCCACCTTTTGCAAAATCACAAAAAAGAAGTATAGAATACAGTTATTTTGTTCTAAAACCTGTAGTGCTGAGCTACAGTTTCTGACCATTACCCTTTATGTGTACTGCCATGCCAGTAAGTAAATCAGATTTATTGTGTTTGCCTAACCTTTTGAAACAGAAGATCAGAGTAAAAAAACACAGCTATTCTGATGAGCTGAAGCATAGTCTGTAGTCACACAGTTTTCCTTTTCAAGTTGATTTTTTTAGCGTCTGCTGCCTGTCATTTTAGAATAGGAACTCGTCTGGTGTGTGTTTTTACCATTCTTATTTGCAACTTGTTAAGGATGGAAGATCTCAACCACAAAAGAATTTAAAACAAATAGAACTACTTGCCCTACTAACCTACTTTCCCTATTAAACAGATAGACCTGTTTGCCTATGTCCCCTGGATAGATCCCCTCGGCACCACAGAGTTAGATTTCAATAGATGAGAAAGGAGAGAGGGCTGCTGAAACTACAAAAACTGCAGTCTCTTTTCTACACTCTCTTTCTCCCTTGTACCTCCTTTAAAAACAAAAATGCTTAACAGTTTTGTTTCTTCTTTTCTAAAAAGACAGCATAAAGAAAGAAAAGAAATAACTAAACACCCCAAGGAGTTTTATTAAAAGGGGTATAGTGAGTTTGCTTAGCACTGTGTAGTTTCCATGATTTTATATGTTGCTTTATATGCTTCTGTGAGTTTCAGAGCCTGTTGCAGCAAAAACTGGCAAATGCTTGTTAAATCTTAAATGTGAGTTGCAGCCCATGTTCAGACACACAGGGCCAGATATTCAAAATGTGCCCCGGTGCTAAATTAGCACTGCCCAGTGGGCAAACTTAGCCTGGAGCACAAAGCAAGCTATATTCAAAAGGAAATAGCCCTGTGCTAATCCTGCTGAATATAGCAGTCTAAGGAAGCCAGGCAAACTGGTCTGGGAGTGCAGGGCAAAAATAGCCTGGGATTAAGACAGCACTGAATATAGCAACAGGTAAGTGCAAACTAGAACTGCAACTGCAACAGCAGCTCATTAGACTCTGTAGCAAGCCAATGTTGCAGGTGGAGACCATTGTGTGTGATTGCACAGAGATTATTTAAAAGACAAAGAACCTCTGTGTGCAAACATTGAGGCAAGAGTTACCCCAAAGGGCATTTGGCTGGAAGCCAAGTTTCAAGAAAATACAAAATCACACATGCCCACACAATGCAAAGCATCATGGGCTGCATATGCAAATCACCACAGAATGTTATGCTGGTTCAACTTTAAGCAGAATTGCATGGTGCCGAAAGGCCTCTCACACAGTTTGCAAAGGGTGCTAACAGATGACATAGACACGTGTTTCGTCCTACCAGGACTCATCAATATGCCTCGTCTGTTTGACACCCCAGTGGAATGAACCAGGTACCCTAAGATGGTCTGTCTGGGTTATGTTGTGGTGAACCCATTAAAATAAAAAACTATTTAAAAGACAAAGAACCTCTGTGCACAAACACTGAGGCAAGGGTTACCCCAAAGGGCATTTGGCTGGGAAGCCAAGTTTCAAGAAAATACAAAATCACACATGCCCACACAATGCGAAGCATCACAGGCTGCATAAAATCACCGCAGAATGTTATGCTGGTTCAACTTTAAGCAGAATTGCATGGTGCCGAAAGGCCTCTCACACAGTTTGCAAAGGGTGCTAACAGATGACATAGAACATGTGTTTCGTCCTACCAGGACTCATCAGTATGCATTGTCTGTTTGACACCCAGTGGAATGAACCAGGTACCCTAAGATGGTCTGTCTGGGTTATGTGTGAGTGAACCCATTAAAATAAAAAACTATTTAAAGACAAAAGAACCTCTGTGCGCAAACACTGAGGCAAGGGTTGCACAGAGATGTCTCACAGCTACTGTCTGCAAACAACAATGTAAGCTACACACAGCAGAACTGTGCTTAATGTGCTATGCTGAAGTGAAAGGGTTTGCCTGGGGCTAACCTGATTGCACAGTGCTAACATTAGCCTATGCTGAAACTGGTTAGTCGAGAAGCAACAGTTGCTATATTCAAAGCTCCCATGCAAATGAGCCTACTTAGGGTAATCCATGGGCAAACAAGTACATTTGCATCTCATTAAGTGCTGTTTAGCATACATTACCATGCAGTTTGCCCGGTGCTACTGCATGGAGCAAAAAGCTCCCCCTTTTGGTCAGAATGGACGTACAGGCTGGATGCTGCAGGCCAAAGCATGCCCACATCATCCCCTGTTGGTTGGAATGGAAGTACAAGCTGGAAGCAGCAGGAACTGTGTGCTGGCAGGCACAGTCAGTGCATACAACACACCCATTCAGCTGTGCAAGCAGGACCTGTATATATGTAGGTGTGTATATATAGATAGATAAATAGATAGATATCTATATATACAGTATATATAGATCGATAGCTAAACAGACACACTGCCCATGGCCATACATGCCCTGGAGGATGCCTCCCCCAACAACACAGGTACCCCACTGCAGTAGTAGGTGAAACACAGTGGGGATACGCAATGCATGGGGCAGGCATAAGGCAAACCTGCTGGGAGCAGGGGAATGTCAGCTGTAGGGTCACTGGGCTGTGCAGTGCAGCCATCCAGTATATAGGGACCTGGGCAGACAGGCTGGGTCAGGCAGCCCTTCTCAGCCGTCATGGTCCCTGTTCCCACATGTGTGGGTTCCACTCTCTGTTAGTGCAGTGGTTCCCCCACCCCCCAGCATATATCCCGACCCTGGTTTCAAATGAAAAAATAATTTGTTTCCCTGGTAGTGTAGTGGTCTCCCCATCCCCTGCATGACTCCCGACCTGTTTGCTCTTACAATATGAGTAATTTCCCTGGTAGTTTAATGGTCCCCCCACCACCCAGCATGAATCCGACCCCTGTTTGACATAAAATAATGTCAGTTTCCCTGGTGGTCTAGTGGTCCCCAACCCGGCACGTATTCTGACCCCATTTGCAATAAAATAATGTCAGTTTCACCTGATTATCTAGTGGTCCCCCACCCCCAACACGTATCCCAACCCCATTTGAACATAAAATAATGTCAATTTCCCTGGTAGATCTAGGTCCCCCACCCCCAACAAGTATCCTGACCCCCATTTGAAATAAAATAATGTCAGTTTCCCTGGTTGTCTAGTGGTCCCCCACCCCAGCACATATCTCGATCCCGTTTAAAATAAAATAATGTCAGTTTCCTGATAGTCTAATGGTCCCCGCTACCCCCAGAGCGTATCCAACCCCGTTTGAAATAAAATAATGTCAGTTTCCTGGTGTCTAGTGGTCCCCACCCCAGCACTTAACCCAAACCCTGTTAGAAATCGAAATAGATCTGTTTCCCTTGTAGTCTTAGTGGCCCCCACCCGGCAGTGACACCCCGACCATCCAAATTTCTTCCCAAAATGGAGCGCGACCAGCTCAGCCTTCCTCTCACCACCATGGCTGGCCACCGCTCCATTCTGGGAAAAATTTTGGATAGGAATGTCCATGTTGAGGCCACTAGACTATCAGGGAAACAGATATTTTGATTTCTAACGGGGTCAGGATATGCTGGGGGTAGGGACCACTAGACTACCAGGGAACTGACTGTGTTTTTTTCAAACGGGGTCAAGATCATGCTGGGGGTGGGATCACTAGACTACCAGGAAATGGATATGTTTATTTTAAAAAGGGGTCGGGATGCATGCTGGGGAGGTGGGGGACCACTAGACTATCAGGGAAATGGATCCTTGTTTATTTTAAACGGGGTAGGGATATAAGCTTGGGAGGTGGGGGACCACTAGACTACCAGGGCAATGGATCTATTTTTATTTTAGATGGGGTGGATACGTACTGGGGGGTGGGGGAAACCACTAGACTACCAGGGCAATGGATCTATTTTTTTTAGACGGGGTCAGGATATGTGCTGGGGATGAGGGGACCACTAGACTTACCAGGCAGTGGGTCAATTTTATTTTAGATGGGGGTTGGAATACATGCTGAGGGGTGGGGACCACTACATCACCATATCATTCCATGTTATTTGGTGCTACTGAGGGTCAAGGATCGTGATAGGAAGGGAGGGCTGACACCACAGCATTACCACCAGCTTTTTGCCAGCAGTATTTGGTGCTGCGCTACAGGTCATGTTAATGCCTGTAGTGCAGTGCAGTGCTATACTTTGGAATATGCCAGTGCACCAGCATTCAGGGCCCCTCTCCTAAGTCCCTCCCTTGCATACATTATAATTTAGCGTTGGCGCTAACACCTAGCACCGGCACTAAATGTCTTTTTCAATATAGCAGTTGGGGGCAAATTCAGCACTAGTCCAGTGCAACGGATTTGTGCCCCATGCTAACTTTTGAATATCTGGCCCACGGTGTCATACCCATGTCTGTGAAGTCCAAGTACAGTATTTTTTGAATGAGTTTGTAATTATTCTGTAGTGCTGTTCGTGAACGTTCTGATCACAAGGAGCACAGTGATGGTGCTAAAAAAAACACTTCAACAGACTCCTGCATAAGAAATAAGAAAAAATGGCAAACTTTTTAATCAGGTGATGAAATGCACAATGCAGAAATGTTAAGCAATAATTCAATACAGTGCAAACAGGTCAACGGTTTCCTGAAATATGTCTTGAAAAGCCCATAGACTACTTAAGGTGTCATGGTGCTCCTTGGCATCAAAACTTTGCCTAACAGCACTACACAATAAATATTCTGAATCACCAAGACACTTCAGAGCCTCACAGAACTGAAAGACTGTTGTAGACTACAGAGGCTTTTCCCTACTGAACCCCGATTTCACAGGCTAATGCTCAGAACAGCTCCTGGATAAAAACTGCCTCCAACTGCCCCCCGCCCACACACACACCGTATTGAGTTTAATCTTTGTGTTTTAATTTTAGCTCACTACCACCATTTAATGTCTGATGTGTTTGTTAGTGATGGTGAATGTTACTGCCTCTGGGTTCCTAGAGCTGTGTGCGTGACTGTAGTGTGCAAGGCATAGACTAATGGCACTTTAGTCTCTCACTAAATGCTTTTTTTATGTACATAGCTTTGTGTCCACAATAAATATGTGTTTCATTTCAGTTATGTCATTTTCTGTAGTAGGCAATTACATAAGCTGTGTCTGATTGCTATTGAACGAGTTCTGCCATGTATGCAAATACAGTTAGTTAATGAGCTGTACTGTAACTGCTTGCTAACAAACAGTCTGATTTATGTGTATTTTAATCAAAAACTGATGTGCATGTGTGACTAACTGCAGATGTGTTAACATGGAAGTTGGTCATTACCTTCTTGTCCACTTCAGCTAGCAGGCATATTTGCAATGGTATTGATGTCGTCCTGCTAATTAATGTTGTAATGCAGTTTGGTCTCATTCTGATGTCTTGATAAAGACATTTTCCTTAGATTCTTGTCAGAATTACTTATGATCTAGCAGTATTATTTGTGTGTTGCCTGATTGAACTATTGAGAATTTGGCTTATGGAAAGAGCCAAGACTGGGGAGATTTTTTTTGGAAGATGGATGTATAATGATCGGGGGGTAAATGAGGAATCAGAGCAAGCAATCGGGAACTTTTCTTTGGAGAGTGAAGGTATTGGAATTATTAAATGATGTGTGCTGTTAAATATTTGGTGCTCAAACCAACCAGGTTCAGAACAGTGTTGCTACACTCACGTTCACTGGATATTTCTCTTCTGTGATAACCATGAGTAAGGTAATGTATGTACTGGGGACTTCACCTGCATACTGCATCTATGGTGCAGCTAGGGCAGAGAGGAGTGGAGTGGATGAGGGGCAGGGAGTAGTTGGGAAGGGAGATGCTGGGCAGAGCAGGGGTGGGGAGGAGCAGGACAGAGCTGGGGATGATTGCAGAAAAGAGTGCAGTGCTGCGGTCAGTAGGGACAACATGGGTGGACTGTTTCTTGGCAGAAGGGGCCACTGTGATGCAATCCAACATGTTGTAAGGATGGAAGAAATGTCTCCTTTCTCAGTGAGCATTAAAGTGCTGCATGGCTCTGCCCACTGCAGCCCTAAAAGAGATCCACATGTGTGGCATGTCTTCAGTTGTTCTGGGTAAATGCAAAACCCCAGTCCTGATCAATGTAAAAGCAGCTGGGCAGATTTAGTGGCCCCCTTGTCTGAATATCCCATTCTGACTTTCAGTTTCCATCCTCCAGTCCAGATATTTTTAGTGTCCAGAACAAGCATAGACTGATCCAGAACAGCTGCCCTTTGTTTCACCCAAAAAGAATATCAGTGATGAGCACACTCTTGTTGTGAAATAATATGGTGACATTTTTTACCGTTGGCTTAGTTAATGCATTTGTCCCTAAGAGCCCTCATATCAGGACCTTTCCCCAACAATTACATAATATATGCAGCCACTGGCAGCATTCAGGACTCCCATGTAGCCCTGTTCTGTGATCTGTGCTATCCTGGGTCCAGTAAGGCACTTTCTAGAGACAAAGGGGCTTCCATGTCCCCCTTTTCACCCAGTAACCAGACTCTGATTTTGTTTGCTGCCCAGCAAAGGCAGCTGGGTGTGTCTGTACAGTGGGCAAAAGACTGGCACCATTTCCAGGTGCAGAAACAGTCAGACTGGGGAGATGAGACTGCATCTGCAGTCAGCTTCATTCCTGAAGCATCATCCTCCACCTCAAGTATCCACAGCTGCCAGGCACTACGTATCAATTTGTCAACCGGCAACATCATCTCCAATGGCATGCAGTCTGTAGAAGAATCCTCCAGAACAGCCACAAAGATTGGCTGCACTTGCTCTGCACTGGCCAATTCACCAATCACTTCCATCAAGCAGGAGACTGCAACAGACGCCATGTCCTCAGCCCCAGCAGTTTCCATCAGGTATGATCCTGAATCAGGTATGTCCATGGAACACGAAAAACAAATCTTATCTGTATTAGCAGTCATTGCTCCTGTCGGAGTTCCGAGTCCACGTGTTCCACCTCCTCCTCCATGGGTGGCCATTTTCCCACCCGGCAAGCAGCGGCCCCCCTACTGTAGAGTAGGGGAATTTTATTGGAGGAAGAGGGATGTCAAATACAAAACAAAACAGAAAATACTCAGTTATCCACTGAATTCATAGTCAAAAATAGGTACAGTAAAACATAACAAGTGGCAAAGAAAGGATTAACAATAAAAAAATAAACTGAAATGCAGAATAATAGAAACATACAGTATAAAAACCAAAGCTCCACTTAACATCCCAAAATACACCAGCATGAATGCCAAAGCATTGCCAGCTTTGACCTGGTAAGTTTCTTTTCATCAATATCATGAACAGTTCTCAAACAGATACCAACATTTCATAGCATAGCAGCTGAGGTCACCACCTGCTGCTGTAGTACCCTGCTACAGCAGGCTTGCCAAATATAATACTTCAGGACTGCAAATATAACCTGTAACATCCCAGTATGGTAGTGCTCCCATTATCTGGGATATAACCCCAAAGTTACTATGTCATACGACAGCTGTGTGAACCGTGGAGCATGCCATTCCAGACCAGAAAGCCCCAAATCGTACCACAAAGGACATTCAAAAATGATGTGTCTGCATTTCTAAAACAGTGAGGCACTCTGAATGTAAAAACAGTGATCTGCCACTGGTTTATGTTTATTATTATTATTCCAAAATCTCAGCTTTCCATGGAGGCTTAACAACAGCAAATCCATTTAAAGATCGGAATAAGAACATTATGTAACTGAGAGAGAGACACTGAATTGGAATGTAGGGGACAAAAGAGAAAAACCAAAACAGTTGCATACGCAGTTGCCATTATACTATTATACACAGATTTTCTAGAAAGTGCACTACTAACAGTATGGGGAACCTTCCATTTTAAAAGTTTCTGGAATATGGGCTAAACATAAGCAGGTACTACCCACGAGTAGAAACTGACAAAATCCACAAATTTTGTTCCATGAATATTTTGCAAAATTCAGGCATTTCACAAAATATTTTGTAGGTGAAAAATGCAAAATTCTGCTAGTGAAATGCGGAATTTTGCCCACAAATGGTGGAATTTTGCCATTCGTGGGTGAAATTTCACAGTTCATGGGTGAAATTCCACATTTCACTGGCAAAGTTCCACATCACACGGGCAAAATTTAGCATTTTGCACTGCAAAATATTTTGCAGATTGCGTGAAGTTCAAAAAGATTTTGCATGGCAAAATTCACGATTTCACTGGAATTTCTCCAGCAAAAATTACATTTTGCTGCATCTCTACCCACAAAGAGGAGATAAACCTAAAGCAATATTGAGGACAGGCCTGGGTACAAACTGACACCCAATCAACAATGGCAACTCTCCACATATGTGTTCCTGTCCCCCAAAATTTATACCAAAGGAATATACTATTGAAAAAAATAAAGGCTTAAGCATTCCAAATCCCCCTTCAGAAAGTGAATGGTATGTGATATTCTGTTTCACTGGGTAGAGACAATTGCCCCAAAGCACCCAGAAAAAAACACTGGGGCCCAGATATTCAAAAAGGTTGCGCCAGCGCAAGTCTGAAAATGTGCCATTCTGCGATATTCAGCAGGAGGCAGTTGCGCCACCGAAAACATGCTGAGCAACAGCGCAATGATAATGAAGGCATGCGCAACCGAAGGGGGAAGAACCATACACAAAGGGCGCAGTGTGATGTTCAAAGACTTGCGCAATGCGCAACAGTGGAGCAAGCGGAAGTTGCACCACAGCGGAAAAGAGCCAAAATAAAAATGAGCAAGGAAGAGGCGCAAGAACGCTACAGGGAAGCCACATGACGCAAGGGGAGAGACAGGCACAGGGAAACTGTGAGAAAGAGGGCAGGCCAGGGAAAACAAACTGCAGAAGAGGGGCACAGGGAAAGTGTGTACAGCCACACATCCCAGAGGACAGCACAGACAGGTGTACCCGGTGCAGGGGAGGTAGCAGTCAGGACAGCAGGGGGAACATAGTAACAGCTGCTGGGAGGGGAACGCAAGCCAGGGACATGGCCAGTGCCACCTTCCACATGGAGGCCGTAATGAGGGGGGTGAGAAGGCATGCGGCAAGGAGACGTGGCCGTGGAAGGGCCCGTTGGCGGTATGCCCCCAACAGGCAGTACCGAGCCCACACCAGCTTTGAGCTGTATACAGATACTGAGATTGTGGGCCAGTACCACCTGAACAGGGCAATACTGAGGCAGCTCTGTGAGCTGTGCAGTGATGTGATGCAGGCACCCATACGACGGAGTCATGCCCTGTCAGTGGAGACAAAGGTAACAGCCTGCATGTGCTTGCTCGCCACAGGTACTTTCCAGAGACCAACTGGGGACACCACAGGCATAACACAGTTGGCCGCATCACGCTTCCTCACCCAATTCCTCAGGGCACTGCTGCCACATGCTGCGGAGTACATCCATTTCCCCAGCACTGCGGCTGAGCGCACAGCAAACATTCAGGAGTTCTACAGGGTAGCACGTATGCCTGGCATGCTAGGGGCAATAGACTGCACCCATGTGGCCATACGCACACCACCTGGTGAGGAGAGGATGTCATACATGAACTGCAAGGGCTATTCCAGCATCAACTGCCAGGTGGTGTGCGATGCCAGTGGGCACATCATTAATGTCTGTGCCACGCACCGTGGGGGAGCACACGATTCATATATCTGGCACCAGTCAGCACTGTGCCACCGATTTGAGAGTGGGGACATCCCCACAGGACATCTAGTGGGTGAGTATGCAAACCAAATGGACATATCGCGGGCCTGGGGGGGCATGGCCAGAGGTGCCATGGGTGTGGCCCACAGGGCTTGGGGCAGGCCGAAGCTGAACACGAAACTAACCTCCACCCTCTGCACACAGGTGACAGTGGATACCCACTCCGTCCCTGGCTGCTCACACCCTACCAGCAGCTCACGACCCCATCGCAGCAATGCTACAATGAGGCACATGGCACCACATGCAATGTCATTGAGCCGGTGTTCAGGATGCTGAAGGCATGTTTCCGTTGCCTGGACACCTCTGGCAGTGCCCTGCAGTACAGCCCCTCAAAGGCCTGTGGGATATTCCTGGCCTGTTGCATCCTGCACAACATGGCCAAAGAATGTGGGATAGCCGTACAGGTTGAAGAGGGGGACAGCGATGGGGACGATGGGGACGCCGGTAACGATGGTGATGGGCAGTCCCCCCTTGGCCGATGGGACCCCCGACTGATCTGGCTGGCACAGCTGCACTGAAACACCATCACAGAGGAGCACTTCAGCCAACCTAGGTAAGTCATGGTGCCATGTGCAACCACCAGTGGGTAAGGCACAACCCACAAACATGCATGGAAACACACCAGGGGTGCATGCTGGCAAGGGATGTGGCAGCGCATAGAAGCACACACACACAACCAGGGATGGGTGAACATCAACAAACCCTCATGGACGGACACACACACATGTACACACACAATGCATCAAACGTGCACAGAGGGCAGGAGGAACACTGAGCCAGAACGCCAACCCTAGCAACACACATGTCCACAGGCCACCACATCCACTGTCTGTCCATGTGCATGTGTCAGATGCTGGGCACCATTGCACTTTGGTGTACAGCGCAATGCAGGCATCATCATGTACACGTACCTGTGGACAGCAGCCGGGAGGGTGTGCAGGTGGACTGCGTGTTCGCGTGCAGGGCTGGGCACCCACCCGAGCACTGCCCACAGAAACACACAATGCACACAGGGCAGCACCAGACAGTGCCCATGCTGGGAGACAGGTCAGTCTCACGGCACAGTGCCACGGCCACCTCGGATGCGTGGGCGGCTCCGCCGAGACCCACCAGCACTGGCAGGCTGACCACGGGCCTCATGGGGTGGCACCGATGGTCCCCCAGTGGTTCAACTGCACTAACGCGACTGTGCCCGCACAGGGGTCTGCAGCACACCGAACATGCCTGCACCAGGAGTGTTCGGGATGCCCACAGCTGAACCCGGCATCGAAAGGGTGAGTGTCGCATGACACCAGGAACGGGGAGTGGATAGCACACTGAGTGGCATGAGCGATGCATGGGCACCTGACTGTGTGCCCATTGTGGTCATGACAGCAATTAATGGCTGTGCAAGCCTGTCAATGGCAGCGGTCACATCCTCCTGCAAACGGTCCATCCGTGACAGGATCCTATCAGTGTCCCTGCTGCGACACTCCTCTGCCCGCTCCAGAGCCACACACAGTGCCTCCACAGACGTTGCAAGCCGTATCTGCTGCTGGACCAATGCCCGCAGTAGGTGGGTGTACTCATCAAAGAGGTTGTCTGCCTCCTCGGCATCCTGTCCCTCAGGGTGTGCAGGGACCTGATGTTCAGCACCCCTTGAGGGTGGGTACTGCACACCAGAACCAGGTATGGGTAAGTCCACAGGCGGTGCACAGATGCCACAGCTGAACCCTGAACCCCTAGTCCTGGTGGGTGACTGCTGCTGCTGCCCCTCCACCCGCTGTGCCCAAGGGATCAGTAGTGCCGCCGCTGTGGCCGCAACAGTCCCACTGTCCTGACCAGCCACCGGTGCTGCCCCACTGGTGCTGACAGGCACAGCCTGGGACTGTGCTGACACGCTGGCCCACACAGCGGCACCAGCCAGAGCCATGGGCATGAGCTGACCTGCTGTGTGTCCATTCCGTGGCACACACATGTCACTGCCCATGACGGTCGTGTCTTCATCACTGGTGCAGGTCTCTGCCCCAGCCACAGCCACAGCGTGCTGGCATCCTTGGATGCCAGAACACTGAGACACAGGAAGGGCTTCCCCCACACCTGTCTCAATGACATCAGTGTGGACAGCCAGGCGGCCCCACTGTCGCAATGCTCCACGTATACCTGTGGAGGTGGATGGTCCCTCCTCCAACTCCAGCTGACTGTCCCCAGTAGACAGGCCCACCACCGCTGACCCATGCAGACACTCAGGATCTGTAAGGGAAAGCAAAGTCGCATTACTGCGTGTGACCTACTCTGCCCCCCCCATAGACTGACCATGACTTACCATGCAGTGATGGGCCACCACCCGTCTGGAAGCCACCGCCCGGAACTCTCTCTATGGCACTGCAGTGCATGCTTGCAGCAAGCCTGTCCTCTGCTGGTGTGAGCTGCACCACCTCCGGCTGTCCCCCGCCTGTAGCAGCAGGTGCCGCCCTGATGGCAGCCACCTTCTCCTTCACCCTCCTCCTGTCAGTACCCATCTTCTTCTTACACTCCTGCACGGGGCGCTGGTAGATGCCATGCAGGTTCACAGCACGTGTCACCTCCTCCCATGCAGCAGCACGGGCCAGAGGGGTGCTCTGTCATCCACTGAGCAGTGGCTCCTGATCCAGGTACGCCTCAAAAAGTGCCTCGGTCTCGGCCTTCGTGAAATTGGGCCTCCTCTTCCACCCACCATCGTTGTCCTCCTCACCCAGAACTTGCTCGGTCATTATTCAGCCTGTAAGGATGTCAGTGGTTACCTGTGACTGTGCAGTCCACAGCATGTCCCTGAATCCACAGTCCACACTCCCACACAGCATGCAACTCACCAATAAACTGCAGTAACCGACTATGGCCACTGCAGCACTTTGTCGCACCTTTATAGCGCAATCCATGCAAATTAGGTGAGGAGCAACTTTAATTAGATGCAAATCGCGGTGCTGCGCCATTGAATGGCTGATCGGATGATTAGCATATGACAGCTGAATATCGCAATTTTGTGCTTTGCGCAATTGTGTTGAACGTGCTGAGACAATGGCGCAGTTCCGTGGCATGCGTAGTACACCTCACTGTGCATGCCCAGGCTGCTGATGCTGGCGTCTGCCATGCTGATGATGTGCTGTGCACGATAGTCAATGCAAGGCATGGCCACCATTGTGCCAGTGGCGCTATAGTGAAGGTCACTACATGGCGCTGTGACAATGGGCCTCCACAGGCGCAATGGCATAACTGCCCAATAGTCCGCTGTGGCGCTGGCAAACAGGCAACCAATCACGCTATACTCATAGTCGTCCAATGGCGCTCTGCGTGGCCTTGCACCAGAGACCCTTGACCCTGTGCCCGACCTTTGCCCCCTTGGCGCCATGCGTCAGGCATGGGTGCACCTCTATTGCGCTGTTCGGTAACAGCATGATAGGGAATGGCAGCGCTGTACTGCGCAGCATTTGCACGTGGGGTACCGCACTGCAGAGCACCATATTGCCTACTGTTGCAGTTGAGATGGCACGTAGAAGAGCACCACAATGGACTGCCATTGAGTTGGCCAACCTTGTGGCTATTGTGGAGCCACACCATGGGCCTCTGTTTGGTGAGGAGGCACTGGACAGGGCCAGGACCCAGGTCTGGCAGGAGGTGGCCACTGACCTGGAGGCGGCCACTGGACACAGTAGGACCATGGAGCAGTGCAGGCACTGCTATGGGGACCTCAGGAGGAGGGAGCCGGACCTTCTAGCCCATCTGCGGTTGCGTGCCAGGAGGGGCATGGTGCCACATCCAGGTGGGGGATCCGTCTACGCACTTGTATTGTCCATATGGGTAACAGTGTTGTATGTGTCCAGCACATAGGGTAGGGCTAGTCTAGGGTTGGCTGTGGCGGTGTTTACAGGGTGTGGGGTGGGTGGGTCTGGCTGGGTGGGTGGGCACACACATTGGGGCAGGGAGACTTTGCTTCGGGATTGTACTGATGTTCTTCTCTCCTTGTTTCCCCCACAGGCATGGATGAGCATCGCCGGATGAGGGAGGAGCACCGGAGGGAGGAGGACAGAGCATCCAGGTGGGATGGGGACCATCACCACCGACCTGACCGGCCCAATGAGGGTGAGTGCCATAACTCCATGATTACTATTGCATGCTGTGTAACAGGGTGGGTAGCGGGGGCATGGCCACCATCCATGGACACCACTGCCATGCACGCGACTTGTGACAGTCAGCACTGTCCAGTGGCACTGCATGTCTGGGAGTGCATCAGTGGTGGTCCATGCATGCACCAGGCATATGGCTGTGGCACTGCCTTCACACCGCATAGCTACGTTACTGTACAGCCATGGTGGTGCTGTGCAGGACATGGGCGGTGGGTGTGTGCAGTGGTCCACATGGCTGTGGCTGCCTGGGTGGGCAGGTCTTGTGGACACGGTCACTGTGGGTGGTCACACACCATCACAGGGGTGTGGCACATGGCTGTATGCCATGCACATGGGTGGGCTGCAGGGGGGGATGGACAGTCACACCTATTGACTCTGTTCCCTCGTCCTAGGTGACCAGAGGCTCCTGCAGATTCAGCAGTCCATCAATGAGCTGCTCCAGGTGGCCAAGGAGACTCTGCAGCTCCTCCAGGAAATCAACTGCCATGGGGTCAGGAGGAGAAGGAGGAGCAGGCATCAGCACCAGGAGGAGGAGGCCTGGGGCAGCCGTTAATGTCCCCATGCCCCGACTTCCACCTTCCCCCCTTTGACCCACCCTCACACCCCTTCTTCCGTCTCCCATATGTTCACCCCTGCCCCTTACCCACCCCCACCTTGTTTATGTCCCTCCCCCCCATATGTACATAGTTCTGTATATAGTTTTGTTTTATATGTTTCAATAGACATATTTTGATATGAATACTGTGGTGGTCTCTGATTTGCAGCAGGCTATAGGTGCAGTGGTGTGCATAGCATCTGGGTGGTGCAGTCATGGGTTTGTGTGCATGTCCATGGGGAAGTGACTATGGTGTGGGAGTAGCTATCAGTCAGTGTCTGTGGTGTGTGTGTGTTGTTCCCTGTGCAATGGATGACTGTGTGCAGTGGTCCATGGTGCATGCTCTTTGTCCATGGTGCCCCTGTCAACCCGTCCATGGACTGTGCAGCTGACACCCTTGCATGTCTGTGACCTGCAAGGTCTGCTGCCATGTCAGTGGTGGCTGTCCATGCAGGGCAGCCACTGTACCTGTCATAATGCTGAGTTGCCTCCTAGGGTTGGCTGTGACGGTGTTTACAGGGTGTGGGGTGGGTGGGTCTGGCTGGGTGGGTGGGCACACACATTGGGGCAGGAGGACTTTGCTTCAGGATTGTACTGATGTTCTTCTCTCCTTGTTTCCCCCACAGGCATGGACAAGCGTCGCCAGATGGTGTGGTGCATGTTTGCCTCAGGTGACACTGTGGCCTCAGCGGTTGTTGTCCCACCTCCATGCTGTGGCTTGTGTGTGTTGCAGGGGATGTGCACCACTGTCTGTGACTTGTGCTCCAGGCATATGATGGTGCCATATGGGTCCACAGTGCCTGCGCAGGGTGGCTGGCACTCCTGTGCCATGGAGGACTGCAGGCTGTGTGTACATGGTTTCCATGGGCCCACATTGGGGGCTTGGTTGCCACGCTACTGCATCCCTGTGTTATTGTCCCCTTGGGTATGGGTGGATGTTTGTCCCTGCACTGTGTTGCATCCAGTGTGGTGCATGCTTCCATGCACCACTGTGGGTGTCTGTGCTGGCTGTTGTGGCCAGTGGTGGGTCGGGTGTGTCACTGGACTACTGTGCAGGGTGCTGTATCACTGGTGGTGGTGTCAGGGGCACACCCTGTCCCATGTGGGATACCTCTTGTGCCGACGCATGGTCAATCTCTCAGCTGTGCCTCGGGGGATTGTGCGTGGTGGCATTGTGTCTGCCATTGTTGCATTGCTGTGTGCTGCCACCCACTGCTGGGTGCTCATGGTGGGGCTGCCTTGTATGGTTCTGTTGTGCACAAGGTTGCACTGTCACAGTGGGGGTGGTGATATGCATGGGGTTTCCTGCTATGGTGGTCACTGCTCATGGGGGGTGTCTGGGGGTCACGGTGCAGGGTGTGCTGTGCACTGGGGGGGATGGTGTGGCATGGGGTGGTCCGCCCTCCTTGTGTGGCAGTCTCAGCTTGCCAGTGGGTGTGATGTGGCACCATGGCCCGGCTGTGGGTTGTTTGCTTGTCTCCATGGGCCAGTGGTTATCCCAGCCCTTCCCCAGTTGTGCTGTGCTTGGGGTGTGGGGGCACGATGTCAGTTCTGCTGTGTGTTCCTGTGCCCATCTCTGGCATGGGTGGTGGGCCCCTACCTCCCTGGTTGTACAGTTACATTGCTCTGCAGCTGGGGGGCTCCCTGCTTGCGCTATGGCACCTCTGAACTGCTCAGCTGGACATCCCTTGTTGTGCCATAGCGCATATCTGCTCAGCTTCCCCTCCCTAGTTGCGCTATGGCACAGTTTGTGTGATTTTCAGATGTTGGCTGTAGGCGCAATTTGGCTTGCTCCTGTTTTGAATATCGCATCTGTTGCACATGGGCACAATGGACTTGTGCTTGCTCCTGCTATTGCGCACTTTTTGGGCACAGTTTGAATATCTGGGCCTGTATATCTAAGTCTCCAGCTGTGCTGGTGGGGGGGGGGACATAACTAGCATACAGGAATACTTGAATCGGCAGTGTTTTAATCAAAAGTACTCATTTTTGTTTGGAAATTTGTTCATTTTTCTGACCCATGAGAATCCTTTCTGCAGTCTGTATGGCCTTTTCCCAGTTAAGGAAGGCCAAATCCCCAGACCCAAACAGTATACCCAAAATCCACACTGAATCAGTTGTGAGCCTAATATGTGCAAAGGGACTCCTAGTGTACAGATGTGAGCCTGTTGGGAGTCCAATACTTTTATCAAAATTAATTTTAGAACCTGACATCTCTGTAAAGTCCTGTAAATGCTCCAAAATTTTATTTTATAAAGTGGTCTCATGCAGGATCAGTGTAATATCATTCACATCAGCCAAGACCTTCAACTGGAAGACTGAGTTTCTTAACCTGATACCAAAAACATCCAGGTCATCTAATATATGCTGAATAAATGGATAAATACTATAAACATGTAGGAGTGGGCTAAGTGGACAACCTTGCCACACTCCTCTCTATAACTTAATAGTGTCACCCAGCCAACCATTCAGAAATGGTTGTAATTTTGCCTGTTCATAAAAGGCTTTAATCCAAAGAATCAGTTTTTCAGGAATCCCATATCATTTCAAAGTTAAAAATAGATAGTCATGGGAAAGGTAATCAAATGCCTTTTCCTGATCCAAACATAAAATGAATCCTTCTTCAGTATCAGGTCGGGTCCCAAAGAAAATCTCAAGTAACAAAAGAAGATTATCCTGAATATGACAGTTAGGTATTGAGCAGCTTTGGACTTTGCTTATCAATTTATCAGAAACCCCAATATCAGTCAACATTAATATCAGAAAGTATTAAGACAGAAGATAGTAAAACAG
Organism: Neoceratodus forsteri; assembly: GCA_016271365.2. Taxonomy (NCBI): domain Eukaryota; kingdom Metazoa; phylum Chordata; order Ceratodontiformes; family Ceratodontidae; genus Neoceratodus; species Neoceratodus forsteri. The sequence goes on along the minus strand of CM028133.1, from coordinate 588,660,241 downwards.
AATCATTATGGATCAAAACAGAAACAGTAAGAAAATCATATATCCTAATAGATTTATGTTATAGACCCCCAAATAATGAAACTGAGATAGTAGAGGAGTTAAACTGCGAACTGGAAAGGGCATGTGAAATGGGATGCGTGGTCCTTTTGGGAGACTTAAACTTTTGTGATGTAAAACAGGATAATATGACAGCTGCAAAACCCAACAGCATTGCATTCATAAACACTACTGAAGAACTAGGATAAAACAACATATAACAGCCCCAACTAGAGAAGATAATATCCTAGATATAGTTCTAAGTACAAATGATATCAATATTACAAACTGCAATATTCATGCACCACTGGGAAATAGTTACCATAATATAGTATCCTTTCAACTCCAGGAATGCATCCTAATAAATAAAGGATGCAGAGAAATTTACAACCGTAACACGGCAAACCATGCAAAAATTCAAGAAGATCTCTTCAAGATAAACTGGGAAAAATAATTAAGTAATAAAATCACCCCAGTCATGTGTGATATAATTAAAAAGCATATCATAACAATATGCAATAAACATATCAAGAAAGTGAAAAAAATTCAACAGAGGGAAAAAAACAACATGACCCAATAAAGATGTTAAACCACTAATAAAGGAAAAATGTGGGCTGTATGATAAATATATTAGAAATAAAACGGAAGATAACTGGGGAACCTATTTAAAGCTCAAAAACAATATAAAAATAAGATTAAAAAAGCAAACAGAAAATGGAGATAAGACTAACACAAAATGCAAGCAAAGATAACATGAAAATTTTCTACAGCTATGTAAACTTACAGCAAAAACAAAATAACGGACTATGTACTATAATATCAAATGAACAACATGCTGATGATCCAAAACAAATAGCTGACATCTTTAACACATACTGTACTTTGGAGCTGTATTTACACCAAATGACCCTTATATGGGAGAAATAAATGGAAATGCTACAACAGTGTTGGAGAGCAGCATAGACTATCTCATTACAAAAAATTAAAGGACTAAAAAAGACAAATTCTGTAGGACCGAATAATATTTCATCAACCATGCTAATATTATTAGCACTTCAAATAGCCACTTCATTAAGACTACTGTTCTTAAGGGCCTTATCTAACAATGAAATCCCTGCTGACTGGAAGTCGGCCATAGTTGTCCTAATCCATAAAAAGGGAAGTATATCTGATTATACAAATTATAGACCTATTAGTCTGACCTCGGTGCCAGGGAAGATTATGGAGTCCATACTTAAGGCGATGATCAATCAGCATATAGATAAACATAATCTCAGAGATAGTGAACAACATGGATTCATGGCAGGCAGATACTGCATAACAAACCTGTTATGTTTTTATGAAAAAATATCACAGTCATTGAATACAGGTACATCCGTTGACTGTCTATTCTTGGACCTAGCTAAGGTTCTATGTAATAATGGTGATTGCGGAACAGTGATCACCATTTGGGCAAGTGTACATTGATGAAAATTAATTTTGGTGAGACACACTCACAGCAAACAGCAAGACGGCACCTGAGATCTATGGGTTTCTTTCTAATGCAGGAGGCTGTGTCCCCTGCACCCCCCTACTAAAGGATTCTCAGCTCCAGGGGGTGCATGTTGGGGGGGTGAAATGCTTAAAAAAAAGCAAGCCACCTGCTGGCAAAAAAAAAAATGCACCGCACCGGACCCCAACCCTGCACCCTGCACTTCCCAACCAACCACCCTCCCCACTACACTAATGGACCAGCTTGTCAGCTGCCTGCCACACCCCCTCCCACATATCTTCCCTTCCCTTCCTCTCCCCCCACCTTGCATGCCTGCACATAAATGCGCATGCGCTTCCTGTTGCCCTAACTCGCCCACCCAGGTATCTGGTCACTACCCTGCCAGGTAGCCCTGAACACAGGCACAGTAACTGAGTCACCATTTTGCTAAGCGCTCAGTTGTGGTTGCCGTGTTCACTGGATACCCCTAGCTAAGGCATTTGATAAAGTCCCACATAAGGCAATAATACAGAAATTGATAGACTTCCAGATGAACCATAGAATTATAAACTGGATTAGAGGTTGACTGAGGGGGTGGGATTCAGAGAGTCACCATCAGTGGTTACCAGTCTGATACAATACCTGTGATGAGCCGGGTCTCTCAGGGCTCAGTCCTTGGACCAATATTGTTTCAGTTGTTTATATCAGATATTGGTGAATAGACAACTAGTTGGCTAAGTAAATATGCCGATGACACTAAAATAGCAAGAGCAGTAAGCACATAAGAGATACAGACATACTCCAAAGGGACTTAGACAGGATATCTAACTGGATCAACATATAGGGGATAGGTTTCAACACAGACAAGTGTTGTGTCATGCATCTAGGATGACATAATAATAAAAGCACATACTATCTAAATGATGTACTGTTAAGAATAACAAAGGAAGAAAGATTTAGGAATAACGATAACAGACAAATTAACTTATGACACACACTGTAATGCTCAAATAGGCAAAGCTAAGAGGATATTATGGTCAATAAAAAGAAATGTTAACAGTAGAGATGAAAAGGTAATAATGCCACTATACAGATCTTATGTGAGACCACTGCTTGATTATGGCCGCAAGGCTTGGGGAGCAGCAAATAACGGGACTCTAGAAAAGATAGAAAAAATCCAAAAACAAGCAACTAAAATGATCCACAATATAAGAAACTTAACATATAATAAGGACTAAATAAACTAAACCTAATGTCATTGAACAATAGAAGGATAAGAGGGGACCTGCTGTTAGGTTATGATGTCATGCACAGTAATTATCTATTGAATTAATTACAATTGGATTTTAAAAATGACAACTTATGCACCAGGGCACATCTAGTACAGCTGAGACCCAAAAGGTTCAGAACGAACAGTACGGGGTCCTTCTTCACACAGAGAGTGGTTAACCCGTGGAACAAAACACCAATTGAAACAGTCATCATTAAGGACAAGACTCAGTTTAAAAGGAGACTAGACACATATATCTCAGAAGGCAACATTTTGACCTATTATGGGTAATGAGGCAGGAATGCGCATGGGCATACCACCTTCTGTGCTCCTTTCTCGTGAGTATGAACCTGAGTAGTATGAACCAACCAATCTTTCTGCTAATATCTTTCCCAGAATGTTAAAATCAGTATTAAGCAAGCTTATAGGCCACCAGTTCCGTACATCCTCTCTGTTCCCCTTCTTGTATAAAAAAATCAGCCACGCTAATGACATAGAGTCAGGTAAGGTATCATTGTCCAAAATAAAATTAAATAAGGTAACCAAAACTGGAGATAATTCTGAAAGAAACATTTTATAAAATTCTGTAGTTAAACCATCAGAACCCAGAGAAGTATTATTATGTAAAGACTGGATTTCAGCAACAACTTCAACCTCAGTAATCTCAAATGTTAAAACTGGGAAGTATCATGTATGGACAAATCCGGAACCAATAACTCTGAGGTAGTCCGAGTCCAGAGGCAAGTGTCGGCATACCTCAAAAGTCTGAGTAATGAATTCATCCATTACTGAGAGCATTCCAACAGTAGTGCATTGAAGACTCCCTGACAGACTTCATCATTCTGAGAATTTCTTTTTTTCTGTTCTCTATTGACAATCCTTAAATGGATCAAATGTTTGTTTTTTGCTTTGGGAGCCATTTTTTTTTCCCTGATGGAGGAATCATGACCTATTATATTAAATCCTAAACATATCGGGCAGGATTCTCAAAAGGGATGTGCCCAGCGCATCAGAGATCGCTGACGTATCCCCAACATGCACACTGGTGCGATTCTGGCAGGGGGCCAATGCATTACAGATGTGCCACATACCACCCATAATGATATGCAGTGCATCTGGAGGGGCTGTGAAGGGGAAGTGCTAATGCATATGGTGCACAGTCCCATTCACAGCCCGACCAGGAGGTGCATCTCCGGGGCAAGTCCAGAGATGTGCCTCCCAGAGATAAGTTTACAAGTAGACTTAAGTTGCTTGCCACTCACAAGGAGACTGCCATACTGCAGGCAGCAGCATGGCAGGCTTCCCACCCTGGCAGTCCAGTGTACACCCTCCTTGCCCACTTCCCTGTCAGATATGCCCAACAACACCCCTGGCAGCCTAGTAGATGCCCCCTCCCTGCCCGACACTCCTGATGTAAGCCGCACACTGGTGTGGCATGGTAATAACAACAGCTCCCCCCTCCCTGCCCGGTGTCCCCCGATGGAAGCCACACACAGCAGTGGTACTGATATGTATGTTGTACCTTGCCACATCTTGTCCGACACCCCGCAAGTATGCCGCACACAGTGGTGGTACAGATGCACTACCAGAACACCCCCCCCCAGATTCCAACCAGAGCGACATGTGGCCCCGTTGTCCAAGCCGGTCCTGGTGGTCCAGTGGACTCCCACCCACTCAGGCACCCAATGCCTACCCTGCTCTCACTGTCCCAGCATCTAGGGAATTTCAGCGGGCAGCTCAACCCACCCACATACGGCCATGGCTACCCACCAACAGAGCTGTCTGTGAATGACAGTTATTGTACAACTGTAAGCCCACTGGTGGACCCTGTTGACCAATGGGCTTACAGTGTGTACTGTACTCTGACATTCACAAAGTTGGAGCATTCCCTGGCGCATCTCCTGTGAATATCACAGTTGGTGCTCGGCACATCTCATTTGCACTGGGGCATCAGAGATGCACCAAGTGCAAGCCCTTTGTGAATCCTCCCCATCCTTTTTAACCAAAGCAATTTGTTCACTATACTCAGCCAGGAAGATATTAGGTTTGTAAATGAAACAGTGGAGGTGTTTTTGTAAGTTTAAATAAGTTAAATACCTGTATGTATCAGTTGCCTTATTTCCAGCTGATTTGAAAACAACTTTTAAAGTCCTTCTTAGATTCTTCCAACCAGTCAGTAATGGAATCATACATGCATAAGACTGACTTCTGAGCTGCGCACAAAGAAACTATACTGAGAACTATATGCTCGGCCGCCAACAGATCTGAGTTGAGACACCAAGAACCTTTTGTGCATGTTGGGGTGGTATCCCATTCAATATCAATGTGTACAGCTTGGTGATCAGAAAAAGAAGCAGCTAAAGTTTGAGCATCTGTCACTTTAAGAGAGGATGTTAAAAAGAAAAAAATCAATCCTTGTGGCATACATGCCTCTGAAATAAGTATTACCACCAGTCAAATGACACTCCCTATAGGCATCTTTGAGATTTGCTGTGGATAAAACGTGTTTAAGGCAGTTAGTGTCACAATATAATTTCTGAGTACACATACACCTATTTGCAAGGTGCAACCCACAGTTGAAGCCCCCCCCCCCACCAAATTATTAACCTGGAAGTGTGTAAAAAAGGTTGAACTACTTTAAAAAGAGCAGTTCTCTGTGTTTTAATCGGGGGATCATACAATGAAACCAAACAGAGTCTGATAGTGCCATACAGAATATCTAAAAGCAAAGCTCTACCAGGTTCTGTTTCCAATAATCTTGTGATTTTCAACTTGTTATTTCTAATTACAGACAGTATACCTACCTGTATGTCATCACAGGCATTATCACCAATGGACGAAAAGGTGGTCCCAAAATTACATAATTTACTGGCCTGCGAGATGTCATATTGTGTCTTAAGCCTGGTATCCTGCAAACAAATTATATCATCCTTGTGAAGCTTATTATTATTTTCAAAATAAACACCGGTTACATCAATGCTGAACACACTAATACAGGAGGCTGCAACTTACAAGTAAACAGTTCCAGTAACATACCATGCAATGACACAATACAGAGAAATACACAGTCTGAGGTTTAAACTTATAGGCATTTATACCGGGCAAATAAAATGTGAAGAACCCACATAACAGTAACTGGGTCTCCCAATGGGGGGGGGATGAGCTTAATGAGAGATAATTACTTCAGTGGTGGTAATTGGGACCCTGGGTAGGCCTGCAGGCCTGGGTGGGTGAGGGTGCTTAGGGTCTTTATGGGTCTCCATCCACAGGCTCTGTAGGCCCTGGGGAGGGGGTACTGTGACAATATTTGGAATAGAGAAATGGCCCCCAGATTCGTATGTAGCTGTCCATGGTTCCATTAGCAAAGTTGGGCAATCTTTCATATGTAGCCACCTGGGCCAGGTTTCCCAGCAGCTCAGTGCAGGTGGGTTATTCAGGGTAGCACCACATATGAGCGAATATTACTGAACGCATCAATATGAGCGACTCAATAATACCACTCACATGTAGACCGAGTAGGGAAAAAGAACACTACATAGTTAAAGTGAGTGTAGCACTGAGGGATAATCGCTACACTCATAAGAATAGAGGATAAAATGAAATATTTTTGGCCAAGCCCTGCTGAGCTGGCCGTGCAGTGTAGTGGCTTGAGCCACTACCTCTGGAGTGTGTGGTGCCGGGTTCGGGACCTGGTGTAGGTAACAGTTTTGCTTCCAGGGGAGCTTCTATTTTTTTCTAAGTCCACTCCACCTGGAGAAACAAAAGATCCATTTAGTTTCCGAGGACCACCACTGTTTGCGGTGGTCTCGGTAAATGTTAGTCTCCGTTTTGCTGTGGGCAGTTTGTGTGTCACTCTATGTGTCGAAGTGTAGTTCCAACAATTTTGGGAGGTAATTACATAGTTTTTTAGGAAATATAGCAGCCTATTTGGCATTGTCAGGTGGGTGCTGTATGCCAGAAGATTTGTAGGAGAAGATGGTGTGAACACTTTGGAAGGTGATGCCGCCTAGAGGAGGGGGCCGGTGGTTGAGAATGGGGGCGAGATCAGGTATAACAGTTAAAGGTATTAATCTGGGCCAGGTAGTGATGGAGTTGCTTCTTAAAAGGACCAATTTTGCAGATGTCGGTGAGGGAGTCAGGAAGTTCATTTAGCCATTTGAGACCTCTATAGCCTAAGGACCTTTGTGCTGGGAGGTGTATCTAAACGGGATAAGGAGAGAGTTTTTGACCATACTCCTAGTATGCTGTGTGGTCTGGATAGTTTGGAAGTGTTTGTTAATCACGGTAGGTGTTAGACCCAGCAGGGCATTTTTTCCCCATGACACAAACATGGTATTTTATCCTGCTCTGTAAGGGGATCCACTCTGTCTGAGAGTAGAGGCTGCATGTGAGCTGTTCTGTCAACTCCAAGGGCTAGTCTGCAGGCTTTGTTAAGAGCAGTTTTAATTCTGTGTAGTGCTGTATCAAAGGCAGCACTGTAGATTAGCAGCCCATAGTCCATTACTGACAGGACTGAGCTGCTAATGGCCAGCTTCAGTGCATTAGGGGTCATGGCTTTCCTATGTCTGTACAGTATGCTTAGTTTAACATTAGTGGCTTTAACAATGTGATCAAATACTTGAATGAGCTGACTTGCCTTAGCCTCACCCCTTCCTTGCTAAGGCTAGACAGAGGGCCTACCTTCTCTTTAGTGTGTGTAGAGGTAAACAGCATGCCCTTTGCTGTTTTGTAATTCAGTAGTAGATTGTTTTTTTGCAACCAGTGTTCCAGTTTTATGAAGCTGTTTTGGAGCTCTTCAGTGACTTGAGCTACTTGCTGATTGCTGAAGAAAATGACAGCATCATCTGCGTAGAGCAACATTCTTGATGGGCAAATTTGGGGCAGTGTGTTAATAAACACACTAAAGCGAAGTGGTCCAAGGATGGATCCTTGGGGGACTTTGAGGGAGACTGCTCTTACATCAGAGTGGATCCCATTTATTTTTATGCTTTGAGTTCTATGGGGAGAGGTAGCTCTCGAACTAGGTTACTGTTTCAGTGGACAGGCCCAGTGCCATGAATTTGGCCAGAAGGATTTTGTGGTTTACTGTGTCAAAAACTTTAGTGAGGTCAATGAAGACTGACCCCACAAGCCTTTTCTTGTCAAGTTCCTTGTAAATGTAACTTGTAAACTCTGTGAGGGCTGTTGTAGTACTGTGGGCTCTTCGGAACCCATGCTGCTCCTGGCATTGTTTATCATATTTTTGGAGGTGGTCTGTTAGTTGTTCAGCCACTATACACTCAAGAGCCTTTGACGGGGGTAATATTGAGATAGGGTGATAGTTTGAGTGATTCATGCGGTCACTGTTCTTGTGGACTGTGATGACACGTGAGACTTTCCATTTGGATGGGAATGTCGATGTCCTGAGTGACAGATTGAATATTTTGGTGATGGGCTGGGCATTCTCATCTAATGTGAGTGCAATGATCTTCATATCCAGTGTATCCCCTCCAACTCTGGTTTTGGCCAGTACCTGTTTTATGTATTTGTTTGCTTCTGTGGCTGAAACCTGTTCGAAATAGAAAAGTGGTTGGCCAGTTTTTGATTGCGAGGGGTGGGCTTGAGTGTGCTGCATTTCAGAATCCTATGCTGATAGGTAGTCCGGGAGTAGGATGGAACTAAGGTCAGTGAAAGCTACATTGAAACTGTCAGCAGTCTCTTTAGGATTCTGTGTGGTGGTGTTACCAGTGGTCATCGGGTCAGGTGCTGTTTTGACTTCCTTCCCTAGGAGGTTCTTTAGAGCACCCAAAAAGTGTTTCCCATTTCCCCATGACTTTTTAAGATGCTATTTAAAGAAGCTGGCCTTTGTTTCTTTTATTGCTTTGGTGCAGCTATTTCTGGCAGCTATGTAGTTGATGGTATCCTGTGGTAGGCCTGTGGCTTTTGCTCTGTACCAGAGGTTGTCTCTGGCTTTCATGAGCTCACAAAGTGGGCCTGTAAGTCTGTGATTGTTTGTCCCCTTCTGCTTACGGCATCTGAGAAGTGTGTAAATGTTACATGCATTTGTGAAGGTGGAGATGAAATACTCCAGGACTGCAATGACATCTGCTGTATTGTCAAGGGAGGACTAGTCGATCATACGGAGATACTGTTTGAGGGTTTCATGGTGGCCTTTCCTGACTGTCCGATTTATTGCCAGGCAAAGGGTCCATTTTAAGTTTTTATTGGTCCAGGTGCAAACAACAGGGGAGTGGTCACTAACAGTATCAGGTAGGATTGATACATCTGTGATCCTCTTTGGGTGGTTGGAGAGTACCCAGTCGATTAGGGTACTGTTGCCAGTCTTATAGTTTGTTCTGGTAGCCTGGGTCACCATTTGTGTCAGATATAGACCAGAGAGTAAATCTTTCTGTGGAGTGGAGTTATGTGCCAGCCAATTAATATACAGTATAAGGAGTTAGGATATGTTACAAAAGTGCGACATGCACAAGAATATTAAAATGTGGAGTGAATGGCACCAGTATAAAAAAAGAGGTCATTTAGAAAAAGGCTTGAGAAGTCCCAGGCTCTGACTGGCTGATAGCCATCGCAAGGTGGGTGTCTATCAGACAAAAGAGCCCAGGTATTAAAAGTGCCAGTCCCAAACCAACCTGATTACTAAAAGCAAAGTACCACTTAGAATTTTGAAAATTGACCCGCTGTCATTTTTTTCTCTCGCTTAGTGGATAAGTTGTCAACCAGCCAAGCCTCTGACTGCACTTTCAGCTTCCTACATAGTTTCCTCAGTCATCACATGATTCTCCGCTCTTGCCATAGTAAACACATTGGGGAAAAAACTAGAAAGTTGCTGTCTCGATTTACAACTGGATTCTCAGCTCCCCACTCTTGCTATAGTAAACATACTGGGGAAAAAAGCAAAAAGCAAAGAAACAACAAAGCAGCAGTTAGTCTGATTGGCTTCTTAGAGGGCGAGCCATCAGCTGCCAAGACTGAAGGGTTTGCAATATTTGTGCCAAGAACCCCCCACCCCCCTCGTGACTCGGTCTCACTTATATACATCGAAAAAAAAAAATACCATACACTGCTACATGTGAAAACTGCACATTCAGCTGACATTTCCTTCCTCTACTGTTTCACTGCCCAACTCCATCTCGAGCAGACACATCCCCTGATGCCGATGCACCGCGACATATATAGAAGCACTACACAAGTTACCGAAAACGGCTGTCTCATGTGTTACCTTGTTAGCATCACAAATTTAAAATGTAAGAAGCTCAGCTGTAATCCATTAAAAATAAAACATTTAAAGTATTGCAGTGCCACATCATACCCCATGCTACACATTTCTTCCTTTTAGGTTGCAGCATGCACCTAACAGACACAAGTTTCGAGGAGCTAAAAAAAAAGAGTCTTGCATGTAGGGCAGAAAACAAGGATGGAAAGAGAGACTACTGGGGGGGGGGATCTTTACAAAAAATGTCTTGTTCCACAGGAAGTGCTGCAGGGGAAGGGTGGATAACTATAAGAGAATGGTTCACTGGGAGAGGGCAGAAACAGCTGATGGAATGGCACAGAAAGGGAGTGACAACTTTACAAGACAAAGACTGAAACTTCATTCTTACTCTATTTTTAAATTTTGCTTTAATTTTTTTTAATCTTACATAAAAGAGCCACAGGTATCCCATTTTCTAAGCGCAATAATACCCTCCAGGGTGGGCAGTATTGGGCAATACCAGACCTTCCAGGGGCTATAAGGCCCTCTGCCTGTGATGTCAGGCCTTGTTATGTCCCTGGGTGGTCCAATATTACCCAATACCTCCCACCCTGTTGGGTATTATTGCTTATTTAAATGGGTATACTGTTAGCACTGTGACTGAATATTGGTGCCGCAATTAGGGTGCTGCAACAAGGGTAACAGTGACACGGGTGATCCTGGTTTTACACTGCCTCTCTCTGATGCCGTTCTTTGAGCCCACACAATTTCTGCCCCCTCCTGAGCATGCCTACCCTGGAGGAGGTTATGTATTTGTTTTGGGGGTGCGAGGCTTTCCCCCCACAAAAGCTGACTGTTTCCCAGGAAGGTGCTTTGGTGCTGTAACTCTGGGAGATGTCATGCCTGGTGCTGTAATACCGGGTGGCATGTTGCCTGCACCATAATCAGGCTTGGCAACATGATTGTCACACCGGCATGGGTAACCCTACAGTCCCTCCAACTGTACCATTTTTGAGAGTACAATATCACATTTCTAATACTGGTACTGGATCCTGCCTAGTTCATACCATGTACCGAATTTTTGCCCGCCTCCTGAAATACTTTAATTTTCCCCAAAAATCTTTATTCTGTGTGTCTGCTCAGTCAGTTGCCATGAGTGTCACTATAGTCCAAGGGGAGCATCCGACAGTTCCGATGGAAACCACAAGTTTGACATGATTGTCACGGCTGGCAGAGGGCTCGATGCTGTGTGACCACCCCCCCACACCAGAAGCAGCTGAGAGTGCTGCAGCCTTTCTCATGACACTTCTGACTTGGTGGGACTAGTGCCTGTCAGTCAGGAGATACTCCTCCAATTGGATCAAAGTGTTGTCTTGCTCCAGACTCTGCCAAGCCACGAGCGCAGTGTGGCAATTATTTTACACTGGCACAGTCATCCCTGTTTGTCTGGATGTCGGACCACATCTCCTCAATCCTGCGCTTTTCTGTAAAGTCTGCAGGCTGGGGTGGGTGACTGTTGAGTGACTGATCGGGTGGAGAGGAGAGACGCGGACCATCCCCTGGCCCCTCAACACTAGCTGTGGCAAGTGCTGCACTTGAGAGAGCCCAGTGGTAACAAAATAACAGTGAGACACAGCAGCTGCATTTAGAGGCATGCAATCAGAACTCTTCCATGATACAAAATGTCCCAACTTGATTGTCTGAGAATCCTAACGGAGTCAGAGTGACAGGGGTAACTGACAATGGATGTCATGACTGTCTGCATTTAACATGTCTGCGATGTCCAGTTATCCATGTGTCATTGCAATCTGAGGTAATTTCGTGCCATGCACACAGTTCTAGTCTGTGGAGTACTAGTTGATTAAAACTGCGGGTTTTAGACCAAATAAGCCATCTGGCAATCTAAACTTAGTGTCCTTTGATTTGACAAGAGTCCCCCGCCCCGCAACACAGAAGTGTACCTATTTTGATCTGTCAAATGTTGGAGGGTCTGAACCTTTAAAACGTAGTTAGTACAGTTTGATAACCCTTTTTTGTTGAACCATATGGCCAGTCACAATATGTCTCTCTCCAAATTGTAGAGTAGAAAGAGAAACTACTTGCTTGTTTACAGTTTCCTGGTTTCCCAGAGGGAAGTGGAGTGTACACTTCCATCTTCAGTCTTATTTCAGTGTTATTTCAGTCCAGACTGACAAAGCACTGCTTTTCATCAGTGCACTGTTAATACACTGCACTGACTTTCTGCTACACTGTTGTACCACTGCTCAATCTTTCTTATGTTTTGATGCAGACTGTAAGAGCACTGCAAATAATTATTAGATTTTTATGCACACTTCTTTAGCACTGTATTTCCTTCACTAATTTTTGCTGCACACTGCAGTAGCACTGCTCAATCTTTCTTATTTTTTGATGCAGACAGTAAGAGCACTGCAAATAATTATTAGATTTTCATGCACACTTCTTTAGCACTGTATTTCCTTCACAAATTTTTGCTGCACACTGCAGTAGTACTGGCAACACTTTGTAATTTTTATCACACTTCTTTAGCACTGCATTGTCTCAGCAATCTGGTTACCATTACTGAATTTGTCACAATGGCATTACAGTGGTATAGCAATAGCAATACTGTGGTCAGCTGAAAAATCCACAATAGTACTACCCAGTGGTACTCTGGTATCACAGTGGTAGGTGATATATAGATTTTCCTCTGTGCATTGGTAGTGCACTGGCAGAATGGTATCCCTATGGCATTTCTTACCATTTTCTCTGTCTCTCACACATACACCGGTAATACAATAGTATCACAAAAGTTTGAGATTTTTGTTGGCTCCCACAAATTCTGGTACACTGGTAGCACAATGGTACTGCATTATTTTGACGTTTCAGTATTTGGTACCTCTCACAGCAACCCTAGACTCATGTGGCAGCACAGTGGTACCAGTATTAATCTCATCATACTCTGTACTCTAACACATTGTTAAGATAAATTACATTATCAACCTCATGGAGAACAGCTCTCAATTCCATATTTGCATTTGTTCACTTGTCTTTATCTTACTGGTAATGGACTGTTATTGTTCACATAGACCAGAACATTCAAAGAGCATTTACGACTGCTAAATGGGTAAGTGACTCTCAAACAACACTTTGCACCCCAAAAACAGGGTAGAATCACAAAATGATATCTTGAATAGCATAATTAGTGAGTCTCTGACCAGTTGGTAAATGGTTGTAAAAGATGTTGCCTCCCTAAACCAGGTAGTATCACCTCTGCCTCCTACCACTGCCCCTTTAAGCTCCCACCATCAGTAATATCACACTTCCCTTGGTGTTCAGTGGTGCTGCTGTCCATTCCATACATTGGAAACTGCCAGTAACTACCTGCCCACCCAGTCCCACCGCTTGCACCATTCATGGCCCCCACCATATGTTTACGCACTCTCCCCACAGTGGCAATTGGCACAGACACTCTGCTAACCTCTGTGACCAACTGAGGACAGAATGCCAATTTTGCGCTCATGTGCCTACCGTATAAACAGCTGTGTACAGTTAGCACATGATTGTGAACTATCATCCATTTTGTGCCTGATCAAGGAGCTGAGAGGATGGTCTGTGCCAAATGTGGAAGGGTGTCAAATATATAGTAAGGCTGGGGACCAGAGGGTAGTATTTGCTGTAAGAACCAACTGGGTCATGGTGGGGACTTTGGATATACAGGGGGCAAGGACTTTCACTCAACACACCACTGCTCACTCTATCAGGCCCTGGGCTGGCTTCCCCCATCAGTCCAACAGACCTATCTCCTGGCCATCACAGTCAATAAGGCCATCCAAAACCGAGCTACCTCTTCGCAATCCCACCTTCTTTGGCCAAAAGTGTTTGTTCTAGAGCTCTGCCTCACTGCTGGCCCCATGCTTGAGTGCCCCCTAGTCTCCACTGTATGGGTAAATGTGCATTCTCATCTGCAGCCCCTTTCCTTTGGAATAACCTGCCCACTCCACTTAAGCACCACTGACTCTCCAGGACTCTTTCACTCTCTCCTTGGATCTCACCTTCTGTCCTCCACTACTTGCTCCTGCCCTCCCAACTTATTATCATGCCTCTACTTCCCTTCCCTCCCCTCCTTTTCCTTCTTGGTCCATACCTACACTGCCATGATGCACTTTTTCCTTTACTCATCTCAGATCATGCCTAATTTGTATTACAACTTGGCTACTACTGTACCTGCTATGGTCATAAATGTTATTTATCCATTGTGCTGCAAGTTTATATATACTGTATCTTCATATAAAAATCCTATATATTTTTACTACTATCTATTGTATGCCTTGTCCCAGCCTCCTTTGTACTTGCTTTTATTCCTGTGCCATCCTCAATGGCCCAGGTCATGCCTGAAAATGGTTCTCGGACCAGTGCACCTACTGAGTAAACAAATGAATGAGTAAATAAGTAAATGGAAACCACTGAACATCAGGGATAGTAACAATCTACTGTATACCTGAGGGGTGATTGTAGGATGGGGTAGGACTGGAGAACAGGTAAATTAAGAACCTGGACCTATGGGATAATTAGGGGAGGGGGCCCAATGGAGACTGTTTCCCAGGAGGGCTCTTTGGTGGTGTAACTCCCAGGATACATTTTGTCTGGTGCTGTAATGTGGCCTGTGCTGTAGTCGGCATCAGCAATATGGCTGTCACACCAGTATGGGTGAACTCTTTCTCCACACCCTCCTGAGTGTCAACCCTATAACAGGTTTTGGTGGCATCTCTGAAAGACATACCTTCCCATTCAGTTCTTCTGCACTTCATTATGAAGACACTGAAGAGGCTCACCCTAGTGCTGAGCCCCACCCTGCACCATGCCTTTAACCAACTGTTGAAAGCCGTGTGGAGAGTCCTATCTTCTCCCAAGATGTATATAGGCAACCTTTTGACAAAAGCCACCATGCATGCTTGAGGACCCTCCCACTATCCCTGAAATTTCCCTGCACTACCCCTTCTCCGTCCCTTGCTAGGTCATTTGTCCCCAAGTGGACAATGACATCTAGCTCCCTCTCATCTCCTGTTGCCTAATGATCCACTGTATCTGCTCTCATCTCTCCAAGCCAAAGCACCTCTCAGGTATTTCACCTCCCCTCTCCTTTACCCCACCCTGTTCACAAGTCTATCCCCCTAATTAAGTCCTCCACCAGCAGTTGCTTCCTACTCAGCTGGAGGCCTCTTCCTCCCTCCTTGTAACTGTGAAATGGTCCATGGACAGTGCTTTCCTTGGGGAAGGTTTCTCCAGGGGCCAAAATGGTGGGTCAGCTGCAGGGAGAGTGGTTGGCTGGGCAGGGCCCATTTCAGATGCAGGGAGAGTGGTTAGTAAACAAAGCAGGTGAACTGAAACTCTGACAAACAAACCGGCACAGGGGCAGAAAATGCAAGCCCCATAGGAAAAGAGCACAGTGAGGGCTACAATAGATCATTTACTGGAGAAGTCTCAGGTCAGGGAACTACAGCTGAAGAGGACATAGAGAACAGGTAGGCATCAGAAAATGATGCATGGGGACAGCGGACAGACATGGACTCATGAAGGCATGCATGGGAACTATGGATGCCAATGCTGGGGGTTGCAAAGGCCAGCTTAGGTAGGTGGACACTGACCTGTAGGTAGAGTGCACAACACACAGGGACCCCTGTATCCCTGCTTGCTGGACAGCAGGGAAGTGTACCATGGAGCATAGCCCCACTGCAGCACAGTAGCTGATAGGGACACAGGACACTGTGGACACAGAACTTGAATCTTGACCATGGTGCACAGCACAGCCTTGAAGCACTGGGACTGTGGGCAGACAGTGGCACTCACAGTACTGGTACAAAGCCACCCACAGACAAGTAGCAGCTGCAGTAGGTGTGGCCCATGGAGTGTGATGTGCAAGCAGAAGTGCAATCACACCCGCATGCCTGAGTTGGAACCAAAGCCGGTCATGTTGCACAGTCCTCTGGCACAATGGAGGACAGCATGGAAGCCATGGAGGGGCCAGGGTGCTCAACTGCAACCCCAACAACATGGACAATGTGTGAGGTGGTACCATCCAGGAAGAGAAAGTCCAAGCTAAATGTGAATGGCTACCTCCTGGTCCATGAATGGACCTGCAATGAGACAGTGTACTGTTTTTTTAACATATCATATTTTTCACCTGCTGCGGCATACACTCCAGCTTGGGGCATCCAGCAACCAGCTCCACCCACCTGGAGAGCTGGGTAGCTCAAACTGCACCCAGGAGGATCAGGGATGGCCATCATGCCATATTGCTGGAGGGCTCCCCCTCTGCCTCTACCAGCCATGACAGCCCCGGACCCTCCTCAACAGGACTCCACCAAAGTCCTTTGGGTGGCTCAGAGCATAGCCATCAAGCTGCAGGGTCATGCCCAGCCATTTTCCTTTGATTGGCCCCAGTAGCACGGACATGCAATGACGTCCAGGAGCAACGTACCAACATCTGCCGTGCTCCCCATAGTGTCAATGACACTAGTAGTGCCCCTGGGCATCCCCAGGGGGCTGCTACAGCACAGTGAAATTCCCCAGCCCACCCTAGGACTGGGAAAGCAGTCTATGGATGTTCAATCCCAGTCCTCCCCTGCCGACCCACGATGGCCTAGGCACAATCCTGAACCCAGGTCACTGCCGTGGCACAAGGTATGGCATCCAGCGCCTCAACCCTCAGCACCACCGGGACAGCCTGAGACAGTGTAACGGCGCTGCCAGCACCATAAGTCCAAGTCCTGCCTCGGCCAGTGGCCAGCACCACCTAAAGAAAAATAATGAGCACAGTCATGCTCTGGAGGTGACAGATTCTCTACCAGTACAGGTGTTGGCTGGCATCAAGTAGAAGGCACACAGCCCCATGGCTAGCCCCGCATAGCTACTGCAGAATGAGGCAACTGCAATGACCACTGAGCTGTGGCAACAGTTGCCAAGCAAGAGGGCCCTGCTGCAGACTGTGAACAGGACCCACCGCAAGGACCTCTCACCAGAACCAGTGACACTGGCTGACCGCACTATCCCCAAGCAGCTACAGACGGTGACTGGATGGCCATGGTACAGCAGGATCACTGGCAGCACCATCCACCAGGTCCTTCTATTCACCACAGAGGACAACATCAGGGACCTGGCACAGACACCCTTCTGGATGATGGATGGTATGTTCAAGACTGTGCCACACCAGTTCACTCATTGTACACCATCTATGCACCCATGGGGATGGGGCCAAACGACCTCATTATGTCATTGGTGTATACACTGATGATGACAAAGAGCCTGCAATGTTACTGCACCTTGTTCCAGGAGCTGAATAAATATGCCAGTATACAGTCCTGCACCCTCAAACCACCTACGATCATCACTGACTTTGAGCAGGCTGTGGTCAATGCCTGTAAGATGAAATTTCCACAAGCCATAAACAAGGGGTGCCTGTTCCACTTTGGGCAGATTGTGTGGCGGAAGGTCCAGAGCTTTGGCCTTGCACCACAATACAGAAGTGACCCAGACTTCAGCCTGAAGATCCATGAACTCATGGCCCTCGCCCATCTCCTGGCACAGGACATTCCAGCAGCATTCAGCCTCCTGAAGTCAACCATTCCACCCAATGCCACCACATTCTTCTATTGTTTCGAGCAGACACATGTACTGGGCAGGATATGGCTGTACAGTAGGGTGACCAAGGTGCCCACGAGATACGACCCCATGTTCCCACTCAGCTGTGGTTGGTTGCAGATCTCAACGAGTGAGGTATACTGTGGACCTAAAGCAATGTCGAGACCTGGCACTGCCATCTTCACGCACTGCACGGGAAGGTGCATGTAGGGGTCATGACAATGCTAGCAGAACTCCACAGGGAACAGCACTGGACCTATGTCACCAGGAAAGGCATTTGTTGTGGACTGCCATGGACACCACCCAAGAAGAGCTATGACGAGTGGATAAGGATGGTACTACCATCCAAGGACAAGGGCAAGCTGCTGAAGTTCCTCTGTGGCATGGCACCCAACACCACCCTGTAGGGTTTCCATGGTGACTTGGCACCTGACAGTTGTACACTCACAGTACACATCATGCACAGCCACCAGGTTGCCACTGTGGCCCCCTACTGTTGAATAAAGTTTCACCCCCACATTTAACATGCACCCCAACCTGGTGGTGATGTCTCATCACAACACTGCTGGGTATCGCCAAGCAGCCCACTGCACACTGCCACATCTGCACTGTGTGTCGCATGTCGCACAGGCCTGACTCTGTGTGAGTCCCCCCAAAATCCTTTCAGCTGTTCATGTTTGTCACACGTTGCACAGGTCTGAAGCTGTGTGAGTGCCCACCAATCCTTCCAGCTGTGCAACTGTGTGGTAACAGCATTCCCGCAATGGGTCCTTGTGGAACCCCCCACAACACACCTGGCAGCCTTCATGCCACAGTGGGCTCCTGTGGCACAGGCCCCTCCCAAACACCTCCAGACTTTTTTCTGTGTGGTTACTGCAGGCCCATAGTGGGCTAGTATGAAACAGCCACATGCACACATTGCACGATTGGTGCGATGGCATGCTGCTCTGTGTCCTGGCATCCACATGTAGTGTTGCTGTGGATCATTTCCTGGTGCAGCTATCCATGTTCTCGCTGTGCCACTCTGCTGTGTGCCTGCAGTGTCATGCGTGCACCGACTAACAGGCATGGTATTCCAATTCCTTCATGCATGCCCAGCTGGCTGGCTGTCAGCTGACATAATCATGCATGCAGGGATGCACGGACAATCCGCCATGCTGCCTGGGATGGCTGGTCAACACACTGGGGCATGCATGGCTATTTGTTTCATCCCTGTCCCATGGATGGTGAGACAGTCATCCTTACCAGGGGGTCTGTGATCAGGTCAGTGTGTCCTCGGAGGGTGCACCACATAGCGGGTGGGTGTTTTCACATCGTCCATGCTGTTCAGTAGTGTCTCAGGTCCTGGGATGGGTGGCGTAGGTTGGGATCACGTGCTTCATGTGTTTGTGGAAAATCCACTCAACAGCTGCACAGCATCCCGACCTCCTCTGGCCTGACAGTGTGTCAGGCGCTTTCTAGGTCAGGCTACTGTGTGTTGGGCTGCTGGGGATGTTGGGTTGTTGTGTGTGGGATGCAGCATGTCAGACTAATAAGCGTTGGGATTATAAAAGGGTACCTAGCAGGGCAGAGTTTTCTATGTGCAAGCAGAGTGGTCAGTGGTGGGATGGGCAACTGGTATCTGGGCAAGATGGGTAGTCTGGGTGGGTCCAGCTGCAGAAAGAGTTGTTATCTAGAGGGTGCTGGTACAGCTCTAAGGAGGGTGCTTTGTTTGGTGAGACTGGGAGGTTGGTCCAGCTGCAGGGAGGTGGTCTACTGAGGTTGGGAGGCAGGTCTTGGGGGTTCCATCTGCAGGGGGATCATGTCTGAGGGTAGGAAGGATGGCCTGGAGCAGCCAGCTACAGGGTGAGTGATAGTTGATGGGGAGAGGCTGACTTGGGGCTTGTAGGGTGGACTAGCTGCAGGCAAGGTACACAACTTGGGAGAGGTCTATTGGGATGTTGATATTGTTGTCCAGCTGGGTGGTCATCTGGGCAGGGGGTGTTCAAGATGTGAGTGGTCATGGGGGGTGCAGGCCCAAAGGGCTGTACTTGAGAACCCTCACTGAAGTCAAATACTAAATTTAGTATTAAAGCATTCATTAATTTGCCTTCAAAGACTGATTTTAGTCATTTTTAATAATCTTTAATAATCATTCAAAAATACAACTGCTAAGAATACTAAATTCTAAGAAGTATTTCAGCGGACTTAGTTGTTCAAGAGTAAGTTATTGCTAAATGAGGATTAGAAATAGATCTGCAATGCTCTTAAAAGAACAATTTTTTTTAATACAACTGAATCATAAATGAAGACTACAGTCAGCAGAGTAGTTTTAGGATTCAAATTAGCCAATCAAGGCTGGGTACATTACCGTGCATTTCAGTTCTACTAAGCAAGGAGACAGATAAAACAACCAGCAACACTAATGAATTTTACAGAAGGTAAGCAATAATAAAATGTGGATTTTTACCTGGAAATAATATGGTGCTAAAAAAGTTGGCAGTGTCCTTTTAAAAGTGTATTCTAAAACTACTTTTCCGTAAGTCTACTCAGTCAGAGGCCTACATTTCCCAGCTCTCTTCCTGTCTGTGTCTAGTCTAATGAAACTGCATGAGTGCTCTGTGGTCTCCATTTTTGAACAACTGAGGTTTCCTACAGCTAAGATTTACATGTTAAGGTAAGAGCTTATGTTTAAAAAGTACATCTTTTTAACTCCCTGAAATGTTAAATACAGTAAAGGAATTATCACTCAGGTGTTTTTTTTTTTTTCAAAATGAAATGCTGTGCAAGTTTCACTATCAGTGTTTTGTCTTGAAAACATTTTCTCTTCTCTGAACTCTTAGCTAAACTTTGAAATACACATTTTATTTTCAGTCAACCCCCCCCCTTTAAAGTGTTTAGGATGCAATGTGCCTCTAGATTACTTGCTATTTGTGGAATTTTTGCTGATTTCGTTACTTTAAAGTAGTGTTGGTGGTGGTGGGGGCAGGAGAATGAATAGCAGGAAGATTGTATAACTGAGTAAATTCAGAATGCATAGAGAAAAGATTACAACTTTTTTAATTTGAGAAAATCTGGAGTTACCCTAAAGGAAGAATTATTTACTGCAGATATTTGAGTGTGTTTGTGGGGGAACTGTTTTTTGCATTTAATATTTGTCTTTAACAGTTGCATGTGTTAATCCATTTTGTAATCTGGGGATCAGTGCATTTTTTTCTTCTTTTGCTGAAGACTGCATTAATTTATATTTTATGTTTATTTTATTTCGTTTTTGTTGACCGGCTAAGTGCACTAGACAGATTCTTGCCTATTTTCAGGCACAACCCGGAGGGAGAGGAATACAGATGAAAGCCAACTGACCTTGAACCAGATTAAGCTGTTGGTGGTATTTTTTGTGAATTGTGATGGGGGGGAATATGGCCAGGGCACCGGAGAAAATTTCCCTGCTTTTTTCGAGAAGTGCCATGGGATCTTTAACATCCACCTGAACTACCACCAGAACAGGCAGATGGGACCTTCAGTTTAACATCTCATCTGAAAGACAGTGTCTCAGGAGTGCAGCCATCCCCCTCATGCTGCCCTACAGCATCAGTATTGGGATATTAATATAAGTGCCTGGTATGGGAATAGAACCCACTGCCTTCTGATCTCCCAGCCTCGGAGGCGAGTGTGCTACCTGCTGAGCCACTGACACTGCAAATGCAATATGTTAGTGTCATATATATATATATATATATATATTTTAATACTATGTTGAGAAGTATGGGGTCCACGGTTGAGGAAGGGTGATTGGGGGGGTCTAGGTGTAGGTAGGTTCTGCTCTGGATGGTGGGTGTGTCCAGCTTTTGGAAAGGGTGTCCAGCTCTGGGGAGGTTACTCAACCTGCAGAGGGGAGGGTGGCTGGTCTGTGGGTGGGAATGAACCCAGGGGTCCAGCTGCAAGGAGGATTGTCTGCTGGGGGAGGCTAGTCCAGGGCATGAAAGAGTGAGCCAGCAGCAGGGAGGATGGCTGGTGGTGGTGGTGGTGGGGCTAGTTCAAGTCTGGAAGTGAGGTCCAGCTGCAGGGTGGGTGGTTGGATGGTGAGGCTGGTATGGGGCTTCTGGTGGATCTAGCTGTAGGTTGGGTGGTTACGTGGGGGACTGCTGGTCCATGGGCTTGAAGGGATAGCTTCAGATATGTGGTCTGTTAGAGTGGAGGTTTGGGGTGGTGCTCCAGCTACATGGAGGTTGTATAGAATGTAGTTGGAGGCTGGTCCAAATGTAGGGAGGGTGGCTGGGTAAATGGCTGGCCCAGAGCCTGTGTGGTGCTCTAGCTCCAGTGCTTATTATGTGAAAAGCTGGGACTAGAAGGGTTGTCCAACTGCATGGAGGATAGTCTGGTGCCTGGAAGGGTGATCTAGCAGAGAGGAGGGTGGTTGACTATTTTTGGGGGGGTGGGCGAGGCTAAAGAGATTGATCAGCATAGGAGGGATCCAAAGTGGTAAAATTAATTAGAAACTGGTTAACATGTGTGCCCTTCAGCTAACAGTGCGCTATGACCTCAAGGCGTAGGTGACCTTAGTTCAGGAATGAGCTCGCGTCAGGGGCTCTCTGGGGAGAGTAGGAGGATCATCTGTTATACAAGAGGCTCTCTTCTGGGGAAGGAGGACAGCCAGCTCAGCTGTAGTACTGCCAACTGAATGACCACAAGTGGCAGTGCAGGTGGGAGCAGCCCATGGGTGGGAAGACATTGACTGGTGCTGTGCCACACATGTCTGTGCATGTGTTTGTGCACCCTTGCCGCTTATGTCCTAGGGGATGGAAGAACATGCAAATGTATCCTGACTACCTAGGCAGCTGCTCCACATATTGAATTCATTCTATGGTGGAGCAAGTCCTGGCAGATGCCAGAGTGATGATGTTGTGGTAGCTGAACAAAAGGGAGGGGGGGTGACCAGAAATGCAGGTTGGAAAATGGAGTAGTAGTTGGGGGTGGGAGTTAAGGTGTCAGAGGGTGATGGTTAATGGCACTTATTACAGTGATGGGACAGTGAGCAGCTCAGCTCAGCTCAGTACTGGCGCAGATCCTCTTCTGTGTCTTCATAAGTGACACTGCAGAAAAAC
This sequence comes from Neoceratodus forsteri, assembly GCA_016271365.2. Classification (NCBI taxonomy): domain Eukaryota; kingdom Metazoa; phylum Chordata; order Ceratodontiformes; family Ceratodontidae; genus Neoceratodus; species Neoceratodus forsteri. Next base: position 588,637,553 of record CM028133.1, on the reverse strand, counting down.
TGGCAAAGAAGGGAATGCCTTTTTGCAGACAATACCAAAATTTGTAAGGTGGGCATTAAGAAGGGAGCAGAGAGCATGCATATGCCTCTTGGAGAAACTCAAAAAGTGGTCAAGATTGGGGCAGTTGGGGTTCAATGACAAAGTGCAGAATTGTGCACCTAGGGCATAGGAAACCAGGAGCTGCTTTATAGGGTTGGTACTGATGATCACTAAGCGGGGGACCTTGGAGTTATTATGATCTTAGAGACTTGCCAAGATACTGCCCTGCACCATACCCATTGGTGCTTTGCCGCCAGAAGACCCCAAGGAAGTTAATATGTCCCTAAATTTATAAGCCATTAAAAAGTTCTGTCCCTCATAAAAATATACAAACTGGGTCCCAAGGACTTCTGTTTTTTTTTTCTGCTGCACAAGCTCCACCCCCATGCTCACTAGCAGGATGATGAGATGCCAGTAAGGGCGTGGGGCGCACTCCATTATATGTAATGGGCGGCAGCATTTCTATTGATTTTTAAACTATATAGTGGCTACCTGGCAATAAAATGTGGGCACTGTTCAACTAACAAGGGCCTTGTTGCTTGACTGATCCGCGTTTCATTGCTAGGTGGTCACTAAATCATTAAAATCAATGAAATACCACACATTACAGTAAAACGAACACCCGCTCACTTTCAAGCATCTAGTCATCCCTACTCAGAAAAATCAAGAAGCGAGACAGGCACAGGCGGCAGCAAGCAACTAAGAGTTCTTGGGACCTGGTTTATATTTTTTACGAGGACAGAACTTTTAATGGCCCAAAATTTGGGGACATGTGCTTCATTGGAGTCCTAACAACAAAACTGATGGATATGGTGCAGAGGCGGCTCACGTTGGTGAGGTCTCCTAAGTTGCTGAGCTATGTGACAAAGCAGTGGTGGGACTAGAAGGATGCTGGGGCTGCATAGGGAGGGGTATCTTAAGCAGGAGGTGGGAGTGGTGGTGTTGCAGTAATCCCTTATTAGTGAGATCAACTAAGGCCCATCCACTGCACTCTCAGACCCGTAACAGATAGAAACCGCTACAACCGTGGAGTGGTACAGTGTGTCACACTGCCGCGGTGTCCATTTGGGACCGGCACCACACGCTCCACACTTTGGAAGCTCGGTGACCATTACTGGCACCGATCCACAATGCAGCCTGTGCTGCACTAGGGACCAGTGCCATGCATCCATACTGCACTGCCAGTAGCGTTGCGAAGCATAACCGGTTTTATAACTGTTGTTGGAAACCACCTCATGCGGTTTTCAACGGTTACGAAAACTCCTTCTGTAACATTACAGGTGTAAACGTAAACCATTGTGGTAATGGTTTGGGCACTCTATAACGTTACAGAGGGGTAGTGTGGACAGGGCCTAAGAGTTCTGTGTCCAGGTTTGGAGGCTGCACCTTAGAAAGGCCATGGGTGTGAGCAGTATAAAGGCAACTAATTGTACATGGGCTGTGGCAAAAACCCTGTGAAGAGACTGAGATCTCAACATATAAACCCTGAAGAGAGGGACATGATGGAGAACACACATTACCTTACAAGGATGAACAGGGTGCTGGGGCTCCTTCAAATAGGAAAAAGGACCATGGGGACGTGATGAAGCTTATGGTGGGGGTTTAGATGGATGTGAGATTACTACTTCACTGAAAGGTAGCAGACACCTGGAACAGACTGACATTATAGTGTTGGAGGTCAGGAGTGAAATGTGGTGGGGGCTTAAAACATGTGGTATATAGACATAGGAAATCTCAGTAAATAAGCAGGGAAGAAGGAGGCCATAAGGGCCACAAGAGACCATTGGGGTTGCAGAGAAGGACTTCACAGGAGCCTATGGTTGCAGTTGTAGCGAGGTCTGGAAACCACAGCAGAAGTGTGACCTAGAGTGAGGGCTCATCAGCAGTGGGGTTTGTGAGCAAGCAGTTTAAGGAAAAAAATCTGACAGTTTCTATGTGCTGGGGGAGCTCTGGTGGCAGTTGTAGCAAGGTGGGGGAAACCAGAGTGGAAGAGTAAGAGTGAGGGCTTATCAGTTTTTGAGGAAGCAGTGTAAAAAAAAAAAAAAGTCTGCTTTTTATATCGAGAGGTGTGGCGAGGACATGGCAACAGAATGCAGAGGAGTGCGACAGCTGGAGCTCAGCTTGGAGAAGCCAGTTGAAAAAGGTTTGGTAGAAAAGCAAAAAAATGTTAAACGAAACAAGTGATCACTGTATGATAGTGGGAAGAATGGGAAGTAGTGGCTAAATGGCAGGTGGGCGTGGCTGAGGACCGTCAACCTGGAAGAAACAAAACTAAAAGCAAGAGACCAGTAAGCAGTGTCAAACCATGAGGGTGAGGATGGGGATGTGTGATGCAGTCCACCATGCACGTGTCGAGATAATACGTAATAAATATATGTAAATGTAAGATTCTGCATGTATACACGTACATGCTCGGATAAAATAGTTTATCACACTCCATTTATGTCCACTCCTATTGCATAAATTTACTTAATATTTATAACCCATCAGGGCTCTTTCTCTTTTAATTGTGAGCTGTCCTGGACCTTATGTTGTTCTTTTCCTCCCCCAAATCCTTTTGTTAGCCCCTGGTACTTTGACATTAGCTGCTGTGCGACTGTATTGTATACATTGATTGCTGCTTTCATGGTCCCCTCAGGGAGCCCACCGATTTCCCCTGTTTGCCTCCCATCCACAGCTACTTTTAAGTCAAATTCAGGCATTGCCCTTCAGCTGCACTGTGGATTTTCCTTTGTGGTCCCTATCTTGTGCATTTGCTCTCCCAGTCCCTTTCTACCAGGCCCTCAGGGCACCTACAGTCTGCCACCATGCAGCTTAGCTAAAGGTTCCTGCCAACTACTGCTAGCTGCCCACCCTCCAGACCCTCTTCCCGTGGGGGCTCTTCACATGCCACTTTGTGGCTGGGCAGATGAGAGAGGCATATTGCTCTAGTCTCTCCCCTCCCAAAAATATCCCATCTTCATTCCCACACATGGAGCAGGTTACAGCCTAGGCTCTGTGGAGCTGAATCATAGACACATAGATCTTGATGGCAGATAAGGACTGCTTAGCCCACTCAGTCGGCCCATTTCCTACCTAGTGGATAAGCTGCAGATCCTAGTTATCAACAGCTGACTTCCTCTAACCACCAATGGGATTGGTTCATGTCTGTCCCATGTATTCTTAGAGTCCCCACTATTTTTGATCCCACAACCTCCTTAGGAGGCCATTCCATGTGTTCACCACCCTGTCTGTGAAAAAATACTTCCTCATGTTGCCCCTGAGCCGTCCCCTCTATCTTCAAATTTGGCCCCTTGTTCTTGCACATCTCTTTTTCTGAAAGATGCTACTCTCTTGGACTTTGTTGATTCCCTTGAGGTGCTTGAAATTTTCTGTCCTGTCTGCCCGGCCCTTTTCCTCAAGGGCATACATATTCAGCTCGTCTCTCTTTGTATGGCTTCTGGTGCAGACCGTTCGCTATTTTAGTTGCCCTCCTCTGGACTGGAAGTTGAAAGTGCCTGCCATTACTGTCATTGTAGTTCAGTAGCACTAAACTGGCTGCCTAGCAACAGCTGCAGCATTTCTGGTCAGCAGTTTTCTGAACAACCTCCTGCCTGCTACATACAGTCTGGGCCCAAGGACATCACCCCCCAACATTAGGTTCCAGGAAAAGATAATATAAAACAAAAAAATTGCCACTGTCCATGAGGGAGTGACCCATTATATCACCAGAGCTATACCTTTCAAACCACTGGCCTCCTGGGACAACTCAAGACTCCTGAACCACCAGTGTCCCCTTTTTTAAATAATATAGGGGCCACTAGCCCAAATGCATTCCCACCTGCCCATCTGGACTACTTCTTAAATTATTGGCTACCTGCAGGTCACCTAGGGGTGCTAAGGGGGGTTTGCGAGTCCCAAATACCACTTTATTCTCTGTTCTTAGCTGTCTGCATTTTTTATTCCATCTCTAGTTTCCTTACTTTGGCCTAGTTTGTCTTTTCCTCTGAAACTTCTCTTCCTTTACTCCTGTGCTATATACCATATTTGTATCTCTCTACTCTTGCTACTATAACTTCCCCATGCTGATCTATTTTTCCCTTTATTTCTACAGGTCTGGCCAAACATACCAATCAGATAAGTATCTTTGTTTAATTCTAACACTCTAATCTCTCTTCTAGCACCTCCGACCCTTTGTGTCCCTTCAGCCTTCTCTGTTCTTCCCTTTCAGGTCCTACCAGGATACCCCGAACCAAGGATACCCCAACTCTGGACTCCCCTACTCTGATGGAACAGGTAAGTCCTAATTACTTAACTGCCTTAGAATCATAGAAATCTGGTGACAGAAAAGGACCATTTTGGCCAGTCGAGTCTGCCCCTTACCCCCACCCCAATCATCATCTTTGTCAAGAGACACCCCACTCTGCCCACTGGTCGCTCCTGGTGTCTGCCCGCCTTTGAATCCTTTCACCATTTTGCACACCACCTCTTCTGGTAGTCAGTTCCTGGACTCCACCACCTTCTCAGTGATGTAATGCCCACTCCATTGCCCTAAACCTTCCTTCTTCTAATCTTAGTTTATGATCCCTAGTTCTAGCACTTATTTTCCTTGCAAATAAGCTTCCCACTCACACCTTACTAGTCTCCAGCGGGTACAGATCAGATTCCCTTCACCTCTCCTCATAGGGCTGCCTATGCATAGCATGCACCATCTTGGTTGCCTTGTCTGAACCCTTTCAATCTTGTCTTATATCCTTGTGTGGTGAAGCCTCCAAAACTAAACCCCACACCCAGGTGAGGCTTCACCATGGATTTATAAAGCGCATCAGCACCTCCCTTTTCTGTTTTATACCCTCCATATGCACACCAACATTCTAGTCACTTTGCACACTGTTTCCTGGTTCTCTGTAAGGTTATCTGAAATTATAATCCCCAGATCTCTGTCCTGCTGAGTTTCCTTACCCCCCATGTGAAAATGGTTTGCGGGTTATTACACTCATGTGCATTACTGTGCACTTTTTGGCATTAAATTTCAGCTGCCAAGTTTCCGACCACCTCTCTAGAATCTTTAGGCCCTCCCTCACTGCCTCCACCTCCCCTACCAGGGTGTCTACCCTATTGCAGATCTTCGTATCATCTACAAATAGGCACACCTTCCCCTGCAGTTCCTCTGCTATATCTAACATACTAAAAGCCAGCAGAATAGGCCGGATGGTCTGTTGTGTCTGCTCTGTAGCCAACCTCTAATGAGTTCTTTCTTCCCACCCAGCCCAGAGAGGTCATCCTCTTCTTCAGTTTACCTTGAACCTGTCCCACTCCCTCTTCAAGCCTCCACTGCCCTCCTCCACCAGACTCCTGGACAGTGCATTCCAGGGCTCCACCACCCTCTCAATGAAGTAAGGTCTCCTGCATCCCCCTGTAATTTCCTCCTCTAGCTTCCTCATGTCACCTGGTTGTTTTCCACCTTCTTTAGTCTGAACATCTCTTTGCTTCCGCCCTGTTTATTCCTTTTACATAGTTGAGAGCCCTATCATCCCCCCATCTCTCCTCTCCTCCAGCAAGTACAGCCCAAGCTCTTCCAGCCTTTCCTCATAGGGCCTTCCTCCCATGCTCTGAAGCATCCTGGTTGCCCTCCTCTGGACACTCTCCAGCAGTGTTTCGTCATCCTTGAGTGTGAGTCTCTCCAGAACTGCATGCAGTACTCGAGATGTGATCTGACAAGACATTATACAGAGGAGGATCACCTCCTCTTCGTGGATGTAATCCCCTGGCTATACAGTATCCGGTTTGCTTTGGCCACAGTTCTTCTGTAATTTTTAGTGTTATTCATTTTGACGTCTACCACCACCCCTAGATTCCTCTCACTCATTGTGGCTTGCAGTATGACACCCCCGGGTGTATACATGGCACGGGTTTCTGACCCTCGGATGCAGCACCCAACATTTCCCTGCATTAAACCTCAGTCCCCACCTCCTTGACCACCCCTCCAGGGTATCCAGGTCCCTCTGTACTGTCTCTCTTGCTTCGTCCCCGTCCGCTAATGCTCCCAGTTTTAAGTAATCCGCAAAGAGACTCATCCTACTCTTAACCGCCCTCCCCATATCGAAGACATAGGCATTGAGCAGGAGTGGCCCCAATGCGAACACGCGGGACCCACTGCTGACCTAGTGGAGGAGGAGACTACCCACCACTACCTCTGTATTAGCCCTGTTAGCCAATTTCTACCCATCTGAGCAACTGTCCTGTCCCCCCCCCTCAATCTGAGCAACTGTCTCCACCCCAGCTTTAATAGCAGCCATTTTGGAGTACCCAGATCAAATGCCTCACTGAAATCCAGGTATAGGGCGTCCTCCGGTCTATGCCAGTCCAGAGTCCCAGTCATAAAAATCTATGGGGTTAGTCTAACATGATCTCCCCGGAAATGAAACCATAATGTTTGTCATCCAGTTGCCCCAACCTTTCCAGCTGCCTCCTGAGCCTATCCTTGATAATGCCCTCCATTACTTTACCCACCACAGACGTTAGGCTGACAGGCCTATAATTCCCCATCTCCTCTAGACCCCCCATTTGTGGATAGGCACCACATGAGCCACCCTCCAGTCTTGAAGCACCCATCCTGTCAGCAGAGAGGTGTTAGAGTCCTGCCAGTGGTGCTGCTAGCTCATCTGCCAATTCCTTCATAACCCTCGGATGCAGCCAATCTAGCCCGGTGCCTTATCAGTTTTTAGTGTCGAAGGGCCTCCTTCCACCTTTCTACTGTGATTTCTCCCTCCTCCCAGCCCACCCCTCATTTAACCACCCATCCCTTCTAGACTTGGCCCAGCCTGTACCCCAACTTCTTTCAATCCTCTCAACTCCATCTGGTCTCTCGACTCTGCTGGCTCCCCTTCCTTCCCATTGGGCTGGAGGGATCCCCTACCTCCCTCTGTAAATATCAAGGCAAAGTACTCATTTAGCACCTCTGCCTGATTTCCCCTGAGTCCATTCCTCCTCAGTCCTAATCATGCTGATCTGTGCTCTCCCTTTTCTCTTCTCCCTTGTGTATCTATAGAATCCCTTTTCCCCCTTCGGATATCCCTAGCCAGGTTTTCTCCCTCCTCACCTTGGCTCCCCTCACCACTGTGGTGATTCTTCCAGCCATCAATTCATACCCCTCTCCCTATCCCCCCAGAGCACTTAAAACATGCATAGGCAGCCTTTTTATCCCTCACTGCCTCCTGCACCTCCCTGGTCCACCAACACGGCTTGTTGGCTCTACCATGCTCACGCCTTACCTTTGTACAGGAGATAGTAATCTCCTGCACCCCCCTTCTTAATGGCCTCCCACAAGCTGCCAGCATCCATGTCCGGCCTAATCTGTCCAGGCTGCCCTGTAGAATCCTGCCCATGCCCACGAAGTCTGTTCCCCTTAAGTCCACCACTACTGTATTAGAATGGTTATCCCCCAGATACAGCAGAAACCAGACTGTAGTGTGATCACCACCTGCCAGCAGGCTGCACACCTCCAGGTCCTTTATCTGGTCATTGTCTGCTAGGACACAATCCAGTATCTGCTTCTCCCTAGTAGGTTCCCCCACCTGCTGGACCAGGAAGGCATATTGGAACATATCCATCAGTCTCTGTTCCCTGGCCACAGAGGATGCCATAGTGTCCCAGTCTGTCCCCAGCATATTAAGGTCACCCATAATCACCACCACACCCTTTCCACGGTCACAGTGCCCTTGATGTTCTCAACTAGTTTGTCCTCAGGGCCTCTTCCATCGTTGAAGGTTCTGTACACCACCCTATTTTCAATCTTTTACCTCCCTCTTTGTAGGGTTACAGATCTCCTCCACCTCCCCTACAGCCTCCTCCTCCACTAACCCGCTATGTCATTTTTTGACTATCAGCTCCACACCCTCCTATTCCCTCTCTCTATCCTTCCTGAATATTTTGTAGCCCACAAATTTAGGTCCCAGTCATTTTCTGGTGGCCCATGTCTCAGTAATTGCTGCCACATCCACTGATCCCTCAACCAGCATCAACTGGAGCTTGGGCATTTTGTTGCCCATGATCCTAGCATTGATCAGGGCTGTCCTCCATCCTGACCCCTCTCCCTTCTCCAGTCATCTCAACCCTGAGCAGTCCCTAGATGCCCTTTCTTGCACAGCTCTGGATGGATTTAGATCGCAGTTACCTGCCTTAATTTCATGCCCTGGACCTGGACCCTCGAGCAGCCCTCCTGGAGCTACTCTTTTACTTAACCCCCTTTACAAGTTTAAACTCCACCTCTCCACTATGAATCCAGCAAGATTTAGTTTCAAGATCTCCCTCCCCTCCAAGTTGAGGTGTAGCCTATCCCTGGCATATAACCCCTTGTCCTCCCATGTATTCCCCAGTCCCTCACCAGCCCATACCCTTCTGCCCTGCGCCAGTCCCTGAGCCACTGGTTCACACCTCTAAGTTTATGTTTGGTCTCCCTGGACACCCTAGGTACTGGCAGAATCTCAAAGAAGGAGATTGTGCTTCTATAGAGTGGTAAACCCTGGCCAGTTCCCGGAATCTTGCCTGTATTTCTAGTTCACTGTTCCCCTCTAAGCCATTTGTTCCCAGATGTTTCGTCTGGGTATTCCCCGCATTCCAATGCTATCAGTATAGCTGGAATTTGGCCTTGTGTCTAGCTAGGCCTGGGATACATTTAGCCTTGACTGGGCTGCTTTGCCTCCCCGCCTCCTCCCACTGGATGCCCCAGGTCATGGAGTCACCAGCAGGATCTTCTCCCCACTTTACTGGCCAATTAGATTCCATCCATGCTCTTCCTTCTGTCATCAACCCACAGCTTACTTCTCTTGTCCCCCTCAGCCTGGGGATCACAAGCCTGTGCTTGCCCTACCATGCCCATTCTTCTACCTGTAGCTCCCAGCTTGCTTCTTGCCCCCCCCAACCTCCTGGGTGGCACAGATTGCCCCCCACCCAAATCTCCATGGACTCTTTCTGGGCTGGTATCCTCAGATCCCCCACCCAGGCTCCCTTCTACTGCTTCCCTCCTTGCCTCCCCTCCCAAGTTCTGCATCCTTCACCCCATCTGCTGTGTTTCTCCCTACCCCGTCTCCCCCTCCTCTCCACCTCATCTGATTTCTCCTGCCCTGAAGCTGGCCTATCTAGAGTATTCCTTATCCTTGGTTGACTTCCCTAACCTGGATGCTTGCCCAACACTAGTCCTCCCTCCTCCCACCCTGGCTTCACTCTGCACTCCCCTTCCTCCCCACCTCCCTCCCACCTAGGCTAATGTCTCCCCCCCCCGTGGATCTGGCTCTCTCTCTCCTGCCCCATCTCCCCCAGCTTACTGACCAAACCCTCTCTGTCTGCCTGCTCCCCTCCTCCCGCCAGCCTAGCCACCTCATCTCCCGTATATAGCAAGGCGAATAGATTAGTAAGTGTGATGCTTGCCCCTGACTTGCTCTCTCCTGTCCCCACTCCTTCTGGTCAGCCACCTCCCTATGAAGTGATTTCCATACATTGCTTGTTTCATGCCCCACCCCTCCTGAGTAACCATATGATCCTTGTCTAACTGTTCCCTGGGTTATGCCTTATTGGCCTTGTGTACTCTCATGAGGTCCTTTCCACACCTTTACTCCCCAACCCTCCCGCCTTCCAGCTGCCTTCTTATCCCCTCTACTTCCTCCCTAAGACCTGCCAACTGAAAACACAGGGGGCACCCTCTGAACCTCCTTGCCCAGTTTAATATTATTGCCGCCCCACACCCTGTACACCCAATCACTCTACCGAAGGTGCCCGCTTTGGCCACCCCGAAGTCTACCCTCATTTTAGGTGAGCAATGCAGCCCTCTAACAGAAATAATTCAGTCAGTGTTGCACTAAAACCCAAGCAGTTTCCCCCTCTGATTACAGCAATTTTCCCTCTTTCTTGACAGTAGCCAGTTTTCTAGCCCTAGCAGTAGACGGTTCACAAGCAAAATTTGCCCATCACAACACTAGCCAGCTCAGAGGCCCTAGCAGTAATCGATTCACACACAGTTTGCCTACTCCCGCAGATGTAGTTGGCATACACAGTCATTTATACAGTCTGCTTCATTATGCCCCTTCCTGGTAGTAGTCAGTGTTGCCCAAGCAGTACAGTGTACAGAACCCTTTACCCCCAATCAATAACAATCCAGCTTCCTAGTGTTCCAGTTCGCCCAATCTAGACTTGTCCTCCTCCAAGGCTCCGCCCTCACAGACCATTTAATAGAGGTTGGGGCCAGGGTGGGTGGTGTGGAACAAAGAACAGTTCTCCTCCTCTGATTGCGACTGAACTATTTGCCTTTTATGGCCCAGTCACGCAGTCAAAGGTTCGTGCCCTATTCACTGATTGGCCGCTCCTTCCTGAGTCGCTGGCTTGCAAAGTTGTGGCCGATGTGGACCCGGTATGCATGGCCTGTCCCCCACCAACAAGAGCTTCCTTGTAGATCAATGTGATCCCATCCTCTCCCACTGCCGATGCAGCCCCAGAATGCCTGCCCAGACCACTTCCAGCGACAAGCCCCGGTCTGGAAAGAACAACTCTCCTCCCCTGATTGGAACTGGGCTAATAGTTGCTATAGATATTAAAAAAGGATGGGTCCAGCACCAACCCCTGGGGTACACCACTGCCACCCTGGAATGCACTCCATTTGCCTTACCACCACCCTCTGGTTTCAGTCTTTGAACCAGTTCTCCACCCACCTTGTTATTTTCTGTTCCACCCCTAAGCCTTCCAGCTCATTTACCAGCCTTCTATGTGGCAAAGTGTCAAAGGCATTGCTGAAATCTGGGTAGGCCACATCCTCCTCCATCCACCTTCCTTGTTACCCAGTCAAAAAACTCAGTTAAGTTTGTCGGGCACAACCTGTCTCCCATAAAACCAAACTGCCTTGGGTCCTGGAGGCAGTGTAGCACATTGGGTAAAGGCTCTGAGCTACAGATCTGGAGACCTGGGTTTGAATCCAACAGCCGTCTAAGTGCATACTTTGTGATTCTGAGCAAGTTACTTAACTTCCTTGTGCTCCAGGTTGCATCTGGAAACAAGCTTCAGCTTAGTGTGCTACTCCTGGTTAAATAATGTTCCCTTCCCCCACTTCCCCTATAGACCATTGAAAACCAGGTGCTCCACTATTCTTTCCTTCAGCAGTATTTCCATTACTTTTCCCACTGTTGTGGTCAGGCTGACCAGTATGTAGTTCCTGCATCCTTCCTTTTAACACTTTTGTATAGTGGGACCACATCAGCCCTTCTCCAATCCCTGGGCATGTCACCAGTTTACAAAGACAGGGTAAACAGGGTAGTCGGAGGCCCTACTAACACCTCCCTTAGCTCCCTCAGTGTCCAGGGGTGCATCTGTCTGGCCCATAGCCGTATTGCTGCCAGTTCCATGAGGATCCTTTCTTTTACAAAGGAAGCTGTGTCCTTTTCTATGATCTCTCCATCCTTGTTAATGCTGGCCCATTTCCTGCCCCGTCCTTTGTAAAAACCGAACAGAAGTATTTGTTCAGTATTTCTGCTTTTTGTCGGTCATCTTTTACCCTCCCTCCATCCACCCATTTCAGACACTCAGTATCTCCCCTTGCCTTCCTTTTCTCCCTGATGTACCTGCATGTAAAAGAGGTTTTGTCCCTCCTTACCACAATATCCACTGGCTGGCTTGTGTCCAGGGTCCCACATAAGTGTGGGTCTGGTGCCAATGTGCACTTTGCATGTGGAAACATTTTGGTTTGCCTGCTGTGTGCTGTAGTGTAGTGGATTATGATTACTGGTTTTGCTGGATTCTGCACTGACAGCTTCATTTGCAGCAGATCCTGGAGTCCTTTGTGGTGGGAGATTGTCCTACAGTGCATGTTAAGAGTTTATATAGGCTCTCATCTTTGGTTTACTGGCCCCACTGAACTCCCTGGGCTAAGTTCTGTCACAGACTGACTTATCCTCTGTAGAAGAGCAGACGTGGAAAACATCTGATAAGAGATTGTGTAGGCTCAAATGTGCACTGCAAGCTATTGGAACTTCTATTGCCTGTTGCCAGCTGAAGGGAGTTCTGGGACTGGTTGTGTCTGCGTATATCTGCCTAGAGATGGTCACAGTCGGCCTGCTGTGGTGTGCAATGGATGGTAGTTGAAAATTCCAAATCGGTTGGCGGGGGACTTAGAGGAAGAATTAGGAAGTACTTCTTCACTGAGAGGATGGTGGACAACTGGAATGGGCTGCTGAGAGAAATGGTGGGAGGGTTCACGAGGGCATGGGATAAGCACAGAGGGCAACTGGCAGGGGGACTACAGAAAAGGCCTAGTGGATATCTAGGCGAATTGGGCAGACAAGGTGGGCTTATGGTCCCTTTCTGCCATCACATACCTGTGTTCCTACGTATTCTACAGGCAGATTGGGAAAAGGGAGGGGGGATCCACTACACCACCAGGGAAGCATTCATTGTGCCTTGAATATCTGTTCCTTGGTGTCTTTATCCTACCCTGTATTGGTTGATGTGTGGAGCAACATGACGACCTACCCTCCAGAAAGATCACTTCTAGGGGCACGAGCAAGGAGTCCTCCTCCCTTCCCCAACCATGACATCCCCTGAGTGACCGAGTCCATTCTAAAAGCCAGGTTGATGGTGTGGTACAGGTCTGGTATCTCCCCCCCAACCCACTTTTTTTTATTTTAACATCTACAGAGCCTTCCCAACTGACCCAGCTGATCAGTATTTTTATTTTTCATACTGACCCATTTTCCCTTTTATATCTACAGGTCTGACAGGACATTGAGTGGGAGTTGGAGGACACTGACCATATGTATCAGATAAGTATTGTTTTTTTGTTTACCCTACATTGTTTGTCATATAATAGTTCATAATGAGCTGCAGATCCTTTGTGAGCCCATTGCTGTTCTTGTTTTACAGGTACGAATGGCTGCTATGGGAGGCACTGGGTTGGAGCTGTACCTTGTGCTTTAGAAAGGAGGCTATGGGCTTGGGAGTATGGGATGGGCATCAAGGTTGGGAACTCCAGGGAACACGAGACAACCAATTTGCCAAGACTCGTGAGGCTCAAACCCTGTTTTTCATTTTCTTGATTTGTGTACTTTGCATTCTTATGCCTGCATTAATGTAGTGTTTTTGTTTTGCAACAAGTACTGTCTCATATGTGTGTGTGTGTGTGTGTGTGTAATAGATAACCCACTGTAGGGTGTGCGGTCACGCTCTGATATACGCACACCTTGGTGTGTGTTGTTGCACATGTGGCCGCAGGCCGAGTGCATCAACCACCCAAGCTGTGTGTATATATCACTCCGCTTCCACACACTACACAGTGGGTTATCTATCTTATAAAATGGCAAAATTGTTTTGTAGGGGAGTAAAAGTGCAGGTGTGTGGTTGCACTCCGATATACGTACAGTCACCTAATGGTGTTTGTCCAATGCGATTGATAATCCCATTATATATATATATATATATATATGTATGTATATATATGATGTGTGTGTGTGTGTATATATATATATATATATATATATATATATATATATATATATATATATACATATATGTGTGTATATGTATATATGTATGTATATATATATATATATGTATGTATATATATATATATATATATATATATATACACACACACATATATACATACACACACACACACACACACACACACACACACTTCACTTGAACAGCCCCTTGATGCCGAAAATAATTTTCCACACCGTGCATGTGCTTCCAGTCCGAAGAGGCTCTCTTCTCCTTTTGAAGATAAACCTGGTAATACTGGCGAGGACCTGCATATCAGTGAGGCTCCCATACCATTTTCTGCAAACCAGAATGATTGTTGGTCATTCCTTTACCTAAATGTCCACCCCCTTCCTTGTGACTTTGAGTCAAACATGGGGTAACAGACTTTAGTACCTCCTATAGACATAGCCCCCAAGATCTCCATCTTCTTTGGAATTCACAGACGACTTTCTCACTCAGGAACCCTTAAGCAAAGCTTCCTCTGCTGAGGTTGCAGATACTTGCAGATGAATACTGTTTTGTTTTTGTTGAATTTTATCGCACGCCATCTTTAACGCAGCCTAATACACTGAAACAGAACTACAACACTGCTGACAGGAGTGCTACCAAATCACACTGCACACTGAAGTGCACTACAGGTGTTGATGCAGTGCTAATTAACATAATTCGCACACGCTGAAAAAGCAATGCAACACTGCTTCAGGCAGTGTTGAAAACACTGCTAATTGCAGTACTTTTGCAGTGTGATTACAGTGCTAATTAACATAATTCGCACTCACTGAAAAAGCAGTGCAAAACTGCTTAAGGCAGTGTTGCTGACAGAACACTGCTTCAGGCAGTGTTGATGACAAAACACTGCTAATTGCAGTACTTTTGCAGTGTGATTACAGTGCTAATTAACATAATTCGCACACACTGTATCAGCACTGCATGTACACCAAAAGAGACCTGAAGATGCACTGATTAAACACTGATGAACTGCATTATGAAATGAAGTGTGCAAGAAGTGTACACTGCTACTGTAACACTGAAATGACACCATATAGTGACTATTTGAACACTTCACTTCCCTCTGGGTTAGCTGTTTTTGTTTTCCAGTTCTAACTGCTTTTTCTTAAACTGTATGGCACAACTGAAATGATAATATTTCAGCTTACCTACAATAGATCATACTGATATGCCAGGAAAAGAGGCATTTTAAAACTGATTTCAAAAATCGTTCTTATTTGCTGTGTGGCTAACTGGCTTTATGCCAATACATTTCTTGAGGTTGCAGTGTAACAATTAGGTGAAAGGTGAAGTGTTGTACTGTGACCGTTTGTTCTATTTTTTTCACTCCTTTACAGAGCAGTTATTTTTGTAATTATGTTCAATAAAGTAAAAGTTGTTAAAAGTGCAGGTCAAGGCTGGCAGGGTGGTGCTGCCTGACAGTGTGCTGCCCAAGAAAATTACGGAGAAATTCCCTGCTTGCCTGCAGTACCACTATGGGCCACCAGAGAGAATCTCTTTAGATGTAATGCAAAATATCTGGAAATATCTTAACATATCTATGTCTGCAACTGCAGGACTGAATCTTGATCCCTACTGATATGATCCATGCTAGCTGTTCATGCTACAGCCTGTGCAAGCCCTGGAGAGGGTAAGTTAGTGTTACCTGCTCCACAGTGCCTCCTCTAGATAGTGAGGAGCTGGGTGATCATTCAAAGTCATTTTCTCCACCACAGGCCAGCAAGAGAGTGGCAGAGTCTTGCTTTGTCATGGGATGTAGGGAGGACCTATATGGGAGGAAAGCCTGTCATTGACCCTATACCAGCCCCCCACCCCATCACTGACACAGCCCTGAACCCCCTCCCCTTGCTTGCATGGCAAAATTACCTCCCTAGGTGATCCCCACCCTATAGCCTAAGTCCTACCTGAGGGAGTAAGTTCCAAGATAGCACCAGCTATCAGTGGGTCAGAGTTTGAATTCAGTATGGTGGATGGAGGCTGATGACAAAATATGGTGGCAAGAGTGGCCTGAGAAAGTTGGTAGGGGACCAAAAAAGGTGACTAAAAAAACAGAAGTGCAGGCCAGCTTCATGTTATAACACTGCTGTGGCACATTAGCAACCTGAATTTGTGCCCTGAGCTCATGATAAAAGAAACAGAGGCTGTCAGGTGCACAAAACAGCATTTAATTGGAGGCTCCTCTGATTCAGTGCTAAACTGCTCAGATGGTAACCTCTGGCAGTGGCATTGTGGCAGTGCACCAGACAGCACAGGAAACAACATGCTGCCAAGCACCACCCAAAGATTTCGTGGCAGGCTTGCTCATGATCTGATTTGATCAACTGATACCACACTTTACTGGACAGGCCTCATATAGTTTTTTTTTGTTTGTTTAGTTTTTTTGTGTGTGTGTGTTTTGGTTTTTTTTTTGCCAGACTGCTTTCTCCTCTCCAGGCCTACTGTTTTGGCCACAATACATCCAGCCTGCTACTGCAGGACCCACTTACCATTCACAATTTTTAGGCTCACAGGATCTTGGTTCCTCTCCCCATTTTGGAGTAATACATCATGAAGAAAGGGGACTGTCCTGCTACAGTCAGGTGAGGAAGCATCTTAGTATGCTGAGGATTGTGGTGCTGCACCGAGGGGATGGGTGATATGGAGGCAGAGGGCCATCATACAGCATACATAGGCAGAGGCCTATTTCTCCCTGTTCTGATCCCTTCCTCTCCTACCACCATGAAAGCAAACACATGTCAGTGTCCTAAGGAGTAGCGGATGGTGGCATGTGGTCACCGTTGCCATTCAAGGAAACACCACCATGCCAAACACCAGGAGTTGCATTCCTGGTGATGAATTTATTTTTTATTTATTTATTTTATTTATTGAGAACTTCATTCAAAGATAACCTCTGAGCACAAGTGCTCATTTACTAAAGTTCCACGTCTAACACATAGTCAAAAAAAAAAAATTACAAGTACAATAAGCAGTTCTGGTGGAAAAGCAGTTGAGCCAGGCTCCAAGCCCGTAAGACAGAACAATTACATACAGTTTTGAAAAAAAATTATACAGATCGTTGTAAAAGTCACAAGTTATGTATAGTGAGAAACTGAATGAAACCGTTTAATAGTTACATTTGCATTGGATTGCAACGGCAGACCGCAAAGATCTCTTAAACTGATTAAACTTTGGGAGATTCAGCAGTGCATCAGGCAATTCATTTAACCAGTTACAGTTAGCAGTTCTGACAGCGAATGACCACATTCCAAGCTAAGTACATCAGAAAGTAGGCCTATGGGTATTCCTGGCCATGTTCTTTGTATTGTATTGGTTGGAGATGATGTGGAAGCAAGTTGCTAAAGCAGGGGGTGTTAGGCTCAAGAGTGTCTTTTTGGATAAGAAACAGGTCTGTAGCTTAATTCTGCAGAGTAAAGGTAGCCAATTAGTGAGTGTGTAAAGGGTACAACTATGAGTGTAGTTGTCTGCACCAAATACAAAGCAGCACACCTTAATACAGATTAGCTTTACTCTGTTTAGCACCATGTCACAGGCAGCAGCATAGCAAAGGATGGGAGCCCATAATTTATATGTGACAGAATGGAGCTGGCCACCATAAAGCGGCTAGCATTCCCAGAGAGATTATTCCTGTTATGGTATAAGGCACCCAGTTTTCTGTTAACTACGGCCACCAAATTGTCTACATGGGGTGCAAAAGATAAGGTGTCATCCAGAGTTACTCCAAGGTATTTGAAGGTCTCCACCTGTTCATAGTTTTGAGCTTGGCCATTTCTGATGACAAAGGGTGCAACATTCCTCTTCTGAATCAAGGCTGGAAAATGGTACCAACCAACTAACCAAATGCTAATAAATTTTGTATTGAGCTTACAAAATTATTCCTTGGACTAGCCCTACTGGCTTGAATTGGGGGACATAAAATGACAACAAGTACGCAAGCTGGCCCTGTGGAATGTCACTAGAATCTGTGGATCATTCCAGCCACTAACTCTGCTGGCTTGTGGCTGCAAACCTTCATTCCAACTCCTGTGCATTCCACTGCCCATCCCTGGATGGAGATTCTCCTATCCAATGTTTTGTTTTGTCCCCTCTCTGTTGACCTCACTTCTTGTCACTCTAAACTCAGGGCATGAACCAGGGTCAAAAGTGATACTATAGTTACATTTTTCATTTGTAGTTGACCTAGCCAGTAAGGCTGTACAGTAATGCTTTTTAGTTCCCCATTATCATCAATACTTGGGAATCCATTATTTAGGATCAAGTAAGGAATACTTTCCATTAGGAGTATTCAAAGAAAAATATTCAGGATGCTTAAAAGAGTTTAAAAAAGAGACACCCCGCCCAGTGCCCAGAGCTAGTCCTATGGCCACCCACACCCAGCTGCAGATGTCCATTCTTCCACTCTGCTTCCTCATCCTCGAAGAGAGAAAGAGAAGACAGAAAGACAGAAAAAGAGAAGTATTTTCTTTTTTTGTTTGAAAGCCTTTCCCACACACTAACCCATTTCTCTAAAACTCCAAAATACTATGATTTTATTTCTGGGCACCATCCTAACTTCTAGTCCATGACTTGGGAGTCCAATAATGAGAAATACTAGCATGATCATTCATCCTCCTTGCAGCATGCCATCCACTTAAATCTGCAGTGGTCACTGATACAGTGAAAGGGTACATGCAACCTGGAAGGGCAGCAGAGCTGTTTGTGTCATCAGTAATGCACACCACTCATCCACACTCTACTAGGTCCACATATTCTTGTGCTGTATCAGTGATGGACAGAGACTGAATGGATGGCACCACACAGTCATATATTGGGTCGGAGAGGGGGCCTAGTATTAACATAATGTTATTTTAAGTGATGTGAAAGTGAAGCTGGCATTGTTTTAGTTTAATTATAATTTCACTTAGCTTTACAACCCCACTTGCCTCCACACACATGTACTTAGTCTAGGATTCTCTTGTAGTCCCCACATCCATTGCCCCAGAGATTGATCTCCACTTTTCCCAGTGAGGCCCTGACACTTAGTGTGCATGCAGTGGAATACCAAAAAGCAGCCAAGGTCTCTTTCTCGTAGGTGACTTCCATGGCATTCTGTTGCATGTGGGAAGGCAGGCCCTCCTGCATCATTATTTGTCCTGGTAGTAGTTTTCCTGGTTTTCATGCCCACCCTTTACCTCTGGTATTAACCAATGGTATCCTGATGTACCACCCATTACTGGAACTCGGGGGAAGGGTACAACCTAATTCCAGCAGTGCATGAGGGAGCACAATTGTTAGGGTTAATGGGGCAGACTAGGTGGGCCAAAGGCCCTTATCTGCCAACAATTTCTGTTTCTATGTTTCTATCTGGTGGGTGCTGGCTAATGGGCTGTGTTCACCCAGTGCATCAAAGCCTGCAGTGCTTCCCACCAGAGGAGGCCATAATAAAGCAGGACTTTCTCTACCATTGTCCTTGGGGATGGCATGCAATGCCTCTACATTGCATCCCAGACCACACCAGCCAGAGGCGGGGGAGTTTGATTTGGAGCTTGAACACAGGTCTCCCATGTAGTGGTGGTGCAGTACACCATCAGCCTGCACCACTGGGCTGTGTGGAGCTGAAATTTTTGTGTTCAGTGAATCTGTTTCTTTGCCACTCTGATGAGGCTCTCATCTGGTCTGACTCCACACAGCCCTGTCACAAGGCTTCCCATAGACTTACCAGGCATCACCATTTTTTACCCTATAGCTGCCCTTGTGGCAGGGTCAGCAGGTCCCCCAACTGCTCTTACAGGATCCAGTTCTTTGGGGGTTGGCTATGTCACTTGTGCAGAGCCAGGGAGGGGTCGATCCCATATATGCGCCTCTGTGGGACATCAATATGAGATTGCATGCAAGCTCAAAGCATGCCAGATGTGTTGCATGAATCATTATTGGTATCCTCCCTCCCAGAAAGACACTCTAGGTGCATTGTTACCTATGGTAACCCAAGTGGCAGTATAGCACCAGTGTCAACTGCCCTCCCTCCCCAGAGGAGAAGAGTGTCCTCTAGGATGTTCAATTCTCCTCCTCCTCCCTGACTGACTCCCAACAATCCAGACACACTTTTGAACCCAGGCTGCCCATGTCACAAGCAGCAGCACCAATGCTGTGCCAACAGACTGGCTGGAGCTGACATTTTTTTTTTCTAAACGTATTGTCATAGGGTTGAGGGTGCAGAAAGAAAGCAAGGACACAGATTATCTGGTGCAACATACCTCAGTGTGGTTTTGTTCAAAGAGAGCTCATAATCAGGCAACAAATCAAAACTCAAAATAATTCAAAAATAAAAGACATGTAATATAAAAGTCCATCACACCTTCAGTTGCAGGTTAGAAATCCAGTGACCAGTGAACATAAGAGTAGTAATCTCCCCTTGTTCTAGGTGTGACCCTCAGGCCTTCACACCCAGATCTCCAATACTCCATCCCTCCTGGAAGCAGTAGGAGAGAGAGACTGAGATCTTATCTCTGCCAAGGCTAGGCAGCTACTGAGCAGATCTGATCTCTGTAACTTCCATTGCAGTTTTAATACCCACCCTTTTGATCACTAGATCTGCCCCTTCATCCAATTAGGCTTCGAAACAGAGGTACAAATGGTGAGACATAGGGCTCAGTTTTCAAAGTGGGTGTAGATCAGAGCAAGCCACTGCCAACAGGAGCTTACACCAAAGCCCGGAGTACCAGGGACCTTGTACCAGATTTTCTAACTGGTAGGGTCCCAGCAGCAAAGTCTCTTGGCTTGTGGCAACCTTGGCCATGTGCCAAACAAACGACACAGCAGGAGGGGGTTGTTACAAGCTGTGGGGCAGCTGTGTGTCAGTCCAGCAGTGCCACTGGTGGCTAGCACGCCCCACACACACACCACCAAATGTCAATATGCCCAGTGCTGTGAAGTAAAGTGAAGTACACAACAAAAGAAAAATAATAATAATGCAAATCCCGCTGGTGGTCTGGGTCCCCTCCAGATATACCCATTATTGATGCATATTACCATCCACTAGTGTGAAGAAGGTGATCTGCACTCTTATGAATATGGGACATACATCCATTTATATAGTCAACCAAGTGAGGAGTTTATATAAGGCAGTACAAAATCAGTAAACCATCTTTCTTATGTATTATTACTAGAAAAAGGCAGTCAAAAAATGGCAGTTATCAAAATAAAGAGCTTCACGTTTGTACGCAGACTGAAGACTGACCACGTACCTGCAGACTACAGCAGCATTGTGGCCCACTGATGCTCCTAGCCTGGGTATCTAAGAGGTGTACAGACACCATGCATGGAGTATTGCTCCTGGAAGTCATGGTCAGCTATATGTTTGTGGATAGAGGTTTTTGTCTTGCATCAGCTCATGTGAAAGTTCTGTTTTGAAAGCGTTACCAGGATTTAGGCAGTTGAGCCAGAAATTCCACCAGAACTTTTCACCGGCACTTTGGATTAGACAATTGAGCTGAGAAGTGTACTGTTGAAAAGAGAAAACCTAGTATAGTGTATATGTGTTTTCCTTTGTTATATATTGTTAACTTATAAGAGTAACTGGAAATGACACCTGGATCTCACTGTAAAGGAGCTTCGGCTCAGTGGAGATATCCTTATTCATTTTTTGTATGAATAAAAATTTTTTACTACTACTACTTACTAGTACAGTGCCTGCTCTCCTTTATTGTGATAACTGTGCTGTTTGACTTTGCCTTATTTCAGTAGCAATAAATAAAAAAGATGGTTTACTGATTTTGTACTGCCTTAAATACATTTTTCACTTGGTTGAATAAATAAATGGAAGTGTGCCATTATAGTCAAAAGACTGCAGATACACATTTGCATGCTAGCGGATTGTACTATGCATGACATTTGAGTGTGTGGCAGCATGTGGGGGTCCAGGTGCAGGTTGCAGGATCCTCCTTCTCTATCGGCCCCCCCCCCGGGCCAGGGGGGATGTCCTCCAGGAGGTTGCAGACTTTGTCATTGACCTGATGTTGGAGTCCCCCAGGTGTTTAATCCTAGGGGACTTCAATGTCTGGGTCAACAACGAATCCTCACAATTTGGTTACGACTGCCTACAGCTGATGTCATTGATGGGCCTAGCACAGGTGGTTATCTCTGTGACCCATCACTGTGGCCACATGCCGGACCTGGTGTTTCAGCTGGATTTTGGGGTTGAGAGCCTCAAGATTGATCGGGTCAGTTGGTCTGATCACTGTACAGTGGGAATCACCTACGGGGCCCACCTTGAAAATCCGTCCCCTGTGGAGATGGTCAGCTATCACCCTTTAAGGGGTCTGTCCCCAGAGGGACTGGTGGGGGTGGCTGACTTATCTAGGGTAGAAGCTGTGTGTGCCGAGGGTGTCGGCAAGGCAGTGGCTACCTATAACAGGGTGGTATCCAAAGCGCTTGACTTCCTTGCAGTGGTCCGTATAAGAACTAGATCCTCTCACTTGAGATCCCCCTGGTCTGATGGAGATCTCAAGGTGATGAAGGAGTCAGAAGTTGGAGCATTCCTGGCAGAAGACGCGGTCTGATTAGGACAACTGGCCCTACAAGCTCATTACAGTGAGTACCAGGGGGCAATTACCTTTAAAAAGGCAGAATTCCTGTCCAGGGAAATTGCTGCAGGGAGGAACAGACCATCTCGGCTTTTCCAGACTGTGGACAGACTACTTTACCCAGTCTGCCTACAGCCAAAAAAAGCCTTTTCACCTACTTTATGTGATGAGTTTGCTCTACTCTTCTCTGACAGGGTGTCCCCTATTTGATTGGGGATTCCATCAGTGAGTCAAGTTTTGCCTCACAGTGGTCAAACTGGGAGGAACAGAGGCACTCTGTCTGTCTGGGAGGAGTTTAAACCAGTAGAGGCTGCTGAAGTCATAAAGGTGATATCAGAGGTAAAGCACACATATTGTGAATAGGACCCAGCCCCGACCCATTTCTGGATGAGATGTGCCAGGGTTGTTGGCCCAGTGTTCGTGGAGATTGTCCAGTTTTCGGTGTCAGAGGGAGTCTTTCCAGAGGCCCTGAAAGAAGCCCTGGTGAGACCCCTCCTGAAGAAACCATCTCTCGTCCCTAACATCCTGGCAAATTACTGTCCCATTTTCAACCTGCCATTTTTGAGCAAGGTTTTTGAGAAACTTGTGACGCACCAGCTCGAAGATCACCTCGTTTCCTTTGATATCTATGATCCATTCCAGTCAGGTTTCAGGGCCAGACACAGCACTGAAATTACATTAGTTAGGGTGCATAATGACTTCCTTAGGACTATAGCTAGAGGAGACAGGAAAATTCTTGTTCTTCTAGACCTCTCATCAGCCTTCGTCACCATGGATCACACTGTACTTCTCGATCGTCTCCATGAGTACTGTGGACTCACCGGTACTGTCATCAACTGGTTCAAGTCCTATCTTTCTGACAGTGTGCAGCAAGTAGTGATGGGGAATTTGTCCTCCTCCCCAATGCCCCTGCCATGTGGAGTACCACAGGGTTTGATCTTGTCGCCGATGTTATTCACAGTATATATGCTGCCCCTGGGTGAGATCATTTGGCAATAGAGTGTGGGTTTTCACTGCTATGCAGATAATACCCAACAGTATTTGTCCTGTGCCCCCGGAACACACAATGCCATATATGTGATTAACAACTGTTTGGCCAAAATCAATGACTGGATGTCCTCCAGCTGGTTGCAACTGAACCCGGACATGACAGAGGAGCTGGTGATCGAGCAAGGTCACAGGCAGAACGAGAGTGCTTCCATAATGAGCACAGGATTGTTCCTGGTGTCCACTCTGTTGATGGCCTCCCTGAGGGTGAGAGATATTGGCGTGATCCTGGACAGCAGACTGACTCTTGAGGTTCAGGTATCGTCTGTTGGGTTTTACCACTTGAGCAATATTGCCAGGATCCAGACCCTCATTCTGCTCGAAGACTTCTCCACACTAGTACATGCCTTCATTACCTCCAGGCTCGACTATCGTAACTCTCTGTACTTCAGAGTCACTGGAGGGACCCTCTGCTGGTTGCAGGTTGTGCAGAACATGGTGGCCCAGTTGCTGACTGGTCTGTCCAGGTCCAGTCATGTGACCCCACTCCTGCGGGCTCTGCACTGGCTGCCAGTCAGGTGGAGGGTCCTCTTCAAGGTGGGCTTGCTCACCTATAAGACCCTATAAAGACTGGGCCCTAGCTACCTGGCTGAGCTCCTATCACCTGCCACTTTGGCCTGCTCTTTCTGCTCTTCCACCAGGGGTCTCCTGGACATTTCCAGGGTTTGGTTCAAGATCCCGGCTGACCATGCATTTAGTGTCACAGGGCCAACCCTGTGGAACTCCCTAACAGCTACTGTCCGGGAGGTCCCATCAGTTGAGCAGTTCAAACAAAGATTAAAATACCACTTATTCCATCTTGCCTTTCCAGAGAATACAATATAATCTGCCCCAACTACTAACATACTAACATATTAAAATGCCAGCAGAATAGGCCTAATGGTCTTTCGTGTCTGCTCGTTTGGTCAGCCCCCACCCTGGGTGCTGACCTTGCTGTCCCCCTCGCCTTCTCTGGCTTCTCCCTTCCCAGTTCTGGATATTCTTGCTGCATTGGATTTTGCTTCCTGAACCCTTCCCCTGTACCTGTTCCACCCCCTCTTGAACCCCTCCACTGTCTCTGGCTCCACCAGCCCCTAGGTAGTGCATTCCATGGCTCTACCACCCTCTCTGAGTAGCACCTCCTCCTTTCTCCCTGAATCTTCTCCTCCAGCTTCCACCCATGCCTCTAGTGGCCCCTCCTCCTTCCTTGAAGCACCCTCACTGTTCCTCCCTATTTACCCTCTTCATGTACCTGAAGACCTCTATCATGTCCCCGGTCCCTTCTCTCTTCCAAAGTGTACATATTTAGCTCTTCAAGCCTCTCCTCATAGGTCCCTGTCCCCAAGCCCCAAATCATTTTAGTTGCCTCCTCTGGACCCTCTCCAGGAGGTTAATGTCCCTCTTTAAGTGCGGCCTCCAAAACTGCCGCGCAGTACTCCAGGTGCGGCCTCACCAACAGTTATACAGAGGAGTATCACTTCCCTCCTGGAGGTGATCTCCTAGCGATGCATCCCAGCATCCTGTTGGCCTTGGCTGCTGCCCTCCTACAAGTCTCAGAGTTGTTCATCTTGACATCCACCACCACCCCAGGTCCCTCTCAGCCATTGAGACTTGTAGTATTTCCCCCCAGGGTGTACACTTGGCCTGGGTTTCTAGCTAGGTGGAGCACCTTGCATTTCCCTGCATTAAACCTCAGCTTCCACTTTCAGACCATCTTTCCAGAGCCTTCAGGTCCCCTGCAGGGCCACCTCCCTCCTCCCCATCCACCACACCCCCAGTTTGAGTCATCTGCAAAGAGACTCATCTCACTCTTGATTCCTGTCCTCATGTCAGATCGTGGCGTTGAACAGAAGGGCCCAAGGACTGATCCTGTGGGACCCCACTAATGACCCTCCTTGGGAAGAGACTATCCCACCAACTCGACCCTCTGGGTCCGGTCCTGGAGCCAATTGCCTATCCATCAGATCATCTGGTTTGCCACCCCCATTTCTCCTAGTTTATCCAACAGGCCCACGTGAGGAACAGAGTCAAATGCCTTGCTGAAGTCTAGAAAGAGGACATCCACTGGTCTACCCAGGTCCAAGGCACTTGTCACCCAGTCATAGAACTCCACCAGGTTTGTCTGACACGATTTCCCCGATTTCCCCGATACTGATTTACTCATTTTAATCTTGCCGAGTTATTCTAGTATTTTAACTATCACTATGATTATTATACCTTCTTGCTATATTTTTAAATTGATTATTATTTATATCATTGTTTATTTCATTGTTAGACACCCAAAGCCTCCAGAATTGGGTGCCATAAAAATAAAACTTGTCTTGCCTTGCCATGGCACTTCTCTGCTATCCTGTACCTTGTCCAGTCACTCTAGTTATCAGAGGTGTGAGCACAACCTGTTATTCTACATTTTTCATCTGCCCGTTATTGAGAAATGTACTATGTAATTTACCCTGGTGGTCTAGCATTCCCCCCAACACCCTGTCAAGTAGTGCCCACCATCCCGCTTCGCCCAACCCGAACCCCGAGCCAGCGACAGGCACAGACCTCCTCACACCACCTCAGCTAACTGCTGACTGAACTGTCACTGAATGCATACTACAATACAGTAAGCCCTCGTGGTGTGCCGTTCACACAGTGAATGCACAATGGCGAAATCCCTCACAGCGACAATTTCAACAGGTTTTAGGATTGTCACTGTGAGGGACCCGGGGATGAAATTTTGGCCTTTCTCCATCTTTTGCCTCCAACCCTTAAAACAACTCCAACTTGGAATTAGTTATCTTAAGAAGAAGTGCGGAGAACACAACCCCCTGCAATGGGAGTGGGTTAGGTACATCCCCCACTAGAAAACACAATGTCTGGCAGGCAAAATTTTTTGCCTGTCAACATTGGGGATCTCGCCATGCTGAACTTCGACAACACTGTTGTCATTTCAGCATGGAAGAACCAGCGTTCGTTGGATGTGACAATCAATAAGCGCATACTGTATTATACAGTATGCACTCAGTGACTGCTAGACCTTCAGGGTAATGTAAATGGTACATGTATCACAGGCAGGCATATCAGGGTGAGGGGAGGGACCGCTAGACCACCTGTGTTAAATACATCGAATAAGTCCCAATAATGGGACTACAGGAAGTTCCTGTCCCAGAACAGGAAGAGCGAGAGTTGTAAGGGCACATAGGCAGTAGGTAAGTAAGTGTAAAAATATATAGAGGGAGGAGACAGTAAGCACACAAAGCAACAGGAGAGGGGACACAACATAAGTCAAGATGGGAGTGGTGCAGTGCAATGGCTGTGGGGCAGCAGTGTTCCGGGAGACATTCTGGAAGCTGCAGTGCTGCCCTGTTTGCAGGCATCTCTCTGGTCTGAGGGAGGAGGTTGCCCGTCTCCAGGCTGACCTGGCTAGGATTCGAGAAAACTCTTCCCCTACTCAGGGACCACCAGGGCCACCATCGTTACCTCAGAGGTTGCCAAGAAAGAGGAGTGGTTGGACCAAGGTGGGCTCAGGGAGGGATAGGGTGGTGGAACAGAGGTGCATCCCTCCAGCTGTATCTCTCCACAATCCATATGCTGTTCTGGTGAAGAGTGGTTCCTCTATGGAGGCACCTGCAGTGGAGACCAAGGAGGATGCTGGGAACCTCCACACAGGGGACCCACAGGAGGGTGGCATGAGACCTCACAGGGGAAGGAAACAACTCCTGGTAGGGGACTCAATCATTAGGGGGATAGAAGTGGGGGAGGAAGGGGATAGGGAGATAAGGTGCCTGCCTGGTGCCACGGCTCCGAGGGACAGGAAGTGAATCCTCAGGACCATGGGAGCAGCTGCACGAGGGAGGGAGCTGGATGTCATTGTCCACCTAGGGACAAATGACTTGGCTATGAATGGGATCAGAGCAGTGCAAGAGGACTTTGTAGAGTTGGGGAAGGGCCTTAGACAAGTAGCATGTACGGTAACCTTCTTGGAGGTGCTGCCTATCTATGGCAAGGATGATGCTAGGGTATTCCACATCATGGGATTCAATGAATGGTTGAAAAATGGGTGTGAAGCTTAGGGTTTTGGCTTCATTGGGGACTGGGGAGCCATCTGGAGGGATGCAGGCCTATACTGGTGCAATGGTCTGCATCTGTCCAGGGATGGAACCAGGATCCTAGGTGATAGGTTTAAATGCTTTATTGGCAAGCATTTAAACTAGCCAAGGGGGGAGGCACTGAAAAGGAGCAGGGAAATCCTAGCCTTTCCCCACAAAACACAGTAGTTAGAGAGTAAACACCAAGGTAGAGAAGTCAGTAAGGAGCAGGACGGGGTAAATGCAGAAAAAGGCAGTAAGGACAAGGATGGGGCTAAAACCATAAAAAAAATGGAAGGTGATGAGTACCAGTGCCCGCAGTCTGTGTAACAAGCTCCCTGAACTAGTGGCCTTGATGGAAGAGGGATGCCTGGGTATTGTGGCAGTCACTAAAACATGGTACACAGAGAACCATGACTGGGATGTCAACATACCAGGATACACAATCTACAAGAGGGACAGGGTGGGTAAAAGAGAAGGAGAAGTAGCTCTCTATATAAGGGAAGGCATTAAAGCAACAGAACTAAAGAGTAAATAGGAAGTTGATGAGTCACTATGAGTCACCCTGGAGACAGGAAATGGCACCACAATCTGCAAGGTGGTTGTGTACAGACCCCCATCTCAGGGGGAGGAAATGGACAAGGAAATGATAGAAGGCATCCTTAAAATGGCCAAAAAAGGGGAGATATTGTTGATGGGGGACCTGAATATGCCAGATGTTAACTAGAATACCTTTGCTGCAGGCACATCCAAGAGCAGGGTCATTCTTGATGCCCTACAGGGGCATGCCTCAGATAGCTAGTGTTGGAACCCACTCGGGAAGGCGCAATCTTAGACCTGGTACTCCCAAATGGGGAAGGTGAAAGGATCTCAGATTTAGAAGTGGGTAGCCATCTGGGAACAAGTGACCACCAAACAGTGTGGTTCACAATAAACACAGCCATAGAGTCAAGCCATACAAAAATGAAAGTATTGGACTTTAGGAAGGCTGACTTTGGGAAAATGAGAGTGTTCCTCAGAAAAGCACTAGCAAACGGGCAAGAAGGAGGGGTGGAGGAACAATGGGGAATAATCAAAACAGCCATTGCAGAGGCAACAAGCCTTTGTTTGAAGCAAATCAACAAAACAAAATGAAGGAAAAAACCACTATGGTTCTCAAAAGAGGTAGAAGGGAAGGTTAAGGAAAAAAGGATAGCATTCAGGAAATATAAGGAAACACAGAAGGAGCAGAACAGATAACTTTATCAGTTAAAGCAGAAGGAGGCAGGGAAGGCAGTCAGAATAGCAAAGGTACAAACTGAGGAGAAGATAGCCAACTCTGTTAAGAAGGGGGATACAACCTTTTATAGGTACATTAGGGAGCGAAGAAAGATCAAGGGAGGGATACAGATACTTAATAAAGGGGAGGGAATGTGGGCAGAGGGTGACAGTGAAAAAGCAGGGATACTGAATGAATATTTCTGCTCAATATTCACAATGGAAGAGGAGGGGGAGGTACCTAAACCAAACAAGAGAGAAACTCTGAATAGGGGGGTCGATACCAGTCCATTCACAGAAGAAAGAGTTGTGAAAGAACTCTTGAAACTGAGGGTGGACAAAGCAATGGGGCATAATGGGACTCATCCAAGAATTCTAAAAGAACTAAGGGTAGAACTAGTAACACCACTGACTACTCTCTTTAACAAATCATGGGAGGATGGGGTGGTACCTGAAGACTGGAGAAGGGCAAATGTGATTCCATTTCACAAAAGTGGGAGCAGGGCAGAGGCAGGAAACTACAGACCAGTTAGTTTGACCTCAGTGGTAGGGAAAATGATGGAATCACTTCTGAAGGAAAAAATTGTTGAGTACCTAGAGGCCAGTGGGGCATAGGACCTAAGGCAGCATGGTTTCACAGCAGGAAGGTCATGTCAGATGAACCTAATAGATTTCTTTAACTGGGTGACCAATGTAGTAGACCTGGGAGGGGCTGTGGATATGGCCTACCTAGATTTTAGCAAGGCATTTGACACAGTCTCACACAAAAGATTAATATACAAGTTAACCAGCCTTGGAGTGGGTCCCAAGGTGGTAGCCTGGATAAAAAACTGGCTGGACAACAGGACGCAAAGGGTAATAGTAAACGGAGATCACAGTGAAGAAAGGTGGGTAACTAGCGGGGTACCGCAGGGTTCAGTACTGGGACCGGTTCTCTTTAATGTCTTTATAAGTAACATTAGAGAGCACCTAGAAGGAAAAGGTATGTCTCATTGCAGATGACACAAAGATCTGCAACAGGGTTGATACACAAGGCGGGGTAGAAAGGATGAAAAGGGACTTGGCAAGGTTGGAGGACTGGTCAAATAAGTGGCAGCTCAGATTCAGTGCAAAGAAGTGCAAGGTAATGCATCTGGTAAACAAAAACCCAGGGGAAGAGTACACAATGGGGGGTGAGTTAATAACAACAACAATCGAAAGAGACATAGGATTAATTATGTCAGATGACCTAAAGGTGGGAAAGCAATGTGAGAAGGAAGTAAGGAGGGCTGGGGGGATACTGGAATGCATAGGGAAAGGCATCAACAGTAGAAAACAGGAAGTTATCCCTCTATACAGACAGTTGGTGAGACCCCATCTGGAGTACTGTATACAGTTCTGGAGACCCCATCTCCACAAAGACATAGACAGAGTAAAGGCTGCTCAGATAGGGCAACCAAAATGGTATAGGGTCTACACCAGAAGACATACGAGGAGAGACTAAAGCAGCTTAATATGTATACCCTTGAGGAAAGGAGGGAGAGGGGTGACATGATAGAAACTTTCAAGTATCTCAAGGGAATTAATAAAGTACTAGAGGGTAGCATCTTTCAGAAGAAGAGATGTGCAAGAACAAGGGGGCACAATTTGAAGATGGGGGGATGGCTCAGAGGTAATGTTAGAAAGCATTTTTTTAAAGAGAGGGTTGTGGATGCATGGAACAGCCTTCCTGAGGAGGTTGTGGAGTCAGGAACAGTGGGAGAATTCAAGAATGCATGGGATAGGCATAAGACATTTCTAGTGGGGGGTAGGAGGAAGTAAGATGTTGATTAACTAGAATCTGCAGCTTATCCATCAGGTAGGGAAATGGGCAGACTAAGTGGGTCAAGCGGTTCTTATCTGCCATCAAATTCTATGTTCTATGTTCTATGGGCATATCAGGGCAGGGGAGGGACTGAGGAGTATTTGTATTATTATTATTATTTTCCTTTTTCTGTATTGTTCTGCACTTTACAGTACTTCACTAATGGTATTGACAGGTATATTGGTGCTGGGTGTGTGTGTGGGGGGGGAGTGGCACACTGCTGCATGCTGGTCTAAGGGTACTTAGAAAATTGTCCTCTGGGTGAGTTTAGAGAATCCCATTTTCAGGGATATGGCAGCTTGCATCTGCCACATGCCCCCTAGCAACACATCGCAGCCCAATTTTGGGCGCATGGTTGGTGCAGGCCCTGTTTGGGGCAGGCAGCCAGCAGTTGATGCAAGCTGCCATTGAGAATCATCCCCGGTGCATCGTTTGGAGCAAGGGGCACTTTGCGCCATTTTGTGGTGTAAGCCCTTGCACTCTGATGGGGGCTTTGAGAATCAAGTAGTGCCCACCACCTCCCCTCAACCCGAACCCCTGAGCCAGCGATCGGCACAGCCCTCCTCACACCACCTTGTCAGCTGCCGACTGACTGGTCACTGAGCACATTCTGTATAATACAGTATGCACTCACTGATTGTCAAAATCAATGAGTCTATACCGTATTGCACTATGTGCTCAGTGACAGTTCAGTCAGCGGCTGGCCGAGGTGGTGTGAGGAGGGCTGTGCCAGTCGCTGGCTCATGGTTTGGGTTGGAGAGCACCAGGTTAGTGGGCACTACTTGCCAGGGTAGGGGAGTGGGACTGTTAGACCACCATACCCGGTTAGAACAGCACTACAGAAGAGCGCAAGGAAAGACAGCGCTTCTCTGAACAGCACTGCCACGGACAGCGAAAGGGGATTTACAGCGCTTTGCAGTAAGTGCTTCCCAGGTTGCTGTCCATGGTGCTGCCACAGGATAAGGGCAGAATAATTTGCAGTGCTGGTTGAGCTGCTCCTGTGGTGTGGAAGGCTGAGACATAGAACAGCTTACCTGGGTAGCAGTGAAGACCAGCGTTCTAACCTTGGTTCCCCTCGCTTTTGCTGATTGGTACTTCTATTTTTTTTACAAGGTGCCGTGGAAATGAGTATTCTATGGCCCTAATATTGCTTCCTTTCCCCACATGATCCACTCACACCAGAGTTGGTATATTTTAGTGGGGGGGGCAGAGCCCCTCACAAAAAGAAAAATGGCAGCATTTTAGCAGGCACGAATGTTGCCTGCACTGTTCTTGCTGGTGCTATTGTGACCTAGTGCTCTAGACCACCAGGGTAACATAAATAGTACATGTCTCAATGACGAGTATATCGGGGTGAGGGGAAGGACCACTAGATCACCAGAGTAAATTACATAGTACATTTCTCAATAATGGGCACACGAAAAATGTAGAATGACAGATTGTGCTCAAACCTCTGATAACTGGAGCAAATGGACAAGGTGGAGGAAAGCAGGGAAGTGTCATGCATTGGACAATCGCTATTATGGCAAGTGTATATCACCGAAAAGCAAATCAGCAATACACACTTACCGGCAAACCAACACCTGGCAAACTAAAGTGTTTTTTGGGGGGGCTGTGCTCCCCCTTACACCCCCCTTGTGGGAGGATTTGCCCCCACAACCCCCTTGAATTAGGATTCTTAACTCCAGCGGGGTGCATGTCAGGGAGGAGGAACAATCTGGCTGAAAAAATAAATTAAGTCCGGGAGCCACAGGCAGTGGCAAAATTCAGACCCTCCCATTCCTAGCCCCGAACCCAGTACCTGTTGTGCTGAAGCCAGCCTCCCTCACCACCGCACCACACAGCTGGTTCAGTGGCAGCAGGCACACTTCCTTCAGATAACCCTCTTCCCTATCCCTCCCCTTCCCCTCACCATTTCCCTTTTCCATTTGCCTTCCCCTACCCTTGCAGAAGCAGTTGTACTGTAGCTACCCTTTCTGGTCGCCTATGAAAGTAGCGCCAAATATTAGTTGCCATTTTGACGGTCGCCCACATTTGGTTGCTATTATCATGGGATACCCATGCATAGTACCACCCACTAGCGTGGAAATTTGTACTGTATCTGCACTCTTAAGAATATAATGGCACACTTCCATTTATTTATACAACCAAGTGAGAAATTTATTTAAGGCAGTACAAAATCAGTAAGCCATCTTTTTTATTTATTGTTACCGAAATAAGGCAAAGTCAAACAGCAGCCATTATTACAACAAAGGAGTGCAGGCACTGTACCAGGTTTCCTTTTTTCAACAGCTTCTCAGCTCAGTTGCCTAATCCAAAGTGCTGGTGCAAAGTTCTGGTGGAATTTCTTCCTCAATTGCCCAAATCCTGGAAACTCTTTCAAAACATAACTTTCACATGAGCTGATGCAAACCGAAAACTACTAATCACAAACATGCAGCTGACCATGACTTCCAGGACCAATACTCCATGCACAGTGTCCATACACCTCTTAGATCCCCAGACCAGGGGCATCGGTGGGCCACAATGCTACTGTAATACCTGTATGCAGGTATGTGGTTGGTTTTCAGTCTGTGTGCAAACGTGCTGTCCTTTATTTTGATAACTGCCATTTTCTGACTTTGCCTTTTTCTAGTAACAATACATAAGAAAGACGGTTTACTGATTTTGTACTGTCTCATATAAATTCCTCACTTGGTTGAATACATTAATGGATGTGTGCCATTATATTCATGAGAACGCAGCTAGACTTTTCCACACTAGTTGATGGCAATATGCTTCAATAATGGATATATCGGGGTGGGAGAGGGACCCCTGGACCACCAGTGAGATTTGCATTATTATAATTTTCCTTTTGTTGTGTACTTCACTTTACTTCACAACATTGGCATATCGGTGCTGGAGTGTGTGTGTGTGGGGGGACGCTCCGCACAGCTTGCGACAAGCCCTCCTGCTGTGCCATTTGTTTGGCACATGGCCAGGGTTGCCACAAGCCTACGAACTTTGCTGCCTGGACCCCACCAGTAAAAGAATTGGGTACAGAGTCCCTGGCACACCGGGCTTCAAACTTGGCCACTCTACACCCCCTTTGAGAATCAAGCCCAAAGTATGCAATGGAAAGAAAAAGAACAATGAAAGATCTAGAGGGAAGAGGTCACTCTGAGTGACCATCCCAAAGCCAGAAAAAGGAAAAGAAAAGATAGGATAGCAAAGAATTAGAAAACTGATGTTGAAACAGTCTTAGAAAATGATTTGTTTATGGGCTCTTCCTACTTTGTTAGCAGGTCCACAGACCTTGCAAGAGAAACTAAACCTCCGCCATGGGATAGACAGGTACCTACCCTGTCACGTACACCCCACCTTAAGGGTGTAGGTGATCGGGAAGAGGGAACCAGTGAGTCTTATAAAACGCTGGTTGCCAGAATTCCATGACAAGAGCTGTACCGAAAGGAAGAGTATAAAGAGCTTTGTCACAGCAGGGCTGATTTAAACTTCATTACAATTATCTAATTGGGATAGAGGTTTTGACCCTATCAGACAGATCTTGTGCTCATGGAAGATGGAGAGGTAAAGAAAGTGGTGTGTGGAAACCCCAAAAGGGTAAAAGCAGTATGGGTTGCTTGTCTGCTGGAATACTACCCTGGGTGGGCAATTCACAGATCACTTGATGCATTGTGATGCATAGTCCAAGCTTGGCCAGTCCCAATGGCTGTGACTTCACAAAGTGATAGGGTGGTACGGCATGGTAAGGGACTGCCAGCCCAGTGTATTCTTAAAGGTAAAAGTACACCCTGAAATGTTGTCACCACCTGTCATGTCAATAGTAAATCCTCTAATGAAAATCCAATGGAAATTGGTGCTGTTGAATTACATGCAATTACCAGATCAATGGCTAGTAAAGGTGCAGAATGCCCCTGGGTCAGGAAACAGTATATTGTACCCATGAATTTGACCAACATTCTAGTAAAAAGATCACGTGCCTGAAGCCCTGTTTGTCCACGTGTTCTGTTCACCCATGAAAGGTGCCCATATCCAGTATTTCCTGCAGAAGGATAAGTGAGTCCATGAACACTGAATGGAACGGGCTCTCCGTGAACATACCAACAAAAAGGAGGGTTCTAGGATTTGCACTCCCCTGAGAGGCTAATGCAATTCGATGGAGGAACTCCAATGGCAAATATCCAAAACACTAAAAATATAAATAATAATAATATCCTATGGCATTAAACACTCTTCTTTTTAGTGCTCCTGGTGAGCATAGCATTATATCCCTCGGCATGGGATTACTCTGTGCCATGTCCATTCCAATGCTGGTAGTAACGCAGGTTATTGCCATATCACCTTAAGAGGGGTGTCATACCTATTATTCAATATGCCAAAAAGGCTCATAATTTGTGTCGTGTCATTGTGCAGCAATCCATGTCATCCTGGAATCATCTTACATCATTGCTAAAGTCATCTAATTTTAAATATGTCAGCCCCTAGGCATACTCCAGGATGACTTCAGCCAAGCTGATTTGAAGATTACATTGAAATGGGCTTAGGATGAAATCATCTGATGACTCTAGGATGATTCTAGGAAGATCTTGCATTTTACTTGGGTGACCAGAAGAGTTCAGTATATGCATGAGCAGGTGTAACATGTATCCACGCATACTGTAGAATGCCACATTTTGATTAATTATACTGTAATGTACCAGAACAAAACATGTTTCACCTAAGGTAACAAATATACTGGGAAATTTAACTGAAACCAAGTTAAAAAAAAAAGACCCAAGGCACAAAATTAGCTTAGTCTTGGAAGTCACTCAAAGCTTGCTGACTCCCCAGCTGTGGCTTGCCCACATGTGGCGGCCATCTTGGGAGTCTACACCTTCTATAGAAAACATATGTCCTGTAATCTGATGTATGAGCAGTTGACAATAAATAATGAGCAATCACCAGGACAAAGGTAGCCTTTCTGTCAAGGGAGATTGGTGCTAGGAGGAATAAACTAGCTCTACTTTTTCAGACTGTAGACAGGCTGTTGCATCCAGCCTGTCTGGAGTCTGTTAGTGCCTTTTCATCTACTAGATATGAGGATTTTATTCAGCTTTTCTGGATGTTGTGTACTCTGCTAGGGCTGCAATCTGTTCAAGCAGGCTGTGGCAACACTGTGGGGTTGAATCTGGACATGACAAAGGCACTCAGCATGTCTGGGAAGGGTTTAGTACAGTTATAGTGGAAAATATTTGTGAGGTGAGTTCAGAGCTGTGGCCCACCTCTTGTGAACTGGGTCCAGGACTACTAGTGAGTTATGTGGGGTATCTTGGCCTGGTGTTTGTCAGGATTGTCCACTGCTCCTTGTCAAGGGGTTGGGAGCTTTCTGAGTGCATTGAAAAATGCATTTATTAGGCCCCTTCAGATTCTGAAGAAGCCATCATTGGATCTGGACATCCTGGAAAACTATAGACCTGTCTCTAACCTGTCCTATTTGGGTAGGTTATTAAGAAAATGGCGGCATTCAAGCCTTAAGCATGCATTATGCCCTTTAAAATCTTTGATCCTCTCCAGTCCAGTTTTAGGTCTAGACCCAGCACTAAACCTGCATTAGTCAGGGTGCACAAAAACCTCTTCAGGGCAAGGGATAAAGGGAATTCATCTCAATATCTCCCAGAAATTAATACTGTGGACCCTGAGTTACTGTTGGACTGGCTGAACAAGTACAGAGAGCTCACTGGTTAAGTCATAGGCTGGTTTGAGTCCTACCTCAGGGACAGGATACAGAGGGTAATGAATGGTAATTTCTCCTCATGCCCAGTGCCCCTGCCCTACACTGTAACCCAGGGTTTGATTCTCTCTCCCGTGTTGTGTGCAGTGCTGCTGCCCTTAGGTAGGATCATTAGACAGTACAATCTGGGTTCTCATTACTATGCAAATGATACCCATGTCTTTTGCATCCGGGACACAGAATGTGATGGAAGTGTTAAATAAATGGGCTGAGATTCAGAATTTGATTGTACTGAGTTGGATGAGACTCATCCCAGACAAGACTGAGGTACTAGTGATCAACTAAGGTTGGAAGACAGAAGTGGTGGTGGTCAAAGAGGCTACAGGGCTTCAGCTAGGGTTCTCAAGTCTGGGGGCCCCATGAAGGGAAAAATATATGGATTACTCTAGATGAGAGGCTGATGTTTGAGACTCAGGTGTCAGCTGTTGTCTGGAATAGCTTTTGCCATCTGAGGAATATCAGCAGGATTAAATCTTTTATCCCCCCGAAGACCTGGCAATGCTGGTTCATGCCTTTGTGATGCCTAGACTTGACTACTGCAATACTCTATACCTCGGAGTAGTTGTCCTGCAATACTTGCAGCTGGTGCTGAAGGTGGCATCCAGGTTTCTGACTGGCATTCCCAGGTCATGTCGTTTGACCCCAGTCCTGCATGAGCAGCACTTGCTGCCAGTGAGGTGGCATATCACTTTCAATGTTGGGCTGCTAACTTACAAAGCCTGACATGGTATGGGCCTGGGCTACATGAGCTACCTGTCAGAGCTCCTGACCCCTCATTCATCCTCTCACCTACTCTGCTCCACTGATGTGGGCCTCTTAATGATACCTAGGACTAGGCTGAAATCCTAGGGAGACTGGGAATTTGAGGTAGCTGCTCCAGTTGTGTGGAGTGCCCCACAAGAACTCTTAGAGAGGACCCATCTTCTGGGTAACACTCTTAAAGAGAACTCTCCAGACACCAATTTAAATTAAATGAAGTCTGGTTTACTTTCATGAATAGGAAAAAAAAACAGCTTGTACTCAGCTTAACAGAAACTTCTTGCAGTTCAGTCTCTTGCTGTCTCCACTTGCCTCTCCTTGAAACAGAAACCTCCTTTTGTTTGTTCACTGTTCTCCCTTTATTGGGCTCAGGTGTTGCTTATTAACTTCCCACTCCTTGAGAGACAGCCAACAGCTTGAATATCCAGTGCTGTGAGACCTTAAAGGGCCAACTTTAAAACAAATGGCATTTGGTACAAATCCTACCACAGCCCCTATCAAAAACTATGTTGTCTGAGCTGTAGGGTTGTGAAGTGGTGTATGGGGGAAAGAAGCATGACAGACATACATTCCATCACATACCCTCTCCCTCAGAGTTGTGCCTGAGGTACCATCAGTATAGGCCATCAGAGACCCACCCTCTTGAGAGAAAAAATCATCATTACTCTGCAGGTACCTGTCAGGTGGCACACATCAAACAAGAAAGGCTGCAGCACCAAATTCCTCATAGCATGTAACCACTTGAGGGGGTCATGGTCAGTGATGAGGGTGAACTTCTGTCCCAACAGGTAGTAGCCTAGGGTGATCACTGCCCACTTTACTGCCAGACACTCTTTTTCGAGCATGGCATAGCACTGCTCCTGGAGAAACAGTTTTTCTGAGAGACAGAGGTTGGGGTGAATCCCATCCTCAAAGTCTTGTGATAACATTGCCCTCATTCCTGCCTCAGAGGTGTCTGTGTAGAAAATGAAGGGACAGCTGAAATCTGGACTCCAGTGAGAAGTACAAGGGCATCAGTACCTTCCTATCCATGCTCTTGATGTTCCTGCCTATACATCCCATCATTCTATCCCCTCTTTTTAAGACCTCCCTGCAGTGTTTGCTGAATTTCAAATTACTTGTGATGTTCACACCAAAATCTCTCTGTTCCACTAATGCACTTAACTCAGTTCCATTGAGGTAGTATTTTGTTCTTCTGTTCTCTTTACCAAAGTGATTGATCTTGCACTTGTCTGTGTTAAAGACTAACTCCTTACCTGTGGCCTAGTTTGCCACAGCTGAAATTTCTTGCTGGAAGTTAAGTGCATCCGAGTTGTTACTAACTAGAGCTCCCATCTTAATGTCATCAGTGGATTTGCTGAGTCATGCTCTATCACTAAAGGTCATAGATGATACAAAGATGTTGAATAGCAGTGGACTCAGCACTGTACCCTGTGGCACCCTGCTCATAACCTCAGCCCAATCTGAGTGCTGTCCCCACACCATGACTCATTTTCTGTTATTTAACCATGATTCTATCCATCTTGCCAGTTTTGGATATAAACCTAGTTCTGACAATGTGTCCAGCAGTTTTCTATTTGACACGGGGTTGAAAGCCCATGAGAAGTCCATATATAGGACATCCATGGGGACCCCTTGATCCAAAGCTCTGCTCATGGATTCAAAGTTGTTTAGGCCTGTAAGGCACGACCTGCCCTCCCTAAATCCATTCTGGTATGTATTTATCTGGCTTGTGTCTTTCAGAAATTCCATTATGTGTTCTTTTATTATACATTTTAACATTTTACACAGTATAGGCATAATGCTGACTGACCTGTAGTTCTCCATGTGACCTCTGTCACCTTCTTTAAATATGGGCATGAGATACACCTTGTACCAATCATCCACTGTTTCACCCAGATTAAGAGAATCTTGAAAACTCTCTGCAATAGGTGGTGCTATATACTCAGCTATGTTTTTTAACAGTGCGGGATGGAGGCTATCTGGGCCCTGGGATTTGTTTTGATCAAGTGACCTGAGTCTTTGAGCAATGTCCTTTTCTAATATCCTCATTTTACTTGGCCCAGGTGCACAATCTTTTGTGGAACAGTCCCCGTCTCTTGGCTTGTTCATACTTGTGTAGAATTTTTTTCAGCTCGTTTGACATATCTTCACCTTCTGCTGTTAGGAAACCTTCTGACTTTAGTGGACCTACTTGCACTTCTTCTTTTTCTTAGACCCCCAATGTAACTGAAACAGGCCTTTTTATTTCCTTCAGTTTTTGTTGCTAAATTATATTAATATCTTCTTTTAGCTCTCTTGATAAGTTCTTTACATTCCCTTACCCTTGTCTTATACCTTTCCTATGTTTCCATTGTGTCCCTTTATTTAGCAATATTGTAGGCTTGTTTTTTTGTTTTAATGGCTTTTTTGATGTTCTTGGAAAGCCAGATAGGTACCCTATCCTTGTTGTTATATTTCTTCCAAGATGGTATGTGTTCATTACTACATCTATGCAGCATTGTCTTGAGCTGATCCCATTTACTCTGCAGTGATTTACCCTTGAAAACAGTTATCAAAACAAGGGTTGCTAACCCTAAATTGAGCAGTTCCAGAAAGCCAGAATCACACTAAGTACTATACATAAAGACACTTTCAACCACCTACTGCAGCAGATTTGTGTTTTTATTCTGAAAAAACAACAGAGGTTAAAGCATATTACAGATCACCGTGTGTACGTAGCCCCAATGTATCGGCTCCAAGCCTTCCTCAGGGGGCATGTCGCTGGTATTAAACATCTACATTTTTATAGAGTGAGGTCTATGACACGATTCTTTTCAAGTTTTCAAACTTCCCACTATTTTTGTACTGGCTTTCTGGAACAACTTATAGAGCCATGTAGGCTCTGAAGTACTTTAAAACTATGGATAATCACATATAGGCTATATGGATGAATGGCCTCATTTTTTTCCCCAAAAAATCGACAATTTGCTTATCGCTCTTCTAGGTACAATACTTCAGCACATCTACATTAATTTTATATAAGAGTGGGACACCTGGAAAAAGTGCACAATATCTCACATGGATTTCATTTCCTCTCAGATCATTCCCCAGTGTATCTAAAAATGCATCTGGGAAAGGAAAGCAAAGGAAGCAAACTTAATGGAGACTAAATGGGTTTCTTCTTAAAGATCCTAAGACAGTTAAAATGATAGAAAAGAAACTTACAGAAATCATAGCAGATAGTGACAATGAGAGTTTTTCTCCCACAGTGTTATGGGATACATTAAAAATGTATTGCAGGGGGTACCTCATAGAGATAGCTTCTCATAAATAGAAACAAAGAAACCAAAAATATCCCACCCTACAGGAAAAACTGACTTCTTTGCAATTATTGCTCATCCCTGGGAATAAGGCAGTTATGCACCATATAGCTCAAACTAAAAGGAAAACAAAGAATTTGATGGCCCAGAAGATAGAACAGGCTTTAATGTACTTATACCAATATTATTATGATCTTGGGGCTAGTGGGGCTTATAGGTAGAGGTGCGTGAAGCCCGCAAAATTCGCTCCACGGGTTAATTTGCAGATTTGGCGGAATTCACGCTTCACATTAAAAAAAGGTAGATTTTGTACAAATTGAAGTTTTGTAGTGTTCTGAAAACTCTGCGAATTCCACAGAGGGAGTATGCCTTAATAGAAGCACTGTTAATACCCGGGAAGACCCCTCCTCTTACTGTCCCACATCAATATTAAATATTGATTACAAGTTGTTTACTGGGGTTTGGGCCCATAGACTAGGTGCTATATTACCACACCTACTAGATGGGGATCAAGAGGGGCTTGTCTGCAAAAGGCAGGCACATGACAATGTTCACCGCACCTTACGTTTGATGGATTTTGTTACCCAATGTTCTATCCCTATGGTAGGGGTCAGTCTAGACACAGAAATGGGATTTGAGAGGGTGTCCTGGACTTTTTGGTGGAACACCCTGGAAAACATGGCCTTTCCAAATGAAGTATTAACATTTTTATTTGCATCATATAGATTCCCAGGAGCCTACATCAGTGCAAGCTGGACTTATGCAACCCACATTCCCTTGGCTAGAGGAACCCATCAGGGGTGCTCTCTTTCCCTGCTATTGTTTGAGGTATACATAGAACCACTAGCAGCAGCAGTTCGTAGGGCGGAAGGAGTGAAGGGTATACCACTGGGGGGAGATGGGTTGTGATTATAGAACAACACTTTTTGCAGATGATATAATTTTAATATTGACATCACCAGAGACATCCTTGCCCCAAATGTGGGACATTATAGAATCCTATAAGAAATTATCAAGGTTTAAATTAAATACTCTAAAAAACAAGATACTCAGTCTTAATGTTATTCCCTCAGCTGAACTGAAAGCTAGATTCCCCATTAGGTGGAACAGGGATGCAATTCCCTATTTAGGGGCTCAGCTTGCAAAAGACCTAGCACATCTTGAATTATTTATGAGCCCGTTACACAACAAATAAGTAAGGATTTACAAATATGTCAGGTCCTACCTCTTTCTTTTTTATCTAAGATAGAAGCCATCCATCAAAATAGCTTACCCAGACTTCTTTT
Organism: Neoceratodus forsteri; assembly: GCA_016271365.2. Lineage (NCBI taxonomy): Eukaryota > Metazoa > Chordata > Ceratodontiformes > Ceratodontidae > Neoceratodus > Neoceratodus forsteri. The sequence continues at coordinate 588,596,128 of CM028133.1, read as the reverse complement.
CTTTTTCCAGACTCTTCCGTTGGTACCAGGCAAATCATATTTTCAGTATTGGACCATCATAATATCACATTTCTTGTGGGAGCTGGCCGTCATCATATTAAATACAATATTTTACAACTAACAAAAGAAAAAGGAGGCCTTAACCTACCTAATTTATATTTATATTAAGTAGCAGCCCAATTGCATGTTATAAGTTGTTGGATAACTCCAGCTTACTCAGCACATTAGAATATAACTTACAAGTAATTATTTATTTGAGGTTGATAGATATCTTTTTCCCTAACTCACTAGCTGCTGTTCCTTTGTCCCACTTTACGAGATATATGCAGCCATTCCCCTTAAAATGTGGACACAGCGCTGCTCTAAAAAAATTCCAAATCTTATCTTGACTTGGATGAGATCTATGGACCATGATAAAGCTTTCCCACCTAACTCTTTTGATGCCACACTCCATGAATGGGGGATTAGGGGCCTGAAATATATGTATCACTTTTATACAGCACAAGAATTCCAAACTTTCCAAGATTTACAAAAGGAGTACAGCCTCCCCAGGATGGCCCATTTGAGGTGTTTACAAATTCCTATCTTCTGGGGATGGTTCCAATATATAAACAATTAGCTGAAAGGGACCCCTCATTATGTGTGATTATTAAAGAATACCATCAAGGAACATATTGGACCCATTTAATTGTCACTCTTCATAAGAATTTAATAGAACTTTTATCTGATTCCACAGCAGCAGTTCTTGGCAGGTGGAATTCTGAACTCCAGATGAATCATACAATTGAGATATGTAACAAATATGCAACTGCTAATTATAGGCTTACATCTTCAACACACTGGTGTGATTTTTCTTGGAAGTGCTGAATGAGATACTTCAGGACACCAGCAGTCCAGGCCACATATATGGGCTCACAAATGCGGAAATGTTGGAGAGGATGCAGGGAGGAGAAAGCCAACCATACATATATTTTCTGGGCCTGTGCCATACTTGCTACATACTCTTAGGATACACATAGTGATCTAAATAGAGTACTTGTAGACCAGGATATTCTCACCCAATCACTGGTTCTTATGTGAATCCTTCGGAAGACTTATGGGGTCAAACATCAAAACTATTGCTAATATTAGTATTAGCAGACAAGAAAGTAATAATCAGACTTTGGCTATTAAAAACACCCCCAACAAAATTAAAATGGGTATCAATGGATAATGCCATATATAGAATGAAAGCCTTGATGGCTTCTACTCATGGCAGTAAGCTACAGACTGAGGAGTTTTAGTACAGAGGGGTGATATATCAAATGGAAGTAGATCCAGAATTTGTACCATAAAGCCAACAGTGGGACTATTAAGAAGGTAAGTAATAAGTAGTGTCATGCCTAAGAGATCCATAAACAAACCTTAATGTGTAAAGTTCTCCCTTTAGAGAAATTGTAGTAGGAAAGCAGCATGGGACCCTACTGAATGTTTATGATGATTTTTTTGATTAACATGTGTAGCCTTGAAACTGTATGTTTAAAAATATTTCTGACTATGCTGCAAATATCTGTGCTCTGTACTGTTTTCTGTGTAAAAATGCATACTCTCTTGAATGAAACATTGAATATAAAACAAGCATTTGTCAATGCTGAATGTTGATTGCTTACATGTGCCGTTTAAGTATTTGGAAATGAAAGTACCATGCCAAAGAACTGTAATGTCCCCCCTCCTCAACACATCCACTTTGTCTTTCTGTTCAGTATTCATAGAAGAGGGGGAAGGGCAAGGGCCACAGCAGTTGCAAAGGCGTGAAGAGGTGGACAATAGTCCATTCACAGGCAGAAGAATCCTGCAAAAGGTGAGTAAATTAACAGTGGACAAAGTGAGACGACCAGATGGCATACACCCAATGATATTAAAAGAACTGTGATGGGAAATAGCAGTACCTCTGGCAGCCATGTTCAGTGAGTCATTCAACACAGGGGTGGTACCAGAGAATTGGAGGAGGGCACATGTGGTCCCTCTATAGAAATCCAGCAGTAGGGAGGAGGCGGGGAACTATAGGCCAGTCAGCCTCACTTCAGTAGTGGGGAAGATCATGGAGACATTGGTTAAAGAAAGGATAGTGGGGCATCTAGAAGCCATCGGAGGCCAGGACCGTAGGCAACATGGAGTCACCGTGGGGAGGTCATGTCAGACAAATCTGGTTGATCTCTTTGACTGGGTGACAAAGGAAGTAAATCAGGGTGGGGCAGTGGACAATGCTTACCTTGATGTAAGCAAAGCCTTTGACACCATCCCATAAAGTAGTTGACTAGGCTGGGCATAGGGGAAAGGGTGGTAAAGTGGGTTAGAAATTGGGTAAAAGACAGGAGGCAGAGAGTGTCATTAAATGGGATGCAGTCTGGGGAGAGGGGGTGACCATTGGGGTGCCGCAGGGATTGGTCCTGGGCCCAGTTCTGTTCAATGTCTTCATTAGTGACTGCAGAAGGGCTGAAGGGAAAGGGCTGCCTGTTTGAAGATTACACCAAGATCTGTAACACAGTGGATACCCCAGAGGGGGTGAAGAAAATGAGGAGGGACCTGGGGAAGCTTGATAAATGGCCTGAGGACTGGCAACTGAAGTTTAATTCAAAAAAGTGCAGAATTATGCACCTGGGGCACAAAAACCCTGGGGAAAGGTACAGGATGCGGGGTGGGGGGAGTTGCTGACAGTCTCAAAGAAGGAAAGGGATCTGGGAGTTCTTATTTCAGATGACCTGAAAATGTCAAAGTGGTAAGGCAGCTGGGAAGGCCAGCGACATGCTGCGGTGCACAGGCAGGGGTATCACCAGCATAAGGAGGGAGGTAGTGACGTCATTATATAAAACCATCGCCAGGCTTCACATGGAGTACTGTGTGCAGTTCTGGAGGTGGCACCTTTGTAAGGATAACAACAGGCTGGAGATGGTCCAGAGAAGGGTGAATGAGATGGTACAGAGCTTGCAACACAAGACTTATGAGGAGAAATTAAGGGACCTCAATATGTACTCAGTGGAAGAGAGGAGGGAAAGAGGGGATATGATAGAAACATTCAAGTACCTCAAGGGTATAACTATAAGTACTGAGAAGCAGGAGACAGCTGCTATAGGCATATGTGCCAGCTTCTGTGTGATATTCTTTTGTTCTTATAAATCTGTACTCTCCAGTATTTCAGTAACCACATAACCACACTGCCTTCTTTAGGCAATTTTATGCTGGCTGATGCCTGGTGTCAGATGGCAGACAGAGGGCTCACCAGCTTGTGTCACCATCTGAAAAACATCATAGAGTGTTCTTTTACTGGTAAGCATTTTGGAAAGCTGGTGAAGGTCTCACAATTTTTATTATGATTTTATCTCCTTATGTCGGTCCTCTTTGGTTCCCCCATCCCCACACCTGAACAGTCATCAGTGGCCAGAGCTGCAGCCTTCTTCTTGCCAAGATGGTGGGTGAGAAACATAAAATTTGAAGGCAGATAAGAACCGCTTGGCCCACCTAGTCTGCCCATTTCCCTGCCTGATGGATAAGCTGCAGATTCTAGTTAATCAACAACTTGCTTCCTCCTACCCCCCAGTAGAATTGCCTTATGTCTGTCCGTGAGCAGCTGCCTTCACAGTCTGTGAGGTCTGATGTCTTTCAGTGCCGCTTATTGGTCATCTTCCAACACAAGCGAGGCACTGCCAGCCCAAAAGTAACTCAAGACAAGCAGTTTTCAAAGTGGGGAAGACATGGAGTGAGGAAGAATCAAGTACTCATTCAGATGCGGCGTCGATTTTAAGATCAGCATACTGGTGTGGACACTGCAAATAGAACCCCAGCTCTTTAAGCAGCCTTATGAAGAGTAAAGGCTTCTTGAAGCACTGGGGTTCTGTTTATTGTACTGTAAGTGGGCTGCATCTAATTCGGTAATTTACTGCACCTTACATCTGGATGTATGGTAGGCCCAACTTTGAATAAACACTGCACCTGAATTAACACACGATGCCACAGAAACACAGAATTTGTCAGCAGAAAAGGACCGCTCAGCCCACCCAGTCTGCCCAATTGTTTACCAACTTGTAACTCCTGTGGTTAGTGTCTCCAAATGTTTAGGGATTTCTAATACCGTGGCAAGAATGGACCCCATTCTTTAGCCAGGGCATATTCAAAACTCTAGAAATTAGTACTGTATTAATCTTTGATGTTTGCTGAGAGTACTCTTCTCAGCGCACGCAACATCCCCAAAATGGCTTCCTTTTGAAGTTCATAAAGTGTCACAAGTATTGGTAGCATATTTAAATGTGCCTGAAAGTTCTTTTTGATTAGTCCCATTGCTCCAAGCACTACTGGAACAATTTGTGTCCTTATTCCACATCAGTTTGGTTTCTGACTGCATATCTTGGTATTTCATGATTTTGTGTCTCTCTGTACGCAGCACACTGTAGTCACTAGGGGTTGCTATTTCAATCAGCAATGCTACCTTTGTTCTCTTTTCTTGTATTACAATATCGGGTTGTCTTGCTTCCACTTTCTTGGCTGTTGGTATTGGGTGATCCCATGTGATCATTACTTCTTCATTCTCTGTGATTCTTTGTGGTTCATGTTTCCAGTGTCTCTCTGCTACCTGTATGTCATATACCTGCCTGTATATGTTACTGCATGTCTTATTCTGCCTGTGTCCATCAAGACCTCCTTGTGAATGGGCTTGCTTAATGGATTTTTCCTGCAATATACTTGAACCTACTCCACTTCCATAGCTCTGTTGGTCTCCGTTAACCTCCTCCATCCCCTTTTCCTAATATACCCCTATGTTTATCCCATGCATGCTTCATGCCCCCCTACCATTTTAGCTTCCACCACTTCTCCTGGCAGTCTGTTCAAGGCGTCTACCACCCTTTCAGTAAAGACATATTTCTTCACATCTATCCTAATTGCCCCCCCCCCAGCTTCATTGTATGTCCCTTAGTTTGGGTGCTCATCCTCATTTGATGGAAACTCCCCAACTGTACCCTCTTTACCCCTGTGAGGTACATTGTAGGTCTTGATCATGTCACCCCTCACCCTCCTCTCTTCCAGAGTGTGCATGTTGAGATTCTTCAGCCTTTTCTTGTAGGGATTCCTGTGAAAATTCTGAACCATTTTAGTTGCTCTCCTCTGGAAAACCTCCACCTTATGTCCTTTCTGAAGTGTGGACTCTAAAACTGGACACAGTTCTCCAGCTGGGGGTATACCAGGGAAGTGATACAATGGCAGCACAACATCCCTCCTCCTCCTACTGGAAATGCCACTCCTTATGCACCCAAGAATCCAATTTGCCCTGCCCATAGCCTTGTCACACTATACTGCCATCTTGAGGTCCTCTGATATAAAAACCTCAAGGACCTTTTTATGTCTAATGAGTATCAGTACCTCCCCCCATCCTATACCAGCATCGGGGTTTCTATGCCCTAGGTACATGATTTTACACTTGTTGGCATTGAACCCATGCAAGTAAGAAAATGGAACTGATCTGAATGAATTGCAGGCTTTTAAGCAGCTTTTCGGGGAGTGCATACAGTATGTGTGTGTGTGTGTGGGGGGGCTCTGCTACTATAACTATTTGCTTCTGATTTGGTAAAATGTGCGAACAGACTAACCCTGCTCCCCACTCTATGTGTTATATCAGAGATAAAGAGCCCAAATAGCATTGGGCCAAGCACTGAGCCCTGGGGCACCCCGCTTGTCACTGCTGTGGGTGCCGAGAGCTACCCCACCACCACCACCCTCTGCACCCTCCTCTGTAACCAGTTCTCTATCCATGTAGTCAGACCACCTTCCGCCTGTACCCCTCCTTCTCCTCACTGTTCTCCTTCTTGGCCTGTGTCCGTGCTCCCTTAGTCCACACTCTTTCTGCTCCTTGTTCTTACCGGGTGGTGGTGTCTTCTGTATTACATTCAGACCAATCTGCCCACCCCCTTCCAGGATTAATATGCCTCTGCCTTACCTATATCTAGGGCAGTGAGCTCATCAGGCTCCCCTGTCCGAACCTTTCTACCAACTTCAGTCTTTTGGCTACCCCCCCCCCCCCGCTATTTGTTTAAATCCATCTTAGTAGAGATACACCTTCTAATCCTGCCTGTTTTTTTTTGTTTTCTTTTACAGTACATATTTTCTCACTGGGCTACAGTCGGCTGGGTCATCCCGTCCGACCCCACTAGCCCTGCCCCCGACATCAGGCCTACCTGCTCACCTCCACGGATTACCCTGTGGTGGGGTGGTGAGGAGCTTCCAAGGTCGACCCAACGGAGCAGGATCCAGTCGAGGAGGCACCATTCGGGACGAGCAGGGGGGTCAGAAGCTCATGCTGCCTGACCGTAGCATATTTTCCACTTTTCTCCCTTTTGCGGAGTGCGGCTGTGCAATGACGCTCAAGCACAGCTTCCGCCACCCTTTAATACACTGCAGTAGTAGTGCCTGCGGTCGTCACCAGGGGCTGCTACTGAGCGGTGGGTCCCTGGATCCTGCCCCAGGATAGGAGAGCAGTCCTCCGGATGCTCAATCCTATCCCTCCCTTGCCGACCCCTGGCAGGCCAGGCTTTCGTCTGAACCCGAGTCGCCATCATGGCGCGAGGTGTGGCGTCCAGCGCCTCAACCCTCAGTGCCAGTGGCCCGGCAGCAATGCTGCCTTTAATACACCCCTCCTCTTCCTGCTCCAGTGTACCCTCTCCCCCGTGTACAAGTCACTATTCCCTCCAACCCTACCCCAGTTAGTCACTAACCCATTGTGTTTCATGTGGCATCAATCCCTCAGCCACTCGAACTCCTCAAGCCTACCCTTCCTCTCCATGCTTGTACATGGTACCGGCAGTACCTCCAAGAATGTCACCAACTTCCAAACCCCCTCACACTGCCTGCCCAAGTACTCAAACCTCCCCCTCGCTACTTCCACAGTGTGCCCCGCCAAGTTCTTTGTACTCACATGCAACAGTAAATGAGGTTTCTTCCTCCCCTTCGGTGCACGCTTGAGCAGTGCCTGCCCTGCCCCTCCTGCAGTAAACCTGGGGACAGCTTCAACCCCAATATGGCTGTGCCTTTCCCCCTTTCCATCCCATCTCACCCATTTCAGTATAGAATCCCCCAGGACGAGTACCCCGCCCACCCCTGTCCCTTCTAATGCCCCTTCCATCACCGCAGTATTCATTCTTCCCTGCCCCTTACCCCTGCCAACTGCATCCTCTGTAACTTCTGTATCTGTAACCCCTACTTCTGACTTACCCCTTTTCTCTGCCTTATTCCTTCTATCCCCCTTGAACCCCTTCCCAGCCTGACTACTTCCTACTGGGCTTCCCATGTCAACCTCCCCATCTCTCCTGCTGATTTCCAACCCCTTTCCTATCCCCACTGTTGTCGATTTAGAGCCCCCATTCCCTTCTACCCCGATAGTGATGCACCTCTCATCCTTCCCCCTTCCCATAGCCTTCTCTCCTTCAGTCACCACCCCCTCCTTCCTTACTAGCCCCCTTCTACCCTTTTGTCCTCGCTATCTCTTCCCCTACCTGTTGCCATCCCTCTCATGCCCCACTTGCCCTCTCCCCTTCAGTATGTTCCTGCTCCCCCTCTCTGTCCCATAGCAGAGGTTCGAATCTATTCATAGTCGATACCAGTCCTACATCTCTTCCCCCTATCAGTTCTCCCCTCCTATGTGTTTCCTCCATGCCACCCCTGGTCCCTCCCTCCCTACCCACAGCCATCTGCTCTCTGGTTCTCCCTGGTACTCCTCTCTCCCTCCCCATCAGGAGGCCCCTGCCCTCTCCTTGGACACCCCCTCCCTTCTCCTCTCTTTTCTGCTAGTGCCTCTGATACTGGGGTCAGTTTCAGTCCAAAGTTATTCTTCTTCCATCCCCCTTTGCCATCCTCTATTCCCCCCTCAGGATGCCTACCATACTCATCTGCCCTGCCACTTACACTCCTCCCTAACCTCCACAGTTCCTCTCTCAAACTAGTCAGTCATCTCCGGACCATACCCCTCCCCAACCTGCAAGCCCGATCCAGGATCATGGCACACCCACACCATGTACACCCCTCCACCCTTCCAAAGATACCCGCCCTAGTGACATGTGGCACCTGACCCATTTTGGCCACCATCTTATGTTACGGGCTCTTACTCCCAGGTTCTGTACCCTACTACAACTGTTAGGCCCCTATTTAGTCAAATTCATGTCCCCCCGTACTAGTCCCCCTACAGACCCCTTGCCAACCAGGGTAATTTAGTCTCAAATCTCATCCTTTAGATACTGTATTAGTGTAGCAATCCTAAAGCCTCCTTGTCCGTTTTTCACCCCTCAGCTACCATACTTTTTGTTCTTGGCTCTCATATAGTTTCATTTAGCCGAGTTAGAAATCCTATTGCAGTCCAAGTATTACTCAGCTCAGTTAGAGAAATAAGCAGAACAAATAAATATGTATTATTACAGCAATCACAACAGTATAGCTCAGTACTTAGCTCAGTTAGAGAAAGAAACAGAACAACTAAATCTGTATTATTACAGCAATCCTAAAGTATCCAATCATTGCCTTGTCTCCACTCCAGAGACCCTGCTGTAATATAGGACCACAGAGGCCTGGGCGGAGGGTGGCAACTGTAAAGTCCCAGCAGAGCTCCACTGAGCTTGCTCACTCCCCCTCTCACTTGCTCATTCTATTTCTCCTGACACTACAGGCTGCCCTTTTGTACTGGGCTCCTGTTTGCATTGGCAGCTTTTTCTGTCCACAAAGAAGTTCACAGCTGTCCCGACAGAGCTCCATTGAGGTTTCTCACTCCCCCCCCCCACTTGCTCATTCTGTTTCTCCTGGCGCTGCAGTCTGCCCTTTTATACTGGGCTCCTGCCTCCATTGGCGCCTTTTTCTGCCCACAAAGAAATCTGCAGCAGTCTCGACAGAGCTCTGTTGCGCTCGCTCACTCCCCCTCACTAACTTGCTCATCCTGTTTGTCCCGGCGCTGCAGGCTGCCCTTTTGTATTGGGCACCTGCCTGCACTGATGCCTTTTTCTGCCCACAAAGAAATCTGCAGCAGTCCCAACTGAGTTCCATTGAGCTCGTTCACTCCCCCTCCCTCCCTCGCTCATTCTGTTTCTCCCAGCGCTGCAGGCTGCCCTTTTGTACTGGGCTCCTGCCTGCGTTACCGCTTTTTTATGACCACAAAGAAATCTGCAGCAGTCCCAACAGAGCTCAGTTGAGCTTGGTCACTCCCCCTCTCTCACTCACTCACTCAATCCTAATCTGTCCCAAACACTGATTTCCAAAGCGACTGCGTTATTCTACGCCTGAAGCGCGAAAACACATTTCGGCCAGGATGTGAAAAATGACAGCTATACTGTTCATAAGGAGGTGTGAAAAAATGCCAGTGCTGAAAATCTGACATGAAAATATTACTAATTTGTGAAGTTACAAGGGTGCATTGAAACTGCACAATGCAAGCTCGTAACACAGTCATTTTATGGACTTACATCACAAAATTTTCACCATAGGCATTTTAGGAGCTCTGCTCATGAACAGTGTCACTGTGGTTTTCTTAATGTGTCCCAAACACTGATTTCTTACAGCGACTGCGCTATTTTGTGCCTGAAGTGTTGAAAATCTGTAATGAAAATATTGCAGATTCGCGAAGTTACGAGCATGAGTAGCAACTGCGCAACGCACGCTCATAAAACAGCTGTTTTTTTTTTCATTTTTTCTACCAAAAGCTCAGTTAGAGAAATAAACAGAACAAATAAATATGTATCATTACAGCAATCATAACACTATAGCTCGGTACTTGGCTCAGTTAGAGAAATAAACAGAACAACTTAATCTGCATTATTACAAGCAATCCTAAAAGTATCCAACCATTGCTTTATCTCCGCTCCAGAGACCCTGCTGTAATATAGGACAACAGAGGACTCTGGGCAGGAGGGTGGGCAACTCTAAAGTCCCAGCAGAGCTGTATTGAGCTTGCTCACTCCCCCTCTCTAACTTGCTCATCCTGTTTCTCCCGGCGCTGCAGGCTGCCCTTATGTACTGGGCTCCTGCTTGCATTGGCACCCTTTTCTGCCCACAAAGAAATCTGCAGCAGTCCCGACACAGCTCCATTGAGCTCACTCACTCCCCCTCTCTCAGTCACTCATTCTGTTTCTCCCGACGCTGCAGACTGCCCTTTTGTACTGGGCTCCTGCCTGCATTGGAGTCATTTTCTGTCCACAGAGAAATATGCAGCAGTCCTGACAGAGCTCAGTTGAGCTCGGCCACTCCCCCCCCAACACTTGCTCGATCTTTATTTGTCCCAAACACTGATTTCCCACAGTGACCATGCTATTCTGTGCCAGAAGTGCAAAAATGTATTTCGGCCCAGATGTGAAAAATAACAGCTGTGCTGTTCGTAAGGAGGTGTGAAAAAATGCCAGTGTTGAAAATATGGCATGAAAATATTCCAAATTTGCGAAGTTACAAGGGTACGCGGAAACAGCTCAACGCCCTCTTCTAACACAGTCATTTTATGGAATTCCATCACCAAATTTTCAACATAGACATTTTAGGACCTCTGCTCATGAACAGTATCACTGTCATTTTCTTAATCTGCCCTGAACACTGATTTCCCACAGTGACCACACTATTCTGCACCAGAAGTGTGAAAACACATTTTGGCCAAGATGGGAAAAATGACAGGTATACTGTTCATCAGGAGGTGTGAAAAAATGCCAGTGTTGAAAATCTGGCATGAAAATATTGCAAGTTCTCAAAGTTACAAGCGTGCCTATCAACTGCGCAATGCACGCTCATAAAACAGTCATTTTTTTGGATTTTGTCCACCAAATTTGCAACATAGGCTTTTTGAGAGCCCACCTCATGAACACTGGCACTGTCATTTTGTTCATTGGTCCCGAAAGGTGATTCCATGCAGTGACCACAAAATCACCTTTCGGGACCAAATAATGCCATGACAGTGCTTGGGTTCATGAGGAGGGTTCCCAATAACCCCATGTTGAAAATGTGGTGCCAAAATTCCAAAAAATGCCTGAGATATGCAGCAAAGTTGAAAAAACCTATTTATGCCATTATACAGCTTACCAGCACTTCTTCAGTTCGCGGTCGGCTTTGAAGAGTGCAGACATGTTCCCAGTCCACCGCAGATCATCACACTGGGCTCCGGAGGTAAGAATGGGGTGAGGGGGGTGTGGGGAGGCAGGGTGCACAGAGGTTGGGCGCGGGTTGCGGGAGGGGGCACAGACAGCAAGGGACCATTTTCTTTTTTACGGGGTAAAAAAAAATAAACTTTGCAGGATGGTTTTTCCATTTCACAGGTACTTTTGGCATGCTGGGGTGGGCTCCCAGCATGCCACCTGCTTGTTTGGGGGTGAAGACTAGAGCCGTGAGGATTGGGCACCTTTGGCATGCTTGGGACATGAGCGGTATTGGGCACCCTCAGCACACAAGAAATGGGGGACATGCTGACAGGGATTGGGCACCTTTGGCAAAGAAACAGGGGGAAGGGACATGATGCCAAAGGGAATTGGGCACCCCCTCGGCAGATACCAGAATCCAATGGGGACTGGACTCCCCGTTGGCAAACTGGGTCGGGGGAAGGAAAGGGACACCCTGCAATGACGGGTCACTCCTTCATTGCAGCATGGCTGATACAGCAATGATGGGGTGGCCCCTGATTGCAATGGCTGAAATGTTTCACGGTTGTAGCATGCTGGCTGAACTAGTGTCAGCAACAGCGTGCCACCCCATTGTGGAAAGTGGGTCAAGCCTCCAAAGGCAGTGGGGGCATTGGCCACAACAGTGCCCCATCTCCACAACCTGTTTCTTCAGCAAGCTGCCGCAACATGTTTCTCAAGCGTGCACACAATCAACATAAAAAGGAGTGGTCTTGTTTCAATTACGTCATTGCATTTGATGTCCACACCATTCTGTGAGTGGATCAGTACAGACAAAGAGCAGGACTTTAAGCAGTTCTGTAAATGTGTGAGTTACTTTTTTTTTGCTCCTTACTTGCTCCTTCTGGCTGCTCAAGGACCCCCCCGACCCCCTCACCCTGACCCCCTTCCATTCACCTCAGATTGCAGCCATCCCAGGGCTGGCTCGGTGTATCCCTGCAATGGATGGGTCCCTCTCCTCCGAGGGGGAAGGTGCCAGGAGGGGCAACCAGCATGCTCTACATTCAGTCTCTGGGAACTGCTGAGGTGGATTCCGGGATGTCAGGGCACTCGAGTCGGCAGGAGCTGGCGACCATCATTTGGCTGACCATGGAGGCAAGATTTTGCTTTTCTCCCTGGGGTCATGGTGTGCCACAGACGTCTAGGCAATTGCCGACATTCACCATGCCTCTATGTGCAGTGGGGCTCACTTGAAATATTGCACTCCTGGCCTCCACCAGGAGCAGGCAGACAGCGAGCCACATCCCCTCCCTCCCAGAGAGGTGAGCAGTCACAGGATGCTCAAGCCTTCTATACCCGTCCAGCTCTCCAGCGACCTGAGTCCATTCCCGAACCTGGGTCGCTGGCACTGCAAGTGGAAATCTAACCGCTGCACCAATAAGCTGGCATGTGAGTTACTTTTAAATGTGACAAAACTGGATTCAAATCATCTTATAAAAAAGTTGGAATGGTGGGTCAGAGGTACATTTCTCAGCCTTAGCCACTACGAAATTCCTTCACCACACTTGCAGAATGGGACTTCTGGGAGAAGGCACCCATGGTAGTGGTATGGGAGAGGACCCTGGCTGAGGAAGAAGTAATTTGTGGTGGGGGACACAGTTGTTAGGGGGTAGACTTGGAAAAAGGAAGGGGGCAAATAGGAAGATAAGGTACCTACCTTGTTTCACGGCTTGGAGGGATAGGTAGCGTATCCTAAGGATCAGTTTTGTGGAGCATGAGGGGGAGCTAGATGTCATTATCCACCTGGGGACTAATGTCCTAGCAAGGGATGTGCAGGTGGAGTTCATGGAACAGGGGAAGGGTCTTAATCAGGCAGCAGGAATGGTGGATTTGACAGAGGTGCTGCCTGTCTAAGACTAGGGGAGGATAGGGAACTCCACACCTACCAGAAGTTTAACATGTGGTTGAAGGAATGGTAAAGAGAAGAGTGACTCATCTACACTGGGGACTAGGGATCAGCCTAGAAGGATATGGGTCTAAACAGAGTGATGGCCTGCATCCATCTGGAAGGGGAACTGCAGTCTTCAGTGGATGGTTTAAATGTTACTTTGATGAACATTTAAACTATTGTAGCTGAGGCAGATGGCAAAAGGAACAATCTCTGGCCAGAGCCGATAGGGCTGCAGCTAAGGAATCTGGGGTAAAAATATTGAAATTTGGTATTTTAATATTTTTAGACCAAATTTTCAACATAGCCTTGTTATGACCCTGCCTCATGAAGAAGAGCAGAGAAAATGTTTAACTCTTGGCATAAAGGTAATTTTGCTTAGGGACTGCGAAATCACGAAATCAACTTTCAGGATGCAGAAACACATTTTGGGCAGTAGTTGAAAAATGGCAGCTGTCACATTCATGAGGTGCTATAAAGAAATGGTTATGTTGAATATTTGGGGTAAAAATACTGAAAAGTAACAAAGTTATGAGCCTGCATTTGTAAAAGTCAGCACAGTCTCCATCCAATGCTGGTTTCTTGAGAACCAACTATTCCTAAACTCAAAAAAAACTATCTCCCTCACCTTCGGCTCCCGAGCCAAACTAACCCAGCTTACTGACGCACCCACCTTCTATACCTTGGATAGGACTCCGCTTGAGGCCTGCTCCACATATTGCTATCTCGGTGTTTGGCTGGATCAGCATCTTGACTTCTCAGTGCATGTAGATGCTCTGCAAAAATAATTACATCCCATGCTGGAAGCTCTCTATTGTAACAAGTTTTTCATCCCTCTACCGACCAGGCAAGCAATGGTACAAAAAATGATCCTCCCAATTTTGGACTACGGCGATGTCATCTATGGTGCCGCCCCCCAAACATCCTTAGACAGGCTCGACCCCATATTCAACTCCTTCTGCCGGTTCGCCTTGGACCGTCCTCCCAACACCCACCACTGTGACCTCTACCAGTCCCTTGACCTTCCATCACTCCAAAACTGGTGATTGCTGCACTGTACTAGAATTACTGCTAAGCTCTGGTCACATATGTTGCCCTCCTACCTATCAACATCTCTAACTGCAGTCCCCCCACCTACCTACGATCTCAGGAACACTGACTCCAGGCTCCTTCACATTCCCCACAGATCCACCCGATCAGGTCAGGTAGCTTTCAGTTTCAGACTGCCCAAATTATGGAACTCACTGGCAGCCAACATCAGACTCACCACAAGTACTCCCCAACGAAATGCCCTCCTCAAAACGCATTTTGCTACCAACTGCACATGCTTTCCCCATCACTGAATTCCCTGCTCAACTCTTATCAGCTATCCTGGGCTCCATTTCTAAATCAGTACCATACGCCACTGAATCCTTCCTCTGATGCTGTAGATACACACACCTACCCATATAGTAGGTAATCTAATCACACTATGTAATTGTTGCAATTTCTACCATGCTACTACATCACTGCCTGTAATACTCTTCATTTTGTATAAACCATTATGCATCTCAGTTACTGCACCCATCCTACCGGGCTACTGCTTGTTATCTGCAAATTATGTATGTACTGTTTTTTTGTATTATGTGCTGCACTCTTGTAACCCCCTACCCCAGGGCGCATCTGGAATCGAGCGGTACTCTGCTCAGTATGCCTTCCTGGTAAATCTCTTAAATAAATAAATAATTTTTTTTTTTTTTTTTCAGTATTTTTACACCAAATTTAAGGCATAGCCTTCTTATGACCCTGCCTCATGAATAAGGTCAGAGAAAATTTCATCTGCTGCCTGAAAGGTGATGTCATGCAGGGACTGCGAAATCACCTTTAAGGATGTAAAAAAAAAATTTGGCCAGGATTTGCAAATGACAGCTGTTACGTTCATGAGGTGTTGTAAAGATATGGCTATGTTGTGAATCTGTCTTAAAAATATTGAAAATTACCAAAGTTATGAGCCTGTGTTTGCAAAATTCAATGTAGGCTCATAACTTTATTGTTTTTTAATATTTTTACACCAAATATTCAACATAGCCTTCTTATAACCCCACCTCATGAATAAGGGCAGAGACAATTTTCAACTCCTGCCCAAGAGGTGACTTCCCACAGGGATTGTGAAATCATCTATTGGGATATAAAAACATTCTGACCAGGATTTGAAAAATGACAGCTGCCACATTCATATGGTGCTGTGAAGATATGGCAATGTTGTAAATTTGGGGCAAAAATATTGAATATTACCAAAGTTATGAGCCTGCATTTGCCAACTTCAATGTCAGCTCATAACTATATTATATTTTAATATTTGTACACCAAATTTTCACCATAGCCTTCTTATGGCTCCACCTCATGAACAAGGGCAGAGAAAATGTTCAGCTCCTGTCTGAAAAGTGATTTTGCGCAGCGACTGCAAAATTACCTTTTGGGATATAAATAAAAAAACATTTTGGCCAGGATTTGAAAAATGACAACTGTCACACTCATGAGGTGCTGTAAAGAAATGGCTATGTTATGAATTTGGGGGGAAATATTGAAAATTACCAAAGTTATGAGCCTGCATTCACAAAATTCAGCATAGGTACATAACTTTTTTTTTTTTTTAATATGTTTAGCCTGATATGTTTAACCAGTTTTTCAATATAGCCTTCTTATGACCCCACCTCATGAACAAGGGAAGAGAAAATGTTCAGCTCCTGGATGAAAGGTGATTCCATGCAGGGACTGCAAAATCACCTTTTGGGACAGATCTACCAAATGACAGAGCAATTGTTCATGAGGTAGGGTCCCAAAGAAGGCATGATGAAAATTTGGGCCAAAATATGCAAAAATGCCCAAGTTATGCCACTTAGTTCAAAACCCCATTGAAATACATTAAACCACATACCTGTTTCTTCAGTTTGTGGTCTGGCTTTAAAGAGTGAAGACGTGTCTGTGATCCAGAGAGGATTACAGCATTGGACACCCGATGGGTAAGTAAGCGCTTGGGGGGATGCGAGTGGTGGGTGCTGAATGGGAGGGATGAGTGGGGCAGTTATGGGTGCACAAGACATTGATGGATGGTTTCCTTTTTTGCAGGGTTTAAAAAAATAATAACGCATGGAGGATTCCAATGGGACACTGAGGGATTGGGCACCCCCAGTGTCACTCTTATATTTCTGGGGGTATGTGGGGTGGTGATTGCTCAGAGGGAGGGTAAGTGGGGGTGTGTATATATATATATATATATATATATATTTAAAACAAAAATAACAGCATATGTGCAGTAGTGGGTGGGTTGCTTTAAACAAAAAAAACACTGGGGGCATCCTGATCATAACACTGGGGGATTGGGCACCCTAGTGTCACTCTTATGTGCAGTAGAGTGCGGTGGCCATCTTGCACGTAGCAGAGTGTGCCGCATTCTGACATGACTGCCATTATTTTTTATTTAAAATTAGAATTATGCCTCCCACCCACCCTCCCTTTCAGCACCCACCACCCCACATCCTCCCACAAACATAAGAGTGACACTGGGGGAGTCCAATCCCCCAGTGCCATAATCAGGACACCAGCTATGGGTTTTATTTAGAAAAAATAGTGCAGTGCAAGTGGAGTGCTCCATGGACATGGAGGCAACTGTGGGGCATGTTGTTCATTTGCAAAGAATGCAAGGAATGCAGAGTCCTTTTTTAAATGCAATATGTCTGCAGGGCTCCACCACTGCAACTCTAAAAGGGGAGGCATAAACTGAACCCCACCCCACAGGCTAAGATAATAAGAAGGGAGGATCGGAGGGAAACAGAATCCCTCAGAAAACAGAAAACAGAATGGCAGTGCAGTAGAGGACTTGGGGAATGGGAAAAGGATCTGCAAAAGGAAAGGGGAAAAGGAGGTGAGGCAAAAGGGAAGGAAAGGGGGTTGCAGGCAGAGTGGGAATAAGTTGTAGAAGGCCATATGGGCAAATGCAATGAGTCTTGGAAATAAAAATTCAGACTTAGACGCCATCATGACAGTGGCAGACCAAGATCTTGTGGCTATTACTGAGTCATGCTGCACAGGCAACCACGACTGGGACATGGCCATACCAGGCTATACTCAGTTCAGGAAGGATGTGGTGTGGAGTGGAGAAAGGGAGGAAGGGCAGTGTTGTATGTGAGGGAGGGTATCAAAGTGATAGAAACCGGAGGAAGTCAGGATAGGAAAGGAGGATTGAAGGTAATGTTGGTTTACCCTGAAGACAGGAGCCGGAGCTACTGTTCCTACTGGGGTGATCTACAGACCTCCAACACAGGGGAAGAACCGAATAAGGAATTGGGGAAGCCATCAGCACAATGGCAGAAAAAGGAGAAATGCTGTTGGAGGGGCACTTCAAATGGCCAGATGTAGGTTGGAACCTCCCAGCTATGGTCTCAGCTAGATGCAGGGACATCCTGGACTCACTGCAGGGGGCATTTCTCAGGTAACTAGTCGGTGAGCCCACTCGTGATGGGGCAATACTGGACCTGGTGCTCACAAACAGGTACAGTGTTGTAGATATCAGGGTGGGAAGCCAGTTGGGTACTAGTGACCACCATACATTGTGGTTCAACATAAAGATGGCAGCGGAAGCAAACCACAGAAGGATGAGGGTCCTGGAATTCAGGACGGTGGATTAAAAAAAAATGTGTGAATGCCTCAAAGATGACCTAGCAGGGGGGATAGCTAGGGTGTGGTGGAGGAACAGTGGGTCAAGTTAAGGGAAAGCATAATGAAGGCAACCAACTTCTGCACAAAAAAAGTGAGAAAAACAGGAGGAAAAAAGAGACCACTATGGTTCTTAAGAGAACTGATCAAAAAGGTTACATCTCAGAGGGTTGCATTCAGGAGGTACAAAAAGAGAAGAGGGGAGAAAAGTGTGCCAGAAGAAACAAAGTGAAGCGGGGAAAGTGGTGAGGAGCGCAAAAGAGTAGACTGAGACAAGGTAGTCAAAAGGGGTAACAAAAGGGGACAATACCACTTTTAAGTACAAAAGTAAGAAGAGAAAGACAAAGGGAGGAATTGTAAGGTTAAGAAGAGCAGGGGGGACTGTGCAGAAGAGGATCAGGTAAAAGCAGATATCCTGAACAGATACTCCTGTTCAGTCTTCACAGTGGAAGAGGAAGGGATGTACCACATAAAAGCAGTAGGAACACTGGTGAGAGGGAGGAAGGCACATGCCCATTTACAGAGAAGAGATCACAGGAAGAACTTACAAATCTGAAAGTGGATAAGGCTATGAGGCTAGACGGGTTACACTCCAGGGTGTTGAGGGAGCTAAGGGAGGTACTGGCTGCACCTCTGACAGTCCTATTCAGCAACCCCCTAGAAACAAGAGCGGTTCCAGAGGAATGGAGGAAGGCAGATGTAGCCCCTCTTCGTAAAAGTGGTAGCATGGAGGAGGCTAGTAACTATAGGCCAGTCAGTCTGATATCAGTGGTGGGGAAGTTAATGGAGTCACTTTTGAAGGAAAGGATTGCAGAGTATTTGGAATCTAGCAGGTTATAATACCAGAGGCAGCATGGATTTGGGGGAAGGGGTGGCATGTCAATGAACCTGATTGATTTCACTGAATGGGTGACCAGGGAAATAGATAAGGGTATGGTTGTGGACATGGCCTACTTAGACTTCACCAAGGCCTTCAATAGTGTGCTGCATAGCTGGCTCATAAGGAAATTGGACAGTTTTGGGGTAGGTCCTAAGGGGGTAAACTGGGTATGGAATTGATTGATGTATAGGTGACAGAGTGTGGTGGTAAATGGAACTCACTTAGGGGAAGGGTGAGTGACCAGCAGTGTACCTCAGAGCTCAGTATCTAGTCCTCTTTAATGTCTTTATTATTGGTATTGCAGAAGAGCTTGAAGGGAAGATATGGATCATTACAGATGACCCCAAAATCTGCAATAGGGTGGACACCCCAGAAGGAGTTGAGAGAATATGCAGAAACCTGAGAAAACTCAAGGAGTTTTCAGGAGTATGGCAGCTGGGTTTCCATATGAAAAAGTACACAATCATGCACCTTGGGCACAGAAACCCAGAGGCAGAGTACAATATGGGGAAGAGGCATTGGCAGCCACCAAACAGGAAACAGACCTGGGAGTAATCATATCTGATGATTTCAAGGTGGCAGTGTATCTCGAAATCTAGTGGGTTACAAGACCTGAGGCAGCATGGACTTCGAGGGGGGTGATATCAAACAAACCTGATCTATTTCATCGCCTGGGTGACCAAGGAAATAAATCAGGGTGGGATGGTGGAAATTGCCTACTTTGACTTCAGCAAGGCCTTCAACACCATAGCAAATAGCAGGCTCATATGAAAACTGAACAGTGTGGGGGTGGGTCCTAAGGGGGTAAATTGACTATGAAATTGGTTGATGGATAGGAGACAGAACGTCTAATGAAGCACCTAAACTTTTTAGTAGTAGTAGTAAAAACTTTTATTTTTATACAGGAAGACATGTCATTTAGGTTGTGCAACCCAGTTTTCAAGACAGCCCTGTTGAAATTATTGTTACCTAAGCATGTACTTATACTACACATTATGAATACATAATCTATCAAAAATATCAAAATACAGGCCGGCCCGATGGCGCTGAGGGCTGAGGCACTGGACGCCTTACCTCGCACCATGCCAGTGACCCGTGTTCAGGAATGAGCACAGAACACCGGGGGTCAGCCAGGGAAAAGAAGGATTGAGCACCCGACGGCTGCTCTCCTTCTCTGGGGGTCAGCCTGCAAGTTCCCGCCCATAATACCGCCTCTGGGGGAGGCGCGGAGGTAGAGTGCAATAGAGGAGAGTAGCGTGGGTTCCCAGGACGAGCGTCAGCAGCAGAGAGCGGGCAGGAGGTGCCCTCATCGGCCTTTCTTGCTCATTGCCTCACTGCACGCCAAGCTTGGGGATGAAAAACAGAGGAAAACACCCTCTCCTCGCCTAGGTGACAACTCCTCACTGTGAGCCATTGGATCATCAGGGCAGACTCCACTGCACAGTGTCCACAATCAATGGTTGGGGGGAGTAGGGGGCTCCCTCCACCCCACCGGGGGGTAATCCGGCAATCAAGGATATATATGGACCATGTGCTCTAGGTGCAGACTCCAGTGTGAAGACGGGCAGTGCAACAGAAGAAGTCCGATTGAGTGGTGAGAGGGGGCAGTAGGAGGGATAAAATACTAAGTAAAAAAAAAATATCGAAATACACTACATACTTTCATAACTTAATACACCAATTCATATACCATACACATAATCAGAACAAGACAAAATCCACATATTCAAGTTTTAATCTATCTAAACATACAACTATATAATATTAAATAAGAGTCAGATGGCTGCCTATATTTGTAATATTGAATTTATTGCATCCATTATGATATGTTGCAACCAGGGACTACTGTTTTCTAAATTAATATGGACATATGGTGAAGTAATTTCTTTAACTTGACTAAACAATGTACAATGTTGACATCTGCTTATTAATTACATGTACAGTTGAAATTATTTAGACTGGTTATCTCCTGCACAAATAAAGGTAATGATGTGGATGTTCTAGCAGAGAAAGGTAAAATATTCCAGTGTCTAGCTGCCTGGAGTCACAAAGTTCTTTCATCATGTTTATTTCTAATAAAAGGGAGAGATATTTTATTTATGTGGACTGTTCTTTTATTTATATGGACCGTTCTTTTGCTGTCCTCATAAACTTGACCATCCTCATTGAGTAATATTTTATTTATATAGTGACTCTGAAATAACACGTGGTATCGATAAGTTAACATTTGCCAAAATCTTGTGTGATTTATTTCTAGGGACTGCTTTGTAATGAGGACAGCAAAGTACAGTGGTGAGTCCATATATTACATTGTAGTACATACCTAGTTAATCGATAATGTACCTTATCAAGTTTATCTATTAATTGTTTATTAGTCATATGATATATTAAATCCTTGTATGTTAAAACTGGTAATATTAGTTGTTCAGCTACTTTCTTTCAGTCTTTCCTACCCAAGCATCCCATGGTTCAATGGAGGGCACCTATTCTTTTATTTACTCTTTCAGTCAGGGCTCTTATATGCTCACCTAAGGACATCTGGGTGTCAAATATTACTCCCAAGTAACAATAGTGATTAACCTGTTCCAACATTCTTTCTTTCCCTATGTGTATATTAATCATGGTAGACCTCCTTTGTTTGGAAGCAAAATATAACAATGTGTTGTTTTTCTTTACATTCAAAATAAGCTCTGACCTGGTAAACCACCCCCTCAGATTAACAAAATCTGCCTGCATTCTCATTTGCAGTTCCTGGATACAACTGCTAGTTGTTACTAGGGCAGTGCCATCTGCATGCAGTCTCACCTGGAAGTACCACACTACCTAGGGCAAACTATTATTAAATATCAGGAATAACAAGGGTCCCAGGATAGAACCCTGGGGTACTCCTCTTTTGATGTCTCTATCTGGAGACATACTACCCATTACTGATACCCTTTGAGTACAGTCCCCCAGGTAAGACTGCAGCCAGGTCCAGAACCCCTCTGTGATGCCCATCTTTTTAGCCATCTGTAGGAGGAGGGGGTGGTTCACTAGGTCAAACGCCTTTGACAGGTCCTTTTACTAAGGCCCCTGGTCCCCTCCCTGGATGAATGCAGGCCACCACCCTTATGTAGGCCCACATCCCTCCAGGTGGGGCCCCAGCCTCCCCATGAAGCCAAACACCTCCACTTCACACCATTCCTTCAACCATGAGTTGAACGTCTGGATATGGAGTGTCCTAGCTTTTGCCGTGAATATGTAGTACCTCCAAGAAAGATACTGAGCTTGCTACCCACATGAGGCCCTCAACAACTCCTTAAACTCTTCCTGTATCTTCTTTAACTCTTCCCTCTCCCCTGCCAGGTCATTTGTCCCCAGGTGGACAATGACATCCAGACCCTTCCTCCTTGCTATGGCCCTTGCAGTCCTCTGGATTCGTTCTCCATCAATCTGAGCTGAGCCTCCAGGTATGCACTTTACCTCCCTCTGTTCCCCACTACCTGTTTCTAACTCTATTCCGCAGACAATGGAGTCCCCCACCAGGAGCCATTTCCTCCTCCTCTTGGGTTCTCCATTACCCATCCCATGAGATCCATCCTGCATGACCCTCTCATCCTCCCTGGACACTACCTCAGGTGTCGCCTTATGACCTGCCCATACCTCCAGCACAGCGTAGGAGTTATGTAGTGTCAGTGGTTGGAGGATATGCCTCTGTGCCACCACCCTCACCCTCTCTGAGCCCATCATAGTCCATCCGCTCCTGTGAGGCAGCCACTGAGGTAGTGGTGGGTGACTAGGTGGCCTCTGGGTGGGGGTGAAGGTCCCCTGAATCCTAACCAGCACAACCTAGAGACTGGTGACCTCTGCCCTCGACCCAGAGAGGTGCCTGCAAAGGGGGCAGCACCACAGTATCCTGAATGTCCTTCTGAAAACTGCTTCCCCGCATCCATTGCATTACACCACTCCTATCATTTTCCTTTTCTACTCTGCTTTTCCTTGCCCCTTCCCTATTGCCACCTACCCTTATTACTGCTTAGTCTATCCCCCAGATGTGTGCTATGCCCTGAGAACCCTTCTACTCTTGTTAACTGCACCTTTAAGGTTGCTCTGCCCTTAAAAGTTTTTTCCTTATGTTTATACAGTAGTCCCTAACTTGTTTTTCACCCCTTCAACTGACTATGTCCTTGTCATCTATGTGACACTCCCTGTATGCGGTATGTTAATTTAGTCCTGCTGGTATCAGCTGGTTATCCTGTCCTGCTGGTGTCAGCTGAATAAGTCACTGAGCATGTCAGCCTACACCCCTTTAAAGGGTGGGTGGGAGGGAATTTCCTTAGTAGCTGCTGCTTGCTGGAACAATCAGCTCAGCCAGTAATGGAGAGTCTGAGCAGTGGCAACAAAAATTATTAAAAAAAATAAGAATTTAGTACACGCTGTAAAAAGAGAATCCCTCATTGCTTTGTCTCCTTTTCCTCTCTCCCCTGGTTAGATCTCGGCAGCTAGAGTAATCACAGAAACAAAATGTAATACCAATCCTGATAATAAATGCTATTAGCTCAAAACAGAACCAAAAAAGTGCCAAATCAGAAGCCTGCTCCTGTATGCTGAAAGAGACAAGCTAGGTAATTTAGAGCAGAGGGGTCGGATCACAGCTTACCTCCAGATCTTTTAATGGTGGCCCCCAATCTCTGATATGGAGGGGGTCAAAAGTCTAGTATGCAGGGTAGTTCAGTCACTGCTCTTACTGCAGTGCAGTCACTTCATTAGTGTATATGCTAGACTGACAGTCGCTCTTGAGCGGGGTTCGCAATCCAGATGGAGATGGGGTAGAGCAGTCTGCATCACTGATGATGTTAGGCAATGTTGTGGGGGGTGGCTGAACTAGCTATGGTGTTGCATTATTGCCCTTCTACTGTACATCAAGTATCAGGGCTCAGGGTCACAGTTAAAAATCTCTGTTTTGGAGATTTTGATGGGGGATAGGCAGGCTACAGAGAGGGTGCCTTTGAAAAAATGTGTTAGCTGCTGGCACAGTCTAAACAAGTCAACAATATTTTTAAACATAAGGCTGTGGGAGAATGGGGGACTGGGGTGAAGGACAAGAAATTGGGGTGGGGATTGGGTGTCAAGGGACTTGCACTGGCAACAAGGGGATGGACAGAGGCTCATTAAATATGTTTGAAGGCCACAAGTAAGAATAAGTACCAAGAGCAGATTATCTGAACACCTAAGAGGTTATTGGTTTGCTAGGGATGATGAGGGAGGAATCCATGGACTGTCCTTCTGAATGTGCAGTATGTATGATATAAAAGTCAAGACTTTCATCACTTGTCCTAATGATGGCTCTAAATACATCAGGATACTGGTGGTGACCTTGTATATTTATTTACCATGTCTCCAAATCCTGTGTGAGCTATATGTCATTATATTATTACATGTTTGATTTTATACTGTAGCAGTCCTTACTGTAGACAGTATATGTTCCCTTTCTATGTTTGTACATATTTGGATGTACGTTTTGTTAAGGTGAGGGTGAATGTCTAGAGATAATACATTATGCAATAATGGGAACTCAGAACATTGCCTAGTTCTTTGCCTTATACAGTAAGTCATATATTAGTGTCTGATAGTACAAGTTGGCTATTATAAAATGGGCCTAAAGAAGACATCACAAGACTGTGAATTGCATTCTGATGTCGGCACACCTCAAATGTGTACTTTGCTTTCATTGTTCTTTATTTTCTCACTGTTTTCTTAAAAACATATTTGGCATCCATTTTAAGAGTGATAACAAAGGTCAGAGTATGTAGTCATAAAGAAATATTTGGTCTTGCTGGAGCATATAAAGGCACTCAGTTGTTCCTCGTGCACATCACAAGGCATGCATACATTTTTTGTAGTTGTATCCTTTTGTGTTATGGCTTACATAGTTTGGCTGACTAGCTGGCTTAACTGGTAAAAGCAATGTGAACTTAATTTAGGGATAAGCAAACAGCATAGTCACTGATACAGTAGTCCACACCTATCACTCAGTTTATGGTAACGATAACTCACCTTTCTTTCATCCGGTCAACATAATCTGAAGATAAAGTTATGCTACTTTCTCTTTATCCATTTAATTAAAAGTTGAACATGTCTAACACAACTCTAAATTCTGAACTGAAGATGGTCGTCAATTCCCAAAATGTGATTTTATAGTGAATACCCCATTCACTGCTTTTACACTAGATACTACTGTTCTTTCTGTCAGCAACAGAAATCTCCACTGTCTCTACAGTATGAGATGCCCTCAATAAGCGACATTTAGCTATTGCCTTTAGTGTTGTAAAATGGACTATAAAAGTTAAGTTATGATGAAACACTCTTAGAAATGCCCTGTTTATTATTGAAAGCATAACTAGTTGGGGCATACACCATCTGTTAAATAAAGAATTAGTATCAATGCAGACAACTTTGTCAATTATGACAGGCAACTGCTCACTTGAAATAAGCTATAACTTTTTTCTTACCTTAACCAAATAAACTTTGCAAGCACCAATGAAATCAAATAAAAGTCCATCAAATGTGCTGTAGTGACGATCTCCATATGCAGTACACAGTGACGGACAGGGGTAGAAAGTGCACTGAAATGATCCATGCTGACAAATGCTGAAAAATATATTTGCAATACGAATAAGATTGCATGTTTATACCAGGTTTGCAAGTGTATGTTTTATGCAAGTCATATTTTGTATTTGTTTACATTAGATGGTCTTGTGGAATTTGCCTGGATTTTGTATTTGACACAAACCTTTCTGTTAGCTCCAATGCAAAAGAGATAGAATGGAACACCTGAAGGAGTCAGCAGTAATATGAATTTGGGTGATAACTATATAAGTTACAATGCTGAATCTGTTAAGATCAGTAACATATTTTGTAGTTCAGGGAATGGTGATTTATTTGATTGATTGATTGATTGACTGGTTGACTGACTAGGTCCCAAGTCTCATTTTCCAAATATGTTTGGTATACTGAATTAAACAGTTTAAAAATGGAAGTTTCCATGGACAATTATTGTTATGTTAAAAGCCTTTTGGTTTTTATAGTACATTATGACATGTACAAAACTTATTCCAAGCAGGTCCGTGAGTGCAGGAACAGACAATAGAACATTTCCAGTTTCAAACATGTGTTACAGTAAATAATCTCTTTTAGTAGCATTAAATCAAAAAGGTAAAATGATACTATATGTGCTAATTTATTAATAGACAACATTTTCCTGAATCTTTTTTATTCTATGGTAACTGAATAGGACCCACAGAACACACAACCCATTTTTAGATGTGACACAGGAGCACAGGGAGGCTAAATGATTTGCTCAGGGTCATACAGTGTGCAAATGAAAGATGTATGAATCAAACACAGGATGTATCAAGCTCATTCACAGATCCATTATCTACCCGCTAGGCTTTATTTTTTTTATAAATGACCTCCTCTTAGCCTGTGTCTTAGCTCATATACATATGTACACTGATGACACAATCATTTATGCCTCCAGAACCTCCACCCTCAAGTTGGAACAGCCCTACAGCATGACTTTGATAATGTCCAACACTCGTTCTGCAAAAAACAGCTTTCCACAAAAAACAGCTTTCTTTGAATGCCAAAAAAACTGTCTCCATGCTCTTTGGTTCACACCATTGGCTTAGAAGACTTGACCAGACCCCTGTCTTCTCTACCCTTGATGTCACTCCTCTTGAGTCAGTCCCCTGCTTAAAGTACTTTGGGGTGTAGCTGCATAGTCATCTCAACTATTCAGTCCACACTGATGCCATCCTCAAGATATTATGCCTCAACTTAGGTGCCCGTTTCAGGAACAAATGTTACTGGCCTGCCAGCACAGTGGTAAGGCATCTGCTTGCGGTGCCAACATCCCAGATTAGGAGATGGACTCTAGAGTCAGAAGGGCCAGCCAGGGGAGAAGAATTGAGCATCCCAGGGACTGCTGTCCTTCTCTGGGGGGAGGGGGGAAGAGAGTCAGGCACTCTGCAGACTTCTGGCAGAGGCTTGGGGTACCACCACTGCCAACACCTCACGTGAGGGGAGTGGGGTGGACTCTGATTGTCACTGCACATCCCCACCCTCAGGGATCTATACAGCAAAAAAAATCATTGCCACCCCGCCTATGATGCTCTACCTCTCCAACTCCTTGCCACCTTCTTGGCTCCTAGCTGGTTACCTAGCAATGAGGGTCTGTCGGTTCAGCCTTGGTTCCATGGCCCTGCCCAGGGGAGTAAGCCAGGGGGATTGTCCCAGTGGCCCACCTTCATGGACTCCCGACCATTGTCCAGCAGAGCCATGACTGCCTGATAGCCCCAGCCAGAAGGGGTAAGCCTGGATTGATCACTGCTCCAGGGTAAGTCCGGGGAGCAAGTGGGGGTCAGGGTGAGTTGGGGCTGAGCCTTGGGGGAGACAACACAAAAATAAAAAGGAACAAATCTTGACTTCCACTCGCAGTTTGGTGAGAGATTGTTCTTAAAATTATTCTCCCACTGTTTGACTACGCAGATAAGGTTATTAATGGTGCCTCCAAATCTACTCTAGCATTTAGGGAGGCAGTATAGCACAGTGGTTTAAGGCTCTGAGCTGCAAATCTGGAGACCTGGGTTTGAATCCCACAGTCCCCAGCTGCATACTGTGTGACCCTGAGCAAGTCACTTAACTTCCCTGTGCTCTCAGGTTGCACCTGCAAACAAGCTTCCTTCCAGCTTAGTGTGTCTCACCTGGTTAAACAACTGGAAAAAAAAATACTGGATCCTGTCTTTGACTCCTGTCAGTTTGCTTTTGGCTCTCCCCTTCTTGCTCACTACTGTTCCCCATACAAATTACTCACCCTTCCCTTCTTATCTTCCTAGCACCTATTACACTGGTCTTCTCTTTGAGTACTGTTTTTCATCTTTTCCTACTATCTGTCTGAATTTCCTTCCCCTTCTGCTTTCTCCACACTTCTAACACTTGTTCCTTTAATATCTCTTGTTGCTGTACCTCAACTGATCAGTCTGCTTTTTCAGTATTTTTGCCTTCTCTCTGGAACTCACTCCCCTCCTCCGATAGGCGTGCTCCCTCTTACCTTGCCCTTAAGCCCCTGCTGATGTCCTATTTCTCTTCTGCATGCTCCTGACCTCACTCCTCGGGTACCCAATCAAGCCTCTCCAATGCTTTTGTCACCCTAAATACTTCTTCAGGATTGTTTGGTGCACTTTGTAAGTTTTATATTTATTGCAGTCACCTATTTTAGGTTTTGCTTTACTTTTATTTACTATTTTCTTCTGGCACTTTGAGGCGGTCATTTTTTTGTAACTTGTTGCATTGATTTGGCTATACCAGTTTGGGTAGTTTGAACCAGTTTTAGTGCAACCTAATCTACTGAAAGTACTACCACATGAACATGACTACTTCCATATGCATAGATTTACTAACTAGTACAGTATATGCTGCTCCTGTTATCTAGAACTGATGTGTTTGAAATGCTGAGTAATGTAATCCCCACTTAGGGGCTCAAACTGACAACATTTTAATATAGGGCACTCCTATGCAGATTTTAATGGTCCAGTTACTATAGATGTAATTAATAGTAATAAATGTATTCAAAAGCTGTTGCTCACTCTCTGCTGCTGGTCCACTCTGCCACCCATTCATCCACCCACCTGCCTGGCCAGCCTGAACAGGAACCACCATCTTTGAAAAAAATGGCAATGAAACCTTTTTGTTCTGTGAAAACAGCAATGGATTAGCCATATAATATAGACAATAAAATATACCAAAACATTGACTTTTAAGGTAATAATTCTATCTTGGTGTTCATAGAGCATCACAATCCACTCAATCTTCAGCCTCGTGGATGTTTTTTTCCATAAACCCCTCATTATCACCATGTGAGTCACAGTTGTCTGTGTAGTATTCTATCTATAACAGGTATTGTATCATGCAATTATTACACAGCAATGCATGATACATTGAAAGCAATGCCATTAAAGGGGATAGAAGGCATTTTATATACAGTACCTTTAGATGCTTTATCATGCTTCCCCTTATTCTGCCCTCTCTCTAGTTAAAAACAGACTCTCTAGTTTTGCTTGCACATACCAACTTAATCATCAATGTATACTCCACCCTGTCTATATACTTTAGTACAGTATTCAGAACACCATAATCATGTTTCCCCTCTACCTTCTCTTTTATAGGCTGAATAATTTGAGTATGTAATTTGTTTAGCACTTGCCTCATAAGCCACTAACTAGCTTGGTGGCCCTATGTGGGAAGCTTTTCAGCTCCTTAAGGTCCTTTCCATACTGCTGTGGCCACAAACAGAAACAGTACTCCAGGTGCAGTGGATCTAAGTCCTTGTACAGCAGGAGAATCAGCTACCTTGATCTGCTCCTTAACCCTCTCCTAATATATCCCAGTACTGTTTTTGCTTTCTTGACTGGAGCAGCACACTGCCTGTCTGGCATCAGTTTACTGTCCACCCTTACCCCTAGATTTGTTTCATCAGTTGTTTTGCTGTGCTGTTATGGAATGTCTTGAAAATATAAAATGAAAGAGCAATAGTTGCTGAGGACAGGGAACACAATATAAATTTGAGGGCACTGCAGAAATGGAATAATATTTTATCAGAATATTGTCAAAGCATAGCAGGATACATGACTGTCTTTGCAAAAGAAACAGGTGTGCATTTAACAGCATTAAAATTAAATTTCCTGGGTGGGATTTTTAAAAAGTCAAAAAGTGGGCAAACTCCTAATTACAACGGGTGGGATTTTCTACAGTCATGACATTGGACTATTTTCAAAAATTTCATTTAACTGAAACATTTTTAGCTGTTTTAGGGTACTTTACATCCAGTGTTTGGATAAGAAAATGCTTGACAAAGATGTAAATGACGGATTAGGTTACTCTCATTCTGAACCTCTTGTACAGGCACATTTATATCTGAAACTTGCAAACTGGACATAACTAAGTCAGAGTTCATAAAACTGGACATGGGGCAATTTTGCTTGCATCCAAAGTTATACAATAAAGAATTGCTGTGAGACAGGTTTTGAAAATCCCCCTTCCTATTTCCTTTAATCAAGGCTTTAACAACAAAAATATATGTCGAACATTATCATACTCTTATTAGTCAACTATTAGTTTTTTTTAATCTACCTACTACTGACACAAAAGATAGAAAATAGAAAAGGTTGAAAATGAACAGTTGTGATGACACACATTATAAACAAGTTGGAACTTAGAGGTGATGAGTTCTGTACCTACCAGGTATGACAGGGAGAAGTTACTCGGTCCCCAGGAAAATATTCCTTTCCTTTCCATAAACAGGGACATTCATCAGGCAGAAAGCATTCATCACCATGTTTGACAAAGCTGTTGAACACAGAATGCAGATTAGATAAAGAGAATAAATCAAATGTAGTTCCCACATGTTTATATTCTATTTGTTATTACAGTTACACAAAGACAGCAGCACATTTATTTATTCATTCATTCCTTTTTTCATTTGTCACTGGAGAAATGATTGATTGAGAGAACGTCATGTGATGACTTCTACCAATCACAGCACTCTTTTCATTTGTGTATGGGGCATTTTTTATTTTGAGTGTCACAAATGCAGCTCCATGCAACAGATACTGAGCTGAAAGAAAGGTTAGTCTGTTTTTTGCAAAGAAAAAACAGATACTTTTCGAGAATAAAAAAGACCAGGGGCTGGATTTTTAGCCCATCTGAAATCAGCACAGGTGTAGGAAAAAACTACTGCAAGTGGGGCTTCAGTTGTGGAGCTGCAGTTTTCCCCCACAGGTGCTGTATTTTCAAAGCAAAACCTGGTTTACAACCAGGTCCTCAATTTACAGCATTTTTCAGCCATTTTTGCAATGCAGCTGTGCTGAAATGCTATGCCTGGTGGGACTAGGCATAACATATCCGGCAGGTGCACCTGATGCCATGCAGAGCACAGGCTAAAACTAGAAATTTCCGCAGGTGCAATTTTGTGACACAGCGGTGGCTACAGTGTGGGACTTAGTCCCCAAATGTCTCAAAAATCTAGCCTCACATCTATAATATGTTGGTATGTCCTCTGTCAACACTCATTCCAGGAAAAGAGTAGTTCCACTTGAGTTTGTTGCATACCAGAAAAGTTTAGTGATGCATCACTGTTGTCACACATGACAAATGCACATAAAACCACTCATCTTGCAATGAGTGGCTTCAGGGACATTTTTTAATTTTTGCTCTCCCCAGCTCTGGGCCGGTTTCTCCTTCAGGCCTTCCTATGCCCCTCGTTGCCGCACTGCTTTGATGCAGCCACCCATCACCCCATATTGCAGCCCGCAGGTAACCAGGATGTAACCCTTCACTAGGTGGGTCCCTCTCCTTCTGAGGGGGAAGGCAGTGGTGGGATGGCCAGCGCAATTCTTGGCTCGGGTGCTGCTGGGATGGTCCATGCACTGCTCAAGGTCTCGCAGCAGTGGGAGCTGGTGTCCATCACCTGGTTGGCCTCAGGGTTCTTTTCCCATTTGCTCCCTGGGGACATGGTATGCTACTAACTTCAGGCTTACACTGACATTCACCACACCCTATTAATTAGTGGGACCCCGTGTGTTGCTGTGCCCCCAGCCTCTGCCAGGGGTCAGCAAGTGCCGGGTCACTTCACAACCCTCCCCCTGAGAGAAGGTGAGCAGTCACCCAATGCTCAAGCCCTCTCTCCCCGCCAGGCCCTCCAGCATCCAGGTCCATTCCCGAACCCGGGTCACTGGCATCGCAAGTGGAAATCCAACCACTGCACTGATGGGCTGGCCTTCAGTGACATTTTAACACATACCTAAGAACAATATTCCATTGTCAGCTTTTTATTAATATTTTACTGGCATACAGTACTGTGTATTACTAAAAGGAGTAACAGCAACATTTATTATACAGTATTACATATTCTAAATATAGTAACACACAGTCATACTGGAGCAGCATAGAGTCAAAACACTGAAGAACCAATTGATATTGTGCTAGCCAATGTTCATAATTTAGTAGCAATTACATGTTTAACACAACAGATAAGAAAATCTGCATAACAGAACTGTGATTCCATTTAGGGATACTGATGACATACCATCACAAACCAGGAAATCATACTGTAGCTCAGACTGTGTTTGTTTTTCTTCTACTAGTTTACATAGGGTGTAATTATGAAGTAAACAATCTCATAGTGTACCTCATTCTATGGCTGTGAAATATTACTTGACTCCCATTCCTGAGTCTTACCCTGGCATGATGTGGCAACAGTTCTTCGCTGCCACCTCCCATTTTTGAAATCTTCCTGGGGAGTTTGGATGCTAAGTGGGTTGAATGAATTGTGCTGTCGGTTAACTAGGATCTGCAGCTTATCCATTAGGTAGTGAAGTGAAATGGGCAGACTAGGTGGGTCAAGCGGTCCTTATCTGCCATCAAATTCTATGTTTCTATAGTCTTACTACTTGAGCTGTAAGTGGGAGAAAGGGGTTGGATTGAGCTAAGTGAGTCTTAAGGAAGGGAGGTATTTGCTTTGTTTGGGTTGTGGGTGTGGGACAAAGGTGAGAAATGGGGCATTATGAAAGTGGAGAAGGGTTTACATTTTATTACCTTTTTCAGGTGTATTTGCCCACGAGATTTATTTCATTTGGCAGTGGGCACTGCAGGTGAATTAATGTTAAATTGTACTGCAAAGGCCACTTAACCACAATTTGCAAAAGTTTGAGCAAAATTCCAAATTTACCAGCACTTCACCTGACCTTTAATGGCAAAGATTGCCACATGCTAAATATTCACAGGCAAAGTTTCTTTCTGCAACATTTATCATTAAATATGTAGAGTGTATTAAGCCAAATATGAACAGTCATGGCTTCAAAGCTAATACATCAGGCTGTGATATAAGTTTATAACAACACTTTTCTAATATATAGTAACGTTACCATACTTAAACAAAATGTACAATGGTACTGGGGCATTGGTAGGTTATTGATCATTAGGTAGCATTTGTGCCCTGTAAGACATTTTCTAGCTTTTAGTAAAACATTCACAGCTGGCAACAGCAAAATTTACTAACACAAATTCCCCCAACTTGAATTTTAGCAGGTTCTATTTTTTTTTTTATTACTGACTACATTTTCATGAAGACAGAACCCATTTCTTCATGTTGCATATTCCTAACCAGAAGTCATAATCCTCTGCTTGTGACATCACAAACTGTTGTTACCGAAATTATTCTATGTCACAAGCAGAGGATTATGATTTCAGGGTAGAAAATGTGGGACGGAGTGATAGCTAAAGGGTATACAGACAGTTGGTATGCAAATGTCATTTGTAATAGAGAACAGAATTGACATCAATTAAATTTTTTTTCACAATATTCTGATATTTGTGTCTTGGTGATGCTGAAGAAATTGCTTTGGAAGAAATGGAAAATACATGTTAAACCAAGAGGTTGATGGTTAATGTCTTGCACACTACCAAAAAAAGGAAGGAATACCATATAATCAGATAAATACAGATCAGGTACACAGTATATAATATGCAGCCTTCTATTTCAGATCTTAAAACATCAACGTCTAATATACACTACAACAGGTATCAACTTTATTCTGAGTCAATCAGAATGAAGAAAATTTAATGCCCCAAACACTGACACATCTTTAACATACAACTCAGCCAGTCACACTTGTTATAGAACTTACACACCACAGATCAATTATTTAATTGTCACTCTTACAGAGAGTTATTTATAATCCATATCAAAAACATGCCCCCAAACAGTTAAAAGAATCCTACCACTGCAGTATTCAAACAACCTTTTTTTTTAACTTTAGCACACTATGAGCTTTTATTTTGCTTAAATGTTTCCCCTTTTTATTCTCATACAATAGCGATACCATTCACTTTTCAGGAGTACACTTTTTTTTTTTGTTCAATTGTTTAAGCAGGAGTGGCACACTAAGCTGAAGGCTTTTTTACAGGTGCAACCTGGGAGCACAGGGAAGTTAAGTGACTTGCTCAGGGTCACATAGTATGCAAGTGGGGGCTCAAAGTCCAGATTCTCCAGGCTAATAAACAACTAGAAAAACAACTAAGCACAGAGCACACATTGGTTTAATGTCACTCAAGTGCATATTTTATTTGCATTGCTGACCAAACCAAAAAGCTCCCTTGCACAGTCGTGAAACTCTGGGGAGCTGTTCAGTTTGGTCAGCATTGCAAATACAATGAGCTCTTCAGCAACATGAAAACCTTTCTCTTTTTGCAGTCCAGTTTGTTGTTATGACAGTTTTACAGCAGCACTATCCTGCAGATGTGTGACTCTTCTTTGAGTTTTTAGGTGGTTATGCACAGCTCCCCACTGCACTGTTAAGAGTTTGCAGCACTTGCTCTACATTCTTGATAGGTGTGCTTTTACATACCACAGTTGATATAATTTCCGGAGAGAGTCTTGTGTGACCTGCTGGGATCCCCGTTTCTTGGCATTGTTATATTGCCTTATGGTCAGTCCTGATGCTCGTACGAGCAGTATTGTTCCCAAGTTCAGCTAAGGAAAGCTGAACTTGGGCAAGCTAGGAAGTTTTTGGAAATAGGGCAAAAAATGTGTTAAAATCACTCAGAAAGTGGGCATGATACTAGGCATACACATATGCATATTCATAAGTGCATGCTCAGTATCACGCCACCACTTTCCGAGTGATTTTAACACATTTTAGCCCGTTTCTAAAAACTGCTTACTTGCCCAAGTTCAACTTTCTTTTTACTATCTGAAAATATATGTAGCTGAACTCAGGCACAATACTGCTCTTATGAGCATTGAGACTGATCATAAGGCAATGCAACAGTGACCAGCAATGGGGATCCTGAAGGGTCACACAAGACTATCTCCAGAATTGATGCAAATGCTGCTGACCATGTACACAGCAGCAAACACTACAGAAACAAAATGCAACACAACAACGGCCCCTCAAAAACATGGAATGTCGCATCAGCAAGCGCTCAGTTTGGAAATGCTGCAGTTTCATTTCACACAGCTGAAGCGGTAATGTTGCAGTTGCTCTGTACCACTAAATGCGTTGCAGAGCATGTCATATAAAAATAGAATAATAGATAGGTTCCTGTGCATTACAATGTAGTAATTCCATCGAGAGGTTCTGGGGACATTGGGAACCTCGAGAGCGAAGCTCGAGAGGTTCCATGTCCCCAGAACCTCGAGATATTTACTACATTGTAATGCACAGGAACATATTTTTTTTTTTAATATATGGATGCGATTTACGTTTCTCTGAGGCAGTCAGCAGCTGCAGCCCGAACAAGTCTCTCTGTTCTGGCCACGCACCACACTGTCTCACTGCTTGTTTTTTTTTTTTGTAGTGAAGGAAAGCCTACCTTTTCCATGTCTGGGGGCATAAAGGTCAGCTTGATATCTGTATTTTTCAGGTATTTTTAAAAAGCTGTGAAATGTTACGGTTGGGAAACTCTACGTGGCGAGACGGTAGCACGCCATGTTTTAGAACTGTTCTGCCCGCCCTAACAGGAAAAGTGGCCAATTGGAAGGCACGTTTTAAAAGACGTTGGGAGCTGGACTAGCGCATGCACTG
The DNA here is from genome assembly GCA_016271365.2 of Neoceratodus forsteri. NCBI lineage: Eukaryota > Metazoa > Chordata > Ceratodontiformes > Ceratodontidae > Neoceratodus > Neoceratodus forsteri. The sequence goes on along the minus strand of CM028133.1, from coordinate 588,560,887 downwards.
TTGTGATTTGGTGATAATACTATCGTTCAGGTACTCAACGATAGTATTACGGCACTTGAACGATGGTATTATCACTCCTGAAGTGTAGTATTATCACTTTGGGAGTGATACTATTATGGGGAATTTTTTGTATGCTTTTGTACTATATTATTTTCATAATCCATATATTAAAAGGGGCCTTTGTATCTTAAACAACTAAGCCTTTGGCTTCAGGCATTTAATTGCCCACATCAGGCAATCATTGTTTCACATACTCCATTAAAAGGAATACTATCATGTCATTACAAATAAAAGGCTAGCATGTGCAATCATGTTAATCCTTACATTAAGTCCATTATGCAGAAGCCAAGCCCAGATCATGGACTCTCTACTTTATGTGTAAGATTTAAACTACTTAAGTTGAAGAACTGGCTATTTGTGAAGTCAACAATTTTTTTTATTTTTTTTTGGTGGTGGTATTCCACTTTTAACATGTGCAGTGGAAATGCCCAGGATAAATGAATGCACAACAGAATAAATGGCACAATAGAACAGCACTTAATGTTACAAAAGTGAGGCAGTATCACACAGAAGTGGGTTTACTAATTACAAAAGCAGGTTAGGAAATAGGCAGAGTTGGTTTTTGTGACACACTTCTGCCTAATTTATTAACATTTTAAGAACTATTTTTTTTAACAAAAAGGAAAAATATTAACCTTACAGCCTACACTGTTCACCACAAATGTTGCATACATAACTTCCAACAAATTTTATTGCTTTCAACCTTATACTATTGTTTAAATAAGTTTCATTCTTATCTTTCTAAACATTTCCTTGTTTTTAATGTACACAAATCTATTTTGTTTTTCTCACTTTCATGACCACTAAGACTCACAGACCCATAAGTCTTATTACATGAAAGTAGATTCTGACTCACAAATTTGACACACATCACTTTTGCAAAATCCAGTTATGAAAAATTCTAAAAATGAACTGAGCATTCATGAACACATCATTTTATTTTCTTAATAATTTAAAATTTATGTATTTCTCTGTTAAGTTATCTATTTTAACAAAAAACATTAGTTGGACAAACACTAAGGAACCTGAAGGTTTCATGTCTCAGCTCACAACCTTACTGTATTTGTGTTATCTGTGAGCAAATACAAACATATTTTCATGTATTGTCTGACTGTTACCAAATTTACAAGATCCAGAAATCCTCACATTGGTTATGCACATCTCAGATTTTAGGTTATTCCATACAGGGATAGCCATGGTATATATGTGCAAAAATCATGGTTTAACACAGAAATGCCTAGGGAACCTATAACTATAGGGGCAGGGCACCTGTGCACTCCCGTGTGTGTGTGTGTGTGCGTGTGTGTGTGTGTGCATATACATATGGGATCGGCCATGGCCCTAGGAAAAATATCTACAATATTTTTCATGAGTGCTGTTTGACCTTACGACATCACGAGTAGCAGAGCCACAAGTGATGTCATAAGGTCAAGTATTACTAGTGAAAAATATCATAGATATTTCTCATGGGGCCATGGCATAGTCATTTTATCCAACGCTGATCCTTTTTTTTATCATTACATGTGACAGTGTATCAGAAAGTCAGCTATTTGCAAGTGGTGCAGTTGCTCTGGTTGCAAGGAACTAGCTGGGAATAGCCTGTGAGGAAGCAGTTGTTTCAGAAGCCTTGATGTGGAACATGGATATCAGCAGGAGGAGAAGGGATGTGCCGGTCGCAGTGGGAGTCAGGTATGCAGCTGGATGGCTGGAGGTACGAGGAGCCATTTGATTGCAGCTGCTGTGGGAAGGTTAATTTGGAAGAAAGGGGTAAATATTGTCATGAGGGAGTGATTTTTGTTTTGTGTTGTTACTTGTTTGGGTTACTATTTATATGAAATGTTAAAAAGAAAATGGGAGAAAACAAAAGTGCTTTCAGGCAGTTTGAAAACAACTCAAACTACTAGGTGGGAGCCAGCATGCCAGTAAGCATTTGTGGTTCTAAAATTAGAACTGTTCTGCTGGTATCCACCAATCAGAACCTACAGTGAGAACATTTTTGTTTCCAGGGTTCTAGAGTGAGAATATTTCAGTATTTTCACTGTAGGTCCAACGGAAGTAAAAATATTACTGAAATGTAGCAGAAAATATCCTCACAAGTGTTGGATAAGGAAGGATTAACCCACGACAGGGCATGGGTTTACTGAGCATTAATCTATGCCTGGGGTGGGTTGTGAGGCACAAGGCTGCAGGCCTAGTGACTTCAACCACCCAGGCATGGATAGATGCTCAGTAAACTCATGCCCTGGAGTGGGTTAATCCTCTTGTAACAAGGGCAACATTATGTTAGAGGTTTATCTAAAGGAATATTAAAATAAATATCTTTGAACATGCATTTGTAATAAAATAGACATCTACCTAATGAATATTGTCTACTGAGGATGCTTTAGTTGTAGTTATCCTCTAGGTGGATTTGTTGTTATGAGGATGCAAGTGCTGTTAAAGATGCAAGATTCACCATTCTCAGGCAAAATTCCACTGTTCAGGGTGAAATTCTGCCATTCTCTGGTGAAATTCCACCATTCTGGGTGAAATTTTTCCATTCTCAGGCAAACTTCCACTGTTTAGGGTGAAATTCCACCGTTTGAAGGAGTAATTCGCCTTCACCACAAAGGAGACTCACAGGAGAGTGGCATGGGACCCCACAGGGGAAGGAAACAACTCCTGTGGGGGAACTCCATTGTTAGGAGGGTTGAACTGGGGGAGGGAAGGGAGAGGGAGGTAAGGTGCCTGCCTGATGCCATGGCTTGGAGGTACAGGGAACGAATCCTCAGAATCATGGGAACAGCTGCACGGGGGAGGGAGCTGGATGTCATTGTCCACCTAGGGACAAATGACCTTGCTGGGAAAGGAATCAGAGCAGTGCAGGAGGAGTTTGTGGAGTTGGGGAAGGGCCTTAGACAAGTAGCACACATGGTAACCTTCCCAGAGGTGCTGCCTATCTATGGCATGGGTGAAGCTAGGGTGCTCCGCACTATGGGATTCAATCAGTGGTTGAAAAACTGGTGCAGAGCTCAGGGGTTTGGCTTCACTGGGGACTGGGAGTCTACCTGGAGGGATGCTGGCCTATACTGTCATGATGGTCTGCATCTGTCCAGGAGGGGAACCAGAATCCTAGGTAATAGGTTTAAATGCTTCATTGGCAAGCATTTAAACTAGCCAAGGAGGGTGGCACAGAAAAGGAATAGGGAAATCCTAGCGCCCCCCAAAAAGCAGGGTAGTAAGTGAGGTAAACACCAAGATAGAGAAGTCGATAGGGAGAAGAGCTGGAGTAAATGGAGAAAAAGACAAAGGCAGTAAGGACAGGGATGGGGCAAAAAGGGGTAAGGCCATCAAAAAATGGAGGGTAATGAGTACCAATTTCCATAGTCTAGATAACAAGCTCCCTGAACTGGTGACCTTGATGGAAGAGGGATGCCTGATATTGTGGCAGTCACAGAAACATGGGGCACAGAGAACCATGACTGGGATGTCAACATACCAGGGTACACAATCTACAGGAGGGACAGGAAGGGTAGAAGAGGAGAAGGAGTAGCTCTCCATGTAAGGGAAGGGATCAAAGCAATGCAACTAAAGGGTAAACAAGGAGGACAGGAGGCACTGTGGGTCACCCTGGAGACTGGATATGGCACCACAATCCGCACAGGGGTTGTATACAGACCCCTATCTCAGGGGGAAGAAATGGACAAGGAAATGATAGAAGGAATCCTTAGGATGGCAAAGAAAAGGGAGATATTGGTGAAGGGGTACCTGAATATGCCAAATGTTAACTGGGGCACCTTTGCTGCAGCCACATCCAAGAGCAAGGCCATTCTCAATGCCCTACAGGGGGCATGCCTCAGATAGCTAGTGTTGGGACCCACTCAGGAGGCAGCAGTCTTAGACTTGGTACTCTCAAAAAGGGAAGGAGAGAGGATCTCAGATCTAGAAGTGGGTAGCCATCTGGGAACAAGTGACCACCAAACAGTGTGGTTCACAATAAACTCAGCTGTAGAGTCAAACCATGCAAAACTGAAGGTACTGGACTTCAAGAGGGCTGATTTTGTCCAAATGGGAGAGTGTCTAGGAAAAGCACTAGCACACAGGCAAGAAGGAGGGTGGAGTAACAATGGGGAAACATCAAAACTGCCACCACAGAGGCAACAAGCATTTGTGTGAAGCAAATAAACAAATCAAAATGAAAGAAAAAAACACTATGGTTCTCAAAAGAGGTGGCGGGGAACGTTAGGGAGAAAAACATACCATTCAGAAAGTATAAGGAAACACAGAGGAGCAGGACAAAGAACTGTACCAGTTAAAACAGAAGGAAGCAGGGAAGGCAGTCAGAATAGCAAAGGCCCAAACCAAGGAAAAGATAGCCAACTCAGTTAAGAAGAGGGATAAAACCTTTTATAGGTACATTAGGGAGTGAAGAAAGACAAAGGGATCCCCCATGAAAGACTAAATTTCTTTAACTTGTTTATTTTACAACATATGCCCGCAACCGGGCGCTGCAGTGGTCCACTGGACCACCAGGGATATTGGACATTTATTTTACAACATATGCCCGCGATCCGGCTGCAAGTGGTCCACTGGACCACCAGGGATATTGGACATGTACTTCTTTTGCACATGCCTGTGATCGGGCATTGGGGCACTTTTCCGAGATGTGCAGGGGGCGTTGGTCCCCCATGGCTGCAGTCTGGCAAGGCGCCAGGCGCAAGTCGCTGGGGATCGGCGCACCTGCATGCAAATGGGGCCATAGTGACATGCAAATGGCTCCATTTGCACTTGCATGCATTATGGCCCCATTTGCATGTGCACTTTTGAATATCGTGGTTGTTGCGCCTAGCACAACGGAATTTGTGCTAGCACATCCCCCTGCTCCACTCTGGCCACTTGTGCTGGTGCAGTGCCTCTGCGCCAGGCACACTGCAGGTGGTCAGGGTGCGATATTCAGCGATGCTGTGCCATGGCGCAGCTCCGTTGAATATCACCCTGTCAACGCCCCTGCGCAGGCAAGTTGTGCTGCACCCAGGCTTGCACCACAACCTGGCGTAGTCTGAATATCCAGGCCAGAATGCCTCAGACAACTTAGAAATAGAGATTTATATGAGAAAACTGACCAGAACTCAACTAAAAATGTTAAAAGTTTAATCAAAAGCCTTCTGGATAGTGGAAATGAGGAAGGCTACATTACAGATTGGGAATGGAAAGCACTATACAGACAATATCCTATTATGCCAGTATTCTACATCTTACCTAAAGTTCATAAGAAGTTAACAGACCCTCTGGGTCAACCAGTCATAGCAAGGATTGGTTCTTCGAAATCGAATTACAGGATTTCCATACATATATTAATAATTGTACTGAATATTTAAAATTTGTGATAACTTATGACAAATCTACAGTAAATGTCTTAGACCTAACAATAAGAAAAGACAACATGACACTGACAACAAATGTGTACAGAAAACCAACAGACAGAAATGTTTTGTTATATGAAAAACGTTACCACAAAAAGCCTATGAAAGACGATATACCCTACTGCCAGTTTTTTAAGGTGAAATGAAATTGTACTGATGAGGATGACTACAATAAGGCAGCAAGTGAACTGACAGATCAATTTAGAGATAGAGGATATGAAGAAAATATTTTGACAAACGCAAAACAGAAGAGTGATACCAGAACTAGGATGGAGTTGTTCCAGCCCAAAATCAGGACAGACGAAACACAAGACAGAATAATAGTATCATTCCACTACTCAGACCATTTTAACATGATTAAAACATATATCCTGAAACACTGGGACATACTAAAAGCAAACCAGTTAGGTGAACAGATGTTTAGAGGAAAAACATTAGTAACAGCAAAGAGAACCAAACCACTAGGTGATAGATTTTGTCATGCTATTTTTAAAAGCGCAGAACCAAGACTTGACATTTTTGAAGGAAGAACCAAAATTATTGGCAACTACCCATGTGCCAAGTGCCAAAATTGCAATAGCACTAGAAAGACTAAAACAGTTTATCATCCCTACAGAGATGAACAGGTAGAGATTAAATAATTTATTACATGTCAGACCAGGTGATACATGTCTTGAAATGCCCTTGCGACCTTCATTATATTGGCCAGACTACAAGGCCTCTTAAATTAAGGTTAAATGAACACCATAGTGATATTAGAAGAGGTGACTTAGACTCAGTAGTGGCTAAGCACTTTTTAGAGAGTAAACATAGTCTCTCATCATTTTGTTTCATTGGATTGGAAAGAGTGGAAACTCCACCCATGGGGGGCAACCTCCAAAATAGCCTACTCAAACAAGAGGCATTTTGGATTGACAGGTTTGGAACCCTTGACAAACGATATGGCATTAATGAGGAAATCATGTGGTCAGAATTTGTGAACTGAAGTTTTCTTAAAAATAAACGCATAGTATTAAACTTCTTATTTACATCTACGTCACTTTATTTAAATCCTAACAGTTCCCCTGGAATGGGCTGACCATGTAAAGCACACAGTTACTTCTGGAGTGCTCTGCAATGGCCACCTCTATGTGTTGTTTACAAAGGTGGGTCAGGACATGGGGCCACATTTACCTGGTGGTGCCACTGTCCCAATTCAGCCCTCTGTCGTATCTTTAAAAACATTTAAAAACTTAGAAACTACTGAAGAAAAAGTATGGTATTACAATTCATGAGTAAAAATGATAGTCTTAGTTCAAAAATGAAGTTTGGGAATATTTATTGCAATCAATTGAGATACCAAGATTATAAGGTTAGAAATAAGCCTATGGGCCAGATATACAAAAGAGCTGAGCCATGCGCAATAGGGTTGCACCTGCGCAAGTCCGAAATTGCGCCATTCTGCGATATTCAGCAGGAGGCAGTTGCTTCCCTGAAATCATGCTGAGCAACAGCGCAATGATACTGAAGGCATGCGCAACCGAAGGGGGAGGAACCATGCATAAATGGCGCAGTGCGATATTCAACGACTTGCGCCATGCGCAATAGGGGAGCAAGCCGAAGTTGCGCCATAGCAGAAATGAGCCAAAATAAAAAGGAGCAAGGGAGAGGCGCAAGAACGCTACAGGGAAGCCACATGAGGAAGAAGCATAGACAGACAGACAGGGCAGGAGGCACAAACAGGGCAGGCCAGGGAAAGGGCACTCTGAACAGCCAGGCACAGAGAAGGTGTGGGGAGCCACACAGCACAGAGGCCAGCACAGGTAGGTGTACCCGGTGCAGGGGAAGTAGCAGCCAGGACAGCGGGGGGAATACAGCAACAGATGCCAGTGGGGGTGAACACATGCCAGGGACATGGCAAGTGCCACCTTCCAAATGGAGGCCATTATGAGGGGGGGTGAGAAGGCGGGTGGCAGGGGGGCATGGCCGTGGAAGGGCCCGTCGGCGTTATGCCCCCAACAGGCAGTACCGAGCCTGCACCAGCTTTGAGCTGTACACTGATACCGAGATTGTGGGCCAGTACCGCCTGAATAGGACAATTCTGAGGTGGCTCTGTGAGCTGTGCAGTGATGTGATGCAAGCACCCACACGACAGAGCCATGCCCTGTCAGTGGAGACTAAGGTAACAGCCCGCATGTGCTTGCTCACCACGGGTACCTTCCAGAGACCAACTGGGGACACCACAGGCATAACCCAGTCAGCCACGTCATGCCACCTCACCCAATTCCTCAGCGCACTGCTGCCACATGCTGCAGAGTACATCTATTTCCCCAGCACATGGCGGAGCACACAGCAAACATACAGGAGTTCCACAGGGTAGCATGTATGCCTGGCGTGCTAGGGGCAATAGACTGCACCCATGTGGCCATCCGCACACCACTTGGTCCCAAGGGGGCCGCATACATAAACCGCAAGGGCTATGCCAACATCAACTACCAGGTGGTGTGCGATGCCAGGGGCCACATAATCAATGTCTGTGCCATGCACCCTGGGGGAGCACATGATTCATTCATCTGGCACCAGTCGGCACTGTGTCACAGATTCAAGAGTGGGGACATCCCCACTGGACACCTAGTGGGTGAGTATGCAAACCACATGGACAATCATAGGGCCTGGGGGGGCATGGCCAGAGGTGGCATGGGCAGTGGCCTACATGGCCTGGGGCAGGGCAATGCTGATCACAAAACTAACCTCCACCCTCTACACACAGGTGACAGTGGATACCCACTCTGTCCCTGGCTGCTCACACCCTACCGGCGGACCACGACCCCATCGCAGCAACTCTACAATGAGGCACACGCCACCAACACGTAATGTCATCGAGCGGGTGTTCGGGCTGCTGAAGGCACATTTCCGTTGCCTGAACACCTCTGGCGGTGCCTATAGTACAGCCCTTCAAAGGCCTGAGGGCTATTCCTGGCCTGTTGCATCCTGCACAACATGGCCAACGAATGTGGGATAGCTGTACAGGTCGAAGAGGGGGACAGCGATGGGGATGATGGGGACGCCAGTGATGATGGTGATGGGCAGCCCCCCCTTGGCCGATGGGACCCCCGACTTCTCTGGCTGGCACAGCTGCACTGGGACACCATCACGGAGGAGCACTTCAGCTAACCCAGGTAAGTCATGGGGCCATGCGCAACCACCAGTGGCTAAGGCACAACCCACAAACACACATGGACACACATCAGGGGTGCATGCTGTCAAGGGAAGTGGCAAGGCACAGAAGCACACACACAACCAGGGATGGGTGAGGATTAGCATGCCAAGCCGATGGACACACACACACACACATACACACACAATGCAACAAACATGCACAGAGGGCAGGAGGCACACTGACCCAGAATGCAAACCCTAGTAACACACATGTCCACAGGCCACCACGCCCACTGCCTGTCCATGTGCGTGTGTCAGATGCTGAGCACCATTGTGCATTGGTGTACAGCGCAATGCAGGCATCATCATGCACACACAACTGCAGACAGCAGCTGGGAGGGTGTGCAGGTGGACTGTGTGTCCGCGTGCAGTGCTGAGTACCCACCCGGGCACTGCCCACTGAAACACACAATGCACACAGGGCAGCACCAGACAGTAGCCGCGCTGGGAGACAGATCGGTCATGCGACACAGTGCCCCAGCTGCCACAGATGCGTGGTCAGCCCCGCCAAGAGCCGCCAGCACTGACAGGCTGACCACTGGTCTCATGGAGTGGCACCGATGGTCCCCCAGGGTTTCCACTGCGTGAATGCGACCGTGCTCACACAGGGGTCTGCAGCACACTGAACATGCCTGCACCAGGAGTGCTCAGGATGCCCACAGCTGAACCCGGCGTCGACAGGGTGGGAGTCGCATGACACCGGGAATGGGGGGTGGATAGTGCACTGCATGGTGTCCGTGATGCATGGGTACCTGACTGTGTGCCCATTGTGGCCATGACAGCAATCAATGCCTGTGCATGCCTGTCAATGGCAGCGGTCACATCCTCCTGCAAACGGTCCATCCCTGCCAGGATCAGTGCGGTGTCCCTGCTGCGATGCTCCTCTGCCTGCTCCAGAGCGACACACAGTGCATCCACGGACGTCACAAGCCGCCGCATCTGTTGCTGGACTGATGCTTGCAGTAGGAGGGTGTGCTCGTCCAAGAGATCATAAGCCTCCTCAGCATCCTGTCCCTCAGGGTGTGCATGACCCCGATGATCAGCACCCCTTGAGGGTAGGTGCTGCGCACTGGGACCAGGTCTGGGCATGTCCACAGGCGGTGCACAGATGCCATCGCTGAACCCTGTACCCCCAAGCCCATTGGGTGACTGATGCCCCTCCAGCTGCCGCTCCCCAGGGCTCAGTGGTGCCGCCGCAGTGGCTGCAACAGTCCCACTGTCCTGAACAGACACCAGTGCTGCCCCACTGGTGCTGACAGGCACAGCCTGGGACTGTGCTGACATGCAGGCCTCCATGGCAGCACCACCCACAGCCATGGGCGCAAATTGCCCTGCTGTGTGGCCATCCCGTGGCACACACGTGTCACTGCCCATGACGGTCGTGTCATCATCACCGGTGATGGACTCTGCACTGGCCACAGTCACAGCATGCTGGCATCCGTGGATGCCAGCACACTGGGACACAGGCAGGGCTTCCTCCACACCTGTTACAATGACATCAGTGTGGACAGCCAGGCGGCCCCACTGTCGCAATGCTCCACGTATACCTGTGGAGGTGGATGGTCCCTCCTCCAACTCCAGCTGACTGTCCGCAGTGGACAGGCCCACCACCGCTGATCCATGCAGATGCTCAGGATCTGTAAGGGAAAGCAAAGTCACGTTAGTGCATGTGACCTACCCTGCCCCCCCCATAGACAGACCATGACTTACCAAGCAATGATGGGCCACCACCCATCTGGAAGCCACCACCTGGAACACCCTCAATGGCACTGCGCTGCATGCTTCCAGCAAGCCTCTCCTCCTGTGGGGTCAGCTGTACCACCTCCGGCTGTCCCCCACCTGTTGCAGCACATGCTGCCCTGATGGCAGCCACCTTCTCCTTTATCCTCTCCTGTCCGTGCCCATCTTTTTCTTACACTCCTGCATGGATCACTGGTGGCTGCCATGCAGGTTCACAGCACGTGCCACCTCCTCCCATGCAGCAGCATGGGCTTGAGGTTTTTCCCTCCATCCACTGAGAAGTGGCTAGTGATCCAGGTAGGCCTCGAACAGGGCCTCAGTTTCGGCCTTTGTAAAGTTAGGCCTCCTCCTCCTCCCACCACTGTGTTCCTCCTCTCCAACAACCTGCTTGGTCATTATGTAGCCTGTAAGAATGGCAGTTGTTACCTGTGACTGTGCAGTCCCATGCATGTCCCTGAATCCACAGTCCACACTCCCAAACAGCATGCAACTCACCAATAGACTGCAGTAACCGACTATGGCCACTGCAGCACAATGTCGCACTTTTATAGTGCAACCCATGCAAATGAGGCGAGGAGCAACTTTAAGTTGATGCAAATTGCAGTGCTGCGCCATTGAATGGCTGATTAGATGATTTGCATATGACGGCTGAATATCGTGCTGTTGCACTTTGCGCAATTGTGTTGAACATGCTGAGCCAATGGCGCAGTTCTGTGACATGCGTAGTACACACCTCATTGTGCATGCCTGGGTTGCTGACGCAGGCGTCTGCTGCACTGATGACATGCTGTGTGCAGTAGGCAATGCAGGGCATGGCCACCATTGTGCCAGTGGTGCTACAGCGATGGTCACTACATGGCGCTGTGGCACTGGGCCATCATAGGCGCAATGGGCCAACTGCACGGTAGGCCGCTATGGCGCTGGCACACAGGCAACCAATTGCGCTACACACATTGTCTTCCAATGGCATTGTGCGTGGCCATGCACCAGAGACCCTTGACCCTGTGCCCGACCTTTGCCCCCTAGGTGCCATGCGTCAGGCATGGGTGCACCTCTATCGCGCTGTTCGGTAACAGCGCGATAGGGAATGGCAGTGCTGTACCACGCAGCATCTGCACATGGGGAGCCGTGCTGCAGAGCACCATATTGCCTACTATTACTGGGAGAATGGCACGCAGACAGGCAGCACAGTGGTCTGCTATAGAGTTAGCCAATCTGGTGGCAATTGTGGAGCCACACCATGGGCCTCTCTTCGGGGAGGCGCCCCTGGACAGGGCCAGGACCCAGGTGTGGCAGGAGGTGGCCACTGCCATGGAGAAGGCCACTGGATGGGGGAGGAGCGCGGAGCAGTGCAGGCACCACTACAGGGACCTGCAGAGGAGGGAGCTGGAGCTACTGGCACGACTGCAACCCCGTGCCAGGAGGGGCATGGTGCCACGGCCAGGTAGGGGTTCCATCAACACACTTTTATCGTCCATATGGGTAACAGTGTTGTATGTGTCCAGCACATAGGGGAGGGACCGTCTGGGGTTGGCTGTGGTGGTGTTCACAGGGTGTGGGGTGGGTGGGTCTGACTGGGTGGGAGGGCACACACCTGGAGGCAGGGAACTTTGCTCGGGATTGTACTGATGTTCTTCTCTCTTGTTTGCCCCACAGACCCGGAAGAATGCCGCCAGGCGAGAGAGGAGTGGCGGAGGGAGGAGGACGGTGCAGCCAGGCGGGGCGAGGGGCCATCACCCCACCTGACTGGCCCGATGAGGGTGAGTGCCATACATCCATGATTACTATTGCATGCTGTGTGACAGGGTGGGCAGCGGGGCATGGCCACCATACATTGACACCACTGCCATGCACGCAACTTATTATAGTCAACACTGTCCAGTGGCAATGCATGTCTGGGAGTGCGTCGATGGTGGTCCATGCGTGCACCAGGTACATGGTTGTGCCACTGCCTTTGCACCACATAGCCATGTCACTAAACGGCCACGGTGGTGCTGTGCGTGACTTGGCCAGTGGGTGTGTTCAGCATTCTGCATGGCTGTATGTGCCTGGGTGGGCAGGTCCTGTGGACGTGATCAATGCAGGTGGTCACACACCATCACAGTGGTATGTCCCATGGCTGTATGCCATGCACAGTGGGCGGGCTGTATGGGGTTGTGCATTCACACCTATTGACTGTGCTCCCTTGTCCTAGGTACCCGCCATCTTCGAGAGACATGGGAGGCAGTGCAGGAGATCCTGGTGGTCGCACGGGCATCACTTGAAATCCTGCATCGATTAGATGAGACTGGGGTTCTCTGGAGACACAGGCCCGGAGGAGCCAAAGCAGGGAGAGGCGCTCCCGCTAGTGTGGATGGCTGGCAGTTTTCCCCTACCCCCCTGGACCCACCCTCACGTTCCATCTTCCCCGTCCCATTTGTCCACCCCTGCCCTCTACCCACCCCCACCTTGTTTGTGGCCCCGCTAACCTTGTATATAGTTCCACTGTTTATTGTATATAGTTGTTATTGTATATAGTTGATGGTTATATATTTTTTCAATAGATTTAATTTTGATATGAATACTATTGTGGTCTCTGATTTGCAGCGGGCTATAGGTGCTCAGCTGCAGTGGTGTGCATGGCATCAGGGGTGGTGCGGTCATGGGTGTGTGTGTGTGTGTGTCAGTGTGGAGGTGACTATGGTGTGGGGGTAGCTATCAGTCAGTGTCTGTGGTGTGTGCGTTGTTCCCTGTGCACTGGCTGACTGTGTGCAGTGGGCCATGGTGCGTGCTCTGTGTCCATGGCGCACCCATCGGCCCATCCATGGCCTGTGCAGCTGACACACAAGCATGTCTGTGGCCTGCACAGTCTGCTGGCATGTCAGTGGTGGCAGTCCCTGCAGGGCGGCCACTGTACCCGTCACTTTGCCAGGTTGCCTCCTGTCACTGGTGTGGTGCATGCCTGGCTCGGGTGGCACTGTAGGCACCACAGTCATTGTCCCACCTCCATGCTGTGCCTTGTGTGTGTTGCAGGGGATGTGCCCCACTGTCTGTGACTTGTGCTCCGAGCGACAGCTGGTGTTATCTGGTCCAAATGCCTCTTGCCAGGGGTACCTGGCACTCCAGTGCCATGGAGGACTGCGGGTTGTGTATACACAGTTTACATGGGCCCACAATGGGGGTTTGGTTGCCCCACCACTGCGTCCCTGTGTTGTGCCCTTGGGTATGGGTGGGTGTCTGTCCATACACTGTGTGGCATCAGGTGTGGTGCATGATTCCATGCACCACTGTGGGTGGCTGCGCTGGCTGTTGTGGCCAGTGATGGGTCGGAGTGTGTCACTGGACTACTGTGCAGGGTGCTGTACCACTGGTGGTGGTGTCAAGGGCATGCCCTGTCCCGTGTGGGGTACCTCTTGTGCCGGCCCATGGTTGGTCTCTGAGCAGTACCTGGGGACTGTGCATGGTGGCACTGTGTCTGCCGTTGTTGCATTGCTGTGTGCTGCCACCCGCTGATGGGTGCTCGTGGTGGGCTGGCTTGCATGGTTCTGTGGTGCACAGGGTTGCAGTGTCACAGTGGGGTGGTGGCATGCATGGGGTTTCCTGCAGTGGTGGCCACTGCTCATGGGGGGGTGTCTGGGGGTCACGGTGCAGGGTGTGCTCTGCATTGGGGGGATGGTGTGGCACGGGGTGGTCAGCCCTCCTTGTGTGCCAGTCACAGCTTGCCGGTAGGTGTGATGGGGCACCATGGCCCGGCTGTGGGTTGTTTGCTTGTCTCCATGGGCCAGTGGTTATTCCAGCCCTCCCCCAGTTGTGCAGTGCATGGGGTGTGGGGGGACGATGTCTGTTCTGCTGTGTGTTCCTGTGCCCATCTGTGGCATGGGTGGTGGGCCCCTACCTCCCTGGTTGTGCAGTTACATTGCTCTGCTGCTGGGGGGCATCCCTGGTTGCGCTATGGCGCCTCTGGACTGCTCAGCTGAACATCCCTTGTTGTGCTATGGCGCATCAGATCTGCTGAGCTTCCCCTCCCTAGTTGCGCTATGGCGCAGGTGGTGCGATATTCAGTCGTCGGCTGTATGCGCAATTTGGTCTGCTCTGTTTTTGAATATCGCGTCTCTTGTGCATGGGCGCAATAGACTTGCGCTTGCTCCTGCTATTGCACACTTTTTGGGTGCAGTTTGAATATCTGGCCCTATGTCTAAAAAGTTAAAGAGCCATTTTGACTCTACTGGCCATGTCACAAGAAAAATGGTGTCTTACAAGGATTTATAAGCACCAAATTCTTGAAAATCAATTTAGCCAATCAGAGCGATCATTGTACCCCAAGGGCGGTGCCCCAGCCTTTATAAAGAACTGTGACACAGCAATGGATGCCATTGCTGTGCAAAGATGCCAGAGGAGTGAGTGTCCTCATAAAAGAAGCTGGTAAACTGAAATTTATAAATATAAGATCTTGTTAGACATGCCTGTAGCTTTATTTAGTAAACAACCTAAACTCATTACAGAAATGAGTGAGGACTGTATGATGTAGTCTGTTAAAACAACTATAATGTTATCCAATAAAAAGCTGAGCTACAAACAGACAAAGTGAATGCAGGAAATTGGTTTAAAATATGAATTCAGCAGTATTGAAAATGTGTACCTTGATAAATATAAGCACAGAGCAATGAAACAAGTATGTGAATAAGAAATTGAGACTGTTGAAAATGTGTTTTGTTTACACTAGAGATACAAAATATAGAGGCCTGAAGCCTCAGAAACAAAAATAGACAACAGTTGTTGTTAGACACAAACTTCCCTCAGGTATAACAAACTTTAAACTCGTACTATCAGTACTCAGTTTTATAGTAAGAAAAAGACTAAAGTGAGTTTTGTTGTTCTTACATCTAGTAACAGAAGACAAAAAGGGATATCTCTACTTATTTATTTATTTATTTATTTACTGTAAATTCGGAATTACAAACCTTTGAGTCAAAGACTCTTTTGAAAAGGCTCCTCGTCGGTTACAGAGGGCGGAGGGGGGAACACGAATTGGGGGAAGACAGACGGAACAGGCAAAATTATATACAAGCACAAATTATTTACAGATTTATGTACAGTCACATTTTAGTAACATTAGCTCTCCGGGTGGTTACAGAGGGTGGAGAGACATATGACAGTAAAGGCAATGGAAGGCAACTTTCAATACATAATAAACAAGTGGAATTACTGAATTAATTGTGATTATGATGGCAGAGAGACTTTTTTTTTTCCTCTGGTTTGGGCAGGTGGAGACATACCTCGACCTCTGGGTTGAGCATGGGGGTTTAGATAGGCCTGGGGGCCCCTGTGTGTGGGTGTGTGGGGAGGGAGGAGACAGGTAGGCCAACGTAGCATTCACATTTTGAGCTACCCAATAGGAAGGTTTTTAGGCCTACTTTGAAGAGATGGATGCTGCGGGATTGGGAGAGGGAGGGTGGAAGAGTGTTTAGCCAATTGGGGGCACGGTAGCGGAGGGATCTCTGTGCAAGGGACGTTCGACATGGGGGAACCACGAAGGATGTGGTAGCCGTGATTCTGGTAATACGCCTGAGAGGGGCCGGTTTGATGATGGGGTGAAGGACGGTTGGCGCTAGCTGGAGGTGGATCTTTTTTGCTAGAATGCAGGTGTGGTACTTGAGCCTTTGATGGAAATTAAGCCAGCCAGTCAGTTTGTATAGGTCGCAGGTGTGGGTGAGTCTGTCACAACCTGAGACAAGGTGACATGCTTTGTTTAGCGCAGTGGTTATGCAGCTTAGGTGGAGTTATCAGCAGTGCCATAGATTACAATCCCGTAATCAATTAGGGAGAGGATGGAGGATGTGACAGCTATCTGCATGGCATGTCTTGAGGCAGACTGTTTTGATTCTGTAGAGGTACCCACTCTCGGGTTGATTGCTGCCTAGAGGAGGCGTACATGTCTGTGGTAGGAGAGGGAGGTATCCAGGGTGACCCCCAGGTATTTGAAGTGATTGACGTGCTCCAGCAGGGAACCATCCGCGTTGGAAATGTGAAGAGCCATCTGGTTGTGTGGGCTTTGGCAGTGAGCAAAGGTCATGGCCTTGGTTTTGGAATAATTAATGATCAGCCGGTGGTCAGCGAACCAATTTTCCAGCTCCCTGAAGTATTCCTGGAGGGTGTGCTGGAGTGCGTACGGTTGGGGGTGTTTCCAGTACAGAACCGCGTCATCGGCATAGAGTAAGAGATGACCGCTGCAGGCTTTGGGGAGAGAATTAAGGAAGAGAGTGAAAAGCAGAGGGCCTAAGATTGACCCCTGCGGAACACTGGAGCGAACAGGCTTGGGAGTGGAGATGGTGGAGTTGATTCTTACTTGCTGCGAGCGTTCTGTGAGGTAGTCCTTTAGCCAGGCAGCGGCCTCGGAGACTACATTTAGTTGCGGCAGGACTTGAAGGAGTAATTCGTGGCTGACCGTGTTGAAGGCCTTAGTTAAGTCTATAAAGATAGCCCCTGCTAGTGACCCTTGGTCGAGCGCCTCATGGATGAACGTTGTGAGCTCAGCGAGAGCCGTGATGGTGCTGTGGCCAGCTCAGAACCTTTGCTGTTCCTTGCTGAGCAGGTTGTGTTTTGTTAGATGCTCAGTAAGCTGGTCTGAGACTATTTTTTCCAGGGCTTTGGAGAGAGGAGAGAGTACAGAGATTGGTCTATAATTCCCGGGGAGGGTGGGATCACCGCTCTTAAGATAGGGAGTGATCACGCTTTTCCAGGTAGTGGAATTGGCGAGGCAAAGCGAGAGGTTTAGGATTTGTGTGAGATGGGTTATGGTGATATCAAGGGTAAGCCTTATGAGTTTTAGGTCCAGGGAGTCGTTGTGAAGCGAGTGTTAGCGATTGCTTTGGGAGATGTAGCGCTTGGCTAAGGAGCAGGGGATGGTACGGAACCGGGAAAGGTAGAGGAGGACTGTACTGCCTATAAGTGGAGTAGAGGGGTTTGGGGGTGGAAGAAGAAGGGGAGGATATGTGAGAGGTCTGAGAAAGTTTCATTGAGGCAGTGATTTTAGCAGGATCTTGGGTAACGTCCCCGTTCAGACTTAGTTGGGTAGGGGTGGGGAAACGTGATTTGCCACTAATTTCTTGTATGTTACTCCAGAACTTTCTCCCATCTCCCCAGGAGGAGGAGAGGGTGTGCTGATAGTAATCAGCCTTGGCCTGCCGTGTGGCCCAGGTGCATTTATTTCGAGCCTCCCTATAGAGTTGTCTGTCCTGGGTGCGTTGGGAGTCTATGGCCCTGTGCCAGAGGTTGTCCCTGTGTTGCATGAGTTTTAGGAGGGAGGGTGTTATCCATGGTGAAGACCTGGTTTTCACGACCTGCCTAGTGAGGGAACATATATATTGCAGGCTTTGTTAAAGGTAGCTATAAAGTGGGCGAGGCGGCATCAACTGATTGTGCGTTATATAAGGAAGCCAGTAACTATTGGCTAGGTATTCTTTGAGGTTATTAATGCCTCCTTTTGAGTTTTGGTGCCATGTGGTTTTGGGTGGTGCAGTGGGCAGTTTGCCCGACCACCAGCAGATAACCGGGGAGTGGTCACTGATAGAGTCAGGGAGCACTGAGGCCTGGGTAATATTTTTTGGCCTGTTGGTAAAAATGAGATCTAGTAGTGAGGATGTCCCAGTTCTTGTGTCGCGCCTCGTTGGGGATGTGATAATTTGGGTGAGACCCATAGCCTGGGCAGCATCTCTGAAGACGGCGAGATAAAACTGATAGCACTCAAATATACAAACACTACACAAGGTAACTAAACAGAAAGTCAGAAAAAGATTTTCTTTAATTTCTTTAAAGTAGAGATGTAAAAATACTACAATGTTTTTTGTCCTGTCATTAGCACATGAGCCTGTTTTGAGTAGAAGATAATTCCAAGTACAGGGACATTTTTCTCTTTATGAAGATATGAATAAATAAACTACAAATTCATATTTATTTTATTTACTACAGTAAAAGTATCAGCATATATATACATGTATCTCATTGAAACATAAATGAATGTTAATTTAATAGATGCGACACATAATATAAAGTGAAAATTGTCTACTGCAACTAACATTATAAAATGCATTTAGTGTACTTTTGAGTGAGTTTTTTTATGTTTAAATTAAGTCTTTCATCATAAGAATTCAAATATCATTGAATATTTTTTCTTTATTTATAATAGATACTGATGAAGCAGTATGTTTAACTGCGAGACGTTGATGTCATATAGAAAATAAAATTACCTTTTCAACTAAAAAAACCTTGCAAATTATTAAAACACATATCGGGTGAGTCGGTCTCATTTGCTTCAATCTGTTTGGGTTTCACTGAGATAACTGGAGCTAGATCCCTCCCGGTAATCTCTTCTTACTTTTACAGACATCTGGTGGGCCCCACTGTCACCCTGTGGTTTCCTAGAGAAACATTAAAACTGCCATCATGGAGGCAACAAGCCTTTGTGTGAAGCAAATAAACAAATGAAAACAAAAGAAAAAAACACTAATAGAAACATAGAAACATAGAAGTTGACGGCAGATAAGGACCGCAAGGCCCATCCAGTCTGCCCATTTATTTTTCTACCTTATGAATGTGCCATCGGCCTTTGCTCTGTCAATGGCCTATCTATTCATACTCATCTGTATTGCTCCCTTATGCCTATCCCATGCCTGTTTGAAGCCCTGCACTGTATTCATATCCACCACTTCCTGAGGTAGGCAGTTCCATGCATCCACCACCCTTTCTGTGGAAAAGAACTTCTCACATTACCCTTTAATTGGCCTCCCTCCAATCTCATGCTATGTCCTCTTGTCCTGCTATTTTTCTTATATTGAAACATGTCAGACTCTTTCACCTTGTTAATGCCCTTAAGGTGTTTCAATGTTTTGATCATATCACGTCTCTCTCTCTCCTTTGCTCTAGGGTATACATGTTGAGCTCCATTAATCTGTCTTCATATGTTTTCTGATGCAGTCCCTGCACCATTTTGGTTGCCCTTCTCTGGACTGCCTCAGTTTGGTTAATGTCCTTGTGAAGGTGCGGCCTCCAGTACTGCACACCTAACCAGTGTCTTGTAAAAAGGGATTATTACCTCCCTCTTCTGATTTGTGATACCCCTACTAATACACCCCAACATCCCCCTAGCCTTACCTACGGCTTTAATGGTCTGCTTGGATGATTTCAGGTCATCAGTGATGATGATGCCCAAGTCTCTTTCTTCCCTTGTGACTGCCAGCAACTCCTCTCCCAGCCTATATGTGGCTTCCGGGTATTTCTCTTCCCTATGTGCATGATCTTGCACTGCTTTACATTAAACCCCAGTTGCCACTCTTCCGACCATTTTGCTAGTTTATCCCAATCTTTTCTCATTCTGCCCACCCCATCTGGATCATCTACTCTGTTGCAGATCTTGGTGTCATCTGAAAACAAACAAACCTTACACTCCAGTCCATCTACAATGTCACTGATGAAAATATTGAAGAGGACTGGCCCCAGGACTAATCCCTGAGGTACCCCACTTGTAACTTGCATCTTGTCTGATTGTATACCATTTACCACTGCTCTCTGTTTTCCGCCCATCAACCGGTTTTCCACTCAGTTGACCAACTTCCAACCCACCCCGAGCCTACCCAGTTTATTAATCAATCTTCTATGTGGAACAGTATCGAAAGCTTTGCTGAAGTCAAAGTAGGTGACATGAACTGCTCCCCCTTAGTCCACCACTCTGGTTACCCAGTCAAAGAAATCTATGAGATTAGTTTGACAGGACCCATGCTGTCTTGGATCCTGTGCTCCTATGGATTCCAGGTGTTGTACTACCCTTTCCTTAAGGAGTGCCTCCATAATCTTGCCCACAACTGAGGTAAGACTGACTGGTCTGTAGTTCCCTGCCTCCTCCCTGCTATCACTCTTGTGGAGTGGGATCACATGAGCCCTTCTCCAGTCTTCTGCGACCGCTCCTGAGTTCAGAGACTCACTAAACAGTTCTGATAATGGGCCTGCTAGTTCTACCCTTAGCTCCTTTAGTACCCTGAGATGTATGAAATCAGGTCCCATTGCCTTGTCCACCCTGAGCTTATCTAGTTCTTGTAGGACCCTTTCTTTTGTGAAGGGACTAGTGCACACCTCCCTCCCTCCTGTGTCCATGGTGCTGAGCTGTGGGCCCTGCCCTACCTTTTCTTCAGTAAATACTGAGCAGAAGTATCTATTTAGGATAGATGCTTTCACATGGTCCTCCTCACATGCCCCCTTATCCCATTTGATCTTAGTAATACCCCCTCTGGACTTTCTCCTTTCACTAATGTATCTATAGAAAGTCTTGTCACCTTCTTTAACTGTTTATGCTAGTGTTTCCTCGGTTTGGGCCTTTGCCTGTCTTACTGCCTTCCCTGCTTCCCATAGGGAAGTTTTGTATGCCTCCCTATCTTCATGTCACTGAGTTCCCTTATATTTCTTGAAGGCCAGCCTTTTGGCTCTGACCTTTTTTCCTACTGTTTTTGAGAACCAAAGTGGTTTCTTTCTTCTTTTGCACTTCCTTTTCTCTCTAATACAATGGGATGTTGCTTCAGGTATTGCATCCTTAATGCTTGCCCAATTTGTCTGTACCCCCTCACCTTTATTTCTTCTTGCCAGGGCTAGCTTAACTCTGTTGGCCATCTTATCAAAGTCAGCTCCTCTGAAGTACCATATTTTACCTTGGAATGGGATGATTTAGTTCTAGTGGCCAAATTGAACCATACCATGTGATGGTCACTGGCCCACAGGTGACCTTCTACCTGGAGATCTGTGATCCTTTCCCTGTTAGTCAGTACTAGATCTAGGATAGCCCTGTCTCTTGTGGGTTGTTGTACCATTTGTTTGAGGCCCTCCCCCCCTGCATGGGAATCCACCATGTGTCTAGTTCTGGCAGATGTTCCTGCAGGTATTGACCAATCTGTATCTGTCATGTTGAAGTCTCCCATTATCAGAATCTCCCCTTTATCTGTCATGTTTTGTATATCTTCTAACAATAATATGTCTATGTCCTCCCCCTGGTCTGGAGGCCAGTAGACAACCCCAGTTCATATGGCTATCCCATTTCCCATTTCCAGGGTGACCCACAGTTCCTATGGCTCCTTATGTGTATTCTGAATTTCTGTAGCTTTGATATTTTCATTGACATACAGGGCCACTCCACCACCCCCCTTTGCACCTCGGTCTCTTCTAAACAGTACATAGCCAGGTACTGAAGTCTCCCAAGGTGGCGGGGAAGGTTAGGAAGAAAAAGATATCATTCAGGAAGTATAAGGAAACACAGAAGGAGCAGGACAGAGAACTGTACCAGTTAAAGCAGAAGGAAGCGGGGAAGGCAATCAGAATAGCAAAGGCCCAAACTGAGGAAAAGATAGCCAACTTGGTTAAGAAGAGGGATAAAACCTTTTATAGGTTCATTAGGGAGCAAAAAAAGACAAAGGGAGGGATACATAGGCTAAATAAAGAGGAGGGTGGTGGGCAGAGAGGGACAGTGAAAAAGCAGGGATACTAAACGAATACTTCTGCTCAGTATTCACAAAAGAAGAGGAGGGGGAGATATCTAATCCAGTCAATAGAAGCACTCTGGATAGGAGGGTTGATATCAGTCTTTCACAGAAGAAAGGGTTCTGAAAGAACTCCTAAAACTGAAGATGGACAAAGCAATGAGGCCTGATGGGATTCACCCCAGAATTCTAAAACAACTAAGGGGAGAGCTAGTAACACCACTGACTACCCTTTTTAACAAATCATGGGAGGATGGAGTGGTATCTGAGGACTGGAGGAGGGCAGATGTGATTCCCCTTTACAAAAGTAGGAGCAAGACAGAGGCAGAAAACTATAGACCTGTCAGTTTGACCTCAGTGGTAGGGAAAATGATGGAATCACTTCTGAAGTAAAGAATTGTTGAGTACCTAGAGGCCAGTGGGGCACAGGACCCAATACAGCATGGATTCACAGCTGGAAGGTCATGTCAAATGAATCTAATTGATTTCTTTGACTGGGTGACCAAAGTAGTAGACCAGGGAGGGGCTGTGGACATGGCCTACCTAGACTTTACAAGGCATTTGACACAGTCCCACACAAAAGATTAATAAACAAATTAGCCAGCCTGGGAGTGGGTCCCAGGGTCATAGCCTGGGTATAACATTGGCTGGACAACAGGACACAGAGGGTAATAGTAAACGGAGTCCACAGTTAAGAAAGGGGGGTTACTAGTGGTGTACCTCAGGGTTCAGTACTGGGTCTGGTCTTTTTAATGGCTTTATAAGTGACATTGCAGAGGGACTGGATGAAAAAGTATGTTTCTTTGCAGACATCACAAAGATCTGCAACAGGGTTGATACACAAGGTGAGGTGAAAGGGATGAGAAGGGACTTGGCAAGGTTGGAGGAATGGTCAAATGTATTGCAGCTTAGAGTCAATGCAAAGAAGTGCAAAGTAATGCACCTGGGAAACAAAAACCCAGGGAAAGAGTACACAATGAGGGGTGAGATACTGACAGCAAAAATGGAAAGGGACCTGGGGTTAGTTATATCAGATGACCTAAAGGTGAGCAAACATTGTGAGAAGGCAGTAAGGAGGACTGGGAGGATACTGGGATGCATAGGGAGAGGTATCACCAGTAGAAAACAGCAAGTTGTTATCTCTCTGTACAGACAGTTGGTGAGACCCCATCTGGAGTACTGCATGCAGTTCTGGAGACCCCATCTCCGCAAAGACATAGACAGGGTGGAGGCTGTCTAGAGGAGGGCAACCAAAATGGTGCAGGGTCGACACCAGAAGACATGCGAAGAGAGACTAAAGGAGCTTAATTTGTATACCCTCGAGGAAAGGAGGGAGAGGAGGGAGAAAATAGAAACGTTCAAGTACCTCAAGGGAATCAACAAAATCCAAGAGGGTAGCATCTTTCAGAAAAAAGATGTGCAAGAACAAGGGGGCACAATTCGAAGATAGAGGGGGGATGGTTCAGAGGTAATGTGAGGAAGTATTTTTTCATGGAGAGGGTTGTGGATGCATGGAACAGCCTTTCTGAGGAGGTTGTGGAGTGAAAAACAGTGGGGGAATTCAAAATTGCATGGGACAGACATAAGACAATCCTAGTGGGAGGGTAGGGGAAAGTAGGCTGTTGTTTAACTAGGATCTGCAGCTTATCCATTAGGTAGGAAAATGGGCAGAATAGGTGGGCCAAGCGGTCCTTATCTGCCATCAAATTGTATGTTTCTATGTTTCTGTTATCTTTTAACACGTGTCTACGGTGGAGTGATTTGACTCAGTTTACATTGTTGTCAGGATTTTGTGGCAGCTGTGGGTATACTGGGGATTAATCAATGGTCAGGTGACCCATTTGGATGAATCAGAATACAGGATTTTTGGAACCCATGTTATAAATATACAGTGATGCCCACTAGGATCAAGCGCAGTGTCAGTTTTCCTGCATGACAAATGGGATTAACTCCCATTGAAACTGCATTGTTCCCTGCAGTGACTCTACTGCAGAATGCTGCAGAGTTCTGCTTGATCCCTGCATGCTTCACTGTATATATGCACATAAATACAAACACACATACACATAAATATATTATAGGGGTGTAGTAGCACCTGTATAGTTAGAATTGAGCAGGGCATTCAATGTTAACCCCCTAACTTTTCACCTTAATAACTTTGGCAGTGTTTGAAGAAGTCTGCTGAAATTTTGCATGTGTTGTCTAGGAGACAAGATCTAAATCTTTTGGTAGTTTTCTGATGGCAGCTTGTGCTTTTTCAGAGATCTGCATATGACATTTTTCTGTGAAGGTCTATTTTTCCCCTACATTTAACACCAGATTTTTTTTTACTCTCACCTACAGCCTATAGAAAATGGAATTTTGTCCCCAAACTTTCAGGGTACAGGCACGATGCCCTGATATAGTGCGTTTAGAAACAGAAACATAGAAGTTGTTGGCAGATATGGACCTCTTGGCCCACCTAGTCTGCCCTATATTCCCTACTTATTGTGCCGACACAGAACCTACTGAATCTCTGGTCTTCTGCACCCCTTGCATTACTTCTAAGGTCCACTTGTGTCTATCCCATGCTTGCTTGAATCCTGTTACCATTTTAGCATGCACCGCCTCTGCTGGGAGGCTGTTCCAGGCATCCACCACCCTCTCCATGAAAAAGCATTTCTTCACATCTCCTCTGAGCCTCCCCACCCTCCAGCTTCATAGCATGACCCCTTATGCTAGAGCATCCTTTTCTATGGAAAATGTTATCTTCCTGTACCTTATTAATACCTGTGAGGGATTTGAACAGTTCTATCACATTTCCCCTTTCCCTCCTTTCCTCTAAAGAGTACATACTTAGTTCCTTGAGTATTTCCTTGTAGGGTTTTTGATGAGGCCTTGCACCATTTTGGTAGCCCTCCTTTGTACCTCCTCCACCCTATCTATGTATGTACTTCTGGAGGTCAGGCCTGCAGAACTTGACGCAGTACTTGAGGTGGGGTCTTACCAGTGATCTCTTCAGTGGTACTTCTACTTCCCTTTTTCTGCTGGTGATGCCCCTCCCTATGCACCTGAGCATCCTGCTAGCTTTCACCACTGCCTTATCACACTGCTTAGCTACTTTCAGGTAATCAGAAATGATTACCCCCAGGTACCTTTCCTGTTTTGTGGTTGTTAATACCTCCCCACTCAATTGGTACATCGCTTCTAAGTTTCTGTGCCCCAAGTGCATGATTTTTCACTTTTTTGCATTGAAACCCAGCTACCATACCCTTGACCATTCCTCCAGCTTTTTCACATCATCCTTTATTCTTTATACACACACACACACACACACACACACACACACTCAGTGTGTCCACTCTGTTGAAGATTTTTGTGTCATTCTCAGAAAGGCATATTTTCCCTTCCAGCCTTTCTGCAATGTTACTAATAAAAACATTGAAGAGACTGAGCCTAGTACTGACCCATGTAACACTCCGCTGGTCACCTTGCCTTCTCCATAGTGGGCCCCATTTAGCACCACCCTCTTTGAAAGGTTTCATGAAAAAATATTAAATGGTTCCACAGTTATGAGGTTTTTAAGCTTTGTGTTTTTCTGTTCTGAGCATACTTAGTAGGGTTCTTAGGATGACATTCTGATATGGCACCAAAAACTTTGTGTCACAAGACCATTTTTTTGTTTCTTACCACCTGCTTCTCATAGCAAGGCACATTGTTTTGTGCCGTGAGAGCTACCATCTTGTTTCTTTTCTCTTCAAACAAATAGGCATGGAAAATACATAAAAATGCTGTCATTTTAAAAAACAAACACCAGAACCTAGCTAAACGCAACCCTTTTATATATAGTCCGATGTTTGTTTCTTAAATTAATGGCCATAAATACCTTTTCTGGGCACCCCAAAATCCTGGGTGCCCAGCTTTGTCAGAGGAGCCACTGACCCACATTCTCTGTATGAGAACAGTGGGACTTTCTTGAGTTCTGCAGCCACAGCTTGAAGTCTTGATGCAGGCTGCTCTGAGAACATTGAGTCTCCATTTCCCTGGTGTCCAGTGCCACACGCCACCCTCCCATTGCTGCCCCTTATGTATATAATAATTCCCTGGTGTATAGTGACACTTCTCACCCTCCCATTGCTGTCCCCTTATGTACTGTATATAATATTTTCCTGGTGTCTAGTGCCACTCCCCACCCTCCCATTGCTGTCCCCTTATGTATATAATATTTCCCTGGTGTTTAGTGGTGCCCCCACCCTCCGATCACTGTCCCCTTATGTATGTTATGTTTCCATGGTGTCTAGTGGCACTTCCACTCTCTGATTGCTGTCCCCCATGCATGTTATGTTCCCCTCGTGTCTAGTAGCACCCCCCTACCCTTCGATCACCATCCCCTTATATATGCTATGTTTCCTGGTCTCTAGTGATACCCCCACCCTCTGATCACCATCCCCTTATGTATTTCTCTGGTGTCTAGTGGCACCCCCAACCTCCAACCACTATCCCCATATGTATATAATGTTCCCTGGTGCCTAGTGGCACTCCCCAACCTATGATTATCATCCCTGCATTATCACAGGAAATGTCAGCTGTAATTTTTTAAAAAAGTACCTCAATGTTGTTTTTTTTAAACCAGTAAAAAAGAAAATGATCCCTCCCTGACCCTGTCACCCCAACCTCCCACTCAGCACTCACCAGCCGAAACCCCCACTACACTCCCCCACACCCACACTCACCTGAACAGGTCCCACAGCATAGATCCACTCACCAATCAAAGACACATCTTGCTGTTGGAACTGGTGACTGCTATATAAGAAACAAAGGTAAGTGCAGATCAATGTATTTCAATGGGGTTCAGAACTTTGATGGATAACTTTGTCATTTTTGCATATTTTCACCTACAAATTTTCAACATAGACTTTTTGGGGGTCCACCTCATGACCAATGGTTGTGGAATTATGCCAATCAGGCCTTAAAGGCGATTTTGCAGTCATTTGGCAAAATCACCTTTCGGGCTATATTTGAAAAGTGTTCCTGCCTTCATTCATGAGGTGGGGTCACAAGAGGGATATGATGAAAATTTTAAGGGAGCGCTGAAAACCCACCTTTTTAATATAGCTTTTAAGGATTTTTATTAGTTTGATTTATTATATTTATTGTTATATGTATTTGTACAGGCGCTTTGATTTTAAGAAAAGCGCCTTTTAAAAATAAAGTTGAATTGAATTGAATTGAATTAGGAGTAAAAATATATTAAAATGAAAAAGTTATGAGCATACATTGAAATTTGTCTATACTCCTTCACAGCTTCAGTAATTTTAAATATTTTGACCAGATTTAACACTACCATTTTTTCACACCACCTCATGAACATGATAGCTGTCATTTTTCAAATCCTGGCCAAAATGTGTTTTCACACCTATAGTCTTGGGAATGGTGTTTTTGGTGATGCGGAATCACATTTTGCTTGAGGGATTTGGTTTATTTTTCTCTGGGTTCATGAGGCCGCAGTAACTCAAAAGGCTTGGCTGAAATTTTGGTGCACAAATATGTTAAAATGCCCAGGTTATGACTGAATGTTACAGTACTTTAATGTTCACTCACAACTTCGTTCATTTTCAATATTTGTAATCCAAAATCTCAACATAGCCATGTTTCCACACCACCTCATAAACTTGACAGGTGTTATTTTTTAAATCCTGCACTTCTGGTGTGAAATGACGTCTTTGCCAATATACTATAAATGCTACACGTCATGTTCATAAAAACAGTCATAAAATTACTATCTTGAACATTTGGGGTCAAAATAAACAATAAAAGAAAGAGTGAATGTGTGATGAGTCAAGTGTTAAAAGTGAATATGTAGAGTGAATGTGCCATAGGCCAGCCCAATGGCACGGAGTGTTGAGGCACTAGATGCCATACCTAGTGCCACGCTGATGACCCAGGCTCAGGAGTGAGCTCAGGTTGCCAGGGGTTGGCAGGGGAGAGAGAGGAGCGAACATCTGATGGACTCCTCTCCTCTCCCAGGGAGGGAGGGAGGGATAGCTGTCCCGCTCCATGGCTGACTCTTGGTGGAGGTCGGGTGGCAGTGCTAGGAGTCAGGGAGGCACAAGAACATGGCGCATGAGCTCCTACATGTGCATACGCTGATGGCCATGAAGTGGAGAGGCAACAAACAGAAAAAAGATGGTGACCATTGGCTGCATGATCCCTGCCTGCCAACTGGTATCCTGCTCTGTCGCTGGACCACCAGAGACCCCGAACTAGATGTGTTGCCCTGGGTGGGGGGAGGATGGCCTTCCCCTTAGCAGCCTCACCATGGGGGAAATCCATGGGGGTATTGGGATTTGGTGGTGCCGGGTGAGCGGTGGATGGACTAGGTGGCAAGGTAGGGGGAAGACAGCTGCCTGCGGATGCCAGAAGGGGAGGTGAATGTGCCAGGTCCTGCACTTCTGTAGGTGAACGGAGTCTTCCCATGCTGCAGGGACAAAAGGGTCTGCACATCTGCATCTGTTCTCATAGGTTCTGAAGAGACCTGCATGAATAATGATACGATTCCATTGTTTCAAAATGAATGGAAATTTTTGCAAAAAAATTTGTTAATGCACCAGTTAGGGTAATTTAATGCTGCAAAAGTAGGAAAATGTGACATTAGGGTTTCCAGCCCTAACTCTTCACCTGCATGCGTCAAGCAGCAAAAAGAAACTATCATTATAGTTTTGCCTGTCCTGAGTCTTGGCAAATCAGAGATGGGGTCTTCTTTAGGGTTTTCATCCCTGATGCTCACCCCATTCCATGTGAAAATAAGGTCAGATGTAATCTGTTTTCTTAAGGCAGGCCTCTCAGGTTGTTGGCAATACCTGGGGAGACACAGTTATGTATGTTTAAACAGTATATCAGAATGGGTAGAGCATTAGAGTTAAAAACACCAAGGAAGACCCCACCCCTAATTCGCCAAGACTCAGGGAAGGCAAAACCATAATGATTTTTTAATTTTGCTGCTTGGGGGGGTGGGGGTGGGAAGATAGGGTTGGAAACCCTCATGCTAAACTGACCCGCTGGCAAAGAGGTAGCACTACCACTCGTGATGCTGATGACCCAGGTTTGGAAACAAGCACGAGGTGTCAGAGGGCTGGCTGGGGGAAGAAAGGTCAAGCGTGCATGGGACTGCTCAGGGGGAGAGGGTGGAGAAGAGCTTGGTGCTTGACTATCTCTGACAGAAGCCAAGGGATAGGCAGCTTGAGCCAAAAGAGGTGGTTAGACATGGCAGATGTCAACGTGTGTGCCTTGACAGCAGCACAGGCCATGTACCCCTTGGAGAGAAAATCAGAGAATGCCCAGCAGCAAAATGAAGAGGAGCACCCACAGGCCCCGCACCTGACCAGCTGTGCACACTGGTCCAAACTGGATCCATGTTTTGGTGGGCTTGGGGGAACTCCCACCAACCCTGCCAGGGGAGGCAAGCCTTGCGAGAAGATGGATGGAAAAGGTAAGTCCCAGCAGACGATTGAGTGACAAGGTTGGGGCACTCCTCTGAAGGAGAGCTGTCCAGGGGGAAAGGGGAAAGAAAAAGAAACCCTAATGCCACCTTTCCCTACTTTTGTGGTGTTAAGTTACCCTAACTGGTGCATTAATGAAGGTTTTTGCAAAGAATACATTATCTACACATATATATTACGGAATAAGAGACAACAGGGTATGGTTGTCTGGGTTAAAGAATGACCAGGTGTGGAATGAGGTGTGAGGCCCTTGCACTGAGTGCCTTTAGCATGTGGACATACATTAACCTCAGATAATCAACAACCTGGAGTGTCTGATTTTGTTTATAAAATAGGTATAATTAGAAACTAGTAAAAAGTAGTAGAGTACCTCCCCACTTCTCAGTCATTTCTTTCCAGACATTCAATAGATAGAATTCTTGTTTACTACAGAATGCAGGAATTCAAACTTCTGCAGAGTTCCTCAGGCAGAATGTTGACTCCCACCACACATAACAGAATGCCTTATTTTTATTTTATTTTTTTTTCTTTGGTAACTGGGTAAGGCTCACCAGGCACAGTGCTTGCTTTTAAGGGCAACACAGGAACACTGGAGAGGTTAAGTGACTAGCTCAAGGTCACACAGTATCAATCAATCAAGCAATCAATCTATCATCTTTATTTTACCAGGCGAAACACCATTGAGGACAAGCTCATTTACAAGGTGGACCTGGGGAGGTCAAAAAGGACGGTACATAAAATACATAATACATAGTGGGAGATACTCAAATGCATGACAGTAAGCAAATACAGTGTTCAACATATTTTTGGACTAGACAGTTAACAATAAATAGTAGATTTACATGAGTATACATGGCACTCGATTAGGGACAGTAAAGCATATTAATCACCTGTGATGGGGAAGGGGGAGTAAGGAGGTTTAGGAAATATGGAGATAGAGAGGAGCGAGGGGGAGTGACAAGGGTTAGCAGGAAGAGGAGAAGGAGAAGGTGGGGCAAGGACTGGGGTTGGAGGTAGGGACAGGGTGAGGGAACCCCGGGGACCCATATAGCTAAGGGGTGGGAGCTACAGAAAGGGCTGTCCCTTCTGCGCAGGGTTATCAGGGTTCAAGGCAAAATGCACTTAAAGTTGTCAATTGCATGATTCAGAAATTTTACGCTGAGTCAAAGTCTTAAATAAGGTCATGCTTACCAGAGATACTACTTTTATGTTTTTTTTGTAAGTTGTTCCAAATTACAGGCAGAGAATGGTTTATAGCTTTGGCTCTGAATCGCGTCCTGATCTTTGGAATTACCAGAGAAATGTAGGAGAGACTCCTTAGTGCATAGCTGCTTACTGGAGAGAAAGGCAAGTAGTTGGAAATGTACTGTGGCAGTTTTTTAGTTATAGCTCTGTACGTCCAAAGCACTGTATTCCTGTGTCGTCTGAGGCTGAGTGAAGGCCACCCTATGGTGGCATAGAGTGTGCAGTGGTGAGTGCGATATGGTGCTCCCATGATGAATCTGATGGCCTGGTGATATAATGTGTCCATTTGGACAGAGTAGAGGTAGTGCACTGCCCATAGATAAGGTCAGCATAGTCCAATAGAGGTAGGAATGTGGTTTGGACTAGCCTAACTTTAGCTTCATGAGTAAGTAGATTCTTTATTCTAAAAAAATAGGCCTAGTCTTATATTTAGTTTCTTTGCCACATCATCCACATGGTCTCTGAATGAAAATTTATGGTCGAATCACATTCCCAAGTACTTAAACTTTGTCATGAACTCTAGAGATTCCCCTAGTAAGGTGAGAATCTGGGAGGGCCACAGAAGGGGTAAGTGCTTTTGGTGTGCTTGCAGGAGGTGAAAAGAAGATTGTCTTGGTTTTCTTGGCATTCAGTAATAACTTTAGAGTCAAGAGATTATTCTGTAATGTAACGAAGTCAGCTTGCAAGTCCAAGTGGGTCTATGTGATAATGGTGAATGCCTAAAGGCGATCACCGTTATCACACAGTCAGTGCTGAAAATCTTTTTGGCACTTTGACAACCCCGGCGCACAGGACAACAGTGCCAGGAGATTTGTTTAATGCTTTCTGTGGGGCTGCATGCCATCATGGGGGGCTTCACCACCCGTACCCTCCTACTTGAGGATTCTCAACTCCAGGGCATGCCATGTCAGAAATTAAGCATTAAAAAATAAAGGTTCGGGCTGGGCATAATAAAAATTGCACCAGTGCCTGGACGAACTACCTCACCCACCCCAACCACTAGCCAACCCTGATAGCATGATGCAGCTCGGCCATCCACCGCAGCACCATCCCCTACAGCCCATCTGCCCCCTCCCAGCCCACGCTCGCTGTGCTTAGTCCCCCCCTCATGCACATGTACACATAGCGACATCCTGTTACCCTGTTCACCCACCCTCTCATCCAGTCACCCTACCCTCCCATCGCTGTGAAGAATTGCCCCAGGAAGGAGTCACCATTACAGATGGCGCCCTTACCCATGTGCCCACCACACACAATACCAGTCTGAGTATGCTAATGCAGGGGTGGGCCTTTTGAGGTACAGGACCGCATCATCGGCAAAGAGAAGTATGTTTGCCGATTTTATTCCAATGTCAACATTGTTTTTGTAGATGGCAAATAGCAAGGGGTCTAGGATCGCTCCTTGTGGTACTCCCCTTAAAAGCGGTTTAGGAGGAGAGAAGTCCCCACCCACTTTGACACATTGCTGGTGATCAGTGAGATAGCTTGTAAACCACGACATTGCCATGTGGTCGAGACCGAGGTTCCTGAGAGTGGTGAGGAGCAGATCATGGTCAACTGTATCGAACGGTTTGCTCAGGTCTATTAACAAAGCACAGACATACATTTTAGTATCCAAGGATGTTACCCAATCATTAGAGTTTGGCTAGTGCTGAGGTAGTTCTATGTCTAGGCCTAAATCCAGACTGGATAGGGTTGAGGAGATTATTACTTTCAAGGAAGTTCCTAATCTGTGTGTTGACGACTTTTTCCAGTAGTTTTGATAGGATGGGTAGCAGTGAGATAGGGTGGTAATTATTCAAATCACTCCTGCAGCCAGGTTTAAATAAAGGTATGATGTGCCGTTTTCCAAGTGGCAGGTAGTATACCTTGGGACAGGGATAAGTTGAATAGATGGGTAATTGGAGGGGATAGGACAAAATAACAAAGCTTTAGTAAGTAAGCCTCTAAGAGATCTGCACCTGCACTTTTCCACACTTCCAACTCCATGGGGAGGTCTTCCACAGTTTTTACAGACACCTGATTAAAGGAGAAGGAGCTCAGATGGGCTTCAGGGTTTACGGCTGGTGCCATGGTAGAATGGATCTGCTGATCCCGAAGAGCACTGGCCGGTGAAGTGTCAAACGCCAACCCTGCTGTGGTGAAATGGTTATTAATTAGGTCAAGTATGCAAAGTTTTTTTGTAAAGTCAACACCCTCAGAGCAAATTTTAGAAGGTAGTGAGTTGGCGGTGCTGTGTCCCTCCAGGTCTTTGAGTGTTCTCCAGAATTTGGAAGGGGATTTAGAAGAGTCTTCCAATCTACAATGAAAAATAATTAGCCTTTTTATTCTTGACTAGTTTGGTGCGAATATTTCTCGCTGCTCTGAAGGCAGCCCAGTTGTCTGGATTCTTGTTTTTCCTAGCTTTCTTCCATAAGGCATCTCTATTAAGTAATGCCTCCTTTAGCTCAGGAGTGAACCATGAACAAGATCTCTTTTTTGTGGGGGGTTTTAATCAGTGAGGCATGCCTATTAATGGTGTCCAGCAGGGTGCTATGGAAAAACTCATAGGCTTCCTCCACTGTGGTGGCCAAACAGAATTTTTGCCAGTTGGCATTCTGTAGATCAGAGAGGAAGGTGGCTGCATTAAAGTGTCTGCGGCTTCTTTTGAAGATAAACCTGGAGATCGTGGTAGGTTTGGGAAGTGACCTAATGCAAGCAATGAGGCAATGGTCACTGAGGTCATTAAAGGAGATACCAGAATGGTCATATAGGTGAGATTTGTTTACCAGTATTATATCTAGGACAGTACTATGTTCTGGATTTTTTACATTTGGACATGTGGCTTCCATGACAAGTTGAGTCAAAAGACATTACAAAGGCATTTTAGCAGTTTAGAGGAGCTCGCAATCCAATACAGGTTGAGGTCACCTACTACGATGAGTTCTGAGGGAGTCCGAGATAGTAGGTCATGCAGATAATCCATTACCAAGTGGAAGTTGTGGGAATCAAACACAGGTCTACTGAATGTACTAAACTCATTTACAGCTTGTTACTCTAACTTGTAGGCTACATTGCCAGCCCTATATATGAAGCCAAAGTCTCAATCTTATCTTTGGCAGGGTAAGCAGAAGAGTTTGCCATGGCATGCTGTTAAGGATAGGAGGGGTTTTTCTCATGGTTTCCAAAAAAAAACATCAGGAATTAACATTGTAAATACTACTTCATTTTCAGCACAAACACCTGTAAATTAAAGACTTATTTACAATATTCATGTAACGTATAATTTATAGAAAAAAAATTTGTGAATGATTCAGGCATGTATATTTTCATTTTCAAACAAAATGATTAATTCATGATACATTTGTTTTACAAAAAAATTCACTGTGTGCCTCTTACTAACCCTCCCACATAAACACAAAGTGTCACCCTCAACCTTGAAGTATATGAAAAAGTTATTTTCCTTAAAGTTTTTGTTCATGTAGAACTTTAACATGGAAAAAAATGACGTGTTATTTTAATTAGTTTTCACAGTTTTTTTTAAAGCAAATGTTGTAATCAAGTCTTTATTTTTTACAGAATGGGCCAGTGATCGGGTGGGCGCTAGCACCAGGGACAATTTTTTGTTACAGAACAAGCCAGTGACCAGTGGGGGTGGGGGTGGGACCATTAGCACCAGGGATATTACATTATACAGAATGGGCTGGCGATCAGCGGGAGGGAGGACCACTAGCACCAGGGACATTATTTTTTACAGAACAAGCCGGTAATTGTCGAGGGGGGGCACTAGCACCAGGGATATATATTTTTACAGAACAGGCTAGCAATCAGCAGGGGGGGACCACTAGCACCAGGGATATCTACACATCTAAGACTGGGCAATTGGGGGGGTGACACTGCATTAACCACCTCACTATCCATATAAATTAGCCCATAATGGCCATGCAAATGGCCCCTTAGTGCTGTGCATGCTCAAAAGGCTAATTTGCATGGGTCCCTCTGAATATTTCAAGTAGCACTCTGGCACTATCCATTCTGGCAGCTTACTTCAGTAGCCCTTTTGGGGCAGCACTAAGTGGCTAAGCACTGGGCCGACATGGCCCTACCTTCAGTCAAACAGCTCTGGTGCACTATTCGAATGAATATAGCATCTTCGGGCACCTGGGCAATCACAAAGTGCAGCACAAACATTTTTGCACTCTACTTTGCGTGGATTTGAATATCGGGCCCCAGATGTTATATTTACTTTTTGGGAAAGTTGACCTTGCAGACCTACTCTAACCATGGCCTTAGTGTCAGAATACAATAATATAAAGATTCTTAGTGACTACCTATATTTTGATTATGCCAACTCTTTCATGAAATATCTCTGTTCACATAGTCGAAGGCAGCCCTGATGTCTAAAGGCTGAAAAAATAGTTTTCTATGAAGCATATAAATGTTGATTAAATAGTTGAGAAAAAATACTATGTGATCAATTTTGCCTGTGTTCTGCCTACAGCCTACCTAGGCTTGCCTTAGATTTCCAAATTCCTCCTCCCAAATTTATAGCCTTTTTAACACATACCAAATATAGATGTTAAATCAATAGAAAGCAGCTCCAGTACCCTGACGTGCAAGATAAATTCCAATGGTATTAAATCCAAAGAATCAGCACTGACAAAGGATCAAAGATCAAGACAAGATTTATTCTTGTAACAAGTCCTTGTGAATACAAGTTCAGCACACCATGCATGTTACAGCAGCAGTGAATCCCACCTACTAATTGCCCTGAGCGGTTTCACCCTTACAAGCTTCTTCAGGGAGGCCAGTCCTACATGCAGTCCCTATTTTTATATATACAACATCAGGTGAATCTGCTTAAAAAAACTGTTTGTGAACCACAATTACGAACTTGTTTGTGTATTAATAAAAAAGTTGAAAAAACAAACCATAAATTCAGTGATGCAGACAATACAGATAATATAATTAGTTGTATTTATAAATTCTAACTAAATAAAAGATCTAGGAACAAACTTAATTAGACCATCCATCCTAATATATATGGATGGTCCATTTGACAAAATGCAATGAGATTTAATCATAGGGAGGTCAAAAGTTCAAGTGTAAAAAACCTTTCTTTTCCACGAATAAAGCATATAAATTGTTATAAGTGAAAAAAAAGCTTTCTATTTCACTGAATAAAACATAGAAATTGTTATAATTATCATTTTCACTTAAATTATTAGTATTAATTCAATATTCCATATACCTATTCATCAGAGGTCAAAAAGGTCAAGTACAATAATATGCTCAGCCCTAAATTCTTATTTGATTTTTTCATGAAGTAAGATATATGTAAATGCATATTTAACACCTTTCCTTTCATGTATCCCCACAGTTTCAAGTCCAGAGCAAGTTAGAACAAAGATACAAAATGCCACCCTGTTTTAAGCTATGATTCCTTAAATAGTAATTTCTGTACTATTTAAGGCTACAATTATCAAGGTTTTTTGTATGACTCCCTAGCCTTACTGTACATTTGCATTTCCTGGAAGAAGGCTAAAGACACAAAGGCCAGCATCTTTCATAGTACAATAGTAGATCATACAGAATGGTCATGCTGCTTCATACATTTCAATGGTGGGGAGTACGTAGCTGGAAAAAGGTACATTGGATGTACCGTATTTAAGCATTCATATGTTCTCAGTATCTGAGTTCTCAGATGCCTATCCCATACTGCTAGCCCTGGAGTACCCATCTCAATTTGATCTGAAGGCATCCATCTTTCTTGGGAGTGTGGGGGTTCTACTGAAGGAGGTGCCATGGTTGACTACCTCTGTGCCAATTGCAAGTCAAGTTGTTGGAATTTTAACTTTTGTCTGGTTAAGAATGTCTCGTTCTGCCAAATAATATTAGTAGAAGAGGTGCTTTCTGCAATCAATGGAGTCATTTGCCGTGGATTTAAGGTGATATCTTCATGTGGCTATTCACCTTGAATCGGGGCTGGAGTTCCAGAACATTGCAAGGGTAGTCTCAAGGCCTGCACATCAATTGGTGGATTTGCCATTTTGGTCCCACAACCACAATGAGGAGCTGTCAAGTTGGGGAACTATATGGCTCAGTGGATCGGTAGTGGGTGAAGGGGCCTTTCACCTCTAGGTCATGGGTTCATATCTGATACAGGTTGGAAGCTGTCGAAAGCCATGATCACCAGAGGGCTGTTCAGTGGCCTATGTGAAATGATTTGTGGTGGTCTCAGCCCAGTTCCCATTAGGCAGATGTCCACATCACAAAACTACCAACACAACTGGCACTAATTGGCACCCTTGTTGGCAGTCTCACATGAGAGGCTAAGGATTGAATGGGCATGGATTCTGGACTACCCTCTCGCCTGTGTGGTGATCCCTCCATGGCAAGGTTGAGGCAATTTTGTGGGCAGTGTGGGGAAGCTTTCACTGTGATTGCCCATGCTGTACCTGTCATGTGGATAAGCAGAGGACTTCAGGTTCCAGTGCTGTCAATCCAGCAACTTTCACAAACACTGAATTCACACACAGAAAAACAAAACAAAATAAAAAAAGTCTTAAAAATAAGTTGTCAGGTTACATGGGTGAGGCAGTCACATGCCAAGCATTTTGAGGATACAAGGAGAAATGTTTCAGCCTTGGACACTAATAGGTGGGAAATTTGGGCCTACTATTGTGTCTTCCTTAGGGATTTGCATTCCTGATACAAGGATGGAAACTGTAGCATCAATATAGTCACAACAGTCATTCTATTTTTGTACAGATTCTGGCAGCTGGGCTGGTATTACAACTAGACAGTGTTTGTTGTATAGGATTTTAAAGTAAAAATTGTGCTTACAGAACATATACTTTACAGACATAAAATAGGTTTCTCATGCATACAGAGGCCCCGATATTCAAACTGCACCATTCTGTGGTGCAAGCCTGTGCGCCGCTCAAATCTGCTGCACAGGGGTGTGGCCAGGGCGATATTCAACTGTGCCAGTGCAAGTGGTCAAAGTGGAGCATTGAGATGCAGTGGGGCAAGTGCCATTGCGCCATGCACAGCACCTGCGATATTCAAAGGGTGACATGCATATGGGGCCATAATTTATGCAAGGAGCATGGGGGCCATTTGCATCTGATTACGGCTCCATTTGCATGCCATTAGCATGCAGGTGTGCCGGTCCCCGGCGACTTGCACCTGGCGCCCTGCCAGGCAGCAGCCATCGGGGACCAACGCCCCCTGCAGCCCGATCGTGGGACGTCCCGTAAGGGACAAAGAGCGTCTCCTATCCCTGGTGGTCCAGTGGACAGCGATTAGCCCGGTCGTGGGCATAACGGTATCATCCCTCCCCCAATTAGCCCAATCACGGGCATAACTGTATTCCCCCCCCCCGATTAGCCCAATCGCAGAAATAACAGTATCCCCCCCCCAAAGTCCAATATCCCTGATGGTCCAGTGGACCACACAGAGCCCGATCGCAGGCGGCATTCCTCACCCCCATGTCCGAAATCCCTGGTGATCCAGTGGACCTCCCACCCCCACCACCCACTGGGCCCCCACCACCCCGCTCCCCCTGTCAGCGGCGGGCAGCACCACCCACCTGCCGCCCCGCCACCCGCTGACTGACAGCTCAGTATGGCTGCATGCCCATTGGTTCAGAGCATGAGCCAATGGGTGTGCAGCTCATACCGTACTAGTCAGTCCAGAAATGTGAATGAATTCATGCCTGTTTAATAAAACACAGTTTAAATGTAAATGACTGATTTTAGAGTACCACATACTGATAATTTTGATATGTGGGTTTAGACCCAGTGACCTACAGTTTACCCTTTTTTATGTTCCACCTGGTTCCAAAGGCTGACTGTACATGAATGCAGGCTATTTACTTATTGATGTAGTTTGGAACACGATATTGACATTAACCAGTCAGCTGGACCCAATATCACTGCTCATCCAACAATAGGGTGGGGTCAGTCCTCCAGAAAGGGTACTATTTTTCCATTGCCTTTTGCCTGGTTCAGTCTCTGGTTGCTTTGTGGTTGGGGAAGTGGGGTTGGGGGGGTAGAAACGGTGCTTTTTTCCACAATCTTTTGCCTGGTACATCCAGGTGAAATGAATTTTATCAGTGGCAGTAATACCAACATTCGTGCTCCATCACCCCTCCAGCTGTCAGGGATCATGTTGCGCAGCAGTGGGGGAATTTTACCTTTTTTTGGAAGGGTTGCTTTGTTTCCTCAAAACCTCACCCCTAAGGTCACCAGGACAAAATACATAAGTCCAGGCTGTAAATGTGCTGGTGCACATCTCAGCCAAGCACATAATGGCGTCCTCCCTTCCCCCACACTGTGAGTCTTGTGCCACCACCGGGGCACTCCCAGGCAGTGGTAATGGGGTGATGTGACAGCTCTTCTCCTCAGAGGAGGACAGCATCCTATGGGATGCTCAGCTCTTCTCCCCCCCCCCAGCCAGCCACTAATGACCCAAGCTTGTTCCCAAACCTGGATCACTGATGTCACGGGCGGTAGTGCTACTGCTGCAAGTTATACATTCTGCTGAATGTTCATGAAGGGTTTTTGAACATGCATTAAAGTTCACTAACATACTCAAATGCCAGCAGAGTAGGCCCCATGGTCTATTGAGTCTGCTCGAGAGTCAGTACCCTTAATGGACACCACAACCATCCTCCTGATTGCTTTCCCTATCCTCCTTCACCCAGCCAGGGTTCTCCTCCCCTAGACAGGTAGCTATCCTCTTCATCCCCCTCCTGTGCCTGTCCCAGCCGCTCTTGAACCCTTCCACTGTAGACACCTCCACCAGTTCCTCAAGCAGTGCATTGCATGGTTCCACCACCCTCTCAGTGAAGTACCACCCACTCCTTTCCCTCCTAAGTCTCCCTACCTCCAGCCTCCAACCATGCCCCCTGGTAGCCCCTCCCACCTTCCTCTGAAAGACCCCATGTAGGCATACCTTATTTACCCCTTTTAGATACTTGAAGACATCAATCATATCCCCCCGTCTCTCCTCTCTTCTAGTGGCAACAGGTCTGGCTCCCCAAGTCTCGCTTCATAAGTCCTATCCCCCAGACCTCAGACCATCCTGGTTGCCCTCCTCTGAACCCTCTCCAAGAGTTAAATATCCTTCCTGAGGTTCGGGCGCCAAAACTGTATGCAGTACTCAAGGTGCGGTCTGACAAGGCTATTGTAAAGTGGCATAATCACCTCCCTACTTTTTGAGGTGATCCACCTGGCGATACAGCCCAGCATTCTATTTGCCCTGGCTGTGGCTCTTCTACATTGTTCTGAGTTATTCATTTTGGCGTCGACTAGTACCCCCAAGTCCTTCTCCCCACTTGAGATCTGCAATATGTACCCTCCTAGGTTGTACAACTGACCTGGGTTTCTTTGACCTAGGTGAAGCACCTTGCATTTTGCGGTGTTGAACCTTAGCTTCCACGTACGTGACCATCTCCCTAGAACATACAGATCTCCCTGCAGGGCAACCCTACCCTCCTCCCCATCCACTACCGCCCCCAGTTTAGAGTCGTCTGCAAGGAGACTCATTTCACTCCTGATGCCATCCCTGATGTCAGAGATGTAAGTGCTAAACAGGAGAAACATAGAATTTGATGGCAGATAAGGACTGCTTGGCCCACCTAGTCTGCCCATTTCCCTACCTAATGGATAAGCTGAAGATCCTAGTTAACCAACAGCCTACTTCCTCCTACTCCCCACTAGAATTGCCTTATGTCTCTCCCATGAATTCTTGAACTTCCCCACTGTTTTTGACTCTACAACCTCCTCAGGAAGGCTGTTCTATGCATCTACAACCATCTCTGTGAAGAAATACTTCCTCACTTTACTTCTGAGCCATTCCCGTCTCTATCTTCAAATTGTGCCCCCTTGTTCTTTCACATCTCTTTTTCTGAAATATGCTACCCTCTTGGACTTTGTTGATTCCCTTGAGGTATTTGAAAGTTTCTATCATGTCCTCCCTCTCCCTTCTTTCCTCGAGGCTATGCATCATTTATTATACATAATTTTGTCCCCTTGTTCTTGCACATCTCTTTTTCTAAAAGATGCTACCCTCTAGGACATTGTTGATTCCCTTGAGGTATTTGAAAGCTTCTATCATGTCCTCCCTCTCTCTTCTTTCCTCGAGGCTATACATCTTAAGCTCCTTTAGTTTTTCTTCATATGTCTTCTGATGCAGACCCTGCACCATTTTGGTTGCCCTCATCTGGACAGCCTCCACCCTGTCTATGTCTTTGTGGAGATGGGGTCTCCAGAACTGTACACAGTACCCCAGATGTAGTCTTACCAACTGTCTGTACAGAGGGCCAATAACTTCCTGTTTTCTACTGGTGATGCCTCTCCCTATGCATCCCAATATCCCCCCAGCCCTACTTACTGCCTTCTCACATTGCTGGCCCACCTTTAGGTCATCTGATATGACTACCCCCAGGCCCCTTTCCATTTTTGTTGTTGTCAGCATCTCACCCCCATTGTACTCTTCCCTGGGTTTTGTTTCCCAGGTGCATTACTTGCACTTCTTTGCATTGAATCTAGCGGCCATACATTTGACCATTTCTCCAACCTTGCCAAGTCCCTTTTTATCCTTTCCACCCCAACTTGTGTACCAGCCCTGTTGCAGATCTTTGTGTCATCTGCAAAGAGACATACTTTCCCTTCCAGTCCCTCTGCAATGTCACTTATAAAGACATTAAAAAGGACTGGCTCCAGTATTGAACCCTGCAGTACCCCATTTGTAACCCCCCCTTTCATCACAGTGGACTCCATTTACTATTACCCATTGTGTCCTGTTGTCCAGCCAGTGTTTTACCCAGGCTACCACCTTGAGACCTACTCCCAGGCTGGCTAATTTGTTTATTAATCTTTTGTGCGGGACTGTGTCAAATGCCTTGATAAAGTCCAGGTAGGCCATGTCCACAGCCCCTCCTTTGTCTACTGCTTTGGTCATCCAGTCAAAGAAATCAATTAGATTCATCTGACATGACCTTCCTGCTGTGAATACATGCTGCCTTGGGTCCTGTGCCCAATTGGCCTCTAGGTACTCAACAATTCTTTCCTTCAGAAGTGATTCCATCATTTTCCCTACCACAGAGGTCAAACTGACAGGTCTGTAGTTTCCTGCCTCTGTCTTGCTCCCACTTTTGTGAAGGGGAATCACATCTGCCCTCCTCCAGTCCTCAGGTACCACACCATCCTCCCATGATTTATTAAAAATGGTAGTCAGTGGTGTTACTAGTTCTCCTTAGTTCTTTTAGAATTCTGGGGTGAATCCCATCGGGCCCCATTGCTTTATTCACCTTCAGTTTTAAGAGTTCTTTCAGAACCCTTTCTTCTGTGAAAGGACTAATATCAACCTCCCTATCCAGAGTGCATCTATTGACTGGATTAGGTAGCTCCCCCTGCTTTTCCATTGTGAATAGTGAGCAGAAGTATTCGCTCAGTATCCCTGCTTTTTCACTGTCAGTCTCTGCCCAACCACCTTCCTCTTTATTCAACCTCAGTATCCCTGCCTTAGTTTTTCTTTGCTCCCTAATGTACCTATAAAAGGTTTTATACTGCTTCTTAACCAAACTGGCTATCTTTTCCTCAGTTTGGGTCTTTGCTATTCTGACTGCCCTCCCTGCTTCCTTCTGCTTTAACTGGTGCAATTCTCTCTCCTGCTCCTTCTGTGTTTCTTTATACTTCCTGAATGCTATCTTTTTCTCCCTAACCTTCCCCGCCACTTCATTTGAGAACCATAGTGCTTTTTTCTTCTGTTTTGAGTTGTATATTTGCTTCACATAAAGGCTTGTTGCCTCGGTGATAGCGGTTTTGATGTTTCCCAATTGTTGCTCCACCCCTCCTTCTTGCTTGT
Organism: Neoceratodus forsteri; assembly: GCA_016271365.2. NCBI lineage: Eukaryota > Metazoa > Chordata > Ceratodontiformes > Ceratodontidae > Neoceratodus > Neoceratodus forsteri. The sequence continues at coordinate 588,518,413 of CM028133.1, read as the reverse complement.
TTGCTAGTGCTTTTCTGAGGCACTCTCTCATTTGGACAAAATCAGCCCTCTTGAAGGCCAGTACCTTCACTTTTGTATGGCTTGACTCTACAGCTAAGTTTATCGTGAGCCACACTGTTTGGTGGTCACTTGTTCCCAGATGGCTACCCACTTCAAGATCAGAGATCCTCTCTCCATCCTCATTTGAGAGTACCAGGTCTAAGATTGCTCCCTCCCGAGTGGGTTCCAAAACTAGCTGTCTGAGGCATGCCCCCTGTTGGGCATTGAGAATGACCCTGCTCTTGGATGTGGCTGCAGCAAAGGTGCTTCAGTTAACATTTGGCATATTCAGGTCCCCCATCAGCAATATCTCCCCTTTCTCTGCCATCCTAAGGATGCCTTCTATCATTTCCTTGTCCATTTCCTCCCCTTGAAATGGGGGTCTGTATAAAACCCCTGTGCAGATTATGGTGCAATTTCCAGTCTTCAGGGTGACCCACAGTGCCTCCTCTCCTCCCTGTTTACCCTTTAGTTCTATTGCTTTGATCTTTTCCCTTAAATAGAGAGCTACTCCTCCTCCTCTTCTTCCCTCCCTGTCCCTCCTGTAGATTGTGTACCCTGGTATGTTGACATCCCAGTCATGGTTCTCTGTGTACCATGTTTCTGTGACTGCCACAATAAACAGGCATCCCTCTTCCATCAAGACCACCATTTTGGGGGGAGCTTTTTACCTAGACTATGGACATTGGTACTCATTACCCTCCATTTTTTATGGCTTTATTTCTTTTTGGCCCATCCCTGTCCTTACTGTCTTTGTCTTTTGCTCATTTACCCCTGCATTTCTCCCTATCGACTGTTCTGTTTTGGCATTTACCTCACTAACTACCCTGATTTTTTTGGAGGGGGCTAGGATTCCTGTTCTCCTTTTCAGTGCCTCCCCCCTTGGCTAGTTTAAATGCTGGTCAATGAAGAATTTAAACCTATCACCTGGGATCCTGGTTCCCCTCCTGGTTAGATGCAGGCCATCGTGCCTGTAAAGGCCTGCATCCCTTCAAGTGGAGCACCAATCCCCAATGAAGCCAAATCCCTGAGTTCTGCACCAGTTTTTCAACCAGTCATTGAATCCCATGGTGTGGAGTACCATAGCCTCATCCATGCCATAGACAGATAGCACTCCTGAGAAAGTTACCATGTATGCTACTTGTCTAAGGCCCTTCCCCAACTTCACAAACTCCTGTTGTACTGCTCTGATCCCATTCTCAGCCAGAACATTTGTTCCTAGGTGGATAATGACATCCAGCTCCCCCCCTGCAGCTGCTCCCATGATCCTGAGGATTTGTTTCCTGTCCCTTCAAGCCATGGCACCAGGCAGGCACCTTACTTCCCTTTCCCTCCCTTTCCCAGTTCTACCCCCCTAACAATTGAGTCCCCCACCATGAGTTGTTTCCTTCCCCAGTGGGGTCCTGTGCCACCCTCCTGTGGGCCCCCATTGTGGAGGTTCCCAGCATCCTCCTTGGTCTCCACTGTAGGTGCCTCCATAGAGGAACCATGCTCCACCACAGTGGTGACTAAATTGTGGAGAGGCACAACTGGAGGGTTGCACCTCTGTTCCACCACCCTCATCCTCCCTGAGCCCATCATGGTCCAACCACTCCTCTTTCTTGGCAACCTCTGAGGTAGTGGCAGTGGCCTGGGTGGTTCCTGGGTGGGGGAGCAGGTTTCCTGAATCCTTGCCAGGTCAGCATGGAGACGAACAACCTCCTCCCTCAGACCAAAGAGGTGCTTGCAATAGGGCAGCAACACAGTCTCCAGAATGTCTCCTGAAAGACTGCTGCTCCACAGCCAGTGCACTGCACCACTCCCACATGTCTGTGTCCCTTCCTGTTACAGATGCTTTTTTTTATTCTTGTTTTAGTGTGTGCAAGCTTGTGAGTGTCTCTACCCCCATTCAGTGTGCTGTGCCTTTAAGTATATGAACAGCTGTATGTTGTTAGCAGTTTTGGGGAAGTGATATCAGAACTCCTGCTATAAAGGAAGTTATGCACTTGGGAGAGTGGGGTGAGGGCAGGGTGGGTGGGAGTAAACCTATGCCCTCCAGAAACAATCAACTACAACTCTGACCCTCCATCCCACTGAGTGCCTTCCTTCCTTTCAGACACCTATTTCACAGAGGTTAAATAACAGGTCTAGTCACAAATGACTACAAATATCTCCCAACTACAGTTGCTCCCTGGCAAATTGAAGGTAAACTAAGAAAAGCCAAGCCCAAAAACAGAACCAATACTAGTTACTTACAAAGGTCTAAAAGTAATAATTCAATTCAGTGTAGCCTAGAAAATAACCTCCTTGATTTAAGGGAATTCTGGCTGCTTTCTCTCTATCTCTCCCAGAAATAATCCCTGTGGGACCCCCACTAATGACCCTTCTGGGGGACGAAACTACCCCTCCTACAATCACCCGCTGGGTATGATCAGATAGCTAGCTTCCAAACCACCTGACTATCCGTGCCCCCATCCTCATCTTTCCCAGCATATCCAGCAGACCAGTGTGGGGGACTGAGTCAAATGCCTTGCTGAAGTCTAGGAAGATGACATTGACTGGCCTACCCTGGTTGAGTGTTGCCATCACCCATTCATAGAACTCCACAAGGTTAGTTTGATATGATCTGCCCAGGACGAAGTCATGCTGGTGATCATCCAGTAATCCCTGTTCCTCCTAGAACACCTCCAGCCTCTCCTTACTATGGTCTCCATCAGTTTTCCCACCACTGATATCAAGCTGACTGGCCTATAGTTCTCCCACTCTTTCCTCGATCCTCCCTTATGGATAGGTACAATATGTGCCTCCTCCAATCCTTCAGTTCCTTCCCTGTCTGTAGAGAAGCATTAAAGAGTGCCACCAGGGGTTTGATCAGGTCATCAGCCAATTCCCACAGCACCCTTGGATGGATTCCATCAGGACCCAGAGGTTTATCCTTTTTTAGGGACTGGAGGGCTTCCCACACCCTACCAACAGGAATTTACCCATCCATGCTCCCCCCCAGCTTATCCTGCATTTCCCCTCCTGTTTGGATCAGTTCCCTCAGCCCCCACTGTAACAAGAGGTACCTTAACTTTTAAGGGCCCTGCCTCATCCACCCCCTGCATCCCCTTTGCCTGTGGTTCCCCCTCCTCCTCCCTAGTGAAAACTGATGCAAAGTATTTATTAAGAACCTCTGCTTGTACCCCTGCCTCCTCCTACCCCACTCCCTCCCCATCTTCAACCTACTGAACTGCCCTTTTACTCTCCTCCTCTCCCTAATATACCTAAAGAACCCTTTATCCCCCTTTCTTATCCCCTGCACCAACTTCTGTTTCATCCTTACTTTGGTCCCCCTCACCACCCTGGTAACCTACCTGGTTGTGAAAAGACACGCATCCCTATCAAAGACCCCACACAATCACTTGTACCCATAGTAGGCTGCCCTCTTTCCCTTCGCCACCCCCTGGACCTCCCCGGTCCACCAGCTTGGCTTCCTAGTTCTACCACCCTTGCGTCTCACCCTCACACAGGACCTGGTAGCCTCCTGTAGCCCTCTCCTGATGATTTCCTACCTACTATCTACTGTACGTCCATGCCCTACCTTTTCCCATCTAAGTGGTCCCTGAGGATGTGCCTCATGCACCTGAAGTCTGCCCCTCTAAAATCAACAGTCCTAGTCCTTGTGTGGTCCCTCCCAACCCCCATGTCTAGTACAAACCAGACCGTGCCATGGTCACTTCCAGCTAGAGGGGCCCCAGCCTCAAGGTCCCAAACTAGGTCACTGTCTGCCAGGACTACATTCAGGTTATGGCCCTTCCTTGTTGGGTCAATGACCTGTTGAACTAGAAATGCATCCTGAAAGGCAACCAACAGCCTCTGCTTCCTGGCCAATGGGGATGTCATGGTTCCCCAATCAGTCGCTGGCATGTTTAGGTCCCCTAATATCACCACCCCATCCCTTTCCTGACCACAATGATCCTTAGAATTAGCTAGCAGACAATCCATGAGATCATCAGCCAGCATGGGGGGCAGTAGACCACCCCCCACCTTGACTGCCTTTCCCCCTGAGGTCTGCATGGTGACCCACAAGGCCTCTAAGCTGTCCTCTGATTCCACCACTTCACATATTCGGATGCCATCCCAAACAAGCAGCACCTCTCCTCCACCCCTGCCCACCACCCTATTCTTTCTGGGCACAATATACCCATTCAGGTTAAGGTTAAGGAAAGCTGAGAATAGAGGAATTTAATGGATGGCCAAGAACCTGGTGTTGTGCTAAAGGGTATGGGCTGTTGGGGGGTGGGGAGGACCTGGAGGACAGTAGTTTCTATGCCAAGGACAGACTACACTTGAGTGAGGAGGAAAGAAAGTGTTGAAACAAAGGATGGAGGAGTACATAGAGGAAGTTGGGAATTTAAACTAGGAGTGGGGGTGGCAGTTGGGGAAGAGATATGCAGAGACCACAGGTTGGGAAACCATATGAGCTTACCCCCATAAAAGTGACAAAGAAAAATGGCAAGTACTGTTGGTGATGCTAGGAAAGGAGGGGCAGGATGGGGGGGAAGGGTGGAAGGTGGTTACCCTTAATGCTAGGAGCCTTGGGAAGAAAACTGCAGAGTTACAGGTTCTCATGGCAGAGGGAGAGGTGGACATTGCAGCCATCACGGAAACATGGGCCACCAAATACAATGACTGGGACCTGTCTGTACCAGGGTACAGGTTATTTCGTAGGGACAGGGTGATTGGGAAAGGTGGGGGTGGCACTATATGTGAAGGAAGGACTGAAGTGTGTAAGGGAGGAAGGAGGAGGGTAGTACTGAGTCACTTTGGATGCAAATCCAGGATTCCAAGAATAGGATTCTTAGAATGGGAGTGGTGTACAGGCTGCCATCTCAGACGGAGGAGTTAGACAGGGAACTAGCGGGACAGATCAGGAGGACCTGCAAGAAGGGTAGTGTGGTGATTGTGGGGGACTTCAACATGCCAGGAGTGGACTGGAGCACCCCAACAACCAGGAACAGAAGGGAGCAGGTACTGCCGGATGCCTTCCAGGACAGCTTCCTGCTGCAAATGGTCAGTGAACCAACCAGGTTAGGAAATACCCTTGACCTTGTGCTGGCAAATGGGAACTTTGTGGGGGAACTTACAGCGGAGGAACTGCTGTCAGGGAGTGACCACCACTCAGTATGGCTTACATTGGATATGGGCAAGGAAGGAGTGGAATCTGGCACAATAGTGCTGGACTTCAGGAGGGCCGACTTTGGAAGGATGGGGGAAGTGGTAAAAGGGTACCTGGCCAGAATTCAATCTAGTATGGACACTAACCAGAGGTGGGAGCTCATAAAGCTGGGGATAGTGGAGGCAACCAAAACCCACTGCAAAGCCCAGAGCAAGAAGGCTAGGGCTAAGAAACCGATCCGGTTGAGCAAGAAGGTCATGGAAAAGGTAAAAAGGAAAAGAGCTGCCTTTAGGAAGTACAAGAAAACAGGGAGGGGGGGAGGACAGGGAGGAGTACTTGTCAGAATTGAAGGAGGTGACAAGAGCAGTCAGGAGAGCCAAAGCATCTATGGAACTCAGGCTGGCACAAGGCATTAAGAAGGGGGAAAAGGACTTCTTTAAGTACATCAGGGAGAAAAGGAGCTGTAAGGACCACATAATAAGGATTAGGAAGGAGGGAGGTTGGGTGGAAGCAGGGTGCGATAAGGCGGAAGCTCTAAATGAGTACTTCTGCTCAGTATTTAGTAAAGAGAAGAGGGGGGTGACACCCAAGGCGGGAGAAATGGCAGAATCAGGGGGGAAGTGGTGACAGATGGGGAAATCATGGAGAGCAGAGTTGGAGAGGGTTTGAAGGCACTGAGGGTGGACAAGACGCCAGGCCCAGATGGCATCCACCCCAGGGTACTGAAGGAGCTGGCACCTTTGGCAGACCTATTTAATGCCTCACTACATTCTGGGTGTGTACTTCAGGACTGGAGGATGGCTCATGTGGTGCCACTCCACAAGAGTGGCCCCAAGGATGAACTGGGACACTACAGACCAGTAAGTCTCACATCCATCGTGGGTAAGCTAATGGAGACTATCCTGAAGAAGATGCTGGTGGCTCTTCTAGAGGCCAAAGGACTACAGGACAGCAGACAGTTTGGCTTCATATGTGGCAGATCCTGCCAAACCAACCTGGTCGAGTTCTATGACTGGGTAACTAGGCAACTGGACAGGGGCCATGCAGTGGATGTGCTGTATCTGGACTTCAGCAAGGCATTCGACTCAGTGCCACATGGAAGGCTGGGAAGGAAGTTAGTAGGCACAGGGGCAGGTGCAAAGCTGGTGAGATGGGTAGGAAACTGGCTGCAGGGAAGGCAACAGAGGGTGGTGGTGGGTGGGGAGCTCTCACACCCAAGGGCAGTGACGAGCGGTGTTCCACAGGGCTCAGTGTTGGGACCAGTGTTGTTTGAGATATTCATTGCAGACATATCATGGGACATCAAGAGCAAGATCAGTCTGTTTGCTGATGATACCAAGGTAGGCACGGTGGTGGATGACCTAGGGGATGGCAGGGTTGCAGGATGATCTGGCAAAGCTTGAAACCTGGTCAGACACCTGGCAACTGGGCTTTAATGCCAAAAAGTGCAAGGTGCTGCATTTTGGGATGAAGAACCCAAGGAGGAGTTACCAGCTAGGGGGAGTGCAGCTAGCCCAGACAGAGGAGAAGGATCTGGGTGTGCTCATTACAGGGTCAATGAACAACTCTGCACAATGTAAGAAGGCAGCTGCAAAGGCCAACAAAATACTGGGTTGTACTGCAAGGGGTATATCTTCGAGGAGGGAGGAGGGAGGAGGTGATTCTGCCACTGTATAGGTCATTAGTTAGACCACACCTGGAGTACTGCATGCAGTACTGGCATCCGTATCTGAAGAGGGACATTATCTTATTGGAGGGGGTGCAGCGCAGAGTGACAAAAATGATCAAGGGGCTGGGGGACTTATCATACGAGAGGAGGTTGAAGGAGTTGAACATGTACTCACTGGAGGAGAGGAGAGACAGGGGTGACATGATTGAAACCTTTAAATACATGAAAGGAATAAACAAGACGGGTACAGAGGGGCTGTTCAAAGTAAGGGAGGGGAGGGCCATCAGGGGCCATCATATGAGACTGGAGCGAGGAAGGTTCAGGAAGGAGAGGAGGAGACACTTTTTTACAGAGAGGGTGGTGGCTGGGTGGAATGCGTTACCTGCTGAAGTGGTATGCAGTAGAATTGTGGACTGCTTCAAATGAGGATGGGACAGGACAAGGGGGAGGGTTAATGAAGGGGAAGGGTGGAAGGGAGGGGCAGCTGCAGAATAAGGAGTGCTAGCTGCACATTCGAGCAGACTTGATAGACCTCTAGGCCTTCATCTGCAGGCAAATTTCGTATGTTCGTAAGGTTCCAGTCATGTCTGGGGATGGCCCATGTTTCATAGACAGCCACCATGTCCATGCGCCCATCCACCAACATTGCCTGAAGCTCCGGCATCTTGTTGCCCGAGCTCCTGGCATTTATCAGGACCACTCTCCAACCCCCACCCCGCCCGTGGTTCCACCCCCCCAGAGGTTATGTGCCTCCGCCCACATGATGCCCAAGGTGTGCATTCCATCACCCCATTTTAGGGTCTGCAAGAATCAGCCTTGCATCCCCCCCCCCTTCACAAGTTTAATCCCCATCTAGTCTGTATGAATTTGGTCAGTTTCTGCTTTAGTACCTCCTTTCTCTCCTGGTTGAGGTGAAGCCTATCTCATGCATATAGCCCCTTGTCCTCCCAGGTTACCCCCCAGCCTCCCTTTATCCCGTATTCCTGAGCTTCACCCCACAACTTGAGACATTCATTAACCTCCCAGATTTTCTGCTTATTTCCCATGCTGGCCCTTGGTACCAGCAGGATCTCTGAGAAGGAGACTGAGCAGCCATTGGCATGATAAACCCTGGCAAGTACTGTTGGTGCTTTACAGGTTTTACAGTTTTATCTTTTATTAGGATAAGCTTTCAGGGCTACTGCATTTGTTGCTGGCTGATTGTTTCTGCTCTTACCTCCTTGTTTCTTTCATATGTGGTTCTTCTTTTTCAGCAGGGGAAGGGCCCTGCCACCTACTCCCATCCCCATCCCCAACCACCCCACACTACACTCCTTTTATAGGGTAGCAAAGTTGTGACATTTCCTGTCGCAAAGCAGGAAGGGGCTAATCAGAGGGGTATCCACACAGTGACCTCATTTATAGGGGCACTAGTAATTTAACTTGTTATAACAAGTTATACAAAAACAGACAAACAAAACACAAAATCAAACTTTTGCTTTCATTTTCTTCCTTTTAATTTCTTGGACCAGGTTTTAAACCCAGCAACTTATCTGGAATGAATATCATTAACTGCAGGTACTGTGGAACACTTTTCAGAAGGGCAGTTTTACAAGATTTAGGACACTGTCCTACATGCTGGGCCATTGGAGATCTAAGGACTCAGCTCCAGGCAGCATAGGCAGAGATTGTGCACCTCAAATTGCATATTCAAGAGGAAATATATTATAAGAACCACCTGTCATTTCCCCAACATACAACAAAAGCACCTCGATCACAGAAGGTAGTTGGTCCGGGAGGTTGGCAGGTGGTCAAGAGGGGCAAATCGGGTGACCCATCACTCAGTGCTCTCCAACATATTACCTCAACAAACCATATAAAAACTACAAACAGGTATCAGCTCTATCTCCGAAATCAAACAAAGGGGCAGAGGACACTGCAGAGCAGGACACTGCAGCACAGGAGCTAGCACAACAAAACTCACCCAAAACAGGAACCAAAACAAAAAAAGCAAAAAGGAAATCCAAAAAACTTCTGATCATAGGAGACTCCATGATTTGGGGAGTTAATACCTATCTCCAGCCAGTGGTATTGGTCAGGTGTCTCCCAGGTACATCAGCATGGAGAGACACTGACCGCATTGCTAAAATTGTTCAGAAAGCAGGAGAAAACATTGACATCCTAGTACACATAGGGACTAATGATTTTGCCAGCTGGTCAGTTTTGGAGAGCAAGGAACACCTAGCTAGGCTGCGTGACAAACTATCCTCCATTTCATCTGGCATCTCCTTCTCTGAGATCCTTCCAATCTGGGGTGGGGGGCAGATGGACGGAAGGTCAGAGAAGGGGAGATAGGGGAGCTAAACATGTGGCTCAAGGACTGGTGCCAGGAAAAAGGACACACATTTGTAGGGAACTGGCAACAATTTTGGGAGCAAAAGTTCTTTAAATTTCATGGACTGCATCTGACTAAGGAGGGAGTCAGTACATTGGGGCAGAAGTTTGACATCTTTGCAGAATATTTAAACTAGCAAATGAGGAGAGGGGTATAGCACCCAATATATCGAATGGGAAGAACACCCCTCCCCCCTCAGCTAGTGGTCAAACAGGAGTTCAGCATGTTTGTAGTTCATTTGCATCACCTGGTAAGGAAAAAGGTCCGGCTGCCCTTATGACAAACGGGGGAAATGCCAGACCTCACCCATCAACTAACTCACCGAAATCTGGCCAATCGAAAATCATGTACACAAATGCTTACAGTCTGGGAAACAACATCACAGACTTGCAGGCAGTAATGACAGAGGCTAAACTGGACATAGTAGTAATTAGCAAGACGTGGTTTACCAGTAACCACACTTGGGAGACTTCAGTACCTGGCTATGTACTGTTCAGAAAGTGGAAATGGGGCGGGGGTGAAGTGGCTCTGTATGTAAATGAATATATCAAAGCTACAGAAATTCAGAATACACATAAGGAGCCAGAAGAACTGTGAGTCACTGTGGAAACAGGAAATGGGACAGCCGTACGAACTGGGGTAGTCTACAGGCCTCCAGACTAGGGGGTGGACATAGACACATTGCTGTTAGTAGATACACAAAACATGACAGCTAAAGGGGAGGTTCTGATAATGGGAGACTTCAACATGCCAGATACAGGCTGGTCAATACCAGCAGGAACATCTGCCAGAACTAGACACATGGTAGATTCCCTGAAGGGAGAGGGCCTCAAACAACTGGTACAACAACCCACAAGAGACAGGGCTATCCTAGATCTAGTACTGACTAACAGGGAAATGATCACAGATCTCCAGGTAGAAGGTCACCTGGGTGCCAGTGACCATCACATGGTATGCTTCAGTTTGGCCACTAGAACGAAATCATCCCATTCCAAGACAAAAATATGGGACTTCAAAGGAGCTGACTTTGATAAGATGGCCAACAGAGTTAAGCTAGCCCTGCCAAAAAGAAATACAGGTCGGGGGTACAGGCAAAGTGGGCAAGCATTAAGGATGCAATACTTGAAGCAACATCCCATTGTGTTAGAGAAAAAATGAAGTGCAAAATAAGAAGGAAACCACTTTGATTCTCACAAACAGTAGCAGAAAATGTCGGAGCCAAATGGCTGGCCTTCAGGAAATATAAGAGAATGCAGCAGGACGAAGATAAGGAGGCATACCAAACTTCCCTAAGGGAAGGAGGGACGGCAGTAAGGCAGGCAAAGGACAAACCGAGAAAACACTAGCACAAACAGTAAAAGAAGGTGACAAGACTTTCTATAGATACATTAGTGAAAGGAGAAAGTCCAGAGTGATATTGCTAAGATCAAAGAGGATAAGGGGGCATGTGAGGAGGATGACCACATGAAAGCATATATCCTAAATCAATACTTCTGCTCAGTATTTACTGAAGAGAAGGTAGAGCAGGACCCACAGCTCAGCACCATGGACACAAGCGGGAAGGACATGTGCACTAGTCGCTTCACAAAATAAAGGGTCCTACAAGAGCTCGATAAGCTCAGGGTGGACAAGGCAATGGGACCTGATGGCATACATCCCAGGGTACTAAAGAAGCTAAGGGTGGAACTAGCAGAGCCATTATCAGAACTGTTTAGTGAGTCTCTGAGCACAGGAGAGGTCCCAGAAGACTGGAGAAGGGCTCATGTGATCCTGTTCCACAAGAGTGGTAGCAGGGAGGAGGCAGGGAACTATAGACTAGTCAGTCTTACCTCAGTAGTGGGCAAGATTATGGAGGCACTCCTTAAGGAAAGGATAGTGCAACACCTGGAATCCATAGGAGCTCAGAATCCAAGACAGCATGGGTTTACCAAAGGAAGATCCTGTCAAACTAATCTCATAGATTTCTTTGACTGGGTAACTGGAGTGGTGGATCAAGGGGGGAGCAGTTGATGTCGCCTACCTTGACTTCAGTAAAGCTTTCAATATTGTTCCATATAGGAGATTGATTAATAAGCTAGGTAGGCTCGGAGTGGGTCAAAAGTTGGTCAACTGGATGGCAAACTGGTTGACGAGCAGAAAACAGAGAGTGGTGGTAAATGGTATACAGTCAGAAGAGATGCAAGTCACAAGTGGGGCACCTCAGGGATCAGTCCTGGGACCAGTCCTCTTTAATATCTTCATCAGTGACTTTGCATATTGACTGGAGTGTAAGGTTTGTCTGTTTGCAGATGACACCAAGATCTGCAACAGAGTAGATGATCCAGATGGTGTGGGCAGAATGAGAAAAGATCTGGATAAACTAGCAAAATGGTTGAAAGAGTGGCAAATGGGGTTTAATGCAAAGAAGTGCAAGATCATGCACACAGGGAAGAAAAACCTTGAAGTCACGTATAGGCTGAGAGGGGAGTTGCTGGCAGTCACAAGGGAAGAAAGAGACTTGGGCATCATCATCACCGATGACCTGAAATCATCCAAGCACACCACTAAAGCAGTAGGTAAGCCTAGGGGGATGTTGGGGTGTATTAGTAGGGGTATCACAAGTCAGAAGAGGGAGGTAATAATCCCTCTTTACAAGACACTGGTTAGGCCCCATCTGGAGTACTGCATGCAGTACTGGAGGCCACACCTTCACAAGGACATTAACCAAATTGAGGCAGTCCAGAGAAGGGCAACCAAAATGGTGCAGGGACTGCATCAGAAAACATATGAAGACAGATTAACAGAGCTCAATATGTATACCCTAGAGCAAAGGAGGGAGAGAAGTGATATGATCGAAACATTCAAACACCTTAAGGGCATTAACAAGGTGAAAGAGTCTAACATGTTTCCATATAAGAAAAATAGCAGGCCAAGAGGACACAGCATGAGATTAGAGGGAGGCCGATTAAAGGGTAATGTGAGGAAGTTCTTTTTCACAGAAAGGGTGGTGGATGCATGGGGCAGCCTACCTCAGGAAGTGGTGGATATAAAAACAGTGCAGGGCTTCAAACAAGCATGGGATAGGCATAATGGAGCAATACAGATGAGTAAGAATAGATAGGGCATTGACAGAGCAAAGGCTGATGGCACATTCATAATGCAGAAAAAGAAATGGGCAGACTGGATGGGCCTTGTGGTCCTAATCTGCCATCAACTTCTATGTTTCTGTGTTTCACAGAATCTAGCCTGAATGTCCAGCATAATAGTTCCTGCAATATCATTTGTGCACAGGTGCACCAAGATAACAGGAAAGCCTCCACCACCCTATGCCAGTGAATAAACCATGTGCTTTGCCTTGTGCACAGTCAAACCAGAGATGCTCTTGACCCAAACAGGACTGGGTTCTCTCTTTCCCTGCCTCTCCCACTATATACCTCTAATCATGGAGTCCCCGAGCAGGGCCAACCTAATGCCTCCATTTCCCTTGGGGCCTCCCTGTTTGCAGGCCACCTCACCAGTACCTACCCCGTCCCCTACCCCAGCGCTGCCTATCAGTTGGGTGTCTGCTGGCTCTGCCATGTGCAAATCTCCTGCAGCCCTGCCCCTCCTTCCCCAACACCTTTTCCCACCTGCCCCATCTGCCCCAAGTACTGTCATGCCCCATTTCCTTACCCTAGCTGACCCTCCTGTTCCAGGCTCCCCTCACCCCTCAGCATCAGCCCCCTTCCTGCTATATTATTCTGGTTCTTTTCTGGGGCTCCCCCCCCCCGCCTTGCCCCTGGCTACTTCACTGCCTGCTCTCGTTGATTTTGCCATTCCTAGATTAGATGTGCACTGCTGTTCCCCAGCTGGAATTTTTCTCCTCAGCATCGGTTCTACTCACCTATGTTCCTCTATGCACTCCCCCCCTCCCCCCAACGGTGCACTGTCAAACCCTTCTTCTACCTCTTCTCCCAGTACATTACTCTCTATCCCACTTACGGCCCTCAAGGGCCCCATCCCCAGCACGTTTGCAGGCTGGCCCTTTGTCTATTCGACCACTGTCCCCTCGCTGCATCCTCCCCTGGACCCTGGTTGCCCTAGAACTTCATGCTGGTGTGCCCACAAAGGTTCCTTCCTCAAACCAACCATCTTTCCTAACCTCATGAGACCATTTCTTAAGCTTTCCAACTTCTCCTCCCCTGCCTCCCCCATTGGTTACTTCTCACAGACATCCTCCTCCAGCACCTCCTCCACCAGTGGGTCAAGGGGCACAAATCTGTTTGCTTGCTCAGTACCAGTGCTGCCCCTGTTGCTGCTGGTAGAGGCCTTGTTTGAAGTCTAACTCAGAGTTTTAGGCATTTGTCTTCCCTTACCTGGGCCTACTATCTTCCACTCCGTCCCATCCACTGCTGACTCCCTGCCTCCTGTCTCTAGATATCTCATTTCCTTTCTGAGTGTACCATTACCCCCCATCCTATTGCATCCGCTTGTCTCCTTCCTGTCCTCCTCCCTCCTCCAAGACCCAACACTCTCGAACTGCAGTCCCAAATCCTTTGTGTGTCCCTCCTCCTTCCACTGCTGCTTGTGTCCCTGACCCTTTGCCCCCCCACACTCCCACTTGCTCACCTCCCTCTTGCTCAGCTCCCAACACAGCCACCTGATTTCCTCTTTCAGCTGTATGAGTTGTTTACACGGCAAGCACCCTTCCATCTTCCAGGGCCAATTCAGAATCATGGCTGCCCCACATCTGCTATACCAAACCATCCTACCAAAGAGGCCATCCCTCTGGCCACCCCTCCAGCTGCATTGCCTTTCCATAGCTAGGCTGATTTGCAAAATAACCTGTTGGCAATAGTTGGTGTATAAACTCGATTTTCTCTACCTGGTCAATCAGCTCCAAACCCCCACAACAATGCAAAAAGATCCTGGATGAGACTTAATACCTCAACTTGGCAGGTCAGTGTTTGCAAATCATTTGTTCTTCACCTGCCCAAGCACCACACCCCTCCAACTAGATCCCTCCACCTAAGCAGAATAACAGTCCACCCCCCCCCCAGGTATCAAGAACACCAGATCATAGTCATCATTTAAGTCCCTGTTACAGCTCTATCCAGAAGAAGCCCAACAGTACTAGATCAGTCACCATTTGAATCCCATGGGTCCAGAGTCTTGTTGTAGAGACCAAGGCAATCTCACAATTTCAGCTCCTCCTGGGTATTTTCCTTTGGCAGCTCAGGGTTCCAGAGAATTCTGCAGATGCACTCTGCTGCCCCAGATAACCTTCAGCAGCCACGTTCCCTGATACACCAACAGACCATCAGTTCAGAGGATCCTGTGAATGTGATCAGCTGCCCCAGCATCCAACTCACCAGTTTCTCCAACAGCCCTTCAGTGCTCCGTTTCCCCTGTATTGTGTCTTCTTGTGTTAATGTATCTGTCATGGAAACTCTCAATAAGCATCTTCTCAATTTACTGGAGAGCTACACCTAAAATCCTGCCAGTACCATAGATTTAATGGGGCTGCTGCAATGCTCTGGAATGCAATTACCTTATCATCAAGCTACAGACTCATAAATGGAAAGTCTGCTAAAATGGCTGCAGCCCCCATGCATGTGCAAGACCAAGATGTAGCTCCTCCCTTTGCTGGATCAGAAGAAGAGTATTTAATAAGGCAGTGGAGCAGGGTGGGTGGGCGCGAGAAAAAATAACAGCAAGCAGGTCCTCTCCATTCTCTGTGGATGTGGCTGAATGCCCGGCTCTTAAATCCCAGTCACACTGCTTCAAAATTCACGCCGCCTCTCTTGATTGGCTCCATGTGGATCTGGAAGCCTTCCCTGGCATGCTCCTGCTCATCAATGCTGTCGATGTGGTTTTGAAGACCCCCTCTGCCTCCTATAGCCAATAAAATGGCTCCCCACATACACCAATTACAGCAAGCAGCTCCTCTCTGTTCTCTGTGGCTGAATGCCCGGCTCTTAAATCCCAGCCACACTGCTTCGAAATTTGCGCCGCCTCTCTTGATTGGTTCCCTCAGGACCTGAGTCTCCTGCGGTGTGGCCCTGCCTTTTCAATGCCACCGATGCAGTTTTGAAGACCCCCTCTGCCTCCTGTAGCTGTTAAAATAGCTCACCAGGTACAGCAATTACAGCAAGCAGCTCCTCTCCATTCTAACTGTTTGTCAGCTCAGATAACAAACCAGGTTCATGAACTGTTTATTAACACAACATTAATGAATTTGTTGACCCTATAAAGTTTCAAGAGGAATAGAGAAGGGCTGGCCCAGTGGTGCAGAGAGCTGAGGCACTGTGAACACCTTATGTCATCCCACATCAGCGACTCGGGTTTGGAAATGGCCTCAGGTCACTCGGGGGTAGGCCGAAGGAGAGAGGATCCCAAGCCTCACCACTTGACTGCTATCTGGAGGAATCCAGATGGTAGCATGTGGGAGGCCCAGTAAGTTGGAGGGGGTGCACCTGGGGTATCTCTGCAGAGGCAGAGCTTGCACACCATGCTCATGGCACATCTGCACAGCCCCTGGGGAGAAAAACAAGAAGGAAAAATGGAGGATGGGCTCATTAAGACATGCTAGCTCAGGCTGATGACCCACTCAGTCTCTCTGGCTCCAGGATATTTGAAAATGTGTCCCAGGTAGGGGAAGGGAGGATGGCCCTTCCCTCCTGGCCCTATCACAGGGGCAACCTGTGGGGTACATAAGTCCCCCAATACTGGAGGACACACGGGACAGCTGTGTATGATAGGACAGCACTGAGCCAGCAGCCCATACCTGCCAGGAGAATAAAAACCTATACAGAAAAAAGATGACTAGAGATAAAAATCAATTTCCATAACTAATTTGCAAATCAAAATGTTTTGTTTCCCACAGTAAGAGTTATAAAGTACCACAAAATCAGAATGGTTTCAGTTTAAGAATTGAAAATATATGTTCTACAGGCCAGTTAACTATTTGAGCTCCCATAAGGATAATTATTTAAAACTCACCACATTTTAAAAGAGTTTCAGATTCTGCAGATAAAAGTAGCAATTGGTCCTTTCTATTTACAAAAGGAAGGTGAACACTGATTCCATTTGAAAGAAGAACATTAAAAAAAATATAAGGTGAGTCACTAATTCTAAAATGCATGGTAGGGTTGGCAGCTTAGCTGAGAGAGTAGAACAGTCAGTTGTAAACAAGTCTGGTACATCCAGCAGACCCGGATTTGATTTATACAACCTCTACTTACATACTGTTGGACACTAAGCAATTCAGTTAACCTTCCTGCGCTCCTGGGTCACCCATGTAAAAAGGGCTTGTGCACAGTGGGTCTTACCCATTTACCAAAACAAAAAAAAAGCATTCATTAGAAAATGTTGAGCTTGTTACAAGAATTAATTTGTTATGTATAAATGTTTGGGTTCTGTTATAGAACAACTACTGGTTGAATGGGTCTATATCTGATCTGTACATTCTGTAGGGCAAAAATCTTTTGTGAATAGGGTTAAAACGAGGTGCTTGATGACTTAACAATATAATAAGTAAGCAGTAAGACACAATGGGGTGTGCATTAGATATTTCTAATACACAATCAGGGGCGTAGTAAGGCACAAGGCTGTGTGTTAGAAATGACTAATGCACACTCCCAGAGTGTCTAATTGCACTTTTAAAATGGGACTGCCTACTTTAAATGCATATGAAAATTTAAATTAGTAGGGTAAAATAATACAAAAGTACACTTTTTGTATTAATTCCACATAAAATAGTTCCTCCACCTACATGCTTGATGCTTTGTTTTTTTTTTGTTTATTTGTTTGATTTTAGGCATTAGTGGGCTTCTGTACTTTTAGGGTTTTTTTTCTGCTTTTCTTTACCAGGATTTAGTGAAGAGTTGTTTTTGTCACTGCTGAGACACTTCAGCACAGCAGAATATTACTGTATCAAAGTGTCCCATCTGCAAATTCCCCAAGTAATCAGTGTGTTGATCTTTCTTCTTATCCAAATGATCTCCCCCTGACTGCCTCTCAGTCCAAGGTCTCTGTTCCGGTGCCCCCCACTCTCTTTCTGTGTTCCTGATGCTGTCTGCCTTTCCCTTAATATCGCTCCCATCCTGCCGCTCCACTCCCAATGTGAGTGATCTCTAGCTATGATCCCATGGTCTGATACTTTCTTTCATTCCTGCTGTCTTGGTTAATGATGCCTCAGTTATTCTTCTGTCACTTTTCTTGCCCCTGCTCCCTGTTATGGCCCCCTGTGATGTGTTTTCTCTGCCTATCATACTGTCCCAGGTTACCATTGCTCTGTGACATGTTGTCTTTACCTTTGCTGTCCCTAATTACTGGTGCTCCACATTCAGCAAGAATGAGTGATTGGGGGAGACGTTTAGGAACAGGATTCCAGAAAGGATTCTGCTGCTCCACCCCCATTAGTCTGGTTTGACCTTTGATCAAAGCTAGGAGCATAGCAGTCAGTTACCTCCCCCACACCCCCACACACACATGCATGCATAGCACTCAGTGTGTGTTGCTGTTGGCTGTAGGAGCATTTTTTTTTGATTAGGGGGACCACCGAGCACCTCAGCTATGGTCAGGATTGAAGAACATCACAGTAGTACATCCAAGAAACAGCAGAGCAAGAGTACAGTTCTTTAAATTTTTGTCCAAAATCAATGTAAGTGTTCCCTTTTACTTTAGTCATACCATAACTATGAAGGTCAGACTTCCATTCAGAGAGTGATTGTGGGAGCCCCACAGTCACGGTCAGGATCATGGTTCAAACATCAGAGTACATCCTACTAAGTATTGCAAAAACACTACTAATGTGACTTGCATCTGAGTTTATTTAGTACAGTTTATGTACTCTCTCCCTAATTACAATGCTGATTTTCCCATGTGTGTTACTAAGTCTGTTTCTAATTGTGGGCAAAATAAGGGGGGGGGGGGATGGTGTCTGACAGTTTTTAAAAATTCTACTGGCTCATAGATTTCTTTCTCAGCCCGTGTCCATCTGGCCAGCACTTGATTTTTGCCGTGCATTAGACATTTCTAATGCATGGCTAACAACCAATCGGGATGCTGGATTTTCCCTTCCCCATTTAATAAAAGCAGGTTAATTTATTTTCTCCATAAAATTCATTAGATACGTTTCATGAACCTTTATGAACCTTTAGGTTCATGAGTGTTTATATGAACAGGAGTGCCATTGAATGTTTATGCACAGTTCATGAGCATTCATGAACCATTTGATCCAAGCTTGATGAACATTCATGCACTGAATTTATAAAGTGCTTGTGAATAATTTATAAACATTCATAAATAGTTCATGATCATTTCCCTAGACAGACCCTGGATGCTTTGTAACCAAACTGCTATAGAAACTGACACCTGAGTTATGACACTAGTTGTAAGTTCTGTATGGGTAGTAATCCATGCTTCTTGTATATAGTACTGTATGTCCTTTCACCCAATTTAAGTTACTGTATGTCCCTTGGCCTTACGCTGCCACTCCTTTGGAGCAGATATCACTACAATGGATTGGACTGATACAGAGATAATTTAACGTGATGGTGTGCAATTTGTAGGAGGGAATTATGGTACTGCAGGCAGCAGATAAGGATTGAAGAAGAATGCAGAAATCTTTATTTTCTGCCCAAAGTGCTATTATTCCCAAGTTCAACAGGTACTGCATGTCATTAGCATTATTATAGTGAGTGGAAATTTTAAAATAAAAAAAAAAAAGAAATGTTAATGAACTGGGAGTTCTCCACATTTAGTGTGAGTTTCTAACAGAATGTTCATCTCCTGAACTTTATGGCAAAGCTCACTAGCATACCAAGAAAGCCTTTATCAGCTAATCTGCATATGTAGGATACCTTTGCAACCTGAAAAAGGCACACTAGACAAGCCATCTGATTGACCGAGCCGGTCTCCACTTGCTATAATTCAGTTTATCAGTCTGTTAGCTGCAACAGCATGCTACTTAGACACAAGGATGTGTTTGCGCTATTTTTGTCCAGGGCCACTGCAAACTCAACATTAATATCTAAGAAACAAAGCATGCCCCTTTTTTGGTAAAACATTATGGAATGATTCATATAAAGATGATATTAATAGCTGAATGTGCCAGTTATTTGAGACTGTGTCCCACGTCACAAGCATTTAAGATAATTACATTCACACATTTTCCAAACATGAAATGCTCTGTGACATAATGGAGTCCTCTCTAAAGTGTTATATTGGTAATGGCAAAGGGTATTATAGTACCATCTTATCATTCTAGTTTTTCTGCTAAGCTTTTACCCTACAAGTAACTAAGATAATACTTCATGAAACTATTGATACTTCAGAGATATGTTCCTGAAATTATGGTGATCTTTAAAAGATCTTTAAAAAAGATTCCCAATTAAAGCTGTATACTGCCAGAGGACATTCCACATACCGTTGGAGAACATACACATGGAAAGCCAATAAACACAACACCAATTAAACAAGCAACAGCCAGTTAAACCCTTATTAACAACTGTTGCACCAATAACCATCAAATAACAGAAACTCCCACGCACAGCAACCCCTAGTAATATGTATTGCTAAAAAGAATTCTTGCAAACACACAAAAAACGACCCTCCCCAATTTTATCAATAAACAGCCTTGTCCCTTGATGCTCCAGTTCTCTCCTCAGCTGCCAAGCTTTGCATGCTCCCACCAACATGTCCCTCAATGCTCCAGCTGTATCTTGAGATGATACGCCCTCTATACTGCCACAATCTGTACTGAAGCAAAGCTGCTTCTAGCCAGATAATGCAACAGCCCCAGAAACAGACACCACTCCAGATTGCTGAATCCAAACAAGAAGAATGCCACATGCTACTCCCTAGTGTAGACCACTCTACTGACAAAAGAAGCTGCATGAAACTATTCACCATTATGATCCCTCACCATCCCATATGACCCTTCAGCACATTGTGGCTTCAGTCTCCATGGCAACCAGCAGTATATGGAAAATGAAAGCATGGTTTCTCACTAATTTTATTGACTTCTTTTTTTTTAAGTTCAAAAATCTAAACTGGTGAGCTATTAACAACACGTTTTTTTGCCAGCCACATTTGTTTGGCAACATTAAAAAAATGCTATTTGCAATCTCTTTTATCATTCTGAACTATTACTTGTGACCTCTTGTAGTTTGCAATAAATAAATGTGTGCCAACCAAAGCTATTTAAACTGTAGAATAAATAATGTTTCAGCCAACCTGAATGCTTTTCTGACAATTTAATTCTTACAAGAATGTGCACAATTTTATGTTGCAGAACGATAAGCAATTTATTTAATTTCCAAACTCACTAAATCTGAAGGGAAAAAAATTATTCCCAGAAAGTATGAAAAATAACTCATGGGGTTGTGCGCATACTCAAATTTAGTACACGCCCTTGGTGCATGATGCTTTTATAAACCCTTTGAGTTTTATATGACATCACACACCTTGGGTGTGTATTAAATTCTTGTAATAACTGTGGGGACATTTTCTCTCGTAGGAGAAGCTGGATATAATTTGCTGTTATAACCCATGGGTTATGATGGTGAACATGTGCCCACTTCTTCTCAGCCCAGCTTGTGCTCACTCATTGACTGCACTTGGCTCTCACACAGTCTGTCCAAATGCCACCATGACAAAAAAAATCCACAGCAATAAAAACAACCAGCTCACAAATTTCAGCTGCTCCTCTCTAAACTTTCAGACCAGTATGGAGCTGTTTGGGATCTTTTCATAGACCCAGCTAGACACTCAGTCCCCCATATTTCCTGGACTCCAACCGCAGAAAACATTAAGCTAAAAAAAAAAAGAAACAGAAAACAGCTCCTAAGTCTGTTAACTACATATTTTTCAAAATTGTTTTTTCAAGTCCGGTTCTTAGTCGTCACAGAGATATGCAAATGAGCTACACAGAGTTACAAATTTGAACAGGTAACTCAGAACCTGATTTGCATATCGTTGTGACAACTACCACTCAGAGCTAAACAAAATCTTGAAATAGGAAAAAAAAGCACTTGCCAACAAAGTTTTAATGCCAGTTTGCTCAACATTGTAACCCCTACAATAATAATTAAGTATTTTCTTCTGTTCTGTAAACTACTCTAATATATAAAAAAAGGCAGACACAAGATTTTACCTTAAAAAAAACATTTAATTCATTAACTCTGACTTAAGGAAAAACATCCCCCAGCAATTACATAAAACAACACATGGGGGGAGCGCAGAACTCAAATTTAATGCACACCCTTGATAAACCCTTCACGCTTTGCTCTTGGGGTTTTGTAGCATCCCACACCTTGGGTGTGCATTACATTCTCATTATGCCCCCCCCATATATTATTCTATATGTAATACACACCACTCCATGCATTTTGTGAGAGAGAGAGAGAGAGAGATGTTGTCTTTAAAACTACTATTGTCAGTTTGAACAATACAGTACATTTTACTGCCACTTACAATACACAATGCAAGAGTGAAAAATATAAGTAACATTTGTACCAGTTCCATTTTATGAATAATGATCACCATTTTCAAACTTTTCTTTGCCATAGGAATATAATGGGTGCAACCCTTTGAAAACCTGGATGTACATGATTAACATTATGCAATTTCATTAACCTTTTAGTTTTGTTTAGATGTCGGGGGTCAGTTTTGCATACTAATGTTCACTTTCCAGCACATAATGGTATCTACTAGCTGAAACACATCACATATTGCAAGTCCACAATACTCAAAAACTAATAACTATAGAGATTAATCAAGCTATCTTTAAACTCTGAAGCTAAATTAAACTGTATCTGTATGGGAAATTGGTTGATAAGTAAATTATTTTGTACAGTACATTATCCAATTTTCACTTCTTCCTGTTTTTGAACCTCATAGATAATAATCACATTGCACTCAGAACTCAAACATTCCCACTGGTTAGGGTAGAAGCTGAATAAACAATGTTCATAGACAACAGAGTATCACATTCACAGGAGCAGAACAGATGCAAGCTTCATCTGTGTAATATTACACCATATAAAACAAGTGCTAACGGATTTCTTTATTGCAAGGCCAACTACCCATATCAATGTCCAAGACCTGAGAATAGTGTGTCAGTTTATGACATAACACTTTGCAAAAGTTACAAATATGATTTCTTATAGGTCTAACAGTTTTATATACAGGAAAGGGTAAGATGCATTCTTACAGAACCTGCAAAGCTACTGAGATTGAGCAATAAAACCAACAACATGATAACCTATTTGAGTTCACGAAGAAAGTCCTCTAAAAGAAAAATAAAGAAAATAATTCTAGGAGTCAAAATGTGACAAAGAAGTGACTGGCTACAGCGAAGTTGTCAAAGTAGTAACAAAACCTCAATTTGGTATTCATCGAGACAGATGCCCATCTCTTGAGCTATATTTCATTAAACTGTTAAAAGATTTGAAACAGGAAAAAAAATTACAGATCTTCTCCATTTGAAAATGCTAGTTTCTAATTATTAACTGCAAAAAAATAACTAGGCATCAATTGTGGCTTAAGCACAATACCACTTCCAAAACTATGGAAATATGTTGTTGTGGTGTTTCTTGGGGTTGGAATGATTACTTCAAGCAGCACTGGCATTACTCTATGAAACCACCATCCACCCCTGATGGTCATTTGGTGACACATGGGCCATTCTTACTAGTTTGAAGAGGCTGGCCAGGATTCCTCATAGGGAGCAAAGGTTTAGAGGACACTGCATGTAGGCACTTCTGAGGCACCATTGCACACAGCATACAATAACATGTTGTTCAGACCATAATTAAAGTCCAGCCATCAGCTATACCATTGAGGCTCATGTCTTCAAGCTCATGCAGGTTCCTTTAATTTCATCAGTCTTCATCATCTTCATTTGTTTACTCTGTTCAGATTAGTTGCCACATTCTCCTGAGGGACATTAAGAAGGGATGTGGGCACACAGTAATTCAGGTATTCAGCAAGCCACTACTGGACCATGGCTGTACAAAGCCATTGACCCCAATCTCTCTCGTCATGTTGGCCTCCATAATGAGAAGGACCCATGAGAGTGAAAGCTGTGTTAGTCACTGGGTTATCGACACGTACCCAAAGGCAATACTTCACTTCAAACAGCACAGCAAATGAAGAGGAGCAAAAACATCCAAAGCCAATAACCTAGAAGGCATATGTATTCCCATCAGTCTGCCCAGCACTCTCACCCCACCTCTGTCAGGAGATCTAGGGCACAGTGGATGCCAACTACTCTGGTACAGGTGATTAGATTTCTGCTGGGGGAACGCAGGCATGCCTAGTACCTAATGCACTAACGTCAGCTTCACCAGCCTCCACAACTGAGGTTATCAATAGGACACATCATGCTTCATATTTTGAACATGGAGTGCCTGTACTCACAGGATCTTGTAACATTATCAGGAAAAGACAGATCCCCACATATCTGGTCTTATGTTCTAATCAAGTTCTTCCAATAACCTCCTTCCCCCTCAGGACAACTCTAATCAGTGGCCTTTGCCACTTCTCTCCTTGCTGGGAGATGACACATGTCAGAGAAAAGTTTCATTACTTACCAGCAACAGTTGATGTTCAAGAAAAGCTCTTCCAGTGCCATACCTTTGGAACTGTAAGCCATCTATGTCAGGACCACTCAGAAACATTTGCCTAGCTGGGCCACTAACATTGATATACATCAGCACTGCCTATATAATGTGGGTGGACCCTTGCTTCCTCAATGTTCCTCCAAAGACCAGCTCAGAGTTGTACAATACCAAAAGGAAGCAGGTTAGCAAGGGGAAAAAGAAGATGAAACCCTTATGGTATTTCATGGAGGTAGCACAGAAAGTGAAAGCCAAAAGGACTGCATTCAAGCAATACAAAAAGACACAGGCAGAAGGGGATATGAAGAGGTACCAGGAGATGCAAAGGGAAATAGGCAGGACAGTAAGGGAAGCCAAAACTCAGACAGAGGAGCGCATTGTGGAAACAATGGCTAAAGGGTACAAAACCTTTTACAGGTATGTGCAGGTAAGTGAAAAAGGAAGGTAACGGGAGGGATAGTGAGACTAAAGGGTGAGGGTGAGAGTAGTGTTGAGGATGACAACAGTAAAGCAGACGTACTGAACAGATATTTCTGCTCAGTCTTTACAGTAGAAGGGGCGGGCAGCTGGCCAGATTGGAGTACAAAGTGGGGGAAGGGCACAGAAATGGATACAAGTCCCTTTCCAAGAGAAGGGTCCTAAATGAACTAGAAAGAATAATAATTGATAAAGCTATGGGCCTGGATGGGGTGCACCACATGGTGCTGATGGAGCTCAGAGAAGTGGTGGCTGAACTTTTGGTGACCCTGTTTAGCCAATCACTGGAAACAGGTGAGGTGCCCAAAGACTGGAGAACAGCTGATGTAGTCCCTTTATACAGAAGAGGGAACAAAGAGGAAGCTGGAAACTACAGACCGGTCAGACTCACCTCAGTAGTAGGGAAGATTATATAAGCACTACTGAAGGACAGATTAATGGAATACCTTGTGGCGAACAGTCTACAGGACCCAAGGCAGCATGATTTTACTTGGGGGAGGTCATGCCAGACTAACTTATTGAATTTTTTGACTGGGTGACAAGGGAGGTGGATTGGGGGGGTGGAAATGGACATGTCCTATCTGGACTTCAGTAAGACCTTTGACACTGTGCCCCATAGAAGACTGTTAAACAATCAGGGCAATATCAGTGTGGGTAGGACAGTAGAGCGGTGGGTGGGGAATGGGCTGGATGGCAGGACACAGAGTGTGGTGGTAAATGGCTGTCACTCTGCAGAGGGAAGGATGACCAGTGAAGTGCCACAGGGATCAGTGCTGGGTCCAGTCCTCTTCAACATCTTTATCGTGACATTATGGATAACACAGGAGGGAGACTTTCCCTGTTTGCTGATGACACAAAACTCTGTGACAGAGTGGACACGCCAGAGGGAGTGGATAGAATGAGGAGAGACCTGCAGAAGTTTGAGGAATGGTCAAGGGTGTGGCAGTTGAGATTTAATGCAAAAAAGTGCAGAATAATGCACATGGGGCACAAAAACCATGGAACAGCATACCAACTGGGGGTAGGAGGATATAACATGCTCCAAGCAGGAAAGAGACCTAGGGGTTATCATCTCTGATGACCTAAAGGTTGTGAGTCAGTGCAATGAGGTGGCAAGTAAAGCAAAAAGGAAGCTGGGATGCATAGGCAGGGGCATCACCAACAGGAAAATGGAGGTCATAATTCCACTGTACAAGACATTAGTGAGGCCACACCTGGAGTACAGTGTCCAGTTCTGGAGGCCTTACCTATGTAAGGATATAGACAAGGTGGAGACAATTCAGAGGAGGGCAACCCAGATTGTACAGGGTTTGCATCACAAGTCCTACAAGGACAGGTTGAAGTACCTGAATATGTACTTTCTGGAGGAGAGGAGGGACAGGGGAGGGTGTGATAGAGACATACAAGTATCTCATGAGGAGGAACAAGGTGCAGGAAAACATTATTTTGGAGGAAAAGATGTTCCAGGACTAGGGGTCATGGGATGAAATTGGAGGGAGGGAGGTTCAGAGGTAATGTGAGGAAGCATTTCTTCACGGAAAGAGTGGTGGACAAGTGGAATGCCCTGCCAGAAGAGGTGGTGGAGGCTGAAATGATTACATGATTCAAAAATGCATCGGATAGGCAATGGGGGATCCTAGCAGTTGGGGGAAAGGGACAACCCAGTTCAAGAGAAGCTTGAAGAGGCAACATTACATGTGCAAATGGGCAGACTAGGTGGGCCAAAGGCCCTTATCTGCCATCAGTATCTATGTATCTATGTAGGAATGTGAGATCAGAACCGTAACCAGGCTGGTAGGAGAGGCTGTGGTTCTAGAAAAAACACATTTTAAAGGGTTCAGAAAAGAGGAAGGCCAAGCATGCAGTAATACATCTTCCAGACTAATACAAAATCATACAGTTCCCAATAAATGCAAAGAATCATGGGAAGTATATGACAATCACCATGAACATTTAGACTGATTCTGCTTTAAGCAGGAGTGTGTGGTGCCAAATGGCCTCTCGCACAATATGCAAAAGCTGAGAAAAATAAGACAAAGACACATGTTTTGTCCTTCTCAGGACTCATCAGTGTGTCTCATCTGTATCTCAACCCAGGGAAAATGAACCAGCTCTTATGTGGCCTTACAGGTTTGGTCATGGTGGGCCCAAAATAAGAAAGCAAGCTAAAAAAGGCAAAGAACCTCAGCACAAAGATACTGAGCCAAGGGTTACCCAACAAGAGCATTGGCAACAAAGCCAGGTTGAGGACTAAGAACAGGCTTGAAACAGGTGATGTTTCCAAGATGGAAGTCACCAGCATGGATCACCATCAACACCTGATGTTCCAGTGAAAGCTTATGGTACATGATAACACCCTGATTCTTCACCCTATCTCTGGCTATGAGCTGGATGGGGCCAAGATGTAATCAAGACAAAAGTCCCTCAGTCCTGCCATAGTCTTGATACACAAATCCACTGGTAACACTGGATCCATCCTGAGCCAACTGGAAACTATCCAGTCATTGATCACATGCATTTAGCACACTAACTGCATTCCTCTCCCATGGGGCAAATGATAGGTACAGTTCAGTGTCATCTGCATAGCAATGAAACTACAGACTGTACATACGAATCACCTCTACCACCAGCAGCATACTGTCTATCATCCAAATAACATGGGCAAAACGTTTAAACCCTGTGGAACTCCACAGATCAGGGCAACTGGGCATGAGAAAATAATTTCCTTGTGCCACCTACTGAACCCTACTGGAGACTCAAACCACCTCAACATGGTGCCTCTGAGCGTCTTTAAGTCCCTCAGTGGAGTTTTTAAAATCTCATGATCTGTGGTGTCAAACACTGAAGGCATTTTGAGGAGAACCAAGATGGAATATTCACCTCTGTCTCTCACTCGCAGAAGACCATTTTGATCCCACCAAGTGCGGTCTCCATGCTATGATGCCCCCCCAGAATAAAGACTGGAAATGCTCATAAATGGAGAAAGCATCCAGATGTAGCTCCTGTTGCATTATCACCACCATCTCAATCACTTTCCCCTTAAAAGGGATGATTTGAAACAGACCTGTAATTTGCTACCATTTTTGGGTCCAACAAAGGTTTCTTGAGAAGAGGCTTCATGTTAGACCTTTTTTGAGCAGTCAGAAAAACACCCTACCAAAGAGAGCACTGAACAATCTCAGCAATGACTGGACCAATAGAATCCCAACAGTCCAATATCAGCCTGGTGAGTCCAGGACCTATTGAACAGGGGGTGGGATGCAACATCATGATCATCCGGAGAATCTCCCAAGAAGGCACAGGATGAAACTCCTCACAGATAGATTGAAAGCCTTCATTAGTCACAGGCTGAACTAAATTGGTCCATCACAACCCATTTGAGGAGACTGAGGAGCAAATAGAGGATACCCTATCAAGGAAAAACTGGCCATACTCCTTGCATTGCTCAAGTCTCAAAGGTTTCCAATCTGTAGGCAGGCTGGATTTAGCAGCCTATCCACAATGCAGAAGAGTTGAGCTGGTTTGTTCTTCACTGCAGCAATCACCTGTGACAGGAGCTCTGAATTTTTCCATGTGATTGGCCCAGATACTCCTTGTAATGAGTTATCAGGGTTAGTTTGTCCTCCATCGATTACAATCTCAGCCGGGAATGCTCTAATCTCTGCCCTTCAGCCTTCAGCTGTCTGAGCTCCTCATTAAACCAGGGAAGCTGTACTAGGAGAGTCTCGGGTGTACACAAAATGGTGCAACCAAGTCAAAAGCCACATTGATAGCCATATTATAAGCACCCACCACAGTCTCAACCCCACCAGCACACACCTGCAAAGGTTAGAGCAGCTCAATGCTGATGGGAGCCTAGAAGAACTTTGATTATGGTCGATACAGAACTAAATCTACCATCGGAGGGGGGTTATATGCTTTGGAGAGGCCTGATCTGATACATCACAGTATGATGATCTGACCAACTGATTGGCTCAATCTCAATGATTAATAACTCGATCCCCAGAGGGAAAACAAGTACCCAGGATGTGACTGAACTGGTGAGTTGCAGAGGTAACAACTTATGTGAAGCACAATAGTTCCATCTGGTGGATGATTTGCTGTTCAGGCAAAGTCATCAGCCTAAATATTGACGTCTCCTAACACAAGCCACTTGGGGTACTCCAACATCAAGCTAGCAATGAACTCCCTAAATTCCTGCAGTAATCCACTCTTGCAACCAGCGGAATGGTAAATGAGAAAAATCCTACTCCCCCACCTATGTCGCCCTTAACGACCTTGCATTCAAATGACAAATTGTGGTCCACTAAGTAGGCTGCAAGTCTTAGGCCAGATCTAACACAGATGGCCAGCCTCTTTGTGCTCCCACCAAGGGCAGTGTGCCACCTTATAATCCCAATGGATTGCTGCCTCCTGCACAGGGCTGAAGTTGTTCCCCACCCATGTTTTGGTAATGCACACCAGGTTCATCAAGGAAACCACAACAAAGATTTGCTATTAAAGTGGCCTTATTCCTGATAGACCTGACATTATAAAGAATTGCCCTAAGGAGAGGAGCCATGCCAGTGGGCTGAATGACTACCACATCTGATAATATTTCAGGAGCCTTCAGGATAACAACCAGATAGAATGTACCCCTATCCTGGCTCCATTTTAATGCCAGGGGGCTCCCTATCCTACTCCTGCTCCTGTATACCATTTTTTTACCTGAAAGAAAGAAAATGGTCCCTCATGGTCACCACTGTCTAGCCCCGTCCCAACCCTCCCACTGAGCACCCACCACCCCACACCCTGCCTTACCCTATACTTACCAGCCAAGGTCTACTGCTGTAATACTTTGTGGATCAGAGACACGTCTTCACTCTTCAGTGCCGAACTGTGAACTAAGGAATACAGGTAAGTGCTGTATAATGTATTTCAATGGCATTTTAAACTTCTCATCATAACTTCACCATTTTCAGGATTTTTTTCACCAAATTATCAGCATGGCCTTTTGGAGTCCCCATCTGATGAACAATGGTGGTATAATTTCATTAATCAGGCCCAGAAAGGTATAGGCACCCCTCTGCAGATGTGCAACCCTTTGTAGTTAGCTCCTTTTCATCCCTGGCCTTGTACTACCCTCCAGATGCCAGCCACCCACCCTATCTTCCTGATTTACCACCAGGATTTACTATCACACTAAGACAGCGTGGTCTGGGAATTCATTTGGTGCAGGGCTACTAGCTGGCTTGAAGTTAGCTGCCACCCAGAAATCCCTTTTCCATTTTCTTCCTTGCAGAGTGGATGTGCAGTGCTGCCCAGACATCTCCACCCATGCCACCACATGTGGGACATCGGCAGCTGCCACTCCACCTCCATCCAGCCAGTCTCTGGCTGTCACACCCCCAGCCGATGTTAGGGCCCAGGCTGATGCCAGGTGATTTAACTCTCCTTCCCTTGGAGAAGAGAGCAGTCTTCTGGATGTTCTATCCTCTCCCACCCCAGCAAACCCCTGGTCCCAGGTCTGTTCCCAAACTCAGGTTGCTGGCATGGCGGTAGGCGGTAAGGCACTCAACACCTCAGCCCTCTGCACCACTGGGCTGGCTGATATGGATCCCTTTGTGGACTGAGCTCTTAATGTTCAAATCAGTCCTTAGAAGAACAGGAGTTTTGTCACAAGGATTCTGAGCTCAGTAAAAAAACAATTACTACACTGGAAACACATTTCTTACTACAGTGACCTACATAGCCGGCACATGTGGCACAACTGTTTTGTGAGGAGTGTGAGTGTCTGAAATACACAGGGGATGCCACACTGCAGTCACAGTGATTGTAAAAGATACCTGCCAAATAGCCATCATAATGATGAGAAAAGTGCCCCATACATACACATTGCCACCACAGCCTTGTTGATGCAATCCAGAACTTGTTAAATCATATTATTGTACTTTCAAATTCTGTGAAGGCAAGTCTTTTTCACAAACAAGTGGCTATAAACCTATTTTAAACTTTAAATGACTAACATCTGAATACCTAAATTTCTACATGCCATAACTAAATAAGGGACACTTTTAATAAAGGAATATTGCACGACAGGGTGTGTCATGCTGGGATAACGTCACGCCTCAGGTGGTTGGGCATGAGACTGCAGGCCGAGTATGTCCAACACCCAAGAAGTGATGCTATCCCAGCATGACACACACCCTGGAGTGCATTTTTCCTATTATTAAAATGGCTCCCTTGTTAAAAACAAAGGAACAGAGTTAAAAAAAAATACATTTTGGAATACACTTTCCCTATGGGCATAAAGTAGTCCCTTTTTCTTAAATCATTTAACTCTTATTTTGCTAATGGGTACAGCAATATTCAGCTAATTTGCTGATTTACATAAAGCAACAAGGGGTCTGGGTAGATTATAAAGTTAAGTTAAATTTTCCTTACTCACTAGTGCAGTCTCCTTTTCTGGTAGTGGTGACTGCAGTATAACACTGCAGCAATATTGTAGCTAATATGCTGATTTACATATACCAACAAGGAATTTTGTTTAGCTTATAAAGTTAACTTAATTTTACTTATTCAGCAATACAGTTTCCTTTTCAGGGCTGCAGTAGGCCGAACCCTGTAACCTATTGCTCTCAAAAAAGGACTCTGCATTCCTTGCATTCTTTGTGACTGAACATGTTGGAGTTCCACTACAGTCGCCTCTGGAGCACTCTGGTAGCACTGCACTATTTTTTACAAGAAAACAAAAATCAGGCCATCCTGATATGGACACTGGGGGAATCGGACACCCCCAGTATCACTCTTATGCTTCTGGAGGGGTGTGGGTTGGTGTGTGCTGAGAAGGAGGGTCAAGTGGGGAGATATCTGTAATTTAAAAAAAATGCCAGTCATGGAAGAACAGGGCACACTCTTCCATATCCAATATGGCCCTCACACTCTACTCTGTGTATGCATACTTGCGCATGCGCAGTAGAGCTTGTTGGCCATCTTGGACACGATGGACTGTACTGTGTTCTGCCATGACCTTTACAATTAAAGCTATCCCCCCACCCGACCCTCCTCTCAGCATCCACCACCCACCCCAGAAATGTAAGAGTGACACTGGGGACCCAATCCCCAGTGTTGTGATCATGTGCCTCCATACTTTTTTTTAATTTTTATTTTCTACCCCACCTGACCTTCCCTCTCAACACCCACCACCCAACCACCCCCAGAAACAAAATACTGACACTGGGATTGCCCAATCCACCAGTGTTGTGAATGGGAACCCTCAGAGTTTTTTCCCTCTTCAACCTGAAAAAAAGAAAACTGTCTATCAATGTCTTTTGTGGCCACAGAGTGACACTGGGGCTGCCCAATCCTCTAGTGTTGCAAACAGGAATCCTTGTTTTTTTTCCCCTCTTCTACCTGAAAAAAACAAAATCATCTATTGATGTCTTTTGCAGCCATTATTGACCCCTATCCAACCCTCCCACTCAGCACCCACCACCCCACCCCAGCCCTTATGTACCTCTGGGAGGTCCAGCACCATAATCTTCTGTGTACCGCAGACATGTCTTCACTCTTCAAAGCCGGACCACGAACTAAGGAAACAGACATGTGGTTCAATGTATTTCAATAGGGTTTTGAACATAGTGCCATAACTATTTTTGCATATTTTGTCCCCAAATTTTCAACATGCCTTCTGTGGGACCCGAACTCATGAACAATGGCACTGTCATTAGGCAGATCTGTCCTAAAAGGTGATTTTGCAGTCCCTGCACAAAATCATCTTTTGGGCAGAAGTAGAACAATCCCTCAGCCTTGTTCATGAGGTGAGGTCATAGGAATGCTACGCTGAAAATTTGATGTGAAAATATAAAAAAATAAAGTTATGAGCCTATGTTGAGTTTTAAAAATGCAGCCTCGAAACTTTGGTAATTTTCAATATTTTTACTCCAAATTCACAACATAGCCATATTTTCACAGCACCTCATGAGTGTGACAGTTGCCATTTTTTAATTCCTGGCTAGAATGTTTTTTTATATCCCAAAGCTGATTTTGTGGTCCCTGTAAAAAAATCACCTTTTGGCCAGGAGTTGAACATTTCCTCTGCCTTTATTCATAGAGTGGGGTCATAAGAACGCTATGTTGGAAATTTGGTGTAAAAGTATTAAAAAACAAACAATAAAGCTATGAGCCTACATTGAATTTTGTGATCGCAGCTTCGTAACTTTGCTAATTTTCAATATTTGTACCCCAAATTTACAACACAGACATTTATGTATAGCATCTCATGAATGTTACAACTGTCATTTTTCAGCTCCTGCCCAAAATGTGTTTTTACGTCCTTAAAGGTGATTTCGCAGTCCCTGTGCAAAATCACCTTTAAGCCTGGTGTTGAACATTTTCTCTGCCTTTATTCATGAGATGGGGTCATAAGAAGGCTGTTTAAAATGTGGTATAAAAATATTAAAAAACACTCCAGTTATGAGCCTACATTAAACTTTGCGAACACAGCCTTGTAACTTTGGTAATTTTCAATATTTTTACCCAAAAATTACAATACAGCCATTTCTATGGTACCTAATGAATGTGACAGCTGTCATTTTTCAGCTCTTGCCCAAAATGTGTTTTTGTATACTGAAAGTTGATTTTGCAGTCCCTGCATGAAATCACCTTTAGGCCAGGAGCTGCACACTTTCTCTGCCCTTCTTCATGAGGTAGTGTCTTAAAAAGGCTATGTTGCAAATTTGGTGTAAACATGTTAAAACACAAACTTTCCATATTTTTACTCTAAATTCCTCATGTGCAGCCCTATTGGCTCTAGCCAGAATTTGTTTTAGTAGTGGTGACTGACATATGGCACCTAATATGCAGATGTATGTGGCAAGGCATTGTGCGTACAATATGAAGCTGTTTTCCATTTTTCCTTACTAGGACATGCAGTCTTCTATTTTTGTGATGGTTACAATAATATAAGATCACAGATGTTTATTTTCAAAATGATGCATTGTGCATACACTGATAGGTGACAATATTTCTTTTCTGAGAGATGTAGTCTCCTATTTCTGTAGTGATTCAGAAATATAATAGCCTGTATACTAATTTACCTATTGAGGAATTGTGGGTACAGTAAATAGCACATTTTCTATCTCCCCATTCTGAATGTGGAGTGATTTTTTTTTTATTGATGACATTCAGTCTTGTGTGTTCTGGGACTAGATCCGTGATGTTATGCTGGGATAACATCACGGGTCCAGACCCAGATTGACCAGTCAGAGCCTAGCATTCTTTCTTGCCATTGTAAAATATTTATTAAATGTTATTAGTACTGAGTTGTTAATTTATTGGCATATATAAGGAATGTGCAATGGCCCTAGCAAATATATTGGTGATATTGTTTTTGAGTGCAGCTTGACCTTATGACATCATGAGCAAAGAAGCCATAAGTGATGTCAAAGCTGCATGAGAAAAAAATATCACCAATATTTTTGCTATGGCCATTGCATATTCAATTTATGTAATACCCTTTCCTTTTTTGCAATTTTTCTTTTGCTATTTATTTTGTGTTGTGGGATTTTCTTCTTAAAATGTAACATTTTCAAATGGCCAGAAATTGTGTTAGAGATGCTGCTTAGGTGTGTCAGTGTGTCTCTGAGCAACAGTGTGAGTGTTGGTGAAACTGAATGAGTCAGCCTTTAGTTTTAATTTACTGGCTTGTGTTTTAGTTTGGTTAATGTTCCTTCTTTAAATAACATTCTTATTCTGTTTTTGGATGGCATGTCGGTATGGCCATGGAATCATGTGACGCAAGATGTGATTTTATGTGTTTTTTCCACCAGCACATTAGCAAGCCGAGAGGCTGGTTCACGTGCAGCTGGTGTGAGTTAATAGGATGGTTCAGAGTGAGAATGTGCAGCCTTTACCAATGTGGACAACTGGGAAGTTAGCACCTATAAGGGAATCACCTGAGTGTTGGCCGGAACTTGGAGCATGGACAGTGACAGTCAGGGTACTAAAGGGTTGTATTGTATGTATTTATTTATTTATGTGTTTATTTATTTAACTTTGGTGATGGAGTAAGTACACTAGCATGAATGCCTTTTTCAGGCATGACCTGGGCGCAGTAGCATTGGCAAGAGCAGTGATACATAATACCTCAGATGTAACGATATTTACAGCATTCATTTACATTGCATTGTATTTACAAAGGTGAACAGTAGTTTACAGTAAGGAAATTGTGTACAGTTGCTTACAGTGAGAGTATATCAGAACAAACAGAGTGGTACAAGAGCTATCTACATAATGGGAGGATAGTAAGCAACTGATCGGGGGAAAGAGGAGTGAGCAGTACAAGGGAGGGGTAGTCGGGAGACAGCACTAGATTAAAGATAGAGATGCAGGTGTGCACAATGGGGAGAGCAAATAGGAATAGATTGGGGAGAATGAAGGGAGCTAAAGCACTGGCATACAATAGATGAGAAGTAATGGAATATCAGCAGCTTCATTAAGGTAGGGAGAGTTGGGGTTTTCCTGATGGAAGGAGGTATTGAGTTCCATAATGAGGCAGCTCAGAAACAAAAGGGGCGCTGACCCATGTGGGTGGTAAACAGCAGGACAGCAATGTTGTTGTTAGAGGCTGAACGAGAAATGGGGAGATTGATGAGAGAAATCTGCCTAGCTAGGTAAGGAGGGGTGCCTGTATGCAAGGTTTTATTAATAAAGGAGGCAAGGGCTAAATTGGTTTGAGATCTGGGGGAAGCCAATTTAAGGTATTTAGCACTGGACAGTGATGGGCACTTTGGCTGCAGCCACAAGCAAATTTGACAATTTTATAGTACAAGCTGTGCTTTTTTTTTGTAGAGTAGATTTACTGCCTGCATCTATGATGATTGAACCATAGTTGAGTGAGGGGAGAAGGTTTTCCTGGGAGACTCTAACCTTAGTGTCAGCCATCAGGAATCAGCAGATTGTATAGAGTGAACCCAGCTTCTGGTGAAGAAGGGTGTTAGTGTACTGGAGATGAGTTTCGAAAAAAAGAGAGAGAGGGGTCAAGGTATACCCCTAGGTATTTAAAGGCGAAGGTCTTTTCCATGCAGGAGCCATTTCTAGCATTGACCTGAACAATGGAGATAGCTTGTTAAGGTTTTTTCTAGTCCCAAAAAGCATAGATTGCGTTTTCAGGAGATTAAGTACCAGTTTCTCTTGAGTGAACCATGCTTGGAGCCTAGCGAAGCAGTTGCCAAGTGATTGGTTAATTGAGGCGATGTTGTCATTGTGGGTGCAGAGAACATCATCCTTAGCATAAAGGAGTATTTATTTATTTTTATTTATTTATTTCAGTTTAGGATTAATATCTTTAAGTGCAGGACTCATTTTCAAAGGTTCCAGGTCATTATTGTACAAACATTACAAATATAACAGTGATTACAGATAACCCAAAACACTTACACAGGCATTCAAATATCAAGAGATTATATACATCCAACTCATTATGGTACAATCATTACAAATATAACAGTGTTTACAGATAATGGAAAACAGTTTCACAGGCATTCAAATATCAGGAAATTATATACCTCCAACTACAGGTAGAAGAGGATAGGGTAAAATAGGGTTCTGCCTTGTAGTTCACTAGTCAGATTAGGCGGAAAGGGGGCTAGTGCTGGTGGAGAGGTCATGTGATGCAAGCAAGCTAGAAGCAGCATCGATTTGGAGCTCCTGCTCCTCTACTCTTTCCACTAATATTTTTGCTAATTTATATAAGTTTTACTGCTGAAATAACCATTTCACATTTGGGTTCCTGCTTTCAACAACAGTTTTGGGTGCACTTATGCATCGCTATCAGGATGTTTGCCCCGCGATGGAGGTTTAAATGAAGCAGGCCCACCTGAGGCATACGCCGCCTCCCTCTCCTGAGAAACTTCACCCTAAGAAACCCAAGGCGCAGGGGGATAAAAGCGGTCCATCACTGACTCAACTAATTCCGCTCATGGAGGAGAGGTTCTTACAAGAACTCAAACCCTTCAGGGAAACTCTGCAGGATATTGCCACCAAAATAAAATCTCTATGCAGTGACATGACTGATCTCACCCGACGGGTTGGTGATTCGGAGGCCCAAATCAAATCGGTAAATAACTGGTGAGACGAACAAGATCCTGAGATGGAATTACTGCGACAAGTTCAAAAATTACAGCTGAAAACTGAGGATCTAGAGGGAAGGAGTAGGAGAAATAATATCCTAATCATGGGCCTTCCATAGAAAGAAGAAGGAGCCAATACTATTTTATTTCTCCAAATGTTCCTAGAGAAGGTAGCAGGCCCCTCACCATTCCATTCCTGTTATCAGATCGAACGGTCCCACTGCTCCCTCAGACCCAGGCCCCAGCTGGGAGAACCATCTTGACCTTTAATTATGAAATTTTGAAGCTACATAGAAAAGCAACACTTTCTGTTGAAAACCAGAGAGATAAAAGCAATAATGTGGGAAGGAAACAAGCTCCGAATTTCATAGGACCTGCCATACGAAGTCCGCCAGAAGCGAGCCGCCTTCCACCCTACAGTAACCAAGTTGGTGGCAGTCAGCATCCCATTTAAGACGCTATATCCTGGTGGCTTGGACCCAGTGAAGATTGCAGCTTGAACCTCTCACGTTGCCCCAGCCCGGTGAGGAATTACATATTAGTCGGCACAATGCTGGACTGAAGGCTTGTTTTTTCTGTTTGACCTTATCCCTCCTCACCCGTTGCCACGTCAGGACTGTTTTCAGGGGACAGACATGCTCTAGCCGCATTCGCTGCACTGTGCAGATATCAATCCTGCTCCATCTGATTAGGCCGCACAGGCCCAAGCGCAGTCTCCTTGGCACATTATGCTTCTCCTGCTCGGATTATCGGCATCTCTCCCTCCCCTCCTTAATAATTACCAGGCCAAGTTTGAACGCAGATAGCTGCCGAGTGAAGCCTCAGTAATCTGCTACAGCCTTGCCTACCTGTTCATGGTCGGCTCCTCCGAAGAGATGGATCCTTTAAATGATGAAATGGAGGGAGCCACCGCTCGAGCTCCTCTCAAACCCTCAGACCAGGTACAAACAGGGGAAGCCTTTGCACATATTATTAAAATGCTTGAGGCTTTGTTGTCCAGAGTTAATACGATTGGTGCCTCTCTAGCAGGCAACGTGGCAGATGTCCGCAGACTTGAGGACCAGAACAATGTTCTTGAGTTGAGGAGCTGGAGGATTAACACTTAAATGTTTTGCATAAACTTAGAGAGCATGAAGATCGACTAGCACAATTATGGCATAGAGCAGAGGATCAGGAAAACCGCAGCAGGAGAAATAACATCCGGATACTCAGTGTACCAGAGGGGATGGAGGGCCCAAACATAGAGAATTTTCTAAATGAATGGATCCCTCAGCTCTTAGGGGACCATTGGAAAGAACCAATGTTGTTGAACATGCTCATCGAGTCTCTGGCAACCCAAATCACACCAAGGGCCCTAGGACTATAATTGCCTATTTGTTACGCCTTTCAGTTAAGGAATGGCTACTTAGAGCTACAAGGGACTTGGGGGAGATAACATGGAGAAGTAACACTATATCTTTTTACAGAGACTTTACACATGAGGTTGCAGCTAAACGTAAAGCCTATAATCCTCTGAAGAGAATCTTAAATGCAAACTCAATCCAGTATCGCTTCAGGGGCCTTTCGGCACTGTACCTGTCCAAGAACGGACACTAATTTCTGGCAGAATCTCCCAGAGATGCTGAGGCCTGGATTCGGAACCACTGGCCTAATCTGCTGCTGGGAACTGCATCTCCCAGATGCCTCTGGGAGCCACAGGGCTGAACAGAACAAGGATCTATCAGGAAGAGAGCTGCCACAGGGACAACAATCGCTACAGGACTGGTCCACCCAACAAAGGCTTCCCCACACATTGGCAGCTCTGGGCCCCATCTCCTGCAGGGACTAAGCACCCTTAGACCCCCACTGCACTTCAACCCACCCCGGTGGCAGCTCATACAACTCACAAGCCCCAGCTGATGGCTCGAGCCAGCTCCCCACTCCCCACAAGGCAGCGTCAGCGCTCCAAGAGTCCTCACTCCTCAGCGCAAGGAAATTTAAATGCATCTCTGCCTGTGAAGTTCTACAAGGCTGACCAGATGATGCTGGACCAGGAAACACAGTTAGAGTGCACTGATGACACAGCTGCGGCTCCCACAGATGACCCGGTTCCATTGGACTGGGCAATGGTGATGGAAGAGAGTGAAGGCGATTTTGCTGCCACTGCTGACTTACAGAAACCAGGACTAAAATCATTTGCAGAAGCCCTTGCTATGCCTTGTGCTCCAGCCAGGATGAACTTGATGCAGGCAACTGGAGAAGGCCTAAGGGAACAGGACAAGCAAGCTGTTTAATGCCCACTTTAATTTTAATACTCTGATGGCCCTGGCTTCCCTCAGGCTAGCGGAAATGGGGAAGTGGATCTCCCTCCTCCCCAGCTCCACACTCTGCCTGAAGCACTACTGGCATCTAAGCCAACTCTCTTGCCTCACCTTTTCACTAATGATAGCTCACTAGCCATCCCCACGGATAGCTGTGTGCCTCGCTTTGACCCGCCCGGTACCCCCCCATTCTGAACCTGGTGTTCCCTCCCCCCTCCACCTCCAATCCCCTCAGTTTGCCATGTACGTGCTTTACTCCTGCTAACTGGGCACTGCTACTAGATTGCTATCAGCAGCCTATGATTAGCAGCAGCCTTGGTACCATAATGTTGGGGATTAAGCCCCGTCACAGGGTGCTATGCTCCTCAGGCTATTGCTTACTATCCCCCAACAGATTCCCAAACCTCTAACAAGATATTGTTCCTCCCGTGTTTGTGTACGTCTTGA
Organism: Neoceratodus forsteri; assembly: GCA_016271365.2. NCBI lineage: Eukaryota > Metazoa > Chordata > Ceratodontiformes > Ceratodontidae > Neoceratodus > Neoceratodus forsteri. The sequence goes on along the minus strand of CM028133.1, from coordinate 588,479,272 downwards.
GTGGTTGACAGCCCCCCCCCCACTTCTTCCTACGCAGGCGACCCCAGCCTGTCCTTTATTGGCTGGCAGTGTCCTCCCTCTACGGCTCTAGGTGGATCACGACCCCCAGCCATATCCCGAATCTCAGGGGTCGACCTTTTGTTTAGGCCTAGGCCTCAGGTCCAGGCCTCTGGAGTCTGGCTGGGACAGATCACACATGATCGGTGTGACCTCTCCCTCTCACGTCTCTTTGTTTGGTGTCTAAAGCAGTGTGACTTTAGGGCTTTTTTCTCCCTTCTCACATGTACAACCCAGCACCAACAACTGAGTTATCATTTTACTTGGTGACTTATATTATACTTGTTATTGCATACTCATTTACTGTTAAGTTTACAGTGCTTGCAGACATATAACTGTACTTTCTTTGATTTGTCCAGGCTTCTCTCTCAGTTACAAGTAGAGTTTACCTGATATTGCCAACTTTCCTTTTTCTCAGCTTCTATCCTCTGAGGTTACCTACAGCCTACGCTTTGGTTTAAGCTTCCAGCCGGGTACCCTTTTCTCCTCCTTTTCTTCTGCCTCGTCCATCACTGCTGACTGGGTGAGTACCTTCCTCTTTGCTAAGTGTTTGGTGGTGGGCAGTAATGGTTCTGACTCAAGTTTTACCACACAGCTGGGAATGTGTCTCTTGGAAAGTGCAGGGGCTGAATCACCCTGCAAAATGCATGAAAGTCTTACAGTTTTTGAATTCCTTGGGTGCGGACATAGCCCTGCTCCAGGAGATGCACCTCACCAGTCAAACAGTGCAATGGTTAAAAAAGCTCTGGGTGGGGACCGTACTAGCTAGTTGTGCTTCCACTAAATCCAGGGGGGGTAGCCATATTACTATGGAGGTCACGACCCTGGATGGTTGAGGCTCAACGTCAGTATTCGCAAGGGAGATGGTTGGCGGCCAAACTATCATATCCTGGGGGCAAAGTCATAATAGCCAATGCTTATGGCTATAACACTGATGCTGGAGAGGTCTACCCAGATCTGAGCCAGGCTTTCGTTGAGCTCTCCGATGAAGAACTTGATATTCGATCCTGTTAGGAGGGGTCCATAATTTGGTGCAGGATATCTTCCTGGATAAATCCACCCCTATGCCCCAATCCTAGCCTAAGGTCCTAGAAACACTAAACACGTTGATGTCGGAATAGGGGTTAGGGGACCCTTGGAGACTTACCCACCCTACTGGACGGGATTATACCTTTTTCTCTAATGTCCATAGGAACCATAAAAGACTCGATTTTTGGCTGGCTAATTATACTGCCATGCCTGGGGTGGGATCCTCCACCATTGGCAACACACTGATATTGGACCATACCCCTGTTACAATCACATTTTCCCCTCCAGGACAAGGTGCACCCTCCACAAGATGAAGATGCAATCCGCTATTATTGCAGGATGCATCGTTTAGAGACTACCTAAAGAAGGAAGCCCTCTCCTATTTCTTCATGAACACCCGGGGGGAAACTCATGCGACCACCGTCTGGGAAGCCTTCAAGGCCATTCTCAGAGGGTGAATTATCTCCTTCTCAGCAGCGAAAATAAGGAAAGGGCGAGACAAATAAAAGAGCTGCAGGGTGAGTTTTCCCGTTTGGAAAAGAGTTTAAACTCTCTACCTCTAACCCACTTCACTCTCCTCTTCTGGCTAATATCACAGGATTGAAATATAGAATTAATGTGCTGTTAAACAGAAAAGCAGAGTGGCAGCTGACTTGGGCCAAGCATAGGTCCTGGGAGGAAGGGGACAAGGAGGGGAAACTGCTAGCTTACCATTTGCGACGGCAGCAAGCTTCCTCCAGAATCCTTGCACTCAAAAATAAACTGGGTACTATGGCAACAATGGCTAAATCCATCAACAAGGTTATGAAAAGTTTTTATCAAGAACTCTACCAGTCTCAGAATGCTCTGTCGGATGATGAGCTCGCTTGTTGGCTGCAAGTTTTCTCTCAAGGGGTGCAACTCCCTCGACTTTCTACAGAGCAACTCCACTCTCTTGATGCCCCTATCACCCAAGCTGAACTTCGCTTAGTCCTATCCCAAATGACCAAGGGGAAAGCTCCAGGGCCAGATGGGATGTCAGTTGAGCTATACCAACTATTACAAGACGAGATTACCACCCCTCTCTTGCAGGCTCTCCATGAAGTACAGAGAGATGGTACACTCCCTCCCACTATGCGCGAGGCCCTTATCACTTTAATTCCTAAAAAGTCTTCGGGCAGTTTGATGTGCACAAATTACAGACCCATATCACTTCTCCCGGAAGACACCAAGATACTGGCCAAAGTCTTGGTGACCAGATTGTCTCTAGTCCTTCCCACCTTGATTCACCTGTCGAAAACAGGGTTCTCAAAGGGGAAGTAGAGTGCTGACAATTTATGTCTTGTTCTTATCCTCAAATGGTTAGCACTACAATCTGAAACTCCAATGGCTGCCTTGGCAGTCGACTTTGTGAAAGCATTTGACTCCCTGGAATGGGCCTACCTCCATCAGGTTCTCCGGCTGTATGGATTCGGGCCTTACTTTTGTTCCTGGGTGTCCACCTTGTATAACCAACCCACGGCCAGGATCCTTACTAATAAGGATATTTTCCTCCTCTTCCCCTTATATAGAGGCACTAGGCAGGGCTGTCCTCTTTCCCCCCTCCTCTTTCTCATAGCCCTGGACCCTGTGATCAGAAAGTTCACCCACACCCCATACATCACCGGTATTCCAGTAGGAGACACATCCTACTTAGTTAATGCATATGCATACAATATGCTGCTTACTCTTTCCAATCCACAGCATTCCCTCCCAACTATCTTGTCATCCCTACAGGAATTTGCCTCGTTGGCAGGGCTAACAGTGAACTAAAGGAAGACCACACTTTCTCCCCTAAATAGGTGCTGTACTAGGCACTGTCTCACTGGAACCAACATTGCCTGGGCCCTGCAAGACTTCCCATATCTGGGTGTTACTGTTACAACAGCTTGGAAAGATCTTGAAGCTGCTAATTTCTCCCCTCTCCTGGCCTCCCTTACAGCCGATGTCCTACGATGGAGAAAGCTGCATCTGACCTTGAAAGGAAAGGTAGAGGTTATAAGAAAGTTTGTATTCTCCAGGGTCTCATTCCTGCTTCATAACCTCCCAATCCCTCTCTCACAAAAGACATTTCAAGCCTCAGACAAGCTAGTTGCACTTTTTCTATGGAAAGGGAGAGCTCCTAGATGGGGGCGTATGAAGCTACGAGCCCACTGGACCAGAGGAGGGCTTGGCCTCCCATGGTTCTTGGGCTATCAGCTTGCTTTTAGAATGGCCCAGGCAGTAGCGTGGTTCACCCCCCATTCTACCCCCCCCCCCAGTGGGTAATGTTAGAAGCTGTGTTGTCCTCTCTTTTCCCTGCTATCTAGCAGGAAACCTTCTGGACCTCAACTCACGCCCCTTACGACAGAAACATGCAGGTCCTGGCAGCAGCTGATGGCCCTAACTGGGGTCCCACGCTCTTATTAGCTCCCCCCCATGTTATGCTCCGATCTGGCATAATCCTCTTGTCAAGGTGGATTACAAACCACTTAATTGGATCGCATGGGCCACCAGACATATCCTCACGATAGGCAATATTCTCCTTCTGAATACTCACACACTCATGTCCTTTGAGCAGACCAGGGATAAATATGGGTAGCCCTCACAAGACTTCTGGAAATTTCTCCAGTTAAGGAGTGCTCTACCTCCTCTCCTTAAAGCTTGGACACCCCACCCCACTTGGAGCTGCCTAGGAAACCTCCACCAACCCAAAAAAGGTGGGGGCCTTGTAGACATTCTCTATAAAACCCTCAGGGACACCCTACTGGATGCCACTACACCTAGTAGAGCCACATGGGAACGTGGCCTCCCCCATCCCCTATCCCAACAGCAATGGTCAGAGTGCCTCAGACTGGCCCACACGGCATATGAGGACTCTAAGAGCCAGTTAATTTGACTGAAAATCCTTCTTAGATGATACAGAACCCCCACAGTTCTTCACAATCTTAAAATAATACCACAGGATAGCTGCTGGAGATGCCACTCCTCCCTGCCCATTTACTCCACATTCTATGGACATGCCCCACCATCCGTACTTTTTGGGACCAAGTCTTGAATGATTGCGCCGCAATAGTAGGCAAACCAATCTCCCTTCAGCACTATCTTCTCGTGCTGGGGGACACCTCCATGATAGGCTCACTCCCCTCCTCTCATAAGGCATGGGTTCTTGTAGCAGTTAAGGAAGCAAAAAGAGCTATCCTGGTGAAATGGAGGCAATCCAACTCCCCCCCACTCTCTCGCATTGGTGGGCAGCCATGGCTAGATTGCCCGTTTTTGAGCGGTTTGCAGCAGTAGCCAAAGGGAAACTTGTTGACTACCACTCGAAATGGAAAGCTTACTTGCATTCCCACATTTGCCTAGTGGCACCTCCCCCAGTGCAGAACCCCCCTACCATTGTGGCTTGGGAGAGATAACGAGTGGTTATCTCCTGTGGGATAGGGTTCTCTTAACTAGTTAAGGTCTGAACTGATGCTTTGTGTACATCCTCAGGTTTTCAAGGTTATTTTTGTTATTATCTTAATGTTTCTAAGAGTTCTCTTAGGGAGCATTTAACTTTTTCATTAGCTAGTAAAAGGAACTTCTTCTTATAAATAAACAAATGGGGAGGGGGGGAGCGGGTTGCTCTAGAAGGTGCAGGATCAGGTTGAGCTGCACAGCGGGCTAACTTTGGGGGAGTTTGGCCTCATAACACTCTATTTATTCCTCTTACATTGGAATAGTGATGCTCACTATTATTATTCTGGGTTACATCTATCCTACTATCCCTATGGGTGGTTCTCAGATCTAAGGGGAGTGTTTTTAGAGGTCACAAGGGGTTGGTCTCCTATGGCTGTAGTAATTAAGGCCTGTTTTCATATTTGTAATCGAGAGGGGGGCAGTGTATAAAGTTATAGTTTGAAATGGGTAGGACGGAGCTATTCAATTAGACACAAACTAATGGATAAGAGGCTTCTGAGTAGTGGGGTGGGGTGGGTTTACTATAACGATGCACATTCTGTATAACTACTACAAAATGTTTTATTCTTGTCTACCATACAAATATTTCACTGGTTGTTTTCCTGCTATTGTAAAACTGTTTACAGGGAAATAGCTGCATTGTGTTACTATAAGAGGGATATGAAATAGTTCATGTTGGGGGGAGGGTGGGGAGAGGCGAGGTAATCATTCTGAATTTGGTGTACCAATCATTCACTATTTTAAATGTCAATTATGGCTAGTAATATAACCAAATTTCTGTCATGGAATGTCAGGGGTGCTCGTGAGTGTACCAAAAGGTACCACATTTTTAAACATCTCTCATTGTTACAATCCACAATTTCCTTTATTCAGTAAACCCACCTACTCCCATCCGAGGCCACTGCTCTTCGTAGGCAAAATATTGGCCAAGTTTTTGTTTCTGGAAACTCGACTGCCAGTAGAGAAGTTGCTACTCTGATTAGCCGGTCCATACCTTTCAAGCAGACCAAACTATTGCAGATCCACAGGGGGGATATACCCTAGTAATAGGGACATTGAGATGCACAAAGTTACTATTGGGAAGTGTTTACAGTCCAGTGGGGGGTGATTCCAGTTTCTTTATGGATCTCATAAACAAACTATCCCTCTTCATGTCCTTACTAATGATATTAGGAGGAGATTGGAATCTTCCTCCTACTCAAGGCCTAGATTATTCCAACGGCCCCGTATGGCCAATATCGGCAGCACAATGGTCCCTACATGAATTTCTTGATTTCTTATGCCTATGTGATCCATGGAGATTACTAAACCCATTGTCCCGTACCTTTTCCTTTTACTCCACAGTCCATCACTCTTAATCAAGATTAGATTACATAGTAATCAGCCGTTCTCTCCTCCCAGGTTTATATAATGCAGGAATAGAATCCATTGTTCCATTTGACCATGCCCCAACTTAGAATCCTCTATTACTGGATCCCAATTATCAAAAAGACTCATCCTGGAAACTGAATACTCAACTACTTAAAGATGAATATATGGTCTCTAGCATCTTATCTCTCATTCAGTCCTTTGTGGAGAGCAATTGCAATTCGGTCCCAAGAGTAGACCATGAGTGGTGTACCCAAAAATGTTTTCTTAGGGGAGAATTTATAAGGTTAGCGGCCACTCATAAACGATGAAGGGAAGCACAGGCTCTATCTCTTCTAGCCCAGATCCACACATTAGAACAATCTCTCTCAGCTACCTTCCCTCCATCCTGTTAAAGACCCTCTTATCTCTACAGAATCAATATGCTTCCATCCTTCAGGAAAAAGCTGAATTTTCCATCTTAAGAACTCAGGCAAGGTATATTGATCATGGTGAAAAGGTGGGTCATCTGTTGGCCCTACGGCTCAGGAAATTGGAAGCTTCCAGAAACATACCTGTGGTTCAAGCTCCTGATGGTACAATTAAAACCCATCCAAGGGATATTGTCACCATCTTTGAACAGTTACTGTATACTCCTCTCTTTATGGCATGAGTGTATTCACTCCATCTAAAGAAGATCTTACAGCATACATTGCCTCCAAAGCCTTACCTTCATTGTCACCCATGCATCAGGAATTCTTGTCCTCTAAACTTTCCCAACAGGAAATAGAATTGGTTATCAACTCCCTGTCTCTAGATAAAGCCCCAGGTCCTGATGGTCACCCTTCCAACTTTTATAAAACTTATGTTAAGGAATTATTCCTCATTCTCCTCTGTTTCTATAGGTATCTGCTCTTGGGTGAGGGTTTTGGACTCTTCACTATTAGAAGCCACTATTATCCTTCTTCTTAAGCCAGATAACCCCCCCACTGTTCTGCCAGTTACCAACCTATATCCTTGTTAAACTGTGACATAAAGATTCTAGTAAACATTCTGGCTAATAGAATAGAAAAGGTTTGAACCTGTCTTCTTAGTCTAAAACAAGTAGGTTTTGTATCAGGCAGATCATCATTGGACCATATCCGTAAACTCACACACATTTTCCAAGCAGCAGAATCTCAACCCCTTCCAATGGCATTAATTTCTCTAGATGCAGAAAAAGCTTTCAATCGTGTAGATTGGGCTTAACTGTGGGCAACACTTCAAAAGATGGGGTTCCCGTCCCAGTTTGTTCAGTGGATTAGGACTTTATATTCCTCTCCCTCAGCTAAAATTCAATGCAATGGGGTATATTCTTCCTCTTTTCCTCTCAACATGGGTACACGTCAAGGCTGCCCACTTTCCCCTTTTCTCTTCAACCTCTATTTAGAGTCATTACTCAGGCAATTAAAACCCTCTCTCTCTCTCCATAGTTGGAATCCTGATTGGAAACCAGATCCCACAATTATTGGTTTATGCTGATGACATTCTCCTACACCTCTCAAATCTGGTCTCCTCTTTCATTGAAACCCTAGAAATAATTCACACTTTTGGCAAATACTCAAATTACAGTCTGAATCTTAGTAAGATGGAAATTGATCCCCTTAATCGTATCACTCACAGGCAATCCTTTGCTCACTTTGGTGTGAAGTGGTCTCCTCAGTATATCAAATATCTAGGTATCTACCTTACCGCAGGTCCTTTCTTACTGTGTAAACTTAATTTCCTAGATCTCTGGACCATTATCCAGCAAGATCTCTTGTGTTGGAGAAGTCGCTCACTTTCTTTGTGGGGTAGGATTAACATTATTAAAATGAATGTCATCCCAAGATTGTTCTACCCTCTCAACATGCTAAATGCTTGGCTACCTTTAACCTTCTTTAAACGTATGCATGCTGATGTTACCTCCTTTATCTGGCTTGATAAAATTGCCAGGAGGTCATACCATAAATTATGTTTACCCAGGGAGTTTGGAGGACTTTGTCTTCCCAACTTCATGTTATATTATATTATTGGGCGAGCCATCTTTATAAATGCGGAAAATGGTTGTCTATACCCCAGATACAGGAACAAGCAGATTACGTACCCATCTGGCTACAAGTTGAATCTGATATACTCTCTATTAATAAATTGGACCCCACTGGGATAGTCTATGCCCTGGCAAAAGTTTTACCACAAGCCTTATATTCTTCTTCAATTGATATTTCCCTTAGAGTTCTATCTTAGCTTGGTGGACATATTAAGCTATTCCCTACCAAAGACATTTCTCAGCCTTTTTTTTCTCTAATCCAAATATTAAGATAGGGGGTCAATCTCTCTCTACATCTTAGTTAAGAATACCTCAAGATTCTAAAATCTCAGATTTCTATTCCAACACCACCATCCTTACTTCACAAGAGATATTAGCTAAATTTGGTTTACAGTCAGCTTCATCTTTCACGGTAAATCAACGTTGGCATTTACTAACTAAGTTATTTGGGCAAGAGTTAGTCTTCTATGTTTAGAGAGCTCTTACAACAAATCTCCGGTCCAGCTTGTCAACCTCATGGAATTTCCACAATATATAAGTTCTACTTATTAGCCCACAAACTCCCTCCCCAGTAGGTTCTATGATATGGGACAATCTCTTACCTGATATAGAACTTAATTAGCCTCAACTTTGGAAAGATCTTTATACTTATATTTCTCAGGACAGGTTTAGGTCGACTCAATATAGAATATTAAATAACATGTACTACACCCCAGTAAAGTTAGCAAAAATGGTCCAGCTTGATTCTTCATTATGTTCTAGATGTAATAAGGAGGAAGGCTCTTTAATACACATCTTTTGGACTTGCGGGAAGGTAACCCCCCCTGTGGACACAAATTGAATGCCAACTGGATCCACTTTTAGGTCTCCAAGGAGTATTTACACCACCTATTTGTGTTACCAGGGATTTCTCAAAGATTCAAGTTAAAGAAAGAAGGTACCATATGGCTCTCATCTCTCTGGCAGTCAAGAAACTGGTCCTTTGGCACTGGACGGACTAGGTAACCATCACATACTCAGAATGGCTGCACAAATTATCCTTTGCTCTTAGAGCAGAGCAGTTAATTGCCAGTATTAGACACCATATTCCCTCTTTTAACAAGAAATGGGGGAAACTGTATGCGTTATATGTGATTTAATTGCTCCTTGTTGATCACAATGAACCCCCTGACAGTTTATGAAGGTTTAAGATTTAGATTGCACTTCAACCTCTTAACCAAATTCATATGTCTCATGTACTGGATCTATTATATAGTATACCTCGCCAGGGGTAGGGGGTAATGGGGAGTGGGTGGGGATTATCAGGGAGATCGGGGTTTAGGGGTGTGTGAGGGGGTTTTGATTTATCCAGATGTCTGTACCATGGCTTAATTTCGAAGATTGTTTCCCTTTTATGTTGTGATATGTTTTATAAAATCAATAACATTTGTTTGATTTAAAAAAAAGATTAGGCGGAAAGGGGGGTAGTAGGTCAGCCTGGTGTGGTGTCGTCATAGAAGAGGTGGCGTGTCAGCCAAGCAGGCTTAGTTTGGGGGAGGGGGGTTAAAGGTATAAGATAAGAAATAGGGGGTGAAAGGGAGGGGTTGGGTGGCTGGGATCCTGCCACGTTAGTGCAGGCAAGTACAGTTCTTTTTTGTGTCAAGAAGGGATCTGAGCCCAGATTTGAAGGTGCTAATCTTGGTTGATTCTGTGAGGTTAGCAGGTAGCTCATTGTACCATTTTCGTCCTTGGTATAGGATGGAGTTCTGGGTGAGCTTCGTTCTTTTGAAGGGGGTCACCAGCTTATCTGTAGCCATGCTTCTAGTTGATTTGATGGGAACTGCTGGCATGAAGAGACAGCCCAGTGTGGGGGGGATCCCAAGAAGCACTTTTTTCAGGAGTAGGCAGATTTGGTACTGTGCTTTGAGATGGAGTGGGAGCCACCCAGTTTCGTTGTAGAGGCTGCATGTGTGGGTGTCCTGAGCAGCCCCTATTGACAGATGGCAGGTCTTATTTAGTAGAGTGCTGACCCTGTTTAGGGCAGTTTTAGTGCCTGCCCCAGAGATAAGCAGCCCATAGTCTATGGAGGACAGTACTGAACTACTGATGGCAATTTTCAGAGCATCAGGTGTCAATGAGTGCCTGTGGTGGTAGAGGACCCCAAGTTTTGTATTTGCTGACTTGACAACTGAGTCTATATGGCCAGAGAAGGTTAGTGTAGCATCAAAGGTGATGCCCAGGTATTTGAACTTTGTTGCTTGTTCCAGTGTTTCACCCCTGTGGTTCTGAATGAGCAAAGGCTGGTATTTCTTTTTGCTTTGGGAGGTAAAGAAGAGTAGACTTAGTTTTTTTATGGTTTAGTAGTAGTTTGTTTTCAGCAAACCAGGATTCAAGCTTGTGGAAGCTGTCTTGGAGTTCGGTTGTGACGGAGTTGTGATCTTTGCCAGCAACAGATATCACTGCATCATCAGCATAGAGAACAGTCCAAGCTGTACATGCAGACAGTGCAGAGTTGATGAAGATGCTGAAAAGCGATGGGCCGAGAATAGAGCCTTGTGTGACCCCAAGGGACACTTCCTTAGTTGATAATAGGGTGTCTCCAATTCTGACTCTTTGATCTGTTTGTAAGGTAGCTTTCAAACCACAGTGCAATGTCTGGGGATAGGCCTGTTGAAAGGAGGTAATTTAGGAGTAGTTTGTGATTCACAGAGTCGAAGGCCTTCGTAAGGTCAATGAAGACTGAGCCTACTGCATCCCCATTATCTAAAGCATCATAAAGCTGGGAAGAGTAATCAACAAGGGCGGTAAGTGTGGAGTGCTTTTTTCAGAACCCATGCTGCTGTGGGCAAAGTAGTCTATATTTATCAAGATACTCTGTAAGCTGCTCTGAGACCATTCTTTCAAGTGCTTTAGAAAGGGGGGGTAGAATGGACATAGGTCTGTAGTTGGACGTTTGAGTTTTGTCCACGGCTTTATGGACAGGCGTGACATTGGCTAACTTCCATACTTTTGGAAACACTCCTGTTCTCAGAGATGAATTAAACACCATCATGAGGGGGCCGGCCAGTTCGTTTAGGAGAAGACCCACGAGTTTCATATCCACTAGATCAGCCCCTATCCTGGTCTTGTCAAGAACCCTCTTTATGTGCTTGACAGTCTTGGACTCAGTGACCAGCTTAAAGTAGAGAGGTGGTATGTCATCCTTTGGAGGGTTTGGATGGGTAGTGGAGTGCTGTTGCCTAGGCTGGTCTTGTAGGTAATCAGCGGGGAGTATGCCAGAGAGGTCTGTAAAAGCATGGTTGAGCTCATTTGTGATGTCAATGGGTTCCTGTAAAGGGCCCTCCATGGTTACTAGTAGATCAGGTGGGGCCTTGGGAGTCTTTCCTGTTAGGGATTTGATGGAATTCCAGAATTCCCTTCTGGAGCCCCAGCTCTTGCTTAAGAGGTCCTTATAGTAGGAAGCTTTTACCTGCCAAATGAGCTTGATGCAGGCATTTCTAGCTGGCTTGTAGGTAATGAGTAATGCAGGAGTTCCTGATGATTTTGAAATGTGCCAGAGATTGTCTTTATTCTTCATTAAGCTGATCAGGGAGTTAGTGAGCTTTGGGTTGGAGGTACCCCTGACTTTCTTTGTTTTGCACGGGGCAAAAATATCGCAGGCATGGTTGAAGTTTGTTATGAAATAGTTCAGCACCTCGTTACCTCAATATCTCCTGCTAGAGGAGACCAGTCCAGTTGTGTTAGGTACTGCTTGAGATGGTCAAGTAGCCCTGGCCTCAGGCAGTGATTTTTGGACACCTTAGGTTGGCTCTTGTGAAATTGTTTGTCCAGGTGCACTTCACTGAGGAGTGATCACTGAGGCTGTCAGGCAAGACAATGACATCTGATACATGTTTTGGATATGTGGACAGGAGCCAGTCTATAAAGGAGCTGTTCCCTGTTTTATAGTTGATTCGGGTGTTTTCGGTTACCATCTGGGTAAGAAATAGGCTGCATATTAGATCCCTGGCTTTTGCCTCCTTCTGTGATTGCCAGTTTATGTTAAAGCCACCTATAATGATCTTCTCTCATTGAGTACCTGACTTCTGCAGGTTGTCTGTGACTAGTTTTAGTCTGGCAGTTTGGTGTCCATGTGGTATACATACTGTAGAGAGCAGCAGTGTTTTGTTCGCTTGACCTATGCTTAGCTTAAGATTCAGGATCTGGACTTCTTTTGTGTGTAGGCTGGAGTCAAGGGCCTGAACCTTTATTCCGGATTTGGTATAGACTAGGCACCCTCCCCCACATTTAGTGGTTCTATCTTGCCGGAAGCAGTTGTATCCGTCAAGGGAGATTGATGCATCCAGGATTTTCAGGGAAAGTCATGTTTCCGTGAGTGCGATAATGTCTGGCTTAATCACCTGTGCCCAGGCCTGGAATTGGGAGAACTTGGATAGGAGACTGTTGATGTTTAAGGAGACGATAGTGAGCTGCCTCTTGTGTTTAGGTAATCTAGTGGGGGTCCAGGGTTTGGGAAGCACACTCCCTCATAGAAGCAGCAATAGTAGGGTGAGAGAGCAAAGTAGATGGTACATAATGGTCACACAGGTGCAGGTGTGCTTTTTCCTCAGGGGGAGGCTTGATGAGTGGAGTAGAAACAGGGTTACTGCGATCGGGTAGGTGCATGCCTTCATCAGGTCACCAATGGTGATCACCTTGAGGAGAGAGTAAGCAATCAGCAAGTTTATCCCTTTCCGACCAATTATTTCCTGCCAGTGCAGGACCTTTGTATAATAGGAGTCTGTATCTATTGCAGGCTGATCCATTCCTGGCTTCATCCAGAGTGTGGCAATTAGTATCAGGGTGAGTTGAGGTCTAAGAAGCCAGCCCATCTCAGTAGCTGTCAGGAGGAGAGGCTCTCTGTGGGGTATCAGCAGGATACACTGGATACACAAAGTGATTATGAGTTCGATCTCGTGTATCTGAGAGAGGTAGGGTGCAGTCCTCCAGGGCTGCTTTTATTCAGGCTGCCTGTTTGCATGGAGGGAGATTCAAGCTTCGGTTTAAGCTGGGGCCAAAGTTTCAGAACAGTGAAGAAAGGATTTAAATTAGGTACAGTAAAATAGGCAGGGGAAGGGAACCGCTAAGAAGAAAAGAGGGATTAGACCGAGGTGGCACGGAGGAGGTAGGTAGTCGAGTAGGGTGTGGGGGGGTTCACAGTCAGTGCGGTAAGAGGGGGAGGAGGCAGCAGGCAATGTTAGAGAAAATGAGACAATAGGTAGGGAGGATCAGACAGGAGGGAAGAGTGAGTGCAGTAGATCACAAACAGAGTGAAACAGCTTTGCTAGAGGTATGAAATAGAACAGTTTATAGAGGTACAGGGAGATTAGTATTACCTTGTTACACAGAGTTTAGATTGTGGGTAGGAGTAATGTTAGCCAATGTGGTATTGGGTCCACCGGAGGAGGGGCCAAAGTATATTTAAAGGAGGCCTGGGCGGGGTGGGGGTGGGAGAAAAAGGAGGTGAAAGATGGCGGGTAGAGAGGACAGTGAGAGAAATGAAATAATGTGGTAGGAGGCGCAACAATCGTAAGTGCCGAGACACGAGTGGATCAATCAGGGACCACTAGTAACTGGCCGCACCAATCGAGAGAGAGAGCAGTTCCAACCAAGAGTCAGCAGTTGTATCTTCAGGCTGGATCCAGGGCTGGGTTCCAGGAGGGTGGACAGGAACAGCAGGATAGTTCGGGCAGGCAGTGGCCGTGAAGCGACTGTTTGAAGCCACTGGTGGTCTGCAGCGCCTCTCAGGGTGAGGATCCCTGCTGAAATAAGAGGAGGGCAGAGTAAATATAGTTTCCAGAAAACAGGAGAAAAGAGCGGCGGGTAGCTGGCGGAAGATCATCAGCAGGGTGTGGAAGTAATTAAGGCTAGACTAAAGGACCTGGGTTAGAAGAATGGCTGGGCTGGGGTTGCAGAGAGAATATGTGCACTGGTTTGCATACTGTAGGGAAGTCATTTATGAAAACTGAAAACAGGAGAGGCCCTAGAATAGAATATTGCGGGACTCCACTTGAGACTGAATTTGCTCCAGATAGGGTGTTACCGATTTTGACTGCCTGTTTTTGATGACACAGGTAGTCTTCAAACGAGGTAAAAGTGAGGGACCCAAGGCCTAGTGCCAGTAACTTGGAAGTTAGTATTTTGTGGTCGAACAAGGTTGAAGGCCTTAGTCAGATCCACACACAGCACCATTAATGTGATGCACATCCATTGCTTGGAAAATGGCATCAGTGAAAGTAATTAGGGCAGTGTCTGTGCTGTGACCTTTTCAAAAACCATGTTGCTCCAGGCAGGTGAGGTCGTGCAGCTGCAGGTATTCAACTAGCTGGCTATGGACAATTTTTTTCTTGCATCTTGGCCGGAGTGGAGAGAATCAAGACTAGGCGGTGATTTTCAAGGGAGGTATTTTGCCCTTCTTATGCAGAGGGATAACTGTAGACATTTTCCTGGGGTTGGGTACAGTGCTGGACGAGAAGGATAGGTTGAAGATTATTTAGTTAGTTAGTTAGTTAGTTAGTTAGTTAAACATCAGTTTAGAAACCTTTGAGCCAGAGGCTCATTTACAAAGGTACCTCGTCACAAAGAGGACATCAGAACAGTAGTACAAGGGACACAGTACTTACAAACAAAAAAGTTACAGTTCAATTACAATTTTGCTACAATGGAATACAATCTCCAACGAAGCAAAAGATAACAAAAGGTGCAAAACTTATGGTCGGGGGAGAGCTGGTGGGAGTAGAAGGGAGGGAGATGGGGGGAGGAGGAATTAGTAGGAAAGGAAGGGGGGAGCTTCAGTGAGCATTGTCAAACAGAGTATATATTTTTTTTTTTTACACTAGGCTAGCGGCAGTTGCATTTGCGAGAGCTAAGCAGGAAGTTTCTGAGCCTGGGCTTAAAGCAAGCTAAGGTTAGTGAGTTTGAGACATTGGCAGGGAGGGAGTTATACCAGTGGGGTAAACGGTAGGGGAATGCCCTCTGACCTTGAGAGGTCCTGGCTCTCGGAATAACTAGGGTAGCTCTTGACGAGCTGTGCGTGATCAGGGTCAGTGCAGTATGACGAATGGAGTTGGATAGGCCTATGGGGGATAGGCCACGCAGGGCTTTAAAGGTGAGCTGGCATGTCTGATACATGAGTCGCTCTTCCAGGTTGAGTAGGGTAGCCAGGGTGTACAGCTCACATGTGTGAGTCTGGGAGCACCAGTGATAAGTCTGCAGGCCTTATTAACTGTGAGGCGAACCTTGTTGAGGGCAGTCTGATCTGCTGAGCCATAGACCGGCATAGATGAAGAGTGTAGATTATGGAAATAGGAAGTACTATTTGGGAGGTGGCAAGTTTTAGGAATTGAATTAGTCCATCAGGTCTGGTGGATTTGTCAATTTTAACTTAATGGGCTTCATGGCATGTGACCCATTTAATTTACCAAAGTTGCCACTTGATTTAGGTCCTTGTCGAGACTAGGATCAGTGTGTCCTGTAGGTCTGTGTTTAGACAGGTCACAGTTGAAGAGTGTAGCAATTTTTGAAGGTTCGGTGTAGCTAGTGCCATCCATGTCAATGGACATTGCTGGGGGATAGGAACAGACATTTAGCAGGGAGCTGACTGACTGACAGAACATGTTGGGGTTGTTCAGGTTCAGTGACTGTTGGGATTTTATGTAGTGTCTTTTAGTTCTATGGATTAATTGCTTACTCTTCTTCCTTAGGTACCTATATGTGTTTCAGTCTGAGGTGCAGTTTGTTTCTTTGAACTTAGCCCAGGAATCTTCCCTTTTGTGCATGAGGACAAAGATGTCACTCATGAGCTGGGAGGATTTTTTTGATTTAACTCTGAGTGTGCAAGGGGGCATGCTTATCGAGTACTGTCAAGAAAGCCCTACTAAAGAAATCAAGGGCACTGTTAATGTCGGGGGCTTTATCGAGGTATGACCAGTCAATGTAGGATAGGTCAGATAGAAAGGAGTCAGTGTTGAGGTTGGATCAATTTCTATAGGTGATAAGCCTGGTGGGGAGAGGGAATTTTTAGGAGTGCTATTATGCCACTGGCAGTATGTAGCCAGATGGTCGCTGATTGAGTCACATAAGATTCCTGAAATCAGGATTCTTTCAGTTTTATTTATTAGAATCCAATCTAGCAGAGTGTGCTTACCTGTTCAGTGATTCAGCCTAGTAGGGGTATTTGTGATTTGCTGCAAATGTCCTGAGTTGAGTTTTGTTTATGTTTATGGGAGAAGACATTTTAGGCAGTGTGTGTGTGTGTGGGGGGGGGGAGTTGTTTGCAGGTGAGAGAAAATTTTTTTTTTTCACTTGCATTTTTCCCCCTTCCCTGCTCTTCAAGCCCTGCACCTTTGGGAGATGCCTATGGTGTCTGCCCCTGCTTTCTACATGTACCTGCAGCCCTGCTGGTATGCCCATGTAGCTGTTGTTCTACCCCCCCAGGCAGGGATGAGGTGGGGCCCATACACACCAAACTTCTAGTCTTCGTCAGGTTCTGCAATTGGGACAGGCTGGTGGGAGCTGTGGGGTCCACACCGGGCGCTCCATCTACCTGGCACCTGGAAAACCATTTTCCACTTTTCTGTGTGGGTGTACCATGTGCCCTGATGTCATGGCATCACTGCCAATGTCCATCATGCCCTTCTCCATCTAGCATGGCTGGGTGCTTTCTGTACCCCAGGCCTCTGCCTGGGGCCAGTCAAGCACTGAGCCACAACCCCCCTCTCCCCCCAGAGAAGGCAAGTAGTCACTGGGACTCTCAGACTCCTCCCCCAGCTGGCTCTCCAACTCCCCAGGCTTGTTCCCAAACCTGGGTCGATGGCATCATGAGCTGTAGTGCTACTGCTTCGCCGATGGTAGAGAGAAAATGTTTTGAAGTGGTTTGTTTTTTGAGAAGGGGTTGGCAGGCTCTAAGTAGAGACGTTTAGCTCAGGGGGCAAGTAAGCTGCAGTGTTCTAAAAATAGAATCATGCCAGTTATGCTGCTGGCTCTAATCAGTCACTTGAGAATATGTTTGCCCATGAGGACCTAAATTGAGAATATTTTGATATTCTCACTCTGTGTGCAGGGAGCAAATTGATAAGTGCCATTTTTTATCCTCATATGTGCTGCATACATTGCAATACACAAAGAAATTAAGACAATTTCCATTTTGGCAACAAATCAAATCTTACCAACTAACTGATGGATATAATTTTATATTGATCATTATAAACAAGGGGCATAAACAGAATATAAAAAAAAACTGCTGGACAAATGCAAACAATAAGGCAGGTCCCTACCTTGCCTTAAACTCCATCTTTTTTTATTTATAATTAAAAAAGATGGAGTTTAAAAAAAGTGAGGACCTACTATCTTTTCATTTGTCCAGCATCCTTTTTTATTTATTCTGTTTATGCCCCTTGTTATTTGTGCTGCAACCCCATTCTGTTCAGTCTAAGTGCACCTACATCTCAACCTGCTGCCTTGCAAATTAGGGACAAGACTTGACAAAAAATAATAATAAGGGAGAAGTGCCCAAAATCAGGGACATGTCTTAAAAATAGAAATATAAGCCCCACAACCCTGCCATAATGTGTGGTTTAGTGTGTAAGGCACTTTCTGATGGACAACTGGTCTGCAACATTAACGTTTGCCATTATTTATGCTTTGAATCTCTACTGTTCAGCAACAAAACTGCCAAATTTAACAATGATTGATGGCCATTTTTAAGGCAAAATCAGGGACTTCCCTAGCAATCAGGAATAGTTGAGAGGTATGAGATGACCTTCCTGTCCCCACCCACATCTTCTCTGGCACTTACCTGGGATGCTCCCAGACTTACCCCATGGGGTGGGCTCATCAGGGTAAAGTGGCCAGATTCCCCTCCACTGAGTAAACAGTTCTGGAACACCTAAAGGCCAGTTTGTGCTTCTGGAGCACAAGAGTACAGGTGGCTTCATCTTGCATGCTGGTAGAGATTTTTCATTTTCTTCCACCCCTTCCTCATGATCATGGGATACTTGAGCACTCACTGTGCATGCCAAAGTCAGCCAATGGTCCTCCCTTATTTGCTAACAGTCCTGACTGCACTGCCACCTGGGGTTACCCATGTGGTAATATTGTAGCAGGAGATGTAACCCATCTACACAGAGGGGGAGCATGTCCTCTGGCAAGCTTGATCTGTCTCACCTGGCTGGCACTCTAGTGACTCAGGCTGATTCCCAATCCTGGGTCGCCCATGTTGCACGCTGTAGAGCTATGGCTGCAACAACAGGATGGCTCTGTCCAACACTGCATTTTATGATGCCTGAACATGCAAGAACTACAGTGAGAAAGAATACGGCATCTTAAAAGACAAGTAAGCACCTTATTTTACTCTTTTGCTATTGTAACCCCCCTGTTACCTGAGGTTACTAGAATCCCAGTAAGACCTAGTGGTAGGCAGAAAAGGCTGCTTGCGAAACTCCAGTTAAATGGATTTCACACTGTCTCACTCTGTTCTCAGTCTCAGCTGAGACTGAGGGATGACATCAACATAGAACTCTCGCAGCTGCACGAGCCACACTGGAGTGCTGCAGCTGGACGTTAAGATAGAATGTTGGGGATTTTTGAACAGAGTCTGTGTGCAGTCTTGAGGAGAGGAGCAGCACAGCAGTCTGCTTGCAGGCTCTCAGAGCCTTAAGCTCTGTTTTAGAGCTACTGTAAGGGAGGCGTGTGTTTCCACAGAAAGAGGAACACAGTAAGCCGAGTGCTGAAGTGGTGTAGACCGCTGTTACTGGTCCAAGTGCCCCATCCCTGAGGGGATGGGGGGAAAGGTTTGCCTGTTTTCCAGGGGCAACCCTCCTGGTTCCGGCTAAGGGAAGAAGCTGCCTTTTTTCTAGTTGTGCTGCGGCGCCAGAAGCTGTGGGAGAGAAATTCCTGTGAGGAATCGCCTGTGGGGCACCTGCAACCAAAGGATGAGTTCACTCTAACAGAGGGCCAATGTTTTCACCTGAACTGTTGGCACGTGGGGATTGGACTACTTAATCTGTAGGAGGTCTAGTGTAATAGACATTGCCTGTTAATTCAAGTAGGTTCAAGTCCAGCACAAAGGGTGAAGTAAAGTGGGGATTGGACTGCTTAATCAGTTGGGGGGGGGGGGTACAGCAATGGGCTAAGCTAAGTAAAAGTATGTTCAAGTCCAGCACAATGGGAAAGCAAGACAAGTAGAGGAAATGCAACATACATTTAGCCTTAATCTACATTGCCAAGTTTTACAGAATGAGATGTTTAATGTCCAGATAAATGGCCGGGTATGAATTGTGGGAGCCCCCCCCATCAGTAGTAACCAAATTCATCTCTACGGATTTGCTCTGTGGCACTTTTACTTTCTCTCAGATACTTGGCCAGTGCCTGAGGAAAGTACCCAGATGTGGGATTAACAGGAATAGTTCCCTGATAGAGCCGAGGTGCTCTTAGGTGGTTTAGGGAGCCACCAGAAAAGGTTTTTTCCATGACGTATGGAAGGTGTCCGAGTGGCCGGCAAGGGTGCCGAGCCTGGGAATCCCCGATAGTGTACAAGTTCGGGCTGTGTACCCAAAGCAGCATGCAAGTCCGGGCTGTGTACCCTGTGGGTTCAGAGCCTGAGGGCTGGAGTGTTGAAGAAGTGTTTCTGATTCTTTTTAATCTGCATTACCAGAAGTGTAGCCCCATGGGGGTCCGTCTATGCTTTGTTTGTTCTGCTTGGATGTGAATAAAAGCCACACTTTAGAATACCATTCCTGGTATTGGACATTACAGTTATTGCTTTCTGTGTTCGGAATTACTTGGGTGCCCCTGTGCAGAGTAGCCAAACCTAGTCTTTGCGCCGAGTAACCTATTCCTCCCCGAACCCAGTCCCCACCTGGTACTGCTGTCAGATTCAAACAGCATACCACCTGTCATTTGCAAAAGGCAGAGGTGGGGGGCTTACACTATTCAAAAAAATGGCTTCATAGAGTTGTAAAGAAAAGGGTGCTGTTTACACTAATGCTAAAACTGCATTTATTTAATGAGCATGAATGCAGTTCAGTAGCATTTAAAAAATTAAAAACAGCCCTCTCCTTTCAAACAAACCCACTCTGTAATGACGTCAATGAAGTGAGAGCTAGATGGTTCCCTATACATTGCAATACACTTCTTTTTTTAATGCAGATTTGACAGCCACATGCTCCCGCACACCAGTCGCTGCCACCGCTGCTCCAGGCCTGGTCAGAAATGCCACTGTCCCATGGAGATCCCTCAGTAGACTGTTTTTTAAGCATAAAACTCTCTCCTTAGTCTGCGTAGCTGGAGAAGTGCTAGCTCTACCAAGAATGCTTCCTTCTTTCTTCCCTCCGGCACAAGTAAGAGATATAATTTAACAGTGCTGGTCAGGAAGGCGGTGGCAGCGACTGGTGGGGGAATGTGGCTGTCATAATTTTGATGGACTAACATGGGGGAAATAATACTTCTAAAAATCAAGCATTGTTACACTTAGATGTGTCTGGGAAACTTCTGTGGGACAAAGGAGCATGCCACAAACCACTTGACCACCAGGTAAATGAATATATAAAGCTGCTGCAGACTGCTGCCCTGTACAACCATGCAGCTCAGAGAGCCAGTACAACTTCAGTTACTTTACTGGCCTCCTGCACTAATACAATGATCAAAAGCATAGCTCAACATGTGTACTGGTAAAAATGATACACAAGTCAGGATTTTAAAATTTTGATAAAACACGACTGCAAATCAGCACTTAAAAAAAGAAATGTATTGCAATATATAGGGAGCCATCTAGCTCTCGCTTCATTGACATCATCATGTCTTACATTTGGGGTCCATTTCATAGAGCAGACAGAGCGAGCTTTTCTAAAGAAGAGGGCTGTTGTTTATATTTCTAAAATGCTACAAAACTGCATTAATGTTTATTAAATAAATGGAGTTTTAGCATTAATGTAAACAGCACTCTTTCCTTTATAACTGCATGAAGTTGTTTTCTTGAATAGTGAAAGGGTAAAGTAAGCCGTTTCCTTGTCCTTTAAAGTTGTGAGAGCAACATGACCTGGTTTAAGTTACCTCCAACCCAAAGCTGAAAGCCAAAGATGTAGGAGACAACGTGATTATTTTGTACTAGCCTAAGAGTAAATTTTATCTCGGTTTATGGGAACTCAGATGAATCCCACAATGTTGTGAGATTTGCTGGACAAGGACAGAATACAAGAACTCATGCTACTGTATGTTGTGCAATAGAAAAGAAATATAAATTATTTAGCTGACATTAATTTACAATACAATCAGAAAAAGATATATATTATATCACTGCAAAAAAAATTACATTAATAGGGACACTAGGGTTGAAGAACGCAAAGTGCACAAAGTAGGGAAATGAAAAAATATTAGGGGCCTGATTCCAAAATGGTTATGCCTGATGCAAGGTGCTTCTGTCATATAACAATGACGCAAGTTGCACCTTGCATCATAGTTTGCAGCATTCTCTATTCCGGTTTGCAGTCTGCACTGGAATAAGAAGCCGATGCACCAAACAGGCACTGCGCTAACCTTGTGATCTGCATCTGGGTACACCAGGTCGCAAGGGGGCTTGTGCCATGGCAGGGCTGTTACATCCCCAAATTTTGAATTTTCAAAAGCCCCGCCATGGCTGTAGCAAGTGGCTCCACTTAGACCTGCCAGGAGGTGGTCTAAGCCCCTTGCACCAGTGAGGCACACAGTGGAAGGATAGCTACATGTGGAGTGAGGGGGCAGGAGAGTACAGAGGGGCATAGGGTGGGTTGGTGGGACAGTGGGGAGGCAGTGGATTGCTCTGGCACCCGGCAGGATGCATATGCCTCCATATGTATAAGACATAAGCATATGCACCCTACCTGGTACTAAACCAATCCCTTTCCTCCCAGCTGTTACAACAACTCACCCTATGCCCACCATGCTCCTCCTGCCCCTCACTCCCTCTGGGCACACAGTTACCCCCCTTACCACCACTACCAATGCTGCCCATCCTGCATTGCACCAGCGAGAGGGGAAACAGATCCTTGTGGCATGTGCTGCAGCTGTGCTGATGGTTGGGCACTGATCCGCAGTTGCAGCAGACCCAGGGATTTTGGTGCTGGGACCCTGCCTTTTTGCAGAATCCAGCACAGGGTCCCTGGTGCTCCTAGGTATTGCCGAATCCCTGGAGTGTCGCAGCTTGCGTCGCTGCAAGGTAGCATTTCCGAATCGGGCCCCAGGTTTTGGAGTCCACAGAGTATTGGAAAATCAGAGGTGGGATCTTCATTTGGATTGTCAGCCCTAATGCCCACCCCTACACTGATCAAATGAGCTCAGATGTGATGTCTTCACACAGGGCCTGTAGGGCACTACATGAAAAAAGTTATGACAGATTATGTTGGCCATACTGTATCATAATGAGGCACCAGCTTGGAGCTGTATCTTGTTCTTTGAACATGAGACTATGGCCTGGGCAGAGGGAGTGGGCATTAGAGTTGACAACCCCAAGGAAGACCCCACCTCTGATTTACCAGTACTCTGCTGACCCAAAAACCTGTGTTTTCATTTCCCTACTTTGTGCACTTTGTGTTCTTCAACACTGATGTCTGCATTAAGGTAGTTTTCTGCAGTGAATTTCCCTTTTTTTTCTGATTGTGGAATTGTATCCTCATTTGTTCAGGTCCCTTTTGGATCTGCGTAAAATTAGATAAATACAATATTGGAGACAGTTCTGACCTAGTGCACTGGCCCATCAGGCCTCGGCGTGCATGTCATTACCTTGTAAGTAAGGCTCCCTGACCCACCACAGGGTGTGGCATCTGCGCCAAAACACTGCTCCATCCCTAGCTAGATTAGGGCTGGTGCTGCATGTTGCAGCACCTTCCCCATCATCCTTGTTCCATTAAACTGGCTCATTGAGTTCAGACCAGAAACTAAGATCACTGGCACGGCAAGGCAACGTGATCCACAATGGTGCAAAGCACATCCTTGCAAACAATGTTACTTCATAATTTCTTTGTTTTTTTAATATGTTGACTCCAAACTTTCAATTTAATCTTCTTATGATCCAACTTCATGAGCCCAGTAGGTGAACATTTTCATATCCCCATCAAAACACTATTCTGCGCCTCAGGTGTGAAAACACATTTTGGCCAGTATGTGAAAAATGACAATAGTAATGTTCATGAGGTGGTGTCAAAAATGACTATGTTGAAAATTTGAGGTTAAAATATTGGAAATTACCAAAGTTATGCATGTGCATAGAAAAATGTCAATGTACGCTCATAACTTGGTCATTTGTAGGAGTCTTTTCACCAGATTTTTAATATGGCCTTTTTAGGACCCCACCTCATGAACACTGGCAGTGTAATTACATTAGCTGGCCCAAAAGGGGACTTCATGCAGCGTCTCCCATCATGTACTCCTCCCCTGCATTTCTGTGCCCCAAGGTATGATCTTGCACTTCTTTGCATTGAATCTTAGCTGACACACCCATGACCACCTCAAGCTTGCTTAGGTCCCTTCACATTTTCTCTACCCCCTCCTAGATTGTCAACCCTGTAGCAGATATTTATGTCATCTGCCAAGAGACACACCTTCCCTTCCAGCCCCTCTGCAATGTCACTTATGAAGACATTAAAGAGGACTGGTCCAAGCACTGATCTCTGTGGGACTCCACTGGTCACCCCCCTCTTTAGATTGAACTCCATTTAACACCACTCTCTGTGTCCTATCATTCAGTCAATTTTGACCCAGTTTACCAACCTGGGACCCACTCCCAGAGTATCCAGCTTGTTTACTGGCCTGCTATGTGGGACGGTGTCAAAGGCCTTGCTAATACCCAGGTAGGTCACATCCACCGCCCCTTCCTGATTCACCACCCTAGTCACCCAGTCAAAGAAATCTATCAGATTTGTTTGACAAGATATTCCCACTGTGAATCCATGCTGCCTTGGATCCTGTGTTCTGTTGGATTTGAGATATATCACAAATCTTTCTTTTAATAGTGAAACCATTATTTTCCCCACCACTGAGGTCAGGCTGACTGGCCTGTAATTGCCAGCCTCCTCTCTGCTCCTACTTTTGTAGAGAGGGACTACATTTGCTCACCTCCAGTCCTCTGGTACCACACCTGTTTCCAGTGAACTGAACTGTTGAACAGGGCTGTCAGCGGTGCTGCCAGCACCTCCCTGAGTTCTCTTTATACTCTGGGATGTATCCCATCCAGCCCCGTTGCCTTGTCCACTTTCAGATTAGTGAGTCCTGTTAAGACTCTCTCCTCCACAAATGGACTGGTGTCCATCTCCCTCCCAGTGGAGCTTCCATCACCTAACGTTGGTCCCTCTCCTTCCCTTTCTTCTGTGAATACTGAGCAAAAAATACTTGTTCAGGATATCTGCTTTTTCTTGGTCTCCCCCTTCACACTTCTCTCCTTCTCTTTTCAGTCTCACAATCCCATCCCTAGTTTTTTTTTCTTTCACTAATGTACGTGAAAAAGTTTTTGTCCCCTTTTGTTAATGCCTGTTTTTTTTTCTTGTTTGCACCTTTGCACTCCCGACTGCTTTCCATGCCTCCCTCTTCTTTTCCAGATTCATTTCCCTATCTTCTTTCCTCTGTGTTTCCTTGTACTTCTCAAATTCTATCCTTTTCACCCTTACCTTCTCGGCCAGTTCCTTTGAGAACCATAGTGTTTTTTATTTCTTTTTGTTTTGCTTACTTGTCTAATGCAATGGCTTTTTGCCTCCACTATGGCTCCCTTAAGATTCTCCCATTGTCCCCCCCCCTCTTTTCTCCTTCCCTGCCAGTAATTTCCTAAGACATTCCACCACCTTTGCAAAGTCGAATTGCCTCAAATCCAGGACCCTTGCTTTCATGTGGTGTGACTCTTCTGCTGTTCTCACATTGAACCACACTGTACTGTAACATCTTGATCCCACATGGCTTTCCACTTTTATGTCTGTAATTATGTCCCCATTGGTGAGTACCAGGTCCAAACTTGCTCCCTCTTGGGTGGGCTCCATCACTAGCTGTCTTAGGCATGCCCCCTGCAGGGCTTCCAGGATGTCTCTGTTCCTGGCTGAGGCTGTAGCCTGTTTGCTCCAATCCACATCCAGCAGATTGAAGTCTCCTACCAGCAGCACCTCCCCTTTAGCTATCCTTCTGTCAATAGCTTCTACAAGTACCCTGTCCAGCTCTTCCCCTTGTGTGGGAGGTCTGTAGATCAGACCAGTGTAAATGGCAGTGCCATTTCCCATCTCCAGGGTGATCCAAAGTGCCTCCACTTCTCCCTGCATTCCCTGTGCTTCAGTTGCCTTAATTCTTTCTCTGACATAGACAGCCACTCCTCCTCCCTTTTTACCCACCCTGTCTCTCCTGAATAAAGTGTAACCTGGTTTTGTCATATCCCAGTTATGGTTCCCCGTAAACCATGTCTCGGTAACAGTGACAATGTTCTGGTCCGCCTGTATCATTACTGTTTCTACATCCAGGATTTTGTTTCCCAGGCTGTGGGCATTTGTGCACATGGCCTTCCAATCTTTACTGCCTCCTCACCCAATCACTACCCTCCTATCCCCATGTCTTTTCTCCATACCCCTCTTGTCCTTACTCCCACTCTGCCTTTTTTACCTATTTTAGTTATCTTTTGTGATTTCTCAACCTTAGGGTCCTTTCTGTTATATGTATCATTTTGTAGGGGAGAGGGCTGTTTGCTTCACCCAGCTTATTTCCACCACCCTCTCTTGGCTAGTTTAAATGCTTACTAATGAAACATTTAAACCTCTCACTAAGGATCCTGCCCCCCTCCCGCATAGATGCAGGCCATCACCCCTGTACATGCCTGCATCCCTTCATGGAACCCTGGTCTCCAATGAAGCCAAATCCCTCTGCTCTGCACCAGTCCTTCAGCCATGTCTTGAATCTCTTGGTGCAAAGTACCCTGTTCTCCCCCTTGCCCTTGATGGGTAACACCTCTGAAAAGGTTACAGAGCATGCCACCTGTCTAAGACCTCTCTCTCCAGCACCCTGAACTGCTCCTGCACTAATCTAGCCTCACCACTTTCAAGGTCATTCATCCCCAGGTGGACAATGACATCAAGCTCACCCTCTCATTCTGCTGCACCAGCGATCCTTAGTATGCACTGTCCATCTCTCCAAGCTGTGGTGCCAGGTAGGCACTTGACCTCCCCCACTCCCTCCCCTTCTGGCACCAAGTCTACCCCTCTGATGATAGAGTCCCCACCAGGAGTTGCTTCCTCCTCTACTGGGGTCCTCTGCCTCCCCTCCGAGGTCTCCACTGTGGAGGACTGCCACATCCTGCTTGGTTACCACTGCGGGTGTCTCTCTGGGACAGTCCTGCCCTGCCAAAGCAGCATACTGTAGGAGTTAGAGTGGAACCATAGGAGTGATGTGTCTTTTCTCCACTGCTCTCACACTTCCCAAGCCCACCGTCATCCAGCCGCTTCTCTCCCTTTGCAATTGTTGAGGCAGCAGAGGTGGATTTGGTGGTCCCAGGGCAAGGCAGGGGATCCCCTGAATCCCAGCCAACTCAGCCTGGAGACGAGCAACCTCCACCCTCTGCCCAGAGAGGTGCCTGCAGATGGGACAGCACCACAGCCTCCAGAAAGTCTCCCTGAAGACTGCTACCCCACAGCCGCTGCACTGCACCATTCCCAACATGTCTATAAATGTCCTTCCTGTTTTAGGAAATGTATTTCTCTCTCTATCTCTCTTCCTCTTTCACTCCTCCTCACATATACTGTGGTGTTCTGCTATATGACACACAAAGTATATGATATGACATATAACGAAATACAAAATCAGGACATAATAGGGGGATGATTGGGTGGGGGGAGGGACCACTAGCCACCAGGGAAAACTTTATTACACATGGGGCAGCTGATCAGAAGGGGAGAGGGACCACTGGATACCAGGGAAAGCATTAATATATATTGGGGGTGATCGGGAAGGGGGACTGCTAGCCACCAAGGAAAATCTTCTTACATATCTTTGGGCTTACTTTTCCATTATGTGTATCATATCATATACTGTGGTGTTCTGCCATATGAAATACTACAGTGTATGATACAACACACATAATGAATTATGACAGCAGGACATCCTGCTTTTGCAAAAAAACAGTTATCCATAGAATGTTTATTCTTTACACTGTACATGCCCAAGGACAAAAACATTTTTTATAAATGATCTAACATCTACTTGACTACAATACACATACATCACAAAAGCATGTACCTTGGGTCAAACACTATAAAATCTGAAAGTTTCAGGTTTCAAATCCTCATATTTTTTCAGTTATCAGGGGACAAAAAAGTCTTAAAAATTGTGATTTTTACATTTTTTGCACCTCTTTAACTTTGCCCCTACTGAACCGATCTATATAAAAGTTTCAGGATCAAGAGATCCTGGAACAAATACTGTGCTTTCTAAAAGTCATATAAATCGGTTGAATGAGAACAAAGTTATTAAGGTGCAAAAATTGGGGTTTAATTAAAGTGCTTACTCAACCCTAATATAGAGACACAACTGTGCCTGTATGATATATACAGTATGTATGTATATGCAGTCAGGTCAAAAAGATTCAGGCTGCCAGTGGACACATCAGTATGAAGCCACATCTTTGCATAGCAAACCTCACTGAAAGAAAGACTTCAAATCAATGGATACACTAGTATGAGCCCAATACAGGAATAATTAGTCATGCTCTACTTCAAGGTAAGAGTTTCTGAAATAATATAGAGTTTGTATTAAGAATCACTTCAGAATTTATAGAGTTTTTTTTTACTTCACAAAAGTGAGTTTGTAGATATTTTATTAAAGGTTATTATTATTACTAAATTAAGCTTGGGTATGAAATTGAACATAACACCCTATGATCTTGCAAGGCATAGTGTGCAACAATTACCAAATGGACTTTATACTCACACTTCCACAACACCAACAAACATGCTTCAGGGTAAAGCGGAAGACATTCTCAAAATGTACACCAAAGCTGCGGTATTATCAATGGGGGGTGTTCAGTGATGTTCCCTCATCTCAGAGCTCCTCTCTCAATTGGGGGGGGCACAAACATTCAGTCGGCAGGAGCAATTACTTACAATCAGGCAGGTGCGGGAGGAGGAAGAGGGGCCACGATCCAGCCGTGGGACCACACAGTTGGTGACAATAGGGTGGGGGAAGGGTGGAAGAGGAGCTGCTGATTTCAGGCACTTTACCTCGTCCAATTTTTTTTCTTTCTGTGCATAAGGGCATGTGACTTTATAAACCCGTTAATGGATCTTATCTGCTGTTTTAAAAGTGGTGGACCCTTATACAAGAGATGCTATAGGCAAATACAGTGTCTACACACTCGGACAGCACGAATGAGTTGCATAATAATCTTTTATGTTTTCAAAAAAGTAACAAGAATGTTAGTTTCTTTCTATAAGCACCAGATCTGAAGGTAAATATGAGGTAGTATGTCAGGAACATTAAACAATAAGAAGTATTTTCATTATTATTATTTTATTTTTAAAATATAATCCTCTGTCAATTTCGGGCTAAATGTTCTTCCCTTCTGAAGTGTTGCACAATTTGTAAGTTTAAGTAAATCGTTCAGTAACCGAGTTTCCTTCATTATGTTTTAATGAACCACTACTGAATGAAAACAATTAGATTGTTTTCATAGTGGATTGGGCATCCCTGTGAATTACATATCGCTTTTGCACAAAACAAATTTCTTCATCCATGCTTATTAAGCTGAGGAAATGGGCATAATAGCCCCAGAATACTTTGGATCTTAAACTAGTGTTACTCTATCATCCATTCATACATTATATTGTGTGTAAAACTTGAAAGCAATATAAAGGGTAGAAAATATAACATGAAATACTGATTCCACACTGACGGGGTATGTAAATAATGGTTTACTTACTCAATGTGGCTATAATGTGCAAAAGTGAAAACAGTTATCTAAGTCAACAGAACTCAACATGTTCCATACTTTAGCATTCTTTCCCTACATTTATATTGATTTACATAAGATAGCATCTCATTTTAATGCTTTGACCTGCCTTCATCATTTAGGCTGTGAAGTGAACAGCCAAAAGTGAAAGGAAATTATCCCCATTCTTCCTGTAACAGAAAGGATCACATACGTAAGCAGTCTGAAAAAGAAAATTGCTACCAGATGAAAAGCAAGGCAGTAAAACATGTTCTACCATTTGAGGTGGAGTTGTTTTAGTTACTTCACCTCCTCTGTCTGATTGTATGCTTTCAATTATTACACTAATTTTCTTAGAGCTGAGGTGACCCTAACAGTTCTGTAACATAACCAGGATTTCTGGTTTTAAGTGTTTATTTTTTTTTTTAGAAAAATTGTGTTTATTTGAAACCTTTTCTCACACATTTTAAAAGTTATAAAAATCTGTGTTTGCCAGTGCAAATAAAACAAAATACACAAAATTTCAGTATTTGTCAATGTTTATTCCAATAAATAAAAAAAGTTTAAAAATGTGCTGTGTACGATGGTCTTTTGTTGTTGCTGACGTTTATATGCGGTTACCCTATCCCTGTGCTGGGGAACTGTTTATTCCACACTGGGGAGGAAGTAAGTACTGTAGGAATGTATTGCCTGCCAGTGGCTGATCTTAAAGGCAAATGCAATATGCAGCTCTCTTTTGGTGGATCTGTAGAGGCAGGTCTTGGTACAAAACAATACACTTGATCTCCCCAAAAACTGTTTTCAGGCTTCTAACCTGTGCAAGAATGTACTGGCATTTAATAATATACTACAGGCCATTGGGAGATGAACCGGCTAGTTTTTCACAGAGGCATTGAGTAAAAGAAATTACACCTTTGCCCTTGCTCCATTCTGGAAGACCAATAATAGCTTAATTATTTCATCTGCTGTAACCTTCTTGATAATCCATGCCAATCAAGTGACAGAACCAGAGTGCTCAGAATGCGGTACTTGAACCACTCCCACAACGAGTGAGTGTGAGCCAGGAGCAAACACAGGAGTGCGGGTGCATAAGAAACAGCCACGGAAATTCGGTGCTTATTGGTTTTAACCAAAATCATGAAAAAATACCTCAGGGGTGTTTTATCGGTAATAATCGGTTAACCATAACCAAGGAATGCATCAGCAATGCTTCAGCCAAGGGCTTCAGTAATCAGCATGCAACCCTGCCCCACAGGCACTTCCTTGCTCTACTCTGCAATGAGGGTTAGGGAATATATAAATGTGGATTGCAGACTTTCTGACTAGAGATGGGCAAAGTGGCCCCAATTCACTCTGCGAAGTGATTTGCGGAGTGAAGGTGAATTCGCGGAGTGCTCGGCAACGCAAAGCGGTGTACTTCGCATTACAATGGGTAACGCAAAGTCCATTGAAAACAATGTACTTTGCCTCAGTTCGCCTTGTTTTTAAACTCCAAAGGCAAATTTTGCAGTGATTCATTGGATTTCAGGTCACATGGGCTCAAGATTGTTCTGCACAGCCTCAGTTTGGGGTAGTGTGTGTAGGAAGCTGTAGGAAACATTCTGCTCTGAGAGCTCTCTGTGATTCAAACCTTCTAAAAACTGTTAAAAAAGCCTTTTTGAGTCATTTGTTTTGCTGAAACTTTAGTTCATTGATTATAGGGAAACCCTCCTGTGCTCATATCATCGAGCATTTATTGTTTGTGTGTGGATTTTGAAAGTTAATGTACAACATTCAGTCTGTGTACTGAGAGACAGTGGAAGTGTGCTTTGGGGGAGGGGCGTATATATGGTCTAGGTAGATTAACTTGGAGAAAAAGAAAGTGCTTTCTGTTTTGGTGATATTTTCTTGTATAACTGGATTGCTGTACACACAGTAATATTTTCAATAATTCTTGCCATTTTTTTGCTGATTGTTGTGGTGCAGCAGTGCATAATTTTAGTTTGTTTAAAATATGTGGTTATATTACTGAAGTTTTCAATTTGCTATGCATTACTCAGTGTGTGTGTGACACATGTCATCAAATCAGACACCTTTTATTGTGCCACATAATAATTTCAGTAATGTGAACCTGCAATCCACTGCAGCTGTGTGATTTTTGTACTTCTTTGTGGTATTCTTACTGGTACTAGTGCTAGCGACTGTTACTGCAGCAGTGCAGTACACTGCCCCCCCCCCACAGACTGCCCCAACTGGCAAAGGTATTCTTTTCCAGATTTGAATTTCTGATGGTGAGCAACTGGTTAAGTGTTGTGCCTTTGCGTCTGCATCTCTTCGGTGTGCAGTGCAATCTTAATCTGTCTGTGCATTTGCATCTCTTTAGGGCCCAATCTCGATCTGTAACTGAAGTCACAGTTGTTTCTTTGGCTTCCCTTCAGAGTACTGGGCAGGTGTGGTGCATAATTCTGCATGAACATCGTACTCATTAATATGTGTTTTTAAGTCAGGACCATCACCACGAGTCACTCGTGATACAACTCACGTTCATCATCATGGTCACAAATCATGATTCACGATCACGTCACGAATCACAACAGTAATTTTTTTACTAGTTACTTGGATGTATTGTAAGCATGTTTTGTAGTATCTCTCCAGGCTTCACCACCCCACCATTGTACTCATTAATGAGCATTTTTAAGTCGGGGAGTTTGTGCTACAGTTCATCGGGGAAGCACAGCTGTAGA
Organism: Neoceratodus forsteri; assembly: GCA_016271365.2. Taxonomy (NCBI): domain Eukaryota; kingdom Metazoa; phylum Chordata; order Ceratodontiformes; family Ceratodontidae; genus Neoceratodus; species Neoceratodus forsteri. The sequence continues at coordinate 588,447,657 of CM028133.1, read as the reverse complement.
CATTCGCTTGGCCAGTACAGTTCCATATTGGTCATCTCACACCATTGACACTGAATCACGTTCTTCATCATCACAGTCATAAATGCAGTCACAAATCACAATTCACAATCATGTCACGAATCACAACATTAATTTCTTACTAGTTACTTGGATGTATTGTAAGAATGTTTTGTAGTATCTCTCCAGGCTTCACCACTCCACCATTGTACTTATTAATAAGCATTTTTTGGTCAGGGAGCTTTGTGCTACAGCTCATTGGGGAAGTATAGCCTAGGCATTTGCGTTCCTTCCCGTACAGCATATGAGTTACAGTACTGTAAGTAGTGATGGGCAAAGTGGCCTCAATTTGCTCCGTGAAGTGATCCACTGAGTAATACATGGATAACTCCACAGTGTGAAGCAGAGTACTTTGCTTCATAATGAGTAGGAATGTAAGTTTGTCATGGCAGTCATACATGTCATTGATTCCATGACGTTTGATCTTTATTCAGGACTTCCATGACTTTCACTAGTGTCATCAGAATGTAGCAATGATGACAGTGCCACAACATTTACTACTGTTTACTAATGATTTCATGAACAAACAATGAGTCATTAGAATCTCATCCATGACAAACTTACATCCCTAACAATGAGGAATGCAAAGTCCATTGAAACCAATGACTTTGCATTATTCCGCCTTTCCCAAACCACTTCTCCCCAAACTTTAAGGTGAAGTACATTGAAATCAATGTAATTTGCCTCACTTAGCCCTGTAATTGAGCTCCAAATGAAATTCTGCAGTTATTCATGGGATTGCAGGTCTCATGGGTTCTAGATTGTTCAGCACAGCCTCAGTTCTGGCCTGGGTAGTGTGTGTGTAGTGACAGCCGGAGACAGTTTGCTCTCAGAGCTCTGCAATTCAAAACCTCTAAAAGCTGTTTAAAATGCCTTTTTGAGTCATTTTTGTTGCTCAAAATTTAGTACATTGATTGTAGGAAACCCTTCTGTGCTCATATCATCAAGTGTTTATTGTTGTATGTCAGTCTGTGTACTGTGAAGTGTGCTTTGGGGAGGGACGTATTTGTGGTGTAGGTCGATTAACTGGGAGAAAAGGGCAGTCTTTTTGTTTTGGTTACATTTTTCTTGTATAACTGTGTTAATGTACACACAGTAATATTTTTAGTAATTCTTGACATTTTTTTGCTGATTGTTGTAGTGCAGCAGTGTATAATTTCTCTGTTTAAAACATATGGCTATATTACTAAAGGTTTTCAATTTGCTACGCATTACTTGAATGTGAGTGTGTGTGCGATGCATGCTATTAAATCAGACACCTTTTATTGTGTTACAGAGTAATTGCAGAAGTGTGAACTTGCTATCCACCACACCTGCATGAATTTTTTATATTGCTTTGTGGTATCTTTACTGGTAGTAGATTGTTACTGCTGTGCACTAATTCCCCAACTGGCAAAATGTATTCCTTTGCAGATTTGGATTTGTGACTTGTGAGCACTGGTTAGGTGTTGTTGTGCCTTTTTTTATGCATCCCTTGAGTGTGCAGCACAATCTTAATCTGTCTGTGCATTGCATGGCACCATTAATTCTGGGAGACTGCATTTCTTGTTATGCTCTCATTTCACTTTGTCAGCACTGGGGAATTTTCTGGACACAAGACAGTAGCATTTTGGGGATGCACAATAATTCTGGTGACTCTGTGTGTGACCTGACCACTGTGCGCATGACTGAGTGCTCCATTAATTCTGGGAGACTTTGCATTTCTTGCTACACTCTCATTTCACTTCATCAGCACCGAGGAGTTTTCAGGACACAAGACAGTAGCACTTTGGGGATGCATATTCATTCTGGCGTTTAGGGCAGAATGACAACACAAAGTAATAATAACAAGGCGAAGTGAGCCTTTCCTATGGGGCACTCCGCATAGTGAAGTGCCAACACGAAGTGGCCACTTCAAGTTTACTTCGCCAGCAGATTTTAAATTTGCTGCATCTCTATTTCTGACAAATAACACAGTGCAGAATAAGTTTATGTGGGGATGATCATACTAGTCTCAATTGTCTCAAGAGGCACTGTAGGATAAAGTGGATTCTCTAGATAATAAACAGTTGAGACTTTCTCCAGATCAAGGAAGAATGTTCTGCCACTTCATTGTGACTTTTGCTGTAGTACAACTTGTGATCTAGGGAGCAGTGAAGCTGCAGCTAGCAGGAACTTACTGCACTGGATACCAGTGTTACATCATTTACCAAATCTCCAAAAAAGACAACATAGCGAATAACATTTGTAATAGTGGAAATGGACATTTGATGACAGTGTGCAACTCCAAGGCTTCAGATTCCATTTCTATTCTGATGTAGCATGTAAATAGCAGCAGAAAAGAATTTTAGATCAGATTTGACCACAACAAGCTCATGTCATTTTTATCTCTGCTATAAGCAATGATCACTATGAACATGCCGCACACTCCACAAATTCTGTGCCCCGCCACTAACATACCACTGTTCTCTGTATACATTATTCCTTCTGTGCACCACTTCAGCTTTCCACCCCTCCCAGATCTCTGCTCCCCCTCATATCAGTATTCAAGGACTATACGCAACATAAATTTGCAGGGAAAAAACACGTCATGCTTGCTATTTTTAAAGAACATGCATTTCTATGAGAAGTACAGCTATACCAATCTTTGGGTCAACAAGTGAAATTAGAGGCACAGCTCAAGTATTAAGATCAAAAGAATCAGTTAACTTTGTACTAGACTGTATTTTAGAAACTATGGCAAACAACAACAGAAACAGCAGAAATCTGTAATACAGTAAACAGTTAACAGAAAGTACCAAGACTACAATGCAACGTAACATCAGTAAATTGGGAGGTGTCATTCAACAGCAGTTGCGCATAGCATATATTGTTGTGATTATACCATGGACCTCGGACACCAACCAATGAGAACGGCAGGCTGGCACCTTACCTCCGTTGTAAATCCTGTGATAATCACCGCAAAAGGTGCCAGCCAGCCGCATCTGACACTCACACCAAAATCACTCCAACCCCCCGAATATGAAATCGCATAAACTCGCGGACCAGGCAGTTTTCAAATGTAGCCAGCTCACTCTCAACAGCTGCATTTTCCAGAGAAGAAAAAAAACACTGCTTTAATACTGGCTGTGTTACACTCTCTCTCACAAACACAGCACTCGCGCTTCCTGTCTCGGTTTCCCGAGAAACTGTCTAAGGCTTTCGGTTGACTTCTTCCTCTGTTTGTGTGAGATCCTTAGCACCCAGGTACATTTTCTCAGTTTCACGATCATGACGAGAGCGAGAGAGAAAGAGACAGAACTCTGTTTTAAAAAAAGAACACTGCTTTAGCGGTTGCTCACTCTCATGCTTTCTCCGGTTTCCCAGTTTAACTTTTGTATCTCTCTCCCCCCCACTTCCTTCCTTCATTTGCGCTGTTCACGATCTCCATCCTCTCCGTATCCTGGGCAGCTGACCCCTGTGCCACCATACCCCTTTTCCACAGATAAAACCCCATGCTTGGAGCAAGAGACACTTCACGTTAAAACTAAAAACAGCACAAGTAAGACTGTCAGTGAATAAAAAGCTGACAAACGGAACGGGCAACACTTTTTTTTTTTTAGTCTATTCATTTGCCTCACTCGCTCAAATTCACAGCCCACTTCTCAGTGACAAAAACTAAACCACGCTGTTTGATTAAAAAAAAAACACTGCTGTCACGCTTCCTTTCCCTCTCTTGCTCCTGTCTGTATTTAAAAAAAACCAAAAAAACGCTTCTCAAACTCATAATTTCATGATCTATTTTAACAATTTACTACTGGTTAACAACTTAAAACCCTCAATTCATGTCACTGAAAACCTCACAATCTGTTATCACTCACTTCACAAAGCTTAAATAAAGAATTGCATTAAAAACCAAGGATTATTTTTTTTTTTCATGGAAGGATATCTCTTAACAAAATCATTTTTTCCACAGGAAAAAAAGAAAATTAAACAATTTAAACTTTCATCCATGACAAGATATGATGGTATAATCGCAACAAGCCACTCGGGGGTGTGGGTTATCAGGGGATTTACCATGGCTTGTGTGGATTTACCCACTCACTCCAGCCGTGGTAAATCCCCTGATAACCCACACCCCCTCATGGCTTATTGCTTAATTAGTTTACCTCATTAGTAAAATTCTGTAGTGCTGTAGTACTGTACACATCAATAGTTGAGAAATCACACCATGGTCTAGAATCAGTTTCAGTAGCAATGAAATTGTGCCTCATGAGTACACAGAATCAACAGTCACATGCAAAATGAATAAACATCTGATTTGCAACTTTTGTATGTGTTAGTATTTTTTTTAATACATACTGCGGTATGCAATTCATTTTACTATATGTGCCTGGCCGGCTATGCACAGATTGAAATATTGTAGGAAATGTATGTGCAAAGCAGAACTTTAATAGTCCTTTGTAGTTTGTATGGCAGTGAATTTGGCATGTTTTTCTGCCATTACAGTTGCTTTTTTTTCACCTAAATGTTCCATATTTGATGTCATACTTTTGTTATTCTTGTCATATCTCCAGCAACATTTTCAGGGGGAGAAAAGATATGCTAATTCAGCATGGACTAGTGTAATTTAAGTGTAACATTACAGAAAAACAACAGAGGAGTTTTGTGTACTTTGCTCAGTGTTTATTCTTTTACTAAAATGAAATGCAATATGTTAAATTCTTATGAACTGAAAAATAAATCTAATGAAATAGAGTCTCCAATAAATATATAAATGTACAGTAGTATCAGAAAATGTATATACTACTGTAAATAAATGTCAGGCTGTGGTTTGCATTCATCTAACTTAACATGTATGTATTAATTAAGCAATAAGGCACGACAAGGTGTGTGTTATCGTATAATAACGTCACTCCTGGGGTGGGTTGAAGCACGAGGCGAAGCCGAGTGCTTCCACCACCCCAGGAGTGACGTTATTACACAAGATAACACACACCTTGAGTGCCTTATTGCAATTATACAATGGCTCGATGTTATACAAAACAAAATAAAAATAAAAATGTTTTTAGTAGATTTTTAGTGAAAGAGAAGAGGAAATAAAAGATGGTGGTCAGGCTCAGGAGCAAGCAGACCTAATGCTAATCAATGACAGTGATGTTATACTGCAATATCATCACTGTCTCAGGCATACACTGACCAATCAGAATTCAGGAAATTTCCTTGCCATTGTATAATGGTCAATCATATATAAAAAATTTATCATTTTGCTATGGTTGACCCATTTTGACCTAACCTTTCCCGAACTGCACACAGCACAGCTGCTAGAATTCTTTATTTGCAGATGTGTAATAGTAACCTGGTCCGGGCTTTCCCTTTACAATTGTAGGGCTCTCAACGCCTCCTGAAGTGAGTTGCCTGTCTGTTTATAGGGCAAGTGGTAAATGTGAGAGAGCCAGACAATGTCTGAGCAGCACATTCAGGTACTCCAAGCATGCAGGCCTACTGCATTCAAATAGTTAACAAATTTACATCAATGGTTTGTTTTTCAATGTTTCTTTTTCTCTGCATTGCAGGCCTTGAGTATTCACTGTGGAAAGCTTGCCTGAATAATTTTATGGTTGCAACCTTGAACATACATTAACAATATTCATGTTCACATGTTCAGTATGTTGCCACAGTAAGCTGATATATTTTCTTTTAAGAGTACCATCTTTATATGTTGTATAATTTATGTGTGGGGTTCATTTTATGACAAGAGAACAGGAGTAGTTTTGTGCTTTTCTTGTAACTTAGTGGTTGGTGAGGACATGTATATTATAAATGCAAACACATAAGGAATTCAACCACAAAAAATACAATAAGTGAAGATAGGGTTTGGAATTGGATTAATCCTCAACCTGTAAACCTGGGACCAGATTTTGGTTCCCAGATGGAAAACCCTTGCATGTCTGCAAGGTTTTTCTGCATGTGCCATATTTTTGACTGTGAAGCCCTTTGTGACTGGCTCTGTGATTTATGATAGTTTGCGGCCATTTTTTGGCACAGCTGCTCTAAAATGTTACACCTGTTTGCATCAAGTGTAACATCCTCCACAGCTGTGCCTGCCACCTTCGTGGCAATTAAGATGTGGTACCAGTGCAGAGTTTTTTTCTGCTCCAGCAAATGCAGAGTGGGACTTGATCCCAAAACAGGTTGAAAATCTGGTCCCCCATCTTTACCGATTCCCTTCAATTAGCAAGCTACTGCAGCCCTGATCTTTGCAGGATAAACACACAAAATGCAGCACTTAACAGTACTCACTTGGAGTCCATTCTTCTAAGAATTTTCAACAAATTGAGTATACCATTTTATTAAATAAGTAACATGATGCTGAAAAATGGTAAAAGGAGGGCTCATGCTAATCTCAAACTGTTGTGGTATTCAGTTCTTCGAGCAATTGCAGAACTGACAGCATTGATTGATATAGAGATGGCAATGGACAAGATTACACTACTCAAATAAAGGCTATTAAGAAACAGGGCTGGTATTTACTATTTGTTCTAGCCAGTAATTGCTGGGCTTTGATTTCCAATAGGAGTGCCCTGACCCAACTTCATTTTCCCCTATTGTCGTTGATCGGTACTGCCCTCAGCTCTCCACTTTGGCTGCTCTGCCATCAGAGTCGTAATTGAGTCTTGCGCTATGATAAATACCAAAGAGTCTATTGCTGTATTTCATCAAATGCACAAGCACTATATTGATAGACTATCTGATATTTATCTAAAGTGTGAGACTCATTTATGATTCTGACGGTGGCCAAAGAAGAGTTAAGTGGAGGGTAATACTGATCACCATCAGTAGGGGTAAAATGAAGTGTGAGTGTGTGTGTGTGTGTGTGTGTGTGTGGAGGGGCACTGCTACTGGAAATCTATGCCCAGCAATAATTTATTAGAATAAATAATCAGTAAATACCATTCTGGTACTGATTTTTTCTTTTAGATGGAGACAGTTATGTGAGGCACTGTGAAACCCTCAAAATGTTAAATGTAATGGACTTGATTGAACAGTAACTGTATACAGAAACATAGAAACATAAAAAACTGATGGCAGATAAGGACTTCCAAGTCCATCAAGTATGCCAATAGTCCCTACCTTTAATTAGCTGCAACTGACCCTACTTGATCACCAACTACTACCTCTCCTTCCCCCTTCTAGGGTTCCCTTATGCCTACACCATGCATGTTTAATCCCCCTCCACTGTGCTTGCTCCCACCACCTCTTGGGGGAGGCCATTCCTAGCATCCCCTACCCTTTCCGTGAAAGGTACTTTCTTTTTTTTTTTTCAATTCTAACTTTATTAACAAGTTTTCCACAGTACAGGGGACAGAATTAGTGATTCGTTCACAACACCGTGAAAGGTACTTTCTAATGTTGCCCCTTAGTCTGCCCCCTTCCAGTCTCTTGTCATGCCCTTTTGTTGTTTTAGCGCAGCTTCTCTTCTGAAAGATGCTGCTCCCCTTTACCTTATTAATCCCCTTGGGATACTTGAAGGTCTGTCTTATGTCACCCCTTTCCCTCATCTCCGCCAGGGTATACATATTGAGTTCTTCTGATCTCTCCTCATGTGACCTATGGTGCAACCTCCACATAATTTTTGCTGCCCTTCTTTAAATTGCCTCCATCCTGTCTATGTCCTTCTGGGGATGCTGATTCCAGAACTGGATGTAGTATTCCAAATGAGGTCTCTCCAATGACTCTTACAGTGGCATTATGACCTCTAGTCTTCTGCTGGTAATACCTCTCCCTAGGCACCCCAGCATTCCATTGGCTCTCCCTACTACCTTGGCACATTGTTTGGCTACCTTTAGGTCATCAGATATGATGACCCCCAGATCTCTTTCCTGTTTTACAGGCCTTTGCAATTTCTTTAAGAAAAGGTACAGATTAAGTCGGTAAGTGGGCTAGTCATTAATGCTTAATAAAGTTAAGGGGCAGGACAGAACTGGAACAAAGTGGGATAGGAACGGTTTTAGGGGTATCACAAATACAGCACTTAATAGAACCTACTTGGAGTCCATTCTGCTATTTAATACAAATTTTCAACAAATTCAACATCCCATTTTATTAAGTAAATAATATGACACTGGTAAATGGTAAAAAAAAAAAATTGGAGACATACAGTATTGGAAAATATTTATTAATTTAATTCCACACAACAACCCACTAGATGCTATTGCTTCTTCTTCTATGTGTATGAATCAGAGTGTATGTGGGTGTGTGTGTGTGTGGGGGGGGTGATGGAATTAGGAACGTTGATAAAAATGCAGGCATTAATAGTCATAAAACATAACACACAACTTCAGAGACAAGAAAAGGAGAACATTTATGCAGTGGCCCAAAAAATATAAAATTAATTCCACGCAACCTCTCAGAAAACACAGGTGACAGGATTTTGCTGAAGTGCTACTGAAAGATTGAAGCAACTGACCATGTTAGGGGCTCATGCTCAGTCTAAACACTGGCATCACACAGCACAACTCAACACATCTTTTGATTCCATGCCTCATTAACAGCTGCACTGTACCCAGGAAAGTGATTTCAGTTTGTAGTCAATTGTGGCCATATTGTAAATATCTATTCAAACTTGGCTGTAACTGTAGCTTGCAGGCAATTAAAGGGAAACAGTATACATGGTCAGTAACCAAAATATAAACAAGGAGACAAACTAGTAAGAGACAGAAACTTCTGCAACAGATTGGTCCATTCATCTATTCAACAAACCCAAACCAAAACCTGGATACATGGAGAGGGAGAGGTGAGAGAGAGAGAGAGAGAGCGCCAAGTGGACTTTTTTCCTTTGTATCCATAAAGAATCCTGTAACTAAAATGCCACAGGGGAGGAGGGAGAGAGAAAGAGAGAGGGTGGAAGCAGACTTTGTTTTGTGTAGTGATTAAGACTAGCTGAATTGCAATGATTGAAGCTAGAAGTGAACCAGAAGTGACTGTGGAAGCAACAAAATAGTGTGTGGCAAAGGGGAGGGGAGAGACAAAGAAATAGTACTGTGATTGCTGGAGAGGACCACATGTGCTTGAATTCCACTAGTGGAAGGATGAAAGGAGATAGTCTAGGTATCCTGTCACGTGCTTCCAGATCCCCTTTTCTCTACTACATAATTGCAGCTGTAAAAAGAGAAATACAGCAGTGTGGTTAACCGGTTAGAGTACAGAACTGCAGCTAAGACACCATACAAAATCTTAGCTCTGCCACTGATTTCCTGTATGTGCTTAAACAAATTACAGTACTTTCATTCCATGGACTTTATTCCTCCCGGAAGTAAAATGAACTATACTCCAGCTGGACTCCACAGCTATGTGTCACCATAGTTTGGCTATCCTGGTTAAGTAAATTGTGAAGTGGAAACTTCCAGTCTGACCAGTTAGATAGTAGACTGTACTAGTCATAGGCTTTTTTGCATTTCACAAAGCTCATTTTCACAAAAGCAAACGTTTATTACGAAATAGTGCAATAGATGACTGAATAACCAGGTTACATCACTCAGTCTGCTACTACTCAAAATGCCCACACAAGTATCCATACCTCTTGCAAAGGGCAAAAGACTTGTACAATATTCCCTCATGTGGGCAGGGGCACCACAGCTTACCCACCCAAGACTAAAAATTAGCCTGAAGCAGCACAGTCATCACCAGCATACTGATACTACAGCCTACTGTACAGTGGCGTGAAAAAGTATTTGCCCCCTTCCTGATTTTCCCTATTATTGCATATTTGTCACACTGGATGTTTTCAGGTCTTTAGACAAAATGTAATATTAGATAAAGGGAACCTGAGTGAACAAATAACACTTGTTTGTTTTTACTTATTTCATTTATTTAATGAAAAAAGTTAACCAACACCAACTGGCACTGTGTGAAAAGTAATTGCCCCCTAATTAAATCAACCCAATTAAAGGGATAATTAGAGTCAGCTGATTGAACACAGCCAGGCTTGATTACAGCCAGCCCTGCTCAATATAAACCTCACTTATTTTGACCCTTACCATCAGAGTCACGTTGCCAGCACAAAGATTCAACAAGCACATTATGCCACGATCAAAGGAAGTTCCTGAAAAGATCAGAAAAAAGTTGTTGCTATCTATCAGTCTGGAAAGGGTTACAAAGCTATTCCTAAGGCTCTGGGACTCCATGAACCACAGTGAGAGACATAATCCCCAAATAGAGAACATTTGGAACAGTAGTGAATCTTCCCAGGAGTGGGCGGCTCACAAAATTACTCCAAGGGTGCAGCGAAATCATCCAGGAAGTCTCAAAGGATCCTAAAACAACATCCAAAGAACTGCAGGCTTCTCTTGCCTCAGCTAAGGTCAGTGTTCATGACTCACAATCAGAAAGAGACTTGGCAAAAATGGGCTTCATGGGAAAGTAGCAAGGTGGAAACCACAACCAAGAAGAACATAAATGCTCATCTCTCATTTGCCAAGAAGCACCTGGATGATCCACAAGCCTTTTGGGAAAATGTTCTATGGACAGATGAGTCCAAAGTGGAACTTTTGGATGACATGGATCCCATAATGTCTGGCGAAAGCATACACAGCATTCCACAGTAAGAACATCATACCAACAGTCAAACATGGTGGTGGTAGTGTGATGGTGGGATGCTTTGCTGTCTCAGGACCTGGATGACTTGCCATAATTGTAGGAACCATGAATTCTGCTCTGTACCAGAAAATTCTTAAGGAGAATGTCCGGTCATCCGTCCGTCAGCTGAAGCTGAAGCGTAGTTGGGTCATGCAGCAAGACAATGATCCAAAACAGAAAAGCAAGTCCACATCAGAATGGCTGAAAAGAAGTAAAATTAAAGTTTTGGAGTGGCCTAGTCAAAGTCCAGACCTAAACCCAATAGAGGTGCGTGGCAGGACCTGAAACAAGCAGTTCATGCTCAAAACCTACCAATGTTACTGAATTAAAGCAGTTCTGCGAGGAAGAGTGGCTACAATTCCTCCACAGCGATGTGAAAGACTGATATTGAATTATAGGAGCGTTTGGTTGCAGTCATTGCAGCTAAAGGTATGTGAACCAGTTATTAAGTGTAAGGGGGCCATTACTTTTTCACACAGTGCCAGTTGATGTTGGTTAACTTTTTTCATCAAATAAATGAAATAAGTTAAAAAAAACAAGTGTTATTTGTTCACTCAGGTTCCCTTTATCTAATATAACATTTTGTCTAAAGACCTGAAAACATCCAGTATGCCAAATATGCAATAACAGAGAAAATCAGGAAGGGGGCAAATACTTTTTCACGCCACTGTATATGATAGAAGGAGGGTTTTTCTTTCATATATCATCCACATATAAAGTGAATCATGGAATTATTTCCTTTATGGAAAACATCATGGAGGTAAAGGGGTTTGTCACAAAATGAATAGCAACCTAATCTGGCTCTGATGTCATCATTATAACAAAACAATCTTATTTTACATTGAAATGCACTGTTCTGCAAAATATAATGACTCACTGAAGGTTAATGTTTAGTTTATATTAGCCTCTCATGTGTTTTGCATTGGCATCACTTGGGTCTCGCTATTGCACCCTCTGTTATTTTCAGTTTTCAAAAACACAGATATGCTGATGATATGAACATACGAATACTGCCAGCAGATACAGGCTATACGGTCTATCGAGTCTGCCTGAGTGTGCAGCTATCAGTCCATTACACTGCAGCTGCCCCTCCCTTCCCTTCCCACCTATCTGAATTCAGCCCCTTGCTTGCTGACACCCATCCCTCCAGTGTCCTCTTGGTGATCCTCCCCGACCTTGTCCCATCCCCTCTTAAAACTGCCCACCAACTTTAATGATACCACCTCCTCCGGTAGTGTGTTCCACCCTGTTACCACTCTTTCTTTAAAGTGGTGTCTTCTCATCTCCCTCCTCAATCTACCACCTCTGATTTCAGACTGTGCCACCAGTGTGTCTCCCTCCCTTCCTTCAGTCTAAATATCCTCTGTTCCAGCCTTATTTAAGCCTTTCATATATTAGAATGTCTCTGTTATGTCCCCACTTTCCCTCCATTCCTTCAGGAAGTACATGTTGAGCTCCCTCAGTCTCTCTTCATAGGGTTTGTCCTCCAATCCTAGGATCATCCTGATAGCTCTACACTGGACCACCTCCAGCAATTTGACATCTTTCTTTAGGTAGGGGCACCAGATCTTTATGCAATATTCCAGGTGCAGCATCACCAACAACCTGTACAGTGGCAAGATAACCTCCCCCCGTTTGGAGGTGATTCCTCTGGCAATACACCCCAGCATCTTATTTGCTTTAGCTGCTGCTTTTCTGCACTGTGCTGAGTGGTTCATTTGCCCTGTTATTAACTCCTTGAGATCCTTCTCTTCCTCTGTAGTGGACAACTGTACCTCCCCCAGCTGATAACAATTCCTTGGTTTCCTTTCTCCCAAGTGCATAACTTTGCACTTTTTTGCATTGAACCCCAACTGCCATGTGTCTGACCAGTGCTCAAGTATGGTCACATCACTCTATAGCCCTTGCAACCCCTCTGTATTGCCCACTACCATTGTGTACTACATCGGAAAATATCTGTCCAGCGTTCAATCCCATTTGCAATATGACCTTCTCAAAGTCCAGAACTTTCTGTATCAAGACCAACTAGTTCTTAATTCAAACAAAACTTGAGCAATGATTTTTGGGTCCCAAGACTCTCTTACAGAAGAATCCTGGGAACTTACCCTGTCTACTCTGGACAGTGCTGTCTTGTCTGTGGTAAATCTTATCAATATATGAGAGTCTGGCAAGACCTATGTTTAAAATGGGATGCACATATCAATAAATTAATTGGCAAAATCCAACCAAGAATAGGCTTTCTTTCTAAAAGTTAAAACTGTGGCCAGGATATTCAAAGGAGATGTGCCCTGTGCAACTGAGGTGCACTGGTGCATCTCCAAAATGTGCTTCTGGTCAATATTCAACAGTGGTTGATGCACCGCGCAAATCCAGATGCACTGCAGCGCAAAGATAATGTATGCAGTGCATCCGGAGGGGGCATTCCCCTGCTTATGCAGCACATCTCCATACTCAGCCAAGATGTGCGGCGCAGCTGCCCGCACATCTTGGAGATGTGCCATGCAAAGATGGGCATGGAAAAAACATGCCTAAGTCATAGCCACCCACAGGCAGGCTGCTGTATTGCACAGAGCAACACAACAGCCCAGCCCCTGGGTGGCTACCCCCCCAAGCCCCGATCATAAATGACAGGTATAACCCAACACATCCCTGGTAGCTTAGTGTCCCCCCTTCCATCCCCAATCATGCCATGCAATAAAAATAAACTCCAATCCCTGCTAGTCTAGTGGCCACCCTCCCATCCCCACTCCTGTAATAAAAGAAAACCTTTCCCTCCACCCTGGTTGTCCAGTGGTACCCCTCTCCCTTCCCTGAACCCCGTCTATATTATAGATCCAAACTGCAATACCCTGGTAGTCTAGTGGTACCCCTCCCTTCCCCAAATCCCATCCGTGTTGTAAATACATATCGAAACACCCACTTGTAGCATAAAACACACAACCCCACATTGCCCTGGTAGTCCAGTGGATCCCCCCCACCTTGCTTCCCCCGTCCCAGCATGGCCACTGTAGTCAGCGGGCAGCAAAACCCACCTGCACACCTCCATGGCTGCCTGCCAACTGTGCTGTCACTGAATGACTGCACGCAGTAACACTACAATAACATTGGTCAACACTGTTGATCATACTGGGCTGTAGTTTTCAGCTTTCATTCACAATTGTGAATGAAAGCTTATAGTACACTGTAAGCCCATTGGTTGACAGCGTCAACCAATGTTATTGTAGTGTTTACTGTAAGCTGTCATTCAGTGACAACACAGTTGGTGGGCAGCTGTGTAGGTATGTGGATGGGTTTTGCTGCCCACCGACTACAGTGGCCTTGCTGGGATGGGGGGAGTGGGATGGGGTATGGGTACCTCAGTGGGTGGAATGTCCACTGGACAACCAGGGCAATGCGGGGTTGTATGTTTTATGCTACGAGCAAGTGTTTCGTTATGTATTTACAATATGGATGGGGTTCGGGGAAGGGAGGGAGGTACCACTAGACTACTAGGGTGTTGTGGTTTGGATCTACAATACGGATGGGGTTTGGGGAAGGGAGGGGGTACCACTGGACTACCAGGGTGGAGGGAACATTTTTTTTATTACAGGAGAGGGGACAGGAGGAGGGCCACTAGACTACCAGGGATTGGGGTTTATTTTCATTGCATTGCATGATCGGGGATGGGGGGGCCACTAGACTACTGGGAGGGTGGTTTGCTGTGTTTACTGCGGCACTTGCAGTGCAGCCAGCACAGTCTGCTGGGTGCATCCCTGCCCCAGATGTGCAAATGGGGCTGTAATGACATGCAAATGACCCCATTTGCACCTTGCATGCATAATGGCCCCATTTGCATGTCGCAGTCTGAATATCTGGAATTTGCACCTTGCGTATCCTGCAGATGCACTGTGCATCCCCATTCCAGGTATTCAGACTGCACAGGGGGATGCACTGGTGCATGTTCGGTGGCCCCCATTTGAGCTGCCTGCAACTTTTGCTATATTCAGATGGGATGCGTGATTGCGCATCTCATTTGAATATAGCAATGTTGCACTCCGGCACAACTCAGTTGCACGGCACAGGCTCTTGAGCCCATTCTGGGTGCAGTTTGAAAATACTGGCCTTCCAGCATAACGAAACCAGACTGAAACTTGTACACAATTATTCTATATTTGTTTCTCTATGGAGGCATGTTGTTTGGGAAAATTGCTAAGGTGTTTCTAAACAAACTTGACAATTATTTGACATATTCTGTGTTGTCCACTCCACGTAATACTCATCAGTGCAATCTATCAAGAGCTTAAGTAGATTTCCCTGTCTGATATGAGCCACAATAATCTGTTGCTGCTTGTCCTTGGATATGTAAAAATTGCTGCCCCACTACACATCTATATTTTATTTTTGTAATTATGACTATTGAACTGCAACTTTGTCATTTCACACATGTTCTTGGATACCGTTGTAAATGAGACTGGCTCAATAGTTTCCATTTTTTTAGCAAAAACTACAAATTACTGGTTTCATGAAAAGAACTGCATTGTAAGTTGTCCATAAGAAGACAATAATTGAAAACACAGTTTTTCACGTCAGTCTTTATTCAAGTACAAGTAGGTAAGGATCATTAAAGATATAAAATTAATTTTAGTAAATAGGAACATAAACTACTACTGCCAATTTGCACAATTATTCTGTCCCCCTTTAAAAGATTTCAACATTTAAATATGTGTATATTCATTTTTCACTCATGTGAATATATGCCATTTTTATGATATTTGTACTGTTGTCACAGTTTTTACTAACCTTCTGAAAAAAACTGAATCCTCTTCTTCCTCAGTTGCCCTATTCTGCTCCCTTCTACATACCTACCAGCTATGAGAACCACTCACCTTCACTTTATTTTGTTTTCCCCTATAGCTTACCCCCATGACAGGGCCTTTGGGGGCACCCCCTCTTCTAGAGCATTATTCAGTGTGGCCTGTTTGTGAAGGCAGTGGCCAGAGAGTGCCAGAGCCATCATTCTATGGCCAACATGTTTTTTCCTCCTGTTTTCACCTAGCCCACCTTCACAGATACTAGCACCAGTGGCTTCAAGTGCACACAAAATGGCATGCTAACATGAGGCCAGCAAGAATTATTCCACCACCCACAATAAGTCTTCACTGTAATTCTGTACCATGTGCCACTATGGACACACACATCAGGCTAACCCAACTATCTAAGTAAGTAATAATACTTGACAGGGTGGATGGCATTTATACCCACCTGCCCAGGGGTATAGTGAGGCCTGGCATTGCAAGCAGAGGACCTTGTGACCCCTGGAATGGTTTGTAGATTCCCTTACCACCCACCCTGGAGGGTATTCTTGTGCTTAGAAAATGAGATATTGGTGACATTTTTAATAACATATTTAAAAAAATGAAAAAAAGTTAAAAATGAGTAAAAATCAATTGAAAATATATTTTTTGTAAAGTACTTTATCTACTGGCATACTTGCCAGTAAAGGGCATCGTTGTGCATGAGAGACATTTTTTTCTAAATATGGACACTTTTACTTTGCAGGGTCTTCATCCCCAACCACTGCAGTGTCTCCTCCCACCACTGCCTGCGTTTTACAATTACTGAGTGGTAAGAACCATTGATCAGGAACAGACAAGGACTGTATTCAAATTTTAAATTAAAGGATCATGGTTGTCAGTGAGTGCACTGCCTTTGGGAATGAGCATAACAGCAAAGGAGCACACTGTACGATTGTCAGTGAGCACTGCTGACTTTGGGCAATGAGCAAGGATGCATAAGACTGGGAGTGACCATGGGCTGGATTCACAAAGCTTTCTGAAGGTGCAAAACCTTCCCTAAGTCCCCAAATGTGCCGTAGCTATGGAAACAAAGGGAATTTGCACTGAGTGCTATTCACGAAACCCTCTGCAGCTGCAGAAAACAACACTAAGGACTGTGGAAAAAAGTGCAGCTGTGGAAGTCCCTGAGGAAAAAAGGTGTGAGATAAGTAAGGCACAGCCCCTGAAAGGCTATTCACAACCATTTTTTTTGCGCAGTTGCAGAAAAAATGTTACACACAGTGGAATGAGGTGTAACTCTCCCTCAGCAAACTGCAGTAGTGCCCCAGCAACTGGGATCAATTAAGGTGGAGGTGAGGCACAGGTAATAGCATCCCAGATAGTATAGCAGTGGCTGATGTTACAGCAACAAAACCACACATTGCCATGATATGGCAACAGGCAGCAACCACCAGGCACAGTGCAGCCCATGGCGGAGCCCCACAGGCAGTAGAGCCTGGCCAGCCTGCAGTGAGTGCTACCCCTGCAGGCAACAGGAACACCCCAGGGAGGGAGGACCAGCAGTGACAGTTGGCCACTGTGGTGCCATGGTATTGCTGGTACCTGTGGTGCTGCAGTGGTCCCAGTTGAAGGACTAGTTGCTGGTCTCTTTGTGGGTGATTTCAGCTTCATTCTATGGCAGCCCTGTTAAAGTCTGCTATTCCAGCTAACTAAGTTCACTGTTGCTGTGCCTTCTAAGCTATTTCTGCAGCTGTGGATCCACAGTTGCAGATTTTCAGCACGTGCGCAATTTCCGCAGCTGCCGAATTTCTACAAAATTCCGCACCTGCTCAATATTTCTTTACGAATATCATGCAACTGCGTTTCCACAGTGCTATAGGCCTTTTTCCCACAGCTGTGGGATTTTTGGCTTTGTGAATCCTGCCCCATACCTTTGTACCTGATGGTAGAGCAGCTAATGTGGGAGAGTAAAAGCGCACTGTTGCTTATGTTTACTTTAGTTTGTCTTTTTTAAGTTTCTGATTTACAGCATGCAAACCAATCAGGTCAGTAAAGGAGCATGAGAGGGGAGCGTTTCTCACTTACTAAGCAAGACAAAACAAAAATGGCACATAATTCAAATATGAGCATTTGATTTGAGCTCACTGGTATTTTTTTTATAAATAGGCAGGCACATGGACGAGTTATTTACCGGCCTCTGTTGCCTGATTCCTGTGCAGGCCATTTGTGCTGAGAGCCACTCAGGAAGCAGACTTTCCCCAAAACCATTTTCTAGTGGAGAAGTTGGGAGCAACTGGGTGGACACTACCACATATCTGTACCAGCCCGCAGCGGATTGGGGAGTGAACTTGTGTCATCAGACTTGAAAGCCTTTGCCCAGCTCACATTTTTATAAAGTTTGTCAGAATCTTGACATTTAATATTTCAAGCTGAGTGTTGAATAGTTATACTATTTATAATTTATGTAAAACCCTTGTGGATGTCTATATCAAGCAATGACATTTTTTTCACTACTGTCATATTATTTAATTTTTGTTGTTTAGTTTGCTTTACCAAGAAGGTGGACAGGATCAAAATAACCCTTGTCAGACACACCTGGTGATAGGAGGTAAACAGAAAGAATAAAATCATTACAATATGATACAATTATAATATGAACATACGAAATTTGCCAGCAGATAAAGGCCTAGAGGTCTATCAAGTCTGCTCTAATGTGCAGCTAGCATGCCTTATTCCGCAGCTGCCCCTTCCTTCCACCCTTCCCCTTCATTGACCCTTTCCCTTGTCCTGTTCCATCCCCTTTTGAAGCAGTCCACTGTTCTACTGGATACCACTTCTGCAGGTAACACATTCCACCCAGCCACCACCCTCCCACCCAGCCACCACCCTCTTTACACATTATGATTACACTTTACACATTATGATTAAAATCTATTACATTCTGTGATAGACAGCAGATATTTCTTTAAAAAGTGTTTACAAATACCACTTCCTCATTTTAAATCCATTATGCAAGAACATTGATTTACCACAACAAGTTCACAGTAAACTATTTGCTTGATTACACTTTTCCTGGTACTTTTTGTAGATGGTTCCAAAAAAATATACTGTACTGCTTTTACAAACTGGAGGAACTGTGTCTTTTAGATTTAATGGTTGTTCTTGTCATTTTTGAAATTTTTTGTATTGTAGATACCAGTGCTCTTAATTGACAGGTTCATACATATACAGCTTTTGAAATAAATCGTACATTGCATGCTCAACTAAGAAGTCCTCTGTCTGATATGGATCACTATTGCTCATGTTTAATTGTTCTTGACCAGTGTCCTTCCAGCTCTGCAGATCTCCTTGGATGGCATCTGTAATCCAAGTTACTGTATTTCTTTAATGAGCTGCCAAGGCCTCAGGCAACATTTTGAAGAACATGTTAAATCATTAACCTCACCTGTGAAGAACAAACTGATTCTGACACTAGGTAAGAACTATGATATCATATAGCATAGAGTAATAGTGTATGAGAGAGTGCTGTTGTGTATAGAAATCGATGACTGTAATCAGGCTGTTGTGCGTTAGTAGTGACGTCAAACTTCTGTTGTGCTTCGCTGAAAGATGTCACTACTAACACACAACAACATCGAATCAGTGCTCACACTGAAGTCTCCTCAGTCATGCCGACCGTTGCCAGAGCTGTCGCCTAGTAAGCAGACCTCCGAGTGGATGCCCTGAAAACAGCAACAGATAAGACCATTTTATGTGTGTCTCTCTCTAGGCTACTTGTTTATTTAAAGAAAAAAAAAAAGCATTCTTGCTAATCGCGATGCCGCTGTATGTGAGTGCCTTCTCATACACTATAAAAGATTGTGTATGAGCAGGCATACACAGACAAGGGTATGCTTGAAATCTCGAGGTTTCCTTGGTGACAGTAGACCTCTCGAGCTGTGCTGTCGAGGTCTACTGTCACCAAGGAAACCTCTCGATGCAAGCATACCCTTGTTGTGTATGCCTGCTCATACACAGTCCTCTATAAGCTTAAATGCTCTACATGTCATCTCAGTACTCACAAGGTGCCCAAGACAGCTTGTTCTTCACAGTTTAGAGTTTGTGTATTTTTATAACAGAAAATGTTCTCGTTTCCAAACTACAACTTTTTTGTTTGTCATTTTTTTGCAGTTTTACAACAGCACCAGAGAGAGCAGTGATAAGAGATCTTACAAGTGATAAGTGATTTTCGCAGCCCCGAGAATTGCCACAGCTGTGGGAAACATCTGGCACAAGTGGGTCTCCACTCATAGAGCCACACTTTCTCCCACAGCTGTGGTATCCTCAAAGGTTGAGCTGCTTTAGGGAAAGGGAAAGGGAAAGGGGAAATTGTTTAACCAGGAAAGGCACACTAAGCCAGAGTTTGTTTCCAGGTGCGACCTGGGAGCACAAGGAAGTTAAGTGACTTGCTCAGGGTCACACAGTATGCAAGTGGAAGCTGTGGGATTCAAACCCAGGTCTGGTCTGCTGGATGTCACCAGATTTGCAGCTCAGGGCCATAGACCACTACACTATACTGCCTCCCTTTTACAACCAGCTCCACCATTTACAGCAGCTTGTGGCTATTTCTTTGGTGCAGATGTACTGAAATGTTATGCCTAGTGGGACCAGGTGTAATATCCTCCACAGCTGCACAGGCTGAAAATACGAAAGTCAGCAGGTGCAGGAGTTTCATCCTGTGGCTGTGGCTGTGGCATGGGACTTCGTTCCCATGTATTTTGAAAATCTTGTCAGGTATTTTTAAATATTTGTGGTTTGTTTTCAGTATCCTAGTGTTACACGGTCACGCAACTAATTGTGCTCAATATATTCCTAATTGTTCATCACATTCCAAGTTCTTTTTCACAAATCTATGTGAAGAACAAGTTTAGAAGCACAGGTGACATGATAAAATCATCTATCATATAACATTTAGACATAATTCATTAGGTATGTCATATCACTTCTTGAGATTTCTCCATCTCATTGTTTATTACTGAAAAACTTTCATGAACATATAATCTTTATCCCTTAGAGTTCATGTGACCCAGTAGCTTATTCTCTATAATTATCTGTTATGCCATCACAGTCTTTTGCCATAGGAATTATTGTGGTGTCACAAGCAAAGTATTAAGGGCTGGATATTCAAAAGGGTTGCGCAATGTGCAATAGGGTTGCACCAGCGCAAGTCAGAAAATGCGCCATTCCGCGATATTGAGCAGGAGGCAGTTGCGCCACTGAAAACATGCTGAGCAACAGCACAATGATAATGAAGACATGCACAACCGAAGGGGGTGGAACCATGCATAAAGTGCGCAAGTGCAATGTTCCAAGACTTGCGCAATGTGCAACAGTGGAGCAGGCGGAAGTTGCGCCATAGTGGAAATGAGCCAAAATAAAAAGGAGCAAGGAAGAGGTGCAAGAACGCTACAGGGAAGCCACATGAGGCAGGGAGTGAGACAGAGCAAGAGGGACAAAGAGGGCAGGCCAGGGAAACAAGAGGACAGAATAGGGGCAAGGGAAGGTGTGTGGGGCCACACTGAGCAGAGGCCAGTAGGTGTGTCGGTGCAGTGGAGGTAGCAGTCAGGACAGCGGGGGGGAACACAGCAACAACAGCCGAGGGGGGGGAGCACAAGCCAGGGACATGGACAGTGCCACCTTCCACATGGAAGCCGTAATGAGGGGGGTGAGAAGGCATGCTGCAGGGGGACATGGCCGTGGAAGGGCCCATTGGCCATACGCCCCCATCAGGCAGTACCGAACCCGCACCAGCTGTGAGCTGTACTCAGATGTCAAGATTGTGGGCCGGTACCACCTGAACAAGGCAATACTGAGGCGGCTCTATGAGCTGTGCAGTGATGTGATGCAGGCACCCACACGACGGAGTCATGCTCTGTCAGTGGAGACAAAGGTAACAGCCTGCATGTGCTTGCTCACCACGGGTACCTTCCAGAGACCAACAGGGGACACCACAGGCATAACACAGTCGGCCACGTCATGCATCCTCACCCAATTCCTCAGCGCACTGCTGCCACATGCTGCAGAGTACATCCATTTCCCCAGCACCATGGCGGAGTGCACAGCAAACATACAGGAGTTCCACAGGGTAGCACGTATGCCTGGCATGCTAGGGGCGATAGACTGCACCCATGTGGCCATTCGAACACCACCTGGCCCCGATGGGGCCACCTATATGAACCGGAAGGGATATGCCAGTGTCAACTGCCAGGTGGTGTGTGATGCCAGTGGGTGCATCATCAATGTCTGTGCCACGCACCCTGGGGGAGCACATGATTCATTCATATGGTACCAGTTGGCACTGTGCCATCGATTCAAGAGTGGGGACATCCCCATAGGACATCTAGTGGGTAAGTATGCATGTAGAACTGTCAAATCGTGGGTGGGGGGGGTAAGCCACAGGTGCCATGGGTGTGGCACACAGGGTTTGGGGCAGTCTGAGCCTGAACAAGACACTAACCTCCACTATCTCCACACAGGTGACAGTGGATACCCACTCCGTCCCTGGCTGCTCACACCCTACCGGTGGCCCACGACCCCATCGCAGCAACGATTCAATAAGGCACATGACACCACACACAACATCATTGAGTGGGTGTTTGGGATGCTGAAGGCGCGTTTCCATTGCATGGACACCTCTGGCGGTGCCCTACAGTATAGCCCCTCAAAGGCCCGTGGGATATTCCTGGCCTGTTTTATCCTGCACAACATGGCCAAAGACTGTGGGATAGCCATACAGGTCGAAGAGGGGGACAGCGATGGGGATGACGGTGACGCCGGTGATGATAGGGATGGGCAGCCCCCCCTTGGACGACGGGACCCCTGACTGATCCAGCTGGCCCAGCTGCACCGGGACACCATCACAGAGGAGCACTTCACCCAACACAGGTAAGGCATGGGGCCATGTGCAACCAACAGTGGCTAGGGCACAACCCACATACACACAGGGAAACACACCAGGGGTGCATGACGGCAAGGGAAGTGGCAGGGCACAGAAGCACACACATACAACCAGGGAGGGGTGAACAGTAACACGCCACATGGACACACACACACACACACACACAATAGGCACAAAGTGCACAGGGGTCAGGTGCACAACAGAGCTGGAACACAGACACTAAAAACACACATGTCCACAGGCCACCACGTCCACTGACTGTCCATGTGCGTGTGTCAGATGCTGGGCATCTTCACACTTTGGTGTACAGCGCAATGCAGGCATCATCAGGCACACGCACCTGTGGACAGCAGTCGGGAGGGTGTGCAGGTGGTCCATGTGTCTGCGTGTAGGGCTGGGCACCCACTGGTGCACTGCCCACCAAAACACACATTGCACACAGGGCAGCACCAGACAGGGCCCACACTGGGAGACAGCTCAGTCTTGCGGCACAGTGCCATGGCCGCCTCGGATGCATGGGTGGCCCCACCGAGACCCAGCAGCACTGGCAGGCTGAGCATGGGCCTCATGAGGTGGCACTGATGGTCCACCAGGGGGTCCACTGTGCAAACACGACCGTGCCCGCACAGGGGTCTGCAGCACACCGAACATACCTGTACCAGGAGTGCTCAGGATGCCCACAGCTGAACCCGGCATCGACAGGGTGGGTGATGCACGATGTCAGGAATGGGGAGTGGATAGCATACTGCGCTTTGTGAGCAGCACAGGGGCACCTGACTGTGTGCCCAATGTGGCCACGACAGCGACCAGTGCCTGTGTCTGCCTGTCAATGGCGGCGGTCACATCCATCCACAAATGGTCAATCCGTGACAGGATCCTCTCGGTGTCCCTGCTGTGTCGCTCCTTGACCCACTCCAGAGCCACACACAGTGCCTCCACGGATGTTGCAACCCGCATCTGCTGCTGTACTGATGTCTGCAGCAGGCGGGTGTGCTCGCTCAAAGAGGTCGTCTGCCACATCGGCAACCTGTCCCTCAGGGTATGGAAGGGCCTGCTGTTCAGCACCCCTTGAGGGTGGGCGCTGCTCACCAGGACCAGGTATGGGCAAGTCCACAGGCAGTGCACATACGCCACCGCTGAACCCTGTACCCCCAGTCCCGGTGGGTGACTGCTGCTGCTGCCCCTCCGCCTGCTGTGCCCAAGGGATCAGTTGTTCCACTGCTGTGGCCGCAACAGTGCCAGTGACCTGTACAGCCACCGGTGCTGCCCCACTGGTGCTGACAGGCACAGCCTGGGACTGTGCTGATGTGCTGGCACACATGTCGGAACCAGCCAGGTCCATGGGCGTGAGCTGGCCTGCTGTGTGTCCATTCTGTGACACACACATGTCAATGTCCATACTGGTCGTTGCATCATCAATGGTGCAGGTCTGTGCCACAGCGTGCTGGTATGCTTGGACGCCAGACCGCAGAGACATAGGAAGGGCACCCCCCACACCTGTCTCAATGACATCAGTGTTGGCAGCCAGGCGTGCACACTGGTGCAATGCAAGCCGGCTACCTGCGGAGGTGGATGGTCCCTCCTCCAACTCTATATGGCTTTCCGCAGTGGACTGGCCCTCCACCGCTGACCCCTGCAGACGCACAGGATCTGTAACAGAAAATAAGGACACGTTAGTGCATGTGATCTACCTTCCCCTCCCCCCAAGACCATGACGTACCATGCAGTGATGGGCTACCACCTGTCTGGAAGCCACCTCCTGGAATGCCCTCAATGGCGCTGTGCTGCATGCTTGCAGCGAACCTGTCCTCTGCTGGAGTCAGCTGCACCACCTCCGGCTGGCCTCTGCCTGTTGCAGCACATGCCACCCTGATGGCTGCCACCTTCTCCATCACCCTCCTCCTGTCGGTGCCCATCTTCTTTTTACACTCCTGCACAGAGCGCTGGTGGCTGCCGTGCAGGTTGATGGCATGTGCCACACCCTCCCATGCAGCAGCATGGGCCTGAGGGGGTGCCCCGCCGTCCACGAAGAAGTGGCTCCGCATCCAGGTAGGCCACGAAGAGTGCCTCTGTCTCAGCCTTAGTAAAGTCAGGCCTCCTCTTCCACCCACCATCATCCTCCTCACCCAGTCCTCGCTCGGTCATTTCACAGCCTGTATGGGTGAGAGTGGTCACCTGTGACTGTGCAGTACAAAGCAATTCCCTGAGACCACAGTCCAGAACATCACACAGCATGCAACTCACCTATAAACTGCAGTAACCGAATATGGCCACTGCAGAACAGTGTCGCATTTTTATAGCGCAATCCATGCAAATTAGGTGTGGCACAACTTTAATGAGATGCAAATCACGTTGCTGCGCCATTGAATGGCTGATCAGATGATTTGCATATGACGGCTGAATATTGCGCTGTTGCGCTTTGCAAAATTGTGTTGTACGTGCTGAGCCAAAGGCGCAGTTCTGTGGATGCTTAGTACACCGCACTGCGCATGCCCAGGTAGCTTACGCAGGCATCTGCAGCACTGATGACGTGCTGTGCGCGGTAGGCAATTCAGGGCACGGCCACCATTGTGCCAGTGGCGCTACAGCAAGGGTCACTACATGGCACTGTGGCCCAACTGCGCTATAGTTCGCTGTGGCAATGGCACACAGGCAACCAATGGCGCTAGATGCATAGACGTCTGATGCCGCTGTGTGTGGCCTTGCGCCAGAGACCCATGACCCTGTGCCTGACCTTTGGCCCCTTGGCGCCATACTTCTGGCATGGCTGCAGCTCTATCATGCTGTTTGGTAACAGTGCAATAGGGATTGGCGGCACTGTATTGACAGCACGATAAGGACTGGTGGCAATGTACTGCGCAGCACTTCCACGTGGTGTTTCCGTGCTGCAAAGCGCCATATTGCCTACTATAGCACTGGAGATGGCACGCAGGAGAGCCCCCCAATGGAGTGCCCTCGAGCTGGCCAACCTTGTGGCCATTGTGGAGCCACACTATAGCCCACTGTATGGTGAGGATCCATTGGACAGGGCCAGGACTCAGGTCTGGCTACAGGTGGCCACTGACCTGGAGGCGGCCACTGGCCACAGGAGGATGGCCGAGCAATGCAGGCACTGCTATGGGGACCTGAGAAGGAGGGAGCCAGAGATACTGGCACGTCTGCAATCGCGTGCCAGGAGGGGCGTGGTGCCTCGTCCAGGTGGGTGATCCATCTGCACACCTGTATGGTCCATATGGGTAACACTGTCTTTCGTGTCCAGCACATAGGGGAGGGATGGTCTAGGGTTGGCTGTGGCGGTGTTTACAGGGTATGTGATGGATGGATCTGGCTGGGTGGGTGGGCACACACATTGGGGCAGGGGAAATATGCTTTGGGATTGTACTGATGTGTTTCTCACCTTTTGTTTCCCACAGGCGTGGCAGAGCGGAGGAGGGCCATGGATCAGTAGCGGAGGGTGGTGGCTGCAGAGCCGGATCGTGGCGGTGAACAACCACAATGCCAGCAACAGCCTGATGAAGGTGAGTGCCATGACAACATGATTGCTATTGCATGCAGTGTGACAGGGTGGGGAGCAGGGCATGGCCACCATCCATGGACACCACTGCCATGCACGTGACATGTGACAGTCAGCGCTGTCCAGTGGCACTGCATGTCTGGGAGTGCATCAGTGGTGGTCCATGCGTGCACTGGGCACATGGCTGTGGCACTGCCTGCCCACCGCATAGCCACGTTACTGTACAGCCTTGGTTGTGCTGTGCTGGACATGGGCGGTGTGTGTGTGTGCAGTGGTACACATGGCTGTTGCTGCCTGGTTGGGCATGTCTTGTGCACATGGTCACTGTGGGTGGGTGCACACCATCACAGGAGCGGGGCACATGGCTGTATACCATTCATGATGGGTGGGCTGCAGGTGGATGGACAGTCACACCCATTGACTCTGATCCCTTGTCCTAGGTGTCCGGATACTCCTACGCATAGAGCGTTCCATGCAGCAGCTGTTACATGTGGCAGCAAAATCCCTGGCAATACTGCAGGACCTCCAGCAGCATGGGGTGAGGAGGAGACGGCGACCCCGGGACCAGCCCCAGGCAGCAGGGGAGCAGGCTGGACACCAATAGTGGAACATTACCTCTCCCCTTGGACTGACCCTCACACCCCGCCTTCCTTCTCCCAGTTGTTCACCCCTGCCCCTTACCCACCCCCACCTTGTACCTGTACCTCCTCCCCATATATGTATATATGTAAATAGATGTTGATGTTATTGTTGTTGTCGTTGTTGTTGTTCTATATTTTATAATACAGATTTTGATATGAATACTGTGGTGGTCTCTGATTTGCAGCTGGCTATAGGTGTTCAGTTGCAGTGGTGTGCATGGCATCTGGGGTGGTTCAGTCATGGGTATGTGTGTGTGTGCGTGGGGAAGTGTCTCTGGTGTGGGAGTGGCTATCAGTTGGTATCTGTGGTGTGTGTTGTTCTCTACATTGCATTGCTGTGTGCAGTGGTCCATGGTACCTGCTCTGTGTCCATTGTGCCCCTGTCAACCTGTCCTTGGCCTGTGCAGCTGACACCCTTGCATGTATGTGGCCTGCGAGGTCTGCTGCCTTGTCAGTGGTGGCTGTCCCTGTGGATCATCCACTGTGACCATCACAATGCTGGATTGCTTCCTGTCACTGGTGAGGTGCATGTTTGCCTCGGGTGACACTGTGGCCTCCACAGTTGCTGTCCCACCTCCATGCTGTGGCTTGTGTGTGTTGCAGGGGCTGTGTACCACTGTCTGTGACTTGTGATCCAGGCATATGCTGGTGGTATACAGGGCCACAGTTCATGCACAGGGTGGGTGTCACCCCTGTGCCATGGTGGACTGCAGGCTGTGTGTGCACAGTTTACATGTGCCCACACTGGGGGCTTGGTTGCCACACTACTGTGTCCCTGTGTTGGTGTCCCTGAGGGTATGGGTGTGTGTTTGCCCCTGCACTGTGTTGCATCTGGTGTGCTGCATGCTTCCACACACCACTGTGGGTGTCTGGGCTGGCTGCTGTGGCTCATGGTGGGTCGCGCTGTGACACTTGTCTACTGTGCAGGGTGCCGTATCAATGGCAGTGGTGTCAGGGGCACGCCCTTTCCCGTGTGGGGTACCTCTTGTGGCGACACATGTTCGGTCTCACAGCTGTGCCTCAGGGGGTTTGTGCGTGTTGGCACTGTGTGTGTCATTGTTGCACTGCCGTGTGCTGCCACCCACTGCTGGGTGCTCATGGTGGCTCTGGCTTGTATGGTTCTGTGGTACACGAGGTTGCAGTATGACAGGGGGGGTATGCATGAGGATTCCTGCAGTGATGGTCACTGCTCATGGGGTGTCTTGGGGTCAGGGTACAGGGTGTGCTGTGCATGGGGGGCTGCTGTACCATGGGGTGGTCCGCCCCCCTTGTGTGGCAGTCTCAGCTTGCCAGTGGGTGTGCTGGGGAAACGTGGCCCAGCTGTGCTTTGTTTGCTTGTCCCCATGGGCCGGTGGATATTCCGTCCCTCCCCCAGTTGTGCTGTGCTTGGAGTGTGGGGGTGCATTGTCAGTTCTGCAGTGTGTTCCTGTGCCCATCTGTGGCATGGGTGGTGGGCCCCTGCCTACCTCCCTGGTTGTGTAGTTCCATTGCTCTGCTGCTGGGGGGCTCCCTGCTTGCGCTATGGTGCCTCTGGGCTGCTCAGCTGGGCTGCCCTTGTTGCGCTATAGCGCATCGTATCTGCTCAGCTTCCCTTTCCTGGTTGCGCTATGGCACAGGTTGTGCGATATTCAGACGTTGGCTGGTTGCGCAATTTGGCTTGCTCCATTTTTGAATATCGCGTCTATTGCACATGTGCGCAATGGACTTGTACTTGCTCCTGCTATTGAGCACATTTTGGGCGCAGTTTGAATATCCAGCCCCAAGACTTCAGGTGGGGAATAAGCAATAGAAGCATATCAACTTTTAATAGCAGCACATCAACCTTTAATAGAAGCACATCAACTTCTAATAGAAACATATCAACTATTAATAGAAGCACATCAACTTTTAATAGAAGCACATCAATTTTAATAAAATCATATCAACTTTTAAGGAATGAAAAGCTTGTTTCCCTTCAAATGACCCCAGTAATAAATAATGGACTGGAGTAATACACCTATAATGTGAAACAAAATCTGAAGTGTTTAAATATTATGTTTTTTTTTAATTTCTCTTTGAGGTGTCTGCTGTTCTTTAAAGATCAACATTAATATTACTGGGGTGATAAATAACATCCATAGCACCTATGCAGTGTGAAAAAGTCTCCTTTCTTAGTCCCAAAATGAGTGACAGTTCCTCCATTTATCAGAGTGCATTGCCACCCCCCACACATTTTTAACTGCTTTGTAGACATACATGTCTTTGTCACAGAGAACTTTTAATTCCATGAGCAATTTTGGATCCTTTGCATCCAGTTGACTTTATGGAATTTCCCTAGAGTTCCATTTATAGTTTGTTAATTAAAAAAGGGGAGAGTCTTCTGGTCACTCACAAACATCTGATTCTTGTATGTCTGTTTAATAGTGTCCTTAATCTTTTACTATATGAAATCTAATTAAGTAGCCATTACATACAATATACAAAAAATAGGAGTTCTTCCAGAACAACTTCTAGCAAACTTTCTGAGTCAGAAAATGCCACTGTTCCAAATTAACTTAAAAAAAAAAAAAAACAGCAGTATCGTAGCTAAAAACCACAAAGCATGGCAGGATAAAATTATACCGGCAAAGAATGAATCTATTACAGTGGTAATAACAAGCTTGTATTATGCTTCCAAAATTACAATTAATTGCAAGCTATATCTGATTGAGAAGTATTTTGTTTCTAAAACTGAACATTTAAAGTACATGGCATTTTATTATTCAGAAGATGTTTAAAAGTATATATATATATAGATATAGATAACACAGAGGGTAAATTTCCATGGTTTTGTTTCCTAAAATTAAAAGGTGATGAAGCTGGCAAAAAAAAACCTTTCCGAGAATGCATTTAAGCTGCTTACAAGCTATTTGATCTGGTATGCCACCTGTTTATTACATAAATATGTTAAGAAGCAATTTATACTGCGGGGGGGGGGGTGGTAATAACATTGGATGAATTACTAAACTTCATTAGTATTGGAATGCGGCAAGTTTTGATTTGAAACAAAAACGTTTTTTATTGCTACAATTCCAGTGAGCAACTAGTCCCTAATGAAAAGAAAGAACCCACTGTAACATGCTTGTTGTGCTTTCATCATTATTAAAAAGTCTTTATGGAAATCTGTGGCATCAACACTTGACTTCTACACAAACCAGCAATCTAACCTGCAAACAAAAGTCCTCTGTGTCACACATTCTGAGATACATCTAAGCCAGTACCTTTCAGCTTTCTATGCTCAAACCAGCACAGCACTGGGTTAAAGGTATTGGTATGGTATCGCTATGGCGACAATTTTATTGCGACTGACACTACGGCAACAACAGCAACAGATTGCTGTAGTGTTGGTGCGGGACCCTGGCACTGCTTTCTGGGGGTATTGCACCCCTCCCCAAAGCAACTCATGGGGGTTGGGAGGCAAAGCCCCCCCTCAAAGAAAACGCAGTCTGAAATTACTCTTTATGCCAACCACAAATGCAGTCAACATAAATGAGTCACTGTAATTTCTGTCATGGATCCAAAGGTTTTCATACTATTTGGTCACCAATAATCATATTACAGTGTATGGTTTGGGCTTATTGTGCACAGAATTCAGGCAGCTCACAAACCTTATTGTGCACATTCTAAAGTTGCTGTTCATGTTCTAAAAACCTTGTTGTGCACATTCTAAAGTTGTTGTGCATGTTCTAAAAACCTTATTGTGCATGTTCTATAATTAACTGACTCCTGCTGTTTAGTTTCACTTGTCTGCTCACTCTACCTTAGCATTACTGTAACCACGGTTTAAAAAAAAAAGACATATCAGCCATATTTTTTTTTACCATACAATATAACAAATAAAATATGGGTGCACATACACAACTCTCCTTGTGTTTCTATCTCGGGGTTGATATACCAGCATGGACCTCTCAAGCTTTGCTCTCGAAGTCCATACTCTGGTATCTCAACTCCTTGATGGAAACATGGGCTTGTTCTGTATGGGCGCCCATACATTATTCCTTATGTTGAGGCTGGCCCATTGGCACAACGGTTGGGTTACCACTCACAATGCCAGAAACCCAGGTTCAGGAATGAGTGTGGGACATAACATTGGCTGGCCAAGGAGCAGGATCAAGCATCCCTTAGGATACTCTGCTGCTCTGGGGAGGAGATGTAGCAGCCTCCACTACTATACCACCACCACCTCAGTGACCACAGGTGGTGACATAGCTAGAGATGTTTGCTGGAGGGATGACATAGGCTAAAACTAGAGTACATGACCAAGCAAAGCATGTACATGCACTCCATAGACTCTTTGCCACCTGTGTCCTGAGTGATAGGAAAAATACATGGAGTAAAAACCTCAAGTGTGGCAATGTGATGTGTGTGCTCCAGGCCCTGTTGAATCCGATCATCCACCAAACTCCCACATTTCGTGGACCTGCATGGGGAACCTGCCCCCACCCTTCCAACAGAAAAGTGAAGCTCAAGGGGTTTGTAATAGCATCCCACACAGAGGGTGTGTATACAATTTGAGTTTTACACAGTCCCCAGGCTTTGTTTTATATAACTGCTGGGATCCATTTTTTTTTTTTTGCCACAAGCCCCATCTCATACCCACATGGAGCAGGGCATAGCCTGGACTCTGTATGGGCTGGGAGTGGAAATTGCCATCTGGCACTTTCTCTTTCTAACTACATACATTGTAGCAGCTTGTGTGGATGCATGTGGCTGTTCGGGAAATCTGCTATGTGAATGCCATTATAAGCAGCTGCTTGTAGTGGCAAATTTTAACCAGGTTTCCCTATAGGAAAAGACGGACACCAGTTATTATAGAATAATAATCTTCTTTAAGTTACATTGTCTCAAGCCTTAAATATGGCATGGAGAACAGTACTAAGTAAAGTGTTTTTGTCATAGTAAACTGAGCCTTGTTCTCATTTCTCTACCAGCACAGTATCAAGCTTTAGGCATTTGCTGATTAATAGCATTGACTGAAGGATGAAACAGATCAACAAAGTATTACCATAGTCATCATTTCATACACTTGACCTTTACCCACAGTGTTTTGATTATTTATTATCTTCCTCAGGAAGCAGAGGATTCAAAGATCACTGAAAATGAAATGAAGATTTTTTTTGCAATTCTTGTGGTGCAGTCACAGTTCTTTGCCAGTGGACTACGGTTACCAAATACTGTAAACCTTGAAATTTTCACTGTCACATAATTTTTGCTGTTTTTGCTGAAGCATTAATTATCATGAAAAAAATTAGCTTATTAATACTATCATCACTTTTCCCATTATAGTGGATAAGGCAGTATTAACTGGGGGCTGGATTTTCAAAGGGTGGCGCAGGACATGCATCAAGTCATAGTACTTTAATTCTGCCAGTATGCCAAACACTTTTGCTGCAACTATATCTGATTTTCGTAGCTTGGGCACAGTTCTGATAGTTTATGACACGGCTGCTTGCACCAAATCTAGGGTGCCAGCACCATAAAAAGGGGCCCCAGGACTGACACAAGCTAGACCACAAAAAGATGGTCTGACTTTTGACAGTTGTGGCACAGCATTGAAAATCCCATTAAACTACTGCAAGCCCAGTGTGCCTGGGTCTTGTGGCAAACTAGTGACTATCCAGCCACTTGTGTTAATTACATTTGCACAATTATGATCACATTCATGGAGTATGGTTCAGAGAGCACTAGTTCTCCTGAACTTTAACAAGTATCTGGATTAGGGAGACTGATAATTAATTTCCAGGTAAGTAAGGGTAACTAAATTGTGTAGTGGGAGAACATGGGCACACTTCCAAACATGGCAAACTTTAACAGTAGAGCAGAAAGAGTAGTGGCAGGGGAAGTAGGTGAAAAGGAGATGTGGACAGGAAAGAATGGCAGGTAGAAGAGCAGGGAACAGTAAAAAAGCACAGGAAGGGAAATACACAGAATTTAGAGTCAGTCTCTGAGGTGTCTTTGATGATGGAACTGCATCATTTGTGAACCAGAGGGGCTGAATGGTGTTGGAACGGAGTCAATACAGGCCAAATTTTCCTCCGTAATTTTTAATTGATCAGTTTGGGTTTTTTCTGTAGGTTGAAAGCAAAGTAATCTTTATTAACAAGTGTTACTACATTGGTACAGGCATTACATAACTGCTTGCACCTTATTGGTCTTCCAAGCAGCCAGAGACGTTATGAATGTGCCAAGCATCATCTCAAGCTTTGAGCCTTGTAATTAGTTTAACAAAGAGCAAAGGGAGGTGGATACCTTTTAGTCTTGTTTTCCAAAGGAGGCCATGTTGATAGTCCCAGATGGCTTTGAATTTGGAATGACAATAGTATAGATAAGGGTATCAGCCCTATGATGATGTTGAGATCCTGGGCCATTTTGTGTTGATAAGTTCAGAAAGCAGGGAGGATAGGTAAAAGAACTTGAATGACACAAGCTGGATCACTTGGAGGGTAACTTTGAAATGTGAGCGACACACCTCTATACACCACAGTGCACAGCTGCACATTGCACACTCCCAAAGCACAGCTCCTAGGGATTCATGAAAATAATCCATGCTCTGCCATAATAAAACACTGTCAGAGTAGGGCGCACATACTCACCACTCCTGCACATTAACTGCCACACACACACACTGACAATAAACATGCATATCACATCCAAAATGTATTATGTATTGACTGTTTATTCTACATAACTGTACATTTTTATAATGTATCTAAATTTCCTGTTCTTCAGGATCCACCTAGAAACAAGCTGTTCAGTGTGCACTCCAGGCCATATGTTTTAACTAAACAAATCAATAAACATGTAATTGGGACCACCTCATACTTCCTTTGTCTTCCAGTGAGGTAGTTCCCTTTACTTACCTGTTTCAGTCATCATCCCTGTATATCTGCTGCTGATCACCTTAGCACACATCAGGTATGCCAACTGGCAAGGTGGCATATTCTCACAGGGCAAGGCTGTTTAACAGGCAGTAAGTTATAAAACCCCAAACATGTGGCTAGGTCTAACATTCATGTGCTACTTGTATGGTCCAGGCAGTAGAGCTGTGACTTGCAGGGTTGAAGGTTCATTTAACACTGCTCTGGGGCTTTTTGTGGGAGGCATTCTAGTGGATATCTGTATCAGTGTCAGGTGTTTAATGAAATATGGTCAGAGGAGGTAGCCTCTCTACCCTGAGGATGTATACAGAGTTGCCTGATATAAAATAGTGTCCAAATTAACATGGAGTTCCTTCATGTTAAGAATAATACCATACCTTACGTGTGCCTCCATGTATGCCCACAAAATGAGGTGGCCAAAGATAAAACATATCATGTCTGTATCCAAGGTACTTGACAGACACACTGGAGATCATGCCAATAGTATTGCATGCCAACTGGGTGTTCATGCTGTGGTAGCCCCTGCCACTCTTTGCTGAGGAATTGAGCCAAAAACATGATGTTAGTGCAGTCTGTTGCACCCGTGAGCAGAGGGGGAACCCATGCTGGTTGTTGATGGTCTTCTTGGTAACTCTCACTTCAGCCTTTGCACAAAGGAACAGGCTGTAGCCACCCACATGGATGAGCAAGATATTAGTAATCTGTGTCAGGTCACA
The DNA here is from genome assembly GCA_016271365.2 of Neoceratodus forsteri. Lineage (NCBI taxonomy): Eukaryota > Metazoa > Chordata > Ceratodontiformes > Ceratodontidae > Neoceratodus > Neoceratodus forsteri. Next base: position 588,413,525 of record CM028133.1, on the reverse strand, counting down.
TGAGGGTTGTTGTATTTTTCTCATGTTCCACCTATATGATGGAATGATCACATGGTATGACATAGAAAATGGCACATCAGAGCAGACATGAAGTTGATCTTCATTAACATGACTTTGGAGTGTGTTGTTTTGATGGCCAACTAGTCATGCATTAAGTGACTGAGATACATACCCAACCTTATGCATGCCAGGCACTGGTGTCCCACATACCACTCAAAAGCAAGCATGGTCTGACTACCTGTATCTATAGTAGCAATGTCTCTTCTATTTTGCCATTCCTGCTTATCTTCATGGAGAAGGATAATGATCAACTGAAATGGGCACATCTCTGTCTATGCACTTCATGCAGATGTGATAACTGAGACATTTACATACAGTATGCCTGATAATTATTTCACTGGTGCAAAGGTGTGGTATGTGGATATTTTAACATGGCTGTTTCTACATCTTCATTAAAATGCTCTTTTAGAGACACATTAGGCATGAACATGGCTGTAAATTAGGCTGAAGTGCTAAGGTGAGATGTATTTGTTTTTGCTGAGTGCCTAAGGAATACTGGTGCTGTGGTGGTACATGGGGAACGAGAGCCATTATTGAGTCATGCACCATGTAACTCATGAAGGCATACTGAGAGATGCAAGGGTGAGCAGGTAGGTGTTGAGGCACTAGTGTCACAAAAAGAATTGTTACGCTGAGCCACCTACAGAGTTCGACATTTTTATATTGCACACAGCTATATTTAGTGAGTTACATGGATATGTAGGGGATTCTGTCATCTGCTGTTTTTGCACTGGAACACTTTGCTTTGTATTTTCCACCTAAAATACAATTGTGTGTAATAACAATTTGAAATTTAGGAATTGATCTGGAGTACCCATTTTTATGTTTGCTTGCACGCATGTGCAAGAAACATAGTGCCATCATCTGAGTTTTTCAGAGGTGTGTCAGCATCTTCCAATTCAGTCAGTGTGTTTGCAGGCGTGGTCACAGTTCTCCAATCACTGCTGAAGCTGTCTATGACAGCAGTTGAAAATGCAGTGGCATACAGTTGAAAGAGGGAGCTACGCTCCAGTGAGCAGCTCCCCCCCCCCCCACACACAGATCAACTGTGTCGGTTGCCTGATAGGATGGTGTAGTCTTGTCTAGCTTAGAGAGACAAGCCACACATCATTACTTTAATAAACTGTTCCTGCCAAAACAGGACCACCAAAATGTGTGGGTGCCTAACAGTCCTTACACACGCCAACTCTCCAAAGCACACCTTCATGGACTCCATGGATTCTAATCCTCCAGAAAAAAAATACCTCAGCATTTGATGTGAAAACTCAGAATTCGTTGTATGTGTAATTCCAAGCATTTTCTCTTACTAGACTCCATCAATGTGAACTCCCCACTGCTAAAACCTATGCAAATGAACTTGAGCGTACTGTACTACCTGCAGCTGAAGCAAAGAACAGCCAGAATGCACAAAGGAGAACATACTGCTATGCATTTCAGCAGCAGCCAGTGGGGGAGGTTTTCATGACTGAAGCACTTTAATGTGCCTTTTAGTGCTGTCATATACACACCCCTGTGTGGTAATTCACTAAACTGCACACTTAGTCTGGCAATGCAGCTTCAAAATATTTTTTTTTCTCTGAATTGCCGTGAGCTGGCATTTAAATAGAATCACACAGCTCTTTCTCAAATCAGATGCTCAATGAAGTCACATCACCTTGTGACCCTAAACATCTTAGGGTTGGGCATGTGCCCTAACAAAATAGCGAAAACTAGGTATAGAAAAAGAAAACACAAATTCAACCGTAGCTCACAATCGAATCCACCCTTTTCTCCGGTGAATCTGAAGCCGCCTAACAGCCCACCCCTGGGTGCTCATGCACTCCCTCCACCCGCACAACATATGGCCGATGGGTGCTGTTGCATTTTATTTCATAATTTCCTGATCCCGTTGCTGCCATACTGATACAGTAATACTTTTTATGGCTCGAAACTGCTTGACATTAGCTGAATTATAAATGGCATCCCTGTTTGACGCTGTGGTGCGGAATATGGTGGTGCTCAAAATTTTAAGCCAAGTATTACATGCAGATATGTTGTTATTGACTCATGTCACTTACCATTTTGTACATCTATTGATTTTTCAATTCACTTTTGCTGACAAATGTTGATCGCAGGATTCTGGTGTCACAATTCAGTTCAGCTGACATGTAACATCTTAGTGCAGATGATAAGTAACTGTTTTAAATGCTGAAAAAGTTAACAGTCATGAAAATGCATGAACTTCTTTCTTCAGCGTCTGGAGCTGTAGTGGTGTTATTGGCAAGTGCATGTCCCTTTGCTCCAGATCTATCAGTGAGATGTCTATTCTGTGCAATGGACAGTGGCTGGATGTTATCAGCTGACAGTTTTCATTTCATTATCAACAGATAAATATTCAGGGCTTTGCAGATGCAACTTTGCTGGTAGCACAGTTTTATGCCCCCAAATGTCTCATCAGTTAGTGGTTATATCTTAACCGATGATCACAAAAGTATGAAAAGATTTGCCGCTGAGTAATGTAAATGCTAATCCACCTAAGCACCTTTAGGCTGCAAACATAATTTGAACGTATAGGGATTCTGGACCGTGTATCACCTGTGGCACAGCAACGTTAATAAGTTTAAGCACATTCTCAGGACATTGTTTCACTTGCCCCCTCTCCCCACTACAATCCTGGTCACCTGAAATAAACCTGACATTTTAGTATCTGTTTTACATCTTGGCTCAGTTAGGCAATCAACGCTGTAAGAACATAAATGGACATATAAAGGGGACTATAAGAATATGGTCACCTGAAATAAAACTGACATTTTAGTATCTGTTTTACATCTTGGCTCAGTTAGGCAATCAGCACTGTAAGAACATAAATGGACATATAAATGGGGACTATAAGAACATGCCGTGGGTGCTTATGCCTTAGTCCAGCTGTGCAACATCAGCCTGAAGCTCAGATAGGGCTTACTGTCTACCACTTTGTTCACCCCCCCATGTACCTGTACCATTTCACATCCTCCCTTGCCTTAGTCCAGCTGTGCTACATCAGCCTGAAGCTCTGGTAGGGCTTACTGTCTACCACTTTATTCACCCCCCATGTACCTGCACCATTTCACATCCTTCCTTGATCTACAGTGAATGGATCCCTCATTCATACGTCACATATGCACGCACAAGAAAAAAAAAAAAACGGTCTTCAAAAATTAAGATACATTTATTATGTTTGTTATGTTTGCTTGCACGCATGTGCAAGAAACATAGTGCCATCATCCAAGATTTCTGAGGTGTGTCACCCGCTCTTCCAATTCAATCAGTGTGTTGGCAGGCGCGGCCCCTGTAAGCCAATGCATGGTGGAGCTGTCTATGACAAGCACCAAAATGCAGTGGCATACAGTTCAAAGGGGAGCTACACTTCAGTGAGCAGCATAAGATATCGCTTGTCGGCGCAGCTCCCCCCACCACACACGCACTCACGCAGGTGTGCACGCCTCACATGCACGCACATCATTGACTGTGTAGTCGACGGGGTGCCCAATCCCTGCCGGGCTGCCAGCTCCCCGCCTCCAAAGTTTTTCAAATGCCACGCTGGGTGCCCATCCCAGCGTGGCAACTCATGATATAGCCGGGGGGTGCCCAATCCCCCGTCGGCTCCACTGTCCTAAACCCCTCCCCGAGTACTGGGTGCCACGCTGGGATCCCACCCCAGCATGGCAATCGATGCTTTGGGTGACGGGGGTGCCCAATCCCCCATCGGCTGAATGCCCCCCCAACCGTCCTTGTGCCATGCTGGGAGCCCACCCCAGTGTAGCAAACGTCCCGCGTCATCATTGGAAACAAAAGAACCCCTGTAAAAAAAAAAAAAAAAAAGTCCCACGTAGTCTCCTGGCCCCCTACCACAACCCGCACTCCACCCACTCGCGCACCCTGCCTCCCACACCCCCTCACCCTATACTTACCGGACCTTGGCGCAATGATCTTCGTGGACCGGAACACGCTCTGCACTCTTCAAAGCCGACCGCGAACTGAGGAAATGCCGGAAGCTGTATAATGGGCTAGATAGGGGTTTTCAACTTTGTTGCATATCTCAGGCATTTTTGAATTTTTGCACCAAATTTTCAACATGGGGTTTTTGGGACCCCTTCTCATGAATGATGTCACAGTCATGGCGTTATTTGGGCCCAAAGGGTTATTTCGCAGTCACTGCGCAAAATCACCTTTCGGGACCGATTAACGAAATGACACTGCCAGTATTCATAAGGTGGGCTCTCAAAAAGCCTATTTTGAAAATTTGGTGGAACAATTTCAAAAATCGACTGTTTCACAAGCGTGCGTTGCGCAGTTCCTACGCATGCTCGTAAGTTCGTAAATTTTCAGTATTTCCACTCCAGATTTTCAACATTGCCATTTTACCACACTTTCTTATAAGTATGGCTATGTTGAAAATTTGGTGACAAAAGTCCATAAAATGACTGTTACAAGTGAGCATTGCGCAGTTTCCACGCACTGTAAGTTCATGACTTTGTAATATTTTAAGTCCAGATTTTCACCAGTGGCGTTTTCCACACTGCCTTATTTACAGTATAGCTGTCATTTTTCACAACATGGCGAGCGTGTTTCACACTTTCAGCGCGGAGATCGTGGTCGCTGTGGGAAATTATTGACAGATAAAGAAAATCACAGTGACACTGTTCATGATCGAGGCACCAAAATGCCTGAGTTGACAATCTGCTGTAAAAAAATCCCCAACCTAATTATATTACTGGTGTGCGTTGCAGTTTCTATGAACGCTCATGACTTCACCATTTTTTTAAATATTTTTACTGCAGATTTACAACATTGCCATTTTTTACACCTCCCCATGAACAGTACAGCTGTCATTTTTTACATCCTGTTTGAAATGTTTTTGCACCTGTGGTGCTTAATGCCATAGTCACTGTGCATAAGCAGCTTTCGGCTAAGAAACTGATATTCCCCCTGTTCATGGGCTGGGGTCACAAAAAAAACATGTTGAACATTTCGAGTGAAAATACCAATGAATGCCTGAGGTATTAGGGTTTCCAACCATAACGCCCAACCCTGTAGAGAATGACAGGCATCAGGGGTGTGACTTGGGATTCTTGCCTGTAATGCTCATACCATTCCACACCCTGCAGCCAGTGAGAAGCATTGAGGTATGCCTTGGACTCTTCGGCCCCAAAGTTCACCCCATTCTCCTATATCGCATCCATCCCACTGTATTTCCTAATGGAATGGGGTGCGCATAAGGACCAAAGACCCCAAGGAACACCGTGACACTTGCCAGTGTCTGCAGGGTGGGTGTACTGAATGGCGTGGCCGTTATGCCTAACAACCCAAAGGCACACCCCAATGCCTGTCACTCTCTGCAGGGTGGTGGTGGGGTTGGCTTCAGTTCAATACTTCACTGCCATTCCTATTACGCAGCTCTGTAACTTCTACACTACCACTGCCAATGCCAGCAAGCAAACATTCGGCATTGACAAATGCTTGTTTTATATGACACTGGTTTCTGCAAGTACAGTATGGTGCATCCAATGACTTGAGTGTGTGCTGAGGGCTTTTCTTTGTGTCTCAGATGTTGAGGAGATATTGCAGTGTTGTACTGACATCCAGTGGTTATTCCACTGTGGGGATTCATGAATCACTCTAATGGCCAAGTAGAGGTCAGCAGGAAATGCAGCTGTTGGGGTTACTGAGTGGTAGCAGTCACAGCTGTTTCAATAGCTCTGCTAACTTTAAAGACCTAGCAAAAGCCTTTGACTTGTTGTCCCACCATCTCCTCACCAGTAAACTGACCACTTCAGGCCTCTCTTCCTCTACAGTGAAATGGTTCCAGTCCTGTCTCTCTGACCACCAGCAGTCCGTATAAGTTGCTGATGCACTATCCCTTCCTCTCACTAGCTATGCAGGTCTCCCCCAAGGTTCTGTCTTGGGGACAATTCTTTTCTCTGTCTTCATAAACAACCTCCCCTCGGTCTGCATTACTGCAAATATTCCCATGTACGCTGACAATATGGTGCTCTACCTATCAGGCCCCTCTAGCAATGCACTCCAAGTCCCTCTCTAGCTTGACTTATTCAATATTATACAATGGTTTAACACAAACCAAGTCACACTGAATACTAAAAAGACTGGATCAATGATATTTGGCTCCTCCCAGAAACTTATTAAACTCTAGTCCCCCCCCCCCAATCGTTCACATCCTCAATGGCACCAAACTGGAATCTGTGTCTGCCTTCAAATACTTGGGAGTCTGGCTCGACCCCAGATAGGATTTCTCCCACCATATTGACTCCCTACACACCAAACTCCACCCCAAACTATGAGCTCTGTATCGTTCCAAAGACTGCCTAACCCTCCCTACTCGTTGTGAGCTCATCTCAAAATTAATATTCACCTTGTTTTATTACACAGACATGGTTTATGGGTCAGCCCCCTCCTCTTCCCTCAGTAAGCGTGACACCTTATGTAATGCCTTTTGCTGCTTCCCCACTAATCTCAACCCAACTTATTCACCACTGTTCACTTTACTCTGCACTCCCTGTCCCTCCTCTCCCCCTCCACTATCAACTGCATGGTGCAGACTTTATAACTAAATATTGGTTTAACACCTCTCCCAGTCCAACTGTCCTCCCTCCTCTCACTAGCCAGTGCCTCTGACTACTCCCTCCACTCCAGAGACTAATGCACTTTCTCCACCCCTCAGGTGCAGTCCTGTGCCAGACAATCTGCCTTCTCTTACTGCCTCCCCTACTCTGGAATTGGCTCCCTTCACTCCTATGGTCACCCCCCTCCTTGTCATCCTTAAATATCAGCTAAAGCTCTCTCTCCAGCCTCCCTACATCCCTGCACAGGCTCCCAGTTGATACCCCCCATTCCCTCTTCACCTGGCTGGTGCCCTCCTCCAAGCTAGCCTACTAGCCCTAAGTTCGATGTTTACCTGAACTCCACTTCCTAAGCTTTCCCACTGCATAAATCCTTCCCTCATCTCAACCCACCCGTCCCACACATCCACTGTTCTTTATTTCCACTCATTCAATACAAAACACATTGTTTTTCCTTATTATTCCTTGATATGCAACTGTAACATGGATCTTTTGTTCATGTAACTGTTTCTGGATTGCAAATATCTGTATATTCTTCACCAATTGTTTGTTCATTGTAACTCTTTTTGGATTATAAATATCTATATGTAGTGTATAGTAGAGCATTGTTCTATATAGAAATCCATCCTTTTCAAAATGCTGTTGTACCACAGTTCAAAGGTCATGGAATGTGATTGTACCCTTCTCTGGTAGAATAGTATTCTAGAATCTCTAGCAACTGCACACAAGTCAGTTTCATTGTGACAGAGAAAAACACAATGCACACATTTCACACAATAATACTATACACTATAAAAAAATACAGAATGATCAACTTTATGCATAACCAGTGTGTTCTGCCACCTTGGGGTTCTGATTTCCATGGACCTCTTGAGCTTCGTTCTCAAGGTCAGAGGGAATCAGAACCCCTCTGTGGCAGAACACACTGGTTGTGCATAGCTGCCCATCCAGTATTCTCTGTATACTCCTTTTCCCTTTCCCAGGGTCACACCTGGAAACAAGCTCCAGCTCAGTGTGACTTTCCCGGGCTACCAACTATTTAAATAAAAATAAATAAATAAAATGAACAGGACACTCAGACGATGGTGGTGGAATCCTCATGTTTTCAATTTCTCTGATAACATCAAATGCCATGCCATTGGTGATCCCTATGGATGCTGTGTGTGTTGCTACAGAGAGGCAGTCAGCATTGGACAAGAAGTGGGGCATCTTGGACTGTATGACAGTCAGCAGCTATACCATTATTCTTGAAGCTCTTTCTCCTGTAGCACCTGGCTGGTGTCAGGGAGTGCCCACCATGATCAAAATGGGACATGTCTCTAAACATTGTAAAGGTTTGTCCTGAGGACTGAGTGAGAGGTGCATGGAGAGCATTGAGGTTGGAACTAGGTTGGGAAATTATGAACTCTAAGGGGTCTGACCCTCTGGTAGAACTTTATGCTTTGAGTGGTAGGAGGATTAAAAAAATAAGCTTTTTTCCACTGGCTGGGGGGCACCTAACTTTGTTACAGGTTTGTAATGTCAGATTGCTGCCTAATTTTATTGGATCAGAAAAATGTGTTATGATAAAGTAATCCACCTCCTAATCCAAATATAAAACATTTTCTGAAATATTCAGTTACTTGAACATCATGATATCAGAGAGTATCCAGTCTTTTTAGATAAAGTCCAAGAACAATAAAAATTATACAATTGCAAAAAAATATATCCCTAAGTTCTGATTGGTCAACGCTTGCCTGGAACAGTGCTGTTACCTCAGCATAACATCACCATATGCAGTCCAACCACATACATGATCAAATCTTACCAAGACAGTTTGATGTCTTGTAGCAATGATAGAAAAATCTTACTTTCATATAAACACCTTATTTACTAATATTGTAGGGACTAACATATTGGTCGTAACAAAAACATTTCATAGGCAGAGAACAAGTGTCAGAACATCTCCTTTATACTGTGGGGAAATCTGTTTTATAGTATTAGTTTCATAGTTCTATTTTTTATGAGGAAACACACCACATGTGAATGCACTGCATCATGGGTATGCAAATACGTAATGCCTGGTACAGTGGAACCCACTTATAATGGACACCCGTATAGCGGATGCCCAGATTATAACAGATGGATCTGCCTTGCCAGAAGCCAAAAGCTATCTCTCTAATGTTAAAAATCACATTTATACCATGCTCTGCAGCCCTTGTATAGCAGACACTGTGAGCTCCTCTGTGCCCCTGTTACATGCTGCAAACTACCTACTAACTGTCATCTGATCACATTTACTGCTCAGGCCCCTGATCCACCAATCAGCACAGGTACTGTACAGCAAAATCTTTCCAGTCTTGTTTACTGCTCAGTTCCCAATTAGCTACAAACAGCAGTTCCCCATACCCTTGGTTGGCAGAGGAGGGGACATGTTCTGATTTTAAGTCTTGTGAGTCAGCTGTAGTAGAAGAGAGTTACATTTTAAGACTATAGGATATAGTGGACACCCCTTATAACAGACAAAACCTGCTTGCACAAATGTGTCCATTATAAGAGGGTTCCACTATATCACATAACACACTACAGTGATACCAGACAATTGATTATTTGCACACCTATGATGCAGTGCTTTCACATGGGGAGTGTTTCCTAAAAAAAAAAAAAATAATAAAACTACGAAACTAATACTATAAAAGAGATGTTCCCACAAAACAAAGGAGATGTGACACCTGTTCTCTGCCTAACTATGAACTGTTTTAGCCATGTACATGTGCTCATTGTTTTCCCCACAATATTAATAAATAAGAGCCATTGTATAATATCAATAATGCCCAGTGTGTTGTCTTAATGTCACTTCTCAGGTATTGGATGCATTCAGTCTTGTGCCCAGTTATCTGAGGGGTGATGTTATCCCAGCACAACACACACCCTGTAGGTCATTATTGCTTAATTATACATCCCCCAGTGCAATGGATCACTGGTTAAGCCAAGGGCAGCTCACAATGTAACAATATGTATGATGCTTACATATTTGATTTTGCATTTTTACAATTTATATACACTCTCAATTTTGACTCGGCTTCGGTTCATGTTAACAAAGTCTATGCTAATGACATCACACACTTCCTAACCACCAGTTGTCATCTCATATCTTCCTTGCCTTGTTTGCAAAACCATTGAAAGATAGTATAGTTTGGGTCTATGAGGGTAGTTACATACAGCGCAGAAATTAGTCTGTAAGTCTGTGTCAAACAGAACAGGTCAACCAGGTTTTCTCTTGAGCTATACCAACTCTTAGCCTTCTCAGCAGATTTCACATTTCCACTGAATCGCCTCCAAGGTTCCAGGGTTAGAACAAGAATAGGCCCTGAGATACAGTACATTGATGCCAGATACTAACTCACACCCAAGCCAATATCTAGCATACTGCTATCTTTAACCTAGCCTAATAGGATTAAATACAATTTGATTTTTGGTGATAAATCCTATATATAGCTCTTTAGGCAAACTGCCTCTCCTGTATGTATGTATGTATGTATGTATGTACAGTATGTATGTATGCATGCATGCAAACAAATAGGGAAGCAAACTCAAGACAAATAATACTCTAAATACAGAAATTGAATGCATCCAAGTAAAAGATTTCAATGGAAAGAAGGCACAGGAAAGATGTTTTCCTCTGTGCTTTCTCTCTTTCGACATATTTTACTTGGATGCATTAAATTTCTCTGTTTAGAAAATTATTCTTCAGTGTGCTGCCTTCTAAATTCTCAGCTTCAGTATGCAGTGGCACCTGACATATCACCAAGTGGGTTATTCTTTCTCTTTGGTCTGGTACTCTCCTGTATGCAACCTCTTAGCATACTAAGCATTCTTTCCCTGTTTAGGAAAGAAACTTTCCCCACGATACAGTCAGAGGTAAAATTCTTGCAAGGTCTGCCTCCCTAGCACTGTATGTATTGTCATTATAATTATTGTTTTGTATTGATCTCTAAACCCCCTTCCCAGATGCACCTGGAAATGAGCTGGTTCTGGTAAAACTTTAGTTAAATAAAGTAAATAAATGAAAGCATTCTACATCTTTGAACACTGATGTCACTATTTCTGTTTATAATATCAGTTCTGCCCAAATTAGTTGAAGCTCCACTACACCTTGTCTGGCCTGGCAGGGATTTGGCTCATGGAATCTGATCCCTTGACCTTTTTATCCCCAATTAAAATGACCTTATAGGTAGAAATCAGAAGACTAAAATCTCTCAAATGCTGCATTGTTATTTATACAAAAAGGTATCTTATTGCACCAGAGTAGGAGTTCAGTAAAAAAGCATAGTTGGTGCTTTGAAATCATGTTTTCAAATGTATCTAAAGAATTGTTCAGTGGATTGTCCACAACAGAGGTATAACAAAAGTGTACAGTATGTCTAAAATATTTTGCTTGCAAACTTTTTCAACTCTTCATTTTTACCACTCATCTTTTACCCTGAATAGCTTGTCTTCCCTATGAATACTGCTTTCCTTCCTCAGTGTACCTCTGATGGAGGCATTTCACATATCCCAATCATGGCAGCCACAAATCATATTTAACTCATGCAGTCTACCCCTTTGGCATGCCCCCTAAGTCATGTTACATCCAGAATGGAGATTATTATCCAACAATGCAATTTGACAAGGTAACCCTGACATCAGGGGTATGGTGGCATGGGAACTGATTATACTGTCCACCTCACCATTTGTTAATACCAAGGAAGGGCCTTGAAAGGAAGGGTTGACTGTACATGATTTCAACCCCCAGGCCCTCAGCGGTCATCTTGCTTTTATGGAAGTGTCGTGACCCACTACAGAAGCATCATGTATCCCCCATGGATGTAACTGGAGCGCCAGGATCAGGATGTGAATCATAAACATGGTGAGGGATCATGCTCACCATTAGGCAGTTAATCCAGGCCAGAATTGTATTTCAGAAATATCACTGGTATTAAAAATATATGGCAAACAAGAAAATGCTTTGTTGTTCTAGTACAGTGGTAGCCAAGGCCATCTTAGACAGGGAGGGGTCTTAGACAGGTGGCACGCACGGTAACTCTCTCAGAAGTGCTACCTGTCTACAGCATGGGGGAGGCTAGGGTACTCCGAACCAGAGGATTCAACTAATGGCTGAAGAGCTAGTGCAGAGCTGAGGGGTTTGGTTTCATTTGGGAGTGGAAGAGCACCTGGAGGGATGCAGGCTTATATGGGAGGGGTGGCCTGCATCCATCTGAAGGGGAACCGAGATCCTTAGTGAGAGGTTTAAATGTTTCATTGGCAAACATTTAAACTAGCCAATGGGGATGGTGGAACTAAGCAGGGAAAAACCAACTGCCTCCCTCCCCCAACACACACACACTGAGAAAGGTAGACAGACAGGATGATACTATGGCCGTGGCAATAAAAGGAAACGCAAAGAGAGGTAGTAGCTGGGGAAGCATGGAGGGAAGGTATAGGGATCAGGATGGGGGGAGCTGGTACAGGCGGGGGCATCAAAACATGGAAAGCCAGTGTACAAATGCCCAGAGCCTGGAAAACAAGATCCCAGACCTAGTGGCCTTGATGGTGGAGGAAGACCTAGACATTGTCACAGTCATTGAAACATGGTGCACAGGAAACCATGACTGGGATGTTACCATACCAGGGTACACAATCTTCAGGAGTGACAGGGAGGGAAAAAGAAGGGGGGGGGGTGGATATGTACATCAGAGAGAGGATGAAGGCAACAGAGTTAGGGGAAAGACATGAAGGGGAAGAGGCACTATGGGTCACATTAGAGATAGGAAATGGCACCGACATCCACACTGGAGTTGTCTACAGACCTCCAGCACAGGGGAAGAAATAGAAAGGGTATTAGTGGAAACCATACATGAAATGGTAGAGAAAGGGGAGGTATTGCTGGTGGGGAACCTTAACATGCCAGATGTTAACTGGAACACATATGCAGCAGCCACTACCAGAAGCAGAGACATCTGGGATGCCCTGGAAGGAGTGCACCTCAGACAGGCGATGATGGAGCCCACACAGGAGGGAGCAAAATTAGACCTGGTTCTCACTAATGGTGACAAAATAATGGATATATCAGTGGGCATCCATCCAGGGTCCAGTGATCACCATGCAGTGTGGTTTAAGGTGAAGACAGTAGTAGAGTCAAGCCACTCCAAAGTAAAGGTCCTGAACTTCAAGAAGGCAGACTTTGCAAAAATGGGGGAACACCTGCAGAGAATCCTGGCATAGGATGGGGGGGGGGACAGTGGGAGAAACTTAAAGGAGCCTTAGCAGAGACAACAGGCCTCTGTGTAAAGCTAGTAAACAAAGTAAAAAGAAAGGAATAAAAAAACACTATGGTTTTCGAAAGAAGTGGCAGGGAAGGTTAGGAAAAAAAAAACAGGCATTTAGAAAGTACAAGGAAACACGGGGGGCGATATGTGGAAATGCACAAGGCAAAGCAGATGGAGGTGGGGAAGGCAGTCAGATATGCAAAGGTGCAAACTGATGAAAGGATAGCAAAATCATTAAAAGAAGGTGACAAAACCTTCTTCAGGTATATCAGGGAAAGGAAAAAGACCAATGGAGGGACTGTGAGGTTGAATGGGGGGGTGCAAAGGGGGACATAGAAAAGCAGAAGTTCTAAATGAATACTTCTGCTCAGTATTTACAAAGGAAGTGAAAGAAGAGGGACCAAATTTAGCGGGTAGAAACACACAAGGTGGGGGATACTAGTCTATTCACAGAGGAGAGACTCCTAAAGGAACTCTTGAAACTAAAAGTGGATAAGGAAATGGAACTGGATGAGATGCATCCCAGAATACTGAAAGAACTCAGGGAGGTACTACAGGCACCACTGGCAGCCCTATTTAACAAATCTCTAGAGAAGGGAGTGATACCAAAGAAGTGGAGTAGGGTGAATGTGGTACCTTTACACAAAAGTTGAAGCAAGGTGGGGGCTGGAAATTAGAGGCTGGTCAGCTTGACTTCAGTGGTAAGGAAAATCATGGAATCCATGTTATAAATGAAAGGATTGTGGCATATCTGGAAGCTAGTGTGGCACAAGACACGAGGCAACATGGATTCACAGCAGGAAGATCTTGTCAAACAAATCTGATAGATTTCTTTGACTGGGTAACCTAGGTAGGGGATCAGGGAAGGGCAGTTGACATGACCTACCTAGATTTTAGCAAGGCATTTGACAGTGTTCCACACAGGAGGCTAGTAAACAAGTTGCACAGTATGGTTAGTAGGTCCCAAGGTGATACACTGGGTTCAAAATTGACCGAGCAACAGGACACAGTGGGTGGTGGTAAATGGAGTTCAATCCCAGGAGATGGGGGGGTGACAAGTGGGTTGCTGCAGGGCTTGGTTATGGGGCTGGTCCTTTTCAATGTCTTCATTAGTGACATTGCAGAGCAGCTGGAAGGGAAGGGAAGCTTCTTTACGGATGACACCAAGATCTGCAACAGGGTAGACACTCCACATGAGGTGAAAAAAATGTGAAGAGACCTAGGCAAATTAGAGGAGTGGTCAAGAGTGTGGAAGCTTAAATTCAATACCAAAAAGTGCAATGTTATGCACTTGGGCCACAGGAATCCTGGAGAGGAATACAAAATGGGGAAGAGGAGTTACTAACAACAACAAAACTGGAAAAGGACCTAGGTGTAATCATAATGAATGACCTGAAGGTGGCCAAGCAGTTGAAAAGGCAGTAGGGTGGGCGGGAGGATGCTGTATTGCATCAGGGAGGGGCATCACCAGTAGAAAACAGGAGGGTGATGCCATTGTACAGAAAAGTGGTCCGCCACATCTGGAATACTGTGTTCTGCTCTGGAGACCACATCTCCAGAGGGACATTGATAGAATGGAGGTGGTCAAGAGAAAGGCAACAAAAATGGTGAAAGGAATGTACCAGAAAACATATGAGGAAAGACTGAAAGATCTCAATATGTATACCCTGAAGAAAAGAAGGGAGAGGGGATGTGATAGAAACATTCAAGTACCTCTGGGAATGAACAAGGTCTAGGAGGCAGCATCTTTCCAAAAAGAGATGTGCAAGAACAAGGGATCACAATATGAGGCTGGGGGCTAAGGGCAATGTGAGGAAATATTTTTCACAGAAAGGGTGGTGAATGAATGGAGCAGCCTCCCGGTGGAAGTTGTAGAAGCTTACATGATTGGTGAGTTCAAGAATGCATGGGATAGACAGCTGCTGATCATGTAGGATCTGGAGTTTAAGGTAGGGAATTGGGCAGACTAGGTTGGCCAGGCAGTCCTTATCTGCCAACAAAATCTATGTTTCTAGCTGCAATAATTGGAGATATTACAAAGTTTTACTTTGCCAGCAAAGTTTTGGTGAAGTTGCAGAATTCACCTTCACCAAAAAACTGTGAATTACCCACTTCACCACATGACAATGAGTTTTCCTTGGGAAGTGACACTTTTTCAAGTGAAATCAGGAGAAGTCATGGCACAGTTACAACTTTGCCAGTGAATTTGCATGACTTCACTTGGAAATGTGGCACTTTGCCTGCAGAAAACTTTATGAAATTGACACTTCGCAAATTTGGCAAACTTTGCAATTAATGTGCACTTATCTAATGACAATAAACAGGCATATCCAGCCATGGCCTTTGCTTAAGCAATAAGGCATGACAGTGGGTGCGTTATGGTGGGATGACACCCAACTTAGGTGGGTTAAAACATGAGGTACCACCTGAGAAGGTCCATTATCCCACAATTATTTATTTATTTATTTATTGAAATGTTTCACCAGGAGGGCACACTGAACAACAAGCTGCTCATCTCATGGTGTGACCTGGGGGGAAGGGGTTATATAGGGTTGTGAAGGATGATCAGTTACAATAGTATGTGGGTAGTACAAACAATACAACATTGTAAGATTGTGCAACAGTTAGAACACAAGGAATTGTACAATAAACAGTAGTGGAACATTGGGTAAATTACAATACATGTCCAAAATCATACAAAAGAACATATGAACGTACAAAAGCTATGGAACCATTTATAGTACATGAGTGTAACAGGAGCAGGCTCGAGGTAGTACGCAAGTGCTGTTGGAGTAAAAAGGATGGGGTTAGGTTGTGCACATTGGTGACCCAGAAGGGCAGGTGAAGGGGGGGTTGGGAGGCAAGAACTGAATATGAGGAGAAGGGGTAGCCATTTCCTGATTTCCCTCTTCAGGATGTTATCAATAATGCACCCCATGAAGTGCCTTATTGTGATTATGAAATGGATCCATAAGCACTAGGAAATAACATTTTTTAGGTTTTTGGTTTTTGCTTTAAATTAATAAAAAGAGAAAAAAGTTAAAACAAATTGCATTATGAATAAAATAATCCCATTCTGGCAGTGCAGTTTTAGTGTTTGTCCAGCAGGTGGCAGCAAACCTGTATGTAAGCTACTGTTTTAAAGACAGTGATGGGCTAGTCTGAGCCATGCTTTCAACCGCAGATTCAGTAAAGATCATCAGGGCATTTGAAAAAGAGCCATATGGGGAGACTGTTTCAAATACTGCAGTCCGACTGGATCTTAGCGAAAGAGCAGGGTGACAAGTTAGAATGAATAAGGTAATGTTTTAAACATGATGAGTCTCTGGAAAGGGAAAGTTTGTGGTAGCTGATTAGCAATGCCGTGGTTACTTCATGTGCCATGCAGTTGGGGGAGTTTACCACGAAATGTGCTGTTAAAAAAAAAAAAAAGGCTGCAATGTATGAGGGGACAAGCAGGTTGTTTGCTGCCTGTGCCATGTACTATGAAGGAGGGTGTGCCTGCATATGGAAGGCAAACATTTATCAAGAACAGGCTCCTTTTTTTTTTAAGGCACAAACCAGTGTGTGTGTGTGGTGGGTGGAGTGATGATCGGCTGAGCTGGATGGCTCCAAAGACGAGTGTTGAGTCTGTTGGTCTGGGAGTACTTTCAGCTGGGCTGTTGTGCTGGAATAATGGCCTGGCTGAAAGTAGCTCTCAACCAATCGGGATTCAGCATTCTTAGTACCCATTTCGTAATCTGTAGTTAAACTGAATGACTGATATCTAGCCATGTTTCTCGTAATTAATGACAGCATTACTGATGCCAGTGGCTACCCATGTAATTATCAGATGTCTTGTAAGATGTATCATCTGTTCTTATGTTCTGTTATGATATTAGGACTATCTTCAGAAAAAGCCTTCTCTTTTATAAACTGAAATGTACTTGACCATTATTTGAGAATGCAGTCTTGTTTACCTCTTTATTACAACTTTTGTGAAAGAAAATTATTTAGTTTTAATGTAAGTATTTTTACAAGTTGTAGTTTGTGGATACAAGGGTTATACTGGGATGGAATGGAGTATTTTATTTATTTAAATGTTTTAACCCGGAAAGGCACACTGAGCCAAAGCTCATTTTCAGGTGCAACCTGGGGGAAAATCAAGTGGGGGATACAGGGTAAAATACATTTTCAGGTGCCCAATCCCAGGGGCTCTGGGTGCCATACAGAATTGTTTACAGAGTCATTATAAATAAAATCTCAGAACAAGCAATTAAATTCAAAATTTCAGAAAATAAAATTTAAGACTTCAAAGCAGAGTTAAAATGCATCAGCAGGATAGACTAACTCGAACAAATGAGTCTTCAGGCCCCTCTTGAATGCTCTCACCGTAAGAGCCTCCCTCAAGGATCTTGGGAGCTAATTCCAGAGGACTGGGCCGACCACCCCAAATGAATGATCACCTGAGGTTTTCAGCCTGGTCCTTGGGACCACTAGGAGGCCCTGAGTGGAGAGATGGAGGGAGCGAGCCAGAATGGCAGGAGTAAGGAGATCTGACAGGTAGCCTGGGCCCAGTTTGTATAGGGCCTTATTGGCGAGCAAGCCCACTTTGAAGAGAACCTGTCACCTGACGAGCAGCCAATGCAGACCCCGCAGGACCACAGTCACATGAAAGAATTTGGGTAGTCCTGCCAGCAGCCTGGCCACTGCATTCTGCTCTAGCTGCAGCCGGCAGAGGTTCCCCCCACTGACACCGAGGTATAGAGCATTGCAGTAGTTGAGCCTCGATGTTATAAAGGCATGTACCAGTGGTGGCGGGTCCTCAGGCAGAATTAGGGGTTTAATCTGAGCAATGTTCTCCAGATGGTAAAAGCTGTTTTCGATGACAGACAACACCTGAGCCACAAATGTCAACCTGTCATCGAAGACCATATCCAGATTTCGCACCATAGAGGACACTGTCAATGGTGTTGACCCCAGGACTAGGCCTGTTGTCATCCCAGAGGTGTCCCCAATTCATCTGCTACCAGGCTCAATCACTAGCACCTCTGTCTTGTCAGGTTGAGCCTCAGCCAGTTTGAGTTCATCCAGTCCTGGATCTCAGCAAGGCATTTATTCAGCACTTCGACAGCACCACTTGTCCCTCGTACAAAAGACCTATACAGTTGCGTATCATCCACATACCAGTGAAAGCTCAAACTGTATTGTCTGATGATCCTCCCCAAAGGCAGTATATATACCAAGAACAGCATTGGTGACAGGAATGAGCCTTGAGGAACTCCACAGGTAAGAGGCAGGGGGGGAAAAGGAAAATTTACCCATCAACACCCTTTGCCTCCTACCTGATGGAAATGACCCAAACCAGTTGATGAAAGCACCAGTGAGTCCACACCACTCTCTAAGGTTATTCAGCAACATGATTTGGTCCACAGCATCAAATGCAGACGACAGATTGAGGAAGATGAGAATTGATCACTATCCTCGATCTCTGGCCATAAGGAGGTCATTATGGACCAGGATCAGTGCCATCTCAGTGCAATGTCTCACCATAAACCCAGACCGAAATTGCTTGTAGATGTCATGGGCCTCCAGGTGTTCCTTGAGATGCAGAGCCACTATTTTCTCTACAACCTTCCCTAAAAATGGGAGTCTGGAGATTGGTCTATAATTCACAAGGACGTCGGGGTCGAGATATGTTTTTTTTCAAAAGGGGCTTCATCAACACCTCCTTCAAGGCATCAGGGACGACCCCCTCCAAAAGTGAACACCCGACTATCCCAATGAACACTGGCCCGATGGCCTTAAGGCATCCCACTAGAAGATGTGTCGGGTCCAGATCCAGTTCACAGCAAGTGGGCCACAGCTTCGAAATCACCTCAGAGACCTTGGTGACCCCCAACGGCCAAAATTCTGCCCAGGCAATAAGAATGCTCCCGCTCAATCTAGACCCCACCCTACAGGTCTGGTCCAGTCTCACTGGCGAGATCCTGGCCTGAATGGAGGACACCCTCTCAGAGAAAAACAGAGCAAACTGTTCACACAGTTTTGCTGAAAAAGTTTTTTTCAGCTGCAGACAGACAGGATGGAGAAGCCTGTCCACAGTCCAAAAGACCTGAACTGGTCACACATAACATCAGGACATTACATTACAATACATCAGAGGTGAGTACAGCACCTGGGTAGGTGTTGGGATTACATTGACAATCTATTTGTTTTTGTACATGCAGAATTAAAACAACAGGACATTTCAGCACTTACGAGTACCACAACCAAGTAAACAAGCTGAGTGCCATAATAGAGGGGATATGCACAAAAGGAGGCAGGGTAGCAACAGGAGGGAGACACAGGGTAAAGAGAGGAAATAAGTAGGTTAGGTGGGAGGGTCAGGGAGGAGAAGTGGCAGCAGCAGTTGGAGCTGGGGAGGAGATGAAGGTTGGACTTTAAAAAGGTGAGAGAGGGGGAGTGGTAAGTAGCCGGGAGAGTTGGTTCCAGAGAAGAGGGAGGCGATAGGAGACTGCTTGCTGTCCCATGCTAGAATGAGGCTGGGGGAGGGAGAAAGAATGAGAATACCTGGAGCAGAGGGAGTAGGTAGAAGGGTGAGCAGGAGATAGGCAGGAGAGGAACTAGGGGGAACCAGTACTTGGCAATGAGGGAGAGGCAGTGGAGCACCCATCTGTGGGAAAGAGGGGTGATGGAGAGGAAGCAGCAGAGGAGCCAGTGGTGAGTGAGGGGAAGGGAGGAGGTAGCAAAGCGACAAAATGAGTTTAGGAGTGTATCAAGTCTTGAGAGGGAGGTAGCAGGAGCAGAGACATAGACATTGGTGTAAGCAAATATGGGCAGAATTGTTTTTGTAACCAGAGCATGGCAAGTAGGTAATGGGAGGCAGTTTCTGTTATAGTAAAAGATGCCAAGTTTTGGGTGGAGTTTGGTGCAAATGGCATCTATAGGGGAAGAAAAATCTAATTGGCTGTCTAGCCAGACTCCTAGGTATTGAAAGGTGTTGACCACCTCTAGGGAGGAGACATTCAGTGTGACGAAGGTGGGGGGGGGGGCACTGGAGATGAGCCATGGTACACTCCTGCAAATTCAACTGACCCCACCTGGTCCATTTCCTCCTACATGGCTCCTTTAGTCCATATAATCCTATAAACATCCAAGGGTTGTTCACTCTACTCAGTTCTTCATTTTTTATGCTATAAATGTATTGTATTTGTGACCTAGAACATGCTGTGACTATTTTATTACACTTCACTGTGGACCTTATAGTATTGTAATAACTGGGGAATGTTTTTTCTCATAGGAGTGGCAGGTTATAATTCTTTGTTATAATCTGCAGGTTATAACGGTGAACACGCGCCACCATCTCCTCAACCCCACTTGCGCTGACTCACTAACTGTGCTCTCACAATTCCTTTTAACTCACACAGCTCTCTCAAGTTTTCATTCAGCATTTTGACTTGAGTAAAATGAAAAGCAGTCATGCAAGTAGAAATTCCAAAATTCAGAGCCCTCTCCTAACATTTTCCAGAAGTTAAAAGGCAATTTTCTATCTTGCTCTCCTTCTCACTCGCTACTGTCTCCATACACACAGCTATGAACCATGAAGCTCAACTTAATTTACATAACGCTGTGACAACAACAACCAGGACATTAGAAAAAATATTCTGAACATCAATTACATTTAAAGTTTTTAAAAATGCTTGCTTAAAATTAATACAGTTTCACAGTCTAAGTTTACTGTTTCCTGGAGATGCAACTAGCTGCCTGGAAGTGTTCCATGTAGGAATGAAGCTGCTTCTATTCTGACACTGTCTAAGTTAAAGCAACCTATTTTTTTCCAATTTTAATTTTAAAAAAGTTGATAAAGCAGACAAATACACCTTTTGGAACAGTATACCTTTATTCAGTTGCTTTATTATTGTGCTTCACGCTGTAACAATTAAAAAAAATGAACACAACTCTTTTTGAAAAATAAATTTTTTTATTTAATGGAATCTGGTTGGAGAAAAAACATCCCCAAGCAATTACATAAAACAACACATGGGGGGGGGGTAGCGCAAAACTCAAATTTAATGCACAGGATGGGATGCTTAGATAAACCCCTCGGGCTTTGCTTTTGGGATTATGTAGCATGTCACCCCTTTGGTGTGCATTACATTCTCGTTATGCACTCTCCCCCATGTATTATTCTACAAGTTATTTTTATTGCACTGCAACATGATTTATTATGCACCTTTTGTATTGGTGTGTTAATGATTTTTGCAGTTTTGTTCACTCGTTCCCTTTTCCTTGACACATTTGGAAACAAGCTGTTTCCAGTTCAGTAAGCACCTACAGTACTGGTAAAACCTTTGAAATAAATAAATACGTACATACATAATAAATAAAATAAACGTTGCTTATTTGAAAGAAGCAAATACAACAGCATTGAAGAAGTGCAGCTCCCACCATTAACATCTTACCATTTCATACATTTCCACTCAGTGAATCATAAATAATTTCTTTAGGGAGAAGTAAAATAACTGTCATGATTGTGAAAACATAGAAGTGATTATTCTTTATTCAACAACTAATTTTAATAACAGCAATTAAATATATCTGCTGTGCCCTCAATGAGTGGGGAAGGCCTCCACTGGCATTGGAGACCTCCCGTCTCAGATATGAAGCACTTTGCAGCAGCCACAAATCCCATACACAATAGCACCCCCCCAACTCAGTCCTCCTTCAGACATACACAGTCATTCAGGTGTCGGGGTTTCAATATGCAGAAATACTACTGTATATCAAAAACAGGTATTCTTGGTGTTGACTTCTGGAAGAAAATGCAGACTATTTGGGGAGTGGGGCCCTTGGCATAATGCCTGTAAATCCCCACTGCTAGCCTACAGCAGTATTTATGGATTCAGTCAGCACTTCTCCTCACTCAACACAGTGGTCCCCAGCCCTCCAAAACAACATGGAGGACTAGAATATATGGCAGCAACCCTTTTTTCTATTCATAGCACTATGGCAATGGCAAGGCAGCTGGGGACTGTGAATGCTTCCTGTAGTTGGGACTCATGAAATGGTTTAAGGGAGCAGAGATGTATGAGCCCAATTTGTGTGTATTACACATGTGATGGCCCTTCAGTGGATTGGCCCTGTAACTACCAACAAGTGCAATCTTTCCTGAACTCAAGCGGCAGTGCTCACTGTTCACCACTAATAGATGTCATTAGTAGAGGTGAGCAAAGTGACAAAAATTCGTAACATGGCGTAATCTGCAAATTCCTTCCATTTCACATAGCAAAACGCGAAATGTCACCGTAATATTTCACCTGCAAAACGACAAAATTTCATCTTGAGAGGCAAAATTTCACTTTCCAAGGTGAAATTCAGCTTTTAGATGAGAAATTTCACCTTCTGCAGGAGGTGAAATTTTGCCTCGGCGAAATCATTCTAAAATGGGAGAAATTTGCGGATTACTCTGCACATCGAAATCGTCCACTTCGTCTCAACTTTGCCAGTAAATTTTAAATATACTGCATCTCTAGTCATTAGCATACTTTTCACTTCGGTATCTATACTAAACATCATCTAATCTTTTAGTTTTTTTCCTGCCCTTATAACTGTATTGTTATTTGACTACCCAGCCACAGCAAGTAATCATTTACTGCTCATTCTGTTAGTCTGCACTTACTGAGCTGTCAATCATGGCTGAGAAATACAAGGGATTTTCATCATGATGAAACATTACTTTTTACAGAGAGCACACACTGAGCTCCAGGTTGCTGGCAAGCCACATGACTTGCAGCAGCCAATTAAGGATGCTGGAGATCAAGAACTCATCATGTTAGGTCCATCTAAGTGTCATTGCCAGCTCTCTCTCTTACATAGGAAGGACCTGGCTACTGAAAGAAGTTCATTTTATGTTAAAAAGAGCAACTTTACATCAGAAAAAAATATGAAATCATTAAAGAATCATGCATTATCATTCCACTTAGCTAATTCCCTACATTTAGTGGGTAAACTAGAAATGTTTAGGTGGTAGAACTCTCACATCTAGATTTTATGGTGAGGGAGCTGTAATTTCTAGGTGGTGAAAGTCTTCTTTAGTATTCAATATAGAAAGATGACAGAGATGATGGAACTCTCCTACAATTTTGTAAGAGATGGTGGAATTAAATTCCTGTCAGCTCCTGGCCAGTTTATCCCCTGACTACCTTTAGCAGTAGTTTCAGGCAGGTGAGTGAAATTGTGCTGCAGGGGGGAGTGCACATGCACACTGTGAGCATGCTCTTGGTGCTGCAGAGGAGAGTGCACATGCATAATGTGAGCTTGCGATTAGTGCTGCAGAGGAGAGTGCATGTGCACAGTGTGAGCTTGCACTTGGTGCTGCAGGGGGGAGTGCATATGCACACTGTGAGCATGCACTTGGTGCTGCAGAGGAGAGTGCACATACATAATCTGAACTTGCAATTAGTGCTGCAGAGGAGAGTGCACGTGCACAGTGTGAGCTTGCACTTGGTGCTGCAGAGGGAAATACACATGCACACTGTGAGCATGCACTTGGTGCTGCAGAGGAGAGTGCACATGCATAATGTGAGCTTGCGATTAGTGCTGCAGAGGAGAGTGTACATGCACAGTGTGAGCTTGCACTTGGTGCTGCAGGGGGGAGTGCACATGCACAGTGTGAGGTTGCACTTGGTGCTGCAGAGGGAAGTACACATGCACACTGTGAACTTACACTTAGTGCTGCAGAGGAGAGTGCACATGCTGGCAGATTAGGCAATTTACATAGCTATTTGCCTGACAAATTGGCCAAATTTACATGGTGAATCTGCACAAATTGCCAATTCAAGGGTGAATTAAGCAGTTTATGTAGTTCACCATGCAAATTTGTATGATTCTCCAGTGAAAAACTACACAAATTGTATTTCTATATAAAGAAATACCTCATCCCACCCACTGTGCTGTAATACTACCCTGTCTCACCACCCAAAAATGTTTTAGATCTTCTTCAAGGATATCTCTTTTCAACAGGCTACACCTATGGAAGTATAAGCCACCAATCATTAGGACCACATTGAAACTTTTGCAAGCAGTCCACCAGGGGCAGCCCACAATGATGTCAGATGTTGGCTGCTACATAAATGTGGGCGGCCCCTTCCCTCTTCAGTTCTTTTCCCATCATCAACCATACTCAACAAACCACTGACAGAAATGCTGCTGCAATTGCCACCATTTTGTTTTTACTATATAGTAAAGCAATCACTGTATTAAGTTTGATTTTCAATGACTTGTATGTCGTCGAAGGAACCACTGAAATTATTCCAGTATTGTGAATGAGGTGAGAAGATTTACACCTGCAATGCTCCTAACATCTGCATCTACTGCCTTGGCCTGGACCACAATAAGCAAGCCTGCCCAGTCTACAGGGTTTCAACATTGCCACCCAGCAACACCAAAAAGGGGCCCTAGAGAAGGACCTATTAAACCAACAGGTAGCCCGCATGGAAAAGGAGCTCCAGCAGGAGAGCACTACCACATCGCCAGCCCACATTTCTGGGTCCAAGTCTTGCAAATCCCAGGAACAGTCATCCAAGTGCCATAAGCACATGCACTGGGACAAGAAGAAGAAGAAAACCTTCACAGTGCATTCCAGGTCACCCCTCTGCACAGCAGGTACAACCTCCACTGTGCCGTCAACCACTTCAGCAGTGACACCGCTTGCCCCTGTCAACATAACTCCCAGGTCAGGGCATGGTGCTGGCATTACCAGGCCCAGTACAGCTGGTATGTCACAATCGATGTCGATAGCTCTGCCTCCTCTGTCAATGTCTACCGGAGCACCTGTTGACCATGTGGGCGCTGACATCCAGGTAGTTCTATCATTGTTTAAGGACATGCTTAGATACCTGATGCCTCTTTCTCCTGTTCCAGGAGGCCTGTCGATGGTTCTTACTACTCAATACCCAGTGATGCAGCACACTAGGACCATGCCTCATCTGCTTCCTCAAGTGCCGCCAACCTCACCAGTGCGTTTCCTGATATCTGTCGACCAGGCCGATGACAATTTTGAATACAGTCCTGATTCAATAAGGCAGGATGAAGAGGAGGACCCTGAGGACTATGTAGAAAGCCCCTATAAGAGGGGCACTGGTTCTGCTGTGTCAACCTTCAGTGAGGACTCAGTGGTCCACACAACATGTCCCCCCCAAGTGGACCCAACTTTCCTCACCATGATGCAGCAGTTACATGCTGCCATGGGTTTTGATTTAGAGGAGAAGGAGACCACCAAAAAAAGTTTAATAGATTTCCTGGAGTTACCTGACACTCTCCCCATTGAGCTACCACCTTTCCTGCCTGCTCTGGATGATGCCACCTTTGCTGCCTGGCATAGGCCAAATGTCATTCCTGCCATACCAAAAAAGGCAGGCAAAATGTACATGGCCCCTTCAGAGAAACCCTTTTTTACTACCCAGCCTGAAGCAGACTCTGTGGTCACTAATGCTACCCATAAAAGGTCAAGGCAGGGTGGGACAAATAGGGTTGCCAGGTTGCCAAATGCTACCTGCTTCCCCATTCTGGCCACTTAATTTTAATTGAAAGTCACCATTCTGGTGAGTAACGCTGTGGAAGCAGCACACATTCTCCTGGAATTAAGCTTTTTTTCCCATTTTGTTGCCAAGTGCAGCCATCCTCACACATACATGGTATTCCTTTTTTTTGTTTTCCCCACCATACATTTGAAGATTCATCTGTGACTCCATGGTCATGCAAGTATGATCCCGATTGGCACTGTAGTGCATGGTTCCCGAACAGCCAGCATGCCTAGAAGAGTGAGGAATACCAGTGGTGCATGCCATGGAGTCTGCGCAAGTCGAGAGAGGATGGACTCGGAGTGCCCAGATCACAAGGTATGATCTAGCAGATGCCAGGCGTTCACTTGGGTTCTTCGGTATAAACACCTATGAGAATGCTGCAGCCCATCATTTCACTGACTGTTTGGGAGGGAGAGGAGAGCATTATTTGGGTACTACTGCACTACATTGTGATTGCGACTGAATTAGAATTTAAATCAAAAGCCATTTTAAGGGCTTGAAAACACTTACAATTGTTCACTGAGAGGGAGGTAATATCACAGTATCAGATTTGGTTGAAAGGGGGGGAAAAACATTAAATGGGCATTTGGTAATTTAAAATATATGACTATGAAGTACGACGACGTGCTGCCTGCAATCAAAATCTGAGGGAAAAAATCCATGTTTTAGTGTTCTGTGCAGGTTTTACTATGTTGCTGACTCGAGTTCTGAGTGCATAACAAAATAGGAGCAAAGAGCACATAGTACTCAGAGCTGAGATTACCTTTTTAAAGAACAGCATTACTGAGTCCAGGCAATAGGCGTGGGGCAAGAAAATGGTATTTTGCACACTTGATATGGCAAAATTAACTTAAAGTAGTAGACAATCTTGTGCTGACTGAAGAAGGGGAGCTTGTTTGACAGTCCAGGTGGGATAGCAAAGCTACTTATGCCATTTCCAGCTACCCACAATTCTGATTGAAACGAGCTCAAACAAAGTTGATTGAAACAAGTCCATAGCAGCAGGATGGACTACCTGGCTGACCTGTGTACTTGCCTATTACAGTTTTATTTGACAGTCTGCCAGTGTCTTAGTCTAGTGTCTTGTCCTGTGGTTGTGTGTTAGTGTATGTGCATGTGTCCCTCTCTTATTTGTTTGAGAAAATAAATATAAATACTTACTTTTAAAATAGTTTGCTGAAAGTCTGTGGGACTATCTGTGTGCCACAGTCTATTTGGGCATCTCGTCCTGTGATTTTGTCAGGTTTTTTTGGGTGGGACTGGGACCACTGACAGAACAAAAAAAATTAAAAATACATGCTTGCTACAATAATTAAAAGTCCAGACCAGACTACCACTTGTGTGCATATTACTGGCAAAGTCTGTTTTGACAGTCCACCTGTCTCATCGTCCAGTGCTGTAGTGGTTGTGTCAGGTTGTGTGTTTTTGGGACAGGGTTAAGAGGACCAAAAAATAAATATATTAAAGCTTGCAATAATTAATGAAAGGTCCATACTACTAGTGCTACCTGTCTGCATATTATTGACTGTGTCTTTTGTTGTTTAACTGTCCACCTGTCTCATCTAGTCCTCTTGAGGTTGAGGTTGTGTCACGCTTTTTTGGGGGGACCAAAACAAATAAAAAAATTAAAGCTTGCCACAATTAATGAAAAACCCATACTAGTACTACCAGTGTGCATATTATTGACTGTGTCTTTTGTTGTTTGGCAGTTCATCTGTCTCATCCAGTCCTCTTGAGGTTGTGTCAGGCTTTTTTGGAGGGACCCCAAAAAAATAGAAAAACTAAAGCTTGCCACAATTAATGAAAAGTCCCTACTAGTACTACCTGTGTGCATTTTATTGACTGTCTTTTGTTGTTTGGCAGTCCACCGACCTGTCTCGTCAAGTCCTCTTGAGGTTGTGTCAGGCTTTTTTGGGGGGGCCAAAACAAAACAAAGAAATTAGAGCTTGCCACAGTTAATGAAAAGCCCATACTAGTACTACCTGTGTGCATATTAGTGACAGTGTTTCTGGTTGTGTACTACAAACATCAGTCCATCAGTCTCACATCCAGTCCTCCTGTGGTTGTGTCAGGCTTTCTGTGGAGGGAAGGACATCCAAAAACTGTCTGCTGCTGTGCTGCCATCACCAACCACTCATTCTTTTTCATATTCAGATACTGTCTTTGGACTGGAGTAATACAAAATGTCTGGAAAAAAGAAACAAAAACAACAACCAAATGTGTTTTCCTTTGGCTTTATTAAACCTGGACTATCTGCTGTGGAAGAATTACATAACAAAACCATTCAAGTCATCAGTGACACTGACAGTAACATTGTTGATGTTGCTGATGAGGAGGAACATGTGAATGTAAATCCTCCTGTTACAAATGCTGCTGCTGTTTCTTCTTCTATTTCTGAATCAGAGGGAAGGGGCAGCCGGGGTGATGGTCGTGACCATATTGACAGACCATCAGTAATGGTTACTGACGTTCAGGTTCATAGTGTTTCTGCTACTTTCAGTAGTGTTTCCATTGCAGAGAGTTCATCTTCCTCCAGCTCTCTGCCCAGAATAAATCCTACCACGGGAAAAAAGAGTCAGCGAAATGCAAATTCAGGGTTGAATGGTCTCGGGAATTTGACTGGCTTCAGTATGAGAAGCAAAGCAACACTATGAGTTGCAAGGTGTGTAGGAAGCAACCCCATCTGGCAGATCATACATCTGTGTTTTTTGTTGGTAGCAGTACTTTTAAAATAGAGTCTATACAAATTCACGATGCAAGCAGTTCCCTTGTAAAATGCATTCTAGCTGAAAGGGCTCAAAGGGCACCTGGATCCACATCTATGGCCTTTTGCTTTCAAAAGATGAATGCTGCAGTGCAAAATCCATGCAGTGTCTTTTTAATGTTGCCTGCTTTCTGGCATCAAGGGATAGGCCATTTTGTGACTTTCCATTTCATACCTCACTTTTACGCAAATGTAAAATGAAAGTGATTGAACAATACACAAATCACAAGAGGTGCAGCAAGTTTGTGCATCACATTGCAGCAGTAATACGCACAAACACAATTGAAGAGATAAAAATATCTCCTGCTGTTGGGCTGTTAATAGATGGAAGCACTGACAGAAGTGTAAGGGAATTTGTGAATGTGTTTATCAGTTATGTTGATGAAGATGGTACTCCAAATACCTCCTTTATTGGTACCGAGCTATTAGGAAAAGCAGATGCCGATGGATACATTGCAGCATTAGAGTCACTCTTTAACAAACTTAACATCCCCTTGTGGAAAACTCTTCCATGGATTTCTGGGATGGCCACTGATGGTGTATCAGTCATGCGAGATCAACGTGGTGGAGTCACAGCAAAGTAACAAAACAGTGGCCTGCCTTGGTTAATTGCTATACACTGCATCACACATCTTTTACAACTGGCCATTCTAGATGCCCAAAAACATATACTAGAAGTTCACAAAAACCAAAATGGCTTGTGGGCCCTGTATTCATTTTATCATTCTTCTCACTGAATACTGAGAGCCTTGGAGGAGGAGGCTGCTAACACCCTTTTCATTAAATTGAAAAAACTAGTCAGCATTTTCACAGTGCGCTGGGTCAGTTCGCACCACAGTACTGTGTCAGTTCTTCTCCACAACCTGCCGGCAATAATTGCACACTTAGAGAATACTGCATCACAGCACAGTGGGGGTCCTGATGCAGACAGAGCTAAAGGACATTTGAACTTTGTAAAAAACCAAAAAGAAATGGGGTTCTTGGCCTTTCAACAAGAATATCTATCTATTCTTGGAAGGGTTTCTCAAAATTTTCAAAAAGAGGGTCTTCTTCGTACTCAGGTACAACCATGAGTGCAGAGCTGCATTTTGGAGCTCATCAAGCTGAAGACCAATGCGGGCCCTGCTGAGGCACAGTTTTTACAGTATGCAAGTTTGGAGGGCAGTCTCCATACTGGTGGCATGGATGGTGGCAGCACTACTCTAGCTCCTCCACCAGGCATAACTGAAAATGCTAGCGATGTTGAGAAAAAGAGGAATAAAAGACAAAAAAGAACCAGGCAGGCCACTGCTTCAGACCAAGGAGATTGTTTCCAGTGAAAATGCCCACAAACTGATCAAGGAGAAAGTATGCGACAGTGTGGTTGGATTCTTACTTGACAGATTTGAGCCCATGTGGCAGTCAGAAGACTACAAATGATTTTCAGTACTTGACACAACTGTTTGGCCTTCTCCTGATGACCCTCTATTTCTAAATTTTGGTCAGGAATCCATCACAGGGCTTTGCCAGTGGTACATGCCATTCCTGAAAAAGCAATATGGTTCAGGGCAACTTTTATCTGATCCAGAGTTGGATGCTGAACTTGAAAGAGAAATTACACAAAAACTTTTGGAAGAGTGGCAAGATTTCAAAAATGCTGTAAAAAATTCAAAATACAGAGCATGCATTAAGAAAGGTTCACCAAAATGTAGAGAGATTTGGTCTATTACAGTTGTTGATCACAATTGTTCAGGTAATGCCAGTGAGTACAGCTGCTTGCAAAAGGGGATTTAGTGCTCATAATAGGATTAAAACAATATATTGTAGCAATCTTATTGATAGCACTATGGATGATTTGCTGATGATCAGTTTAAATGGACCAGCAATAGCGGACTTTAATCCAGACCCATCAATTGAGCACTGGTACTCATCAACACCGGGATATTGGCATCTTTCTGGGCATAAAGTCACACATCCAGAATCAGATGTAATGGACTTGGAAGTGGAAATAGATGAGGAGTCAGTTGAGTTGAGTTGAAAGTGGAGACAGAAAGTGGTTACTTTGCAGTGGGAGGTGGACCAATTTTGAACAAGACAGTAACAGCAATAGAAATACTGTTAGCAATCTGTCAGCCATAGTTTTAGGAAGCATTTAAAATTTATTTTCTGCCCTTGCCCTCAAAATTTAATTTTAGTGACCCTACAGTGGTAGATAGTAACAGCACAGCAGCAGTGCAGGCCTGCCCATGTCATGAAAAACAATAAGTCACAAAAAAAATACCCCCCCCCAAAAAAAAAGAACACACAAGACAATAAGAGAACCACGACATCTGAAAGTTGTATTGCCTTATTTAAGAAAAAAAAAACAGTGTACACATATAGCAGTAGAACTTGTTTCCACTTGTAAATCAGCAGGTTCTGATCAGTCAGACCCCAATCAGGTCACGGTGATTCTCTGCCAGTCCCATCTTCAGTCGTTATCCTCTTGGTGATTTTTGTCTCATTTTCTCATAATTGTGCCACCCTTCCCTTTTTGGATTCGGTCATGGAGGTGTTTCTTCGATGGTCCCATCTTCAGTAGTTCCTCTGTAGTGATGGGTGATTTCATTCTCATTTTCTCATGGTTGTGAGTGCTAGCCTTGCTTCCCTTTTTGCATTAGACAGGCAGGACTTGTAATTTGTACTTTATAAATTCTCCCTTCTGTGTATACTTGATGCTGTTCTGGCAAGCTAATTCTCATCAGAATCTCTGGTAAAGACATCCCCAAATGTAGGTTAATATAGAGGATAATGGCTGGGGATCGGGTGATAACCACACTGTAATCACCTCAAGTGGTTGCTAGGGCAAAATGCTAAACCTTGAGAGGGCAGCTCGAGAGGTTTACTGTAGCCCTAGCAACCACGAGAGGTGATTTCAGTGTGGTTGTCACTGGAGCCCCAGCCATCATCTTTTATAGTGTATGGTCAAAAAAAAACACTGTTTGCATTCTATGTGTGAGAATTATGGAATTCTGGTGCATTCTTTTTTCTTATGCCACTGTTTGGAAGTTCCGAAGTGTGGTTAAGTAAGCAATAATGCCCGACAGGGTGGGCGGTATTGGGCAATACCGGACCGGCCAGGGGCGTAATGAGGCCGACGCCACAGGCGGAGGTCCCTTATAGCCTTGGCTGGTCCGGGTATCACATACTACCACCCTGGAGGGCATTATTGCTTAGGAAATGGGCACTGTAAAACCTAAGTTTGATGGAAAATTATTAATAAAAAAGTGAGTATATTAAGTTTTGTAATAAAATAGTTCCTCCGCCTGCATAGGAATGATTTTATGGGGAAGATGGTAAGGAGTTTTGTCCTATGGGAGATGTTGCAGTAAAAAAAAAAATAAAATAAAGAAAAGCTGGTTGGAACTGGAAGCACTGATGGCGCTATAACTGAGAGGAGCGGTACTTTCAATTTCCGTAGCTGGCAACTCTGCAGGTCAGTGAAGTTTTTTTTAGCGGACAAGAAAATGTGGAAGGAAAAGCGCTGTTAGTGAGAGTGCATGTGGGCAGGAGGCAATTGTTCAGGCTGCATTTTTTAAAGTTCTCCAGTCCTCATTGCCTGCCATAATTACTGGAGTTGTTTCTGTTTTCTTTTTGTTTTGTTTTACTTCCCGGTCCTTGTTAACTTCACAACTGGCAGGGGGTTACAATAAAGCAGGAGGCTTTGGTATGGGCAAGCAGTCAGGAGCGTGCGTGATGTACAATGCTGTTAAATAACTAGAAAAGGAAATAAAATGCATTACAAGTGCAGTGTATGTGATAGTTTTTTGTACATCCCTGGTTCTGCATGTGTGTGTGTGTGTGTGTGTGTGTGTGTATATGAGGATACTCGGTTTCTCTAAGCTAGCTGGTAAAAAAATATAGCGGCAATTTCAAATTGTGTGCCCAGTTGCTCAGCCAATGCTGAAGTCAGCTGGGCACAAGGATATTTGGCTTGGCATGAGGCAAGTTTACACTGGGACTTTTTATTTGGTGGGCATCTATTGAAAGTTAATGTACCCCTGAGGAATGGGTACCAGCCAGTCAGATGCCTCCAAATAAAAAGCCCATTTTCTAACAACTTTTAAAATTCTAAACGGTGCATAACAAAGCTGTGTGACTGCTGATTATGGTGGTTAATGGGTACTTACCATACATTATAGACAATTCTTCATCTGTAGGGCAAGTTAAAACAAGCATTTGTCAATGCCGAACGTTGGTTTGCTGCCTTTGGCAGTGCAGGAGTTAGAGAGATGCATCACAGGAATGGCAGTCAAGTATTGAACTGATGCCAACCCGCCCCCGCCCTGCAAACAGTGACAGGCATTAGGGTGTCCCTTTGGATGTTTGGTAGTGCAGTGTGGGAAAACATGTTGGGCAGGATGTGAAAAATGGCAGCTGCACAGCTCATAAGGAGGTGTAAAAAAATGCCAGTGTTGAAAATGTGGCATGTAAATATACCAAATTTGCAAAGTTACAGGGTGCATGGGAAATACATAGCACACTTGCAACACTGTCATTTTATGGTAGTTGGCACCAAATTTTCAACATAGACATTTTAGCACCTCTGCTCATGTACAGTGTCACTGTTATTTCCTCAAAGTGTCCCAAGAGTGATTTCGCATAGTGACCATGCTATTCTGCGCCGGAAGTGCGAAAACACATTTTGGGCAGGATATGTGAAATGACGGCTGTACTACTCATCAAGAGGTGTGGAAAAATGGCAATGGTGAAAGTCCAGAGTGAAAATATCGCAAATGCACGACAGTATGAGCGTGCGTGCAATCTGCCAACGCACGCTTGTAACACAGTCATTTTATGGAGTATCATCACCAAATTTTCAACATAGGCATTTTAGGACCTCTGCTCATGAACTGTGTCACTGTCATTTTCATAATCTGGCCTAAACACTGATTTCCCACAGCGACTGTGCTATTGTGCGCCGGACATGCAGAAACACATTCCGGGCAGGATGTGGAAAATGACAGCTGTACTGTTCACAAGGAGGTGTACAAAATGACAATGCTGAAAATCCAGCATTAAAATATTGTGAATGTGTGAAGTTACGAGCCTGCATACAACTGCGCAACGCATGCTCGTAAAACAGGCATTTGTTGGATTTTTCCCACCAAATTTGGAACATAGACTTTTTTGAGAGGCCACCTCATGAACACTGACACAGTCATTTCATTAATGGGTCCCAAAAGGTATTTCGCGCAGTGACTGCGACATCAACTTTCAAGGCTGATTAACGTCATGACAGTGATAGAATTCATGAGGAGGGGCCCCAAAAACCCCATGTTGAAAATTTGGTGCCAAAATTCCAATAAATGCCAGAGATATGCAGCAAAGTTGAAAAATCCTATTCATTCCATTATGTAGCTTACCGGCATTTCCTCTGTTCGCGGTCAGCTTTGAAGAGTGCAGATGTATTCCTGGTCAACTGAAGATCATCGCGCCAGACTCAGGAGGTAAGTATGGGGTGAGGGGGGGTGAGCGGAGGCTGGGTGTGTAGTGGGTGGGTGCAGGTGTGGGGAGGGGGACATCGAGACTACAAGGGACGGTTTTGTTTTACAGGAAAAAAAACAGAACACCATCGTGGGACAGTTTTCGTTTTCAAGGACATTTGGCATGCTGGGTGGGCTCCCAGCATGCCACCTATCTATTTTGGGGGTCTCAGTGGCCGACAGGGGTTGGGCACCTATCGGCACACAACATGGGGGAAGTAATGCTGATGGGAATTAGGCACCCCGTCAGCAAAGAAACTTCGGGGTATGCTGAAGGGTGGGCTCCCCGTCAGCACACAAAGACAGTGGGGTTACTGACAGGTGGATTGGGCACCCTCGATGTCGACAGATGTGAGGCGGCTGCCCGTTCGCCGACCATACTCATAATGGCAGTGAGCAAGGCGA
Source organism: Neoceratodus forsteri (assembly GCA_016271365.2). NCBI lineage: Eukaryota > Metazoa > Chordata > Ceratodontiformes > Ceratodontidae > Neoceratodus > Neoceratodus forsteri. Next base: position 588,379,343 of record CM028133.1, on the reverse strand, counting down.
GCAAAGGACCGCCGCGTATGACGAGCTTTGCTCGGATTGCAGTGGACCTTTGCTTAGATGTGCTCATCCCATTATGTATGCATGGTGTGGCACTGGCATGCAGGCTGATTGGGGAATGAGGGACACACCTACTGATGCGTGCCCTGCATTCGCTCAACAGCGGCCGCACCCCCAAATCTGCACTACTGCAAGATGTTGCTTGCGCAAGCACGTAAGCCAACCTAAAAATGGCTATCATATTTTATAGTCTAGCAGCTGTAAAATAATTGGCCAATTAAAAACATTTTTGCCCACCAGAGTTTGAGGTATGGTGGGCAAACTGGCCACCAGGTCCAAAAGTGATTTGTTCCACCCTGTGTCAAGGGCACCAAAACAACTGAGCTTCCTCCCTTTTGATAAAAAATCCAGGAAGTTAGATGTGCTAGGTAACAGGACTTCTGCCTCTGCCTCCCTGGGCCTTAGAATTAAACTATCAGGCCCACATGGTCAAGTACCAGAACACACACTGGAGGAAGGCCAAGGCAGCTGCACAAGGTTTGCTGGAGGGCATCCCCAAACAGGAGCTCCTAAACAAGTCTCTCACAGTTGGGGCCAATGTAGGAAAGTACCTGCTTCACATGATCTGTGATGTTTCTGATACCTTGGACAGGGCTGCTGCCTTTGACATATAGCATGTCTAAGGAGGTACTCCTAGCTCAGGGTGGCAGGGTTTGTGAATGATGTATAAAGGTCTATTCTCAATGCCCCTTTTAGCTGATATAAGTTATTTGGCTTAGATGTCCAGGATTTCCTTTTGAGTCTTCAGGCCTCAGGCAGGACCCTGAAGTCAGTACACTCCCTCTACCATACTTAACCAAGGGGTAGGGAAAGGGTACCTTTTTACCCAGCTGCTGCTAGATACCATCCAGCCACCAGACAAGGTAAGGCAAGGGAGAAGGAGCCATGCCCACACCAGGATCCACTTCAGGTGCACATTCAAAAGCCCAAGAGGTTGTGGTTCAGCTGGAGCTGCCATAACCAGCTCTGCATGATGCTTTCTACACTCTCCAACCACCATTATCTCCAAAGGTGGTTGTAGAGGGTCATCTCTCCCTCACCTAACTCAGTGGAAGGAGGTGAAATCAGATATCTTGGTCCTGTAAATCATAGCTCATGGTCATGCTCTGGAACTTTTGTACACACCTCCAGATCATCCGCTGGAGTCAACTCACTATCCTCCAGACCACATTCCTCTGCTCTTGGAGAAAGTCCAGACTTTGCTTTAGAGGAAGGCCATAGAGCCGGTGCCCTTTTTTTCAATTTAGAAAGGTTTTTACAGTTTTAAACAGCAGCACATAGTACAATGTAACAGGACTATTACTAGGTTTACTATATCCCTCCTTCCCTAACCCCCTCCCCATCCTTCTCTCCCCCATTGGAGCAATCTGGTTGTCTCCTACATACTACACATATTTGAGTATTAATGCAATAAGTGCAATATAAACTTTAAACACATTCTAAATGCATTTTAAATACCACTTAAATTAGTAAATAGAGAGCTTGAGAATATAAGTACTCTAATTCAAATACAGAGCATATAACTTGCCTCATCTGTTGTCAAAGGCAGTGGGTTTATTTTGGAGACTGGCTATCATTTTTTCCACCCTGAGGTAAAAGGACATATCATGGAGCCATTCTGCGTAAGATATGATAGTCTGGTCTAACCAGTGCTTGAGAACCAGATTTTTCACTAACATGGAGATAAGGGAAATATGAAATTTCCTTTCTTTAACCTTAATTAGGGATAAGTCACCCAGTATACAAATATTTGGGATAAAAAGCGAATCCAGACACAATAAAGAGTCCATTCATGATTTAATTTAAGTCCACACTGGTGAAACCTTCTCATAGGACCAAAAAACATGTAATGTTGTTCCATCCCCTTTACCACATCTAACACTGATAGACGATTGTGCCCGTCCCATTTTTGATAGCTTACTTGGAGTATAATACATGTTGTTTAAAATTTGATACTGGGTAATTCTTAATCTGTCTAGTGTGATATATATATATGCAAGTCTCTCCAGATATCAGACCAGTTAACCCCGTGATTAGGGATTAAAGAATCCCATGTTTTAGAACCTGATAGCGTAGTAGGGAAGAAGGTAGAAAGAAGCTCATTGTAAATGAGCAAGATACTATGCAGTTGTACCACTGACATTTTAATTTATTCCACCAGGTTGTCTAACCTTGAGGGCACATTGACTCCCCCAAACTTATGTAAAAGAAGGTGCCATAGTTGATAAATCTTGACAATAAATCTGGTGGGAGACTGGAGTTTAGCAAGCATTTCACTGGGTAACATAAGACCATTTGGTCAATAAAAATCATATACACGCATGTCTCACAGATGAAGGATCCAATCTCTGACAATGGAGGACCCCCCAATTCTCAAATTAGGGTTCTCTACTATGTACTGCACTGTATCCTTACTCAGTGTATGTGTAGGGAGGCACAGATCTGAAAAAAGATTTTAGTAGACATGCCCATCACTGACCGTTGAATAGTTTTTGGTAGTATCCTAAGAGGTGTACATAGTACAGAAACTGGGGCCAACTTGGTTGTGCAAAAAATGTCTGTTTCAATCTGAAGCCCTATGGGAGTGTAAATGTCTTCATTACCATTAGTGGAAATGGACAACCACATTCCTATTTTGTGTAACTGGCTAGCCCAGTAATAATATAGTAAATTAGGCAACTTGAGACCACCTTTATTTTTAGTTAAAGTGAGTTTGTTGTATGCTCTTCTGGGGGTCTTATTTAACCATAAAAATTCTGAAATACTGGAATGTATTTTACGGAAAAAGGAGAGAGGCAGCCAGATGTTGCTCATATTTAGGGGAAAAAATAGCCTAGGGGGCACATTTATTTTAATGAGATTAATCCTTCCTCAAAGAGAGAAAGGCAATGATTTCCATCTGGAAAGATCTAGTTGTATTGTCTGAATCAGGTCTTCCAGATTGAGTTTTTTATACAGTAGGGGATCCGTAGTTAAATGTAAGCCCAGATATTTCATTGATCGGGAGGACCATTTCATCCTGAATTTACTGAGGTCTTGATGAAAGGTATGGTGATTAAGTGGAAGAATTTCAGTCTTATTCCGATTCGACTTATAATTCGAAAACCTACTAAAGTCCTTTATAATGGCCATTACTTTGTCCAGTGAGGTTATGGGACCTGCGAGATGAAGTAAGATATCATCTGCATAAAGAGTGTTTTAAATTGTGCGTGCCTATGGTAATCCCCTGTACATTGATTGAGGAATTAATCTGTTTTATCAGAGGTTCTAGATACAGGTTGAAAAGTAGTAGGGAGAGTGGACAACCTTGCTGGGTACCTGAGTATAAAGAAAAACCAGAGGAGAGCACTTTGTTACAAAATATCCTAGCGGTAGGGGCTAAGTAAACCTTTTGAATCCAATGGATAAATTCAGGTGGTATGTTCATCTGCCCAAGGGTAAGCCATAAGAAATCCCAATCCAGCCTATCAAATGCTTTTTCAGCGTCTAGAGATATTAAGACCATGGGATGCGAGGTGGATTGAGCCATGTGGAATATATGTCCTAGTTTATGGAAATGATCTGACGCAGACCTGCCTGGGACAAATCCCACCTGCTCAGGGCTAAGCAAAGGAAGCCATACCTTTTGAATTCTGTTCGAAAAATTTTAGTGAGAATTTTAAGATCGCAATTCAGCAATGATATAGGACGATAACTGGAAGGTTGTTCTGGTGGTCTATCAGGTTTTAACAGTAAAATAATAATTGCTTCCAAAATAGAATGATCCATAGTGTCATTATGCAAAATATAATGATAGAACTTTAGCACATTGAGGATAGTTCCTTATCAAAAACTTTAAAAAAGTTTGAAGGAAAGCCATCTGGCCCTGGGGCTTTGTCTGAAGCCATAGCCTTTATGGCCTGGGAAATTTTGGTTAGTGTAATGGGGGCTGTCAGTATTGGCCAGTCCACCTCTATGATTTTGGGGAGCGGAATGCTGGCCAAATATGCTTCTATGTCAGCCTTTGATGGGGGATTAGGAGGCTGACCATAAAGAGTTGCATAAAATCATTCAAACACTAAAGCTATATCCCTGGGGAGGGTTTTAAGGGTCCCATCCACATCTTGGATTGTCTGAATGGTTCTTGAACTTTCCAGCTGTCTCATACAAAGAGCCAAAAGGCGACCGGCTTTTTCCCTCTGATCTATATAAGCTGCCTTTGTTCTGAGGATAGCAAATTCGGCTTTCTCCTTAAGGAGATCCGAGTATGCATTCCTGAGTGACAAGAGCTCGGTAAGTGCATTCTGCAGGGAAATAGAAGCTATGTTTAGTTCAAGAGCTCTGTTCTGCTCCAATAATTTTTGGGCTTGAGCCTCTCTAACCTTTTTCCATTTTGACGCTAGTCTAATAAATTCCCCTCTTAGGTAACATTTTAGTGCACACCAAACTTGATCCACCCTAGGAACGGAGTCTAAATTATCTACCAGAAACTGCCCAATAAGAGTGAGAATCCTAGACACTATGAATTTATCTTTAAGTAACTGCGTGTTTAGTTTCCATGAGGTGTCCTTCTGTGGTTCAATAGTTGGAGTGATATTAAGCCATACCACCGCATGATCGGATATCACAATCGGTTCTATCCCCCCTCCCAGAGTCCCTGATATTAGGGTTAAGCTTATAAGAAAATAATCCAGCCCAGATACCGTTCAGTGCACCTGTGAATAAAATGAGAAAGCCCTAGTGGTCAGATTTAGTATCCTCCAGGGATCACATAGCCCAAGGAGGTCCATCATTTCAGTGAGAGCCCTCTGCGATGCAGACGAAACTCTGGGGGTCGGGTTGGATTTATCCATTGATTGGGATTGGGTGATATTCCAGTCTCCTCCCAGTATTATAGGGATTGAAGTAAATGGGGTAAGTTTATCTGCTAGACCCATTAGAAAGTCTGGATCCCCCCCCAATCAGACCATATATACAGCCTAAGACTAACGGTTTCCTATCCAACTGACCTCTAACCAGAACAAATCTACCCTGCGAGTCCGAAACGGTAGTTTTGGGGTGAAATGGGACAGTTCTCATAATAAGAATTCCTACCCGATCTCTGTTAATGGAATTCCCCGCAGCAAAAACCTGCCATACCCCTTGTCTTTTGAAACCAACTGCCTCATGTGTAAGAAGGTGTGTCTCCTGCAAGAAGATTATGTTAGCTTGAAATAGAGATGTATGTTTGAGAATTGCAATCCGTTTAGCTTGGTCACGAGCCCCCCTTACGTTCCAAGAAACAATCTTAACATTAACGTTAACCATGTTGTATAACATTCAAGACAAGCCAGACTCTATACTCTATAATTATGATCGCTCCAACCCCTCCCCCAAATCTCCCCTCCACAGTACCCAAATCCCGGATTATATGATCCAGAACCACCAAAATCTCCCTCTACCCAAACCCACAGAACTATTTACAAAGGCTCTCCATTTTGAAATGAAACCTTTAGGTTTAAACTTATTAAGGTATAAAAGAGCCATACCCCATTGGACCACCTTGGAATATGCCCATTTGATTAACAAGCAGTAATAAATGTTGTCTTTATTAACCGCAACTCTGTCTGTTCTAGATAATAATAACCAGAAAATTCCAGGGAGGTCTACCCCCCTACTATCTGGGTGGTGATACAGCCCTCTATTAGCATTTTGAGGCCGGCCCTCCCTTCATCTATCAAACCCAGACAGCCCAGGAAAAAGGGGCGACTCCAACCATTATGTTAATCCAATTCGACTACTGCTGTATGACAGATCCCCTTCCCTAATAGAAATCAATATATTCGGCAGCATAAAAAAGATAAGAGAGGCGCTCCCTATTACCTTAAATTGCGCCCTTAGAACTTCATCCTAATTGTAATGGGAAGGAAAAAGATGTTTGCACACCCAGGGCCTTGTAGTTATAACCCGATACCCAAGGTCTCACCTTGTTTCCCCGGGGAGCCTAAACTGGGTGCACAGTACTCCACCAAATTGGTCCCCCTGGAACGCTTCCCCATTATAAAAGGTCTCCTTCCATCGAGGAAGAACACCATGCCCGTTTGTGTAGCCTACCAGGCCAAGCTGCAGCCCAGGTGCAGGCCTCCCCCACCTCCCACAGACCACATCAGGAGCCAGCTGATCCCCAGAATCCCCCATTTAACTGGAACACAGCCTCTCCTCAGCCGATCAAGAACTCACAGGTTAGCGTTAAAGGAAAATTTTAAAAGGCAGCAAAACTCTGCAAAACTAAGAAAAAAAAACCCTCTTTTAACTATATTAATGTAGTCCAGCCAAGTCCCTTTGAATTTTTAGCCTTTGTGGAATAGATCCGTGAGCTTAGCGGTCAAATCTTCTAACGCCTTCACAGGGGTATCATAGGAGATCCAGCTGTCTGCTATCTTGACTTGCAGACGAGAAGGGTATAGCATCTTAAAGTGGATTCCTGCTGCAATCAGCATGTTGATGATGGGGTGAAAGGCAGCACGTTTCTGCCTTGTCTCGTATGGTAGGTCTTGTGTCAGCTGAATCTTGACCCCTTCCCATAATACGGCTTGAGATTCTCTCACTTTGTTTAAAACATGCTGCTTCTCCACAAAACTTAGAAATTTTATTATGGGAGATCTAGGAGGAGCACCTGATTGAGGTCAGGGCCACAGGGAACGGTGTGCCCGCTTGATTTGGTATGAGGTTCACATCAGGGATGGACCGGCCATTTTGCACAGGAATCTCTGCAGGAAAGCCTGAACATTCTGCCCTTCCTCAGCCTCAGGCAACCCAATAATTAAAATGTTATTCCTGCGACTCCTTCCCTCCAGGTCCTCAGTTTTTAATTGTAGCTTCTGTATTTGCTGCCTCAACCCCACCATCTCTGGTTCTAGCTTTTCCCTCCACCTCTCGATAGAGGTAGTGCGGGCTTCAGAATCTGCCACTCTCCGCGACAAATCTGAGAGATCTCCCTGCAAAGATTTCAGCTCGGTAGCAATCTCGCCCAGCATTTCTTTAAAAGGCTGCAGCTCCTGTAAGAAGCGCTCCTCAGTTAGAGGAATCGGAGTTAATGTCTGCGAGGCCTTTTTGGCCGGACTAGTGCCTTGGGCCTTTGGTTTCTTGGGTTTTTTCTCCGGTGTAGCCGGTGGGGTATGGTGTATGGAGGTTGCGCGCATCTCGGTCTCCATCTCGGCTTCATGAGACCGTTTGCAAACCAAACCAATAGCTTTAGTGGCACAGCAGGTAGTCTTCTAGCCTTAGGTGCATTTACAAACCTTGAGATAGGCTAAAATTAGCTTGATAAAAGTGGGTTGAAGGTTGGAGCTCAGCACCCCTGCTGCTAACAGCTCGCTTGCATCACGTGACCCCCCTCAGAGCCGGTGCCCTTTGAACAAAGAAACACACGGTTCTATTCTCGTAACTTCCTAGTCCCAAAATGGACAGGAGACCTGTGGCCTATTCTGGATCTCAGGGACCTGAACATTTTCACAGAGTACAAAAGGTTTAGAATGATCACCCCGCAAGGCTTGATCCCACTACTGCAAACAAGGGACTGGATCTATTACCTTGACATGAAGGATGCCTACCTTCATATCACAGTTCACAAACCTCACTGAAGGTATTTGAGGTTCCTGTTTCAGGTGGAACACTACCAATTCAGATTATTGCCCTTTGACTTATTCTCTGTAGTATGGGTCTTTGCTAAATGCTTGGCAGTAGTGGCAGTAGCCCTTCACAGGGAAGGCTTCTATGTCTTTCCTTACCTGGATGACTGGCTATTGAAAGCCCACTCCAAGGATCAGCTCCTGCACTCCTTAGCTTGAATGAGGCAGATGTTCAATGCTCTGGAGGTTACTGTCAATATATCCAAGTCTGTCTTGACACCTTGTCAGTGCCTGCAGTACATAGGAGCAGTCTTGGACTCAGATCAAGGCTCAGCCTTCCTGCCTCTGGACAAGGCTGAGCATCTGGATCAGACCCAGCTTGTGCATGACAGCCAATATGTCTCATCCAGGACATTCCTTCAGCACCTGAGCATTATGGTAGTGACCACTGTCACAGTACCTTTGGCTAGACTGCACACGAGGACCCCTTAATGGACCCTTAGAGTCCAGTGTGGAACCAGCTCACAAATGATCTAAAACAAAGGGTTCTAGTAACCTCTCCTGTATGCAAAGTTCTCAAGTGGTGGATGGAACCCAGCAACCTGTTGAAGAGGGTTCTCTTCCTGATCCCCTCCCCTCACCATATTTTAACAACAGATGCCTCAGGGATGGGCTGGGGGCACACTTAGGGCCCCATCAGATGCAGGATACAAGGACCACAATGTAGAGCTCTCTACACATAAATGCTCTGGAAATGTGAGCTGTCCTGTATGGGCTGCAAGCCTTCCAGGCTCATCTGTCCCCGAGTCTTCTGTTAGTACAGACAGACAACATCAGTGTGATGCATCACATCAACAAGCAAGGGGGAACTCACTCTTAGCCTCTGTGCAGGGAAGCAAGGAAAGTTTGGTATTGGACCCTGGAACATGGTTTAGAGCTGTTAGCAGTACATATTCCAGGCCCAAAGCATCTTGGCAGTCAGCTGAAGCTGGTTACAGTGCAGGATGCATGAATGGAAACTGCTGACCTCGGAAGTAGAAAACCTGTTTGACAGATGTGGTCAACCAGAGTTGGACCTTTTTGTGTCCCCACACAATGCAAAACTGCCACTTTTTTTTTTTTTGCTCACTTGCTCCAGGGCCTGGAGTTTTCTGGCGAGATGCATTGTCCCTGTCTTGGATGGGGAAGTTCCTGTACCCCTTTACTCCCTTCCTTCTAATTCAGAGAGTGCTACTCAAGCTCCAACTGGAGGGGGAAGCTCAGATCCTCATTGCTCAGCTATGACCTCATCAAATCTGGTGCACCCTTCTACAACAGCTGGCAGTGAAACCACCAGTGCCACTGCCTTAGCAAGGACCTACTCTCACAGGAGCAGAGAACCAAGGTCTATCCAGACCTCAAATCTCTTCATCTTCATGCATGGCTCCTGAAACATAGCCATTGCAAGGTTTGGGGTTTCACAAAAGCTGGCTGATATCCTGCTGGCTGCCAAAAAGCCTTCCAACAGATTAAAGCTGTGCAGAATATAAAATTATGCCCACAGAATGACCGTTCCAATTCCACATAATTTCTGTAAACATTCTTCAGAATTGTTAAATAGTTTTAAATATGTACATCCAAATAACACCATATTTGGAAAGTAAATAGATAGCATCCAATAGCTTACATAAGTGTACCAAATTCCAGACTTGTAGATTGAATTGAGGCAGAGTTGTAGGTGGCCAAACATTTAATCAAAAATTAATTTTCAGTTATTTTGAGATAATTTTAAAATTTCTTATCTAAATTTCTCCATAATATCAAGATTTAGAGAAGCACTGAGAATGCATATATGCACCATGTTTTAAATCTCCAGCTTCAATGGGAGCTGAGTTATACAGTAGGTAGCCAAATATTTTGCCAAAATTGGGATTTCTGTAATTTTAGTATAATTTTGATAGTATTCATTACAATGTTAAAATAATTGACAGATATACAAGTCATCACTAAATTTGTATATTCACATAGTTTTAGATTTCTAGCTTTAAATGGGACTGAGTTATAGCCTGCCAAACATGTTGCCAAAATTAAAATTCTGGTTAGTTCCCTCTGATTTTAAAAATATTTCCAAATTTAACTAGACTAGAAACATTTAAACTGCTATACCACATGGTCATTTCTGAAAAAGTTCATATTTACAGCTTTAAACGGGATTGAAATAAAAGTAGTCAAATGTTCACAACATTAAAAAAATTTATTTTGCAGGAATGTAAACTACAAATTTATAAACACCTGACACTTTAAAGCTAGAAAATGCAATACCATTACATTTGGTAGGTTCTAAGACCTTACAAACAGACTGTGAGTGCTAATTTTTATTTTTTTTTTTCATTAGCAGGTTATACAGACCTGCCACTAGAGGGATTCTTGGTCTTTCTACACAAATCACTGCACTCAAACATGGGCAATATGACTTGCAATACCATTCTACTTCTAATCCTGGCAAAAAGTATGACTCATAAAGCATTGATCCATGCTAAGTCAGAAGTCATCCCAGCCTGGGAATCCACAATCATAGTTCCTGCTGCATCTTCATATTGCTTCCCTACTCTTAATCTGTTGGGTTTTCATTTTAATTCTCATCCCTGTCCTCTGGCCCTCCTCCCTTCACCAATGTATTTCCGTGCACTTCCCCTGCTAGCCTTGAACGGCCATGTCAGCATCTCCTATGCCCTGGCTAGATGCACCTCAATGACTGAACACCACACAAGAACCCATGCAAAAAGAGCCCACTTCTACCTGATAAATGCCCTCAAGAAAATGTTTCTAATTCTCCTTTTCTGTTCAGGCAATGTCAGACTAAATCCAGGTCCCCCGACTCAAATCACTTCTCCGTCGGAGTTTGCAGCTGCTCCTGGGATGAAACTGATGATGGTCAATATTCTAAGCCTGCTCAAAAAACTTGATCATCTTCAAGTTTGGGCAGCCCACACTGACCCAGATCCGATTATAGTTACCGAGTCATGGCTAAAAAAGACCAACACTGATCCGCAAATTACTATACTGGGCTTCAAGCTCTTTAGGGCTGATAGCGATTCGAGGGGGGTGGGTTGTTGTATATGCCAAATCAAAATTTGATGTTTGCAGCATTTCCTGTAAAACTAAGCCCAAGGAATACGAGATTGTCTCTTTTAAACTTCACCTTCCATCCTCAGAGTACATCACAATCATTGGTGGCTATAGACCCCCGTCAGGAGGCACAGAAATTCTTAACATGTTGAAATCCATAACTTTGGCTGCTAACATGGAAACAATAATCTTAGGGGACTTCAATATGGATTGGATCACTGCTAAATCCCACTCCCTTAAAGCCATCTGTGATGAGCTGGGTCTTACACAGATGGTAACTGAACCCACAAGAATCAATGCTTCTAACTCTGCCAACAGCTCACTCTTAGATGTCATCTTAACTTTGCATCCCCATAAAATCTCACATTCTGCAGTTTTCCATAATGACATGAGCGACCACAGTATCGTTGTATGTTCAAGATTCCAATCTAAAACCCAGCAGCACCCTAAATTCAGAATCAAATGCTCGTTTCGTAAATTCAACTCAGTAAACTTCCTAACCGATCTAGCTACAATCAGGTGGCAAGACCTATATCTTGCCAAATCTGCTTATGCAGCCGTCTCTGTCCTAAATGACAACCTCACCACCCTAATTAACAAGCATGCTCCTCTTATTAAAATGTGGGTGCAGAAAATCTCGGATCCATGGTTCACCCAAGAGCTCAAATCTGCACTTACCAATAGAGACAAGCTATGGGCTAGGCCCAGGCACACAAAGAACCCGGCAGACTGGCAGGCATTTGGAACTGCCAGAAATGCCTGTGTTAAAAGTGTACATGCTACTAAAGCAAACTTCTACATCTCCACTCTGGAGCAGGCCAAAGGGAACTCCCAAAAAATCTGGAAGACACTGAGATCCATTGAAGGCCATCCTGCTGCTTCATCCCTTCCCACCAAGATTCTGGCCAAGGACAGAATGGTTGAAAATAAACTGTGAATCCTTGAAGAACTTAACCTTCACTTTGCCATTGTCGGGTTGGCATTCGACTCCTCCCCATACGCTAGCTGAGTGAATAGCAACACTAGCCCAGATTCTACTCATGCTACTCCACCTCATCCCTTCCAGCTGTGCCTGTTTAGCCACAAGGAAGTCGAAGACATAATTCTTAGCCTTGACACCAAGAAAAGTGCAGGGGACGATGGCCTTGAATCATTTTTCTTGCAGTAAGGCTATGCCCAGCTCACAGCCCCCATCCTTCACATCTTCAACCTCTCTATTACCACAGCCACTGTTCCATCCTGCTGGAAATCTGCCCATGTTCTTCCTCTCTTCAAATCAAGAGATCCTTGTGACTTAAACAACTACCATCCTATCTCTATCTTGCCCGTTCTCTCCAAAGTGCTGGAAAAACTTATATACAACCAACCAAAAAATCACCTTGAAGCGCACTCACTCCTAAACCCGGCCCAATCTGGCTTCAGTTTGAAGCACAGTACCATCTCAGCCTTGGTTAAAGTCTCTAATGACTGGATCCATGCTATGGACACGAAGAAGGTTACTGGTGCAGTCTTTCTAGACCTCAGTAAGGCCTTCAACACTGTAGACCATCACCTCCTAATCACCTGTCTTGCCTACATAGGTGCCACTCCATTTACCTTACAGTGGTTTAACAGTTATCTCATGGGAAGGATACAGAAAGTCAAAGCTGATGGCCTACTATCTGCCCCCCTTCCAATCGCCAGAAGAGTCCCTCAAGGCTCCATCCTAGGACCAATCCTTTTTTCCCTGTACATCAACAGCCTTGACTCCCACATAAAGAACTCTAGCATACATTTCTTTGCGGACGATACGGTTTTGTATGCATCAGGCTTATCCTTAACTGAAGTCAGGGAAGCACTCCAAGCTGATTTTATCCAGTTAGAAAGCAACCTTATCAATGCCAAGCTTCTCTTAAATGCTAAAAAACCAAGACAATGATTTTCTCGAAACTTGCCTTGTCTGGTGCCCTACCTACCCCACCTAAAAACTTCATAGTTACCTCCTTAGGTGAACCCTTGGAAGTCATACCTAAATTTAAATATCTAGGTATGTGGATAGACAACAAGGCAACAAGCTTTCCTTCAAAGACCACATTGAGGATCTATCAAAGAGGCTTAAAGCATGCTTGGGTTTCTTCTTTAGAAATAGGACCCTCTTTTCTCTCGTGAACCACAAAAGACTTGTTCAAGCAACAGTCCTTCCCTTGCTTGACTACGGAGACATTATCTTTATCTCCTACCAAACCTTGAGCCTATCTAAACTGGACGTACTCTATCACCGTGCTCTTCGCTTCATTACTAACTCTGCGTACAGGACCCACCACTGTGATCTTTATGATGCAGTTGGGTGGACCCCTCTTGCCACCAGATGCCTCCTGCATGCTGGCATTTGGACCCTCAAATTACTACTCCACAAACTGCCTATTTAACGTCTCTCATACACATCTCGCATAGCACCTACTCCCTAAGGAAATCCAACCTTATCCTACTAGATGTTCCCAGGACACGTACCACAGCTGGCCAAAGTGCTGTTTCATATGCCTTCCCAAACATTTGGAACCAACTACAAGCCATGCTGAAGCTAACCAGCATCGTATCAATTAACTCCTACAAAACACTAGCTATCTCTAAATTAAAAGACATATGTAGGTGCTACTAGGCCCCCAATGCCAAGTCAACTTCCTAGGTACCAACTGGCCCTTTACTTATTAAGCTGAAATGTTCTGCATAATTTAGGGCAAGGTTAAAGCTGGAATGTACTGCATATATAGCATAAGGACTTCTATTGTGTATACCTCTTGCATTATATATTTTTTCTTTGTTGTTCTACATTTTATATCTCCTGTCTATGTAATTGCGAACTGTATGTGTACGTGCCTCAGGACCTCCTTGTGAATGAGCTTGCTCAACGGAGTCTTTCCTGCAATAAACTTGAACTTGAACTTGAATTTTATTAATTGCTTCATGAAAAATTCAATAAAACAGGAATTTTCTAATTTCACTCAACCGTGTCTGGGGGATTCTAATTAAAGGATAGGGGTATAAGAGATAGGTAGCACAGAGGGTCAACAGGTTCTGGAGTTAGATGCACAGTTTCACCAAGAAATGGACAGCTGAGCTTGGTAACACAACAGTGGTAGACCCCCAGGTTGGAGCAAGAAAGCACAGAGTGTCAACAATTCCAACCTGAATGCAGAATAGGATCACATACAGTGAATTTATGATCCGGGGAGCCTGGTGTACATGCAAGTCTAGGACTTAGAGGTATTCAAAAACATATAGCGGGGGAAGACATTGTCTTGGGCAGCAGGAAGAAAGAATTCTGGCTATTCCATCAGGGTAGGTCGATAGAAAAAGGAGAAGGTGACTCACATTTTAAGGGAGTTTGTCACTGTAAAGAACAAATAGGATATCAGTGGGATCAGTAGTTCTACCGAGTCAATCTGGTTATGCCAAAAGAGAGGGGGGTGGTAATAGTCACCCAGAAAGGAACCACAGGACTGCAAAAAGCTCATCCCAGCTTATCAAATGAAGTAGTGACATGTGCATTGTTAATGTTAAATTCCACAAAAAAATTCTGCATGCTTCATCTACAGTATATGCTGTCATAAATATGTAAGGAAATGTAACTAGTCATTTTTTTCTTTTGCAAAATTAAAACTGGGTAACCAATTTAGCCAGTTGTGTTAGACACCAGGATATACTGACTATGGATATGCATGTCAAATGTTAACTCTACGCTTGTAAGAGTAGAGAAGTTACAAGCATCCACATTTTTGATAGTTTTCACAAAGTTTTGCAAATATTTACATAGTAAAGTTTTGAACCCCTGTAACTTAATCTTTTATTTAATTCTCTCCATATTTAGATCATTCTATAAGCATTACAAAAAGGTTATCCATGCTAATTTACACATGTCTAGCTCCAAAGATGCCTGAGTTATATGCAGATGAAATCTTTTAATGAAATTTCCAAATATAATGACAGAGTTTGAGCACATATAATTTTTAGACCATGCATCATATTGTCATGAAATCTGGCACATTGCTAGAATACCTATCATTAAGAAATCATGCCAAATTTAAAATCCCTGACCCAATAGATGGTTAAGGTATATGCAGATAAAAATGTTCATGAATTTTTGCACAAGCAATAAAATGACAACATGTGAGCACCTATAATTTTGAAACTATTCATCCAAATGTCGTGCTGTTTGGAATGGTAGTTTCGATTGTTGTAAAGAGCATACATTCCACATTTCAGAGATCTAGCTTAAACAGTGATTGAGTTACAACCAAATTACTACCATTTAAAATTCTGATGAAATTCCATGATATTTCACAGAATTTTGTGACGTCATTGAAATTCCACAGATTTGGAATTTTCCCATTCCGCACAGCTCTACATCAGATCCGCTTATTCCATGAAGTGGAAAAGTTTTGCTCTGTTGGCCACTTCTCATCATTTGGATCAGTTTACCTGTCCAGATAACAGGTTCTGAAGTATCTGCTGTCCTTACTGGATGCATGTCTGCAGTATTCCTCAGTTAAAGTGCACTTGACTGCTATTTCAGCTTTCCATGTACTTATTGAGGGTTGTACAGTTGCCCAGCTGGAGGTGGCGCATACATTCTTGAGGGGCATTCTGCACTTGAAGTCTCCTATCCACGATCCAGTCCCAGCTTGGGACCTGAATTTTGTGTTGGAAAAGCTTACTTTGGGCCTTTTTGAGCCTGTCATGACTTGTGGCTTATTCTTTCTTTCTTGGAAAGCATTGTTTTTCATTGCAATTACTTCTTCTTGAAGGATTTCACATCTACAGGCTATAATGTGTGAGCCTACTTATTTGATTTTACACAAAGACAGGGTGTCTTTGTATACAAATCCTAAGTTTTTACCAAAGTTGGTATTTGAGTTCACATTAAATCAATCCATCCACCTGCCAGTTTATTAACCTGAGCATGCCAATCCAGAGGAAGCATTGCTCCATACTTTAGGTGTGCATAGAATACTCAGGTACTATATACACAGCACAAAGGACTACAGAAAGTACTTGCAGCTTTTTGTTCCATTCGTCCCTGGGAAAGAGGGCACCCCAGTTTCTAAACAGTGACTGTCCAAATGGTTAGCAAACTGTATTACTTTCTGTTTCAGGAAGTACAGTAAGGAATTTCCTAGGGTTGTTCATGGTCATTCTGATAGAGGCATGGCCACATCTGTTGCCTGTTTCAAGAATGTGTCTGCTGCAGAAATCTGTTCTGCTGCCAACTGGAATGCTGCCCACACTTTCACTAAACACTATAGTCTGGACATTACCTCTCAAAAAAATACTGCTTGGTACTTATTCTGTAGGTATGGCCTGATGAACAGATATCCTCAAGGAAGATTAAACAGTTACTTACTTACTTACCATAATAGTAGATCTTCAAGAGAATCTCTTTCATCAGGCCATGCTGGCCTACCCTTCTTCCCCCTACAGGGTCCTGAGACCCTAATTAGTGCTATCTCTTTCTCAGTGAGGGTCTACCTGTTGCTTTCTGCCTTATCGGCTTGACAGAGCCCTAGCTTCTCTCCTGGTTCCCTACAGGGAGGTCTTCTGAGCATGATCTCTGGTGGTGAACTGAGGAATGAAGGAACCTCCCACATTTATTTAACAGTGTCTGATGTCATTGTGGGTGGCCCCTAGTGGACTGCTTGAAAATATTGCCATGTGGTCCTGGCAACTGGTAGCTTATAGTTCTGTAGGTGTGTCTCAATGAGAGATTCTCTTGAAAATCTACTGTTATGGTAAGTATGCAACTGTTCTTTATATATCCCCCTCCCATTCCTTGCTGACACTCTCATCCCTCCTCCCCCCCTCCCTGTCCTGGTGAATTTCAAAGTCTTCTCCTCTTCTAGTAGTAACATATACCTATCCCCCTAGCTGCATGCCAAACACACTTCCCCACCTCCCACCACCAATGTCCCACCATTAGGTCAAGTCAAAAGACCCCCACCCAATCCCCCTCATTCCAATGACCCTCCTGCCTCCTCCACCACAAAGCAAAATGTGACCTATAATAGAAAAACAACCCTCAAGTGCAGAGTGTCTGCTCCGTTCAGTGTCCGTAATGGTGCTGGAGCACAAATGACTAGTGATATATTTGCTCCTAGTAAAATGAGACAGCTAGATTTGGTGGTCGATTTTACTAGTGGCAAAACTATGTCAACAGTCATTAGTGCAGGACCCATTACTGAGATGGGCTCCAAACAGAGCAGATGCTCTGCACCACACGGCCATTTTCTTTATTACAGGTCACATTTTTCTGGGTGCCGGCGGAGAAGGAGGGTGGTGGGGGCCAAAGGTAGGTTGTGTGGAGAGTCTTATGACTTGATCTGGTTGTGGGACTTGGGTAGAAGAAGGAAGAGGAAGAAATGTGTTGTCAGGTAGGTGGGGATAGGGTATATTGAACTTATCTGTCACTACTAGAAGAGATGAATACTTTAAAAATCACCA
This sequence comes from Neoceratodus forsteri, assembly GCA_016271365.2. Taxonomy (NCBI): domain Eukaryota; kingdom Metazoa; phylum Chordata; order Ceratodontiformes; family Ceratodontidae; genus Neoceratodus; species Neoceratodus forsteri. The sequence continues at coordinate 588,362,115 of CM028133.1, read as the reverse complement.
GGGTGGAGGGGGGATGAGGCTGCCAGCGGTGGGTGGATGATAGTTTTTTTTTACTGGAACATTTTTTAGTGGGTGGGAGAGGGTTGCATTACAGCATAGTGAGCTGAGGGGGAGGTTTTTATTTACAGTTTAAGTTTTTTTTTTTTTAAAGAAAATAAATTTCCGTGGCAAAGTCAGTGCAGCTGCCAAGAAATTCATAAATTTCAAGCAGTGCAAATATACACATATTCGCACTAACTTTGCCAGTGAATTAAAACTTTACTGCCATCTCTGCTTAACAGCAGAATCAGCCAGCTTGTGCCATAGGACAAAACTTACAGGAGAAAAAAATACCTGTAGGAGCTCTGACAAGTTGTCATGCCCAAAAAAGGCACAAAGATAAAGTTCAGCAGGAAAGATGGCAGAAATCAGCCCATCATCTCCATGGCCCCAGTTGGGGCACCAGACCGTTGACCCCAGAATCAAACCTGCCATCAAGAACCACAGAGCCTCTGCACAAAATCCTTCCCCTTCCCTAGCTGATCCCCCCAACCAACAGGGTCAACACATGCAAGATTGCACGTCAAATGCTGAAAACATAAATGTTAATTTCCTCTCCTTATCCCCCCCCCCCAAATGAAAACATTTTGTTATGGTCCAGCTAGGAGGAGGTAGTACGTGGATTGCCCTTGAGTTCTGGGCCAAATATGTTCCCAGCATATCTTTCTGATGACAGCATAGTGCAGAACAATGAACTGAAGCCTACTATAGGTTTCAGCTGAATGCACTATAACTAAGGGAAAACGAATGTTTCTCTTTAAAATGAGGTTCTTGAATCATTTTTTTCTTTCAGTCATCTTTACTGTAAATATTCTATATGCAGCTTAGAGGTTTTGACATGGAGGGCACAGATGGACAGCAGAATAACTTTTTTTTTCCTTTTAAAAATGTTTTATGTCAAATATCTACTACACTATCTGTGGTGAAGGTGTCAACAATCAGTGGGGGCACTAAGGGATAGATTAAATAAATATGATTTGTGGAATCCTCAGGGGAGTAAAGGTGTGACAAAAAAAGAAGGTATGTTGTCCAAATCCATGCAACAAACAGCTGATAATGGCATGGTTTGCTGTAGCTACAGCTGCCTTGCGGGAAACAACAATGCAGTCTGAGCATCCCCAGAAGCAATTTGGCAGTATAACTGTGGACAGATCATGCTCAAATCTGCACTGATGACCTTCCTCCCACTCCATATCTCTGATCAGAAAATCCACCTCTTCTTCCATCTAGCTGGTGGGGGGAGGGGGGGCATCCCATGTTCCAGGGACAGCTCCCAGTCTGAGGATGATGAGAGGGGAGACTGCATGCTCAAGTAAACCATTACACATTGTGCAGTCATTCAGTTAAAAGCCAAAATGCCAAAATCAGCAAGGAGCTGGTGAATGGTCACATCTCGGCCCTGTAAATAGATACTTGGGTAACCATGACTGTTCATCTCAGTGCATCTGTGACAGAACCAAGGAACTTGAACAACCCTTCCCTGCTTGCACTCTACTCCATGTCATACAGGGAGCAGTCCCCCCTCCCCAAGTATCCATGATAGAGACACACCAGCTGAATCATTTAAATGAAATAGGAGGATGCTAGGTATCAGAAGAGTGGGCATAGGCACTATGGGACCAACCTCACAACAGTGAGCCTGTAGTACAGCTATATTTGGTGAGCCTGAGGGGGGAGTTACTCCAATATATGGGGCTTAAAATACCATTGGCGTGATTTTGGAATAATTGGGAAGTACAGCCCAGCTCCAGCTAAGGTATGAATGAACACACCCTTTATGCTCTGGCATATAAGAATATGTCAAGCCACTGGCTAGTAACTATGCTAACCCATACTTAAGGGCAACTTGGGTTTAATAGGTATTGTGCATGACTAGCTAATCAGACACTTGAGGAAAGTTGTGCAATGTATGATACTGAACTCTGTGGGCAATATACTTCCTATGCAAGGTCCTTGCAGATCTGGCTGTGAACCCTATAAAATGGGCCAGTGTACCTCTTTAACCAACAAGCTGCTGAGTTGGTAGCTAGTGCGCTAGACAGAGGAAGGGTTGGGATAGCCAGGAAGACTCCTGTTCATTTGAAGAAAACCCTTCCCCTGAATAAGCACAATTTGTTATAGTTCATATACTTTGTTCTATGAAAATTAGTAGAAGTAAATCCAAATTATGGCAGCACTACATCACTGCCAAAAATAACACAAAAAGTGATTGCTGAATTACAGACTAACTATATATTTTTCTGGTTTTAGACCTCACAGTTCACCACCTATGTTCTCTCCCTACCCCTCTACCCCTGCTGTCAAAGGGCACATCTCTCTTTCTCTCTGCTCAGCTCTACAGATGCATTGCTGGCCTATATTAGAGGTCAGATGCTCAGCTACTCAGCACATTTAAACAAAACTAGAAAAAAAGGAAATTCCAGATCTAACTGTGGAACTTAGAGATGTGGAACAAATGTACTGTGCTAGCCACTACCACTCAATGGGTGCGCTCTGCTGTAAACTCATGAAAAAATAAAAGGTTAATACTATCCTCCACCACTTGTCAGAAAGGGCACTGCTCTTTACATGACACAGTTATTGGATGCCTAGTGAGAAAGTCAGCAATTTCATGGCTTACTGACTTAAAATAATTTAAGCTCTTATTGCCCACATCAGACAAGTCAATGGCACCATCACCTCTGACCCAAATGGAATTAATAGCCCCTTTCAAAATTTGACATTTCTTTATGTACCTTTAAGAATAAATCCTCCCGGTCCTCTATTAAGGAATTCACTGGAACTGTATATCTGCCCAAGGTACTGCACCATATTTCCTCCTTAGCAGCAGATATAGACCAGCAAGAGGTTCCAGATGCCATGTAACCCCTGGCTAGAAGCAAAGCCCCATGCCCAGATGGCCATTTTTGTAACAAATCCCCCTACATCTGCACCAATGTTTTACAAAAATATACAATGAGGGTTCCTTACTGTCATCTATGCAGAAAGCCACAATCACTATACTTCCCAAGCTCCATCAGGACCCTACAATCTTTTCTAGCTACAGACCCATCTCATTACTGAATGCAAATGACAAGAAACTGCAAAACTGTTGACTACCCACCTGGAAATGGCCCTACCTTACTGCATACATCTCTCCCAAACAGGATTCATAAGAGGTAGGCAGGGATCAGATAACTTATGCCTTGTAGCTAACCTGAGAGAGCTGTCCCGACATACATGCCTCTCTTCAGCATTGGTGATCATCATTACAGGAAAGACATTTGTTTCCACTGAATGAGACTTCCTCCATGATACCTTTGAGGTGGTGGGGGCAAAGACCAACTTTCCCACAGTAGATCTAAGCACATTATGCCACCCCCAAGGCCACAGTCCTCCCCAATGGCCATATGTTCCCATCTTTCACATGGCAAAGGGGCACCAGACAAGGTGGGTGGCTGGGAAGTATGTGGGCGGGTTGCAGCCACCCACCGATGACCTGGGGGAGTGGAGGTGGACAAGGGTTCTGTGTGGGTGGGAGGGTGGGGTGCCACTGGATCACCAGGTAACTATTCGATGGTTGTTTACTGTGATCTTGGCAATGGGCAGGGGGGGGGCCACTAGAATACCAGGGAATATACATTGACTGTGATTGGAGCTGGGGGGGTACCACTGGACTACCAGGGATTTTGTATGGTCTAACCAGTGATCATGGCAATGGGAAGGAGTGGAGTACCACTAGACTACCAGAGATTAATATACACTACAGCCACCAGCGATCAGGGTATGGAGAGGGTAGGGGGTCCACTAGACTACCAGGGATTGATGTCTTAGACATTTACCTCACTTGGGGAATTGTGGGGGGACACTGGACCATTGGGGAATTGTGTAGGGCATGATACCACAATTGTGGCTATGGGGCTGGGGATGCCCTGGGATCCCCACTGCACACATCATGCTGTGCAGGGTGCCAGGTGCAAGTCACTGGGTTGCCCTGTGCAAGGCATGCAAATGGGGCCATAATGACATGCAAATGGCCCCGTTTGCACCTTGCATATATTGTGGCCTCATTTTTCCTCAGCGGAATATCGCTGGTGATGTGCTCAGCACAACTGCGTTTGTGCTGGTGCATCTCCATGCTTCCTAGCTGTGGCTTGCACCAGTGCAGTCCATGCCATATTCAATGGTGCTGCACTATGGTGCAGCACCATTGAATATCACCTGGTCCTGGTCCTGGCCCCAGCGCATCCCAGTTGCACTGCATCCAGGCTTGCACCACTGCCAGGTGCAGTCTGAATATCCAGGCCTTTGTCTTAATTTTGATTAGTTAGAGAAAACAAGTCTGTTGCGATTCTTGAGGTTACATATTGTCCTGTGAAAAATCCTGTTTCAGTAAAAAATGTCCCGCTTTTGGCTTGTTAAAAGGTGGTAACACTAAATGTGTTCATTAGGATTGGTTGACAGTAATATAAGATAAAGTGTAAGGGTACAGTTGGAAGACAAGGAAAGGTTTCACTGTTCCAGAAAAAAAATGTTTCACTATACATTTGTTCAATATCAGGACCCTACCTTCTAGTAGCTTTCAGAGGTAGAGCACTGATATGAAGTATGATATGTAGAATAACTCAGTAATACTTGGCAGATATTAATTCTGGTATTATTCTGCTGATAGACTGTGCACAATGTTATTTGATGTTGTAAACATTGTCTGTGTATGTTAAAAATTGCAATAAAATATTCCAAACAAAGAATGATGTTTTACTTCCTCACAAAAACTGTATGAAGTGTAGTGAGCAGGTTGTGCCCATCCCTACTATTTGCTCTTTAAGCCTCAAGTTAAATGTCTTCCAAGATTGGGATTCTGAGGCTGTATTTTAGAGCAGACACCAGACACTCTAGGCCACCCAATAACAGCTTCATTTTATTAGGACTGAGGGCCATCCATTTTAGGCAGTATAGTGTTTAACATATGCCTAGCACCATTGTAAGTAGCAGCCACAGACACTGCCAGCTATTTCCCCAAATTTCTGTGATATTTCCAGAAATATCTGATGCTTTCTGCATTTAAACAAAGCAAAATATCTGGAAATAGCTGGCAATGTCTGTGGCTACCACTGTAGCACTCACATAGAGTGAACACTGGGCTCTGATCAGGTGCAAAGGAATGGTAGAGCTGGATATTGTCTGCATAAAAGTAATACCCAGCATTATACTTACTAATGACCTCCACCAGAGGTCTCATATACACCATGAAATGCATAGGGGAGATGTCTGAGCCCAGATGAACTGCACAGTCCAAGGAAACTGGCTCTAATATAAAGGGACTCATGTCAATTGACTGTGTTGTATGTTTTCCAGGAATAGCTAGAGCTATGCAAGCATAGTCCAGGACATATTCATATAATCTTCAAGCCTGACCACTAAAACTGATCCCTAGTGTCAAAAGCAGAGGCAGACTAGAGATAAAGGAGGATGACTAATGACATTCCATTCCCAGTCCCTTGCCTAAAATAAATAATTACACACCCTGATCAGAGCAATCTCTGAGCTATGACACTGGTGAAGCTGAGCTTGAAATGCTCAAAGTTGTTAAACTTCTTCTGGTGATCTGCAAACTACACTGCCACCGCGTCCTCCAAAGCTGTAGACAAAAACAGGCAGCTTGGAGATTAGCCAATATTTAGTAGGATCAGCTGGGTCAAAAGATTGGTTTTTCAGTAGATGTAAACTTCTTTAAAGAGCTACTGATGCCTCAAAGAAAACTTTGAAAAACATAATAATTGGGTATAATTTGGCTAGCATTCTATATATATTCTATATATTTCCCTCTCTCTATTTATTATTATTGAGGAAATCTGCATGAATACATGGCCTTTATGCCTCTGAGTTCACATAAAGTTCATCTGCCTCTATAGCTTACTCCCTACTTCAAGTCATAATCATCTGCTGTGACATCACAGTCTGTTGCCATGTGAGTAACTATAATGTCACAAGCAGTGGATTATGACTGCAGGTAGGGAGAAAGCAACTGGAATAGATGAACCCTTCAAGGGCAAAAATCCTGTTTTCAGGCAAAATACCTCAGCAATAATAGGAAGGAGGAATACAGAACTAATGGGAAATATAAGCTGAACTGTGTCTAAATGTCATGTTTTGTTAAAGTTCTCCTGAAGGTGTCAGCTGTTCTTTAAGGTGGCCAGACAAACACTCTTCATCAAAGATATATTGATGCTTCCCTACTGCTATAGCTTGTTCTAGTTCCACCAGCCCAGCCTTTACAGTTGGGATGAGATGAGATCTAGCCTAGAAGTGATATAGCATAGTCTAAGGATCACCAAGACATCATCAACATCCATTTGGCCGAAACCATTCCAAACCTCCAGTCACAGTTCTTCACTCATCTACAGAGATGCAGCAAATTTAAATTCCACTGGCGAAGTGCCCATAAAGTAGACACTTCGCATTCTCACTGCTACATGCAGTGGCCAATGCAAAAGGCTCACTTCACCTTATAATTATTACTTTGCATTGCCATTTCACCTTAACGCGAAGTAAGGCAAAGTGACAACAATATTGGCAGCACTTCACACACACAGTCACCAAAATTAATGTGCCTCTCCAAAATGCTCATGTGTTGTGTCCAGAAAACTCCCCAGTGCTGACGATATGTATGGGTGACTTTAACTTGTTTGACATATCGTGGAATACTGGCATTGCAAATTCAAGTGCAGGTAAAACATTCTTAACCTATTCTCACAAGCTTAACCTTCAACAAGGTGTACTGCTCCCAACTAGAGGAATAAATATTTTAGATCTTGTTCTTTATAGTAACCATCTTAACGTGCAAAAAATTAATATTTCATCTCCTATCTGCAGTAGTGATCATAATTCAATAAATGTTTCCCTAACTGTTTATGTTCCCATAAACTGCAATAAAACTAAAATATGTTTGTATAACAAAGCTGACTTGCAAAGTATATTTGCTTCACTCAGGGATATTGATTGGGATAATAATATGTCAATACCGGATGTTGAAGGTAGTTGGAATTTTTTTCTGAAAGCAATCCTGGATTTAAGGGATAATTATATCCCTTTCATATTTAAACAAGCTAATAAGAAACATAAGCCTAGATGGCTTTCAACGCCAATCCAGCGGGTTCTATGGCAAAAAATCAAATAAATACTCTGTATATTTAAAACCCCAAACTACTGAACATTGGTCTGCTTATGTAAAAATCCAAAAGAAATGCAAGAATATGATAAAGAAAGCAAAAAAAGCTTTAGAGTTAAATTTAGCCAGAAAGACAAATAAAGATAGCAGTCGGATGTTTTATTCTTACATTAATTCTCTTAAAAAGCTTATGTGCCTAGTAGGTCCTCTTCTGTATGATTCTCAACTTTATCATGAACCTTGTGATATGGCAACTGTACTTATTGAAACATTTTGTGAGGTATTCTGTATAAAAAATGCTGAATCAGATGCAAATATACCAGTAGACAATGAACCACTTATTACATTATCTGTTAATATGATTCGGGATAAACTTTTATTGTTAAAAAATAAATATTCCCCTGGGCCAGATGATATAAGTGGTCACTTTCTATATCTTCTTGCTGATCATATTTCCCGTCCATTATGTTCACTGTTTGAATATTGTTTGCAAAATCACTTTGTACCCAATGAGTGGAAAACTGCCCGTGTAATTCCAATTCACAAAAAAGGCTCTCAATCTAACTGGGAAAATTATTGTCCCATTAGCCTGACATCATCTGTCTGCAAAGTGCTTGAAAGTATCCTCAAATACCTTATTGGTGAGACAATTAATACAATAGACACTGTACAACATGGATTTAAAAAGGGTAGAGGATGTATAAGTAATTTAATGTGTTTTTATGAAAAGGTTAACAGGAACATCAATTGTGGCACCCCTTGGAATATAATCTATCTTGACTTTAGTAAAGTATTTGATGTTATGGCCCACCATGCAATAATTATGAAACTATTAGATACTAACATCAACAGATATATCATTAAATGGATTGAGAACTGGCTGGCATATAGATGCCAACAGGTTTTAATAAATGATTGTTTATCCAACTCGAGGTTAGTGACCAGCGGGGTCCCTCAGGGGTCGGTCTTGGGCCCATGCCTCTTTCAAATATTTATAGCTGACCTTACTAAAAACTGCTTCTCTGCTTCAATTAAATATGCAGATGACATTAAACTTGGTGGCCCCTGTGATAGTGGATATAATATTTCTAAAATTTAACATGATTTATGTAGTATATCAGACTGGGTCGACTTTTGGGGAATGAGACTGAATGCCACAAAATGCAAGGAAATGCATGCTGGCTTCAACAACCCCACCCTGTCTACTTATTAAATGGGACTCCTTTGGAAAGCACAACAAATGAGAAAGACCTAGGTACTTATATATCAAATGATCTAAGATATAACAAGCAGATTAAAGAGGCACTTAAATCAAATCGAATTGGATGGTCTATTAAAAGAAATATTAAATCAAGAAATTATGAAAGTATGTTATCATTTTTCCCAGCTTATGTCCTGCCACACTTGGAATATTCATCCCAACTCTGGAGTCCATATAAAAAGGGGGAAATAGCTTAACTGGAAAAAAATTCAAAGGAAATTTACTAAAAATATTCAAGGATTGTTCAATGACTCATATGGAAAACATCTAGAAAATTTAAATGTTATGTCATTATCTCAGACGTCTTTGGGGTGATTTTTATACATGTTTGATATTGTAAATGATCCATATCTATTCTCAGAAATGAGTTTTGTTTTTAAGAATAATATACACAGTACCAGAGGTTATCCATTGCAGATGAGCAGGGATAATTTCAATCATGTAAATAGGAAATATTTTTTCACCCAAAGGATTATAAATCCCTGGAACAACCTTCCTTTTGAAATAGTTAATAGTACTTACAAATTAACATTTAAAAATCGTCTTGATAAATTTATCATAAATAAAAATAACTTTGGATATTGTAATTACTTCTGGTGCTGTTATGGGCCTTACTGCCCCCTTGCACCTAACCACCTTAGTATGTATTAGTATGAAGTGTAATGAGAGCATAAGAAATGCAAAGTCTCCCAAATTGGATGGCACACTCAGACGTCATGCATGCAGTAGTCACACACAGTCACCAGAATTAATGTGCATCCCCAAAATGCTACTGTCTTGTGTTCAGAACATTCCCCAGTGCTGATGAAGTGAAATGAGAGCGTAACAAGAAATGCAAAGTCTCCCAGAATTAATGGTGCACTCAGTCATGTGCACAGTGATCATACACAGTTACTAGAATTAATGTGCATCCCCAAAATGCTACTGTCTTGTGTCCAGAACATTCCCCAGTGCTGACAAAGTGAAATGAGAGCGTAATAAGAAATGCAAAGTCTCCCAGAATTACAGGCGCACTCAGTCATGTTCGCAGTGGTCACGCACAGTCACCAGAATTAATTTGCACCCCCAAACTGCTACTGTCTTGTGTCCAGAAAATTACCCAGTGCAGTTGAAGTGAAATGAGAGGTAACAAAAAATGCAAAGTCTCCCAGAATTAATGGTGCACTCCATCATGTGTGCTGCTGTCACACACAGTCACCAGAATTAATTTGCATCCCAAATATGCCACTGTCTTATGTCCAGAAAATTCCCCAGTGCTGACAAAGTGAAATGACAGAGTTAAAAGAAATGCAAAGTCTCCCAGAATTAATGGCGTACTACAAACACAGAGACAGATTAAGATTGTGCTGCACACTCAAGAGATGCAGATACAATGGCACAACAACACCTAACCAGTGCTCATAAGTCACAAATCCAAATCTGAAAAATAATAACTTTTGCCAGTTGGGGGGGGGGATAGTGCATGGCAGCAACAGTCCACTACCAGTAAAGATATCACAAAGCAGTATAAAATATTCATGCAGATGCTGTGGATAGCAGGGTTGACACTGCTGCAATTACTCTGTGGCACAACAAAAAATGTCTGATTTAATGGCACTCATTGCACACATACTCACACACACTACAAGTAATGTGTAGCAAATTGAAAACCTTTAACAATTTAACCAAATGTTTTAAAAAAACTGAAATTATACACTGCTGCACCACAACAATCAGCAAAAAAATGTCAAGAATCACTGAAAATATTACTGTGTGTACATTAATACAGTTATACAAGAAAAATATAACCAAATCAGAAAGACTGCCTGTTTCTCCCAGTTAATCTTTCTTATTTACTGTAAATCTCTTATTTACTGTAAATAATGTCAGTGACAAATGTCTGATGAGTAAATCGACAAGAAAGCAACAGGGATTCATAAATCCAGCAAGGACATTAATCAGGCAATGATTGGAGATGAGCACAGCAGGTGTTAAATGCCAGAAAAGATGATGACACACCACAGACAGACTCTAATAAATAACAGAGTCCTGGGCAAGCAGCCAGAACATCAATGAGACAAAGTCAGGCAACAACCAGAATAGACATTGATGGTGAGCATGTTGACAGTGATGTAAAACAGCAGCTGTGCAAAACAGAGGACTGTAACTGGCCTGCCAGTGCAGCAGAAAGATTTACCGCTGTGATATGGGTGCACCAGGTTCAGGATCGGACTCAGGATTCTTGAGGTTCGGCCTGGGCAGGGGTGGATTGAGCAGCCATAGCACAATCTCCATTCCCGAAGGAGAGTGGAGGGGGATGAGTGCCTCTGGTCTGGTGTACCCAGGTGACCATAGGCTGCACCATTACTGGAGCACCAGATAGTGCTGTTTCCTGGAGGGCAAGTCAGATGTGCGGCATGATTACACCACCAGCATCCAGTTGACATACCCCTTGACAACACAAGAAAATCATTCCCCGGTGTGCCCAATGATGTCCCCACTGGTGACTCTGGGCCCCGCTGCACCTGTACATTCAGATCCTGTAGGGCTAAGTTGGGGAGGGCTCCAGAGGCTCCACCCTTGGGGGGTAATCCAGGGGGGCACTGTGAGTGGGTGCTTCTGGAGTCTGCCCGCAGGTGGAGGGGCTGATGGGGTGGCTGCCAGAGTTAAAGCATAGTAAGTAAAAAAAACAAAAAAAAAAACAGACTGTGCAGAGAGCAGTAATGACGACTAGGCAAAGTCAAGAAATTACCACCACAGATGACGACACTGTGAACAGTGACACCAAAGAGGGACCGTCTCTGTGATAATGATGATGATGATGATAATAATGATGATGATGATTATGATGATGACAGAGGGCCGGCCCACAGCCTCAGAGGCAGGGCACTCATCTGTGACACCAATGACCTGAGTTTGGGAATGGACTTGCAATGTCAGAGGGCTGGCCAGGGGAGGACGACTGAGCATCCTAGGGATCGCTCTCTTTCTCTGGGGGGTGAGTTTCCAGCACACCATGGGCCTCTGGCAGAGGCTGGGGGAATCACTGTGCTGGTGCCATCATTTGTGGGGGGCAGGGTGGACATGCAATGTCATTGCAAGTACCCAACCCAAGAATAAGTATATTAAAAATTACAGCCCCTGTTCATGACGCCCCCACCTCCACTCCCGCAGTGACTTGAAGTCCACCAGTGGGAATCCCATTCCCATGGCCCTGCCCTTGGGGGTTAGCCTGGGCTAGAGACCATGGTGTCCGGAGAGGAGGTCCCCACCCCGCGGCCCTGCCCTGGGGGATAAGCCTGGGCAAAAGGGGGCAGTGTACGGGGTGGGGGGCCGAAGCCTGGGGGAAGTGGGCAAAAAAAATGTTGTTTTTTTTTAAATGACGATGACAGAGAACTGTCAAAGTAGCAAAAATGACAATGAGGCAAAGCCAGATGATAAAGCTTTATAGAGTCATGGACCCAACAGAGGAGGCACAGCTCAGCATCAGGAACTGGTCTTGGTGACCTGAATGATGGCCATAATGGTGACAGAGATCAACAGAAGAGTCATAACACATCCTTTTCATTTAAACTGTAGAATCCACAAAGAGAGATCATGAAGCCCAGTAATGGAGGCACCATGGGTGGAAAGGAGACCAACACTGGAGTCCCCAGAAGTGGCAGACCAACAACAACCATAATTCTGAAGAGGGTGTTCCTTCGGTTCTACACAGATTTCACAGTGGAAGAGAAACAGCTGAGGAGGTATGAGGCTACATATGTTTTAAAGGAGGTAATGATGTGTGTCAGCGTGGGCAGCCACAGCTAGGCAAAAGGCTCCTAGCAGTCCTGACACCGATGATGTCTAACTTCTGCAGGTATGTCTCAATGAAATGAGACATCCTCAAAAAAGATGTAAGATTAATTTCAACCTTGAAGATCTTATAGCTTCCTAATAACTTTTGTATTTAGGCATCACGACAAGCCTGTCACATCCACCATGAATCTCTTACATTGCACTATAAATGAAGTCCTCATTCTTTCAGACAACAAAGTTCATTGGAATAATACCAGGTGTGCTTTGATGAGATGTTTTCATGCATTCAGGGAACATGACCAGCAGTGATGGAGAACTCAGTTCTGGTTAAGAAATTAAAAGTGTGAGTCAGTTACTTGAGCTTAAATGAGAGAGGCCTACTGTTGCATGAAATGCAACCCTTGAAAGGCATTAAACTGATTAAACTGTGAAAATGCAACATTAATGAGAAAACATATCCCCAGACTTCTGTTATGTATGTTTGAGTCTACATTAAAGGTGATGGGTTCCCCAGTGATTTTTTTTCCAATTCCAGTGCTGGTTGCTGTCTTAAGGGCAGAATTGTATGCTTCCATGGCAGTGATAGGCCTCCTGGTAGATAACTCAACTAGAACTGAGGTGCCCAGCCAATCTAGACACCTATTTGGATCTTGTTCCCATTCATATCCTATTTTTACGTACTATAGTTTGAAATTGCTTACCAACAATGTTTGTTACCTTGTCTCTGTATCTTTACCATACACTTTTTTTGTAACTATTGCTCCATATTCTACATTACGTATAACTGGTATGGCTCCTTCTTTGAGTTCATACTGTACTCTTCCAGGCTGTGCCTGAAAAAAAGATTGTATTATTCTAGTGCACCTATCCGGTAAACAAAAACAACTAAATAAATTAATTTTGTATTTTTATTTAAATTTTTTTACCAAGTAGACCCCAAGAGCATTAATGACCATATTCAAGGGGACCCAGAGGTGAGACAATAGTGTTACACTAAGAAATAAATGCAATGAATCAAAGGCAGTTTTAGGCCCAGTGGTGTTGCACATACTGATTAAGTAGCATTGCAGTTGTGCACAGACACATCCAGACAGTAACTTTTTTTTAATTTATTTATTTAAAAAAACATTGTGTACCCATTCAAGGCCACAGATGAGTCAGGTGTTTTGTGGGAGAGCCAGGTTTCCACCACGGCCAGAACATCTGGTTTGTGCTGTACTATCCAGCCTTGAAGAACATAGTGCTTCTTCAGCAGGCTGCAAATATTGATTGATGTTAGGAGGAGACCACCTGAGTGACAAATATTAGGGGCAGATGTACAGTAGTAATGGGCCCATAGGGTACACATCACCTGAGAGGAGCAGCAGAAGAACGCCAAGCCTAAGTAAGGCAAGCTTAAGTTGCTTGGATTTAGGAGGCAGGTTGGTGTTGAAGTTGAGGGGCTTGTTTATTTATTTATTAATTTATTCAGAATAACCTCTTGAGCAAGAGCTCTTTTACAAAGGTTCTAAGTCAGGATAAACACTGTTAAACGTTCAACCATAAAAACACAGCTATACAAAAGGTACAGTTACAGCAAAAACATTTGTCAAAAAGTAGCACTGTATGCAGCTGTGAACAAAAGAGCAATCCTGGCATGGGGGGGAGTGAATAAAGGGAGCGGCCTCATAGAAGACCTTGTCAGTAGATAGGGAGGTGGAGGTGCATAGCGGGGAAACAGTAGGTAAGTGTAATTAGGGTAGTGAAGGGGGAGGACAGGGAGAAGGGAAATTGAGGGGGCCAGGTGAAAGGGAGGTGGTAAGGAGCATGGTTAGGAAGGGGTGAAAGAGAGGAGTCACAGTAGGGGAAGGAAATAGATGGTGCAGCCAGGGTCGGGGGGGTCAGGGTTAGTGGGTCTGGGGAAAACAACAAGAAAGGAAAGATTGAGCCCAACAGTGGGGATAGGGAGAGAGAGAGGATATGCAGCAACAAGAGATATGAGAGGTTTAGATAGCTGGGGAAGGCATAGGCTACTGGGGCCAGACACTGTGACTCAGGGGGAGGCAAAATACTTATAGTGGCTCCCAACTGTGTAGATAAGTGGTTCATGGTTTGTAGGGTCAAAGGCATATGGCTTGGGGGGACTGAGTGGGGGATAAGCAGTATAAGATGGGCAGGGATTAGAGGTTGCAAAGAGAACCCCATTCCTTGACTGTGCCTTTTTAACTCCAATTTGAACATTGCTCAGTGGCTATGCCTATGTCTGCAGTTCAATGGAAGGGAGTACTAGTCACATACACTTTCTGGTCTGTTTAAACTAGCCTCCTACAGCCTTATTCAGAGGGTTTGTTTTTTTGCTGCAGCTGTAGGATTCGCTGGGGCCTCAGCTGCCTCTGGCTGCTCCCCCCCCATCCTTCCTCTCTGCATGTTTATGATGCTGCTTTTTCTTGTTGCTTCTTTTTGACTTGTGCTTTTAGTTGTTTTCTAGGTTACTATTTTGTCTTTTTGACTTTCAGAGTTCTAGCATTGAGCTTCCTTTTCTCTAGGTCAGCCACTCAAGCTGCACCAATGTCCTCATGTAGCTACACTGTTTGTTTATTCAGTTTCAAGTTTTGGTTTGCTTACTACAGTAGTATCTGTGTCTGACCTTGTCATTCTGCTGCATTAAGCTTGTTTTCTCTCAGAGTGCTCTACCCACTGTCCATACCAAGTCACTTGCAAACCTTCTTTTTAGTTGCCCTGAATTCCTCATAAAGTTCCTTGGCTTCCTCACTGGGTAGCTGTTCCTACCCATGCTCAAATCAGTCGTTTCAGTCAGCCTTACTCAGTCAGTCTGCTTCAGCATTATCACCTCAGTCTTACTTTAATACAACTTTTGGCTTTTCCTGCTTGTAACTGAGTTTTACCTATGATTTTGGCCTTTGATGTGTGTTCATATTTTCAGTACCTTTTCATTTATTCTATTCTCAGTCAGTATCAGTTGTTCCTTTTTAGCAGTCATCATTCTGTCTGTCAGACTCAGTCATCATACTGTATTTCACAGAATTTTGCTCTCAGGGTTTGCCCAGTGGGTAGACATGCTCCCTCCCTCCCTCCCTTTGAAGTCCATACCTTTAGGATGGCTGTCTCATCTCAGGCAGGGGTCCTTCTGTGTTGGAAATGTGTCTCCTGTGGCACCTATCAGCAGTCCCGCTGGATGGTAAAGTCCAATGCTTCAGGCAAAACTTTAGCCATGCAGATCCTTGGTCAGCAGCACTTTAAAGTGTAGCATTTAAGATTTCAGCTGGTAGAAGGTGAGGCCCTAAGCAGACATGAGTTCCCTGAGCTGTGTAGATCGTGTTGACAGTACCTCTGAAAGCTATTCTCCCTGCATCTGCCTAAGCTCCTCCTAGTATCATTCCATTTCCCCTTCCTTTAGTTTCCAGTCAATTATAGCCTCCTCATGTTCCTGCAGCTCAGTGCTAGCCTTTTAGCATTAACTACACTCCTCATTCCATGCTCTGAGAGGTGGGACTGCTTCATTGGGGAACTTGTTTAGTTACAAAGACTGACTCAGGCACCCTAATGCATCATCTCATCAGAGGGATAGAGCGAGTGCTATTAATCAAAAACGTACCTTGAACTGAATTCCAAATGAGCAATGCTGAGTTATAATAATAATAATAATAATAATGGTTCCACCAAGCCAGTTCAACAACAAAGTTGTTGAAGTCTGGCACAGTGACATGATTTTGCCACCGGTGACCATATCATCTGGCAATTCTGTCGACGGATGGCTGCAGATCCTCAAGCATCTAGGCACTTTTGTATTGTTTGTAGGGACCCCCAGATCTATATACAGTATATCTAATACTCGGCGGTGGGATTCATGGGGCTGAGCAGCCAAACTCAGGAGTCAATGAATCTGTTCATTACTCTTACAAAACGTTCCACACTGTGTGTGTTGACCAGGTTGTGTCGCTGTGGGGGATTTGTTGTTACAGCATTGCTGTAACAACGGTATACCAATAATAATTACCCATGCCAGCAGGGATGGCAGCTTAGATCATGGATCCCAAAGATTTTGTCCAAATGTTTTTCTATTCCTTCACTGAATGTCAAAGGCTGTACTATAGCATATATATTTAATTATAGTGGGCACCTGTATAATTAGATTTCTGGTTTGACTTGGGGTTGGAAGGTGGCTTGCTTTTTATCATCCTACAGTCCTGCCATTCCTTCTCTCCTTCTTGACGTCATGCCTTAGTCTGCAAATAGTTATCTATCAGTTATCAGCTGTGTATGTCATTACTCCAATCAGTCTGTGTTTGTAACACCTGCTATGCGGTTATTTTGGACTCCTTCCTAAGATATCTTTAACCTAAAGTAACTATGTTCCTTTAGCACCTCTAGGGGTAGAACCCTTCTCAAGAGGGATAATTTGCATCCATGTTACCTTGACAGGGTGGTAGCCCCATAAGGAACAGAGAGTGTGAATGGCCAAAGCATCTACTTATCACAGTCAAACAACTCAGTCATACAACTAGACTTGTAACTATCAATAATGTTGCACAAACATAATGCCTCATTGTGGTTGCATACAACTCACTGAAATAAAATTGCCTCGCTACTGGATCACCTCAGCAGTTGAAAGTGGTATTATAGCGGTACAGAGGTTCAAACTCATTGCGTAGTGGTCAAACCAAATGACAGAATCCACCAAAGTATTGACCACCTCCAGTCTTACAATAGGCACTAGGTAAAATCTGTTTGCCTTTCATGCATGACAAGTTTAATCTTGTTTGAGAGCTTCTGCAGTCTGAAAGATCCTGTTAGCAAAATGATCAGAGGACTCACTGACCCTAACATTGTGGGGTATGATCTCTGAGGTACTCCACATTCCTGACATCATGGGTTGTGTACACCTGATAGGTTGCTTGATGCACATGTTACTAAACCAAGTCTGTCCCCCTCTCAGGGGCTCTGGTCACCTATGGTCAGTTTTAAATGTGCATCCGATTGAGGTTGTAGCACAACACAGCTCCAGAGTTTTTTAAAAATTGAGAGATCAGAATACATCAGCAGGTAAGGCATACAAATGGCCTAACTAATTTCAGCAAAGGGTGACTGTGGATAATTAACAGTCCTTTACTTTTAAGATATACCAGTTTGAAATATTGTGAAGTAGGATTACAGCTTTAAGTTCTGCAGCTTTGCCTTACATTGGTTGTACAACTGCAGGGTAAAATAAATAGATTACTGGCACTAGCAGTTCCAGGAGCTAAAAGACAAAATAGCTCTGTCCTGGCTTCCCCTGCTAGTAGCACCAGGAATAAATCCCAACATTTCCAAAAGCCTGATCATTGCATAGGCATCTTGTATTGGATTCCCTTGCTAGTGGTTCCAGGAACAAGTGCTAATAATCTAAGCCTGCTGTCTCAGGAACAGTTGTAAAAACATTGCCATTTAGACAGTCGATCTGGTGAACTGCCCTGATGCTAACCTCCACCCTACTTGAGGTGCCAGAGTTACGTCCTACTACACAGGCTCCTACACTCCAAAAACTTGCAAAGAAAAGCCCTTATCCAGCATGAGCAGTTCACTCAAATTTGAGCTGCTATCAGCCCAATTACCTTTTCATTCAGCACTTCTGCCACGAGTGGGTCACAATGCAAAACTGGAGGTCTACGGACCAAAATGGAGTCCTAAGAGTGCTGACTTAGTATCCAGGGTCCGTGGTGATTCCAAAATAGTGTGGCTATCACTCCTTTTCTTCCCCAGCTAAATTCTTGCACAGTGAGCCACAGCTTCTTAGGCAGCTAACTATAGCCGATCCGATCGGGTCGCGACTCTCGCGAGATCTCGGCCTGCAGGCTACAGGACCCTAATCATTGCATGATCTCCACAACCCTGATATCCCACAATAACTTATCTCTCTGAGCTACGCTTCTCTCCTCCAGTGTTACTAAGCACTCAAAAAGCTGAAAATTGCACAGAATGACATTCTCGCCCTCGTTGTAACTATGCATACAAATTAAGACAAAAACCCTCTTTTTTTACCGCACTTCCAATCGGACATGACTGTAACCCCTACAGCCTATCGGACTACATTTCCCAGCAGCCTCTGACCATCTGAGTTCCTTAAAGGCACAAGGCTGAATTAAGGGAGGCAATAAGGCAATTTTAAAATAATGCCTACAGCAAAATAGGCTAAAGAAATATATGATACCAGCCCCTTCATCCATCCTGGCTATTAATAACACAGGACTGCTACTAGGGGCTCCATTACACTATATAAGTGTTACAACAAGCAAACTTAATTATGATCGCTGAGACTTCTCTCTTTCTCTCTCTCTCTCTCTATTAATATTAACAAAGCACAATGGCCAAGACTAAGTCCTGCAGGCAATTCAACATTCCCATTCCACACCAACATCTAGGAAGGCTATGTGCCTCATGCGTGGAAGACTCCACCAGACACAGTGACACAGAAGAGGTCAAAGAGGGTGATCCACCCAACTCACTTACAAAAACAAAGCAGAACCCAGAGTCTCACTCCGAAGCCACCATGGTGCTGATTCAAAACAAGCAGCTCATGCAGGCACAGCAAGAAGTGCTAACAGCAATGTTACTGAAGCTGAATGAAATATCAAGCAAGCTATTAGTAAATCCCCCTCCAGTAAAGAAGAGGGCCACTAAGTCACACTCTAGACATCTAGAGAAGCTCACCTCCAATTCCCAGACCATCCCAGCAGAACCAGACGATATGTCCAATGAAGAGGGAGAACTTGACCCCGATCCACAAACCCTTACCGCTAAGTGGTGCTTTCCAGATCAAATACTGACACTAGTCAGAAAAAGTCATGGCAACGGTGGGATTTGAGACCCCAGCCCCCACCCCAACTTCAAAACTAATTCCTTCTCTCCAGCCACAGTCGAAGCAAGCAGATGTTTTCCCCATCTGCGAGGCAATAGATGAGGTGATCCAAAAAGAATGGGCTTCAGCAGAACCTGCATGTATACCAGAATGCAGATCCTGGGATAAAATGTACCCCTTACAGGCAGAAAAGATGGCTCTTTGGTGCACCCCCCTAATGGTGGACCCCCAAATAGCCTCACTAAATAACAAAACCATTCTCCCCGCTGAGTCAGCATTGGGACTGAAAGACTCAATTGACAGAAAGTTAGAAGATATCCTCTAGCGGGGCTGGGAGCCAAAGCAGCTTCCACTGCGATTTACACCACCCAAACACAATAAATCTGGCTTCAGAAAATACATAAAATAATACCAGCAAAGACCCCAGAGGCTCAACTCATGGAAAACACCATACTCTCCACGAAATACCTGGCAGATATGGCAGTAGACTCCCTAAAAAATGAATTCCTGATCAGCAGTGCACACTAACAGAGTTCGTAGATTCCTTTGGATGAAACTATGGGAAACTGAGGGCAATCAAAGGCAACTTTACAAAAGCTACCATTCAAGGGGGAATATGCTGTTTGG
The DNA here is from genome assembly GCA_016271365.2 of Neoceratodus forsteri. Lineage (NCBI taxonomy): Eukaryota > Metazoa > Chordata > Ceratodontiformes > Ceratodontidae > Neoceratodus > Neoceratodus forsteri. The sequence continues at coordinate 588,342,426 of CM028133.1, read as the reverse complement.
TGATTGCCTAGACAAATACCTTAAGGGCAAGGAAGAAGGAAAGATCCTAAATAAAGAGAACTCCAGATCCTCATAATTACCAGCTAGACAGAGGAGCAGGTATCACTCCTTTCAAGACAAAAGGAGGGGTGCAGCTAACTAAAGGGGTTCTACCTACAGACAAAATTATACAACCCCTTATAACTACAACAAATATAGAGGCAGGAGTACAGCCAATAGTGGCAGCGGCAACTACATCCGTAGAAACCAATCCAGACCATGACTACTGTATCAACTTCAATTCCCACATGCCAACAATAGGCCCTAGACTGTCACTGTTCACTCAAAATTGGGAAGAGGTCCACAACAGACAAGTGGGTACTGGAAATAATAAAGCAAGGATATGCAATAGAATTTCTCCAGTTACCCAGAGAAAACAGACTGGTGTCATCTCCTGTCTCAAGACACAAGATCACACCTTTACATGTAGCACAGGTCATTCAAGAGCTGTGTGCAAATAATGCAATAGCTCCCGTTCTCAAGCTAGAAAAAGGACAAGGAGTGTACTCAATATTCTTCATGATCCCAAAGAAGACAGGAGGACTCAGACCTGTCCTAGACCTCAAATACATCAACAGGTCAGTGAAATATACCCCTTTCAAGATGGAAACCATCAGGCCAACACTCAGAGTGCTTAGACCCACGGACTTCATTACATCAATAGATCTGAAGGACACGTACCTCCACATCCTGATGAGAGCTTGCCACTTCAAATTTCTTCATTTCTGCATTCTGAACCAACATTACCAGTACCAAGTACTGCCATTCGGACTGGCCTCTGCTCCAAGGGTATTCACCAAGGTCTCTATAATCCTAGCAGTAAAACTACAGGAGCAGGGCATCCATGTCATCCCATACTTAGATGATTGTCTCATCAGAACAAGGTCACAATGACAATCTGTCAGGGAAACGCAAATGGTGGTAGACTGCTTACAACAACATGGATAAGTAATCAATCACAAGAAAAGTTGTCCAATACCCAGCCACTTGATAGAACACCTAGGCACCCTCATAGACACAGAAAAGTTCCTAGTATTCCCATCTCACACAAGAATATAAACTATTATAACAACGGCAAAACAACTACAGAACCACAACCACCCATCCTGCCACCTAATATCTCAAATATTAGGGCTTCTGTCCTCTACTGAAAACACCATACCTTGGGCAAGATGGCACATGAGACCCCTCATGTCCTTCCTCATAGAACAGGGCCCTATGTACGACATAGACATATCAAAGAAGGGCACTCTCCCAATTCAAGTAAAGACTAGCCTAACATGGTGGACAAACAAACACAAACTAACAGAAGGTATACCACTGGACGTCCAATCAGGCATAATTATAGAGACAGATGACAGCCTAACTGGATCGGGTGCCATATTGGGAAAACACACAGCTCAAGGGAAATGGTCATTACCAGAAACAAAGCTAACAATAAATGTCCTAGAAATACGAGCAGTATTCAGAGCTCTGCTGCACTTCTCACATCTGGTTCAGCATAAACATGTCCAAATAAAATCAGACAACCAGGTCACGGTGTCCTACATAAACAAGCAGGGAGGCACCAAAAGCAAAGTGATGCTTTCAGAGGCAACAAAACTCATGTCCTGGGTACAAAAAAATCTACACTCCATTATGGCCATCCACCTCACAGAAAAACTGAACACAACAGCAGACAGTAGTGGAGGCTGGGGCTCGATGGCATGGAGCTGCACAGACAGAGGGGTAGGGACACAGCAGATGCCTGATGGGGGTACACACAGGAGCATGGGTAAACCCCATCACTGGCATTATTGTACACCGCACTCCCACACAAAGGGGAGAAATGTGGAAAAAGGGTGCCCCGGCTTGATGCCCATCTGTGAGCACTCATGATGGCTCCTGGAGGGGATCACCATGTGGATCCAGACTTGGTGGGGGAGTTGGCCACCCCCTGCCACCCACCATGGGGGGTAAGCTCTGGGGCAATAGGTGATCACCCTCTGTGGGAGACTGGTGTGGGTCAGACAGTGGCTGGTAGATCAGGATATGAGGACACTAGAAGCAACCGGGGGCCCCAGGGGAAGAAACAATCACAAAAAAAAAAAGAAAACTTTTATTTTATTATGTTTGCTTGTGTGCATGTGCAAGAAACATTATGTGGCAGCTTAGGAGAAAAGTGGGTTGTGGAGGTGCGGCACTGTGGCAGCCAATGGCTGCGCTGCATTTGGGTGCTTGGCACTGGTGGACCAATGCAGGCACACTGTGCTGATCACATTAGTTTCCAAAATGCCACCAAGCTGAAACAATTTTGCCACTGTAATGAGGGGTCACCTCATCATTACAGCGTCAGCCATTCCGCTGCAATGATGGAGAGATCCATCAGTGCAGGGCAGTACCTTACCTAGTGTAACATTTTTTGTAAACATGGCGGCGGCTTGCCGCCACCTCACAGCCCCTTGAAAGCCAACGGGGGTGATCAATCCCCCTACTGGCATGCCCCAGACCCAGTTCATTTGCCGACATGGGAGCCCACTCCCTGTTAGCATAATGTAACCCCTCCCCCATTTGTTGTGTGCCGAGGGGGTGCCCAATCCCCCTCGGCATCATGCCCCACCAAACAGTCATTCTTTGCTGATGGGGGCCCAATCCCCATCAGCTTAAGTCCCCCCACTCCAAAAAAGGCAGATGGCACACCTGGAGCCCACCCCAGTGTGCAGAAAGCAAGTCAGAAAAAAAAACTTCCTGTGACATCTTTTTTTTTTCTCCCTGAATGAAAGGAAACAGTCCCATGCCGGTCACCTTCCCTCCCCCAACCCACACCCACCTACTGCTCACCCTACCTCCCCACACCCCCTCACCCCATACTTACCTCCGGAGCCTGGCGCAATGATCTTTGGTGGACCGGGAACACATCTGCGCGCTTCAAAGCTGACCGCAAACTGAAGAAATGCCAGTAAGCTATATAATGGCATAAATAGGGGGTTTCAACTTTAGTGCATATCTCAGGCATTTGGGGGAATTTTGGCACCAAATTTTCAACATGGGGTTATTGGGAACCCTCCTCATGAATTCAGCCACTGTCATGGCATTATTCGGTCCCAAAAGGTGATTAACAAAATAACAGTGCCAGTGTTCATGAGGCTGGCTCTCAAAAAGCCTATGTTGCAAATTTGGTGAAAAAAATCCAAAAAATGACTGTTTTATGAGCGTGCGTTGAGCAGTTTCCACACACACTCACAACTTCATGAATTTTTAATATTTTCACTCCAGATTTTTAACACTGGCATTTTTTCACACCTCCTTATGAACAGTACAGCTGTCTTTTTTCACATCCTGACCGAAATGTGTTTTCGCGCTTCCAGCACAGAATAGCATGGTCGCTGTGGGAAATCAGTGTTTGGGACACATTAAGAAAATCACAGTGACACTGTTCATGGGCAGAGGTGCTAAAATGCCTATGTTGAAAATTTAATGACAAAAGTCCATGAAATGACTGTGTTACGAGTGTACATTGCGCAGTTTCCATGCACCTGCGTAATTTTGTGCATTTGTAATATTTTCACTCCAGATTTTCAACATTGACATTTTTTCACACCTCCTTATGAACAGTACTGTGAGAGAGCACTAGTACCCTTCCATAATTCTGCTCACTTTGTATGTGTGAAGCCTACTGCAGTAGCATATGTGTGTGACCATGCTATTCCTTTTCTTTCTGGTCTATCCCTCGTTCCTTATTCCAGACTGGCCACCTGGAATGGGACATCTCCTTTCTTGCTAAATCCTTCACTGTCTTTCTGCAGATGTGGAATTGTGGTACTCAATCCCCCAAGCAACAAACCATAATAATGCTGGTGCAGCAGTCTGCAGCCTTAAAACATTTATTTATTGAGGCACAGGAATGTCTGCTGCTATTTTGCTTTTGTTTTCCAATTTGTTTATATTTTTGTTTCTAGAAGAAGAAGAAAGGTATAAGATGTAGTGCACTAACAGTTTAGTACCAGACTAGGTTGGTTGTCCAATCCAAAAAGGTTTTGCTGCTAAGTCCAGTGCTCTTCATAGCAATGCTACTAAACAAACAAATGCAACATTAAGTATTTTCTTTAATATGTTGTGACTGAGGCTGAGTGAAGTGAGCCATGTAACTACTGCTGTGTGTGCTACTTGCTAGCCTTGCCCTGCCCTCTTTACTAGTTCAAGTTAGAAATTCAGACAATTGTAAACAGAAGTTCAAACAGGTTGAAAATGTGTAAGTCACCTGCCTTAGTAACAAGTGTTTGGTCTCATTTCTAAGACATGAAGTAAGCAGTTCTTACCCAAATAATGAGAAATCCAAGCCTGGTAACAGAGGTGGGTCTGTTTGGGACCTGTTCAGATCCCTGCTATGTTCTGCTAGGAGCCAGCCATCCCTCTCCACTCCATTTTTATGCTGTGTGTAAGTGTAGGAAGGGTGGAGTCTGATGTGAGTCACCTGATGGGTTCCTAGTATAAAGGGAACTCATCCTGTGGAACAGTCAGATTTCGTTGGAGGATCAGTAGGTGCTGGTCCAAAGTGTTAGTCTGCAACTCTTCAGACTAAGATTCTTTTGAATCCAGGACAGCTCATTGCTGGAATAGTCCTTGGAAGACTGGAGTATTGTTTTGTTTTTTTGTATCTTTTGTATTTCTTTTGACGTTGCAAGTTCGCAAGTTTTATTTGGTTATTTACTTGTCTCTACGTAATAAAAGATTTGGCTTGGTAACATTGGCCTTGCCACCTTACTGTGGTCTCAGTGTCCGTCATTGCACCCACACCCTTTGACATTGGTGTTAGAAGTGGGATGCTCTGGTGTTACTGGTACCTTCCAGTCAGTGGACACTGAATGCAGGTGGAGACAACGGAGCAGACCCTCAATAAGCCCAGCAGAGTTCTCACACGGACTATGGCTGCCAAGTATGGAGAGATCCCTTTGCCTGGTCTGGGACCAGATGTTCGACAGAAAACAGCCAAAAAGGAAGGAGAGCTGGAGGAGGAGGGCAAGGATATCTCAGAACAGACCACTGAAGAACCACCAGAAGATATACACAGCCTGTTCGTTGCTATTATGTAAACAAATTGCTATGGACAAGCAAAGAGAGATGGATCTACAAAGGGCTGAGGCACGGTGGAATGATACCCTGAGAGCCATCCGAGATATAGGGTACATAATCCACCACCAGCACAAACCCTAAAGACATTAAGTTGACTAAACTGGGTGTAACCGATGACATCGAGGCATACATGACTACATTTGAGCGAATAGCTCAGGCTTGTGGGTGGCCCCAGCCCAATGGGTCAACCGGCTTAGTACCTTACCTATCTGGGAAAGCCCAGCTGGCATACAGCCACATGGACAGTACCCAGGCAGAGAACTATGATGCTGTTAAACAAGCCATCCTACAAAGGTACAACATCAGCCCCGAGACCTATCGACAGCGCTTTAGGACTTTCAAATTTCATAATGTGGACACTCCCGAGAGGCTCTATACCGGTTAAAGGACTTGTGTCAGAAATGGCTACAACCAGGGTGAAGACCATAGAACATATCCTGGAAATGATCATTCTGGAACAGTTTGTTCATATCCTGCCCTCAGACGTTCAGGTATGGGTGAGGGAACACCGGCCAGATACTGCAGAAAAAGCCATCACGCTAGCTGAGGATTACCTTATGGCTCATCCTAATCGTCAACGTGGACATCCTGGATCCGGTGCAACCCCACCCATGGTAAGGCCTGTTTCTTCTTCTATTGTTTCATCTGCTGACTGAAGGGGTACTAAAACTGTCCCAGCTAATAGACCCTATAACCTAACATAATCTGCAGGAATGCCAGAAGAAGGGGCACATAGCTAGATTTTGCCCTCAAAGAAAAGTTACAGTCACGCAGTTAGCCCTAGCCAATTGGGGACAATTTGTCACACCCATCAAGATTGGAAATCGGGAGGTTACTGGACTGATAGACTCAGGAAGCAGACAAACCCTGGTAAGAGCAGATTTGGTTCAACAAGCTGGTGAAAAGGGGTCCCGTACAGCAGTAATTTGCATCCATGGGGACATACATCATTATCCTGTGACTGACCTTGATTTACAGGTACAAGGGAGAAGTCATAAAATGACTGTTGGATTGGTTCCCTTTACCTGTTCCTGTCATTATTGGGCATGATTATCCAGACTTTTCTTGCTTAATAAATCCAGAAGAAAGTGTGTGCCCCTAACAACCCGTGCCCAGACTAAACAGGAACAACAGTGGGCACAACTATTCCCATTCAATGATGAGGTGTATGGGAGCCTGGCAAAACAACCAAGTCTCGACGAGAAAGGAAGAAAGCAAAATATAAATGGACTCAGAGACACACTAAAACTGTAAATGTGACAAATGATAGTGATGTATTGTCTGATATTAAAACTGATGGCTTTTGTGAAGAACAAAAGAAGGATAGTTCCCTGACAGCATTTATGCAGTTGGTAGGGGTACCAGTGAAAGGAAATGAACCATCCTATGTCATGAAAGATGACTTGTTGTATAGAAGATGCATACACCCCAACACGGGTGAGCAAATAGACCAATTAGTAGTGCCCAGTAAGTACAGAGAGAAACTACTGCATCTGGCACATGAAATCCTGTTAGCAGGTCATTTGGGTAGGGACTGCACCTTGCAGAGGCTACTATTAAGATTCTATTGGGCAGGTATACGCGCTCAGGTAGCTGACTACTGTGGAGTTGAATTGTCAGAAAGTGGCTCCTGTGACACGAAAAGATGATCCCCTCCACCATTGCCCCTACTACCACCCCTTTTAGCCGCATCGCCATGGATGTGGTAGGACCTTTACCAAAAAGCTCAAAAGGAAACAGGTTCATTTTGGTAATATGTGATTATTGCACAAAATATCCTGAGGCTATCCCCCTCTGAACTGTGACAGCAGAGAAAGTTGCAGATGAGTTAATCAAGCTGTTCAGTCGGGTCGGGATACCCAGGGAAATACTGACAGACAGAGGGAGCAACTTCTGTTCTAGGATGTTAGCCCGGCTGTATGAGACATTAGGAGTGGAGGCCATACATGCCACACCCTATTCCTCAGACAGATGGTCTGGTTGAGCGATTCAACCAGACCCTGAAAAGAATGCTGAAGAAATATGTAGAGGATGAAGGAAAAGGTGGGATGTATACCTACCGCTCCTTTTATTTGCATACAGGAGGTACCACAAGCCTCAAGGATTTGCCCTTTGAATTATTATATGGAAGAAATCAAGGGGTCCCTGGATATTGTAAGGGAACAATGGGAGAGAGAACAAAGAGAACCCAAGTACCACCCTTGATTACCTGATAGCTTTGCGTGCAAAGTTGCTGAAGTTACCCAGATGGCACATCACCGTAATTTGCACCAACAAAGTGTACAGAAGGGGTATTATGACCAAGGAGTAGGTACCAAATCATTCCAAGAGGGGGATAAGGTTCTATTGTTACTTCCTTCTACTACGGGAGAAGCTTATGATGAAGTGGCAAGGTCCTTATACCAACTTGAGGGCAAACAGGTCCTGTTACCTATGAGGTTGACTTACCTGGTAGAAAACAAAGGAAAGGTATATATCATATAAACCTTCTAAAAAATGGGTGGAAAGACCAAACCCGGGTATTTTATTTGCCCTGAGACTCACACCAGTGAAATAGAGGAGCCTATGACAGGCTAGAAAGCAAAGGAGAAGTGAGTGATCTAACCATTAATGCCACTCTGACTGAACAAACAGAGATCAGAGCTAGACCTCCTTCTTGCTAAGTATTCACAGTCCTTACCTCTAGGCCTGGGTTAGTACATAGCATTAGGCACCATATAGAGGTCACTGCCAATAGCCCTATCAGGCAGAAACCTTATCGCCTACCAGAGAAAGTGAGAGGGGAGGTAATAAAGGAAGTAAGAAAAATGCAAGAGCTTGGGGTGATGGAACCCTCTGGTAGTGAGTGGGCATTTCCAATTGCAGTGGTGGAGAAAAAGGAAGGCGGAATACGCCTCTGTCTTGATTTTAGACGCCTAAATGCTATCTCCAAATTTGATGCCTACCCCATGCCTAGGATCGATGACATAATGGACAGACTGGGCAGCATAGATACATCACCACATTCGATTACGAAGGGTATTGGCAGATCCCTTGATGAGGCCTCAAAGAGAAGACAGCATTCAGCACTCCCATAGGGCTGTATCATTTTGTTACCATGCCTTTCGGCTACATGGTGCCCCAGCCACATTTCAGCGCCTAATGGATCAGACTTTACATCAGCATGAATCCTATTGCGCTGCTTATTTAGATGATGTGGTGGTGTACAGTCCTACATGGGAGGCCCATTTACAACATATCTCACTGCTGTTCTAGACTCTCTGACAAAAGTGGGTTTGACAATCAATCCATCCAAATGCAGTATAGCGATGCAGGAAACCAAATATCTTGGCTTCATTATAGGTAATGGGCAAGTCAAACCAGAAATCGAAAAGGTTGATGCAGTGGCACAATGCCCTAGACCCCTGACAAAGAAACATGTTAGGTTATTTCTGGGGTTGGTGGGGTATTACCGTAAGTTTGTCCCTAACTTTGCCACAATAGCCACCCTCTAACCAATCTTACAAAGAAACACTGTCCCACTAATGTAAAATGGACCCCTGACTGTGAGAAGGCCTTCTGTACCATAAAGGCATACTTGTGTGCAGCCCCGTACTGAGAAGTCCTGATTTTACTCAGCCTTTTATGGTACAGACAGATGCTTCAGACTGGGTATAGGAGCTGTTTTGTCCCAGATGGTAAATGGAGAAGAACATCCATCATCTATTTAAGCCGAAAACTGCATGAAAGAGAAACACGCTATTCGCTATAGAAAAGAATGCCTTGCCATCAAGTGGCCATCAAGCCTTAAATTTTATTTATGGGGGCGGAGTTTGAAGTATTAACAGACCACAACCCACTCTGCCGCTCCATGTAATGAAAGATAAGAACCCCAGAATAATGCGGTGGTATTTGGCCTCACAGCCTTATAAATTCACTGTACACCACCGACCTGGTACTGCTAATAAGAATGCAGATTTCATGTCCGTTATAGGGCAGATCAATGTGCACAGTCAGACCTTGGGGAAAATGCAAGTGAAGTGAAAGGTTCGTTATAGCCTTCATTTGTTGTTTATTTTGTTTCAAAGGGTCCCCGAGGTGGAGCTTTGGGAGTGGGTGGGCTAAAGCTCCATCTCTCCCTCCTTGGAGAGAGAGAGAGAGATCTGGATTGTCGCATACATTTTACCAAAACTGGAAACTATAAAGGATTAGTACACTAAGGGTATAGTTTCCTCTTAAGTGGGGAGGAGTGTGAGAGAGCACTAGTACCCTTCCATAATTCTGCTCACTTTGTATGTGTGAAGCCTACTGCAGTAGCATGGGTGTGTGACCATGCTATTCCTTTTCTTTCTGGTCTATCCCTGGATTTCCTTATTCCAGACTGGCCACCTGGAATGGGACATCTCCTTCTTCTAAATCCTTCACTGTCTTTCTGCAGATGTGGAATTGTGGTACTCGACTTCCCAAGCAACAAACCATAAAATGCTTGGTGCAGCAGTCTGCAGCCTTAAAACATTTATTTATTGAGGCACAGGAATGTCTGCTGCTATTTTGCTTTTGTTTTCAGTTTGTTTATATTTTTGTTTCTATGAAGAAGAAGAAAGGTATAAGATGAGTGCACTAACAGTTTAGTACCAGACTAGGTTGGTTGTCCAATCCAAAAGGTTTGCTGCTAAGTCCAGTGCTTTTCATAGCAATGCTACTAAACAAACAAATGCAACATTAAGTATTTTCTTTAATATATTGTGACTGAGGCTGAGTGAAGTGAGCCATGTAACTACTGCTGTGCTGTGCTACTTGCTAGCCTTGCCCTGCCCTCTTTACTAGTTCAAGTTAGAAATTCAGACAATTGTAAGCAGAAGTTCAAACAGGTTGAAAATGTGTAAGTCACCTGCCTTAGTAACAAGTGTTTGGTCTCATTTCTAAGACATGAAGTAAGCAGTTCTTCCAAATAATGAGAAATCAAGCCTGGTAACAGAGGTGGGTCTGTTTGATACCTGTTCAGATCCCTGCTATGTTCTGCTAGGAGCCAGCCATCCCTCTCCACTCCATTTTTATGCTGTGTGTAAGTGTAGGAAGGGGTGGAGTCTGATGTGGTCACCTGATGGGTTCCTAGTATAAAAGGGAACTCATCCTGTGGAACAGTCAGATTTCGTTGGAGGATCAGTAGGTGCTGGTCCAAAGTGTTAGTCTGCAACTCTTCAGACTAAGATTCTTTTTGAATCCAGGACAGCTCATTGCTGGAATAGTCCTTGGAAGACTGGAGTATTGTTTTGTTTTTTTGTATCTTTTGTATTTCTTTTGACGTTGCAAGTTCGCAAGTTTTATTTGGTTATTTACTTGTCTCTACTTAATAAAAGATTTGGCTTGGTAACATTGGCCTTGCCACCTTACTGTGGTCTCAGTGTCCGTCATTGCACCCACACCCTTTGACAAGTACAGCTGTCATTTTTCATATGCTGCCCAAAATATGCATTTACAGATCTGTCACAGAATAGCATGGTCGCTGTGGGAAATCAATGTTTGGGACAGATTAGGAAAATCATAGGTATACTGTCTATATAGGTCTGTTGAGACACAGAGAGGGAGAAAGCAGCCACAGCTTCCTTGAATTAAGGAGGTTAATTTCTAGACTACACTGAACAAAATTATTACTTTTTGGACCCGTGTAAGTAACTAGTATTGATTTTGTTTTTGTGGTTGACTTTGCTTAATTTTAGCTTTAATTTGCCAGGGAGGAACTGTAGCTGGGAGATATTTGCAGTCATTTGTGACTAGCCCTGGTACTTAACCTCTGTGAAATAGGTGTTTGTTAAGGGGTGGAGCTGAAATGGAACTTGTTGAACTGTAGATTTATAACAGAGTTGTTTGTGGTCTCTGTCTGCTGAGACACAGAGAGGGAGAAAGCAACCACAGCTTCCTTGAATTAAGGAGGTTATTTTCTAGACTACACTGAACTGAATTATTACTTTTTGGACCTGTATAAGTAATTAATATTGATTTTGTTTTTCTGGTTGACTTTGCTTAGTTTTAACTTTAATTTGCCTGGGAGGAACTGCAGCTGGGAGATATTTGCAGTCATTTGTGACTAGCCCTGCTACTTAACCTCTGTGAAATAGATGTCTGAAAGGAAGGAAGGCAATCCTTGGGGTGGAGTGTCAGAGTTGTAGTTGATTGTTTCTGGATGGCACAGGTTTACTCCCTCCCACCCTTCCCCTCACCCTACCTGCCCCAAGTGCATAACTTCCTTTATAGCAGAGATTCTGACATCACGTCCCCAAAACTGCTAACAACATACACCTGTTCATATCCTTAAATGCACAACACATTGAATAGGGGGTAGAGACACTCACAAGTTTGCACACAATAAAACAAGTAAAAAAACAATAACAAAAGAAAAGCATCTGTAACAGGAGGGGACACAGACATGTGGGGAGTGGTGCAATGCACTGGCTGTGGAGCAGCAGTCTTCCGGGAGACATTCTGGAGACTGTGTTGCTTCCCTATTTGTAGGCACCTCTCTGGTCTGAGGGAGGAGGTTGTTTGTCTCAATGCTGACCTGGAAAGGATTCGGGAAACCTGGTTCCCCACCCAGGGACCACCCAGGCCACCACCACTACCTCAGAGGTTGCCAAGAAAGAGGAGTGGTTGGATCACAGTGGGCTCAGGGAGGGTGACGGTGGTGGAACAGAGGTTCATCCCTCCAGTTGTGCCTCTCCACAATTCATTTGCCACTCTGGTGGAGCATAGTTTCTCTATGGAGGCACCCGCAGTGGAGACCAAGGAGGATGCTGGGAACCTCCACAATGGAGACCCACAGGAGGGTGGCATAGGACCCCACAGGGGAAGGCAGCAACTCTGGTGGGGGACTCCAATTGTTAGGGGTAGAACTGGGGGTGGGAGGGGAAAGGGAGGTAAGGTGCCTGCCTGGTGCCATGGCTTGCAGGGACAGAAAATGAATCCTCAGAATCATGAGAGCAACTACAAAGGGGAGGGAGTTGGATGTCATTATCCACCTAGGGATGAATGACCTGGCTGAGAATGGGATCAGAGCAATGCAACAGGAGTTTGTGGAGTTGGGGAGAGGCCTTAGACAAGTAGCACACATGGTAACTTTTTCGGAAGTGCTACCTGTCTATGGCATGGATGAGACTAGGGTACCCCACACCATGGGATTCAATGACTGGTTGAAAAACTGGTGCAGAGCTCAGGGATTTGGCTTTATTGGGGACTCAGGCTCCACCTGGAGGGATGCAGGCCTATACAGGTGCGATGGTCTGTATCTATCCAGAAGGGGAACCAGGATCCTAGGTGATAGGTTTAAATGCTTCATTGGCAAGCATTTAAACTAGCCAGGGGGAAGGCACTGAAAAGGAGAAGGGAAATCCTAGCCCCCCTCAAAATCAGGGTAGTTAGTGAGGTAAACACCAATACAGAGCAGTCGATAGGGAGAAGATCAGGGGTAAATGGAGAAAAAGACAAAGGCAGTAAGGACAGGGATGGGACAAAAGGAAATAAAGCCATAAAAAATGAAGGGTAATGAGTACCAATGTCCGTAGTCTAGGTAAAAAGCTCCCTGAAGCGGAGGCCTTGATGGAAGAGGGATGGCTGGATATCGTGGCAGTCACAGAAACATGGTACTTAGAGAACCATGACCGGGATGTCAACATACCAGGGTACACAATCTACAGGAAGGACAGGGAAGGAAGAAGAGGAGGAGGAGGAGGTGGAGGAGCTCTCTATGAAAGGGAAGAGATCAAAGCAACAAAACTAAAGGGTAAACAGGGAGGAAAGGAGGCACTGTGGGTCATCCAGGACACTGAAAATGGCTCCACAATCCACACAGGGGTTGTACACAGACCCCCCATCTCAGGGGGATGAAATAGACAAGGAAATGATAGAAGGCAATCTTGGGATGGCAGAGAAAGGGGAGGTATTGCTGATGGGGGACCTGAATATGCCAAATGCTAACTGGGGCACCTTTACTGCAGCCACATCCAAGAGCAGGGCCATTCTCAATGCTCTACAGGGGGCATGCCTCAGACAGCTAGTTTTGGAACCCACTTGGGAGGGAGCAATCTTTGACCTGGTACTCTCAAATGGGGATGGAGAGAGGATCTCTGATCTTGAAGTGGTTAGTCATCTGGGAACAAGCAACCACCAAGCAGCGTGGTTCATGATAAACTTAGCTATAGAGTCAAGCCACACAAAAGTGAAGGTACTGGACTTCAGGAGGGCTGATTTTGTCAAAACCGGAGAGTGCCTCAGAAAAGCACTAGCAAACAGGCAAGAAGGTAGGGTGGAGCAACAATGTGAAAACATTAAAACCACCATCACAAAGCCAACAAGCCTCTGTGTGAAGCAAATAAACAAATCAAAATGAAAGAAGAAACCTCTATGGTTATCAAAAGAAGTAGTGGGGAAGGTAAGAGAGAAAGAGATAGCATTCAGGAAGTATAAGGAAACACAGAAGGAGCAGGAGAGATAACTGTACCAGTTAAAGCAGAAGGAAGTGGGGAAGGCAGTCAGAATAGCAAAGGCCCAAACCAAGAAAAAGATAGCCAGCTTGGCTAAGAAGGGGATAAAAACCTTTTATAGGTACATTAGGGAGCAAAGAAAGACTAAGGCAGGGATACTGATGCTGAATAAAGAGGAAGGTAGTTAGGCAGACAGCGACAATGAAAAAGCAGGGATACTGAATGAATACTTCTGTTCAGTATTCACAGTGGAAAAGCAGGGGGAGATACCTAATCCAGTGAACAGAAGCACTGTGGATAGGGGGTTGATAGTAGTCCTTTCACAGAAGAAAGGGTTCTGAAAGAACTCTTAAAACTGAAGGTGGATAAAGCAATGGGGCAGGATGGGATTCACCCTAGAATTCTAAAAGAACTAAGGAAAGAACTAGTAACACCACTGACTACCCTTTTTAATAAATTATGGGAGGATGGTGTGGTACCTGAGGACTGGAGGAGGGCAGATGTAATTCCCCTTCACAAAAGTGGGAGCAAGACAGAGGCAGGAAACTACAGACCTATCAGTTTGACCTCAGTGGTAGGGAAAATGATGGAATCACTGCTGAAGGAAAGAATTGTTGAGTACCTAGAGGCCAATGGGACACAGGACCCAAGGCAGCATGGATTCACAGCAGGAAGGTCATGTCAGACAAATCTAATTGATTTCTTTGACTGGGTGACCAAAGTAGTAGACCAGGGAGGGGCTGTGGACATGGTCTACCTAGACTTTAGCAAGGCATTTGACACAGTCCAGCACAAAAGATTAATAAACAAATTAGCCAGCCACAGAGTGGGTCCCAGGGTGGTAGCCTGGGTAAAACACTGGCTGAACAACAGGACACAGCAGGTAATAGTAAATGGAGTCCACAGTGAAGAAAGGAGGGTTACTAGTGGGGTACCGCAGGGTTCAGTACTGGGGCTGGTCCTTTTTAATGCCTTTATAAGTGACATTATAGAGGGACTAGAAGGGAAAGTATGTCTCTTTGCAGATAACACAAAGATCTGCAACAGGGTTGATATGCAAGCAGGGGTGGAAAGGATGAAAAGGGACTTGGCAAGGTTGGAGGAATGGTCAAATGTATGGCAGCTTAGATTCAATGCAAAGAAGTGCAAAGTAATGCACCTGGGAAACAAAACCCCAGGGGAAGAGTACACAATGGGGGGTAAGAGACTGACAACAACAAAAATGGAAAGAGACCTGGGGGTAGTCATATCAGATGACCGAAAGGTGGGCCAGCAATGTGAGAAGGCAATAAGGAGGGCTGGGGGGATACTGGGATTCATAGGGACAGGTATCACCAGTATTAAACAGGAAGTTGTTGGCCTTCTGTACAGACAGTTGGTAAGACCACATCTGGAGTACTGTGTACAGTTCTGGAGACCCCATCTCTGCAAAGACATAGACAGGGTGGAGGCTGTCCAGAGGAGGGCAACTAAAGTGGTGCAGGGTCTGCACCAGAAGACATATGAAGAAAGACTAAAGGAGTTTAAAATCTATAGCCTCATGGAAAGGAGGAGAGGGGGGACATTATAGAAACTTTCACATACCTCAAGGGAATCAACAAAGTCCAAGAGGGTTGCATCTTTCAGAAAAAGAGATGTGCAAGAACAAGAGGACACAATTTGAAGATAGAGGGGGGATGGCTCAGAGGTAATGTGAGTAAGCATTTCTTCACAGAGAGGGTAGGATTGTAGATGCATGGAACAACCTTCCGGAGGAGGTCATAGAGTCAAAAATAGTGGGGGAATTCAAGAATGCATGGGACAGATATAAGGCAGTTCTAGTGGGGGTAGGAGGAAGTAGGCTGTTGGTTAACTAGGATCTGCAGCTTATCCGTTCGGTAGGGAAACGGGCAGACTAGGTGGGCCATGCAGTCCTTATCTGCCATCAAATTCTGTATTTCTATTTCTATGTTTCTATACTGTTCATGAGCAGAGGTCACAAAATGCCTATGTTGAAAATTTGGTGAAAAAATTCCACTAAATGACTGTGTTACATGCATGAGTTGTGCAGTTTCCACGTAAGCCCAGAAGTTCAAGTATTTTTAATATTTTTACTACAGATTTTCAACATTGCCATCTCTTCACACTGCCCTATGAATGGTACATCTGTCATTCTTCACATCCTGCTCGATCTGTGTTTTTGTACAACTGGTGCAGAATGGCACGGTCACTGTAGGAACTCAAAGTTCAGGACACATTAACAAAATCACAGAGCCACTGTTCATGAGAATTGGTCCCAAATGCTTTCATGAGGCGAGGGTCATAAAAACGTTGAAAATTTGTAGTGCAAATACCAACAAATGCCCAGGGTGTTAGGGATTCTATCCATAATGTCCCACCCTGTACAGACTGACAGGCATCAGGGGTGTGCCTTTGGATTGCGACTGTAATGCTCATGGCAATCCACCCCTACCCCACCACCCTGCAGCCAGTGACAGGCATCGAGGGTGTGCCCTGGACTCTTTGGCCCCAGAGTTCACCCCATTCTCCTATACTGCACCCATTTCAGCATATGTCCTTATGGAATGGGGTGACTGTAGGGCTGAACACCCCAAGGCACACCTCAACACGTGTCGGTGTCTGCAGGATAGGGTGAAGTGAAATGGCATGAACGTTATGGGTGATAACTTAAACGCATACCCCAATGCCTGTCCGTCTCTGCAGGGTGGAGGTGGGGTTGGCATGAAATTGAATACTTTACTACCATTCCTATTCCATCTAACTTAAAGATCTCTTGATTCCCTACTCCCCAATCACCCTCTCTGATCCACTGACAAGGGATTGCTAGAGATTCCCAGGGTTCGTCTTAAAACATCTGGAGCGCATGCTTTTTCATTTGCAGCACTAACTCTGTGGAATTCTCTACCTCGCCAGTTAAGAGAATGCCTGACCATCACAAGTTTTAAATTAATGTTGAAAACATATTTGTTTTCATTGGCCTTCCCTGATTAATTGAATTGAATTGTGTTGATTTTAATAATTTTATATTCTGTTTTAATGTATTTATAATCTGTGAAGCACCTTGGTTTTGAAAGGCGCTATAAAAATAAAGATCAATTTGATTTGATTTGATCTGTCTAACTCCTGCATTTCCAATGCTAATACCAGCAACCAAACATTCAGCAATGACAAATGCTTGTTTTTATTTTAATTTTTGTGATTGGGTAGTCCCACTGGAACCATCACAGTGCCTTTTTCAGGGGCGACCCAACTGTGTAACTTATATTAAATTCTGCAGAATGCTTATTGAAATTGCACAGAATTAAAAAAAAAATTCTCAAAAGCATTTTGGAAGAGCCATTGCCCATTTGATCACCTGCTAGTGCTTTGCCTTAAAACCAAAACAGGTAAACCCAACACCCAGCCCAGCTCGGCACAACCACCTTCCCTACCCTACTTCATTAGTCTCCCAGAGTCAACTTATTGAAGTACTGTAGTAATATTTTAATCAGGTCCCATGTTGTGTGGCAATCCTCATTTTTCCAATTTTACTGCCAAACCTGAGTTTTAATTTCTTGTCCCAGATGGGCTTTGTGCACAGCCACACAAAGCACTATTGGTGCAAGAAACTGCCATTTTGACATGGTGGTGAAACTAGATGGAAGAGGATCACTGTGCAGTGTAGAAGCTGATACTAAAATTAGTACAGTACTTTAAATATGATGACCCTGGCTGATGTAAGGGTGGGGTAGGGTGGGAGGGTGATGGGACTGAGATGTATTGTTTTTTTTTCTTTCCAATACTGCATGTGTAACAATTCAGGAGTTAATTGACAGCTTGCCCTGTTTTGCAAATGGGCAGGCTTGGTGGGCCAAGCGGTCCTTATTGGCTGATAAATGTTATGTTTCTATGTTTCTGGTTTCAGATCTGCTTGTGACCTCATACATCCCAAATACTGAAACTCTGGAATACAGACAATAAACATAGCCCCCCATTGCTCAAAATTACTACTAAGTGTATCTAAATCCAAGGACATGGTTTTCATTACTAATGGAAATACATTATTTAAACTAATACAAACCACCTGACTTCCAGCCTTAGATTATGTTGATCTTATTTACCACTGCAGCACTTCCTCGAACTTGACAAAGCTGGATGTACTTTATCATAGGGCCCTCCACTTCATAACAGGTCTACCTCCTAGGACCAATAACTGAACTCTTTATTCCATCGCAAATGGCCTTCTCTGGCAACAGGATGACTAAACAACTTTTTTTTTTCTTTTTAGGCCTGGTATCCCCCACTCCTTGCCCATACCAGGCAGAGGCTTCAGCTTCCCGCCCCACTCACTGCCCCCCATACCCAGTCTTACCCCCCTAAGTGTGGCCACAGGAGTGGGACACACACCCCAGTGGACATCAGTTGAAGTAGGGGCATCATGAAGGGGGCCAAATTTTTTGTATGCTGATAGAGATCCCTGGGTGCAGCAACATGCTATGACAGTGTGCATCTGCCCACCCTCCTGATATAAGGTGCCTGCAGTGGCGGTACCTCCAGGCTCCACTAGAGCTCCACAGAGCACTGGAAACTCTTCCCCCCCCTCCCCAGAGAAGGAGATGCTTAATCCCCCCGCCCCGGTCAGCCCTTTAACTTCTGAGTCCATTTCTGAACACGGAATGTCGGCGCCACAAATGGACACCTTGCTGCTATGCCAGCAGGCTAGTCAACTAAGCAACCTTTCTTTACATATGGTCCCTTAAAGCACTACGGAATGATATGCCACCTTACATTAAGGCATTGTTTTACAGATCTACCAGACCATATGGGCTGAGAAATTGTAATGATATTCTCTTGGAGATACCAAGATTTCTATCTTGCTATGGAAAGGCAGCAGTCAAAGTGTCTTACCTAGCACTACTGCTGTTCAAAATCTGGACACCCACTGTGTTGATGTATGCTGTTGCTGATTTCACCATGACATGACTTATGACTGTATTTTTTTAATCTGTTATGTTTTACCTCATTTTAATCATGTACTATGTTCATATTCACTCTCACTCACCACTGCTCTCTTTATTTTGCCCTGTATCTTGCCTTCTGTCTCACAGAAGGCTGTTGCATTATGCTACTTTAGTCACCAAATTCTGGTTTGGCTCCCTCCTCTCTTATCTCTACTCTCATCTCTCCCAAGTGGCCTCCTCTAACTACTCCCTACATCACAGAGACTCTAGGACCTTCTCTCTCCCTCATCCTCACTCTGTTTTGGGTCACTCTGCTTTCTTCTTTCACTTCCCTGCTCTATTGAACAAACTGACCTCCGACCTCTGCTCTTCCTCCTTCATCCTCTTGCTCATAAGGCTCATCAGACTCCTTCCCTCACAACAGTGCTCTCAATGTCCTCATCCTCAACTGCCTTAACTCATTTGTCCACTCTGTTGATGCCTCCAAAAGCTGCTGACTCTTCCTAACCTTTTAACCTTTTGAGTTCTATTTTGAGGCTATTTTGAGGGCTGCATACCTAACCCTCACCAAAGTGCTGTTACCTGATGTAGCTGTCTCACTGTATTGCTCTGTAGCACTTGTAATAATTGTATTGTAGTGCTATTTTACATTTGCGCCTGGTCTTGTAACCATGACCATTGACCTGCTTGTCTGTGTATTTGTGATCTTGTTGCTGACTGTCTTCTTCCCCATGTTCCCCTTCCCTGGGTTGCTCCTGGAAACGAGCTTCGGCTCATGGTGCTTTTCCTGGTTATTGACTTTTAAATAAATAAATAAAATATTAATTCCATTAGTATGCTCATGTCCTACTCAAAACCCTGTATTGTATTACCTTTACTGCAACTTCTTCTTCATCATTTCTCTTTATTGTTTGATTTGTTTTAGGCATTACAATATACAAACCATACATGCAGCTTAAAATATCATTACATATACACACACGGTCATATTACCATTTAAGTCCTAATTAAATACAATTATATGTACATTTGTTAGGCAATCCTTCAACTATCCATAGATCAATATTAAAATACAATTCATTATTCAGTTATAGAAAAAGCAGGAAATCATAATTCCATTGTTACACAATATTTAATTTATTGTACCAAGTATGTTCTCTGAATTACAAGTTTTTATTGGCTTACTATTTTGTGTCTATACATGTATCCTTCTGAATTTAAAAAGTTTTTGCTGTCCTAATCAGGACCTCCTTATAAATGAACATTGCTCATCAGAGCCTTTCACTGATAAGACATAATAAATACAGATTTAGTACCAAATGAGCCTTTCTACAGTAAATGTTGCCACACAATCGATTCCTTTCAAGATCTGTTTGTACCTATAGTGATCCTTGTGAAAACAGACAAAGTAAATGATCTGATACACTTTAATGGACCAGCAAGTTTTGTACAGTAATTTTCAGTATACAAGCCTTCAGGCATGAACTGGACACTTCCTAAATTCATTAACTGAAGAATGACCCTGCATGGACTTGAAAGCTTTTGGACTGACAGTGATATATTGGTCTAATAAAAGGTACAAAAGCATCTGGAGTATGCTGTCCTTCAATAATCTCTGTCATCATTTTATGAAGAACCTAAGGTGCTAAATTTATAGTTGATGCCTAAGAAATCAGTAGTATCCATCTGGTGCAATACTACAAATCAGCAACGTTTATTACTGAGATAATCTAGCTTAAGATGTTCTTATCAATTTTCTATAAACATTCCTGCATTTATTATGCTAAAATACTTGGCATGTGCATGTCTTGATGGAGTCTCTTCAAATGTGGGAAGCTTGTAGTGCTACCTTTTTATCATTTTTTTTAAATTTCTAGGATCCAAGCAAATTCTGATGCTTTTATTTTTATCCTTTACAATGTTCACAGAATCAATACAATATGTGTTTTTTTTATCCTTATTAATTTTTAACATTTCCATGCAAGCAAGTTTAATTGCTACCTTTTCAATGTTTTTTATATAGCCATAGTTACCTTTCTGGATAGATTAGAATTGTTTGGACAGAGCATTAATACATTATTCACACTCCAACAGATTTCTCAGTTATCCAGAGTTTAACTTTTTCCAGCAAAGATCTGCTGTGGCTCACATGTTCAGGATAATTATTTGCCTGTCCAGATTAAATTATCTAGGATGGACCTGGGAGGGAAGGGGAGGGTGAAGTAGGGGCTGGAAATCACAAAAGGTGTGGAGAGCCATGTGCAGCAATACAAGTAGCCTGGGGAACAAAATTCCTAACCTTGAGGCTACCATTACAGAGCTGTACCCAGATCTGATGGCCATAACAGAATCATCGTGCACCAGCAACCACAGCTGGAAGGTGGCAATACTGGGGCACAGCATGTTTTCTAAGGTAGGGCAGGAAGGGAAGGGGGATTGTTTTATATGGAAGGGAAGGTTTAAAGGCCATGGAAATGCAGGGACACTGCAGGAAGAAGGAGGGACTGGAGGTTCTTTGGGTTAGATTAGAGACAGGGTCCAGGACCTTTATATGAGTGGAGGTGGTGTACAGACCACCAACACACACAGGGGGAGGAATTGGATACGGTTTTGAGGACAGCCATAAGAAAAATGGCAGGTAAAGGGTAAACAGTGATTATGGGTGACTTTAATATGCCAGATGTGGACTGGAGCATTCTGGCAGCAGCTACAACTAGGAGTAGGGTGATCCTAAACCCCCTGCAACAGGGGGTATTTCGCAGGCAGCTGGTTACAGTTCCCACTAGGGATAGGGCAGTGCTGGATTTGGTACATGTGAACAGGGACAGCATTGCAGATATCACATTGGGTAGCCCCATGGGTATTATCAATCATCATACAGTGTGGCTTAGCATATGGACTGAGCGGCAGAAAAAAACAGACTACCATAGGACTAGGGTCCTGGACTTCAGGAGGGTAGATTTTAAAGAAATGCGAGACTGCCTTAGGAAATACCTTTAGGGGGAACAACCAGGGAGGTGGAGGCACAATGGAATACAAAGAAAGAGAGACTAGGTTGGCCAGGTAGCACAGAGGACTGAGGCACTGGTGCCTTACCTCACACTACACCAGCGACCTGGGTTCAGGAATGACCTTGAGTCACCGGGGTGCCAGCTCAGGGGGGTGGGATGGAGTGGGATTGAGCTGTGGCTCTCCCCTTCAAGGGGTGGATGCATGCCCATCCGTAGTCCTGCTCCCAGTCGGTGGAGGTCTGGTGGGTGTGTAGGCAGTACAGTATGGTGACAAAAAGTCAGGGAAGGGGTGGAAGGGGCCACCAGATCCTGGCATGTGTGTGCGTCTCTAAGTGTGTACATGCATGTGTACGTCATGGCATTGGGGGGATGGTAGAAAACTGAAAAAATACATAAATTATAAATGAAAAAAGTAAGAAGGAATAACTAATGTAAAGGTAAAATACTTAAAGGTAATAAGCATAGGTAATAAGGGACAGAGGCCACTGTGGTTCTATAAGGAGGTGGCTAAGGGAGAAAAAAACAGCCTTCTAGAAGTATAAGGAGGCCCAAACAGAAGCAGACAGGGAGGTATATATAGAGGGAGAAACAAAGGGAGGCTGGAAACAGGGCAAAGACAGCAAAGGCTCAAACTGAGGAAAGGATAGCCCAGGAGGTCAAGTGGGGAGCAGACTTTCCTCAAGTATGTGAGTGAAATGAGGAAGGCAAGGGGTATTATAGTGAAAATAAGGGACGGGGGGGACTGTGCAGAGGAGGTCCAAGGAAAAGCTAAAAGTTTAAAGAAATACTTCTGCTTGGTCTTCACAGTGGAATGTGGTGACAGGCCAACATGCGCTACAAGTCACTGGAAGAAGGGGGTGGATGCAAGTCCATTTTTGGAAAAGTGAGCCCACTGGGGGTAGGAATCACCAAAGAAAAACAAGGCAATGGGTCTGAATGGGAGCCACCCAAGGGTATTTAAGAAACTGACCACAGTGCTGGCCACCCCTCTGGCAACTCTAGCACCTCATCAGAGATGGGAGTCATTTCAGAGGATTGGAGGAGGACCAATGTGGTCCCTATGCACAAGAGTGGCAGCAAGCAAGAAGCCAGAAATTACAGACCAGTTTCATGTCAGTGGTGGGTAGGTTAATGGAGTCCCAACTGAAGGAGAGACTGATGGAATACCAGGAGACACATGGGCTGCAGGACCACCAACAGCAGGGCTTCACAAGAGGAAGGTCATGGCATCTGAATCTCACAGATTTCTTTGACTGGGTAACTGGGGAGGTGGATCAGGGAGAACAGTGGATGTGGCCTATCTGGACAGCAGTAAGACCTTTGACACTACCACACAGGAGGCTAATAAAAATTTTAGCAGCCTGAGGTGGGGCAGAAAGTGCTGAGCTGGGTAGCCAACTGACAGGAAGGTAGGAAACAGAGGATGGTGGTAAAAGGCAAACACTCAAAGGAGAGGAGAAAGATCAATGGAGTTCCACAGGGATTGGTACTGATCAACTGGGCTGGGGCCTGTCCTCTTCAATGTCTTTACAAGTGACATTGCTGAGGAACTGAAGGGAAAGATATATTTCTTAATTGATGACACAAGAATCTGCAAAGGGGGCCACCCACCAGAGGATGGAGAGGAGGCAAAAACATGTGAGGAAACTAGAGGAATGGTCTAAGGTGTGGCAGCTGGGATTTAATGCCAAAAAGTGCAGAGATATACCCCTAGCGAGGGGTAACCCAGGGGCTGAGTACAAGATGGGGGAGGTACTAACAATTACCAAGCAAAAAAAGGCCTCACAGTGATCATATCTGATGATGTCAAGGTGGTAGGACAGTGTGACAGGGCAGTAGCCAAGATGAGAGCTAGATGGTGGGGTGCATAGTGAGGGGGATCTCTAGCAGGAGGAGGAGATGGTGTTGCCTCTGTATCGCTAGCTTGTGAGACCCTACCTAGAGTACTATGTCCAGTTCTGGAGGCCTTACCTCTGCAAGGGCATAGACAAGGGTGGAAATAGCTCAAAGAAAGGATACCAAAATGGTGTAGGGGTTGCATGAGAATCCATATGAGGAAAGGCAATGATAACTCAACATGTACTCCTTGGAGAAGAGAAAAGTAAAAGGGGACATAACTGAGATCTGTAAGTACCTCACAGGGGTGAGCAAGGTGCAGGAGGGCAGTTTCTTTTAAATAAGAAAGAGCACCAGAACATTTATTTATTTATTGAAATGTTTCACCAGAAAAGGCACAATAAATAAGTTGCTTATCTCACAGTGCATCCTGGGGGAGAGGAAATAGGGGATATACAAATATACATGTATCTAAACAAGATATAGGTACAAATAATAGTGTGGCACAAGACAATTGTTAGCAGTGCTGAGTTACAGAAGTTACTAGCATTTAGGTGTTACCAACTCATGTACAGTTTAACAGTAGGGATTGACTAACCTTGACTCGACAAACAGGTGATCTGAGTAGAAATTTGGGAAGGGGGAGATTATGCGCAGGTACAATTTACCAAGAGGAAGTTGCAAAGAGCTAAGGAGATGGAGTGAGAAGAGGATGAGAGGTGAATCTGGGGGGAAGAGAGTTCCAAAGTTTAGGTAGGCGATACGAGAAGGCCATTTGGGGCATTCAATGATGCTTGAAGGGGGTATGTTTAAGAGAACTGTGAGAAAATACTTCTCAAGAAGGGTGTTGGATGTCTGGAACAGCCAGCCAGAAGAGGTGGTAGGGGCAAAGACAGTGGGGAGCTTCAAACATGCATTGCATAGACACATAATGTAGATGTAATAAACAGTGGTAAGAGAGGAGGGATGGGCACCTGTAACCTACTAGAGGCCAGGGTGTAGTGTTAGGCAGGGAAAATAGGGCAGACTAGATGGGCATGGGCCTGATGATCTTTTTCTGCTGACACATTCTATGATTCTTTAATTGTGTAGCATACTGATTAAATTATCTGTTATACTGATTGTCTCTGCGTCAGACATATGACACAGCACATATATGACATATGTTCATCAGTGACACTGATAAAGGAATCTGGGACAGCTTGTGCTTCTTCGCAGATGACACAAAAGCTGTGTAGGAGGGTGTATAGTGATGAGGGGGTCAAGGAAATACAGCATGACTTACAAAATCTAAGTAGGTAGTTTAAGTTTTGACAGTTGAAATTCAATGGAAAAAGTGCAAGATAATACCCCTAGGGAACAAAAACCCCCAGGGCAAAGTACCTGATGGGTGGGGTAAAACATAGCACTACAACTGAGGAATGGGACCTTGAAGTTATTTTCAAAGACTTCCTTAAATAATTGAGCCACTGCAAGAAGGCATACAGCAAAGTGAATAGGATGCTGGGATGTACTGGGAGGATATTGATACCAGAAGAGAGGAGGCAATGCCTCCCCTTTATAGATCCCTAGTGAGCCACAACTGGAGTACTGTACCCAGTTCTGGAGTCTTCACCTCAGAAATTATAGTGATAGGCTGGAGACAGTACAGCACATGGTAACAAAGATAATTCTGGTCCAACAGAGCAGGTCCTGTTAGGAGTACCTCCAGACATGGAACATGTACTCACTGCAGTCCAGAATGGAGAACTTCAGGTTCCTAAATGGAATTAACAAGGTGAACTGTGGGGAACTACTTAGCTTGAATAATGTCTTACGGTCATGTGAGGATGAGTGGAAACTGGCAGGAGGGAGGTTTAAAAGGAAAACAAGGAAGTATTATTTTATATACAGGATGGTGTAGCCATGGAACAGCATACCAGCAGAAATTGTGGGTTCTAAATCTGTTGGTTGGTTGTTTCAAACATAGTTGGGACAGAATAAAGGATATAGTGGTTGCTCATGACAGCAGAAACTGGGAGG
Source organism: Neoceratodus forsteri (assembly GCA_016271365.2). Taxonomy (NCBI): domain Eukaryota; kingdom Metazoa; phylum Chordata; order Ceratodontiformes; family Ceratodontidae; genus Neoceratodus; species Neoceratodus forsteri. Next base: position 588,317,010 of record CM028133.1, on the reverse strand, counting down.
AGAATGGAGAGGGCTAGGGCCCTGAAAAGACAGTAGGTCCCAGAGCTCAATATGGAATTCAGGCAGACTGGATGAACCATTGGTCTTTTTCTGCCATCATTGTCTATTTTTCTATGAACAACAAATAACTTAATTAGTAGTGAGTGGCAGCTAAGTAACTAAACAAAGGTATGTACTGTACTATCATACTGTGGTACTGACACTTGGCAGGGTAGGCAGGCCAGTAGGGAGATAGTACAGGTAAGAGTAGTACTTTACCATATATGAAAATATTTTTGTCAATGTAGTTTTGTGATTAGACACAGCATCATGAAAGGAGGAGGAGTAATAGAGTGTACGAGGGGGAGAAAGGACTGTTTGCTGGGCACAGTTGTGGAGCTCAAAGGGTTTCAACCCTTAAGACAATCAGACTTTTCTGGAGTTTATTGAGTTTATTGGTGCAGTATTTAGGGAGTCAGCTCATCAGGATTGGGAAACTGTCAGGCAGTCAGGCAGGCATGATGGTGGCACACATAGTATAAGACACATGACAACTGGTAAATCAGCACATCTAGACTGAGAACATGGCAGACAGGAATCAGGGCAGTGTATGACACATGACTGCAGTTCAAGCAATGCAGGACTAACACCAGGGAATGCTGGTTGAGGGAGAAAAGACATTAAGGTCAAATCAGTGGGCCAATATGCAGGTATTAAAAAGACAACCAAGTAGTTGTAGAATGCTACAGTATAACAGAGTTTGAGAACATGCAATCATGCTTAAAGTGAGCTTATGTAACACATGAATGCTAATGCATACCTGCCAGTTATTTAATGGGTAGTCTAGCAGCTGAAGAAAGCTACAGTATGATGGAGTTAAGTATATACAGTCAAGATTAATGTGAGCTTATGGGGCATGTCAATCATGTGTAATTTTGCCACTTAATACACAAGTAGTCTTGTGGCTGAAGAATGCTATGACGATGATACAGGATAGTCATGGAACACACAAAATCATGCACGAGAAGAAAGTGTGCAAGCACAAACTCATGAAATGCCTCACTATGTACAATGCAAAGGAAGAAAAGATTTGAGGCAAAAATGTTGCTTGCTGTGTACATTGGATGGTAATGAAGAGCATTGTATTGTGTATATTTATGTTTTATTGCTTTAAATACTATTAGTAAAACACACCTATCTCAACTGGGGGATAGATTAATCGCACGCTCGCCAAGCATTGCATTCTCAGAGGTCCTCCCAGTATGGAAGAGAGGGGGCAGTGCACAACAAATATGTAAGGACAAAACAGAGGAGCTGAATGCATGACTCCAAAACTGGTGCCCAGAGAAAGGGCACCTCTTCATTGAAAACTGGAGGGACTTTTGGGACAGATGTTTCTTCAGACACGATGGCTTGCACCTCACTAAGGAGGGTGTGTGGGCACTGGGTCAAAAGTCTGACATCTCAGTGGAGAGTTTCAACAAGGATATAGGGAAAGGGTGTCAACAATAAAAAAAAAAATTGCTGCCTCTCCCAGAAAACCCTTACAACTTGGGGCAACAATCAAAGAACGAAGGGAGTCATCCAGTAAGAAGGAGCTCAGGGGACACTAGAAAAACAATATCTAACGGTGGACTGAACTCAAAAAAAGGGGCAAGTCAAACTTGGAAAGGAATATACACTAATGCATGAAGCCTAGCAAATAAAATAGGTGACCTCACAACTATTAACACAGAGGCAGATCCTGACTTGGTCACTATCACAGAGTCCTGGTTCAATGAACAACATGACTAGGAAGTAACTATTCCAGGATACTGCCTTTTTCGAAAAGACAGAACTGGCAAAAAAGGGGGTTGGGTAGCAATACATGTAAAGGAAGGGATAAAAGCTACAAGGACATATGACACACATTCTGAAGCTGAAACACTTTGGGTTACACTAGAACACAGTAGGGGGATGGCCTCTCAGGTGGGGGAGGGGTGTACAAACACCCAGCAATCAGGAAAAATGGGGACAAGGTGATCCTGGAAAACTTACACAAAATGAGTGCTAAAGGGGAAGTGATAGTGGTCTGTGATTTTAACTTACCTGATATTAACTAGAGCACCCACACAGCAGCCTCTTCCAGGAGCAAAGACTTCCTGGAGACTCTACAGTATGTCTCTCGGGTCTGAAGCAACTCCTGAAGGAACCCACTAGGGGGAATGCTGTCCTTGATCTGTTATTCACCAAAGGTGATGACATCTCTGGGGTAGAAGTTAGGAGCCACCTGGGGTCCAGTAACCACCACATGGTATGGTTCCAAATAAAAACAGAAAAAATAAATCAAGCACTCCAAAACTAAAATCCTGGACTTTAGATGTGCAGATTTCACCAAAATGAAAAAGGAGCTCATGCAGAGCCTAGCCAACATAACTAAGGTGGAGGAGTAGATGAGTACTGGACCATTCTCAAAATAGCTTTACTGGATGCCTCTAGCCAATGTATACAAAAAGTGAGCAAAGCAAAGAAAAGAAGGAAACCCCTCTGGTTTTGAAAGGACTTGGCCATCAAGGCCAGGGAGATGAGAACTGCCTTTAGAAAATACAAGCAGACGGGCTGTGAAAAGAACATGGAAACATACAAGCAGAAACAAAAGGAAGCTGGCAAGCTAATCAGAGCAGCCAAAGCAGCAACTGAGGAGAGGCTAGCCAGAGAGGTCAAAATGGGAGACAAAATCTTCTTCAGATACATCAGCGACAAAAGGAAGAAGAGTGGAGGCATACTCTTGGGGCACAGGACCCAAGGCAGCATGGATTCATGATGGAAAGGCCATGTCAGATGAATCTAATAGATTTCTTTGACTGGGTGACCAAAGTTGTAGACCAGGGAGGGGCTGTGGACATGGCCTACCTAGATTTTAACAAGGCATTTGATACAGTCCCACACAAAAGATTAATACACACGTTTGCCAGCCTTGGAGTGGGTCCCAAGGTGGTAGCCTGGATAAAAAACTGGCTAGACAACAGGATGCAAAGGGTAGTAGTAAACGGAGGCCACAGTGAAGAAAGGAGGGTTACTAGCAGGGTACTGCAGGGTTCAGTACTGGGACTAGTCCTTTTTAATGTCTTTATAAGTGAAATTGCAGAGGAACTGGAAGGAAAAGTATGTCTCTTTGCAGATGACACAAAGACCTGCAACAGGTTTGATACACAAGATGGAGTGGGAAGGATGAAAAGGGACTTGGCAAGGTTGGAGGAATGGTCAAATGTATGGTAGTTCAGGTTCAATGCAAATAAGTGCAAGGTAATGCACCTGGGAAACAAAAACCCAGGGGAAGAGTACACAATGAGGGGTGAGATACTGACAACAGTAAAAATGGAATGGGACCTGGGGATAATTATATCAGATAACCTAAAGGTGGGCAAGCAATGTGATAAGGCAGTAAGGAAGGCTGGGGGACACTGGGATGCATAGGGAGAGGCATCAATAGTAGAAAACAGGAAGTTGTTATCCCTCTGTACAGACAGTTGGTGAGACCTCATCTGGAGTACTGTGTGCAGTTCTGGAGACCCCATCTCCGCAAAGACATAGACAGAGTGGAGGCTGTCCAGATATGGGCCACCAAAATGGTGCAGGGTCTGCACCAGAAGACATACAAAGAAAAACTAAAGGAGCTTAATATGTATACCGTTGAGGAAAGAAGGGAGAGAGGGGACATGACAGAAACCTTCAAGTACCTCAAGGGAATCAACAATGTCCGAGAGGGTGGTATCTTTCAGAAAAAGAGATGTGCAAGAACAAGGTGGCACAATTTGAAGATAGAGTGGAGACGGCTCAGTGGTAATGTAAGGAAGTATTTTTTCACAGAGAGGGTTATGGATGCATGGAACAGCCTCCCTGAGGAGGTCATGGAGTCAAGAACAGTGGGGGAATTCAAGAATGCATGGGTCAGACATAAGGCAGTCTTAGTGGGGGGTAGGAGGAAGTACGCTGTTGGTTAACTAGGATCTGCAGCTTATCTGTTAGGTAGGAAAATGGGCAGACTAGGTGGGCCAAGCGGTCCTTATCTGCCATAAAATTCTATGTTTCTGTGTTACTTAGAATGGCAAGGGAAGATGGTGGGCACATGGAAGATGATAAAGAAAAAGCTGAAATCCTCAACAGATATTTTTGTCTGTTTTCATTAAAGAAGGGGGAGGGAGTGGATTACCCATGCCAGACAAAAGTACAAGCAGCAGCAGAATTGATTTGGAACCTTTTATAGAAGAAAGAGTCCTCAAGGAACTAGAAAAGCTCAAGATGATCAAGGCTATGGGACTGGACGTCTATCCAAGATTACTGAGCAAGCTAAGGGAATAACTGGCAGCTCCCCTGATCAGGTTATTAAACCTATTTTTGGAATGTGGAGAGATACCAGAGGACTGTAGGAAGGCCACAGTTGTCCCATTTCATAAAAATTGTAGCAAGGAGAGTGCTGGCAACTACTGTCCAGTTAGCCTAATCTCAACTGTGGGCAAAACAATGGAAGCCCTATTCAAGGAAAGAATTGTATCCTTTCTTGAAGATAATGGAAGATTAGACCAAAGACAGCATGAGTTCACCACTGGGAGGTCATCCCAGACAAATCTTATCGAGTGCTTCAACATGGTAATCCAAGCAGTGCACCAGGGCGGTGCTGTGGATGTGGTTTACCTATACTTCAGAAAAGCCTTTAATTCAGTCCCACACAAAAGGTTATTAAATAAACTGGGCAGCATGGGTGTCGGTCAAAAGGCTGTAGACTAGATTGGGATTTGGCTAAAAGGAAGGACACAGAGAGTAGTGGTAAACAGCTCCCTATTGGAAGAAAGGGAGTTGACTAGTGGTATACCACCAGATTGGAACTGGACCCAATCCTATTCAATATTTTTATCAGCAACATACAGCATCTAAGGGTCTGGAAGGTAAAGTGAGTCTTTTTGCAGACAACACAAAGATATGCAATAGGGTCGACACTCCCGGTGGAGTGGAAAGGATGAGGGTTGACCTTAGAAAGCTAGAAAGTTGGTCACACACATGGCAACTAAATTTCAATGCTAAAAGTACAAAAATCATGCACATAGGGAAGAGTAATCCAGGTGCAGAATACCTTCTAGTAGGAGTCAAGCAACAATCATCAAAGCAGGAAAGAGACCTGGGAGTAATCATATCACATTATCTGAAAACATCCAAACAATGCAAAAAAAGGAGCATTAAAGGCAAATGGAAGGCTGGGCTGCATAGGGAGGGAAATTACTAGCAGAAAAGGAGAGGTTATCATGCCAGTTTACAGATCTTTGGTGAGACCGCATCTGGAGTACAGTGTACAGTTCTGGAGACCACACCTCAAAAGGATTTAGACAGATTTGAGACAGTGTAGAGGAAAGCTACAAAAATTATATAGGGACTCCATGATATAAATTATGAGAAGCAACTGTAAGAACTCAATACGTATTCCCTTGAGCAATGGTGAGATGGAGACATGATAGAAACATTCAAATACATGAAGGGAATAAAGAAGGTACAGGTTCACAAGAACCAGAGGTCACAACATAAAGCTCGAAGGGGCAAATTTAAGGGCAACACAAGAAAGTTCTTTACAGAAAAGGTGGTGTATGCATGGAATTGCCAGCCACCTGAGGTGGTGGAAGCAAAAACAGCTGGAACATTCAAAAACGCTTGGGATAGGTACAAAAGAATCATAACACTGAATAGCAGTTAAGGGAGGGGGGCTTATGGGCAGACTAGAAGGATCTGGAGGTCCCATTCTGCTGTCACTTTCTATGTTTCTATGTTCTATTGTTTAATATTATTTTTATTATAAATAATTCACAAGAAATAAATGAATGCCTGGAGCCCAGAAAAGTACGACACTGTGTCAGACAATAAATGCTTTGGTTGTGGTCAAAAGACTATGTCCAGTAAACAATTTATGTTAGGATAACACCAATGATGCTTCAAGAAGTCATTCAAACCCCGTGGAACTCCTCACCACATATTCAGCAAGAATCAAAGAATTATTTTGCATCTTATTTTCAAACTTTTGTGGCTTTGTGCTATGATGTCTTAATGCTGATTTTTGCAATTGATATCCATCCTGTTTCATGATATTTCATTGCAAATGCACAGTAATTTGTATTGTCAATATTTTTTGTGGCATGCAGTCTCTAGCGCCCAGTGGTACTCCTCTCCCTTTCTCATCCTGTTCCATGTCGAGCAGGCTTTGGCATGAAGAAAATAGATGAAAGACAGACAGACATCGAGCTTGTAAGTGACTCATGGTTGACCACTGTGATGGGTAATTTCCCTTGTGTTACATATTGGGGATCTTGTAGTAAGTACAGTACTGTCTGCCAGGATCAAGTGCAGGATCAAAGGTGTCGCTTGGGATATCTTGCAGGATACTGCAGGATTTTAATTGATACCAATGGAAATTTCTCCAATTTTTCAAACACTAAACTGAAATCTTACCCAGGGTGCTTGATCCAGGTAGATGTCACTGCACTGCAACTATTTTTAGGAGCTCTGTGATAGTGTTTGCACTTTTCCATCCAATGTTTAGCAACAGTAGCCAGTGACATGTCACTAGGCACATGCCTTGTTCTGCAGCAGTTTTTACATGGAGAGAGTAAATGGTTTGCCTGGGGAAATTAATAAGCCTTGAGACCTTGGAAACCTTTCCTGGTCACTCATGCTACACTACCTTTGTGCTGTGGCACCTGTTATATTTTGCTGCCTATTCCCACTAGAGAAAACATTTTAAGTGCAGAGTTCTCACTTTAGAAAAAGTATAACTCTTCCCAAAAAGGAGGCAGATATGACTTTTGTTTGCTGAAGAATAAAAGTGTAGCTGTGACTGAAATAAAATTGTTAAGAAAAGCAACAAGGTTCCTGGAAGGAAGGAAAACCTCAGACCGAGTTCCAGGAGGAGCTGGAACTCCTGCCTACCCTAGGCTGAGCAAACCAAAGTGACTGGGATAAGATTTAAAGTCAGTTCTGGAAGGGTTCTAGGCCTGTAGCTTAAAGAGCAGTGGACACCGCAAAGAAAACTTGGAAAAACATAAAAATTGGGTATGATTTGGCTTGCATTCCATATATATTCTTTATATTTCTCTTACCTGTTATCTATTATTGAGGACATGTGCATGAATGCATGATCTTTATCCCTCTGAGTTCCCTTTATGTTCATCTGCCTCTATAGCTTACTACCTACTGCAAGTTATACTCATCTGTTGTGACATCACAGTCTTTTGCCATGAAAGTAACTGTGATGTCACAAGCAGTGCATTATGACCTCAAGTAGGGAGAAAACAACACGAGTAGATGAACTCTTCAGAAGCAAAGATCCTGTTTTCATGCAAAATACCTCAGTAATAAATAATGGGGAGGAGGAATATAGAACTAATGTGCAATACAAGGTGAACTGTATCTAAATATTATGTTTTGTTTAAAGTTCTCCTGAATGTGTCAACTGACATTTAAGGCTGGCCATATAAAAGAAGTAGCCTTAGAGATAGACCGACATCCTGTAATGGCTGAGTCACATTAAGGGCATGGATATAGGTTTTAGAGACAGGGTATAAACCATCTGTTTGAGTAGGCTGAGATAGTAAAGGAGAAGGACTGAATCAAAGTGGGATTATTTATTAAATCCTGTACGTGTTTGCACATTTTCTGAACTCTAAAACCAGACAAACTTATTTTGCACCAGAACGGAAGTTGTTGCAACAGTCTCTTCAGAATGTCCCAGATTCCATACCATACCTGGTGCCCTCCTAAACCCAACTGTTTTTTCAATATATGCAAATTTTCCCCATGGGGGGAGGGGTTGTTCCTGCATCATAACTGACCTAAAAAAGTGAAGATAAACTGGGACATTGGTCCGTCTGCCAATGACTACTATCTCCTTGTCACTTCAGTCAGCCTTTTCTTTCCACTTCATCCTTCTGGATTGCCCCCACCTGCCCCAGTCAACTACTGAACTACCATAACCTGGCCAGCCAGATGATGATACGTGTTTCTTGTCCATCAGTTATAGTGCCTGTTTTTTTAAACAATCCTTGTTCTCCCTTTCTCTACTTATGTTCATTCTCCATCTCTGCCAGTGTTGGTCACAGTACCTGTCAACCTTCTCATTACCTCTCTGTCGTAGTAATCCTCCCCATTCCTGGCTTAATGCCCATGGCCCTAGCCTCTGTCCTTCCATACTCTTCAGTTTTTTTCTCACTTCTCTGCATTCACATGGTACCTTAATATGCCTTTTAAAGAGGACAGGAAATCATTTCGACTTTGTAGCTGTTTAAGACATTCTTATTCTCAGAATGATATGCATTAGCCTAAATTATTCCAAAGCTATTCAATTTTGAAATTTTTGGTTCTGAGCAAGCTGAGTTCAGTTTTTTGGATAGCTGCACAGTGGCATAAAGGGATTTGGGGATACGAAAAGGATTGCAAAAAGGGATTTTTAAATCCCTCTTTGTACGAAAAAAATTCCTTTTTGTGAGCCGCCATCTTGTTTTTAATTTTTTTTGGCACAAACAAAACATTATAACTTGTCCCAGGGATGTCTTCTGTAGACAAACAAATATGGGTTTTACTCAGGGGGGCATCCTCTACAAATACATGCCTTTGGTTTAGTTTAGTTTTCTTGAAAAACGGTACTTTCCAAGTTTAAAAATCCCTTTTCACAACTCACTTCCAATTCCTTTTCATGAGCTATCAGAATCCCTTTTCGCGAGCTGATCACTTTTTGTGAGCTGTCAAAATCCCTTTTCATGAGGAGAAGATCACATGATCCTACATTGTGAAAAGGGATCAGCTCACAAAAAGGGATTCTGACAGCTCCCAAAAAGGGATAGGCTCCCAAAAAGGGATTCTGCCACTTAGGAAAAGGGATTTTAAAAGATCACTGCTAAGAAACTGGAATTTTGTGCTGAAATTTTCAGGGTGAAACGGGCTTGCACAAAGATGTAACTTTTGCTGGTTTGGTGATAAAATTTACATTGTTTATACAGTTATAAGATTTTAAAGTTTGGAAATTTCCCTTAGGATGACATTGTGGTGGACGCAGTACCTTTCGACACCTATATTTCGAAAACGGTTCGAGATACAGATTTTTTGCTAAATGTAGCTTAGTACACCTTTGGCTGTACTAAGCTACTGGGCAGGTTGCCAGGACATGATTACAACTGTGGTAAAATGTTTCCCAATGTTCCAATTGGTACTGAGATATTGTGCCATATGCATCACAAGGGTAACTTGGAATGTCTGCAGGCCTGCACTGTGCCTCTATACGTACTGGTAAATGGGAGTGCAGGGCCCTCTGGCCCTGCACTCTCACATATGGATATCATTATGCAGTTATGAGGCTGCAGGGCCCTTCATTATGCAGTAGTGGCAGATGAGAGTTCAATACATAGTGGGCCGGATATTCAAGCTGCGCTATTTTGTGGCGCAAGCACTTGCGCTGCACAAAATAGTTGTGCAGGGGTGTGTCCAGAGCGATATTCAAAGGAGTTGCGCCCTTGAGCAACTCCTTTGAATATCACCCCCTGGCCACAGCCATTGTGCATAGTGCAATGGAACTTGCACCACTGCAAGTTGTCAAGTGGAGCATTCAACTTGCGGTGGCGCAAATACCATGCGCCATACTAAAATATATATTCAAAAGGTGACATGCAAATGGGGCCATAATTCATGCAAGGCACAGGGGGCCATTTGCATCTGATTATGGCCCCATTTGCATGTCATTGCTGAGGTGCACCAATCCCAGGACTTGCACCTGGCGCCTGCCAGCAGCAGCCGTTGGGGACCCGATGCCCCTGCAGCCCGATCGTGGGCAAAACAGTGAATCCCACCACCACCCCCACCCAGCCCGATCGCGGACAGCAATGTGGCTTCCCAGGCGTGTCCCTGGTGGTCAGTGGACCATAAATCGATCGTGGGCAGTAGTGGTTAAAACAACCCCCTCCTCCTGAACACATCCTGGTAGTCAGTGGACCAAAAAGCCTGATCACGGGCAGTAGTGGTTTAATAAAAAAAACCCCCCCGAATTCATCCCTGGTGGTCAGTGGCAAATCCGATCGCGGGATGTAACAGTTGAACAAACTCCCCAGACATAGCCCTGGTGGCTAAGTGTCCCCCACCCACCCACCCGATGCCCCACCACCCCATTCCCCCTGCAGCCCGGTAGTAGCAGCATCCCACCGAACTGCCGCCTGCTGACGGCTGCCTGTATGGGACTTCCGCCCATTATTGCAGAGCAGAGCCAATGGGCATGCAGCTCATACTATACATGACAGTCCAGATTTGTGAATGAATACATTCATTCATTAACAAAACTGGACTGTCTTTTACAGTATGGGCTGCACGCCCATTGGCTCTTGCTCTGCACCATGGGCATGCAGCCTCACTGGCAGTCAGTCGGCGGTGGCGGGCAGCAGATGGGTGGGATGCTGCTGCCTGCCAGCTGCCGGGGGCGGGGTGGTGGGGCCGTGGGTGGGTGGGTGGGTGAGGGACACCAGCCACCAGGGCTATGTTCGGGGGGGTTTGTTCAATTTTTACATCCCACGATCGGGATTTGCCACTGGACCACCAGGGATGAATTCGTGAGGAGGGGGGGTTTAAACCACTTCTGCCCGCGATCAGGATTTACGGTCCACTGGACCACCAGGGATGTGTTTGGGGGGGAGCCACATTGCTGCCCGCGATCAGGCTGGTCGGGGAGGATTACACTATGCCCGTGATCAGGCCAGTGGGGGGTGGTGGTGGGGATTTACAGTCATCTGTCGGCGATCGGGCTGCAGGGGGGGCACAGGGAGTGGGTTGGGGGCCAGCCACAGGTGGCAGCTGCTGTGTTGCACCCTGCAAGGCAGCAGTTCACCTGTGGGTGGCCCTCAACTTAAGCCTTTTTTTTTGGCTCAAAGTTGTGCAGGCGCAGGTTGGGGGTTGTGCCTGCACAACTCTGCACAGCCCGGCTGAATATCAGGCTGTGCAGTTTATGCATGGTTCCTCCCCCTCCAGTTCAGCATGCATTAATTTGCATTGCGCTGTTGCTCAGCATGTTTTCTGTGTCACAACTGCCTCCTGCTGAATATCGCAGAATGGAGCAAGTTCGGACTTGCGCAGGCGCAACCCTATTGCGCATGGCGCAACCCTTTTGAATATCTGGGCCAGTATCTACAACTATGGATAGATGGGAGCACAGGGCCTATGGATACCATTACAGAGTGATGGAAGCATGATAGCTCCCAGAGGAAGATGCAACCACAACACAGTATAGACTAATGGGAGCACAGGGCCCAGAAGGTTCTGCACTCCCACAAACATATAAGGGTAACATTACACTTTTTCAAAAAGTAAGGAAATTCATTGTAAAAAAAACTTCATGCATCAGTTAGGGTTGAGCAACAAATGTAAAGAAATGAGGCATACTCACAGTACCTTTTATTAAATGTGCAAATGCAACAATTAGCAGCAAACAGCTAATTACAGCAGCAGTGAACCAAGTGTTGGGCAAATTTCTGTCAAATCCACATGAGTCTATGAGAAGGTAAATTTTTAAAACATATTGTACCCACCAACTCGACACTAATAAAAGAAGGTACTGTGAGTATGCTTGGAGTGCTGACCATTTTTCTGGACTCAGAAGTGTTTCTTTTTATTAAGTTGTCCTGGTAAGGTGCACCCTTTTTATTACTGGTCAGAAAAGTAATGAGCAATGCATATTTTGTGATTTGACTAAGGAAATGAGGCATTAGGGTTTCCAACCCTAACACCTCCTCCACTGACACCCAACCTGACCATCCCACCCAACCTGCACCCTCCAAAGACCAACAGGTATCATGGTGTGCCTTAGGGTCATTAGGCTTAACTCTCATCCCATTCTCCTATAGTGTACCATCTCAGCTTCCTTACAATTGGAATGGAGTGAAAGTTAGAGCCAACGACCATAAGGTGCACCCCGATGCCTGTTGGTCTGCGGAGGGTGGGGGTGGGGTGGTCTGGTTGAGTGTCAGTGGGGGGAGGTGTTAGGGTTGGATACCCTAATGCCTCATTTCCTTACTTTTGTTGCTTCAACCTAACTGATGCATTGGCAAGTTTTTGCAATGAGAATGAATATATATATATATATATATATATAGATATATATATATATATATATAGATATATATGTATACATATGTGTGTGTGTGTGTGTGTGTATATATATATACATACATATATATATATATATATATATATATATATATATATAGTCATTAAAAAAACTCTGTTAATGCACAGTTAAGGCTGATAGCACAGTGACAAAAGTATGGAAATGTGATGTTAGGGCTGCACCCCTCTCGCTCCACCCCCCAACCCGCCACCCTCCATTCACCAACAGATGTTGAGGTGTGCCATGAGGTCATCAGGCCCAACTCTTACCCCATTCCACATGTAAACAAGTTGACATGATACAGCATAAGAGAATGGGGTGAGAGTTAGGCCTGATGACCCCATCTCACACCCTGACGTCTATTGGTGAGTGGAGGGTGGGGGTGCAGTCGTGGGGGGCTTAGAGGCTCAATCCTAATGTCTCAGTTCCCCACTTTTGTCACTTTAACCCTAACTGATGCTTTAAACAAAGTTTTTTCCAATGAATGTCCTTACTTTCTGAAAAAGAGTAATGTAACAAGTAAATAGCATGTGTCGGTGGGCCCCGTGCTCCCATCAGGTTACCCATTTCTGCATAACAATATCATCTGTGGGAGCACAGGCCCTCTGGGCCCAGTGCTACCACCTACACATAATTATGGAGCCATACAGCAGCCCTATAGGGCAAGGAACCTTTATGTAACACTAATTTACCAATATCTCAGGAACCGTAGCAGCTAGGGAAAAAAATCAAGTGTCACTGTAATCATGACAGTGAAACCTCCTCAAAAGATATAACAATGAAATCTGCATCTGTCATCATTTACCAGTTAAGGGCACCGAAATGCACTGAAAAGGCACCCTTGGAACCCTTGGAACACATTCTTGACAATATCTCCTTAACCGTAGCAAGTAGGAAAAATATTCCACTGCTGGTATAATCTACGATTTCCAAATGTGTTTCTACAGCTTAACTCACTGAAAGGTGAGCTAAGCTATGGGTAGTGAAAAATCAATATCTCACTTCGTTTTTGAGATGCGGGCACCAAAAGTTGCTATGGGCACCACAATGTTATCCTATGGGGAAAATAAAAACTTTCAGATGCCATATCTATGGAACCAATTAACCTTTCAACACCTAAATAGTGTAATTGACATCTCTGGCGCATCCCCTTAATACCCTGCACATTTCAAGTCAAAAGACCAAACTGTTTATTTACACTGCAGTGGCAAAGTTTTTTAAATTCTAGTTCGCGAGGTAGCAAAATCCCCAACTGTGAGATCAATCCCCTTTCGTGAGCTGTCAAAATCCCCGTCCATGAGAAATCCTTGACCATCAGATTTTGGCTATCTGGTCACAAGTGACGGTCAAGGATTTTGCTACCTCACAAAAGGAGATTGCTCATGGACTGGGATTTTGTCAGCTCATGGAATAGCATTTTGTTAGCTCACAAAAGGGGATTCAAAAACCCAATCCTCTTTCACGAACTGGAAAATCCCAGTCCGCGAGCCAATCCTCTTTCGTGAGGCAGCAGAATCCTTGACAGTGAGTCAATCCTCATCCGGGAGAAGGGCCATCTGGTCACAAAGTGATGGTCAGGGAATTTGCTGCCTCGCAAAAGGGGATCGGCTCACTGACTGGGATTTTGTTGGCTTGTGAAAGAGGATCAGAAGCAAGTCATGAAAGTTGAGTTTCAAAATTTGAAATGACCATTTTTTTGGCCAAAATGAAGCAAACCAACAGTATAGGTTTGTAGTGGGTGTCATCCTGAATAAAACGCATGCCTTATTGCAGCAAGAAGTCATCCATGGAGAAAGCTGCGACATTTTGTTTGGGAAAAAAATGAAAACAAGATGGCGGCTCGCGGACCAGGAAGTTTTCCTCACAGACTTGGATTTTTTAAATATTCTTTTGTGAGCTGACAAAATCCTTGACCATGAGCCCAATCCTCTTTCACAAAACATACATATAAATCTTGGAGTGAACTGAGCATGCTCAGAACCCCCAAATTAAAAATTAAATAACTTTTGAACGGGTTAATATTTTTTCACCACACCAATGCTGGATTGTTCTTTGACCTAAACTCTTTCTATATTCCACATTTCAGACCAAAACATCAAACAGTGTGGTCACTGTACGATGAGCAAAAAACATGTCAAAAGTAGTGAAAAATGCAATTTTCAGCACTTCACTGCGCAGGAAACCGTAAGTCTGATCAAAATGCAACTTGACCGATCAAGATATCTAACATACCAGACCACCTAATCCAAATTTTGTGCAAATCCATTGAACAGCTGCAAAGTTATTAATGTGCAAAAAATTGGGGTTTAACATTAAAGTGCCTACTCAACCCTAACTATAGGGTGCAACTGCATGTGTGTGTGTGTGTGTGTGTGTGTGTGTGTGTGTGTGTATATATATATATATATATATTGCAAAAAACTTCATTTAATGCATCAGTTAGGGTTAAAGTGACAAAAGTGGGGAAATAAGACTTTAGTATTGAGCCCAACCCCACCATCCTCCACAGATTGACAGGTGTCGGGGTGTGCCATGTGGTCGTGAGGCCCAACTCTCACCCCATTCCACATATAAACAGGTTGAGATGCTACAATAAAGGAGAATGTGGTGAGAGTTAGGCCTCATGACCCCATGGCACACCCCGGCATCTGTCAGTCTGTGGGGGATGGGGGGTGAGGTGGTGGGGGGGTTAGAGGCTCAACCTTAACATCTCATTTCCCAACTTTTGTCACTTTAACCCTAACTGATGCATTAAACAACATTTTTTGCAATGAATTTCCTTACTTTTTGAAAAGTGTAATATAACTAGTAAATAGCATGTGTTACAGGGAGCGCGGGGCCCTAACCAAGCTGCCCATTTATGCATAATGATATGCATCTGTGGGAGCGTGGGCTCTTTGGGACCTGTGCTCCCACTTACACATAGCTATGGAGCCATAAAGTAGCCCTATAGGGCAAGGAACCCTTGTAACACTAATCTGCCAATATCTCAGGAACTGCAGCAGTTAGAAAAAAAATTAAAGTGGTGTTATAATCATGACAGTGAGACGTCCATGCAACACAACTGACTGAATCTGTATCTGTATTGTTTATGAGACACAGGCACCAAAAACTGCTCAAAAGGCAGCCTTGGAACCCTTGTGACACCAATTCGCCAATATATCCTTAACCTAGCAAGTTGGAAAAAAAATTCCACTGCTGGTGTAATGTCTGATTTCCAAGCTTGTTTCTACAGCTTAGATCATAGCAAAAAATCTGTGTCTTGCTTTTTTTTCGAGATGTGGGCACTGAAAGGTGTCATGGGTGTCACAATGTTACCCTATGGGAAATGTCTCAACTTTGGAATGTCATAAGTTTGTAGCCAATGTATTTTTTTACACCAAACCAGCATACATCACATCTGTTGGACACCCCCTTTACACCCTGCAAATTACAAGCCAAAAGTCCTTACCATTTCTTAGCGGTACACTGGCAAAATTTTACAAATTTTTGTTCATGAGCTGTCAAAATCCTCATTCGTGAGCTGAATCCCTGTTTGTGAGGTGACAAAATCCCCGTTCGCAAGCCAATCCCCATTCATGAGATAGGACAATCTGGTCTTCATCTTATGAACAGAGATTTTGCTAGCTCACGAATGGGAGTCAACTCACAAATGGGGATTTTGACAGCTCACAAACAGGGATTCCCTGTTCGCGAGACAGGGCCATCTGGTTCTCATCCCATGAACGGGGATTTTGACAGCTGAGGACGAACATGGATTTTTTTTATGATCCCCATTCATGAGCCGAATCCCCTTTCATAAGCTGTCAAAATCCCCGTTCACGAGGACTTGTGGTTGTGATGGCTGCCAGGTAGTCGTGCTCTGCATTGCTCTGCCAACCCTCTCCACTGAAAAACATCTTGAGCACCTCTAAATCTTCCAGTACCATGGGAGACATTGCAGTAATTGATATAACTTACATCACTGATGAAGAAGTCAACAATTGTCCTGTTTATGGATGTCGAAATGAAACCCCTGCAGCCCAAACATATGCCACTGCCATCCCCTGCAAAAGATAAGCTGATCAAAAGAAATAAAATGAGTTGCTCAGGGGATGCAGCCCAAGATCCTGCTCTGCTAACAGAAGCCACTTTCTTTGAAGGCCTTTCCCTGATAAAGGAATCCCTTCAGGCAGTGATGGGAGACCTGCAGACTCTAAAATCTCCTATGGCCCAGCTTATGATCCACATGGGAGACAATGAATCCTGCATATCCTCTTTGGATGACTGGAAGGCCTGACTGGATCCAGAGGTTGCAACCCTAAAGCAGAGACTACGCAAGGCTGAAGACAAGCTAGAAGACCTTGAAGGTTGTTCCAGAAGGAACAATTTAGTCATTCTTGGTCTCCTGGAGGGTGAAGAAGGCGTGAAGCCCATTCTTTTTGTTCAAAAGCTATGTACCAAAATTGCTGGGCCCTCTCCTAACAGCCCAGCATACATTGTGGAATGAGCACATCGTTCACTTCGGCCCACACCCTCGGCTGGTTCTCCTCCACGACCTCTAACTTTTTACCTGCTGAACTACCTGGATAAGCAGGTAATTCTTGACAAATTAAAAATCACTAAGGAAATACAGTGGGATAACACCAAGCTCTGCATTGCGTAAGACCTCCCACTATCTGTGAGGCAGAAATGCACTGAAATGCATCTTTTAGTGACCAAGCTGACAGCAGTAAGGATAACATTTCATATGTGATATCCAGCAGTGCTGCAAGTAAATAAAGAGGGGCAATGGCTCTCATATGATTCAATAGCTTCAGCTACAGGTGAGCTTAAAAAACTGTTTCCTGATCTCTTCAAGTGACAAGGTAGCCAATTTTGAACTGAAATATCCAACCTGCGCAGTACGTGATCTTGCCATACATCCAATCTGGCCAAGAACTCACTTACTGACATTACTCCACAGTGTGCAAAACTGAAAAGCCTATTTAGTTTTCCTACTAATATTTGTGCAGGGCCTTACTTTAATGTGATCCTGATGTCTCATTTATAAAACTGCATGGTGCCACTGTTTGGACTGAATTGTTTTTTTTTAACCACTGCTGTTCTATTATTCCTTTTCTTTTTTGAAGGGGTTTGTACTTAGCCCCACAAGTGTTTCATAATCTACTGTTAACTAGTATTAAACTGATATGCTCTTCAGTATCATTGGGGTGACAGACTATAGGCCTTATACTGCTGTTCTATTCCTACAGCTGGGGAGGAGGGAAGGTGTAGCAATAAGCTCTCTGGGCAGACTAGATGGGCCAAGTGGTCCTTATCTGCTGTCAAAGTCTATGTTTCTATGTTTCTCTGGTAGTTGACGAGTGGTTATGACAGAGCGATTAAAAGGAGAGCAGTCGTACAGACTGGGGTGTTTTGCTAATTTTATTGGGATGGGAATGCGTTGTGTTAAGGTGTTTAATACCGTGTTATTGCTTGAGCTGAATCACAAGGGAAAGGTGGGGAGGGGGGTGGGGGGATGGGAATACAGGATCTTATTACTGCGTGATAAGCTGGGGCCTAGAATACAATCCAATTGAACACAGCATTATAGACTATACTGACTACCAATGGTCACTATTTCAGGACCTTATAATTATCCTCTTTCCCAAGGAAGGTTCCCTTTCCACTTCAGCTCATCACTCTATTTTTTTTTTTGCAACCTTCTTTATTAAAGTTATGCATTGATATACAAGACAAAGACATATACACATACAACCCGAGGCATTACCCCGGGCCCACCTCCCCAAACTGGAAGTGGAAACTATGTACAGCCCCACAACTATGTACATGCACAGTTACAATAGAACATACGAAAAAATATGAACCCTTCTCACTCACATTTCCCTCACAACTAACATGTAAGTTCAGATGTTATTATCGTTTAACCCTAAGTAACTGTGCCTCTAGGAAAGAGAGAATCGACCCCCATCCCTAAAAGACCAAACCTTTAAGCTTAACCTCAAACCAACTATAAAGATATACATAAAAAGATGCGTAGCTACTCAACAATTAGCACTCTTTCAACTAAACAACACTCCCAAAAGTTAGTCTTGTGATAACTAAACCAGATACTACTCATCAGACAGACAGATCCGGACCCGAGGGCGTCTCCACTGCAATGAGTACACTGCCTCAAAGCTCCCCACTTCTTGTCAAAAATTGTCTTTTCCTTCCACCCACATATTCTGCTTAAGTCTCCAAAATTTGGAGAAAGTCCCCACCATTGGTCATAAGTGTAAATATTATCATCTTTCCAATGCTTGAGAACAAAAGCTTTGACTACTGCTGATAAAGAGATACATGGCACTTAACGAGATTCGATGGTATTCTCCCATGTCCCCAAGTATACATATATCAGGGCAGATATACTCCATAATTTAATACCGGTCCATTTTTCTTTAATCTGGGCCCATAATGGCTGAATTCTAGGACAAGACCACAAAACGTGTAGTAATCTCCAGAGTCCCGATCACATCGGAAACATCGATCTGTCTGTCTGAGTTTACTAGAACACAATTTAGCTGGAGTGTAGTAGATGTTGGAGCAGATAAAAATTGCATAATAGTATATTTTGGAATGGGCTGGTATTTTTATATTCCACACTTCAATCCAATCAATTCCCAGGGGATAACACCCTATCCCAATATAGAATCCTGTTTCCAGTACCAATATTAACAAAATCCAGCAATATCTTATATACTTTAGACAGGGATGACATGAAAGATCCAAATTTTTAACTGCTCCACAAAAAACTTGAATCTCCCTTCTGTTGTATGCTCCGTATAAATTTCTGCAAAGTGTGGTTAACTGAATCTTTTAAAGAAGCCCCAATCTCGAGATGGTTTAGGCAGGTGCACCCTTCTGGATCTATACAGTCCACTACTTTAGAGTCCGACAACAATGGCCTCCATTGCCACTCAACACCAGTTTCCCACTCGAAAATTGGGGTTTCCACTATCAGTTGGTCTCTAGCCCCTCTTTGTACTCTCCTTTGCCCGGAGATAGCCACTCCCACCACGCTTTAACTGATTTATATATTGGAGATTGGTTGCTGATACCTGGCAAGGTCACGGGTCCACATATAGAAGGGCATTTGGGAGAGTTTAGGCCCTCCAGAACAAGCTTTTCAATCCATAACCATGTTGGAGTATATCCCTCATTGTCCCCCTGTCTATCCCAATGCCCCATATACCCAAGTTGACCTGCAACATAGTATAACATCAGATCTGGAACCTGCAAGCCTCCCTCCTGATGGGGGAGGCGTAGCACAGCATGTTTTTTCCTAGCAGGTTTAGAGCTCCAAAGAAATTCCAGAATAAACCTTTGAATATAAGTGAACTTGCTCTTGGGGATACAGTAAGGAGAAAGACAAATCGGATAAAGCAGTCGAGGCAGGAGGTTCATTTTAATTAAACCCAATCTGGCAGTGAAATTTAGAGGAAGCCTCTTCCACCTTTCAATATCCTGCTTTATTTTGAGTACAATCCCATCCACGTTTTCTTCCACCCCCACTGCAGATCTGGCCAGAATCCATATCCCCAAATACTTAATTTTGTCCGAAGCCCAGTTAATCCGAAAATGGTCGAAGTCGGCCCTATATGTATAAGCTGTAAGTGGAAGAACCTGCGTTTTAGACAAATTCAATTTATAATTAGAGACCCTTGAAAAATTCTCAATGATTTCCACAGCCCTCTGAAAGCTTTCAACCGGATTGGCTAAATGAAGCAAAATATCATCAGCAAATACCGATAATTTAAGCTCAAGTCCCACAACTTCAATCCCCTGTACTCATGAGTCCATCCCCAAAAATCTCAACAAGGGCTCGAGTAGAGGTTAAATAGGATAGGTGACAGTGGACAGCCCTGCCTTGTCCCATTCTGAAGGAAAACCTCCTTAGAAAGATAACCATTACACAAAATTCAGACAGTAGGGGCTTTGTACAAATTTCTAAGTCCTACAAGAGCTCATTCAGGAATCCCATTCTCCATTGTGAGAAATAGGAATTGATGGGAGACTCCGATCGAATGCTCGGCATCCAACACTATTAAAGCCATAGCAGATGAATCGGCGGCTCTCTAGAATATGGTGAAGTTTCTCAAAGCATCTTGAGCCCCCTCCCCGCATAAACCCCACCTGTTCTTGACTAATCAATAAAGGTAACTCTCAAGATCCTATTAGCCAAGATTTTGTGAGTATCTTCATATCTTGATTCATTAAAGCTATGGGTCTGTAATTACCTGGTAAATGCCTAGGTTTATCTGACTTCGGAATCAGCACAATATAAGCTTGGTAAAGTGGAGGATGGGAACCCTTCACTCATGATAGCTAGAAAGAGATCTTTCAGTAAGGGTATAATCGTCTCTGCATGGACTTTATAAAATTTAGCGAAAGGCCATCAGGTCCTAGTGCCTTCCCATTTGGTAAGTTTTATGACCTCGAGAATTTCCAATTCTGATATTGGGGCAGCCAGAGCAGGGCCTGTTCAGGGTAAGTCTAGGTAGGGTATCTGATCTAGAACCCTCTAATCTCGATCATTGACTTAGGGGCCCCACCTGATATAGCACAGCATAGTAATCATAAGGCATCATCCAGCTGCTGAGGCTCTGAGATCATCTGGTCTCCGAACTGCACTGCCACAATCGTCCTTTCAGCCTCCCACCCTTAATCCGATGAGCCAATAACCGACTTGGTATATCTCCTGCAACAAATATTTAGCATTCAACCTCCAGCCATCGATCTGCCCTATAATACCAACCTTTAAATTCCTCTCTCAACTCTCTTAACTCTTCTGTCAATCTCCTCAGAGGATCCTCTAGAGGAGACAAGGACTTAATGGCCCCCATTATGAATTCCTCCCGAGCCTAATTAGCTTATTGTATCTAGCAGAGAGCTCTTGGGTCAACCCGCATACAGAACTTTGCATGTAGGCTAAGCCAAATTCCTGTTGCTAAGGGTTGGGATTGGTCTTGAATAATTTCTTTTAGCTTACCTTCCAAGCTAGTTGCCAAATTGCCCATCCCGAATAGCCTATCGTCTAGACGCCACCGATATGGTTTAGAGGGAATATGATCCATCTTCCATACCATTTATATTGGGGAGTGGTCAGAAAGTGTTCTCTCATATGTATGAATCCCTATGACCCCTTTTAAGACTTCCCTATTGACCAAAAAAAAATCAATCCTCGAGAAAGTCTTATGCACTCCAGAATAAAATGTCATCTCAGTCCCTTCAGCTTTGTGAATCCTACATGGGTCAACTAATGCTGTAACTTCCAAAAACCTGTACAGCGCTAACTGTGATGGAGTAGGCCCTTTGTTGGAAGGAGGTTTTCTGTCAATTCTATTATCAACACAAACGTTCCAATTTCCTGCCAAGACTACCGGCCCATAAGGGAATGTAGCCATATCCGCCTCCAATGAGGCAAAAAATTCTGACCTAGCTGGTGTGGGCCCATAAATGGAGGCACAGACCAATGGAGTCCCCAAAAAGGAGCCTAATACATATAACCCTCTAGCGTCTTCCATAACTCGAGTGGACCCAATTGTGAAGGGACATCCTTTCCGGACAAGTATCGCAACCCCGAGGCTTTCGCATTTCCCAGTCCTATGACTGCACCTACCCAACCTTTCCTCAGTAACTGCGATTCCTCAGTCAAAAGGTGGGTTTCTTGGAGCACAGCAACATGTATCCCCAACTGGCCAATATATCGAAGTACTACCAGCCTTTTTTTCCTACTTCGAAGACCTTTCACATTCCAAGATAAAATTTTAAGTAGCCCCATCTACTACACCTTCAGCCTTAACCCCCTTCCCCATATTATCAGCTTTTCTTGAGCTGCCAGTCTGGATTCTCTCTATCCTCCCCTCAAACACCCCTTAATACTATCCTCGATCGCCTCCCTAATCTGCCGGAGCGTGCGTGAGTTGGCTCGTGAGATGCCTCTGGTCGCCTCCCAAACCCCAGATTACTCCACAGTCTTTTACCCCCCAATCCTCTTAATACCATCCCCTTCCTTTAAAATCTTTCGGGGAGCCCAACGTCCAATAGCTTAGAACTCTCCCAATAAAATATACTGCTGCAATAGGTTACTCCACATATCTTCCTTTAGGGAAGAGAGAAAAAAAAAAGAGGGGAAGGAAACTCCAAGCCTGATAAGCTTCTTCTCAGCATTCTCAGGAGTCCGCAGTAATATTTAAGTTCCAATTCTCATCGTCTTATGGATAGTTTCCCAAACCGATCATCTTCTTCAAGTCCTCGATTTAAACAGGTCCGGCAGTTCCACTTTAAGACTCTCGAGAGCTTCCTCCGCTGTAAGGTACCTTCTGTCCCCACTTGTGAGTTTGACCACCAAAGTAGCTGGATACTGGAGCCTGAACTTCAGTCCTGCCACGTACAACTTTTTTTTGATGTTACTGTATGCCTTCTGCTTCTTCCTCACCGAGGGAACCAGGTCCTGGAAAAGCCAGAGAGAGGCCCCTTGCCAAAATAAATTTCTATTAGCTTTAGCCTTATTTAAAATGTGTATTTTCTCCTTGTAGTTCAAAAAGCAAATTATTATGACTCGGGGGCGAGCTCCCGGTGGAGGGGTCTCTCTCAATGCACAATGGGCCCTCTCGAGGTTATAGGCATCTCCAAACGGGGTGGGCCCAAACAGCTTAAGCAACAGCTCTTGCATAAAAAGCCAGCAATCTGCACCCTCTGATCTTTCAGGGAGCCCTGCCACTATTAGATTATTCCTACGGCTCTCGCTCCTGATCATCCAGCCGGTCTTCCAACTTCCTGACCTGCCTTTTCAGGTAGACCACTTCCTGATCAATAGTGCCCACTTTTTTTTCCTGAGATGGCCATTCTAACTTCCACATGCCAACTCGTTGTGAAAGAGCCTGAAGCGCCGGTTTCAAAGCTGAAAAATCTGACACTAGCCCTTTAAGGAGCTGTTTGATCTCCGTGATATCATCGGCTGATGAACGATCCTCCTGGCCCTCCGCCTTCCAGTCCTCCGAAACCTCCAAGTCTGGCGAGTGGGGTTTAGGACCGCTAGTCGCTGGGGTTCTGGCTGCCAGAGGCTCGAGGCTTCCTTGCTCCATCTCGGCCCTCCTTCCATGCACTGCACCGCCGATCAAGTACTGACTCCCCGAACCTCCAAACACCCCACTCGATTCTCCGAGTGCAGCAGTAAGAAAACGGATGTCCCTCCACACGTTTCTAGCTCCATGGGAGATCTAAGTAA
The DNA here is from genome assembly GCA_016271365.2 of Neoceratodus forsteri. Lineage (NCBI taxonomy): Eukaryota > Metazoa > Chordata > Ceratodontiformes > Ceratodontidae > Neoceratodus > Neoceratodus forsteri. The sequence goes on along the minus strand of CM028133.1, from coordinate 588,293,620 downwards.
GGGCGTCGCTACTAAATTTTACCGTGGGGCTCGGGAGTGCTGACCGAGACGTCTACTCCATTGCTCGCTCACCACGTGACCCATTACTCTATTTTTAAATGGCTATGAGATACGTGTCCTGGAACGTTAAAGGGGCTAGGAACTGAATCAAACGGTATCAGATCCTCAGACATCTTGAATCCTTACACCGTAATATAGTGTTTCTTCAGGAAATGCACCTGCTGGAGCATGAAGGAAACTTATTTAGGAGGTGACAGATGGGTCAGGTATATGCCGCTGGGAATGCAACAGCGCAAAGAGGAGTGACAATTCTTATTACCAGGGGAACACAATTTCAGGTACAATAAACTCAGTCAGACCCACAAGGACAGTTTATATTCCTGAAAGGGCTCCGGGATCATACAGAGGTGATTTTGAAGTCAGTATATGGGCCCAATGTTGACTCCCCTGATATCTTTGTGACCCTCTCAAATACCCTAAACTCTTTTCCCAGGGTACCCACTAGTGTAGTGGGTGATTGCAATTTGGTCCATTCTCCAGACTTGGACAAATCATCCTACAAAGGGCCTTCTCTCTCCCCTGCACAAATAGCTTTAAGGGAGTCCATGGAGGATTATGGTCTCACTGACCCGTGGTGAATATTGAACCCAACTACTCGAGGATACACATTTTTTTCCCCAGTATATAGTTCCCTTTCCTGTCTTAATTATTTCTTAGTGAATAATGTAGTCCTAGTGGGTCTGGTAAGCAGTGGTATGGCCCCGAGAACTACATCGGACCATGCTTCTGTCTGGCTAGAGGGAAAGCTCTCCTTTCACAAAGATAAAAGCGGGATATGGAAACTAAACCTTCAACTCCTTCAAGAGGAACAGATAGTACATTCCCTTAAACAGACAATTGAACATTTCCTCTTACACAATCAGGGCACTATAGAACCTACTGACAAACTATGGTGCGCCCTGAAGGGTGAATGTATTTGACTCTCTTCCATTAGGAAAAAAAAAGAGAGAGGCACTTTCTTCCTCCCTTCTCTCCCAAATTAAAACCTTGGAAGATCGGTTACCATCCTCTTCAAATGAAGAAGTTCTGGTACAGTTAGCTAGGTTAAGGAATTAATATTCTGAATCCCTAAAAGAGCAAGCCCAATAAGCCCTCTATAAAACCCATGCTAAATATTTTGAGCAAGGGGACAAGGCCAGCCACTTACCAGCCCTTCGCTTACGGAAACAGGAGGAATCCAGAATAGTAGCAGCACTCAATTCCCTTGAAGATAATTCTCTCCTCACTATTCTAAAAGCAGTAGTCCAGGAATGTGAGGGATACTATAGGGCTTTATACTTCCCCCCCAATGAATGCCCCTCAGGTGGCAGAAATACAGGTATTTTTAAATAATCTCCCACTCCCCTCTCTCTCACAATCACATGCTGAATCCCTAGTATGTGCAATAACCCAACAAGAGCTGTCAGATGCCATTCGCTGTCTTCCAGATGACAAAGCCCCTGGGCCGGATGGCCCCCCCCCACACTTTTATAAAACCTTTGAGGAGCAACTTTCTCCCCCTGCTACTCCAGATGTTCAATTACCTATGTGATTCTGGCCTTTCAGACCCCTCCCTCTTATAAGCTATGATAACAGTGTTACCCAAACTGAACAAGCCCAAAAACGTAGTTACTAATTATCGCCCAATTTCCCTAATAAATTATGATATCAAGCTATTTGCTAAGATATTAGTCACCATATTGGTCAAAGTGTGGACAACACTTTTAAGTCCAGAACAGGTGGGCTTTGTTGCTGGTTGTTCCTCCACTGTTCATCTCAGGAAGCTGTTCCACATCTACTTTGTGTCTAGGGGGCACCATATCCCATGGCCTTGGTGTCCCTGGATGTGGAGAAGGTGTTTGACAGGGTTAGTTGGGCATTCCTGTTCAAGGTACTGGGTAAATTTGGCTTTCACCAAATATTTATTTGATGGATACAAGTTCTCTACACATGCCCTACATAAAGGATTATTGCAATGGGCTTTTTTTTTTTATTTATTTCACCTAAACTCAGGGACACAACAAGGGTGTCTTCTTTCACCACTGCTCTTTAATTTGTATCTTGAGCCGGTCCTATATCAACTCCAGCATTCCCCCCTGGTTAAAGGTATCCAGGTCGGTGAGCAGACACTGTGTCTGTCAGCATATGCTGATGATATTATGTTGCATATCACAGATCTGGAGACCTCCCTCCCAGCTGTCCTAGCAATTATAGAGCTGTATGGGGCACTATCCAACTATAAAATGAATGCAGGAAAATCAACTGCAATGCCGCTAAATTGCCATACCTACTGATCCCAGATAGCAGGCCTTCAGCTGGACTGGTCATCCCAGCTTTAATATCTAGGTCTCACAATAACCTCCAATATGTCCCAGATTAAAAAGCTTAAATTGGATGCCTTGCTAGGTACTATAAAGCAGGACTTGGACAGATGGGCCCCCTTATATCTCTCCCTACAAGGACGAATAAGTGTAATCAAAATGAATTTTCTTCCCCGGGTGTCTTACCCCCTGAATATGCTTAATTTCTATCTTCCCCAATCCTGGTTCCAAAAGCTACACCAAATAATCTCCAAATTTCTCTGGAATGCAAAACCCCCAAGAAGGTCCAATCTTAGATTAGGTGCACCCAATCAACATGGAGGCCTGAGGTTGCCCATTTTTTTCATTATTACTTGGCCAGCCATATGGCTAAGTATTTATGCTGGTGCCCTCCTGTCTCTCCATTATATTATCTGGTTCTGAATATGTGCCAACATGGCTACAAATTGAATGCCAACTGATTAAGCAGTGTGGCATTTTCTTTATATGCCTACTCTATATTTCCGCTAAAACAAGCATGTTCATCTTAAAAAATTAGTTGATTAACATGTCTGTGAAAATGCACACTCAGTTATGTCAGTGGCTTAGTAGGTAGCACACTCGCCTCTGAGGCTGGGAGATCTGAGGGCTGTGGGTTCGGTTCCCACATCTGGCACTTGGGTAAATATCCCAGTACTGACACCGTAGTGCAGCATGAGAGGGGTGCTGCACTTCTGAAGTGCCATCTTTTGGATGAGATATTAAACCAAGGTCCCATCTGCCTGGATTGGTGGTAGTTCAAGTGGATGTTAAAGATCCCATGGCACTTATCGAAAAGAGTAGGGGAGTTTTTATTGAAAAAGAAACATATGGTACAACTCAAATATAAAGAAAACAACACTTACAAAAAAATAGAATCAAAACAACACCATCATAATAAATCCATTCTTGAACTTAGGAAAAACAGCAAAAATAACTTTCTATTTGAATTTAATCATATGTGAAAACCCCCTCCACCACTTCAGTACCTTAGAGGAATTAAATAATTGGGAATCTTTTAAATACACTTTCTGCAATTCCTGTTCTGCTAGCATATAAAACACTTTCCATGATACCTTTTTCTGATAAACAACCCATTGGCATCTAACCTGCCATAAATAAAAATGTAGACATCCAAAAAAACAGTTAAAGTATTTTTCTGAAATACATCTAACCTGGGAGGAAACTTACAAAGAACCAATGTATCATAATTTAGATTTAGTAACCAAGGGAACCCCCATGATTTTGCTGCATATCCCCACAATTGTTTAACATATAAACAGTGTAAAAAAAATATCCATTGTTTCCTCCTGGTTAATACACTCTGGATAAGTACAGGTTCATTCAGTCATAGCTTTGTACTTAGCATTACCCCTCACATTCAATTTACCACACATCATTAACCAGTGTGTTTCCCACATGTAAAATGGAATTCTATGGTTATTTAATTGATCTAGAATATAGCTGTTCTGGGCCTCTGGACAATTCTTAAAACAAGGAACTGATGGGTGGACATGGCTCAGAGTAGCTTGATAAAAGGATTTAACTGTAGTAGAAACGATCTGGTGTTTTGAGATCCACCATTTGTACAGCTTCTGAACTGCTGGTCTAAAATACTCAGGGACATGTACATGTGGGTTAAGTTTAGGGGCTAAACTGTTCCATGCTTTAAGGTAACGTCCTAACACAGAGTCCATCAAGATTCCTTCTCTACTCTCAGGAAATAAAAGTATAGATCTAATGGAGTGTGAAAAAAAGGGAAAAGGAAAAAACAATCAGGTCAATCATTCCCAATCCTCCATTCTTTTTGTTTATATAGGTATAACACCTCTTTACAGGATTAAGCCTGTTACCCCATAGCATCTGAAAGAAACAGCTATAAAGTCTGGTTTCAAACTGAGATGGTAAAGGAAAAAGCATGGCCCAATATTGCAATCCAGGAATAATAAATTGTTCAAGAATTTGAATTCATTTTAATTTAGAAAATTTAAGTTGTTTCCACCTGTTTACTTTAAGTTCGACTTTCTTTAAAACTATATCCCAATTCTCAGATGGAATATTTTGAGGACCAAAAAGGACACCTAGAACACCTAAGGGCTCTGAAGAGATAGTAATATTTTTGTACTGGATGGCTGAATGGCAACCTGCCCCTATAATCAGGCCCTTGGTTTTACCCATATTAATTTTTGCATTTGAAACATTAGAAAAAGAATCAAACTCATCAAAAAAGTGTTGTAAACTATCATAGTTTTCAAAGAATAGGCAGACATCATCTGCGTATGCTTGAATATGTATTTGAGAAAGGCCCTGGGTACAACTAATCTCTGTCCATCTAGGAGAAAAAGATAAGATATGAATTAAAGGTTCCAATGAGAAAATATATAGGAGCGGACTTAAGGGGCATCCTTGACGTACCCCTGTCATCAGGCTAAGTCCTTTTGTTTGAATTCCTTTAAAAAAGGGTATACTCTGGTTGTGTTGTACAGGGATTTAATGATTTACAAAATAATAATGGGGTAGCGAAAAATTGCAGGGTCTTAAATAAGTATGATCTACTCTGTCAAAAGCTTTTTCATGGTCTGCCAAAATCAAATATCCTGTTTTACCTTCTAAAGACAAATGCTCTATTATGTTTCTGAAGATCATATGGGCTGATTGTATACGCCTACAACGTAATCCACAATATTGATATGTTGAAATAACCTTTTCTGAGTAAGTTTTATAATAATAATAATAATAAATATTTTATTTTTAAAGCACCTTTCAAATTTCAAAGCACTGTACAATCATAAAAAAAATACAATCCAATGCAATCATCATTATAATACAATATAAACCACTCATAAAACCACAATTTTATAAACAGATCACATAATACTATAAAAAGGCCATGTGATACAGATGGGTTTTAAGGCCACTCTTAAATTCCCCCAAGGAGGTGCACTGCTGTAACCAATGGGGTAGAGAGTTCCAGAGAGTGGGAGCAGCATAAGAAAAGGCTCTATAGCCAGATGAATTTAAACACACACTCGGAATCTCTAGCAACTCCTCTTCGGCCGAGCGGAGCAATCGGCCAGGGCAGTAAGATACAAGAAAATCTTTCATATAAGCTGGACCCTGATCATGTAGGGCTTTAAAAGTCAGTAAATAGACTTTAAAGGTGATCCGCCACTGAACAGGAAGCCAGTGCAGTTTGCGCAGCACCGGGGTAATATGACAAGACCTACTGGTTCCCGTCAAAACCCGGGCTGCCACTTTCTGCACTAGCTGCAGGCGGCAGATTTCAACCCCAGAAAGCCCAAAATACAGGGAGTTGCAGTAGTCCAGATGAGAGGACACAAAGGTGTGGACCAACATAGGTAACATGTCAGATGGAACAAGGTGTTTCACTCTAGCGATATTCCTAAGATGGTAAAAGGAAGTCTTGATGACCGCTGACACCTGCGAATGCAGTGTCAGCCTGTCATCCAAGATAACCCCTAGGTTACGCACCTGTTCAGAGGTTACAAGTGACACACCCCCAAGAAAAATTCCTGACGGTGCAACAACAGGTGACCCCTCTATCCGACAGCCCAGGTCCACCACCAAAACTTCCGTCTTTTCTGCGTTCAACTTCAGCCAGCTAGAATCCATCCAACCATGGATTTCTCTCAGACAGCTGTTAAACACTGAGGTAGCTCTATCCTGGGCAGGAGCAAAAGACAGGTATAGCTGGGTATCATCTGCATAGCAATGAAACCTCAGCTAATACCGTCTTATAATGTCTCCGAGGGGCAGCATATACACCACAAATAACATGGGAGACAGCACAGAACCCTGAGGCACCCCATATAGCAAAGGTATAGGGCCGGAGGAAAAAAGGCCCGACACAACCCTTTGTGATCTCCCAGTGAGGAATGAGGTGAACCATCGGAGGACAGTTCCTGATATTCCACAAATCTGTCTCAGGCATGCTAGCAACACCACGTGATCCATGGTGTCAAAAGCTGATGAGAGATCAAGAAGAACTAAGATAGAACATCTCTTCTGATCTCTCGCCCTCAAGAGATCATTAAGCACCCGAACCAGCGCAGTCTCAGTGTTGTGTCTTTTACGAAAACCTGATTGGAAGGGTTCATAGATGCCATGGATGGTTAAATGGTTCTCCAGTTGGGACGCCACTACTTTCTCAATCACCTTCCCAATAAAGGGAAGGTTTGAGATAGGTCTATAGTTTGTGATACAGTCGGGGTCCAAGATATCTTTTTTCAAGAGGGGTGTCACCACTGCCTCTTTCAGGGAGCTGGGAAACTCACCTGATTCCAAGGAACACAAGACTATTTGCACAAGGATTGGGCCGATGATATCACAACAACCCAATATTAGGGAAGTCGGTCCAGGATCCAAACTATAGCTCGTAGGGCGCACACCATGGATAATCCTCATGACATCCACAAAATTTGGCCTGCTGAAGGAACACCAGGAAGACAGGTACTGTGAACTCATGCTGTTCAACGGCATCCCCCTTAGAAGCCACCAGACGCAAATCCATCCTGATGTCAGCCACCTTATTAGCAAAGAATCGAGTGAGCTGCTCAAACTCTAATTGCGAAAAAGCTTTCCGAACTTGTAGACAGGCTGGGTTGCACAGCCAGTCCACAGTTCGAAAAAGCTGAGCCGGTAGATTCCTGGCTACTGCAATCTCCCTGGACAGGAATTCTGCCTTCTTATGGGAGATTGCAGATTGATAGAATAATGGTCCTTCAATCTAAGGCGGTCAGCATCAAGGGTGGATCTGTGCCAGCAGCGTTCTAATCTTCACCCCTGTCTCTGCATCTCCCTCAGCATCCCATCAAACCAGGGCACCTTGGGACAAAGGGAGAGGGGGTGTACATGAACAGGAGCAATAGTATCCAGAGCCAGTGTAACAGCCTTATTATAGGCTGTCACCACAGTCTCCAGACTACTGCTCGCCAACGCTGGGGACGAGAGGTCGAGAACCGCCGCAAGGCCCTGGGGTGTAATATCCCATAAAGGGCAGTATATCACCATCTCCACAGGGTAGGCCTTCTCAGAGGGGTACTAAAATTGAACCTCAATGTGTAGTGGTCAGACCAAACAATTGATTCCACCCCCAAATCGAAAGCATCAATCCCAAGGAGAAAGACTAAGTCCAAAGAGTACCCAGATTTATGAGTAGCGGTGGAAACCACCTGTGTAAAGCCCAAAAAATTCATTAATTGGAGGAAGTGATTACCAAATTGAGAGAGTTCATCATGGATCCAGGCGTTGACGTCGCCCAGAACCATCAATCTGGGTGACTCAAACGACATGTCGACGATGAAGTCTGCCACTTCCTGTAAGAACTGTTTCCCATCTCCTGGTGGACGGTAGATGAGTACGATTCGAACACCAACACCCGCTACCACTGTACACTCAAAGGACTCAGCCTCCCCCATAACCACACTCATGAGGTCCAATTCTTTCTTGAAACAGACTGCAACCCCTCCACCCCTGCGGTCCAATCTCGGGCGGTGTATCACTGAGTACCCAGCTGGAGTCATAGCTTCCAACGTGGGGTCTGGATTTTCATCCAGCCAGGTCTTGGTGATGCAAGCCAGTTCCACTGAACTAAAAAGATCAGCTATAATGCCCGTCTTGTTTCTGACGGACCTAGCATTGCATAACACCACCTGAATTGAACGAACCTTGGAGGCCGTCAAGCTCATCTGTCTACTTAATTCCGTAGAGCCCTTAGGTATGGGTACCAGACATGGTAAACCATGATCTGTGTTCCATTTCACCTCAGGGCACCTTCTAGATCTAACAACCCTGACACGAAAGCCCCCCTCGTCCATCCTCCCTGGTTCACCCCCTGCCCTCTTCCCTCTTCTCCAGGCAATTCCCAATGCTCTACAGTGCTGATAAATATACCGAAGGGCTGGAGGATAAAAAGGGTGGAGGGCACGGAGGAGGGAGGATGAATAGCGCACCCCTGTGGGGGCAATAGGCTGATACATGCCACAGCAAAACTACTAAAACAACACAATAACTCTAAAATTCAAATAAACTCCAAAATAAATATAATAAAATAAATAATCTAAACTAAATCAATAACTTTCCAACCCCCACCAGAAGAAAGTCAAGACTATCCCAGCGACAAATAAAATAAAATAAATATAAACAAAATTAAATCAAAACCAAAATATACAATAACACATCCCTTCCCCCTCTCTTTATAATCCGAATTCAGAATTGTGATTGGCCTCCAGTTTTTAATGTTACCTTTATCCCCAGATTTGTAAATATGAATGATCAAGCCGTCCATAAAGGAAGGTGGCATAACTTGTCCCTTCATTATGAATTGAAAAACTAAAACTAAGCAAGCCATAATAGAAGTGCTGTCAGTTTTATAGAACAAATTAGGGAGCCCATCCACCCCTGGCGATATTCCATCTGTCAAGTTCTTTATAATTGACTCTATTTCTGAAATAGAGATGGGGTCCAATAACAGCTCTGAATCTTTTAAGACTAGTGGGGGTGGAACAGAGTGTAAATATGAATCAACAGAATCCTCCACTATAAAAGATTGCAGACAAAGGAAGGCATAATGAGCCTCTATAACAGAGCACATTTCCATCTCCTTCTGAACCTATTTCCCATCTGAGACCAAGTACTCCATTTTTGTGGACTCCTTTAATTGTTTACATAATTCAAAAGGATCCCCTATTTTAGATTGCTGTGTATGATTTTTATTACAGCCTGTAAGGTATTTGCCCTATCGTATTTCACTTGTTTCATTTTATGTTTAACCACATCAGTTTGTTCTGAGTAATCTCTTGTAGAGGTATTTGCCAGGGTAATAAGTTTTTGTAAGTGGCTCCTAAGTTTTAGATATGAGAAAAAATTTTAGTTTCTCTGACGAGTCCCATACACCTTGAACCATTTACTCAGATCTGTTTTAGTCTCCATCCACCATTCTCCAACATTTGGATATAGCATGGCAACTGATAGGCGGGCTTTTAAGATAGATAGTATAGATTGTTTGACAAAGGAGAGCTGAAGGATAGAGGTATTCAGTTTCCATCTTATATGCCTTTGAGGAAAGAACAATGATTTCCCAAATGAATATACTAAAAGCATATGATCAGTAAATTCAACAGGAATCGTTTGAAAAGTCCCAATAGGGATTTGTGCAGAAATAAATAAATAATCAATGGTTGAGGTCATTTTTCCCTTCATAAAGGTACATCTAGGCTCCTTCCTCTGAAACTGAAAAAAAGTTAACTAGGCCAGCAACCTTAATAATGGACTCTAAAGCATGTGAATCACAATAAATTTTTTCTGTGAATCACCTTTAGTCAACAAGCTACAATTAAAATGACCTCCCCAAAAGATATTATAAGAAGTGACTAAAAAAGGCTGGACTGCTTTCATACACTTAATACACTCTGCCTTAGATTGAGGGTTATAGATATTGACAAATCTACATTCCATGGAGTTCCTTTTCCCACCCAGAGTGAAAACCCTACCTGGAATTAGGGCTATCATCCTATAGAGTAAAAATGAAAAATCATAAAACAGTATACCTAAATCATCAGCTCTATCTCTTCCAAAGGACCAATAGGAGGGACCCCAAGGCCAGTCCCTCTGAAAGGAAGATATCTGCACAAGGGAGAACATCCAGGTTTCTTGCAAATAATATACTGACATGTGCAATTCGTGTAATGTTTGAAAAAGAGCTTGTCATTTATCACTGTTCAATAGGCTATGAATGTTAAGTGAACCCCATGAGAAAACCACCATTCTACCAAAAAGTTAAGCTCACCCACTTTATTTCTTCCTTTTTTTTTTTTTCATCCCAGTATAATCTTTGGTAGGAAGATCTCTTGAATCCTGAACAGATTTCTGGGAATTGGAATCCCCAACATCCATTTCGGAATCACCCCAGTTTGTGAATAACACAGTATAAGAATTAGGGGTTTTCAATACTGGTAGTGGATGGGGATAATTTAACGCTACTTTTCCTAGTAGACCTTCTGGTGGGTAAAGGAGAAAAGGCAGTGTCATCATCAGGAGTTTTGTCCAAAGGCTCTGGATCCCTGTAACACACAGGTTCAAAGGCCTCAGAATTCCTCTGACCAACATTCAAGTCCTCTTTGTCAACTGACCCAGAATCAGAAGGTTCAAGGGTCTGTACCTCTGGAACAGGCTCCTCAGGGGGAAGGGGGGGAGGTTTAACAGAAGTCTGTGCCGACTGACCCTGTGTAACCTGAGAGGGGGCAGAATGTTCAAGAGGGGTCTCTGATTTTCCCAAAGAAGTAGTCTGGGCCTTCTGGATTAACAAGTCTGGACTAATACAGGAAATGTTTTAGCTGCCCAATCACAGTCCAGAAAAACATGCCCATCACCCTCACAAAGATCACGCCTAGTGAGGTTAGCACACTGCATTGTCACATGTCCAATCTCCCCACAATTGTCACACCTAGATTGGTCACGTACACTGGACAGATGGGTTCTTGACCCATATTTACACACATGCCCTAGGCTGGCCCCCATAAAAACAAACTCCCCTATCCCTCCCCAACAAAAAGGAATTTGGTATGTGTTCTACCCCTGAGTCATTTTAGCATAACTTGACTTTATATTTCCACCCCCCTGTCCAGAATAGTTCAGAGTCCAGGATGGATTCAGGCTCACTCAAAACCTCACATTTCTGTGAAAGCCAGTAAGGAATGTCCTCCACATGGCCCCCCTCATTCCTAAACATCACCTTAACATACTTTATTAGAGGTTTTGTCAAGGGAATTACTAAAAAGGGGGTCCATGTGGGGGAAAACTTTACCTGACTATAACGTTCCCAAAATAGATCCAAAGCATAAGATGTTCTAAAGCTAATGTCAAAATTGTCCTCTCCTGATATATTAATAAAAGCAATAACATCACGGGGTGAAAAATGAAGAGAGTCTTTAATTAATCATTTGCCCACATAGTATCTGTCAGAACACTCTGCTAAACCCCCTTTATAGCTAATTCTTACTGCATTCCATCTAGGAGCAGCTTCTAGCTTGGCCAGTGAAAATAATTCTGACATTAAAGGCTTCTGTTTTGTTTCTGAAGCTGACTTTCCCAGTCCTTCATCAAGGTGTTTAGATTTTGCAGCAGGTTCCAAGATACCACTTGGTTTCTAAGTCACATTATCACAAGAGTCAATAATTGCCTGTGAAGCCCCTGCAACACCCATTGGATTAATCATGTGACCATTTGCTACCGACCTGGTTACTGTTGAAGCGGCAGCAGTGATATTTGGCTTCCAAGCAGGTGAAGCTGACTGAAAGTCAAACGATGAATCCCACAGAGGGTCTGGAGTCCAAATACCAGAGACTGTCTTCTCCCATCAACAGTATAGTCAACAAATGTGAAAAAAAAACAGTCCGTTTCCTAACATTTTTTATACTGTTGACAATAATCATCAGCAGAGATAAAGAGGGAGTGGGACACATCAGAGGACTCAAGGAGGTTTGTGGGCCCGGGATTTACTAACATCTACTGTCCTCTTTTCCTTCCCCTAACAGGGGTGGCACCCTTCTTAGGGTCCAACAATTTGACAGCAACATCTCCCAGCTCACTAGATTCTGAATCAGAAAGGGGTTCAAAACAGCAGAAATCTTCAGCGGACACCTCAGAATCCAGCCCCACTGTACTGGAGTCTAACAAAAGGGGATGGAAAGGATTAGACATCTTGGTGTCAGAAATTTTGGGGACATTAGAAGCAGGCTGCTGCCGACTCCTACACCGAGTTACACTCTGTTCTGGATCCACTACCGGAACAGTCAGCGGGAAGGGGGAGGCATTGCAGAGGAAGGGAGAGATTGGGCTTCTAGAGGCTCCACCGGCAGAAGGATGAGCTGTACTTCAACAGGAAGTTCATTAGACAGCGCCTCCACAGGAGCAACCGCCAAGGGTGAATCAGAACTAAACTCGGTGGGAGGGGCCAAAGGAGGTACATCCAATGGAGCCTTTAAAGGAGAAGTCAGGGAGGGCTTAGATCGAGTAGCAGACTCACACCATTGCACACGTTCCCTTTGAGCCACTGCCACTAGCAACCGTTGCTCCTCAAGATCACCAGACCCAGATTTAGTAAAGGCAGCCTGATCACAATCCATATAGGAGTGACCAGTTTGACCACATAGGTTACAATAAACCTCTTCAGTGCACCGAGAATAAAAGTGGCCCAACTTCCCACATGAAGAACAGTGGATTTTGTCGCAAACATTACTAATATGCCCAGGAGCACCACTTTTGTAGCAAGTTTTAGGTTGCCCAGGATAGAACAAAACTCCCCTGTCCACTCCAATAAAAAAGGAGTTTGGTAAATGCTGTAATGACCCATCAATAGCATTCAAAATCACTTGAACTCTCCAACCCCCAGTCCAAATATTCTCATCATCAATAGCTTCCGGGGGATCCATCACTGTACAGCATTGCTTCAACCAAAAAAGAAAATCAGTCACACTGACCCTTTCATTATGAAAGAGAATGGTGACCGACTTGTGGGCTGGCTTAGTCAGGAGAATCGCCTCAAAAGGAGACCATAAAGGAGTCTGTTTAACTTCATGGTACCATAACCAAAAGGCCTCCAGACCGGCCTGTGGTTTAAAGCTCACATCAAAGAAGCGCTCCCCAGAAACATGAATCAAAGCATAGAGCTCAGCTGCATTAAAGCACAGACTGGCTTTAAGTAAGACTTTCCCCACGTAACCCCTATCAGGAAAAATGTCTAAGCCCCCCTTATAAACAACGCACACTGCATCATGTCTTTTAGCAGGCAATACCTTCTTCTGAAAGAAGGATGCATAAGTTTTAGGATGAGGTCCACCAGCAGCATCAGGAGAGGGAATAGAACCTCCAGCACCATCAGAAACAGGAGCAGGGATGGTGGACGATTGAGGACGTACACTACGAGTGTTCAAAAGAGCCATATTATCAAAATCCAGTACAGGATTATGAGTAAGTTCCAAATCAGTCCCTGGGGCACTATCAAAATCATCACCATCAGCCACAGAAGGGGTATGAGGACCTGTTGAAGCAGAACTGGGTAAGGGCATCCACAATCGGACCCCAGGGATATGAATAGGGGTAAATCCAGAAGTCCACTGATTCGAAGTTGGAGACTTCACCAATCCAGCTGCACACAATGACTTATCCACAGTCCAAGGCTCAGAATCATCCATTTCGGTATCAGACCATGCTCACTGAGGAGCAGTAGAGTCAGCAGTAGAGGCGGCACATAGTTTCTCCTGAGCAGGACATTTAGGAGCCACAAATGAGAACACTGAAACCCCAGTCTGGTCAGTCAGCTTGGTCTGAAAAATCAGCAAGGGAATGGGAGGTAAAATGCCAAGCTGATCACCCAACACACCCGCAGCAAGAGTATTCTGGGCTGGCACTTTACAACTCCTGCCAGTCACCAAGGAGACACTCGGGTCACTAGCAGCAACAGTCGGTAAATCCACAGAAGTAGGAACCTGCGTGGGACGAGTATTAGGCAAAGAAACAGCAGCAGAAATAATTGATTCAGGGGTTGCTAATACCTCCGTAATGTCAGACCGAGCAACAGATCCTAGGTCCACCACAGCAACCACGGCAGAAACCACGACATCATTCTCCAGACAGACTTCTGCATATCGAAGAAGGTATCCACTTCACTCAAATCTCCTGAAAGAGGTGCATCCAGCACTCCTAGCTTCTCCACGTCCTTCTTTATCTCCAGACAGATGGAGACTGACACGAAAATGGGCAGCACCTCCCCCTACGAACAGAGTAGGGGAATTTCCCTGGTGTCCTGGCCAAATTTGCCCCATTCACTAAAAATATCACTAACAGCTTAATCTGGATCAAGGTCAGTTGGCATTCATCTGTATTCCCCCTTCCGAGGGTTGTGCCTGAAAATAGGATTTGTCTAGTGCACTTGCCTGGTCAACAAAAACGAAATAAATAAATGTAAGGCTCTTAAATATGATAACAGCAAAGACGTCTCCCAGCCGCTATTCCTTAATCCAAATTTCATGTTAGATGGCCACAATTTGAGGCACAAGGGTTACTTGGAATGTGTCAAAGCCTGCTATGCTTCTCAACAATTATAGATAGGTAGGAGCGCAGGTCCCAGAGACAGACTTATGCTCCCACATATGGATACCATTATGCAGTAATGGGACTGATGGGTCATCTGTTATGCCAAGACCCGGAGAGCCCTGCTCTCCCAAAACCTTATAAGGGTATGATTATACTTTATCAAAATGTAAAGAAATTCATTGCAAAAAACTTTGTTAATGCATCAGTTAGGGTTGAAGTCACAAAAATAGGGAAATGAGGCATTATGGTTGAGACCCTAACCTCCCCACCCTACCATCCCACCCTCACCCTCCTCAGACCAACAGCCAATGAGGTGTGGCTTGAGGTCGTCGGGCCTAACTCTCACCCCAATGTCCTATACTTTACCGTTGTCAGCTTTGTTACACATGGAATGGGGTGCAAGTTAGGGACGATGACCCCAAGGCACACACCATTGACTGTCTGTGGAAGGTGGGTTTGGGGTGGTAGGGTTAGGGTTTCAACCCTAACACCTCATTTTCCAACTTTTGTAGCTTCAACCCTAACTGATGCATTAACAATTTTTTTTGGAATGAATATATATATATATATATATATATATACATATATTCAATTAAAATATTATAGGGGCACGGTAGTGCCCCTATATTAGGGTTCAACGGTGACTTCTATGTGAAACCCAACATTTTGCACTTTAATAACTTTGCAACAGTTCAACTGATTTTCCTGAAGGTTTGCATGCGCCATTGGGAACCAAAGATCTCTTGATGTGGCAAGTTTCGTTCTTGTCGGATGTGAGGTGCAGAGATGCGGAGTGTCCAAAAATCTGAAAATTATAATTTTTGTGCTAATCCTTTGTCATACCGTTCCTCAGAAATGGCTTGGGGGTAGTCTGAAATGTGGAGAGTGTATGAGGTTTGGGTCACATATGTGCCTTTTAAAGGAGGTTTGGTGAACAAATATAACGTTTCCCATTATATCCTATGGGAAAAGTAAGATGTGCTGTGTAAAATTACTTTTTGCTGTCACAAAAGCGTGTCTTGCTTGCATAAATACGGAATGTAGTGTCAAGATTCCACCATCTTGTTTTTCATTAGTGATGCGGAAAAACTTAAAAATGTTAAAAAAGAATGCCCCTTGGTAAACACTATCACTTGTGTTTACCTAATCGTGGTCCAAGGAATAAGATTCTGTGACTAATTTTGCCCAAAAGTGCCCAGAAATATGTTTATTCTAATTGGTCCATTTGGCCTGTTTTTGCTTTACCAAAATGCAGCACTACTGCCACAATTTGTGAAAGTGCTTTTGCGAAACTATCTCAAATTGCAACACTGCAAACACCAGGGGTTATGCAGCAAATTGCAGCACTGCTTCATGAAGAGCCCCTTCCTGGTTCAACACACTGCCCCCTTCCATCTCTGATGCCCCATCGATATCCTGTTTCAAAACGTCCCTACGGAATCACCTACTTAATACTCGAAGCTGTAATTGTTACTAGTCTTAGCCTTACTCAATCGTTATGACAAAGCCACCTGTTTAGCTGCTTATAGACTGCCTAACTTTCTTATTGTATGCATCACTCCTGTTTGGACCAACTTGTTGTATTCCCCCATTGTTGTATTCATTATTGTTGTAACATACTGTTGTGCTGTGTTATGTCTTCCTGTGACAAGGTACCTTTGTAAATGAGCCTCTGGTTCAAAGGTTTTCAAACTGCTGTTCAAGTAAATAAATAAATAAATAAATGAAACAACCGAGGTACTGCAGCAATTTGCGACACTACTTTTAAAAAAATATGTGTGTCTCTGTCACTTCCTTGCAAACAAACGGTCTGCACTTATGGGCTGAAATTTACAGGGTACAAAGGGCTTGCACTACAGATGTGTCTTTTTCTGGATAGGTGTGAAAATGTTCATCTGTTCCATACTTATAAGATTTTGAAGTTGAGTAATTTCCCATAGGATAAAATTGTAATGGTCAGGATACCTTTCGGCAGCTATATCTCGAAAATGCTTTGAGATACAGACATACGAACATACATATAAACATACGAATTTGGCAGCAGATAAAGGCCTTATGGTTTATCGAGTCTGCTCGAGTGTGCAGCTAGCAACCCTTATACTGCAGCTGCCCTCCCTCCTCCCCTGACCCCCTCTACTCCTGTCCCATCCCCTTTTGAAGCAGTCCACTGTTCTACAGGATACCACTTCCACGGGCAACAGCGTTCCACCCAGCCACCATTCTGTCCGTAAAATAGTGTCTCCGCATTTGCCTCCTGAACCTTCCTCCCTCCAGTCTGAGATTGTGACCTCGAGTGTCCCTACCCCCCTTAACTTGAACAGTCCCTATGTGCCTGTCTTGTTCATTCCCTTAATGTACTTGAAGGTTTCAATCATATTCCCCCTGTCTCTCCTCTCCTCCAGTGAGTACAGGTTCAACTCCCTCAGCTTACTCACATAGGATATGTCCCATAGTCCCTGGATCATCTTTGTTGCCCTGTGCTGCACCTCCTCTAGTAACTTAATGTCACTCTTCAGGTATGGGTGCCAGTACTGCATGCAGTGCTCCAGGTGTGGCCTAACCAATGACCTATACAATGGCAGGATCGCCTCCCCTCTCCTCGAAGATATATCCTTGGCAATACAACCCAGCATTTTGTTGGCCTTTGCAGCTACCTTAATGCATTGTGCTGAGTTGTTCATTGAGCCCATTATCTCTCCCAGATCCTTCTCCTCCTCTGTCATGGCTAGCTGAACCCCCCAAGCTGGTAGCTCCTTCTTGGGTTTTTTGCCCTGAAATGTAGCACCTTGCATTTCTTGCATTGAACACCAACTGCCAGGTGTACAACCATGTTGCCAATTTTGACAGATCACTCTGCAACCCATGCCACCCTCCTTGGTCATCCACTACTGCTTCCATCTTGGTGTCATCTGCAAATAAACTGATCTTGCTCTTGATACCCATTGAGATGTCTGATATGAACAACCAAAACAACACCGGTCCCAGCACTGAGCCCTGTGGTACTCTGCTTGTCACTGCCCTCAGAGATGAGAGCTCCCCTCCCACCACCACCCTCTACTGCCTTCCCTGTAATCAGCTTACTACCCATCCCACCATTTTTGCCCCTGCACCTGCCAGCTTTCTACCCAGCCTCCCATGCAGCACCTAGTTGAATGCCTTACTGAAGTCCAGAATCAGTACATCCACTGCATGGTCCTTGTCCAACTGTCTAGTTACCCAGTCATAGTAATCCACCAGGTTGGTCTGACAGGATCTGCCCATGACAAACCTGCCTAATGTCCTGCAGCCCATTGGTCTCCTGAAGGGACACCAGCCTCTCCTTCAGGATTGTCTCCAACAGTTTTCCCATGATGCGTATGAGGTTTACTGGCCTGTAGTTTCCCAGTTCATCTTTGGGACCACTGTTATGTAGGGGTACTACGTGAGCCATCATCCAGTCCTAAGGTACACTTCCTGAGACCTGTTAGGCATTGAACAGGTCTGCCAAGGGCCCCACCAGGATTTATGTCAGTTCTCTCAGTACCCTGGGGTGAATGCCATCTGGCCATGGCACCTTGTCCATCCTCAGTGCCATCAGGCCATCCAGTACCCTACCCTCTGGAATTCCTCCATCTGTCACCTCCTCCACCCCTGAGCCTGACCTCCCATGCCCCTTGGTAGCACCCCCTCTTTTCTCCTTAGTAAACGCTGAGCAGAAGTATTCATTAAGTGCTTCTGCTTGCTCTGCCCATTTCCACCCACCCCATCCCTCTGAATCCTTACTATTTTGTCCCTACAACTCCTTTTCTCCCTGATGTACCTGAAGAATTCTTTCTCCCTCTTGTTGATGCTTTGTGCCAGCCTGAGCTCCTTAAATGCATTGGTTGCCCTATTACCTTCATCACTTCCTTCAGTTCCTTCAGGTAATCCTCTCTGTCCTGCCCACTCCCTGTTTCTTTGAACCTCCTAAAGATGGCTCTTTTATTTCTTACTTTTCTCATGACCCCCTTGCTCAACCAGCTGGGTTTCTTGACCCTAACTCTCTTACTCTGGACCCTGATGCAGGTTTGGTTGCCTCCTCAACCCCAGTATTATGACCCCCTACCTCTGGTTAGTGTCCATATTAGTTTGGATTCTGGCTAGATACACTTTAACTATCACCCCCATCCTCCCAAAGTTGGCCTTCCTGAAGTCCAACACTCTTGCACCTATTTTTACTCCCTCCTTACCCATTTTCAATGTGAACCACACCGAGTAGTGGTCACTCCCTGCCAGTGGTTCTTCCACCCCAGCTCCCTCACAAGCTCCCCATTTTCCAGCATGAGGTCTAGGGTGTTCCCTAATCTGGTTGGCTCACTGATCATTTGCATTAGGAAGCTATCCTGGGAAGCATCAAGAAGTATCTGCTCCCTTCTATTCATGGTGGCTAGGATACTCCAATCCACTCCCGGCAGGTTGAAGTCCCCCACAGTCACCGTGCTACCCTTTTTGGAGGCCCTTCTGATCAGTCCCACTATTTCCCTAGCTAACTCCTCTGTCTGAGATGGTGGCCTGTACACTACTCCCATCCTGAGAGTCCTGTTCTTGGAATCCTGGATTTGTATCCATAATGACTCTGTACTACCCTCCTCCACTTCGAACAAACACATTCATTCCTTCTCTCACATACAGCGCCACCCCACCACCCTTCCCATTTACCCTATCTCTACGTAATATCTTATACCCTGGTACTGCCAGGTCCCAGTCCTGGTAATGGGTGGCCCATGTTTTGGTGATGGCTGCCATGTCCAGCTCCCCTTCTGATATGAGAGCCTGTAGCTCTGCTGTTTTGTTCTCTAGGTTCCTAGCATTCAAGGTGACCACTCTCCACCCTTTTCCTTCCTCCTCCCTCCTCCTGCTCTCCCTTCCTAGCATCCCTTCTCGTGCTCACTTTTTTTCCATTGCTTCTAGCATGGGGGTAAGCTCATTTGGCTTCCCTGCCTGTGGATTCTGCATGCCTCCTGCCCACTTGGCACCCCCCCACTCCTAGTTTAAATGCCTTCTTTTGCTATGTAATCCCCCATCATCTGTCTCAATATCTTCTTGCCCTCCTCACTTAGGTGAAGTCTATCCTTACTGTAGAGATCCCTGTCCTCCCAGGTCCCACCCCACTCACCCACCAGCCCATAACCTTTGGATTAGCACCAGGTTGTTAGCCATTTGTTAAATTCCTCTATACTCAGTTTCCTTGCAATGCCCACCCTGGACACTGGGAGTACTTCCGAGAAAGCTACTGATCTTCCTGCCTCCTCACATATTGGTCCTAGCTCCTCAAAACTCCCCTGAACTACCTCTATTGTCTCTCTCACTAGGTCATTTGTCCCCACATGCAGAACTATATGTGGTTTCATACTACCCCTCCTAGCAAACTTTAGAACAGACTAACCCACCCTTGCCGCTGTCATACATGGCATGACAGATTCACTGCAACTTGCAGCTTAGTACACCTTTAGGTGTGCTAAGCTGTTTTGAATGTTTCCAGGCCTTGTTTACAGCTGCAGGGAAAATTTTATGAATGGGGCTAAGGTGATACTTTGCCATTATGGACTGATGGGATCACAGGGCCCAAAGGGCCTTGTGCTCCCACAGACAGATGAGGGTTAATTACAATGTCTCTACACTTATGGATAGATGGAAGCACAAGGCCCAGAGGGCCCTAAGCTCCAACATGCAAATGGGGGACAATTACAAAATGTATGCATGGGCACATATGAATACCACTGTGGACTGATGGGAGCACAGGGCCCAGAGAACTCTGCGCTCCCACACATAAATAAGGGATGGATAGCATCATGGACTGATGGCAGTGCAGACTCTGAAGGGCCATGAACTCCCTCAGGAAGATGAGGGTTAATTACAATCTCTCTACCCTTATGGATAGATGGGAGCACAGTGACCTCAGGGCCATGCGCACCCATAAAAAACTATGGCTGTGGTGATACTTTCACAAAACGTAAGGAAATCTCTGCAAAAACTTTGTTAATGTACCATTAGGGTTCCTTATGATTATACTTTCTCAAAAAGCAGGGAAACGCTATGCAAAAAAAAAACTGTTAATGCACCATTAGGATTCTAGCATCAAAAGTTGGGAAATGAGATCTTAGGATTCACAACCCTAAGACCCCACCCCCACCCTGTATGCAGGAACTGGTGTGAAGGGTGTCCCTTGTGGTTGTGCATCCTAATGTGCACCCCATTCTGTTATTTTGTGCCCATCTTAGCTTACTTACTCTTAGAATGAGATGAGCATTAGTGTTTGCAACCCCAAGGCACACCCCTCACACCTGTTTCTGCATGCAGGGGGGGGTGGGGTCTTAGGGTTGGGAACCCTAAGATCTAATTTTCCAACTTTTCATGCAAGAACCCTAATGGTGCATTAACATAATTTTTTTGCATATCACCACCTCTGTGGTCCAAAACTTAGACGTAGTACCTCCTGGCACAAGAAGGCTGCCTCCACCCACCCCCGAGAACAAGCATCGGATAACAGCCTGGATTTTGGACCCAGCTGTCCTAGACTGCATTGGGTTTCACCTGAATTATTTTGAATTTCAGTGCCTCCTTTAGGAATAAGATCTCATTGGCTGCTCACCTAGCAGGAGCTTCCTGATTGGCTCCTCTGCCTTGCCCGATACTTTCAACCTGAACAGGACTCGGTTCCAAAGTTTGCTACTGGCTGCCTAATTTGCTGCCTAATTTTACTTTAATACAGCCTGTGGCTGACTTTTGGACTCTTGCCTGTTCTTTCTCCCTCAGCACTGCATCCTAATTTCAGTCTAGTCGGGGAGCAGTCCCTGGCCAAGTGCTGAAATTAATTGCACCAATTTAGCTCATTTTAAACCTCTGATAGCATAAATTAATAGGGTCCTGGATACTGTTAGTTTCAAGCTGCATTATGTTTTAAATGCTAATGAATTTTTGCACCTTATTTAGTCACATCTGTACCTAATGTAACTGCATTAGAAACTGTAGTTAACCATTTCAGTATCCTGTTTGCTTCCTGGGTTTTGGTCCCAAGTGCCGCTTTCCAGTGTTAATTTTGTCTTTGCCTGCCCCCGGTTTCTAGCCCCTATTGTTCCCTTCTCCCTTAACAGATTCACTGGCACCTAGCTCGCCATCTGCAACCCGCCCTTCCATTTAGTAGCAATTTAGTGTTCACCTCCTTTTGTGCTTTTTTTTTTCAAAATCCCACCCACAGTTTTCACTGGTTATCTAACCCACTGGGCTATCACTGTATCCATGGTCCAGAACTCAGATGTAGCACTTCCCAGCATAAGGGGCCTGCCTCCAACCCCCCCCCCCAAGAACAAGCATCAGGTAATGGCTTGGATTTGGACCCAGCTCTCCAAGGCTGTGTTAGGTTTCACCTGAATTTTTCACCCGCCTCCCTCCTCACCCTAGCACTCTTTAAATTCACACAGGCTACCCCTCTCATCTACCCATTTCCATCCCCATTGGCTCCTTCCTATATGAACACTTCTTAAAGTTACAGTTCTACCTTTGGTTTCTTACCAGAACCCCCTCCTGCTCTTTGTCTCTGTCTCTCTCTAGCCCATCTGCCCCATTAAAGCAACTGCTCCCAGCTTACTGCTTCCTTGGGGCATTTTGTTCCTCCACAAGTTTATCCTCCCATACTGCCACAATGAAACTGCTACAGCTGACTCTGCTGTCACTCTCACTGTTATTTCTCCTGATCCTGACTGACTTCTGTGCCACACTGTTGGCTCAGGACCAAGAATACCTCACCTACTTCTCGACTACCCCTGGCCCCCCCAACCCCACCTTCTCATGGGAATGCTCCCCTTTTGTGCCCATCACCCTCTCCTTTCTCTCCAACTCTGAACATTGGCTTCTCTACCACTACCTGGTCTCCCTATCCCTTTCCACTGCCTTTCCCTCCTGCCCATATATCCCTTTTGTATCCTTCCTTCTCCTAGTTGGAGATGTTGAGTGTAACCCCGGTCCACCTAATTTTCAAATCACGCACTCCAATAGCATCTGGTCAAATGCCTCTGGGCTGAAAATTACCCACATCAATATATGCAGCCTTCCCTCTAAACTCCCTGACATGGAGGCTTGGACAGAGCTCTACAAGCCTCATGTCCTGGGACTCACCGAAACTTGGCTGAAATCCCACCATGATGTCAATACTTTTCAACTGCCTGGGTATTCTTCCCTCTGTCTTGACAGGCCAGACAAAAAAAAGGGCAGTGGCATTGCCCTATTCATCAGGGAACCCCTCTCTGCCCAGATGGTCCTAAGCTCAAATCCAACTTCGCCAAGCAAATGGCTCCTATCTGAAATAACTCTTGGATCCTGTAAGAAACTCTACATGGGATGCTGCTACAACACTCCCACTGCTAGTTCCAAGGGTCTAGATAGCTTTATCACTGGCCTGAACTCCTTATCCCCACTCAGAGACTCTATTCTTCTGGGGGATTTCAATTTAAACTGGCTGTGTAGCCACCAGCTTGACTATGCCTCCCACCTGAAACAACATAACCTGGTCCAAATCATCACACTTCCCACCAGAGAAAACTCTTGTACGGCCACTTCAGCACAGCTGGACTGGATCATCACAAACAGAATTGATTGTGCACTGCCTGCTGGCACTATGGCTGATTCCATTAGTGACTACTCCCCCACGTATCTCCTCTGGTCATCCAAGCTGATACGACCCCCTTAAAAAAAATACCTGTCCTTCCATAATTTCAAGAATCCACATACCCCTAAACTCCTTGCTGAGACAAGGGTGTTGGACTGGCCTGCTCTCTTCTTACCCATGCAGTAACCAGTGATCCATGCAGTGACCAGTTTGACAAGGACACTCCTGACCTTACAGGACCGACATTTTCCAATCACCACTAGAAGAGTCGGGGTGGCTGCTCATGCTGGGTTACAAAAGACCTCCTTACTCTTATGAAGGATAGGGACCATGCCTGGTCCTCTTACAAAGCATCCCCATCCCCAGTCCTCTGGAACGATTACAGGCATAGGAGAAACTTGTGTAAACACCTGGCCAAATCACTAAAATACAATTATTTTTGAAACCTCCAACAAGCTAACCTGGGTCTTAGAAAATTCTGGGCTTCCATCAACTCCCTTCTAAGCCACCCCTCCAGCAAGTCTACCCTACAGCTTAACTCCATTGAAAGCCCTATAACGGATTCTCTGGATGTGGCCAGAGCCTTTAATGAAAAATTCTCTGATCTTACCATGTACCTGTGCAAACTCCTAAATGGCCTGCATAACACCCGAGATACCCACCTTACACCTGAGCTGGCACCATGTGGGCCTACCTCCATGCCCCTGACTCCCCCTTTTTTCTTCAGAGCACTCTTACCCTCTGATACAGCCAAACTTCTAATGAGCCTCCTTAACCATGGAGCCCCTGGAGCCGATGGACTGTCCCCCATCTTTCTTAGGCTTATCTCTCCTGCCATCATCACTCTACTCACCTTTACTTTCAACTTTGCTCTGTCCTCCTCTGTCATGCCTGATCCCTGGAAAATTCCAAAGGTAATTATCATTTTCAAAGCTGAAGACCCTCGATCCATGGCCAGCTTCCATCCTATCTCCATCCTTCCCCACCTAAGCAAACTGCTCAAGAAAGGCATCCACCACCAGCTTGCTGACTACATAGGCAAATACAACTTTTAGTGTAGTCAACAGCATGGTTTTCACAAAAAACATTTCCACCAACACTGCCCTAGCACTTCTAACAGACCACATCCTTACAAACATGGACCACAGAAACACCAGTGGCGCAGTTTTTATTGACCTCTCCAAAGCTTTCAGTATAGTAAACCATGCCCTTCTCTCCAAACTCAGTTGCCTTGGCTGCTCTCTGGAGGTCACAGCCTAGTTCAAAATCTATTTCACAGATCGCTCTCAATTTGTGTTCATTGGCTCTGCTTGTTACCCCACCTAGTTGGTCTCCACAGGTGTCCCCCTGGGCTGTATCCTTGGCCCCCTCCTTTTCTCTTTATTTATTAACTCCCTTCCCTCAGACAATCTCAACTGTCACTTACTCCTCTATGCTGATGACCTCATGCTCTTCTGCAGTGACAAATCCCCTACCTTCATCTCCTCCGCTCTATCACTAAATTATGCAGCTGCCCATTACTGGTTTGCTGTTAACCTCCTTCTGGTCATCGCCAAAAAAAAAAACAATCAATGCTGTTCAGATCCAAGTCCTTCCTAGCTAAGGAAAGATGGTGGTGGTGTGTGAGCTGCCTGATCTGCTCTGAGTGCTGAGCTCTGAGTTTTAAATGTTTTTTTTTAGTTTATTGTTTTTAGTTGAGTTCAGTTAGTTAGGGTATGTAAGTGAGTTATTTAGAATTATATATCGCATTTTTTCGGAACAGTAGTCTAACAAGGTTTTAACTTTTGCTTGAATCACAACTGTTGTGGTCTAAACTAACATTTATTTTCTCATTTTGAGCTGCTGTTACTCCATTCTACACCAGAGCTTCGGTTTTCAACTGCATTCTTATTTTGTTTGAGCTGCTCGTGTTTTTAGCTGCTCTTATTCTGTTTTGTACCGGAGCTACTGTATGTTTTACAACTGCATTATCTTATTGCTACACTGCAGCTGTGGTCTATGGGTTAAAACTGCAATTAGTTTTACTTTGCTGGGTTGAGATTTGTGGAGCTTGCTGTTGGGAGTATCACTTTGGTAATGGGCAGACCTTGTGAGTGAGGAATTCCAGTGCCAAATGCAGTTGGAAATTGAGGGAGACTGTTAATTTGTGAAGTTCTACAAGTACCTTTACGACCGAGTGAACATTTGAGGGTGGCTGTGGAGTGTGGAGTCCACTGCCCTCACCGCTCGTTTATGGAGTCGACACTGGTGTGGTGAAAGCACATTTTAATTTTCAGAGTGCTGAAGGAACATCTTAGAGTGGTGTTTATTCCTCTTGATTTTAGATACTTGCCCCTTTTTTCTCTGGGAGAGACAGCTGGCAGGTTGTGGGTTGTTTAGGTTCCTGGGGAGGCAATTGCAGGGGTTTGGACCAGAGGGTTTATTCTATCTGCTATTGTTAGGTAAGGGGACTCATGTAGCTGGTGGGTGGCTGAGTTTCCAAATTCCCCTCTACTCAGGTCCCTATTTAGCCTATAAATTATTGTAGGTCTGTCTCCAGGGAAGGGGAAGGTGACTGTTTATTTGGAGTGGTTATGAAGAAAAAACAAGGAAAGAAGGAAACTGATTTGGCTGCTTGGAATTGTTTTGCAGCCCATTTTCTAAGTGAATCCTATATTCAGATTGATGAGATAGTGAGAGTATCTCATACAGACTGAAACTGTATTTCAAACTTTCAGTGAATGTTGTTGGAAGAAAAGAGAGCAATTCAGTTTTCTTTTTCTCTCATGGACTGGGAGAGGGTGAGAGCCTCCCCTACCTAAAATCAACTGTTGAATCTCTGGTGTGCTGTTGAGATAGTGAAAGCATCTCAATCAGTCTGAAACTGTACTTTAAACCTTCACTGGATGTTGTTCAAAGAGAAGAGAGCAATCTGGTTTTGTTATTCTCTCTTGGATTGGGAGAGGGTGAGAGCTTCCCCTATCTAAAATCAACTGTTGAACTTCTGGTGTGCAATATTTGGACACTGATCCTGTGTTATTTTTGGACTTTTATTTTTTGGGATTGATTATAATTTTATTGTATTATAGATTTTGTTTTGAGGGGGGAGGTTATATTTATTTTGATTAATTTTAATTTTAATTTTATTTATTTTGTGGGAAGGTTTGTTATTTGCTTCTCTGTGTTTCCCCTCCTAGTGTGTGCATGTGGGGAGTCTCAGAGAAGCTATTTGGGTTGTTTTAGGGTTGTGTTAATGTTATTGGTTTTAATATGCGTAGAAGGACTGTCCCCATGGTTGTACACTATTCATCCTCTGCTCTTCTTGCCCTCCACCCTTTCTCCCTCCATTACAGCTATCAATATACAAATGCTGTAGAGCGGTGTGTATTGAGCGTAGGGGGAGGAGGGGATGTGGGGAGTGCGAACAGTGGAGGTTGAATGAGTGGGGCCATCATATTAGGGTAATGAGGTCCAGAAGATGCCCTGGGGTGAAATGGAATCTGGAACGAGATCCTTCCTGTCTGGTTTCCATACCCATGGGCACCACCAGGTTTGGTGGGCAAGTGGTCTGTGCAGCTCCAGAAGCCCGTCCTACCTGCGCAGTGTTGTGCAATGCCTGGTCCATAAAGAACAAGACTGCAGTTATTGCAGATCTTGTTGGGTCAGTGGATCTGGCATGCATTACTGAGACCTGACTGGACTAGAATGCAGGCCCTATATTAGAGGCCACAGTTACAGCTGGGTACTCAGTGCTACACAGCCCGAGGTTGGACCACTGGGGGGGAGGTTGCAGTCTGTTTCAAGACTGAACTGGGCCTCACAAATGCACCAGTAGAGGGGGCTGAGCCATTTGAGTGTTCTGTAGTGGCAGGCGTGGGTTGCAGAATCCCTCTCATCTACCATCCACCAGATGATGAGAAGTGGTTTCTGCAGGAAGTAGCACACTTCGTGATCGACGTGGCATTTGAGTCGCCCAGGCTGATGGTCCTGGGTGACTTTAATGCTTGGGTCGATGACGAACTCTTACAGTTTGGACAACACTTTCTCCAATTGATGACATCTCTGGGCCTTACACAAGTTGTTTCTTCTGCCACTCATAAAGGTGGTCACTCTTTGAACTTAATCTTCCTCCTGGAGATCAAAGCTTTCGACTTGGGGTGGAACCTGTCAGTTGGTCCGATCATTACACTGTGGAGTTCAGTTTTCACACACCCCTTTATAGGCCTACCCTGGTGGAGATGGTCAGGTACTACTCTTTACGAGATGTAAGCTCTGAGGGCCTGGCAGCGGTGCTTGACCTATTAGAGCTTTCTGGAGTGAGCAATGATCCAGATGCCTTGGTTTTGGCCTATAGTAAGCCCATTTCCTTTGCTCTGGATTTGATTGCTCCCATCCAGATTCATCCTCTCCCCCTTCACCCTCGGTCATCATGGTTTGATGGGACTTTGAGGGAGATGCGGCGATATGGACAAAGATTAGAGCATTGTTGGTGGAGGTCTGCCCACGACGATGACCATCTTAGATTGATGGAACATTATCAACTCTATCATTCCACAATCTTCCGTAAAAAGGCAGAATTCTGGTCTGGGGAGATTGCAGCTGCTCAGAACCGACCGGCTCAGCTCTTTCGAACCGTCAACAGACTGTGCAACCCAGCCTGTCTGCAGGTTCGAACAGCCTTTTCACAAGTTGAGTGTGATGAACTTGCTCACTTCTTTGCAGCTAAGGTGGCCGACATCAGGGTGGCACTCCAGCCTGCATCCTCTATGGGAGAAGCTGTGGATCAGCACTTGGTCACAGTCCCTAGACTCTCCTGGAGTTCCTTTGACTGGCTGGAACTTATTGATGTCATGAGGATTGTGCAGGGTATGCATCCTACATGCTGTAGTTTGGATCCTGGCCCAACTTCCCTGATAAAGGGTTGTTATGATACTATTGTCCTAGTCCTAGCATAGATAGTCTGGTGCTCCTTGGAGATGGGTAAGTTTCCTAGCTCCCTGACGGAGGCGGTGGTAATGCCCCTCCTATAGAAAGCTTCTTTGGTCCCAGACTACCATGCTAACTACAGACTGATCTCTAACCTCTCCTTTGTGGGGAAGGTTATTGAGAAAGTAGTGGCCATACAACTGGAGAACCATTTGACCATCCATGACATCTATAAACCACTCCAATCTGGTTTTCAAAAGAGGCATAGTACTGAGACAGCGCTGGTTTGGGTGCTCAATAATCTCCTGATGGCGAGAGATCAAAAATGCCATTCCATCTTGGTCCTTCTCGATCTCTCTTCAGCCTTTGACACTGTGGCCCATGAGGTACTTCTCGAACACCTGAGGCTCATCCGCAGTCTGTCTGGTACAGTCCTCGGGTGGTTTAGATCTTTTCTCTCAGGCAGAACTCAGAGGGTGGTGTTGGGGATTAATCCTTACTGCCCAGTCTCTCTGTCTTGTGGTGTTCCTCAAGGTTCAGTGTTGTCCCCCATGTTGTTCTCAGTGTATATGCTACCCCTCGGAGACATTGTAAGAAGGTATAGGCTGAGGTTTCACTGCTATGTTGATGATACCCAGCTCTACCTATCTTTTGCACCTGATCAGGATAGAGCTCTCTCGGTATTTAACAACTGCCTCTGAAATCCAGTGTTGGATGAATTCAAGCTGGCTGAGGTTGAACTCGGAGAAGATTGAGGTCATGGATGTGGGCCTGTGTCATAGGATAGAGGGGACAGAAGTTGGTTTACTCTCAGGACTCTTTCTGAGGGGTGTCCAGCTCCCGAACTCTGAACAAGTGCGGAACCTGGGGATGATTTTTGACAATGAGCTGACACTACGAGCGCAGGTGTCGGCAGTTGTCAGATCATCCTTTTATCATCTGAGGAACATCTCCAGAATTAAGCATCTTGTTCCGTCCGGTTATCTGCCTACATTGGTCCATGCCTTTGTGACCTCGCGTCTTGACTACTGCAACTCGTTTTGTCTAGGGCTTCCTGGGGTTGATATCCTCTGCTTGCAGCTAGTGCAGAATGCTGCGGCCTGGTTATTGACAGGTACTCCTCGTACCTGTCTTATTTCTCTGGTTCTGCACGATCTGCACTGGCTGCCAATACAGTAGCGGATCACTTTTAAAGTGGGTCTTTTGACTTACAAAGCCCTACATGGACTGGGCCTGGACTACTTGAAAGAGTTTCTGGTGCCTTACTGCCCTAGGCGATCACTCCGCTCGGTGGACAAGGGGTTGCTAGAGATTCCAAGGGTTTCTTTAAAATCTTCCAGGGCCTGTGCTTTTATGTATGTGGCCCCTGCCCTCTGGAACGTTCTACCCCATCCACTTAGGCAGTGTGCATCTATGGAGGAATTTAAAAAGGCCTTAAAAACCTATTTATGGTCAAAGATTCATTCTTGATAATGATATAGGTCAGTGTCAGTGGCTCAGTAGGTAGCACACTTGCCTCTGAGGCCGGGAGATCAGAGGGCTGTGGGTTCAGTTCCCACATCTGGCACTTGGGTTAATATCCCAGTACTGACACTGTAGTGCAGCATGAGAGGGGTGCTGCACTTCTGAGGTACCGTCTTTCGGATGAGACGTTAAACCGAGGTCCCATCTGCCTGGACTGGTGGTAGTTCAGGTGGATGTTAAAGATCCCATGGCACTTATCGAAAAGAGCAGGGGAATTTCCCCGGTGTCCTGGCCAAATTTCCCTCATTTACTAAAAATACCACCAACAGCTTAATCTGGTTCAAGGTCAGTTGGCATTCATCTGTATCCCCCTCCCCCGGGTCGTGCCTGAAAATAGGCAGGATTTGTCCAGTGCACTTACCCGGTCAACAAAAACTAAATAAATATCCTATTGTATTTTATGAACTCAGCAGTTTAAATTTATGTAACTTCTGTAAGGAGCCTTGGTCTTAAGAAAGGCGCAGTACAAATAAAGATTGAATTGAAATGAATTAAACACAAGTCAGGCTCCCCTCTAAACATCGCATCCCCTGATGGTCATGCCCTTGAGGAAGTCATCCTTTTCAAATACCTTAGAGTAGTGCTTGACCCCTCCCTCTCCTTCTCTAATCACATAGACTCCCTAGTCCTAAGATTCCATCAAAAACTAGGTGCTGCCTTCAGAATCTGGCAACACCTCACCTCAGAGGCCCACACTGCCATCATCCAGGATAATCTTCTCCCTATCCTGGACTTCTGCTCCCCTATATAATAAAGAACATCTTCAACTAGCATGGTCAAACTCTCCAAAGCTTACAACAGTGCCTGTCGGTTCACCTTGTCAGCTCCCTGCATGACTCACCACTGTGCCCTCTTCAATTCCCTGGAGTGGCTCCCACTTCTTACCCATTTCAACTTCACCTTGTACTGCATGGTTGATTCTGCTATCTGTATTGGCCTAGAATCCCCTCTTTCTCCCCTCTTCTCCATCTGCACCATGCATTGCAGCCCCTGCTCTAGCTGTATCACCCCCCTGCACATCCCCAGGGTATCCACTAACATGGGGAGTAGATTTGTATCAGTGACAGCCCCTACTCTATGGAACAACCTGCCTACCGAACTGTGTACTACTGACACACATCACCAGTTCAAAACCCATCTTAAGGGCTGGCTCCTGTTGGCATCCACCTGCAAATGCTTTGGGGTATAGCCCCCCTCTACTGCCACCCTCCCCACTTGACTAGTATCCCTCCACTTTTCCTACTGTCTAATCCCTCCCCCCCCACCTGCCTCGCTTATCCCAGAGTCCTATCTTACTCACTGTTGAAACTTGCCTACGCAATATACCTGTTGGATTGCCAACCAGTTATTTTCAACACAGTACTGTTTTCAGTCCATCTGGGCATTTTTAAGATTTCTCAAACCACTGTATTATCTGTTGATTGTGCATGCTAATTACCTCTGCTTGTGATTTTGATCTTTGATATATATGATTTACATTGTGCTTTAGCTATCTTATATTGTTATGTAACATGATTTGGCCACAGCATGTGGCCAGGGTCATGCCTGAAAATGGTCCCTGGGATCAGCGCACCTACCCAGTTACCAAAGTCAAATAAATAAATAAATAAAAATAAATATATATACATATGTATGCAATAAGCCATGACAGGGAGTGCACTAAAGGATTTTAATACATGCCACATTGGTGTAGTGAGGCACGAGGCTGATGGCCAATTGTTCTTACGCCCCTGGAAAGGGCATTAAAATTCTTTAATGCACACCCTGGGGTGGCTTATCATACTTCTAAAATTGCTAATTTTTCTTAAAATGTAAGGAAAAAAGCTTGTTCTGTTTAAAATATATGAATCATTTTGTTCAGAGAATAGGGTAGATCAAGTAAAATATTGTAAAATCCATAAAATAGTCCAAATAAAGGAAATGTCCAGTAGGGGGTGCTGTGGGAAGCTGGTTTGTGTTTCTGAGGCAGTTTAATATACTGTTTATGTTTGTTAGATTTAGGCTCACTCAAGCTGCTGCACTTCCATGTTGGTCAGCCCTTTCTGTTGCAGAATGACGATTCCCCCTTCCCCTACTGACAGCACTCTATTCTGGGCAGCACCTCTTTAAAAGTTACTAGTGACTCCCCAAGCACCACACAGCTTCTGCTGTTTTGGCAGAGTTTATAAGGAGGTATTGTTGTTTCTGCCATGCCAACTCCCTGACTTGGATAAATCTCACCCAGCCTCCAAAAACTCTGTGAATGAAGCTGTTGAACTGATTAACAGCAATGGTTATTTTCTTGTGGTTAGAGCAGCACAATGACTTGCTCTCCCGTGCCGCATCTGCTGCCACATGACTAGTTTGTAGGCATTTAATTAGTAGCTCTCCTGGCCCTAACAAACTCTATAAATGAGGCCTGGGAGCTGGTTAATACCATTGGCACAGTCACATTATCAAAGGGCCAATTTCTGCTTTTCAGGTTAGTGTTTACTTTGCCCGATACAGAGCTCTGTGGACTGTTAGGAGACCCCACTCATGGAACTGTGAGAGAAGTTGTGTGTTCAATTTAAAAAAAAACAGTTTTGTAATGCCATGCTTCTCTGAGTAAGGACTGTGGTCATTCTCCTGCTTCACATCGCACCTAGTGAAGAGACTTTCCTTACTCCACTCTGCCTGCTGTAGTGCCTCATTAAATAAAGAGGCATATGACCCTGGTATTTACAGCACCTCTCTGCCTGTTCTATGTCATGGGTGCTGGCTTACTGACTAATGAAGCCCCACTCCCAGTCCTTGCAGCTCAACGGTGGCAGTTCTTTGTGAAGGATGGTGCCTAGGAAAGGCACATGGTCATAATGTCACAAGACATTATGCCACATGCAAAAATTGCACTGCCAATGCAGCGCGATTACTTACATGCAGCAAAAGTATGTTTTTGGGGGGGCTATGAATGCCACACCCTCTCTTATGGGGGGCTGCATCCCCAAACCACACCCCAATAAAGATTCTCAATAGCCATCCCGGTGGTGCTGAGGGTTGAGGCACTGGATGCCACACCTCGCACCATGCCGGCGACCCGGGTTTGGGAATGAGCCCGGGTCGTTGGGGGTCGGCAGGTAGGGTGAAGGATTTTGCATCCCTTGGACTGCTCTCATTCCTTGGGGGGAGGGGGGAATTCACCAGCCAATGTACTGGTGACCTCTGCTGGAGGCTGGAGGCACTACAGTACTCGGCAGCAAAACACTTGGGATCAGAGCTTCGGTAGGCATCTTTCAGAGGTGCACTGGAGCATGCATTGGCCGAGCTGGATGTCATTGCACATCCAGGCTCTAGGGCAGTTCAAGAAAAAGTCAAAGCAATGGCGCCATGGATAGGCAACAGCACCAAGTCCCCCATGCCCTTCCCTGGGCCATCCCCGTCTGACTGTCCAGGTCCTTCATCTCGGTCCTGCCCTGTAGCCAGAGTCTGAATCTAAGAGCACCCAGGAGGCGGAGGATGACCCACCCTGGGAGGGTTAGACCAGGGGTGCTGGCTGTAGGGAGGTGGGGAAAAGAGAAGGTTCAGTTCGGGGGGCC
This sequence comes from Neoceratodus forsteri, assembly GCA_016271365.2. Classification (NCBI taxonomy): domain Eukaryota; kingdom Metazoa; phylum Chordata; order Ceratodontiformes; family Ceratodontidae; genus Neoceratodus; species Neoceratodus forsteri. The sequence goes on along the minus strand of CM028133.1, from coordinate 588,260,522 downwards.
TCTGGCGGACAGGACCCCATCCCAGCAGAGTTCTTATCCTCTGCCTAGGATAGTGAGAGGGTGCAATACCATGTACAGCAGTATTCGTGGTATTGCACTTCTCGCTCATTTCTACAGTGCTATTCCAGATTAGCACAAATGTCATACGCTATTAAGTGTATGACATATTGACCCAGTAGGCCTCAGAACACTGGATGTCAAAGGGAGTGTGGCAAGCTGAGCAGCATGGTGGATGTGCTGTAGCCAAGCTCCTACAGGTATGGACTTCAATGACACTAAAAAGCAGGTAATCAATGCAATTACCCAAAAATATTTCCTCCAGATTTCCTCTAATGCCTCATGACAGTGGGCAGGCAGCAAAAGTGGCAGCTGAAGCTAAACTTTGAACTGGTAGGACCACAAATGGACCAGTGCCCACAACATGAAGTATGCACCCACTCGGCCTCAGCAGTACAAGAAACAGAAACCACAACGACAAAGCAAGAGCAATCCATAGCTGATAAACTAGCAACTTTAGCAAATACACATAATGAAATGAAAGCTGACTTTACTGCCCTATTAGTGCAGATCAAACACATTCAGACGATCGTCTCTGGCTTGTCAGAGACTGCAGTTGCCTATGCCTCATGGATTGATGAGCTAGAGAAAAGTGTGAGTGAGCTTAAGGACACAGTCAGTGACATGGGCAGAGATCATAACAATCTCAACGCTGCACTGGAGGAAGTCCGAGCCATCGCCAATGACCAGGGAAACAGAGCTCAGAGGTCAAACCTCTGCATCACTGGACTGCCAGGAACATGATGGAGGGCAAAGCACTGGAGATGGAATTCCACAAATGGCTGGTCAAACATCTGAAAACAAAGCCAGCTGCCATGAACTTTGAAACTGAAAGAGCACACAGAATGGGGCCCAGATCGAAGCCTGTGAGAGACCCCATTACTGCCTAATCAAGTATCTGCACTACACAGATAAAGGAAATATGTTTCAGGCAACCAAAGCTCATAGCACTCTATTGATACATGAAGATTGGGTCTAAATTTATTAGGACTACAGGAGGAAGCTGTAACATAAATGGTAGCAATTCACTGTAGTCAGAACAAAACTGCATCATTGAGGTTGGGAATTTGCCTTCTTATATCCTACCTGGCTTAGAATTACCAGACCTGGTTGACTGGTGAGATTTTTCACAGACACGGGGGCTGCAGAAAGATTTATTGATGAAGAGGATTTGGCTGTGGAGGAGAGAGCTCACACTCATGAAACAGACCCTGTTCATTGAACAGGCAATTGTCTACACTCAGAAGAGACTCTCACCCTTCCTGATCAACAGCTTCTAATTGCCAGACTCTCCCCGGTCATCTATGCCACTTGTGTTAACATTTGAGCCTGCCTGGGGAATACAGAGCATGTATGAGATGGGGATGTCTTATAATCCTATCTTCTGTCTGTCCATGGTATAGCTGGGAGTATGGGACCACCTAGGGTGAGTGTAGATTAGCCTGCATAAAGATGAAATCATTCTGTAAGCCCTTCCAAGAGATTGTTTGTACCTTGCTATGGTGCCAGCTGTATTCCATGCCAAGAGTTTTTTTTTCTTTCATTCTTTGTTGCTGGTAGTCGGAATGTTCCCCTGTGATGAGGAAGATGGTTTCTGAGGCTTGACCGCTTCATGAAAAGCAGGTACTGGTGAGTATCTAAAGGTGAAAAAAGCTTCTTAAAAGTTTTGGCTGCTTGATTGCCCGTGCTGCTCAGCTGTGCAAACTATGCCGCAATTTTGTATTTCCTGCTGGATCCTACCCTGACTGGTGAACTATAAGTAAGCTCTGCACATCTTTGAACCTTGGGCAGACCTGATTACCTTATTAGATGCAGACATGTTACACTGAAGGGTTGCCAGCTTTGGTCTTTCCCTATGAGTCTCCCTCCCGACTGCACCTAGGGATGCAGGTACCAGTAGGGGGGACTCGCTGTGGGGAGTTTAGATTGGTGACAGCAACTCAACAGCTCAGTGTACTGTACATGTTCTAGCTCTCCCCTGCCACCTTCCTGCAGCTAGGATATTGCACCAGAAGATTATGATGCCTGACTTTATCTCCCTCAGTATTCCTGGCTGCGGTGGGGGGGGCAGTCAGGACTCGCAGGATGGAAACTAATTCTAGTTTTGGGCAAACTGGGTTTGTTTGGGCTGATCTATGCCTGTAGTGGTCTATGAGCACTGCATATTACCATCCACTCCTCTCAAGGCGCCCAAAAATGTATTCAGAATCATCTAGCACTGTACCTGGCAAGTTCATTGAGGACCAGCCTTACTGTTGTGCGAGTGGCCAGCCAAAGCCATGCACAACCTTGCAAAGGTCACCAGGAGTTATCACCAACTTCATACTCTCATCATGGCTTAGCCACCGGGGGGGGGTAGCTCTGGCTTCTCTGGCTGGGACTAGCTGTCCGCCATATGGCACTTTTATAATTGAGAGTTGCTGTTAGAAATGAACTGGTTTATAGTCATTTATTTTTCCTATCAATATGCCTTCACCATGTCTCCATTCCTCATCCACCACTAGTCTGTAAGGGATGCTATGTCAAGCGGTAAAGTGCTTGACAGTAGGAGATGGGTATGGTAACACTTTTGTAGCTGCTGTCTCTTGTGTTTGCATAGTGGAGTGGGGAGGGAGGGGAAAGTTGTGTTTTGTGTTAGTTTTATTGTTTGGTACTGTTGTGTGGGAGGAATTGGGGGAGATACAGGTAGTGAGGGTGGGAAAAAATGTGAAAATGCTTTCTACTGTTCTGTTGCTGTTGGGTAAAACACTTTACACTTGTCTTTTAACATCTCTTGGCACCAGTGGTGGTGCAACTACACAGAATCAGTGGCATTAAACTAAAGCCAGGTGCCGAGTAAAACAACAAAGGTGCTGGTACACAAAAACTCACACTCTTGTCCATTTTATGGTCAAATTCATTTATTCAGTAATTAAATAGAGTGCATATGTGCTCACCACTCATATGCTAGACTGCACCGCCTCATGGTCAGTGCAAGTATCTTTCCTAAAGTCTCCAAAATTGCCTACTCTGTCATATTAATGTCAGCTCATCCCTGTTTAACTATGGCTTTTTCCTCAAATAGGGTTGCATCAGCACTGTGCTCACGGAGGTTAGACCCTCTTCTCTTGAAAGATCAGTCCTTTAGATCATTCATATCCCAGGCCCTCAGGGAATTCCTGCATCATAATAGCAGGGTGACACCTCTCCTGAAGCTTGCTGAAAGGCCCTAAAGGCCTTCATAAGGGGCTAGGTCTTTGCCTTCATTGCTCACAGGAAAAAAGTTGAGGAGCAGAAGCACTATAGACTCATCACCAAAATTGAGGCTTGTGAAAGAGCACATATGTAAAGGCCCTCTCCATCCCTGTATATGGTCCTCAAAATATTAAAATGGAAGTACAACTCCCTTAGTTCAAATATTGAAAGATCTATTAATTTGGCTCAGGCAGGATCATACTCTGATGTGCACAAGGTAGGAAAGTATCTTGCCTGATAGCTATGCAAGAGGGAGGTAGAGAAATCAATTGCCCAAGTAGTGGAGTGGGGCATTTTACTCTTTCTATAATGACTTGTAAACTTTCAGTGTCTCCCCCACTGCGCAGCAGTTTGAAGATTTTTTTTCTAAGGCCTATCATCAACTCATTGACTCTCAAGCTGGTACACCACTTGATTCCCCTTTAACCAAGGATGAACTCCTTTGAGCTGTGAAGAGCCTTAATGGCAGGAAAGCCCTGGGCTCAGATGGGCTTCCTGATAGTGTTGTGCAAAACTGAGAAATTTAATTTTGCAAAATATTTTTGTGAAATTCATGCATTTCGCAAAATATTTCATGAGTGCAAAATGTAAAATTTCACCTGAAAATTTCAAAATTGCACCCCAAAATTGCAAAACTTTGCCACAAAATTTCACAATTTTCAGGAGAACTTTCACAATTTTCAGGTGAAATTTCGCATTTTGCACCCACAAAATATTTCAAGTGGCAAAATTGATGATTTTGCAGCAATTTCACTGGTGAAATTTTATTTCACAACATCTCTACTCCCTGTTAACTTATTCAAAACAATCTGTTCTGAACTGTTGGACCCATTGGTGGATATGTTGGGGGAGAGCCTGGGGTCTGGTATATTGCTCCCAACTATATGGTCCACCATTATCACTATATTTCCAAAGCAGGGCAAGAACCCCACCCTGTGTGCTGCCTACAGAGTCATTTCATTGCTAACAGCTGACTATAAAATAGTTGAAAAGGTTATTACATCCTAAGTAGAGGCCATCCTACCCCTTTGTATCCATCTTGATCAAACACGGTTTGTTAAAGAGTGGCAGAGGAAACATAATATCCATAGACCTGAGATATAATTTATAATTGATCAAGAAAGTTAGCTGACCATTGTGTGGCCATCCTTTTCCTGGATGCAGAAAAGGTCCTTGACCATGTGGAGTGGGGAATACCGGTTTGAGGCTCTCAGAATGTTTGGTCTTTGACCTTGAGTGGTGGGTTGGATCCAGACTTTGTATATGGGCCCTATGGTCCAAATAATTGTCAACGATTCAGTGACACCATTTTCCTCCATGAGCCAAGGCACCAGCCAGAAATGTCCCCTGTCACCACTGTTCTACATCCTTTCCCTCAAACCCCTAGTGGCTGCTATTAGGAATAACCTCTGGATGGATGACTTTAAGGATGGGGGTCATGATCATAATGCAGCTTTATTTGCTGATAACTTGCTGTTATATTTGCAATACCTCACTAGGGGGCTGCCTTTAGTGCACTCCCTCCTGTGAGAGTATTGTACCCTATCATGGCACAAAATAAGTCTGACAAAAAGTGAGGTCATGCCAGTGGGGAAGCAGCGCAGAGCTGATCTGGCTGATAATACCATGGGCCTGAAGGTGGTTGATCAAATAAAATACCTTAGACTAATCATCTCTGCAAAGTTAAATTTGATGTATATCAAGAAATATAAGCCACTTTTGAGCAAGCTAACAGAAGACTGTGAGAGATTGTGGGCACTTGCCACTTTCACTTCTCAGGCATATAAGTATTATTAAGATGTCTATCCTCCTGAGATGTCTATACTTATGCTACATATACTAATTAATGTCAGTTCATGTTGCGCCAACCCATTTTAGGCAATCTAACGCCATGCTACATAAATTTATGTGGAACAGAAAGAATGCCTGAATCAGGAGAAGCAGCCACTAACCAGTTACATTACACTTTCTCAAAAAGAAGGGCAATTTATGACAAAAACTCTGCTAATGCGTCAGTTAGGGTTCACAGCACTGACAAAAGCATGGAAATGTGGTGTTAGGGTTACCACCCCTATCACCCCACCCTCCACACTCCAACAGGCATTGAGATGTACTTTGGGGTAATTGTGCCTAACTCTCACCCCATTCTCCTATACTGCACAGCTTGTTTACACATGGAATGGGGTGAGAGTTAGGCCGGCAACCCCAACACACAGACCGATGCCTGTAGGTGTGTGGAGGGTGGAGGTGGCATGGTAGGGGTGGTAACCCTAACACCACATTTCCATGCTTTTGTCACTGTGCTATGAACCCTAACTGATGCATTAATGGAGTGTATATATATCTTATACTGGAGCGGTTAAACCTCAAATTGTGCACCTTAATAACTTTGCCACCATACGACGGATTTGCCTAAAAGTTTGCATGCATGGTCTGGTACTATAAATCTCTGGATCTGACAAGTTTGTTATGGTCGGATGTACAGTTGTGGAGCTACAGAACACCAAAAAATGCAGAAAAAACTACTTTTTGTGTGTTTCTTTGCTCGCACCCACAGCCTGAGCAATTTGTCCATTTAGTCCGAAATCTTCAGGGCAGATGCAGACTGGGACACTGATGTACCTTTCAAAGATTTGGTATAAAAATATTAAACTGTTCAAAAGTTATTCAAAAAACAAATTTCCCATTATAGTCAATGGTGAAAAAAATATGCATGCATCCCGAAAGTTTCACAAATGCAATTTTACTTTCACACATGGCACTTTTACTTTTATGATTCAGCCATCTTTTTTTCAGTTAGTGAGAGAGAAAAATACCTGGCATTTAAATTTGGGACCCTCTAGGTAAACACTGACTGTTGCGTTTACCTAGTTGGGTCCTGAGGATACCAGCCCTATCTTTTTTGGGGGACAACCCCAAGAAATGCCTTTTTAAAGATTGGGGAAATAATACTTTTGCAAATCATGAAAGAAACGGCCAAAATACTTTCGCAAATGTGAAAGTTTTGTGTTATTTTTTGGAAAACTTTCGTGATTTGAGAAAGTATTCAAAAAAAACTGCAAATCTTTGCCATCCTCCTGCAACAAAACGGTCAGGTCTTTTGTGCTGACATTTGCAGGGCGGCAAGCCCTGGTCCCACAGGTGTGCCCATTGGTGGTTTGGTGGCAAAACATTCAACTGGCTAAAAGTTACAGCATTCTGAATTTAAGAAATTTCCCATAGGAGAACATTGCAGCGCCCGTTACGCCTTTCAGTGTCCGTATCTCAAAAACAAAGTGAGATACAGAGTTTTTTCTACCGATAAGCTGGTTCACCTTGAGGTGAATGGAAATCATAGATGACACCTGCAGTGTAATTGTTTTTCTACTTGCTACGGTTACCGAAATATTGGCAAAAACATATTCCAAGGGTTCCTTTTCAGTACATTTCAGTGCCCATATCTCAGAAATGATGCAAGATACAGATTCAGTCAATTCATGCCTTGTGAAGTACTCGCTGTCATGAATACACCAGCAATGGAATTTTTTTTCGTAGCTGCTATGGTTGCTGAGATATTGGCAAATTAGTGTTACAAGGGTTCCTTGCCCAATGGGGCTGCTGTATGGCTCTGTAGTTATGTATAAGTAGGAGCACAGGGGCCCAGAGAGCCTGCACTCCCACATACACGTAGCATTATGCAACAAATGGACAAGGTGAAGGAAGCACAGGGCCTGGAGGGCCCACGCTCCCACTAACACATACCTCTTACGTTACACTTTGTCAAAAAGAAGGGAAATTCATTGCAATAAACTCCATTAATGCATCAGTTAGGGTTAATAGTACAGCAACAAAAGTTTGGAAATGAGCTGTTAGGGTTCAAAACCTAACTCCGCATCCCCCCACCCCGACTCCCCCCCACACACACACATGTAAAACACATGCAAGATTGTAAGACACTATACCACTCCATCACATCTGCAACCACAATAATCACAACACTGTACTTATTTCACATAACACTATATAATAAAAAAACAAATATAGTATCATCGACTCTATACTGCCAGCACAGTATGTGACACATTAGGGGATGCAGCATGAGATTAGAGGGAGGCTGATTAAGGGGTACTATGAAGAAGTTCTTTTTCACATAAAGGGTGGTGGACGCATGGAATGGCCTACCTCAGGAAGTGGTGGATATAAATTCAATGCAGGGCTTCAAACAGGCATGGGATTGGCATAAGGAAGCAATACAGATGAGTATGAATATATAGGCCATTGACAGAGCAAAGGCAATGGCACATTTATAAGGTAGAAAAAGAAAAGGGCAGACTGGATGGGCCTTGCGGTCCTTATCTGCCATCAACTTCTATCTTTCTATTATTGTTGGCATATCTTCTTCATACAATGAGACTTAGTATGTACACATTTTCAGAATATTGACTTTTATGTGCCAATATTCAACAACTGGGTTGCTGCAGGTATCTCTGCTACCACTTAGGCATGTGGTAGCAGGACAGATACAGATGACACATAGTACTTTTAAGATACTGCTCAGGGAATAAACTAGCACCATCACATGTTGTTATACTGCTGCATTACCTGGAAATACTCATTAGCAGCATGTTATTGTTAGCTTTGGATGTTACAACTGTTGCTTTCACATGTTACTTGTAAACCATACAGCAAAAAATTACTTTTGAGGAGCCCCATGCACAAAAGTGCACAAAATATGTTGGAAAGTGACGTGGTAGCATCACGAAGTTGCGCACCACGCAGCAGATAGAGGCCATGTGACATGCACAAAGCCGGGCACAGGCAGGAGCAGGGCCAGATGTGTCATGCAGTGCACCACGCAGGCAGAGCGGGCGGACCTGCACAATGCAGGAACGCCCCTTGACCCCACCATATAAGGTGACGGCACCCCCTGGCGCAACCGCACCATGACGAATTCCACTGTACACAGCTGGCCAGACACAATAACAGAACCCCAGGTGGACACAGAGGAAGGGGAGGACAATAGGTAGAATGGCAATGGGAGAGGTGGCATGGGCTCCCCAGAATGGGGATGTGGCTGAGCACAGGGCAGGAATAGGACACGTTCCACCAACTTGAGTGGTGGACAGGTCACCACCATGGTGACAGATATCCGCTGGCAGCATAGCATGCTGTATGGCAAACAAGCCCCCAACACACCAATGGAGGCAAATGCCGGGACATGGCTAGAGGCACAGGCCACTGTTAATGCCACCAGATCTGAGGCATGGACCCTGGCAACAATCAAACACAAGTGGCGGGACCTGAGGGCGGCAGTGAAGCTCAAGCTAGCAACCGGTTGGGTCGCACGCAGCAGTCCGGAGGGGGATCTGCCAGGCATGGACAGGCAACTGACACTCCTGAAGTGACTAATGGCAGAGACGCTGTTGCTGGTTGCTGTCCATGGAGTGGTGGAAGGGGTGGACACAATGCCAGGTAAGTAACATTGTGCACAGCCAGCCGCAGCATGCCACCGGTAACACAGCCCATGTAACCCCCTGCACCATTCCCACAGGCAGTGCCGGACCAGGATGGCAAGGAGTGGCAGGGGATGGGGACAGGATGCATGCTGCACAGATTGTGGCAGCGTCACACACCATGGACCTGGCAGCAGATGTGGGTACGTACGCATGGCCCATAGTGGTGGGGGATGCCACCCAGGTGCATCGAGCTAACCAGTGTCCTATCACCCATACAAGTGTGGATCCAGACACACAGGATGATGCAGCCAGTGATAGGGACAGCCTGTCCAACCTAAGGGAGGAGGACAGTGGAACAGGCAGTGAAACAGCAGCGGGAATGGACACGCAGAGGACAGTGCCTGTGCCACATGACACGGGCGACACACACACACACACACACACACACACACATATAGTGTGCCTGGCACATGCATGGATCCCGTGGGACACACTGCCACCACCCACCACCATGCAGCAGTGCAGCCACAGAGTGACAGCAGGGATGAGGGACCCTCAGACCGCACCCAGGCATAGCGCTGTGCACCATGGCCACAGCCGTACATGGAGGAGTGGTACCAGCTGCTGGAGCAGCTGGAGTGGGATAGGCTCATAAAATAACAGAGGACAACTGCTGCACTGGAGGCACAGATCATGGTGCAGCAGAACATCCACACCACCATACTACATTGTGCGGTCACCCTGGAGGGCATGCAGGACATGCTGCAGACAACATGCAACACGTCCAGTGAGGGCACGCCCACACACCTTCCAGCCATTGACATCAGCACACAGTGTGATGTGCTAGCACACAGAGGCTTGCAGGGCACATGGGGATACCGGAGCAACTAGGCAGGCTACGGACCACAGCACACAGGGTCAGGCACAGACATGGACACACCCACGGATCATGCCAGAATGGAAGGCACGGCAAGCTTGGACACAAGGACTCGACAGCACACAGGGGGACCCTGGCCCTGCAGATGGTGGTGGACTGCAGGTCAGCACCAGCATGTGGACGTGCACACCGGCGCAGCAGCTGGGTACCAGGGCATCGGCATGGCTTGCAGACTGCATGGGTCCTGAGGGGCTGGAAAGTGATGCCACACTGTACCATGGGTAACTGGTGCATGCACAGGCACAATGCCGGCACATGCCACCCCCTCATGGCCATGGGCTCTCCCGCACACACCCACCCACACATGCACAAACCCACACATGCACCCAGCCACCCACCCACGATGCAGTACACTTAGGCATGGCATCATCATCATGCAACACTAGGACGCACTGGCCAGATGCAGGGTGTATGGTCAGCATCTGAATGTGCCCTGCATGAGCGCCTGATGTGCCACATGGGCACCCACTGTACTCTGGACCCTGTGGGTTTCATTGTCCCCCTCACCACGCAGTTCCTCGGAGACTTCAGCAGACAGTGGCATGTTCGCATGCTTCATGATGTTGTTCAGCATTGCACACACTGTGAACATCTTGCATGCCTTCACTGGGCAAAGCATGAGCTTGCCGCCAGTGTGATCAAGGGATCTGAAGTGCATCTTCAGTTGGCCGATGGTCCATTCCATGACTGAACATGCCCATGTCCATCTGTGTGCCGTGTTGTAGGTGATCTCTCCAGGAGTGGACAGTGCATGGTACAGCAGGGTTGCCCTCAGTGGATAGCCACTGTCACCTGCAAGGGGAGAAATGAGATGTCAGTGTCTGGCCCTGCATCATTTGCTAAGCCTACACAACATGGTTGTGGTGTCTCACCCAACAGCCAGCCATTCAGGTGCCCGTCATGGAGGTAGACACCCATTCCAGATACATCAAAGAGTCATGCGTTGAGCCCAGGTACCTGGTGCACATGTCCGTGAATATGCCGTGTGCATTGCACACCACCTGGCAGTTGATACTGTGGAAGCCTTCATGGTTCCTGTATGCCTCCTCATGTGCAGCGGGCATGAGGATGGCAATGTGTGTCCCATCAATGATACTGCAGACATTTGGCATGCCATGCATGGCGTAGAACTCCTCCTTCATAGCCCCGCCCTCCACAACCATCCTTGGGAAGGCAATGTGCACCCCCACATGCTGCACCAGGGCATCTGTCACCCGTGCGATGGCTCTGGATACAGAGGACTGGCTCACCCCCATGTTGTCACTGGTGATGTGCTGAAATGACCCTGTCACATAGTAGGCCAGCACACACAGGATCTGTGTCTTCACCGACATGGTGCAAGAATGGCATATACATGGGCCCATCTCCCCACGGATGGTGTTGCACAGCATGGTGATCGTGTCCCACAATAGTTGGAACTGCTTGATGAAGTGTGTGTCCTGCAACACTGCCACATCCATGTGGGCATGGAACACCCTGTGGGTGGTGCCATCATGCACACTGTTGTTCTGCTATCTCCTGCAGTAGGTGGACGTGCAGTAGCGCACCCAGAGACATCTCGCTACCAACTCCATCTGATGTGTGCGGTACTGCCACTGAGCTGCTGCCAGGACATTTAGACCAGTGTAGGGATGTCAGCACACCTAGCCATGGGCATGTCCACATGGCAGGGCATGGAGGCGGTATGTGCCATGCCACATGCATGTTGTGGTGGTGAGTGCAATTTACAGCATGGCAGCCCACATGTTGGCGCACAGGGCCATATTTCTCTGGTACCTGTTCCAAATCGCTGAGGGTGGCTATGCAGACGGAGGTGGATTAGGAGAACTGTGGATGGACAGGGCGTTTGACAGGGTATTGGATCACATGCCGAGGGTTGGGGGAGTATCCGGCAGGGCCATCTGTGGTGCCCTGTTCACTCATGACTGTCCTTTTCCTTGCACAGGATCATGCTCACCCTGCAGTGCCAGCCAGATGGGGCACAGGTGATGGTGGAGGCTAGGGTGGGCTGGAGGCAGCGGTTCTGTGAGTGGCTGCCCCACTATCTGATACTGAAGGGTGCCAGAGGTGACCTCTGCTGCAAGGATGGGGGCTACAGGGCCTGGGATGTGTTCGTCCCCTCAATGGTAGGTATGCACGCATGTACCCTGTGCATGTTGTCTGGTGTGACGGGGCTGTGCTGTACTGATGTGTGTCCTTTTGCCTTTCAGTATTACCATGGGCCTGTGAGGAGGAGGATGGTGCTGTGCCAGGGTATCGGAAAGGACTTCCATCACCGTCGAAGGTGCAGGAGGAGTCACCTGACAGTGAGGGCTCAACGTTGATGCATCCATGGCCACTCCAGCCTGTGGCTGGGACTGCCGGAGGCACCTGACAGTGTGACAGCTTGGTGAGGCCACACTCACCTCTGGAGAGACTGCACAGCATGCTGGGGATGCCGCACATTTGGCTTCATTGCATATATATGTGTGTATATTTAGTTTCTCACTGAAATTTTATTTTTATTTATTTAGTTTTTGTTGACCAGGTAAGTGCATTAGACAAATCCTGCCTATTTTCAGGCACGACCCGGGGGAGGGGGATAACGATGAATGCCAACTGACCTTGAACCAGGTTAAGCTGTTGGTGGTATTTTTAGTGACTGGGAGAGATTTGGCCAGGACACCAGAGAAATTCCCCTACTCTTTTTCGATAAGTGCCATGGGATCTTTAACATCCACCTGAACTACCACCAATCCAGGCAGATGGGACCTCAGTTTAACGTCTCATCCGAAAGACGGCACCTCAGAAGTGCAGCACCCCTCTCATGCTGCACTACAGTGTCAGTACTGGGATATTAACCCAAGTGCCAGATGTGGGAACTGAACCCACAGCCTTCTGATCTCCCAGCCTCAGAGGCGTGTGTGCTACCTACTGAGCCACTGACACTGCTATACATTGAAATACATTGGGTTTCTAAGTAACTGGCAGTTTCTGACATCACAATACCAGAATTCTATTTAATTATTTTTACTAGCAGTGTGAAAAGCAAATGTATTTATTTATTTATTTCAAAAGTTTCACCAGGAAAGGCATACGGAGCTGACAATCAGCTCATTTCCAGATGTGTCATGAGGGAAGGGGAAGAGGAGAGTAATATAAAACCATTATAAGCAATAATTACAAGGCAGTCATAAGGACTAAACAACAAACACTAGACTACAAACATATAAGCATTTAGACAATATTTGTGCAATTTCATGTGCGCTTTATGCAAGGGTGAGGAGTAGATTTACCCATTGGGAGTCAAGGAGGAAACCAAATTAAGTGCAAAGTGCAATAAGAATGGAGAGGCAGAGAAGGCTAACCAATGAAAGTTGATGAAGAAATGGATCCAAGCTGCCAATATACAGATTCACCCATGGAAATTCAAGGAACAAGCAAAATAAAGTGCAATAGCAGCAAGAGGGAGGGAAAGCTATCCGCTGGAATTCAGGGAAGAACGGCTCTGAGGTGCTGGGAGGGGCGACAGAAGGAGTGAACAAAAGAAGATGGGCAGAGATGGGGTAACAGGTAGAAAGTAGAGGAACAGGGAGCAGCAATCAGGTGCAAATGCAAGTGTGAGCTGAAAAGCCATAGAATAGGGAGAAGGGAGAGCACTGGGAGGCGACAGAGTGGACGTTTACAGTGAGGGAATTCTATAGTTTAGTGAAACGGTAAGAAAAAGCAGCCTGGCCAGCTGATGATTATCTCGAAGGGAATGCAAGAGAGTGATAGCAAGAGTTACAAAGACTGTAAGAGGAGGGAGGGGGGGAGGAGAGGAGAGAGAGATAAGGTGGGAGGGGGATGGACCTAGCAAGTATTTAAAGGTAAAGGAGCTGCAGTGAGCAAGCTGTCTGACTTCAAGGGAGGGAAGAGATAGGGAGGAATAGAGGGAGCAGTGGTGGGTGTGGGGTGGACAGTACAAGGCAAAATGGCAGAAGGAGTGAAAGAGAGGATCCAGTCTGGCTAGGGTAGACTTAGAAGCAGCACAGTAGAGAATGTCACCGAAGTCAAAGATGGGGAGAATCATTTTCTGAACAATAGCTCACTGGGTAGGAAGAAGAATGCAACCTCTATTCCAGTGTAATGCACCAAGTTTAGGGTAAATTTTTTTGTGGATGGCATACGCATGCCCAGAAAAGTCAAGGTGATGGTCGAGCCAGGCACTTAGGTACTTAAATGAAGGAACTTCATTAACTGAGGCCCCATCTAAGGTATGGAATGAGGGGAGAGCATTTAGCTTCGTGGGCTTCTGTCTGGTGCCAAAGGTCATGGAAACTGTTTTCTTGGCATTGAGTGATAACTGATTAGACCTGAACCACTGCTTGACATTGTTGAAGTCCAGCTCGAGCCTGGCCATCAGATCATAGGGGAGGTACCAGTTGTGAATAGTAGTGTGTCATCTGTGTACATGTGGATGGATGCAGATTTGGAGACAGTAGGGAGGACATTTATGAAGACCAAAAATAGTATTGGGCTAAGGGCTTGGGGACACCAGTACTAACTGGGAAGGGGGATTGGGAATCAACAGTTCTAACAGATTGAGTCCTACCCACAAGTTAGGAGAGGAACCAATTAGTAGAAGAGTCAGAGAGCCCCAATGCCTGAAGCTTGTCAAGGATAAGGGGGTAGGCTGCAGTGTTGAAGACTTTGGCCAAGTCGACAAAGATGGCTGAGGTGATAAGGCCATCATCCATGCTTGAGAGAATGGAGTCAGTGAGCCAGAGCATGGGGGAGGAGGAGGTGGAATAGAATTGATGGAACCCAGACTGGAAGGAGGTGAAGAAGGAGGAGAACTCAAGGAACAGGGGAGAGCTGAGCCTGTTCTTGCAGTGTAGCTAAGGTGGAGAGCAGGGAGATTGGGCAGTAGTTGATGGAAGGGTGGAATTACCACCTTTGAGAAGTGATAGGATGGTGGCCTGTCTCCAGGCATCAGGGACTGAGACAAGGGAGAAAGAGAGGTTAATAAGTGAGGTGATAGGTATGGCAATTGCAGGGGCACAGAGATGGAGAAGTGTGGGGATGAGTCCATCAGGACTCTTGCCATTGAGAGTATTTAGAATCAGGAGTGCTTTGAATGTGACAGCAGTAGTGATAGGAGAGGAGAACGGGAAGATGGGGTGACAGGACAAGGGGGAAGGGATGGGTTGGAGGAGAGAAGGGAAGAGGTACAGGAGGTGAAGAAAGAGTTGAACTAAGAGGCAACAGAGTGGGGGTCAGAATTTGGGATGTTATCTACCTTGAGGACTGGGGAAGACGACTGAGTTGGGGGAGAGAAGAGGATGTGGATGACTTTCCAGAGCTTCGAGGGGTGGTTAAGATTTTCTGGAAGGTGGAGGCAAAGTACTCAGCCTTGGCAAGCCTAGTGGCTCTGGTACTGGCATTGCAAAGGGCTCAGTACTTAAGTAAGTCAGCAGGGGACCAGTGGGCTTGTGAGTCTTCCAAGGCAAGATAATGTGCACATAGGCAGGCCAGTAACTCTGCATAAATCCAAGACAGGTGGGAACCTCAGACCCTAGTTTTCCTAAGGTGGGCATGCCAATCCCAAATTTTGAGGTATTTGGTATTGAAGTACTTAACAGCAGCATTAATGGAGCTGATAGAAAAGATGGGCAACTATTCGGTAAATATCAAGTCAGCATGGAGAATGAACAAGCCCAATGACTGGATAGACTGGATCTGGAGGAGTTTGAGTGGGGCTTTGGGGTGATGTATTTTGCACATGCAGTAGACCATGTGGTGGTCACAAATGGTATCAGGGAGGGTGCCGGCATTTATGATGTGGGAGGGTGGTAAGAGCCCGGTCCAGCAGGGAGTGATTGAGGGATTTATGATTGTGATGTGTTGGGTCAGAGATTAACAGAGTTAGGTTGAGGGACTTCATATTGTTTGTTTGTTTGTTTGTTTATTCGCTTAACGGGTAAGCACACTGGAAACAAGTTCCTTTTACAGGTGCGACCCACATATATTGCATACAGACAATACATAATCAAACATACATATACAATGCAGCAAATTGCAGACAAAAATGTCTTTGTTACGTATAAAATTCATAAAAAAAATTCATAAAAAACAGTTACAATTAAATTGAGATTCGAAATACATCCTTAATGCATCGGCAAACTTTTTGACAGAACACAACCACCTAATATCTTGAGGAATTTCATTCCAAATGAATGGAGCAATATAAGCAAAGGATCTTTGTCCACTTTTAGATTTCATAAAAGGAATCTCGAGAAACCTACTGTCTGACCTATGTCAGAATAATGACCATCAATATATGGTCTCAAAACTTTGAAATACTATGTGGAATTCCAGAGTCCATAACTTTATATATGAACTTGGCCACACAGTATTGGAAATTTAATGAAACCGTAACCAGCCCATTTCTTTCAAAATCACACAATGATGAGATGACTTAGAACAATTTAAAGCAAACTTAGCTATCAAGTGAAGTAAAGTGGATTTCTTTGAAATCACTGTCGCAGAAGCAGTGTCAGTAATCATAGCTGCATAGTTCACAATAGGAGTAAGCAGCAATTAGAAATAACCAGCCTAGACTCAGGAATAAGAAATGAACGGATTCTGTACAAAGAACCTAATCTACAATGTATTCTTGAGGTAACCTCAAAAATGAGATTCATAACTTAGATGAGAATCTAGTAATACCCCAAGATATTGAAATGTATCAACATAGTCAAACAGTAATCCATCAAGAGATTTAACTTCCAAAGTACCAACCTCAGATCTCAGTCTAGGTGGGGTACCAAAAACCATCACCTTTGTCTTAGATTTGTTTAAGAGTAATTTACAGGCCATAAGTGAAGACTGAAAATTGCACATTTCCTCTGTTAAAGAAACACCTAGATCTCCAAATGACAAACCCTGCGTATAAATTACTGCATCGTCAGCGTAAAGTGTTAGAGAAGCATTATTAATCACACTTACTAGTTGATCAAAAAACAAAGAGGGACTTCATATTTTGGCAGAATTTAGATTCTGAAGGGGGAGATCCAATTGATACTGAGGTCACCAAGAATAAGTAATTCCACAGAAGAGGAATGAGTGGAGATGGTGGTAAGGAGTTCAGTGATAGATAAGGTAGCTGGATCAGGGCAGCAGTAGACACTGGCTACAAAGATGGGGACAGAGAAAGGGAGAGAGAGTTTGAGAAGGAAAAGTTCATAAGCAGAGGAGGTGATGATAGAGAGTACAGGGACAGACTGGGTGGTAAAGGAGCGGTAGATAGCAACACCACCTTTCCTTGAAGGATGATTCTGCCAGGTTGAGGGCATACCCAGGGATGTAACTGTGGAATCAGAGATCTTGGAGGATAGCCCAAAACTCTGGGACAATTAGGACATCAGGTTGGAGATTCACCATGAGTGGTTGTAGCTGGTCAATCTTGGGGAGGAGGTTTCGGGGCAGACATTGATGTGAGTCACTCTCAACTCTTTGAGGAGACTAGTGGGAGGAGGATGTACAGGGCCAGGACCTGCTCCACATCACCTGTCACCAAGAGTAGCAGTGAGATGAGGAGCTTCACAGAGTAAGATTTGCATTTACATGGCTAGAGAGAAGAGAGAGGATGCAGGGGGGGGAAGGCAGGAGTGGAGAAAGGATTTATGGGTTTCAGGGTGAAGCCATGAGGTGGAAGGGAAGGAGGGAGCAACTGGGGAGCCAGGTGGAGTGTGACAGAGAGGAAAGGCCGGAGGAAGGGATGGTAGGAGAAGGGGGAGGGAGGTGGAGGAGAAGGAAAGCTAGTGGAGGGAGGAGGAAGCCAGGAAAACAGGAGGTGAAGGAGAAAGGGAGATAAACAGCAGATTAGAAAGTCAGGAAGGGGGGCAGAACTTGAGAGATGAGGAGTGGGGGTAAGAACTGAGAGGAGGTAGAAAAGAAAGTGGAAATTAGATTGATAAGGTTGGGGGTATGCAGTATGGAGAGGTGGGGGCAGGAGAAGAGGTGGATTGGGTAGGCTGGATGAAAAGGAGCGGGGACAGAAAGGGCAGGTAAGAAGTACAGTAGTAGAGGATAAGGGGACCCAACCTAGTGAGTTTATCCAAATGATAGAATAGGAAAGAAATAGAAAGGGCAGGGCAGGTGAGCAGAGCAGTGAAGCAAAATGAGGGGACCTAAAATAAGGAGGTTGTGCAAATGCTGGAAGGAGGAAGGGAAGGAGGAGAGTGAAGGCAGCCGGGGTGGGGGATTTGCAAGCAGGGGATTGGAGCAGTGCAGTGGGAAAAGATGGGGCAAAGGCTAAAACAATCTTGTTTTATTGCACAAACAAAATATTTTATAATGAATGTAGAAAGCAATTTCTAACAAATGAAAATACAATAAATAAAATAGTCAGTTGTCTGTTTATTAGAAGTAAACACCTGGGGTTTGATTTTCAAAGCCACAACATTAATGCAAGGTGCCTGCATCAAACAGAACTGATACAAGGAGCACTTTGCATCAAACCTGCAGCAGTCCTGATTTTTGAACGCAGGCTGTGTTGAAACTGGGTTCCTTTGCATTGAACTGACCTTGTGCCAGCCCTGTGCCCTAAACCGGAGGGTGCCATGGTGGAAGGGGACTTGCACCACTTTGGTAATGCATTATCCCCTAATCTGGGATTTTGCAAGCCCCCCATGGCCGCAGGTACCACTTTTGGTTTGACCAGCACAGACCCTGGTCTAATGGCCAGTGCACCACTAGAAATGCAGTGAATTAAAATTCCACCCGCTAAGTGCCTGAGAAGTGGGCACTTCGCATTGCCACTCCACTATGTGGCATGCCCATTTAAAAGGCCACTTCACCTTGTAATTATCACTTCGCTTTGATACTCTGCCTTAAGGTGAATTAAGGTGGAGTGACAAGTCTATTGCAGCCCCCCCCACACACACATCACATGGCTTGCAGTAGTGTAAATCACATGCTTTAGCCAGGCAGAAAGGAAGTGAGTCATGCTAGGAGATAGTTTCACTTCCCTCTTTGCAGAAGGAGAGAGAGGAGCCTGACTGTAGAGAGGAGAGAGAGAGAGAGAGTTAGAGGGAGAACTTAAAAACCACTGGAAAGCTAAATCTTTCTTGTTTTTTTTTTTTCTGATCTTGTTCTTTGTTTATTAATTCTTCTGTGGATTTCTTTT
This sequence comes from Neoceratodus forsteri, assembly GCA_016271365.2. Lineage (NCBI taxonomy): Eukaryota > Metazoa > Chordata > Ceratodontiformes > Ceratodontidae > Neoceratodus > Neoceratodus forsteri. Next base: position 588,241,708 of record CM028133.1, on the reverse strand, counting down.
TTTTTTATTAATCCTTTGGGGGGGGTTGTATGTGGCCACAGGGCAGAAATTTGAATGAAGGAGGGAAGATTTGGGGCCAGGCCATTTCTGCAGCACAGCAAACAGGTGGGAGTTCGTACATGTGGGGGGTGGGGTCAGTTTTGGCTGGACCACAGTAGATCTTGCTGCCCCCCCCCCCCGGAAGCAGGAGGATTTGCTGCTGCAGCTATAACAGAACCACCACCACATCCTCCATTGGCAGTGGCACCACCTCCCACTGCCCCACCACCACCAGTGCCAGCAGCATGTGCCTGCGTCCCCAGCCCCAAGTGTGGAGCATCAGCCCCAGGCCCCCCTCGCCTGTGCCTGGTCCTTCCCACACCTCCCTAGTTTCGGAGTTTTTTGATGGTGTGCTGGGGATAGTAGCATTGTAAGTTGCAAGATTTGTGGTGTGGAGGTGCACCGTGGCCCCCAGGGAAGTCACCTGAGGACTGGTGGCCAGCACGTCCATATGTTGAACCACCACCGAGAGGAGTGGAAGGCTGCTGTCACAGAACGGGCCAGGACTGCACCTTCTGGCCCTTCTGTGGCAGAGGTGGCGGCTGTGCATGGCACTAAGGGGAGGAGTGCCACGACAGCACTTGCTGCTCCACCAGCACCACCTCCACCAGCTGCAGCACCTCCTGCTGGTAGCAACCTCACAGAACTGCCTGTAAGTCATGCTGATTTGGCAGTTTTGTGGAGTGCGGTGGATGCTGCCAGCCAGCGTCTGACCAATGTCGAGCAGCAGTTGGAGCAGATCGAGGGCCATCAGCTGCAAATGATGGCCATGCTGTAACTGCTGTTGTCCCACTATGACACTGAGTATTAGTTTTTTAGTTTTTCCTTCATTGTACCCCATCACCCTCTGTAATAAAAAATATATTCCTATGTTGCCCCTGACCCTTTCACCCTGTATCTTGTAATTGTTTTCCCTTTTTTATGCACATTTTTTCTGATCTTCTGTTCTGTGTGCGTCTACCCTGTTGTTGATTCCATTTCTGTACTTCATAGTTTCTAGCCTGCACTCCCTTTACTTCTGTTAAGTGTGTGTGCTGTTTTGTTTTTGCATAACCTTGTTTTAAGTAAAAAAAAAGGTTGTCCTTGCCCTCATTATTCCAACTTAAAGGAGTAGTCCACCCAAAATTTGCAACAACATATGTTATGCAAACCATTTTGATTTGTATGTAAAGTCCTAGTGTGTCCTTCCTTCTGTCTGCTATTAGGAGTTTTTACTAAATTAGCCTGCTAGCTTTATGGTAGTTTTACGAGTTACGACCCCTGGGGATCTCCATCTCAAATATGTTTATTGCCTTTCTTTTGCATACAATGCACCCTGTGTCATGTGACAGTGATGTAGCATAGACCATCGATTTAGCAAATGCACAGTTCACAACAGCAGAGCTGTGTAACTGTTCTTATCCAGTGACCACAAATGGCAAGTTGCAGTTCAGCAGATACCTGACAGCTAGCTGAGTGAGGTTTCTATAAGAAAACAGCTACTAAATAGCTGTAATTCACTATTTGTGTTTTCTACATGTGTCATGTCTAGCTAGCAGTAGTAAGTGTTTTCATTTTAAAATGTAATGTAATCAAAGTACACACAACAATAAAAAGCACAGAAATTGCCCCAGATCATCAATGCTGTAATTAGTAAAGACTAGCAGTTTTCGTTCAGAAACCCCGCTCACCTAGCTCTTAGCTATCTGCTAAACTGTAACAGTAGCCATTTGGGCTCACTGGATAAGAACAGTTACACAGCTCTGCTGTTGTGAACTGTGCATATGCTAAATCTATGGGCCATGCTATATCACTGTCACATGACACGGTGCATTGTAGGAGCGATAAAGGCAATAAACCTATTTGACATGAAAATCCACAGGGATCGAAAACTACTGTAATCCCTAGGTGGCACTATCCCAAGGGCTACTACCCCTGTCTGCTTGGCTAGTAGCAGGTTAAGGGGCCTGGGTAATGAAACAGTTGCCTCCACCCAGAGGTCAGGGTTGTTAGTGGTCAAGCTAACCTGGGCACAGCCCTCCAGGACACAGTAACCCCATTTTTCCCTTCTAGTGGCCTAAATAATATACAATAATTACTTTCACAATGACCCTAATTTACCAGGCAATTACCTACACTGTTTGCACTTACCACCAGGGCTTGTTCCTCTAGCTTGACCCTGGGGACCCCTATAAAACAAGGTTAAGCACAGCATATAGCAACAGTAAAATATTTTTGGCACAAACTGGAACCACAGTCAGGTTAAATGCAAACAAAGTTAAATCTGATTTATTCAGGGGACTTGAACAAGGGAGGGGTGTAATCAGGTTGATTTGCTTAAAAGCTACATTAATCAGACAGTTATGCATGCAGTTCAGAGTCCCTACACAGTCACACACTCTGGGTACCCAGGTAGGAAAATGGTGGGCTAGCCAGGAAAGTTGCAGCTGGTTGGGGCCCTGTGATGGAAGAAAGCAACATGCACAACACACACTATTTATAATCTGGAGTCAGAGGGCTCAGTTCATGAAAGAAAAGGCAACAAGACAATCAGATGACAACACTTTTAGATTTAGCTGTTGTTGCAGGGAGCTACCCTGATGTTTACTCATCATACCCAATACTGGACACAGGCAGGATGAAATTGAGACTGCAGGCTGTTGAGCTGGAGTGCCCAGAGAAGCAGGTCCCACACAAATCACTGACGTGTCATTCCTGTTGAAGGCGTTGAGCAGTGGGCTGATCCCCAGGCTGGTCTCTCGTCGCTGACTTTCTCTGCGTAGGAGGTATTCTGGCTGGACCAGTGTAGCAGGACCCAGGCAAATGGAAATGGATATGGATTCAGTCTGTGGAGCTGCATACAGCCTCCAGCAAGCAAAACACAGTTCAGACACACAGTGGGAAACCAAATCATGACCCACTATAAGCACATAGCACATTCACATGTAAGGAAATTCCACTGTACCAGGCAAATGGCTCTTCGATTGCAGTTACAGAGTCTCTGCACAATCCAGGAGTTCAGAGGTAGCTGGAAGTCCTGACAGGCCAATTGCATTCAGCAAATCTTCAGTCTTCTTCAGGTTTAGTAAAGCCTGGTCACAATTCAGTGGCTTAATTCACTCTCCAAATTCGGATTCAGTCCAAAAAAAAAAACACAAGTTCCCTCTCAGGAATAGCAGGCAGGCATGCAGGCCAAACTCAAGCCTTTCCACAGTTCTCCTGCGTGAAACCACTATGGATTGCTGCTTGAACTATCTCGAGCTGTTACTTCTTCACTTTCCAACTCAGCTCTAACTGAAACTTCTAGCAGTGTGGGACTTTCCCCAAGATCCAAAAGGTTCGGTTGGCTGATCTGTCTGTCAGTCACAACCAGGGCTCCCCCTCCAGGTTATTTTAGGTGCCAAAAGTCCAAAACTACAATTCCAACAAGTTTAGGCCCCACCAAGCCCCTGTAGGCAGGCTCCATTTTAGAGTCCCAAATGTACTGATTGGCCCATTCTGCAGTCCAGGACCAAGATGATGGAAACAAATAGAACTGTCCATGCTGCAAAGAAGGCAGGTTAGAACAAACTGCGATATTATTACTACTCTAACAAATGATCAGCAGATAAGTACATCTTCTAACAGAGCTCCCTCTCAGATTAATTATGATTGCAATCCAGGCAGCTCTTAAAGAGACATTACACAGAGACTATACAGGCACTCTCTGGCAATACATTTAAACCGCTAAACCGCAGAACACCAGCCTGGCAGTGAGCATTTAGGCAAGCTCAAGGAAGACTTTTTCAGGAACCCCCATTTGTAGGGGGGTTACACTACCATAAAGCTAGTAGGCTAATTTAGTAAAAACTCCTAATAGCAGACAGAGGGAAGTACACACTAGGACCTTACATACAAATGAAAAGTGCTCTGCATAACATGTTTTTGCAAATTCTGTGTTGACTACTCCTTTAACAAAACCAGAAAGACATAACTCGACACAAATAGATCCCAGTAAATTATTTTCACTGCTAGTGCAACTGTATTTATGACAAAAAAAGGCACACAGTACCGACCCTTGCGCTTTGGCAGTTAGGCCTTCAGTAGTGTGCCTCCTCATGAAGGCCTAAGTGCCAAAGCGGAGTGTGCTTTATCTTGCCATCAATAAAGTTGCAGTAGCATTGAACTTTTTTTTGTGGCATGTATTCATACAGAAAGTAAACATTACAGAGGCACCAAAAATATTGTTCACACACAGTCACCACAATTAATGTGCATCCACAGAATGCTACTGTCTTGTCTCTAGGAAATTCCCCACTCCACATGAAGTGAAATGAGAGGATAACAACAAATGCAAAGTCTCCCAGAATTAATGGCGCATTCAGTCTTGTGTGCAGTATTCACACACACTCACCAGAATGAATGTGCAACCACAGAATGCTACTGTCTTGTTTCCAGAAAATTTCCCAGTGCTGATGAAGAGAAATGAGAGCATAACAACAAATGCGGTCTCCCAGAATAAATGGAGCACTCAGTCATGTGTGCAGTGTTCACACACACTCACCAGAATTAATGTGCATCCCAAAAATGCTACTATGTTGTCTCCAGAAATTTCCCCAGTCCAGACGAAGAGAAATGAGAGCATAAAATGGAAAGAAAAGTCTCCATTAATTCATGCCACACTCTGTCATGCATGCAGTTCTGCCACACAGTCCCCAGAATTAATGTGCACCACCACAATGCTGCTGTCTTAGGTCCAGAAAATTACCAACTCCAGATGAGGAGAAATGAGAGCATAAAATGGAAAGAAAGTCTCCATTAATACATGCCACACTCAGTCACGCACACACTCCAATAAGAACTACAGTATGTCCCCTGCTGCTGCCATTGGAATTTCATGTCTTTATTCTGGACCTGACTGGGCTGATACACAGTGTCTTGCCAAATGATGTGCTAGAAGGATGACCCGACCATTGACTTAACCATCCATGATGATGTGATAATGCTGTTGGTTGCCCAATGTCTGCTGTACTGACCCCCAACTGGAAGGGTGCCCTCTGTGTGTACACTAATACTACCCTTGGGAAGTTAAAGTACCTGGCACCATCATGGTTTTCCACAGAACCTGAGATGACCTTAAATGTTCATATCCATATATATATATATATATATATATATATATATATATATATATATATATATATATATAATATTTTTTTTCTGTATATACATGTAATAATTGCTTTTGTATCACAGGTGATATAATCGAACTTGGGGTATGCATTTCTTGGCTGGATGAGGAATTTTGGCGTTGGAATACTGTCAAGCCAGTGAAGGTAAGTATTTTTTTGAGGGGATTGGGGCATTATTTAAAAAAAGTTAAAAAAGATTCATCAATGTTTTGGTCCTCTTAACAGGTCTTCAGCATATCATCAGAACTGAAAAAAAATGTAACTGCTGTGATTCATGAAGAATGTGATTTTGTCTCGTGATGAGTGTCTGGTGTGACATGACCAATGATAGTAAACTGTACAGGAACGCCAATAACTACAGCTTTACTTCCCTGACATGCACCACACAAAACTACCAGATATGAAAACTCATATCAATGAGTACAATGGTGATTGAAGCTGAGACCCGAGTTACTACAAAGCAAGCTTACATGTAACTAACTACAAAAAAATGTAGTTTTGTGATTCGTGAATCGTGACTGTGAAGATGAAGAACTCAGTTTGTATTGTGAGTGACTTGTGATGATCGCCCAGACTTAAAAATGCACATCAATGCATACAATGTTCATGCAGAGATATGCACCACACCAGTAGTCTAAAGGGAAGCCAAACAACTGTGACTTAAGTTACAGATGGAGATTGGGCCCTTAAGAGATGCAAACACACAGACAGATTAAGATTGCCCTGCGCTTTCAAGAAATGCAGATGCAAAGGCACAACAACTAAGCAGTGCTCACAAGTCACAAATCCAAATTTGTAAAGAATACCTTTTGCCCGTTTGGGCCGGGGGGCAGTGCACTGCAGTAACAGTCCACTACCAGTAAAACAGCAGTACAAACAAATCACTCAGGTGCAGTGAATAGCAGGTTCACACTGCTGCAATTATTGTGTGGCATAATAAAATGTGTCTGATTTGATGGCACACATCACACACACATTACAGGTAATGTGCAGCAAATTGAAAACTTCATTAATATAACCAAATCTTTTAAACACACTGAAATTATGCACTGCTGCACTACAGCAATCAGCAAAAAAATGTAAAAAATTCATTAAAATATTACTGTGTATACATTACACAGTTATACAACAAAAATATAACCACAACAAAAAGACTGCCTTCTTCTCCCAGTTAATCTACTACCTACACCATACAGATACATCCCTCCCCCAAAGCGCACTTCAAGTGCCTCTCAGTACACAGATTGAATGTTCAAAATTAATATTCAAAATCCACATATAAACAATAAACACTCAATGATAACAGTACAGGAGGGTATCCTACAATCAATGTTCTATGTTTTAAGCCAAACAAAATGGCTCGAAATTGCTTTTTTTTAACAGTTTTATGGGGTTTTAATCACAGAGCTCTAACATCAAACTGTCTCCAGCTACCACTACACACACACTACACAGAACTGAGGCTGCACAGAACAATCTAGAGCCCATGTGACCTGCAATCCCATGAATCAATGCAAAATTCACCTTGGAGCCCACAAACAAGGCAAAGTAATGCAAAGTACTTTGGAATCAATGTACTTCGTCTAAAAATAGGCATAGAACTGGTTGGTGGAAGGCAGAGTAATGCGAAGTGCATTGAAATCAATGACTTCATGATCCTTGTCATGACGCGAAGTACTCCGCTTCACGTTGTGGGGTACTTCGCAGATTCCCCACTACTCCATGAATTGCTTTGTGGAGTGTATTTCAGCCACTTTGCACACCTCTATGTGCCACATGATGCAACAATGCTGAGTGGGAGGTGATTCCATGCCCTCCAAGTCTGGGCAGATGCATGTCTTCTTGTGGCTTACTCCAGCTTCCCCCCAACCAGTACAGTGTCCACCATAGCCATGGTGCTGCAGCGGGTGGGAAACAAGTATGTTGTGAACAATGGTGGACCCCACTACCTGGACCCCTATACAGGCAACTATGCCCAACTGCTGCATCCCATGCTGTTGGACCAGCTGGCAATCTAGTGCCACTTACCACAGTACAACTGAACATGCCTTGGTTGGTGGTGTCCACACTGCTGCCAGCTGTGTTTCTCCACTCCTCCAGTGTGGCTTTACATGCGTGCCCACTGCTGGCTCTGTTACTGATAGAGGCCATGTGGTCTCACTGCCCTGCACACCGGCACACCAACCCAGTCTCTGTCTAATCCATTAGTTCGATATACTGAACACAGCTATGATCATTCTGCAGTGTCCCACAGTAGTTGAAGCTACAGTGTTGTACTGCATGATCATCCCTGGGCAAGCGGCAATCCCTTCCTGTGTGCCCTGTGTATGCATGGGAGCATTTGAAGCACTTGAGCTGACTTTGGTGTCGGGTTCCATCTTGTTGTAAAATTGAGTACAAGGTCCCTGGTGCACCAGACTCTGGCACAAGCTGCTGTTTGCTGCAGCTTGCACCGGTCTAGGGAGCCCTTTGAAGATCAAGCCCTTGCTCCTTAAAAGGCAATAAGAACCCTTTAGATACAGGAAATATCAACCCATATCATTATTAACTAATGATAATAAAATGATTTAAAAAATCATAGTGAATAAATTAACTAAGACAAATCCTAATATTATTCATGAAACTCAAAAAGGTATTGTGCAATAACTTACACTCTTCCAGGCTGTAGAAGAGGTTCAACAAGTAATGGCTTTATTATAAAACTTAGAGGGCCCTGGCATACAGCCCTTCCGGACCCAGGCATGGGCCATAACTACAGAAATCATCCATAAGCCCATCCCAACCTCGGCAGAGTTTTGGATACTGGGGATACTTCCCTCTACACTCCATATATTCACCCTAGAGAGAAAATGGCTAGCCATGCTAGGAATGCAGGCTAAGAGGTTTCTCCACTATAAATGGAGAACCACAGTGGTCCCTACCTTATCTGAATTATTCAATTTCTTTACATCATTAGCCACTCTGGATAGGATCTCTCACATGGTAGGAGACAAGTTGGCAATGTATCAAACATGCTGTACCCCCCCATGACATATACTGACCCCAGGAAAGGTATAGACTGAGGCCCCTGCCCTTGCCTTGCTATATACCTCATGGACTGGTAAGATCCTCCGAGTGTGAACTCTTGAGATAGCATAACCTTGTCCCAATGGCACTGACATCATGTTCACGCATAGGCATCACATAGTTTCGTGCCATGATGCTTTGTGGTTCCATATTCTGTTCTAGGACAGCAGAATAAGGTGTCCCCAAGAAGAAGCTCACACAGGACCAGACAGTCATGCCTTAGAGATGGCACAAGAAGACGACCCCAGGTTCACCTTATACTTGGTCCTCTCCCCTTCATTTAGAAATAGACATAGAAACATAGAAGTTGATGGCAGATAAGGACCGCAAGGCCCATCCAGTCTGCCCATTTCTTTTTCTACCTTATAAATGTGCCATCGACCTTTGCTCTGTCAGTGGTCTATCTATTCATAGTCATTTGTATTGCTCCCTTATGCCTATCCCATGCCTGTTTGAAGCCCTGCACTGTATTCATAGCCACCACTTCTTGTGGTAAGAAATTCCATGCATCAACCACCCTTTCTGTGAAAAAGAATTTCCTCATATTCCCCCTTAATCAGACCCCCTCTAATCTCATGCTGTGTCCTCTTGTCCTGCTATTTTTCTTATATTTATACATGTTAGACTATTTCACCTTGTTAATGCCCTTAAGGTGTTTGAATGCCTTGATCATATCACCTCTCTCCCTCCTTTGCTCAAGGGTATACATATTGAGCTCTGTTAATCTGTTTTCATATGTCTTCTGATGCAGTCCCTGCACCATTTTGTTTGCCCTTCTCTGGACTGCCTCAATTTGGTTAATGTTCTTGTGAAGGTGTGGCCTCCAATACTGCACGCAGTACTCCAGATGGGGCCTAACCAGTGTCTTGTAAAGAGGGATTATTACCCTCTACGACTTGTGATACCCCTACTAATACAATCTCTAACACCCCCTAGCCTACTTACTGCTTTAGAGGTCTGCTTGATGATTTCAGGTCATCAGTGATGATGATGCCAAGTCTCTTTCTTCCTTTGTGACTGCTAGCAACCCTCCTCCGCCTATAGGTGGCTTCGAGGTTTTTCTTCCCTATGTGCATGATTTTGCACTTCTTTGCATTAAATCCCAGTTGCCACTCTTCCACCATTTTGCTAGTTTATCCAGATCTCTTCTCATTCTGCCCACCCCATCTGGATCATCTACTCTGTTGCAGATCTTGGTGTCATCTACAAACAGACAAGCCTTACCCTCTAGTCCATCTGCAAGGTCACTAATGAAGATGTTTAAGAGGACTGGCCCCAGAACTGATCCCTGAGGTACCCCACTTGTGACTTGCATCTCTTCTGACTGTATACCATTTACCACCACTCTCTGTTTTCTGCCCATCAACCAGTTTGCCACCCAGTTGACCAACTTCTGACCCACCCTGAGCCTACCCAGCTTATTTATCAATCTTCTATGTGGAACAGTGTCAAAAGCTTTGCTGAAGTCAAGGTAGGTGACATCAACTGCTCCCCCTTGGTCCACCACTCTGGTTACCCAGTCAAAGAAATCTATGAGATTAGTTTGACAGGACCTTCCTTTTGTAAACCCATGCTGTCTTGGATCCTGCACCCCTATGGATTCCAGGTGTTGCACTATCCTTTCCTTAAGGAGTTCCTCCATAATCTTACCCACTATTGAGGTAAGACTGACTGGTCTGTAGTTCCCCGCCTCCTCCCTGCTACCACTCTTGTGAAGCGGGATCACATGAGCCCTTCTCCAGTCTTCTGGGACCTCTCCTGTGCTCAGAGACTCACTAAACAGTTCTGCTAATGGCTCTGCTAGTTCCACCTTTAGCTCCTTAAGTACCCTGGGATGTATGCCATTAGGTCCCATTGCCTTATCCACCCTGAGCTTAGCAACCTCTTGTAGGACCCTTTCTTTTGTGAAGGGAGTAGTGCTCATCTCCCTCCCCCCTGTGTCCATGATGCTGAGCTGTGGGCCCTGTCCTACCTTCTCTTCAGTAAATACTGAGGAAAAGTATCTATTTAGGATATATGCCTTTACAGGGTCCTCCTCCTCACATGCTCCCTTTTCTCCATTAAGCTTAGCAATACCCCCTCTGGACTTTCTCCTTTCACTAATGTATCTATAGAAAGTCTTGTCACCTTCTTTTACTGTTCGTGCTAGTGTTTCCTCATCTTGGGACTTTGCCTGCCTTACTGCCTTCCCTGCTTCCCTTAGGGCAGTTTGGTATGCCTCCCTATCTTCATCCTGCTGTGTTCCCTTATATTTCCTGAAGGCCAGCCTTTTGGCTCTGACCTTTTCTGCTACTGTATTTGAGAACCAAAGTGGGTCTCGGCTCTTCTTGCACTTCCTTTCTGTCTAACACAATGGGATGTGGCTTCAGGTATTGCATCCTTAATGCTTGCCCACTTTGCCTGTACCCCCTCACCTGTGTTTCTTTTTGCCAGGGCTAGCTTAACTCTGTTGGCCATCTTATCAAAGTCAGCTCCTCTGAAGTCCCATATTTTTGCCTTGGAATGGGATGATTTAGATGTAGTAGCCAAACTGAACCATACCATGTGATGGTCACTGGCCCCCAGGTGACCTTCTACCTGGAGATCTGTGATCCCTTCCTTGTTAGTCAGTACTAGATCTAGGATAGCCCTGTCTCTTGTGGGTTGCTGTACCAGTTGTTTGAGGCCCTCCCCCTGCAGGGAATCCACTATGTGTCTAGCTCTGGCAGAAGTTCCTGCTGGTATTGACCAATCTGTATCCGGCATGTTGAAGTCTCCCATTATCAGAACCTCCCTTTATCAGTCATTTTTGTATATCTTCTAACAGTTATGTGTCTATGTCCTCCCCTGGTCTGGGGGCCTGTAGACAACCCCAGTTCTTATGGCTGTCCCATTTCCTGTTTCAGGGTGACCCACAGTTCTTCTGGCTCCTATATGTATTCTGAATTTCTGTAGCTTTGATATTTTCATTGACATACAGGGCCACTCCCCCTTGCACCTCGGTCTCTTCTGAACAATACATAGCCAGGTACTGAAGTCTCCCAAGTGTGGTTACCGTAAACCACATCTCATTAATTGCTACTATGTCCAGTTTAGCCTCTGACATTATTGTCTGCAGGTCTGGGATCTTATTTCCCAGGCTGTGAGCATTTGTGTACATGATTTTCCATTGGCCAGATTTTGGTGTGTTAGTTGTTGGGTGAGGTTTGGCATTACCCTGTGCGTCGTATGGGGAGACAAACCTTTTTTCTCGTGATGCAAATGAACTGCAAACATGCTGAATCCCTGTTTGACCACTAGCTGAGGGGGGAAGGGTGTTCTTCCCATTCGACGTATGGGGTGCTGCACCCCTCTCCCCATTTGCTAGTTTAAATATTCTGCAAAAACGTCAAACTTCTGCCCCAATGCATTGACTCCCTCCTTAGTCAGATGCAGTCCATCAAATTTAAAGAACTTTTGCTACCAGAACTGTTGCCAGTTCCCTACAAATCTGTGTTAGGCTTTCTTGTGTTAGGCTGTTCGTTGAAATGTTGTATAGTTCAGACATCTAAACAATAACCAATATTAACCTATTTATGTGTGACTGCATATAAGGTTAAGGCTTTGATGTGTGTAGCATATGTAATATATCCTTTCCCCTGTATTCTACTTTTATGAGAAAATCAATAAAAATTATAAAAAAAACCCAGCAGGAAATGAAATATTAATGGCAATTGATGTCACTATGGATTTTGATTGCATGGATTGGAATTTTATGTTTTTATGCCTGAAAAGGTGGGGCCTCCCAAAGATTAAGTTATTATATTCTAAACCCTCTGCTAGAATCATAGTCAACCAAATGAAAACTGAGAGGCTATTTTTGAAAATGGACTCTGGCAAGGTTCTCCACAGTCACTGGTGTTATTTATTATGGTTTTAAAACCCTTGTTAATAAGGATTAAAAAAATCAGCAAATATCTAACCTAATATATCATGATCAGGAAAAGAAACTCAGTGCATACACAGACAATATACTAGTCATTCTAAGAAAGGTAGAAGATTCCTTATCATCTCATCTGGTCAAATTGGAACTTTTTTGAAAAATAGCTAGCTATCTAGTTAACAAGAAGAAGCGGACAATAATACTCCCTTTGAATAAGCTCTCTCCTGAATGTTACCATATAATGGGAGATATGGAAGTGGTTAAATGAATGAAATGTTTGGGATTGCCTTTTACTTATTGACCCAGAGGAAATTATGCAGTTTAATTTAAACAAGGTAAAGGGAAAGGTGAAACTTATTTTAGAAAACTGGGAAAGATTTCCCCTTTCCTCATGGGGAAAAGTAGAAACTATAACAAGCATTTGTCAATGCCAAATGTTTGCTTGCTGGCATTGGCATTGGTAGCGTAGGAGAAATAGAGCTGCATAATAGGATGGGCAGTGAAGTACTGAACTGAAGTCAACCCCACCAGCACCCTACAGAGACTGACAGGCATTGGGGTGTGCCTTTGGGTCGTCAGGCATAACTGCCATGCCATTTCAACACATCCTACCCTGCAGACACCGACAAGTGTCACAATGTGCCTTGGGGTCTTTGGCCCTTATGCGCACCCCATTCCATCAGGAAATAAGTGAGATGGGTGTAGTATAGGAGAATGGGGTGAACTTTGGGGCTGAAGAGTCCAAGGCACACCTTGATGCTTCTCAGTGGCTGCAGGGTGTGGGTGGGGGTGGAATGGTATAAGCATTGCAGGCGACAATCCCAAGTCACAGCCCTGATGCCTGTCATTCTCTACATGGTGGGGCATTATGGTCAGAAACCCTAACACTTCAGGCATTCGTTGGTATTTTCACTCCAAATTTTTAACATGGTGACCCCCACTTCATGAACAGTGGCAATATCAGTTAGTTAGCCAAAAGCTGCTGTTGCACAGTGACTACGGCACTTGTCACCACAGGTGCAAAAACGCATTCTGAACAGGATGTAAAAAATGACAGCTGTAATGTTTATGGGGAGGTGTAAAAAATGGCAATGTTGAAAATCTGCAGTGAATATATTTAAAAAAATGGTGCAGTCACGAGCGTGCATAGAAACTGTGCAATGCACACCCGTAATGTAATTAGTTGGGGATTTTTTACAGCAGATTGTCAACACAGGCATTTTGGAACCTCCAATCATGAACAGTGTCACTGTGATTTTCTTTATCTGTCCTGAACAATGATTTCCTACAGCGAGCACGCATTTCTGTGCTGAAAGTGTGAAAACACATTTAGGCCATGTTGTGAAAAATGGCAGCTGTACTGTTAATAAGGAAGTGTGGAAAAATGCCACTGGTGAAAATCTGGACTGAAAATATTACAAATTCATGAACTTATGAGGGTGCATGGAAACTGAGCAATGCTCACTCATAACACAGTCATTTTATGGACTTTTGTCAACAAATTTTCAACATAGCCATTTTAGACCACTGCTCATGACCAGTGTCACTGTGATTTTCTTAATCTGTCCCAAACATTGCTTTCCCACACTGACTGCACCATTGTGCACTACATGTGCGGAAACACATTTTGGGTGAGATGTGAAAAATGGCAGCTGTACTGCTCATAAGGAAGTGTGGTAAAATGGCAATGTTGAAAACCTGGCATGCAAATATTAAAAATTCACAAACTTGTGAGCGTGCCTAGGAACTGCGCAATCTGCACTCCTAAAACAGTCATTTTTAGGAATTTTTTAACAAAATTTTCAACATACCCATTTTAAGACCTCTGCTCATGAACAGTGTCATTGTGATTTTCTTAATGTGTCCCACACATTGATTTCACACACCGACTGCGCCATTGTACGCTACAGGCGTGGAAACACATTTTTTTTCAAAATATGAAAAATCACAGCTGTACTGCTCATAAGGAGGTGTGGTAAAATGGCAATGTTGAAAATCCAGAGTGCAAATATAAAAAATTTGCATACTTACAAGCGTGCGTAGGAACTGCGCAATGCAAGCTCATAAAATTGTAATTTTTAAGAATTTTTTTCACCAGATTTGCAACATAGACTTTTTGAGAGCCCACCTTATGAACACTGGCACTGTCATTTCGTTACACAGTCCTGAAAGGTGATTTTGCGCAGTGACCGTGAAATCACCCTTCAGGCCTGATTAAAACCATGACAGTGACAGAATTCATGAGGAGGGGTCCCAAAAACCCCATGTTGAAAATTTGATGCCAAAATTCCAAAAAATGCTTGAGATATGCAGCAAAGTTGAAAAAACCCTATTTATTACATTATATAGCTTAATGGCATTTCCTCAGTTTGCAGTCAGCTTTGAAGAGTGCACAGGTGTTTCTGGTTCACTGAAGATCATCACGCCAGACTCCGCAGGTAAGTATGGAGTGAAAGGGGGTGTGGGGAGGCAGGGTGCACAGTGGGTGGATGTGGGTGGGGGCAAGGAGACTATGAGGGACTATTTTTTTGTTTACTCTTTTTTTATTATTAAGATGACACTGGACATTTGCCATGCTGGGGGTGTCCCAGCATAGCAGCTGGAAAGGCTGTTCGGAGGGGCTGGAGCCAATGGGGATTGGGCACCCCCATTGGCCACAACAAGCTTTGTCATGCTGGGGTGGGCTCCCAGCATGGCACCTTGAAAGCTTTTGGGGGAAGGGGCATGAAGCCGTGGTGCCAGCAGGGGATTGGGCACCCCCGTCAGTTATAACAGTTTTTGCCACACTGGGGTGGGCTCCCAGCGTGGCACCTGCACAGCTCATTTGATGGGGGAGCTGAAGCCGATGGGGGATTGGGCACCCCCATCGGCTATACAGTGTGTGTGCATGGGGGGGAGTGCATGAGCATGCAATATGCGCGTATGCACGTATGTCTGTGTGGGGAAGGGGAGCGCTGCTCACTCAAGTGGTGCTCTCTCTTTCAACTGTATGGCACAGCATTTTGGATCATCGCACTATGTTTCTTGCACATGCGTTCCAACAAACATAAAAATGGAGGTAATGCCCCATATTTCATTTTTGATTCAGGCCTTTATCTATAAGATTCCACATGTATAATTTGATACTTTGAAAATGTTTTTTTGTGTGAAATTTTTATGCATGGCGGCTCCCCAGAATATCATGGCAAATTATGATGACATACTGAGAGGAGGGGGGATTGGGTTGCCAAGACCCTTATTTTTACTAGGTGACACACAGATTAAAATTAACAACTAAATGGTCATCTCCAATTGAGTATAAGATGAATCATGTAGGTTTATAAAAATGTTTGGTCCAATTTGTTCTTGATAAACACAAACTAGGTCTTGCAATACAGAATTTATTAGTGTATCCTAAAGTTTATTTTTTCTTGAAATAAAAGGCCCCCTGTTTGAATATATATCCAGAATAACTATTAAACATATCACGAGACAATAGATGGTGAATCTGGTATCACTTACATATATTTGGTTCACTAAAAAAAAATATAGGGCAACGCTACTAAAAAACTTTATTTATTAGCTGAGATGGTTTTTTATGAGTGGGGTGATTTTTGGCATCATGGTGATTTTGCCAAGCATGAAGAGTTTAGAGATAGCTAAAAGGATAAAGGATATATTCTCAATATTTTGGAGTATTATGGTCTAAAAGCCATGTGTGAGAGATTCTGTAGGCTAGCAAAATAAAGTTTTCATTGATGGAAGACACCCATCTGACAGGTCACTAGTTATGGAAGCAATTTAAAGTTTACAAATGATGTCACTTTTGCAAACAGTTGTCACCTAGACTGGATGGAAAATGTATGACCAAGGTAAACAGTAATTGTGTAGAGAGTTAGACATGGATTGCCAAAATATTGATTGGGTTTTAAGATTACAATGGATAAATAAACAACATAAGAATGCACAAAACCATACAATATAAGGTATAAAGTATGGCTGAGTATACACAATGAGCATGTGTTTACATCGAGGGGTGGAAGATACCAACATATTGACCTCAAGAGTGAAGCTTGAGAGGTCCATGCTGATAACTTCCACCCGAGATGGATGGAAGTGAGTATAATATGTAACCATACTATTCTTTATAGTATATAGTTACCCAATAAAAACAAAGTAAATTTTTCATAATTGAAACTGTCACAAGGTTTCATACCTTGTGTGTGTGTGCTCTCCTCTTTGTTCTCAGCAGCTCAATCAGCCACAAAGTTTTCTTCGGTGCAGTCTCATTCGTTACAGTGCCAAGTCTGCAACTGTTCATGGTGTTACTCAGTTTAGGAAAAAAAGGAAAAACTGAATGTTCTACAGTTTGGAAACACAAAACCAGCTATGGCAGTCTGTGTCCAAACTGTCACTAGGTGCTGATGCCATGCTTGTTTGAAATTAGTTTTAAGAGGTATGTTTCATCCAGTCATGTGGTGGGATAGTGTGGGATTCATGAATATTAATTAGGGGCTGCTGAATATTCATTGTTGAATGTAAACAATAACTTTTAGAATGTGCACAACAACATTTGGTTAACTAGGATATGCAGCTTATCCGTTAGGTAGGGAAATGGGCAGACTGGGTGGGCCAAGCGGTCCTTATCTGCCATCAGATTCTATGTTTCTATGTTTCTATTTAGAACATGCACAAAAACATTTAGAACATGCACAACAAAATTAGAGCAGCCACCAATTTCTATATTTAACAAGACATAACCAAATACTATATAAATTATTGACAGCAGTAAATTTAACACCAGTAAGACTTATAGAATGTGAGGTATGCCCAATGACAAATGTTGGCATAAGTGTGGTAAAATGGCAGATTTAATACATTGCTTATGGTCATTTCTCTTGATACAGAAACTGTGGATTGAATCCATGCTAATTCTTTCACAAGCTTTAAATTTGACATTAACCTCAACTTATCAGACATGTCTATTTGATGATTTTCATAGTCTAACACTGAATACAACTCAGAAGAAAATATGCATTCTAAGCACGATGGCAACACAAAAATGATATTAAAACACTGGAATGACCAACAATTTCCAGCATTTAATAAACAAATCTGTCTGAAGAGATTTAAATCAATTTTTATGTCTCATATATATTTAGACCAGGAATATGCTATTTGTAGAACATGGAGAGAAGTATTGTCTGTCTGTCTGTCTATCTGTCTATATATCTGTCCATCTATCTATCTAAAGGATATGTCATGGCTCTAATAAAAATATTACTGATAGTTTCCCCCAAATGCAGTTTGACTATATGACATCAAGGTGGCAAAACAATGAGTGATGTCAAAAAATGAAACTGCACAAGTGACAATATCTGTGATATATTCATTAGGGCCATGGCATATCTGATTTATGCCATGCCTTTTACTATATAATAGCAAAAAAATCATGTGTCATGATTGTTTAGTGGCCAACTTCAATTTACAAAGAGCACTGTATACAGTATATGTAGACAGATATATAATATAGATATAGATATAATCTAGATATAGCTATATCTAAAGCTATAGATATAGATATACTGCAGTGTAAGCCAGGATGCAATACTCTGTGCTGAGTATGTCACACTTCCCTGTATGACTGGCTTAGTGAATGGCCTTGAGTAAGTTACTTCCCTCCACCCCACCTCACCTACCTATGCTGTACCTACAAGATAAATAAAGTTTTCATCTGTTACTTTAGAAATAGCAATGTAGTTTGCTGTTTGTTTTTTTATTTAGCTAATTACTTAGTTAGTAAGTTACTGCAGTTAGTTAGTTAGTTATATGAAAACTGGTGACCAGGAAAAGCACACTAAGCCAAGAGTCATTTCCAGGTGTGACCTGGGGGAGGAAGCAGTGGAAGCAAATACACAGCATGGATACAACACACAGTTAAATGCAATCACATATTATTAACATAGTTCACATTTACAGTAAAGTGGACTAGAGTACATGATTAAAACTGGAGTATGTATAATAAGAACAAGCAGCAAAAATCAGGCAATTCGGCCACACCTACACCAGGGTAGAAGGCAACTGTAAAAGGGGATGTCAGGTAGGGAGAAAAGTGAACTGGGAGGAGGGAAGGAGTTTCTGCTGGCACCTGAGGGAAACAAGGGAGGTAGTGAAACAGAGGGAAGATGGGAGTAGGTTTCAGAGTGAAGGGAGTCAATAGGAGAAGGCTGATTGCCCCTTGGAGGAGCAGTGATGAGGAATGGTGAAAGTACGAGAAACCATGGAGCAGAAGGAGCAGGAAGAAGAGGGAACAGAGGAGAGGTAAGAGGGAAGGGACCCAAACCAGTATTTGGATATGAATGTGGCACAGTAATACTGGCAACATTAAGATAGATTAAGAATTGATAAGGAGGAGTAGAGTGAGCACTGGTGGGTACAACATAGGTTATTGGTTATAGCACTATGTAACAGCCACAGATAGTCTGTTCCACCAAGACAATAGGGATAACCTATTAGTTCATTGTGGTTACAAAATTAGTAGTTAAGGACACCCATTCAAAACCTAGAATACTGTAGGTAGGAGCTGCCAGAGATACATCAGGCAGTCCCTACAGTGATAAAAAGACCAGACTTAGCCTCCATAATTGTCATATATTAAAAATGAGCAATTTAAAATAAGTTTGAGTATAACATATGCCATGAGCATATTATTAATTATTGACAGTGGGATGCAGCCCAGGGGGGAAGAGGAAAGGACTCCTGGCTTGCTGTTTCTCACACACCTGCATTTTTTTTTAAACAAAGAGTAGTGACTGGTATTGTTTTTGTAAAAATTATAATCTTAATGGTAAAATAGAGAATCAATATGCTGATGGCCAGTGGGCTAGAAAATTGATCACCCTAGCTAGTGACAAAAGCACTAGACAACCAGGGTATTATTGGACTGCCTGTGATGCCTGTGATAAATTTGTAATAAATGTGATTTTTTTAGTAGACAATCACTCCTGTAAAAGAGTATTGCTGCTCTGAAAAAGAAATAATTGAATACAGAGTGGCAGCTATGGGTGCTACTGGCACGAAAAACTGAGTGAGAGAGGAGAATGAGAGATCGAGCATTGGTCCCAAAGCAGAGCATGGTGTGCTCAAGTAAGGAATCCTAGGCTTTCCTTGGGCAGCTGTCTCACTCGGCAGCCATACAGACAGAAGGCTTAGGCCTAGTGGAAGTGCCAGGCTTCACGAAGCTCTGAGAGGTAGCAGCACAATGCACTCCTCTCAAGGCAGGATCAACCAGATAACAAATTCCCTTACATTTTGTTGGCAAGGTGAAAAGCACAAGGGAATGTGGATATTAGGGACTGGCTCTGAGAAATAAATAAAATATATTATAAAGGGCACAGTCTCAGGATTTGCGGCTCAACGAGTCTCCACAGTGAAAAATGCACACAGTATAAATAGAAGCTCACAGGAGCCATTTTTTGTGCATAAAATGGGTGCAATTGTGCATGGGAGCCCACAGCTTCACATGCATTAAAAACACATTGCAAATTATTAATTAAATAAATTAAAGGGCATGGGGGAGCTAAAGGAGTCCTGAGCACAGCACTCAAGTAATGATTAACTCAGTATATGTATAGAATCCAGAACAGAACATTTTGAATATAGACATAGTCAGAGAGTGAAGCACAAAGCCAGAACACATTCAACATGTTCAGCAATGCACTACCAAGCTGAATTTTAATAAAAATGATTCAAACTTGGTGCACATGTTCAGTATAATGTCCTACATATGGGAAAAATAGATTGAGCTGGCTAGTATTTAAAATGAGGGAGTCACTAACCTTTGAAGGGAGAGTGGGTCCTTGGTGAAGCTAAATCCATGCAGATAGTTACCCTAGAGGTAAATCTTAGCATATGAAAATGCATAACTAATGTCTGAGAGAAAGAAACTTGTTGTATCAGCACAATTAAAGGGGAAAGTCTTAGCAACTCTGCTTTTCTAAATGCTACTGTGAATAGAAGAAATTCGTAGAAAGCTTAAAAAGTCAGCTGTCCAATATGAAAAAGTGCTTGACCCTAGAGAAAATTTTCATTTTGAGTGACAAAGAAAATGTATTTTAATATGACTACAAGTAGAAAAAAACAGGGAAGCCTTAGAATGTTCAGGAGGGCAATTGAGCTTCAAAACTGAGAATTCCATTGTGGCTTATGCGCCACAAGGAGGAATTTAATTGGTGCTGAGCTGCTGGACAGGTCAGTGTCCACAAATTTAAATATGCTAATGAGATGTTGACTATAAAAAGAGCTGCACAGCCAGTGTGCAGTCAGTCTGAGCAGGGAGAGCGACCAGCAAGGAAGGGGCCCATGCCAAGGGGTGTCTGTGTGAAGAGACCTACTGAAGGAAGAAAGCCTGACAGAACCAGTTTAGTTTAATTACAGTGTAAGGATAGGGGATCACCTGTATCCCAGATTAAGGACAGTGCAGGGCAGTATGTGAGAACAGGGCATAGTATAAAAAGTATGTTGCTTGAAGTACCTGTTTTTCCTGTGTAACCAGTTTCCTCACAGAAAAGAATCTACAAATCTGCAGAAATCATCGTTCTCATCAATCACCTGCTGACTCAACAGAGGGCCCTCCAACTACATCAAGCTGCACCATTTTCACAGAATTTCTTCAGTATGTCCAAAGTAGTGTGGTATGGCAAACACCTTGTTGATACATACTGGGGACTATTTTCAAAGGCACAGTGATACTGTTTTACAGAGAATGTACCTCAATCCTGTGGAATTTAAGAGACTCAAAGTAAAGGACTGAACCTTTTATTTTTTTTATTTATTAAGTAATCAAAATTACAGCCTTTGAGCTAAAAGCTCTTTTACAAAAGGGAGGGGAAAGTACATGAGTAAGGGAGACAGTAGCAGCTAAATAGGCATTTTGTCAATACATCCAAGTGGAAGATAATGTAATCAGTAGCAAAGCATAACATGGGTAAAAGCATCACATAATCCAAAGCATGGTACACAGTACATGGGGATAAAGTTCACACAACAGCATAGATAATTAAAAGAGCACTAGTCCAATTGTGTACTAGCTAGAGTGATCAGAAGTTGTAGCTATACAGCGTTTTCGATACCTAAGGGTGTCCAAAGGAAGCAACATCCAAGGGAATAACTGTAGCAGGCAATCAGAATAAGGGGGGAAATCAAGATTAGGTGACAGAAGTGGAATCAGATAAGAGGACAGATGTGGAATTGGAGGTGGGCTCATCAAAGGTAGGTAGGGTGAGTGGGGGGGTAAATGGTAGGTAGGTGATGGTTCATTGGGGGGTGTAGGGAACAGGGCATACAAGGTAGGTAGGTAGGCAGGCAGGGGCAGAAGGAGAGCAGAAACCTTCAGAACCATTAGGAGAGTGCAAGATGGAAGGGGGAAGGTAAATGGTAGGTAGGTAATGATAGGTAGATAACCTGAAGGGACTGAGGGGAGGATTCTCTCACAACTTTTAATGTACTATTATGCAGCATTGTTTAATGCAATTACTTAGTCTAAATGTGTCTAGAAATGAATGAGTGACTATGTTAACTGATTTAAATGATTTTTAAAGTATAAGATACAGTAAAGTGAATAGATTTGGATACCAGGGGGTATCTGGTGGAAGGGGTCAGTGGGCTGACTGAGGTAGGTAGGTCTAGTAGTCACTGTACACCCTTAGGGTCAAAGTAATTGGATACCAGGGGGTATCTGGCAGAAGTCAACTGACTGCTCAGAGGTATAGCCCATTAGTTACTGATTGCCTTAGTTCTAAAATATAGTGTACATAGTAACTGGATACCAGGGAGGGTATCTGGCAAAAGGATTCAGAGGACTGACTTCTCGAAGGTGGACCCTGTAGTCACTGATTGCCTTGGTTCTAGACTACAGTAAACTTCGGGATGAAGGCCAAGGTGAATGCTTATCCTGGGAAAGTGTATATCTGGAGGGCTGGTGAGAGGTGCCTGCAGTCTCCTGAGGTAATTTTGAAGTGAATAGTGGGGTGGAGGTACCCTGCTGGGATACATAGCATATAAGGAAGTGATTGATGCACATGAATTGTTGTTTTTATTTGATTTTTAACTGTGCCATTCATGGCTGTATTTGCAAGAATTTCTCTAACATTTTCAGTAAACTTTTACCTTTTTGCTCTTCTACCCAAGTGTCAGACTCCTTACTTGCAGTACCATTAGCTCATATTCCTGAAGGCCTCAAGGTCAGTCCAGTGCAGATTTCCCAACTTTTGGAAGCTCTCAGCTACTCCAGTTGGGGAGGTAAGGTACTGTACTCAGATAGTACCCATTGGGAAAGGGTTGTCACAGGGGAAGGAACAAAGAATCCTTGATGTCACCTATCTCTCTGTGGAATGGTCCCGCTTGTGGCTAGAGGTTAATACAGTAATGGATGTGTCATCATAATTAACTATAACGAACATGACAGGTTTGAATTTCAGTAGAGCTACATGATCACTGAGTGCCTTAAAGTCACTTGACTAACCTGAACTTATGTAGGGCACAGCTAAAAAAATAGATAGGAACAGTGGTCTGCTAAAAACATGATGTCTTAGTTGAGTTACTCTGAGTAAACCAATTGTAGAATAAAAAACGATGTCCCATACTTTGTAATATGTTCACACTTACTTGTTAGGCATTCTTCACTTGTGGCACCAGGCACTCTTTCAACCATGAGCAAAACAGGCTCCTTGCATTCAACTGAATCAGATTATCTGGTCCCAGGTGCCTTCTGTCTCTCATTATGTCGTAGACTGTTCCTTGGGCCTTTGATGTGGAGCTTGCCTCAGCTGTTCAAAATGCAGAGAGCGAGCTGGGGGCGCCAGAGGACCTGACTATCTCAATTAGCAACTGGTACAGGAGCATAGCATCAGCAGCAGCTGGCTTCTGTATACTGTTTTGCCCATTTCCTCCCTCCCCCTCCTGTCAGGGTATAGCCAATACTGATCAGAAGTGGCTGGGGCAAAGTGCACACATCACATTCTAACCTGATCATTATGGATATGGGATCTGATATCTGTCATCTATGCTGAATACATCAGTCATCCTGCACTATGCCAGTTGCAGCCACTGTTCCTGAAATCAGCCATGCATTTCCATCCACAATGACATAATACATAATACATATACAATATAATACAGAGT
Source organism: Neoceratodus forsteri (assembly GCA_016271365.2). NCBI lineage: Eukaryota > Metazoa > Chordata > Ceratodontiformes > Ceratodontidae > Neoceratodus > Neoceratodus forsteri. Next base: position 588,218,392 of record CM028133.1, on the reverse strand, counting down.
GACACAATACAGGGGAAGCTAATGGAATCATTAATCAAAGAGGACCTCATGGACTACCTAAAGAGCAATGTGCTCCAGGACAATAAACAACATAGCTTCATGGTGGGAAAGTCTTATCACTGTCAGACTATCCTGATTTTTTTTTTTTTGACTGGGTGACCTTTCAAGTAGACAAGGACCATTCTATGGACCTGCTGTACTTTGAAGTCAGCAAGGCTTTTGATTTGGTACCACACAAAAGGTTGCTCAAAAAGATGGAAGATCTGGGTACAGCTAAAACCACACTGAATTGGGTTGGTAGCTGGCTAAAAGGAAGGCAGCAGAGACTGGTGCTCAATGGGGTTAAATCAGAGGAAAGGGAGGTTATGAGTGGGGCTACAGGGATCTGTCCTAGGTTTGATCCTCTTCAACATGTTCATTAGTGACATTGGTGATGGAGTCCAGGGCAGGCTGTGTCTCTTCGCAGATGACACAAAACTATGTGGAAGAGTGGATACTGATGAGGTAATAAGGGATATGCAGACAGACCTATGAAAACCAGAGGAGTGGTCAAAGGTCTAGCAGTTAAAATTCAATGCTGAAAAATGCAAGGAAATGTACCTCGGGAAAAGGAACCCCAAAATGGAGTACTCGATGGGTGAGGTGAGACTTACCACTACAGAAGACGAATGGGATCTAGGAGCTACCATCAGTAACCCTTAAATAAAAGAGCCAGTGCAATAAGGCCTACAGCAAGGCTAACAGGATGCTGGGCTGTATCAGGAGGGGTATTGATAGCAGAATAAAAGCTGTAATATCCCCTATACAGATCCCTGGCGAGGCCTCACCTGGAGTACTGCATCCAGTTCTGGAGTCATCACCTCAGAAATTACAAGGATAGGTTGGGAACAGTACAGTGCAGAGTAACAAAAATATTTCAGGGCCAGCAGGGCAGATCCTATGACAAATGTCTCAAGGCACTAAATATGTAGAGATGGCTTGAAGAAAAATGTTGAGGGCTAAATTCCTGCAAAACCAACAATTTTGCCATGCAAAATATTTTGCCAAATTCGAGCATTCCACAAAATGTGCAATTCCAAGGGAAATTCTGCCCATCCCTATCCCCGATTGATCCCCTTCTCCCAGTATATATTTTTTTAAAATATTCCCCGGTGGTCTAATGAATCCCCCTCCCTATCCCTGATACATCCTCTTCCCCAGTATGTTTTTTGTACATGTTACCTGATGGTCTAGTGGCCCCCCTCTCCCCTAAACCAGCAGCTAGTGTCCCACCCTACTCCCTCCCTCATCCCAAATCAGAGCAGGCCACTGACACAGCCCTCCACTCTCCTCCACATCCAGCAGCATGCTAGATATGAATGAATGAGCACATGCTATGCTGTGCACGTACTTATTCATTCATATAAAAAATAAATAACATTTTATCCCTGATGGCTAGCGCCCCCCCCCCAGCCCACACTTCACCAGTCAGTGCTTTTTTTATATATTATTCCCTGGTGGCCTAATGGCCCACTCTGCACCCCAACCGAGCAAGTACTGTCCCAGCCTGCTCCTCTCCCCATCCCAAAAGAGAGCGGCCCACTGGCTCCGCACTCCACTCTCCTCCATGGCCGGCAGCTCACTAGATATGAATGAATGAGCACATACAATGCTGTGCACATACTCATTTATTCATTCATTCATTCATATAAAAATAACTAAATTAACCCTGGTGGCTAGCGGTCCTTCCCCTTAACCCCATAACCTGTCTGCCCATTTTATTGTTTTAATATTATTCCTTGGTCTAGTGGCCACCCAAACCCAGTAGTGTTCCACCTCAGTCCTCACTCATCTCTGAAACAGAGGCCATGGGCCCATACTTCTGCTCTGCTCCACAGCTGGCAGCCCACTGATATATGATGAATGAGCGCATGCACAGCACAGCATGTGCTCATTCATTCATATGTCAGAGGCTGCCAGCCAAGGAGGAGAGTGGAAGGCTGAGCTGGTGGCCCTCTGTTTCAGGAGGGGTGGGGAGGGGTGGAGCACTACTTGCTGGGTTGGGGGACAGGGTTGGTCACTAGGCCACCAGGGAATAATATTAAAAAAAAAATGACAGACAGGTCATGGTGTTGGGAGGAGGGACCGCTAGCCATCAGGGTTAATTTAGTTGTTCTTTTATATGAATGAATGAGTGCTTGCACAGCACAATACAGACTCATTCATTCATATCAAGTGGGCTGGCAGCCATGGAGGAGAGCGGATGGCTGAGCTGGTGGCCCACTCTCTTTGGAAACCGGGATGATTGAGGGGGAGCAGGTTGGGACAGTACTTGCGGGTTGGGGTGCAGGGTGGGCCACTAAACCACCAGGAAATAATATATTAAGAAAAGCACCAACTGGATGGGTGATGGGTTGGGGAGAGGGACCACTAGCCGCCAGGAATAATTTTTTATTTATTTTTTATATGAATAAATGAGCACATGCACAGCACACACTCCTTCATTCATTCCAAGTGGGCTGCCAGCCATGGAGGAGAGCAGAGGGCTTTGCCAGTGCCCCCTGTTTTGGGATGGGGGAGTGGGGTGGGGACATTACCTGCTGGGATGGGTAGGTGGGGTGGGCCACTAGACCACCAGGATCTGGGCAAAATGTTGCATTTTATGGGTGAAATTCCAGCATTATTGGGCGGAACTTTGCATTTTGAGTGCACAAAATTAAGCTTTTTTTATGCAGAATTTTGCTTCTTTGAAAAATTTCATGAAGTGCACTAATTTCATGAAATTTTTCACAGAACAAAATTTGTCATCTTCTTCCATCTCTATAAATTTGTACTCACTGGAAACCAGAATGAAGAGGGGAAATATGATAGAGACCTTCAAGTTCCTTAAAGGAATCAACAAGGTAAACTATGGGAAATTATTTACCCTGAATACCAACTCGGTGTCACATGGTCATGAGTGGAAATTAACAGGAGGGAAGTTCAGGAGGGATGTGAGGAAGTACTTCTTTACAGGAAGGGTGGTGGAACCTTGTAACTGTCAGCTGAGGTGGTGGGTGCAAATACAGTCATGGGATTCAAGCAGGCATGGGATAAAAAGAAGGGAATAGTGGTCATTGGGGTGACAAGACCAAGGAGGAGAATGGGGGTAGGACAAGGAGTGTTTCTACCCTTGGGGAACAATAGGCTCCAGGGAAGATTCCAGGCATTATAGGGAATATGGGCAGACTAGATGGACCTATGGCCTTTGTTCTGCTGTCATCTATGTTGCTATGTTTTTAATACCCCTTGGTCACAAAGTGGCACTGGATGCTCACCCCAAGCCCTGCTACCCAGTTTGCAGTATACTCTAGGTCATCAGCATGTCATATAGACCTAGTTAGCATTCAACTATCAGGCAGCCCTTACTGCAGTCTGTTTTGAGGAACACATTTGGAGCAACACTATTTTGTTTCAACACTACATTTTCATTATCTTTCAGTGCCATACCTCATTTAACATGTCCTTCCTTTCTTTGATTCTCAGGATCAGTGGTGTGTGAGATATTTCAATAAATGAGCTTTTTTTGTTACTGGTATACCAGAAATTGTCCAACAGTAGGATATCAAACATGATCTTTGACCTCTGAAGTTGATTTCTATGGCAAGGTAAGAATTGCATAGTAGTTATTTTCAAAACTAAACAATATTTGGAAAAGTGGCTGCTGATAATAAGAAAATACTGTATGCTACAGTACAAACATAGGAAACAGGACATTTAATGAGCAAAGGTAGATTAGTAAGCCTTTAATATGCTTACTATTTCTCAATGGTTATAGCCTGTTATGCCACTTTCTGTAATGTGTATACCTAGGCAAACCTTATGTTTTGATTGTTTTAATAGATACCATCTCTTCTTGGAGGGAATTCTACTTTTCCACCACCAACGGCCCCTTCTGGTAGTTTTATATTGGTTACCTTTTAGCTGATTATTATGTCTACAAACTATGGTACATGCTGCTGCTAAAACAACATAAGCAAATACTGTATATTGTACCCATTCAGTTAGCACAGTATCAAAGGATCAGCAAACCCGAACAAGCATTCAGGTTCTCTAGTAACAGGAGGCAGCCTTTAGCCATGGTGCAGCAGTGTTTTTTGGTTGTTTAATTTCTCTATGGCCTACATGAATTACAGAAAAATCTGTTTGAAGCATTATTCAGCTGATGACTCTAGTGAAGCTCAACTTCCTTACGCCTGAGTGCTTTCTCATGTTACTGGAGTAACTGAATGTTCACTGTTTAGAAAATGGTTCTCTTTAGTCATTCATTATTAGTACAGATAAGACGGATGGGTGGAAAGACTCCTGGTTTCTTCAGATATTTATATCATTATTCAATTTTTGTTTAGTTACCGGCTTTGTTTTCTTTAAGACATGAACTTAATCTATTTTCTGCCAAAAGAAATGACCAAGAAAGAAGCAGACCTAGCAGAGCCCCAGTGTCAGCCATACCAAGGACAATAACAGAACTGTTCCAGGCTGACCAGTGGAAAGGTAAGGGGGAGGCTACAGGTGCAGCTCTTCTTGATGCCAGTAACTGCATGAAGGTCCCTGCACACATGTATAAACAATACACACAATTCAATAATTACTTCGGAAGTTCATTGCATAGAATAAGATTCCCATGCACCAGGTAACACATGAAAACCTACTTACGCATCACATTCCTGTCATCTGGAGTTAAAAAGGATGGATTGTAGTAAGGTCAAATAACTTGGGAAACAATGTACCAAGTCACTAAAGCAGCAGCTCATGGTATGGTAAAGCTTTTCTACATACTGTATTAGAGGTATGCAAATAATGAATCATATTTTCTGAATACCATGTATTATGCACTATTCATTATCTGAATCTGAATAATGAAGAGTGGCACCATTCACCCCTAACTATTGCAGAAATACCATGGTTTAAAAAAACCAAAGAAAAGAAAATGAAACAGCCGGCACTTTCCTCCCTAGCCCAGATCCATTAAAATATGCAAGCCCCACCCTTCACCCACAGTTAGAACACCAATCCCAACCTCACCTCCAGCGCCCACAATTTAAAATAAATTTATATTTTGGGGAAAAAAATCAGATGAATGACTGGCACAATCCCATTCAACTCCACCATCAGCCTGCATCTTTTATTGCTATAAAATAAGTAATCAGCTGGTCTTACTATGCAAGTAAGCACATGAGCGTTTTCATTATGAAGAATCTAGCCAGGTGTGGAGGAGGTTTGGCTCTATTGGCACTTTCTTTTGGGCTCACCTGCTTCAGAATTGGGTGCTGGCAGTGGGAGGAGGCCATGAGGGTGCTACTGCCAGGGTGAGGGGGGCATACCTGTTCTAAAGTGCTAAAAAAAAGTCACTGGCTGTTGAGGCAAGCAGATTGTGCTGGTCACCCATCACTGAAGTTTTTTCCCCAAAAATATAAATTTATTTCAAATTATGAGTGTTGCAGGAGGGTGGGATTGCAGTTCTAACTGGCGGGAGGGGCTTGTATATGTTAAAGGATCTGAGCTGGAGAAGATTGTGTGGGTTGTTTCAATTTCTTTTGGGAGAGCTTTGCCTGAGGTTCAGTGTGGGGGAATAACTCCTCCCAGATCGCAAATAAATTCCAGCCTCTCCCAGCAGCCCACACTTAGCATGTCTCAAACACACCTAAGCTGCTGCATGGTCTGTGTGGCTGTGCTCTCCTTCTCATTTGCTCTTTCCCCTTTTCCTGTGTTGTTCCTTTTGTCTCCCTGTACTTGCCTTTCTGCTGCTGCTTTTTGCTGCTGCTGCTGCTGCAACCCTTCCTCATTGGTTCCACCCCCTCACCCGCCCCACCTATTTTCTCCATGCTTCCCCTCTCTTTCTGTGCATCCCTCATTTGTTTTGCCTGTCCTTCTCCCTCCCTTAACCTGCTGTTTTTTTTCACTTCACCACCTCTGCAGAGTTTCGGTCAATGGTCCTCATCTGCCCATCCCCACACCCCTCCTTCCTCCTCCATCCTTTCATGTTCCTCCTCCCTTGGGTGTGCGCTCTTCATTGGTGTTGATTCGTGGTTTCTTTTGGGGGTTTTCTGTCTGTCTTACTCTGTCCTCAGAGTCATTTCTCTGCATTTTCAGAGCGATCTCCATTCTTCCAGGTTCAAGACGCATGCTGACATCAATGACTGGCTTAAAGGTTTAACTCCTGCTTTTCCATCAGTTTCTGCTGCCTTCTCTCTATATACTGTATTCTATTTTCTGCCTTTTTTCTGCTGTTCTGCTCTTCATCATCCTGCTGCTCAATTCTCCTGCAATCAGCCTCTGAGCCTAATAACTCAGGCCTCCAAATTCCAACTCTGCCTTTATTTCAACTCTAAAGCAGCAGTCTGTTGCCTCTCCTTCCTTAAACAACCCTCACCAGCAGCCTTACTGGACTCCATCTCTCTATCTCATACCTTTCAGAGGTGGAAAGTACACGTAGGGTTCAACATCATCCACCGGAGGTGGGAGTCTGCAACTTTCAATCCATCAGCAACTTATCGAACTCACATCTTACGCACTTGTCTAGCAGTTCTTCAACTAATATACGTGTATTAGGGCTTGACTTCATCTGCCAGAGAAGCTGTGAAGTGAATACATCCCCACTGGAGCTGTTTTGTCCACAACAGTGTTCAGTAACCAGCACTAGCTGCCTGGGGTTTGCTCGTCTTCTTGATACCAACAGTAGTAATGCTTCCCCACAAATCTTTTGAGAGGGTAAATTGTCCCCCTATTTTTCCAAGGTTTGTAAAACGCTTGAGTTCCTCCACTGGGGTTCATTCCTCTGAAGTGTAATACGAAGTGCCACATTGGCACTTTGGCCTTTACCACTCATACTGGCACTCCGTCCCCAGATCCCAAAGAAGGTCCTTTAGGGTCTCCTCAGACTTCTTCAAACAGTCACCTGTCTTGCAAAAGACCTTCAAAATCAAAATACTGCATAAAGGACTGGACTGTTTTCTGCCTTATGTCTGAATTGAAAATAAACTCGATATTTCACATTTAGCTTCAACCCACAAACAGGAACAGTCTGATTTATTCATAGCTGCTAAATCCCAGCATGCCAGGGATCCTGCACCTAGCCAGCTCATTCCCAGCCAGTTCCTGCTGCTTTATCCAAAATTTGAGAATTTATGACTCAGCTCGCAACATTTGAATCAGAGCTACAATCTTGTATCGCTTCCCTTGAAACTCGCCTTCCCTTGCAACCTCCTCCAGCCTCAGGCTTAGCAACACCTACTGTCCTCCTGTCCACTAACCATATCCAAGAGAATGCTGCTTTTACTAATGTTATACTGTCCATAAGAACTCCACCCACTTCAGATCTGCCAGCTTGACAGACTTCAGGAATTTTGTCACATTTATAACTCAGCAGACTCAAACATGACTTCTCTTCCTCGATATGCCAATCTCATCATGACTTAGCCTTTGCAACTGCTACCCAACCAACTTATACCACCCCTTGGAAGAAGTATTCCTTGTTTTATGACTCACAATCAAACCATAGGAGTTCCTTCTCTATCGATCATGTACTTGCATTCATAACCTACTGCCATCAAGCCTTGAAATTATCCCATGGGACCATAAAGCAATACTTATCTGGAATCCAATTCTTCTTATCTCAGTCAAATCCATTGCTGTCTTCAATTTTATCCCATGCCTCAGTCAAACTCCTCCTGCATGGAATTCAGAGAACATCATCCACAAAAGCTACTAAACAACTCCCTATCGATGGAGCCATATTCCAAAACTTGTTGGACTTGCTGTGTACTATTCCATTTGGCCCTACCATGAATATTATGGTCTCATCAGACATTTGTTTAGCTTTCTATGGTTTCCTGCATCCTGGGGAGTTTACCATATCATCAGCCTCCTCTGCTAAATTCCTTACAGTCACCAGTTTAAGAAAACAAGCAGATCATTGCATCCTGTTTCTTCTAACTTTAAAGACTGACAGACTGCACAAAACAGTTCAGATTATATGTCAATCGACTCATAATAATTGGTGTCCAATAGCTCTTTTTGATCAACTCATGCAATTCCATGTTTGCCATGATTCTTCTTAGCCTCTTCTGACTTCCAACAGTCACACAGCAATGACTACCAAATGGTTCATGGAGCATGTGAGAACTCTCATACAATAACTCGGACTTAATCCTTATGCTTTCTCAGGATGTTCCTTCCAGATCAGAGCAGCAGCATCATCAGCATCCAAAAACAACATTCCTGCTCATATCAGCTAGAGACTTGGAGAATGGACCTCTCCATGCTTCAAAACATACATCCCTTATCTGGAAGAAGAAATTAGACAAGCATTTAGGATTATCTCCTCCTTGTGTGCCCGGGGGATTGGTAGTTCAGTACCAGTGGTTCCTAACAGGTTTCCTCCACAAAGGTTTTTTTCTCTCCTGCTCACTACTGCTCACTCTCTGTGAGTTGGAGGAAGTAATATCACTGTTTGGGTCTTCTATTCTCTAATGGTGCCCGGCACCTCTACTGAGGGTGTAACTAGAGAAAGGCAAAAGTTTAAGTATACACTAGCACCATATACTATTCATCAAACATTAAATGGTAGGGTTTTGCCCAAGATTCAGTGTGCAGGAATAACTCCTCCCACAACTCATATAAATTCTAGCCTCTCCTAGTAGCCCATGCTTAGCATGTCTCTAACACCCTTTATCCTCCCCATCTCCACCTCTTTCAGCACTCTTCTCACACTTAGGGTTAGTCTTTCTATTCCCTAATGCTGCCTAGCACCTCTTCTGAGGGTGGGAATAGAAAAAGGCCAAAGTTTAGGTATATGCAAGCACTGTACACTATTCACATAATATTGAATCTTTTTTAAAACAGCCACTGAATACCAATACAAGTATGAATATGAATATGCATACCAAATACCAACTATCAAATACCCGAATATTTGGGGTCCTGAACAGAAGAAAAACTGAGACTAGTGATCTATAGACTCAGGCAACTAAGGAGGCTACAGACTGTGGAGAGGAAAGAAGGGAGTCAGAAGGGACATTGAGAAGTGACATTGAGGACAGTAACTGAGTTGAATGAGGGAGAACTGTCTGGATCAAGCACACAGGAGGAAAGCAACTGGACAGCTTCACAGAAGGCAAGACCACTAAAGAAGGAATAGGCACAGGTGACCGGGGGACCAAGGGAAGAAGGTTGTAAATGGAACACTTGGAGACATCAAACATGTATTGTGTGTTTAGACTGAGTCCAAAGAAGTAATTGAGTAATGACCTCCAGAAATTAGCCATGAGTGCTCCCCATGAAGCAGCAAACACCATTATCTAAGAAGTAGGAAGGGAAATCACCCATTCCAGGGAGGGAAGATGCAGGCAGCAGAACAGTAAGTAAACATAGTAGGAGATTCAGTCATAAGAGGAAGAGACAGGAGCTTGCACAGACACAGCAGGGGACACATGAAAGTTACAAGCCTCCTGGGTGCTAGATCATATAACATCCAGGTTAACGTGGACCAATTCATGGGGCTGTACAGTGGTGCCTATCCATGTGGGGACAAAGGACATCAGTAGAAGAGATCCACAATGGTTACATCACAACTTCATGGTCATTGCTGAGAAAGTGGTGCACTGTTCAGGGAAAATGATCATGAGTAAAATACTTCTGTTTCTTATACCATTGTGGAAAACCAGATGTAAGTGAGATCAGTAAACACATGGTTTCTAGTATGGTGCAGAGACGCAGATACAGATGAATTGGGGCAGCTCACAGGGAAGATGGGTGCTCTATGGAATTGATTGCATCCAAGCTGACAAGGAACATTAAATTTGGCAGGGCAACTGAATGGAACAATGAGCAATGCTATCTGGCAGCATTTCAAACTAAAAACAACTAGAAATAACTAGAGAATGTGCAGGGGATGAGAATGGGATGATCTAAACAGTAGAAAGAGGATCTCTCTGCAGTGACATGTTGGGATCAGCTGAAGGTAACAGATGGCTCCTGTTAACAAGAGGGAAAAGGAACTAAATTAATGTATGTTGAATAATGATCACAGTCTTGGCAATAAACTGGAGGAGTTAGAGGGGTGTATGAATAGTAAAGATTATGATCTGTTGGGCATTGTGGGCATTATGGAGACAGATGAGAACAATGGCACTGAGAGGGGCATAAACATAATTGGGTACATGTGGCATAGGAAGGATAGGGTGGGCAAAAGGGGAGGCAGTTTGTTATTTTTATAAGGGAGAATATAGCAGCTGTAAGGTTCTGAGAGGAGGATGCTGGGGTAGAGGACATGAGGGTAAAGATAGGAAAGGGACGAAATGAAGTGCTTACTGTGATGCTTTACAGACTGCCCTGTAACAGTAAGAGTATGACAGTGTTGCACAACACAATGCATCAGATATTAATGAGAGGCTTTAATCTTCTGAGGATATGTTAGCATATTGAAGTGCTATTGATGGTAATGAGAAAAATTCTTGCACATGGTAAATGACTATTACTGAACCAATAAGGGGAGAGGCAATCTTGAATATGATGTTAATTAACAGAGAGTACTGAGTTAAGGGTCTAGCAGTAAGTTGTAATCTAGGGGTAAGTGATCATGCCGTGATAAGCTTCATGGTAAATAAGGTTATGTCAGGAGGAGTAAGTGGAATGTAAACATGGAATTTCAGGTGGGGAGATTACATGGAACTAATCAGATTGCTTTGAAATTTAAACTGCTAAATGGAATATAAAGATAAAAATAATTTGAAAAAGTGGGTTGGATTTAAACAGACTGTTTATAAGATACAGTATTAATGGTTCCAAAGTGAAAAAAGGTAGGATAGCAAAGAGTAAACTACTGAGACCAGCCATTGATGTACTGAGGGTGATCATGAGAAGAGGGCAGAATACAAAAGAAGATCAGGTTAGTTGATTATTGAACAAGCAGATGTCTAAAGTCCTTCAAGACAATTGCAAAAGAATAGCAAAGAAGCTAAGGCTAAGGCTAAGATGGAACTCAGTGTAGTAATGGAAGATGGGAGGAACCTTAACTCATGGTTGAAGAACTGGTGCTGTGAGGAAGGGTTTGGATTCATTGGGTGACTGGGAACCCACCTGGAGGGATGGAGGTTTGTTCAAGCCTGCCGGCCTGCATCCATCCTGGAGGGGAATCCAAGCACTCAATGATAAGTTTAAATGCTACATTGACAAGCATTTAAACTAGCAAAGGGGGGTGGAAGGCCAGCAAGGAGGGTACCTACTTGCTCACCCCCCCACAGCTAGCAGTGAAACCAGTGAACCAGAGGAGTGGCTATCTCTGCAAAGCAGTGTGCAAAAGATGGAGATTAGTGCCCAAGAGGTGGATAAGCAGAAAAGGGGCAAAATTCAGCAGAAGGGCAGACAGCAAGGAGAACCAGGGATAAATGACACCCAAGGAAGGGGCTGGAGTAGAACAGTGAAACAGTCTAGGGAGGTCAAATCATGGAAAGCCATGTGTGCAAATGCCAGGAGCCTTAGCAACAAGATGGAAGATCTGGAGGCTGTCATGGTGCAGTCAGACTGGACATTGTGGCCATCACTGAAACCTGGTGTAATGATAACCACGACTTGGGAGATGGCCATACCTGGCTACAACATATTCAGAAGAGACAGAGCAGGCAGGAAGGAGGAGGAGTGGCACTGTATGTGAAAAATGACATAAGGGCCACAGAGATCCAGGAGGAACAAAATGGGGGAGAGATACTGTGGGTTAAGCTGGAAAGGAAAATGTGGACAGCCATCTGCACAGGTGTGGTCTATAGACCACCAGCCCAGGAGGAAGAAACAGATAGGGAGCTGATGCTAGCCATCCAAAGGATGACAGACAAGGATGAGGTAGTACTGGTTGGAGACTTCAATATTCCAGACGTGGACTAGAGCATCCCAGCAGCAGCATCAACTAGCAACAGATTTATCCTGGACTCCCTTCAGGGTGCCTTCCTCAAGCAACTGGTCATGGAACCAACTCGGCAGAAGGCAAAACTGGACCTTGTGCTCACAAACAGGGACAGTGTGATGGGGGTAACAGTGGGGGAGCACCCGGGAAACAGTGACCACCAGTCATTGTGGTTTGAAATCACAGAAAGAGCAGAACCAAACCACACAAAACATGTATCCTGGATTTTAGGGGGCAGACTTTGGGAAAATGGGAGATACTTGAAAGAGGCATTAAGGGAATGGGACAGGAATCAGGGGTTGAGGAACAGGGGCAGTATTTAAAATGGGGATTACAAGAACAACAGAATTATGCATTAAGCAGGTTAGCAAGAGGAAAAGGAAGAGGAGACCATTATGGTTTTCCAAAGAGGTAGAAAAGAAAGTGAAAGCCAAAAGATTGCATTCAGGCAATACAAAAGACACAGGCAGAAGGGATAGGGAGAAGTACCAGGAGAAGCAAAGGAGGCAGGGAGGTCAGTAGGGGAAGCCAAAGCTCAGACAGAAGAGCACATTGCAAAATCAGTGGGTAGAGGGACAAACCTTTACATGTACATAAGTGAAAAAGAAAGACAAAGGAGGGATTGTGAGGACTGAAAGGGGGAGGATGGGGGCATGTGGAGGATGACAACAGTAAAGCTGACATATTGAACAAGTATTTCTGCTCAGTCTTTACTGAGGAAGAGGAGGGTAATGGGTCTGAAGGAGTACAAGGGTGAGAATGGTGCAGAAATGGACACAAGTCCTTTACACTAGAAAGGGTCCTGAAGGAACTGGAAGTAATAAGAGTTGATAAAGCAATGGGGCCAGATGGGGTGCAACTAGGGTCCTTAAAGAACTAAGAGAGGTGGTGGCTGAACCTCTGACTATCCTGTTTAGCTGATCACTGGAAACAGGGAGGTACCCAAAGACTGGAGGACAGCAGATGTAGTCGCTTTATACAAAAGTGGGAACAAAGAGGAAGCGGGAACTACAGACCAGTCAGCCTCACCTCGGTAGTGGGGAAGATCATGGAAGCACTACTGAAGGAGAGATTGGTGAAACATCTGGTTGTCAATAGACTACAGGACCCAAGGCAGCATGGTTTCACCAGGGGGAGGTCATGTCAGATCAACCTCGTTGAATTTTTTGACTGGGTGACTAGGGAGGTGGATCGGGAAGGGCGGTGGACGTGGCCTATCTGGACTTCAGCAAGGCCTTTGACACTGTGCCACATAGAAGACTATTACACAAACTGGGGAATATGGGTGTGGGCAGGACAGTAGTGTGGTGGTAGGTAACTGGCTGGGTGGCAGGACACAGAGGGTGGTGGTAAATGGCTGTCACTCCACAGAGGGAAGAGTGACCAGTGGGGTACCACAGGGATCAGTGCTGGGACCGTCCTATTCAACATCTTCATCAGTGACATTGCGCAGGACCTAGAAGGCAGAATTTCACTGTTCGCTGATGACACAAAGCTCTGTAACAGAGTAGATACACCAGAGGGTGTAGACAGAATGAGAAGCGACCTGCAGAAACTTAAAGAATGGTCAGGGTTTGGCAGTTGAAATTCAATGCAAAGAAGTGCAAGACAATGCATATGGGGCACAAAAACCCTGGCACGATATATCAGTTGGGGTGAGGATATAGTATGCACCAAGCAGGAAAGGGATCTTGGGGTTATCATCTCTGATGACCCCAAGGTAGGGAAACAGTGTGACAAGGCAGCAGGTAAAGCAAATAGGAAGTTGGATGTATAGGCAGGGGCATCACCAGCAGGAAAAGGTAGGTCATAATTCGCTATACAAGACACTAGTGAGGCCCCACCTGAGTACAGTGTACAGTTCTGGAGACCATACCTACGTAAGGACATAGACAGGGTAGAGAAGGTTCAGAGGAGGAAACAAAGATGGTGCATGGATTGCATCACAAGTCCTATGAAGACAGGTTGAAGGAACGAACATGTACTCCTGGAGGAGAGGAGGGAGAGGGATATGATAGAGACATACAAGTATCTTATAGGAGGAACAGGGTGCAGGAAAACACTAATTTTAAGCGAAAAATATGTTCCAGGACTAGAGGGCATGGGATGAAGTTGGAGGGAGGACGATTCAGAGGAAACATGAGAAAGAATTTCTTCACAGAATGGGTGGTGGACAAGTGGAACGCCCTGCCAGAGGAAGTGGTGGGGGCTGAAACAATCACGGGATTTAAGAATGCATGGGATAGACATAAAGGAATTCTGGAGGTCAGGGGTAAGGGGTAACAGACTTCTAGGAAAACAAACTGAACTTACAGGCTCAAATGGGCAGACTGGGCGGGCCATAGGCCCTTGTCTGCCGACACTGTCTATGTATCTATGTATTCATTTATATAAAGAATACAATGAAAAAGGAAGAGGGTAGAACCACTAAGAGTATAAGACGGGACTGTGCTGTTAAGGAAGCTAGGGGAAGTGGTAGGTGGACTTAACACACGTTTCACATCAGCATTCAATAGTGAGAAGGAGGACTTGGAAGAGGCAAAATGTGAGAGCAAGTTAGAGTTTGGGGATGTGTTTATGAAGCTGAGATTGTTATTAATGAGCAGTAGGCTAAAAAAAATTACAGAAGAGGAATGTGAAGTAAATCGCATGTGAATGTAAGTATTAAAGTGCAAAATTTTGAGTTTAACATAGAAGTGAAGGTTGAACCCTAACTATAGGCGTGCGACCACACCCCTATACTATATATCATACACACACACATATATATATATATGTATGTGTACATCCATCCATCTATCTATCTATCTATCTATCTATCTATCTATCTATCTATCTATCTATCTATATAGTGAAGCCCACCAGGATGAAGCGCAGTGTCACAGGTTTCCTGCATGATAAAAGGGATTAACTCCAATTGAAATTGCATTGTTTCCTGCCAAAACCCTACTGTAGTCTAGTTAGGGTTGTATGGCCAGTTCTATGTTAAACCCAGAATCTGCACTTTAATAACTTTGCAACCATTCATCCAATTTGCCTGAAAGTTTGTATGTGCTGTCTGGTGCCATAAATCTCTGGGTCTAAGTTTTGTTCTGGTCGGATGTGGGGTTGCAGAGCTGTGGAGTGCCCAAAAATGTGAAAAAAATCCTCACTATTTGGAAAATTCTTTGCTCTGGGCTACAGCCCAAATGGTTTGTGGTCTGGTCTGAAATTTTCAGGGTATATGGAGTCTGGGTCACCAATGTGCATTTTGAAGGTTTGGTGAAAAAATATTAATCCATTCAAAAGTTATTAAACTTTAAAGTTTCCCATTATAGTCTATGGGAAAAAATATATGTCCACCTCAAAAACACTTTTTGCTTTTGTGAAAGCACTTTTGACTGCTGCAAATGCATTGTGCACTTTCATACTGCTGCCGTCTTGTTTTCAGTTAACGACAGCAAAAGAAAGCTGTAATTCAAGAAATGCTTCCCCTTGGTAAACGCCAACAGTTGTATTTACCTAATCAGGGCCCATGAAACACTATCCTGACATTATTTTTTTTGAAATAGTGGATGGAAATAGGTTTTTGGCATCTCAGCCATTGGTACTTCTGCAATTTGTTCACTTCTTTTGTGAAACTGTTGCAAATTGCAGCAATTTTCGTGCAACTAACAGCGCTGTTGCACTAAAACTATCTCAAATTGCGGCACTGTTTCATAAAAATTGCTGCAATTTGTGGCAATATTTCAATGGGAAGAACCTACTGAGATCAGTAAAACAGTCCAAAACCTTTTCTGGCCACTTTTTTTGGGCCAAATAAGGTCAGATTCATGTTCTTCAGCCCCCATTTAGGTAGGTTCCACCAAGCAGCATAGATAGGAATTCTGTTGATCGGCATTACAGTGACAGCACAATGCTGACAGCCAGCATTGTGCTGTTAGTGCAAACAAGTGTTTTTTGCAAGGGGCTTCATCCCTGCACTCCCTATGTGTGGGGCTCTGCCCACTGCACTCCCCGCACTATTGATTGCCAACTCTAAGTTGGAGTTGTTTCGGGGAGAGGGCAAACTCCCCAGAGACAGCAGTGTCAGAAAACCTGCAGACCATCACAGTGAACAGCCATTTCTGTTGCTGTGATGGTCTTTGCTGTCTTTCCGTCACTGCGGCAATGGTATATGGTTTAGGTAAACACCTACTGATATTTACCTAATAAAAGGAGTTTATCTCCTTTTAATGCCTTTAAGGGGGCAGAGGCATGTTTTATTTAATAAAAAAAATTTCTGTCAACATTGGGGTGCCCAATTCCTGTGTCAACAGTAGAAATATCCCCCCAACCCCCACTAGTGTGGGACACTGGGTAGCCCACTCCCAGTGTTACAAAATATTTTTTTAAATGTTTCTGCTGACATTGGGGTGCTCAATCCCCATATCGGCAGTGGAGATCTACACATCCTCACCATCCAGCCACTGTGGTACACTAAGGAGCCCACTCCAAGTGTACCAAAATATTTAAATTCCCCCTTTTTTTCCCAACATTGGGGTGTACAATCCCCATGTTGGCACTACTCCTGACAGTGTGGAATACTGGGTAGCCCACTCCCTGTGTCCCCAGTTATGAGTTGAACTCCCTAGTACAGTGGGACACTGGGGAGCACACCCCCTGTGTCCAAATATATATTTTTTTACCTGTCAAAAAAGAAAACAGGCCCCCGACATCTTTTTTGTTAAAATGACCTGTAAAGAAGAAAACGGTCCCTCGTCATCTCCCCCACCTCCTTCCCATCCAGGCCCTCCCACTGAGCAACCCACCTCCCCATACATACACTCTTGCCCTATACTTACAACTGGAGGCCATCGGCTGCCATCTTCTGTTGACCGGGAAACATCTGCACTCTTCAAAGCTGAACCGCAAACTGAAGAATCAATGTAAGTGCTGCATAATGGCTGTCAATGGCGTTTTGAACTTATATTGATATCTCAGCCATTTTGGGGATTTTAACACCAAATTTTCATCATGGCCTTTTTGGGACCACATCTTATGAACACTGTCACTGTTGTTTCGTTAATTGGCCCTAAAAGGTGATTTCACATTCACTATGAGGAATCACCTTTCAGGATTGATTAATGAAATGACAGTGCCAGAGTTCATGAGGTGGAGTCCCAAATGTCCATGTTGAAAATTTGGTGCAAAAATACCAAACAATGCCCAATTTATGAGCAGTCATTTAAAATTTCCTATGCACACTCATAACTGTGCCAGTTTTTAATATTTCCACTCCAAATTTTCAACACTGCTATTTGTTCACACCACCTCATGAACAGGATAGCTGTCATTTTTCACATCCTGCCTGAAATGTAATCTTGCTACTGTGGCACCGAATTGTACATTTGTTGCAAGAAATCACCTTTTGGAAATGATTAATGGAATAACAGTGGTGTTGTTCATGAGGAGGGGTCCCCAAAAAACCATGTTGAAAATTTGGTGACAAAATTCCTAAAAATGACCGAGTTACATGCGTTCATTGAATTTATTCTACGCACGCGCATAACTTTGCTACTGTTCGATCTTTTGATGCCAAATTTTCAACATAGCCATTTTTTCATACTGCCTCATGAACAGTACAACTGACATATTTTACATCCTGCCCAAAATGCGTTTTTGTACCTGTGGCACAGAATGGCGTTGCAGTTACGCATAATTACATTTTGTCTTGCATTTCACAATTTCTCTTCACCGGGGTACATGAGGTGAGGTAATAAGATGGTTATGCTGACAATTTGGTCACTGTTGTTTGACACATTCAAGCTCCACACCTACATACATATGCGCATCTATGGGGGAGTGCAGGGTCACAGTAAAATAAGGATACTATTATACTATCTCAAGAAGAAGGGAAATTCATTGTGAAACACTCCTTTAATGCATCAGTTAGGAATTCTATTACAATGACAAAAGTCTGAAATTTGTTGCTAGGGTTACCAATCCTACCACCCCACCCCACCACCCTTCACACACCAACAGGCATTGGGGTGTGTCTTGGGTCATCGGGCTAACTCTCACCCCATTCTCCTATACTGTACCACTTCAGCTTGTTTACA
Organism: Neoceratodus forsteri; assembly: GCA_016271365.2. Lineage (NCBI taxonomy): Eukaryota > Metazoa > Chordata > Ceratodontiformes > Ceratodontidae > Neoceratodus > Neoceratodus forsteri. Next base: position 588,200,395 of record CM028133.1, on the reverse strand, counting down.
TATGGAATGGGGTGAGAATTAGGCCTGATGACCCCAAGGCACACCCCAGCACCTGTTGGTGTGTGAGGGTGGTAGGGTTGATAACCCTAGCACCACATTTCCAGATTTTGTTGCCGTAATAGAAACCTCTAACTGATGCATTAATGGAGTTTTTTTCAATGAAAAAAAAAATATATGTATATATTATGTACATTTATAAAATGGGTTTGAAAAAATTAGCTAATCAATTGGTGAAAGACCATCAGGTGACCATGCGTATATCAGAGCACGACCCACACACTTGCACTTTTACCCCCCTCCAAAACAATTTTGACATTTTTATACGATAGATAAACCACTCTGTGGTGTGCGGTCGCGCTCTGATATACGCATGCCTTGGGCGGTTGACGCATACCAAGGGGTGCGTATATCAGAGCGCAACTGCACACCTCAGAGTGGTTTATCTATTACATATATTATGTATGTGTATATATATATATATATATGTATATATATACACACATACTGCAACAGATGTTGTTAATGCTCCAGTTAGAGTCAAAGCAACAAAAGTTGGGAAACGAGGCATTAGGGTTTCCAACTGTAACACCACACATGCCTAAACCAGGCAGGACGGCAGGTGTCGGGTGTGCCTTGAACTTCTCAAGCCTAACACTCACCCCATTCCATCTGTAAATAAGGTCTGATGTGTAGACTTTATGAGAATGGGGTGAGTATTATACATGAGAAGTCCAAGACACACCCCACACCTGCTCTCCTGCCTGGTTTTGAAGGGTGCAGTGTTAGGATTGGAAACCCTAACACTTCATTTCACAGCTTTTGTCACTTTGACCCTAACTGGAGAATTAATAAAGTGTTTTGCAACCTTTTCTCTTACTTTTTGAGCTAGTATAATAGTATCCTTACTTTACTGTGGGAAGCACCTGCGCTCCCATCCCTCTGTAGATGCACATATGTATGTAGTAGAGCCCTGTGCTTCCATTTGTAGAACAACAGTGACCAGATTGTCAGCATCCCACCTTATCTACCCAGTACAGAAAATTTCTTCTGTACAACTGCAATGGCATTCCACGCCACAGGTGTGAAAACACATTTTGGAACGGATTTGAAAAATGACAGCTATGACATTCATGAGGTGGGGTAATAAGAAGGTTGTGTTGAAAATCTCGGGTCAAAATATTTAAAATTTCCAAAGTTACAAGTGTGTGTAGCGAAATTGCAACAGATGGTCATAACTTTTTCATTTTTTTCATATTTTGCCCCAAATTTTCAACATAGCCTTCTTATGACCTCACCTCATGAACAAGGGCAGAAACAATTTCCAAATCCTGCCTGAAAGGTGAATTTGCCAAGCAACTGTGAAATCACCTTTCAGGTGGGAGTTGCTTAATGACAGTTGCAGTTTCATGAGATGAGTCCCCAAAAGGTTATGTTGAAAATTTGAGGTCAAAATCTCAAAAAATGCCAAAGTTATGCATAAAAGTTGAAACCCCCATTGAAATACATTTAACCACATTTACCTTTGTTTCTTACATTGCAGTCGCCAGTTCCAGCAGCAAGATGTGTCTTTGATCGGAGAGTGGGTTTTGAACCCGTGACCTTTTCAGGTGACTGAGGGTGTGTAGTGGTGTACTGGTGGGTGTGGGGTGGTGAGTGCTGAGTGGGGGGTGGGGGTTGGGGGGACTGATTGGTGAGAGACAGTTTTCTTTTTTTACAGGTACCAAAATAAACCCATTGAGGGATGTTTTTCTTCATTTCAGGTTTTTGTCTTCAATGGGAGGGTGGCGGTTGCCATTAGACACCAGAAAATATCAAAGTGGCCAACAGGAACTGTGATTGGTGGGTGGGGGGTGTCACTAGACACCAGGGAAATGAAGAACAGTGATCAGAGGGTGGGGAGTGCCACTAGACACCAGGGAATTAAAAAGAATAATGGGGGTGGTGATCAGAGGGTGGGGGTATCATTAGACAGTAGGAATATCGATTTTGTTTTTAGTTTTCAAAGGTCACATTTCCTAAATACAGCATACAGTATAAAAACAATTTCATGTCTGCTCGTGCTTCACATTCGATGGCATGACAGCTACACAGAGCACTGCTGTGTTGTGTCCAAGCACACAGAACATCTAATTTGAAGACCAGCACACAGCGCTGCAAATAGGGAGACTAATACACTGACCTGAAAACTGGGAGACAAGCACACAACACTGTGATCCTGGATTCAGGCATGACGCACTGCACATTGGGAGACCAGTACACAGCACTGCAAACTGGGAGACCACCACTTAGCACCAAAAACTGGGAGACCAGCATCCAGTGCTGCAAACTGGAGATCCATACACTGTACTGCTAAGAGGGAGACCAGCATGCAGTGCAGCAAGCCAGAGATTCATACACTGCTCTACCAACTGGAAGATCAGCACACGTCACTGCAGACTGGGAGACCTGCACACTACACTGCTAACTGAAAGACCAGCACATGGCACTGGAAACTAGGAGACCCATACACTGCACTGATAACTAGGAGACTAGCACAAAGCACTGCAAACTGGGGAACTGGGAGAAAATGTCAAAGTGCAAAATCCACATTGCAAAAGCTTTAGTCTTCCTAACTAAATCAGTTTATTATCTGATCTGTCCTTTCTCCAGGACACAAAATAAATGCAGCCCCATCTTAACTGACTTATTCTTGGAGTGTAGAATTAACCTATAAGGTTAGGTTTGTGTTTCAGAGGGTAGCCACCCTCATGTGTCTACAGCCCTGCTCACCTGACTGAATGAGTTTTGGAAACACTGTGCAGAACTAAGTGGAATAAAGAGTAATGAATAATCACACAGTAAAATAAATTTTTACATTTACATTCTATGAACTGTCATAATTCAGTTGAACAAATCTGTCAGACAAGACCACACTAGCAGAAGCAAGGGGCTCGAAACAGTAGGGCTGGATGTTGCTGGATTCATGGCAAAACAGAGCATCCAGCTCACAAGTCTTCTCATCCAATGACATTATTTTTATTGTAAATATATACAAAAATATGTAAATATAAGTAATGACTGTAATGATAGCGTGAATCATTGCAGCTCACAGCCTGGGGTCAGACACAAAGCCATCAAATTACATAATCACGTCACACGCACTGAGGTTGTTCTAGTGGACAGCACAGAGCTAAATAGGAGTGTTGAGCTCAGCGCAATATCAAACTAAATGTTTATTTCAAAAAAAAAACTTGGGTACCACTTTGGAATACAAATACAATGAGAACAGATGAATTGGCATCACAGTAAGACTGCAAACCAGGATTTCTTTTGCACATGATCTTTAAATCCTTTTTCACTAGACAATTTCATTTTTTGGGAGGAACATAGCGAGTGGTGAAAAAGGAGTTAATTAGTTGTAAAAAAATTCCGAGGCCATGGGAGCTGTAACAAAATACTAAATGAAGCTCATCAACTCTTGGTGAGCAAGATACATGTTTGGATGTCTGTAAAAGACATCCCTGGACAGTGCTATGACAGTTTGTTTTGTGAAAAAAACAGAAAACAAGATGGTGGCTCATGAAAAAGGATTTATTTCTGGCAAAAGAGGATTGGTCCCTCATGAAACATAGAGAAACATAGACGTTGATGGCAGATAAGGACTGCAAGGCCCATCCAGTCTGCCCATTTTTTCTACCGTATGAATGTGCCATAGGCTTGTACTCTGTTAATGGCCTATCTATTCATACTCAACTGTATTGCTCCCTTATGCCTATCCCATTCCTTTTTGAAGCCTTGCACTATATTCATATCCACCACTTCCTGAGAGAGGCCATTCTATTTATCCACCACCCTTTCTGTGAAAAAGAACTTCCTCATATTACCCCTTAATCGGCCTTCCTCTAATCTCATGTTGTGTCCTCTTGTCCTGCTATTTTTCTAATATATTGAAACATGTTAGACTCTTTCACCTTGTTAATGCCCTTAAGATGTTTGAATGTTTTGATCATATCAGCTCTCTCCCTCCTTTGCTCTAGAGTATACATATTGAGCTCCATTAATCTGTTCTCATATGTTTTCTGATACAGTCCCTACACTATTTTGGTTGTCCTTCTCTGGACTGCCTCCATTTTGTTAATCTCCTTGGGCAGGTGCGGATTCCAGTACTGCATGCAGTACTCCAGATGGGGCCTAACCAGTGTCTTGTAAAGAGGGATTATTACCTCCCTTACGACTTGCGATACCCCTACTGATACACTCCAACATCCCTCTAGCCTTACCTACTGCTTTAGTGGTGTGCTTGGATGATTTCAGGTCATCTGTGATGCTGAGGCCCAAGTTTCTTTCTTCCCTTGTGATTGCCAGCAACTCCCCTCCCAATCTATAGGTGGCTTCAGGGTTTCTCTTCCCTATGTGCATGATCTTGCACTTCTTTGCATTAAACCCCATTTGCCATTCTTCTGACCATTTTGCCAGTTTATCCAGATCTCTTCTCATTCTGCCCACCCCATTGGGATCATCTACTCTGTTGCAGATCTTGGTGTCATCTGCAAACAAACAAACCTTACCCTCTAGTCCATCTGCAATGTCACTGATGAAGATATTGAAGAGGACTGGCCCCAGGACTGATCCCTGAGGTACCCCACTTGTGACTTGCATCTCTTCTGACTGTATACCATTTACCACCACTTTCTGTTTTCTGCCCGCCAACTAGTTTGCCATCCAGTTGACCAACTTCTGACCCACCCTGAGCCTACCCAGCTTATTAATCAATCTTCTATGTGGAACAGTATCAAAGGCTTTGCTGAAGTCAAGGTAGGCAACATCAACTGCTCCCCCTTGGTCCACCACTCTGGCTACTCAGTCAAAGAAATCTATGAGATTAGTTTAACAGGACCTTCCTCTTGTAAACTCATGCTCTCTTGGATCCTGTGCTTCTATGGATTCCAGGTGTTGCACTACCCTTTCCTTAAGGAGTGCATCCATAATCTTGCCCACTACTGAGGTAGGACTGACTGGTCTGTAGTTCCTTGTCTCCTCCCTACTACCACTCTTGTGGAGTGGGATCACATGAGTCCTTCTCCAGTCTTCTGGGACCTCTCCTGTGCTCAGAGACTAACTAAACAGTTCTGATAATGGCTCTGCTAGTTCCACCCTTAGTTCCTTTAGTACCGTGGGATGTATGCCATCAGGTCCCATTGCCTTGTCCACCTTGAACTTAGCGAGCTCTTGTAGGACTCTTTCTTTTGTGAAGGGACTAGTGCATGCCTCCCTCTACCTTGTGTCCATAGTGCTGAGCTGTGAACCCTGCTCTACCTTCTCTTCAGTAAATACTGAGCAGAAGTATCTATTGAAGATAGATGTTCTTCCTTGGTCCTTCTCCACGCACTCCCCCTTATCCCCTTTGATCTTAGCAATACCCCCTCTGGACTTTCTCCTTTCACTAATGTAACTATAGAAAAAGATTCCTTTTTCATGAGGCAAAATTCTTTGTCAAACTTTATACCTCTATCCTAGAGAGTGCTCATCCCATTGAAAACAATGGGAACTTAAAAACTGAATAACTTTGGAACAGATTAATATTTTTTCACCGAACACATGCATGGCTGTTCTGTTACCCAAGCTGCTTCTACCACAAAAAAATTCACACCAAAATTTCATACCATCTGGGCCCAAGACGATGAGGAAAAAAACTTCAAAAAGTGGTGACTTTTGAGCCAGCCTGGTGAGGCTGAGTGTTGAAGCATCTCTGCCTTACCTAGCACTACACGGTGGGGGGGGAGGCTGGAGCAAGTTTGTCCTCTCCAAGGGGTGGGAGGTCACCCTCCTATAGTCCCGCCATCACCTGGTGGAGGTCTGGTGGTGGCATAGGCTGGTATGGGTGATTGGTAGGGTGGGGCATTCTGCAGTGTGTGGTGTGCGTGTGCCTCCACACATGCACTCTCGCACTAGGGACACATGGGTCAGCAGGCATAAAATAGGGGAAAAAATGAATACATAATAAAACAACGTGGTGACTTTTAAGGGTTTTGCACTATCCGATCTCAGAATCCACTTCCAAGTGGAACAAAATTTGCCACATCAAGAGATCTGTCCCCCACCCCCACCCGGACAGTAAATTCCAAATTTTGTGCAAATCCATTGACTTGTTGCAAAGTTATGAATGTGCAAAATTTGAGGTCCAACATTAAACATGCTACTCAGCCCTAACTATAGTGATGCTATTGCATGGATGGGATGTTTTCCCCATAGAAAAGGCATTCATTTATTTCTCTGTATACAATCAAACTATTTACCTGCACTAATCAATCAATTACAGCTATATACCTACACTAATCAAACAATTAAAAGTATATATCTGCACTAATAAACATACATAGCTGCACTACCTTAAAGCCTATGGGATACCACTAATAACACAAGTAACACAGCATTAGGAAGCTAACCAAACCAATTAACAAGCTGCAAAAGAACCTGGAAAAAAATACACTTACACAAAACCCACCAAAACCCATAAATCTACCCAACTCCTACCTGCACTCACTACACACCACTCTCTTCTTGCTGCAAGAGATTTTCAGGTGCCATAATGTGATTTCAAATACTATCTCCATATAACCATCCTATTATATTAAATTGAACAAACAATGGGTAGGGTGAAACACTCAGAAGTATACCCATCTCAGGGGCTAATTAGGGTTCGTAGGGCCTGTGTATGAAACTCCCAAACAAAGTTAAGGTCCCACAACAAAACCAGCATGCAGACTATGGGACACAGACTCAGGAGCCCTTTGGTAAAACTGCACGGCATGTCCAACCAGGCCACAGTCTTGTCCAATATTAGGGTATGACTGGTCAAAATGGTTGAAAGGTGTACTTTCAAAGACGAGCACCGGATGCCTGAATCTAATAAGGATAGGAGGTAGTCCATGACAGATTGTACTGAATGTGAAAATAGGTCCAGTGAGCAAGAGGCAAAAGAAATACTGAAACATTTCCATTTTGAAGAGTAAGTGGGACAGGTGAATGACTTATGAGAACATTGGAAACAACACAGGAGTCCCCTAAGCAAGACAATTCTACATTCTCAGTAGGAAGGCCTGAAGCTGCAGGGACTGAAGGTCTGGGTACAACAGACTGCTGTTGTCCAGCAGAAGCAGACCCACTCACAGAGAGAGCACTAAGCAGGCCAGGCATTCCACTACAAACTGGCAGAGCAGAGGCCCGAAGGGGGCCACAAGTATCAGTGTGTCCCTAACTGTCCAGTGGTTGACTAACACCCACTAAATCAAAGGAACTGAGGAAAAGATAGCCAACTCAGTTAAGAAGGGGGATAAAACCTTTTATAGGTACATCAGCAAGCGTAGAAAGACAAAGGGAGGGATAGTGAGGCTGAATAGAATGAACGGTGGGTGGGCAGAGGGGGACAGTGAAAAAGCAGGAATACTGAACGAATATTTCTGCTCAGTATTCACAAAAGAGGAGGGGGAAGTGCCTAATCCAATTAACAGAAGCAGTCTTGATAGGGGGTCGATCCCAGTCCTTTCACAGAAGAAAGGGTTCTGCAAGAACTCCTAAAACTGAAGGTGGACAAAGCAATGGGTCCTGATGGAATTCACCCCAGAATTCTAAAAGAATTAAGGGAGGAACTAGTGAAACCACTGGCTACTCTTTTTAATAAATCATGGGAGGATGGTGTGGTACCCGAGGACTGGAGGAAGGCGGATGTGATTCCCATTCACAAAAGTGGGACCAAGACAGAGGCAGGAAACTACAGACCTGTCAGTCTGACCTCTGTGGTAGGGAAAGTGATGGAGTCACTTCTGAAGGAAACAATAGTTGAGTACCTAGAGGTCAGTGGAGCACAGGATCCAAGGCAGCATGGGTTCACAGCGGGAAGGTCATGTCAGACGAATCTAATAGATTTCTTTGACTGGGTGACCAAAGTAGTAGACCAGGAGGGGCTGTGGACATGGCCTACCTAGACTTTAGCAAGGCATTTGACACAGTCCCACACAAAAGATTAATAGTCAAATTAACCAGCCTGGGAGTGGGTCCCAGGGTGGTAGCCTGGGTAAAACATTGGCTGGACAACAGGACACAGAAGGTAATTGTAAATGGAGTCCACTCTGAAGAAAGGGCGGTTACTAGTGGGGTACCGCAAGGTTCAGTATTGGGTCCAGTCCTTTTTAATGTCTTCATCAGTGACATTGCAGAGGGACTGGAAGGAAAAGTATGCCTTTTTGCAGATGACACTAAGATCTGCAACAGGGTTGATACACAAGGAGGCGTGGAAAGGATGAAAAGGGACTTGGCAAGGTTGGAGGAATGGTCAGACGTATGGCAGCTAGGATTCAATGCAAAAAAGTGCAAAATAATGCACCTGGGAAACAAGAACTCAGGGGAAGAATACACAATGGGTGGGGAGGTAGTAACAACAACAAAACAGGAAAGGGACCTGGGGGTAATCATATCAGATGACCTTAAGGTTAGCAAGCAATGTGAGAAGGCAGTAGGGAGGGCCGGGGTATACTGGGATGTATAGGGAGAGGCATCAGCAGCAGAAAACAGGAAGTTGTTATCCCTCTGTACAGACAGTTGGTGAGACCCCATCTGGAGTACTGCGTCCAGTTCTGGAGACCCCATCTCTGCAAGGACACAGACAGGATAGAGGCAGTCCAGAGGAGGGGCAACTAAATGGTGCAGGGTCTGCAAGAAAAGCCGTATGAGGAGAGACTAAAGGAGTTAATATGTATACCCTTGAGGAAAGAAGGGAGAGGGGGACATGATAGAAACTTTCAAGTACCTCAAGGGAATCAACAAAGTCCAAGAGGGTAGCATCTTTCAGAAAAAGAGATTCAAGAACAAGGGGACACAATTTAAAGATAGAAGGAGGGGGGTTCAGGGCAATGTGAGGAAGTATTATTTCACAGAGAGGGTAGTGGATGCATGGAACAGCCTTCCTGAGGAAGTTGTGGGGTCTAAAACTGTGGGAGAATTCAAGAATGCATGGGACAGACATAAGGCAATTCTTGTGGGGGGCAGGAAGATATAGGCTGTTGGTTAACTAGGATCTGCGGCCTATCCTGTAGGTAGGGAAATGGGCAGACTAGATGGGCCTAGCGGTCCTTATCTGCCGTCAAAGTATGTTTCTATGTAACTGGAGGAATGTGTACAGAAACCTTCTCTTTCAGGTGAAGGACAATGCATCTCACCAGAAACTCCATTCCGTGGAGTAAACAAGCAAAAATGTGTCAGGTTTGCTTTATGGTAGGATGCAAAGAGATCCAACTCAGAATGACCCCAAGGGGTGAAGAGTTCTTCAACTTCATCATCCAGGAATTCCTTCCCATGGGATTAAGCAACTAAACTACTGAGAGATTCTGCTAGGATGTTAAGAGAGGCGGGCGGAAAAATGGCAAGAAGGTATACAGTTTGCCTCTCTCACACCACATGGCACCTCTACAGAGGGGTAGGAATGCATACCCATTTGTTTGTTGATGTTGTACATAAGGCAAGTGCTGTCCACCTGTACTAACAGAGTACAGCCCTGAATGCGAGGGGTGAATGGTCCTCATCTGTAAAATGTTGATGTGGAGTGAGTGGTCCAAGATGGAATATACACCCTGGATCTAAAGTGCAATCAGATGGGCCCCTGGAGAAATCCATAGTGAAGACCTTCCATTGAAATGAACAGAGAAATGGGGATCCCCGAATCCGATGGGCACAGTCTAGCACCTGCAAAAGGCCCTAAGTAAGTGGTTTGTCACCAGAGCAGGGTGAACAGGGATTTGAAAGTCTGAGCTCACTGGGCACAAAGCATTCACTGGGGAGTGGGCATGTGAAAGCAGACCATGGGAACAGTCCCAGTGGCAGTTACCATGAGACCCAGAAGTCGAAACATGGATATTGCAGGGTAAAGCAACAAATATTAGGTGCACTCACTGCAGTGGTTTGGTGCACATCAGGGAGAGGCAAACTCCATTCTCAACACATAGTCCCAAAGTAGAGGGATTCTCATAAGCAATATATTTTTTAAAAACTCTAGCATAAGCATGTCACTTCAGTTTATTTGCAGCCAGTGATATTAAAGTGCACATGTACTCACAGCACCATGGAGAACTCCTCCAAACACCCCAGCAGCATTGAACTGCTTACAGGCATATCTTGCAAGGACCTGAGTGCAAGACACAACTAGAGTTACCTGGGCTATAACAATGTCAGCATGGCAGTCCAGAAGGAATGCCATGTCCAAGACAGCACCAATATACTTAGTGTACTGGCAATGGGTCAGAGTTCTTTTAATTAACCAGAATAGACAACAGTTGATCCAACAAGTAGTGAGTCCAGAACAAAATCTTTAGAGCTGCTTCCCTGGACAGTGCATAGAGGAGCTAATTATCCAGACAAGGGGATACATATAGGGCTTCACAGCATAAGCAGTGACCACCACAGCTAAGCACATGGTACAGACCCACAGCACTGAGGACAAGGTGAAAGGAAAGACACAAAACTGGTAGTGTTGATCCCCCAAAAGGAAGCACAATTATTGTTGCTGGCTGGCACAAAATCTTGATGTGCAGGTACAGTATGATTTATCTTCACAAATTGTTGTTCTTAGCTACATTTACTTCTCATATAATTTACTATTCCAGCTCCACACTACCAAGAATCACCACTCAAGTGAGATTTGGTCTTACAAAAAAATGTGTATGCCCCTGCCAGGATTTGACCCACTGATCCTTTGCCTGTTAAGCAAACACACATTCAGTTTACCACTGAGCTAAAGGTAATTGAGTTGCAGTTCCTATGGTGAAGAGGTTATGTTACAACCTGTAAAATACTGTAGGTGACTCAAATTGTATTCAAACCTGGACAAGCCTCAGCTGAGACTAATTTAATTGACTACAAAATACTGTAGAACTAAGTTCAATGTTCTGAAAGTTTGCTATTCAGCTCTGCTGACACCCTTCACAACAGCAGCAATAATATATATTTATTTCTCTCATACAGCAACAATTTTGAAGAGCAAAAATAAAATGTGCAATACAGGGGATGAAGCCCATGCTCATATAGGTCTATAACCCTATGCCAGGCCCTAAAAACTCTATTACTGACATCATCAGTGGCATAATGCAACCAAACCACTCACACTGAATGCAACATCAAACTTGACCAAATGCTCAGAAGAGTATGCATGACAACAATAGTTACTAACAGTTGTGTCATTGGCACCTAAAATTAGTGTGTGTGAAAATATTAAACTGTACATGTATAGCTCTACTCATCTGAAAAAGCACTACTTTGATGGAAATTTGGAGAGTATCTGCCCCCTAGACTTTATGGGCATAAAAGTTTTGCCTCAGGGTATACAGCCTAGAGAAGATGAGTAAGGTCTTCTAAGTTTAAAGGCATGAAGACCAAGAGTAATGAAATGATCCTTAGGCAAGTCACAGTGTTAGGAGGCCTGCCATAGTTTGCAGTTTCCTTGGCTTGTGGCAGTGTGGTAGTCTGTGGTTATGGGACTGGACTTCAGAACTCTGCAGCTGATGAGTGCACAAAGCCCTGCTGTTAATGAGACCACAAAGTCCTGCAGCTCATAAGGGCATGGATCCTGGCAATTAAAGAAGGCATGGAGCCTTGCAGTTGCTTAGGGCACACAGCCCTATAAAAACGAGAGTGCAGAGCCCTGCAGTTGATGAGGACACAGGGACCTGCAATTGATGAATGCATAGAGCCCTCCTGATGAGGATGGAATCCTGGTGTTAATGTGGGTTTTGAGCCCCCCACAGATAATGAGGGTCCGGAACACTGCACTTGATGAAAGTGAAGAGCCCTGCAGACAATGAGAGTGCAGAGCTCTGCAGTTGATGAGGGCACATAGGCCTGCATTTGATTGCACTATAGAGCCCAGTAGTTAATGAAGGCATGGAGCTCTACTGTTGATAAAGGTGTGAAGGCCTGCTGTTGATGAAGATGGAACCCTCCAACTGATTCTAGATTCCAGTCAATAACCTAGAATCAGAGCCTGTCAGTAGCTGAGCAGCTAGTAGATGTGAACCATGTGCTGGGCAGATGGAAAGAGCATGGTAGTGGAAGCTGTTCGTGGCTGTATCATTTTTAAAGGGTACAGGGGAAATTGAGATTGATCCATGGAAGCACGGAGCCTGAACAGTCAAAAGGGCTGGAACTGGGAGGGTGGGGAATGAACCTAGAATCCCACCTCTGACCTGCCAGGGCAAAGGGAGGATGGACATATGTTATAAAGAAACTGCTGTAGGATGGAGAAAAATAGTAGGGGCAGATTTAACGACAACAAGTAAATAGCAATTGGCAAGGTGGTAAGAAAAAGGTTCCAAAGTAAACAGCCAGACAAATGGGTACATACTGCAGAGAGGAACAAAACAATGTCTCTGTTCATACTGACACTGTTCCTGGGCATCTTTTAATAATGTCAGGAAGGAGCTTTGTGGGGTACATTGACAGCTAATCCTCCAATATGCAGGCATAGCCTGTTAGTTGAACAGTACAGGTACTAAATCTTCCAAGTTCAAATAAAATGTGACATTAGACCCTGCACAGCATCATTTAGGTTCATTACATCTGTGACTAAACAAAGATTCATTCAGTAAGTATTTAATATGCAGTAAACAAAATCACTACTAGTTATTGTATCAATGTAAGCTCTAAAGGAATGCAAGTTTTTTTTCCCTGCTTGGCACCTGAAGGCCCTTCTTATTCTTTTCCAGGAAACATCAGTGCCCTTTCACTATTTTTGTCTGTGAAAAGGAATCAATGTGTGTCAGGTTGCTCCTTTGGAGAACAGAAGTCCTATATCTGAAGAAGATTCGTAATTTATAATGCCAGTGAACAGAGATGCTTATCTTAGTGCATTCTTGACATCCCTACAACAGCAGACTCTGGCACTGCAAACTGACAATAGTCTCATGAATTTTAGCATGATTTTTGTATCTCATTTCATGTAGACAATACCTGACTATAACAGGGCAAATGTAATCTGCCATTCATATAGTAGATGCCAAATGATGTCTCCGCTTAGTGAATTCTAAGTGGATACGACTGTTTTGTGAACTGGTATGTTGGTAACGGTTATGCATTATTCACTTTTAGAAAAGTTTAAAGCTTCTTAAGAAATCTTTAAATTTTTATTTTTACAATGCATTCATCCATCCATGATACCCAACTAAGACTGACAGGTACAAAAGGGAAAACAAGCCAATACTAGTGCAAATATAGTTTATTAATGCAATAAATTCACTGGATTGGAGCAAGCTGTATGTCAGCCACCAAGGCCAGACACATGCCTAAGTACTGATGCTCTAGCATGTCTGCATTATGGGCCCAACTAATATGTACAGTCTCACTGTGTGTGGACCCAGCTCTTCCTAGTGACACAGTTACAGTAAGAGCAATAACATACAATGGTCATGTGATTTGGTTGTAGTCACACCTTGGTATTCAAACTCATGATCTTATATTTCACAAGTTATTTCTCAAATAACTGATCTATACTATTTTCCCTAAGTTTTCCTTATTGTCATAAGGTGTGTTCTTAACAAATAAAGATATATGTTGGAGACATGTCTAGAACTTTTGTTCAACATGGCAGCACATTGTGGGCCTTTTAGATTTTCTAAATATGTATTCTTCTATTACCATGTTTAAATATTAATAATGAGTTAATTATTCTTCAGTGGATCATAGTTTACTTTTCTGGACTGTATGATTCAACCTTGAGTTAAAGACTAGCTCAGGCTTCATGAAAAAAAAATCAGTTGGCATCTGCAGAACTCAACTACAAAACATTCACCACAAAATTAAATGTGGAGACATCTATTTATTTAAGCATTATAGCACAATTAGTGGTTGGGCTGCCATCATAATGGTTTTCAACTGTTAACCTAATCCTTTTATAATGTTGTTAGCCATTCCTGATGCACCATTTCCAGCTACTGTTTTATAACTTTTTGAAGCATATCTACATGAATATTGACCTTTGTCTTTTACAGTTCAGTTCCAGCTGAGACCAAGTCTGAAGTTGGAAGTCAAAATATGGTAAACTGCTTGTGACATCACAGTCTGCTGATGCAAAAATGGCAACAATGTCACAATCACAGCACTGTATCATGACCTCAGAACAAAATATATGGCCTCAGCCACATAGGTGGCCAGGATACACTCGACTTGAGCATATCCTGGTCATGTTACAGCAGATCTAGTGCTGGTCTATACTGTATGGAGTCCATAGTCCCCAGTCACCATGCTCCACTGGCATGGAGACATACATTGGGGTAGTGGGTGCAAGGATAGGCAGTGCTGCCCAAGACAATAGGCATTCAGTCTGATGATCAAGCCAGGCACCTGCTGGATCCCTGCATATTCAGGGTGCAGAGTTCAACAGGATACAGCAGTCCTCCAAGGACAGCCATGTCCCCTTCAAGGTGCCAGCAAAATGGTAGAGTACTTTCACTTTTATCAGCCGGTACTGCCCTGGCTCAGTGTGTAGGTTCCTAGAACTGTGGGTCAAAGGAGGGAGGCAATTGGGTCCCAGGGAAGGATGATGTGACTAGGTGCAGGTGACGGACATGTAGCCATTAATGCTGACCCTGGGCAGATGTAACAGTTGCTTCCTTCTGCTTGCACTCTGCACTGTGGGAACTATATTAAGAATGTAGAGCATGTCTGCACCTGCCCCTAGCCAACACATCCTGTCTGCCTGTGCAACCATACATGTGGCTCAAGATCAGGAGCAGGGGTGCAATTGCCAGGGCTATGGATGCATGGACATCTCCACATGTGTGGAGTATGAACTCTGTGCACCATAAGCCCCTCCCATAGGTGAAGGAGAGAACACTGTGCATTTGATCATATGGCCCTTAACTTTACCGTAGATGACTGTAAGTGAGAAATCCTCTTTTTATATATAGTCATAGAAGTGAAGAACAGTATAACTTTGGAATAATAATAATGGAATCGGTTTAAACAAATGAGTTCTGCTGATGTCATTATAGATCAAGGGAGCACTCTTGACCAACTGGAGCACTCCTTTCCTTTGCCTGTGAGACACTCTTATTTTGTGAAGAGTGTTTCACATTCCAAGTACCCTGGAAACAGGTATGTTTTTGGAAAATGTTTTAAATTTTTTATATATTAATAATATATAAATGCCCCCTTTAAGACAACTCTTATGGTTGTAAGAGCAGTCTCAATTACTGTACGTTTTTAGCGTATCACAACTGTTCACAATAGGTTGGTGGTTCTCATACCCAAAGGCTGCATGTGAAACCACTCAGCAATGACATTTTATTGTTTGATCAAAAGACTATTAGAATGTTAAATATAGTATAAAAAGACAAGTGTACAATAATACATAATTCATATTACAAAATTCACAGATAATAAGATAGCACAATACAAAATACAGTATATAAAAGTGCAAAAGTCAAACAGAGTAATCTCAAAGGGGGCAATAGGGAAGGATTCAACTACTGTACACCCAGTGCATCAATATTTTAGATGTAGTTTGTTAATAACCTTGAAATATTCAGCTGCTTTGGTTATAGTGTGACCATCTTCAGAGGTGAACATAATACATAAGATCATTTTTGTCTTAAGTTTGTATCATTTTCCATAATATAACTTAGAAATATAGAATGTGTTGGCAGATGGGGTCCATGTGGGCCATCTAGTCTGCCCATGTATACTACCCCCACCTGTTCAGACCACTGTGTTAAGTTCTCCACAGTGCCTGTCCCATGTAGCTTGAATTCCCTGACCATCTTTGACCCCACCACCTGTGTGGAGAGTACATTCCAATGCTCCAGCACCCTTTCTGTAAAGAAGAACTTCCCTGTGTTGCTATTGAACCTTCCCCCTTTAGGCGCATATCATGCCCCCGGTCCGGGTGCAGTTGTTTACCTGCAGAAGATCCTGTACCTGTACCTTGTTGATCCCCTTCAGGTATTTCAACATCTCTATCATATCCCCACTATTTGTTCTGTGTTTCAGGGAGTACATGTTGAGGTATTTTAGCCTTGCATCATATGGCTCATGGTGCAGACCATTTTTGTTGTATCGTCTCTAGTCAATTTTTTATCTTTCCTTAAGTGAGGTCTCCAGAACTGGACACAGTACTCCAGGTGAGGCCTCACTAGTGACCTATACAGTGGCATAATTACCTTTCACTTTTTACTAGTAATGCCACTTCCAATGCAGCCCAAGATGCTGTTACTGTAGCTTTCTGTGCCGCCTTTTTGCATTGCTTGTTGACTTTTAGATCATCCGTGATGATCACTCCAAGACCACATTCTTTTGTTTCAGCCTGCTGCACCCCATCTAGGAAGAAATTTGTCCCTGGATTGCATCTTCCTAGGCGCTTGACCTTGCATGTCTTGGCATTGAACTCCAACTGCCAAGTTCTGGACCATTCCTCCAGTTTCTTCAGGTCAGACTCCATCCTTGCAGCCCCTTCCTGTGTGTCTACCCTGTTGCAGAGCTTTGTGTCATCTGTGAACAGGCATGTTTTTCCCTCTAATCCATCCGTAATGTCGCTGATGAATAAGTTGAAGAGTATGGGTCCCAGTGCTGAGTCCTGAGGGACTCCACTGATCACCTTGCCCTCCTAACCAAACCTGTCTTGGTCTAATATCCCAAGTACAGTCAAACATGACATGGTACAGATTTTCATAATCAGGCTTGTTGCAAGACCAGTATTTCTCTGTTCAGTAAGATTTTTTATATCTGGCCTTCAAAACATTTATTTTAAATTACTCCATATGATATATACTGTAAAGACTTCTTTTTCAGGGGTCTGTCAAAAAGCCCAGATAATATCTAAAAAATTGTCTAATGTCATTTCTGACAAGCCAGAGGAATAGACTGGAAAGACATATTTTTCCCCATATCTTCAATTCCGCTGAGATTAACAATTTTGCTCCTTATATATGTTTTACATTTAAAACTAAGTAAACTGCCTTTTTTGACATAACTATTCAGAAAACACAAACTGTAATGGTTGAGATCCATAAAAATTCTCCTAAGCCAGACAGACTGTCTATAACCCATAATTAGCCATTTTTGTTTTTCAGTCAGACATTTATATGGTAGTCTATGGTCCAGCATCCTTGTGATTCTGAGCCAGACATTTACTCTGCTTATAGAAGCTAAAGCCCTTAGACTTGTAGTACCTAATTCAGCTCTGATGTAGTGGTTCAGAACAGAATTTAACAGTATCCAGTGAACAAGATGACCGCAAATTGAGTGCTTTCAAAAATGGCAACTCAATTATGGCACCTGTGTTCAGGGCTACCTGGCAGGGTAGCAACCAGATACCTGGGTGGGTGAGGTAGGGTGATGGGAAGCGTACGCACGTGTCTGAGCACACATGTGGGGGGAAAGAGGATAGGAAGGGGAGGTATGTGGGAGGGAGTGTTGCAGGTAGCTGCCAAACTGGTTGGCTAGCATGGTGGGGAGGGTGGTCAGTTGTGGTGTGCAGGGTGCAAGGTTCAGGTCCAGAGCGGCATATTTTTTTTTCCCAGCAGGAGGCTTGTAATTTTTTAAAGATTTTCACCGCCCCCGATATGCACTCCCCTTGAGTTAAGAATCCTTAAGTGGGGGAGTTGGGGGGCACAGACCCTTGCATACATTTAAAATCGGTCGGCGCCTTGCAGTTCACTGCGAGTGTACATCGCAATAATTCATTTTCGGCAATGTACACTTGCCCAACTGCGATCACTATTCTGGTATCACCGTTATGATATAGAACTGAATTTAACAGAATTACCCACACCCAACAGTAATCTGTACATTTTACTAAGAGGGATCTCTAAAGTATCATACTTAGAAGATTCCTAAATCTAAATTAAATAGAGGGCTTGCAAATTATATTTGTCTGTAATAGCTTCCAACAATGGACTTACGCTACTACCACCATCTGTTAAACCTAGACAGAACCACCTCTGTTTGTCTTAATTTTATGGAAACATTCCTTGTATGTTTAGCCCAGGAACTGTTATTTACGAAAGTCAGACCCAGATAACTGTAAGATTCATGAAACCACTCTTTTCATAGTGGCAGTATGAACATACAGTTGTGATTTTCTTTTTTTGGGGGGTTAGACCCTGTCCTTTATTTTCCCTAATAGGACTGAGCAGTGCAGATTTGGTAAATCCTAAGCCACTGAACACACTATTGTTTACCTAATATCAGCTGGAACTGAGCTGGTAGTGAAAGGCTTTGCTCAGCTCGGTTTAGTTTATTTAAGATCCCATTGCAACAAAAGAGTGAGTTGAAATTTGATACAAAAATGTAACAAATGAATACATACATAAAATATCAAGCACAAAAATGTTAACAGTTTCTTATCTAATACAGTTTACCATTTATCTACTTAAAAATTAAAAAACAAAACCACAATTGATGGGCTGTATTCATGAACGGTGCGTAACCCCAGCAAATAGCCCACTCCTCACCTGCCTGCACTTGCCCATGCCCACTGTGCCATCTGCATGGTATGCAGGTACAAGATATGCCCCCCCACATACCCTAGTCCCTGGCCAGGCACACAGCTCCACGAGAGGGCAGGCCAGGGACCTGCATGGGTTTCTGTCCACACTCCATGCCATTCACGATGGTGTGGGTGCAGTGCATGGGGGGAGGCACCAGCTACACCTTCTGAAGGCAGCCATAAGTGTTACATACATATTCCCGGGGATGCCACTGCTTGCCGTGATGGGGATGGCAGGGGTCACCAGACCCCACACTGAGGTTGCCCCTGATTTTGGGGCACATTAG
Organism: Neoceratodus forsteri; assembly: GCA_016271365.2. Lineage (NCBI taxonomy): Eukaryota > Metazoa > Chordata > Ceratodontiformes > Ceratodontidae > Neoceratodus > Neoceratodus forsteri. The sequence goes on along the minus strand of CM028133.1, from coordinate 588,181,603 downwards.
GAGGGCTGGAGGATAGTCATCCGGGAACCACCACCCTCATGTACTGTAGGCGTGTTTGTCTGCTTCCAACATGGTGCACCACGGATGCAAGGGATCCAGCAAGGGACCCGGGATGGGCAGCTGAATGCTCTGCCTACCCAGATCCACAGCTCCGCAACAGACCACCCCCTGAAACCTGCATTTTGGGGCCGGGGCCATGGATGGGAGCCATGCACTGGCTGGTGTTCGAGAATATGGCCAACATGCGGAACACCCAAGGGTGCAGAGCTGCACTGGGGTGTTACGTGCCTTCTATGGATAACCCCACCTGCATTAGTGAATAGGCCCCAGTGTGTCTAAAATTTATATTACTTTCCATTACAAATAATTAAGTTCTCATTTTTCTTTTTTTTAATCCATATTACCAATGTGTTTTCAAAACCAAAATACAATCCATAAATAATACTAAAAAGTGGAACCGGGAGTTATGACATCCATATAAAGTACTAAAAGAATCTCTGATATACCCCTGTTCTTATTTTAGGCCTATTTAACATTATCTGATTCCTTATATTATAACTTGAGATTTCAATCTGGGGCAGAAGTTCATGCAACCTATGATTTTTATTATCTATCTGCAAGCAAGTATCTTTGCTTATTTTGTCTCTCCTGTCATACAAAGAATCCATTTTGCACTCCCACATAGCCTCCTCATGCCCCACTTCCTTTCCTATAGTGATTATAAGTGCCCTTTTCTAAATGTGTTCCAGATCATCGCGCTCTTTAATACTTAAACTACAATGTCATACAAGAGCGCTATATTCAACCACTAGCCTAATCTCTACACCATACTAATAAATTAATTCTTGTTTGCTCACCCCAGCCCTTCTTTACATTGTTAAAAATGTAGTGTTGGATTCTCAAAAGGTTACGCATGGCACAAAGTGACTTGAGCCAAAAAAATGGTGCAAGTAGCACTTTGTGCTATGAGTTCTGACATTTGGGATTCTGCAAAGCTGCCTATTTCATGTTGCAGGCTGCTTGTGCCAAAGTGGACTTACACCACCATTTGTGCCAAAACCTCACTGCGACATGGTGCAAGAGGGTTTACGGCAGCAGCTATGCCCTATTCTGTAAGGGCAGCTGCCAAGTCCCCGAGTTTGGTATTCTGGAACAACCCCCAGAGGGCATTAATCAAAGTACATTTACACAAGCAGTTAGCTGGCGTAAGTGTACCTTGCGTCCACCAGGGGTTGGGTCAATGTGCCACCAGCCCATCCCCCAGTATATGTAACCCCCCCCAGCCACAATCCCCCAATCAGTCACTGAATAAGCTCCACAGGGCTATGGAACACCCCATACCCCCAAACTGTGCTGTAAGTCCCTAATGACCAATGAACCCCCCATACCCCCAGTCACTCCAAAATGTGTAATAAAAAGCCCCACAGACTAGAGGGGCCCCAATGCCCTGATCCCCTGATATATGTAACAAAAGCCCCACAGGGCTAGAGGAACCCCCAATGCCCTGATTCCCCGAGATATGTAAAAAAAGCTCCAGAGGGCTAGAGGACCCCCCAAGCCCTGATCCCCATACCCCAAGTCTGAGCAGTAATGCCAACTGTGAACAAAAATAAGATCCCCATTATCCCTGGTAGTCTAGTGGCCCCCACCTGGCAGGGCCAGACCACTCTGCACCCCCTGACCCATACCCAGCCAGGGACTGGCACAGTGCACCTCTCACCACCACGGCCAACTGCTGACTGAGCTCCGTATGAGCGTGTACTACTGTAAATGGTATGCGCTCAATGACTGAGCTGTCAGTCATTCAGTGCATACTATTTACAGAAGTATGTGCTCATATGGAGCTCAGTCGGTAGCTGGCTGTGGTGGTGAGAGGTGGGCTGTGCCAGTCACCGACTGGGTAAGGATCGGGGGGGTGCAGGATGGTCTGACACTGCCGGGTGGAGGGGTGGGGGGGGCCACTAGACTACCATGGATAAGAGGGATCTTTTTTTGTTCACAGTTGCTCTTACTGCTCAAACTTGGGGTACGAGGATTAGGACTTGCCCTCTAGGCTTTTTTTTTACATACATCAGGGGGATCAGGGCATTGGGGGTCCTCTAGCCCTATGGAGCATTTTTGCATATATTGGGGGGATTGGGGCATGGGGTGACTCTTGCACCCTTACACTATGGTTGCCACAGGCTTGCGCCAACCCAATCGTGTAAATCTTACTATTTACTTATTCATCCCACTTAAAAGCACTCTGAATCATCAACCCTAAAAACTTTATTTATAACTTCAGATTCTACTCCCCAAACAATAAAGGTAGCCCACCTGTTTTTCTCTTCCCAAACCAAATTTCTCTTGTCTTTGCAGGATTTATCTCCATAAAATTATTTTTGGGCCATCTTTCTATCTCACCTAAGTCCTGTTGCATTTTGCTATCCTCATTATTTCTAAAAATATTCACAACAGTTGTATCATCCACATATTTGATACACTCACCTATAGTTTTTAAATCATTAATAATCAAGAAAAACAACAAAGACCCCAGTTTCATACCTTGATGGAGCCCTCCACTTAACAAGTCTGGCACAGATTTTGTTTTCCTTCTCATTCTATCCACTGGATTCTCCCCTGCAAAAAGTCTCTTACCCAACTTATAATACATTTTGGTACCCCACACCCTTCTAAGTTTTTTATAACAATATTATGATCTATAAGATCAAAAGCTTTTCTATAATCCATCAAAAGAGTTTGTACCATTTTTTTTCTCATCCCATGCTTTCACACAAATTTCTGAAATTTCAAAATAGCCAACATAGTGAAGCTGCCTTTCAAGTACCCAAATTAATTTTCAGCAATAATACTTTACACATATTCAATTACCAATTTACTAAATGTCTTTCATACATTTTGGATATTACACAAGTAACAAAAGTGGGTCCAAAATCTTTATCAAGATTTCAGGGCTTGACACTTTTGTTAGGGGGACTACTCTTGCTTGTTTCTACTATTTGGGGATTTTACCTGTTATCATTGATTTATTAAAAATAGTACATGCTCATGGTGTAAAAAGATCAGCTCCATCATTCTATACCCAGTTTGGGATATTGTCAGGTCCCACAGCTTTAACCTTTGATTTTTTTTTCATTGCCTTGGCCACATCATAGATTTTCAACAAATACTTGCCAGAGATTGTCTACCCTTCTTCCTTTCCTTCTTCGGGAGGGGGGTCAACATTTTGCTTACTTTACACAGGTTTCTATTTAATTATTTTACAAAAGGGAGTCCTTTCTATTCCTCTTTGATCCCACAAGTTTCACTCCGTCTGTTAATCACTCGCTCCTGTTTTTTCTTTATCCAAAAACCCTTGTTTTTTTTCCACCATCATTGTGAGTCAGCTTTCCTAAGACTTTGAACTCTCCCCTCATTATACCTCCTTCTTAATCTTTTCACCATTTTATTTATCACATCTCAACATTTTATACCTCTTCATATCATTCAGTTTCAAAGCCTTTTGTCTTCGTTTTATCAGATACTTAAACTCTTCTGTCACCCAGGGTTTATGTCCCCCTTCTTAACTATTTGTTTCTCAGGGGCAACCAGATCAATAATTTGTTGAATAGCTATTATTGTTTCCAAAGTTTTATTTGATTTTTCCAATTTAAACCATTCTTTGTTTAATTCTCCTGCTAGTCTATCAAGTACTCCTTCATTCTTTCTTTCTTTTATCCCATTTTCTTCTGTGCATTACATATTTATTTTCCCTCTGCTCTTTATCCCCACCAAAACCTGGGTCTTGTCACCACAACGCTATGATCAGATGGACTTATTGCTGGAAGAATTTCAATTGTATCACACCATTCACTCAAATTTGTAATTATTACATCTAATGTGTTTTTCCCCTTGTGCCTCCACTCACAATTTGTTTAAAATTCTGCTCTTGCAGGATCTGTCTTCAGGGCAATTTATTTGCATCCCTGATTAAAATAACTTTACACACCAGATGTTTTTCAAATATACTATCTAGGCACCAATTTAGGTGCTCAAACATGGCATAATTATTGCTAGAAGGAGGGTGATAAACCCACAAATTAACAAGGGCCTACATAAATGGGTCAGACAAGGCATTTCCACTTCAATCCATAAAGTCTATCAGATGTACTATCAGGGTACCCTACGCTGCTTTTTTTTTATGGCACACTGTTGTGTTATTTACTCCAAAAGCTTTGGGGTTGATATCACAAGAGCTTTATTTCCTGTCATGGTATTTATTTAAGAGTTTCACCAGGAAGACATATTGAGCAAATTGCTTGTTTCCATGTGCATCCTGGGGCAGGAAAATAGGGAGGTACAGCAGTGCATGCAAGGTACAGTAGACAAATGATCCAATACAATAACAAAGGATACAGTGAGGATAACAATGCAGACATACAAGCAGAGGATACAGTGATTGCAGCGATTATGGTAAACCAATTATGTTGATAGTAGCAGTTGTGCAGAATTAGTGCTTGAATAGCAGGGTAACAACAGGCCATAAAATACAATAGAAGGATACAGAGAGTTAACAATGCAGACATACAAAAAGAGGCTACAGCGATTGCAGTAATACCTTCAATGTCAACTACTAGTTGTAACGATAAGTGTTTGAGATAGCAGGTCATAACTAGGCTACCTGCAAGGTGAGGATGGGGGAACCTGCATGGGGTTAGTGAGTGAGGCAGGCAGTGTGTGAACAGGGAATTTGCAAGGGGGATGTATAGTAAGGGAATGCCTGGGGTGATTAGGTACAATTGCAGGAGGGGGAGGTGAAAGATTGCAGGAGTGAGGAGAGGGTGCAAAATGAGGGGGCATTATGAATGGAAGCAGGGAGTGAGTTCCCGAGCTTTAGGAAACAGTGGGAGAAGGATGCCAGGCCAGCTGATGAGGACCTGTAGGGGATGTCAAGGATGTGAGCATTGCTACTCCTGAGGAAGTGGGAGGAGGAATGGGGTGGGGGGAGAGGGAAGATGAGAGATAGGAGGGAAGCACTCCAAACAGACCTTGCCAATGAATTTGGCACAGTGAGCCAGGTGACTATTATTGAGGAAGGGGAGCACCAGGGATTGATATAAGGAACAATGGTGAACGCATGGAGGGAAATTGAGAGTAAAGCGGCAGAAGTGGAAGAGGGTGTCCAATCTGGTTATGGTGGTTTTGGGGGGTGGCACTAAGGACTATGTCACCATAGCCAAAAGTTGGAAGGATCATTCTTAATAGAATTTCTCCATGGGACAGCAAGAGGATGCTTTCACAATTCCAGTATATGGCAACCAGTTTGGAGAGTAGTTTCTTGTGAATAACATACACAAGACCTGAGAAGTCAAGGTGTTTGTTGAGCCAGATCCCAAGGTACCTGAATGAGGCAGTATCTTCCAACATGGCCCCATCAAAATTGTGGAAGGAGGGGAGGGAGGGGAGCCTAGTGCATCTCTGCCTTGTACTGAAGGTCATGGAGACTGTCTTCTTGGCATTTAGAAACAGTTGGTTGGAGCATAGCCAGTGCTGGACATTATCAAAGTCTTGCTGAAGAGTGAATGTGACCATGGCAGTGGAGGAACCAGATGCATGTAGGATGGTGTCATCTGCATCCATGTGAATGGATGTAGATGAGCAGACTGAAGGGAGATAATTAAGGAAAATGCAAAAAAGAATTGAACCAAGGACTGAGCCTTGTGGGACTCCAGTGTGGATGGGAAGGGGTGGAGAAAATGAATCCCCGATTCTGACTGATTATGATCTGCCCACTAGGTAGGATCTGAACCATTTAGAGTTCTTATATATTTATTTATTTATTTAAGAGTTTAACCAGGCAGGCATACTGAGTAACTAACCACTCGTTTCCAGATGCGACCTGAGGGAAGCAATGGGGGAACATTCTGGCAAAACAGACACACAGGTTATAGAGTATTTACTCTAGTAAACCCATGTGGTAGGGTTTTGTGCTAACATGCATGCAGATGATACTGTTCTTTACTACAGTGGAGCAAAAATGACCAAGGTTAAATTAGTACTCCAATTTAACTTCAACACAATCTCCTTCTGGTTTGTCAACAACCACCTAATCCTTAATGCAACCAGAATTAAGTCTACGGTGTTTCATTGGCAGAACATGTTAACTCGTTTAGCTGATCCACTTGCAATCATTACACCAGATGGTAACACTATTGAGAAAGTCATTCTTACCCAAGACCTAAAAAGATGGTCCCTTCTCCCTCTTTCCCTATGGGGTAAAATTAATCTGATTAAGATAAATGTTTTTCCCCATCTTTTTTATCCACTTAACTTGTTAACCTTATGGCCGCCACTCTCATGGTTTAAGAAGGTGCATAGCCTCCTTATTGATTTTATTTGGGCTAACAAGAGACTGCATCTGGCTTTTCACAAATTAGCAGCCCCTAAAATTAAGGGAGGTCTCCATCTCCCACATATAGGTCTTTATTACTGGGGTAGTCATGCTATTGAATATCTTAGATGGTTAATCCCAGAAGATTCTCAAAATATGTTTCCTTATATTCCAATTTGGCTTAAGATAGAGCTGGCCCAACTTAAATATCATCACCTCTCCCCTTCCATGCTTTTGTATGCAAGGGCAAAGCTTCTTCCCATATAACTGTGCAACATTCTGATCGCTACCTCTATAAAAGTGTACTCTCAGCTGTGTGCTTTTTTGAAATATGAGCATTTTTGAGATTTGACACAACCTTTAACGGGTAATCCCAATATCAAGATAGACGGTAAAATGCTGTCTCCCTCTTGGCTCCCATGTTTCAGAGATTGTCCCCTTTCATATTTTACAAACACAATAGATGGCTCTTGGTTATCTTCCCCTGAGATTATTGCCAAAGCAGGTATCCCGAAATCTAATATTTTTAAAATTTTCCAGTTAAGTCATCTCCTGGTGAAAACTTTGCGGGAAGTCCCTTTGCACTGGATGGTCCCAAAATTTCAAGCTGAGATCATTCCTCTGGCCAGCTTCCCACATGCTGTGTCCAAGATGTTTAGTTCCTTCTATGACTGGCTTTATCCAGAACACTTCGGTCCATCCAGTTACTGGCCCTCTCTTTTCCCTGAGGCAATCATTAATTGATCCGTCTTATATCAAGGTTGCCGTAAGTTCATTACTCAGGACAGGCTTCGTCTGACACAGTTTCATATATTACATAATTTATATTACACGCCACAAAAATTGGCCAAATATGGCATTGCCTCCTCTTCTACTTGTTTAACATGTTCGGAAGATGAAGGCAACCTGCCTCATGTTTTCTGGTCCTGTCCCAAGATAGTCCCTCTATGGACCCTTATTAAACGAAAGGTAGACCCCCTTTTAAGTCTTAATGATTTGTTCTCCCCAAAAATCTGTGTACTGGGGGATTTTTCTGAGATTCGGGTTGTTGTTCGTAAGTTTCACATGGCCTTAGTTTCAATGTCGGCCAAAAAGTTAGTCTTGAGACACTGGAAGAATGACAAAGAGATCTCCTACACTGAATGGTTGAGGGAATTACTTGCTAACCTCAGAACTGAAAGAGCAATTGCAAGTCTTCGTAATAGTACTGCCCAGTTTAAAATGCTCTGGGACCCCTTGCAAGCTTTATATTCCCTACAGCCTGCCTAAGGATAATATCTTGAATAGATTTACTATTGTTGTTCATACGCTTATACTGTGCAAGAGTTGGTGGGGTGGAGGGAAGGGGTAGGGTGGATAGGTGATGGGAGGGAGGGCAGGTCTTTCAACTTCTCATGTACTGTCTTTATGTTGTATTGATTATGTTGATTTGTCCTCTGCATTGTAAAACCTGTTAATAAACTTTAAATTGCAAAAAAAAAGCGAAAGTCAACAGGGTCAAATATCTGGGAATCTGTCTTGATGTTTCAGTTAGATACAGTAAACACGTTGATCACATTTTAACAACCGTAGGGCCCAAGCTAATTTCCTTACATAACTAAATGCTGCCTCAGTGCTAGCATGAAGAAGCAAGTAGTCTCCCACTTCCTGCTCCCTTCTATTGTTTATGAAGACATCATATACCACTGTGCATACTAAACCACTCTGCTGCCCCTGGATCATTTGTACAAGTTGTGCAGGTTCATCCTTTCTGTGACTGGACTACCCATTATTGCCTGCTGTACAGTATGACCAGCTTAACTGGATAAGCCCCTCAAACAGACATGGCCACCACTGGCTTTCTTTGTTGTACAGCTGTGCACAGAGAAAAGCCTCTGATTATCTCCTAGCCCTCCTCATACAGTCAGGCAGTGCCTACTCACTCCATTCAACAACAGCAATTACATTCTCAGTTCTCAGGATGAAGCATATATTTGGACTTTGCACTTGCAGCACCAGATACCTGGGACAGACTCCAGCTCCCGCTGAAAAATGCTTTTAGCTTCCAAGTACTATGTCCAGTTTTTCCAGTCTCCCTTAGAACTCCCAATGGTAGTTATCTAAAAGTTTCCTACCTCAAGGTACCTTCTATTGGTTTTAGTCCTGAATCCCCATCTCCCTGACCTAGGTCATGTTGCATAACAATACTCATGCTCTTTATTTGCTGTGACCCCACTTTATTAGCTTACTTAAATTAGGGTATACCATGTACAGGGCAACCGTGATTGAGCACTTAAAAAGGGCAATTCAATCACGGCACCTGTGTACGGGCCTACCTGGGAGGGTAACAAGCAGATACCGGGGTGGGCGAGGTAGGGCAAACGGATGTACACATGTACACACGTACACGGGGGGGAGGAAGGGAAGGGGAAGGAAGGTATGTGGGAAGGGGTATAGTGAGCAGCTGCTGAGATAGACCGCTAACGTGGTGAGGTGGGTGGTCACTTGGGAGGTGTAGGGTTTGGGTCTGGTGCGGTGTTTTGGGTATTTTTTGCCGGTGGGTGGCTTTGTATTTTTCAAGGTTTTTCACACACCTCCAACGTGCACCCCCCCCCCCCGGGCTGAGAATCCATTAGTAGGGGGATGCGGGGGAACACAGCTGCCCACATTAAGAAAGACACCCGTAGGTCTCAGGCACCCTCTTAATCCTCGCTGCATTGATGAAATTAATTTTCGGCGATGTACACTCGCCGTAACGGTGATTGCTATTCCATGATCACCATTATGACATGGAACCTTTAATTACTGTTTGGATGAACAGTTCTTACCTTTACAGTTTGTTTTTTTTGTTTGCTTATTTTAGTCTGTATATAACTATTCCTGCTGGACTATGTTAACGTGTTACCTGCTGCTGTCCTCCCTGGGACCCCAATAAAAATGAGATGCCACATGTCATGAGAATATCCCAGTTTGAGTAATATCAAATAATTAAATACTACAGAAGCACTGTTCTTGTATTTTCATAATTTCTCATTGAGTGCAGCCGATTCTTCTCTAGACATGCAGCAGTGAAAGAGGAAAGATGTGTGGCTGCTGGCTACCCTGGGAGGGATACTCCTCATCCAGTCCACTTCGACCCCTGCTTATCCCCATCACCCTGCTTTCTCTTAGAGCTTATCTGTCTGCTGCTCATCAGACCATGTGGCTTGCCCCCAAGGTAGGACTATCATCAGAGTCCCCCAATCCCCTCCAGGAGCTACATCTTCCAGCCAATGGGGAAGATTGTTCTTATGTCAGTGGGTGCTGGGCCAGCAGATGAGTCAGAGTCCTTTATTGTGCATGAGTGGAATTTTAGCACCTTTTCTTGTTCCCATCCTCTGAGGACACAACCACTGAACATCACTGGATGTGCAAATACACAATGGGATCTATGCACAAAATGTGTATCCGTGGCGCTTAGGCAATCCTAAGTTGAAATGCCATACACTGAGGGTTCTACAGACCCCTGGCAGCATTCACAGAAGGGGTGTGCATCCTTTCTGCACCTGATCCCCTGGCTGCTTGCTCAACTACATGCACAGGTGCTCGGGTGGAGTGTCAGGGGGCTTTCCCACACTCTGCACCATTCACGAAGGCATGAAGTGCTGAGTGAGGTGGGTGCAGGATATGGCTGTAAGCACCCTGTCATATCTTTTTGCACCCCACATGGAAGACACCCACCAGCCATGGTGAGAAGTAAAATACATATGCAATGCTTCCCCAGCCCTCTGGTCAGGAAGAGAGGGATGGGGGTGACCATTTGAGCACTTGCCCAACTGTTGTAACTGTCAGGAATTGCACCATCCCACACTCCCCTGCCCCGCATAGAGCAGGGGATCTACTGGTGGGACCAGGATACACATCCAATTGGATACCTGCCTGTGTCCTCTAATCTGCCCCTACGATCCTGTGCTCTGGGGGATGGAGATGGGGTCAGACCCAGAGGTGTCTGGTGATTATGAATGCTGGCCACCATGCGCCTGTCCATTGGTTTGGAGCTGTGCAAGCAGTATAAGTGCCACTTGTGTGTACCCAGCCCTTCATTGGTGCACAGCCCCCAATGTGCACATACGAACATTGATAACAGTGGTGTTCTCCAAAACCCATCTTATAGTCCTGATTGCACCTCCCCCTGTGGACAGCCAGGGGGCAGTGTGGAAGCAGGATTCAGCATCCTCTGGAATGCTTGACCTGTCTCCCCTGGTCTGTAATGATCTTAGTGTGTTCCCAAACTTGGGTCACCAGCATCACAAGAGGTAAGCCTTTGCTGTACAGACAGGCAACCTGCTGCTGATCGTCCCCTGAACTGTCCACGAATGCAAAGTGAAGATTACTTAATCTAAAAGAATTACCTTGCAAAAGTTAACAATAGCTAATCTAGCCAACATTCAAAGAAAGAAAAGGTAATATGTTTCTCAAACAAGGGTGATACATAACAAAAAGGAGGAAGAGGAGGCTAAAAGTAAAATTTAGGTAAACTAAGAAACTGCATTACCAAAAGAAAACATACTGTAACAACCCTATAAAAGATTCAAATAAAGAAAAGTTATTGTCTTCTTCTACTGATAGGGAGGACACAGAAAAGAAAGGGGAAGGGTAGGATAGTGTGGTCAGGACTGTTAGATTCTGATGCTGCAGCAGAGTGCAGCCATTTCCAGACATTTGGTGGCAGCAGAGCAGAACACAGCTCTTAGCATTTAAGTGGTACAATAGCTAGGGTGTGTGAGTAATGAATAGTATTTCAGGAATGCAATGAATAATAAGCTATTCCTTACTTGGGAAGAAGAATGAATAATAAGCACTATTTGGGGCTATTCATCATTTTGCTGTTCAGCAAAAGATCGAGTATCGCCCGAGACTTCCTGTCCAATCAAAGGCCACTTTGGAAGCTCACTGATGGTAGCTTATACGATCCAGCACTCACAGAAGCTACAGCCAAAAAAAAAACAGATGTCTAAGCTGCTGTGAAAGAGAAATCTATTTCCTTCCACTTGTTAAAATTAGCCAAAAACCAGAACTCTTGAGAGGTTTTGTTCCCTTTCTAAATCCCAAGCTGAGAGGGTCTCTTTTTTTTTTACACTTATATTCACTGACCTACGCAGCCTGTATAGTGTTATGCTTATGTAACTGTGTTAGTTTTGGTTGTGGCCGTTCACACTGTCTATTCCAGAGGTGTTACCACCTTGTAGGGGTACGAAAGCAAGGAACTCTCGGAGAGGGTTCCACACCTAGAGGTGTCACGTGACAGTTCCCGTGGCTAAAGGTACCTTAGGAATCCCCCTAAGGAGAGAGCGCTGCCACTGGAGGAGGAAGGGAGGATGGTGGGGCAAAAACAAAATGCTTCACAGTGAGGCTGAGAGGAACTGCTTATATAGCTCAGGAAGTGGGAGTGGCTGGCTTCTTCGTCACCGAACTACAGGCAAAGCCTTTCAATTCACTGACCTACGCAGCCAGTATAGTGTTATGCTTATGTAACTGTGTTAGTTTTGGTTGTGGCCATTCGTGCTCTCTATTACCCTGTAGGGGTACAAAAGCAAAGAACTTTCAGAGAGGGTTCCACCCCTAGAGGTGCCACGGGACGGTTCCCATGGCTAAAGGTACCTTAGGAATACCCAAAAGAAATGTAATATCATCCCTAAAAGGAGGCAACATGATGCGTATGAGCAAGCAGTAACAGTGACGTAGAAGCAGTAACTGCAACATAGTAATAGAGAAGAATAGTGATGGCTTGCATTGAGAGAGGGGATCCCCTAAGGAGAGGGGGGAATGGCAGGACATCCTCCACCTCCATCCAACAATGGAACCTACCTAAGGAAACTAGGGGAAACAACTATGCTAACTAAGTGTTATGACCTGAGGTAATGGAGGAGAGGAAAAAAACTCTATGAGGAGGAAATCTCTGGGGATCCAAGGCCTAGGTCGCCTTCACTCCAGGCTTGGGAAAATGTATTTATTGATGTCTCTGTAGCTGCAGCTTGGAAAACCCAATTAAAGGGAGGTGGAAAATGTTCCAGTTTGGAGGAAGGCTCTCACTCAAACCCTCTAGCAGGAACGTCTTGGAAGGTTGCAAGATAACTCTGCAACTATACGAGCATCCAAGGCGCAGGAGGAGAGCAACAACTGCTGAGGCACTCACCTGGCCTACCCACCCTAAATCAAACCAGGTGAACCAGAGGCAGTCATGGGGAGAATGCGGTGAAGGGGCCTTGCTAGGGAAACCACCAAAGTCAATGGCCAACCGTTGTAGTGGATCACTAGAGCCAAAGGAGATCATCGTAACCACCCTTCACCGCTAGTCTTAAATTCTACACCAGGAGCTGCTGTCGCGTAGCAGGCAGCTAAAGCCAAGCCTGGGGTGAGGACATTCCCAGCTATGGGCCAGGTGAGAAGGATCCTGCCCCAAGTTGGACACACTCAATGATGCGGACTAAATGCAGAGCGAGACCGTCAGCTGCAGGAACCTGCACCAGATTGGAATGGCTGGCATGCCCCAGAATTGATTGAGAGCTGTAAAGCTGGTGAGCTGAATGAGCATGGCTTGCTGAGATCATAATGAGCATTGAGTGCTGAGACCTTGCAAGGTCAAATGCAGCTTGAGAGCACTAGAATGCCAGGCAAAGCCAAGGGGATGGCATTAGCCATAAAGCAATGGTTTGCGTAAGCAAGGAGCAACGGTTACGTAAGCAAGTGTGGACCTGATAGGTCAGTAAGCAGTAGTAGTAATAGGTGGACCTACATAACAACTGTATAACAAGTGAACAGCACTGAGTTAGGGGCAAGCCAGCCAGACATGAATAGCCAAATCAAGGTGACAAACTCTGAGGACTTGCGGTGGAGAAGACAGGATTTAGAACAGAATTAATTAAATACATAGGCCACGAACCCCCAAACACCTCCCAGTCCCCACCGTAGGACAAACAAGGAAGTGATGAAAGGCCGAGAACCCCATGCAGATATAAAAGCTAATTTAATAGCCTCAGCAGGAGCTTCAGCTAACCTCAGAGTAAACAAGGTACAATAGGAATGGGTATAAACAATGCAGCAGCAGAAAGCAAGGAGGCCTGTACAGCAGTAGTAAATAAATGAGTACACTGAGTTGTAAGTGCAAATAAAGGTGGCATAATGCTCTTAAGCATTGTCAAGCAGGCAGTGCAATGAGATTGCAGCAATGAGGTAAGTAGAACAAGCATGAGTAAGCTGTATAGCTAGGTTCAAGTAATCTGAGTCAGGTGAGAGCAATAAAATATGCCACATGGACCAGCTATAGTTGAGTAACTGAAAGCTAGCATTATGAGCTTTGAATAGCAGTATGCTAGGAGCCTAAAAATGCCCCCCCCAAAAAGGAAGGAAGCATACACAACTGAAGGCAAAATATAAACCAAAGCAGGAAAACAAACACAGAGGCCCAGATATTCAAAGGGTTGTATAACATTATTTTCATCACAACCCACTGATGCACCCCGCACGATATTCAAAAGGAAAAGGTGCAGCACAAATCGATGCACGGAGCGCATCAGCAATGTATGCAGGCGCAGGTAGTGGCGTGCCCATGCATACTCTGCACAGCCTCGACATTCAGCCCGGATATGCAGAGCCATGCATGCAAGAACCCCTACTTGTGCCAGCACAAAGTTGTTTCCCCAAAAAGGAGCAACGGCCGGCCACCCACAGGTGAGCTGCCACACTGCAGGGCGCAACACAGCAGCTGCCACCTGTGGGTGGCCACCCGAGCTCTGGCTGCACCTCCGTGGTGGCGCCCCCCCATGCCCGATCGTGGGCATTAGTAAAATGAAGAAAACGTCCTACATCCCTGGTGGTCCAGTGGACCTCTGCCCGCCTGATCGCAGGCTAAGTAAATAAATTTATTTATCCTATATCCCTGGTGGTCCAGTGGACCACTTCCTGCCAGATTGCGGGATTACATATTAAATAATCGGTGAATCCTATATCCCTGGTGGTCCAGTGGACCGCTTTCTGCCAGATCGCAGGCTTCGGTGTATAAACAGAAATCCAATATCCCTGGTGGTCCAGTGGAGCACTTTCTGCCCAATCGTGGGCTTAAGTTGAAGAATGAGATAACCCATGTCCCTGGTGGTCCAGTGGACCCCCCCTCCCCACCCGCCCACTGATCCCCACTGCCCCCCCCGGTCAGTGGCGGGCAGCAGCACCCACCTGCCTGCCACCCGCCACCCCGTCTGACACCATAGGTAGGGCTGTCGCCCATTGGTCCACAGTGTGGGCCAATGGGCATGCAGCTCCGTGCTATACTACACATCCAGATATGTGAATGGATCCATTCACATATCTGGATGTAGTGCAGCACGGAGCTAGCATGCCCATTGGCCCAAACTGTGGACCAATGGGTGTACAGTCCCACCCACGGTGTCAGTCAGTGGGCGGGTGGCAGGCGGTAGAAGATGCACCCACCGCTGACCGGGGCCAAGCGGGAACCAGTGGCGGTGGGGGAGGGGGGTCCACTGGACCACCAGGGATATGGGTTATCTCATTCTTTAACTTAAGCCCGTGATTGGGCAGAAAGCGCTCCACTGGATCACCAGGGATATAGGATTCGCTGATTATTTAATATGTAATGCCGCGATTGGGCAGGAAGCGGTCCACTGGACCACCAGGGATATAGATTTCTTGGATTATTTACTGAAGCCTGCGATCAGACAGACAGCAGTCCACTGGACCACCAGGGATATGGGGGAGTTTATTTCATTTTCTAATGCCCCTTGATCGGGCTGTGGGGCACAGTGCTGTGCTGCAGGGGCGTTGGCCCCTGACGGCTACTGCCTGGCAGGGCGCCAGGCACAAGTCATCGGGGATCGGTGCACCTGCATGCAAATGGGACCATAATGACATGCAAATGGCCCCATTTGCACCTTGCGTACATTATGGCCCCATTTGCATGTCAACTTTTGAATATCACGGTTGATGCACCTTGCGCAATGGAACTTGCGCTAGCGCATCCCCATGCTTCACTCTGGCCACTGACGCTGACGCAGTGCCACTGCACCATGTGCACTGCGGGTGGCCAGGGTGCAATATTCAATGATGCAGGGCCATGGTGCAGCTCCGTTGAATATCACCCAGTCCACGCCCCTTCGCAGCCAAGTTGAACTGCGCCCAGGCTTGCCCCACAGCCTGGCTCAGTTTGAATATCTGGGCCAGAAGCCCTGCAGAGACAAGCAAGGGGGGGGGGCTCCAGCCGGGAGACCCGACCAGCTCAGAGAACAAACCAGCAGAGCCTTCAACTGCAAAGACAAAATGCTTTACAGTGAGACTGAAAAGAACTGCTTATATAGCTCAGGAAGTGGGAATGGCTGGCTGCTTGGTCACCGAACTACATGCAAAGCCTTTCAAGTGTGAAAATTAGGCTTTTTTCAGGTGAACTGCTAGAGTGAGAAAAAAGTGGAACTAAACTAGGGCTGTTTGCTGAGAAAAACAGGCAGGGCCCAGTGAGCAGACACGCAGTTTCTGTGTGTTTACTAATACCAAACCAGATTTAAAGCTGTCTTGTTTTAAAGAGTTTTTTGTCAGCATTAGGGAGTAAGGGAGATCTTGAAAGGGTTTACTTAGTGAATAGAAAATTAAGGTTTTTTTTTGTAACTTAGGCTTGTCTGAAACAACGAACTATGCAAACTAAGGATTTATATTCATAGCAGTCTAGCTGAAGTGCATTGAAGTGCACAACTGCACTGAATACATTTATTTTTTTTTATGGAGGCCAGAGTCATCTTACTCCCGCCATCGCTGCTTCTGGGCAGCTGCCATTTAGTCCTTGCTTTTATGCAGTAGTGTGTACTGTGCACACTTATGCACTCAGCTTGGTCATGGCTTCATGCCAAAGAATATGTTTAAAGAATACATTGCTTCAGTCAGGCTTGACTATTAATGAGTTGGGCTTGTCAGCTCATAAGCATTGTCATAGTGAGTGTCTATATTTTATAATAATGTAATTTAAATTTAATATCAGACACTTTCCAGTGAGGAACTCGGGCTTGGGTCCCTCCATGGCCACTTGTGCAACTGTGAATGCATGGCTGTACATAGCTTTTAACAGGTAGGGTGGGCTAGTCGGCTGACTCCCACCTCTTCTGGGCAGCTAGCTGCCATTTGGTTCTGTGTGCAAGCACAGTGTGCACTCAACAAAGACATTGTACTAAGTTTGTGGTTTCATGCCAAAGAAGAAATTTAAACAAGAAATTGTTCCACTGGCATGTGTGGTCTCAGTCAGACTTGACTGTTAGTGAGTGCGACTTGTCAGCTCACTGGGGTTACTGCAGTGAGTGACTATTTCATAACAATATAATTAAAATTTAATATCACACATCTTCCTGTGAGGAGACAGGGCTTGGGTCACTTCATGACCACTTGTGCAGCTGAGAGTGCATCACTATATATAGCTGTTAGCTAGTATGGTAGGACTATTCAGCTGACTCCCACAGCTTCTGGGCAGCTAGTTGTCATTTGGTTCTGTGTGTGTCCAGTGTGCACTCAAGAAAGACGTTCCAAGTGTAAGCCTTCATGCTAAAGAAGAAATTTAAACAAATGCTTTTTTTTCTGACAAAGAATTGATTTACAAGTCAGGGTTTACTATTAAGTGAGACTAAGTTTTCAGCTCATTGGTACTGCTGCAGGGAGTGACTACTGTATTTCATAGAAACTGAATCTAAATATTTAATATCAGACATCTTCCTGTGAGGAATATAGCTATGGCAGGCAGGTGACATAACAGAAAGCATAGTTGGTTCAGCAGCGCCAGCAAAGCTGCAGTAGATGTAAAGCAGCAAGCAGCAGTTGAGGGTCAGCATACTGCAGAGCGATGCTCAGGGTGCATTTGCCAACAAAATTATATTTTACAACATCAAAGCCCGCAGCCTCCAGCAACAGTAAGAAAAGGAAGGCCAGAGTAAAAAGTATTCAAACTGCTAATAGTGGTGCTAGGAAGACATTGTAATTAACTGCCACTGATACTACCAATGTGAATGTGTCCTCTTCATCCCTAGCAACTGCCACCAATACCACAATCACCTATTCCTTAATAACCAACACTGCTCTGATCCACCACCCATCCACTGCAACTATTAGCATTTCAACTTCTGTTTCAAAAATGACCCCACCAATCACTCCTGCCAATGTGATTGAGAACACTCCTTCCATTGAAACTGAGACCGCTGCTGCCACTGCGACCCAGACCACTCTTGATGCTGTGATTGAGACCAGTCCTGCCACTGTGACACAGACTACTCCTGCCACTGAGACTGAGACCTCTCTTGCCACTGTAACTGAATCCACACTTTCCACTGTAACCATGTTGACCACCAGTACTACTATGGTGACACCAGCCCCTGCAACCAAGGTGGCCCCCAGCCAGTTGCACAATTATTTTTAGTATTGTGTCCACCACTACTGTGACGCCTCTTGTTTCTTGGACTATCTCCAGTACTGTACAACGTGATAGTGCAGTTGAGGAGGAGGAGGAGGAGCAGTCATCTGGGTCTGAGTATTTTCCACCAGGAAATGAATTGCCCACTGAAATATCATCTTTGAGGCTAACATATGCAGCTTTGAAGATAAGATAGAGCATGAAGAATACCTTGAGAGCTGTAAAACAAGAAAGTTAGGTGGCAAAAAAACTCAACCTGTCGAGGTCACAGTGGCAGGAGAAAGAAGGGTATAGCTACTCTCTCCCTACAAAAGCTCATCAAGCTACCCTTCAGCACTTTGTTCAGCTGGCTCTGTCCCAGCCTGAACAGCCAAGTAGAGCAGGTACAGGGTTACCAGTGGTGCCAGGGGAAAACCTGCAGCTACAGGTTCAAACAGAAAAGTCTAGTGGGGGTCAAAAGAGTTGTGGAGGTGGTCCTGGTGACACTAACCAAGGTAACATTACACTCTGGATATTACAACACATTATCACAATTAGTATACATTAACAACAGTATAAACCTACAAATATTTTTCATAGTTTACAATACAAAATCCTACCTAACTATATGTTAACTCACTTAAATGTATTAAAATATCATTCTTACCCTATCCTAAAGGAAGCACCCCTTATTATTGCACTCTCCCGTTTTAAATATCTTACCCATCTGTTTCTTTCCTACTTTTCCAGTACATCATCCTTTTTTAATTTTTTGTACTGCTATCAAATATTTTGCTATATTTTTCAGCATCTTTAAAATAAACTAGATGCAGAATAATAAAGAGAGAATCATAGTTTGCCTCATCCTACATTGTTAATATATCCCTTAAATACAGATGTATAGGGTTTTATGTATAGAGGACATATTTTTATGACATGGGCTGTAGAGTCCAGAAAGCCCTTATTACAAGGGCAGTAATTATCAGTTTGGTCAGTCCTAATTTCTGGTTTCTGGTTGAAATATGTATATTTAAAGGTAAGTACCTCAAATCTAGCCCAAGGCAATGGTTTCCTATATTCTGGCTGTAAGTGGCAAGATTAAATATTCTTCTGTTGTACGGCTTATTTTATTTTATTTGCACCATTGTGCACAATTTTGATTCCTGATTGTCTCCATGTCTTTTTTTCTGCCAAATGATTTTTTTTTTTTTATTAATGTATTGAAAGCTGGGGCAATCATAATGTTCCTGTTGTAGTCTGACCAGAGATGTTGCATTTTGTTTGTCCAGTATGAATTTAACTCTTCTTTAAACCAGTTTATTTTTCCCATGAGGCAAAGTTTTGAGAGAGTGTTATGTTCATTATTGGTTATTCTGATCCAATACATTATCCAGTCTCAATTCTTTTATAGTATTAATACTTATCCTTCCTAATTCTGCCCTCACCATAGCATTCGATGTAGCAGTAGGCACCTTCAACAGGGCTTTATTATAATAGACAGAGGATTTTCCAAATTATTACAGACTCAAGTACCCCAAACTTCAGCTCCATATAAAAGTAGTTGGTTGATTTTAGCTTCACCAGTCTTTAGCACTGGCATCAATGAATTGCCCCCTTATTTATAGTTAAACTTAATTAATGCTTTTGCAGCTATCTTGGCTTTTATTATTTGCTATTTTACATGCCTTCCCCAACTAAAGGAGGAGGCCATGCCAATGGCCAAATAGGTATATTCTTTCACTACCTCTACTTATTGATCACCCAAATATATGGTGACACTAGCTGAATGAGTGGTGTCAGGAGCAGTTAGAGCACGGTATGGCTGCATTTCACATTACTAATAGAAGATAAGGCTGCATTTCACATTACTAATAGAAGATAACAGAAAGGCATTGTACACACTGCGTAATATGACTATCAGCAGGGTGAAATCTCTGGCAGATTTAACAACCACCTCCTCAATGAACCACTTAAAGGTAAAACATAGAACAGTCACTTACCATGATAGTAGATCTTCAAGACAGTCTCCTCCATTGAGCCACATCATGGAACTGTAAGCCATAGGCATCAGGACCACCTAGAAAATGTTTCTGGATGGGGCCATCCACGTTGATGCACCTCATCAGGAGCTATATTATGGGGGCCTCAACAGCATGCCTCAGTTCCCTACCAGAGACAAGCTCAGAGGATCATCAGACTGGCGGGGACCAAAGTGATCAGGACCAGACCAGGCCCATAGGAGAGGATATGGAAACATCAGTACAGATTATATAGGAGGTATCAGAAGAGGATTAGCTTTCGACAGCAGGCAGAATAGTCACCTGTCACCTGACAAGGGGAGGGAGGGAGGTGGGAGGGAGAGAAGATCTGCTGTTACAGTAAGTAACTATTCTATCTTCTTTGAGGATATCTCCTTGCATTGAGCAACATCATGGAATTATTTACTAGTAGTAACACGCACTGAATGAGGATGGCAGGACCTAATGATCCTGAGTAAGAAATCCTGGAGAACAGTGAGACTATAGCCAGCATGTCTATGAGAGATGATGTCCAGACTGTAGTATTTAATGAATGTGTATACAGTACTCCAAGTGGCAGCAGCCCATATGTCAGCTGCAGACACAAAATGGAAACAAGCCACTGAGGTAAGCCACCTCACAGATGCAATGAACATGGACAGGAGCAGGAAGCTGCTTACCACACTTCTGACAACAGAAAGTAGTAAACTAGCCAATCATTTGAATAGGCCCTGTTTAGAAATAGGGGAGCCCACCATCTGGGACAAAAGCCACAAACAGTTGTGAGGATTTTCTAAAATCCTAATTATGATCCAATACCAATGCAGCATCCTGCGAACATTGAGCATATGTAAATGACATTCTCCACTATCTGTGGCAATCAAAATATAAACAGGAAGGTCAATGATCTGATTTAGTGTTCTCTCAGACATGACATTCAGTAGAAAAGGATTAGTATGTAATGTAACTCTGTCCTTGTTAAAAAAAGAAAACGAGGATCTGCAACCAGAGTCTGCAAACATCATAGCCACTAAAAAAAGTGTCTACAAAAAGAGAAAGTATAGTTCACACGTAGTGGCAGGCTCAAAAGGAGGCATAGTCAGGGTCTATAGAACCAAACTGAAGTCCCATACCAGAACCAGATCATGGACTGGCAAATTTAAGAGGAGGATCCTTTAAAGGAATTTATAGGAAACCTCAAGGTGGGCCACTGCATTGCCTTCTATAAAGGCATGAAAAGCTGACACCAGGCCAAGTAGACCTTTATAGAGGAATACCCCAGGCTAAGTCCTTAAGGGACAAGAGGCAGACCAGTACTTGATTAACTGGACACGGAAAGGGATCCAGGGCAGGTGCTGTATACCAAACAGTAAAAAGCTTCAGTTTTTGTAAGTGTGCCATGCAAATGGCCTTCTGGCTGACAGCAGAACAGCTGAAACCACCGGGGAAACCCCAAAGCAGGTCAGCGCTATGTCCTCAAGAGTCAGGTGTGGAGATGCAGGGACCATACATTTGGGTATGTCAGAGCACCCTGTTCCTTTGCCAGAAGTACCACCCACAAGGCTAGCAGAACAGAGGTTCCACTTCCATTTGCTGGAGCATAAGCAACCAATTTTACCTATGCTACTAAGGGGCCACCAAACTCAACATAGCTGATTCAGACCTCAGTTTGACCAGGACCCTCTGTATGAGATGGAATGTGGGAAAAGCATACAGGAATCTTCTTTTCTAGGAGACAGCCAATATGTCTTGCCAGAAAAGTCCAGGCTATGGAGCAAGTGAGTAGAAACATGGCAATTTTGCATAATATAAATATGCAAACAAGTTTATTGTCCAGGCAACTCCATTTTTTGAAGAGGCCATCCATAATGGCATCTAGGAGTTCCCACATGGTGAAGAGTGTATAGGATCAACTGAGGTGATCCACTAGGTCATTCAGGGTACAGGGTAGGAAGACTGATGACAGATATACGATGTGTTCTACTGCCCAGTGTCAAACACTTATTGTCTCTCTGCAGAGAGGACATGAATGGAGTTCATCTGCAATGTCAGTTGATATAGTACATCACCAAAATATTGCTGTTATGGATCAGCAGATGATACCCAGAAGGAGGGTGGAGAAGGCATGTAGACCATGCAGAACAGCCCTCCTCTCCAGTGTGTATGTGCAGAATTGTATCCGGAGGTACCCATTGACCCTGAGTTCTATAGAGGCCCAGATGGGCATCCTAGCCTGAACCTGAGGTGAGCAAATGGGGACTTAGAAAAAATGAGAGGTGGGAAGTCACATGACCAGGGGAGGTCCTTAAATTAAAGGACACCCTTGGGTGGGAGGGTGGCTGGGACAGGCAGGGCAGTCGATGCGAAACCTCAATGGGCTAACACCCCTGTAAAACTGTGCTGTCCCCAGGAGGTCCTATTTACGTTTACAGGTGTCTGGCGGTCCTGCACTGTCTCTAGTGTATGTTCAAGCTGTGTGGTCATTTGGGATGGGGTCCCACGGCCTATGTAAGGGAGCAAACAAAGAAATACATTAGTATGCAGTGGGAGACCTAGAGTGCCCAGTGCGCATGCGCAAACCGAGAGGCTGCCTGAGAGAGATCAGAAAGGACCAATGGTGTCTTTTAGCCTTGCTGGAGGATTAACCTCCCTAGTGCTCCCAGGTCTCTTCTGAAAACAGGCACTTGTGCCTAGTGGGCCTTACCCAGTTACCAAAGAACTAAAACATAAATAAAATGCTCACTGACCGAAGCACAGATCATTTGCTTGGACATTGCCTTTATTTTTTTCTGGAGCAGCTTGGGTATTGTGTGGTGTTGTCTGGTGTATTCAGGGAGTGACCCCTACCCCACCCTGAGCTCCCTTTTCCTGCACTGAGCCATGTGGGTCAATCAGCAGTGAGGAGAAATTTGTAGGTATCTAGTTTAAAGGGTGGCTGAGTTATAACAGCTGAAAACATTGAAACATTTTATAAAACTGAATTGTAGAATTTTGCAAATATTTTGTGACAGCAGAATTTGATAATTTCCCACAGCCCTTCCAACCATGTAATGGGAATGACAGGAAAAATATTCACTGGACATAATGTCTACTAAACATCATATGAATTAAGTTACTTCATTTATTTTATTTGTTTTCAACCTACCAGCCTTAAGGTTCTTTCTCATGAACCAGCAAGGCTTGCAACATGAAAAGTGTTATGCCTGACCTCTCTTCTTGGGCAGAGGCACTTCCATGTTTTGCTGGGAATCAAATCAAGAACCCCGAGTTCCAAAAGCTGCAATTCATGTCTTGCCATTCAGCAACAGGGGATTTTTTCCCTAGCTAAGAGGTTGGAGTACACCTTTTATTTTCATAATTGCAGTTTCATGGACGAACATAAGATGCCTTTTTGCTGTTATAAATGCTCACTGTAAGATTCTTATTTGTGACTTGCACTAGTAGATGACATAGACTTCCACAGACAGGGCTCAATTTTCAAAGTGCCTTTGGATTCCCACAAGTTGTGGCGATCTATGGCTGTGGCAATCTTGGGGTCTGTCTGGGTCCCTGAATTCAAGACCCAAGATTTACTGCATCCTCAGGGTTGTGCAGAAGAAGTGGTGTACCTGCGGGTTTTGAAAGAAGAAGTATCCATCAAGCCATCCAGCACAATACTCGAGGGGCCGTGAAGGTGGAGGAGGGGCGAATATGGCTGCAAGATGGGGACTGGGGCAGAAGGAGCATGGGGGCTGTCCTGGGGGATGTCAATAAAATGGTGGCTATGTCAGGGTGGTGAGTTGGCACCAGGTGTCGGTGCCATGTGCAAGGGAAGATGGACGATCCACATGGGTAGTGGGGGGTTGGCAGGGACAGACTGTAACCTGGCCCCAAGTGGGCACAGCCCTGGCACCTGCCCCTTAAGTGCTGAAATCCTCAACCTTGTCAGCGGGAGACAGCCTTTCAGACTGCAGGGGGGGCTAGGTACCAGAGGACTGTTAAGGTGCCCAGAGAATGTTCCTCTCCACCACTGGCAGCCCTCCACCTGCAACCACTGCTTCCCACCTACAGGGTTGTGGATGTTGCCACCTATGAGGCAGGTGTCAGGGCTGTGCCCACCTGGGGCCAGGTCATGGTCTGTCCCACCCAACAACCCACTACCCAGGCTGATCAGCCATCTGCCCTTGTGCATGGCAGCCCTGCCGGGTGCCAACTCACAGCCCTAACATAGCCGGCATTTTCCTGACACCCCCTAGGGCACCCCCAGTGTGCCTTCTGCCCCAGACCCCCCTAGGGCACACCCCATGTGTCTTCTGCCCCCAGCACCCACCTGGCAGATGGTCCCCCTGATCGCCACATTGTCTGTCAGTGGCTCATGGTCCTTAGACCACCTCTTGCCTGGTCTAACCTGAGCCTCCTATTGCATCGATGGTGGGGCTTCAAAAATTCAAAAAAAGGGGATGGTGCAGCCCCATCATGGCACAAGCCCTCTTGCGACCTGACACATAGGCACTTCAGCCAGAAATGTGGCACAATTTGGTTCATGGCATTCCGATTGTGAAGCAGCCTACATTTGAAAACTGGGATTGCCTCAAAGTTTGACGCTAGGTGCCATTTGCGTCATACCCCTTTGGCACAGGCACCATGCATCAAACATTCTCATTTGAAAATCGAGTCCACTGTGTTTAAGCAATAATGAATGACAAGGTGTATGTTAATGAGGGAAAACATTACACCTCAGGAAATGAGGCACAAGGCAACGTTGAGTGCCTTATGACCCTAGCAGTACCATTACCCCACAATTACAAAAACACTGGAGAGCCTTATTGTGATTACAAAATGGTTTCTTTGATTTTCCTTTTGAAACTAAGTGATGAGGTTCAGAACGTTTAGAATTTTTGACCTGTGCTATTGTGCTGAAATAAGGCACTGTCATGTCAGATCAACCACATGTCTTGCCTTTTCTTACCCATTTTATAATTTCTCATATACAACAAAAGTAATTTTCAGAACACAACAGTCGGGTAACCCCCTGCCTTGTCCTGTATTGCAGGTCTGTCAACACTAAGATGCCTAGCTGTCAAGAGTACATGAAATTCTTAAAGGTGAGGCCAGCCCAGAGCACAGTGGTTGTGGACTGTGCTGCCACCTGGGACCCCAAGGTTTACATGTGACTCCTGGAATCCCATTCTAAGGTTGGGGGCTAGAAGCATCTAGGAGGTAAAGCATTTGGCTCACAAGGTGGGGTGAAGGGGAACTTTTGGTTTTCTTACCCACCCTGCTGCCCAACCAAAGAGCACCACTGGTGCTGTCTGTGAAGGCAGTCATATGTCCTTCAGCTGGAGTGAGGGAGCAGCCATGGTGATACCATTGTCTAGGATGGAAATATGAAAACAAAATGGAAAAAAGAAAAGCAATAATTCTTAAAGATGCCAAGAATGGAACCTTTTTATGAAAAGTAATCACAGAAACAAAGAAATTTACAACAAAAAATAGTCTCAGACCTTTGAGACTACATGGTCCAAAGCATGGTCCCCAAAATTGTATTACAAGAAGATCCCATGTAGTGCTCCCTTCTTGAAGCTCCACATTCTTAACAAAGTGACCCTCACCCAACTCCTCCCACCTGCCCATTTCACCGTACCAATGTGTCTATCCCACCCTTTTGAAATTTGCAATCATTTCAACATTGACAGCCTTACCGGGTAGATGATTTCACTTGGCCAACACCCTTTCAGTGAAGAAGTATTTCCAATTTCTTCCTCTACCCCTTATAAATATGGACTATTTTCATAGACCCCTCACTGTCTGAACAGTTGCTGGCAATGCACTCTGCTTAGTCCCCTCAGATCTTTGAAGATTTCAATCATATCTCCCTTTCTATACTGGTCTCCAACGAGTATACATTTAGGTGTCCTTGTTGCCCATGCAGAATTCTGGTTATCCTCCTCTGGATGAACTCTACTGTAGGTGGTCTTTGTCTTTTTTCAGGTGAGGGTTCCAAAACTGCACGCAGTACTCTAGGTGCAGTCTCACAAAGGACCAACAGATAGGCAGGATCACTTCCTTCTGTGGGAAAAGGCCATGCTTATGCACCTTGGCATTTTGATGACTTTCCCATATGCCTTGTCGCATTAGGCCATGGTCTTGTGGCTACTATTTATAGTCCCCAGGCCCCTTCCTCTGAGGTCTGGTCAAGCCTTCCCCATCTTCATTCAATATTGTGTTTTCAAGTTCCTTTTCCAAAAGCATATAACCTTGCACTTTTTAGCAATAAACTTATGTTGTCAGATTTTAAACGTTTCCAGTTTTTATGTATCCTCTCAAATTCCTTGCTCTTTTTCACTCTCCACACTACTACATAACTTAGTGTCATAGGAAAAGAGTAACACTAGGCCCTGGACCTTTCTTCTGTGTCACATATGAACAGATTGAAGAGCACAGGACCCAAGCCCGAACCCTGAGGCACCTCACTGGTCATTCTCCTGACCTAAGAGTACTTACCATTTAGCACTATTCATTGGGTTCTCCCCCAACCAGTTCCCTTCCATCCTATTATATCCTCCCCTACACCAGTGTCTCTTAACCTTTTTACAGGCCACCGGCTGGGCACTGAGTCAAAGGCCTTGCTGAAATCCAGATTCAGAACATATAGTGCATGGTCCTTGTCCACCACCAAATACACTGTATTAAACAATTCTATGAGGTTTATTTGGCAAGACCTCCCCATCAGTAATTCATGCCATTTTCTGTCCAGGAGACCATGAGCCTCCAGAGACTCAACTATTTATTGATTATGTAAGCCCCCCAAATGGGCTTACCTGAAGGAGCTCCATGCTCCGTGACTTCCCCTCAGTGCTGTCACCCTGTTGGCTCCTGTGGGAGTCACACCTTGCAGCTCAGTGGTGCTGTATGTGGCTCCGGCTGCAAGTTCCTGGTGTCTCGGCTTGCTGTGGGGGCCAGGCCGTGCACCGGGGTGTCTGTGCCTGCAGGGATCGGGGGTTGGTGGTCCCGGGCCAGTTTTCTGGCTGGCTGGGTTTGGGATCGCAATTGTAAATAATTAAATAATTGTAAATAAAGATGGTGGTTCTGTGCTACTGAGCATGCGTGGCCATCAGCTTAGGAAATTTAAAGGAGTGGCTGTTCCTTTTCAGTAGCAGTAGTTTTCGGTGCTGGCTGGCATAGTTGTTTGGGCCAATGCAAATAGTTAGTTGGGACTACGGGTCCCACAGGGCATTGGGGGAGCACAGTACTTTGGTACCTTTTGGGCTGGTCTGTGATTGGACCTCGGGGGGTTGGCACCTTTGGGTCAAGGGGATATAAGGGAGAGCCAGAGAGGATTGGAGGGATTCAACAAGAGATTGAGAAAGAGGAGGTCTGTGTGGGGCATTCACCCTCTTGGATATGTGGCCGGGTATTTGTTTTTGTTTTTTTGGGCTCCTCAGTGAGTCAGGCAACAGGACATGGCAGCGGCTATTGTTTTGAAGCCCTGTTTGGGCTAGCCTGCACATCGGGATGTTGAAAGGGACAGAAGAAGTTGCTGCCTGCAAGGGAGCACATCTGGAGGAGTCAGAGACATGAGTTGAGGGGGTTGTAGTGGTGGGACAGGGGTCTGGGACTCCTCCTGGTCCTAGTCTGCCCCTCTTACTGGAACTGCTTATTCCTGGGCTCTTCATCCTTAAAAGGAGCTGGACTACGAGGGTGGCTGTGGGGTCTGGGCAGCCGTCCCTCTGAAGGTTGAGCTTATTGGACATGGAGGGAGGAGCAGATGAAGAGGGTGGTGTAAGCAGGGTTAGCCATCCACTGGAGGTCCATGCTCATTGTCTGGGAGTTGGGAAGAAAACTAAAGAATAGGAAAGTTTGCTGCCAGCGGGCCAGGGACCTATTCACCCGCAAGTGTTTGATGCCTGCATTTGAACTGTAGCTGCCTTGGCTATGGGTAGCCACCTGAACTGACTTGCTCACAGTGTGACCTCCATGGTCCAGATTACCACTAGCCTCAATGTGACCTGCTCAGTCCTAAGCAATCTAAATGTGTTTTACTGCTACATGGAGTGACTGTTCCTGTTTTATCAACTGTTCATTAAATAGTATCTCTTGTTTTCTGCAGCTCTGGTGTTTGCCTTGTTTGTTGGAGAAACTGTTAGCTGCTAAAAGATGTTTGCTTCCACAGCCAGTTCTAGTGTGTTCCAGGGTGTGATCCCAAAAAACCATTGCACCATCGAGGAAGACATTGACAGGCCTGCCCGTTGAAGACAGTCCACAAAGGCCTGTGGGTGAAGTTGGCAAGGCCAGGCAGGTGAAGGTCAGCATCATCCCTCCAGTGTTCCAGTTCATTGTCCAGAAGGTCCGAAGGCACCCCGTCTGATGGAGCTAATCCATCACCTGCAACACCCGAGGAAATCCAGGTACTGCTTTCCTGTTGTTATTTCTGGACTGTGTTCTTGGCTGTATAGTGCCCCCTCCCATTTTTGCATCATCTGGATACCCCTAGGCACTTGGGGGGGAGCTTACAATTGTAATCTCAAATAAATTCCCTTTAGTGGAGATCAGGCACTGGTGCAGTGTTTCAAATAAAACAAAATAAAAGTTGTCCTCACCAATTTTCCTTGGCTAACAAATACAACTTTCTGGTGTCCATTGGTACCCCAGCTCCCACCCTCACCTAATCCCAACTGGTATTGTAATATATCTTGGTGTCCAGTGACACCACAATGCTTCCTTTCCTGATCCCCATTTGCATTATAATATTCCTTGGTGTCCTGTGGTCCCTCCCCTCTTTTGGTAGCTTCTTGTCACCCAGTATCAACTCACCCTGAGACGGTGTCCTGTCCTTGCCCTCCAATCTGCTCCAGGGCCAGTCACTGTCTGTCCATGCAAATCCTGTATCAAAACACATCTCTATATATTGATACAGGATTTTTAGTCTAATAAATCTAAGTCTGCTTCAAACTTACTTTTTTCTCCACACAATATTCACTCCAAATATGGCAAACTGTTAAGCTTTTTTCACCAAACCTGGGTAAAAGCTTTCAGATCATTGTCCCATGACCACATTAGTGGTGATTTGTAAGTTCTACCAAAATGGGTGCTTGGGTAGATGGCCCAGTGGCACTGAGGGTTGAGGCACTGGATGCCACACCTCCTTCAATGCCAGCGACCCGAGGTCAGGAGTGAACTTGGGCTGCCGGGGGGTTACTGGGGGAGAGAGGATTGAGCATCTGGAAAACTGCTCTCCTCTCTTGGGAGATTGGGCTGTGGCATCCCTTCTATCAATGACTCCAAGTGGAGACTGAGAGAGCAACAGCAGGGACCACTATGGAAAGGGGTGTCGGTGACAGCGGACATCCACGGGACTGGTGTGGAAGCATGCCCATCTCACGCTGGATGTCATTGCACATCTGCGCCTCTGGGGAGAACTAAGAAAACCAGAAACTCCCCATCTCCTGGGGGGTAGACGTCACCTGCCACCATGTCCATCACCAGATCTTGCCTTCCTGGGACCTGCACAACCCCTGATCTTCACCTCCACCTGGAGGGCTCTGATTGTAAGGTAGGCACTGTGGAACTGAAGGCAGCCTCGCCCCAGGGGGTTTCGATGGAGAGGGTCCCTGATGGTATATTGCAGGTGGGTCAGGGAGCAGGTCCCTAGGCAGGGAGGATCTCTGTAGAAGGGAACAGACAGGACAACTGAAGGGGCCCCAGGCAGCGGCGACTGGAACGAAAAAGAAAGTTGAAAAAAAATGGGTGCTTGGCATTTGCTCACTGAACACCAATTTTAGTTGGCAGTTATATTCTGGCATTTATTAGAGGAAGCACTAGAGACTATTTAACACTCACGTGCTAATAGGCTAGTGCTGCGCCAATTACTGTGTTGCATATAGTAACAGCCGCACTACACATATTTCATAATTAGCACTGTGCTGATCCTGTTAGCATGACACTAAGCCTTTGAATATTTGACCCAATGTAAAATTTTTTAATAAAGCTCCAATACTGTACATGCACCAAGTTTGAATACTGCTGGATGGCTACCTGGTACCATGACAAAGAAAAGGTTACCATATTATCCCTTGTGCTTCACATTTATCCAGCATGTTTCCTAAACCTCGGTCTTTTCATCATTGTTTATTTTGTTTTTGGTCACCAGGTAGGTGCTTATTTTTAGGCAGGACCTGGAAGAGTTATAATACAATAAGCAGTGGAATGACACTGCAGACAATGGTAAAGTGATGCTACAAATGGTACAAAAGAGCACACATGGTAAATATTACAGTTCAAAGCAGTGCACAAGAAACAGAGCAGCAGCAGTAGTATGTGCAAGACCTTTGTCAACTAGTAGATGTCAAAGGAATACAGGCATTGGCAAAGTGATGCAGCCACAGAGAAAACAAGATCTCGCATAAAAAAGCTGAATTTAATAATTCAGAGCAGTGCACAAGAAACATACTGCCAGCAGTAGCATAAGCAAGACCTCAGTCAGCCATGAATGCTATAGGTAGGGGTACAGTAGCAGTACAGATGTGTACGTTGCAACTTAATTGCTCCAAAGATGCAGTAGTATAATAATAAGTAGGAACAGGAACATGTTATGTACAGATTCAAGAACTTGAGAGGACCAAGAATTCCTTCAGGGATCTACCATATCAAAGATGATTAGTAGTGCTTCTCACAGAGGGAGGCTGGGATTTCAGAGTTTTAGTAGTATAATAGACAAATGCAAGTTGGCTTATTTTTGTTACATTTGCACCCTAGGAGAAAAGACATCCCAGGCTATAAGATGCTGTGGGATGATGCAGGTGGTCAATTAGCACAGCTGGGGATCCTGATTTAAGCAGTTTGTGCAAAACAAATCCCAGGAGGAAAGAGCACTTACCAGCTGGGGACAGTCAGACATGCCTAGTGTAGAGCAGGCAGCGGTGGGTAAGCCAGTGGGTGACCAGAGCAAAGTGACAGATTCTGTTGCATGTCACATCCCACTTGGAAAGGTGTTTTATTAGTGAAAAGGTAGGCTAGCAGACTATAGATATGACCTGGCAGCAGCACTCCTTATGCTATGGCTAGGCATGCCTTGGGGATAGGCAATATTTATACTTGAAGGACATGCCCAGTTAAGAGCTGACATATTTACAGATTGACATGATATGAATGGAGCAATCCAACTGAGGGGTTAAAGGTGATCCCTCAGTACATAAAGCTGATGACTTCTTCCAGTAAGGAACCATCAGCACCTTGAAGAGAGAGGTGAGATGTGCCTGATCAGAGTTTAGATTTGGAATCAAACACCATTGCCTTCGTCATTCTACAGTTTAGTATTATTTTGTTGTCTGATAACCAAAACTGGATATGTGACAAAGAAATCAAGAGCCCTAGCTGAATCTCTGAGACATCAGAATCTAAGTGATACAGGACCAGGTCATCATGCCTACAATGATGTGTTATGCTAGGCTGTCAAGGTCAGGGATATACTCAGTCATGTGGGACATATTTGTAACAACCTCTATATTTTTGCTGGGGTTATATTTACTTCTGACCCATTGTCTAGGTCTCCATTTTTATGTTGACGCACTTGCGCAGCCAACATCTTGCGGTAGTGCAGATTTGGAGGCGTGATCACTATTGGGCGAATGCAGGGAACACATCAGTAGGTGCGTCCCTCATTCCCCAATTAGCCGGTGTGACGGCGCCACACCGTGCATACCTAATGTGGTGAGGAAATCAAACGAAAGGTCTGCTGCAATGCAAGCTAAGTTTGTCATATGCAGCGGACCTCCCAATGTGCTTTCCCTGGTGGTGAAAAAAAGAAAAGTAACATGGCGCCATACTGCCAACTTTGGGGGTGCCCAATCCCCCTGTCGGCATACCCTCACCGAATGTATATGCCGACGGGGGAGCCCACTCCCTACCAGCATAATGCATCCTCCTTTATTTGTTATGTGCCAAGGGGGGTGCCCAATCCCCCTCGGCTCTTGCCCCCCCTCTTTCATTGTGTGCCGACGGGGGTGCCCAATCCCCCATTGGCTATAGCATCCCCCCCAGAAAACACTTAGGTGGCATGCTGGGAGCCCACCCCAGTGTGTCAAAGCCCCTGCAAATAAAAACCATCACCCGATGTTTATTTTTTTAAATTTTTTTTAACCTATAAAAAAGAAAATTGTCCCTCACGGTCTCCCAGCTCACCTCCCACAACCAGAGCCCACCCACTGAGTACCCTGCCTTCCCACACCCCCCTCACCCCATACGGTCCTCTGGAGTCTGGCACGATGATCTTCAGTGGACCGGGAACACGTCTGCACTCTTCAAAACCGACCACGAACTGAGGAAATGCCGGTAAGCTGTATAATGGCTTGAATAGGGTTTTTCAACTTTGATGCATAGCTCAGGCATGTTTTGGAATTTTGGAACCAAATTTTCAACATGGGGTTTTTGGGACCCCTCCTCATGAATTCTGGCACTGTCATGGCATTAAGCAACCTCGAAAGGTGATTTTACAGTCACTGTGTGGATTCACCTTTCAGGACCGATTAATGAAACAACAGTGTCACTGTTCTTGAGGGGGGCTCTCCAAAAGCCTATGCTGCAAATTTGGTGGGAAAAATCCAAAAAATGGCTATTTTACGTGCGTGCGTTGTGCTTTTTCCACGCACACTCGTAACTTTCGTGAATTTGTAATATTTTCACTCCAGATTTTCAAAATTGGCATTTTTCCACATCTCCTGATGAACAATACAGCTGTCATTTTACATCTCCTGGCCAAAATGTGTTTTCACACGTCCGACGCAGAATAGCGCGGTCGCTGTGCAAAATCACTTTTCAGGACAGTTTGAGGAAATGATGGTGACATTATTCATGAGCAGAGGTCCTCAAATGCCTATGTTGAAAATTTGGTGCCGAAAGTCCATAAAATGACTGTGTTGCTACCGAGCATTGCGCAGTTTCCACGCACCCTTGTAACTTTGCAAATCTGCACTATTTCCATGCCAGATTTTCAACACTGGCATTTTTTCACACCTCCTGATGAACAGTACAGCTGTCATTTTTCACATCCTGCCCAAAATGTGTTTCCGCACCTGTGGCGCACAATGGCATGGTTGCTGGGAAATCAATCAGGGGACAGATTAACAAAATCGCAGCACCACTGTTCATAAGGGAGATCCCAAAATGCCTATGTTACAAATGTGGCTAACAAACTCCCAAAAATAATTGGGTTATGGACGTGTGTTGCGCAGTTTGTATGCATGCTCATTGCTTCACCAATATTTCATATTGTCACTCCAGATTTTCAACGTTGCCATTTTTGTACGCCTCCTCATGAACAATACAGTTGTCATTCTCCACACCCTGCCCAAAAATGTATTTTCATCCCTCTGTCGCCAAATGGTACAGCCGCTGTGCAAAACCACCTTTCAGCTAACAAAGTGATTGTGCCGCTTTTCATGAGGTGGCCTGACAAGCAGTCCATGTTGAAAATATGGAGTGAAACTACCACCACAAGCCTGCGGTGTTAGGGTTTCCCTCTGCAGCACCCCACCCAGTACAGACTGACAGGCGTCAGGGGTGTCACTTGGGATCATCGGATGTAATGCTCATGCCATTCCACCCCCCACCCTGCATCTACTGACAGGCATTGTGGTGTGCCTTGCACTGTTCGGCCACAAAGTTCACCCCACGCTCCTATACTGCACCCACATCAGTGTATTTCCTTATGGAATGGGGTTAGTATAACGGCCAAAGACCCCAAACCACACCCCAACACTTGTCAGTGTCTACAGGTTAGGGTGAGGTACAATGGCATGAGCATTATAGCTGACGACCCAAAGGCACACCCCAATGCCTGTCGCTCTCTACAGGGTGGGGGTAGGGTTGGCATCGCTTCAATACTTCACTGCCATTCTTATTATGCATCTCTAGCTCAGACACTGCCAATGCCAATGCCAGCACGACAAAATTCAGCATTGACAAATGCTTGTTAGTTTTATTATGGTATAAAACCATTGAGAACAGCACATTTGCAATGGTGTTCTGAGCAATCTTACAGTTCAAGTAAAACTAAAATAGCATCACACTTAATACCTGCTTCACAGTTAAACCTGACCTATACCATTTGCTTCCATTTTTACAGTCAAGTCTTTAGTAGGTACTTATTTGCATTGAATCATTCCAACAAAGAAATCACCATCACTGCTGCTCTCACATTGTTCAGTCATTACAGTATGCATACAGCATTTCTGGTTGCACATTCTTCAATGATTAGTTTGTTTACATTTGTTACACTGCTGTCCACAAGCAGAGCATTTCTTTAATGTACTGCATGCATCAACACACACTTGCTGCAGTTAATTTGTGTTATGTCTGGTGCATTGCTTCATTTCTCAAACTTTGTGATTACGTTGTTTGGTTGCTTTTACCTTGACATGCAATTCTGTGCCCTTCTCAGCCACATCTACAACATGAACTTACATCGATGTGTTCATCTTTACTAATTACTTGCCTTTGCTCCTGTATCTGTTCTTGCACACTACATAGTCAAATTATTCTTCTATAAAAGTCTCTGTTTTACCTTGATATCGTAAAAGTCAACTGCAATTTGGTCTCATGTTTAGTGTTTGAGTATTTCTCCAAACATATGCATACTCACAAGCCTCATTCCCAGAGCAAGACATCTAGGGTATGTAAATCATTGTGCTAGTCAGGCTCACAATGCTGAACAAGCATCCCATTTTAAACAGAATTATACATGTAACTCAGTATAGGCTGAGAACAACAAAACACAGACACTGGTTTCATCCTTAAAGCACCAAAGTTACATGACTGATTTTAAGTCTTAAAACTGCACCTATAAACTCTTACATTGACTCATGTGGTTTTAAAGTCTTTTTCAAAACACATATCCCTCATAAGTCTCATTCTTCCTTGTAAAGCAATACATTTTGAAAAGTGTCATTACTCAGAGTTGGTTGGTGTTACAGGACTTCAACACCTGAGTCAAGGATGAGGAGTCACAGTTTGGACAGTCACTCCACTAGCTGATGAGCCTGCTGGGTCTGGCACATGTGGTTACCAGGTGAACCAACCTTCACAGCCTTGCCTTGAAGTTGAACCCGGTTTTCTACCTGGGACTCAGTCTCTTTGATGTGATGTGATTTTTTGTTTCTTTTTTTTTTGCTAGTTTTTTCTCCCGTCTGGTTGGCCCTCCTTCCCACCACTCCGCCCAGCCCCATCACCCTGGCTTCCCCTAGAACTTACCTTCTCCTGTAGTCCCCCACAGCTTGCGCTCCATGACAGGGTGGCAAGGAGTCCTCTTGACCCACCAAGTCCAGATCTAGATCACAGGAAGTGCCTAAGTCACCTTGTGTGGGGACTGTGGCAGGTGGCGTTCATCCTGCCAGCCATGTTTTTTTTTTTTCCTTCCCCTCATTTTCTGTCCCTGGCAATGAGACAAACAAGGACATCAAGGCATGCGACACACATTCCCACATGACTGGAGCCTATGTTTGTCCTGCCTCCAACCTGCTGGCCGGGGCTGACTTTCCACCCAGCTTCTGACAGGAACCAGGCAAGCATCAGGCAGATCTCCACCCTCCCCTCTGAAAGAAGACAGCAGTCTGGCAGATGCTCAAACCATCCTCCCCCTGGCCAGCCTTCTGACACCCGGGCACACTTCCAAACCCAGGTCATTGGCATTGCAAGCGGTGGTGCTACCGCTGTGCTGGCAGGCAGCTGATGTTTTTGTTTCTATTTACTATAAATAGTCTGCCTCCCTATCTGGGTGAGCACATCCCCATTGTTTCTATTTAAATCAACTACCTCCCAATCTGGCTGAGAACATCCACATTTTACTGTTTTAAAATCACTGCTTCACTATCTGGGTGAGGCCTACCCCTTTATTTTTAATTAAATTAACTGCTTCCATATCTGGCTATGGCCTATAACCCTTGTTTCTATTTAAATTGGCTGCCTCCCTGTCTAGTTAGGGTCTACCTAACTTCTTCTACTTAAACTGACTCCCTCCCTAATTTTGTGTAGCCCTCCTCCACCTGTTGCTACCTAAACTGACTGCCTTTTATGGGGTGAGGACTACTGTACTCCCACCTGTTTGATTATATTAACTGCAACTTAATTGCCTCCGTCCCTGGATGCGACCTGCTCTCACCACCTTTTACTTAAACTGTCTTACTCCCTACTTGGGTAAGACTTAACTATTCATTTAATCTATTTGATTCAGCTTATCGCTCTCTGATGCTGTCTACTTTCTGCTTCCCTTTTAATGTTTTTTATTCACACCATTTCTAAGCTTGGCCTCCACCCCTTTTTATCCCCTTCTGTTTACTAGTACTTTCTGGTTTTTCCTACTGAGTGTGTCCTTATCCCCTATTTCTCAACCTGTTACCTCTCATAATAGTCTTACAGTCAAGTAGCCACCTAATAATCATAGCTACAATTTCGGAACTTTCCTACCTACTGATATTTAGCTGTCTCCTAATCCTTTCTGTCTCACTAGATTACCCTACCCAATCCTTCATGTTGCTTCTTAATTTTTTTTACTGCCTCTTCTCTTCTCTTCTCTTCTCTTCTCTTCTCTTCTCTTCTCTTCCTCCACCCTCCCATCCTCCTTCCTTTCACTCATTTGTCTATCCTCTATTCTCTTCCTCTTTTGCCCTCTTCTGTACTCCTATCCTCTTCACTTCCTTTCCTTTTTCCTCTCCCTGGCACCCTGGATGCTACCTCCTTCCATTTCCTTGACTCCACCTTGAAGCCCTCTGGCATTTACACTATTCCTGCCCACCCCATACCTCTCCTCTCTTCTGTTCACCTCCCTTCTGTCATGTGGCTCACTGGCTCACAAAAAAACACACCTCCTTGCTGCTTATGGTGGCAGGTGATGTCAAGCTTAATCCAGGATCTATAGCTAATCTCATACTAATTCCTAAGGGGCTACGTGTGGCCCACCTTACCATCCACAGTTTCCTTCATGAGATGGATCAACTGCAACCTTATAACCTTAGCCCTAATCCTGGTGTTCTAATGATGTTGGAATCTTGGTTTTCTGCCAATTTCCTAGATATCTCAAGTGCTCTCTGATTTCTCAACTGTCCACCAGGACTGAACAAAGAAAGATGGCGAAGTTACAATTTAATTTACACATTTAAAGTGATGCAGATGCTAATAAGATTTTTTGTTGTGATATGGAAATATGAAAAATAATTTTGAAATATGATTATATGTAGATCATCTCCCCTGAGGAAGCCCTAGGGTGACACGTTGGGTGCCAAGAGGATTTGGTTTGAAAAATAAAAGAATTGGACTACTCATATGAGTTTTTCAAGTGTGGCTGTTTTTTCTTTCAAATCATTGCAATTTCCCAGATATTTCAAATGCTGTCTGGTTTCTCAACTATCCAACAGGATTGAACAAAGAGAGGTGGTGAAGTTACAATTTATATCCAATATAAAACAGTGAGCTCAATCATCTCCCCTTCAACTTATGAGCTGCTGCTTCCCAAACTCTCGCTCTCTCTCTTTGTCTTCTGTTCTCTATCCTTATCTTTGTTGTGGGGGTCTACTTTTGTCCTGGAATATCTCCCACCTCTGTAACTGGCTGTCCCCTTCTACCAAAAAGTATGCCAAAATATAAAGTCCCTTCAACTCATCCAGTTGATTTCTGACCCTACCTGTCTCAATTTTAAAACTATTAACCACTCCCTTCTGGACTGGGTCCTTTCCTTTCACCCTCATCATATTGTAGATGCTGGTATTCTCCCTG
The DNA here is from genome assembly GCA_016271365.2 of Neoceratodus forsteri. Taxonomy (NCBI): domain Eukaryota; kingdom Metazoa; phylum Chordata; order Ceratodontiformes; family Ceratodontidae; genus Neoceratodus; species Neoceratodus forsteri. The sequence continues at coordinate 588,144,084 of CM028133.1, read as the reverse complement.
ATGCTCTAACTGAACACCACATGGTCCACTTTGTGTAGAAATTAGATATGCCAAAATTCACCCCAAATGTATCTTCTTCCATTCATTTAGAGCACGTTATTTTTTTTTTTTATTTAGTTGTGTAACCAGGAGTAGTACACTAAGCTGAAAGATTTTTTACAGGAGTGACCTGGGAGCACAGGGAAGTTAAGTGGCTTGCTCAGGGTCACACAGTATGCAAGTGGAAGCTGTGGGATTCAAACCCAGGTCTGGTCTGCTGGATGTCACCAGATTTGCAGCTTAGAGCCTTAAACCACTGTGCTATACTGCCTCCCTATTTGTCTTCTCTTCATACTGATCTCTCTACTAATTAGTCTCCCATCTCAGCAGCAACCAACATTAATTCTAACTTTTTTAACTCTAAATCATTGGCTGTCTAAGACCACCACACCCCATTTAGTAAATCTAGGGTCTGAGGTTCGCATCTGTCATGGATCTCAGTTGAGCTGCTTGCCTGCCTCAGTGCCAGAGACCAAGCCTGGAGGGTTCATAAGGCCACTGGCTCCCTTGCTGACAAAACAATTTATTGGGCCCTTCACAATGCCTGTACTAAAGTTATCAGAATTGTGAAGGCTAAGTTTCTTTCCATCAACTCTCCAGAATAATCACAGCCATCTTTTAAAGTTCTTTAAGGCTATTTACTCACTACTTTCTCATCTGACCTAGTCCTCCTCTCCAGTTCACAAGTTGGATGACTCCCCCATCTCCGACCCTCTATCTGTTGCATCCTTCTTCAACTCCTCCTTAACAGTCTGTGCTAAATCTCTCTTCTTCTCTCCCTTTTCCTCTTCTTCCCTCCTCCACCCCTCTCCTGTCCATCTTTTCTCCCTACTCCATCTGCCTCACTCAATGGCTTTTTTGCTCTAATGCCCCCTCAAGGGACTAAGCCCTGATGGACTTAACTCTAAGCTCTTCCTTCCATCTGCTCCTGCTGTTGCTTTCCCTATCACTTCTATCATCCTCAGTCTCTCTTTTGCTATGGCCACTTTCCCTGATGTCTGGAAACATGCTACAGTTATTACCTTTACCTTTACCTATGGGGTGATCCATCATCTTCTGGAATTGTCGGCCAGTTTCCCTTCTTCCTACCCAGTCAAAGCTTCAGAATCAGCTCCCCCCCCCCCCGTTTTCTTCACTCTTTATCTTTTTGTAACCCTTTTCCACTCTGGTTTCCAGAAGTCTCACTCCACTTACCTCCTCAGGCTCACTGACTCCATTCTATCTGGTAAGGATCAGAGCTTGATTACATCCACAATCTTTGTCAACCTAGCTAAGGCTTTTGACACTGTTACTCACCCCATTCTCTTGGATAAGCCTTAAATAGCTTTTGACACAGTAAAGACAGCTTTACAAAAATGTGCTATTTAAACACAGCTAGTGTAGCTTCTGTTTCATTTTTATGTTTGCTTGCACGATGTGCAAGAAACATAGTGCTATTAATCCAAAATGCAGAAAAGTCAGAGCAGTTGAAAGGGAGACACCACTTGAGTGAGCAGCCCCTCCCCACACACACACACACACACACGCCACGCATGCACATTGCGTGCTCATGCGCTCCTACCTCCCCCACACACACACTGTATGGCTGACAGGGGTGCCCAATCCTCCATTAGCTCTACTGTTCCACCCCTAGACTATTGGGTGCCATGCTGGGAGCCCACCCCAGCATGGCAACAGGTCCTATGGCTGACGGGGGTGCTCAATCTCCCATCGGCCCCACTGCCTCCCCAACAGCCTTCCAGCTGCCATGCTGGGAGCCCACCCCAGTGTGGCAAACATCCTGCGTAGTCCAAAAAAAAAAAACCTGAAAGAAAAAACCTTCCCTCACTGCTGTCTTCACCCCCTCTCCCACCCGCTCCTACCCACTGCGCACCCTGCCTCCCCACACCCCCACCTCACCCCATACTTACCTCCAGAGCTCGGCGCGACGATCTTCGGTGGACTGGGAACACTTTTGTACTCTTCAAAGCCGACAACGAACTGAGGAAATGCCGGTAAGCTGTATAATGTAATGAATAAGGTTTTTTCAACTTTGCTGCATATCGCAGGCATTTTTTGGAATTTTGGCACCAAATTTTCAACATGGGTTTGGGATCCCCTTCATTAATTCTGTCACTGTCTTGGTGTTAATCGGGCCGAAGGGTGATTTCAGTCACTACGCTAAATCACCTTTTGGGACTGATTAACAAAATGACAGTGCCAGTGTTCATAAGGTGGGCTTTCAAAAAGCCTATTTTGGAAATTTGGTGAAAAAATTCCTAAAAATGACTGTTTTACGAGCGTGCATTGCGCTGTTCCTACGCACGCTCGTAGGTTCGTGAATTTTCAATATTTTCACTCCGGGTTTTCACCATTGCCATTTGACCACACTTCCTTATGAGTAGTATAGCTGTCATTTTTCACATCTCACCCAAAATGTGTTTCCGCGCATGTAGCACACAGTGACACAGTCGGTGTGCTAAATCAATGTTCAGGACACATTAAGAAAATCACAGTGACACTGTTCATGAGCAGAGGTGTTAAAATGGCTAAGTGAAAACTTTGGTGAAAAAATTCCCGAAAGTGACTATTTTATGAGCATGCATTGCGCTGTTTCTACGCACACTCGTAAGTTCGCAAATTTCCAATATTTTCACTCCAGATTTTCAACATTGCCATTTTACCACACCTCCTTATGAGCAGTACAGCTGTCATTTCTCACTTCTCACCCAAAATATGTTTCCGCACATGTAGCTCACAATGGCACAGTTGGTGTGCGAACTCAATGTATGGGACACATTAAGAAAATCACACACTGTTCATGAGCAAAAGTGTTAAAATGGTTATGTTAAAAATTTGATAAAAAAATTCCCAAAAATGACTGTTTTACGAGCATTTGTTGCGCTGATCCTACGCATGCTCATAAGTTCGCAAATTTTCAATATTTTCACTGCAGATTTTCAACATTGCCATTTTACCATACCTCCTTAAGTACAGTACAGCTGTCATTTTTCACATCTCGCCCAAAACATGTTTCCACCCATGTAGCGCACAATGGCGCAGTCAGTGTGCAAAATCAATGTATGAGACACATTAAGAAAATCACAGTGACACTGTTCATGAGCAGAGGTCTTAAAATGGCTATTTTGAAAATTTTGTGAAACAATTCCTTAAAATGACTGTGTTACGATTGAGCATTGCGCAGTTTCCACGCACCCTCGTAAGTTCATGAATTTGTAATATTTTCAGTCCAGATTTTCACCAGTGGCATTTTTCCACACTTCCTTATGAACAGTACAGCTGTCATTTTTCACAACATGGCCAAAATGTGTTTTCACACTTTCAGCACAAAAATGTGTGGTCGCTGTGGGAAATCATTGTTCGGGACAGATAAAGAAAATCACAGTGACACTATCCATGACTGGAGGTCCCAAAATGCCTGTGTTGACAATCTGCTGTAAACAATTCCCAATTTAATTACATTACGGGTGCACTTTGCACAGTTTCTATGCACGGTTGTGACTTTTAAATATTTTCACTGCAGATTTTCAACATTGCCATTTTATACACCTCCCCATGAACAGTACAGCTGTCATTTTTCACATCCTGTTCAGAATGTGTTTTTGCACCTGTGGTGACAAATGCCGTAGTCACTGTGCCAAAGCAGCTTTTGGCTAACAAACTGATATTGCCACTGTTCATGAGGTGGGGGTCACAAAAACCCCATGTTGAAAATTTGGAGTGAAAATACCAATGAATGCCTGAGGCGTTAGGGTTTCTGACCATAACATCCCACCCTGTAGAGAATTACAGGTATCAGGGCTGTGACTTGGAATTGTCACCTGCAATGCTCATACCATTCCACCCCCACCCACACCCTGCAGCCACTGAGAGGCATCGAGGTGTGCCTTAGACTCTTCGGCCCCAAAGTTCACCCCATTCTCCTATACCGCACCCATCTCACCATATTTCCTGATGGAATGGGGTGCACATAAGGGCCAAAGACCCCAAGGCACACCGTGATACTTGTCGGTGTCTGCACGGTAGGGTGTTGTGAAATGGTGTGGCCATTATGCCTGATGACCCAAAGACACTCCCCAATGCCTATCACTGTCTGCAGGGTGGTGATGGGGTTGGCTTCAGTTCAATACTTCACTGCCATTCCTATTATGCAGCTCTGTAACTCCTACACTACCAATGCCAATGCCAGCAAGCAAACATTCGGCATTGGCAACTGCTTGTTTTCTGTGATTCTCACCTGAATTTCCTTATTACTAAGGGTATTTGAATGAAATCTGTATCTCTTCCCTTTCAGCTCTGGCTGCTTGTCTCCACCTGCATTACAGGTCTGTTTATGATGTCACAATCTGTTGCAGTGGAGATAGTTATGGTGTCATAAACAGGGGATTATGATGTCAGGTATAGGCAAGCAGCCAGAGAAGAGAACATCTAGGGGAAATTAATCTTGTTTTCATGTCACTGGTCTCAGTAATAAGGAAAATCATAATGATTTGCAGTAAATATATTAGATATGAATGGAAGTGAGTCAAAATCTTACTTTTTTCAATGTTATCTTGCTACTATTAGGGTCTCTTTAAAGGGTACCTAAACAAGTAGTTTTTTTTAAACTGCAAACTCCAAAATCTGGCTTCATAGTGAGGTAAAGCAAAGGTTGTTGTTTACATTTATGCTAAAACTGCATTTATGTAAATAACATAAATGCAGTTTCATAGCTTTTGAGAAATGTAAACATCAGCCTTTCACTTTCAAAAAACAGGCTTGCTTGCTCCCTAAAATGTCTGACAAGTGTGTTAAGTGATGAACCATGATGACATCATTGGAGCCTGAGACAGAGACCCACATGGCTCCCTATAGTGCTAACTAGCTCTTCTTTCCCCCTTTGTTTTAAATTGTTTCACCAGAATGATTAACACCATGTGTTAACACGTTGATTATTTTGATCAGTACACATGTTAGGCTATGGTTTTTTTCATTTTGTTTACTTTAACTTGCTGAAAATGTTTTGTAATCCAGCTGACTTTCTCTATGGAAAACTGCAGCACAGTACAACACTTCAAATACCTGATGATCTAGTGGTTATGTGATGCCCTGAAATTTTGTAGCGAAGCACTGGTCTGGTCCAATTCCAAAGCTCATGCTTTCTTGGTAATCCACAAATAAGCTTCTCTTGTAGTCTTTTTCCATGTGAACCCCCCTTTACCTAGCCTGCCTTTTGTTGAACACACCACCATCAATACTCTGTCCTTAGTGCTGCCTGGGGCCACATATGAGCTTGCAGTCTCATGAAGAGAATAATCACGTCTCAGATTTTAATCTTGTACCTCAGAGAGTTGTGCACACCTATACTGATACACTTCATCAGCTGGCACTTACAAAAAAATGCCTCCCAAATCACTCTCCAGTCCACTTTCTAAATGTTTGACTTCTGCTCCCACAGTAACCATTGAGTATATCACCACCCCTCTGCACAGTGAAGGCAGTATGTAGAGTCCCCCTGTTGTGCTTTTTTCCCAGCCTCATTAACCAACAACTAGGTCTTCATAGAGGCCAAGCAATAAGCATCATGACACACCAGAAAAACTGTTGTTCATGCCCTCATAAGTGCTGCACTTACTATGGATAACAATATTATTAGCAGGATAGGAGAGGCATACTAATGCCTTGAGTGAATCCACCCAACTTCCACTGTTGGTCTGCTCCTTTACCTGTGATCTGCAGAACCCTGCAGGACAGTTCCCAGAAATTCTTCCCCAGTACTTTTCTGTACCCTACTCCACAATGCGAGTTGGCTGGCTATCACCCTTTTGAATCTTGAATGAGCTATACACAGCTCCCTCGATATTGTCCTAACAATCGACAACACCCCATGCCCCACCCAAGGGTAATCTCTTTACATTGAATTCAAGTAACAGTTTGGGTGCAGCCCTGCCACTCTGAGTATTTGTCATTGCTGGCTGCTCTCATCCACAGTCAGGTAGTGATCATGGTGCTGGCAGCCCTACATCTCAGATCTCACAATGATCTGCTCAATGTCCCCCTTCCTGTCTTTCCCTAACCTGAATACAGCTGTACCCTACTGGAATAGACTTTTCAGTCCCTCTCTGGCATTCAATTGTCTGTCCTGCTCCCCACACCAAAATCTGGTGAGCTCACTACTCTTCCACATCATGAATGCGGTTAGTACAGTCTCCCATGTTATTTTTACATATTAATAATAAACGTGATCTTCTGGTAAGCCAGGCAGACAGCAGCAGGGCACAAAGAGATAAATAGGCTTCCCTACCCATATAAGATCTAAGTCACCTATGATTAGGCACTATTAAATGACATGCATAATGATGCGCACACCCGTCATTTAATAGTACCTAATCAAAGGTAGCCTAGATCTTTTAAGGATAGGAAAGCCTATCTTTCCCCTTGTTCCCTGCTGCTATCAGCCTGACTTACTGAAAGATTTATTTATTTTTGATATGTCAAAAAAAAAGGGGACTGTACTACCTACATTCATGATGCAGAAGGGTGATGAGTTCACCAGTTTTTGGTGTGGGGAGAAGGAGTGAAGAATGAATACCAGAGGGGGACTGAGAAGGGCACTCCTGCAAGGTACTGCTATATTGAGGGAAGGGTGAAGACAGAAGGGGAAAATATGAGCAGATCACTGTGAGATATAAGATGTGGGGCTGCCAGCACCATGATCACTACCTGATCCCATTGTCCTGGCCAGTATTCCCTTTCCCATAAAACCAGTTCATGCAATTGTCCAAGGCTGTGTGTGTGGGTATTAATGTGTGAAATGGCTGCCACTACACGTTCAGTCACTTCACTACCAGTCTAGTATTGCTTGTAAAGCACTTTGGGGATACAATGTCTATGAAGAGCACTATATAAATGCTGATTCTTATTATTATTATTTTCCATGGAAAAAGAAGACAAGACAAGCATATTTTTGATTTCCAAGAAAGTATGAACTCTGACATTGGACTACACAAACACTTTGCTACTGTACAGACAAGTGGTGGATCGAGGGGGTGCTGAAGGGTGCAGCTGCACCCTCCCCCCATGTAAGTTACTTGCTTGCTGCTGCTGCTTTTCGTTTTGTTGAAGAAGTCCAATTTATTGCTTCTAGAAATGTTTACATTCAAAACTATGGATTACATTTGTAGGTTCTGTCAAAAACTTACTAAAAAAGAATAATAGCAGACAATATAAAGGTTTAATAAAAATGTTAAGAAGTGCATTTCAGGTATGTACACCACCCTAGCACCTCCTATTGTAACATCCTGGATCCAACATAACCACTAGACCACCAGGTTATTTAAGATTTGTGCTGCACTGTGATTTGCCAAAGAGAAAGTCGGTTGCATTAAAACACAATTTTAGCATACTAAAGTAAACAAAATGAATAGAACCATAGCCTAACGTGTATTGATCAAAATAATGCACCTAGTTTTGACCATTTTGGTGCAACAATTCTAGACAAAGGGAAAAAAGAACTAGTTAGCACTATAGAGAGCCATGTTGGTCTCTGACTCTGGCTCCAGTAATGTCATCACTTTAACACACTTGGTGGCCATTTTAGGAAGCAGGTAAGGCAGTTTTTTTGAAATTGGAAGGCTGATTTTAATGTTTTCTAATGTTTTGGAACCACATTTAGGTGAATTATATAAATTTAGTTTTAACATTAATGAATATAGCAGCATTTCCTTTAGTCCCCTATGAAGTCAGATTTTTGAATAGTTTGTTGTCAAAATGTTGTTTAGGTATCCTTTAATGGGTGGGGCTCTCTAGCCTTTTGACTAGCTGCCTCTGGATCCTACCTTGAGGATAGGTCCAAAGCTATCTGCTTCAGAGACTCTCTTTCCCCTCCACTCCCAATCTCTACTAGTGTTCCTCAGGATTATGTCTTAAGCCCAATCCTTTTCTCCATTTTCTTAAATGGCCTCCCTAATACCTGTTTCTCTGCGTCCATTCACATGTACACTGATGATACAGTGATATCTATCTGTCTAGATAGATAGAGTAGATAAATAGAAAGATATACATACATCACACCTCTGGCACCTCTATTTCTGACCTGGTTCCTGAGATAGAACTGGATTTCCAACATCAAACATTGGTTCTAGGATAATAAATTGCTCCTCAATGCCCAAAATTGGTCTGTATGACATTTGGCACCAGGTAGAGATTGGCTAGACATACCCGAGATGGTGTGTTTAGAAAGGATGCCTCCTCCATAAAATACATTGGGCTTTGGTTAAACCATCACTTTGACTTCCCTGTGCATGTGGACACAATCCTCCTAAAGCTTCACCTCGAACTAGGAGCACTTTATAGGAACAAAGCATACATTCTGCTTCCTGCATGAAGAGAAATCCTTCTGAAAGCAATCCTTCTAATATTACACTATGGTGACATTATCTATAGTGCTGCTCCTAAGTCCATTCTGGTCATATTGGACCCCCCTCTTTCACCCTTTCTGTCATTTTGCACTGGACTGCCCCCTTTGCTACCACAGTTGTTCATTCTGTTCCTCTCTCTTCCTTCAATCCTTTTAAAACCAGGCATTTCTCTCACTGTGCTTCCTTTATTTCCAAATTTTGCTTATACATCCTCCTTCTATGACTTAGATAACTTATAATCTAGATCCCTCACCCTTCCTTATATGAAATCTGCTGGCCAAACTACTTTCTCCTTCTAGTTCCCTAAGCTCTGGTCTTTCTGCTATCCACTCTGCCTCCTCCCTCTACTCCCTCAATCTCTCCTTCTTGACTTCTCTGCTCAGTCCTGTAACTGCCCTTTAAGGGAAACAGTCATCACTAAAAGCAACACACCCAAGTATAGTAATAATCCCAATTTGCACTTTGGGGCAAACCTTTTTTTTTTTTTTTCTTACTGTTTACCACAATATAATAGATTGTATCAGACTAATTTTGTTGAATTATAAGCTGCCATTTTCTTTAACTACAAAACCCACAATCCCCTGCAGCTGACATCAGAGGAGGGCTGCAGCAGTCAGAGACTCAACAGCTTGCAGTGAATGCTAGTGTTTTTACAGGGTCTGATCAGATGCTTGCTGTTCCCACTGTTCTCCCAGGGCTAAATATAGTCAGCACTTATAAAATTCTAACATGCACTGGAGATCTCTGTTATGTTAATTCGGTTATAGATATTGCACTGTATGTTCACTCTATGTTTCTGTTTTATTAATTATCTTACTTAATGTATATTGCAGTTAAGAGTTAACATTTCTCCTACCCCCCCACCCCAGAATGCAACTGGAAATGAGTTGTTGTCAGCTCAGTATGTCTTTCCAGGTAAAAGCTTTGAAATAAATATGGTGGTTGAGCTGGTCTTTTGTTCACATCACACATTCTGATTTAAGTCCCATGCCCCCCCCCCACAGATCAACACTTCTCCCCCATATGTGGATGATTCTTCCCATTGAAGGGTTTACAGCCAGAACAGTTCTTGGTGGTGCTGGACTTCTTGGACATGGAAGCGGTGTGCAGGTGGTGCTAGGGCAGTTGCTGAGACCTATAATTTGTCCCTTGAGGTGGCCTAGGATACTAGAGCTCCAAACCCTGTATGCCCATATCTCCTCTTTTTGCACCTCATGGTTTGAAGGGGAGCTCAGCAGGTCAAAGTCTAAGAGGTACAGATTGGAACATTCTGGGAGAAGATCTGAGATACTGGAGGGTAAGCTGGCTGTTTGTGCTTATTACAAAGAGTACTAGACAGCAATCACCTTAAAAGGGTAGAGTTCCTGTCACAAGTTATTACAGTAGGGAGAAATCATCCAGTCCAGTTTTTCCACACTTTTGATAGACATTTGCATCCTATCTGTCTTTAGTCTGGAGGAGCACTGACTGCAGAAAAGTGCGATGAGTTTTGAATGTTGTTCTCTGACAGAATGTCCTCCATTAGGTCAGAGATCTCCATAGGTGTACTGTCATGGCTCAGCAGTTTCCAGTCTCAACTGACCATGGGCACGTCACCTGTCTTGTGGTGAGATTTGGACAGTTATGGTAGAGGAGATTCTCAGGGTGATTGCAGGACTGCAACCCATTTACTTTACCTGGATCCAATGCCTATGCTGTTACTGGTGGATTTCCATGTGGTACGAGGCCTGGTTTTTCTTTAGATCATCAAGGGTTCTTTGGAGTATGTGTTTTTTCTGGTACTCTGAAGAGGGTGTTGTTGAGATGCCTCCTCAAATAAATAACTTTGGACCCTGAGGTCCTGGGAACTACAGACATGTCTCTAACCTTCCATTTTTAGGGAAGGTTATTGAGAAAGGGGATGGTGTTACAGCTTGATCCATAACCTGAGACCTTCAGTATCTATGAGCCACTCCAGTCTTGCTTCCAACCTCAGCATAGCACTGAGACAGCATTGATCAGGGTACAAAATGACCTGATTTTGATGAGGATCAAAGGGAATATTTAATTTTATTTGTCCTCAGACTCTCTTCATTTTTGATACTGTGCCCCATGGGATGTTGTTGAATTGCCTATGGGACTATGAAGGACTCACTGGGATGATATTGGCCTGGTTCAAGTCATACTTCAAAGACTGGGCGAAGTATGTTGTTTGATATAATTTTCCACTTGGCAGTGATGTTCCATAAGGCTTGATCCCATCCCCCATGTTTTTTACAATGTGTATGCTTCACTTTGAAATCATTAAGTAGTATAACTTAAGTTTTCACTGTTATGCAGATAATACTCAGTTGTATTTTGAACCCAGAACTACTGATAATGTTTCTCTGCTAAATTTATGTTTGGTTGAGATTCATGACTGGATGGCCTCTAGCTGGCTGAAACTGAGCCCAGCAAGATAGAGGCATGGTGGTCAGTTCAGGTCATTACACATCTCCTACACAATATCAGAGTGACACTTGATGGCTCCCTGCCTGTGGTTGCTGAGAAAGTATGCAGTCACAGGGAATCACTGTGGACCATGGCTCGACACCTTTGTATTATGTGTTGGCATTGGTTTGCAGTGGCATTTTCCATCTTAGAAACATTTCCCACATGAAACCTTACTTGGCTTGGATGACCTGAAAACCCAAGTGCATGCCTTCATGACATTGCTACTAGATTATTGCAATGCTCTAAGTCTTGGGTTATAAGTTTGTTGATGTGCCACTTGCAGCTAGTACAGAACATGGATACTGATCGATTAGTAGAATCATATTATGCTGGTGCTCAGAGAACTGTGCTGGCTACATGTTTAGTGGTACATCACCATTAAGGAGGGCTTGCTCACCTAGAACCCTACAAGGTATGAACCCTTTATACCTGTCAGAGCTCCTGATTCCTTACAGGCCAAATCCCCTTTTTCGGTCTGCTGATATCTGTCATCTGGAGGACGAAAATCTAGATTGAAATAATCTGTGGATTGAATTTTTGCTGTAGCAGTCCTAACCCTTTAGCATACCTTCCCAAGGGACCTTAAAGAAGCCACTTCACTGGCCTCTTTTAAGACTAAAATGTCATCTTTTTCATCTGGCCTGCCCCATACTGTGAAGAAACTGTTTGCATTATTGAGTTTACCACTTAAAATATTTTTATTGTTATAAATATGTGTTTAATATTTGGTTATTTAATTTGTGTACTTGCTCTTTATTATTTTTGTTTCTGATGCTACTGTACTTGTTATATCTGTAAGTCATCCAGAATCTGTAGTGATGGGTGCTGTATAAAGTAAATTACTACTACTGCTACTACTACCACACCAAGACCTTCTGCCTCCTCTTCTTCCTCTAACTCGAAAGAATTTTGCACTTCTAGTGCTTCAGTGCCTGTGACAGAAATAAAGCTACTTTCTGACTGCTTTGCTGTCTAATGGCTACCGTTGTCTTCATGTAAAATGTGAAACACTATTTAAATAGTTTTCATATATCTCCTAAGCAACTGCAAAGCAAACCAAAGCAAGTTTTATTTATAGACCTAGTGTACTGCCTAAAGCTAGTTTTCTTTTTTCAAAGCAGTCAACCACTACATTTTATATCTGAGGTGCCTTTTTTCCCTTTGGTTAATTAGATTTTTTTTTATCTGATGTTAATAGGTGTGATGCATGGAATAGCACTCTGCCTGGAATCCATCAGCATTGTGACCTCATTGACTGTGACATCACAGTTGCTCTGGAAGAGCCACTTAGCAGCTGCCACGTCAGTGGCATATGATGTCACTGTAAGTGATGTCACAGTGATAATGATGTAGTGGGAGGAATAGGACTAGATATGTCAGCTGCCAAGCAATGCGCTATTCCACACATCTAACATGATACTATTACATTAAAAACTTTCTAATGAGCAAATTGAGAAAAGGAAAATACTTTAGAAATAAAATTGACTACTTCTGTACATTTGAAACCTTTTCCTGTCTGCTATTTTTGGTACTGCTGCCTCTTTATTATAGCCCCTCCCCCATAGCTGTGAAGTACTGTACATACAGTACATATCAAATTAATATCCATATGAAAACATTGAAAACAATAGTAAAAACACATAAATTGTTTGTAAGCCCCCCCCATTAGGGGGCCAACTAAAAGTTACCCTTTCTCACCCCTGTAGATGGCACTTGTAGCTAGGTAGGCCCTGGGTGTTGCCCGCCCCTTGGGTGTGGTGATCCTGCCCTGTAAGGTATAAAGGGTGATTTTGAGAGCGAGAGATAGAGAGAAAGAGAGAGAGAGGAAGCCGGCTGGACTGCAGAACACAAGTGTGGGCCAAGGTAGAACCCCCAGTCTGGTAGTTGTGTCCTAGTTCAGAAGCACTGGTTCAGCACTCGGGATTAATTGGGAGGTGTTAAGAGAAGTGGCCAGTGGGTCAGGGACCCCTGTAAGGATTAGGAGCCGCGGCCTGGAAGAATTGAGTTTGACCCACTTTGTGCTCCACAGTACTGGGGCAGGTCAGGGCCCAGTCCGGAAAGACAATGTGAGGCAGTGGGGATGCCACTGCAGTGGCAGAGCCATGGCATGGTGGTGGCAGCACCAGGGAGATAGCACACTGTCCTCAATGTTTTGGTGGCCTGCCTGGAGCAAGAGAAGCCTGGCCCACCTTTCCCGGTGGTGAGTTTGGTCCTGGACTGGGGTGGGCATCAGCATTAGGCCCACTGCAGCAGGAAGTAAGTGGGAGAGGAGTGGATATTTGGCTGTGTGAGATCTCCCTGCTCAGGTTAGGAGTCTGAGTGTCTTTGGCAGTGCAGCAGTTGGTACCAGGCCAGTGTAGTCCAGGGGAATGTTTGGGAGCCCTGGTGTGTGGTTAGACCTCAGTATGTTTTGCTGCCCATGACATCTGAGCCTCTCAGCTCAGCCAACTAACTGGCTCCTGCTTTTTGGCCTACATAGGCCTAAGTGATGTGCTGCAGCTCTGTGCTACAAAGAAATATGTTGCTGACATTCTTGTGCCCATCTCCATTGTGCCTCCAGCCCCATGAAACTATTTTCTGTTTTAACACTTAAATTACATTTTTATTTTTTTAATGTTGGGTACCCCTGTCTTGTCTTTGCTGCCATTTCGCTAACCAACTTGCCCTCAGTCTAGCTCCAGTGCCTTACCTTTCCTGTGTTTCAGCTGATTTCTCCATCTGGCCACTCTCTGAAGTTCACCATCCCTTAACTCCATGAATTCAGCAGTCTAGGTAGGCCAAGCTTTTTTTTGCTACACTGGATCATTTTGGTGATTCCTGGCTTGTGCCCCCTTCCAGCATTTTTACCATCAGGACCCCTAAACACCAGTGGTGAGTGGATTACTTGTTAACTGCAATAATCCCTGCTACTGTATGCCATACTACGTTAGATTAAAGTGAACCCTCAAATGCAAGGACGAAGAGGTGAGTTTTCGGAGCTCTTTTAAAAACTTCCTCAGAGGAGATCTGACAAAGCTGATTTGGTTAAGCATTCCACATGTGAGGAGCTACCACAGATGATTTCAAACGAGCATGTGAAACCACTAATAGATTCTCCACTGCTGACCGGAACAGATAAGTCAGAGTATACGGGATAGGAGATATTTTATCTAGTCGGAACCCAACCCATACAAGGCCTTGAATATCATCAAGCAAATACTGAATGCTGCATGTCATCTAACTGGTAGACAATGCAGTTTGCACAATTCCAGTATGATAGGATCAAAACTGCTTGTGCCAGATATCAACCAGGCTACTGTGTTCTGTATGAGCTAGAGACAACACAGCAAACCACTTGAAAGCCTGAAATAAACATCATTACAGTAGTCTATACAGGATTAACAAAATGCATGGATTACAGTCAGCAGGACTTCACATCGAAGAAAGGGCTTCACACAGGTGCTATTTCTCAAATAGAAAATAAAACACAACAGACAATATTTAAGACTTGTGGCCAGATATTCAAAAGTTAGCGTGGGTGCTAATGGATTTTTGCCTGTGCCATCTGGGTTTCTGCACTTTTTTGAGGTGGGGTTTATGTTCATAGGCCCCTGTAGCATGGGCTAAACCCCTTAGTGCCCAGGCACTAACATAACACTGCACCCATGCAAATGAGAGGGTCCCACCTTGCACACAGGAGCAGCAGCAATTTCAAAGTTTGCATCAGCAGTAAATGATGCACAAAGTGGTGCTAGTTCCTGCCTCTGAAAACCTCAATTTAACTGGGTGCTAAGCCTGTGCACCCATCCCACCAATGGCGGGACCATTGTACAGCAGCTGCCTGCTCAAGTTCTCCTGTCCCATGACTGTCAGACAGCTCCCTGGTGTCTAGTGGCACCCCCCAACACCATCACCCATCCTCTTTATGTCAATCATGTCGGTGGTATCCATCCCCCCCGATTACAAGTCCCATATATGGTAATTGTTTCTTTGGTGTCCAGTGGCACCCCCACCCCCAAGCTCCCATTCCATAGATGTTCATCATTTCTGTAGTGTCTAGTGGCATCGCCCCCCCCCCAATCACCCATTCCATGTATGGTGATTGTTTCCATAGTGTCCAGTGCACTCCTACACCCCCAATCACCTGTTCCATAGATGTTCATTGTTTCCCTGGTGTTTAGTGGCACCTCTCACCACCTGATCACCCATTCCATATATGTCATACATTTCTCTGGTGTCTAGTGGCACCCCCACATGCTCATCACCCATCCTGTAGATGTTCATCATTGCCCTTGTGTCTAGTGGCACCCCCACCTCCATGCTGTTTAGTTCACTTTATCCCTGGCATCCAGTGGCACCCCCACCCCCAATCTCCTGGCCTGTGTAACCTATAATATCTCTGGCATCCAAAGGTACCCCAACCCCCCCGAATGATGATGAACAGACCAGGAAAAACTGGCAGTCCAGCAGCCCCTCACCTGCCCCACATGCACCAAGAACACCACCCATTCAACTCCCACCTTATCAGCAAGCCATGGACATGCGTAGAATCCCAATACAGTGACTGGCACAGCCTTTCTCTCACCTCCTCAGCTGGCCACCATATGAGTTAACAGTAAGCATAAATACAGTAAACTGTATACTGTATGTGCACTCACTGTTAGCTCATACGGTGGCTGGTTAAAGAGGTGTGAGGAGGGCTGTGGCTGTCCCCTTATCAGGATTCTACACATGTCCCCAGCTTGCTGGTAAGAGGGGGGTTGGATGGGTGGTGTTCTTGGTGCAGATGGGGTGGGTGGGGAGCTGCTGGACCATCAGTGTTCACTGGTCCCTTCATTGACCAGCATTTGGGGGGGGTGGGGCGGAGGTACCACTGGATGCCAAGATATTGTAGGTTACATGGATCAGGAGATCAGGGAGTAGGGATGCCTCTGGACACCAGGGACCAGAAGTACTACAGTACAAGTCACATTAAACTGTTCCTCCAATGAGTTGTCTTAGCATTTCTGACTGAGATGCATAAGTGTGGCTGGATCCAGCACAAAAGCCCTACACAAACTGTTCCTTAAGAGTTAAAATGCAGTTTTGCATTGCATTCTGACTGAACTGCAGATCCATTCCAACAGAGTTGCAAAAACATTTTATAAAGATTGCTGTTGAGCTAATTAAGGACTGAAAAGCAATGCAGTATGAGTTGCCAGTGTATTGTCAGCTGTAAAAAACAATGCTAAACCAGCTCATTGGTGGAACAGTTTGATGTGACTTGTACTGTATATTGGATGGGGGATGGGGGTTCCACTGGACACCAGGGATGTGGTGTAATATACGAAATGGGAGATAGGGGTACCACTGGACACCAGGGTTAGGCGAAATGTACTGGATGGGAGATCAGGGACGGGGGTGCCACTAGACACCAATGAAATGATTAACTTCTATGGCATGGGGGATCAGGGGTTGGGAGTGCCACTAGACCCCAGGGAAATGCATGACATATATGGATGGAAGACTGGGTGGTGGGTGGTGCCACTAGGTACCAGGGGCATGAGTGACATATATGGGATGGATGACTGGGGGCAGAGTGTGTCACTAGACACCAGGGAAATGCATGACATATATGAATGGGTGATAGGGGGGTGGGGGTTGCCACTAGACACCACAGACATGAGTGACACATACGGAACAGGTGATGGGGTGGGGGTGCCACTGAACACCAGGGAAAAAAATAGCATATATGGGACAGGCATTCAGGGGTTGAGGGATGCTGCTCACCACTAGGGATGACATAGCAGGCACCCACAGGACAGGCATGAAAGGGTCATTGCTCACCATACAAATGAGCCAATAATGGGCATGCAAATGGACCCTTGGTGCCTTGCATGCCTAATGGGCTCATTTGCATGGTGCAGCTGAATATCATGCTATGGTTCCAGGCACTCTCTGGTCCTGGGGTGCAATTCCCAGTGGGATGGATGTGGCCCTGGTCCATGTCAGAGCAGCACAGTTTGACTCAGTGCTATTCCAGCATGGTCTAATATTCAATAGGATAGAATCGGCCCATTATCCAACTGAATATAGCAGCCTCTGGGTCAGGCACAGGTATAAGCACAGTGTAAACTTTTCCACCTCATTTGCACCTATTTTTGAATATCCAACCCCTGATGTTCAAAAGCCAATCTGTAATCAGTTATAATCCCCAGGGTTTTATCCTTATTCATGGCTTGGAAGGTAGTGCCACCCAGTGATAGTAAGGTGAAATTAACTCTGTCATTGCCAGCATCCGAGATCCTGGTTCAATAATCAACAATTCAATTTTTCTGGATTCAAATGCAGCCAGCTAGCAACCATCCAATCATTTAAATCACCCAAACATGTTTATTACAGCTGCAGGATTGCCCTAATTCAGTCTGGAGGAGAGGTACAACTGGGTATTCTCTGCATGACATTAAAAACCCAGGCTATACCATCTCACAGTCTCTCCCAGTGGAAGCATGTTTTCTGTGAACAACATCTAGGAAAGAACTGAACCTTGATGTATGCCACAGGAAACAGCCAAGGCCTTGGAGATAAAAATTCCCAGAATAACCCACTGACACATGTCAAAACAAGCATTTGGCAATGCCGAATGTTTGCTTGCTGACATTGGCATTGGTAGTGTAGGAGTTACAGAGCTGCATAATAGGAATGGCAGTGAAGTACTGAACTGAAGCCAACCCCACCACCACCGTGCAGACACTGACAGGTATTGGGGTGTGCCTTTGGGTCGTCAGGCATAACGGCCATGCCATTTCACCACATCCTACTCTGCAGACACCGACAAGTGTCACAGTGTGCCTTGGGGTCTTTGGCCCTTATGCGCACCCCATTCCATCAGGAAATACGGTGAGATGGGTGCGGTATAGGAGAATGGGGTGAACTCTGGGGCTGAAGAGTCCAAGGCACACCTCGATGCCTCTCACTGGCTGCAGGGTGTGGAATGGTATGAGCATTACAGGCGAGAATCCCAAGTCACACTCCTGATGCCTGTCATTCTCTACAGGGTGGGGCGTTAAGGTCGGAAACCCTAACGCCTCAGCCATTAGTTGGCATTTTCACTCCAAATTTTCAACATGGATTTTTTGTGACCCCCTCCTCATGAACAGTGGCAATATCAGTTTGTTAGCCGAAAGCTGCTTTTGCACAGCGACTACGGCATTTAGCACCACAGATGCAAAAACACATTCTGAACAGGATGTGAAAAATGACAGCTGTCCTGTTCATGGGGAGGTGTAAAAAATGGCAATGTTGAAAATCTGCAGTGAAAATATTAAAAAACTGGTGAAGCCACATGAGCTGCATAGAAACTGTGCAAAGCACACCTGTAATGTAATTAGTTTGGGGATTTTTTACAGCAGATTGTCAACACAGGCATTTTGGGACCTCCGATCATGAACAGTGTCACTGTGATTTTCTTTATCTGTCCTGAACAATGATTTCCCACAGCGACCACGCATTTCTGCGCTGAAAGTGCGAAAACACATTTCGGCCATGTTGTGAAAAATGACAGCTGTACTGTTCATAAGGAAGTGTGGAAAAATGCCACTGTTGAAAATCTGGACTGAAAATATTACAAATTCATGAACTTACGAGGGTGGGTGGAAACTGTGCAATGCTCACTCATAACACAGTCATTTTATGGACTTTTGTCACCAAATTTTCAACATAGCCATTTTAAGACCTCTGCTCATGAACAGTGTCACTGTGATTTTCTTAATCTGTCCCAAACATTGCTTTCACACACCGACTGCACCATTGTGCGCTACATGTGCGGAAACACATTTTGGGCGAGATGTGAAAAATGGCAGCTGTAGTGCTCATAAGGAAGTGTAATAAAATGGCAATGTTGAAAATCTGTGCAAATATTAAAAATTCGCAATTTGGCGAAAGGCATGTAGGGAACTGTGCAACGCGGCGCTCCCAAAACAGTCATTTTGGGAATTTTTTCACCAAATTTTCAACATAGCCATTTTAAGACCTCTGCTCATGAACAGTATCACTGTGATTTTCTTAATCTGTCCCAAACATTGATTACGCACACCAACTGCGCCATTGTGCGCCACATGAAGGGAAACACATTTTGGGCAATATGTGAAAAATGACAGCTATACTGCTCATAAGGAGGTGTGGTAAAATGTTGAAAATCTGGAGTGCAAATATTAAAAATGTGCGAACTTACGTGTGTGCATCGAACTGGCGTAATGCATTATCGTAAAACAGCCATCTTTAGGAATTTTTTCACCAAATTTGCAACATAGGCTTTTTGAGAGACCACCTTATGAACACTGGTACTGTTGTTTTATTAATTGGTCCCAAAAGGTGATTTTTCATGGTGACTGCAAAATCACCCTTCTGGCCCAATTAACACCATGGCAATTCCAGAATTCATGAGGAGGGGTCTCAAAAACCCCATTTTGAAAATTTGGTGCGAAAATTCCAAAAAATGCCTGAGATATGCATTAAAGTTGAAAAAACCCTATTTATTGCATTATACAGCTTACTGGCATTTCCTCAGTTCGCAGTCAGCTTTGAAGAGTGCAGACATGTTCCCGGTCCACCGAAGATTGTCGCACTGAGCTCCGGAGGTAAGTATGGGGTGAGGGGAGGGTGCAGGAAGTAGGGTGCACCAAGGGTGGGTGCGGTGGGCAGGGAGACCGCTGAGGGAACTTTTTGTTTACAGGTTTTGTTTTTTAGGAAGACAACGCAGGATGTTTGCCACGCTGGGGTGGGCTCCTAGCGGGCAGCTGGAAGGCTGTTTGGGGCCTGAGCTGACAGGGGATTGGGCACCCCTGCTGGCTATAACAATTTTTGCCATGCTGGGGTGGGCTCCCAGTGTGGCACCTGGAAAGCTTTTTGGTGGGGGGGCGTGGAGCTGATGGGGGATTGGGCACCCCTGTTGGCCATACAGTGTGTGCATGGGGGGGGAAGCGCATGAGCACACAATATGCATGCATGTGGAGGGGGGAGCACTGCTCACTGAAGCAGAGCTCTCCCTTTCAACTGTACGGCACTGCATTTTCAGCTGCTGTCATAGACAGCTGCAGCATTCATTGGAGAACTGCGGCCGCACCTGCAAACACACTGCCTGAATTGGAAGACTGGTGCCACACCTCCGAAAACTCGGATGATGGCACTATGTTTCTTGCACATGCATGCAAGCAAACATAAAAAGGACTTCAATCAATGCAGCACTAAACAGCCAAGGTCCTCCATAGTATGTAAGGTGGTTAGTCAATATCCTACAGTCCATGATGTAAAATGTTTAAGAAAGGTCAAAGAGAATAAGAATCTAATATTCATCTTGATTCCTCATCAGGAAAAGATCATTCAATACTTTCACTAATTGAATGAAATGGCACAAATATATCATGCTTCATCAGATGAGTCTCCAACTGTGACACAACCACCTTCTCATTACCTTTCCTGAAAATGGGAGGTTTGAGGCAGGCCTGCAGTTGGACAAAATCTCCAGGTCCAAAGATGGTTTCTTGAGTAAGGGATTCACCACCACTTTTTTTTTTTGAAACTTTATTTTTATTACATGCTTCTTATAAATCCATTCATAGACCAAGTTACATAAAAGCAAAAGAAGACAACATTTAGGTAGGAATATAGAGTGAGAGAGAGACAAATAAAAAAAGAACAGTTGTGTACAATGCAATAAATTTGTGAAGCCTTACAAATAAATAGGGTTATCCAGTTCAAAACGTCCACTAGAAATTAACTGTTTCAAGGCTTCTTAGGACTGGTCCATTTGTTTTCAGACAGCCCACATCAAAGGAAATTACAAAGTTAAATAGGTAAAAAGCAGTCCATGAATGGGTTTGCTATATTTTAACTACAATATAAAACTTAATCTACAGTAAACACAAATCTTTAATTTTAAGTCAAATTCAATATAGAAGCAGTCCTTCTGTCAGGGAGCACTAGATGCTTTTCATTACCATGGGAGCCAAGGTCTCCTGAATGGCCACCACTAGTCAGTTTGGTCCTTGGCCCATATCACAGAAGGTAGGTCACAGCACAGACATCGCCTGTGATATATCCTGAACTAAAACTTGCTGAAACTCAGTTCAAAGAATCAAAATGCAACTGCTCAAGCCATCCTTGCTACTGCTGGAGACTGCGCTCTACTGGGAGATTGCTGTCCTAATTATAAATATCCTCCATACCTGAAGCTGTAATGGTGGAATGGGTCAGTACTGCACAAAAGGCTGCCAGCCCCTGTCTATGCATACACACACTCCAAATAATGCAACACTCAGGAAAAATAAGAAACAAGGACTTGCTCAAATATCTGAGTAAGGGCTTTTATTTGTGCAGAGTAACAGTGCAATTACAGATTTACAGCTCACAGCTAGGCCTGCTGACCACTTTGCCCAGGTGATTCAGCTATCCCAGCCTTTCTCAGGGGGCGTGCATGTCCCCTGAGGAAGGTTGGGATAGCCGAATTTGTCATTTGAAACACAAGTATTTGGTAATTAGGTTTTGATTAAGGTTGCTTTGCTGTGCATGTTTCATAGGTTAAACTATGGTCAGGTGATTGTTTTAACCAATTATGTTTTTAGTTCTTACTTGCTATTTTATCAAAAAAAATCTCCAGTACTGTTAATCTATGGGTTTAGGTATGGTAGTGTTCTACTGGTAGTAGCTGAGGTACTGAACTGTGGCACAGACCATCAGCAGTCAGTGATTCACTGTGTGACCCAGATGAAGTCAACTCATCTTGCCTATAGCTTCGGTCTTAACATCTGAAAAACTGTGCAGAAGCAGGATCTTGAGGAAATAAGACATTGTAATCCAATTGGGTTTGCCTCGGCAAATAAATTATACAATAAATTTGGTATGTTTTACTTGACATATAAGGCATATTTGGTTTCATCACCTCAGTCAGTGTTTCTCAAATTATAACACATGGCTGCATGAGGTCATCAGAATAATTCTGAGAAGCCACAGACCTCTTTGGAGACCTAATTAAAAAGATGATAGAATCGACTATGTCTTATCCTTAAAAAAAAAAAATGGAAGCTCACTTTCAAGTGAAAGGTAACAGTAACTTGATTTGCTATATGTACTGTGTGAAGAAAAAAGTTTGGCAGTGTTATAGCAAAGGGTCTGGGTTGTAATAATATTATGTAGGGCCACTAGTGAGTTCTGAAGGCCAGGCCACACTTTGAAGCCACCAGGATTTGATGCTTGAGAACTACTCCAGCTCACCTAGATAAATCTTAAAATGTTATGCTTGATATGTGTACATAATGAGAAAGGGAGGTGCTAGAGGTCATTCCTAATAAAGTGCAACATGTCAGCCTGTTGTGACAAATTGTTTCTATAGGAGAAAATGTACTGATTTTCAAACCAGCACATGAGAAAACAACATAAGAAGAGAAATAACTAATTTCTGGTGTTGGTGTGTTGGGGGAGGACTGCAATTGAATGTTTAGGATACAATAAGGTGAAACTAAATGGCATTTCCAAATGTAAAGGTTTCCCAGGAAATATTTTTCTATGAGCGTCCCCATTTCTGGTGCTACCTGTGGAATGTGCTGCTGTCATAGATTAACCAGCAGGAATGTGTGTACCAACAGTCACTATTTCCTCTTTCAGAGGCTTGGTACATTTACTATATACAATGAACTTTTTCTACTAACACAGTGTCTGGGAACCCAAGTTTGTTTCCATACCCAGACACTCTCAAGTCTAAATACTTTACATATTGCACTTTATTGCATGTGTTATATTAACTTTCAGTCATTGTCTACCTAATTGAATAAGTGAAGGCAAAACAGCAAATCACTCAGTGTGGTATTAAACTAATAGATCTACAATCTATAGAAAACCATTTGAAATGCTCAGATTTCCCAGGATTTGTTTTACAGCCACAATGAAACTGAAATATGAATATAAGTAATGTAATCGAAACATTTATATTCCCATGCAAAAATTAGCATTTACATTGAACACTTCTTGCTCAAGAGTCAACCGGGTTATACCAAATGCATCAATTAATCAATAAATCAAAAATAGATACATTAAATACATGAACAAATAAAATGAATAAACGTAAAGCAGCAATGACAGCATTTTGATATTTTCTCTGAATGTTGTAATGTGCACGTGGATAGCTTTCTCTATATACAGTGCTAAAGCTGCTCCTTGGAGGTTTTCTTAAGGGTTAAAAAGAGATTTAGACTACTAGGTCAGGTTTCCCTTCAAACCTCCCCAAACAAAAACAGTCTGTCTACAAGAGGTAAAATGAGTGCAAAATCACTACAAATGAAGGATGGTGGGGGCCCCTCAGCTGCACCAGTTTCACCGACAAGCTCCTAGTCTGAAGAAACTCAACATATCGATCCACAGTAAATCATTTAATACTGTTTTCTGTTTCCATTCATTTGCTTGCACTATCAGAGCTGATATAAAGGTATCCCTCTAGCAGATGACAAGATGCTATGTCATTAGTCATATTTTAGTTGTCATGTACAGATTAGTGTATTATACATTTACTTGAAAACTGTATACATATAGTTTGCTGAGATTGTGGAACATTGCTACAGGAACCCCACTGGCAGAGCAAGATACAGTACATGTGCAACTGGGACAAATGGATTGTTGTGCAGTGCTGTAAGAAGGTGTACTGTTCTTTAAATTTCTGCTTATAGCTGGCCCACTGACTTGGAAGGCCATGGTGCAAGCACCTTACCTCCAGCCACGCTGGCGAACCAGGTTCAGCAACAAACTAGAGTGGCTCAGGGGGGTGGCCAGCTGATGGTGGATTGAGCATCCCAGGAAGGTTCTCTTTCCTTGGATCAGGGGAATCTGAGTCCCATGACTTGCCTGACACCTAGCAGAGGCTGGGTGACAGCACCGTTGGGACCAGGATATGTGGAGGGAATGAGCACTGATGCAGCACATATGTGCATCAATACACATGCATACATCAGTGGTAGAAGTCTCAAGGGAGAAAATGGAGGAAAATACCGTGACTTACTCAGCATCCCCCACAGGTGCCACATGACCCTAGGTGGCTGGCCACCCTCTGATATGGCTCTGTGTAAGAGGTGATTAACCTGTAAGTCCATGAGACTGGTCAGTAATGGTGCTGGGGGGTGCCACCAGGACTGAGGACACAGGTGTAGACACAAACAAAGAAAAAAAAAGAAACATTTCTGCTGAGAGCATGGCATTGATGCCACAGTGATAGTCTGGTTGTATGCAGTAGGCAAATATGTATGGCACAACTGTATAAGTCTTTGTTCAGCATAAAGAGGACAGTTTTTAGAAAGTGGAAGGGGACCAGAAAATGAGAAATATGGAACTCTATGTGAATAAAGCAAGGGGGGCTTACAGCATGATAAGAAAATCAAACAAATACAAACAAATCCAAGCTGGCTGTGGTGTAGGAGACATGCTTGCTGCTGCTCTGCTACCTTATTCCTTGTAACTCTAAAAGAAAAAAAACATGAAGAGGGGATTTTGAAACAAAAATGCAAACAAAAAAAAGAAAAGAAAGGACAAAATCACTACCTCTTCTTCATTTGAGTCAGGAACACCGCAGAGAAAAAGGGGGCCTCTAAACAATTTCCTTCTTGCTGCACAGACAGACCAAGGGGAAACTATGCAGGCTGGAAGCCCCAGCCTAGTGAGATGTTTGTAGGCAAATCCTGTAAGCATGGAATTGCCCTCAGCAAAACAACCCAATGGCCACTTCATTACCAATATTTGGACTGGAGAGACAGCAGGCCAAGCAAGCTACTGAATTAAACAAGCATTTGTCAATGCTGAATGTTTGCTTGCATGGTGTATGTTTCAGGGATGCATTGCCAGATGAGTAATTTATTTGAAATGAAGGCATAGAGATAGTGGGAAGACTGTCTGACAAAAGTAAAAAGCTAAGGGATGGTTGTGTAGAGAACGCAAGAAACAGAACAAAGCATTAGCTGTCCAGCAAGAGTCTGAAGTTCGGGGAGGGGTGTGTGTGTGTGTGTGCGTGCACGTACACACAGATATGCACCCAGAAAGCAGTGAGTTGAAAGAGACTCTCCTCCTACATCCTGCTCATCCCCTTTGAGGTACAAAAGGAGCCTCAAAGAAAGAAGACTCTGAATATTTGCTTGCCCGAGCCCCCATCATCTGAACATCTGAGCTAGGCATGAGAGCCCCACCCCACCAATTGCCCAGTTCATGTAGTAATATGCACACACCTTGGTGTCTAGTGGCCCTCCCAACAGCACCCACACACCCAAGGTCTGTACGACCATGCTCCATACCCTGCCCAGAACACACCCCAGACGCCATTCTGTAGTCACAGACAGCGACTGGCACAGCCCTCTGCTCACCTCCTTGGTCAGCCTCCATCTGGCTGTTAGTGAATGATCCCACTACTAGAAACAGTACTCGCAATCACTCACTGAAAGTCAGATGGCAGCTGGCCAAGGAAGTGAGTATAGGGCTGTGCTGCTGGTCACTATCAGTAAGTAAGGACTGGTGTAGAGGGATACGTGAGGGGGGAGACTGAAGGTGTATGTGGCTATTGTGGGGGTCACTAGACAACAGGGTATGTGCATATTTGACTGGTACTGGGAACCTACAGGCTGCCACATTACTGACAAAGACATATCTATTTTAAATGCATTGCCTTGAAATGTGACATCCGTATGCCATATCAACATAAAACAAGTCGGCTCAATCTGCCCAGTGTTTTAGCTGCTTGGTTGGATCAAGTTTCAGACTGACTCAGCTGCTGCTATCCAAGACAACAAAGTGGTCTAGTTGTTTGATTACCACCAGAGATCTGGTACTGAACAGGTTGCCAGTGGCTTCAATAGACTCAATTAATCTTTTCTTGGATAATCTGATTGACAGCAACCAACAGCTGTCCCTGATATTGCATGGTTACAAATTAAAGCTGAACCCTACTTTTCCTTTCTACATACATCTCTCCCTATCCCTTTTTTCATCGCTGACTCGTATTTCTACATTTCTTCTTGGTGGTAGAACCAGTCGTATGGTCTGATCACCATACAGTAAGGTACAATCTCCAGGCTCCCCCCTTATAGCCCTGCCCATTTGGAGATGGTCAGATACCGCCCTTTGAGGTATGTGACCCCAGATGGCCTACTGGTGGTGTTGGACCAATCAGGATTCTTAGGGGTAGGTGAGGATCCAGAGAGTCTAGTTCAGGCCTATAATAAGGCTATCACTGAAGCTCTGGATTCTATCGCTCCGGTCCGTGTTCGCCCTCTCTGTCTCTCCGCCCTTGGTCCCCTTGGTTTGATGGGACTCTGAGGGAGCTGAGGTGAGTTGAATGAAGGTTAGAGCGATGCTGGTGGAAAACTGGCCCTTGAGGTTGACTACCTTAGACTGATGAATCATTATCAAATCTATCAATCAGCAATCACTCGTAAGAAGGCAGAGTTCCTGTCCGGTGAGATTGCTGCTGCTCAGAATCGACCGGCTCAGCTCTTTCGAACTGTGGACAGATTGTGCAACCCAACCTGTCTGCAGGTTGGAGGTGCATTTTCACAAGTTAAGTGTGATGAGTTTGCTCAACTCTTTGCAGATAAGGTGTCCAACATCAGGGCCAAGATCCATCCAGCACTCTCTATGGGGGTTGACGGTGGTCAGTGCTTGGTCACGTCTCCTCAGTTCTGTTGGATATCTTTCAACCAACTGGAGATTGTGGGCATCATGAAAACTGCCCAAAGTTTGCGGCCAACGTGATGTAGTTTGGATCTGGGCCCAACACGCCTATTACTGGGGTGTATTGAGTCCATCGGCCCGGTTCTTGCAAAAATTGTGTGGTGCTCCTTAGAGTCGAGTGAGTTTCCTAGCTCTCTGAAGGAGGTGGTGGTGACACCACACCTTAAGAAAGCTGCTCTGGACCATAATTGCTTTACTAACTGCAGACCTATCTCTAACCTTCCCTTTTTTGGGAAGGTGATTGAGAAAGTAATTGCACTGCAACTTCAGAACCATCTTACCATCCACAATGTCTATGATCCCCTCCAGTCTGGTTTCCAGAAGAGACATAGTACTCCGGATTGCTCTGGTTTGGGTGCTCAATGATCTTCTGATGGCAAGAGATTAGAACCACCGTTCCATCTTGGTGCTTCTTGATCTCTCTTCAGCATTCGATACTGTGGACCATGGGGAACTGCTCGAGCGCCTGAGGGTTATCTGCAGCCTTGCTGGTCCAGTCCTCAGATGGTTTTAATCTTTCCTCTCCGGCAGATCACAGTGGGTGGTGTCAGTTTTTTTTTCCTCTGATCCATTCTCTTTGCTCTGTGGGATCCCCAGGGTTTGGTGCTGTCCCCTATGCTGTTCGCAGTGTACATGCTGCCCCTCAGAGACATTGTAAGATGATATGGGCTGAGGTTTCACTGCTATGCAGATGATACACAGCTCTATCCGTCTTTTGTGCCTGACCAGGATAGTGTGGTCTCGGTCTTTAACAGCTGTCTAGTGGAAATCCATGAGTGGATGAAATCCAGCTGGCTGAAATTGAATTCTGAGAAGACTGAGGAGGTGGTGGTGGAGGATCCGGGTCACTGGATAGAGAGGTCAGTAGCAGGGTTACCTTCCGGTCTTTGGCTTGGAGATGCCCAACTGTCTTCCTCCGAACAGGTGCGTGATCTGGGGATAGTTCTTGATGATGGGCTGACACTGCGTTCGCAGGTGTCAGCAGCCGTCAAGTCTTCCTTTTACCATCTTAGGTACATCACCAGGATTAAGCACCTTGTTGCATCTGGTGACCTGCCTACATTGATCCACACCTTCGTGACTTTACGCCTAGACTACAGCAACTCCCTTTACATACTACTTCTAGGGGTTGATATCTGTCACTTACAGCTGGTGCAGAACGCCGTAGCACGGTTGTTGACTGGGACTTTACGTTCGAATCATATCACTCCAATGCTGCATGAACTGCATTGGCTGCCTGTACAGTGGCAGATCACAGTCAAAGTTGAACTTCTGAACTATAAGGCCCTGGACAGACTGGGTCTGAGCTATCTGCAGGAACTCCTGACTCCCTACAGCCCTGGCCATCCTCTCCACTCAACTAAAGAGCTGTTGTTAGAGGTTCCCAGGGTCCAGCTGAAAGGTCTGGGGCCCGGGCTTTTATGTATGGTGCCCCCACCCTGTGGAACTCTCTACCTCATCAGATTCGAGAGTGCAGGACCATGGAGAGCTTCAAAGTAGGCTTAAAAACCTACCTTTTTCAGCTAGCATTTAGTGATTATTTTATCTCACTTATTCGAATTTTGTATTGCAAGTATTTTTAGACTGTTTTGTTTTGTTGTTTTATATGATATTTTAACAATGTATAGCATTTTGATTTTTAGAATTGCACTATACAAAGAAAGCTTATTATTATTATGTCTTTCTTATTTTGGATTCTATGGGCCCTATGCATGAATGTGCTGAGTGCCTATGTGCCACATATCTGCGGTGCTTAGCATCCCCACACACATGGCCCCTGTGTGGGATGTCTGAAAGGGCATACATCCCCTACGCACAGATCCCTCGCCGTGCGGACAGCAACACGCTGGAGGAGGGCCAGGAGCATGCCTGCACTATGCGTCATTCACAAAGGCACATAGTGCAGTTCACAGGGGGGCACAGTGGTGAGCAGGTTACTGCAGCCGGGACCCTTCCGTAAACCACTGCATGCCCCCATGGACCTCACCCATTAGTCAGGGCTGGACATGGCAATGACCCTCCATGATGTCCCAGCCCACTAGGCAGAAAGGGGAGGGCTGGGGCAGCTGATAGGGTGAATGCCCGTCTGATTGCCACATGGGGCCCATTGTGATGGATCCATACCCCTGCAGTGTGCCCATCCACCGAGAACTGATGAGCCACACATAACCCTCCACCTACATACAGGCATGGCCGTTCCCCGATGGTCAGTACGCAACCCCCCACCACAGTGCTGCCCTGTCCCCATAGTAGCCGTGAATACCCCCAACATGTGTGTGCCCCCTCCAGGTATGACTGGAACAATCACCCCCAGCACATGAGAGCCCTGGCCCCGATGTAGCAAATGCATACCCCAGCCCTGGACACATCTGTGACCCGTCTCCAGTATTGTGAATGCTTATCCTCCCCCACCCCTGCCACCACGATGCCTCTTCCCTGGTAATACCCAACCCCCCACACACACACACACTGGTACCCCAGTCCCAGTGATGAATAGAAACACCCTCCCCCACACACACAGGTGCCTCGGTCCACACTTTCTCATTCCCCGACCCCAGCAACCTGCCTTCTCATTGGTGTTCAGCATCCCCCCACCCACCGTGGCACTGACAAAACCATACCCCGTTCCTCGTACCTGCATGCCAGTGCCGTGGCTCTGGATGGCCAGTGGCACAACCCTCCTCAACTTCTTCGGCCGCTGGCTGTCCATGTGATGCTGGGAACATGCCTGTATATATAGGCAGAACACTCCCAATATCACTTGGATGGCCAGCTCCATGGAGGTGTGAGGAGGGCTGTGCAGCTGGCCATCTGGAGCTGTGGCACTGGCATGCAGGTACAGGGAATGGGGAGTTGTTGTCAGTGCCACAGGTGATGGGGGGGACCACTGCACACCAATGAAGGTCGGGGGTTTTTGGAATTGGGGCTGGGGGTTTGGGTTGTGCAATACTGCCATGGGACAGTCATGACGAGGCTGTTGTGTGTGTGTGGGGCACTGACCACTAATGTCAGGTTGAGGGGTTCGGGTTCAGGGCGGGAGAGTGATCAGGTTTCACAGTATTGGGACTGGGTCCATACAGAGATGCTTTGGCGGGGGGGAAAGGGCACAGCTGTGTACTGTGGGGTGGGCTGTCATACCAGACTGGGGTGGGGGTCCTGCAGCTGGGGTCCATCCATGCACTGAGACAGCACTGTGATACATGGACATGGCTGGGGGGGGGGGCAACTGGATGCCAAGGACTGGCCACATGAGTCTGGGTGCCTGTGGTAGGTATTAATGCACCTGGACCTGTGCCTCACTATGCAAGGGATCCACTGTGGGACCAAGGCCAGGCATCCAATTGGAAGCCAGCCACTCCACCCCTAGCCACCCTGCATGGTTCTGCATGCTGGTGGAGCAGGGCCATGGACAGGTACTCCATGGATGCATTCGTTAGTGAATACCATGCATCCTGTGCCTGTCCAGGGTGGCAGAGCTACGCAAGTGGGATACAGACCCCCGGTGTATAATTCCCAACAGTTCATGCATAGGGCCCCTATATCCTCTTCATTTGGTTGAGGGAGGGTAGAGATAAAAATCTGAAGGGAAAAATACTTTCAAAACAATAAAATCATAGCCAGCCTGGTGGCACTGAGGACTGAGGTGCTGGATGCCTTATGTTGCGCTATGCCGGTGATCTAGGATCAGAAACAACCTCGGGCCATTGGGTGCTGGCATGGGGGGGAGGGCAGAGCAGGACTGCGCATGCTAGTGGGCAGCTGTTTTCTTCCAGGGGTGGTGAGGGTGGGTTGGCATCCCCCGTAGTTCAGTTCCTACTGGGTAGAGGTCCGGTGGTAGTGTAGGTGGAAAGGGAGCGGCAAAGTTTCGGAAGGTGGAAGGGACTGAGCCAGTGCCACGGGGTGCGTAGCATGCCTCCACACACTCGCACAGCCATGTACTGTGGCCTCGGGGGTCAGGGGAGAAAATCAGTAAAAAATGCATATGTGTTCCAGTCGCCAGTTGGCGGGAGGAGGCAGCGGGGACCAAAAAGCTAAATAAAAAAGACAATAAAATCACATCAGTTCTGCATTTATTATTTGGCCAGAAGTGTTTGAGGTGCTGTCCTGCCAACAGCACAACTGTCAGAGATGTGATCTGACATTACAGTAAATTTATTAATTTAAAACAAACAAACAAATAAATAAATAAATAAGAGAATGAGTGATGGGCTTTGATGTGGGGGAAACTTTACTTTTCTTTCTCCCCTGACCCCCATGATATTCCCAGGTAACAGCAACTCTGCTCTAGCTGACACACAAAGAAAGGATCCCCTAGACATCATATTGAAAACTTTACTACACTAAATTCAACTCTTGGAACTTCCTCACTCAAGCACCCCTTGTCCCAAGACTAAATTTTAGGAGCACCCCACACATCCCAAGAACCAAACCCTTCATGTGACCCCAGCCCCTAGTCCTCACAAGCAACCAGCCACCCCCCCTTTTGATGACCCCATCTATCACATCCGTCCGCATCAACACAAGTGGCCCACTCACTGGCGGTGGGCAGACTTTGCAGATGCCCATTTACTCCACAATGGCCCAGATCTTCTTGACGAAGGAAAATGGGCTGACTAATTTCTCCTAGCTGGGATCAAACACTGGGTACTGGGGAGGAGGGATGAAGTCGCTGGCCATGTTTGGGGCATTATGAACAACACACCGCCATCACTGTGGCCGGCTACATATGCCTGCTGGCCCCATGCCATGCCATGCCACTCTTATCACACTTTACACAAATTGGAAGTGCAGTGGTATGGCACAGGCATGTAATCTACGCAATGCTGTGGAAACCAAATGTAATGAGCAGCAACAGGAACTACAGTAATACTTTTAACTAAAAAAAAAATTAAAAAAACAGAAGGATTGATGGGGGCAGGGATCCGATGTACCATGTTCACTGCTGGTATTGCTGTTGTACTTGGTCTTGCTTTTACACATTTTTACTATATATTTACCCAGGACAGAGAAGATGAGATGCAGTGTCTCATTTTCAGTAGTGTCCAGCTTTTACATATTGTTAGATTGTAATTAGCCAGGATGAGGAATCTGAGATGCAAAAATTAGATTTTCATTGGGCTGCCACATTTTGACCCAAAATTTTCATCACTCTTTTTATGACCTGACATTATGATCAAGACAAGTGGAACTTTAAAATCCCATCTGAAAGATGATTTCACTGTGACACTGTGGAAACAAGTTTCAGAGGGGTTTTGAACAAATGACATATGCCATGTTCAGGAGGTGGGATAACACAAGGGATATGTTGAACATCAGGGGTGAAAATCTGCAAAAATAAAGTTGAGTAAATGTTGGAATGAGTCAATGTTTCCTCATAATGGAGTTGTTTTTTCATATTTTTATCCAAAATTTTCAACATAGTCTTTTTATGACCAGTCCTTCTACGCATGACAGGTGTCATTTATAAAACAGTGGCCGAAATATCATTTTGCGACACAAGTGTGAAAACATATTTTGCCTAGGATTTGAGAAATGACGGTTGACACATTCATGATGTGGTATGAAAAAATAACAATGTTAGAAATCTAGGGTCAGAATACTGGAAATTGCCACAGTTGCAAATGTGCATTGAAAAATTTCAATGTACACTCACAACTTTATTGTTTTGAAATATCTGTACCTCAATTTTTCAACATAGTTTTCTCATGAACCCACATAGCAGTTTTATGACACAACCTCATGAACAAGGGCAGAAAACATTTTTAAATCCTGCCCGAAATGTGATTTTGTACCAAAAGTGTGAAAACACATTTTGGCCATGATTTGAAAAATGACAGCTGTAACATTCATGAGGTGGTGTAAAAAATGGCTAGATTGAAAATTTGAGGTCAAAATACTGAAATTTACCCAAAGTTAAAAGGGTGTGTTGATAAGCTTCAACATAGGCTCATAACTTTGTTGTTTTTAATATTTTTATCCCAGAGCCTTCTTATGGCCCCCACCTCATGAACAAGGGCAGAGAAAATTGTCCAGTCCTGCCCAAAAGGTGATTTTGCACACTGGCTATGAAATCACCTTTTGTGGCGGATTTGTAAAATTTCACTGTCAATGTTCTTTAAGTGGGGTCCCAGAAAAGCCATGTTGAAATTTGTGAGAAAAAATATTCAAAAATGGCCAAGCTATGGCAACAAGTTTAAAACCCCATTGAAATACGTTGAACTGCATACCTGCTTTCCTCAGTTCACAGTCTGGCACTGAAGAGTGAAGATGCATCTCTGCTCCAGACAGGATTACAGGGTTGGGCCCCCATTAAGTAAGTAAAGGCTTGGGGGGGGTTGGTGCTGAGCTTGGAGGGTCAGGTGGGGGGATAGTAACGGTGGTGGCAGCAACAGACATCGATGGACGTTTTCTTTTTTACAGGGTGTATTTAAAAAAAAGCTATGAGGGACAATTTCAATTTCAGGTACCAACACTGGGGATTGGGCACCCAATGTCAGTGTTATGTTTGGCAGCACCAGGGGTGGGTTCCCCGGTGTCGCACAATGAAATTGGGCAGGATGGGGGGGTGACAGCTGATACCAGGGATTTAGCACAATGATGTCAGAAAATTAACATGGAATGGGCGGGAGGGATTGAGAGAGGTTTTTTTATATTTGGCAGCACCAGGGGGTGCTTCCCGTGTCACACACTGAACAATAACTAACTGAAAGTGTGGTAGTGTGGTGCACGCTTGAGACATACTCATTGCTGGGGAAGGAACAGCAACAGGAACTATAGTAATACATGTAATTACAAAACAAAACTACAAGGATTGGTAGGGGCGGGGATCTGATGTACTTCTTTGCCTGACTCAGCAGCAGGCTCCCCCTCCAGTTACTCAGGGGTGCACCAAACTGAAGTGAAAACACAGTACACCAACAGCGGGGAGAAGGGACTTGAAAGCTTACACCACAACATCATGAAGCCAATCAGCTGCTTGCTGGCTGGCTTCATGTCTATGAAAGGACCAAAATGCTCTGTCATAGAAGCACTTTGGTTCTTTCAACTAAACAAAGTTTACACTCAGCAATCAGTAGTAGTGTCATGACCAGTGTACCTGTTCCATGGTCTACACTGCTGAGCACCCTGCTGCCTGAGCTGCAATGGGCTCGGCAGTGGCACACCTCTGAAATGCTGATTGTAACAAAATGTTTCTTGCAGAAGCAAACATAAAAACACCTAGACCAAAGTCAAGCAGACATCTATTTTCAGTAGAACTGATGAAATAAAAGAGAGGAGAAAGACTTCCACTTCAGCCACATCAGATGTATTGGACACATCAAAAGGTGCAAAGTCCAAAACAAGTAAAGCTACCCTAACTCCTGATCTGATGCAACAAAGAATTGTATCTGTATCTATTTCTGGAAATGCTCATAAGACAAACTCTACAACATCTTCCCAAACCACATTTACAAAGTCAGCACCTGCAATATCTACACCTGAATCATTTCAACTGAAAAAGGTAAAAGTGTTATAAACAAATTTAAAGAACTTAATGCAATAATGGGCTGTCTTTTTGAGATGTTTGAATGCCTTGAGCTTATAATGGACTCATTTATCACTCGCTCTGCACTACGTGAACAAGAGCTGAAAAAAGCAGAAACTGAGGCTAACTCTGCAATAGAGCAAATTAAAACTAACCAAGAGTCAATTAAAAAAGAGCTGAGTGAAATGAAATCAATATCCCTAACTGCTGAAGCACTTGCACAAACAAATATTCAAGCCATTGTTGCTTATACTAGATTAACTGAAGATCTGGAAAATGCTATAAGGTTTAAAAACCTTCCACTAGTAGACTTGCCTATTAATCTGGACATACAATTTCAAAATTTGGGCGACTTAGCAACGGATTCAAGGAATTAGTCGGCCTACCAGAAGAAAACCTTCCTTTTGCCTCAAGAGTATGTAGGCTACCTGAAAAAAGTTTACATATACAGTATGGCACAGCAAAATGCAATCATAATGCAAACAAACACTACTCCATAAACCATAACAGATGAGCTAAAAACAAACCTCATGATATTTTTTTTGTAAATGGATAGAAATACGATTATAAGGGTAGCCAGAAGTAAAGATGCTTTGAAATTCAGAGACTATAAAATTTATCTGTTCTCTGACATCTCTCCTTTGACACAGGAATGCAGGAAACATTTTTTACAGTTCAGGGAAGAACTTATTGAACTAGGTGCAATATGTACATTTTACTTACCGTGCAAAGTAAAGTAGGTCCTCATTGCATGCTGATCTGCTTTCCAGTGACTGGTCCCCTATCTCCATGGCCAGTATCATCAATTAAGCACTCCAATATTTCCATACTAAATTCTTGCAAATTTGGGATTGGCATGCCCCCTTCCGGAATCCTAGGGTCAGAGGTTCTCACCTCCCCTGGATCTCAGCTGAACGTATTACCTGCCTCTGTGCACATGACCTGGCTTAGAAGTGATACTAGTCCACTGGCACTCTGGCAAATCTTAACAAGTATCGTGCCTTTAGGTTTACTTGTACTTGCTTTTAATTGTAAAAGGGATAGTCATATGTGTTATTTATATTCTGCACTTAATTGTCTGTCACTTCTTTCTGAATTGATTACAATCTTACAATTATGAGTAAAAAGTCGCTTCTGGGTCATACCCCTGCTGGGGCCTAAACACTCTTTAATAGATTTTGTACCAGGAACACTGCATGTGAAAGACTTCATGTATCATGTGAGAGAACAAACTTGGGCAAAGGTGTTTCTCTATTATAGCATCAAAGGTTTGGAATTTGATTCCATTTGAGATCTGCAGTTTAAATACTTTAAACACTTTTAAAAATTATGTATTAGATTGGTTCACAAATAAGTTGGTTTGTGATTGTCAGTGATATTGTTCTATTTCATGGTTTGTAATTTTTGTATTGTCTGACTGTATATGATGTGAGCACCTTTGAAAAAGGGCTATTTTAGCTCAAAGGTTTTCTGAACATAATAAACTAAACGATAGCCCTTGACATGGGCGTCGGTGATTGGGCACCTGCAATAACAGTGACCCAATCCCTGGTGCATGTCACTGGGGCTACCAACAGGGTAGGGCAACCAAATTGGTGGGTTGGCGAATATCGCAATGGGATGTTGCTATACATACATGTGGGGGGGGGAGCGAGCATGCACAACAAGGGGTGGGAGGGATTGTGACGGGTGGTGCTGAGGTAGGTTGCTGAGCTGGCCCTGTGGTGTGGTGGGTGGATTGGCAGCTTCGGTGGGCAGGGTGCTGGGCTCGGGTCTGGGCGCTGGTGCATTTTTGTTGCACCCTGCCCAAATTTTTTTTTACAAGTTTTTGCACCCCCCTGGAGTTAAGAATCCTTAAGTAGGGTGTGCGGGGGCACTGCCCCCCACATAAAACATGTAAAACACAAGTCCCCAA
This sequence comes from Neoceratodus forsteri, assembly GCA_016271365.2. Lineage (NCBI taxonomy): Eukaryota > Metazoa > Chordata > Ceratodontiformes > Ceratodontidae > Neoceratodus > Neoceratodus forsteri. The sequence goes on along the minus strand of CM028133.1, from coordinate 588,108,020 downwards.
CATTGTTTTGCTGTGCACCGGGGAGTTAAAGTGCCAAAATTGATATTCGGTGCTCTGGCTTCGCGATAATGGTGATCGCCTTTAGACTTTCGCCATTATCACATAAATCCAACTAAATTAAAGGAAAACTATACCCAAAACTTGAAAAAATATATGTTGTGCAGAGTGTTTTAATTTGTATGTGAAGTTCTAGTGTTTCCTTCCCTCTGACTGGTATTAGGAGTTTTTCCCAAATTAGCTTGCTAGTTTTATGACCCCTGGGGATCTTCATACCTGATAGTGTAATTGTATTTCTTGTTCCCACAGTGCATCTTGTCTCACGTGACTGTGATGTAAGAGAGACCCAACATTCAGCACACACATGCCAAACAAACTAAATATCTTGGAAGCTTTACAAGCTGCACAAAAATTACCAGCAGCAAAGTTTTTCAAGACAATAAAACATTTAGGATGAGGGTGGTCACCAGGCTGAATTCTACAGATTTTAAAATATAGCCATCTCTATTGTTGTGAACTGATTGTAATGCAATGCTTTCTGCTGGATTTATGGGCTCTGCTACATCACCATTACAAGAAAAAAGCGCATTGTAGGACAAAGAAATGCAATAAACCTATTTGATATGGAGATCTCCAGGGGTTGTAAAACTACCCTAAAGCTAGCAGGCTAATTTAGGAAAAACTCCTAATACAAGTCAGAGGGAAGGAAACACTAGAACTTCACATACAAATTAAAACACCCTGCACAGCATATATTTTTTCAAGTTTTGGTGGTAGTTTTCCTTTAAAGCTCTCCCTCCAGCTGATGAGCCACAGTACAAATGTAACAAGAAGGCTGATATCAAATGGACATACAATAGATGACTCCTAGCTATATATGGGCTATACTGCACATTTTGTGAGACAGGAAAAGTGTCAGATCTTTAAGGTACTGTACACAAACTAGGATTTGAAGATCCATTCTAAATGAGAAGAGGAAGCCAATGGAAGTCCACCAATTAAGCTGAAATGACTCTATGTACAGAAAGCTCCTGGGTCGCCCCTGAAAACAGGCAGTTGTGCCTAGTGGGCCTTAGCCAGTAAACGAAAAATAAAATAAAAAAAAGCAAACATTTCACAGCTCAGTTTATTACAAACTAAAGCCCAGTGATTAAAACCAAAGAATAATGCATTACATTGATTCATGCATTACAGAACATAAAACATGGACACATTTTCTCCAGACTTCAGGTTAAAATAATTTTAGTGCTAATATGTGACATAAATAGTAAATATGGATTTGTAAATCTCCTTTGCACTAAGCTCATATAACAAGCATCATGCATTCAGCTTTTGAACAAAAAGCAAGCAAGGAATGCAAATAGAATCAAGTGAAGGCCTCACTAGCAAATATTTTTCCCAACCTCAGTTTTCTAAGAATGTAGCCGTAATTATAGGTCTAATTAAATTAAATATTCACAAGCCTAGCAAGGATACTGCTTGGTTGTTGGATCAATCATTAATGTAGACATAGAAACATAGAAATTGATGGCTGATAAGGATCGCTAGGCTCATACAGTCTGCCCATTTTCCCTACCTACTGCAAAAGCCACAGACCCTACTTGATCTCTGACTTTACCTTCTCGTTCCTATCGCTAGGGTTCCGCTATGCATTTCCCATGCATTTTTGAATTCCCGCACTGTGTTTGCCCCCCCCTCCTCTGCTAGGAGTCTATTCCATGCATCCACCACCCTTTCTATGAAGAAATACTTCCTCACATTACCACTTAATCTACCCCTTACCAACCTCATGTCATGCCCTCTCATTTCTGAACATCTCCTTTTCTAAATGTGCTACCTTCCGGTACCCTATTTATGACCTTTAGATAATTGTAGGTTACTATCATATCTCCCCTGTCTCTTCTCTCCTCCAGATGGTATACATATCGAGGTCTCCCACTCTCTCCTCATATGACTTTTGTTGCAGGCCCTGCACCATCTTTGTTACCCTTCTTTGAACTCCCTGTCTAGGTCCTTACATAAATGCAGCCCCCAGAACTGGGCAAAGTACTCCAAATGAGGCCTCACCAATGATCTGAACAGTGGCATTGCCACCTCTTTTCTTCTGCTGCTGGTGATACCTCTCCCTATGCATCCCAGCATCCCACTGGCTCTTCCCACAGCCTTGGCAAATTGTTTGGTTGCCTTTAGGTCATCAGAGATGATTACCCCAAATCCCTTTCCTATTTGGTGACTGTCAGTATGCGCCCCCCCCCCATATCATGTAATCCTCTCCTAGGTTCTTGAGCCCCAAATTCATGATATTGTACTTTCTTACATTGAATTTCAGCTGCCATACTCTAGACCATTCCTCCAGTTTTTCTAGGTCCCTCCTCATTTTTTTCACCCCTTCTGGAGTGTCCACCCTCTTGCAGATCTTAGTGTCATCTGCAAAGAGGTACACCTTCCCTTCCAGCCCCTCTGCAATGTCACTTATGAATACATTAAACAGGACTGAAAATAAGAACTGATCCCTGTGGCCCCCCACTGGTCACCCTCCTTTCCTCATATTGAGCTCAATTTACCACCACCCTCTGTCTTCTATGACTCACCCAGTTTTCCAACTTGTGACCCAATCCCAGGCTGCCCAGCTTGTTTACAAGTCTTCTATGTGAAATGGTATTGAAGGCCTTACTGAAATCCAGGTAGGCCACGTCCACTGCTCCCCCTGATCCACTTCCCTAGTTTCCCAGTCAAAGAAATCAATTAGATTTGTTTGACATGACCTTTCCGCTGTGAATCCATGCTGCCTTGGATCCTGTGCTCCTCTGAATTCAAAGTGTTCCACAATCCTTTCTTTAAGTAGTGATTCCATACTTTTCCCCAATACTGAGGTGAAGCTGACTGTTCTATAGTTTCCAGCCTCCTCCCTACTCCCACTTTTGTGAAGAGGTACTACATCTTCCCTCCTCCAGTCCTCTGGAATCACTCCCGTATCGAGTGATTCATAGGAAAGGGCTGCCAGTGGTGCTGCCAGCACCTCCTATAGTTCCCTTAATATTCTAGGATGTATCCCATTTGGTCCCACTGCCTTGTGCACTTTCAGTTTTGTGAGTTCTTTTAGGCCTCCCCTTTCTGTAATTGGACTGGTGTCCACCCCTCTCCCATATTTGCTCATGTTGCCTAACTGTGGTCCCTCACCTTCTCCTTCTGTGAATACAGAACAAAAATATTTGTTCAGTGTAGATGTTTTTTCCAGGTCCCTTCCACACATTCCCTTTCTTCCCCTTTAAGCCTTACAATCCCACCCATGTTTTTTCTCCTTTCACTGAGGTACCTATAAAAAGTCTTGTCCAGACCCAGCCCGGTGGCACTGAGGGTTGAGGCATTGGATGCCACACCTCGTGCTGCGCCAGCAACTCGGGTTTGGGAATGAGCCTGGGCCATTGGAGGTCGGCAGGGGAAGGAGAAGATTGAGCATCCAGAGGACAGCTCTCCTCTCCTGAGAGGGAGGGGGTCCATGCTTGGTGCTTGACTAACCTCTGGTAGAAGCCAGAGGCACAGCAAGTACCAGCTTCTAGCAAGGGGGACAGGAGAGGTGACGTTGGCGGTTATGCCATGTCGCCAGGGCATGCCTGTCCCTCATGGAAAAATGGAAAAAGCTCTCCAGGCTCCAGGGAGAGGGAGCACAAAGGAGCTACCCCTCATGGCCTCACACCGACCTCCCTTCCAGCTCCTGACAAAATCTGGATTGTCGGTGTGTAGCTGCCCCACCTCCTCCCTGCCCAGGGAGAAAACCATGGCACCATGGCTCCATGGGGCGAGTGAAAAGGGTGAAGGTAAGTGGCAAAGGTGGGGACAGTTAGGTGCTCCCATGGATGCAGAGCTTGGGGAGAGAGGGGTGGATAAAACAGAGATATACATAAAAAAAAAATCTTGTCCCTTTTTAACCACTTGTGCCATTTTTTCCTTTGTTTGCACCTTTGCGCTCCTGACTGCTTTCCCTGCCTCCCTCTGTTTATCCAGGTACACAACCCTGTCTTCCTCCTTCTGTGTTTTCTTGTACTTCCTGAAAGCCATCTTTTGCCCTTACCTTCCCAGCCACTTCCTTTGAGGACCATAGTGGTTTTCTCTTTCTCTTGCCCTTGTTTCTTGCCTAATGTAAAGGTTTGTTACCTCCACTATGGCTCCTTTCAGATGGGCCCACTGCTCTTCAACTCCCCCCCAATTTGTCCCTTCCTGCCAGGGCATTCTTGAGACGTAGCCCCATCTTAGTAATGTCTAGCCTCCTGAAATCCAGGACCCTCACCTTTGTGTGGCTTGACTCTGCCACTGTACTCATACTGAACCACGCCATGTGATGATCACTGGACCCCAGGTGTCCACCCACCCTGACTTCTGCAATTCTGTCCCTGTTGGTGAGTACCAGGTCTAAAATTGCACCCTCCCAGGTTGGCTCTAGCACTAGCTGCCTGAGGCCTGCCCCTTGCACAGTGTACAGGATTTCCCTGCTCCTGGCTGAGACAGCAGCTTGGATGCTCCAATCCACATATGGCAGATCGAAATCGCCTACCAGTAGCACCTCCCCTTTATCTGCCATAGTGTGGTTGGATTCCACTAGAACCCTGTCCACCTCCTTCCACTGTGCTGGAGGTCTGTATATCATGCCCATGTGAATAGCCGTGTCATTACCCATCTCCAGGGTGACCCACAGCACCTCTGCCCTCCCTACATTCTCTGTATCTCAGTGGCTCTAATACCCTCCTTGATGTAAAGAGCCACCCCAGTCTCTCCTAAACAGAGTATAATCTGGTATTGCTGCATCCCAGTTATGGTTTCCAGCATACCACATTTTGGTAATAACAACAATGTCAAGGTCAACCTCCATCATCAAGACCACCAGGTCTGAGATTATGTTTCCTTGACTGTGGGTATTAGTATACATGGCCTTCCATGTTTTGCCATTTCTCTTTTTATCGTCCCCCCCTTTTGCCTTTTTGCCTCCGTTGTTCATCCATTCTGTTTTAACCCCCTTTCTCCTGTCCTCCACTGCCCCTCCTTGTGAGTTTACCTACCTCTGGCAATATCGTAACTTTATGGTCATCCATGTTGACTGCACTATCCTATGGGGGTGGGCAGTTTGATTCTCACTGCTTCCTTCTGCCAGCCCCCCCCCAGCTAGTTTAAATGCTTGCCAATAAAGCATTTAAACTATTCACTGAAGACAATGGTCCCTCTCTGGACGGATGTAGGCCATTGTCCTTGTACATGTCCACATTCCTCCAGGTGGGTCCCCAGTCCACAATGAAGCTGAAGCCCTTCTCTTTTCACCAGTTCTCCAACCAAGTATTGAAGTCCCTTGGTGTGGAGGTTCCAAGCCTCCCCCTGCCATGGACAGGCAGCACATCCGAGAAGGTCATGGAGCTTGCTACCTGCCCAAGGCCCCTCCACAACTCTCTGAACTCCTTCTGTACCCTTTCTATCCCTGCCTCATTTCTAGGCAGGTCATTTGTCTCCAGATGGACAATGATATTGGTCCGGCCTCTCCTATGAGGGATTGCAGTGATCGACAGGAGGTGGCATGCACTCGGTCAGCCTGGTCAAATTTCTACCTGCCAGAACTCATGGACATTGTAAAGACCATCCAAATATTGCACCCTACCAGTTGTAGTTTGGATCTGGGCCCTACACCCCTTTTAGTGGGATGTGTAGATGTTATCTGCCCGATCCTTGCTGAAATTGCCTGGAAGTTCTTGGAGAGTGGGGTCTTTCATGATACCTCAAGGAGGCGGTCGTTCAACCACTCCTTAAGAAATCCTCCTTAGATCCAGACTGTCTAGATAACTACCGCCTATCTCTAACCTGCCATATGTTGGTAAGGTTATTGAAAAGGTGGTTGCGTTGCAATTGGATGATCATCTTACAACATACAATGTTTATGATTCTCTCCAATCTGGTTTCAGGAAGAAGCATAGCATGGAGACTGCTCTTGTCCGGGTATTGAATGACCTCCTAATGGCTAGAGATTGAAAGGCACATACCATTCTGGTCCTTTTTGATCTCTCTGCTGCATTTGACACTGTAGCCCATAGCGTGTTACTGGAGCACCTGCGGCTTTTTTGTGAGCTGTCTGGTACAGTCTTTAAATGGTTCCATTCGTTCCTCATGGGCAGGTCTCAGAGAGTTACCTCTGGAATTTATTCCTCTGGTGCTCACTCCCTGCTCTGTGGGGTGCCTCAGGGCTCCATTTTGGCCCCCATGTTGTTTGCAGTGTACATGCTGCTATTAGGATATATTATCAGGTGATACAGTCTGAGTTTTCACTGCTATTCAGATGACACTCAGCTGTATATGTCCATTCTGCCCGGTCAGAATGATGCACTTTCTGTGCTAAATAATTGCCTTACTGAGATCAGAACTTGGTTGAGCTCCAGCTGGTTGAGACTGAACCCAGACAAGACTGAAGTGTTGGTAGTGGACCCAGATCGTCCAGGTGTGGGTTTGGGGACTGGAAAACCATCAGGCTTGTTGCTTAGTGGTATACAGCTCACTACCTCAGACCAAGTGCGAAACCTGGGCACTATTTTTGACGATGGTCTGACTCTAAAGCCTCGCGTTTTAGCAGTCATTAAATCATCTTTTTATCATCTTAGGAATATCACCTGGGTGAAGCACCTGGTTCCTCCGGATGATCTTTCAACATTGGTCCATGCCTTTGTCACTACCCATCTTGATTACTGCAATTCCCTCTACCTAGGGCTGCTAGGGGTTGATATCCGCTGCTTGCAGCTGGTGCAGAATGCAGCAGCCAGGCCTCTGACTAGGACTTCTAGGACCAGTCATGTTATGACTGTGCTCCGCAAACTGCACTAGCTGCCTGTTCAGTGGCAGATCCCCTTTAAGGTTGGCTTACTAACCTTTAAAGCCCTACATGATCAGGGACCCAGTTACCTGCAAGATCTCCTGGTACCCTACTGCCTCCTCCGTCACCTCCGTTCCATCGATGAGGGATTGCTGGAGATTCCCAGGGTATGACTGAAGACAGGGTACAACTGAAGACTGAAGGAAAGGTGAGATATTGCTGATGGGGGACCTGAATATGCCAGATGTTAACTGGAGCACCTTTGCTGCAGCCACATCCAAGAGCAGGGCCATTCTTGATCCCCAACAGGAGGCATGCCTCAGACAGCTAGTTTTGGAACCCACTCGGAAGGGAGCAATCTTAGACCTGGAACTTTCAAATGGGGAAGGAGACAGGATCTCTGATCTTGAAGTAGATAGCCATCTGGGAACAAGCGACCACCAATCTAGCCTTCCCAGACATACTGATGCCACACTGCTAAAAACAGTAAAGTAAGTAGAAAAAACTGTACAACTGAATTTTGTTGTTGTGATTAGACTAATAATCGCAATAACAACCTCAAAGTGGGTCATTTTCAATTAATAAAAACCTGGCTAGAGGGAGGTAACCCCAATAACTGGTTGTTAACCCTTGGATATGATTGGCTTCTCTGTCATTATTGCTAAAGTAATTCCATTGCATCCACATCCCAGTATCCTTGAATAGTCTGTCATGACCCAGTTTGATCAGATGCATTTTATAACCACGGACATAATAGTGTATCATCATCATCATCATAAAACTGTAAACATATTCTAGTTTTCTACATAAAATATCATTAATAAAAGTAAATGTATACTGCAATCCTTCCATGAGCTGGATTGCTGTAGTGTCTTATCTAATAGTGCTGAAGGTATTTTCTAGTGACCACTTTTGTAACTTTATGGTTTCTGTCCTTAGTACCTTCCTTTTAATAAGAGCTATCAAAATGGTTGTGCACAAAAAATGTAAAGTTGACACAATAAGCAACTGTACAAATATAGTATATGGTTAAGTGTTATTGTGTATAGATTTCCATAAACTCAAAATCCTTGTTTTGCATGAGCAAAAGTTGTCGTGCACAGTTCAAAGGTCATGGCAAGTTGCTGTGGGAACAGTTCAGAGGCCATAAAAACTTGCTGTGTATGGTTATCTCATGTTAACCCTAAACTAACATAATAATTTATCTTTAGTGTAGTTACTGACTATGAGCAATGAAAGGTAGGTGGGAGAGGAGCTGATGTGTCCTGCTTACTATTGTATAATAATTGAAATTTTCACTTTTGCCAAACTGTAAAAACTGCATATTATAACAAAAAAAAAAATCTGACAACCGTGTCCACTCAGCTTGTGTTTCCATCTTGGGGTTTAGATGACATCATGGACCTGTCAAGCATCATTCTTGAGGTCCACATGATGTCCTCTCAACTCCTCGATGAAAACATAGCCTTGTTATGCATTGTTGCCCAAGGATTATTCCTATATACAGTATGTTCTCTAAAAAGAGGAAAAAAGCTAAGTTAAATGAAAAGAACATTTTCATAACATTTTAGTTCCAGGATATGGGTTACATTGATAGCAGGGACAAGTGTTGAAACAATTATACAGAGAGGCCAGGTTGGTTACAATGGCACATAGTATTGGCACATACTAGAACGACAGTGTTAGTAGTCAACAGAGCAGAAGCAGTTTAATCAGAAGAGGTATATACTTGAACGGAGAAAGGGCAAGCAACAGGAATAATGTCAGTGCAAGCAGCAGTGGTATGGAATTAAGGAGGTGCAGAAAGGATGCTGCGCAGTGGGCATTGTCAGGGCACAGAGGGCTGCGCCTCAAGTTATACAAGTGCAGTTACACATGTTGAGTAGTTCGCTTCTGAGTGTTGTTTTGAATTTGGAAATCGTGGGGGCATCTAGGATGGGGATCGGGAGCGAGTTGTACCAGGAAGGGGCTCTATGGTTGAATGACCTCTGTCCATGCGAAGTCCTAGATCTTGGTACCAGGAAGGTGGTCTTGCAGGAGGTCCGAGTATAGACCAAGGGCTGAGCTAGGTGGAGAGAGGCTGTCAGCCCAGGTGGGGATAACCCTAGAAGAGGTTTTTTTTGCTATTAAGCATGTTTGATATCACAGTCATTCATCTGGGTTCAGCAATGTTGCCAAGCCGTAGAGCTGGCATGAATGTGTGAGCCTAGGGGCCCCAGTGATTAGCCTGCATGCCTTATTTAGGATGAGGTGGATTTTGTTGAGGGCTGTTGTGTTGGCAGCACCGTAGACCGGAAGTCCATAGTCAACCAGGGATAATATAGAGGATGTCACTGTGAGCCTGAGGGCAGCAGGGGAAGGGGAGACAGTTTTTGTAGCGGTATAAGATACCTAGCCGCACATTGGTGGCTGAAGCAAGAGCATCAATGTGAGCGTGAAAGGTGAGGGCTGAGTCAAGGGTAACCCCAAGGTACTTGTAGGAGTGTACTTGCTCTAGAGGCTGTTTGGAGCAGGGGAGGATATGGAGAGGGAAATTGCTGGCTTTGTTTTGGGGGTGGGCAAAGAGCATTGTTTTTGTTTTTTGATATTTATGATCAGTCTGTACTCTTTGAACCAGGTTTCTGCATCATTATAGGAAAGTTGCAGTGAGTCCTGGAGAGAGGTAGGGTTACGGTGGGAGGCAAAGATGACGACGTCATCTGCATACAGCAGCATTTTGCCAGTGCATGCACTGGGCAGGGTGTTAAGGTAGAGTGAGAAGAGTAAGAGTCCCAGGATGGAGCCCTTCGGAACCCCTGAGTGGATGGGACATGTTGTTGAGAGTGTTCCATTAATCTTAACACGTTGGGAACGGGCCGACAGATAGCTGGTGCACCAGGCGAGTGGCCCAGTAGCAAAACCAGTGTGGCAGAGGGCATCCAGCAGGAGGGGGTGGGAGACAGTGTCGAAAACCTTAGAAAGGTCAATGAACACTGCCCCTGCTAGGGAGCCAGAGTCCAGGGATGTGTGTAGGAATGTTGAGAATTCAACTAGTGCTGTGCTTGTACTGTGTCCAGCATGGATACCATGCTGTTCAGGGCAGAGGATGTTGTGATTGGTCAGGTACTCAGTGATTTGTGTGGCAACTAGTTTTTCAAGGGCTTTGGAGAGGGGCAGGAGTATGGAGATAGGCCGGTAGTTCCTGGCTGAGGACCTGTCACCCCCTTTGTAAATGGGAATAACAATGGCAGTTTTCCATGCAGTAGGGAACTGCCCCAGGCAGAAGGATTTGTTGAGAAGGCTGGTGAGTGGGGCAAGGACCTGATCCAGTACCAGCCAGAGAATGCTGGGGTCCATGGAGTCGTCGCCGTGACTATTGCTTTTTAGTGCACGGATCAGGTGGGGTCTAGCTTCCCGGGCAGTTACCCTACATAGGTAGAAGCAAGGGTGTTGGGGGACTGGGGCCAGGAGGGAGGATGATGGGTCAAAGATATTACTGGGGAGGATAGAGCTATGGTCTGTAAAGGATGAGTTGAGGTAGTTTGCAATGCCTGTAGGGTCCGTAGTGGTAGTGCTGCCAATGGTGATCTGTGACGGGGGAAGGGAGCGTATGCTCCCGTTCAATCGTTTGACATTGTCCCAAAAAGTTCAGGCACACCCCCAGGAGGAGGTGAGGGTGGATTGGTAGTGGTCAGCCTTGGCTTTTTGGATGGCCCAGGTGCAATTATTCTGCACAGTGTTACAGGCCTGTCTATCAGCTGGCCGGCCTGTTTCTGTTGTGATGTGCCACAGGTTATCCCTAAGTCTGAGCAACTATAATACATAGATACATAGACAGTGTCAGCAGATAAGGGCCTATGGCCCACCCAGTCTGCCCATAATAGGGCAGGAGTAATCCAGGGCACTTTGTGTTTTTTGGTTCGGGCAGTTGTGAGGGGTGCGAAGAGGTTGCAGGTTTTGTTAAATGTTTGGGAAAAGAAAGCAAGGGCAGAGTCTATGTCCGGAGCATAGTGAATGGGAGACCAGTTAGTTTGGGCAAGAAATTGCCTGAGGTTTTTTAGCTCATCTGGTCTGAGATGCCGCCGAGGTGTGTACTGGGTGGTGGATTTTTGCAGGGTGGTCACCCAGCGGGAATAGGATAGGGGAATGGTCACTGAGTGAGTCAGGGAGGATTTGGGTGTCCAGGACTTTTTTGGAGCAGTTGGTGATGATAACATCTAGGAGGGTGCTGGTACCTCTCTTAGGGTTTACTCTTGTGGGTTGGGAGATTAGCTGTGTCAGATCAATGGCAGCAAAGGAGTCCCGGTGGTGGTAGAGTGGGGCTGAGCCAGTTCACATTGAGGTCCCCACAAGGACTTGTTCAGCCCTATGGGAAGGTGGCAAGATAATCAGTTAGGGATAATAATGCTAGGTTTTGGTTCTTTGGTGGAATGTAGGCAGATGTGAGATACAGGGAGCCCCTGGAAGGGTCTGGAGTAAGCTTAAGGGTTAGAGCCTGTGCCCCACATGCCAGGGCTGGGGCAGGGAATGCTTGGCCAGTGAGAGAGTCCCTGGATGAATCGCACAGCCACCTCAAGCTTGGCTCACACGATCCTCCTGGTATAGGGTGTAGCCAGGGAGGGCAACAAAGGAGTCAGGTGTGGCTTTTGATAGCCAGGTTTCCACCAGTGCAATGACGTCTGGTTTGTGCAGCATGACCCAGCATTGGAAGGTGTCAACTTTTTTCAGGATGCTGCAAATATTCAAGGAGGCAACCCTCAGACCGTGGGGCCCACCTAGTGGGTTGGTCAGGGAGGGACCTGGGTTAGGATGGATATTGCCAGTTAGGAGTAGAAGGAGGACCACAGCTCTGGCCAGGACGTGATGATATGTGTGTTTCCTACGTGTATGAGGGGATGGGGGGACCTTGGGGCAACAGGGAATGGGTAGAGATTAGCAGGATGGGAGGACAAGAACGATAAGCCACCAAGGGAGGCCTGGGAAGGTGGAGGGGAGGTATATGGGGAAGGGTGTTGTGGGCCAGTGGACATGGTAAGAATGGGGTGGATGTGAGCTATGTCTGGGAGAATTGCTGGAGCTGGTACCAGTGATCCGAGGTGGGGGGTGACTGGCTGGTGGGATGAAGGTACTAGAAAGTAAATGAGGGAGAGGCATTTTAGGAGGAAGTGGATTAACATGGCTTTTTGGTGGTAGTCGGGTAGTACAGTAGAAGTTTTTAGGTTGACTTCTAAAAAGCGTGGTTACCACTTTGGATTAGTGGTAGTGACACAGACTCTGGTAAATAGGGTACACAGTTCAAGCCTCAGCCAGGGCAGCTGGTGAGGTGCCTGGGTGAGGGCAGAAATCCCCGTTCAGGGGATCTGAGGCAGGCTAGGTTGGGGTTGGAACTAGGGTGAGAAATAGTGACTCCTAGTGGTCACTGGGTGTGGGTTCAGCTGGGCAGTCCTGAGATAGAATGTGGGCTAGTTAGTGGGGCTGGAAGCGGAGGGGGGTGTGAGTGACAGTAGACATGACTACAAGAGGAGTGGAGTGGCTCCGGAGGTTAAGGGACTCTAGGAAGTAGGAGAGAGGAGGATAGGTAGTGCAACCAAGGAGGGGAGAGTGAGGGTCCCTCTAGTGGTTGGCAGGTATAACCTGCAAATGGAAAAGTGGGGATTTAGTATTTCACCAGCAGGAAGTGATGTCAAGGGAAGGACCTATAAATTAAGGGATGCCCCTGGGTGGATGGGTGGCTGGGGCGGGCGGGGCAGTCGATGCATAGCGTCAATGGGCTAACACCCCACACAGATAGGGTCCTTAGTAGAGAGGTATCCTTTACCTCTAGAGAGTCCTCGCGTATCCTACCCAGGAGGAGCTTTGGCATTGAAACTCACAACCGCGAGTCAAGTGAGTTTGGGGCGCCAAGGCCTCTAGAGAAGTCCCGCGGTGTTCCGCTCCAGGAGGGAGCTTTCCGGTGTTGAAACTCACAACCGTGAGTCAAGTGATGCTACTTGATCAACTGCAGATGTTTTTATATGTTTGATAAGTGCAGTTGTTTTTATGTATTTTATGATCAAGTCCTAGCGCTATGGTTTTAGAATAGCGCTATTTATAAATGAAACTGATCTGATTTGATTTAATTTATTAACCACAAAGTGGGGAGCTACAAAATAGGGTCACAGCCTACTTAGTTTTTCACTGCACTTTCAGCTATACTCAAAGGTCAGTCATATTTGCTGGGAGCATGAATTCCTGTGAGAGTTATTTGGAATGCTAATGAGAGTCACCAGATGTTGATGGGCACAATTGGGGGTTGCACCCATGAACACTTGGTTAGCAACACCCGCTGAGGTATGCATATGGCATAGTGCAAGTTGAATGGTGTTATGCCATGCACATATTTCCTGAGTACTGAAACGACTGCCAAAGCAGTCCCCTACCTGCCTTACCCTCCTTTTAGATATGCTTCTGGGCTGAAGGGTTCTGGAACATTTCAAATGTTGATGGTAGCTCAGTGGTCCCCATTCTTTTACACTCATTGGCTTATCATCATTATCACTCTGGTATTCAATGGAACCAATCTCCCTAGCTCAGTTACCCCATGTGTGCCTTCTGGTTACATGATCAAACACCAATCTTAGTCCCCAGCCTGTTTTTTAGACTTCAGTTGCACTTCAGTAATACCCCTATTACCTACTTGTAATAGCTCCACAACCAGCATTTCCAGTGATGTCATCACCGATGAGACAACAAGCTTAAAAAGCTCTGTGCAGCTACCCTCCAAACTCCAAAGAAAAACTTCCTTTTAACAGAAGTAAAAAGGGAAAAACAGCATCTTCATTGATACTTTTAATGCTGTGGAGAAATTGGTGGGCAGAATTGGCACAGGAGGACCAGCCAGTGAAATGGACATTTATATCTCTCTCCAAAAGCATGGCCTCCTAAGTGACTAGCAGTTCCCTAGGCAAGGCCCCTGACGTGGACCTTGAAGGGAATCCTACACAATAACTTCACAAATTCAGGTGATCAAATTAAGAACCATTAGTGCTAAATTAACAAAGCTGGAGGAAACAATTACCTCCTCACAGTGGGAAATTCAGTAGTTGCAAGAAATAACCTCCAAAATGGAACAGGACCTCAGCTCCATAGTGGCACAAGTCAACACACGCAACAAAGTCCTACTCTAATTTCACCATTTGGGACTGGTAAATAGCTGAAAAACCTGAAGATTTGGAATCCCAGTTTACAGGGAATAATTGGCATATCCACGGCCTTCTGGAGGACTCAGAAAAGTGAGGGATGGAAGATTTCTAACCTCCTTTCTTACAGAACTGCTAGATCTCCCTAATGTGAAAGAGAATTTTCTCCCTGACCACAACAGTAAACTGAAGAGCTAAGTGCACCTTAATTTAAATATTGTCAAGCCCCTTTTAACTGATATACTGTCAAGCGTTCCGAAGTGGACATAATTTTAAATGGCTAACACTCCGGTCAACAAGGTTGGGATCAGGACTGGATAGTTGTGTACTCTTTGAAAAAACTCTTTTCCACTGTATTGTGGCACCTCTTGGCTCCTCAACTTTTAAAATACTGTACTGTATTCTGGGTGAGTTTTGTCCACACTAAAAGTCTCAAGGAGAACTCAGGAATCATGTAAAGGGATTTTTTAACCCTGAGTGTGCACCACAAACTATCCAGGAACACAACGTCTCTCTAACCCCAGTCATTCCTGTTTATCCTGTCTAACCTGCTCTTTTTGCTTCTATCATGAGCCCCTGGCCCCAAAACCCCAGGCAACTGGGTAGGGCCTCCTGTTTACAGAGAGGATCCCTCTTTTTCAAGAAATTGTGAGCAGATGTAAGAGTTCAGAAAGAATCACCGGCCTCCCTTTTCCCAATGGAAACTGTAGTTTTGAATTCCCTTGACTATGGACTATGTTCAATGTTTGAAACCCACCACAGCCACTGTCTATTTCTTGCCGAAGTAGTTTGGTATGATAGCCAAGCTGTACTATCTTTCAAGGCACACAGTCTTTTCAAAACCCTTCTGCTAAAATGTTAGATCACACAATCAGACCCCAGGCAGAGTTGATAAGAAAATCTTATATGTTTACGTAAAATAGAAATAACACAGAAAATTCTATAGTTTAGAAGAACTTTGAAATGCAGACAATAACAAAAATAGCACTGGATGGTTTACAGAAAACACTAGATACTGCTGTTCTAAACTATACCTTGTTCTAATATTAGAGTCCAGACAAGATTTTAAATGTCCTTCTAGAAATGGGTCCTTAAGCAACAGTTTTGTAGCAAGTTTGTGTTCCAGTTCTCTGGATGTCCTTTTAAAAGACTCCAGGTACTCCTTGATGAAAAGTCTTGGTTTCCAAAATTCTGACTTAAAATCACAATTTTCTGTTCAGTATGTGAAAAGTCAAATTTCCACACTCTCAGGTCTGGTTTTAGAGATTGTTCCAGGCCTACACATATACTTCTGGTTTACAAGTATATAACAGCTGGTCAGGCTATCTGACCCCCAGCTAAACTGTTCCACGACTGCTCTTAATTCAAAATGTGTGTCTGATAATATGCACAATGGTCATTTTTAGGACACACCCACCTTTTTTCCTCTGGGGTGGGGTTAATGGTTCCAAGACAATACAGATATTAGGGTGCAACAGTTTGCCTTTTCCTGCAGATGTCAACCCCAGTAACATCTGGTCCATGCATTTGGCTTAAGCCCTGACCCCTAGGTCATCCTCTGACCTCTTCCTGTCATGGGAAGCTACAGTGGGATATTTTATGTCTTCCTAGACCATATCGATGTATAATATTTGTATATTAAATATTATTTGTTGTTTGTGCGTCCATACATAGATTCATAGTATTGTGATACTGGAATGGATTTAGGGTGTATCTTGCCTGCCCCTCCTGTTGCATGGTTGTGACCATACTCAATTCGAGCATGGAATCCAGCTCATGCTGTATATCCCTCAATGCCATTGACCCTGAGGAATCTGTCTAGTCCTGCTTTGAAAGCTTGAAAAGTACTGGTTTCCACAACCTCACTGGAAGGCTAGTCCAGATGGTAACACCCCTCTGTGTTATGTAATGCTTTCTAACGTTCCTCTTATTCACCTCCCTTTCTGTTTTAGGGCATGCCATTGAGTTCTTCTTGCACTTACCAGCTCAGACAACTGAAACCTGTCTATCCCTTTGGTAGTCAGAAAACTGGTCATATACCCTCTCAGCCTTTTCTTTTGTAGGCTAAATAAGTATGTTCAATCCCTCATTGTACCACTTGTAAGCAGTAACACATAACATGGTGTGTGGGAACGCCAAATTACTGCATATCCCAGCTGGGTAGTTGATGGAATTAAAACTAAAATGGTGCAGGGTCTGCGTCAAAAGCCCTATGAGGAGAGACTAAAGGACCTCAAGTGTGCACACCCTGGACAAGAGGAAGGAGTGGGGAATATGATAGAGACCTATAAATACCTCACAGGGTAAATAAGGTGCAGGAAGGAAGTATTTCTCATCAGAAGAGGTGCTCAAGAACAAGGGGGAATGCTATGAAGCTGGAAGGGGTAGATTCAGGAGATGTGAGGAAGTACTTCAAAGAAAGAGTGGTAGATTCCTATAACAACCTTGCAGTGGAAGTGGTGGGGGTGAAAACTGGTGGGGTTCAAGAATGCATCGGATGGGCACAAGGGAATCATAGTGGAAAGGAAGTGGGGGAGAGAGAAAGAGCTGTAGATTGGGTATGCTCTATGGTAATAGTGTAGGTAGGTAGAAATGGGCAGACTGGGTGGGCCAAGTGGTCCTTATCTGCCGTCATATTCTATGTTTCTATGTTTCTATATACCGGTCTCCCTTATCTGGAGACATACCAGATCCACCCTAACCATTATAACAATTCTGGCTATTTTGTATTTTTGTTCCTAAAAGCCTTTTAAAGCGACAGTGTCTTAATTCTAAAGTTCATTACAGCATATACAATATGAACCCACATAAATGGATCTAGGCCTATCATGTGACAGCTTCTATTCCTGATTCTAAAAGACTAAATAACTGATTTTACTGCATTTAACACAGTATTTTATATACTGAATGTTGTACAGTACGTTGTGTGTTCAACATTGTGCAACCTGTGAAAAGCCTTAAGGTTCCTATGTTTGTTTTTATGTTCTATGTTTATGTCAGCATGGCTCAGTTGGTAGCATCTCCACCTCTGGACCATAAGGTCATGAGTTCTCGTCCCACACCAGGATTAGACTTGCACCTAAAACGCTGGCACCCGAGTACAATATTAGGGGGTGCTGTACTGCTGGAGTGTGCCATCCTTTGGATGAGAGGTTAAACCAAGGTCCCTTCTACCCATCCTAGTGTTGTCCTCGTGGGTGTCCAGGTGTAAATAAAAGAACCCAATGCACGCTTCACAAAGAGTAGGAGACATTCCCGGTATCCTGGCAAACATTCCACCTCCCATAAACCAGTTCATGCAATTGTCCAGGCTGTGTGTGGGTGTTGATGTATGATATGGCTACCACTACACATTCAGTCACTTCACTACCAGTCTAGCATTGCTTGTAAGCACTTTGGGATACACTGTGTATGAAAAGTGCTATATAAATACTGATTCTTCTTCTTCTCCTCTCAGATCCTACTTTTGATGTTTATTTATTTTAGTTATTATTATAAATTAAAATAGTTATTTACTGGATGTGAAAAGTTTTGTTTCTTTAGCAGGATATCATACAGTTTAAGCATTAAAATGAGGTTAATCATTTTTCTGAGTGTTTTATCCCACACCTACAGGCTACACTTAAGATAGAACAATATTACCTTAAATGGTCATGACAAGAGGACAAAAAAGTAAGACAAAGCTAGCTAATGCTTTAGGTAGCAAGGAAACTATTGGAGAAATAAGTAGTTCTACTGTGGAAGGCAGTAAGAAAATAAGAAAAAAAATCAACAAAAGATTACCTCTTTATTAAGGTTTAAGTCCAACAATGGAGGCCATAGGATTGATAATTATAGATTAGGCAGCCTAAATGAGACATTCTCAGAATTAAAAATTACAACTTCTATCCCAAGCTCCAAAATACTTGGCTATTGCAAGGAGGATCTCAGAAAACAAATGAAAATTTAATACCGCTGGATAATAATAATTTAATGGGCCTACACAACCAGAGTAGTGTTATGTTTGTGCAGCTATGACAACTGTTTGGCCATTCACATTCTCTTTTCCACAGGAATTTACCACCCTGTAGAGGTACAGAAGGCAAGGAACCCTCAAAGAGGGTTCCACCCCTAGACGTGCAGCTGGAAAGATTCCCATGGCTAAATGTACCTTAGGAAGGAGCCCTCCAAGAAGAGAGGCATGCCACTGGAGGAGGAGGAGGAGGAGGGGAGGATATTGGGACAAAGAAAAAGTGCTTCAGAAGGAGGCTGGAAGCAATTGTTTATATAGCTGAGGAAGGGGGTGCAGCTGGTTGCTCACCCCACTGAACTATTAGCATAGCCTTTCAATTCAATGGGCCTTCACAACCAGAGTAGTGTTATGCTTGTGCAACTGTAATAACTGTTTGACCATTTGCACTCTCTATTCCATGGGGAATTACCACCCTGTAGGGGTATCAAAGGCAAGGAACTCTCAAAGATGGTTCCACTACTAGAGGTGCTTCAGAAAAGATTTCCTTGGTTAGAGGTACCTTTGGATGGAGCTCCTAAAAGAGCATTGAGCAGTAAACATTGAGTATGAGGAAAAGAAGCAGATTTGACAGCAGTGAGACAGCCTGATGAACCACAAATACGATACACAGTTTGTCAGGATTGCACTAATAAAATGGATTGCACTGATGACATCAGAAGGCTTCCCAAGGAGAGAGGGAATGGTGAGTAGGGCAACCATCCATCTCCATCCAACAGCGGAAGCATACCCAATGAAACTAGGGAATATACAGTACTATTAACAACTAACTACATATTATGACCTTTGGCATGGAGGAGAGGAAAAACACCCTTTTTAAAGGAGGAAAACTCTGGGGATCCAAGACCTAGGTCACATTCCCTCCAGGCTTGGGTAGTTTATTTAGTATTAGCTCTACTACTGCAATTTAAAAATCCAATCCAAGCGGAGGAAATATTCCAATTTGTTGGAAAGCTGTCATGATCCCTCAAATGGGAATGCCATGAAGTGTTCCGAGAGGCCTCTACAACAATGGGTACTCTTGAAGTAAGAGTGGACCACCAAGACTGGAGGAGGAGTGCAATGACCACTGAGGCACTCAGCCAGCCTACAGACTAAAACAGACAAGATGAACCAGAGGCAGTCATAGGGAGACTAGCTTTTGAAGGTGCCACAGCATCCCCATAGCCAAAGGGGCACACTTGGACTTAAGGGCCCCACCCTTGGCAGCTGAAATTCTAAACTGTACATCAAGAGGTGCCACAAGTAAGTTAGATGACTGAAGCTCTACCTAGAATGAGGACATTCCCACTATGACCCAGATGAGAAGGACCCTAACCTGAGCTTCACATACTCAAGATGCAGACTTCATGGGTGCAGAGTGAGATAGTGGGCTACAGGGCAAGCCCTGAGTCAGAAAAGGTAATGGAAATGGTTGGCATGCCTCTGCTTTATGAGTGAGCACATGAATCAGCTTTAATGTGTTAGATAGAAGGAGGCTGGGAGAAGTAAACAGCTGTAGATTAGGTAGCAGATTATTGATGAGGAGGCTGGGTAAAGCCAGTGGCTGTAGATTAGATAGTAGGTTAGTTATAAGGAGTCCAGAGATGCCAGCAGCCTGGGTAAGGTAGGAGGTTGTAATGTGGGCCAGCATTTGGAGGTTGATAGTGGTAGTAGCCAGCAGAAAGCAAGCCAACCAGTTCCACTAAGGAAGCTAAATTAATGGTAAAATAAAAGGTAGGTGTATAGTTAGTGAGAGGCTGAGATGCCAGTAAATGAATCATGAGGTTTAGCATAATGAATCAATGAGGTTTAGCAACTGATCACTACAGTTTCAGCATAAATACTGAATTGATATGAGTGGCATGAATACCTTAGATGCCATTAAGGCAGAGTTAGGTTATTCCAGTAAAGAGCATTTGCAAAAGAGTAATGAAATGCAATGAAAATCTTGAAAGCTATGAAAGCTGTAAGGATAATGTATTTATGCATGGATAACTGAAAAGCCACGTAGGCAAGGAACAGGGTGATTCATATAAATTACATAAAGCATGTTCCTGCTACCCAGAGCCCTGATGACCTACCATGACACCACAGTCCCAGCCTTTGGAACAACAGGGAGCCACAAGCTGAGCACCATGAGACTAGGCAGCTAACGTAATAGCTGAAAGTTTCAGTATAGTAATGCAGCAGTTGGCTGACTGGAGCTAGCACAGAGTTAATTAAGAACAGAGCTGCTGAACACATATAGCACAACAGGGAGTGGCAGCTAGCTGAGCAGGATGAAACCTGGACCAGGTAGAAATAATTAAGATGGAAAGCACAGGAGACAGCAGTCGGGGAAAGAGCAGTGTGAGATGAAGTATACAATAACAATGCAGCTGATTGGGAGTCACAAAATCTGGTGAGTAAATGGGTACCTGAGAGCACAGGCACAGGGCAGCTTAGGGTACGGAAACAACAATATGTAGCCTGAAGCACAAATAAGCAATGTATGCACAGGGCACTAGAAAACTAGAAAAGCCCGAAAGAAACAAATAAAAGCAAACACAAATACAGGAGCAGGAAGGAAACAAGCACACAAAGAAGCACACAGCAGCTGGTGACAAAGCAATATTAACCAAAAGCAGGAGAAACACATCAAACAGAAATCCAGCAAGATCTTAGCAGAACCCAGCACAAATAAATGAGGGAAGCAAATGCTGGGAGTGGGGGAGCCCTAATAGGACTAGGGGAGAAGGCAGAGACAGACAATGCCTCTGGCCGCAAAGAAAAAGTGCTTCAGAAGGAGGCTGGGAGGAACTCTTCTATAGCTCAGGAGGGGAGGGTCATGGCTGGTTTCTCACACCATTGAACTACAGGTATAGCCTTTCAAAACTCTGAAGAGTGTAGTTAGTGATAAAGTTAGTGATAGAACACAACAACAAAAATATTCACAAACTAAAGGAAAACCAGAGGAAATTATGGGTTAATAGTCACAATAACATGACAGAGGAGGGATATGAGTAAGATAATACAACTCACTCTGTTCTGATGCCAACATACTATCACAAAGATTATTTTCTCTGCCAGTGGGACTCTCATTACTTGAGAAATCCCAGATCACAGCAACTGGCAATGAATTAGGGGTAGAACCAAATACAAATATCAGTAATAAAATAGGTTTTACCTGATCTGAATAATACTATTCATTGGATAGTACATGTGAATCACCACCCCTTAACATGTACAGTTGCTTGTCTTAAGCAGAAGTTACATGTAAAGGCTGCCACTGCCCCCAGTAGCATTATAATGCTATCTATAGCTCTGCATCCCCTTTCCTACTTCCCATCATCAAAACACTGTTTGGGGGCAGGGCTGCAGTGGGTGCTTGGCAGTTTGAGTGCCACGAGGAAGTAGGATCACTCCTACTATAAGTTAAAATATCATATTTACCATGTAGAAAAAAATTTCAAAAGATGACTATTTGAGGTCCTGGGGCAGGCAGCTATTTGGCATTAGTTGCCTGCCTCAATGGTGTCAACTGCTCTTTAAGGTCTACTTATTGCTTACTCGTGATAGGACACAGTGAGTTGAATATTATCATGTACAATGTAAAACAGGTTTGCTAATCCAATTAGACACAGCAGGGTGCTGCAGGTGCTTTAAAGAAAAAAGGCCTCAGTGGCCTTATTACAAGAAATGCATCTCACGCAGGGAGAACACAAAATACTGAAAAATACTGGTAGAGGGGTGTTACTAATCCTCCTTTCAACAGCACCCACCCCATCTGGGAGGTAGCAGGGCTAATCTGCTGGGGATGCTGCCTAATAATAGGGTGGAAAAGGATGACAATGTGCAATACATTTACATCAGGGATTTTACGGGCCACACCATTTGCCTTGTTGAATATGTATGCCCCTGCTCAGTTCAGGAGAGGGTGATATTCTATCCTGCTGAAATTTTCCTCAGCTGCCTGGAAATTGTATGTCCTGGGGGTGATTTTAACATGATCATAAATAATAAATTGGATAGGAAGGCTCAGGGTGTATGGACACAGGAACAGGATAAGAGCAGCTAAGCTCTCAAAAAACTCCTCAGGGAGCTTGGATTAGAGGATGCATGGTGGATATTACACCCTTGTGACAGAGACTTTACATTTTTCTCTGCCCCTCAAAATTAATATTCTAGAATTGATATGTTATTTATATCAGTGAGTGGTCATATGCCATTCAAAATGCTGTGATAGCAGGTATAACTTTGTCGGACCATGTTCTAGCCCTGGTGGGGCTCAACGTAGGCCCCTCTTGCAAATACTGTACCTAGTGCCTCAATAACTCCCTTCTAAATAGTCCTAACTGTTTGACCCTCCTTCAAACTAAAATTAGAGAATATTTGCTCCATAACCATGAGGGAAGATATCAATGGGAGACTGCTGTAGTGGGCTTAAAGCCTCCTTACCAGGAGACATTGAACAATATGCCTCTAAAAAAGAAGGAAGACATGGCTAAAAGATTGGCCTCAGAACAAGAATTGTTTGATGTAGAGGACAAGAACAAAACTACTTTGGATGACACCTCTCTCCCCAAACCACAAGAAATTATAATTATACATAGAACAAAAAATAGTGGGGCAACTGAGGTTTGCCAGGCAGATGTTCTATGATGTAGGATATAGCACAAGCCATTTACTGACATCACAAATTCAGAATCAGCAAATGAGCAGGGCAGTGCTCAAGATACAAGAAAGGGAGGGGCAGAGGCAAATGGTCTCCTATCCAGTTAAAATAACAGATACCTTCGCTGCCTATGGCTAATCTTTACATGCTCGGGAAAGACAGTCGAATCATGGGGAAATGATACAGGCTTACTTTAACAAAGTGCAGCAACCCAAGTAATCACAACAGGACAGGAAGGGGCTGGAGGAGCCTACCTCGGGGAGAAGCTGGGAGAAGTGATCAGAGACCAGAAGAATGGGAAGTCACCTGGTGTGGATGGCTTCAATGCTGAATTTGATAAATCTCTGAGGGAGGACTCATTCCAGTTACTCGTTCTGTTTTGGGGTGTCAGGGCAGAAGAGAAGACACCCAAAACCTGGCAGAGTACACAAATCTCCATATTGCTCAAACCAGATAGATACCACATGTGAATGATACTGCCACTTCTCTTTACTGCCTGTTGATCTTAAATTGTTTACTTCCATACTAGCCAAGAACTGCAATGAGTGGTGGGGGCCTAGTCTACCCAGATCAAACAGGATTCATTAAGGATGGAATCTTCATGACAATATCCGACACCTCCTTAATACCTTTCTTCGCAACAAGGTAAACCAGAGTTCCAAACTGCTATCTCAATGAATGCAGAAAATGCATTTGACCAGGTGGATTGGCCCTTCCTTCAGTACACTCCCTCTGCTATGTGGTTTTGACCACTGTTTAGAAAATGTATAGACCCTCTCTACGATACCCCAGAGGCTGCAGTAAGGGTGAATGGGGTCATTTCCTCTTGCTTCCCACTACAGCTTAGTACAAGACAGTAGTGCCCTCTCTCCCCCCATTCATTGCCCACTGCATCAAAACTTTGGTACTCGTAGTGAGGCAGAACACAGAAATTGAAGGCATTAGAGTGGGACGTGCCAGAGCAGAAACTAGCCCTCTACACATTTGATTTGATTTTTTTGCCTGTGTGATCCAGAATCATCAACTCCAGCCCTCTGCAGGGAATTGCAAACATTTGGGGTAATTTCTGGGTACAAATTAAACTATAATAAATTAGAGCCATTTTTGGTCTCAAGGCACTGCCCAGCATAGTTTAATAACACATTCTCCTTTAAATGGGTCCCTGAGAACACATACTGCTATCTTGGAGTCAAAGTAACCCCACAACTATCTTAACTGTATCAGCTAAATGACCTTCACCTCCGGAATGAAGTAGCAAAAGACCTGAATACTTTGACATTGCTCCCCCAATCCCGGGGGAGGGGGAGTAAGAATAGTAGTGCTTAAAAGTAGTGTGCTACCATGTTTACTTTTTTACTTCCAAGCACTGCCAAAAATTGATTCCAAAGTCATTTTGATGTAAGCTCTGAAAGCTTACCATCAAGTTGTATGGCAAGGCCATAGGGTAAAGTGGGCCTGAATCCTGAATACGTTTCTTTCTTCAGGGAATAGGGGAGTATGGGGCTTCCAAACTTTGAGTGGTATTACCGTGCAGCCCAATCTGCCCAGTTGATAGCAATGGCAAAACAAAATATAGAAACTGGTTGGTATATCCTAGAGACTAGGAAGACTCTGATGAACCGATATACACTCTGCCTTCACACACTAAACAAACACACATATACCTCAAATTGAAACCCCCTGGACCTGGACTTCCATAAGGGTACTACAAAAACCAACATACTAACATACTAATTGCCAGCAGATTAGGCCTTATTGTCTATCGAGTCTGCTCGAACCTCAGATCCCCTGTTGGGAACCGAAGCCCTCCCCCCCTTGTGTTCTGATACCCCTTTCTGTATCTGCCCCACCCTCTCTTGAAGCCCTCCACATTGGAAATCTGGACCAGCTTGCCAGGCAGCATGTTCCAAGGATCCACCACCCTCTCTGTGAAAAACCTCCTCCTCTTTTCCCCTGATCCTTCCTCCTTCCAACTTCAAATCATGCCCTCTGATGATACCTCCCTCCTTTAGTCTAAAGATCCCCTCCGTGTTTACCCTATTTATTCCCTTGAGGTACTTGAAGACCTTGATCATGTCCCCCCTGTCTCTCCTCTCCTCCAAGGTATACAGGCTGAGCTCCTCAAGTCTGTCCTCGTACATCAACTCCCCCAGTCCTCGAATCATCCTGGTAGCTCTCCTCTGTGCCATCTCCAGGAGCTGTATGTCCCTCTTTAAGTGCGGTCTCCAGTACTGTACACAGTACTCGAGGTGTGGCCTCACCAGCCCATTGTACAGTGGCAGAATCACTTCCCTGCTCCTAGAGGTGATCCCCCTTACAATGCATCCCAACATCCTGTTTGCTTTGCTAGCCACTCTCTTGCACTCCTCAGAGTTATTCATACATGCATCCACCATGACCCCTAGGTCTTTTTCCCCAAACAAGGCCTCCAGCACCACCACCCCCAGGGTGTACCTGTGTTAGGGGTTTCCCCACCCAAGATGTACCACCTTGCACTTGGTTGTATTGAAATGTAACTTCCATGCAAGAGCCCAACTTTACAGGGTGTCCAGGTCCCCTTGCAGGGCCAACCTCCACTCTTCCCCCTCAACTACTGCTCCTACCTTGGAATCATCAGCGAAGAGACTCATCTCATACCCTATACCCACCCTGATGTCAGATATATATGCATTAAACAGGATTGGCCTCAGGACCAAGCCCTGCAGAACTCCACTACTGACCTCGCTAGGGTTCGAGAGCTCCCCACTGATCACCACTCTTTGTGTGCATCCAGCTAGCCAGTTTCCTATCCATCTGACCATCAAAGGGCACACTCCCAACCCCGTCAGTTTCTCCACCAGCCCATTGTGGGGGAATGAGTCAAATGCCATGCTGAAGTCCAAGAATATTACATCCACAGGCTTCCCCCTGTCCAGTTCCAATGTTACCCATTTGTAGAACTCCACAAGGTTGGTTTGACACAATCTACCTGGCACAAACCCATGTTGTCTACTGTCCAGCCCTCCCTCCTCCTCTTCCGGTAACACCCCAGGTTGTTTTTTACTCTCCATTACTTTTCCTACTGCCAAGGTCAAACTGATGGGTCTATAGTTACCTGGTACTTCCTCGCGCCCCTTTATGGATTGGCACCACCTGCGCCTCACGCCAATCCCTCGTACCATCCTCGTCTCTCAAGTAACCTGTTGAAGAGCTCCACCAGATGTGCGGCCAGTATATCTGCCAACTCCCTTAGTACCCTTGGTTGAATGCCATCTGGCCCAGGAGATTTATCTTTCTTCAGGGCCTTCAGGACTTGCCACACCCATTCGGTGGAGATAGCTATGTCCGTCCCCCCTCTCCTTGCTGGCCTTTCTATCCTTGTCCTGATGTGAAGCCCCAAGGGTGCCTCTCCCTTCCTTATGCTCCCTTTCTGTTAATCCCCTGATCCCACTCAATTTTGTTTCTATCCCCTTTGTGCCTTGATTAGCAAATATCCCATCCCCCTCCCTTGTAAACCCCGAGCGAAGTGCTCGTTTACTACCTCCACCTGCTGTCTTGCCTCTTCCACGCACCCACCATCTGATCTCAGTCTGCCAAACTTGCCCTTAGTTTTTCTACACTCCCTGATGTACCGGAAAAAAACCTTTTCCCCTCCCCGAATTCCCTGTGCCAGCTGCAACTCTTTACTGGACTTTGCCCCAGCACCATCTGGGTGACATTTCTAGATGCAAGACGGTACATTTCCGTTTCCATTTCCCCTCTCAATGTTTTGTACTTTTTGTAGGCAACCTTCTTCTCCCTGACCACTCCCTGAACTTCACTGGTCCACCAGCACAGTTTATGCGACCTTGCTCCCTTGCGCTTCACTTTGGCACAGGACCTGACTGCCTCATGAAGTCCCCATTTTATGACCTCCCATCTCTTCCACGTCCATCATTGTTGTAATCCCGTTCATGTGATCCTTTAGAATATTTCCCATGCCCATAAAGTCTGCTTCCCTGAAATCCACTGCCAGTGTCCTAGATCTATCTCCCCCTTCCCCATGTTAATTTGAAACCAGACAGTGTCGTGGTCACTCCTAGTCAGGGAATTCTTTACAACCAGGTCCCTTACCAGATCCCCATCCACCAAAACCACATCCAGAACATGGCCTTCCCTTGTGGGCTCCCTCACATGATGTGTTAAGAACACATTCTGGAAACTGTCTAGCAGCCTCTGCTCCTTGGCCACCTTAGAGGATATGGTTCCCCAGTTTGTCCCTGGCATATTAAGATCCCCCATCAACACCACTCACTCCCATTTTGGTCCACACTGGGCAATAATGTTGTCCAGAAAACCATCCTCCAGAACATCACCCATCCTGGGGGGCCTATATACTACACCCAGCTTGACCTTACCTCCCATCGGGGTTCGTAAGGTGACCCATGAGGCCTCCACGTTTCCCTTTGCCTCTTCTACCCTAGCAATTTCTATGCCTTTTGTAACGTACATGGCCACTCCTCCTCCTCTGCCCTCCTTTCTATCCTTCCTAAGCAAAAAGCATCCCTTCACATTTAATAATAATAATAATAATAACATTTATTTAGTAAAGCACCTTTCATAATTTCAAAGCACTGTACAGCAAGAATACAAACAGACATATATTCAGATACATAAAATATAAAATCAAGATAAAACAGGAAATGCCTTTGCCCATAGGAAAGTCTTTAGCGCCTGCTTAAAACACCCTACTGTCCTGCACTCCCAGAGCTGGTGGGGCAGAGAATTCCAGAGGGTAGGTGCTGCAGATCCAAAAGCACGAGCACCAGATGACTTCAAGTTTACCCTCGGAATCTCCAGCGACCCCTCGTCAGCCAAACAGAGCTGTCGCAGAGGGGTGTAAGGCACCAGGAGCTCTTTCAAGTATTCGGGATCCAGACCGTGTAGGGCTTTGTAGGTCAAAAGGCCTACCTTAAAGGTGATCCGCCACTGTATTGGCAGCCAGTGCAGAGAGTGCAGCACCGAGGTAATATGGGATCTTCTTGATGCCCCAGTCAATAAACATGCTGCCGCATTCTGCACTAGATGCAAGCAGCAGATATCAACCCCAGGAAGCCCTAGGTAAAGGGAGTTACGGTAATAAAGGCGCGATGTCACAAAGGCGTGAACTAAAACAGGCAGATCACTGGGTGGAACAAGGTGCCTAATCCTGGCAATGTTCCTAAGATGGAAGAAGGCAGCTTGACTATTGCCGACACCTGATGTGGAACAGTCAGGCCAATGTCAAGCTCCACTCCCAGGTTAGGCACCCATTCAGAGGAGAGAATCTGGTCCTCCCCCAAGACTAAACTGGAAGGAAGCCCAGTCCTCAATCCCTCTACCCTATGACCTGAGTTCACAACCAAAACCTCAGTCTTACCTGGGTTCAACTTTAGACTGCTGGAATTCATCCAATCTTGATTTTCTGTGAGGCAGTTATTCAGAACTGAGATAGCATCAACCTGGTCAGGTGCAAAAGACAGGTGGAGCTGGGTATCATCAGCATAGCAGTGAAACCTCAGCTAATACCATCTAACAATGTTTCTGAGGGGTAGCATATATACTGCAAATAACATGGGGGACAGCACCAAGCCCTGAGGTACCCCGCATGGCAGAGAGAAGGTCCCAGAAGAAAACAAACCCGAGACCACTTTCTGCGTTCTCCCTGCAAGGAAAGATGAAAACCATCTGAGGACTGTACCAGACAGTCCACAGATGGACCTCAGGTGTTCGAGCAGAACCCCATGATCCACAGTATCAAAAGCTGATGATAGACCTAGGAGAACCAAGATGGAATGGTGTCTCCAATCTCTCACCATCAGGAGATCACTGAGCACCCGAACCAGAACAGTCTCAGTACTATGCCTCTTATGAAAACCAGATTGGAGAGGTTTGTATAAGCTATGGATGGTTAAATGGTTATCCAATTGAGCAGCCACAACTTTCTCAATAACCTTCCCCAAAAAAGGGAGGTTAGAGATAGATCTGTAGTTTGCTAGGTTCTCCGGGTCTAAGGAAGCTTTTTTCAGAAGAGGGGCACCACCCCCTCCTTCAAGGAGCTAGGAATACTCCTGTATCTAAAGAGCACCAGACAATCTGAGCTAAGACTGGGCCAATGATCACACTACAACCCAAAATCAGGGAAGTAGGGCCTGGGTCTAAACTACAGCACGTGGGACGCATCTCTTGGACAATACTCATCGTGTCTACGACATCCGGCAGTCCAAAGGTACTCCAGGAAGCTCCGGGTTCTGCAACAGGGCACCGAGCAATGGCAACTCCCTTAGAGTGAAGTTGGTGGCACTCTCTCCTGATGTCTTCAACCTTATTCGCAAAGAAGCGAGCAATCTCATCACAATCAGTTTGTGTAAAAACTCGATGGAGCTGCTGACAGACTGGGTTGCACAGTCTCTCAACAGTTCTGAAGAGTTGAGCCCATCAATTCCGTGTGACAGAAATTTCCCTGGACAGGAATACTGCCTTCTTATGGGAAATTGCTGTTTGGTAGAGTGCATTATGCTCTAGCAAAATACGGTGGTCGGCATCAGTGGCAGACTTCCTCCAATGACGCTCTAATCTATGCTCCAACCTCCGCAACTCCCTTAGGGCCCCATCAAACCACGGAGCTCCAGGGCGACGCAGAAGGGGGCGAACACGGACTGGTGCAATCTGATCGAGGGCTGTCATTATGGCCCCATTATAGGCCACTACCAACTGCTCAGGATCAGTGCAAAACTCGTCCAACAACGAGAGGTCAATAACCGCCATCAGGTCATCAGGGACCACGTACCACAAAGGGCGGTACCTGACCAACTCCACAGGGCCAAACTACCCAGGGGGGACTCAAAATTGAACGCAACAGAGTAGTGATCTGACCAACCAACTGGTTCACCACCAGATTGGAGGCCTCAATCCCCAGGAGGAAGACCAGGTCAAGAGAGTGACCTCCCTTTTGTGTAGCTGAGGAAACAACCTGTGTAAAGCCCAGAGATGTCATCACCTGGAGGAAATGTTGTCCAAAAAGTGAAGATTCGTCGTCGACCCAGGCATTGAAGTCGCCCAGAACCATCAGTCTGGGCGACTCCAAGGCCATGTCGGTAGCGAAATCTGCTATTTCTTGCAGGAAAAGCTTCTCATCACCTGGTGGACAGTAGATGAGGGCAATCCTGCACCCTACACCAGCTACTACAGTGCACTCAAGTGACCTGGCCTCCTCAACTGGTACACCAGTTAGGCCCAATTCGGTCTTGAAACAGACCGCAACCCCCCCCCACGATCGAATCTCGGGCGGTGTATAACCGAGTACCCAGTGGGAACAGCAGGTCTCGGTAATGCAAGTCAGATCTGCCTTCGCAATAAAGTCCGAGATAAGATCAGTCTTGTTGAGGACAGATCTGGCATTGCATAACAATGCCTAAGTTGGACGAGGTTGGCGAATAGTCCCAGCCACTTGCCCCCCCAAACTGGAGGTGCCCTTGGGTATGGGAACCAGAACTGAATCACCTTGTTCTAGATACCATTTTGCCCCAGGGCGTCTTCTGGGCCTAACCACCCCTATGGGAGAGCTCAGCTCGCTCCGCTGACCGCACCCCCACCCACCCCCGACTCCCCCCTTACTAGCAATCCCCAACACCTGACAGCGATGATAGGTATGAGCAGGCAGGGGGAGAGGACAGAAGGGGTGGAGGGTACGGAGAGCAGATGCTGAGTAGCACAGCACAGGAGGGGCAAGCAGGCACATCAAGCTGCTCAAATTAAAAGCACCGTAAGTAAAAATTCCCAAAAAACACCACCAATCCTGAACTTCTTTCACACTTCCCACAACTTAAATAAATATACAACTTCAGATAAAAATATATAAAATAACAAACAAGTAAATTAGATAAGTTAAATATCAAACATATAAACTTCCCTAACACATGATATTATTTATTAATTAGACCCACAAGTCCTCTTTAGGTCCCAGGCATGGTTGTTGTTGGCCCACATTTCTGTGACAGCTGCCAAATCCACCCCACCCCCCTCGAACAGCATGGCTTGGAACTCTGGTAACTTGTTACCCAAGCTCCTGGCATTTACTAACACCACCCCCCACCTCTTGTCCCTGGTCCCCTTTAATGAACCACACCCGGGTTCCTTGTGACTCCTGCCACCATCGGCTCCTCCTGGAACCTCCTCCCTCTGGGTCTGATGACTACTCACCTCATCTGGAGGAGGGGGCTTCAGGCCAGCCCCTCCCATGTCCCTCCCCCCTCACAAGTTTAAAACCCACGTTTCTTGAATGTAGTCTGCCACCCCGTTTAAGGATTTCCTTCCCTAACGGGGTAAGGTGAAGCCTGTCCTAGGCATACAGTCCCTTATCCTCCCAAACCCCCTCCCAGTTCCCTAACACCCCCGACCCCCTTTCTTCCCCCCACTTCCTGAGCCAGTCATTTACCTCTGTGATCTTCCTTTTGTTCTCCACTGAGGCCCTAGGTACTGGCAATATTTATGAAAAGGAAATGTTGCATCCATTATCCCGACAGACTCTAGCAAGTTCTTGGAACCTTGCTTGGATTTCCAAGACACTGTGCCCATCTATATTGTTAGTCCCCAAGTGCACCAGGAAATCTGGTTTTCCTCCACAATCCCTTACCAGCTCATACACCATGAACTTAGCTCTGTGCACCATCAGCCCAGAGATACTCACTACCTTCACCCGGTTCTGGCATCCCACCCCCGTCCCTCCCATTGGATACCCTTGATCATTGAGTCACCCAGTAACAGAACCTTAACACCTCCATCATCCTTATGGTTACTTTACTACCTCTCTGCGCCTCAACCCCTCCCTTTATCCAAGATCCCAATGTCGTGGGAGTCTTCCTGCCTTATTATGAGAGACCCTTGTCACCCTCCCTTTTGTCTCCTTAACATTTTGCCCACTTGGCTGAGACCCCCATTATAGGTGTCCTCTTAATCCCACTCATTTCCAGGCCATTTATCCTGGCCTTGACGATATCCCCTTCCCCCACGCTGTCATCTTCACCCCTCATAATGGTACCCCTACCAATAGAGGCCCCCTGTGGTACCTGTTCACCTAGGTCCCTATCCTTGGGATAGGCCCCCCTCCTGAGGGGGAGTCCCTTCCCCACCTCCTTGTCTTCTAGATTCTCTCCAGTCCTGCTCTCCTTCCTCATTTCTGCTATATATTGCATTTCCCCTCTCTGCTTCACTTTGAGGTTTCCCCTTCTCCCCTTGGGACTATTTCTATCCTTTCCTTTACCGACCTGTGATGCCCTATGGGAATCCGACTCCCTCCCCATGGCCTTTGTCCCAGTTTCCTCATTTTTGCTAACCCCTTCCTCCCCCACTAGGTTACTAAGCAACTCAAATGTATTATGACACTTTATGCCAGCCTCCATTACCTGACCTGAGTGTCCCCTGACTGGCCCTCTAAGCCGCCCCTGTTTCTCCTTTCTTGCCCTATCCACCTTCAGAGCTCCCTTCCCACTGTTTGCTCTTCTAGTCTTCCCCCCAACGGCCTCTTCTGACTCTTCCCCCTCCACTCTCTTTATTTTCGGAGTGTTCGCCGGATAGGTTTTCCCTTTCACCTCAACATCCCTATCCAGGGTTCCTCTATCCCTAACACCCCCCCCCTCACTTGATATAACGTGTCCTGCTCTTGGTTCTGGGCATTGACCCCGCCTCCCCTCATCTCCACCCTCTGCTGCCCATACCCCCTTATCTCTGGTCGCCCTCCCAAGTCTCCCAGCTTACCCTTAACCAACAAACTTCACTCCTAATCTGAGATAGCTGCCTACAGAGTGGGCAGCCTCCCTCTCTCCAGGCCCACTTTAGAATTTTTGCCACCCCACAACCTGAGCATCCTACAACCCTTCCGAAGATGCCTGCCATGGTGGAAAGTGGTCACTGCATTTGTCCTTCTCTATTCCTTATAGGCACTTCCTCCTTTTCCCATTCCCTTCCCTCTGGATTGCTACCCCTCCTCCCCTCCAAGTGGCCATACTGGGGTATCCTAGGTCAGCCATATTCATTACAACATACAACCCAGCTCAAGACTGTCACTTAAACTCTGTCTGATGATACAGGATAAACAGGCATTAAACGAGACAGTTAATCACTAACTGAAGATACAGACTAGATCAGTCACATTCTCTTCCAGCAAACGGCATTGTTCTAGATTGACTCTTAAACTCTAACTGATGGGACAGGGTAAACAGGCTCTAAATAGACTCTTAAACTCTAACTGAAGATACAGAATAAACAGTATAATCATATAGTATATGTTAGCTCTGTTTTACAACCAGCTGCCTATAATATCACAGCCCCAGAATAAACAGTATAATCATGTAGTACATCTTTGCTCTGTTTCATAACCCAGTTCCCTGTAATATCATAGCCCCACTTGTATCTCCATGCTTTTTCCTTACTCGCCCCAGAATGATACAGTTCTATTAAGGTAGAAGTCCTGATTTGTCCACTTCAGGAACCCTCCTTACCAACCCATAAAGTCTATTTAAAAGAGTGGCGGGTGGTGGGTGGGAGGAAGAAAATTTCAGTCTGGTCTCTTTCACTCTCTGGCACTGCTGCAGGCCACCAGTTAAATAGGGCACCAAGCCTGCAGCGTTTTGGCACTGAAAATTAAATTCAAAAGTTCAGCCCCAGTTCCTGAGCTCTGATGAGCTCCCTCTCACTGGTCGGTCCCTCTCTTACTCTCCGGCACTGCTGCAGGCCAACCATTAAATGGGGCAGCAAGCCTCTACCACCTAACACAGACTGAGGAGGAGTCAGCCCAGTTACTATAAGAGGAATAAAAACAAACGGCATAACCAGCACAAATGAGGAATGGGAAGCAGTGGTCTCATCCCTAAAGAAGAATCCATATGGATTTGAAGCACTGGCATTTTTTGTGACCTGTCCTAAGCAAAGTTGTGCTGCACTGAACTGATATAGTGCCTATTTTCTTCACAATAGCTCAGCTGATTTTGTTTTTTTGTGTATAATAATTGGAAACCAAGACTTTCCCCAGTGGAGTATGGATCATGGTTTCCAGAAATGGAATCAGGTGGGTCTCATTGCATTCTTACAGTTTTTCTCAGGGTGGGGGGGTGTCTAATTTGCAGATCTCAAAATCAGATTTGCTCTCCTAAATAGTGATCCCTCTAGATTCTTACAGGTGAGACATTATGTACTTATAGGGTAAAACAAGGCCGTATTCACCAGAGGGCTGTCCAGACTGGGAAGCTGCCTATATTTGGGTGATCAGACTAAAGTACAAAGGCAGATCAATTCCCGTTATGTACAATGTGTTACGGACACCTGAAGGCCATACCTTAGACAGAATTAGGAAATGCTTGGAGGGAGAGTTGAGCCAACTAATCTCAGATACAAACTGGACACAGATTATAGAAAAAGGTTGGAAGCTCACCTCCTCCCCAGCATAGTGGTGCTACCTCTAGAAGATTCTAATCCAATTTTTTACACCCTTACAATAACTGCATTTTATCAAGGGATACTAAGATACTTGTTGGAGGGGTTCCATGGTAGGGAAATGCATTACGTAATATTGTTTATTCATTTGCCATCATTGGGGAAGTAATGGACTGTCGCTGTTTGTGATGGTCTTTGTAATGTTGATCGCCCTTTTTACTTCAGGCGCTTTTGTGTTCGCTCTTTGTGGTTGGCGCAGTTAAAAACTCTCCATATCACATAAAACCTCCTCTATTTGTGACAGAACACTTTTTTACTGTGGAAATATGTTGTCACAAACAGAGGATTGTGACTTCAGCAATGGATTAAACAGCAGAGGTAGCTCATATAGGGTACAAGTATACTGCTTCCACACAAAGGAATATATTAATAAACAACAAAAGGACTAGAAATACAAAAAAATCTATAAAAAGTCAGCTGAATTGTTTCCATGGTGCTATAAGCCAAGATAAAGTGCTCTGTAGTTAGTAATGGTGTGCAGGAGCAAAAAAGTGTTTCCCGAATACCATGAATAGTAGGGTTCCTGAATATTTGGAAGCCCTTCCTGAATACAGGACTATTTGTACTCAGCCAAGCCCAATGCTAATTGGCCACCTGTTGAAACTAAAAACAAAAGCCCCCACCCTCCACCTCCCAGCCAAATTCAGTACATTCCCCATCACCCACCCTCTATTAGCACCCCAATCCCTCACTCCTCCCCCAGCACCCACTACAATGTTTTAAATGTTTTCTTATTCCACGATGGGTGACCAGCACAACCCCCACGTCACCATAGCCAGATGCCATCTTTATGAGCTTAAAGCACTTGCTTGTGCTAAAACATATGTCTCAAATATCCCCCATCCCCAGGGACACTGGTTTACTGGGACTGAGAAAGGACATATTCCGTTTTGCACATTGTAAAAAATGGTATTGTCACTGGTGTCTGCTAAGTCAAAATCCAGTTTTACCGGTGTTTGATTTTGTGTACTTTATTTAACAGTTTTTAACTCTGCTACAGTAACATGCATTTTAGCAATTTTGACTTCCACTGTTACATATCATTCCATCCTTGTACCAATTTAAAGTTATTTTAGGTACAAGATGTGATGGCAGCAGCAACACTACAGCCCCCATCCCTAAGGTGTGATGGAAGTAGCACTAGGGCCCTATCCCTCAGGTGCGATGGCAGCACCAATAGCACTATGGCCCCCATCCATCTGGTGTGATGGCAGCAGCAACAGCACTATGACCTCCCTCCCTCAGGTGTGACAGAAGCAGCAGCACTGTGGCCCCCATCCCTTAGGTGTGATGGCAGCTTTAGAACACAGATATGAAGTCATCTGAACCACCACCACTAAAGTGGACTTCCTTTGTTTTTTTCTATCTATAATTTAACTGCCTGAATTGGATTTCTGCCTGTGACACCGCTGACCAGGGTTAAGGAACAGACTAGGGTGTTGGAGGGCCAGTTGGTGGGTGAAGGCTTGAGTGTCCAACAACCACTCACTTTCTCCTGGGAGGAAGGGTGGATTCATGGCTCAGCATTTGCTGGCCCCTGGTGGAGGCCAGAGGCACAACACATCGGCCCTCACTGAGGGAGGGAGCATGAGGGATGTCAGTTTGTACCTTGATATCATGTGGCCTGTCACGCTCCCAAGAAAATGGTAAAACATCCACTGGCCAGCTGAAGGATGGCTGCTGGTCCCTCCATAAGTTGGAAACCCCAGACAGGTGTCTGTTCTGACCCCTGCCATGCCCAGGATACACAGAAAGCTCTTTGGGGCAATTTGCCTCCCCTGGTAGCCTCCCACAGGAGTAGGGGCCCACTCAATGAAGGGTTACTTTGGGTTAACTGGTAGCACAGCAGTAAGGGGCAGTAGATGGTGGTCAGGACTCGGCAGCAGTGGTAGGGGGCCTTGGCAGGCCTGAAGGAGTGGATGGCCAGGGGGTAGGAGGAGCAAAAAAAAATCTGCTTGAATTTGCTTCTTTGAAATTAAGTGTCTTCACCTAAAAATCCACAAGTAATTAGTGGAGGACCTTCAAATGGATTCATGCATCTTCCAGACATGTGGATGCTTTTTTTTTGTTTGGTGTCCATGAAAAGGGTGTCTCCCAGTTTTCATGTCTTTGTTCAGATGTGAATTGAGCACCACTCTGCCCACCAGCATCATACAGCCCCTGGGGTCTTACCTACTGCATGTCATTGAATGTGCTTTCAAAATCCACTGGCCGAACATAAGTACACTTAAATACTTAACATTTGCTTTTTGTTGAAGCAATCTATCAGAAAACTTTTTGTTGTCACAGAGACTGAAACAAGAAGGGGGAGAAAAGGTGCAAATGATCCTATTCACCTAAATGGGGTGCTGACTGTGAAGTCTTTTCATAAATAGTAAAGCAGTTTCTTCTTTGTGAACATACTTTCATTCAGACTAGTTTTTATTCAAACAGCTGAGGATTTTGGATGGCCCTACCTATTATAAACTTGAATAAGCTAGTTATTAACAGTGATCCTGCGTTTAGCAATCTACAACCTAGATGCTTATATGCAAAGAATACAATAAAAACCTGACTAAAATCCAAAAACAAGCTTATAAAACACATAAAATGTTTCTGAACATTTATCTTTACCTATACAAATTCATTGCAGCCCAAGTAAAACTCAGGTAAATTCCATGGTACCCTGAATATTATTCTATGATGTAGTAAACATATATTGGTATTTTTTTTGTATATTCTTTGTAAAGCAGGTAAGGCCCACTAGGCAGAACTGTCTGTTTTCAGGAGTGACCTAGAAGTACTGGGGAGGTTAAGTGATTTGCCTGGAGTCACACAGTATGCAAGTGGAGGTTGTGAGAATCAAACCCAAGTCTGCTAGATGTACCCAGTTCAATAATTTTTTGTTACTCTAACCACTAGGCATGCATGGTTAACCTGAATGGCTGATTACAACAAAGCAGTGTGGGTGATTTCCTTACTGACTCTATATGCAGCAAAGCAGAAAGAATGCAAAGCACAGCAGCATTCATTTTAAGATGCTGAAATCTGGGTCGGCCCACTGGCGCTGTGGTAGCACTATTGCTTGCAATGCCAGTGACCCAGGGTCAGAAGCAAACTCGGGTTGCTGGAGGTCTGGC
Organism: Neoceratodus forsteri; assembly: GCA_016271365.2. NCBI lineage: Eukaryota > Metazoa > Chordata > Ceratodontiformes > Ceratodontidae > Neoceratodus > Neoceratodus forsteri. The sequence continues at coordinate 588,070,774 of CM028133.1, read as the reverse complement.
CAGGGGAGTAGGATTGAGCACCTGGGGGACTGCTCTGCACCTCCGTGGGGGGTGGGCTGCAGGTTCTGCTGCTTTACCACCACCTGTGTGACCACGGGTGGTGGTACAATGGTGCTGTAGAGTGATCAGGAGGGGAGGATGCTAGCCAGGATCTGGAGCAGTGACATGTCTCTATGTAACCTACCTCCTTGAATCTCCTCTAGTGCTGGTGCCCTCAGGGACAGATACCAGAAAACCAGGAACAATCACCCCACATCGGCCACTGGCAGAAGGGACCCAGGTGCCCCAGACTTCATAACCAGGATCCATGAGACACCCACTGGGCTGCCCGACATACACTAAGAGAGTGTGGAGTGGTGACTAGGGGTCCCCTCCCTTCCCACCTGGGGGGGTACAATCCAGGCAGAATAGAGGCAGGCCCTCAGGAGCTCCTGAACACTACCTGGGGGTGAAGCTGGGGGATACCCAGCCTAGGGATCTATGAAAAGTGAAGACTGATGCTGTGAGAAGGGGACATTGAAAGAGAAAATAAAAAAAATTTAAAAGTTGCTGAAATCTTAGAGATTCTGTGCAGTGACATGCAATTTCCATTAGGAACTGGTACTAGAATTAAAAATCCGCAAACCAAGCAGGATTCCGTGATTGTTACCGGTGTTACCGGTAAAAATGGAAAACCAGGGTCCCGGCCCATCCCCCACCCTAGCAGCATCACAATCCCACCATTCTTCTCCTCCCAGTACCCAATTTTAAGGTCTGAGAAGGTGACCGGCACAACCCGACCTCCTCCACAGCTGTCCATCTTAAGAATAAAAGAAATCGGTCTCAGGCATGTTCAGTCTAATAGTAAAACCAAATGATCATAGAAACATAGAAAGTGATAGCAGATGGGGACCAAAGATCCATCTAGTCTGCCCTGAGTGCTACCCCCCATTAGACATTTTTAGAGACAATCCCCTTATGCCTATCCTAAGCAGATTTGAATTGCCCTACTGTTTTGGAGTCAATGACTTCTGCAGGTAGGCTATTCCATGGAGCCACCACCATTTCCATAAAGAAGAACTTACACATGTTAACCCAAAACTTCCCTCCCTTTAATTTCATTTTATGACCCCTTGTCCTTGTCGAGCGATTGATCAGAAAGAGTTCCTGGGTAGGGACTCTGTTTATGCCCTTCAGGAACTTGAATGTCTCTATCATGTCACCCCTATCTCAGACGATCAGCTAAACAAATGACCTGTTAATAACAATCAAGGGTGGGTAAAGGGTACTTTTTTATAGCTCTAATAATAAATACCTGAATAACAAATATCCAAATATTTGGCTTCCAAATACAAAATATTCAACTGAATACTCGAGGAAAGGTATTTGCACAATCCTAGTAAATAGATGTCACAGTTTTCTTCCTGACCAGTTGGACTAATTCCCATTGGATTACATTGGTTCTTGCAGAATTCTGCAAGATATCGCTGACTGAAATTGTAATACTGCATTTAATCCTGTGAAGTGACTTTGTACATGCATGCATACATAGATACATGTATAAATACATAACATAGTAAATTGGTAACATAATAATATGCACTGAACCCTCTTGACTGCTTCAAAGTCCTTTTTGTATTGTAGAGACCAGATCTGCATGCTGTACTTCTTGCAGAGTTGAACCAGGGGCTTGGAAAATGGTAGGATTACTTTCCCTGCTCTGCTTTTCACGACAGTTTGATGCAGTCTTGAATTTTTTTCATCCCTATTGACAATGGCAGCTAACCTTTGCAAGCCACTAAATGTTATGGGCCCATACACAGTCACAATTTGTGACACAGTGGGCATGCAAGAACTACTTTGCAGCACATTTCTCACTTGCACACCTTTATGCAATACACTAAGGGTTTACAACTGTTTTCATGTGCTACCACAAAGATTAGTGTGTAACACATGGAAAAGGCCGGGGGAGTCCTTTAGTGACGGTATGTACAGAGCTGCTGTGGGACTCCCCAGTGCCTTCAACCCCCAGTCACAAGGTGCCTCAACCCCAGCCACAATAGAACTGCTGAAAGTAGTTCTAGTTCTACAAGGATTTGTTGCCTTGCAAACTGAAATGTCTGTTCCGGTGGATTGCAAGTGTTAGGCAGGGTATACCATCACAACAATGACACCTAAACAGCGAAGACCATTACAGTGACAGAAATCGTCAGGTCACTGTAATGATCACTGCTGTACATCACTGTATCTCCCAATGTTTCGTCCCCTCCTGAAACAACTCCGACTCGTAGCTGGTTATCTTAACAGCGGGGTGTGTGGAGGGCAGACAGTCAGCATTGTGTCTGTCAATGTGATAGACGACGACTTTGTTGTTGCTGCAGCGTGGTAGAACTGTTAGGCAGTGCACAGGGTAACTGAAACACTAAGCACAAGGAATGAAGCTGGGTTCAGGGGATTCACTGGATGTCAGGGATGTAGACAAATTATGGAACTGATTCCGGGGCCACTGGACCACATTAAGGGAAAGGAACAGTGATAGGGAGGGGGTGATCCACTGGACAACAGAGATAGGGAAAAACTGCAGTACAGTAATGATTCCAGAGTAACTAGATCAACAGGGAGGACTGGCAAAAGACACAACAATTCTAAGCTGACATGTCTATCAAGCAGTCATCAAGTGATGAGACAAGGGAGGGGTGGGCTCAAGTTTGGCAATAGCACTGTTTTCCCAGGGCATTGGCCATGGTGTGGCTCTGTGCACTTGATGTCATGCCATGGACCAACCCCTGCAGCAGTCACTTTCCAGTACGTTATTGGTTACACAGCCTATGTGTGACCACTGACACTTGGAGTATTAATCTTCATAATTGTGTGCAGCGTCCCCACAGACAGCAGCGCACTAGTGTGCATTGCAGATTTGGTTGTTGGTGGTATGGGGTGCTCTGTGCAGCCCCCAATACTACTACCAATCACTGCAACTGTGTATAGGGCCCTGTGTGTATAAATATTATGTTTTTTTCAAAGTTCTCTCAAAAATTACTGTACTTTAAAAATTTATTTTTTACCTTTAGCTTTTGTGACTTGACTCTGAGCTAGGGCAAAAGAAAGTTATAGGAGTATATATTAAACCATGTAAGCATCTAGGATGGTTAATTTGAAACATATTAGAAGATGGGCTTTTTATTTCCTGGCATCTGACTGGCTAGTACCCCTGCCAGGGGATACATTAACTTTCAACAGATGCCCAGGAAATAAAAAGTACCAGCCTATAGTGCCCCGTCACCCAATGAAGAATCCTAGTGCCCACCCTGCTTCCTAATTGGCTAAAACCACCTAATTTGAATTTAAAATCACTGCCATTTTTGCTCTCGGTAAGCATTAGGAAAGACCGACTAGGCATACTCAGACACACATGCACAACCCTGCCCACAACTCCAGTGCCCCATCCCCAAAATCTTGCCTGATATATGAAAAAAAAGAAAGAAATGCATTCCATTCAGAGGGAAAAACAGCAGGATAAAAGCCTTGTACCGAAAACTGACTGGTGGCAAAGTTATGGGAGTGAGACGTTCACAGTACCTATGACCCTCATCAGTAGTTTGCCATCTGTGTCCTTGCTGTCCAGTACCCTACTTAGTTATTTCACCCATCTTGCAGATAGGAAAGGCGACAGCACCTGCTGTATTTTGGAACTCTTCCGGTTATGGAAGCAATACCCTCTGGTTTTCTTTCCACACGCCACTCTGTCTCTCTCTCCACATACTGCTTCAGCTCTCTCCATGTGCCACTTCTCTTCACACTTCCCCCAAAAAAGAAAACTGTAATAACTCAGTCCCAGTTCTCAGGGCAGGCAGCGAGGACCAAGAAACTGTAAAACAAAAATTAAGCAGTTACTTCCAATCCCCAGAGTATAAAGCGGGGATCGGAAGTTCTCCATGGAAACCATACATGATTCTGGTACCACAGAACAGGCGGCAGAGACCGGGGGAATAAAAAGGAAACACTACACATAATGATTTGGTCCCAGTCCTCAGGGTAAGCAGCGAGGACTGGGAAACTGTAAAAAAAAAAAAGAAGTTACTTCCAAGAGCAGATAGCGGGGATCGGAAGTTCTCCATAGAAACCAAACATGATTCAGGTCCCCAGAGCAGGCAGCAGGGACCAGAAAAAAAAAAGGAAACACTGTACATAGTGATTTGGTCCCGGTCCTCAGGGTAGGCAGCAAGGAACAGGAAACTGTAAACAAGTAAAATTAAACAAGCATTTGTCAATGCCGAATGTTTGCTTGCTGGCATTGGCATTGGTAGTGCAGGAGTTAGAGAGATGCATAACAGGAATGGAAGTGAAGTATTGAACTAACACCAACCCCCACCCTGCAGAGACTGAAAGGCATTGGGGGTGTGCCTTTGGGTCATCAGCCATAATGCTTATGACATTCCACCTCACCCCACCCTGCAGACACCAAGAGGTGTTGCGGTGTGCTTTGGGGTCTTCAGCCGTTATGCTCAACCCATTTCATAAGGAAATAAGCTGAGATAGGTGCAGTATAGGAGAATAGGGTGAACTTTAGGGTCAAAGACCCCAAGATGCACCTTGATGCCTGTCAGTGGCTGTAGGGTGGGGGTAGAATGCCATGAGCATTACGACCAATGAACCCAAGTCATACCCAAGATGCCTGTCAGTCTCTACAGGGTGGGAGTTATGGTTGGAAACCTTAAGGCCCCAGGTATTTTTTTGATATTTTTGCTCCAAATTTTCAAAAGGGGCTTTTTGGGAGTCCACCTCATGAACAGTGGCACTGTCATTTTGTTAATCAGTCCCGAAAGTTGATTCCATGCCACAACCGTGAAATCACCTTTTGGGATCTAGAAATGAAATGACAGTGACAGTATTCATGAAGTGGAGTCCCAAGAACCCCATGTTGAAAATGTGGGTTCAAAATTCCTTAAAATGGCTGATATATCAACGTAAGTTAACCCCCCCCCAATGACTGCTATTATAGAGCTTATCGTCATGTCCTCAGTTTGCCAGTCGCTTTTCAAGAGTGCAGATGAGTTCCCGGTCCACAGAATATCACTGCTCCTGACCTTCGGAGGTAAGTATGGGGTGAGGTGTGTGTGTGGGGGGAGGTGGGGTGCACAGAGGGTGGGCAGGGATGTTCCTGGCAGGTCTGAAGAGAATGTAAGGGTCCTTAGTGGCAGACCAACATCAAAATGCCACATATGAATGGTGTTATTTTTTGCATAACAGGTCTACTATTAAGATACATTGTAATCTTAGTAGTATATATGTCACAAACAAAATGGCATTGGTTATATATGTCATAATGCAGTACTTAACCAATGGGAGAGCAGTTGAAATAATGCTTGTTGACATCATTGTTAGTGATGCAGAATTCTAGTTACAGCTCAAAAAACAGCTAATTTGAAGGGTTGAATGATATACTCTAAACTGCCCATCCAACAGCCTGACTCCATATATTTTCATTTGTGCAGGGGTACAGGACCTTCATAACCCACTTCTGCCTTTGCAACTTGTGAGTTATGGTGCTGTCCCCTCACTCATCAAAATAACTTGAAATATTCTTACTTATGCCATTGCATATTTCTGAGTTATGACTGTAGGACAGATAGACCTGTTCGAGCAAACTGTGTCTTTTCTACATAAACTGAAATCAATAATTGTTATCAAAGGCTGTTGTTATATATCTTAGTGTTTTAATGAAGAAAAAAACATGCAGTGTGTAACACCCATGTCATTCAAGGCTTCTCTGAGGTCTTAGCAGAATGGAAAAACTGAGTGACCGGCACTACTGTACCTCAGTCAGGTTGCATTTTATGGGAAAACATGAAACCAAACTGCTGACTACGCATTCTCTTTACTCTCTGCACTGATACCATCTTATTTAACACTGAACAATAGAGTACTGATAGGAGAGGCAAACCTGTTTTAACCTGCATTGTAAACCCCAGCTTCATAAATAAAATGTTTTTTGAATTGCCCACCATTTTTTTGTCAACTAATATTAAAACAGAAGTGTATAGAAACATAGAAACATAGAATTTAACAGCAGAGAAGGACCGCTTGGCCCACCTAGTCTGCCCATTTTCCTACCTAACGGATAAGCTGCAGATCCTAGTTAACCAATAGCCTACTTCCTCCTACCCTCCACTAGGACTGCCTTATGTCTTCTTGACTTCCCCCACTGTTCTTGACTCCATGACCTCCTCAGGAAGGCTGTTCCATGCGTTCACAACCCTCTCTGTGAATAAATACTTCCTCACGTTACCTCTGAGCCGTCCTCCCTCTATCTTCAAATTGTGCCTCTTGTTCTTGCACATCTCTTTTTCTGAAAGATACTACACTCTTGGATTTTGTTGATTCCCTTGAGATACTTGAAAGTTTCTATCATGTCCCCCCCTCTCCCTTTTTTCCTCAAGGGTATACATATTAAGCTCCTTTAGTCTCTCTTCATATTTCTTCTGGTGCAGACCCTGCACCATTTTGGTTGCCCTCCTCTGGACAGCCTCCACTCTACGTCGTTGCAGAGATGGGGTCTCCACAACTGCACACAGTACTCCAGATAGGGTCTCACCGACTGTCTGTACAGAGCGATAACTTCTTGTTTTCTACTGTCGTTGCCTCCCCCTATGCATCCCAGTATCCCCCCAGCCTTCCTTACTGCCTTTTCACATTGCTTGCACACTTTTAGGTTATCTGATATAATTACCCCCAGGTCCCTTTCCATTTTCATTGTTGTCAGTATCTCACCCCCCACTGTGTACTCTTCCCCTGGGTTTTTGTTTCCCAGGTGCATTACCTTGCAATTCTTTGCATTGAATCTAACCTGCCATACATTTGACCATTCCTACAACCTTGCCAAGTCCCTTCTCATCCTTTCCTCTTCATCTTGTGTATCAACCCAGTTGCAGATCTTTGTGTCACCTGCAAAGAGACATACTTTTCCTTTCAGATCAACTGCAAAGTCACTTATAAAGACATTAAAAAGGACCGGTCCCAGTACTGAACCTTGTGGTACCCCACTAGTAACCCTCCTTTCTTCACTGTGGACTCCATTTACTACTACCCTTTGCATCCTGTTGTCCAGCCAATTTTTTATCCAGGCTACTACCTTGGGACCCACTCCAAGGCTGGCTAACTTGTTTATTAATCTTTTGTGTGGGACTATATCAAATGCCTTGCTAAAATCTAGGTAGGCCATGTCCACAGCCCCTCCCTGGTCTACTACTTTGGTCACCCAGTCAAAGAACTCTATTAGATTCATCTGACATGACCTTCCCGCTGTGAATCCATGCTGCCTTGGGTCCTGTGACCCACTGGCCTCTAGGTACTCAACAATTCTTTTCTTCAGAAGTGATTCCATCATTTTCCCTACCACTGAGGTCAAACTAACTGGTCTATAGTTTCCTGCCTCTGCCCCGCTCTCACTTTTGTGAAGAGGAATCACATCCACTCTCCTCCAATCCTCAGGTACCACCCCATCCTCCCATGATTTGTTAAAGAGAGTAGTCAACAGTGTCACTAGTTCTTCCCTTAGTTCTTTTAGAATTCTTGGGTGAATCCTATCAGGCTCCATTGCTTTGTCCACCTACAATTTTATTAGTTCTTTCAGAACCCTTTCTTCTGTAAATGGACTGGTATCGACCCCCATCTCCAGAGTGTTTCTCTTGTTTGGTTTAGGTACCTCCCCCTCCTCTTCCTTTGTGAGTACTGAGCAGAAATATTCGTTCAGTATCCCTGCTTTTTCACTGTCACCCTCTGCCCACATTCCCTTCCCTTTATTATGCTTCAGTATCCCTCCCTTGGTCTTTCTTCGCTCCCTAATGTACCTATAAAAGGTCTTATCCCTCTTCTTAACAGAGTTGGCTGTTCTTTCCTCGGTTTGGGCCTTTGCTATTCTGACTGCCTTCCCTGCCTCTTGCTGCTTTAACTGATAACGTTCTCTGTCCTGCTCTTTCTGTGTTTCCTTATATTTCCTGAATACTATCCTTTTCCTCTTAACCTTCCCTGCCACCTCTTTTGAGAACCATAGTGTTTTTTTTTTCCTTCATTGTATTTTGTTGATTTGCTTCACACAAAGGCTTGTTGCCTCTGTGTTGGCTGTTTTGATTACTCCATATTGTTTCTCCACCCCTGCTTCTTACCTGTTTGCTAGTGGTTTTCTGAGGCACTCTCTCATTTTCCCAAAATCAGCCCTGCTAAAGTCCAATACTCTTGCTTTTGTATGGCTTGACTCTATGGCTGTGTTTATGGTGAACCACACTGTTTGGTGGTTGCTTGTTCCCAGATGGCTACCCACTCCTAAATCTGAGATTCTTTCTCCGTTCCCATTTGAGAGTACTAGGTCTAAGACTGCTCCCTCCTGAGTGGGTTCCAATACTAGCTGTCTGAGGCATGGCCCTTGTAGGGCATCAAGAATGACCTCCCTGTCCCTCCTTTAGATTGTGTATCCTGGTATGTTGACGTCCCAGTCATGGTTCTCTGTGTACCATGTTTCTGTGACTGCCATAATATCCAGGCATCTCTCTTCCATCAAGGACACTAGTTCAGAGAGTTTGTTACACAGACTACAGGCACTGGTACTCATCACCCTCCAATTTTTGATGGCCTTACCCCTTTCTGCCCCATCCCTGTCCTTACTGCCTTTGCTTTTTTTTTTGCATTTACCTCTGTCCTGCTCCCTAATGACTTCTCTACCTTGGTGTTTACCTCACTAATTACTGTGTTTTGTGAGGGAAGGCTGGAATTTCCCTGCTCCTTTTCAGTGCCTCACCCCTTGGCTAGTTTAAATGCTTGCCAATGAAGCATTTAAACCTATGACCTAGGATCCTGGATCCCCCTCTGGACAGATGCAGACCATCACACCAGTATAGGCCTGCATCCCTCCAGGTGGCTCCCCAATCCCCAATGAAGCCAAAACCCTGAGCTCCACACCTGTTTTTCAACCATTCATTGAATTCCATGGTGAGGAGTAGCTTAGCATCACCCTTGCCATAGACAGGCAGCACCTCCAAGAAGGTTACCGTATGCACTACTTGTCTAAGGCCCCTTCCCAACTCTACAAACTCCTCTTGCACTGCTCTGATCCTGTTCCTAGCCAGGTCATTTGTCCCTAGATGGACAATGACATCTTGCTCCCTCCCTCGTGCAGCTGCTGCCACGATCCTGAGGATTCGCTTCCTGTCCCTCCAAGCCATGGTGCCAGGAAGGCACCTTACCTCCTTCTCCCCTTCCTCCCCCACTTCTATCCCCCTAATGATTGAGTCCCCCACCAGGAGTTGCTTCCTTCCCCTGTGGGGTCCCGTGCCACCCTCCTGTGGGTCTCCTTTGTGGAGGTCCCCAGCATCCTCTTTGGTCTCCACTGCAAGTGCCTCCATAGAGGAACCACTATTCACCAGAACAGCGTATGAATTGTGGAGAGGTGCAGCTGGAGGGATGCACCTCTTTTCCACCACCCTCTCCCTCCCAGAGCCCACCTTGGTCCAGCCGTTCCTCTTTCTTTGCAACCTCTGAAGTAGCGGTAGTGGCCCTGGTGGTCCCTGGGTGGGGGAGGAGGTTTCACGAATCGTAGCCAGGTCAGCCTGGAGATGGGCAACCTCCTCCCTCAGACCAGAGAAGTGCCTGCAAATAGGGCAGTATCACACCCTCCAGAATGTCTCCCAGAACACTGCCGCCCCCACAGCCATTGCACTGTACCACTCCCATCATGTATTATTTTGTGTCCCCTCTCCTGTTTCTCTGTATGCTTACTCTCTCCTCTCCTTACAACTCTCACCCTTCCTGTTCTGGGACAGCAACTTCCTGTATTCTTCAGTAGTAAGAGTGGAAACAAAACTGGTACTATGAAAAATATTTCAGACATTTTCATGCCTGGGGACTGGCTCCCTTTGGAAGATGATCTACCTGTTCAGAAACTCACTCTGCTGGAGAAAAGATGCCTTACCCCCTTGGGGATGCGTTTTGTTCACATCCAGCACTTGGAAGAGGATCTGAAGCCAATGATCTTGGTCCAGCCCACCACAGACCAACCCTCTGCAGAGTTCGGAAGTGGGCTCTCTGCCCCCAGGGTCGATGATGGGATTGGGACTGGAGCTGGGACCCAAATCACACTGGCAGAACACGCCACTCAGGGCAAAGTGATACCAAGGCACGTGTCTGTTGCATCCTGTGCCAGCAGCAGGGAGTCATTGGGGAGCAGCCAGGAGTGGAAAGACTGAACCCGAGGAGCAAAGGGTGGGTGGCACGGAACTCCCTCAGAGAGGATGCGTATTTCTTGTTCCCACCAAAACTCATTTAGCTGGAGACGCAATTCATGCCTGGGGCCTGGCTCCCTGTGGAAGATGACCTTTGTGTTCGGAAACTCGCGCAGCTGGAGAAAAGATGACTTACCCACTAGAGGACTCGTTTGGTTCAGGTGGAGATGCTTTACACACTCAGGGACTCACTCAGTTTCGGTGGAGAATTGGATGCTTTATGTGCTCTGGAACTCGTTTGACTCGAAACACCCCTCGTGCTGCCTGTGGTCCCTCAGTCCGGGAGGAGAGGATGCTGTTAGTGCTATGGGAGTTAGTAGGTGAAGAGATAACCATTGGCATTTTGGAACTCACTCTGTTTCACCTGGTTTGAGTGTGGAAGCTTCTTGTGTACCGGGACTTGCTCGATTTGGGTACGGATGCTACTGGCACATCGATTTTACAAAACACCAGTAAATGGTGGACAGAGCCTTCCTACAGGAACTGAGTCAGACTCCAAAAAGATTTCCTATTTGTTCCAAATCAGATCAGAGGGCTGGGGGTGCTTTGTGATGTGAGTTGTAATGGCCGCTATGCAAATGAGAGGAATGAAGTGCACTCTCTCATTGGTGCAGTTAATTTCTCTCATGTGAAGGCTAGCTTCCACTGTGAAATTCCATCGGCTGTCACACTAAGCTTCATCACTCATTGGTGTGTCAGGGTCATGCCCACTGTGCAGTGCCCTGCATTTGACTCGTCCCTGACACACCTCTGAAATGCAGTACTGTCCCAAGGTGTTTCTTGCACAAGCGCACAAGCGTGCAAGCAAACGCAAAAAGGAAGCAGTACAGACAGTGAACAGTGTGGCATGTAATGGTACAAAATAACTCCCCCTATTCATGACTAGTGGACAAACTGCTGTGACCAGTACAGGGACTACTTTACCAAAACAGGACATAAAATTAAATTGTAGTAATTTTTTATAGCATTACTTACATTTTTTGTAGTCCTATAAAAAATTATACATGTAGCCCATTTGCTAAGCACAATAATACCCTTCCGGTTGGATGGTATGGGCAATATCAGACGTTCCAGGGGCTATAAGGCCCTCCGCCTGTGGCGTTGGACCTCATTACACCCCTGGGTGGTCCAGTATTGCTTAATACTGCCCACCCTGTCAGGTATTATTGCTGGCCTAGACAACACAATAGCCATGCTGTGATATGCCAAGTTTGGTGCAACAGCATATCAGTCTTCTAAAATATACAAGAAAAGCAAAAGCTTGGTGCGCTGTTCACTGTGTAAGGCTAGTCAGTGAGCAAGGCTCAAGTCCTTAATGTATAATCACCTAAAAAATGCTGTCTGTTACTCACTGAAACCTTAGACATAGCCAGAGCCTTACACTTCCATAGTCAAGCATCTAGTTACTCACTGAAACTTTAGTCATAGGCTGCAGGAATACACTTCCATAGTCTAGCATCCAGTTTGCTGAATCATTTGTTCACCCAGTTTGTATTAAACAAAAACAGAAAAAAAGAACACTGAACTCATACAGACCTGGCACTTGAATTTATTTACTGACTAGCCACATACAGTGAGGAGTGCATCAGCATCACGGCTTTGCTTTGTTCTTAAATTGAAACATACTGTGTTTAGGAACTGTTTCTTTGAGATGCACTTAGTTTACCCAGCCCGGTATAAATGTATCTTAAATAAATTATTTTTTATGTTCTTGTTATGTATCTTCTTTTTTGTATAATGGGTCCCAAAGTGAAGACATAACATTTTAGACTGTTAATAGCAGTAAACCTGTGGTGATATGCCTGTGAAGAAACGTACTTTTTGAATGCATGGACTCTATATTTTGAATCTCCATCACTTGTCTGGACCTGTCTTTCCAAACCATAAAAAGATTATCTGCCATACATTGAGGTGAGATATAATGACAAAAGTGCACTGGACTTTTTTTGTACGTACAGCAGAGTGATATTTTTGTTCAGTCCTGCTTTTGGTAATTATTTTGGAAACATTATGACTATTATATTTAAAAAACAGAAAATTGCCTCAAGATGTCAATATCAAGGCAAAATCAGAGTAGTTGATGCTTACAGTGCATTTATAGGATCATGTCAGTTAGAGGAAAATGTGCCGCAGGGAGACAGCAGCATGCAATCAACACGTATATTCAGCTAAGTACTACTGTACCTATTTTCAAAACTAGACATTCTGCATTATCAGCTACTGTTAACTCCTTGGAACTAAAAAAGAGGCAAACGTGTTAAACACATAATTCGATTTTGGTTTATACTCTAAAAATAAAATATATTTGAGATTTAAGAAAAACACATGTAACCCCTAGGTGGCGCTATCCCGAAGGCTACTACCCCTGCCTGCTGGGCAACCAGTAGGTTAAGGGGCCTGAGTTCTGAAACAGATGCCTCCACCCAGAGGTCAGGGTTAGTAGTGGTCGAACTAGCTTGGGCACAGCCCTCTGGGACACTGTAACCCCCCCCTCGGTTCCTGCCAGTAGCCCATACAGTATGCAATAATTACCTTCACAATACCCCTGATATGCTTTGCAAGTATCCACACAGTTTGCACTTACCACCAGGGCTGGTTTCTCCAGTTCAACCCTGGGGACTCCTGTAAAACAAGATTAGACCGGACAAATGATAATAGTACAATATTTCGGGCATAAACAGGATCCACAGACTGGTTAAAATGCAGAACAAGTAGATCTGATTTATTCAGGGGGGTTTGAACAAGGAAGGGGGTCAATCAGGTTGATTAGCTTAATTTCTCTATCAATCACACAATTGTGCATGCAGTCAGAGTCCCTAACAGTCACCTTCTGGGTACCCAGGGGAGTGGAATGATGGGCTAGCCAGGACCGTTGCCTGGGGTAGGCCGGCATTGCAGCTGGCCGGGGCCATGTGATGGAAAAAACAACTTGCAAAATGCAATATTTGTAATGCGGAACCAGATGGCTCAGTTCGTGAAGAAAGAAACAACAAGCAATTAGATGACACACTTAGAATAAAAGATAGTTGCAGGGAGCTACCCTGATGGCTACTCACGATACCCCAAACTGGACACAGGAGGAATGAAGATTGAGACAGCAGCTGAATTTTCTGGATTGCCAGGAGAAGCAGGGCCCATATGATTTGCTACAGCGTTGTTCGTGTACAGGCATGGCGCAGGGGGCTGATCTGCTGGCAGGTCTCTCGTCGATGGTTCTTCTCTGTGCAGCAGGGTAGGCAGGCTGGGCCCTCATGGCAAGGCCCAGCTGCATGGAGATAGCAGCGGATTCAGTCTGTTTGAGCTGGGTACAGCTTCCAGCTCTCAGCACACAATTTACACAAGATGGGACAAGATCGCAACCCCCTTCCAATTCACAGCACATTTATATGTAAGAGAAAACTTACTGTACCAGGCACAGCACTCCCTGGTCACTATCACTGTTTTCTGCACCCCAAACAAGTACTTGAGGGGAACGTGGTTTCTGGCCGACCGAGCGCATTCAGCACAATCTTCAGTCCTCCTCAGGTAAAGCCTGCTCACTCTTCAAAAGCTTACTGGGTTCTCCAGACTTGGATTTAGTCTGAACATGACCCTCTCTATCTCTCTCTTCCAGAACAATGAGCCGACTTGCAGGCCCCAACTTAGGCTTTCCAACGGTTCTTCTGCTCGAAACTACGCAGACGCTTGGTCAGCTATCATGAGCTGTTTCTCTCTCAACTCCCAACTCAGAATTGGCTTGCCAGCAGACAGCTCGTGGTATTTCCCACAGATCCAAACAGTTTGGCTGGTCAGCACAACTGTCAATCACAACAAGAGCTCCCCCCTTTGGTAGCAAAAGATGCCAACAGTCCAGAACTACAATTCCCACAGGTTTGGGTTGGTACAGCCCCTATGAGCAGGCTCCATTTTAGAGTCCCCTATTACTGATGGGTCCAATTCAGCAGTTCGGGACCAAAATGGTGGAGACAATCAGAACAGTCCTTGCTGCAAAGAGGGCAGGTTAGAACATACTACATTATCATTATCACTCTGAATTATCGTCAGCAAATAATTATCTCTTTGAACAGAGCTCCCTCTGCTCCATTAGAGCTGGCAGAAACGGAGCTATTTTCGGGCAGACTGGGTGGGACTCGGGCATGCCAACCTCTTCCCCCATATTTCCAGACTAATTGTTATGGCAGCTAGCAGCTCTTAAAGCGACAGTACACGGAGGCCACACAGGCACTCACTGGCAATACATTTAAACAGCGTTAGCACCGAACACCAACCGGGCAGTGAGCGTTTAGGCTAGCTCTGGAAGACCTTTCGGGAACACCCATTTGTAGGGGGGTTACACACACAAAGTGCAATGTAGTACAAGAACTGAGTATATGGTGGCAATGAGAAAAAATAAATAACCAAGTTAGGGGTTATGGGCCCTAGTCACTAAGGTGCCGGTTACATGCACGAAATGCATATATAACACCTATGTAGCTACATGGCCCCAGGTAGGCACAGAGTGCGCAGTATTCACAACCACAAGCACCCACAGGGCACCTGTCTGCAGCCTCACACCCCCAGACCACAGCTACACAGGGGTGGATCACGGGGCACAGTTGGGCATCCAGTGGTTCCTATAGTGGATCTACTGCTCCAAAAGAGCAGAGGATTCTGGGCAGCCATGTCAGAAATTCATATGTACAGATGAGTGCCCAAATGGTTGCCCCTGGCCCGACCATGCAGCTAGGTGAGCTGAGGTAGCACAGTGGGGGGGAATCCATGTCCCACTGGTGCTGGAAGGCATCATCAGTGGGGGGGGGTGTAACAGTTACAGCAGGGTCTCCCCTTGTGTAACTCATACCCACCTCACCTGGCACTCCGCGCAAACTCTGTGCCTTAGTGCATGTGCAGAGTGTGGGCACACCCCTGGCACGCTCCCAGATCACCCATGTGAGTACCTGTGCAGGCAGCCAGGGCATCCAGTGCACACTGGGCTCACACACCAGCTGTGACTGCCACTGGGGCTCCTCTGGACCCCCACTGCACAGCATTCCAATGTAGGGTTGCCTACACACCTCATATATGTGGCATGTAGGCAACCCGACCCTTATGTGAATAGGGCCCTATATTTGTAAGGTGTCACATCAATGTAGTATATTATTCTGAACATTATTTTTATCTTTAAAACCGTAACATCACTTGCTATTATTTAAAAGTCATATTGACTTGCTGGTTGTTACCAGTGTCCATTTAGGGAGTACGGTGCACTCCACTTTTAATGGACAGTCAGTTATGGCAAACAGGAACTGATTTCCCAAATCAAGTATGTCAAATCCAATGTATTTTTCTCTGTTTATAATAGACAGAAACATTGCTTATAATGGACTCTGTGAAGCTTTAAGGGCATTTGCAGTGTTTTTTGGGGGAGGGAGGAGTACAGAGCTAGTGAGGAGATTTAGCAAATATAGAATTAAAGATTTTCTAACCCCTTGTTTTATGCTGCCTGAAATCAAAAGATCAGGCTCCATAGGTCTGTTAAGAAAAACCTCCTCTGTTAAATAATTCTAATGGTTACATCCAAGTATGTAGTTTAACATGTTTTCATAGTTTTTAAAAGTTGTAAACAAATGCACCTCAGTGCGGAAGCCAGCACTGAGAATAACTCCTAAAGCGGTCAGACTCATTATATCATACAGAATGACGTCATTGAAGCGAGACTGCCACTGAGTTTATAACTAAATTTCTATGGGGACTCTGTAAAAATCTTTGCATTTCAGCTCTGTAATGCCCCTCAGCATACTAATTTGTGGCAAATAACAGACGGGGTTCTTCTTAGCAGAACAATGGAGCCCGATTTTCTGATTTCAGGATGCATACAATGAGGGGTTAGGTATCCTTTAAGTCGGAGGAGCTATACAGATTACATTTCTTGCAGAATAATTCTACACAAGCTGCATGAACTTCCCACAGGAGATATCTTAGGTTCAAGCTAGGGAACTGCCAATACCTATTCAGAGCTTTTCCCTTACATTACAATTGCCTTTATTCTTACTGTCCTTGAACCTCAACATCTAGCCACTAGAGGTACTATCTTCTTCTTGCCTTCTGCAATAAACTTCCTTAAACAACTCATGTTTCTAACAGCGGAATAACTTTAAATAAAAACTGAGACTGCTGGCCTGGTGATGCTGAGGACTGAGGTGCTGGATGCCACACCTCGCGCCATGCCGATAACCCGAGTTCAGGAGCGAGCTCGGGATGCCAGGGGTTAGCTGGGGGAGGGCTGGGAAATGATTGTCGCGGCCTCTGAGCTGCTCTCATTTCCCAGATTGCAGAGGCACTGTCCCTCACTCTCAGCTGACACCTGGTGGAAGCCGGCTGTCTGAGAAGAGTTAAGGAATTCTGTAAGGGAGGGTGGAAGGAACATTTGGCTTCCAGGAGCATGTGCGCACCTCCATGCACACGCACCTCCCATGCGCCTTTGTTCTGGGAAGGAAGGGAGAAAAACAGAAAAACTCCAATGTCTCCCTGTGGCCATATGTAATGGCCCCCTCCATTCCCAGGCCCTCCTCCTTGTGGGAGAGGCAGTCAGGGCTGGGGACCATGGGGAACCGATGACAGGAGTAGGTAGCCATAGGTGGAAAACAGCTTGATAAAAAAAAATAAACACAGGGACTACAGAAACATATACCACCAGGCAAGGTTCTGAGTAATCTATGAAGTTTTATAATAGGTCCTCATTCACTCTGAGCCCCTGCTCATACACATAGACACACCTAAAACATAGACTCCATCTCCTCTGGATATAATGGACAGTGAATATATGGACAAATGTTATATGCACAGATGCATCTATTATAACAGGCTTGCACTGTACCCCTCTTAAAACAAAACAAAACAAAATAAACAATGTAATTTTACTCCCAAAAAGTTATCAGTCCTGGGATGGCAGTCTATGTACTCAGATGTCATGAAAATAGTTACAGTGTATGTATGATAATCATTCTGGCTCGAAATCAATGTGTACAAAAATGTTATAGTGTATGGTAGAATGTTGTTATGGATAGAAATCCATAACTAGAATGGAGTTGTTATGCTACAGTAGCTATGTCATCACAGCTGTTATGCTGCACCAGCTATGTCACTACTGCAACATAGCAACTTGGAATGCTGCCACATAGTTGCTTTCCTTAACCCAGTTAAACTGGAAGTTGCTGGGGGTTTTTTTAACTTGAACTTGCAGAAACATCTGCTGCACACTGTGTCAGTTAAAAAAAAAGAAAATGTTAAAATTTCTATTCTCTGTTGTCTTCTCCAGCTGCTTTTGTGTGATTTTCTATGCCATGACTGCCCATACACTATAAAATATTGTGTATGTGCAGTCATACACAAACAAGGAAATTCTTGTATCTTGAGGTGTGCACTCGAGGTCATCTGTTACCAAGCAAACCTCTCAATACAAGAATATCCTTGTTATGTATGACTGCTTATACACAGTCCTCTATGTTCTGCTGCAGTAGTGATGTCTATAGTGCAGCAGAACGACTTTTCGTTTTGCTTCAGTATGGACGTCATAATGACTTGTCCTCAAGCTTAGCAGTCTCCTAGGAAACCAGCCACAATACAGTTACATTCCATTTTCCCACCAGAAAAAAAAAACTCTGTATTTCAAATTCACACACTAGACGTGTTGACAGTACAAACTATAAGACTGTTAAATTTGATAGTTAAAGTAGAGGAACTAGTGATGGCAGCCGTGGTCCAATCAAAACCTGCATCAGAGAGGCAGCAGTTACTTTTAGATTAAGAAAACCAGAAAACTCTTAAAAAAACAGAAAATGGCATACAACAAATCCATAGTTTTCTGAAAGACAACGATGAGTACAGGGCACTACACAACATCCCAGCCACTGAGCTAGACCCCTTGCTGGTGGATTTCATATTTAAACTAAGATGATTAGATGGGACTGAATATGAGCCATCAACCCTCAGAGGTATGCTCTGTAGCATGGACTGTCATCTTGAAAAGTTGGCTGCAAGAGTTCATTTATAAATCATCAGAAACTTATTTTCCAAAAACAATAAAAACCTTAACAGCAGAGCAGAAGTTTCTTAAAAAGATGGGCAAAGGCAACACGCCCAACCATGCCAAAGCATTCAGTGACACTGACATTCAGAAACTGTACAGGACTGGCACCCTAGGTCTTCAAAACCCAACCGCCCTATTGCATTTAATGTTTTTCAATGTTGGTCTGTATTTTGGACTTAGGACAACAAAGTAGTACAATCTCAAGTGGGGCAACTTGCAACTTTGCACAGATACTGATGGGACACCCTACCTTGAGTACAATGAGTGGCAGACCAAGAACCATTCAGGGGAAAATGCTAGGGATGTGCGTGCAGTCGAGCCATGCATGTATCAATGCCCAAACTCTGACAGGGACCCTGTATCATCCTACCTGAAGTAAAAGGCAGAGAGACTGCCCCAAAATGCTGGAGTAGCCATGGGCAAAACTGGGTATTTCTGCCTTCATGGAACATCCGTGAAAATCTGGCAAACTTTCATGGAAGTTTCTCAACTTCTGCCTGTGATGGGTCAGAAAACTTTCACGAATGTTTTGGGTGACATTTCACCCTGTTCCCCTCAGAATAAGCCCTAGTGACTAGTGGTCCCTCCTCCCACCTGCCCCACATGTAATAAATATATCCCTGGTGACTAGTGGTCCCTCCTCCCACCCACCCTACATGTAAACATATCCCTGGTGGCTAAGGTCCATCCCCCCATCACCTGCCTGACAAAAGCCCTGGTGGCTAGTGGTCCTTTCCATTTACCAGGCCACCCACCTGACATGTCCAGTAACCAGTACCCCCCCACCTCATCCTTATCTTCATAGTCTGTACTGTATTGTATTTAAAAAAAAAATATGTTGTGGTCTAGTATTTTGAAACCCCTCCTTATCCCCAATCCCCAGTCCATGAATAAATATTTTATTCCCTGGTGGTCTAGTGCCCTCCACCCAGCAGGCATCCCACCACCCTGCTGTCACTCCCAACCTGAACCCCAGGGGCAACCAACACAGCCCTCCTCTCTCTGTCACAGCCAGCCCACCCACTGAGCTGTCAATGAATGAGCGAGTGTGGGACAAATGATGGGGTGGGGGGTGGGGGACACTAGACCACCAGGGAATAAAATATTTCTTCAGGGACGGGGGATGGGGAAGGGGATTCAAAACACTAGACCACCACAGATTTATTTATTTATTTTAATACTATACAGTACAGACTATGGAGACAGGGATTGGGGAGGTTACTGGCTACTGGACACGTCATGTGGATGACCGAGTGAAGGGGAGGAGAGGGAGCACTAGCCACCAGGGCTTTGTTGGGTGGCTGATGGGGTGGGGGGAGTGACCATGAACCACCAGGGGAATTTTTATTACAGGTTGGCCAAGTGATCTAGTGGGGGGACTGGGAGGGACCACTAGCCACCAGGGCTTTTGTCGGGCAGGTAATCAGCAGAACCGCTAGCCACCAGGGCTTTAATTACATCGGGCAAGTGGAGGGGGGGCCACTGGCTGTGACGCTTGGACAGCTGGTTCTGATTACTCTATGATTTTTTGTAAAATAAAAATAAAGTGTAATTGTCTGCCATGAGAAATTATGTGCTCCTGGATGACCTCTCCCCCAGGTTTCACTTCATAGGGCGGGACACATGTTAAACAGCAAATCTCTGTAAGGTGATTAACTTGCAAAAACTCACATTTTATAGCCTTATTAAGGATCTGAGTTGTTTGAAGCTAAGAACTAAAATATCTATTTTATGACGTCTTCAGGAAGTCAGTTAATTTCAACTGGAGCTGGAAAAACTATGTTTCAGCAAGGCGAGAAAACTGACAAGTTATAAAAGCTCTTTGATGTCTTTGTGAAAGTAGGAAATTGCTCCTGGATGAAAGAGGACACTAGAAACTCACAGTCTTAATTAAGGGTGTCATCAGTTGGAAAATGAGTTTGCTGGAATCACAGAATTTAATACCTCTTGATGGGACTTCCTGTTTTGTGTGTGTATATATATATATATATGCTGTATATATATATATGCTGTGTATATATATATATATATATATATATTTTATATATCCTGAAAAGGAAGAGCTAGATGATGACATCGTGGAGAAGGCAGGTTCAAGGCAGCGTCTTAATTATGCTGTGACTGACCTTTAGGACATATACATGTATGGACTCTGAGGAAGAAGCATCTACAGCACTATAAGAAGATAAGAATACATTGGATAGACAGGTCTAAGTGTATTATTGGTAGGAATTTGCACTTTTAACCTTACTCTTTTAAAAAGATTGTATGTTTTGTGATATATGGTTCTGTATTTATATTTTACATTTTTATCTGTTTTTAAGTAAACATCTCATTTTAGAGACTACTTGGTGTGCCTTTGAAATTATTTCTTTGACAAGTGAAGCATATATGGTTACAGTGACACTGTACATAACTGAATGGTAATACCAAACTGGGAAAATGTAAGAGTTTATTCTGAGGACTTTCATAGAGTTTTTAAGGGTTCATTTTGTACACCTGGTTAGGTGCCCATAGGCGAAAGATATCTGCCCCCCCCCCCGAAGAGCAAAATTATCTGAACTTGTACATTGGGTACACTAGCAAGAGGTTCACAGTTTGAATCCGTCCAAGAACTTGAGACCAAAGTTTGATTTGAACCTACAAAACAAACAGGAGGGTTACCCTGTTCTGTTAACTGTTCACAATACTGCACTCAGAGGTTGGCACTGTGGGAGCAGAGGGCCTGACCTGCTGAGTGGGGTTGTGACACTGGCCACCAGTGTTCTTTTGGGCAATTGGGCCAGGCAGCGATTGCAGGCAGAATTTCAGTGAAAGTTTGGAAATGGATTTCTGAACTTTCATGGAAGCGAAAGTGAGACTTTCACTTGAATTCTGCCTGCAGAAGGTTTTTTTGCACATGCCTATGCTGGAGCCAGATGTGCCGTTTTATCTGGCCCCAAATTTGAATCACGAAGCTGGTATTTCACACTGGTACTGGGCAATGACCACTGGCAAAAACAGAATCCGCTCCATGACATGTAACATCAAGTTGGCAGCGGGTCTACCTGACACAAAGTAATTACCAAAAACGCTATCCGGAAAACGTCTATACAGAGACTTGTAGACAATAATATCCCACCAATTGAAGTAGTGCAGGTGTCTGGTCAGAGAAATTTGCAGTCTATAAATAACTATTCCTTCCTGTCTGATGACAAGCAGAAGTGAAATTCACAAATATTTGCAAGTTCAGCCACCAATTCTGTGTCTCACCTTGGTCCCTCCTGTTCATCAGTGGCACAGTCAATAGTACAATCAGGCTGTGTACAAGTAAGACAGAGATCATTCAGTGATCTGGGAAATCTTCAGATTTTCGGGAGCGGCTGCATCTTTAACCGAGATGTGACTGTACAATTTGTAAACTCGGCCACAGTCCAGAAATGGAAGACAGTAGCCATGATTGAAGACTCATCTTCAGACTCCAACTGAGGTAAGTTCAATTGATCCATGGTGTGATCCCTCAAATGTGTGTAGCCAATGTGGTTAGGAACTGGGAAGGAACAAGCATTATGCCTAGGAAGTAAGGGGTGAGGGATTGGGGGGCTGGGTTTGTAAACTGAGTGATGGCTTGCACAGTGAATTATATCTGCTCCTTGCTGCTCCCTGTGTTGCTGAGTAGCTCAAGTTCATTGTTGCTAGAGTTTTTAGATATGTGATAGCCATAACTGATCTAAGAAACCTACAATGCCATTTTTATTTTGTCTTTACAGAGGTTGAGTGTCATATGAGGAAGTGGCCATGGTGGTGAGATTTGGCCCTGGATGTTAGCGGTGCCTGGAAGAACATGAAGAGTAGGGCTATTTTCGAAGCATGGGGGGTTCTTTTGTTTACTTGTGCTGGGCACACTCTTGTAGTAATGGTTGCCCATACATTATAAAAGATTGTGTATGAGAAACCATGTACATACGAGGCTGTGTTTTAATTGAGAGGTTTCCATGGTAACAAGAGGCCTTTTGAGCTGCACTCCGCTAACTCTCTTCTTACCAAGGAAACCTCTCAATTGAAACACAACCTCACAATCCCCTATATAGTGTATGGTGGAACACTATTGTACATGGAAATCCATGCCTGGAATGTGCTTGCTGTGCTGCAATAGCGATGTCAAAATGTGCTGCAGAATGGAGGTCACTACTGCAGCAAAACAATGCAGAATTCCATCTTGTGGAAAGACTCCTTAAGCTACGGCTGTTGTCATTAGTGCAGTGTGTCTAATTCTGGCAGTTACAAACAGTGCTAATGATCAGGGTGATTATAGCAGCTGCATTTGTTTCAAACTGAAAATTTAGATAGCCCCTTAAACCATCCAAGTGCTTCCTCAGGCTTAGTGCACTGTACATCGCATTTCTCTTGCATATTGTAAAGTATTTCCACCACTGTTCAAGAGCCTCAGCTCTGACCAGCACCCTCAACTGCCATCAAAATGCCAACAAATGCAAACTCTTGTTTAGTCACCAGCACAAACTGCAACAGAGAAAGCTGTGGAATTTTTCTTAATGAATGAAAGCTGCTGTGTTTTTCATCCTTCCTGATGTGGCCAGGAGAGATAGAGTGTGAGATTAGTACCCAGACACCAACTGGCACACAAAAGTAAGACTATTCCTTTTTTAGGTTGGTTTTCTGTTTCCTCCACAACTACTCGGCCCCAGTAGATAGACTGTTTAGGTTTTCTGTTATTCCTTGAACTTTTGAAACATGCCAAGCACAGTGCACATTTAATCACTTATGTTACTGAGTTTCAAATACATTATTTGAGTGCATATTCACTCAGTTTTTTTTCACTTGCACTGACACATGCTTGACAGCATAAGGTGTCCGTACAATATAAAGGACAATGTATGGCAGTCTTGCACAGACAAGCCTGTGTTATCTCTAAATACCACCATTGGACCACTCTTATGGTTGTAAGAGTGGTCTTACATGCATTCTTAGGGTATGAGAACCGCAAACTGAAGGTGTGAGGTTCTGATGTCCTAAGGATGTACTGTAAGTGAGACCACTCTTAAAACCATAAAAGTGGTTTCAGCAACGGAATTAATTTAGTATTGATCAAGATAGAGCAATAACATATTCAAATTTTAAAAAACCTGCAACCAAACATGTCCATTTCCAGGGCAGCTGCTTGTGAGACACTCTTCAAGGAATAAAAGTGTCTCATGCACAGAAGAAAGGTGCACTCCGACTGGTTGGGAGTACTCTCTCAATGTACAATGTCATCCTGAGGTTAAGTGGTTGCCCTGACAATCTCTCAATGCCAACATAGGCTTGTTGTGCATGGCTGCCAATATATTACCCTCTACATATTTAGAAACTATGTTTAAGAATGTTAAATACACAACCAAAGCTATGAAGTATTAATGACTATTGGTGATACAACCAAAGCTATGGATTACGACTGTCTGTGACAGAAATTTAGAAGCTAGTAAATAATTAACAGATCTGTAAGGGTGAGGGTGTGCACTGAATTCTGTTTTTACTGATGCGTGCCACAAGTAGTAGCACCCTTAATGGAAAAGCTATTTTAAAGTTTGCAAATTAGCAAGGATTAAGCAGCTAGTTTTATGTTTTTGGCATTGGAGAAGTATGGCCCTCTCATTAGCTAGCTCCTCACTAGTTACCCACTGGTTGGGGACTGCACCTTAATTAAAGGAAATCAACTTAGGAGGTGCACCTTACACAAAGGAAGTTAATTTAGGCAGTTGCATTTTAGAAAAGGGACCCAACTTATGGATAGTCTACTTTGACATCTGGTAGCTGAGTAATTTTGCAGCAGGAACCTGATGTGAACACCAAAACATCTTCACTCCTACTGGAGATAAAAAAGTAAGTGGCCAATTCAGGCAGAAAAAAATATTGCATTTGCAAGATTTGCCATATGGAAGAGTGTGAATGCACTGAATTCTCTGTTTTAGCTGAATAGGGGGTATTGCTTGCCCTGCCAGGCTGCCAGCAGCCAGATGACGGGGGTACATAGTGGCTACTACATTGTACTTGTGGACGTAGCCTGTACCACTCCACTGGTTCCTCATACCATTGTGAATTGTGCAGAGTCTAGTCCCAGCCTCAGTTACTACCCCTGTGGCCTGGCACATGACACTGCCTGTGGCCTGGAATTCATGTACATAAGGGGTATGCACCCCTTTCATGCATGCTGTCAGGATCCACTAGGACACCCACTGCATGGCTCTGTAACTTTGGGATGCCTATGCTCTATGTATCCATGGAATGCAGGTATACTACACAGGGCCTAATGTGTCAGTGCAATTGATAAAACTGTCTGATTAATGTGATTAGCATGCAACCGGGAATAAAAAGAGCTGAGCAGTCTGAATGATTGATGTCAGTCAGTAGACTAAACCAATCAGTCTGTTGAACATTATCAATGGCTTCACTTCCTGGCCGTGCACTGTGTGTGGTAGTTGCACTGTTTTTTTTTTTTTTATCAGTGATGCAAGCACACTGTAAAAATTTAAACAGAGGGAGTGACTCAGCCCCAAAGACTCCTGTGAATTATTGCCCCCCTCCAAGTCATGGATCAGGGTCGGGGGGGGCAGGTTAAGGAGGGGGTTCAATTTAAAATGTACTGTCATGTCCTGGAAAATTTTCAACAGTGACTTTTTTTTAAACCCTTACAGGGCTGCAGACCGATATATCCATCCAGAACTCCAATATGTTCTAATTCTGTCGGCACTCTAAGGGGTAAGATCTGCTCTCTAACTGATCTCTGGGGAAGGGGGTAAGCAGGAACTGTCTGGTGTGGTAGAAGGGGAGACAGTGGCTCAAAGTTGGAAAGCACTAACAAGAACAGTGTGCACAGCACACAAGTAGGCAAAGTGATTAATTTTGTATCCACTTGACTAGTATTATTAAAAATTCAAACAGCATTAGTAGACACACAAAAACAGACACACTAACGCTAATCCAGGAATGTATTAACCAGGCTCAGAAATGCCCAGACTCAACAAAAGAGCAGCACCTGATATATAGAGTCATCATCTGTTGGCATCTTACTTGACTTACATCCAATTTAGAAGCTCTCAGTTAATCCAAGAACAAAAGCTCAAAGTCCAAACAAAAGTTCAATAACAGCAGTATCCAGCTCCTGGTAACAGACACCATGTAACAAAAAGAATTTCCCTCAGCTAAAACAACAACTTCTTTCTTATGTTCTCAGTAATCCCCTTACAGTAGCTCATTCTTAGAGGCAAGTATCTCCATATAGCAGCTCCTGGACCATGTAAAATGATGAGTAGTGTATGTTGTACCTAGAGGTAGCTCCCTACAGTTTCTGGTTCTGTGCAATAGTGGTATTGGATCTACCTGTTAACCCTCCAACTGCTCATTCTTGGTAGTGGCCCCTTCAAACAGTTGTACTATAAAAATAAATATCCACTCATAAGGATCTCTAGCATCTCCCTCATCTCATCGACAACTTCCTTCAAACAGCGATCTCACATAGGATTAATCACATGGCCCAGTCTATTTATTCACTGTTGGACTTCATTTGAGATTATGAACCTCCAGTGGTTCACTCATTAATGGTGGCTTTATCTATGCAGAGAACCTTGTGGTTACAATTGGTACCACTCCGTGTAATAACTCTTGACAGTGATCTCTCATACAGCATGAGGAGGTCACTGTGTTTATTACACCAATAACTCAATGAAATCTGTAATTACACTAAAGCAGGGTCTGATCTGAGGGGTTACATTGAAGTAATGAGTGGCTTTGCCTTCTTCCCCCTTCTGCTATTGCTTTCTTCCACTCAGAATCACATTCTACAGTACCTTCTGCTTAAGGTATGACAATGTTACTAAACTGTCTCCTCTGTATGCCTCTCTGTAATTAACTCTCCTCCACCCCCCTCTTTTTTTCACTCTCCTCCCTCTCCATTCCACTGCCCCTTCCCCACCCATCTCCTACTATCACCCCCTCTCCCCACCCTCCCTACCTCCTCTTGTCCTACCATACCCCATTTTCTCTGGTATCCTGGGTACTATCTACTACCATCTCCTTGGCTCCACCTTGCAGCCCTTTGGTGCCTTTTGCCATCTTACCTCCCTCATACTCCCCCACTACCAATGGGTCTCACTTGAAACAGTTCACAGGTCCTCTCAAGCTTCTTATCTCCTTGCTACTTATAGTAGAAGGTGACACTTAACTCAATCCTGGCCCTGTCATAGTCTCTTCCTTCAGCTCCCTAAAGGACTGAGGGTAGTCCACACCTCAGCATAGGTAGTCTCTGTCGTAAGGTGGCTCTGTTGTAACTCCTCATGGTCATCTTCCAGCCAGATGTCCTAATTATCACAAAGTTGTGGTTCTACTCCAAAGTCCTTGATTCTTCCAGTTGCCATCCCCAGTTATACCTTTTCTAGGTAAGATCAACCCAAGAGTGGCAGTGGAGCAACAATATACCTCTCCACCATTATCTAATTTGAACCCGAGAACTATGCCTCTTTCACCTTTGCAGATGAGCTACTCTTCCTCCTCAAACCCTCCCTCCCCTTCACTGACCCTATTTTTGTTGCAGGGATATGCTGCTGTCTTGTCTTGACCTCTGCATCCATCACCAAACTTCTCTCCTCAATCTCTTCCCACTACTCCTCTGGGGAGTTGCTCATTCTTGGCAACTTCAATATCAATTGGTTCTCCCCCTTTACATATAAACTATGCCAAAATGCAAAAATTCCTCCAGTTTACTCTGTTGATTTTGGATTCCTCCCATCCCAATCATAAAACCCTAAACAACACCCTTCTGGACTGAGTCCTCTCCTCCCAGCCCACTGTACTGTGGACACAGATGTTATTCCTTAAATCCTTGGTGACCATCATATGGTCTACTATGTATGCTGCATCCAATGTCCTTAAGCTCCCCCCAAATCTATCCAACTTTGGTACTTCAGGTCACTGAAATTGTATGCCCTCCATGCTGACCTTTTGGCCATCAACTGTTCTCTCATCTCAGCAGCTGCCAACATCAGTTCTGCACTCCAATTCTTCAGTTCAAATTCATGGCTGTCTTGGACTGCCACACCCATTAGGAAAACCAGGGTCAGAGATTCTCACCTCCCTGGGTCACCACAGATTTGCTGGCATGTCCTACATGATCTCTGGCTCCCCTGCTAACCTGACCAAGTATTGGATGCTTTGAAATGCCTTTACCAAAGCTATCAGGCTTGCAAAATCCAAATATTTTGTATCCATACTCCAGAACAATCTAAATCAACTCATTATGTTCTGGAAGGTTATACACTTCATTTTCTCCCCTCCAATCCAGGTCCTTCCAATCCTCAGGGTAAGTAATTCCCCTATCTCCAACCCTGCTATCATTGCCTCTTTCTTCAACTCTTTTATCACCTCCTGTGCTTAATTCCTCTTCTCCCTCCCCTCTGCTCCCCTCTTCTCCTCCCTCACCTACCTCCTCCTATGCACTCCTTCTCCTTGTCTCCTACCACTCCTTCTACCTCCCTCAGGGCCCTCCTAGCTCTCAACCCCCACAAGGGTATGAACCTCAACAATCTTGATCCCTAGCTTCTTTATCTCTCTGCTTCTACCATCACCATCCCTATTACCCTCCTCCTCAACCTCTCTTCTCCTCAGCTACTGTCCTTCATGTTTGGAAAGAGGCAACTGTTATCCTTCTCCCCAAGGGGTGTGATCTCTGCTATCCTGGTAACTACTATCCAGTCTCTGTCTTCCTTTTCTTGGCTAAGCTCCAGGAACACCATGTACTCTCTCAGCTCTCCCTCTTCCTTGACGCCTCCTCCTCCTTCTTCCCTCCTTTCCAGTTTGACTTCAGGAAGTCCCACTTCTCTTACACCTCCCTCCTCTTACTCACTGACTCCATTCTTTCCTACTTGGACCAGGGTTAGAGTACATCTGCCATCTCTCTTGACTTGGCAAAAGCATTCAACACTATTGCCCACCCCCTTCACCTGGACAAGTTTTTTGCGATGGGTCTCTTACCTCCTCAGTCAGTTGGTTCCACTCCTACCATACATATAAACTTGCCAGCAAATACAGGCCATTCACTCTATCTAGTCTGCTTGAGTGTACAGCATGCTGTTTATTAAACAGCAGCTGCCCCCCTCCCCTTGCACTCCCTTCTGAATTAGTGCCCCCCCACCTCCGACTTCTCATTCTCTGTCTTCCCCACAGCTTTGACCCTCCCTTTGGCTCTATCACACCCTCCCTTGAAGCTGTCCACTGTCCCCAGTGATACCACTTCTTCTGGCAATGCATTCCAACCTGCCACCACCCTCTTTGTGAAATAGTGCCTCCTCATCTGTCTCTTGAAACTTCCTCCCTTCAGTTTCAGACTGTGTCCACTGGTGTCCCTCCCCCTTTTTAACTTAAACAAACCCTCAGACTTAACTCAGTTTATGCCCTTTAGGTACTTGAATGTCTTGATCATATCACCTCTCTCCCTTCTGTCTTCAAGGGGGTACATGTTTGAGCTCCCTCAATCTCTCCTCATATGTCTTGTCTCCCATCCCCAGGATCATCTTCATTGCCCTATGCTATACCACTCCAGTAGTTTGATGTCCTTTTTCAAATAGGGGCACCAAAACTGCACACAGGATTCCAAGTGTGGCCTCACAAAGTACCTGTACAGCATTATAATGACTTCCTCCCTCATAGAGGTGATTCCCCTTGTGATGCATCCCAGCATGTGCCAAGTGTTTCACATCCCCTGTCACCAGCACTGCAAGATCATTCTCCTCGGTTGAAGAGGTTAACTGCACTGCCCCCAACCAGTAGCTGTTCTCTGAGTTTTTTGCTCCCAAGTTCAAAACCTTGCACTTTTTAGCATTGAACCCCAGCTGCCATGTGGTTGACCAGTGCTCAAGTGTCATCAAATCCTCTTGCAGTGCCTTATCTCTTCCTCACTGTCCACCTCAGCACAGATCTTAGTGTCATCTGCAAAGAGGTTGCTCTTGCTCCTTATCCCCATCTGATATGTTGGCTATGAGTAGGTCTCAAGCAGTCCATATCAGAGATACCTTATCCCACCACCACTCCCTATCAGCTCAAGTATGTCCTAAGTGTCTATCCTTGGCCATATTCTCTTCATGATCTTCCTGAACATCTCTCTTCTGCCTGTTCCTCTGCATCCATCCACATGTATGCAAATATTATGGTGCTCTTTGCCTGTGGCTCCTCTGCCCCTAACCTCACTGTCCTTCTCCAGCTGCATGTTGACTACATCCGTTGCTGGTTCTGAACCAGCTAATTGTCCCTCAATGTCAAGAAAATGACATCTATGACCTTTGGCTCAAGGCAGAGGCTTATTAGGCTCACCCCCTCTTTCCTGCTTCCATACCTTTGATAGCACTACAATTAGGATGTCTCCTCCTTTAAGTACCTGGTCATCTAGCTGGACCACCACCTCAATTTCTCGGCACATGTGGATGCTATCCAAAATAAGCTCCTCCCCAAATGTGATGCCCTCGACAGGACTAAAGAGATCATTCCACCTCCTATCCACTGTATACATGTCTTAAAGAAGATCCTCCCCATCTTCAGCTATGGTAACATAATTTACAGCACTGCCATCAAGTCTACCCTTTCCTAACTTAACCCCACCTTTCACTCTTTCTACTGATTTGCCCTAGACTGTCTGCCTTGCACCCACCACTGCTCCCTGTATACCTCCCTCTCACTTTCCTGTCTTGATGCCAAGTGACTTACCCACTGTGCTGTCTTCATCTCTCAAATTCTGGCTTAGCTCCCCCTCGCTACCTTACATCTCTCCTCTCACCCCCCTCACCTCCTCATACTCACGCCACAAAGCTGACTCTCATTCCCTTTCCTCCACCATAGGAAATACACTGCAGGCCAAGCAGATTTCTCCTATTGTTTTCCAAAGCTCTAGTCTTCACTGCCCCTGTACATCCACATTACCTCTTTCCCTACTCCTTCATGGCTTCACAACTCACTCCTGCAACTGTTTCTTTGTTTTTCCATTACAGGCTTTATTAATAATAAAAAAAAACTGTTGAACACAGCAGAGTCCATACATTGCTTACAAACATAATATACAGCAATAGAGAAAATAACAGCCAGTTAATGCAGAAACAATACATTAAAAGACTAAAAACTTAAATCCCAGTGAAATTATTTGTAACAGTGTGCATTAAGAATACAGGGTAATACGGTACAGTTAGCTTCCAATACTTAAACCCCTGCCTAAATATTAGGCGTGTTTCATTTTTTTGCATGAAAAGTGACCACCCTGCTTGAAATATGTTTCCCTTATCCAATATATTAGCAGTCTTATTCATATAATTAGAGATGGGCGAAGTGGCCCCAATTCACTCCGCAAAGTGATTCGCGGAGTGAAGGCGAATTTGTGGAGTCCTCCGCAATGCAAAGCGGAGCACTTGCTATAATGGGTAACAAGTCCATTGAAAACAATGACTTTGCATTACTCCGCCTTCCCAAACCACTACTCCACCAATTCTTAAGGCGTACATTGAAAGCAATGTACTTCACCTCACTTCGCATTGTTTTTAAACTCCAAAGGCGAATTTTGCAGTGATTTATTGGATTTCAGGTCACATGGGCTCTAGATTGTTCTGCACATTCAGTTTGGGGTAGTGTGTGTAGGAAGCTGTAGGACACAATCTGTTCTGAGAGCTCTCTGTGATTCAAACCTTCTAGAAGCTGTTAAAAAAGCCTTTTTGAGACTTTTTTTTTGCAAAAACTTTAGTTCATCGATTATGGGAAACCCTCCTGTGCTCATATCATCGAGCGTTTATTGTTTGTGTGTGGTTTTTGAATGTTAATGTACAACATTCAGTCTATGTACTGAGAGACAGTGGAAGTGTGCTTTCGGGGAGGGGTGTATCTGTGGTGTAGGTAGATTAACTTGGAGAAAAAGACAGTGATTTCTGTTTTGGTGATATTTTTCTTGTGTAACTTTGTTAATGTACACACAGTAATATTTTCAATAATTCTTGCCATTTTTTTGCTGATTGTTGTGGTGCAGCAGTACATAATTTTAGTTTGTTTAACATATGTGGCTATATTACTGATGTTTTCAATTTGCTATACGTTACTTAGTGTATGTGTGAGTATGTGTGTGACACGTGTCATCAAATCAGACACCTTTTATTGTGCCACATAATTTCAGCAATGTGAACCTGCTGTCCACTGCAGCTGTGTAATTTTTGTACTTCTTTGTGGTATCTCTACTGGTACTAGTACTAGTGACTGTTACTGCAACAGTGCAGTACACTGCCTCTCGTGGCCCACCCGACCAGCAAAGGTATTGTTTTCCAGATTTGAATTTCTGATGGTGAGCACTGGTTAAGTGTTGTGCCTTTGTATCCGCAACTCTTCAGTGCGCAGCGCAATCTTTATCTGTCTGTGCATTTGCATCTTGTTAGAGCCCAATCCCCATCTCTAACTTAAGTCACAGTTGTTTCTTTGGCTTCCCTTCAGAGTACTGAACAGGTGTGGTGCATAATTCTGCATGAACATTGTACTCATTAATATGCGTTTTTAAGTCAGGACCATCATCACGAATTACTCGTGATACAAATCACGTTCTTCATCATCACAGTCGCAAATGCAGTCACAAATCATGATATATGATCTTGTCACAAATCACAAGATTAATTTTTTTTTAATAGTTACCTGGATGTATTGTAAGCCTGTTTTGTAGTATCTCTCCATGCTTCACCACCCCACCATTGTACTCATTATTGAGTGTTTTTAGAACAGGGAGTTTTGTGCCACACTTCATTGGGTCCCAGATTAGTACAGCCATAGGCATTCACATTTTTCTTCATCATCACGGTCACAAATGCAGTTACAAATCACGATTTAAGATCACTTCACAAATCACAAGATTAATTTTTTTTAATAGTTACTTGGATATATTGTAAGCCTGTTTTGTAGTATCTCTCCAGGCTTCACCATCCCACCATTGTACTCATTAAGTGTTTTTAAGTCAGGGCGTTGGACAGTGTCTGCAGTACATACACAGACTGGAAAGAAGACTGACTGCACACATGCAGTTTAGCACAGTATACTTACTCTGCTCAGAATACAAAGTGTCACGCATACGGAAGACAACAAAAAAGGGCATAATTACATACAAGGGTCAGGGATGGTGGAGCAATACCTTTTATAACACAGCAAGGAAGGTGTGGGGGGCACATGGTGTGAGGGAAAAAAAACTAAGGTGGGATCCCATGGTGATTCAGCAGCAGTTCCAGCATGGACATCATTTGCAACTGATGTCCCTCTATGCAATCCAGTCGCTGTTTGACAGCACTCACCCTCTCATTGTTCTCCTTGACAGCACTCCAGAGAACTGCCGAGTCAGCCTGCATCACACACAGTTCTCTGGGGTCCACATGTTCTACAGGCTGACCTGCTGGTGGTGGTGGTGGTGGTTTGGGTGCTGGTTGAGCAGCAGGTGCTGCACTTGCCCTCCTCTTCTTAGGTCCACCGCCATGCAGAGCTGCACCCTCTGCCACAGAAGGGTCAGCAGGTGCAGGCATGGTCCGTTCTGTGGCAGCCTGCCACTCCAACTGCTGATGATTGAGCATATGTATGGACTGGCCCCCCAGTCCCCAGGTGAGTCCCCCGGGGGCCACGGCACACCTCCACCTCACATAGGCGGCACTTGACCACACTGCTGTCCCCCCCAACACAGTCAAAAAACTGCCAAACAACAGCGGTGTGGGGAGGATCAGGCACAGGCTGGGGAGGGCCAGATGAACTAGCAGCCGGCTGGTCACTGTGCTGAACAGGGATAGGATCCACACCTGGGCCCGGGGGACCTGGCACATCCTGCTCCAGAGGACCTGGAGCTGGACTTGGTGGTGGTAGTTCAACTGCCTCAGAGTCAGGAGGCAGTGCTGGTCCTGCTTCTGGGGTGGGGCACTCACAAGTTTTGCGTGGTCCAACAGGAATGGGCGCCCATGCCCCCCACACATGCACACGGTACGAAGCTTACCACTACCACGCTCTCCCAGAGCTGCCCCTGCCCCAGACATTCCCGCACCCTGGTCCATCTCTCCTACTGAGCTCCCTCAGACCGAGCAATCACTACTCACACTGTCACACAACATGCACACAGTCACACAGACACAAACAACTAACTACTTAAAAAGGTAAGAAAAATAAAATTTACAGAAAGAACAAATTAAGTAAAAAAGAGTACAGAAAAGACAAAAAAATGTAGCTTTTAAAAAAGCTGTTGGGTCTAAATCAAAGTTTAAATCTCCTCCTCGCTCTGATCTCAAAGTATCAGCAGTCAAAAAACACACTCATCTCTCTCCATCTGTACAGGAGAAAGTAAAAGTGTCTGCTTGTATAACTCACTTCCTTCCTGCTTAGCTAAAGAGCATGTGACTTACAGTACTGTAAGCCATGTGATGTGTGGGGGGGGCTGCCAAATCTGAAACACCAAGTGGATCACTTAGAATCATAATGAGGAATGCGAAGTCCGTTAAAAACAATGACTTAACCTTACTTTGCATTGCCATTCTGCCTTAACGCAAAGTGGTAATGACAAGGCGGAGTGAGCACTTTGCACTGCCCACTCTGTGAAGCAGAGTGGCAATGCGAAGTACCCACTTTGGGTTCACTTCGCTGATAGAATTTAAATTAGCTGCATCTCTATATATTATCAAACTTTTCAGAAATAGGTGATATTTTGTCAGTTTTCTAGCTTCTCATCAGTAGTCTTTTAACCCCCACAGAACTTGCCAGCAACCATTGTTTCCGAAAGGGATCAATGCAAAGATCATTTGGGACAATGCGCAAAAGTAAAAAGGCTGGATTATTAGGAATCTGAACTTGGGTGGTTTCTGAACAGAAGTTTAAGACTTCGGACCATAGACATTAAATATGTGGACAGTCCCTCAGAATGTGCAGTATGTCTGCATGGAGGGTATTGCATCTTCAGCAGTGTTCACCTGTAATCAACTCCAAGTTGTCTAGCTTTTTTAGAGTGTGATAGTAGCTATGTAAGATTTTGAATTGTATCAGCTTCCCCTGCACCTCCCTGCTATATCGATTAACATTATGCCATACATCTTCCTAGTGTATGTCATTTATTATAATCCTCAATTCTTTTTCTTATTTGGATTTAACTGGTTCAAGGGATATTAAATTTTTTACTAGATAGGGCTTTGTACAGTAAAGTAACCTCTTTTTTTCATGGGTGCATTTTTTTAGCAGTTGCTCCCCTAGAGGATGCTTTGGCACTGAGAGGTTTGGTAGGAAAATTTGGTCTCCAAGCATCTCCCTAAGCAATAAGTACAGATAAAAATGAAATGTTGGTAATTTACATCTCTTTTGCAGCTCTTCAAAGGAATACAGGGTTCTGGTTAGGGAATCAATAATATCTAATAACCTGTTAACTCCAAACCTGCCCCATCCCTTATCCACAACTCCTTAGGACAATTGAGTTTGTTTTCCATTATTCCATAAAGGTGCTAGCTCCCAGGTATTAACAAGGGTGTCCTTACTTATAATTTATATTTAGTTTTTGTTGACCAGGTAAGTGCACTAGACAAACTCTGCCTATTTTCAGGCACGACCTAGGGAGGGGGATAAAGATGAATGCCAACTGACTATGAACCAGATTAAGCTGTTGGTGGTATTTTAGTGAATAAGAAAATATATAAGAAAGTCTTAAGGCTTTCATAGAGTTTACCAACAAATATTGCCCTGGAGTGAAGGAGGGAATTTGACAAAGAGAAAATTTATCAAGTTGGCCTTCTGTAACAGCTTTGTTTCAATGTTTAACCACAAAGGGGTCTCTTGTTTGTGCATATTAGGAAGGTAGGGGAAAAGATTTCTTAATTATAAAAGCCGAATTGTATTTTTTTTGCCAGGGTAGTGCCAGAACACCTTGAGTATGGGGAGTTCTAAGTTTTTGTGAGAAATTCCTGGGGGGTTTCTCATTCCATATAAAATCTCTTATTAGCCTATCTATTCTTTGAAAAGTCTTCTTGCTAGCGATACTTAGGATGGTTTGGAAAACACAAAAGATTTTGGGGGTCATAATTGTCTTGATTGCCTATGTTTTAACCAATAGGGATACGTTCAGTTTACTCCACTTTGCAAAGGCTACTTTCACGTTTGCCAGAAGAGGCTGTAATTTTTTCCAGGATTGTTTTGATAGAGTTTGAAAATGAGAGGCCTAAGTAAATAATTTATTTCATGAAAGTATTAATATGGAGTAAATCTTTAAGTGTGGTCTTTGGGAATTTGGTGCACTGCAAAGGCATAATTGAGTCTTTTCCCAGTTGAGGTGGAGACGTGAAATTCCACTAAAGACTTTAAACACTTTAGTTAGACATAATACTGAGTCCATGGGTCTACTTAGGGTGAGCAAAATATCATCCAAAAAGCAAAGACTTTATTGCAGACATTACCCATTGTGATTCTGTGTATTTAGGGAGAGCTCTGTGTTATACAAATAAGTAGTTCAAGGGCTAGGACCAACCGATAGAGGGAGAGTGGACAGCCCTGCCAGGTGCCACAAAGAAGTCTGAAAGGTTTAGATTTTAACCCATTTGTTATCAATTTGGCTATAGGTTTATGATATAAAGTGACTACCCAGTTACAAAAATTCTCATCAAAGCCATAATTTGACAGAGTAGTCAACATATATTCCCAGCTGACAGAATCAAAGGCTTTCCTCATATCGAAGAACATGACAGATCTCGTTATCTTAAATTTATTCATATTCCATAGGACATTAAGAAGTTTCCTCATGTAGTCTAATCCAGTTCTACCATATATAAAGCCTACTTGTTCTTTGCCTATTCATTTTGTAATTATGGTTTCTAAGTGAGAAGTTAAACTATTTACAATAACTTTGTAATCATAATTCATTAAATAAACTGGCCTGTAACTAGAACAATCAGTGACTTCCTTTCCTTTTTTGAGTATTAAAGTGATGTATGCACTGGACATGGGTGCTAGGAATGTACCTGTCATCTGAACTTCAGTAAATGTTCTGCATAAGTAATGGACAATATCAGCATTTAGAAATGTGTAAAGTTTGCTTCTTAGGCCATCTGGGCCTAGCATGTTCCCATTTAGCAGTTTCTCAATGGCAGAAGTTATTTATTGTAGACTAACATGAGCACCTAACTTTAATCTTTCATCTTCTGCTAGTTTTCGAAGGTGTGCTTGAGCTAGAAAACAATATACCTGCTGTCTGTCTCCTGTTTCTTTTTATACAGTAGGGGCCTGTTTCTCAAAAGGTTATGTCTGGCTTAACTTGACTTGCACCAAACAAAATGGCACAAGTAGCAAATTACACCAGCAGTTGTGGTATATGGTATTCTGCATAGCAGCCAGTGACATGTCACAGGCTGCTTGTGCTGAAGTGGACTTACACCAGAAGTCACACCCCAAACCCCTGTGACATGGCGCTAGGGGGTTTACGGCAGCAGTTGTACCCTATTCTGTAAAGGCAGCAACAAAGTCCCCCAGGGCGTTATTCTACAACAACCTCCAGCGGAGAACCAGCAATATAAGTTACACCAGCATATAGCTGGCATAACTGTATTTACACCCCCAGGGATTGTCTATATGTGCAGCCTGCCCATCCCCCGATGGTATGCCACCCTGACCCCAAATAACAAACAAAGCTCTGCAGGGCTAGATCTACTCCCCTAATGCTTCAACCCAGTAACAGCATGGGAATGCCCCGTAGGGCTATCCATGCCCCCCCAATATCACAAAGCCCGCAGGGCTATTGCATGTCCCCAATCCCCAGTACTTGACAAATGGCCCCACAGGGCTACCCATGGTCCCTCCAAGCCCTGACCCCCAAATGTGCAAGTTAAAGCCCCGCAGGCTACACACAGCCCCCCCCAGCCCTGATGCCAGCTGCCTGCAAATGGCACTGTCCTGTACAAATATTAAAAAAGTAGACAACTTCTTACCCGTAATCCCTGGTAGTCTAGTGGCCGCCCACCCCCCCACTTGACATTGCCAGACCACCCTACACCCCCCAGCCAGCCGGTGACTGGCACAGTCCATCTCTCACCACCGTGTCCAGCCACTGACGAGCTCAGTCTAAGCACGTACTGTATACATGCTCAATGAATGCACTGTCATTCATTCAGTGAGTGCATATATACAGTACACACTCAGATGACTGGCTGGGTGGGTGCAGAGTGGTCTGGCAATACTGGGTGGGGGTGGGGATCCACTAGACTACCAGGGATTAGGGAACATATAGGTGTACAGAACTAACAGGACAGTGCCATGCAGGTGGCAGGCTTGGGGGGGCACGATCAAACCCTGTGGAGCTAGTGGTCATACATTATGGGATTGGGATGGTGGGGGTCTGATAGCCCAGAGAGGCTTCTCAGGCTTGGGGACAGGGTGTGGTGGGCACTTGTGCCCTATGGACCTTGGATGTGGCTTGCAACATGAACCTCAAGTACACCCCTACATTTGGTGGCACTGCAGAGATGTCATAGGTTACAGGACTTTACCATGGAGACCCTGCCCCTTACAGAATTGGGCACAGGGTCCTTGAGTAATCAGAGCCCATTGCATGTCACAACTTGTGACATGCGTAGGGGTGCCTATAGAATTGGGCCCTAGGTGTTTATATAAAATTGGGTGAGTGTGTTGTTAATGTCCTCACTATTTAGTGTGATAGCTCCATCTGGCTTCCTGATGGCTGGGATTAAGTTCTGTGTTTACCTTTTCTTGAGTATGGAGGCAAGAAGTTTCCTGCCCTCTCCCCTGATTACTAATAACATTGTTTCATTTGGAATAGTGCATATTCTGCCTTCGCTGTAGAAGTTTTATTTATTTTGTATTTGAGGTTAGTTATCTGATAAAGAATCAAGGGCGTAAACAGACGGATGGATTTGTATTGCTTTCCTAGGTGTTTAACTGTAACTGTCATTAAGTCTCTTCCTTCCTCATGTGTGCCATATTTATCCACTGGTAAGGTATAATTGATTTGTCATATTAACTGCTTTCCCTTCCCCTTCTACTCCTGGCTTTATCTTTGCTTACGCTCCACTGCTACTCTATCAAATCACTCCCCCCCCCTTATCAGTTGTAGACTGTTATTTGTTCTAGCTGCCAAAATACTGTATATGTATTTGCACACACCAGTCATCATGTTTCATTTATCAGTATGCAACCTGTAAGTCGCTTCCTGTCTCATATCAATGTTTACCACCTGCGGTCACCCTATGTGTACCCTTGTATGTATATCCAGCCTGTATCATGTAACGTGCATTTCATGTATATACTGTTATTACCTATCTGTGTTTGTACTTTAAGTGTTTATGTCACAGGACCTCCTTGTGAATGAGCTTGCTCAATGGAGTTTTCCTGCAATAAACTTGAAACTTGAAACTTGAAAACTTAAGTTCTTTTTCCATGTTTAAAAAGTGTTTAGAGCCTTCTTTTTTCTTTACTGTGGAGTAGTTAATAATCCTTCCCCTTATATGGGCTGTATACGCCTCCCAAAGGCAAACATCAGACATGTGATATATGTCACTATTAAAAAAAATAGTCTTGGCTTTCTTTGCATAATATAAGCTTGAAAGCGTCAACATTTGGGTGTGAGGAGTTAAATTTCCATCTGAAAGCACCAGCTTTCTTGTTTGGCATAAGAAGAGATACACCCTCAACATTGTGATCAGATACAATAATACTTTTTATGTCAGCACTCACAAGACCTTCTACTAGATCTTTGTGTATATACATGAAGTCTAGTGTATTGTGTTTTCAATGCCTATAAAAATAAAAGAAGTCTCTGTCACTAGGGTGAGATAATCTCCCGGGGTCTAAGAAGTACGATCAGATAAAAGTTTTAAAAGTGATACTCTGGCTTTCGCCAAATCTACATTAGGATTCAGTGCATTCATATCTAAGGCATAATCTAATACTTCATTGAAATCACCCTCAAGCTCTAGTTTGTAATCTTGTATAGAACTGTGCTGATTGTTTAGGTTGTCAAAAAGCACCTGTTCATGGCTGGGGGCATACACATTACAAAGCCCCACTTTCCTCCCTCTACATTTCCAAGTAGAATCTGTACTCTCCCATATGCGTCAGTTATATGTTGATGCTTAAGAAATTGTACACATTTTTTGATTAGTATTGTAACACCCCTTTTTCAAGAGAAACAATTATGTTCTGCAAGGGATACCATTCTCTACATACTTTGTCAGCTTCTGAATTTATCAGGTGTGTCTTTTTCTGGAGTGCTATGTCTACATGCTTTTTCTTCAAGTAGTTAAGGACCTTTTTTCTTCTTACAGGTGAACCCAAGCCATTCAATTCCAAGATGCAAATTGAATGGCTGCCATTTTAAAGCTACTGTGTTTGAGCAAAAGACAACGGGACAACTCCCTGTAAACAAAGCTTAAGCTGAGTATAGTTTAAGTTGTTAACCAATCTTCAGTCTTACTGGTGCTTAACCTATAGAGTATTGTGAAAAAGGTAGATAGGACTTCCTAGAAAAATATTTTTCTATACTTATACTGAGTATTTATACTAGAACGTCTTGTAAGCAAATATACTA
This sequence comes from Neoceratodus forsteri, assembly GCA_016271365.2. Lineage (NCBI taxonomy): Eukaryota > Metazoa > Chordata > Ceratodontiformes > Ceratodontidae > Neoceratodus > Neoceratodus forsteri. The sequence goes on along the minus strand of CM028133.1, from coordinate 588,030,876 downwards.
CTCCTGTAAAAGCATCTAACTGATTGAATTACATTGATTGTAAGCTACTTAGAATAATAAATAAACTAACAACTACAATTTCCTAATATGTGCTTTTGTGTTTTCCCTTTTTTTAATTGAACACAGAAAATAACAGTCTGAAGAAGAAAGAAGGGTAGGGGTGGGAAGGAAGTGAACAGGGGATGAGTTAGGTGGGTAACTGTCCAAAGACAGGGAGACCAGAATTACCAAAGCTAAACTCCAAGGTAATGGTGGGGGTTCTGAAATAGTAACTAAAGTTACAGTTGCAGCTGTCAGAAGTGCTGTTAATGCCCTGAACAGAGCCATCATTCTATTTACATCTCACGGAATAATTTATTTTGTGGTGAGCCAGATAGTATAGGGGTAAGTGTAATAGCCCTCCACTCAACACAGGGAGGATTGTTGCTAAGGTAAAAAAGTTATTAGTATACCAGAGTAATGGAAAGTAGGAAAATGAAGTAACCATTAGTGATACACCCTCTGTCAAGTGTAAGACTCCTGCAACAAAAAAGCTTGGGCTAAGGTTGACAAGATCCTAGTACAGGCTCATGGGCCAAGAGGTTATGTGGTTAGAGGGGGTTGCCTCTTGTACAGGATCCTTCCCAAGGCAACTTTAACCCTCTGGCAAGGGATATACCCTGAGTTCAACTACTCTGAGAGGTTTAATTCTGCAGGCTTAGAAAGAAAAGATTGTTAGATTTAATCCTAAAATTTATAAGTTCCATACTTTACGCAGGAGATTTGTATTGCAGAAGGGTGATCATTAAGCATTACAGATTAGTAGTTAAAATGGTAAACTATAATAGGATCTTAAGTAACTGGACACATTACAATACCCCAGGCCAAACCCAAATCAGAACAGAGTTATACACACACTCGGCTTAAAAAGTGGAACCATACAAGACTACAGTATATTTCGGGACTCTCCGAGCTTGAAACTAGGATATTTGAGTACTTATTTGACTAGAACCTGTCTTTTGCTGGCTGAGGTGTAACAATACATCAGAGCAACCAGCACAAAATGTGAAATGCCTAGTTTGCATTGGAATGCAGTGGCAAGAATAGCAGAAATAAATGCTGGCTTATAATGGGCCATTGCCTGCAACCTGGTTGCTCACTTACACAAACATAGTCAAACGAGAGCAAAAAATTTACACAATCTCACCAGAGGCCCATTGAATAAATAAAAGAGAAAATCAAGTGTTATGACACAGCCTCAAAATTAATAACCAAGTGACAGTACTTGTGAAAGACAGCGATTGTTGCAGAAGTCTCAAATCAGGGTACCGGTGGGCTGATACTAGCAATGAGTTTGGGTGACATAAATTACATCCTTAAAAGATTAGGTGAGGCCAACAGGGGTTTGCATGTAATCTAAGATACAGGGCAGTCATACAATATTGAGCAGCTTGATGATAATCAGTTAGATCATCTGACGGTGTCTATGCTGGTTATAAGATGAGACCCCCTAGCAAATTAGACTAATTTAAAATCCCAGCAATTTCTTGCAGCTGGATAAAGACTTACTACACACAGGATATGACTGGCTGTTGAAGGGGTCCCACTGAAAAACATAGAGCAGGAAATGCAGTGCACTTTGTAATAGAAATTCTCAGCAACATATGTGCTACAGTACATCCTTCACAGGCTGGTGACATATAACAGGAACCAGAAGTGCATCAACCTGGGTTAAAGCAGAACGGTCAGGCGTGCACGTTAAAAATCCACTGGTGTATCTTGAGCATCCATTTTAACAGGGACACTAGCATCATTCTGCAGCTCAGGGGCAGAATGAGATGTGGAGCTTGAGGTATAGTGGCTCTCTCTACTTGTTTTCCTCCCATGTTTCTTAGGGTTCTTGGGAGTTGGATTGTTGTAAAAAGAATAGGACCTTGTAGGGGTATATGCTTTCTGTAGATAAAGGGTGGATCATACTGGCAATATGGGGTGTTATTTCAAAATGCTACAACAGAGGCTAAAGGGGGATGAGGCATTTTTTCTGTATGCTTGTTTATAGAGGAGTGCTTCCTTGTAGGCTTAGCTTGCTTTGTGGTTTGAGAGACAGATTGTGAGGAATTCTGAGAGGCACTGTGTTGTGCAGGTGAAGTAGCCCTGAGTTGCCTTATTCAGGGAGGGGGGCTTGTTTTGAATGAGATTGAACATTCTGACCAAAATCTCCTAGCAACTGTACATTAATGAAGGCCCATGCTTTCTGAGTGGAATCATAATAAATAGGTTTCCTCCAATTTTGTTGGATAACCGGTGCTGCAAGGTATTTCAAACAGTACCCAACATTAAATTCTTGAAGTACCTTCTTAACCTCACTGAAGGCTTTTCTTTTTTCCATTAGCTCAAAAGTAAAGTCTTGAAAATTGTAGACCCTTCCCCTCTCCATATTAACTGCCTTTTATTCCTTGCCAAATTAGTCACCTCCTCTTTTGTCGAATAACAGAGAATGTTTACAGTTATGGGTCTCATTCTGACTCTGTTCTGGGGGTGGAGGGTGAGGGACCTATGTGCCCTCTCTGTTTCTAGAGACCACAGTCATAGACAATTTAGGAGCTCCGGTAAACAGTGTTTCAGGAAATTGATCATGGTGTTACCCTCGGTCCCCTCCAGGATTCCAATAATACAGATTCCACCTCCCTCTACTCTGTGTGTCATCAATCTTATCTAGTAAAAACTGTATCTATTTGTTTTGGTATTTACACTTCTCTTCTGGCATATAAACTGTATCTTCTAAGAGTGCTAGTTTATTTTCTGCTTTATCCACCCCGGTGACTTCTTGAGTGAATTTGCTCTGTATTCTGTCCAGAGTATTTTGAAGGCCTCCAATATCCAGATTAATTTCAGAAAACATATTTTTAATCTGAGCTTTATCCAATTTACTATTTGATGTTGTGACTGTAGAAGCTGCAGACCCATGGGCTGAGTTCTTTCTGCTATCACTGAGCTTGGTGGCAGTTGAAGTCATCTTGAGCATCCCGCTGAACTTCCAGCACAAGGAAAGTAATAAAAATTGAACAAGATAACTAGAATAAAGCAAAAATTTGTTTGGGGCTAACAATCTCTCATGAAGGATATCTGTGGATCGCCAAATTGTGAAGCTTGAACTTCATTATAGATAAATAAATGTGGGCTTTAACAGCAGGTTTTCTTTCTGGCAGCCATTGTTATAAGCTGGCACATGCTGTCCCCTGCAATTGTTTCTGACCCAGTTCCTATGCTGCCATAAACCACACTCAGCCATGGCTCTCTGTGGCCCTCTTTTGCACTGTGAACTCCCTACCATACATACCTAACTTTCAGTATTGATGAATTTTTGAAAATTCATGTTACTTTAGGCACTTTGTTTTATTGTATTTCTCTGCACTGAATATTTGTTGCTTATATAACCTTTAATGTTACTGTATGAACTACATCTTGTTTAACTGTCTGCCCTCCCACATCACTCTCCCCCCAGGATGTTCCTGGAAAAGAACTGTTACCAGTTCAGCATATCACTCCTTGTAAAACTTTTAAAATAAATAAAGTATTACATACACAATATGTTTTATAACTAAAAATCCCTGTTTAAAAGAAGGGATGAGAAACAGAAAAAGAAAATAACCTTAACTGATTTACTATACATTTCTTTTGGTTCAGTATTTGCAAGGGTAATGAATTTCATTTTGTCTACTGACTGTTATTAGTTACCCTCCAGGAGCAACCCTAGAAAACAGAGATTTATATAAAATATGATTACACTGAGTGAATTAGCTTGTGTTGAGCAGATTGCATCTTTTTTTTGATATGTAATATACGTTATTAAATTTTCAAAACATACAAACAACAACACTTAAAACACATAAACCTATCTCCTCACCCCCCAATCCCATCCCTTCCCTCAGAGGCATTGAGTCAACAAAATCACAGTCCTTTCATTTTGGGCAAGTGGTTTGAGGGCACAAGGCACCAAAAGAGACATTAATAAACAGAGCTAGACAGGTAAGACCTGAAGGCCTTATCACCAACAGTCCCCATGTGTCCTAAAAGGGACAGACTAAGGAGGTCTACACCACTTCCCCATGTGGTCACAAACCCAAATACTAACAAATCCCTTGTATAATTGTCAAATCTGTCAGGTACCACTAACCCACTCAAGGGGAAGAAAAAATCGAAAATTAAGAATGTAACCTTTCACACTGCTTCTTGTATGCTTGCAGGTGGTTATAAAGACTAGCTATCATCTTTTCAAGCCTTAGGTTATACAGTAATTTGTTGAGACATTCAGAGTAGGGTTTTTCCACTTGGTCTTTCTAGTGGTGGAGAACCACTTTTTTTACTGAGATGGAGATCATAGCTAACCAATATTTCCACTCTTTAACAGCAAGGAGAACCAGGGATAAATGACAACCAAGGAAGGGGCTGGAGTAGAACAGTGAAGCAGTCTAGGGAGGTCAAATCATGGAAAGCCATGTGTGCAAATGCCAGGAGCCTTAGCAACAAGATGGAAGATCTGGAGGCTGTCATGGTACAGTCAGACCTGGACATTGTGGCCATCACTGAAACCTGGTGTAATGATAACCATGACTGGGAGATGGCCATACCTGGCTACAACATATTCAGAAGAGACAGAGCAGGCAGGAAGGGAGGAGGAGGCACTGTATGTGAAAAATGACATAAGGGCCACAGAAATCCAGGAGGAACAAAATGGGAGAGATACTGTGGTTAAGCTGGAAAGGAAAATGGGGCCAGCCATCCGCACAGGTGTGGTCTATAGACCACCAGCCCAGGAGGAAGAAACAGATAGGAGTTGATGCTAGCCATCCAAAGGATGGCAGACAAGGGTGAGGTAGTACTGGTTGAGACTTCAATATACCAGACGTGACTGGAGCATCCCAGCAGCAGCATCAACTAGGAGCAGATTTATCCTGGACTCCTTCAGGGTGCCTTCCTCAAGCAACTGGTCATGGAACCAACTCGGCAGAAGGCAATACTGGACCTTGTGCTATCAAACAGGGACAGTGTGATGGGGTAACAGTGGGGAGCACCTGGGTAACAGTGACCACCAGTCATTGTGGTTTGAAATCACAGAAAGAGCAGAACCAAACCACACAAAAACACGTATCCTGGATTTTAGGGGGCAGACTTTGGGAAAATGGGGAGATGCTTGAAAGAGGCATTAAGGGAATGGACAGGAATCAGGGATTGAGGAACAGTGAGCAGTATTTAAAATGGGGATTATAAGAACAACAGAATTATGCATTAAGCAGGTTAGCAAGAGGAAAAGAAAGAGGAGACCATTATGGTTTTCCAAAGAGGTAGCAAAGAAAGTGAAAGCCAAAAAGATTGCATTCAGGCAATACAAAAAGACACAGGCAGAAGGGGATAGGGAGAAGTACCAGGAGAAACAAAGGGAGGCAGGGAAGTCAGTAAGGGAAGCCAAAGCTCAGACAGAAGAACACATTGCAAAATCAGTGGTTAAAGGGGACAAAACCTTTTACAGGTACATAAGTGAAAAAAGAAGGACAAAGGGAGGGATAGTGAGACTGAAGGGGGAGGATGGGAGCCGCGTGGAGGATGACAACAGTAAAGCTGACATATTGAACAGGTATTTCTGCTCAGTCTTTACTAAGGAAGAGGGGGTAATGGGTCTGAAGGAGTACAAGGTGAGAATGGTGCAGAATGGACACAAGTCCCTTTACACAGAAAGGGTCCTGAAGGAACTGGAAGTAAAGAGCTGATAAAGCAATGAGGCCAGATGGGCTGCACCCCAGGGTCCTTAAAGAACTAAGAGAGGTGGTGGCTGAACCTCTGGCTATCCTGTTCAGCCAATCACTGGAAACAGGGGAGGTACCCAAAGACTGGAGGACAGCAGATGTAGTCCCCTTATACAAAAGTGGGAACAAAGAGGAAGCAGGGAACTACAGACTAGTCAGCCTCACCTCGGTAGTGGGAAAGATCATGGAAGCACTACTGAAGGAGAGATTGGTGGAACATCTGGTTGTCAATGGACTACAGGACCCAAGGCAGCATGGTTTCACCAGGGGAGGTCATGTCAGACCAACCTCATTGAATTTTTGACTGGGTGACTAGGAGGTGGATCAGGGAGGGCAGTGGACATGGCCTATCTGGACTTCAGCAAGGCCTTTGACACTGTGCCACATAGAAGACTATTACACAAACTGGGGAATATGGGTGTGGCAGGACAGTAGTGTGGTGGGTAGGTAACTGGCTGGGTGGCAGGACACAGAGGGTGGTGGTAAATGGCTGTCACTCCACAGAGGGAAGAGTGACCAGTGGGGTACCACAGGATCAGTGCTGGGACCGGTCCTATTCAACATCTTCATCAGTGACATTGCACAGGATATAGAAGGCAGAATTTCACTGTTCGCTGATGACACAAAGCTCTGTAACAGAGTAGACACACCGAGGGTATAGACAGAATGAGAAGGGACCTGCAGAAACTTGAAGAATGGTCAAGGGTTTGGCAGTTGAAATTCAATGCAAAGAAATGCAAGATAATGCATATGGGCACAAAACCCTGGCACAATATATCAGTTGGGGGTGAGGATATAGCATGCACCAAGCAGGAAAGGGATCTTGGGGTTGTCATCTCTGATGACCCCAAGGTAGGAAACAGTGTGACAAGGCATCAGGTAAAGCAAATAGGATGCTGGGATGTATAGGCAGGGGCATCACCAGCAGGAAAAGGGAGGTCATAATTCCACCATACAAGACACTAGTGAGGCCCCACCTGAGTACAGTACAGTTCTGGGAGACCATACCTACAAGGACATAGACAGGGTAGAGAAGCTTCAGAGGAGGGCAACAAAGATGGTATGGGTTGCATCACAAGTCCTATGAAGACAGGATGAAGGAACTGAACATGTACTCCTGGAGGAGAGGAGGGAGAGGGATATGATAGAGACATACAAGTATCTTACAGGGAGGAACAGGGTGCAGGAAAACACTATTTTAAGCGAAAAAGATGTTTCAGGACTAGAGGGCATGGGATGAAGTTGGAGGGAGGACGATTCAGAGGAAACATGAGAAAGAATTTCTTCACAGAACGGGTGGTGGACAAGTGGAACACCCTGCCAGAGGAAGTGGTGGGGGCTGAAACAATCACGGGATTTAAGAATGCATGGGATAGACATAAAGGAATTCTAGAGGTCAGGGGTAAGGGGAAATAGACTTCTAGGAAAACAAACTGAACTTACAAGCTCAAATGGGCAGACTAGGTGGGCCATAGGCCCTTATCTGCCGACACTGTCTATGTATCTATGTATCTATGTAACTGATAGCCCGGATTAATTCCCAACTAGACACATTTCAGGAAGGAAATATTCATCCAACCCCAAAAGGGATCTATCTTTTGCTTAATTTTCCACCAAAGAGATGCAACTTTCAGGCAGTCCCACAACACATGCAGAAGAGACCCATCCACCTGGTCACACCTGGTACACAGCGAAGATGGGAGTTTTTCCATTCTAGCCAGGTGGACAGGAGTATAATAAATATTTTGAAAAATAAAAAATTGGGTGAAGTGTAATTTATTATTAGCTACAAAGCGGTATAAATCCGATCAAATATGACTCCAGTCAAAGGTGGAGCTAGGGAATAAGGGAGACCAATAGTTAGAGTGGCCCATGATCTCTGGAAAAAGTTTAAAGAATAACACGGATATCATCTGGGAAACTGAATGGGGCTGCCACACCAAGGTTTGGAGCAGCTGGAAGAATTTCTCATGATTGTTGGACAATGGTGTCAAGCCGAACCAGTTAACCAACAGATGTCGAAGTTGGTAGATTTTAAATATGTTAAGATGTACCAGCAGTTCCTGACTTCGAAGGATGAGACCTCCCAAAAGGAGGTCTAGGACCCTCTTCCCTGCAAGGGAAGGTACGTCCTTGGGATTCAGCATGTGGCTGCTCAACCTGAAATTTGGATTGCAACATATTGGCTGAGAGATATCCAGTACATTAGCGTAACGTAATGCTCTACAGAGCTGAGCATGAACTCTCATGTATGTAAAAATAACTGAGTCCTGGAGTGACACTGGGAGTTGTTGAGGAGAGATAAAATATAAACTATCAGGTCATAAACCAGCCTCTTCAATCAAACACCTCTTAATTTGAAGCCACAGGGGAACATACCAGGTAGTGATCTGTAGGGAAGCTGAAGTAGGCCATCTAGCGTATTTGACTGTATGACTTGCCAGATAGTATATGAAAAAATTAGGCAATTTAAGGACTCCTAAGTTTTTCAGGGCCACTAAATGAGTGTAGGCCCTGCATAGGGTTTTACCCTTCCTGAAAGAGGTAGAAATAAGACTATGAATGTTCTTAAACAAATTGAGGGTGAGCAAAACATTCAACATATTTAGGGGATAAAATAATCAGGTAAGGATATTCATTTTAATAATGCTAACTCTGCCTTGAAGGGACAGGGGAAAAGAAGCCCATCTGTGTAAGTCCTTGTGAATAATATTGACCAACTCTTCCACACTGAGTTTTTTCATTGATGTAGCAGATTGTGAAATAATGATACGTAAATATTTAAGCTTGGTAGTCCATCCCAGTCCAAGATGGGTAAAATTGGATGAGGCAACCAAGGAGTTTAAGGGCATTATCACTATTTTGTCAATATTAAGTTTATAATTAGAGAAGTTACCAAACTCCTGAATAATATGCAGAGCTGCCAGAACCAGAACAGACGCAATGGGGTCCAAGAGATGCAGCAGTATATCATCTGCATATGCAGAGACTCTGAGGTCGAATGATCCAATAGGAATCCCACTGATAAAGGGCAAAGTTCTAAGAAAGTGCAGTAGGGGTTCCAGGTAAAGGTTAAATAAGAGAGGGGATAATGGGCAGCATTGATGGGTACTGGAATAAAGTTCAAATCCTTCAGACAATATCCTATTGCAGTACATCTTCGCACAGGGACGAGAGTATAGCACCCGAACCCATTTTATAAAAAACAAAAGCCAAACTTTTTCATAACTGCAAACAGAAGCATCCAGTTGACCCTATCAAAGGCCTTTTCTGGGCTGGCCCAGTGGCACTGAGGGTTGAGGCACTGGACGCCACACCTCATGCCACACCGGCAACCCAGGTTCGGGAACGAGCGGGGAGTCACCTGGGGTCAGCAGGGGGGGAGAGATTGAGCATCCAGAGGATTGCTCTCTCTTCCAGGGGCAGGGGGTGGAAAACGCTGACTCATGGAGCGGCCTCTAGCGGTGGCTGGGGGAATCGCTGACTGAGCAGCGTGGCGCATGCCAAGGGGAGGGCAAAGCTACGGCACTACATTGCCGTGCCAGCTGAGCTCCGCGGAGGTGGGAATAAACAAGAGAAATTCCCCCTATATGCCGGTGAGATGACGGTGACCCTAGTGGACCCTCCCACATCCCAAATACCATCCCAGATGCACCCAAATTCTCCCTCCAGAAGACCCGATGACTTACAGGTAGACCCCTCACACTTAGAAGTAGCCACCGAGGGAAGGGGCAGAATCAGCCCCGGAGATGGTACCGGGATTGGGTCTGCCTGTGGTCATTCGGGGGAGGGAGTCAGGGGAGATGCGGGGGGGGTTCAGGTTGGGAGTAGGGTGGAGATCCGTGTGGGCACTCCTGAAGGATGCCCGGGGTGTAGGATGAATAAATAAAGTTTAAAAAAAAAAATCCCTTTTCTGCATCCAGGGAGACCAAGACCATAGGCTGAATGGCCCCCCTGGAGGCAGAGAAGATATGAGACAACTTCCTCAAGTGATCAACTGAAGAATAGCCTTTCATAAAACCAACCTGCTCCATCCCAATCAAGCCTTCCCAGACCCTCATAATTCTATTATCTAGTATTTTAGCAAAACCTTTTACATCATAGTTCATGAGAGAGTTTGGATGATAGCTAGTAACCTTATCTGGAGGCTTACCGGGTTTGGGCAAGACCACTATCAGTGCTTCTAGTAAAGAAAAATCTGAAATGCCGACATCACAAAAAAGAGATACAATTTTTGAAGTATTGGGGCCAACTTGGCAGCAAAGACCTTGAAAAAATTGGGGGAAAAACCATCCAGGCCCAGGGATTTGCCTGAAGGAAGAGAAGTAATGGCATCCAGAATTTCCTGGAGAGATATGGGACCAGTTAAGAGGGTTTGCTGGCCAGAGTTAAACGAGGGAGTTGGATGGGAGACAGATAATCTCGAATGTCTGATATGGGAGGGGAGTTATATAAATGGTGATAGTACGACACAAATTTGTGCACTATTTCTTTGGGTGAGGTTTTCAGGGAGTTATCAGCCTAGGATGTAACAGAGAGAACTAGGCGAGAGGCCTCCTGAGTCCACAATCGGAGAGCAAGGAGGTGCCCTGCCTTATCCCCCTGATCAACATAGGTCAAATTAGTTTTTTAAGGATGGCATATTCAGCCCATTCCCTCAGACCTTCCACGTATTGATCCCTCAAGGACATCAATAACTACTGCTCCCTCTCAAGTGCACTAAGGGACGGGGAGCAGATTACATCTTGAGTCATTAAATGACTAGAAAGAGGTATGGCTCTTTACATAGAAACACAGAAACGTAGACTTTGATGGCAGATAAGGACCGATTGGCTCACCCAGTCTGCCCATTTCCCTACCTATTGGATAAGCTGCAGATCCTAGTTTTACCAACAGCCTACCTCCTCTTACCTCTCACTAGAATTGCCCTATGTCTGTCCCATGCATTGTTAAAATCCTCCACTGTTTTTGACCCCACAACCTCATCAGGAAGGCCATTCCATGTGTCCACCAACCTCTCTGTGAAAAAATACTTCTTCACGTTGCCCCTGGGTCATCCCCTCTCTATATTAAAATTGTGCCTCCTTGTTCTTCCATATCCCTTTTTCTGAAAGATGCTACCCTTTTAGACTTTGTTGATTCCTTGAGGTACTTGAAAGTTTCTACCATGTCCCCCCTCTCCCTCCTTTCCTCAAGGGTAGACACATTAAGCTCTTTTAGTCTCCTTTCATACGGTTTCTGGTGCAGACCCTGTACCATTTTAGTTGTACTCCTCTGGACTGCCTCCATTCTGTCTATGTCCTTGCAGAGATGGGGTTTCCAGAACTGCATGCAGTACTCCAGGTGGGGTCTCACCAACTGTCTGTACAGAGAGATAACTTTCTGTTTCCCACCGGTGATGCCTCTCCCTATGCATCCCAGTATCCCCCCAGCCCTCCTTTCTGCCTGCTCACATTGCTTGGCACCCTTAAAGTCATCTGATATGTCTACTCCCAGGTCCTGATCCATTTTTGTTATCATTAATACCTTCCCCCCCATTGTATACTCTTCCCTTGGGTCTTTGTTTCCCAAGTGCATTATTTTGCACTTCTTTGCATTGAATCTGAGCTGCCATACTTTCCACCATTCTTCCAACCTTACCAAGTGACTTCTCATTCTTTCTACCCCCCTTGTGTATCAACCCTGTTGCAGATCTTTGTGTCATCTGCAAATAGGTATACCTTTCTTTCCAGTCCCTCTGCAATGTCACCTATAGAGACATTAAACAGGACCAGTGCCAGTACTCAACCCTACGGTACCCTGCTAGTAACCCCCTTTCTTCAGAGTGGACTTCATTTACTATTACCCTCTGCATCCTATTGTCCAGCCAATTTTTCACCCAGGTTACCACCCTGGGACCCACTCCCAGGCTGGCTAACTTATTTATTAATCATTTTTGTGGGACTGTGTCAAACGCCTTGCTAAAGTCAAGGTAGGCCACGTCCATAGCCATTCTCTGGTCTATTACTTTGGTCACCCAGTCAAAGAAATCTATTAGATTTGTCTGACATGACCTTCCCACTGTAAATCCATGCTGCCTTGGGTCCTGTGCTGCTGGTCTCTAGGTAGTCAACAATTTTTTTCTTTCAGAAGTGATTCTATCATTTTCTCTACCACTGAGGTCAAACAGGTCTGTAGTTTCCTGCCTCTGCCTCTGCCTTGCTCCCACTTTTGTGAAGGTGAATAATATCCGCCCTCCTCCAGTCCTCAAGTACTACACCCTCCTCCCATGATTTGTTAAAAAGGGTAGTCAGTGGGGCCACTAGTTCTCCCCTTAGTCATTTTAGAATTCTGGGGTGAATCCCATCAGGCCCCATTACTTTGTCCACCTTCAGTTTAAGAGTTCTGGACCATTTCCTCTGTGAATGGACTGGTATCAACCCCCCTGTGTGCTTCTTTTATTTGGTTTAGGTACCTCCACCTCCTCCTTTTGTGAATACTGAGCAGAAGTATTCATTCAGTATTTCTACTTTGTCACCATCACCCCCCCTCACCTTTATTAAGCCTTACTGTTCCTCCCCTGGTCTTTCTTCGCTCCCTAATGTACCTATAAAAGGTTTTATCTCCCTTCATAAATAAGTTGGGTAGCTTTTCCTCAGTTTGGGCATTTGCTATTCTGACTGCCTTCCCGCTTCCTTCTGCTTTAACTGGTACAGTTCTCTGTCCTGACCTTTCGTGTTTCCTTATACTGTACTTCCTGAATGCTATCTTTTTCTCCCTAGCCTTCCCCGTCACTTCTTTTGAGAACCGTAGTGTTTTTTTTCCTTCATTTTGTTTTATTTGCTTCACACAAAGGCGTGTTGCCTCTGTGATGGCAGTTTTGATTTTTCCCCATTGTTCCTCCACCCCACCTACTTGCCCATTTGCTAGTGCTTTTCTGAGGCACCCCCCCCCCAATTTGCTATATTCAGCCCTCCTAAAGTCCAGTACCCTCACCTGTGTGTGACTTGACTCGACGGCTGTGTTTATTGTGAACTACACTGTTTGGTGGTCACTTTGTTCACAGATGGCTACCCACTGCTAAATCTAAGATCCTCTCTTTGTCCCTGTTTAAGAGAACCAGGTCTAAGATTGCTCCCTCCTGAGTGGGTTCCAACACTATTTGTCTGAAACATGCCCCCTTTAAGGCATTGGGAAGTATCCTGCTCTTGGATGTCTCTGCAGCAAAGGTGCTCCAATTAACATCTGGCATATTCAGACCACCCATCAACAATATCTCCCCTTTTCTGCCATTCTAAGGATGCCTTCTATCATTTCCTTGTCCATTTCTTCCCCCTGGGATGGTGGTCTGTATGCAACCCCCATACAGATTGTGGTGCCATTTTCTGTCTCCAGGGTGACCCACAGTCCCTCCTCTCCTCCCTGTCTACCCTTCAGTTCTGTTGCTTTGATCCCTTCCCTTACATAGAGAGCTTCTTCTACTCCTCTTTTACCCTACCTGTCCCTCCTGTAGATTGTGTACTCTAGTATGTTGACAACCCAGTCATAGTTCTCTGTGTACCATGTTTCTGTGACTGCCATGATATTCAGGTGTTCTTCTTCCATCAAGGCCACTAGTTCAAGGAGTTTGTTACCCAGACTATGTGCATTGGGTCTCATCACTCTCCATTTTTTGATAGCCTTACCCCTTTTAGCCCTATCCCTGTCCTTACTGCCTTTGCCTTTTTCTCCATTGACCCCTGTCCTGCTCCCTATCAACTTCTCTGCCTTGGTGTTTACCTCACTAACTACCCTATTTTTTTTTGGGGGGGGAGGTCTGGGATTTCCATGTTTCTTTTCAGTGCCTCCCCCCTTGGCTAGTTTAAATGCTGGCCAATGAAGTATTTAAACCTATCACTGAGGATCCTGGTTTCCCTCCCGGACAGATGCAGACCATCGCACCAGTATAGGCCTGCATCCCTCCAGGTGGACCTCCAGTTCCCAATGAAGCCAAAACCCTGAGCTCTGCACCAGTTTTTCAACCATTCATTGAATCCCATGGTGCTGAGTACCCAAGCCTCACCCATGCCATAGTCAGCACCTCTGAGAAGGTTACCATGCATGCTACTTGTCTAAGGCCCCTCTACAAACTCCTCCTTCACTGCTCTGATCCCATTCCCAGCCAGGTCAATTGTCCCTAGGTGAACAATGATGTCCAACTCCCTCTACCATGCTGTTGCTCCCGCAATTGTGAGGATTTGCATTCTGTCCCTCTCAGCCATGGCACTGTGCAGGCACCTTACCATCCTCCCCCCAACCCCCAGTTCTACCCTCCTAATGATTGAGTTTCCACCATGAGTTGTTTCTTTCACCTGTGGAGTCTTATGCCACCCTCCTCTGGGTCTCCATTGTGGAGGTTCCCAGCATCCTGCTTGATCTCCACTGCGGGTGCCTCCATAGAGTAACCATGCTCCACCAGAATGGCATATGAATTGTGGAGAGGTACAGCTGGAGGGATGCACCTCTGATCCACCACCCTCACCCTCCCTGAGCCCACCATGGTCCAACCGCTCCTCTTTCTTGGCAACCTCTGAGGCAGTGGCAGTGGCTCTGGTGGTTCCTGAGTGGGGGAGGAGGTTTCCCAAATCCTCGCCAGGTCAGCCTGGAGATGGGCAACCTCCTCCCTCAGAACAGAGAGGCACCTGCAAATAGGGCAGCATCGCAGCCTCCAGAATGTCTCCTGAAAGAGTGCCACCCCACAGCCAGTGCATTGCACCACTCCCCACATGTCTCTCTCCCTTCCTGTTTTTTTTTTTGTTTTGTTAGTGTGTGTGAGTGTGCATGTGCATCTACCCTCATGCAGTGTGCTGGGCTGTTAAGGACATGACAAGTGTATGTTCTGTGCCCTTTCTTAACTTGTTTTCCAGCCATCTGGGAACATCTTTCAGGCTGCACATCATACATTTGAGACAAGGAAGCTGGAGAGTGTTTTTTGCAGAGAAAGAAAGTGAGGCAGTGGTACCTCAGCTCATATAAGCAAGACAAACATTCAAATAGCATAGTGTAAGCATGACCTAAGAGGCCACTGTGAAGTGGTTGTCAGTCCTATTCATGTTTGCTGATCTTTTGATAACTAGTAACCCCTGTTTAAAGCATGATAAGAAGGAATAAAGGTTCATAGAAAACTTCACTGGATTACAAGTCTTTTGCAAAGATTTTGTTTCTTGATCATTATCAGTAATTAAACCAAGTCTGAGCATATCAAGTGTTTGTGTCCCATAAAAGAAAAAGAATCAGATACTATCTTGAAAATGATTCAATAATCATGTAAAATTTATCTAGCTTGCAGAGCTGAGTCCCTTCTGCATGTCTGAGACACAGAAAATATTTCATATCTGTAGTTTGTGCAGTGATAGGGTCATCAGTTCCCTGTAACCATCAATAAATAGGCAAAGAACCTCTGTGCGTAGACACTGAGGCAAGGGTTACCCCAAAGGGCATTTGGCTGGGAAGCCAAGTTTCAAGAAAATACAAGAAAATAAATAGGCAGATGTGACAGGAACATATGTACTTTGATTGCTCCTTGAAACCTCCAACTTGGAGTCTGGGTGTACTCTAAATACCACTGAAGCATTTATGTTTATATGGAAATCTAAATATCTTTTCACAAATGATTATTGATTGCTGTACAATAGCTTCAGTTTCGCTGGCTTTTGTAAAAATATAGTTGTCCCAATGTCCGAAAATGAAAGCTTTAATTTCCTCAAATACTTTTCACATGCTGAGTTTCCCAAAGATCCCAGAGATTTGTTTTGCTGAGTTTAATTTCTTTTCTTTAAACTGAAAGGTTTTAAAATGTATAATTGTATTTCAAATATTATCCATGACATTGAAAGTAAAGTTGTAATACCTGTAAGGCAGTTTTGTGGGTGAAGAGACTGCCAAAACTCTACTTCTTTAGCTTCCTTTTTTAGTGGGTACTACCCATATTCTTCAAAGGCAGTCTAAAAGCCTGCCATACTCAACCATTGACACATTGGAACAAAGTTTGTTAAGCAACTTTAAGATAAACTTCAACACATTTGCAGATGGAATTAATTTGGAACCCCAAGTATGTTTTTTCTTGCTGCTGGTGTTCATGAATTTCCATTTTCTTCCTAAGTAGAAATATTGCGAAGTTTTAATTCGAGGGTGAAGTTGCCAGATTTGCTTCTGCAGATAATTTCATGACATTTTTCTATTTAATAGGAAATTCATTATTGGTAACTTCACTTTGCAACTTCACCTGTAACTTCTCCTTGGGGTACTCCAAGGCACAGTCGGGTCAATTCATCTTGTGAACTCACCTGTAACTTCTCCTTGGGGTACACCAGGGTGATGTTGAGTCAGAATGAAGCTACTGATACACAAACATCTCAAGGTCAGCAGTCTCCTGCCCCTTCACTCCACAGCCTGAAGGCCCTGTACCACACCCGCCATCCCATGGTACCACCACCACAGCTGACATCCACTTAGTATTAGTCAGGAGCAGTTCTAACATTTTC
This sequence comes from Neoceratodus forsteri, assembly GCA_016271365.2. Classification (NCBI taxonomy): domain Eukaryota; kingdom Metazoa; phylum Chordata; order Ceratodontiformes; family Ceratodontidae; genus Neoceratodus; species Neoceratodus forsteri. The sequence continues at coordinate 588,014,591 of CM028133.1, read as the reverse complement.
TGACTTCCGTCTGTGATCCAATTACATGTTTCACTGCCAGTGTGACAAGCTGGCAGATACCTGGAGTGTCACTACCACTGCAGTTGGGCTTCGTACTATTGTTTTACATCTGACAGAGTTGAATACTACCCCAGGTACCTGAGCCCAATGTGCTGTAATGCACAGCAAGGTGCTACCAGCTGTTCAGTCACCAATCCATATATCCATACTGGGTACCAATTATCCAGATCAGGCTCAGTGCCATCATGCCACCAGCAGTCAAGGGGATACTAGCAACCTCCTCATTAACCACTGTTCCTGAGCCAGAGATTTTGCTACCTCTTGGAGTGATCCTCTTGTTGCTACCTCCCTCAGCATCCACTCACATGAGTGCCACAGATGTGGCAGAGAATAATTTGGCAACATGAATGCCACCACCCACTTCTACCAGCTACTCATTTTGGATGTTTTATGCACAACTTGGTCAATTTTTTTCAAATGTGTCTGAAACTTGGTAGAGTTGTAGTGCAAACAAAGATGCACATTTGGCTCATTTTCTGATGATTTTTGGATGGTCAAAGTGGGAAGACAGGCACCCCCTGTGAAAGCAGCAGCAACCTCTGTTGAAGTTCAAACTCCTCCTGAACCAACAGGACCAGCAGCACCCACGCTGCCTCCAGTTTTTTCTTGTTTACAAAGACGATACATGACAGGGATTTTGGGGACTAAGGGGACACATGCAAGACACAACGACTCAGGTAATTTTTATGACATTACTGTGTACATAAAAAAGTAGGTATTTTCTGATTACAGTGACTTTAGTGGAGGGAAAAATTGGGTGCTACAATGGTGGGGGCAAGGGTTTTGTTTTTTGCAAAACCATTTTTTATAGGAATCTACCTGCAGGTTCACTATATTTGGCAGTGGGCCCTGCAGGCAAGTTAAAGAAAAACTTGTCACACTTCATAACGTTGTTGAGAAAGCGGTGAATTTTCCAGTACTTCACCGACCTTTATAAAGAGCGATGTTTGCCACTTTAGCACATCTTTTCTAGCAAAGCTTTACTGAGCAGCATCTCTACAGGTCAACCTTGTTGCCCTGGAGAACACCCAGGACTGAGTTAGGGAAGGCACACAGAGCTGGTGATGGGATATTGGTAAACACCAAAGATCCTTCCTGGTGCCCGTGTAAGCTGCAAAATGCCCACGCAAAGTGTGTAATATCACCTTGAACTTGTGAATTGAGTACTTTGTTGCAATCCAGACTACATGACTTAAAATAGTTTAAGTAGCTTAAACTGTTTTAAGTCTGTGTAACATGGCTCATGTCCACACTATAAATGGGTTCAAACATGGACTCAAAAAACATTTCAAAGCCTTGTAAGACCTAGGCTTTGAGACATTTTTTTGAAATGGTTTTAATGTAAAAACTGTGTTATCCAACAATTTGGATTCACAAGCACGGTTTCATAGCTGATACAGTCTCCAAGCCACCCGGCATTATGGGATGCTTTAAGCTGAAAGCATGTTTGGCAACCCCCTCAGAGTGCAGTCAGATCTGTATGTGCAGAGTCTGTAGCACATGAGTTTTATTTATTTGTGCCACAACATGACAGATCAAAATCTGGATGTTGCAACATGGTAAGTACAAAACATTTTATGAAAGGGTACTTATCGTGTTATAGTCTAGGCATGGCCGTAGTTATTATTTTTAAATACCTGAAAACTGGAGAGACCCAGTTTGAGTATTTATTAAAGTCAGTCTGTGGATTTTGTCTGGGTAGAAGTATATGATATAGGAATTATTAAGTCTCCGTTCCTGGAGTTGATTAAAAGGGGGAGTGGTTGAAGGCCACTGGACAACCAGGAAGTTGACCGGGGAGGCAACAATTGAAGAAACCAACAATGCCAGGAAGTGAGGAAAAAAGTTACAGGAAATGGCAGCTGAGGAGAAACTGCTGGTAGAGTGGCCAGTTGCCATGTCCTCTCAGCATAGCATTGTGCCATGCCTTGCTGCTGTATGCTGAGAAAAAAATTGGAGTCTCAGATCAGCATGTTTAGCAAGTGGAACCCATTTACATCTGTTAATGTTTGGTGGCCCTAATTTGCTACTTGGTTGCAGGGGAAATCCTCCTCCAGTGACTTGATATTCATATTTGTTTATGACTCCAAGTATTGTGCTACCACCCACTGCAACTTTGAAATGGTCTCTGTATATCTAAAGTGATTATTTATCTTAATGGTATACCCAGCTATTAGTGAATTTTCCTGAACAGTAATATAATTGATACCAACAGACTTAGATTAATGGCCCATTATAAGGGCTATCAATTGGCTATCTCCCATAAGAAGGCAGAGTTCCTGTCCAGGAAGATTACCACTGCATGGAACCGACCAGACCAGCTCTTCCAAGCTGTCAACAGACTATGCAATCCAGCCTATCTGCAGTCTCAGAGAGTGTTGTCACAAGAGAAATGTGATGAGTTTGCTTGATTCTTTGCAGATAAGGTTGCCGACATCAGGTCCAAGATCTGCATAGCTCACTCCAATGGGTGTGGTGGTGGTCGGTGGGAGGCTACAGTTCCTTGGCCTGTCTGGTCCGACTTTGACCATGTAGCAAATGTGGATGTCTTGAGGATCATCCAGAGTTTGCGGACAACCTACTGTAGTTTAGACCCGGGCCCAACTCCCCTCCCCATGGGGTGTGTTGAGGTCATCGACCAGGTCCTAGCAGAGATAGTCTGTTGATCATTAGAGACAGGTGAGTTTCTGGACTCCCTGAAGGACTGTATCGCTAACTACAGGCCCATCTCCAGCCTTCCCTTTGTGGGTAAGGTTATTGAGGAAGTGGTCGTGCTGCAGCTGGAGGACCATTTGACCATCCATAACATCTATGATCCTCTCCAGTCAGGATTTCAGAAGAGGCACAGCACCAAGACGGCCCTAGTTTGGGTACTCAGTGATCTCCTAATAGCAAGAAATCAGAAGAATTGTTCCATCTTGGTTCTCCTTGATCTCTCTGCAGCATTTGACACTGTGGACCATGGTATGTTATTGGAGCTCTTGCAGTTGATCTGCGGATTGTCTGGTACAGTCCTCAGATGGTTCAACTCTCTCCTCACTGGCAGTTTTCAGAGAGTAGTGTCGGGGATTTATACCTTTGACACATTCTCCCTGCCATGTGGGGTACCGCAGGGCTTTGTTTTATCACCCATGTTTTTTTGCTGTGTAGATGCTGCCATTGGGAGACATTGTAAGGTTGTATGGTCTGAGTTTTTACTGCTATGCAGATGCTACTCAGCTGTACATGTTCTTTGTACCCGAGCAAGATGGAACAGTCTCAATGTTTGATGACTGCCTCTTTGAGATCCAAAACTGGATGAATGTGAACTAATTGAAGTTGAATCCTGATAGGACCAAGGTATGGGTTGTGGACCTGGGTCATCGGGTAGAGGGGCCTTTGGCTAGGTGACCTTCAGGACTTTGGCTCAGAGGCAGCCAGCTGATATGGTTTGAGAACGGTTTCAGAATCTGGGCGTTATCTTTGACAATGGGCTGATGCTTAGATCTCAGATGTTGTCCATTGTCAAGACCTCTTTCTACCATCTGACGAACGTCACCTGGATTTTTTATTTATTTATTTTATTTTAGTCTTTGGTAACCAGGTAAAGCCCACTAGGCACAAGTGCCTGTTTTCAGGGGTGACCTGGGATCTGCCTGATGACCTTCCAACACTGGCCCACATGTTTCGTCTTGACTACTGCAACTCCCTGTACCTAGGGCTATCTGGGGCTGATATCCACCACTTGCAGCTGGTGCAGAAAGTGGCAGCCAGGCTGTTGACTGGGCTTTCTCAATCTTTCCATGTCATGTCTCTGCTGTGTGGACTGCACTGGATGCCCGTTCAGTGGTGGATCACCTTCAAGGTCTGCTTACTGACCTGTAAAGCCCTATATGGACAGGGACTGTGTTATCTGCAAGAGCTTCTTCATCCCTAATACCCACTCTGACCACTCTGCTCCACTGACTAGGGTTTGCTAGAGGTTCCTATGGTTCATTTGAAGACATCTGGGGCCCGGGCATTTGCGTTTGTGGCCCCCACCCTATGGAATTCTTTACCTCATTGGATAAGAGAGTGCCTGACTGTGAAGAGCTTTAAATATGCATTGAAGACTCGACTGTTTAATCTTGCCTTCTCTGAGACTGGATGAACTGTTGAAGTTATGTATTTTAACTATTTATGGATATTTTAACTTTACATTTTTAGTGAATTGTACAAGCACTCTGGTACTCTGTGAATAGCAACTTTTCACAAACAAAATTATTAATTGATTGATATTGATTGATTGAAGTTGCCTCTTAGACTAGTTCATTACTTCATGAAAAAGTTCCAAAACTTTAGAATGCAATTCTTAGGTGTATATATATATATATATATATATATATATATATATAGACCAAAAGATACAGACCCAGTTATTCAAAAAGTGAGTGCAATGCTTGCATTATAAGTACCACACTAAGTGTGAAAAGTGTGGGCCACAGCCTGTTTTCCTGGCTGCTATTACATTAAGAAACACACAGCACAGTGCTAATCTGTTAGCATGGAAGTGCTAACAGATACCATGTGCTTATGCAAATTAATGCACAAAGTGCACACTGGTATATTCAATTGGTTTTAGAAGCACAAACAGGCTACTTGCACAGCACTGTTTATTGCTTCCAAAATCCTAACTTTACAAAGACACACAGTTGTGCACAGATCCCCCACCAAGGCATTGGTGGTGCCATGGATTAAAATAAATATTGTGCTATCTGTATGTCGCACTCTCCTGCCCTTATCGAGGTCCGGTTATGGTAAAATAATTATTAAACAGAGGATCTGTCAAAAATGTCTAATATTAATAAATTCAAAATTAGGATCAGCATATCGACAATATGCCTGATGCCAAAAATTAGATCTTTAAGTTACTTTGTTTAAGGTTACAAGCTGGTTTGTAACCCTGGATTCATTGCCTGTTAAAAAAGCAAGTTTCAGTGAAGAGACATTGATGTTTTCAGCTCCAGAACTTGAAGCCTAGTTCTTGCTTCCAACATATGACTTATTTTTCTGACATTAAATAAAAACTGTAGTTGCAGTAATCTTTTGAAACAGAACAGCTGACATTGGGTGGGTATGGGGCATGCATTTCCAGAATGTGTAGGTACAACATACTTGAGAATGTGATGAAGGAGGTAGTTTTGAAATGCAGCAGCAGACATGGCTTTGGAATGCCAAAGTTCTGCACAATTTCACAATGCTGCAGGGACGAGATTTCAGAATGCCACGTGGTTGTAATTTTGGAATACAGCAAAGATATTATCTCTGTGAGTAGCTGGGACACATAATTTTGGAATATGTCTTTGACACTGAAATTTACAATGTGCTTTTGACAAAATTTTCAGAATGTGGTTGTAGCAGAGATACACAATTTCTTAATATGGGGACACATAGTTTGCACCACATGGCAGGGATGCATCATTTTGTAGTCTGTCAGGCATGCATAATGTTGGTATGTTGTAGTGATGCTCAGTTTTAGACTACGGTGTTAACATACAATTTCACAATGTGGTGTGGGCATGGAAATCAGTATGTGACATGGACGCACAATAGGTGGCATGCAATTTCAGAATTAACAGACACAATTTTGGAATGTGGGAAGCACAGACATTTTTGCAATGTGATCAGAATGCATAATTTTGGAAAGTGGTAGTGACGTTCATTTTCAAAATGTGATAGGAATGCATAATTTTGGAATATGGCAGTGACAAATAATTTTGCAATGTGACTGAGACACACAAATTTTACAATGTGATGGGAATGCACAATTTTGGAATCTGTCTGGGACAAGCAATTTCATAATGTGACAAAGACACTTAATTTTGGAATGTGGCAGGTATGCACAATTTTCGAATATGGCAGAGTTGTGCATTTTTGGAATATGGTGGGGATGCATAACTTTACTTGATGGCAGGGATGTGCATTTTTAGAATGAGATGGGAATGTGCAATCTTGGAAAATGGTGACACACAATATTCCAATGTGGCTAGGACAAACAATTTGGCAATGTGGTGGGAATGTACAATTTTGGAATGTAGCTGAGACATGGAATTTTTGAATGTGGCAAAGACACACAATTTCAGAATGTGGCTGGAATGCACAATTTTGGAATGTGGCAGTGATGTACTTTTTTAGAATGTTGTGGTGACACACAACATTGGACCATTTTGAGGATGCTCAGTTTCAGAATATGGTGGTGACACACAATTTTGGAATCTGGTGAGTGTGTGTATTTTTGGAATATTGCAGGGAGAAACAATTTCAAAATAAAATTATATGTCCTGACGCATTCCAACAGTGTGCACCCCACTACATTCCTTAATTGTGCATCTCCACCACATTCTCAGATGTTCAATCCCTACCATATTCCAAGACTGCCCATCTCCACCACATTCCAAGATTGCCCATACCCATTCCTAGATCCACATCCTTGCCACCTTCTGATATTGCATGTCCCTTCACATTCTAAGACTGCACATTCATTCTACCTTCCGAAAGTGCTTGTCCCAGCCACAGACCAAGATTGCTTATCTTTGCCATATTCCAAGTCAGCATGCCCCTCATTCCTAAATTTTGCCTGCCACTTTCCAAAATTGTATGTTCATGCTGCATTCTAAAACTGTGTTCCTGTTGCACTTTGAAATGTTGACCATGCCACATGCTGAAATCTCATCACTGCAGTATTTTGAAACTGTGCACAACGTTAATGTTCCAGAGCCACATACATTGCTGCATTCCAAAACCACCTCCAAGTCAGATTCTAAAGTACAGTACTATGTTATCTGAACATTATGGAAATGTATGCACTGACTGCACACACTATAGTGAAATTGTTTTTTCACATGATTCCAACACAGTTTCTTACATTTTGGAGAAATAAAATACATCCTATATGGTTGTTTGTAGGAAGGAAAAGGATGTGAGTTCTGGAGTTGACATCATGAATAGCTTTTCACTGAAACAGACTTATTTTGGACAGGCAGTGAGATTTATGTTACAAAATGGCTTGTAACTGTTAAACAAAATAACTTAGGAATCTATTTTTGGTATGCAGCTGATTGAGTGTATTCTGAGTCTAATTTTGTACTTTTGACCAGAACCTCTCTTTAACTCATAGGCGCTGGCACAAAAAAACTCACAATCCATCATAGCTGCCTATTGTTTCTAACTGAGCAATTCCAGCCTATCACTGGACATGCCCTACTAGATGTCCTAGTAGCAGTTCTGCCCCTTCCCCCTGCCTCCACCCCTTCCCCGTCATTGCTTCCGCCAAACCCTTATAGCTATCCCAGAGTCTTTTGAAACTTGTCACTGTCTTAGCATTTACCATCTCTCTCTGGGCAGATTGTTCCAGCTATCTTTTACTATTTCCATGATGAAATATTAAGACAGATTTTCCAAAAATCTGCCCTTGAAAAGTAACCAGCGTAGATGAACAAAAGATAGATGTCAGTCAGAATCTTCTATGTTATTTAATATTTAAAGCATCAAAACAAACAGTGCCCTCCCCTTGCCCGGGGGCTCCACCTTGTTTTTTTTTTCCAAAAGTGTTACATGAAACTTTAAAAAACACAATTCTTTTAGCTCCCCATATTGCCAAAAGATTTTAAAACAAAATCATTGTAGATGTTTCCAGAACTTAGAAGTGCTCATAATTCCCATCACAGCTGTGATTTTCCTTATCATCCAGTGGGGAGGCATGGCTATGGCAACACACTGTTTTGCATAGTCTCATCAAAAGTAGTGGGAACATTTCACTGCTTTATTACATGGGTTGTGCAAATATTGTACTATCCAACCCCTTTTTACATGCTGCCAGATTGGATAATGTGCTATTTCTGAATGTATCCAACTGATTATGCCTACATATTGAGATCAGACTGTGCAATGTCTACTCTCGATTTAATGTTAGTTCACACTATTCAGAATAATCCAAAATGGAATTTCAGTACAGCTGGGTGAAATTGATGCTGCATTTTCAGCAAATATTTTGTGCAAAAATGCAAAAAATGTGCAAAAAATACATTTTGTTAATGGAAAACATATTACACATACAGTATATAACCATTTTCACACGAAATTCTAGGATATTGCATGTAGATAGTTGTTTTTACATTACAAATAGTGAGCATGCAAAATATACATTTTGTACAAAAAATAGTTATCACAATTTTGCTAGTGCACAAAAGTGACCAAATACTTCAAAATTCATCATAGTAATAAAAGCCATACAAAAATACATTTTCACACACATTTCACCAAAGAAAGATTTCACCCAGCCCCAATGTATGGTATCTAAGCTCCAGTATATAGTATCTATGAATCCCTGCTAACAAATGTATAGCACTAAAGGGGGCTATTCATACTCATCACAAAGTCAGAAAATCTTGTCTTTGCAGGAAAGATCACATGGCGACTGCTGTTTTGATCATGTGAACTAATTTGAGTTTTAGTCCAGCTATATTAATAAGAGCAGAATTGACAAACTAATAACAATGACTTCTCTTTGAAACTACTTGTCGCTACAGTGTCGCTAAAGTGATTTCTATGATTGCACTTGCAAGAGTCACATGGCAGACAGCAGTGGAGATGTGCAGAGAGTGTTCACTGGCCTCTGTAGATTTTAACCACTGGACTACCCGGGAAATTGACAGGGCATACTGGCAGGGAGGACTGAGGGAGCCCATTGGACCACCAGGTAAGTTCTATATTGAACTGATAAAAGGATTTAGGAGCGGGTGGGGATTCCACCGGCACCAGGGAGTTAAGAAGTACATTCCACAACAATGCCAAGATTGGGACAGGAGGGGAGGATGAAGTTCAGTATTTGCTTTAATTTATATGACACCACAGATACCTGGGAGGAGGGACAGTACTATGACATGATGTTTTTATTAATATAGTTCTTCCTTTTCTTGTTCATTGTACTACAAATTATTATGTTTTTCTACTTTGCACAACTCTTCATATACTGTATGTTATGTACTATTTACCATATTGATGAATTTTATTAATTGGATCACCTTGCATGTATTCCCATTACATGATGCCATAGCATATTTCATGTTTCCTTCCCATACTGCCTGTTGTATTACAATGTATTCTACTGTATATGACGCCTTACATAGAATCTTTTATGTAATCTCCCGGGTCCTACTTGAAAATAGGCATTGAATGCCTAGTGTGCCTACCTGGTTAACAAAAACTAAGTAAACAAATTCACGGAGTAAAAGCAAGTGCCTCACAAGTTAATAAGGCCATAATTGGATACAAATGAAATGAACTCCTAGTGCCTTGTATTGGCTAAGGTATCATTTGCATGGAGACCTTCAAATGTAGAAAGTTAGGGCATGAGTTCAAATAGCTTTGGGATGCATCAGCTGCTTTTGCACCTTGGATGTCTTTGATAAGTAAAGGCACATATCCCTCTGTTGCTAGCAGGGGGATATGCCCAGTGCTGAGTGCACTGTTTAGTGCCTTTGTGAGGGCTTAAGTCTAGAGTGACATATAGTGGTGGGTGAAGTGGGCTCAATCCGCTCTACGAAGCATTTCGCGGAGCACAGGTGGATTCGCAGGCTCCGCGTCTGATACAGTACTTCGCATTATAATGAGGAACGTGAAGTGCATTGAAAACAGCGACTTCGCATTACTCCACCTCCACTGGTCACTACTCTTTCAATTTTAAGGCGAAGTACATTGGGGGCAGTTCACTTCACCTTGTTTTTGAGCTCTGAAGGTGGATTTTGCAGTGATTCAAGGGATTTCAGGTCACATGGGCTCTATATTGATCTGCACAGCCTCAGTTCAGGGTAGTATGAGTACAAAGGAGTAGGAGACAGTGTGCTCTTAGCTGTCTGTAGGAATCTTTTAAAAGTTGTTCAAAAAGCATTTTTGCTTTTTTGGGGGGGATCCAACTGTAGTTCATCGATTATAGGAAACCTTCCTGTGCTCACATCATCGAGCGTTTTTGTTTGTGTGTGGATTTTGAATGTAAATTTGCAGCATTGAGTATGTGTGGTGAAAGACAGTGAAGTGTGCTGTGTGGGGGAAGGGCGTATCTGTGTGTAGGTATATTTAAGTTGGAGAACTAGTGATTTCTTTGTGGTTTCATTATATTTTTGTTATATAACTGACTGTGTTACTGTACACATAGTAAAATTGTCAGTAATAGTACACATTTTCTTGCTGTTTGTTGTGTGAATGTGGTGCAGCATTTCATAAGGTCAGGTTGTTTAAATTACAAATTTGCATTACGTGGCAGTACACTGAACTTTTGCATTTGCATCGCATTCCTCATTCAGCATTGTACACAAAGTGTTCTGTGTTGTGTGTGCAGTGTTGTATGCATCAAATATAATACACGTTTTAAAATCTGTGACACAGATTAGTGTAAGTGCAACTAAGCGCAGCAGTGTGAACCTGCTATCCACTGCAGCTGCCTGATTTTGTACTGCAATAGTGTTCTCTGTTCTTAGTTTTGCTGCTTGTAGTGCCATAAAAACCAGCACTGTCTGTATTCAGTCCCCCCCACCCCCACGTTGAAAAGGTATTTTTTACCAGACTGGATTGTTTTTGTGACCCCATCAGCACCACTGGTTTCTGAAGTTGTTTTAATTCCATGACAGTGTCACAACGCAGTAGTCTCTTATCTGTTGCTGAAGCCACAGTTGTTTATTTTGCTTCACATCCAGCCAGCATCCCTCCAGTCAGAAAGTGAATGTATCAAAATCTGAATTTGGTAATAATATTTGTGGTAGATCCCCCAAAATGCCTGCAAAGAGATGTGCAAGTAAAGTTGTTTCTGGCCATGGCAATGTTGGCAGTAAGAGGGTCTGTGGGCGTGGTAGTAGTACACGGACAGAGAAGTGCATTGCTGATGTCAGGAAAGGTATTTCTCCTGCAATGTTTTTTACAGCCCAATCAGTAGCTTCACTGATAGTTGGAGGAGATAATGTTTTCCCAGCCGGTGGTGTTAGTGTTACTGGTGTTAGTGGTGTTGGAGGTAGTATTAGCATTGTTGCGTCAAGTTCTAATTCCAACCAGTGTACCGTATCCAAACATATTGAATGTGAAGCAGTGCAAGTGAGTGACAGTGTAGATGATGTCATACTTCCCAGTAACATCCCATTAACTGAACCTGATTCTGATGATCATGCCACTGATAGCATACAATGTGATATTCCATCCACTGTGGCACTTAACTTCACACATTTTCCATGCAGTGATTCACAATGTGGTGAAAATATATCAGATGATGGTGGTGGTGTAGACGTTGATGATGAATGTGATGATGCTGATGATGATAATATTCCTGTTGTTGCAACATGCAGTCCACATGCTAGCATCCAAGCAGAAGATGTGGATGTGTGTGACAGTGACATTGATGAATAGGATGATGATGCAATTGACCCCAGTTGGGAACCAGAGAAAAAGAAATTAAAAGTGGCTATGTCTGAATCTGTTTGCAGGAATCCCCCCCGTAAAAACTTGTGATTTACTGGTTTTAGTGGATGATGATGATGATGATGACCCAGTAATCAATATGATAGGTAGTCATGGTGGTCAGTTGCAGTCCAGGTGTGCAGTGCCAGAAACATCACGTACCCCCCCCCCACTTAAGTGCTTAAAATAACAGACTTAAATAAGCCATATCATCATGGATGTGTTAAAAGCAGAGCATTACAGTCCCTTGTTTGGGATTTTTTTTGTTCAAGATGCAAATGATGATTTAGTTGCAATCTGCCAGGTTTGCCATGTGCATGTGAGTCGAGGTAAAAAGGGGAGCCATCTTGGGACAGGAGGACAGCATACACATCTTAAGAATAGGCACTTGGCTCTGTGGACCCGGCACAAGCTGGCAGCAAATACCAGACTGGGGCATTCACCCATATCATCAGCAACCATAGCCAGCATGTTATCCCCTTCCATGACTGTTAAGCCCAGTAGGAAATTAAACGTGTGCAGTAGTACGGTAATAAGAGCAGAGGATTACTACAGGCATGATGAGGTGGAGGACCATAATGACTTTGAAATGTTGTCCAGTGCTGGTGAGAGTAGCAGTTTTTGTGGTGGTGGTGGTGCTGAATGCAGTATGTCTAGTGCAAGTGGTACATCAACCCCGGTTGGCAAATCTGGAAAAATAACATCATTTCTGGGTTTGTCATCATCACCTGTGCAACGGTCTTCATCAAATGTCCACACTCCACTCCCTGCCAATGCCATTCATCACAGAGCACAACCATTTGTGATCAACAACACACCCAGTGTAAAACGTTTAAGTCAGCCCACATTACAGAGTGTTTTTGCATATAAGCTGAAGTACCCACCCAATCATACAGTGTCGCGTGAACTTAATGCTGCTGTAGCAGAAATGCTGGCAATCAATCTTTTGCCCTTCTCCTTTGTGGAGAATTCTGGGTTCCGGCGGTTTGCTGCCTGTGCCTGTCCAAAATGTAAAGTCCCATCCAGGACATACTTTTCTACCCGTGTTGTTCGAGTTGTTCCGCACTGTCTCAGACTCAGTAAGTCATGACCTTCAACATTCCTCCTCTCTATTCATCCATTTAAGTATGGATATGTGGACAGGTGGCAAAACAGCGGAGTTCATATCTGGTATAACTGCACAGGGCGAAGGTGCCGGGGGGTGTTTGCGATGCTGGTAGTGTGAATAATTAGGCAGAAAGGTGGACTGTCGCGGTAGCAATCTTCCTGGAATTCGTCAGCATGCAACAATTGCTATGCGCAGTGTGACCTGTTCACACACTGGTGAGAACATGTTGGACATGGTACTGAATGAAATGGACATGTGGCTAAACCCTATGTTCCTGAGAGCTGGGTTCATAGCAAGTGACAATTGGTCAAATGTGGTGAAATGCATCACGAATGGTGGTTTTTTCATGTTCCATGCATGGTCCACTGTTTAAATCTTGTGGTTCAGGAGTTTCTGCAGCACCCTGACATAAAGGAAATGCAGACCATTGCACAATGTATCTGCTCTCACTTTTCAAGGTCTGGAAAGGCCCGTGATCAACTGCGGCAGTTGCAGATACAAAACAGCCTGCCTCAGCACCACTTGAAGCTGGAAATTGTCACCCGATGGAACTCCACGTTATACATGGTAGAGAGGTTGTATGAACAATACAAAGCCATCTCAGAATATCTTGTTGTGCACACTAGCCGTGACAGTTCTGGGGCCTCCATTTCTATGACGACTGAACAGTGGCGCCTCATGGACTCTGTAATAACAATTTTGTAGCCTTTTGAACATGCCACACAGGCAGTGAGTGGCGAGTCTGCCTCCATTAGCCAATCAATTCCACTACTGCAGGTGCTGAGGCAGACATTGGTGAATGTACAACATAGCCTTGATGTTGCCGGAGATGGTGGTAGCAGTATGTTGCTGCAACACATGCTGACAGTATTCGACCAGAATCATCACATTTTGAGCATTCAGTGTAGTGACAACTTTGTCATGGCAACAATGCTGGACCCACGATACAAACGTGGAATTGCATCAGTACTGGTGGGAGGGCCTGAACAGGTAAAAAATATCAGTGGTCAACTGGTTTGCTTGGTTCATGGGGCACAGAAGTCACGTGCCAAGATTTGCAAACCTCAGCAGCATAATCCAGCTGAAGGTGTAGCTGGAGGACCAGCAAGCATATCATGCAAGGGTAAGGGGACAGTAGTTCCTGGTGGTCTGTCATCCAAAGTGGTTGGCGTCAACCCGCTTTGGGAGGCTTTGTCCCAAGTGGGTGTTTGTGAAATCAGTGATTCTGGGGAACAGGCTGATGCATCAACAATTGGACAGAGTGCGGCACAGAGAATGGTTGAGTCATATTTGTCTGAAAACAGGCATCTGGTGAGTATGAAGATTTTTATTTCATCCGTTTCATTGCTTTGTAAAAACTGCTGCAAATATTGCACACACCAGGTTGTCTTAGTAGTTGACAAGATGTGTCTCTGAAATGTAACTTGACAATAGGGATTGAGATTTGAGAACCAGGGAGGGACACATAACAATGAAGTTGTAACTTTTAAGAAGTCATTCATTTGCTTTTTAGGAAAATTCACAATACTTTGTTGTTCTGTCAAAATGGCCTTATTCAAAAAAGTTCTTCAACATCAGGCACACCCCTTCCCCGACCTGAGCCTGGGCACACATGCAACATGCAGAAGTCGTTTCATTCAATGACCATGACCATCATTAACAACCGGACTCCAGAAGGATGTTGATGAAATCTGTGAAGAAGTAAAAAAATAAGAAACCATTACAGTCAAAACTGAAAATATGATTCCCCTACCCCCCCAAAAAAAGAAATACTTACCTTCATGTGCTTGAGAGTTATCCATTTCCATTTAAGTACAAAAAATTCTCATTGAGCACTGGAATGTGCACAGCAATAGTTTGGAGTCACCTGTGTGATGCAGAACAATAGCATGAGTACATGTCCATGTCAAGTTCAACCCCCCTCATCATCACTCTACAAATACACAACCATATATCTATATATATATATATATATATATATATATGTATCACCACTATTAGTGTACATCCAAAGGCACCTTTCAATCCAGTTGAGATTATCACATTTCATTTGTGGAATCATCTCGACAACACATTGGACCAGCAACACGAACCTCACAGTCATCATTTATACTGGGGATGGGGTATGTGCTGAAACAGTCTCTTTCACTTCTGTACCACTTGTCAATTTTCTGCACACAAGGAGGACACATTGTGGGCCTGCAGAAAAAATCTGGGGACTCTGTGCCACCACTGCAGGCATGACTGAGTGCGCCATTAATTCTGGGGGACTTTGTATGTGCTGAAACAGTCTCTTTTCACTTTGTTACCACTTGTCAATTTTCTGCACACAAGGAGGATGCATTGTGGACCTGCAGAAAAAATCTGAGGACTCTGTGCCAACACTGCACGCATGACTGAGTGCACCATTAATTCTGGGGGACTTTGTATGTGCTGAAACATTCTCTTTTCACTTCGTTACCACTTGCCAATTTTCTGCACACAAGAAGGACACATTGTGAGCCTGCAGAAAAAATCTGGGGACTCTGTGCCACTTTTGTGTGTTCTGTGATTGTTGCTGTGAGCTCATAGTCATGATGTTATAGTGACATTTTTACAATTAAAGCAGCATTGCAAGAATGTCCTCACAGTTCTGAACTGTACTTTTTTATGGTACTTTAAATTGCCACAGCAACCACTACTTACGTGCGAGTTGTCAGTGACTTGAATGATACAATTCTTCTCACAATTTATGTCTGCTTCTCATACTCCTACTTTTTTTCATGTATGAAAACAAAATGAGCACGTCTTCCAATATTGTTCCGACCAGCTTTGTATTTATTTGCAGCTGCTTTTCAATAACTATTGTTCCGTGGTGTCATATAAAACACTGACTGATGCATAACTGTTAGTTAACAACAAAAGTTATATATGACAACTACTTGATGTGATGGAGAAAAGCAGAGGAAAACAATGGCAAAGACCTGTTCACACTCACTGTCAGCAGCACCAATTTAAAAGGAATGTTCCTTTCATTATTTCACACATGAAAAAAGGTAGTACAGCACACTCAACTACTGCAAATTATTGTATCATTCCAGTCAGTCAGGATGTAAGTAAAGGAAATTGTAACAGCATTAAAAAATGTAGGTCAGAGTAATCAACAGATTGTTGCGCTGCTGCTTTACAGACAGTCACCACATTACATAGTTATGGTGATGCACGTAAACTAATATGTGGGGGCATTACTATCACCAGAATATTTCTTGCTCCACAGAGTGCAATATATGTCTGTAAAAACCACCCATAATTTCATTACAGTGAGTCACATGATGGAGGAATTAACAATCTGAAAAGCAACCCACATTTGTGCCATACTTCCTCAGCAACGTTAAGACGTGATGGCAGGAGGAGCGCAGGTGCATGCTCCACTATACTGAATGTCCAGCAGCTATCCCAAGCAATGTTTCCTAATGTTATAAGGTTCACTTTGTGGTGAAATGTGGGATGTTTCCACTACCAAGGCTCTTCTGAATGGAAACGTGACCACACATTTCACAACAAACTGACCATTAACATAAAGAAACATTCGCAAACCTGCACATTCCGATATTCACTGTAAGGAGCGTGCACACGCGCTCTCCCTGCCATCATGTCCTAATGTTGCTGAGAAGGGAGACAGAATGTGGGTAGATTTTCAGAATGGGAATGCCTCTGTCACATGACTCACTGTAATGCATTTACGCATTGTTTTCAAAAAAATGTATTGCACTATGTGGTACAAGAAAGATTCCCCTGGAAGGGAAAATGTGTATGATTTAATACTAACGAACAAAAAACACACAACAACAGTACAACACAGTAGTGGGGTGGGGTCAGGGGGGGGGGGTGGGTGTGGGAGGGCAGAAAACAATACCTGGACTTACTATGGCCATGGGATGCCATGGTGGTCCAGCAGCAGGTGCAGCACTGAAAGTATTTGCTGCTGCTGTGCTTCCACTTTGGTAACCTGCTGCTCCAAATTAATGAAACGCTTGTTGTTTTCCTCCAGTGCTGCCCACACCAGGAGGAGGTCAGACTGGCTAACAGGGACTGTGCCGGGGTCCACTACAGCAGGTAATCCAGGTAGTGGGGCTGGTGGTGGACAGGGTGGTGCTGGTGGCTGTGTTGGCAGTGGTGGTGGAGCACCTGATGTGGCCCTCCTCCTCCTGCTGTGGTGGTGACTGCTGAGAGGCACATCTCCCACCCCAGCAATGCCCTCAGCCACTGCCATGGAAGGGCCAGCAGGTGGATGCTTGGCCCCTTCCGTGGCAGCCTGCCACTCTGCCCTGTGGTGATTCATCATGTGGGTGCGCTGGCCACCGGTCCCCAAATGTGTCCCAGGGGGACCACAGCGCACCAGCACACCACACACACGGCACTGCACCACTGTGCTGTCTCCCCCAACACAATTAAAAAACTCCCACACTGGGAAGCTGCTGGGGGGGACCAGACACAGTACGCACTTGGTGGGCACGAGTCCCACCACCACCCACTATTGCCGAAGCCACCTCCTGTGGCTGTGGAGGTGGTGCTGCTGGAGCCCCAATAGCTTCTGCTAGTGGTGGTGGTGGAGAAGGTGGACAAACAACAGCCACCGGTGGCATTGGTGCTGCTGCTGCTGCTCCTGTTGCTTCCGCGGGGGGAAGCAACACTGGCCAGGAGTCTGGAGAGGTCCAACATAACGCGACCGCCCCACCCCCCACGGGTCCACACTCCTCCCCTCCTAATGCTCCCACGTGCCAGTGACTCACCTTCCCCAACTCCAACCTGACCCTCCATCCTCCTGGGTCCACAGGACGACACACACACACACACACAGTCAGTCACACACACACAAAACAAAAACAAAACTTATACAAAAAAATTCACTAACAAAAAAACACTAACACAATACAAACACTAAATAAAATAGCTTTTAAAAAAAGCTGTTTGAATTGGATTGGCAGTAACGACTCCAAGAGCCAAGCAAACTCCTCTCACAAAACAATTTTGCTTTCTCCCTGTACAAATGCAAAGGAGAAAGTGAAACTGCTTCTCTGACTCACTTCCTTCCTGCCTGGCTAAAGCATGTGACTTGCAGTACTGCAGGCCATGTGATGTGCCTATTTTCTTCTCACTTCACCTTACTCCGCATTAAGGCATAATGAGAATGTGAAGTGGTAATGATAATGCGAAGTGAGCACTTTACAGGGTCCGCTTCGCGTTGGGCTCCACTGACACAAAGTGGTCATTTTGCGTCCACCTCGCGGGCTGATTTATAATTCGCTGCATCTCTAGTGATATATTCAAAGAACTGTCCTGCACTCCTACAGTGCTCAAAACCAGTTTGAATAATAAATATGGCATGTGTAGGTTATTGCACTAATTTGAGCTCAGGTGCTTTGGGTGGCACAAACTGAGGTCTTTGAATATGAGACCCTCATATATTGCAGTATTATCTACAAACCTTTACAATACCTGTATTATACCAATATTATCTACAAACCTTTACATTACCTCCTGGAACACTGGCTACAACTATCTGGCAGGCTCATGTACCAAACCTGCATCATTGCCAAAAAGACCACGTTGAACTTACTACCCCCTGGAGTTTCGGCCTTGCTGACCTCTCATGGTAGCTCACGCCATACCAGAAGCTCGACCTCTCTTTCCTTCTCTGTTCCCCGTAGTCGGACCTCTCAAGGGCAACGCTTTTTCATATCTAGAGCCCCAGTGTGGTACAACTCCCTTCCTCCTAATATTACTAACAACACTTCTCTAAGCTGCTTCAAGCGAGATCTTAGCTAACACCTCATCGCTATTGCCTCCTGTGACTGCTGACCCTGGCTTTGCTGTCATAAATCCTACCCACATGCCAACAATCCACTTGTCCCACCCACTCCTTCACCCTTCTCATCCTTTGACCCCCCTCACTCCCCCTCCACCTTGTCTTTCTCAACATTCATCCCTTCTCCTCCCTGTAATAGCTTTTATCATCTCCTCTGCCTCTACTCCAGTTTTTCTACTTAGTCTCCTTTTCCAATCAACGTAATTGTTTCCTGTTTTATCTTGATTAAGTAGCCTTAGCTCCCTGTGCTTGACAAAGCCTCTAGCTGCTAAAGTTGTCATAGTCTCAATGTATGTATATTGCCTCTATGTTGTCTCATTCTATGTACACTGCCTCTATGTTGTGTCTCAATGTCTGACGTGGAACCTTTGTAAAAGAGCCTTGGCTCAAAGGTGTTATCCGAAATCTAAATAAATAAAAAATAAATAAACCTGCCAAACATAAGTGATCACTCAGATATGCAATTATTGTTTATAAAAGATAACTATGAACCAGCCCAGTGGCATGGCAGTAGCACTACCACCTGCCATGCAGAAAGCCCAGGTTCAGGGGTTCTGGAGTAAACTTGAGTCACTGGGTGTTGGCTGGGGGGGAGAGCATTGAGCATTGAGAGGAATGATCGCCTCTCCTGGGGAGTAGTGTTGCACCTCCTGGAACAAGCCTCACATGTAGTGGAGGCTAGGTGTCATGGTTAGGGGTGTCCGGAAAAAGAATTCCACTAGCGGAATTTCCACTAAAGTGCAACTTTCGCTTCCACAAAAGTTCAGAAATCATTTTGGCAACTTTCATGGAAATTCTGCCTTAAAACTGCAGAATAAATATACAGACTATGGGTTGATTTATTAAACTGTGGAAAAAAAAATCTGTAGAACAGTTCACTGCCAGTGGTCAGTTCTGAGGCTTTTTTTAACTGCAGTTTAATTCATTAATCCACCACCCACTGATCAGGGGTCCCAGTAAATAAATAAATTAAAACAAAACTCCGATCCCTCCCTCAGACCCTCCCAGTGTCTAGTGGCCCCCCCACCCACCGATTGTGGGTCCCAAGTAAAAAAAAACTCTGATCCCTCCCTGGTGTCTAGGGGGCACCCCCATCCACCAATCATGACCCCCAAAAATGTTTTATTTCCCTATTGTCTAGCAGACCTCCCTCCCTATCCTGGATTCCCTTAATCCACAAAAAAACAGCTGTCAGTCCACCGACTCATCCCCATCTATTCCCAGTATTCCCTGGTGTCTAGTGGACCCCCCATCCCCAATCCCTTATAAAAAAAGTAATCACAATTCCCTGGTGTCTAGTGGATTCCCCACCCCAACAGTTCATCTGCCACCACCCCGTTCCCCACCACCCTTTCCTTGAGTGGGCCACCAGAGCAGCTCACCTCTCTCCTCCACTACCAATGGCCCACTGAACTGTCAGTGAATGACTGTGTGGTTGTACAAGCACACACTCATTCACTGACAGTTCATTAAACTGTGGATAAAATAAATTCTGCAGTTTATATGCATTATTCCGCAGTTCACCAAAAAGTCCATGGAGCCCGATGAAAATTCACAGAAAATCCCAGTTTCGCCAATGGCAAAAATTCTGAAACTTCTGAGAAGTTTCCAAAATTCAGCAGAAATTCCATGAAAGCAGAATTCACAACTTTCGCCCACCCCTAGTCATGGCTGTTGGGAGGATAAAATGGAGGAAACATCCTTGCTGGAGTAGGATGCAGCGTAGCACTTTCTAAGGCCTGGCACCACTGACTAGGCATCTCATTGACTTCTATTTAGGGAGGCAAGGACAAGTCAACCACTACTTCACAATGACGGGCAAGTAGTGGAACCAAATAGGCAAGTCCCAGAGAGAATGGTTGACTGGGCTGGAGATAGCCATCCAGATGGGGCAAACAGGCAGAAAGGAGTCAAAATGCAGTAATAAAAATAAATAAATGTATGGGCTGGGCACCCCCCTGTGTCTAGAAGTATATGGTGGCATCTCTGATACAGAAGAGCACCCACCTAATGCCATGAAAACCTGTATCTTCCTTTACCTTGCCACTATGTATCAGGGTGAATGGGGACCGGGGGCAATCAATTCACACTTTTGGGGCACACAAACGATGAGCCTACACACAAACTAAGGTCCAAACTGAGAGCTGGGACCAAGGAAGATGTATTTATTATCCTATGTGGGTCATGGTGTTACACAGCATTTAATGGCATTGCCTTCACAATTCACTTCATCTCAGTTGTAAACACTTTTCCATTTCCCATTATCTTCAGCAGTTTACTTCCTTTTCTTCAGGAGGCTTATACTTACTATGCTCCATTCACTACACTGTACCCATGTATTGTTTCAGGATTCCCTCCATTTAATCTGAAGGGGTATCTATAGCTGTTATCATATTTTATTCTCAATTCCATACATTCGCTTCCATTTTCTTACTTCCTGTCTCCCACTTATGGAGTTCCTGGAGTCCTGGTGCCCCCAAGACCTAAGCATGGTAGCATCTTCCCAGGCAGGGCAAGCATTACACTGGAGGCAAGCATGCCTGTACCCAGTTACCTGCCAGACAGCGGCAGATACACTGCTGTTAAGTACATCCTCCTAAATTACTTTCAGATACATGCTTGGTCCAGCTGTTCTTGCCTCCCTTCTGGCAATAGCACTGACAGCACTGACAGCACTATTGGCACAAAGAACTGACTCCTACATCTGGCCCCATCCCAAGGACTTACCGAACCTAACCCTTGTTAGTCCACTGCCACCTTAAGACCATTAATGCAGGGTGCATCTCCAGGGGGTTACAAACAGTAGGCTATCCTTTTACTTTTACACAGCAGCAGAGCAACTTCAATGAAGATTTACTTACAATGTGCTCTCTGTCAAGTGTACTGATGGCAGGAGCATATTCTCACAGAGTCCAGTGATATCCTTTGAGAGGTGGCCATCCACAAGTCACTGCATGTCATCATGTTTCAATCTTACTTCTCATGGTGGTGGCTGCATTAGTCTGCCTCCTCCTAGCTGTCACTTTGTGGTATCCTTCCCATTGGAGCCTTGACTGGGTTCTGAGCCTCCAGAGACCTCGCCCAAGGGAACCAATGGCACCTGAACACAGGAACCCTGCCATCACCCCCGAGACAAGGCGCCCTTGGTTTGGTCACACCCAGGGCCACTGGACTCTCTGTGCTGTTCTTCTCTCTCTGTTTTTATACTTTTCTGACCCTGGACCCACAGCTTACTGTCCTCTCTTATAGCGTAAAGAGAGAAGGGCGAGACCATGAATAGTCATGTCCAAACTACCTACTACAGGCTGAGTCAGGAAGCTGAGAACCCAACGTCCTGACACCATGTCCTCAAGTCAGGGCCCATTAGAGAACAACTGTCAGGGTCAGGCTTAACCATTTGAGTGGTTTCTAGTAACTGGCCACAAGCTGGGTGAAGATAGAGGCTGGTTACACAAAAAAATTAACTGTGTACCCTGTTTCAATGACTCTAGTCCAAATAAATGATTAAAATCACTGTAAACTGAAACATTTTTTAATAATTTGCAAACACCCTTTAATCCTGTAATTTTTTTAATTTCCTTTTTTATTGATTTAACTTATACCGATAAGACAACATACAATACAAAAATGACAAAAAAACTATTAAATTGGCTACACAAAGTGTAGCCTTTACAGCAGATTTACAGTGCCATGATGAATCTATTAGAAAAACTTTCAAACTTATTCATGTTCCAGAACATATATCACTGTTGATTTGTCCTTTTGCTGTTCTCAGACTATGTCAATTAATCCTGTAAATTCATAGTATTAAAGAAGCAGTGCAAGGAAATTGGGCAAAAAACTTGACCCCACCTGTTTTTACTATAAAAGATTCCAGGTATCTTCCAGTTTTATTTGGCAGTAACATTTTCTAGTGTCAATAAAATTTGAGTATTTTATAAATGTTTTATTCTCAAGAAAAAAAGATGGCTGCCACATTTGGCTTAGAAGCACCATTGTAAACCCTATAAGGGTTAGGATTGTGAAAATAAAACGAAACTTATCGGACACAGCATAGAAGGTATCTAGAAAAGCAGAGTTGACAGAAAAGCTAATATTTTTATTCAGTGTAGCTGAAACTAGCTTTTTTGAGAACACATGTTTTGTTGCACGACTGCTTTAAATAGAAAGAATCTATTATAAAATGATTCTGTAGTGCACAACGTTTTTGCTAAGCCAGTGTACTGTATGAGCTAAAAATACAGTTCTCAGTTGTAAATGATACTTGGAGCCAGACTGCCAGCTGCCTGGAAGTGAATATCCCTAGAATAACTTCTCAAAGCAACAGGTGGTAGAAAAGAAAGAGTTGCAGGTTTCTGAATACCAGGTCATAAGCTAGGATACTGGAAACTAGACTGAGTGTCCCTTTTATAAAGGGAAACATGACGCAAAGAGACTCTGAAAGAAAAATACTCTTTATTCAAACCTCTTTTAAACTACTTTTAAGTACCTTAAAATCACTGCTAAAAATACTTGCATGTAACCTTATGTAAAACCTGCATTTGTGTTCTTATTTGTTCTACAGGATTTCTATTGCTAACCTAAATTTGTTTAAAATAACTACAGTGAACAATAATGTGAATTAAAATAAAACTAATTTTTAGCATTTATCAAGGTAAGAATTATTTATCAGAAAGGGCAGGAACATATAACATGTAAATAAGTTTATAGTCAACTTTTTACCTCGGCCCAGATATTCAAAGGGGTTGCGCATGGCACAACAGAGTTGCACCGGTGCAACCCCACATTGCGCCCCAGTGGGATATTGAAAAGGCCGCATGGCGCAGCACAACTCCCGATGTGCCAGGGTGCAATATAAGTGTATGTGGCACAGATGCAGATGGCATGCCCATGCACATGCTGCACATTCTGATATTCATCCCGGGATATGCGGTGCATATGCTGGTGCAACCCTGCAGTGCGCCATGTGGGGGGCTCAAAGTTGAGCCTGTGAATCGTGGGAACAACTCCTATCCACCCACAGGTGGGCTGCTGTATTGCAGGGCACAACATCGCAGCCGCCAGCTGGGAGGCCACCCGCCCACCGTCCACAAACACCCACATATACCTGATAGATTTGTGGAACTCCCCTCCCAATGTCGTGATCGCTGGTTAAATGCCCTAAAATATCCCTGGTGGACTAGTGGTACCCCCCCCCCACCTGGTGCCGTGATTGTGGGAAATTGGCGTTGGAATAATCCCTGGTGATCCAGTGGTACCCCCTCCCTCCTGTGTCCCCATTCGCCAGTCTTTGTAGGAAATAGTATGCCCTGGAAGTCTAGTGGCACCACATGCTCATTGCCACGATCACAGGAAAGTGCCATAGAATATTTCATTGGTGATCCAATGTTACCCCACCCCCCACCCACACAGAACCCTTGCCCACTGCACTCCACTGCGCATTTTATGTAAGTGGTGCACACTTTGTGTAGTACTTTGCCACTAAAGTGCTTTTTCACATGATGAAAACTAGGCATCGTGGTGCTTCACCTCTGCTTTCACCAGTGAAGTACCACTATGTGTAGACTTTGTCGGCTGAAATAAGCACTTCGTCAGGTAAAGAAGTACGCAAAGAGAGACTTTGCACTACGCAAAGTGGGGAAGCTTCGCAACAATTTTTGTAAAGTGCCGTACCCATCTTCATGCATCTCTATTTCATACATATTTAGTAGTTTTGGGCTAATTTATTGTGAAACTGCTTTCCAAATTTTTCTTGTTATTTGCTTTACATGGAGACCCTACATCTATTGTTGTCACACATGTTATTTTGTGCATTTTAGGAAGATTTAGGTAATGATTAGTGACTGTGAGCTTTGCTGTGGTGAGATCTAAGCACTGACGTGGTAAACAGACTATAGTCGTGGCTGAGACATTTATTTTTGAATTTACCACCCCAGGATGTACATACCCATGATGCTTTGCACTAGCTTCTAGACTTTAAAATCAATGCATTTGTTTTTTTTTGGAAAGAATTGCAAAAAACAAGCAAATTGTTTTCTTGTACTTATGCCTCTTAGATACAGTTCAAGTTTCAAACTGCCTCTGTGTCAAGAATACACATTCACCTGATTGCTTCAGGAGAGATTTAAGGAAGGCCAATGACAACCGCTCAGAGCAGTGACTAAGAGTACTGTATATTGCAGCAAAAGACCTTGAAGATAGCTACAATCCAAGCTGTTTATGTGAAACATTTTGTACACTATATTCTAAAGTGCTTTAAAAGCAATATATTTACATATGATAGCTATGACAGGATTCTACATCTCATTTTCAGTAGGGTCATGCTTATAGTTAGGAAAGCTTGAAGTCTCTTAGTACCATTGGTACTATGATTTTATTTTAACACTACTGTTCCTATTCTTTTTTGTCAGTTGTTTCACATCTCTCCAAACAGGTTGTTGTTGATGCTGCTGTTCCTGTCCTTCTTGGTAACTATTTCTCATGGATGTCTGATGCATCTGCCCCCCACCCCCACCCCCAAACAGCTAGCAGATTGTTCTTTTTAAGGCAGCTTGGCATAGCCATTTTTGGTCAAAATGTGGTTGGGTTTGACAGAAAGGAAGTGGAAGATATAGCCTTTTCTCATAAACTGGTGTGCTAAGAATGACCCAAACAAACTCTGTAGAAGATATCAAGGTATGTATAAAATGTAGCAAAAAAATAAATACATAAAATAAAACAATGTGATGAAGACTAAAATGGTCTGAAGAGGTTACAATGTGTTAAATGGACAGACATAGGGAGAAAAGGGAACCAGAGCAAAATAGGCAAACATTTTCTTGTTTTGATTGTAGCTGCCTTTGTAGGAATAAAAATATTAAAATAGAAGTGCAACAACAAATATTTTCTAAAAAAGCTAATTTCAACTACATTTAATTAAAATATTAGTATACTTGTAAAATCTCCTTTTTGGGTGCCTTCTTTGCTGTACACCATTTTATTTTCTCAATCCTAACTCTTGCCAGGTCTATAATTTTTTTTCCCCTAAGCCAAATGTGGCAGCAATTGTTTTCTTGAAAAAAAAAATTTAGACATTCATAAAGTATTCAGATTTTGGTGAAACCTGAGAATTTAAACAAGAAATAAAATAGGAAGTGCCTGAAATCTTTTATAGCGAAAAAAGGTAGGGTCACAGTTTTGGAAGAGGGATGAAGCCCAAAGTTCAATGTGGGAGAATAGCTCCTCCCACATTCCAAATAAAGGTCAACCTCTCCCAGCAGCTTTTGCTTAGAGCATTGTGAAACAGTCAGTTTCCTGGTGCTCTGGGCTCCTGCATGGCTGTGAGCTGTGCCTCCTTCCTTTCCTGCTTTTGTCTCCCTGCCCCTTGTTTTTTTGTCCTGTGCTCTCCTCTGTTGGCTTTCTCCCTCTGTTTCCCTCTCTGTCTGTTTCATTTGTTTGTGCCACCTCACCATCTTGCTTGTTTTTTCTGTTGCCCCGTTGTCTCCCTTGAGCTGTCTTTTGCACCCTGCTTCATCCCTGCTCATGCCTGTCTGCATTTTCCCATGTTCCTCCATGGTTGCTCCTTTGTTTCATTTTGTTTTTGGGGCTCTTCCTCCCTGTTTCAAGTCACGCTCTGTCTCTCTACCAGCACTTCCAGAGTGCAATGTCATCCCCTAGCACTCCGCTCCACACATCGCACCAGGCATTCTAACTTTGACCTCTGTACCCCTGCACTATGTCCTGAGGGCTCCATTAAGAAAACGATATTTGGATGTTCCTTTTATTATATTGCAGGTATGTCAAGGATCACTTTGCACCTCCTGCACCCTTGCAGTCACTGCCTGACTTCCCGCAGTGTGGTATGTGGAGTTATGGTTTTGTTTTTATGTTATTTCAGTTGTGCCTTGTCCCTCTGCAACCGCTGTCTGTTTGATCCAACTCTGCATCGGAACTGCACTGTACCACTTTGTTTGCTACTGCTTCTGGTTTTGTTGGGACGTTGTTCTCAGTACTCTACCTCCTCTTTCCTCCAGCACCCCTTACCAACATTTGCCACTGGAAGTCGTGAGTAAGATTTTCCCTCGCACCATAAGATATCTCCACTACGCTGCTCCTACATATGTTTCAGCAGTTTCTCCATGGTGAGCCATAGCATGATATCACTCCAGAAACATATCATGTTTTCCTACTTGTTAATCACTTTCGTCTTCTATAACTCCAATCGCTCGAACCTACCATACCTGTTATTCACCAGTGCCTCTTTCTAATATGTCTCTGTTTCATGTTTTTCCCCACTTTAGTAAGCCATGAATTATTTGCCTTCTGTTTGTCTCCTCATTAATCCCCACTTTGCCTCCTAGCTTCCATGCATGTATCTTCAGTTTGTTTCCCTGTGGTCTATGTTTTATCCCCTCACTACTCTCCAACCTCCTTTCCTTCCACCTCCTGCCTCCTACAACATTTCTTCCTCATTGCTCTTTCTATTCCTGCAGCTTCTGCTGCCACTTTTCTTGTTCAGCCCATACCAGCAGTCTGACAAACTCTGTCCCTAACTCTGTATTGGGGTATTGAGTGCAGGTTGGCTTGCCCTGTCCACCCTGGACTGGAGTCCTGTTTCCAGCCACATTCTGCCTCTACCATCAGTCTGTCAGTCTCTGTCTTTAATTCTGCCTAGCGAGGTATTGAGAGAAGGTGAGTCTGCCCTGCCTGCCAAGGATGGGAGTTCTGTTACTCATTTCCAGTTTCTGCCATCAATCCATCCTACACCATTGTGCCATCAGTCTCTGTCCCTAACCCTGCCTAAAGGTGTATTGAGCAAAGGTTTGCTTGCCCAATCTACCAGGGATGGGAGCCTGTTCCTCATTTCAGTTTCTATCATCATCCATCCTACTCCATCATTTCACCAATTACTTTCCATTCCAGCACTCTGACGGTCTCCATCCCTGACTATACCTGGAGAAGAATCGAGTGAAGGTTGACTCACCCCATCTACCCAGGATGGAAGTCTGTTTCATCCAATCAGATCATCTACCAATTCTATTTTCTACCAGCATTGTTCAGTTCACTTCCCCATACCTAGGCCATGTCATCTCTTCCCATACTTCTAGTCTCTAAGGAGAGTCCGGCTGGATCTCCCAAGCCTTATTCCTTCCTGCTTTATCCCATCCATGGGCTTCAGACTCAACCTCCTCCTTTGAAGACTGGCTTGTTCTAGCCTCATGGCCCTGTTTCAATTGTGGGCTGTTTGCTTTCCTGCTCTGCTTCTTCCAGTCTCCTGCCTTCAGTTCCTGCTGAGCCTCCTCCTTCTTCGATGCTCTGGAATTCCTGCTCCTCTGAGTTTTCATCCTGGACTTGTCTATGTCTGCATTCATCCTCATTTCCCACCTCGCCTGCATCAGGATCAGTTCCAAACTCCTTCCCAGCTGAGCAGTATTGGCCTTCTGTTTGTGTGCAGTTTCCACCTTGGATTACACTTGGACCCCTCCAGCATTTCAGTGCTCTCCTCCTGTGCCTGCTTCTATCCACCTCTTTAGTCTGCTGTGAGGGAACCTGCTATGGTTATCAGTTCCACACTGAAATTTCACCTGGATTCCTCCTGGTTCCTATTCAGTGACTGCCATTTCCCCCTGTTGGATGAGTCATCTCAGTATCGCTCCTCAGACTTGTTTTGCAGTTAAATTAATTATGCCCTGCTCCTTTGCCTACATGGCTTTTCAGTTATCCATGCTTAAATACATTAACCTCAAAGCCTATATGGCTTTCAAGATATTCATTGTATTCCATTGCTACATTTCAAATGCTCCGTACACAAATAACCCAACTCGGCCTTACTGGCAATGGCATGTAGGTATTCATGCTAATCATATCGATTTACTATACATGCTGAAATCATAGCAATCAGTTGCTACACCTCTTCAACTCAATTATGCTAAACCTCATTGATTCAATTACTGGCACAGGGTTTTATTTAACTCCTAAAATTGATTAGCGTTTTGCTCATAAAAGTTCTAAAACATTGTGAAAATGCATAACACTTGCCTCACTGTGTTTAACAAACATAACACTTCTAGAAAACCTATAGAAATACTTTCTGTACCGTTAGTATTGTCCCAAGAAAAAAACTGCTAATCAATTATTTAAAACCCTGTGGCATCATGGCCTCTCAGTACCTAAACTCCTACTTTCTATGTCACCATTACTTTGGCTTTCTAAATGGACTTGCTTGGCTTGCATTCCACTGGCATTACTCATATCAGCGTCCCTTTCATCAATCTCATCAGTCAGTCATATCGGTCCATCACATCAGTCAATCATCTCAGTCAGTCGTATCACCTGGCATACCAATACCTGATCGACAGGTGCTGGCTTCGCCCAGCCTACTCATATCTAATGATTTATAGCTGACATTGATTGTATGTCCTCCAGTGTAGACTAATTTCTTGGCCTTATGGTCATCCTCCTCTCCTGGCAGTTTCCTCCATCTGATTGAACATTCTGCACCCTGTGCTGTCTTCATAATGCCTCACCACTCTTTAGGCATTTTGGCCCTAACTCCTGGATCACACCACCTGGCTCTCAATTACCTTGGCCTGCTTCCCATACATCCACATCTCCAGCATCTCTCAGGCATATTTTGGAGGACTGCTGTTCTTTTGTGCTGCCTTGTCCATGGGATCTGGGGCTTTGGTACATTTACTTCCATGTCTTTTCATCTGGGCATTCTCCTTGTTTGCCACGGTCTAGCACTCACTCATCTGTTTGATTACATCTCCTTCTTGACCTGCATTATTCTCCTCACATGGCTGGAATTCCTGCTACTGTTTACTATTTCAAGGATTAGCAGCTGTTCTCATCAAAGAGACAATCCCTGTCTAACGACATCCCTCCACCTGTGCTACATCTTGCACTCAGACAGTATGGAAGCACCATTACGTCTCGATTGTCTCCACTCAATCATTCCTCAACATCCTATTGGATCCAACTGTACACAAGCGCTTACCTCTTAATTAACTCCACAGGACCATTCCCTAGACATCCTATTGGATTCAAACCCTATGGAAGCCATTATCTCTTGATTTACTACACAGGTACATGTTTAGTGCAGTTCACTCTGAATTGATCCTCTTCAAACAGAAACATGAACTTACATTTACTGGGATACCTCATCTGCTCATTAACAGTAATTTCTCAAGGGAAGTCCTTCATACTGTATCTAATGACACTGGCACCATCAGTTATTCGAATGGCACCATCATATTCAGTATTGGCAGTGGCAGATTAGATTTTACCATGTCATCCCACTCGTATCTTCCTGAGGCCAGTGCTGTTTGGAATATTCATACTGGACATCTCGTATGGCATCAGGAATATGATCAGTCTATTCACTGATGATACCAAATTGGGGGTGGTGGTGGATGATATAGCAGGCTGGCAGAGGCTGCAGAACAACCTGACCAAACTGGTGGAGTGGTCAGAAGTGTGGCAGTTGGAGTTCAATGTGAAAATGTGCAAAGTCCTGCACTTTGGAGCAAAGAACCCAGGAGGGGTTACCAGCTGGGAGGGGTGCAGCTAGATTCCATCAAGGAAGAGAAGGATCATGGGATGGTTGTAATGGGGAAGATGAACAATACAGAGCAGTGTAGGAGAGCAGCAGTGAAAGCCAACAAAACGCTGGGTTGTATTGTGAGAGGGATCTGCTCCAGGAGCAGGGAGGTGATCCTGCCTTTCTACAGGGCACTGGTCAGGATGCACCTGGAGCACTGTGCACAGTTCTGGCACCCATATCTGAAGAAGGATGTGAAATTGCTGCAAGGAGTACAACACAGGGCAACAAGGATGATCCAGGGATTGGAGGACAGACCATACGAGGAGAGGCTGAGAGAGTTGAACATGTAGTCCTTGGAGGAGAAAAGGGACCAGGGGAATATGATTGAGATCTTTATGTATGTAAAGGGGATAAACAAAGCAGGCACTGAAGGAACATTCAGGCTGAGGAGGCGGTGGGACATGAGGGGGCATGACCTTAGATTGAAAGGGGGAAGATTTAGGATGGAAATGAGGAGACACTTTTTCATGGAGAGGGTCATGGCAGAATGGTGTGCTCTACCAGAGGAGATGATAGCCTGTAAGACAGTGGGTAGTTTCAAAAGGGAATGGGACAAGGTGAGAGGGGGTTAATTGGGAAGGGGAAGGGGTGGGGCAGCTGCAAGGTGAGGGTGCTAGCTGCACACTCGAACAGACTTGATAGGCCAGGTGGCCTATTTCTGCTGGCAAATTTGTATGTTCATGTGTATAGCTATCTATTGCTCTCCCAAGACTGTTCTTCCATCTAAAGTCTCAGCATATGCACCAACATATGTCCAACACATAGCTATCTTGGTATTTTACGCAATCCTGAATCCTGTTCCTTAGCCTCAAGACATCATAGTACTCCACAAAGTCATCAACAGCCCCTCTTCAAGATTTACCAGTCAAGCCAGCCACTTTCATAGGGGTCTTCTGATCCCATCAGAGAGTATCAATCCTTTCTCACATTTATTCTAGTGATTACTATCACCAAGGGCAGTTTTCATTTCATTTTAGCATGTCGGCATGTGCAACTGACTTGTTTATCTCTTCATCACAGTTTGATACTGCAACCATTCCTCATCAAGACTATCTAAGAATATGCAATCGAGTCACCTGATGTGTTATACTGCTCCTGATAGCAGACCTTTCACTGCCCCATCAGTCAAGCTGACCCAGTCATGACTCGGTCAAGACTCCTCTCTTTTCATTCACATCCCATATGTGTTGGTCATTAATCACTAGCAAGTCAACACCATGTGGACTTCTCTAGCTCCTGCCACCGAGCTACTTATACTACAGCAGGAAACATATCCATCATCTTGCCCATCTCAGTCCTTCCTGAATATTTGCTCATATATATCATTTATTAATTTTTCTAACTCATGATCAAGCCTTGAAAATTCACGCAGAACATTTCTGATATTCGTATCTAGTTACTGTCTTCCAGTCTACTCCATTCTCGCCTTCACTACTTGTCCAGTCCTCCAGTTATGCTCTTCAGTTTGGTATCCAAGAGCTTCATTCGTTTGGACTCCTTGTTGTCTCTCCAACATATGCCTCCATAGTGAAACATAGTGAATTTATTGTACTGGAATTCATTTGACTATTTTGAACATCATGGTTTATTTCTCTATTTATCTAGCCTTTGTTGGATTCCTGCCTCCTGAGGATTTACTATCTCACCACCTTAAGCAGTTCTGAGAACCTTGCCAGTGTCTATAAAGTGACACTCTACAAAAGAGCTGATCATTGTATCCTCCCTTCTCTTTCTTCAAGGTCCAACAGATTACAGTAAGGAATTCTCATAACCTATTTCTTATCATGTAATCAGAGTACTGGAGTTTGGCAGCCCATCTAAACAATTTCATGATTTCCTCATACTCAGATCTCTATGTCCTCTATGTACCTCCAATAAATTATCACCAATATCAAACTTAATCATGGATCTCATTCAAACCCTACTTCAATCGCCCTAATTAATCCATATTCATCATCTGGGCATCCATTCAGATTGGCTCTGCTTCTTCAACCATAAGAAACTGACCTCCCTGAACAAGTCATCAAAGACTCAGAAGACGGACTTCATCACACTGGGAGACCTACATCCTAAACCAGAATCAGAACTCAGTTCAAGCATCTAGGATCACTTCCTCTTAGGCTGCCTGGAGGACAGGCAGATCAGTAGCCATGGGTCCTCAGAGGTTTCCTCCATGGGGGGGGGTCCTCCCCTGAATGGTACTGGTCATACTCATCATATGTTGGAGGAGGTAATCTTTGAACTGCTGAATTATTCTTTTTGGGCCCTCTATTCGCTACTCGCTACCCAATTTACCTACCATGGGTGGGAATAGAGAGTGGCCAAAGTTCATAATCCATAAGTATACACAAGCACTACGCTATGCATCAAACATTGATTGTGAGGGTTGAAATCAGAGCTTCAATGTGGGGGAATAGCTCCTCCCATATTACAAATTAAGATCAGTCTCTTCCAGCAGCTTTTGCTTAGAGCATTCTGAAACACCCCCCACCCCCCCACTTCCTCCTCCTCTAGCACTCTGTTCACCCTTGGTGCTGGGCCCTCTATTCCCTACTCACTACCTGGCTTACCTATGGTTCCACATCAAAACAGCGACTCCAGAATGGCAAAGGGGTCAGAATGGCACTGAATAATAGTAAGTGCCATTATCGGCGAAACTTTCTGTTTGTGGGGCTCCCTCCCCAACAATATACCAACTTCGGGGGCAGACCTCGGAAACAGAAAGTTTGCAATATGGCACTCGCTATTATTTGGTTTACCTATAAGCGCTTCGACAGCGCTAGCGCCGACATCGCCTACAGTGACAGCTACAATGCTGACTGATGGCAGTGTAGCCATGGGATGATGGCACACACAATAGGGGGGCTGCACCCCTGAACCCCCCCTTGTGAGGGGCTCCACCCCCCCACACCATCCAGTCTCTATTATTCTAACTGCGAGTCAGAGTTGGACGGGGGGTGCAAACACCCAGCGAGGCAGTCCCGATCGCCACATGGACCATCACAATGATGGATGGGTTTTGCCCTATTTCTGTCGCTGTGATGGTCTTCACCATCAGGGAGTTGCTGCGGTGATGGTATACGCTATTTTTCGGTGCCATTTTGACTCCTCGCTGTTCGGGAGTTGCTATTTTGATGGACTACCCTTACCTACCAAGGGTGGGGATAGAGAAAGGCCAAAGTTCAAAATCCATAAGTAAACACAAGCACTATGCTATGCACCAAACATTGAAGCCCCATTTTGTTGTACTGCTGCTTTAAGTAAAAGGGTTGGATGGTAATATCAATGCATAAAGAGAATGGTAACATCAGCAACACCTTACCTGTGAGGCAAAGGGCTGTAGTGTGTTCTGTGATATTAGTATATGCTAATTATCAAATATTGTACTCCTACAAGTACTTTGTATGTATGAAGTGTGCACAGCTCATTCACAGATGGTGACTGCAGAAACCTACAAATGATAAGTTCTGTGATGTCAGTGGTCAGAGTTACTTTGAGACAATAAATCTGAAGCTGAATTGCAAACGTTCCTGTCAGTAACACCAAGGCTATGCCTTCAGTTCAATGGGCAGTAGCTACCAGCCAAACCACACTTCCTGAGCTGTTTAAGCCAGCTTCTTCCGGTCTCATTCAGAAGCACTATTTCTTTGCTTCAACCTGAGGCTCTGCTGAGGTTATGCCCTCCCCCTTTCTCCCAATGTTTGTCTGCCACTTTCCCTTTGTGCTTCTGCGCTTTTCGGCTTTCTGTTCAATTTCTGCCTATAGTGGCTTTCTAGGTCAGTAATTTGTTTTTCTACCATTCCTGACTACAGTTTGTGCTTCCTTCCTTTTTTTGGTCAGCTACTCTTACTGCATTCCTGTCCTCATGGAACTCCTGTGTGTCTTTCTGTTTTGGTTCTTGGTGTGCCTTCTAGTTTCTACAGTATGTCTTGCCTTTATCATTCTGCTGTTTTGGCTTGTGCTATTTAAGACTTTCCATTTTGTTGGTCATACCAGGCCACTTTCAATCTCACAGTTCAGCTACAATCCTTAATTGCTTTCAGCTCGCTTCCTAGCAAGGCAGCTGCCCCCCTTTTCTGTTCTGTGATTTTAATTAGTTTCTTCGGTCTGCTTTAGCAGTTACCAACCTGGTTTTAGTGTGTTTACAGCTTCCAGCCCTTCCTGCTCAGCCTGGGTTTTACATCTCATTTTGACCTTAATGTACATTCAAATTTCAGTACCATTCAGTCATTGTATATTCCATCAATATCAGTCATTCCATTCAGCAGTCATTATTCAGTTAGAATTTTGCCCTCAGACTTCCCACTGTGGGTAAACAGCTCTGCTCCCCTTGGAATTCCACATCTTCAGGGTCAGTCCCTTGTCATGGGTGGGGGTCCTTCTCTGTAGTTTGCTCGTCTCCTGTGGTGCCTCCCAGCAGTCCCACCAGGTGGTAAGTTCCAACGCTCTGGCTAAAGCTTTAGCCAGACAGACCTTTGATCATCTGCACTTCAAGATGCAGTATTTAAGACTTCAGCTGCCAGCAGGTAAGGCACTAAGCTGACAGATGTGCAGATGATGTCAGCAGCACCTCTGAAAGCTATTCATCAAGTGCCTGCCTAAGGTCCACCTAGCCTCATTCCATATCCCCTTCTTATAGTTTCCATTCAAAGATGCATATGGCCAAAGTATCCACATATAACAGCCCAACAACACATTCATTCAACTACCTTCAGACTTTAAATAATATTACACAAACATAACTCCTCACTAAGTTGCGTACACCTGTTGAACACAAAGGCTATGCCTGCAATTCATTGGGTGGGACCTACCAGCAACAAGCTCTTCCTAAGCTATTTAAGCCAGTTTTCTTCAGCCTCATTCAGAAGTACTGTTTCTTTGAAACATAGAAACATAGAAATTGACTGCAGATAAGGGCCGCTAGGCCCATTTAGTCTACCCAAAAACCCTACCCTTACAGTATTTGCAGCCTCTGACCCTTCGTGGTCAATGGCTTCCACCTTTCCACCTCTAGTGTTCCCTTATGCCTGTCCCATGCATGTTTAAATCCCCCCACTGTGCTCACACCCACCACTTCCTGTGGCAAACTATTCCATGCATCCACCAGCCTTTCAGTGAAGAAAAGCTTCCTCACATTTACTGTTATCCTGCCACCCTCCAATCTCATATCATGCCCCCTCATTCTTGTACTCCACCTATATTGAAAGATGTCACCCTTCACACCTTGTTTACACCATTAAGGTACTTGAAGGTTTCAATCATTTCTCCCTGCTCTCTCCTTTCCTCAAGAGAGTACATATTGAGGTCTTTTAATCTCTCATCATATGTTTTCTAGTGCAAGCCCTGTATCATCTTTATCACCGTCCTCTGTACTGTCTCCACCCTGTCTATGTCCTTATGAAGATGCGGCCTCCAGAATTGTACACAGTACTCCAGATGAGACCTTACCAGTGTTTTATACAGTGGGCTCACCACATCCCACCTTCTGCTAGTGATACCTCTGTCTATGCACCCTGACATGCCAATGGCCCTCCCTGCAGCCTTTGTATTATGCTTAGTTACCTTTAGATTATCAAAAATAACCCCCACATTTCTTTCTTCTTTGTTGACCATCAGCAACACCCCCCATCCTGTAGCTCTCCCCAGGGTTTCTATATCCCAGGTGCATTATTTTACACTTCTTTGAGTTCAACCTCAGTTGCCACACCTCAGATCATTTCTCCAACTTCCTTAGGTCCCGCCTCATTTTCTCTACCTCATTTGGGGTATCCACCCTGTTGCAGATCTTGGTGTCTTCGGCAAACAGGCAGACCTTTCCCTCCAGCCCTTCTGCTATGTCACTAATGAAGACATTAAACAAGACAGGCCCAAGGACTGATTCTGAAGGTATCCTACTGGTCACCCCCTCTCCCTGGATTGGATTCCGTTTATCACCACCCTCTGCCTTCTGTCCATTATCCAGTTTCTAACTCAGTTTACCACCTTGTGGCCCATGCCCAAACTACCCATCTTGTTAACCAACCTTTTATGTGGGACAGTGTAGAAGGCCTTGCTGAAATCGAGGTAGGTGACTTCCACCACTCTTCCCAATTCACCTCCTTTGAAACCCAGTCTAAAAATCTATCAGATTCATCTGCCATGACCTTCCTGCTGTGAATCTGTGCTACCTTGGATCCTGGGCACCTTTGGATTCCAAGTGTCCCACTATTCTTTCTTTAAGCAGTGCCTCCATGATCTTACCCACTACTGAGGTGAGGCTGACCGGTCTATAGTTTCCTTCTTCCTCCCTGCAATCATTTTGTAAAGAGGGACTACATGTTCCCTTCTTCAGTCCTCTGGAACCACCCCTGTGTTGAGTGACTCAGTAAACATGGCTGCCAGAGGCACTGATAGCTCCCTTTGCAATTCCTTTAATATCCATAGGTGTATACTTTCTGGCCCCATTGCTTTGTCCACCTTCAGTTTTGTGAGCTCCTCCAGGACTATCTCTACTGTAAATGGACTGGTGTTCACCCCCCTTTGTATCTGTTGCCCAGTTATGGTCGCTGATCTTCCCCTTCTTCAGTGAATACTGAACAGAAGTATCTACACAGTATTTCTGTCTTTTCCAGGCCTACCTCCATATACTCCCCATCATCCCCTCTGAGCCTTACAATCCCCCCAACTTTTCTTTTTTTGCTGACGTACCTATAGAACGTCTTGCCCCCTTTCTTCACCTTTGGCAATAATCTTTCCTCAGTCTGAGCCTTCGTGTTCCTAACAGCCTTCCCCACTTCCTTTAGACACTTTAGGAACACCACCTTGTCCTCTTCCTTTTGAGTTTCCTTACATTTTCCGAAACCCATCTTTTTGGCCTTTACTTTCTCTGCCACTTCTTTCAAGAACCATAGCCGTTTCCTCATTCTCCTGCCTTTGTTTCTTAACCTAATGCATTGGTTCATCACCTCCACTATGGCTCCTTTGAGGTGTTCCCACTGCTCCTCAACTTCTCTCCTTCTTCCCTCCTCGCCAGGGCTTCTTTGATGCACCTCCTCATCTTGGAAAAATCCACCCTCCTGAAATCTAAGACCCTTGCCTTTGTGTGGCTTGACTGTGTCCCTGTCCCCATGCTAAACCATATTATGTGGTGGTCACTGGACCCCAACTGACCTTCTACCTGGACTTCTGTGATTCTGTCCCCATTGGTCAGTACTAGGTTCAGAATCGCCCTGTTTCTGGTGGGTTCAAGCATAAGCTGTCTGAGGCCTGCTCCCTGTAGGGAATCCAGAATGTCTCATGACCTGGATGAAGCAGCTGCCAGGATGGTCCAATCCATGTCTGGCATATTGAAATCACCCAGCAGCAGTACCTTCCCTTTAGTTGCTATCTCATTTATTTCATCTACAGGCTTCTTATCCACCTCCTCCCCCCCTGCACTGGAGGCCTGTACATCATCCCTGTGTGGTTTGCTGTGTCATTGCCTAGCTCAAGGGTGGTCCACCATGTCTTGGCCTCCCCCTGTCCACCCTGTACTTCCATTGCTTTTATACCTTCCCTGACAAACAGGGCCATTCTGCCCCCCTTTTTCTACCCTTGTCCCTCCTGAATAAAGCATAACCTGGTACATTTTCATCCCACTCATGATTCATGGTGTACCATGTGTCTGTTATTGCCACTATGTCCAGGCCAGCCTCTACTAGCAAGGCCTCCTGGTCTGAGATTCTATTTCCCAGGATGTGGGGAGTTGTAACTATGGTCTTCCATGTTTTGCTGCCTGTCCTCCCTCTAATCCCATTTTTGCACTCCTGCTCCCCCCCAACCCAGGTTTCCTTCTTATGTTGCCTCCCTTCCTGTCCCTTTCCATTTATGTTTTGTTCAGGTGTCCCTGTCAGCAACTTACCTTCCTGTTCCACATTTCTGGCTACTCTATCTTGCTCTGCCATCTTCCCTTCCTCCTACAGCGGTGTGTCTCTCTCCTTGGGCCTCCTTCCTAATGTACCTAAAGCCTAAAGTAATTATGTTCCCAAAGCACCTCAAGTAGTGGAACCCTCCTCATGATTGTTCCTTTGCCTTCAGGTACCCTGCCAGGGTAGTGGACCCCATGGGACAGACAGTGCAAACAGCCAAAGTATCCACACATAACAGTCCAACAACAAATTCATTCAAGTACCCCCATACTATAAACAATGTTGCACAAACATAACTGTACACCCACTGAACCATTAAATAGTAAGAACTTGCCGTGTTTGTACATAGGAATCCTAATAGCATGTACTGTGTGTTGTATAAAGTGTGCAGAATAATTGTAAGCATGTG
Organism: Neoceratodus forsteri; assembly: GCA_016271365.2. Taxonomy (NCBI): domain Eukaryota; kingdom Metazoa; phylum Chordata; order Ceratodontiformes; family Ceratodontidae; genus Neoceratodus; species Neoceratodus forsteri. The sequence goes on along the minus strand of CM028133.1, from coordinate 587,976,236 downwards.
AATGTACAAGCTGCATATATTTTGTCTTGGGGGCTTGTGCAAAGGTGTATAATCAACTTTGTAGGACATGACTATTCATAGTCTGTGCAAGTATGCATAATCTCACACGACCATTCATTTATCAAGACCCTAAAAATTTAAAATCACTGTTTACATCCTGATAAACAATAATCGCAGTTTTGTTGCCAGTAGTAATCAAAGAATAGTATGGTTTATAAAATGGGTAGGTATAAACCACAAAAATACAAAACCTTCATTTGACAAAATGCATCACCTGACCACTGATTAATACACCACCACTACATGTACCCTGCTGAACTATAGCCAATCTTAGAAACAAAAAAAGTCTTTGTATTTACAACAGGTGGATACCCCACCCCTAAAACTGACACAATATGTTTCCTGAAAATAGTTGAAACCTGTAATACATTTTCTGCAAATGATCTCATTATACTCCTTCCCAGGCCCCAGTAAGCAGATTAGTGAGTATCAAAACATGTCCCTGAAGAATGCTAACCAACCAATGTTTTATTTCAAAATTCTGTCGGTACAGAAAGTGGCAAAATATCTAAAGGAAATTAATCCAATTCCCAAAGTAGGCAATGATGGCATAGATGTCAATGGGTTGCTGAAAGTACTGCTGTACCTCTGTACAAACTGTAGAGTCTCTCTCTCTCTCTCTCTCTCTCTTGCACCAGCACTATGCCTTCTGCCTGGAAATAGGCTATTCTCTACTTTCAAATCTGGCGATCTATCTAATGTAAATAATTATCCACCAGGTGCTCTATTTTGTCCCTAGCAAAGGTCCTGAAAAGGAATATGTTTGTTCAATTTTTTTGTTCAAGGGAGCACTCTTACAGAAGCCCTGCATGGGTTGAAACCCAAACATCGTACTGTGACAGTCTTGGGGAGGTTCACACAAGATGTGCAGAACACCTTAGAGGAAGGGAAGATGCTTGCAGAAGTCTTTGTGGACTTCACCAAGGCCTTTGATATAGTTCATAATAGTTTATTGCTGGAAGTTGCTTAAGGTCCTGGGGTTTGACAGGTGTAAGTGAATGGTTTAGACATTATCTCGCCTCTCAACAACAGAAGGTATGAATAGGGGATAGTTATTCTTCATTCTTAACAAATGATTTGAGTGTTCTTAACAAATGATTTGGGTGGTCCCTTCTTTTCAGTCTGTTTTATAAATGCCCTTCCCGAAGCCTGTTCTCCTATAACCACAATTCTATACACTTATGATGCAGTTCTTTATTGTGAGGGTGAGGATTTAATGCATTTAAAAAACTGAGTTGCAAACAAGCTTTGACACCCGCCAATCTTGTCTCACTGACCATCATTTAACACTGAATTCTAAGAAAACAAAAACCATGGCCTTCAGAAATGCAAGGAAGAAAATTGATCAGTCAGATGATTTTGTTATAAATAAAGGAAACTGCAGTGGGTGGAGAAATGTTCATACTTAGGTGTAATCTTGGATTATTCTTTGTTTTACAAACCATATGTCAACCAGTTAACTAGAACCATTCACATGTGACTGGGTCTTCTGTATAGGTTGAATGCATCCTTTCTTTCAGAAACTCATAAGCTCCTATTAACGAGCTTTTTGTTATCAAATAGATTATGGCCTCCTTTGTTATGGCTCTGCCTCGAAGACAACACTATATAAAGTGGATATTCTCTTAAATAAAATAAAGCAGTTTGTTACATAACTTCCTAGAAGTACCCATGTCAACTACTAAATATTGGGTAGTTTATGGCTTTTTTTTTCTGGTTAAAGCTTACTCCAACTGTTGCCTGGGAATATCAGTGACCAGTTTCCTTTGGCCCAGCCTTCTGCAGTCACCCATTTCTCAAACAGACCACTTTTTCAATCATACATAGAAATATAGAAATTGCCAGCAGATAAGGAACCCTTGGCCCACCTAGTCTTCCCTATGTTCCCTACCTACTGTGCCACCGCAGACCCTACTCGAGCACCGGTCCCCCCCACCTTATTACTAAGGTCCCCTTGTGTCTGCCTCTTGCACACTTGAATCCTTTTACCATTTCAGCACCTACCACCTCCATTGAGAGACTGTTCCAGGCATCCACCACTCTTTCCATGAAGAAGTATTTCCTCACATCCCCTCTGAGTTCCCCCCTCCAGCTTCATGGCATAACCCCTTGTCCTCGAGCATCTTTTACAATGTAATATTCTACCCTTATGTATCTTATTAATACCCTTGAGGTATTTTAATGTTTCTATCATGTCCCTCCATCCCTCCTTTCCTCTAGGGCATACATATTCAATTCCTTAAGTTTTTCATCATAGGACTTTTGATGGACTCCCTGCACCATTTTGGTTGCCCTCCTCTGTACTGCCTCCACCCGATCCATGACCTTCTGGAGCATGTCCACAGCTGGAAACAGTACTCAAAGTAGGGCCTCACCAATTATCTATACAGGGGTAACATAACTTCCTTCTTTCTGCTGGTGATACCCCTCCCGATGCACCTGAGCATCCCTTTAGCTTTCTCAACTGCCTTATCTCACTGTTTTTATTTATTTTTATTTATTTATTGAATACAATCGAAATTAATACCTTTGAGTCAGAGACTCCTTTACAAAGGCTCCACATCATAGAAAACAATACAGAGCATACAGTGAACAGACATCACAGTATAAATAGCAGTGTGGGAAATATCACACCTTACAAATGATACATGGTAAATTACAACAAATGGATGTGGTACAGGATAATTACAACAGTCATAGACAATACAGTGCAGTGGCAAAATACAAAAAATACAGTAACTACAGGGGCAATCATACAATACAGTAGTTGTTGTAGAGAAGTATTTATGACTGAAATGTGCAAGCAGTGCAGTTCAGTGAGTGTCAGCTAGTCTGAGGCTCGGGTAAGACCAAAACCAGGGACAGGAACTCTAGAAGCAGGACCAAGTGGGTCCATTGTCATGGCAGTTTTAGGTCATGGGTAGGTCAGGTACAGTCACAGGTGGAGTCATGCAAGATATTGCTACAGAGAAGGGATTTGAACAGTCCTAGGGTAGGAGCCAGGAGGACTGGTATGGGCAGTGAGCTCAGACAATTGGGGGCGCAGTATCTGAAAGTTCTTTGTCCCATTGAGGTTTTACCGTGCAGAACCTGGTAGGGTGATTTCTCAGTGTGATGTGTGCATCTGGTGCTGTTAGAAGGGGGAGCAGCAACACAAGAGCAGGGGGCATGAGGCCAGTCATGATTTTCTTGGCAAGGAGACAGGTCTGGTACTTCAGGCAATCATCAAAATTAAGCCAGTTTGTACTGGAATACAGCATACAGGTGTGCGAAAACTGGTCACATCCTGTGGCCAGTCTACAGGCTTTATTCAGGGAAACCCTAATTTTGTTGAGGGAGTTGTTGTCGACAGCACCATAGAAGATAATCCCATAATCAATGAGTGACAGGATGGAGGAGGAGATGGCTAGCTGTATGGCTTCAGGGGGGAGACAGTGCTTGTAGCGGTTGAGCAGACCAATGCGCACATTTATAGCCATATTAAGTCAGCAGATATGTTCATGGAAGGTTAGCCCTGAGTCTAGAGTAACCCCTAAATATTTAAAGGTAGAAACTTGTTCCAGGGTCTCAATATGGGAATTATGGATGAGCAGGGGGTGGTTACTGAACTTGTTTTGGGCATGGGCAAACAGCATGGACTTTGTTTTTTTATAGTTTAGAACAAGCCTATGGTCAGTAAACCAGGATTTGGCCTCATTAAATGACCCTTGGAGGGCTACTTGGAGGGTGGTAGGGTTGGTGTGGGTGATGAATAAAACTGCATCGTCTGCGTATAGCAGGAGACTCCCAGAACAGGCCTTGGGCAGGGAGATAAGAAATAGAGTGTAAAGTAGGGGGCCAAGGATTGACCATTGGGGGACCCCAGATGTAACTCTGAGGGGGGATGATAAGGTATGCCCTAGTCTGACTCTCTGGGTTCTGTCAGACAGGTAGTTTGAGAACCAAGTGGTGGTATCCTGTGAGAAACCTATTTGGGTTAGTGAGGTTAGGAGAAGTGAGTGGTGGACAGTGTCCAATGCTTTGGAGAGATCTATATAGACAGCACCAGCAATCTGGCCTGCATCCAGGGTTGCATGGATAGCGTTGGTATATTCCAAAAGCACGGTTGAGGTGCTATGTTTTTTTCGGAAACCATGTTGTTTGGGGCAGAGGAGATTGTGTTGAGCAAGGTAGTATGTGACTAGGGTGGTGACTATCTTTTCAAGAACCTTGGAGAGAGGGGGTAGAATTGAAATGGGCCGATAATTACTAGGCAGGGTTCAGTCACCACTCTTCAGGAGAGGAGTGATGAGGGCAGTTTTCCACATGGAGGAGAATTGACCTAGGGCAAGGAAACGGTTTATCAGGGCAGTGAGGGGGTAGAGTTCTTCAGGAAGAGTGAGCCTTAGTATTTTAAGATCAAGATTGTCACTGCTGAACCAGAATTTGCTGTGTGCCTATAGCAGAAGGGGGGCAGCATCACGCTGGGAGATGACCTTGAAGCGGAAAAGGGATACTTGGGTAGGTGTCGATGTTATGGTGGGGGTGGGTGCAAAAAAGTTGGCAGGGAGCACACCACTGAGGTCTGAGAATGAGGAGTTCAGTGCATTAACTATTGTGTCAGGGTCCATGGAGATACCACCATTTACCAGTATCTGGGAGGGGGGGCATTAGAGATTTTGCCACTAAGATCTTTGAGGGAGTTCCAGAAATTGTGCCCCTTCCCCCAGGAGGTGGTGAAGGCTGCTGTATAGTAATCTGCCTTTGCCTGTCAGACCTGCCAGGTGCAGTGGTTCCTGGCCTCACAGTAGCATTGCCTGCCAGCGGGCCTCCCAGTCTCCAAGGCTATGTGCCAGAGATTGTCTCGATGCCCCATGAGGTCTAAAAGGGACTGGGACATCAAAGGGGTGTCAGCTCCTTTAATGACTCTTTTGCATTAGGGTGCAACAAGGTCACAGGTGGAATTGAAGGACTTGACAAAGTACTCCAGGGCTGAATCAGTATCAGGTGAGGCAGCAATGGGAGACCAGTCCCAGCTGATGAGGTGGTATTTCAAGAACTGTAGCTTGCCTGGCCTGAGTTTTCACTGAAAGCTAATTTTAGGAGGGGCCTTTGAAGCCAAGTAAGACCAGCACCTGAGTACTGGCTAGTGGTCACTCAGTGCATCAGGTAGCACGGAGACCTGGGTGAATTTGTGAGGGCGATTAGTAAGAATTAGGTCGATGAGGGTCGAGGTACCTGTTCTCAGGTTGTGTCGGGTGGTAGTGGGCATAAATCGAGATAGACTGAGGGTGGCTGCAGCATCCCTATATGGTGCGGCAGTGTCCACTAACCAAATGATGTTAAAATCACCCAGGGCAATAAATTCTGCCTTATCATTGCTACCTTCAGGTCAGGTCATCAGAGATGATTGCCTCAGGTCCCTTTCCTTTTTTGTAGTTGACAATATCTCCCTGCCTAATTGGTACATTGCCCCGGGTTTCAGTACCCAAGTGCCAGGCTTTGCACTTTTTGGCATTGAAACCAGTTGCCAAACCCTGACCAGTCATCTATTTTTCAGACCTTCCTCATCCCCCAGTGTGTCCACCCTGGTTGCAGATGTTTATGTTATCCGTGAACAGGCTTACTTTCCACTCCAGCACTCCTGCAATGTTGCTAATAAAGACATTGAAGAGGACCAGGCCTAATACTGATCCCTGTGTCACCCTGCTGGTCACTGTGCCTTCTTCAGAGTGAACCTCATTTACCACCACCCTCTGACTCCTGTTGCTTAGCCAAGTTCTTACCCATTTTACTACCTTAGGACCCACTCCTAGCCTACCCAGCTTGCTCGCCATATGTCAACCAGTTAACTAGAACCATTCACACAGGTCTTGGTCTTCTGTACAGGGTGAGTACAACCTTTATTCCATGAAATACCATTCAAGCATACTAATCAGGGACAGAGAGCTTTCATGTTTTTAGCCACATCCACTCCGAATGCATTGCATATGGATTTGTTTAACCATTCATTACTTTAAAATGTGTTTTAGAATCAATTAGCAAGTGAAACCTGCCAATGCTTTGTTTAATTACTAGGTCTGTTAATGTTTTTGTGTTGTTTGTTGTCATTTATGCTTTTTGTATCTTCTGTATTTTCCTCCCTGGCCATCCATGAAAACAGTTAAGCATCTGCACATGGGCTAACCAGGTCTTTTAATAAATAAAATCAATCAGTCAGTCAGTCAGTCAGTCAGTCAATCAATCAATCAATCAATCAACAAATAGTCAAGGCAAGCCAATTTTATTTCTATGGCACCCAAATCCAGAGGCTCTGGGTGCCTTACATAAACAAAAACATGAAAATACAGCACAAAAAATCATGCACAAAGTTAACAGCATTAGTATGTCTTGCCAGAACCATAAAAAACATTATAAAGATTTTTGTAACTGTTTTTTAAAAGTGTTGACCAAGGGGGTTCCTCTAATTTCTAGGGGCAGTGCATGCCACAGTCTTAGTGAGCAACCCAGAATGTATGATTCCCCCAAAGATTTTAATCATACTCTCTGGGTAGAGAGGAGACCCGCCTCAGAATACCACACAGAGCAGATAGGAGCATATAGGAACAGGAGATCTTTCATGTAACCCCGGCCCAGACCATGTAGGGCCTTGTAAGATAACAAGCACACCTTGTGTCTGAAAGACAGACTCAGATACCAAACTTGTCTCCTTACCAAGAAAGGCTCTTTAAATCTACTACCAACAGGGGCCAGAACCTACTAACCCTGTACATGAGCACTCGACAAACCAGAAGTTCCGCCAGTCAAATCTTCAGTGTTCCTAGATGCCACACTGCCTTGGCCCAACATGCATTCTGCTAACCCAGCCCCCCCTCTGGACCAATGCTCTACCTCCAGACATTACCAGTGCTGCAACTATTGGTTCGTGCAAACACAAACTTCCTCAGCACCTTACTACAACTGGCAACTGTGTCTGCTACCTCTAATTCACCTCTCTTAGCAGTACTCACCTACTAGCACTTAGTCTCACCACCAACAGTCCCAGTTGGTGCAACCCAAACTCAGCACTTCTGATCCCCACCCTACCTCCCACCTTGTGCACCACTGCCACACCTCTCCCAATACAGGGCCCACCTCACGTACTCCCCTCTCCCTCCCTCTGTCCTCTCCTATGTCTACTCCATCTGCTATCCTCTATGTGTCCACTACTAGTAGGGTGAATCTAAATTCCAGATGCTGGCATATTTGTATATTGCCTCAGCGGTTTCAATTTGTGTGTTACTGTAGTGTAACTGTCTGTACCAAATGTAAATTCCTCACCTGTTGTACCTTACTGCTTATTGTCAACTGATGTGAAACCTACAAAATGAGCATCTGCTCAATGGTGTAATCCAAGATCTTAATAAATAAATGCAATAAAAAATATATACTGTATATATATACACTGACTGTGAATTGAGCTGGCATGAGAATGCTACATGTAGGAAAGGAACTCTTTCTCTCCCCACCCCAAAGCGTAGTGATTTCAGGTAGTGGAAGGATTGTGAGTCAACTCTGAAATTATGATTTGGAAGGAGTCTGAAGTGCCCTTTTTTCCCCAAGTGACAGCAAGAGGTCTGCAGGGCTCTGCCCACTGCAGCCTTAACAATGAAAGAAACCCTCCAGGCACTCAACACTATCATAGCCCCTGGTGTGACAGTGCTCCAAATGTGGCTCGCACAAACACCATTCCTTTTTCACATTCCAAAACTGCTAGCACTGGATTGTAGCTAGCTAATCATGTTGTGCCCCACACAATAATTGTGCTGATATGTAGCAACCTACACTTATGACCACATCCTCCAACAGTGCCCTCTCACCTCCTATCTGCTTTTATAATCACAGAACCATCAAATCAGCAGTGTAATGAAGCTGAAAAAGAAGAAAGAACCTCCTGGGCACTAAGCCCTCTTACTACTGCTCCCGGTGTAGCCAAGCTTTGAATGTGGTTACAGCAAACAACTGCTCCCTTTTAATCTCCCAGGCTTGAAAAGGAGCTGTTGTTTGTATGAAATTAATGATTATATATAAATAGAATCACATATGAGGTACAGCTAAGGTTTACATCCAAATTACATCAAAGCTGAGACTATAACAGAATAAACTGCAGCTGATACCTTTTAAACACCTTTGCAGACTTGACATATTTGTGTTTCTAGGGAACTGAAGAATTCTCAACATTTGCTATGGAGTTTGTGTCCTGCTAAGCAGCAGGGACATGTTAAGGTGACATTTAGTTACTGAGGATAGTATAGTGAAAAGATCCAACAAACTGCCTGTGACCTTAAACAGACTTTTCTGGAAGACTTGCTCAGATAATTACTGACCTTCCCAAGCGGGCTCTGTTCACGGATCACTAACAACAAAATTGATATCCTCCGCATTAGAACAACAATACTCTCACTATACATCAGTTTTCACTGCAACTCCTCCCTCCTCCTTGACTGGGAGATTAATTAGCTTTGATCTGCATCCACGTCACAGAATGCCTTAGATCCAACTTTCCTAAACCATTCAAACTGTGCTTTTCCAATGTTCCCAGCATTAACAACAGTTACTGCACACAAAAAGAAACACTCTCCCCCAAACATCACTATGTTTCACATAAAAAATATTACCTCAAGGGTTGCTTATTTAAAATAAATTACCAGGACTTTTCTTGCAGAGGCACAGGAATGTCATGGATAACACTGCAACAGTAATACTTATGTAAATATTTGTGTGATTATATACCATTTCACTTCATGACATTTCACAATGGAAACCATAGAAACGGTTCATGTTTTTCTGCATTTATCTTGTCATTGACAAGTTTAAAATAAAAGTATGCTGCAAAAGGTACTTTAAAAGGGAATAAGCTTCAGAAAAAAAGGTATTTCATTAGTCAGGGGCACAGAAAAAAATAAAACCCATCATAACGTAGGAAACCAAAATGAAAGCAATGCAGAGTGTACCCACATACACTGAGGACAACAAGATGGCAGGAAAAATGATAGCAAGTATTCACAGCAAAATGGATTATAAGACAGAGAGCTATTTAAATCAGTAGATTTTGGGGAAATGATTTTAGATAGTGGCACCAGTGGTTAGCACAAAGGAAAACATTATTTTATACATTTTTCTTGTGATTGTATTTTAGTACTGAACTTAGATACACAGATAAGTCTTCAAAATGTCTAGCTTTCTTGTCACATCTGCCATAATAAAAACAGCTACCATTACAAAACCAAGCATCTTGGTGAGCTGTTTGCTACTAGCATTATATGTGAGCAGCCTGCTCTTTGGTACAGTTGGCATTGTCATTGTGCAGGGGAGGACCACTCTGGCACACTGCTGATCCAGGTTTGCACTCAAAGCCCAAGGCATTAGGAGTGGAGGCCAGCAGGCAAGGCTAGGAGTATCTACGAGGACTCTGCCCTCCTGGGTGGGGAGGCTCCCATGTCTCTTGAATGTAGAAATCCCAAGGGGAGGCATCTAGAGTGCCACTGTTGCTGTGGGTGACTATACAGTATTAAGCCTCCCCAGCAGTTGGGAGCAAGAGAAGAGCTGTAGGAAATTTAGAATTCCACATTAAAAATTGAAATTCCATTTTCTGAACAACTTTGTGGAATTTCATTGTGAATTCCAGGGAATTCTGTTAAGTAAATTGCAAAAGCAAACTGTGGATTTTTACTATGTACCATGATTTTCTTTACGAAATTCAAAAATGGGCTCTGCCAAAAAACTAGAAACTGCATAATGTTGCTGTGTTCTGCAGAAAATTCATATCAATTGATGAAATTCAGAATTTTGCATGATTTGCTGAAGTGGATAAAGTTGATTCCACCTTAGAACAAGTTCTCACAGAAGCAAATGTTGCAGTTTTACACACCACTATGCCTAGTCAATAAGGGTTGTGTGCTGGTATCAGAAGCAAGAATAAAATCCTTAACACTAGATGCATGATTCCACTGTCATGGGTGAGCGATGCCCACTGGGGAATTTAGAAACACTGCCAACTCATCCCTGCCAGCTGGACGTACACTTAATCCCACATGTGGTCTCAGCAACACATCCTGAGAGAGAACTTTCTTGGATCAAGCTAAGGGAATGGTTGGACACGGACTTGGAAGGTCTGGCAAGGCAGGGGCTGTTAGGCACTATGGAAACTCATACCAGGAACCAGATCACACAGCAGAATGGATGAGTATAAGCATGCCAATATGCAAGGAACTAAAGAATGAATTAAAAAAAAGAACTACAGTAATTGCTAGCACCGTGCATATAGGTACATCCACTGTATGAATTGGGTATACATACACAACAAGAAACCTCATGGGAATATATTTTTAAAAACTGCTGGTGGTGACAATATTAATTAACTTTATTAATTAATTGCAAAACTAGAAATAAATATTGCTTTAAAGCAACAGTGCAATGAAACAGGGCCAAACATTTTCAAGCTCCATCAAAATTTGAGTATATTATTAATGTTTTAGTTTTTTTTTCCTGAAGAAACAAAGATGGCCCCCATATTTGGCATAGAAATAGCATTGTAGACCTAGTAAGAGTTAGGATCAAGAAAATAAAAAAAAAATATGAAGTGCAGCAGATATGGTACCTAGGAACATAGGTTTGACAAGTATGGGTAATACTTTTGTAGTATATGGTTTGGGCTTATTCTCCACAGAAAACAGTGTCTTTCAAAAACTTATTGTAAGACAGTTCGAAGGTCAAAAAAGTTGACTGTACTATCGTTCTGACATCACATCAATAGTACAACAACTTTTCAGCCTTGAACTTCTATCTGATTGGATGAAACAACACTGATTCAAAAACTACACAGTAAAATGGTGGTGGTGCTTAGCGAGCAAACTAGTGAGCAGTTCATTGCCATAGTTTGGACACGGAATGCCATGGTCAGTTTCTTGTGTCCTAACTACCAATTTGCAGGTTTTCTTCTTTTTTTGTTAATTACTGGTGCAGTTAAGGGGTCGGAGCAGAGCAGGACTGCAGCAAGGAGAAGTGCATCTTCTGAGACAGGACTGCATCGAGAAGGACCCAAATCTTATAGGATGGGAGTGGAGAGAGGGGAAATAATGTGAGAACTGATGCAAAAGCATGAACACAAAGTATGAACCTTGTGAAAATAAACTTTACACATTTCGGGGAACCATGTACTATATATTTTTTTTTTTTTTTAGTTTTTGTTGACCGGGTAAGTGCACTAGACAAATCCTGCCTATTTTCAGGCACGACCCGGGGAAGGGGGATACAGATGAATGCCAACTGACCTTGAACCAGATTAAGTCATTAATATATAAAACAGTGGATGGGTGACCATCTACAGCTAAGGCTGTTTCCATCTCGGGAGCTGATGATGTCATAGAAACCTCTCGAGCTTCGATCTCGAGGTCTCTATGATGTCATCAACACACTCAATGAAAACACAGCCCAGTTGTAGATGGTCACCCATCCACTGTTCTATATATTAACTGTAGTGAAACTAGCTTTTTTGGAAAACATTTTTCATTGAACTGCTGCTTTAAATATGTTCCATCTGAGACAACTAAATGTACAGTGTTGAGAAGCCTAAGAGTGTCAGGAAGACATTGCTGCTTAAACGCTATATGGTGAAGTTGTTTGCTGACTAACAACTGCCACTTAGAGACGCAACAAAGTTTTAGTTTGCCTGCGCAATTAGCAAGATATCTTGGAAATTTGCACTTCACAAATTTCGCAGTAGCCACACTGTCTTTGCCATGCAAATTACTTTTTTTAACACTTAAACTGTAATGAAAACCTCACTCCTCTCATTGTTCTGTAATGCCACCCCCACCTCTCATGAATGTCCTAGTTATATACCCCCCTTCCATCCTCCACTGGCACCCTCCTGCCTCCTCCCCCACCCCAGTGATTTTCAAAGTAAAGCAGAGACAAGAGTGACATATAACATTTTCAAGCTCAATACCCATCCCCCAACCACATGCAAAACACCTCCCTCCACCTCCCCCAACCCAAGTCTCACCACCAGATCAAATGAATCATAAGACCACATACCTAACCCCTCTTTTGCCCCCACCAGCTTCCTCCTCCCATCAGCACCCAGAAAAAAATGTGACCTGTAATACTGTAAATGGTGATGTCTTTACTCCTAGTAAAATCTGACTGATGGAATTTTCAGCCAGTCACGATTTACTAGAAGCAAAGATGTCACCATTCAATCATGCACCAGAGCAACCACTACCTAGATTGACACTGAAAAAGCAGACACTCTGCAGCGGGGGCTATTTTCATTACTACTGGTCATATTTTTTCTGGGTGCTGGTGGGGGAAGAGGGTGGGGACCAGAAAAGGTGCTTGTGTGGGGGTCTTAGACAAACTTGTCCTGGTGGTGGAACTCAGCTGGAGGAGGCGGGGGAATGTATTTGATGTTTGGGTGGGGGGTAGAGTATTGAACTTATATAACTTATATAACTTATCTGCTAACAATTTCTGATTATTTAAAAATAATGTTGATGTGACAACTTATTGCGTTTCTGCCACTACTGTCTCTGCTCTGTGCTCACTGAGATATGGCATTCCATGAGAAACACAATATGTCATTGTAGTCTCAGCACAGCTTTCCTCCTGCTAAAAACAGATAAATTAAACACTGTTGTACATAAAATGAATTAGTCGTAATACATGTATAGGTTATATTTTAAAACTGAAACCTTTTCATAAAGGGCTGGGGTAGGAATAATTAGTGAGTAAGGGCTAAAATAACTATTTAAGTACTGTGAGCCTGAGGGACTGGGAAAGGAACAGCAATAAAAAAAGTCATGTTGTCATAATCCCATGAGAAGTCTTATTAACTTTTTTTTTATTTAAACACATTTTTATTGCTAGTACATGCTCCCTGTAAATTAAAATACTCAATATATTACATTTTTAAGAATCTTTAAATAACTTCGTGGCAGAGAGAACATGACTTCTTTTAAATTACTTTTTACGCTCTATAGTTGTCCAGTATTCCCCCTTCATCTAGTACCCCCAGCCTTGTCAAACACCTTCATCAGAACATAACAGCAACATCAGGTCCCCATGGCTCAGCCCTTATGGCAGGATCACTGGGGATTCTATATTCCCCTTCCAGTGTCCACATCTGATTGAGGCGGGGACCTGGTCAGTAGTGTAGGGCCTGCAGAGTGCTAGACATCTTGTTCTGGCAAGGTCTTTTTTTCCGGTTTTCCAATCCTTACTTGCTAGGATATTGGTGGACAGGTGCTCTTGCACACATGCAAGTGTGCGCTGCTGCCTGATGCCAACTAGCATCCCACCTGCCTGTGGCACTCCTGCTGGCAGTTCCATCCTGTTACCAGGTAGGACTGTTGTGGCGGCATGCTGCAGCACCACTTTCCAGACAAGGACATCATCCCATGAGATGTGCAGTCCTCCTACTCAGGCCAGTCCCAAATGCCCTTGGCTCATTCCTGAACCTGGGTTGCCAGCATCACAAGTGATGGTGCTACCACTGCTCTTATGTGCTGGTTGAATTCTGCTCCACATTAGTGATATTTATCTTGCAGGTTTCAAACCTCAAAGCCTGACTATGAAGTTCTTCAGGATTGTATTTGTAAGTGTGTGGTGGGGGAGACGGTGAACACACCTTTTCATATAAACATTGCAAGAATTTTCTCTTTTCACCACATAAGAATGATGTTATTTAAACATACATGTGATAGACATAAGGGAATCCTGGGGGGTGGGGTAGGAGGGGGAGCAGCTGGTGACCAAGTAGGGTCAGCAGCAGTTAATTAAAGGTAGGGTATACGGGCAGACTGGATGAGCCTGGCGGTCCTTATCTGCAGTCAGTTTCTATGTTTCGATGTCAGAGTGCCCTGATTGGAGGAACTACATGGTGTCAGCTATGATGACTTGTATTTTTAGAGATGTTCTTTGTCCTTCAGCAGATAGAATGTGTCCCCTTTACAAGTGGATGAGTGGACACATTCTATATGTTGATAGAGAACGTGTCCACTCATACAAGTAGAGTGGACAGATTCTTTGTCTTTCAGCATATAGTGCTTGTGACTCTACTTTTTCTATAACAGTTATCACAACTGGTATTACAGGTCTCCTCTGTTGATCCAGGTCTTGGTGTTTAGTTATCGAGGTTCTGAAAAAGTTCTAGTGCTATTCCTATCTTTCACTGAGTTTCGGCACTGGCACTAATAACTGTACAGTTGGTTTTGGAGTGGCATTACTGTACTGAATACCTGGGGAACACTGTTTCAGTAGTTGCTGCGTCAACTGAGGGTGAGGGTTCTGGCACAATCACATTGCAAGCAAGAGGGAAGTTATGCGAGCATTAAGCCACTCGAAAGGAGGCATTTGCAAGGAATTAATACATGGTTGGGGGGGTTGGAGCACGAGGCCAAAGGCTGAGTGCTCCAACCACCCAACCATGCATTAATTCCTTGTAAATGCCTCCTTTCGAGTGGCTTAATGCGCTTGTAACATGGCTTTTATGGTCACTGTCACTGTTAGATTTACTTTCACTAATTATGCTATAAAAATGACTGCAACAATATATTTAGTTTTCATGGTTTTATATCAATATCCCTCTCTTTCAGAACCAGTTAGTTAGTTCTGGCAACCAGTATTATTAATATACCTATGCAGTGTCTCTTGATGTATTGAACATATGCTGGTTTCGCTGGTTACACTCTGTATTACATCAATAATTGTTTTACTCTTATTTTCAAACGGTGCATTTCTTTACACTTCTCTCATTCAAAATTATTTCACATTTCCCATCCACTGTTGCATTGATGGTTCATTTACATAACACTGAACGGCTATTATTGAAAAAACAGGCTGGAATACACAAATTATTCTACACAACTTATTGCACTGCTACAATTGATGTGACAAATGACACACAGTTTTACATTTTCAGACTTGCTTTCAGATGACAACTACGCATTTGTACTGCTATATTGCCAAATGCAAGTTATTAGCTGCAACTCACTTACTAGGTGATCCCCGATACTGCTACTCATTTTTTTTTTTGCTGTTCATGCTGAGATTACACAGTTGAAAGTGATTGCTCACTTACATTTTTTAAGCAGATATACTGTACAAGTGTTACTCACTGCAGGGCTCAGATCTGATTTCACTGTTCCCTGATCTCTTTGAGAAAATGGACAAACTGTTGGTGCAACCTACACTATCCCTTGGGTGGAAGAGTGGGAGACACAGCGAGTTTGGACTTAGCGGTTCCTTCTGCCGGTATACAATGTGGCCGTGCATATCTAAGGAATTAATGCACGGCTCTGTTATCGTCATGTGATCTGTTTCAACCACTTACTTTTCAGTATTTGTAGAGTACTAGTAATGCCATGTTACAAACCCCTTTTCTGTATTTTTCACTTTTGTCAAGCTGATAACTACTGCCCTTCCTGTTGTAAACAATTTTGGTGTTATCTATGAGAAAACAAAATAGTGCTAAAAAACCTATATGGTTGTTATGTAATGTTTGGACGTACACGCTTCATGTCTAGTAGCTACTGTTCGCCTGCTACTCCCCAGTTACGTACCTGACTCAGATGAGTCCAGATTCGCACAGCCCCTGAGACTTAGGTAAGCAGATAAAATGTTAAAGCAGGGATTCATTTAACTCTAAAAATTGATTAGCGGTTTGCTCATAAAAGTGTTAAATCGTGACAATGCATAGCTCTTGC
This sequence comes from Neoceratodus forsteri, assembly GCA_016271365.2. Classification (NCBI taxonomy): domain Eukaryota; kingdom Metazoa; phylum Chordata; order Ceratodontiformes; family Ceratodontidae; genus Neoceratodus; species Neoceratodus forsteri. The sequence continues at coordinate 587,960,451 of CM028133.1, read as the reverse complement.
CTCACTGTGTTTAACAAACACAGCACTTCTAGAAATCTATATAAATACTTTCTGTACAGTCAGTATAGTCCCAAGAAAAAAACTACTAATCAATTATTTAAAACCATGTAATGTTTAACTGATTAATGGGATTAGTTTGGGCTGATTTTACCTTCCTCTGTTATGGTTTATCTAACTGAAAAGTTTGGAAACCAAATACAGTATGCAAAGGCAGTCATGTCATAGAATGAACTATGCAGTTGCCAAGTGCTACATGCATGGAGGAGGCCCCAAGAAGCGCTAGCTGTCTAATTGACCTCACCACTTCTAAGTTTTCAGTGTCTTTGTTCAGTTTTATGAAAAATAAAATTCATACGTTGTTGAATTACTGTACCTCATACCTTAGAAATTACATTCCAATTCTGGGAGTTGACAAGAGCTACTCTAGCTAGCAACATCTTATTAAATGGAACATGAAGCTTATCTAACTACCTGTAAATACTTGTTCCAAGAATGTTGCCAGCCACTAGTAGACTTTAAGATGTGCTTTTTGGGACTGGACACACAAAATCACTAACTTAACAGTGTGAAAAGAATTTCAGTCACATCAAAAAAAGGGGAAACAATGAAATCTTCCTTCTCATTGACTTGACTGATTTTCCAAGCAAGAATCCCAATCAGGGATAGTGAGACAAGTGGAAATGGTGTTATGACTGCTGTCGGAGCCAACCACCCTCCTTGTTGCAAACCACAGCACTGCTGAGCTCATCCTTTTCAAAGGTGTTGGATCAACAGAAAAGACAAATTCCTCTTTATGCAAACTTTTTCTTGCAATGCAAAGATCTGGTGTTCAATAGGAGAACACTGTGAGGCAGTTGGAGACTGTCAAGAAAGGGATTGTTCAATCCAAATTGGACAATGGGAAAAACAGAAATAAAGTTATCTTATTAGATTTCTTAATGTCTTTATTGAGACAAGATAACATCTCTGTTAGTTGAAAATTGGAGGCCTTACCTAATAATACAAGGTTTAATGACTTACATTTAGTTGGTGGTGCAGCCAAGTTTGATCATATGTTTGTTTCTACTTTGGTCATGTTGGCCTTCTGAAGATTGTTGCCACCTGGACCCCCCTGCCACTCTGTGCCCACTGCTCACAATCAATAAAGCCCATCCTCCCATGACCAGGGAAGACTCTGCTGACCTCTGCTGAGGGGCTGCCATACCTGATCATCGCCAGCCATCAGCCTCCTCATCCCATCTCCTGGTCCCCCTTCCAGGGTCTCCTAACTCTTCTATCTGGTAAACAGGATCACTCCACAAAGACTGCCAAGAGCCAATCCAATCTACTGGAGCCTCCACCAATCAGAAGGCTCCCTGGTCAGCTTGTCACAGCAATCAGGTGTTTTGGGGAAAGAGTCTAGACACGTTAAAGGGCCTTCCCTCTGCTGCTACTGCCACTGCCAAAGAGCACTGCCACTGGGACTGCGTGCTTTTGCTGCCCCATGGCTACTGCTCCCAATTACCAACACCCACCCTCCTGTGGCCAGGGAAGATGTCACTGACCCCTGTCAAGGAGTTGCCACACTTGATCCCAGTCAGTCACCAGCCTCCTCTTCCCATCTCCGTGTATTCCTTCCTGGGTCTCCTAGCTCCTGGTTTCAGTGAATCAGTTTGCTCCACAAAAATTGCCACTGGCTAATCCTAGCTACTAGAGCTTCCACCAATCAGGAGATTCCCTGCTCAGTTCAGTGCACCAATTGGGTTTGTGGGGAAAAGGGCCAGGACACTCTAATGGGCCACCTGTCTGCTGAATCTGCTGCTGCCAAAGATCACTGTCACCCAGACCCTCTGCTCCTGCTGCTTCATGGACACTACTCCCCATCAATGATGCCCATCTTCTGAATCCAGGAAAGACCCCATTGACTTCTATGGAGGGACTGACACACTTGATTGCTGCCAGCCACCAGCATCCTCTTCTTGCCTCCTGGTCTCCCCTATTGGGTCTCCTAGCTCTTGGATCCGGCCAATCAGGTCACTTCACAAAGACTGCCACCAGATAACCCTGTGTACTGCAGCCTACACCAATCAGGAGGGTTTCTGGTCAGTTCAGTGCACTAATCATGTGTGTAGAGGAAGAGCCAAGACACTTTAAAGGGTGCTTCTCCCACATGGGTTAACATGCATGGGTTCAGCATGAGTGTGACAGCTAAAGTGGAGGGTCTGAATCTGCTGGAGTCAGCCAGAACAGACAGAACTAGGGTAACCCATGCTGCTGAACCAAATCTTAGTGGTACTCTAAGTACTATGACATTTACTCTGTGACTGAACTGACCCATTGTAGGTCCACTGATAGGGAGCAGGATCATGTGGATTACATTATAATGTATTTATAAATGGTTGATACCTTTACCCTACAGTTGCCCCTATCTAGGTGGCCACTACCTTCTGGTTTTGAACTACTGCTGTTATAGGTTTTCTGCAGCTGCCCCAGTCTGGATGGCCACTACCTCCAGGCATTATTCTACTGCTGTTACAGGTTCCCTGCAGCTGCCCCTATCTGGGTGGCCACTACCTCCTGGTTTAAATCTGCTGCTGTTAAATGTTCCCTGCTACTTCACCTGTCTTGGTGACCACTACCTCCTGGTGTTAAACAACTGCTGGTACATGAACCAGGCAGCTGCCGCTTGCTGGGTAGCCACCAGCTGTGGGTATTAAATTACTATTGTTTCATGTACCTAAGGCTGTCCCCCCTTGTGGTGACAACTTACTCTTGGTTTTAAACTACATCTCAGTGTAATATTGCCTACACTTTTACATCAATGTCATTTAAGTGCCTATTACCTTACGCTGTCCACTTCCCATACTGGTGACATTTTAATCAACAATTGAGATAAATAATTGGAGGTGCTGCTTCACACAACCCCCATGCCCTACCTCACTGAGCAGTGCTGTGAGTCTCAATAATTCAGCACTTGCCAACCCCTGATTACCAGTGGGTGGGGCCTACTAGCTAGATATAATGCACAGTATACTTTTTTCTTTTACTTATTATGATTTTTTATGCCCCTTTATCACCCAGCCTTCCCCCTTCTGCCCCCTCTTCCCTCAGCCCATTCATCCCACCGTCCTTGAGACATAGTAGACTAGACCGTTGCAGTGCTGTATGGCTTGTCCCCTGTGGCAGGGCCCCAGTGCCCCCATCTTAACTTCGGAGGACCTCTAACTTGATGGCAGGTTGGTGGGCCCAGTAGGCAGATGCTGGGCCTTCAAAGAGAGGCAGCACCACCATGCAGTCTGGGGAATATTCCATTTTCATCCCCAACCCACGATGTCGGTGGCGTTACAGGCACATGTGCATCCATGTGCCCACATGCTAATGCTGACCTTCCCGATCCTAGCTTCAGTGCTCCCCCACCACCTGTGGCTACCCAGGCAGCAGCATGGCACTTGTGGTACATTACCCCCTGCATCCCTGGAGGTGGAGAGCATCTGAAGGACTCTTGATCCACCTCCCCCAGCCAACCCTCTGACACTCAGAGATCATTCCCGAACCGAGGTTGTTGGCACTGCAAGTGGTAGCTCTACCTCTGCACCAGTGAGCCAGCATGAGACTGTGTATACCTTATTAACCCTGCTCACCTAGCTCTGCTTTATCCTGATTGACACTGATCATAGTACTACACCTGAGACCCCACAAGATGACCTAAGTCTGACCATGAGCATATCCTCATTGGGTAAAGGTACTATCATTTTCCAACCTGTAGACCTCCTAACTATAGGGGAGGCTGGCTTGCCCACATTCATGCAAGACCCCTACCACCTGTGATTGTTCACTGAGCATTTAGAGCACTGGGAAGGCTGCTCTAACTTGGTCAACACTAAAACTACTGTACTTGTCTTAGGGACACTGTTTATCAAAGGTCCTCCATTAAAAGGTTACAGAGCCACCCCAGACACAAACAATTGGTCCATCTCCTACTTCTCCCATATGGATCCATCCACCCTCACTCTGGGACCCAGCTCCCCAAGATTGGTGCATCTGAATAGTCAGAACATTATTGCAAAGAAAAAGTATGGGTCAAAGACATTAAGTTTGATGTAGTCACCTTGTCCAAAACCAGGCTCATAAACAAAGTCACAGATTATGAACTATAATCTGCAGGCTACTCAATATTTTGAAGAGACAGGCTGAAGAGAAGGGGTGGGGGCTCATTTCCAGGCTACTTAATATTTTGAAGAGACAGGTTGAAGAGAAAGAGTGAGGGTTCACTATTCCAAATCTCGAAACATGTGAAGGATACCAAGTCACCTCCTTGCAAACCACTGGCCCTTATGATTTCTTTTCACTAGGCATTTGTTTGGCCAGGAGACAATCCTTACAGTCAGCACTGTTTACATCCCCTTAGGCCTTGCTGCTGAGGACCTGACTGCAATCTCTGCACTTAGCCAAGCACTGCCAAAGAGCAGAGAATGGCTCCTACTAGGAGCCTTTAATATAAATTGGGCCACCATCCAAGCTGACGATGAAAAGGAACTCTTTTTGAACCTAGACTTCAGCATCACCAGGATTAACTATAAATCGAGTTATGAATCTATACTAGACTGGATCATAACGTCAAACCTCTCAAATATCAGTAAATCTGGAGTTCTCCCGGACTCAATTAGTGATCATTGTCCAGTTTTTCGTGAGTGGTCCACTGGATTGCTACAGACCTAACCTCACTATATCAGTTCCAGATGGCTTGGCGACACAAATCTGGAGGCTCTTAACTGTGCTTTACACTCCAGCAACTGGTCTTGCCTTGAAAATATAATTGATATAAACGCTGCCTACAATAGCTTTTGCCAAAATTTCATTAGTATCTATAATCACTTCTACCCCTTGAGATGACACAGAATATGGAGTAACAAACAGGACTATGTCTTCAGGGAGTTTCTTGGGCTTTTCAAAGTCAGAGACAAAAAGTGGTCCCCGTATTAAAAAAAAAAGAAAAAAACAAGGTCCCCATTCATCTGCAAGAATATAAATCCATCCACAACAACTGTAAGTTGGCAGTACGGAAAGTTAAAATAATCCACATAAAATTCTGCCTGACCTCTAATCAGGGAGACCTGAAAACACTGTGGACCAATATCAACAACCTAATTGGTAGGTCCAAGACTGACCAATCCTTGGCCATTGAAAGTAAGACAGGGTAACATGTGACTCTAAGGCCATTGCCACTCTGTCCACTCTGACTTCTTCGGTGACCTCAACAAGTATAGAAAGTTCTCTCCAGGCCTCCCCCCCCCCGCCTTGCAGCAATCTCCAGGTACTTCAACCAGCAGCTCCTCTCCTAAATTCTATCAGCAACTCCTCTCCTAAATTCTGTTTCAAATACCTGATGAGCAGGTGATCAAATGCTTGAGCCACTCCAACCCTAAACATGTGCATAGTCCAGATCTAAACCTGTGAATGGTCATTATAGGACTGACTATCGTTTAGTCAAATTAGCCAGTAAGGCTCTAGCTCATCCCATCTCCAAAACTGTTAACTTTCCCTTCTGTATTGGTGCTTTCCCAAGAGTGTGGAAGATGACCACAATTATTCCTATTCACTAGTCTGGTCCAAGACATCTAGGGCCGGATTTTTAAAGGGATATGAATGCCGTAATGTGCTGGTGGCAAAGGGTGCCAACAGATCTTGCACCTTACGGCAAAGGATGTGGTGGTCCAGATTCAGAAATGCAGTTTACATCCAAATCAAGACCCGCTGCGGCTTACCGGCAATGCACCCCCCCTTGTGACATGGATGTGGGTGCTACATGTCACAAGGGGGCTTGCACCATGGCAGGGCTGCAACTTCCCCTTTCTTGGGATTCAAGATGTCCTGCTGTGGCGACAGCAAAGGGCATCAGATACACCAGTAATGAGCTGGTCTAAGACCCTTTCACCATGGGAAGATGCTGTTGCCATGAACTAAGGGGGACCCTGCCATATGAGGGTGGCATGGGCTGAGGGTACAAAAGTAGGGGTGGGGAAGGGGTGAGCATACATACTGGAATGGTTGCACCCAGTGGGGGTGCTGCTCCATGCCAACTACCACAATTGGCACAGAACAGGGGAGGGGGTAGCAAGACACACAGTGCCATGGCCCTAGGTAGGCATGCTGCCCCCCACACCCTACATTCCTGCCACGTGTGTGCCCCCATCCCCCACCCATCCAGCACCTCTGCTGATATGCCAAGTGGAGGGGGAAGATGGATCCCTGTGGCAGGCCCCATAGGTGCGGCCACTGCTTTGGCGCAATTCAGCCAATATGGCAACACCTCGCTGCAGCCCTAGATAACTGCATATTTATATTGATCTAGGCACCCTTTGAAAATCCAGCCCCTAATCTCCAACTACTGTCCAATCTCCCCTTCTGGCTCCCCTGTTAAAAGTTTTCAAAAGAGTAATCTTCTACCAGACTTTTGAGTACATCCTGCAAAATGGTCTGTTGGCCAACACCCAACATGGTCTTTGCCCTCAAAACAACACAGAGACTGCTTTGGTGAGGTTCCCGGATTTTGTTCTCTGATCATTAGATTCTGGAACTTTTGTAGCCTCAGTATTCATTGACCTCACCAAAGCATTTGATACTGTTGACCATGAACTATTGATCCTGGCTATATAATCTCTCAGTTTTACTCTAGATGTCACCAGCTGGTACAAAAACTATCTGACTGATTGGATCCACAGGACCACAATTCACAACTATCTCTGACTTTTGTCAAATCTGCTGCATGGTCCCCTAGGGATCTACTTTCCTCTATGTGTTTTAATTCACTGTCTAATACCTGCCCATTAACAGAACCATCCTTTATGCTGATGATAAGTCACCTTTAGCACAGGCAAAGACCTGACAACCTTAAACAAAACCACGCAACAGGACTTTGACCTACTCCAGGATTGATTTGTCAAGCAGAAGATGGCTCTCAGTAACAAAAAATGAAATCTATGGTATTCTCGGCAGTACATAATAAATCTACAAGTGCCTCCCTCCAACTTTTTGATTTGGATGGTACTAAGATGGAGCTTGTCTCAGAATTTAAATACCTGCAGTAGGTCTGTATTTGGTCAGCTCCTTAAATTTCTATGCCCATGTAAACAATCTGGTAAAATCTGTACATACAGTATGTGACTGGATTCACCTTACCAAGTTAAAAGGTTCCTAGTTATGTATACAAAGAGACTGTTGTCCAAAGCCTCCTGTTCTCTTTAATCGACTATGGGTTCCCTTGTATGTGTGGCTACTCCTGCCAAGGTCCTCTCTAAATTATACACTGTCTACAAAAGTGTTTGTTCTTTCCTTACTGGCCTGCCCTGTTGCACCCACCACTGCCATCTGTATACTGATGCTTCCTGCCATCCCTGGAGGATCACTTGATCCATAGGTTGGTAGTGTTCATCCACAAGGTGGCACTCAGGAAAGTTCCCTTATGTGCATCTGAGCTTTTTCAATGTTTATCCAATCCACTGGGAGCATGTTCCCAGTCCAAATTTACATTCAAGTTTCCCTTCAGGGAAACAACCACCAGATAAAAGGCTTGGACCTACAGGGCTATTGGCCCTTAAAACCTCTTACACACTTTCCTCACAGATGCCGGTAATATTCTTACCTTCAGCTCTAGGCTATGCCAATTGGTGACAGACAGTTCACACTGCAATTGTTTCTAATCATCTTAATTTTGCTCTACTCAATTGTTTTTTTGTCTACTTTGGTACTCAGTATTTATTTTGAATTATGTCTGTTATGTACCCTGTACTTTTATATATAACTGGTGTATAATTGGCCATTTGAGAAAAAGGGGCTCTGCCACTCATCTTACTGTCCAGTTTAAAAAATAAATATGAAACAAAATGAAATGTTTCCATGTGAATTTCCCTACAGAGAATAGTGAACCAATTGCAAATACCTTTCATGTGCTTCTAACACATGTTACTATACTGGTTAGCATTGTGTTCTTATCTGATGGAAAGAAATGTTACTAAAATAGCTATAAACTGTGATGATGTAATCTATAAAAGGTGTAAAATATATGAATACCTCTATGTATTACATTGATGGAACGTTTCCCCAAGAAGTGCTTAGCAGTTATTTCCCTGTGTACCCTTTCCTTGTGTATGCTGTAGTGCTCCAAACTAACAGTCAACAGTAACCATCCAAATGTATTACATAAATGCTAGTCAACTGTGGTGTACAAGGAAATATACCTTCAAGGAGAGCTCAGGAGGTAATTATCACCACTTGGTCATTGGGCTTTTGGCTGATTACTTCATGACCTCCCCTTGCTGGTATATTTCCTTGTACACCAGCTTTGCCTATAATTATTTTATATCTACCATATGTTCCCTTATGCAAATATAGAGTAAAAGATTTCTCCAGCTTTGAACAGAAATGATGAAATTTGGCATATATTGGTTACTGTTGCTTAATTACTCATTGTTTATCTTGACCTCTAATACTCAATTGACCTCTACTACTCAATCACCCAAAGATGGAATTCTTTTTAATATATGCAAAAGAGTATAATATCTTGATAAGCTCCCCTTCTCAGTTTCTCCAACAATCTCCAATTATATCAATGCATACGCAGCACCAGAGCTACAAATAAAATGAAGTGTAAATAAAAATGTAATAGCATGAATATGGAAGAGAGATTAATAGCTTACTATGCTCCAAAATAGTTTAACAATGTACAGTAGATTCCATTTATATGCCTTTCAGAAATAAGCCTTTTTTGGTTACATGCCTTAGAATCCCATGTCCCGATGCCCAGCCAAAGATGTTAATGTTATTTATTCCTGTTATATGATCATTTTCCACTTATATGCCTGTTTCTGTGAACTCTTTGGCATATCTGATTACCAGACAACACCCAGGAACACCACCCCTGTTTCAGCAAGACTCCAGAGACCCAAAACCCTAATGTATTCTCATTTGACTACTTTGTGCTCTTTGCAGTCTTTGACCCTAATATCTGCATTAACATAGTTTTGTGTATATGTGTATGTAAATATATATGTATATATAGTATATACACAGTATATACTGTATATATATATATATATATATATTCTTTGCAAAAAACTTCATTAATGCATCAGCTAGGGTTGTTTCCATAGCGACAAAAGTGTGGAAATTCAATGTTAAGGTTACCACCCCATCCTCAAAACCCTAACTCCGCATTCCCTCCATCCACACCCTCCAACACACACACACACACACACACACACACATATGCAAGCAGGGGGAAGGGCCAAGGCAACACAACCAATCAGAGACAACCAGTATCAGGTAACAGAAGTAACATGGAACTCTCTAAACATACTACAAGACACATCCATCATCATGGTCCACCAACTGTATGAGTTCTGCTGCCATTCAAGTGCCTTGGGGAGTACACACGCATGCTGATCAACCATGGGAGATGGTCCACAGTAAGCATTTTTCTGTTACAAACATCAATAATAAGATTTAAGCAAATGCTTATATATAATTTGTTAAATGATGAAAGACACAGTGTGTTATCTATAGATAGCTATATTGGAAATAAGAGTTTGGATAACCGTAGCAACAGTCATTGGATGTTTGCCTATTTGTTTCTGCTAGACTGAGTCAGTCCTAATAACAAATGGTAACAGTAATAAAAGTAATGTTTTGTAGTATAGTTTACAAGGAACATGTGACAGCAACAGTTGTAATATCCAAAACTAATCATAACATGCTGCTAATGAGTATTTTCAGGTAATGCAACAGTATAACAACATGTAATGGTGCTACTTTCATACCTGAGCAGTATCTGAAAAGTACTATGTATGTGTCAGCTCTATCTGTCCTGCTGCCACATGCCTATGTGGTAGCAGCGATACCTGCAGTGAGCCAATTATTGAATTATGACACCTAAAAATCAATATTTAGAAAATTTGTAGAGACTAACTTTCACTGTATGAAAAATATATGCCAGCTATAATGTGTCATAATACTGTGCTGTTCCTTACATCCTTTCCAAGTGGCCCTGTTTCTTGGATGTTTTATGCCATTTCTTAATTTCATTTTGTTTATTTACTGGGGTGACACACTGAGCCAAAGGCCCTTTCTTTTAAGTGCATCCATGAGCCACAGCACAAAGAAACCAGAGTTGGTAACACAATTTGCAATTACAAATGTATGCAATGCAATAAATTACATCTAGCAATATGCGGGAAATACTTTAAGATGAGAGCACACAATGATGCTGCAGGCTACAAACATTTATAACATAAATTGGTAAGTAAAAGCTTATTCAACTGCTGCTTAAAGATCAGATGCATCTTTGTAATGTGGACAGTCAAGAGCAATTCCTTCCAACATTTGTCAGCTTGAAAGGAAAAAGGCAAGCTAGCCTATGTTAATATCTTAGCTATTATAACTAAACATCTACATTTTTCAGTTTCATCTTGTGTAGCCCATAATGACAGTTCATAAATTTAACTTGAAAACAGTGGAAGGGTGAGCTGTTTTGGTTTGAGCCCCTATTCTCTGTAATTCCTGCTCTCAGACCATTATACCAGCAAATTCCCAAGATGTGTTTAAAAAAAAACTCTTCATAATTTGTATATAAAAATACATATTACTGCTACTGTTGTACTTTATTTATTTTGTTCTTTTTTGTACTTATTGTTTGTTTGATATGATGTATGCTATATAGCTTTCTCAGCCTTTTTGGAATGGGTGCTCTAGGAATAAAGTTGATTGATGGACTCAGTCCTGCCCATGGCATAGGGCCATGGATAAAACACATTCATAAATGAATGAGTCCTCTAAGTCAATTCTCAAATTCTTATGTATACCCTTGAGGAATTATATGTAGATAAACTAAGAATTGTCAACAAAATAACAAGGTTCATGACACACAAGATATAATTATTAGTCAAACTGCAATCAAAACTGGAAACTAGTGACACTCCAGAGGAGTAGTTTCTCAACACTTTAACTGATTAATAGACTTCAATCACCATTGTAGACTAAGGACTATATACTTATTGATATAAAATATTTAGCCAAGAAGGGGCACACACTGAACTGAATGACAGCTTATTTCCGGGTCCATCCTGGGTGGGGGAATACATATTACAGCAAAACTACAACTAATAACAAAATTACATAAAATGTATCAGTTGCTGACTGTATAAAATGATTGACAGTTGAGATATTCTAGCTGTGAACATAAACAACTGTTACAAAGATAATAGCCTCACACAGAAAAGGTGTCATTATCAAGGGGGGTCAGGCAATACGAGGAGGCACAGGACAGAGGGAAAGGAAGAGGGGGAAGGGAGGAAAGTAGAAAAATGGGACAGAAGGAAGTAAGAAGAGAGTGAATGAGGGGCTTAGGTGAAGGTACAGACATGAGCAGTGTGAAAATGGAATAGAATGTTCAGACAGGTGGGAAGTAGGAAGAGAAGAGTGAGGGGGTGGCTAGACCAAAGATGAGGGAACCTATAGGAAATGATGGCCTGCCCTGCTGAGCCTTTGGGACATGGAAGAGAAAAGGAGTGGGGATCAGAATTTCTGAGAGAGAAGGATCAGTGGTAAGGTAGGTAAGGAGAGAGCTAAGGTAGTAGGGACAGGGACCATCTACTGACTTGGTACATCAATCCTCTACTTCATAATGTGTACCATTGTTTCATGATTTCAATTACTGCAGTCCATACATACAATTTTCAGGCATGTACATTACCATAGCGCATCACATTATATGATGCATGGTGTTGACTTATGCTCTCAAATGATTTAGTAATGCTGGAGTAGCAATGCCTTTTGAAAACACAGAAAAGGGAATTGCTTAATACTACCTTCTAAATAGTTCAATGTTTTTTCACTCCTTAATGTTATAATCATTTTGTTTAATTATTTTCATGTTATTCAGCAAGTTTACACAAACTGATGGATGAGTGTCATAAAATCTAAACAGGCCACATAGCAATCACTGCTATATAAAAAAAATCAATGTGATTCCCAGAGAAAACAGACAGATAAACATAGCAATTCCCCCATTTTGCAGTAGGAGTCACAACAGCAATTTAGAGGGACAGTTAATAAACTGAAACAGCCACCAGTCCACAAATGGTAAATAACTCATCCAGATGGAGGTATGAGTATTAAACCATGTTAAGTATGCTTTCTATAACTTGTTATTTTTCTGTTTGTATCTGGGGATGTAAGTACCTTGCTAATGTCCTGAAATTAACAAACAGACTTGTAAATCCTTTGTTGACTGCTGTCTGCTTTAAGTAAATGTACCTCCAAAATTTCACAAGCGTAGTAACTCCCTGTTGTTGGAGTTTTTGGTAGTTTTCTTCTTAATAAAGTAGTTAAAATACATTGAAATGCCACTGACTCAGTGGCATAGAGGGCTGAGGTGCTGGATGCCTTACCTCGAGCCACACCAGTGACCCAGATTCGGGAACGGACTTGGGTGCCAGGTGCTGGCAGGGGAAGGAGAGGATTAAGCCTCTGGAGGACTGCTCTCCTTTCCTCTCCTGGGGTGCGTTGGGTGGATAGCCTCACTCTCTAGTGGCCCCCAGTGGAGACATGGAGCACTACAAGGGCAGCACAGCAGGGGAACCAGAAAAGCATAAAAATGGCATGCATGCTGTCTGGATGACAGTGGTCTGCCTTCCCACACCGCTTAAGCCACGATGCCTCCAGGCTGCATTTCCACACCCCACGAAGATGTAAAAGAGTGCCTACATGCACTCCGGTCCCCCCTCGCAATGCCCCCCTGTGGGTAAGGGGGGATCCCCAGTGAAGGGATATGTCTGGGACAATGGAGACATTGGAGCAGCAGGACAGTGTACCATTGGGAGGTTACGACAGGATTGGCCACCCGAAGGAGCGGATGACTGTGTAGGAGGAGGTAAAAAGAACATACAAAAAATACATTGAAATATATGAAACATGGACAATACAGAAAGATAAGGACCACTGGTCCATGCAGTTTGTTTGCCCCCTACCTCTGTCCAGGAACTATAACATTAAAGGAAAAGACTCATCTCTTCTAAGGAGCAGGTACCCTTGATGCATGTAGCAAGTATTGAATGGTACAGTAAAACACTCCTAAACAGACCATCTGAAACTTAGATATTCTTGTTCTGTGCTGTGTTGGGCTTTTCATGTTCTTCATTGGATATTAACCCTTATATAGAGTATAATATATGGGCAACCATGCACATCAAGGCTGTGTTTCCATCGTGCGGTTCTGATGACATCACAGGGTCCTCAAGAGTGAACCTCAAGAAGTCCCCAAAGTGTGAATAAATGTGGAAACTTGCAACGTCAGTTCAGCTTTGATTTTGATCCCCCTGCCTTCAATTTGGCTTCAGTGCTTCAACCAAAGACATATTGGGTCCAAGGTATTGGGGTTTATCAGGCTATAAATAAGAGAAGTGGCACACCTCCACCTCCCCTTGCCCAGCCTAGTCAACCCCAACCTCTTCCATACTTCACTTGTCCTCCAGTCCGGTTTAAAAAACAAAGTTCATTCAGCACCAGAAAACACATTTTTTGTGTGTGTTTGTAAAACAAATGTCTGGGATGGGAAGAGGAGGGTTGGAGATTACCTTGGTGGGTAAAGGGCTGGCCGTGGAACACAGAAATTGTGAGCATCACCATGAAAAAACTTTAATGCCACACTGGCAGAGATGAAAAAGTGACAGCTTTTTCAACAGCACTAGTGATAGCATAAAATGTCTAATGCAACAAAGAAAATAACCAGCTGGAAAACCTTAGCAATAAAACTTGATTGAGGCATTTCTTCAATCTAGTGAAAGTGGTCAACTGTGAGAGGAAAGAAAATGAGGAGGTATTGTGCTGCCCATGTTATATAATGTAGGTACCACTGAGGTACATTGAGGCATGTCAGCCTGGGCAGCCCCAGTTAGGCAAAAGTTTCTGAGTGGTCCTCTTGCAGACGATTACATTTCAATCTGCGTGACTCTGTGGAATACATCCTTGAGGAAGATTTAATCATTTTTAACCAGATTTAAAACTTTGAATGGTATATTTCACATAGCAGCAGTCTCAGGAACAATGCTACACCAGTGGAAAAATAATTTTTCTTTGTTCTTTTTCATGATGACACTTCATTTACAGTATGTGTCAGGTGACACAGTGATGTGCATAGAATTAATGCGGTACTTATTTATTTTTTATGTATTTGTACAATTGGATTTACAACCTTTGAGTCAGAGTCTTGTTTACAAAGGCACCTCATCACAGTGAGGACAAAACAATAATATAATGTTCTACAGTAAATACAGACAGTGAATACATAAAATACATAGATTACAGTGATAAAAGCATTATTACAGTGATGCAGAGCATTATGTATAGTCAATTTCCATAGGTAATGTGTGATACAACTGGGAGACATAAGTCCCTACAATGTAGTAACAATGAGGGTAGAAACAAAATTATTTTCAGATCGGAGCAGCTAAGAGAGGACTTTGTCGAGGTTTGAGAGAGCAGGATGGCATGAGTTTTTGGAGGCCTGAGGAGGGCACAGGGATTTAGTTAGTTGCATTTACAGCAGCGTGTGTTGAAAAGGTGATCATGAAGGGTGTTTCTAAATGGACCAGTTTTGAGCATGTTGGTGATGTCGCCTGGGAGGGAGCTGAACTAGGAGGGAGCCCTGTAGCAGAAGGATCACTGGGCTGGGGAGGATCTGGTCCTGGACACCAGTAGGGTGGCCTTATCCAAGCTGTGGGGTGGCCACTGTTGGGGTGGCACATTGAAGGGATGCAGCCACCCCTGGGGAGGAGAACCCAAGGAGAATTTTCTTGGATAGTAGGCAGGTTTGGTAGTGGAGTCTTTCTTCAAGGTTGAGGAGGTTTGCGGTGGCATAGAGTAGGCAGGTATGGGTGAGTCTGGGAGCCCTGGTCAGGAGCCTGCAGGCCTTGTTTATAGAAATTTGGATTTTACTGATAGCAGTGCTATCAGCAGCACCATATATTGGCAGGCCACAATCCACTAGGGACAGGACAGAGGATGTGATGGCCAGCCAGAGCGCATGAGGAGGGAGGCAGTCCTTGTGCCAGTGGAGAAGGCCTAACTGAATGTTGGTGGCTGCTGAGAGGGCATTTATGTGGTGGTGAAAAGTGAGAGCCATGTCAAAGGTAATCCCTAGGTATTTATATGTTGACACTTGCTCTAGGGGGTGCTGTGTGCTGGGGAGGATTAGGAGGGAGGCATTTTTTTTTACTTGTTTTGGTGGTGGGTGACTAGCATAGTCTTGGTCTTTTTTAGGTTGATAACAAGTCTATGATCCTTGAACCATTCTTCAGATTGGTTAAAGTGAGCTAGAGAGAGTCCTGGAGTGAGTCAGGTTTATGGTGAGAGGCAAAGAGAACAGCATCATCTGCGTTAAGAAGAATTTTGCTAGAGCAGGCACTGGGCAGGGTGTTGAGGTAGAGACTGAGCAAGACGGGCCCCAGGATAGAGCCCTGGGGGACCCTGGAGCAAACAGGTGGGGTGCTGGATAAGGTCCCATTGATTTTTACACACTGGGCACAAGCTGAGAGGTAGCTGGAGCACCAGACAAGAGGACCAGTGGAGAAACCGATTTGGTAGAGGGAGTCAAGCAGGAGGGGATGGAAAACAGTGTCGAGTGCCTTGGAGAGGTCAATGAACACTGCACCAGCAAGATTGTCAGAGTCTAGGGAGAAGTGCAGATAGTTGGAGAATTCAAGGAGGGCTGTTGTGGTACTATGTCCTGTGCAGAAACTGTGCTACTCAGGGCATAGTATGTCATATTTGGTCAGGTACTCAGTGAGCTGAGTGGCCACAATTTTTCTGATAGCTTTGTAAAGAGGGGGGAGTATGGAGATTGGCCTATAGTTGTTTGGGGAGGACCTATCACCACTTTTGTGAATGGGTGTGACGATAGCCATTTTCCAGACACTGGGGAATTTATCTAGACAGAGGGATTAATTCAATAAGCCAGTCAGTGGAACAAGGACATCATCAAGTACTTGGCACAGGATCCTGGTGTCCAGAGTGTCGTTGCTAGGGCTATTGCTGCCCAGGGCTTTTTGCAGGTACGGTCTGGCTTCTTGGGTGGAAATCTTACGTAGGTGGATGTGGGGGCATTGTAGGACAGGTGGTTGAGATTCTGGCATAGGGTCGAAGAAACTGCTGGGGAGGACAGAACTTAGATCAATGAAGGTGGTATTAAGGCAGTTAGCTATGGTGAGGGGGTCAGACGTAATAGAACCGTCAATAGAAACCTGGGATGGGGGGACATGTTTTCCCATTCAGCACTTTTATATTATCCCAGAAGGTTCAGGCTGAGCCCCAGGAGGAGGTAAGGGTGGCCTGGTAGTGCTCCGCTTTGGCCTTGCAAATGGCCCATGTGCACTGATTGAGCACAGCATTGTAGTCTTGCCTATCTGACACTTTGCCAGACTCCGCAGCAATATGCCAGAGGTCATCCCTCTTTCAGAGTTTTTGGAGCAGGGATGGGGTGACCCAAGGCGCATTTTGTTTTCTTGAGTAATGTTTGGTGAGTGGTGCTTAGAGATCACAGGCCTTGTTGAAAGCCTGTGTGAAGAGGTCAAGCACGGCATCAATGCTTGGGGCATGGTTGATGGGGGACCAGTCAATCTGGATGAGATAGTGCCTGAGTTTTTTAAGGCCACCTGGGCAGAGGCACCTATGAAGTGAAGATTGAGTTACTGGTTTGGGGGTGGCGGAGGACCAGAGGAAGAAGATAGGGGAGTGGTCACTTAAGGAGTCTGAATGGATTTTAATATCCTGGACTTTTTGGGGGCGGTTAGAGACTATGACATCCAGGAGGGTGCTGGTTCCTCTGGTGGGGTTGAGTCCAGTGGGCTGGGAGACTAATTGGGTCATGTCAAGGGCAGCAAAGGAATCCCTCGCTTGTGAAGCTGAGGACCCAAGCCAACTGATGTTAAGGTCCCCTAATAAGACTTGTTCAGCTTTGTGAGGGAGAGTTGAGAGATACTCTGTGAGTGACTGGATAGCTGGGTTTTGGTTCCTAGGAGGCACGTAGGAGACCGTGATGTAGAGTGGACCCCTGGTAGGATCAAGGATGATTTTGAGGGTGGGGGCCTGGGCTCCGTTGTCAAGCTTGGGAGCAGGGAGTGCATGATCAATAATAGTGTCATGTAAGTAAGCAGCACATCTGCCCCCTCATTTGCCTAATCGATCTTCCCGATAGAGGGTGTACCCAGGGAGTGAGATGAAGGAACTGGGTGTAGATTTGGAGAGCCAGATCTCCACTAGAGCAATAATGTCGGGTTGGTGTTGGATGCCCCAGCATTGGAGCCCAGCAGATTTTTTAGCAGGCTGCAGATGTTCAGGGAGACAATTCAGAGCCCAGAGGAAAAGGTCTTGGGTGGCCTTGTGGGAGTTGGGCCTGGACTGGGGTGGACATTTCCAAAGAGTAGCAGCAATAAAGTGATGATTCTAACCAACAGGTGGTGGTGACAGGCATCCTTTACTGGTCTACAGGATGAGGGTCCAACCTCAGGGGTGCATGAAATGGGTAGAGCACGAAGGGTAGGAATAGCAGTAAGGAGGTGGGTTCAAGGGGGTCACGGAAAGGCAGGGGAGCCTGGTAAGTGGTGGGGAGGTGGATGCTGGGGCCACGAGTTTGTGTCCAGTGTTGGTGGCAGTCGAGAGACCAAGGTATGGTCGGGGGTGCAGCACCATGAGTGCAGGGTGCATGGCCTGGTAGGAGAGAGGCCAGTATCAGGAGGGCTGGGATGGCCAGACATAGCATTGGGGAATTGGTACCTATGGTCCCTCTTGCTGATGGGGTGGTAGAGAAGTATAAACGTCACAGCAGTGCTATCTGTTGTGTGACTGCCACTGTGGTGTAGTAGTAGGGCTGTGGACTTTGGTGCTCAGGGTATAAGGTTCAAATACCCTGGAGGGGCAGGTGTCCTTAAGGCCTGGGAAAGATGGTAAACCAGGTAGTTGGGAGGCTGGAGCATACTGGGTTAGGCCCAGGACGGAGGGTGAAATAGGGACTCCTAGTGACCGCAGAGGGAATGGAAGATGGTCTGGGGGATGGACAGCAAAGGGGTGGAGAGGTTTGGATGACAGCAAGAAGGAGGGGAATAGGGCAATGAATAGGCTATCTAGGAATGGAGAGAGGCAGCGAAGAAGCCAATGTAGGTAGAGTGGTAGAGGAGCAGAAAAGAGTATAGTGGTAAACAGTGGACAGGGAGGTTGTGCAAGGAGTACCCGCTAGTGGCAGGCAAGTATAACCTGCTAATGGAGAAGTGGGGACTTTGAAAATGGACGTCATGTGATGGGAAGGGAAGGTCTATAAATTGAGGGTGGCTGGGGGTGTTGACAGGCTATCACCCCTAAGAAAGTAAGCTGGCTGGCAGGAGGAGGTAGTCTTTACCTCTTCAAGGCGCTCTTGGTGCTCCCTGCCCCTGTCGGAGCGTTCTGTGATGCTGTGTAGTTCTGTGGCTTGCTAAATATGGTACGAACTGTACATATCACAGTCATGAACTGGAGGAAATCAGATGCAGCAACAGAATGTATTCTTCAACAGAAACAGTGTTTCACATTTTAGAATCAGCACTAATTAACGTCACAACTGAAACAGACACACCCATAATACTAAAATGGCACACAAAATCTTCAAATCCTACAGTGTGCTTAACCTCATTTCAACTATGCAGAAGTTATCTGGCCTACCTTTTCTAAGAGCAATAAAATAAAAATCAGATCCTAGAAAGACAAGGCAGCTACAATTAGGTTACAAAACAATTTCTGCCACTCAGGACACCAAATATTTAGGTACCTCAGCTGGGTTCTTCTGGAACAGGCATCAGATTATATTTTCCGTTCTTATGTGCACATATAATAGTTCTCTCCAACTTTCTTAGTTAACTAACAAGTTTAACAATATGCAGTGTCCATAGCCATGCTGTGTCTTATCTGCTGCATATCCATACTCACCAAGCAGCCATACAGTGATGCCACCGCATGCCACAAGGAGGGCACATACCCTAGAACCATCAAAAATGCAGGAGCCAGGGTACTTATGAACATATGAATCTGCCAGCAGAAACATGCCTTATGGTCTATCAAGTTAGTCTGCTCAAATGCGCAGCTGCCACTTTATATTGCAGCTACCCCACCCTCCTCTCCCCCCTCACCTTTACCGCCCCCTTGCACCTGTCCCATGCCCTTTTAAAACTGTCCACTGTGCTACAGCATACCACCTCCTTGGTAGAGTGTTCCATTTCTCCACCACCCTCTCTGTGAAAAAATGCCTCCACATCTCTCTCTGACATCTTCCACCCTCCAACCTAAGGCCATGCCCTCTGGTGTCCCTTCCCCTCCTCAGCTTAAATATCCCTTCTGTGCTCATTTTGTTAATCCCCTTCAAATATTTGAAGGTCTCAATCATATCCCCCCAATCTCTCCTCTCCTCCATGGTGAACATATACAAATCAATCAGCCTGTCCTTATAGGTTTTGCCCTCCAGCCCCTGGATCATCTTAGCTGTCCTTCGCTGCACCCCCTCCAGCAATCTGATATCCTTCTTCAGAAAGGGATGGCGGCAGAACTGCATGCAGTACTACAAATATGGCCTGACTAGTGACCTGTACAGAGGCAGGATCACATTCCTATTTCTGGATGAGATTCCTCTTGCAATACACCGCAGCATCTTGTAGGCCTTAGCTGCCACCTTCCTGCACTGAGCTGAGTCATTCATGTTACCCGTTATGATCACCCCTAGGTCCTTCTACTCCTCTGTGACCTCTATCTGAATCCCTCCCAACTGGTAGCTCCTCCCTGGGTTCCTTGCTCTGAAGTACATAACCTTGCAATTCTTTGCATTGAAGCTCAATTACTACTTTTCTGACCACTCCTCCAGTTTGATCAGGTCCTCCTGTAGCCCCTGCCACCTCTGTATGTTGTCCACTACCATCCCTATCTTGGTATCATATGCGACCAGTCTGATCTTGCTCCTAACACCATGTGAGGTATCCGATATGAATAACCCAAACAACACTGGACCCAGGACTGAGCCCTGCGGCACCCCACTTGTCACTGACCTTGAGGAAGAGAGTGCCCCACCCCACTACCTGTTGCTGCCTCCCCTTCAGCCAGTTTACAATCCAGTTTACCATCTATGTCCCTGCCCCCACATATTGCAACTTACCCCCCAGCCTCCCATGAGGCATTAAATCAATGGCCTTTTTGAAGTCTAAATACGGCACATCCACTGCATGGCCTTTATCCAGTTGCCTCGTTACCCAGTCATAGTATTCAGTTAGATTGGTCTGGCAGGATCTTCCAGAGACAAATCCATGCTGCTGACTGTCCTGGAGTCCATTTTCCTCCAAAAAGGTCACCAGCCTCTCTTTCAGGATTGCTTCCAAAAGTTTTCCTATAATGGATGTGAGGTTTACAGGTCTGTAATTGCCTGGTTCATCCTGAGGGGCACCATGTGAGCCATCCTCCAATCCTTTGGTATGCAATCTGTGTCCAGGGAGGTATTGAACAGGTCCGCCAGTGGCCCCACCAATGCCCCTGCCAGTTCTTTCTGCACTCTGGGATGAATGCCATCCGGACCTGGTGCCTTATCCACCCTTTGTGCCTTCAGATTCTCCAGCACCCTGCCCTCCATAATTACCCCATCTGTCACCCCTTCCCCCCCGCCCACCTTCCCCATCCCCTGAGGTAGCTGTCCACCCTTCTCCTTCATGTACACAGAACAGAAGTACTCACTTAGTGATTCTGCCTGTTCTGCCCCCTTTTCTACCTGCTTCCTGTCCTTCCTAATCCTCATTATCTGGTCCCTGCAGCTCCTTTTCTCCCTTTTGTATCTGAAAAAGTCTTTCTCCCCTTCCCTGATGCCCTGTGCCAGCCTCAGCTCCCTGAAAGCCTTGGCTTCCCTGACCAATCTGGTTACCTCCTTTGACTTTTTCGCATACAGTTCCCTGTCCTCCCCCCTCCTGGACTTCTTGAACTTCCAAAAAGCTGCCTTTTTTTTCCCTTACCCGTTCCAAAACCTCCTTGTTCAGCCAGCTTGGCTTCTTAGCCCTACTCTTCTTGCTCAGTGTCTTGGTACATGACCCAGTAGCTTCAATCAGCCCAAGTTTGATAATATCCCACTTCTGATTTGCATCCATATCGGGCATAATTCCTACCAGGTGCCTTCCCAGAATTTCCTCCATCTTGATAAAGCCTAAAGTCAACCACCCTGGTTCCTGTACTTACAGTCTCCCTGCCCATGCTGAGCGTGAACAACACTGATTGATGGCCACTCCAAGCTAGCGGGTCCTCCACCCTCAGATCCCTCACAGCCTCCCCATTAGTTAGCACTAGGTCCAGAGTGTTCTCCAACTGAGTTGGCCCACTGACCATCTGCACCAGCAAGCTATCCTGGAATGCATCCAGTAACACCTTCTCCGTTGCGCTTGAGGTGGCTAGGGTTCCCCAATCCACTCCTGGTATATTGAAGTCCCCCACAATCACTGTGTTCCCTTTCCTGCATACCCTTCTAATCTGCTCTGTTAGCTCCTTGTCCAAGTCATTTGTCTGAGCTGGCAGTCTGTACACCACCCCCATTCGCAGTATCCTACTTTTATAATCAAGGAACTGCATCCATAATGCCTCTGTTTTACCCTCCTCCCCCTCATCCTTTGTTCACATTATCCCTTCTCTAGCATAAATTGCTGCTCCTTCCCCTCTCCCCATTCCTTGGTCTTTTCTATATATCCTATACCCTGGGATCATCAGATACCAGTCCTGGTATTGTGTGGCACAAGTCTCCATGATGGCAGCAATGTCCCCCATCCCGATGGCCAAGACAGCCTGTAACTCAGCTGTTTTGTTCCCCAGGCTTCTTGCATTCAGGGAGACCACCCTCCACCCAGTTTCCTTCCTTACCTTAACCTATTCCCCCTCAGTCTGATTCCCCCCTGTGACCTTTCCCCGGTACCATCCCTGTTACTTACTTGGCACACATGTTGGTGATGACATCACCCACATCACATACTGTCTTTCAGTTCATGCTGTACAACCCCTTGCGGTTCCTGTACACTGCCTTGTCCATGGTCGGTGCTAGGATTGCCATTTGTGTACAATCTTTTGCCCCAAGTACATTGGGCATGCTTTATGGTATGTATGTCACCTGCTGCAGAGGGGAATTCTATGTACTTATGCACATGCCATAGTAGGGTGTCCGTGAACTAGTGTAGGGCCCTGGACATGGATAATGAACTGGCACCAGTGATGTCCCCACCAACCCTCTGTAAGGACCCTGTGACATAGTATTATAGGGCACACAGCACTTTCATTTCCACATACATTGCCCGTGACCTCCATGTCTGTGGTGCCAGCTGTGGGCAGAGCATGTTGTACAGCCCTCTAATCATGGCATGGTCCAGGCAGAATTATTCAGTGCAATGTGTATCCCGCTGTTGTCTGACATCCTGCTGTGACCTGAGTGTACAAAGCCTAGGGCATGCCCTCATAGCCCTTTCCCGCTCCCGTTTGCCCTACATCAGGAGGGCATTTACCAGTAGACCTGGGCAAGGTCTACTGTCAATAATTCGCTACCAAAATAGAGCGGTTCTTTACAGCGCTGATAATTCAGTGCGTGTCAGATGCAGCACTTGTGAAAACTACTCAGGGGCATAAAAAGCACTTGCTATCACCAGCATATATAAGCAATATATGGGCAATCACAGCTAAAATGCCTCTCCTTTGTCAGTATCATTGCCCCTGCCAGAATGCCCAACTCCCATTCACACTGTTGTCATCTTTATGAAAATTTCACTAAAAAAACCCAGAGGCTGCTGTAGGAAGTGACAGAAGGTCAGGATCTAACGCAATAACATGCAGTCAGCAATCTTCTCTCAGAGCTGATTATGCGACTCTCTATCCTCGGCCTCAACTAGAAGCCTCTTCCTTAGCTGGCCTAGTGGCACAGAGGGCTGAGGCGCTGGCACCTTACCTCGAACCACACCATTGACCCGTGTTCGGAAATGGACTTGGGACAACGGGGACTGGCAGGGGAAGGAGAGGATTGAGCATCCGTGGGACTGCTCTCCTCTTCTGGATTGGGATGCAGGATGGCAGCGGCCTCTGGTGGAAACAAGGAGCACTGCAAGGTGGTGCAAAGAGGGAGCACACCAGAAAACCAGAAAATGCTCCACGCTAAGCCGGATGATGGCTGCCCGGCTCTCCGATGCCACCGATGCCCCTAGTGCGTTATGCTTGCCTCAGCAGCACCACAGGGCCAGTGCTGGGTAAGTTACTTTTTCAATTACTTTCTATTACATTTGGAAACTTGTTCCAGGAAGCTCTGTGTAGTCACTAGTAAGGATGGAGAAGTACTAGAAAAAGTAATATACCTTACAATTATAGTTGCTTATTTCCTTTTATACAAAAATTATAAATAACTATAACAGATTACATTTTTTGAAAGTGATAGGTTAGTTACAAGTTACCTTCAAATAAATGTAATCAGTTACAGTTATGTATTTCTTTTGTATAGAAAGACATAGCGATTGTAACTGTAAGGTGTATTACTTATTTCAGTACTTTTCCATCCTTATAATGTTTACCGCGAAAGCTCCTGGAACAAGTTTCAAAAGCAATAGAAAAAGTAACTACCTAACACTGCCCAGGGCTATGTTGTGCTGGCTCCCCCCCATGCCTTCCTCCTCAAAGGAAGGGACACATCCAGTAAAGGGTTACATCAGGTTACCCTGGGGGTGGCTGCTATGTGAGGTCAGAATCTCAGGGAGACAGGTGGGTCGGAGGAGGCCTTGACAGCCTGAAGGAGTGGTAGACATGGTAGCACGTAGGAAGGGTAAAAAAAAAAAAGAAGCCCCTTGCTTGGTTGTGGAATTCCTTCTGACACAAAACTGCGACAAATCTATTAGGCTGTCATTGCCCACAAAACTAGCTCCTTGTAGATTTTTCGACAGTGCCTTCTTCCAGTCTGCTGCCGTCTGCACCAACATTGTCTAACTCCACTCCTGAATCTACCCACTATGCCTGGAGCCTAACCTCTTGCTCCAACACTTCAACACATTTGATCCTGCTGATGCTCCAGAAATCTCCACAGAGTCTCCCTGGCTGAGAGACTGGCTACTGTGAGTAAACTTTCTTATTACTTTCTTTCCCAGAGCCCACTGAAGCTTCCAGTTGGCAAGCACTTTCATGGCTTGGTTGGCTAGTACCACAGGCTAACAGAACTAGCTGGGTATAATTCCTGAAGAAGGTTTACTGAAGGTTTGTGAAGCACAGAATACATGCTAGAGAAACTTCACATACCTCGCAGCAAAGAGGTAAGGCGCTGTATTGCCATAGTCGCTAATATAGGCTGTGCTATTAAGGATGCGCACTAAATGCTCGCCCTTTTTTGTTGCGCTGTTATGACTGGATACCCTTGGGCACATCCCGTAGACCCCCTGTGTGGATGCACCATGATGTGTCCTGTAAACAACCCTGCAGTCCACACAAAGCAGTGCCCTATCTGCTACTCAGGTGTCCATTGTTGCAAGGTCCCCCTTCAAATGGGTGGTGATCCAGCACAACAATGGGATGATACCATGTAAGTGGGAATCAGCAGGCACTGTACACTAGGGGTGACAGCAGTGGCAGAGGCAGATGTACAGTACACTTGACCACAACCACGTTGGAGGTGGGACACCTTGGGGTATACCTGTGCAAGCTGTGGAGGGTGTTCTCCATGGCTTACCAGGACAACCGGAAGTGGGGAACTGTGGCAGGTCACTGAGCCTACAGAAGTAAATGTACATAGGTCAGGTATACCTGTCTGCAATGTTTGCATCCATGTCTCCGTAGTCCTGTCATACTGTAGTACAAGTGCTGTGTACCCCTGTACCATGGTGCACAGCCTATCATGTCAGTATAGTGTCCTATCCTAGCCAGCACACCCTTGTGTCAGGTAGCATATATTGTACACCATATGTTGACCTCTGTATATGTCAGTTGGGTACGGTGATGTGTCAGTGATGTGACCCCCTCTCCTTTTGTCTCCTCAGGACTACCATGGTTGCCCAGATAGGATGGTGCTCCAGCACATGGAGCAGGCAGACGGTTCTGCATTGATGGTGGTAGCACACTGGAGGCATGTGCCTCATTACCTCCCATACTTTTTGTCCTGTTTTGTGGGTCCCATGATGTGTATTACAAAGATGACATGGGGAAGCTGTGGGCCATCGAGGAGCCTTCCAAAATATGTACCAGTAGTGTTATCAGGGAATGTGTGTGACAGTTGTGAGCAGCAGTGGCCCCGCATGTACAGACCACTCATGAATGTCCTCTTTGGCTTCTGCAACAGGGGTATCATGGCCAGCTCAACAGGATGGTCCTTATTCAGCACTGGTGCATGAACACCACACATAAGGGGTCCAATGAGGACTCATAGGACAATGAGGACTGAAGGGGGGTGATGGGGCAGCACAGACCAGTGCAGCCCATTGGATGGTTGTCTGTGAAGCACCATTGTGTTTATTAAAGTTATTTTTGCTATACACACTGTTGTTATCCTTATTCCGGGCAATGATGTGTTGCCGCCATCTGAGTCTATGGGCTCAGGGGAGTCACCATGGACACCTGCCTCGTGCATCCCTCTGATCTGGCCCTGATTTTCAGGGACATCCCTGATTTCACCTCAGGATGCCCTCTGTCCTGCATCTACAATGTAAGGCTTTGATGCATGCTATTCTGTGTCACACATTAGTGTTACAGTCTGAATGTCGATCAGCACATGCCTTTTATTTTTGGCCACCCACTGTGGTAGGCACTTGTATCTGATCTTATCATTACTTCAGATAGGTTCCTGAGCTTGGTCATTTGTCTCTGATGTTTCAACCCTGTACCTGATTTGTACAGCATGAGGTTGGAGGTATCCCTGTGAGGTGCTGTGAGTCATCGCTTTGGGGTCAGTCATGTCTTGTGCCCATGGAACCGTGCACAATGGTCACTCCAAACTGAAACTTGTGTGCCTGTCTTATGCACCTGCAGGTTATGGCAGCCCTTCCCATGGCACAGTGCTGCACATGCTTCTCCATGCATCATGGTGACGTAGCACATGTTGTGCATGCACATAGTATGCTGTGCACTTGCTGCTATGTGGCCTTGCCTCCATGCACAAATGTAGTGTGTCTGGCATGAAGTTACATGTGTGCCCCGTATGCACACCCTACATGCCCTATGTACATGCCACTTGGCTGTGGCATGTGCAGCATACTGAGGTATACCATTATGTGCGGTCATTGTGCGCCATGTACCTGCAGCTCTGGATTCTTGCATGTCTATAGCAGATGAAGTTGGCAAAAAAGGATCAGAATAGCTCATAACATCAGCATTTCTGAATGGTAACTGTTTTTTGTATAGAACTGTTGTTCAACCTTTGTCTATGTCTGTTTCATGCTCTTGTGATGTACATTGTACCAAAGCTTTGCATCCTGAACATTTTATCTAATTGCATCACTGTTAATTGTTAATTTATGTGAGAAGTCCAATTGCCACACTGCCTCCTCTACAAAGTGCTTGCTACTTGTATGCCCAGTGAGTTACCTTGTCTAAATATTCTTCAGAAACAAATTAATAAAAAAATCAGAATTCTTAGAACAACACTAAATAACACTGTAACTACAGTACATTTGAACAATGTCTGCTTAAAAAACAACTTTTGACCTGGTCTCCCCAAGAAGCACAAAGAACTCTTAACTGCCCCCAAATCAAATCCTTCTAATGGTTTCTTCAAAGAGTGCCCAATTTAAGAAGGGAAGGGATTGTATTTTTGCTCCATGTAGCTCCGCTAATCCCTTCCACTTCCTGGTACCTCTGCAGAGTGTGATCCGGCCCCAATCTGCCCCCACGCTAACATGTTTTGTGACATCACTATATGAAGAGCGCATGGGTGAGTGTCTATTGACATGAAAGGGGCTGCTTTTAAAAGTAAAATTTTAGTAGTTTAGATGGCCAGTCATAATAAATCATGGCCACCGCTGAACTAACAAGATCCTTGTTAGTTAAACGGTAGTCATGATTTATTCTGACTGGCCATCTAAACTACTAAAATGTAACTTTTAAAAGCAGCCCCATTTATGTCAATAGATGCTCGCCCCCACACTCACCATATAGTGATGTCACAAAACATGGTAGCACAGAGGTGGATTGGGGGTTGATCACACTTGGTAGAGGTACCAGGAAGTGGAAGGGATCAGCGCAGTGAAGCTCCATGGAGGAAAAATACGATCCCTTCCCTTCCGAAATTGGGGCACTGTTTGACGAAACCATTGGAGGGATTTTATTTGGGGGCAGGTGAAGGTTATCTGTGCTTCTTGGGGGAAAATTTGATAAAGAGCACAATAGTTACTCTTTAAATCCACTGATGACTGTATGCACTGTCCTACAGGTAATGCAACAATCAAAGCTGAAACCAACAGCACTTGACACATGGTGAAGTGAAAATAACTAAGCAAGCAAACAGTGTTAACTAAACTATAGATAGCAAAGTGGCATACACGGTTCAAACACCGTCACATAAATCCTGTAGTAAAATAACAAGATGCAGTAACAAAAACCACTGGCCATGTAGTTAATGTAAATGAGTGTGCCATAAAATAAACCATTAGCTACTATAGTATACATGGAAAGAAAGGTACTGTAATGCTAAATATGAAACAGCAGCAGCAGCAATAGGTTTTACTTTAGCCAGTATTTCCAACAAACCAAACCTTGAGTGCAAGAAAATTCAAGAAGTAATGCTTGTAAGTTCAGAAATGTAACATGACAAAACATAGAAAAAAAGAATAGCAGATGTGAAGGGAAGACGTGCATACACTAATTAAGGCTTATGTAAAGTAAAATAATCTGACTGGAAACAATTAGGAAATTTCCTTCAATCATATCAATATGATGTACTATATAAGGTGTGGAGATTATAAGGTAAAGCACACACATAGTTTGCAACAATGTAGTTGAAGCTCACATAAAATCGATAAGAATGTTTGTACGTGCACACTACTGTGACAGCATGGCATCACTAGACGTGTTTTCATAGAACCTACTGTATGACCAATAAACATACCTTTAAAAACATAATATTTCCTAACAATAGATAACAGATTCCGGCAAACTATAATGACCACAGGACGCATTTCAATATCAATTGACTTGTTGATTCTTCCCTACGTAGCTACAGCAGAGCTTGTTATTTAAGAAACAGAAGCACAACTTTGTTTTAATTTTCTCTTATAATACAAAGTATTCCATCTAATAAATAAAAGCCAATAATTTTCAAAGCTAGGATAATATAATGCTTGAGATGGTCCTTCACTAATGTAGAAAGTAACACAAAAATCCAACATTCTGCACTTACCCATGTGGACAAACACATCCAGAAAGACAAGGAGCATGTCCAGATAATGTCAGGTTTAGAAGCTGGTTCTCACATGTCCTTCCTGTATTTGGTTCAGCACTTGCAACAGGATCACTGCAGTTAAAATATACCTGGCCATCTGGGCAGTTAGTGTCTGGAAAAGAAGTAGAAAAGTATAATTTTCTACATAATATTCAAGCTATACTTGAAGATAGAAGATATACACAGTGATAAAGTTCAGATATAATCAGCAGCCACTTACGAAATGCACCTGTCTAAAGTAGTCCATTTACATGCCAATATTCCACCATTGCATGTAACAAACGCCTGATAAAGGGAACACTTTCTAACAAATAACTTTATGTTAGACTTTTTAAACTAGCTGTGCCATTCAGCTGCTCCCTTAGCCAAAATCTTTACCCTCTCCTTATGCCAGGGTCATGTCCCAGATATCTGGAAAATGGCAAGGATTACCCGTTTTTAAAAAAGGTGACCCAAAGGACCCCTCAAATTACAGGCCAATTGCTATCCTGTCTGTTCTTGGGAAAATCCTTGGAAAGCCTCTAGCTACCCAATGTATCGAATTTAACTTCTGCCCAGCATGGCTTCTGAAAGGGTCATAGTACTACCACTGCTCTACTCAAATTCACATCCAATGCCCTGATGGGCATTGACTCTGCTTCTCTCACAGGGGCCATTTTCATTGGTATGACCAAGGCATTTGACCTAGTTGACCATCCCATCCTCATTGCCACACTTCGATCACTAGGTTTCTCGCCCAATGTTATGAACAGGTTTGGAAGCTACCTGAGTGACAGAACACAAATTGTGAAGTACAACTCCACCTTCTCTGACAAAGCAACAACTACCGTTGGAGTGCCCCAGGGGTCCATACTTGCCCTTTGCTTTTCTGTATTTTTATAAACAGCATCATCTCAAACCTGATGAAAACCAGCTCCCTGTTGTATGCGCATGACATAGTGCTGTACTCTGGTGCTAAAAGTATTGAGAAAATAAATCTGAGGCTCTCCCACAACTTTCAACTACTCCAGCAGTGGCTGGTTAGAAACAAACTAGTCCTAAATGAAGCAAAGACCCAAGCTATGCTCTTCAACTCCAATTATAAACGTAAACACTCCCAGCACAAGTTCAAAGTCTCCACGGTTAGTGGCACCTCAGTAGAAGTTAACTCTTTTAAGTACCTGGGGGTCATACTGGATCCACTACTAAACTATGATCTCCGTATTCAGAGGACTGCAAATCTGTAAACTCAAAACTTGGAGTTGCCTATCAAACCAGCTATGCCCTCACACCATCTGTCAGGCTTGCTATAGCCCATGGGATACTCCTACCATCACTTAACTATGGGGCAGCTACCTATATTTCTGCAAGCAAATCTAGTCTTCACAAGTGGGATGTTACCTACAATAATATATGTTGCTATGCATCCTCCTCTCATCGGCTGAAACACCACTGCCTCCTTTACTCTGACCGTGGTTGGCTTCCTCCTCAGGCATTAAGGTTTTATTCTCTCGGCTCCATCTTTGACAATATACTTAGGTCTCAAATACCTAAACACCTAGTGGAACTCTTCCAAAACCAGGCCTCCTGCAATGACCTTCACTATGCTGACAATGCCCCTGTTTGTATCCCTAAATATGCTACCACTAAGGGCTCTGGTGCTTTTTCCTGTCAGGCCCCCCAGTACTGGAACTTCCTCCCTCTAACCATTCGTCAAGCCTCTTCCCACTCCTCCTTTAAGAAAGCACTGTGCCACCATCTCATATCTTCCTGTATTTGCTCCTGTTTCAAACCTCCATAGACGCAAGACTTTTTTCTGACTTCCCTCACCTCTTTTTAGTTTTTACCACATTTCTGCCTCAGCACTATCTCTCAGTCTGACAGGGTTACTCCCATACCCTGCTGTTTTGCACTTCCTAATCCTATTCCCTTCACACTCCCCTCTATTTTTTGCTCCACTGTAACTTGCTACTACTTACCTCTTTAAATTTTTTCTTTCTCTCAGACCTGCTCTGGTCATTGAAAGATTACTTTCTCCATTACTTTCTCTCAAATCTACCCAGTTATTTTCTGTTTAAAGTGACACTGCATTTTTCTGCAATTTATTTTCCTCCTCATGTTGGTATAAACCCTACATTTCTTGCAATTGTCTGTGTTGTTTACACATACCTGTGATACTGTATTACCTATGTTGCTACTTGCTTGTATGTACCCATTACTTTGACTACTTCTAAACATGTACTGTTACTGTTAGTTCCAGAAGTTTGTTTTGTATTCTACCAGGTCATGCCTGAAAATAGTCATTGTTATTTTATTTATAGGGTGCCTTATCTACAGCCAAGGCAACTAACAGTTTTAAAAACAAAACAAACATCGATACAATTAACATTAAAATAGCAGTACACCAAAAAAAGAGGATCAGTCACTGAATGCCTGGTGCCACAAAAAAAAATAAAAATAAAATAATAAATAAAAAAAAAATCATGTTTTCAAAGAAGCAAAGCTTAGTTGTTTCTGCAACTTGCAGTGACTGCACTTTTCATCAAAGCCCACTGGCTCTTATTTATTAATGTATTTTCATATTTCCACCACAGCCTGAGAGAGAGAGAGAGAGAGAGAGAGAGAGAGTGAGTGGTGGCCATCCAACAGCAGAGATCACTGAGTGCCGATAAGGAGAGAAAGAGAGAAAGAGAGAGAGAGAGAGAGAGGTGGCCATCCAACAGCAGAGATCACTGAGTGCTGATATGGAGAGAGAGAAAGAGAGAGAGACTGGTGGCCATCCAACAGCAGAGATCACTGAGTGCCGATATGGAGAGAGAGAGAGAGAGAGAGAGAGACTGGTGGCCATCCAACAGCAGAGATCACTGAGTGCCGATAAGGAGAGAGAGAAAGAGAGAGAGAGAGAGAGAGAGAGAGAGAGAGAGAGAGAGTGGTGGCCATCACAGAAATGTAAAAATGGGAAAAAAAGTCTTTAAAATGGTTTTATTTAAAGCAAACTACACAGGATACTTTGTGGCATTACTTTTGCAATAACTTTTATTTTAAAACTAATTAAATGGTCATATGCTGTTATGAATTAGGTTTAAAAACAGCAGGATACACATACATTTCTCATATTTAAACAAAAAAGAACTTTCTTTTATTCATTTTTTTTGTAAATTGAATAACCCATTTTATAAGTGCAATAACCCACTCCGGGCCATGGAGGCATGGGGTATTAAATGTACTTTCTGGGTGGTTGGAGGTCACTCAGCCTTCGATCTTGTGCCTCACAATGCACTCAGTGAGTGCATTAATGCCCCCATACACCCATGGCCTGTCTCCGGTTATAGTATACATATATTCTTCACATAAAGACAATGTGATATCATATTTTGTTGGCATCAATTGCTTGGAAGTTTATTTTACTATTTTATTAAAGAGATTTATACAGGATAGTCCCTCTGAGATATATAAGATAAAACATGTTGTTTGCAAGGATGAGGAAATTGCATGATATTTTGCCTCATTAATTGATTGACTTAGGGCTTCCATTCCTGTTGTAAATTGCCCACCCACCCCAACTACTCTAAGCCGCACCCCCCTTCCTGATTGGTGGTGGCAGCCTGATCAGGTGGGTTGGTGGTGTTTAAATATTCATTTGGTTAGACGCAGTGGTGTCTGTAAACGGGGACTTGGTGGTGATGAAGTGGGGTTAAGTGCAACTGGAATTGATGGAGGGTGGCAGACTCCCCCAACCCGTTGCTGCTGTTACTTGTCCTGTGTGCTGAATTTTAAACTATTCTGTTGAGCATACCTGGCTGGCCAGTGTGAAATTATCCTTGACTTATGTGATCTGCAGCAAGGAAGGTGCTCAGGAGGTCGTGAGTCGCCCTGAACTAGTGTGTATTCCAGAGTGTCTGAAGCTCAGGAACTTGAGCTGAAAAGTGACTGTAGTGACTTGCCCTGTATTGCATCAATTGAACTGCCTCTCTAAAAGTGTTTTTAATTAGCTGCATTTTAACTGCACTTTAATGCATTAATGCTGCTATGATTGACCTGCCCTGTATTGCACTAATGTGAGCTGCTTCTGTGACTGAGATTGGTGTGCTGCTTTGAACTGTTATTTGTTGATTCTGCTGCTGCTATTGTTGTTTTAACCTTAGCCTAATTTACTGCCCTAATCCCTGCTGAGTTAATTGCCTGAGGAAACTGCATGATATTTTGCCGCATTTGTTGATTGACTTAGGACTCCTGCTCTTGTTGTAAATTGCCCTTCCGCCCCAACTACTCTAAGCCACGCCCCCTTCCCGATTGGTGGTGGCAGCCTGATCAGGTGGGTTGTGGTGTTTAAATATTCATTTGGTCAGATACGGTGGCATCTGTAAGCAGTGGCTTGTTGGTGGTGAAGTGCGGCTAAGTGCAACTGGAGTCAGTGGAATCCATAGAAGACGGAGAGAATGGGGGCTGCAAGCTTTATGCTAGTATAAAGGGTTATTGGCAGGAATTGTAAGATATTTGTATTTTTGAAGGATGGGGGGGTTGTTCCCCTACCTACCGGTTCATAATATTGCATTCTTAATAGTGTGCGACATTATGGCTAAGCGGGTACAGCGTAATCTGTAACCGCTAATGGTGCAGTACCGCGTATACTGCTGTACATGGTATTGCACCAGTAGTGCTTTCCCAGGCAGAGGATATGACCTCTGCTAGGAGTAGGTTCCACTGAGCAGCTGCCGTGGCTCACAGGACTGAGCCACAGCAGCAGGAACCCAGGCATTGTGTCTGGGACTGGGTTTGATTCCCAGTCCCAGAATATTTTATTTTGATTTATTTGTGTGCTCTCGAGTTGAACCCCCGGAGTTGAGAATCTTTAGTGGGGTGGGGGCGGAGAGCACCACAGAAAAGACCTATCCTCATGGCAGAAATCGTGCTGTATTGGCAGCGCGATTTTGCCATGAAGCATAATGTCTTGTGACATAATGACCCTGTGCCGTTCACCTATGGGTATGCTGTATGTTAAGTAATGTGAGCAGTGTTCCGGAGAGTTATCTGGTGAACTTGCTGGAACCTGCTATGTCTGATTTCATTATGTCTGAGTTGTTGTTGAGGAAGCAAAGTGTGCAGAACTTTTTTGTATTATTATTATTATTAGTGAAAAAGGTGGCACTATGTGTTAGGGGTTGCATGCTTGCCAGCTGTACTGCAGTTTTGTTTATGGAGGGTTTGGCTTGTACTTGGAATATTAGGAAATCTCTTGTTTTGATGTTATTACTTATCTGTTCAGATGATGTTGAGTTAAATCCTGGCCTTGGGAATAATAATTTTGAGACATTTGTTGGCCAGTTGCAAAACTGGTCTAAGGCATATGGCATTAAACTTATGCATGTAAATGCTAGGAGCCTAATACCAAAGCCTGCTGATTTGGAAGCACTGACGTTCTCCTATAGGCCAGATATAGTTGCTATCTTGCAATCCTGGTTAAAGCCTTCCATGCCAGATGAATTGTGTATATTACCTGGGTATTGTATGGTTAGAGCTAATAGAAAAGGGGAAAAAGAATAAAAAGGGAGGGGGACTGTTTATTTTCTGGACCATTTAGAAGTCTCAGTATTATTATGTAGTGTGTCCTATTACTCCACTAATGATTGACTAACACATAGGGCTAAGGGCATCTACTGTACAAGAGTAGATATCAGGATATGTATCTCTATTATTGTTATACACTTTGCTTTCTAATAAATATACATTTTCTATGTATTTCTTACTCATAAGATGTTAGGACACCTGTGTCTTTGTAATGATTATGATATGTATGTCGGCATTGCCACCTTTTGGCAATTTGTACTATTACACTGATTTGTGTAAGAACTGTACTCTTTTGTTTCACAAAGTGATGACTACTACAAAATTGTATAATGTTACCTTGGACCATGGAGCCACCTCTAATTTAGCCAATAGGGCTCATCTCTGTAACTAGAAATGTTTCTATCTTACAGTAACCATAGTAATTATCATAGGTGTATAATGTGAGACACTGAGTCTTATACCTCAGAGACCCCAAGAAACACGAAGAAACCTCGAGGTATAGGGAATGCTTAGCGTTGGCTCCTGGTTTGTATTGGTAAAAACTGCTTAGTGCAACTGTGATTTATCCCTTTGGTAGTAATAAACAAGTTTATTACTCTTATGCAACGTGTCTGTGATTTCTTGCATTCCCAATATTGCCAAGAACCTGAGAGTAAGGTTTAGACCTCCTGACTGGAGAGAGGAAGTGCAGGTGGTAAAGTAAGAGTTGAATTTGTTGGCAACTGCCAAGGGGTCAGACAGATTAGAGCTATTGACAAAAAGTACAGGGATGGGGAGAAGAGGGCTTGGACTACTTTCCAGAATTTGGAAGGGTGATTCAAATTGGTCTGGAAGGTAGAATGAAAATATTCGGCCTTAGCATAATGCATTGCTGAAGTTCACTTATTACAGAGTGCACAGTAATGCTGGAAGTCAGCTGAAGAGCCAAAGGATTTATGAGCCTTCCATGCTAGGTCATGAGTGCAAAGGCAGGCTAGTAGTTCAGGGGTCATCTGGGGAAAATTTCCATGCACTCTGGTGCATCTAAATGGGGCATACTGGTTCCATGCTGCAAGGACTTTAGCTTTAAAATAATCCCATGAATGGTCAATAGAGGTGGCGACAGAGATGGGAGACCAGTCAGTGGAAGATAGATCATCCAGTAGAGGGGCAAGGTTCAGGGGTCTGTAGGAGTGTGTCACAATAATGTTTGAGGGAGATTTAGACTGGTAAAATTTCTGCATGAGATAGATTAAGTGGTGGTCGCTAATGGCATCTGGAAGGATGCTGGATGTAACTACCCTGTGGAGATGGGATGTGAGAGTCCAGTCGATAAGTGTGTGATTTAGGGATTTGGTATTTATACAGGTAGGTTCAGGTTTAGTGAGGAGATGTCATTTCAGGTTTTGGAGTGTGAGGAGGATTGCCAGTTCAAGCTGAAGTCGCCTATGACATATAGTTCACCTGCTGGGATATTGGATAATAGGGTGGACATAAGGGCACTGATAGAGTGGGGAGGGAGACCAGGACAACAGTAGACCCCAGCTACAAAGACGGGGAGGGTAAAAGGGAGAGAGATTTTAACAAGTAGGAGTTTGTACTCATCAGTTTCGGAGGAAGAGAGGACAGGAGTGTATTGCAGGGAAGTGAAGACATACATGGCCACCCCACCACCTCTGCTGGGTCAATCTTGGCAGATAAGGGAGTAGCCAGGTAAGGAGACGCTGCTGTCAGGAACTTTGGGAGAGAGGCAAGATTCAGAAATGAGCAGGATATCAGGGGCAGGTGTGATGGTGAGGGGTTGTAATAAGGAGAGTTTGGGTAATAGGTTCCTAATATTCATGTGTGCAAAATGAAGTCCCTGAGGAAGCTGGGAAAGGGGATTGGATGCAGGACCTGGATTAGGCTCAACATCACCTGCCATGAATAACAGAAGCAAAGTGAGGCGTTTGAAGGCAGTAGAAGGTATACATAAGGACACTATGCAGGTAGGGCTATGAGGGTAGGAGTAGTAGTTGGGGGATAGAATTTTAGGAGTGAGAGAGGCAGCAAGGAGACAATAAGCAGGTAATACGGAGGCTCCTATTGGCCATGGGTTGTGGGACCAAGATGGAGCACGATGAGAGGAGACACTGAGGGGATAGGAATTGTAAAGAGATCCAGAATTGGAAGGGGCTGGGCAGTAGGGAGCAAGGGGAAGTATGCTGGGGTACAGAGGGGAAGAAGGGAAGAGAAGAGGGTTGAGATTTGGAAAAAGAAGTATTGTGTTAAATAAGGGTGGGTCTACATACACTTGCACTTGGTTTGGTCAGATTTGTATTTGTTTATGTGAAATGAAAGAATTATAATATGAACAGGCCTTATCTTTAATAAAAGAGTCACAATTTGGTACACAGGGGTCTAAGCACACCCTTGACACATTTAAGGTATGTCAACATAGAACTGAGAGCAGGTATTTTTATCCTTAAAGTATGCATCTGAGAAACAGCACATAGATATTCAAAATGTGCTGTGGATTATGCAGCAGCACCTTGCTAACGTATTCGGGACATCTCCGGTAGTAAACCCGGATTCCTTTTTGGAAAATGTTAAGAATCCTGATATCTCTGATTCAGTAAAAACAACCCTTACCAAAAAGATCAGTTGGAATAAAGTAGAGAGTGCTGTAAAATCCTTAAAATCAAATACAACCCCAGGAAAGGATGGCCTCCTGAACGAAGTTTGTAAATCCTTTTTGGCTCAAGTGGGTCCTACCCTGGTAGAACTGTATAATGAAATCTTAGGAGTAGAGTCCTTATTATCATCAATGGCCTCTGCCCAGCTGATATTTCTGTATATTAAGGTGGACAGGTCACCTTTACAAAATTGGAGACCAATTAGCCTTTTAAATGTGGATTTTAAAATCTTATCCAAAATGTTGGCAAAGAGACTGGGGAAAGCAGTGGCATACACTGAGGTAAGTACTGATAGGAGGCTGAGGATTAAGGAGTCCAATGAGTGGCTGGTGGGGTGGTGCGAGCAAATGAGGTATGGGTTAGTAGGGGACTGGGAATTCACGTGAGGGGATGAGAGTCTATTTGCTCCAGACAGACAGCGCCTGAATAGAGAGGGTGCAGTAGTACTAAAAAGTAAATTAAGAGAGTTCATAGAAGAAAACCTACAATTTAAACTAGATTGGGGTGGAGGGGGGAAATCTGCACCACAAGGCAGGAGAAATGCGGGGCTACCAGCCTACTCCCCAGGATAGTATTAAAATACTGGACATGAGGGAGAATAGTGAAGGTGGGGAACCTGGTGGAAGGGCTTAGCAGCCAATGCCAGGAGCTTAGTAAATAAGATGGTGGACTTGGAGGCCATCATGGGGGATGAAGGACTCGATATGGTAGCTATAAACGAGACCTGGTGAACAGAGCAGCACACCTGGGAAATGACCATCCCATGTTACAGACTGTTCAAAAGGGATAGGGAGGATAAGGGGGGCCGGATTTGCTTTATACATCAGGGAAGGCATTAGTGTAACTGAAGGACAAGAGGAGGACGGAGAGACTGAGCTATTGTGGGTAACGCTAGGCTGGAGGACGGGAGCATCCTTGTGACTGTGGTTGGTATACAGGCCACCTACGCAAGGGGAAGAGCGCGATCAACAGTTAATTCAAGCAGTCACAAGGCTGGCCCTAAAAGGAAAATTACTGCTGGTAGGGGACCTAAACCTCCCAGATGCAGACTGGGAAATCTCAGATGCAGCATCGTCAAGGAGCAGTGAGATACTAGCTGTGCTTCAGGGGGATTCCTTCAACAGCTAGTCAGGGAGCCGGCAAGGGGCAACAACCTGCTGGGTGTGGTCCTAACAAATGGGGAGAGTGTGGAGGAGGTGCAGGTTGGAGAAGCTTTGGGCAACAGTGACCACAGCATGGTGAGGTTCAGGGTAAGGGCAAGGGGGGAGACAAGTAAAACCAGTACTACAAACAAGGACTTCAGACACATAAACTTTGACAAGATGAGAATGATAGTAAGGGATACAATGGAGGGTATGGAGAATATAGAGGCAGTGGAGGAACTATGGGAGGCCATCAAGGGAGGGATACTGCAAGTCATGGAAATGTGCACAAAAAAGGTTAGAAAGAGCAAGGGGGAGGAGACTGCTTTGGTTTACAAAGGAGGTTGCGGGAGAAGTCGGGGAAAGGAGGAGGTCTTTCAGAAAATTTATGAGGATACTCAGCGAGGAAGATAAGGAAGAGTATAGGGAAAAGAGGGGTCTGACAGGGAAGAAGATCAGAACGGCAAAAGCAGATACTGAGGAGAAAATAGCAAAAAAGGCCAAGGGGAAGGGATAAAACCTTTTCAAATATGTGAGGGACAGGAGAAGGGCAAGGCAGAGCATTACTTGGTTGAGGAGGGAGGGAGGAATAAAATTGGAAAGGGACTGTGAAAAAGCAGTTATTAAATAAGTACTTTAGCTCTCTATTTAAGGAGGAGGAGGACGGTAGGGGACCTGAGCTAAAGTCAAAGGGGAAGGAGGGCAAATGAGTGGATTGAGCCCATTCACTGTGTATAGGGTTAGGGCAGAGCTAGATAGATTGAGGGTGGACAAGGTAATGGAGCCTGATGGGTTACACCCAGGGTGATCAGAGAATTGAAGGAGGAGGAGGAGTTGGCTGCACCCTTGACAAGGCTCTTCAACTTGTCCCTGGATACTGGGAGAGTGCCGGAGGACTGGAAGAGGGTAGACATAGTGCCTTTACTGTGCAAGGTAGTAAGGAGGAGAAGGGGAACTGCCGACCTGTCAGCCTCACATCAGTGGTGGGGAAGGTAATGGAGACATTAATCAAGGAGAGGGTGGTGGATTACCTGGAGGAAAGTGGCTTGCAGGAAAGCAGACAGCATGACTTCACAAAGGGGAATTCTTGCAAGAAAAACCTAATTCAGTTCTTTGATTGGGTGACTCAGGTGATTGACCAGAGGTCGTGGTGGGCATGGCCTATCTGGACTTCAGTAAGGCCTTTCACACCGTTCCCCCATAGAAAGCTGGTGAGCAAGATGAAAAGCCTGGGGTTGGGTGGGAAAATAATAAGCTGGGTGGAGGCCTGGCTGGCAGGAAGAACTCAAAGGGTGGTGCAAAACAGGATGCACTCTGTAACAGTGTGCCCCTGTTACAGAATAGTTTTTGTTGCAATATATGTGCGCCCCTTTCCTGATTCCTTTCATGCTTTCCTATTGCCTTTTCTTCTTTCTTCCTTTTCTGTCCTTTCGTGTCAGGGTGGCCAACCTGGCATTTCTTTAAAAACATCTTTACTATCCCTTTAAATCTTATTCCCCCTTTAATGTGCACATCTCCAAAAGTAAACCTTGAATTGTTTAAAACAGTGTCCCTTATGTTAAAAGGTGCCCCTAGTTGTTTATGTAGCACTATGTGCTGTTATGCTGGTGCCCTTTAAAACAAATGAAGTGCATGATGCAAGGAGCACCGTGTGCAAGCCCAAAGTTGGACTGTGTAAACAAAAAAGAAACTGCTTGTTGCAGTAGAACAGAAAAACCTCTTCTTGCAAGTTTAAATGTAGAAAAGAGCTGCCTGCTGCAGCTATCTGAAGAGCAGCTGCTGCATTGTGCATCGGAGCAGGATTGTGTTCTGATGTACACGCGCAGCATGCTGCTGACATGAAGCAGGATGCTTCATAAAGAAAGTAAAAGTGCCGCACAGGGCAGCAAAAGTGTAAGTCTGTATCTTTATAAGGGCACTACGGGCAGAAAGGGAGAAGCCCCTTAGTGTCCTTAAACAATAATAAATGCAAAATGTTGCTGAAAGACAGCCCCATAGTAGTCAGTGGGAGCTGTCAGGAAAATGAAAGGCCAAAATGAAATGTTTAGGCGACGGCTGACATTTCAGCCGTTCAGATTAAGTAACAAAATAAAGGTTATAGGAGCAAGGCTGTTGGTAATGAATGCAGAGTCCTGTCTGTGCAAAAGCATGCAGCCTGTATGACATTACAACATCAAATGCAGAGTAAACATAAAGACTGAAACTTGTTTTCCCCTTTTTATGTTTACTTACGCGCATGCACAAGAAACATTACGTGACAGCTTAGGAAAGAAGCGGGGTTTGGGCGGTGTGGCACTGTGGCGGCCAATGCCCCCACTGCATTCTGAGGCTTGGACATGTTTCCCCAATGCAATGGCATGCAGCTGCTGACACTAGTTCAGCAAGCGTGCCACCAAGTTGAAACAAAGTCACTGCTGCAATGAGAGAGCGACCCGACATTGCAGGGTGTGTCTTGCCTGGTGTAACATTTCAATAAACATGGCGGGCAGCGGCTCACTGCCAGCTGCTCACAGTCACTAGGAAGCTGACTTCAGGGGTGTCCAATCCCTCTGTCAGCATATTTACCCCCTTTACTGTAGTGCTCTGCCCAGAGGGTGCCCAATCCTCCTCGACATCATGCCCCCAAATACAGACATGCTTGCCGACGGGGGTGCCCAATCCCACTGTTGGCATGTTAACCCCCTCATCACGTCAGCATTTTCCTTGTGCCACCCAACCCCGATTGTGTGCTACACTGGGAACCCACCCCAGTGTGGCTAACATGACCCCCCCCAACCAAATGTACCACACTGGGAGTCCACCCCAGTGTGGTCAAAACCTGTGAAAAAAACAAAAAACAGTCCACGGTGATGTATTTGTATTTTTCTTACCTGAAACAAGGGAAATGGTCCCTCGCCGTCGGGTCCCCTTCCCCAGCCTGCACCCACCCTCAGCGCACCCTGCATCCCCACACACACACCCTCACCCCATACTTACCTCTGGAGCCCAGCATAACGATCTTCAGTGGACCAGGAACACATCTGCACTGTTCAAAGCCGTCTGCGAACTGAAGAAATGCCAGTAAGCTGCATAATGGCATAAATGTTTTTTTTTCAACTTAGGTGGATATCTCGGCCATTTTTGTGAATTTTGGTACCGCATTTTCAACATTGGGTTCTTGGGACCCCATCTCATAAATTCAATCACTGTCATGTCATTATTCGGTCCTGAAAGGTGATTTTCTGGTCACTGCACGGAATCACCTTTTGGGACTGAGTAACACAATTATAGTGTTACTGTTCATGAGGTGGGCTTCCAAAAAGCCTATCTTGCAAATTTGGTGAAAGAATTCCAAAAAATTGACTGTGTTACGAAAGTGCGTTGCACAGTTTCTACACACGCTCATAACTCTGAGAATTTTTAACATTTTCACTCCAGATTTTCAGCATTGCCATTTTTTCACACCTCCTTATGAACAGTACAGCTGTCATTTTTCACATCCTGCCCAAAATGTTGTTTTGCACATGTGGCGCACAATGGCGGGGTCGCTGTGGGAAATCAGCATTTGGGGCAGATTAACAAAATCACAGTGGCACTGTTCATGAGTGGAGGTTCCAAAATGCCTATTTTTAAAAATTTGGTGAGAAAATTTCACAAAATGCCTATGAATCTGCATTGTGCAGTTTCCACGCACGCTCGTAACTTCGAGACTTTTTAATATTTTCACTCCAGATTTTCAACATTGGCATTTTTTCATACCTCCTTATGAATAGGACAGCTGTCACTTTTGACATCCTGCCTGAACTATGTTTTTTGCACCTCTGTCGCAGAATGGCAAGGTCACTGTAGTAAATCAACATTCGAGACAGATTAACAAAATCACAGTGCCACTGTTCATGAGCAGAGGTACCAAATGCTTTCATGAGGTGGGGGTCGCACAAAGGCCATGTTTAATATTTGTAGTGCAAATACCAACAAACGCCCAGAGTGTTACAGTTTCTAACCATAACATCCCACCCTGTACAGACTGACAGGCATCAGGGGTATGCCTTTGGATTGCTGGCTGTAATGCTCATGCCATTCCACCCCCATCCCACAGCCAGTGACAGGCATTGAGGTGTGTCTTGGACTCTTTGGCCCCAGAGTTTACCCCATTCTCCTATACTGCACCCATTTCAGCATATGTCCTTATGGAATGGGGTGACTGTAAAACCGAACACCCCAAGGCACACCTCAGCACTTGTCAGTGTCTGCAGAATAGGGTGAGGTGAAATGGTGTGAGCATTATGCGCGATGACCCAAAGGCATACCCCAATGCCTGCCCGCACAGGGGTTGTGTACAGACCCCATGTCAGGGGGAGGGAATGGACAAGGATATGATAGAAGGCATTCTTAGGATGGCAGAGAAAGGGTAGAAACTGTTGATGGGAGACCTGAATATGTCAGATGTTAACTGGAGCACATTTGCTGCAGCCACATCCAAAAGCAGGGCCATTCTCGATGCCCTACAGGTGGCAGGCCTCAGACAGCTAGTTTCGGAACCCACTCGTGAGGGAGCAATCTTAGACCTCATACTCACAAATGGGGACAGTGAGATGATCTCAGATCTAGAAGTGGGTTGCCATCTGGGAACAATTGACCATCAAACAGTGTGGTTCACGTTAAACTCAGCTACAGAGTCAAGCCACACAAAAGTGAGAGTACTGGACTTCAGGAGGGCTGACCTCGGCAAGATGGGAGAGTGCCTCAGAAAAGTACTAGCAAACAGGCTAGAATGAGGGGTGGAGCAACAATGGGGAATCATCAAAACTGCCATCACAGAGGCAACAAGCCTTTGTGTGAAGCAAATAAACAAATCAAAATGAAAGAAAAAGCCACTATGGTTCTCA
The DNA here is from genome assembly GCA_016271365.2 of Neoceratodus forsteri. Classification (NCBI taxonomy): domain Eukaryota; kingdom Metazoa; phylum Chordata; order Ceratodontiformes; family Ceratodontidae; genus Neoceratodus; species Neoceratodus forsteri. The sequence goes on along the minus strand of CM028133.1, from coordinate 587,917,787 downwards.
AAAGAGGTGGCTGGGAAAGTCAGGGAGAAAAAGATATAATTCCGGAAGTATAAGGAAACACAGAAGGAGCAGGACAGAGAGCTCTACCAGTTAAGGCAGAAGGAAGCAGGGAGGGAAGTCAGAATTGCAAAGGCCCAAACTGAGGAAAAGATAGCCAACTCGGTTAAGAAGGGGGATAAAACCTTTTATACGTACATCAGAGAGCATAGAAAGACAAAGGGAGGCATAGTGAGACTGAATAGAATGAACGGTGGGTGGGCAGAGGGGGACAATGAAAAAGCAGGGATACTGAATGAATATTTCTGCTCAGTATTCACAAAAGAGGAGGGGGAAGTGCCTAATCCAATTAACAGAAGCACTCTTGATAGGGGGGTCGATCCCAGTCCTTTCACAGAAGAAAGGGTTCTGCAAGAACTCCTAAAACTGAAGGTGGACAAAGCAATGGGGCCTGATGGAATTCACCCCAGAATTCTAAAATAATTAAGGGGGGAACTAGTGAAACCACTGACTACTCTTTTTAACAAATCATGGGAGGATGGTGTGGTACCCAAGGACTGGAGGAAGGTGGATGAGATTCCCCTTCACAAAAGTGGGACCAAGACAGAGGCAGGAAACTACAGACCTGTCAGTTTGACCTCTGTGGTAAGGAAAGTGATGGAGTCACTTCTGAAGGAAAGAACTGTTGAGTACCTAGAGGCCAGTGGGACACAGGACCCAAGGCAGTATGGGTTCACAGAGGGAAGGCCATGTCAGAGGAATCTAATAGATTTCTTTGACTGGGTCACCAAAGTAGTAGACCAGGGAGGGGCTGTGGACATGGCCTACCTAGACTTTAGCAAGGCATTTGACACAGTCCCACACAAAAGATTAATAGTCAAATTAACCAGCCTGGGAGTGGGTCCCAGGGTAGTAGCCTGGGTAAAACATTGGCTGGACAACAGGACACAGAATGTAATTGTAAATGGAGTTCACTCTGAAGAAAGAGGGGTTACTAGTGGGGTACCGCAGGATTCAGTACTGAGTCCAGTCCTTTTTAATGTCTTTATAAGTGACATTGCAGAGGGACTGGAAGGAAAAGTATGCCTCTTTGCAGATGACACAAAGATCTGCAACAGGGTTGATACACAAGGAGGCATGGAAAGGATGAGAAGGGACTTGGCAGGGTTGGAGGAATGGTCGGAAGTATGGCAGCTAGGATTCAATGCAAAGAAGTGCAAAATAATGCACCTGGGAAACAAGAACCCGGGGAAGATTACACAATGGGAGGGGTAGTAACAACAACAAAAAAGGAAACGGACCTTGGGGTAATCATATCAGATGACCTTAAGGTTAGCAAGCAGTGTGAGAAGGCAATAGGGAGGGCTGGGGATATACTGGGATGCATAGGGAGAGGCATCACCAGCAGAAAACAGGAAGTTGTTATCCCTCTGTACAGACAGTTGATGAGACCCCATCTGGAGTACTGCGTCCAGTTCTGGAGACCCCATCTTAGCATGGATAGAGACAGGATAGAGGCAGTCCAGAGGAGGGCAACTAAAATGGTGCAGGGTCTGCAAAAGAAGCCGTACAAGGAGAGACTAAAGAAGCTTAATATGTATACCCTTGAGGAAAGAAGGGAGAGGGGGGACATGATAGAAACTTTTAAGTACCTCAGTGGAATCAACAATGTCCAAGAGGGTAGCATCTTTCAGAAAAAGAGACAAGCAAGAACAAGGGGACACAATTTAAAGATGGGGGGGCAGTTCAGGAGCAATGTGAGGAAGTATTTTTTCACAGAGAGGGTAGTGGATACATGGAACAGCCTTCCTGAAGAGGTTGTGGGGTCTAAAACTGTGGGAGAATTCAAAAATGCATGGGACAGACATAAGGCAATTCTTGTGGGGGATAAGAAGAAATAGGCTGTTGGTTAACTAGGATCTGCAGCCTATCTTGTAGGTAGGGAAATGGGCAGACTAGGTGGACCAAGCGGTCCTTATCTGCCATCAAAGTCTATGTTTCTATGTTTCATCTCTGCAGGGTGGAGGTGGGTTTCACGTGAAGTTCAATACTTCATGGCCATTCCTATTCTGCATCTGTCTAACTCTTGCACTTCCAATGCTAATACCAGCAAGCAAACATTCGGCATTGACAAATGCTTGTTAATTACTGGTACACTACTGTCAGGTCTCCTGGGCTGGCAGGGGAATGCAAATAGGGAGCGCGCCCCTCATTTGCTGTTCCCCAGTCCAGGCTGGGTATTCCTGTAGGTTAAAAGTTATAAAAGCAGAATAAAGGAAATGGTTATTTACCAGAAATCATGTCTTTTGGGGAAGCTCCTACTATAGGGCTGGCTACCCATAGAATGACCACTCTTATAGGAATCCGGAGAGATGAGGTCACAAAAAGTGGGAGGAGCTAAGCTCCTAATGATGTATAAGACCACTAATTAAGGTTTTAAGTGGTCTCAAACTGTATTTTTAGTATGTATTCTAAGAAGGAATATTAAACAAATGCTTGTCTTTCCTGTTGTATAACAATTATCCAAGACATCCTTAGATAGGACCAGCTAAATGGTCTATACAGATTAAGTAGGAGATCACCTGATTAGGATTGATATAAAACCTTCCACCAGGGGCTAAAAAGAGAGAAGTGGGTCAGTATCTTCTGACCACAGAGTAAGAAGGAGGTAGTGTGAGTGCTTATACACTGTACTGAATATTGCATCTACAGAAGAAAGACAGGTGTCTCAAGGAGAAAGTATTTCCTGATGTTTGGATGGTGTGATGAACTAGCACCCAATTTTTCTTTCTGTAAATATCAAGTTAATTTTTTTGTTTATTTTTTTCTTTTATCAAGTTTTTGCAAATAAATTGATAAACGCATTATGTGCATTTTTTATGCACTTTATATACTGTCTGGTTTTCTATCATTGATCTCATGCTTCTACGCTGGTGTTAGTAGTGGGATCTACCTGGTACTTCAAGACTGGCCGGGAGGCACTACCAGTGGATATTATCCCAATATACCCTGACAGATGCAGAAAGGGGACCAGACAGACCCTAGTGCATACCATCTGACACGATCGGTGACAGAAAAGACTGGGATTACATTATTGCCAGGATTGGGTCCAGGAGCCAGACCCAAAATGAAGAAGTCAGAAGATGAGGATTTCAAAGAGGGAGAGGATGCACAGAAGAGGAGGGAGGGACAGATGACCCCAGCCAAGGATGATCCAAGTGAGTTACTGAAGTGGCTCTGTATGTGACAAATAGAGATGAAACGCCAACAAGAAGAGGACAGATGACAGAGGAATGAGGACAGACGCATCCAGGCAGAAGGAAGAAGATGGTAGGACGAGAAATGGAATGATACCCTTAAAGCTATTCAGGATATGAATCAAGGTCAGTCAGATAGAACTGGGCTCAGAGACATAAAATTAACTAAGTTATCAGAAAATGATGACATTGAAGCATACCTCACTGCCTTCAACAGGATAGCCCAAACCTGTGCATGGCCCCATGACCAGTGGGTAATCAGATTGGTACCCTACTTATCAGGGAGGGCCCAGTTAGTGTATAGTCAACTGAGTGGAACATATGCCAATAATTATGACACTGTAAAAGAGGAAATCTTGAGATGTTGTTATATCAGTACTGAGACTTATCGCCAACGCTTTCGTTCTCAGAAGATGGCCTATTATGACACTGTGACAGGGTAGAATAGGACCCTGTCTGATTTGTCTTTGAGAAAGTGTTTAAATGCAAGGATCTGTATTCTTTCCTTCTCTGTCTCTTCTGTCTGGATGCGCAGCCAAATTTTCCTGTGAGATTTTGGACTTGATCAACCCGAACAGTCTCACAATCCTTTGCCTCAAACTGTCTCTCTGTTTTCTCTTGCTTTCTGTTTTTCCCTCCCTTGCATATCTAGATCTGGTAATATAAAAATATATGAGAATCAGTGTATGTAAATGTAGCTGATAATGAGATCACTTTTATTTAGAAATTGTGTTACTGTTGAAAAGTATTTATTTATAATTTGAGATAACTGTAAAAAGCTAGAGGTCATTTCAGTGCAAATGCCTGAGCCTTTTGCAAAGGCTGGAGGTACCTCAGGAAGTTCTCAATGTTCTAAGCAGGTCCTGAAATTGACAAAGAACAGGATACTTGTAAAGGATGGGGGTTGGAAAAGACTTGTAAAAAACAGCTAAGCTGAGCTGCAAGAAAGATTTTTTTGTTACAAGAGATTTTATTTTGCTTTTGTATATAGTTATTCTGAACAGGTTTATTTTATTTTAAGTTACTGCAACTACAAATAGACAGTTTTGTGGAATTTTACAACTGCTCCTGGGGTTTTCTCTATGCTCCCTGACTTGTGCCTCGATGACAGATGGTGTTAGCCTAAGTGGAATTTAAGTCATGCATACCCTAAAACAGGAGATTTGTGCATGGGTACTGGACCTAGTACCAGGGAAGCACAGAGGAAGGTATGGATTCTTCAGTAGCAAGTCCAGGAGTGGTTACCAGGAGAATGGCAGCCAAACTAGCAGCAACAGAAGTCCAGTCTGAGATTGTACAGCCAGCACAAGTCATGGAAAAAGAACAGGCAGTGACAGAACCTGAAAGTCTGATGGACTTTTTCAAATGGTGGGCTATACAACAAAAAGAGACTGAGACGCAGAGAGAAAAAGAGATTCAATGGTTAGAAGCGTTGAGGAGAGAAGAGATGCAGCAACAGGTTCAGCAAATGAGAGAAGAGATGCAATGACAGGAGCATCGATGGCTGGATGCCTTACAAGTTATTGAAGGCAGAGGATCCAGCACAGACCCAGATGAGCAACAAAATGCAAGCAACCTAAAGGCCATTAAACTTACAAAGTTGTGTTCCACAGATGATATTGAGGCATACCTGACAACCTTTGAAACAGTTGCCACAGCCTGCCAGTGGCCAAAGCAGCAATGGACAATCAGACTGGTACCTTACCTGACAGGAAAAGCCCAGCTTGCCTACAGCAATATGGACATTGCACAGTCAGAAAACTATGACCGGGTGAAAAGCAAAATCCTGAAAACATACATCTCCAGAGAGACCTACAGGCAGAGATTTCAGTCTCTGGGGTACAGCTCAGTTAACAATCCTCAAGAAGCCTTCACCCGACTCTGAGAACTCCTGATGAAGTGGATTAAACCAGGGGGTGAAAACAGTCCCACAGATCATCGACACATTTGCCATGGAGCAATTCATCAACATCTTGCCTACAGATGTGCAGCTGTGGGCAAAGGAACACCAACCAGAGAATGGAGAAAAAGCTGTTTTTTTGGCTGAGGACTACCAACTTGCCAGACAGATGCCACAGCACCAGTTTAACAGCCAAGCACCTGTAAGAAAGTCTTTCTCCCATTTAAACTCCAAGCCTGCTAAGAACTCTGGAGGTGGTAACAAATCTGTGACAAAACATGTTATCTGCTACAGTATAACTGTAATAAGCCAGGACATTTTGCAAGAAACTGCTGTAATAAAGAGAGTGGCACTGGAGCAGATTTGTCCTTGGCCAACTGGGGCAAGTACCTAACAGATGTGAAGGTGGGGAATAAGACTGTAAAGGATTAAAATATGAAAATGCTGAAACTACATTGATAACTGATTATAATTTTCTTTCAGAGCAAGCTAAGGATGTTTCTCTCCAGGGTTATTTTAAGTAGCTGGGGTGAAACCAGAACAGGGTGGACCAATGTTTAAAAAATGTAATGGGTTACTGTACAGAGTTTGGGTTAAACCTCAGACACGGGAACAGAGAGAACAATTGGTTATACCACAGAAGTATAGAACAGAATTGTTACAGATAGCACATGATTATCCTATGGCTGGTCATTCAGGGAAGGAACACACCCTTGCCAGATTGCTGTATAGATTCAACTGGCCGGGAATTCATCAAGATGTTGCTACCTATTGTAATCCTTGTGCTGAGTGTCAGAAAGTAGCCCCAGTCACTAGAAAAGACAAGGTGCCCCTGGTTCCCATACCCTTAATAGATGTGCCTTTTGAGAGAATTGCAATGGATGTGGTTGGTCCTTTAGACAAAAGTAAAAAGGGTAATAGATTTATCCTGGTAGTATACGAACAAACGAAATTTGCCAGCAGATAAAGGCCTAGAGGTCTATCAAGTCTGCTCGAATGTGCACCTAGCACCCTTTATTCTGCAGCTGCCCCTCCCACACTTCCCCTTCACTGACCCTCCCTCTTGTCCTGTCCCATCCCCTTTTGAAGCAGTCCACTGTTCTACTGCATACCACTTCTGCAGGTAACGCATTCCACCCAGCTACCACCCTCCTTATAAAAAAGTGTCTCCTCATCTCCCTCCTGAACCTTCCTCCCTCCAGTTTCATATCATGGCCACTGTTGTCCCTGCCCTCCCTTACTTTGAACAGTCCCTCTTACCTATCTTGTTTATTCCTTTCATGTACTTAAAGGTTTCAATCATGTTCCCCTGTCCCTCCTCTCCTCCAGCGAGTACATGTTCAATTCCCTCAGCCTCCTCTCGTATGATAAGTCCCCCAGCCCCTTGATCATCTTTGTCATCCTGCGCTGCACCCCCTCCAGTAACTTAATGTCCCTCTTCAGATACGGCGCCAGTACTGCAAGCAGTACTCCAGGTGCAGTCTAACTAATGACCTATACAGTGTCAGAACCACCTCCTCCCTTCTCAAAGATATACCCCTTGCAATGCAACCCAGCATTTTGTTGGCCTTTGCAGCTGCCTTCCTACATTGTGCTGAGTTGTTCATTGACCCTGTAATGAGCACCCTCAGATTCTTCTCCTCCTCTGTCTGGGCTAGCTGCACTCCCACCAGCTGGTAACTCCTTCTTGGGTTCTTCACCCCAAAATGCAGCACATTGCACTTTTTGGCATTAAACACCAGTTGCCAGGTGTCTGACCAGGTATCAAGCTTTGCCAGATCATCCTGCAACCCCTGCCACCCCCCTAGGTTGTCCACCACCGCTCCCATCTTGGTATCATCAGCAAACAGACTGATCTTGCTCTTGATGTCCATTGATATGTCTGCAATGAATATCACAAACAACACTGGTCCCAACACCGAGCCCTGTGGAACACCGCTCATCACTACCCTTGGGTGTGAGAGCTCCCCACCCACCACCCTCTGTTGCCTTCCCATTCAGCAGCTTTGCACCTGCCCTGTGCTTTCTAACTTACTTCCCAGCCTCCCATGTGGCACTGAGTCGAATGCCTTACTGAAGTCCAGATACAGGACATCCACTGTGTGGCCCCTGTCCAGTTGCCTAGTTACCCAGTCATAGAATTCCACCAGGTTGGTTTGGCAGTATCTGCCATGCATGAAGCCATGCTGTCTGCTGTCCTGTAGTCCTTTGGCCTATAGGAGGGCCACCAGCCTCTCATTCAGGATAGTCTCCATCAGCTTACCCAAGATAGATGTGGGGCTCACCGGTCTGTAGTTCCCCAGTTCATCCGTGGCACCACTCTTGTGGAGGGGCACCACATGAGCCATCCTCCAGTCCTGAGGTACACACCCTGAGTGTAGTGAGGCATTAAATAGGTCTGCCAAAGGCCCCACAAGGACCTCTGCCAGCTCCTTCAGTAACCTGGGGTGGATGCCATCTGGGCATGGTGCCTTGTCCACCCTTAGTGCCTTGAAACCCTCCCAAACTCTGACCTCCATGATTTTCCCCATCTGTCACCCCCTCCCCCCCTGTTTCTGCTATTCCTCCCTCCTTGGGTATCACCCCCCTCTTCTCCTTAGTAAATACTGAGCAGAAGTAATCATTTAGCGCTTCTGCCTTATCGCACCCTGTTTCCACCCAATCCCCTCTTCCTAATCTTTACTATGTAGTCCTTACAGCTCCTTTTCTCCCTGATGTACCTAAAGAAGTCCTTCTTCCCCTTCTTAATGCCTTGTGCCAGCCTAAGCTCCATAGATGCCTTGGCTTCCCTTACTGCCCATGTCACCTCCTTCGATTCCATCAGGTACTCCCCCCTGTCCTCCCCCCACTTTTCTTGTACCTCCTAAAGGCAGCTATTTTCCTCCTTACCTTTTCCATGACCTCCTTGCTCAACCAGCTCAGTTTCTTAGCCCCTAGCCTTCTTACTCTGGGCATTGCAGCAGATTTTGGTTGCCTCCACTATCCCCAGCTTTATGAGCTCCCACCTCTGGTTAGTGCCCATACTATGTTGAATTCTGGCCAGGTACCCTTTTACCACTTCCCCCATCCTCCCAAACTCGGCCCTCCTGAAGACCAGCACTCTTGTGCCATATTCCACTCCTTCCTTGCCCATATCCGATGTGAGCCATACTGAGTGGTGGTCACTCCCTGACAGCAGTTCTTCCACCGTAAGTTCTCTCACAAACTCCCCATTTGCCAGCATAAGGTCAAGGGTATTCCCTAACCTGGTTGGTTCACTGACCATTTGCAGCAGGAAGCTACCCTGGAAGGCATCCAGCAGTACCCACTCCCTTCTATTCCTGGTTGTTGGGGTACTCCAGTCCACTTCTGGCATGTTGAAGTCCCCCACAATCACCACACTACCCTTCTTGCAGGTTATCCTGATCTGTCCCACTAGATCCCTGTTTAACTCTGCCATCTGAAAGGGCGGCCTGTACATCACTCCCATTCTGAGAATCCTATTCTTGGAATCCTGGATTTGCATCCAAAGTGACTCCATACTAACCTCCTCCTCCCCTTCCTCCCTTACACACTTCAGTCCTTCCTTCACATATAGTGCCACCCCCCACCTTTCCCAATCACCCTGTCCCTACGAAATAACCTGTACCCTGGTACAGACAGGTCCCAGTCATTGTATTGGGTGGCCCATGTTTCTGTGATGGCTGCAATTTCCACCTCTCACCTGTAACTCTGCAGTTTTCCTCCCAAGACTCCTAGCATTAAGGGTAACCACCTTCCACCCTCCACCCTCCCATCCTGCCCTCCTTTACTAGCATCACCAATAGTACTTCCATTTGTCCTTTGTCACTGTTATGGGGGTAAGCTCATATGGTTTCCCAACCTGTGGTCTCTGCATGTCTCGTGCCCACTTGCCATCCCGCTCCTAGTTTAAATTCCCAGCTTCCTCTATGTACTCCTCCATCCTCTGTTTCAACGCTTTCTTTCCCTCCTCACTCAAGTGTAGTCTGTCCTTGGCATAGAGACTACTGTCGTCCCAGGTCCCTCCCCACCCCCCAATGGCCCATACCCTTTAGCATGACACCCAGTTCTTAGCCATCCATTAAATTCCTCTATTCTCAGCTTTCTTGTTGTGCTTGCCTTGGGCACTGGAAGTATCTCTAAAAAAGTTACTGATCTTCCTGTTCCCTCATATAATTGCCCTAGTTCCTCAAACCTCCACTGAACTATATCTACTGTCTTGTCAGCCAGGTATGTGACTATGCTACTCGATACCCAGAAGCAGTTCCAATGCGTACTGTTAAAGCCCCAAAAGTTGCAGCAGAGCTAGCCAAAAATTTCAGCCGAGTGGGCATACCTAAAGAAATTATTACTGATCAGAGTAGTAATTTTGGTGCTGCACTGCTTAAGGAGCTGTACAGACTGCTAGGCATCACTGCCATAAGAACCTCCCACTACCACCCTCAGACAGAATGTCTTGTTGAGTGTTTTAACCAAACCCTAAAATGCATGTTAAAAAGGTTTGTAAAAGGGGAAGGGAAAGATTGGGACCAATACTTGCCCTACCTCCTGTTTGCTTACAGAGAAGTGCCACAGGCATCAACAGGGTTTTCACCATTTGAAATGCTGTACGGTAGGCAGCCAAGAGGGCCACTGGATGTGACAAAGGAAATGTGGGAAGATAATCCCACTCAGAAACAATCTATATCTTCTTATATGTGTGCCCTAAGAAAGAAGCTGGCAAAATATGTTGAACTTGCCCACAGTAATCAGGAAGAGGCTCAAAACCAGCAAAAGATAGATTATGAATATGGGGTAAAAGAAAACATTTTCGAGACAGGTGAAAATATTTTTCTACTGTTACCCACAACAGAAAATAAGTTATTAATGAAGCAGCAAGGGCCATATAAGGTTCTTAGATGTACTGGCACTGTTAACTATGAGATTGAGACCCCTGACAAGAAAAATCCTACTAAGATACACCATACTAACTTCCTCAAGAAATGGGTTGAAAAAATGACAAAAGCTGCCTTGTTAGTTTTACCAGAAACTGATAAGAAAGATACAGATGTAACATATGGTAGACTGGAACAAACTGTAAGTGCTGATGCTGTAAAGGTGAATGTTTCCTTAACCTCAGAGCAAACTGTAGACATTCATAGTGTGCAAAATACATTTAACAGTACTTTTACTATGGTACCAGGCCGAGCAAAAGGGGTTAAGCACATAATGGTGACAAAAAATGCTCATCCTATTAGGCAAAAGTCATATAGGTTGCCAGAGTGGTTAAAAGCTGATGTGGTTAAGGAAATACAAAAAATGAAGGAATTGCGTATCATTGAGGAGTCGATGAGTGCTTGGTCATCTCCCATTGTAATTGTAAACAAAAAAGAAGGGGGTGTCAGAATCTGCCTCAGTTTCAGGAAACTTAATCAAGTGCCAGAATTTGACAGTTACCCTATGCCCAGGATAGATGATTTGGTGGACAGACTGGGGAGTGCAAAGTATATCAGTTCCCTTGATCTCCCCAAGAGTTACTGGCAAATACCTTTAGCTAAAGAATCCAGAGATAAAACTGCATTTGCCACCCCTATAGTATTCTATCAGTTCACCACTATGCCATTTGGTTTACATGGTGCACCAGCTACATTCCAGCAGTACATGGATGTAATTTTATCACCTCACACTGGTTATTGTGCTGCGTACCTGGATGATGTCATGGTGTACAGTCCAGGCTGAAAAAGTCATGTGGAACACCTACTAGCAGTTATCCAAGCTATCAGAAATGCAGGTCTGACAATTAATCCTACCAAATGTGCATTGGGCATTCAGAAAACTAGATATTTGGGCTATGTGTTGGGAAACGGAAAAGTCAAACCAGAGATTTCTAAAATAGAAGCTGTAGCTAACAGCCCTGTACCTAAAACAAAGAAACATGTCAGGTAATTTTTAAGGCTGGCTGGTTATTATCGGAGAATTTTTCCTAACTTTGCTGAATTAGCTACTCCCCTCACTGAACTCACAAGGAAAAGGTACCCAAATAATGTGAAATGGACTCCAGAGTGTGATGAAACTTTTCAAGCCATAAAGGCTGCATTATGTTCAGCACCTGTTTTGAGAAGCCCAGACTTTGAGAAACCATTTCTGCTACAGACAGATGCATTTTAGGTAGGCCTAGGTGCTGTTCTAAGTCAAAATATAGATGGGAAAGAACGTCCTATTCTGTATATAAGTAGGAAATTGCATGACAGAGAGAAAAGGTACTCCACTATCGAAAAGGAGTGTTTAGCAACAAAGTGGTCCATGGAGTCCCACAAATTTTATTTACCAGGAACTGATTTTGTTCTTGTAACTGATCACAATCCTCTCTGGTGGCTTAACCAAATGAAAGATACAAATCCCAGAATCACACGGTGGTACCTGGCACTGCAGCCATTTAAATTCTCTGTGATTCACAAATCTGGTAAAGAGAATAGCAATGCTGATTTTCTGTCAAGATATGGATCAGGAATTGAGGGTTCTGATGGTTGAAAAAAACACTAATGTATGGGCTTAAACTGTACTTTTTACTGTACTGTTAAAAAAAAAGAATGGATGCAAATGTGCTTAATTTCTGATACTGAAAAATGTTAGTAGAGAATGGAGAGATTTGGAAACCTGTTTTATTAAAGGGGGGGTGTTATGTGACAGGGTAGAATAGGACCCTGTCCCATTTGTTTTGGAGAAAGTGTTTAAATGTAAGGATCTGTATTCTTTCCTTTTCTGTCTCTTCTGTCTGGTTGCGCAACCAAATTTTCCTGTGAGATTTCAGACTTGATCAACCCGAACAGTCTCGCAATCCTTTGCCTCTCACTGTCTCTCTGTTTTCCCTTGCTTTCTGTTTTTCCTCCCTTGCATATCTAGATCTGGTAATATAAAAATATTTGAGAATTAGTGTATGGAAATATAACTGATAATGGGATCACTTTTATTTAGAAATTGTGTTACTCTTGAAAAGTATATATTTATAATCAGAGATAACTGTAAAAAGCTAGAGGTCATTTGAGTGCAAATGCCTGAGCCTTTTGCAAAGGCTGGAGGTACCTCAGGAAGTTCTCAGTGTTCTAAGCAACTCCTGAAATTGACAAAGAACAGGATGCTTGCAAAGGATGGGGGTTGGAAAAGACTTATAAAACACAGCTAAGCTGAGTTGCAAGAGAGATTTTTTTGTTGCAAGAGATTTTATTTTGCTTCTGTATATAGTTAGTCTGAACAGGTTTCTTTTATTTTATGTTACTGCAACTACAAATAAACAGTTTTGTGGAATTTTACAACTGCTCCTGAGTTTTCCCTATGCTTCCTGACCTGTGCCTCGATGACAGACACCCCCAGGGAAATGTACGTTCGTCTTAAAGACTATTGTGAAAAATGGTTGCAACCCACAGCTATGACTATTGAGGAGATTATGGAATTAATCATTATTGAACAATTCATCCAGGTTTTGCCCCTTGATGTGCAACTTTGGGTCAGGGAGCACAAGCCGGAAACAGCGGAAGGTACCATTAAACTGGCAGAGGACTACTTGGCAGCCCATCCCACCAGACCGAGGGGACAGCAAGATAAAACCCAGGACCATCTACAGCTCCAGTAAGGACATACTTTTCTAATCAGAGACAATCGAATTATGGTAGGTGGGATAGAACGGGCAGGATCCCTTATGGAGACATAATTTGTCATGGATATCTTAGAGAAGGGAATATAGTCAGAAACTGCCCTAATAAGAAAAATGAGCCAACACATCTGTCCTTAGCCAACTTTGGGTATGTTACCTCTGTGGGAGTAGGTGACCAACAGACTTTGGGACTTCTAGACTCCGGAAGTAGACAAACACCTGTAAGAGCAGACCTGGCCCCTGAAATAGACTTAAATCAGAATGACACAACTGTTCACTGTGTACATGGAGATATCATCGGTACCACACTGCAAGTTTGGAATTGACTGTTAATAATGAATGTCACAAATTGTTAGTTGGTCTAGTGCCCCATCTACCAGTACCTGTGATTATTGGCTAGGATTTCCCTCGACTTGACACACTGATGAAGAACCATCAGACATTTATGGAAGCCAGAATACAATTAGATCCTGTATTTTCTTTTGAAGAGGACTATTTTGAGGGACAAGGGAAGTCAAGGAAATCCAAGAAAGTAAAGAGAAAGGAAAAGAAAGCTTGGAGAGACATACATCCAGAAGAAAGTTTGGAACGAGTGCCAGGGATGTCAAAAGGTGACATAAGACTGGATCAATTGGCAGATGAGACATTGAGACCTTTGTTTTCACAGGTAAACAAAGAAGAAAATAATGGACATTCTCATTTTGTATTTAAACATGGTATACTGTATAGGATAACTGTTGATCCTGTTACTACCTGTGAGACAGAGCAGTTAATGGTGCCTAAAAAGTATAGAGAGCAGGTGATGCGATTGGCACATGATATACCTAGGGCTGGTCATGAGGGGAGGGATAGAACTTTGCAATGCATACTATCCATGTTTTGTTGGCCAGGGATACATCAAGAGGTCGCAGCTTATTGTTGAGCATGTGAAAAGTGCCAGTTAGTGGCCCAAGGAGGAAAGAAAGATCAGGTACCCCTTCAACCCATCCCCTATGTAACAACTCCCTTTGAAAGGGTAGCAATGGATGTGGTGAGGCCCCTAACAAAGAGTTCCAAAGGAAAACAATTCATACTGGTTGTGTGCGACTACACCACCTGGTACCCTAAAGCCATACCTACGAGAACTGTTACTGCCCCTCGAATAGCTGAAGAACTAGTTAAAATCTTTAGTAGAATAGGAATTCCACAAGTTATCTTGATGGATAGAGGTAGTAATTTTACTTGTATTCTGTTGCAAGAACTGTACTGTCTACTGAGGGTCTCAGCTGTTCGTACCTTCCCATATCACACTCAGACAGATGGATTAGTGGAGCAATCCAACAAAACGCTAAAAAAAAATGTTGCAGAAATATGTGCAAGAGGAGGGCTGAGACTGGGATAGATTTCTCCCTTACCTTTTGTTTGCATATAGGGAGGTACCCCAAGCTACCTCTGTTTTTCCCCCTTTTCCTTACTATGTGGTCGAAATCCCAGGGGACCATTAGAAGTTGTTAGGGAGCGCTGGGAGGAAGGAAAAGGTATGGGATTCACCAATATTGTTGACTACATGTCTTCCTTATGGAAAAGACTAGTGAAATATGTGAATATGGCTCATTTGAATGTTGACCAAAAACAGCAGAATCAAAAAGAAATGTATGATGTGGGGTTGAAGTATAAGTATTTTGAACCTGGTGAAAAGTATTATTGTTGTTGCCCAGTACAGAGAGCAAGCTTTTAATGAGATGGCAATGGCCTTCTATGGTTCTTCGTCAGACTGGTATAGTTAACTACAAAATTGAAATGCCTGGGCACAGACCAGTAAAAAGGGTATACCATGCAAATCTTTTAACAACGTGGATAGAGAAACCCCAAACCCCGACACTATACATCCAGCCAGAGCAGAACATGACAGAGGTAGAGGTGGCCTATGAAAGGTTAGAACCACACCAGGAGGATAAAGCAATACAGATTAACCCTGAGTTGAAACCTGATCAGAAACAAGAGATTGATCAACTCTTGGAGTATTTTAATAATTCTTTTATCAAAGCACCTGGGAGAGCTAAAGGGGTGGTCCATGAGATTAAAATAACCCAAAGCAAGCTTATCCACCAGAGACCATACCGATTGCCCAAGAAGATTAGACAGGAAGTAATAGATGAGGGGAGAAAAATGGAACAAACAAGGGTTATTGTTCCTTCTCAGAGTCCTTGGTCCTCACCCTTAGTGGTAGTGAATAAAAAGAGGGGTGTGTGTGACTGTGTTTAGATTTCTAGAGAATAAATGCAATTTCTGATTTTGACAGTTATCCAATGCCAAGAATTGATGATCTGCTAGACCAGATAGGCTCTGCTCAGTACATCAGCACCCTAGATTTGATGAAAGGGTACTTGCAGATACCCTTAGCACCCCAAGCCCAAGAGTTGACAGCTTTCAGTACCCCAATTGGTTTATATCAATTTACAATGATGCCTTTTGGTTTGCATGGGGCTCTGGCCACTTTCTAGAGATACATGGACCGCATCTTAAGACCCCATAACCAATACAGTGCAGCCAGTTTGGATGATGTGGTTATTTATAGCTCGAACTGGAACACACATTTAATACACCTTAGTGATGTCATCCAAAGCATCAAGGATGCAGGACTCACAGTCAATCCCTCGAAATGTGCTATTGCCAAAACTGAGACCAGATATCTGGGGTTTATAATTGGAAAGGGGACTCTGAAACCCAAGATAAATAAAGCGGAGGCAGTTGCTAACAGCCCAATACCAACCACCAAACGTCATGTGAGATCATTCTTAGGACTAGCAAGCTACTATAGACATTTCATGCCTGACTTTTCCACGATTGCGACACCACTTACAGAACTGACTAAGAACAAGTACCCAAATAAATTAAAATGGACTCCCGACTGCGAAAAAGCTTTTCAGAGTATAAAGGCCATCTTGTGTTCAGCTCCAGTGCTACTTAGTCCTGACTTTTAAGAAACCTTTTGAGGTACAAACCAATGCTTCTGACAAGGATATTGGGGCAGTGCTATCCCAGCATGATCAGAAAGGTGAACATCCCATACTATTTATTAGTAGGAAGTTATATGAGCGAGAAAGAAAATATTCCACGGTAGAGAAGGAGTGCCTGACCATGAAGTGGGCTATAGGGGTTCTCAAATACTATCTGTGGGGTAATGAGTTCATTGTTGTCACAGACCACAACCCTCTCAGGTGGTTAAATTTAATGAAGGATAAGAACATGCGCATCATGCGCTGGTATTTGTCACTCCAGCCCTATAAATTTTAAGTTAAACATAGAGCTGGGACACAGCATCAAATGCCGATTTTTTATCCCGTTATGCAACAGAACATGTTGGTTTCTCTAAAAATGTGAAATGTGATATGACTTGAACAGAGATTAAAATGTTGCACATTTACGGCACATGCCTCAGGGAAAAGAAAAGTTAGGAACAGTAATTAGAATGTGTATAAGCATTCAGTATTGAAATACTGTTCTGATTTATAAGGGTCCCTGAGGGGAACTTCTGGAGTGGGAGGGTGGAAGTTCCAACCCTTCCAAGGGTGAAGGGTTCAGACAACAAAATACTGTGTTGCCTTCTTAAGTGGGGAGGAGTGTAACAGAGTGTCCCTGCTAGAGAACAGTTTTTTGTTACAATATATGTGCACCCCTTCCCTGATTCCTTTCATGCTTTCCTATCGCCTTTCCTTCTTTCTTCCTTTTCTGTCTTTTTGTGTCAGGGTGTCCAACCTGGCATTTCTTTAAAAACATATTTTTAGGAGGCAGTATAGCGCAGTGGTCTAAGGCTCTGAGCTGCAAATTTGGTGATATCCAGCAGGCCAGACCTGGGTTTGAATCCCACAGCTTCCACTTGCATACTGTGTGACCCTGAACAAGTCATTTAACCTCCTTGTGCTCCCAGGTCGCTCCTGTAAAAAAGCTTTCAGCTTAGTGTGCTATACCTGGTTAAACAACTAAATAAATAAAAAATAATATTTACTATCCCTTTAAATCTTATTCCCCCTTTAATGTGCACATCTCCAAAAGTAAACCTTGAATTGTTTAAAACAGTGTCCCTTATGTTAAAAAGTGCCCCTGGTTGTTCATGTAGTGCTATGCACTGTTATACTGGTGCCCTTTAAAACAAATGAAGCGCATGATGCAAGGAGCGCTGTGCTTCAACCCCAAAGTCGGGCTGTGTAAATAAAAGAAACCACTTGTTGCGGTAGAACAGAAAAGCTCTTCTTACAAGCTTAAATGTAAAAAAGAGCTGCCTTCTGCAGCTATCTGAAGAGCAGCTGCTGCATTGTGCATCGGAACAGGATCGCACTCTGATGTACATGTACAGCACGATGCTGACACGAAGCAGGATGCTTCATAAAGAAAGTAAAAGTGCTGCACAGGGTGGCGATAGTGTAAAAGTCTGTATCCCTACAAGGGCACCATGGGCAGAAAGGGAAAAGCCCCGTAGTGTCCTTAATAATAAATGCAAAATGTTGTTAAAAGAGAGCCCCAGAGTAGTCAATGGGAGCTGTCAGGAAAATGAAAGGCCAAAATGAAATGTTTAGCTGATGGCTGACATTTTAGCCATTTGGTTAAGTACCAAAATAAAGGTTATTGGAGCAAGGCTCTTGGTAAAGAATGCAGACTCCTGTCTGTGCAAAAGCATGCAGCCTGTATGACATTACACCATCAAATGCAGAGTAAACATAAAGACAGAAACTTTTTTCCCCTTTTTAATTACTGGTACACTACTGTCAGATCTCCTGGGCTGGCAGGGGAATGCAAATAGGGAGTGTGCCCCCTCATTTGCTGTTCCCCAGTCCAGGATGGGTATTCCTGTGGGATAAAAGTAATAAAAGCAGAATAAAGGAAATGGTTATTTACCAGAAATCATGTCTTTTGGGGAAGCTCCTTCTATAGGGCTGGCTACCCATAGAATGACCACTCTTATAGGAATCTGGAGAGATGAGGTCACAATAAGTGGGAGGAGCCAATCTCCTAATGATGTATAAGACCACTAATTAAGGTTTTAAGTGGTCTCAAACTGTATTTTAGCAGGTATTCTAAGAACGAATATTAAACAAATGCGTGTCTTTTCTGTTGTATAACAATTATCCAAGATATCCTTAGATAGGACCAGCTAAATGGTCTATGCAGATTAAGTAGATCACCTGATTGTGATGTCACCCTGGGATTGCTATAAAACCTTCCACCAGGGGGCTAAAAAGAGAAAGGTGGATCAGTATCTGCTGACCAGAGTAAGAAGGAGGTAGTGTGAGTGCTTACACACTGTATTGGATATTGCATCTACAGAAGAAAGACAGGAGTCTCAAGGAGAAAGTATTTCTTGATGTTTGGATGGTGTGATGAACTAACACCCAATTTTACTTTCTCTTAATATCAAGTTATTTTTTTTTTTATTTTTGCAAGTTTTTGCAAATAAATTGATAAATGCATTATGTGCATTTTTTTATGCACTTTATACACTGTTTGGTTGTCTGTCATCGATCTCACACTTTTACACACTCCGGGATGGTGAGGATGAAGTGTGGAGTGCCACAGGGGTCAGTTTTGGGTCCACTTCTCTTCAACATCTACATCAGTGAGCTTGTGGAGGGTTTGAGGGGAGGGTGTGACTATTTGCTGATGATACGAAAATTTGCAAAATGGTGGACACCCCAGGGGGGTGGAGAACATGAGGGAGGACTTAAAGATGCTTGACAAATTGTCTGGGATGTGGAAGCTGAAATTTAATGCCAAGAAGTGTACTGTAATTCACTTGGGGAGTAGGAACAGAAGAGCAGAGTACACCCTAGGTGGGGAGGGAATCAAAGTAACAGAACAGGACAGGGATCTGGGGATCATAGTCTCCTCAAACCTTAAGGTAGGAATCCAATGTTGCAGGGCAGTGGGAAAGGCCAGTGGAATGTTGGCATACATAGGCAGGAGTACTACTAGTAGAAGGAATGAGGTAATAATGCCCCTTTACAAAGCCATTGTGAGGCCGCACCTGGAGTATGGGGTTCAGTTCTGGAGGCCATATCTCCACAAGGATATAGATGCATTGGAGAGGGTTGAGAGAAGGCAACCAAGATGGTGCAGGGTATACAGGGAAAGTCATACAAGCAGAGGTGTAAGGAGCTGGATCTGTATGCATTGGAGAGAAGGAGGAAAGGGGAGACATGATTGAAACTTTTTAATACATAAAGGAACTCAATAAAGTAGGAGAAGAGGGTTTACATAAGATGAAGGAGGGGGTCAAACCTAGAGGGCACAGCCTCAGACTGCAAGAAAAAAGATACAGGGGCAATGTGAGAGGGCATTTCTTCACAGAGAGGGTGATGGAGCCCTAGAACAGACTACCAGATGGAGTGGTGGGGACTAAATCATTGGAATAATTCAAGATGATATGGGACAGGCATATGGGGCTGAGTGTTGGGGGGAGGGTAGGGGCTGGCAGGGCAGGAGAGGAGTAGGGGAAAAAAAGGAGCAGACTAGATTGGCCAGTATTGTCCATTTCTGCCATCAAGCATCTACGATTCTACGATTCATACATCATCTCACCAAATCAGTCTTGCTCTGTCCCTGAGAGGTCAATTGAAGATAATTTTGTCACCTTAAGGGAGATGTTTGAATCGGGAAACTTGGGACACTTGGATGGATATGTTTTGTTCATAGATCAGAAGAAAAGCTTTTGACAAGCTCACTATGCTTTCTTGTTCAAAACCTCCAAGTGTATGGTATTCCTAAACAACTCACTGAATGTATTCTATGTTTATACCATTAAGCCACAGTCAGACCCTTTGTGAATGTCTGGCATGCAGCCAACCAGAAGGTTTGTAGAGGTGTAAGACAGGGGTGCCCTCTTAATCCCTTTTTTTACATCTTTGGAATAGACCCCTTATTACAGAACATGCACAACACTAGAGAGTTACAGGGAATGACATTTCAGATGGGCCAGATGTCTCTGAAAACACTGGCTTATGCTGATGACATCAGCATATTTTTAAAGGACACCTCTACTGGTCCTTTATTAGAAAGTACTCTGAGGCCTTTTTAGAAGCAACCAGTTCTGTA
Source organism: Neoceratodus forsteri (assembly GCA_016271365.2). Taxonomy (NCBI): domain Eukaryota; kingdom Metazoa; phylum Chordata; order Ceratodontiformes; family Ceratodontidae; genus Neoceratodus; species Neoceratodus forsteri. The sequence goes on along the minus strand of CM028133.1, from coordinate 587,897,935 downwards.
ATTAACTTGATAAAAAGTAAAGGAACTGGAACTGGGAAATTTAAGGGCCAAACAGGATGTATTGCTCAGTTTCCTATTGAAGTCAAGTCCCTGGAGCTAATCGGGGTATGTTTTGGGGAAGGTGATATGACTTTATTAAATTGAAATAACCACCTGTAAGCAGCACTATTGCAAGTTCAACAATGGAAGAGTTGGAAACTTTCTAAGAAAAAAATAATTTAGATAAACTTTTTATTAATCCCCAGATTCTTGTACATAAGTTATGTTTTCTCATTGCCTGCCTCTGTTGTAGTAAGGTTATGCATTTTGCTTTTATGTTTCTGTGGGAGAGCAAACTGAACCAATAAAAAAATGGTCACGTATTTAAGTATTAACTCATTACTTCCTGATGACGCCATATGGCGTCATAAAAAAACATACCTCTTTTTCCTGATGACGCCATATGGCGCCCTAAATCATTTGCTGTAGTGCCTGATGACGCCAATTGGCGTCCATATCTTTCTCTTGGTGTAGCTCAAGCATTTGTTTACATTTGATGAATTGAGTTGTACCAGCTAATAGGGGACATCGTACCCTTACAGATTTTACCTAATATAATATGCGTTCCCATTGGCTATTTTTGAGAAAACAAGCGTTAATACATAAATAAATAAATTTACTATTTTTTGCATATGCTGTGAAAAATGTATTATGTTCATTCTGCCATTAGTTTGTATCGTAACAACAAATCATCTTGTTTTAGTGTAACATGTTAAGCTGATCAGGTTTACACTATAATTAATTTCATAATTTATTTATTTATTTTTTTTATTCGAGCAATCCGATTGGCCGTCACCACTTTGGTGTATTTTTTTGTCTTTTGGGGTATTTTTCTACAATAACATGTTGTCACTGATATCATGATTGTTATAACTATTAGTCCATTTATACCACTAAGTGAGCTGAATATTTCTGTATTTAAAAATCGAGCTCTGTGATTGGTCGGATTTTCTGACATCATCAATTCTGAATTTAACTGGTATAAAGGGATTGTCTTAGATGCAGGCACCATCCCCCTGATGAAGCCTTAGTTGTCGAAGCACCAGGGAACCTGCACGCAGATCTTTTGTTGTGCCTTCCACTATTCTATTCAATGTGTGTGCCTGAAACGTTAGACTAAATCCTTATTTAGCATTCAAGCAAGGACTTGTATTTTTTTACAACTGTCACTGGAGGGAAAGTGGCTCTCTGGGCTCTGGAGTGTACAGTGATTTTTTTTTTTGATGTTTCAGTTAGGGGTGACAGCCCTCACCTGCACCCCGCCCTAGCTCTGTAGTGCGTCACCATTTGGTCATATTGATCCTCACTGTTGCCATGCTTGCTCTATGCTTATTGTACACGTCACTATTTCCATTAACCAGTCAGAGCGCACACTGGTGCAGGAAGAGCATGGTGACTAGAAACTTAGTTTCAAGATGGAGGTGCTGCTCTTATCCTAAAATACTCACTTCATTTCGGTGCCAAAACCTCGATTTGTAATCTGTATTTACTTTATTTGTTTTTATTTTTATTTATGATAAAAGTTTTCATAGTTGTTACTTTGTTCATTTTGGGATAATTTCTAGTCATCCTGTGTGATCACATCTTATGGATCTGGCTGGCATTCCTGATGGGAGAGAGTGTTTCTTGTGCATGTACTAGATGAGGTCACATGAATTCAGCACCTTTTGTTACTTTTTAAAGAGTTTATGTTCGGATTATAGCTATGTTAAAATCTATGTGGCATGTTGCTCCCTGCGTTATGGATGATAAGTGGGTTAGGGTCAGTAGCATGTTTGTCTCATGCTCTGCACTTGAGTTTTCTCCCTAATACGCAGTTGCTGATTGTTTAAAATGAAAAAATAATGGTGTTGCCTTCAACTTATCTGGCATCAGTCCAGCCCCAATCTCTGACGCATTGTAAAGGCCAAATCAGTTTTGAATCCCTCCACAGTCACTGGTGTTGTCCATCGACTCGTATGACGTCAGTCCAGACTCAACCTCTGATGCACTGTAAAGTGTTCTTCAGGTTAAAATCCCTCCACAGCCACTTGTAAGATCTAGCTCCTTACCATGCATCAGTCGAGCCCCAAACTGTAGTGAACAGTGAAGTGCATTTCAGGTTCCGATCCCTCCTGAAATGATGGTGTTGTCCATCGACTTACCATGCATCAGTCCAGACCAATCCCATAATGCACTGTGAAGTGCATTTGATGTTCAAAACCCTCTACATCCACTGGTGTAGCCCATCAGTTCATATGACATCAGTTCAGCCCCAATCTCTGATGCACTGTAAAGTGTTCTTCAGGCTCAAATCCCTCCACAGCCACTTGTAAAATCTATCTCCTTATCATGCATCCATCGAGCTCCAAACTGTAGTGAACAGTGAAGTGCATTTCAGGTTCAGATCCCTCCACAGCCAATGGTGTTGTCCATTGACTGATCTGGTGTCAGTCCAGCCCCAACCTCTACTGCACTGTAAAGTGCTGTTCAGGTTCAAATCCCACCAGAGTCACTGATTTAGTCCATCTGTTCATCAGTCTTCAGTCCAACCTTTATCTCTGACACTCTGTGATGTGCATTACTGATATGGATCCCTCCTCAGTCACAATGGTGTAGTCCATTGTGCACATCAAGATTCATTCCAACACTACCCTCAGATGCACTGTAATGTTCTATTCAAGTTCGAATCGCCCACAACCACTTTAGTCCCTTGTGCTCATAATGCTTCAGACCATCCTTACCTCTGATGCACTGTGATGTGATCAGTGCCAGTGTATGACGTATACAGTCCATTCAAATGAAACATAGCACACAGTACACATGTGCACCAATGAGCATCGCTCCATGGTGCAGGCACACCCACACTCCTTCCCACCCACACAGTGCACCATACTGAATGTTGCAACATATTACATGTGTATGTAGGCAAACCATGTGACACAGCACATAGTACACAACCTTTACAGGTGTACATGTCATCACCCTGTATGTGTACCCACAATATTTCTGCATGGCATATAAACACCATTACCAGGTGCAGGCAGCCCCACCTGCTTCCCTACAACTGAGTATACCCCAAGGACAGGTGCCAATTCATGACACAAAATTAATGCAGTGCCTATGAGCATCATTCCTTGGTACAGGCACACCCACCCCCTTCCCCATGACACAGTATACCCCCAAATTACCAGTGCCTTTTCAGCAATTTCATCATCCTATACGTATACCCATAATGTATCTACAGTGTCTGTTAGCACCATTATTAGATGCATACAGCCCCTCTCATTTCCCCAGAACATATGAAGTGCATCTGAGCCTGTATTATGAATGCAGGACCCCCACCACCACCACCACCGCTAACACACAGTGCTTCCTCAGACAGTCATTCCCTCACCTTAAACCATCCCGTAATACAACCCCAAAAAATAAACTATGCCAGGAAATTAAATAATACACAGATTTATGTAACATGATGTTTACTGAAAGACTGTGAACCTTTACATGAACATCATGCTTCATTTACAGTATGATAAAGCAAACAGCACAAATAAAATAGAGTTTCCTATACTTATCATGGGATTTTATTGCAAAAATAAAATAAAATAGTTTATTTCAATGAAATTATACATTTTAACTACAGCACATATGCAATTAATCATAGAGAGCCCTCCAGCACTAACAAATGTATCCATTTCCTGTGTCAGCTCACTGACCTACACTGGAAGTGTTCTTCCTATTTACATCACTTGACCTCACAAAGCACTTCCTTCCTGCATCACTGCCTGATATGTCCTTCTAAGGTACTGTGTAAATATGTTCTTACTAAACTAGGGGAAAAACAAAAAAATTGATAATCAGATTCATAAACTAAAATCAGTGGGTAGGAAGAATTGAACACTGCAAAAATTCCAACCAGTGGAGTGGAACAAAAAACTCAAACTGTAATAACAAGAGATTCAGATATTGATTTCTGACTAAAAAAATGGTAAAAAAAAACTTGCAAAATTTATATTTAGACTCTGACACATGTTTATTGTATATTTTTAACCATTTTAATCAACAATTTTACAGAAATTTAATATTTGTGCATGACTAAGTAAACAGAGCATAATTATATTTAGATAAAATCATCAGAATTTATTAAAATATGAAAACAACCTTACACAACATTAAATCCAGTTAAATAGACATTACCAAACCTCACTCATTTTCAAAAACTTTTTGTCCTGAAAAACTTTTCTTTTTACAGTTTTAAAATTGGATGTATGGTTTTTAAGATGTGTAGGTTTAAGCACAGTGCGTTTGTATGAATGCTGCAGATCTAAAACCCCTTCAGGCACACAGGTGTTCTAGCAGCAGGCTGAGGGTACCTGAACATTCTAAGTGACAATAGGATAGAATGAGTTAAAGAAGGAGGGGTTGGAATGATTAATCTAGTAGTATTTTATTACAGTTTGTTTCTTTTTAATAATTTTCAGAAAGCCATTTGATTGTGGTTAGTTCTTGTTAATGAATGGATGGAACCCCTTTTGCCAAATTGGGAGCAAGGTAAAATATGCTTTCTAAAACAAAACACATGAATAGCTTTTCCAGACTTTATAATACTGTTTTTTCCTAAGCTTTGACAATGAAAGTTCAAATTGAAGTTTATTGTTAAATGCATATGTATCAAACAAATAGTTATCACATACAATACCAATCAATCAATATATATATATATATATATATATATATATATATATATATATATATCAACACACACACAGATACAATAGGGGTGAGTGGTAAATGAGTGAGATAAAACAGTGTATCATCCACTGCAGTGTGATATTTTTACCCTCTGTTCTACTGTGATGATATGAGACATTTACACACACAGGTCACAAAAGGTCACTGATATCATCACCCTAGGCAGCTTTCCCCTCAACATGCAAGAAACACCTGTGCTGTTACCATGGACACAAATGCAGAACTACCTGAGAGGTCTCACTGCTGCCTACAGCTAACTCAGTGAGCATTACAAAACACACCTATCCCCCCCCCCCAACTTCCAGCACATTACTGGGATGCTCTCAACTTGATGCATCCAGAATTCCAAACAGCACAGCTTCACAGAACAGTCTAAACTACTGCCTGCAGTTAACTCAACTACCACTGAAACACACTCTCACTTGTTCCTCAAACTCTGATTCTCACCCATTACAATTACTGTGACAATTTCAAGTTCACTGCAGCCAGAATCCTAAAGAGCACAATTTCACAGAACACTCTGCACTCTGCCTGCAGCTAACTTACCACTGAAAACAGTATCAGCTGTTCTGACACTCTGCCTCTCAGTTCATTACAATTACTGTGATGCTTTTAACTTCACTGCAGCCAGACTGCTAAACAATACAGCTTCACAAAAGTATGTTTCTCATTCCTATCTAAAACTAATGCATTTAGCATTGCAAAACACACTCATGTGTCTCTCAGAGTTTATAACACTGCCAGCCCATTCAGAAAAGCTCACACACAGAATAAGCAAACACATTAACAGGAACAGAACACAAGACAGCATAACAAAACTTCTGAAACTCTTGGCCCTATTGTATATATCAAATACATGATGGGCAGATCGTTTGCTATGGCAAATATTGTCACTCCTGCATCATGAGCTTGGATATCTCACTCGTGCCTCGGCACGCGTGAGATATCCAAGCTCACGATGCAGGAGTGACAATATTTGCCATATCACACTCATGCCCATCATGTATCCCTATATATATATATATATATATATATATATATATATATATATACACACACACACTTAATCACAAGATTGCTATATTTTACTTACAATAAATTATAAACTACCTTTAGGTACAAAGTCATAAAACTATTGTATTAACCCTTATATATACTGTACATAATTGACAGACTGCTATTCATGAAAGCTTCATTAGGTGCATAGTAGGCAAAATTTCCAACCACAAAAATGAAACAATAAAATTTCCAGTTGATTTTTTTTATCATAATGCCTACATCTATTTACACCTAATGAATTTAACCATTTTTTTCTTTCCTTTTTTAGCAAAGGGCAATCCAGTAATATGTGCTGTATTGTTAATCTGTTTTCAGTATTGCACTTACAGGTTATCTTGTCATTAACTGATTTGACCTTATCTATATAAAGTGTTCCCAGTTTCAAGAATGCCCAGTCTCAGATGGCATATAGCTACTCTGTGTTTTTCCTTGTCACCAGAAGTAATGTATAATTTATTTTTTCTAAAAAAATCTTGTACTGTGTACACTGACACTTCAGGTATGTCAGTAAATTTTGCAGAAATTTACTTTTTTAATTATCTGCAGTTTTCTATTTTGCCTATTTTATATATTGCTCGCTATTTTAAGCATGAGAGGGTCACAAATAATTGGCAACCCCAGTCTGGATAATTTGTAGTTCAAGTTATAAAACCAGTTATTTCTATGTTGTGCATTCCAGTTTTCTTCCTAAATAAGTTTTTGGTTATCAGATGCTCCAGAGTCATGTAACTTTCCCGACCATCTAACTACTCTAATAAACATTTTGCATTTCAGGGAAAGTACATCAACTTCCAAAAATAACAAAGCAGTAGGAGTACCAAATACTAGTATTAACATGTTTCTGTAAAAGTTGTTTTGTATAACTTCTAAGCTCTTGATATCTTTATCCTTACTTACCCCCCCCCACCCCCACGGTTTCACTACCATATAAAAACTGACTGTTCACCTTTGCCTCATGTGTTTTCTTCATAGCTGAAAAGGATTTTCCCACAGATTTCCTACCAAATCTGATCCCTCTCTTGGTAACTTGTGCTACCTTTTTCTTAACTACCTCTACAGGTGGGCTGCAACTATTATAATTATCCATTAGCACTCCAAGATAGCTATACACAGTAAAAAAATTTGAAGAGCATATTCTCAGCTATCAAACCTTTACCAGTTATCCTGTGCTTACCCAATACCATCATTTGGATTTGTCTGCATTTATGATCAGATCTAGTGTTTCTGAATGCTGTGTTTTTAAATTCCAGGGTCCTTTCTAGTCCATTTTTAGTTTGAGAGAACAACACAATATAATTTGCATAGCAGAGTATATTCTCATATTTCCAATTTTCGAAGCAAACATATCTACCTTGTGCAGGTCCTTTATTAGTGAGTCCATCTTAATGTTAAATCAGAATAGTGCTAAGAGGGCTGTTTAATTCCCTTTTGCATCTCTATACTTGAAGAGGGGGTGTCATCTAGACCCATTCTGACAAATGCCATATTGTTGGACGGTATTAACTGAATTATTTTTCACAATTAATCATCTATGTTTAATTCACGGTGCATTTTCCACAGAACATCTTTATTCAGATTTTCAAAAACTCTATGAATATCCAAACAACTGAAGTACAACTTTTGTTTTTTTCTAGTAACATATTTATCCACAATATAATTAAGTGCAACCATATAATCTATGGTGCCCATATCCTTCCTGAAACCAAATTAGAGTGATACAAGTATCTAGTTCCTTTCCCATAATTCTAGTTTTGAGTCAGTGATTCAACAGAAAATGTTTAGAGATATGCAGAGTAGGGCAATTGATATATAATGCAGTGGTTCATTCAGGTCTCTGCTTTTGAATATACATACTGTGATTCTTTTACACCAATCAACTGGCAGAGACAGATTAGCACAGATGTTATTAAATAAGGGCATTAAAATCGTAGCCCAGATCTCAGGGGTTGACAGGAATATTTCTGTCAGTATGCCATCATAGCCAGGCACTTTTGGGTTTTTTTTTGGGGGGGGGGTGGTTGTTTTCTGATTGTGCTTTAATTGCAGTTATTACCTCTTGTTCATCAATAATCATGGCTGTATTGATGTCCCAGCTGGCTACAAGATCCATCTAATTAACATATTCCTTTATTTCTGTATTACTACTTCTATATTTATCTCTGAAAAAAATCCCAGCTGTTACTATCTGTGACCCCTATAATATTGCTTTCCAAATTCTTTGAACCAAAAGCTACCACCTCCTAAATTTTTTTTGTCCTTCTCATAAACTGCCATCTGTAGCTGTTGCCATAGACCATCATTATATGCATTTTTCTTTGTCTGGATCAAACCCTTATATTCTTTTTTCAGTGAACATTAGGGTTCTACAATAAATTGCCTCCCTTGGATTTTTTTTTAATCCTTTCCCCACATCAGCTATATGTGTTAATGTTCTTTCTTTTTTTCATTCTGGAACAGTCTTTATTGAACCACTTATTTTTAAAGTTACTTATACATTTATACTGTGTTCTGTTCAATGGTGCCAATTCATTCAGAAGTTGTGCTATTAATTTCTCATAGGTTGCAAATATAACCGTACCAGCAATATTACCTGGATTTATATTCAGGGTTGGCACAAGATCATCATTATTGATTGAGTTTTCCTCACAGTTTTTACAAAGTCTCCAGTGATGGGTGTGTCCATTTATTTACTTTGTTTTTCCTATTTTGTGTAAAAAGATCATTTTCAGCCAGTTCTAAGTTTTGCTGATGTGATTTATTCTGCATGCTTCCTCTCATATTTAAGGTAATGCATTGGGGGAAGTGGCCAGTATCCCACAGTTTATATTTTACTTCCATTTTGGAGACCTTGTTAAAATTAAACATATTCACAATAAACAGATCCAATAATGAGCCATCAAAAAAATGGCTGGAAAAGTAATATTGTCATTCATAGCTCCCTTTACTCTTCCATTTATCAATCTTAGCATATTTTCAGCTAATACTGCTAGTAGTTTCCCACAGTTAGTTTGCTATCCACTGAGTTTCTCAGGGGTACATGATATGTACTGCATTGTCTAGTTGCCACCTATATTCATATAATTCCTGATTATTTCCAACCTTAACACTGAAATCTCTCACTGGGAGTATCATTCTTCTTGGATAAATATACACAATAAATTGTAATGTATTATTAAGTAGTTCAAGAGGAGTCATGTTCAAATAGATACACACAGTAGGTGGTACACTGATATTTAATAAGCAGAATCATCTTGGTTTAACACATGTAAACCAAAATAAAATGAAGCACCAATATCAATAAGGGTTGAATTTTTAAAATAAGGTGCAGGTGCCAGTGATATAAGCCAGTGAAATAAGTGTCGGACATCCATCCCCAGGCCTTGTGATTCCCTATTTATCACTCCTTCTCCCTTCTTCTCCCTATCACCCCTCCTACCCTATAGGCCAGCATGGCTCAGTTGGTAGCACATCCACCTCTGGACCAGAAGGTCATGGATTCTCGTCCCACACTGGGATTGGACTTGCACCTAAAAATCACTGGCAGCCGAGTGCAGTATTGAGGGGTGCTGTACTGCTGGGGTGTGCCGTCCTTCAGATGAGATGTTAAACCGAGGTCCCTTCTTCCCATCCTGGTGTTGTCCTGGTGGGTGCCCAGGTGGAAGTAAAAGAACCCAGGGCACTCTTTGCAAAAGAGCAGGGAACATTCCCAGTGTCCTGGCCAACATTCCCCTTCCCATAAACCAGTTCATGCAATTATCCAGGCTGTATGTGAGTGATGATGTGCGATATGGCCACCACCACACATTCAGTCACTTTACTACCAGTCTAGCATTGCTTGTAAAGCACTTTGGGATACTGTGTATGAAAAGCGCTATATAAATGCTGATTCTTCTTCTTCTTCTTCTTCTTCTACCCCATTTCCTGAACTGTTTATGTACATACTGTATCATAATGTATATTGACAATATTTTTTTTCTTAGCGTCTTGCATATTTGCCTGTATAGACCTTGCCTAATACTGTACTATGTTTTGTGTCCTCTTCTACATTGTATTCCTTGATTGTACACCCATCTTTTTCCTTTGTATATTGTTTACTTTTATGTGCATTTGTCCAGGTCCACCTTGCAAATGAGCTTGCTCAATGGTGATTCGCCCTGGTAAAATAAAGACTGATTGATTGATTGATAAGCCCCAGTTTTGCCCTACCATTTTATTGTTTTCGATTGTTAATCTTTCATGGCAGGAATACCCCTACATAATATATTTTTCCTATTTAACCAAGATTGTTGCAGCAAAATTATATCATTTGTCATAATTTCAGAGAGCCAGACATTATTATCACACTTATTTCCTACCCCTGCAGTATTCAAGCTAGTAATTTAAATGTCCCTTATGTCTTCCACCCTTTGTAAATCTAAATGTATTGTTTCATTAGCCTCTTCATATTCTGTTATAAATACTTCTTCTTGAGTTGAACTCACCTCCTCTACGGTTGATTTTGAAACTGACAAGAGTATGCAGTTATTAATTTTTGGGCCCTTTTGCGTCCATCCCTTAATTTCTCTACATTGTTTCCATAGGGCACATTCTTCCTCTTCCTCTAAATAGTGGCCTAGTTATACTGGTTTTTACATATTCATTAATTCTTGTTTGATTTTTATATATAACTTTTTGTACACTTGCAGACTTTTTTGCTGGTTGCTTCAAGTCAGTACTATTCTTTTTTTTTTGTTTGTTTTATTATTTTCAACATTTGCATCAGTAACTTTTTTTGCTGACTTACATCTTGGGAGCACAAATTGTAAAGTGCTGTCTAACATTATCCCATCAGTTTAAAGTCTTGTTTTCCATTTAGGAGCTGTGCCCTAACATTAGTGTTCCACAGAGTTAAGTATATGATTCCCAACAGTTTAAACCTGAATCTATATACCAATCGTATGTCCTGCCAACGTATTTGTTATCTAGAATACTTTTGCAAAGATTGCAAAACATAATTTTGAGTGCTTCTGAGGTCTCATTTTTAAGTTTTGGGACTCCATTGAACTATATTGTTACCAGTCTATGTCCTCTGTTAATTTATCTTTTCTTTTTGTCTGTTTGTATTGATATTTCTACCTCTTGTACCTAGTGTAATGTTTTTTTCCTGTCTTTTTATGTGTCTTGTTTTTTATTCCCATTAGCCATGTATTTCTTTCTTTCTTTTTTTTTTTTTTTTGCCTTGATCTTTGCTTCTGAATTCTTTTGTTCTGGTTTCATCTCCTGATTTTTTATCTGTGTAGGGATTTGTTTTACCTTGGCATATGCAAGGTCTTGTTATATGACTGTAATTTTTGTTCAGATCTTTTCTACTATTCATAGTTATACTTTGTTTGTTCAGTTGGTTAACTAGCTTTGAAATGTCACCCTTTTCCATGTTTGCAGTTAACTCTGTTGTTTGATGTATGTTACTTCTGTTGCTTTTATCTGTTGTATTTCAATGTTTATGTATTTATTTATTTAACATATCATAGGAATTACAACCCTTTGAGTCATAGACTCATTTACAAAGGCTCTGCGTCAAACATAATCATACATACAATGAGACAGTACAGTAGTGAGACATCACAGTTTAAACAAAGGTATTTACATATAATAGCCAGGGTGGCTGTTGACCTATACATGTAGTAGCTAGGCAATTGAGGTAAGTACAAGTGGTACAGTTACAGAGTAAGTGCAGCCTCTGGGGCGTTGTCATATAGCAGAAACAGTGATCAGTAATGAAGATGTCCTATACAGTTTGTCCTATACAGTTGGTTGCTGTGCCAAAGATTTATATTACCGGAGTGTTGATTTTCCACCTGTCTTTGATTTGCTTCAGATAGTAAGGTTAGTAGGGATACCACTTAACTTGAGTAATTGTTATTTTGTCTAAGTTCTGCTTAATTTAATACATTGCTGCTAGCATAATTTTTGTCTGAACATTACAAATGTCCTGTTTATTCTGATTTCCATTACCAGATCTAGCCTCTGTCTCTGACACTTCATTACTATTCTGCCAATAGTGGGATAAGTCAGTGGGGTGCCATTGGTTGGGTTTCTAGACTTATTCTAGCAACATATGGTGAAACAAAGTTATCAAAATGGTGGAAAAATGAAAATATTCTGTCATCTGTTGCTTTACCAGCATTCAGCTCTATCTGCATAATATCTATATTATTTTGATTTAATTTTTTGTACCCACTCCTTCTATTGCTCTGGAGTTGTTAATTCTCACCCTACAGTTTTATCCATGATCTACTTCTCTTTGGTTCTTCATTAACCCTTTTTGTTATAATACTTCCTTTTTATAACATTAACTCTTTCACCCTCAAGTTCTCTTATTTCCATTAGGAGGGGATGATAAGAGCTTGTTTGAAGGGAGCCACCTGCTCTAACTGGTGAAGTTGAGCCATTTGGCTGAAGGGCACCCTTAATTATAATTCATTTTTCACCATCTACAAGTTAAATTTTTTTGGGGGGGGCGGGGGTAACAAATTAGTTAACAATTTTCCTTTGTGCATTACTAGAATTGATTAGAGTCTTTCATTTAGCTTGACCCATAGTTTTAGGCTTATTATTTTCCTTGGGGTAGGGACTTTCTTTTTGGAGGGCATTAAAATTTCATTTTATACCAAGACCAGGGATGAAACAAAGTCTAAAAATAAGAATAAAAACAGTAGTCTGGATTTTACAATATACATTTTTTTTCTCAGTGACAGTTTTGCTTTTAACAACTGTCTCAAATTTCAGTGCTTCTTTAATATTGAAGTCTCTGTATTGCACCCAGCAAATACTTGTTAAATCAATGTCTTCAGGCTATATGTTTCTTGTGAGTCACAAACAAAAAGCAGACATGATCTCACCCAGATATAGGGTCAAATCAAAGTCCAGCAAATAAATATTGACTATGATCCAGATGGAGTGCTTCAGGGAGCCAAATGTGCTGTCCTTTCCAGTGTACTGTATCTCCCCTAAATAGAGATCTTCTCCTGGTTAGCTACCACCAATGGCCACGTGTAGCTTCTAAATTGCTTTTAGCAGAGATTCTAGTGGTACTTTCAAATGTACTTTTTTTCAGCTTTTTCTTTGTTCTCAAGCATACTAATACAGTCTCCATTTGTTGCTAGAATGTGCAACAAAAGTATTGGGCAGGAATCTGTACAGCCTTAATACAATCTCAAAAGTGATATACGTATACCAAATATGGCTTCACAGTGAATTCAGTAGCTTCTGTGGTTTTCTCTAAATTGAGTCAAGACTATAAAAGAAGGCACTGAAGACTCTAATGCTTGTAGTATAGCCAGTACCCCAAGGTTTACCTCTCAGCAGTAGCTAAAGAGTATCTCCCTTGACAATCTCAATTGATTTAAAGAATCTTTTCATCAACAAGTGTCATGAGAACTTTTACTTCCACTTGAACAGTGGCCAGAGATATGCAGAAGGGATCTTGGTTTAAAGTCTCATCCAAAGGACAGCACCTCAACAGTGCAGTACCCACTCATGCTGCACTACAGTATCAGTTGTGGCTATTACCCCCATGTACCTGGAATAGAGCTAGAACCCATGACCTTCATATCTTAAGCCCCAGTGGTGAACATGCTACCTACCAAGTCACTGATACTGACAAACAGCATTTAATATTGATGATATTTTTACAGGTGCGTAGTGGACATAGATTTTTAAAGTCATTATCTCTTTAAGAAATGCTGGCCATGTAACAAGAAAGCAATACAATGTAACAGGACATCGGCTGCACTGGGTTTACTGTAGGGAACTGTAAGGCATGAGGCCACAAGCTGAGTACATTTCATCCCCTGGAACTGTGGTAAGCCCATTACAACTGATGCCCAAGAGTGCGTAATTGCACTTGGAAAATGGGTAACTAGAACAATTATTAAGAAAAATAAGGACATTTTACAAATACTGTAGACTTAAAAAAAAATAATAAAATAGTTTGAAACTTAATGTGAAGTAGTCCCTTCACATGTGGCAGCAACTAGGGCAATAGCATGGTGTGTAGCAAAAGTTATTTTGTTGCCAGAGATGACTGTGTGTTCCTTTCCCTCCACTCAACATACATACACTACACACCTCATTTTTAGGGACTGCATCATTTGCTTTGTTTTTAGTTTTAGTGATGGTGTTTAATTTTGGGTTGACAGAGTGAGGGGGAATGACTGAGGGAGGAAGTGAACATGGCAGGTTTTGTGACAGCTGGTGGGAGCAGACCAGGGACTGATGGTTCAGGACTTAGACACTGGAGCTGCATTGCAATTAATAAATAAAAGTTAATTTGGTGGTTGTTCTGCTCTATATATTGTTAATGGGAGTTTGGCAACATTGTGAGTTTAAAATTGCTCACTGTTGTGTGAGAAAAATGCATCATGTGCCAAAACCAGCAGATTGTGTTTGACTGTACAACTTGAACAAGTGTAGAAAGCTGTAAGTGAGTGGGCAGGTAGGAGCACAGTCGAGGCGGGGACAAGAAAACAGGGGAGACAAAAAAGTGGGTGGGCACTTAAAAGCAAAAAGTATTATATAAATTGAAAACTGTTGGGTGAAATTAGGAGGATAATAGGCAGTAAGTAAACCATAAGAAAAAATGTTAAATGGCAGGACATCAGCAGTGGAGTCATCTAACAGTTTGAACAGCACTACAGGTATTTTGGACATTACTGTTTTTATGTTGTCTGGTTAACCAGAAAAAATGGTTGCCACTTTAAAATGGAGATTCTGAAAGTGGCACAAGCACATTAGCACAAGTAGCACATTTTTTTTTTGGTGCTGCATCTTAGCTGGCATGATTTGATTTTTACTGTGTATTGTGCTGTCCCAATGCATGTGTCATAGCAAATGAGGATACAAGTATTTCCAAACCCATTTTAAAAGACAGTTTTCTATCTAATGATAGAGTATTTCAAAGATTTACTATATACTTGTTCAGTTTCTCTATAAATGACCTGTCCATTTGTGAATTAAACAAAAACTTAAACTTACCATAGCTCTCACATGTCATTGTGCCCTCTTTACAAAAGCTGAAATGAGAGGAAGAAGAAGCATATGTTAGCAAATTATGGTAATATGTAATACAATACATTAAAACTATTCCGGAAATTTGAGGTATATTAAAGAATCTTACACACCATCTTCCTAGAGGGGTGGCTGCCTCTTCTCCAGGTAAATATTCTGCTCCTTGAAAGTAGCAGGGGCATTCACTCCTGTAAAATTCATCAATTATGTATATTTAGAAGCCAAGTTATAACCTACATAGCATACCACCTAGAGTCTGAAAATACTGAAGCCACCTTTTAGCAATACTATATCTGTATCTAGTTTACGAACAGAAATAATGGCAGGTGTTGATCAGCTTATGTTGTTTGTTTAGGTATAGGTTGCCTAAACAGGCCAACCAGTAAGGCCAAAAATGTTACTTGTTGAGAGTTTTGCACAAAGCAAGTACTAACATGTAAGACCTTACTGAGGGGAACATTTCCTTTATCGTAGTAAAGGACTCTGTAGTCATAGGATCATGTAGGAATGGTATGGTGAAGCTAATAGGGCCAGATCTAGGAATTTCTTAATAAGCAAATCCCAACTATTGACATTAAAACAATTTCTGTAGACTAAATAAAGTGCATCAAGCTGTATGTGTGCAATAATACACAGGTGTGCATTTAATGGAAGGTTTAGGCACTCCTCCACTGTGTGTTGAGGCATGAATCCTTCAATCCATACTTCAGCCCACCCTAGAGTGTCCTGAGACATGACGCCTGAGGCCAAAGCACTCTCCTTTGGCACATGCTGTGGCATAAGGCCTTCTCATGTTTCAGCACACACCAGAAGACTGTACTGAGGCCTTTGGTCATGAACCTCAACACACTCCTCTGGTGTGAGCTGCAGTATGAGACTGAATGATCTGTGATCCTCAGCACAACAAAGAAGTGTGTATATCTTCCAATAAACACAACATCTTGTGTGTGTGTTAGTGCATTTATTAAATGACCTGTTTTTAAAACTTGTGGTTAAGGAAATACTGCAATGGGCATTTGTGACTACATATAGGCATGAGTAGTACCTTTCTTCATCCAGTCACAGAGCAGTATTCATAGTGTTCATCTTGACCCATTTTATAAATCATAGCATTTTGACTAGTTATACTGCATGCAACATGGCATGGTCTTTTAAGGATAGGGCTACATGTAGATAAACCATACGAGATGAATACAATTTAAATAAATACTTTGAGATATGTTTTGATAAAGGAATAATGCATGACAGGATGGGTGTTATGCTGGGATAACATCCCGCCTCGGATGTTTGTGCACAAGGCTGCAGGCCGAGTGCATCCAAAACCAGAGAAGGGATGTTATCCCAGTATAACACCCACTCTAGAATGCATTATTCCTGTTATAGAATGGCTCATTTAAAAAAAAGAAGAAAAAATATTAAAACTTTCATTATAACTAAATTTTTCCGTCAATTTTTGAAAGGGTAGGAATGCTTTTTGAGAAAATAGTGCTGATTATATGTTTTGTTCAATAGATGGAGCTAAGGTGTTGTTACTGTGAGTCTGTGGCTCTGCATTCCATCCTCACTTGCCTTACTGTACTCTTGTTCTCTGCCCCATCTACATTTTTATTGTCTACCCTGACCGAAAAAGAAGGACATATTAAACTGACATTGCTATAAAGGAACTGGGACATGTTTTTTTTTTTGCAGTTGTCTAACCAGGAGTAGCACACTAAGCTGAAAGCTTGTTTACAGGTGCAACCTGGGCACACAGAGAAGTTAAGTGACTTGCTCAGGGTCACACAGTATGTAAGTGGGGGCTGTGGGATTCAAACCCAGGTCTCCAGATTTGCAGCTCAGAGCCTTAAACCACTGTGCTATACTGCCTCCAGTTACATTGCCATGAAACTGTCGGTGTGATCAACTTCAGCTGTCCTGTCCCTGGTCTGATCAACATCCCTGAATGGACTAACTGTGTGTGTTGAAAGGCACACTGCGGTTCAGTCACTGTTGGTTTTTTTGGGGGGAGGAAGTTTTCTGCAATTAGTTTTGTCAGACTCAAAGTAATGTTAAAATGGAGCAGGGGTGGGGGAGTTACTTCAAGTTTCACGGACAGCACTCAGACTGCTGGCTGACTCTAGTTTTTCTAGGAAGAACACCAGAAAAAAAGTCGAGCACGTTATGTTTTTCATTTATGTTGGGAAGCCACACAGCCACATGTGTGCCTGCTCATTTCTCTAGCTTTATGTTTTGTCTTCAGTTTAGAAGTTGTGTGGTCAGCTGCCCGCTTCACCCAGGTCATTCTTCAGAGTTGCCAAAGTGCTTGTGGTTCTCCTGGCACAGTTGTGTGTTTTGTACTGGGAGATAAAAAGTGAAGAATAATAATGGAAAAGTGGTAAGTATGGCCCCAGTACATTTACGGTGGGTGGGGAGCGCAGATTCTGAGTGGAGCTGGCAGTGCTGAAGCCTGTGGCAAGGATGGCTGCAGATATTTTTTTTTTCCTTTTTAACATTTAATGTAGTCATGACTGTGCTGGAATGAAAGCCAGGATGTTGTGCTGGGATAATATTCCAGGTCCAGTCCCAGACAGACCAATCAGAGTCCAGCATTCTTTCTTGCCATTGTCTAATTAAGCAATAAGGCATGACTAAGGGTTATGTTAATGGTCTGTTAATCACCTTCTAGGGGTGTACTGTGGCACGAGGTGTAGCTGAGTGCCACATGCCCCTAGAGGGTGATTAACTGACCATTAACACAATCCCTGGGAGTGCCTTATTGCTATTATAATAAAACATGTTTTTAAACAGTGTTAAACCTTGTTCAGCATATGGTTAAGCTCTACATGTATGTTAATGTAAAATAAAGAACACAGTGTAAAACTGTATATAATAATTGTATAACAATGTTATAAATGATTAACTTTAATGTCATCATATGTTCTCTTAACTTTCTATGACTTTTATTTTTCTAGTTTTCATGCCCATTTCATAACAAATATAGAAATACTGCTTTACAAACATCTGCTTGTGAAAAATAACTCAAAATAGGTGAATTCATCCTACACTGCAAGTTTTATTTCTGCTCATTCTCTCAAAATGAGTGTTCCCTAGTTTTATTCATTTTAAACGTTATACAGTTGCAGTAAATGACAAGTTGCAGTATATCCAGATATATCATAATATATCATGGTATGTCACAGGAAATACCATTGAAATAAATGGAATTTCCTGTAAGATACAGAACATCAAAATATGTCTGGATATCAGCAACTTGTCACTTACTACACCTGTACAGTATATGTGGTGTTTTGAAATGGATTTGGGAAAACAAGTCATTTGATGAAACAGATCAATTGAACATGCATTACTTTAGCATTATAACTAGTGATGGGCAAAGTGGCCAAAATTCACCCCGCAACGTGATTCACGGAGTAATGCAAAATCTGTGAAGTAATCGGCAATGCGAACTGGAGTACTTCATGTCATAATGAGGAACGCGAAGTCCATTGAAATCAATGACTTTGAGTTATTCCGCCTTCCCCAAACCACTTCTCCACCAGTTTTAAGGCAAAGTACATTGAAATTAATGTACTTCTCATCACTTTGCCTTGTAATTGAGCTCCAAGGTGAATTCTGCAGTGATTCATGGGATTGCAGGTCACATGGGCTCTAAATTATTATGCAGAGCCTCAGTTCTGGGCAGTGTGTGTGTAGTGGTAGCTGGAGATAGTTTGCTGTCAGAGCTCTGTGATTCAAAACCTCTAAAAGCTGTTAAAAAAGCCTTTTTGAGTCTTTTTTTTTTGCTCAAAATTTAGTACTTCATTTGTAGGAAACCCTCCAGTGCTCATATCATTGAGTGTTTATTGTTTGTGTGTGGATTTTGAATGTTAATGTAGAACATTCAGTCTGTGTACTGACAGACACTTGAAGTGTGCTTTGGGGGAGGGGTGTATCTATGGTGTAGGTAGATTAACTGGGAGAAAAAGGCAGTCTTTCTGTTTTGATTATATTTTTCTTGTATAACTGTGTTAATGTACACACAGTAGTATTTTCAGTAATTCTTGACATTTTTTTGCTGATTGTTGTGCAGCAGTGTATAATTTCAGTTTGTTTAAAACAGTTGCCTATATTACTAAAGGTTTTCAATTTGCTTTGCATTACTTGTAGTGTGAGTGTGTGTGCGATGCATGCCATCAAATCAGACACCTTTTATTGTGCCACAGAGTAAATGCAACAGTGTTAACCTGCTATCCACTGCACTTGCATGATTTTTTTGTACTGTTTTGTGGTATCTTGACCGGTAGTGGACTGTTACTGCCGTGCACTACCCCCCCAACTGGCAAAAGGTATACTTTTCCATATTTGGATTTGTGACTTGTGAGCACTGGTTGGGTGTTGTTATGCCTTTGCATCTGCATCTCTTGAGTGTGCAGCATAATCTTAATCTGTCTGTGCATTTGCAGTGCACCATTAATTCTGGGAGACTTTGCATTTCTTGTTATGCTCTCATTTCACTTCATCAGCACTGGGGAATTTTCTGGGCACAAGACAGTAGCATTTTGGGTATGCACATTAATTCTGGTGACTGTGTGTGACCACTGCATGCATGACTGAGTGCATCATTAATTCTGGGAGACTTTGCATTTCTTATTATGCTCTCATTCCACTTCGTCAGCACTGGGGAATTTTCTGGACAAAAGACAGTAGCATTTTGGGATGCACATTAATTCTGAAGACTGTGTGTGACCACTGCATGCATGACTGAGTGCGCCATTAATTCTGAGAGACTTTGCATTTCTTGTTGTGCTCTCATTTCACTTCATCAGCAATGGAGATTTTTCTGGACACAAGACAGTAGCATTTTGGGTATGCACATTAATTCTGGTGACTGTGTGTGTGTGGGGCTGCCAGTATTGTTGTCACTTCGCCTTACTTCGCGTTAAGATGGAATGACAACACGAAGTAATAATTAGAAGGCAAAGTCATCCTTTCATATTGGCCACTCCACGTAGCAGAGTGACAATGCGAAGTGCCCGCTTCGCAAGCACTTAGCCAGTAAAATTTAAATTCGCTACATCTCTAATTATAACACCCAAGAGTATATTATTACTGCTGACTCAAATCACTATAACTAAGTCTATAAAACAATACCCATTTTTATAACTCAGTAATAGATACGTATTGTTGCCATGGACATGAAATGTTGAATTGGTTTTGTTTTTTAAAAATATTTTGGAAAATAAGTCAACTAGTTGAAAATGTTTATTTCTAGTGACAGTCCTAATGCCATTCCTTGGCATCACTGTATTGTTATCCAAGGAGGGGAGAAGATGTGTTTTCTACCAGTCCAGTACATTTAGTGGTTGTCTTTCCAAAGTAAAATATTTAATCTGCACCTGAAAATTACATAACATATGCTGTGATATGGATTCCTTAATTTAAGTGAAAAGTTCCTCATTACTAGAGAGAATCAAAAGTTGCTCAAGTTACATTCTAATGAACTTAACAGAAATAGTTAGTCAGTATGAGCTTACTACTGACCTCTGACTTACCTCCTATCTTTTATTATCAATGCTTCCTTGGCTTCATTTCATTTGAGGTCAAGAGCTAATACATTTTACTGTAAAGTACAGGTAAATAGACCCACACTCTGAGACACGCAGTTATCCCATGAAGTCAAAAAATCTGTAATCATTACAAATACTGAGGAAAACCATATTTGATTAAAATATGTTTCTTCCTTTTTTGTATTTATTTAATACTTGTATGTGATTAAACATATTATTTTATTTACCTTATGGGCTGACTGGGTTTCTCAGAACATATACCACTGGAAGTGATCTATGTTACAGCTCCATCCACTTTCCTGGCAGGACTGGACACCCTCTTCAATGCCTTCTGCCACTTTACTTCAAATTCACCTTCTTGCATCCACCTCTGTCCCCCTTACTCCTCCCTATCTATCCTCCTGCTCCCCACACATTGCCAGTTCCACTGTATATCCTTCATCTCTAAATACTGGTTTGGATCCTTCCCCTACTATTTACCCCATCTCCTGTCCCCCATCCCCCCCTCCTCCTACTACTACTCCTTGTGCTCCAGGGACCCACACACTTTTTCTCTCCCCCACCCTCACTCCTCAGCTGAAAAATCTGCTTTCTCATACCATCTCCCTTCCTCTGGAATCAGATTCCCTCCTCCATCTGTCTCTCCCCCTTCCTTCCTTTCTTCAGACACCAACTAATACTTCTCCCTCTTCCCCCTTATTCCTGCCAATCCTCTTCTGGTACCCTTCCCTACCTCTACCAACCCAACCTCTCAGCATTGGTTTTAGCAGCCTATTATCTGGGTTCCCTGAACTTTTTGAGTTTATCTTATATACACCACTGCTTTGATTTTAAACGCTATTTATTTGGCACCCAGTTGAAATGTCTGGCATTGCTATCTGTACTGCTTTTGGCTTATGCACTTTATGTTATTGCTTATATAATTTAATTATCAGCCTGGTTTTTATTTCTTTGTAAGTGTCTTCACCCCTCTCCTTTCCTCTGGGTCACACCTGGGAATCAGCCTTGGCTCAGTATGCCTCTCCCAGTCACCAATTTTCAAATAAAATGAATAAATGTGTGATTGTCACCTCGTTACTTGCTATCATCTGTACAACCACCCTTCTCTCTCCTTAATAAAAAAATTGAAAAAGCTGTACCATAGAGTGGTAACAAAATATGGAAAGCCGTGTGTGCAAATGCAAGAAGTCTAGGAAATAAAATTCTGGAACTATAGGCCATCATGGCAGAGGTAGACCAGGATATTGTGGCTATTACTGAGTAGTGGGGCACAGGAAACCACAACTGGGACATGAATATACTAGGGTATGCTAAGGGAGGAGGGATGGTGTTGTACATAAGGGACTGTAATAATGCAGTGTAGATATTTGGAATCCAGAGGGGAAATGGAGGGGTTGGTGGTACTGTGGATCATGCTGGAGATGGGAAAGGGAGACAATATTCAGTCTGGAGTGATTGACAGCACTCTGACATAGGAAAATAAACTAGATGAGGAACTGGTGGAAGCCACTGGCACAATGGCAGAAAAAGGGGAGGTGCTGCTGCTGGGGGACTTAAGTCTGCCAGATATAGATTGCAACCTCCCATCTGCAGCTTCAGCTAGAAGCAAGGACATCCTGAACTCCCTTGGGGGGGTATTTCTGAGGCAGCTAGTCAGGTAACCCACTACACTGGCCCTGGTGCTCACTATCAGGGACAGTATTGCAGACATCAAGGTAGAAGATGGTATCATGTCACAGCAGTGATGGTAATACAGAGAAGACCATCACAGTGACATTTTTGGCAGTTCACTGTGATGGTCCGCTTGGTTACAGACACTGTTGCCTCCAGGGTGTTCGCCCCTTCCCAAACCAATGCCGACTCAGAGTTGGTTAATTTAAGTGCAGGGGGTGTGGGAGGCAAAGCCCCCCAAAGAAAATACAAGTTCCCCCAGCAACAGCACAACACAAATTGTAGGTGTTGTGCCATGGCTGTGATGACAGTCAACAAATTCTGTGTCACCGTGGCATGGTGGAACCATAGGAGATCACATGGACCCCAGTATTCATCATATAGTGTGGTTCAATATAAGGACAGAAGTGGAAGCCAACCACACAAGGATGAGGTCCTGGACTTTAGGAGAGCAAATAAAAAAAAATTAGAGAAAGCCTTACAGGTGACTTAGAGGGGAGGTGGTGACCTGGATGGGTAAAGTTAACGGAGGGCATGATGAAGGTAACAAACCCCTGTGCAAAGGAAGTGAGCAAAAAGAAGAGGAAAAAGAGAATCTATGGTTCTCAAAAGAAGCGGCTGACAAGGTAAAGGCTTAAAGGGTAGCATTCAGGAGATATAAAGAGACACAGAGGGAAGAGGACATGGAGATATTCAAGCAGAGTGAATCAGTGAATACAGTAAGGCATGCACAGGTGCAAACTGAGGAAAGAATAGCCTGGGGTAACAAAAGGGGACAAGACCTTTTTTTTAGGTGCATAAGCGAAAAGATGGAGACTAGGGAGGAACTGGCAGGTTGAGAAGGGCATTGGGACTGTGCAGAAGGGGATCAGAAAAAGGTAGATATCCTGACCAAATACTTATTTTCGGTCTTCACAGAGGAAGGGAAGGGGATGGGCCAGATAAAAGTAACAGGGGCACTGGAGGGAGGGAGGGAGGGAGGTAAACACTAGTCCTTTTGCAGAGGAGAGAGTCCTGAAGGGACTCACAAATCTGAAAATGGACAAAGATGTGGGGCTAGACAGGGTTTGTCCAAGGGTATTGAGGGAGCTCAGGGAGATATTGACTGTACCTCTGACAGTCTTTTTTAACAACTCGCTGAAAACGGGAGTGGTTCCAGAGGACTAAAGGAGGGCAGATGTAATCCCACTTCACAAAAGCAGTAGCAGGGAGGAGGCTGGCAACTATAGGCCAGTCAGCCTGACTTCAGTGGTTGGGAAGTTAATGGAGGCTCTTGTAAAGGAAAGTATTGTGGAGCAGTATGGATTCAAGGGGGAAGGTCATGTCAGACAAATCTGATACATTTTTTTGACTGGGTGATCAGGGAAATAGATCAAGCGGGGCAGTGGACGTGGCCTACCTAGATTTCAGTAAGACTTTCAACACCGTTCCACACAGGAGACTTATAAGGAAACTGTGAAGCTTAGTGGTGGGTCCTAGGGAGGCAAACTGGATTAGAAATTGGTTAATTTATAGGTGACAGAGGGTGACGGTACACAGAGCTCACTCCAGAGAAGAGAGGGTGACTAGCAGGGTGCATCAGGGCATAGTACTGGGACCGGTCCTCTTTGATGTCTTTATGAGTGACATATCAGGTAGCTGAAAGGGAAGGTCTGCCACTTTTTGGATAACACCACAATCTGCAATAGGGTGGACACTCTAGGGGGGGATGGAAAGAATGTGCAGAAACCTGAGAACACTCAAGCAATGGTCAAGGGCATAGAAGTAGTGTTTCAATGTGAAAAAGTGTGAAATCATGCACATAGGGCACAGAATCCCAGAAGCAGGATACAGAGTAGATGAAGAGGTATTGACAGTCACCAAACAGGAAAGCGACCTAGGAGTAAACATATCTGATATGAGGCCAGACAGTGTGACAGGGTAGTTGGTAGGGCCAGTGAGATGTTGGGGTACATACAGTATAAAGAATTATCACCAGCAGAAGGAGGGAGGTGGCATTGTCATTGTATAGCTAGCTGGTGAGACCCACCTGGATTATTGTGTCCAGTTCTGGAGATCACATCTCAGGAAAGAAACAGACAGAGTGGAGGCTGTCCAGAGGAGGGAAACTAAAACGGTGCCTTGTCTGCAGCAGAAGCCCTTTGAGGAGAGACTAAAGGGCCTCAGTACATACACCCTGAAAGAGAGTAAGGAGAGGAAGCCATGTGAAAGACCTATAAATACCTCACAGGGATATATAAGGCACAAGAGGTGAGTGTGTTTCAGAGAAAAAGATGCATAAGAACAAGGGGACATGCAATGAAGCTGGAAGAGGGTAAATTCAAGAGAGAAGTGAGGAAGTACTTCTTCACAGAAAGAGTGGTAGATACCTGGAACAGTCTTCCAGAGGAGGTGGTGGGGGCAAAAACAGTGGTGGGATTCAAGAAAGCCATGGTATAGGTATAAGGGAATCTTAGTGGAAGGCAAGGGTGCTGAGATAGCTGGAGATTAAGTAGGGTCTTTGGTGACACAATAGGCAGAGAAAAAAATGTGCAGAGTGGGTGGGCCAAGCGGTCCTTATCTACCATCAATTTCTATGTTTCTATATTTCTATATTAGAAGAGGATTCTCTGTGAACATTTCTCAACCTGTTTGGATGGTTTATGGGAAGGGCAAACATAATTAAGCAAATATAAACCAGTAAGTAATACAAAAATCAAACAATAGGCAAAGTGGTTAAGAGTAATACTATTAAACAAAACTCAAAAGGTCATGGTACCAGTTGAAACAGCCCTGACTGTATAACCTAGATCAAGGTATGGTTTGTCTGTTTGCCTGCGTAGATTAAACACATTTTAGCTAAATAAATAAATGGTCTTGTGTGGGTTACCCATGTTTGACCATTATGTGTTAGTGTTCATAAAAGCAAAACAATTTCAGTAATATACTGCATATTTGTTAAGGACACCTTTCAAATATTAATTGTAAAAAATGTATGTGGGAAAGTATATTTAGAAACTGTAAAGATATGCTTAGAATGGGTTAGAATTATGCCTAATAATACAGATAAACCATTATTTGACCTATTCTGTAAGAGACTCCAACACAAGAGTTTCACACTCATGTTGGTTCCAGTTCAGAGTACTATGCAAGGGAAACTTGGTTACTCACTAAATGCTGTCTAGGAAATCACTGACCTGAAACAGTCACTCCTTCCTTCTACAGAAATTCAGAATGGAAGTTTTTGTCTTCTGACTGCACTAAAAAGTTGGATTGGAATGGATCAAGGTAATACAAATCTGTCCAGTTCACAGTATCTCGTCCAAGTAGGTGAAAGTCTTTAGCACTGCCCAGTTTTCCACCCAGTAGACAGGCCTCTAATCCCCACTAGACATTATTTAACCAACTTAAATTATGTGACTGCTATTCGTTAAAATTGATTAATCCAGATAGAGAGCAACTTAAGCCCACCTTAATGTCTAGATCAATTAAACTCCAGTTCTAGACATTCCTTTTCCCAACGTGTTTACCCCTTAGTGTGCAGAAGTAAACATATCTGAAACCATTCATATAACTATTTGAATACTGTAGTTTTACATCAGTGAAAAACTTTCAGGTACTAACATTGACCAGTGCTACCCTTTGTATGCAAAAACTAATAAAAAGTAAATATTTATTATATTTAAAGTCAAAAGTTTTATTTTAAACTGGGTGTGGCAGACCAGCATAGAACATGTAACAGACCAAACAAATGATACAAATGCAGTAGCTGTAGGATTTGCATACAGTCATCTAGTATAGATTTTAGGACTACTTAAGGTAACAGTGATTAACAGTGAGTGCAAGTAATTCCAGGAATTTGGGTCTGAACATCAAAAATTGTTATCCTAGCTCATGCATGGTTTCTTTTCAGGTGGGAGATCAGTTTTCCTTCGGAACTAAGCCCACTTTTGATTGTAAAATAAAATGTCTTGATAATGGGTATAAAAAGACTATACTGTAGTGACTTTTGTAGGTCTTCTCAAGCAAAATGTTTGAGTTAACCTAACAAAGATACTTTGGTCTTATGTGGACATGGAAAAACTGCAAGCCCATTTTTTTGTGGTCCACTGTTCTTACCATTCTCCACAAAAGTTAGCATTTTCCAAAATGTACTACTTATTTTCTGTGTAAGACATAGAAATATAGAATTTTTTTTCCATTTTCCTTTTTCTCCCATGGGGTGGCTGGCAGGTGCAGTTACAGCTGTCTCTGTGAGAGGCTTATTTCTGCCCATGAGCATGACTCCTTCAACTCCG
This sequence comes from Neoceratodus forsteri, assembly GCA_016271365.2. NCBI lineage: Eukaryota > Metazoa > Chordata > Ceratodontiformes > Ceratodontidae > Neoceratodus > Neoceratodus forsteri. Next base: position 587,871,564 of record CM028133.1, on the reverse strand, counting down.
GCTCTGACTCAGGTAAGTCCCCCATGAATTTCTCCCAGTGGTGGCTCCCCCTGGTAAATTATCTAGATTCCAAGGGTGGAACCATGAGTCAGGAGTGCAGCCAGGGCACCATGGAGCCTGCCAGTGACCCCTTTTCCATTTTCTCCCTTCCCCGTTGCTGTGGTGAGCACATGAACATGTGCATGTGGAGGCATGCACACACTACAGAGTCCCACAGCACCCTCCCATCTATGATGCCTTTGGACCCACACTACTCTCAGGCCTCCACCCAGTGGCAATCATTCAGCAGTAATGCAAATCCACCCTCCCTAGGAGAGGAGAGCAGTCCTCCGAATGCTCGATCCTCTCCCTCCCAGGCTGACAACCAGCAACCCACACTTGCCACTAAACACTTTTGTCGCCAATGTGCAGGAGGTAAGGCACCAATGCCTCAGCCCTCCATGCCACTGGGCCAGCCTAGAAACATAGAATTTGCCAGCAGATAAGGATCACTTGACCATCCTAGTTTGCTCATTTTTCTCTGCTTATAGTATCATCACAGATCCTACTTGATCTCCGGCCCCTTTACAAACTCACCCCCCTTCCATTTCCCTAAGATTCCCTTATGGAGAGCTAGTGAGATGCTGGGGTGCTTAGGAAGGGGTATCACCAGCAGAAAGAGGGAAGTGGTGTTGCCTCTGTATAGTTCACTGGGAAGATCCTACCACATCTCTGGAATGACATAAATGGAGTGGAGCCAGTCTAAAGTACGGCAACTAAAATGGTGCAGGGTCTGCATCAAAAGCCTCAAGAGGAGAGACTAAAGGAACCCAATATGTACACCCTGGAACAAAGGAGGAAGGGAGGAATGATAGAGAACTTAGCATAGAAGTTAGATAGAGAACTTAGCTGGCAGTATAGCCTAGAGGTTAGAGGAACGAGGTGTGAACGAGCATGATATATCCAGCAGACCAAACCTAAGTTTGATTCTCACAACCTCCACTTGCATACTGTGGGACTCTGAGCAAGTCACTTAACCGCCTAGTGCTCCCAGATCGCCCCTGAAAACAGGCACTTGTGCCTAGTGGGCCTTACCCAGTTACCAAAGAATAAAAAAATAAATAAATAAATAAGGTAGAGAAGGAAAGTATTTTTCAGGAAAAAAGATGCTGAACAACAAGGGGACATGCTATGAAGTTTGGGAGTATGTTCAGGAGAGACGTGAGGAAGTATGTCTTCACAGAAAGAGTGGTGGATTCCTGGAACGGCCTACCAGTGGAGGTGATGGGGGGTGAAAACAGTGGTGGGGTTCAAGAATGCATGGAGATAGGCATCAGGGTATCTTTGCGGAAAGGAGCGGGAGAAAGAACCAGAGATCAAGTAGGGTCTGCAGTGATACTGTAGGTAGAGAAAAATGGGCAGATTGGGTGGGCTAAGCAGTCCATATCTGCCAATAAATTCCTTGTTGTGTCAGTGAGGTTGTATGTGGTGCACAAGGCAAAAAGAAGCAAGACAGTCACACTAAAAGCTCTTGTAAGAGTGCATTTCAGCAAACTAACACATCTTTTTAAAGACTATATAGGTAGGCAGCCAAATAGGCTGAGGAAATATTTAAGACAAAAACATTTCTAAATCACAGTGGACAGGAGAGCCAGTAACAGGCAAGCAGCAGGGCTAAGGGTGTACTGTGCAATGCAGTGCAGTGTGCACCAAGTTCCAGAGCAGGAGCATTCAGAAGGGGAGCTTATAAGTCGCTCAGGTTCTTGGTCTCAGAAAAGCAACAAAAACACTGGCTCTGGCTAACAACAAGCAGGCAGTTTTCTTGATAATTAGTGAGCTGGTAGGGTGAACTGAGACTGAGGCAGGCAGGACTTAAGTGCTGTGTGCATTGTACAGATCAGGAGCAGACAGTCAGAAACACGTTGATCAGGTACAGGCAGCTCTCATTATGCTAATTAGGTGCATCCAGTGCTAAACCCTGGGGTGCACATAATTAGTACACTGAGAGCACCCACACAACATGGATTGATCAGACCTGGAGCCAGAGGACACAATCGGCTGGTAATGTTAACCTGAGGTAAAACAATTAGTTAAATAATGAAGAATAATGGATAGGCAAGTGTGTGTTATGGATTTTGTTACACACCCGAGGTATGTGATGACCCATAAACCTCGAGAGCGAAGCTCAAGAGGTTTATGAGGTCATCACACACCGAGGGTATGTAAAAAAATCCATAAGTACACACTTACATAGCTGTTATTTTTTATAATTGCTGATACAAGGAGTTAGTCCACTGGCTTGATCAGTCTCAACAGTCTCTTCCCCTACTTACACACACAAACACACACACTTTTTCTCTAGCTCTCTCAAACAGACTTTTTTTTGTATCTTTTTGAAGCTGTCAGCTGTAACTGTGATAGGATCACTCTCAGAGTCGGTGTCTCCCAATCTGGAGACACAGCAGGATCAACAAGATATTTGTTTCCCATTTTAAAAGCAGGATCAACCAGATGAAGAATTAAAAAAATCTAATAAATATTGGGAATGGGTTACAAAGAATAGTGGCTCACCGGTAAGCAGAAAACCAAGTGCCATTTTTGTAATACTATTCTACCCACCCACACAGAGAGCACGAGCCAATGAAATGGTGCAGGAGAGTTGTGTGACACTGGAGGTGAAAAAAAAAGTGCAGTGAACACTGTAATATCTTGTTTTCAGGTTATTACAGCATTTTTGAGGTCTTGTAATCTGGCTGATAAATAGGGTCACCAGTAATTATATTCTAATAAAACCTATGTTGAGGGCACTGGGGTACTAACTTTATTACCATTAGCTCTTATTTAAATATCCTTCAGCCTAAATTAACAAAAATAATAAAATAATGTGCTTGTTTCTGAGTCAGCCACTTGTCTGGCACTATTACCACTACTACAGCTGCTGACTCTTGATCAGGGACACTGGTTTACCGGGATTGAGGAAGGGCAAATTCCATTTTGCACATTGTGAAAAATGGTATTGTCACCGGTTCCTACTAAGCCAAAATCCAGTTTTATTGGTGTTTGGTTTGGTGTACATTATTTAACAATATTTAACTTTGCTAACATGTATTTTAGCAATTTTGACCTCCACTTTTGCACATCCTTCCATCCTTGTACCAATTTAAAGTTATTTTAGCTACAAGATGTAATGGCAGCAGCAGCACTACAGTCCCCATCCCTAAAGTGTGATGGAAGCAGCACTATGGCCCCCATCCCTCAGGAGTGATGGCAGTACCAACAGCACTACAGCCCCTATCCCTCTGGTGTGATGGCAGCAGCAACAACACTGTGGCCCCCCTCCCTCAGGCATGACAGAAGCAGCAGCACTGCGGCCCCATCCCTTAGGTGTGATGGCAGCAGTACTACATTCCCCATCCCTTAGGTGTGATGGCAGTATCAACACTATGGCCCCCATCCCTCAGGTGTGATGGCAGCAGTACTACATTCCCCATCCCTCAGGTGTGATGGCAGTATCAGCACCATGGGCTCCATCCCTCAGGTGGGACAGCAGCAGCATTAAATTTTCCATTCACCAGTGGTGATGGCAGAAGCACTATGGCCCCCACCCCTCAGGTGTGATGGCAGTAGCAACAATGCAGTCCACATCCCTCAGGGGTGATGGCAGTAGTGACAGCACTATGATCCCCTTTATTCAACACCCACACCCCACATGCACAAGTTACAAATTACTTGGTATCTTTGTTTGTTAGAACTCAGATGTGAATTAATCTGAGCCACCACCACTAAGGTGAACCACCTTTGCTTTTTCCTATCATTTAACTGCCTGAATTGGATTTCTGCCTGTGACACCACTGACCAGGGTTCAAGAACAGACTTGGGTGTTGCTGGGCTGGTCGGGGGTGAAGGCTTGAGTGTCCAACAACCACTTGCCTTCTCCTGGAAGGAAGAGTGGATTCATGGCCCAGTGTTTACTGGCCCTTGGTGGAGACCAGCAACATGGCAACATGTCGGCCCTCATTGCAGGAGGGAGCATGATGAATGTCGGCTTGTGCCTTGACATCATGTGGTCTGTCACTCTCCCATGAAAATGGGAAAACACCCACTGCCCAACTGGAGGACAGATGCTGGTCCCTCCATAAGCCCGAAGCCCCAGACACATGTGTCTGTTCTGACCCCTGTCATGCCTGGGATACACAAGAAGCTCTTTGGGGTGATTCTCCTCCCCCTAGTAGCCTCCCGCAGTGGTAGGAGCCCACCCGATGAAGGGTTACTTTGTGTTACCTGGTAGCACAGCAATAAGGGGCAATGGATGGTGGTCAGGACTCAGCAGCAGTGGTAGGGAGCCTTGGCAGGCCTGAAGGAGTGGATGGCCAGGGGGTAGGAGGAGCAAAGAAAAACTGCCTGAATTTGCTTCTTTGAAATAAAGTGCCTTCACCTAAAAAATCCACAAGTAACTAGTGAAGGACTTTCAAATGGAAAATCATGCATCTCCCAAACACGTGGATGCCTTTTTTTTTTTTTCACTTGGTCTCCATGAAAAGGGTGTCTCTCAGGTTTCATGTCTGAGCTCAGATGTGAATTGAGCATCACTCTGCCCACCAGCATCATACAGCACCTGGGGTCTTACCTTCTGTGTGTCATTGAATGTACTTTCAAAATCCACTGGCAAAGCATAAGTATACTTAAACACTTAACATTTGCTTTTTGTTGAAGCAGTCTATCAGAAATTTTTTTGTTGTCACAGAGACTGAAACAGCAGGTGGGAGAAAAGGTGCAAATGATCCCATTCACCTAAATAGGGTGATAACTGTGAAGTCTTTTTGTAAGCAGTAAGGCAGTTTCTTCCTTGAGAACATACTTTCATTCAGACTAGTTTTCATTCAGACAACTGAGGATTTTGGATGGCCCTGCTGATCATAAACTTGAATAAGCTAGTTGGTAACAGTTATCCTGTGCTTAGCAATCTACAACCTAGATGCTCACATCCAAAGAATACAATAAAAACCTGACTAAAGTCTAAAAACAAGCTTATAAAACACATAAAATGTATTTGAACATTTATCTTTACCTATTCAAATTATTGAAGCCTGATTAAAACTCAGATAAATTACATGGTACCCTGACTACAGTATGATGTAGTAAACATATTGGTACTTTTTTTTTAACTTCTTTGTAAACCAGGTAAGGCCTACTAGGCAAAATTGCCTGTTTTCAGGGGTGACCCAGGAGCACTGGGGAGGTTAAGTGACTTGCTCAGAGTCATACAGTATGCAAGTGGAGGGTGTGGTAATCAAACCCAAGTCTGCTGGATGTGCCCAGTTCAATCACTGCTTGTTACTCTAAACACTAGGCTATACTGCCAGCCATAATAACACCCATATATAATGGTTTAATATATGATTTCAATAATAGTGCACAGTACCTACAGTGCAAATTATGAACATTAAACACTTTACAACATTTCACTGAAACTGAATTATTTGCCACTCCATCTGCTTATTTTTTCTTGCACCAAAGTGGGTGAATAATTGACAGAGCACTGTAAATAGTTTTTGATCAGGCTTCATTATTGTACATCCAGAAACAGACAAAATGTGTTTATTCTGGATTTATTTAATATTGATTTTCTGTGGCTCACTAAATAGAATCTATTCAGCACTGTATGAGGCAGATGTTCTTACATTTTGGAAGAGCGGCAACACATCTTATCTGTTTAGGATTCATGTTAGGAACATAAGTTTTTCTTCATATTTAAAACATATTCAAGTGTCAGTGTATTCATTTAGTAGTTTATGCTGACTAATATATGCTGCAGAAAACAGTAAAGGATTTATTGTGAAGCACTCAGGGTCTATAATAGAACTCTCGCAATTTCCCAGCAAGTTTTGCAAAAAATCTCTACAATTTCAGGTTACTTTTCCCACAGTTTTCCAGTGGCCCTGCCCATGCATGTTGATACTTGTGTGTGTTTTTTTTGTATCATTCAGTGTAATATAAATAGTAAAAGACGTTTAGTCACATACTAAATGAAAACTGTGGTTTCAGGAAGTAAAGTAATCCTCAGCTGATGGAGAGGTTGATGGGAAGCATAGGTGGTTAAACTGAATGGCTGGTTAAAACAAAGCAGTGCGGGTGGTTTCCTTACTCATTCTATATGCAGCAAAGCAGAAAGAATGTGAAGCAGAGCAGCATTAATTTTAAGATGCTGAAATCTGGGCCAGTCCACCGGCACTGCAATAGCGCTACTGCTTGCAATGCCAGCGACACGGGGTCGGAATCGAACTCGGGTTGCTGGAGGTCTGGCCAGGAGAGTAGGATCAAGCAACTGGGGGGCTGCCCTCCTCTTCCAGGGAGGGTGGACTGCAGGTCCTGCTGCTTTACTGCCACCTGGGTGCCCACGAGTGGTGGTGCAACAGGGCTACAGAGCAATCGGGAGGGGAGGACACTAGCCAGGATCTGGAGCAGTGGCATGTCTCTCTGTGCCCTACCTCTTTGGATCCCCTCAAGTGCTGGTGCCCTCAGGGACAGAGACCAGAAAACCAGTAACAATCACCCCACATCAGCCACAGGTAGAAGGGACCCATCTGCCCCACACTTCATAACCAGGCTTCATGAGGACCCACTGGGCTGCCTGACACACACACTAAGGGACTGTGGAGGGCTGACCTGGGGTCCCCTCCCTTCCCACCCAGGGGGCACAACCCAGGCAGGATGGGAACAGGCCACTAGGAGCTCCCAAGCATTACCTGGGGTGAAGCTAGTGAATACCCAGCCTAGGGATCTCTGAAAAGTGGAGACTGATGCTGTGAGAAGGAGGCATAGAAAGCAAATATAAAAACATTTTAAAAGATGTTGAAACCTTAGGGATTCGCTGCAGTGAAATGCAATTTCCATGAGGCACTGGTACAATAATTCAAAATCTGCAAACCAAGCAGGATTCCATGATTTTTACCGATGTTACCGGTAAAAACAGAAAACAGGGGTCCTTGCTCTTGATTGTTTTGCTCCATCACCAGCTAAGGCTGTAGGCTGGGGTGTAGTGCTTCAGCTTATAGGAACCCCTGGCTCATAGTTTGTCACCAAGTTGTCTGCTTGCAAAAGTATTTTTTATTGTATGCAGCCTCAGACTTGTTCTAGGCTTAGGTGGTAGAGGCAGTGCTAAGGCATTTGAGTTGCCCCTGGCCCATAAGTTTCCTTTCCAGTTGTCTGCTTACATCAGCATTCCACCCCCATACCAACCTACTGCACAGACCCAGTCATTTCCATCTATAATTTAAGTATTTTAACTCAAAGACTGCCTTTAGTTATCTTTCTTAATTAAATGTTGTTAAATGTTTTATTAAAGGCAGGGCTTAATGAAACCCGAGACTCTGGACTAAGAACAAAGCCCGAGGAGCTATTTTCTCAGCTGACAACAGCACTGGCAAGCAAAAGACATTAAGGTAGGCTTGCACTGCTTCACTGCTGCTGCTCCCCCCCCCCATGCACTGATTGCCTCCCAGAACTCATGCTGCTGCAATAACAAATGTCTTCCTCCAACTGGCCACTGCACAGCAACCAAGACATGTGTGCCAGTCAGGAAGCCACCTCCTAACTGAAGGTGAGACTTAACAAATCTTCTCCTTCAGAGATCTGGCACTCTCAAGCTGCCTCCACCCTGTGGCCTCTGAGTGAAGGATGAGCACCAAGGATATCAACTGAAGTCTGCCAAAGTCAGCACAGTATCAGCTTTGGCTGGGCATGCTGCTCCAATACAGATCTCACAGTCTGCCTATCCTGTTTGCTGAACTGCTTCCCGCTACTGCATGGTAATCTGTTCATGCCACGTGTTGAAAAGCAAGCTCCTGTGTGCTTCCCATTTGGTTAAACATGAATGTTTGCTGACTTGCACCAGACTACTGGGTCTACTTATGCCCAGGTTACTATATGTATTATTGTCTACTCCCTAGCTAAGTCATCTTGATCCAGTGTTTTATATCTATAGCCTATATAAACTGCTTCCTAGCCTATTTGCTCCTACTGCTGCTGCCTCAACCAGCATACACCTGCTTACCAGGCTTGCTCTGGTTGTTATCTACACATTTGCTGCCATTTTGTTACTTACACTGCATTCTTATAGCACTGCTTGACTTGGTCCATGTTGTTTAGCTGCTGCGTTTGTCTTCACTGTCAAATTATTTGCTGCTTTTGCCTTCACTGTTAAGTTATTTGATTTTGATCTACCTTAGTATTGGTCACCTGCCTCTAATTTCACCTCATGATGCTCTATACCATTCCTGTCTGTCTCACTCTACTCTTTCTCTTCTACCCCTGTCCACTCCCTCACCTTCCACCCCCTCAGTCCTATTACTATACCTTCCCCTCTCTTCCTCTGCCTTTTCTCCCTCAATCCTCCTCCCCATCCCTTACCCCTGCCTCACCCCTCCCACCATTCCCACCTCCATGCCACCCCTCCTCTCCTTCCCTGCCCCCTATTTTATCCCTGCCATCCACCCTGGGCTTTTCCATACCCCCTCATTAAACCATGAATTCCCCCACTGGGCCTTCCTCTCCCTTCCACTCTTTTTATTTTTATTTATTATTTATTTAACATCTTGGATTCAAGACCTTTGAGCAGATGCTCTTTACATAGGTTCCATGTCAGAATGATAACATAGTCAGGTTATCATTTACAATAGTTACATTGCAAGTGTCACCAGGCCTAAATACATTTATGTGTAAACAGAAGGGAGACAAAGATTCAGGAGATTACTATAGATAAAATAAAGGGAAAATGACACTAGCAGTGATCAGAGGTACATCTTACATACAGCAGAGGCATTGTACAATGTAAGCCTGAGTTTAATTGTTACTAGGTTACTAAATACAGAGTGAAACAAGCAGAAGGCCATAAGGGAAGAGAGGGGGAGGAGGAGGAGGAGAAGTGAGGGAGGAGGGGTGGGGTTGTAGGGGGTTGGGGATAGGGGAGGAGAGAGGGAGAGGATAAGTGGGGGCAGGAGGGCCCCAGAGGTAAGTGCAAAATAAGTGCAAATGAGGGTAGTAATTAGAGTAGATGAGGATTGAGGGGGGTACCCATAAGGAGCAGGTGCGGTAGAATTTGGTAGTGCCTAGTGGTAGCAGTCACAGGTAGCCTCGGTGACTAAATGCTGCCAAAGTAAGCGCTCAAAGGAACCCAGCTTTGTTGATTTGGAAATGTCTGATTGCAGTGCATTTATCCAGAGTGGGGCTCTATAGGTGAAAGCACGCTGCCCAAGCGAGGTACAGCATCTAGGAGTTCTGAAAATTTTACTGCTGGAACTTCTGGTAGTACAAGAGTTTAACGATGTCACCAAAAGAGATTGAATGCCAGGAGGCATCATACCTAGGTTGACTTTCGTGGTGAGCAGGCATGTTTGATATCTGAGTCTATTGTTGAATTGGAGCCAGTTGGCCTGGATATATAGGTCACATGTGTGGGTTCGACGTTCTGTTAGAATACGGCTGGTTTTATTTGGAGCTGTTTTGATATGCCCCCTTCCTATTTCTCCTTCTCGTTCAAGGGTGCAGAAGTTCCACTCCATTCAACTTCTACTCTTTATTCTCCTCCTCTTTGCTGGAGACATTGAACTAGATCTGTGTGGACTGGGAACATTCTGAATTTGTGGCATTTTGATGGACTTCTGTGAAATTCTGTGACATTTTGTGGAATTTCATCAGAATTTTGTACAGTTTTTGAAATGTAAAAAGTTGGTCATAGCTCCACTGTCAATTGAGCTGGAGATCAGAACACTGGCATGATTACTTATGGGTAGGTGTTCTAACAGTATGCCAAATATCACGATATTAGAATGCATTGTCTAAAAATTATAGGTGCTCAAAATCTGTCATTTTATTTTTTGTGGGAAATGTCATGACAGTTGTCTGCATATAACTCAGGCACCTTTGGAGCTAGGAGTCTGAAACCTGGTATTGTACATACATATATAAATGCTGTAATGACCCTTAAACCTGCAAAATTCTTTAATAGTTCAATGAATACTTTCAAACTTGTACTAAAATAACTAAAATCAAAGTTTTGGCAAAATGTTTGGCTGCCTATAGCACAGCCCCCTTTAAAGCATGACACTTAAAACTTGGTGCACATACCCATGCTGCACGTTTCTCTAAATCCTGAAACTGTGGAGAAATTTGGATATGAACTTTTCAAATTACATGGAAATAACTGAAAATTAAATTTTGATTAAATGTTTGTCCACCTCAACTCACCCCATTTCAACATAGGACTCTGAAATTAGCACACTTATGCAAGTCATCACTACCTGTATAAATGCCAAATCTGGTATCATTTGGATGCATACTTTAAAAATTATGTCACAATAACTGAAATACAAAATTTGGTGAAATTCTGTAGAATGTTTACACTAATTCTGTAAAATTCCACAGAATCGGAATCATAATTCTGTGGGCATGGCACTAGTGGAATTTTATATTCTGCACAGCTCTACATGGATCCCAATCCTGACCCCACCCCCTTCTTCCTGTTCGCTGCCTACTCTTCATAAGGGCCTCAGCATTTTCAACCTAAAGGCTAGGAGCTTCCTTTCTAAGCTCAACCAATTTAAAGTATGGATCTTTCAGGACCTTTCTTGTGTATCTCTTAATCCGGACTCTCTCGAGGGTACCTGATTCCAGTTAACTATCTCTGACTACCACCTCTTCTGTGAGAACGGAGGCAAACATAGTAGTGGTGTTGCCTTGTATGTCCATCAGAACCTATCCTCTCCATCACCTTCAGAGAGCCAGTCCCTTCCTCTCACAAGCTCCTCTCAGCCAAGCTAGCCCTCCTTTTTACTCCCCCGTCTTTGTCAGTGTCTTCTATGCCTCTCCCAAAATCTCTCCCTCCTCCTTGGTTGACTCCCCCTCATTACTCGTTTACCATGCTGCCTCTGGTGAGCTCATCCTCCTTGGACCTTCAACATAAATTGCCGAGGCCCACCTTCCACAAGACTGAGTCTCTAAACCTTTTGCAACTAATCACTACACCCACCTGACTCACTCCTCACTCCCTTAACCACTCCCTCCTTGACAAGGTGATCTCCTCCCACCCCCACTGTAAGATTACAGCAGGCATTCCACTGGAAACCTTCAGTGACCACTGTATAACCTCCTCCATCAAGAAAGTGATGCCCACTCATTCTGCCCCTAAATACATTTGGTACAGGTCACTCAGGTCACTTGATTTTAATGCCCTCCTAAATGACCTTGTTGGCTCTGATTGGTCACCCATCTATTCTGCCTCAGACATTGACACAATCCTCTCCCTTTTTCATGCCATATTTAGCCACACTTGGAACACTCACAACCCCCTTAGAAAGTTCAGCGTGTGGCGCAGAGGGTTGAAGCACTGGCACCTTACCTCAAACCACACTGGTGACCTGGGTTCAGAAAAGGACTTTGGGCACTGGGGCTGGTAGGGAAGGAGAGGATTGAGCATCCGAAGGAATGCTTTTCTCCTGGGGCAGGGCGGTGGTAGCCTCACTCTGCAGCAGCCCTCAGTGGAGACCGGGGGTGCTACAGGGGTGTCGCAGTGAAGGAGGGACAAGAAAAGCGTGAAACTGCACACATGCCATCCAGATGATGACGGCCCCACCTCCCTGTGCCTCCCAGCTGCCATGCCTCCAGGCTGCATTTACACTCCCCATAATGAAACAAGGGAGTGCTACGTGCACTCCAATCTCCCTTCTCAAAGCCCCGACAGGTAAGGGGGCCCCCCTGGCAAAGGGATACGACTGGGACAGCGGAGGAGATGTTGCAGCTGGAGGGCAGGGCGACTGGGGCAACGGCAGGACTTGGCCGCCCGAAGCAGAGGACGACAGTGGATGCATAAGGAGGGTAATAAAAACAAAAGAAAGTTCAGGGTTAAAAGCTCCCACCACCCCTGGAACACATCTGATCTTATATACCTGTGTAAGTCCTGGGACCAAGCTTGGGGATAATAAAAATCCTCCCTATCCCTGTCTAACCGCTTATCCTACAGTTCACTGAGGAACTCCTGCATGAAGGCTGTCCTCAAGGCGAAGACCCACTACTTCAAATCTAGCCTCCAGACTAATCTTAACTTCCCATCAAAATTCTTGAAAATTATCCATTTTTTCTTTGGCCCCCCCAAGCCCAGTCTGCTTCCCCTGTCCTCCTGGTGGATGGTGCACTGATCTCTGAGCCTCCCTCAGTTGCTGCCCATTTCAATAAATTCTTCACCACCTGAGCACTTCCCACTCCTCCATCCCCTGATCTCTCCCCCCTTCTGTCCCCCACTGCCTCTGCCTGCCTGTCTCACCTGAAGGCTCACAATTCCCTCCTGTCCCCCCCCCAATAAGTCTTCCTTGCCCTTACCTCTCTTAAGCCTTCTAAGTCCAGCCTGGATGGGTTAGACCCCAAATGTTTCTGTATCTCAACTCCATCCATTACCTCTCCAGTCTCTACTCACTCACCTTTTGAACATCTCCTTCTCCCTCAGTGCTGTCCCTCACACCTGGAAGTTTGTAAAGGTTCTGCCCCTGCACAGTGAGGGTGACCCCTCCTTCCCTGGCACCTAATGGCTGATCTCACTCCTCCCCTGTCTTGCAAAGTTTTAAGAGACAGTTGTTTACCCTAGACTTGCTGACTTCTTTTACTCTTCTAATTTCCTCTCCCGCTTCCAGTCTAATTTTAGGAAGCACCACTCTACCATTTTCTCCTTGCTGTGTGTAACTGACTATCCTCACTGGTATGGTTCAAGGACACATCACAGCAGCTATGTTTATCAACCTAGCCAAAGCCTTTGACTCAGTGTCCCACCCTCTTCTCATAGACAAGCTAAGCTCTGCTTGTCTATTAGCATCTGCTGTTGACTGGTTCTGCTCATACCTCACAGGCCGTCAACAAGCTGAGGTCCCACAGGGCTCCATCCTGGATTCTATCCTGTTCTCAATTTTCCTAAATGACTTCCCCTCTGCTTAAGTTTCTTTGCTTATCCACATGTATGTGGATGATATGGTCTTCTACAACTCCAGCCAATCAGCTCCAGTTGTGGAAGGTCTGCTCCAGTGCAACTTCCACAACATACTGCACTGGTTGCAGACCAGACAACTCAGGGTCTACACGAAGAAGACTATGTCCATGAACTTTTGCATCAGCCAGAAATTGGCTAGGCTCTCATCCTCTCCTGTCTTCTGACACTGGAGGTTGTCCCTACCTTTAAATACCTTGGCGTGTGGCTTGATAGCAAGCTTGACTTCTCTGCCCTTATCAATGTCACCAACATCAAATTCTGCCCTAAACTCGGTGTGCTGTACTGCAGCAAGGACTGCAGGTCCACTGTGAGTTTTTACCAAAATGGTTATTCCTGTCATCGACCATGTTGGCATGGTCTATGACACTACCCCTTCCTCTTCCCTTGCCAGACTAGATACCCTTTTCAATGCCTTCTGTCATTTTGCCACCAACTCTCTCCTTCATGCTCATTTTTTACTCTATTCCTCCCACTCTATCCCTCCCATGACCTTCACATTGCCAGTCCCACGGTGCCTCCTTCATTGCTAAGTATTGGTTTTGGTCCCTTCCCTCCTATCTTTCCTCACTCTTTTCCACCATCCTCTAATCTTCTTACTCTTTCCGCTCCAGGGATTCCTGCTCCTTCTCCATTCCCCACCCTCACTCCTTTGCTTGGCAAGCTGCTTTCTCCTACCACCTCCCTTCCCTCTGAAACCTGCTCCCTTCTTCCTTCTGTCTCTTCTCCTCCTCACTCCCCACCTTCAGACCCCAGCAAAGTCAACTTCCCACTCCCTCTTGTCCATGTCAACCCCTCCTAACCCTCTTTTCTCTCTCTCTCTCTCTCTCTCTCTCTCTCTCTCTCTCCTGCTATGGTCCCCCCTTTTAATCTAAGATAGCTGTGACTATGCCCATGGCCTGTTCCTGTACTCCACTAGCACTGCCACCTCCCAATAGGCACTACACACTTTAGTGCATTATTGCATGATTGCCCACTTGTCCATGTGTTCATGCTGTGCTGTTGTTTAATATACTTGGTCACCACACAGCTCCAACATCCATGATGTTACCTACATTGCCACAGTCTGATATTTTGTCATTTTGAATGTTGTATTCCTTCTGTTCTCCCCTTCCCCCTTCCCCTGGTTGCACCTGAAAATGAGTCTCAGCTTAGAGTGCCTCTCCCAGTTGCCAATTTATAACTAACTAATAATTAACAAATACAATTTTCAAAATACATAAAATATTGGTACTACACATAATAATAATATACAATTAACCATCAATCAAAATGACCACTTCTGTGTTAATACATATATTTTCTATCTTTTCACTTTAAGTGGAGAAAAAAAAGGAAAACAAATTATTCCTAAATTTCTCTAATTAAAGAAAATGTAAAGAAAAAACAGGATAATGTAATTGAAAGAAAGGAAGAGAAACAAAGAGAGATTTGATGTCTAAATTGTGATACTGTAAAGAGGAAGGAGACAAGGAAGAGTAAAAACAGAAAAAGAAAATAGCTTTGCTATGTTACACTGTGACTTAGCCCATTTAATATATTTGATTACCACTACTTTTGCCTTTCTATTACATCAGACTTTTAAATGTTCACATCTGAACCATTTTACACTCCTAAAATGCATTTATACATGGCTCCAAATTTTGAATAAAAAAAATTCCCCATAGGACAATAATCTGTGAACAAGTTTTTTTCTAGTTTTAATTCCTCTTGGAGTTCAAATTTCCATTCCTTTAGTATTTGTGCCCCTTCTTCTACCTACACCTTCTGAATTGTTTTTCTTATTGTGGCACCAGCAAAGGCTATTGTTTGCTTTTGTTCTCTAATCCAACGTATGTGGTTATCAAAATGTCCTATAATGCACGTTTCAATATTAAGTCTATTTTTTTTGTCATTTTCAAGTCCTTAAAGAAATCCTGAACATTATCCCACAGAGTCTTAATCTGTTTACATGACCAGAACATGAGTAAGATGTTACATTTTTCAACTTTGCATTTTGTACATTTGTCATTTTGTCTGAGATCCATTTTAAACAAGTGATATGGAGTATAATATAAATTATGTAATGTCTTGTATTGCCTTTAGTTATCTGATGCTGAAGAATGCTAACATTTAAAGCTGCAGTATTTGTTAGTTGACATTAAGGGCCTGATTCAAGAAGTGGCTGTAATTGCCACAGGGGGACTTGTGGCAGGGTTTTTGATGCAAGTGCCAACTTGCGTCAAAATTGCTATTCCAGAAGCCACTGCTGCAAGTCCCAGACACCGCAAAGTTAGACCATCTCCCCAAAGGTCTAACTTTGCATCCATGGGGGGGACCCCTAATACGGGGCTTGCGCCACACCTTTGGCACAAGCTGCTGTAAAGCAGGAAAACTGTCGCAACTGCACAAGCCCTTCTGGAATAGTACAGAGTTGTGTCTAAGGGCTTTGGAGCAGCTGTGTCAAACTTTGCGGTGGAAGCAGGGTATGGCACAAGCCCTGCACTCACCTTTTGGAATCAGGCCCCAAATATCATCATACAGGTTGCAGTTTTTGGCAAAAATGTTTTTATGACATCTTTAGATTCATAGTGTATTTTTAGTTTTCTCAGATATTTTTAAACCAGCTTTTACAGCTAACTTTAGAATTAATTATTCCTATCATTAAGGAGGTCTTCCACTCTTCTTTTTTTTTTAAATCTCTTCAATTCAGGTTGCCAATTGAATGCACATGATAGATTCATAATGTGTATGATTAGGATGGTGTCACCACCTGTTTCTCATGGTAAATAGCACCGTCCTGTACCAACATGTCATGGTACGGGGTAGAGGATATCTGGAAGAGCCTTCCAGCAGAGGTAGTGAAGGCAAAAACAGTGGTGGGTTTCAAAAATGCCTGGGGCAGGTGCAAGGGAATCATATGTGTAAGGGAGGAAATAGATTGAGCTGTAGATCAAGTAGGGACTGCAGCCAAAAAAAAAAAAATGAAGGTTAAAAAAATGAGCAGACAGGGTGAGCCCAGTGGCCCATATCTGTCATCACATTCTATGTTTCTATGTAAGATATTTAATTTAATTTTCTCATGATGGGCATGGTGCAGGAGTGTGAACTTTTAAAAACTTCAAAACCTATATCTTAGTTCAAGAATGAAAGAAAATGAAATGAAAAATTGGTATCTTGATATTTTTTCCAGGAAAAAATATATTGCTGAAAATACTGTATGGTGACTAACAAATGCTGCTGCTTGAAGCTAGATCCGTTCCAGGAAATATTAAGGTACCATCAGTGTCAATCACTGTAACTGTTGCCAGCAGATGGCTGGCTTACAATACAGTACAAGTAAGGGACTAGTCATATTCTGGACATATGTAACCCCAAATGGGTTACAAGATGATCCTAGAACTACCCATACTTTTTGTTAGATGCCATGTGACTTGGTTATCTTCTTTGCCTTGTACCATTATTTACCTGTTAACCTTATACTTTAAAACTTAAGGAAAAGAAGAATACCCCAATAGTTTTATGATAGCCATGCATCCAAAACCAAAACCAGAACAAAACTAGGGCAACTGCGGTAAAACCAAAACTAAAACCCAGACCTCTGGTTTTGCCCACCACTATTGATTAATATTGCCCCCATCCAAATCACAGCACCAGAGAGCACAGAACTACAGTAGCACCTCTTCTTCCATTTTGTGGCTTGAGGTGTTGAGAGGAAACATGGGAAGGATATATTTTTAAACTATGAGTAAAAAAATGTTAATGCTCATTTTAAAAATTCCCTATAGTAGTGCCCAGGTACATGCTATACCTATCAGCCTAGCTTTCAAAATAGGTGCACTGTCTCTATCAGTGCAAGAAAGAACTGCTTTAAAGTATTCTCATAGTACACTCATCCTGGGATCAGATCCTACCTCTCAACCTCCCCGTCTTGCAAATCAGGGTCAGATTTTAAAATAATTTTTTTTTTTTTTTAACTGGGTAAGGCCCACTAGGCACAGGTGCCTGTTTTCAGGGGCAACCTGGGAGCACTGTGAGGTTTAGTGAGTTGCTTAGACACACAGTATGCAAGTGGAGGTTGTTGGAATCAAACCCAGGTCTGTCTGCTGTATGTACCAAGCTCATTCAAAACTCGTTACTCTAACCTCTAGCCTATACTGCCATCATGAACAAATGGCAGTAATCAAGGACACAGCTTACAAAATGGAAATATTGGTTAAAAAAACTGCTATAGTGTGGAGCTTAGTGTTAAAAGTGTTTTCTGAATGAAAATTAGACTGTAGCATTAATGTCTGGTAATATTTTATGCTTCAGGCCCCTCCTCTTCAGTAATAAAATTTAATATTTAGGAGACGCTGAGGACAATTGTGAGCCAAAATCATTTATGCCCCTGAAAATCAAAGGCAGTTGAGGTATGTCCCTGATAAATGCTGGTAGGAAACTGATCCTAAAGTTCTTTTGGATGGCTGTGCTCTTTTATTGATTAGTGGTTGCAGTTTAACACAGTTTTGCCACAACAACCATTTTTTATCAAGGATAAGCAATGGAAAGTGCATACTTCTAAAAGCACTATAAGTAGTTAGGAGTGGTAGACCGGTAATGTGCCGACAGATTTCTGGCATGGTGATGTTGTCACCGGGATGTTTGTGTCAGCTGTGTTGACTACCTTGGTTTCTTGCCGCCTGCTATAGTTGGCGGTAGCGTAATGAGAGTGCGGGGTGTTGCAGGTGTGTTACCACCTTCCCTTGAGTTTGCCACAACTTGGAGTTTGTTATATAAAGTAGTGGGGGTGTGTGGAGGCTGATGCCCCCCCATCTGGCAGTGCGGGGGTGCAGCTCCCCTGCAATAATTCCACTTCATGTTGCTTTGCCCTGCTGTCCATGGTTTGGAGGTGGGTCAGTTATGTGTTGTAGTTCCCCCACTGTTAGGTGACAGTCTAGCCATCTCCTGCACTGCACATTGATGGCAGTGAAATGTCTGAGCACTGTATTTGCTGTCGGCCACTTACTTGCGCTGTAATTTACATCGCTCAGGTGGATGTTGCTGCAGCATGGGTGAACCATTAGGAGTTACATCAGCTCAGCAGATTGTGTGCTGCAGAGTTTAGTAACTTATTATTTCAAACTTAATGATTTTTGCAATAGTAGTAGTATAGCAATATTTATACAATATCAGAGTCAATAGGTAGTCCCTGATAAATTTAAAATGTATGTACAATCTGGTGAACTCCTTTATCAGCCAGATTTCGATTGATGTCAAACGCTGTCATGACTGGTGTGACATCACACCCAGTTATTACAGCGTTTGCTTAGATGTGCTAACACAGAGTCTGACCAACAGCAGGAAAGTGAAAGCATAAGCCAGTATTGGCACTGTGAAACCAGCCCTCAATAAGAGGTTAAGTGAAAACATGAGCCTCTCTCGGTGCTGTATGTTAGTTTTATTTATTTATTTTTACTTTTTTTTTCACCAGTTATGAAAAACTAACATAGAGGCAACCTCTGTGATTAGGTTTTTTTTTGTACACACCATCAGTGTGTGATGGACTCATTAACCTCTCGAACTTTGCTTCCAAGGTGTATGGGTCATCACATACCTCAGGTATGTAAACAAAGCTCAGCACACAGATACATGTGAATTATTCTACGTTTATCACACTATCTAACCTGCAGATAAACACCTATCTAGCGATTAGATATATCACAGTCACTTTCCTTGACCATTGCACAGAAGAAAACGAATAAGAGAGCAGTTATCACATTGTTGATATCATCATAATAGGCATTTACAGCACTGAAGCCAGGAGTGCAGTTCAGAGAAAAACAGTAAAATATTCACAAACAAAAGTTGATTTAAAAAGATGGACATATTAAACTGATGTTGCATAAATCAAACATACAATAGCTTGACTTAAAATGCATAGTTTGCTACACTTGTGAGGAGACACGACTTTCATAACTCATTCATAGCTTTACCACTTGTGAGTTAAGATCTTGTCCTCCTCATATATGAAGATACACCACATATTTTGAGTCAGGCCATTGTGTATCACCTATTGATTTGTAAATGTATTTGGATATCCTTCTGAGATGCGGCATCTTATTTCTGTGGGTGCCCAATGATACTGTAGCTGTAGATTGAGACAATACACAAAGTTACAGAATTAACATTTAGACAATAAACACAGATTGTTATTCTGTTTACTCCAGAATGGATGAGTACAAATGACAATGATGACTGGAGGCATGGTAGGGTTGGAGTATAAATAGAGACTTCAGCACCTGGATCTCCTCTCTAGTGATGTGGCTAGTGAGGTGATATGATTCAAGTGCTGACACTAATAAAAGTACCCACAAGAAAGTGGTTTGTTGTCGGTTAAAAAAGAGAGCAAGAGGTCAGAGACAAAAATTTGTGGGTTATTAGAACAGAACTGCAGAAGTGTTACTTCACTCAGAGGGTGGAATGACTATAGGGTGGATTAACAAAGAAGGCAATTACATCAAGTTCAGTTGAATGTTTGAACAGTACCATAGGAAGGGTGGGGCTGGTGGTGCTCCCGCCCCGGGCGCAAGCCTCCGAGGGGCACATTTTTCCACTGAAGCTCATGTTCTAATTCACTTGCGCTGCTGCTTTAAATCTTTTTTTTTTAATTTTGGTTCTGTAATTACAAATGACTGTCAGCAGGGGTGCATCTGCGGACCAAGGACCAGCAAGTGGTGGGGTGGGGTCACATGGTTGCACAGTCTACTGCAGAAAATAATAATCATGTTGTGCTGAGAAAGAGGAACTGTGAGTGGACCAGCACGCCACCCATTAGTATAAAAGGTACGGGTGGAGCATTTGGCACTGAGTGAGAGGCAGTTTGTGTTGGAGACAGGGACAGTGTGGAGCAAGTTGTTGAGCGTACTAGCGTAGAGTAGTAGACAGTCACAGAGACTAAAAAAAGTGAAAGAGTCAGAGAGGAGAGATGAGTCATGAGAGACAGAGAAGACAGAAGAGATCCTTGTCTTATATTTTTTTCATCACATAGAAGCATAGAAACATGGAATTTGACGGCAGATAAGGACCGCTTGGCCAACCTAGTCTGCCCATTTTCCTACCTAACAGATAAGCTGCAGATCCTAGTTAACCAACAGCTTACTTCCCCCTACCCCCCACTAGGACTGCCTTATGTCCGTCCCATGCATTCTTGAATTCCTCCACTGTTCTTGACTCCACGACCTCCTCAGGGAGGCTGTTCCATGCATCCACAACCCTCTCTGTGAAAAAATACTTCCTCACATTACCTCTGCGCCGTCCCCCCTCTATCTTCAAATTGTGCCCCTTGTTCTTGCACATCTCTTTTTCTGAAAGATGCTACCCTCTTGGACTTTGTTGATTCCCTTGAGGTACTTGAAAGTTTCTATCATGTCCCCTCTCTCCCTTCTTTCCTCAAGGGTATACATATTAAGCTCCTTTAGTCTTTCTTCAGATGTCTTCTGGTGCACACCCTGCACCATTTTGGTTGCCCTCCTCTGGACAGCCTCCACTCTGTCTATGTCTTTGCGGAGATGGGGTCTCCAGAACTGCACACAGTACTCCAGATGGGGTCTCATCAACTGTCTGTACAGAGGGATAACAACTTCCTGTTTTCTACTATTGATGACTCTTCCTATGCATCCCAGTATCCTCCCAGCCCTCCTTACTGCCTTCTCACATTGCTTGCCCACCTTTAGGTCATCTGATATAATTACCCCCAGGTCCCTTTCCATTTTTACTGTTGTCAGTATCTCACCCCCCATTGTGTATGCTTCACCTGGGTTTTTGTTTCCCATGTGCATTACTTTGCACCTCTTTGCATTGAATCTGAGCTGCCATACATTTGACCATTCCTCCAACCTTGCCAAGTCCCTTCTCATCCTTTCCACTCCATCCTGTGTATCAACCCTGTTGCAGATCTTTGTGTCGTCTGCAAAGAGACATACTTTTCCTTCCAGTTCCTCTGCAATGTCACTTATAAAGACATTAAAAAGGACCGGTCCCAGTACTGAACCCTGTGGTACCCCGCTAGTAACCCTCCTTTCTTCACTGTGTACTCCATTTACTACTACCCTTTGCGTCCTATTGTCTAGCCAATTTTTTATCCAGGCTACCATCTTGGGACCCACTCCAAGGCTGGCTAACTTGTGTATTAATCTTTTGTGCGGGACTATATCAAATGCCTTGCTAAAATCTAGGTAGGCCATGTCCACAGCCCCTCCCTGGTCTACTACTTTGGTCACCCAGTCAAAGAAATCTATTAGATTCGTCTGACACAACCTTCCCATTGTGTTCACTTGTGTAATGTAAGCATAAGCAGAATGCACACCACACTAAGTACTCTGTCTGTTGTTGTCTATGTAGACAAGACTGGTAATTGTCACTCAACAGTGAGTGTCTGTAGTAAAAAGTGATGGCACTGCAGACAAGCAGAAGAGCAGACCCGGCGAAGTGATGAATAATTCCAAATTAATTTCTGAATCCAAATTGTGAGATGATGAGATGGGATCTATGTGGTGAAAGCACAGTGGGGGGATGGGGGGATTGATAGTCTCACTCAGGAAGTCAGGAGACAAAGATCTGCTTTCCTTGCCATTGAATTATTGGGCCTGGGCGGGCCTGTCTTGGAGTCGGCTCTGCTGGCGGGTGGGCAGTGACTGTGTAATTCACTTGAACTTCATGCACTGGACTGGGGACTGGGATGGGAGTGAAGATTTTGAAGCAGTTGCCTCAGCTTTGGCCTGACTGCGATGGTGTGGGCCACGGCACACCATCCCTTCTGTCCACCATGTTGTAACATTTTCTTTTCTTTCCTCTTGACCTGCGTCCCTCCTGCACTCCCATTCCATTGCCTTTTTTTTTCCATGTCCTCTCCTGATTCTCCCTAGCAGAGTCCTTTTTCCATTCTTACCCCACCACCCACACCTGTCTTGCTTAGAAAATGAGGCCTTTCCTGCTAGTGTCTTGCCTAGTTGTCTTGGATGCCATGTGAGGGGATCTGTACAGTTTAGATCATAACATATTAACAGTTACATGTACTGTATCTGGATTGGCTTGGGCTGTGGAGGGGAACTGATGGGAATCAGGGGAATGAGGGGATTTGGAGTGGGGCTCCTGGCTGCAGGGATGCTGACTGGAGCAGTTCGGCTGGTGCAGCAGTACTGGGGGGGTGCTGTGCAGGGGTTATTTACTGGGCAGAGGAGAGGGGCTGCACTGCTAAGGCATACTGAAAACTGATATAGGCTAGGCAGAATGTTTTTTCCCTAATGACACTTCTCATTGCACCATGGGCCCTTGGGGGGGGTCCTCAAGCTGAACTGAAGCACCCTATCATGCCCTGTCAGGACTTTTATTTTTTTTTTTACAGGGCCCCGCCTAGAGACTACAACTTGGGTACACTACTACATAATGTATCCCATCCCCATCCCACAGCAGACCCCCCCCACCAGATAAGTTACCCCCTGCAACTGCCGCCCCCACAGGTCAGGAGAGGGCCAGGAAGCAGAAGATCCACAGCAGAGAACTGCTGCTACAGTGCTGTCCAGGGTCCCACAGTAAAACTTCTGGCAGAAAAGGAAAGCTCCCCGACTCACTAGGTCTACTTGGCTTGCATCCATGAACATGACAGTTTTATTAATAATTTATAACACTGCATAGACTGAGTGTGTCACCTAAATCATGGATGCCAGTTGACCGCTTCTGGATCTTGATATCTGACAGTTTCTGCAGCGCTTATAAATTACGTATAAAAATACCTGTCATGTTCATGGTTGCCAACACAGTATATGAGTCTAAGCTGGGGAAAGAGAGAGGGAGGGAGTGGACCAGAGGAGCAGCGCATTTTTTTGTATGCCAGAAGTTATACTGTGGGACCCTGGACAGCACCATAGCAGCAGTTCTGTGATGTGAATCTTATGCTCCTTGGCCCTCTCCCAACTGGGGGGGGGAAGGTAGAGGCAGATGCAGGGGGGTGCTTTTCTATGGGGGTTCCTCATGGTGGGGAGATTGGATACAGTCAGAATATTGTTTGGTGGGGGGGGATGCCACTGTAGAAAGAGTGGTCCTCTGGAGGGATGCTAGACTTGGGGCTGCATACCTCTCAACTTCTTGCCTCATGAATCAGGGACAAGACTTAAAATAATCAGGGACAAAGACCCAAAATCTTGGACACATGTTATAAATTTACACTATTCACTCAGAAAGCTGATAGAAAAAGGGGATTTGTGTTCATCTGCATTTTCTGAAGAAGAATAAGTCTGTAACTTTAATGTTTTACATTATTTCGTGATTTAACCCCCCCCACCCCACTGTTCTCTACCATAAAAACAAACTTTATGATGGACAAATGCAAATTTTGTTGCAAAATCAAGGACAGTTTAGAGGTATGTGTGGTTGGTCTAGTTGCAGGGATCGTTCTGGTGCATGGGCACTTGTCTTGGTGTAGGGTGGTCGTTCAGCTATAGGGAAGGTAGGCAGCTAAGGTGATTATGGTGTTGCGGCCCCCAGACCACCAGCTGTTTTCTGGGGGGGTGCAAAATTAGTCTCTTGCCCAGGGCACCAAAATGCCTTCCTACGGCTCTGTGTGTGAAGGTAAAACTGGTGAAATTTTGCAGAGGAACAACATCACAGGATACAACTGCTAGGCTGATGGACATGAAGGACCATTTGTATAATACACTGTGGGCCTGATATTCAAACGTACACCTGACACTGGCACAAGTGGTTGCTCCATGCAACTGAGTTGCACTGGAGCAACAAAGGGATATATTCAAAAGAGATGTGCCATGACACATCTCATCTGAATATATCAAACAATGCCTGCAGTGCAAATACAATGCACTGGCACCCCCCCCCCAGACAGGTCTGAATACCAGGAATGGGAACTGCAGCAGCACATCAGACATACACCGTGCACAAATTCCTGATATTCAAACACAAAAATGCAAATGGGGCCATAATGCATGCAAGGCTCAAATGGGGCCATTTGCATGTCATTATGGCCCCATTTGCATGAATTGTGCAGGACTGGCCAGCGAAAAGCACCTGGCGCCCTGCACAGCATGCAGTGCTGTCAGTGGTGGCCCAGTGGTTCCCCCCCTCCCTGCACATAACCCCAATCTCCTGAGATAACTGTTTTGTTATTCCCTGGTGGTCCAGTGGTACCCCCTCCCCATCCTGTAACTCTGATCACCAAAATAACGGTTTTCAGTCCCCCGGTAGTGTAGTGGTACCCCTCCCACCCATAACCCCAACTGCCATAGTTTTGTTTCATTTCATTCTCTGGTAGTCTAGTGGTACCCCTATCCTGCTCATAACCCCGATTGCCATAACAAAGTATATATTCGGTCCCTGGTGGTCCAGTGATTCCCCATCCTCACCCACACAGGAACCCCAGCCCACCCAGCCCCCTCCCGGTCATTGGCGGGCAGCAGACCCACCTGCATACCTTGGCAGCTGCCTGCTGAATGATAGCTACCAGTATCTGCTGCAAGCTCATTGGTCCACACTGTCTGTCTGGATGCCTATAACAAGGCACTGTCTTGTGCGCTCGACTCCCTTGCACCAGCCTGTGTACGGGCCCATGTACGACCCATGTATGACTCAGGTCTTCTCACTTGAGGTCCTCTTGGTATGATGGGGAGCTCAAGGCGATGAAGACTTTGGGTCAGAGATTAGAGTGCTGCTGGTGGAAGTCCGGCCTGGAGGTAGACAAACTGGCCCTACGTGTGCACTATGGTGCATACCAGGGGGCAATCAACCGTAAGAAGGCAGAATTCCTGTCCAGGGAGATTGCTGCTGGGAGGAACCAGCCAACTGTGCTCTTTCAAACTGTGAACAGGCTTCTTCATCCTTCCTGTCTATAGCCGAAGGTAGCCTTTTCGAACGCATTGTGCAAGCAATTTGCTCGGTTCTTCTCAGACAGGGTATCTGCCATTAGGCGGGGGGTTCAGCCATTGGACTAGAATTTGGCCAACAGTGATCACCATGGGAGACTGGAGAGCACTCTGCCTGGTTGGGGGTGAGTTTAGACTGGTGGAGGTGGCTGAGGTCAGTGAGATTGCCTCCAAACTTCGGCACACCTTTTGTGAACTGGACCCGGTGCCAACTTTTTTTTTAATGAGATGTGTTGACTCCGTTGGCCCGGTGTTTGCCCTGATTGTCTGGTGTTCCTTGTCAGAGGGGGTCTTCCACAATGTCTTGAAGGAGGCATTGGTGAGACCCCTTCTGAAAAAATCATCATAAGACCCTGACATCAAGGCAAATTACTGTCCTATCTCCAATCTCCCATTTTTGGGTAAGATTGTCTAGAAGGTGGTGGCGCTTCAACTTGAGGAGCATCTCGTGGTCCATGATCTGTATGAGCCACTCCAGTCTGGGTTTTATGCAAGGGACAGCACAGAAACTATGCTGGTTCAGGTGTATAATGACCTCCTTAGGGCTAGAGATTGAGGGGAGAGGACAATTCTTGTTCCCCTCGATCTCTCTGCAGCATTTGACAAGGTGGACCATCAAGTGTTACTTGACTGCCTAAGGGAATTCTGCAGACTCACTGGCACTGTCATCTGCTGGTTTGAATCTTTTTTATTTAACAGGAGGCAGAGGGTAGTGATGGGGAATTTCTCCTCCTCCCTTGGCCGCCTGTCATGCGGAGTTCCCCATGGTTCAGTCTTGTCGCCGATGTTGTTTGCTGTGTATATGCTACCCCTGGGAGAACGCATTGGGAGGTACAGTTTAGGTTTTCACTGCTATGCTGATGATACCCAGCTGTACCTTTCCTTTGCCCCTGGAACATCTTGCACAGTGGAAGTGCTCAACAGCTGCCTTGCTGAGATCAGTGACTGGATGGACTCCAGCTGGTTGCGACTGAACCCCAGTAAGATGGAGGTACTGGTGGTGGAGTCGAACAGAGGGCATGATAGGTTGGCCTCTGGTGCAGAGACAGGACTTTGTCTTGTCTCTGTACCATTGAAGGCCTCCCCTAGGGTGTGTGATCTGGGCATTATTCTTGACAGTGGTTTGACACTTGATTTTCAGGTGGCTTCCGTTGTCTGTACCAGCTTTTATCATCTGAGAAATATCACCAGGATAAAGCCCCTAGTTCTGCCACTGGACCTCCCCACTTTGGTGCATGCCTTCATGACATGCAGGCTTGACTAGTGTAATGCACTCTATCTCGGGGTCTCTTGGGGTACCCTGCACCGACTGCAGCTGGTGCACAGTGTGGCAGTGAGGCTGTTGACAGGACAGCCTAAGTATTGTCACATTACTCCAGTGCTGCGTCAACTGTACTGGCTGCTGGTTAGGTGGAGGGTCCTCTTTAAGGTGGGTTTGCTCACCTTTAAGACCCTACATGGCCTGGGCCCTGGCTACCTGAAGGATCTTTTTGCACCTGCTGTCTCAGTCCGCTCCCTACGCTCCTCCTCTAGGGGCCTTCCTCATGATTCCCAGGACGAGGTTAAAAACTGCTGGTGACAGAGCATTTAGCATCGCCGCTCCCATCCTGTGTAATTCACTTCCTTTAGCCATTAGGGAGGCGCCTTCTGTGGAGGTATTTAAGGCCTGCCTCAAGGCCTTCTTGTATAATCAGGCCTTCCTGGACTATGTTTTTTAGTCCCTACCTGTCTTTTAGAAATCAATGCTTAATTCCGTTTTAGTGATTCTGAATTTAGTTGTAGTTGAAGGTAGTAAATTCCATTTTAACTGTTTTGAATGTTATATACAATTGTTTACTATTGTGTTGTTTTGTATTTATTTGATTGATGTACGGTGCCCAGAGCCTCCGGGTTGTGCATCTTTTAAATAAAACTTGCCTTGCTTTGCCTTGCCATACTGTAATAGTCATTCACAAAGTAGTGCATGACTATTACAGTATGCACTGCAAGTCCATTGATCCACAGTGTGGACTTATGAGCTTGCAGCAGATACTGTAAGATGTCATTTTGGCAGGCAGTCGCAGAGGTATGCAGATGGGTTGGCTTAACCACTGATGACTGGGGGCTGAGTGGCTGTGGGTCCTATGTAGGTGGGGGAATGGGGGAACCACTGGACCACCAGAGACTGAATATATCCTTTGTTATGGTGATTGGGTTATGGGTGGGCAGGGGTGTATCACTAGACTACCAGGGAAAGAAATTAAACAAAACTAAGGTGATTGGGTTTATGGGATGGAGAGGGGAGGTACTATGGGACCACTAGGGATTATTGTGGGTGCTTGTGTATGGTGTTCTGCAGGGGAGCCACCCATAGCTGATGGCTGCTGTGATGCACCTTGCATTACAGCAGCTCACCTGTGGGTGGCTTCCACTTGAGCATGATTTTTTTCCATGCTCAGCTTTGTGCCCAAGTATGCGGCACTTCTCCGGATGTGCCGGCATATGCCGCACACATCTCAGCTGAATATCAAGATGTGCCACACATGCATGGACACGAGCCCTGGAGATGCACCGCACAAATTATCTTTGTACCCCAGCACATCGGGAATTGAGTTGCACAGTTCCCCCTTTTGACTATTGCCCCAGGGCACATTTCTGTGGTTGTGCTGGCACAACTCAGTTGTGCCAGGTGCAACTGCTTTGAATATCTATCCCCATATGCCAATGTAACAAGAGGTTTATAAACATATCCTTTTACTTTCTGCAAACCTCTGTTATTACTCTGCAAGGAAAATGTGTAAACAAAAAGACAAGAATAATTGTGCATGTGTTTTAGCCTTACCTTTGCACACATTTCATTGATTTGCTGTTAAAATAAGTTTCTTTAGGACAGGCACAGCCTTCAGCACAGTCATCTGTACAGGTTTCTGGCATGGAAATGGACTGGCAGCTCTGGATACAGACAGATACACAGGTTCCATATGACATTGTGTCTGGACACCGAACAGCTACACAAGTAAAGCAAACAGTGAAAGGAATTAAGTCATATTGTGCTAGACAGGTTACAAAGGAGAGCTCATTTCATGATTACACAGGAGGAATATGCTAAAACAGTGTTTCCATGTGTAAATAGTATTGGTTGTGTATTATGCAAAAGAAAAGACCCATTTCATTCAGCCTTACCCTTGCTTATAGAATAACACTGAAATTGTGTTATCATACTCTAGTAAAACCACTATAGTTAGGGTTCAATGGCCCTTCTTTGCTGAAACAAGTCAATCATTTTCAAATATAGACTCAAAATGTGTTATGCTGCTCTAGTCAGTAAGGATCTGAAAGTGTGTCAAATGTGAGAAACATCAGTTAACTAGTTGGGGGGGTCACAAAATAAATATTTAAACTGTTTCAAGACACATGTTTTTTACTCATCAATAATTAAACAACAGTAAAGATTTGAAAACTAAAATGTTCAGTATATCAAAAAATTTACCCAGAGTATGGTCTGTGCTTGCTTGAAATGTAATTGTTTGTGTGCAAGTATTCAAGAACAGCTGAGAATACTCATGAAAACCTGGGGATAGCCATATTTAAATGGTATGCTGATGCAGCAGTGACAACTTTACAGCGATATCGTTGATACCAGCAAGATCGACAGATCACTGTAAAGTCAGCTCAGGACCCTGGCACTACTTCTTCCAATCTTGCACCCCCTCCCCGAATCAGCTCAGACTTGGAGTTGATTATAATAAATTAGGGGAAGTGTGATGGGTACAGCCCCCCACAAAAAAACACATTTGATTTCCGACAGCACAATGCTGACCTCAATTGCAGCTGACATAATGCCATCACTGTAAAGTTGGATCGACATATTTTTGTCAAACTGACGTCATAGATCCTATTTAAATGAGTGTCCCTTTATTTCCAGTATAAAAACTGCTATAGCAGACCTAAAATAGGGAAAATGGTATCTTACAAGACAGGAGAAAAAAAGAAGGAAATTTAGAATAGCATACAATGATAGAGGCTGAGAATTTACACCATAACACGCACTGTTTCAATAAAAGTTTTGGATTTTTCAGACAACAAAAAAGTTGCAAAGGTGTTCCAAAAATACAGCAGTTTTACTTCTCATTCAGATAACATGATATAGAAATAATTAAATATGGATTTTTTTTCCATTAATGAGTTGGTAGTTTATAAGTACAGTATCTGAGAATCAACAATGCTGTCTTGTATAAAAGATTACTAGTGCTGCTGTCTAACAGAATTATGTAAAACCTACAGCGGGCATGAAACAAACAGGAAATGTCCATCACAGTGTAGTACTATAAAACCTGTGTCTGGTGTCACTAACATTAGTAAGAAACAAGCATTTGTCAATGCCGAATGTTGCTTGCTTGTATGTGCTGTGTAGGTATTCGGAAGTCAGTGGAGTGCAAATATTGAAAATTTGCAAACTTACGAGCATACGTAGGAACTGCGCAACGCACGCTCGTGAAACAGTCATTTTTTGGAAGTTTGTGACCAAATTTTCAACATAGTTATTTTAACACCTCTGCTCATGAACAGTGTCACTGTGATTTTCTTAATGTGTCCCATACATTGATTTCGCACACCGACTGCGCCATTGTGCGCTAGATGGGCAGAAACACGTTGTGGGCATGATGTGAAAATTACAGCTGTACTGCTCATAAGGAGGTGTGGTAAAATAACAATGTTGGAAATCTGAGTGAAAATATTGAAAGAATTCGCGAACTTTCTGGCGTGCGTAGGAAGTCGCATAGCAAACTAAATAAAACAGTCAATTTTAGGAATTGTGTCACCAAATTTTCAACATAGCCATTTTAAGACCTCTGCTTATGAACAGTGTCACTGTGATTTTCTTAATGTGTCCCATACAGTGATTTCGCACACCGACTGCACCATTGTGCGCTACATGGGCGGAAACACGTTTTGGGTGAGATGTGAAAAATTACAGCTGTACTGCTCATAAGGAGGTGTGGTAAAAAGACAATGTTGAAAATCTGGAGTGAAAATATTGAAAATTCTCAAACTTATGAGCGTGCGTAGGAACTGTGCAACGCATGCTCTTAAAACAGTCATTTTTAGGAATTTTTCCACCAAATTTTCAACATAGGCTTTTTGAGAGGCCATTTTATGAACACTGGCAGTGTCATTTCGTTAATTGGTGTGGAAAGGTGATTTTGCGCAGTGACTGCAAAATCACCCTTCGGGCCTGATTAATACCATGACAGTGCAAGAATTCATGAGGAGGGGTCCCAAAAACCCCATGTTGAAAATTTGGTGCCAAAATTCCAAAAAATGCCTGAGATATGCAGCAAAGTTGAAAAAACCCTATCTATCCCATTATACCGCTTACCGGCATTTCCTCAGTTCACGGTCGGCTTTGAAGAGTGCAGACGTGTTCCCGGTCCACCGAAGATCGTTGCGCCGAGGTCCGGAGGTAAGTATGGGTGGGGGTGGGAGGCATAGGGTGCGAGTGGGTGGGGTGCGGTTGTGGGAGGGGGCAGGGAGAAGTGCCGAGGACAGTTTTTATTTGCAGGTTTTGGTTTTTAAATGATGACATGGGACATTTGTCACGCTGGGGTGAGCTCCCAGCATGGCACAAGGATGGCTGGTTGGGGGCATGGAGCCGGCCGGAGTTGGGCACCCCGTCGGTGATAGCATCTGTTTCCATGCTGGGATGGGCTCCCAGCATGGCACCCTGTACTCTGGGGGACAGTGGAGCCGCGGGGATTGGGCACCCCATCGGCTATACGATGAGTTGCCACGCTGGGATGGGCACCCAGCATGGCATGTGCAACTCTGTGTGGGGGCGCAGCACAGCCGGCGGGAATTGGGCACCCCGTCGGCTATACAGTGTGGGGGGGGGCCGAGCACGCAGTATGAGTG
Organism: Neoceratodus forsteri; assembly: GCA_016271365.2. Lineage (NCBI taxonomy): Eukaryota > Metazoa > Chordata > Ceratodontiformes > Ceratodontidae > Neoceratodus > Neoceratodus forsteri. Next base: position 587,840,775 of record CM028133.1, on the reverse strand, counting down.
TGTGTGTGTGTGTGTGTGTGTGTGTGTGTAGAGGGCACATGAGCAGGCGATATCTTATCGCTGCTCACTGAAGCGTAGCTGCCCCTTTCAACTGTATTCCACTGCATTTTGGAGCTGTCATAGGCAGCTCCAGCAGGCATTGGAGAACTGCGGCCGTGCCTGCAAACACACTGACTGAATTGGAAGAGGCTGCCACACCTCCGAAAACTCGGATGATGGCACTATGTTTCTTGCACATGCATGCAAGCAACATAAAAATATGGTCTGAATTATTCAATTAGTAAGAAAAGAATATGGTCTGAATTATTCCATGGTAGTTAAATCATAACCACAAACACATTATTGCAAAAAAGTATCACCTTGTTTCAACAAATAACTTACAACTAATAACTAATAAGAACTAATATATAATATAATATAATATAATATATGTAATAGATAACCCCACTCTTAGGTACTGTCGCATTGAGTATATGCGCCTTGGTGTGTGTCAACCACCAAAGTGTATGCGATATCAGAGCATGACCGCACATCCTAGAGTGGGTTATCTATCTTATAAAATGGCAAAATTGTTTTTTTTTGAGGGGTTAAAGTGCAGGTGTGCAGTCGCGCTCTGATATACACATGGTCTTGTGATGATGATTGTCCACTAGATGAGCTACTTTTTTCCTACCCATTTTATAAATACATATATATATATATATATATATATATATATATATATATATATATATATATATATATATATCTATATATATATAGATATATATATGTATAAAATAAGGAATATCAAATATAATGTTTTATTCATACTAATTTAAGAAAACCAATTTAAAATGAGACATTCAAAGAAACTGATCACTTACCAGGCTCTCAGAGGCATAAGAAAGTAGCAAATATGAAAACAAATTAAAATACCCTTGTATCTTACTTGTTACACTGTCAAACCCCACCCCACTCACACCCCCGACCCCACCCAACCAGGCCTCAGATTTTCTCTAAGTTGAAAAACACATTTTATGATTGTTCCATATAATTTTCTGATGAAGCTCGTTGCTGTACCTACTTTTTACGTTGGCTGCGCTGGCGCACCCGATGTTTAGTGGCAATGATAGGGATTTTCGGAGGGGTGTCACTGCCGAGCCCATTGCAGTTCACAAAAGCAAGGGCTTGGCAGTGTACACCAATGATCATGGACTGTGGTTCTGACATCACTCTCTGCTTTGTGGGCTGAAACTTTGTGTATTTCAAAGGACCAAAGATGCTCCAATCAGAGAGGTCTTTGGTCCCTTGATATGCACAAAGCCGTCAGCAAACAGCTAAGCAGCTTTCAAAAGAGCCTGTCATCTTTAGTCTTGTTAAGAAAAAAAAACACGTCCTTCGATGTCTGTTTCTGCCCCCCGTAACTGCCTTCCACCCAACCCTCCCTCTCAATACCCACCACCCCACACTCCCCCCCAAATAATGCATTTGTATTTTTGTACTGTCAACTGCTTCAAACTGTGTTTACTATCTTGCTCTGTAATAGTAGGTGGAGGGGGAGCTTGGTGGATCCACAGCTTCCAGATACAGTTATTAGATTTTCACACCCTTAGTTTCCCTTTTTCAGAATCAATACTGTTACTGTACATTTAGGCACCTGACTAGGGTTTTTTTGGTTTCAGTTCTGCAGCCTTCCCAGATCCTTCCTGTATCAGGGCAGTGGGATTAAATCCCACAGCTCGCAGCTCAGTGTTTATGTTCATGGACCCTTGGCTTCCTGGCACAGCCAATCCCATGTCACTCAGTCATTGTGTAACCGGGCACTGGGACACTGATTCAGAGTTCCTGTCTCAAGTTTATTACACCATGAGGCCACAGATACTGTCACACCTCAGGACCAATCTCTCATTTTGGCTGATAAACAAAAAATGCATTTTATTATTGCAGGGAGCAGGTGACTGCTGTTGTCTCAGGATATAAACCCCCCGGGTTCCCAATCTTGAACTCAGCTCCCACCCATGTGATTCTCCCTCTCGGCACACACCACCTCCCCCATAAACATAACCGGGACACTGGGAATGCCCAATCCCCCAGTGTCACCACCTGAAATATAGAAAACCGTGCCTTGTCATTTTTTTTTAAACCTGTAAAACAGAAAACCATCCATCGTTGTCTGTTGCAGCATTATTACCCCCACCCAACCCTCCCACTCAGTACCCACCAACCCACAAAACTCCAGAGACCATACTTACCCACCAGAGGTCCAACGTAATCTTCTCTGGACCGAAGACACTCTTCACTCTTCAACACTCAACCGAACTGAGGAAATCAGGTATGCAGTTCAATGTATTTCAATGGGGGTTTTGAACTTAGTAGCATAACTTGGGCAATTTCAATATTTTTGCCCCAAATTTTCAAAATACATTATTTGGGATACCACTTCATGAAGAATGCAACTGAAGTTAGGTAAATCTGTCCTGAAAGGTGATTTTGCAGTCACTGCGCAAAATCATCTTTTGGGCAGGAGTTGAGCATTTTCTCCACCATTGTTCATGAAGTGGTGTCATAAGAAGGCTATGTTGAAAATGTGGTGTAAAAATATTAAAAAACAACAAAGTTATGAGCCTACATTAAAGGTTGTGAACACGGGCTCATAATCTTCTATTTTTTGGCCCCAAATTTTCAAAATAGCCATTTCTTCACAGCACCTCATGAATGTGACAGCTGTCATTTTTCAAATCCTGGCTAAAATGTGTTTTCACATCCCATAAGATGATTTTGCAGTCAATGCATGAAATCACCTTTCAGGCAGGAGTTGAAACTTTTCTTTACTATTGCACATGAGGTGGTGTCACAAGAAGGCTATGTTGAACATCTGGGGCACAAATATTTAAAAACAATAGTCATGAACCTATGTTGGAATTTATGAACACAGGCTTGTAACTTTGGTAATTTTTAATATTTTGACCCTAAACATTCAACATAGTGAATTCTTCACACCACATCATGAATGTGACAGCTATCATTTTTCAGATCCTGGCCAAAATGTGTTTTCGCGTCCCAATATATGATTTTGCAGTTGCTGCATGAAATCACCTTTAGGGCAGGAGTGAAAAATTGTCCCCACTATTGTTCATGAGGTGGGTTTATAACAAGGCTATATTGAAAATTTGACATAAAAATATTAAAAAGCAACAAGGTTATGAGCCTACATTGAAGTTTGCAAACACAGCCTTGTAACTTTGCTCATTTTTAATATTTTGACCCCAAATTTTCAACATACACATTTCTTCACAGAACCTCATGAATGTGACAGCTGTCATTATTCAAATCCTGGACAAAATATGTTGTTGTACCTGTGGCATGAAATGACATTTTTTTGGGGATTTGAATATTTTCACCTATTACGTTCATTAGGTGAGCTAACAGGAGAACTATGCTGAACATTTGGTATACAAATATGGTAAAATGCTTAGGTTATAACTGAACATTACATCATTTCAAAGTTCACCCATATGTTTACACATTTTCAATATTTTGACTCCAACCTTTCAACATAGCCATTTTTCCATACCACCTCACAAATGTGACGTGTCATTTTTAAAACCCTGGACGAGATGTGTTTTTGCACCTCAGGTGCAAAATGACATTTTGGCCAATATACTAGGAATGGCACATTTAATATCTATAAGGTGAATCTGAAAACAAGTATCTTCAAAATTTGAGGTCAGAATTGCAAAAAAACAGATTGTTAAACATGCAGCCAACGTTCGGCATTGAGAAATGCTTGTTCTTACAGGAGCACTACACTCTCCCATATTGTACATTTTATCTGTTTGCTTGTCATCAGTGACATTCATTCCTGTAGCTGGTTCAGGACATTAATTATTTATTTATTTAGATCATGGATTAAACTTTTGAGAACATGCTCATTACATAGGCTCCACGTCAAGGTCATACAGCAAGAATCAAAACAACAAATAATGGTTAAGCCGTGAGAAAAAGGATGACAACAATGGATAGGCATGCAAGCAAAATTGTTAAAGAGCAATGACACTAAATAAATAACACTATATACACTGAGAACGAACAAACTCAAGGAGAGAAAAAGGGAAGATGAGAGAGTGACAAAGAGAGAGGTTAGCACAGGCTGAAGGGAGCAACAGAAATAGGACAAACTAGAAAAAGAATATACTACAGGAATCAGCCTAGATTGTGGGCCTTGTCATAGAAAGGTACTGATTACTTAGAGGTACCAGGCATTGGTTGGAGCAAGACCAGTACTAAGTAACAGGTATGAGTTCAAGGGGTGGTGGGATAGGAGCAGCTGGAGCGTAGTGGAGAAATGACAAGGGGAGGGAGGGTTGGAGATAATAGGAGGAAGAAAGTTGGACAGTTCAGGGAGGGAAGGAGAGAAGTAGGGAGGTAAAGAAGGTGGCCTGGCAGTGCTGAGGTTGGACAACAGTCAGAGAGGCCAGAGGCCCTGTTGGATACAGTCACAACAAGCATTAGCAATCAGATTTATTCTAAGCTCATGTTTAAAGGGACCTAACATTGATTTAGTAGAGATGCTAGAAGGCAGGTTGTTAATCCATTTGGGCACCCAGCGGGCAAAAGCTCTTTGTCCTACTGAGGTGTGACATGTGGGAACCTTGAAGACCATACTCCCAGAGCTTCTTGTGGGGTGGCTACTTTCGTATGGGGTGAGGAGCATCTGGACACCAGTGGGCAGCATACCTAGACTTGCTTTTATGACCAGCAAGCAGGTCTGGAACTTAAGCCTGCACCTGAACTGGAGCCAGTTGGCAGTTTACTTCTACTACTACTACTACTAGTAGTACCCTGTAACTATCCTGGGGAACTTCCATTTCTTGTTGTTGAAATCTCACTGTCCATGAGAGCTGTATCAGCAAACAGTATGACAACATGATGTCACAGGATCCATTTACACAATGCATCTCTACGCTGCAAGTATAAATAACCAGAAAAACTCTCTGAAAACACAAATTGAATACAATTTAGAGGTCAGAAATCCTGCACTATGACTCCTAATAAGTTTGCAAATCTAATTGGATGTAAATGTGGCATTTCACAGTTTACTGCAGCTTGTTTTGTTGAATTGTAAATAATCAGCTAGGCATACTGTAAAGTCTAAATTGTGTTGACCCATCGGACTGGATTTTTGAATGGCCAGAATAGACCCAGGTGCATCAAGTATATATTCCGCTGGGCTTGCAGCACTCAAGGGATTTTTCCATCCCTTGTGGCAAACTGACGCTCGCTTGAGCAACTATTTGTGGTCTAGTGTGAGTCATTCTCTGGAACCCCTAACATGTAGCTTGTGGCCAAACTTTGCCACAAGTTGTCATAAAGTGGGTAAACTGTTGCTGTTGCACTTGAGATTGTAAAATCTGATGCAGTTGTGGCATTCAGCAATGCCACAGCTGTGGTGGCACAAGGGTTTGATGCAGGGCTTGATGCAAACCCCAAGTCACCTTTTGAAAGTCCAGCCCCACACAGAGGTGTGCAAAAATAGAATTACACAGGCAGAATATCTGTGAAAGTCAGACATTCATTTCTGTGAAAGTTCAGAAATAATTTTGCCAAATTTCGTAGAAATTCTGCCTTAAAACATGCAGGTTAATATGTTAAACTGTGGAAAAAAATCTGCAGAAATTGATAACTGTCATTGGTTCGTTTTGTGACTCTTTTTCCACCCTCAGTTTAATACATTAACAGTACCCCCCATTCCCCATTCACCGATCACAGGTCCTAAGTAATGAAAAAAACACCATCTGCATTCTTGATGGTGTCTAGTGCCCCCCATGTGCCAATTGTGGGACCACAAAAGTAAAAAAAAAACATCCCTGGTGGCTAGATGCCCACCCCCACCCACCGATCACAGGTCCCATCAGTTTATATAAAAAAAAGATAATCTGCTCCCTGGTGGCAAGTGGTCCCACCCCCACCCTCTGATCGTGGGTCCCATCATCTTTATTAAAAAAAAAAAAAAGAACATCTGCGCCCAGGTGGCTAGTGGTCTCCCTGCCCACTGATCATGTCCTTTGACTCCTCCCCACAAAGTTATATTCCCTTGTGTCTAGTGGACCCCCCTCACTATCCATGATCCCTCCCTTTAATTAAATAAAAGGCAGTCCTGTCCATAGCCTCCTTCAGATTAATTCCTTGGTGTCTAGTGGACCTCCCTCCGTGTCCCTGATCCCCAGTACAGAAAAACAAAGTAATCCCTATTCCCTGGTGTCAAGGGATCATATTACCTTTTTTTTATTTAATCTGATGGAGCCCGTGATCAGCAGGTGGTGGTGGTGGGGCCACTAGCCACCAGGGATTTTTATTTTACTTTGGTAGCACAATCGGCATGTGGGGGTGACCAGGATCAAGGTGTTTTCTGGGACAGGGGTCCTGCGGTGGGGGAGGGGGTGCTGTATTGTGAAATAATACACTAAACTGTGAATGGAATAAATTCCACAGTTTAGATGCATTGTTCCGCAATTCAGAAATATAGTCCATGGAACTGGGTGAAAATCCATGGAAGATCAAAATTTCACCAATGGTGAAAGTTCTAAAAGTTCCGTGAAATTTCACGGAAGTTCCTCGAAAGTGGAATTAGCAACTTTCACCCACCCGTATGTTCTCATATGCTAATGCAGCGGTCAGGGAGAATTTGATTTCTACAACCAGAAAATTGAGCACCCCAGGAGAGAGATAGAAGGGGACTAGTATGAACAGTGAAAATAAACTAAAACAAACATGTGTATCCCCAACAGCAGCAGGAAAAGAGTTAACTGTTGACAAGAAAACAAAATTTACAAGATACTGTATGAGGGTATAGTATTCTTAATAAAAATGAAAACCTGACTGTCCACCATATTGGTGTTACAAAACAAAAATCAGTCTCTCACACTTGATGAAGTGCTTAGTCCTCTGACCAGAATTTTCAACCTCTCCCTCAGCCTTAGCCAGTTCCCGGACAGATGGAAATCTGCCACTGTCACCCCAATCCATAAAAGTGGTGACAAAACTGCCCACGATAACTACAGACCTATCTCTACTACCCTCACTCTCCAAGGCACTAGAACGCATCGTCTCGGACCAGTTCACAGAATACCCGGATACGTACAACATCCTGTGCAAGCAACAACATGGGTTCTGCAAAGGTCACAGCACCTCCACAGCCCTACTTGAATTCACTGGTGCAATCCACGACGCACATGATTCCGGTGAACTACTAGGCTCAATCTAAATTGACTTAACTAAAGCCTTCAACACCATCAATCACTGCTTCCTACTTGTCCAGCTTCAGAACACTGGGCTGTCAACCAACATCATTGGCTGGTTTAACAGCTACTTTGAAGAATGGTCCCAAACAGTAAGAATCGCTGATACACTCTCGGACCCTAGACCGGTCTGCTCGGGAGTCCCCCAGGGCTCCATTCTGGGACCCCTCCTCTTCAGCCTATTCTTAAACTCACTACCGGACAGCTGCCCAGAACAAATAATTATCTACGCCGACGATGCTATGATCCTCACCTCGGACCCTGATCCAATCCAATTACAAAATAAACTTCAGTGGGCCTTCTCCTCCATTGAATCCTGGTTCCTAAATCATAAACTGCTTCTCAATCAGAAAAAAACAAGTCTATGGTCTTCTGCAGCTCCCACAACAAAAACAAACAACTCCACCTCTCCATTGCAACCGAACAAGGAGCCATCCTATAGCAAACACAATCTTTCAAGTACCTTGGCATTACCCTTGATCCCCACCTCTCATACGCTGTCCATATCAGCAATGTGGCAAAGTCTGCCAATGCGAGGTTAGGCATAGTATTCTGACACAGGAAACCCCTAACCCCAGATGCACTGTCAGTGGCCATCCAAAGCTCCATTGTCAGCATCATAGACTATGGTCTTATCATATATGGGTCTGCAACTACCTCTGCTCTCAAACATATCATGACCTCCCTGAATGAGACCTGTCGTCTCATCACTGGCTCACATCACTGTACCCACAAATGTGACCTTTATTCCCAATCTGGATGGCTTCAACTGGACAAATGCATAAAATACCAAACCTGCATCACGGCCAAGAAAATTGTAATGGGGCTTGCCCCACCTGGTGTCTGTGCTCTCCTTAAGCCTAGACATAGGAATGCCACTACAAGGAGATTGAATTCCCATTTACTACATATCCCACGATGTTGCACAACCCAAGGACAAACATAACTTGCCTATCGGGCATCCAACTGGCTCAACTCTCTTGGCAGCGACATAGCGACTGCTCTGACACTCAGCCTCTTCAAGTCCAAGCTGTGCCACTCACTGCTTGTATCCTGCGATTGCCCATCTTGACATTTCCACCATTCCAGCTGCACATGCCCCAGCACCCAACACTTACAATCAGTCTTTGCACCCCTAGCACCTTACCTTTCATATTCCCTCGACAAGGCCCCCTGCCTGCACTGTCTCCTGTCCTTGCCCACCTCTCCCTCATATCTCCACTCCTGCCCCTGCCCCAACCACCTCCCGTACTCCCCCTTACCCCTGCACCTCCTACCCCCCTCGATCTCCTACCCTCATTTCCCCCCCACCGACCCCCCCTCCTCCCCTTTTCTTGCTCATAGCTCAAGTCTTTGTACTGGTTATTACATGTTTGTAAGTCAGTGACTATATGTTTGTAACTAAAAATGATGACTGTTGCACACGCTGACGTGGAACCTTTGTAAAAGAGCCTCGGCTCAATGGTATTGTAATCCTAGATTGAAATAAATAAATAAATAAACTCAGCACAGTCAAGTCTGTCATGATGAAGTGGGAGGAGGAGACTACAACATTATGACTAACCAAACTATATGTAGATGTTCCTAATATTCAGGAGGTACTGTATGCAGTAAAAGTTGTTCAAGCGCTTGAAACAAGGCATGTCGACTCGTGCATTGATTATAACAATAGAACATTTTTTTAAATTTACTAAGGAAAAGGATGCATATAAAAACAACCAGCAACATCACAAATTCTACAAAAGGTAATAAATCATACAATGTATTTTTTTTATTTAGAACAAAGATGATGTCAAAAGAGTTTGCAGTGTCCCTTTTATATTCATCCTTTAAGTTGTCCCACCTGTCAAAATAAGGGAGTCAAATGTTGCTGTAGTTTAGGTTTGTGTGAACTGTGAGGCAATGTAGTCTAGTGGCTAGGGAACAGGTTTGTGAACCATTAGTTCAAATCCCACTGGAGACACTCATACACTTTGTGACCCTGAACAAGTTACTTAACCTCTTATCACTTGAGTTCTCCACCTAAAAATGGGTAAAAGCCAGACCCACAGTGACACAGAAACAGACCAGGATGGCAGAGCAAGACCATTGGTCCATCTATTGGTGACAATTGAGCCACCAAGTGGCAAAAAGTATTACTTGAGGGTAAATGCTTTAAATCTGCCCTATCCATGGGTTTATAAAAGTTTTGGTGAAGCCATGCTACAAGCAAGTATAGTCAAGTCTTGGAAGGAGGTGCCAACTGAATTAAAAGTAAAAAAACTCTATACAAGAGTTTCAAACTACATTAAGGAAATCTTTAGGAAATCCTTGTAATTGCTGCACTTGAGATTAATTGTATATTGACTGTGTGCTACATTGTTTTATATTGTTTATACATTGTTTTATGTAAATGTTTGTATGTTATGTGTATTGTACAGGGCACTCTTTGAAACAAGGATTTTATCCCTAAATGTTTGTATCTGTATACAAATTAAATTTTATCATCATTGTCATCCAGTTAGCGCTACAAAAAATGAGACATTTTATCTCAGCTGGGTTATCCCAGGAAAAAAACATCAACAGATGGACAATACAAGATATCATTAATGCAGTGGTTTATCTATTCTTTGCACAGGATTCAGAAAGAAAAACAAAAAAGGGAGTAAATTACAGTATTTATACTGCACTACCAATAAACAATTGTGTTAAAAGTGTTTCCATAGTTTTCACTCCCTCAATAATGCAAAATACAGAATGAGATACAGATATCCATATAATGCTCACTATCCAGAGAGAAGTGTAGTGTGTTCTGTGAAGACCTACTCAACAGGAACAGAAGTGCAGCCAAGACAAAACATAAATGGAGACTACTTGGTGTAAACTTCAGAAGGGAATTGAGGAAGATCTACTTAACAGTGGGGGTAATGGAGTCAGGGAACAACTTACTGGCAGAAGCAGTGGGATCAGGGGTTATATATGGGTTCAAACGTGGCTGGGACAGGTTTAAATGGTTGATATTTCCAGGAGGAGCTAGGGAGGTGGGGAGAGGGGCCTAGGATGACAGAGGGAAGGTTTGGAGTAGAGAACCCATTCAAGACATTACTTCAAAGGGATGCATTGGAAACTTTTTATGGGCACATGGATGGACCCTCGGTCTTTACCTGTTGGCAATGTCTATGTTTTTATATTTCTATACAATGAGGTAAAATACAAACAAGGGATGATTTGACTATTGAAAGAAAGTGTAGGAATAGTTTACTATAGTGATATAACCCCATATATGCCCACTGCATTGTTAAGTGAAACCCTGGAAATGTGTTAATTTAGTGCCAGTTTGTGGATGATATTTAAATTATTTGTGGTCAGTTCTGTGTTCTATTTGAGAGAAGTGCAAAATGGGAACTTTGTAGCACTCTACTGTGCCACCATATTACAACCACTCATGCAATTTAACACTGCAGGGGAGGAATCTCCCAAATGAATGTAGCACAATACAAATCACCAATCTAGATGCTATCAGGCAATATCAAGGATAGTGCCCAATAACATCCTTGGTGAGTGCTCAGAAATGCAGCACTATATAGCATTGCAACAAGTGAGGCTACACCATACCACTATTTCTCTGATATTGGCATTACCCCCTTCCCCTGATCTTTATTACATGCAATCCCTGGTGACTAGTAACACCTGTTGCCCTGCCTTGTTTCAGGCTGTTCCTGGTGCTGAGTTGTTCCCCCTCACGCCCCCATCTTGGTGCAAGCAGTCGCTGGTGCCTAGTAGTGCCCTTCCGCCTGTATGCTGATCAACATCATCTCTAGTAGCTAATAGCACCCCCATTGCCTTATCCAAGCCACTAATCTTCCTATCCTGTTATCCTCAATAATGATGCAGATGCACCCCAGGAACAAATGCTGACACCCACCACTGACATCTCTGGCAGCCAGTGCCATGCCTAACTTTACTTTCCAGTACATTCCTTAGTGGTCATCCACCAAATGTCCCCTGCAGTCCTCTGTCCCCCAGTGACCCCAGCAATCTCACATGGTTGTGCAAGCTCTCCTACAGTTACCACTTTCTTCAATCAGACAGTAGCTTGGGAGAAATGCATCAGTGGATATCTCAGAATTCAAGGGCTGCAATACTACACGAAGGGCCCTGAGGACCATTAGCATTGCTGCCCTACCTTCCTTCCTGTGTGTGCACAAATGACTTTGCAGGCACCTAGAAAATGCTTATGATCATGTAATGTATAGCTTGTTAGGATCACAAACATATCATGACCCAGAGTTAGACTCCTAGAGGCTAGGTCCAATTTAGTGTTTTCTTATTTGTTATAACATAAATTGTATTTAGAAAGAAACAATATGACCCAAATGGGAGTGAAACCCAGGCTGCTGGAACACCATCACAGTGCTCTATCTCTAACCCATCAGGCTCACATTGCTCTTGGCTCATGGCTTGATGGCTCAGTGGCACAGCACCAGAATAGTGCAATTCTCAGTCTGGTCATATTGTTTATTTCTCATTGTAGCAGTCATGAATACTGAACCAATAATAAACTACCAACATATTTATATCAGCCATTGGATGCAATTACTTACCACAGTCAGTGATATTTTGCCTGAAGTCTATAACAATTCCATATTTTCTGCACTGTCTTGCATAGTGAGCCAGAGCAGCACACAGGCAGGTCTGTCCACATTTGCAGGTATCTGCTTTACACTGTTCATAATAGGCAACTGGATTTAGGTACTCATGGCATGGTGCAAAAAGTCCTTTGTTAATGATATTACAAGCTTCTGAAGCATACGCAGCTGTTGAAAAATCATAGAAAATAGCAATTGCGTCATAAGCAGCTTTCACAATATTATTTTGCAGTCATACTTTCATTTTTCAGGACCTAACATAGGGCTTTTGAAACCTGAAGAGGACAGGAAATGACTTTTAATTTACAACTGTTTATAATGTTCCCATTTACATAAATGATATCCACAAGCCTAAATAATCCCCATGTAACTGTACCAGAATAAAAAATGATGTGAAAATCTGCATTTTGCATTGTGCTTATTTATTTATTTTTTTATGGTCAGCATTCTGGTACACTTCTCTTCATGGAACCAGTGATCTGGAGTTTTAACTATGCCACAGTTTGTGCACAGAACTCTGAGCACTGTCCTGATAGGCCAACAGCTCATGCTTAGCATTCTGTTCACAAACTATAACATAGTCAAAACTCCAAACTACTGTTTCCATGAAGGGAACTGTGCAGAATGTTGTCCATCAAAAGAAAACAACTGAAAACATTTCATATGATGGATTACTGGATGGGTCGGGTGAGACTTAGCGCTACAGAAGAGGAATTAAATCTAGGAGTTATTGTCAGTAACCCCCTTAAACACTTCAGCCAGTGCAACAAGACCAATAGCAATGCTAACAGGATGCTGGGATGTATTGGGAAGGCTACTGATAGCAGAAGAAAAGAGGTAATATTTCCCCTATACAGATCCCTGGTGAGGCCTCACCAGGAAAATGGAGCCCTTACCTCAGAAAGGACAAGGATAGATTGGTAACAGTGTAGTGCAGAGTAAGAAAAATGATTCATGGCTGGCAGGGCAGATTATATCAGGAGTGCATCAAGGCACTAAACACAGTACTCACTGGAAACCAGAAGGGAGAGGGGAGTTATGATAGAGACCTTCAAGTTCCTTAAAGGAATTGACAAGGTAAACTGCAGGGAATTATTTACCCTGAATGCCAACTAGAGGTCACATGGTCATGAGTGGAAATTAACAGGTGGGAGGTTCAGGATGGACATGAGAAATTACTTTTTTTATGGAAAGGGTGGTGGAACCTTGGAAAATACTGTCAGCTGAGGTGGTGAGTGCAAACACAGTCAGGGGACTCAAGCAGGCATGGGATAGAATGAAGGAATAGTGGTTGCCCAGGGCAACAAGAACAGGGAGGAGAATGGGGATAGTTAGGATGAGGAGGATTAGTACCCTGGAGGAACAATAGGTTCCAGGGATTAGTAAACCATTGTTATGGCACCATAATCAGGGTGTCATCATGTGGGCACTGCAACAAGGTCATGACAGAGGTATTCCAGATTTTAGAGTGTCCCACACTCACACCGTATTCAGCTCTTCCAAAATTCTCCCACCTTTCACGGCATGCCCAATCCAGAGGTTGTTATATTTAGTTTAGTGGGGTGTGGGGAATGAAGCCATCTGCAAAACGTAAGTCTTTCAGGGGATGGTCTTTTGCTGATGTAACTTTCAGGTGGCACAATGTCAATCATGATCATGATGAGCGACATTTTTCCTGTGCCCTAAGTTACTGTGCCCATATCTCCTGCACACTGTCATGGGTTAACCCCAGAGATTATAGGGAATATGGGCAAACTGGATGGACCTCTGGTGTTTTTCTGCCATCATGGTCTATGTTTCTATGTTTTTCACAAAAGTGTTTATTCTGGTGTGGTTAAATATGGCTTATTTGGAGGTAAACTTTCATTTCTGTTACTAGAAACATTGCTAACGTCTGCCAATTAGCACAGATTTCCTGTCCTCTTTAATATATTTTAAGCATCTAGAAAGAAGATACAGAGTAGACATTTCCAAAGTTCTATGCCAGTGTACCACTGCCCATCCCTAGAGAGGCTATTGTACTGTATTTAGTGTCTAGACCTTTTGCACACTAAAGATGAAGACTAATGACTAAACTTACTTTTGTTTAAAGGCTAGCAGTTTTGTTAAATTACATTTGGTGGTTTGAAAGTGTAATCAGCCACACAAACACATATTCAGCAGACTCTACAAAACCCATGCCATGCATGAAATAAATTAAGTTTTGAACCCTGGTTTATATCACAGAAAGGTTAATGATTTATCCATTGAATGAAACAACTCATAAAGAGAGTAACTATTTTAAATAGGAATATAATACTTTATGACATTCTGTAAAGTGCATAAAGGGACAGGCTGTTTGTTGTAACATGGTTTGTAAAATGCTAATAAGGACTTTTAAAAATTATAGCTGAAAGACCAGGGGCAACTGTTTTAAATGCCCTCAAAACGTCCATAAGCTAATGACTGTGGGAAAATATTTGTGGGCCTTTTACCCCTACTGTGTGCCACATGAAGTAGAAACTTAAGGAACTGTTGCATTTGAAGTGCTTCTGTTCATTTTGTTTGATAGGAAATCCACATGTTTTTGAAAGGGTATATCTTTTGTCAGAGGATAACACTCTGATTAAAAAATTGCAAAATGTTCCATTTTAAAACTCAAATTAGGATGAAATAGGCACTGTTTTCACACCTAAGGGTGTAATTGTGGGTGTTACTTCATTACATAGCTTGATCCACTAGTACATAAGTAGGGTTGCCAATAAAAGGCAACCTGAATTGTCTGATGGCGCCCCAGAGGAAATGAAGTACGCGTGGGGGATAGAAGGGGGGTGATAGGAAGGGGAAGGTAAGAGGAGAGGAACAGACAGAGCTGGAGGGGAGGAGCCTAGAGAGGTCATGGGGAGTTACAAGGGAAAAAGGGGAAGGGACAGGTAAGGTCATGATGAACAGGTGATAGGTGATGATGCATACACCTGAGGGGGGTGCCTGACTGGCCGAGGGCATGGCTTGTAGGGGTCCTTAAGTGCTTTATAAGCCTTGGTTGAGGGTTTCTCTCCCTCTTTCTGCTGGGATTTTTCATCTAGAGTGGATCTTAGTACAGCAATGGCAAGATTTTCACTGATTGCTTACACCACTAGGTAAGGTATTGCAACTCTGGGGCCTAGGCACCCAGGCCTTGAAGATTTTCTTTTCAAAAGGCTGATTTTAGACAAGAAAGTATATTTTCTGCTAATTAGGAAGGCCTCTTGTTAGATGTGTTAAACCAGGCAGTTTAGACAAGATAAATTACAGTTGTGGTCTGGTGAGAGGCTTTCATGGCCTTCTGGCTGCATGGTCGACTGCATGGCACATTGAGCTAGCATCCTGTCTCAGGGGCAGGAGTAGAACCATCAGAGTTTTTTACCGAGGTTTTTGCTAGATACAAGGTAGAGCCATAATTAATGTTAACTATGAGGACTGCTTTCTCTGTTTTAATCTGTTTAGTCTAAGGGTTTAAAAAAACCCCAGAAAAGATACATTGGAATTTGGGGGAGACGCTTTTGGAGCCTACTGACCACATGGTGACCACACGGTACTTTTGGGCCTAGCTTCAGGCTGCAGGTGAAAGAGTAGGACAAAGAGAATTTATCCTGGATCGGACAAGAGATTTTCCTGCAATGTTTGTGTATTTATTCTAAAACAAAAAATGCGTTTGCAATTTAGTTAGGTAATGCAAGTTTGAGAAGCAGTTTTGTGTTGAAGCTGAGCATGGGGATTGCTTGGCATCTGTCGATACGGATTCTGGGGGATGTTTTGGAAGTGATGCTAGTTTAGGAACATTTCGTGCAGCAGATTTAAGGTTTTGAAAGCTGCTGCAAGACGTATTTGAAATTGTTTGCCTTTCCTTTCAGTCTTTCTGGACAGAATACTAGCTGTTTGTGTTTGGAAAGCCTCATGTTGCTTACTCAGTGTGCTGGTAGACTCTCTCGGTGCTAGCGCTTTCTCGTGCAGTGGCTGGTCCACGTTTTTCCATGCTTCTTTGGGAACTGGGCAGATGTGAACATGGGGCAGGGGAGCTTTCAAGGTCAGCAGGTGGTGAATGTTTTCTTTGGCTCCTGGGCAGGCAGTCAGTGGGTCAGTGGTTGTGGGCCATCCTGGGCCATTCCAGAGCTTTGTGTAGTTGGGATGGGTGGCTCCTAGCAGGGGAGCTTTCAGGCTGTTAGTACTGGATACAGCAGCAAAAAATGGAAGCATTGTTGGTTTGTCTCAAATGGGGGAAGGTTGATACAATCGAGTTTTTATGGGCAGCGAAGCTAGCTACATGGGGAAGGGACATGTCAGGGAGCAGGCCCCGCTGGTGTTGGGCCATGGGAACATTTTCTTGGCATCACATCAGCCTTCTCTGCCAGCATGCATGGGTTTCTTCTGATGGGGCTAGGGATCAAGGATATTGTGTTTCTGGCTGGCCCCTCAGGTGTTGAGGTGTTTTTGAGGTGCTGAATGGCCAGATAGGCTGGGGTCTTCTCAAGAAGGCACAGAGAGATCCCGTGGGCAGGGATCTTCCTTTTGTGCTCCAGGGGCCCTCCGCAGGAAGGTGGCTGGCAGAGGAGAGGTGCACTGTGGGGAGGGGGGGCAGCATGAAAAATCAGCCAGTTGTTGCCTCCTGAGGGTCATTGCAGTTGCGGTGACCAGGCCTACATCCTGGAAGGTGAGTTCGGGGGGGCTGAGCATACCAGATGGCCGAGTGTGGGCCTGGGGAGCTGATGCTGTTGGTGGGTCATGCTGGAGGTGCAGCGAGGGCAGGGTTATCATGCGGGTCATGTTCTTGGCCCCATGAATTAAAGATAAATAAATAAATAAGGAGACGAGGGCAAAAAGGAGTTGCCATGTGGCATGGCATCTGATGTTATCGCCACGCAGTCCATGGGGGGGTTAATGGAACAACAGGGTGGGCTGAGGCCTACAAAGTCAGGGGCTCCAGAGGGGAGAGACTTGGAAAGGAGACAAGAACATGGGGGTGGCAGCCTGAATTACTACACTTTCTGGGGTTTTCAAAAAAAGAAAGAAAAATGATCCTTGTATTCATGTGGTAAGGCTTTGACGGGCCTTACTGGAGAGCTTCCAGAGCTGGCCAATGGAGCAGTTTACAGCATACACTTTTCACTTGGGACACCCACTACAAGGATCAGGTAGTACGTGGAGAGGGGGCAGGGGGAACAGTAGGGAAAGGGGCTGTGGCCAGCTGGCTGGGGTAGGCTGGGATGAAAACAGAACATAGGTTGGTCACATAGCAAGGGAAAAGGCCCCCCTCCACCCAAAACAAACAGCAGGGGTGAAGCCCATGAAGGAGCAGAAGGCATGATTTAAGACATGGATAGCAAGAAATAAGGGGCATGGTACATACTGAGGAACCCCCCCTGTTTTCATTTTAAAGAGCAGGGGGACCACTGCTGGGCTGATGTGACAAACCTGGTGATAAGGGAGATTATCTGAGGGCTGTTTGCAATGGCAATGTCTTCACAAATACAGGGTTATTTCCAAGAGGGTGCAATACAACCCCGCGACAACTGGGCCCTGGAATGTTGTTTCCACTGTCATTTATGCTTTCTGTTTCTTTCACTTTTGTTTTAAGTATTCATCCACAGTTCATGGCCCGAAGAAGGTAACCCCTCGAGCCTCCAGCACCCAACTGAGATCAGAGGCAGCTGCACTGATGACTAAGATGACCGAACTGATTGATAAGGCAGCAAAAAGGGAGGCAGAGGAGGCAGTGGAGAGAAAGAAAAAGAGAAAACAGCCAGCAGGGCCAAAGGGTAAGGGGGCTGGTAGCAAGCGCCCGAGAAGACCAACACCATACTTGGAACCTGTTCCCCTCCCTAAGCCCACACCAGAACCGACAGACCTGGATGCCAATGGGGTAAGGATACAGGGGAGCCCACAAATGAAGGCAGTTTAAAGGAATATATGGAGGGAATATTAGCAGAAATGGGAGATAAGGGTATGGGTACTATGGAGAAGATTTGGGAGGAGTTTAAGAGAGGTAAAGGAGGTAAGGGGAAGGCCAAGGGAGTGGAGGGAGACACAGCTGGGGCAGGAAGCTGTATGATGCCCCTCCCAGTTTCTCCTTGGGAGACCACATACTAGCCTCAGTAAAAGATAAGATTTGGAAAGGGGGGTACATGAATATATTTGGCCTTTTAGACAAAAAAGATGGCCATAAAATACAAGCAGAAGGATAGAATGGGAAAATCTGAAATGGCAGTGGCACTAGCAGTGGTGGGACATAAGGAGGAGGAAGCCACGTATAAGGGTAAAAACCAGGACACCCGGCAAGCAGGTTTCTTGATATATAGTGCCATTTTACTGGAAAAACAGCTGGAGCTAGCTATCCCCCTGTTGACATATACAGCCATAATTAAGGATGCCTATAAGGTGCAGAAAGGGTACAGATGGCTAGAGTATGATGAAGCACTCCGGCTGCGGATGGCTTCAAAGGGGGCTCTGAGATGGGACTGCATGCATTCCGAGCTATGGGTGAGGACTTCGTCCACCCAGATGGGGGTGGTATCAGAAGTGGGTGAAAAGGTAGCCGGTCAGGAGATGGCTAGGTTTAAATCATGCTGGGCTTACAACAGAGTGGCATGCACCTGGGAAAACTGCAAATTCAAACATACCTGCTTTTAGTACAGGGGAACGCACCCGGTGCTAAAATGCAGAAACACTTCCAAGTGATATGGGAGTGCGAGTGGGCAAGAACAGCCCTTTTGGGGGGTCAGGGGTGGTATGGGTGGGAATTTTGGGAACAGGCGGTGGGGTTCTAGGAACAGGGGGGATACAATTCCAACTATGGTTGGAATTGATGGTGGCAAAGGTTTTACAATGGGGTTTTGCACTGGCCAGAACACCAATAAAAAGGGAGGTAGTGAGGGCATGGACAGTGAATTACTCGGATCAGGAAGGGGGGGGTTTGTTGAGGGAGGGTTTTTTTCAAGGAGTTTTCACTAAAGTTTCAAGGGGACAGGAAAGGGGACAGGGCTAAGAACCTGTTTTCAGTGAAGGAAAAGGAGGACACAGTGCATTGAAAAATTGGAAAAAGAGAAGGGGGCAGGCTGGGTGGAAAGGCCTTTCAAGGCTCCCCCGTATGGGTAATTTTGTATATCCTCTTTGGGACTGGTGCCTAAAAAATAGGTGGGTGAACACTGGCTGATTCACCACCTGTCATATCTGGAAGGCACTTCAGTGAATGATGGTATGCATGATGAGGACAGCGGGGTGTCATACTCATCCCTCAATTCAGCTGTGCTACTTGTCAGGGTGGTAAGTGGGGCATGGTAGGCAAAAACAGATATTGAATCCGCATTTCACCTTCTACCTGTCCAACCAGAGGATTGGGACTTCCTGGGTTTCCAATTTGATGGCGGGTTTTATTTTAACAAGGCCATGCCCATGGGGTGCTCGTTAGCCTGCTCCACCTTTGAGGTATTTAGTAGATGGGTACAGTGGGTTTTCAAGCACAGGTATGGGCACAGCCGGGTAGTACATTACCTGGATGATTCCTTGCTCATAGGGGAATTCAGGGTGGAGGTACAGAATATGTTGTGGGACTTTCAGGAGTTATGCTTCATGATCGGTATCCCCCAAGTGGAAGGGAAGACAGAGGGCCCCACAAGGGTGACTGAGTTTCTGGAAATTGAGTTGGATACAGTGGAAGAATGTTTTTGGCTGCCTCAAGCAAAAGTGGGAAAACTGAAGGAGCTCCTCAGCCGGGTATTGGGTAGGAGAAGGGTACCATTGGTAGTGATACAGTAATTGTTGGGCCATATCAATTTCACTTGTATGGTGATTCGCTCAGGCAGAGTTTTCACATGGTGATTAGGCTGGGCCATGAGCAAGGCAAAGCGGTTGCACCGTTGGGTTGACATCACAAAAGGGGTACTGGAGGACCTGTTGGTGTGGAAGGAATTTTTGGAGGAGTACAATGGAGTGACCTTTTAGCAGGAGGATTGGGTAGACAGTGAGTTACACCAGTTGTACATGGACATGTCAGGAGCATTCAGCATCAGGGTGTACCATGGGGGCAAGTGGATGGCAGAGTCATGGCTTTCCAGTTGGAAAGCTCAGGGTTTACAGACGGACATTACGTTCCTTGAGATTTTCCCTATTTGGGTAGCATTGGTGGTATGGGGGGAGACGAGAAACAAGAAAGTGGTTTTCTGGTGCAACAAAGAGTGGTAGAGGTAATTAATAGGAAGATGGGACACACTGAGATGGTGACTAGGGTCACCAGGCAACTGATGCTGCTAGGACTGCACTTAAACCTTTCCTTTAGGGCGAGGCATGTAGAAGGGGTAAAGAATGAGATCACTGACAGCCTTTCACGTTTGCAATTGGGCAGGTTAGAGAGGCTGGCCCCTCAGGTAGAGATGGTGAAAACACCGATACCAGACCATCTGTGGGAAATTATGTGGCAAGAGCCCGAATGTTGTAACAGATCTCCTAGTCAGTCAACACTCTGAAGGCATATGAAAGGGCATGGGAAGCCTTCCAAGGGTTTTGGATGCAGCAGGGCATGGTGGTAAGTGCGCCGGCCTCGAAGGAACAGGTAATGAGGTTTATGGTGGATAGATTGGAGAAGGGATTGGCCCACTCCTCTATGGCAGTACTTTTGGTGGGCATAGGATGGGCCTGCATTTCCAGTGGTTGGCCAGAGCCCAACAGAAGTCAAAAGGTACGACGCATGCTTTTGGGCTGGCAGAAGGGGCAGGGCCTGCATACAGTCACATGCAGACCCATAACACACAACATTCTAGCAGCAGTCTTGGGGGAGCTGGGGGCCATATGTCACTCAACATCTGAGGCCTGCCTTTTTTGGGTGGTATTCACATTGCTGTATAGGGTGGGTCCTTTCAGGTGGGCTAGCCGGTGGCAAAAAACAAAGGTGACACAGATGGAGGTGTGCAGGGGAGGACGTTCAGTTTTTCAAGGAAGGCCTTCACATTTGGTTGTGACAATCAAAGACAGAAAGACAGACCAGATGGGTCGGGGCACCTGGGTACACATCTTGCACAGTGTGGAAGGGCAGGTCTGCACAGTGGAAGCCATGGAGAAATACAGGAGCATCCGGCCAGCAGGCACAGGCACCTGGTTTCAACATGGGAACGGGGGAGTGATAACTTGTTATCAGGTGAGGAGCTGTTGAAGTGGACATTAGCATTTAAAGGGCATGACCCAGCACAGTTCGCCATGCATTCTTTTAGAATTGGAGCAGCTTCAGAATTAGCCCAGGAGGGGGGAATCTGTGGAAGTAATAAAGGAGCTGGGCCACTGGTGATCTGACTGTAACAAACGATATATCAGACCTTGAAATGACTTGTATTTTTTCCCTTCTATCAGCAGGTGATGGAAGGCAACAAAGTAGGTGGATCCTGGGATACTCCTATGTCTACTGGGTGGAGAGGAGTATGGCGAGCAGCCAAGGGGAGAGGAAGTTTGCAAGAGGACTCAGAAGCCCACAGATATGATGGAAAGGGATCCGGGGAATGCACAGGGCTTAACTGCTACCCGTTTTGGAAGAATTTAAGTTGCTTTGTGGCAGGCTAGATATATTAGTTATCCACCTTGGGGGTAACGATTTAGGAAAGACACCATGGGGGGCCTTGTTGAGGGCCATCATGGCAGATTTGCGGACCATCAGGGGTTGGTGGCCCAGGGTGGAGATTGTGTGGTCTGACGTTACATAGAGGAGTGTTTGGGCATCAGGCCACCAGTATTGGGGCAATTGAAAGAGCCTAGAAGTGGCTAAATAGGAGAGTGGCAGCATTTGCAAAGGGGATGGGGGGTTGTGTTTCACACCTGGGCATTAATTTCAACAAGCCACACCTTTATGGGGGGATGGGGTGCATTTATCTGATAGGGATTTGGCAGTATTTTTGCTGGTCCTCTGGTAGGTGGCTGTAGTAAAGCTATGGCAGAATCAGGTCTCTGCAAGGGGGAAAGCCCCACCATCCAATGCAGACTGGAGGTGGGGGCTAGTGGAAATGGAATTAGGGGGTGGGAGGGAGGAGCCTAGAGGGAAGGGGATAACAGGCAGGGCCAGGGGGGAATGAGGAAGGGTGCACAGACCAGGGAAAGGCACCTGGACGTGTTTTAGAGGGGGGGAGGAGGCGTAGATACAATGGCTAGGGGTATGGTCTATGACATCTGGACCTAGCTAAAGTACAGGGAGGGAAAATTGGTTTTCAGTGGTGGGGATTGCATGACGCAAACCAGACCCCAAGAAAAGAAGGAGAAATGGTAATTCAATGCAAGATTGAATTGTGTAGTAACTGTAATAAACTGTTGTGAATAAACTGTTAAGTTGTAAATATGATTGACTTATGCAGATGTACATAATGTTACAGTGGTGTAAATAAATCTTTTCCCTTCATTTTACTTCACTTCACTTTACTTTTCACTCATTTTGCTTGATTTGGACATTTAAATAATTTCAGAGGGGGTGATCATGGGACAAGTCAGGTTGTCAATAAAAGGCAACCTGAATAGTCTGATGGCACCCCAGAGGAAATGAAGGAAGCTTAGGGGATAGAGGAGGGGGGGTGATAGGAGGGGAAGGGAAGGGGAGAGGAACAGACAAGGCCAGAGGAGAGGAGTCTAATGAGGTCATGGGGAGAGACAAGGGAAAAATGGGATTTGACAGGTGAGGTCATGACAGACAGGTGATAGGTGATGATGCGTACACCTGAGGTGGGTTCCTGATTGGCCAGGGGTATGGCTTGTAGGGGTCCTTGCAAGGGGTCCTTAAGGGCTTTATAAGCCTTGGTTGTGGGTTGCTCTCCCTTTTTCTGCTGGGATTTTTCATTTTTCCCACCACCCACCCTGACACAGGAAGAAGTTTTGAGGAAAGAAGGGCATGCAAGGCAAAGGATTGGATGGAGGACTGAGGGTCCTGGGGCAGTTGAACAGTTCTTGTAGGTTAAGGGTCCTGGGGGCAGATGGACAGTTCCTGTGATACTGGTAAAGGGTCCCAGAGCAGGTGGACAGTTCCTGCTATACCAGGAAGGTGCTGGAAAAGCATGCAGACAGTTTCCGATTTGGAAGGGAAGGGATGGTAAAGGAAGGAAGGTTAGGGGAAGAAATGAAAGGGAATTAGGGAATAGGAGGGAGGGGTCTATAGGGAAGTGGGTAACAGGCATGGCCGGGGGGGGATGGGGAGGTTGCATAGGCCAGGGATAGGCACCTGGATGTGTTTTAGAGGGGTGAAAAGGGGTAGATAGAATGGTTAGGGGTCAGGTCTATAACATCAGGACCTAGCTAAAGTACAGGGAGGGAAGATTGGTGATCAGTGGTGGGGGGTTGGATGAGGCATCTGGACCCCGAGAGAAGGAGGAAGAGTAATTCAATGTGAGATTCAATTGTGTAGTAATTGTAATAAACTGTTGTGAATAAACTGTTATGTTGTAAATGTGATTGATTTATGCAGATGTACTTAATGTTACAGTGGTGTAAATAAATATTTTGCCTTCATGCATCCATTTTACTTGGTTTGGACATTCAAATCATTTCAGAAGGGGTGAACATGGGACAATGGAATTAGTGTTCCACAAATGACTGAATAGTAGTGCAGTTGGTAGAATTATAAATGTCTACGATCTAAAAGTGGCATGAACTATGAAAATCACAGTTCTTGTAAAAAAGGGATGTTTCCTGAATGTTTGTCACAGTTTCATTATATTCCAGAGCATAGTTTTTAAAAATGGTGCCCCAGGGATTTCCCAGAACCCTCATAGTAATTCATGTTGGGTTATGAGTACTGCAGTATATTCTTTCATCACAAGCATAGCTCTTAGTCATTTACCACTGAAATGTGGGAAACTGTCACTTAAACTCTGGTAATATGTGCAGCACTGGCTATCATAAAGTGGGACACATTCTTAAACATAGTGATGCCAAGTCAGGCTTATGTGCAAATTAGTGTTTTTATTTTTGCAATGATTTATTTTTATTTAGCATTACAGTGTTATGAATTTCTGTAAATTATAATCCTTCATCTGTAATGTCAACTGTCGTAAGACATGTTTCCAAGATCTTACCTGCCTGCAAATGTATGTCACATGGATCCACTGGCACAACTGGGTTTACTGAATCACATACAGATGGAATTTTCCAAGCACTAGCAAACAGGTAAGGGTTACTTTCAGACACTCCCACTGGAGATCTGTTGTAAGACAAAGGTAAGACTTATTGGAAAACACAGCTTATGTCCTGCAGAGTAACAAAGTACAGCTTGAAGAGTTACTGC
Organism: Neoceratodus forsteri; assembly: GCA_016271365.2. Classification (NCBI taxonomy): domain Eukaryota; kingdom Metazoa; phylum Chordata; order Ceratodontiformes; family Ceratodontidae; genus Neoceratodus; species Neoceratodus forsteri. The sequence goes on along the minus strand of CM028133.1, from coordinate 587,816,608 downwards.
TAACAATACTGTCAGTGTTGCTCAGGTGTTAGAACTCTCCATGAAAGACAAAGGAGAGAATGTTACTGTGATTAGGCACACATGGAGATTTCAGTAGTACAAAGACAGGTGCAGCAAAAGAGAATAGAAAGAGCTTACTCAGGATCACACTGTGAGCAGGTGTCAGTAGAGGGAATTGAACCAGTACCCAGATTCGCAGTTCTGTTCTCAGACCACTAGAAATGCTGTCAAGTTTTCCTTCGCCAGCGAAATTCAGGTGAAGTTGTGAAATTTGCCTTTGTAAATAACTTTATGACTTGCCCACTTCATCACTTTGCAATGAGTTTTCCTGGGGGAAATTACACTTTTTCAGGTGAATTCATGGTGAAGTTGGAGCTTTGCCAGTAAATTTGCATGACTTCACTTAAAAAAGTGCCAATTCTCCTGCCAGAAATGTTATGAAGTTGGCACTTTGCGAATTTGGCAAACTTCTCAAATTAACTAGTAAAGCAAATTTTTCCAGATTTGCACATTTCTACTAACCACTAAGCTACACCTTCTTCTAAGAGGAAATTAATGGATTATAGGACTTATAATGTTCCTGTTTTAGATACATATCTGTTTCATGTTTAGCAAAGTAGAAATTCCATGTTTCACCTAGCAATGCAATACCATTTTTAATTTATATAACATCTTTTATTCATTGTTTCTCAAAATGCTTTATACAAAACTAGAACAGTACCAACATATAATAATACACAGAAGAATATTTTCCTTTCAAAAAAAACTCCACTAACTTTTCAGTAATTTAACTTTCACTCAAAGGGATTATATTAATCTGCCTACTGTACATCACCAACTGATTCTTCTAACCTGCCAGTGTCACCATCGGACCTGAGTCAGAGCTGCTTCTCAGGTTCTTCTTACTTTAGTCAGCAGCTGAACTCGAGAGGAAGCATAGTCAAGGCTTGAGCAAGCTCTGCACAAAACTCCCAACATGTGTGCAAATAGTCTGACATGCTCAGAATAGTATGCTTGAAACTGGAGCAATGTCTGCCGATGCAACTGATGTATGAATATATCCCCTTGAGAGCACAGTGCAGTGCAGAACTCTGGGCTTTCAACACTACACCACTAGATTCAAAGTTATGAAAGAATATTTTATTGTATATAGCAATTTTGATAATCTATAATATCCATATTTAAATTAACTTTGGTGACTTTTGTCCACAAGTAATGGGCTATTTTTTTTTTAATTTATTGAAATGTTTCACCAGGAAGGGTATACTGAGCAACTTAATGCTCATCTCATGGTACGTCCTGGGGGAGAGGGGAGTGGGAAATTACCACATGTTCAAATGATCCAAAAAAATCAAAGCATAGTACAGTACAGAGACAGGAGCATATAATATATGTCAGTCAATACATACAGGAATACAATGCAAACATACGGGGGATACATGATGATTCAATACAACAAGGGGGAAGCGTGAGTACAAGACACAGTAGGAAGTGCTAGGTAATTTAGAGTGAAATTAGATGGAGGGGGGAAGTGGGAGGGGGTGCTTTTTAACTCTTTTCTTATTACTGTTATTGCACTTTAGAACTTCATGTTTCTGTCACTGTGTGGATAAATGTTTTATGCAGCAGCACTTTAAGAAGTCAGTGTTTAAGGCACACCATTATGTGGCAGTGTAGATTTTTGATAAAATGCATGCTAACATGTGAAACATTGCCTTTTTTTCACTGCTGCTCTATGTATGTAAGTCGGCAATGTTTTTTATATTCTTTCTTAGCATTAGCATTTTGGTGTGTGGGGGTGGGAGACCAGATTTCTGTAGTGAGTGGAGGCTACATAATTATTCTATACAATAACCAGTATGCTCAGAATGTGACCTTAGGTACCGCTGGTGACTTTCCAGTGCTAAATGTTAACAGGGCCTCGAGGGGTGCATCTAGTGTTATAAGAGAAACCGAGCATGAGGTCTGAATGAGGACCGTAAAGCGAAGCTAATAAGGTTCTGTCTACCCAGACCCCATAAGAGGTGTCTTTTATACAATAAGAGACACCACTCAGAGGCCTTATTAAGATATAAATCATGCAAGTTTAGCTTAAGTGTTTTATAATACATTTAGAGCCTTTTTTTAATTTACTTATGCCATCCTCCAACTAGCACTGAAGTGGAGTCCTCTCTCCTAATGCTCCTATAGGAAAGCACACTGTACACAGAACAAGAGGTACAGTGGCTCTGCATGTTAATTGGCTAAAATCTCCTTTGTGATTTTTAATACAGTCCAGATATCTGCAGAAATGGCTAGTAACAGGGGCAAATGTGAAGCACGATGTTGCTTATCAACTCTACATTTCTGGGTACTTATGTTGCATATATTAGATGCGAGTTCAGCAGTGCATCTCAGATAGGTGGCTTTTATTGTGGCATGCTACATCCACACATTTGCCATGCAATGCTAGCCTCCTTGAGATTTGTAGGTGTTCACAAAGGTCTACATCCATTTGTACTTTGTTAAAACATACTTTTGTAAATCTTTAAGTTGCACTACTCAAACAGCCAGTTTGCACCTTCAAATGGGTTTGAATATAACACTGTGTCATGTATTCATGATTCTGCCTTCCATTAGCATCTACACAAGTCCTGACTTTGCTGTGTTTAAGTTCAGTTTTTTCAGTTTCAGTATTTATTTGTTAGACATAAAAATGTCATTACAACATTAAAAACAATACTTTTTCACGAGATTAACAATTTTTATAGAATAGTATCCTATAGAGATCAGCTTTATATTTACAATCCTTATATAACCAGCATGTCTAGGGACTAACAGTGTAAGTCAACATTGCACCAGAGTGCAATTATTGCACGTACTAAACAGTAATGTAGGAGTTAACGGTAATCATCCTCATGGTAGGGTACATTCACATCTATACATCAGGAAAGTAGCTATTTGATTATTAATCCGAGAAACGTTTCAAATGAATTTAAGGATTGCATTCTGGTCATTCTAAGACTTTCAGCCAATAGGATATCCATTCTGTAGAGTGTAATAGGCCATTTCAAAAACTTTTAAAAGTTTTTCTGTATTTTATCATATATTTATAGAATTTTGCCACTTCTATGGCTTGGCTCACTTCCAGCGGATGCAACAATATGCATAGTACATCTTCCAAGTTATATACATATGGGAGGGTATATTTTTCTAAATACTTTTCCTCCATTTTGTGTAAACTGACATTTACATTTAATATGTTAAAGAGTTTCTACATGTCCATTGCTACATGGGCAGGTGTTATCAGAGGGGCTCTCCCCTTTTCTGTTAAACCTTGGCTCTCTCCAATTAGTGGGTAAGAGCTCCATCCTAGCCATTGTCAATAGTCTTTTGTATTCAGGTAAGATGAGCAAGGTTAGGTAGTATTCCAAATTGTGTTGCTTTTTATTTGTAACATACCATTGGGCAATTTTGACTTTATCAAGGTCATTTCTTCATCCATAATTATTTCAAAAATTCTTTGTCTGAATCTTTTCTAATAAGACAGTGATATTCTGATTTTGTTCATACACAAAACCAAGAGATCTTCATGACCAATTATTTGTAGTGTATTTACAAGATATTAAATCAATGGGGAGGGCAGTCCCTGTTGTAACTATTTTATTTTTTCTGAGAAAGCCCATGTGGATGGCAGATCAGTTTTATCATTTATTATTCTAAGCCAGTAAGATGTCAGTCTAGATGAAGCCATTGATTTAAAAGAGATCCTTCCCAGTTCTGCTAATACCATGCAGTTGGGAACTGGGTAAGGAACTTTTAGTAATGCTTTATAATTACTGGTGATCCTATTTATCAACCGGATTACCAATCTCTTCAAATGCCATAATAACTGGATTTTGGGTTATTACACTCCCAAAAGCCATAATAACCCAAAATCCAGTTATTACAGCATTCTAAACAACTTTCACTTTCCCTATTGACTGTAGCATGACTGAACAGTTCAATATTCTAAACAAAATTGTACACATTTTCCAGAAACAGCACTATTTAGTATAAGAAACATGTTAAGCTTGTTTTTCTACCTTCATTTTTGTATTTTCCTGACAAGAAGACACTGAGTGAAGAATGAGGAGAGCGAATGACTCAGAGGCTTCAGAAGACTTGACACAAGTGTTAGCGAGTGTAGTCATAGTAACATTCACTAACGCTTGCGTCGAGTCTTCTGAAGCCGCCCAGTCACTCGCTGTCCTCGCTATACACTCGGCAGCTTCTTTGTCAGGAAAATATGAAAACTAAGGTAGAAGAACAAGCTTAACATGTTTCTTATACTAAATAGTGCTGTTTCTGGAAAATGTGAACAATTTTGTTTAGAACACTGAACACCGCTTGGTCATGCTACAGTCAGCGGGTAAAGTGCAGGCAACTAAAAATTAAAGAAATCCAGGCACCAGCAATTATAAAAAATAAAGAATAGGCAAGTGTGTATTGATGGATTTTTTTTGCACACCCTCAGTGTGTGATGACCACATAAACCTCTCAAGCTTCACTCTTGAGGTTTATGGGTAATCACACACCTCGGGTGTGCAACAAAATCCATAATACACACTTGTCTATCAATTATTCTGTATATAATAACTATTATCTAGGATATCTATGGCTTCTGTCATTTGATTTCCCCAAACATCTGCACTATATAGACTAAAGGGATTTAATTTCATCTCAGCTGCCCACAAGGCTGGGACCACTGACCATCCCCCATAGTTGGTATTAAATATGAGTAGCCCTCTGGCACTAAATTTTAATTTCTTAGCCAGCATTAAGATTTACTTTCTTTGTCTGGTTGTTAATATGATATGCCCAGTCTCCTGTATGATAAAACATAGTACCTAGATAAGTATATTGTTTAACTTGTTCAATTTTTTCTTTGTTCAAATAGCAAGATTATTTTTTTTTCTAGACCTGAAGACTAATAGTTTTGTTTTGGATAAGTTTATCTTAAGCTTTCGTCTGGTACATAAGCTTTCTACTTTGTTCAGCTTTCACTGAACAACAATCCTAGTGCGTCATACTACAGTAAGGCTAAGTCATCAGCATAAGCCAGCATGGGGCATTCGTTACCCTTTATCATTGGTGTGTGAAAGTTTGGGTCAGAGCATTGATTTATAATCTGATTTATATGCAAATTGACAAGCTTGGAGCCAGAAGGCAACCTTGTTTTACTCCAGAGTTTGATTGTATATATCGTGACACATTTATTTATTTATTGAAGAAATCAGAATTACAACCCATTGAGTCAAAGACTCATTTCCAAAGGCTCCACATCAAAGATATTTAGGTACTATTGAGTGACAAAGAACAGAGCCAAACATACAATTATTCCAGTTGTAGTTACAGGTATCCAGTGTGTGATGCAGTGCAGGATATTATATACAATGATATGATACGTGCATGTTACAGGTTTTCAGGGTGTGATGCAGTATAAGACATTATATACAGAGATAATACAAGTGATTGTAACATGAGACAGAAAGGGTATGCATAAAGCTATGTACCAGATCAGTGGCCTATACAATGATGTAGCTAATTGTTGTGAGAAAGCATTGGATAGCTATTCTATTACATGCTGGTGTAAAGAGAAAACAAGACTATGAAGAAGAAACATTTCATGGCAGTCTAGAAACAAGACTTTGTCTCAGTAGCAACATCGATGATAAGGTATCTAATACAAAGCAGTAGCTGCGCCATGGTTGGTAGCTCACCTCTGAGTGCATTGACATGTGTGAGTTGTGAGTATATGCTTTCTGAGAGCTGTTCTGAAAGCCCCAATTTTAGGGAGGTCAGAGATACTCACAGGGAGGGAGTTGAACCAGGCAGGGGTCCTGTAGGCAAAAGCCAATTTCCAATCTTATTATATCTGATACTTGCTTTATTATTACTATAAAGTTGTATTATTGGTATGAGTAAAGAATGATTAATACCATACTTTATCAGAGTCTTCCACAAAAGTATTCTATTCACTGAGTCGAACGCATTGGAAAAAATCTAGAAACAATACAAATAGTTTGCTTGTCCTAATTTTTATGTATGTTTCTAACAAATGTCGTAAGACAAAAATATGATAAATTGTGGAATTATTTTTTTTAAATCCAGCTTGCAATGGTGAAAGAATATTGGTGTTATCTAGCCATGTCAATAATTTGTTCAGGATGATGCAAGTAAAAACCTTGGCGATAGAATCCAGAAGGCTGGTGGGTCAATAGTTCTGGAGGACTATATGGGCCCCCTGTTTGTGAATAGGAACAATAAGTACTGGTACCCATATAGTTAGATGGGCCTTGTAGACCTCATTGGAGATCCCATCTGGGCCATGGACTTTTTTTATTGGACATTTTATTATGACTTCTTCTACCTCCCCAAATGTTATCTTAAGTGGCATAGTCCACCAGTCCAGGTCCTTGATCCCCCACTGGTTCATATCCCCTGCAAGATCCTTAAAGAAAAGTTGTTGAAAATGCATAATCCATGTTTCTTGTGGGATTAGTGTTAAGATTTCATGAGAGTGCACAGCTGTGTCTCTGGATACCAATCTCCAAAATTGTGCTCCATCCCCTGTTTTCAATACATCCAGCATTTTGCTCCAACGTTCCTCCTGAAAGAGTTTCCTCACTCCCTGCAAGAATTGATTGTATTGTTTTCTGTGTTTATTTAGAGACTCAAAGTTCTTCCTAGAGGTATTCCTTTCGGTCCATCTAAGGTATTTAATTTCTTCATCCCATGCCCTCTAGTCCTGGAACATCTTTTTCGCTTAAAAATAGTGTATTCCTGCACCCTGTTCCTCCCTGTGAGATACTTGTATGTCTCTATCATATCCCCTCTCTCCCTCCTCTCCTCCAGGGAGTACATGTTCAGCTCCTTCAACCTGTCTTCATAGGACTTGTGATGCAATCCATGCACCATCTTTGTTGCCCTCCTCTGAACCTTCTCTACCCTGTCTATATCCTTACGTAGGTATAGTCTCCAGAACTGTACACTGTACTCCAGGTGGGGCCTCACTAGTGTCTTGTATAGCGGAATTATGACCTCCATTTTCCTGCTGGTGATGCCCCTGCCTATACATCCCAGCATCCTATTTGCTTTACCTGCTGCCTTGTCACACTGTTTCCCTACCTTGAGGTCATCAGAGATGATAACCCCAAGATCCCTTTCCTGCTTGGTGCATGCTATATCCTCACCACCCAACTGATATATTGTGCCAGGGTTTTTGTGCCCCATATGCATTATCTTGCATTTCTTTGCATTGAATTTTGACTGCCAAACCCTTGACCATTCTTCAAGTTTCTGCAGGTCCCTTCTCATTCAGTCCATGTTATCATATATGCCAATCCTTGCATTAAAATCACCAGTTAATATCAGGATGCACAATCAGGCTATCTCCTATGTTCTGGGATAAACAATCCCAAATAACTTCCTTATAATATTGTGTGCCTTTAGGAGGGATGTATGCTGTTCCTAAGAGGATAAGAATGCAATTAACTTTTATAAAGGCAAAAATCATATTTTCATTTTTATGTAAAATTTTGATTACTTCAATGTCAGGTAATATTATAACATAGATTGCAAGTCCCCTATTGCTCTTTCAAATTTTTTCCCTTTTAATGTAGGTGCATTGATAACCTGATAGCCATTTAAATTAAAATATTCAAGTGCCCAGGTTTCCTGGAAACAAAGCAAGTCATACTGTTTTGTAAAACTAGGCCATTCTACATCTATTATTTTAATGGACATCCCTGCAATATCCCATGACAATATAGAAATATACTTATCAAGGGAGTTATTGGATACAAACTCTGTGGTTGGATCCTTATGTCAATTTTGTGTTGGGCAATATGTTAATTGTGTTACATTATCATGATTATTTTCTACTGGCCTTTGTGTATGATCCCAGTCAACTGCATAAATCCCCAACCAGGGTGGAAGCTTTTCCTATTATAGCATCAGTAAGTTGTTCCCCCTTGATGTGGATATTAATCTGAGATGTTCGTTTGATAACTCTTTGAACTGATCTTATTGTCCCATATTCCACTGGTATTCTCAAGGTGTTATGTATTAGGAAACATATTGCTGTCTTTTGTTTTCTCTGATTTTCCTCCTTTAGGGGGGCAATACTGAAGACAGATTGTTTTCACTCTTAAATTTATTTTAGATTTATTAAAATCCCATTTGAGCTCTGAGATGATACTCTTTATTTCTCCCCATGTAGCCACTTTTTTATTTATATTGTTCCTATGTGAGAAGAAAAGAACAATGCTCCATTTAATTGGGACACATGTTTCAAGGCCTAATCTCTGTAAAGTGAACATCTTTGCCCAGACTTTACTTGCACTGTTCATCTCTTTCATCAGAACATATATGGGTTTACTAATGTCTTTATGATCTCCGAAAGCCCCTAAATTGCTTTCCCCTTTTCCTTTATGCCAAGTTCAACTTTGGTCAAATAAATAATCAAATCAAGAAGGGATTCTTCATTCTCATTCTGCTTAACATATATACCCCAAATCCTCAGGATAGCTTCATTCCCCTTAGGTTGAAATGTACTTGTTTTGTAGATTATGACTATCTATGTTACTATTGACATTCTCTTTCTATGTGCCATCGTGTTCTGTTTTTCAGTAGTATTTAGAGCTAGCTTTGTTTCCCTGAATTTTCCCATTGGGTGCCTTCTGGTCCCCCTGCAGGGATTAGGTTCCTTTTATTCCTGTTTTTCTTTCTCCTAACCTCCTGAAAGGGTTCAGCATCCATCAAAATACTCTCTCTATTGATTGTCTCCTCTTTTTCTTTTGACACCTCCACCTGTTTGGCTTTGACTTTGCTGTGTAGAGAAAACTACTTTACACCATGTAAATGGCACCTTCCAATATAACAATTAGGATCCAATATTCTGAACTGGCTGCAATCACAGTACAGCCTGTTGCGCTGCACTTGCAATAGTGCATGCCAGTCTCTGACTGATATTCAGCCAATTAGTGTTCACCAATAGAGCTTCACTAACTAACTGGATATTGGAAATGTCAGTGCAGCTCTAAGCAGATCTGCACTGCTCATCACAGACCAAGACTGCATATAGCTCATAGGAGATAGCACTGCCTGAAATGGGGTAGTGTCAGGTCTCCTATGGGCCATGTTCAGCCTGAGCATGCAAATGTGTTCATTTGACATGCAAGGCACTAAGGGACCATCTGCAAGCCCACTATGGGCTCATTTGCATGTGCACAGAGGACCCTAGCACCAGTGCAGGGTGACACTGAACATGTCCTGGTAGTCTAGCATTCCCCCATTTCTGAGCACCCATCCTGCCTTTTAAAAGTAAATCTCTGGTTGTCCAGTGCTCCTCCCACCCAATGATCACCCATCCCAGATAGTAATGATAGATCCTTGCTATTTATTGTTTCCCCTAGTCTTGATTATCCACCCTTAATAGTAATGATAGATCTCTGGTAATCTAGTAGCCTCCCACCTCCCAATCACATATCTTGCCTTTTAAAAGTAAATCCTATGTAGTCTATTGGTCCCCAAACCCCCTATCCAATTGCAAACCTCCACCCACCCACCTGCTGAGGAACCCTGCCCTGAACAGCCCCTCATGTTGCTCACCACTCACAGCCATGACTGATGCAGAGTGGCAGTTAGTACAACCCTTCATTCACCTCCTCAGCTAGCACTGTCTGACATTCATAGAGCATGATCACATATAGTTAGGTTCATAGGTTCATAGAATGAGTTCAAGTCCATTAGCTTATGAAAGCCATATCTAGGACCTGCCACTAAGTGGTGGACATAGCTCCATTTCAATTCTCCCATATGTTTGTCTAATAAGTGTTTAAGTGCCCCAAACTTCCTGCACTCACCACTCCCTGTGGTAGGCAAGTCCAGGCATTCACCACCCTCTGATTAAACCATATTCCTCTTCTATTTGTTTTATATTTCTCTCCTTTTAGCTGTTTATCATGAACTCTAGCTCCTGACCTACCACTTTCCTTCCAGTTCAATCCTGCTACCTCATATAACATTGCATCACTCAATGCTCTGTAGACATGACACAAGTCCCCCCCCCTTATTCTTCTATGCTCCATGGAGAACAAACCCAATTGCTCTAATCTAATACCATAAACCTGTTCGGCAACAGCTCCAACTTTTTTGTGAATCTTCTCTGAACTCGCTCTACTTTTCAATTTCCATCCACACTCTGTGCAGAACTAAAGGGGGCTCCATACTCAATTACAGGTCTCACCAAGGATCTATACAAGGGCACAAGAACCTCGCTCCTCCTACTTCTAATGTTGCATAGCAAATTGCCCATAATCCTATAAGCTCTATTAATACACACACTATTGTGCTTTTTAAAGTACATTTTATCTGTAATAATTACCCCCAAGTCATTCTCACTATCTGTAACTGAATTTTTTTGTAACTTTAGATTATATTAAGCTTTGATGTTATTGTATCCAAAATGCATGACTTTACATTTCATAATATTGAAATCCAGCCTATGTTCCTCAGCCCAGGTCTTGAGATGGCATATTTGCTCTTGGAATTTCATAATGGCCTCATTGTTATTAACTATAGCCCCAATCTTTGCATCGTCCACATACTTGCAGATCCAGACTCCCTCAGACACCTGCATATTTGAAATTAGGACATTGAAAAGCCTTGGCTCCAGCACCAATCCCTGTGGAACTCCACTAGTCACCCTTACCACCGTTGATAAATAACCTCTAACTTGTACCTGTTGATATCTGTTATATAACCATGCTGCTACCCATTTTCTAAGGTACAGTTCCACTTGCAACTTCTGGAGGATTCCAAGCAGGAGGCTAAGTGAAACAGAGTCGAAGACCTTCCTATAATCCAAATACACTACATCAGCCGTCAGTCCAGCATCCAAAGCCTGGCTCACCGGTTCAAAAAACTGTAGTAAATTGGTGGTACACGATGTCCCTCCAGAAAAAACATGTTGTGAAATATCATAATGGTTAAATTTCCTCAAATTCCCTTCAAGTAGTTCATCTATGAAACTGTCCATTAGCTTGCCAAAAATGGAGGTGATACTTATGGGCCAATAGTTCTCTGGCTTTGTCCTATCTCCAGATTTGAAGATAGGTGTTACATGGGCCACCTTCCATTCATCCAAGACCTTGCCCTCTCTTAATGATTTATTAAAAATGACTGCCAGTAGGGGGCAATCTTTTGCCAATGCATGTAAAAAGGCCAGTTGATAACCATCTGGTCCCCTGATTTAAATGTTTGCAGTTTCTTTAACTTCCATTTTACTTGCTCAATAGTTATAATAGGTATTCCATTTTCTACACTTTCCTCTAAGTCCAAAAGTCCTATGGAGCTACTGTTTTCCTTATGATAAACATTCTGAAAATATGGTCCTAACATATTAGCAATTCCTTGTTCGTCTTCCACTTGTTTGTCTTGATCTCTTAACGTCGTGATTTGATTATGATTTCTCTTTAAACTGCCCACATAACTATAAAACTCTTTTAGATTGTTGCCTTTTTTTAAGGCCAATTCTAACTCGGCCTTAGCCTTCCTTTTTTTATGCTAGTCTTACATTTTTTTACTAGTTTTCTATATGTGGATAGTCCACTAGGAGATGTTTTTTTCTTAAGCCTCTTATAGGCCGTATTTTTCTTATTTATTAATCGACAAATTGTCACCATCATCCATTTAGCTATACTACCCTTCTTGTTATATTTCCTTATTAGGGGTACAACATTTTGTATGCAGAACTGCAACAGTTCATCATTTAATGCCCATGATTGAACTACAGATTTGCCTTTCAACTTACTCCAATCATAAGTACTTATAGTGTACTTAATCTTCGTGTAATCAGCCTTCTTATAATTCCTAATAATAGTTTTCCCCTGGATATTTTGGGAGTCCCCTGCTAATACCGCCTTGATCATATTATGGTCACTGTTACTCAATGGCTCAATCACGTCCACATTTTTTATAGCCCCCTCCATGTTACACAATATGAGGTCCAAAAGGCTCTAAATTCTGGTATTTTCTCCTACTGTTTGTGTCAGACAATTTGTCTCACATATTTCTTTAGATCTTTCCTCTATAAGCCCTTCCACATCCAAGGTCTTCCAACATATCACGGGGAAATTAAAATCTCCCATCACAATAGCATTATGATTTATTAATCCATTATCTAATAAATCAAGAAATGCATGATTTTATGATTAATTCAAATTAGGGGATCTATAACAGATTCCAAGCCTAATATGTTTTCCGCCTGTCCAGAAGGAGAGCCACAATTGTTCAAACTAATTTCCTTCTGTTTCATCAAAAACAACTGGCTTTGCCTTTAGATGCAAGGCAATATATACCCCCACTCCACCACCCTTTTTCCCAACTCTGGGTTTGTGTAAAAAGTCATAGCCATCAATCTTATCCAGCCAATCATTCTCCCCCTACTATGTTTCAGTCAGCCCACAAATATCTGTATTATCCCTATGGAGGATATACCTAAGTTCATCTATCTTAGATTTTATACTCCTTGCATTAACAAGCAATAGATTCATTCCATTTTTCCCCATAGTCCCTTCCTTTTGTTGACTGCAGTCCCTAATATGACTTCTTTGCTCCAGTGTTCTTGCCTCTCCTGTACTTAGTTTAAATGTAGATTCACAGAGTTTCTAAAAAGTGACCCTTATACTTTTAACCCTTTTCTACTGAGGTGCCTACCATCCCGATCAAAATAATACTCATGTGTTTCAAATTCCTCCCATGAATTAATACATTCGATATCATTCATAATACACCATCTTCTCATCTAGTTGTTAACTCTTAATTTTATCATTGATCCTTTTTCCTGCTTTCGGAAATGGCAATATTTCAGAAAAAAACACTTTTCCATTTATATTTTTTTTACTGAATTCTCAATATTCATAAGTTATTTGGTCTTCCCTAGTTCTATACAAATCATTATTTCCAGCATGTACTATAGCTAAAGGGGTATCCGGGCCTTTGTTTACCATTTGAGGAATCATCATACTTATGTCTGCTAAGGTTGCACCTGGCAAATATGAGCTTGTAGCTATCTCTTTCAAATCTTTTGTTGTATAGGCATCCGTATATCTAATAATAGAGTCTCCAATAATATGTATCCTCTCTTCTACCAAATGGTTTCCCTCTTCCATCTCTTCTCCCTGTATACCATTTAATGTGTCATGTACACTTATCTCCTCTTCTTCCATGATGGCATTAGAGTTCACTACAATTTCCTGACCTTCCTGATTACGTACTAATTCAAGTAAAGTGTGCTCTTCCACACCCCTTATTACCCCCACTGGAGTAATATTACCTGTCTGTGATGTTTGCACAGAGCTCATTTGAGAATCACCCAGCTCTGCCAAAGGAGCAAAGGTGTTTCCTAAAGACAATTGGAATGCTAGTGCTCTCCTTCCCTTTTTAGTTTTTTTGTTCTAGGATTAGTCTGCAGTTCCCAATCAGAATCTGGCTCTAGGCTATTTCTGGTTCTTTTTAACTAACTTCTATTTTTCTGCTCCTCTTCATTTGGACAGTCCTGCATGGCATTATGTGTTTGATAACATTTAAGCAGCATTTCCAGACCCACTATTTTTGTTTTTAGGTCCTTAATTTCTTTACACCATAAACATATAAACTCTGTGAGGCCTGTACTTTCCCCTATACTAAATTTATAACACACCTGACACCTTAGACCTAGTTCCCTAGCCTCAACGCCACAATACTACATTCCATTATTCTATAATTGTGGAGGAAGCACCTACCAACACTCTCACTCTTGCTGCCTTTGTGGAATATATCCCAGCAACTTGTTTCTATATTTTCAGTCTCTCTATTCGTCTTTGTCCCCTTATCCCGCCGAGCCCCCGTGAACACTCGTAAACATGCGCCAAGACATGCAGATCATGGCGCACGTCTCTGTGCGTGATGTCATGCACTCGAGCTCACAATGCTTACTCTAGGGCTGTCAGATATATGCCATGACCCAGAAGTATAGCCAGGGGTCGTGGTCACACAAATGTAACTCCTGTTTTAAATCCTTAAAATATTTGCACACAGGCTGCTTCATTCAGCAGTAGAAACTGCTCTTAAGCCCACATTAGTGCCCAACTAAAATAACAGGGGTTGTAAATTCTCCTGTAGTTCTTCCCTGTCCCTTTCAGAACTATGAATCAGAGACTACTTCCTAGTAGCTATTCTGTACTACCACAGCTTGTAGTAGTCCACTCGAGTGTTCAGGGCTGCCTCCTCCTGTCTTTCAGCTTTTGGCCGATGCACAGGTTCGAAGGCAGTCCAAAACATATGTGAATGTGCTCCATGACTGTCACATGGAAGCTAGCTGAAGAGGTCAGCATAGCGCTGTGCCAGATGCTGCTCTGAACCAGTCATGACTGTTAGTGATGATCAGGGTGAGGTGTGCAGGCTGGGGGTCAGGGTGAGTGAATGAGTGAGTGAGTGAGTGAATGAATGGGTGGGTTGGCGATCAATTGAGGGGGTGGGGGGACCACTAGACTACCCGGGATATACTTTTTAAAGGCAGGATGGGTGACTGGGGGAACCACTAGACTACTGGGGATTTACTTCTAAAAGTCAGTATGAGTGATCGGGTGGACGGACTGCCAGACTACCAGAGATATAGCTATAAAAGGCCAGATGGCTGATCTGGGAGTGGGGAGACCACTAGACTACTAGGGATCTATCATTACAATGTAGGATGAGTGATCAGGGGATTGTTAGACTTCTAAGCTACCAGTGATCTAGCTTTATTATGTAGTTTGGGTGCTTGGAGGGGAAGCATGCCATGGGGCAGACAGCTGCAGTGCAACTGCCCTGCCTTCAGAGGGTGGTGATGCAGACTAAGCACCAAGATAAGATGTGGTTTTTGGTGGTAATAAATAGCACCACTTTTAGGGCTGTTCAGCATCATTGCAAACTTTTGAATATACTGCTGCGCTGGTATGCATGAAAACCCCTTCATTTGCACAGGCACAGCGGTATGCATAGCACCTTGGTGCTGCTGGCTTTGGAAGGTGCTCTGGGGGCCTCTGAATATGGTTCTGCCCAGAGAATCAGTGCTAAACTTTGAATATGGAAGCCCTACAGTGCTAACTACATGCACAGGCAGCAAAAGCACAGCTTGCTCAGTTCAAACTGTTCCAGTATGCTGCCCTAAGTCTCCTGAAAATGCTTTTCGGTTACAGTCACACATATTCATTTAAAAAGTGAGTCCTGCTATGGAATGTCATGCTTACCCATTCACCAAGTGTCAATTTAAAAAAAAAGTACACCCTCTATGAACCCTGGCACTCTTAAACCAAATGAAACAGTTGGAGTGTCAACAATTTCCACATAACATCTGTTCATTTTAGCTGTTCTCAAAATTAAAAGCTACAGTACATGTCAAAAAGAACAATAAGTGTCTGAGGGCGTATTACCAAGCTGACTTTGAATCATTTGTTTTGAGTATGTTATGTAAACTTCTCATGTTTTGCTTTGGAAGTTTACAGCTATCATTAAAACTCCTCAATACAAAATATAGCCTGGTAACACAACCTTAAAGCTGCATTATGCTCTGTATGTGTAGGCAATTGCTAAAACAAAGTCATCCACTAAGATATAGCACAGAAACTAAAGGGGCAATAGTGAGGTTGTTAGGTTCAAAGTGATTAACAGTGGATGCACTGTAGGAGAATTCTACAAGTATTTGACAATGCTGAACATTGGCTGCTTGTTAAACAATGTTGTTGTTTTCTGAAATTCTGACCCCAAATTTTGAAGATACTTGTTTTAGGATTCACCTTATAGACATGACATGTGTCATTTATAGAATATTGGCCAAAATGTAATTTCACAACAGAGGTACAAAAACACATCTCCTCCAGGATTTTAAAAATGATACATGTCACATTTATGAGATGGTGTGAAAAGATGGCAATGTTGAAAGGTTGGAGCCAAAATATTGAAAATTAGTGAAGTTATGAGTGAACAATGACACAATGGGGGGTGAGATGCTAACAACGACAAAAATGGAAAGGGACCTGGGGGTAGTCATATCAGATGACCTAAAAGTGGGCAAGCAATTTGAGAGGGTGGCAAGGAGGGCTGGGGGGATACTGGGATGCATAGGGAGAGGCATCACCAGTAGAAAACAGGAAGTTATTATCCCTCTGTACAGACAGCTGGTGAGACCCCAACTGGAGTACTGCATGCAGTTCTGGAGACCCAATCTCCGCAAAGACATAGACAGGATGGAAGCTGTCCAGAGGAGGGCAACTTAAATGGTGCAGGGTCTGCACCGAAGACGATAAAGAGAGACTTAAGGAGCTTAATATGTATAGTCACGAGAAAGGAGGGAGGGGGACATGATAGAAGCTTTCAAGTACCTCAAGGGAATCAACAAAGTCCAAGAGGGTTGCATCTTTCAAAAAAGAGTTGTGCAAGAACAAGGGGGCATAATTTGAAGATGGGGGGCAGCTCAGAGGTAATTTAAGGAAGTATTTTTTCACAGAGAGGGTTGTGGATGCATGGAACAGCCTTCCGGAGGAGGTTGTGGAGTCAAAAACAGTGGTGGAATTCAAGCATGCATGGGACAGTCATAAGGCAATTCTAGGGGGTGGGGTAGGAAGAAGTAGGCTGCTGGTTAAATAGGATCTGCAGCTTATCCATTAGGTAGGGAAATGGGCAGACTGGGTGGGCCAAGCGGTCCTTATCTGCTGTCAAATTTCTATGTTTCTATGTTTCTATAGTGCAATGTTCAGTCACAACCTGGGCATTTTACCATATTTGTACACCAAATTTTCAGCATAGCCTTCTTTCTACCCCACCTAATGAATGTGGCAGGTAAAAAGTTTTATATCCCTGGCAAAACGTCATTCCACGGCACAGGTACAGAAACAGATTTTAGCCAGGATTTGAAAAAATGGCAGCTGTCACATTCATGAGGCACTGTAAAGAAATGACTATGTTAAACATTTTTGGTGAAAATATTGAAAATTACCAAAGTTATGAGCCTGTGTTTGCAAAATTCAATGTACAGTAGGCTCATAACATTGTTGTGTTTTGTTTTTTTTACACCAGATTTTCAACATAGCCTTTTTATGACCCTACCGCATGAACAAGTTCAGAAAAAATTTTCAACTCCTGCCCAAAAGGTGATTTCACACAGGGACCGCAAAATCACTTTTTGGGATGTGAAAAAAACATTTTGGCCAGGATTTGAAAAATGACAGCTGTCACATTCATGAGGCACTGTACAAATATGGCTATGTTGTAAATTTGGGGTGAAAATATTGAAATTTACCAAAGTTATGAGCCTGCAGTCACAAAATTCAATGTAGGCTCATAACTTGGTTGTTTTTTAATGTTTTTACACCAAATTTTCAACACAGCCTTTTTATGACCCCCACCTCATGAACAAGGACAGAGAACAGTTTCAACTTCTGTCCAAAAGGTGATTTCACACAGGGACCTCAAAATCACCTTTCCGGACAGATTTGCCTAATGTGAGTGCAAATGTTCATGAGGTGGGTCCCAAAAAGGTATATTGAAAATGTGAGGCAAAAATATTCAAAAATGGGCAAGTTATGCCACTGAGTTTAAAACCCCATTGAAATACAGTACATTGAATGGCATACCTGATTTCTTGAGGTTAACATTCTGGCTTTCGAGTAGGAATAAGCATCTGCAGTCCAGAGAAGATGACAGCATCTGACCCCCGGTGGGTAAGTAAGGGTTTGGGGTGGGGGGTCAGGTGGGGGGACTAATGGTGCAACAGTCAATGATGGTTAGTGTTCTGTTTTACAGGGTTAGAATAAATAAAGAAAACCATGAGGGATGGCTTTCTAGATTTCATGTGATGACACTGCTGGATTGGGCACCCCCAGTGTCAGTGTTACATTTATGGGGGTGGTGGTGGATGCTGGATGGAGAGTCGGGTGGGGGGGACAAGTTACAACAGACATCGATGGACGGTTTTCTTTGTTTCAACCAATCTATTTAGAAGGACTGTTTTTATGGTCCCTCTATTGTTTGAGTCAGCAGGAGTTGGTGCAGTTTTGGTGGCAATTGAAAAAAAATAGCTGTAAGTATCAATAGACATGAGCTGATTCCAGCAATATCTTTAATTTGGCAAACCAAGGGTATCTTATAAAGAAATAGCTTGGAAAGTAAAAGTGGGACTCCGCACTTGGGCACCACCACTGGTGACAGTGCACAGGTGCGGAGTACCGCTTGTACTTTTCAAGCTACTATTTCTTTACAAAATACCCCTCAGTTTGCCAAATTAAAGGCATTAAGGCATTGATGAAATCAGCTCATGTCTATTGATACTGCCAGCTATTTTGTTCAACTGCCACCAATATTGGCAAACTTTTTCAGTTACAGGCAAAGATACAGTATGAATAAAATTTAAAAAAACTACAGTGGCGACACTGGGGGATTGGGCACCCCCAGTGTCAGTATTACATTTGGGGGTGTGTGTGGGGTGGTGGATACTGACAGGGAGGCTTGGGTGAGGGTCAAACAGTTACAGTGAGGCAAGCAACAGACATTGATGGACGGTTTTCTGTTTTGCAGACTGACAGGCTGCTGAAGTTGAAAGCCACTCAGCTGTTTGCTGACTGGCTTCATGCAAATCAAAGGACTGAAGCCCTCCCTGACTGGAGTGCTTCGATCTTTTGAAATACACAAAGTTTTAGCCCACCAAGCAGAGAAAGATGTCAGGACCCCAGCGCCTGGGCATTGGTGTAGACTGCCGAGCCCCTGGTTTTCTGAACTGCAATGAGCTTGGCAGTGACACACACCCAAAATCTCCTATCCTTGCCACAAAATTTTGGATGCGCAAGTGCAACCAGTGTAAAAAGGAGGCATTACTAAAAGGTGGAAACAACAGCCTATAAGTTAGCACAAAGTCAAAAAAAATGCCAAGATTTTGGGCACAGCTAGCTGGTTGTGTTTCTGGTGGTTTTATCAAAGAGACAGCATTTCTTTTTCACCAAGGAGCAAAGTTTTGGATTTAAAGACAGTTTGATGAAGGGTTCAAAAATAAGAGAAAATGAAGTGGCGCACTCACCAGTGATCAGATTAAATACATTTATTTCAGTATAAGAGGATGCAATGTATCCCATTATGCACAAATAAATTTGTTCAATCTGATTATTGCTGAGTGCTTTGCTTCATTTTGTTTTTTGTTTCCTAGTTCTCTGAGCTGCAGCATCTTCCAGGCCTCCTGTGTCCATTTTTCTTCCTGTTTTTAATTTGCTGAAGGATGCTGTCTGTTGCCAGATGTCGATAAGGGAGAGTCAACAGCAGGGAGAGGCATTTAGATACAACATGAAGTGAGTGGATCAAGAGGTTTTGAATGCATAGAACATGATATAGAGCTGTGTATCTTCTCTATAATAGCAACAAAACAAAAAGGTAATATTAAATGTACACTGCAAATACAAAAATTTAGCTAGAATCAATGTTTCGACTATAAGACTTCTTCAGAAATAATCTATAAGGATAAAAAAATCAAAGTTAGTGGGTTATTATGGCCTGATCCACAAAGGAGTCAGGGATATGCTCAAAATAAGCATATCCCCCTGCTCTGCTGCATGCCCCAGGACTGCATTGGGATGGGTGTGATCCACAGCCACATCCCTCTGCGCTTGCTGGCATGGAGTCCCCACACAGAGGCTGTGGCTGACACTGGAGGCATTCTGACCAGGATCTTGGAACAACTAATTGGATGCCCAGACCAGCTCTTCAGTGGATTTCCAGCTCAACTTATTGTGGGTGACCACAGGATATGGCAGCCTGGGTCAGTCATCCATAAGCTGCCATGTGCCCTATGGGCACGGGTCAACTTTTCAGGTCACCACCTACTGATGTGAGTGACTCCTCTAGCCCTGTAACTATGTACCTGGGGCTGGGGGCCAGTTTAACAGAAGCCAGTCTAGTCTAGGCAGGTGAGTTATGTACAGGCAGAGAGGGGCACATAGTCACTGTGACAGCCCCCTAGGGTTGCATAGCCTCCCCCCTCTCCACCAGCCACTTTCCCTGCCCTAGCTGTACTTTGGATCAGGTGATTTCCTGCCTCCACCCCCTTACCTGTCCTCAACCTGGCCCAATGTGGAGAGCGTTGCCTTCAAGGATCAGGTGCAAAGTGAGCACACAGCTATAATGCTCCCCCACCATGATCCACTCTCCCCCCCGGCATAAAAATATATTAGTATGGGAGGGTGTTGGGGCACAGCCCTCTATGTTGGGGGTTGGGGGGGTGAAGCGCCCCACAAAATAAAGATCAGCACTATTTTTGTAGTGCTCATGTTGCCAATGCTATTCCTGTCAGCACTATATAGACCCAGTGCTGCATGCCATGGCTTTCCATGGCACTTCACTGGTGCACCATGTGTAGATCTAGTCCCTCACCACTAACTTTGCTTTTTTCTCTTTATGGATAATTCCTGAGGAAGACCTATTGTCAAAACATCGCTTCTAACACTATTTTCTATTTCAACATGCATTTAGTATTACCCAAACGCTGAGGCAGCACTTCTTTTTTTTGTGTTGTTGTTGTTGTTGTTTATTGGGGGGGGATATGTGTTCTCCAAAATAGTGGCAACTAAAGTAGAAAATAAGAAATTATGCAACTGGGAACAGGAAGTACAATGTAAAAGCAGAAAACATAGGACAGAGCCAGAGGAAAACACATTCAAACCACTCTTGGTAGAGGATTTGTGACTACTCCAGAGAAACATAAGCACTAGGTAAACTTATACCACTTTCTTTCAAAGGGACACTTTCATCCCTTTACTTACATTTTTACTTGGAAGTCAGAAATGTGCCTTCCCTCACTACATCATTCCCGTTTGTGCCATAATATCTACTGTATATCTGCAAGGTGGTCCCCATAAAGATAATGGGCCTGATTCTATAAACACCCCTATGCATGTCATAAGTTGCCACATGCGAGGGGTGCAGTTGCACCAAGGACCCTGCACCTGATTCTGTAAGGGGCATGATCCCCGAGGCTACATTCTGCAGCTTGTGACATTCCCACAGGTACACCAAAGCCCCAATCCCTGAAATGCAAAGGACTAAGCCCCACAGGACTGGGCATGCCCCCCCAAACCCCAATCCCCGAACTGCTGCAAATCACGGCCCCTGTGCCATGCAACAACCAACAATCCCTGGTAGTCTAGTGGACCCCCCCCAGTAATGCCAGAATGCCCTGCTCCCACCCCTACCCAGCCGGTGACTGGCATAACCCTCCTCTTGCCTCTGCCACGAGCCTCCGACTGAGCCCCATCTATGCATGTTCTACTGTACAGTATAGTACATAGTACATACTGAATGAATGACTTGAGCACATACTATGTACTATACAGTAATACGCACATGGATGGGACTCAGTCGGAGGCTGGTGGAGAAGGTGAGAGGAGGGTTGTGCCAGTCACTGGCTGTGCAGGGGTGGGGGAGAGTGGGATGGTCTGGCATTATTGGGTGGGGGGCCACTAAACTACCAGAGATTGTTGGTTATTGCATGGCATAGGGGTTGCTATTTGTGGCAGTTCAGGGATCAGGGTTTCGGGGGGACATGCACAGCCCTGCAGGGTTTAGGCCTGTGCATTTCAGGGATCAGGGCATTGGGGGGCTTACAAAGCCCAGTGGGGCTGGATGTTGCACTATCGGGGATGGGGCATTAGGTGGGCATACTAAGCTCTTCAGGGCTTATGAGTGCACATACCAGGGATCGAGGGATTTGGGGGACATGCCATGTTTTGACACAAGTCAGGGATGGGGCATTTGGGGGTATGCAGAGACCTGCAGGGCATTTGTGGAGGAGTGTGCAATGTCCTCTGGGGATGTGCCACATGCACATTGCCACAACCCCCAGAGGGCATAAGTACATTTATATCAGCTAAATGCTGGTGTAACTGTACTTCGGAGGATGTCCTCTGGGGGTTGTTAGAGAATAGTGCCCTGGGGGACTTTGTTGCTGCCCTCCCAGAATAGGGCACAACTGCTGCTATAACACCCCTAGCACCATGTTGTAGGGGCTTAGGGCATAACTGGTGACATAAGGCCACTTTGGCGCAAGCAGCATGCTGGCGTAACTTGCTATTTGTGCCATTTTGCTTTGGTGTAAGTCAAGTTAAGCCAGGCATAAGCCTTTGAGAATTGGGCCCAATGATTTTTAAGCATTTTAATAAACAGCCAAACTCTGCAGGTCCCCTTTGATTGTCCTCACCCAATGCCAAACCACGGACACAGCTGTAAATGATTCCATGTCATTACGGTCACCGAAATACAGTAATCACCATTACAGTGAGTGTACATCACCAAAAATCAAAACATCAATGTACACTCCCCACCAAAAACAAAAACAGCAGCAAATAAAGCAACTATAACTAAATTTCTAAACTTCACCCCCCCCGCACCCCCTGATATATATTATCAACTCCATAGGGGTGTATGTCGGAGAGGGGGAGAAATTTGGTGGGGGTGCAACTCAGGGAGACACAGGTGGGGAGGGAGAAAACATGGAGGAGAAGCCTGGGGGATTGGAGGAACAACATTGAAGAAACAGGACATCAGGCAAGAAAAAAACACAACCCCCCAAACTACAACAAAAAGTAAACCTGTACCCAGACCTGAACCCGGGTTCACTGGCATCACAGACCAGGACTGCAACCACTAGGCTATGTCAGCAGCTCAACACCGTCCCTTCCAACCACTGCTCATAATTACATCTATTTAATGCTCCATAATGCTGCCTGCTATTTATTCGTTATTATGTCGCCCTCCACTCACTATACCCTACAAGTGCTGTTTCCTACAGGTTTCTGTCCTGTCAGACATTCAGACTGAGTTGCTCAAAAGTAAGCCACTCAATCTGAGTCACCCACATCACTGGATACTGTTGTAAATGGTGTTGAGGCTCTTGAGCAGACTGTTGTACCCAAGTTTAGCTAAATACATTTTTAGTACTACAAAGAAAGTTGAACTCAAGAAACTGCTTATTTCTTGGAAACGGGCAATAAAGTAGTAAAATCACAGTCTGAATGTTAAGCCTTGATACTGGGCATTCGCATAAGCATATGCATATCTTATGCATATGTGCATGCCCAGTATCACGACTTGACTTTCAGACCATGATTTAACTATTTTTCAGCCTCCATTTCCAAGAAATAAGCACTTTCCTGAGTTCAGCTTTCTTTGTTGAACTAGAAAATGTATTTAGCTGAACTCAGATACAATAGTCTACACGCGAGCCTCGATGCCTTTAACAGTTGTGACTAGAGATGGGCGAAATCCATAAATTTTGTTCTGCAAAATATTTAATGAAATTGGTGCATTTTGTGGTGCAAAATGCAAACTTCTTTCCATAAAATGCAGAATTTCATGGACAGAATTTCATATTTCACACCAGCAAATTATTTTGCAAAATGTGCAAATTCATGAAATATTTCACAGGGTGAAATTCTCAATTTTGCCAGAACTTTGTCAGTGAAATTAAATTTCACTGCATCGCTACTTGTGACCATGGTTTGGCATCAGGCATGGACAATTGGAGTGGACTGGCAGGGTTTGGCTGTTTATTAAAATTCCTAAAATGTCACTATCTTTATGGGGACCATCTTGCAGATATAGATATTATGGCAGAAGAGGGACTGATACAATGAGTAAAGGCAGGTTTCTGAGTTCCAAGAAAAAACACAAATAAAGGGCTGACAGTGTCCCCTAAAGTGGATAAAAAAGTATGTGAAGGGCTGATAGTGTCCCTTTAAGTAGACTATATTACACTGTACATGTAATTACAAAGTAACCAAGCGTAGGAGTCAGTAACATCTGTGAAATGAACATAGCTGTTACTTTGTAATTTCATTTTAGATTCAGATCATTTATAAATGCAACAAATATGAGTCAATGGTCATGTCCAAAGTAATGTGGCATCAAATATTTCTGCACAATATGTTTTCCACACCAGTACTAATTAACTCAATAACTTTTTGCTTACAAATAGAGATTTGTTTACACTAAATTATTTGTATTTAAGTGATAAGGTGCCAGTGTCAAGTGAATTAAATATGAGGCTAAAGCCCAAGTGCTTTATCCTCCTAATACAACTACAATATATTACTGTCAAGGATAGTGAACCAACTAGTACATTAGCACTATTATGCTTCATATGTTTGAAGAAAACGAATGGTACTGTTTTTTTTTTAACCTAAGTAAATTTGAGGTAGCTCAAATCCTGCCCCTCCCTGTACTGCACTTGTTCACAGCTGTTGTGAATGCAGACCAATCAAAACGTAATATGGGAGAATGATATCACTACTATCATGTTTGGACAATAAAATGATTGTTCCAAGCTCTCAGCAGTGGTTTTGAGTTTGCCATGAAATAAACTCTTTATAACTTTGGCTTGTGATTGGAGGAGGTGGTCCACATGTAGTATAGTAAGAAATAATTATGGAAACACATAAATAAAACTACAATTTTTAGTAAGAGTCAGATTTTATGGGAAATATACTATTCCCTTTTGCACTGGGATGACATATTGCAGGGATGCTCCTCAGAATGTGTCTTTTGTCTTTACACCAGTAATGTTCTTTCTTGCATCTCTTGTTGGATACAATATTTACAATTATGAACTGGGTGCCGAGAATCAAAGAAGCTGACTGGCTGAGAGGTCTTTGAAGCCATGATGATATCGGGCTACATCATCACGGCTTCAGAAACCCTCCGGTCACCAGCCTCCTCACTTACCGCACAGTGTGCCTCATCTTGCACAGTCAGAGTCAGACCTCCAGTTCGGCACTATTAAAAAAAAAAACTCAACTGTGCCCATAACAGAACGCGGCACCACACAAGCTGCTAGGAGGAGTGACGGTCGAGCTGCCCACAACATCCTCCACATCCTGCCCTCGCATTTCCCACACAAACGTTAGCCAACAGCCAGCACTCGCAGACCACTTGTCCTATCTAACTAACTACAAGACAGAATGGCTTGAGATGCCCCTTCAGTGAGTATTTAAAAAAAAAAAAAACAACAGTAAAGGATCCCAAACTTAAACACTACTAACGTCCAGCCAAGCAGTAGTTTCAGATTTCTGGGTGACTTACTAGGAGATGTTCTTCCCATTAACAACGCTGCTTCCAGCTTACCACACATAACGTTTAAAAAAAAAATGCATACATCTTCACTGACCCAGCAGCATCACATCAAAGACGAGAAGAACAGAGTTCCTTTTCTGGTACTAAGAGATACACATAGTACACCCCTCCTCCATAAACTCAAATTACAACAGTGCCACCTGCAGTCCAGAGCTCTCCAGGGACTATTTTATTAAACAGTACTCCTCCAACACCTCAGAAAATACATTTTCAGAAGGATTTAAACATTTTTTTAATTTTTTATTTACTTCTAAAACTTGTATTCCAGTTAATAACAGCTATACGGCACTCCAGGGTGTGGTATATCATGGGATATTGGCACTTCTCGGGAGGGTGGATGCACTAGGCTTCCGGCCTTGTGCCCAACCACCCAAAGCGTAATGATATCCCATGATATACCACACCCTGTCATGCCTTATTGCTTAATTATAACATGTTTGAGATTTGAATGCATATAAAAAGTGGAATACTGCACTCCAGAGTGTGAAATGTGCTGTGTTAATTGCACTTCCTCAATATTAAGTTCTTCAGCTGTGTCTCATGTCTCATAACCCTCCCAGTGCATGTCATTAATACAGAACCACCACACAGCCCATAAAATGTTGTACCATACTTATATGTAGTGGTTCTAAAACTATTTGCAATTTGTTTATGCTCATTTAAGGAAAAAGAAATCTGTCACTACCTACCCAGTTCATTAGGTCTGTATTTTTTAATCACTGCTCTGTATCAGTGTTTCCTCCAGCTCTGCCTATCTCTTTCTATGTGTTTTATATTATGTGTTATTATTTTATTAACTCATTCAGTTTATGTCAGCCATTTTCAATAAAGATAAGCAAGACATAAGTTGGCATACAGTATATCTATGCTCTGTAGGGAATAAGTTGTTAAAGAACAAAATAATGTATCTTTCAGATGATAAACTCTATCAAAAGTGTTCATTTGTTGTGAGAAGCATCCATTTCAATCTCATAATGGTTGCACCTTCCTAATATGAAAAATCTCATTCACCGGCCAGATCTTATTTACTTTATTCAGTTTTAATTGTAGAAATAGAATGCTGTTGCAGCTCTAAAAATTGTAAAATCACAATATGATTTTAACAGGATCCGAGAAATCCAGATTATGAGAATACCCATAAGGAATATAGTTCTCACTATGAGAAAGGAAAGCATTAAGAGATTTTAGGGTTGTTTGAAGGAGCTGGATAATGGAGAGGCTAATTGCCCAAGCAAGATGTTTATAATAAGAGACAGTATATTCATTAACTAAAATAACTGTATCTAATACCATATTTAAAACTTACCCCATGGTACCCCAAGGGCCATAGTTCTTGGTTTAAATTGGCTTGCCAATTATTTTGAAATACATTTCTTCACTTCTTTACCGCAATATTTCTAGATGAAAAATGACTTGATTTGAATAATATTTTCTTTGAAAGAGAAAGATTATTTGGTGAATTATGATTGGTTCAAATGTTACATGGAAAGGGAATTTTGTTACACTCTTGCCAGTCCTTTACTGTGGACACTTCAGTTACATGGAAGGACAGAATTCATGTCAATGCCTAATTATACGTTATTACATTGCAATGTTACTGCAATATCTTGTGCAACTAGACATGTTACAATTCATTGTGCAAGTACAGTATGATAGTGTCATATTATCCAGTGAAGTAAAGCCTTATAATCTCTTCGGTGGATGAAACTCTATGTGTAACATAAGTTAGTAATTCAAACTACTGAGACCACAAATGAGTAATCAAGCTTGGTGCCCAAACTGAATCACAGTTTCAATTAAAATTAGGCACCTTCATGAGTTACTCTGCTCTGTTCATTTGTGGAATGAACAGAGCTCATTCATTTTGTGTTACAGTACATCAGAAATGTGATGTGCTCAACAGTTTAAATGTCAATAGAATTCCTAAATGCAAACCCCTATGTAATAAGGACCAATTAATGATGAAGATAAGAATTACTGTAATTTAAAAGCTCATACAGGAAATCATCTTGAATATTCCCATTGAAGGTTCCACAAAGACCAACAGTGTCATCTTTCCACCTGCCATCCACTTCAAGGTAAAGTCTTAACCCCTTCCTGTCATACTGAAGGTTTAGCCCAAGTTGAGTTTTGACTTGTACAAACATGGATGAGAGTTCCCTGATGTCAAAATAGCCTGGGAAAATAACAGAAAATGATAAATACTGTATGTTTTTCTTAATATGGTGATAATAACAAAAAGAATAACATGTTCAATAATATTCATTACTTTATATTAATAATAAATGTTCTTTTTACTGAACCTCAAAATACTCAATGAAAGCTTTTTCTGATAATTACAGATTCTAAATGATATATGATCACAGAACAAATCTATAATTATCAAAGTGCTGATATAAGTACAAAGACTAGGTTTACATGTACAGTAGTTGGAGCATGACATCCAAGGAAACAGGCACATCTTAATAAATCCCAAAGTTTCTGACACAGTGAAAACAAGATTTTATTGCAGCAAGCTTTCCATACAAAATTTAATATGGACTAGAAAGCTTGCTGCTATAAAACATTTTGCAGTTTCTTAAAGAAAGGCTGTGGGCTTTAGTCCTTGTGTCACACCGTCATCCATGCCCTTTGGTGTAGGGAAAGCTATGGCTCTTCAGTTGTGAGGTGTGGTTTGCTTTGATTGAGGACATAGCACACTATAAATTCATTTAAACATTTTAGCCAGGAAAAGTACACTGAGAAAACATTTTCCATAAGTGGCTTGAGGGAAGGGAGACTGGAGTACAAATTACATGAATATACAGTAAATTAAGCAAATATACAAATACATTAATTAGGTAATCTAGAAATATTAATTGTCAGCATGAAGAAATACAAACTAAGAAATATATGGGAATAAAAATAAGGAAATATGTAGGACATCATGGCACCTACAGTAAGTGCTTCAAGTGCAAAACAATCAACTAGACAGTACAGTATTCAAAATAGTGGCAGAGTAAAAAAAAACATACCCAGGCAGATCCTTAATAGACTAGAGGCTTTAGTTTCTAAATTTCTGTTATGGGGAAGTAGATCTTGTACACATTCTCCTATTTGTCAGATAATTGGCATTTTCATAACTAACATTAATATTGCCACTTCAGTTAGATAAATCTACTGTATTTCATTGCAAATTATTGTAATAGCCTTTATTCTGTTAAAATAAAATCCAGTTTATTATCAAAGGATAACCAGGATGAGGTTCACATTCTTTTTTTCACTGGGTCCTGCTTTTGCCCCATTGCACAGATTACTATACTGAAGCTCAAGGTCAAGTGAGATACACTAGTCCACACACTAAATGAATAGTTGTGTGTGGGTAGGTGACACACATACATACAGCTAACCCTCCTTCCTGAGCAGGCAGGTAGAGTTATTCTGTGCTGAGTGCACTTGCATCAGTAAGACTTTCAAGGATAACATGGAAGCCAGACCATTTATGCAAAGCTTCCTACAATAACTGGCTCAGAGAACATACTATGCAACACACCACACAAAGGTTGGGAGTACAGTACAATGTTTACAGACATTTCTAGGTGTAACATTTTGGAAACTAAATGAAATTTGTGCTGATCCCCAATCCGTAGTTACTTTTTAACCAACACTTTGAGCCCATCAGTAAAGAAGATACAGTACTACTTTAAAACATTTATGAGAAATTTTAACAAAGTGTTAATACAATGCAAATAAAATAGAACTGTGGTTAACTGACATCACACATTAAAAGAAACCACAAGGAAATGTTTTGAAAATATTCTTTGAATGTTTCTTTATAATCCATGACTTAATATCTTCAGGTTGTATATTAATACATCTATATACTGCTACTGGCTTTATGTAAAACAATTATACTTGTCCTTACCGTCAGTGTAGGGAAGATTAACTTTGTACTGTTCACAAACAAAGACATCCCCTGACTGAGTCAGTAACACCTGCTTCTTGGGATCTTGATCAAGAACAATATTCACAGACTGTATGCAGGATCCATCTTGTTCCTTAATTAAAAAGTGATATTTAAATGCATTGGCAAGTTTAAAATAGGAATACAATATGTATAGTTCTTTATTTCTTTATTGAATTTTGTTGACTCTTTAGGCCCACTGAGACTAGAAGTCTCTTTTCAGGGTGACGGGGGTGGAGGGATATAGATGGTAATCAACTGAAATTGAACCAGATTAAGCTGTTGGTGGCATTTTGTGTGAAAGGGGGAAGTTTGGCTAGGACACCAGGGAAATTCCCCTACTCTTTGCCTGCAGGGGGCCTTGCTTCCTGTGAGCAGAGGGGACCCTTTTGTCTGCTGTACCAAGAAGGCGGATGACAGTGTGGTTGCTGGTGGAATTGCTGGAGATATTTTGAATTATGACCTGACTACAACTTCACCCATGGAGTCAAGAATACCTGACATTACCTCTGAAGAACCTACAAGGCTGCAATCTGCAGAAAGAAATACTGAAGGTACCATTTTAAATGAATTGCCAGACAATCATCAAGAAGACTTGCCTCAGACACCACTTTACCCAGTTTCAGGAACTCAGAGCACTTCTAATGACACAGAAAATTATCTGCAAAGCATGTATTTTGCACACACAAGGACTTTCTTATTGGTGTAAGGCACTCTGATTCATAGATTTCCTCACAGCCTTTTTTGTCAACTTACCCTGCAGCAGCCACTTCTGATAAGACTCCTAGCATCAGAAATGCCACAAACTCTGCATTGGAGCTCCTCTCTCTTTGCATCTATGGGACAGTCATTGCACTGCAGAGGACATTGAGAGCATTTGGTCACCCACGGCAGCACTCCATGCTGCTGGCTGGCAACAACATTCAGAAGGAGCACCCTGGACCTCCCCAAGGGCTGTTTAAGCCCAGGAAATCATCTCTGAGGCACGCAACAAACTCCGGTCTTCAGAAGACACACCATTACTGATGAAAACAGCTCCGGAACCAGTATCTTTCCCTAGTAATGTTTCAAGCACAGCTGCTATCTCCCGAACAACACCTGACGTCACAGATACTGTCATGGGCCCCAACTTAGCTAGATGTGAATCTACTTCATCCTCCTCGACTTCAGAACATAATTTAGCTGGTACATCTGAGCCATTTGGTCCATAGCCTGCAGGTGAGGGCACTAACTCAACCCCATTTAAACTCAGTGATCTGTTCACAAACTTAGGTGAGCCAGCACAGTGAAGGAATGCTGTACGTATGAAGTTCATGGAGGACATTGCTACAAGCCCTGACAGAAGAATTGTATTGCATAGTATGTTGAGGGACTCTTTAGGGATGGGGCAACAGAATTATTTGCCTTCATTCATGTGCATGGGGAATCTGTGTATGACTTAAGTTTTAAAAATGTGTACACTTTGGAAAAATTCTGGGAGAAATATGAGCATGTAAAACATCTGCCACTCTGGGCTCCTATAATGGTCATCCCCCTCACAAAACCAACAGTGAAAATTGTTATCTTACTGTTTCGTAGCGAGGGGGTGAGCATAGCGGACGTCCAGTACTGGCTCAGGCAGCGCTGCGATATACTAGAGGTCCCTCGACCTATTTTGCACGAGGACCTCGTATGGACTGGGGGATGGAAAGTAAAGGTGCAACTTAAAAACACGGATAAAGGTATCTCTCATTTACCAGGCAGCTTTCACATAGGCAGGGACCGTGGCTTATGTTTTTACCCTGGACAACCACAGACCTGTCATAAGTGCGGTTCTCGCACCCACCTGAGCAGCACTTGCGACAAGCCCAGATGTACTTTGTGCTTATCCTACGGGCATGTGAGTTTAGGTTGTCCAAACCCTCTATACTGCAATCTGTGTGACGAGCCAGGGCACTCCTAGCACCAGTGCCCTTGGGTGGATCATAATAGGCTCGACTGCCCTCCCCAGGACCAGATAGTGCTTATAACAGATTCCCAGACTCAGGCCTTATGCTGCAGGGAGGCCCCAGCCCCTGCCACTTCTACCCTGGCATAAGAACCTCCTCTTCCACAAGAGCCTGAACCTACGGCCAGACAAGGGGCCATTCCCAAGTCCCCTGGCACCCCTATATCAGCAGTACCCCCTTCTGAATCAGTCCCTGCTAGTACCCAGGCTACCATGCCTCCTCCCCCCCAAAGGACACAGACCAGTTTGTGGTAATCCCCCCTTCTAAACGGGGTAAAGGCAAATGAAAAGCAGAAGCTTCCACCCCCAAGAGAACAATTATCATGAGGAATAAATTTCAGGCCTTAGCCAAGAGACGACAATGGGGAGACACAGAAGGGGAAGATGGAGACTTGGGTTCTTCTCTAGCCTCTTCCTCCCGTGTGGACTTCTCCTCTGACTCCCAGCTTGATCCCCCCTTCAGCAGATGGAGGTAGGACCCATGCTAACATTACCTGATACTAGCTCCTCCAGAATGGCACTGTATTTTCTGGGATGAACCACCACCAAGGACTCCGCTGCTTCACCCTAAATGCATGCAGCGTTAAATCCTATAGAAAACAACTCTCTACAGTACAGTACCTTTCTGACTTACACCATGACATCTATTTTCTCCAGGACACCCATTTGAAATCTCCTCATTAGCTTTCTCAAATTAAAACTCGTTAGCATCAGGGCTCTTCCTTCTGGTCATATGGGGAGGATAGGTATGATGGCCTAGGTATTCTGTTTGCAAATTTTAATTTCCAAATTTCCCGGTGGTTGACATAATAACAGGATGAGCCATGCTTGTAGACTGTACATACCAACAACACAAACTCAGGCTCATTAATGTATATGTCCCCCAGAGCATTGCCTCCAGAACAGATTTATTTAACAAAATACACTCATACCTGTATTCCAACCAGCAAATCTATATGGGAGGCGATTTCAACTGTAGTCTTACTCTCTCAGATCTGGGCAGCTCCACCCAAAAACATTTCGAAGATTCAATTGCCCTGAACAAAATTATTCAGACTGTGGCCCTCATAGGTGGACA
Organism: Neoceratodus forsteri; assembly: GCA_016271365.2. Classification (NCBI taxonomy): domain Eukaryota; kingdom Metazoa; phylum Chordata; order Ceratodontiformes; family Ceratodontidae; genus Neoceratodus; species Neoceratodus forsteri. Next base: position 587,784,391 of record CM028133.1, on the reverse strand, counting down.
TAATGCTTTACATGGTCCAGGTGCCAAAACCTATCATAGAGGCCCATACGCTACCAGGATAGATTTTCTTTTTGTCTCATGGAATATTTCAGTCACACAGGCAAGAATCATACCCTGTGAGACTTCAGACCATCTGGGGATCTCTCTGGTTGCTCCCCCTCAGGGAACTCCTTTCCTGGTCAACCCCACTCTAGGTGGAAATTGAATAGTTCATTGGTGACAGACCCGGCCATTTCAATGCATTGCACAGACCTTCTAAGGGACCGGCTGTCCATATTGGAAGCATATCATTCCCCACTACAATGGTGGGAAGACACTAAGAATGATATCAAGATTTTCTTCCTACATACAGGGAGGAAGAGAACACTGAGTTCATATCTTCGATACCTCACTCTCAGACAAAAACTACAACAGGCCATATCTCTTTCTTTCACATCCCACATGGACTACTCTCACACAATAAAGTCCATTAAGGAAGAAATGGAACAGTTCCAGTATCACCGAGCACATTCATTATGGATGGAAGCTCAACATGGGACACAAGGCCCTCCTTAGATATCTATAAAAGTTGCACTGGCAGGGTAAATGCAACCCACATAGAGGAACATTTTGATCCTGCTTCCAATACCCCCCACAATTCCTTGCTGGACATAAAGTGTATCGCCAGCTCTTATCTAGCTACGATGTTTGGCACCACAACTCCTGTGGAAAGTATCATACCTTTCCTTTCAGGTATTCTATTCCTCCTCCATCCTAAGATACATTGAAACATCTCCTTAAACCTATAACACCAGAGGAAACCCAGCCGGCTATAAAACGCCAAAAGAAGCGCACTTCCCCTGGATCCGATGGCCTTACTGCAGAATTATATATACAGTTTATGTTATTTTTTGCCCCATTTCTGACGCTAATATATAATACCATCATAAGCACTAATTCTACTCCTAAAGGATTTTCTGATGTTATTATGATTTTATTATTCAAGAAAGGGAACATAGCTGATATACAGAACTGGAGACCACTAAGTCTGCTAAACGTGGACTATAAAATATTCACTTCCATCTTGCTCAATAGGATGCTCCCTGTTGCTGCTCAGATTATTTCTGAGGTGCAGACTTGTGCCCTTCCCGGCAGATCTATCCTTTCCAACCTATCCCTCATTCGAGACATTATTTCAAACAGTACCCCTCTTCACCTGCCCTGTTACTCTCATTGGACCAAGAAAAGGCTTTTGACCGGGTCAGCCATGTTTATTTGTTCCAGGTTCTTGCACACTACCATGTTCCCCAGAAATTCATCTCTTGGCTTAAACTCTTATATAGTACTGCTTGGATACAACCCCATATAAATGGTTCTCCATGCCCCCTTTTTTAGGCCTTAGAGGAATGCGACAGGGCTGCCCCTTAAGTTCTCTTTTATATATTTTCCAACTGGACCCTTTATTACGAACCCTACTGCTGCACCCATCTTTACCTAGAATCTCTTCCCCCATTGGAAGATCTCTACCTCCAGTATGTGCATATGCTGATGAGTTGTGCATTTGTACTACCCCCTATCTTCAGGAGATAGTACTTCCCCCTATTTTCAAAGCATTTGAGACAGCTTCAGGCTCCCAAATAAATATAGCAAAAAGCACAGCACTAGTGGTGCCAGCTTCAGCCAGCATGGACTTACCAACGCATATTGACGCCATGGCTTGGAGGGACAGGAAGCGAATCCTCAGGATCGTGGGAGGAGCTGCACAAGGGAAGGAGCTGGATGTCATTGTTCACCTAGGGACAAATGACCTGGCTAGGAATGGGATCAGAGCAGTGCAAGAGGAGTTTGTAGAGCTGGGGAAGGGCCTTAGACAAGTAGCACATATGGTAACCTTCTCAGAGGTGCTGCTTGTCTATGGCAAGGGTGATGCTAGGGCACTCCTCACCAGGTAATTCAATGAGTGGTTGAAAAACTGGTGTGGAGCTCACGATTTTGGCTTCATTGGGGACTGGGGAGCCACCTGGAGGGATGCAGACCTATACTGGTGCGATGGTCTGCATCTGTCCGAGGGGGAACCAGGATCCTAGGTGAGAGGTTTAAATGCTTCATTGGCAAGCATTTAAACTAGCCAAGGGGGGAGGCACTGAAAAGGAGCAGGGAAATCCAAGCCTCCCCCCACAAAACATGGTAATTAGTGAGGTAAACACCAAGGTAGAGAAGTTAATAGGAGCAGGACTGAGGTAAATGTAAAAAGGCAAAGGCAGTAAGGACAGGAATGGGCTAAAAGGGCTAGGTATCAAAAGTGGAGGTGATGAGTACCAATGCCCATAGTCTCGTGTAACAAGCTCCCTGAACTAGTGTGCCTTGATGGAAGAGGGTTGTCTGGATATTGTGGCAGTCACAGAAACATGGTACACAGAGAACCATGACTGGGATGTCAACATACCAGGATACACAATCTACAGGAGGGACAGGGAGGTAAAAGAGGAGGAGGAGTAGCTCTCTATGTAAAGGAAGGGATCAAAGCAACAGAACTAAAGAGTAAACAGGGAGCAGATGAGGCACTCTGGGTCACCCTGGAGGCAGAAAATGGCACCACAATCCGCACTGGGGTTGTATACAGACCCCCATCTCAGGGGAAGGGAATGGACAAGGAAATGAGAGAAGGCTTCCTTAGAATGGCAGAAAAAGGGGAGATATTGTTGATGGGGGATCTGAACATGCCAGATGTTAACTCGAGCACCTTTGCTGCAGGCGCATCTAAGAGCAAGGTCATCCTTGATGCCCTACAGGGGGCTTGCCTCAGACAGCTAGTATTGGAAGCCACTTGGGAGGGAGCAATCTTAGACCTGGTACTCTCAAATGGGGATGGAGAAAGAATCTCAGATTTAGTGGTGGGTAGCCATCTGGGAGCAAGCGACCACCAAACAGTGTCGTTCATGATAAACATAGCCATACAATCAAGCCATACAACAGCAAGAGTATTGGACTTTAGGAGGGCTGACTTTGAGAAAATGAGAGAGTGCCTTAGAAAGCACTAGCATACAGGCAAGAAGGAGGGGTGGAGGAACAATGGGGAGTAATCAAAACAGCCATCACAGAGGCAACAAGCCTTTGTGTAAAGCAACTCAATAAAACACAATGAAGGAAAAAAACACTATGGTTCTCAAAAGAGGTGGCAGGGAAGGTTAAGGAGAAAAGGATAGCATTCAGGAAATATAAGGAAACACAGAAGGAGCAGGACAGAGAACTTTATCAATTAAAGCAGAAAGAGGCTGGAAAGGCAGTCAGAATAGCAAAGACCCAAACCGAGGAAAGGATAGCCAATTCTGTTAAGAAGGGGGATAAGACCTTTTATAGGTACATTAGGGAGTGAAAAAAGACCAAAGAAGGGATAATGAGGCTTAATAAAGAGGAGGGAATGTGGGTAGAGGGGGACAGTGAAAAAGTAGGATACTGAACGAATATTTCTGCTCAGTATTCACAAAGAAAGAGGAGGGGGAGGTACCTAAACCAAACAGAGAAACACTCTGAAGACGGGGGTTGATATCAGTCCATTTACAGAAGAAAGGGTTCTGAAAGAACTAATAAAATTGAAGGTGGACAAAGCAATGGGGCCTGATGGGATTCACCCAAGAATTCTAAAAGAACTAAGGGTAGAACTAGTGACACCGCTGACTACTCATTTTAACAGATCATGGGACGATGGGGTGGTACCTGAACACTGGAGGAGGGCGGATGTGATTCCTCTTCACAACAGTGGGAGCAGGACAGAGGCAGGAAACTACAGACCAGTTAGTTTGACCTCAGTGGTAGGAAAATGATGGAATCACTTCTGAAGGAAAGAATTGTTGAGTACCTAGAGGCTAGTGGGGCACAGGACCCAAGGCAGCATGGATTCACGATGGGAAGGTTGTGTCAGATGAATCTAATAGATTTCTTTGACTGGGTGACCAAAAGTAGTAGACCAGGGAGGGGCTGTGGACATGGCCTACCTAGATATTAGCAGGCATTGATAAGTCCCACACAAAGATTAATACACAGTTAGCCAGCTTTGGAGTGGGCCCCAAGGTGGTAGCCTGGATAAAAAATTGGCTAGACAACAGGATGCAAAGGGTAGTAGTAAATGGAGTACACAGTGAAGAAAGGAGGGTTACTAGTGGGGTACCGCAGGGTTCAGTACTGGGACCGGTCCTTTTTAATGTCTTTATAAGTGACATTGTAGAGGAACTGGAAGGAAAAGTATGTCTCTTTGCAGACGACACAAAGATCTGCAACAGGGTTGATACACAAGATGGAGTGGAAAGGATGAGAAGGGACTTGGCAAGGTTGGAGGAATGGTCAAATATATGGCAGCTCAGATTCAATGCAAAGAAATGCAAGGTAATGCACATGGGAAACAAAAACCCAGGGGAAGAGTACACAATGGGGGGTGAGATACTGACAACAGTAAAAATGGAAAGGGACCTGTGGGTAATTATATCAGATGACCTAAATGTGGGCAAGTAATGTGAGAAGGCAGTAAGGAAGGCAAGGGGGATACTGGGATGCATAGGAAGAGGCATCAATAGTAGAAAACAGGAAGTTGTTATCCCTCTGTACAGACAGTTGGTGAGACCCCATCTGGAGTACTGCGTGCAGTTCTGGAGACCCCATCTCCACAAAGACATAGACAGAGTGAGGCTGTCCGGAGGAGGGGCAGCAAAATGGTGCAGGGTCTCACCAGGAGGCTCTGAAGAAAGACTAAAGGAGCTTAATATGTATACCCTCGAGGAAAGAAGGGAGAGAGGGACATGATAGAAACTTTCAAGCTACCTCAAGGGAATCAACAAAGTCCAAGAGGGTAGCATCTTTCAGAAAAGAGATGTGCAAGAACAAGAGGTACAATTTGAAGATGGGGGCTCAGAGGTAATGTGAGGAAGTATTTTTCATGGAGAGGGTTGTGGATGCATGGAACAGCCTCCCTGAGGAGGTCAGAGAGTCAAGAACAGTGGGGAATTAAGAATGCATGGGACAGACATAAGGCAGTCCTAGTTGGGGGTAGGAGGAAGTAAGCTGTTGGTTAACTAGGATCTGCAGCTTATCTGTTAGGTAGGAAAATGGGCAGACTCGGTGGGCCAAGCGGTCCTTATCTGCTGTCAAATTCTGTTTCTATGTTTCTATGAGTTCATATCAGAAATGTTTAGGCTAGTTAGTATTTGGCCCAGAGATGATTCATTGACTGATGACTTAACTGAGAATGATGTCATTTTTTAATTATTATGGAAAAGAAATGCATTTTGGGAAGCATGGTTTAACCTCAGAAAAAAATGGCTACTTAGATTCTTAACACTGCAACCCATGAGGCAACAAATCCTCCATTATCTGATATACACAGCATCTTTCTTGGATTAAGTCTATTCAGCTGGTAGCTCTTATCACAGGATGCATGTCTATGTTTTCATTTCCACTCTTCCCACTAGATTTAGGTGCCACAATCGATCAAACTCTCGGACAGGACTTTATTGTATCCATCTGCATGGCCACGAGTGGCAATCAAAAATGGGACCTGACAGCGATCGAAAATATGTTCGCCAAGCTGCAGCAAATGTCCAAAGTACATTAACTTTTGCTTCAAATCAGACTGCTAAAGCCATTCAAAAAGTGAAGGCCAGATTGTTTCAAACAGAACAGAAGGTGGCCTTGCATAACACAGGTCTGCAAGACCATATAGCAGTAGACAGGGATCAAAGCTGTGCTCTTCAGCTGTTGCAGAATAAAGTCAACAACTTAGAAAACTGCAGTCATCACAACAACCTATGGTTTCTGGGTTTCCCTGAAGATTTGGAGCTTTGGAACATGGCTTTGTTTCTGCAGCACACTATCCCCATGGTGCTCAAACTAGAAGGCTGGATATAGAAAGATGACACTTCTCTTGGCTCCTCTACCTAATGCCAGGGACAAGTCGCAACCTATACTGGCATGATTCCTGAATTTCAAAACCACTGAAATGATAATGACCAGAGCCAGGATTTGGACAACTGCAATGGCAGGATCATCATATATACTTTAAAACTATTTAATATCGTGTTGAGTTTATATTGCGATCTGACTATCTTGTGCGGTAGCGCGTCAAATTACCATCGCGCTCCGCTACTGGATGATAGCTATTTACATCTGATAGGTGTCTTATACAGTACTTAAAGTACTGTATGTTGTAGTCAGCATTGCTCTGTTTGTTGCCCATTCGTTTGGATTACTGACCAGCATCATGTTGCTCTTCAAGTGGTTACACACCCCCGATAAGGAAAAAACAAAGTGTGACTACTCAGCACTGCATACTGATAGCACTGACGCTGAGTTGCTGAGTGTTACTGCTGGTATCTCGAGGCTCATGGCAGAGAATGTCATGGAGGAGCTAACGAATGCATCTCCCCCTTCAAAGAAAAGGAAAATGGTCCATTGTGGATATCCTCCTGAGGTCCATTTTGAGGTTGGCCAATATGCAGTTCAGCATGGGGTAATGAATGCAGTACAATGTTATGACACTAAGTACAAATCTAAAATCAATGAAAGTACTGCAAGAACTTTTAAACGAGACTACCTGCTGAAGCTAAAAGAAAACCCTGACCCCCAGACATTAGAGAAAAGTCTGCCCATTAAACCCCAAGGTCACCCACCACTCCTTATGGAGGACGTGGAAAAGGAATTGAGAGCAATCATTAAGTCTCTCTGAGCAGAGGGTGCTGTAGTAAATGGTCGTGTTTTGGCTGCAGTAGTGACCGGCATTGCAAAAACTACACACCCACATATGCTCATTGAAAATGGTGGCACTCTTACATTTTCTCGGCAGTGGTACTGGTTATTCCTTACCCGCATGGGGTTGAGTAAAAGAAAGGGCACAAAGGCAGCCCGAAAAACACCTATTGACTTCCCAGACTTAAAGGCACAATTCTTGAAGCGAAGTGCAACAGCAGCAATGCAAGAACTTGTCCCAAAAGATCTTATTCTTAACCTAGATGAAACAGGTGTAAGCTTGATACCGTGCTCCCAGTGGACAATGGACAGTATCGGTAAGAAGCAAATTGAAGTGTCTGGTCTTGGTGACAAACGACAAGTCACTGTGGTGTTATGCGTTTCCCTGTCTGGTCATTACCTTCCTCCACAGGTAATTTACCAGGGGAAAACTGATCAATGCCACCCACATTTCTCATTCCCTGCTGATTGGTGCATTACCCATACTGAAAATCATTGGGCTAATTCTAACACCACTGTGCTATACACAAACCAAGTGATTGTCCCATACATCAATAAAGTAAAAGCACAAATGAATTTCCCTGATGAGCAGTGCACAGTACTGATTTTAGATCTGTTTAGAGGCCATACAACTGCAGATGTACTTGCAAACTTCGAGGCAAAGAACATCATTCCAATTTTCGTACCTGCATCTTGCACTGACCTATTACAACCTTTGGACATATCCATAAATAAAATATTTAAAGATTTGCTCAAAATACAATTCACTGACTGGTATACACAACAAATCTCTGACCAACTTCAGGTCGGGAGCAGCAGTTTGCAGATTAAGGTAGACCTGAGATCCGCAGCATTAAAGTCTTGTCACGCACAGTGGCTGGCGATAAGCATGGCTAGCTTGTATACATGAACTGATGAGTGTGTCCAGGCTTTCCAGCAGGCAGGCATACTGCAAGCACACAACTGCCTTGACAGTACAGTAAATATTATTTTGATGGTCTTTTGCAAACTACTGTAATTACTGTATTTAAAATGTACCTGTTAACCGCCACTCACTGACCTTTCTCCCTAACAGAACGCACAGGCTGACAACAAGGACACTGGGGAGATTCATGAGACCACTACCGTCACCGTCATGGAGAACTGAAGTAAACAAATCATACCTACACTTTTTGAACACACTTACAGTACTATTCAGAGACTAAACAATGTTTCATTTTGTTTTTTTTACAAACTGCTGTACCTGGTAACAACACTGACGATGACAGCAGCGATGGCGTCTGTTAATGACTCGGGACTCAAGACTATGGAAGTTACTGTAGCAATGTACCAGTATTAGAGTAGTAGACTTTGGGTGATTTAGGGTTTAGGTTTTAGGTGATTGTTTGTGTGGCAAGACAAATAAAAAACTAAAAATAAGCACTCGCTTCCATGTTGTTTTTGAATAGAGGTTCTTGTTGCCAAGTTACAACAGCACCCCATGGTTGCTTAGTGAATATCACTGAGTGCGGTAAACATAATGTCATGCATTAAAGGTACAGCGCAATAATAGCAATATTTTTTTTACAGTAATACTTTCAAGTTCTACAGTATATAATCAAATCAAAATTGGGGTTATGTATAGATCACCCTCGGTTTCCCCACAGAACGATGAGGCTGTCCTTAGCTTCTTGGATTCTCTATAGAGTCTACTGAAAGTATTATTCTTTTAGGTGACTTTAATCTGCCCGGCATTAATTGGATAAAGCAAGTAGCAGGGATGCCAAATGAGTTAAGATACCTGGATTCTTTCCTATTAGCTGGTCTGGAACAACATATAGAGAGTAGTACAAGGGAGGATAACACATTGGATCTGGTGTTAAGTAATTTGGGGGACTCAATTATACATTGTAGTGTATCCTCCCCACTTGGCTCAAGTGACCACTGTATGATTAGTTTTGAGCTTAAGGGAGTAAATACTAAGATATTTGGCTCAACTGAGGTTCTGAACTACAACAAGGCCAGCTTCAGTAAAATGAGTGAACTTTCGGAGTGGGGATGACACAAAGAGTTTGATAATAAAACACTAAATGATAATTGTGATATCTTCGAGAATAAAATCATCGGCTTGGTTAATAAGTACGTACCACTCAGGAAGAAATATAATAGATTGGGTAAAACTCCCTCATGGCTATTCCCAAGAATTAGAAGACTGATTAAAATGAAAAAAGAGCTTATAATAAAGCCAGGAAAAGTGGGTGTGCAAGAAACTGGGTGGTATATACAAAACTGTTTAAAGAAACTAAAAAAGCAGTTAATCAAGCAACTAGAAAATATAAGTTAAATCTGGTTACAAAAGTTAAGGATAATCATAAATCCTTCTTTACTTACATTAATAACAAGAAGGGTGGCAAAACTACTGTGGGGCCTATTAAGGATCAGGCTGGAGAGATAATTGATGACAACCAGGCTATGGCAGGACTTTTTAATACTTATTTTTGATCGTTTTTTAATGATAAAACTAAAGTTACTAGGGACCATCTGAATAATGCAGGCTATAGAATTACTCTGAATAGAGGGGATATTGAGGCCAGATTGATGCATCTGGACCCCAATAAATCTCTGGAACCAGATGGGATCCATCCTAGAGTCCTTAGGGAACTGGTTTGATGATTGGCAAACCCATAACAACACTATTCCAAACATCATTGAATAGAGGGGAGGAGGTGGTGGAGGTCTGGCGAAAGGCAAACATTGTTCCAATCCATAAAAGGGGGTCAAAACAAGAACTGAGTAACTACAGGCCTGTAAGCTTGACCACTGTCTTGGGGAAGATGTTGGAATTCATTATTAAGGACCAAATAGTGGAGCTCATGAACTTGGCAGGGGACTGTGACAATGCACAGCATGGTTTTAGGAAAGTCTTATCATGCCAAACAAATCTGGAATTCTATGAACATGTGAGCAGGGCACTGGATGATGGCACCCCTGTGGATGTAGTGTTTTTTGACTTTTCAAAAGCATTTGATAAGGGCCCCCATGGGGAATTAATAGACACCTTAATATAACACAATATACCTGGGTATATCACATGTTGGGTAAATACATGGTTGAGTGAAAGAAAGCAGAGGGTTTGTTTGAAGGGTGGATATTCAGACTGGTTAAATGTGGAAAGTGGAGTTCCCCAGGGATCAGTACTGTGGCCTTGTTTGTTTAACATATATATATATATATATATATATATATATATATATATATATTTATACAATAGGGGTGAGGTGATGCACAGTGAAATAAAACTGTGTATTCTCACCCCCATTGAATAAACGATTCCTGACATATGCACAGTGGCATTCCCTTACAAATATACAAACAATGCATATGTCACACTGCTAATACAAAGTACTTCCAGACATCAGCAAGCAGTACAGGTTCCTTCCTAATACAAGAACGTGTGGCCAATTAATTACAGACTAATGAGATTCAGCTGACTAGTAGCACGAGGGAGTAGAGTGCATTTGTGCTATCAGTTTCACTTCAGCATCTCGCACATCCAAGCAGGATCATTGTGTCTAAACCACAGCGCTAAAACCATTAACCGGAATCTAAATGTTTTCTAAGCTGTCAACGGCAAACAGTAACATTTCACTTGGGAAAACCGCGGAGCACCCGAGCAACAATAAATTATCTCTGAAACGGAAAAAAATATTATGAATATTCCTGAAGAGGTCATCCTTAGCTGTACTCAATTCGAACAAGATGCAGAGCCATTATTGGACCCAAACAAGCGCACAGACGGCAATATTGATACCAAACATCCAGCTGACGGCATTATGACTACTAGTGCAATGGACACCGCAGAAATTGAACACTTTATCAAAAGTACCCGAAACGAAAACACCACCTGCAAAACGAGTGCAGATGTCAATGCCTTACAAAAATTCCTGAAGGACACCCAGCACATTGAGACACCCATTCAGCATATACCTCTTCAAGACCTTGACAAAATACTATGCCATTACTTCATCACTTCCAAACGACAAGACGGCACAGACTACGAGCCTCTAACACTGCGATCCAGATTCCAAAGTGTAGAGAGGTATCTCAAGGATTACAATTACCCAGAATCTATTAGTACTTCTAATACATTTTTAAAAAACAGACAAGTATTAGTATCCAAACAAAAGCTGCTGAAGGAGATAGTGAAAGGCAATCGACCTCAAGCTGCAGATGAGTTAACAGATAACATAATTGACCAACTCTGTGCACAGAAACAACTGGGACATGATGGCCCTCAAGCCCTTCTAAACACTATGTGGCTTACTGTCACCTTGTATTTTGGCATTAGAGGAAACACAGAAACACGAAACCTAAAATGGGGAGAAGTCCAACTTAAAAAAGATGAACAGAACAATCAATACTTGGAATATACAAAGGAGAGACAAACCAAAACAAGAAGTGGGATTAATCCTAAAGACACCAGAGCAGTGAAACCTAGAGCATATGAAACAAAAGATAGCAACAAATGCCCTGTACTGAATTACAAACTGTACCGTCACAAACGACCAGACAAAGCAAACCACCCAGATGCACCTTTTTTTTTAGCTATAAATTATACACCAACAGCACAATATCCTACTGGTTGGTACAAAAATCAGCCACTTGGTATAAATTCACTGAGCAAAATAGTGAAAATACGGTCGACAAAGCCAACATCTGCACTGACAAATGCCTGATGAACCATTCAATCCAAAGCATTTAGTACAAAAATTTATAGATTCAACTGTCCCCAATGATATAATCCAAGTTTCTGGGCACAAGAAATTACAGTCTCTCAATGATTACTCAAAATTAAATGAGGAGAAACATCAGCAGATTTCCACATACTCAGCTCAACAGATGCTGATCCTGGAACATCAAAAGCTGTACTCCTGCAGAACCTGAAAAAGAATGCACATAACCTGGCCAGACATAATGTCTGCATGCTTTAACAATCCTACCATTAATGCTACAAATATAACCTTCAATATTGTTCAAGGTAGACTAAACTGTAAATGTTGCACACTATTAATAAACGTTTGAAGCACAGCATAATCCATTAGTAACACTTCTGCTTTCTTCCCACAGGTCACAAGTATGAGAGCCACTGCAGAAAAAGAGTAAGAGTACTCGAGTCTGACACAGATTCTGAATAAACTAGCTACTGAGCGATTGCTGCGATCATCTCACATGTTTTGTTGACTTACCTAAAGAGAAGCACCTTCCGAAAGTCTCCGCGAAGTGCAGCAAAGTAAAAATGATGCATCATTTAATTATAACACTGTTCGGGAAACGAACCCGGACGAAAGTAAACATAAGCACTACATACCATTTAAATAAATAAAGAAAATATTGTACGGCCAAAAAATATAAAAAATATTTCTCCAACAGTGGCAAAACAAAGCAATAAAGTTTCCATACCGACCCATATCCACCAAACTTGCACACACTTACGACCTTGCTAATTGATGCACCTACATATTCCCGCCCACGCATGCAGCACAACCAATCACAGCACACACAACGTAGCAACAACCAATCATTACATAACACGCAAATAGCCATTCATACAGCAATTCCATAACTACTGACCAATGACATTTCAATATCCCACATGTAAACCAATAGAACAAGACTCGTTATAACAGCCAACCACTGCACAGACCACAGAACCTAACCAATCAACCGCCATATCAGAACTACCAATGAGCAGGGCAAAGCACACAAGACACAGCAAGAGAAACGAACAACTGCACCACAAAATCACCGCAAGTAAATCATTTCTCACAGTTTTATTTCAATGTGTATCACCTCACCACTACTGTATAAATCGCATACATGATGATCAGGAGTGTGATATGGAAAATATTCCCACTCCTGCATCGTGAGGCATAGATATCTCACTCGTGCCTTCAGCACTCATGAGATATCTATGCCGCACTCTGCAGGAGTGGGAATATTTTCCATATCACACTCCTGATCATTATGTATCCCCTATATATATACACACTCACTGACTGGTGGAGGGGAAGTTTAGGAGACCAAATTTGCAGATGATACCAGGATTGGTACGAGCATTAAAAATAGTGGGGATGCTCAGAAGCTACAGGATGCTTTAACTAGGATGGAAAACTGGGCTAGGGATTATAAGTTGTCCTTTAACAATAACAAATGTGCAGTTATGCATTTTGGGAAAAATAACAACAAAATGGATTATGTTCTAATGGACATAAGTTGGGAAAGGACACCGAAGAAAGAGATCTGGGCATTAAAGTGACTAAAGATTTCAAGTTCCATCAGCACTGTAGCCAAATGATAAGGACTGCTAGTGGTATACTAAACAATATCAAGAAACATTTTAAAAGTAGGAATAGGGAGGTGATTGTGCCTCTTTACAGTTTGCTGGTGAGGCCGCATTTGGAGTACTGTGCCCAGTTTTGGTCACCTGGGTTTAGGACAGATGTCAAGAGATTGGAAAGGGTTCAAAGAAGGGCAACAAGGTTGGAGGCTGATGTTAGGGACAGAGACTATGAGGTCAGACTGGAGGACCTGGGGATGTACACACTGGAGTATAGGCGACCGAGAGGAGACCTGTGTATGGTGCATAGATCACTCAAAGACACCAGTTTAAGGGGGAAACTGGGACTTACACTTAGGGATCAGCATTATAACACTAGGATGCAAACACTGCAGTTGAAGGGGCAACATTTTAATACAAAAAGAAAACAGTGGTTTAGTGTTAGGGTAATTCCAGTGTGGAACAACTTGCCTGAAGAGGTGGTTGAAAGTAAGAACATGCTAGAGTTCAAGAGGGAATTGGATAAATACTGTGTAGCAAACAAAATCAAGAGTTACTATAACTAGGGCATCTGTGAGCACAATGGACTAAAAATCTTCTCTGCTCAGATATTACCTATGAAACCTATGAATATACATATATATATATATATATATTAGTGGTACAGTAGTGCCACTATAGTTAGGGTTGAGTACCCCATTTAAGGTTAAAGTGCGAAATTTTGCAGCTTAATAACTTTGCCACCATATGACAGATTTGCTTGCATGGAGCAGTATCATAGATCTCTGGATCTGCCAAGTTTCGTAACGGTCGGATATATGGCTGCAGATCTATAAAGCGCTGTAGAAAGTCGTATTTATGCTTTTTTGTGCATTCTTTGCTCATGCCTACTGGTCGCATGGTTTGAGCAACCAGTCCAAAAACTTCAGGGAACATGCGGCCAGGGACCTGATGTGCCTTTCGAAGATTTTGTTAAAAAAGATTAAATGGTTCAAAAGTTATGCAAAAAAAAGTTTCACATTATAGTCAATGGGAAAAGTTAACAAAAAGTTTGACAGTGTCGCAAATGCAGTTTTTAATTTCGCAGTTGGCTCCTGTAGTGTCGCAAATCTGCCATTTTGTTTTCAGTTGCTGGTCATAGAAATGCTTGACATTTCAAATTGGGACCCTCTAGAGACACAATTCTTTTTGCGTTCACCTAGTCGAGCCCTGAGGATGTTAGCCATGTCTTTTTTGGGGGTTAAACACCCCAGAAATATGTTTAAAAAATTTTTGTAAACAGTAGTGTCGCAAAGTAGAGTCGCACATGCGACACTTTCGTGATTTATTTTCTGAAAGTGTTGTGATTTGCGACACTACTTTGCAACACTATGCCCAAAAGAATAGGAAATCTTTGCCACCCTGCTGCAAAAGAATGGTTTGGTCTTTTGGGCTGAAATTTGGAAGGAAGACAGCCAAGATCCCACAGATGTGCCCTTTTCTGGTTTGGTGACACAATATTACAGGGATGCAAAGTTATGGTACTTCAAAATTGATGATTTTTCCCATAGGATAACATTACGGTGTCTGCTGTGCCTTTCAGGGCCTGTATCTCGGAAACACTTCGAGAGACGGACGTTTCATCAGAAAAATGCTTAGGGGGCTAAGTGCAAAACTAGCCAGGAAAGTCATAAATTATATGAAATTTAAATTTGTTTTCTATGTCATATGGTTCCTGAGATATAAGCAATTTAGCATTCCAAGGGTGGGATATTCAGAGCAGTTGCGCCATGCACAATATGGATGTGCCCGCGCAAGAGCAGACATGCACCAAAATGCGATATTTAGCAGCATCAGATGCACAGTACAAAACCCAATGCACCATAGTGCAACGGTAATGAATGCATGCTCAAGTGCAGGGGGCGTAACCAGGAATAATGTGTGCAGTGCAATATTCAACAGCAGGTGACGTGCACAATAGTGGAGCTAGCGGAAGTTGTGTGATAGTAGATATGAGCGAATACAAAAGGGAGCAAGTGAGGGGAGGATGATTGCACTAGAGAGGAGCCATAGCGGGGGGGAATGTGGAGACAGAATGGCAGGGAGCCAGGCAAAGAAGCAGGCAGTCAGGTGCGGCCAAGAGGTGGACGGGGGGCCACTGGAGGCATGTGTGAGTGTGTGTGTGTGAGTGTGCATGTGTGCGTGAGGGTCTGAGTGTTTCACAGAGGTAGGAGAGCAGTGGGGCAGAGGCAGGGCATGCAGTGGTGTAGTGCCAGGGGTGTACCCAGTGCAGGGACAGTACCAGCAGCACACAGCTGGGGGGGCACCAGGTAATCAGCCGCCCGGGGGGGACACCAACCAGACACATGGCCAGTTCCACCTTCCAGATGAAGGTGGTAATGAGGGGTGTGAGGAGGCAGGCAGCAGGGAGGCGCAGCCATGGAAGGGCCCATCGGCGATATGCCCAGAACAGACTGTACCGTGCCCATGTCAGCTTCGAGCTGTACAGTGACATTGAGGTCATGGGCCGGTACCACCTGAACCGGGACATCCTGAGGCGGCTCTGTGAGCTGTGCAGTGAGGAGATGCAGGCACCCACATGATGGAGCCATGCTCTGTCCGTGGAGACAAAGACCACAGCTGTCATGTGCCTGCTCTCCACGGGCACCTTACAGAGACCAACAGGGGACACAGCAGGCATAACCCCGTTGGCTGTGTCACACCTACTCACACAATTCCTCAGTGCACTGCTGCCACATGCTGTGGAGTACATCTATTTCCCCAGCACACAGGCGGAAAGCACAGCAAACATGCAGGAGTTCCACAGGGTAGCACGGTTGCCTGTCATGCTCGGGGCCATCGACTGCACCCATGTTGTCATCTGCATGCCACCTGGCCTGGAGGGGGCGGCATATATGAACTGCAAGGGATACCCGAGTGTCAACTGCCAGGTGGTGTGCGATGCCAGGGGTGTATAATCAATGTCTGTTCCACGCACCCTTGGGGAGCACAAGATGCCTTCATCTGGCACCAGTCTGCACTGTGCCATAGGTTCGATAGTGGGGACATCCCCATTGGCCATCTGGTAGGTGAGTATGCAGTGCACACCGGATGATGGGTGCAGATGGGGGTGTGTGTGGGGCAAGGGCAGGGGTGCCATGGGGATCAGCCTCAAAAGCCAGTGGCACAGTGTCACAGACCACCATGCTAATGATACCTCTCTACACACAGGTGACAGCGGGTACCCAGTGTGGCTCTGGCTGCTCACACCATACTGGCGCCCCTCGACCCCAGTGCAGCAACAGTACAATGAGGCACACGCCACAACATGGAATATCATTGAGTGGGTGTTTGGGCTGCTGAAGGCACGATTCCATTGCCTGCACACTTCTGGCAGTGCCCTACAGTACAGCCCCTCAAAGGCCTGCAGGCTATTCCTGGCCTGCTGTATCCTGTACAACATGGCCACTGACTGTAGGATAGCTGCTGAGGTCGGGGAGCAGGACAGCGGTGGGAACGAAGAGAATGCCGGTCCAGCTGGTGTTGGGCAGCCACCCCCTGGGCGAAGGGAACCCCAGCTGACCCAGATGGCCAAGCAGCACCAGGACACCATTGCAGAGGAGCACTATGGACCACACAGGTAGGTTAACAGGGCCATGAGCAAGCACCAGGGGCATCGGCACAGCTGACAGACAAGCAGGGTCAGACACCAGGGCAGGTCCGCGGCAGTGCTGCGGGAATGGGCGGGGGGCTGCACACAAAGGCAGAGAACAGCAGGACTGCACATGGCATGCACACACAGGCACAAACCCAAACCCATGCCCACAGGGCCAAATGCACACCCACCCCCATAGGTCACCCCACACTCACACAGGGCCCAACACAACTATGCCCAGTGGCAGGCACTGTGCGTGTCTCAGATGCTGAGCACCACTGCACAGTGGTGGACAGCGCTATGCTGGCATCATCATTCACATGCCACAGTGGCCAACATCCAGACAGGTATGCACAGGGACCATGTGAGTGCAGGACAAGGCACCACACCCATGAGATGAACACGGAATACCACAGTGCACACTGGGCAGCGGCAGACAGCGGTCGTGGGGGGAAGGGGCAGTCATACTGCACAGTAGCACCGCCACCAAGGATGCGTGGGCATCCCCACCAAGACCTGCCAGCTGTAACAGGCTGACCAGTGGCCTCATGAGGTAGTATCGATGGTCCCCCAGGGGTGATGCTGCGTGAACATGTCCATATCCATGCAGGTGTCTGCAGGCCACCAAACACGCCTGCACCAGGCATGCTTGGTATGCCCACAGCTGAACCTGGTGTCAACATGGCAGGGGTCGCCCAACACCGAGAACCGGGGTGGGCATTGCACTCTGCATGGTGTGTAGTGGCCGTGCACACAGCCGGTCGACCAGTGTAGCCATGACAGTCACTGTCACAGTGGCGTGCCTGTCGATGGCTGCGGTCACATCCACCCGCTGTTGAGCCAACTCTGCCAGGAGCAGGGCATGTTCCCTGCTACGCCACTCCTCTGCCTGGCGCAGCTCTGCATGGAGTGCATCCACCGCTACCATGAGCCATACCTGCTGATCCACAGATGCCTGGAGAATATGGCTGTGGGCATCCAAGGGGTCGTCTGCATGGCCAACACGCTGACCCCCGTGTTGTTCCTCACCCTGTGGCACAGTGCCCCGTGGCAGTGGACACTGCACAGCGCTGCCTTCTTGGGGTACATCCTCACACGGTGCACTGTTGCCACCCCCTGCCCCATCCCACCATCAACACTGTCCAGCTGCTGCCACTGCCCCTCTGGCTGCTGAGCACCAGGCACCACCAGCGTGGCTGCATCAGCGCCACCAACCCCACTTCTGCTGCTGCACAGCAGTACTGCCCCACTGGATGCTGCAGACATGGCAGGGACAAGGTCTGTTGGGCAGGCAACCATGCCAGTGCTGCCCGCACTGCTGCCTAGGCAAATGCCAGTCATGGGATCCCCCTGTGACCCACCAACATTACTGTCCAGGACGAGCGACACATCATCATCAGTACTGGAGTTGGCCCTGTTCTGTGTCTCAACACACAGGACACCATGACTGGCATCCCACTGGAACACAGCCAGGGCCTCATCCACAGCCGCACCACAGGCATCAGTCCGGACAGCTGTGCAGGGCTACAGGTGGTTGATCCCTTGGACACCTGTGGAGGTGGATGGGTGCTCCACCAGTTCCAGGGCAGCCCCCTTGGTGGACACACCCACCACCGCTGCCCCATGCAGATACGCAGGAGCTGTAAAGAAACGCAATACTGTTAGTGCTTCCGCCTGGCCTTGGACCCCGCCCCCCCCACCACCCACACACTGCCAGCATCGGTCCTACCATGTAGTGATGGGCTGCCACCCATCTGGAAGCCTCCACCGGGCACACCCTCAATGGCACAATGCACATGTTGCCGGCCACCTGCTCCTCCAGTGGCATCAGCCAAGGCATGTCCTGCTGGCCACCACCAGTGACTGTACGCACTGCCCTGATGGCAGCCACCTTGTCCTTTATCCTCCTCCTGTCCGTGCCAACCTTCTTCTTGCACTCCTGCATGGAATGCTGGTGACTGCCCTGCTGGTTGACCACACATGCCACCTCACCCCACGCCACTGCATGGGTCTGTGGTGTGCCTTTCTGTCCACTGAGGAGTGGCTCCCTGTTGAGGTAGGCCTTGAACAGGGCATCCAATTCTGCCCTGGTGAAGTTGGGACTCCGCTTCCGCACCCTCCCCTGCTCCTCATCCTCCTCACGTTCGGTCGTGCTTGTACCTGGGGAGATGGACAGGTGTTACCATGGACTGTGCAATCCCATACAGCCCACCCAGACCATTGTCCCCACATCTCCACAGCATGGCATGTACAACCAAAGGCTGCAATACTGATCCATGGCCTGTGCATTTCCATGACGCTTTTATAGCACATTGCATGCAAATGAGGGTATGTGCAACTGTAATGGGATGCAAATGCAGCAGATGCACTGCGGAACGTATCAGGAGCTGATTTGCATAACCTGGCTGAATATCACCATGCTGCACCTTGTACAATGGTGTTGTGCATGCTCAGCTCGTGGTACACCACTGTGACATGCGCAATCGGACCCACGCCACACATGCGCATGGTGCTGACATGTACGCGAGGGGTGCAGCATACGCACATAGTGCGGGAGGCCGTACAGCACAGAGCCACTACTGTGCCTGTGGCGCTTGTGCGCCGTACGTCCTACATGGCACACGTGACATAATGCGGATGGCACAGTGCCATTATGCCCCATATTGTGCCACTGCACCATGGGTGCCATGGCACCCTGTGTGGTAGGCCACTGCATGGTATCACACACATGCACCCTACCGCGCACCATACAGGGGCCTCCCAATAGCACAGTGGCACTTTGTGCGTGGCCAGACCCTTGACCCTGCAGCTGCCCTTTGCCCTCTAGATGCCATGCAGCTGCATGGCTGCCACCTATTGTGCAGTACGGTGCCAGCGCGATTGTGACTGGCAGCACAGCACCATGCTGCCTCAGCACATGGGACACATGCGCTACCAGGCACCATTTTGCACTGTGGACAGCCTGGATCATGCCACACCAGAGCCCCTGTGTGTAGTGCCATTGAGCTGGCCAACCTGGTGGCCCTTGTTGAGCCACATGCTGGTGCCCTGTTTGGGCAGGTGTCCCTCCAGATGCCCCGCACCATGGAGTGGCAGGAGGTAGCTGATAGGCTAGAAGAGGCCACTAGGAGCCATCACACCAGGGAACAGTGTCGCCACCACTATGGTGACCTCCAGCAGCGTGATCCTGACCACCTCAGGCACCTGCAGGCACATGCTCAGCAGGGAGCAGTGTCATAGCCAGGTAGGTGCTCTATGACCACCACTAGCCATCTCTGACTGTCCTCATGGAACAGGGGTCGGCAGGCCAGACCACTGGGGGGGGAAGCACCTGTGTTGTCGGGTGTGGGGGAGCATCATGTCCACCCTACACCACCGCAACACAGACAGGCTGTGCGGACCGACACCCAGGGGGGTGGAGCCTATGGGTCAAATGTGTACTGATGTGACTCTCTCCATGTTTCCCCCTAGGCCCAGAGGAACGCCATAGGGCATGGTTAGCCAGGGAGCAGCAGGACTAGGACCATGCCGGGAGAGTAGCCATGTGGGAAGGCCAAAGTGGTGGTGCTGTGGGTCAGCAGCGCCCTGCAGACCAGAATGCAGGTGAGTACTGTGTTTCCTTATACATCTGTGCAGGGTGGGTTGCAGGGGTGGTGGTGTGACATGGCCCCTCCAGCTGTGCACTTCCCATGGTGCCCTCTGCACCGTCCTCTGGGCCTGCACATGTGGGTGGGTGTCGCAGGTGAGCTGTGGGTGCACTCAGTGCCTGGCTGTGCCACTGCCATCCCACTGCATTGCCATGATGCCGGATGGCCAGGATGGTGCTGTGCAGTGCATGGGCAGAGAAGGTGTGCAGCAGTTTACATGGCTACGGTTGCCCGGGTGGGCAGCTCATGTGGGTGCACTCACTGAGGTTGGTCACATGACATCCCAGGAGCGCTGGTCACTGATGCACACCGTGCATGTTGGGTGGGCTGCGTTAGTCAGGGCAGTCACTCATACTGCTTCTGCTCCCTTGTCCTAGGTGGCCGTCATTGAGAGGTTATGGAGCAGACCCTCTGGGAGATCCTAGAAGTTACCCAGTGACACTGGAGCTGCTAGAAAGGATGGACAGGGGGGACAGGCGGCGGCACCACAGACACCACAGGGTGGCAGGAGAGGACTGGGGCTTCCAGTAGAGCCTAAGCATGTGAAGGCACTCAATCCCTCCCTGGAGTGTACCCCACTCCCCCGTGTCCCCCACCTTTACCTTAACCATTGTCCCTGCCCTTCCCTCCCTCCCTCCCTCCCCCCTTGTAGCATCCCCACCCATCCCCTCTGTTGTACATATCTGTATACAGGTTTGATTCTGTTGTTGCTATTGTTGTTCTGTTTTAATACATTTGTTTATAGCTACATCCATGTCGGTCTCTGATTTGCAGTGAATGCATGGTGCCTTGCTGCAGTGGTGTGCATGGCTACTGTGGGGTGGGGCTGGCTTGGGCATGGGTGTCCCTGGCAGGGCTCTTCCACTGGTGTGGGTGGTGGCCATGGGCTCTTTCTGGGGCATGTGTGGTGTGCCCTGTGCACCATTCACCTGTGTGCAGCAGGCTGTGGTGCATGTGCTGGATCCCATCTGCCCCAGTCTGTGTGTGCTTTGCTTGTGTGGCTGTGGCCATTGGTACTACACTGCCACCATGCACGGCTATGGTATCCATGGTCATGTGTCCCCCACCACTGCATGCTCGGCTGATGGACTGCCTACAGGGGCAGCACATACCTGTCACCTTGCAGGCATGGCGCCCTTGCTGCTGACATTCCAGCCCCTGGACTATCGCACGTCTGTCCCTGTTGCCACTGTGAGTGGTGCTATTGGTTGCTCCCTCCATGCAATCCATGGGTAACCCGTGAAGTGGGTGTATGAGGAAGAGTGCCGTTCATTACAGCAACACCTTCCTCATGCAATCCCACTCGGCGACTGTTTAGGTAGGCGACGGATGAGGGGTGGGCGAACTAGGTGACAGGATGTTGCTATACGTATGTGCACAGGATGGTGGGAGTGTGCACAGCGAGTGTGGGCTGGGAGGGGGTGGAGAGGCTGTAGGGGGAGGCACTGCAATTGTCGGTCGAGCTGCATCGTGGCGTCAGGTATTGGGCAATGGCTGGGGTGGCTGAGGTACTGGTTTCCGATCCGGGTACTGGTACGATTTTTATTGCGCCCGGACCAAACCTTTTATTTTACTACTTTCACCCCCAACATGCACCCCCTGGGTTGAGAATCCTCAAGTAGGGGTGTGAAGTGAAAGCCCCTGTGAGGGGGGTTGGGGGCACAGCGCCTGCACAGAAAGTAGTAAATACATCCTGGCACCATTGTGCTGGTGCGCCAGGGTTGTCAGAGCGCCGAAAATGTGTTCAGCACTCTGACTGAGCGATAATGCCGATCACCTTTAGGCGTTCACCATTATCACATACTGTAGACCCCAATCCATGGTGACTGGGGCAGTGCCTGTGGTCTGGTGGCTGTCACATGGGGTTTTGCTGCATGTGGGTGGTGGCCTGGTCACAGGCCCCTGCACCTGCCATCGGGGTGGCCAGGAACATGGGGCAACTGCCACATTTCAGGCTCACCAGCACCCTGGGGGTGGGCTGGCCTCAGGTTACATGGCACCATGGGCCTCGCGATGGCAGGGCCTGTCACACTGCTTTGTGTGGCTGTTTGCAGGTGCACCCATGTGACTAAGCGGGGGGACATTGTGTGTACCCTGTGTTGCTCCTGTGTGGCGCAGGCCGCCATGCACCATGGGAGGCTGCTGTGTTGCCTGGTGGGGCCGGTGCTGTGGCAGGGTGGGTGCATGGGTGGTGGACCTTGCTCTGGCCCTGTGTTTGTGGTACCTTCATGCTTGTGCTAGCATCCAGGGTGGCCCTTGTCACATGCCGGGTGCCTCAAGTACTGGTGCCAGGTCACTCACCTTGATGTACCTCCATGTGGGGCCATGCTGGTGGGCCTTGTGTGGGTTGTGGTGTCATTGGTGGACGGTGTCACTGCCTGAGTTGGGTGGTCACGGTGGGGTTGTGGTAGTTGTGCATTGCACTCCAGGGTGACTGGTTGCCTTGGCACAGTGGTGCCGGACTGCCTTCAGTGCCTTGCGCTGTTTGGTTCTGCTTCTGGGCTAGGTGTCTCAGGCACTCTGTACTGGGGTGGGGCAGCAATAGTGTGCTGCCGTGGCATGGGTGGGGCTTGGCCATCATTGGCTCCTGGTCCCTGTTGGCTGGTGGATGGTGCAGGGGCACCGTGCCCAGCAGGTGGGGACTACTGGGTCACATCTGCCGGTGGTTCAGCACTGGCGTTCGAGGGTCAGTGGTCCATCCTGCACCCATCTGGTTGTGCTGCTCATGGGGGCCTTGCCCTGGTCGGGGGGACTAAGGGTTGGGGGGATGGTCTGTCTGTACTGGTGCATGCTCCTCAGCACATGGCGCATCCATGGCTGCTGCTCACCTTCTTTCTGTCTTTGTCCATGCGCATCCCTAGGGGTGCTATTGCGCATTGTCCCTGCTCCATGGCGCATCGGGTGTGATATTCAGCCATGTTGTGCAGGCACACCTTGTCCTTCGCATGGTTTGAATATCACGCCCGTTGCACAATGGCACACTGGACATGCGCCTGCTCCCTCTATTGCACATCTTTCTCATGCAGTTTGAATATCCCACCCCAAGTGTTCATTTTCTGCTCTGAGGCCCATTAATATGCATACATTCTTTGTATTCACTGTGTTTCTCTATACAGCTTTTGGGGAAAAAAAGGCTGTGCATTTTTGTTACTGTTACAGTTAGCGTTTCCACTTGTGTTTCCATTACCGTTTGTGTTAGCGTTCACGTCTACGCCACCATGTGCGTTACCCTTTGCGTTTTCATTTGCACTTGCATTTGCATTACTGTTAGCATTTGCATTTCCATTACTATTTTTGTTTGTGTTTCCTTTTACATCACTGTGTGTATTTCCATTTGTGTTTGCGTACGCGCTTCCGTTTGTGCTTCCGTTTCTGTTTGTGTTTCCTTTGGCATCATCGTTGCTGTTACTGTAAGTGTCTGCATTTCCAATCGCATTACCATGACCATGTGCATTACAGTTTGCGTTTCCGTACACACTTGCATTTGCATTTCTGTTGTCACTAACATTTGCGCTTGCGTTTCTATTACCATATGCGTTATCATTTACATTTGCATCACCAAGTGCATTAGCGTTTGCACTTGAGTTTGCGTTGCCGTTACTTCACCATTTATGGTGCACATTCTCATAAATAAGTGAAATTCATGGCAAAAAACTCTGTTTAATGCATCAGTTGGGGTTGTTCCACAGTGACAAAAGTGAGGAAATTCGATGTTAGGGTTCTCACCCCCCTTGCACCCCAACCCACCCCGACTGACAGGCATCGGGGTGTGCGTTGGGGTCGTCGGTCCTAACTCTAACTAATGCATTAAACTGAGTTTTTGCCATGAATATATATATACACACATATATACATATGTGTGTGTATATGTACACATATATATATATATATATATATATACACACACACATATATGAAGACTTTTCATGGGAGCTCTATGACTGGCAGCAGGCCTACACAGAAGCACGTAACATTATGCACCGTACTGGGGTACAATTTTCCCTTCACTTCCCAACCACCTCTCTAATTCTCCAAGCCAGATGCTCTCATGGATTTCTTACATCGAACTTGGCTGCATGAAATGAGAGCTCCTAGACTCTCTGCTATCAAGCTGTCTCACCCTGTATCAGATGCCATGGACACAAGGGAAGCCACACACCGTGACACCACTGCTGAACAGTAAACTACTATGAATGACACTTGGTCCCTTCCTCCCAGTAGTTACAAAAGGCACCAGAACCATAAACATGGAAAATGCAACCATCCTTCAGAAAGACCCTGCTCCAGAAGTCCAGGTGGGGAACTAGGCTATGCAACACCCTCGGAGGACATGGGGGTCCTTCTACTCGACTAATCAATATACAGCACTTCAACCTGCTGCACAGGAGCCCCAGAACCTTGGACCCTCTCTCCCTGAGGATACCAGAGAGGAGGTACAGCTATTCATAGCCCACAACCTATCTCTTGGGCTGCCATAGTAGTGGACAATGACACAAGCCTAATCACTGGATCCTCCACCTCACCACCCTTCCGAGCTGCAGTGTTCACTTGGTACTCAGTTGAACAACTATTCTCCTTTGTCTACCAATGATGCGGAAGCAGATCAAGGCTGACCTCAACTTCAGATAAGTGGTGTTCTTTCTTTGTGGAGGGAAGGGGGATTGGAGTTAGATGGTTGAGGGGGACTACCTACTCTGGTGATGTATTTGTGGTACACCCCTCCTGGAAACGCTGTTTAGGGGTTAGATGCTAGGGTACTGCCTGCCCCCCCCAGATGCCCCAGTGAGCACCTGATATGGGACCTATCTTCCCACTCCACTCCTTCATGCCAACTATTGGAACTTAGTTTCCAGCCTGTTATCCACATTGTTTCTTTCCCAGGCCACATGGAAGTCGATGTATATCTATACACTAACTTATTCTGTGCATAGACTTGTTTTTCAGACACAATGTCCATGATATCCTGCTCGAATGAGGTTCACCCACTTATTCCTTCACCTATCCTGGACGCTATGCTGCTGCATGTGGGGGGGGGGGCACTACAGCCATTACAACGTCATCAAGCAAGCTATAATGAGAGACACCTGCTAACTTTTCTCTTCTGTTCTCACCACAGTGAGGCTTTGGTTGTCCTACATGGATGAACACAAATTATGTTTGGGATTTTCTTTGGTTTACTTCTTTCAATGCAGCTCTACTGTTTGAATGCCTAATGTAGTTATGAAGACGTAAAGCTTCTGATTTCAATGTTATACACTTTCCTCTCCATGTTAATCAGTGTTTAATCCAGGTTCCCTCTCCCTCTAGGGATCGCCTTTATATAAATCGTTTGGCTTATGGGTCACACCTTGCCCCTTCCTCATTACTCATACCCTGGCCTTCCATTTTACTGAAGGGGAAGGGAATCAGAAGATTTGCAGGGCTGTACTTGGTCTGGGGGCATACATATCCATAATCCATTTCACTTAAGGTTTTATTAAGCCCTCCTGAGTTAAACCCCTTTTTGGCCTCTTCCTAAGACCAAGAACACTGATTTTGTATGATAAAATGTGCCATGACAAGATCTGCTGGTTGTTTTAGTGCCCTTTTCACCTTAGCAGCATCGTCTCTATTTACCTGGAGTGTACTTACCGTATTTGCTGTCAACCTGGAGGGTCAGTGGATGGATTTTGCACTATCTTTTTTACTTATGGTTTAGTATGCCACCTTTACAAATCCATGCCCATCTGACAGGTTGGTTTGCTATACTCATGCACTCCAGAGCATTACTGTGGGCCTTACACAGCTGGTTGCTTTTGGCCCTGAGCCCTTTTTTGCTCCTACTTGAATTATGTTTTCTTATATGTCTATAGTTCAGTGTTTTGGTCTGTTAGTGTTAGCCCAAACAGTTACAGAGATATGTATGTATGCTCGCTATATTATACACCTTACATGAATGTCAGGTACGAACTTCTCACTCCACCACTTGGCACTTCCGTTCCGTATACCCCACTTTTACTATACATGGGACTTAGGCTGGTTTTAGCTTCTTGTAGATTGGTCTATACCTTTCAGGTAATTAAACCTTTTTGCCCGCGATCATGGGTGAGATTACCTGCCATACTTGGAATGTTGGGGGACTTAACACCCCGGTGAAACAGAAACAAATACTATCTCACCTGAAGAATCTTAAGTCACATTTATCCTTTCTACAAGAAATTAAACTAACCCCAGATGATCATGCTTAATTGGCTAGAGACTGGGTAGGGCAAGAGTTTCATGCTTCCACCCCGACCCACAAGCAAGGGGTAGCAAGTCTTGCACATAAAACCCTTCAAAGGACCCCCACTTTAACAGTTAGTGATCCCCAAGATAGTTGTTTTTTTGTTCTGATGAACACTCCAGCAGGGCCCATTCTATTTGGGTAATATTTATGTACCCAATGAAAATTATCCTGTCTTTTTTCATACCATCAAACATGAAACAGAGCAAATAACATCTGTAGCCACTCCTATACTCCTGGGTGATTTTAATCTCATGCTAGTACCCCTACTCAATAGAAGCTCTAAGGGCACTGAACCTCATCCCTGAGGAGTACATGCTATTCCTCTATACCAATACAAGATTTAGGCCTAGTGGACATCTAGAGGACCTTTCACCCCTGTGACCAAGACTATTCCTATTACTCTCCAGTCCATGGCTCCCATAGTCATTTCAAATTTTTGGTTGACCTCCCTCCATACTGTGCAGTCCTGTCTGGGGTCTACAATTCTTCCTATGGTCGAGTCTGACACTGTCCCAGTTCAACTTCATTTTTTATGGGGCTCTCCATCACTTATTTCTCCTACCTGGAGGTTAGACCTCCTCCTGCTAGGGGACCCAGAATTCATCCCGTGGGCACAGTATGAGGTCACTTTATTCTTTAAAGATATTCCTATAGCAGATACCTCAGCTGAAAATACTTGGGAGACCTTTAAAGCAACTATGAGGGGTAAATCACTGGTTATTCACCAGCAAGATGAAAAAAGAAGGAACAATATCTCCACAAATTGGAGATGGATTTGCAGGCAGCAGAAGTGCTGTTTAAATCACTCCCCCGCTCTGACCCACACTCCCCCTTAGGATGTACTATTATAGGGCTTTGCAGAAGGCTGAGATCTCTAGTCTTCATCTGAAACACAAGTATAAGGAAGAGAGAGAAAAAGGAGGAAAACTCCTGGCATATCACCTTAGGAAACAGCAATCTGAAAGATTTATAGTGGGTCTCATGGATTCTAATGGACAGATTCAAACTAAAACACAAGAGGTTAATAATACTGTATCATGAAATTTTTTTACGCTAAGCTCTACTCTACCTCTAGGTGCCTGAACCTTACAGCCATACAGGCATTCCTAAATTCTGTAAACCTCTGGATGCCTTACCTCTTGCCATGCCAGCAACCCATGTTCAGGAATGAGCATGGGATGCCGAGGGTCAGTCGAAGGTGGAGGGCTGAGTGAGGATTCAGCAGCCACTGGCAGATCTCCTTGCCCTGGTAGGGGAGGTCATCTCTCCCGGCCTTTGTCCACCAGCACGTGGAGGTGTGATGATGGTGCAGGCAGGGCTGGAGATGGACACTAGGCCAGGGGTGAGTGGAGTGGGGTCTTTCCAGGCCAAGGCGCACGTGTGCATCTCCACATGCACGTTGACTTTGTCTGAAGGTTTGGGGAAACAGGGAAGAAAATGAAAAAAAATCAAGAGCCATGGCTGAATGAAGCCTCCCACATCAGCTCCAGTGGTTCTGCCAGGCAGTAGAGGAAGTGCCCAAACAACTGTGGATGTCCGGTGTCAGATGGATGACACAAGAGGTCACCCACCATGGAGGATAAACAATGGATGGAAAAAAAAATTCTTTAGACCTACCTCACTTAACCCCACAACAAGCTACACTTCTAGATTCCCCTTGTCTGCAGCAGAGGTATCACAGGCTTTGCGTTCCCTAAATGGAGGTAAAGATCCTGGTGGAGACAGATTTCCTGCAGAATTTTTGTAGTCCTTGGGCCTGATTCTAGAAGCACCCATACGCATGTCGCAACTTGCGACATGCGAAGGGTGCAGTTGCGCCAAGGACCCTGTGCCCAATTCTAGAAGGGGCAGGCAGCTAAGTCCTGTGACTTATGACAATTCCACTGGTACGCCAAACAGAGAGCATACCTGAAGGGTTTGTCGCATGCCACAACCCTGGATGTCATAGGCGCAAGTGCCCCCCCATCCACCAAGACAAACATAAATGCCCCGCAGGGCTTGCTCATGCCCCCTCTAATGATTAGAAAGCTCAACAGGGCTTGCACATGTCCCCCATCCCCTGAAATGCTCAAAAAGCCATGTAGGGCTAGGTCATGACTCCCCTATCTCCAATCCCCTATATTTATGCAAAACCAAGAAGATACCATTATCCCTCATAGTCTAGTGGCCCCCACCCAGCAGTGCCCAACCACCCCATTCCCCTGACCCATTTCAAGTTTGCGACTGACACAGCCAAACTCTCACCACCATGGCCAGCTGCCGGCTGAGCTCTTCAATGAGCATGCACTGTTCAGAGTACATGCTCAGTGAAAGCTCATTCGCTGAGCTTGTACTACGAACAATACACCCTCATTAAAGTGCACTATCAGTGGCTGGCCATGGCAGTAAGGGGTGGGCTGTGCCAGAAACAGATGCGGAGGAGCAGGGTGGTCATGCACCATCAGGTGGGGGGCCACTAGACTAACAAGGATAATGGTATCTGTGTGGTTTCACATAAATATAGGGGATTGGGAATAGCAGGGCATTATCTAGCCCTGCAGGGCTTTTTCATCATTATTGGGAGGTTGGGAGCATGACCTAGCCCTGCCAGGTTTTTTCATCATTATTGGGGGGTCGGGGACATGACCTACCCTGCAGGGCTTTTTCATCATTATTGGGGGTAGGCAGCATAAGCAAGCCCTGCAGGGCTTTTTATTCATTAATGAGGGTTGGGGGCAAGAGCAAGAACTGCAGGGCTTTACAGCACTATTGGGGGGATAGTGGGGCACTACATGAACTGAGGGATGGCCAGGTGGCACATTGGCGCAACCCCTGGTGGCTGTAAAGTACACTTACACCAGCAAATAGGTGGTGTAACTGTACTTTGGTGGATGTCCTCTGGGGACTGTTTGAGAATAGTGCCCTGTGAGACTTGGTTGCTGCCCTTCCAGAATAGGGTACAATTGCTGCTATAAACCCCCTACTACCATGTCGCAGGGGGTTTAGGGCATAACTGGTGGAGTTTGTCCATTTTGGGGCAAGCAGACTGTAACATGTCGCAGGCTGCTTTGCAGAATACCATATATCGCAACTGCTGGCGTACTTGCTACTTACGCCATTTATTTTGGTGCAAGTCAAGTTATGTCAGGTGTAAGTTTTTGAGAATCAGGCCCCTTAACTTCTGTAATCTCCACTGTCCTGTGCTTAGTATAATTGGACAACCGACTTCGGGTATCTTCTCTCCTACCCTTAGGGAGGCAGTTATTACAGTGCTCCCCAAAAAAGGGGAAAGATCCCATGTTAGCCACCAGTTATAGATCCATCACCTAATTAATGTGGGCAGTAAGGTGTCTGCCAAAGTTCTAGCCAACAAACTTAACCCTTCTTCCACACCTCATACACCCTATTAAGTTGGCTTTGTACAAGGGAAGCATAGTGCGGACCATATCCACTCTTTACTGAACCTCATCCATGTTGCTAAGAACCTCCCTTTCCCAGCTGCCACTGTTGCTATAGATTTTGAGATGGCGTTTTGGTTCTCTTGAATGGGACTATCTGCAATTAGTCCTTGCACATTTGGGATTTAGAGACCAGTTTCAGTCTTGGATCCATTCCATTTACACACTTCAAATGGCCAGAGTCCTTGCTAACTCCCTGATGTCTGACCCCTTTCCATTAGAGAGAGGCACACAACAGGGATGTCCTCTGTCCGCACTACTCTTTGTTTTAGCAGTTGAACCCCTGGCTGTGACCACTAGACAACACACAGAGGTTCTTGGTATAACTATCAGCCAACAGCAATATTCCACACTTATGTATGCAGATGACCTGATGGTCCCCACAGCTGATATCAATCTGTCCCCCAGACCCCTTTTATGTGCCCTAAATCATTTCATGCAACACTTTGGCTTAAAAATGAGCCAATCTAAAACTGAAGTTCTACCATTAAACTCAATTTGCCAGCCCAGCCACGTAATGTCCTATGACCTGAGATGGGCACCAGCGAGTATCACGTACCATGGAATCAACGTTGCTCCTACCATCACTAAACTCTGGGATTTAAATATATAACCACTAAAAACTACCATAAAAATACAGTTTGAATTATGGAAACTGCTCTAGATCACTGTGGCTGGCAAAATTGCTGCCATTAAAATGGTCACCGCCCCTAAACTCTTTTACATGTTATCTCACCTGCCAATAGACCAAAAACTCAGCTGGTATGCCAAGTTGGATTCCACTATCAGTAATTTTATATGGAAAGATAAGAAGCCTAGGTACAGCCAGAACAAACTTCAAACTCATTGGTGGGAGGGTGGATGGCGTCTCCTGTGGTTTGAAGGTTATAAGTGGTTCTTTCAAGCAGCACAGACATTACAATGGTTTAAGCCACAAATGGCCAGTCCTCCTATAATGACTGTGTATGGAAATGATCAGGGTAAAGTAGAGTCCCTCCCATTACTTCTACATGCTACGCACCTCCTAAAGGATTTACCTCCCACCCTACTATTTGGCCCACAGTGAAATACTGGACCAGACTCCATAAGAAACTAAATAAAACCCCACTTCCATCTGACTCATCCCCATAGGGGGCAATGCAGCCATTACTGTAGGCTGGCAACACCTTTATTGGTGCCACTGGTCCACCAAGGGAATTCACTGCTTGCATGATATATCAGAATCTGGGGACCTATGAGTACCCACTTTCCAGGCCTACAGACTCACTTGGACCTCCCCAAAATAGATTTCTGGTGGAACCTTCAGTTAAGGAGTGCAATACATTTCTTTCTTCATGCCAGACCCCAAAACACTATGCCGACTCCTCTACACAAGTGGTTCTCTCTCTCTCAAAAGGCCAAGGCAGCACAATATACTGAGCTATTCAAGATACTCTACCAACTCAATCACAGGAATCTTGGGTCAAATGGGAAGCAGCACTGCAAATTGCCATCTCTGACCAACAATGGCAGGAGTTCAGGAAATTTGGGCACCATGCCTTCCAAGATGCTAGGAGTAGATTGATACAAAACAAAATATTGCACTCCTGGTACAGAACCCCCACAATTCTATATGCTGCTAAACGTCTTTGAGATGATCATTGCTGGAGATGCCAGACACATTAATGAGATCTATGCCATTTATTATGGATGTGTCCCTTAATTCAGCCCTTGTGGCAGCAGGTTTGTACCTTAGGCACCAAAATCCTTCATAAGAAGATACCACAGTCCACAGCCCTGCTGCTCCTAGGTCTGGTGGCCGATGCCTCCCACCTCAATGCGCAGGAGCACAAGCCGCTTGCCCTACTAAGTATGCAGGCTAAACGGCTTATTTTATGTAAGTGGAGAACAATGGAACTCCCCACCATACATGAACTGCTAAACTCCTGAACACAACTTGCTACACTAGATTGCATAACACACGTGGCTGCAAATATCCTTCCAGCCTAATTCCATTGCTGGCAGTCATTTACAGTACATGTCAAGCCCAGGGCAGGCATAGGGTAGTCCTATTCTCACCCATGACTTTTATCTTCTGCCATACTAGATGGGGTGACAGTAATACTATTGATGTGTTGCTTTATTTTTCATCTTATCTCTGTGCTGTATCTGCTTATGTTATATAGTTGTTTTCTTTTTTCTAGTTCCTTTGTGGATGTTTATTTTTCCTTCCTAGGGCAAGTTGTTAGGGGGTACATCTACTGGTCCCTAGTCAACAACAATAATACAATCAAAGATAATACTGAAGTCACAAATACATTTAATAAGTACTTCTGTACAGTATATAATAACAGGAATATAACTAGAAAAGATTATTCAGAATCTAGTATAATTGGGTTCACTGACACAGAAGTATTGACAACTTTGAAAGCAATAAAATGAAATTCAGCCCTGGTTTCAAAGAAATTCATCCAAGATTTATAAAGGAGGTGGCAAGCTCACAATGTGTCCTATTTAGAATACTATTTAATAAATCCCTAGCAGCTGGAGCTGTGCCATCAGACTGGAAAAGGGCAGTTGTGATTCCCATCCATAAAAAGGGGAGTAGAGTTCTAACAGACAACTACAGGCCCATAAGCCTTATCTCGGTTCCTGGTAAGGTAATGGAAAGACTTATTAAAGTCAGATCTGAGGACGAAGCATTTAATAAAGGCCTTAAACATAGAAACATAGAATATGATGGCAGATAAGGACCATTTGGCCCACCTAGTCTGCCCATTTCCCCTACCTAATGGATAAGCTTCGGATCCTAGTTAACCAACAGCCTACTTCCTCCTACCCCCACTAGAATTGCCTTATGTCTGTCCCATACATTCATGAATTTCCCAATGGTTTTTGACTCCACAGCCTACTCAGGAAGGCCATTCCATGCATCCACAACCCTCTCCATAAATAAATACTTCCTCACATTACTTCTGAGCCATCCCCCCTCTATCTTCAAATTGGGCCCCCTTGTTCTTGCACATCTCTTTTTCTGAAAGCTGCTACCCTCTTGGACTTTGCTGATTCCCTTGAGGTACTTGAAAGTTTCTATCATGTTCCCCCCTCTCCCTTCTTTCCTCGAGGGTATACATATTAAGCTCCTTTAGTTTCTCTTTGAGTGGTTTCTGGTGCAGACCCTGCACCATTTTAGTTGCCCTCCTCTGGACAGCCTCCGTCCTGTCTATGTCCTTGCAGAGATGGGGTCTCCAGAGCTGCACACAGTACTCCAGATGGGGTCTCACCAACTGTCTGTACAGAGAGATAACAACTTCTTATTTTCTACTGGTGATGCCTCTCCCTATGCATCCCAGTATCCCCCAGTCCTCCTTATTGCCTTTCACATTGCTTGCCCACCTTTAGGTTGTTATACAAGGATGTTATACTAGGAAAAGTTAGATGTACAGAAGGTAAAATACCCATATAAGTGCATCTTCCAGTATACTGAAAAACAAAATTACCAAACTTCAAGTAAATAATTATCCAAATTATTTTTAAAAGTCTCTACATTATTTGAATTTACAATATGTGTTGGCACAGAGTTCCAAATTGGAATAATCCTTTGTGTATAGAAATATCTTCTATTGTTACATTTGGGATAGGTAAGTGGTAAATGATATTTATGACTTCTGAGGTTACTTGATCTTGATACAAAATTCATACCTAGTTCAGTCATTAGTTCCAGATCTTTGGAGATTCT
This sequence comes from Neoceratodus forsteri, assembly GCA_016271365.2. Taxonomy (NCBI): domain Eukaryota; kingdom Metazoa; phylum Chordata; order Ceratodontiformes; family Ceratodontidae; genus Neoceratodus; species Neoceratodus forsteri. The sequence continues at coordinate 587,750,660 of CM028133.1, read as the reverse complement.
ATGCTGTTCTAGGGTGTACATGTTCAGTTCACTCATACGTTGGTCATATGATTTATTTTGCATATTATATGTCTGATATGACTACCTCCAGGTCCCTTTCCATTTTTGTTGTTGTTTGTATCTCACCCCCCATTATATACTCTTCCCCCTTGGTTTTTGTTTCCCAGGTGCATTACTTTGCACTTCTTTGCATTGAGTCTAAGCTGCCATACATTTGACCATTCCTCCAACCTTGCCAAGTCCCTTCTTATCCTTTCCACCCCACCTTGTGTATCAACCCTGTTGCAGATCTTTGTATCATCTGCAAAGAGACATACTTTTCCTTCCAGTCACTCTGCTATGTCACTTATAAAGACATTAAAGAGGACCAGTCCCAGTACTGAACCCTGCGGCACTGCGCTAGTAACCCCCTTTCTTCAGAGTGGAATCCAGTTACTATTACCCTCTGCGTCCTGTTGTCCAGCCAGTTTTTTACCCAGGCTAAAAACTTGGGACCCACTCCAAGGCTGGCTAGCTTATTTATTAATCTTTTGTGTGGGACTGTGTCAAATACCTTGCTAAAGTCTAGGTAGACCATGTCCACAGCCTCTCCATGGTCTGCTACTTTGGTCACCGAGTCAAAGAAATCTATTACATTTGTCTGACATGACCTTCGTGCTGTGAATCCATGCTGCCTTGGGGCCTATGCCCCACTGGCCTCTAGGTACTTAACAATTCTTTCCTTCAGAAGTGATTCCATCATTTTACCTACCACTGAGGGCAAACTAACATGTCTGTAGTTTTCTGCCTCTGCCTTGCTCCCACTTTTGTGAAGTGGAATCACATCCACCCTCCTCCAATCCTCAGGTACCACCCCATCCTCCCATGATTTGTTAAAGAGGGTAGTCAGTGGTGTCACTAGTTCTCCCCTTAGTTCTTTAAGAATTCTGTGGTGAATCCCATTGGGCCCCATTGCTTTGTCCACCTTCAGTTTTAAGAGTTCTTTCAGAACCCTCTCTTCTGTGAATAGACTGGTATCAACCCCCCTATTCAGAGTGTTTCTATTGTTTGATGTAGGTACCTCTCCCCTCCTCTTCTTTTGTGAGTGCTGAGCAGAAGTATTCGTTCAGTATCCCTGCTTTTTTACTGTCACCCTCTGCCCACATTCCCTCCCCTTTATTAAGCCTCAGTATCCCTCACTTGGTCTTTCTTCACTCCTAACGTACCTGTAAAAGGTTTTATCCCCCTTCTTAACAGAGTTTGCTATCTTTTCCTCAGTTTGAGCCTTTGCTATTCTGACTGCCTTCCCTGCCTCCTTCTGCTTTAACTGATATAGTTCTCTGTCCTGCTCCTTCTGTGTTTCCTAATATTTCCTGAATGCTATCATTTTCTCCTTAACCTTTCCTGCCACCTCTTTTGAGAACCATAATGGCCTTTTCCTTCATTTTGTTTTGTTGATTTGTTTTACACAAAGGCTTGTTGCCTCTGTGGTGGCAGTTTTGATGTTTCCCCATTGTTCTTCCACCCCTCCTTCTTGCCTGTTTGCTAGTGCTTTCCTGAGGCACTCTCCTATTTTGCCAAAGTCAGCCCTCCTAAAGTCCAACATCCTTGCTTTTGTATGGCTTGACTCTACAGTTGTATTTATTGTGAACCACACTGTTTGATGGTCACTTGTTCCCAGATGGCTACCTACTTCTAAATTTGAGATCCTCTTTCCAACCCCATTTGCAAGTACCAAGTCTAAGATTGCTCCCTCCCAAGTGAGTCCCAAAACTAGCTGTCTGAGGCATTCCCCCTGTAGGGCATCGAGAATGACTCTGCTCTTGGATGTGGCTGCAGTAAAGGTGCTCCAGTTAACATCTGGCATATTCAGGTCCCTTGTCAACAATATCTCTCCTTTTTCTGCCATTTTAAGGATTCCTTCTATCATTTCCTTGTCCACTGCCTCCCCCTGAGATGGGGGTCTGTAAATCACCCCTGTGTGGATTGTGGTGCCATTTTCTGTCTCCAGGGTGACCCACAGTACCTCCCCCCCCTCCCTATTTACCCTTTAGTTCTGTTGCTTTGATTCCTTCCCTCATGTAGAGAGCTTCTCCCCCTCCTCCTCCTCTTTTACCTTCCCTGTCCCTCCTATAGATTGTGTACCTTGGTATGTTGACATCCCAGTAATGATTCTCTGTGTACCATTTTTCTGTTACTGCCATGATATCCTGGTGTCCCTCTTCCATCAAGGCCACTAGTTCAGGGAGCTTGTAACACAGACTATCGGCATTGGTACTCATCACCCTCCATTGTTTGATGGCCTTAGCCCTTTTAGGCTCATCCCTGTCCTTTACTGCCTTTGCCTTTTTCTGGATTTACCCTTGCCCTGCTCCCTATCGAGTTCTCTACCTTTGTGTCTATTTCACTAACTACCCTGTTTTGTGGGGAGGACCTGGGATTTCCCTTCTTCTGTTCAGTGCCTCCCTTCTTGGCTAGTTTAAATGCTTGCCAAGAAAGCATTTAAACCTATCACCTGGGATCCTGGTTCCCCTCCCAGACAGATGCAGACCATCACACCAATATGGGCCTGCATCCCTCCAGGTGGACCCACAGTCCCCAATGAAGCCAAATCCTTGAGCTCCGCAACAGTTTTTCAACCAGTCATTGAATCCCGTGGTGTGGAGTACCCTAGACTCACCCATGCCATAGACAGACAGCACTTCCGAGAAAGTTACCATGCATGCTACTTGTCTAAGGCCCCTTCCCAACTCCCAAAACTCCTGCTGCACTGCTCTGATCCCATTCCCAGCCAGGTAATTTGTCCCTAGGTGGACAATGACATCCAACTCCCTCCCCCATGCAGCTGCTCCCACAATCCTGAAGATTCACTTCCTGTCCCTCCAAGCCATGGTGCCGGGCAGGCATCTTACCTCCCATCTCCTCTTCCTACCCCAGTTCTATCCCCTAATGTCTGAGTCCCCCACCAGGAGTTGTTTCCTTCCCCTTTGTGGTCCTGTGCCACCCTCCTGTGGGTCTCCTTTGTGGAGGTTCCCAGCATCCTCCTTGATCTCCACTGCAGGTGCCTGCATAGAGGAACCAAGATCCACCAGAATGGCAAATGAATTGTGGAAAGGTAAAACTGGAGGGATGCACCTCTGTTCCACCACCCTCACCTTCCCTGAGCCCACTGTGGTCCAACTGCTCCTCTTTCTTGACAACCTCTGAGGCAGTGGTGGTGTCCTGGGTGCTCTCTGGGTGGGGGAGGAGGTTTCCCAAATCCTCACCAGGTCAGCACTGAGACGTGCAACCTCCTCCCTCAGACCAGAGAGGTACCTGAAAAAAGGGCAGCAATGCAGCCTCCAGAATGTCTCCTGGAAGACTACCACTCCACAGCCAGTACATTGCACCACTCCCCACATGTCTGTCTCCCTTCCTGTTTAAGATTTTTGTTGTTGTTGTTGTTTTAGTGTGTGTGAGTGTGTTTGCCCCCTATTCAGTGTGCTGTGCTGTTAAGGGTATGAACAGGTGTTTGTCCTTTGCACTTCTGGGGAAGTGATGTCAGAGCCCCTGATAGAAAGAAAATGATGCGCTTGGGGTGGGTGGAGCAGGGTGGGTGGGACTAAGCCTGTGTCTAGAGATGCAGTGAATTTAAATTCCGCTGGCAAAGTGCCTGCAAAGTGGGCGCTTCGCATTTTCACGCCGCTATGTGAAGTGGCCAATGCAAAAGGCTCACTTCACCTTGTAATTATTACTTCACTGTGTCATTCCTCCTTAATGTGAAGTAAGGTGAAGTGACAACAATATTGGCAGCCCTTCACACACACACAGAGTCACCAAAATTAAAGTGCATCCCCAAAATGCTCATGTCTTGTGTCCAGAAAACTCCCCAGTGCTGACAAAGTGTAATGAGTGCACAAGAAATGCAAAGTCTCCCAGGAATTAATGGCGCACTTAGATATCGTGCATGCAGTAGTCACACACAGTCACCAGAATTAATGTGCATTCCCAAAATACTGCTGTCTTGTGTCCAGAAAATTCTCCAGTGCTGATGAAGTAAAATGAGAGGGTAACAAAAAAATGCAAAGTCTCCCAGAATTAATGGTGCACTCTGTCATGTGTGCAGTGGTCACACACAGTTACCAGAATTATTATGCATCCTAAAAATGCTACTGTTTTATGTCCAGAAAATTCCCCAGTGCTGACGAAGTGAAATGAGAGTGTAACAAGAAATGCAAAGATTCCCAGAATTAATGGTGTACTACAAACGCACAGACAGATTAAGACTGTGCTGCACACTCAAGAGATGCAGACGCAAAGACACAACAACACCTAACCAGTGCTCCCCAAAATGCCAGTGTCTTGTGTCCAGAAAATTCCCCAGTGATGACGGAAGTGAAATGAGAGCGTAACAGTCAACTTGTCCATTTTAAATGGAATCATAACCTACAGAAGAACTGGTTCAGTGAAAGGGTTGTGGTACCCTGGAATGAACTTCCATTAGTGGTTGTGGAGAGCTCTAGTATGAATAATTTTAAAGTTAATTTTGACTGACATTTCAGTAAGATAACTACTCAATTTTAAAATGTTGGTATATGGCAAGCAATCAAGGACACAAGGCTACTAGCTTGAAACCTGTGAAACAAGAAATGCAAAGTCTCCCAAAATTAATGGTGCACTCTGTCCTGTGCGCAGTGGTCACACACAGTCAACAGAATTAATTTGCATCCCCAAAATACTACTGTCTTGTGTCCAGAAAATTCCCCAGTGCTGACAAAGTGAAATGAGAGGGTAACAAAAAATGCAAAGTCTCTTATATTTAATGGTGCACTCCATCATGCATGCAGTGGTCACATACAGTCACCAGAATTAATGTGCATCCCAAAAATGCTACTGTCTTATATCCAGAAAATTCCTCAGTGCTCATGAAGTGAAATGAGAATGTAACAAGAAATGCAAAGTCTCCCAGAATTAATGGTGTACTACAAATGCACAGACAGATTAAGATTGCGCTGTGCACTCAAGAGATGCAGATGCAAAGGCACAACACCTAACTAGTACTCACAAGTCACAAATCCAAATCTGGAAAAGAATACCCTTTGCCGGTTGTGGGGGTAGTGCACAGCAGTAACAATCCACTACCAGTAAAGATACCACAAAGCAATATAAAAAAATTAAATCAGGTGCGGTGGATAGCAGGTTCACACTGCTGCAATTACTCTGTGGCACAATAAAAGGTATCTGATTTAATGGCACGCATCACACACACTCACACACATTACAAGTAATGCATAGCAAATTGAAAACCTTTAGTAATATAAGCAAATGTTTTAAACAAACTGAAATTATACACTGTTGCACCACAACAATCATCAAAAAAATTTCAAGATTTACTGAAGATATTACTGTGTGTACATTAACCCAGTTATACAAGAAAAATATAACCAAAACAGAAAGACTGCCTTTTTCTCCCAGCTAATGAACCTACACGACAGTTATGCCCCTTCCCCAAAGCACACTTCACAGTACACAGACCGACTATTATAAATTAACATTTAAAATCCACACACAAACAATAAACACTTGATGATATGAGCACAGGAGGGTTTCCTATAATTGATGTACTAAATTGGGCGCATAAAAAATAGTTCAAAAATACTTTTTTAACAGCTTTTAGAGGATTTGAATCGCAGAACTCTGAGAGGAAACTGTCTCCATCTTCCATTACACACACACTACACAGAACTGAGGCTGTGCAGAACAGTCTAGAGCCCATGTGACCTGCAATCCCATAAAGCACTGCAAAATTCACCTTTGGAGCTCTAAAACAAGGCGAAGTGAGGTGAAGTAAATTGATTTCAGTGTATTTCACCTTAAAACTGGTGGTGAAGTGGTTTGGGGAATGCAGAATAATGCAAAGTCATTGTTTCCAATGGACTTTGCATTCCCCATTATGACACGAAGTACTCCGCTTTGCATTGCAGAGTAATTCGCGGATTCTGCTTTACTCTGCAAATCACTTTGCTGAGCAAATTTTGGCCACTTCAACCACCACTACCCATGTCCTCCAGAAACAATCAACTGCAACTCTGACCCACCACCCTGGTGAGTGCCATCCTTCATTTCAGACACCTATTTCACAGAGTTTAAGTAACAGGTCTCGCCACAAATGACTGCAAATACTCTCCCAGCTAGATTTCCTCCCTAGCAAATAAAAGTTACACTAAGTAAAGTCAACCCCAAATACAGAGAACCAAAACACTGACTTCTACTTACTTACACAGGCCCCAAAATTAAAAATTCAATTCAGCGTACTCTATTAAATCATCTCCTTGCTTTAAGGAAGCTGGTGGCTGCTCTCTGTCTCAGCTACAGCAGACAAGAGTCCACAAACCAGATTTAACACAACATGGTTTTACTAAGGAAAGGTCACGCGCTACTAATTTAATAGCCTTTTATGTGGACCAAGGAACACCAATGGGTGTGATTTATCTTGATCTTAAGAAGGCTTTTGACATGGTCCTCCATTTAGAGCAAGACAACAAATTAACTAATATGGGGTATAGTTCATTCTTAATTTTTTATTTAGTTTTTGATGACCGGGTAGGTGCACTAGCCATAGCAATGACTATTTTCAGGCACAACCCAGGAGGATACAATACAGAAACAATTAGATAACAGGTTACAATATATGGATTCGTAGGAGACGTAGGAGTTAGAACAGGCTAGAGTTTAAAAACAGGCTTAGTAATATGCTTAAAACAAAGACAAAATAACAAAAGTAAGGAGATCAAAAATTACAATAAGGCAAATATCAGTTTGATTAGGTCATAAGTGCTAGCAATACCATGGAATTCAAGGAGGATTATAACTGGGTGAAGTAGAGGTATCATAGTAGACAAACAGGACAAATCGGTAGAGATTAAGGTTGAAATAGAGAAAAATAATAGATAGGGAAGGGTAAGATAAGATAGGATAGGAAGAAGGGGACCCAGTGAGAGATAAAAGTCCCTAGGTTATAAGAAGGCAGGAAGCACGTGTAATGAAGAAAAGAGCTAAGCATTTGCAAGGGTCAGTAAACTATGTGGTGTAGGTTCAGTTTTTAGATGGGTAGATTCTTGGTTAGGTAAGAATTAATGGCAGTCATTCCAATACAGGGCTTGTAACGAGTGGAGTGCCTCAGGGGTCAGTCCTGGGACCTACATTGTTTATTAACTTAATTAGTGATCTTCATCTTGGCCTAAGTAACCCCATATCTCAGTTTGCTGATGATACAAAGATCTTTTCAGTAGTAAACACTGAGGTTAAACATCTATCACTAGTAAAAGACCTTGAAATGATAGAACATTGGGGGATAGAAAATAAGATGGAGTTTAATGCAGGGAAGTGTACTGTTCTACACCTTGGTCATAATAACCCTGGATTAAATTATATATTAAAAGGAACAACCCTCAACTCTGTTGCACAGGAGAGAGACCTGGGCATACTTATTGATAATTTATTCACTATGCAATGCCAGGTTAGAAAAACTGTGCAAGCCAGCCCGGTGGCACTAAGGGTTGAGGTGCTGGACGCCACACCTTGCGCTATGCCAGTTACCCAGGTTCGGGAATGACCTTGGGTCACCACGGTGCCAGCACAGGGGGAAGGGTGGGAGTAGGATCAAGCATTGGCTCTCCTCTCCAGGGTAAGGGGTGGGGTCATCTGCCCATAGTCCTGCCATCACCGAATGAAGAAGAAGAAGAATCATCATTTATATAGCGCTTTTCATACACAGTATCCCAAAGCGCTTTACAAGCAATGCTAGACTGGTAGTGAAGTGACTGAATGTGTGGTGGCAGCCATATCGCACATCATCACCCACACACAGCCTGGATAATTGCATGAACTGGTTTATGGGAAGGGGAATGTTGGCCAGGACACCGGGAATGTTCCCTGCTCTTTTACGAAGAGTACCCTGGGTTCTTTTACTTCCACCTGGACACCCACCAGAACAACACCAGGATGGGCAGAAGGGACCTCTTTTTAATGTCTCATCCGAAGGATGGCGGTTCAGTGCCAGCGCAGGTGGTCAACAGTGTGACTGGAAGGGAAGGGCATCCCGAACGGCGTGTGCGCGCATGTCTCCACATGCACACACTACATCAGGGACACGTGAGTGTAGGAGACAGGAGAAAACCCGCAAAAACCCAGAAATTACTTATAAAAAAAAGAAAAACTCTGTAAACTGCAAATAAGTTCATTAATATAATTAGGAAATGATTTATCACTAGGAATGAGGACTGCATGATTCATCTATATAGAAATTATGTGCACCCACATGTCCACTTTGGTTCTCCATTAGGGTCGCCATATTTGGCAAAAGACATTAAACTTATTGAGGGAGTTCAAAGGCAAGCCACTAAGCTTATTCCAAGATTAAATAATGCTATGTATAGTCAGCGCTTGGATGAGCTAAAACTAATGACTTTAGAACAGAGTAGTTAGAGGGGACCTACTGCTACTTCACAAGATATCGAATACTCCTGGAACTTTGGATATGTTTAATATATAGTTTAAAGAAAGCACACTAAAGTTAAGATCTCATAACAAACAAATAGAGACCCCGAAGGTTAACACTAACAGGAGGGATAGTTATTTCACATTAAGGGCGCCAAGAGCATGGAACAAATTACCCCAAAGCCTAGTGGATGTCACAGCATTTAGCTTATTCAAAATTGAGTTGGATAAAGTAATGGGCCATTATTAGCTTTGTGCCCACATAGTGTGGGAGACAGAAATGTATGGGCTCAAGCCTTCTAGCTGTCTAAAAACACCAAGGGTGGGATATTCAGAAGGGTTGCACATGGCGCAATCCGCAACCCACTGATGTGCTCCGGCACGATATTCAAAGGGGGATTGTGCCTGGCACAAATCCTGAGGCGCCGGAGTGCATCAGTAATGTATGTGGTGCAGGTGGGGGGGTGTGCCCATGCATACTCCACACATCCCAATATTCAGCCCGGGATGTGCTGAGCCCATGCATGCATAACCCCTATCTGCACTGCACACAGGTGAGCCCCAAAAAAATGAAGCAACAGCTGGCCACCCACAGGTGAGCTGCCATATCGCAGGGTGCAACACGGCAGCTGCCACCTGTTGGTGGCCACCCGAGCTCCGGCTGCACCTTTGTGGTGGTGCCCCCCATGCCCAATCATGGGCATAGGTAGAAAAATAACAGTCCTACATCTCTGGTGGTCCGCTGGACCACCAGGGATATAGGACTAATATATTACCTACATATGCCCGCGATCAGGCTGCAAGTGGTCCACTGGACCACCAGGGATATAGGACTCACATATTTACTACATGTGCCCACGATCAGGCTGCAAGCAGTCCACTGGACCACCAGGGATATAGGACTAATATATTACCTACATATGCCCGCGATCAGGCTGCAAGTGGTCCACTGGACCACCAGGGATATAGGACTAAAATTTTAACTACATATGCCCACGATCAGGCTGCAAGCGGTCCACTGGACCACCAGGGATATTGGACATGTTCTTACATTTACACATGCCTGCGATCGGACATTGAGGCACTTTGCCGCGATGTGCAGGGGGCATCGGTCCCTGACGGCTGCAGCCTGGCAGGGCGCCGGTGCAAATCACCGGGATCGAGCGCACCTGCATGCAGGAAGATAATGACATGCAAATGGTCCCATTTGCACCTTGCATACATTATGGCCCCATTTGCATGTGCACTTTTGAATATTGCGGTGGTTGCACCTATTGCACCGGCACTTGTGCTTACGCATCCCCCTGCTCCACTCTGGCCACGTGCACTGGTGCAGTGCCACTGTTCCATGCGAACTGCAGGTGGCCTAGGAGTGATATTCAATGATGCTGTGCCATGGCACAGCTCTGTTGAATATCACCCTGTCAGTGCCCCTGTGCATCCAAGTTGCACTGCACCCAGGCTTGCGCCACAGCCTGGCGCAGTCCGAATATCCCACCCCAAGTCACCGAGTCAACACCCTCATCATAACTAGTTCAATTGATCTTCTGAATGTCACCTCCTTGAGCTGATGCACTACCTATAACTATGGTAGGTGTCTTACATCCTTCCTAATGTATAATCGCATTTGATATGTATTGCATAATTCTCATGCATCTTGTTCCTGTTGTATAAGAAAAAGCTTAATAAAATGTTTAACTGTAAAAAAACCAAAAGAAATGCATTTTTGCACATACCCAGTTTTATTTCACATATTTTTCATAAGGTATTTTTGTGACAATACAATGTTTTGTCTTCATGAGCAAAAATTTGTCTTCATGAAATAACACTTCGATTTTCATCACTTAGTGGTGATGAACATGGGTTAAAGAAGGTGAAACTTGCACATTAGAAAAAAATTCTTGAAATTGTAGTCTGAAAAACTTATATTGTTGGTAAAGTGTGGTGCAAGATTTATCATTCAATGATTATATTTAAAAAAAAAGTTTTAAAATTATTAATGACATTAGTCTGTTGTGAGTCATGAAAATGGGGTATGTTTTCATTATTCACAAATCTGTGTTTGTGTCTGCCAACATCCATTTTTGAGCATGTTGCTAATCATAAAAGTGGGTAAAATAAAACTGCACATCAGAAACAAAACATATGTTTTGAGCTGTAGTCTGTTAACATATATAGTCAACAGAACTTGGTGTAAGGTTGGTTCTTTGTTTTTAAATAAATAACAGTTTTGAAGTCACTTCCAAAATTCTGTTGATTAGTGTCACAAAACGGTCTGGTTTTGTGACTTGAAAACCTGATTTTATGACACACAAATATGTTTTCATAACATGCATCTTCTGCTTTCATGACACAGTCTCAAAATGAGAAAAAATACATGGTAGATAGTTTTACAATGCCATGTACAAAGCAAACTAATGGTCTGGAGCAATGATTATGATGATTCATTTGCTTTGTGATTAGACTTTCAGGCCCCCTTTGGTAATGTAAGTCTTCACCAGGTCTAACAACATGAGCTCAATTTTCAAAATTGAAATGGGCGACTGTCTTCAGGGAGTTTATCTGGAGACTGCGTTGCTGCACCATCTGCATGCACCTCTCTGGGCCGAGGGGGGAGATTGCTAGATTCCAGGTTGAGTTGGCTAGTATTCAGGGTGCCTCCTCCCCCACTCAGGGACTGCCAAGTCTGCCACAACAGCCTCAAAGGATGCCAAGGAAGAGTAGCAGTTGGACTACAGTGGCTCAGGAAGGGTAAGAGGTGGTGGGTCAGAGGCACATCCCCAAAATGGTACCACAACACAACTTTGCCACTCTGGCAGGGTGGGACTGTCCCATGGAGGCACCCACAGTAGTGACCAGGGAAGATATGGGAGTCCTCCATAGTGGAGACCCCAAGAAGGGTGGAAGAGGACCCCAGAGGAGGAGGAAGCAACTCCTAGTGGGAGACTCAATTGTTAGGGGGATAGATTTGGGGACATGAAGGGAGGGGGAGAGGGTGGTTAGGTACCTACTCAGTGTCACTGCTCAGAGGGATAGAAAGTGGATCCTGAGGACAGCTAAGTGTGATAGGATGGGAGGGAGAGCTGGATGTCATTGTCCACCTAGGAACCAATGACCTGGCTAGGATAAAGGCTTGGATAGTACAGGACAAGTTCAGGGAGTTGAGGAGGGGTCTTAAGCAGGTACCATGCTCAGTAGCATTTTCTGAGGTGCTACTGTACCTGTCTATGACAGGGGGAAGGATAGGATGCTCTGTACTAGGAGCTTCAACACATGATTGAAGGAACTGTGTAGAGAGGCAGGGTCAGCTACACTGGGGACTGGGGTCCCACCTGGAGGGATAGGGGCCTATATAGGGAGATGGCCTGCATCCATCCGGGAGGGGAACCACAGCCCTCAACAAACAGTTTAAATATTACACTAGCAAGCATTTAAACTAACCAAGGGGGGGATGGACGGAAACAAGGAGACATACACTGCTCCCCCCTCAAACTGAAGTAGGCATTAGGGAGAATCCTAAGGGAGAGAAATCCCCAAGGGTACCCAACAACAAAAGAAACAATATGGGAGAAGTGAAGAGAGATGGGAACAAGAGCAGAGGGGGTACAGACAGAAGGCAAAAGGGTATAGAGAACATTGACAAAAAGGGAGGTAGCAGATTCTGGAAGGCCATGTGAACAAATGCTAGAAGTCTGGAAAACAGAATCCCGGACCTAGAGGCCATCATGGCTGGACTGAGCATTGTCGCCATCACTGAGTCATGGTGCAGTGAGAACCATTACTGGAATGTAGCCATTCCAGGCTACATTCTGTTTAGAAAGGACATGGTGAGAAAGAAAGAGGGAGGATTGGCTCTTTATGTGAGGTCCACTGGGATACAGGGAAACTGAGGGGGAGGAGGTACTGTGGGTCACCCTAGAAACAGGGAGAGGAGCCACTATTTGCACTGGTGTAATCTACAGGCCTCCAGCACAGGGGGAGAAGTTGGATAAGGTTCTGGTGGAAGCCATCCAAAAGATGGCAAACAAGGGAGAGGTGCTGCTGGTGGGGGACTTCAATCTGCTGGATGTAGATGGGAGCATCCCAGCTGCAGATTCAGCTAGGAGCAGGGACATCCTGGGCTCCATGCAGGAGGCATTCCTCAGGCAACTAGTAACAGAGCCCACTCATGAGGGGGAAATATTGGACCTTGTGCTCACCAATGGGGACAGTGTTGCAGACGTCATGGTGGGTGGCCACCTGGGGACCAGTGATCACAGTACAGTGTGGTTCAATATAGGTATGGTAGTAGAGCTGAACCACACAAATGTGAGGGTCCTGGACTTCAGGAGGGACGATTTTAAAAAGATGGGGGAATGCCTCAGGGATACCCTGGCAGGGGAGGAGGACTTGAAAGGAGTGGAGAAGCAGTGGGTGAATCTAAAAGGAGGGCTAGGGAAGGCAACAAACCTTTGTGTCAGACAAGTAAGCAAATGCAGGAGTAAAAAGAGACTGCTATGGTTCTCCAAAGAGGTGGCCAGGAAGATGAGGGTAAAAAACGTTAGCATTTAGGAGGCATAAGGAGACACAGAGGGAGGAGGATAGCCAGGTGTATCAGGAGAAACAGAGGAAGGCAGGGAAAGCAATTAGGGTTGCAAAGGCACAAATGGAGAAAATAAGCCAGGCAGTACAGAAAGGGGACAAGGCATTTTCAGGTATGTAAGTGAAAAGAGAACGACAAGGGGAGGTATAGTAAGGCACAGAAGTGAAGGACAGAATTGTGTGGAATGAGACCAGGAAAGAGGGGACATCTTGAAAAAATACTTTTGTTCAGTGTTCACCAAGAAAGGGGAAGGTGAGGTACCACAGAGAAGGGCCAGGAGCATCAAAGGAAAGAAGGTAGACAATAGATATTTACAGAGGAGAGAGTCCTCAAGGAACTCACAAATGTGAAAGTGAACAAGGCCATGGGGCCAGACAGGGGTGCATTCTAAGATATCGAGAGAGCTAAGGGAAGTGCTGGATGCACCTCTGACAGCCCTGTTTGACCACTCACTGGAGACAGGAGTGGTTCCAGAAGACTGCAGGGGAGCAGATTTAGTCTCACTTCACAAGAATGGGAGCAAAAGGACTTGGAGGCTGGCAATTACAGGCCAGTCAGCCTGACTTCAGTTGTGGGGAAATTAATGGAATCACTACTAAAGGGGAGGATTGTGGAATTTTTTTTAATCCAGTGGCCTACAAGATCCGAGGCAGCACAGATTCATTGGGGGTAGAGCAAGTCAAACAAATCTGATAGATTTCTTTGACTGGGTGACCATGGAAGTAGAACAGGGTGGAGCGGTTGATGCAGCCTACCTAGATTTCAGTAAGGACTTTGACATCATTCCACATAAGAGACTCATAAACAAGTTAGGAAGCCTGGGACTGGGTCCAAAGATGGTAAACTGGGTGAGAAATTGGTTGGGGGACAGCAGACAGGGGGTGGTGATAAATGAAGTTCACTCCAAGGAAGGGAGGGTGACCAGTGGGGTGCAACAGGGATCAGTACTGGGACAGGTCCTTTTAATTAGCGACACTGCAGAGGGGCTAGAAGGAAAGGCATGCCTCTTTGCAGATGACACTAAAATCTGCAACAGGGAAGACACTCCAGGGGGGTGGAAAAAATGAATAGAGATCTAAGAAAGCTAGAGAAGTGGTCAAGGGTGTGGCAGCTAAGTTTCAATCTGAAGAAGTACAAAATGAAGCATGTGGGGAACAGAAACACAGGGGTGGAGTACAAAATTAGGGGGAGTGGTATTAGCCATCACCAAACAGGAAAGGGACCTGGGGGTAATCATATTTGATGACCTAAAGTTGGAAAGACACAGTGTGACAAGGCAGTGGGGAGAGATAGTAGGATACCAGTCAACATAAGGAGGGGTATTACCAGTAGAAAGAGAGACGTGGTGTTACCGCTGTATAGATCACTGCTGAGACCTCAACTAGAGTACTGTGTCCAGTTTTAGAGACCACACCTCCTAAAGGACATAGATAGGGTAGAGGTGGTCCAGAGGAGGGCAAAAAAAAAAAAGAGTACAGTGTCTCATCTCAAGCCCTATGAGGAAAGATTGAAGGACCTCAATACATACACCCTGGAGGAAAGGAGGGAGAGGGGGGATATGTTAGACACTTTCAAATACCTCACAGGTATAAATAAGGTTGAAGAGGAAAGCATTTTTAAGAGGAAATGATGCTCAGGAACAAGGGGACATGCTATGAAGCTGGAGGGGGGAAGGTTTTGGATAGATGTGAGAAAGTACTTCTTCACAGAAAGAGTGGTGGATGCCTGAAACAGCCTCCCAGCAGAGGTGGTGGGGGCAAAAATGGTAATGGGCTTCAAGAATACATGGGCTAAGCAAAAGGCAACCTTAGAGGTAGGGAAAGGTGGCGGTAAAGCCAGAGATCAAGTAGGGTCTGCTGTGTTACAGTAGGTAGGGAAAATGGGCAGACTGGGTGAGCCAAGTGGACCTTACCTGCTGTCAATATCTATGTTTCTATGAAACACAGGTGCATAGTGTCAGCACCAAAGGGTATGATGCGAGGAGCACCTTGCATCAAAGTTTGCGGGTATCCCAATTTTTGAACACAGGCTGCGTTGAAATCAGGATCCCATGCGCCAAAGCCACCCTGCACCACCCTTGTGACAGATGCACCCGTGCGCCAGGTCACAAGGGTGGTTGTGTCATGACGGGGCTTCACCATCCCCTTGTTTGCAGTTTCACAAACCCTGATGTGTTCACAACAGAGGGCTGACCATAGACCAGGCAGAACATGGTCTAAGGGCTATGTGCCAATGCCGGGCAGGACAGTGACTTAAGGGACATGCAAGGAGAGGACTAAAGGTGAAAGAAGCATGCGGATGCCCTAGGGAGTGTCAGGGGCATGACGGCAATGTCAGGGTGCTGAGGTTGCACCCAGCAGGGCTGCCATGTGCACCTCCAGTGAGCCAATCAGGCCGGGTAGTGGGAAGTTGGCAGGGATGGCCGTGACCTGGCCCCAGGTTGTCACAGCCCTGGCATCAGCCCCATAGGTGCACTAGTCCCCATCACTTTAAGTGGGCAGGAGTGGCCACAGGTTGCGGGGTGCAGCTGTTGAAGGGTGTGACAGGAGGCTACTGCCACTCTTGAGAACTGACCTTTTCTTAAATCTGTTGTAACGGTTCTTCTATTTCTTAGCCTAATCTGTCCTTTACAATTTCTAGTCCATAAGGTTGGCCACCTATGGGCATCCCCTTCCCTTTCTTGACTATGCTATAGTGTTTTCTTTAATTTTCCTTTTCCCTCTCAGGTCCTCATAAAAGGAGGTTATTGTGGTGGCCTCCAAGCGTATGTAAAACAGGTTGTGTTTATCTTTGCTGGATTTAGTATGTAATAGCACTATGTCATGAAATACCTTGATGTATATACCTTATGCATATGAAACCTGTAAATGTTGAAAATATCATGGCACTAGGTGTTTTTGATACTGGTAAAAAGTATAAGGTGACTATTATAGAAATTAAGTTAGTTGTACTATTTAAACTGCATGTAAATTGCTGTAAACGGAATAAGTCTGAAATGTCATGGTGATTTGCATATATTCCATGGTGGTTTGCAATATGGAAGTATGTATGATGTATTTCTTTGAAACTTGATTTGTTGCCAATGCCCTTTGGGATAACCCTTTTTTCAGTGATTCTGCTTTGAGATTCTTCATCTATAGCTCGTTTTGTTTTGTTTTCCTTTTTGAGCCCCCACTACCCAAGCAAACAAGGTCCACATATGGATGAAGGGTTTTCACTGAAAAGTAGTTAGATCAGAAAGCAGTGTCAATAGATGCTGGTTAAGTGCAAAGAAAGGACATACATAGTCTGTTGCTGTAAACTGATGTACTGAAGAAGAAATATGATATTGCTGAAGCTTATTTCCTGAATTTTGAATAAACGTCACACAGAGATTGTGTGTTGAACCTGAAGTTTGGTGTCTGGTCCATCTGTTGTCCCACAACCCCTCCACAGACGTGGTGTCAGAAGTGGGCTATTGAGTCTCTGAAATAATACTTGTGGGGGGCTGAATTTGGGGTTGTAACTGATCACAACCCCCTCTGCTGGTTGCACCAAATGAGAGAAAAAAATCACTGTATAATGCGGTGGTACTTGACTCTTCAGCCTTATTGATTTACTGTGTCCCACAGGGCAGGGACAAAACATGTAAATGCTGATTTCATGTCTAGATATGGTGCAGGAATTGCTGTCAGTGAAATATGAGGTACTTTCCCCTAAAAGGAGATAGTTCAGGGAATGTACCGTTAGTCTCTGTTGAGAAATGTGTTAATGCCTCAGGGTAAAGAATGATGATATCCACCATGTTTATGATAGAAAGTTTATTGTTAATAGGGACTCTGAGATAGAGCTTCTGAAGATGGACGGGTGGACGCTCCATCCGTTCCTGGGACAGGAAGGTGGTAAGCAGCCTGCAATAACTGCTTCCCTCTTAAGGTGGGAGTTATGTGACAGGAAGCTCCTGCCACTCTTGAGGACCAACCTTTTCTTAAATCTGTTGCATCAGTTCTTCTATTTCATAGCCTAATTTATCCTTTACAATTTCTAGTCCATAAGGTTGGCCACCTATGGGCATCCCCTTCCCTTTCTTGACTATGCTATAGTGTCCTCTTTAATTATCCTTTTCCCTCTCAAGTCCTCGTACAGGGAAGCTATTGTGGTGACCTCCAAGCATATGTAATGCAGGTTGTGTTTATCATTGCTGGATTTAGTATGTAATAGCTCTATGTCATAAAATACCTTGATGTATATACCTTATGCTTATGAAACCTGTAAATGTTGAAAATACCATGACACTAGGTGTTTTTGATAATGGTAAAAAGTACTAGGTGATTATTATAAAAATTAAATTAGTTATGCTATTTAAACTGCATGTAAATTGCTGTAAACTGAACAAGTCTGAAATGCCATGGTGATTTGCATATATCCCATGATGCTTTGCATTATGGAAGTATGTATGATGTTGTATTTCTTTGAAACTTTATTTGTTGCCAATACCCTATGGGGTAACCCCCTTTTCAGTGATTCTGCATTGAGGTTCTTTGTCTATAGCCTGTTTTTGTTTTGTTTTTCTTTTTGAGCCCCCACTACCAAATCAAACAAGGCTCCACATAGGGATGAAGGGTTTTCACTGAAAAGTAGTTAGAGTAGAGATCAGTGTCAGTAGGTCTTGGCTTACTGCAGAGAAAGGACATACATAGTCTGTTGCTGTAAACTGATGTACTCAAGAAGGAATATGACATTGTTGAAGCTTATTTCCTGTATTTTGAATAAACATCACACAGAGATTGTGTGTTGAACCTGATGTTTGGTGTCTGGTCCATCTGTTATCCCACAACACCTCCACAGAGGGTAACTTTCCCTAGGCACTGAGACAGTGCCCGAGAACTGAGCTCCCCACACGAAGGCAGCTGCTGCTCACCTACAGTGATTGGGACTGGTGCACCTATGGGGCAGGTGCTAGGGCTGTAACCACCTGGGGACAGGTCATGGCTGGCTCTGCCAACATCTTTCTACCTGAGCCAATTGGCTCATTGGAGGTGTGCATGGCACCCCACCAGGAACCACCTCAACACCCTGACATTGCTGCCATGTCCTGACACTTCCTATGGCACACCCATGCTTCTTCTGCCAGCAGTCCCCTCCTTGATGGCATAATCCCCCCCACCTTTGTGGACCCTTTTGGGTTGTACTGGGTGGGGGTAACTGATCCCTCTGTCAAATCCTGCAGGTGTGCCACATGTTTGGTGTCTCGGGTCTTTGGAGCAGGGGCCCCCAATTTTATAAAATAAGGCACAGGGTCCCTGACACACCCAGAGGTTGCCACTGCCATAGATCACCGCAACTTGCGGCAATCTCAGGGCTTGCTGAAAATTAAGCCCCATGTGTCTAATGGTGCAGCTGCTTTGCGAAGTCTGGTAGAGACCGAGTGCAGTGTATGTGATGCTGAAAATGTTTCATGAGGCCACTCATGAAACAAGCAACATTACAGGTCTTGTGCACTCTGTGAAACTAAGCAGACTTTTTTTGAGTGCCTGCAAGGCCACTCATGAAGCAAGCAACAGGTTTGGTACAGTGAGTGCATCTACACAGTGTTCATCATGTAGAGTAAGAAAGGTAAAACCTAAAGGTGTCAGTCAACTATTTTATAACCTTTTCATAAATTTAGGAAATAAATTGCAAAAATATACATTAATGCATTGATTATGGTTTATGCACAATGCATAAAAAGTTAGGAAATGAAACATTAAATCTAAGGTTCCTGGAACCTTGGCAAATCTGTGATGTGCTCCTTGGGGTTGAATGATCATGTGCTACACTATTGTTACTATGCTAGTATCAGCACTGTCTTGTCAACACATAATAAAATAGTAACACAGCAGTGACTGCCTAGAGGATACTGATATTAGGGTAATGACAAGACTGCATTGCATGGTCACTAGTGTTTCTGTCCCCTACTTTTATGCTTTATTCTTACATAGTATTTTTAATATATATATATATATATATATATATACATATATATATATATATATATATATAATATATATATATATATATATATATATATATATATATATATATATATATATATATATATATACACATATATATATATATATATATATATATATATATATATATATATATATATATATATATGTGTGTACAGTATATCTATGGCTACATATAGATAGATAGATAGACAGACAGACAGACAGATATTACATGGATGGGACTTTTCCCCATAGGAATGGTTTCCAGTCATTTTCCTGTATACCTATCAATAAATAAATAGAATAATAGATAGATTAGTGTGTATTACAAGGGAGTAATAGCATCGAGAGGTTCTGGGGACATAGGAACCTTGACAGCAAAGCTCAAGAGGTTCCCATGTCCCCAGAACCTCAAGATGCTATTACTCCCATGTGATGCACACACTAAGCTGGTTAAGGTTGAACACTGGTAAAACCAAGGTTATGGTTGTGGACCCAGGTCACAGGATAGAGGGGTTGAGGTTTGATCTGCCTTTTGGTTTATTCCTGGGGGGAGATCAGGTCCTTACCTCTGATTGAGTGCGTAAGCTGGGTATTGTACTTGACGACGGGCTGACCCTTCGTTATCAGGTGTCAGCAGTCATTAAGTCTGCATTCTACCATCTTAGGAACATTGCCAGGGTGAAGCATCTTGTTCCATCCTGCGATCTACCTGTGTGGGTCCACGCTTTCGTGACCTCTCGCCTTGACTACTGCAACTCCCTTTACCTGGGGATTCCTGGGGTGGATATCAACCGCTTGCAGCTAGTGCAGAATGATGCTGCTAGGTTGTTGACAGGGGTACTGAGAAGGATGCATATTACCCCTGTCTTGCACGATTTGCACTGGCTGCCTATACAGTGGTGGATCACCTTTAAAGTAGGTCTTCTGACCTTCAAAACCCTGCATAGACTTGGCCCTGACTACTTGAAAGAGCTTCTGATTCCTTATACCCATGTACGACAACTCCGTTCGGCTGAGGAGGGGTTGCTGGAGGTTCCGATGGTTCTTTTAAAATCATCTGGGGCTTGGGCTTTTATGTTTGCTGCCCCAACCCTCTGGAACTCTCTGCCTCGCCAGCTCCGGGAATGCACGTCCGTGGAGATCCTTAAGCACGAACTCAAGACCTATCTTTGGACTCAAGCCTTTTTGACGTGAGAGTGCTGTCATTCAGATTTTATATATGTCTTTGGTTTTATTGTTAATCTTTAAGATTGTTGTTATTCTGATTTTATATATGGTTCTGTTTTATGCTTATTTTGTACAGTGCCTTGGTGCTTGAAAGGCGCTTAATAAATAAAGTGTTATTATTATTATTTATTTAACCTGTTATTTTTTGTACTATATGGATCATACAGAAAATACCAGGATTCTGAATTCATTTGCCACTATCCAGGAAAAATGGACACTTGTCCACTGTAGTGAACGATTACTCACTTGAATCCATCTGTGTGAAGTTGTGCTCCAGTGCATCAGTTCCTGTGATTCAATGCAAAGTGTGAGAGCAGCTCAGTAGTGTGAAGACAGAATCAACCATATAAGGCTTCAAATATTAATACAAATAAATAAATAAATAAATAAATAAAAAGCATAGCTCTGAGAGTGGAAGGGTAGAAGTCACTCTCAGTAACCAAGAGACAGCTGCCATGTTTTCTATAGTTTTCTATATTGTTCTGCCTGCCCGCAGAGAGAAAGTAGCCAATCATAAGGGATGCTTTGGAATTGTCAAGTTGCTTCCAGAGCAACCACATTGGGCACCATAGCAACCATCCATGAAGTGTGCAGGTGTAAGAGAGCCATACCGCAGATCAAAGTTTTTTTTGGGGGGGTTGCTAATGGTGTTTGCTTTTGAGAAAGAAAATAGGATCTGGAGCCTTAGTTAACTGCTGTTTTATTCTTTTGATGGAGACATGGTTGTGTTTTGGTGAGCAGTGAGTCAACTTTTAATGTAAGCGACAGTTACAGTGGAAGTTGGCTCCCACTCTGCACGAGACAGTCCTGTGCATGCATGTTAGTGTTTTTCTGATAATATTATCATTCAGAGCTCGCAACAATAATATCACAGGCACTGAATAATAGTATTATGAGACTGCAATGATAGTATTATAATTTTTGGTAGTGTGCTATTATGGGGACTTTTTTGAATGCTTTTGTATAGTATTATTGCCACCTATCCATATATTACAAAAGTATATACCTTCACTAATTAAACATATTAAACAAATACTATATGAAAAATGAATTAAAGGTATATACTTACATTAATTAAAAGTATATACTACAGTGTCTTAAACTCATTCACAGATGCTGACTGTCAATTCTATGCTGCTCCTGACCCCACATATAATTTCATTTTTCTATAACCCACAGCAATTAAATGTATATACAACAGACTCTTAAACTCTTTCACAGATGCTGTCAATTCCATCCTGCTCCTAACCCCACATATCATGTCATTTTTATGCAACCTACAGCAATTAAAACAATATACTAGGGCTGGGCGGACTGTTTTGCATGAGATCCAGACCCCTGGATTGAACCCGCAATCTACGGACCCGGATAAATATGGACTTCACTGCAGAAGTCCAGTTCCAGGTCCATGGAAGTGCCATTTGTGCTATTGTGGGTACTGTTGCCATGGGGAGACCGTCAGGATGCTCGCTTCATATACAGGTGGCCAGCAGCATCCAATCAGGCAACAGATGGCCATGTAATGCATTCACAGTATATAACTGTGCTGTGTGCACAACATGGCCCAGACGAGAGGAGGGTGGGTTGGAGGAGCAGCAGCCACAAGAAGAAGTTTCTAAAAAGCGAAAAAAGAACACAAAATATATATATACATTTTGGAGGGATGGGGAAGGGAGGGGGGAAGAGGAGAGAAAAAGGACTCGATTTACTGGTGTGAGGGGGAACAGAAACTGATCATCGGGGGAGGGTGACAGGTCAGAACTGGAGAAAGGAGGAATCCAGAGGGACTGGGGAGATAGTGGTGGACTGGGTGCTGCCAGGGGGGATGCAAAAGGCAGGCAGTGTGGCAGTGTAACTGTGCACATGAGCAAGGGCAGGCTGTCAAAATCTTTGACTTGTGGCATAAAGATCCAGAGGAGAGAGGGAGAGACTAATGGAGGCCCAAGAGGAATTTTACAGTTACAGAAAATCCCAAATAAAAGTTTCTTTCTTTTCCTGGCCTCAGATAGTGTAGCTGTGTGTATATAAGCAAAGGAGGGCAGGCTGGCAAAATCTTTGACTTGTGCCATTCCAAATCCAGATCCAGAGGAGAGAGGGAGAGACTACTGGGGGCCCAAGAGAAATTTTACAGTTACAGAAACTCCCAAATGAAATGTTTGTTTTCTTTTATTGGCCTCAGACAGTGTAGCTGTGTACATGAGCAAGGGAGGGCAGGCAGACAAAATCTTTGACTTGTGCCATTCCAAATCCAGATCCAGAGGAGAGACAGAATGACTACTGGGGGTCCAAGAGAAATTTTATTGTTACAGAAAATGCAAAATAAAAAGTTTTATTTTTATTTTCTTGGCCTCGGACAGTGTAGCTGTGTACATGAGCAAGAGCAACATTTTCTCTCTTTTACTCCTCAGCCACTGCAGCTGAAGCTTCTTCTTTACCACCAGCCAAGTGTAGCATCATCCCACAGTCACTTGGTTCAGCTTCATGTCTCAGGAGTCACTTAGAAGATGTAATTGTAACATCTTCATCTGCCTCTTGTAACACAGCCTCAGCACAGAGCATTGTTGAAATGTACCTGGCAGAGCCCAATATCAGCTTGAATACTGATCCTTTGCAATACTGGAAATCCAAACAAAATATGTAGACTGCTTTAGTAAACATTGCAATGAAGTAAATAAATTGCCCTCGGACTAGCGTCTGTTTTGAACGACTGTTTAGTTCAGTTGGTAACATCATTACTGACACACGATCCTGTTTGACACCAGAAAATGCTGAGCGCCTCACATTTCTCAAAGCCAACATTCCTCACTTTAATTTCAAATATGATACCTGAATAAAATATACACTGACTGTTCTGAGCAGGCCCTATCCACAAAACACTTTCTAGAATTTGTGCTTGTGGTGAAAATATTTTGTGAATAGGGTCTACTACATGTGGTAGCAATTAATTGCAACAAGTCAGGTCAGGATGGAATAGGCCAGGTCACTGCTACTTGAATGATCACATGAACAGCACAGAATAGAAAAAACAATAATAACGTCGGTGGGTTCAGAGTCCAAATACAGCAAGCAACTGCATTTCATGTCACAAACTTACTTGGTGGTACCTGGTACCACTATCTGATCTGGAAGGTAGGGTACTGCTGTCTACTACTACTACTACTACTACTACTACTATCACTTTATGTCCTCATGAGTCACAACTACTACTTGTCACTTTTTGTCCTTACTCTAGTCCTTACTACTAGTAACTACTACTTGTCAATTTTGCCCTCAACAACTGATCCTGACTGTACTGTTTTAATTTTCATGCAGTGCATGGCTTGGCAGATGCCTGAAACCCAGAAACTGAATACTCTTTGTATATTTCTCATGTCTTTCATATTTGGCTGTGATTACTTCAAAGAAAACAAGGCTACTAAACTGAAAATTCAAATAATTTCTTTATTGTTTGTATGTGTGAGGTATGCTAACCTGGTTACATCTTACAGTAACTGGGCTGAGATTATTATATTAATATATTTTATTTTGGATACTTAAATTACTTGGCAGTGGCTGGCAGCAATTGTGGAACTAGGTAGGCTGTAATTGTGTTGTGTGTCTGTCATCAGGTCTTCAGGTGGCAGTGGAAAACTTTTTTTATGACTGCACTGCACTTGACCAATGCAATGAGTGGCTGGCTGCCTTCCTGGGTGTGTTGATCACTATGTCTTTCATTTTTCTTCTTTAAGGATTCAGTGTGTTGATCAGATTCAGTAGAAGTAGTCATAGTATCAGAAAACATTACCACCTCTTGGACCAAATTGTGTACCATATACCACAGTACACCAGGGTATGCAAAGCAGTTGCATCATTCACATGAATAGGGTTGGTGGGCTCTCCTAGTGCTGCTCATTTGATCATTCATATACACTTCTTTGGCCTGTTCAACTCTGACTGGAACATCCATCAAAATAATACCCACACAGCACCATTAATAAAAAAAAATCTTAGCTGCCTGGCAGTGCCTGCAGTGCTTGGTGGTGCTATGATATAGGTATTTGCATCTGTCTCTCTCTTTCTCTCTCTCCATCTCTCTCATTCTCTCCTAGCACACTCATGTCACAGACCCAAGCAAGATATGCCACCATTATAGGCCAGCCATATACCATTTGGCACCCCATTTTGGTTCCCGTGCCTGCAAATAAAATAAAAGTTGTCTTGGCTCCATTAGGCAAATCAGAGCCAGGACAAATAACTTTCAGTCCCTGAAAGGGCTTAAATTACAAGTATTAGGGCTGTGATTTGCTGGGAGGAAACATGTAAACAAACATGGCAGCCCCCAGGGGATTACTGCAGGCAAGGGGGCTTCCAGGAAAGTTCAGAGGGCACTGGAAAAGCCTGGGAACAGGGCAGCCAATCAGAAGGGAACTCTTTGAAAACTATAAAAGAGACTGAAAGCCCACTGAAAGAGAAATTCTGCTGGAGTCCAGATAGAGAACAGAGTGCAGGAGAGGCTGCAGTGGGCTTCCCAGCCAAATACCTTATTTATTTAATGTATTTAAGTCTTCGGTAACTGGGTAATTGCGTTGATCTGAGAGACCATTTACAGGCACAACCCGAGCCACAGCCGGTGGCATTATACAGAAAGAGAGAGTGTACAATGCAGTTGAGAACAATTGTGAGAGGATAGCAGACACGGTGGCAAGATACACGTACAAAGGTGAAATGTGTAGGCAGCACTGGTACACAAATTACAAAAATAGTGCAATTACAGACCATTGTTGGATAAGGAAAAAATAGATACATTGTATAATAAGAGAAGTAGAAGCTAGGAGAGACTATACAGTATATTTACAACAACAAAGCATTTCATTAGGGTTACTTAGAAAAAGACTAAACTGTACATTATTTACAGAAGGATAATTGACACTAGGATTTAGTGCATACAAGACAGCACACAGAGGTGCTGACTAGTGGGGATACACTAACATGCACAGAGGGTGGATTGGGGAGGAGGGGGAGGGTTGACCAGGGGAGCAGTGGCATCTTGCCTTGTCAATCAGCTAGGATTTGAGGTGGGGCTTAAAAATGGCATGAGTGTCCAGGGAGTGGACAGGTGCATGGAGGCTATTCCACAGAGTGGGAGCAGCAACAGATAATGCTTTACCACCCATAGCCAAGGAAACTTTTGGGATTTACAAGGGGGGACTGAGGATGGATGCAAGCTTCTCAAGGGTGCTCTGGTCTTAAGGAGAGATGTGTATAGGGATGCAGCACCATGCCTAATGGCACTGTCCAGGATATAGCCAAATGAATAGTCAAACCTAAGTTGGAGTCGGAGCCAGCCTAAGGTCTGGTAGAGGTGGCAGTGGTGGGTGAGGTATGGCACCAGGAGAGCGAAGCAACAAATGTTGTTGTATGTTGAGCAGAGGTGCTCAATCTGGATTGTGGATGAGTGTGAGTAAATGGGGAAGCAGTAGTTGATAAAGGGCAGTAGGCTGCCAAGGGCAATGGCTAATCGGGCTTCATGGGACAGGAACGGCTATATCCAATAGGCTGCACCAAGCTTTTGGTTTACACAACGGATGATGGAGGAGATATCATCTGCATAGGAGAAGGAGGGGTCAAGGGTCATGCCCAGGTACTTAAAAGTTGATACATCTTCAAGCACAGTGCCATCTGGTAAAGTTACTCTGAGTGCATGTCCAGCCTTGGAAACCTTAGACAGGAAGGGTTCTGATCCAAACAACATGGATTTAGTTTGATTGATGTTTACAAGTAGACAAGACTGAAACTAGTTTTGAGCAGCAATGTAGTTGCTGGATAGAACCTTGGATATGTTGTCCAGGGACTTGCCACTGGTGAAGAGGAAAAGGTCATCCTCATACAGTAGGGCATCACAAGTAAGATAGTCAGATGGGAGGGAGTTAATAAACAGGGAGAATAATAGCGGGCCAAGGATGGAGCCTTTGGGAACACCGGTGGTAAAAGGAAGGACAGTGGAGGTGTTAGAGCCTTATCATACTGATTGAGTTCTATCTGAGAGGTAGCTGTGGAACCACTGCATGGTCCTGGGGGAGCAACCAAGGTATTGGAGGGAGGTGAGCAGCAGGGTGTGGTTGACCAGATCAAAAGGTTTGGACAGATCGATGAAGACTGCACCTGTGGCTCTCCCAAGGTCCATGTTCCTGTGAATGTGATTCATGAACAGGGCCAGGGCAGAAGTGGTAGAGTGATGTTTACGGAAGCTATGTTGCTGCTTTGCCATTAGATTGTGCGTGTCAATAAAGGTGGATAGTTATCGGTGGGCTATCCTTTCCAGGAGCTTACTAAGGTGGGGGAGCAAGGATATGGGTCGATAGTTGTCGGAGGACAGTGGGTCACCCGATTTAAAGATTGGGACCACCTTGGCATGCTTCCAAGTACAAGGCACTGAGGAATTAGTCAATGCCAAGTAAAACAGGTAAGTGGGCAGTTTCAAGATGGCAGGGGAGACAAGTCTGAGTATCGCTGGAAAAAGACCATCACTGCCTGGGTTTCCCTGACTGGGCAGGCTCTTTAATAGTTTGGCAGTAGCCTTGGGGGTGAAGGTCTGAAAGTAGAAGGGAGGGTGGAGGGCTATCAGGGTCATGAGTGAAGGGCTGCTCAGCAGGGGTAGGTCCAGGGCTTGAGGTCATCAGGGGTGGTAGTCTGCTGAGGAGGGAGGACAGGTCAGAGAACTTGTTATTGAAAGCTACAGCAACTTCAAAGGGGTCAGTCAGCTGGTCAGAGGGAGTGTTAAGGTGAATAACAGGGCTATTGGTATGTAGGTTGAGCAGGGAGCTGACCTCACCCCACAAATGGTAGAGGTCACCCAGGCTGTCCCTTTGTCTGTCCTGGAAGAAGGCACATTTCTGGGCAAGGGCAGCCAGTTTACATAGGTTGTGTAGATACCTGCAATCATTCCAATGGGCAGAGAAGGGGGCCTTTTTGTGGGATGACCAGACTTTATCCCTTTCCTTCTCATGGCCAAGAGATCTTTAGTGACCCAGCAGGTGCAGCTTCCCCTACCCCTACGAGTGATCAGGGGAAAATGCTGGTTTTGGAGACAGGGGGTGCTGCTGTGAAGAATCTCTCTGCTTCCGACACATTGGAGAGGGTGTATAGAGTCGACCAATTGATTGCCTGAGCATCATTCAGGAGGGAGGGAATATCAGGGTGGTTGAAATTACAGAAAGAAAGAAGTCTAGTGGGAGGGCACTTGACGTTTGTGGTCCATACCATGTAGGTGGGGGAGTGGTCACTTATGGTATCCGATACTGTCCCCGATAGGAGTACCTTTTCATCTCTATTGGTAATCACTCAATCGAAAAGCATATGGTTAAGGGTGCACAGGTTGTGTCTAGTGGAGGGGGTGATGATTTGGACTAGATTATGGAGCTTAAGCTGATTAGAGAAGTCAGGTTCCTGAGCACTGAACCAGTCCAGATTGAAATCCCCCAGGATGATAGTGTCTCTGGTGGGGGAGAGGCATCCCACTCCATCTAGTTGGGCTGTGAGACCGGCAATGCATCCTTGGGGAAGGTTATAGCAGCATCCCACATAGATCTTTTTAGCTGCTCCAATGGTCACCTCTGCTAGGAACCATTCACTGGGGGAGCTAGGATCAGAGTGGTGGACAAGGGTAGCAGAGAGTGGCTCCCTGATATAGAGGGCCACCCCTCTATCCTTCTTCCTTCCAGGTCTATCATGCCTCAGGAATGAGTACCCAAGGAGATGGTAGGCAGTGTTGGAGTGCTGGGATTTCAGCCACATTTCAGAGATTCCAAGCACATGTGGCTTGTATAACGTACTCCAGGGTTCAAGGTCAGTTAATTTGGCAGTGAGGCTGCAGAGGTTAATATGTGCAAACTTTAAGCCAGTGGAGGCGTTCCATACAGGGTTCGAGTGGACAATGGTGGCACTGGGGAGACCAGGATTACTCTCAATGTCTCCTGCTAGTAGCAGCAGTGAGAGGCATGGTATATATGCTGTAAGCATGGATGGAAGGGGAACAGAGGAAGTGAATAGGAAGGAGCCCAGGTGGTAACCATCCTGCTTGGTGAGAAATCTGTAGAACGTGAGGCCCATGAGGGTGCCCTCCCACCTGATTGTAGGACAGGAGGGGACATCAGGGCAGAATGAGGGAGTGAGATAGGGTAGGATAGGATAGGATAAGATAGGATAGGATAGGATAGGAGCTTCTGATCCAAGGCAAGTAGGGAAGCCCCAAGATCAGCCAAGAAAAGGGTGCCCAGCAGTGAGGCTGCCAGCAGGGGGAGTATTACCTACCACATAATGGCAGGACTACAGACAGTGACCAGGGGAGCACTTATAGCAAACGCTGTAAATCCCTGGTCACTGCCCTTGTGAAACCAGGAAAAAAATAAACGAAGAATAAACAGGAAAATGCACTGTCTGATCCCTAGTGTGGTCACCCCGACTGCATCAACGGATTCCCTGCTGTACCCTGGCTGACCCTAACCCTACTTTTACAAGGCCAGGTGGGTGGGAGATCTGAAAAGGAGGCTGAAGTGACAGGGGGGTACTGTCTCCAATTCTTTTTAAACCCTCACTCTCCATCCCCTTCTGGTGCCCCACACCCTGTGGGCAGCCCTAGTTGTTTTCCCCTGGGGGTGGTGCCTGGGCTAAGCCCACACCAACAAGGGCAGAACCCTACCTGCCTGACTACAGGTTGCAGGGGAGGAGACACAGCAATTTGCTGAACAGTGGAAATCTGTGAATAAGTATTCATCACAAAATATAAACTACAATGAGAAACAATCTAAATAGATGAATAAAAGAAATAAACTCCACTGAAGTAGTAAATGAAAGCTCCCCTCAAATGCACACATAGTAGCTGCCTTACTTATGTAATCCCTTGACAGAAGGGACCTGTTTGCTTTGTCTCTTCATAAAAAATAAAATACTTTGGAAAGAATTTTCAAAGGGTATCCAGGACTTATGACATATTTTTCCTGTAACTGTGCAACTTGTCACAAATATTAGACTACATTAAACGTGATCTAACCTTCTGACAAAATTGCAGCAATTTGAGTAGAAAATGGTGCGCATTTAAAATAAATGATGCCCACATCACTTTATGCCATAAAGGAGGTAAACAGATGCAAATGTGTCAAAATTTTTGAAAGCAGCCTTCAAATGTTTGGATTCATTTTACATGATACAGGCTCAGCTTCAAATTGGGAAGTGTGGCACATGACGGGCAGTGTGACAAAGCAGTGGGTAGGGTTAGTGGCATGCTGGGGTGCACAGTGAGGTTTTTTTCAGCAGGAAGAGGGAGGCTGAATTGCCACTCTATCACTTGCTGGTGAGACCCCAACTACATACAAACATTTTTTTTTAATTTATTTATTTATTTAAACAATCGGATGAATACCTTTGAGCAGACATGCTCATTTGCAAAGCTTCCTCATCATAAACTAAATAGATACAATAAATCTTTGGTCCATAAAAAGGAAGAATACATGTAATGACTGAATCACTACAATACGTCTTTGGTATATAAAAAAGGAAGAATACAATAGGTAACAATCAAGCCAGGAGTGTCGACCAGTGTAGGCATGGTCAGCAGTCAGGATAATACAATGGAGCAAGGCATTGCATGACTTCATAATTAGCAGCCCTTTATGGCACTGTCAAGCATTCGGGATTCAAATACAGAAGAAACATAGTATCAGCGTGGGCACTGCCGTGTGGCTGGAGTAAGAGACCTTCTAACCTACTTTGGTGGTATAAGTTAAGTAGATAAATTAGTGTGGGATGAGGGAGGTACATACATACAAACATACAAAGAAGCCAGCTGAATTAGGCCTTTTCATCTATCCAGTCAGCTCATTGTGCAGGGTTCTCAGCTCAGGCTATTGTCCCTGCTCCCACCCCCCACCTTTCCATCCCTTCCCCCCTTCCATGACCTTTATCTTCCCCATATATCTATCCCAGCCTCTCTTGAAGCTGCCCACCATCCTCGATTGGATCATCTCTTCTGGTAGCACATTACATTTGTTCACCACCCTTTCTGCGAGGAAGTGTCTTCTAACATCCCTCTTAAACACCCCGCCCCCCAACGTTAGGCTATTCCTCCTCATAGTTTTGTTGCAGCTTAGCCTGAAGAGACCCTCCCTGTTCACCTTATTATTCCCTTTCAAGTACTTGAAGGTCTTAATCATGTCTCCTCTCTCCTTCCAGTCCTCCAAGGAGTATGTTTAAGGCCCTCAGTCTCTCCTCGTATAAGTTACCCTGCTGCCCCGCAATCATCTTCATAGCCTTCCTCTGGACTGTCTCCATCCAGTTGTTATCCCCTTGTTATCCTTTTTAAGGTGAGGGCTCCAGAACTGCACCACATACTCCAGATGTGGTCTCACCAGTGACCTGTACAAGGACAATACCACCTCCTGTCACCTACTGCTGATCCTCCTGGTTATGCACCCCAACATCCTATTTGCTCTTGCCACTGCCTTCTTGTAATGCATAGACTGCTTCAGGTCACTAGTTATCATCACTCCCAGGTCCTTCTTCTCCTCTGTGATAGATACCCGGACCCCTCCCAGGTATTACTCTGTCCTGGGGTTTTTGGCTCCAATATGCATAACCTTGTACTTCTTGGCATTGAAGCTCAGATGTCAGATCCCAGACCACTTTTCAAGTCTTCTTAGGTCCTCTTCAAGGTCCTGTATCCCCTCAGCTGAGCCCACCCTCCCACAGAGCTTGGTGTCATCTATGAACAGACACATTCTGTGCATGATGCCATCCCCAATATCATTAATGAAAACACTGAATAGCACTGTTCCTAGCACTGAGCCCTATGGGACCCCACTTGTGATCACCCTGAGAAAACTCTCCCCCAACCATCACCTTTTGGGTCCTGTTCCCTAGCCAGTTTTCCACCCATCTAACCATCTTCTTCCCATCTCTGAGGTCTGCCAACTTCCTGATCCGCCTCCTGTGGGGTAAAGAGTCAAAGGCCTTGCTGAAAGGTAGAAGATGTCCACTGCTTGGCCCCTGTCCACTGGTTTGGTTACCCAGCCAAAGAAGTCAATCAGATGCATTTGACAGGACCTCCCTCCTATAAATCCATGCTGCCTTACATCCTGGAGACCATGTTCCTCTATATGCTCTCTATCAATCATTCCTTCAGTATGGTCTCCATAAGTCTGCACACTATCAAAGTGAGACTGACACCTGGAATACTATGGCCAGTACTGGAAGCTGCACTTTAAACAGCACATAGGCAAGGAGGAGGAAGTCCAGAGGAAGGCAACTAAAATGGTTCAGGGATATCATGAGAAGCAGTATGAGTAGAGATTGATGGATCTCAACATGTACACATTAAAAGAGAGGAGAGAGAGAGAGATAGAGACAGAGAGAGACAGAGAGTAAGAGGGGACATGATAGAGATCTACAACTACCTCACAGGGGTGAACAGGGCACAGGAGAGGAGTCTTATTCAAATAGGAAAAAGCACCGGGACCAAGGGGCATGCGGTGAAGCTGGGGGGGAGAGGTTGAGGAAGATGGGAGGAACTCTTAACTGAAAGCGTGGTAGTCATCTGGAATAAGCTGCCAGAAATAGTAGAGGCAAAAACAGTGGGAGGCTTCAAGCATGCATGGGATAGACATGGGGTGTATCAGAAAACAGGCAGGAAGGAAGGAGGGTCCTCGGAAAGACCAGTTAGCGTCTACAAATACAGATTAGGCAGGGAACATCTGGACAGACTGGATGAGCTAAGTGGTCCTTTTCTGCTGACAAATTCTATCTTTCTATATTTGTATGTATTTATGTAACTGCACCTGTGTCATTTCTTTTGACTAGTGGTGACTAAACATACAGTAGCATTTCTCTCTGTTTAAATTTTAACTGGAAAAAAACTTTTTAATATTTTAAGATTGTAGCAGGAAAGGAAAGCAAAGCAAAGGCATGTCTATCTAAAACATATACAGTAAGGTCATTTTCTAAATCCATACTGTATTTTGTACTGTGCATTTACAGTAGTAAAACAGCAGCTACTGATTACTCCAAAACACTAACCTCAAAGGAAGAAACTCTAGCTGACAATATTTCTCTGTCCCAATGAATTGTTTCTTTCATAACAGTACCTCAGCCAACAATCATCAGGTACTTTCACATGAGTTGCTGTCTCTTTCACTAGACACTTTGCAAAATTCTAATATTCTGAACTTCTCTTATCATTCAGACTACAAAGACACTGATGCTGTCACCTGAGACTCTGATAAGGCTAAGCTGAATCAATTGCTTGTCTGATTTGTTTTCAGGAAAGTGGCACACAAAATTTCACATAATTTTGAAAGCACTTGCGGCTTGATGACTACTTATGTCATCAGTTCAAGTGGCACCAGATGACGGGTGTCTTTGTGTATTAAAGTATCAGAATCTTTTCAGCATTTGCTCCATCACTGTGCAGTTGGATTGAGCACTGTATAGGGTCAGTTCAGAAGATTTCTGTCATATACTGTACATGGATGGCACACAATGATTCTAAAGCTTTGAGTAAAAAATAAACTATTTAATTCATGCTGCAACAAGTTATTTATTTCTTCTCACTTTACACAAAAAAAATCTTTAGTTCTGCATGTCCATTAGGAGTTTTACAAAATTTAACTTCACTGGCAAATTGTTGGTGAAGTGCCAAACTTCACGTGACATGTAGCTTGAGCAATTAGGTGTGTGAAGTTACTTTTTGGAGGGCCGTTACAGTGCTCCCTCACTATGACATACCTTGTTATAGTGAAAACCTGAGTTTGTGGCTCCTGGGATAAACCACAGTATTATCATCTGTTCAGGCTGCTCCCAGGAGAAGTCACAAATCAGAAGTTCTTACAGAAATAATACACTGTCTTCTTTCTGTATTTTCTCTCTCTCCAGCCAAAATAGGATCCTACTACAATATCTAAAAACTTCAGTGTTTGCTATGCTACCAAATGCTGAACTGCCGAATGCAATCCATGTGTAGTACAGCTCTCACTTTCCTCTACTGACAATCTGCTACTGCCTCTCTCAGTCAACTTGTCTCTCTCTCTCTCTCTCTCTCTCTCTCTCTCTCTCTCTCTCTCTCTCTCTCCTCCCTTGATGTCTGCTCCAGTGTTGAACACTGAACTTCCGATCATGACCGCTGTGTAGTAGAGGCTGTGTACTGTCACTTTCTCTGAATCACCGATATCACGGATCACACTGCAGGTTGTGTGTAAGAGTGTAGGGGTTTACTCTGGAAATATCTGACACAAATATCTGTTACATATAATACTTTACTTGACTCATACCTCCTTCGCTGAAAACTGAACAGCCAATTACGATCACTGTGTAATACAGGGCAAGGCTGTGTACTTTCACTTTCCCAGTATCGCACCGCAGGGGGAATCACTAGTGCAATATTGTACATTTACATGTACATTATTCTATTTGGTTTATTTATGTTTATTTATGCAGCAGGCAACACTGTAAACATAAATGTTAATTACAGGGTGCTGTACCACTACAGAAATGAAACCTCAATAGTGTTACTGTATGCCACTACACACTGCCCTCATTGTAATAAATACAGCACTATAACAAACAGCTGCTGTAGCTCCAGTTTAGTTTGTTATAATGCGAGGACCACTGTATTTTTTAAAAAGATTCCAGTCCCCCCGAAATCATGCTTATTACACTTCTCCCCTTCACCCAGTGCTACGGTTTTACTAACCAAGAACTAACCTTCCCCCAACCCACAGCAGCACCACCCACCACTCTCCCCACAACAGTGGCACAAAGTAATTAGAAGAGAACCTGATCACAAAGTCTGCAAACCCAATTTTCCCAACCTCCTCCCCTAAACCATCATGCAAAATTAGAGGAGTACCATACTGTCACATACATCCACCCACCCACCCACTGCAGCACCCATCCACCAACCACCCTCCATGCCACCTTGAGCCAGTCAGCCACAACAGAAGAAGGATATTGGAGGTGAGGGATGGCATTTGGTGCAAAACCTCCTTTCACCACCTTGATCAGCTGCAGTATACCATCACTACAGCGACAACTTTACAGTGACATGGTCAATACTGACAACATTGCCACATCACTGTAAAGTCTGCCTGGGACCCCAACACCCTTAGCCAAGGTCCTGCACCCCATCCCCAACTCAGCTCCACCTCAGAGTTGAGAATCCTAAGGGAGGGTGCAGAGGGCATAGTCTCCTGTATTAAGGATGCGGGGGGGGGCACGACTCCCCTTCAAAACAATAAGATTTAGCATTCCATCACTATCCTGACTGCAACTGGGTTGATGTAGTGGTGTCATGGTAATGCTGCGTCGAAAATAAATTGTTGATGCGCTGTCATGGATCTGTCAGTTGCTGTCTAAATGAATGGCAAGAGCTGTGTGTACTCATAGTAACCCACTCTTTTTATTATGTGGTCATGATAGGGCTCATTTTCATTTAGATGGTGGTTGGCTGAGGTTGTGAGAGGAGAGTCTGTGTCAATTGCCATCCTTCACCTGTTTATCCTTTTTCCTTTGGGACTGTCTGACTCAGCGTGACATGGGGGGTGAAGGGTGGATGGGCACTGCAGTAGTTAGGTGTGGGAGTGGGAATATCTGTTATACTCTGCTAAGTTTTGGTGGCTGGGGAGGAAGTTTTACAACACTGGGTTTGCAGACTTGTAAATGGGTTCTTTTTGAGCTTCTTTCTTCTTTGATTGAGGGAGGATAGTCTCTGTTGCTGCAGTGGGTGGAGAAAAGGGACTGCAGTTTACAATAACCGTAGTTCTAGGTGGTAGGGGGAGGATAGTGGGGTGCTTCAAGAGGGTGAGTGGCTAGGATGATTTTTAATAAAAAAACAGTAAGCACTTTATGAAGTGGCAATTCAAGGGTAAAGTGGTACTTCATGGAGGCTTTTCCTAATGAAGCACTACATGAAGTTGTACTGGCTGCTGGAGAAGTGGCACATCTCCTTCAAGGTCAGTTTGCTGATATATAAAGCCCTATGCAGACTGTGCCCTGGTTATCTAAGTGAGCTGCTTTTCCCTTACTGCCCACCCTCTCTACTCCTCTGAGGTGAGCCTCCTAGCAGTTCCCAGGGCCAGGCTCAAGACATCAGGGGACTGCACTTTTGAAGTGGCTGGTCCAGCTCAATGGAACATGCTCCACAGATCTCTCAGTGAAGCTTCCTTGGTGGAGGCCTTTAAGAGAGACCTAAACACATACCTGTGCAGCCAAGCCTTTCACCTAAATTAGTCCCATAAGTTTAGTTGTAAGTTATTTATGCTACCAAATTGGTA
Source organism: Neoceratodus forsteri (assembly GCA_016271365.2). Classification (NCBI taxonomy): domain Eukaryota; kingdom Metazoa; phylum Chordata; order Ceratodontiformes; family Ceratodontidae; genus Neoceratodus; species Neoceratodus forsteri. The sequence goes on along the minus strand of CM028133.1, from coordinate 587,715,120 downwards.
CATTTTGAATTGTTTATTATGCTACCAAAGTTGTACATTTTGAGTTGTTTATATGCTATGACTGTGTGTTATGTTGTTCTTTTGTTTATGTGTTTTACTTTTATGATGTAGTGTCCAGAGCCTCTCAGATTGGATGCTAAATAAATAAAGTACTACTATTACTAAGCAGTGTGCAACATGAAGAGATGCCTGACGTTAGATGCACTTTGCTTAGTGCTCCACAAAGTGAAGTTAATATATTTAACATACACTTACTCTACATGCCAAAAAAGGATTTACTTGGAACATAAGTATGTTTGACATTTTGTTCTTGTTGCTTTACTGGTATTCATGTGCTCTTTCCCAAGCATGGAAAAGAAAATATCACGATAAATCGCATGAACTGTAAATCTAAGGTAAAAGTTTTTTTCTTTATCCTGTATTAAATTAAAAACAACATAACTTGATAAGAAATAATTATTTTTTGATTTGTAAAATGGGTTGTATTGATATTAAAGAAGTTGCTACAAAGTTTCAACAAACCATATCTTGACTAAATCAGAAATATATTTGTTGTACAAGATAAAGCCCTACCTGTCCACAAGGAGAATTCTGCAGAGTAACTGTAAACATGCCAGAAGTGCGGCTCTTTGCCAGAATGTATTGGCATGTTGCCTGGAATGTGTAAATCTGCCCATCAAATGTAGTAAAATGGATGTCCCCTGTTACAGAGCATTCAGCTGCATAAAACAAGAAATAAATGCAGTTAACTTGTCTTTGCAATATTTTTAGTATAATATGTACATCCATTCATGTTACTGGGCTTTTATTAAATGTACCAAGCACTTTCACAACCCTATTATTAAAGGCAACAGGGTGGTATTTGAAAGGTTCTGCTGTAATAAAAGCAGCATCAGAAATTCTACCACAATTGAGGCACACTAAATGTGCCCAAACTTTTATGAGTTATTTTCACGTTTATGCACTTATTATACAGTTTTCTCACCCTGCAGCAAAATAATGACACATGCGTAATTTTCTGACACGTCATTTTTCATGCATAACTTGTTGCACATGAGGCAAAACCTTAAACCACCTTTTACATGGTCTAACAGTTTTGCCACAAGCACCGTACAGTGGCAAAAGTACACTATAAAAGTGGCAGAAATGTCTAAAACTCCAGCTCACGAGCTTCGTACACTGATATGTGAGACATTTACTGTATTTTCACTATCTCAGTGGCAGGCCTTCCACTAGTAATGCACAAAACCGTCATTTTTGTTTAAACTGATTTAAATCCATTGTAATACTGTTTCTTTTTTTCAGTTATTTTAATTTTGACATTTGTACCAGGATTGGAAATCCTCCACATACATACCTGGACAGACATTTTCAGTACAATTCCATCGTCCTCCAAAGCAAGTACTAAAATATAATACATGACAGAATTAAGAGGACTGTTGCAATCTTCAAATTTCTGATGACATTTTGTCAATCAAACATGCATCAAGTAAATAAATTACATTTTATTATATGACAGGTATCTATTCTTAAGCCAGTCAGAATAAAGGAAAATCATTATTTGTTACCCCACAAAGTAGTTCAACAATTCCCTTAGTTGATTATATACATTTAAGACACACCCACACTAGTTTATCCCTCTTCAAGATGCACTCATGATAGTTTATCAAATTCTAGACCACAGAGAAAAGGCTAAAAAGGCTCACTGCAACTATTCACTTTAACAACCACAGAGCTTTAAAAATCCCAGTTACAAAACTACAGTTTTGTAATAGTAGTAACATTTGATTTCCCAGAGTATACATAGAAGAACCAGCTTTTGCAGTTAATTAGACACCTCAGCCTTCAACCTTGGGCATTAAATTATCCTCATCATCCAGTTATGTAAGCAACAACGTACAATAGGGCATGTGTTTCTAGAGAAATAAGGCATGCCCCAGGTGAACTGAAAGGCAGAAGGCCAATGGCAGAATGCCTTTCAAAACACCCAAGAATGCATTAATTCTCAAGAAACCTATGCCCCAGAGTGTGTTAATGTACTTATAAAATAGAAATGTTTTTTTTTAATATAAAATGGTTTTATTTTCCTTTAGTTAGGTTATTACTATGTAGAATATGTGAGTTTGGGAACAAAGTCTGTGTGCCTTTGAATAAATCCAGGAACTGCATTTCATTTGAAGAATCCTATGTCCTTTGTGGGGTTTTGTGTTTAAAAAGTTGCAAAAAAATGTTCACTTTAATGGAAAAATGCTTTATTTTCATTTAGTTTGGTAACTGCTAGGTAGATTGGAGGAGATTAGTTACAAATTGTGCAGTTCATAGGCAAATAATCAATGGTCAGGTACTGTGTTTTAACCTTTAACATTTGATTTGGTCAGTTTTTTATACCCCATTTTATAATTTTTCATATTCCCTAGTTAACTGAATATTATCTCATAAATATACATTTACATTTTTTAAACACACTATTAATAATCAAAGATGAATGTTTGCAAACTTTACTGTGAGAAAATAGAGAGCCCAATCCTTAGTCACAATTGTATACGCCAAGAAATGGGACACAGAATTTGCTCTGTGGCACCAACACATCAAATTTTTCTAAGAAGAAAGGATCTGAGCCAGGGATGGACACTTCCTGGGACAGACTGAAATATTAACATTAAGCTGTCCAGATGTGATTGTATGCAAACATGTTTTGCACACAGTAACAGCCACCAAATACAGCCACTGACATGTATGTACTGTACATGGCACAATGCCATGCATATACATGTCTGTGATGGTATATGTGAAAAGCAAATACCCTCCAACCTGTACCTTTGTGCTACTTCTGGACCTCAGTTATTTATGTTATACTGTCTCACAATTTTCACCCTGGTTGTCCAGTGGGCCCCAACCCACACAACTAGTATAAATCATCCCTGGTAGTTTTTGTCCACTCCCTAAACTCAGCTGCCTGAAATGGTCAACTGACCATCTGGGTCTACACCAATATGTGCCCCCCAATGTAGATGCATACCAAATGCAGCATTCCAAAGACCACCTTTCACCAGTCTTTTGCAGTGGTATTTGGAAGATATTTTCAAAATGCTGCAGTGGGTGCACTGGTTACATTTGTCAATGTGAATAGCGCTCTGCACTTTTTACATGCCAGCTCCACTCCCTTCTGTGCAAGAGCACATTTTGATGTGCAGTGGCATGATTGGGCCCCCTGACTCACCTTGAGCATAGCTCAAGGATGAGTCAAGCACAAGGGCCTACATTTGCTACCTGTCCCTTATGCCTGAATTTGTGAGGAAGTGTGGTATAGTGGTTGGAGTACTGGCTTGGGAACCAGGAGGTGGCAGGTTCACACCCAGCTATAGCCAAATACTCCCTGTGTGGATTTGGGGCATAGAAACATAGACTTTGACGGCAGATAAGGACCGTTTGGCCCATTTAGTCTGCCCATTTCCCTACCTACAGGGTAGGCCACAGATCCTAATTAACCAACAGCCTATTTCTTCCTACCCCCCCACAAGAATTGCCTTATGTCTGTTCCATGCATTCTTGAATTCTCCCACAGTTTTAGACACCACAACCTCCTCAGGAAGGCTGGTCCATGCATCCACTACCCCTCTCTGTGAAATAATACTTCCTCACATTGCCCCTGAACCGCCCCATCTTTTAAATCGTGTCCCCTTGTTCTTGTACTTCTCTTTTTCCTGAAAGATGCTACTCTCTTGGACTTTGCTGATTCCACTGAGGTACTTAAAAGTTTCTATCATGCCCCCCCTCCCTTCTTTCCTCAAGGGTATACATATTAAGCTCCTTTAGTCTCTCCTCATATGGGCAAGTTACTTAACCTCCCGGTTTATTTATTTATTGGAAAAGTTTCACCAGGAAAGGCATACTGAGCTGAAACAGCTCATTTCCAGATGCATCCTGGGGATAGTAGGCAGATGAATACCATTTACTGTACACAGCAATGCTACAAACTAATATGCATACAATCATACATAAAATACACTATTTACTCCATACAGGTAATACAATGCACAGAGGAGCATCTGAGAACCATAGGAAATTAAGGAGCTGTTGAAGGCATAGAGTGGAGCCTGGAGATAAGCAGAGATGGTGTGAATGAAGATGGGTCCAAATGGATTGGTTGGGAGTGAGTGAAAAGATAAGAAATACTTAGCAGAAGGCTGAAGAGAGATTGGAGTGAGGGGGGAAAGGGGTTAGATGGGTAGGTAGACAATGGTTGACAGACCTTCACCCCTCTGGGATGCAAACCCCACAAGGACCAGACATGGCTTTATGGACACCCAGACCATGTCTGGGTTTCCAGAACCACCAAGAGAAGAGTTAGGGTTGAGAAGGAAAGGCAGGCTTTCATCCCTCTGTGGAGCAAACTCAACAAGGGCCAGACACAGCTCAGTGCACGTCCAGTCCGTGTACTGGTTTTCTGACCTGCAAGAAACAGTTAGAGGAGATTTGAGGTGGGTAGGGGGTGGGAAAGAACAGACTAGGGAGAGAGTGGAGGGAAGGAGGGGAAAGGAAGGGGAGTGCAGGGGGGAAGAAGTGGGGGTCAGTAGAGGTTACTTGAAGACTGAGGTGAATTTAAGCAGTGGGGAGGATAGAGAAGTGAGAGGAGGAAGCAGAAAACAGAATGAGAAGGGGAGAGGGGAAAAGAGTTGGGAGAAAGGTATGGGAATGCAGAGGAGATGAAAGAGAGGTCAGTTACAATTACAGGAGGGTGAGGTGAAATTAATCAGAATGGAGGCTAGAGAGTATGAGGAGAAGGCAGACTGGATGTGTGATGGTAGTGAGTTCCAGAGTTTAGGGAAATGATAACAGAAGGCAGCCTGGCCAGCTGAGCAGGGCCTGGGAGGGAGAGCAAGGGAGCAGAAGTTGGAGCTGCAAAGGGACTAGGAGATGGATGGGGGCTGAGAGAGGATGGTTCTATGTGAAAAAGGCGATCATGGAAGGGCGATTGCCATTTTGGTGAGTGTACATTTCCAAAAATGAATTATGGTGATGTACACTCACAGCGACGACCAGTTTTCTATGTTATGCAGGGGGCTGTGCCCCCCACACACCCCCCATTTAAGGATTCTCAGCTCTAGGGGGGTGAATGTCGGGGGGTGTAAAACTTAAAAAAAAAATGAAAACCCCAACCCAATGCAAAAAATGATCATGCCACAGAACCGAACCTGGCACTCTCCTAACCCCAGCCCACCACCTACTTACCACACCACACGGCCAGCTCGGCAGCTGACCACCATACTACACATCACATGCCCTCCCCTGCTCTTCCACCCATCATGCAACGTGGTCCCCCCTGTGCACCCATGTATATACAGTAACATCCTGTCGCTGTAGTCGCATACCCTGGTATCCGGTGGCTACCCTGCCAGGTAGCCCACAACACAGGTGCCATGATGATTCACCCTTTTTGTAAGTGCTCAGTCGTGGTCACTATGTACACTGGATACCAGAGAGGATAGAGGACAGGTAGGAAGGGAGAGATCCCAGCCAGTATTTAGCTATGAAAGAAGAGTAATGGACTAGGCACCTGTCTTCAAGGTAGGGGAAGGAGAGGGCAGTATAGAGAGTACAGTGGTGAGTGCGAGGCAGACAGTTTAGAGCAAAATGACAGAAGGAGTGGAAAAGGGAGTCCCATCTGGATAAGGTGGCTTTGGGAGCTGCGCTGTAGACTGTGTCACCATAGTCAAATATAGGAAGGATCATTTTCTGAATAGCCCAGTGGGCCTGCAGAGGGATGCAACCATGGTTGCAGTACAGCACTCCTGGTCTGGGATTCTGTTTTTTGTGAATGGCATCCACATGTTCAGAAAAGTCTAAGCAACTGTCAAGCCAGACCCTGAGGTATTTGAAGGATGGGGCTACTTCAGTAGAAGACCCATCCAGGGCATGGAAGGAGGGGGGACCAGCAATCCTAATGAGTTTTTGCCTTGTGCAAAAGGTCATGGAGACCATATTCTTGGTGTTAAGAGTCAGGTAATTTGAGTAGAACCAAAGCTGAATATTGTCAACGTCTAGCTGGAGTCTGGATATCAAATCAGAGGGGAAGGAGCTCCAATCCACCCAGCTGTGAAAAGAAGTAGCAGCAACATCCCACAGAAATGAGATTCTGCATTGCAGCTGGCTATTATGGATAAATAAATAGTGAAAAAAGATTTGGGCCTATAGTTTTATAATAATTGTTTACAAGTATTTGTTCAATCCAATATTATTTAAAGAACAACTTTCTTGCTCTATTTCAAAATCCCCCCAAGAAGCAAAATAAACCTCACCTGGCTCAAAGTCGAATTCTTCATATATTTTCTTTTTCAGTAGCCCTTATTTCAGAAGGGAAGGGATTGTAATTTGGCTCCATGGAGCTGAGCTGCTATGATCCCTTCCACTTCCTAATATTGCTTCAGTCTGTGGTCTGCACCCGATCTGCCCCTGTGCTACATCATTTTGTGACATCACTATTCGGAGAGTGCGGGGGTGCACTTCATATACTTGAATGGGCCATTTATTGAAGTTAAATTTTAGTACCTCAGATTGCCATTTAGAATGAATCATGACCACTGATTAACTAAGAAGGACCTTGTTAGTTTATCAGTGGCCATAATTAGTTCTGAATGGGAATCTGAAGTACTAAAATTTAACTTTAAAAAATGGCCCCATTCAAGTATATCAAGCGTGTCTCCAGGCTTTCTGAATAGTGATGTCACAAAATGATGTAGCAAGAGGGCAGACTGGGGGTAGACCGCAGACTGAAACAGTACCAGGAAGTGAAAGGGATCATTGTGGCACAGCTCCATAGAGTCAAATTATGATCCCTTCCCTTCCAAAATAAGGGCTACTGAAAAAGAAAATAAATGAAGAATTTGATTTTGTGCCAGGTGAGGGTTTACCTTGTTTCTTCCTACTTGACCTGGACCTTGATGGTTGCTCTTTAACATAAGGATGCTGGATAACATTTAATCAAGTTATTTCTATAATGCTGCCTCTAATTTAAAGACAAATACAGTGAATAATGATACAAAAAATTGATCAGATAGAGCAATAAATGGTAAATAACTAACCAGTTATTACACTCTTCTCGTACCACAGATCCCGTAGGGTAAGAAATCCCATGGTAAATACAGGAGCATTCAGAGGGTTTCACACAGGTTTCATTTTCATAAATTAAGCCTAAAAAATAAACAACTCACAGATTAATTGTCCAATGCTCTTCAGCTATAGACTCAAAATATTTTAAAAATGAAAATATGTTATCTAACACTAATGCTAAAAGTATGAATCCTATGATAAAGGTAGAAGAAACAGAGCCTTTGAAAGGTGATATTAAGTTAATTGTGCTGTCTGTTTTAACCCTGTGTCATAATGATATTATTGATATTTTAAATTACAGTTACTATCAACGTAGATATATGGCACTAGAATTAAGAGTATCTACCAATTATAAGATAATTTAAATTGTCAAACTTTTTGAAAATGGAATTGTACATAAGGTAGAAAATTTACATGAGTTACCATGGACATTGAAGCACACTATAAAAAAAGACTAAACTAAAATGCCCTACCACCAGAAGCCAATTTGGTCAAGTATCTAATTTCTGCTAACAGTAAACTATTAAGCAATTATCATTCCAGACATATAGCTTTGTATAGTTTGCAGTGGTTTTCTTTCCTTAAATATTAATGTAAAAGGACTTAAATAATACACTTCAATCTCTGCCTTAATTATTTCTATTACCTTCTGGACAATAACATCCATCAACACATTCAATTTTGTTGTCAATACATTGCTTGGCTTGATGACATGAAACTGGACAGCAGGCAATGCACTCTCTGTGAACAAGCTCTCTCCCACAGTCAACAGCTATTAAAAAGAGAGAATGAGTGGAGGGGGAGAGAGAGAGAGAGAGAGAAAGAGAACATATGACATAAGTACATGATGCCTTACAATGTCTAACATTTTAGGAAGATGCTCTGAAATTCTCTGCAGGTGCTATACTGCCATTGTTTTGTTTTGGGTTTTTTTTGCATTCAGATGGCAATGTTAGCCCCAGTAAAATAAAATCAGTCAGCTAAAACTTAAAATTAGAGCTATGAGAAACCAATGCTTTGTTCTGCATAGTTTAAATGGCAAACTCTATTCTCTTTGTCAAATTTCACAGAAATTCATGGCGTTCCAATGGAAAACAGAAAGCTGTAGCACAGTTTACATGGATGCAAACTGTACATGAGGAGGGAAGGGAATACCTGCCAGTTTGCTCATTCTGGAGGTGTCTGTCTCTATGAGGTGTCAGCAGGGCAGAAAAGGAAAGGTTTAGTATGGGCCCTTGCACAGAAGGACCCTCAATGTAAAATGGCGTAATACAGAGGAGAGCACGCAAGTTCTGGGTGATTAACTGTAACCAGTATAGGCAGCCAGAAGGGCTACAATAAGTAACTGCTGGTTCAAAAGAAAGCAAGGAATCGTTGCAACAGGCCAAGTGGATGAGGAAGTATGAAGGGTGAAAAATATGAACAAAAACAATGTAAAAAAATCACAAACATCTGGGAAATTCAAATGTTGTACTATACCACTCATGGGGGGGGGTACTGAACCTGGTACTGACAAATGTGGACAATGTTGCTGACATCATAATGGATAGCCACCTGGCTACCAGTGATCATCGTATGGTGTGGTTCAATATAGGAACTGGGCTAGTGTCGAACTACACTGAAATGAGGGTCCTGGACTTCAGAAGGGCTGATTTTAAGAAAATGGGAGAATGCATCAGGGACACCCTAGCAGGGATAGGGAAACTGGGTGGAGTAAAGGAACAGTGGACAAAAATAAAGGAGGGCATTGAGAAGACAACAAACCTCTGTACCAAGCAGGTTAGCAAGAACAAGAGAAAAAAAAGAGACCACTATTGTTCTCTAAGAAAGTAGCAGAGAAAATAAGGGCAAAAAAAGCTAGCATTTAGAAGTTACAAGATGACACAGAAGGAGGAGGACAGGGAGAGATAATCAGGAGAAACAAAAGGAGATAGGGAAAGCAGCTAGCAGCGCAGAGGTGCAAATGGAGAAGAATATTGCCAAGTCAGTATAGAAGGGGATAAAACATTCTTTAGGTATATAAGCAAAAGGAGAAAGACCTAAGGAGGGATAGTTAGGCTAAAAGGGGAAGGAGAGATTTGTGTGGAAGAGGACAAAAAAAAAAGCAGAAATACTGAATAAGTACTTTTTACCCGTATTTATGGAGGAATGGGGTAGGTAATGGGCCACAGATAAGGGACAAGGGCATTAAAGGAAGGGACATGGACACTAGTCCTTTTACAGATGAGAGAGTCCTCAAGGAACCAGCACAACTAAAATTGGACAAGGCAATGGGGCCTGATGAGGTACACCATAGATTACTGAGGGAGCACCAGGAGGTAATGGCTGCACATCTGATAGCCCTGTTCAACCTACCACTAGATATGAGGCAAGTTCCAGGAGACTGCAGAAGGGTAGATGTGGTCCCACTTCACAAAAGTTGTAATAGGGAGGAGGCAGAAAATTACAGACCTGTCTGGAATCACTACTGAAAGAAAGGATTAAGGAATACCTTATGACCAGTGGATTATAGGATCCAAGGCAGCTTGGTTTGACAGGGGGGAGATCTTGCCAGACAAACTTGATCAAGTTCTTTGACTCGGTGACCGAGAAAGTGAATTAGGAAGGAGCGGTGGATGTGGCCTACCTGGATTTCAGTAAGGCCTTTGACACTGTTCTACACAGAAGACTGGTGAGCAAGCTGGGCAACCTAGGAGTAGGTCCAAAAATAGCAAAATGGATAAGAAGCTCCCTAAATAACAGGAGCCAGAGGATGGTAGTGAATGGTGTTCACTCTGAAGAAGGCAATGTGACCAGTGGGGTGCCACAGGGGTCAGTACTAGGCCCAGTCCTCTTCAATGTCTTTATTAGTGACATTAATAGAGGGCTGGAAGGGAAAGTATGCCTGTTCATGGACTGCACAAAAATCTGCAACAGAGTGGAGACACTGGAGGGTGGAACAAATGAGGGATGATCTGAAAAAGCTGAAAGGCTGGTCAATGGATTGGCAACTTCTGTAGGTTTCAAGCAAAAAAGTGCAAAATCATGCACTCGGGGCATAGAAACACGGGGGTAATGTACCAATAGGCAGGGAGAAATTGGTGACCACAAAGCAAGAAAGAGACCTGGGGTAATAATTTCTGACGATCTGAAGGTAGCAAAGCAGTGTGATAAGGCAGTGGGGAAAGCTAGCAGGTTCCTCGAGTGCATAGGGAGGGGTATCACCAGCAGAAAGATGGAGCTAGTATTACCTTTGTATAGATCAATGATGAGGCCCCACCTCAAGTACTGTGTCCAGTTCTGGAGGCCTCATTTCCAGAAGGACATAAATAGGGTAAAGGGAGTACAGAAGAGGGCAACCAAAATGGTACGGGGCATGCATCAAAAGCCTATGAGGAAAGACTCAAGAAATTAAATACATACTCTCTAGAGGAAAGGAGGGAAAGGAGGAAAATTATAAAAATATTCAAATACCTCTCGGGTATTTCTAAGATACATGAAGGTAATATTTTACATAAAAAAGATGCTTGAGGACAAGGGGTGACACTATGAAACTGGGGGGATCTCAGAGGAGCCAGGAGGAAATGCCTTTTCACAGAAAGTGTGGTGGATTCCTGGAACAGCCTCCCAGCAGAGGTGGTGGGTGCTAAAATGGTGACAGGATTCAAACATGCATGGGATAGACACAATTGGACCTTAAAAATAAGACAAGGAGGAGGGAGACCGGATATCAACTAGGGTCTGCAGTGGCACAGTATGTAGAGAAAATAGAGCAGACTAGATGGGCCAAGAGGTCCTTCTTTTCTGACAACTTCTATGTTTCTATTTTTGTATGAGAATTTTCTTTGCTTATGGTAAGTAACTCAAAGTAAAAAGGTAGTTTCACCAGGAAGACTGCTTTTAGAGAATTCCAAAGACAAAAACAGTAACTTTTTGCCACTTAAATCTGATACCTGGAAAATTCCATTATTGCCAGCAACGGAAATAAAATATTAAAATGAATATTTATTAATAGTTCAAAAAATGACAACACACATTGGGACAGTTGAATTTAAATACATTTCCATGGGAGCAGAGCTTTTTAATGTAATTATCTACTGATGACATTATGATAAATGAAGACCTTTATGGCAAACTGTAATTCTACAGTACATAAATTGTTTATAGGGTTACAACACGTTTTAGTAGTGCTATGTCTTTCATACCACATTGTTGAAAATGAGTCCTCCATTTATGAAGAGGGTGTCCAGCATGGGAACACATCCTGGCATATTCAGTCAGCACTTGGCACAAAGATGAATCATCAGGCTCAGACCTTACAAGAACACAGAATAACATTAGTGAACCCTGACATTTTATAACTGTGTTTTCTTCATTTGTTATGAAGATGCACTGCTAAAAATGAACTGGAATCAGAATTTGAATGCAACATATCCTGGCAAAGACAACAAATTGCATGAAATGTGTACAATAAGTGAAATGTAAACTGTATTTTCAAAAGGCTTTTATGAGTACTTTATTTGAACAAGGTACCTCAAGATATGTCTTTTGAATATTAGAAAATGGGCTTTTTATTTCCTGGCATCTGATTGTCTAGTACCCTTGCCAGGGGGGTACACTAACTTTCAATAGATGCCCATGAAATAAAAAGTACCAGCCTACAGTGCCCCTTCACCCACTGAAATATCCTACTTCCCACCCTGCTTCTTAATTGGCTGAAACCATGTAATTTGAAAATGAAATTGCCGCCATTTTTTCTCTCACTTAGCGACAGATACTGGTCACCCAATGCTCCCTACTTCAGTGACATCTGCCTGTCCCAACCAAAGGCAAATTAAGTACAAATTTACAGATCCCCCCCCTTTCTTTTTAGTATCCCCTTGTCCCATGCCAGGCACTGCCCTGATACTCAATAGCGCGACTCTGAGCCAGCAATAACTGCAAAAAAAATCACACCCCCAACCACAATAACGGCAGATCCGATAATCCCTCTCCATCCCATTTTCACAATCCATTTGGTTACAAATAAAGTTATATCTGAAGAAACACAAATGAAAGAGGTTTCGTCTTTTGTTATGACGAGAAGTTTATCGTCAGCCACAGCCTGCTCCTCGTCGCCACTGTCAGTAAACATGTTCGCGCTCTATTCCGCGATGACGCTCATGCTCAATCAGCTCTGTTTGCTTGTTTTTATTTGTTAGTACTGCCGCCTACAGTCTGTATATCTCCTCACGACATAAATGCCAGTATCAAAGAGTACTGTGGTTCCCTTGACAACACTTGCCCAGTCATTGAACCACAGTAGTCGCATGACACCAGCATTTATGTGTCAGTGAGAGATCAGGAGTGTACAGACTGAAGTGGTAACGGAGTACTATTTTTTTTTTAAATAAAGGAAACAAACTGAACAGAATGCTGGTTGGCATTTAGCGGGGCATGGTATCTCCCACAGATGGAGACGCATTGCATGTTTGCGACAGTGGGTGACTGGAGAAGAAAGCAGGGCACTGTGAGCTGACATTAGAATTTCTTCTCGTCATAGCAGACGGCAGGATTTCTTTTCATTTGTGACAACAGTTATGAGATTTTTTCGGCTCACGAAACAGCTGCCACTGTTCCTCGGCCTGATCCCTATTATGTACCCCAAACAGAGTGCTCATCGGAGTGTGCTGCAAGAACGAAAAAAAAAAAATGCAGAAGGGAAAGACTATCCCGCTTGGCTCCTGAAATTGCTGCCACCACTCCTCGGACCCATCACTGAAGTTTCAAAATAGAATTCTATTGAGGGGCCCAGTTTATTACTTACTAAATAAAAAAGCAAAACGTTTTGCCAATTACAAGGCAGGTGTGTGTGTGTGTGTGTGTGTGTGTGTGTGTTGGGGGGCTCGGGGGTAACCATGACAACCAACACCAAACATTCAGATGCTCCAAGTGGGATCAAGGGCCTTGCAAAGCAGGTGGAGGAACTATTTTTTTTACAAAAATGAATAAAGCATTTAAGACTTTTAAACTGTTAATATGAAATAATTTTTTTCAAATATCTATAACATAGTTGCCCATTTTCTAAGCCTTAATAGCCTGCCACTCAGGGTGGTATGGTGAATACCGAGACACCAGGGGCTATAAGGCCCTCCACCTGCGGCGTCGGGTCTCATTATGCCCCTTGGTGGTCCAGTATTGCCTAATACCGCCCACCATGTTGGGTATTATTGCTTGCTTAAGCTACTGTAAATTCTTGGAATGTCCCCAGAGACAACAGGACTGGACAGCAGTTTGTTGAACAAAAGAATATCTGAGAATGTGCTCAAACATTTTTTGTTGATTTATTTATTGACTGTGTGCACCATGGAGGGAGGGCTAGGGAATTTCCTATTTCAGCCTCTTTCTTGCAAGTGGGTGCAGACAGCAATGCCTTATATTAAACCAGGTTATTTTTTTTTGTTATTGGCTGACAGTGAATGGGTGAAAGCTTGCAAGGGCACTGGCAGAGTGCATCTTCTCTTTCTGAAAAATGCAGTAGGATCCTTAACATCCACCTGAACAGCTCTAGGAACAGGCAGATGGAACCTTGGTTTCACATCTATCCAAATGATGACCCTTACAATAGCACAGGACACCACTAACACCATGCCAGGGCAGCAGTATAATAACTTATAACCAAGGAAATGGTGCCTCCTGCAGATATATTAATACTACTTGCTGAAACACCTGAGGGTTGTTGGAGGTCTCACATCCAATACAGAACAGGTCCAACCTTGATTAGCCTATGAGAATTGATAGGATGAGGCTCAAAGGCAGTAAGGGTGCTGGGTTTAAATTAAATATAAAAGGCACATCTTTTGAAAATGAGGTAGGGGGTTATATTTGCAATATTCAATATGCCACAGCACAGAGCAACTATAATAATTAAGAAAATAGAGTGGCAAAGCTAAAAGGAACATTGACTGTCTACTTATGCTTTCTATGTAGAATAAGATAGCTATTTCAGTTTTTAAAATGTTTAAGGTATTGGAGAAGTTGGAACCTTTTCAGTGTTGTCAGGCAACAGCACTGAAAGGAATATGATTTGCATAAAGGGTGATATAATTTAGGGTAATGAATTGATGCATTATTTTGCATTATTTCACCCAGAAAGTTGCAATCCTATACCATAAGCTCCCAAATGATGTAGTGCAAGCAGGGAATGCTGGGCCTTTTAAACTCAAATTGGAGCAGTTCCTTCTAAAAAAAATAACATTACTGGGCCGGATATTCAGACTGCGCCAGGCAGTGGTGCAAGCCTAGGCGCAGTGCAACTGGGCTGCGCTGGGGCCATGACCAGGTGATATTCAATGGTGATGCATCATGGCACAGCACTGTTGAATATGGCTAGGTCGGCACATATACTGTGCACTGTGCAATGGTGCTGCGCCAGCGCAAGCCACAGCAAGGGAGCACGGGGATGCACCAGTGTAAGTGCCATTACGCTAGGAGCATCACCCATGATATTCAGCCAGGGGCATGCAAATGAGGCCATAATCTATGCAAGGTACAAATGGGGCCATTTGCATGTCATTATGGCCCCATTTGCAAGCGTTGCACTAGGCGTCCTGGCGAAATGCACCTGGTGCCCTGCCAGGCTGCTGTCATAGGGGGCTGGCCCCTGGTGGGCTAGTGTAGCTCCTCCCTCCCATATGCCTGATCGCAGGCAGTAGTAAAAATATATTGAAACCTGGTTATTTAGTGGTTCCCTCCGCTGCCGATCACGGGCTTCTGTATTAATAAGCCAATTCCTGGTGGTCTAGCAGTCCCTCCACTGCCTGATTACAGGTCTCTGTATTAATAAACCAATTCCTGGTGGTCTATCAGTCCCTCAGCTGCCTGATCGTGGGCTATTGTAATTGCAGAATGTAACCTGGTGGTCCAGTGGTTCCCCCTTCCCTCGCTCCCACAGAGGACCCCGGCCACCCAGCATCCCCCATCATCAGTGGGCAGCAGCACTCCAGCCGCATACCCCCCAGCCACCTGCTGAATGACAGCGTACAGTATGATCTGTATGCCTATTGGTTCACAGTGTGGACCAAAGGGCTTACAGACCATACTGTACTGTACTACACAGTACCAGATATGTGAATGAACACGTTCAGGCAGCAGAGGGACTGCTAGACCACCAGGGGTTAGTAATTTAATACAGAAGTCCATGATCAGGCATATGGGGTAGGAGGGGGTCCACTAGACTACCAGGGGTATGGGTGCTTTTGGACGGTGTTCCCGCTAGGCAGGAGGCCACCCATGGCTGGCGGCTGTTGTGTTGCGCCTTGCAATATAGCCACCCCCCTGTGGGTGACCAGCTTTTGAGCCTATATGTTACGGCTCAACTTTGAGCATCCTGGGCTGAATATCGGGATGTGCTGCATATGCATAGGCATGCCCCCTGCATCTGCGCCACATAGGATTACATTGCACCATGGCACATCAGGATTTGCGCTGCACTGGGCAGTCTTCAATATCCTGCCGGGGTGCAATGCAGGGTTGTGCCAGCACAACTCAGTTGTGCCACATACAACCCCTTTGAATATCCCAGCCACTGGGTACAGCATTTAATTCAAACTAAGGGAGAGTCAAGGGGAACATACCTCATAGCAGTATTAGTATGCCTGCGGGAAAAAGGCAGATCAACTGGATTCTCCTTCACTGACAGTTTTCTCTCCATAGTGCCAAGGTCTATGAAATGTACTGATTGCACTTCCCAATAAAACCATGGCTCTAGATATTGCAGCTGTCTGGATAGCAAGAAAGGAGCATGATGGATCCTTGGTCTTTTTAGTCTAGCATTTCGTATGTGCCAAAATACCAATTTCAGCATTAACATTGTTTATGTTCAAATTGTTTGCTGTATTTCATTTTCTCAACAATACTTAGAAGATTTTTTTTTCCAAAACAGCCAATAATCAATGAAGAACACACGAACAGATAATAACCACTATCCAACCATAATGACTGGGGTAGTAATCATCTGAGTTGTTTGTATGATGTCCACAATCCATATGATTATGATGTCACACACAGAATGGCAAAGATAACAGCAACCTGTTCATTATGATCCAGTAGCAGTTGTTTTGGATAATGTATTTTTTTTAAATAAAAAAATTCTGATGGTCAGTGCTGCCTTACTCTGCTGCTACCTGAGAGGACAGAAACCAGTCCTCAGTTGTTTTGCCCACAATGTGCTTGCCTGCATGACACATCCAGAAGGATAGAACAACAGGATGATGCGGTTCTATGTGATAACGGCGAAAGCCTAAAGGCGATCATCGTTATCACGCAGTCAGAGTGCCAAAAACATTTTTGCCACTCTAACACCCTCAGTGCACAGGACAATGGTGCCAGGACATGTATTTTAATGCTTTCTGTGAGGGGGGCTGCACCCTCACACACACACCCACACCCCCCTATTAAAGGATTCTCAACTCCGGGGGGGTACATGTCGGGGGGGGTGATAGCATTAAAAAACCAACGTTCGGGCCGGGTGCAATAAAATCACACCAGCACTCGGACCCAAACCTGGTACCTCACCCACCCCAACTACAAGCCAACCCCAAATGCCACAACGCAGCTCGGCAATCCACTACAGCGCCACCCCTACAGCTCCTCCACCCCCTCCCAGTCCACGCTTGCCATGCTTGCTCCCTCCCCGCATGCATATACATAGCAACATCCTGCCATCCAGTTCACCCACCCCCTCATCCGGTCACCCTCCCATCGCCATGAGGGATTGCACTGGGAAGGAGTCGCCATTACGGACAGTGCCCTTCCCCATGTGCCCACTTCATGGGATACCAGATGATGCATCCAGGTAAGCAGAATAAGCTGCTGATGCTTTCAGGGGTATAACTAGAGTGCTAGATTCTAGTAATTCAAACCTGTATTTGCATTCTAAATACATTATAATAACTGGTGACTGTGACAGGGCTGAATAAGGCCCTGTCCCATTTGTTATGCAGAAAGAGATTAAACACAAAGATCTGTTCTATCCTTTCCTTTTCTGTCTCTTCTCTGTCTGGTTGTGCAACCACATTTTCTTGTAAGACCTAGGAACTGATCACTTTGACAGTTTCACAATTCTCTGCCACTCACTATCTCTCTGCCTTTCCTTGCTATTTATGTCTTTTCTTGCCCCTTGCACATCTGTGGGTATACAAATATATGTGAATCTCTCTGTGGAAATGTCACTGATACTGGGATCCCTTTGTTTAAAACTGCATATATATATATATATATATATATATATATATATATATATATGCTGTTGAAATGATTGCAAAGCGATTTGGAACTCAGTGTATATAGTTATACTACTAAAATAATTGCAAAGCTCTTTGGAACTCAAGGGGTTAACCTGAGGTGCAATTTTTAAGCCTTTTGCAGAGCTTTAAACAAGAGGTCAGTTCACCTGCATGGAATGAAACTGACAAGAACATTCTGTAAACTTACAAAAAACATTCTGTGAGATGCAGTCTCTCTTAATGAGTTCCCAGATAAAGTCTTGTAAAAAGAGAGCAGTAATACTTTTGCTAGAGAGACAAGGAGATTGAGAGACTTAAAGACTGAAACTTGGAATTAAGAGATACCCTCAAAAGGACTTAGTTTTTTCTGTTTGTACTGCCTTTGTAAATAGTTATACTGAATAATTTAAATTTTTTATTTTGCTGTTATTGAGAAAAATTAATGCCATTTGCGAATTTTGAAACTGCTCCTGGTTTTCCTATGCTTTCTGACCTGTGCCTCCGATAACAGTGACCCCATATAATGACTGGATATCCAGCCCTGATAAAACACCATAATTACCTGCTGAATTGTGCAATAACTCAATGGTTGCTTATTATGGCATTTTCCTCCTTGCACTCTCGCTTGACTGTATTTGTACGAGTATTGCAGTTGCTCAGGGACACACTCGCTTGCACAAATACAGCTTACAGTTTTTCTCTCTGTTGAAGCCTTGCACCAGTTATTATAAAAATAATGCCTGTGCAAAGTTTGTTTTATGAGGATTTTTCACACACCTTTGATGTGTGATAATCTCATAAACCCCCTTGAGCTTTGCTCTCGGGGTTTATGAAATATTACACACACCCTTGGGTGTGTAAAAATCCTTATAACACACATATGCCCAGGCATTATTCTCTATGTGCGGTACAGCCATGAAAAGAATAGCACCACTAATGACCCCAATGTTGATTATGAAAACTAATGGGTTAGTGAACCATGGTTACACAAGCAGTAAGCAACCAATCCAAATAGATTTTCTTTACAGTCTAATATTATTACATATGTTTACAAAAAAGACATAATGTATATCTGATACTTATTATGATAAAGGCCCTTTTTATATTCTTGTTCTCTGTTTTTTGCTTAACTCTCTCATGCAAAATAACAAATGGAGTGTGTGACTTTCGCACATACAACAGAGTTCCAACCTTTGAAAATCGGGCCCACAGTATGCAACATGAAAACATATCTCATAAAAGACAGCTAACCAAGCCAAGAGTACAACAAACCTAAAATTTTTATGTATTCATGAGGAAAAGGATGGTATGAAAGATTTGATTCTACTGTATACATCAACAAGTTTTGACTTCTGGGGCCGGTTTTGCAAAGGGTGGTGCAGAGCTTACATCAACCCCTGTGCCACAACACTTTGAAACTGCCACTGTGCCAATGCCATTTGCTGCATCTGCATCTGATTTTCTAGGGTTGGATGCAGTTGTGACAGTTTTCCAGATTTATAAGAGCTTGTGCCATTTCTGGTGGAAGCACTCTAAAAATGGTCCCCAACATTGACGTAAGCTAGACCACAAAAAAGATGGTCTAACTTGCATCAGTTGCTGCATGGGATGAAAATGCTGTTAGATTACTGAAATGCCCATGCACCATATCTGTGGTGCAGTCTGGGCTTGCTGCAATCTCAGGGCTTTCTAAATCTGGCCCCTAATTAAAATCTGATTGGAGTCACTTAGTTAACTAACTTCATTAACCTAGTCAGCTTTATAACTTTCTCATTTTACATTTTAAATTGATAACAGAAGCCTACTTACATGCAAAGATCATTTGTGCAGCTAGCCAGGAAAGGAAAAGGACTCACATGGTAATGACACTCTTTGAATGGAGGCTCCAGCAGTGTACTGCATAGATTATATATTATCTGTAAATTATACAAATATTTATATGAGTTCCAAGTATAAGGATATATAAAAGGATGAAATCAAACAATTCTTTTTTTCACATTTCCCCTTTTTATCCCCCATCCCCTGTCATGATGATTTGGAAAACCATAGCAGTACCCTTCCTCTGGCCAGGAGGGAGTGGGTAAATGGTAGCCATTATAGCCAGCACCAGCATAGCTCATTTGCTGGTCAGCACAGAGTGTATGAAATAATGTTGCTCATACAGTATCCAGTGGAACTGGATACCTTTGGATATTACATATTTTCTCAAATACTGAATGGACCTGCTTAATCCTATCTGCTACAAACCAATAGGATAACAAATATCCAAAGTAGCTATCCAAGATATGAGAAAGAGATCCACCTTTGGATCCAAATGTCTGACCTGCAATCCCACTATCTGACCTCGGATCCCACCACCTGACCTTGGATCCAAAATCCAAATAGGGTCAGATAGGATCTCAGATCTGAAGCTGGGTAGCTGAACTATCTGTCAAATTCCATTCAGACAGTCAAAATCACTATCCAAGCATCACTTGTATGAATGCCGGGTGGCCCATGTCCTCCATCCTCAAGAACTAAGCACCTCACCTATGTGCCACACTCAGCCCCCAGGCAGCATTAGTGTGTGATTCTGATACAGTCATACAGGAACCTAGGTTTTGCAGGTGGCAGCAAGCTGTGCTGCTGTTGCACCACCACATCAATCTGCAGTTACTGCATCCTATGTCAATCTATATTTTGCCCTTGCATTCTTTGTTGACCTCTGTAATGACTCACTGTAAACTGCTCTGCACTTTTGATAGTCATTGTAATGTCTTATTGTTGTCTGCCTGTACTGTCTTGATTGTAACTCTTCTGACTTGGAACCCTTGAAAAAGAGCACCTGTGCTCAAAGGTTTTCCCTGTTACCACACTACAATACTGCACTGGGGTGAAAAAGAGTCAAACTGAACAGAGCTGCTCTGCTAGAATGACCTTTTGCATTTTGTTTTGTATTTTGTAACTTGCACCATTTAATGATTTTATCATATCTCTTTCTACTTTATTATTGTTGAATTTTCCCCTTCTCTGTTCATTTAGTGGATTAATTATTTATTTAGCGTATTACCACTGAAACTCAGATAGCGTGAAAAGTAAGTGAATTCCTGAGAAGAAGCGGTAAAGGGGTTTCTGAAAAAACTGCAGCTCTTCTAGAAGGGGGAGAGACTGTTAACCAAGGAATACTCAATATCAATAATTGACTTTAAAATACCACAAGTAATATCAGATTACCAAAGGAGTAAACTGTAGCTCATAGGTCTAATTACCTATAAAATAAAAAGTTCAGTGAATAGTCAGATATTAGCAATTACATGGTATATTTATAGCAGCCCTATAAGCTTTTAAGTACATGCTTGGGTTTAAGTCCAATTTTTTCCTCTATGCTTCTCCTTCCCTTTCCTTAAGTCCTTCACTTGTTCTAAGTCCTATTTCCATTTTGGATCAAGGATGCAAAATGTAATTCCTTTGGATGCTTCTTCACTTTCAAATGCCTTCAAAGATAGACTGAATATCATTGCTTCTTCCAATAAGGAGGGTGTTAAGACATTAGTCTTCTGTTCTTGCATTTGACCAATAAAAATACAAAAATATAAAAAGTCAATTATTGATATTGAGTATTCCTTGGTTAACATATTTATTTTATTATTTGATTGTTGGTGTTTTTCTATTAATTTATACATATTTTATGTAAAACCAAGGTTATCTCTTATTCCTAGTGAAATTTCAAAGTGAAGTTTGAAGTTATCTTATAGACTTTGTTGTATGGTGTATAGGTAAATTATTTCAGATCTTGTATTAATCACATGTTTATCTTCATAAAATAAGCACTTTACTTGTAAGTGAGGATATTTGCTAATACAGTAATGAGAATCAGGAGTACCAAGTCACAAGAGATTTTGCTCCCTCCAAATGTGCTTGACATTAAGGGTAAAAAGACTAGAAGAAGGTTACATTCAGAAACAGGGAAAGATAAACAACTAAAATTAAAATTGCTGGAGAAATTATCTGAACAATTTATAGACAGAAATTGAAACAAAAAAAATGCTACAACTGTTAAGGACAAGACTCCAAAAGGGGATTAACACAATTAAAAATGGGTGTATTTATGGGAAAAATACTTTAACTTCAATAATAATTAGGCCAGGAATTAATCAAATAGATAATCAAGGCATAGCACACTCTGAAGAAGGGAGTAAAGAAAAGGAATCCCTTGCCTCCCTAGAGGAAGTAAGGTCTGACTGGGGAACTAACAGGCAGAATACAAATGCCATCACAGCTTCAGAAAATAAGAATAATCAAGGGTTAATAAAACAGGTAAATCTATCTGAAACAAATCTGGATTGTGCTAATACACCAACACAGAATAAGATGAATGTGGCAGAGGTAAAGAGAGATCTGGGTACTGCTATCAATGTCTTAAAGTCATTATTAAGAAACAAGGAGGATTCCATGATAGCAGATTTTAATTTTTTAATAGCCTCACCTGATTTGAGACATTATTCATCACCTAAATTTACCTGGGAACCATTTTTTGATAGAAATGTGGATATTTGAGGTAATCTGGAGCCATTTGATAACCAGAACCTTATAAGTCCTCGGGTATTACATATGAATCAAGTCTTATTAAAACTCTCAAAGGAACTACTTTACTATATAAGGAATCCTTACTATGCAAATGTAATTATAACCGAAACATTATGGGTACTGAAAGAGGAAATTTAGAAGCTTAGAGCGAATTAAATGAAAAACAAATTAATGATTAAACATTTGCTAGAAGAATATTGTGATACAAAACTACTGTATTTCGTAGATGAAAATGATTCATTTATCATAAAAACAAGATATTAAAGTGGATAAAGTAACTCAAACTCTAAACACAACAGAAACTAAATGTATACAAACTAATCTCCATCCACCTTTTAATAAAGATATAATGATTAATATTCCAGATTCACCAGCAAAAAAGTGAATAAAAGAAAAAAATTAAAATAAAAAGAAATGGTTAAATGACAGGAGGAATCAAGCAGCTGAGTCATTAATTGTAAACTCACAGGAAGAAAAACAAAGGTAGAAATCTCAACTAAAAACTCAAGTAGTGGATTTAGATCTTGTAAGAGAATCCCCACTTTTGCTACAAGTGGAGGTGCCTCTTACAAATATTGAAGTAAAACAAGAAAAAGCTGATAATGAAGGTACAAAAAAGTTATAAGACATGAACAAGAGGAGGAGAGTGAGGATGCAGTTATGATAATTACAGTAAATGGGATATCTTATGAAATAAATGAAACTAAGGAGCCATTGAATGTGAAGGTGGATGAAATACTACAAATGGGTAAACAAATGAAAGATGTCATAAAGACTGAGAGTAAAAAAAATAAGCAACAGGTAGCATTGTTTATAAAACCCAAGAAGGTAGCAACTAGAAAATTGAAAAAGAAAAGGGAAACATATTTTGCTGAATTAAAAATAGAAATACCAAAGAATATTGACGTGGTGTTGACTGACCTGGCCAAACATGCCAACCACTATAATAATAATGATAATTACAAGTCCCAAGAAACTAGGGAAAATATTATGTTGGCTCAATAAAGTGTGAGCCCATTTTGGACAAAATACAATGAGTTATTAGAACTATATATTTATAGTCTAGACTTGATAAAGATACCCCAAAGGTCTTGACAATGTTTAGATGGGACATTGATACTGGAGAGTAACCATGGAAGACCAGGACATTTTTTTTTCATGTATTCTGCAAAAGCCACTGGAACTTGATGCAATATAATGGATCCAAACCCCTTTTTAAACACATAAAACAACCACAAATTGGCACGTATTTCAAGGAGGAGAGATTATTTTAACAGATCATAAATAAAACAGACTTTTTATATAAACTTGGTTTAAATATAATGGACATGGTTGAATTTTGTTTAAATCAAATAAACAATCAACTACACAAACAAGATTTAAATCTAATACAAGAAGATGGGGCAATAATTCCGCAATACTTAGGAAAAAATGGAAAATCTATTTCTGAAACAGAAGCAATGTATGACTTCAAGGAGGGAGCAAAAGCAGAGAGATGGTAAAGACCAATAGAAACTGGAGGTTATTGTATTGGAATATAGATGGACTTGCAACAAAACTAGCAGATTCTGACTTTGCAAATTATCTGTTTTCCTTTGAGATACTCCTATTACAGGATACTTGGTGGATAAATTATCCACCCAAGCTTTCAAAATTTGAGGTCTTTAAGTCTGAAGTAAAGAAATACCTGAGGGGCAGAAATAGGGTGGGGACTATTAACTGCTGTCAAATACAGAAAAATGTTAGTGTTACCAAGATAAAAACAGATAATGAAATATCTTGGCGATCTATTTACAATGCAGTAACACAAATATTGTAATTATAAATTGTTGTATTGCTTCTCCTGCTGCCCCTAAGGAACATACTGACAACTAGACTGATCTGGAGAGCACCTTACAAGAAATAATGTTCAATTATTCAAACTGTGACATATTTTTAGCAGGAAATTTTAATGCTAGAATGCCAGTTCATTGGAAAGGTAGCATGACACTGTTTATGGATTCTGATTATGAAAACAGGTTCAGTACATTGTACAGTAACCTTTTAGATTTAAATAACAGGATCAAAAAAGTAATAAAGCAAGTAATAAGCTAACAACTATTGCAATAGATTTTGATTTAAGTTTCATTAATAGCTATGCTAGAAGTGACTCCACAGGTAAGTGTATGTTTAATTTCTATATTGGGTCCTCCCTGGTTGACCGCTTTTTTATAAATTTGAATGCAATAGACAAAGTATTAGATCATGAAGTAGAGAAGCAAACTGAATCACCTCTTTTTCCATTAAGCATTCAACTAAAATATTTGAAACCAATAATATGACTGGAGAAGTTTATGGTGGCTACATATGACATATTAAAAGCTAAAAGATTAAAATAGACAGAACTAAATGTGGAAAAATAGGTCTCCTGCTCCAGTCCACCTATTTTTCTGATTTTAAATTACAAATTTTAACACAGAAAGAGACCACAAATGTAGTGCAGTTATGGAAATATACGTTACAAAACTTGAATCCTTTCATATATGAATTTATATGAAGAGAATAAAATAAACACTTAACAACGTGAAATCACCTAGTTTAATAATTTTTGTAAAACTGGAAAATAAATCTTATTATAATAATTTGACAGGTTAAAAATAATAAATCAAGAGCTAGTGACCACTTATTAAATTGGGAGAGGAAAAAATATAATAAAACACTGAAAGAAGAAAACCATAAATTTCAAATGGAATTATTGACCAAGCTGCATCGAATTATTGTAAAAGACAGACCCTATGATTTTTGGAAATTAGTGGCCTAAGGTACAAATATGCATACCTTATCAACAGATGCATTTATTCAACCAAATGGGAGAGACATTTTAATTAAGTATACTTTGATATGGATGAAGAACAAAGATTGAATATAGGCCCAATTCTACTGCAAGACTTGAAAGTAATAAACAGACAAATCCCTGTAATTTTCACTGATCAATATATTCATGATGCAATTAATTTAACTAGAATGAATAATGCCCCAGGAACAGATAGAATATTACTGGATATTTATAAATACAATCTGGATTGGTGGGCTCCAATATTATATCAAGTATACTGTTGTGTTATACAAAATCAAATTATGTCAAAATCCTGGTTAGGAAGTATTATTTTTCTGGTACATAAAAAAAAAAGTCCTTTAAATGACCTGGTTATGTACTGCCAAATTAGTCATATTGACATGTCTCAAAAATATTCTCATGAATCTTATTAACAAACCTAGAATCATGGGTAGAGGAAAATAGACTATTGGATGAAACTCCAAATGCGTTAAGAAAGAATAGATCAAAAGCTGAACATTGCATGGGACTAGCACATTTGATCCATAAGTATGTAGTGATTAGAATCATAGAATCATAGAACTTGATGGCAGAAAAGGACCCCTTGGTCCATCCAGTCTGACCCTATCCCCATGCTAAATTACCCACCTCCCTCCTTGATTACCCACCCCGCTCCCTAGCAACCCTTTGTGCCTGTCCCAAGACTTCTTGATCCCTATCACTGTCTCTACCTCCACTACCTCATCTGGAAGCCTGTTCCAGGCATCCATCACCCTCTCTGTAAAGAACTGCCTTCTAACGGTCCCCCTGAAGGGTCCTCCCTGTAGTCTCAAGCCATGCCCCCTTGTCATGGCATCCTTTTTCATTTGAAATGAACTCTCCACACCCAGCTTATTTGTCCCTTTAACATATTTGAAGGTCTCTATCATGTCCCATCTCTCCCTTCTGGCCTCTAGTGTGTACAGCTCCAGCTTTTTGCATCTCTGCTCATATGGTATGCCTTCCATCCCTCGCACCATCTTGGTTGCTCTTCACTGAATGCTTTTGAACAGATCTATGTCCTTGTGCAAGTAAGGCCTCCAGAAATGCACTCCATATTCAGGTGTGGTCTCACCATAGCATGTTACAGGGACACCAGGACTTCCCTCCTCCTGCTGGTGATTCCCTGGCCTATGCTTGACAGCATCCCATATGCCTTCCCCATTGCCCTAACACACTGTTTCCCCACCTGAAGGTCACTGATGACTACTATACCTAAGTCTTTCTCCTGTTCCGATATCCTGATCTCCTCCCCCATTTTGTAACCTGCCCTCAGGTTCTTGCATCCCAGGTGCATGACAACACACTTTTTAATGTTGAAGTTTGGCTGCCAGGTCTCTGCCCACATCTCCAGTGCCCTCAGGTCCCATCTCATGTCTTCCACCCCTCCTTCAGTGTTCCCCCCATTGCAGATTTTCATATCATCCACAACGAGTGCCACCCATCCCTCCAGTTCATCTGTTATGTCACATATGTAGATACTGAAGAGGAGCAGTCCTAACACTGACCCCTTGGGCACCCCACTTGTCACCCACCCCATCCCAGAGTGCACCCTATTTATTACCACCCACTGGATCCTTTCTGTTAGCCAGTTTTCCACCCATTTAGTTGTCTTATCCCCCACTCCTGTGCTTCCCAGTTTGTTGACCAGCCTTCTGTGGGGTCAGTGTTGAAAGCCTTGCTGAAGTCCAGATAGGCCACATCCACTGTCCTCCCTTGGTCTATTTCCTGGGTCACCCAGTTGAAGAATTCAATTAGATTGGACTGGCAGGATATCTCCCTAGTGAATCCGTGCTGGTTGTTGTTTAGCAATCCTTTCCCTTCCAGGTACTGTGTTACCCTTTCCCTGACAAGTGCCTCCATGACCTTCTCCACCACTGCAGTGAGGTTGACAGGACAATAGTTCTCCCTCTCTTCCCTATTCCCCCCCTTGTGTATTGGCATGACTGCAGCCCTCTTCCAGTCCTCCGGCACCCTTCCTGTGTCCAAGGACATGCTGAATAGTTTTGCCAGTGGGGCAGCCAACTCCTCTCTTAGTTCCCATATAAGCCTTGGGTGCAGTTCATCCAGTCCCATGGCTTTGTTCACCCTTACCCTTCACAGTCCCTCCCTGACTCTCTCTATGCTAAAGGGACCCTTCTCTATTCCTAAGTCCCACCATCCTAAAAACTGGTCCCCTACCCTACCCTAATTCATAAAATTTTAACAGAATTACTTCTTTAGTATTTCTGCTTTCTTGCTGTCATCCTCTATTGACTCCTCTCCCTCCCCAGAGCCTTGTGATCCCTTGTCCAGTCTTCCTCATAGCTCTCATGTATCTGAAGAATGTCTTCTTAACCCCTTGACCTGCTTCACTATCTGTTCCTCCATTTCAGCCTTTGCCCTCCTAATCACCCTCCTTGCTAACCTCCTTGTTTCCCTGAAGGCTTCCTTGTCTTCCTCCCTCTGCAGTCCCTCATAATTCCTGAATACCCTCCATCTGCCCACTACCACCCTCACAATCTCCCTGTTGAACCACAACAGCCTCCTGCTTCTTGCACCTTTCCTCACCCCCGTTATGCATGTGTGCATGGCCTCCCTGACCCTGCCTCTATTAGCCACCCATAGTTCCTCTACTTCATTCATTTCCCATGTACTCACCATTGCTTCCCTCACTAACCTTTTCATCCTATTAAAGTCTGCCTGCCTGAAGTCCAGCACTGTTGTACTTGTTCTGCCTACTTCTTTCCCCACCCTCACCCTAAACGTAATGGACCTGTGGTCACTATTACCCCGCTCCTCCCCTTCCACCACCTCCTCCACACTCTTCCCATTAGTCAGGACCACATCCAGTAAGTTGTTCCCCCTAATTGGTTCTCTGACCAACTGATGAAGGAACACCCCCTGCAGCACCTCCATAATGTCCCTGATTCTGGTCAATGCTGCTTCTGGAATGGTCCAGTCAACATCTGGGAGGTTCAGGTCACCCAACAATATTGTTTCCCCTTTTAGGGCCATTTTTTCTATGTCCTTTGTCATTTTCCTATCCTGCGCTTCCCCTTGGGTGGGGGATCTGTACACCACTCCCAGTCTCATGGATTCCCCATGCTTCTGCTTATTGTTGCCCATAGTAGTTCAGTTTCCCCATCACCCCCCCGCCCATCTGTCACCTTCATATCCTCCCTGATGTATAGGGCCACCCCTCCCCCTTTCTTTTCCTACCTGTCCTTCCTCATCAGTCTGAAGCCAGGAATAGCTGTCTCCCACATGTGAAATTCCATCCACCACATTTCTGTGACCACTATAATGTCCAGCCCACCATAAGCAATGATGGTTATTAACTCCTCCATCTTTTCTGCCAGAGTCCTAGCATTGACCTCCAAGCCCTTCCATTGCTTTTCCCCATACCTCCACTCCCCCCACTGTCCTCCCAGTACCTATCACTGTATTCTTCCCCAAGGGGAACCTTGGGTCCCCCATCTCTGCCTTAGTACAGTATGGCTCCAAATCTACCCCCCCCTTTTCAGTTTAAATTATACTCCTTCTCAAAGAATTCCCCCATTCCACACTTTAGTACAGCTGACTCGTCCTTGCTGAGGTGCAGCGTCTCTGGAGCGGTGAGGCTCTCATCCATCCAAATTGTTCCCATCCCCCCAACATCCTGTATCCCGTCTGCCTACTCCATCTTTTCATCCAATCAATAAACTCTTTTATCCTGAGCTTTCTGCCCATGCTGGCCTATGGTACTGGCAACACCTCTGAAAAGGCTAGAGACTTAAAGCCCAGCCCCCCGCAGAATCTAGCCAGAGCCTTAAAGCTTGCCTGTACCTCCATGAGACTGTTACCATCCAGGTCATTCATTCCCAGGTAGAACACCAGATGCACATTTTTATCTTGGTCCCTTCCTCATGACGGGATGTGGTGGATTACCTCCAGCGCAGTCATCCCCAGCATGCACTCCACCCACACCATACTACTTCTACCCCCCATTTGATTCCCTTTAGGATAGATTCTCCAATCAGAAGCACCTTGCCCACAACTTTCCTCTGATTTGAGTGCTCCCCTGCTCTCCTCCCCTAGGGCACCAGTGTCAGAACTACCTTCCTGGCCCTCGTCACTCCTCTTCCCATCCCTATGCCCTGATGCTCTTCCTCCTCACACACTTTGTCCACCCTCTCACTTTTCCTGCTCCCATCCTCTGCCCTTCTTACACTCCTCTCCCATCTCACCCATGTGCCGAACTCCCACCTGTGAACTAGGAGGACTGGAGATGTTGGCAACCCCTCCAACTTCCTCTTTTCTCCCTTTCCCCCCACCTGCCCATCTGGTGCCCTTAGATTTCCTCCTCAGTCATTGAGCAGACTGTCCTTCACCCACTGTACTTCCTGCTGTTCCCCTTTTGCCTGAGATCCTTCCTCCTTCCTCAAAATCCCTTCCTCCTCCTCCTCCCCTCCCTGGCATTCCATACCCCCAGCCCTCCTTTCCAAATTTTCCCTTGACCCTATGCCAGTCCTGCCACTCTTCCCCCTGCCCTCTCATTTCTGTCCTCCTCCTCCCTTATGCCTCTACCCCCTGCACCATCTGTTTTTCCTGAGTCCCTGCCCTGACTTCTGCCCACCATGACTCCTGCCAGGGGGTAAGTACCTGTTTGAAACCTGGAGCATCTCAGTAGTATGCTTATCAGCTTCCCCTTTGTGCAATGTTTGCCCCCTTGCCATGGCCCTTGAAACCCCTTCCCCCTTTTTCCCAATGGCCCCCACTCTCTGCCAGCCCTCCCCATCCACTTGGTTCAATCCCCTCATTCCTACATCCCATCTTAGCCCCCCGGGCTGGCCTGCCCTTCCAGGTTCCAGCTGGGCCTCCAACCCCCACCCCACCCTTTCAGTTCCCTTCCAGTTAGCATTGTATGTGCACCCCCACCCCTGTCCCCTTGTCCTTCACCCATCCATCCAGCTTATTCTAAGTCCGCTGCAACTCTGCCTCCAAATTCATTAACCTGGCACATACAGGAAAGTGCTCCAGTCTCCACAGCATATTCATGGCCATAGCAGCCCCACAGCCACTGCATCCCACCAGTCTGCCTGCCCACCATCCTGCATCCATCCTCCCCCTTGTCCAGGGCCTACCCTTCCCCCAGCTGCCTCTTTTTGCTGTCCCTTCTATTACCTCCCCCCACCCCTGTAATTTTGTCCCCTGGCATACCCCCATCTTGTTTCAGCCATTTTATCTCATTTGGCCATGCAATTACCCAAGATATGCATTTCAGCTTAATACAACAAAGCTTAGGATCACCATCTCAGCAGTTCAAATCCTGTCTATGACCGGTCCCAGAAAGTTCAAGTGACAAAGCCCTGTTGCAAAGTTCCAGTCAGACCTCCTGTCCCAAGTGAGCAGACCAGGGCAATTACGCAAGATATGCAATTCAGCCAAATACAACTTAGCCTAGACCACCCTCACAGCAGTTCAGATCCTGTCTATAACAGGTCCCAGAAAGTTCAAGTGGCATAGCTCTGTTGCAAAATTCCAGTCAGACCTCCTGGCCCCAGTGAACAGACCAGGGAAAGTTTCAGAGTGATGGGAAAGTTTAAAAGATTTCTGCCCTATTGCAAAAGTTCAGTCTGTCCCCCTGGTCTGACCAGAGACCTCCCTACTGCAGGTTTCACCAGTGTTGTGTTCCAAGTATTTTGAGAGTGTCTTATTTTTTTGTGCCCTTGGCCCATTAAGTTCCCATCCTCCTACCACCTTAGTAGTGAGCTCCTCCTTTTTCTTGTCCCTGATTTGCTAACCACTGTTGGGAATGACAAGCCAGTGTATTTAATTTGGAACTGGTGCATGGAGGGTGCATGGGAAATGTCCTTTTACTGCTGATATCCTGCTTCTGGAATCAAATCTGCCGAATGCAGGTCTGATGCTCTGTTTCAGCCGCTGACGCAGCTGCCATGCCCCCAGCCACAAAAATTGCTCCTCTGCTCTCTCCTATTCTGTGGGGACTATTTATAGGCCCTCCGCAGTTTCATTTTTGGTGCCCCTCTGCTGCCTGGCTCTCCTATTGGTTGGCAAGGAGAGCCAGGTCCTCTGTCACAACTCCAGTCGCCTGCCGAGTCCCTTCGGTAAAAACAGCTCTACCAATGTCCTGCTTATGGAATCGGATCTGCCGATTGCAGCTTTGTGGATTTATGAATGGTGCTCAATAGTATTAGTAGAAGAACTTTATGATCTACTTTATACACTTTGGAGATAGACTTGCATGAAGAAATTTGATCCAGAATACACTACAATTTTAAGAGAGGTCTAACTAAAAAATAAAGACCAATATCGGGGTTAGACAAAGTTGTATAATAGCCACATTACTTTTTAACTTTTATATTAATACTTTGACACAAATATATGATGATGAATTTCATTGCTCAAAGATAGGATGGTTCCACATTTGGGCTATGCAGATTATGTGGTGCTGATGTCCATGTCACTACTGGACTTACAATGGAAAAGGAATAAATTTGTTAAGTTATATAAATCACACTTTCTACAAAGTAATTTAGTAAAAACGTAATTAATGTTTTTTGGGAGTGAAATACGCACTGGTATTTTCCCTACATTGATAAGCTTAAGTGTGACACAGTAAAGTATTATGAATTTTTGGGTGTGATTAAGTTAGAATAATCATACAAATAATAGTAAGCATAAACTACATAAAACAGTTAATCAGTTTAGAAAATGTATGGGAATTTATAGGGATCAATCAGTGGCAGGCTGTCTTAAAGCCATTGATGCCAAATTACAAAATAGTAGCAGTAATTTTGTATGCTTCAGAGGAGTGGGGGATAGGTAAGACTACACATTTAGAAATCATACTAAATAAGTTTTATAGATGTCTTCATAGACTTCTAAGTTGTGCTTCAGAGTCAATTCTAAGATTAAAGATGGGTTAGCTACCGATAGATTGCCTTATAAAGGAAAGGATAACAATATTCTCACTTACACTGCAAAAGTTGAAGGAGAACAGATTACCCAGACTAGCAACAGAAGAGCAAATCCAATATTCTACATGAGGGTTTCAGTTCCCTTATCTAAAATTAATAAAATCTTGCATATGTCTTAGTGACTTATGGGAAATATTTATGGATATTTACAGAATACCCAAACTTTGGATGACTGAACATATTAAAAATAGATACCAAAACATTGCTGCACAACAAGATCTAGAGAAAATTCAAACAGTGAAGGTTCAGATTTCTTATAAGATATTGTACACGAAAATTCAAAGGGAATGGTATTTATCAGTACTCACTGATAACAGACAGCGAATATTAATGACATGTTACAGATTGGAATTATGTAAATCTATGCTTCTTTTTTTTTATAAACAATCTCAATGTGATACTCCAAGTTTATTTTGTGATTGTGTATGAGTGAAGTTGATGACTTAGCACATATTATTGTACATTACCCTAAATATAGAAAATGGCTAATGAGCTACTTCTTGTATCATCTAAATAGCTTGGATTGGACACCTGAGCAAATATTAAATTCAGACTTTAATAATATAAATGCTCAAAGGATAAAAATTGTGGCTATTTTTTCACAGTCACTTCCACTTATCCTGACAAGATGCTAACATTTTAAAATTTAATGAGATAAACTTAGAGGGGGGCATACGTGTACTCAATCAACAAAGTCAGTTTATGTTTGATAATACTAATGTTGATAGATACTGTAAAGGAAACTTGAGTAATAGAACACTCTTTTTACGACCAGATTAGTCCTCCTCAATTGAATAATGGAAATTCAGGTTGCAAAACACATAGGCCCAGATACTCAGACTGCGCCAGGCAGTGGCGCATGCCTGGGTGCAGCACAACTCGGCTGCGCCGGGGCCAGGACCAGGCGATATTCAATGGTGATGCACCATGGTGCAGCACCATTGAATATGGTATGGTTGGTGCACAAACTGCACATGGCACAGTAGCACTGCACTGACACAAGCCACAGATAAAGTTCAGCTGTGCTAGGTTCATCACCTGCAATATTCAGCCAGGGCATGCAAATGAGGCCATAAGATATGCAAAGGCGCAAATGGGGTCATTTTCATGTCATTATGACCCCATTTGCATGCCTTGCACAGGGCAGCCTGGTGACTTGTGCCCAGTGCCCTGTACAGCATGATGTGTGAAGTGGGGATCCTGAGGCCTCCCCGCCTGTAGCCACAATTGCTGCAATTTAAACAAAACAAGCCCTGGTAGTCTAGTGGCCCCCCTCCCGAGTCCCTGAATCCCCAAATATTGTAATGACAGACCATCCCTGGTGGTCAAGTTTGGGTATTCACCCCTTGCCCACCCCGTGCCCCCCTGTCATCAACGGGTGGCTGCAACCTGCCCGCATACCACCCGGCTGCCTGCCAACTGACAGGTACAGTATGGGGCTGTAAGCCCATTGGTCCCCAGTGTGGACCAATAGGTTTGCAGTGCATACTGGGCAGTATGCAGGTGGGTTGCAGCTATCTGCCAATGATGGGGCAAGTGGGGGGGAGCAAGAGGTGTGGTGTGGGTGGTGGGGTTGGGGTTGCCACTGGATCACCAGGGCTTTTCCACATGGAGGATTACCACGATCACAGCGAGGGGCAGGGGGGTTCCCACTAGACCACCAGGGATGGTCATTTTACATTACTCAGGGACCACTTGACCACCAGGGATGGTCTGTCATTACAATATTCAGGGATTTGGGGACTCGAGAGGAGGGCCACTAGACTACCAGGGCTTGTTTTCTTTACATTGTAACAATTGGGCTACGGGCAGGGGGGCACTTGACCACCAGGGTTGTGTGTGTGCTTGCCAATGGTGTTCTGGGTTGGCGTGTGGCCACCCACGGCTGGGTTGCTGTGTTGTGCCTTGCAATACTGCAGCCCACCTGTGGGTGGCCAGGAGTTGTGCCATCATTTCTGGGGCTCAACTTTGAGCTCCCCTATGCAGCGTAATCCAGGGTTGTTCCAGCATATGCGCCACACATCCCGGGCTGAATATAGGGATGTGCCACATATGCGTGGGCATGCCCCCTGCATTTGCTCTGCATACTTTAGCATTGCGCCCCAGTGCATTGACGTTTGCACTGCGCCAGGCAGCCTTCTCACTATCCTACTGGGGCACAATGCAGGGTTAGGCCGGTGCAACACTGTTGCACCAGGTGCAACCCCTTTGAATATCCTGGCCATACAGTAATTGGGGATGTACTGTAGGTAGCTAGACCCAAATTCATGGTGTCCTGTTTACATTTCAGGCAGGGGAATCTAACCCTATCCAGAAGTAGCCAAAGAGCTGATGATTACCAAGCTGTCTAATATTTTATATTTTGTATTAAGGGCTGCATTTAGAAACTATAGAACACAGGAATCTGGACATGTGTAAACAAAAACTGTAATATTAAACAACCAACTATATTGTTGTACAAAAAAAGAGACCCCCTTGGAAAATAAAGTTTACTTAAATATGATTAAATAGGAATAAGTAGTAAACAGAGAATAACATGTTTGTACACATATATAAGTGAACATCTGTTGATACTTAATTATAAAATGTGTATAGGATTTTAAGATATTCTGATATTTATTTCCATCTGTGGTGTAACATTGTCTTGCTATTCTTTGAAACTTAACTGTATTTTAAATTGTAAAGATTTTTTAAGACAAACAATAAACTTTACTATCAGTTTCTTCATTCCAAGGTTTTCATATTACTAATAAAATAAAATAAAGTTTAAAAGGCATTTTATCTAAATAAATACAGTTTAAATGTATCTGGTCATATTTTTCATTAAAGCAGCAGTACTTTTTTTAAAAAATGCTTATCTACAGTAAGTACTTCAATATTCATACATTTAGTTTCTGGTTGCTTTTCATTTTTGTTTCCAAATATGTTTATAGTATATGGCACCAAATTTCATTAACCCTTAGGCTGCCAACAGAATTAGGACATATAGGAATTCTGGACTGATATATCAGTCCGCGGCTCTGCAAGGGTTAAATGTTCATCATGTTAAAGCTTATATTTTGTGACCAGGAGTTAATCCTGATGTCCTCATTGCCCCATGAGGTTCAGGGGCCATGTCTAATGTGTGCTAATGCATTGTAGTCACTACAAAATTAATGTTAAGCAATGGGTGTTCAAATACAGCTGAGAATATGGAGGAAAATCTAAGGCAACCATGTTTTGCAGCTCTCCTTTGATTAATTCAATTCTAAAACCAGACTAATAACAAAGGAAAGGGTATTTTACAAGACAGGAAAAATAGGCAAACAAAAGTGGAATTAAAAGGACTGTGTACCAAATATTTGCTGTAATAGGAACTACTGCTTGAAATGTAAATTTTAGATATGATATGACACAATCAAAAATGAAGAATGTTTAAAAATAAACTTCTGTAGCAGGTTCCTAAGTGACAGGAAATCATAAATAAATAATGTTTTGGCAGAGGGCAAACCTATTGCGAACTTTACTAATTATATATCACTGCAATAGAAGTGCAAATCTGAACTGCTAGCAAGCTGCATTTTTCCTGTAAGTATTTGTTTTCTCTGACTTATCAACATATATCTCCCAGTGGTTATCCAAGCCATATATGAAGAAATACTGGGAATGGCTTTCTGTACGGTATTACCTGGCATGCATGATCACTGGCTGTTTCTGGTGGGGTGGACTATTTGGTGGATTTGTATCCACCTAAAGACCATAAATTGGCAGATAAGGGCCACTTGGCCTACCCAGTGTTCCCATTTTCCCTATGTGCACTGCCACCACAGACCCTACTTGATCTCTGGTTCTTTCTCCCTCCCTCCCCCATTTCCTTTCCACTAAGAATCACTTGTGCCTGTCCCATGTTTTCGTGAACCCCACCACTGTTTTCACCCCACCATCTCAGATGGCAGGCTCTTCCAGGGATCCACCACTCTTTCTGTGAAGAACTTCCTCACATCTCTCCTGAATCTGCTCCCCTCCAACTTTACAGCAGGTCCTCTTGTTCTTTAATACCCTTTCTTCTGAAAAATACTTTTGTTCTGCACCTTCTTTGCTTGTGAGATATTTAAAGGTTTCTATCATATACCCCCCCTCCGTGGTGTACATACTGAGCTCCTTTAGTCTGTCCTTGTAGAGCTTGTGATGTAGACCCCACACCATTTTTGTTGCCCTCCTCTGGACCACCTCCACTCTGTCTATGTCATTTTGGAGATGTGGCCTCCATAACTGTATACAGTATTTTAGGTCAGGTCTTACCAGCTATCTATACAGAGGTAGCACCACCTCCCCTCCCTCCCTCTGTTGCTGATACCTCTCCCTATGCACCCCAGCATCACATTAGACCTCCCAACTGTCTTGTTGCACTGCCTTTGCACCTTGAGGTCATCAGATATGATTATCCCCAGGTAGCTCTCCTGCTTGATGGTCGACTCATCAATAATACTCCACACATTTTGTACCCTGCCCCTGGGTTTCTGTGAGCTAAGTGAATTATTTTGCAGTTGTTTGCACTGAAACCCAGCTGCTATGCCCTTTGCCACGCTTTGAGTTTTCTCAGGTCTCTGTTCATCTTTTCCACCTCCCCTGCAGTGGCCATCTTACTGCAGATCTTGGTGACATCCACAAAGAGGCAGACCTTCCCCTACAGCTCCTCTGCTATGTCAGCTATAAAAACACTAAACAGGACTGGTCCCAGCACTGATCCCTGAGACACCTCACTGGTCACCCTCCACTCCTCATGGTGAACTCCATTTACCACCAACCTCTGTTGCCTATCCCCTAACCAATTTCTTAATCAGTTTACCACCTTTGGACCCACTCCTAAGCTACGCAGCTTGCTTAATAGCCCCTTTTTGGAATGATGGTGAATGTCTTATTGAACTCTAGGCAGGCCACATCTATCACATCACCTTGATCTAATTCCTTGATCACCCAATCAATGAACTCTCTCAGATTCATTTGACATGACTTTCCTGCTGTCTCAGGTTTTGTAACCCATTAGATTTAAGATATTCCACTGTCCTGTCCTTCAGCAGGCCTAATCTATGCTACTTTTGTAGTCCAAACCAGTAATGTTGAAAATTAAAACTCCACTGGGGAAATTGGTGCAAAGTCATGAACTTCCTACTACACATAGCAGGTAAAGTTTTCCAACTTCATCAAACTTTGTTAAGTAAAAACGTTAAAAAAGGAATTTAAAGTTAAAAATTACCTCCACCCACATATGCATATTACATACCCTTCTGCCTCCCCCTTTGACCACCTAAAAGCAACTCCCCCATTCCCATACCCTCTTAACACTCATCTACCACATCATGCCAGTGACTTTCCATTAAGTTCCATGTGTGTCTGACCTCAGAGCTACTCAGTGGACATTTTGAAGCTGATGGAGTATGCTCCCCCCCCCCCAGAAAAAAGTTAGAATCTGAAACTCTGCTGTAGGGGAGGGATTTGTTCCAGCCTTGGAAAGAAGTGAGTTTAGAAAACAGCAGCATCATATGTGTCTAACTTCAGGGCAACTCAGGAGACATTTTGGAGCTGGTGGAATAGGTGTTTGTTCTCCTTTCTCCCAGAAACCAAGGAGGAATACCAGACACAGAGCTGTAAATTCACTCCCACACTCCACAAGAGGTCAGTCTGTGCACCAGGCAGCTGGGACTTTCTCCACTGTTTCCATTAAGTTCCATTTGTGTCTGATCTCAGGGCAACTCAGGGGACATTTTGAAGTTGGTGGAGTAGGCTTTTGCGCCACTCGCCCCAGAAACAGTTGGCACCTGAAGGAGAGGAATTTGTTCTAGCTTGGGAGAGAAGGGATTTTAGCAAAACAGCAGTATGATTTGTGTCTGACTTCAAGGCAACTCAGGAGACATTTTGGAGATGTAGAGTAGGCTTTTGCTCCCCCCCCTTCCAGAAACCATGGAAGAACACAAAACACTGAGCTGTAAATTCACTCCCACATTACACAAGCAACCAGTTAGTGACCCAGGGAGGTGGGAGTTTCTCCATCTTTAAATTCCCTTATTCCTAGAGGTCCTCCACACTGTGGTCCAGAACACTAAGGACTGCAGTGCAAAGGATTTGGGGAGAGTCTTTCAGGGAGAGGCAGCTGGAAGAGGCAGCTGGCAGTCAGGCACTCTGCCCATTTCAACACCACTGGTAAGACTGTAAATGTAAAGAACACTGCCTTATCTGTTTGAACCTGTTTGTGCTAGGTCCTAGCAATACCCTATCTTGGTGAGCACTACTAGTTAATTAGTCATTAGTCTTCACCGGAGGGAAGTGCATGTAGGAGATTTAAATTCTCCCACGCTGTTGCCTGCAGCTCTTCAGAATGAAGCACTATATGTGGAACTCACAGCAGCATAGCTGCATCCAGGCTCCATCTAGTTTCCAGCTTCTACTGTCATCAGTGGCTTCTGCTGCAGCAGTTCTCTGGGCACTCCAGCATTTGAGAAGGGTGGTTATTGTCCTGCAGTCAGTGGATTGGTCCCCTCTCTCTCACAGCAGCAGAGAGCCTGGACGCTTGGATCACAGGCAGGTGGTTTTATTGCAAGCAGCGGGGACTCCACAGAGCTCTTAACAGCCAAAGGGCAGAACAACTGAGCTAATAACCAGATTCCTTCTTACCTTGCAGGAGTACCAGCTAGACCTCATCTGTTCAACAGGTACCTGATTGTTTTTGTTTTTGCGGCGTGCAGGGATCAGTCATTGGCCTTTCATTTACTGCAAGCTAGAGCTGGAGAGCTAAAGAAAATCTCACAGTGTGATGTAGCCTGTGCATCAGTGGTCCAGCGAATCAGGCGCTAAAGGGCAAAGGAGCACAAACCCCAACAATAGTGAGGGGTCTTAAAAGGATCCCCTGGACCCACAAAGCATCAGACTCCACCTGAGGGAAGCGCAAGTAAGAGATTTAAATTCTCCCATGCTCTCACCTGCAGGTCTGCTGACTGAAGAGCTACAAGCAGAACTCACAGCAGCATAGCCACAGCAGCAGAGCTGCATCCAGGTTCCATCTCA
This sequence comes from Neoceratodus forsteri, assembly GCA_016271365.2. Classification (NCBI taxonomy): domain Eukaryota; kingdom Metazoa; phylum Chordata; order Ceratodontiformes; family Ceratodontidae; genus Neoceratodus; species Neoceratodus forsteri. The sequence continues at coordinate 587,676,343 of CM028133.1, read as the reverse complement.
TTGGAGCTTCTACTCACATTGGTGGCTTCTGCTGCAGCAGTTCCCTAGGCACTCCAGCATTTGAGAAAGGGGGGTACTGTCCTGCAGCCAGTGGATCAGTCCCAATGCCTTCACAGCAGCAGGGAGCCAGGATGCACAGACTACAGGCAAGAGTTTTTACTGCAAGCAGCAGGGATTCCACAAAGCTCTTCTGAGCCAAACAGCAGAACAACTGAGCTAGTAACCAGATTCCTTCTTACCTTGCAGGAGTACAAGCTAGGCCTCATATGTTCAACAGCTACTTAATTGTTTTCTACAGCATACAGGGAACAGATGGATATGCACACCCACCCTCCCCTCACTGTTCTTGTTTTATAGGCATGAAGTGCCACCCACAACACCTGATAGGAGGTAGTAAGGTACAAAAAAAACTTGCTGTTCTGTTTTCTTTTTTGTCCACATGTCCTGACAAAGAACAGGAATCAGCACTACCTCTCAACTAAAACAAAAAAAATGGATCTTGTCAGTTGTGAAAACTGCTGTGCACTGTACAATAGGATCTACAAACGGCAACCAGGACCCTGCCATGCATGCTGCGCCATAGCAGATCTTGCAGTCCAACTACAGGATGCTTGGAGTATAATATACGACCTCCAATCCAATGCAGAGAACTCCATAGCACTCCGCCTCAACCCCACCACCACCAGCACCAGTATGTCAGCCAGGGGCCAAGACTCGAGGCAGGGCCCAGAGGCTGGCATGTAGTAAGGAAAAAGAGGCATCATAGGAGGCCCAGAAAGGAAGCCAAAAAACAGGAGCATTTCCTGACCATCCAAACCAAAAACAGGTTTGCTCCACTGCTAGTAAACACAGACAAAGTAATACTAGGTAAAGAAATCAAACCTCCTAAAAAGGCAAACACACCAATTAAAACCAATACAAACTATGATAAAAATAAAAATACTAATACTCAAAATATAACCAACAATACCAAAACCAAATGCAATAACAACAAAAACACTAAAACTCAAAATAAAAAATACAAACAAAACCAAATTCTCATAATCGGGGATTCCATGATCTGTAGAGTGGAATGCCACCTAACACAAAATGTTAAAGCGATATCATGGTAAAGTATCTAAAAGGAGTCTCTGCAAGAAGGGACATAAACTGCATACAGACAATTGTGCAGGAATCAGGGGACGTTACACACATAACAATACACCTTCATCCCAATGACCTGGCAATCACACAGTTCAGAAGACCAACAAACACTTTGAGGACCTGGCCAACAACCTTTCTTCCCTTCTGTCCAAATTAGCCTTCTAAGAAGTATTGCCAGTGTGGGAAAAAGGAAAAAGCACCAAGTGAGTCAGAGAGATTGAAGTAGGTGAATTCAACTCATGGCTGCATGATTGGTGACAAGACAAGGGATACCACTACATAGGGAACTGGCACAAGTTTTGGGAAAGATCATTTTTTAAATACAATGGATTGCACCTAAACAGAGGAGGTGTGCGAGCACTCAGACAAAAATTTGATGTCTATACAGGCAGTTTAAACTAAATAAAGGGGAGTGTGGCAGAGTCAGGCTACCCCCTTGGCTGTGACTGATGGATCACTTTTCTATCTCCTTATTTCCTGGCAACAGTTAATGCTTTTCTCTTTGCTTTTCTTCTTTTCCCCCCTACCCTAGGTTGGCCACCTAGCGTAGCTCTTTACTATCCCTACTCAACTTCCTACTAGTTCTCTCTTTTCATTCTTTTTCTATTTCCATTCATCCAGTCCCTGGAATGATGCCTAACATCTGGAAAGATGTTGTGTAAAGTGCATAAATGCATTTTATGTACAAAAAAACATGAAGGCTATTTTAAATAGGAATACATACAGTTAATAGTCTTTTTAAATAAAAAGGATTCAGAAGTCATATAAAACAATAATAATGTCATAATTAGTACAGTTATAAGACATCCTTAAGGTATTTTCATAAATTCACACTATAAACCTGTTACTGTATAAGTTTTGATGTATAAAAGTGTTTAGTCACTGTGGATCAGAGATATAGAGAGTCATTATCTGTGGAGAAATACACTGTACCTTTAACTGAACCAGGAAGTCCCCTGACATAAAAAAAAACCTTGGTTTTGAAACATGTTCAGACATGAAACAACATATCCAGACTTGTAAATAGAATGGGCTTAGTCAGGTGACCCCCCACAAAATATATAAATACCTCTTCACAGAGTTTACTTCAGTTCAGCCCAGTGGGGCTCAGGCCAGAGAGAGAGAGAGAGAGAGAGAGAGGGAGAGAGAGGAGAGAGAGGTTCTTCTGCTACTGTAGACAAGCTGTTGAATGCATATGAGAAGGGTCTTAGGAGCTCTAAGATCCAGGACTGTGTTATGGGAGAAATTACTAATGTTAAGCAGCGATTTTCTTTGTAATTCTTTTGTTTTCATTTATTATTTTTCTAACATTTGAAAAATAAATATCACACCACGGTGTGTTTTAAACCTGTAGATTTGCCTCGTCTAAAGTTTATTCCCACACACTGTGACAGGGCGTATAACACAGCTCACACCCCTGCTGTTGGTGGGCTGGTCATCACTCCCCAAAATGCCAAATGAATGCATACATCCTCAGAAAACAAATCAGAGCCAACGTCTGCCCAAGCCAGCAACTCACATAATTTCTGGAGCGGTCCAGAAAGAGAGTACAACCTCACACTAAAGAGGATGTACATTCCTGGAAGACAATGGTTGCAAATACTAGGAGCCTAACCAGCAAGCTTCCTGAACTCACAGCCATCATGGAAACAAAAAGTTTGGACTGGGTGGCTGTAACAGAAATGTGGTTCACAGAAAACCAGGGATGGGATACGGCAATTCTGGGTTTCAATCTTTTCAGGAAAGATAGGCAGGGCAAAAAAAGAGGGGGGAGGGGGGCTGTAGCAATTTGCATGCTGGAGGAAATAAAAGCCACAGAAGTAAAAGAGCAACCTGAGGACTTTGAGTCACTGTGGCTAACAGTAGACATGGGCAAGGGAAAAACCTTCAGAATCAACATCATGTACAGGCCCTCAAATCACACAGATAAAGGAGACAAAGACCTAATAGAAGAAATCCACAAAATGTCTGATAAAGGCAAAGTAATGCTGGTGGGGGACTTCAACCTACCAGATATTAACTGGAGCAGACTAACAGCAGCAAGAAGAAGAAGAAGTAGGGACTTATTGTCACTACAAGGTGCGGGACTGTGCCAACTTGTTAAAACCCCAACAAGGGGAGATGCCATTCTCGAACTTGTCTTCACAAACTCGGAAAGGATCAAGGACATTGACATGGGATGCCATATGGGCTACAGCAACCATCACATGGCAAGCTTTAAGGTAAACATAACAGGACACCAGCCACTCAAAGATAAAGGTGCTAGATTTCAGAAAGCCTGACTTCCAAAAAATGAGGAACAACATAAGTAGCCAGTTAATGGAACTAGAGGTTGAGGAGGTGGAGGTCATGTGGAGCAGACTCAAGACTGCAATAAAGACTGTCACAGATCAATTTGCCAGATGGGTCAACAAAACAAAAAGGAAAAGAAATCCTCTATGGTTTTCCAAGGAAGTGGCTACCACAGTTGAAGAAAAGAGAAGGCATACAGCATATTCCAGGAAACCAAAACTGAGAAAAACTGGGAATCATACAAGTTAAACATAAGAGAGTCTTACAAACAAATTAGAAAGGCAAAAGCCCATACAAAGGAAAAGATAGCATAAGGAGCAAAGAGAGGAGACAAATATTTTTTTTAGATACAATAGAGAACACAGGAAGGCAAAAGGGAGGATAGTAAATACTGCTACTGAAGAAGGGAAATGCACCAAACTGTGACCCAGAGTAAGCCAAAATCTTCAACAAATACTTCTGCTTGGTGTTTATCAAAGAGGACCCAGGGGATGGCCAAGCTCTGAAAAAACACAGCAGCCTAGGACCAGGGGTAGACACGAGTCCCTTTACAGAAGCTGCAGTACGGGAGGTGCTAAATAAACTAAAAGCAGACAAAGCCATGGGACCAGACAAGATGCACCCCAGAATCCTTAAGGAACTGGGGGGCAGAAATAGCAGCCCCTCTGGCACTTCTATTCACAAAATCCTTGAAGAGTGGGTGTGGTACCCAAAGGCTGAAAAAAGGCAATAGTGGTTCCACTTCACAAATCAGGCAGTTGAGAAGAGGCTAGTAATTACAGACTGGTGAGCTTCACGTCTATAGTAGGGAAACTAATGGAGACACTACTCAAACAGAGGATCATAGCATTCCTCGAAACTAGCAGCCAACAAGACCCTAAACAGTACAGTTTCACAGCAGGTAGGTCATGCCAGACAAATCTGCTCAAAGTTTTTTGACTATGCTACAAAAATAGTGGATGATGGTGGGGCAGTAGATGCAGTCTGCCTAGTCTTTAGTAAGGCCTTCAACTCGGTTCCACACAGAAGGCTGGTAAAGAAGCTTAACTACATAGGGGTTGGTCCAGAAGTAGTCAGATGGGTACAAAACTGGTTACAAGGCAGAACCCAGAGGGTACAGATTAATGGAACACAATCAACGGAAGGCAGGGTGACCAGCGGGGTGCCCCAGGGCTCAGTGATGGGGCCTCTGCTCTTCAATGTTTTTATACTAGACATTGCTGACAGACTGGAAGGGAAGGTGTGTCTGTTCGTAGACGACACCAAGATATGTCACAGGGTGGACACCCTCAGAAGGAGGGAGCAAGATGGAAGCTGACCTCAAGAAACTAGAAGAATGGTCTGGAGTGTGGCAGCTGAGATTTAATGCCAAAAAATATAAGGTCATGCACATTGGAAAGAAAAATCCAAGATAGGAGTATTACCTAGGAGGTGAAAGACTGGCGGTCTCAAACCAGGAATGAGATCTGGGAATCATAACCTCAGATAATTTGAAGGTTAATTAGGATTGTGAGAAGGCAACATTGAAGGCCAATAGAATGCTGGGCTACATTAGGAGGGGAATCATGAGCAGGAGGAGAGAAGTATTACTACCACTGTATAGATCACTGGTCAGGCCTCACCTGGAATATGGAGTCCAATTCTGGAGGCCTCACAAGGACATTGACAGGGTGGAAACAGTACAGAGAAAGGCAACAAAAATGATTCAGGGTCTGCAGTACATGTCCTACGAGGAAAGACTTAGGGAACTGAATATGTACTCCCTGGAGCAGAGAAGAGAGGGGACATGATTGAAACATTCAAGTACATAAAAGGCATTAACAAGGTACAAGCACAGGAATTGTTTCACTTCAAGAAGGGCTTCAGGACCAGGGGTCATGACCTAAGGCTGCAAGGAGGGAGGTTCTGTACCAACACCAGGAAGTTTTTCTTTACAGAAAGAGTGGTGGACACCTGGAATAGCCTGCCCCAAGAGGTTGTGGGGGTCAGCACTGTGGGGGGATTCAAGAATGCATGGGATAGACACAAGGGAGCCCTGACTACAAAGGACAACTAGAGTGTCAGATAGGTCTAAAACAAATGGGTAGACAAGATGGACCTAGCAGTCTCCTTCTGCCATCAACTTCTATGTTTCTGTGTTTCCGTGTCATCTGTACTGTACTGTACTAAAGTTGATGCTTACTGTTACACCCTATATGGGTGAACACTGCTAGTTTAGTTTAGTAATGTCTTTTGGGTTAAAGTTGTTGTTTACTGCTACACCCTGTCTGAGTGGGCACTACTAGTTTAATTATGTTATCTGTTTTAATTAGTCTAATAATTAGTGCATAATTAGTTTTAATTGGTTGTCTAGTTTAAGTCATCTGTTTTGTAGTCTAATTTTAATTAGGTGTTTGTTTTTTGTGATAAAGTTGATGCTTTCAGCTATGCCCTATCCGAGTGAGCACTACTTGTTTAAGTCTTCTGTTTTGTACTGAAGCTGCTGACATTGCTGCTTTTGTTTAATATTATAGGCCCAGTTGACACTCTTATATTATAAACTATGAAACTGATAGTTACATATCTTAATCAGCTAGGTGCAGCCTCATTCATACAGTATGTCTGTAGAGGGATTGGGGTATGGAGGGGAGACAGTTGTGGTAACTGTGAGGTGCTCTTCTCTAAAGATATGCTTTGGAGGAAGGGGCACTGTCCCATCTGTAGGACCTCAGTGGAGCTCCATACTCAGTTGGTGGCAGCAAGAGTGAAAAAAAATCTCAGCTGTGTCATCAGCTCAGGTGGAGCCCACTCCCATCCCCACTACCCAGAGGTTCACTGGTCCGGTGGGGGTTGGAGAGTGGTGGGGTAGGGAGGAGGAAAGGAGGCAGGGTTAGCCATAGGGAGGTTGTACAGGGTCCCATGTCATAATGGTGATTGTGGAATAACAATTGCCATTATGGCAAGTGTACATCGCCAAAAATGAATTTCGGTGATGCACACTCGTAGAGAGGAGAAAAAGGGCACCTGAGACCTACAGTATTTTTTTAATGCGGGGGCTGTGCCCCCTGCACCTCCCTGCAACCCCCCCTACTAAGGGATTCTCAACTCGGGGGGGGTGCATGTTGGGGGGGTGAAAAACTTGCAAAATGAAAGCCGCACACTGCGAAAAAAAAAAAAAACAGCGCCATGCCGGACTCGAACCCTGCATCTCCCAACCGACCACTCTCCTCACCACACTAGTGGGCCAGCTTGGCAGCTGCCCACCACAACCTCTCCCACATACTATCCTTCTGCGGCCTCTCCCCCCCCATATGTTTGTGCATATATGTGTGTACTTCCCATTGCCGTATGTATCCTCTCCCCAGTATGCGGTCACCCCCCCACCAGGTAGCCCTGAATACAGGCACTATTTGAGTCACCATTTTTATAGGCGTCCAATTGCAGTTGTCTTCTTTACGGGCTACCCATTGTATAGCCCAACACCATACAGATTGTGAACTGCTTTGCACCCCTAATGGAGGCTCAGGTACCTGACTCTACTTGGGGGGGACTCTGGAGTCAGAGGGAAGAAACAGAACAACATGATGGCACCTATGGGGACAAACAGGAGCAAGTCTACCAGGAAGGAGAGTCTTAGTGGACAGGGACTTAATGATTATGGGTGTGGAGAGGGTGGTGCAAGGGGAGTTGGACAGGAGGGGGATTATCTGGGGCCTTCCTTGTATATTGGCCATCTAGGATTAAGACGGGATAGGGAGGATGGCACAGAGAGAGCAGGGGTAAGCTTGGAGTGCTAGTATACCTTGGTACCAGTGATCCGGCAAACCAGTTGGTGGAAATGATAGAGCAGAATGTTCATAGGCTGTGGGACAAACTGGTGGCACATTCAGTCTCCCTGGCCTTTTCTGAGGTATTCCATGTTCAGGGCAGGAAGGGGAAGAAGGATAGAATAAGGCAGGATGAGATAAAGGAGTTTAATGGGTGGCTTATGGGATAGTGTCAGAAGAAGTGGTACCATTTTGAGGGGAACTGGGAGGACTTCTAGGACAGGAGGCTCTTCAAGACTGATGAACCCCACCTGACAAGAGATGGTGTCAGTGTGCTGGGGAAGACATTTTATGTCTATACCAGATAGTTTAACTGCGAGGGAGACTGGTCTGGGGAACCACAGTGTCAGGTGAGAGAAAGAGGAACCTAGCTAGCAATCCTCCATATCTGGGGGCTTTGTAGCAGCACAGTGGGTAAATATAGAGTTGAGGTCCAAACTGGGCTAGGGGTAGGGGCAAAAGGGACAGGGGTCACAAAGTGTGCTAAAAACACAGAAACAAGAAGTTAAGAGGACCATGAGAAAAAAAGAAGAAAGACAGGTTAAAGAGCAAAAATCAGTTCAGGAGTTAGTTGGAAGGGGGTCTACCTTAACGTCAGGAGCCTGAGTAATAAAATCAGTGTGCTGCAGGAAAAGATAGTTGACACTGAGATGGACCATATGGCCATCACAGAAACATGACCTTCAGAAAATAGAGACTGGGACCTGAGAATCCCTGACTACTCAGTGTTCAGGAGGGATAGAGGAAAAGGTAGAGGGGGAGGCATAGCCTTTTATGATAAGGATGGCATCGAGGTTGTGGATGATGGGTGCATTGGGCATAATAATGGGGAGACAGAGTTGCTGTTGGTGCAACACACAGTGGCCTCAGGCAAGAAACTATGTTTGGGAGTGATCTATAGAACATCAGATCAAAGGGAAGACAGCAAGGGGCACAGAGCTCAGGAAAGAACTAGAAACAGGGGTGGCAAAGGTGGAAGTAGTGGTAGTGGGTGATCTGAACCTGCTGGACATCGAATAGGATGTTCCAATGGTCAGCAGCATTCAAAGTCAAGCCCTGCTGGATACATTCCAGAACTGCCTATTGGTACAGCTAGTCAATGAACCCACCAGGCAGGAGGCCATTCTTGATGTGGTGCACACCAACTCAGAGGTGAAAGGACCTCTGAGAGTAGGGGAGTCGCTAGGGAACTGTGATCACAACTCCATTTGGTTCAAAGTGGTCCTTGGGAGCGGAAAAACAAAACTGAGAGATCTGTGATTTCAGAAGGGTGGACTTCAACAGACTGAGGAAGTTGGTTCAGGACAAGTTAGTTAGGATAGACAGTATAGGAGGTGTGGAAGACAGATGGGTCAATAAAGGGGGCCATTATCAAGGCATCTAAGTTATGCATGAGAACAGTAACCAAATGGAACAAGTTCAAGAGACCATTACCATTCTTGGAAAGGGTCAGGGAAGCAGCGAGGACCAAGAAAAGGGCATTTTACTGGTACAAAGGAAAGCAGAGGGAGAAAGAAATGGGAGAATATTTACTAAGAAATAAGGAGGTAAAGAGGGTGGTTAGGAAGGCAAAAGCAGACGCAGGGCTACATGTTGCACATGAGAACAAGGGCAGAGAAAAAAATTTCTTCCAGTGTATCAGGGAAAAAAAGGAAGAAAAAAGGGGGAATTGTTAGGCTACCGGGGGGGGGGTGATAGAGGAGGATGTACAAAAGGCTGCCATCCTTAATGATTACTTTTGCTCTGTCTTTACTAGAAAGGACAGCGGGCCCTTACCAGAGAATGGCATTAAAGTGGCTGCAAAGGGGGTCTTGGAGATGTGTCAGTCAGTATTTACAAGTTAAAGGGTCTGGAAAGGGCTAGCATACCAAAAGATAGATAAGGCTCCAGGACAAGATGGGATGTATCTGAGGGTGCTCAGGGAGCTGGCAGCAGAACTGGCTGAACCTCTGGTAGGACTATTCAATAGCGCATTTTAGACTGGGTAGTTTTAAAGGACTGGAGGGTGGTGGACATAGTTCTGCTCCATAAGGCAGGGACAAGGAATGAGCAGGGAACTACAGACCTGTCTGCCTTACCTCTGTTGTAGGGAACCTGATGGAGTCATTAGTCAGACAGAACCTTGTGGACTACCTGGACAGAAATAGTCTCCAAGACAGTAAACAGCATGCATTTGTGGTAGTGAGGTCTTGTCAGTCTAACCTGATAGTTTTCTTTGACTAAGTGGTGGTGGCATTGGATAGGGGCCACACCATGAATTTACTCCACTTCAGCAAGACATTTAGCTCGGTGCCTCACAGACACTTGCTGAAGAAGATGGAGGACCTGGGTGTGGCTGAGGACATAGTAAAATGGGTAGCTAACTGGCTCAAGGGGGAAGAAGCAGTGGGCTGTGGTTAATGGAGTCAAATCAGAATACAGGGAGGTTGTAAGGTGGGTACCACAGGGATCTGTCCTGGGTCCAGTCCTCTTCAAAATGTTCATCAGCAACACTGGAGAAGGAATCTGAGGAAGGTTGTATCTGTCCACGGAAGACACTAAGCTCTGTCAGAGGATGGATAATGACATGGGAATCAGGGAAATGCAGAGTGACCTGCAAGAGCTAGAGAAGTGGTCTAAGGCTGGGTGCCAAAAAGTGCAAGATGATGGATCTGAGGAACGAGAACCCCAGAGTACTGGATGGGTGGAGTAAGACTTTGCACTACTGCTAAGGAACAGGACCTAGAAATTATCATCAGCAACACCCTCAAAAATATCAAGCTAGTGCAGCAAGACCTACTGTAAGGTAAATAGGATGTTGGGGTGTATCGGGAGAAGGCACTGACAGAAGAAGAGGTAATACCATCCCTTTATAGATCTTTAGTGAGGCCACACCAAGAATACTATGCCCAATTTGGGAGTCATCACCTCAGGAAAGATAAGGACAGGCTGAAGACAGTACAGTGAAGGGTGACAAACATGATTCAGGGCCAACAGGGTAGGTCTTATAAGGAGCACCCTGAATATGTACTCACTGGAGACCAGAAGGGACAGGGGGAGAAGGGTTGTCAGCATAGCCTAGAGATTAGAGTAACAAGCTGTGACTGAACTTGGTATATCCAGCAGATCTGAATTTGATTCCCACAAACTCCATTTGCATACTCTGTCACTCTGAGCAAGTCATTTAACCTTCCCAGTGCTCCCAGGTCACCCCTGAAAACAGGCGTTGTGACTAATGGGCCTTACCCAAGTTACAAAAAGAATAAAATTAAAATATGATAGAGAACTTCAAGTTCCTGAAAGGAATAAACAAGGTGAACTGTGGAGAATTATTTAGCATGAGTAACAGCTCGAGGTCATGAGGGCACAAGTGGAAACTGACAGGAGGGAGGTTCAGAGGGACATGAGGAAGAATTACTATACAGAAAAGGTGGTGGAACCATAGAACAGTCTACCAGCCAAGGTGGAGGGTGTTAAAACCATTAATAGTTTCAAGCACGGCTAGGACAAAGTGAAGGGTATACTGCTTACTTGGAGTGACATACACTGGAAGGGAATACGACGAGGGTGGATGGGGAGGGCTAGGGTACTGGATGGACATTGGGACTCAGGATTAGATAGGAAACCAAGGGGCAGACTAGATGGACCATCTTTTTTTCCTGCTGTCATTGTCTATGTTTCTATGTTTTGATGTAAGTGCGGAAAGTGATTAGTAATATGCATTACGTTCTCTTCCCCCAACCAGCCTTCAGAAGTAAAATATTATAACCCCCTGCCTCCTCCCCCCACTGACCTGACCCACTAAAAACATGCTGTTCATGATCTCCCCACTATATTCTTGCTTCCACCACCCACCTCCACCTCCCCCTCACCAAAAAAAGGATATATTGTTTCCTCAGTGGGCAAACAGAACTGCCCTCTGTCCACATCGGCCAGCTGCATGAAGCCAAATACATGCTCCTATAGTAATCACCCGATCAGTCATCAGCTGATCAGGTGATTAAGTGTACCCTGTTTAATCAAGAAGATAGAGGCCAGCTGAGGTAAAGGAATGGTTGTGCCATTTTCCCTCTGTTGGTGGGGGGGAAGGCGATGGACAAATAAGTACTTTTGAGGGTGTCCCAGTGGCAGAGCTTGGGAGAGCTGTGGGGGGGTGGCTGCCCCTTCTGGCTGCCCCAGTGTGAGTAGTAGCACCCTGCCACCATCTTTATTCACTGTTTACTGCCCATTGTGGAGCCTGTGATTGACTGAATGCCCCCACCCCCAGCTCCCAAATGCTCCCAAACCTGGCTCCGCCACTGGGGTGTCCTCTCTTTTTTTTACCTTTGGAAACTTTTTTTTTACTGGACTACAGGTAGTGGCACCTAACCAGCTTAGTGGAGCTTTTGCATAAGGAGTGCCACTATTCAAACTCTTCCCCTGTTGAAGTACTCTAGCTACTTCACCAGACAAAGAACTACCCAAACTAACACTTCATGCAACATGAAGTCAGAACATTTTGTGAAGTTTGTCACAAACTGAAGTTTCCTTTTTTCACACATTTCTATTCTGATCACATAAACTATTATTTTTAATTATTATTTTTTTAAGATGTGTTTATGACCTGTATCCATCCAACTGAAACCTCCTGCTATCATGCGATTGCCTACTGCTAAAACACAGAGTTTCTGCCTGACCCCATCCCCTCCTCATGCCTTGATCAGTCCTGGTACCACCAACTTGCCCTTTGTGGTGGAGTCCCAATTGTTAACCTCCCTATGGTAGCATCCCTGCCCACTTTAGTACAGTGACAGTAAGAGATATGGCATATTTAGCTAGCAACTCATTCTGCTTGGGGCCCTGGGAGAGCTTTTGAAGGCAAGGCATGAGACCCATGAAGGTTGTACAGGTGGGGTGAGGTTCAATTTCATCTGACCAGTTAAAAGAATATATTTCTTGGTTTCTCATTTTATCAAGATTGTGCATCAGAATGTCCATAACACCAACATAGTCAAGCATATACTACAACACCCACACATACTCACCCACATGTGCTGTGACACTCTGCTGCACCACCACCCGTGGTTGCCCAGGTGGTGGTGCTGCAGTGGACAATGCAAACCCTCCATCCCAAAGAAGGCAAGCATCCTTGCTCAGTCCTCATCTCTCATTCTGTCTCCCAGTGACCTAGGCTCACTCCCAAACCAAGGTCATTGGTGTCCCCACCACTGAGCCAATAGGCCAACTTCTGAAAATAAATACTTAAAGATCTGATAGGGCAGTGCAGAGTTCATAACTGGAACTGGAATCCAAACTCTGAATAGAAGAAAAATAAACATATGGCTCTACTGAGTCTCAGGGAATGATTTTTGTTTCCTGTAAGTTACAAGTTCAAATCCTGCAACCAAAATAAAACCTGAACTCCTTAGAAGATACAATTAAATTTCATGTGTTTTCCATACCAGTTTTCCCTAAATGTTCTCATAATAGCAGGCTCCTTACATTTTTGAAGCTGTGAATTTATTTTCTAGAGTAGTAAATAATTTCTAGATACTGGATATGGACTAGGTGTCAATAAGATGAATATCTGACCCCTGAAGAGTGATATATTTAAGTAATAAGACATGGCAGGTCGTGCATTGCAGGAGGATAACACAACATGTCAGGTGTGTTATGAGGCATTAAGCATTGCCGAGAGCCTTCAATCATCCAAAAAATGCTGCTATCCCACAACATAGCATTCCCAGAGTGTCTAAATGTGATTATAAAATTGGTTCAAGATCTTTTAGTGGGTGGAGGTGGTAAAAAATGCACAAAAATAAAATCATTTTAAACATTTTAATGATTTCTTTTTAACCATTCATCAGCTCCAACCACATAGTCCGAGCACATCCCAGCATTGACAATGCCATCTCAGTTTCAAATATTATGCACATCAAAATACATTTTTAAAATTATCTCCTAATCCTCAGTTTTCCCCAACTCACCCTTATTTACTTGTTTCCTCACCTTTCCTTCTCCTTCTTTATATTTTTTCTTTATGGTATTTCCTTTTCTTTTTGCCACAGTGTTTGTTTGTTTTTATATATTTCCAACATTCCTTACAGCAGAGGGAATGTTTACTATGGGTGGAATACACAAATTAAAATGCCTGCTCAGTTCCACTGGCAGATTGTTCTCCCCCACACTCATGTAACAGAAGGCCTCAGTTGGAACCAGGACTTCTGGTTTATCTGTAGTGGGTTAAACATCAGAGATTTCCCTGGTAATTGGGTAAAGACAAGATCTTTTTTCATGACCATCAAAGAAACACCAGAAATTATAAACTACAGTAAGTATGCAGTACTTAATTTATAATTTTTGTATTATGTGTGTTTATAAAAAGAGGATTACAAGGGCAAATAATACCTATTCTTTTTTAATTTCAAGCAGTTTTATTTTTGGGGCCTAGCTAAAGGTTTTTAAGGCACATTTATACATTCCTTGCTGGTATACTGCAGTCTGCAGCACTTGACCACTGCTCCAAGTACAACATTGCCAGGTCATGTTTATACACCCAACAGTGTGCCTCACTGCAGGAAGACTTACTACATATTAGCAGCATTTCAGTCTGGGTCAGGGCTGGGGTCAGGGTCATAGGTGGGTGGCATCCATCTGTCTCCTTGTACATATCTCTGCAGCCTTTTGTCATGTCATTGAATAGAGAGACAGGGATGACAAGTTGAGATTTGTGACAGGCTCAACAACAGGGATATCAAACCCTGACTGGTATGAACAGTTACTTGTTTGAGGGTAATACTTCACACATGCTAGCAGAAAACACCTGCATCGGTACACAATCCCACCAAAACAGTGTAAGCCACAACGGAGCCACTTACAAAGCTCCAGCAGGTGTTTACACATCAGGATCTGCACTGGCACAACTCATCTACACTGCTTGCAACAGTACAGATCCTGTAATGTAACTCCATCTTAAGTGAGTAAAGGGGGCAGCCATGCTTGTGATGGAAAATTGTGACTGTCAAGGCTGATTGATTTTATAAGGGTGAAAAGGAAGATGGCCAGTGACTTTCATGAAGTGTAATTTTGTACTGTGATAACATCACTGTTTAGAATGGTCTCTTGCCTACCAGAGGTCAAAAAATTTCCATGCCATGTTATAATTAAAATTCTAGTCTGATTTTTCAGTGTTAAACTCTCAGAACAATTTCAGATACTTTGTAAGAGGCTATGTTTGTATTTGTGTGAGTAAAAGCCAATCGGAAAAGTAAAGAACAACATGAGTACATTATAAAAACTGGATTGACCAGGGGTCTGTTGAATTCAGATAGAGCTCTAAGCTGTGGTTAATACATCATGCTGGGAATAATTACTTATTTAATTTTGAAAGTAGTAGAAAAGAACATTACATGCTTTATGAACATTACTGCTAATCTTCTTTGGCATCAATAAATCCTACAGCTGAAGTACTGTATAAAGATTTTTTCAGCAATGCCCAGCGTAAAGTTAAAACATACTAAAAGCTTCCCATGTGTTGTTGCCAGGTCTCTATAGAAATGTTCTGATGCAAGAGGTACTGCTGTTTTAGTAACATAGCAACATGATAACTTAAAAAAAACGGCAGTGGCAGTAAGGGCCAGGAAGCACAAACAACCATGAAAACCAAGAGTTCTTACCAGTAGCGTGTATGGTTTTCTTGCAAAACAGGGACATCAGGCTGTAGCTAAGATACAACTTCTTATTGTCCTAGAATCTCCATGTGATCATGGGATAAAAGCATGCAAACTGCAGATGCAGTAATTGCTAATCCCCTGTCGTGCCAGATGGTAGTGTACAAAGATGCTAATTTTCTTACTCTAGGTATCTGCTGTCTGTAAGTTTTTATTCCATGATTACTGTACCTGGAGATTATGGGAAAAAAAGAAACTGCATCCTGTTTACAATCTGATGTACTGTACCTGTTTTTTTTTCAACAAAACCTACACAGCTACTACTAAGAACTCTGTTTTTCATAGTTGTTTGTGCTTCTGGGTCCTCACTACTGTTATACAGGTTTTGTTTTTGTTTTTTGCTTGAAGTTGCATACCTTCATTTCCTTGCCATTCCTTCATTTGCTACTGAGCAAGGTCCCATTATGTTGGGTTTTTTTTTTACAGTAACATAGAAATTTAGTGTTGGAAGGGACTTCTGCTCCATAATGTTAGCCCGACCACCACACCTTTGCTTCACAAGTAGGTTGGGTTCACAGGGAATAGATCTTGCCAGACAAACCTGATAGAGTGTTTAGACTCAGTTACCAGGAAGGTGGATCAGAGAGGAGCGGTGGATGTGGCCTACCTTGATTTCAGTAAGGTCTTTGACACCATTCCACATGAAAGACTGGTAAGCAAGCTAGGCAGTATGGGAGTGGGTCTAAAGATAATAAAATGGGTACAAAATTGCCTAAGTAACATAAATCCGAAAGAAGAAAGGGTTCTAAAAGAACTCTTAAAACTGAAGGTGGACAAAGCAATGGGGCCTGATGGGATTCATCCCATAACTCTAAAAGAACTACGGGTAGAACTAGAGACACCACTGACTACCCTCTTTAACAAATCATATAAGGATGGGGTGGTACCTGAGGACTGCAGGAGGGCAGATGTTATTCCACTTCACAAAAGTGGGAGCAGGGCAGAAGCAGGAAACTACAGACCTGTTAGTTTAACCTCAGTGATTAAGAAAATGATGGAATCACTTCTGAAGGAAATAATTGTTGATTACCTAGAGGCCAGAGGGGCACAGGACCCAAGGCAGCGAGGATTCACAGCAGGAAGGTCATGTCAGACGAATCTAATGGATTTCTTTGACTGGGTGACCAAAGTGGTAGATCAGGGAGGTGCTGTGGACATGGCCTACCTAGCCTTTAGCAAGGCATTTGACACAGTCCCACAAAAAATATTAATATACAAGTTTGCCAGCCTGGCAGTTGGTCCCAAGATGGTAGCCTGGGTAAATAATTGGCTGGAGAACAGGACTCAGAGGGTAATAGTAAACGGAGCCCACTCTGAAGAAAGGGGGATTACTAGTGGGGTACCACAGGGTTCAGTACTAGGACCGGTCCTCTTTAATGTCTTTATAAGCAACACTGCAGAGGGACTGGAAGGAAAAGTATGTCTCTTTGCAGATGACACAAAGATCTGCAACAGAGATGATACACAAGGTGGGGTGGAAAGGATGAGAAAGGACTTGGCAAGGTTGGAGGAATGGTCAAATGTATAGCAGCTTAGATTCAATGCTAAGAAGTGCAAAGTAATGCACCTGGGAAACAAAAACCCAGGGAAAGAGTACACAATGGGGGGGGTGAGATACTAACAACAACAAAAATGGAAAGAGACCTGGGCATAGTCATATCAGATGACCTAAAGGTGGGCAAGCAATGTGAGAGGGCAGTAAGGAGGGCTGAGGGGGATACTGGGATGCATATGGAGAGGCATCACCAGTAGAAAATAGGAAGTTGTTATCCCTCTGTACAGACAGCAGGTGAGACCCCATCTGAAGTACTGCATGCAGTTCTGGAGACCCAGTCTCTGCAAAGACATAGACAGGATGGAAGGAGTCCAGAAGAGGGCAACTAAAATGGTGCAGGGTCTGCACCAGAAGACATATGAAGAGTGACTTAAGGAGCTTAATATGTATAGCCTCGAGGAAAGGAGGAAGAGGAGGGACATGATAGAAATGTTCAAGTACCTCAAGGGAATCAACAAAGTCCAAGAGAGTAGCATCTTTCAGAAAAAGAGGTGTGCAAGAACAAGGGGGCACAATTTAAAGATAGTGGGGGGACAGCTCAGAGGTAATGTGAGGAAGTATTTTTTCATGGAGAGGGTTGTGGATTCATGGAACAGCCTTCCTGAGGAGGTTGTGGAGTCAAAAACAGTGATGGAATTCAAGAATGCGTGGGACAGACATAAGGCAATTCTAGGGGATGGGGGTAGAAAGAAGTAGGCTGTTGGTTAACTAGGATCGGAAGCTTATCCATTAGGTAGGGAAATGGGCAGACTGGGTGGGCCAAACAGTCCCTATCTGCCATCAAATCTGATGTTTCTATGTGGTGGTAAATGGAATTCACTCAGAGGAAAGTATGGTAACCAGCGGGCTGCCGCAGGGGTCAGTACCGGGACCAGTCCTCTTCAATGTCTTTATTAGCGACATCACAGAGGGGATGGAGGGAAAGGTGTGTCTGTTCACAGATGACACAAAAATCTGTAACAGAGTGGACACACCGGGGGGGGGGGTTGGAGAAAATGAAGGAAGATCTAAAAAAACTGGAAGACGGGTCATGGGTTTGGCAACTGGGCTTCAATGCCAAAAAAATGTAAAATTATACACATGGGGCACAGAAACTCAAGGGCAATGTATCATTTGGGGGAGGTTAACAACAACAAAACAATTAAGGGATCTAGGGGTCATCATATCTGATGATCTGAAGATAGCAAAGCAGTGTGATAAGGCAGTAGGAGAGGATACTAGGATGCTGGGGATTCATAGGGAGGGGTATCACCAGCAGAAAAGGAGGTAGTGTTACCCTTTTAGAACAATGGTGGTCTGACACCTGGAGTACTGTGTCCAGTCCCTGGAGGTCCCATCTCAGGAACGATATAGACTGGTGAGGCGCCTAGAGACGGGCAGCCAAATGGGGCATGAAGCCGTACAAGAAAAGACTCAGGGAATTAAATATGTACTCACTGGAGGAAAGAAGAGAAAGGAGAGAAAAGGTAGACATGCTAGAAACATTAAAATACCTCAGGAATATCAATAAGGTACAGGAGGGTGGCATATTGCACAGAATAAGATGTTCAAGTATGAGGAGGTATGATATGAAGCTGGAAGGGGGGAGACCTAGAGGGGATGTGAGGAAACATTTCTCCATGGAATGGATGGTGGATTCCTGGAACAGCCTCCCAGCAGAGGTGGTGGCTACTGAAATGGTAACAGGTTTCAAACATGCATGGGATTGACACAGGGTGACCTTGGTAACAGGGCTGGGGAGGGGTTAAGGCAAGAAATCAATTAGGGTCTACAGTAGCACAGTAGGTAGGGACTTTAGGGCAGACTAGGTGGGCCAAAAGGTCCTTTTCTGCCAACAGCTTCTATGTAAGAAATTAGTATGCTTTGCAAACACATATCAATTTATACCATAACAGTAGGAACATGTAGTAAGCTACAGTATTAATTTATCTCATACAGCTTTATTTCTCAATCAAACATATGACTTAAGTGAACTGGCCCAGTGGCACAGAGGACTAAGGCGCTGTAGTGCCTTTCCTCACACCATGCCTGTGACCCGTGTTTGGGAATGAGCTTGGGTCATCTCGCTGTGGGTGGGCAGGGGGGCAGGCTGAGGGGGGATCAAGCGACCACCTGGAAGCTCTCATCTCCCAGCCTGGGGTGCTGTGTTGTCCCAGCTCTTGTCTGCCACCAGGTGGAGGCCTGGTGATAGCACCAAGCTTAGGGAGGCAGACTGAGGTCAGGGGTGTGGAAGGAACCATGGTTCTGGAGCACACGTGCACCTCCACATGCATGCGTCCTCTTGCCACCATGGGTCTGGGACAGAGAGAAAATGGAAAAAAGTTCTGTCAGGCTCCATGATATCCCACCTGCCAGCTTTCAGATTTACATTGCTACCTGGCCAGGACCCAGAAACTGGATAGGGGTTTCCAGGAGCGGGAGGATGATCCTTCCCTGCCTGGCCCCACCATAGCGGGCAATCTGTGGGGGTCTAAGGGACCCGGCTGGGTTGAAGCAGGTTGCTGTGCAGGAGAGTGCAGGGATGAGATTGATAAGTCCCAATCAGGTGGATAGTGGATGAAATAGCCTGATGGAAAAAAATATACCTTAAGTAAAACACATCTGTTTTCACAAATTGTAACCTGTTTGGAGATTATTTTGTTTTACGTGTGAACCATGGTTTCTTCAGAACATCATCAATGATTTTCCATATATGCAGATTTAAGCTAATGTCTGCTGTGCACATTTTTATTTAATTGATGTAATATAGTTAGCTTACTGCAGACCTGTAATGAATTTTGACTTTGTGTGGAGCAAGGTGATGGATAATCAGAAGGCACATTGATACCAGCTTCCTCCTCAGGGGACATTTCCTTCCAGCTGTTAGCAAAAACTGCAATGTCATCTGTTGGTTCTCCTACAAATATTTCAGAATAGTTTACAATAATGTAAAGAAAATGGATAATGTTATACATTATGGCAATAGTTCTGTCTTGAGTGTACAGTTTTTAATTTTGTATCAGATTTGTTTATATTTCTCTATGTTATTAAAAAATTTATTTGCACCACAAGGATGTTTAAATTCTCACAGCAAAACATTTTAGTTACTGCAAGGTATAGTGTCATTAATTAATCCTGAAATTCCTTTTCTATAAGTGTTGAATCAATATTTCCTTCCTATAAGTGTTGAATCAACAGTCCTCTTGCCATGTATATTTCTAACCCACAAACAATATTTTTGTAGAAATGTTCAGCTCTTCCATTAGAACAGACTCAAACTGTTATAGGGAGATGTGCAGTTGAAAAATTATATTTACTAAGTGCATAACTTTATCAATGGACTGAAAAATAAATGTCAACATATAAAGGGTTAATTTATGGTATGATATCATATAAAGTTCAAATTAAGATTATATTATTTGTGTTCTAAACCTTTTGCCATGTCATAGGGCCAGGAAGAGAAGATGGAGCATTCCAGTGAATGCTTTTATTCTTGTGGTGGGTAGCAGTTCCCTATGTGATTCTGCTACCTGGAGGACCACAGATGGCAGGGCATCTAGGGATGGCAGTAAGAGGTGAAGATACACATAAGGTGCATCAAGAGTGGTGACCCCAGTTTCTCTGCATCCTCCTAGGTAGAACGCATTAGGAAGAACAGGAAAAAATGGATGGTTTAGGATAAAAAGAAGCGTGCCTCATTCTGTCCCTCAGACTCCATCGACTAAGGACAAAAGGCTCTTCTTCTACTTCTGGGTGTCTAGTTTTGCAAGGACTTCTTTCTTCGGGAGTTAGAATAACAGTGTTTAACAGCACTGAGCTGTAAACCTGGGGAACTGGGTTTGAATCCCACAGTCACCACTTGCAAGTCACTTATGTTCCCTGTGCTCCTAGGACACACCTAGAAATAAGTCTTAGCTTTGTGTGTCTTTCCTGGTCAAAAATAGTAAAATGAAAAGAAATAAAATGAATAAAAAATTCTGGATATGACTCAGATGCCTTCTAACCTCACTGTGAGCAGCTCAGTAGACTGAGACAGTGCTGTAGGCAGGACACCACACTTGGGAGTGGTCTCAGAAGCAAAGCAGCAGAGGGTAGGCTGAGTTGTGCTGCACGGATGCAGCGATAGAGCTCCTCTGACAAGCTGATGTCTCATGCAGGTCCCAAAGGCCCAACATTTATTTGTGTAACTCAGCAAAAGAAAGTAAAAATGTTGCCAAGACTGGAAAATAGTAACAATTTTTTCATGGCAACGTGTAATGATACAGAAATGTGACTGGAGCCAAAAATGGAACACTGTATTCTGGCAGAACATATTTACTAAGTCTCCCCGTATTTATCAGTATTGATAGCTACGCTGATCCTTGTAAAACATGACACACAAAGTGAATGACTTGATACTGGTTATTGGAACAAGTACTATTTTTGTACAGGCCACAAAAAAGCAGCAGAGAGAGAGTAGAAGGTGCCTGTCTAACTACAGGAACGAGAACCCCAAAAGGCAGCTATTAGCCCATCCACTGATTGGACCTGCACTTGTTCCTGAGTTGCATTTTCATTCACTCAGACATCTGGCACCAGTACAAATAGAGATCACACTGCTGAATAAAGTGCATATAAGTTTTTTTTAGTGCCAAAGCACATGCAAAAAAGATGATGTGGTAAGCAGCATCACCTCCAACCAGACTAACATTTTGCATCGGCAATGACACTTTATCAAGGTGATAAATTGTCATCGCTGACACATAAAGTTGGTCAGGTTGCCACTCACCACTTTTCCGCATGTTTTTTTGCACTGAATAAATGTATTAACCCTTTATTCAACAGAATGGTTTCTCTTTGTATTGGTGCCTGAGGCCTGAGTAAATGCAAGTGCAATTGCATGCTGATCCAAATAGCAGGTGGGTAGGTGTTGAAGTTTTGGCTTTCTGATCTTCAGTACTCCAGCTACCAGGCCTCACAGGTGACGAAGTCACTGTGAGACCTGAAATGACTTGTTTGGCCAATAAAACATATCCACTTACTTTGATTAACTGTTCATAAATTTTTGGCATTATCAAATAACTTTGTGCTGCTGTGGCTGGAATGAGAAGCTGGGGTCTAAAATTCAAAACGTTTCTTAAGCTCATTTGTTAATTACACATGTTACTTTAGCATGAATGCATCACACATTTGGCAGTGCTTGAGAAAAGTACATATGCAAGTAATTTTGATTGTCCGGATGTGCCCTAAGCCACCACAAATAAAACTGGGAGGCTCGTCAGCATGCTTGACTGACTGACTGACTGACTGACTGACTGACTGACTGACTTAGAAGAGTTCACACAAGTAAGGCAAACCAGCAAGACACTATTTTGTCCTTCCTGTGCAGCCATTAAACTATCAGAATGAAAAGTATTCTAACTTAGGAATAAGGGGCCTGATTCTAGAAAGTTGGCGCAAGTCACCACCAAACTCAACTTGCGCCAAACGCAGCTGTGACATTGACCCTGTACCATATTCTAGAAGGGGCAGGGTCCCCATGGCTAAGTCCTGTGACTTGTGACATACAGCCGGGTACGCCGAACAAAGGGTGCACCTGGCAAGAATGTCGCAAGCCACAACAGGTAGATCACAAGTCACCAGTGTCCCCCATGCCCTATCCCCAGCCGAGACCCACAGGGCTGGAGGCCCCCACCCACTGTCATGCCACCAAGGGTCCCCCAACACCTATTCCAATCCCCATGTGACTGGTGTACTGTACAGTATGTACAGTACACACAGTCCGATGTGTGTACAAAACATATCAGTAGTACCAGGTAGTCTAGTGGCCCCACCCCACCATGTGTAGTCCCATCCCCCAGCTGGCAACTGGCACAGCCCACCTCTCACCTCCATGGCCAGCTGCCGGATCATGGTTCAGTAGGAGTGCTTACTGAATAGATGCACTCAGAAATTAATTTCTGAGTGCATCTATATAGTAAGCACTCCTGCTGAACTCAGTCAGCCACTAGCTGTGGAGGTCAGGAGGAGCTGTGCCAAGTCACCAGCTTGGGATGGGTGGGGGGTGCTAGGTGGACTGGCTTGGCTGGGTAGCAGGTGGGGCCAATAGGCTACCAGGGATGGTCTGGGGTATGACCAGCATTTGCAACAGTGACTTGGGGTCTGGGCACGGGTGGGGGTTGACAGCACTGCCCTGTGGGGCATTTAGCAATGGGGGATTCAGGGGCGGGGGTGTGGGCAGCCCTGTGGGGCATTCACCATTCAGGTATTTGGGGGGCAGGGGGCGTGGGCAGCCCTGCAGGGCATTCACCTTTTGGGGATTTGGGGGGCAGGGGGTGTGAGCAGCCCTGCAGGGCACCTACTGGGGTATGCTGGGCATGGGGGGAGAGCACCTGTGGATTGCCTGCTGGGCTACTGGCGGGTCTACAGAACCCCCAGAGGGTGTCCATAAGTTACACCAGCTAAATGCTGGTGTAACTTACATTGCTGGGTCTCCTCTGGCTGTTCCCAACATTTGGGGACTTTGTTGCTGCCCTTCTGGAATGGGGCGCAACTGCTGCCGTAAACCCCCTAGTGCCATGTCACAGAGGGTTTATGGCACAACTGCAGGAGTAACAGTTCTTTGGCACAAGTGGCCTGAGACATGTCGCAGGCCACATTGTAGAATCGAGCATGTCGCAACTGCTGCCGTAAGTTGCTACTTGCGCCATTCTACTTGGCGCAAGTGCTGTTACACCAGGCGTAACCTTTCTAGAATCGGGGCCAAGGTCTGTGACCTATCATTTTTTTTAAAATAACACAAACACACTGTAAGTAACAGTAATAGATAACGCTGAAGGGGGCTTTGAGATGGGCCCATTAATTACAGTGTGGCATTTTCATAAATAATTAAAAAAAATAGAAAGCATGAACTAATATAGTTCCACCAATTAGTATAATTAAGGTGCCTTATTAAGTGACTCTAATACAACAGTATTTACGATTAGGTAATGAATGTATAAACCAATCAGTGGTCTGAGATTATGACCTAATCGGTGCCTTAAAATGTTAGTCACTAGTCCTATACACTTGGAAATGAACAAGCTGAGAAAATGGCCTCTGTGATTAGTGGTCCACCCACGTTTAGTTGTGTTTTTGTTCATGAAATATTGTACTCCTGCAGTACTGAAAGGTTTTTGGGAGCACAGTCATATTAAACAATTGCCATGGTTTAGCAGCTGATGGTGGACCCTCCATCACTCGTGCAAGAGCTTGATTCTTATGCAGCTAATCTGCATCATCAGTAAGGCATCTAAATATCACCATCTTTAATTGTTATTGTAGCACACTAGGTTACCCAACTGAAATGGCTTGTTCAAGTAATGTACTGTATGTGCAAGATAATCTGAATCATCACAACAGTACTTGTATCTAATTTTTATTTCTCAAATATATCATCATGTTTCACTGGTTAGTCTTTAATCTACTCACCATAGCTGGTTACCAGGTCATCTTGCAGGTCACCATTGAAGTTTCCACATAGCCCACATGTTTTACCAACAAATTCAGGACTCATCTTCACATAGATTCCAGATTTGCCATCCCAAGCCATAGTAAATGCATAAGGGTGAGTAACTAAAATATAGCCTGCTAGTCTTTCAATTTGTACATTTCTGAGAACTTGTGGTGGCTGAATACTAGAAACAAAACAAACAGAAGTAAATAATTTTACTTCACTTCGTTTGTATTCAGCAATACTTTATGTAACTGTTTCCCATAGTACATCATTATAGAAATAACTGTATAACATGCTGCTGAATCAATCTCTTAATTAGTATCTTCTGTTGCATAATTCTGTTTTACTGGATTGAATAAAGACATATACTCAAAACCCTAACTCTAGTTTTGTTACAGTTTCATCACATAATGTAGTATTTTGTTAGGGTCACAGTGCATCCCCTTTAATCACATTGTTTCCATCCCCTAAAATCTGAGTCACCATGGCTGTGCCTTTCCTCCGACAGGGAGGAAGGCAGAGACTCCCTTTACTGCCAGTACCAATTCTGATCATTAGACCAGCAAGGTTAACAGTAATGCCAGCTATCCTACACCACCACACCCCAAAAGCTTAGTGCACCATTTCTTTGATACATTCAGCCCCTGCCAGCCTCAATGTATGATTCCAGGGTTTGTATAATAATCCCATGCTGCCAGCCATTCCCTACCATCAGAAATTAAACAATCAGAAAATATTTCTGTTTTTAAGCATGTTGTATGAAATTATTTCACAACAAAATCCATTTGTGATCATTTTTAGAATTACACTATGATGTCAAACAAACCTTGACTGTACAGGCTATCTTGATCCTGGACTCTTTGGAACAGAAATACTCTCAGCTTAAGTTGACTTGACCAATCAGTTTTTTACAAGGCATATTGAATTGGTTGGGGTGTGGGAACAGCTATATTATTTAACAACTGCCACACTCCAAATCGAACATCTTCTACTGAAAATGTTTAATTTCAGTGTTTAAATGTTGGTTACCCATCCTTGACCTCAGAGGTTATATTTACATTCCAATTTCAATGTTTTTTTAGTTACTGCCCACTTCCGTTCTGAAAGGTTGCTGATTCTAGGTGATTATAACATTTCATGTAGGCAACCAGTAAAATGCAAAATTCAGAGATTTCCTTTCCCTGCTTCATCATCAAGAGTTGAAACAGACTATAGCTGCCCTCACTCATCACAATGGCCATACAATCAATTTGGTTATCACCTGAGGAATTGATATTTAAGATCTTATGGTGGTTACTATGGTTCTGAGCATTGCCTAGTCTCCTTGTATTGGATACACCAGTTATGCTACAACAAAATATATTGTTACTTATTTTGTTCTACCACCTACTGTTTTGAATATGGCCAAATCTGTGCTTCATTTTCAACTTTCCTTAGCTGAGTCTTAGGATATGTTTGCTGATTATTAGAATGGATCATATGAAAAACTTTAAGATCAGTTTGATTCTGATAGAATTCAGGAAGGTGCTTCACAGAAAAATTTTCCTTGGTATTCTGAAAATCTTAGACAGCTAAATTTTCAGGTGAGAAAAGCTGAACAAGTTATATCCAACTCATCTGTAGATGTCCAGAAGAAAATCTGGCTTGATTTGAAAAGGGGCTACTTACCTTAACTGAGGGATTGCATAATTTGTATTTATGTGTATTTAATAACAAATTAGAAGAGCACCCCTGGTCAATTGTTTCAGGTAGTAAACACTTCACTTAATCAAAACATGATGTTTTTTTCTACTGACTGTTACAGCAATTAATGTGAATTATTTTTGTATTTCTTTAACTCATTGTCACCTGGCCAGGCATTTTGTATCAGGTTAAGCAATAGATGGTTTGGACTTCATACGGAATTATTGGAAGTAATCAATTATGGAGAAAATAGAGCATATCAAATCAGAAATAAATACTGGGTCCATTCACTTTTCTTTTCTTTTCTTTCTGTTCTTTGACTATGTTGGTTTGCCTGTGTCTGTAAAACTAGCAGAGTTCTGTCTAGCTGCAATATCTCTGGTCCTATAAATAGTCTCAATAGGGTACCACAAATGGATCCAAAGGACCACTCTGCTGCACATTTCTGTGCTGCACCCCATTGTTTTTATACACACAATGGTCACAGGTCTTTCCTTACACTGTCACTTAGGTTGGCATGAATGCAACAGTACAAGTAAAGTGTCATGGGAAGTCAGTCTTAATGTTGGTGCCAGTATGCACAGAGGCTCCCTACCACCTTCCAAGATGCAATGGCCCCATGTATAGAAGAAGTGCTGAAAGCAGTTCTTCACTTGGTTACTGCCTTGCAAGCTGGGACATTCATTTCAGCAGGTGGAAGGAACACTGCACACTACAAGGACAGAGCTAGGGA
Organism: Neoceratodus forsteri; assembly: GCA_016271365.2. Lineage (NCBI taxonomy): Eukaryota > Metazoa > Chordata > Ceratodontiformes > Ceratodontidae > Neoceratodus > Neoceratodus forsteri. The sequence goes on along the minus strand of CM028133.1, from coordinate 587,649,990 downwards.
GGGGAATCCACTGGACTCCAATGAAGAAAACTAACTGCTGGAGACATTTTGGGGCCACGGGACCATCAGAGCGGATCATAGTGGGACACAATAATTTCAGAATGGGTAGTCCATGAAGTGGACACAAATGTACAGACAGGATGAGAAGGTAGAGGGAAGTCAACACCAGAAGTGCTGAGTGATTGGGGCACAGGCCATGGCATAGCACCATGCTCCCATTGTAAACTCATGGGCTGATCCCTGCAGCTTTTATAATCTACCATGTTTGTGATCACAAAGCGTCTGCGGGACCACTAATATATAGATTAGTGATGACTGAACTTATTATTTGTGAACCACCATTTCTGTGAAGAAACTTAAATAAAACCAAATTTATGTTTGAGAACTGTCATATTATTCTTAAAGCTACAGTTAAAAATGTTGATGTTACAGAATGTTACACTCAGATTTCTTGTTTAACATTCATCTAAAAAATTGGTAAAGCTTCTCTTTCTCTCTCTCTCTCTCTCTCATGGAATTTTAATAAAATGAGGAATGTTTCAGTGTTTTCCCACTTAGCCACCCTGGTCCATGTCCTTGTCATGAGTAGAATGCATTACTAAAGCTCCGTATTAACTGGTCTCCCTGCATGTACTCTGGACATGGTCTAGTGCCAAACACTAATGCTCAAGTATTGACTGAGACTAAATCATAGAATTACATTGTTCCTGCAGTTACGTCTCTTCATTGGTCACCTGTAAACCAAATAACTGATTTTAGAGTTTTATCCATTGTAGGAGCTACACTGATTCTTATCCCTTTTATTTACAGTATCCAGAATTTTTGAAAACCTTCCCTGTACACAAAAGCATATACTTTTAGATCAGATAAGGCTGCATGCATTCCAGTTAGGTTTTTGAGTGGGCCATAGCACTGCAACTGCTGTGTCAAGGGTTCTGAATGACATTTATGCAGTAAATGTTGCAGACAATAAAGGCGGGTACACAGGAGCAGTGTTTGTGGATTTGCTATGGGTCTTCAATACAGTGGATCATGCACTGCTGTTAATTCTTTTGACAGAGCTGACTTTGAGAGTTGTACCATTCAAATGGTTTGAGAGTTATCTTACAAACAGAATTCATTTGATGGTGGCCAGGGGTAAGGAATCAGGGAAGCACCATGGGGTCAGAGAGGTGCTCTAGGGGTCAGTTCTAGGACTCTTATTATTTTCATTATTTTTGAATGAAATTGGGGCCTAGCTGCTCGATGCCCCAACACATTACTCCTAGAAGTACAAAATGACCTACAGGCCAGTTTCAATGGTCTGCAATTTTTCGATGTGCTCTAGACTGGTTTTGAATGAATCTAAAATGAAATGTATGCTTGATCGGTCCAGGTACAAACATAAATAATCTGGTCAGATCTTCTCCTTGTTACTTCTTTGTCAGAGTAAATACTGATTGCATGACCAAACGTAAGTATGCGGGGTACTAGAGGGACCCACTTTGTTTATAAAATGCTCATACTGAGACCCTATCATAGAAAGTAGATTCCTGGTTGGGGGATATTTGTACAGAAACAGGGAATTTCTGAATTTGGCTTGCCGGACAAAATTAAGCAAGCTATAATGATTGTTTTTTTTTTAATTATTTTAGTCTTTGGTAACTGGGTAAGGCCCACTATGCACAAGTGCCTGTTTTTAGGGGCAATCTGGGAGCACTGGGCGGTTAAGTGACTTACTCAGAGTCACACAGTATACAAGTGGAGGTTGTGAGAATCAGTCTCAGGTCTGGTCTGCTGGATGTACCAAGCTCATTCACACCTCGTTCCTTTAACCTCTAGGCTATACTGCCAGCCAATTACGGGTATGGAATTGGGAGATTTTGTTTATGATGATACTTCTCAAGGTTTGCTAGACAGGCTGGATGGGCTGTATAAAGGGCTGATCACACCAATATTGTACAGTCCACTCAGTGCACATCAATGTGAGCAGTACAGAAGTTTAAACTGGCTTTCCCTCATATATAGAAGGGAACTATACAAATATACATTTGTCTAAAGAGGTGGACAGGGAAGGGACACTGATTATCTGTTGGCTATGTTACATAGGAGAAAACCCCTGGAGAATCCCTATACAGTTGCAGTAACTGAATTTGTGGTCTCCAAACATAGAACAGCATGGGGAGCCAAATTATTTTAATTATTTTTGTCTCTGGGGATGGACTTCTGCTACCTAACCTACATGAGGTTAAGAGGATTTTATCTCAAACAGCCTTAATCACTTGGGGTGGGATTTTCAAAGGGGTTGCGCATGGCGCAACAGCGTTGCACCATGTGCAACCAAATGATGTGCCCCAGTGCGATATTCAAAAGTGGATGTTGCGCCACGCAGATCCCGATGCACCGGGACGCACCAGTAATGTATGCGGTGCAAGTGCGGGGGGCATGCCCATGCATATTCCGCACATCCCGATATTCAACCTGGGATGTGCGGTGCATATGCTGGTGCAACTCCTACTTACACCGCACACTGGTGCTCAAAGTTGAGCCACAAAGAAATAGGAGCAAGGGCTGGTCATCCACAGGTGAGCTGCCATATTGCAGGGTGCAACATGGCAGCCACCAGCTGTGGGTGGCCACCCGAGCTCTGGAGCCAGGGTCTGTCAGCATCACACACCCCCCACGGCTGATCTTGGGCATTGTACTAGAAACGATATCCCTGGTGGTCCAGTGGACCGCTTCCAGCCCGATCATGGGCATATGTATAAAATAAAACTTGTCCAATATCCCTGGTGGTACAGTGGACTGCTTCCAGTCTGATCATGGGCATTTGTATTAAATAAAACATGTCCAATATCCCTGGTGGTCCAGTGGACCACTTCCAGCCCGATCGCGGGCATATGTATTAAATAAATGAAGTCCAATATCCCTGGTGGTCCAGTGGACTGCTTCCAGCCCAATTGCGGGCATAAGTACACTAAACACACTATAAAGTAACTCTGGTGGCTCAGTGGTACCCCTCCCCACCCGCCCACTGAGCCCTGCCACCCTGCTCCCCTCGGTCAGTGGCGGGCGGCAACTCCCCACCGGCAAGCCACCTGGCCACCCACCGACTGATTGCGTACAGTACGGCTGTACCCCCATTGGTCCACAGTGTGGACCAATGGGTGGGCAGACTGTACCCTACTACACAGTCCCGATATGTGAATTGATCCATTCACATATCTGGACTGTGCAGTACAGTACAGTCTGCATGCCCATTGGCCCATGCTGTGGACCAATGGGCGTATAACCCATACTGTATGCAGTAAGTCAGCAGGTGGCCAGGCAGCTTGTGGGTGGGGGAGCTGCCACCGCCGCTGACCAGGGGAGCGGGTGGGGACTCAGTGGGCGGTGGGGAGGGGCACCGCTGGGCCACCAGGGTTAATTTAAACTGTGTTTAGTATACTTATGCCCGCGATCAGGCTGGAAGCGGTCCACTGGACCACCAGAGATATTGGACTTCATTTATTTAACACTTATGCCCTCGAACAAGATGGCATGACATGCGTCTAAGGGGGGGTAGGTTTCAGAGTAATAGTAGAAAGTTCCTTTTTACCAAAAGAGTGGTGGACCCATGGAGCAGACTGCCTCCGGGGGTGGTGGAGGCAAAGACGGTCAAGCAGTTTGAAACAGCATGGGACAGACATGTCAATAAGTTAACAAGCAATTCCAAGTAGGGAGTAGGAAAAAACATGGGCAGGCAAGATGGACCTCGTGGTTCCCATCTGCCGACACATTATACTGTATGTATCTATGCATCTTGTTTTTACATTCAAGTAACCACGACTTGAGATTAACATATCCCAGCAGTAAAGAGACTGCCACATACCTAGACCTTAGTCTGAAAAGAAGCACTGGAGGGTCAATTAAGAGCAGAATTTACAGTATAATAAAGAAGTAGATGGAAATACCCTACTTCTGGCATCTAGTTGCCACCCACCTCATGTAGCAAATAATATCCCCAATAGGTAATTCCTTAGGGTTTAGTGCAATTGCAGTACAGTTCTGGGATTTGAACAAGGGGCCGATGAACTTACAGAAAGGTTAATACAAAGGGACTATACAGTAGCAACAGAATTGTCAGGATAATAAGAAATGAAGCAAGCAACATAGATAGGGCTACACTCCTGCAAAAAAACTGAGGAAATAGAAGTGTAAAAAATATTTAATTTTGTAACTGTTTCATCCAAACAAGTGAAGGGGTTAAAACAGATCATAAAGAAACACTGGCACTTTTCGTCTGCAGACCAGGGTCTTTAAGATATAAGCACAGAACCTCCAAAAATGTGTTACAGGAGGGCCTCAATTTTGAGAGATTGTTTGATGCACAGTCATTTTCTGAACAAACACCTACCACCTGGTTACAACAGCCAAACGGATGTTATCAATGTAAAAACTGTGTTTACTGTGACTCAGTCAAGATAGGCAAGGAGTTTAGCAGCTGTAACACTGAGAAAACTTTCGAAATCAGACAATTTATAAACTGCAGCACAATAGGGGTCATTTACCTAGCCACATATACATGTAGCTCCTTCTATATAGGCAAAACAAAGAAATGTTTTCAAATTTGGATGGGGGAGCACATTAGGGTGATTGTCAGAAAGGACAATTCCTATACCACAGCAGCACATCTCATGCAGGCTAGGGACGAAGTACAACATATCTTTAAGGTCACAGATCCTCATGCTGAGAGTCAATTAGAGACCAGGTCTAAATACGCATTCTGATGTATGACCATATCTCGAGAAATGCTGATTTGATCTTATTTATCTTATATTTATTTTTATATGTGAATATAATATTTGATCTTTTTTAGATATCTTGCCAGCTTTTACAGTTTATATATATATAGAAATAGTAAAGATGTATTTTTATGGAGACCTAGCATGGGCAATTGCAATAAGTCTTTGAGAGTCCTTGGTTGTGATCTTTCATTCTGTTTGTGTTGTCCCTCTCTTACCCAGAGTTACCCTTCTCGAGTATTGTTATGTTGTCGTCTGTCATTAGCACCCCACTGTTTTGTGTCCATTTCCATTGCCTTCCCCTCTCCTCCCCTTTTTTGGTTCATGTTTTTAAGTGCACTTTTAATATCTGGAGGGCAGCTATAATAATGAATTACTACTGAAATATGATTTGCTTTTAACACAGCCAGATACAATGTGTGAAGATGTTAAGAAATTATTTAAAAAATTGTGTCTGACCTATTGGGGCAGCAGAAAACTGTGCGATCATCTGACCACCTGACTGACCATATATATTTAAGTGTTTTAGGTAGTCCTGTTCCTTAGCCTTTGATAAAGGACAGTCATTGTCTGAAATGCATCAGGTGGAACGTGTATCTCTGTGGGTTGTTTTTTCACACTCCTGGCCTTATGTCACTAAACGACTATTGAAACTACATGCAAGCTGTTGGCGTCCATCGAATTTCATGAGGTGGTGAGTGCCCAGATTTCCTAGTGTGCAAGACTTTGTATTATTCATGAGCACCACATTCCCTTGTGTGCACTTTGTATGTTTACCAGCCTCCAGAACTGCACACAGTATTCAAGGCGTGGCCTTCCCAATGAAGTATACAGGGGAAGTATTAAATCTCTCCTTCTGCTGGTGATACCCCTCCCTATGCATCCAAGCATTTGGTTAGCCTTTCCCACTGCCTTCTCACACTGCTTCGCCACCTTGAAGTTATCAGTGATGATGATTCATATGAACATACAAACATATGAAGGTACCAGTAGAACAGACCTACGGGTCTATCAAAGTCTGCTCAATTGTGCAGCTAGCTCCCTAGCAGGCAGCTGCACTTCCCCCACCCCCTTAACCTCCCATTGGTGTCCTTCTTGCCCATCTTTACCCACCCCTGTTCCCTATCCCAAGCGTTCTTAAAGTCAGCCACATTTTTGCATATCACCCCTTCTGGTAGTGCATTCCACCTCGCAACTACCAGAAGGGGTGATAAAATCCCCAGGTCTCTCTCTTGTCGTGTAACCTCTAGTACCTCTCCCTCAAGTGTGTACTCCAACCCCAGGTTCCTGTGTCCCAAAAGCATAATCTTGTACTTCTTTGTGTTGAATCAAAGTTGCCACCTTCTTGACCACTCTTCTAACTTTTCTAGTTCCTCCCTCAACCTTTCCACCACCCCGTGTGTCCACCCTGTTACAGATCTTTGTGTCATCTGCAAACAGGCTTACCCTCCCTCCCAGTCCCTCTGCAATTTCAGTAATGTAGATACTGAAGAGTACAGGGCCCAACACCAACCCCTGTGGCACCCTGCTAGTCACCCTCCCCTCTCCTCCCCAGAGTTCACCCCTTTTATCAGCACTCTTTGGCTCCTGTCCCTAAGCCAATTTTCCACCCATTTTACTATTTTAGGTCCCTCCCCCAGGCTGCTTAGTTTTGTTACCAACCTTTTATGTAGGACGGTGTCAAAGGCCTTACTGAAATCCAGACAGGACACATCCACCACCCACCTGGTCCACTACCCTGGTTACCTCATTGAAAAACTCTATCAGGTTGGTCTGACAGGACCGCCCCTGTGAACCCATTCTGTCTCTGGTCCTGCAGTCCACTGTCATCGAGGTATTCTCCAATTCTTTCCTTTAGGAACAATTCCATTACTTTGCTAACTACTGATGTCAGGCTAACTGGCTGTAATTTCTTGGCTCCTCACTACTACCCCCCTTTGTGAAGCGGGATCACATCAACCCTCCTCCAGTCCCCTGGCACCTCCAAAGTTTCCAGAGACCTGCTGAACAGAGCTACCAGGGACTCAGTCAGTACTTCTCTAAGCTCCTTTAACAGCCTGGGGTGCACTGCATCAGGGCACATGGCCTTGTCCACTTTTAGCTTGGACTATTCCCTCAGGACCCTTTCCACAGTAAAGGGGCTAGCGTCTGTCTCCCTACCCTTCATGCCCTTGTTGTATACTTCAGGCTCATTTCCCTTCCCTCCTCCCTGAAGACAGACAGGAAGTATTTGTTCAATATGTTGGCCTTCTGACTGTCTTCCTACATGGTGGCCCCTTCTTCCCCCAGAAGCCTGATTACCCCTCCTCTGGACTTCCTCCTTTCCCTAATGTACAGTATCTGAAAAAGGTTTCAACCCCCTCTTGACTGTCTTAGCTATCCTTCTATTGCTGCTTTTACCCTCCTTACATCCTTCCCTGCCTCCCTTTGCCTCTCCTGCTAAGTTCTCCTATCTTTCTCCATTTCTGTTTTTTGTACTGTCTAAAGGCTGTTTTCTTTGTCCTCACTCTTTCTGCCACCTCCTGAGTGAACCAAAGTGGCCTCCTCCTTCTCCTGCCCTTGCTGCCTTGTCTGGCATGAAGTCTTGTAGCTGTTTCACTCCTCCCCGCCATTGCTGCCCACTGTTCTTCTATGTTTCCTAGTTCCTGCAACCCTGTCAGGGTGTCCCTGAGACATACTGTACCACCATTTTTTTCAAAATTGGCCTCCCTGATGTCCAAGACCCTCATTCTTGCGTGGCTTGTCTCTATCCCACTCCTTACACTAAACCACACCACCTGATGGTCAGTGGTCCCCAGGTCTCCTCCACAGTGTTGTTGGGCACACTGTTCAAATTGGTCAGAACTAGGTCCAGTGTCACCCCCTCCCAAATGGGTTCTCTTACCAGTTGTTTAAGTAGAGCCCACTGCAGTGAATCCAGGATGTCCCTGCTCCTAGTTGTTGTTGCAGCCAGGATATTCCAATCCACATGTAAAAGACTGAAGTTCCCCCATCAGCAGCAGCTCTCCCTTTTGAGCCATCCTTTGGATCGCTTGCATCAACTCCCTATCCACTTCCTCCCCCTGAGCTGGAGGTCATATATCACCCCTGCTTGAATAATAGCCCCTTCTCTTTTCTCAAGGGTGACCCACAGTACCTCCTCTCCACCTGTTCCCTCTCTATTTCAATAGTCTTTATGTGGTTCCATACATAAAGTGCTACCCCTCCCCCTTTCCTTCCTACTCTATATCTTCTGAATAGATTAAACCTCGGAATGACCATGTCCCACCCCTGGTTTTCTGTATACCAGGTCTCTGTTATGGCAGCAATATCCATGTCCCCTCCTACCATGGTGGGCTCCAAGTCAGTAATCTTTTTGTTAAGACTACAAGCATTCACACTCATGACCCTCCATCTGCTCCCCTTTTCCTTCCCTTTTTCCCGTTGCTTAATCCCTGCTGCCATTTTCAGGGGAGTGTCAGCTGGGTTCCCACCCTCTATGCTCACCTCCTTGATCTCCCTAGCCTCATCCTCTCCCCTCTTCAGTTAAAATGAAAGATCTCCTCCATGTATCTCTTTAGTCTCCCATGAGCACCTTAGACTCCTCCTCATTTAAGTGTAGCCTGTCCTTTGTGTACAGTTCTTCCTTCACCTATGTGTCCTCCCATTCCTTAATGCGTTTGAACCCCTCTGTCTCACACTGATCCCTTAGCCAATCATTAAATTCCACTATCCTCCCCTTTCTCACCGTACTGGCTCTGTGAGCTGGCAATACCTTGGAAAATGTAAATGAGCTCACTGAGTCCCTGCAGCACCCAACTAGATCCTTAAACCTCTGCTGCAGTACCCTGACCTCATTTCCTGCTAGGTAATTTGTCCCCAGGTGAACAATCACATGAGGTTTGCCCCACACTCCTTTTTTAATGCTATAAGATGCTATAGGATGCTTCTGCAAATGAGACTCAGTTCAGTAGCTTTTATTCCTTTAAAAAAATTTGAATTCAATTTAAGGTTCTAATTGGATTTGCTTCTAATTATATTTTGCAGCTCCTGTCCCTTCAGCCACACTCTCAGAGGTACTCTCTGTGACCTAGTTCATAAAAGTATCTGGTCATACCATGGGCCCAAACTAAAAACTTGAGGGGCATGTGCTTTTTTGATATATTGTCTACAACTTTGAAATGCAAGGCCACCTTCTGTCTGTGACTCTGCCACCCTGTAAATCTTTCAATCCCATCTTAAAGCATATTATTTTCGATTGGTAAGTCAGACTAATTTGCTTACACTACGCATGCTGCTGTAACTGTATACACTACGCCGATATAATTACTCTGAAAATGTTAACTGTTTAATACAGTATGTATTTCTTATGCTCTCCCTGTATGATGTTATGTGCTGTGTCCTATATGTTTTAGCAATGTGTACTGCTTTAAGAGGTAATTGTACAATTTTGCACTTTATAAATACAATTTGATTTGACTATCCTAGTTAAACTTGTTCAAAACTAGAATAGCAACTAATTGCCCCATTCCACTTGATTGACTCTTAGGAACCCAATGGCCCAGATATTCAAACTGCGCCAGGCTGTGGCGCAAGCTTGGGTGCAGAGCAACTTGACTGCGCAGGGGTGTGGACTGGGTGATATTCAACGGAGCTGCTCCATGGCTCAGCATCATTGAATATCACACCCTTGCCACCCCCATTGTGCATGGCACAGTGGCACTGCACCAGCGCAAGTGGCCAGAGTGGAGCATGGGGATGCGCTAGCGTAAGTTCCATTGTGCCATGCACAGCAACTGCAATATTCAAAAGTTAACATGCAAATGGGGCATAATGTATGCAAGGTGCACATGGGGCTATTTGCATGTCATTATGGCCCCATTTGTATGCAGGTGCACCGATCCCCGACGACTTGCACCTGGCAAGCCCTGCCAGGCAGCAGCCATCAGGGACTGATGCCCCCTGCAGCCCGATCGTGGGCATTTGTAACAAAAGCATAATCGTCCTATATCCCTGTTGTTCCAGTGGACTGCTATCACCACCTTTTATTCATTGGGCATCTGTAATAAAATAGATATAAAGTCCTATATCCCTAGTGGTCCAGTGGACCGCTATCTGCCCGATCGTGGGTATCTGTAATAAAAATAGATATAAATCCTATATCCCTGGTGGTCCAGTGGACCACTATCTGCCTGATCGCGGGCATCTGTAACACAAATAGATATAAGCCCTATATCCCTGGTGGTCCAGTGGACCTATCTGCCCAATCGCGGCAATTGTAATAGAAATAGATGTAAGTCCTATATCCCTGGTGGTCCAGTGGACCTATCTGCCTAATCGCGGCATTTGTAAAAGTAAACTAATTCCAATATCCCTGGTGGTCTAGTGGTATGCCCCCACCTGCCCACTGAGCCCCACCGCCTGCCCCCCATCAGCCAGTGGGCAGAAGCACCCACCCACCTGTCACCCAGCCGTTCGTTACTCGACAGCCTGGTTGCACGCCTACTGGCCCACGCCAGAACCAATGAGCGGCAGCCCTACCAAGGTGTCAGTCAGTGGGTGGCGGGCAGCAGGTGGTGGGTGTTGCTGCCCACCGGCTGACCGGGGGGGCAGGGCAGTGGGGCTCAGTGGGCGGGAGGGGGGTACCACTAGACCACCAGGGATATTGGAATTAGTTTACTTTTACAAATGCCACGATCGGGCAGATAGGTCCACTGGACCACCAGGGATATGGGACTTACATCTATTTCTGTTACAAATGCCGCAATCGGGCAGACAGGGGTCCACTGGACCACCAGGGATATAGGACTTATATCTATTTTTGTTACAGATGCCTGTGATCGGGAAGATAGCAGTCCACTGGACCATCAGGGATATAGGACTTATATCTATTTTTGTTACAGATGCCCATGATCGGGCAGATAGTGGTCCACTGGACTAACAGGGATATAGAACGGATTATGTTTTTGTTACAGATGCCCGTGATCTGGCAGATAGCGGTCCACTGGACCACCAGGGATATAGGAATTATTTATTTATACAAATGCCCGCGATCGGGCAGATAGGGTCCACTGGACCACCAGGGATATTGGATGGAGTTCTAATTATTTTTTATACAAATGCCCGTGATCGGGCATGGGGGGAGCTGCCAGGTGCAGCGGGAGCTCGGGTGGCCACCCACAGGTGGCAGCTGTCGTGTTGCACCCTGCAATGCGGCAGCTCACCTGTGGGTGGCCATCAGTTGTTCCTTTTTTTTGGATCACCTTTGTGCTGGCGCAGGTAGGGGTTGCGCATGCATGGCTCTGCACATCCCGGGCTGAATATCGGGCTGTGCAGAGTATGCATGGGCACGCCCCCACCTGTGCTCAGATACGATTACTGATGCGCGTGCATCGGGATTTGTGCTGCGCACTTTTACCTTTTGAATATCGTGCCGGGACGCATCAGTGGGTAATATGTTTACACTACTTTGCAAATGCTTGTTGCTTTATTGGTAATTATTTTACCTAGTTACAAGGCTCTCATTTGGTGATCAAATTATAAGTTGTACTGAAGATTTTGTGGGGTTTCTTTTGACAAAGCATGTTGACTAAATACCACAAATAAATAAAGGTAAGATATTAGAAATGGCGAAAATTAACTAGCTGTACAAGTATTTTGAACCCATTTGATTAATATCAATGCACATTGATATCTCTCTCTCTCTCTCTCTCTCTCTCTCTCATTTTCCATCAAAAGCCAAAATAAGAAGTCACTTTCTTCTTATCAAATATCAACCTAAACTATATCACTTAAAGTTAAATGTCACATTTGATTTAATATTGCACATGTCAATCTGTATATAACTGTGATGAGGTTTCTCTCATAATACATTTATAGGAGTTAAAGGTTAGTCTGAAACATTGCTTTAAAACATTTGTTAAATCTACCTTTGGCCATTGTAGAGGATGTTGTAGCCTTTCAACATTATTTCTCTGTCACCAAGGAAGAATAAACTAACTGATCGTTGACAATAATATGGGGAGGTTTGGCAGTCAGGGTCATTGTGAACCTATTAAATAAAAATAAACAACATGCATCTATATGTCAGACACAGAAACATCATTCTGCAAGTTTATAATGAGGCTGGACACCAAAGTATAGTACTTCATTTTTCAAAATGTTCCAATTTGAGCTGCAGCTGATTGTATTTCACATCCACTGTAGATGTTTATAGTCTCTTTGCTACCAGCCTCTCATTACTTATCAAGCCCTTTGTGATACAGTTTATATGAAAAGTGCCATACAGATACAGATTCTTCTTCTGCTTCCTCTTCTGCTTCTCCTATTCAGGAATGTTAATCCAGACATATAAACTGCTTCCATTCTCCAACATATGCAAATGATAGATAGATAGACAGACAGACAGACAGACAGACAGACAGATAGATAGATAGATAGATAGATAGATAGAAAGATAGGTAGGTAGAGAGAAGATAGATAGATAGATAGATAGATAGATAGATAGATAGATAGATAGATACTAATAATAGTATGGTATTCATTGTTATGGCTGTGGGCGGAGCCTGCAGTCATTTTGCTATCTGTAGCTTGAAAATGGAGTTTCGTGGAACACATGTTTTGGACATTGCAATATATCCTTCCATGCCAACTGAAATAAAATATTCCCTTCTTTCTGTTAAGAATGTTGGAGACATAACTCTAAGTTGCTTATCAGATGCCATTAGGAAACTGAAACAGCTTGTTAAATATTGGTTGCCTATGAAACTGGAGATTGCACATTTAAATACTAAGCATTTAAACAGCTTCTTGATACTAGTTTAACTTAGGAATGCATTGTCTTTCAGGAGAGAGCCATACCTCATAAATGTCACCCTTTCTCCAGCAAATCTATGATTTACACAGTTTGTATAACCTCTGGAGCTTACTGCCCTCTTGCTATCTGTAGCTAGAAAATGGAGCATCGTAGAACACATTTTAAACTTTTCAATGTATCCTTCCATGCCAACTGACATAAAATATTCTCTTCTTTCTGTTAAGAATTTTGGAGACATAACTCCAGGCTACTTATCAGATGCCATTAGAAAACTGAAACATCTTGTTAAATATTTGTTAAATATTGGTTGCCTATGAAACTGGAAATTTGCACATTTAAATACTAAGCATTTAAACAACTTCTTGATACTAGTTTAACTTGGGACTGTATGGTCTTTCAAGAAAGATTCATGCCTAATAAATGTCACCCTTTCCCCAGCAAATCTATGATTTACACTGTTTTTTAACCTCTACAGACACTGTCTGATGAGCAGTCTTAGACATATGCCATGTCTTCAGTGAACTGCTTAGACTAAATATGTATCAATAAGAAGCCATTTTTACTATCTTTTGGGGAAAAAATATATTGAGCTACAGCAACACATATACACACACACACACACACACACAAACAAACACACACACACACACACACACACACACTCTCTTTCTCTCTACTACTCTCTCTCTATGCACACCATCCTCATGGCCACAACATCCAAAATAAATATTGCATTCCAATATGTTAAAAAACTGTTTGTAAGTGAACACAGTGAAGTTCAGTTTAGAATAGATTTCCTTTAAATATTTCTTACCTTACATTTTGTACACACACACACACACACATTGCATACCATCCTCATGGCCACAATATGGCCAGGCAGCCTGGGTTCAAGTCCCAGCTGAGGCACTTATTCTTTCTCACCTCTAGTTGTATGTGTTGCATAAAATATGTACACCACACTCCTGTGTGATTGTTTCAAATAAATATTTGTGCTGCCATTGGGTTGTGCATTTGAGAAAGAGTAATGTGCTCAGGGATGGCCCAGGTTCCAGTTGTCTCAGTGGTGCAGCTGGTTAGTGCAATCAAAACAGTATTCCGGGCAGCCTGGGTTCAAGTCCCAGCTAAGCACGTATTCTTTCTCACCTCTGTTTGCATGTGTCCCATAAAATATGCACACCAGACTCCTGTGTGACTGTTACAATAAAGAAACTGTTTATGTCATTGACCACAGTGAAGTTCAGTTTAGAGTAGATTTTCTTTAAATATTTCTTATCCTATATGTTGTATCCTGGATAGCGCACGGGAGATGCTACATCTCATTGTCATAGGGATCTTCATTTACACATTTCTTCACTGTATTTACTCAGGCTATCCCAGATTAGATGCAATATCTTGTTTTTAGTGGGGTCATGATTTTCCATTTTGATAATGTATTTCTTCAGTGTAGCCTAGTCCAGGGCCCCCATATTCAAAGGAGATGTGCAGCGCATCCCAGTGGAAATGTGAGATGTGCCACACAATTCCAACAATGAACCACAGCATGATATTCAAATGTGTGGGATGCACCTGTTGCAAGGGAATGGGCCAGTGTGCACACAGATAGTATGCTGTGCAGGTCAAGGGTGTGTTCTCATGCATATGCCATGCTGTGGCATACTCAGTGGGAAATTCACCCCTTGCAGCCCAGAGCAGTGCAGCCCACAGCTAGGCCATGAATAGCTGGCCTATGCTAGCCTGCTACCTACAGGTGGACTGTGGAAGTACACCCAGGTATACAGCAGCCTGGCAGCCCTGGTGGACTAAAGGTACCCCCTCCAATCCTGGATCAATCCAATTCCATCCCTGAAGAGCTCCATAGTGTAGGGCTCCACTGGACCCAATCACACCAGAGGAAATCACGGTCCATATCCATAGCATAGAGGACTCCCACCCACTGCTTTTGTACATAGTCAACCTTGCTCCCCCCATATGTGAGCTGTTGCAGAGACTGGCACTGCCCTCCATGCCCTGCCACAGCCAGCCACCAACTGCACTGGACCCAGACTGGGGACCTTCACTCCAGAATGACCCCACTGACTATACCATACATTGGGACACTACACAAGCTGTGGACCCACCAGTGTATGCAGTTGTCTGCATGTTCCTGGCAAACTGTAAGAGGGAATTGACATACCTCCAATGCATGTCTTGTCAATGCTGTATCTTTCTGCTGTCATATACTCTTCCCCATTACCCTTGTAACATGCCACCCTCCGGAATGCTGAGGTATCCTGGGTGCCATGGGGTGCGGTATGCTGCAATGGCATTTGTAGTGTATGCTCCAGGCTATGGATAGTGTGTTTGTGGTTCCCCAATTGTACAAACAAATAGGAGGTTGGCTGTAACATGCCTGTTCTGGGACCTGTGTGAATGGATACAGCATCGACTTTCACCCACACTGAGTAGTGCAATGGCACTGGGACAATGGCTCCACATGTGAGTGCCTGAGGTGTATGGCCACTGGGCATTATTGCCCACACACATCTTGCACCTATGTATGACAGATTCCAGTGTCCTACTGCTAGTGCTTCACCACCCAAAAATAAGATGCCATTTCTTCTGTGAACTATCCAGGCTACATATATTGCAATCAGGAGGCATATTCTAGGAAAATGCATTGTAAACATGTGTAAAAGGAAGACCACATTGAAACTGCCCCTCAGCAGATCTGCATTGTGCAAATTCCTTAGAAATAATTGGTAAAAGCATTCCAAAAACTCTCCACAGCCATATCGGCTCTGACCAGAGGTTGTTTTTATATTGCTATTATTATGTCCTGTCTTTATCTTTTATTACACTTGAGGAATAAAACAATTCTCCCTCTAAGGAGGGTTTTTATGATAACTGAAAAGTAAGGGAATACAAGAACAAACTGTCTTGTAAATACTAAAGAAAAGAACACAGTGTTTGTTCACAACAACAAAATAATTTTGGAAAGTTAACACTTTTAAAATAACAACTTAGGCAAATTAAAACAGTTAAACAGTAATGGCAATGATTCTCTTATTTGGAAAGAATACTTTAACTAATGCTTTCCAGTAGGGATGGGCAGAATGCATTCATTAAAAGAAACCCATTAAGTCCTGGCATGTTTTAAAATTCAGAACCCAAATGAAGCTTACCTTGAAAACAGTTCTGAGGGTTTGAATAGTTTTATTTAAAGGGAACATAACACAATTGTTTTCATTTTTTTTATTGTAAATTTAAACATGTGAGAAGTATGTTCGGTGAATTGTTTTGTGTATTAGTCATGAAATAGTCCTATATTTTTCTTATTTAGGGTTCCTTGTCAGTGCTACTTTTCTTCATGCCCAATATTAATTTTAATTACTTATTAGTTCTGTAAGCCAGTAAAATCAGTTGAGCAGAACATTACTGTACAATGATACTTTCCATGCAGCTTCCACTCAAGCAATGTCACAGTGTTCCAGAACTGCTAAGTATTTAAAAGATAAACATTGGGCAAGAAAAAAGACTGCATTAATTGAAATTATATTAAAAAATGTAAACAGGGTTTATGTTTCTTTGAACATATATGTTGAATATAATTGGTATAGAAATATATGAAAATGAACTTATTGGAAAACAGGTTATTTATGAAGAACTCTTTATAATCTTTTAGGCTTTTAATTAGAATCAGGTAAGAAATGTTGATGCTCACTTTCACCATAAAACCCATGTCTGCAACTGCATTAAATAATTAACAATTCTGTAAACAGTTAATTTTCTTTTGATGTCTACCTTGCACAGTACATTAAAATACTGAATTCCTATTTATATTACAGCCCTGTTTTGCAGCAGCACTGTAGTATCTTCATCCCATTATAGTCATGATTCTTAGCACTCACTTGATACCCACTACTGAATTTATTGTATAGATTGCCCTGTACTTCTGCTGTCTGTTAACTTATTACTAATTGATTGAGTAGATTGACTTGTACTGCCCCCCCACTCCAGAACCCATATGGAAATGAGCTTTGCCCATCCCAGTATTCTTTTCCTGGTGAAAGGTTTTAAATAAGTACATAAGGAAATTTTCCAGTCACTCAAACTCAACTGTGAGATGTCCATATCGCACAGTTATATGGGTCTTTTGCTATGTGGATACAAGGACAACTTACCAACTGTCCCTCACATGTGACCCTGTACTGCAGTGCACAAATGGGTTCACAGCCCTTTCTTACATGATTGCTAAACCAGTTTTAACTGTGCAGGGAATGAGGTGTACAGAAGGTTGTCATGCAAATGTCCCATAGGGCAATGTAACATGCATGTTGGTTACCCTCACTAACCCTTCACAGAGTTTAATAACCTCTGCCTGTAGAACTGTTAGATACAGGTAGTAGGGATGTTGTGTCTGTGGGATAGGTTACAGGGGTGCTGGCACAGGATGGGGATCTTCTTGGGCAGTGTAAAAAAAGCACAAATGCAGAAGACTGGGCCTGTGGAAGGGGAAGTTATACTGGAAGCCAGGGACTGTGCATGGGTTAGGGAGTAGAGCCACTGAACCACCAGCTACAGATGACAAAAATCAGGAAAAGTCACATCAGTGATAGCCCAGAAGCAGACCTAATGGTGAGAGCCAGGTGGGTGGAGGGAACATTATGTCAGCATTGCAACAACAGATCCCTGGTGCTTTGGTGGTGATATAATGCTGAGCAACAGGTAATGGAATAGCTTTTCAGCATGCAGCTTTGTCAGAGCTGAAAGTCTTTGTTCACAATAGGTTTTGAAATTTGTGAACATGAGGTCAGAACTGTACTGTTATGTCTACTAAGAGAGTCCATGGTACTTCTTTGTTTTCTACATGGCACATAGATAAATGGCTTAAGTTTCTGGTGCAATTAACCCCTCACCTTTCACATAAACTAAATCCAATTATGCAGTAATAAAAAATGAACTGGCAGAAACTTAACAAATCTGTCATCCACTGCAATATCAATAGACATACAAATATTTCTGCAGTAACAGTATTTAATTAAACTCCCAGAGTGAATAAGGATTGCAAAACAAACAGCAGCGTTTCCAGGAAAGCATACCCAATGATTGCCAATGTTCAACCAGTAAGTTTAAAGCCTTCATGCAAAAGTAGTTATATTACAATACTATACAGTAATAATTGCTTACACTGTTTTACAACCTGCAAACTGTGTTGTGCCATCATGTATGAAATGCGATGTCACATTCGAGCATAACAAAGAGTTGCACCATTCAAACTAGGTCTTTTTCAACTGTCAAGCAAGTTTTGCATTCATGGCACTACAGTTTTTCCCTCACATCTGTGTTCCTTTTACTGCACACCTGCTGCCTGCACTAAACTGCAAGTCCCTCAATTTTTTAATGCTATTGCTTAATTGGCTGATTCCACCATTCTGTTTGTTTGGGAAGATGAATGGAGACTGACACTCACACTGTGTTGCTCTTTTAGTTTTGCTAGGCAGATAAAAGAGCAAACAGCCTGCAAGCAAATTTCAGCAATCTGCACTGTAACCAGAAATAAGGGCAGGAACAACTAGGTGAATGACAAGAAACAACTTTGGGACTTGTAGCTCGGTGAATGTGAAGGTAGTAAGAACTTTGTTGAAATGGACATTTATAAAAAACTGGCAGGTGGTGTAGGTCAATGTAAAAGACAGGGAGTCACTGTTTTATGTTTTGGTTTTGAAAGCAGTACTTTTAAACAGATCTGGTCAGAGCCAATACAGCTACAAAATGAAATTGTGACAATGAGCCTCGGCTCAGTTAGGCAATCTATACTCATAATGTGAAAAATTATGAATACAATATTGTACTACAATAGCACTTACATTTACTGCCTGCTCCTGCTGTGTTCAGTATAGCTGTAGTGGGAGTTACGTCACTAAAAGTGGGAGTTGTCCCAGAATCCCCATGTTCTGCTCAATGGGGCTCCTTGGGGAGCTGCCTCTGCATTTACGGGGCTCAGCAAAAAAGAAAGACAAAGTATACTATTATAAAGAGCATGATCTTCTGAATGCAGCAATGTCACTGTTGAATGACAGCAAGCACTGAAAGTACTAACTAAAGAAGTTGAAAAAAAAACTGAGCCGATATCCAAAGCATGCGCATCAGCGGTGACAGCTGATGTGCATGCCCAGGATCTCAGTTCAATTTTTCCAAACGTCTTTTGTTAGCACTTTCAGTGCTCATTTTCATTCAAGACTGACACGTCTGCATTCAGAAGCTCATGTACTTTATGATAGTAGGCTTAACTAAAAGCACCATGGAAAAAGTAAAAATGGCCATGCATGGGAACTGCTTGGGACCAGATGCAGGTGACTCAGAACAGCAAATGCAAATTCAGGGAATCCAAAAAAAAATTGGGACAGTTGAAAGGTATTTGATGACAGCAAGAAAACAGTGTGAGGGGAACCAGTACTGAATGGAAACAGCGGAGTGATTGTGTGAGTAGCAGAGTGAAGTGCTACAGCTCCACAAATTTATGCTTTGTTAAGAATCCAGTCACGTGCTTCCATGGCCCCCTTTCTCTTCTATGTAATTGCAAGACATCAGCATAACTCTGCTATGCAGCCATAAAAATTAAACACTGGAAGTGGTGCATAACTTAGTTTTTACATACCCTCAGTGAGTGATACAAATATCATCCCCTTGAACATAGTTGAGGTGTATCAAAAACTGTACAAATTACGCCACATATATTGCATTCTAAATGCTTTACTTGAGAAAATGAGAATTTATTACAACATATATAGGTACATTTGTTTGTCCATCTACAGATAATGTTTTTCTTAGGAAAACAAAATGTTTAAAACATAGTACTTATGTTTATGAACTATGTTAATAATGGTAACAGACAAGTGAAACAAGAGCATACTGTAAACTGATATCTGACATAATCAGAAATCATCATTTGTTTTACAAAGTACTTTTAAGGCAGATTTAATATTTACATTTTGATTGAGTATTTGAAAAAGACAAGGTACCATCATAACAGAAGACTGAAGACTGATGCACATGGTGTACCCCCAAATATCACACACTACTGTGACACTACTGTGAGCATACTATAATACAAGCTTTGCTAAAGCATCTGCTTTTTGTTATTTGGACTGCAGGACTTTCAAAAGGCTTCAAAATAGTAAAATATGTTACAGCTTTCATATTTCACTTTAAGTGGAATGATTTTAGAAAAACAAATGTGTATGGCTACAGTAATTCTTAGTCTTAATTGCAAGATCACATGTGATCAATGTGGTTTAACCCTGTCTAATATTTATAATGCTGTGTTACATGCTTTGTAGTATTTTTGCCATTCAACAATCAACTAAAATGTCAGGATTTAGAATTTCTGCTGAAATTAGAAAAAAATTGTGTTTCTTTTCTTAATAGAAAAAAACCCTCATATCTTCTCACAATAAATGTTATATCTATAATTCACCCACAATATTGTTATATACTTTCCAGATTTTATTAACTGTCAATATAGATGTTTATCAATATATACTAAAAATACTGTAGCACTTGTATTGTACTACATGTTTTTTCTATTGATATATTACACATCATTGCTCAGTCAGTATGGCATTAAATCACCCATTCTCTGGGAGGAAAGTATCTATATGGATATTCTTAACCCACCCTGCCTGCATCTATGCCTGTCATCCCAGGCTTGTGCATGATTTGGGATCATCAGTGTGCAACAGTTGTAACCTTCACCACTTGGCACCGCAGTGTTAAAGATGAACCAGTGTCAAATTTGCATTAGTTGAATATGCCAAAATCCTGCTTTTTGGAACACAGACATAGCAGGTTCAAAGTAATTTATTTTCCCTTCAGCACTTCTATGTCATGATTCAGCATGTTTGACAAGGAGCAGAAATGGAGCATGTTCAAGTTGTTGACAAGTCAAATGACCTGCAGCACCCAATCAGTGATAGTAAAGATTGTGAATTATTCCTACTGGGCATATCTCAGAGCCATTTCCAGTTCCAGTTCTCTGGGAAGGACACGGCTACTGAAGGAGCTCCTTCCAATAAAAAGCATGTCTTTTGATCAGAAAACATTCAAATACATCACATAATCATGTATTATTATTTCAGTTTGCTAATTTCCATGACATTAAACTGTAGCTTCAGACAGGCAGGCATGAAAGATTGTGCTACAGGGAAGAGAGAGGCACAGCGTGAACCTGCTCTGCCCTGATGCAGGAGGAGTTTGAATGAATTTAGTTGACTGGGAAATGTGCAAGGGAGAACTGTGAAAGATTTATTTCATAACTTTTTTACTGAGTGCTGGTGGTATAGAGGGCATAGCAATCTGAAGTTAATTATTTTCATTTGATTGTTCTTGCCCCCTTCAGCAGGAGCAGGACAGAGTGAACTGAGCAGACTGGTAAAGGTGCAGGGGGAGTCTGAAGGATTTATTAGACAAATAAATTGACTACTGGTGTGGGGCAAAGAAATCCACCAGTTTTTTGTTTGGTTGGTTGGTCATTTGCTTGGTTATTTCTTTTGCCTGTGAGCAAATATTAAGTAGGCTGCTGCAGTGAGACATTAGGTCTCAGTGAGGGTGATGAGAAAGGTGATAATGTGTCAATGCTGGGTGATGTGACAGGCATGTGTGTTGGCATCTGCCTAAGTGTGCTGATGAAATCAAGAGGGAAAGAAATGGAGAAGAAGGAGATGCAGGAGCGAGGAGGCAGTGAAAGATCCACATGCCAGCAAGTACAATTTCTGTAAGCTGTGGTGTTAGAGAAGGTGTCAAGACAAGGAATGAACATCATAGTTGTATGGAAGGGGCTACATCTAAGAGAAGGACTAAGGCTGGACATGTGGTAGTTGCTTCTAAATAAAACATGGTTCATTAGTCCCCAGAAGTCAACTGGTTCCATATCCATTTTCAAGCAGCAGTTTCCCCAGTCAGACCCAGTTCTCCAGTGCATCTGGTGATAGAAGTAACTGGAACAAAACAGCAGAAGCACACAGGTCTCCCAGTGTTCCTACTTTGAGTACTTTGAAGTCCTCTACTTGTGGATAGATGAGATTCACCCCAAAATAAAAAAGCAAGCCCTCCCCACTTGTCTTATGTGAGCAACACACCAGCTGCTAGTGCCAGTGGTATCAGCACTACCAAAGCCACCTCTGTGCCATGTGTGGACAATTGTTTGTTCACCTTGAGGCACTGAATAATGTTCCCATCTGCCCCCTGCCCCAAATCAGGTGTTAGCAGCACCAAGACCCATGCTGCAGTTTAGTCGTTATGTGAGTAAGGTGACAAAGAGTATGGGTCAGACATTGATACTACTGTTAACATGTCAGCTGAGGAAAAAGGGAAATTGTTTGGGGTAGGGTGAAATATGCCAACCCCACAATTTTATAAAAGCAAGACAGTAGTACTGTCAACAACACCAAAGCAGTTTACAGTGGCGGATCCTGTAAGCAAATCACAGAGAAAGACAAGTTTTCTGTCAGTGGTGTGGGGGATGCACTAGCTTAAGGCCCGACTAAGGCCTCAGCATCCAACAAGGCAAACCAAAAGACACCAGTTTATAAGCAGAGATGCTGCAAAGTTTAACTTCACTGGAGAAGTTTGAAATTCACCTTAGTGAATAACTTCACGAATTGCCCACTGTGCCACTTTATTACTTTGCATCAAGTTTTCATTGGGAAATGGCACTTCTTGAGGTGAAGTCACACAAAGTTGCAGCTTCACCTTAAGTTTGCCTTAACTGCCTGCCAAAAACTTTGCAAAGTTTGCACTTTGCACTTCACAAGTTTGGCAAACTTCACATATTGTTTGCTGGAGCAAATTGTGCCAACTTTGCAAATCTCTATTATAAGTGGTAGGAGTGAGCAACAGGGTAGACAGGGTTGGGTGAATTGGCTTATACTGAAACTGCTTGTACACCAAAAATGAACGCATGAAAATCCAGCCTCACAGAAATTGCATGCTGTGTAGTTTACTGCAGCATTATGATACAAGCAAATTCACTTAAGCTTCATGTTCAACAGACAGGAGGTGCCTGATCAGTCACAAGATTCCAAATAAAGTGCAACAGAATGCTAGCAACCAACACAATGTCTTACCCACAATCTCCAATGGCCAGCCACAATCTCTAGCACGTCTCTCAGTGAGCTTTATCAATGGGTGTGGTTTCTTGACTCCAACAGTGTTTAAACACCCCTTATGGTCATATGACTTAAACATCATTTACATACCATGTAATAAAGTGAACAATGTAGTGGAGGACGGTCCCAATGGTATAACAGGAAATATTCACTGTCATTTTATTTTCACTATATTTACTGTTCCATATTAGAGTGAAAATAAAAAGAAAGTGAATATGTGGTAGATCACTATATATAGCAGCACTAGTGTTCCACCAGTGAAAATAAGAGGAAGTGAATATGTGGGTGTGTGTTTGGAGCGCTAACTATAAAGGGTGTGAATAAGGGCCATGTTAGTCAAGCAGTGCCTTTCATTAATCTCAACGTGACCATTTTTAGCTTAAAAATGGATGAGAAATCGAGCCTCATTCATTTCAATGGGGTGCACCGCCGTGCTCCCCCTGGACACATGTCATTACATCCTTGAGCGTGGAGGCATGTCAGTAGTATTGGGGCTGTGTGAATGAATCAGAAAGCTCATCTCAAAACCTAATTTACAAGTGAAATAACAAGAATATGGGCTAAAGAAACATCTTCAATCCTGGATAGAATGACTATCGCTGAGGGCAGCTAACCCACTATGTGAGTGGCAGCTGCCATTTGGTAAGTCGGAAATTCACTTTAAACAAGCATTTGTCAATGACAAAAGTTCATCAGTATTGCAGTTGTACATGCTGTGTTTTGCTGTTGTACATTCAGTGTTTCTTATGTTCTCCCAGCACTGGTTACTGTCATCAAGATTCTGATTCCCACAACCACATTTGGACCCCAAGCAAGGCCTGCTCCACTACATCACTGCTCACCCTGACCACATCCCTGCTCCACAACACTGCTCATTCCTCGGTACACATAATGGGATCTGTTCACTAAGCTACTCACCACATATGTCGGGTGTGTAGCCACCATGTAGCTGCCTGTGCTCACTGCACCCCCTTCACCCTATCCAGGACACTGTTGAACTCCCAAACACACCTGATACCCTGGCCGATTGTGGAGCTCTGCATGGGGGTGAGCATGGAGGAAGTGGGGGGGGTGAACCAGCACTCCACGCATGCACAACACTGTGGGACTGAGGGCTCTACATCTGTGAGGCAGCCGTAAATCACCGGGGCCAGTTACATGCCCCACAGGGAAGCTGCCTCCAGATGCAGCAGACACAGTGGGGGGGCAATGGCCCCCCAACAATGTTGCCACTGCCATTGGGGCACACCGGAAGGATGGGAGTCAGGTGGATGAAGTACCTCCCCACTGGCATGGTGAGCACTTTGCATGCCAGTCAGCAACATGGCACCCCAAGAGTGCAAGGGATCCACTGCAGGTCCCTGACTGGGCAGCAAATTGGCTGCCTGCCAGGATCCACCATTCTACACCCACTTACCCCCCCCCATGGACCTGCATGACGGGGGACAGGGGCTCTGTAAGGGAACCATGCAGGGGCTGATGTTCGTGAATGCAGCCCCCACATGGAAATTCCTTGGGTGCAGAGCTGTGCATCCCAATACATGCCTCTTGCATGTTGTTTTGTGAATACAGTCCAGTAATACCAACATAACTGACAGCCAACCTAATTGATGGAGTGAGCTAGAGAAAGAGGAATGATGGGTTAATTTTTAAAAAGCTAGATGAGACAGCATTTCAAACACCATGAAGTCTTGCTTATATTAGGACCTTTGCAGTATGCCCATGGCTTTTGACTGCCCCGGAGATGAAATAGTTAACTCCAGAGTAATCTGGAGTTCCACAGCGCGAGGGCGCTATTGAAAGCTCTATCTGGGTTGTTTGAACCCAAACTGTCAGATTCTTTACTCCGCTCTCGCTGAACAGACGCTCCGGAGACCAGCTCCTTCAGTTCGGTTCGTTTTTGCGGTTTTAAGTATTTTAATCAGTTCATTTTACCGAGAAAGTGTTTAAAATTACCGCGGTTTTCGGTTCAAAGCTCTATCTGGTAACCGTAAGTAAATAATTTTTAGTCTGTGTGGAATCTCATTATCGGTTCACTCTGAACCGATCAGTTTCTTTAAAATCATTTCTTTGCATTTAGAGTGAGGTACCGTTCTTAACGGTCCTAAAAACCTGGCATTAAAATTGTTTTTTTCAAATACCCGTGACACGGTTAGGGACCGATAAGAGTGTCTTGTCCTGGCAAGGCCGGAAAAAAAGGACAAGTTTGGTTAGGCTGGCATTATGTCTGAGAAACCCAAAAGAAAAACCGGGCCCACTGGGTTTCGACACTGTGATGTCTGTGGGGAAGCCTTTGCCAAGGCTGACCCACACACCACTTGTGTCTATTGTCTGGGGGCTGACCACCTCCTGTCAGACTGCCAGGTGTGTAAAAATTTCCTGCAGCCACCCTGGAAAGAGATTGGGCAGGCTCAGGGAGCGAGGCCAAAAAGTCTGCTGACCCGGATGGCTAGCCCGGTCCTTCTGTGGCTGGACCAGAGGAGTGCCCTCTGACCAGGGTAGACTTCCTCGGCAAAAGAAAGGCTGGTCCTGAGGAACCAGTCAAAGCAAAAAGACGAAGAAATCAGCTAGTGTGGAGTCCAGTTTTGTTTCTCCTTCTGCTGTAGAAATAGCTAGCCATACAGATTGTCCAGTCTTTGTCTCAGGGACTTGTTGAACCTCTCTGGTTGGAAAAAGGGGTCTCGCTCAGGTCCAGTGGTTCAGGATTATGATGTTGAGGATTTTTACGAACCACAGGAGGGAGGAAGGTTTTGATGATTGTAATTGTGATTGGGAAGGTCTGGAAGTGCCAATAGAACCGGACATTTCTCCAGACAGACCCTTTGAATCTCCCCCTTTGTTGTCTGAGTCTCCCTCTCATTTCAGATTTTATAAGAAAGTAGCAGAAACTCTCCAGCTCCCCTTAGAAGAGGCTGTGGATGAGCAAGAGGAGCCTGACTATGTGGAAATGATGGATATTCCAGAGGCTAGAAGGTTGTCTATTCCTTTACATAAGTCATTTAGGAGGCAAACCTCTAAGATTTTAAAAAATCCTTTTTCTGTCCCTCCTGTAGATAAAAAAATGGACAGAAGGTATACGTTGTCAGGCCCTAATACAGACTTCCTTACTGAACAGTGTAGTCATGTAGGTGTTGTTCAAGCTGCAGCCTGTGACAAGGCTAATATTCCCCTGGCTTCACATCCTCCTGATAAGGATTCCAGGAAGATTGATGCCATGGCGAAGAAACAGTATGTGGCAGCTTCTTTGGGACTCAGACAAGCTAATTATATGGCTTATGTGGCTAGATATCAGAAATCTAGATGGGAACCTATATTGCAGTTGGCCAAGCAGGCTCAGGGCCCGTTGGCTAGTGAGTTGGAACAGGTGGCTGCTGATGGCATTGAAGCCTCTAAAGTTCAATTTCATGCTGCTGTTGATGTTAATGATGTTTCCTCTAGGGTCATGGCCACTTCTGTAGCTCTCCGTAGGTTGGCATGGCTCAGATGCACTAATCTGTCCCAAGATACCCAGTCAAAGGCTATAGATTTTCCTGTTATAGGAAATTCTCTGTTTGGAGAACAAACAGAAAATTACATGAAAAAGATGGATGAATACAGAACTACTTACAAAAGTGCCCAAGCTAAGGAGAGGCATGCCACTCAACATAGGCATGCCCCCAGGGGTAGGGGCAGGCCTTTCAATAGGCCTTTTTACCAATTCCAGGCATCCTCTGCTTTTGCGCAGAGAGGATTTTTCAGAGGCAGAGGCAGACGGGGCACAGGCAGGCCCTCCTCTCCTCAACCTAAAACTGCTCCTGCTACAGGCACCCTGACGGGTAGTCTGCAAGACTCTCCTGTACCGGTGGGGGGCAGACTGACTTATTTCTGCCAGAACTGGTTGTCTCTAACCTCGGACAAATGGGTTCTGGAGGTGGTAAGCCAAGGCTTGGTTCTCAGTTTCAAACAGTTTCCCAAGATGAGAGCCAGGCACTTTCCCCCCTCAAGTCTTTTGGAAACCCTCGCACTAGAAGCGGAGGTTTCTTCTCTTTTGGACTGCAAGGCAGTGGAAAGGGTCCCCCCTTGCCACCAGGGCAAGGGTCTTTACTCAGGTACTTTCTGACCCCAAAAGACAGGAGACTGGCGGCCCATATTGGATTTAAGATTTCTGAACAAGCATCTTATAAAACCAAAGTTCAAAATGCTAACTTTAGCAATGATTTGCCATCCTTGAGGCCAGGACTCAAGGCTTCCCTGGACCTCAAGGATGCCTATCATATTCTAATCAGGCCTCTCACCGAAAGTACCTCAGGTTCGAACTGCCCTCGGGCCACTATCAGTTCAGGGCAATGCCCTTGACTCACTTCTGCTCCAAGAGTTTTCACAAAATGTCTAGCTGTAGTAGTGGCCCACCTAAGAAGACAAGGTAGCTGTGTTTCCTATCTGGATGACTGGCTCATTGTGGGTCAGTCACCAGAGCAGGTAAAATCCCACTTGCAAATCACTCAGAACTCCTCACCTTTCTGGGGTTCCTGTTGAATGTTCCAAAGTCAGTTCTCGAACCAGTTCAGGTACTAACTTTTATAGGTGCAGAGCTGAATACAAAGTTAGCCAGGGCATTCCTCCCCTCCGAAAGAGTGGACAAACTCATTGCCCTGGCATCTTCCTTCACCATGCAGGTCTCTCGACCAGCAAGGCACTTTCTACAACTCCTGGGGCACATGGCTGCCTCTACAGCTGTTGTGCCAGGAGCAAGATTTCAGATGAGGGACATTCAGTTCCACTTGAGGTCCTATTGGTCTCAAAGGAGGGACCCTACCAAATTGGTCCCAGTGACCAAGACTCTGATCCTAGCTCTCCAGTGGTGGCTGGATCGAGCAACCTGCCCTCTGGGGTCCCATTCCTTCCTGTTCCACTCCCTCACCCTCACCACGGACGTGTCCCTGTTGGGTTGGGGCTCACCTGGGCGACCTTTCAACTCAGGGAGTTTGGTCCCCTCAGGAATCTCTGCTTCACATCAACCTACTGGAGCTCAGAGCTGTCTTCCTAGCTCTCCAGGTTTTTCGAAACTGTCCAGAGCAAGGTTGTTCAAGTCAGGACAGACAATACCACAACAATGTGGTACATCAACAAGCAAGGGCACTGCTCTTCAGCCTTGTGCAATCAAGCAATGAAGTTGTGGTCTCTGGCCTACTCCTGAACACCTCTCTGATAGCGGTTCACCTCCCAGGAAGGACAATGTCCCAGCGGACGCCCTCAGCAGGATTGCTCTGGGCCATCCACGAACGGGTTCTGAACCTCAAGTGCTGGGGTCGTTTGCCAGCTGGGGCACCTCAGATAGATCTCTTCGCAGCCCCAGACAACCACCAACTTCCCTGTTTTGCTGCAGGCCCTGTTCTGGGGTCAGTCCCCTGGATGCTTTTCAGTTGAATTGGGAGGAAAGTTCTCTATGCTTTCCTCCGTTCCTCTCCTCTTCAGGGTTTTGGTAAAATCAGAACTCAGCCTTGCAGAGTGATTCTGATTGCTCCAGACTGGGCCAGGCAGCCTTGGTACCCGCTTCTTCTGTCCTTCTATTTCGCCTCCCTGACCTTGCCCAGGACTCACGACCTGCTGACCTGTGCACAGGGAGGGTGTGGTATCCGGATCTCAACTCCTCCACCTCAAGGCCTGGCTCTTGAGGAGTTAGAATTTGCTCATTTACACCTTTCTCAAGGTGTCTTGGATATTTTGAAGGCCTCTAGGAAGCCTTCCACTAGAGCCACTTATAATTCTAAATGGAAGAGATTCTCATTTTGTGTTCTGAGAGGCAAGTCACCCCAGAATCATTGACCTGCCTATTTTGTTGGACTATCTGGTCCACTTAAATTCCTTTGGCCTCAATCCAGCTACCTTAAAGGTTCATTTGGCAGCTGTTTGTTTTATTTCCTGAGGGAAACCAGTTTCCCTTTCTTCTCACCCTGTGTTTTCCAAGTTTTCAAAGGGTTACTCCATACTAACCCTCCCTTTCGGGAACCAACCCTGCATGGGACTTGAATGTTTGCATTGCCCAGCTAATGCAACCTCCCTTTGAGCCTCTGGTTTCAGCAGATCTTAAGTTCCTAACTTGGAAAACTGTTTTCTAGTGGCTATCACTTCTGCTAGGCGATAAGTGAATTACAGGCCTTGTCAGTGGAAGAGGATTTCATTTCTTTCCACAGAGATAAAGTGATCCTCAGGACTAACAGAAAGTTTTTACCTAAGGTAGTTTCAGATTTTCATCTTAACCAGTCCATCTCTCTTCCAGTATTTTTACTGAGCAATCCTCTCTGGTGAGAGAAGGTTGCACAGTTTGGACGTAAAAAGAGCCCTTAGCTACTATTTGGAACGTACCAAGGGTCACAGGTTCGAATCCTCCAGCTCTTCCTTACCTATGGAGATGTGGGTAAGGAGACCTGCTACTAGGAGGACAATTGCTAGGTGGATTGTCTCTTGTATCCAGTTCTGTTATCAAAACTGGGTAAGGAGCCCCCTCAGGCCTGAGGGTTCATTCCACCAGGGTACAGCTGCATCTCTAGTGGCTGCTAGAGATATTCCCATTTGGAAATCTGTCAAGCTGCTACCTGGAAGTCAGTCCACACTTTTACTAAGCATTATTCCCTGGACGTCCAGTCCAGGAGAGATGCTCGCTTTGGCACAGCTGTCCTGCAGAGCCTATTTCCTAAGTAGGTTCTGACCCTCCTCCATGGAGGTACTGCTGTATACTCTGCAAAGGTCCTAATATAAGCAAGACTTCATGGTGTTTGAAGAAAAAATTACTCACCTTAGTAATTGCTTTTCTTCTCATGGAGTCTTGCTATATTAGGACAACCCTCCCTCCTACCCCTCTCAGAATCCCTACTTGGGTATGGGGTTGGCAAATTGGTGCAATCACTGTGTCATGCCTTTTTAGCTTCTAGTTCCCCCCTCTTTTCTTTCTTGGGTTAGGAACTAGATAGTTTCTGTTTTTCGTTAATTGGTAGCTGGGCCCCTCTCTGGACTTGAGTCTTTGGGCAGAGGGGCCTTAGTAGTGATTGTCAGGGGTTCCCTAACAATAATCACGTAATACTGTTTTCATTATTATTGTTGTGTGTTTTGTGGTTCTACTGTTCGTAGGTGCCAATGGCTAGTGTAAGGTTTTCCACACAGACTTGCTATGTTAGCTTAGCCTCGAAAGAACCTGACAGTTTGGGTTCAAACAACCCAGATAGAGCTTTCAATAGCGCCCTCGCGCTGTGGAACTCCAGATTACTCTGGAGTTAACTATTTCATCTCCGGGGCAGGCAAAAGCCATGGGCATACTGCAAAGGTCCTAATATAGCAAGACTCCATGAGAAGAAAAGCAATTACTAAGGTGAGTAATTTTTTCTTCTCTCCTGTTGTGCTACTCTCTCGTACACACAAGGCATGAAAATATAATGGAACAACTAACTGTTAGCAGGTAAAGCCCCCCCCCCAACCCAGCCAGCTCTGTCTGTCTCTCTCTCCTCTGGATGGCACAAGTCAAATATTTATTTTGCCAGCCTGTCCTTACCCTGTACACATAGTCACTTTGAAGCAAGGAAAAAGGAACTTTTATTTGGAATTTCTAGGACTGTTAAATTTCTCATGGACCCCACCACCCCAAATCTCTCTCTCTCTCTCTCTCTCTCTCTCTCTCTCTCTCTCTCTCTCTCTCTCTCTCTCTCTCTCTCTCTCCCTCTGGAAGGCTCAAGTCAAAATTGATTTTGCCAGCCTACCTTGCCCTGTACACACAGCCACACTAAAGCCAGGAAAACAAAGAAACTTCTATTTGGGATTTCTTGTAATGTTAAATTCCTCATCCCCCCCCCCGTATTGTGGCTCTCTCCCCTCTGGATGGCAAAAGTCAAAGATTTATTTTGCCTGCTTGCCCTTGCCATGTACAAACAACCACACTATGCAATCTCTCTCTATCCCCCTCCCCCGTCTGGATGGCACAAGTCAAAGATTTACTTTGCCAGCCTGCCCTTACCCTGTACACAAGGCCACACTGAAGCAAGGAAAAAAAAAATTGTAATTGGGATTTCTGGGACTGTTAAATTTCTCTTGCCTCCTCTCCGGTCTCTCTGTCTCTATGTCCTGTGGATGGCACAAGTCAAAGATTTGTTTTGCCAGCCTGCCCTTGCCTTGTACAC
Organism: Neoceratodus forsteri; assembly: GCA_016271365.2. NCBI lineage: Eukaryota > Metazoa > Chordata > Ceratodontiformes > Ceratodontidae > Neoceratodus > Neoceratodus forsteri. The sequence continues at coordinate 587,619,137 of CM028133.1, read as the reverse complement.
ACAGCCACACTGAAGCTAGGAAAAAAAGAAACTTTTAGTTGGATTTCTGGGACTGTTAAATTTGTCATGCAAAGAAGAATGCCATTCCATTCCATTTGTGCAAGCACAGACTATGGATCGCATTTAAAAATGATAGCTGTGACATACAGAAGCTTGGGTAATAAGAAGGCTATGCTGAAAATCTGGAGTGAAAATAGTTAAGATTTCTGCAGTTACCAGCATGCATACCGAAATTGCAACAAATGGGCATAACTTTGTCATTTTTTCATACTTTGACCCCAAATGTTGAACATAGTTTTCTTATCACCCCCACCTCATGAACCCCATAGGTAAAAATTTTCAAATCCATGGGAAAATGGCATTCGGTGCCACAGGTGTGAAAACATGTTTTGGACAGGATATGAAAAATGGCAGCTGTACTGTTCATGAGGTGGTGTGATAAAATGACTATATTGAAAATTTGGAGTGAAAATATTGAAAAATGACCAAAGTTATGCATGTGTGTAGAAAGTTTTGAGCACCCGTGTGTAACTTGGCCATTTATAGGATTTTTTTTCACCAAATTTTCAACATGGCCTTTTTGGGACCCCAGCTCATGAACAGTGCTACTGTAATTTCATTCATTGGTCCCAAAAGGTGATTTTGCAGAGTGACTGTGCCATTCTGTTCCGCAGGTGCAAAAACACATTTTGGGCAGAATGTAAAGAATGACATCTGTACTGTTCATGAGGGGGTGTGAAAAAATGGCAATGTTGTACATTTGGAGTGAAAATATTAAAAATTGTCAAACTTACGAGCATGCGTAGATAGATTTCAGTGACCATGCATAACAGATATTTTTTGGTGTTTGCACCAGATTTTCAACATGGGCTTTTTGGGACCCCACCTCATGAGCACTGGCACTGTTGATTTATTACTCAATCCCAAAAGGTGATTCCATGCAGCAACTGCAAAATCACATTTCAGGACAGAGTAATGAAATGACAGTGCCGGTTTCATGAGTTGGAGTCCCAAATACCCCATGTTAAAAATATGGTGCAAAAATATTGAAAAATTGGTGAGATATCAACATAAGTTGAAAATGCCATTGACAGCCATTATACAGCGCTTACCTTGATTCTTCAGTTTGCGGTTCAGCTTTGAAGAGTGCAGACATGTCCCAGTCCACAAAAGATGACAGCCACTGACCTCGGATGGTAAGTATAGGGAAAGGGTGGGATGGGGTGGTGGGTTGCTCAATGGGAGGGTCAGGATGGTGAAGGGGAGATGGGAGATGGCAAGGGACTGTTTTCTTTTCTGCAGGAAAAAAAGACGTTGGGGGGACTGTTTTCTTTTTTTGTACAGAGACGAATTACTGGAACATTTCAGGACATTGGGAGTGGGCTCCCCAGTGTCCCACAATACTGGAAAAGGGGGCTCCTAGTATCAACATGGGGATTGGGCCCTCCATTGTTGGATATAATTACCGGTAAAATGTGAGTGGGAGTGGGAGTGGGGGAGTATCTGACACCTGGAGTGGCCATCCCAGTGTCAGAATACATCAAAAAAATTTATAAGTAAATACTAGGAAGTGGGGCTCCAGGTACCGACACAGAGATTGGCCCCCCCTGTTGTCAGCTTTAATTATGAAGAAATGGGAAGTAACCAATTTAAAATAGAAAATGAAGCCTACAGGTACGCAGGTGAAGGCATAGTGCTCCTAGAGAGGAGAAATGATTGAGGAGCCGCTATGGGCTGTATAATGGTGGGTGGTGGGCGGGCAGCACAAAAGCAAGCAAGGAGAGCATTTGGACGCTGCCGACCAGCTGTTTGCTGGGCAGTGTTCCACCCTCACATCAAAAAAAAAGCTGCCCTATTATTGGTGCATCATTTTCTTCATAAGTAGAGGACATTTCCACCCATGAAAAAAAAACGTGTCAAATTTTGCCTGCCTGATGATTGGTGTGGAACTGTTGAGCCCCTTGCAGAGCACTCTGCATCGGACAGACAGTGTCACACACCTCAAAAGGCACTTATAGCAAGAAGTTTGCTGTGTACGCATGCATGGCAAACTTGAAAAGGCCAACTTTAAAACCATGGGCTAGGAACTTGCTTATTTTAAATAAAAACTTGCAGCCAGCTTTTGGATATACTAATATACCACTTATAATAATTTATCAAACTACACTATACTCCGGTTAGCTGAACATCTAGCTCCTTCACTGAGCAAGAACACCTCATCTCTGGGGTACTCAACCTATGCAGAAACTAACAAGAGCCCCCATCTTGGCAAGGTCCCTTTGCATCTACAATGGTGTCTAGGGGCACAGTTGCTGCTTTTGTCTACATATTGATAATTGTGGGCACTGACCAACTCCTCCCCTACTCTAAGAGCAGTGAAGACCAAAAGCTGGATCCCTGGCCTCCACTGCTATCTCCAAACTATGCAACTCAGTGCAATCCCATCCTAATCATTCTGCTAGGACTCTATAATGATGGAAACTGCTATAAGTCGGCTGCCTTCCTTGCAGACCATGCAGCCTACCCCTGCCAACCATGCTTCTGGGACACCTGTAAACTACTGTTTTCCTTCTGCTGCTACTCTTAGAGGATGTTGTACTTAATTCGAGCCCACCCCCACCCCCACTGTAAACTACAGAGTATGTTCCCCTACTGACAACTGTTGGAAGAAAATTAAGTTGCTCAAAATAGTGCACCTGAACATAAACAGTTTCAGACCAAAACTCCACAAGTTGGAAGCGTGGGTTAATTTATACACCCCTGACATTTTTACCCTAACAGAAACCTGGCTCAAGCCACATGTACTCCCCCATGAGGTTGAACTCCTTGGGTTTAATACTTTTTGGCAAGATAGGCGTAGATTAAAGGGAGAAGGCATTCTCATATACACCTGATCTACCAAGCAGGTTTCTCTGGTTCCAATGCCTGACCTTGGTGACTCCAAATGTGAGACTATAATGATAAAAGTGCTGCTAGGTGGAACTAAATCCCTTAGCATGGGCTGCATTTATAAACCACCCAAAGTTGCTGCTCAGGCAGTTGAGGTTCTACCAAAGGCACTTTCCAAACAGATTAAATGAGAATTAATTGTACCTGGGGACATTAACATGAACTGGACTTGTGACATGGGAGGCTATTAAGATGGTATTAGCTGAAGCACAACTTGCCCAAATAATAACAAAGTCCACTCAGCATAACCACAAAACCAGGAATCATACCCTACTAGCCTGGATGCTAAAGTCTAGACAAGGAAGGATCAGAGCTGCAGGGGTCTATGCAGTCTCCCTCAGTGACCACGCCTTAATCTTCTGCATTTGGAAAAACAATTATCAAAAACCCCCTCCTAGAATTTTTTGGGCCTGTGACTTCTCCCAATCTGTCACGGCCTCCTTCTTCTCCACTCTATCTGAAACAAATTGGTCAAGAACCAAGGAACTGCCCACCATAGATGATGCGCTTGATTTCTTTATTAACAGCCTACTTTCAGCTGCCAATAAGCGTAACCCCGACAGGCATCTCAAAAGTAAATGGCAATGCTCAAAATGGCTGAACAATGGGCTAAAAAAACTTATGAAGTTGAGAGATAAGTTATGGGGGCAATTCAAACCCACTGGTCACCAGGCAGACTGGCAAAAATACAAGGAACTACAAAATACCTGTAAAACTAACTTTAAAACAGCAAAAAAGGAATACCTCACCTCAATACAGGACAAGAAGCTCTCTGACCCCAAGAAACTCTGGGCACAGATTAATGCCCTCCTAAAAGGTAGTTCTTCCCCTGTGGGGGGTATTATAACAGATGGTAAACATCATAATGCCCCTTAGACTCAGCAAATGTACTCAACACCTTATTTAATGATCTAGACAAATTCAGAAATCTATTACCCAGATCTCAACAACCCTCTTTACTGCAATTAACCACCACTAACACAAGATCAGAATTTCATTTCAGATGAATTACTCACTGTGAAGTGCTAAAACTTGTAAGAAAACTAAAATATGAAGGGTCAGCAGGAAATGATAAATTGGGCCCTAAACTGCTAAAACTAGCTTACCCTGTTATAGCAACCCCATTGGTAATGTTCTACAACAGATCCCTACTAGAAAGGAAAATGCCAGCTAAATGGAAGGTAGCCCTGGTTATACCTATTCTCAAGGGTGGTGTGGAGGGGTTGTGGGATAACAGATGGACCAGACACCGATCTTCAGTTTCAACACACAATCTCTGTGTGATGTGTATTCAAAATACAGCAGATAACCTTCAGCAAAGGCATATTCCTTCTTCAATACATCAGTTTGCAGCAACAGACTATGGATATCCTTTCTCTGCACTTGTCAGCACCTACTAACTCACTGATCTATTGATCTAAACTTTTCAGTGAAAACCCTTCATCCCTATGGTTGCCTTGTTTGCTTGGGTGGTGAGGGCTGAAAAAGGAAAAAACAAAACAAAACAAGCTATAGACAAAGAACCTCAGTGCAGAAGCACTGAAATAAGGGTTACCCCAAATGGGCATTGGCTATAAGCCAAGTTTCAAAGAAACACAACATCACTCATATTTCCATAATGCAAAGCATCATGGGATATATGCAAATCATCATGACATTTCAGATTGGCTCAGTTAATAGCAGGAATGCACGGTACCAACTTACATGCATTTAACAACACAACCAACTGAATTTCTATAATACAGTCACCTAGTACTTTTTACCTTTATCAAAAACACCTAGTGCCATGGCATTTTCACCATTTACAAGTTTCATAAACATAAGGTATATACAGCAAGGTATTTTATGATATAGTGCTATTACATACTAAATCCAACAATGATAAACACAGCCTGTTGTTATACGTAAGTTCGGAGGTCACTACAGTAACCTCCCTGTGTGAGGACCTGAGAGGGAAAAGGAAAATTAAAGAGGACACTATAGCTTAGTCAAGAAAGGGGACGGGGGCCCGTAGGTGGCCAACTGCATCGACTAGAAACTGTAAAGGACAGATTAGGCTAAGAAACAGAAGAACTATTGCAACAGATTTAAGAAAGGTCAGTCCTCAAGAATGGCAGGACCTCCCTATCACAGGTGACCTCAAAGAACCAGTAGAAAACTACTGTTCTATGGCTCTCCTTCGTACACTAGCCAAAGTGCAAAAGAGATTAGCCTATATTCAGATTCAGGAATATGTGAAATGGCATGGTTTACTCACAGATAGGCAACATGGGTATAGAAAACACTATGGAACAGACATGGCTCTGGTCAGGTTGACCACAGATATGTCTAGGGCCATGGATCAGGGGCATAAAATTGGTGCAGTTTTTATTGATCTCACCAAAGCATTTAACCTACTAAATCAGTCTTCTCCTGAACAAACTGAAACAACTAGGGCTGGACGGACTATCCCTCTGGTGGATAACTGACGACCTTGCTAACAGATCACAGCTAGTAAGATGGAGAAGTGTCCTATTGGGTCAGCATACAGTTACTGACAGTGTCCAACAAGGCCCAATCTTTTGGTCACTTTTATTCTCCTTTTTCATAAATGATATACAAGAAAACTGCAGAGGAGCAAACCTCCTGCTCTACGCAGATGATGCCGTTCTCTGTCAAAGTTCCAATATCATTAACAGTGTTTAAGCCCAGCTCACTAATCACTTTAACATACTGAAACCTGGTTTACAAGCAACAAATTAATTCTAAATTCAAAACAGACCAAAGCTATCCTATTTGGCCCCAAGCACCTTGGGGCAGCCATGCAGAACCTGCTAAACATTTATACAAGTCATGGTTTTCCCACTGAGGTTGTAGAATTCATAAAATACTTGGGAATCTACCCTGCCCCAGACTTGTTGCTTAGACCCCATGTTGAGCATCTAAGCAAGTCTATGCACCATAAAATTGGGCTACTGTATCACCTCAAAAACTATCCAGACCAGTGATTGTGAGCTCCACTCTGTTTCCATGCTGCTATATGGTGCCCCAATACTCAGGTCTGCCAGGACAACAGAAATGCAAAAACTCAAATCCCTCTATCATAGGGTAGCTCGCTTTGCAGCTAGGTCCCCCAACAGGGAACATCATCATAAGGTACTAAAACTACTTAATTGGCCCACACTGGAAGGCAGACCAGATTACTCCATACTCAACCAAGCCCCAAAGACGGACTATCTGCTCCTCCAACCACACATTACTAGAAGTACCATTTATGAGTTTTAATGTAGGGAAAAGATTCTTTGCCACTCTAGCCCTATCACTATGGAATCATCTTTCACCTGCCCTCCAAAATTCCTCAACCCTTAGGGGATTCAATAAAGAACTAAAGGCTTACCTACTAGAGTGCAATATATGCAAGTGTCTTCATTGAATATATCTGTCCCCCACCCAATAAGAATTCATTTGCCCCTACTCTGCACTTGACTCTTTTCCTGTAACTGCCCACCTGACTTGCCTACTGACATGACTCACCTGGCTTCCCTTGATCTGTATCTATATCTTATCTTCCACATGTGTTTGCTTCAAAAATGATGTATTACCTGTACTATGAACCTATGTGTTATATGTAAATAACCAAGTGTTATCACCAAGTGCTATTGTATGTCTAAATTCTCTCTCTGAGCATTATTGTAATTAATTCTGGGTTGCCCCTGAAAAATAGACATCTGTCTCAGTGGGCAACAAAATTTGAAAATAAATAAATAAATCACGTTGTTACAGCTAGCTTCTATCAATGTATACAAATGTAAGATGATTTTAAAATTAGACATACATTATTAAACTATTTTTAATAAAACGGGTACACTGAATGCTGGCTCCTAATTGACTGACACAGGCTAGCCCTGTACTTGTGCCTCAGCCTAGCTCCAGAGGAAAAAAGTACTGGTAACATCTTATCCAATTACCACAAATTAGTGGGCACACATGCACATTTTTACTTTCACTTTCCCAAGTTTTAAGACTCTTTCTACACTTAAGAATCACATTATGCTCAAACAGAAAATTGATGTAACAGTTGTTCTGTAGTGTCCATACTATTTTATTTTTTTACCTTAAAACCCTTTTTAAAAGTGCAATAAGACATTTCAGGGTGTTAGACTGTGATGACCACACTTCCAGGATCTTATGGCTCTCCACTTGTGGATAGGGCCTCACTACATCCCTGGGCAAGTGGCTATGTAAGCAATATAACACAATGGGGTATGCATTGAACAGATAATACCACACGCCCAGGGGCATAGTGAGGCATGAGGCTGCAGACTGAGTGCCTTCAGCCCCTGGTAGTGTGGTAATATCTGTTCAATGCGCAACCCAGAGTGTCTCATTACACTTATAAAATGGGCTACTTATTAAAAAATGTACTACTTACCAAAAAAATCAAGTTTATAAATAAACAGCAAGGATATTTTAGTCACTATTAAAAATAAAATAATTCTTCCACCAGGAAAAATAATGATATCATGTTGACCACCCCCCTTATTGTCAGGATCTAGGAGAAACCATGGTGAGAAACAGGCATTTTTGTGACCCTGGTCGGAACAAGGGCTGTTGAGAGTGAAAGGTGTTTTTTTTGTAGCATGATTTAATTACCAAACTGCATGAGGGAGTGTTGAGTGAGCACTGTTGTTGCATTGTGTTGAAGAGCCTTGCCATTCAAAAGTTGATTTCTCACTATTAGCATTGCGGGAAAAAAGAAAGAAAGTAACTGATTTTTTTTTTTGTTAAAACCAGTGGGGGTAAGGATTGTTACTCAGAAGGGAGACGTCAGGAGACGGTGTGATACTGGACTGCTACCTACCATGATTCATGAAAAGAGAGAGTAAGCCATTTGAGTTACTTAAGGAAAGACAGCGAGATTTATACTATTTTGATTTGTATTTAGATTTGTTCCACCCATATGTTCAGGAAATGTGGCTGGCAATATAAGAAGAAAGAAAGAAAGAAAGAAAGAAAGAAAGAAAGAAAGAAAGAAAGAAAGAAAGAAAGAAAGAAAGAAAGAAAGATGGGTTTTGTGGTAATGCCATTGCCAGCACACACAGAGCTGGAGTAGCAGGTAGCAGCCTTTCTCGAAGAGTGAGAGTGGGATGATAATGTGAATTGTCAGCACAGTACTTGTTCTCAGTGAAATTCAGGTCTCAAACTTTTTGTATTGAAATTTTACATTGGGTTTAGGTATAAAACTGATTAATGGGGGCTTATCTTGTTTCTGTTTTCCTCAATAGCACATGAAAAAAATGGTGGCATTTGAAAGCAAAAGTTCTAACGGAACACTGATATTTTTTTTTCAATGCTGTTCTATTTTTGAGTATTCGTTTTTACCTGTGCATCGAACAGATCTGACACACAGGTAAAAAACATTAAAATGCAGGATTTTCATTCCCCATTTTATAACTCATATTCTATCGTGTCTTATTGTTTCTTAATTTTGTTCTGCTTCACCCTATTTCATCATTAACTGTGCAGTTACTGCCCTCCTAAACCTTCATCTTGTATCTTTAATCACATTACACATATTTCAAACTCCCTTTTAGCAACCTCTTATACATGAGTTTTGGAAGATAAAAACCTAACTGCAAGCACTCTCTAATCAAAGGTATTCTGCTAAGGTTCTAAAATAGGCAAGGCAACTACTGCACTCATGTTATGCATTATACTACAAGGGGTTCAGAACATCACAACAACTTTAAAAATAATAAAATGCATGAATGCTTTTAAGTAGTTGTACGAGAAATATTTATAGGTCCATACTAACAAGTGTATTAAGGGACCTCTAACAATATCCTAATTCATGAAAGATACCCAGGAACATTCTCATGTTATTATAGCTATCACACTGAAAGGAGGAAATTACCCAGTCATTGTGAATCATTCTTAATCAGCACATTTATTTCCTGAATGTTTATTTGAAGATACTCATAGTTACATGAACAGAAACATTACTACCTGATTGATTATTTTTGTTCATGTAATAATAAAGAGAAATTGTAACCTTGTTGATCCTTGGAAAACAGGTGTCACCCGATAATTAGATACCCTTTCTTGGCAAAATATATGTCTTGTACAAAAAGGGTATCATACACAAACCTTCATGGCCCTGCAGGTCCCTTACACCTGCTAAAGGGAATCTGTGTGGCCCGGAAGCATGTGTACTATGTCACCTCTGTACAAGACATATCTTTGTTCATTAAATGTATTAAACTGTCCAGTAACTCCTATTCAGTAAATACAATCACTTGAATGTCTGGGTTGTGCTGTGTGTTGGGTGGAGAAAAATGCACATTTTTGAATTTTAAACTTTAATTGGACATGTTTATGCATTTTGTTAGAAGTACATATTCTATAAAGTTAAGAAAATTATACTTAATTTTTACTACTTACCTTTTTTCCTTACCACTGAATACAACAAACTTAATGAAGATGCACCTGCAAAATCTATTGGAGCTCTACAGTGCCCAGCAGAAAGAGATAAACTGCTATTTTAATTAGGAGATTCTAGGTAATCTGTCTTAAAAGAAAGAGGATACATTTTTCTACATAGACCATTTGAGAATGGTACACAAATGTCCTTATTCTTGGGGACATAATATGTTCTTAATTTTTTTTATTTTGCAAAGTTGAGGCATTCATGTTTTTAATTCCATTTGTGTTAGGTTTCAACTAAACAGAAGCTTCTTTGTTCTCATGTTCAAACCAATTCACTCTCACCTGTATTAAGAAGCTGGATTCAGTTGGGTCACAGTCTCTTACAAGAGTGTATGTGTACTTTCCAGGAAAGTAATAGTAAAGTCCATCAAAAGTTTCAAAATTATACTGGCCCCGTGTCCGACAGATCATATCTCTTTCATAGCCGGTGTTTGGCACTAGAACAATAAAGAGGAGCTTGAAAGTGATGTTCTTAAAATGAAATCAAGATCATTTATAATGTACTAAGAACACAATAAGATAGGTTTTAAAAGAGCTCATGATGGCACCAGGGAAACATTTAAAACATGTCATTTTTAGAAATTTTTCAATGTTCAAAATTATAAATTTTCTGTATTTCACTTTCCCTTTGTTTTATAACTATGCATATTACCATGAAAACAGGCTCATTGTCCCCTAGACTCCATGTGCTCTGAATTTTTTTCAATCTGACATCATCATATGCTTGTGACATCATAATTGTTTCCACAGCAATAGACTGTAATGTCACAAGCAGCAGAATGTGATTCCAGGTATAGGTAATTAGCCTAAGCAGATAAAGTCTAGGGTACAATGATCATGTTTTCATGATAATGCCCAAAGCTCTGAAGAAAAAAAATAAGCAAAATATAGATGTATGAAATATAAGCTTAAATGCATCTAAACATTATGGATGTTATGCACAGAGCAGAAAGGGCCCTCTGTGCTGCCAAGTTACATCTGTCGATGCACAAATGAAGACACCCAGCCATGAAGGTCTGTCCTTCCCTGACTTTGCCAGATCCTGTGCAGCTATATATTCATGCAGGAATGAGATGGAAGTGTGGCCATGTGAAGCACACAGATACGCACATGCAGGAAGTCTTGCATGGTTCAAAGGTGCATGGAGTGAATGGTTGCACTGGCACAAGGCTGCATATACCAGTCTACACATCAGTTGCAGCACCACTGGGGCCACATGTTCTAGAAGCTGGTCTGTGTCCTGACCCCCTCCTTGCCATGGATGGCTTGATGCCATTAGGCTAACATTCACTGGATAGTATCTAATAGTAAAACACCTAATTTCCTCAAAAGTGATACCTAAGATCTTTATGTGGACTAGCACAGACCATGATTCCCTGCTCCTGGGAAGCACAGGATCCATTTTGGAGCTGGCCTGGACTTCCAATGAAAAGGTAGCACACCACCACAATGATAATCTTACAGTGAACACCACCACAGCGATAAAATCTTGCCAAAAAACACATTGTCTCAATGGGAACAATGCCGATAGTCGGCATTGTTCTCATCGCTGTCGGGGATATCGACAACATTGTTGTCGATATCTTGATGTAGAACCCAATGAAAAGCCCTTTGCCCTGGCCTATTTCACCCTTCCATGCTACCTCCTTCCCTTCCATGCTGCTATGCCGGTGAGGGAAGGGCTGCTGATGTAGTGAATCTCAGCCCCTAATGTTTTTCTGGGGATGGGTGGGCTGTAGGTTGTTATATGACCCAGTATTTGCCTTTTTTGGCACATACCAGGCCCAATAGTTCAGAAAGCTCTACATGTTTTCCAAGATTCCCTTCACTTATCAGCAGCTCCTAAATGGAAATGGCAATCTAAACATTAACCTAAAAATTAATATTTTCTTTTTCAACAAAATAAATTAAAAGGAACATTTTATATATTATAATAAATGTAGCTGTGGTCTATTAATTTTACATATTTAACCAAACATTCATTCATTCATTTCAAACTACAAGATACTGTATGTGAAAATCATCCTCAGTTATAATTAAAAGTAACTATGTTAAGCTTAAGATACACACCTGTTTGGCACCTTGATCCTGTTGCTTTGAATGGGCTGCAGTTACACTGATCCGAGTGTATACAAACTCCTCCATTAAGACATGGAACTGAACAAACACCTAATTCCAAGTTACAAAAAGCAAATGATATTAGTATTGTCAACATGATGTGCTTGGTGGCCAAAACCTGCATAAAATAATGTTTCCTCCCAGGATTAATATCTCTATGGTTGTTGATGTTTATGTAATTTGGAAAATTTAATGAAGTGTTTTAAATTTAAAAAAAAATAAATAAATAAAATGACATTTCCTGTCTGAACTGTGAAATAGTATGTTAAAAGTTCATTTTTTATTTAATTATTTTTAAATTTGTCCTGGAGAGAATATGCTGTACAACAAATAGTTTATTTCAAGGTGCATCATGGGAAAGGGTACATGGAATTAACAAAATTTCACAGACAAAATAATAAATAGCAAAATAAGTTATCAGGCATGTTTGTGCACACCATTACAGAACACATATAAAAATGTATGTTAATAATGCCACCAAGACCACTCTTACAGTTGTAATAGTGGTCTCACACGCATTCTTTGAGTATGAGAACCGAAAACTGAAAGTGAGTGGTTCTGCTACCTACCAAACATCTCTGTTTCCAGGTCATCTGTGCATGGGATACTCTTCACAGAATAAGAGTGTCTCACACACAGAGGAATGAAGTGCTCTGATTAGTTGGGAGTGCTCCCTCAATCCATAATGCAAATACACAATGAGCAAAATAAAATGAGTGAGATAATAAACACGGTTGCTAACTAAGGCAGAAAGTGGCTACAGAAACTTCTGGTCACTTCCTTGACATATCCCTTGAGACACAGCCACAAAGCAGAGGCCTGAGCCTGAGAAGGCAGGGAGCTCCACGGGGAAGGGTGTCTCCAGCAAAAAGAAGCTTGTCCTGCAGACAGGTCATGTCAAAGAGAATAAGCAGTGGCTTGAGTGATACAGAGTGTAGAAAGAGGCAGGTGTTAGTGTGAGAAGGGATAAGAGAAAGCAGTGGAGAGTGTTAGTTCAGAATTAAAGATCAGAAGGATGCCATGCTATGCCACCCTCCCGCAAAGGAAGTCATTCGCAAGTTGCAAAACATTACTCATAGAGTGGTGCATAAACAAGGTGGGGGGTTAGTTCAGGGCAAAATGTCAGAAGACAAAAATTGTTATTGTCTGTGGTTTCAGACTGTACTACCTAGTTTTGACTATGGGTGACACCTTGCATTCCAAGCCAAAGAGAAGATGCATATTGAAGCCCAAGGTTTATATCAGGTGATGCAGCCCTGGATGAAGGGTATTATTTGTACTGTACTGGGCCAATCCACAAAGGTGACATGGACCCCATGCACTCGTAGATATCCATCCAAGAGAGGAGATGTTATGGTCCTACACAAAATAGCTAAAAACTGTTCAGGGAACATACTTAACCTGGAGCTCAAAGGTGTCAATGACACAAGATGGCATGGTTTACAGTTAGGGAGCAGACAATTCAAAACTGACTGAAGGAAACTGTTATTTTGAGTCAGGGCATTGTGTATCCCCTGTATCAAACACATTGCCACCTAACATAATGGAAGCAAAATATATAGATCATTTCGAGAGAGCATTAGTTTGGCATATTTATTTATTTATCTTAATTTTGATAACCATGTAGACCCACTGAGACAGATATCACCTTTTCAGAGGTGACCAAGAATTAGTTACCTTCAAAATTACAAACAGTAGTCAATATTGTACACTAACACAGGAGAATTATATACATACAGACTAACACATAGAACTAGTACACCCATGATTAATTACATACAATGTATCATAGAAGGGAACAATGTGCAAAATAAACTGTTTACAGAGCATAGTAACTCGTATTAGATATACATGCTTAGTATAGACACATTGCACATAGATTACACTATATTCAGGCAGATATAAGAAATAGCACTGATCCAAAGTACATCTTTGGCCCCACTATAATTAAGTAATAATGCACGACAGGGTGTGGTATATCATAGGATATCGTCACACATCGGGTGGTTGGGCACGAGGCCGCAGGCCGAGTGCATCCAACGACCCGAGAAGTGACGATATCCTATGATATACCACACCCTGGAGTGCATTATTGCTATTATGAACTGGATTAATAGTTTTATTAGTAAAAACACATGGTTTAAAATTGACTTTTAAAATGTTTTAGTATTGAATTATGGTGTAGGAATACATATAAAGAAAATAGTTCTATTACTTATAAATAGCAGGTGGTGCTGTTGCACAGTACTGCATATGAAATCTGCTGAGAAAGCAAGCAGAGTGCACCTGCACCATTCAGGAATATCATCTCAGCATAGAGAAGCTTTTTTTAAAAAAAAAAGTATACCTTGTCCTGTTAGTCCTGTGCCAGGAGCAGTTGGCAGTGCCTGGCATAAAAGTCTGGAGTCTTACACTTTTCTTCACTGTATGGTGTTGGAAGGATTTGTAGTGAGTTGTGAGTAACTTTGGTGAAGTTCTAATATTTGCACAGGAAGAGCTAAGGTTTTCTGTGAGGTTGGCATCCCCCCTTTAATTTCAGCAGGTTGAAGGAAGCAGAATTTACGAACTGAGTGAAAGGAAGACGCTGCCATTTGCCACAAGCAGGCAGGAGCGCTGCTCCGTTGTCATCTGTGAGAAGAGTGGATAGGTCGGTGTGAAGCTAGTGTGGCGAGCAAGAGCAGTTGCCGCGTGTGACAGTTGCTAGTATGGGAATATATTTCCTGCAAGTGACCATTGTGTTGTTCCGGTCGGCGGCGGGCTGTAAAGACGAGGGTGACCGTTGTGCTTATGACTTTTACCTGTTTTATAAAGAGTCGTGGATGAGGAGGTTTGGGAGAGACTCTGGGGCTGTTTTGCTGTGGTTTTTCATTTGTTTTAAAGTGCCGAAAGGGAGTGGCGTGACATGATAAATGTTATTTTTTTTTAAACGGGAAACACGCTCGCAAAAGTGAGAAACTACGCGATCAAGGCTTAGAGCTGCCCTGACTGACATGTACGGGTGGAAGTGGAACATGGTAGTCGGGTGCTGTTGCTGAGCGACCGAGGGTTTGTGTGTTTTCTTTTTTTTTCCCCAGCGGGAGACCATTTAGGGCTAGGTTAAATGTATGGCAGCCTAAGTGAAAACCACTGCCCAGCCTGCTGCTGTCAGTAAACTAGAGTACAGCCTTGCCCGCGCCGAAAAGTATAGGTGAATGGATTTCATGTAGGAGAAACGAGCTGTTGGTTGGCACCTTTTCTTACCCGTGATGATGTAGCTGGATATCATCACGGGTAAGAAGAGGGCTCAGCCAATCAGCTTCGTCCATTTACGATCTCCAGTTCATAATAGTAAATACAATGGAGTTAAGAACAAATATTACACATTGTGCAAGAAGTAATATAGTACTCAAGTTCTACAAAGGACAACAGTAGGTGTCAGGGGGCTCAAAGGAGGGAGCTGGGTGAGTGGAACGTCAGCAGTTACACCTACACTGGCTGGCCACTGAGAAGTAAGCCTTAAAAGTCACCGAAACAGAAACTCAGCATGTTTACTTTCTAATACTCTGGCTTCATAGCCCTTTATATAGGACAGTATGGTATTTACACGAATGCTGACACTTTGTGTATTTAATTAGGATGAATGCAGTTTCATCGCATTTACAAAATGTAAACAACGGCCTCTCTGGATCCATATCTTCATCCTTTGGGTTCCCTAAAATGGCTGATGAGGTGCAGTGTGATGACATCAAAGATGAGATAGCCCAATTAGCATGAGCATTGCTGTAGAAGCCCTCCATGCAGTAGTACACTGTTCTCTATTAATTTTACTACCAGTTTGGTAAAAGGTGTAAACATCATCACTTAATCTGAGTAGTATTCATACTAATATATAAGTTAAGTGATGATTTTTTTAAGTTGGTAAAATTCAACATCCAGAAACAACTATCAGATTTACACATAACATCCCCAAGTCTCCCCTGCAAGCCTTCTTGCATATGTCCATGAATGTCCATCCTCCTGCATCTGTTTTTTTTAAATACCTAATGATCTAGTGAGGTAAATCAAGACAGCCCAAAGATATATGTTCCATGCAGATCTCTGCCAATTCTGCTGCCTTAACTGGAGTTACTGGGTTTCATGTCATAATAGCAATTGCAAAATAGCAAACGCTATTATAGCGAGTGTATATTGCCAAAAAGCAAATCAGCGATATACACTTCCAGGTGACCCAACCTCCAGAAAACAAAAAAGTGTTTTTGTGGGAGGGGCTGTGCCCCCCTTGCCTACCCTTTGCCCCCGCACCCCCCAGAAATTAGATTCTCAACTCCAGGGGGTGCATGTCTGGGAGGGGGCAAAATCCAGATTCGAGGAAAAAATTAAGTCCCGCTGCCATAGGCAGTGGCAAAATGTCCATGCTTCCGGCCCTAGCCCCGAAATCATTACCTGCTGCACCAGAGCTAGCCGCCTACAGCACCACACCACACCACACAGTTAGCTCGGCAGCAGCAGGCACACCAGTCCTGTAAAACCCCTTCCCTGTCCCTCCTATTCCCCTCGCTATCCCCCCCTTCTGGTTGCCCTTCCTAATGCTCACTTTCACATAGGGTCACTACCTTTGCAGGGTAGCCCATGGTGAAAGTGTTGAATATGAGTCACTGTTTTGACAGTGTCCTCACTGGATACCGAGTTACTGCACCCACCACACATCCCATATGTAGAATCACCCTCCTCCACCTCTATTTCTACCTGTCCAATTCCCCGCTATGTCCCTGTTTCTAATATATTTATAAAAATAACCTGGTCTACTGGGAGATGTAGAGAGCCCTAATTGTCCTAGAAAGTGTTCTACAACTGCTAGACCCACAGGGCTAAACCACAAAGCACAGTATGGCTCTCCCTTTTCAGATTTCCCCTATGAGGTGAGGTGGCCCCTACCCTGTGCCATCTTCATACTTGAGCTGCCTAGCCTGTCCAGCTCATTTCAGGCCATTCACAGCAGCAGCTCACCAATGACACTTCCTTCAAAGTAAAATTTTATGTATACATATATGTACATATATTATATAAACATTGCCTCAAAGATGAAGCGAGGGACAGGACACCCACCAGACCCATTACTGTAGAAACTGCAGGAGATAGCATTTCATAATGGTATGGCATGGGTTGAGCACTGCTTGCAGCTCCCAGCTCCTGCAGACCTCCCCCCAACAAGGTGAGGCCCCTGTGCTGGGCACCCCCTGCACCCAGTTAGGTGGGGGTCATCATCACTGTGAACAGAGGTGCCCTGGAAGGTTCCCCAGAGCACCTGTCATGGAGAACTGGTCATCACTGATACCCACTTGGGCATATCACAGGAGGGCCAAAACACTGATGATGTTAGGGAGGAACCTTGGAGTAAGATACAGGTTGACCAGGAGTTAGCAGAGGGCATCCAGGACAGCACTCCACTCCAAAAGGAATCCCAGAAGCTGGTAGAAGGATGAGGAGGATGCCCGCACATGGTAAGGACCTCAGGGATCTGCCAGGGTTTACAGACAGGGAAGTATGGGCTCTAGTGCAGTGTCTGGTAGCAGGAGGACTGGTGGTAGTGAAGGCGGGACAACCTTCACTGGTGGACAGCAATGCAGTACCCTGGGCAAAGCCCCAATGGAGATGGCACCTGCAGCAGTACTAGCTATGGGCAAATTTCCAGGTTGTTGCGAGACAGAGGCCCTAAGGGATCATCACCTCAACTGGCTGGTTAAAGTCATGGATGGCACGTATGCCTAGCTGGCGAGCCTCACTAAGCCTCCAGTCCTGGAGCCTGAGGCTGACCATCCAGTGGGAAACAGTGTTGAGGTAAGGCAGAGGTTTGCTCATGCAGCGTGGTGTTCCTGCTAGATGCAAACCAGATGGACAATGTCTGACAGCAGATACAAAACAGAGAATTCATGGACATGTTCTCTTTGCTCCATGGGGAGCCAGAGATAGAGGAAGTGGGACAAGAAAACCAAAATGGGAAAGGGAAGATGTGGCCCAGAGAGGGGATAAATCTTTTTTCAAATTGTCCCTGGCTTTGATGATCTTTGCAATTGTTATAGTGGCTCATGACCCAAACAGCGTAAGGGCCTGTTTCAGTACTACAGCACACTGATGAAGGCTTACCTGGGGTTGGGCAGCAATGAGTGGCTTTGCTATGATGAGGTCTTTCACCAATGGCAGCATGCTGAGACCAGTAGGGATTGGGGTGGGCAGGACATGCCACTATGGGTGGAGACACACATGCAGAAGCCCCAGGTCAGCATACTGACAGGGATCTGCCATTAAGGTGTCACCTGCAGAAGGCAAGCAGGGCCTGGGCAAGGAGAAACAGAGTGGGTTGTGCTACAGGTACAACAAGGGCTGCTGATCTACAGCTTGTGCAGCAAGGCTCACCTAGTGGTAAATTTACAGGGGTTATGGCAAGAGCGAGCATTGGGAAATGAAGGGGAATAAGTAGAATGGAGCCTTGGCTTCAGAGTTATGGGGATTTGGGGACAGTAGGGGTGATTAGGGAGGGTTTTACACAAGGATTTAGTAAACCATATCATGGCCCCAAGTGAACAAGGGAGATGGACAACCTGAAGTGAGCCATTGAGGCCCTGTAGATGATGTGCTTCAAGCTCCAGAAAGAGTCGTTTGCCAGGTGGGTGGTAGGCGATTTTTTGGTGAAACCACTCCCTCAGCTTCAGGTAACCCCAACTTGTCTGGTATCCAAGAAGACTCTGAGCCAATTCAGGCTAATCAAATACCTGTCCTATCTGGCGTGCAAGTCAATGACATTGAATAGTCCACTGACGCTTCCGGAAGTTTTGGCTTTGTGGCTTATCTTGCCAGCTAATGGTGTTCAACAGCCTGGCCACGAGGCTGGAATGAGCATTGAATAACCAGTAATATCATGCTACTGGATTACTTTCCTATTGTAGTGGCCCTCGTCATATGTGGGAACTATGTCTGGAACAGAAAAGCTGTGTTCAAGTCTGACAACATGGGGTGGTGAAAACCATAAATAAGTGGGCAAGCTTAGCAGGTCTAATAGACAATTTAATGAGGATTTTTTGTTCTAAAATGCCTGCCACATCAGGTACCAGTGAACCTGTGTCAGCTGGTGAGTTAGAAGTTTTGTGGCTGACTGGCCATTCCTTCACCCCTAGCACAAGACAGGTCTATGGGTGGGTGGAACATTGTATACTCATGCAATCCAAAGCCAGGTGGCCAATTCTGGAGGTGCAACTGGTGGCCTATATTCTGTCTGCCAGGAAGAGAGGTTGGTCACACCTAATGGACAGCCAGCACTTGGTTGGCTGGCATGGGATTCCAGAGTTTTGGGTCTCAAGGATCGTACCCATGCTTTTGCTGTCAGCATGATGATAGAAGGGTGGGCTTGTGGGGAGGCTAAATCACCAAACACTAGATGCCCAGTGCCCCCGGAGTCATACAGAAAATGGAGTCCTTCCTATTCAGGGTCTTTACAGTCCTGTTTGGGGACTGGTTGTTCTACTCCACCTCTGGGGGTCACTTTCTGGGGGTAGTTAGGGTATGGGAGGTGGAACAAACAGGATATAGGGCACAGCGGCCTGTAAGTGGTGAATGTGCTGATCAATGAGGGCTATGTGATGCTCTGAATTCACAGATCCAGTACTGACCAGAGTAGTGTCAGAGCCTGGGTGAGGATCTGCTCCCTGGAAGGGGCATCCTGGGATGTGACTAAGGTCATTAGTCGATACACCGCGTCAGCCACTTGAACAGGGATGCATGTCTTCAGGCACAATGATGAGTCTGCATTGACCAGGTTTTAGTTCTTAAGGGTTCTGAAATTTGCACTGGTGGGGGTGGAAGTGAGCCCTGCTGGCCATGGAACTCATTCTGTTAGGAATGAACCACTACACAAGCCGTGGCACTCTGGCTG
The DNA here is from genome assembly GCA_016271365.2 of Neoceratodus forsteri. Taxonomy (NCBI): domain Eukaryota; kingdom Metazoa; phylum Chordata; order Ceratodontiformes; family Ceratodontidae; genus Neoceratodus; species Neoceratodus forsteri. Next base: position 587,599,699 of record CM028133.1, on the reverse strand, counting down.
CTGAAGGGGCACTCTGAGAACTCAGCAGATGGCTCTCCAAGACCTACAGGCATTATGTCCACCCCTGTCTCCTGTGACTAATCTCTCTGTATCTTTCTCTAGCATTCTAGGCAGTTGACTTGGTATACATGTGGATATGTGGCCATTCAGTCATTCTCAGGGCAGTGACTGGAATATAGCAGGGTGGAGGAGTAGTGGCTTCACCTGCCATAGGGATACACTGCTGTCATTGGGTTTCTGGACATGCAGTGTAGGGACGTCCTCCTGTTCCTGCTGTGGGAGTTCCATTACAGACCCCCAGCATGGTTCACTCAAGGAAAAATTACTTAGGGACCGTGAAGTTGGTCAATCTGCTGCATTCCATAAAGAAGAACATCCAGACCTTGAAGCAGAGGCTGCCATCAATGCATCTGATTTGGTCTCTCATGTTGCCACGTCACAGCTGAAAGGGAGCTAGAAGTGCCATGGCACTGGAGAGTACCTGCAGGAAAGTCAATGCTGAGAAGGGGGCTTATGTTAGTGCTACAGGTGGATCCATAATATGGCACCAGCAGTATTTATTTACTTATTTATTTTGAAATCCTGGATAGCACCAGTGAGTGGATGCTCATTAACTGGTTCCACATCAGTTAACAAGTACAGAGCGATACATAAACATTCAAATACAGAGTGGTTTGGTAGCAAATACACAAACATGTTACAGTACAACAATACAGATAAGATTCATGGTTACACTACACTGAGGCATTGTACAATGTATGCCTGCATCAAAGAGAGGCAAAAATCAGTAGAGTAGGCAGAAGAAGGAGAAGGGGGAGAAGATGGAGAGGTAATGGTAAGAGGAAGGGGGGTGGATGGGGTAGGAGATGGAAGTGGAAGAGTAGGGGTAGGGAAGAGAGGTGGTATGGTTTGGCAGCACCATGGGAGATGACGGTGGGTCAGTGAAGTGCAAGGTCGGGGCTACACAGTGGAACAGTGACAGGGTTAAGAACTGCTAGAGGGTAAGTGCAGACTACAGCAATGGGATTACTGACTTGAGGTGGGATTTAGTGGGGGCAGGTGCAGGTACCCGTGCTGAGAAGGTGTTGGTGTAGTTTGTGTTTAAAAGAGTCAATCATTGCTGCATCACAGATGTCCTGAGATAGTGCATTTGTCCAGAGGGGGGCCCAGTATAAGAAACGCCACTGAGTAAAGGTAGTGCGGCACCTTGGCACATGGAATGCCTGAAAGGCAGCACTTCTGGTTTGCTTTGTGCTCCGGGAAGAGGTTTGTAGGTTCCGTACTACTGGTGGTAGAAGGTTTAAGGAGGCTTTTTGGGCAAGGAGGCAGGTTTGATACCTGATTCTTCCACTGAGCTGTAGCCAGACAGCCATTGTATAAAGATCACAGGTGTGCGTGAGTCTAGCAGCACCTGTGGGGAGACGGCAGGCTTTGTTCATTGCGCTTGAGATGCGGTGGAGGACTGTGTCTGTTGCAGATCCATAGATCACCAGCCCATAATCAATTAGTGAGACAATTGAGCTATTGATGGCAGTGCTCAGGGCTTCATGTGTGAGACAGTGCCTGTGCTGATACAGAATCCCGATTCTGGTATTGATGGCCATTGCAGTAATGTCGATGTGCTCGGCATATGATAGGGTGGAATCAATAGTGATGCCTAGGTATTTGAAGTGCCAAACAAGTTCAAGAGTGGCACCCCCGACGTTCATGATTGCAAGTGGAAAGACTCTGTGTTTGCTTTGTGGGGTGGAGAACATCATGGTCTTCATCTTTTTGTAATTCAAGACCAGTCTATGGTCCTTAAGCCACTGCTCCGTGAATGCGAAACCACTTTGTAGATCCACCTCCAGATGTTCAGGGTGTTGACTACTGGTGAATAAAACCTCATCATCTATGTAAAGGAGCATTTGACATGAGCTGGAGGTCGGGAGATTATTTAAAAATAAGCTGAACAGCAGTGGTCCTAATATGGATCCTTGCAGTACACCAGATCTGACAGGTCTGCTGTCAGAGATCACATCCCTGATCCTAACCTGCCGATAGCAGTTGCTCAGGTAGCTAGTGAACCAGCCCAAAGTTTCTGAGGACAGCCCAATGTCATCCAGTTGTTTGAGGAGTAGCCCATGATGCACCGTATCAAATGCCTTTGATAGGTCAATGAATGTGGCTCCTACCAGGAGGTCTTGGTCTAATGCATGGTGGATGTATCCCATAAATTCTAGCAAGGCCATGATGGTGCTGTGGTCTCCCCTGAACCCGTGCTGTTCAGGAAACAGTAGTTGATGATGGTTGAGGTACTCCGCAAGTTGATCAGCCACAATCCACTCTAGGGCCTTGGAGAGTGGGGGGAGTATCGAGATTGGTCTACAGTTATTGTGCAGAGTCCGATAACAATTTTGTGCACTGGGGTAACTGTCACAGATTTCCAGCATTGAGGGAATTGTGAGTGGCAGAGTGAGAGGTTTATCACTTGCGTCAGTGGGTTAAGAACTTCCTCAAGTGCCAGGCTAACACATTTTAGATCTAGGGAGTCCCCACTGCATACTGCATACATGTCCTGTATATCAGGCTAAAGTAAAGGCTCCTTTGGCAGGATGGGACACACCTGGCAGATGGTGAATGAGCATACAACAGGCTCATTCCAATCTGTATTGAGGAAATGGTTGCTGACTGGCAAGTCATGCTGGGGTAGAAGGCTTGGCAGATGGGCCTGCCTATGGACTGGGACTCTTGGTCATGGTGGTGTCAAGCAGTGAGCATGATAGCCCGAGTTGGTACCACAAGGGAAGCTGTTATTGCCTAGCATATCATGCACCTGATCCATGGTGTAAGAGGGGAGAGGTCGCAAAACCACAGTAGGCACAGTAGGCTGTGACTCCTCCCTTCTCCTGGAGGCCTCCAGGGTGGCTAGTGGCTCTCCCTGTGCTACCAGTAGATAGTGGGAGGAGCAAAATGGGGGACTCCTGTTTTGGGAGGTCCCCTGGAATGTTCCACGTACGGTAGGGGTTCTATTATCAGACTCCCCACTATGCACGAAGCTCACAACATGTACTGCTCTTAAAACTTCAATAAATATATGGCTACAGCAATTTAACCCATAACTAGTGTGATTATTGTCTATGGGGGAAATCAAAGGGTTCTTTACCAGCTAATGACTCATCCAGTAAAAACTGAACTGGAAGGGACTTTGGCTTTTGAACAACTCCAGTCCCTCAGAGTTACAGAAGTCCAAGCTGGCTATGGCTGGGGTAGGGGATGGAAGCAAGATCGCACTCTAACTTGTATGGGATAGAAGTGAAAGGCCAAGAGGAATTTATGCAATAAAAGCCAACTAGGGACAAAGCCAAGGACAGGGGAGCTAACAATGTGGAGGGCTGAATGGGGGATACATAACTTCTGATTTCTTGGGAGCCCAGCCTTTTCTACCTGGGACTCTGAGGAGACAGAGGTACCTGCCCATGTACCCTGGGAAGGTAAGGGGAGAAAGTTGGGAAGCGAGGGCATGACACAGTTGGAGGAGTTAGGGGGAAGAGTGCCATGGATGCAACCCTACTCATTTTTTTTGTTTGTTTAATTATTTTTATGTACCTTAGGTCTGAGGCATCTCTCAAGGTGCCTACTCGACTCAGCCCTACTACTCTACACCAAGACTCCTCACAGTGACCTCCTCTTACAGAGATTTCCCAGCCCCCCAGATCCCCTCCAGGGGAGGGCCCGCCACTCCTATCTTGGTGGCATCTTTCTGAAATTAGAGGATCCATCTTTTGTAGGTGGCACCTGGGGATCACTGGAGCGGCAGTCTAGCTTTGGGGATGTGTGAGTTGGTCCCTGAGGCCCTCATCACCTCTTCAGTCTTCCAGGGTTTTTCTTATGTTGTCCCCAGGAGCACGGACGTGCCATGACATCATGGCTCAATGTGCTGATGTCTGCTGGTGCTCCTCCCCTGCAATTGTGGCACCACATCCCTGCTCTGCCCCTGAGCTCCCCCAGGAGCCACTAGACTGCAGCAAAATTCCCCATCCCTCCCCAGGGAAGGGAGAGCTGTACTACGGATGCTCAATCCCTCCCTTCCCCTGCTGAATCCCGATGGCCAGGGTGCATTCCTGAACCTGGGTCAACAGCATGGCATGAGGTGTGGCATCCAGCGCCTCAACCCTCAGCACCACCAAGCTGATCTATGCATCCCTACTCATGAATGATCACTGCAGTGGTCATGAGGGAATTCCTCCCATTTTCCGCCAATGTATATCTTTTATGGGTTTCATCCTCATTGGGACTGGGCCCAGGGTGCTCAGGGTTAGAGGCAAGGTAGATAGGAACCTGTCACAGCAATTGTAAGCAGATGGGGAGTCTGGGTCATGGGAGGTGTCAAGAGGTAAGTGGGATAAACTGAGTTGGTGCCAGAAGGGGAGGGGCATTACCTGGCATGGCATGCTTCTGAACCATGCTGAAGAAGAAAGGAGAGGTTGTAAGGCCGCACAAGGCACAGTGGGCTGTGATTCATCCCTTCTCCCAGAGGCCTCCAGGGTGGCTCACGATTCCTCCTGCACTACCCATAGGCAGGGGGAGGAACAAAATAGGGGCTCCCATTCTGATGGGGTCCCCACTGAAATGCTTCTCCTATGGTGGAGGTTCTTTGATCAGACACCCTACTGCGAATGAAGCTCACAACATGCACTGCTCTTGAAATCTTCAATAAACATATGACTACAGCCATTTAACCCATAAGTTGTTGTGGTTATTTTCTCTGGGAGAAAATGCATGGTTTCTTAACAAGCTAATGACTAGTTTTATTACACATATCATAAAGAATCTGCTGTTACCAAAGAGGTGTTGATGCCATTTCAAACGTATTGTGCATATATATTCTTCTCTCTTAATCTAGATTCAACCTGTTCAAAGATGTGCATAGGTATATAATTTGATAAGACAATTAATGATGTTTTGCCTATCTAGTTCAACTCCATTATTTTAACAGTAATGACCAACAATGTATTTTCCCTTCAGGAAGCTACCAAGCTTAAGCTTGAAACTTTGAACATTAATGCACTTACCACCTCCTTTACTAATCTATTCCACAATCCTATCACCTGCAGGGTGAAACAACATTTCCATGCATATCTCCTGACTCACTCCCAACTTAACTTGAGCTCATGACCCATGTTTCTATTATCCAGAAATTATCTATTTTGGTATACCCTTTCATAACATTTAATGCCCCAATCATATCACCCCACCATTTCCTATTTTTAAGGGGCACAATACCAAGTGCACTAGCCTACCCTTGTGGTATGCTTTCCAGATCCTTAATAATCTTTGTAGTTTTGAGCTGTACCTTTTAGGTTCCTTCATGTTCACAGTATACTGTGATGCCCAGAATGGCAACCAGTACTCCAAGTGGGGATCTAACAAGTGCTCTCTATATAATGGTATAATCACAACTTCCCCTCTGTTATTTATCTGCCTTTTAATGGAGTTAATCATTATGTTATTATTGCTGACTGCTGCTAAACATTTCTTGCCATTCCATGAACTTAATGTTAAATGCAGCACAGGCAGGAAAGCCTGAATATTAAAACATATCATAGGAGTCTCTGTCTCCATATTCCAGTGTTTCAATATCACAGCTTTGAGTGCTGTGAAAAGTCTGCTTTCACATTCATATCTCCAGTTCCACTAATGCCTGTTCATATGAATGCAGAGATTGTTCTGTTCATGTTTGATCCAAAGAGGAATCAAACATGCTCAGATTTTAAAGTATTCCTCCAGAATCAATTCTATTGTATATAAAGTTTTACTGATATTTTCAAATTCTGTTTCCTTTTGCTTGCTATAACCACATAAATACAGTTGTTTTCCTGGGTTACTTGAAAACCAAACAAAATAAATTATGCCATTACAAGGTGTGTTGGCAAAGTTCTTCTGCTGCTAAGATCTGCTAAAGTAGGTGCACTGTTCTATATTTACATTATGGAATACACAACTCACAGCAACTTGTCAATATTGGGCAAGCCTCATAAGGGACATTTTACTCCAAATCACTGAGCCATGAACTTTCTCCACTACAATTTTTTAAAGTATTGTTATTGTATTTATTTTATTTTATTACCACTGTTGTACCTTCACTGTGTTATCTTCACTTGTACATTCTTGTATTGTCAATCTCTATTCTCCTTACCCCTCAAGGTGTATCTGTAAATGAGCTGCTACCAGCTCAATATGTAATTCCTGATAAAAATGTGAAATTAATAAATACATACATATATGCATACATACAGTACATACTTAGATAGAGAGATACATACATACATACATACATACATACATACATACATACATACATACATAAAAGGAAAGGCACTCAGTCCCAGTACTAGATGATCTAAAATTAAGGCTAACCTTTGAAGTGAATTATTTGGACCATATATATTGTTAACTGTCATATTTTTACCAATGCTCAAGATCTACAGGATTATATGATGTTAATACCACAGAAATACCATAATTTAAATATATAACATAACTTCTAACTATATTATTAAATGTGATTCTTTTTTTGCTATCACTAATCAAACATAAACTTTTATTTTACCAAAAAAAAAAGTGTGAAATTTCCAACTATTCTCTAAGGGTACAGAGCATATGATATTATTACAGTATATTTAATTAAAAAAATTATTCAGTTTCAATTAAACAATGGACTTTTTTTGACCGAATTAGCTTAATGTAATAGGCTGCTGCTGAGACAACTATAGTGGGACATGTATAGTAACTTGACTTCTCATTCCCAGTTAGAGTGGGCAAAGCTAAATATAAAATCATTGACTTTTGTACAACTTTAAAGGCAATCACATTGCATTGTTTCTCTTTATTCTTCCATATTTTTAAAGCTATGTTCTGTTTGCATTATAAAAATGTGTGACTATTGGCATAAGTAAGAAAAATCCCTGAGTAGCAATTGCTTTATCTTTTGAGGAAATTTGTAGGAAAATGTTTAAATGGAGAAAGATGATATGAGCATTATTCTCAATGAAAGAAAGTATTTTTTCCCTACAAAGAACCTAAGGCATCATTCTCAGTTGCAATGTGTGGTAGCACTAAGGATGGGCAAACTATGAATCCATAGTGCCACCACTCTTTGGGACTATATACAAAAGCAGTTCATAGTTGCGAGAGGGATGAGTTCCCCTGTGGCTGTGTTATTGGGGTTGTGTATTCCCCACTGAACATAAAACCCCTCCACTTTGACCTGCTGGCACAAACCCTAGTGGAAGTAGTCAAGGGTTGAAAGCTGGTCCTTGTCAGTGACTCCAACGCAGCATGGGGAGGCCTGAGAGGGTCAATCTCATAGAAAGCCTGGCACCTCAGGGAGTGACCCAGCTGGTAGATACACCAACAAGGAAACATTCACATAACAGTACTGGGAATGTACTAGGCCTAATTTTTCCCACCTCATGTATAAAGGTGTATCACTATGATTTTTACATAGTTAATTGCCCTTCCAACTTCCTTTCCATGCCAGTTATGTATTCTGATACGCTTTAATGATTTTTTGATAAATAAATAATCTGGTTTTGGAGTGCCTTCAGATCTACATAGAGTTCCACTCTTCCCCCAAGCTACTGCTCTTTCTTTTCTTTTTTTTTTGCATAATCTTTTTATTCGATTTTTATAAAAGAACAGACAATACAGTACACATATTACAGTGCACAACCGGAAAGACAAAACATACACAAACTTTTTACATATAAAGATCCACCTTGGCCGGCTTGATGGCTCCAAGGGTTGAGGTGCTGGACACCACCCCTCGCTCCACACCGGCGACCTAGGTTCGGGAATGAGCCTGGATCATCAGGGGTCAGCAGGGGAGGACTGGTATTGAGCATCTGATGACTGCTCTCCCAGTCCTGGGGAAAGGTTGGGATCCACACCGTGCTCTAGCGGTCCTTGGGGATGCCGAATGGTACTGCGGCTGTGCAGGTGTCCGGAGGGGGGAGCATGGAGGACGTCTGCATATTGGTGCATCGATGTCATTGTGCATCTGTTCTCCCATTGGGGAGAAAATGGAAAAAGGCTGGGTGCCACCGAGCAACTTGATGGCCGAGCCCTGCCATGCAGGAAGGACTGTCGTGGAATCACGCTGAGGGGGTCGGTGCCAGTCCAGCTGGCAGGGATTGGAGAACCCTCCAGTGGATCAGCCACAGCCATGCCAGACCCCCCCATCATGCAAGTGAGCCTGTTGCTCTCCCCGTGGGCAGAGCCAGCGGCTGGATGCCCCCGCTGGTAGGCGCCGCAGCAGGTGCGAAAAAGAGAGTTCTGATAAAAAAAAAAAACATACATAGGTCCATCAATTATTACGTTACATGTGATAATCCATCTAGGAAGGAAGAACTGATCATTCTACTTTCAATGATTTTTACAAATATTAAACAATGTTAGAGTTCCTGGTCTGCTTTCTATGGTCATATATCTCTTCATGTCTCAGGGGATCAAATTAGTGGGGTTGTTTAAAATAAATAAATACCAGTTTTCATGAATTTTCCCTTTTTTTTCCCTTATGTTCCCTGATTTCATTATTTATCTTACCCCCCAAGCCCCAGACTCACCTCTTAAGGCAGACTAAGACCCATGGTGTACTAATGTCAGTTCAAGGGGACCCAGTGTTTTCAGGAAGGGTTCCCATACTCTGCCAAAAGCTTCTCCCCTTTCTCTTGCTGAGTATGAGAGTCTTTCAAGGGCTAGTGCCCCAAGTGTTAGAGTATGCCATTGCACTATAGTGGGACAATCACCAGACACCCAAATATTAAGAATACATTGGCGAGCTAGCATTAATAAATGCTCTTTCTTTTCATATTTCTAAGACATTCCATGACATCAATAACTCCCATTCCAGGCTATTCTTCTGAATGGCCTGGAATGGTGTTATTGATATCATAGAATGTTAGGGCAGTATGAAAAGAGAAAGCAGCAACTGCTGAGGAGAGAGGGATTCAGGGTAGTTACAAAGGCAACAAAATTAGAGTATTAATTTAACAAAAAAGGTCAAAAACATACTGGATTATTGGGCAGACAATGAAAGAACAACTGGAGTGCAGCTACAGATGTAAAAACGGTTTCCTATCACCTTTAAACCACAGGGTACTAAGTCCTAACCTGGAAGATTACGGCCCTGTAACCTGCAGTCTTGACAGAATTGTGGTAAAAGTGCACCAGCAAAACTGTTGAACAAGCAGATGCTGCAGAAACTTCTGCATTGAAAGCTTTAATCTTAGTGTATAAAAACAAACAGGGGAACAGGCTGGACCCTACCCAGACATTAATATGGCCATTGAGGAATTCACACATTCATTTGTTGCAGTATGTAACCAACATGCCCAATTAAAAACCAGTAGGGCAAAAACACATATGCCATAGGTAACAGAACAGATAAAAAACAAATTAGGAGAAAGGATAGAGCATGGAGAAGGGTAAACAAAACAGCCAAGGGAGATCAGTGGAAAAGGTTTTAAAAAATTAAGCAACTATCGTAAAAAGCAAAGCAAATTGGCAAAAGCCAGATATTTTAATAACAAAAATGAGAACACAACCAACCCCTCTATGTAGTGGAAAATGATTCAAAAACTTTGAAGGCCCAAAATGATGGAAGAATTGAGTAAAACTCGTAATATAAGATGGCACTGCTCGAAACCCAAACATCATGGCAAACCAACTAAACCAGTTTTTTTGTACACTCCGTGATGCAAAACTCCCCTCAGTACTTGAGACTGATGGCAATAATGAGATGAACTGGACCCAGGATATAGAACTGCAGGTGAAAATAGACCAGATTTAACTTCATGCAATAAAATGCAAAGAAGTTGTGAAAGAACTAAGCAAACTAAATGGAAACAAATCCCCAGGGTTGGACAATGCAGAAATCAAGTTTCTAAAACTAGCACAGACCACATGCTGTATACCCAAACCTGACCAATCTCTTTGATAGAAGCTTAATAGAAAGGTCCTTCCCAGAGACCTGGAAATATGCCAATATGGTCCCAATCTATGAGGGATGGGGCAAAATGACCCCCTCTCACTACAGACCCATAGCCCAATTATCTGTCATTTCAAAACTACTTGAAAAGATTGTTTGTAAACAATTATCCTCACATCTTAAACAACACAATCTACTAACAATTCACCAGTCAGGCTTCAGGGCAGGTAGAGCCATATCTACCACCCTCACAGACTTCATCAGAGAGATACACATAACACTACGCTAGACACTCTTGACCAAAAAGGGTGCCAGCTGACACACTACAGGAATCAACAAACAGCGCTGGGGCTCAGTGCCATGCTCTCTCTGGAATAAAGGTTGGATTTAAACCTCTTACATTATGGTTATTTGATTTTTCTGCTTACTGCTGCCACAATTGTGTTTGTTCATCAGAGAGGTTACTGGGGCTTTGCATATAAGGGATTTGGTTGCAGTGGTATACATGGAGCACTCCAAGGTGTTTGACATGGTGGACCACAAAATTCTTTTAGGAAAACTAAAGAAAATGGGAGCAGCAACAGAAGTAACTACTTGGTTTACATCTTACTTAAACTTCAGGCAATTAATGGCTGTAGACAGCATCCTAAGTGAGGTGAGATATCTATCCAGGGGGTTCCTACAGTGATCAATACTGGGTCCCCTACTATTCCTGGTCTGTGTGAATGACCTCCCTGTATATATACAACACTCAGAAATAAAACTGTATGCAGATGACACCGTCCTCATAGTAAGAGTGGCAGATGTCTCCCAAATGGAGAAAAAACTTCAACTGGATTTTGATACACTTCAAAACAGGGCTGTCTCTCCAAAAATAGTATTGAGTAGGAAAAAGACCCAGTCTATGGTTTTCTATAAGAAAAGAAAATGTCTCAGAGAAAACTGCAAGCTAAACATCCAACTCCTGGATGGTTCTACCATTAAAGAAAAAAAGACTACAAATACCTGGAGTAGACATAGACAATGCTTTAAGTGATGAGAACATAATTAAACTACTGCCAAAAAAGTAAATGCCATGCTGGGAGCCCAACACCATAATCATGTCAGTGTCAGTGGCTCAGCAAGTAGCACACTTGCCTCTGAGTCCGGGAGATCAGAAGGCTGTGGGTTCTATCCCCACACCAGGCACTTGGGTTAAATCCCAATACTGACACTGTATTGCAGCATGAGGGGGTGCTGTACTCCAGAGGTGCCGTCTTTGGGATGAGATGTTAAACCGAGGTCCCAAGTTCCTGTTCTGGTGGTAATTCAGGTGGATGTTAAAGATCCCATGGCACTTCTCGAAAAGAGTAGGGGAATATCCCCAGTGCCCTGGCCAAATTTCCCCCCATTCACTAAAATACCACCAACATCTTAATCTGGTTCAAGATCAGTTGGCATTCATCTGTATCCCCCTCCCCCGGGTCGTGTCTGAAAATAGGTAGAATTTGTCTAGTGCACTTACCGGGTCAACAAAAACTAAATAAAAAAATAAATAAATAATGCCCACACCATATCAATAAAAGCAAGTATGGAAGCATAACCTACCAATTCGTAAATCATCAGCAGCTGGAAAGAGTAGTAGAATATACAATATCATAAAATGGCAATATTCGCACTCAGATGTTCATAAGGCATGAACCACTGTGCAATGCTCAAAACACTTAACTGGGATTCTTTTAAATTGAGGACAGAGAAGTCCAGGGCACTCATAGCTTACAAAATAGTTACGGTCTGGATTACTGGATACTGGGAACTTTTATAACAGCAAATATGACAAGCAAAAGGTTAGAAAAAGAGGCCTCCATGTAGCCAGGACACAAACAAACTATGGAAAAAAATTTGCGTAGATTACTTTATTCCCAAGACTTGGAACTCCCTGTCTCCAAAAACAAGAGAGGAAAAAGTCACTGGCTGAATTTAAAACCACACTTCAATCTGAACTCATCAGGACCTGTCACTGTCGCTAAAATTACTGTGTGGTCACTTAACAGGGGCAAAACCCCTCCAGACTAATTGAGATGGTATCTGTCAGAATGTTGAAATTGTTCATACTGCTACTGTACTGTACTGTATTACTGTATTGTAACTGTCTAAATGTAGAAACTGTCAGGGGGCATGACTGCCAGCTCCAAGATGGCTGCTGTAGCTTGAGAACACACACACATCTAATCTACATTCCTGACAGACCCCCCTATCTATAGTTCAACAAATATTACCTTCCTTATTTTATTGCAAAATACAAGCTCTCCTGCACTCGGTGAAATTGGCTTCAGCAGCTCTCTCGAAAGAAGCATTTCAAAATCATTGAGTACAGTCCCCACTGCGACCGCCCACCTCTTCACCCATGGGGGAAATCTTCACAAACATTTGAACATTAGTAAAACATCCAAAGAGTGCCCCATACCACCAGACTTCCCAACTGGACCCAACCAAGACCTGTTGGACTTTAATACCCTAATGGGCCAACACCCAGGATGGTGAAGGCTCTAATTCAGCTCAGATGCTCACTGCTGTGGCACAACTGCAGTGTATCCCTTCTCAAACAACCCCTCATGAAGGTGTGCATGACTGTGTAGTGCTCAGGTCTCCATTTTTCAAAAACACTGGCAATAACCTCTGCAGAGCTACACTGCAGTCCATCTGGTCACTGTAACAGTGCTTTCTTCTGGTCCCCTTCAAACAACTTGGTGATTCTGCCTGAGTTCTGCTCTCCAGTGCTGCAGCCCACACTAGCATTCAAGAGGCCGGTCCTTCACTGCATCTCTCTCCCTTAATTGTGGAATCAGGCCGTCTCCATGGGTTGCCTCAGTATCAGTTTCTCTCCCACTGACCTGCCCATCTGGTGATCACTGCCTGCACCGTGGAACGCTTCCTCCTCAAGGTACCACAGAAATCAGTCTTCAAGTTACTCACCCCCCAAAACCATTGAGGAGCAGTGTTGAAAATCTACTCCTTGAATGTGTAACAGGGATGAGCGTACCCACTTTATATCAGACTGCCATTTGGAAACAGTGGCAGGTACTGAACAGAATAAAATTGAAAAAATGAAGAAAAAAATGGGAAAGAATGGCTTTTGGAGTTTGATTGGGCAAAATTACCTGCAAACATAAGTAAACTAGAGCCATTGGGTCCACAGAAGCACAGTAAACTTTGATTATGTTTAGGATCCTAGTGAAAATAGGAGTCCAGAGGGGTGTGGCTAGTGCTCAGAAAAGATGGTCATGTGAAGTGTAAGCTCCCTTAGCCCAGACCTCTGTCAACAGACATCTGTAATTTGCTCATGTAACTTTTCCACATCTATATCTGCTGCTAGTGTCTGACCCTCTCCTCTCATCCACTGCTCTTATCTTGTTAACTGGACATATCTTCATGGTGGTAGTCATCAGTCCTCCCTCACCCAGCTTGCGGTCAGCCTCCCACCCAGCAACCTCCTGAGCATTGCTGCATTCCTCCCAGTGGACCACACCAAGGCAATGTTTGGCCAACTCCTGCAGGAATTAAAAGACATGAAGCTGGTTACCACTCAACACTCCCAGGCAGTAACCCAGCTGGATACTCAAGTGACAGTCACAGAAATAAGAAGTGGCAAAAACAGTAGGGCTTTGCCATGACATGCAGGCCCATCTCCATGAGTAGGAGAGGAAAATCCAGGCCCTGCAGGAAAAGGTGTGAGATCTTGAAAACGGGGGTGGATGGAACAACTTGAGGTTTGTTAACTTCTGAAAGACTTAATTGAGTTTCTGTGTCATTTTCTGCCATCAGTCCTGAAGCTCTGGGAACTGTAGAATCAAGACTGAAAGAGAAGATCTGTCCCTCTCCCCACCATCAAAACAGCGCAAGACACCACAGCCTATATTAACCTGATTGCTTAGGTTTCAAGTTAAGGAAGACATTCTCTGTAGGTCTTGATAACCTGGCAGAATGGACTGACAGAGGCACAAAATAATGGTTTTCCCCAATTATTCTGGGGGTCTTACAGCTAAGAGGAGAGCCTACATGGAGGCTTGACAAGACCTCCACATAGCGGGTGTCCCATTTACTTTCAGGTACCCAGTGTTGCTTCACCACACACATAGAGTGGTGTGCCCCTGACCTTCAGTTTTCCAGACGTTGTTATGGACTACATAAGGAAGAACTGGCCTGCTGCTCTGCTCTTTCAGCCCTCTCACCCTGTCTCCTCACTGGTAGGACCCTTACATCCAGTCCCGATGGTTACTGCACCATTACCTGCTGCAGTTATAGAGGAGACTCCCCAGCAGAGTCAGCACAAGGGTGACACCTGGTACCAGCTACCAAAAGCAAAATGGTGCAACCATACCCATGAAAGAAAAAAGACTATTACCAGCAACATCTCTAGCCTCATAGCCATAGCCAGAGTGAGGATTTGTGGGAGGATGAGAAAGGGATGTGGAACCTACTGCAGCAAAACTGCTATGCATCTCTGAGAACAGTTTCACCGCATCCAGAGACAATGACCAACCCCAACCCATCACAGTAATCCCTGGCTTCCTCCCATGGGCAACTACTGATTCCCAGCTTGGAGACTGCACAACCACCTACCTCATAAGCATCTATAGCGTCTTCCTTCCCGACCACCCGCTCCTCATGGATGGATGAGAGCAGACTGACTGAGGCTTCATGGACTAGGCACAGTGCTGTATCAGCCTCACCATGATGTTTTCAAACTCTAAGAACAATGTCTCTTTTCCTTTTTATCCATCTGTCTACTTGAGTAATGGGGTGGGGATGTTGTGGGAGGGAACTATGGTGGTAGTGCAGGAACAGTAACTAATAAGCCTCAGGACTGTTAGACAATGTGCTTCCTGTCCCCCCCCCACCCTGGTTTTCCCTATCCTCCCCCTTCCTCCATAGTTCTGTGACTGCTTACCCATGGATCTGCATGATCCAAAACAGGGCCTGTGTTTTTGGGCTGCACAAGATCTGCAACCATCATGGTTTGGGTCTGGTATTGGACTATAGGCTTTTGTCTCTCACAGGAAAGTAGTGACCCCCAGCATATGGACAGGCTAATATCCTTTTCACAGAATATATGAAATGGACTCAATTGATCTTTTCTTCTTTTCTCTAACAGGGTCTGCTCTAATTGTATTGCATAATAGTAATCAAGAATATGACAGGATGTGCCATAGGGTGGTCCCAAGAACACCCTCTGAAACAATAGTTTCATCCCAGGAACCCTACTGTCGTATCATCAAGGGGGAGAGAGAGAGAGATAGGTTCCACTCACTCCTGAGGGCAATGCTACAATAGCTCTGTGGCTCTGTGACCCTCCAATGTGAATGCCCTTGTGCTAGTTCTTCACCTCACCTCATTCTGTTGTACCCCCCTTCCCAGCATACTTCCTGCCTGTCATGCACCAAAGCCACAATTTGCACTAATTGCCTCAATGGTGCCTGGATGGTTCCTCTCTGCTGTCAGTTCTCTCTGAAATGAAAGCCTGTGAGAAAGAACACTGCTTCTATGACCAGAAGATAAGTATCCCTCTAAAGCTCTCAACTCCCCACCCCCTCGCTGGCAGACCCCACAGTAGGGAGCCCCTGCAGTGGTTTGTGGGATTCTAACCCGAGTACCTGGGATGCAGTGTGTTAGTGAAACTGCCAGAGGTCAGTGTGGCAATTGCTCCACCTGGTAGAAGAGGAGGGAAGGGTGCGATGTGTTCCAAGGTGTACCTAGATAAAACTGCCCAGTCACAGCTGCTCCTGCCTAAAGAGCATTGTGGCTTGATCACTCCTGCTTGAGGAGCACTGTGACTTGATCCCTCAGACTCACAACAGGCCTACTCTGTATCATAGCTTTAAAGGGACCTTGGCACCATGCAGCCTTATAGATGGTGTAACACAGTACAATAACCTCCCACCTCCCTCTTCTTTCTCTGCCTTTTCCCTACTGTATACACTCCTTTTTCCAGCTGGTTCTCTCCAACTCAGCCTTTCTCAGAGCACAGCTCTTACAGTTCCCCACAACATACTCCTGCTATACATCCATGGGGGCCTAACATGTGGGCAGTTATGGTGCTGGAAGGGGTTTCCTGCTAGGCTATTCTGCACCTCCAGGAAGGGCTTAAGTAAAATGTCCTGCCCTGTGCAAGAACAGTGAGGTGTGAGTTACATTTTCAATTTATTTGTTATAGGTTCTGGGAGGATGGGGATTTCCACCAGATATCTGTTTCTGTCTGACAATAGTAACAAATCAAGTTTGTTATCCAAACTTTTTAAGCTGCAATCCCAGCTGAACCC
This sequence comes from Neoceratodus forsteri, assembly GCA_016271365.2. Classification (NCBI taxonomy): domain Eukaryota; kingdom Metazoa; phylum Chordata; order Ceratodontiformes; family Ceratodontidae; genus Neoceratodus; species Neoceratodus forsteri. The sequence goes on along the minus strand of CM028133.1, from coordinate 587,583,430 downwards.
CATTAATGCCCTCTAAACATCTCAGGACAGCTTTGGGAAGTTTGTTTAAGCCCAACTCATGCTCCAAAGGCCTCCTAAAATGTATATTTGCTTTAGAATAGTTATGTTTAGTTTTGTTGTTCTTTACATGGATTATACAGCTAATTCATATTGAGTTAGTTCTTGGTGTCTCATCCATAGATCGCAGTCAAGGCAGGCAGGAGTCCCACACAATGGCGGTGCAAGTGGTGACTATATGGTTGGAAGATCAGGTCCTCTCTGACACATAGCAATTCCTAAACCCTAGAGTAAGGGACTACACCTGCTATTCAGTAGTGCACTGATCATACAGTCACCTTGAGCTATGTTTGACCTCCCAACTCTTAACATTCATGGTGGGTGCATTCATCATTACCCCCTCATTATCTCTGATCATGTTTTGGTCCAGCTGGATCTACTCCTAGACTGAACCACCAACCATTCTGCCGGCTATAGATTGGACCCCCCTACTGCTGCAGGACCCCTATTTCCAAACATGGCTGCACAAAGAAACGGGAGAGTACTTCCACATAAATGACACTGGGAACACAACAGTGGCACTCTGTGGGAGGCTTTTAAAGCCACAGTCTGAGGCCAAATTATTTGCTATGCCTCATAATGACATACAGAGTGAAAACAGGAGCTGGCAAACTCAGAGTTGCAACTCAGGAGGAGAGGTTTAAAGCAGATCCCAAGGCTGATGCCCATTCTCAGTTGCACAAAGAGATCTTACAGCTCTGCATTATAATGAATGCCCACATGGCCGGCAAGGCCAAACTAGCAGTACTTCACCTCTGGCATCATTACTTAGATGTTGAGGAGAAATGTGGGAGGCTCTTCTCATACAGTACAAGTTCAAGAAGCAAAAAGCCAAAAGGCACATTGCTGCTCTGGGGAACTCACAGGGTGTACTACAATTCCCTGCTCTACCAATCAAGGGCCACCTTAGGAGCTGCTCCCACAAAGTCCATTGTAGCAGACAAACAGTTGCTCAAGCTTACCAGTGCACTGACAGATGCACTGGATGCCTTCATAACTGCACCAGAGATATCTGCAGCTCGACCCACCTCAAACCCTGTAAGGCCCCAGGTGGAGACAGCCTCCCAACTGAATGTTTTCTCTCACCCATCCTCTACCCCATACTCCAAAGGTTTTATCAGGAAATGGGATCCATGGGTACTCCCCCCAAGATTGCCTCTGACACCATCACAGTCTTACAGATGTGATCAAACCAGCCAGTTACTAGCTGATCTCCCTTATCATAGTAGATAACAAAATTTATGCAAACACTGCACCCAATCATCTGTAGTCCTTTCTCCCCCATTTACTCAAACCTTCTCAGGTGCAGTTTAAATGAGCTAGGCTGAGCTCAGACAATATTTGAACCCTCTTGAACTTGATCCAAGTGGTGGCCCCTATTCCCCATGCTGCAGTCACTATCAACTTTGGGAGCCTACCCCAGTGTGCCCAAATGTATGTTTCCTTTTAATTTCCTGTAAATAAGTAAAACCTTCCCCGACACATTTTTTTTACCTGTAAAAAAGAAAATGGTCCCTCATCGTCTCCCCAGTCTGCCTTCCCCATCCCCACCCTTCTACTGAGTACCCGCCTCCCCACACTCCCCCCTTACCCCATAATTACCTCTGGAGGTTGATGCTGTCATCTTCTCTGAACTGGAACACATCTACACTCATCAAACCAGAACCGCAACTGAAGCGTCAAAGGTAAGCATGCTATAACGGCATTAAATGGGGTTTTCAACTTAAGTTGATAAATCAGCAATTTTTTGGAATTTTGGCCCTAAATTTTCAACATGGGTGTCTTGGTACCCCACCTCATGAACAGTGTCACTGTCATTTCATTACTCGGTCTCAAAAGGTGACTTTGCAGTCACTGCGTGGAATCACCTTTCAAGACCACTTAATGAAACAACACTGCCACTGTTCATGAGGTGGGGTCCCAAAAAGCCCATGTTGCAAATTTGGAGAAAAAATTCCAAAACATGACTGCATTACGAGCGTGCATTGTACAGTTTCTAGGCATGCTCCTAGCTTTGCCAGTTTTTAATATTTTCACTCCACATTTTCAGAATTGCCATGTTTGCACACCTCGTTTTTAGCAACACAGCTGTCATTTTTCACATCCTGCCCAAAATGTCAATCAATCAATCAATCAATTTATTGGAGAGCAAAACTGAGAGAAAATCTCTCATTTACAATTGCGTCCATCAGTACAAAACATAAAAGAACACACATACATACAGACACAAATACAAAGACATATTCAATTATATAGATTCACAAAATTATGCAGATATGAGTCACTTAAAAGCATCAACATTTGTATATCATAAATCTAACAAGCAATATTTTAAAGTGTGAAAATGTAATAATAATTGTCAGTTTCAATTTTCTTTGGATAGATAACCAGGTCATTGGAACTGCAACTACTAACCTATAGCTGCCAAATATAGTTTTAAATCTTGGTGTGAAATATTGAGGTTAATCAGTAGATCTAAGAGAATATCTATTATGTTCTTTAATAATAACTGATCCCAACAAATATGGGGGTAATTTACTCAAAACAAATTTATATACATAAAGCATCCAGTGAATTTGTCTACGAACTGATAAGGATTGACAATCTGATTCAAAGTAAAGATTACAGTGATGGGTACGCCAAGGAAAACCAGTGATGAATCTTAATGCGCTATGATAAAGAGGATCCAAGACTTTTAAGACTGCATCAGTCGTTCTCATATAGATACAGTCACCATAATCAGTTTGTGATATGAATAAGGAATTAACTAATTGTTTACAAATTTTAAAGCTAAAGCATGATTTATTCCTATAAAAAAGACAATAGTTTCTTAAGTTTATTAGAAAGCATATGAATATATAATTCAAATTTCATCTACTCATCTAGCATAATACCTAAATATTTATACTAAAAAGCTAGTCCTATCCAGAGTTTTAACATTTAAAGTTGTAGTAGTTTGATGATCTACCTTCGATTTCCCTGAAAATTGGGCCCATTGAGTTTTATTTACATTTAACAATATACATGAATTAATTAAAGTTTGCTAAATAATGTCAAAATCTTTTTGTAGCATGCAAATGGCATCTAGGGGATCCCTTCTGAGACAATACAAAACGGTGTCATCAGCATACAAAAGTATATTAGTGTCTGCTGATACACCTTCAGCCAAATCATTTATATAAATGAGAAACAACAGGGGTCTAAGTACTGATCCTTGGGGTACCCCCTTGTCAATCATATTTAGGTCAGAACAGCAATCCCCCACCTTAACACATTGCAACCGTGAAGACAAGTAAGCAGAAAACCAAAATAAAGTACCCATACCTGAAATCTTTAACTTATTCAATAACAGATTGTGAGCAACAGAATCAAACGCCTTTGACAAATCCAAAAAAATAGCAGGAACTAACAACCCTTATCAAAGGCAGTACTATACATATATATATATATATATATATATATATATATATATATATATATATATCATCTACTACCTTTGATACTGCATAAATAGTATTGTGACCTTTATGAAAACAGGTTTGGTTATTTATCAATATTCCATTTTTGTCTAAGAATTTAACAAGCTGCCCATATACTAACTTTTCCAGGACTTTAGTAATAGGTGTCAAAATAGATATAGGTCTATAACAACCTGCGTCAGACTCATCACCCCCTTTAAATATCGGAATTACACAAGCTGTTTTCCAATCATCAGGGATTTCATTAGTACTTAAAGATAAGTTAAACATATAAGCTATATACTTAGCTATAATTGAGGATCCAGTCTTATAGAATATAGGATCAATAGTCTCTAACCCTGCCCCTTTTTTACATTTAACCTATTTAATTCAGTAATAATATCCTGCTCAAACCAAAAGAAAATAAAGGACCTTTTACCTGTGTGCCAAAATTGCTATCTAATTCAACATTAAGTTGATTAGGAAATTTCTTATCAAAAGTACATCCTGTCTCATGGAAGTATTCATTAAAAGCCCTAACTTGAACCATAGGTTCACAGATAAGAACACCTTTATAATGCAAAATGTGTTTTCGCAGCTTTGGCACAAAATGGCATGGTTACTCTGCGAAATCACCTTTCGGGACAAGTGAACAAAATGACACTGGCACTCTTCATGAGGAGGGTCCCAAAAAGGCCATGCTGAAAATTTGGTGCAACACCTCCAAACAATGGCCAAGTTACACCCGGGCATTCAATAATTTCTATGCACACGTGTAACTTTGGTCACGTGGCAGATCATCACAGCCCTATCGGCTCTAGCTAGAGTTTGTTTTATTTGGTGCAGTTTCTATTATCACAACATTGCCATATTTATTGGCCAGCTTGAAAGTAACATTTGGCAAATTACTTAATTGATCAAGTGCTTCCCTTTCTGCCCATGTCACATTTGGCTTGTTTACCTCTTTGAATGACATTTCTAATGTTTCCCTTCCCATTGGCTCTCAGGCTCTGCTGGTGGATTCACTCAAGTGTCCTTCTCATACTCTGTCTCTTATGTAGATGTGACCTCCCCAGTGGATCCAGTTTTATTTTCAATCAGCAATTTTAAGAAGTCCATGTCCCTTCTGTAAGAATCACTCAAATCATCATTAATTAAGCCCATATTGTCTGTAGCACTGTTTTCTTTCTTTGCAAAGGAGTACTGAAGTTGGACATTTCTAAAAAATTTAAATAAATCAATATTCCCATCCACTTATTTTCAGTGTTGGAACAAAGGACAGGCCTTTATTGAGTACTGCATTCTGTGAATTAGAGTCACTGATGAGAGATTTACAATCATATTCCCTGTCGCTTGTTCCCCTCTGAACTCCTCAGCTTGCTTATTCTTGGCTCCTTTGCTCCTTCCCCTCCTTGCCCTCCTTTTACTCATTTTTGCTGTTGTCCATTCTTTCACTTGCCCTTGCCTACTTGGTTCTCTTTGCTTAAAAGAATTTGCTCTGTAGTTGGTTCGACTGACTCTTCCTGTTTGCTGGTGTCTGACTCACTTTCCGCTACTGCCTCTTTCTTATTATTAATCCTGGCAACATTTGATTTCCCTCTCCTATGGGAATATGATCAACTGCAGTTAGTTGAATGATTAGACGTAGTAGTTGGCCACCTCAAAAAAAATCACCTTTTAAATCATCATTTTGCTCACTGATTGAGAGCCTTTCCAATCTCAGAAATGTGTACTTAGGATCCTTCTTTGGTGGATCATTTGTACAAAGTGTCTGCATACTCCCCAGCAGGTGTAGCATTCTCACTCTCCTCTAATCAAGTGTGTCCATCAATATTAAACAAAACAGTTCATCACCTGTGTTACTTGTCGCAACTGCTTCTTCAATACTCATTCTTTTAAAAACACTTGAGAGAAAGCTTCTCAAAAACTCAGAAAAGACAATTATTGCCTGGCCCAGTGGCGCTGAGGGTTGAGGCACTGGACACCACACCTCGCACCACACCGGCGACCCGAGTTTGACAGCGGACCCGGGCCACCGGGGGTTGGCAAGGGAGAGGGAGGATCAAGCTTCCAATGACTGCTCTCTTCTCTATGGGGTGGGTAGCTGGGCTTGCATCACTCTGTAGTGGCATCTGGCAGAGGCCAGCCACATTACAGCAGCATGCAAGAAAAATAGGGAGGAGAGTGTGGCAGGTGTCAGCACTACGTGCTCAGATGCCATTGCACCACTGGCTCTCCACAAGGGAGAAAAATGGGTGGAAAATGTGGAGGGCAATCTTCACAGCTGAAGGTCACGCCGTTGCACCCCAGAAGTGACCTGAGAGAGGCACGTATCCAATGGGTGCGAGAGCGACAATGGCCGGCCCATTGGGGGTACGGGTTCATGTGGCCCATGCACATCAGATCAGAAGGTGGCAGATTGGATTTTTAGATTGAACTGCCTTAAACCCCCAGGCCACAGTGTGGAGCACAACAATAAATGGTTCCTATAGGCAGTTTATCCCCATATGCAAAGTTTGGCAAACTATGATATGGTCCAGATCTTTCTTTGATCCCTGGTTAAATATCACTATGGGACCCTCACATATGTAGTACTGTGTAACCTTAATTAACAATGAAATGTTAAGTTGTAATAATTCTGTGTGGTGTTTGCTGCCTGTTGATTTATTGTTGTATTTTTTTGGTTTCTGAGGTATCTGGTAATGAAGCAACTTGAACCCAGTGACTGTTGAATCTGTGCATGTATTAAGCAGACAACTAGAGGTGTCATTTGGAAAATGAGTTCGCTATTACATTGAAAACTATTTGGGGGGATTATATGGGCAGACTGAGTGGGATAGGAGGTCCTTATCTGCCGACAAATTCTATGAATCTATGACTCCTCCGACTATGCAAGATTCTTCCTCAGTGGAATTCCAAAGAAGAAAGAATGACTTTTGCATTAGTTGACTTTTCAGTTTGCATCCATCAGTGATTACATATAGTGGCTGTCTGCACATTACAACATTAATTATATTGTTAAGTTTATTAATAATAATCATCACCTTTATGCATCTTTCAAAAAGCCAAGGCACCTAACAAAGTTTAAAATAACACATCAAATGTCCCAACATCATAAATAATATAAAACAACTCATACAATTAAAATAAATGATTCACCAAATGCTTGGTGCCACAGACATGTTTTTAGAGCTTGTTTAAATCCCTCCACAGTCGTGCACTCCCGTAATTGATGGGGTAGAGAATTCCAAAGGGTTGGGGCCACATGCATAAATGCCCAGGCCCCAGAAGATTTCAAACATACCCTTGGAATCTCTAGCAACCCCTCGATGGCTGAGCGGAGCAATCGCCTAGGGCAGTAAGGAACCGTTCAAGTAGTCTGGGCCTAGTCCGTGAAGGGCTTTAAAAGTCAGACAACTGACTTTAAAGGTGATCCATCACTGTACAGGCAGCCAGTGCAGTCCGTGTAGCACCGGTGAAATATGACATGATCGGGACGTTCCCATCAAAGTCTGGGCTACTGAGTTCTGCACTATCTGCAAGTGATGGATTTCCACCCCAGGTAGCCCTAGGTAAAGGGAGTTGCAATAATCCAGGCACGAGGACACAAAGGCATGGACCAGCAAAGGAAGATTGCCGGATGGAACAAGATGCTTAATCCTAGAGATATTCCTCAGATGGTAAAAAGAGGACTTCATGACAGCTGACACCTGCTAACGCAGAGCCAGCTCTTTGTCAAAAATTACTCCCAGGTTTCACACCTGTTCAGAGGTCTGGAGTGATAGGCCCCCAAGGAAAAGCCCTGAAGGAGAACCTGCCCCTGGCCTCCCTATCTGGTGCACCGGGTCCTCAACTAGCACCTCAGTCTTTTCCGAGTTCAACTTCAGCCAACTCGAATCCATCCAATCCTGGATTTCTACGAGGCAGGTGTTAAAGACTGAGAGATCTCCATCCTGGTTAGGTGCAAAAGAAAGGTAGAGCTGGGTATCATCAGCATAGCAGTGAAATCTCAGCCCATACCTTCTTGCAATGTCTTCGAGGTGCAGCATGTACACTGTGAACAACTTGGGGGACAACACTGAGCCCTGAGGAATCCCACAAGACAGAGGAACTGGGTCCGAGGAATAAAGCCCTGACACCACTCTCTGAGTTCTTCCAGTGAGGAAAGATGTAAACCACCTGAGGACTGCACCCAACAGTCTACAGATGAACCTCAGGTGACCGAGTAGGACCCCATGGTCCACAGTGGCAAATGCTGATGAGAGATCGAGAAGAACCAAGATGGAACAGTTCTTCCAGTCTCTAGCCATCAGGAGATCACTGAGCACCCGAACCAGCACTGTCTCAGTACTATGCCTCTTATGAAAACTGGACTGGAGGGGTTCATAAATGTCATGGATGGTCAAATGGTTCTCCAGCTGTACGGCCACTGCTTTCTCAATCACCTTCCTTAAAAAGGTAAGGTTTGAGATTGGTCTTTAGTTGGCATGGCAGTCAGGGTCCAAAGAAGCTTTCTTCAAGAGGGGTGTTACCACCACCTCCTTCAAGGAGCTGAGAGTTGGGAAACTCACCTCTTTCCAAGAAGCACCAGACTATTTGTGCTAGGACTGGACTGATGGAATCAATACAACCCGAGATCACGGAAGTTGATCCTGGATCCAAATTACAGCATCCACATGACATCCATGAACTCCGATCAGTCGAAGTTACTCCAGGAAAGCTGAGAGGCAGTGGTCTTGCACCGATCCAAAGCAGTGCCCCTGTCAGCCACCTTGGTCACAAAGAATCAAACAAGTTCATTACACTCTACTTGTGAAAAGACTTTTCAAACTTGTAGACAGACTGGGTTGCACAGTCTGCCCACAGTTTGAAAAAGCTGAGCTGGTCAGTTCTGAGCAGCCGCAATCTCCCTGGACAAGAACTCTGCCTTCTTAGGGGTGGTTGCGGATTGATAGGCTTGATAATGGTCCATCAATCTAAGGTGGTCGGTATCAAGGGCGGACTTCCACCAGCGACGCTCTAACCTTCATCCAAGTCGCAGCATCTCCCTCAAAGTCCCGTCAAACCATGGGGACTGAGGGTGAAGAGAGAGAGAGGAACACGAACAGGAGCAATGATATCCAGGGCCACCAAAATGACCGTGTTATAGGCCATCATGAGGGCCTCTGGGTCACTGTTTGCTAGGGTTCACTAGCGGCTTCTTGGAAGAACTGAGGTTTGTAAATAGCACCTGAGTCTAGTTTCAGTATCTTTAATATGTCAGGATTCAGACTGTGCTTGTACAGTAGTTTTTAACTGATTGTACATTTTCTAATTTTTCATCTTTAGTATATTCACACATGTTTAAACATTTTTGGTGTTATCCAATTGTTCATTGAGTTTACAGTAACTGTGGTGATTTTCTTGAAATAACTATGTGTCTTTAGGGGTGGTTCTGAAGTTTTGGTAACCATGATAACTCACGTACCATAAACACTGGTGGAATAGATTGTAAGCCATGCCACCTGAGAAAGGACAAGATGTTTGATATGCCAGGGTTAGCTCAGATTGCAGAGGCAGTCTCCCAGTAATACGGTATTGTTATATTTGTACGTATGAGTGGAGCACTTTAAAAATTTCACCAGTTATCTTTGTTGCACTAAAAATAACCAGCATAGTTTTTGCACATTCGTTATCAGCACAAGACATACTGTATGCAACATTGTTACTATTTTTATGGCTTTTATACACTGTGATGAAGGAATCCTGTACTGTTGTATGTGAGTGAATAAAATGTTTTGTTGGCTTTGCATCTGAAGAACGGTGGTGGCAAGCAAACCTTTTTTCCTTGCTTTATGGAATTGAAAACTGGTCAGTGCTAACTCACTTTTACTGGGTTTTAAGCACATATTGTGCGGGGAACAGTTTTTACTAAGGGAGTTGTGTGACTTTGTCAGAGCATTAGCCGGCCCCATTCCCCTGTATTACCCCAAATTAAACATACCATTTTTAATAATTCAGCTTGCAGATTTAATGTTTTGTGGATGTACCCATATGGGAATTCAGCCTCTGATAACACTATTGCATAGCTTTGCAGATGCATCAGGCCTATGTATTAAGGTTCTGGCTCTTATCTGCCACTGCAGGCAATAGCCTTACCAGTTATTTGGACTACAATGGGCAACAGACAACTTCACCTACTTTGGCACACAGATCACACCACACCTGGGAAAAGTATGCGAAAGTAACTTCACAGTGCTGCTGGCTGACCTCAAAATGAAAGTAGTGTGCTGGAAGCCACTACAGCTTTCTATGATGGGAAAAAATGGAGGTGCTTAAAATAGTCAAAGCACTGAAGTTACTCGACCTCATCTCCCATATTCCCCTCACACATCCCACAGAACTGGTTTGATTGAATGAATAGGTTTATGGGAACCTTCTTACGGGAGGGCAAAGAGCCTCAGTACAGCCACTAGAAATTACATATGCACTGGCAGAAAGGTAACTGGGACCTCCCCTTGTTCCAGGGATATCACTGGGCCTTCAGAGCAGCACAAACAATTAGATGGTTTGCAGATCCCTCTTTAGTACCCTAACACTGTAGGCATATTGAGGCTGAAGTACTCAAAGGGAGCCTCTCCATGTTATGCCTTTTCCAGAAGATCATGGGAGGCACAGTTCAATACCCTATTATCCACAACTTGGTGTACATATCTAGGCAACTGGAAAAGTGGCTGCATCAGCCTTGTCAGCCCAGAACTGACTCTGTTGTGGAATAACCCTTCAATTCAGGCAGAGGGCAAGCCATTCTCTTGGCCCTAATCGTAAGCCACAGGAACAAACACAGTGCATGACTTGCTTCTCACCCAAAGCAGGGTACTGGACTCTTTTCAAGGTCTGCAGCAGAGATCTGAGCTGCAGAAAGCACAATTCTGGTTATATCTACTGGTCAGTAGTACGCTGATGCCTGCACAGATAACTCTCACAGATGAGTCACCCCATTAGAGGACCAGCCAGTACTGTTCTAGCTCTCACAACAAAAAGGGAGGGCTAGATTGATTTATTCACTCATCAGGGACCATATCCCTGACCAAACCTCCCAGGCCATGACCTCATGGGTAGCAGCTATTGCACACTCAATTTCAGAAGAGGAATGGAATGATCACTGGAAAGCTGCCCACATCCCTATCAAGGAACACACACAGTAGATTCCTGCAGAACAAAGTGCTACACTGCTGGTACCACACTTCTGAGGCATTACACAAGGCACACCTTATTCCAGACAACAACCGCTGGAGAAGTGGTAATCCCACAAGAGACCTAACACATATTCTTTGGTCTTGCCCAGAGCTAAATCTTAAGCAGAACAGGATCACGCACATTCTAGGCCAGATTCCAAGCTGCTCTGTCCCCAACTCCTTAGCCCTTATGCTGCTCAGCTCCCATCAAGAGACCTGTGTCTTATCCAAGACTCAAAGATATTAGTTAGTGGCGGCCTGTATCAAAGCAAAACAACTCCTCCTAAGGAGATGGCATACCACTGACATTTCTACCATCAAAGAGAACATGGTAAGTCTGACCCAGCATGCCATTTTTGAAAGACCTTCTCACCTAGCATCACGCTCCATGCAGAGTTACTGGAAGTCTTGGGCCCATTTCTGCAGCTACCTAAACTCACAACCACTAGATCTGAGGATGGCGTCACCCCCTCCCTGAGGACAGGGGTGGGCTAAATCCCCTCTTTTCTCTGTTGCACCTGACCATCACAGTGAACTGTTCAGTGAAGACTCCATCACTAGTTATGATACTATATCTCATTACTGCAGCACGTATGGAAGATTTTCATACGTTGATGTCAGTTTCTTAGGATATTTAAGGGATATTAAAGTGGAGCTCTACAGGGTTATCAGGAGGCCCCCCCATCCAAGGATGACCTGGGTGTGTATGTGCAGAAGTTCATGGTCTAAACCTATCTAACAACACACATGAACTATGTATAAAGAACAAATATTTTGTAATGATGTCCTTTATCTCAGTGTATTGATACTTTTCATGTCTCCAGTGTTGGTAATGTAATGTCACTGCTCTAGGTGTATACCAGTTTTGAGGTATGTATTTTGTGTTGGAAAATCTTAATAAAAAGTTTAACTATAAAAATAAATGAACAAATTGTCCATACTGGTATTGTAACTGCTGCAACCAATGTAATATCTCGAAAATGTTGGAATTAATGTAATGTACTTAAACACAAGACAACTTTGAAAATAGGACTGCGGTTGTCCTAGCAGTTTTTATCCTGTCAAAAAATAAAGATTTTTACTACTACTACTACTATGCAAATTAGCCTACCAAACAACAGTGAGTACAAATGGAGTTTGTGCTTGCTAGTACACTGGTAAGTGACAACCATGGAGGCCTGAGCATAGCATAGTATCAGAGGCATGGTGCTACTGTATGTCATGCACTGACACCCTTGACACTGGTACTGTCACTGCAGTCATCCCCCCACTCAATGAGCCCACAGCTATTTGCCCATGACTGAGCCAAAGGAACATTCCTAGCATTCAGCAATACTTCATGGTGATTACATGACCCCTGCCAATGCACCCTGTACCTCAGACCCTTATCTTTCCCCAACATCCAATGGAATCCCCTACCTTGCACTATCCCACTAGATCATATTTAACCTCTACTTCCACAATAATCTCCATCCCCCACCCATTCCACAGTAGGCCCAGTTCTTTGAGGCACACAGGGATTTCTCAGGCATGACTGTCTCTCACTGGTATTGCAACCACTTAGCAGAAGACCCATGTCACTGGGAATAGACACCATGATGTTTTACTTCTTAAATGTAATAAATATTCTATTAACTCAACTGTGGCATGAAGGGGAAGCATTATGTTAATAATTAATGACACTATGCACTTGACAACTCAGTAAAAACTTTGAGAAGCACCACTGTTATACACCGTTCAACATACATTACCATATAGTTTCTTTATGGACACATACAGTAAATCAGCAACATTATGCATATCCCCCACCAGCCATCATTTCCAGCCACTGAAGAGTAGCGGAAACTGCTCGCCTCATCCCACAAACAAGATTTCGCCCACAGCAGGCTGAGAAGCCCTGGACTGCCAGCAACCTTAGCCTGCACCTCGGTATTGGTTCCCCTGCTGGTCAACCTCTCCGGCCACTGAAGAGTAACGGAACCCACCCACCTCATCCCACAAGCAAGATTTCACCCACAGAGGGCTGAGAGGCCCTGGACTGCCAGCAACCTGTGCCCGCACCTCGGCGCTGGTTCCCCCACTGGCCGACATCTCCGGCCACTGAAAAGTAGCAGAGCCCACCCGCCTCATCCCACAAGCAAGGTTCAGAGCCTGAGCGGCACTGAAAGCCTCTGATATGATTGGTTGAATGTGTCAGACTGTCAGATCTCATTGGCCCAGTCTGTGCTTCATTGATGGACTTCTAACCTGTGAGTGAGACACAGCCGGTGTCTCCTCACTGCACGGCGGAGTTTACTGACACTGGGATATTTTGTTTTAAATTAATTCTGATTCCATTACCCCCGCCCTCAGGATAACTGACGCAGGGAACTGGAGTGTTTTAATTTGTTGTACCATATTTTAATTTCTGCCTCTGCCAGGCTAAGCCTGGGGAAATTATTTTCTGCATTTATTTTCCTGGTCTCAGGCTAACTAGGGAATTTAATTCTCTAGTTAAACTTTCCTGCTCACAGGCTAAGCTGCCACAGGGAAATTCCTGTACTGCACTGTTGTTGCTAAAGGGGTTTCTTAATGTCTACTGTAAACTCGTTGAGTCAGAGAATCTGATTTTTATTTGTCTTGCTGAATTTAATTCCTGCTGCTGCCAGGCTAAGCCAGGGGAAGGTATTTTTCTGCATTTGATTTATTTCCTGCTCACAGGCTACCTAGGGGATATTAACTTCTGTAGTTGAATTTTTCCTGCTCTCGGGCTAAGCAGCAAAAGGGAATTCTAGTACCAAACTGTTATTTCCAGTGGGGGTTCTTGATGTTTCACAGTGAAATCCCTGTTTGTGACTCCCTCCACCTGCTCACTTAGTTGCTTCACCAGTCCCTCCCTTGACCTTTTTCTGCACTGATTTTGGACTTGGCACCATTCACCTCAGACGGCTAATCCCCATATCCCCCCCCCCATCCTCCTAATCAGACTAATCATCGCACCTCCACCCCCAAGTCCTAGCTCCTTTGTTTTCCCAGTAACTCCCATAACCTAAACTCTCCCTCTCCCTCCCCTCTCTCTACAGATTTCATTCACAGTGGGCTGAGAAGCCCTGGACTGCCAGCAACTGCGCTCACACCTCTGCACTGGTTTCCCCACTGGCTGACCTCTCCGGCCACTGAAGAGTAGTGGAACCTACCCGCCTCATCCAACAAGCAAGGTACGGAGCCTGAGAGGCACTGAAAGCTGCTGATACAATTGGTCAAATGCGCCAGACTGTCGGACCTCATTGGCCGAGTCTGTGTTTCATTGATGGACTTCTAACCTGTGAGTGAGACACAGCCGGTGTCTCCTCGCTGCATGGAGGAGTTTTCTGATGCTGGTATATTTTGTCCCTCCCTCCCACCCACCCCAACCCTGGCTGTTATTAAATAGATGATAGCCCGACCCACTAATCCCTCTTACTACTCTGCACCAGTCACATCTGGGCAGCCTATGTTAGTGCTACAAACAGGCTAAAAAAATGCAGTAAACAGCTTAATGCTCCAAAGCACTGTATTTTTTACCCTGCAGTTGAGCCCCTGAGTGTCAGTAACTAACCCACCATTATGGGACTCTTTCTCCTCCTGTTGCTTCTGGCCCCATTGGTAGGCAAACACTTAACCCAACAAGGACCTGACCAGGAACCTTCCACAATTTTATTGGTTCAGGGACAGGAGTGGCCTCTTAAAATAGGAATGGCGACACAAAGCAAGGGGCTGCATAACTCCCCTCACGCCCCACCTCCGCACCTGAAGGTAAAAGTCTATTCCTACATCACAGCAGCATTACTAGGTAGCCAACTTGTCCACTCTAGCCCTGCTACCCTAAAACACCAAGGGTCAAAGCATCAAAAAGCCAGAAGGATACGCTGGGTGCACCTTAGCAGCACGCTTATACTCTTCTTTCTGCTGCTATCTGGTAATGTCCACCCCAACCCTGGGCCACCTCACCACAATATACACCAAGGAAAAGTGCATCCCACTTCTGGGACCTCCCCCTGCAGTCCAAGAAAAAAGGATCAATGAGAATTATCTCACTTAATATAAACAGCCTCCTCCCTAAGCTCACACAGATCCAAGCCTGGGTGGAACAGCTAAAACCGGATATCATTGCCTTCCTTGAGACCTGGAGCTCCCCTAAAAGTGTGGATGCCTCCATATCAGTTGAAGGTTACAACTCTTTCTGCCAAGACAGGCTCTCCAAACAGGGGGGGGAGGCTGCCTAGTCTATGTCCACAACAACATCAAAGCACAGTTGCTGGACTGCAGTCTGCACACAAGTGAGGCTCAGATCCTCAACCTTAAACTCACCATTGGGCAGTAAAACAAAGTGCTACTGCTCACAACAGTCTACATACCCCCAGTAAAACAGGCAGCTGCTCTCAAACTCTTTGAAGAGAATCAGCAGCAGCTGGGGAAAAGTGGGAGCATGTAGTTGTTGGAGATTTCAACATTAACTGGCACTTAAAAAAGGAAACCACAGCCAGAGACCTGATATCTGGCCTTTACCGTACCCAGATGGTCACTCTTCCCATAATATCTTGGTTCTGCCTGACAGCGTAAGCGACTACTCACCTGCCATGCACACTTGGACAAACAGATTAACAAAGTGCTCCCCGGAAGGTCATGAATAATCATGTGCTGAGACCTGGGCTACTAAATGCCTTTAAACACCACTTGTCCCAGATTGACTGGTCCCCACTGGACCAAGCAACTGATGGCAACCTCGCCCTTGAGTTCTTCCGCAACTCTTTCACCCGGGCATGCGACATTTTCGCCCCACCTAAAACCAAAAAAGTCAAAGAAACCCACACTCCATGGCTCAGTACCCCACTCCTTGAACAAATGCATGCAAGAGACAACCTTTGGCATAAGGCTAAGGCCACAGGGAAGATGCAGGATGTATTTGCATACAAAGCAGCCAGAAACTCCTGTACTAGGCTCATACGCATTGCTAAAGCAAGCTATTTCAAGGATCTCCTCAATAAAAGCTAGGGGTCCTCAAAGGGGATATGGAACACACTGAAATCCCTAACTGGAAGGGCTCCCAGGGCCCCGCCTGACCTGATTACCACAGCTGCTGGGACCATCCAGGAACCCTAACTGATTGCTATTGAGTTTAATTTCACCTTACCAGATCTCTCAGGAGTGCTGCCCAGAGAGCTCCTCAACCCACAAAATGAATAGCAACACAGCACTACCGCACCCTCCTCTGCAAGAGAAGGGATGCCGCCCTTCTATTTCAGGTAAGTTACAAGGTCTGAGACCATCAAGTATGTGAAGCAGGTCCTTGGAAAGACCAGGATGGGGAGTGATCAAATTGATATGAAGCTGATCTCCCTAACTCTAGATGAGTTAACAGCCCCACTTACAAAGGTATTTAATGCCTCACTAAGATTGGGTGTGTTCCCTGATGCATGGAAATCTGCACTGGTCATGCCAGTCTTCAAAACGAGAGATAAAACATGCATCTGCAACTATAGGCCAATCTCAATTCTCCCGCCCCTCTCCAAAGCACTCGAGAGAATAGTCTCTGACCAGCTCACTGACTTCCTCGATAGGCACAAACCACTCTGTAACCAACAGCACAGATTTCATAAAAAACACTCTACCATCACCGCACTGGTGGATTACACTACCCAGCTTTATGCCACCCTTGACCAAGGGATGGCGGTGGAGTCTGTTTTCATTGACCTCACAAAAGCGTTTGACTCAGTAAACCACCAGCTCCTTCTTAACGCCCTGCTCTCAATGGGACTAGCCCCTGAAACAGTCACCTGGTTCCACAGCTACCTATCACAAAGAACTCAATGCGTTAGAATTGGTGACACACTCTCTGACCCAAAGGTTGTGGCCCTTGGAGTACCACAAGGTTCCATCCTTGGCCCACTACTTTTCAGCCTATTCATTAACCACCTCCCCGAAGTCTGCATGACAAACATTATCTTATATCCGGATGATGCCATTATATTGGTCTCAGGTAGGGACCAGACAGCCATCACAAAAGACTTGCTCGATAGCTTCCACAAACTTGAAACCTGGTTTGGTCAAAACAAACTGCTAGTAAACCACAAAAAAAAAAAAAAGCATGCTGTTCACAGTCCCTCAGAACAAAAGGAATTTCAGCCCACTTCAAATACAGAACCTCAAATGCAATACCTTAGAACAAGTCTCTTTTAAATGTCTGGGTGTCTACCTAGATGACACTCTCAATTTCTCCCACCACATTGACCATGTTGCCAAAACTGCTAACATGAAACTGGGACTTCTCCATAGGCACAAGCACTCAAAGACACCTGCTGCCCTCAAAATAGCCACAGGCAGCACAGTCTTGTCATCCATCGACTATGGACTGCCAATATACATAGCAGGGTCAGACACAGTCCTAAACAGGATAAAAACCCTCATTAACAGGGCCTGTCATTTGGCACTTGGGGCTGACCGCTTGACACACACCTGTGTCCTCTACTCTGAGACTGGCTGGCTTACACTGCACCTAAAAGCCCAATACCAAACCTGTCTGCTAGTAAAAAAAAGCCCAACTGGGACTCATGCTGGAGTCGCTATGCAGCCTATTCAAGAGCACAGTGCAAACCAAACAAACCAGAAGCGTGTCAAAGGGTGGACTCCAAGTCCTTTTCAAGCGCACCTCACTGGCCCAGAAATCCATCACCTTTAAGGGTCCTAAATGGTTCAATGAACTACCTGACACTCTGACTGGAGGCACCAAGCTGAACCACTTCAAAAGAGGGCTACGGTCCCACATAGAGTGTGCTACAATCTGTAACTGCACAGACTAAGAGCACTATAAATCCACTTAATTTCCCATCCTTCCTCTGCCTCCCCTCACATTCCACCCTAACCCTTCCTAAAAAATCCACCTACCTCATATCACCCTACCCCTCCTTTTTCCCCAACCCACAACCCCCATTATAGACTATCTCTCAGGCTGCCTGTAGAGGTTGCTTACCCACCCCCCTCTACATTCAGCCCAACAGCTCGTTGCGGTGCTGACATGTTATCCTACTATAGTTAGCCTTTACCCTGCTACCAACGTACAAATGCACTTTGTTTTTTCCTACATCAATGCTAACATAAGTATCATGTTAAGCTATACTGGAAATATGAAGTCTGGAACCTCATGTGACATTGTGTTTGTTTTCATGATGTATACCCAGTGATCACTGCTAATCTGTATTATATAGTTTTGTCTTTGACTTGGAACCTTTGAAAATGAGTCTCTGACTCAAAGGTATCATTCCTAAACTAAATAAATAAAATAAATAAATATTCATTTCAAAACAGGATCACTCTCCATTACTGTTATCTTCTCTGGCTCCCTCTTTCCACCTGGCATAATCCTCTGTTTATATCATTTATTTATTTATTTAGTTTTTGTTGACCGGGTAAGTGCACTAGACAAATCCTGCCTATTTTCAGGCACGACCTGGGGGAAGGGGATACAGATGAATGCCAACTGACCTTGAACCAGATTAAGCTGTTGGTGGTATTATTAGTGAATGAGGGAAATATGTCCAGGACACCGGGGAAATTCCCCTGCTCTTTTCGATAAGTGCCATGGGATCTTTAACATCCACCTGAACTACCACCAGTCCAGGCAGATGGGACCTTGGTTTAATGTCTCATCCGAAAGACATAATCACTCTAGACAGACTGCATCTCTTGGGGTTCTTCACTGAGACCACATCCTGGTTCAGCAATTACCTCACAGGCAGAACCCAGATAATCTGTACAGTGGGGCCACCACCAACACAGTGAGTGTCAAAATTGAGGTTCCTCAAGGATGAATACTAGGACCAGTTCTGTTCTCCCTGTTTGTAAACTCCCTCCCTTAAAAGTACAAGGTTTAGTGCATGCTTCTTCATGAAGATGACCTGATTCTTTTTCACAGTGTCAAGACTTTGACTGAAATATCTGCTACCCTCACAGAGGAGTTTAACTCTGCCCAGAGGTGGGTCCTCTCAAACAGCCTCCTAGTCAATACCAACAAGACTAAGGCTATGCTGTTCAGGTTCAAACCTAGGCTTGCAAAATGCCAGGGGGCTCTAACACCTTGAACATACTGTCACAGAATGGGACCCCTGGAACAAAGAACTGTTTTTAAATACCTAAGCATCACATTTGACCCCCTTCCTGACCTTTTTAGACCGCACTGAACTCAAGGTCAGATGAGTGAATCAGGAACTGGGTGTCTGTTTATGACTAAACAACCACATGACTCCTGACTTGCAGTTGGCCATAGTTTATGGTACACTACTCCCCCTTCTGGACTACTACTCCCTTATTTATACCCAAACATTGTCTTCCAACCTGTCCAGACTCAATACAACTGAAACAGCATCTGCAGGTTGGCTTTGTTGGCCCCTTATTACCCTCATTATTTGCTCTGTATGCTACTATTTGTATTGTTGCATATTGTTACATGTATGTACATATCTGGGTGTAATTATTGATCTTATGTATTTTAATTTTTATTGTAGTGTTGCTACATATCTCAGCCTTCAACATATTTGATAACTAATAGTCATCTATTCTTTCAACCATTTTGTAACCTCCCAAGCTGTTCCTGAAGATAAACATATTTTGTCTGGTGTATTTACCTGGTCAACAAAAACTAAATACAGCAGCACTTGCCCTAAGCTCCACTGCCTCTAGCAACTGCCCACCCAAACAAGCAAGAGCTCTACGTGCCTGAAGCTAGGATACACTATTCATCTAAACTACCTTCTACCATTCTGTACAATCAAACATTAAACTCTAAGTCAAGAATGGCAGCAGCAGCAGTCAAAAGTTTTCTTTCCCCCAGAAAACACCTGTATAATTTTAAAATAATATATATTATTGCATATAAAATACAGTATACCAAACAGGATATGTATGGGTATAATTCCATCTTGGTGTCTTGGTGATATTGATAAGCTTAATTTTCCTGATTCAAAGTACCACACGAAATTCTTAATAAAAATGCAGCTAAATTACTTACAGTTGGTTAAATATTATTTTTATATTAAAAAATAGGTAAGATAAAACAAGATGTGATTGGTCATATGTGGTCACATGGCCAAGCATTATTCCAGCACAACAACACAAGTTAGAAACAATTAACTTTCTAAAACTCATTACTTAGTTTTAAAATAAGTAAACAGAGAAGCCATTCAATAATCACAATATGGCACTCCAGGGTGCAGTATGTTTAAACGTATGATCACATCCTGTCTCATATAGGTAGACACATAACTTTGCTGTGTGCCTAATTTCCCAATGCATACCATTATGTAAGCAATAAGCCACAACAGGGTGTGCATTAAAGGATTTTATAAAATCGGTTGGCAGAACGCCAGTAACCAGTTGGCCGAGTCAGCCAAGGGCCATGGATTAAACCATAGTTCCACAGAGTGACTCAGTCAAGTGGCCTCAGCATTCATTTGTCCTGCACAAAGTGCAGTTGAATGGCTGCCATGATTGCAAGTAGTGGGCCACACGATGGAGCACATCATGCTCTACAGATAGCAGGAGGGCAGGTGCAGGTGTGACTGTGAGGCAGTGTAAGGACTCAGGAGACAATGGAAGCCCAGGGAACTGTTGTGAGGTCCTGGTGTGGAGGTTGTAGAGGCATGTGGCACCCCATTGTACATTTTATCCACTGCTCATTTATTGCAGTATCCCCCGACTGTGTTCCACGTCAAGCTGCTTGACCCAGCATGCAGAGAGTGAGACACCAGAAGTGGACTGCGGGGTAGACAGAGCTCCCACCCAGATTACCACTGCCTCCTCCCCACCCACCCCCACGACACACTGTCCCTTGACTGTGCTCCATTGGCAAGCTGCTTCACCTTGCTTGCAGAGACAGAGACACAAAGGCAGCAGCACACCACATGATACAGAGAGAGAGAAAGAGATCTGAAAGTGAATGTGATTCCCCGTCTCCCCCCCCAATGAGATTCCTTCTGCAGTGTCAGTTCCCATAAGCTGCAAGGAGAGAGAAAGACAGTGAGGGAACCCCTGACAGGCCGTATGTGCTTGGGGGGACAGAGAGAGAAAGACACCACAGGAAAGAGAGAGAGAGAGATGGCACCACAGACAGAGAGACAGAGAGACACTGAAAGAGACAGACACCAAGAGCCAGGGGAAAACCATGCATATATTATGCATTTTATGAAAATAGAAATGTTAGAAAGCATTTCTGCACTGTATGTGTGGCATTTCTATGTTCATAAAGTAAATGACATATGCTTGAGTTGCAGGGTGTACTTTTCAACTCGGCAGGATACAGTGACATTTTCTGTGTTTAAACAGCAAAAAAACACATTTCTGATTTGTTTTGTTTTTTAAAACATAACCCATGCTATAAGTGCAATAACCCATTCCAGAGGATGGGGTTATTGGGGATTAATCAACACCCCGAGTGCTGTGAGGACTCTCAGCCTGCAGCCTCATGCCTCACAACGCACCCGGGTATTAATTAATCCCCCATAACCCTATACCCTGTCGTGGGTTACTGCTTACTTAATGCATGCTCCAGGAGCGTGAGACATGAAGCCAAAGGTTAAATGTCCTTATACTACAAAAAGACAGTATACTATTACACACAAAGCCACAGACCCAAGCATGAGGTAAAAATCAATACATTTATTTAAAGTGCATACAAGTTTAAAAATAGTTGCACTTACACCACACATCAGGAGAAGACAGATTACCCAACCAGCCCTCCCCAATATCTTGCCTCACAATGTGAGGCTTCCTCAGGGTTCTTATGTCCCTGGGATTTGCCTTCAAAGCATTTAATGCACCATGAAGTGGATTATTGTGCATATACAATGGCTTGCTACTCTTTCTTATTGTATTATATGTAAAGTGAAATATTTTTAATATTAGTTCTTCACATAACATTTCTTTAAATATTTTTTAAATAAAATATGTACATGAAATAATTCCTGATTTTGTAAGTAAAGAGACTTTTTTGCCTTAATAATGAAATCTAGCACATGACCATGCAGTCTTAGGATTTAATGCACAGTCAGGTGATGTCTCTCAGCAAATGAATGTAACCCCCCTGCAAATGGGGGTTCCCAAAAGACTTCCAGGAGCTTGCTTGAATGCTCCAAGCCTGAATGGTGTTTGGCATTTAAGCCATTTATCAGTGAGTGTTTTTAGAGCCTCTGGTACTGTCTCTTTAAGAGCTGTCTGCTTGCAGACATAATTAGTTTGTATGGGGGGACTGTGTGCTTCTCTGAGTACCACTCGAGCTGCTGCCAATTCACTTCATTTTTGCAGTCACTAGGAGTGCAAAGGGAACCTATCTGAAAGATGTAACTGTTTGCCAGAAATTATTTAGAGTAATAATGAAATTACAGTTTGTCTAACCTGCTTTCTTTGCAGTCAGAACTGTGTCTGCTAGTTCCCCATTCTAGTTTTGAGCTGCTGAACTGGACCAATCAGTGTGGGGTAACATAGAAACATAGAAACATAGAAGTTGACGGCAGATAAGGACCGCAAGGCCCATCCAGTCTGCCCATTTCTTTTTCTACCTTATAAATGTGCCATCGGCCTTTGCTCTGTCAGTGACCTATCTATTCATAGTCATTTGTATTGCTCCCTTATGCCTATCCCATGCCTGTTTGAAGCCCTGCACTGTATTCATAGCCATCACTTCTTGTGGTAAGCCATTCCATGCATCTACCACCCCTTCTGTGAAAAAGAATTTCTCCACATTCCCCTTAATCGGCCTCCCTCTAATCTCATGCTGTGTCCTCTTGTCCTGCTATTTTTCTTATATTTAAACATGTTAGACTCTTTCACCTTGTTTATGCCCTTAAGGTGTTTAAATGTCTGATCATATCACCTCTCCCTCCTTTGCTCAAGGGTATACATATTGAGCTCCGTTAATCTGTCCTCATATGTCTTCTGATGCAGTCCCTGCACCATTTTGGTTGCCCTTCTCTGGACTGCCTCAATTTGGTTAATGTCCTTGTGAAGGTGTGGCCTCAATACTGCATGCAGTACTCCAGATGGGGCCTAACCAAATGTCTTGTAAAGAGAGATTATCCTCCCTCTTACGACTTGTGATACCCTACTAATACACCCCTAACACCCCTAGCCTTACCTACTGCTTTAGAGGTCTGCTTGATGATTTTAGGTCATCAGTGATGATGAAAGTCTCTTTCTTCCTTTGTGACTGCTAGCAACTCCCTCCCAGCCTATAAGTGGCTTCAGGGTTTCTCTTCCCTATGTGCATGATTTTGCACTTCTTTGCATTAAATCCCAGTTGCCACTCTTCTGACCATTCTGCTAGTTTATCCAGATCTCTTCTCATTCTGCCCACCCCATCTGGATCATCTACTCTGTTGCAGATCTTGGTGTCATCTGCAAACAGACAAGCCTTACCCTCTAGTCCATCTCGAGGTCACTAATGAAGATGTTGAATAGGACTGGCCCCAGGACTGATCCTGAGGTACCCACTTGTGACTTGCATCTCTTCTGACTGTATACCATTTACCACCACTCTCTGTTTTCTGCCAGTCAACCAGTTTGCCACCCAGTTGACCAACTACTGACCCACCCCGAGCCTACCTAGCTTATTTATCAATCTTCTATGTGGAACAGTGTCAAAAGCTTTGCTGAAGTCAAGGTAGGCGACATCAACTGCTCCCCCTTGGTCCACCACTCTGGTTACCCAGTCAAAGAAATCTATGAGATTAGTTTGACAGGACCTTCCTTTGTAAACCCATGCTGTCTTGGATCCTGTGCTATGGATTCCAGGTGTTGCACTATCCTTTCCTTAGAGTGCCTCCATAATCTTGCCCACTACTGAGGTAAGACTGACCGGTCTGTAGTTCCCGCCTCCTCCCTGCTACCACTCTTGTGGGTGGGATCACATGAGCCTTTCTCCAGTCTTCTGGGACCTCTCCTGTGCTCAGAGACTCACTAAACAATTCTGCTAATGGCTCTGCTAGTTCCTCCTTTGGCTCCTTAAGTACCCTGGGATGTATGCCATCAGGTCCCATTGCCTTATCCACCCTGAGCTTAGCAAGCTCTTGTAGGACCCTTTCTTTGTGAAGGGAGTAGTGCTCACCTCCCTCCCCCTGTGTCCATGATGCTGAGCTGTGGGCCCTGCCCTACCTTCTCTTCAGTAAATACTGAGCAAAAGTATCTATTTAGGATAGATGCCTTTACAGGGTCCTCCTCCTCACATGCTCCTTTTCTCCATTAAGCAGCAATACCCCTCTGGACTTTCTCCTTTCACTAATGTATCTATAGAAAGTCTTGTCACCTTCTTTACTGTTAGTGCTAGTGTTTCCTCAGTTTGGGACTTTGCCTGCCTTACTGCCTTACCTGCTTCCCTTAGGGCAGTTTGGTATGCCTCCCTATCTTCATCCGCTGTGTTCCCTTATATTTTCTGAAGGCCAGCCTTTTGGCTCTGACCTTTTCTGCTACTGTATTTGAGAACCAAAGTGGTTTCCGTCTTCTTTTGCACTTCGTTTTCTGTCTAACACAATGGGATGTTGCTCTCAAGTATTGTATCCTTAATGCATGCCCACTTTGCCTGTACCTCCTCACCTGTGTTTTTTTGCCAGGGCTAGCTTAACTCTGTTGGCCATCTTATCAAAGTCAGCTCCTCTGAAGTCCCATATTTTGCCTTGGAATGGGATGATTTAGATGTAGTAGCCAAATTGAACCATACCATGTGATGGTCACTGGCCCCAGGTGACCTTCTACCTGGAGATCTGTGATCCCTTCTTTGTTAGTCAGTACTAGATCTAGGATAGCCCTGTCTCTTGTGGGTTGCTGTACCAGTTGTTTGAGGCCCTCCTGCAGGGAATCCACTGTGAGTCTAGTTCTGGCAGATGTTCCTGCTGGTATTGACCAATCTGTATCTGGCATGTTGAAGTCTCCATATATCAGAACCTCCTTTAGCTGTCATGTTTGTATATCTTCTAACAGTAATGTGTCTATGTCCTCCCTCTGGTCTGGGGGCCTGTAGACAACCCCAGTTCTTAGGGCTGTCCCATTTCCTGTTTCCAGGGTGACCCACAGTTCTTCTGGCTCCTTATGTGTATTCTGAATTTCTGTAGCTTTGATATTTTCATTAACGTACAGGGCCACTCCTCCCCCCCTTTTTGCACCTCGGTCTCTTCTGAACAATACATAGCCAATACATAGCCAATACATAGAACAAGCTAGCTCTAAAATGGTGCCTTGGACGAATCAGAACTTGGACTCATAATCTGAGCCAGCCACAAGAGGATTGTATGGGCAGTGACTCTGGGAGATGTAGTTTAGACTTCAGTGCCTTTTTGGGCCAACAGCAGCAGTCTATTGTGAGTGACAGCCAATCCAGTCAAGAACTGGGAGGAACTCAAAGGAAGTGCCCGGTTTTGTCGGTTGGAGTTTCAGTTGAGCTTTGGCAGTGAAGAAGGAAGGAGCCTGTGCTTTTTCAGTGTGCAGTTTTAGTCAAAAACAGTGTGTAAGGCCCAGAGTTCCGGTCTGCAGCTTGTGTAACAGCTTGTTAGGACTGAATCTGTCCTGTGAAAAGAATCAAAGGATCTCTGAAGAGTAGAAACCAGGCTCACCCTCAGAAGACTGGAGGAATTGCTGAAAATTGCACTCGGTCTGTCAGGAACTGAATCTGCTGTGTGTTCTCCGGGTATTGTGCAGTAATTGCGATCGGGATACAGATGCAGCCTGCCTGGTATAGTGCTTTCTTTTATATGGATGTGTGAAGAGGTTTGTGTACCTCAAGTGAGCCCTGCTGACATTGAAGGACCCTATCTTATTTGGAGGTCGTGAGTACTAATTCAGGGTCGCTCCCTGTTGAATTGCCATTAAATCCAAATGGAATTACTGTACTGCTGACTGTTTAATTCTCCTTTTCTCTGTGTGAAAGGGCCCCTACCAGCTGCCACGGTTTGGACTAGCCACTAGGGCTTGGGTACCCAGGGACAGTAACTGATAGGGATAGGCCTGTGCACAGAGCCATAAATAGATTATTAGAGTGATAAGCTAATTAACCTGATTTCCCCTGTCCTTGTTATATCCCCTAAATAAATCAAGAGCTGCTTGTTTCAGCAAAAGTTATACTGCCTGAGGTATTTGTCTATGTTAAAGTACTGTACTGTGATTGTTGCACTGTATCTCATTTCACAGGAGGTCCCAGTGCGGAACCAGACCTGGGGTAAGTGTATACTGTGAAGGTAATTCTGATATATTGTGTGGGCCACTAGTGGGAAGAAAGGGGGTTGCAGTGTCCCAGAGGGCTGTGACCAAGTTAGTTTAACTATTGCAAACCCTGACCTCTGGGTGGAGGCACCCGCCATTGGATCCAGGCCCCTCAACCTGTTAGTGGCAAATCAGGCAGGGGTAGTAGCCCCTTGGATAGCGCCATCTAGGGGTTACATGAAGTTTCTAGATTTTTTCTTGTCATTTTATAACAAGACATGAATTAACAATAACAGTGGCTACAACATGTCCCCCTGCTTGTTTCATTTTGCTTCATCATGTACCAAGTATCATGTATCAAGAAAACTCATGAAAGGAAAGTTATTACAAAACAAATATCCACACAACAGCATAACTAAAGTCACATGCAGTTCTAAAGGTTCATTAAACGGCACATAATTTTGTTAAAAATCTCAAGAAACATCAATAGCAACCATAGGCATTTATACTTTAGTCAAATTACAAATAAACATAGAAAGCTGTAATGAATAAAGGATCACGCTATGCCATTTAGCTTACCTGATGATGTGTGTACTAAAGACTGAAGCCTCCTTTCCACAGGATAGGCAGGAGCAGATGATAATGCAGCATTCGTGTTTCTTAATTCCTTTAAAGTATAAAACATAAGGCTTTAATGTACTCTCAGCTCCTTAAAGGGGACAGCTAAATGGAGGAGTATAAGTAAGCAATAAGCTAAAACAGGATGTGTGTAGCTACTCCTGAACCAGTCACCAGCTGTGTTGTGAGACACAAGCGGCTTGCGCAGAGCGCCTTCAACCACCTGGAAAAGTAGTTCAGGAATAGTATCCCACACCCTGGAATACTTATTGCACATATAAAACAGGTTACTTGTAAAACAAATTAGAGACGCTTGTAAAAAATGCGGGACATACTGAAAATTTAACAATCAAATAAAGAACTACCTGTTACCTTTTTTTTACTTGAAAAGTAAACAGTGTTCCTTTTCAACCCTTGTACCAACAGAAAGAGATCCTGCTTTGTACCTTTTACGTTGTGCTGTCTGTCTTGTTGAATTTGTTTAACTAATTGAACTGTGAGTTCCTTTTAAATAGAACTGTTTGGCCAGTGTCAGTAATCTAGTGTTGATTCTGTGGTAGGTAGTAGACTGAGGTATGCTGCCATAACGTTTTAAAATAGGCAGTCTTTTTATCAGTATGTGCTCTGGTTTAGTTTGAGCAAGCTCACTTTTCTTAAAAACAGTGCTTAATTGGTGCAGTTGTTAATTCATTTTAGACTGCAGGCAAATATGTTAGTTTCTTCTGTTTTTGTAACAGTATGATGTGTAAGCCAGAGATAAAAAAAACTGTTTGTAATATTGTAATTATACATTTGGAGTAAGCATGTAGAGTGGTCTACGTGGCAGTGAGAGAATAAGGCATGGCGGCAGCTATGCAGTAGTGCATTTAGTAGACTGCAGTTTTTTTATGGACTGTACTGGGCCACAGATTGTATTAGCAAAAGCCTAACAGTTAAGAATGAGAAATATTTGGCATGAGTGGTAGGCATAAAAATGGGAAGAAGTTATGAATGGAAGATGCGGTGCATGCGGCAAGAAGTACTACTGGAAGTCAATGCTAGTGATCTGAAGGCCTATAGCAAAACCTCTGCTACCAGTAAATAAAGAAAACAAAAGGTGGGAGACACATTTTTATCTATGCTTTAAAACCATATCCTGTAAGAATGTGGAGAGTTTGGTGGGAGTTTAGGAAATTGGAAATGTAAGTACTTTCCAGTACTAATCCCAAGGTATGTGGTGTTGGTTCTGAACTATACTATCAACAAAGTCCAAGAGGGCAGCATCTTTCAGAAAAACAGATGTGCAAGCACAAGGAGGAACAATTTGAAGATAGAGGGAGGATGGCTCAGGAGCAACATGAGGAAGCATTTTTTCACGGAGAGGGTGGTGGACACATGGAATGGCCTTCCTGAGGAGGTCATGGGGTCAAAAACAGTGGGGGAATTCAAGAATGCATGGGACAGACATAAGGCAATTCTGGTGGGAGTTAGGAAGAAGTAGGCTGTTGGTTAACTAGAATCTGTAGCTTATCCAATTGGTAGGGAAATGGGCAGACTGGACGGGCCAAGTAGTCTTTATCTGCTCTCAAAGTCTATGTTTCTATGTTTCTGTACAAAGATGGCTGCCAGAAACTTGTCAAAAATGTTTTTGAGGAAGCACGGCTATCAGAGAGTGTTGCATCCTAATTGCTGTAAGATGTGTAAATCAGTACAGATCCCATTCCTGAACTGCACGACTTCAGAATCTTCTCAATCATATAGCGGCCTGTTGAGGTCCTGAGAGGAGGGCTGTGCCAGTCGATGTAGTAAATTCACAGTACTGGCAAAACAAGTAAGATGGGGTGGCAGAGTAGATTGCTCAGCGCCATTGATACAGGGGGGTCACTAGATGCAAGGGACAGCTTATGCTTCTACAGGGTCAGCGTTCAGTGGGTGGGAGCATGCCACTGGACACCAGGGAATATTTGCTATAAAATGGGGCCATAGGTCAGTAGGTGGGGGGATCACTAGACACCAGGGAATGGTTTGATATTACTGGGGCCAGCACTCAGAGGCTGGAAGGGACCACTGGACATCAGAAAATGTTATGATTTTACAAGTGCTGCTGATCGGAGGGTGGGGGGGTGCCACTAGACACCAGGGAATATGTAGTATCATGTGGAGCTGGGGACTGGAGAGCGGGGGGGATGACAAGACACAAGGGAATGTTATGATTTTACTGGATATGGTGATCAGAGGGCAGGGGCGTGCCACTGGACACCAGAGCATATGTAGTATAAATTGGGACTGGGGATCAGAGAAAAAGGGGCAACCACTAGACACCTGGAAATAGTTACATTTTACTGGGGATGGTGATCAGAGGGCAGTGGGGACCACTGGACACCAGGGACTGGTTTAATATTACAAGGGATGGTGATCAGATGGCAGGGGGACCACTGAAAACCATAGAATCTTTCACCTGTTAAAGGGATGGGCAATAAGGTGTGTCGGGTGGTCAAAGGAGGGGTGCTCAGCTGCCACTGCTTCCCATGTAAATGAGCCCATAATGAGCATGCATATGGCCCCATAGTGCCTTGTATACCAATAGGCTAATTTGCATAGTGCCAGCTGAATACCATGCAGGGGGCTCCCAGCACCACTGGGTCTGGGGGCACTGTTCCCTGCACTTCCCAGATCCATGCTGGGGCAGCACTACTTGACTTAGTACTGTACCAACATGCCCCTATAGTCAGTTGGATAGCGCTGCTGTGCTATCCAACTGAATGTAGCATCCTCAGGGTCATGGGCAAAGGGCAAGTGCAGTGCAAACCTCTGTGTTCCTCTTTACCTCTTCAAATATTGGGCCCCAGATCCTTATGGAGATCATGGTATATACAATAGACATGTAAAAAAGTTAAGATCTGTGTATCACCAGTGAATTCAGATAGGAAGTCTTCAAAACAAACTCTGATGGAGTCTGGGGGCTCAAATGAAAATAACAATGAGACTGTAAGTCCTCTTACTATGGAGCATTTTGACAAGTTAATGGCAGAATGTTTGCAGGGAAATATCGCTCATAGACTTGATACAGAATTCTAAAGAATTTAGAGGTGTTCATTCATAAAAACAAAGGATAAGAGATGCAGAGAGCAAAATAAGTAGTATTGAGGACAGAGCTGAAAGTGAATACAGGGAGAGAGTGAACAATCCATGGGGACTGGCAAAATTAGCAGTGAACAGTGAGGATCTGGATATGAAAATAAGGTTTGACAATATACAATAAGGATAAGTGGGTTAAAAGAGGGTCTAGAGAGATCAGAGCCAATAAAGTTCCTAAGACATCGGTTTGCTCTGCCCAGTGTTATAAAGTGCTGGTTTACCTTCATGCCATAGAGTTTCTCTGTATTCCCCAGGGTACCTTAAGTTTCTATGCTGTAAACTGCAATTTATTGAATTAATTCCCCCAAGACATCAGTTGCTCTGCACAGATTTTGAAGCACTGTTAGGAATTACACACAGTCTCTCCAACATTACCAGCAGTCTCACTACTAGTCTCCAGGGACCCTTAAAATATTCAGAGCTGTGAACTCCATTTGCAGTAACTAACTTCCCCCAAGACAACAGTTGCTCTGCCCATAGGATAGTGTTGATTAAGCATTACCTAGGTGCTCGATATTGCTCCTTCCTCACTGCTTCAGTATAAATTCTCCTTCCTTTCTCCGCAGTTTAGGACTCGGGTCATGAGGGCTCCCGGAAGAAGCTCAGCCCTCCTCAAGCCAGCAGCTGCAACATGGACCCCCCCCAAGCTCATCCCAGATACGAACACCAGACGGTGAACTTGGAGCATGGTTTTGGTGCCTTTTAAGTTTAAAACTTGAACAATAGAATCTGCAAGGACTTCGGCCTTCCACAGAGACTCTTGTGCTTTACTGGGCTTTCGGGCCCGCCACCCCCACCACCGCCCTTGGTGAGCTCCTAGCTTTATAGTGCTCACCCACGTGATCTCAAAAACCTATCAGCCCACTCGCCCATTAGCAGCTTATCAGCTGCTACCACTAGAGGCTACTACCACCAAGACAGAGCCTTTCTCCACAATCTTTCTGACCAAAATGTTGCCCTTTCTTCCCCTGCTACTCCTCTCACTGGCCCCTCTGGCATCCCTGCCCCCAGCAGACCTCCCAATCAAAGAACCCCCCTGCAGATGCCCCCCTGCCTCGCTCCTCAGCCTAACTATGCTGCCCCCACCTCCTGCATGCCCATGCTCAGGCACACATTCACAACTGGCCCATTAGCCACCATCCTGCCCCATCCTTTCTCCCGGTCTTTCTGTTCTCCACACCCCAGCCCTCCACTGCTCCAACGTGATACAATCCCAGATCACACACCTACCACCTGCCCAAAATACCTCTGGCATAAAACCAAACAGCTTATTACACTGCTACTCCTCCTGGCCAGGGATATAGAGGTAAACCCTGGACCCACCACCTCAAACACCCACACCCCATTTTCATTCCCCAAAGGTCTCAGACTAATGCACCTCAACACCTGCAGTTTACTAAATAAAATCTCTGTGCTGCAACCAATTACCCTAACCCATTGCCCGACATCCTGATCATCTCCGAAACCTGGCTAAAACCCCAGCTTACCGATGCTGAAGTATCCATACCTGGCTACACAATCATCAGGCATGATAGACTAGGGAAAAAGAGAGGCAGAGGAACTGCCATGTACATCTCCACTAGTCTGCAGTTCACAATAGTGCAAATTCCCTCACCTCCAGCCCACATCGATTCCCTCCTAATCAAACTCTCACTCCCATGCTCCACCCCAGTGTACATTGCAGGCACCTACTGCCCTCCCAGAACACCCCCAACAGACATCATTACTCACCTGGGCACCCTACAGTCCTTAGCCACAGGTGGCGAGCTTCATGCCATCAGTGACTATAACCACAACTAGCTAGCCATAGATAAAGCCCACCTTAAAAACAAGATCAAGGCCCTGAACCTTACACAACTGATTGCAGATCCCACCAGGATCAACCACAAGACGCACAACCACTCACTGCTGGACTGGGCTCTCTCCTCCCACCCACACAGGATCATACACGCAGGCCTGATCCCTAACTCCCTAAGTGACCATCACATGATTTTCCTGATCAGGAAAGTGCACAGGCCAACAGCCCCCAAAAGACGCTGCACATAAGGTCATATAATTCCCTGGCCCTAGCCTCGCTACTGTTAGACCTAGGTCAAGCAGACTGGTCCTTCATCCCAGTGCCCACATCTATTGACATCGCACTCAAAACTTTCAAGGCCAAATTTCTTAAAGTCTGGGACAAACATGTGCCCCTGAGCACAAAAAGAGTCAGAGGCACCCACTTTCCCTGGATCACTGCTGATATCATCAGTAAATGCCACTCCAGGGACCACACATGGAAAGCCCACAAGAAACTGGGCACCCAGGCATCCTTCCAAACCTACAGAGCCCTCCGCAACTCCTGCACAAACCTCATTCACCAGGCAAAAAAGAACTATGTTCTATCGGCCTTTAGCACAAACATAGACCACCCAACAAACTTCTGGAAATCATTCAAATCCCTGTTCTCCCCCCCCCCAACCTCCACCCCCGACACTATCAGTTCAGGGCACCCACATCTCCGATCCCTGCAAGGTAGCCAAGGCCTTCAATACCTACTTCTCCAGCTGCACTGATTCACTTCTATCGACCCTCCAGTGTCTACCCACCCCAGAGCCCCCCCACCAACGTAGTGCACTCCCTCCAGCCCTACAGTTCTCCTTCCGCCCTGTATCCCAAGCTGAAGTCCTCAAATCCCTACGTTCCCTGAACCCCAACAAAGTCAAATACCCTACGTCCCTGGATGCCAAGATGCCATACTTTTCCACTTCAGCTATAGCCACCCCTCTAGCCGAGCTATTCAACCTCTCCTTCACGATGGGCAAATTACCCTCTGAATGGAAAAGGGCTACCGTCATACCCCTACCTAAAGGAGGCGACCCCTTCCTCCCCAGGCAACTATCACCCCATCTCCCTACTCCTGATTCTGGCAAAAATACAGGAACATCTTGTCCTCACCCAACTCTCTCCCCATCTGGACACCTCCTCCTTCTTCACTCCTTTCCAATCCAGCTTTCGCAAATCTCACTCAACCATCACCTCCCTGCTACGAGTCACTGACGACATACTCACCAGTATGGACAAAGGCCACATCACCTCTGCTATCTTTATAGACTTAGCCAAGGCATTCAACACCGTCTCCCAGACTCTGCTCCTCTCCAAACTAACAGAAGCCGGGCTCTCCAAACCAGCCACCACATGGTTCCACAACTACCGGGTGGGCAGACACCAGGCTGTAAAAGTCACCTCACACATCTCTAACCCCCTGCCAGTTACCGCTGGCATCCCCCAAGAATCAGTCTTGGGTCCAGTGCTCTTCTCCATATTTCTAAATGACCTACCATCAGCCTGTCACCACTCTTCCATACAAATGTATGCGGATGACACAGTACTGTATGCCTTAGGCCCCTCCACATGCACAGTGGCAAATCTCCTACAGGAGGATTTCAACGCCATCCAGAACTGGTTCCAGCCAAACCAACTATTCCTAAACCCTAAAAAAACTATGTTGCTAACCTTCGGCTCACAGCAAAGACTCTCCTGCCAAGCCCCCTGCCCCCCCTTTCAAAACCCTGGATGGGTCCCTATTGGAACAATGCACCAGCTTCAGATACCTAGGCATCTGGCTCGACCTGCGCCTCGATTTGGCCACTCATATCGACTCCATTCACAAGAAACTTCTCCCTAAACTCGGCGTCCTATACAGGAACAAAAACAGCCTCCCTTCTCCTACTAGGAACGCTATTGTCCAAAAGATGATACTCCCAGTACTCAACTACGGTGATATAGTCTATACTATCACCCCCTCCTCTGCCTTGGCCAGCCTTGACACCCTTTCCACTCTTTTTGTCGATTTATTCTCGACTGCCCACAAACAACCCACCACTGCACCTTATATAGCTCCCTAGCCCTGCCGTCCCTCCAAGACTGTAGATTAACCCATAGTGCTAGGTTTGCAGCCAAATTTTGGCCCCATTCCCTACCCCCCCCACCTGGCCTCTACCCTCTCCCAACAACCCCCTCGCCTACTCCCTGTGACGCACTGACCCCAGGCTCCTCCACGTCTCCTTTATGCGCACAACCAAAGGGCACGCTGCTTTCAATTACCGTATCCCACAATTATGGAGCGTCCTGCCAGCTGACATAAGACACTCATCCAACCCCAACCATCGCAATCACCTACTCAGTACCCACTTCTCCTCCAGCTGCTTTTGCTATAGCTAATGCCAACTTATGTATTGAAATTGTGTTTCTGAGCTCAGACATAACCATCCAAAATGTATCATGTATTCAGTCTTCCTACTGTCGGTATCTACCTGCCGATTGTCTGTACGGTGGATGGCCATTCACTGTTTGTATTAACTCTGTAACTAGTGTTTTGTACTATTGTCTTGGGTCTTGACCCCCAGGTCACATCTGGAATCGAGCAACACTGCTCATTATGCCTTCCTGGTTAAACTAGTAAATAAATACATAAACAAATAATGTGCTGCTTCAAATACTGTCACCATGACCACACTGTCCTAATTACATAATTGTAAGACCACACAGGTCCCTAAAACCCAATCTGGGACCAAAAGAGACACCAAAGGCTGTGGTCATAAGATTATTAAACTTTGAACTAAATGTTTTATTTAAAGATTGTTATGAAAAAATAGTCATATAATAAAAAGGTTGCAGACTGAAAAAATGTAATGACCTGCCAATAGAGATACTGAAAAAGAGAGATGTATTTCAATCAGAAAAAGCAAGAAATTCAGTACAGCCTGCAGTTCCCAACCTTGCTTAAAATCTGGCTACCAGAGGGCATAAAACATTATTAGGAATTTAAAGTGCAAAAGAAGGCCTAAAAAAATGATTTGCCTTATACCGGCCCGGTGGCACTGAGGGTTGAGATGCTGGATGCCACACCTTGTGCCACGCTGGTGACCTGGGTATGGGAACGAGCCAGGGTCACCAGAGGTTGGTAGGGGCAGGAAGAGATCAAGCAACCGGAGAACTGCTGTCTCTAACCAGGGAGGGTTTTGGGGTTTCCATCGCTCAAGAGTGACCTCTGGCGGTAGCTGGGGGATGCAACAGCAGCAACGTGTGCGTAGGCAGGGGGTGGAGTTGTGGCATACATTGCTTTGCAAGCCGCACTCCGAGGGGACAGCAACATAAGCAGAAAAATCCCACAATCCTGGGGATAGGTGACGGCACCTCTGACTCCAACGTCCACACTCCAGCATCAGGCCCTAGCTACTCCTCCATGGCTTAACCTGTGTAAGCCCCAGCACTCTATGCTGTAGATAGAGTGCCCTGGCGGAGAGGGTGGCCCTTCCTCCAGGGGGTATAGATCCGGGGGGTTGTGTCAGGCTGCATGAAGGGAGAGGGGGGCTAAGTGGTCTCAGATGGGAGGTATAGAAGTGGAGTACCAAGGATGCCTGAGAGAGTTCTCTGGGGCCAAGTGGGAGCAGAAAAAGAGTTGGGGAAAAAAAAAAAGATTTGCCTTTCTTATTGGATCTGATTTCTGTCCAAAACCAAAAAATCTGGAGCAGATGACTTTCTGTGGTGCTTTGTGCTGCATTCCCAGTGAGAACACCAGTGTCTTTTGAGTGTGTGGTTGTTAAGTGCACTCTGGGAGTCAATGGCAGGTTAGTCTTTATCTACTGGCCTCCAGGGGGGCGGGGGTCTTTTCCTGCAGGATCTGGCAGACTTCATCGCTGAACAGGTGTTGGAATCCCCCAGGATGTTGATCCTGGGGGATTTTAATGCCTGGGTTGAAGATGAATCCTGTTGTTTTGGGCAAAAGCTCCTCCAGCTGATGAGTCAGCTAGGATTGTCTCAGGTAGTTACCTCTGGTAGGTACATACATGGCCACACTCTCGACCTGGTCTTCTCACTCAGACTTGACATCATGGTGGTCAAGGTTGATCCAGTCAGTTGAGCAGATCATCATGCTGTTAAGTTCCTCTGTGGGGTCTCCTGTAAATTAACGCCTTCTGTGGAGACTATCCAGTGTCATCTGAAAAATCAGTTGGAGCCTTGCCAACTCTAGGAGTCACTGGATGTCTCAAGTCTGATGCTAGCCTGTGCTCAGGGTCCAGAAGCAGCTGTTGAGAGGTTTATAATACAGCCTTGACTGAGACCCCAGACCTGATTGCACCTTTCCACATTCGCCCCTTGACCTCCCATCACTGGTCACCGTGGTATTATGTTAAGCTACATTGGTTGAAGACGAAGGGGCATAGATTAGAGCGAGCCTGGAGGCGATCTCATTCTGAGGAGGACAAGGCAGTGCTGAGGCTGCATTATTTGGAGTATCAGCGGTCAACTGATCTTAAGAAGACAGAGTTTTTGTCTCAGTTGATTGCTGTGGCAAGAAATCGCCCAGCTGTGCTGTGTCCCACTGTCGACAGTTGGCTAAATCCTTCCTGTCTGCAGTCTGGGACAGCATTTTCAGCATATAAGTGTGAGCAGTTTGGGCATTTCTTTATCGACAAGGTGTCCTCTATCAGGGCGAGTATTGCCTCCTCTGTTCCAGCATTGCTGGAGGTGATCAGCCTACTGGTAAAGACCTTTTGCCAAGTTGGAATGAGTTTCATCAAGTTTTGACAGTTGAGATCCTCCAAGTGCTTTTCAGCATGCATCCCACTAGCTGTGCCCTGGAACTGGGTCCAGCGTGGCTTGTTATTAACTGCCTGGATTCCCTGGGTCCAGTGTTTGTGGAGATCATTAATGGGTCCTTAGGTGAGGGTGTGTTTCCTATAGCTTTGATAGAGGCTATGGTGAGACCCCTCCTTAAAAAGACAACTTTAGATCCTGATGTTCTCTTGAACTATAGGCCTATCTCTAATCTTCCTTTTCTGAGGAAGTTTATTGAGAAGATGGTGGTTGACCAGCTGGTTGAGTGCTTGGAGAGTTTATCCATCTGTGAACCTCTCCAATCAGGTTGTTGGCCCTGGCATTGAACTGAGATGGCTTTGGTTAGGGTGGCACATTATCTCTTCTTGGCAAGAAACCAAGAGCACACTACCATCTTGGTGCTCTTAGACCTATCTTCAGAATTTGACATGGTGGATCACAGGATGCTATTGAACTATCTGCAGAACTATGTGGGTGCTATTGGAACAGTATTGTGCTGGTTTAGCTCATATTTAACCAGAAGATCGCAGCGCGCAGTCCTTGGGGATTTTTACTCTGGACTTTTTGTGCTGCCTTGTGGTGTTCCACAGGGTTCCATCTTGGCTCCCCTGTTGTTCTCTGTGTATATGCTGCCGCTGGCTGAGATCATTAGGCGATACAATCTGGGGTTTCACTGCTATGTGGATGATACCCAGTTGTACCCAGTTGATCTATACACCTCAGGTAAGCTGAGACGGTGTTTGGCTGAGATCAATGATTGGATGTCTGCAAACTGGCTGGGTCTTAGCCCTGGCAAGATGGAGGTTATGGTGATTGAGCCGGGTCATGGGGGTGTCTCCACTGATGGGAGGCTGCTTGCTCCAGTAGTTGATGGGCAGCCCCTGTCAGTGGTAAGTGCGGTTAGGGACCTTGGCATTTTTCTTGATGACCAATTTACCTTGAACAACAGGTGTCATCACTTGTTAGATCCAGGTTTTTCCATCTCTGGAATATTGCCAGGATCCGGACTTTTCTGACGCCTACTGAGCTGGCTATGGTCATCCATGCCTTTGTTACCAGCAGGCTAGATTACTGCAATGCTCTTTATCTAGGACTTTCTGCAGGATTGATGTGATGACTGCAGCTAGTGAAGAATGCTGCGGCCAAGATGTTGACAGGTGCCTCAGTGAGGGAACATGTCACTCCTGTTCTGCCTTGCCTTACCTCATCAGTATGTTGAGTAGTTAATTTCAACAAAAACATACATATGCCTATTAAGCTTTGGTCTTGGGGGGGATACTGGGGGTGCTGCTGTACAGTATGTGTGCATCCTCACACGTCCCACTTACTCAAGGGTAGAGGCGTCTCCTCAGCACCATGTTTAGTCTGGAGGCCTGTGTCAGCTTACCCACAAATTGCATCCCAGGGCAATGATAGTCATTCCACTCCGGTATGCAAATGTTTATTTATTTAATTTTTCTATATCCTGTGCACATTATAAAAACTGAATGGTTCAAATGAATAATCACTTTCTGAGGTTTTGGTAAAGACTAATTTCTATGGACATTTCTATGGACTTCTAAGGACCATTCTATTTAAAGAATATAAAAAATAAAATGCTGTCTCAATTTACAGACATTCATTCACACATTCTCTTGATTTTTATGTTTGCTTGTACGCATGTGCAAGAAACATAGTGCCATTATCCAAGATTTCAGAGGTGTGTCACCTCCTCCTCCAATTCAGTCAGTGTGTTGGCAGGCGCGGCCCCTGTAAGCCAATGCATGCTGGAGCTGTCTATGACAAGCTCCAAAATGCAGTGACATACAGTTGAAAGAAGGAGCTACGCTTCAGTGAGCAGCGATAAGATATCGCCTGCTCATGCGCAGCTACCCCTACACACACACACACAGAAATGCACGCATACTGCGTGCTGCTCTCCCCTCAGCACACACCTATAGCCGACGGGGTGCCTAATCTCGCCGGCCTGTGCTGCCCCTGCCTCCACATGCCATTCTGGTGCCCCCCCCAGCAACTGATAGAATAGCTGATGGGGTGCCCAATCCCCATCGGCTCCACTGTCCTCACCCCAGTACTGGGTGCCATGCTGGGAGCCCACCCCAGCGTGGCAACTGATCAAATGGCGGACAGGTGCCAAACTCTTCGGCCCACGGCCCCTAGCCATCCAGCATGCTGGGAGCCCACCCCAGTGGCAAACGCCCACTCTTTTTTTACCTGAAAATAAAACGGTCCCATGGTGCTTCTTCCAGCCCCTCCCACAACCCGCACCCACCCACTCGCACCCTGCCTCCCCAACCCCTCTCACCCCATACTTACCTCCAGAGCTTGGCGCGATACCGGTGGACCCGGGAACACGCCTGCACTCTTCAAAGCCGACCGCGAACTGAGGAAATGCCGGTAAGCTATATAATGGGCTGAGATAGGGGTTTTCAACTTTATTGCATATCTCAGGCATTTTTGGAATTTTTGCGCCAAATTTTCAACATGGGGTTTTGGACCCTTCTCATGAATGATGTCACTGTCAAGGGCGTTATTCGGGCGAAGAGTGATTTTGAGAATCTGCGTGAAATCACCCTTTGGGCGCTGAAGAATCACCATGACAATGGACATCATTCATGAGAAGGGTCCCAAAACCCATGTTGAATTAGGCAATAATTCAAAAATGACTGTTTAATTTAGCTGCCCAGATTCTATGCACGCTCGTAAGTTCAGCGAATTTCAATATTTTCCTCCAGATTTTCAACATTGCCATTTTACCACATCTTCTTATGAGTAGTATAGCTGTCATTTTTCACATGTTACCCAAAATGTGTTTCCGCCCATGTAGCGCACAATGGCGCAGTTGGTGCGCGAAATCAATGTACAGGACAAATTAAGAAAATCACAGTGACTGTTCATGAGCAGAGGTCTTAAAATGGCTATGTTGAAAATTTGGTGAAAAAATTTCTAAAAATGACTGTTTTACAAGCGTGCGTTGCGCAGTTCCTATGCACGCTCGTAAGTTCGCGAATTTTCAATATTTTCACTCCAGATTTTCAACATTGCCATTTTATTACACTTCCTTATGAACAGTACAGCTGCCATTTTTCATATGTCACCCAAAATGTGTTTTCGCACATGTAGTACACAATGGTGCTGTTGGTGTGTGAAAGCAATGTTTAGAACAGATTAAGAAAATCACAGTTACACTGTTCATGAGCAGAGGTCTTAAAATGGCTATGTTGAAAATTTGGTGAAAAAATTCCTAAAAATGACTGTTTTACAGCGTGCATTGCGCAGTTCCTATGCATGCTCGTAAGTTTCTTAATTTAATATTTTTACTCCAGATTTTCAACATTGCCATTTTATTACACTTCCTTATGAACAGCACAGCTGCTATTTTTCATATGTCGCTTCAAATGTGTTTTCAAGATACGTAGCTTACAATGGTGCTGAAAAGTAAAGCAATGTTTAGGACAGATTAAGAAAATCACAGTTACACTGTTCATGAGCAGAGGTCTTTAAAATGGCTATGTTGAAAATTTGGTGACAAAAGTCCATAAAATGACTGTGTTACGAGTGAGCATTGCACAGTTTCCACGCACCCTCGTAAGTTCATGACCTTGTAATATTTTCAGTCCAGATTTTTACCAGTGACAATTTTCCACACTTCCTTATGAACAGTACAGCTGTCATTTTTCACAACATAGCTGAAGTGTGTGTTCACACTTTCAGCGCAGAGATGCGTGGTCGCTGTGTGAAATCATTGTTCGGCACAGATAAAGAAAATCACAGTGACACTGTTCATGATCGGAGGCACCAAAATGCCTGAGTTGACAATCTGCTGTAAAAAATCTCCAACCTAATTATATTACGGGTGTGCGTTGCACAGTTTCTATGTCAGCGCCATGACTTCACCAGTTTTTAATATTTTTACTGCAGATTTGCAACATTGCCATTTTACACCTCCCATGAACAGTACAGCTGTCATTTTTACATCCTGTTTGAATGTTTTTGCACCTGTGGTGCTAAATGCCATAGTCACTGTGCATAAGCAGCTTCGCTAACAAACTGATATTCCCCTGTTCATGAGTGGGGTCACAAAAACATGTTGAAAATTTGGAGTGAAAATACCAACGAATGCCTGAGGTATTAGGGTTTCCAACCATAATGCCCAACCCCTAGAGAATGACAGGCATCAGGGTGTGACTTGGGATTCTTGCCTGTAATGCTCATACCATTCCACACCTGCAGCCAGTGAGAGACATCGAGGTATGCCTTGGACTCTTGACCCCCAAAGTTCACCCCATTCTCCTATATCGCACCCATCTCACTGTATTTCCTAATGAAATGGGGTGTGCATAAGGGCCAAAGACCCCAAGGAACACCGTGACACTTGTCAGTGTCTGCCAGGGTGGGGTGTGGTGAAATGGCGTGGCCGTTATGCCTGACGACCCAAATACACACCCCAATGCCTGTCACTCTCTGCAGAGTGGTGGTGGGGTTGGCTTCAGTTCAATACTTCACTGCCATTCCTATTACGCAGCTCTGTAACTTCTACACTACCACTGCCAATGCCAGCAAGCAAACATTCGGCATTGACAAATGCTTGTTAATAATGCATTACAAATCACTATCAGACTTAAACCTCAAAGACTTTAGCACCCATTTTCAGCCATGGCCATTAGTAGCATGCAAAACATAGTGCCGCACAAAACATAGCATGCAGGCTTCAGGGA
The DNA here is from genome assembly GCA_016271365.2 of Neoceratodus forsteri. Taxonomy (NCBI): domain Eukaryota; kingdom Metazoa; phylum Chordata; order Ceratodontiformes; family Ceratodontidae; genus Neoceratodus; species Neoceratodus forsteri. The sequence goes on along the minus strand of CM028133.1, from coordinate 587,542,447 downwards.
GGCATATTCATATAAATAATCGACCCTGGCTGCCACATTTTTTTTCTTGTGTTTCTCTGCATTCTGTTCGTTAAATATAACAAATTAAAAGGATGTAATGTTTTCAGTAAGTCTAGTGGTAAATCTTATCACATTCTGTTGACTTGTTTATGTGTATTTATTTGATATTTTAGTATATTTGTGTGACGTAGATAGTATGTCTAGGTCAATAACCAAGGTGCATGAAATTTTTCATTTTCAGTCATGTTGGAGTCATGCATAAAGACTTAACAGTTTTTCTTTTGAATGCTATGTTGTCATGCATTCACGAGCACACTAAAATATTATGCATGTCTGCATCTCTGCATCTCTGCTTTCTTGATGAAATACTGAATTTTCCTAAAAAGCTCAGTAAGTTCTTTTTAGTTTTTGTTTATATCTTTTAAGGTTCTTTTTTTTTTTTTGTTACAATTAATTGACACGTAGCCCAAAACAAAACAACACTGCAAATCCTTCTCATTTGGCCGTGAGCAGCAGAATCACCACATACTGTGGGATTAGGCAGTGGAGCAGTTCACAGTCCACCTTTTTTTTACCTGCAACAAAGTGTAGGTTCATTGATATGTAAGCATGTAAGTATATATTTAAGCTGTTAACTGACAGTGTACAGATGACAAGATAAACAGGTGGAGTGGGTGGTTGGTAGTGGGATTGGTGACTGCTTTATTAATTGTACCTATAAATACATTTTGGATTATGACTTCATACTATTCAGGTTTAAGGGTGCAGCTTTTCAATATGTCCCTTTTGTGGATTTATTTAAAACTTTATGGTAAAAAGGATAAAAGAATATTCAATATAGACAGAAATCATTGGTTAAGATCTTGAAATATAAGAGGTCTGAATAAGAAATTCAAAAGATACACTGTTTTGCATCATCTTAAACTATTAAGGGTGGTTAGGGAACTGGATGACTCAGTGGATTGGTAACAGGTTAAGGAGCCTTTCACTTCTAGGTCGCAGGTTCAAATCCAGTCCAGGTTGATAGCAGCTGAAAGCCATTATCATCTGAGGGTTGTTCAGTGGCCTATGTAATCTGAGTTGAGGTAGACTCAGTCCAGTTCTCAGTGGGCAGGTATCCACATAACAAACCAGCAGTGCAATTTTCACTTCTTACCACCCTTTTTGGCAGTCTCTCAAGAAAGGCCGAGAAGTGAATTAGCGTGGAGTCTGAACTAACCTCTCACCTATGTGGTGGTCCTTTCATGACAGGGTTTATTTTTTTTATTCTTTGGTAATCAGGTAAAGTCCACTAGGCATAATGTCTGTTTTCAGTGGTGACCCAGGAGCACTTAGGAGGTTAAATGAATTGCTTAGAGTCACACAGTGTGCAAGTGGAGGCAGCGGGAATCAGACCCAGGTCTACTGAATGTTCCATGCTCATTCACAGCTCGTTACTCTAACCTCTGAGCTATACTGCCAGCATATCAGTGTCAGTGTCTCAGCAGGTTGCACATTTGCCTGAGTCTGGAAGATTGAAAGGTTGTGGGTTCTAGCCCTACAACAGTAACTTGGGGTAAATTCCAACACTGACACTGTAGTGCAGCATGAGGGGGCTGCGCTCCTGAGGTGCTTTCAGATGAGACATCAAACTGAGGTCCTGTCTGCCTCTACTGGTGGTTGTTCAGGTGGATGTTAAAGATTCATGGCACTTCTTGAAAAGAGCAAGGGGGTTTTCCCAGTGTCCTGACTAAATTCCCCATATTCACTAAAATAATACCTCCAACAGCTTAAACAGCTTTAATATGTCACTATGCATCTGTATCCCCCTTCCCCTGGATGAGGCTAAAAACAGGTAAAAGTGCCTAACCCTCCTTTCCTGGTCAACAAAAACTACAAATCCACCTTTTTGTTTTCAGCTGGTCATCAGAAAAATGCTTGGCATTTAAATTTGGAACCCTGCAGCAACCTAATTCTTTTTGTATTCACCTAGTCGGACCCTGAGGATGCTAGGCATGTCTTTATTTTGGGGTAAAACACCACAGAAATATGTTTTTCAAATTTCTGGAAAAAGTACTTTCACAAAGTACTTTCGCACTTGTGACACTGTCTAATGAATTTGCGAAAGTTTTCGCAAAGTTCTACAGTACTTTTCTGGGCTGTGTGAAAATGACAGCAATTCTTTGCCACCCTGCTGCAGAAGAACGGTTTAGTCTTTTGAGCTGAAATTTGGAGGGAATGCAGCCAACATCTCACAGATGTGCCCTTCAGTGCTTGGTGAAATAATATTACAGGGCGGCAAAGGTACGGTACTCCAAAGTTGATGCTTTTTCCCATAGGATAACATTACGGTGTCCGCTGCATTACAGGGATCCTTTGCCGCCCTGCTGCAAAATAACGGTTTGGTCTTTTGGGATGAAATTTGGAGAGAAGCAAGCCAACATCCCACAGATGTGCCTTTTAGTGGTTTGGTGAAAAAATATTACAAGGAGCCAAAGTTATGGCACTCTGAACTTCTCTTTTTTTCCCATAGGATAACATTACGGCATTCGCCGCACCTTTCAGGGCCGGTATCTCGGAAGCGGAGCGAGATAGATTTTTCATCAGAAAAAGATTTAACCCCCTAATGGGGGCTAAGTATAAAACTAGCCAGGAAAGTCATAAATCATATGACTTTAAATTTTTTTTTCCACGTCGTACGGTTCCTGAGATATAAGCAATTTAGTATTCCAACTCCTCATTTTCTGCTCAGTGACCCATTATTATGCATATGTTCTTTGTACTCACTGTCTTTCTCTATGCAGCTTTTGGGGAAAACTAGCCTGTGTGCTTACATTACTGTTACCCTTACCAGTTCTGCTTGCGGTTCCGTAACCGTTTCACTTACTGTTCCCGTCTACGGTACCATGTGCGTTACCCTTCGCGTTTCCATTTGCACTTGCGTTTGCATTATTTTAACCATTTGTGTCTACAGTACTGTTTACCTTTCTGTTTTGCTTTGTGTCACCATGCACATTACCATTTGCGTTTGCGGGCACCGTGTTACTATGTGACAAGACATCATGTGGCGGGAGCGCGGGGCCCTCCACCGCCGCATTACATTCACTATTTCTCATTATCCTTCTCAAAAAGAAGGGAAATTAGAGACAAAAACTCCATTTAATGCATTAGTTAGGGTTGTTCCACAGCGACAAAATGAGAAATTCGGTGTTAGGGTGAAGCCCTTGGACCGCTCACCCACACCCCGAACCGGCATCGGTGTGCATTGGGGTTGTCGGTCCCTAACTCTCACCCCATTCTCCTATACCTCTGCTTCCTCACACATGTGATGTGGTGAGAGTTAGGGCCAGCAACCCCAATGTACACCCTGATGCCAGCTGGGGGTGTGGGCGGGGGGGTCCAAGGGGGGCTTTCAACCCTAACACCAAATTTCCTTGCTTTTTGTCGCTGTGGAACAACCTAACTAATGCATTAAATGGAGTTTTTACCTGTTTTATATATATATATATATTTATACATATATATAGATATATATATATATATCTATATATATGTATATATATATATATATATATATATATTCATATACACAACACACGTATATATTCATATATATATATATATATATATATATATATATATATATATAAAATAGTGGCACGTAGTACCACTATAGTTAGGGTTGCGTAGCCATTTCTATGTTAAACCTCAAAGTTTGCACTTTAATAACTTTGTAACTGTTTGCCCGATTTGGCTGAAATTTGGAATGGAGGAAGATTTTTGGTACATCTCCAGATCTTATATATATATATAGGTGCAGTAGCAGTCCTATAGTTAGGGTTGTACCAGAACTTCTATGTTAGAGTCCAATTTTTGCACCTTAATAACTTAGGCATTTTTTGATGAAATAGCTGAAACTTTGGCATGCACAGTCATTCTGCCAGTGTCTCAAAATGTGAAAAGATTTGTAATGGCATCTTGTATGTTTTTTGAGATCTGGAGTGGTAAAAAAGTGAAACATTGCCCCTTTTTTTCCTATACTTAACATGGGATTCTTTGCTGTCATCTACAGCCCAGACAAAATTAAATTATTTCTTGAAATTTTCAGGGATGATGGGGTCTGTGCCAAGGGTATACCTTTGGATAGTTTGGTGAAAAGATATTGTAGTTCACCATGTTTAAATGTTAGCATTTTTTGTGATAGCAACTGGAAAGGCAGATAAATGAAAACAGTTTGAACTGTTAACTGTTGAGGATTTACTGTTCATGCTCAGAGAAATACTATTTGTGCTGTTCGCCATGTTGTTGTTTTTTTCCTTTTTACAAACTGATTTCTAAAGACATGCTACTTGCTAAAGAATAACTGAGACCTGTATTTAGATCTCAGTCACATGCTTAGTTCCTTTACTGTATTATTATTTAAAAATTTTGAGGGCAAGTGTGCCTTTTTGGGATGAGAATCATATCGCCAGTCACTCACTCAGTGAAGGATCAATCAATCAGAAAATAACCATTCACAGTTTTTTGCAGTTCCAACTTTACTGTTTGAACTGAAAAGACTGCGAACAGTAAAGGTCCATAACAGTTCAAATTGTCATAGCGCCCTGGTGTCTAGTGGCACCCCCTATCTGCCAATTTCCATTCCCTGATTAAATTATTCTCTATTCCCTGGTAGTCCAGTGGTCCCTCCCAATTTTCTGATCAACCTGCCTGTATTAAAATAAAAATTCCATGGTAGTCCAGTTGTCCCTCCCCCTTCCCTGTTCTCTGATCTCCATCCCCATACCAAAAAAAAAATGTCCCTGGTAGTCCAGTGGTCCCTCCCTCCTCCTCTATTCTCTGCTCACCATCTCCTTTTGAGCACTCTTTCACTGGTAGTCCAGTGGTTCCTCTCCCCTTCCCAGTTCTCTGTTCACCATCCCCATAATGCCATTTATGTCCCTGGTGTCTAGTGGCACCCCCATCACTGTTATCCCTGCAATAAAGAAACACCATCCCTCAATGTACTTTTTTTCATGCAAAAAAAAAAATGGTCCTTTGCCAAACAGTCCCCCCACCCTCACTTCCCACTCAGCACCCACCACCCCATACCCCCTAGTACACCCCCACACACCTTTTTCAACATGGCCTTTTGGGACCCCACCTCATGAACAATATGACTGTCATTACGCAACTTCCGCCTGAAAGGTGATTTTGTGGTCTTTGGGAAGTTCACCTTTCAGATGGTATTTGAAAATTTTTCCTGTCCTTGTTCATGAGGTGGGGTCATAAGAGAGCTATTCTGAAAATCTGGGTCAGAATATGTAAAATGCAAAAGTTATGCCTATTCATTGCAATTTTGCCATGCACACTCATAATTTTGGAAATATTACATATTTTGACCCCAATTTTTTACCATAACCTTATTATCACCCCACCTCATGTATGTCACAGCTGTCATTTTTCAAATCATGGCCAAAATGTGTTATTGTACCTGTGGTGCAAAATGGCATTGCAGTTGCACAGAACTATGTTTTGGCAGGGATTTGAACATTTTCTGTATTGGCCACATGAGATGGGGTAATAAGAAGGCTATGCTAACAAATTGGTCATTGTTGTCCTATAACTGGAAATGCAAGAACCTTCCACAGCTACATACATATATGCATCTATGGAGGAATGGGGCCCTGTGCTCCCACAGGCAAATAAGGATATTATTATTCTATTTCAAAAACTATAGATGGGTGGGCCCTGTGCCCCGGGGCAAATAAGGCTATGATTATACTATCTCAAAAAGTAAGGAAATTCTTTACAAAAAAACTACGTTAATGTATCAGTTAGGGTTCAGGATGACGTGACAAAAGTAGGGAAATATGACATTAGGGTTTCCAACCCTAAAACCCCTACCTCACCTCAGAAGCAAATGAGGGGTGGAGTCTCCCTTGGAATTATCAACCCTAATGCTCACCCCATTGTATGCACTCATGAAACATAGACACTTGTCTTCGTCACATCTTAGCTTTTCTATTACTGCAATGGGTAGAGCATTATGGTTGACTGCCCCAAGGGAGACTCCATCCCTCATTCACTTCAAGGGTGGAGCAAAGGTTTTAGGGTTGGAAACCCTTATATCATATTTCTCTATATTTGTCACTTTCTCCTCAACACTAGCTGATGCATTAACATAGTTTTATATATAGATATATATTAAACAGGTGTGAGCATGCCTGTATATTATGATTGAGTAAGCACTTTACTATATATATATATATATATATATATATATATATATATATAGCTATTTGGTCACCGTCACCTCCTCTCACCAGCTGGCAACAGGGACACATAGGTATTTTTTTTACAGGTTTTCTCCACAACCCCCCCCCCCGAGGCCTGGCACACAGCTGTGCGAGCATGTGGAGGCATGCTACACACCCCAAGGCACCAGCTCAGCCTCTTACACCTCCCATAACTGTTTGCTGCCCTCTCTCCACCTACACTACCCACCAGACCTCCACCCAGTGGGAGCAGAACTATGGGGGGTGCCAACCCACCCTCACCACCCTCAGGCGAAGAGAGGAGAGGAGAGCTACCTATTGGCATGCTCGATCCTGCTCTACCCTCCCTCCCCCCACACTGGCACCCCAATGATCCGAGGTCATTCCCAAACCCTGGTCATCGGTGTAGTGCAAGGTGTGGCATCCAGCACCTCAACCCTCGGTGCCACCAGGCCGGCCGAGTAAGCACTTCTATGTTAAACTCGAATGGTTGCACCTTAATAACTTTGCCCCTATTTGAGTGATTTACATGAAATTTGGAAATCACAGCTTCTGTGGCAGAATCTCTTGATCCTATAAATTGGTTCAGTGGGGGCAAAGTTACAGAGGTGCAATAAAATGTAAAAGTCTCCATTTCTGAAAATCTTAAGACCCTTTTTTTTCACCAGATAACTGAAAAATAGGAGATTTTGAAACCTGAAACTTGATAAAGCTAGGTTCTAGATGTGTGCTTCTGTGGTTTTTAGGTCCAGCTGTTAAGTAGTTTTTAAAATATTTAAAAAAAAATGTTCCATTTCTGAGCATGTGCAGTTCAAAAAATCAGCATTCTATTCATAACTGAATTTTTGCTAAAGCATGATGTCCTGCTGTCATCTTTCATTATGTGTGTTGTATCATATACTGAGGTGTGTCATACAGGACAACACCACAGTGTATGATACAACACACATAATGGAAAAAGCAACCTAAGAAGTAAGAACCTTTTCCCTGGTGGCTAGTAGTCCCTACCCCCACCCAATCACTTGCCCAATATTGCAATGAGGTATTCCCTGGTAGCTAGTGGTCCCTCCCACACCCCATCACCCTCCTCTTGTGTCCTGTTCTTATATTTCATTATGTGTGTTGTATCATATGTTGCAGTGTTTTGTACAGAGAACACCACAGTATATGATACAGCACACTTTTGGATTTTTTTTAATTTTTCCCCTAGTGTCTAGTGCCTGCCCCCACCTTCCTATTGATTTCCCTGATTTTATTCCCTTTTCCCTGGTGTCTAATGGCACCCCCTTCCTCTAGCTGCTATCCCCCTGTTTCTTTTTTGTTTCCCTGGTGTCTAGTGTCACTCCCCACCCTCCAATTGCTGGCCTCTTTAACCTTTACCCTGGTGTTTGGCACCTGCTGGTTACACTATGTGACACAGGTGTCATTTACAAAGAGCAGCTGTGAAATATAACAACCCCTGCTGTGTTGTGACAACTGTGTCAGGAATGGGGCTACTGTCCTTAGAGCCCCACCATCCTGACTTTGTTCTGGCATAATGTTGTATCTGCACACCAGGGGCCCCAATCCCTGATGGCAGTGTATTTATATATTTTTGTATTATCTGACTCTCTGACCTCCCTGCGGTGTCGGATGCCCCCTCTGCCCTGCCCCTTGTTTCATAACAATGCTGACATTGGGAGGCCCAATCCCCATGTCAGCATTTCCAACCCCCCAAGCAGTGTGGGGTACTGGGGAGGTCACCCCCAGTGTCCCAAAATAGTTTGTTTTCTTTTCTCTCTCTCCCCAAGGTTGGAGGAATGGAAACATAACACATATTGGGATGGCAATCAGAGGGTGGGCGGTGCCACAAGACACCAGAGAAACATAAAACAATATATGGGAACAGCAATAGAAGTGTGGGGGGCACCACTAGACACCAGGGAAAAATAACAAATAATGGGCCAGCAATCGTAGGGTGGGGGACACCACTAGACACCAGGGAAACAACAAATAATGGTACAATGATCTAGGGGGTGCCAATAGACACCAGGGAAAGGGCTTACTCAGCATGCTCAAAACCCGAAAAGTTAAAATGTCATAACTTTGGAACCGATAGATATTTTTTACCAAACCACCAAAAGGTACATATGTGGACCACCCCCTTTCTACCCTGAAAATTTCAGACCAAAATTCCAAACTGTCTGGGCACTAGCCCAGTTCAAAAGAACTGCAAGAAACTTGAAATGTTCATTTACACATACATTTTCATATGGACATCAACATGAAAAAAAAATGTAATCAAGTCACTAAATGGATTAAAAATGTAAAAAAAAAAACACAGTTTGGAGTCATTTCATCAACAATTAAGTGTTGAGTACACCTAACAGAGTACCAAAGAGAAAGGTAGATGTGTTGGTCTGTCAACAGGATGTCATTTTTGTGGGTTTTGATTTTTTGAGGGGAGGAGGACAACAAAATGGCAGCAAAAGAAAAAGGTTTGGTCCCATATGAAAAAACATTCCTTTCACATTTCATATAGCTGTCTTGAAGTGCTTACTGAGCATGCTCAAAACCGATTTTTCAAAATTTCAAAATTAAATAACTTTGGAATGGACTAATATTTTTTCACCAAACATGCAAAAGGCACATCTGTGTGCCAGCCCCTTTCTACCCTGAAAATTTCAGACCAAAATTCCAAACCATCTAGGTGGTAGCCAAATTCAAGCAAAAACCAGCAAAACCAATGGGAAAAAAATTCACTTTTCAACTATGCAAAACTCAGAATCCACATATCCAACTGGAATAATACTTAGCACATCTAGAGATCTACCCCATTAGACCATGCATGCAACATTTCATGCTAATCCGATGGTTGCAAAGTTATTAAAGTGCAAAAATTGGGATTTAACACTTAAGTGCCTACTCAACCCTAACTATAGTGGTGCTACTACAAGACTATCTAATACTGATATATACTGTATATAGATATATGTAAGGCACCAGCAGGCATGGGGTGTGCCTTTCAATTTGCCGCCCTAATCCTCACCCTATTCCATGAGTAAGTAAACTGAGATGGGTGCAGTTTATGAGAAAGGGGTGAGCATTAGGGCTGACAATGTCAAAGAACACCCCACAATTGCTGCTGCCTGCAGGGTGGAGGTAGGGTGTTAGGGTTGGAAACCCTAATGCTGCATTTCCCTACTTTTGTTGTTTTAACCCTAACTAGTGCATTAACAAAGTTTTTTGCAAAGAATGTCTTTACTTTTTGAGAAAGCATAATCTTATTTGTCTATGATAGTGTCAGGCCCTCTGGGCCTTGCCTGTCCAGGCCCTGCACTCCTATCAAGCCATAACTTTTGATATAGTGTAATCCTATCCTTATTTCCCTGTGGGAGCACAGTGCCAGAGGGCCCTGTGCTCCAATCATTCCATAACTTTATCCTTATCTGTGTGTGGGAGTGCAGGGCCCAGTCCATAATGGTATGCTGCATTCCCATCCATGCATAATTTTTTAGATACAGTAGTGGTATCCTTATTTGTCTTTGGGAATGCAGGGTCCTCTGAGCCCTGTGTTTCCATCCCATAGTGTACAGCATCAAAATAAAACTTATATTGCAATCTTATTCTATAGAAAACACAGAAAAATGTGAAAGCTATGTGACTTGACACAAAATTACTATATTTTCTCGAAACCACCAAAAGGCACATCGGTAGCAAAAGCAATTTCTACCCTCAAAATTTCAGAGCTAAATTGAAAATCATTTCTTAACACCTTAGTGACAAACAAACAGCTCCGTAAACCTCCCAGTACAATGTTATCCTATGGGAAATCAACCAAAATTAAAATCTGCAGGACTCCAAGCCAAAGTAATATATTTTCAACAAACCAGCAAAAGGCACATCTGTGGAGAAAGCCCTTTCTACCTTGGATATTTCTGTCCAAAATTACAAACCATTTCTTTGCTATGAAGTGACAAAGAAACAGCTATATACAATTTATTTTTTCACAAATTGTGAAACAGAATCCTGTTTCATAAATCCTTTTTCACAATTTGCAGTAAAACAAAGTCTTTTTTTGCAAACTGCAATGAAGGATAATTTTTCGTGTGTAAAAATTTCCAAGATTTTTGAAACAGGATTTCCACAGCTTAAATAAAAGATGTGTTTCTCACAAAGTAATCAAAAAATTAACCCCAGAATGTACTTCTATGGGCCCCAATTAGGTAAACAGAACTATGGTTGTTTACCAAAACCCTATATTAATTTTGAAATTGAAATTTGTTTCGCTTGCTTAAGGAAAACAAGATGGTGGTAGCACAAACTAGGATTCTGCATTTGCGATCAAGAATCCTGTTTTGCAATCAAAAATCCTGTTCGAGCCTCACATCTAAATTTTCCCATGAGAAACTTTACAATTTAATAACTTTGGAATGTATTAATACATTTTCACCAAACCTTCAAAAGGCACCACTGTGACCCAAGGCCTATATACCCTAAAAATGTCAGACCAAAATTCCACACCATTTTTCTGCAATGCTGAGATAAAGAATTTGACAAAACATAGTAATTTACACATTCTTTGAGACTCCATATCTCCACACTGGCACATCCAACTGGAAGAAATCTTGTCATATCAAGAGATCTTTGGTCCCTAATGGAGCATGCCACAAGCAAATTGCTTGAATGATTGTGAAGTTATTAAAGCACAAATTGTGATTAAGAATCCTGTTTCATGATCAAGAATCCCAATTTGAGCCTGACATCTAACTTTTCCTATAGGAAATAATGAGAAACTTTAAAATTTGATAATTTTAGAATGGATTAACATTTTTTCAATAAACCTTCAATAGGCACATATGTCACCCTAGACCTATATATACCCAAATAATTTCAGACCACACATCCAAGCCATTTCTGAGAAATGTGGTGACAACGAATTTGACAAAAAGCGGTAATTTTAACATTTTTTTGACACTCTGACTTCATATCTCTGCATCCATGCAACCAACCAGAATGAAGCTTGCCACATCCAGAGATCTTTGATCCCTGATGGCACATGCAAAATTTCATGTAAATCAGTTGAATGGCTGCAAAGTTATTAAAGTGCAAAAATTTAAGTTTAACATATCCTAAATAGATACTTCAGCTCAGTATTTATTGAAGAGAAGGTAGGACAGGGCCCACAGCTCAGCACCATGGACACGGGGGGGGGTGTGCACTAGTCCCTTCACAAAAGAAAGGGTCCTACAAGAGCTCAGTAAGCTCAGGATGGACAAGGCAATGGGACCTGATGGCATACATCCCAGGGTGCTAAAGGAGCTAAAGGTGGAACTAGCAGAGCCATTATCAGAACTGTTTAGTGATTCTTTGAGCATAGGAGAGGTCCCATAAGACTAGAGAAGGGCTCATGTGATCCTGCTCCACAAGAGTGGCAGCAGGGAGGAGGTGGGGAACTACAGACCGGTCAGTATTACCTCAGTAGTGGGACAGATTATGGAGGAACTCCTTAAGGAAAGGATAGTGCAACACCTGGAATCCATAGGAGCACAGGATCCAAGACAGCATGGGTTTGCAAAAGGAAGGTACTGCCAAACTAATCTCATAGATTTCTTTAAATGGGCAACCAGAGTGGTGGACCAAGGGGAGCAGTTGATGTCACCTGCCTTGACTTCAGCAAAGCTTTCGATACTGTTCCACATAGAAGATTGATTAATAAGCTGGGTAGGCTCAGGGTGGGTCAGAAGTTGGTCAACTGGGTGGCAAACTGGTTGATGGGCAGAAAACAGAGTGGTGGTAAATGGTATACAGTCAGAAGAGATGCAAGTCACAAGTGGGGTACCTCAGGGATCAGTCCTGGGGCCAGTCCTCTTCAATATCTTCATCAGTGACATTGCAGATGGACCGGAGGGTAGGGTTTGTCTGTTTGCAGATGACACGAAGATCTGCAACAGAGTAGATGATCCAGATGGGGTGGGTAGAATGAGATGAGATCTGGATAAACTGGAAAAATGGTCGGAAGAGTGGCAACTGGGGTTTAATGCAAAAAAGTGCAAGATCATGCACTTAGGGAAGAGAAACCCTGAAGCCACCTATAGGCTCGGAGGGGAGTTGCTGGCAGTCACAAGGGAAGAAAGAGACTTGGGCATCATCATCACTGATGACCTGAAATCATCCAAACAGACCACTAAAGCAGTAAGTAAGGCTAGGGGAATGTTGGGGTGTATTAATATGGGTATCATGTCATAAGAGGGAGGTAATAATCCCTCTTTACAAGACACTGGTTAGGCCCCATCTGGAGTACTGCATGTAGTACTGGAGGCCACACCTTCACAAGGACATTAACCAAATTGAGGCAGTCCAGAGAAGGGCCACCAAAATGGTGCAGGGACTGCATCAGAAAACATATGAGGACAGATTAACGGAGCTCAATATGTATACCATAGAGCAAAGGAGGGAGAGGGGTGATATGATGGAAACATTCAAACACCTTAAGGGCATTAACAAGGTGAAAGAGTCTAACATGTTTCAATATAAGAAAAATAGTAGGACAAGAGGACACAGCATGAGATTAGAGGGAGGTCGATTAAGGGGTAATGTGAGGAAGTTCTTTTTCACAGAAAGGGTGGCAGATACATGGAACGGCCTACCTGAGGAAGTGGTGGATATGAATACAGTGCAGGGCTTCAGACAGGCATGGGATAGGCATAAGGGAGCAATACAGATGAATATGAATAGATAGGCCATTGACAGAGCAGAGGCCGATGGCACATTTATAAGGTAGAAAAAGAAATAGGAAGACTGGATGGGCCTTGCGGTCATTATCTGCCGTCAACTTCTATGTTTCTATGTAGATGTGATCATTGAACCCTAACTATAGAGGCATGACAGCACCCAATAATATATACTTCTAGGGCACTGTGGGGAAGCTTGCACTGTCATTACCCATTCTATATATGTCATGTGGCTAAACAGAGGGCTTGTTTCCAGTGCTGTCAATCTGGAACCTTTCACAAGCACTTTATTCACATACAGAAAAGAGTTAAAAAAAAAGTTAGAGGTCAGAGGTAATAGTAATAGGATTTCTAGAAAAGACCCATCTTAGATACAAGGATATACCATTAATGTGCAGAAAATGGGTGGGACAAATCAATGGTGCAGAGGACAGGTGTGTGGAAACAGGAGTTTTAATTTTCATTGGAGGGAGGGTAAACCACCAAATGCATACTGTGTTGGAAGACCACAATTTTTGATAGTGAAAAAAAAGTTACATAAAGAGTTTATAACACTTTTTAATGTTTAGGATTCAGTTAATGGTAGTCATGAAATCTTTTCCAACATTGTCAATAAATTACATCCTATGTTAGATACAACAGTTATAATTGTTGGTGATACCGTATGCTGAATACTGTCCTGAATTAAACTAATTTTTCTTAGACACATGTTAGAGTTTGACAGAGATTTATACTATTTAATATAAATGTTCATAATGGTAGAAACTGTATATGGAGGACATTGAACCAAAATGTGAAAGATTTTACATAGTGGAAACTGTTTCATAAGACAGGATCAAGAATGTATATTATACATTATACAATGGCAAGAAAGAATCCTGGCTCCTGATTGGTCAAACTCAGACTGGACCCGGGATGTTATCCCAGCATAACATCCCGGCTGTAGTCCCAGTACAGAAAATGACCAAACCACTTAAAAAAATCAGTGCACTCTACTGATTCCATGCTACTAGTGACTTTTATAATCTGACCTGTAGTCAGCAGCGAGCTTCTCATAAATGCAGCACAACTCCTTCACTCGCTACAATTTAATCTTTAAACCGTTAAAACAAAGCAAGTTTTTTTTTTCTTTACACTGACTACTCAAACTAACAGACGCTGCCAGAACCCTACCTCCCTACTTCTAGCACTTTCGATGTTGTCCTTAGGTTTCTCCCGGTACACATCATAAATGCCACAAAACTACCGGAAGAAAATAAAACTGAAATGAAATTAAAAATCCAGTTGGCAACTGTGCGCGTGCATCAGCAGCGCTCTGTTCCTAGGTTGGCGGCAACCCCAAAAGAAATGAGTCAATGGAATGACAGTAGCGGAACCAGGAAGTAAATACTGCCGACAACACAGCTGACCACAGAACAGAAACAAACGCCGATACAGGTCAAATCAAATAAAAACACACAGGTATGTTGGGGGGGGGGTGAGCAGAGAATCATTTGAGTTTCAGCTGGCACGAAAGACAGGAGCCAACACCAAAATGTTTTTGTAAGGACCTACCAGTGTAGAACCATAGTTACCATACAGGAGCTCCACCTGCTGGCCAAAAGAAGAAACAGGATCTATTTCTTAAAAAAGTAAACCTACGCTTTACAAAAAACACTAAAAAATATACTTTTAAATAAACGTTTTCATCTTTTTCTTTCTTCTCTGACTCCCAGAGCCATTGTATATAAGAATAATGCCCTCAGGGTGGGTGTTATGCTGGGATAACATCCGCCTTGGGTGTTGGACCTCGGCCATTGGCCTCGGGCCCAACCACCCAAGGTGGGATGTTATCCCAGCATAACACCCACCCTGTCGGGCATTATTCCTTTAGTATATTATAGAGGTATGGTTGTGCCTCTTTAGTTGGTGTTGAGTAGTATATTTAATGTTAAACCTTACATTTTGCATTTTAATAACTTTGTAACTGATCAATGCATTTGCATAAACATTGGTATGTTTTGTTCTGTGGGGTAGATCTCTTGATGTGGCAAGGTTTGTTCTGGGTGGCTGTGTGGATTCTGAGATTTGGATAGTGGAAAAAAGTTATGAGTCCTCCTTTTTAGCAGTTGTTTCCTCCTCACCCTGTAGCCAGATGGTGTGGAATTTTAGCATGATTTTTGTGAGGTAGACAGAACCCTAATAGCAGAACAGACAGTGAAAATTTGGTAAAATAATATTAATCTGTTGCAAAGTTATTAAGTTTTTAAGCTCCCATTATATCCTATGGGAAGTTCGTTTTTCAAGATAGCTGTATTTTTTGCAAAAAAGGATTTGATCTTGCGAAAAAGGATTGAGTCTCGCAAGAGCATTTCTTTTCTGTGAGACCTGAAATCCTTTTCTGTAAGGAAAAATCCTTCTGTGGGAGCTGCCATCCTGTTTTTTTTGGTTTCATCAAGCAAAAAACCTGTGAAATGCATAAAAATGTTATTTTAAAAAACCAAAACCAGAATTGGGCCCCATTTAGCTACTGTAGATTCTGAACTTTGTTTTTTTTAAATAATGGGCAGAAATACCTTTTCTGGTCACCCAAAATGACAGGTGCCAAACTTAGCAAGAGGAGCCTTCAGCTGTAGCTCAGCAGCCCCATTTTCTCTGGTATCTAGTGGAAACCCTTACTCTACAATCACTGTCTCCACCCCATTCCCTAGTGCCTAGTTGCCTCCCACCCTCCGATCACTGTCCCCTGATCAGTTTTATATTAAATTTATATATTACTACACTGGGATGCCCATCCCTGGTGTCAGATGATCCCCACCCCTGCAGTCCACTGCTTTCTTGATGTGCCAACATAAGGAGGCTCAATCCCCGTGTCAGCATTTAACCCCCCTCCAGCAATGTGGTACACTGAGGAGCCCACCCCAGTGTCCCGTAATCTTCATTTTATATATGTATACCCCTGAAAAAAAGAAAACTGTCCCCAATGTCTTTTTTCATTAATCCTGAAAAAAAGAAAACCATCCATCATCGTCTCCGCCTTCCCCTCCCCCATCCCTATCCTCCCACTGAGCACCCACTATTCCACACACCCCTTACCCTACACTTACCACTGGAGGATGAGGGCTGTCATCTTCTGTGGACTGGGACACGTCTGCACTCTTCAAAGATGAACCATGAACTGAAGAATCAAGGTAAGTGTTGTATAATGGCTGTCAATGGTGTTTTGAACTTATATTGATATCTTGGCCATTTGTTAGGTATTTCTGAACCAAATTTTCAACATGGGCATTTTGGGAACCCAACCAATGAAAACTGGTACTATCATTTCATTACTCGGTCCCAAAAGGTGATTTCCCAGTTGCTGCGTGAAATCACCTTTTGGGACTGAGTAACAAAATGACAGTGCCACTGTTCATGAGGTGAGGTACCAAAAAGCCCATGTTGAAAATTTTGTGCAAAAATGAAATCACCTTTTGGGACTGAGTAACAAAATGACAGTGCCACTGTTCATGAGGTGAGGTACCAAAAAGCCCATGTTGAAAATTTTGTGCAAAAATACCCAGAAATGCCCAAGTTATGCGCAGTCATTGAAATATTTTTATGCACGTGTGTAACTTTGGCAATTTTTTATATTTTCACTCCAAATATTCCACATAGCCATTTTTTCATACCACCTCATGAACAATATAGCTCTCATTTCTCACATTCTACCTGAAACATGTTTACACACCTGTGGCGCAGAATGGTGTAGTTGATGCACAAAATCACCTTTCAGGACTGAGTAACAAAATTACAGTGCCAGTGTTTATGGGGTGGTGACCCAAAAAGCCCATGTTTAAAATTTGGTGCAAAAATACCCAGAAACGCCCAAGTTACGTGTGGTTGTTGAAATATTTCTATGCACGAACGTAACTTTAACAATTTGCAATATTTCCACTCCAAATCTTAAGCATTGCCTTTTTTCACACCACCTCATGAATTGTACAGCTGTCATTTTTCAAATCCTGCAAAAAAATATTTTCACACCTTTGGAGCAGAATGGCATTACAGTTGCACAGAATTATGTTCTGGCGGGGATTTGAAAATGTTCTGTACTGGATACATGAGGTGAGGTTATAAGAAGGCTATGTTGAAAATTTGGGATCAAATAAGGATACTGTTATACTATCTCAATGGAGGGATGGGAGCGCAGGGTCCCCACCCTAAAATAAGGATACTATTATACTATCTCAAAAAGTAAGGAAAAAAAATTGCAAAAAACTTTGTTAGTGCATCAGTTAGGATTAAAGCAGCAAAAGTAGGGAAATGTTGTGTTATGATTTTGAACCCTAACACCATACCCCCACCCTGCACAGATGAAGAGGAATCAGGGTGTGGCATTGGGGTTGTCAGCCCTAATGCTCACCCGTTCCCCTATGCTGTGCCACCCAGCTTATTTTCTTATTGAATGGGGTAAGCATTTAGGCTGATGACTCCAATCCCACCCCTGATTCCTCTTCATCTATGTAGGGTGGAGGTGTGGTGTTAGGGCTGGAAATCCTAAAGCCACATTTCCCTATTTTTGCCACTTTAACTCTAACTGATGCATTAACAAAGTTCTTTGCAATTTATAAGGATATATTTACATAGAGAACTAGAGAGAGGATGAGAGATACAGCCACCTTTTTATAAGGTACATTGTATGTTGGAAGCTAGCATTCATCCTATGGTAACCTGGGGTCATTCATTAGTATCAATATCTTTTACTACTGTATATGTTTAACTCACATGGGTCTACACAGGTGGAATATAAACAAGTCTTTTGCTAGAGAAAAAAAATGAAATTGACTTAAACATTAAAACAAAAATGAATGAATGTTTTGAAACTAATAGACCCTCAGATACATCATGGGCCATCACTTGGAAAACATGTAAATGCTGAATGAGAGGACTTCTGATGTGTGTCTCTTCAGAACTCAAAAATGATCAAAGAAGGAAATAAGATTGCCTAGATAAAACTAAAGATGTCAAAAAAACCTTTTACAGATAACTCAGAAGAAAGATGGAGCAGGTGGTCCAAGACAAAAGCATAATATAATGAACTTAATAATGGTGGACTCTGGATTTAAATCGGGCAAAATATTAGCAAAATGTTTGCATTAAGCCCCATGCAAAAAGGTGACTTATACCTGTGGATCAGCGCACATCATGGACTTCTTTAATAAGGTCAGCAAGGCACTGGATGATGGAGACCCAGTGGATGTGGTCTATTTGGACTACAGTAAGGCATTTGACAAAGTGCCACATGCAGAACTTATTGAAGTCCTGCTTAACACAGAGTTACATGAAAACAGTTTCCTGGATAGATTCATGGTTTACAGAAAGGAGACAACAGGATCATTTATGGGGTCATAGATCAAAATGGGTGAATGTTACTAGTGGTATGCCTCAAGGGTCTATCTTGGGGCCATGCTTCTTCAACATCTACGTGTCATCTATGAGCTGTGGGGAAGGATTTGGGATTCCCAGATTTGCCAATGACACAAACCTGGGCTCTGTGATATGAAACCTGGATGAAGCTGAAAAATGCAGAAAGAACTGAGCAATCTAGAAAGATGGACCATCAAACATAAATTGGAATTTAACCTGGAGAAGAGCTCAGTTATGCATTTGGGGAAAAAATAATATAACGGCTGCATATTTGTTTAATGGACACAATATAAAAACAGTAACTGAGGAAAGGGATTTAGGCATAGTAATATCCAATGACCTAAAGTTCAGATCAAATTGTCAAGCCATGGCAAAGAGGGCTAATGGAACACTGGAATGCATTAGACGGCATATTAAAAACAGGGACAAAAGAGTGATATTCACATTGTATGCCTCATTGGTTAGGCCACACCTAAAGTATTGTGGGCAGTTTTCAGCGCCAAGCACAAAGACTGATATCAGACTTCTAGAGGGCATGCAGCATATGGCCAAAAGGATGATATTAATGAGAAATCTCAATTATAGGGACAGACTAAGTACACTGGGACTGTATTCATTAAAATACTGGAGACTGAGGGGGATCTGTAGCTAGTATACGGTACTCTCCCCAGTGATGATTTCTGGGAATACTTGGGATTAGAGTTAAAAGTCTGTAACCACAATACTAGATCTCACATGTTGCAGCTCAAGGTAGAAATTAGCCGAACTTCTAGAAGAGCAGCCGGGTTCACCCAAAGGGTTGTGGCCATATGGAATACCCTTCTACTAGAGGTGGTAGGAAGCAACAACATAAGGGAATTTAAAAGCAAATTGGATGACTACTGTAAGAATAATGACATATGTGGCTACTCCCTTTGAACTAAGGGTGAGCTATTATGGGGCATGTGCCCTTCTTGGCTCATACAAACCTACAAGACATATGAGACCATGCACACTTCACTAGGCAGGTCTGCCTGTCCTTGGCCCTTCCCTACATAGTAGGGTAGAGTGTGTGTGTGTGTTTCTTTTTTCACATGGCTGTGGGGGAAGAGCGTGGATGGACTTGAAAGTTTTTTAATGACTGGGTGGAAGAAAGGGTTGTACATTTACTGATGTTGGTTGGAACTGCATGGAGGAGTGTGGGATATGGGTGCTACTAAAGGCTGAAGTAGGAAGAATATTCTTATTTGGATACAGTCAATACTGCACAAAGTGCCACTTTGCAAAACTTTGCAAGTGAAGTATCACGTCATGGAATTTTTGCCAGGTGAATTATTATGCAAAGTGACACTTTGTGTACCAAATGCCAGCTCACAGTTTCTGTCTGTTGAAGTAGCCACTTCACTGCATAGTGTGCCACATGAAGGGTTACATGAAAGATGTGTTACTTTGTGTAGTGTTCAACAAAAGAAAGTTTTTCCCCTTGGCACAAACTTACTGCCTGATGCGCATGCAGCAATAATTGAATCGAGGACCATTTATTTTGATTGGTGGATGCACTGCATCATTATTTATTGCATTTTCTAAAAAAAATTATTAGAATGTTTTAGTGCTTTTGTACTGATGAGCCCATTTTATAATCTCATTAAAGTGCTCCAGGGGATCTAGGTCATTGTGGGATTTATCCACTTTTCAAGTGACTTAAGGTACTTCTGCCTCATGCCACAGCACAAAAGATGTGGGTAAACCCAACAATGACCCACACATTGTCATAACTTATTGTTTTCATATGTGATATGTTGTTACCTTGCTATTAATGTGTTCCTTGAACCAATGTTTGGATGTGCCCAGACAGATTAAATGTCACCAGGGAGACCCTAGTACATAGCCTCAAATTGTATTTTGGCCTCTGGCTGGTGTGGGCTGATCACATTTAGGGACAGGTGAGGAATTGAACACTCTGCCCCAATCAGGCAAGGAAAAAGTAGGATTGCTATTAGTGAACGCAATTACTCAACTTCAAAAAATTTTCATGACTGGTTTTAGTTCCCATAGAAACACATGAGTCAAAGCAAAAATGGACATGTTTCCCTATTTTGGGATGTGTTCATGACTATCTGTTGTGCACACATTGAGTTCATTAAAGTCTGTCAACTTTTTTGAGGCAATCATACACCTTTTTTTGTAATTAAAGTATTAAGTGTAATTATTCTCATAGCTCTCATAAATCTCATAGATTTCTTTGACTGGGTAACTAGCGAGGTGGAAAAGTGGATGGCAGTGGATGTGGCCTGTCTGGACTTCAGTAAGGCCTTTGCCACTGTACCACCTAGGAGGCTGATAAAGAAACTAAGCAGCTTGGGGTAGGGGAGAAGGTGGTGGGCTGGGTATCCAACCAGTTGAAATATAGGAGGAATAGGGTGGTGGTAAATGGCAGTAACTCAGAGAATGGAAGACTGATCAGTGGAGTACCATAGGGATTGGTACTGGGCCCTGTCCTCTTCAATATCTTCAAATGTGATATTTCTGAGGAACTGGAGGGGAAGGTGTGTCTCTTTGCAGATGACACAAACATAATGCAACAAGGTGAAGACCCAGGAGGGGGTGGAGAGAATGCAAAGGGATCTAGGGCAACTAGAGGAGTGGTCTAGGGAGTGGTAGCCAGGTTTCAATGCCAAAAAGTGCAAAGTCATGCACCTTAGAAGGGGAAACCTGGTGCCTGAGTACAAGATGGCGCAGAGGTACTTACAGTTAACTGGCAAGGGAGTCACCTTGGGATGATCGGATCTGTTGATCTCAAGGTGCCAAAGTGCAACAGGGCACTAGGCAGGGCAAGCCAGATTATGGGGTGCATAGGGTGGGAGATCTAGCAGGAGAAGGCAGGTGGTGTTGCCTCTGTATTGCTCACTGATGAGACTCCACCTAGAGTACTGTGTCCAGTTATTGGGGCTGCACCTCTACAAGGATATCAACAGGGTGGAAGTGGTGCAGAGGAGGGCTACTAAAATGGTGTAGAGGTTGCATGAGAACCCATACAAAGAAAGGCTGAAGGAGCTCCACATGTACTCCCTGGAGGAGAGGAGAGTGAGACGGGACATGATTGCGACCTATTAGTACCTCATGGGGGTCCACAAGGTGCAGGAGGGGAACCTCTTTTAAAACAGGAGGAACACCAGAATACAGTGGTATGCTATTAAGCTTGAGGGTGAAGTTTAAAAGGGATGTGAGAAAATATTTCTTCACAGAATGTGTGGTGGACACATGGAACAGCCTGCCAGAAGAGGTGGCAGGGGCAAAGACCGTGAAAAGCTTCAAACATGCATGGGATAGGCACACAGATATAATAAACAGAGGTAAGGGAGGAGGAAGGGACACCTGTAACTAAACAGATTTCAGGATGTAGTGTTAAGCAAGGGAAATATGATAGACTAGATGGACCTACTGGTCTTTTTCTGCTGACACATTCTATGTTTCTGTGTTAGTCAGCTTAGATGTCTCATTAGACTGTCTTCTGAGGAATCATACAATTGTAAACCTATGAAGCTGATTTTATTTTTGCAGCTTTTAGCTTTTAAAATGTTTGGTCATGCTCAACTTTAACCCTTAGAAGACTGTGGACGTATATATACGTCCAGAATCTATATATGTTTACACATATTCAGTTATCAAAGGGTTAACTCAGAAACAGGGTTCACATTTTTTCAGCAATTTTTTAAGTGGTCCAAGCATGTGCAAGACGTTAACACTTTAAAACCGTATAACTTTAAAACGCCACATTAGTTTGTTTCCAAACAACAAAAAGGTACTTTTCTGGGACAAGTTCAGATGAACTTGTAAGTGTCATAATTTAAACTGCTGTAGTTTTTTACTATTCAATGGCAAAAAAAACCACTGAATTTGGGGATTTTTATGTAATTTCACTTATTAACAACCACTAATTTGTAACATTTTGACAGCTGAACCAATGTTCACCAAATTTGCTAAAAAATGTATTTCTATGACTGAGTCTGTGCACAACAAAATTGTCAGTCCTAAGAGCTAAGACTCTCAAGATACAAGCTGACAAAATAATTTTTTTTTTGATATAAACACTAACTCAACCCAGACTACTGTACCTGTATAATATATAAACTGCAGAAAAATCTACATTAATGCATTGATTAGAATTAAAGAAGACCTATCAGACAATGAAAGGTAATGAAAAAATTAGCATTCAGAGTCTAATGAATCTTGGCAAATTGGTGGTGTTGGTGTGGGGTTTCTTGGGGTTTTCCACTTAATGGCCAATCCCTTCTCCAGCTACTACCTTTGTGACCTAAGGCCCAGCTTCAGGTCCAGGCCATGCCCCATGAGTCTGCTGTTTCAAGCTATAGGCCTGGAATCACACCTCACAACTCTGCTCCTCCATATAGGGCTAACAGAATTTGTATTTATTTGTTTTATCAAGAAAGGTTTCACTGAGTGATGCTCATTTACAAAGAGGTCCTGGTTAGGACAGTCAAAAAATACTAAAGATTCACATTGCAGCATATACAGAGTACACCATAGGCAAGGGTAAGATACAACAATAATAGAGGGCAGTAGAATCAACACAATCAAGGGAAAATTGTGATATATACTTGGATAAAAACAGCAGCACATATAGAAATTATTGGGATCATAGCAAGACAAGTACATTAAGGCAACGGAAAATATATTATAACAAACAGTGGCATGGTAGCACCACTACAGTTAGGGTTGAGTAAGCTGTTTAATGTTAAGCCCTTAACTTTGCACTTTAAAGGCTACGTAAACAGCCTTTTTCTGGTGTGCACTGTTCCCGAAACCCTCCCATGAAAGTACAGTCCACAGGGAGTAGTTTTAAATAAAATAAGCAGGTACCTTAAAATCATTTGTTATATATGTTTTTGGCAAGTTTAAAAAAAAAAAACATTGGCAATCAGGAAATATTTTAAGCCGACTGCGTTGATCCTACCCCCTGTGACCACACTGCACCTGCACTGAGAATTATGTCATTCTATTGAGTCATGTAGTGCATTTTAATGAAACACTATGGAGCCTACTGTTTAATGCATAAACTTAACATTTTATGTTTAGCTGGTCATCTATATTGCTATTTCACTTGCACATTGGTCCCTTATTCATAAGTTAATTATCAATATAGATAACCAGCTAAACATAAAATGCTAAGTTTATACATTAAAATGCTAAGTTTATACATTAAACAATAGGTTCCATAGGGTTTCATTAAAATACACTACATGATTTGTTGGAGTGACATCATCCCGTTGCACATACAGTGCGGTCAGCTTAAAGTATTTACTGATTGCCAACATTGTTTTAAACCTGCTGAAAACATACATAACCAGCAATGTTATGGTACCTGCTAATTTTATTTAAAACTACTCCCTGTGGGCTTCACTTTCACAGAAGGATTTCGGGCACGGTGCACGCCTGAAAAAGGCTGTTTATGTTGCCTTTAATAGCTTTGGCCCCCCTTCAGTGGATGTGCACAACATTTTGCATGCACTGTCTGTGGTGGCAAAGTCTTTTTATATGCTCAGTTTTGTTCCAATCAGATATGCAGATTCTGAAATCCGTATAGTGAGATTTTAAGAAAAATCAGGAGTTTTTTTGCTATTTTTTATCATCTAGCAGCCAGACAGTTTGGAATTTGTTCTGAAATTTTCAGGATAGAAAGGGTGTGTTCCAGAATGGTGCCTTTCACTGGTTTGGTGAACAAATATTAACCTGTTCTCACGTTATGAGGATTTGAAATTTCAGTTTAGATCATGTTCAGGAGAGTCTTTGGGATAAATATTTGATACCCTAATGACCATGCTCAGAACCGAAATTTGAAATCCTTGTAACTTAGGAACAGATTAATATTTTTCACCAAACTAACACATGGCACCATTGTGGGGCAAGCCCTTTCCAACCTGAAAATTTCAGGCCAAAATTTCAAACCATCTGATCTGCATATTATAGGGTCACAGTCGGGATGAATAGAGTGTTCAATGTTAAACCCCTAACTTTGCACCTTAATAGCTTTGGCAGCATTTGATGAAATTAGTTGACATTTTGCAGGCAGTGTATTGTAGGCAAAGGCTAAACATGTGGAAAGTTTCTCGATGGCTGCTTGTGTTGTTTCTGAGATCCGCATATGTCATTTTCCTGTAAACATCTAATTTTCTTTCTATACTTAACATGGGATTTTGGTTTGCTCTCTCATGCAGCCTACACAGAATGGAATTTTTTAATGAAACTTTCAGGTTAGAAGCTTGTTGTACCAAGGTAGTGCATTTCGAAGATTTTGTAAAAAATAGTAAACTGTTCCAGAGTTATAAGGATTTCAAGTTTTGGGGTTTTCTGTTCTGAGCATGCTCGGTAGGCTTGTTGGGATAATGCTGTGATACAGCAGCAAAAATTCTGTGTCACAAAAACATTTTTGGTTTCTGTCCACTTGCTTCTCACAGCACCCAAAAGGTTTTTGTGCCGTGAGACCCGCCATCTTGTTTTCTCCCTGTCAAAATAAAAAACACAGAAAATATATAAAATTGTGTCATTTAAAAACACACGCCAGAACCTAGTTAAATGGGACCCATTTTGCTAGATTTTGATGTTTGTTTTTTAAAATAATGGCCAGAAAAATCTTTCTGGGCACCCCTAAATCCAGAGTGCCCAGCTTAGTGAAAGGAGCTGTTCACCCGCTTCTGCAGGTAACACATTCCACCCAGCCACCACCCTCTCTGTAAAAAAGTGTCTCCTCATCTCCCTCTATCTGTCACTTTCTTTATTAAATCAATCAATCAAAACAAAAATCAATCAAAATTTATTTCTAAAGCGCTTTTCAAAAAACCAAAGCAGATATACAATATAAAACAAGATTTGATCAAATGAAATATATAAAATAACAGGCAGCAGTAATAAAACTAAACGTTATCCCCAAATGTCATTCCAAATAAATATGCTTTTAGTGAGGATTTAAAAGTCTCGGTGGACAGGCACTCTCTAATCCGATGAGATAGAGAGTTCCACAGGGTCGGGGTTACAAAAGAAAAAGCCCTGGCACCTGATGTCTGAAGATGGACCCTGGGAACCTCTAGCAATCCCTCGTCATTGGAGTGGAGAGGGCAGAGGGGGCAGTAAGTCAGAAGGAGGTCCTGCAAGTAACCCGGTCCCTGTCCATGTAGGGTCTTATAGGTCAGCAACACGACCTTGAAGGTGATCCTCCATTGCACCAGCAGCCAGTGCAGTTTGCACAGCACAGGTGTGACATGGCTAGTTCTTGACAACCCTGTCAACAACCTGGCCGCAGCTTTCTGCACCAGCTACAGGTGACAGAGATCCACACTGGTAACCATAGTTATAGAGCATTGCAGTAATCAAGACGAGAGGACACAAAGGCGTGAACCAATGTAGGAAGGTCCTCGGGAAGAACAAGGTGCTTTATCCAGGTGATGTTCCTCAGATGATAAAATGAGGACTTGACAACTGCTGGCACTTGTGCTTTTAGCATTAGTTCGTTATCAAGCACAACGCCTAGATTCCGCACCTGTTCAGAAGGTCTCAACTGGTTACCCTCTAACACAAGGCCAGATAGTTGCCCAAGAGTCAACTTCTCTAATCACTGACCTGGGTCCACCACCAACACCTCAGTCTTATCCGGATTCAGTCTCAACCAGTTAGTACTCATCCAGTTCTGGGTCTCAGTGAGGCAGTTGTTAAAGACTGAGACCGCACTGTCCTGTTCGGGTACAAAGGACATGTAGAGCTGAGTATCATCTGCACAGCAGTGAAAACTCAGCCCATACCATCGTATAATGTCTCCCAATGGCAACATGTATACCATGAACAACATGGGGGACAGTACAGAACCCTGCAGCACCCCACAAGGCAGGGGGAAGGGGCCAAGGAAAAAATCCCTGACACCACCCTCTGAGTCCTGTCTGTGAGAAAAGAATGGAACCACCTGAGGACTGCCCCAGACAGTCCACAGAGTAACCGCAGGTGTTCCAGCAACACCCCATGATCCACGGTGTCAAATGCTGCATAGAGATCAAGGAGGACCAAGACTGAACAACTCCTCTGATCCCTTGCTATTAGGAGATCGTTAAGTACTCGAACCAATGCCATCTCGGTACTATGCCTCTTCCTGAAACTGGATGGAGAGGATCATAGACTTCATGGGTGGTAAGAAAGTTCTTGAGCTGCAATATAACTACCTTCTCAATAACCTTGCCCAAAAAAGGCAGGTTAGAGACTGGTCTGTAGTTTGCAAGACAGTCTGGGTCGCAGGATGATTTCTTTAAAAGGGGTGGCACCACAGCCTCCTTCAGGGGGTTCGGAAACACCCCCTGGTCCAGCAAGCACCAGACTATCTCAGCAAGGATCGATCCAATGGCATCCATACACCCCACAAGGAGGTGAGTTGGACCAGGATCGAAACTACAGTAAGTCAGCCGCAAGCTCTGAACAATCTTCATGATATCCACGATCGCTGGCTGGTTGAAATCTGTCCAGACGGACTGGGTGCCTGTGCCCTCACATGAACTGCTGCTGTACTCATTTGAATGAGTCAAGCAGATCTCTGACCTGATGGAGGACACCTTATCTGCAAAGAATTGAGTAAACTCGTCGCACCTTAATTGTGAAAAAGCTCTCTGGCCCCGAGGAAGGCTGGATTGCACAGCCTGTCCACGGTCTAAAAGAGCTAAGCTGGTCAACTCTGCTGCAGCAATCTCCCTGGACAGGAAACCTGCTTTCTTATGGGAGATTTCTGATTGATAGTCCAAATAATGGGTGATCCACCTAAGTCTGTCCTCCAGGCCAGATTTCTGCCAAAAACATTCCAGCCTTTGCCCCACTCTCTTCAACTCCCTCAAAATTCCATCAAACAAAGGGGACCAAGGGCGGAGATGGAGGGTCCGAACTCAGACAGGAGCTATGCAATCCAGGGCCCTCAGTACCATACTATTATAGTGCACTACTAGGTCTCCTGGATCCAAGCATTCCAATGGCCTACTCGATAGGTCCAGTACCACCATCAGACTCTCTGGGGTAACATTCCTCAAAGGGCAGTACTGGACCATCTCCAAAAGGGTGGGTCTCACAGGGGGAGCCATGAAACTGAACCTTATAGAGTGATGGTCCCAGCATCCAACTGGTTAAACCACTAAGTCAGCAGCCTCCATCCCCAGGAGGAACACCAGGGCTAGGGAGTGATCTTGAATATGGGTTGTAGTGGTAATTACCAGTGTGAATCCCAACAAGATCATAAGTTGGAGGAAGTGCTGACCAAAATAGGAGAGTTCATCATTGACCCAGGCATTGAAATCCCCCAGGACCAACCACCTGGGGGATTCCATCACCATGTTGACCAATAAGTCTGCAACTTCCAGCAGAAAAACCTTCCCATCTCCAGGTGGACGGTAGATGAGAAGAATTCTGCTGTCCACACCTGCTCCCATGATACACTTGAAGGATCTGGTGGTCCCCACTGGAACCTCTACAAAGGCCCATTTCCTTCTTAAAACAGATGGCTACACCCCCAACCCTACGATCCAATCTCGGGCAGTGTATCACCGAGTACCCGGTTGGAACTGCTGACTCCAATACCAGACCAGCATTCTCATCCAGCCAGGTCTCGGTGATGCAAACCAGGTCAGATGTCTCAACAAGATAAGCAATAATTGCTCTCTTGTTCTTTGTTGACCTGGCATTGCATAACACTACCCGAGTTGGATGAGAGGCCATGGAAGAGCGGGCTACATGCCCACTACCCATGGAGCCCTTGGGTATGGGAACCAAGTAGGGAGGCCCCCTTTCCCAGACCCATTTTGCCCCGGGGCACCTCTTTGATCCCATTACATCAATCGGCCCACCCCGCACCCCTCTTCCACCAGGTCCAGGAGCCCAACCCATCTGACCCTTCCAAACAATCCCCAAGGAATGACAACACATATATACCATGGGCTGCAATTGGGGATTATAAATGGGGAAGGTCCCTCAACCTGGAGGGGGAGTAGCACCTGCCCACCGAAGAATGGTCCCAACACATGCTGCCAACACTACGTCAGCAGTGATTCCAATCAAAATAACTATACTCCTACAGAACTATTAATAATAACAAAAATCCTCTATTTCATAAAAACAGCAACCCCACCCCCCCAAAATAAACCCCAACGCACTATAAAAATAACACTAAATCTCTCCTCACCAGTTTGTAAAAATAAACACCCCCACAAACTCTTACTTCAGGGGGTTAAATAAAATAAAACATCCAAGATGCCACCAGTTCTCACCTGAGCCTCCTGGAATCAACAGTATAAATGAATAAAAGACAAAAACTCTCTCACTGCTTTAAAATGACCATTATCCAGAGCCAGACAAAAGGAGAAGAGAATAAAAATGTCTCAAACCAGGTCAGCAAGTGTCTGAAGAGGGGTTCGTTGGCAAAACCGACCAAGTAAGGAGTCCACAAGGAGTTCTTCTTCCTAAGCTCACCTTAAAGAGTCCTCAGTCACTGCAAGCAGGCCCAGAAAGCACAGATCAAGTTCTCACATACCCACCACCTAGGAGGAGAGGCAGCCTGAATAATTCCACAGACTACAGACCTCAAGGGACCACCCGGTCAACACCAGATGTCCCCCTGAGTGCCTAGGAGAATTCGGATCCAGACCTAGCCCTACAGCTGACTCTCCTCTTTGACCTCCCATCTAGGAACCAGGCACCTTTATCCCCCCCCCAGAGGGCAGACATGAAGAACCTTAGGCCCCCACTCCCTTCAGCTCTCCGGTCCTCTGCTACTGTTACCAGGTCCCACAGTGGTCTGCACCAATTTCCACTCCATGGTCTTCCAATGCAGTACGTCCCAGTCACTGCACCATCCAAACAGTCAAACAAACAAGATAGTTCCTCCAACACTCCTCGGTAGTAGCTACCTCTCCTCCTTCACACCGCCAGGCTATAAATACAGGCTCCAAACAATCTCCAGACCAGCCCCCAAACCAGTCAACACCAGGTATCAGTTTGTTTTTCATTTTTCCTCTTCTCCTTCACCAGCTCAGTAACAAAATCAGTAATAATGTATTCAAAGGGACTAAACAGACTGGGGTACCCACCACTTGGTACCACTCCTTTATCCCTTCTCCCCTCCAGGTTGCCCACTCCCAGTTCCAAATGTTGTTTTATATATTATAGGGGTGTGGCCATGCCGCTATAGTTAGGGTTGGTACAGCACTTCAATGTTAAATCTCAATTTTTGCACATTAATAACTTTGGCACTTTTTGATGAAATAGCCCAAAATGTGGCATGTGCAGTCATTCTGCCAGTATTGCAAGACTTGTAAAGTTTTGTGATGGCATCTTGTATGGTTTATGAGCTATAAAGTGATGAAAAACAGTAAAAATTTTATTTTTTTCCGATTGGTTCCCTTGTTTTTTTCCCATCATCTACAGCCCACACAGAATGAAAAATTCTTCTGTAATTTTTATGGATGATGGGATGTGTGGCTAGGGTGTGTCTTTGGAGGGTTTGGTGAAAAAAATACATTACCAGTTTTGAATTGTAACAATTTTTGTGATGGCCACAAAACAGGCAGGTAAATGAAAACAGATCGAACAGTAAATAACCATTCAAATGGTTCACTTACTGTTCGATTGTTAGACAAATACTATTCAAGATGTCAGCCATCTTATTTTTCTAACAATTTTCAAAATAATGTTGTACGTAATTACTGCACCCTAAGGACAGTACAACACCTGCATTTAGGGTCTCAGTGATATGCTTAGTTACATGTTTGTAACCATCTGATGGCCCTGCCATTGACAAGGCAAGGATAAGGCCTAGAGAAATATGGCAGCCACGCTGGGCTGCAGTCAATGAGGGGGATCGTTTTGGCTACAATTTTATTTAACTTTATCAGTTTTATCATTTTGTCATTTAAAGTTTGGTCAGTATTTAAGTGTAGGATTATGAGTGATAGTCAGGGTACAAGTAGTGAGTTAATGATAGGAAAGTAGCATTTTATTTTTGTTTCTCGGAGGCAGTGTTCGCACTGGGGGGGATTAGCGATTAGCATTGAAGAGCTTGTTATTTTGTCTCCTGTGTCGATCGATTCTTTGTGGACCATTACAGGATTTATGGCAAGCAGAATCGTTTACCTTCTTGGTGGATAAACCGTGAGGACTGGAGTGTGGCAGAATAAGGGAGTCGCCTGTTGGTCATTCTGCCCAGCTGACAGACGAATTTTGCTGTTATCGGGAGTGGTGAGAGCCTCCTAGTCTGCTCCAGGGATAGTGAGCTGATCCCTTGTTTGTTCACTATTTGCCTAGCTGAGACTGAATAATTTCCCTGGCACTATCGAGAGTGGTGAGAGCCTCCCGTGGTTTGTATCAGGGGTATTAGTGGATCTTCTGACTGTTTGTCGCTTATTGTTTGTTTAGTGGGATATTGATCAATTCCCAATTCAGTCGTGGCTTCCTTAATGAAACAGTGATTTAAATTTGGAACCAGTGGTTTTAGCTGCCAGTGTTATACTTTCTCCCTCCTTAAGTGAGAGATTTGGGGGGGGACACAACACTGTTTAGACTGTTGCTTGCAAAGCTTAACTGCCTAAGATCAGAGGCTGGGAGTTTTGAATTGAATCGATTGAATCTACAGGCTGTAGCTTTGAATTTGAGTAATTTAAACAGATTTTCCAAGAAGATTGTGGACATTTCCTTGGACACTAGACGTCTGTGGGCTTTTGGAATTAGAGGAGCGGCGTGGTCTGGGTGTTGTGCTGAGGGGGGCCTCCTATTTGCACCTGGGGTAGTGGTTGACCGGCTTCCTGTGACTGAGTGGGAGTTGCCCCCTGCATCTCTGGGGAGTCAGAGTGTTGGTTGGGCATCTTCTAGATCCCTTGTGGGTCATTCCCTGTGGCATGTGCTCTGCAGGATTGTCGCTGCGGGTCACAGGCAGCAGGGTGTTGGAACCAGTGAACTCGGTGCATTTGGAGGGGGGCATCCCTTGAGATTTGGTTTGCATGCCCCAGTCCACTGTTACATCATAGATTTCCTGGATTGTATCCTGAAGGCTTATATGAGATATATGACTTTAATCTGGCCTGCGGTTTGTTTTTCCTTGGCCACCAAGACTGAGACTTTGTTTTGAGTCAATTTAATTTGGCTAAGTTGGGATTGCTCAGTAAGACTGACACTGGTTTGATTTATTATAACCTGTTTTCTTTTTTTTTTTTTTTCCTTCTATAATTTTATTGATTTTACATCAAGTATAACAAAAACAACAACACAAACAAACAAATACACATTTACATAAGTAAGGGTCCATTGATTCCTTATACATGACATATAATGTAAGAAAATCCGTATTGGTCCCAGATTCCCCTCCCTACACCCTCCCTCCCTCCCTCCCTGTAACACGGCTTAGCAAGACACATGTGAAAACCTATTACACTCTAAATAAAAGATATTCATCAACCTAGTAAAAATGTGTACACAGGACTTCCTAAAGAGCGAATAGAGTATGCAATGAATCCCACTTCTTTTTATATTTCTTGAGTTTGTTGTTAAGACTGGCTATAGTTTTCTCTGTTCTTAAATTGGCCAGTAATTCCCTTAGCCATTCATTATAGGAGATATCCACATTGTCTTTCCAATGCCTCAAAATTATCTTCTTGATAGTTAATGAGATAAGAGCCATGTGATAGCGCCTAACAGAGAGATTAATTGTACTATAATCCCCTAATATACAAATTTCCGGAGTGAATAATTCTTCCAGACCTAGCAAAGGATCCGTATTCTGTTGAATTTTATCCCATAACGCCTTAGCTTTGGAGCAAGATCAAAAGATATGGAATATAGATCCTTCTTCTTTATCACATCTATTACAAGTCGGGGGTAGACAGGAGTCCCATTTTAAATAACTTTTGTGGAGTATAATATAAATTGTGCAAAATGTGAAATTGAGTGAGGCGTAATCTATCCTGCGATACATATTTATGACAATTCTGCCATAATGACTCCCAGTGAAGTTCTTGAGTTGGAAAAAAGAAGGTCCAAAATCCCGAGGAGGCAAAATAATTTGGATTGGCCCAGTTATACAGTATTTTATAAATTTGTGAAACCATTTTTAGAGTTCTGACCAATGTTCCCAATTCAGACCTGTAGCTTCTGGGGCCTACATTGGGGGGTGAGATACCAAACACTTTAACACGATAAGGTGCCTTAATTGGTAAACTTTAAAAATATACGTATCAGGCAAATTTAATATCGATATTATTTCCGGAGACGATAACCACTTATGGTCTTCTGAAATCAGCGAGGCAAGGGATAGGTCTTTGATACCTGTTAACCATTTGGTGGTTAGTGTTTTATTGTTTATCTTTAAATTGGAGTTACCTTCAATTGGTTGATCTATATCCCGTGTATGATTATATCTAAGAAAGTTGCACAACTGCGAATGCACTCTAACCGAGATTGCTATTGGTGTGCTTTTTAACCGTACTGGTAAAGAACTATAATTAATATAATAAAGAGTTGTTGGGGATAATCCATTGGCTGCCATAAGAGAAAGTTCAATTTTAAGCCAGAGAGGAATAAATGAAGCAGACAGAAGTTCTTCCCACGGTGTGAGCCATCTTAGGTATTTAGCACTATGTGCTGCCCAATAATAAAAGGAGAAATGAGGAAGACGCAGTCCACCCCTGCCTTTAGGAGCAGCTAATTTATAGTATGCCAATCTAGGATGTTTATTCCCCCATATAAATTTTGCAACCATTTCTTGAACTCTTTGGAACCATGCTAGAGGTAGCCAGACGTTAAGCAAATTCATCGGATAGAATAGCCTTGGGAAGACGTTCATTTTAATTAAATTAATTCTCCCCCACAGGGACATAGGCAGTTTAGACCATCTTCCAAGGTCCGCCTCAACAATTCGAAGTAACGAATCTAAATTAAGTTTCTGCATTTGGGTAGTATTTCTGGAGATAATTATACCCAGATATTTTAAAGCATCCTGTGCCCAAGAGAGGCTGAAGGCCTCTACGGAGCTCCACTGGACCTTGTGATAAAGGGGAAAAATAACCGTCTTGCCCATATTTAACTTATAATTAGATAAAAGACTATATTTCCTAATAGCTGAGAGCATAGCTGGAATGGAACTCTCCGGGTCAGAGAGATGTAGTAATATGTCATCCGCATATGCTGCTACTTTGATTTGATGTTCCAGAACCTTTATGCCCTTAATCTGCAAACACCCAATTAGTTGATGAATCAAGGGTTCCAAATACAAATTGAAAAGTAAAGGAGACAATGGGCAACCTTGCCTAGTATCAGATTCTAATGGGAAAACAGCTGACATCACCCCATTCACCGTAATTTTAGCTGAAGGTCCATGATATAAAGCCCTTATCCATTGCTGAAATTTGGAAGGAAAATTATAAGCCTTCAGTGTCCCAAATAAGAAATTCCAGTTCACCCTGTCAAAGGCTTTCTCGGCATCTAAGGATACCAGCACAGCCGGGTACTGGGCATCTCTTGCCACAGACAGAACATGCGATAGTGTTCTAAGGTGATCTACAGAGGATCTTCCTTTCATGAACCCAACCTGTTCTATTCCAATGAGGGATGGTAGAACTCTGTTGAGACGGATAGCTATTAATTTGGTCAAAATTTTGATGTCTTGATTTAAGAGCGAGATAGGCCGATAACTAGAAGTTAATTCCGGATTAAGCCCCACTTTCGGCAATACCACTATTAGGGCTTCAAATAGCATAGAATCTATCTCTTTTCCCTGTAAAATATGTTTAAAGAGTAAATGTAGCAAGGGAATAAGCTGTTTTTGGAATTGTTTATAAAAGTTAGAAGTAAACCTGTCTGGTCCTGGAGATTTATCCGAAGGTAAACTATCAATTGTCCTTTGTATCTCCTCTGCCGAGATGGGTATTATTAATGATTGTTGTTGCGGGGTGGACAACTCTGGTAACTTAACCTCTTCTAAATATCGATCTATTTCTTGATTAGTGGGGATCTGTGGCATCGAACTATACAAATTAGAGTAATAAGTTTTAAATTCCGAGACTATATCCTCCGGTGAGGTTTTCAGGGTACCGTCCATACTAGATATGATAGAAGAGACATATCTGGCTGATTCCTGCTGTTTAAGGTGCAACGCTAAAAGTTTGCCTGCCTTTTCCCCTTGGTCTGTATACGAGGCCTTGGCCTTCTGTATAGCAAATTCTGCCTTTTCCCTCAGAATTTCCAAGTATCTATCATTTAATTTGCACAACTTGGCCTCATTTCCTCTGTGGAAACTACTACCACGCCTCAGAGTTTTATTTGTGTAAGTAAAGCGTTTGATTCCAGCTCTTTTTGCTTTTTCCTTTGTGAGGAGAGACTAATCAGCATCCCTCTCATATATGCCTTAAACGTACACCACAATATGTCTGCTCTTGCTACAGATCCCATGTTAAACTCTATAAACTGATCAATATGTTTACTAATAATGTCATTTGTTATTTTATCCTTCAAAAGCTGATTATTAAATTTCCACCTTAACGTTCTGCCCTTCATAGGTACCATGGATAGTTGGCAGCACACCATTGCGTGATCAGAGGGTGGACCAGGTTGTATAGATGCTTCTAACCGCCAGTTAATAGAGTTTGGAAATGAATATATAATCTATTCTTGACGAAGTTTATGTACCGGGAAGGTGAAAGTATAGCCCTTGTCCCAGGATGGAGTACTCCTTGAATATCGCATAACCCCAGGTTGTCAATCAATTCTAAAAGGCCCAATAAGCTCGTGAAAGCCTTCTATGTGCCCTGACGTACAATCCATCCTCGAATCAGGAACCATGTTCATATCTCCTCCCAAAATCATGGGAACCGATAAAAATGGTGTTAAGACATTAACCAGTCGCATAAAACTCAGGCGAATCATAATTAGGCCATATATACTCCCAATATCATTTCTGGAATATAATCAACAGTGAACAAATACATATCTGCCTGAGGATCATTAAGTACTTGAAAAAGTGTAAAAGGGATCTTTCTGGAAATCAAAATAAGGACCCCACAGCTTTGAGATGTACCTGCTGAGGAGAAAACATGACCAATTTGTTGTCTCCGCATCCGCAATGCTTCCACATCTAATAACCTGTTTTCTTTTAATCGAGAGGTATATTTAAAGTTCTGGATTTATTGGCACGATTTGTAATGGCCTGACCGAATGTGATTGAATGCTTTACAATTTATAACTTTATATTTGATATTATTTTATTTTGTTAGGTTTGTGATTTGTTGGATTTTTGAATATGTGTTGGGAAGGTATAAGGATGGTCGGGTATTATTCCCCCTCCAGGCTCAGGGACCTTTGTCCTTTTTGCTGTCCTCCACTATTCCCAGAGGTATATAGAAGGTGAAGAGCCTTAGGGATTGTTAGAGGGAGGAGGGCAAGGGCCTGGCCTGGAGAGGGGATGGAAAGGAGTGGACGGATAGGAATAGTGGGGACAAGGAGATGCCCTGGGGCAAAATGGGTCCAGGAAAGGGGTCCTCCATGTGTGATTCCCATACCCAAGGACTCTGCTTGTAGCAGGAAGGTAACTCGGTCTTCCTTGGGTTCTCATCCTATTCGGGTGGTGTTAAGCAATGCCAGGTCTATTAAGAACAAGACCGTGGTAATAGTGGACCTTGTTGGATCATCAGACCTGGCTTGCATCACTGAGACCTGGCTGGATGAAAATGCTGGTCCAGTGTTGGCATCAGTAATTCCAGCCGGGTACTCAGTGATACACTGCCCGAGGATGCATCGTAGGGGTGGGGGTGTTGCCATCTTTTTTAGATCCGATCTGGGCCTAGTGGAAGTACCTGTAGAAACTACCAACTCCTTTGAATGTATCATGGGCGAGGGTGTGGGGTGCAGGATACTTCTCGTCTACTGTCCACCAGGAGATGGGAATGTTTTCCTGCTGGAAGTTGCGGACTTCATTATCGACCTGACATTGGGATCCCCCAGATGGTTGGTTCTGGGGAATTTCAATGCCTGGGTTGATGATGAATTTTCACAGTTTGGTCAGGACTTCTTGTAGTTAATTACTTCACTGGGCTTCGCACAGGTTATTTCCTCCCTGAACCCATATTGGTGGTCATTCATTGGGCTTGGTGTTTCTCCTGGGGATGGAGATATCCTATTTGGTGGTGGAACCAGTTGGATGGTCTGACCATCACTCCATTGGGTTCAGTTTTGAGGCCACCACTAGTAGGCCAGCCTCTATGGAGATGGTCCGGTACCACCCTTTGAGGGGTGTTTAACCAGATGGCCTAATGGCGGTGCTGGACCTATCGGGTTTACCAAGTGACTGCATGGGTCCAGGGGACCTGGTACTTGCCTATAATAAGGTGGTGGTAAGGGCCCTGGATTCCATTGCTCCTGTTCGTGTTCATTCCCTCACTCTTCACCCCAAGTCTCCTTGGTTTGATGAGGCTTTGAGGGAGTTGAGAAGAGTGGGACGAAGGCTGGAGAGGTGCTGGCAGAAATCCGGCCTAGAGTGCGAAAGACTTAGTTTGATGGACCATTATGTGGTCTATCAATCAGCAATTACCCTTAAGAAGGCAGCAGTCCTGTCCAGGGAGAGTGCTGCTGCAAAGAATCGACCAGCTCAGCTCTTCCAGACTGTGGACGGATTGTGCAATCCAACCTGTCTTCAGCCTGGAAGTGCTTTTTCTCAAGAACGATATGAGGAGTTTGCTCGATTCTTTTCAGATAAGGTTGCCGCAATCAGGTCGAGTATCCGCTTGTCCCTCCCTAACGGGGGCTGTGATGCAACTCAGGAGATGTCGGATGCCCAGTTTTTGTGGTGTGACTTCAGCCTCCCCATGATCAGTGACATTGTGATGATCATTCAGTCTTTGTGTCTGACCAACTGCAGTTTGGATCCCGGCCCTACACATCTCTTAGTGGGCTGTGTGGATAAAATTGGTCCGGTCCTTGCCAAGATAGTCTGGATGTCCTTGGAGAAAGGGATCTTTCCTGATCCTCTAAATGAGGCCATGGTTTGGCCCCTTCTTAAAAAATCCTCTTTGGACCCAGACTGTCCGGCTAACTACAGACCTGTCTCTAACCTACCCATTGTGGGTAAGGTTATTGAGAAAGTGGTTGTGTCACAGCTGGATGGTCATTTGACCAGCCACAATGTCTATGATTCTCTCCAGTCCAGATTTAGGAAAAGACATAGTACCGAGACAGCTAATGACCTCCTAATAGCGAGAGATCGAAGGACCTGTTCTATCTTGGTCCTTCTTGATCTTTCTGCGGCATTTGACACCATAGACCATGAGGTACTATTGGGGTGCCTGTGGTTCATCTGCGGACTGTCTGGTACAGTCCTCAGATGGTTTCGATCTTTCCTCGAGGGTAGGACCCAGAGGGTGGTGTCTGGGATATTTTCCTCGGCATCACTCCCCCTATCCTGTGGGGTGCCGCAGGGTTCCATTTTGGCACCCATGTTGTTTGTGGTGTATATGCTGCCTTTGGGAGCGATTATTAGGTGGTATGGCTTGAGTTTTTACTGCTATGCAGAAGATACTCAGCTATGCATGTCCTTTGTGCCCGGCCAGGAGGTTGCCATTTCAGTCTTTAACAACTGTTTCACCGAAATCCAGGAATGGATGAATGGGAGTTGGCTGCGGTTAAACCCAGAAAAGACTGAGGTGTTGGTTATGGACCCAGGTCATCGGGAAGCAGGTTTGTTGGCTGAATCACCTTCAGGCTTATGGCTTGGGGGTGTACAGCTAACTACCTCAGACCTGGTGCGGAACCTGGGCGTTATGTTTGATGACTGTTTGACACTTAAATCGCAGGTATCTGCAGTTGTCAAAACCTCTTTTTACCATCTGAGGAATATCGCCCAGGTTAAACACCTGGTCCCCTCCAACGATCTTCCAACTTTGGTCCATGCCTTCGTTACCTCCTGCCTTGATTATTGCAACTCCCTCTACCTTGGGTTACCGGGGGTTGATATCCACCACCTGCAGCTCATGCAGAACGTGGCAGCCAGGCTATTGACTGGTTCCTCAGGTCCAGTCATATAACACCTGTGTTTCACGGACTGCTCTGGCTGCCAGTACAGTGGCGGATCACCTTCAAGGTCGGTTTGCTGACCTATAAGGCCCTACATGATCAGGGACCTGGTTACCTGCAAGATCTCCTTCATCCCTACTGTCCCTTCCGCTGTCTCCGATCCATTGACGAGGGATTGCTAGAGATTCCCAGGATTAGTTTGAAGACATCTGGTGCCAGGTCTTTTAGTTTTGTGGCCCCAAATCTGTGGAATTCTCTACCTCGTCAGGTTCAAGATAGCCCCACTGTCCAAAGTTTTAAAACAGCATTAAAGACTTCTCTTTTTAATATGGCATATGCCGATTACTAGTATAGCAGCCATGGGATTTTACATGTTTATTTTAGTTTTATTAATTGTTTTAATGAATTTTGTACAACGCCTTGGTTTTGAAAGGCACTTTTTTATAAATAAAGCTGATGATGATGATGATGATTTGTCTTAAAATTATTATAGCTCCATGGCAAATATGCATTTTTAACTGAAAATCATGTCCCCTGTCACTCGTTAATTACTGTTCTATTTATTTACTATTCAAACTTTACTGTTTGAACAGTAAATAGCCATTTACGCTCAAAATAGTTCAGACTTTACTGTTCAAACAGTAAAATTCTCATTTTTTGAGGGGGCTGCAGTGGTCCCTCCCTGTCCCACGTTCTCCAATCACCGTCCCTGAGCTGAGGGCTGCAGTGAGAGCAGTGAGCCACCATCATTTCCCTGGTGTTTAGTGCCATGTAATATGCAACCAACAGCATTACCTGTTGAAATTTGCACAACATTAATTTGTTTCAGTAATGAAAACAGTCATTGATGTAGTGGTACTGGTATATGAAATGTTGCCCTGGTGTTTCTTTGGTGTCTAGTAGCACCCCCCCACCCTCCGATCGCTGACCCCATTGGCTTTCCATCTTTCCCTGGTGTCTAGTGGCACCCAACACCCTTCAATTGCCCCTCCCTATCTGAAATAGAGAAAACCATCCCTCTATGTTTTTTTTTTCCTTTCCTTTAACCTGCAGAAAAGAAAATGGTCCCTCGATGATCTGACTGCTCCCCCCCCCCCGTGCGATAAACCACTTAATGCACTGCACTAATTGGATAAGAGCAAAAGACTCTGATATCTTGTGTTGGCTCTGACAGTGTTGTGAAGTCCTGGATTGTCCAGAGCCCATCATTGACTCTGAAAAAATCTGGACTGGGGGTAGAAAGTTAAATTACTGCAAACTGATCAGGGTGTTTTACATCTAGCTAGTAGTTTTCACCTGGGACAATAGAGACATGT
The DNA here is from genome assembly GCA_016271365.2 of Neoceratodus forsteri. Classification (NCBI taxonomy): domain Eukaryota; kingdom Metazoa; phylum Chordata; order Ceratodontiformes; family Ceratodontidae; genus Neoceratodus; species Neoceratodus forsteri. Next base: position 587,502,733 of record CM028133.1, on the reverse strand, counting down.
TATTTTACCAAGGGCAGCCAAAATCATGTTTTAAGTGTGGCTTACAAACACACAAGTAATGCTTGTGATAGTTCTTGATGCACTCATTGGGGCTGATTTTGGAAGGGGTTGCGATCATCACAGGGGACTTGCGGCAGGGTGTTTGATGCAAGTGCCAACTTACATCAAACTGGGGGGAATTTGCTATACTGGAAGCCAGCTGCCACAAGTCTCAGATGCAGCAAAATTAGACCAGCTCCCCCACCGGTCTAACTTTGCATTCAAGGGTGCACCCTTTTTACAGGGCTTGTGCCAAACCTTTGGGGCAAACTGCCGTAAAGTGGGAGAAATGTCACAACTGCGCCAGACCTTCTAGAATTGGACTGAGTTGCATCCGAGGGCTTTTGCACAGCTGCAATAAACATTGAGGTGGATGCAGGGCTTGGCGCAAGCCCTGCATCCACCTTCTAGAATTGGCCCCATTGTCTAAAATATGGCCATTTAACCAAGGACTGTAAGAAGGCATTTTGATGTAATCTATGTGAAAAAAGGGGTCATTCATTTGTTAAATTTACTTGGGCTTCTCATAATAGAGGGGGTGGTTTGTCCCAGGAAGACTTGGTGATGCAAGCACAGCAGCGTGGTGCTGCAAAGGCTTCTGAGCTGCATATGGAGACTCTCCATAGTACTGCACAGGAACAAGACAGTCAGCAGGAGGCTCCCCTTTCCAAGGAACCCACTCCTGGTCATTTTGGGGAAGGCACCCCAGGCCCTGCTGCTAATGTGGATACTACTGCATCAGCTCCAGAAGCAGCCATGTGTGTTGAACCAGAACAAGTTGAAGAACCCTCTCAGTCTTCTTTTTCCTCAGTTCACATGCCCCCACCCCCAACCCCTGACAATTTTGAGGTTGTTAAATTCAAAGGGAAAAAGAAACGGCCATGATCTAAGACACCTAGTAAGCCTAAAGAGAAAAAATGTGATTTGGCCCTGCAGAATAAATATAGTATTCTGGACCAAGGGAAAGACTGGGGTGATATGGAGGAGGAGGGTGGGGTCTCTGATGCTTCCCCTCTCCCTTCCTCAGTGTAGGATTTCTCCTCAGACTTGAAGAAGCCCAAGTCAGAGCCTACTGATCTGAAAAGGTCTGATTCCAGGAACAGATGAATGATTACAGCCCTACTCATTATTATTTTATATCATGGGTTCTCTCTCTGTCATAACTCTCAATGTAAATAGTATTAAAAGTCATATGAAACATCTTGCTACTTTTGTAACCTTACTGGAATACAAGGTACAAATCCTATTGTTACAGGACACAAGGATAAAAACCCAGTTTGAAATTTCCCAGGCTAATAAGCTTTGGACGGAAGGCCTGGCCTTTTGGTCTATTGCACCTGATAGATGTGATGGAGTAGGGGTCTTATTAAATGGCACTGAATGTCGGGTGACTAAGCTGGTAGATGTACAACTTGGAAGGGCTATGTTTCTAGTTATGACTTATAAAGGGGACAGATTAAGAATTGTGGTAATCTACGTACCTCAAACCAAAGTTGCATGGGTCAAACTATTTCAGGCCTTGCAACCACATTTACACACATCTTGCTTAATAATTTGGGAAGGGGATCTTAATTGTGGGCTGGAAAACTCCGATAGTGGATTGAAGATTGATAAAATGTTCTGTGACTCCAATAGTCTACATTCTATTGTAAACCAGGCCTCCTTGAGGGATGCATATCAGGCCAGTCATAGGATGGGTGTATACACTTATACCAGGGGTGCTATCTGTACTAGGATAGATTTTTTTTTCCATGTCACCTTTATTTATAGTTTTGGGAGCAAAAACCTGGAATACAGAAATATCTGATCACAAAATATTGACCTGTACTTTGCAGTGGGGTGATGTCCCCACCAGTTGCAAGGGTGGGTTGAGATTAAATACTCAAATTTTATCTGACTCAGTCCTATTGCAGAAGTGGGACACTTTATGGCATGCTAGGCTATCTGTTAAATGCCTATTTGATGACAGTGTCACCTGGTGGGAAGACAGTAAGAGGGAATTGTGGGAACTGTTTCAGACTTATTCAGGTCAGAAAGCTAATACTACCTATATGCAATTTTTGTGATTATGGGATCATCTACAAAAGGCAATCTCTAGGGCTGAATTACACAGGGCAGATTACGCCTCTCAGATCTCTAAAATACAAGATATGCACAACCTTCAATACGACAGCGAGTGTTCACTTCAACAAAAAATGCAATTTGGCACACAAAGTAGGAAACAAATACCTGACCCCTATAAAGACTATAAAAATCGAGTGGACAGTAAAATAAAATTGATCATTAAGTGATACTCAAGGTCAGACTTTTCACACTAAGACAGAAATTCTACATGAGGTATCTAGACACATTACAGACACATTTGATATGGAGCCTTGCAAAACTCTGGAAGTTTCTTTTTTTTTTCTAAATCTTCACCTGCCTGTCGTGGCAGACATAAATTAAAGCAAGCAAGCAAATCTTTATTTATATAGCGCCTTTTAATATCAAGGCACTGTACAGAATATGAAAACATAAACATGCAGGCAGACAACAATATAAATTTAAAATCAAAATCAATCTGGGAAGGCCAGTGAAAATAAATACGTTTTTAACAAAGATTTAAAACTACTGATTGTCAGGCATTCTCTTAACCGACGATGTAGAGAATTCCACAGGGTTGGTACTACAAATGAAAAGGCACAAGCTCCAGATGTTTTAAGGTGAACCCTGGGAATCTCTAGCAATCCCTAATTGGAGGATCGGAGAGGGCGATTGGGGAAGTAGGGAGTCAGGAGATCTTTCAGGTAGTCGGGTCCCTGTTCGTGTAGGACTTTAAAGGTAAGCAAGCCTACCTTATAGGTGATCCGCCACTGAACTGGCAGCCAGTGCAGTTCACGCAGCACAGGTATTATATGACTGGACCTAGAGGTACCAGTCAACAGCCTGGCCACAGCACAGAGAGGGTTGTGGATGCATGTAACGGCCTTCCGGAGGAGGTTATGGAGTCAAAAACAGTGGTGGAATTCAAGCATGCATGGGACAGTCATAAGGCAATTCTAGGGGGTTGGGGTAGGAAGAAGTAGGCTGCTGGTTAACTAGGATCTGCAGCTTATCCATTAGGTAGGGAAATTGGCAGACTGGGTGGGCCAAGCGGTCCTTATCTGCCGTCAAATTTTATGTTTCTATGTTTCTGCACCACCTGCAAGTGGCGGATCTCAACCCCAGATAGCCCTAGCTAGAGGGCATTACAGTAGTCAAGACGGGTAGTAATGAAGGTGTGGACCAAAGTTGGAAGGTCATCCAGCAGAACCTCAGATGGTAAAATGAGGATTTAACCACAGCTGACACCTGAGATTTCATGGTCAAGCCATCGTCAAAGATAACGCCCAGGTTCCGCACCTGATCTGAGGCAGTGAGCTGGACACTGTCAAGCCACAGGCACGACATGTGTCCGGCCCCCAAACCCACCCCCATGCAACCCGGGTCCACAACCAACACCTCAGTCTAATCCAGATTCAGTCTCAGCCAACTGGAGCTTATCCAGTCTTTGATTTTAGAGAGGCAATTATTTAGCACACAGAGCGCATCAACCTGTCAGAGCATAAAGGACATATACAGCTGAGTGTCATCTGCATAGCAGTAAAAACTCAAGCTGTATCACCTAATGATATCTCCCAATGGCAGCATATACACTGTGAACAACATGGGAGCCAATATGGAGCCCTGTGGTACCCCGCAGGACAGGGGTAGGGCATCAGAATAATAAATTTCAGTGACCACCCTCTGAACCCTGCCTACAAGGAACGATCAAAACCATTTGAGGATTGTGCCTGACAGTCCACAAAGAAACCGCACGGTCTCCAAAAGCACCCCATGGTCCACAGTGTCAAAAGCTGCTGCGAGATCAAGAAGGACCAAGATGGTACGAGCCTTTCGATCTCTCACCATTAGGAGATCATTTAGTACCCAAAAAAGGGCAGTCTTTGTGCTATGGCTCTTCCTGAAACCAGACTGAAGGACCTCATAGACATTGTGAGTTACAAGGTGATCATCCAGTTGCAGCGCAACCACCTTCTCAATAACCTTTCCCACAAAGGGAAGATTAGAGACAGGTCAGTAGTTAGCTGGATCGTCGGAATCCAAGGAGGGTTTTTTAAGGAGTGGTCAAATGACTGCCTCCTTGAGGGGGTCTGGAAAGACACCCCTCTCCAAGGATCTCCTTACAATTTCAGCTAGGATTGGGCAGATAACATCTACACACCCCACTAAAAGGGAGGTAGGGCCCGGATCCAAACTACAACAGGTTATGCACAAAGTCTGGACAATTTTCACAATGTCCATGAATTCTGGTCGGCTGAAATCCATCCAGACAGACCGGGTTCTCACTACCTCCCGTCGACCTCCGCAACCCCTCATAGAGAGAACCGGGCCGATTATGGATCTGATGCTGGCAACCTTATCTGTGAAGAACTGAGCTAACTTAATTTGTGAAAAAGCTCTTCCGGACTAGAGGCAGGCTGGATTGCACAATCTGTTAACAGTTCGGGAAAGCTGAGACGATTGATTCTTCACAGCAGAAATCTCCCTGGATAGGAACTCTGCCATCTTACTGGTGATTTCTGATTGATAGCCCTTATAATGTTCTATCAATCTAAGCCTTCCAGCATCCAGGCTGGATTTCTGCCATGCTCATTCCAGCCTTTGACCAACACGCCTCAACTCCTTCAAGGACCCATAATACCAAAGGGACCTTGGGCGAAGAGTGAGTGGTCGAACTCGAACAGGAGCAATCAAATCCAGAAGAATGTTGACAGATCCAATCACTGAGATAGAAATGGAACACAATATAGATACCTTAAATAAAAACACTCCACCTGGACTGGATGGTTTAAGCACAGAGTTCTACCAGACTTTTAAACAAGGATTGGCACCTTCTTTGGCAGTGGTCTATAATCAGCATCTTCAGACTGGTATTTTACTGGAATCCATGTCTAAGGCTGTACTGGTTTTTATTTATAAAAAAGGTGATAAGATCAATTTATGTAATTGGAGATCTCTGAGTCTGCTTAATGCTGATTATACAATTCTAGCAAAAATCCTAATGGACAGGTTAGCTGTTGTTGCAGACACACCAATTAGCCCCTTTCAAACTTGTGCAATTCATTCTAGATGAATTCAGGACAACGTAATCCTTCTTAGGGAATTGTTTTACACAGGAAACAATAACTCCATTAGTAGTTATGTTCTGAGTATAGATCAAGAGAAGGCCTTTGATAGGATTTCTCATGCATACTTATTTAAGGTTTTCGAGTCATACAGTTTGCCTTCCCTTTTTGTCAGGTGAATAAAGTGTTTATACCATACCGCTACAGTTATTCCGCTTATTAATGGTTGGTTGGTGAATTCTAGTCTCTTTTGCAGGGGAGTTAGACAGGGTTGTCCACTTAGCCCTTTGCTGTACATTTTTGGACTGGATACCCTGCTTTGGGATATTAGCTCTAACCCTAAAATTGATGGAATACTTTTGACACCCAGTTCCCCACCTTTGAAAATGATGGCATATGCAGATGATATTGTACTTATGTTGCAAAGTGAAGCATCTGGTCAGGAACATAAGCACACTGTAGACAGATTCTCACTGGTCTCTGCTTCAAAAGTTAAATTACTGCAAAAGATGTGGATTCACTCTAGGATCTTTAGTTCAGAGCCATCCCCAGACTATAGCATCCATTTCTACTGAACATACAGATATAAAGATTTTGGGTATTACATTTGATATTCATATTATGGCTGAGAAAAATTGGACAGCATGTCTTGCACTCACCAAGGCAAGAGACAATAATTGGAAATACAAAAGAATTTCAAAATTAAAATGGATTATCTTGATTAAGACTTTGTTATTGCCAATTTTTTTATACAGAAGTTATATTTTTCCACCTCCTAAACTTTTAGAAACATGACTATATAGTGTTTTCTTTCAGGCCCTCTGGGGCAGCCGACTGAATCCAGTCAAACCTAACATTACTTATAAATCAAAAAATCACGGTGGCCCGGGGATGGTTAACCCCATTGCCTTTAATTATAGTTTTCTTCTGATGGCAAATATAGGGGTTTTCATTAGGCACATAAGGAAAATTTGGTCTGATGCAGTAGGGGAATGGTTGCACTGTTATGTTTCACACTGGAAAACATTGAGACTACGAAATATTAAGAAAACTTCTTTGTACTTGACTTCATTTCCCATGCTTTTCAAAAGATTAAAATTTGGAAAATATCCTATAATATGATGCTTACCAGTACCAAGAAGCAATTGTACTTATCCATTATAGATTTAAACTTTGATAGCAAACTAACTTTCCCATACTGTCCAATGTCCAATAATATCACAGTCTTACCATACTTGAGAAACCCCAGACTTCCTGCTTTTTTGGGAGATGTACTATGGATAAGCATCCAAGGAAAGCTGGGGTAAGAAACTTCCACAAACTCAAACAGATCAGTGAGAGATACTGTACTAGGGAGGGTTGTGAGACATATTTAGAAACATAGGAACATTTTTATTTTCATTGTCCTTATATCATAAAATGTTGATCTTATGCAGCAGCACAGTGGAGAGAACCTTTGCTCCAAGCCCTAACCTACCAGGAACTGATCCTAGGCATCTTTTCTGATAAATGGAACAGCTATAACTTGGGTACTATGCAAGTAATTTGTGCATTGTTACTGTATTATACTTGGCAAGCAAGATGTTCCTGGGTTTTACAGCAAAAATGTCTTTTATCAGGAAATTCTGAAGAATGTGGGGCAAGTACTTACTTAAAATATGCAGGTCCAAAATGTGACAGCTATGGTGGAATTGTGAAACATTTTTTTCTTTAAAGTGGTACTGTATAATTTGAATGGGATTCTCTGATGTATAACATTTGCATGGCTATATAGTTCACATGTTACTTACATTAAGTAACTTTTGTGACTTTTCTTATACATTTCTTCAGTATGTTCCAAATGGGTGATTTTTTTTTTTTTTTTTTGTAATTTGTATGTTCTTTATTTTACAATAACAATTCCCCTAGTGCCTTGGGCTCTTTTACTTTTACCTGGACACCCCAGAAATGGGTAGAAGGGACCTCAATTTAATGTCTCATCCAAACTACAGCACCCTCCTACTACTGCACTGAGGTGCCAGCATCAAGGTATGAGCCCAATCCCAGTGTGGTACTAGAGCCCATGACCTTCTGGCCCCAGAGGCAGATGTGCTACAAACTGAGCCACACTAACATCTGGAATAACAGAGTGGACTAAATGAATCAATGACCTTTTCCTGCCAACATTGTCTATGCTTCTATGTTTCTAAGGACTACCACATTATTAATGTGCAGATATCTAAGTTTAACATTAAACTGCCTACTGAACCCTAATATACAGGCACTACCACACCTGTATAATATACAGATAGATAGATAGATAGATACTGTAGATATCATGAGAAAAATATATTAATGTATCTATTAAGTTGAAAAACAGAAAACAGACAAGGTAAGTAAATTAAAAAAAAACAGGATTTAAAGTCTCATGAGCCTTCACAAATCAGCGGTATGGTTTTCTTTGGGGTTTTCAACACTAACACTGACCCACCCTCCCCAGTCCTTTGTCTCATGGTCCAATGCCAAGCTACAGATACAGGACCATGCTCCATAGGTTTACTGCTACAAGCTACAGGTCCACAGCTGTGCCCCACAAGTCTAGTTCTCCCTGCAGGGCCCAGAGAATTGGTCATAACTTACTTCATGCAAACAAAGCAGGAGATTATTTCATAACTGTCTCTGTGCAGGACCCCATGTGCTTGCATAAAGCAAGAGATCAGTCAATTGTCCCAGACTTGCCTGTGTGAACATTTTAAATACAAGCTGAAACGCCCATGTTGTAGTTTAGGAAACTGCATTTAAGTACTGTAAGACTTGTACAGGACACAACTGCTTACATTTCTTTATTTGGATTATTGCTGAACCACTATTTATAATCCAGGAATGGCTTTTGGATTTGCCATACTAGACAAAGTTTTCAATTAATAATGATTTGAAATATTGGGCACTCTGACAAACTTCCTTGAAGATTTAATGCTACAGTTAATTAAACTATTGTACTAAAGTTAAAGAAGCACTGAGCGTAAAATGCAAATTTTACTGATAACAATCATCAATGATGCAACTCATATAATACTATACAGTCCCATACTGCTGATATTAACATACACAAATCTGGGAGGGATCTAACCATTTTAAAACTTTTCTGAACCTGGCCCTGGAAACTTCTACATAAATAGTATTATGTCTCAGGAATAAAATCCCATCCATTGCTTAAGAATTAAAATTGAATGCATGGGAAACATTTTTGAAAATAAGATGCATGCAAATATCTTAGGCAAAAATTAAATACATTGCTCACTAAGGATTCGTGAAAATTACAGCCATTTACAAACTAGTCAAAAAATTCACTTCTAAAATTAGTCCTTTAACTTTCTTAGTCATGTATATATGGCTGAACCATTGTTTCTGCTCCAGGAATGGCTTTTGGATTTGTCATACTGAACAGTGTTTTCTGTTAACAGTAATTTAAGAATATTGGGCTACTTCCTTGAATATTTAATGCTACAGATCATTAAACTATTACATTGAAGCAAAATAAGCACAAGCATAAAATATGAATGTTATTGATAATCATCAGTGATGCCACATGTAATACTAAAGTGTCTCATACTGCAGATGCCAACATACGAAAAAGCTGGGAGAGGTCTGACCCATTTTTGAAACTTTCTGAGCTTGGCCCTGGAAACTTGTAAATAAATATTATGAAGCCTCAGGGAATAAATCCCCTCCATTTCTTAAGACTTAACATTGTGTGCATGAAAAATAGTTTTGAAAATAAGATGTGTGGAAATACATAAACACAAATTAAATGCATTGCTTGTTAAGGATTTGTAAAAAAAAAAATATTGCCAATTGCAGACTTGTCAAAAATTCACTTCTAAAAGGAGTGTGCCAATGTTTTTAGTAACATATGTACCATTAGATGTTATGCTTAAAAAATAAGAAGCGCATGAGATGCCATTCTGTTTCATTCTGTCTTCAATAACTAAGAATTACAATTATAAAATACATGGATGAGGAACTTTTCCCATACGTAAGGCCATTGTTTATTTCCCTATATACCTGTAACTAAATTATCAGTTAAAACTACAGTATATACTTACACTAATCAAACCATTAAAAGTATATACCTACACTAATTAAAAGTAAATACCTACCGTACATTAATCAAACAATTAAAAGTATATACTTACACTAGTAAAAAGTATATACCTACACTACATTAAACTCTATGGATCAATACTGATAACACAATTAACACAATAAACAAGCAGCAAAAGAACCTGGGGGAAAAAGACACTTACCCCCCCCCCCACAACTCAGAAATCCCCAAAACTTCGACCTGCAGTCCCTACACACCCTTCCCTCATTGCTGCAAGAGGCCTTCCTTCAGGTGCCATAACACAATCACAAATGTGATCCAAACAAACATAACAACCCTAATATATTTTATTCAACAAACAATGGGTAAGGGTGGCACACTCAGAAGTATACTTATATCGGGGGCTAATTAGGGCAATAAAGCCACTTGCCCTTTGGGCTTGTGGCCTTATAACCCTATTTAGCCCTCTCAATGGGTATAAATAATTTATTCTATCTCTGCTAGGTATTTTGTATACTGTGATTGTACTGTAGCATTATTTATAACATATTAAATATACATTTTATACTTTAATTAATGTGAGGCCTTAGATGTGTCTATATGAAATATATATAGATAGATATATATATAGATATATATATATATATATATATATATATATATATATATATATATATATATATATATATATATATATAGATATATATATATATATATATATATATATATATATATATATATATATATATATATATATATATATATATATATATATATATATATATATAAAACTTGGTTAGTGCATCAGTTAGGGTTGTCATTACAACAACAAAAGTTTGGAAATTTGATGTTAGGGTTACCAACCTACCCCCTCCACCCCCACTCTCCACAGACCAGCAGGCATCGGGGTGTGCCTTGGAGTTGTCAGCCCTAACTCTCACCCCATTCCATTTATAAGGAAGCTGGGTGGTACAGTATAGGGCAATGGGATGAGAGTTAGGCCCGATGACCCCAAGGCACACCTCAATGCCTGTTGGTGTGTGGAGAGTGGGGGAGGGGGTCAGGGGTAGGGTTGGTAAACCTAACATTGAATTTCCAAACTTTTGTCACTGTAATGACAACCCTAACTGATGCATTAATGAAGTTTTTTTAAATGAATTTCCCTTCTTTTTGAGAAAGTGTAATGTTACTCGTATGTGGTTGTGGGAGTGCAGGGCCCAGCATGCATACATTTTATAATTGTCTCTGATTTTCATGTGGGAGCACAGGGCCCATACTGTACTGATATTTTAATGACATCACACCTCAATGGCCCTGCGCTCCCACTACTGCATAATGTAGGGCCCTGCACTCCCATTATTGCATAATGGGATCCAAATGTGGGAACATAGGGCCCATGTACCCATAAGTATAGAGACATAGCAGATGCCTAGAGCCATTCCAGGTAACTCTTGTGCTGAAAAAATTGTGATATCTCAGGAACCGTAGGTACTTTGGAGAAAATTTCTTCATAGTTGTATTCAAGGCCTGACCATCTCCATGCATGCATAGCTGTGCTTAGTGAAAAATCTGTATCTCAAACCATTTTTGAGATATAGCTGACAAAAGGCACTGCAACTGCCACAATGTTATCCTATGGGAAAACACACAACTTCAGAGTGCTATAACTATGGAACCTGTGTCCATCTCATCACCAAACCAGCAAATGGCACATCTGTGGGGCAAGGGCTTGCCAGCCTGTGAATTTCAGCCCAAAAGTTCTAACCGTTTTCTTGCTATGAAGTAGCAAAGAAACTGGTTTTTGGGGCTGTTTACCTGCTTTCACTTTCAGATCATATATTTTTCCCCCATAGGCTATAATGGGAAACTTTAAAGTTGAATAACCTTTGAACGGATTAATATTTTTTCACCAAACCTTCAAAAGGCACATCTGTAAGGCAAAGGCTTTCTACCCTGACAAATATCAGACCACAATCTAAAGCCATTTCTGAGATCCAGGTGGACAAAAGAAATGTCAAAAAACACAGATTTTTCAGTTTTTTCAACACTCTATATCTCAGAAATCACACAATTGATTCCCTCAAAATTTGGAAAGCCATATGACCTACCCCAAGATATTATGCATGCCAAGTTTCATGTAAATCTGTGGACCAGTTCCAAAGTTCATAAGTTCGGGTTTAACAAAGAAGTTACTTCTCACCCTTACTATACTGGCATGGTACACTAACTATACTGACACTACCGTGCCAGTATAATATATATATATATATATATATATATATATATATATATATATATATATTCTATATACATATATAGATATATATATATATATATATATATATATATATATATATATATATATAGTTTATATAGGATACATGATGGCGACTGTGGAATATGGAAAATATTTCCACGAGTGTAGGGTGAACTGTGATAATATCACGAGTGGTGAGGCCATGAGTGATATTATCTCAGTTCACCCTGCACAAGTAGTAATATTTTCCATATTTCACTTGTCACACATCACATGTGCAATTTATACAGTAGGGCCCTGTTTTTGTATGCAGTTTAATTTATAATCGTGCTTTAGTATAATGTGGTGTTTTAGGTGTTATTTTTTTTTTCTAAGTAGAGCTCTGCATGTTATTTGGTTCTAGCAAGTTTATGTGAAGTGTGTTAGGTTCTGAATGGGGAGGTTGTAACTTTCTATTGGCTGTTTTCTTGGTACTTGCTATACTGTGGGTGGGATTATCTTCAGGTACAATGCTGAGCATATCTTTTTGAAAGCCAAGTGCTTGGCAGTATTATTTTTATTATTTTGCTTTTTTTTTTTTTTTTTTTGGCTGCTATTAATTTTATGTACTTGTTCTATGTAGGACAGTGGTTTTTGCATTGGGTGGTTTATTTGTTTTTTTTGTATTTATATTGTATCTTCGGTTCCTGAAAGGCACTGTTTCCTGATTTCAGCATGGCAGAGGATCAGTAACCAAAACAGATTATTTTGCTTAGTTAAGAGTTTCACTTGCTGGGTTATGTGTATTCTGCTGTTTGTGACACCTTTATGTGGATGTAGTTTGTACTTATAATGACCGGAGCTTCTGTGGGTCAGAGTTCTACTTATACGTCAGCTCCATTAATGTTTTGACAGGCAATGCTGTGCAGGAAGAAATTAATTTAAAACTACTGTTTTTATGCAGTGTTGATGTGGGCACACTGCTTATTGGGTGAAGTGATGTTTTCTGCCACTTGTAGGTGGTGTTGTTTTGTGTACTGAGGGGTTACTTGTACTGAGAAGTAGTCTGGCCACAGAGGTGGTTATAGTGACATAATCACTGTGAAAATATCAGTTGGTGACATAACCACTGTTGGGATAACAGGTACTGACAAAGTCACTGTTGGTTTAGCTGTCTGAATATATCACAATGTCTACGTCAGCTTCCTGATATTCAACAGTGATGAAAAAAACTACATTTATTCAGAGTGTTATTCCTTCATCCATATTGTATAAATAAATAAATATATATAAGTGTATATATATATATGTATGAAACTGTTGATATTGATTGGCTACAGTACAAAACTAGAACAGAAATCATTATGATGGGCAAAGTACAGTACTAACTTAAAAGTGTAAGGATGTTTTCAGCACTAGTCATGCTAAATACACATTGTTAAAATGTACTTTACTATAACAAGACTTTGTTAAAAGCAGTTTAAACAATGGATTAATATGTTGTTCCAGCATAGGAAAATATTTTTAAAAATACAGCCCTGTTTATAATACATGGAGCTGTGCAGTTTTCCTATAGCTATCTGAAGATTTTTATAGCTAAGTGCAAAGGTCTGTGGGAGTATACAATATGTGATCATTAGCAATAAGCACTAAAATACCACCCACTTTATATATCAGTTTACAGTAATAAACTACAAATTTTGCACTTTTACAGACTCCAACATTTTGAGAAAAATGCCTTCAGCAAGTTGCCTCAAAATATAAACAATTGCTTTTCTTTCATTTAGTTTATAAAAACCATACTAATATAACACACAACTGATCTTGTATCATGATCAACACCTATTACTTCATAAGCAACTACTTTGCATGTTCTAAATTTTGAAAAAGAACACCTGCTAAAAACAAATAATGTGTTTCTGTAATGTTCCTTAGCCACACTATTGAGAAAAAAAATCTGATTTCCTAAAAACAAAATATATTGAGGTAAAACTATAAACATGGGAGGTGAGGTGCTTGTCAGCTGGAGGATCTTCCTTCCATATAATTTGGGACTGCCCCCTTATCAAAGAGTACTGGAGAATGATACATTTGGATTGTCTGAAAATAGTGGATATGACATGCTGCTTCTCACCATCCCTTTATTTACTGGAAGCCCCATCTCCCTGGTCTTCAGGATGGACCCACACCTATCATAATAATGATGAATTTGTCAAACAATTTTGAGAGATTGCCAATTTGTGCTTCAACAGATTTAGGGGGAAAAAAATCCTCTAAAATTATTTTTGTTACACCTACAGGATGAGGCCAGTTCATATTACAGTGCTCAAGTGCCATTTAGTGGATTTTCAACTAGACTGTCAGATGGAAGCACCCTCTCCTGGTAGCAGTGAACACACTATCAAACAAAACAAAAAGCCCTAATAAAAGGTTTCACAATTCTCAATAAGGATTTCTAAAAATCATTAAAAATCCCTTTACTAATTTGGTGCTACTACAGTACTTATTGTGGCAGGTGGTGGTGTCCGTAGAGGCAAAACAGCTCCTGCTACAATGATGGAGGTCCACAGATGTTTCCACCAAGTTTGAATGGAGGGAGGTGGTCACTTCTGCAGCTATACTCACACGAATGTCCCATAAGGCCAAACACTCCCTGGATGCCTGCTGGGTAGCCAATGTGTGGTCACCCCCTGTGTACTTTAGATCTTCATTTCCCTCTACGGGATTATAAAGACTTATTTAAACCTCCATGATTTGTGAGGTACACCCTCCATTGGTCCTTCTGAACCCCCTCTGATTCTTAGTCACTGCTTGGACATCCATGACTATAGGGTTTAGTAGCCCCCAACTGTTTTCTGCTGAGCCATTTTCCCCTTCCCACAGCACAGAAATTTAATTTAGCAGGTGGAGTGGGGGTGATTTTTTGTCACTGTGTTGTACACTTTATACATGTCCATCATAGGAAGGTAATATACTGATGTAAGCAGACTAACCATACACTTTGTTTTGGTTACATTTCTCAGATGGTATTGTAGTGTTCACTGTCAATGGTATTGTGTTATGTGCTGTTGTTGAATTGTTTATTTGTTTACTTTTATAACAAAAATGATTAACTGCAAAAATAAATTGCATTTGCCTCAGTGGTTTCCCCTAGTGTTATTTTTACTTCCCCAATGCTAGTTTTCTACTCATATTTGATATAGATTCACAGTTCTCTGTACTGCGGCTGCACTCCCCTTTTCCTTTAAAGTTATTATTTCATAAAGATATACATATTACATACATCTACTGCTACTTCATAAGATCCCAGGTGTAAGTAAAGTGCACCGTTAATGGAAATATATTTACACTCATTTAAAATGAACGTTAATTTAAAATACCTAATCCGAGTTTATAGGTGTTTAATTTATACAGATTACGTGGTTTTAATATAATCCTAAATTGGAGAATGCATAAGAAAATGCATTAGTATTAAACCCTTTCCGACTTTATGTTAAATATTTTTGTTAGAGAAAACGTACTGTGTGTGATCACATTATAGGAAAAACCGGAGCAGCTCCATGTATTATAAGTAAAAAACAGATTCAGAATGTTAAGGTTAATTGCCGTCAGCTACATTTTTCAGTAGTTCTGCACCCTAAAGGACCCAAAAAAGCAAACGAAAGTTGGTTTCAATGTTGACTACAAATATATGATTTGTTACAAGAAGCCACTACTTCTGAATTCCTACCTGGTTTCCTTGGGAAGTGGTCTCCGGTTTCTGGAGTGTTACACTGCTGTTGTTACTGTGAGAAAAAGAGAACAAGGCGGTGTTTGTTCTGTAAAAGTAATCCACCTGCCTTTTCTACTCATGCATGCAACATATACTACACTAGAAACAAAAGAATGTATCTAAACTTTAAAGAATATGGCAATATAATAAATACTGCAGGAAAACGGAACAGCCTAGGAAAAGGCGCGGCGGTTTCTGTGACTAACGCGCCCAATTTGTTAGAAAGAGAATAAAATACTTTAGATTATTACTGCTAAATCAGTCATTGCATGCATTCGCTTGTTTTGCAGTATAAATAAAAGCGAATCACCTGTGTTTCCTTTGTTTTTGGTTTTTCAAAACGCATACTAGAATGTATTTTTTCATAACGCATACTATAATGCAATTCAAGTAGATAAAAATTAAGTTTTGCACAGCACATTTTAGGCTCAGCGGGTTATGTTAACTATATCCCAGAACAATGAATCGTAAAGCCTATTGAAGACTGGACGCATATCAGTGGAATCACCAATAGATAGCAACAACGGCTTACTTTTCTAGAGCATCACCACCGTGCAGGACTAATACACCTTCTTCACTCCATGACACTTGAGCTGTAAAACAGAGACAGAAACAACGGATGAGTTTTCCTTAGCCCCTACTTACTCTGTTGAAGCATTCAAGAGCTTGAACACAATTGCATTTGTGTTTCGTAAGTACTTTACAGTGTAAATAGAAAAAGCGCCATATTCCCAGTAAAAACGCCAAAGGCTAATTAAGTCTTTAAAAACGCATGTTTGAGAAGGAAAACACTTTTTCAGGGAAAACGCAACAAGTATTCAGATTTTAAAAACAACTCAATTAAAGGTGTCGAATAATTTTCTGTACAGCACTAGCGCAGCATAGGAACGCAAATAAAAGATACTTAAACTCACCTTTTGACATTAAGATGCAGTACAGAAAGAAATAATATTTGAAGCTAGTTCTAAAGCTGAAATTAGAACCCATCCGTGTTTCTAGTGGCCCCACTCTTGCGATTATGTCCCCTTCCAGGTGAGTATTTTTTCCTAACTGGGAAGCTTGCACATCATTAAAGCTACTTGGTGAACATTCTTGATGAAAGGTTGTTTTCCTTGTGAGCTTCCAGTGCCGACTGGGGCATCAGCATCCACCGTACCTGTTTAAAATGACGTCGAACCTAATTAGCATAATTCTGGGCAAGATTACCCTATTGGTGGGTTCATTCGTTTAGTTTTGATAAAACATTGGAATGTATTTCCTCAGCCAGTTGTGTAGCCAGAAATGTCCGTTTTGTACATCCTCCATCCAACTGCTGCTCCTATTTAAAAATGTATACACTCTAACCAACTACTGCCCCAACACAAAACAAAATAGATGGTTGTTATGTGTCTTATCTAATGTCTAATAAACAGGTTGTACACATACGGTATCTGGTGTATATCCTTAACAACAGACCTTTAAACAGATACAGAAACTACTCAGTGACCTGCACTAACTCAAACACTCCAGATAAGAATGACAATGGTAACAAAAGGCATATGGTTTGGGACAGGTACTGAAAAACACCCTTGCTTGGATCTACACCATGGACTCTATTCTTACCCCTACAACTAATGTAAATAGTGATGTGTAATATAAGATATAACCATTCATCAGCATGTGCAAAAAGTTGTATAGTAAACATACCAGTCCCACAAATTTGGAGATATCTACACGTGTCAATTAATGCTGATAAGCTTAAGAATTGGAATGTGTTACTTCTAGCCATATATACCATATATATCATTCTCAGATACTGCATAACATCTTTCATCAAAGTACCAAAGATACTGAGAGGCATAGATCATGTAATATGTGTAATGTAATAGACAAAGTAGAGCTGAAAATGAGATGTTGCATCTCAGCTCAACTATTTTGAATACATAAACTGTAACAGCCACATACTATTTAGATGTACTGTATATAGAACATGTCTTAAAATCGGGAAATAAATGTAAATCACATAGTTTCCATCCTGTCATAAACCGTGCAGTACCCTATGAGCCAACTATGGCTGCTTCGGCAGAAGTTTAATGTGTAAGGTTTTTATTATTTTCCTGTTGTATGATTGTGATGTGCATAATCATTGTAGGGATTTGAGAGGTAGTTTCTGTTATAACCTGCAGAGATACTACATTTCAATGTTCTGTAATGCATCCCATACTTCTACCACATTACATGGAAACATTAATAAAACACAATAAAATCTTACACTTGACTCTTGACACAGATATAAACACACACAGACAGAGGATAACAGACAAGCACACCTATACATACAAACAAACACACATTCGTACATGTACACAAAGAGATGAGCACACATACACACAGCCACATATACAAAACACAGTGAGACATACACACAGAGCAACAGACACAGTAACACATCTACACCCAACATTCTGTACAGTAAATATAATGGCAATGCATCTAGTAACTTTCTAGGATCCAACAAACCTCAAAAGTGACATATAGACAAAGTAAAAAAAAAAATATGTACCCACACAGTCAGGGGAGATTAAACGGGGGGCAGATTGGCCATTGACCCCCAGTTGTGAAATCAGGGCAGGTTATATTACTTTTTGCCCCTCACCTTATGTAACCTTTTTTCTTTGTTTACAATGAACTGGCTTAGCTGGTGTCAGTCAGTACACAAAGTTGGGGATGACTGTTGTTCCGTTTGTTCCCCTCCCTCAATTGCTAGTTTTTCCCACTGGTGCATGCCTTACTTATTTAAGATTTTGCAGGCATTTCATGTTGTTTTCCACAAGACAATCCACAAAATGTATGCGGATGCATTTAAAAAGGGTCTCCTCACTTGCATGTAGATCCAGTGGCTCCCACTACTGCCACATCATGGTGGATGGTCAACCACAGTGCGGTTGTCATTGTGTTGAAGTAGGAGTGCATGGCTGTTTAGTTGCAGTTCAGGACACAGTCAGGATGAGCTGCAAGCACATTCTACTCCAATCTCACACTAAGGTGCCAACTGCATCTGCAAGAGACAGGAATGGTGGTGACAGCCTTGGCTTTGCTGCAGCTTTTCCCTCCTCTCCCTGAGATGTGTATTCTAAAAGAATATTTCAAGGAGGCAAGGAAATTACTGTGTACAATTCTTGCATTTTTGTTTGGTGCTGGGGATGGTGGAGGCAGTATGTGTTTAAACTGAGGAAAGAAACTTGTTATTCCTTTCTCCACACCTGATCACCAGGGAAATAATCATTGCTAACTTATTTTGGTACAACTTACGTACATTAGGTGAAATGCATTTTTGTGCCCATGACATAGTATTTACAATGTTCTGCTTATCTTTTTATAATTTACCAGCAAGTGGAAGATAATAGAGCATCTTATTGCTGCCGGATCTTCCAGCATTGAGGACAGGGCTTACTGGGCTGAGTTTGAGTCATTTCTATGGCAAATGAAAAATCTTGGAGCATTTCAAACAATAAGGGCAGACATTCTTATAAAAACATAACCAAACCAGGGCCTTCTTAACCCTCAGATACCCCCAATAGGTACCTATTGTTCCCTCCAGGCTCTATACCCACCTCATTTCTCATTGATCTGCTTTTGTTTGTTATATACTGTACGCAAACTCAGCAATCTGATCTTCTAAGTTACCAAAATTAGCATAAAACTCCTGTTAGAAAGCCTGGATCTCACTTATGATGCTGTCCAACTTAGGGTCGGATGCAGTTGAGGGAGAGGCTATTGTAGTTATAGGCATGATTTTGAAAGCCTGAGAACCCTGTTTATTACAGGTCCTATCTGTAACAACACTGGCCATGGCCTCTCAGTTTCTGGGTGTACTCCCTGGGGCCAGAGACCTCTATATTCCTTATATGAAAGTCACCATACCATCTTGCTTCATCCACCTTTTGCAGGTGAGTCCAAAAGCCTTTCCTTTCTCTCTCTCTGAAATATTTATTCTGTTAAATTTTGCATTGCTTTTTGGTGCTGGGGTGGAGGATGGAGTGCTAGTTGCTGAGAAAGGGTCCACAGTATGAGAAAGGAGAATCATGGTAGTGAGTGCTTTGGCTTTGCAGCAGCCTTTTCCTTTATTACCCAGAGTTATTTATTCTGTGCCATTCTTCATTCTCTGGTGCTAATGATACAAAGGAACTTAGTTAACAATGATGATACCACACAACATAGTTAATAAGTGCCTAGAAGGGTCACAATTGCCTCCTGTGGACCTAGAAAATGGCTTTGAATCTATACTGGTACATTTTTCCGTTCTTCCAGAGTACAGTATTTTATCAATAAAATGTAACACATAACTTGAGTTGTAATTTAAAAAGGAAATTCTCTGAAAGACCACTAAAATGCACCTGAAAAAAAAGCCTAAACATTTTTTTCTGGGGGCCTAAGTGGCCCCCAGACTCCCCACCATTTATTGCAGACTTTCAGCTTCCTTACATTAAAGCCACTTGAACCACCCCGGACACAGTAACACAACAGTACAGAGTTCCTGCTGAGGCACATCTCCCCAAATATCCCCCCTCCATGGCACTGGTGGTTGACTGACCCTGTAAACAGGTTTATCTAACATCCACTCCATCTTGGAATAAGATTACATTGCAGGTTTCAGCATCAGTTGAGTCCACAGTTATTTTATAAATAAGTACAGGATTTTTTCTTTTCTTTTTCTAGAACAGTGTCTGCAATACAGTTAAGGAAGTTTCAATACTCATTATCAATCTCAGATTCAGAAGCAAATGGTTTGATACCTTTTATTAGACCAACATAGATGTTACAAAAATAAAAAAATGTCTATGCTTTCAGACCAACCAAGCCCTTCTCAGGACTTACAACAATTGTTCGAGAGTCACAATCTATTAACACCCAGATCATACATTAAAAAAACAGAAAAAAAATCTCACTGGTTAGAAGTACAGTACCTGTTTCAATAAATCACAAATTTAAATGGAATTAATAGCATCCCTTTAGCTTGCTATTATTGAGAATGTTTTCAAGGTCAAACCCATAAATAAGCTGAATACTTGAGCAGGCAAACTCTGTAACTGAAATTATGAATGAATGAGTGTGTTAGGAGAATACATTCAAAATTAAAAGCAAGACTTCTAGATTTAATACCACAAATGTCCAAGTTAAAACTTAATAGTATAGTATGATAAAAAACTGTACAACAGAAATATATGTATGTTAATAAGAGGGGACTAAGAAAAATGTACCTTGTATGAACAATTGTTTAAAACATTCATACAGAATTAAACTTATCTGGAGATATTTTCTAAACTATACTCTCAACCTGTTATCACACTCCATAAACATTAAAACATAGAGTGTTGTAATACTATTTTTAACAAGATAATATCAATTGTCAGTATTATTGCCAAATTAAAAAAATAATAAAAAATAAATCTCACAAGGACCACCCAGAAAATGAGTTAATGCATCTTAAAATGTTCAAAGTTCAATAATGAGTCAGTAAATAATCAATTTGCTATATGTGCAGAAACAGTCTGAAGACTTCTGTGTGTTTTGGGGGGGTTGATCGATGGTGTTTTTTTTTTTTTTTGTTGTTTTTTTTTTGTAGTGAGGGTGCTGTGTGTGGAGGGAGAGATTGGGGTTGTGCTTACATATTTAGGTAGCCTTATATTTGGGTACATGTCATAATTATGCTACAGGGTGTTAGGACTCTTGGCTCACATACATAGTGAATATACACTTCTTTTCTTGTTATCTTTTCCGGGGGGGGGGGATAGTTTAATTCCATGGGGGATTTATACAGATTCTTTAGACTGTTTCTGCACAAATAGGTAATTGATCATATACTGACTTGTTATTGAACTTTGAACATTTTAAGATGCATGAACTCGTTTTCTTGGTAGTCCTTGTGAGATTTATTTTTTTTGTAATTTTTTTATTTGGCAATAATACTGACAATTGATATTATCTTGTTAAAAAATATTGTTACAGCACTGTATGTTTTAATGTTTATGGAGTGGGTTAACTGGTTGAGAGTATAGTTTAGAAAATATCTCCAGGTAAGTTTAATTCTGTATGAATGTTTTGAACAGTTGTTCATACAAGGTACATTTTTCTTATTCCCCTCTTATTACCATACATATATTTCTGTTGTACAGTTGTTTATCATACTACACTATCAAGTTTTAACTTGGACATTGGTGATATGAAATCTAAAGGTCTTGCTTTTAATTTTGAATGCATTCTCCTAACACACTCATTCATTAATAATTTCAGTTACAGAGTTTGCCTGCTTGAGTATTCAGCTTGTTAATGGGTTTGACCTTGAAAAGATTCTCAATAATAGCAAGCTAAAGGGATGCTATTCATTCTATTTAAATTTGTGATTTTTTGAAGTAGGTACTTCTAACCAATGAGAATTTTTTTCTGTTTTTTATGTATGATCTGGGTGTTAATAGATTGTGACTTTCTGAATGATTGTCATAAGTCTCCGAGGAAGGACTTGGTTGGTCTAAAAGCTTTGACATTGTTTTCTTTTTGTGATATCTATGTTGGTCCAATAAAATGTATCAAAGCATTTGCTTCTGGATCTGTTCTTACAAGGACCAATATGGCAACCAATCTATTTCTGTATGTCATTATCAATCTCCATCACCTCAGCACCATATATTTCCAGCTATACAAGGCAGAAGGCCATGTAGCTACAGAAACTCTGCTTTCCTTTCTTGTCAAACCCACTCCTGGGCTCCCAGTACAATGAATAGTATTTAGAACCCAGGTTTTGCATTAACCCGATACTAAAGTGCACAAAAGGAATTTTGTAAGAAATTTTGAAGCATCAAAAGTCTGTCTTCATAACTGACTCTGTATACTGAAGGGTTGCACTTGTGGCACACTAAGCTGTGCTCGCTTGTTTCTAGGTGTGTCCAGAGGGGTAGGCTACATGGACCTATTTTACTGATAGGGGAATGTTAACCACGGGCAACTCTCCTACTCTAGTAGGGGGACCACTGTCTGTCTGTCTGGCAGGCAGCCAAGATGGCACATGTTGAAGATGAAGGGGAAGGTGGAGATGGAGGTAGTGGAGGTGGGGAAGGTGTTCTTAGACCTGTCAATCTGGGTCAAAATTATGTTCCTTTTGGAAGCAAAATCAGCCTGTGAATATTGGCAACACCACTTCAGTAAAGCCTGGTTTATATCCTGTTAGTTCATCCAGTACACTGCATACTACTGACTTGCCAGATCCTGTTGCTTCTGACTGAGTTAAAACTCTAACAGCCCCTAAGGTTGCCATGGAGATTGAAATAGATATGGCTGTGAATGATGAGACCATAAAATTAAAGTGTGGGATGTCTGCTAGGAAGCATCACCTGTTGCATCTTCTAGCAGAAGAAGTGTGAATTGTAGAAACAATGCAGGGAAACGCCTGCAACATTCAAGACAGTGTTCCAAACCTGACTGGCAGTCTGATGGCAATCTAACAGTGTCTGAGCCCTCCCTTGTGCAGCCTGCACAGAAGTGCTAGAAGGAGATCACTTGTACTCTTGGCCTGAGACAAAGGCAGCTGCCACCCACACATGATGCCTTTCAGTTCTCTCACTGGGTGGTTGGTAGAATGTGGACTCCAAGCACTGGGACTGGAACACTCTCCAGATGGATTAGGATGGCTCGCAGGAACACCACTGACTGCTACCAAAATCCTGGCAAGTGCCAAAGAAATTGTAAAAATTGTAATGCAACCCTCCACAAGTACTGCTGCTGCTGCAATTGATATAGTGAATGCCCCAGTGACTGGTAAAACTTCTGCTGAGGTGGGTGTGCAGAGTGTAGCAGGAGAAGACTCCTCTAGATTCATCTCTCCCTGCTACTACCAAGACTGTTGTGGGGGTTCCTTTTAAGAACAATTTATCACAGCAGGGCAGATTGCATGGAATTGCTGTCTAAACTATTGGGATGCCCTGCAGCACAGTCTGCTACCAATGCAGCCTTTCATGAGGACTCCCAGGACAATAATTTTGAGATGATTTCTAGTCAATGAGAAATATTTCAGCAGGCTGAATTTAGCTGATATTAATGTTGCTAAAAATGTTGGTACATCAGGGAATGTGGTAGATCAGGAAGGGAAGGAAGACATGATCCTGAGCAGTCTGGGCTTCCTCTCCTATTTCTAAAACAAAAGAAGATTATGCTAATCCATAGGTATCAATCCCCCTGCCCCCACCACCATGGCAGGACCACTTGAAGCCAGTTAGCCTTCAGGCTCTGGCACTGTTGGGAATGAAGCAGGTAAAAGTATGCCTAATCCTCAAGTGGGAAAGGGCCATATACCTCAGGAACATAGGCTTCTGCTGGGCAAAGTGGTCATATTCCTAATATAGGTGATGCAGGAATAGCATGGGAGGCATGCCAAGGCTGAAGGGGTGAAGGAAAATGACCTTTTAGGATGGCAGATCTGCTATAGGGAGGAAGAGAGCCAGCTCAGTGCAGAAATGTGGTCAGGCTTCGGTATGTAGGTGGCACTGAAATCCCACCTGACAGGGTCCATGTTGCCCACACTTTATTTAAAAACGCTATTTTTTTTTTTTTTTTTTTTGCTACCACACTCTATGCTTTCATTTAATTTTCTGGTGAGGAGGTATACAGTGTAAGTTTTACAACAATAGATTTTATCCAGCTAATTTGGGAGACATACACAGCACTCAAAGATACTGCACTGTGGGTTCCCTTTGTGGCAATTCTCCTCATGAAGCCAACAGTTAAATACATCACTATGCTGTTTAGGAAAGAGGGAGGTCATATCACTAATATAACCTACTGGCTTTGGCAAAAGTTTGAACTTTTGCAGAAACCCATTCCAATATTGGACTCAGAGTTAATCTGGACTGGTTGGTGGATAACAAAAGTGAGACTGTGGAACAATAACACTGGTGTACGACATCTACTGAGTAGTTTTCATTTAGGTAAATACAGAGGCCTATGTTTCTACCTAGGCTAGCCAAAGTCCTGCCAGAAGTGTGTGGAGGGAATGCACCTCAGTGCTGTGTGTGGCAGACCATGATGTAATTTGCATGTCAAGTATGGGCATGGGGGCCCTAGTGTCCTAATCCCTTCCATTGTAACTTGTGTGAGGAAGAGGGGCACTCTTTTTGGCAGTGCCCTGGGCCTCACACAACACAGACTCTCAGTGGGGTCAGAAATTAATCATTTTGAGGGGTCAGCAGCACAAGTCCATTCAGAGATTTACTGCCAAGGTTGAGGAAGAAAAGGAACAGGAGGCCCAAGAAAATGACCACTTGGAAGAGGAGGAGGAGGAGGAGGATGTAGGTACAGGTAATGCAATTCCCTCCTAGATGCCATCACCACCTGCAGCCTCCCCTGTGGCCAGAGGCATAGCCTCAGCTGAAGCCTTCCTCTGTGGCAACACCTGCTGATGACAGGGCTCAAGACACTGATACCCTACAAGTTGTGACTGAGCTGTCAGTACCAGATTCCCTATAGATTCCTAGCCAGGAGGTCTTAGCTTTTGGGGGTACTCAGTCACAGACTTTGGAGACAAAAGGCATGCCTCCCTGCTGAGGAGAAAATGGAGATAGTATGGCCATGTAAAAGGGGGAGATCTAAAAAACACATACCTAAGCCTACTCAGCAGATCCCATTACGAAACAGGTATATGGTCTTTCAAGAATGTGGGCAGTAGGGGGATACCAAGGAAGAGGAGGAGGAGGATTTGAATGCTTTAGTGTCATCCTCTCTCAAAAAATCCTCTTTGGATGTTGAGTAGTCAACTTCTGAATTTTCTGATGCAGAACAGATTCGAACTAGATCATAGTCCCGGAGAGAACCCATTGACAAGTGTGGAGGGAATGCCATCATATCTGTCACTAAATGTGAATACTATATAAAACACAGAAAGAAAGCAAAGAGACATTTGCAGTTTAAATGCTTTCTAGGCAATTTGGCAGTTTTTTTGTACATTTCCTTTAGTGACTCCCCCAGTTTACATCACAAACACTTGAAACTTGCAGTAGACATGGACACAATTATTTTCTTTGTCCACAACAACTTTTAAATTTGAAGTCTTTACTCTTTAACAGTTGTTAAGTACTTTGACTGACAAGGCACACATTTCTTAGCACAGCAGTCCTTGGCATCACAGTTTCCACAAGCACTACAGACAGCACATTTTCCCTCAGAACCATGGGCAGCAAATTCTTTTCAGAAACACAGGCAACAAATTCTTTTGTTGGCACTTTACTGGGCACAATTTTTACTTTTCCTCACATGATTTCTGTTTTGGTGCACCACCACCACCAGACAGAAAGACCCTAGACACACACTCAGCATTTGCACTGGCAAGACAACTTTTTTCCTCTCCCCCAAGATCCTGGATAAGCCCCCAATTTTGCAACCCATACCCCAGCCAAGTGCAGTGTCTGGAAACTGGGAACCCCCTAAACTTGTGCCACATGCGAGGCAGCAGGCCATAAGCTGGAATAAACAATAAGCATCACCCCTAGCACTGGGGAAAATACCTGGATAAGCAGTCTCAGAGGCCAGGGAGTTAGGGTACGAAATAACATATATATTTATTTTGAGTTCTGGGAGAGAGGTGCTAGGGCTATGCTAGGTCTATCTACTGAAAGGGCCCAATAACAAGTTCACACTGGAAGCATAGATTGATTGTCCACAACTAGAAAATGGGATTGTGAAGTATGGCTTTATTCTGGTAACAGATGGAAAATACAGAATGGGGTGGTCCCCCAGGTTGGAACTGACATTTCAGGGCAACACACTTTTCTTTCCAGAAACTGCATTTGTCTTGGGCGTTTAGAACATTTCTCTCATACAAACATCAAACTGTCCATCCCTCTGCATTAGGGATCTCTAGATATTTACTTCCCAATGTGTACTGCATATCTTGTGTGTGTATGGGGGGGTTCCACACACACTTTAATTCAACATTTCTTTTTTCTTTCCTTAAGTGTCTATTATGTGGGGGTTGCCACACACTTTAAAAACATTTCGCATTCTTTTGTCCTGACATGATGAACATTGATAACAGTCCCAGGGTAATCTGGTGCCCTTCCATGAACCAGTTAGCTCTGACTGAAGTTTCAGATGAGGGATCTGCCCACCCTGGCCCCAACCAGTCTCTGCCATTCCTTTAGGGTTACACCAAATGAGCTTTCAAGTCCCTCGAATTACTAAAGGACTCCCAACTTAAAAATTTCACATTCAGCACATTTTTGTGGTGATACAGGGGCCATGACAGGTGTAGTTTAGCCTTATCTCTGGGCACATACACCTCAGACAACTCCCTAAGAAACAGTTCCATGAACCTGTACTCACAGTTTTGTTTGTCCCTTTGATACAGACATGGATGCTAGAAGAAACACCTCTTCCCTTCACAGGTAGCTTGTTGTAGCTTCACTAAGAACAATCTTTCTTTCTGAGCAGCTGACACTCTTCAGGACCTTCAGGGAATTGCCCCTTGGATCCACAGAAACTGAAGTCTGTACCACTTTTCTGTGGACTGACCCACTGGAGTCCTGAAGGCAACGGTCTCAAACCACTTCACTTGGTACTGCTAGATTTTCACTCACTAGGGTGAGAAAATGTCCAGAGGTCCTTCACCCAGTCTCAGAACAGACTGGCAGGCACCTCCACACTCTGAGCATTGTTGTTCATACAGAGCTCCATACTACACTACTAGTGACTGACTGCTCCTGTCTGAACATTCTAAACTGCCCCCAAGCAGCTGATCCCAAAATGGCTTATGCTGCTTCGAGAATTCTAAATGACATAATCCATTCTCTGCTTAGGCTAGCTGAGTCAACAATGATGTCATGTCCCTATCCACAATATCCCCAAAATAAGAACAAGGTTTGGTCAGATGACTTTCCAGTGTACAGCTGCAGTTCTGTGGAACCAAATACCTCCTCCAATAAGGAATCAATATAAGCTATCTAGTTTTAAATCAGCAATTGATATACTTTACTGTCAAGAGTGTGATTGTTTCTAATTGCATTTATTGTCTTTAATGTACTGTATCATGTTGATAGTTGTTCTATTGTTATGTAATATACAGTATGTATAATATGTGTATTGTGTATTGTTTTATATACATGTATACAGGACAACTTTGTGAATAGGTCCTTGAACCTAAAGTTTTATCCTGTTAAAAATACATTTTTAACTAACTAACTATGTTGTAAGGAGCTTTTGAAAACTCCACACAGGCTGCCTGGAACCTTCCTAGTCTAACACTGATGGGATTTTAGTAACCACAGGGGACTGGGTGGTTACACATAAAATATTGTGAGAAGTATGTCAATACATTATCATTGTTGGATACCCTTCCTGAGAATGCATTCTTTCTGCAGGATACTAGACTTAAAACACACTATGAAATCAGATAAGCCAGTAGCCATTGGGTTGCTGGTTCTTCTTATTGGTCCCATAATACCAATACATGTGATGGGGTAGGGATATTGTTTGGGGGGCTTTGATTTTACATTAAGAAATTGGTACACATTCCTCCTGGGAGAGATCTATGAGCTGATGTTGATTTTTGTTCTGTACCTTTTCGGTTCATATGCATTTATGCACCATAGGCCAAATCCTACCGAATCTCACTACTCTCTGAAACTAGGCTTTACTTATTTACCTATAAAACTGTTATTACAGGGGGTTGGGGAGGTTTTAACTATGGCATAGTCCAGTCAGTACAACAAATTTTCTACTGTGACATTAATTACTTAACTGAAATGATTAGGACTACAGTCTTAAAGATGCACACCACACTTAACATTCAAAAGGTGGGGAAACCTACATTCAGAATGATTTGGCTACCAGAATCGATTACTATTTTGTTTCTAATTCTGTTCAGGTTCATTCCTTGACAACTCAAACTGTGGCAACCTCTGACCATTTAGCCTTAATCATGCACAGCACTGTAAATAGCTCAACCCCAGACCAGAAACCATGGAGACTGAATAATTTATTGTTAGATAATGAGCATGTTAAAAAAAAGTGTTTATTAGAACTATGGTATGCTAGAAAGACTGTTAGGTGTGTGTTTAACACTATTATTGACTGGTGGGGAGACACTAAAACAGAAATAACAATTTTATGGCATAGCATGGTATGGTAGGAGGTAATACACTAATGCCTACCTGAAATATCTAAGCCTCAGGAAAAAATTACACCACCTTATTTTTTTTTAGGCTGAAGGCAGACAGATGATGCTCATATACATAACATCAAAATGCAGATGAGGAAATACCAATGTGATGGGAAAACTTCACAATTTGAATTGCAGGCTGGGACTCAATTTAACAAACAAGTTCTAGATCCATTTAAAGGCTTTGAAAACAGGGTTCAGCATAGACTAATGTTATCCCTGAAAAACAATGATGGGGCTGTTTGTGATGATCCCTTGGATATTCTGGAGAAAGTGGAAAGGTGAGCAGAAAATGCATTTCGAGGCCTTGACTACACAGTAGGGGTAGAGCAGTTCTTGGGGACCTTTGAGATACCTTTTCTTCCAGAAACCATGGTAGGGTACCTGTGTAAACTCATCTCTCTTGAGGAAGTTTACATAGCAATTGGTAAATTGGCAGGGAACACCACACCTGGACCTGATGGTCTGATATGTGAATTTTACCAGACCTTGAAAAATGTGATAGGGCCTGACTTGGTATAACTGTATAATGAAATGCTAGAATCCCCCACAGCATTGGCTAACTTATTACAGACCTTCTTAATCTACATTTTTACAAAAAGGGACAAGATGGACTTGAGAAACTGGTGGCCATTGTGTCTGCTCATCATGGGCATTAAGTTCCTTGCAAAGATTTTACATGCTAGTTATTAACTGTAGCTACTGTGGTATTATCTCCTTTTCAGGTGTGCGGCATTCCCCACAGGACAATCCAAGATACCCTTTACCTGATCAGAAAAATCATTCAGAGGGGGCACAAAAGTCAGGTGTCATGTTTTGTCCTGTCATTAGATCAGGAAAAAGCCTTTGACAAGATTATTCAGTGTTTCCTATTTGAAGTGTTAAAAGTTCCAACCCTATCTATTGACTGGATTTGCACTCTGTATAATGTGCCTACAGTACTTCCCTATGATAATGGTTGGGTTGAGCATTCTATTATCAGCAATGTCGGGGTTAAATAGGGCAGTCCTCTAAGCCCACTTCTTTACACATTTGCTATCGGAGCTTACTATGTATACCCTTGAGGAAAGGGGGGGGGACATGATAGAAATGTTCAAGTACCTCAGTGGAATCAACAAAGTCCAAGAGGGTAGCATCTTTCAGAAAAAGAGATGTGCAAGAGCAAGGGGAAACAATTTGAAGATGGGGGGGCGGCTCAGGGGCAATATGAGAAAGTATTTTTTCACAGAGAGGGTGGTGGACGCATGGAACAGCCTTCCTGAGGAGGTTGTGGGGTTTAAAACTGTGGGAGAATTCAAGAATGCATGGGACAGACATAAGGCAATTTTTGTGGGGGGTAGTAAGAAATAGGCTGTTGATAAATAGGATCTGCAGCTTGTCCTCTAGGTAGGGAAATGGGCAGACTAGGTGGGCCAAATGTTCCCTATCTGCCGTCAAAGTCTATGTTTCTATGTTCTATGTTGTTTAGAAATTAATCCAAGCTAACAGTAATATTTGAAACATAGAAACATAGACAAGGATGACAGAAAAAGACCAAAAGTCCCTCCAGTCTATTTGAGTTCCATATCTAACCCTGGGACCTATTGTCCATCCTGGGTGCTAGTCTTCCCCCTCCTCCTCCCCATTCTCTCCCAGTTCTGCCACACGAGTTACCACTATGCCCTTCACTCAGTCACAACCATGCTTGAAACAAACAACTTCTTTTAATGCCTATTACCTCAGCTGGTAGACTGTTCCATGGCTCCACCATCCTTTCTGTAAAATAATACTTCCTCACTCCTTCCTAAATCTCGCTCCTGTCAGTTTCCATTCTTGGCTCTGTGACCTCAAACTAGCATTCAAGCTAAAATGTTACTCACAGTTCACCTTGTTTATTCCTTTTAGAAACTTGAAGGTCTCTGCCATGTCCCCCCTCTCCTTTCTGGCCTCCATTGAGTACATGTTCAGTGTCAGTGAACTGCCCTGTTGACCCTGTATCATTTTTGTCACCCTGTGCTGCACTTTCTCCAGCCTATCCCTATCCTTCGTAAGGAGAGAGCTCCAGAACTGGGTGCAGTACTCCAGGTGTGGCCTCACTAAAGAGCTATAAAGGGGTAGTATTACCTATTTCCTCCTGCTATCAATACCCCTCCCTATACACCTCAACATCCTACTTGCACTTTCCATAGTCCTTGTTGCACAGACTTCATTACTTGTGGGTGTCACTTATGATAAATTCTAAGTCACATTCCTCGGCCATAGTGCTAAGTCTGACCCCAAGCATCCAGTACTCTGTCCTGAGGTACTTATTCCCTAATTGCATTACTTGGCACTTTTTGGTGTTGAATTGCAACTGCACCTCTCTAGCATATGTAATTAATTCTGCATTTCCCTGATTCACTTGTCACTGTCCACCCTCCCACAGAGCTTTGTGTCATCTGTGGAGAAACACAACCTACTCCAAATACCCTCTCCAATGTCACTGATGAACATATCGAAGAGAGCCAGCCCAGGACAGACCCCTGTGACACCCTGCTCATTACCTTCCTCTCTTCTGATTTGACCTCATTGACTACAACCCTTTGCTGCCTACCATTTAGCCAGTTTCATACCTAGTTCTCTAAGTCCTTTGCTGCTCCTAGGTCCTCTATCTTCTTCAGCAAGCATTTGTGGGGCATCGCATCAAAAGCCTTACAGAAGTTGAAATAGAGCAAATCTGCAGCATGGTCCCTATCCAATTCCCTTGTCACCCAATCAAAGAAAATTATCAGGTTCATCTGACTCTGACAGGACCTTCCTGCTGTGAACCCATGCAGTTTACTATCCTGGAGATCATTGGCCTCCATGTAGTCCATGAGGTCATCCTTAATAATCAACACCATCAGCTTCTCTGCAATGGAGGTCAGACTAACAGGTTTGTAGTTCTCCACTTGCTCCTTGTCCTCACCTTGTGCAGTGCAGCAACATCCACCACCCTCCAGTCCTTCACAGCTACCACATCCATAGTGATTGGTTGAATAGTCCTACCAGGGGTTCAGTCAGTTCCTCTGCCAGTTCCCTGAGAATCCTCAGATGCAACACTTTTGGTCCTGGGGCCTTATCTAACGTTAGGGGTCACCATCCCTATCAGGACTCTGTCACTTATACATATTGGCTGTCTCATCTCCAAGACCCCCTTATTGGTCACACTGATGCCGTTGTCAAGCAAGGGTCAGTCTGCCTTCCTGGTGAAAACTGAGCAAAAATAATCATTAAGGACAGTGGCCTTTTGCCCATGCTCTTCTACCACCTCCCTGACAGCCTAACAATTCCCCCTTCTTCCTTTTTTTTTTGACTAATATATCAGAAGAAATGTTTTTCTCTGCTCTTGACCCCTTCGACAATATGCAGCTTTGCGTCTGCTTTTGCTTCACTAGCCATCCTTTTTACCTTCTTCCTTTTCAGTAAATATTCTCTCCATTCTTCCTCGCCCTGCTTTTCTTTGTACATGCAGAAGGCCTGTTTCTTAGCCCACATTGTATCCCTGCCTTTTGGCAAGAGCCATTATGGTCTCTTGAAATTATTCCTCTTGGTTACCATTCTCATGCATACCTTCGATGCTTCAGGAATGACCTCCTTTTTTATGTCCAGCTCTCTTCCACCCCATCCAAATTGTCTACCTCGACTAAACTTTCCCTAACCAGTTCCCTCAGCCTGCTGATGTCTACCCTCCTAAAATCAAGGACTTCAGTTCTTGACTGGGCCTTTCTAGTCCCTTGGGCTAGTTAAAACCAAAGGGAGTTATGGTCACTGTTCCCTAGTGGCTCCCCCACTCTCACCACTTCTACCACTTCTAAGTTGGTAAGCCCCATATCGAGAGTGGCAGTCTGTCTGGTGAGTTTCTTAATGAAATGTACCTGTGTCTGGTAGTCCTGGAGTGCACCAAGCAAGGCCTAACTTCTAGTACTCCTTGCCACCTGAATACCCCAGTCGAATTTACCTGCCTTGTACCATCTCTGCTGCCTCCTCTGCCAGGTCATTTGTCCCCAGAAAGCCAATGGCATCTGGCTCTCCCTCTTGCCTCATGCAGTGATGATCGTAAGGTTCAGAGTGTGGCTGCTAGTTATGTAAGTGCTTGTGCAACATTACTTTGAGTGTTACTTTGGCTTGTCTCTTTCCTCTGGATTTCCAATCTTGGTAGAGGTGCCAGGAGAAGTTTCTCAAAGCTAAAGGAAATTGGTAGCTAAAAAATCCACACCAGAGGCAGAGTGCCAGAGAAGGATGAGGGGCAGAAGGTGGTTGTGAAATACACTAGGGAGAGGAGGTGTGTGAGTGTATGGCTTATACAGGGCAGGGGATAGAATCTGCCAGCCACCCATTTAACCACAGCCGAAATCTTTCACGTCAATGTGTGAATGCCAGTTGTGTAAGTGCTTGTGCAACGTTACTTTGAGTGTCACTTTGGCTTGTCTCTTTCTTCTGGATTTCCACCCTGGATAGAGGTACTAGGAGAAGTTTCTCAAGGCTAAAGGAAATTGGTAGCTAAACGAGCCAAAGGACCAAACTACTCCTTCAATTCAGGAAATAGACCCAATAACAAAGAGGAAAGAAAAAATCCCCTGTGGAGGAACCCATTGGGGAACCAAGGTTACTGGATTAGCTTTCCCTCCAGGCTTCTAAAAATTATGAAGTTAGCAGTTGATAAGATTGGTGGAGTTAACTTTTTGGATGTCTAGATTTCAAGCAGGATGATGTGAGGACCCATGATCCCAATGATGTGAACTGGTATGTTCTCCTGAAGTAGATATGGCTGCGCAGCCATGAATAACTGGCTGGAAAACAGGTGGGGATTCAAGACCAAGAGAAGATAGCAACATTCTGACATAAAGGATGAATGAGGAAGTAGCCATGATGTAATAGTTTTCAGTACACAGGAGGAGATGAGTAGCATAAGGATGCCAGTCCATAGCTTGTAGTTCGTAGAGGACTTGAATGGCACAGCAAGCTGGGTTTGTTGTGAAACAGGATATGTGGACTTCTTATTACTTCTGTCAGTTTTGATGTTGGTAAAGTGATTTCCTGATGCTTCCTTGAGGCATTTCTTTGTTAGTGAATAGCAGGACTGAAGACAGAAGAAGAGGTAAAATCTCCAGGTCTTAGGAATCCAAGAAATGCTAAAGTTATGACTGTTTGAACATTAAGATCAAAACGTTATATATTTTAAGAGGCCCATCAGTGAAGAATATAGGTTGTAATCCATAGGCTTCCTTGAGAGATGTTGAGGAGTAGATTTTCCTGAACCTTGAATAAAGCCTTGATTGCTAGGATAAGTAAAAGCATGTGATATCAGGATGGATGGACAAGGTGGACCATATGCCAGAGATATAGTGTTTGATTGTGGGGACTGTCAAGCTAAGCATTTGAGCACAGAAGGATATAAATGCAAGAAGGTGAGGAACAGAATATAGCAGAGGGTCTGCATTTTTCAGGGTGCAGAAAATAGTGTATTTCTTCCATGCTACTTGTTGATGCAGCTAGAAAATGCCAGACTGTAGAAGAAGCAAGGCTGAAATATATTTTTTATATCATTTGCAGCTCTTGTAATGGTGGAGAAGGAGTCATTTCTTGTTGGCGTGAGGGCAAGCAGCTCTGAATTGATTAGAGAAATAGACAGTGTGATAGAATACAGCCAAGAAGACAGTACTTTCTCTAGGCCTTAGGAATTCAAAGAAGGCTATGTCATAGCCTACTGCATGAGTTGAGTGGTTAGTGAACTGAAGAGTTCATTCTGTAAAAGATTTATTAGTTTGCAATATAGAGCATGGACTTCAAAAGCTTCCTTGAGGGTGATGCTCGAGGAATACATTTCTCAGGTATTGGAGGAATGCTTTAACTGCTGGATTGGATAAGTATGAGCTAGGAAGATGGGTTTTAAGGTGAAGTAAATGTCCAGTGTATAGT
Source organism: Neoceratodus forsteri (assembly GCA_016271365.2). NCBI lineage: Eukaryota > Metazoa > Chordata > Ceratodontiformes > Ceratodontidae > Neoceratodus > Neoceratodus forsteri. Next base: position 587,468,356 of record CM028133.1, on the reverse strand, counting down.
CCAGTATTTCCTCTGATAGTTTTGACCAAGAGACCTAATGCTAGAGAGCAGTAGATCTAACTGACAGTCGAGTGTTTGGAGCAGTATGAAGTGGCCAAAAGTCTGATTGTGAGAAGCCAACAGGCCAATTGTTTGGAGTAGTATGACTGGCCAATAGACCAAACAGGAATGAGATGTATGATATAGATGACAAGTCAATTTTTTATAAGCAATACAATGGCTGAACAGCTATGTGCAGTACGATATGGATGACAGGTTGTTTGCTTATGAGCAGTATGATGTGGCCAACAAGCCGAATGCTTGTGAGTTGTAAGATGACTCCAACAGGCCGAATTCTTGTGAGCAGTATGATGTAGCAGACAGGCTGGATACTTGTGAGAAGTACAATGAGGCTGAAAGGTCGAACAGCTATATGCAGTACGATCTGGGTAACAGGCCAATTACTGTTGACCAGTATAATGTGGATGAAGGGCCTCTTGGTTGTTTGCAGTATGATGTGGCTAACAGGCTGAACACATCCTAGGATGATGGTGTAGGGGTCATAACTTTGGCAGGCAGAGGATGGAAGTACTGAATTGCATATGAAGTTCATGCAGATCTTCACATGACATTCAACAGGGAGGAACAGACTGACCTGTTTTTGTTACGACAAAGGCTGCTTGGTTATGAAAATTGAATATGACTGGTTGATTTTTCCAAAAGGTGACCCCAGGTAAGAGCGGCTGTTGCAAAAGAATACAGTTATGACAAGGAAGACATTGATTTAAAATGAGGAATCTTGGATTTCTAATGGCCTTGGAAGAGCAAATCAAAAATACCAGAAAATGACTCAAAACCATACGATGATATTGCATCAAGGAAAGTTTGAGTGTTAAATTCTGTAGCTGGATCTTTGCAAAAATGGATATGCCATTCCTGTCTAACAGCAAATGTGACCATGTGATAAGACTTGAACAAGCAAAATTAGTGACGGTAAGGCAATAATCCAAAGCAGTGCCAGTTACAAAATCTGCTATATAAAAAGGGATATAAAACTTTCCCCAGGGAATACTCCTCATCACACACTTGAGGAATCTTAGTTAGGAAAACAGTTTCTCATTTATACAGGATAATTTGGATGAGATGGAAGAGACCAAATTGGAATGTTGAACAGTCTGACCTGAGACATCTGGATGTGTAGAAGCAAACTAATAACTAAGGTAGATGGCAGAGAATAAAATCTGGTATAGTAACATAAAAATTTGTCAGCAGAAAAGGACCCCATCAGCCATACTAGCCTGCCCTTATCCCCTTCCCCCTAGGTAGCCCTGGCCTGACCTCCCCACACCCCACTCCTGTGCCCCCGATATAGATTCCAGTACCCTTTTTCCCATTAGGGTACCTATCCTTCCTTCTCTTGTTTAAACCCATGATGTAGTTATCCCATGCTCTCTTGAATCCCCCCCACTGTTTTTACCTCCACCACCCCCTCCAGTAGCCTAGTCCAGGTGCCCACCACCCTCTCAGTAAAGTAGTGCCCTCTCCCACTACCTCTGAATTTTCCACCCTCCAGCTTTAAGCTGTGCCATCTACTTTTTGGATTTCCTTTCATCTTGAAGATACTCCCTTTCCTCACCTTGTTTATTCCCATCAGGTATTTAAATGTTTCAATCATATCCCCCCTCTCTCTCCTCCGGATTCCAGGGGTTACAGGCCAAGCTCCTCCATCCTCTCTTCATAGGTCCTCTGATGTATGCCATGCACCATTTTGGTTGCCCTCCTCTGGACTCTCTCCACACTATCTATATTCCTTTGTAGGTGAGATCTCCAGAACTGTACCCCAAACTATAGATGGGGATGGACCATAGACCTGTATAGGGGCATAATCACCTTCCTTCTCCTACTTGTGATACCCCTCCCTATGCATGCCAGCATACCGCTTGCCTTTGCAACCACTTTGTTGCACTGGTTAGCCTCCTTAGGGTTGTCTGAAATAATAATCCCCAGATCCCTCTCCTGCTCCATTACCAAAACTTCCTCTCCTCCCAGTGTGTATGTGGCCCTTGAGTTCTTGTGCCCTATGTGCATTATTCTGCACTTATTTGCATTAAATCTCAGTTGCCAACTCTCTGACCACCCCTCCAGCTTAATCAGTTCCTCTCTTATGTGCTCCACCCCACCCAGTGTGTCCACCCTATTGCAGATCTTTGTATCACCCGCAAACAGGCAAAACTTTCCATTCAGTCCCTTCTGCAATATCCCCAATGTAAATATTAAAGAGTATCAGCCCCAGTACTGATCTCTGGGATACACCACTGGTCACTCTTTCCTCCCTAGAATTAATCCCATTTAAAACCACCCTTAGGCACCTGTCACCAAGCCAGTTTTCCACCCAGTTTGTTCTTTCCTACCCCTAAACTGCCCATCTTGCTCACCAGCCTCCTGTGAGGAATGGTGTCAAAGGCCTTGCTGAAGTCCGGATAGGCCACATTCACCGCCCCTCCCTGATCGCACACCCTTGTCAGCCAGTCAAAGAATTCTATGAGGTTTGTCTGGCATGACTTACCTCTGTGAACCCATGCTGTCTTTCATCCTGTAACCTATTATCTATAAGGTATTTTACTATCCGTTCTTTTAGAAGTGCCTCCATAATCTTACCTACCACTGAGGTAAAACTGACTGGACGATAGTTACTCATCTCCTCCTTGCCTCCGCTCTTCTGGAGTGGCACCACATCTGCCTTCCTCCAGTCCCCTAGAATTCTCCCTGTGTCTAATGATAGCTTAAACAACCTCATTAGTGGTGCTGCCTTCTCTTCTCTAAGCTCCCTCAGCACCCTGGGATGCAAAGCATTCGGACCCCTTGCCTTGTCCACCCTTAACTTTCACAGTTACTCCAATACCCTGCTCTCCTTGAATGGGCTAGTGTCCACCTCCCTACCTTCTTTGCCTCTTCCCTGCAATACAGGTCTCTTTCCCTCCATTTCAAACATGAACACTGAGCTGAAATACTGGTTTAGCAAGTCTGCCTTTTCCACATCCCTCTCTATCAGTGCTCCCATCTCCCCAATAAGTCTCATTATACCCTGCTTGTTTTTCCTTCTCTCACTGATGTATCTGACATAGAAACATAGAATGTGTTGGCAGAAAAGGACCTCTAGACCCAACCAGTCTGCCCAGTATGACTGGCTAGCTGCTAGAACTTTGCTATTTCCTATGCCCCCGGATCTAAAAGACCCTTGTGTCTATCCCACACTCTCTTGAATCCCCCCACAGCCCTTACCCCCACCACCTCCTCTGGGAGTCCATTCCAGTTATACACCACCCTCTCTGTGAAGTAAAATGTTTTAATATTTCCTCTGAACCTCACCCCTACTATCTGCATATCATGCCCTCTTGTTTTCGATTGCTTCTTTAGCTGGAAAATGTCCCCTACTGGCACCCTGTTAACACCCTTGATACATTTTAAAATCTCAATCATGTCCCCCCTTTTCTTCTTTGTTTTAGGGAGTACATGTTTAGGTCCTTCAGCCATTCCTCGTATGACAAATGACTGAGGCCCTTCACCATTTTTGTCATCCTCCTCTGGACGTGCTCCACTCTATCCACATTTTTCTTGAGGTATGGCCTCCAGAACTGGACTCCATACTCAAGATGTGGCCTGACAAGCTGCCTGTACAAGGGCATTATGACCTACCTCTTCCTGCTAGTTATTCCCCTACTGATACAACCCAGCATCCTACGGGCCCTTGCCACCACCTTCTCATGTTACCATGACACCTTCAGGTCCCATGAAATGATTATACCAAGGTCCCTATCCAGCTCAGTAACCTCAAGAGCATGCCCCCACCCCATCCAGTATTCCACCTTCTGTTTTTTCTTGCCTAAGTGCATCATCTTGCACTTTTTTGTATTGAAGGACAATTGCCACTCCTTGGACCATTCCTCCAGTTTCTCCAGATCCCTGTGCATACTCTCAAACCCCTCAGGTGTATCCACTCTATTGCAAACCTTCGTGTCATCTGCAAATAGATATACTCTCCCCTCTAGCCCCACTGCTATATCCCCTATAACTATATTAAAAAGTAGTTGCCCCTGCACCGACCCCTGAGGTACCTCACTGGTGACCATATCCTCCTTTGAGGGTACTCTGTTAACAATTACCCTCTGCCTTCTGCCCCCCCCAGCCAGTTCTGCACCCATCTAACCACTACCAGCCCCAGCCCAAGACATCTCATTTTGTGTAGTAGTCTCCTGCGTGGTACAGGATCAAATGCCTTCTTGAAGTCAAGGTATGCAACATCTACAGCTCCCCAATCCAGTACCCTGGTGATCCAGTCAAGGAACTCGATCAAATTCATTTGATATGACCTTCCCTCAGTGAATCCATGTTGCTGCTGGTCTTGTAGGCCATTGGCTTCTAGGTAGCTAATGATTTTCTTCTTTAGCAGTTTCTCAATGAGCTTGCCTACCACTGATGTTAAGCTCACCAGTCTATAATTGCCTGCCTCCTCCTCCTCCTTGTCCTCCCCCCTTGTGAAAGGGACCATATCCACTCTTCTCCAGTCATCAGAGACCTCCCCTGATTCCAAGGATTTGTTGACAAGGCTGGTCAGAGGTACCTCTAGTACTTTGCTAAGCTCCTTCGATACCCTGGGGTGCACCCCATCTGGCCCCATCACCTTATCCACCTTGAAACCCTCCAGCTCCCTCAGAACCTTCTCCACCTGAAATGGACTGGAGTCAAACCCCCCCACACACACACCACCACCACTACTACCACCTCGTTTTCCCTGATTTTCCTAACCTCCCTATCCTTCTCTACCATGAACACTGAGCAGAAATAGCTAATAAGTATTTCCACCTTCCCACGGTCATCTTCCACCAACGCTCCTCCTTCATTTTTCAGCCTGACTATCCCCTCCTTTGATTTTCTCCTCTCACTCACATACCAGAAGAAGGCTTTATCTCCTTCCTTGACTGCGCTGGCTATTCTCTCCTCTTTTCTTGCCTTTGCTCTCCTGACCTCCAAACCTGCTTTACTTCTGCTTCTCTTGGTATATGGCCCTATTCTTCTCTTTCTCTCTCTATGTCATTTTATACTTCTAAATGCCTGTCTCTTTGCCTTGACCTTCTTCACCACTTTTCTATTATACCAAAGTGGCTTCCTCTTCTTCCTATTTTTATTTACCCCCCTGATGCAGAGGCTAGTGGCCTCTGCTATTGCCCCTTTTATTGCACCTCACATTTCTTCCACCCCTGTAAGCCCCCCCACCACTGCCAATGCCTTTTGAATGCATCCCCCCCATTTTCTTAAAGTCTACATGCCTGAAATCTAGCACCTTCACTCTGAGCCTATCAACATCAGCAGTCATTTTTACCATGAGCCAAATGGTGCTGTGGTCACTTGTGCCAAAGCTCTCCCCTACGGATACCTCTCTCACTCATTCCCCATCAGTAAGAATCAAGTCAAGGATCACCCCTTCCCTGGTCAGTTCCCTTACCAGCTGCTTCATGACAGCTCCCTGTAGGGAGTCCACGATTTCTCTGCTACTGGCGGATGCTGCTGATGGGGGTGCCCCACTCCACGTCCGGCAAGTTTAAGTCCCCCATCAGCAGCACCTCCCTCCTGTTTGCCATCCTCTGGTTCTCCTCCATTATTGCCTTATCCACCTCATCCTGCTGCGCTAGCGGCCTATATACCACCCCAGTATGTATGACTTCTCCCTTCCCTGTGTCCAATAATACCCATAAAGCCTCAGTCCCTCCCCACCTACCCTACAATTCCATGGCCATAATGTGTTCCTTCACATGTAGTGCAACCCCCCCCCCTTCCCTCTCTGTCTTTCCTATAAAGTACATACCCCAGTATTGCCATGTCCCAATCCTGGACATCATGACCCTATGTCACTGTGAACCCCATGATGTCCATATCCACCTCAGCCATGACTACTGTTAAATCTGGGATCTTGTTTCCTAGGCTCCTGGTGTTGGTGCATATGGCTCTCCATTTGCTGGACCCATTTTTTTTTTCCTGTAGTGCACGTTATCTTCCCCTCCCCTTTCCCCTGTTTTTTACGATTGGGGGAGGCTGGTAGCCCCCATTTATCCTGTCCCATGGTGTGGAATTGTTACCAACCCCACCCCCCGATTTAGTTTAAATTATAGTTTTGTTCTATGAATTCTCCTAACTTTCTCCCTAGCACTGCCGTACCCTCCCTATTCAGGTTCAGTCTGACACACAGAATTAGTTAGTTGCCATATTGGTCCTTGTGCAGTCTGACACACAGAATTAGTTGCTGTATTGGTCCTTGTAAGAACAGATCCAGAAACAAATGGTTTGATACCTTTTATTAGACCAACATAGATGTAACAAAAGAAAACTGTTCTTAAACTTTCGGACAACATGTTGGTTCTATAAAAGATATCAAACCATTTGTTTCTGGATCTGATGTATCTTAAGAACCTTTTGTCTCCCCTGCTGGCCTCTCTAGCTATCCTCCCTTCAGTATCTGCCTTTGCCCTCCTGAATGTCTGCCCTGCCACCCTTATCTTTTCCCTATGTACTTCCCTGTCCTCCTTTCCTTGTGTTCTTTTATACGTCCTGAAGGTCCTCTTTTTCTCCCCTATTTCCCTTGCCACCTCTCTAGAATATCAAAGTGGCCTCCTTCCTTGTTTTCTCTTGTCTACCTTCCTAATGCACTGATCAGTGGAACTCACATGTCCTCCCTTTATTGCCCCCCACATTTCTTCCATGTCCCCTGGCTGTTACCTGCTTTCCATATCAACCCTGAAAATCTCCCTCATTCTATTAAAATCCACCCTACGGAAGTCCATTACCCTCATGGTGGTTCAACTCACTTCCGTCCCTGTCCTGAGCCTAAACCTAATGGCTCTATAGTCACTTACCCCTAGATTGTCCCCCACTGAAACCTCATCTACAGTGTCCCCTTTTGACAGTATTAAGTCCAGTGTTGCCCCACCCCTAGTGGGTTCCCTTACCAGTTATTGTAGTAGAGCTTCTTGCAGATGTAAGTCCCCTCTCAGTTGAGAAGGGCTTATGTTCACCTTAGGGGCCCTTTTCCCATTTCTTCCCCTGGAGCTGTGGAGTATTTATTGCTCTGGAGGGTGCTATTTCTGCTGGTCACCACATGGGGGCAGCAGGGATTTAGGGTATAAATAGAGAGTTCAGAAAAAAAAGATTTGGGAGAGAGGGAAGGAAGGAGAAGAGACCGACAGGCACTGCAGAGGCAGTGCGGAGGGGGTGACCCCCCCCCCACTATTGTAGGCAAGTCGACCAGTTCAGTGATGGATCACTGGATTCCTGTGTTTGGGCCTCTGAGTGTGGTGGAAGGTAGCCACAGCTGTGTCATTTCTGGGTCCTGGGTCCCTGGAGGGCTGGGGCGGAGAGTAGTCTCTGTTAGCATAAGGTAGGCCTCGGGGGACAGTAATGGGACTCTGGATTGAGGTGTAGTTCTCTGGGCCATCAGGGCTGCAGTGGTAGTGGCAGTGCCCCTGAAGATGAAGGGGTCCAGTAGCAGTGGCCTCCTCCTTTCCCAGTGACAGGGAGGTCCAGGGACTAGGAGAGCCTTTACCAATTTTGGGGTCTGTTTGGAGGGACAGGCCTTGGGTGTGGTATTATGGTGGCAGCTAGGGTATTAGCAGGCTGCACCATCTGTGTCCCTTGGGCTGTGAAAGAGAGCCAGAAAACTGGTTTTAGGGAGAAGCTGCACGCTTTCCCAGAGAAAGAGAAAGATTGAGGGAGAGAGAGAGAGTTTCTTGCTGGGCAGAGTGAAGGGTCCTTTAGAAATAAGGTGAAACCTTAAGATAGGTACTTACCAGTGCAGGAGTAGTTTGGGGTGTTTTGGAGTTTCGCATTCCAAGATTGAAAGTCTTTTGTGTTCTGGTTATAAGAACGGCCACTGATCTTGAGCTGTATTAAATCTCACTGCTTATACCCTGTCGGAAGAGTTCCCCTCTCCTGCAAAAGGAACAGATTATAACATTTTAGCCCCATGGAGCTGAGAATTTATTTTTCAGGTAAATGGACCCCTGTAGCCCCTTAATCTTTCGGGGCACTGGCGAAAAAAGGTGATTGTTTGGGGAAGACTTTTAGAGTCCCAGTTTCATTTGTAAATAAGGACTAATGAAATATTAATCTTTTGATTTTGTAAAGAATTCCTATGAGTTTAATTGCAGGGATTTCTGTGATTCTACCCTCATGTCTCCAGGGCTAATGGGGGGGGGGTCAGTAGAGGCTGAAGAATGAAGAGAACTGGAGACATGGTCCCTCCTTCAAGGTTTGGGGTGTTCAAGTTGCTATAGCTCAGAGAAGCCTTGGGTCCATGTGAACTGAAGACATCCCAAGGTAGGCTGTCTTTATTCCATTCAATGCTGTGTCAGAGTGCTGGTGAGATTTCTCTGCTGTGGGCCCCCTTTCCCCCGGAACAACAGTACTCCTAGATGCTATGGGAAAGGAGGAAGATACACGGAGATTCCAGTATCTTCTTACTACTAGCCAATGAAGCTGTTGAAATCTCCCAGTTCACATCAGGGAGATTAAAATCCCCTAAAAACAGAAGTTCCCCCTTACTTGCCATCCTTTGTACCTTCTGCATTAACTCATTGTCCACTTCCTCCCCTTGATTTTCTGGCCTGTAGACCTCTTCTAAGCGGATTGCCTCACCAGTCCACTTGAGCAGTGTGACCCAGAGGACCTTTGCCGAGCCCAGATTTACCTGCTCTGCTATCATCTTTATCCCATCCTTTACTTATAGTGTCACCCCACCCCCACCCTTTTTTCACAACCTGTCCTTTCTAAAAAGGCTATACCCTGGGATACTCACTTCCCAGTCATGGTTTTCCATCCACCACATCTCCGTTAAGGCAACCAAGTTCAGTCCCTCATCCACCATCGTGGTCTCTAACTGCGCCATTTTATTCCCCATACTCCTAACGTTTGCTAGCATACCCCTCCACCAATTTCCCCCATACGCTAACTTTTTCCTTCCTATATCCCCTGCCCCCTCCTGTGGGGGGGTGCTAACTATGCAAGACCCTCCAGCTTCTTCCTCCGTCCCTTCCCCGGTCTCATTTTCCTCATGTCCTAGTTTAAATCAATTAGCTCAAAGGTGTTTTCTGAGATTTCAATAAATCTTTTCCCAGGACCCCATCTATATAACTTTGCAACTTTCCCTTCAATACCCTAGTGCCCCCTCACTAATATGTAGTCCATCCTTTGTGTACTGATTCTCCTCTGTCCAGGTGTCCCCCCATTGCCCTAAGCAGGTGAATCCCTCCCCCTTTGCAATAATCTCTGGGCCAATGATTGAAGTCTTTTATTCTCAGCTGCCTAGTGGTGCTACCACAGTCAACAGGCAAGACCTCTGAGAAAGCCAGAGAGCTAACCTCCTCCCTGCATCCCGTGGCAAACTCCCTGAACCAGCTTTGTACCTCCCCTATATAATTTTCCACAAGGTCATTTGTCCCTAGGTGCAGGACTAGGTGTGGCTTTCCCCCCAGTAACCTAATACCCTCCCTTATTTTTGTCATTGCCCTTCCCGCTTCCATCCCTGGCTCACAGAAGACTGACCTCCTTTTATAGGCCACCCCATTTCTTAGCCAATGGACTCCCTTTATGATGGAGTCACCAAAGACCATGACCTTGTCTGTACTCTCTGCCCTTGCAAGTGCCCCAGTGCCCCGTCTTGTTCCCCCTTCCTTGTACTTCTATTACTCTTTTATTGGACTCCAGACCTCATCCTTTCTTGGACTCCTGACCTCATCCTGCCTGTTTGCTCCTCCATTTTGTCATTCTTGACCTTAAACTGGCTGTCTCCCAAGGCATCCAAAATATGTAATGATCTTGGAGCCCTGAACCTCCCGAAATTGATCTCGGAACCCACCCGCCCTAACAATACAACACAAAATTCCTCCCTGATCAACTGGGCCCTTATCACCCACCCCCACAGAGTAATTAGCTCTGGCATCCTCCCAGATGCTCTCAGTGACCACAACCCAATATTCGTTGTCAGGAGAATCCACAGACCAAAATCTTTGCATAAAATCTTGCAACTTCACTCCTTCAAATCCTTAGACCTTGAACCTCTCCTGCACAACTTATCTCTCTCTGACTGATCTCTCTTAGCCTCCTCCCTCTCAGTTAATAAGCTGTAGCCTACTTCAAAGAAATATTTCTTGCCAATTGGGACACCTTTTCCCCTCTCAAACAAACCAGGACTGGCGGTAACCACCTACCATGGATTACTCCAGAACTCTTAGCCTGTCTTAGGGCCAGAGATCATGACTGGAAGTGCCACAAATCCACCCAGCTTCATAGCGACCTCATGGACTACTGTAAGCTCTGAAACACCTGTACCAGGGCAACAAGGCTAGCCAAGTCCAATTACTTCAAAAATGCTTTCCTCACTAACATAAATTCCCCTTCCAAGTTCTGGAAGGTGGTTCATGCCCTCTTCACACCTCAGTCCTGCCCCCTTCCCTAGTGTTATAGGTAAATGGCAATCTTGTAGCAGATTCCCATGCTGTAGCTCCGGAATTTAACTCCTATTATATCTCCTGTGCAACTGAACTGCTGAAGTCCTACTCTAATTACCCCTCTCCTCCCCCCTCAAATGTCAAGGCCGCCCCTCTATCCTCCCCCTATAAAAACAACTGCTTCACTTCCTATTTCCCTATACAACTCCTTCTCATTCTCTTCTATCTCCCTCACAGATACTCTAAATGCCCTCCTCGCCATCAGCCACTCAAAAGAATCTTCCCCAGATGACCTTGACCCTAAACTCCTCTTCTCTCTCTCTCTCTGTCTCTCTCAGCCCCAGTCATTGCCTACCCTCTCTCCTTAATCTTAAATCTCTCCTTCTCAACCTCTGATGTCCATTCCACATGGAAGCACGCAGTGGTCCTCCCTCTACCTAAAGGTGGAGACCCCTCATCCCCTGGCAACTATCACCCCATGTCGCTACTCCCTACCCTAGCCAAACTACAAGAACATCTATTCCTCTCTCAACTCACCTCCTTTCTATCTGATACCTCTTTCTTCACCCCGTTCCAGTCTAGTGTCAGGAAAACCACTCTACCATCACCTCCCTACTTCAGCTCACTGACTCCATCCTCTCTGGGATAGACAAAGGCCAAATCACCTCAGCCATATTTGTTTATCTTGCCAAGGCTTTTGACACTGTTTCTCACTCCCTTCTCCTTGATTCCCTCTCATCTGCTGGTCTAACCCCTTCTGCCACAAAGTGGTTTAAGGCCTACCTTACTGTTAGAACCCAATCAGTTAAGATCACAGATGCCATCTCGCCACCCCTCCCAATCTACACTGGCATTCCACAGGGCTCCGTGCTTGGTCCCCTTCTATTCTCCATCTTCCTTAACAACCTGCCATCTGTCTTCTCCCCCTCCTTCGCCATACACATGTACGCTGATGACTTTGTCCTATATGCATCTGGCTCATGCCCAGCTCAGGTTACATCCAGCTTGCAGCACAACTTCTACAAGGTTCAGATGTGGTTTGCAAACCATCAATTTTTCCTCAATGCCAAGAAAACAGTCTCCATGACCTCTGGTACAAGGCAGAGACTCTCTAGGCTTCCCTCCCTGGCCACTTTCCGCACTCTTGATGGGACTTTACTTGAGGATACCTTGTCCTTCAGATACCTTGGGGTTTGGTTAGACCAACATCTCAGCTTTTCTGGACACATTGACGCCATCCAGAACCAATTGCACCCCAAGCTCGGTGCCTTGTTCGGGAACCACAGTTGCATCCCTCCTGTGGCTAGGCATGAGCTTGTCCAGAAGATGATCCTCCCCAATTTTGACTACTACAGTGTAGTCTATGGTGCCACTTCTAGGTCCTCCCTGACTAGATTGGACACTCTCTTCCACTCCTTCTGCCGCTTTGCCCTTGATGCTTCCTCACGCACCCACCACTGTGACCTCTATCAAGCCCTTTCCTTCCCCTTCCTTGCAACTAGATGCCTCTCACACTGCGCTAAATTCACCGCTAAAGACTGGCTGGGTGAACTCCCTTCCTACCTCTTCCCCTCATTTATAACACCCCCTCCGTCTTCCAATTCCCTCAGATCTACTGACACTCGCACACTAACTGTCCCCCGCCGCTCCACCCTCTCCAGCCAGTCTGGGTATTCTCACCATTTCCCTAAAATATGGAACTCTCTACCTCCCCAAATCCAACACTCCTCCTCCCTCTATTCCATTAACACTGCCCTCTCTAACTATCTTGCACCTAACTGTTCTTGTTATGACCCGCCTTAATTTCCTTCATCTTGCTCCTTACAGTTTATCCCCCTTCGGAATTTACACAATGTATCTATTGACTCTACTGCCTCTACTGGCCGTAGCCCCTACTCTACTGCCTCTACTGACCCTATCCTCTCCTAGGTGCTAGTTTTCTACTTTTCTCCTTCCCCTACTTTCTCCCCCTTTTTCCCTAGCCTTCACACTCCCCTTGCAGGGTTCTCAGCATCCTGAAGGGGTCCTTTAGAGCCTAGTCTTGACACCTTTTCTTCCCCCATCTACCTGTCCTTGGCCTTCCAGGTCCCCTTGCAATGTCCCCAGCATCCTGGTGGGTTCCTTGGATCAGGCCTCATCTGCTCCCAGGTGTTATTTCTCATTCCCTCCCTCCCTTTCACTATCCCTCTATAATTACAACACCTAACTGCAGGAGGGTTTACAATCACCTGAACTTCCCTTCCCCCTTGCAGGGTTCATCGCATCCTGAAAGGTTCTCTTTTTGGGTCAGGCCTTATTTCCCCTTCTAGGTGTTAATCACACTTACTCCCTCTCTCCCTCTCTCTCTCTCTGTCTCTCTCTCTCTCTCTTTTCCTCTCCCTCTCTAATCCCTACTCCAGTCCCATACCCCCTTGCAGGGTTCCCACATCCTGAAAGGGTCTCTCCAGGACACAACTCTGCACTATCTGTCAGTCTCATCCTCTCTCTCCTTCATCCCTTATTTCACGATAGCATTTCTTCACTTATTACCATTGCACTTATTAATTGTTCTCACACATGACATATGTATGCAATACTGTTTGTAACAATTGCCTTAATTAACTGTATGCTATGTTAATCTTTGTAACTTAAATGTAAAATGTCTCATCCCTATTGTACCCCTTCCCCCCAGGTCACACAGAGAGACAAGCAACCTGTTGCTCAGTGTGCTTTCCTGGTGAAACATTTCAATAAATAAATAAATAAATAAAAATCATGTATCTGCTGCACCCCTCTTTCTCCAACACACCCTGCTTGCACCTGCTATTTCCTTTCCCCATCCCTTTCCCCTTCTAATAGACTCATCCCTCCTTTTTTCTTCCTCTGCCTCCCAGTGCCTACCTTACTTTCCCTCCCCACTACTCCTTCTGCTTTGTCAAAGCTCAAGAGAAAAAAAATGTACTCAGCATAACTTGATCTGAAGGAAATACAGTCTGTAGTTCTTTTCATCCTAAAAGATTAATTGGTGGATAAACATATTTACCCATACATTGAAGTATAAGATGAATGGGAATGTGGAGATGGGCAGGAGATTGAACAACAAAAACAACAAAGAACTACTGAACAACTAGAGGTCTCTAAAGTGAAGTCTTTAAAGGTGTCTGTGTGGCTCAGTTGGTATCACATCTACTTCTGGGCCAGAAGGTCGTGAGTCCAGTCTCACATTGGGATTGGACCCACACCTTAAAACACTGGCTCCTGAGTGCTGTAACGAGGGGTGCTGTACTGTTGGGGTGTGCCTTCCCTTGGATGAGATGCCAATCTGAGGCTACCTCTACCAATCTCTAGGGTTATCCTGGTGGCTGTCCAGGTTGAAGTAAAAGAACCCAAGGCACTTTTCGCAAGAGATGGTGATTTTTTTATTTATCAAACTATGCAACAAACATTTTATAGTGCAAGCTATACAAAAAAATATAAGTGCTTATAAATACAAGATACCTGTTATAAATAGTTTTTATAAATCTTTCCACAAGCACTACTTGTTATTATTTATTGTTCTTCCCCACCTTATCCCCAGTATACTGCCCATGAGTAAACATTTACAATTTCATTCAATCAAGACAAGGGTAAGAGAGGTATTTAGACATCTCCACATCTATACACTTTATTGGTCATTTTGAGGCAAAAACAGCAGGTGCTGCCTTCAATACACATTCTACCCCTAATGCCTATGATTCAAATAAGGCAGCCTTTGTCAAATGCCTCCACCATATTCTAAACAGAGGTTGTAGGAGTGAGGATTTCTCCTTATAGCAGATTATTTTATTTTCTTTTGATATCTTTTCTATAATTACTTGCTGGTTCACATGTTTTTGTTGTAGCACAAACTGGCATCTAGCTTGCAATATTACCCACTTTATTACTGCCATAATAACTCTCAAAGTACCCATATGGAACTTATCCCAATCCCTTCCATATTGTCCAAAAATCAAGACATCCTGATTTATTTTCTGAAACTGCGGTACTTCCCAAGCATTTCCTAACTTGGACCAGAACCCTTCCATATAAGGGCAGTCAAAAATTAAATGAGGCATTATTTCTACTGCATCCTCACATCCCACTCTCAAACACAATCTTTCTGACATGACTTTATGGTGGTGGTTCCCCCTAACATTAAGGTGGTTATGACAAGATAACAATAATGCATCTCAAACCTTCAGAGGGACTCTTGGTTCCATTAATTGAGCAGTAACATCTTCTATCTCAATATTACTAAGTAAAGTAAAGCACAGTCTAACCAAAAATTCTGAATATAGAATTGTTTGTATGTCTTCTTTCTGGTCATATGTAGTAAGTCAGTATGTATCACTTTCCATCCATTCACTTTTTTAAATAGATCTAAAAGATATGGGGCTGTACCTTGTGGAATGGCACGAAACACACTCCAATTCTGTGCTTCCCATTTCTGCCAAAAATAAATACACCTTTCTTGGAGAGCAGCTGTCCAAGGCAACTGTTTCCCTGTTAATATGGGTAGTAAATTTACATATACAAAATCTGTGAAAAATAAATAACCGGATTAATCATGTCTAAGCCTCCCTGTTTAACTGGTCAATATGTAGTTGTTCTTTTGTTTGGATTTACTCTGCTAGCCCATATTAACCTAAATAGAATGTTCTAAATCTTAACCTCAAGTTTAACAGGCAGGGGAAAAACATAGCTTACTAACAAAAATACCGATATTATAAATGTTTTATACATAAATACCCTTTTCTTTTTTGTCATTGGAAAAGATTTCCATCTTTCAATTTTCTCTTCAGCCTTTATTATTGATTCTTCCCAGTTTGTAGTAACTGGGTCAGAACTATTGAACTATAATTATAATTGGTGTTGTAGAGACTTGTATGCCTGAGATATTATCTTTGTGCATCTCAATCTCATGTATGATTAAGCCTCCACTTTTTTGTTTGTTTGTTTACTGTTGATCCTGAGATTTCTGAGAATTGTGCCACAGTTTCTAATGCCCTCTCACCTGAAGATGAGTGCTACCATAATAGTGACATCATCCACATACACTAATGCTCCTAAGAATTCTATGTGTCTAGTCCCTCAGATATGCTTAATCCCTCCTTCTGTATTTAACCTCCTAAGCAAGGGATCTATAGCAAAGACATATAGCAGGGAGCTCAAAGGGCACCCCTGCCTTACACCATGGAGTATTTTAATATGTTTACCCACCATCCAATTCACTACTGGACTTGAAGAGACATTTTTTACAATATTTAGATCCAATTGATAACATTTTCCGGAATACCATATTTTCTAAGAACCGCAAATGGTATTCATGAGGTACTGTATCACAAGCCTTGGACTGATCCAGTGCGAGCAAAATACCAGAGGTATCTAGACAGTCCAAAACTTATCTTATCACTTTAAGTTTATCTAACATTGTCCCCTGGGGAATAGCACATGCCTGTGCCAGAGAAATGACAACTTGAGCCACCTTCACTAATCTATTGCAGCGTATTTTACACAATACTTTCCAATCAATGTTGATAAGACTTTTTGGTGTCCAAGTAGTTAAGAAAGCTCTATCACCTTTTTGTGTAAAAAAAATGAAGAGACTATCTGCTACAAAGGCTGGGAATGGTACTACCCCTGCTAAAATGCCATTAAAGACACATAGTAGGTGTTTAGACAAAATATCTATGGCTTTCTTATAGAGCTCACTATATAGCCCATCTGGGCCTGGGGGAAACTCCACTTTTTTAAGGCAGAGATGGCAGTATGTTGCTCTGCTTTTGTTATGGGAGAAACTAACTGTGTTTTCTCCCCTTCTGAGATTCCTGGTATATGTAAGTGTTGGAAAAAATCTTCCAATGTATCTGAGTTTGTTGAAGCTTGACCAAAATTATTTTGTACATGGGTGGCAACCATTTGGTCTAATTCCTGTGCATTATCTGTAATATTCCCTGAATCAGATTTGAGCCCAGATATATACTTGGACTCAATCATTTGACTGCAGCTGTCATAGGGGTTTATATTCTGGGCTCTACCTTGTGTACCAAATGTTTGTTCTCCAAAAAGAGACTGTGTACTATAATATTGGAATTTATACATTTCAGTTTTAATTTCTTGTATACTGGCAGAAAGATCCATCCCTGTTTCAACAGCTTGGGTCATCAGAGTTTGCATGTTATTTTTTAAACGTAATAATTTCAAATATTTTTTGTTTGAGGCATTTTTAGCTATTTGGCTACATACTATTTTTATATAATTTTTAGTATCTTGCCACCAGAATAGGAAATTGTCCTATATTTCAAATATCGAAATCCTTGCCTCTGTCTCAGCCCGGATCCCTGCCCATACTTCTTGATCTTCTGGAGAAGCAACATTAAGTCTCCATATAGAGATAGACAGAGGTTTGTTCTTTGGTATCCCAAAGGTTATTTTTTAATAATTTATGATCTGTTGTTTCAATTGGTAGTACCCTAAATAGGGTTACTGGAAGCCATTGGGACACAAAGAAAAAATTGATTCTGGTAGAGAGCCTCCCTTTAAAAAAATGAATGTTCTGGAGAAGGACTTTTTTCTGCTGCACAATCCTTAAGATATGCTTTCTTATATAACCTGTTAAGAAAATTTATATCATTATACAGTTTCTGTGTACAACCTGTTTTATCTGCTAAAGACAAAATACAATTAAAATCACCACCTAAAATAACAGATTTTGAGGTGAAAAGGTACGGCTGAATTTTTTTTAAGTAACTTAATCCTTTCATATTTATTCTGATAATTATAAACATTTATTAATCTGAAATCCTGATTGAGACATCTGGCATCCAGGACAAGAGCCCTGCCTGGCACTAAATCTGTAAGCCGTAATACTTTAATCCTTAAGACATTAATCAAGGTGCCTAAACCAGATCAGGGTTCTTCCCCAGAGACCAGAGAGATGGGCCACTGAACCAATCCTTTGCAGCATGCTGTTGTTCCCCAAAGGTGTGCAGTCTTGTATCCTGCAAAAAAAATACACATATAATTTCGAGTCTCTTAAAACAGAGAAGGTTGTTTGTCTTCTTTTTAAGCACTTGATACTATTTATGTTCAGTGACCCACATGTAAGGTTAAAAGCTATACTTTAAGAGGTAGTGTGCCCCGGCTTCTCAACCTCTTCCTCCACAGTAGACACTGTGGTTGATTTTTTTGTTTTCTTCTTCTTCTTCTTTTTTTTCAAGATCTAGAGCCTTCCGAAGTTGGTTCAGTGTCTGTCAACTTCTCTGGCTAGGAGGAGGCAACTGATGATACTTTCTGAGTCAACTTTCTTTTCCTCCCATTGCTTCTTTTTAGCAAGGAGAGCAAATCGGTTCCTGATGTGGTACTCTGAGTCCCTTGGGGGTTTGGGGGTTACTCCTTCTTTTTGGTAACAGCTCCAAGTTAGTCTCCTTGATTTCTGTTATTCCCATTTTTCTGTATGAGGGAGTGGCATGTTTGTGTCCACTGTTTCAGATGTAGAGGGTATGGCTAGAGGTATGCCCTTGTTAGGTTCTACAGTTGTGGTTTCCATTTGATGTACAGAGTCTGACTGGTTTTCTACACCTTCTACCAATGTATCTCCCTCTGTGGTAGCCACAGAGTCAGAGGCAGCAGCAGAAATGGAGGGGGGTTTCTTTGTCTGGGGCAAAATTGTAGCTTTTTGTTGAGATATCAGCAAGTTACCACAATTTTGATGAGGCCTTCCTTGTCTGCCTGCAAGGGTCATAGTTGTAGCTGACTGTCAACCTCTGGCAAAAGTTGCTTCTTGCTCTTCCTCTTGGGCCATTTCATTTGAAGTATCATTGTGGGATGCCCAGGAACAGTTCTTAAAATAGTGTGTGGTATCTTCACACAAGTTACAACTAACTGGTGTAAGGCAATTTATCACAGAGTGTCCTATTCTACCACATAAGGAACACTCCACCTGGTCACATATGATGCTAAGGTGTGTATATGCCCCACACCTGAAACAGGATTTAGGTTGGCTCATGTAGAAAATAAAGCCACAGTCTCTCCCAAGGTAGAAACAGTTTGGTAAATGTTGGACAGAACCATTGATCTTTGGCAATCTGACCCTAATGCACCATCCCCCTGTCCATATTTCTTCTGAATCCATAATGGGGTCTGGAAGCCCCAACACTGTGCACTTTGATCTTAGCCTATACAGAACGTCCGATATTGCCACCCCCTCATTTTTGAATAATACCGTAATTGTACAGAAGGCAGGTTTGGTGAGTGGAATTGATGAGAATGCTGATCACTCAGGCATATGCCTCAGCCCCTGATATTGCTGCCAGAATAGTTTTAGGCCTGCAGGTGTTTTAAAACTGGTATCAAAGTTTGGGTCACCTGACGTGTGGATAAAGGCAGAAATTTCATGGGCCAAAAACCCCATGCTCTCTTTTAGGAGTTTTCTGCCCATATAAATACGGTCTGGGTAAGTTTCTAGGCTTCCTCTGTACTTAAAACAAATGGTGTTTTGTCTTTTGGCAGGCTCAAGTGGTGTGGAAACAGGCCTGCAAAGGTACATGCCCTGCATTTTCCCCCTTGCCTCAGGCCTATGAGGGTTGGTATTGGTGGGTCAAATATTTCTGTTAGATGAGCAGGCCACCCTCGGGGGAAGGGAGCCTGGGACTGCAGTATTGTAGTTATTCTGAGGGTTATTTTGAGAAACTGGGGCAAAAGAAACGTCTTGTTGAATAGGCTTGGTTTCCATACTTTCCATTTCCACCAGCAGTGGAAATTCCACATTGTGGGCTGGAGGTTGAGAGTACAACTTTAGGAAGTTAACAAGTTCCACGCAAGATAGAATTTCAAGGGGGGTTTCCTGCATAGCGTCTCTGTTATCGGGTGACACTCAGGTTTGTTCTTTGGAGTGTCTCACCCAACCGGCCTGCCTTAAGGTCTCTTCCACTGTTAAATCTGATATCAATACATTCTCATCATAGTCAGGTATTTGTAGAACCTGTTGAACAACTTGTATAGTTCTCCCCTGTACCCTGTATCTTTTTTTCATGAGCCACCAGCTCCTGCAGAATACTTTGCAAATTTATTGCTTGCAGGCCATTATTTCCTTCTATACAGCCCAGTTACTTTTTATTAACATAAGTACCACTCAAACTCTTCTCTGCTTCTTTAAATGCTTAGGCTACCTCAGAGATATTAACATCAACAGCCTCAGAAAAAATGTGTTTTGCACTTCATTTTTCTGCAACTCCACACACTGGTGCCATCTGAGGTAGAAGGTGGCTCCCCTTTTTCCTTTCCACGCCTGCCACTCCTGCCGTCCCCACCTCAGCCAGCAGTCCTCTTCAATCAATTCATCCCCGGTGCACTCAGCATTTACCTTTCCTGGCACCGCTGCTTTCACTACTTTCTCCCACCCGATAGCTGGCATTCTTGTAGCTTCAATCTGGCATTCTTCTTCTTCAAGCAATGCCCAAAGGTACTTTCTGTGGTCTTGGAACTCTGTTTCATGTAAGGCACAATCCTCCAATGATACTCTTCAAACAGGGCACAAAACACCAAACCTCATCGGCACCACAGCAACTTCTCTCAGTTCGACATTTACAGCCTCCTGCATAATCCAGGTGGGGAAGGAAGCAAGCTCCTCCACCCGAGATGCCATCCTCGCACTGCCGCCTCTGATGGACTGACAACTGGAAATGCAGCAGTGTCCCCTACCACAAGAGTAGGGGAATTTTACTGGGGGAAAGGGGTGCAAAATTCAAACAAAAAAGGTACATTTCAGTCTTGTGCAAATAATGTCTGTATTCATGACTTTCCTTGATCTATGACCTATCTCTTGTGTTATGGAACAAGCCTGGGATTGACAAATCAAAATAACCAAAACTTCAGCTAGTCTTACAGAGAGGATTTTACTAAAAAAAAATTAAAATCTAGATTCAAAAGACTAATGGGTCTCCAATTGTTAATGTTTTCCTTAGGCCCTGTTTTGTACAAAAATAAGAAGTCTGCTTGTGTCACTGATTTTTGTAAGGTGTTGGTCATAAGTATTTCATTAAATACTAGCATTAGTGCTGGTGCAAGTAAATCCTTATTTTTTTTTTAAATTCAGTAGTGATTCCATCACATCCAGGAGCTGTATCATTGTTTTGAGCATTAATGGCTGCTTGAACTTCTTCCTTCGAGTGTAATGGTCGTTGTCAGTTTTTCCTGTCTATCTAGTGTTAACCTAGATATTTGTATGTTTTCGAAATACTCTGGCTTTGGATTAGTTTCTGGTACTGAATCAAATGAAAGTTTAACAAATGTGTTAATACTCTCTAAAATGGCTAGCATTGTGCTTTGGCTTTGTCCTACTTCATCTTCCAATTGCAAAATCAGTTTTTTTTTATCTACTTTCTTTTTATAGTCTTTGAAAGCATCGAATGTTTGTTTTTTGCATTCAGTACCAAATCTAGTTTTTTGCTATAAGGTTTTAGCCCTGCTATATTGTTTTAAATAAATTTCCTTTTTAATATCAGCTATTTGTGAGCTATAATCAAGTTTTAAAGATTCTGTTTTGGAAATAAGGGCCTGCAGCTATTTCCTTGAATGCAAATAGTCCAAATAAGTAGACACTGCTTGCTTTCCAGCCATTTTTTGGAAACGAGATTTAAAATGTTGTTTGGAATCTTCCCACCAATCCAAATGACTATCATATATGCATTTTATAGACTTCCTGGCTTCCCATAAATGCAACCATGCCATATGGATTCTTTTGTTCTCCAGTAATGTGGCATTAAGATGTCAGGAGCTTTTTTCGCATATAGGGGTATTCCCCTATGAGATTGTCATATTTACTGAGTTGTGATTTGAACATGCTACTGTACTGGTTTCAATATGTTCCACCGATAAGGTTCTAGAGATAAAAAAGTAATCAATCCTTGTAGACAAGGCTCCCCTAAAATAAGTATTCCCACCCATACTATGTTTTAACCTATAGGCATCGTGTAACTGTGCAAAGGATAACATTTCTCTGTCGGAGTTGGATGCACAGTACATTTTTTGGGTTTTGCACCATTGATCTGATTTTTGGAGTGGACAGTTGGAGTTCCCTCCCCATATTACCATTCTTGCAGTGTGCATGTACGGCTGAATTTTCTTAAATAATTAAATTCTATGTGTTTTAACTTGGGCATACAGTAAGTGTTTATGAGATGTATATGAGCCAAATTGTATATCTAATATTATTGCCCTCCCTGGTTCTATATCTAATAATCTAGTCACCTTGAGTTAGTTATTTGAAAATACAATCCCTAAACTGTCACAAGTATCTGTTTCCTGTAACCAAAAAGTGGCATCCTTGTCCCAAATCTTGGAAGCCTGTGAAATTTTGAAAAAAGGTTTTTAGTCTGGTGTCTTGAACGCAATATATATCAACAGTTTGTAAAGCAAGTTCTGAATGTATGGTTAAATGCCTTTTCCCATTGTTTATGCTGTTAGCGTTGAGTGACAAGATTTTAAGGTATGCCATTAAGATGAAAAGGTGAAATAATCTAAACATGGACATTGTAGTTATTGCTTTATTCTAGTGTTCCATTTTTTCTTAACAGTATCCCCTCTGCCTCCATCTTCTTTTTCTGAAGAATGATCTATAGATGAGGAGATGGAGGATGAATCAGATTCCTCATCTTAGTCCTCAGTGTCGTCCCAGTTTTTTTTTCTACAAGTAAAGCAGTGTATTTATTCACAGCGTTGACTTTGCCACTAGGTTTAAATACCTTCCTTTCTTTCTCCTTTGGCTCAGTTACTTTCCCAGCTGCAATTCTTGATCTTTTTTTGTATGTCACTTATTTAAATGTATTGCCTTGCATATATGGTATAGGGAGGGGTATTGACTCATGTTCTTGAGCCATTGGTGTTTCCTCCTTTTCTAATCCACTCTGGACATCCCCTTCAGTAGCCGGTTCTACTACTCCTTGATTTTCTTCCATGGGGGGGGGATCTTTAAGGTTGTTCAAAGTGTCATTTTCTTTTTCTTCTACTAATATCATTTCTTTGTGATATAACATATCATTCTCCACTGTAGCTGTCATGTCTGTGTTTTGTTTTTCAGTTTGCTGTAGGTTTTGTTCTGTCTCCCTCTCCTTTTGTTTTTCCTTTTCAAGTTCTTGGACTTTATGTATGGCCTGCATTCTAAGTTCAGAGGCCCGAGCACAGCCTTTTTTTGGGCCTGAGTTATAAGAGCTTCATGTGCACTCCCTTCATTGTTATTATGAGATGCTCACGGGCACCGAATGTAAGAGTGCCTTTTTTCTTCGCATAAATTGCATCTAAAAAGATTAATGCAAGCTGAGGCTACATGTCCGATTTCAAGGCAATGTGTACACCTTGGAGTGTCATAAGCATTACTCAGATGTAGGCGAGAACCACATTTGTGGCATGATTTAGGCTGACCCAGATAGAATAGTGAATCTCTATCTTGACCTAAGAAAAAACAACTTGATAGATGTACTATTCCATTGTTTGACATGATCAGCTTGCATTTCACTCTCCACCCCCATCCAAAATTGCTCTGAGTCAATAATGGGGGGGGGTTAAGATTTCACATTTCTTCAACCAAAATTCAATATCTGTTACATTGACCCCTTCATTTTTAAATAAGATGGTGATTGTTCTAACAGCTGGTTTTGTGATGGGTATCACTACAAAGGGTGACCACAATGGAGATTCCTTGAGTGCATTATATTTTGCCCAAAATTGATCTAAGCATTCCACCATTTTAAAACTGATATCAAAATTGTGTTCATCAGTATATGTTAGTGCAAAGACTTCAGACACATAGAATTTGAGAGAATTTTTCAATAAAGTTTTTCTTATGTAAACCCAGTCTGGTGAATTCTCCAGACCCCCCAATACAACAAGTGCATGGCATTCTTACGTGGTGCAGGTCCCCCTTTTTTTGAATAAATCCAACATGCACAGCATAGGTTTAAAAAAATGTCCCCTGGTTTGGGTCTTGCAAATTCTGTAACTTTATTCCAGTTTGGATCCCTTGTATTTTCTCTTGCTTCTGAATTTTAGAGTCTGAGTTTTCATTGTTTTCCTGGGGAGTCATTTTGTCTGGGTTAGTTTCTCTATGTATTACCTGGGGCTCAGCTTTTGATGTGGAAGGCCTTTCCGTGTCCTTTTTAGTGGTAGCCCCTGTTTTCTGGGTATTATCACAGTCATGGTCATATTTTACAGTGCCCCCGTCATTTCCTACTGTTGCTACTGTAATGCTATTAAGGTCTAGTATAGTTTCATTATTCAGAACAACAGTCTCAGTTTGTGTACTTTTCTTAGGTGAATGAATCATTTTACCTGTGGGAGTAACTTCCATGTCTCAGTATTTGGCTACCCCAGGGTCAAGCAGGGTTTGGTGTCAAGATACCTCCCTTATCAATTAGCCAGCCTGCACTCTCCAAAACAGCATTCGTAGACCAGTCAACATCTTTCTGTAATCCAGGTCCTTTGGGTATGTCTTCATGTTTTACTCGGTCTTTACTTCTTCTTGCAGACATACCTAGCATTTTCTTTTCCCCCATTTTACAGAGAGCAGTATTCATTCCTGGCATTGTTGTTGCAGGAACAGCTGGGTCCTGTTTGGGTGCAGCACCTAGCAATGGAGCTACTGAAGTGGAGTGTTGCTTTTTAGTTTTGTCACCAGAAGATTTCAATAAGTCCATAGCAGTTCTGTATTTTTCTTCTTCCTCTGCAATTTACATCATCAGCTGGTGCTTTTTCTCCTCAAGCACCTCTTTTAATCTGACTTCCATCGATGAGAATGCCTCTTCCTCTACAATTTCCATTGGAGTATTAAGGTTGTTCTGCAGTAAGGAAAACTCTTCTATTTGGCAAGTACTCCTTTTACTGTAAAAGACAAAAACAAGGTGCTGCATCAGCATGTGGTCTAAAAGCAGAACAAAATGGTTATATTAAGTGCACGCTGAAAATAGAAAATTGAGTTAACCTAAGGTCGAAATGTAGATTTTTAACTCTATTTTCTATTTTCAGTGTGCATTTAATATAACCATTTTGTTTTGCTCCTTTTACTGTATACAGCATCCAAGCCAACAGGTACAGTGACATTCATTTAAATATTTGCTGTATTTGAGCCACACTCAAACATCGTGGCTCCAACATTTTCTCCTTCTAAGTCTGGTGAAAAGGAAATTCCTTCCATTTCTGTAGTCTCCGGTTTTTGTCGAGGCTAAGGAGGAAACCACTTCCTCAGCCTCCAGCACATCCTTCTCCTTCTCCAGCTCACCACGAGTGGCCATCTCACAGATGGCCAGCAATCCTCCTACTGGCAGAGTAGGGGAAAATTTTATTTAGAGAAATTGACAAGTATATACAATTTGTAACAAAATGCAAATCAAAAACATCATTAACAAAAAAAAATCAACAAAAGAAAAGATATTCATAAGAAAGAAAGTAACTCATCTAAATTTGTCTGTCATAAAAGGACCATCATCCATCGAAGAGCCCGTACACTGGGAGACATATGTTGTCATTCAAACACACATTGGTCATACAATTCATGTTCAATTGCAATAACAACTGACTGAGGATCCTGATACACCTGTTGTAATACATATTTACATTGTATCTGCCATAGAATAAATTTAATAAAGGAAAATATCAAACATATTAGACATCTATGCATCCCGAAATTTTGCAGACTAAAGCCTCCAATAACTTCTGCATATGTCACAGTCTGCCAATACTTATTCCCCCATAGACTAGCTAGTGTTGTCCATACTTTCTGTACATAGGGACACTAAATAAGAAAGTGATTCATAGTCTCTTCTTTAGCTACACAGCTCAATCTTGGACTCATACATTCTTCTAAACTTTTGTGTTTTGCATTCCCTTTAACAAATAATTTCCCATGTGCACTTAACCATGTAATATCCCAAATCCTTGGGGGGCGTTAATTTATCATTCAAGGATTCTAATACATAAGTGTAATATATGGGGTCAATATTTTTAAAGGAACTTCTGTAATACCATGCTGAATATTTATAACATTATAAAGCAATTTACTCATAGGAAGCTGCACTATTCACATTGTTAACCCCCATTTTTTTTTAATTTAGCAAGGGCAGGTCGGAAAAAAACATACTTTGTTTTGACCTGAGTCGAAAAAGATCCCTGTGCTTCCCATATCTGATATATTGGACGGAGCCAATGATTGGCATATAAAATCCAAAAAGCTTGACTAGGTCTAGCAAGATCTGGTAAATGTATATGAAAAAAATACTATAAAAAAAAACTACTGGATTAAATAAGTTCAAAACCCCCTTCCCTTCCGGTAAATACAAAACTTCTCTCTTTATAAGATTCAGATGGCTTCCCCAGATTAACTTGAAAACTAAACTAAGAAGTGTAATCTCATAAATTCATGGTAGTGGGTATATAGCGCTTAGAAATAAAAATATAGGGAGAAGAAAGGTTTTGACCACGGCAACCTTATTTTTTTTGGATTGTTGCCAAGTCGTCCAAGTTGCCACTTTTGTCTGAGCCAAATCTCATTTATCTTTTCAGTTTAGACAGCCATTATCATCCCTTCCAAACCAGACCCCCCAAAATTTGAAAGGCCCCATTGTCACCTTTATCCCTTGCCATGACACCATCTGTGATACTGTACCACTAAGGGCATAGATAATACTTTTCCCCCATTAATTCTTGCCCCTGTCAGTCTAGAAAACTGCTCAATCACCTCCAATGCTTTCACCCCTGATTCTTGATCAGCAATAAGAACACAAACATCATCTGCATATGCAATAACCTTAATTCCCATACCACCCCCTACAGGTGAAATACCTCTGATATAAGAATTTTGTTGGAGGATCCGTAATAAAGGATCTAAGCAAAATATATATAATAAAGGGCTAAGCGGGCAGCACTGTCGAACCTCATGTGTAATGTCTACATATGTATCTACTGTCCCATTAACTAAAGGAATTGCCCAAGCAGAGCTGTACAGTAAATCAATCCATGATACAAAACTGGGGAACCCAATAATGTATCAAGGTGCTGGAAATAAACTGATGAGGTACCCTATCGAAGGCTTTTTCCTGATCCAGGGACATTAGATAACCACTCAGAATGCCTTCTTTTCCTTGTTCAACTAATTCACGTATTAAAAGGAGATTATGTTTTATTACTCGGTTTGGAACTGCACAAGTTTGGGCAAATGAAATGAGCACTGAAGCGGTATTGACTAACCTGTTGTGAAGGATTTTCACTAAAATCTTATAATCAGTATTTAATAAACTAAGAGACCACCAATTATTTAAATCAGTTCAGTCCCCATGTTTAAAAATTAAAATTTGAACAGCAACACAAAAATGAAAATCTACTCTTAAATTTCCTAGAATCCAGTTATAGATGACTACTAAAAGATTTGTTAATAATTCAACAAATATTTTATAAAATTCAGAAGGTAATCCATCTATACCTGGAGCAACATGATTTTTTAAATGACTGATAATGCTCTCAATTTCTTTAAAAGTAAGAGGCTTAATTAGATCTTATTCACAGTCTTCCATTAATTTAGGTATTTGAATAGAAGAAAGAAGGTCCTTCATTTCCCAGTCAGTAATAAGTGGGGCTTTATACATTTCCGTCAAGTAAGTTGTAACCGTGTGTAAAATACCAGGACCATCAGTAACCAAGTTACCTTCCATATTTCTCATAGCTTCTATGAATCTATCCGATGCTCTCTGTGTACAGCTTTTGAAAGCATCACCAAAGCTAGTTTTACCAGGGGAACAAATTCTATGTTCGCTTAACATAGCTTTAGCCCTGGAATATTGTATTTTTACCATCTCATTTTTTTTAATTCACAAATTGAGCTGTCAGTGAAATGTGTTGAGTATTTATTATGGTATATAATTTTAACAACTGCTGACATAGTTTAAGGTCTGTATTGTACTGGGAATTGTGATACTGGGGTAGAGTAAGTCTGAAACAAGACTCGCAATTTGTTTTTAGTGTCCTCCCACCAAAAACTAAGATTTTCATATAGTACAGCCACTGACATCCTAGCCTTTAGAAAGTCAGTGACTGCCTTAACCACCTTGTCTTCTTTTAATGAGGCCATATTTAGTTTCCAATAATGGCGACCTACCCAAGGACCTGATAAACCTCCCACAACCACATTCAGTATCATATGGTCTGATGTTTCTAATGGAATTGTCCCTGCTTCAAGTATATGAGATTTTTCTTGTGGAAACAAAGAGTCAATCCTGGTAGACAAGACTCCCTCTATGATATGTAGGTCCACCCTGGGGATGTAACAGTCAAAATGAGTCCTGTAGATGACACTGCCCTATTATTCCCTTTAAACAATTTGAATCACAAAATAATTTATTGGTAGAACCACCCCTAGCTTGTCTATCCACCACACAGTTGAAATCCCTGCCCACAGAATATGTTTAGTCGTAAACAGGTAAGGCTTAATTTTGTTAAAAAAAATCAATCCTATCTTTTTTCCTAAGGGAAGCATAAATATTTATCAATCTCCAACCTTCCCCTTATAAAAAAAATCCCAAAGCAAAGCCCTCTCTAGAAAAATGTCAACCATTTTAGAGATTTTAAACCCATCACCCCTAAATAAAACACCTACCCCATCACAGACTTCAGTCCCAAAAGAAAAAAAAGAAGGGCCCCAACACCAAAGTTTCTGGGCTGCTCTGACCAAAAAATCAGTATTTCACCTAGTATCCTGTAGAAAATAGATATCACATTTTAAGTCATGTAAAGTGGCCATGGTAATTAGTCTACCTTTTGCATTTTTAATACTGTTCACATTCACTGTAGCGATGCTAAGCAGTGAATGAGGCTGGCTAGAAAGGGGAGCTGAAGGAAGACTCAGGGTGTTTTTTTAACCTAGAACTCCTTCAAAGTCTGATGCCAACTTTCTTCCTTCTGTCTTTTTCAATATCTTGAACTAACAGGTCTCCTTCAGATTCTGATGTATGAGGGGCCAAGGAGAGGCTTCTGAGTCCCCCCCAGGCTCTGATTCTGGCTTACCTCTAGATAGTACATCAAAATGATTCTGTAACAGCAAATCCTCATCTCCAGGGACATTAGCCTTAGCAACCTTAGATCAAGGCCTAGACTGCCCAATGCCTCCTTTCTTTGCTACACTTTTCACCGTGGGGGGGCATTTCATTAGCTGTCTCAACTCCCTCTGTTTCTGTCACAGTATCTACTGGCTGAGCAATGGAAATCAGAGGGGCAGCCACATCTTCAGAAACAATGTCACTCACCACAACATCCACCTCAATATTTTCAGCAGGAGGAGGAGACAGGGAAGGGGGGAAGTGGGCCTAGTAGGGTCTGGTCAAGGCTACTGTTTAGAGGCCCCTTGTTGTGCCATACTCTTTTTTTGAGTCTCCCTTATAATAGAATCCTGACTAACTTGATCTGTGCGGTTGTGTGTGGCCCATGGACAGGTCCTGTACAAGTGACCAGTATCCACACACAAATTGCACCTCATCTCTTCTTTACATTCAGAACTATGATGACCAAATGATAAGCAAAGATTACATTTTTACCTATCACAAGCTCACCCTAGATGAGTGAAAGTCCCGCACTTAAAACAAGTCCGTGGTTGCCCAGGTTAAAAACTGTGGCCCTTTTCATTTCCTTAAAACACACTGTTTGGTAAGTGAACTGGGCCCAAGCTATTGTTCCTTAATCGCACCTTGTATTTCCAACCCCCATTCCACAAATGTTCTGCATCAAATATGGGGTGAGGAGAATCATTTCACATCACATTTCTTCTCTAACCAGTATGTAATGTCATGCACCAATACTGATTAATTCCTAAAAAGAATCGTGACATTCTTAAGAGATGGCTTTGTCAAGGGAAGGACACGAAAAGGTATCCATACCTCAGTAAACTTTGAGGCATCATATTTGGACCAAAAACGATCCAACCCCTGAGGTATATTGAAACTCTCATAATACAGCTTTGAACAAGAAACATGAATTAATGCATGTATCTCATTAGAAAAAAAACAAAGACATTTTTAGCAAGGTTTTTCCAACATATAAATGATCTGGAACTAATTCCAAACCACCTAAATATTAAATCCAAACAGCATTTCACCATTGTAAAGGGGGGGACCAGAAAGGGGGTTCTTTGTATGAAACTGTTCCCAGGTGTTCTTGGACTGTTCAAAAAAATTATTTTGGGGCAAGTCTTGGTCAAGAGTCAGCTCATCACCCTACCCTGTAGTATGTATCTTAGAACTTTCAGAGTCTGAGAATGCTGATGCAGAGAAGGGAGGCATAGCAGAGTCATTATTCCCATGTAAATCCACTGAGCAGGCTGCACGCTGCGAACAAGTCCCATCTTCATTCATAGTTTTAGAAGGAGTAGGAGCAAAAAGTTTATTATCCTGAGGTTCTCCTGGTATTGGGCTGTGCAAAGGATCAGGAACCCAAATGCCCAACTCTCCTCTTTTCCACCCCGCACTCATTAGCGAGCGCTCTAAGGAAGTTAGTGAAGGTTTACTTTTAACAGGAGGAGACATCTCATTGTGCCATCCCTTGTGCAACCCAAGCTTTGGTATAGCTGTACAATCATTTATTTGATTTAAGGAGGAAAGATTACTCACATTGTCAGCAAGTTCTTTGTCATTTAGTGGCATTTCAAACTGCAGGTTAGGCCGCACAGTAGCTGTCACTGACTGCTCCACCTGCTCTGACTCAGGCAAGCAGAATTCTTTTGATGCACCGATGTCACAAGGTAGAGTCTCACTGCTTTCAGCTGGGGCTGCATTTACTGTGTCAAGGTTAGGCAGACCTTTCAGGAACAGTGCTGCCGCTCACAGATCCTCATTGTTCAAAAATTCATCCTGGACTTCAGTAACTTCCACTGTAATGTGAGAGATTGATTTATGAATCACATCATCATACTAAAGCTGTTTATTTTGCTTTAAAATATTTGACAACCAGGCTTCATCTGAAGCAAAAAGACCAGTTGGTGGACTTGCTGGATCCACTTCAATATCCAAGAAATCATTCTCCATTTCCTTAACCACTCAGACATAGCAAAGGTCTCCTGGACTGGACCTTTGGGTTGGAAGACCTGCACATCCACAGGTACACCAGCAGAATGAGCAATTGACACACCTTTCTCCATAGCAGCAGCTCCCCCTACTGACGAAGAGTAGGGGAATTTCCCCAGTGTGCTGGCCAACATTCTCCTTCCCATAAAGTTATTGCAATTGTTCAAGGTTGGGTGTGGATGTTGATGTGCAAAATTGCTGCCACTACATGTTCAGTCACTACACTACCAGCCTAGCATTGCTTGTAAAGTGCTTTGAGATACAATGTGCATGAAAACACTATATATAAATGCTGATTCTGATTCTTCTTCTTCAAACACTCAGGAAAAGGGAAGACAGAAGATTTCAAAATGACAAAATTACCCCATATGGAATGGGTAGGACACATAGTCCAGCGTAGTGCCTGCGATATAAGTCATTACTCAGAACCACCCAGGATACTCTTAATTTAACTCTCAATAGATAGTAGGTATACATTGTAGTGGTGAAAATGAATCTGATTTGCTGTTACTGCTTTGAGATACAAGTTAAACAGTTCCTGCATTCTGGCAGAGGAAGAAATGATGGGCCCTAAATACTCAGCATGCAGAAAGCAGTTTGAGAAATATCCATTCTGTGGTAGAACTGAGATTATGAGGAGGCATCCTGTGAAGAATTTAGTGGATGAGACACTACCCAAAATTCATGTCCTTCCGGTTTGGAAGGTCCCAGTAGTAGATCAACTGACAGATAGAGAGAGAGAGAGAGAAAGAGAGATTGAGCAGCTGCGCACTATCCATTCCAAAGAGAAGGAGTAGCAGGGACACAGACACGCATTTATTTCTTTTATTACAGGTATGCCATTGTTGCCTGTGTAGAAGAGAAGGTTGCTGTGTCCTTTCCAGTCCAGCTAGCACTGTGGTTTTTAGGAACTAGAACCTTGGGTTCCACATTTTGACTGCTAAATTTGGATTGAATCCGGGCAGTGGAGAAGCTCCAAAAAGCAGTGCCTAGTGGGGTGACCCTGTGGAGGGTTGGTCACCGGAGCCATTTTATTCTCAGAGTTAGCTGATAACAGCAAGGAAAAGACAGTAACAAAGAAGAAAAACAGCTACTTTAATTAGCTATTATTTTTCTGGATGTTTTTGTGTCTTTTCCTCTCTTATGTCTTGTTTGTTTTTAAGCTTGTGTAGGAGTTTGGCTTGCCACTTAAACAGTATTAATAGTATAATGGTATAAATTTATATCTACTTTGAAGTCAGTGAATTTGTGCAGTTTTGCTGTGTTTTTATTTCTTTTTTATGTTTGGATATATATTTAATTGTTTATCCTAGTGTAAACAGTTATTGTGCCCATTGTGAGTATTAAACAGAGTTTTAGAATCACATGCTTCTTAGCAAGTGAATGCAATTAACTTTAACTAAAGAAAATTGAATATGCATTGGTAGTGTGTGATTTTCTTGTAGCAGCATTTGAAGCTACCTGAGGTGTAGAGTCTTAATTTGATTTTAGCCAAATCAGTTAATTAACTAATTAGTTAAAGAGGGGGATCTAAGTAGAGGGTATGTATTGAAGGTCCAGAGTGGACTGCAATCATTAGTTGAGAATTGCAGTCATCAGGGCTGTAATTGGTTTCAGGTGTTTTGAGACTACTGGCTTAAAAACCTCAGTTTGAACCTCTACCTCATCTCATTTTGTTCTCTACCCTTCACGGTGGCTGGTCAAGTTGTGCGCCAAGTTGAATAAATGTCTGTTTTTTTGTTGCTTATAGCTGCTGAGCTCTCCTTTATATGAGAAATTCTCAGAGAGAGATTTAGCTTTCAGTGATGCTGAAAAGCTGTAACACTGAAGTGCTGAAAAGCTGTTTGCTGCCTGCTGACTTTTGGTTATTGCATTTTTGCATGAATTTTAGGCAGAAGTAGAAGACAGAGAATTAAAAAGTGAGTGTAGCGTGCTTTGTTACTTGCTAATTCTATTAGCAACTCTATTATATTCTACCCCTAGTGTTCATGGTTCTCAATAAAGTATACATTTAAGTACTGAAGTGTTATGGTAATCAATAGTGAATAGTTCTTTTTGTTGGATTTTGGTTATTTTGTTTCTGCTAAGTGTTAAGTGTACTGACTGTAATAGGTGTGTTAGGGTTGTCTTCTGCTCTTGCTTCTGTTCATTGTTCTTTTTCTTTTCTTTTTTTTTAGTCATTTAGTTAATTTATGTTTCTATTTAAGCTTACAAGTTTAAATTTTATTGTCCTGATCTTGGCTTTTTTAGTGACAGGTTCCTGGATTATTAGTTGTTACCTTGTTTTTGTTTTCTTTGCCCCCCCACCTCCCCTCTTATACAGTGTCCTTCTGGATTTCTGATGGCTCAAGTTCTAGCAGCGAGGGAAAAGGGAGGAATTTTCAAAGTATGAGGATACAGGTGGGGCCTCCAGAGTCTAAAATTAAACTTGTTGAAAAAGAAACTGAGTGCTGGGATTGTGCTGGAACCTTGTTGGCACCATGCTGGATTTGTGTGTTGGGGAAAGCAGTACTTCATTACAGAGCCAAGTTGGGAGAATTGGGTGAACAAAGACTTTTGAATAAAGACTTTTGTTTTTATGTGAATGTGATTTTGATTGGTCTACAGTGCATGGGGATATATTTGAATTTTATTTAGAATCTTACCAAGAAAGACTGTTATTAGAGAAGAGTTAATGTACAAGACGGATTTTTTTAATTATATATTCCTTAAAATAGCTGCACATTTAATTAGTATTTCTGGTACCTCTAGCAGACATACTTGACATGTTAAATGATTAGTACTATATGGGTGTTTAGGAATTTTTGTGCTAGCTTAGGACCTCCTTTTTTAGAATTTAAAATCCTTGGTTTATTAGCTATATTATTAGCTATATTATTGACTATACTGTCTGCTATATTGTGTGTTGTTATTATTACTCCCTCTTTACCCATTTTTTCTAAGTGTTAAATACAATAAATAGGTATAAGAGACAAGAAATGATGACTAGGCTATCAAAAAGAAAGATACATTCAAATCCAATGTGCTATAAAAATCAGAAAAACAAACAAAAAAAGTTTAGATGGAATGGTGAAGAAAACAGGCAGGAAAATTACTAGTTACATTCTGGCCCCAGGAAGTCAAATAAATCTTGTGGGGAAAAAAGAAACTTTAAGAATTAAAGGTTTCAACTTTACCAGCTATAAGCTCTTCCCCTATAACTGATAGATTAAACCCCCAACAGCTAAGTAAAGATGAGCACCCATTGATGAAATCTATAAGAATATTTAAAATGGAAAATGAAGGTCAAATTTTACAAAAGGAAGATGCAGAACAGAAGAGATTAGATGAACAACATAATTGGGGAAGGGTGGAGAAGTATAATAATATGCAACAGTTTGAAGAAAATCTAGGAGAAGAAAGAAATCATCAGATGCAGAATATAGATTTGGAGCAAAGAAATGCTAAAAGTAATATGATAGATGTTTCACATTAATGTCCAAGTGCTTCAT
The DNA here is from genome assembly GCA_016271365.2 of Neoceratodus forsteri. Classification (NCBI taxonomy): domain Eukaryota; kingdom Metazoa; phylum Chordata; order Ceratodontiformes; family Ceratodontidae; genus Neoceratodus; species Neoceratodus forsteri. Next base: position 587,434,300 of record CM028133.1, on the reverse strand, counting down.
TTCTTGGTGATTGTGATGCCATTCTCATCCCATATGTACAAAGGCTTAAATTAGATCCCCCGTCGAGATCCCCCCAAATATATCTAATTTACTTCAAAATAGAATTGTAGAAAATCTAGAAGATATATGTGTAAGGGAAGAGAAGAGTAAGGACAGTAATATAATGAATGAAAGTGAGGCAAGGGAGTCTCCTTTCCTGGAAATCTTAAAAGAAATAAAGAATGGGATTCTGTTAAACAATGAGTTATTAATTAATCTTACAACAATGTTAATCAGGAATTTTGTAGAGGATGAAATGGATAATTCCATTGAAGGGACAATTGGCAAAAACGATGGAAAAAAGTAGAAAGGAATGTAATCTAAAGGACAAGATAAAGGCTACAACAATAAAAAATGGAAATAAGGAGAAAGGGGAGATAGAACAACTAGTACATGATCTACAGGGAATTAAGGAGAACAAGAATAATAAATACAAGGAAAAAACATAAAGGGGTCAATGGAAGAAGGAGAAACAGGAACAGAGTAAGAAAAAACAGAAAGGAGAGAAAGTAGAATGTGGAAAGCAATCTACTGAAGAAGGTAAGAGGACAGTGAACTGTGAAGATAGTTTATATATAGAAAATGAGGAAAGAGAAAAACAGATTGAGACGGGGAAAGACTACCTACTGTCTTTTTTAAAAGTATTCCAAGAGCAAAAAATGAGAACCATGTAACTCTAAAACTGGTTGTATATAATATATGCAAGGGAGTTTTGGGCAAGAAGTTCATGTGGAATGATATAAGCTCCACCTATAGGTATCGTGGAGGTAAAGAAAAAGGTTATATTTGCCTGGTGGTAAAAAGTAGAAATGTTAGGAAACAGATATTGACAATGAAAGAACAGTTCAGGGAGATAGAGATTAATGCAGACACTTTTATAGAACAGAGAATTACTGAAGAAAGGGATAGTAGGGATAGGTTTGACTGGCTAGGAAAGGAGAAAAATGATAAGAGTAAACAGCAAATAAACAAGATTCAACAGAGAATATCGCACTATATGAAACCAGTAGTGAGTGAGCGTGTATTAACAGCAGATGTGGAATATAGGAGAGTGAAAAGAGGCAGATTGCAAAAAGGGCCTAGAATTAATAGTAGTGTGATATTGGATGAAACTCAAAAAGAGGAAACACTAGATAGTAATAGGAGTGAGAACTTGTATGGAGTAAGAGAAGACATTGTGAAAAATGAAACAGAAGAAACTAGAAATAGACTGACAATGTGACTACAAGAAAATTAATATAGGAGAACAAAAATTATATATTTTAAGCTGGAATATAGCAGGAACCATTGGAAAATTCAAAGATAACGGAATTCTTAGATTTTTAAATGAAAAGCAGATAGTCATGATACAAGAAACCTGGGTAAATACATGAGTGGGATGTCATTTGGAAGGATTCCAGGGGTGGCATATTCCTGTCAAAAAGACAAGTTTTGGGGGGCGTTCAGCAGGGGTAATTAGTACATTTGTCAAAATAATATCTGGTTTAACATGCAAATGTATTTGGAATGACTAGAATTTCAATATTCTTCTCATTGAAATGGAATGGGAAAACAAGCAGAAAGTGTTATTGATTAATGTGTATTGTCCTCCTGATACCACTGCTGCTCCCATCATACACTGCATATGTAGATATATAGAAATATTAGAAGAATTACAAACTCAGTATCCAGGGGTTTTGATTATTACTGTGGGGGATTATAAACCTAAGATTAGGAGAAGAACAATAGGAAAATGGGAATAATTGGAATTTGGATGATATCTTTGGAATTCCTATTAGAAAATCTTCTGATAAAAAGAAAAGTAAGTTCAGTAATAGATTTTTAGCAGGATTATGTAAACTGAGCATGCGGATTATGAATGGAAGAGGCAGTGGGGATAAAACCGGCTTGTGTATCTATGTGTATAAAAATGGTGCAAGTTTGTTGGACTATATCGTTGTAGATATATACTCTTATCAAAAGATCTGTAGTTTGCAAATTGTTGAAAAATGGGACAGTGATCACAGACCATTATTGGTGACACTGGAATGTCCAGTTCTAATTGTTAATGGGGGTAAGGATAGAAGGAAATGGGCAGACCAGAATATGGAAATAAAGGAAAGTAAAAGAATACAATGGAATAAAGTGAATAAGGAACAACTTGAAGGTTATTTGAACTCTTTAGAAATAGAGGAGTTAAAGAAATGATGTATGAATATACTACAGGCTAATTTTGATTTAGATTTAGAACAAGATCAAAAGAATGATCTGTTCCTGGAATATCTAGCGCTATAAGAAAGAATATTTAGAGAACTGGAGAAACAACAAAAAAAGGGTAGCACAAGAAGATGGTATGATGGAGAATGTGTTAAAATGAAAAGGTTAATAAATCAAACTAGTAGGAGACTAACAAAAAGTAATAATGTAGAAGATAGAAAAGTATTGAAATCATTGAAATCTGAATATAAAATATTGATTAAAAATAAAAAGGATAAATATAACTATGAGCTGTGGAACAAATTGCAAACAGCTATGCAAGAAAAAAATGGAGTGATTTCTGGAGATTAGTAATGTTTGGAATGAATGATATAACATATAATATAACAGCAGTTATTCCACCAGAAAAATGGATATACTTTTTTACAGAAATGATTAATAGTAAAGAAAATAAGTATGAACAAGAGATAGATATTAAGACAGGTAATGTTGAAGAGTTAAATTGGATGGAATTCACAAGAGAGGACATAGTGCTGGCAATACAAAAACAGAAAAGGAATAAAGCCCCAGGTATAGACAATCTTGGGGTGGAGTTATATCAGACAGATGCTGATTAGAGGGCTGATATATTATTAAAATGATACAAGAATATAATAAAGTATAAGAGAATACCTGAGAACTGGAATGTGTGAGTAATAGTACCGCTTTTTAAGAAAGCGGATATGACAATGCCAGAAAATCATAGGCCAATAACACTACTGAGCATTAATCAAAAAATATTTACTAGACTTATCTTGAATATGATAGAACACTGGATGGCAGAAAATGATGTTCTCTCCTGTTTTCAAGCAGATTTTTGTAAAAATAGATCAACTGTGCCGGCCCGTTGGTGCAGCGGTGGGATTTCCGCTTGCGACGCCGGCGATCCGGGTTTGGGAACGGACTCGGGTCACTGGAAGGGTCGGCTGGGGGGAGAAGGATTGAGCGTCCTATGGGCTGCTCTCCTTCTCCAGGGGGGAAGGGGGCTTGATGCTCGGATCATGAGCGATCCCCGGCGGAGGCTGGGAGTCGCACAGCTACCGGCACACGAAAGACACTTTGGAGGCGGGACAGGACATCAGGCATCATTGCACGTCCCGCCTCCCGGAAAAACAGAAAATGGCTGCCGGTCGTCCTCTATGAAGCCCGCCGTGGCTTCAATTAGCCCCCCAGGCTGGTCCTCCGACCTAATACAGGTCCTGCGGGGTGTTGGCCCCTCGCATCCCGTAGCCCTGTCATGGGGGGTAAGCTACGGGGCTTCGGAAGGCCCGAGGCCGCTCTGGGGTGGGAAGCCATTGGCCCATGACCGGGCGGATACCCTGGATGACCGGGCAGGAAGAGAGAAAAAAGAAAATAGAAAAAAAAAAATAGATCAACTGTGGACCAGATGTTCACTCTTAGATATATTCTAGATAAATATGTTGGACTAAGGAAGGAAAAGATATATACTGCTTTTATTGACATCAAATCTGCATTTGACTCAGTACATAGAGACACCCTATGGGAAATCCTAAAGGATTTGGGTATGGATTCAGAATTACTGAGTATTATTAAGTTATTGCATCAAGAAAACAAGCCAGTTGTTAGATATAATAAGAAAGGTGACATGAGTGAAAAGATTAAAGTTAACTGTGGGGTAAGACGGGGTGTATATTGGCACTGTCTCTATTCAATCTATACATTGATATAGTTGTGAGAGATTACGTGGAGGTGGACACTTTTGCACCAAGGATAGAGGAAATTAGAGTACAGATATTGTTATACGCAGATGATGCAATACTAATTTCTCAAACCCCTCTTGGTCTAAAGAGAGCAATTGTGGCAACAATAAAATCACTGGAGATGTTACATGTGAATTAGAATCAGGAAAAGACTAAAATAGTTATATTTGGTAATAAACCTAAAAATAAACCAAAATGGAGAATTGGAGATATAGAGTTAGAAGAAGTTAGAGAGTTTACATACCTGGGTGTGATTTTTAGTGAGGATTTAAAATGGAAAAAACAAATAGAAAAAATAAAGAAGAACGCATTAAAAACGTTAAATGGAATTAAGCACTTTACAAAAAAAAATAGGTGGAAATTCCTTTATAGCACAGTATAGATGCCTAAAAGCAAAAGTTAACTCTCAAATTGTATATGCCTTGGAGTCCTGGGGACTCCCAGGTAATTATAAAACACTGGAAATAGTTCAAAATAAGTACTTAAAAAATCTTTTAGGTCTCCCAATGTGGGCCACAGGGGCCGGAGTAAGACTAGAGATCGGAACCTTGTCAATTCAAGCAGAAATTATAAAAAGAAATGTAATACATTGGAAAAAAATTATTGCTACATTTAAAGATAGTCTAATATATAACCTACATGTAAAGATAGCCTGATATATAAATGTTGGATAGATGCTAGCAATAGTGAATATGGAGGGGGTTAAAATTGGTTTAGCACATAAAATCAAGTATTAAATAAAGCTGGGTTGCCTTATAATTATATATTGGATTTTGAAAGTGCTAAGAAAGGTGTATTGGAATGTACACAAATGGCAAGCCAGAGAATAGAAGATCAAGTGATACAATCTGACTTTGGAAGGATAAAAGACTTATGTAATAGTTCTCCATTTAAAAAAAATTAAAACAGTGTTTGGAATAGAGGGTTATTTATTAAATGTGAGAATGAGAAACATAGAAAAGCAATCACCAGGCTAAGATTAGGTGAAATTGCCCACTTAATTTTTGACTGTAAGGCTTACAGTAATATAAAAACATACATTGAGCATTCCTTTCAAAATCTTATCGGTTTGAATAAAGCAGAGCAAATAAAGGAGATTCTAAACTGTAAAAAACTGGAAAAGATATTTGCTTTAGCAAATTTTGTATGTAGAGTGGGAAAAAAATTAAGTGGAGTATCTGATTTAGATTAATATGTACTTGGTTTTATTAACTGTTATATTAACTCTTTGAAACTGTTGGAGATGAAACTATATGTATTATAAGAATTGGAAAAGGTTAAACATAAGATTGTGTGATTTTAACATTTTTGTATGTAACAAATTATCATTTTTATACATACTTTGAAATAAACTTTACCTTACCTTATGTCCTTCAGGTTCGAATTAATGAAGTGAGTGGCCATGAGTTTTGAGGATGAGAACCAGAAAAGATAACAAGGAGGACTGGATCAGTTTGAGTGGAACTCAGAGTGTTGAGCCTGTACTGAAGAGGTAACCATTATGGGAGGATGGTCCTTGGCATCCTGAGCCATGCTCTGGGGATGGGATCTGGTTCCAAGTACAGGCTAGGCTAGACACATGGCCACACGACTGTGCTCTTACAGACCATTGCACTATCACTACATTGCTTATCCCAAGAGCCATAGGAATTAGTAAAAAACAAAGTTAAAGAATTACTGAGCAAATGAGAGGTCTCTGAATCCAGCATCCACCAGAGCATGTTATAGGAGGTCCAGAGGAGAAGCAATGCCATTGGAACACCTGAGCATGATGAACAAAAGAGAGGCACCAACCAGGAGCGGCAAGGAATACAAATAAAGGCCACAAGACAGACATCCAAAAAGAGAGAGAGAGACAGAGCAAGACTGCAGCACAGAAAGGAAAAGCAAAACACAGCAAACAGTACCAGGAAAGAAAGATTCCATGTCATAACAGCGACTGTAGAACGGTGACCCGTAAAGAGGGCGCAAATCCGGCAGCGCAATGACTTAGAACAAAGTATTTTTTGTAGGGGGATTCACCCCCACTCCACCCTTTATGGGAGACATTGTATCCCACCTCCACTCCCCTTATTTAATATACTAACTATGGGGGGGGCACACTTTGGGGATGGGAGAACTGCCGGTCATGCAAAAGTGCTGGCATTGTGGTTCCATCACCCTCTTCACAGGTTGCTGTTCTGCAGTCACCATTTTGACATGCTACCAGAAAGAAAACAAAGAAAATAAAAACTGGGTGGGGCAGAAACAAGCACCAATGAGAAAGAGAGAGAGAGAGACAGAGCAAGAAAGGAAAAGGAAAGGGAACATTGTTTAACCAGGAGTAGCACACTAAGCCAAATCTTGTTTCCAGATGTGACCTGAGAGCAGAAGGAAGTTGTGACTTGCTCAGGATCACACAGGATGTACCTAGGAAGCTGTGGGATTCAAAACCAAGTCTCAAGATCTGCAGCACAGAGCCTTAACCCACTGTGCTATACTGCCTCAGAGAGAGAGAGAAGAAACAGCAAGACAGCAGCACTGAAAGAAAAAGTAAAACACATCAAACAGAACCAGAAAAGAAAGCAAAAGAAACTGGGGGGAGGGGGACAGAAGCAAATGGAAAAAGCAGGCCACAGAAAATACAGTAGCAGCAAAGGAAGCAGAAATAGCAGAGGAAGGAGCAAACAACAGAAGCAAAATGGACAGGAGGGAGGAGACACAAGAAGAAAGATTCAAATCAAAACAGTGGAGGAAGCAGAGAATCAGGAGGCAGAACTGAGTTAAGACCAAATATAAAAAACTCTAAGCAGAGGAGGTGTGTAAGTGTGTGGCTTATGTTAGGGTGGGGGGTGGAGTCTGTCATCCACCCACTGAACCACAGATGAAACCTTTCAAATGCACTCCCCATCCTTATTTTCAAATGTGCTCCCCATCCTTCCATGATGAGGCACTGTGTAGGCACTTCACCTCTCTCCTTCCCTCCTGTGGTGTTCCCAAAACTATCACTCAGATGACTGATTCACCCACCAGAAATTGCCTTCTCTTTCACTGGGGTCCTCTTCTTCTCAGGTTGATGCCTCCACTCTGAAGGACCACAACATCCTCCCTTACCAGAACCATGGGTGCTTCTTCTTGGCAGACCCAACCAGTGATAGAAATGAAGGAGTTCTCTAGTGGCACAGACTGAGGAATGTGTTCCCTTACCCCATCCCCACCCTTCCAGAGCCCAGCACAGTCCAGCTGGCCTTCCTTCCAGGCACTCTTTGAGGTAACAGTGTTTGGCTTGGTGACCCCTGGGCATCCTAGCCAACTCGTCCCAGAGTCTAGAGACCTTCCCCCTCTGCCCAGAGAGGTGAACACAAATGGGGCAGCACCACAGTCTCCAGAAGGTCTCTCTGAAGATCGATGCTCCACAGCCACTGCACTGCATCACTCCCCTTATTCCAAAATCTGCCCCATTACCTAAAAAAAAATTGCTTCTCTTACCCTAGATAGGGTGTTTCTTGATTTCCCTTTTTTTGTCCTGATTACCCTCTGCTACTATACCTTAGATAGGTACCAGTCTGCTTTCACTTGAGCTTTTAAGTAGACTTCTGCTTGCTTACTCCCTTTGTACCTAGACCCTAGATAGGTAATTATCTGATTTCCTCTGTTCCTCTTAATCTCTTTGTATTACTGCCCTAGTTAGGGTGTTGCAACTGTTCCCAGTTTTAACCTACCTTGACCCTTGGCCCTTCCCAGCAGTGAATGCAAGAAAGTGAACAAGCAGATGGAGTCATGTGATGCTGTGCAGGGGATAAGACGTGTTTGTCAAAACTTCACTTTTTCCATCTCCCGATTGTGGATAACCTCTAATTATTTAAATTCTTTTATTCATTTTTGAGGTCAGGAAGCTCAAGACTTATAAGCGGTGTTGATTGCGGTAAAAAAATACGTTCTCAACATGTCTATGATAGTGGAACGGGAGGAGGGCACGCAGGAGTTAGAAGCCAAGCGCCCTCATTGTAGCTCTTCTCCCCAGGGTCCTTCAGAAGAGCTTTCACCTTCCCAAGTATATGCGGAATTAGCAACAATCAAAGAAGCTCTAATGAAGTTAATTGAAGATGTGGCTGATTTTAAGCCTGCACTTACCCAACTAGCCCGCAGGGTTACATATACAGAAGCCAGAATTGCCTCAGTGGAAAGGAAACAAGATAAAATGGAGCCAGAAATTAATGAAGCCAAAAAGTCTCTATCCAAACTAGAAGATCGCCTCAAAGATCTAGAGGGGAGGAATCAGAGGAACAATCTGGTTCTGATAGGGTTGCCCGAAGGAGAAGAGGGCCCAAATACAATTCAATTCCTACAGCATTTTTTGAGAAAAACGGTGGGCTCTTCCCTGAATGGTCCAGAGTTTATTATAGAAAGAGCCCACAGATCCTTGAGAGCAAAACCAGCTGTGTCTGATCCACCAAGATCTATAATCTTTAAACTGCTGAACTATTTGGATCAGGAATTTATTAACAGAGAAGCCAGAAAATTATCGGCTATTTTATGGGAAGGTAAAAAAATTGAGAATAGTTCCTGATTTGACTTTGAAAACTCACCAGCTTAGAGTCACTTATCGTCCTGTCACTTTGAAACTATGGGCAGCAGATATAAAGCACCGAATGCTATATCCAGCCCGTCTGGAAGTGTCTTTAAAGGAAGGAACAAGGCATTTTGACAAAACAGAAGAGGCTCTCAAGACTTTGAAGAAATGCTACCTGATTTATTCTCTAAATTAGAGGGTTTTAGCACAGCCATAAGAAACTTAAGACCTGGTCTGAGAACTTTCTAGAAAGATGTTATATCCCTGAGTTTTTTAATTGCATCTTTGTTTGATTGCTTCTTTAATACTGGGTTGCAAAGCAATACTGTGGCTCTTCCTGTCATATTGAAAATATTTTCTTGAGCTGTTAATGATTGTTAGTTAACTATTTTACATTTCTTGATAACTTTTTTCTCCTTCTAGCGGTGGTGTATTGAGCGAGCGAGAGCCGCTATATCTGATTTTACCCGATAGATGGCATTATATCACTGTTTAAAAGATATGATGGTTGGGTAGTTTGCTCGTGCCGAATTTCTTGTCTTTTCTGGATATAGTGTTATTTCATTTCTATTTCTCAATTTGTTTCTTGATAGGGGTTAGCCCGTCTGATTAAGTCTCCCAATCTGACGGAACATATGAATATTTTGCTCTTTAACGTACCAGGCACCAAGTAAAATTATTGGGCACATCTCTAATAGGGCATAGTTAGGGTTTAGCCTCATAGATTTTTTTCATGCTTGCTATTTCTCTTATTAAAGTCCTAATCTTCTTTATACTTTGGGGCTGGGTCTCCATTAGGATAGTTTCTCAAAGAATTTACTTCATAACCTAAAAAAATGGTTGATGCACAGGTTAAAGGAGTGTTTAGTAAGATGTTATGAGGCTTAGAAGCTGTTATAATCTCGAGAACAGTTTGGTGTATTAAGGGTCAACGGACTTTAAATTCTGGTCCCGATATAGGCTTCATTTCTGGGTTTGATATTTTTTAGTTAGGTACAAAGATGTAATCCTAGCTAGAGTAAGCTGGGCTAAATAAGGTAATGCGCACTTGCTGCATTTAGTTCTTTCCTTCTCACTGTCTTTATTCTGGTAACTTTGGTTTTGTCTAACAGGTCTGAGCTAAACACTAAAGAAATAAAGTATTCTATCAATAGCAGGACTACTCAATAATGAGAGGATGGAGGTTATCTCGCTAGTTTTTCTGGGTGGTTTTTATGTTTGTAGTTTGGGAGAGGGGAAGCGGGGCTCGCTCCTTGCGAGTACCATGGGCCGTTTGATTAGGTGGAGGCCTAGGGCCTGGGAGTGCAGACTTGTAGATAACTTCAAATTTTTTAGGGTTAGTTTATATTTAGAGAGCTGGAAAGCGGTTATTGGGATATTTTGTTTAGATTTTTAGGGGGAGGGGAGATGGCAGCAGAGCAGCCTTTCACTTAATACCAACTATATGGCACAGTCAAGTTTTTTTTATGCTTAACGGCTTAAGGATTCTTTCTTGGAACATAAAGGGAGGGAAAGATAATAATAAGAAATATATCATTTTAGACCATCTTGCCAAATATGACCCCTCAATAGTGTTCCTGCCGGAAACGCATATGCTTCCAGATTAACCACAGTTTTTAAAAGAGTTGGGTGGTCAAGTTTTGGAGCGGGTTTTAGCTCCATTAAACGTGTTGTGGCCTTGTTTTTAGCAAATAAGACCCCTTTTACTTTGGTAGAATCCATTAATGATCCTGAGGGGAGGTATAGTTTTGTTTTTGGCAAATTAGGCAATTTTGATATAGTGTTGGTCTCAGTATACGGCCCTAATGCAGAAACCCCTTCTTTTTTTATTCATTTAGCTATGGTATTGGCCCCCTTTCTGCATTACCCTATTCTAATTGGAGGAGACTGGAACCTGGTTCAAGTTAATGATTTAGACCGTACTTATCAAAGGGGAGTAGGTCAGTCTTCTGCACAAAAAACGCTATCTGAATTTATCTTCTCCTTGGGCCTCTTAGACCCATGGAGAATGTTTAACCCGCTAAATAAAGAGTTTACTTTTTTCTCTCCAGAACATAAAAGTTACTCTCAAACTGATTACTTTATAGTCAGTCAGCAGCTAATGTCTAGTATAGTTGATGCTAAGATATTAGTTCGGGTAATTTCGGACCATTCTCCAATCTTAATCCAGTGTGAACTACCTAATATTTCGATCCGGTTGCATTCATGGTCTTTAAACAATAAGTTATTAAAGGATAATATAATCATTCTAAAATTTCAACATTTTTTGCAAAATCCCATCAAAACTAACTGGAATTCGATTCCTGCTGTAGAGCAAGTCTGGGCAGCCTTAAAAGCAACCTGGAGAGGTGAATTAATACATATTGCTACAGTCCAAAAGAAAAGAAAAATAGCCAACCGAATAGCTGCCTGGAGAGAATTGAAAGCTTGGAAAGTAAAGGGATAGATAAGCTTTTACCTTTAGAAGACCAGGAATTATCTAAGCTGAGGGCACATTATGCTAGTATGTTACTTGAGAAGGTGGAGAGGTCTGCTTCTCTATTAAAAACTTCTTACATTGGACAGGGGAGCAAAGCGGGTAAACTACTTGCTTGGCAATTAAAGCAACAGTCTGCATCCAAATGGATTACAGCTTTAAGACATCCCCAATCAGAAGCCCTAGTGACTAACTCTTCAGAGATCTTAATTCTATTTCAAGACTATTATAAAGATTTATATTCTCCAGATCCGATATCTGGGGACTATAATGGAAAGATGTGGGCTTTTTTGGGAAAAGCAGATCTTCCATCCCTGTCCAAAGACAAGCAAAACTTTTTAGTTGCTCCAATCACTAGAGAAGAAATCTCGGCAGTTATTATTTCTTTAAAACCAGATAAGGCACCGGGCCCCGATGGGTTCACAGGTTTATTTTATAAAACCTTTAAGGAATATTTGATTCCTTTATTACTTCAGTTGTATAGTTATTGGAGTTCCCACCCCGACTTGGACCAATCACTATTTGAGGTGAGAATAATTCTCTTACCTAAGCCAGGGAAGGACCCGTCAATGATCAGTAATTATAGACTTATTTCACTTTTAAATACGGATATTAAAATATATGCCAAAATTTTGGCTAATAGGATGGGGAGGGTGTGGGAATGTCTATTAAGTTCTGAGCAGGCAGGGTTTGTGGCAGGACGCACTTCAGCGGATCATTTTCGAAAAACTGTTCCATCTAATATCTGCATCCAGGGCCCCAGAACTGGAAGCGGCATCGGTGTCCCTGGATGCAGAAAAAGCCTTTGATAGAGTGGAATGGCACTATATGTTTGCGGTCTTGCAAAAGTTTGGTATTCCACAACTCTTTATTAATTATATATGAGTCTTGTATTCCTGCCCATCAGCAAGACTCCAGTGTAATAATCTCACCTCAGACACTTTTCCCTTATGTCGGGGCACCAGACAGGGTTGCCCTCTTTCTCCCTATTTATTTAATCTTTATATAGAACCTTTAGCTAGAGTTTTAAAATGGGATAGGGATATAATTGGCATTCATCTGGAAGATATTGAATGTAAGCTATCCCTTTTTGCTGATGATTTACTTTTTCACATCTCGAACAGTAGGCACTCCCTTCCCCAAGCCCTTCAAATTATTTCCCAGTTTAATGCTTTTTCAGGATACAAGCTTAACAAAAATAAAACTATAGTTTATTCTTTATCCTCTCTTTTAACAAAGGATTGGGTTGTAAACATGGGCCTACAATGGGAAAAGGAATATTTAACATACTTGGGTATTAAAATGTCTAAAGAGTTGACTAATCTAAAAGACCTCGATTTAGCCCCCCTGTTAAAATCTACTAAGGAAGATCTGGCGAGGTGGAATAAGTTACCGTTATCCTTTTGGGGAAGGGCTAATATTCTCAAAATGTCAGTTTTGCCCAGGATTTTTTACCCTCTGTGTAATCTTAATCTGTATCTTCCAAAGTCTTTTTTTTTTTGGCCCTTCATAAGCTTTGCTCTGATTTTCTTTGGAAAGGCAAAGCCCCTTGCAGGGCTTATGCAAAACTTACCCGCCTGAGGAAGGTGGGGGGGCTCCAATTGCCTGATTTTTAAGTTTATTATTTAGCAATTCATGCCAGTAGATTTTTGTATTGGCTCTCGGCTACGGTTTCTGTGTCAGATAGCCCTTCCTGGTTGTTTCTAGATTGGCAGCAGGCAAATTCTTGCAGAATAGACCTAGAAGCTCTCTTATATGCTCCATGGCCTAATATTCCATGGAAATTAAAGAACTCTCCCATTGATTGAGATATGAGAGCTTTACAGCAACTTTGTTCATTGTTTCAAATATCCAATTTAAAGGATTTAAAGCAACCCCTATTAAACAATCCAAATTTAAAAATAGATAAGAAACCTATGCACACTTTTTTCGGTAAGTCTTCTAATAAGCTATATTTAGAGGATTTTGTGATGGTTAATTCACTCCTTTCTATGTCCGCTTTGCAAGTAAAATTTGGAGTGACCCAAAAGAATAGGTTCTGATTACTTCAATTATGCCAGTGTATTTATCATTTTTTGGGGAAACCTCCTTGGTCAGATGGGGCTTGAACTACATTAAATAATCTTTGGGCAGCATCTAAGGGGCGGAAAGTAATAGCTAAACTATATAAAACAATTTTGGCTCATACTTTGACCAAGGTTACTCCCATAGCTTATTATTGGAGAAATAACTATAATAAAGACTTTTCGATTAAAACTTGGGAGAAGATTTGGGCAGATAATTATGTTTTAATTAAACAGGATTGTCTGAAGAACATCCAGTTTAATATTCTTCATAATTTATATTATACCCCCGCTAAACTATTCCGGATCAAGAGGTTAGCCTCACCAAAATGTGGGGACTGTGGCTCTGAATTCGCTACTTTATACCATAAATTATGGGCGTGCCCTAAAATTGTTAAACTTTGGAATTTAGTTAAACAATGGGTGGCGCTCTATCTTAATATTGCTGTATTTTTTAATGAAGATACATGTCTGTTAGGTGTGTATTCACAGATCCCTACACTTTCTCAAAAAGCACAAGTAGCTTTGGTTGCTATGGTCACCAAGCTAGTAATACTTAGGCACTGGAAAGAGGACTGGGAACCCTCATTCAAGGAATGGTGGACAGAATTTCTTACTGCCTTAAATGCGGAAAGATGTGTAGCCATTTTTTTCACACCGGTGAAAAGTTCCAAAAATGTTGGCGTGATTTTTTTTTAAATTCTTAAAGATAAATTTGGCTATTAATTTAATCTCCTGTTCTCAGGGGGCGAGATATCCTCTACCTCTTCTTTTTTCCCTTTTCCTCTTCCCGGATTATCAGGCTAACATTTTTTTTTTTCAGGTAGCACCTTTTTTTGATGTTTCCTTCTCTCCGTCATATAGTATATTTCTTTTAATAAGTTGGTTCAGAGCTGTGCCCTTTTTTTACAGTTACAACTTGCAGAGGTCTTAGGGAGGGCCCTTTTGGTTTGCATAATACTAACCAATACTGCATTGGGGTTGGTTGCAAGGCTGCTGTGGGTGGGAAGGGTGGGTGGGTGGGGGATTGTTTTGCTTACGTATGTTTCACGTTTTTGGGGTTTTATAGATGTTTTAGTTCTGCTGTATACAAAGTATATGATCCTTTATTCCATGCGAGTGTTGTTTGTGTATGGTATTTCTTATATGTTTTTTTCCATTTTTTTTGTAAAATAAAGTGAATTGCAAAAAAAAAAAAAGAAAGTGAACAAGCACCCCTGTATGTTAGTCTACCAACAGAGTCCCTTACTACATACTTCCTCTTGTGGACACCTGCTGATGCCTAAGACACCAGTCTTGCACCTGTTCCACTCCTGTGCTGTTCCACTCACATGCTGGGACACATTTGTGTGAAGGGACACATTAGGAGTGCTTCCTTTTAAAGGGACACTGTCAACTACTTTTGCATCATATTATTTCTTTCTTTTGCAGTTAATCTATTTTTGCTCCCGGTCCCTGGCAGCAGAGCATCTTATCTGGTACCCCCAGCCCCATCCCCTGCTCACAGCTTACCTCTCTCCAGCATTCCCCATGGTGGGGCGGTGTGGATCCCTCAACCCACCTAACACACGGATCCGGTACTGGAGGAGGTTACTGCCAATCATGGGGGCGGCATCTGTGGGGCACAATTTTCATTTGGTGTGCCAGGACCCCTTTTTTCCTCTTCTTTTTTCCTTCCCTGAGCTGAGGCATGCAAAGACACCACAAGGAGAGAGTGGGTATGCATCCGCACATGCTCCTCCAGGTGTCTGCCTCATCTCTGCCCTCTGTAGCATCGGTACACCCATCCCCCAGCCTCCGTTAGGGGCTAGTCATGCACCGACTGAAGGTGTCCCCCCCTCCCCGGAGAAGGAGAGCAGTCCTACAGATGCTCAATCCTTCTCCTCCCCTGCTGACCCCCAATGGCCCGTGCTCATTCCAGAACATGGATCGCCGGCATAGCGTAAGGTAAGGCATCCAGCACCTCAGCCCTCAGTGCCACTGGGCTGGTCTGCATCATATTGTTTCTAGTAAAAACCTACATTTTATGATTGCTTGCATTCCCTAAAATTCATTGATGATGCTTGTTGTTTACATAGCAACATAGAAGTTGACATCAGATAAGGACCACAAGGCCCATCCAGTCTGCCCATTTCTTTTTTCTACCTTATGAATGTGCCATAGGCCTTTACTTTGTCAATGGCCTATCTAGTCATACTAACCTGTATTGCTCCCTTATGCCTATCCCATGTCTGTTTGAAGTCCTGCACTGTATTTATATTCACCACTTCCTAAGTAGCAGAGGATTTATCTGCTTCTTTTCTATGTAGAACTGAAATACTGTATATGCTAATGGTGTAATTATACCCAAACTTGTTTTGTTTCAAATCTTTGATTTACTCTTCCTGCATACTCCCTGAACATTAGGAAAAAAAACCTCAAAAAAAGGAAAACAGCATGTCCACTCACGATACAGTAGTTTTCTCTCCACCCACTGGGATAGCCTCTGTTAGGTTGTTCCTAAGTCAGGGAAAGATGCCAAAGTCCAGGAAATATGCAGTGGGTGTTGATCAAAAAAGTGAAGAAATCAGTTTTTGTGTGGTAACAGCAGTATGGTGGACAGTCTGTTTTTCACTTTTTAAAAAGAAAAAAGGAACAAACTCAAATCACCAGCTACTTCAACAATCTGTGCAGATTATGACCAATCATTATATGTGTCTTTTTTTTTAAACTAAAGACACTTGCCTTTGAGGCCTAAAGGAGATGACAGTGTCCCTTTAACCTCCCCTAGGGACCACCACTAAGCAGGTCTGCTCCTCAAATGACCCTTCTCATCACTTCCGGATCCCTGACCTGGTGATGCTGTTGTTTTTAGGTTAAAAATGAAGCTCACAAAAAGTTTTCTTATTGTACCAAAAGGCTTCCTAAGTATGTTTAAATCCCTCCCAAATGCTCCCTGTTTACAGCCTCCCTCCTGATTTCTATCCTGGGTGCTGGCTTGTTGTTTATACGCTTACAGCAAGTTTATTTGGAGTTGTGTGTTTTCTTGCTTACAGCCTCCCTCCTGATGTTTGTCCTTGCTGCTGGCTGTTTATTTACAGCTCACATCAGGCTTGTTTGGATTTATGTGTTTCAAATGGCACTATATGACTTTAAATCCCAACCCAGTTCAGATTTATACAAAAAGGCTTTTCTTCTTGTTTAAAAGCGTCTTCTTTCTACTTAAAGCCTTAGTAATACCGCACTCAAGTTGCTGCTGCCTGTAACCTCCCTCCCAATTGCTGGCGCTATGTTAAAATGTGGGCCAAAAAGACAGAGCCCTCCCCTCACCTCAGTGTTTTCACCCTAGTCGCCATTGCACTACTCAAGCCCCCCTCCCACACTGCCCAGTTACCAAAGGCTGCCTCCTGCACTGCGAGTTCCCCTGTAGATCACTGCTCAGCTGGTCTGAGGTCCAATATTGTAATCAGTCTGTACCAGCTCCTCACTCGATTGCCTGCTCACTGATTCACTCACAGTAGGAAGCATGGTGACTATACTAAATATTACCCATGATAGCAGTGACAGCTGATTATTTGTGGCAATTATCTGAACTTTTTAATAAGAGTTCACTGTCAGTGGGGAAGGGCCTTATCAGATCAACACACTTCCCCATACCCCTACTCAGTGTTGGAATTATACTTTGTGAGCTAGGGGAGCCCATACTGTACCATAAGGGCCCTATCTTTAAACTGAGCCCCATTCCCATTATAAGTCAATGGCAGTGATACATGAACTACAGGGGCTCACTTCAGAGCTGGAGGAGCCAAACCCTGGTAAGCCCCCCTTGTAATTCCAACACTGTGGCCCTACCCCTTCATCTGCATCTACAGTCACATAACTACTTCTCACATTCAACCATATACATAAACTCCTGGGTCTCGTGTTCCCATGCACAGGCACATACACAGACATGCACACCCACAACCTCAGACGTGTACACATACCAGACAAACACACAAAGACAACCTCTGACATGTACACACACACCACTTGGCAGCTCATGGACCAAGGAAAAATGTGACACAAAACTGTGTATAACCCAGTTTTCACTCAATCACAGGTGTCACCAACAGTACCAAAATTAAACCTCCGTGTTCTAAGCACCAGACTGCTGCCCCTTCCCCACCCACGCTTACTGATTAGTTTCAACAGCTGTTCCTGCCCACTAGGCCCTGTCCACACTGCTGTCTTGAAATCTGTAATGATTTCAAAACAGTTTAAACTGGTAACATTACAGTGTGTCCGCATTACCTGTGAACCGTGTTTGAAAACGTTACAGCCTGTCCAGATACTGTTTACTTCAAGGTGCAGTGTGAGTATTGTATTCTACTCCTGAGTACAGTAAGCAGCCCACAATGCTGTTTGTGGTGCTGGGAGCTATCCCATAAACCCACGGGCAGTTGCCATGCTTACAACAGACAAACATGGTGGGATTTTCAAAGTTAGTGTGTTCCCTGAGATTTTTTTTGGCAAAATTATGGAGTGAGGCAGCAGAATGCAAGGTACATCAGATGAAGGAGGGCAACAGTGCTTCGTAGTTCACATAGGCTTGCTGTAATTAGCCAATGCGTGCTTGGTACAGTGTCTCTTCTGCATGACATTCTTGTATGTGCCCTTGAAAGTGTCACAGTTCCTAGATCTGTGTGGACACACAGAAGAAGTAGTGTATAATGCGATGAGATTGTGCTATGTTCCCAGATGGATGAGCAATGATTATCCAATTTCAGGATGTTGAGGCAGACATTCAGCACACTGTGCAATGAGTTTGCCCCTTACATCTCCCGAAGGGACACTCAACTACAGCTAGCAATTCCAGTGGATAAAGGAGTTGCCATAACGGCGTGGCACTTGATGACCAATGTGGAGTACAGGACCCTAGCACATCTCTTTGGAGTTAGCAGGTCCACCATTGGCAAAATTGTAATGGAGGTCTGCAGGACCATAGTGCACATACTTCTGCTGAGGGTGGTAAGAGTGCAGAAGGTGCTGGATGTTGTACAGGGCTTTGAGAAGGATTGGGGCTACCCAAGTTGTGGAGGTGCTGTGGAGTGTACCCATTTCCCCATTATATTCCTTCCCAGAAATGCCACTGAATACTTCAATTGGAAGTCCTATTATTCTATTGTGATGCAAGCTCTTGTCGACTACAAGTATCGGTTTATGGACATCAATGTCAGGTGGCCTGGCAAAGTCCATGACATAAGGGTGTTAAGAAACAGTAGACTGTTCACACTGGGACAAAGTGGAAAGCTTTTTCTAGATGCGTCTCGGGAAATTTGTGGGGTCAATGTCCCAGTCGTTGTCTTGGGTAACCCAGCCTACCCCCTTCTGCCCTGACTTATGAAGCCATACAATGACTACGGAGACCAGAGAAAACATAACTTCAGTTACAGGCTGAGTCATGCGCTAATGGTTGTGGAATGTGCCTTCAGAAACCTCAAAGGCTGATGGTGGTGCCTCTTGAAAAGTAGTGATTTCAGCATTACGAATGTCCCTTACATTATTGGTGCATATTGTGTGCCGCACAATCTATGTAAGAACAAGACAGAGGTATTTCTGGACACCTGGGCAAATGACTGTGAAAATGCCCAATTTCCGCAGCCGACTGATAATGACAGTGCCCCTGCTGAGAAAATTTCAGTGACAGCCATGAATAGGCAGGCAGCCGCAATCAGGGATGCCTTAGCAGACTACTTGTTGGATCATTAATTTCATGTCATGTAAGTGCATTCTGTGTCATACCTGAAAATTTTTGTAGCAGTAGCTCACAGGTTTAATAGTGTATAGTAGATCAATGTTCTGTATTGAAATCCATTATTTTCAAATTGCTGTTGTATCACAGTTTAAATGTAATGGAATGTGATTGTACCCTTTTGTGGTAGAACACTGTTGTACCACAGTTCAAAGGTAATGGAATGTGACTGTACCCTTTTGTGGTAGAACAGCATTGCAGAACCTCTAGAGACTGCACAAGTCAGTTTCAT
Source organism: Neoceratodus forsteri (assembly GCA_016271365.2). Classification (NCBI taxonomy): domain Eukaryota; kingdom Metazoa; phylum Chordata; order Ceratodontiformes; family Ceratodontidae; genus Neoceratodus; species Neoceratodus forsteri. The sequence continues at coordinate 587,415,209 of CM028133.1, read as the reverse complement.
TGTGAAAGAGAAAAAAACACAGCACATACATTTCACATGATACTATTCACTATGAAAAATACAGGATGAGCAACGTTATGCAACGTTATGCATAACCAGTGTGTTCTGGCACATCAGGATTCTGATCTCCATGGACTGCTCGAGCTTTGCTCTTGAGGTCAGAGGGAATCAGAACCCCTCTGTAGTACAACACACTGGTTGTGCATAGCTGCCCATCCAGTATTCTCTATTTGTACTGTTCCCACTGGTCAGAATGATCCATTATTTTTCCACAAGCTGTTCATCATACTGCATACTGTGAATTATCACCTTGACTTGTATTTTAGTAGTGTCTTATTCCTCTACTTTCTATTGCAAAGTTGATGAATGAATAGGTACCAAAAGAAAAACACTAACATCCTTTCCCCACCTCACCAGGTACATGCACCACCCCCTCCACCTCAGCTCCATCTACCATGTATACACTGAACAAAACACATAGGAGCATACTCCCTACCAACATGATGACGTATGGGTTCCATGTCAAAATGGCTAATGCATAAAGGAGAACATCATAAGGGCGAATCAAATAAGGCAACTGCAATAACGGCGACAAGAAATTTAAGTGAACATACTTAAGAGTGATTTCAGCAGGCATATCCACTACACCACAGCAATACTCAGGGATGCTCTATAACTCAAAGTGGCAGCAACCTCTGTTTCTCACCGGTATGCATAGCAAGTATGCAGGAGCAAAGGTTTCCCCTCCTGGCTGACTAGAAACTGGATGCACATTCTACTCCAATAGCTCACATACAGCTACCATCACTACCACACCTTTATGGGCGTCCTCACTCAGTTCATCTGTTTCAATGTGGGGGCTCCTCCCCCCACATCCCCCTTGGGCGACTATGCCCCCGAACCCCCCCATGTCTATTTATCCTACTCCGAGTTGCACTTGGATTCCCAAGATTGCCATGCCTGTGTAATTACCATTAATTCACATTCGCTGTTATTTCACGGTTGCCATTTTTGTGCCCGCCCTTATTGAGTCACCGTAATGACTTTGCCATTGTGATTTCACTGTTATTATGTGCTACCTGATGAATGTCTTGCATAAACAGCATCAAGCAACTGTCTTTTATGTGGCATGCACAAAAACTGGAGTCATTTCAAATGTCTTTAAAGATAACTTTTATTCCTGCACTTCCACTACTTGTGCAAGCCTTCAAAAAAATACTTTGCAGTTACATGCAGAAACAGTACTCGGTGCATGCATGCTGTACACAAATAAGTTCTAATGTATATGCTATAACCATGTCCATTCTCATAAGATATATTACCATACTCGGTATGTTGAATAAACATGTATGTCGAAGTAAAGATCAGGTAACAAATATTATGCTGGCTGAGTAGCATTGATAAAAAACAAAACATAACGGTAGCAGCGTGCTTAACTGCTAACTATCATATGGCTATTCATTGTTTGTGGCACTGCTATCCAGAACTTAAGTAGGCACGTATTGTAAGTATATGACATTTACATACCTTGTACAGGACATGAGCTTCATTCATCGCCAATTTCAATAATGGCATACTGGAATATAACATCAGGAAGTAAAGCCTTTCCATTATCTAATACCTTCTAGTTGCCTGCAGGTAGAGACCAGAAGGATGTTTAACTAGTTAGCAGCAATGGTGTCAGTGGACCCATTTATCTGGCACACCATGCCAATAAGACAAGTTGTAGAAGCTGGACGCCAAAAGAACCAATGTGGCATCACCATCATGTTACATGAAACTTTGCAAGGTGGCACCACATTGCAGTAACAACTGAGGATTTAAAAGTTGCACTCCATTTTCTTTTTTTTTTGGGGTGGGGGAGGTTCACCTATATTAGCAATTCCTGCAATTTTTTTTCTTTTTCCTAAGAGTGCACATTTTTTATTCAATGCTTTGAACAAATAAAGAAAAGTTATAAACATTCAGAACTGGTTGCCCTGTGTCATTTTTTTTGTAACGTACACTGTGTACTTTTATGGTAAACTATTTCCAGAGGAAACATCAACTGTGAAGATATATAAGTAAACCCAAATGCAACAATTGTTAAACAGACCTTGTGATACAACCTGAACGCATGACATCAATTTGCATTTTTTTTTCTAGGCCTTAACCTTGAAATGAAATCACAGTGTGGTCCACCTAAAATCATCACTAAAAAGAGCTTGAGTAAAGGTAGGAACAGCAGATATCTGGGATGAAAACTGCTGCTCATTGCTTCTTGTGCCATGTGTCTGGGTATGGGTCACCAAGGGCATGCATGATGGCACACGTTGTGCTGTGCTGCTCAGTTGAGGGAGAGACCTCGGTTAGTGCCTGAAACATTGCATTGGAGGGTATGCTTGATGAGTCATCTGCTTCTGTACTGCCCTGTTGAGGGATACCCTGGTTTGTTGCCTGAAACATGGCATTGGACGGTGCCTGTTGAAAATGCATTAACAGTAAACAAAACATGTTGTTAAAGAACTGAGCATTGTGCTCTGTCTCCAGTTTCCTGAACCTCTCCTCCATTTCTCTTTCCTCCCAGGCCCGCTCCCTTTCTAACTCTAACAGTTATCTGTGCTGTTGCTGCAGCATCTGCCTTGTTGGCTCAAAGACAGCACCAATGAGTTCGGCCAGTATTTATTTTTTTTTCCCCAAATTGAACAGTGGCTCCCATTCTGTAGAACACTTTCCTGGTCTTCCCTTCCTCCTGTGGATGCATCACTTGATGTGCCTGGGCTCTTGTCTGCAACTGAAGATGAAGTAGATGATGCCTCTCATACAACCTCATTGTCTACAGACCTGTCATCTCCTTGCTCAGACTCTGCAACAATAACAGCAGACCTGTCGGCATTATCTTCGTGTCAGGAAGAAAATAATACTAGAAGCATCATGACAACAGATAGAATACAACCCAGAGCCACTATGATCACAATCATAAGGTTGAAACACCCTAAGCCCCCCTCAACACCTCTCCTCCTCAAATCCCAGAACAAGCACCGCTACTGACACTGGCATGGATAATGCCATTTGACTACTACTCCGAGAGACTACCTTCAAACTTGTTGTAACCTAAAGCCACCTCCCAGTGCCCCCCCACCCATTACCAGAAAAACTACTGTCACACGCATGGATAATGCACATAATTACAAACATGGCCACCTTCTGCAGTGGTTACATACAATAACCCACAGAATGTACAGTTCACATACCTGACTCATCCACATCTGCCCCACTAGGCAGCCTGGTTTATCCTGTGTAATCACCACCATCATATGATTAGATGGCAGAACTCTAAAACACAAATTGTGCCTCAGTCGTAGGCTTTGTCCTTACTATCTTGTCCATTTGGTTGTAAAATGGGCACACCACACGACCTCCACCAGACCAACTGTTACTGTCCCGAGTTTTGTGGTACTGTACTTTTATCTGTTTAATTTTATCACAGCACTGCTTTGCGCTTCTTTCAATTCCATTCTCAAACAGGTACTCTGACACCTTCTGGCACACTTTGGCTGTTTCTCCAGACACTTGCAAGCTCAGACTGCACCCATTTCTGGAACCAGAAGTCAACAAGCAATTTTGTGGCCTCGTCAGACCATGTAACACCACAGTCTCTCATTTCTAATGCCTCAACAGTCCTCAACAGTGCTGCTGTTAATTTTGGACAACAGCAAACAGCAGTTACAGCTTTTTTGCAAATAGCTTTGCCAATATTTGTAGTCAAAAGCACTGCACAGGTCACGCTGGTTACAGGTACATCCACAATTATAAGCACATCAACAGTGTTAGAAAGTGCTATTTAGGGCAACAGCAAACAGTTTTTAGTGATTAGCTATACAGATATTTGTAGTAGCAAAAACACTAGTCAACCCATGCTGGAATGAAGGCACTTCCGCAATTCTGTTTGTTTTGATCTGTCTGCGCATGTCTAGATGACCACAACGCATGCAGGTATACTGGAGGAAGGGGAGCTACATGCTCACCCATCCACACTGCCACTGGTAACATTACAGCACTGAAAACATTACGAAAACCATTGTTGAAACCATCTCTTCAGTGGTTTCTGTAACATTTCCAAAAACACTTGCTGTAACATTACCAGTGTGGACACAAACCGTTATGAAAACGGTTTAACCACTCAGTAACATTACAGACACGTCAGTGTGGACAGGGACTGGCCAACTCACTTTCAGGTCAGTAGTTCAAGGAGAATTTCTCAAACCCTCTTAGCAACAGGAAAACAACTTCACCTCTCCCACCAGCAGGATCCCAGACTGGTGGTGGGGGAGGCAAGACATCCTGATGTGGCACCCTTTCTGCTCACTTTTACACACATACTGTACAACAAATGCACACATTTCATGCATACACACACCCCCCTCCCTCATACACAACTCCTTCCAACACATCATAGTTTAAATTTAAATGAGTCAGAAATCCCCAGACCTACCACCACCATGAGCAACAGTTAACTCTTTGACTCTGCATACTGTTGAGTTTAATAGCTGCATCCTGCCTGACCCTGCTGTCACTGTGGCAGTGCTGCTGTTAATTTGGGGTAACAGCAAACAGCAGTTACAGCTTTTTTGCAATTAGCTTTGCCAATATTTGTAGCCAAAAGTGCTACACAGATCATGCTGGTTACATGCACTTCCATGATTATAAGCACATCAACAGTGTTAGACAGTGCTATTTAGGGCAACAGCAAACAGTTTTTTTTTGTGATTAGCTATACAGATATTTGCAGTAGCAAAACTGCTAGTCAACCCATACTGGAATGAAGGCACTTCTGGAATTCCGTTTATTTTGGGCCATCTGTGCATGTCTAGATGACCGCAATGCATGCAGGTATACTGGAGGAAGGGGAGCTACATGCTCACCCTTCCACACTGCCACTGGTAATGTTACAGCACTGAAAACACTACAAAAACCATTGTTGAAACCATCTCTTCAGTGGTTTCTGTAACTTTTAAAAAACACTTGCTGTAACATTACCAGTGTGGACACAAACCATTATGAAAGCGGTTTAACCACTCAGTAACGTTACAGACACATTAGTGTGGACAGGGCCTAGCCAACTCACTTTCAGGTCAGCAGTTCAAGGAGAATTTCTCAAACCCTCTTAGCAACAGGAAAACAACTCCACCTCTCCCACCAGCAGAATCCCAGACTGGTGGTGGGGGAGGCAAGACATCTTGATGTAGCACCCTTTCTGCTCACCTTTACACACACATACTGTACAACAAATGCACACATTTCATGCATACACACACCCCTCCCTCATACACAACCCCTTCCAACACATCATAGTTTAAATTTAAATGAGTCAGAAATCCCCAGACCTACCACCACCATGAGCAATAGTTAACTCTTTGACTCTGCACACTGTTGAGTTTATGAGCTGCATCCTGCCTGACTGTCTGCCTGACCCTACCCTGTCTGCCATATCAGTGCCTCATTCCTCTAACTTCATATTCTGGCCATGGCCCCCAGCATTTACTGTACTCTAATGTTGTCTGTCATGCTCCTGATATGCTGGTCAGTGTCTCTGTCAAACTACGTACCCATCTAGCAGCCTGGGGCTGCTGCAGGGCTCCTACTCATTTATAGATACCCCACTCACTGTGAACACAGTCCCTGTGTACTGCCCTAACAACACTTTAAAACCAACCACAAAGTCATCTTGTCCAACACAAGCCCCCATATACACACTCTAATAAACACAGTCAACAGGAACCATCTTTTAGGTGGTCTGCAGTTATAGTGACTATCTCCCACCACAAACTACAAATGTGTGCTCTCTCTAAAAACTTCTCAAAAACAAACTGCAGCCAACATTATATGTCAGAGCTCCCAGCTGGCCCACCTGCCAAAAAGGAATGTTACTTTTTATCCTTTTCTGCAAACAATGCAGTGTATTATAAATGGTTATATAAAGTTTATAAAAATGTTTTCCTCTATCACACCCCCGACCGGCATCCTACTTCCTCTAGCATGCGAATGGACAGAACATCACTGTCAAACTGTTAGGCTTGGCCATACTAGTATACTGATACTGGTACGAATATGCTCACAGAAATTTGAGTCTGCTCTTGTGGCTGGATGAGGGCATAGAAGGTGAGCCAATCCCTGAAGGAGGCAGTCATGCTGGTAACATCAACAGAACAGTTGCCTTCACATTGCCACTTGCACCACAGCTGGAGAACATTGATGCTGATTGCCATGGTCCAGGAGACAGAGAAAGAAACTCTGAAAGAGGGAGAGAGAGAAAGAGAGAGAGAGAGCAAGAGAGAGAGACAGAGAGAGAGAGAGAGAGAGAAGGAATGGGGAGAGATGTGCTAAACTCCCAGCTCATCTAGCATGCATACCTCTTTCATTTTCATGCCTCATTCCAGCTGCCAAAGTGAGATTACAACTCTTGAATGCACCACTGCTGGGCTTCAGCCACTCAAGAACAGGCCCATGTTGTCGTCATCCCTGCCGCTCAACATGGTCTAGTCCCAACAGCCATTATCCCTTTCCAACTGCAACTGGTCCTTCTCCATCACTTGTAGCAGGTGGTTCAGGTCTCGGATCCCACTAGAGCCTGAGGACATAAGTAGTATGGTTGTTATTGCTTAGGATGAAGTTCCCATTGGACCTTGGGTATGGCTGAAATTGGCAGGACCCCTCCTCCACTTGAACCTGGGGATACAAATGCCATGAGACCTATAGGCAGCAAGTCTTCACTGGGTCTGAGAATAAGAGCATCAGGGCTGCAATGGGCAGCAAGTCCTGGCCAGGGCTGGGAGGGTTGTAAGGAAAGGAAAAATCTTACCCTCCCTTGTAATTCTAGCAGTATTCATCTTCTGTGGGAAATTTAACCATCAAGTGCATCACAACAATTTTTAATTTATAGATGGACTTCGGAGCGACATATAACACCTGAGCATTCAGTCAGAGACCCCCATTAGTTTTTTAATCCCTGAATTAGTAATAGGAGAAGCTGTAGGGTGTCCTCAGTATTTTATGAGGGCTGAGCAACTTGTGAGGTGCCATCATACACCAGGAACAGCAAAGAGTAACGTGTAACCAGACACCAACTCTTGCAGCTCTTTGAAACAGTCCCACTCCTACTACTGGGATAGGAGCCAACCTGCCACTCCAGAATCAAGATCAAAGGGTCCCCCTGCGAGGAGCAGGACTGGAAGCTGACTCCCCTCTCAGGTGGCCAGATCAAAGGGTCTCTCTTCAAGTGGGACAAGGAGTTGACCTGCCACTCCAGCAACAAGATCAGATGGTCCCCCTCCAAAGAGGGGGAATGGGAGCTGACCCACCACTCCGTCGGCAACATCAAAACTTCCCCCTTCCACAAGGGGACTGGGTCCAACAGTCCACATTTCACCCATGCACTTATTTTACACCTCAGAACCCCTTTTTCCATACCTCTCAACTGTCCCACATCAACGGGGACATCCCTCATTTTATCCCTCAGAACCTCTCTGTCCATCACTCTCAACTGTTCCTCAGTAGGTGGGACGTCCTTCATTTTAATTCCCTCTGTCCATACAGCTCAACTGTCACACATTAGGTGGGATGTGTCTCATTTTAACCCACAGAACATTTGTCCATACCTCTTAACTCTTTAAATTTAGAAGGGAAGCCCCCATTTTACCCTTCAGAATTGCTCCAAAGATTCTGTCTGAGTGTAAAGCTGAAATATAAAACAGTTTGGGATACTGTATCAAACTGAAACTGTCAGTCTCTCTCACACAGTTATAGAAAACAGGAAGAGAGAGCATGTAACTAAAAAATCATATGTGCACATACACTAAACTATAGCAAAGAAGTTGCAGACAGATGACATGGATTGGTAGATTTCATATCATGGGGGAGGCAGAGAGGCCAGAGAGGTAGCCGCCCACCATAGTAAGAAAGGAAAGCTGAGTCCAGGAATCCAGTCAGAGTCAGACAGACAGACAGATGGAAATCATCCAGTGATGAGCTAATCCTTTGACAGGTCCTATGAAATTCAACGTGTACACAAAGAGGAGTCAGTGGAGAGCAGAGATGGAGATGGGGATGGGGGCTGAAGATAGCCTCCTCCCCTGTCTGAATTGTCCTGTCACCACAGGTTTGATTACTCAATATCACATGCCACCCCCCAACCCCAGGTGCTCGTGTGTCCACTGTGCAAAGCACCTCTTTTGCCCAGCCTCTAGAGCAGAAGGCAGAACATGCCCATCTCGACACACACCCAGGGGGAAGGGGCTGTCATCTGCTGTGGCTCCAGGTGCAAATACTTACTGTAAGTAGGTTCTGCCACACTATAAAAAAAAACTTAGGGGAGGGATGGAAGAGATGTGGGAAGTGCACAAGTGGAGGATGCCCTAAAGTTCAGGACCCATCAGAACTGAGCAGTTCTGTGTTTGTACTTTTCATCTGTTCCACACTTTAGGAGGAACATTCCTCTTTTTACCACACAGAAGGCGCCCCCAAGCCTTGTCCAGAAACCAACTCCTGCAGCTGTTTGAAAAGAGTGTCCCATCCACTAGGAGGATCAGGAATGAACCCACCACTCTGGTGGCAACATCAGGGCTTTCCTCTCCAACAAAGGGGGACAACTGCAATATAAAAAGGTCCCCCTCTAACTAGAGGGACCAAGAACCAACCCACCATTCCGGCAACAACATCAGAAGGTCCCCTCCAAGTAGAGGGAGTGGTAACCAACCCATCACTCGGCCAGCAACATCAGAGAGTCACTCTCCAACTAGAGGGACTGGGAACTGACTCACTGCTTGGGCAGTGATATCTATTTTTTTAACTTTCATTATTATTAAATGCCAGGATTGTCCTGGTACAGCATCACACCTATACAGGAAAGTAGTGCTTTACAATGTACATAAAATTTATATCCAAAACAGGAGATGTACCTGGTACTTTGCTCTAATAAAAGACATTATTATTCTTAGGTATCACCATGTCTAAATCAAGGTCTGGCCATGTCAATCTATGGTTTATGAAGGTCAGTTATAATCTGGGTGCAGAGAGTGGGGGGAAGAAAAGGTGGGGCCCTCATTATCAGACTACACAGAATCCTCTACAGTGTAGCCAATCCCCGAACATCAGTTTTGCTTGAATCTTTCAAGGCTACAAGCCCCACGACCACCATTTGAACACTCCCCCCATTACCTTTGTTTAGGAGCCTAGAAGGCACTGCATGATATAAAGGATCCATTTGATCCATATATTTTGAAAGGTTGGTGTTTTCTGCTGGAGGGTAAACAAGATTTTTCCATCCTATAGACATCAACAACTATGCCCCACCATTACTGCAATAAAGAGATTGAAGCTATGAGCCATAGGTAGTAACAGAGCTAGCAGACTTTCGTCCATAATGCTCGCCAATGATTCATTCATAAATTAGGATGTTATTCTTTATGCAATAACTATCTAATCTGATTTTAAATTCATTTATAGTTTTGCTTTCTATCACCTCCAGTGGTAGTGAATTCCAAAAGGTGACTACTCTTTGCAAGAACCATTTTTGTCTTCTGTAAGAATTGCATTTTTCCCACATGAGCTGTAAAGGATGGGCACGTGTGTTATACGTTTGATCTCCAAGCTCCATTCCCAATAAATCCCATAAGTTATCATCAGAAATAGATTTATCAACCAAACACATGTCCCTACATAAATGTCTGTACTCTAGTGTGAACATGCCCAAATCATGGAGTCTAACCTTGTAGCTTCTGCCCTTTTGGTTTTCAGTAATGCGAGTTACTCTTTTCTGAACTTTCTCAATCCTTTCAATATCTGATTTCTTATGTGGAGCCCAAACTTGGGCACAATACTCCAGATGGGGTCTCATCAGGGAAATGTACATTGGCATAATGACCTCCCTCTCCCTGCTGGTGACATGTCTCAATATGCTATTCAATAGCCCATTTGCTCTTTGTGTGATTATGTGACAGTGCGTTGTAAATTGGAGGTCATTCGAGATAGTTATCCCTAGGTCTCTTTCCTCAGTAACTACCTTTAATAAGCAGCCATTTAAAGTGTAATCCACCTGGATATTTTCTTTCCTAGATGCGTAACTGTACATTTTCCAATATTAAACTTCAATTTCTTTTAATAGCCCTGTCCTCAATTGCATTTAGATAGTTTTGAAGCTGAAGTGCATCATCGTTTGTTTCAATTATTGACCCCATTCGAGTATCATCCGTAAATTTAGATATCCATATGCCCTCAATTTTATTACTCAAAGAGGCTACATAGAGATTGAACAAACACCATCCCAGAATGGTTTTATGTGATGTGGGTGACCGCAGAAGGGTGACCCGAAGAAGAGCAATGTCAGGGCGGTGAAAACAATTTTGCCACCCTGACAACCCAGACCCATGTTAAAATGGCATCGGGGACTAAAAATACTTGCTTTCTGTGGGGTTGTGCCTCTCCCACCCCTCTAATGTGGGGGCTTTGCCCCGCACCTTCCCAGGGATTCTCAACTCAGGGGTGCATGTTGGGGAGGGGCAAAGTTAAAAAGATTCTGGGCCAGGCACAAGAAAAGCACAGTAGCTGCCAGACCCAGACCGAACCCGGAACCCCAGCACCGCAAGTGGAGGCCAACACCCGATGCCATGGTGCAGCTCGACAGCCGACCACAGCGCCACCCCCTACATCCCCTCTGCCCCTCCCAGGCCACGCTCACCGTGCTTGCTCCTCCCCCCCACGTGCATACATGTAGCGACATCCTGTTGCTAGGGTCGCCCACCCCACCATATCTGGTCGCCCTCCCCACCCCCTCGCCTTTCGTGCTTTTGCCCATATCACGTCTCTGTTTTGGATTGCGCCATGATTCAGGCACCCACCTCACGTGCTACCTCCCAGGACAGAGCCCTGAGAGACCCCACTCGTGACCTCTGCCCACTCAGAATGAATCCCCTGTATACACACCCTTTGTCTCCTATCAGATAACTAAGATATAATCCAATTGATAATATAACTGTGTAAAGCTAGTTCCACTAACACTGCTATTAATTCCTGATGTGGTAGTTTGTCAAAAGCTTTGGTGAAGTCTGGAAAAATAATATCTGCTGATTTGCCCTGGTCCATGCCTCTACTAATTTTATTGTAGAATACTAACATGTTTGTTTGGCAGGATCTGCCCTTAGCGAATCCATGTTGTCTCTGATCTACCATATTTATAGCTGCTATATGCATGCTGATGTAGTCTTTAATAATACCCTCTAGGACCTTTGACAGTACTGATGTTACACTCACAGGTCAATAATTACTAGGATCCTTTTTACTAATCTTTTTAAGTTCACGCATGTGCTGTGAACTTCTTGCTGTGAGTGACTTTTGAGGGGTGTGACACTGTCAGTCCAATGCAGAGTGCTCTGCAAGGGGCTCAACAGTATCACATCAGTCATCAGTCAGGCTAATCGTGATGCTGTTTTGCCTGAAGTGGTCTGCACGTGAAAAGAAAAAGCTGTACCAATCACGTGGCGGCTTTTGCCTTTCATCTGCAGGCTACCACCCAGCAAACAGCTGTTCTGTATCCCAATCAGTCAGGCTGATTGACATAACTCTCCCCCCTTGCCACCTCACTGGAGCTGCTGAGCATGAGTGGCATACCTCTCAAGAGATCAGGTTTGCCAAGTTAGCCTGTACTGCTGCCCCGTATTCTTCTGGAGCTTTCCTGCTGCCCGCCATCACACTCTCTGTCCTTGCTGCTTGCTTCTCTGCCCCCTTCCCCCAGCTTTCCATATTTTTGGCTCCTGCCACCTGCCCCCACGCTCTCTGACATGGATGTCAGCAGGCACACGCAGTGTACACACTTCCGTACACGATTTTCAGATGGGGGTAGAATTTTGTAAATTTCCCGACTGCTTAGCCTGCTTCTTTTGTTTGTGAATTGTCCCAGCCAATCTGGACTGAATCAGTAATGGGATATTTCCAGGCCACAAGCAGGGAGGGGGGGTAGGTGATTGCGCTGCTGTGGGGGCATCACTAGGCTAACTATGTGGCTAGCAACTTCTTCAAGCTGACTGGTGGTGAACTTAGCCCAGCATCACTTGTAATGCTGCAATTGACTGAGGCAAGTGGAGGTGGATCCAGGGACTCTTTAAACCACCAGCATAAAAAGTCAGCTTTTTTGTGCCTCTGTTCCCATAGTTGTTTTTGGGGAGGATGGGTGATGAATCAGCATCGGTGGCCACAGCAGCATTTAATCTGGACAACCAAGAACATTCAGAAGCATCAGTAGTGGCAGCAGAAGAATTTGCAGTGGACCCTCGCCTGATAGCACCCTAGAAACTGAACTGAGTGAAGAAGACTGAACCAAGACAGTTGCATGCTGTGCGTGTTTTAATAGAGTAAATCGAGAGGAAAAGAGCGGATCCCTCTGTGAACATTTTGTAATTGCAGCAAATTCACAGTTGTACTTATTTTAGTCTGGATTTCTGTCTTCTTCTTCTTCCTTTGAGAGTCACTGCAGGACAGATAAGGTAAGTAATTTTATTCAAACTGGGTATGGGTAGTTTTGACAGGGATATACCAGGGACAGGGGACGGTCACAGTTTATTGATTGATTTTAAACTTATTCCATCAAGTTGAAGTGAAGTGAACTTCAGAACTTGGACTTGTTTACCCTGTAAAGAGGAAGACAGAGAGCCGGCTGCCTCTCTGCCTTTCCCCATGACTCGAGTTTCCCTATGTGTTGAAAGTGGGAACAATGCAGTTACAGGTGTGGTTGCTACTGCCTGTCTAAAGCTTGGTCCACACAATTTTACTATTTCAGCATGTAGCAACATGCGTTAAAGCTTTTAATGCACGTGGGGATGCTGGGAGAGTAATGGTGCTGGTTTGTGTTTGCCTTAATAGTTCTTGCTGCCTGTGCCCCCCCCCCAATACTAATAGAGCTATCACTTGCACCACTGAAAGCCATAAACTGTGCATGTTATATAGATCTGGATGTGGTCGGATCAGTTTACTGGGCATCCAGCAGCTAATGGTAGCCTGTGGAGTTCTTCACTGGATCCTATCCTATGGTCACTGTTTTATGGCAAAATCAGCTAGCCGCCAAACACCACACACCTGGTCGAGAACCTGAAGCAACTTGCAGGATACCACACCTCATCTAGGAGCATTCTGGCCCCTTAAGCAATGCCCCCCCCCATTTGTTTTCTCAAGAGTGTGCAGTTGCAATACATCGTGGTGGCCTGTGGACTGGTATATAACTGTCTCATCAAAACTGACCTCTGAGGTTGGGGTCCCAAATGTTTTTTCTGGGACCCCAAAATCCCTGTTCTGCACAGCCATGCTTTTTTAACTTAGTTCCTTCCCCCAATACCATCCCGGCTGTTCGTTCCCAGACACAGACTAACTGACAACATAGACCATGAACTCTCTCAGTCCTAATGTTTTACTTTGGACTTGTCTCTCACAAGCTGTGTAGCCAGCAGCAGCCACCGAAGGCCCTCTGATGGCATTAACATGGACTAGTGGTGACAAGCTGGAAGCAGCCCAGAAATGTCACATGCCAGAATGCAGGGCAAATTATTATGAATTTCACAATACATAATTAACTTTCATACACAGTTGCACAGCTTATATAGACACAGACTATATAAGCAAACTGTGTGTGAAAACTATAAATATTGGGAAATTGACAGCTCCTAGTATTACAAATTATAATTATGTGATGTTCAGTTATCTTTTTGTGAAGGAAAAAAAAATCCTCTGCTTCACTACAGAGTAGCCCCATAAATTTACAATGGCCACTGGTGTAATGAAGGAAATCAAAATGCAATTTTCCCTATGAGAAGGTGTTTTGCCAACTGAAAAAAAGATCTTATTAACAGTAATATATTTAATCACAGCTGAAAGGTTTGGGTTTGTGATTTAAAAAAAGAAACGTTTAATATTAAACTAAGAAAGTCCTGAATCCATAAGTAACAGAGCGCAGTGAATCACAATGCAGTAATGTTTATTGTTTCAGAAGTGAGGACAAAAACAAGAAAAAAGTAGCAGGAATTTGTTATTATGCACCACAGAACACCAAATGTTTGACAGCTTCTGTGGACCTAGGCTGCCCCCACACCCTTAGCCTGTTGTTTTGGGGCTTGTGGGCTGAATAATATCTCATGCTAGCAATGCTTCTGGTCAGTGTGTCCCGCTCTGAACTCCATACTTCATCTGACAGGCATCAGCGGGCATAGATTTTCTGCTTCACCTATCAGTATCCTGTATTTCACCCATATTTTCAGCGAGTGCATTCTCAATGGATTCAAGGATTTTATCAGTCTCAGTTTAGGGAAGGGCAATAGTGGCATTAGACGTAAGGGGTAACCTGTCAGTTATTCTCTTTCCCCTTCATTATCTCCTGTGTCCATCTTACATTTTATGATAGCCAAAATGTCCAGTCCCAAATTTCTGAATTTCCCTCCCCCCCTTTGGAATGGAAATGGTCTGTCTTTCTGTGGATTGTACGAGTCACTCAATAGCAAAGCTTTGGCCTTAGCAAAATAATTTTTTTAAATCTGACATCTCGCTAAATTTTGCCAGGTGTCCACAGAGGGGGAGTGATGTCTTAGGCTCTTGAAAAACTAATAGGATACATAGATCCAGTACATAGAATTTGAAGGCAGATAAGGACCACCAGGCCCACCTAGTCTGCCCATTTGCCCTACCTGCTGCAAAAACTGCAAACTCTACTTGATCTCTGGTTTTGTTCTCCTACCTATCGCTAAGGTACCCCTAACAATTTTGAATTCTCCTACCAAGTTAGCCCCACAACGTTGTAACCAAAAGCCAGTCTGTTTGTCTGACACCATTGGTGAATGAAAGGCTTCCTTACTGTGTGGGAATTTGAGTACATGTGTTACATCTTTACATTTCATATTTAGAGTATATGCCACAGACTAAATTACACTCATGCTGGGCAGGGGCTGGACAACGGGGGGGGGAGCAGTGTGGTAGCTCTGTGTGCAAATTTAAAATCCCTGGCTACACCCCTGCTCTCTGTGCCATGTCGGACTGGCCTGGCCGGATACCCAGAAATCTCTGGGTGGGCCCCCTTCACTGCATGTGCACTCACACGTAACTCCCAGTCCCAAGCCAGCAGTGAGCAGTCTTCGAGAAGCAGACTGTTAGATCTGGCACTTGCCACGGTACCCACTGCCATTACTTCCAGGGCTTCTTTCACTGTCAGTTGGAGCTTCAGAGGAGTGCTTGCACTGCACAGGCTCAGGTTGGCTAAGGAGGGACTGCTTTACTGTAGTCATAGAGTAGTTGACTGGATTCAGCCCATTAAGGGGACCGGTTGGGACAGAATGGGTTGCAGTCTCATGGGAGTCAGACAGCCCACGAGAAGGGACTAGAGTGACTCTGTGAACTACTGGGCCAGGTCAGGTCTTGGAGGTGGCAAGAGAGGAACGGTCCTCGGTTGGAGGTAGGAGTCAGGACAGAAAGAAATTGGTGGTGGTGATTCAGAGGTGGCTGAGCAGCCCAGCCACCCCGGCTAACTTAAAAAAAACAGCAGCAGCAACAGCAGGCCCGGCTGGGCCTGGAGGAGTGGGGATATTTTTCTGGTTTGGTCACCGCTGGACTAATGGGGTGTATGTGTGTATGTGTATACAGTACCTTGGGTCGTCCCCAGGCCAGCAGCGAGTGTTTTCACAGGTTTAGCCAAGCCAACAGCGAGAGGAGAGGCTCCACTCGAGGTGAGCCATTTTTTCCCAGGGTCAAACCATTTTAAATAGACGCAGACCCAGCCTACCCTTATTACCTAGGGTAATACACCTTCTAGCCTGTGTGTAATGGTGTGGTTATGGTGGATGGTTGGACTGCCATCACTCACCGATGGGGGAGTATGTGGACCAGCTGGGGGGGGGGGGACTCAAGTAGAGCTAGGCCCAGGCAGCAGAGTCAGAGGTCTTGGACACAGCCCTCCCACACACAGAGACACACATTGCAACCTACAGGACCCAAGTCACCCAAGTGGCTACATGGAAACCCCACACAGAGAAACAGATTTGGTATTACCTTTTTATTCCTGAGACTAAAAACAGCTGTACTGAGATCAGCTCCAGGACAAAAGGTAAAGCATTCTCACATCAAGGCTCCTAATGTTGAGCATACCTCTTAGCCTTCTGCCTTGCAAAGCGGGGCAGTCTCAGGGTTAAAAAATAAAAACATGGACAAATAAGCACACCTCTCTAGCTGCTATAAATTTGGTACAGCGCTATGATTTTTACACCTAAAGTTACCCTTCCTCCCCAACGGTTAATGTTACAGCTATTTCCAGATACACAAACTATTAATTTGCTGAACTTACTTCATAGAAACATTCCTTACCACTAAATATATGGGCTCACTATTTGTAGACATTATTCTGTAACATAAGAAACTGCTACATATTCTGGCTCATACTTCTCAACCGACCCTGATTTTACCTCAGAATTTTCCTCTGTCCCTCATAAAATTGGTTTTGTGTCCGGGAGGCATGTACAACTGCAATACCAACAGAGAACTATTGGCATTGCCAAATGCTTGTTGTGTAATGGTATTACTATGGCAGACCTAAAGGAATCAATCACTTCTCCTTGGTCTATTGATGTTTGGAAAATGTATGCCAATGGATGGCTTAGCTCAGTTGCCAACTCCCTAATGAGACTAGGATGGAGACCATCAGGACCAGGGGATTTTTATTTTATTTGTTTATTAGACTCTAGGATTACAAATACCTTTGAGCAATTACTGAACATTTACAAAGGTTCCACGTCAAAGGATGGAGGGAAACATACATACAGAGGTAGACCATGGTTGCAGGTTTAACACAGCCAAGGCAAGGCTTTAAATTTAAAGTACATAATGGAGAGACATAATAAGCCAATTTATGAGAAAAAGACATTTCAGAGCAAACAGTACATTATATAGAATAGATAGCAATTATAGGGTAGTAGGGTTAAAGAAAGAGGTGGGCAGGCTGAAGGGCCATTGTCAGAGGGTGATGCATGGGAAGCATAAGTGCAGGGTAGGTAGGGGTTGGGAGACCCGAAATCTGAAAGTGCCTACAAGAGAAGAGGTGGAGGGTAAGGCAGGGTGGTGGTGGTGGGGAAGGGTAGGGGTGGAAGGAGGGAAGCAGGTGACAGGGCAGAACGCTGAGGGGGGTAACAGGTCACCTTAGACTGGGGTGAGAGAGGATGCCGCCCCTAGGAGAAGCAGTCACATTGTGTGGTTGATGCTAGGTATAGTCAGAGTTGTGTTTTAAAGGGTCCAAGTGTTGCAGGTGTAAGTACTTCATTGTTGAGGGCATTGTACCACCGAGGAGCTCTATGGCTGAATGACCTTTGACCCATTGGGGTCCTACATCTAGGGACATGGAAGGTTTGATGTTGAGCACTATGTGTATGCTGGGTACTGCTGTATGCAGTGAGGAGCCTTTGAACACCTGGCAGAATGAGACCAAAGAGAACCTTCTTGGAGATCAGGCATGTCTGATACTGAATTCTACTATGAAGTGGAAGCCATCCAGCTTGTGTGTACAGGTCACAGGTGTGAGTTTGGTGGGCAGCGCCCGTTAGGAGCCTGCAGCCTTTGTTGAGTGTCACCAATATCCTGCGGAGTGCAGTAGAGGAAGCAGAGCCATAGATAGCTAGACCATAGTCAATGATGGAGGTGAGAGAGCTGTAGATAGCCAGTATAAGGGCATCCGTAGTCATTCAGTGTCTGTGCCTGTGGAGCAGACTGATTTGTATGTTGGCAGCATTTGCTATGTTGTCGATGTGCTGTGCATAGGAAAGGGAGCTGTCCCTTATGATGCCAAGATATTTAAACTAGGGCACATGTTCGAGTGAAGTCCCAGACTGGTTCTTAATGGTGAGGGATTGAGATTTGTACTTGCTCTGAGTGCTGCAGAAAGTTATGACCTTGCTTTTGGTATAATTTAAGACGAGCTTGTGAGAACTGAACCATTCTTCAACATGACTAAAGTCTCTCTGCAGCTGACTCTCCAGGTGTTTGATGTCATGATGACTAGTAAATAGGACTGCATCGTCCGTGTAGAGTAGTATTTTCTGGTGGCAAGTACTAGGGAGGTTATTCAGGAAAAGAGAGAAGAGTAGGGGGCCAAGTATGAACCACTGCGGAACTCCTGAAAGGACTGTTTTTTCATCAGAGGTGACACCGGCAAGTCTAACATGCTGGACCCTTACCCCGAGGTAGCTAGCAAACCAGGGCAATGTCATTGGAGAGCCTGATGGTTGACAGTTGCCTAAGTAGAAGTGGGTGGTTAATGGTATCAAAGGCCTTAGTAAGGTTGATGAATACTGCCCCCACACAGTTACTTTGGTCAATGGTGGCATTTATGAGTCCTGTAAATTCCAGCAGTGCGGTGGTGGTGCTATGCCTTTTTCTGAAGCCGTGCTGTTCTGGGCATTGGATGTCATGCTTGTCCAGGTACTCGACTAGCTGGTCCGAGACTATACGTTCAAGTGCTTTGGATAAGGGGGGGAGGATGGAGATAGGCCTGCAGTTGGTGTGCAGTGACTTATCTCCATTTTTGTGGACTCGTGTTATAGTCGCTGTTTCCAGAGTGATGGGAATTGGCCCAATCTTAGTGAAAGGTTGAAGATCTTAGTCAGGGGTTCAAGGATATCACCTAGGACTAGCGCAATCAGCTTCAGGTCGAGTGCATCACCACTGTACCCAGCTTTGCAGATGGCCTTGTACAGTATATGGTTATGTGCATAGGGACCTCCTTGAAGAAAAACTGTGGAGCCATATGTACATGGGATGCTGTGCCATAGGGGGTGCTTGAAGAAGGGGCATTTAAGAAGTCAGGTGGGAGGACACTGCTGAGGTTTGAGAACGCATTGTTGAAGATGTTGGCGATAATGCAAAGGTCTTGCATAGGTGTTCCATCAATGTTGAGAATTCTGGGAGATGTTTTAGGATCCTTGTCTGTGAGGTCTTTCATATTATTCCAGAATTTGTTCCTGTCACCCCAGGAGTTGGTCAGTGACTCCATGAAATATTTGCTTTTGGCATTCCGTATTGCTCAAGTATAGTTATTTCTTGCAGATTTGTATTTTTGCAGATCCACGTGCATGGATGGGGCTCAAGCACAGTGCCAGAGGTGGTCCCATTGTTTAAGCTGTGTTATGAGTTCAGAGGTGATCCATGGGTTGGGTCTGCCTTTGACCTTCATCTGTTTGAGTGGGACATATGTATCACAGGCTGCAGTATAGTGGTTGATGAAGAGTTCCAAGGCTTTGTCAGTGTCATTTAATGTGTCAATTATAGCCCAGTCCAGCCTGTTAAGATGGCATTTTAGCAGTTGGAGGTGCCCCCGTTTTAGTACCCTGGTGTGAATTACCTTGGGGGGGCCCTTGGTGAATTTGTTAGCCTAGGAGCGGATAACAGGTGAGTGGTCACTTACAGTGTCCGGGAGTACTGAGACCTTTGACATACATTCGGGGCAGTTAGTCAGTACCCAGTCTAGCAGGGTGTAGGTCCCAGTCCTATAGTTGCACCTGGTGGGGGTAGGGACAAGTTGTGTGAGGTGCTGTACTAAGATAGCATCTTTGTAGGTACAGGCCTCAGGTGAAAGCCAATTTATGTTAGAATCACGCAGAATTATAGTCTTAGAGTTATGGTGTATGCCCCTTAGATCATCTATGACGTTATTGAAGCCCCTAGTCTGATCCTTATGGGGTAGATATACTGAGGCAATAGTAAGATTCTTATTATGGGCTCTGAGGAGAACTTTGATGGCAAGGACCTGAGAGGAGGAGTCCGGGCTAGAGAAAGGAATGACATGACCCATGAAAGTATCCCTCAGATAGGTGGCACAACCCCCACCTCATTTTGCAGTTCTGTCCTGCCTGAAGATAGAATATTCAGGGATTGTGACCACAGTGTCAGGTATCTTAGGGTTTAGCCATGTTTCAGTCACAGAGAGGATGCCTGGGTTGTGATGCTGAACCCATGTTTGGAGGTTATCAAGTTTGCTTAGGAGGCTACAAACATTAATTGATGCTAGTATGCTGGACTCCTCCCTCCTATTGGAGGGGGTGCGGTTTGCCCTGCTGGCCCTGGGGGGGGGGTGTATATTACCAGAGATCAGAAGTAACATTAAAAGAATTCTCAGGAGAGAGGTTTTAAGCATTTTGTAGATGTGTTTGTTTGTTATGCGCTTGCTCCTCTTGGCGCTACAGTAATGTTAGGATCCAGTGTAAGCAATTTGTTCTTTAAGACTGCCTCATCTAGTTTAATTGGCCTAGATAAATATCTTTCATCCTTAACCTGCTCAATATTAATTTCTTTGTCATTAAATACAGAGGTAAAATACCTATTCTGTAATTCTGCCATATGTTTGTCCACCTAGGAACAAATGGTCTGGCTGGGAGAGAGATCAGAGCAGTGCAGGAAGAGTTTGTGAAGTTGGGGAGGGGCCTTAGTCAAGTAGCACGCACGGTAACCTTCTCAGAGGTGTTGCCTCTCTATGGCATGGGTGAGGCTAGGGTGCTCCACACCATGGGATTCAATCAGTGGTTGAAAAACTGATGCAGAGCTCAGGGGTTTGGCTTCACTGGAGACTGGGTGACCACCTGGAGTGATGCAGGCCTATACTGACATGATGGTTTGCATCTGTCCAGGAGGGGAACCATGATCCTAGGTTATAGGTTTAAATGCTTCATTGGCAAACATCTAAACTAGCCAAGGGGGGAGGCAATGGAAAGGAGTAGGGAAATCCTAGCGCCCCCCAAAAAATCAGGGTAGTTAGTGAGGTAAACACCAAGATAGAGATATCGATAGGGAGAAGAGCAGGGGTAAATGGAGAAAATGACAAAGGCAGTAAGGACAGGGATGGAGCAAAAAGGGGTAAGGCCATCAAGAAATGGAGGGTAATGAGTACCAATGCCTGTAGTCTGGGCAACAAGCTCCCTGAATTTGTGGCCTCGATGGAAGAGGAATGCCTAGATATTGCGGCAGTCACAGAAACATGGTGTACAGAGAACCATGACTGGGATGTTAACATACCAGAGTACGCAACCTACAGGAGAGACAGAGATGGTAGAAGAGGGGGAGGAGTAGCTCTCTATATAAGGGAAGGGATAAACGCAATGGAACAAAAGAGTAAACAGGGAGGAGAGCAGGCACTGTGGGTCACCTTACAGACTGGAAATGGCACCACAATCCGCACAGGGGTTGTATACAGAACCCCATCTCAGGGGGAAGGAATGGACAAGGATATGATAGAAGGCATCCTTAGGATGGTAGAGAAAGGGGAGATATTGTTGATGGAGTACCTGAATATGCCAGATGTTAACTGGAGCACCTCTGCTGTAGCCACATCCAAGAGCAGGGCTATTCTTGATGCTCTACAGGTGGCATGCCTCAGACAGCTAATGTTGGAACCCACTCGGGAGGGAGCAGTCTTAGACCTCATACTCTCAAATGGGGACAGTGAGAGAATCTCAGATCTAGAAGTGGGTCGCCATCTTGGAACAAGTGACCAACAAACAGTGTGGTTCACGATAAATTCAGATGCAGAGTCAAGCCATACAAAAGTGAGGGTACTGGACTACAGGAGGGATGAATTTGTCAAAATGGGAGAGTGCCTTTGAAAAGCACCAGCAAACAGGCAAGAAGGAGGGGTAGAGCTACAGTGGGGAAACATCAAAACTGCCATCACAGAGGCAACAAGCCTTTGTGTGAAGCAAATAAACAAATCAAAACAAAAGAAAAAGCCATTATGGTTCTCAAACGAGGTGGCGGGGAAGGTTAGGGAGAAAAAGATAGCATTTAGGAAGTATAAGGAAACACAGAAGGAGCAGGACAGAGAACTGTACCAGTTAAGGCAGAAGGAAGCAGGGAAAGCAGTCAGAATAGCAAAGGCCCAAACTGAGGAAGAGATAGCCAACTCGGTTAAGAAGGGGGATAAAACCTTTTATAGGTACATTAGGGAGCACAAAAAGACAAAGTGAGG
Source organism: Neoceratodus forsteri (assembly GCA_016271365.2). Classification (NCBI taxonomy): domain Eukaryota; kingdom Metazoa; phylum Chordata; order Ceratodontiformes; family Ceratodontidae; genus Neoceratodus; species Neoceratodus forsteri. The sequence continues at coordinate 587,393,206 of CM028133.1, read as the reverse complement.
GATAGTGAGGCTGATTAGGATGGATGATAGGTGGGCAGAGAGGGACAGTGAAAAAGCAGAGATACTGAATGAATGCTTCTGCTCAGTATTCACAAAAGAGGAGGAAGGGGAGGTAGCTAATCCAATTAACAGAAGCACTCTGAATTGGGGAGCCAATCCCAGTCCTTTCACAGAAGAAAGGGTTCTGAAAGAACTCCTAAAACTGAAGGTGGACAAAGCAATGGGGCCTGACGGGATTCACCCCAGAATTCTAAAAGACTTAAGGGGAGAACTAGTGACACCAATGACTATTCTTTTTAACAAATCATGTGAGGATGGTGTGGTACCTGAGGACTGGAGAAGGGTGGATGTGATCCCCATTCACAAAAGTGGGAGCAAGACAGAGGCAGGAAATTACAGACCTGTCAGTTTGACCTCTGAGGTAGGGAAAATGATGAAATCACTTCTGAAGGAAAGAACTGTTGAGTACCTAGAGGCCAGTGGGCACAGGACCCAAGGCAGCATGGATTCACAGCGGGAAGGTTATGTCAGACAAATCTAATTGATTTCTTTGACTGGGTGATCAAAGCAATAGACCAGGGAGGGGCTGTGGACATGGCCTACCTAGACTTTAGCAAGGCATTTGACACAGCCCTACACAAAAGATTAATAAACAAATTAGCCAGCCTGGGAGTGGGTCCCAGGGTGGTAGCCTAGGTAAAACACTGGCTGGACAACAGGACACAGAAGGTAATAGTAAACGAAATCCACTCTGAAGAAAGGGGGATTACTAGTCGGGTACTGCAGGGTTCAGTACTGGGTTCAGTCCTTTTTAATGTCTTTGTAAGTGACATTGCAGAGGGACTGGAAGGAAAAGTATGCCTCTTTGCAGATGACACAAAGATCTGCAACAGGTTGATACACAAGGGGGCATGGAAAGGATGAGAAGGGACTTGGGAAGGTTGGAGGAATGGTCAGAAGTATGGCAGCTTGGATTCAGCGCAAAGAAGTGCAAAATAATACACCTGGGAAACAAAAACCCAGGGGAAGAGTACACAGTGGGGGGTGGGTAGTAACAACAACAAAAATGGAAAGGGACCTGGCGGTAATCATATCAGATGACCTTAAGTTTGGCAAGCAATGTGAGAAAGCAGTAGGGAGGGCTGGGAGGATACTGGGATGCATAGGGAGAGGCATCACCTGCAGAAAACAGGAAGTTGTTATCCCTCTGTACAGATAGTTGGTGAGACCCCATCTGGAATACTGCATCTAGTTCTGGAGACCCCATCTCCACAAGGACATAGACAGGATGGAGGCAGTCCAGAGGAGGGCAACTAAAATGGTGCAGGGTCTGCAAGAGAAGCCATACAAGGAGAGACTAAAGAAGCTTAATATGTATACCCTTGAGGAAAGGAGGGAGAGGGAGGACATGATAGAAACTTTTAAGTACAGTAAACGCCCAATTTTACAAACTCTGATTTACCGAATCTCTGGTTAATCCGAATTTGTTTTATGTCCCCCGCTGTTAGTTGTGTGTTAATTGACGCAATTGCCACTTTACCAGCTTAAGTGGCCACACAGTTAAGTGTTCAGTGTTGTTTATCGGTGAAACTTGTGAAACCCATTTAACTCCCATTTGACATTATTATGAGTTAATTGTAGGTGCTAGATAAGCACCTTAACTTGCAAAGCAGTAACACATCTCATTGTTTGCAGTCTTTCAACAATGGCAAAACAGCGATCGGCATCTCTCAAAAGCTTCATATCTTGCAATGCTTGGAGAGTGGGGAGAAAGCCGTGGATATTGCCCAAAAGTTTGGCATAGGCAACTCCACAGTCTGTGATATCAAGAAAGCTAAGGGGAAGATCAGAGGCTTTGCTGCAGCACTCGACTCAAATGACTCCCCAAAGCAGCGCAAAACTATGAAGGGCTGCAGAGATGACCAACTTGATCGGGCACTCTACCTCTGGTTCATGCAGAACCGTACCAGAGGAACTTCTGTCTCGGGGCCCATATTAAGACAGAAGGCTCTTCAATTTCATTGCAGCCTGAATGGGGAGGACGACTGCTTCAATGCCAGCGAGGGCTGGCTAAATCGCTTTAAGCAGCGTCATGGCATCAGACAGTTGTCTGTTGCGGGTGAGCTCCTGTCTTCTGCCAATGAATCCATGGCTCTGTATAGAATTCGTATCACAACAATAATGAAAAATGAGGGATTGTCAGCGTCCCAGATTTACAATGCTGACGAGACGGTGATTTTTTGGAAGCTCCTGCCAGAAAATACATTGGCGGCCAGCAGTGAAAAGTTTGCCGGAGGCTTGAAAAGAAATAAGGACAGGCTGATGGTGCTAGGATGCACTAATGCACCTGAGAGTCACAAACTGAAACTTTTAGTGATAGGTAAATCACTCTAGCCAAGGTGTTTTAAACATACTAACCTCGAACAACTGCGTGTTATCTACCGTGCACAACCCAGTGCCTGGATACCAGCTTCAAGCTTTAAAAATTGTTTTTTTGAAGACTTTGTCCCAGCAGTACACACAGAACTAAGGTCTCTTTAACTCCCACCTAAGGCTATCCTGCTCCTGGACAATGCCAGAGCTCATCCTGATAGTCAGCCGATGAAAACAAGAGACTCTAGTATCCAGTGTGTGTTCCTACCAGCAAACACAACAGCTAAGTTACAACCAATGGACCAGGGAATTCTGGGTACACTAAAGCGTATCTACCATGACAAGCTTCTCTCTTCTAGGCTAGCTGAGGAGAACATTGAACTGCCACTTCAAGACCTGATAAAGAAAATCTCAGTCAAGGATGCATGTTACATCATGGGTGAGTCCTGGTCTGAGGTACGCTCGGAAACCACTGAGCACTGTTGGCAGAAATCGGCTGTTCTTACTGCACCCTCCACCCATGTTGACCCAACTGTGCCACAGCATGATGAAGCCACAACGATTGTCCAGGAATTGATTGCCCCATTAAACATACCTCAGTCAATGGTTGAGGACTGGATGGCATGCGACGATAATGATGAGGGCTACGGAGATCTCACTGATGAGGATATTGTATCCATAGCAATGCAAGAATTGGCACTCCAGGATGACATGAGCAATGACCCCAATGATGACGAGGATGACAGCGAGGAGGTCAAAGTTCTGACTGCAGCTGAAGCTGTAACCTTGTTCGATCAGTGTATTTCTTGGTTGGAGAGCCTGCCTGACATTGATTATCTCCACATGCTTTTATTGAGGCAATTTCACTTAAAGGCTGTAAAGAAAATGAACGAATCTAAAAGACAGCTAAGTATCACTGACTTTTTCCAAGTAGCTCACGTTACACTTTTGCTTTGAGCTCTTTTGACTGCCTCAATATTGAATTGCATTACTGAGTTGCTTACTGTATTTTGTTTTGTTTAATATTGCATTAAATAGAGTGTAAATCAATAATTTCTGTTTTGCAGTGCATAACTATTGTTTGCTGTGTCAGCCTTGGTATAACTAGTTACAACCGTCTGATTTCAATGCTACTCCCGATTTTATGAACACCCAATTTTATGAATGTTTCCGGTGTCCCCAACATGTTCGTAAAATTGGGAGTTTACTGTACCTCAGTGGAATCAACAAAGTCCAAGAGGGTAGTATCTTTCAGAAAAGGAGATATGCAAGAACAAGGGGACACAATTTGAAGATGGGGGGGGAAGGCTCAGGGGAAATGTGAGGAAGTATTTTTTTCACAGGGTAGTGGATGCATGGAACCACCTTCCTGAGGAGGTTGTGGGGTCTAAAACTGTGGGAGAATTAAAGAATGCATGGGACAGACATAAGGCAATTCTTGTGGGGGGTGGGAAGAAATAGGCTGTTGGTTAACTAGGATCTGCAGCTTAGCCAGTAGGTAGGGAAATGGGCAGACTAGGTGGACCAATTGGTCCTTATCTGCTGTCAAAGTCTATGTTTCTATGTTTGAGTTCTGTGACTAATATACCTTCTGAGTTGACTAATGGTCCCACCTTTGATGTATTACCTTTTTTGCTGTTTATATAACCATAAAAGGCCTTATAATTATCCTTAGTTTGCACTGCTAATTTCTTCTCGTATCCACTCTTAGCATTCTTTATTTCTATTTTCAGTTGCTTGAGGATATTTTTATAGCGACTCCATCCTCCCTGGTCGTTAGTATACTTATCTTAGCATATCTATATGCCTTATTTTTCTTTTTAATTAGCTTCCTAATCCTTTTATTAAACCATGCTGGAATTCTTCTATTTATATTATATTTCTTCTTCCTGGGTATAAAATGATTTATATGGGTATTTAGTTTACCACATAACAAGTCCTATATAGTTAGTAATGTTTTTTCTGAAAAATCTTGCTGCCAGTCCCACTGTGATAATTTGAGCCTCATACTGTCAAAATCTGCTCTCCTTAAATTTAACATCTCAATTGTCCCTCCATAAGTAAAACAGTGCTCTTGGATTTTAAATGAGACCATTTCATGATCACTATCACCTAATGGTGTAGTTGTTATACAATCATGTATTGTATTCCCCATATTACTGAGGACCAAGTTCAGAATATGGCCACCTCTAGTAGGGTCTACCACATATTGTGCCAATCCTATCTGATTGAAAGCTTCCAGATATTATACTTCTATTTGGTTGGAACCCTTGAAATTTGCCCAGTCGACCTCTCGCAAATTAAAGTCCCCCACTACTATGATTCTATCTGCTGGGTTCAAGTTCTCTATAAGTTCATATATAATAAATTGCCATCCAGATTAGTAGAGGGGGGCCTATTAAACTAGTCCCAAAATTATTTTTTGTTTCTCAGGGTTAATTTAAACCATAATTGCTCTGTGTTCTTAGTATCAATCTAATATTCTTCTAATGGTATACTATCAGCCACATAGATCGCCACACCTTCCCCTTTCTATGTTCTCTAGATTTGCTATAAAGTGTATAACCATCAATTTTCTTATCCCATGTATTCTTCTCCTCCCACCATGTTTCCATAATTGTACAAAGATGGATGGACTGGGTACTCAGAATATATTTCAATTCCTCAAATTTATTTACCATGCTTCTAGCATTGATTAGAAGACAGTTCCACCCTTCCAATACTTTATTTTCAGACAGTGCACTCTTCCCATTATATGGGGTATTGTAAGGTTCAGGTCCTTCCCTTTTCCCCCATTTACTAGTTTAAATGATGGAGTATGCCGTTGTTAAAACTCTGGGCAAGAGTTCTTGTGCCAAAACTATTCAAATGGAGTCCATCCCTCTTAAATAGCTGAGGATTTTTGAAGTTGTCCCAGTGATCAATAAATGCATAGCCCTCCATAGAGCACCATCTCCATGCCATCCATTTATTGCAACAATAGTTTTAACTTTATAACTCCTGGGACCATGTACAGGCAGAATACCTGAAATAATAACTTCTTCTCCACTCCCCTTAATGGTGGATGTAACCTCCTCAAAATCCTTGTAAATATCTGACAGATTTCTCTTTCCAACATTGTTAACTCCTGCACTGATTACAGCTATTGGTTTTGCTGAGGGCTGCATAAGTCCCTGCAGTAAGTTTTTGATGTCACTTATTCCTGCACCCGGGAGTGTGCTCACAGTAATGTTTTCTGTTCTACCCATACAAACTATGGAGTCCGTAGATCTTATAATTGAATCTGCCATGATGATGATGATGATATCCCTATTAACAGCGATTGCAGGCCCTTGTCTCTTATGCTCTCCCTGTGTTAAATTATGTTGCTGTGAAGGTGTGCCAATCATCACTTTATTCAATGTGCCTGCAGTAACAATATCCCTGCAATGACTTGCAACATCTATTCTGGGCTCAGTTATTAGTGTCTGATTATTGAACTCTGGCCCTCCTTTGTTATTGTTTTGGTCCCCTTCCTTATTTAGGAAGATATTTTCCTGTGGATCTTTGCTCCCTCCTTCTATGGTGGCTCCCATGGTTTCATTTCATGTATCATGTATAGATCCTTTATTTAAGTTTTGATCTAGTGTACTAAACCAGTTCTGCAGTGTAAGGTCATTATTAAATGATGCAACCCTCCTTCTTCTCTTATACACACTAATGCTTTTAAAATGTTTTAAGTGTCTTAAAACATTTTAAATCTGCTTAACACGGTTTGCAGACACACTTGTTATGAAGTTGAAACGTTTTTAAAAAACGTTCTTGAACCCAGCTGAAAACTAGTCTTGAGCACGTTTTTTAAAACGTTTCATACTAAGCACGTTTTTTTTGTGAAGTGTGTACACAAAGCATGTTGTAGCCTGGCAGCCAAAATCATCTAGTATCCCATAAATCCATACTGACCACGTTTGATGTAATGCAGAAGTGAAAGCGCGTTAAATTTGTGTGGTAGATAGCGATAGGTATCATGACCGATCAAGCCACAAGTTGGTCCAAGGATGTAACAGAAATACTCATTGATTACTGGTCAATGGAGTCAGTGCAACATGAACTAAATAGCTACCATCATAACAGTAACATTTATAAGCAAATCTCTGCTCATCTGATGGCCAGGGGTCATGACAGCTTGGCAAAACAGTGCAGGAAGAAAATCAAACAATTAAAAGTTAGGTATCATAAAGTGAAAGATTTGAATCGTAAGTCTGGTGCTGGTACAGTGACATGCCCATTTTTTGAGGAAATAGATCGAATCATGTGACGTCAACCCACCTCCGCACCCCCTCTGTCATAATACAGAGTGGTGAAGCGGAGGAAGAAGATCTTGACACCAATAATGAAGACGTTACATATGAGGTGCTGTATAATGATGGTAAGCATCATAGCATCAGTTTTTTTTTTGTAATTATCTTACTTGCCCCTCCATTTATGAATTACAGATGTTCAGGCCCATGGATTACTGGTTCTCATTCCATGTACATCCTTTCCTTGATTTGGCATTACTTTCTTCTATTTAATTTGCTTGTCTTGATTAAGTCGAAATTTTACTTTCCCTTGCTCTGGGTATTTCATGTTATTAGCTGTGTGCAGAAATTACAAATATTTATCGAAGTTTTCAGCTTATTTTATAAGTGCATGTTGCTACATGCATTATAAAATAAGCTGGGGGGGGGGGGCTCTGTGAATACTTGTTATTTCTGCACACAGCCAATAAATGCCATGAAATACCGGGGCAGGGGAAAGTAAAGATCACCCTGTCATTTTCTGACATCGATCAAGACAAGCAGGTTAAAGATGGATAGGGGTGTGCCAAATGCTTGAATATGGATATGAACAGTCCAGTGCTTTTTAACTGACCCTGTAAACATTCCAGGTCCTCTCGCAACATATTATTTTCTCATGTGGTGCAATCAGTGCTCAGTCCTCAATTCCGGGGGCATTTTCCAGACCATATCCTAGCCCATTCCTCTGTTACCATCACCGAATAGCCTCTGTGCACCAAAGCAGCTGTCAGTATGCCACTGGACATAGGCTACGGGAATCCAACACACTGTGTCACACCAAGGAGAAAAATGCAATGGAGCTATTTAAAGAGACATTGCAATGGTAAAAAGAAATGTAAAGCAAGATACTTTGCCAACTTTTTTTTTTAATTCATGCAGCAGTTTGTCAAGCAATTTTAAATGCAAATCCATTTTAAAACTGCAAGAATAAATCCCAGGGTGCTACCTTCATTGAGATACAGACCCTCATCTGTGTTGTGCTGAGAAGCATTCGGCCTGTATCCATGTGCCTTAACATGTGTACTTATATTGCACAATAAATGCACACCCAGCAGTGTGTTAATTTCCCCTCTAACTGTCTGGCTTTCTTTGAATGAACATGTAACCCTGTTGTTTTAGGGTTGCTGCATATGTCTGCCATGTGCATTGAAGGTTCCACATACAAATCCAATATGCATGCTCTGCTTATAATATCCCCTGTGCAAGCAGACAACTCCAAACCAAGCTTGCAATGGGGAAAGAAGCAAGTAAGCATTGTTAAAATAGTTTACTCATGCACGTATGCTTTTCACCTTTATACTGCATTCAGTGATAATAATAATAAGCATGAAACCTAAAAAAAATAAAAAAACATAGCTTAATGCAAACTGTGAGCAGCATCATCTATGTGTTATGTACCAAGGCAATTTTGGGTCTAACGTTTGTGATGCAGAATTGCCTTGCTTTCACATGCAGCACTTAGTGGGAGGCACAATGGCAGTAAACAAATGCTACTTTTGTTTTATTAGCACTGCACTACTACCTGCCTGCTAAGTTATGACAAAGTATTTCTTCATGAATATGCACATCCAAAATAGTGAGCTACATGTAGTAAAAGGTCTGGTTAAAAGGTCAGGTTACGCATCTTTCTGTGGAGGTTGTCACAATCCCCCCATCACACACACGCACACAGACACACACACACAGACACACACACACACACACACACACATTTGGTGTCTCATTTGCCATATTTTACTGCCCGCCTCTGGACATTGCCATCTCATTTTGTGCCATTACCATAGGGAAACAAATAAATAAAAAAATAAAAAAACATGAAACAATCCATAAGATTACACTGGAGGATCCTAATTATTACATCATGGCCGGGATATACAGAGAAGTTGCACCATGCGCAATAGGGATGCACCTGTGCAAGAGCAGAAATGTGCTGCGATATTCAGCAGCAGCAGATGCACAGCTCAAAATCCAATGTGCCATAGCACAATGGTAATGAATGCATGTGCAAGTGCAGGGGCATAACCAGGAATATGTGGTGCAGTGTGATAAACAACAGCAGGCGACGTGCGCAATAGTGGAGCAAGTGAAAGTTGCGCGATAGCAGACATGAGCAAATATAAAAGGGAGCAAGTGAGAGGAGGATGATTGTGCTAGAGAGGAGCCATAGTGGGGGAGAGTGGAGACAGAGCGGCAGGGAGCCAGGGCAGGATACAGGCAGTCAGGGGTGGCCATGAGGTGGACGGGGGACACTGGAAGCATATGTGTGTGTGTGTGTGTGTGTGTGCCTGTGCATGACACAGAGGAAGGAGAGCAGTGGGGCAGAGGCAGGGCACACAGTGGTGTAGTGCCAGGGGTACACACAGTGCAGAGGCAGGACCAGCAGCACACAGCCGGGGGGACCAAGCAGGCAGCTGCCTGGAGGGGTACACCAACCCAGGACATGGCCAGTGCCACTTTCCAGATGGAGGAGGTAATGAGGGGTGTGAGAAGGCAGGCTGCAGGGAGGCATGGCTGTGGAAGGGCCCATTGGTGGTATGCCCAGGACAGGCTGTACCGTGCCCACTTCAGCTTCGAGCTGTACAGTGACATTGAGATCGTGGGCTGGTACTGCCTGAACCGGGCCATTCTGAGGTGGCTCTGTGAGCTGTGTGGTGAGGAGATGCAGGCACCCACAAGATGCAGCCATGCTCTGTCCGTGGAGACAAAGATCACAGCCGTCATGTGCCTGCTCACCACAGGCACCTTCTGGAGACGAACAGGGGACACAACAGGCATAACCCAGTCGGCCACATCATACCTACTCACACAATTCCTCAGAGCACTGCTGCCACATGCTGCAGAGTACATCCATTTCCCCAGCACACAGGCGGAGTGCACAGCAAACATGCAGGAGTTCCACAGGGTAGCATGGTTGCCTGGTGTGCTCAGGGCCATCCACTGCACCCATGGTGGCATCCGCATGCCACCTGGCCTGGAAGGGGCAGCATATATAAACTGCAAGGGATACCAGAGTGTCAACTGCCAGGTGGTGTGTGATGCCAAGGGGTGCATAATCAATGTCTGTGCCACGCACCCTGGTGGAGCACACGATGCCTTCATCTGGCACCAGTTTGCACTGTGCCATAGGTTCGAGAGTGGGGACATCCCCTCTTGCCATCTGGTAGGTGAGTATGCAGTGCACGCCAGACACTGGGAGCAGCAGGGGGGTGTGTAGGGCAAGGGCAGGGGTGCCATGGGGTGCAGCCTGGAAGGCAACGGGCACAGTGTCACAGACCACCATGCCAACGATACCTCTCTACACACAGGTGACAGTGGGTACCTGCTCCAGCCCTGGCTGCTCACACCATACCGGTGCCCCTGGACTCCAGCTCAGCAAGAGTACAATGAGGCACACACCACCACACGGAACATCATCGAGCGTGTGTTCGGGGTGCTGAAGGCTCGGTTCCGTTGCCTGGACAGGTCTGGCGGTGCCCTACAGTACAGCCCCTCATGTGCCTGTGGGCTATTCCTGGCCTGCTGTATCCTGCACAACATGGCCCCCGACTGTGGGATAGCCGTTGAGGTCAAAGAGGGAGACAGCGGTGGGGACGTTGAGGACACCGGTCCAGCTGGTGTAGGACAGCCACCCCTTGGGTGAAGGGATCCCCGGCTGGACCGGATAGCCCAGCAGCACTGGAAAACCATCACACAGGAGCACTATGGACCACACAGGTAGGTGAACAGGGCCATGAGCGAGCACCAGGGGCAGCAGCACAGCTGACAGACAGGCAGGGGCAAACACCAAGGTAGGTTCAGCGGCAGGAGTGCGGGAATGGGCGGGGGCCTGCACACAAAGGCAGAACACAGCAGGGCTGCACACAGCATGCACACACAGGCACACACACCCCATCCCTTGCCCACAGGGCCACATGCACACCCACCCCCATACGCCCCCTACACACCCACACAGGGCCCAACAGAACCACACCCAGTGGCAGGCACTGTGCGTGTCTCAGACGCTGAGCACTGTTGCACAGTGGCAGACAGTGCTATGCTGGCATCATCATGCACATGCCACAGTGGCCAGCAGCTGGGCAGGTGTGCACAGGGCCCATGTGAGTGCAGCACAGGGTTCCACACCCATGCGTCACACATGGAACACCACAGTGCACACTGGGCAGCGGCAGACAGCGGTCATGGAGGGGGAAGGGTCAGTCATGGTGCACAGTAGCACAGCCACCATCGACATGTGGGTGCCCCCTCTGAGACCTGCCAGCTGTAACAGGCTGATCAGTGGCCTCATGGGGTGGCACTGATGGTCCTCCAGGGGTGACGCTGCGTGAACACGACCGTGTCCATGCAGGTGTCTGCAGGCCACCAAACATGCCCACACCAGGCATGCTTGGTATGCCCATAGCCGATCCTGGCATCGACATGGCAGGGGTCGCCCGACGCCGAGACCGAGGGGTGGACATTGCACTCCGCGGGGTGTGCAGCGGCTGGGCACACAGCCGGTCGGCCAGTGTTGCCACGACAGTCGCCATTGCAGTGGCATGCCTATCGATGGCTACAGTCACATCCTCCCACGGTTGAGCTAACTCTGCCAGGAGCAGGGCATGATCCCTGCTGTGCCACTCCTCTGCCTGGTGCAGCTCTGCACGGAGTGCATCCACTGCTACCACAAGCCATACCTGACGATCCACAGAGGACTGGAGCAGACGGCTGTGGGCATCCAAGGGGTCATCTGCATGGCCATCATGCTGACCCCCATGTGGTTCCTGACCCTGCGGCACAGCGTCCACCACAGTGGGCGCCACATGGCAGTGCCTTTCTGGGGTACATCCTCATGTGGTGCACTGTTGACACCCCCTGCCCCATCCCCCCATCAACACTGTCCAGCTGCTGCCACCACCGCCCCTTCGGCTGCTGAGCACTGGGCACCACCAGCATGGCTGCATCGGCACCACCAACACCACTGCCACTCCTGTACGCCAGTGCTGCCCCACTGGATGCTGCAGACATGACAGGAACAATGGCTGGTGGGCAGGTAACCATGCCAGCACTGCCTACACTGCCACCTAGGCAGATGCCAGTCCTGGGGTCCCCCTGTGACCCACCAACATCACTGTCCAGGACATGTGTCACATCATCATCGGTACTGCAGTCAGCCCCGATCTATGTCTCAACACACAGGACAATGTGCCTGGAGTCCTGCTGGAACACAGCCAGGGCCTCATCTGCACCCGCACCACAGGCATAAGTCTGGACGGCTGTGCAGGGCTGCAGGTGGTCAGTCCCTTGGACACCAGTGGAGGTGGATGGGCACTCCAGCAGTTCCAGGGCTGCCCCCTCAGTGGACACACCCACCACCACTGCCCCATGCAGATGCTCAGGAGCAGTAAAGGAACACAGTACCATTAGTGGTGCCGCCTGACCCCTGGATCCCACCCCCCCAACATCCTCACACAGCCTGCACCAGTCATACCATGTAGTGATGGGCTGCTGCCCATCTGGAAGCCTCCACCAGGCACACTCTCAATGGCACAATGCCACATGCTGCCAGCCACCTGCTCCTCCTGTGGCATCAGGCATGGCATGTCCTGCTGGCCCACACCGGTGGCGGCATGTGCCGCCCAGATTGCAGCCACCTTGTCCTTTATCCTCCTCCTGTCCATGCCAACTTTCTTTTTGCACTCCTGGATGGAACACTGGTGGCTGCCCTGCTAGTTGACCGCACATGCCACCTCACCCCATGTCGCCACTCGGGCCTGAGGTGTGCCTCTCTGTCCACTGAGGAGTGGTTCCCGGTCAAGGTAGGCCTTGAACAGGGCATCTGATTCTGCCCTGGTGAAGTTGGACTTCCACTTCTGCACCCTCCCCTGCACCTCATCCTCCTCACATTCGGGCATGCTTGTATCTGTGGAGATGGACAGGTGTTACCATGGACTGTTCAGTCCCAAACTGCCCTCCCAGACCACTGTCCCAATGTCCCCACAGCATGGCACGTACCTCCCAAGGCTGCAATACCAATCCATGGCCTGTGCAATCCCATGGCTCCTTTATAGCACATCGCATGCAAATGAGGGTATGCGCAACTGTAATGGGATGCAAATGCATCGGATGCACTGTGGAATGGCTCATGAGCTGCTTTGCATAACCTAGCTGAATATCACGCGGATGCACCATGCACAATGGAATTGAGCATGCTCAAGTCGTGGTGCACCACTGTGACGTGAGCAATCGAACCCACACCACGCATGCATGTGGTGCTGACACGTACGCTAGCAGTGCAGCATATGTACATTGTGTGGGAGGCAGTAGAGCACACAGCCACTACTGTGCCTGTGGTGCTCATGCGCTGTACGTCCTATGGGGCACATGTGCCATAGCACGGTTGGCACAGTGCCATCATGCCCATATTGTGCCACTGCGCCGTGGGTGCCAAACGCCTCTGCACAATAGGCCAATGCATAGCGTCACACACATGCTCCCTACCGCGCACCATACAGGGGCTTTCCAATAGCACAGTGGGGCTCCGTGCATGGCCTGACCCTTGCCCCTACTGCTGCCCTTTGCCCTCTAGGCACCATGAGGCTGTATGGCTGCCCACCTATTGCGCAGTCCAGTGCCAGCTCAATTGTGAATGACAGCGCAGCAGCATGCTGCCTTAGCGCGTGGGACACGTGCGCTATCAGGCACCATTTTGCACTGTGAACAACAGGGAATATGCCATGCACCAGAGCCCCCATGTGGAGTGACATTGAGCTGGCCAACCTGGTGGCTCTTGTAGAGCCCCATGCAAGTGCCCTGTTTGGGCAGGTGCCCCTCCAGATGCCTCACACCGTGGTGTGGCAGGAGGTAGCAGACAGACTAGAGGAGGCCACTGGGAGCCTGCATTCAGGGGAGCAGTGTTGCCACCACTACGGTGACCTCCAGCGGCATGACCCTGCCCACCTGAGGCACTTGCAGGCACGTGTCCGGCAGGGAGCTGTGCTACAACCAGATAGGTGCTCCTTGACCTTCACTAATCATCACCGACTGTCCTCGGGGCACAGGGGTCAGCAGGCCAGGCCACTGGGGGGGACCAGCACCTGTGTTGTCGGGTGCAGGGGTGCACCATGTCCATCCTATGCCACCGCAACCCAGACATCCTGTGCGGGATGTCACACTGGTTGGGGGCCCTCTGATTCAGATGTGTACTGATGTGCTTCTCTCCATGTTTCCCCCCAGGACCGGAGGACCGCCGTAGGGCCTGGATGGCCAAGGAACAATGGGGTTATGTCCATGCCAGGGAGAGGGCATGCAGGCAAGCCACAGTGGTGGTTCTGCGGGTCAGCAGCACCCTGCTGACCAGGATGCAGGTGAATACTGTGTTTTCCTATATACCTGTGCAGGGTGGGTTGCAGGGGTGGTGGTGTGGCATGGCCCCTCTGCACATGGCCCCTACAGCTGTGCTCTTCCCACGGTGTCCTCTGCACCATCCTGTGGGACTGCACATGTGGGTGGGTGTCGCAGGTGGGCTGTGGATGCACTCAGTGCCTGTCTGTGCCACTGCCTTCAAACTGCATAGCCATGATGCTGGATGGCCAGGATGGTGCTGTGTGGTGCATGGGCAGTGATGGTGTGCAGTGGTCTGCATGGCTGTGGTTGCCTGAGTAGGTGGCTCATGTGGGCACACTCACTGTGGGTGGTTGCATGCCATCCCAGGGTCACCGGTCACTGATGCACGCCATGCACACTGGATGGGTTGCGTTAGTCTGGCCAGTCACTCATACTTAGTTTCCGCTCCCTTGTCCTAGGTGGCTGACATTGGGAGGTCATCGAGTGAACCCTCAGGGAGATCCTGCAGGTCACCTGGGTGACACATGAGTTGCTCAAGCAACTGGACAGGGGGGACTGGTGGAGGCAACATAGGCACCACGGGGCAGCAGAAGAGGATCGGGACTGCCAGTAGGGCCTGCTGCAAGTGGAGACACTCACTCCCTCCCTCCCTGGACTGTACTCCACCCCCCCATGTCCCCCACTTTTGCCTTTCCCATTGTCCCCTGCCCCTTTTCCCTCTCCTCCTTGTAATGTCCTCACCCTTCCCCTCCTCTGTTGTACATACTTGTAAATAATTATTGTTGTTGTTGTTATATTTATTACATACATTTATATTTATGTCTGTGTCTGTCTCTGATTTGCAGCGGGTGCATGGAGCCTTGCTGCAGTGGTGTGCATGGCTACTGTGGGGTGGGGCTGGATTGGGCGTGAGTGTGCCTGTCGGTGCTCCTCCACTGGTGTGGGTGGGGGCCATGGGCTGTGTCTAGGAGCATGTGTGGTGTGCCCTGTGCACTGTTCACCTGTGTGCAGCAGGCTGTGGTGTATGTGCAGTTTCCCAGCTGCCCCTGTCAGTGTGGGCTTTACCTGTGTGGCTGTGGCCATTGCTGCTACACCACCTCCATGTGTGACTGTGGTATGTATGGTCATGTGGCCCCTGCCACCGCATGCACATCTGCTGGCGTGCCTTCAGGGGCAGGCCTTACCTGTCACCTTGCAAGCACAGCACCCTTGCAGCTGGCACTCTGACGCCTGGACTATCGCACATCTGTCCCTGTTTCCACTGTGGGAGGTGCCATTGGTTGCTCCCTCCATGCAGTCCATGGTGACTGGGTGGTGCCTGTGGGCTGGTGGCTGTCACATGGGGTCCTGCTGCATGTGGGTGGTGGCCTGTTCACAGGCCCATGCACCTGCCATCAGGGTGGCCAGGCTCATGGGGCGACCACCACATGACAGGCTCACCAGTTACCTGGTGGTGAGCAGACCGCAGGTTACATGGTATCATGGGGTTCACAATGGCAGAGCCTGTCGCACTGCTTTGTGTGGCTGTTTGCAGGAGTACCCATGAGACTGGGATGGGGGAGGGCATTGTGTGTGCCCTGTGTTGCCTCCTGTGTGGCATATGCCTCTATGCACCACGGGAAGGGGCTGTGTTGCCTGGTGGGGTCGGTGCTGTGGTGGGCTGGGTGCATGGGTGGCGGACCTTGCTCTGGTCCTGTGTTCGGAGTGCCTACCTGCTTGTCATGGTGTCCAGGGCAGCCCTTGTCACATGCAGGGTCCCTCGGGTACTGGTGCCAGGTCACCCACCTTGCTGTGCCTCCATGGGGGCCATGCTGGAGGGCCTTGTGTGGGTTGTAGTAGTGTTGGTGGACGGTTTCACCACCTGCATTGGGTGGTCACGGTGGGGTTGGGGTACATGTGCATTGTGCTCCGAGGCAACTGGATGCCTCGGCATGGTAGTGGTGGACTGCTTTCAGTGCCATGCACTGTTTTGTCATGCTTCTGGGCTAGGTGTTTCAGGTGCTCTGTACTGCGGGGGAGGCATTGGGATGGTGCCGTGGCATAGATGGGGCATGGCCATCATTGTGTCCTGGTCCCTGTTGGCCGGTGGATGGTGCAGGGGCACCATGCCCAGCGGGTGGGGACTACTGGGTCACATCTGCTGGTGGTTCAGCACTGGGGTTCAAGGTTCAGTGGTCCATCTTGCCCCCATCTGGTTGTGCTGCTCATGGGGGCCTTGCCCTAGTTGGGTGGGGGGGATGGTCTGTCTGTCTGTCCTGGTGCATGCTCCTCAGCACATGGTGCATCCATGGCTGCTGCTCAGCTGATTCCTGTCTTTGTCCATGCGCATCCCTAGGGGTGCTATTGTGCATCGACCCTGCTCCATGGCGCATCCCTCATTGCGCTATAGCGCATCAGGAGCGATATTCAGCCATGGTGCGCAGGTGCACCTTGTCCTGTGCATGGTTTGAATATCAAGCCCATTGCATCATGGCGCACTGGACATGCGCCTGCTCCCTCTTTTGCTCATCTTTCTGTCACAGTCTGAATGTCCTGGTCCATGAATTTAAATCCATTGTTACAGGTTATAGTGATACTGTTGGGGGTGGGATTGGGGTGAGTACTGCATTTTGCTGTGTATGAAACTGGACATCTGCAGCTTAAGGATACTTGAAGTAGAAATGCATATCAACAATGTTTACTATGGTTAAATGGTTACAGGCTGATAACCATATTTTTTGTGCCCAATGTCAGTGACATGCTCTTTTAATTGCTTTCACAAAATAACAGTGCATATAACTATTTTCTGGAAAAGTGCCATCATGCTTCCTTATATGTAGCAGTGAAAAACCCATATAATTAATGGCAGTGTGACATATATGTAAGAATGTTGTTACTGTTACAGACAAGGACAATGAAATGTCAAATACAAATGCCACCATTGAACATCAGCCACATGACTCTACTTTAGAATCAACAGATGATCATTTACATGAAGAGGAGCCAGGACCTTCTAGTGTTATTAATTCTCATGCAGATACTTGACATGCACAGAAACTAAGTGGATCCGAACCCCTGACTAACCAAAGAAAGAAAAAGAAAATGTCAAGGATTCAAGAAATCATTGACTGTGCTTTTGAACCTACCAGAAACTTCTTGTGGAGCAGTATGACAAGATGCTGAAGTTGGAGTGTGAACGAGCTGCCGCAGATAGGGAAATGGAAGAAAGAATGCATAAACATGAAGCAGATCAAACTGCTTCATTTTTAACAACCTTGCTTCAAATTATGGGTCCACAATGCAATAATCAACGGTCAGTTCCATCAGTTTCTAATGCAATGACAGGAGCACAATATAGTTTGTCTACTCAACCTCAGCAGCAAAACGTCCAGCATCAGCCGACACTTCTTGCAATGCAGCATCAACCAAATTACCAGCCTAAATCTTCCAATCCAAGCCAATACAGCGGGCATAGGATGTCTGGGCAAGCAAGAAGCTTGACTGAGGAGCTTTTTTCTGAAGCAATGACTTGGACCGAGTTGTAGAAATAACTTCTAACTGTGACTTACTATTTGTAGTATTTCAAATTGATTGTTTATCAGTAATGTTAGATATATAGTTCTGTTATGTGTGTAGTTAATTCTCAGATACTACCATAATACTGTATTGAAGTGAATGTAATAAAAAGAATGCAATAAACAATTATAAATGTTATCGAACGGCTTCTAAATAAATCAAAAATAGACAATTGCAAACTCCCAGTAAAGCTATATTGGTGATACAAAAAAAGTTATTTTTATATATCAACTGTAAAGTTAGTTTAAAGTACTTGAAGTTGAACGTTTTGATTACTAACAGAATTGCAAATTGTAATGTGATTAATTTTAAAACGTACTTACAAATGCTCTGACATTACAAACATTTTAATACCATAAGAGGTATGCGTATTTACTTAAAACTGATATTTGTCTTGCAGCTAAAAACTGTTACTTATATAAAAAAAGTTACTAACAGAATAAGTTTTTGAAAAGTGAGGTCACATAATAAAGAGATGTTGTTATGTACTGTCCATGTGTATCACTTGTTATTCCCATATGCATGTGATGTGATGTGGGGCGCAGTCATGTTCTTTATATTACATGCATACTATGTTTTACTGGTACTAATTAATATATGGAACCTAACATTTAATATGCAGTGTACTGATCTAATACACATTTATTCAAAGCACACATCCCACACATGACACTCTGGCTACAAATTAGCATTGTATAAATTAAGTTTTGCAAAATTTAATGATCCCCA
Organism: Neoceratodus forsteri; assembly: GCA_016271365.2. NCBI lineage: Eukaryota > Metazoa > Chordata > Ceratodontiformes > Ceratodontidae > Neoceratodus > Neoceratodus forsteri. Next base: position 587,374,907 of record CM028133.1, on the reverse strand, counting down.
CACTGTCACTGCTTTCATATAAACAGAACAGATTGACAACGAATATTGGCAGTACGTATGGTAAGCAACTTAGTGAAATTGATCATTTTCAATGGCAAACTGCTGAGCAAGTGCATCTCATATTGCCATGGCTTGCCTTGTTTGTGCAGCTGCAGTCATGTCATCAGTGTGAGGCCATTCTAGATCCAACTGCTGTGTGCTTTCCTGCTCCTCAAACTCCACCCGTCAAACTGAACTGTTCACCCTTTCTCTCACATATATTATGACGAATACAGCAAGCCGATGTTATAGTAGGTATGTTATCAATGTGAAAGTCGCTGCATTTCAGAAGACAATGCTATCTCCTCTTTAATCTTCCAAATGCACATTCGACATCCATGCGAGCCTTACTCAGCCTGTAATTAAAGTGTCTTTTTACTGCATCCTCATAATCAGAGTATGGCTTCATCAGCCACGGTAACAGTGGGTAAGCTGGGTCACCAATAATCACCACAGGCACCTGAACATTTTGGATTACACATTGTATTGGAGGGAATAGAGTTCCAGTCTAACCCTTATCAAACAATGCACTATTTTTAAAAATTTATGCATCATGCACCTTTCCAGGCCACCCAACATTTATATTGATAAATTGAGATCTGTGATTAACTAATGCCTGCAGGACGATTGCATAGAAACATTTGCGATTATAATACTCAGTTGCATTAAATGGAGGACAGATAATAGGAAAATGTGTTGCACCCATTGCCCCACCTCAGTTAGGGAACCCCCAGTCCTGCTGAAAACCAGAGACCACATCGTCAACATTTTGTATAGATATGGCTTGTGGCATGAGGACCTTAACTAATGCTGTGCACACCTCCAGCAAAATCTGACACACAGTTGATCTACCAACTCCAAATAGATGCCCAATGGTACAGTACTCTATGTTGGTGGCCAATCACCACAAGACAATTGCCATCCTCTTTTCCACCATAATTGCTTGCTGTAGTCTTGTGTCCTGCCATTTTATTTGTGGTCCAACTTCGGTACAAATCCAATTGAAAGTATCCTTCGACATTCTAAAATTTGCTACCCATTGTTCCTGGCTCCATGTCATCATAACTATCTCCTCCCACCATCTGTCATTACGATCCACGATCCAAATTGAACGATTCACTGTACCAGCCATGTAGTAGCAGATCAGGAGATTCTGTAGGTAGTACAGAGTTTGAAGCAATGTGAGTGTGAGTTGGGAAATAGTTCTTTGTCTGTTCATCCTAATTTTACGTATCACGTTTAATTTTTGTCTAAACATCCCTTGACATAAAAGAAAGTGAAATGATGCCAGTAATACACTAAATCGAACTGTGGTACTCAGCATTTCTGTTAGTATTGACAGAATATTAACTATACAAATGGGCTGTGTGGGCCCAATGGTCCTTTTCTGCCGTCACAGTTCTATGAATCTATAAATCTAAGAACTTAACATCTTGTGACACACTGCAGTAACAATAGTACTGTCAACTCACAACAGGTCCAGTACAAGTTGTACAGTGTTATTATGTTGGTATGGGCGTGAGTGGTAAGCAGAAGACTACAGCACTGCATGCAAAGTATCACTGTCACAGTATTGTTCAGCAATGCAACGGCAAGGTCAGAATAAATCCCAAGTGTGCTTCATTTGCATTCATATAATCTGAGTACAGATGTCTCACCAGTGGTGGTAGTCAATGAAACTATTGCTGTGGCTGTTGTCCAATGCAAGATGTCAATACTGCCACACTGAGTAGCAATTAGTCTGTGGACCAACACAGCTGATAGCAATCTTGTCCTGTATGTTCGAGATCTGCAAGTAAACAAGTAACTCATGTAATTATCAGGAGTTGATGTAAAAAGTAAATGGCACACAATAAATTCTGCAAATACAAATACAATTCAAGAGGACAACTGAATAACATTTCAACTTCTTAAAGCACAGAAACTGCAATGAAGTATGCTGTTAATACTGGGGAAATCCATTTCTTACTATAACATATGTAGCCCACTAACAGTTGTCTATGCAGTCACTCCTTGAAACAGTACGATCCATGATCTCCATGTCAATATATTGGTAATGTAGCCTATTTAATAGCCAACCGTTAGGGGAATGTGGATATTGTCTATCTAGAATTTACTAAGTAATTTTATATATTGTCACACAAAAGAATAATAATCAAGTTAGCAAGACTTGAGGAGTATCATAGGGTGGTAGACTGGGTAACAAACTAACTAGACTACAGTACTCCAGAGCTAATATTAAATGAAATACACGCTGAACAAAGGGGAGATGGTAATTATATGATTACCGCATGGTTCAGTAATGGGAACAGTTCTCTTTGATGTTTTTATGCATGACAAACCAGGGATGGGGGTTGGGGGTAGCAAGGAAAAATATGCCACTATGAAGATGACGAAAAAAGATCTGCAACAAAATTGATAGGGACTGAACTAGGCTGATCAGGTGACCTTAATACAATAAATACGAACTAGGGAATGCATGATAGAAACATTTAATTATCTCAAGGGTATCAACACAGTGCATGAAGGTACATGTTTCAGAAAAAAGATTTCCCATAATAAGTGCCGCAATGTGAAGGTAGAGGGGGGGATAGCTCCGGGGCAATGTCAGGATGTATTTGTTTATGGAGAGTATAGTAGACACATGGACAGTTATTTTTGATGAGGTACTAAGATAAACAAACAGTGTGGGAATCCAATAATGCATAAGCCAGAAATAAGACAATTGAAACTGAGTGTTGGAGGGAGTTGGGCACTGGTTAAATGGAATCTGCAGATCCTACAGCAATTATTTTAATGAGAGCAATGGATGAAAAAAGTTAACATTACCTGCCATCAAAGTGTATTTTATTGTGATGCTCTCTATGACTATGTCCTTACTCAGCATTTAATGGCAGTGGATGGATGGAAGAAACCAAAAAATCACTCTGTAATTTACATTAGGATTCATTCACCAAACATATTGTTCAACTGAAACATTTGCATCTTTCTCAATGTTTTACACATATGATACAAAGGTAAGAGCAGAGAACTATAATCAAATTAATATTGTCAACATGTCTAGGTAAAAATGAATGAAAAATCTAAAGTTGATGGTAACAGACAATCAGATCGCCCCATTTTGCCCCTCCCTTTTCCTTTTCTCATATGTAGCATCAATCGATTTATCTATACCTTTATCACGTGTGGGGTTATCCACTGATGCTGCTGCTTCATCAATGAAATCCTCTAAATGTGCATTTTTTGTTTGCACTTGCACTCTATTCCTTAAAATATTTATTTAATCTTGTAGGGTTTTGATAAGAAAACACTTATCACATTCAAAGTTTGGAATCTGCTTGTCTTCAGTAAACATAGCACAGGACATACAGATATTTTTGTTATACCCCATATTGCTACTAAGTAGAGAAAATATATATTTTTTTTAAATGCAAACCTTGGCATTACACTGATGCCCTCAGTCCTGTTTGTCCCAGCAGACATGGCAGACACACACGTGTGTGTGTGTGTGTCTGCGCATATTGCCGCGCACGCACCCTGCCTGAGCTTGTGGGTCTAGTTAAGCAGTGTGTGACCTAGATAAACAGCTCAGGGTCACATTACTACTCAAAGCCCTCTGGATATCTTTATTTAAAAAATGCCCACTTTTAAAAGTGTATCTATCTGCTGCCTGTATAAATCCTCAGGCACAGATACATACATTCAGTCCCTGTTTATTACTGCATTTGATGACTTAGTAACCACTATGAGCAACAGGAAGCTGCACTCCTTCCTCCTTCATTGTTGCTATAGTAGCTATCAACAGTAATACAGAGCTATGACAGAGCCCCAATTACTCATCACTGATGTGTGCAAACTGAATAAAATACTTAAAACACCACAGGATTTCACTGTCTCACAGTCACAAAAACTGTCTTACAGCACTCCGCCCTGTATATCCACTTTTTGGTGATATTTGTTTTTCCTTTTTTTGGCTGTAAGGATACAAATGTTTGACAATTTATTGGTTGGAGCTTTGTAGAAGCCCCAGAGGAAGACATGAAAAATGATTCACTTCATAGGAGGCAGTATAGCGCAGTAGTTTAAGGCTCTGAGCTGCAAACCTGGAGACCTGGGTTTGAATCCCACAGCCCCCACTTGCATACTGTCTGACCCTGAGCAAGTCACTTAACTACCTTGTGCTCCCAGGCCACACCTATAAATAAGCTTTCAGCTTAGTGTGTCTCTCCTGGTAAAAAAAAAAAAAATAGGGCAAGCATGATTATGTTCTGTAATTCCATTTAGAGTGGTGTAAAGAGTGATTAGAGCTTCACACAAGACCAGGAAATACAAGTGTGTGAGACTTTTGATGCCCCACATTGTCTCCAGCAAATGGCTTATTGCAGCCCCTGGAATCTTGTAGATATCTCCAGTGTGTAGTTGAATCTAGAGAGGTTCTTCCATGCAAATTTCCTCCACAGTGGAGAGGAAGTAGCTGTTAAAGGGAAACACAGAGCTAGAGTCCACTGGTCTTGAATTATAAGAGTGTGCAGATCCTTTTCCTGAGCAGATTTTGTATGATCAATGTTTATGCCTCGCAATCCATCTTTCGGATGAGATGTTAAACCGAGGTCCCATCTGCCTGGATTGGTGGTAGTTCATGTGAATGTTAAAGATCCCATGGCACTTATTGAAAAGAGTAGGGGAATTTTTTATTAACAAAACTTCAAGACAAAACAAAGAAAGAAAATCAGTGTTAAATCACACTTACACAAGAAAATTATATATATGAAAAAATCATAGCAAAGGGGAAAAAAACAATTTAAGAGAAAAATAACACAAGAAAATCAGTATTACTTCATACTGGTAAAAAAAAAAACCAAAAAGAACAGTAAAAAGAAAAAAAGGGGGGAGAAAACTTAATTCACATAACAGGAACATCATTATCTGTAACCCATGGCAGATTCCTCCAGTTCATCCTCAGAATGGTACAATTGCATAGTCCAGCTTCATATTTGTAAATATTAGACAGTTCTGAATTGATTTTTTTGTAAAAGTTCAACATAAGAGAATTCCTTCTGCTGTAAAGTAAAAAGGCACCTACTTTGCCAAATAAACCATTTGAATACTGCAAAAAGGACATGTAAAGTACCAGTATCCCATTTACTCCAAGCCGGAGGATATGAACCATAAATCAAAATTTCGTATGTAACAGTTGCAAAAGCTGGGTCTTGCCAGACTTTGGCAACATAGTGCCAAAACATAGAAATATATGGACATAAGAAATATACTGTAAATGATGCATAGTTTCAAGTACTTGAGAACAACTAGGATGAGAACAATTTCGTTCTTGTAACTGTTTGTGATATTGATTACCCTTAACATTAAGCTTCTCGTGACCACATAACCAGGTAATATCCCGAAGCTTGGGGGGGGAATACACTTGTTAATCATTAAACCCTGTAATGATAAGAGGTGTGAATCAGGACATTTTGGAAATGTGGTTTGCTCAGAAAAATGGGAATCATGTACAGACTGGTATATAAATTTCTTATGTTTTGAAAGAAGCCAAACACTTGGTATTCGCCACTGTCTTAATTTAATAAATATTTCGCAATGATAAGAACTCACAGCAGTTGTAGTGCTAAGACGGCTGAGATGGCCATCCATCCATTCTTGGTACCAGTTCTCAACTGCATGTTGAAAGAGACCCGTCCATTATTTAGGGATATGTTTCAATAAAGGTGGGAAATTAGAGTAAAAAAATTGACAATAAAAAAAAACAACAGGGGGTTTACCATATTTAAACCACCCCCAGATACTGGTAAGGATAAAATATTATATTTTATGGGATTGAGGCAGCTACCCCAGACAGCCTGGAAAAAAATACTAAATAAAGTTGCTTCATGTTGTTTAGGTGGGGGGAAAAACATTACTCAGAAACAAAAAAGGGGTAATAGATAAGTCCAAATCATATAAATATGCTTAGATTTAGTAAACTGCCATTTGTTCCAGTTCTGTACCATGATTCTGCCTTTTTCAAGTTGTATATCCCAGTTAAAATCTGCTGGAGTTGGGGAGCCAAAAACAATACCCAGAATCCGTATTGGGTTTGATGTAAATGTAATATCAAGGATATGAGCCTGGGCAGGAGAACCTCCACCTAATTCATACCCAAGACATTTACTTTTATTTAAAGAAGTACCAGAGAAGGATCCAAATAAATCACACATATCAACTGAAGTCTGTACTGAAGGAACTGTAGAGATGCAGATACAAATATCATCTGCATAAGTAAGAGCTGAAAAGGGAATTAACACTCCTGGAACTGTGATGGGAGGTATAAACTTATTTAAGGTGCGCAACAGTGGATCTATACTAAAAACATATAATAAAGGACTAGCTGGACAACCCTGCCTCACTCCCCTTTTTTACTGGGAGCAAAGGTCCCAGATGTCCATTAACCAGAGGAGATACCATAGCAGACTTATAGATTTTACGTAACCAAGAAATAAAAAAACGAAGGGATACCGTAATGCTGCAAAGTGAGCCATAAAAAATCATGGTTTACAGAATCAAAAGCACCCTTCTGATCCAGAGACAAAATAAACCCTGATAAACCTGTTGTATAGGACGGATCAAAAAGTTCTCATAAAAAAAGCAACTGGTCAATTATGGAATGCCTTGGAATTGCACAAGACTGCGCAGGGGAAATTAAATGTTGGGACACAGTCAAAAGATGGGTATTCAAAATTTTCATTAAAATTTTCCAATCAACATTTAAGAGACTAATTGGTTTCCAATTAGAAAGGAGTTTCCTGCCACCTTTTTTATGTAAAAAAATTTAAATACCTCCCATCATTTCCAGAGGGGGAATTCAGAATTCAACAACAGGTCATTATAGACATCAGCAAGCTCCTGTGAAAATGCAGTGCCCATCAGTCTATAGAGTTCTAAAGTTAAACCATCTTTACCGGGTGCTTTATTACTTGGAAGTGAATGAATAGCAGTAAGTACTTCCTGAGATGTAAGAGGACTCACTAAGCTGGAAAGTGTGGAGGGGGGATAGTCTGGAACATCTACATTACGTAAATAGGCCTGAGCAGCGACTAAATCAACAGGCTGGTCCTGGAAGAGCGATGCCGTTTATGATGTCACTTCTGACATCATATCTTGCTGCGTAGACTTTTCCTGACCATCTTGTCCTGTAATACTGTCAAAACCCTTTTCCTCACCCTATCCTTACTACCAAGAAAGGGCAGATAGTTGCAAAATTCCCCTGTGTACCAAATTTTTGTTGTAATTTTAAGACTGTGGATTGATGCCTATGAAAAGGCACCATTTTGTCTTTGAGGATTTTTATTTGAGAGGAAAAATCGTGTTTAGTGGTTTGGACCATAGGTATTATTTTCTGCAATTGATACCTAAATTTAAGATAAGAAAAATAAGCTGTCTCCCACTGAAACTTCCCAAAAAATTTAAACAGGGAAATAACGTCTGCTTTTGTATCGATCCACCATAAAGGAGGATCCTCATACATATCATACAAGGACTTTCGAGCTTGCATAAAATATTCCAAATGTTGCAAAATGTCTTGCTGCGCTAAAAGCTGAGAGTTAAGTCTCCAGATGCCTCTACCAAAGGAGAACGCAACCATGGACCCAACTGTGATGCATAAAGCACAATGATCAGAAAATTCCACCGGGGTTACCCAAACCGAATTCAGTGGTAATGATTTATTAATAAAAAAGAAATCTATCCTGCTAGCCAGGTTACCTTTATGGAAAGTAGGGATGATGGTCTATTGTAGTCGAGCATATGCATCAATTAAACCTGCTGTTTGAACAACCTTAGCCAAGCAAGACATATCACAAAATAATTTAGTGGTTTTCATGCCCCTACTCCTATCCTTATTAGACAATCCACAGTTAAAATCACCCCCCCAAACAACATGAAAAGAAGTATGCAAATATGGATGAATGATATGAAACAAATCAACCCTAGTCACTTTTGTTTGTGGTGCATAAACATTAATTAATCGAAAACAACCCCCCTGGAATAATACATCCAAAATCAAAACTTTCACATCTGTATTATGAAAAAGTATGGCAACCCCAGTACAGGGTTCTAATCCTAATGACCAGTAGGAAACCCCAGTATGCCACCATTTTGAAGCACTGGAAAGTTCAGTGACTGTATGTAACCGTTTGTCTTGTAGAAATAATACATTACAGTGTAAGGACTTCAAAAAGGAAAATAATGCAGTCTGTCATAATTTGTTTTTAATGCTATTCACATTCAGTGAGCAGAAAATGAATGAAGGAGACATTCAGATAAATCAAGGGAAGAGTGTTCAAGGGGGCTTATGCTTATTTTTTCCCTTTCTTTGTGGTAGAAGGAATAGTCTTGGCTGGAAGAACTGAGAGCCAGTCCCCTTCAGATTCCACATCTAAAGCCTTATCTGAGGTATCAACCCCAGGCTGGGAGGATTCAGATTCTGCGTCAGAAACATCCTGAGCAAGCAGAAGGGCATGAAAATGATTAGTAGTGGGAGTACTAACCAGTTTAGGAACTTTAGATGCTGGCTGTGTATTGTAAGACTTACGTCTAGTTTCCCTAGAATGAAAAGGTATTTCTTGTGGAAGTTGGTGGGGCATTGACTGCACATCAAAAAAGGAAGATGTCTGTAGCGGAGAGCCACTCGTTGAGGCCTCAGGAGTACTTTCCAATGAGGAGGGAGGATATGAAGTGGCCAAGGGATCTGGAATAATAGAGGAAGGCTCAGAAGGGGGTGGCTCAGAAGGGGGGGACGGGGGTGTGTGGGGATGCTTTTGAGTGTGTGGTTCGTGAACGCTGTGCAATAGCAATCAGCAGTCTTTGTTCCTCTGAATCATGTGGATCTGGTTGCAGATGGGCTGCCTCAGGACAAGTAGCATAAGAATGACCAATTACACCACATAAGGAACAAACCACTATATTTTTACATTGTTCGCTCATGTGCCCCAAGGAATTACAAAGCGTGCAGTGCAAGCGATCATAGGCACTACTGATGTGACCTGAGTGCCCACACCTATAGCAGGATTTGGGCTGCCCTGCATAAAAGAGAACCCCCCCATCTTGCCCCAAAAAGACACAATTGGGAAGATGCTGCAAGACATCTTCAGAAGAGTGTAGTATAACCCTGATTCTCCAACCCCCTGTCCAAATGTCCTCAGAGTCAGAAATTGCTTCAGGGTGTCCCAATACCATACATCTCTGCTTTAACCAGTAAATGAGATCTGTAAGACTTACACCCTCATTTCTAAAAAGAACTGTTATTGTTTTATGAGCAGGTTTGGTCGGTGGGAATACAGCAAAAGGAGACCATAACGGAGTTTGTCAGAATTTTTGGTAACCATTCCAAAACTTATCTAAATCACTATTTAATTTGTAACTAATGTCAAAAACGTTTTCCCCTGAAACATGTATTAAAGCGTACATTTCAGCTGATGAAAAATGTAGACTGTCCTTCAACAAAGTTTTTGCAACAAATTTTCGATCTGGGAAAGTTTCCATACCCCCTTTATAAATAAAACGAACGGCATTATGCCGCTTGGCAGAAAAAGCTGGAGAGTGAAAAAAGGAAGCATAAGAGCATGGAGTAGTCCACTCTGGGTCAGGTGCAGATCCTGTCGATGGGTCTGTAGGGACTTCCTCAGTAGCCTGGCCATCTATTTGCTCCATGGATGTAAAAAGTGTCATCTGAGGGGAATGTTCCTCAGTAGAAGGTAGAACACTATTCAGATTAAAGCAAAATTCTGGGTTCTGTGTCAATTGCAAACCTGAGGGGAGAGCTAAAGGTGAACTCATAGTGTCTGAAGATTGGGCCTCCATAGGGCAGGCCTGACCAACAATGTCCTGAGGGGTTGAGGCAGTTAATATTGTAGCTTGTGAAGAAAGAGTATGCAACACTCTTTTTGCCATATTAACCCCAGGACTAACGATTGGAGAGAAGCCAGAAATCCATCTGCCAGAGTCGGGGAGCTGAGCCCAGCCGGCCATTGTTAAGGCTTTATTTACAGACCATGAAGCATCTGCTTCTTCTACTTGGTCAACCCAGGAGTGTTTCTGTTCATGTGGAGTTTTTGCAACACTTTTTACCACTCACTGTTTAGCAGCTAAAGAAAAGATCGTAGCCTGCTGTTGATCAGAAACAGTAGAAGTATAAACAGTACCTGTAACAGATTTCCCTGGACCAAAAGATTGAGGCTCAGTTTCTGGAGCTGTGCTGACTTTAGAGTAAAGTTCTGGAGTCACTGAAGTGGCAGCCTCGCTGTCATTCTGCATTAACGCAGCTGTTATAGCCGCAGCAGGTAATGCTTCCTCGCTGCGCAGTAAGTCAAGAGAAGAGGGCTGTAAAGAGTGACAGATTGTCGATTCTGATTGTTCAGCATCAGAGTATTTCGGAAATGGTGCTAGCTCCGCACCCGTGCTCATCTGCTGAGGTGAAGCATCCATCAGCCCTTTGGATTCAACATAGACACCCAGCTCCGAGGGCGCTCCAAAGAAAATGTCAGAGTCCATATTCTCAGAAGTAGAAGTAGCAATTGGCCCCATGGCCAGCAGCACATCCTGCTGCATTGAAGGCTGCTCAGCAACTGAGCCCTCCACCCTGGCAGTCAGCAAGTCCCCCTACCGACAAGTAAGGGAATTTTCCTGGTGTCCTAGCCAAATTACCCTCATTCACTAAAAAATACCACCAACAGCTTAATCTGGTTCAAGGTCAGTTGGCATTTATCTGTATCCCCCTCCTCCGGGTCGTGCCTGAAAATAGGCAGGATTTGTCTAGTGCACTTGTCCGGTCAACAAAAACTAATATAAAAATAAAATAAATTGCTGTAGTGCTTGGTATAAACTGGGGATAGCATGTTGCAGGGGAAATAACTGAAGAGTTTTATGTAACAAAGAGAAAAAGAGGAAAGAAGTAGCCATTGGCAGTTCTGTGGTCTTGAGGACAGAAAAGCCAACACTTGGAAACAATGGAATCCATCTTGCATTCAAAGATGGTACATTTGTGTCAGGTCAGGAAAGGGATGGACAGCTGCACCATCTATAAATTGTAAAAGGAGATGGAGTCCCTGCCTCTCCCATTGCTAAAGAGTGTGATCTATCCTTGCTGTTATAAATGAGGCAGCATGAGAAAGTGAGCCAAAAAGAAGAATCCTTGCTTAGAGGAGCTAGGGAATGATTTTTACATAGTAAACTGACCTTCCATCTTTCTTTTCATGCCAGTTATGCTGATATGCTTCGACACATGTTTGTAAAATTTTAGCTTTGGGGTGCCCTCAAATCTACATAGAGTCCCACTCTCCTTATCAACTACTACTCTTTCTTTTCATATTTCTAAGACATTCTGCGACATCAAGAGCACCATACCATGCTATTAATCTGAATGACCTGGAATGGTGTTACTGATGTCATAGAATATCCAGGCAGTATGAAAAGAGACAGCAGCAACTGCTGAGGAGAAAGGAATTCAAGGCTGCTACAAAGGCAACAAAATTAGATTATTCATTTAATAAAAATGGCCAAAAACATATGAGAATATTGGATGGACACTAAAAGGACAACAGGAGGGCATCTAGAGATGTAAAATACTGTTTCCTAGCACCATTTATGTTTGTAGGTGACTAAACGTTGTCAGGCTCACAACATAGTCTGAGTGAGTGGACTATTTGTCAATGTTGTCAGAGGTATCTGGGGAGAGGAAAAGCTAAGTGATAAAGTAGTAGCAGTAGATTTTATTTCTTTAGGGCGCCCTTCCCCGAAGGCTGAGGGCGAGCTTACACATATACATAAACACATAATAACTAACAATAAACCCACCACAAATTACAATAAATATAAAGCAATAATAAATAAATACTTATCATAGCTTATCAATAAATTATTTTCTGATCAGCAGTAAATTAAATACCCAAGGCTCATTGGAAAAGATGGCATTTTAGTCGTTTCTTAAAGATTTCCAAGGAGGGAGCCTCCTGAAGGTAACCAGGCAAGGAATGCCATAGGATCGGGGCCATAAGGGCAAAGGCCCGATCCCCAGATGATTTCAGCCTTGCTCTGGGAACCTCAAAGAGGAACTCCCCTACAGAAAGGAGAGAGCATCCTGGGGTGTAGGGAAAAAGAAGTTCTCTCAGGTAGCCCAGACCGAATCCGTGTAGGGCCTTATAGGTCAAAAGGCCTATTTTAAAGGAGATGCGCCAGTGCACTGGCAGCCAATGTAGTTCATGCAGCCAGGTGTAATGTGACAGGACCTTGGAAGGCCTGTCAACAGCCAGGCCACAGCATTCTGCAAAGGCTGCAGGCACTGCATCGCACACCATGTGACCCAAGGTAGAGTGTGTTGCAATAGTCAAGCCTGAAGGTGATGAATATGTGTATTAGAGTGGCCAGATCATCAGAGAGAATAAGGGATCTAATTTGGGCAATGTTCTGTAGATGGTAAAATAAATTCCAGACAGCTGCTGACACTTGAACATCAAGAGTCAGCTCACTGTCCAGAAGGACATCCAAATTCCTCACCTTAGTGGAGACCTCCATGTTTGGCCAAGCCAATAAATAGCCCTAAGTCCAAGTCTTCTCCAGAGGCCCCCATCCCCCCCCCCGACCGGGCTCGACCATTAACACTTCAGTCTTTCTCAGGTTGAGTCCCAATCAGCTCGACGACATCAAGGCCTGGATCTCTGACAAGCACCTATTTAGCATGTCGACTGCATCTACTCTTCCAGGTGCAAAAGAGAGGTAGAGCTGTTTATTATTGGCATAACAATGAAGCCCTAGTTCATACTGTCTTATGACCTCATGTAGTGGCTGCATATACACTGTGAATAACATGGGGAAAGGACAGAGCCTTGGGGAACTCCACAGAACAGGGCCACAGGGCCAGATGAAAAACTCCCCATGACCACTCTCTGTGTCCTGCCCTGGAGAAAGGATTCAAGCCAGCTGATGACCTTGCCAGTGAGTCCTAACTCCCTCAGCCTGTTGAATAACACCCCATGATTCACAGCATCAAACGCTGATGAGAGATCGAGGAGAACAAGAATGGATCATTCTCCCAATCCCTCGCACTGAGTAGGTCATTCAGCACCCAGACCAATGCAGCCTCCTTGCTGAGCATAGCCCTAAAACAGGACTGGAGTGGCTTGTAAATCAGGAAGTCTGTGAAGCAACTCTCCAGCTGCTCCGCAACCACCTTCTCAAGAACCTTCCCTTAAGAGGGTAGGTTCAAGACCGGGTGGTAATTTGCCAGGACATCAGGGTCCAAGGATGTTTTTTTCAATAGGGGTTTCACCACAGCCTGTTTAAGAGGCCCAGGGAACACCTCTGCCAACAGAGAACACCCGACAATCCTGGCAAACACTGAGCCAAGAGCCTCGACACAACCCAAAAGTAGTTGCGTCAGACCCGGGTCTAGGCTGCAGGAAGGTGGTCTCAGCTTCATAATCACATCACAGACCTCCACCATCATCACCAGTTGGAACTTTTCCCAGGGCAGCTGAATACACCCATCCCCTTCCCCGAGGCCCAGCTATGTCGAAAGATGGAGATCCGTCTGAAGAAATCCCAGCCCTGACAGAGGACACCCTGTCTGAGAAGAACTGAGTGAACTCCTCAAATTTCTGAGCTGAAAAAACTCTAACGGGTTCTAGATAGTCCGGATGTAAAAGCCTGTCCACAACCCAAAAGAGTTGAGCCAGTCACCAGTTGAAACTCTTCCCAGGGCAGCCGAATGCACCCGTCCCCCCGAGACCCAGCTATGTTGAAAGATGGAGATCTGGCTGAAGAAATCCCAGCCCTTACAGAGGACACCCTGTCTGAGAAGAACCAAGTGAACTCCTTACATTTCTAAGCTGATTAATGGGTTCTAGATAGGCTGGATGTAAAAGCCTGTCCACATTCCGAAAGAGCTGATCCAGTTGATTTCTCCCAGCTTTAATCATCCTAGACATAAAATTTGCCTTTTTTCAGCCAATTGCATTCTGGTACTCACCATAATAAGCTACCAGAACCAGTCTGTCTTCCTGGGTCCCGGTCCTCCTCCAACGCCTGTGTAACCTCTACCCCCTGGCTTTCAATGCTTTTAACTCGCCATCAATCCAAGGCAAGACAAGACGTGAAACCAGAGGGCATACAAGGATAGGTGCTAAGAGATCCAAGGTCCCCATCACAGCCCTGTTATAGGCCACCATGGCCTCCTCAGGACCCTTTGCGCATGCCTCCAACACAGAGGAAGTGTCCAGTGCCTAAAGGAAGCAAGTCTTGTGACTAGAGCTCCAGCAGTTTCCATCTGGCCTGATACTGTAAGTCTCAATCATCCAATAGAAGGCTCTCAGAAGCTGTGCCACATCAAAGTAGGGTTTAATACTGGAGAAAGCAAGTCCTCCCCATGCTTCGGTTGGGTAGTTGAAGGATTACATATTTAGTCCTGGGGCATTTGCCCTACTACAAGATGCAATATATCAATTTTGGCATGTGGCACAAGTAGATGGTGGAACCAGAGGCCCCATTTGGAAGAGATATATCAATCTTGGAAGTGCCACCATTCAAATAGCTTCTGCTCTCTGGACTAAGGAGACAAAGAGTAGACTCCATTGAACAAGGTCCTGTGTGAGGTATACTTCAGGTGTATAAATTGCCTTAAGAATGTCTGTGGGATCTGCCATTGGTAAACCCTAAAATATTTAAAGGAGGTGCCATTCCAGTGAAAAGGGAAGTCAAGTTGGAGTTGGGAGAATGGGGTAAACTGATAAGTGAAGAATTTCTGATTTTGATAGATTCAACATATACCCAGATAAGGAACCAAAATGGGACAACAGCTCCCAAACAGGACGTAGTGATTGTTTCAGGTGGGTCAAAAAATTAGGATATCTTCTACATTAAGCACTAACCTATACAGCTGTGGTCCCACTTGTACCCCTTGTATCTTTGTTTCTCACCAGATCACCTGAACCAGATGTTCTAGACAGAAGTCAAATGAAAGAGGAGGGAGGGGACAGCTCTGCAGGGTTCCCATGAGGGAAAGAATAGGGTCGTGAGAACACCATTAATCTTGACATATGCCTTCGGGTGGGTATAACTGTGAAAGAGAACCTCGAAGACCAGCAGGGAAAGCCAGTTTCTTGCAGGGTCAGGAGAAGAAAGAGCCAAGATACCCTGTTGAATGCCTTCTTTGCACTGAGGCTAAGAAGCAAAGAAGGTGCCTGATGCTTAATGAGGTGACTTTGTAAGTGCAATGACCTTTTAATATTGTCCTCCATATGTCTGCCAGGGATAAAGATGGTCCAAGCCAGATGAGTGAGAAGGGGAAGGGGAAGGAGATGCTCCAATCTCTTGGCCAAACATGAGAATATTTTATAGTCCACATTAAGGATGAAGACTTGGCCGGCGGGTTATCACTTGAGGTGCCAGCGACCCAGGTTCTCGAACAGACTCAGGCGGCTGGAGGGATGGCTGGGGGGAGGATGATTGAGCACCCAGAGGCTGTTCTCCTCTGGGAAGGGTGGGCTGCTTGTCCCACCACTCTACTGCCACCTCGGTGACCACGGGTGGAGGTGCAGTGGGATGGCTGGAAGAAGGGAAGGAGGATGTCAGCCGGGAGCCAGAGCGTTCACATGTTGTGACATGCTCCGCCCCTTGGTTCTCCTAGCATGCCGACGTCCAGAGGGATGGGCCAGAAACAAGGAAAAAATACCTCATTGCGGCGGACGTAGACAGGACCCAGCTGCTCCAGATAACCCATAACCAGGCTCTCGGTAGATGCCACTGCAGACCTCCTGACACTCACTAATGGACTGGAGGGGGAATTGGGCATCCCCCTCCTCCCCCTCCTCCCCACCCGGTGGGGTAGGCTGAGTCATGATGGAGGTAGGTCCAAAGTGACATTTCGAGAGGTACCTGGGGAGGGATTAGAGAAATATCAACCTAGGGGCTCCCAGAAGAAGTTCCACCACATTGGAGAGAAGGGGGTTAAAACAGACAATTAAAAAAATAAAAAAGGATAAAGACTTGGTTGCAAGAGACACACTGCTCTGTATCTTTTTTTCAGTTTAGGAATGGCAGATATAGTGGCATAATCCCAGGTTTGTCAAAGATCCTCCCCTGTCCAGACTGCACAGATCAATCAGTGCAAGTGGGCAGGAAGGACATCACAAAACATTTGATAAAATTTGGAAGGAAAGCTGTCTGGACCTGGACTTTTCCTGGTTTTCAATGAAGCCATCACTAAACAAATTTTCTCTCATGTGAGGACTTTAGGAGGTCTTCACACTGATCCTGGCAATGGTTTGAAAGTCCTAAGGGATAGAGGAATGAAGTAATAAGGCCTGTATTGGATGTACCTTCTTCTGTATAAGGGTGGTGAAAAGAAGGTGTGGAAGACCTGAACAATCTGGTCACTCTCTCTGAGTGGGAATGGCCAGTAGTTGAATGTTCAACTGAAGTAAATGTTGATGAGGCTGTCTGGTGGCAAATGCAGCGAGCTAGAAGATGGGTGGCCTGGTGCCCTCTATCATAATATTTTTAATGGAAATATCAAGTGCCATCTCTATCTTGTATGCCTAAATCTCCTGTGCATCATTTTTCGATTTAGTTCTGTCCATATCTGCACTGTCAAATCACCCAGCTGATGTGAAGGAGGGTAGTGGGGGGAGGTGGAAGGTGGTTACTCTTAATGCTAGGAGCCTTGGGAGGAAAACTGCAGAGTTACAGGTGCTCATGGCAGAGGGAGAGGTGGACATTGCAGCCATCACGGAAACATGGACCACCCAATACAATGACTGGGACCTGTCTGTTATTTCGTAGGGACAGGGTGATTGGGAAAGGAGGGAGTGTGGCACTATATGTGAAGGAAGGACTGAAGTGTGTCAGGGAGGAAGGGGAGGAGGGTAGTACGGAGTCAATTTGGATGCAAATCCAGGATTCCAAGAATAGGATTCTTAGAATGGGAGTGGTGTACAGGCCACCATCTCAGAAGGAGGAGTTAGGCAGGGAACTAGCGAGACAGATCAGGAGGACCTGTGAGAAGGGTAGTGTGGTGATTGTGGGGGACTTCAACATGCCAGGAGTGGACTGGAGTACCCCAACAACCAGGAACAGAAGGGAGCAGGTACTGCTGGATGCCTTCCAGGACAGCTTCCTGCTGCAAATGGTCAGTGAACCAACAAGGTTAGGGAATACACTTGACCTTGTGCTGGCAAATGGGGACTTTGTGAGAGAACTTACAGTGGAGGAACCGCTGTCAGGGAGTGACCACCACTCAGTATGCCTCACATTGGATATGGGCAAGGAAGGACTGGAATCTGGCACAAGAGTGCTGAACTTCAGGAGGGCCAACTTTGAAGGGATGGGGGAAGTGGTAAAAGGGTACCTGGCCAGAATTCAATCTAGTATGGACACTAACCAGAGGTGGGAGCTCATAAAGCTGGGGATAGTGGAGGCAACCAAAACCTGCTGCAAGGCCCAGAGCAAGAAGGCTAGAGCTAAGAAACCGAGCTGGTTGAGCAAGGAGGTCATGGAAAAGGTAAGGAGGAAAAGAGCTGCCTTTAGGAAGTACAAGAAAACAGGGAGAGGGGAGGGGAGGGGAGGACAGGGAGGAGTACTTGACAAAATCAAAGGAGGTGACAAGGGCAGTAAGGGAAGCCAAGACATCTATGGAACTCAGGCTGGCACAAGGCATTAAGAAGGGGGAGAAGGACTTCTTTAGGTATATCAGGGAGAAAAGGAGCTGTAAGGTCACATAGTAAGGATTAGGAAGAAGGGGGGTTGGGTGGAAGCAGGGTTTGATAAGGCAGAAGCACTAAATGAGTACTTCTGCTCAGTATTTACTAAAGAGGAGAGAGGGGTGACACCCAAGGGGAAGAAATGGTAGAAAGGGGGAGGGGATGACAGATGGGGAAATCGTGAGGGCAGAGTTCAGGAGGGTTTGAAGGCACTGAGGTGGATAAGGCGCCAGGCCCAGATGGCATCCACCCCAGGGTACTGAAGGAGTTGGCAGAGGTCCTGCAGGACCTTGGCAGACCTATTTAATGCCTCACTACATTCGGGGTGTGTATCTCAGGACTGGAGGATGGCTCATGTGGTGCCCCTCCACAAGAGTGGCCCCAAGGATGAACCGGGAAACTACAGACCAGTGAGCCTCACATCCATCGTGGGTAAGCTAATGGAGACTATCCTGAAAGAAAGGCTGGTGGCCATCCTAGAGGCCAAAGGACTACAGGACAGCAGACAGCATGGCTTCATATGGGGCAGATCCTGCCAAACCAACCTGGTTCAGTAAGGCATTCGACTCGGTGCCGCATGGAAGGCTGGGAAGTAAGTTAGTAGGCACAGGGCAGGTGCAAAGCTGGTGAGATGGGTAGGGAACTGGCTTCAGGGAAGGCAACAGAGGGTGGTGGTGGTGGGTGGGGAGCTCTCACACCCAAGCGTAGTGGCGAGCGGTGTTCCACAGAGCTCGGTGTTGGGACCAGTGTTGTTTGGGATATTCATTGCAGACATATCATTGGACATCAAGAGCAAGATCAGTCTGTTTGCTGATTATACCAAGGTAGGAGCAGTGGTGGATGACCTAGGGGGATGGCAGGGGTTGCAGGATGATCTGGCAAAGCTGCAACCTGGTCAGACACCTGGCAACTGGGGTTTAATGTCAAAAAGTGCAAGGTGCTGCATTTTGGGATAAAGTTACCAGCTGGGAGGAGTGCAGCTAGCCCAGACAGAGGAGGAGAAGGATCTGGGCGTGCTCATTACAGGGTCAATGAACAACTCGGCACGATGTAGGAAGGCAGCTGCAAAGGCCAACAAAATGCTGGGTTGTATTGCAAGGGGTATATCCTCGAGGAGGGAGGAGGTGATCCTGCCACTGTATAGGTCATTAGTTAGACCACACCTGGAGTACTGCGTGCAGTACTGGTGCCCGTATCTGAAGAGGGACATTAAGTTACTGAGGGGGTGCAGCGCAGGGTGAGAAAGATGATCGAGGGGCTGGGGGACTTATCATACGAGAGGAGGCTGAGGGAGTTGAACATGTACTCACTGGAGGAGAGGAGGGACGGGTGGCATGATTGAAACCTTTAAGTACATGAAAGGAATAAACAAGACAGGTAGAGAGGGGCTGTTCAAAGTAAGGGAGGGGAGGACGCCAGGCCATGATATGAGACTGGAGGAGAAAGGTTCAGGAGGAGATGAGGAGACACTTTTTACAGAGACGGTGGTGGCTGGGTGGAATGCGTTACCTGCAGAAGTGGTATCCAGTAGAACAGTGGATTGCTTCAAAAGGGGATGGGATGGGACAGGACAAGGGGGAGGGTCAATGAAGGGGAAGGGTGAAGGGAGGGGCAGCTGAAGAATAAGGGGTGCTAGCTGCACATTCGAGCAGACTTGATAGACTTCTAGGCCTTTATCTGCTGGCAAATTTTGTATGTTCGTATGTTTATATGATGCAGTAGTTATTTGTCAGCTAATTGTGCTAAAGTCACTGCTAGTTTGACAGTCTTGCAGAGAATGCGATAAGGTGACCACAATGGACCGCTTAAGTGTGTCCCACAGTATTGCTGGTGAAGGGACAGATTCATTTTGATCTTCTAGTATTTGTGGAATCTACCCCACCGCAACCGCTTTGAACTCCTGGTGGTTAAATAAGGAGGTATTTAATCTCTGTAATGAAAGTCCCTGAGGAACACACAGATATAGGGTGATATAAAATGGGGAATGGTCTGATAAGACCATGGACATTATGTTGAAGTCTCTGACCGTGTGAAGATGTTCCTTGGAGATATGGAAATAGTCCTACCTTGCACAAGATTTGTGTGGAGCAGAATAGTGTGTGTACTCGCATTTGTGCAGGTGGAACATGCATTCAACCATGCTGCCTGTCTGTAAAATGACAGCAAAATCTCTGTGCTGGAGCCTGACGTGCACGAGTTGTATTAGAGATATCGAAGGTAGTATGCAGTATTAAGTTGCAATCCCCACCAGGAGCAGCAACCTTTGATAAAACAGCTTTATTAAATAATAATACTGCTTCAGAAGCATCTGCCCCTGGCAGAAAATACAATACAGTCAGTGTGATCTTTCTCATACAACGCGCAAAACACCATAGTCAGTCTGCCCTGCCTATCCATATCTCATACCCTCGGTATGAGGGGTAGGGATTTGACTATATATACTGCTGTCCCTCTTCCCTTTACCTGGCTATATGAGGAAGCCACCACCTCCAAAAACCCAAACTTGGCTAACTTTTGGAAAGGTGCATCTCCTGTAGGAGAAGCACTTGTGTAGCATGATGTTTAAAGTAATAGAAGTGCTTGAACCTTTTCACTGGTTTGTTGATTCCATTGACATTCTGGGATAGAACACTCAGGGTCTCTGAGGTACCCATTTACAGGAATTAGATCCAAATACCTGTCATAAGATGTCCACCCAGCATCCTAACGACCAACCGCAGTTGTGGTTAGACTGCTGTATAATGCATTCGGGTACAATATTTGGCACTATATACTCTAAACGGATATAAGTAAGGAAACAGAATAACAACTTTAGGTATAAACAGAAACATATGAATGCACCGGTGGAAACCAAAGTGGAAACCTGAATCTCGAACCATGGGATATAACAGAAACACATGATTTCCAAAAGCAGATGAGAAGCTCTCTCCCCACAGTGTTTAGGCAGGTTACTCTAAGCCAAAATAGTCCAATCAGTTTGGGGACTCTGTGGGAACATCTCACTAAATCTAGATGACTGACTAGATGATAGGCTTTCAAAACCAAGACAAATGTCCCTTTCACACCCCCAATGTGGAAGGTTGATAGGAGGGAAAGCAATGTTGCCTACAGCTTGGCATGGCCAGAGTTCCCCAAAGAAGGAATGGTGCAGCTCCATTAAATGGGTTGGAAAATAAATTAGTCAGGGTACTGCTAGGATAATATTAATATGGGACCTTCTAAATACGTAATAAAATCATAGTAAGTGGCAGTTTTCAGAAGGGTAAGAAAAACATAGCATAGGATAAGGTGGGGGTGGGGCATTAAGAGTACCAGAGGGCAGCATGATCTCTGGTTCAGGTAAGGAGAGGAACACAAATATCCCCTTTAGACATAGCAGAGGAGAAGACAACCCAGGCCATAGTTCCAAAAGGAAGTGCTCCCCTCACTGGAAATACTGACCAAGTAAGCCTGAGGGGGAACAATAAATAAGTGGATACTGCAGCAGCATTCCACCTGTAAAGTAAAAAGGAGGTGAATACGGTAGCATGTCCAGGATCAGAGTTCTCAAGCATAGTCTGAGCAGTGTTAAAACATGGTCCATAAATTGTGTCATACTAGCAATGCAGAGGATGACAATAGTCTCCAAAGTCCAAGAATACCTTGTGAAAATAGTCATTACACCTCGCTGAAAGTCAGCAGTTTATAAGAGGTGAAGACAGGGAGATATGGAGCTCCTGTTCCCTGCAGGGACACCCCCAACTCACTCCTGACAAGTGTCTATGTGGGTAACAACATCAGTGGGAAACTGTCATGATCATGCCCCAGAGAAAGGGCTAGCCATGCTACTGGCTCCCGGGCCCATGGCCTGTACCCTTCACAAGCATTAGAGTGTAAAAACGGTGGTCCTTGCAATGGGGAGCGGAGTGGTAAATATGAGCTGATGGATCTGGTGGTGCCACCTCTCCCTCTCCCAGCTATAGCATACTGCAAGACCATGCTAATTATGTAATCTACCCACCAAACCATAAAGGTGGTATCAGGGGATATACCTCCCTTGTCATAGAGAGCACTGTGAGCTGTAAGAATGGGGATGGGTTGAGGATGAAGAGTTTTTTCAGAACAAAAAGGAAGACCATCAGAACCTCCACCCCTGCCACCCTCCCCTCTGATTTAGAAGTCTATTTCATCAGACAGATGGCCATCTCCAACTCCTCAGCCCCAGGTCACAGATATACCAGCACAGTTGTATGCTGTATGATATGTGACCTGCTCTGCACATTTCCAGCAAAGTTTAAAGCTACAAGGCTAAGAGAGAGGATACAGTGCACTCTGGGATAAAGCCCAATAAACTCTCCCCCAGACCACATTGCATGTGGAAGCATGGGCTGGCGGTAAAGGTCCTCCCCAGGACCCAACCACAAGAGCCACACTTTGTCTCATAATTTACTTCACCAACTGTACAGAGGCAGGGAGATCCCTGAGGGAGGAGTGCCCGACCCCTGCAACTGGACGATCACTTCTTTCATCACTGTGGCTGACTGCTGCCATCTTTGTTTGGCCATATAAACTACATGCCTTGAGATCTGGTCCACACCCACTGCCATTCCCTTCTACACCGGATCTGCTGTTTGGAGTTCTACCTGGTGCTCTCACTTCTGCAAATCTGCTGCTGTTTCCTCTGTGGAATGGTAGGTGACAGCACTTCTAGTGCATTACTATTAGGAGGGCTGTGTAAGGAGTGTGGAATTTGAGTGGAACGGGTACATAATGTAAATTCCAGTGCTGCAGGGCCAGAGGTAATCTTTATCTACAAAAACTCCACCACCCTGAAACATCAGTGGAGGTTTGCACCAGGCTTTCAGCAGCAACTTTTGTTTCACAGTATATCTCAAATAGTGGACAATGGTGGAGTGAGGCTGGGTGAGGAGCCAGTGCCATGTGTGCCTGTGCTATATCTAGCTGAAAGTTTTGTGGCAAGTCTAGCATGTCCTAGAATAAGACTGTTAGAAAAAGCTCCATGTCTGTTCTCTTGACCTCATCTGCTATACTGTATAACCATAAATGTTTTCTTCTGGCCCTGCTCTTGAGATTTTTATGCTTGTCCTGAAGCTTCATGTAGGAATGAGCCAGCGAGAGCACTAGGGTGTCTAACTTAGCAGCTGGTACCCTTATGCAATGCCAAGGCTCACTATTCTGACAATGACCTACCCGGGCAGTGTTGCCTGACAGGTTTAGTATCACAACAGTGAACATCCCGGCATAAGGAATCCCGCGGGACGTTGACATGGGTAAGTCAGCAGATGGGACGGCTTGGTACCCTACTCCTGCCCCTAGCATTGAATGGCACAAAGAATCAGATGGCTGGCCAAGCTGCCCAACTGGTGTTGCAGACTACACCAGGGCAGCTCAGCTGGCATACTGTATAGGTGCGGGTTCTATCTACACTGCAGATGAGATTTGTTTTACCGGTCCTACCCCGTAACTATTGTATTTCTAACTCCAAGGTCCGCTCCCCCTCTACGTTAGATATTTTAGTTATGGGGGGGTTTGGGGGCGAAGCCCCCGGATATGCTTTGTGATTTTTCAATCAGATGCCTGAAATTGTATTTTTGGGCATCTGATTGATTCAGCAGAATGGATTTCAGGCCAGTGAGGTTGGTATGCTGAGACTCAGATTACTGAGTTTAGGGATACCATAGTATATCCCAGCAGCTCATGCATCATTCTGAGTGAGTTCAGTCTAGTTCTCCATCACCCACTTGTTGAGGGTTTCGAGATCAGACTTTAGGTCTTGCATTGTGGACTTCATGCCCTTTCTAAAGGCAGTGCGCACCATGATTAAAAGGTCCACTGTCTTCCCTTTTTAAGGTATTCTGATTACCTTGACCAGAGAATCTCCCCCTGCTGCAGTCAGAAGGCTTGAACTACAGGAGTGGTCTGAGATGGAGTTATCACGACTGAAGCCACTGCAATCCTGCCATTTGGAGGTCTCAGGTACTGTGCATGTTTTGGCTTCCCCATTATGAAAGTGATTTTAGTTCTAGTATTTTGTAATGGAAATTAGAGTGTAATTACCACATTTGCTGGGGGAAAAAGTAAGGGTAGGCTGAAACTCCTAAGCTAAGCAGCCATTCTTGATTGTGACATCACCAGAACTCTTGGGTGGCAACATCAAAGAATCCACCTCCAAGTAGGGGGCACTGGTAACCGACCCACTGCTCTAATGGCAACATCAGAGGGTTCCCCTCCAACTAGGGGAACAAGAGAACTGACCCACTGTTCAGGTGGCAACATCATAGGGTCCCCCTCCAGCTAGGAGGACTGGGAGCCAAGCTGCTGCTCAGGAGGCAATATCAAAGGGTCCTTCAACAACTAGAGGGAACATGAACGAACCCTCCACTCAGACAACAACATCAAAGGGTCTCCCAGTGACGAGGGGGGCTAGGAGCTGACCCACCACATGGGTGGCAACATCAAAGCCCCCCCCACTGATGAGGGGGACCAGGAGCTGATCTGCTGATCCAGCAGCAACATCAGATGGTCCCCCAATGCCATTCTTCCCTCCACATATCCTTCCGCCAATACAAGTCAATGGCTGCAATCTGGGACAAGTACATGACTGACTTCGTGCTAGTGTGTCATTTGGGAATAGTTCTCTACACTCCCCACAGCAGAAACTCTGATGCAAAATAGTCACACCAACAACAATAGGCTACAAACTTCATTTGGCACCTAAAAAAGTGGGGCGGTAGCTTTAGGGGGAAATGTGGTATAATGATTAGAACACTGTCTTGGGGAGCAGGAGGTCATATGCCCCAACCTCACCAGAGCTAAATACTTAATGTGCAACTTTAAGCAAGCTGTTTAACCTCCCCTTGTCACAGTCAACCTAACTGAGAAATGGATAAAGGCAGACTCAGCTGAAAACAAGATTTTGTGCCAAGCAGACCCAGCCGAAAACAATATTTTGTTTCTCAGTTGGGCAGTCCAGTCTAAATAAGTTAAAAAAAAAAAAAAAAGAAAAGGAATTTGAAACTTTATTAAAAGTTTAATCAGGCATGTGAGTGGCCTTTATACAGCTCTGTACTTCCATATCAACTATTGAATAAGGTCTTTCACTGACGTATTTTAAATGCATGCACTTTTTACCATAGCAAGGGAGCCCTAAATTGACTTTTGTTTGGTTGAAAGCTTGTCCATGACTCTTTTGGCTGCAGCATTGAATTCCATTGGATATTAATTTTCAACATGTTCATCAGTGACATCTGAGAAGGGATTCAGAGCAGGTTAAGTCTCTTTGCAGATGACACTAATCTTTGTGGAAGGATGGATAGTGCCGAGGGAATTAGAGAACTGCAATATGACCTATGAAGGCTACAGAGGTGGTCAGATGTCTGGCAGTTAAAATTCAATGCCAAAAACTGCAAGGTAATGCACCTAGGGAAAAATAACTCCAGGACAAAATACTGGCTGGGTGGTGTTAAAACTCTGTACTACAGACAAAGAGCCTGACCGGGGAGTCATCATTCGCAACACCCATAATCAGGCTAGCCAATGTGACAAGACTTGTAGCAAGGTAAAAAAGATGCTATGTGTTATCAGGAGGGGTATTGATAGTAAAAAGAAAGAAGTGATACCCCCAACAGATGCTTGGTGAGGCAACACCTGTAGTACAGTGTCCAGTTCTGGAGCACTCACCTTAGAAAGGACAAAGACAGGCTGGAGGCAGTACAGCATACGAAGATGATTCAGGGCCAACAACAGAAGTCCTATGAGGCATGCCTTGGGCCACTGAGCATATATTCTTTGGAGGCCAGAAGGGAGAGGGGGATTGGTAGAAGCACTCAAACTCCTAAAAGGAATAAAGTGAGCTATAAAAATAATTATTTTGCAGGAACACTAGATCAATGACACATGGGCATGATTGGAAGATGACAGGTGGAAGGTTCTTAAGGGATGTGAGGAAGTATAACTTTACAGAAAGGACGGTGGAACCATGGAACTGCCTGTTGGCTGAAATGGAGGCAGATAAAACTGTGGGGGACTTTAAACGATCTTGAGACAGGATGAAAGTATTTGTGATCAACAGTAGTAACAAGGAAGAGGAATGGAACTGGAAAACTGATGGGGAGGATTAAAATCCAATACTGATGTTAGGTCGTGGGGTTCTATAGAGACTCATGGGAAGACTGGATGGACCTTTGGTCTTTTCCTGCCATCACTGTCTATGTTTCTATGTTTCTAATAAATTCTGTTTCCTGTCTCCTCTGCATAGAAACACAGAAACATAGAAGTTGATGGCAGATAGGGACTGCAAGTCCCATCCAGTCTGCCCATTTCTTTTTCTACCTTATGAATGTGCCATCTGCCTTTGCTCTGTCAATTACCTATCTATTCATACTCATCTGTATGGCTCCCTTATGCCTATCCCATGCCTGTTTGAAGCCCTGCACTGTATTCATATCCACCACTTCCTGAGGTAGGCCATTCCATGTATCCACCAACCGTTCTATGAAAAAGAACTTCCTCACATTACCACTTAATCAGCCTCCCTCTAATCTCATGCTGTGTCCTCTTGTCCTGTCTACAGCAAATTGCTGACTCCATTTCATTCACTGACATAAATGTTGTTGGTCTTTTTGGCTGCTACTAGCCTTCAGGGTCCATTTATTACTGTAGGTCGTTTACCTTTCTTTGGTGTCAGTGACCATCCTTTTCTGCAAGCGATGCTCTGACTCTGTGTGGTGCCACAGATCTTCTGAATCCTATGGTTCCTCATTTAGTGAATCCCTTTGCTGTAGAATGACCAGTTATTTTTTGACCAGGTACAGGAGAGCCTGGGCTTGATGCCAGTCAGAATTACCATCAACTTTCTAGAAGCCCAAATTAGGACATTTTACACTATATATAGGATAGTGTATGGGAGCCCGTACACAACCATACTATTCTCATACCGAGTGGTTTCCATGATGCTGTGGACCTCGAGAGCGAAGCTCGAGAGGTCCCATTCGTCATGGAAACTATGAGGTATTGAGAATAGTGTGGTTGTGTATTTGGGCTCCCATACACTTTTCTTTATGGTGTATGGTGCCCAAAAACAAACCAAAATGGCTTACTATTGTTGATCTGTGGCAGCATTTTGTTCGAGACCTGCACTTCCTAAGTCCCCTCTGGCTGGCCAGCTCGTGCACAGACTAGTCAACTGCCACGTGCCCAATTAACAGTGCTGTTTGGTGGTGGCTGCATTGTGATGTAGCTACTAACACAGAATGAAAAGTCGTTCTGCGTTAGTAGCTACATCACTACTAAAGCAGAACAACTTTTTTCGAGTGTATGGAAATTCATACACAATTACATTCCACCATACACTATAATAACTATTACTATATTTTCTAGTTATCTATTTTACTGGCATATACTGTAAAACGGATTGATTTTCCTGTATGTATTGCCTGTAATATTTTTGGATTTCTGTGTGCCTTGTTTTGTTCACTTTGATGGAATGTGCTGTTTCTCTAAAAGGGTGTGATAAAAATAAAATAACACTGCTATGACTACTACATTATGTTATCTGGACAATATGTAGTTCTGACCAATGTGACAAACTTCTTTGCTCTAAATGATCAAAAGTAAGACTAATGATTTTATT
Organism: Neoceratodus forsteri; assembly: GCA_016271365.2. Classification (NCBI taxonomy): domain Eukaryota; kingdom Metazoa; phylum Chordata; order Ceratodontiformes; family Ceratodontidae; genus Neoceratodus; species Neoceratodus forsteri. The sequence goes on along the minus strand of CM028133.1, from coordinate 587,347,496 downwards.
TTTATTTATTCACTTTAGTGTTTATTATTTTAATGTAAGGTATTTATGTGTAACCCCTAGGTGATGCTATCCCAAGGGCTACTACCCCAGCCTACTTGGCTAGTAGCAGGTTAAGGGGCCTGAGTTCTGAAACAGGTGCCTCCGCCCGGAGATCAGGGTTGGTAGTGGTCAAGCTTACCTGGGCATAGCCCTCCAGGACACTGTAACCCCCCCCTTCCTTACTAGTGGCCGGAACAACACACAATAATCACTTTCACAATACCCCTGATACACCACACAAGTACCCACACTGTTTGCACTTACCACCAGGGCTTTCCTCTGGCCTGGCCCTGGGGATCCCCTGTAAAACAAGTGTATGCACAGCAAATAACAGCAGTACAGTACTCCTGCAAAAACTGGAACCACAGTCAGGGTAAATACAAAAAAAAGTTAGATCTGATTTATTTAAGGGACTTGAACAAGGGAGAGGCGTAATCAGGTTAATTTGCTTAAAGACTGTATCACTCAAACTGTTATGCATGCACTTCAGGGTCCATAAACAGTCACACACTCTATGTACCCAGATGGAGAATGGTGGGCTAGCCAGGAACATTGTAGCTGGTTGGGGCCCTGTGATGGACGAAAACAACATGCTCAACACACACTATTTGTAATCCGGAGCCAGAGGGCTCAGTTCGTGAAAAGAAAACAATAAGACAATCAGATGACATACTTTTAGATTAGGCTGTTGTTGCAGGGATCTACCCTGATGATTACTCACGATACCCAAGACTGGACACAGGCTGGATGAAAATCGAGACAGCAGGTGGTTAATCTGGAGTGCCAGGAGAAGCAGGGCCCAGACAAATCGCCGAGGCATCTTTCCTGTTCAAGCGTGGAGCAGGGGGCTGATCCCCAGGCAGGTCTCTCGTCAATGGCTTTCTCTGTGCAGCAGGTAGTCTGGCTGGGCCATGTGGCAAGGCCCAGGCCAAATGGAGACAAATTCGGATACAGTCCATTTTGGGCTGGATAAAGCTTCCAGCAAGCAGAACACAGTCCACACAGTGGGGAACCAAATCACGACCCACTTTCAATGCACAGCACAGTTACACATAAGGACATTCTACTGTACCAAGCTAACCGCTCCCCGGTCACGATCACAAAGTCTCTGCACAAACCAGGAATTCAAAAGCAGCTAGAAATCCTGATAGGCCGATCGCATTCAGCAAATCTTCAGTCTTCTTCAGGTATGAGTCTGGTAAAAAAGCAGTGGCTTACTTCGTTCTCACAAACTTGGATTTAGTCCAAAATAATTCTCTCCCCTCCCTCTCAGGGGCAGCAGGCAGACATGCAGGTCACAACTCAGGCCTTTCCACAGTTCTCCTACGCAAAACTACTCAGACGGCTGCTTGACTGTCTCAAGCTCTTGCCTCTTCAACTCCCAACTGAGATCTGACTCAAACTGCAGCAAGCCTGGGAATTTCCCCAAGATCCAAAAGGTTTGGTTGGCTGATTCATCTGTCAGTCACAACAGAAGCTCCCCCTTGAGGTACAAAAAGGCACCAAAAGTCCAAAACTACAATTCCTACAGATTCTGACTCCAGACAGCTCCTGTAGTCCGGCTTCATTTTAGGTCCCACGAGTACTGATTAGCCCAATTCAGCAGTCCAGGACCAAGATAGTGGAGATAAACAAAACAGTCCTTGCTGCAAAGAAGGCAGGTTAGACAAACTACATTATCATTATCACTCTAAATGATTTTCAGCAAATAGTTACATCTTTCAACAGAGCTCCCTCTCAGATTACTTATGACTGCAGTCCAGGCAGCTCTTAAAGAGACAGTAAACAGAGGCTATACAGGAACTCTCTGGCAATCACATTTAAACTGTTAAAATTCAGGACACCAGCCTGGCAGTGAGCATTTAGGCAAGCTCAAGGAATGCTTTTCTGGAACCCCATTTGTAGGGGGGTTACATTTGTTTTTGGCCACTTCTTAGGGAAATTAAATAAATATATATGTTCTAGCTTCAGATAAGAACATTTTACATTTTTCTAGTATTCATCAGGATAGAGTCCAGTGAACCAGGGTTGTCTTGATGAGGCTGGCTGGTACATCTGTCCTGTGCAGAGAGCTCCTTCATCAGTCTCTTTTAAATTATACTAGTGCTGGTTCCAGCTTTACTTTGATGTCTTCATGGCTGTGTCATCAGCTGTTCCAGTTACACCTGCTGAAGTCACTGAACTGCTGGAGTTTGGTCCACAACACAAAGCACAAACTTGTAGAGGGAGAGCTACTTTGGAATTTTCAGTAGAACATTGTGCAGGGATCTTGCAATGAGGTGCATTGATCCTTCTAGATCCACATGATGAGCCTACTTGACAGTTGACACCACATCTGTCTTAACTTGCTGGCCAAAAGGAACATTCAGCTAGGTAATTAATTAATTGTTGAGTTGTTAATTGCAGGATAGATGCAAAAGGCCAGAGAAAAACTCCCTGACATGTGTAATTGTTAATTGCAGAATATAAAATGAAAGCAGTCATAACATACATTCTTGCTGTTTGAAGTTTATTAAACCATTTAGATAAATGGACAAATGAAAAGAGTGCTATTTCACCATTCTAAGCAGGATTTATACAGGGATATTCAACATGTCCACCCTTCGACCATGGCTGCTTTCAAAACAAGCTATGCTTACTTCTTCAATGAATCCTGTAATTGTTATCATTGAACCTGTCCTGATCCTGTTATGGAGAATGGGTACATGACAATTTGCTCCCAACATTTTGCTCCTTGACAACTGGCTCCCGACAACTCACTCCAGCGATAATTGGCTCCCATGACAACCCATCCCCCGACAATTCACTCCCAAGCAAAGTTACTAAAATTAAGCCAGTTGTCACAGAGCAAAATGAAATCAGGAGCTCCCTGCTTATTTCATCCGACTTTGCTCCTTCTCGTTCCTCTTTTTCCTTTGTTTGCCACCCCCCCCGCCGTTTCTGCCATGCCTCTGGGTTTGTCTTTTCCCATGAAGTAAGACTGAGAGTTCAGAAGTTTATCTAGAGTGGCAGTGATTTGTGAGATAACCCTGCCCCTTGGCATTTTGTTCTCAGTTTGCACTCTCCCCCCTCCTCATGTTCCCCGGTGCTCTCTCATACCTCCTTTGGTATTTTCTGGTTATTCAGCCCCTTTTTCCTGTGCCTCTTCTGCAGCACCTCCTTGTGCCAGTTCTGTGCGGCCAGCATGCTGCTGGCCTCCTTGATCCCCTGGCCCACTCCTGGACTGAGAAGAACTTCGGACACTCTGCGCCTCTCTGCTGGATGAACTTGATGAAACTGCAGTGCATCTCTCCAGCAATTTGGTGAGGAGTTCAACTGTTTGAACTGGGTCCTCTCATTCTTCTGGTCTGCTACTATGGACATTGCTCTGAATTTAAATACAAAAGTATTCTGATAGGCAAACAATGTTTTTATACTTTTGTAAGCAGGAGCGAGAGTGAGGGCAAACAGTCACAGGAGCATGACTTGGACTGTTCAGGTGTAAATGTTTTTATACTTTTGTAAGCAGTCGCTGTAGCTTTTGTATAATTTTGTACATGAAATGCACAGGAATGAGTAGTTGCTTTTGCATAGTTTGTTCTACCATTTGATGAAATACTGGTGGGAATGGGAGCGTGTAGTTGTGGGAGCCAGATGTTGTAGGAGCAAGTCGTTGATGGAGTGAACTGTCGGGAGCGAGTTTTCGGGGAGTGAAATATCGGGAGTGAGTTGTGGTGTTTCCATGGAGAACTGGGGTCAAAATGCTGGTTACACGCTTTTCTATCGCCACCTCCCATACCTCTAGCACTTATCAGTATTCTTTATCTACTCCATAAATGTCCTCTACCCCAATTTGGTTTATGTGCTTAGCACCAAATCTTTCTCTAAGACAATAGTACCACCTGGCCCCCCACCTCCTATCAGGTATATGCTCCGGAAATGTGCTCCTCTGAATCAGTTCTCTTAGGCTTCTCAACTTCCTCTCCCCCGGCTACCCCTACCTAGTTCATGCTCTAAAAACTGCTCCACTGCTTCAGCACTTTCTAGGCTTCTCCACTTCCTTTCCATACCTTTTTGCTGCTCAACTTTCCTCCACCAGTCACCATCCTAAGATCCGGTGTTTTGCTATTTTCCCTCCTCCCGCCTCTGTTAGCTTTAGATTTTTATACTTTTACTTGGGTACAGTTATCTCAGTCAGCACATTGACCACTGAAATGTTTACAAACTGTAAATATTATGTCTAGTCTTGCTGATTGTATTATTTAGTCTCTGTAATCTTATGCTATTTTACCCCTTGTCTATTGTACTTTTTTTTTTTTTTAACCAGGTATAGCACACTAAGCTGAAAGCTTTTTTACAGGAGCGACCTGGGAGCACAAGGAGGTTAAGTGACTTGCTCAGGGTCACACAGTATACAAGTGTAAGCTGTGGGATTCAAACCCAGGTCTGGTCTGCTGGATGTCACCAGATTTGCAGCTCAGAGCCTTAGACCACTGTGCTATACTGCCTCCTACTTCAGAATACTTAGAATACTTTATGACTTTATATCCTGTCTGGGTAAATCTTGAAAATGAGCATTGCTCAATGATGTTCGCCTGGTAAATTAAAGATTTTGATTGATTAATTGATTGATGTGACTATTGTTTCAACTTTTTGCACATCTTTTAGAGAAATATGTTGTCGTTCGAAGGCAACATAGTTATACAGCTTTTAGTCTTGCAATCATTTTTTGATCCAATCCCTGGGAATATCCTATGGGAAAAATACTTAATATAGGGACGGGCGCTAATGAACTGGGCCCAATAAAATTGTTATGTTCTACTTGGTCCCAAGTATGCTTTGGAGTAAAGGGGAGTTAACAGTGAAGTTCAAGACCAATAAGTGGGTTAAGCAAGGCTGCATTCTTGCCTGCTGTTGTTCAATATTTAAAACAATGAGATATTAACAAATCTTGATGAACAGTTACAGTCCCCAGATATTCCAGAATTAAGCTATCTACTATGACAGTGGACCCTGCCAGGATGCAATACAGAATACTGCAGAATTCACCAGAGTTAATGCCAGAACAGTACAAATTCAATGGCAAGTTATCCCTTTTATCATGTAGGAATCTGGTACAGTGCATTGCATCCTGGCAGGCTCCACTGTACAGGCAGATGATATTGAAATATTTCTCTTGTCAGCTATTAGTTCATATGGTCGTCAGGCTCCTGAGTAGGTTAGGAGTGACTGAGACCAAGTACTATGTGGTGCCTGTGCAACTGTGAACTTTGGTTTATGCTCTCTCTCTGTCCCTGCTAAAGAGACTACCACCCTGTCAGCGTGTCACAAGGATGCGGAACCCTGACAAAGGATTCCAACCCCACAAGGTGTCCCAGGGACAGGGTCCCAGGACCAAAAGCCTCTTAGGAAAGAAGGACCATCCCCAAGGAGAGAGAGAGAGGTGCTGCAGAAGGAGAAGGGGAGAATAATGGCAATGAAAATCACAAGCATCCAAGGGGTGCTTTTGATATGTGCAGTTTTAACCTTGGTGAGGGGGGTATAGCATGTGTTACCTACTACCCCTCAAAACAATCAGCAAAGTGTTAAAATTCATAGGGTCATCAGGCTCTTGAGTAGGTTAGGAATGATTATGACAGGGGGCCAGATTCACAAAGCTGAAAATTTGATACAAGGCACCTTAGAGAAGAAGGCCCAAAAGCATAATGGAAGACAGACAAGCACAGTTTTCCCAAAGGAGGAGAGGCATATACAGACTGAGACCCAGACCTGAAGTCACCAACCTGCTCCAACTCCTGCAGAAACGACCTACCGTTTATGACTTTTAGCATGGAGAAGAGGAAAAACATCTCTTATACAGGAGGAAGCCTCTGGGGATCCAAGGCCTTAGTTGTCTTATCTCCTGGCTTGAGATAGAATTAGGGATGCCTCAGCTACTCCAGTTTAGAAACTCAATTCATGAGGAATATTTTAGAGGAAGTGTGCTTACTCTATCCCCCTAACAGGAACAAAGTGAGTGTGCCATGAACCAATCTCTGCAGCTAAAAGAGGATCCCCATGAAAGTGGGGAGGAGAGCAACAACCATGAAAAGGCACTCATTCAGCCTCCAGCTAGGGGAGGGCTAGAGAGGTAGCTGAACCTTTGAGAGGCAAGGTGTGGAGTTGAGCCCTTGCAGTACAAAGTGTTTTGATAGTTGTATGATCTTCACCCTTGAGGGGCAGAGGAATGAGAGTAAGTGGAGACAAGGTGAACCTGAGGCAGCCATTGGGAGGAATAACCATCTAAGGTGCTGCTGTCAGCATCTTCCCAGCCAAAGGAGCCCCAAAGGACCCAGAGGCCCCACCTTTTTGTAAGTGAAGTCTTAAATGCTACATGGAGAGGTATCCATGAGTCAATCTGCATGGTTAACGTTTCCCCTGGAGTACAGGACATTATCACCTGAAAAGCAGAAAGAGAAAAACCCAGCCCAAGTCAAGGTACCCATCCTGAAGATGCAGACTTCATGGGAGCAGAATGAGACATCAGCCATCAGGGCAAGGGCCTTGGAAGCCACGGACAGTCATGGGAAGTGTGCATCTGGAGCAGGATGAGAGTAGGACTGCAGTAGGAGGCCGATGGCAAAGTCTGACAGCCGTGACACATAAAGGCAGAATGAATGGCAGACTAAGCTGACTGAACAGGGTATGTAGCAGAGTATTGACTGAGGCTGAATGAGAGAGACCAAAAGACAGAAATGGCAGATGCACACCAACCAAGTGCATGGAGGCTGTGGTTAGTACCAGTTAGGCTGAATAAGGGGCATAAAATAAGGCGTACTACAGCACTGGCAGAGGAGCTCTGACAGAAAACTCATTAATGGAAATACTTCACGAGGTTGAAAATTGAGGTATGTAGGCATGAATGTCATGGTTAACTATGCCTGGTCGCTTGGTTACTGACCTCAGTATGCTGTGGCAGAATGCATGGAAATAGGGAGCAGGCTGAAGCTGAGCACTGGATTGAAACTTGGTAAGGGTGAGCAAAAGGGAGGTATGTTCAGAATCTGGAGCAGCAGAATTTGGAGGTATAGCCTCAGTTGAAAGTGCAGAAGCTCTCATGGAGGTATACTGTCTGGCATCAGCCACAACTCCCCGTCCTGCTAGTTCTGGAGAAGCTCCCCACCATGAGCCAAAAGCAAGGATAAGCATGAGAGCCAAAAGGAGGAAAAGCCCAAAAGGCCAGAGGATGGCAGACAGAAGTGGCAGAATGGTCATGCACAGAGAGAAGGTATGTTACATGGCCACAGAACCAGCTCCAGGAAAGCATGGGTGGAGGTCAGAGAAAATGGAGCAGCCACACAGCAACCAACAAAAATCCCGAAAATCCATGGGACGCTTAGACATGAGTGGTTTTATCCACATGGAGAGGGAGAATCCGCCCTCATCCAGCAACTGAAGGAGGGTAGATGAAGTCCGACTACACAAAAGTGACAGCAGACTGGAGGAGGGCAAACGTAAGGGTGGAGACTGACAATTATAGACCAGTCAACCTGACATCAGTGGTGGGAAAGTCTATTGAATCATTGCTGAAGGAAAGTAATGTGGAATATCTTGAATCCAGTGTGTTACAAGACCCAAGGCAGCATGGTTTCATAAAGGGAGTTCATGTCAAACAAATCTGATAGATTTCTTTGACTAGGTGACAAAGGATTTAGATGAGGGTGGAGTGGTGGATGTGGTCTATCTAGATTTCAGTAAGGCTTTTGACACTATTCCACATAGGAGACTAGTAATCAAGTAGCTTAGGAGTGGGTCCAAAGGTGATACACTAGATAAGAAATTGATTAAAAATAATAATAATATTTTTATTTATTTTGTGCCTTTCAAATATCAAGGCGCATTCCAAAAAAATAAATAAGATAAAAATACAGAGATACAAAAATACAGAAATCAATATTATAAAAACAGACAAAAACAAATCAATGAACAGTAAAACCATAAGCCTTTTCCCACAGGAAGGATTTCAAAGCCTGTTTAAAACTCCCCACGGTCATGCACTCCCTGGTCTGATTAGGGGCTAGGCAACAGAGGGTGGTGATAAGCGGAGTTCACTCTAAGGAAGGGAGGGTTCCATTAGGGGGCACGGGGTTATTATGCAGTATACAAAAACAGCATGGCTACAAACACCACAACCAAAACAATGCTGACCACAAACAGACTTGGGCAAAACACCGACCTGTCAGGAACAGCGCACCTATTGACAACAATGGGACTTAATGTTTTTTGGGAAGGGGCTTTGCCCCCCTCCCACACACCCCAAAACTTAAATAACTAACTTGGTGGGGAAAAACTTGGGAGGGGGGAGGTTTTATTGTTTTGTTTTTTTTAAAGGGACACTATCAACCCCCTTAGGTCTCAATGTGTCCCTAGTTTAAAAAACACATTTTATGATTGCCAACATTCTGTAAAGATTGCTGATGTGGCTGGTAGTTTGATTCTGACTCTTTTTTTTCTTAATAAAAGCGAAAAACAGACTGCCCACCATACTGGTGTTACCAGACAAACACAGGTTTGCTTACATAGAAACATAGAAACATAGACTTTGACAGCAGATAAGGACCACCTGGTCCACCCAGTCTGCCCATTTCCCTACCTACTGGATAAGCTGCAGTTCCTTGTTAACCAATGGCCTACTTCCTCTTGCCTACCAGAATTGCCTTATGTCTGTCCCATGCATTCTTGAATTCCTTCACTGTTTCTGACCCCACAACCTCCTCAGGAAGGCTGTTCCATGCGTCCGCCACCATCGCTGTGAAAAAAATACTTCCTCACGTTGCCCCTGAGCCTTCCCCCCACTATCTTCAAATTGTGCCCCATTGTTCTTGCACATCTCTTTTTCTGAAATATACTGCCCTCTTGGATGTTGTTGATTCCCTTGAGGTACATGAAGGTCTCTATCATGTCCCCCTTCTCACTCCTTTCCTTCAGGGTATACATATTAAGCTCCTTTAGTCTCTCCTCAGATGGCTTATGGTGCAGACCCTGTACCATTTTAGTTGCCCTCCTCTGGACTGCCTCCATCCTGTCTATGTCCTTGCAGAGATGGGGTCTCCAGAACTGCACACAATACTCCAGATGGGGTCTCACCAACTGTCTGTACAGAGGGATAACAACCTCCTGTTTTCTACTAGTGATGCCTCTCCCCATGCATCCCAGTATCCCCCAGCCCTCCTTACTGCCTTCTCACATTGCTTGCTTACTTTTAGGTCATCTGACATGACTACCCCAGGTCTCCTTCCATTTTAGTTGTTGTTAGTACCACACCCTCCACTGTGTACTTTTCACCTGGGTTTTTGTTTCCCAGGTGCATTACTTTGCACTTCTTTGCATTGAATCTAAGCTGACATATTTTGACCAGTCCTCCAACCTCGCCAAGTCCCTTTTCATCCTTTCCACCCCCTCTTGTGTATCAACCCTGTTGCAGATCTTTGTGTCATCTGCAAAGAGGCATACTTTTCCTTCCAGTTCCTCTGCAATGTCACTTATAAAGACATTAAAGAGGACCGGTCCCAGTACTGAACCCTGTGGTGCCCTACTAGTAACCCCCCTTTCTTTGGAGTGGACTCCGTTTACTATTACCCTCTGTGTCCTGTTGTCCAGCCAATTTTTTACCAAGGCTACCACCCTGGGACCTACTCCCAGGCTAGCTAGCATGCTTATTAATCTTTTGTGTGGGACTGGGCCAAATGTCTTGCTAAAGTCCAGGTAAGCCACATCCACAGCCCCTCTCTGGTCTACTACCTTGGTAACCCTGTCAAAGAAATCTATTGGATTCGTCTGACATGACCTTCCCACTGTGAATCCATGCTGTCTTGGGTCCTGAGCCCCTCTGACCTCTAAGTACTCAATAATTCTTTCTTTCAGAAGTGATTCCATCATGGGGATCATGTGATGTGGCACGCCTGAATGCAGCTCCATTTATCCTCTCCAACCACCCACTCCACTAATTTCATTTTATTACCTTTCTAAACAAACTAAATTCTTAACTAACCGAATAGAAGTCTTACTAACATCCAGAGCAACAGCTAAGAGGGCTCAATTGAGGATGGAGGTTGAAATGAAAAAAACGGCACCGCAACACACTCCTCCGGTAACCCCCGAGAAGGCCCCCAAAAAAACAAGGGCCGCCAGTGTGACTGCTTTGCTGAATACATCTCACCAAAAGACGGAACAAAAACCATTGACACTCTCGGGCTTTCTAGTGGAATTCCAACCATTCCAAGAGGAATTGAGAGGACTGACCACAGAAATTAAATCTCTATCACAAGCGCTAGAAGAAATACCAATGCGCACAGCTGACAGTGAAGCCCGTATTGTTTCTCTTGAGAGACGGGCTGAAATAAACAGACCCTGACATAACTGCAATCAGACAGAGACTTACCCGAAATGGAGTTAAAGGTGGAAGATCTGGAGAGACGAAGCCGCAGAAACAACACGGTTATCATCAGACTTCCAGAAACAGAAGGTCAGGACACCATACGATTTGTGCAAATATTCATAGAGAAAATGTCAGGGCCTTCAAACTTTGGCACCAAATATGTTATCAAGAGGGCTCATCGGGTGCTCTGGCCCATTCCACCCCCAGGGCAGCACCTCGACCTCTCATATTTTGCTTCTTAAATTACTTGGAACATCAACACTTTCTATCTAAGATGAAAGAAATCCAAGAAGTGCAGTGGGAGGGCAAAATAATTTGTGTGACCCAAGATTTACCAGCTACTGTCAGACTGCAGAGAACAGCATTTCATCTGTTGTTTACCAAGCTAATTGCAGCAGGATTGAAATTCAAAATGCTTTACCCTGCAAAACTCCAGGTTCTTATTGCAGGCACCTGGAATTTCTACGAAGACCCAGAATCAGCTCACAGCGGTTTAAAGAATGCATTGCCTGATCTTTTCCGAGGTACCTGAACAAAAGGATTTATGCATTTACTGTTTGGGAACAGGATATTTCCTTCAGTGAGAGCTGACTTGTCTTGCTTAGGTGACCGAGTAATTTGATATCCAACAATATGGAGATTGCTCATCATAGCGAGGAGGCTACTAAAGCTCTCTGGGGACTGACAATCACACTTCATAATTTTTCCACTTATCTTATTTCCACCTCTTCCCCTGTAAATAACTATTATTTACTCCATTGGAACTGGGTCTCAATTGTAACCAAAAGATCCTCGCAGAGACGGATGGAAGAGGTGTTATTCTACACATTATCCACTTGAGGGAGTATCGCTACATGTTCTCCTGTTGAGAAGATTTTTGTAATTTAGAGTGCCAATGTTCTATTGAGAAGAGGTTCAAGCAGATTTCTATCACTCCCCTCATGGTTTACCTAGTTGACATTTACAAATTATATTGATGGGACATTATTTCACTTTGGGCACTCGCTTCTTCCCCTTTTTAATTACTTGGACACCACTGAAGGTTAAATTAAGACGCTTTCACAAGGACCGATAAGGACTCTAGACAAAAGGCGAGGTACTGTATGTTCTGTTCCTTTTAAAGAGAGTAAGTGCATTGGCTCTGTGCTCACCTTATGAGAAGGGCCATTTACCTACCACACTCCATAGATTTATAAGACACAAACTACAATACAGTTGGTTCGGGTTAGTGACCGGAAATTGCATTCTGGTGCCCGTAAAAGAAATCCCCTCTTTTTTTTTTTCTTTATTTTTACCATTTACCAATTGAAGAGCATATCATACAAGTTAGATACCCTTTTATCGCTATATTCAGGAGTGAGAACCCAGACTGAATTAAGGGGGGGGGGTTTGATTTTGTACCAGTACTTTTCATATTAGTTAGTGACCCTACAACCCTGTGGATTCTCAACCTTGTAAAATAAACATGAGAGCAGTTAGCTCCGGTTAGTTTCAACATACAAAGTTGTTCTACCTCCTAATTTCTTTGGGAAGGACCCTTATTTTTATAGAAGAAGGGGACATGGCTTAAGTTGTGTAAATCCTATATTGCAACATTAATCACATTCTAATACTGATCAAAGATCAAGGCTATATAATTGTTTATGTTAAAAAGTTGTATGTTACAAAGTTGGCGACCTGATCCTGAGTACTACCTATAACTTTAATAATTGTATTAAGCTAGAAGTAGTTAATAGGTTCATTGTAGGTTGATTGGAGGGGAAGGGCAGTAGTACGGAGTTTTGCAAAATATTTGCAACAGTAAGGGGGAGGCTGGGTTAGCATTTTGCAAGGGTATTTTTGTAATTTTGTTAATAGATCTGGGGTGTAGTATTTGGGGACTGGGAAAGGTTAAAGGGAGGGGAAAAAGCACAGTCTATAATAGTTTTAAGACATCAGGGACTAATAAACAGGCCACTTTACTAGATACTTATATGTTCATTCCCATTGCATTAGATGGCTAAGGACCTCACTTTATCCTCGTGGAATGTAAAGGGTTAGACGCAAACTTAATACAAAGTTATAAAACATTTACGTGTCCTACAATCTCATATTTCTTTCATACAGGAATCTCATTTACTAGATATAGATGCTTTGCAATTGAGAAGACAGCAAGTGGGACAGGTGTTCTCAGCTCAATGTACCACAAATAACTGTGGAGTTATGATCCTAATCCTCAGGAATATCCCATTTATTCCCTCACAGACTATTAAGGACCCCCAGGACAGGTTTATCCTGGTTAGAGGCACTATTCATACAGCCGAACTCCTACTCAGTAGTATATATGGGCCCAATGTGGATACGCCCGGATTTTTTATGCAACTTATCAACATTATTCCACCCTTTCTCTCAATTCTGATAATATTGGGAAGTGATTTAAACTTGGTCTTTGATCCAGCAATGAACCAATCCGGTTCCCTCCGCAAAGGTCTCTCCCCTGCCCAAAGGGCATTCTGAGACCTAGTGGATCAACCGGGTCTATGTGATGTCTGGAGAGTTTTAAATCCCAATGACAGGCACTATACCTTTACTTCCCCAGTCCATGGGTCTTCTTCCCGGATAGACTACATTTTATTGTCCCAATCACTCCTCCCTGGAATACTGTCTTCCTCAATTCCACCTGGTCCCCCTTCTGATCACTCCTTAGTAATGTGTCAACTTTCTCTCACATTTTTCTCCAAAAGAGGGGCACATTGGAAGATAAATGACCAGTTGCTGAGGGACCCAAGTGCTACCCAACATATTTCTGATCATATCAATCAGTTTTTTGCAGCTAATCACAACTCCACTAACAAACCTGATATGGAATGGTGTGCTTTCAAAGCATATCTCAGGGGAATACTGATAGCAATAGCCTCAAATAGGAAACAAAAATGGGATCAACAGTTGTGCCTTTTGCTTTCCCAAATAAGGTCTATACAATCTAATCTGACTCCCCATTCCTCTAACAATATTAAAATTGATCTTACCTTGACGTATTGAGAGAAAAGGCCAAATATCAATTCTCCATACCAAAGCTTCCTACACAGATCAGGGAGAAAAAGCAGGTAAGTTATTGGCTCTCAGAATTAAGCAACAAGAGTCTTTCTGATTCATTCCCCCCGTTTGCTCTTGGAACAATAGTACTTTGAAAGCATCACCGACTGCAATAGTAAAAGAATTCACTGACTACTATAAATAACTTTATGGCCCTATGGCAGCACCACCTTCTGACCAGAGTCTAATCAAATATCTTAAGGATTCTCATTTGCCCTCACTTTCTGAAGTCCACAAAAAGGTCCTAATTGCACCAGTATTAGCCTTGGAACTGGCTGAAGTGATACAGAATCTTCCCACAGATAAAACTCCAGGGCCTGATGGATTTTCATCCAATTTTATAAGAAATTTAAGGACCAACTCGTCCCTTTTCTCATACCATTTTATCAACATATATTATCAGGTGCTCAAATTTATAGTACATTATTTGAAGCCCTTATTGTTCGCCTTCTAAAACCAGATAAAAATCCAGATTTTGTGATAAATTACCACCCTATTTCTCTCCTCAACCAAGATATCAAAATTGTAACCAAATTATTCGCAGACCGGCTTAGCTTGGTGCTTCCTGATATAATAGGTCAAGAACAGGGGATACACGACAGGAGTTTGACAGAAATTCTGATGAACGCCCTGTCAGCGACACTGGCAGGTTAACTGCATTCTGCAGTTGGCTGCCGGTTCGCTATTGATTTCTTTGCTCACGCCCCGAACCCCCCACTTAGGGGCTGTGCCCCTGCACACCCCCCACTCTACAGATTCTCAACTCCAGTCAGAGCTGATTGAGTGGGTGCAGGACCCCCGACAGGAAGTGCCGGGTTCCAGCGGGTCTCCCACCGTGGCTAGGCACTGTAGACACTGTAGGGGTCCTCGCCGGTGAAATGTCACTGCGAGGGGGGTAAACGAAGAACAGGTAGGTTTCATGAGGGGCAGATCATCAGTAGATCATCTCTGGACTCTCTCATATGTCTTCTCAGCATCCAGGGATGCTTCCTTTCCAGCTGTCTTGGTATCTCTGGACGCCGAGAAGGCGATGGAATTTTCTCTTTCAGACCTTAAAGGCCCTTGACTTTCCACTTGAATTTGTAACATGGGTACAAGCCCTATATAAATCCCCAACAGCTAGAATCACTGCCAATGGACATATCTCTGAATCATTTATATTGCAATCTGGAATGAGACAAGGATGTCCCTTATCTCCCTTACTCTTTAATATTTATCTGGAGCCCCTCATCCGCAGATTTATGGCCCACCAGGAGATACAAGGAATTAAAATTCAGAATCAGGAGGTGAAAGTTTCCACTGATGCAGACAACCTTCTTCTCCAATTATCCTACCCTGATAAATCTATCCCTTTTATGTTAAATATTATTACAGATTACAGTAGTTTATCAAATTATAAACTAAATGTTAATAAATCAGTAGTTTTTCCCCTTAACCTCAAGGTATTTAAAAGTAATATATATTCTCTAGGCCTTTCATGATCACAAGATTCCCTTAGATATCTGGGTATTGAATTCACCGGAAGTTCTGCTCTCGTAATTAAAAAAAACTTAGACTCACTAGTACAAACCATTACACAAGATCTAGAATGTTGGTCGACTCTTCCCATTTCCCTATGGGGAAGAATAAACCTAATCAAAATGAACGTTTTCCCACAGTTTTTCTATCCATTAAACTTACTGAACACATGGTTGCCAGTCTCTTGGTTTAACAAGGTACACTGGCTTCTCACTAAATTCATCTGGTTAAAAAAACAACCAAGAATAGGTTATCATAAATTGGCAGCTCCGGAACTTAAAGGAGGTTTGCATCTCCCTCATCTGGATCTTTACTACTGGGTCAGCCAAGCTTTCAAATATCTTCGAAGGGTATTCCCAAATCTATCCTCACCCTCCCTGCTTTGGTTGAAGATAGAATTAGCCCTTAAAAAATCTTGTCAATTATCACCTTCAACAATTCTACATTCAAAATTATCTGCTTTACCTTCAATCTTGAGATCCACCCCAGTGGCTTTATCTGTAAGGACTTGCTCTCACTTATGTACCTTCCTGAGATGCAATCACTACAAAGACCCTTCCCAATCAATTTGGCACAACTCATCTTTTACAATTGATAACCAAATCCTAACACCCAATTGGTTACCCCATCTGGGAGATGGACAGCTATCCAGTTTTTGTACAGAGAATGACTCATGGCTACCAGCTTCAGAAATTACCAAAAAATTCAAAATTCCCTCGCAATACTACTTTAAAGTTTTTCAATTGAGACATCTCCTGATTAAACTCTTGGAACAGTCCCACCCCAGCCCTCCAAATTCTCTTTTCAGTTAGAATTGGGACAATTAGCCAACTCACCCAAAGTAGTATCCAAGCTAGATGCCACTTTATTTGGATGGCTTTTTCAGCATAGTTTGGTCCCATAGCATACTGGTCATTTCTCTTTCCCAATTTAATTATGGACTGGCCTTCCCTCTGGTGTAATTGTCACTGATTTGTAACGCAGGACAGACTACACCTCATGCAATTTCATATTTTACACAATTTATATTACTCTCCCCAGAAATTAGCCAAGTTTGGTCTATGGTCCTCTGTCCTCTGCTCCCGATGTCACCGGGAGGAAGGTACTCTCCTTCACATTTTTTGGACCTGTCCTAAAGTGGTCCCCTTATGGACAAATATCCAAAGTAAAGCAGACCCTCTGTTGGGGATATCAGACTTATTTACTCCAGAAATCTGTCTACTTGGTGATTATTCACAAATTTCTGTAATTAAACACAAATATCATATGGCATTGATTTCTATGTCTGTGAAAAAACTTGTATTGAAACATTGGAAAGATTGCGATACTATCCATATTTCGAATGGCTTAATGAGCTCTTGGCCAATTTGAGAACTGAAAAGGCTATAGCAAATCTCAATAACAGACTGCATAAATACCAAAGAATATGGGACCTCTTACATACTCTGTATTCCTTAAAAGTGATATGTACTGATGTCTTTATCTCATCTTTGATATTTCAGTATTGAAGGACTGTGTAGTGAGGGAGGGAGCTGAGGTGGGGAGGGCAAAATGGGAGGGGGAAGGAGATGGGGGAGGGTGGGGAAGGAATGGAGCAGCTTCATTACATTATGTTTACTTACTCATGTATGTACTGTATTACCCTGTATGATGCTGTTCCAGGTTTGGTGGTTTAAACCCTATAATAAACTTTGAATTGAAAAAAAAAGAAGTGATTCCATCATTTTCCCTACCACGGAGGTCAAACTAACAGGTCTGTAGTTTTCTGCCTCTGCCTTGCTCCCACTTTTGTGGAGGGGAACAGCATCCGCCTTCCTCCAGTCCTCCGGTACCTCACCATTCTCCCATAATTTGTTAAAAAGGTTAGTCAGTGGTGTCACTAGTTCTCCCTTTAGTTCTTTTAGAATTCTGGGGTGAATCCCATAAGGCCCTATTGCTTTGTCCACCTTAAGTTTCAGGAGTTCTTTCAGGACCCTTTCTTCTGTGAAAGGACTGGTATCGACCCAGCTACCCAGAGTGCTTCTTTTGTTTGGTTTAGGTATCCCCCCTCCTCTTCTTTTGTGAATATTGAGCAAACTTATTCATTTAGTATCTCTGCCTTTTCGCTGTCACCCTCTGCCCCCTGCCCCTTCCCTTTATTAAGCCTCACTATCCCTCTTTTGGTCTTTTTTTGCTCCCTAATGTACCTATAAAAGGTTTTATTCCCCTTCTTAACCAAGCTGGCTTTCTTTTCCTCTTCTGACTGCCTTCCCTGCTTCCTTCTGCTTTAACTTATGCAGTTCCCTGTCCTGGGACTGTGGTTCATTCTCCCCCTCCCAGGTCTCCCCTGCTACTACTTTTTGGGGGACTTAAAGGGACACTGTCAACCTGTTTTTATATTCCTTGATCAGCTCCAACTGCATCTTTCCTGGACTTGGCAACACCCACAACACAGTCTTGCCCCTCATTATGTAATGGGAGTTTAGGAGACTACTGCCTCATGAGTGACTACACTGTTTGGGTGTGTTTCTAATGCTCCTAAAGTATGTAGTAAGAACAGATCCAGGATTGTAAACAAAACAAGGTTGTTTATAAATATACATTAGCATGCATTGCAGTTCTACTAAACAAATAGACAGATAAAACAAACTGCAACATCAATGAATTTTAGAGAAGGTAAGCAATCATAAAATGTAGGTTTTTAACTAGAAATAATATGATGAAAAACAGGTTGACAGTGTCCCTTTAAATCCCAAAATAAGTAGTAGCAGGGGAGACCTGGGGGGGGGGGAGAACAAACCACAGTCCCAGGTCTCCCAATTATGCCATGTGCTGGGGCCCTAGCCACCCCACCATGGGAGCGGCTCGACCAGGCCCCCAGCACATAGCTACTTCACCTCTCCTCCTAGATGTGCAGAGCGACAGGGGTAGCGGTATTTCCCATTCACTATCATACCCCTGTCGCTTTACATGCATGCACGGTATACCTTGTGTGGTTATTGCAGAGCTGTTCCAGTTGTGGCATATTGACCCAGTACCCCAGTAGAGTTCCTCAGGGATCAGTGCTGGGACTGGTCCTCTTTAATGTATTTATAAGTGACATTGCAGAGAAGCTGGAAGGGAAGATCTGCCTCTTTGTGGATGACACCAAAATCTGCAACAGGGTGGACACTCTGGGGGAATGGAGAGGATGGACAAAGATCTGAGGAAACTAGAGGAGTGGTCAAGGGTACAGCAGCTGGTTTTCAATGCAAAACAGTGCAACATAATGCACTTAAGGCACAGAAATCCAGGAGCTGGGTACAAAATGGATGCAGTTGTATTGACGACCACCAAGCAGGAAAGAGATCAGTGATAATCATATTGAATGACCTAAAGGTGACCAGGCAATGCAACAAGACAGCAGGGAGTGCTACTGGGATGCTTGGGTGCATAAGGAGGGTATCACCAACAGAAATAGGGCGGTAGTGTTGCCTCTGTATAGATCACAGGTAAGACCCCACCTAGAGTACTGTGTCCAGTTCTGGAGACCACATCTCCAGAAGGATGTTGACAGAGTGGAAGCAGTCCAGAGGAGGACAACTAAAATGGTGCACTGTCTGCATCAAAAGCCCAACAAACAGATACTAAAGGACCTCTATATGTATACTCTGAACAGAGAAGGGAGAGGGGGAATATAACAGAGACCTTTAAAAAACTCATGGGGGTAAATAAAGTACAGGAGAGAAGTATTTTTCTGAAGAAAAGGTGCTCAAGAACAAAGGGACATGCTAAGAAGCTGGAGAGAGGGTAGATTCAGGAGACATGTGAGTAAGTACTTCTTCACAGAAAGAGTGTTGGATCACTGGAACAGCCTTCCGGCAGAGGTGTTGGGGGTGAAAAAAGTGGTGGGGTTCAAGAATGCATGGGATAAGCACAAGGGAATCATAATAGTGGAAAGGAATGGGGAGAAAGAGCAGTAAATTGGACACAGTCTGTGGTAATAGTGTAGGTAGGGAGAAATGGGCAGACTGGATGGGCCAAGAGGTTTTTATTTGCCATCAAATTCTATGTTTTTGTGTTTATATTCTATGGGACATGGCATGTGTCACCTGCTGCCCCTCTGAACCCCAGGCAAAGCCTTTGAAATTACATTGATAGCTGGACATTTTATCTAAAATGTATGAACAACTGAAATTAATTACAGAGAAAAGCAATGTGATATCCTAGGGTCTTGAGTACGAATCTGAAATGTAGCTAAACTATCAAGCAATAACGTACTATAAAATGCTGACGTATTAGTATTGTGACACATACCAAATTCTTTCATATTCCAGTAAGTAAGATTAAACAACACAGGTATATGCAAAAATTGTAAATTGTTAATCAATGAACCAGGGAGGGCAGTAGTTGTTAGACCACTGCGGGGACCAGGGGTGTGCTTTGGACATTCCAAAAGCTGTTTATCAATGGGTGATAACACAGAGAGGTACATGGCAGCAGAAGCCATGTTGTGTACAGCACAAAATTTCTGAGCAGAATCCTTAGACAAAAAATTACAATATGAAGGATCAATTAAGGCAGTAATATTGTATAGACCAGAATGCCTAACAGCAGTTTGCAGCAAGGACAGAGAACCATTTGGGGATAATTTAGCATTAGGCCAACCCTGGAAAGTCCCTTTAGAGAGTTTGGCCAAAGGGAGAATTTGTCCTTTTGATGTGGTTTGCCACTCAATTTGTAGGGTAGATTGATCAGGAGTGACAACCGAGGCAGTGAAGTAAGCATTGGAACCTTCCTGGACAGTAATCAGACTATCGGGTATTTTGATGGATACTCCCTCTGAAGGAGATGCTGGATGATCAAGGTGTGGTAAGAGGTTGGGTACTGTGCCTTGGATGCAGGGACAACTCCTGAGATGAGGAGATAATGGAACAAGATAGCCATCTTGTCAGTGTATCTGAAAAGCAAACTCAAACATTAGTAAGTCAGTATTATTCCGCCCAATGGGGTGAGGAAAAGTAATTAAGCTCCTTTATACAGTTTCAGTTGGTTTGCATGTAACCATTTGTCAGTCAGTTTATTATTTTGCAGGAGTCTAACTTGATAGACTGCCGGACTGAGCTTGTTGACAATGGGATATGGGCCTTCCCATTTATTGGAGAAGGAATGTGTGGGATGTGCAAATCAGAGGACCTGATCTCCAACCTGCCAATCCACTTCTTGTGCATGCTTGTCAAACTGTATTTTGGATTGTTGCTGGGCCTTACCCATGCAGTTAGCAGCATACAAGTGTGTGTGTATAAGGTCTTTTCTGAGTTTTTTCACATATTGTTCTACAGACACACAGTCTGCAGTGGGAGTGTGCAGGTCAAACAACAGGTGTTCAGGTAATCTCATCTGTTTTCCAGTCATCACTTCAAAGGGTGTGAGCTGGGTAGTGGCTGCGGGTGTGCCCCTAATTGCCATAAGGAGTAGCGGCATTAGGGAATACCAGGTTTTGGGATTGTCCTCAATGAATTTGGAAAGCATTTGCTTAATCCGTCTGTTGGCTCTCTCTACTTGACCTGAAGATTGGGGTGGTAGAGTATATGGAACTTTTGTTGAACTCCAAGGAGTTCAAGGGATTCTTTCATTAACTTACCTGTAAAACTGGTTCCTTTGTCAGAGTCCACCTTAAGAGGTAAGCCTCACCTGGAGAAAATTTGTTCCACCAGGATTTTGGCAGTGGTTTTAGCAGTGCATGTTTTAGTGGGGAAAGCTTCAACCCACTTAAAGAAGAGGTCTGTTACCACAAGAGCATACTTGTTATTTCTGCTGGTATTGGTTAATGGACCAATAAAATCAATCTGTATGGCATTCCAAGGGCCAGTGTCGTTGTGGTAAGAGTTTGGCATTTTGTTTGGTGGAGATGGGGTTGTTTTGCACACAAACAAGGCAGTTATCTATGTACTGTTTGACATCTTTGGTGACACCAGGCCACCAGGCGGTGGTCTTAAGCCTCTGGAGGATGTTTTCCACTCCCTGGTGCCCACCAGTGGGTGTATCGTGCACTTGGTGCAAATAGTCAGACCTAAGGTGTCTGGGGACCACCCACAACTTGGTGGTGGAATCATCTGGCTGGTACCAGATGAGCTTGTCATCAGGTGACAAGTGTAACTTACCTTCATGCCTCCGGTAGGGGTTATGTGTGGGAAGTTTTTCTTTGGTACTCTTGTCAAGGAATCTGAACACTTCTTTGAGTTCGGTATCAATGTGTTGGGCTGCTGAGAGGTCCAAAGGGGAAAAGGGTTCAGGTTTTTTCCTGAGTGCTGCAATATGTACGGCTGCATTGGCCTTAGGATGATCCATCTTCCATGTGTCCCCCCCTCGGGCCCCTTCCTTGGCAAGGTTATCTACTGTATCATTGGAGGCATGGTAGGGATCATGGAGGGAATGAGCCTTAACTTTGTGTACATAGAGTTTGTGTGCAAATTTTTGTGCCAGTGAATGTATGTGTATTACCAGTTCCTTGTACTTCACTGGGCTGCCATCAGAAGAGAGGAAGGAGTTTTTCTGCCAGAAAGGAAGGAATTCTGTAAGAAAACAACAAACCCAATTAGAGTCTGTAAAAATGATGGTATCCTCGTCCTATGCTGGATGAACTCGAGGGCACAGGCCACCGCTGCCATCTATGCATACTGTGCATACTGTGATGATGCTACACCACAACGCTTACAGATCTTAACAGTGTTACCATAAGGGTAAATCACTAGGATGCCCATCCCTGCAATTTGTTCTCCCTGATAGTAGGAAGCTGATCCATTGGTAAACATACGACACAAAGAGGTGTTGTCAAGTATTTGTGGTGTGGTAGGGAGAAAAGGGCCTGGATCTGGAAGATCAGGTGACTGCAGTGAACAGTCATGTGGTTCTCCTCAGAAAAGGAGTCCATGAGCCAGCATAGATGGAATTTTTGTTGAGTGCACCTGTATGTCTCTATTCTGGAGAAGAAGTGACCAGTGTGTCAGCCTGGTATTAGAGACTGACCCATCCTTCACTCTGTCTGAGAGCAAAAAGGTAGATGGTGTGTGGTTGGTGTTAATAATCAGTGGAGAGTACCCAATGATATACAGAAACTGCTTGACAACCCAGTAGGTGGCCAGAAGGTTCCTTTCGCAAAGGCTATACTTCTGTTCCACTGGGATCAAGACCTGTGATGCATATTCAATAGGTCTCAGGGTGCCATGAACCTTCTGGGCCAGCACTGCTGACATGGCAATGTCAGAGGTGGCACATTCCAGATGGAACGGTAGTGATGGATTGGGGTTAACCAGAGCTGGGACGGAGGCCAAGGCCTGCTTCAGTGACATCACAGCCTGGGTATATATAGGGCCCCAAGTCCATGGAATGTCCTTCTTTAATAGCCCATACAGAGGAGCAGCTTTCTGAGCACAGATAAAATCTCTGGAGTAGTTCACCACACCTAGAAACCGTCGAAGAGTTGCCACGCTGGTAGGCAATGGCAAGTCTTGCAATCCTTGTATCTTCTTCCAGGTAGGGCTTTGGCCTTGGTCAGTTATTTTTAGACTCAGAAAGAGTACTGCTTTCTGACATAGCCGTGCTTTTGCTGGATTGCATTTTAGGCCTGCTTTCTGAATGAGAGTTAGTAGTTCATCCAAGAGATCCAAATGTTGTTCCTGTGTGGCGGTTGCCAGCAACAGGTCATCCACATACTGCAAGAGACATTGGGGAGTAGAGAAACCCTCAAGGGCGTCCATCATATGCAGATGGAACAGGGACAGGCTATTATGGTATCCCCGCGTGATCAAAAACTATTGGAGATATCCATGGCACTGAACCATTTTAGGTCAGGGGTCAAAAGTCGTAGCACATCAGGTGCGGATGCCCCAGTTGGAGTACAACTGGGGGTGACCTGGTTCAGTTTCCTGTAGTCAATAGTAAGTCTCCAGGCACCTGTGTTTTTTTCACAGGCCACACTGGGGAGTTAGCAGTAGAAACGCATGTTCTGATTACCCCTTGCTTGAGAAGTGACTTTATTGTTTCTCTGAGAGAAGGAAAGGCCTCAGTTGGAAAAGGATATTGCCTTTGCCTCTCATGTGCTGGGCCTGGCACTTTGATGACAGAGTGCATTCTGCCACAGTCATGTTTGTTGATTGCAAAAGCTTCCAAATGCTGTTGCAAGATGGGGAGAAGCTTTGGGAAAAGCTCATGGTCTTTGAACAGATCTATAACGTCATACTCTTTGTTGTTAGCAGATATTGTTGCCACAACATGTAAATCAGGGATCAAAATAGTGTGGTATTGACCCTGAATTTGTATCAACAGCATGTTAGCTAAATCCACCACACAGCCGTGTGGTGCAAGAAAATCAATTCCTATGATACTAGGATGATCATGCAATACCATCAGTTGGAAGATGTGTGAGGCCTTTAAGTGGCCTAACTCTACCTGCAAGGGTAGAGACCGATATGCAGGTAATCTAGTACCATCTACTCCTGACATGTTGGTCCTCCGTCCAGTGGACCAAGGAAATGTGTCCGGGTGGTCATCATGTAATACAGACACAGCCGCACCTGTATCTAGTAACACTATAAGTAGGCAGCCCCCGACCGCAGCTTCAGTACAGGGCCTTCCGTTTGTATCCAAGACCAGCTTGTTTACAATCCGGACTGGGGCCTGTAATTGTCAATCTGTACTGCTGGAAGCATGGAGAGGTTGGGCCTAGCTCATTTGAACCACTTTACCATGCTGCACTGATGCTATATAGGGAGGAGCTTCTGGGTTCAGGTCGGTATGGGCCTGAGGGCCTGTACTTCCAGTGTCGCCATGGCCCATTGGGGTTTGGGTCACCGGTTGTACAGCCGCAAGGGACTGAGCAGGAACAGCATCTGCCACGGAGCGCACTTGCCCCAGGAGCTCTCGGAATTTCTGATTTTCTTCGGCTATCTCCCTATAAGAAGGGTCTGTTCTTTGTTGTTGTTGTCTGCCCTTATTCTTGTGCTTCTTATTCTTATGATAGTTTCCGTTCCCACCCCATTGCTGCTGTTGCTGTTGTGGTTGTTGCTGTTGTTGTTGGGCCTGTTGGGGGTGTTGGTTGTCTGCAGGGAGGGGCTGTTTGTGTTGGGCCTGCCCTTCCACTGTGTAGTGCATCGCAGCCTCTTGAGTAGGCTCCAAGGTGGCTACTTTCTTGGAACCGAAGCCCAGATCACAGATGTAGAGTTGGTAGACTCTCTCGGTTTTCCGAAGGATGTTGGAAAATCTGTCCATGCTGGGATAAGTGGTTGGCTCTACCTTTTCTCTGACTGCAGGAATCATGTTCCTAAGGAACAGGGTCTTGTACTCAATAAGATCTACATCTGCAGCTTCTTGTGCAAGGTGCTTTCCTGCTCGGTAGGCCATCAAGAGTCTCTGGTGGTAAGTCACTGGACTTTCCTTTGCATTCTGTTTTACAGGGTATGCAAGCATCACTCCTACTACACCTGGGCTGTGTGTAGAAATCAGCTCAGCTGCAACCTCATCAAAAGTGGCGTTGCCGTCCTGGCGGATGGCATCGGGGAGTTTGGCCCACAAACTAGGATCGATGGTCTGGCGTAGTATCTGGACCTGATATTCTACAGCTAGGCTAAGTATCTCGCAGTTGGAACGCACCTTTTCCAAGTGGCAGCTGAGGTTGTCGAATGGGTTCATCCGACCGATACTGTCAGCTATTTGCTGAACAGAGTAGGCCATTTGTAGGGGATTATTGGCCTGATTAGGTGGAGGCAGGTTATCTCAGGTGCCATCTAGGGCAGCCCCGGCTGCAGCCTCGGCTGCAGTATGAACAATGCCATCCTGAGTGCCAGCCTCTTGTAGAAGCTGCCTGATTTGGGTTTTAATGGCCCGTTTACTTCTCTCAGGAATCGGTATATTACCTATTGCATTTTAAATCATTGGTTCTATCTCCTGCCTGTCTTCCACATTAATAATGGCTATCGGTGGTGCCATCAGGACCAGGCTTAGGCCTGCTCCCCCCCATCATGGGGGCTGCCATGTTGGCATTTCCCATGATGGGCATCATGATGTCGACGATGTATGACATGGTGTGAGTGGAGTGGGGACCCGCCATGTTGTGAATGGATGGGTGGGGTTTCTGGGCCATTGTAGGGGTGTGACTGGGCATTGTACTGAGAGATGTCGTCATCTGATACCTCCCCCTCGGATTACGTGTGTAAGGCAGGGGCTACGCCTCCCATTGCCTTAACATGTCCAGCCAGAACCTCCAGCTGATGGCGCAGTTTTGCCATCTTGGTTTTACATTCAGCATGACTCACAGTTGCAAGATCCATATCAACCTCATCTTGCATTTGCTTTTGCAACACTCATACACGGCGCTCAATTCGCGATTGTCCCTAGTTGCCACTTCTAAGTCATTACATACCTGGTTTATCTCATCCTGTAGCTCTCCCATCTCCTCACTCAACTGTGCGTTCGCCGTACTTAACAAGTCATTCATATGCAATGCCTGCCCCTTATCCTGTCTCAAACTTTCACACTCCTGCTTCAACATACAAAGTTCCTGTTCTCCAGCCTGTGCTGAATGATGCAAAAGTGAATCCTTTTCATTTCGCAGTGTCTGAAGTTCAGACTCCAAATTCTGCTGCAGTCTAATACATTCCTTTTCCTACAAACCCATCTCTTGCTTAAGAGATGAAATATGCAGATCAAGGGTTTGAAACCTCGCTTCCAAGGCTTCCAGAGCAGCGTAGAGAGCTGCGACCAGCAGCCCTTTGGCATGATGCTTATTGGCTGATTGTCTCATCTCTGTGTACTGGGTTGAAATCCCCAGTATAGGGTTTTCGGATTGACTTGCGTCCCGCGCGAAGTCAGCCCATCCTCCATGGGAGGCAAGGAAGTTAGAGACATCGAGTCTCAGTTCTGCACAGATATTTAATACGGTGGCCATTGTGTGGGAGGGTACGAAAAATCAAACTGTGAAAAAGGCGCCATGCTATGTATCGATCCACAGCAGGAGCACATTATACACAGTTGGGCTACTGTAGAATTTGTAGGCTTACAATTCAAAGCTACTGTGGAGTGGGTCGAGTCGGCATCGACCACACCCAAGAAAAACAGCCAGACTTTGTAAGTGACTACAAAGTGGTTTGAAAACAGGAGAGGTGATACGGAAATGTATACCTACTGTCCCCATTGGGAAGGGAAAAGTTGTAGCAACTAGTGAAAGCTTACAAACACCAAATATTGCCTGCACACGGTCATCAATTGTCAGGAGGTCTAAACTTCACTCTCAGGTTCTTGGCAATATTGGGAATGCAAGTAATCACAGACATGTTGCATTAGAGTAATAAACTTGTTTATTACTACCAAAAGGATAAAATCACAGTTGCCCTAAGCAGTTCTTAGCAATATGAACTGGGAGCCAGTGCTAAGCGTTCCCTATACCTCGAGGTTTCTTTGTGTCTCTTGGATCTCCAAGGTACAAGACTTAGTGTCTCACATTATATACCTATGATAATTACTATGGTTACTGTAAGATAGAAACATTTCTAGTTACAGAGATGAGCCCAATTGGCTAAATTAGAGGAGGCTCCACGGTCCAAGATAACATTATACAATTTTGTTGTAGTCATCAATTTGTGAAACAAAAGAGTACTTATACAGAGTCTTACATAACTCAGTGTAGTGGTACAAATCACCTAAAGATGGCAATGCCAACTTACATATCATAATTATTACAAGGACACAGGTGTCCTAACATCTTATAAGTAAGAAATACACAGAAAATACATAGAATATATATGTATTAGCAAGCAAAGTGTATCACAATAACATGCGTACATATCCGGACATCTGCTCTTATACGGTAGATGCCCTTAGCCCTATATGTTAGTACAACATATACCTAAGCACTAGCTGTCTACGGTGTACCTCTGAGGGTACCAATAAGGGTGGAGGGACCTCATGTAACACCAGGATATAGTGATCAGCTTTACACATTTCCGAAATGTGTGTGTCATTCCAAAAACATGTTCTTATCCTTTCTACTAGATTTACAGCAGTGGTATTCTCCTTGTCCTTATGCTGAGTTTTCATATGAACAAGTCACAGGTTAATAAGGGCAATGAGGGGAGTGCCTGGCTTAGACCAGCTGCAACAGCACTTACCACCCATGTGGCCTCCTCAGTGGGCTTGAGCACAGTGCAGAGGATCTCCCTTAGCTGCCACTGATTTAAGCTGATGATTACCTCTCCCTTGCCAATACCATGGTGAATGGCATATGGAAGGATAGCTTTCTGTTGGCTTAGCAGCCATTGCATCACGTAATAGGTGGAATTCCACATCTTGTTTCAGGAGGTGGAGGTGAAAGTTGTTCCACTGCTGAATGTTTCGTTACAGCTTATATTCCTTTACAGAGTGACTAAAATGACTACAAACCTTTTTTGGCCAGACCTACACACATCAGCACAGGGCTGCCTTTTTCATCTTGGAGTCTCTGAAGTGCCAGAATTATTCAGTGAGCAAAACATGGAAATCGCAATAATCCCCATCATCAACTGCCTTTATTATGTTCTTTGCATGATCTGATACTGTAAAACCTGGTGTTAATGAGTGTGGTGTCAGGTACTCATCACACTTCTGCTGAAGGAAGTGTAAGAAGTTTTCTACATGATGGCCCTTGTCCAAGGCAGCAATACATAAAGCTGCCTGCTTGTGAAGGCTGGAGGGCCCCGGTGGCATTCTGTTGCTGCTTCAGCTGGCACTTAACTCATAGGAGGTGAAGCAAGAGGATATGGAGCAGAAGGAAGAGGTGAAGCTGACCCAATGGACAATCACTGCCATGTAATCAGTAGTCGGACCACTGGTCCACGTCAGTGGTGATGTGAACCGCTGGAACAAATGCTGCGTTCAGGGCCTGTGACACAGTCTTGTAGACACTCTGATACAAATCAAGAAGAGCCACTGTAAAAAAAGTAGGTATGACTGGGCACTTGTTACCTTGGCACTGCAACTTGCATTAGCAATATAAAACCTGCATTGCTCACAAAGGAGAATGGCAGCAAGTCACTGACTAGCATTTCCACAATTGCTCTTGTTAACTTTTTTACTTCTGATCTGTTGGCTTTAAATTGCAGGCCCATTTACAGGGGCTCATCCCATAGAGTTGAGTGCTTTTTTTTTTTTTTCGTGAACCTGTTGGCTTCTATTTTTGGCACTCCTCTGAGTGGAAGTAGCTGGGGATGTGCAGCCCCTCAGAGATGTGGGAGTCCATGGGCTACAGACCTGATGTCTGGAAGATGTTGGAATTGTGCATTGGCTACTGCTTGAATGACTTTTGTCTTCTCTGCCTGGCACCCTGATATTCTCCCACTGCCCATCATCATTGTCATCATCAGTTTAACTATTTGTTGGTGCTGCTGCTGCTGATGCTGCATATTGGCATACCTTCTCATAGTGATATCTGTGGAACTTCAGCAAATGCCTTTTCATGGTCCAGTGACAGTAATAGGTATGGTCAGACATTTCCAGATACTTTGGGATATTTCTAAAGAGATTATCTCTGATGGCATGTCAGTGGTACTGCAGGAAAGCAAAGAATGTCTCTAGATATCACAGAAATGACAGGAAATATTTGACCATGTCAGTTGCTGCAAATGTAGATGTTCCCAGCCTTGTTCCCTCCTTATTGTATTTTGTTTATTTTTTTGTTATTTCTATTTCATATTTTCATTTTATGGGATGCCACCAAGGACTACAAGTGGCCAAGCACCAACTTGCAGCCCTCTGGCACCCAGTTAGTGCTCACTGCCTCAATCATACAGCAACAGTAGAGCTCAGAACAACACACACACAGGCTGCTTCAGGTCTCAGTGGGAGGAGGAGGAGGAGGTAGGAACTTCAGCAACTTAAGGGACCGTTGAGATTTTTTTTTATTTGTCCTTTTTTATAGGATGCCATCAAGGTGCCAACTACCATGCACCGGCTTGCTGCCACTGGCACACAATTGCTGCCCACTGGTCAGATCACAATGCAACTGCATAGCTCAGGGCAACACATAGGCTGCTTCATGATTTAGGAGGAGGAAAGAACTGCAGCACCTTGGGGGAACATGACTGCCAAAAGAAAAAAAAAGACTGTTTTTAATTTTTATGGGATACCACAAAGGTGCCACCTACCTGTGACTGGACACCAGCACACTGCCAGCTGTATGGGATACCACCAAGGTGCCACCTACCTGTGACTGGACACCAGCACACTGCCAGCTGTATGGGATACCACCAAGGTGCCACCTACCTGTGACTGGACACCAGCACACTGCCAGCTGTATGGGATACCACCAAGGTGCCACCTACCTGTGACTGGGCACCAGCACACTACCAGCTGTATGGGATACCACCAAGGTGCCACCTACCTGTGACTGGGCACCAGCACACTGCCAGCTGTGTGGGATACCACCAAGGTGCCACCTACCTGTGACTGGGCACCAGCACACTGCCAGCTGTATGGGATACCACCAAGGTGCCACCTACCTGTGACTGGACACCAGCACACTGCCAGCTGTATGGGATACCACCAAGGTGCCACCTACCTGTGACTGGGCACCAGCACACTTCCAGCTGTATGGGATACCACCAAGGTGCCACCTACCTGTGACTGGGCACCAACACACTGCCAGCTGTATGGGATACCACCAAGGTGCCACCTACCTGTGACTGGGCACCAGCACATTGCCAGCTGTATGGGATACCACCAAGGTGCCACCTACCTGTGACTGGGCACCAGCACACTGCCAGCTGTATGGGATACCACCAAGGTGCCACCTACCTGTGACTGGGCACCAGCACACTGCCAGCTGTATGGGATACCACCAAGGTGCCACCTACCTGTGACTGGGCACCAGCACACTGCCAGCTGGCACACACTTGCTACCCATAGGTGGGATCACACTGCAACAACACAGCTCAGAACAACACATACAGGCTGCTTCATGACTCAGGAGGAGGAAGGAACTGCAGCAACTTGGGGGAATGTGGAGACTGCCACACAAAAAAATAATCTGACTTTCTTTTTTCTTTTTTTATGGGTTTCCACTAAGGTGCCAGTTACCAGTGGTCAGGAATTGATCTGGCATGCTGCCAGCTGGTACACACTTTCTGCCCACAGCCCAGATAACATTGCAACAGCACTGCTCAGGACAACAGAGACACAGGCTTCTTCAGGTCTCTAGAGGAGAAAGGAACTACAGCAACTTCAGCAGCTTGGGGAATGTGAAGAATGCAACAAGAAAAATAGGAACATTTATTTTCATTTTTTTATGGGATGCCACCAATGTGCCAGCTAACAGAGGCCAGAAACTGGTCCAGTACACTGCAGGCTGGAACACACTTTCTGCCCACTGCCCAGATCACACTGCAAAAGCACAGCTCAGGATAACACGTACACAGGCTGCCTCAAGACTCAGGAGTAGGAAGAAGGGATCACTGCAACCCTGCAACTTGAGGAACTTAAAGAGTCTGAAGGATGTCACAGGAAGAACAAACTCTGGCCAGAGCCGATAGGGCTGCAGCTGTGGAATTTTGGGTAAAAATATTGAAAATTATTTTTTTTAATATTTTTACACCAAATTTAAAACATAGCTTTCTTATGACCCCACCTAATGAATAAGGTCAGAAAAAATGTTCAACTCCTGTCCAAAAGGTGATTTCATGCAGGGACTGCAACATCAACTTTCAGAATGTAAAAAAAATTTGGACATGATTTGAAAAATGACAGCTGTCACATTCATGAGGTGCTATAAAGTTATGGCTATGTTGCAAACATGGGGTAAAAATATTGAAAATTACCAAAGTTATGAGCCTGCATTCACGAAATTCAATGTAGGCTTGTAACTTTATCATTTTGTAATATTTTTACACCACATTTTCAACATAGCCTTCTTATGACCCCACCTCAAGAACAAGGGCAGAGAAATTTTTCAACTCCTGCCCTAAAGATGATTTTACACAGGGACCACAAAATCACCTTTCAGAATGTAAAAAAAAAAAAGAATTTGGCCAGGATTTGAAAAATGACTGCTGTCACATTCATGAGGTGCTGTAAAGATATGGCTATGTTGTAAATTTAGATCAAAAATATTGAAAATTACCAAAGTTATGAGCCTGCATTGGCAAAATTCAATGTTGGCTCATAGCTTTATTGTCTTTCAATATTTTTACAAGAAGTTTTCCACATAGCCTTCTTATGACCCCATCTCATAAACAAGGGCAGAGGAAATTATAGCAGTATAGCGCAGTGGTCTAAGGCTCTGAGCTGCAAATCTGGTGACATCCAGCAGACCAGACCTGGGTTTGAATCCCACAGCTTCCACTTGCATACTGTGTGACCCTAAGCAAATCACTTAACCTCCTTGTGCTCCCAGGTCGCTCCTGTAAAAAAGCTTCCAGCTTAGTGTGCTATACCTGATTAAACAACTAAAATAAAAAAAAATAAAATAAATTTTCAACTCCTGCTCAAAAGGTGATTTTGTGGAGGGACCACAAAATCACCTTTTGGGACATATTTGCCTAATGTCAGTGCAACTGTTCATACCAAAAAAGGCATGTTGAAAATGTGGGCCAAAAATATGCAAAAATGCCAAAGTTATGCCACTAAGTTCAAAACCGTATTGAAATACATTGAACCGCATACCTTTTTGTTTAGTGCACGGTCCGGCTTTGAAGAGTGAAGACATGTCTGTAATCCAGAGAGGATTACAGTGTTGGATCCCCAATAGGTAAGTAAGTGCTTGGGGGTGCGGGGTGGTGGGTGTTGAGTGGGACGGTTGGGTGGGGGGATGGTAATGTTGTAAAAGACATTGATGGAAGGTTTTCTTTTTACAGGGTAAAAAAGACATTGATGGATGTTTTTCTTTTTACAGCTTGTAATAAAAAAAAGGACAGAGGAATCGCCATCATGGCACTAGGGAATTGGGCACCCACAGGGTCACTGCTATGTTTTGGGGGAGGGCTGGTGGGTGCTGATATGGAGAGTTGGGTGGGAGGAGAAAAGGGGCGAGGAATCACCATCGCAACACTGGGGAATGGGCACCCTAGTGTCACTGTTATGTTTCTGGGGGTAGGTGCTGAGAGGGAGGGTCAGATGGGAGAGGAAAAAACATACTTAAAAAAGGTCATGGAACACGATTGCAACAATGGGAGTTGGGCATTCCCAGTGTCATTATTATGTTTCTGGGGGTGTGGGGTGATGGTTGCTGAGAGGGAGGGTCGGGTGGGAAGATATGTATAATTTAGAAAAAAAAAAATCGGTGGTCATGGCGGACACAGCACAGTTGCTGTGACCAAGATGGCTGCCGCACTGTACGCGTACGCTAGTAGTCATACATGTGCAATACAGCTTGGTGGCCATCTTAGACACGGAGGAGTCTGACATGTTCCGCCATGATCGCCACAGCAAAAAACAGTGCAGTGCAATTTCCAACGAGACAATGAGCAGAGTGCTTCATGGACATGGAGGCGACTGTGTTTCAACTCCAACATGTTGTTCGGTCAGAAGGAATGCGCTGAATCCTTTTTCTGATAGCAAGAGGTCTGCAGGGCTATGCCCACTGCAGCCCAAAAAAATGAATCGATTTAAATATTTTTATGGGATGCCACCAAGATGCCGTCTATCAGTGGTAAGGCATTGTCATGCTGCCAGTTGTCATGCACTTGCTGCCCAGTAAATGTAACTCCCAAAAAATCCCATCTCGGTCCTCAGGCAGGGATTTCAGTCAATCTGTCCGTATGCCCTGCCAAAATTCTAGTTCTGCAGTGAAAAACAATATGTGTGTTGCACTGCTGATGAGATTAGGCAAGTCTCTAACCTATCAGTTTTTTGTCAGGCAAGCCCATGGTCACAGAGGCCTACTGCTTTGCAAACACTTCTCAACCTGACTCCTTACTTTCATTTTTTTTCTTCTTTTTCCTCCTGAAAATATACCCCCTTCAGCAGCCCTGCTGTTTGCAGTAGTATACAATACATTGAACCTTTAAAGATTGCTTGCCTTTTGTGAAGAATTTCCTAGCTAGCAAACTAATAGTGAATTACAGCACAGCCTGAGCTCCATAACAGCCCAACGATGAGTGTGAAAGTGAGATTTCATGCTGACTCACATATTTGAGCAGTCTGACACCAAAACAAGGCTGTGACTCACACTCTGCCTAGTTAATTGTTTCAGGTGTAAACTGCAGTTTGCAGTTTGACTGCTTTGCATGGTCGGCACCATACAGACTAGGGCAGGCCAGCTGAACCAGACGTCTGCCTATTTGCCCCAAAAGTTTGCCACAGTCTAAAAGAATCGAACACCCAAAGCTCAAGGCTTTCAATTATTTTGTAGAACTGAATTTGCAGCCCTAATTTCAAGCAATGGAAAATGGTTAAAAAGTACTGGTAAATTGAAAATCAAGCTGAGATAATCTGCTTGAATCCTTACCATTTTATGTTTTTGAGGGCACTTTTTAAGGGGTATTGTGTGAGCTGCACCAGGAAAATTACATGTGCAGGCTCTTTATGCCCCCGACGTTTGGGGATATACCGCAACTAGTCAGCTGGATGTAACAATTTTGAGATTATACAAAAGTAGACTTGGGCTATCAAATCCAACTCTAGAATACCTGTCTAGTTAGAGAAAGGCTGAGGATTATTAAACAGCAATTTCTAGACAGGATTATCCTTGTTTGTCTAAGAAAAATTAGAATTATTAAATCAGGTGTGCCCAATGCCTTGTCAACAATACTCTAAACAAGAATAGCTTTCAGTATTTATGAAATTAAGTTTTTGTTAAATATAATGATCCCTGAATCCTATACAACAACAACAACAACAACAGAAATGAGGCTGTGTGATGTGGCCAGACAGACTGATGTGGCTAAGCTTGCTAGATCCCAGTTTAGCCCATGGCTACAGTATCTCAACATAGAAACACAGAATTTTTCAACAGAAAAGTACTGATTGACCCACCCAGTCTGCCCAGATGTTCCCTACGTAATCTGTCTCTGCAGACCCTAACTGGTCTCTGGCAGCCCTCCCTCCTCCCCATCTGTTTTGTAATACACCCCTATATATATATGTATCCCACACATGTCTGAAGCCTCCCACTGTTTTCACCTCCACCACTTCTGCTGGCAATCTGTTCCAGACATCTACCACCCTTTTAGAGAAGAAATAGTTCCTGATATCTCCCCCAGCCTCATTACATACTCTCTGGTCCTGGTGCTCCTTCTTGTTTGAAAGGGACTTCTCTTCTGCACCCTGTTCACCCCTGTGAGGTACTTGTAGGTTTCTATCATGTGACCTCTTGCTCGCCTGTCTTCCAGGCTGTATATGCTGAGATCCTCAGTCTCTCCTCTTAGGGCTTTTCATGCAACCCAATCACCACTTTAGTTGCCCTCCTCTGGACTGCCTCTACCCTGCATATGTCCTTTCTGCGATGCAGACTCCAAAACTGGACACAGTCCTCCAGGTGAGGTCTCACCAGCAAGTGATACAGTGGCAACACCACCTCTATCTTCCTGATAGATATATCTTTTCCTATACAACTCAGTATCCCACTATCCCTACCCACTGCTTTGTCATGCTACCCTGCCACCTTGTGGTGGTCAGATATTGTAACCCCAAGGTCTCTTTACTGTTTAGTGACTGTTAATACACCCCTCATCTTATACTAAGTGCCTGGGTTCCTTTGCCCTAGGTACATTATTTTGCACCTATGGCATATGTGCAAAGTCATGCATCAAGGGCACAGGAACCCAGGTGCATGATTTTGCACTTTTGGCATTGAACCCCAACTGCTATGTTTTTGACCACTCCTCAAGTTTCCCCATATCCCTGCTCATTCTCTTCACCCTCCACCCAACTGTCCACCCTATTATAGATTTTGATTCATCTGTAAAAAGGCATACCTTTCCTTCCCATTCCTCAGCAATGTCCTTATGATGACATTGAAAAGGACTGGTCCAAGTACTGAGCCCTGCGGCACCCCGTCGGTCACTCCTTCATCATACGAGTGAGTGCCATTTACCACCACCCTCTGTCTCCTGTTAACCACTTTCTAAATTAATTCACCACCTAGGATCTCACACCCAGGCTGCTCACTGTCTTAATCAGCCTCCTGTGTGGCACTGTGTCAAAGGCCTTGCTGAAGTCCAGGTAGGCCATGTCCACTGCCTTCCCTGATCTATTTCTCTGGTCACTCAGTCAAAGAAATCCATCAGATTCATTTGTCATGACTCTCCCCCCACCCATGAATCCATGCTGCCTGTGGTCTTGCAACCCCTTGGATTCAAGATGCTCTGCCAGTCTTTCTTTCAGTAGGGTTTCCATTAATGTACCCACCACAGAAGTAAGACTGACTGGCCTATAGTTGCTAGCTCTATCCTTGCTGCTGCTTTATGTAGAAAGACCACATCAGCTCTTCTATAGTCCTACAGAGCTATGCCTGTTTCCAGTGAGCTCTTGAATAAGGCAGTTAGCAGGGTGGCTAGCACCGTCCTGAGTTCCTTTGGAACCCTTGTATGTATCCCATCCTGTTCCATAGCATTGTCCACCTTCAGAGCTGCAAGTCCCATCCAGACTCTTTCTTATGAAAATGGACTTGTGTCCACCTCCCCCTAGTTCCTGTTATTCCCTTGTGGTCCACCCCGCCTTCCTCCACTGCTCCACTGAGCAGAGCTACCTGTTTAGGATGTCTGTTTTTCTTGGTCCTCTTCTGTGCAGTCCGCCTCCTCTGTCCTGTTAATCCTCACTACCCCTCCCCTTGCTTTCCTCATCTCAATTATGTATCTGAAGTCTTATCCCCCTTAGTGACCCCTTTGGCAATTATTTTCTCTGTCTGTGCCTTTGCTCCCCTCAGTGCCTTACCTGCTTCCCTCTGCTTTAAAAGGTGGTCCAAGTTGCTACCTATATACACACACATCTATTTTTATATTCTATACATGTAAACCAATTTATCCCAGTTTTTAGTAAACTATGTATATTTCATTTATTTATGTATTACTAGGATTACAGACCTTTGAACCAGAGGTTCTTTTACAAAGGTTCCACATCAGATGCAGAATACAGAACATGTTACAGACAGTATTTGTGTTACAAATACAGGCATGAAGCTAAAATCATTTATCAAAGATGACAAAGATACATAAACAGTCAGGTTACATATTTTACAGGAAAAGTGAACTAGTAGGAGTAAGTGGAACAGTGTAGGAATACAGAAGGGATATAGTACCTAGGGTAGAGGCAGGAGTAGCAGGATAGAGAGAATTAGCAAGTGGGGGGGTGAAGTCATCTACATATGACACTGTCTGCAGGACTAGTAGTGAGAGGATGAGCAACAGTGGGAAAGAGAGAGAGGGGCAGTGTTGAAAAAGGAGTGGGGGTGAAGCAAGCAGCAGAGGGGATAAGGGAAAGCAAGGGAGGGAAGAAGCAGGTGGGAGGTGCCCTTGTCAAGTCTGATAAGTTAGGAAGGGAAGGGTAGGTGGTAGGGCAGGGGTGGGGGTAGGTAGGTGGAAAAGGGGGTGGGTAGCTAGGTAGGGCTAGGAGTAGTCATTTCCTAGAACTGGGCATATGTTACTTCTAATTCAAGTTTCATCTTTTATACATATTTTTTATTTTTGTTTTTATTTTTTTTGCCTTTTGTTAAATTGATTATATGTCTTGGTGAGGGACTGTGGCTGTCAGTAGCCACTGAGCCACCCCTAGGCTAGGTCTTCCAGCCAGCATTTTATTTCAAGATTTGTCTAAATGTACATTAACATCAGACGTCTTTGACGTTCACATGTTATCACGCCTCACATCTATCCAGCCACATTCTTA
The DNA here is from genome assembly GCA_016271365.2 of Neoceratodus forsteri. Taxonomy (NCBI): domain Eukaryota; kingdom Metazoa; phylum Chordata; order Ceratodontiformes; family Ceratodontidae; genus Neoceratodus; species Neoceratodus forsteri. Next base: position 587,310,664 of record CM028133.1, on the reverse strand, counting down.
CAAGTTACTCTATATCCCTACTTAGAATAGTTCCATTCTTCACTTCTTAGTGTCTGCACTCATTTTGAGTCAGCATTTGCTGGAGGAGCAGAATACATATTTTGTGTATACAGAATGAAACAATTTTAACAGGTGTAAGCAGCAACTATATGTTTCTATATTGTATTAAGCAGCTCCTGTATTAGACATCATGCAACATTACTGATATATATATATATATATATATATATATATATATATATATATATATATATATAGCCTTGTAAGTTATATAGCACATAAGATGTGAGAGATATACTATATATTTTCAATATTCAGGCATGAACCTGGAAATTGGCATAAGTGGGGGTGGATTGCTTATTGTTGTATCAAGAAAGCAAATGAACTGAACCCACAGCATGCCATAGAATATAGTTTGGTTAATAAAAAAGCAATACCACATTTTGCATTAATCATCAGTTCAGTTCCTGAAAGAAGTATCATATTTTCATGTGGAGCACCCTTGGCTAACAGTAACCAGTTGGGTTAGTCCTATTGGACTAGTCGGGAGTGCAGTGTAGGCATGGCCTCCCCTGTCATTGTCCAGTGTATCATTGATGTCTGATGTCATGGATGTCATAATGTCATGGTGCTGGATGTTCTCTCAATGTCTGCACATGAAATAGATATGCACACATACTGGGAGTTAGCACAAGGTGCTCTTTTCTGAAAGCAAATGCTGGAGGAGCCCAGAGAAAGCACTGTACGTGTACGGTAAGAAAAGACCAAGTTTTGTTAGAAGTTAAGTTTCTTTACCACTAGGACAAATGAAGCTTACTTATAAGAAGCTTCTTGTTGAAATTAAGCTGTATATCACACAATACCAGTTTTTAACTTAATTTTAAAATCTTAATTTTAATTCTGAGTTTATAGAAACTCCATATGTTACTATTTAATGTCTGTTGTTATATTGTTATGCCCTGCTTGAACTGTACTAGTGTCCAGAACCTCCTGGAATGGGCACCATGATAAAATAAACTTTTACTTATTTACTTACTTGCTTACTATTAACAAAAACATATCCCTTACAGTGTTCACTGTTCACTTCACCCAAGTCAAGGCTGGCAGATAAAAATGTATAAAACATACATTTATATTTGAAGTGTAAGCATGCAGAGATGTTGGATGGGCATTTCAGTGGTTGAATGAATAATATGGTGCAAAGCAGTGTAAACATTACTTTTCTTTCCATATACACTATTTGCAAGGTACTGAAAAGAAACAGGCAAGCATGTAGCACACCTGTTGGGGCAGCATTTAGACCAGTACATAGAAAATTCATTTATATTTTAATCCCAGCAACAAAAAGGGGTCAGCACTGAAAGCAGTACCACATATACAAATGTATTAAGTGCAAAAAGTGCGAATAAGTACAAACAGCACTTGGCTGTGCTAGAATGACTCCTGTAGTAGGACATGCCTGAGTTACTACCTTTTCAGAAGCCCAAAGTGGGACATTTCTTACTGAAACATGATTTTCCACAGGATAGTACATAACCTCAACCAATGCAACAGACTTGTTTTCTCCCAAAAATCAGAATTAAGACTAAGTGTTGTAGTTTCTTAGTTGATTCAATTGTTTCTTGTCATTTTAATGTATTTTAGTTAAGGTATTGTAGTTTTCTGCAACATTTAGTGGAAAGTTAGAAAATATCTTCTGCAGTATAAAATCAGGACATGTAGTATTTTTCATGTTTTTTTTGCAGGACACAGCTGCCCAAATCAGGACTGTCCTGCGAAAATCAGGACAGGTGGTAACCCTACCCCGACCTTGTTTCGCCTCATGGCTTTATCAAGGTTCCAACTAGATCAGGGTGTCCTCTATATTTGATACCGCTTCTAGTGCTGACCCCTTTTTGTTGCTGCTATTGACTTATTCGTGTCCATAGCGCAGAACATGGTGGTGGAGCAGGAGCTCCTCTGCTATACTACAGTATATTTTAACCTTGCATAGATGTGCAAGGGGTGGTTTTGAGACTTGTGTTTTTTTTAATAGTACTTTAAAAGGATTTTGCTGTTAGATAAGAAAATGTTTGAATATGTATTTTTAGGTACTCTTTTCACCCTGATGAAGGGGACTTTTGGACCCTGAAACATTAGTGTAATGAGGTGGCCAATACTGTGTGTGCATGAATAAATTCACATAATGTTTAAAACATTTCTTGAATGGATAATCTTTCCTATGTCCCTTTCAATAAACATTAAAATACTGCACCTGCATTGATATGAAATGCAAATAAGATAAATATTTTTTTCATATAAAAATGCATGACACACATAGTTTTTATTGTCTTTTATTATTTTTTAATTACCCCCTCATTAGAACAATATGGACTGTTTTTGTCTTCAAAGTTAAATTGGAAGCATATTTCAAGAAACTGTCCTTTTTTTACCTTTTTAAAATAATTTCTTCTTATTTTCATTCATTTAAAGTCATATATTTAAACTGCAGTTTAGAAGCATAATGTAACACTCTACAGTGTGCCATTATGGTCATATAATCGCCCTTCTCAGGTGTATTTAAGAGCCTAACAAAACACATAAGTTTTGCAATAATATAGAGAATAATGGCTGGCAAGGAAGTAAATATAGCAATAATGCACACCCAGTCATGTCTTATTACTTACTTATCTGATCTTCAGGCAGGACTCATAAAAGGGGGATCCACTCTCCACCAGTGTTTTGATCCTCTCTGCATTTTAGAAAAGTATGTAATAGTAAGAGGTCAAACAGTCTATTTAGCTTTTATTGAGCTGAGCCATGCTTTTGACTCTCTGAATCTAAATGTACTTGGAAGGTAATTAAAGGAATTACATTAAATGAAGTTTTATTATGAATTATTAATGAACTATATAATCATAATTGGTGTAAGATGAAATATGACAGGACAGGTAATTTGACTGATAAAATTCAAATAAACTCAGGAATAAAACACAGTTGTGTCCTAGCAGAAACCCTCTTCAATATTTACATTAACTGTGTAATGTTAACATTAGATAAATTTCCAGGATATCCAAAAGTAGGAACCCACTTGTGCCCTATTCTAGCATACTTGGATGACCTTGTCCTGCTTGATGTAACTCAGAAAGCACTCCAGAATCAACTGGATGTATAGTGCAGGGAATGTTGTGATCATAATTTGATTGTTAATTTAAACAAGAGTGAGATCATAGTTGTTAACAGAAAGAAAAATTAGAAATCTTACAGCAGATGGATTATCAATGGTAAAAAATTGGAAGTAGCAAAAGAATATATTTATCTAGGCCTTAAATTTAATAAATATTTAAAATGGAACCACCATGTCAATATCATATAAAAAATTAAAATAAAACAAACAAATGTGGGTATTTTACACTTTCATTATAAAAGTGGAGGGGGTACTGTTGCAGCCTCAATCAAGGTCTGTAATGCCAAAATGATGGGCCAAGCACCACTAAACAGAAATATGGGCCTATGACCTAGATGAGAAACTTGAGAAGTCTATGAATCTCTTTCATAGGATGCTTTTGAATATTCTATAACCATACCAGGCAACAGTGTGAGAGCTGAGTTGGGACAACTTTCTATTAAAGCCTTAGCAACATAACAACAATCACATTTTTGGCTTGCCGTCCAAAAATATCAGGGTCCTGCAAACAGTTGTATACATGAAAAAATCAATATTTTCTTGAATCAAGACTATCATACACTGTGGATTGCCTTTATAAAAAAAAAAAACTGTAAGAAACAGGAATGGGATACTTATGGACATGGTCTACCCAAAATATAATGAACTCTAAAGCATACAGCAAAATTATAGAATCCAGACTGACAGAGATAAGCAAGCAACCGTGGAATATCGGAACTGAACACATTTTACTCAATACTGGTATTTTTAAAGGATGAAATTATCCTAGAACCTTATATGAAAATCTTCCAAGATCCAGTAATGAGAGCCATTATTACGCAATTTCAAATTGGCACTTTCCCCAGCAAAATCTGGAAGAAACAGACTTAATCCACAAACTAATACAATGACTGACTTATGCTCATGTAATTTAGGACAACAAGTGAATCTGAGACATTTAGCTTTACACTGTCCTCTTTATAGATATTCATGAGATAAATGATTAGGAAGCTTATTGAAGAATTTACATCTGAATTCTATTGACATTACACAGCATTTATTTAAATCTAAAGATCAGCATGTACTATTTTCCTAAAGCTGTACTGAAAGAAAAGAAATCTCGACAGACACTTACTATTGTTCATGCCTAGACTTTATTGACATTGATATTCATGATGCTTGTATATTGTGATCTCTTTTTTATTACAGTACTTATGATTTTATATTTTTGTGCTGCTGGTTTTATTTTTAACTAAAATGTCTTTGGACAGTCAATACAATTCATTCAGTCATTTATTCTCCCTGTACCTAACCCACTGCCAGGTATCTTGCCTCCAGTGTCTGTATGTAACTGCTTCATCATGGTGCCCATTACGTCTGCCTTAAGGGTTCAAATTAGCATATCTCACAAAAAGAGAGGAGAGGTGCAGCAGATTGCCATTTGTGATGAAGATCAAGCCAAAGCAAATGTGGACATGTGACAGGAAGGGTTACAAAAAGTGGGAAGCATGCATGTGTTTCAGTAACAAAGGTGAGGATAAGGTAAGAAGGATATGCCTAGCCACTATGCATGGCATGTCAAAAGTGGGTGCATGTCTGCTGGGTGGTGGGGAACACCACATTGTAATCTGTAGAGCCATTTATAACAGCCATGAATTACTGAACAGTAACACCCCAATCCCGGCCTGACTCATTTGCACAGTGGCCTGCTGCTCCTTCTCACAGATACAGAGATGGTGGCACAAGGGAACAGGACACTGTTTATATTACTGAGGGGCCCCCTGTCCCTATTCAGATGTCCCATTTCACTGTGTTATTTCTGTTGTCAGAGCCATACCTCTGAGACTGAGATACTGAACTGACTTAGACTGGCACAGCTGATTAATTTCTTTACATTCTCTGTTGCCTTGTGTACTCTGACTGTGACATCTTTTTTTTGTTATTTAGTTGTTTTACCAGGAGTAGCACACTAAGCTGAAAGCTCTTTTACCTGGGAGCACATGGAAGTTAACTGAATTGCTCAGGGTCACACAGTATGCAAGTAGAAGCTGTGGGATTCAAACCCAGGTCTTGTCTGCTGGATGTCACCAGATTTGCAGCTCAGAGTCTTAAACCATTGTGCTATACTGCCTCCATCTGTTTGTTTTGTTTTTCTGGAAGGATGTCAGAACTTCATGTGTGAGTTTCTAACTATTACTATTACTAGTAAATGTGGGGTCAGCTCTTTGTAGTAGCAGTAGATTTTATTTAAATGGTGCCCATCCTCACAGACTCTGGGAACCTTACAACAAATAACATTAGAGGGATTGAAACAGTAATTAGTATCAAACAGACACCAGGCTAAGAACAATACATACAGATTCATCAATCACAGTTGACCAAACAGAACAGGTAATATTTCATTCTCAGTTTAAATAATCATAGCAAAGGGGCCTCTCTAAGGTGCCATGGGAAAGAATTCCAGAATTGGGGCTATGACAGCAAACACCTGATCCCCAGATTGTTCATAGCAAGTCCATGGAACCATGACATGACCCCATTTGGTAGACCAGAGAGGACAATTTGGCAGGTAAGTATGCAGGAGCTCCAACAAGTAACCTGGATCAATATGGTGTTGGGCCATATAAGTGAGAAAACTCACTTTATAAGTGATGCGCCACTCTACTAGCACCCAATGCAGTTTGTGAAGCACCAGTATGATATGGCCTGAGAAGGATACACAAGCAATCAGCTGGGTCACTGCACTTTGCAACAACCACAAGTGGCACATCAACCCTACTGATAGCCCAAAATACACAGCATTACAGTGATCCAGCCACAATGTCACCAAGGCATGCACCAGGGTTTTCAGGTCATCCATGGCTAAATAAGGTTTAATCTGAGAGATGTATCAGATAGAAAAAGCCACTGCAGCCACAACAGATACTTGGAACTTAAGTGTCAAGCCAGGATCCACAATTATTTCCAGAGTTTTCACTTTATTAGTAACAGGTGAGCAAGGAGCCATTGAGTGTTACCCCTGTACCACTGTTACTCATGCCAAGAGGCTTGTGATGACATGTGTCAACCATTATCATCTTTGTCTTGTCCAGGTTGAGTCTCAGCCAGCTAGATGCCATCCTGTCAGCAAGGTAGGACTCAATCTAGGTCAGGACTATCCTGCTGAGTCCAACATAAGCCCGCAGGTGCTCCAGCAACAGCCTCTGAGCCATAGTATCAAATGCTGAAGAGAGATAGAGGAGTATAAGGATAGAACACTCACCACTATCTCTTGCAAAGAAGAGGCCATTCTGTGTTCTCAGATCAACTCTGTCTCAATGCTATGTCAAGCCTGAAAACCAGACTGAAATGGTTCATAGGTGTTGAAGACTTTGGGTTGTCCAGTAGCTACACCTCATTCTCAATAACCTTGCCTAAAAATGGGAAGTTAAAGACAGGTGTATAATTTGCTAGCACCTCAGGGTCTAACATTGGTTTCTTGAGAAAAGGCCTCTACAGCACCCCCTTCAGAGTCACCAGGAATACACCATCCTCCAAGAAGCACCTGTTGATCCCAGCTAAAACAGGACCCAGGGCCAAGCAGCAATCCACCAGCAGCCATGTTGGCTATGGGGCTAGGTCAAAGTAGGTGGGTCCCAACCCAGCTACCACCCTGAAGACTTCCTCCTCTGTAACTGACCAAAGCACCCTCAGACAAGTGCCTATGTTTGATCACTGTTAAAAGCTGTGGGCCATGATAGCTTATCTGTGGAGATCCCAGTTCTAATGAAATGGTGTTGCATGCCATGAAAGCATTTATCTAGAGAAAGAAAAAAAAACTGAATAAAGCAAGAACTCTCTGATACCATTAGGCTATTTTGAAAGATGTTAAAAAGAAGACACTGCATATGATATATTGCACACTTGCAGAATGTGTTGCCAGTTGTAATTGCCAAGCAGGGCCATGCAACAGGCATCTTAATCACATACAATATTGTATTCACTGCAGAGTATAGTCATGAACTGTATGTGTAGTATGATTTATTTTTTTTTTCAGATTTGTTTTGTACTCACTGTAATGACTCATTGGTGTGTATGGATCTGTGAATATGCTGTAATTATGCTTTTCATGTTTTCTGCTGCAGTGAAATGTTAAAATGTACTGCATGCTGTGTTACACTGTATGTAAAAATGTATTCTACTGAGAAATATTTCAAAAAAGGCCCCCACCGATGACATACAATAAACTATAATGTGTAGAAAACACAGGAGTGAGACAACATTTCATTAAGTGCTCCCAAGAGGAAGGGGGACACATCCAAGGCTATGGTTTCATAGGGATTTCCATATCTGAAGACTGATATTGAAAAGTTAGTGCAGGCGCTAAGGGATCTTTGCCACACTAACCAGGTTTTGTGTCCAATTCATGGGTGGGGTCTGTATACACAGACCCTTACAGCACAGCTAAAATTGGTTAGCACCCAAGCTCTAACATACTGCTGTGCCCATGCAAATAAGGGGATTGCCCCCTGCATACATGCACAGAGGCATATTCAGAGGTTTGTACCAGTGGTACTGTATGCTGTACACACACTCCCTGTCATCTCATACAGTGGCCGGCTGAGGTGGTGAGAGGAGGGCTGTGTTGATCACCATATTGGACCATCTGCATTGCACTGTATATATAGGGGAGGTTGGTTGTGTGGTGTGTTCAGTGCAGGCAGCGTGGAGCACTGCTAGCCATCGGGGAGTCCATGTGGCACTGAGATGGGTACTCAGTGGGTGGGAGGTACCATTAGACACCAGGGACTAACTAAGCATGTTGGGCCAGGTAATTAGAGGGCATGGGGTGCCACTAGACATCAGGGCCAACACAACCTATATTGGGACAGGGATTGGAGGGTAGGGGTGCCACTGGACACCAGAGAAATCACTACAATTACAGGGATGGGTGATTGGAGGAAGGGGTGCCACTGGACACTAGGGAAGTCACTACAATTATAGGGACAGGTGGACATAAGGTGGCATTGTGCCACTAGGGTAATCATGCCCAATATGGGGATGGGTGCTCAGAGGACAGGGGTTGCCACTAGACCCCCAGGAAACACTACAGCAGCAGGGAAAGGTGTTCAGAGGGTGGGGGTACCACTAGGTACCAGTGACTCATTATGTATGTCAGATCAGGGTGTTGCAGGGGGCCTAGACACCAGGGCACACATGTATTATACAGGGACAGGTGATCAGGGGGATTGGGATGCCACTAGACACCAGAGAGAATGAGTGTTATGCTGGGATGGGTGATAGAAGGGCAGGGGGTGCCACTAGACAACAGGGAGTACATTTAAATTGAGGAGATGTGCATTTGAAGTGTAGGGTGGACCACGCACCACCATGTCTGATGTGGTGGGTGACTACAGAAGGTGCACAAACCTGCTGCCACTTCCCATAAAAATGGACCCATAATGGGCATGCGTATGGCCTCTTAGAACCTTATATGCCCAATAGGCTCATTTGCATGTTGCAGCTGAATATCACATTGTGGCTCCCGGCATTATCTGGTATGGGGGCACAGTTACCTATGGCTGCATAAAGCTTTGGTCATTATTGGGGCAGTGCTACTTGACTTAGCACTGTGCTGCCATGTCCCTAAATTCAGTCGGATAGTGCCAGTGCACTATCCGACTGAATATGGTAACCTCTGGGATAGGCACAATTGAAAGCACAGCACAAACATCTGTGCTCCACTTTTGCACGTACAGTGTTTGAACATCTGGCACCTGGTCTTTTTTTTTCTCTCCTGAGTGCCTGGATGTTGTGAAATGACAGTCTGGCAAAAATGTTCAGCTCTTTCATGAGACCCTAACACATATCCTGTACTTCTTAAACAAAGTACAATTCATAAGGGCATTTCCATGCTCGAGTCACATACTGTGCAAGTAAGCCTAACCAACAAACTATAATGCATCACACAAACACTAAATAGATGTTCAAACTGTGTGGTGGCCACATTCTATTAAGTGCTCTTGAAAGTAAAGGGGACACATCCAGAGCCACGGTTTCTCAGAGGTTGCCACCTCTGGTGTTTTTTTTTTTCTCCCCTGAGTGTCTAGATGTTATGAAATGACACTGTCTGGCAAAAATATGCAGCAGTTTTTTAATACATTAAAACATGTACTGTACTTTATAAACAAAGCACAATTCACAAAGACATTTCCATTCACAATTCACACACAGTGCAACTAAGTATAAACAGCAAACTACAATATAGTATGTGACACATACACTAAACAAATGTTGAGAAATTACACTGCCTGGCCATGATGTACTGCACTGTCTAAAATAAGAATACATGTGCAGTCCTTCCTTTCAGCTGTAAAGAGCTCCACCTAGAAATTTCTATCCCTGTTGGGATAATTGTTATTGTTATGTAATTAAAAGTTATTTCCGAAGCAATAAATAAATAAAATAAAATAAATAAATTGCAGTTGGGCAATTTGGAGTTTCCAGCCACCAACACATAGATTGTTATCTTGTCACCACGACAGTATCACAATGTTGTGTAAAGTAGTTGTCACCTTATTTAGATTTCAATGGCTGGCCCACAGACCAATGTAATGAGTAAATGGGGGAAGAGACCACACGGGCTGTATACAATGGTTAGATGTTTTAGGACAAGCTAAAGGTCTGATTTCAGCAGTGCCAGAGAGAAAATGCTGAGTGCTGAATGCAATACTGTTTTGTTATGTAATGGTTTCTGCCATATAATACTGTACCTTTCATAAAACTTTGAGGTCAGACCTAAAGTACAGTATAGTACTGTATGGATGACAGTGGTGGTGTTGGAGTCAAGATATGACTAGATGAACTACTGTATTTGTACCCTTATATGCCTATTCACAAAAGTGATGTGAATAGGACAGTTACTAAATACTGCAGTTACATGCATCTAATATCCCAACCAAATACTGTTGAAGATTGAAGCTATTAATATGAACATTTCTGTAGTGAACACCCTCTGAGCCTCCCTCAAGGAAAGGTAAATTCCAGAAACTAAAAACTTTAAAAACTTTGCACAGTACAGTTTTTTTTTTTTTTAAATAGCTGAATCAAAAAACTGCCAATGCTTTCAAGCCTCTTTGTGGTTGGGTTCCTCCATCTGCAGGGGAGGGTGATGGTGTTCTCTGCACACACTCAGTGTGAGTTGGTCATGACTTGCACCAGAGTGAGTACAGCAGTTTAAAATTTTAATATGTACTATTTGTAATACTGTACATGTAACATGCATGTGAATAAGCAGTGCAATGCACAAAATAAAAAAAAGCAAGGTTCAATATTGTATCATTACAGGATGTACAATGGTTGAGAGTGTTGTTAAAGGAGGTCCCAAGAGGTGGGAGTTCAGTTGGAGGTGGATAGCACTGGTCAGTGCTGGCAGATAAACTACCATTGACACCAACACTGACCCAGGAAGGGGATCACTACATAGACCTCTATGACAGGGAGTGGCATGTTGTAGGGCACCACGTGAGTACTGACAATAGTAATAAATTATAAGTATTATGAAATGGTACTGGCTCCGTTTGCTCAATAACAAAAGCACATCTTCACCTTCTGTCTTTCAGAAAGGCAATAATGGATGGGATTCCTGAATCCTGAGAACAAAGTTAAACCAGCTGAAATAGTAAATGTTAATGTAAAACTGTTACACATTATGAACAAGCATAAAGAAAAATGTTTAAAAGAATATATAAAATATATACATTAAATATATATTGTAAAAATATAATAAATATATATTGACCTGTTCCACTAGTGTATGTGCATATTTATTCTGTATAATATACTCAAAGTGTTTTCAAGGGGTGCGTCTGTGTAATTTTGGTTAGGCAAAGTGCAGTTACTGTAGAATGTCTCATAGCCCCTTCATTTGCTATACAAACATTAGACCGAGACAAGATCCTGTGTGAGCTTTCTGGACTAAGGGCCTGGCTTCATTTGGTGGACATCACACAAAATGGTTCATAACATTGGCACTTCTGCTTATATTAACTTTTAATTCTGGATTCATATTTCCCAAGGTGTCCCCTAAATAGGCCCAAAGCTCATGTTGGTACTAAAAGGGAATGGTGGTTTTCAGGGTGCTTTAAGGTCATGACTGCAAGGATCCAGGGCAAGTTTTTCTGGCCTGAGAGCCTGGCTTCGTTTGGCAGGGATCACACAAAATGGCTCATAACATTGGCATTTGTGCTTAGATTAACTTGAAATTCCAGATTCATATTCTCCTGTGCATCTCCTAAATATCCCATGAAGGACGAGTTAGTACAAAAATGGAAAGGTGTTTTTTTTGGGGGGGGGGCTTTTATGTGATGACAGCCAAGATCCAGGGCAAGTTTCCTGGTCTGACATCCTGGCTTCATTTGGCAGAAATCACACAAAATGGCTGATAAAGTTGGCATTTTTGGTTATATTACCTTGACATTCCAGATTCATGTTTCCCAAGGTGCCCCTAAATAACCTCTATAGTACAAACTGGTAAAAAAGGCGGGGTTGTTTTCAGGTTGTGCTTTTATGTAATGACTGCCAAGTTCCATGGTGAGTTTTCTGGTCTGAGAGCCTGGCTTCATTTGGAAGACATCACACAAAATGGCTCATAACTTTGGTATTTCTGCTTATATTAACTTGACATTCCAGATTCATGTTCCCCAAGGTGTCCCCTAATGAATCCCTGAAGCATAAGTTGTTATAAAAAAGATAGGTGGTTTTCGGGGGCTTTTATATGATGACTGCCAAGATAAATAGATAAATTGTGATTTTTATTCTGGTCTGAGAACATGGCTTCATTTGGCAGACATCACACAAAATGGCTTATAACCTTGGAATTTCTATAATAATATCCCAAGCAATGAAAAACAAGTTATGCATAACAAAAAAAAAAACATGCAAACACAAGAAAAAAAAAACATTAAATGTAGAGTATGACATTGCCCTTCAGAATATATTCCATCCATGAATGTTTTTTTTTATTGATTTTTTTTTTTTTTTTTTTTTTTTATGGACAGACCGTCTACCCCTTCAGCCTCTACTTTGCCCCAATGCTGCCCAACTCCCAAATACCCCTGGCTTATCCCCAAAGAGGTGAGGCTGTCAGGAAGTGCCCAATCCCCTGGTGGATACATGTGGGTGATCCTGGACTGGAAGGCCAGCGTAGCAGGTGAAAAGAACACTTCAAATATAGCGCCATAAAAAACGCACTTCAAAAAGCGCATCTGCCTTGATAGCAACAGGGTAAGAGAGCACATGGTAATTATCAGTACCCCTGTAGCTGTCAAGGCAGAAGAGGAAGTAATCAAGTAACTGAAAGTGTGGTGGCTGTCCGAGCTGCTCCCATGGTGAAGAGGGCTAAAGCATGAGCAGCTCGGGCAGCACAGAGCATTAGACCGGTCTTCCGATTCTTACTTTTTTCACCTTCCCCACATCTGAAGAGTGTTGTTTTTCTATATTTTGTCCCAAAACCAAGGACCCCCCAAGTTTCTACCCATCCCTGTGTTCCGCCCCCGGAGTTGATTATTTTAATATCAGGGGGTGCAGGGGACATAGCCCCCCACAAAAACAAAATACATTTTGAATTTTTGCCACGGTTTCCAGTCGTCAGTGTGGTTTTGGACTGCTACCATTGGCACTGTTTCTTCTGACTGTATTTTGAATTGGTGCTGTGTTTGACAGTGCTGTTTTGCTGTGCATTTGTTGACAGTGCTGTTATTGCTTTTGCCATCTTGACCTAGTGCCGAAGGCCAGTAGGCAATGCAGAGTCCAGCATGGGGCGTCATCTGTGGCAGCCAGACCATTTTGTGCTGCTGTTCCTCCGGAGGCGGGACATACAATGACATCCATGTGACATGCCCAACATCTGTACTGCCTCCCAGTATGCTGGTGCCCAGTGCTGTCAATCCCCTGGCCTCTGCCAGGGGTCGACTCTGCAGCGCACACATCACCCCCCTCCCTCTGGAGAAGGAGAGCCATCCATGGGTTGCTCCATCCATCTCTCCCTGGCCAGCCCTCCAACTTCTGGATCTGTTCCTGAACTTGGGATGTCTGCATCACAGGCAGAAGCCCTACCGCTGCACCGGCAGGCCAGCCCTTTTTTTTCCTTTATATATGTAACCCCACTCAAAGGTAGGGCTTACCTGTCAAGCTCCCGGAGGTTCAAGGTGGAGCCACCTGTGATGTCTGTGTCTTGTGGCTGGGACTAGTGCTGGAGGGCTGGAGAAGAGGAGTTGTTGTTTGTCCTGTTGGTTTTTCATTGTACGTTGCTAATGAAAGGGGTGTCCCTCCACCCAAAGACAAACCAGAGTGATTGCTGATGTCATTGTAATGGACTGGACTATATTTTGACTGGATGAAATGTTGTAAAAAGTTAGAATTAGCAGCAATCACTAATAAAACTGTGTGAAACAGCAGTCAGGCCTGGAACTGAATGTAAATAGACAGACGTTGTCATCTTGTGACCTCCCCCCCCCGAGATTAACCAACTGAAATATAAGGGGTCTTGGAAAGAACATAGGCACTTGGGAGGAACAGCAACAGAGTGTTTGCCACCCTTTTGTAACCACAGACAGAGCCAGAGGGAGAGTGACAAGCTGAACAGCCAATGAGAAACAGAAATGAGAATGAGTGGAGCTGAACCCTTCCCCCATCCTAGGAGTAGTTCAGAGTAGTCCTTCCTGAGCAGTTAGAAAGGAGAGAGGTGCTGAGGAGGAGAACTGAGGACCTAGACAGGCCTCAGAGAGAGAGAGAGAGAGAGAGAGATCCTGGTGTGTGTGAGTATGGTTGTTGGAAGTTCTACCCAAGCTAAGAAGTGCTAGAAGCTTGTATTGCTGTGAAAAACAATCTGCTGAAGCCATCTGAAAACTGATGTAATCAGAGGTAATAACAAGTTGCTCTACCCTGTCTGGTGTGCCTGAGGGAGGAGGTGGTCAAGCACTTGTTTACAGGGTGCGTACACATTTGATCGAGTGAGCACCCACTGGGTGAGGCAGAGTAGCTCATCAGTCTTGATCCTTTAAAACTTGTCACACTGTCATGTGTCGTTTGAGAGGAAAGGGAGCTGCGATGATCAGGCCTAGTCTGGGCAAACAACAATCATCTGTCTGCTGCTGTGACATTGCCATCCAGAAACAGCTGAGTCTATTTTCCCTTGGAATAGGACACGTGAGTACTGTCTTTCCAGCCAGAAATGCTGCTGCTGCTCACATTTTCCTGTTGGATTACAAATTTGTGTTGGAGTCCCCATTGGATTATAGTTTTCTTTTGATATTTCAATGTGTTGTGAATAGCAATTGTGCTTCTATACGCTAATTAAGCTTTTGTCCTTTCTCTATTCCCACTCTTGGTAGGAAAACCAGGTAGCATGCAGGGAATAGAAGGCCCTGCACCAAGTGTAAGAAGAGTGCTGGAGGAGGAGGAGGATGGGGAGGATGTTGGGTGTGACAAAACACACTAAGTGTGGACTGTAAGGAGTAGGCTTCTGTTATGCTGAATGTGAGAGGAGCTAGTCCCCCACATTGAAACTCGGTCTTTAGTCTTCCCATTTCAATAAGTTGTAAATAGCAATCATGCTTGTGTACACTGATTAAGCTTTTGGCCTTTCTCTGTTCCCACTCTTGGTAGGGAAGCTGGATGGTGTGTAAGGAATGGAAGGCCCAAAAAGATAACCTCCTCCAACTCACAGACAGTGTAACTAGTAGCACGCAGGAGAGGAAAAACCCCTGTGGAGGAAACCTCAGGACCCATGGCTACTGACCTGCTCGGTCTCTGGGAAAGCTGAGAGGAGAAGATCCAAAATGCTTGTCTGCTTCTGCTTCTGGATTAACTGATGAATCCATCTTCCAAGTCTCTCAATGTGATGGTGCTATTTTTTTGATGCTGAAGAAGCTGCTCTGCTTTGAAAGAATGCCCTGGAAGGAGATAAGGATTTAGCCAAGTCGATACTGATGTGTTTCTGGTGGTAATTGCAAGGCTTTAGGATTGTAAGAGTTTGTTCAACATGAGCTGCAGTGCTCAGGGAGAATTGCAGAGCACAGAATGAAGATTACGTTTCATGCTGTAGTATAAGTAGTTCAGGTGGATTGAGCTAGAATGGCCCACAGATTGCCGTTTGCTTGCAGGAGATGATATTCTAAGTTATGATGTCGCTGAATGCAAGGGTTGAAGTTATGACAGAGTCTGCTGAAGGATGGAGATGATGAAACATCTGAATTAAAAAACAAAAATGAAATAGCTGCTTTGATTGGACAGTCCTTGTGCACTGTGGCTGATTGTCAGAAATTTGTAGGCTCTGTGTAGAAGGACCAGTGATGACCTCATGTGAGGCAGCATCTACTATTGAGTAAGTAAGCTGATTGAAGTAGATGGAGGAACAATTGATAATTGAGGAGGTTGGGAACTCTCAGGCACAAAAAAACAAGCTTGACAGAAACACAGAGCTGTGGATATAAATATGTACAGCAAATCTAGACAGCCAGAGTAGTTACCGTTGAGGCCAGTTGGCTTGCTTCACAAGTTTGAATAAGCAGGGCTAGAATATTCAGTCAGGCTCGATGGAAGAGTAGAGAAGGTCCGAGCGAGCCTTGGCAAAGGAGTAAAATTTGAGCTTGATGGACAATCTAGGCTTGCTGAATTGGTGGAGAAAGAAGCGTGAGAAGCTGTTAGAAGTCAAGGAAGCCCAATGGGAAGTAGCTGCACAAGTAGAAGGAGGAGTAAGTGGGCTGCCCAGAGAAGTGATGGAAAAGATCTTATGTTGAGAATGCTCAATGTACTTTGGCAATATGATGTGCCAATGAGGCTAAGGCATTAGTGGAGGAGGATTGATAGGAATTATAGAAATTTGGTCTTCTATAAAGGACACTTAAACAGCTATAAGATGCAGGAAGGAGTCTGAGTCCCCATGTCTGGATGGCAATGCAGAATAAAATCATTTTGAGGTAGAGGCCAAATGCTAGGAGGATGTCAGGCACAGTCAATTTCCTCAGGAATCTGTGATCTGTAGACTTCATGTCACTGGAATGTCACCACAGGATATAAGTTGGACATCACTAGACTGAAGTCTGGAGCAGTAGAGGCTCTAAGGTAGGTAAAGAACTGGCGTGGAGTATTATTCAGAGGAGCTAGGGCAACAGGAGCATGGCTGGTGGATGGAATGGCAGCAAACGAATGTAGGATCTAAAGCTTGAAGTAGTCTGAGGCAGGAAGCAAGCTTTAGTAGTCACGAAAGGGATTGCAGATCAAAACTGAAGGCAAATGGAGCTATGAAGTCTCAGTATCTGACAAAGGAGCTGGTTCCCTTTGAGGAACCTGCTGGCTGAGATTGGGACCCCAAACAGGGTGAGATTTTTAAACTGAGGAAGCAATACTACAATTCCTGTTGCAGGCAGACACCAAGATTGGATGCCAGATATCTTCTGTTGGCCAGAAGGCAGGGAACAGTCCAACCATGAATGGAGTAGTAAAATTCGTACTCTCAAGTATGAGCAGAGAGCTTAAAAAGAAGTCTGGAGACATGCAGAAGATTCTTCTGGGTTTGCTGGAGTCAGATGGTAGAGAGATGCCAAAACGCCAATATGTGTTGTTTGATCTCCTCACGAGTGTTCCTTTGAAAAAACCAAGTACAGCAAAACTGGTCAGGAGTATTGTCTGCTGTTCTTGGACTGTTTATGTCAATAAACAAGTTATATTTTGATTTAGCGAGTCCTGGTGCCAGTTTGTTTGTTGGAGAAGTATTGCAGTAGATGCAGAGTGTCAGCAGCATAGCAGATACCAAAATGCCAATATGTCCATTACAGTAGATCCAGAGAGTTGGTAATCTGGCTGATGCCAAAAATGCCAATATGCAGCAGTGTACTGTGGCAGATGTAGAGAGTTGGTAGCTTGGCCAGTGCCAAAATGCCAATATGCAGGAATGTATTGCTGTAGATGTAGAGAGTTGGTAGAGTGGCCGATGCCATAATGCCAGTACCAGCTGCATATTGCAGCTGATGCAGAGAAGTTAAATGATTAGCAATAGAATTTCAGTCTCTGGTAGACCAGGCAAGCCCACCTGCATTTGAATCTCTCCGAAGGTATGAGTTAGAGATGGAGACTGGAAAACCGCTGCAAACTGTTGGTGAGGGCTGGCAAGGAAAGAGCAGCAGACTGCTACATACTAGAAGCAGGCTGGAGTGACAGCAAAAATGGATAGCAGGCTGGAAGTGGAATCAAGGAGCAAAAATGGAGGAAATGGACACTGCAAGTGGGAAGGATGCCTATGACAAGGAACTAAACAACACTGAATGAACATGAGGAGAGGCAGAGAAAGCACAAGAGAGGGAAATGGGGAGCATTCCTCTGAACTGAAGAATGTCACAAGCGCTTATGAATTTATACTCAATTTACTAACCTTGCTCTACAAAGGGTAACTGACATTGCTCATAGTGTTAGGGCTGGTACTTGTCACACAGACTAAGACCAATGTAAACTAAATTAAAAGAAACAACATGCTGGACACTTGCTCCAAAGTATTTGAAAGCCAGAGCTATACATTGCAACGCTGAGACATTGAGCAGTATGGTGAGGAGTGTAACTTTTAGCCAGGTAACAGGAGCATGTTAAACCTGGAAGTGTTGCACAGGAATGGAGTGGCAGCTCTGAAGAGCTAGAAGCTCCCCCCAAAAAAAGCAAATACCGAGAGAGGGGAGCATAAGGGACTACAGCCAAGACACACAGAGGAGGAGGCAGCAAAGCAGCAGGGAGAGAAACAGAGTAAGTGACCACCAGGTGAGCAGACAGCAAAGGACAGGGTGTTAGGGAGCAGAACAGTGCCAGCAAATGACAGGAAGGGGGGGGAAAGGGAGCAAGCGAGGAGCGGGAGAGCACAGGGGAAAAGAACAATAGCAGCAGGCACAAACTGGGGATTGAAACAGAATGGCAGCAATGAAGAAAAGGAACTGGAGGTGGGGACAAACAAGAAGCATAAAAGGGAGCAGGAGGGAGTGAGAGACAACAGACAAGGCAATGAAACCGGGAGAAACAGGGAGGCACAGCCACATGGACCACACAGGAGCCCAGTGTATTGAAACACGCTAAGCATGGACTATAAGGAATAGGCTACTTTTATGCTGAATGTGAGAGGAGCTTTTCCCCCACATTCAGCCTTCCCATAAGAAGTGCTATTCAAAAAGTTAGTCGGGTAAGGTAAAAAGCAAGCCTGCATATCTAAGTGCACCAGCACAAGATCCCAGGCACTGTGGCATCGGGGCCTGCAACAGTGTATCATTTACCTGGATACACAGTAGTTGGAACAGGACTGCAGTTCAAAATTAAATGTGATTACTGCAAGAGTTAATGGCTAGTGTGGGGATCTGCTACTGAAGGTAGTGGGAGGCCTTTAAGTATAGTAGGCCTTGGCTGCAATTTTGTGTGTGGGTGTTAGAAGACCTAGTTCCCTAGCTCTGTGGAGAGGCTTGGTCATCAGAGAAGCGCACTGCATGGGGTGACGCAGTTAACAACTGTGAAAGTAATCATTGTGTTGTCACTGCCTAAAATCATTGCTAGATAATTTTTCATAGCCCCCGTTCCCTGTATTGGATCTGCATTACTGAATAATAAAGTCCTGTTCTTAGTTTCTGAAATGTTTGTGTGTGGGCATATTATTAGTGATCTACCCTAATTGGTACAAAAGTGTTTGAAATTGCAATTGAAGTGTGGTTACTAGTGCAGATTGGTTCTCTGGTAGTGTCCGATTGCTACTGGGGAGGTGGGTTGGTACTGCATCCCAGGGGGCAGTATTCTGTTTGAGATCAGGACCACGATTTCTTTCTCTAAGTGGAGGCACCACCCTATTCTCCTTGCTCCCTGTCTGTACCAAACCCCTCACCTGAGAAACTTACTAAGTCCTGGCCCCTCAACCTTGATTGGCCCCCACAAAAGCAAGGCAGGGGCAGTAACCAAGTTAGTAACTCCTGTAATATCTGCATGGCAAACCAGTTACATATGTTACATGTAAGTTGTTCTCTTTTTATATTAATTGAATGTAGTATGAACACAGACACTGCCTGCTGGAAGAAGAAGCTGTAGTAGTTATCTGTTGGCTAGCAGTCAGACTATAGAACTTTACTGTGCATACCTCTCTGTGCTTGGTCAGGTCACTCGTTCTTTCACTGTCCCATTCATGGTGGGTGGGGTCAAGTGGTGGGTCTCATTTAGCTGATAATGACTCTGTGTATTCAGTGTTACATCTCATCAAATTGATCTTGTTGGAGATGTGGTTGCAGTGCCATCAGGAGGAGAAATTGTACTGATACTGCTGGGAGAGGTGAGCCAGACAGTGGTATAACTGCCAGTGATAGGAGTTTGAGGAGACTTACCAGTGCCACCTGGAGGTGATGTGGTTGGGATGGCAGTAGTAGAATATGTCACTTATTGAACAGGTGAATAATTGAATAGATATTTAAAGTAGATGCTTGCTAATCTGACTTTGAGAAAGGCTAGAATTCAAGACTCTCAGGATCTAATCTTAAGTGATGTGGTGAGGCAATATCCCTGGTTTTAATTAAATATCTTTAGAAGTGACCAATGTTGGAGGGTATCTAAGAAAATACAAAGCTACTTTAGCCAATGTGTAGTCCCAGATTACCTTCCTGTCTTGCCAGATTTTATGGGGTCACAATTTCAGCTAGTAAGTGGCTCTACTAGATCATGTACTCCGTTAACAGATCTGAGCCTTCCTTCAAAATGCCTGAGTAGTGCTGGCATTCAGTACTGAAAAGCTCAAAAATGTCCTTTATTGTGTCAGGATCATGATTATCCAAGTCTTCTTTTTTCTTGCATGTCCTGCTCACACCTGATACTAACACCAAGCCAAATTGGCAGGAAAGGAGGAGCAGTATGACCAGTAAGGTGTGTAGGCTCCTTCTTGCCATCTTCAAGTTGTCTTTGCTGCTCTATCATAAGTGTCCACAGCACTTTCTGTTTGATACGTTATATGCAATGAAGCTTGGCAGGATCAAGTCCAACTCTGCAGAATTCTGCAGTAGAGTTACTGCAGGGAGCAATGCAGTTTCAATGGTAGTTAATCCCTTTTGTCATACATGGAAACTGTGACACTGCACTTGATCCTAGTGGGCTTCATGTTATGTCCAGGGTGGCTCAATGCATCTTTGTGTTTGGTATTCAGTAGTGCTGTCATGCGACATAGCATGTGTGATCTAATGTTTTCAATTCTGTCTGCAAGTTGCCAGAAACATCTCTTCCACTTTTTTAATGAGTATTGCATCCTGCTGCTGCAATGATTCACATGAAATAGTGGTGCAACAACCCACTCCTCCACCACCATCACTATCATGGTATCAAAAAAGTCCACCATAAGATAATTGTCAGCTGGGTATGTTGCTGCCCCATTTGTTCAACTGTCACAGAGACCGTAAAGTTTCCTACCTGCTACAGAGGGAAGAATTGCTACAGAGCCTGTAATCTTTGATACCTGCTTTTTGGGACTTTCAGACTGCTTAAAACTATTTGTGTTGCAAATTAGTCACTGTCCCCCATTGACTGATTTGTTATCTGCTTTGCTAGATTTGATTTTAACAACAATGACTGCTCTGTAATCTGCTTTGCTAGATTTAAATTTTAGTAATACTGACTGTGCTGTTAACTGCTTTGTTAGATTTAAATTTAAGTAATACTGACTGTGTTGTTAACTGCTTTGCTAGATTTGATTTTTAGGGTACCCCAACAACACCCAATGTAGGTCTACCTGTAGTTCATGCTTAGTATCTAACTGTGTTAATTTTCACTTTACCAGGTGTGTCCACTATTTGCCAATTTGTGTTGTCCAGCTCATCCTGTCTGGTTTTTTTTTGTTTGTTTTTTGGCTAATGTATAAGGTACCCCAGCAACACCCCTCCAAGGTATACCTGTATTACAGGTTCAGTAATTAAAGGGACACTGTCAACCTGTTTTTCGTCATATTTTTTCTAGTTAGAAATCTACATTATATGATTTCTTACCTTCCCTAACATTAATTGATGTTGCTGTTTGTTTTGTCTGTCTCCTTGTTTAGTAGAATTGAAATGCCTGCTAATGTATATTTATAAACAACCTTGTTTTGTTTGCAACCCTGGATCTGTTCTTACTGCATGCTTTCTGAGTATTAGAAACACACCTACATAGTGTAGTTAGTCATGATGCAATAGCCTCCTAAACTCTCACTGCATCATGAGTGGCTAGACTGTGTTGTGGGTCTTCCCAAGTCCAAGAAAGATGCAGTTGGAGCTGATCAAGGAATGTAAACAAACTTGAGCTTCTGTGGTAACACTAATATGGTGGGCAGTCTGTTTTTTACTTTTTTTAAAGAAAAAAAGAGTCAGAATCAAACTACCAGCTACATCAGCAAACTTTACAGAATGTCGGCAATCATAAAATGTTTTTTTTTTTTAAACGAGGGACACTTTGAGACTTAAGGGGGTTGACAGTGTCCCTTTAACTTCAAGGACAGTAAGCTTCTGCCCTCCCTGTATATGTTTTGTGCTATATTGACAAGTACTTTAGCAACACCCTTTCTAGGTGGAGCCCTTGTCCTAGGTTCAGAGTAAGGATGGGGAACAACAGGGAGCTAGTTAGTTGTGGCAACTGTGTGATGCTCTTCTCTGTAAGTTCTGCTCTGGAGGAGGGGGCACTGCCCCCTCTTCAGAACCTTTTGCTGTGCTGCCAGCTCAGCTGGAGCCAGTGCCCCACACCAACACTCCCCCAGAGGCCCATTGATCCAGAGGTCTGGAGTGTGTTGGGGGAGAGAGGGGAAGGGAACCAGGGCTACTGACAAGGAAGTTGTCTAGCCCCACACCATCCAGACAGCAAATTGCTTTGCACCTTGGAGGAGCCAAAGGTACCTAAATCCACTGGGGGAATTCTGAGTCAGTCGGTGGAAAGGTGCAGGACAATGCTATTGCACCTGGTGTAACAAACAAGAAGAAATCAATTAGACAAGTCTTGTTTCTTGGGAATTCAATGATCTGTGGGGGTAGAGAGTGTGGTAGAAGGAGGGTTGGATGAGTGAGAAATGGTCAGGTGCCTTCCTGGGGCAATGGGATACAGATATGATAGAGAGGATGGTGGAGAAGGAGGGGAAGCTGTGGAGGCTGGTACACCTGGGTTCCAATGATCTAGCAAGCCAGACCAGAGATGGTGAAGCAGAACTTTTGTAATCTGGCAGACAGATTGAAGTCATACTTGGCCTCCCTGGCCTTTTCTGAGGTCCTCCCTTTGGGGGCAGGGGGGAGATAAAATTAGGAAGAAGGAGATTGAGGAGTTAAATGGGTGGCTAAAGGTTTAGTGTCAGAAGAAGGGGCATCACTTTGTGGGGGACTAGGGAGACTTCTGTGACAGGAAGCTTTTCAAAGGTGATATCCTTCATCTGACAAAATAGGAAATTGTGCACTAGTGCAGAAGTGCGATGTCTTTAATTGACCGTTAATCTGACTGTGAGGGAGACTGAGTCTACAGGAATCAAAGTGGTAGAAGAGAGGAAGGGGAACCTAGCTAGTACTTCCCCTAATCTAGGGGCTAGTAGAGATACAGCAGTCAAAAATAGGGTTCAGCTCCATATTGGGCTGGGGAAGGACCAAGGAGGATGGATCACAGACCCCAAAATCAACAAGAAAGAAACAAGACCAGGGAGGAATAAAGAAAAAGAACAAGTAAATAGCCAAAAAGGATCAATGATTAAATGGAAGGCTATCAGCCTCAATGCCAGGAGTCTAGGTAATAAGATCAGTGAGCTCCAGGCAATGATGGCAGACACTGAGGTAGACCTCATAGCCATCACAGAGACTTGTGCCTTGGAAAATAACACCTGGGACCTGACTGTCACAGGCTACACCATCTTTAGGAGGGATAGAGGAAAAGGTAAAGGGGGAGGTGTGGCCCTCTGTGTCAGGGATGGCACTGAGGCTATGGAGGATGGACACATCAGGGGGAGTAATGGTGAGACAGAGTCACTGTGGTGCAGCTTACAGTGGCTTCAGACAAGAAAATATGAGTAGGAGTGATTTCTAGACTGCCAGGACAAGGGGAGGACAGGGCTGGGGGAAGAACTGCTCAGGGGAGTAGCAAATGGGGAGGTGGTGGTGGGAGACCTGTACCTGCCAGACTTTGACTAGGAGGTTCTGACTGCCAGGAGTACATGAATTCAGGCCTTGCTGGATACAGTCCAGGACTGACTACTGATACAGCTAGTTACAGAACCCACCAGGGAGACTTCCACCCTGGATGTGGTACTCACCAACTTGGAGACGGTAGGAGTGGTGTGGGGAGGGGACCCACTAGGGAACAGCTACCATAACTCTTTTTGGTTTGAGCTGGCCCTGGGGACTGATAAACCCAATCAAAATCTGAGGTCATAGATTTTAGAAGGGCAGACTTTGACAGGATGAGGGAGTTGATCTGGAACAAGTTAGTCAGGGTAGACAGCATAGGAAGGGAGAGAAGAGATATAGGGCAATAAAGGGAGCCATTCTCAAGTCATCAAAGATACAGTATGTCCAATGACAGTAACCAAGAGCAACAGGTACAAGCGACCAATGTTGTTCTTGGAAGGGGTCAGAGAGGCAGTGAGGACCACAAAAATGCCTTCATCAAGTGCAAAGAAAAGTAGGGGGAAGAAGAAGGGGAAGAATGCCAACTGAGAACTATGGTAGCAAGGAAGATGGTTAGCAGAGGAAAGGTGTCTGCAATGTGGCAAGGCCCATGCCAACAAAAAAGCAAGAACAGTACTTACAGAACTGGAGTCAGCATCATGAGCCCTGTTTTCTGGCAGATGTAAACACAATACCACAATAAGATGATCTGGACAAGAACTCTCAGATGAAGAAAACATTTTCTTTATTAATCCGAAAGTACACCATTCATGGTAAAGGGGAAAAATGACTGCCAAAACCAGAGATACAAGATCCCTCCCCACAGTGAAACAAATCTCACGCAGAGCCAAATGTTTTCGCACAACAGTGCTTTCTCAAGGCTGGCGAGACTTGAAAATGCAAACTATTTGAAAGAAGACTTTTAAGAAACAATGCAATATAAAAGTTAACAAAAATAAACCCTATAGGCTCATCATAAAGATAACAAAGTGCTTATGCAAAATTAAAGTGCTCGGGCATAAAGGGACCACATAACATTAAAGTGCCATATGATTAATAGAAAAGGACTAATGAATAAATAACAAGATACAACTACATTTTTAAAAAAATTTAAAAAGGATGTGTTAGAACAAGGAAAAGGGGAAGGTACCTGTTATAGTACCTGCACAATTTAGATACATAATTTTATTAATTATAACATGAAAAAGGAAAATTGTGAGATCCACTTAATGGAACTAACCAATAAAAATCCATTCTAGATATGCATAAGCATGTATATGCATATATAACGCTATCTCAATTCATAATGTAATAAAACAGGATAAAAAACAAACTGAAAAGCACCAAAAAGAAAGGAAAAAAGGGGGGGGAGAAAGGGGGGAGAAAAGGGGAAGAAGGGGAAGGAAAAAGGAAAAAGGAGAAAAAGGGGAAAGAAAGAACAGGCCATGAATGCTGGGGGGGTAAATATTACCCAGCATAAATATGACAGCATGCTCTCATAACTTGATGTACAAAATGGAGCCATGACATAAAGGCTTTTCCCAAAATCATATGTATATGTGTAGGCATAGCACCTAACAGGATAAACATTATAAGGTGAAAAAGACAAGACCTGTCCTTTTAGAAATCATTCAAAAATCATTTAATAGCGGTGGACAATCTTAAACCAATTATATTTATAAGTAAGGTGCAAGCTGAAAACGGTCATTTTTTATCTGGCCAATCGTAAGATTTCAAAATAAATTGCCAGAATGTCTCTCTTTGTAAAGTTTTCGTATCCAGGTCACCACCTCAGACATTCAGCAACACCTTTTCCAACCTGTGGAATGTAAAGTGATGATTGTGTCCAGCAAAGTGACAATGTTGTGACAGTGTACTAATACCATCTTGTTTTTGTACACTACGAATACTGTTGTCCAATTCTTTCTCGCATCTTTCTCTTAGACTTACCAACATAGAAAGCTGGGCATGAAGTACATTTTGCATGGTAAATAATGTTCTGGGTCCCATATGTAATTAAATAATGGATTAATGGTTAATGGCCATACTTTACACCTCCCAAGTTGACTGTTTTCACAAACAAAGGGCTATATTGACAAGATAATTTGCTTATTACCTAGACATGTAGCTGAAATAATGAATGATATGACAAAATCTGTTTCAAAAGTATGTGAGCACTCAATATGGCTCAAAGACCTGACAGCACAGAGCAAAACCGGATTTCCGGATAGGGAACCTGAAAACCTGATCACCAGGTGAAAAACCTGACCGGTAGCGACCTTACTAGTGTCCCATGATAATCCCCTTTATTCTCTCTCACTCTCACCTCCAGAAAAGTTAAATTGTTTAATTTGTTTGCAAATCGGATTATTGGAAGTGTGAGTGTCAATGATAATGTCCCTGTCCTTACAGAAATGAATACGGTTGTAGTACTGTACTCACTTAAGTTCTTGCTCCAAGCACAGTCAGATTCATTTCCAAGGATGAAATAAAATATTCCAGTGCAGACAATGGCACTAATTAAAAGATTCTGGTTAAATTAGTAGAACTGGTACTGCTTTATTCATACAGGACAGGAGGTTTAGTTAGGTGTAAATGATGTGTGTGTGTGTTGGGGGGCACAGAGAATGGAGTGGTGGGGCACAGCAGGGAGCTGCACGGGGCACAGAATGGTTAAAGCTGGCCCTGGCACCAAGGGTTGGAAAAGGTACTGCTGAATGTCCGAGGTGGTGATCTGGGTATGAAAACTTTACAAAGAGAGACATTCTGGCAATTTATTTTGAAATCTTATGGTTGGCCAGGTCTAAATGACCATTTTCAGCTTGCACCTTACTTATAAATATAATGGCCTGGATATTCAAAGCAGTTGTGCATGGCGCAACTGCGTTGCGTATGCACAACTGTGGAAATGTGCCATGGAACGATATTCAGTGGAAGCCATTGTGCAGCACAAGTAGCAGTGTGCCAATGCACAACTGTAATGAAAGCATGTGCAAGGGCAGGGGGCATACCCACGAATATGCAGCACAGTGCGATATTCAACACCCGAACCGTGACGCAAGTGAGAAGCAATGGCCAGATGTGCCAAGCAGACTTGAGCCTATAAAAACAGGGAGCAAGCAGGGGAATGGCACACATGCCAGAGGGTAGCAATACAGAGAGAGACAGACAGACAGACAGGCAGGCAAAGAGAGAGAGAGAGAGAGAAAGAGAGAGAGACAGAATGAGAGAGAGACACAGAGAGAGAGAGAGAGATAGAGAAGGACGGAGAGAGAGAGAGAGAGAGAGAGACAGAGACAGAGAGAGTGTGTGAGAGACAGAGAGACAGACAGAGTGAGAGTGAGAGAGTGAGAGGGAGAAGGATCCACCAGACCCTGAAGGAAGTGACACAGGCACCCACAGAGGTGGGGGACAGAGGTCGCAAGTGACTGACAGCCAGGGGCTGGTGGCACAGGAGGGAGTCTGGCAGATGACAGGCACTGCACCACAGTGTCACGTGGTCCAGTGGAGCTGGACACCCAGGGGGAGAAAGAACAACAGGGGCCATGGCCAGTGTAGCATTCTAGATGGAGGCTGTAATGAGGGGTGTGAGGAGGCAGAGGCAGAGCGACGTGGCCGTGGAAGGGCCCATCAGCGATACACCTGGAACAGGCGGTACCGGCCCCGCATCAACTTTGAGACCCACACTGATATGGAGATCATGGGCCGGTATCACCTGAACCGGGCAATTCTGAGGCAGCTTTGTCAGCAGTGCAGTGAGGAGATGCAGGCACCCACTAGATGGAGCCATGCTCTGACAGTGGAGACAAAGGTGACAGCTGTGATGTGCCTGCTCGCCATGGGCACCTTCCAGAGACCAGCAGGCATAACCCAGTCAGACACGTCATGACTCCTCACATAATTCCTCAATGCCCTGCTGCCACATGCTGTGGAATACATCCATTTCCCCAGCACACAGGCAGAGCATACAGCAACCATGCAGGAGTTCCACAGGGTAGCACGGATGCCTGGCATGCTAGGGGCCATCGACTGTACCCATGTGGTCATCTGCATGCCACCTGGCCAAGAGGGGGGTGACATATGTGAACCGAAAGGGCTACCCCAGTATCAACTGCCAGGTGGTGTGTGATGCCAGGGGGCACATAACCAATGTCTGTGCCACACACCCTAGGGGATCACATGACTCCTTCACCTGTCATAGCTCAGCACTGTGCTACAGGTTCAAGAGTGGGGACATCCCCACGGGCCACCTAGTGGGTGAGTATGGCAAGACCATGAGCAGCTGTGTACAGTAGGGCATGGGAGGGGGGCGGGCAGGGCAGGTGCACTGGCGGGAGTGCCAAGGATGGGCAAGGAGCACAGCAACAGAGGACACCAGGCTAACCATACTTTCCATCCACACAGGTGACAGTGGCTACCCACTCAGGCCCTGGCTGCTCACCTCAACTGGTGCCCATCATCCCCAGCAGAGGACCAGTACAATGAGGCACACGCCAGCATGTGGAACATCATTGAGCATGTGTTTGGGATGCTGAAGGCATGTTTCCATTGCCTAGACAGATCCAGCAGTGCCCTACAGTAAAGCCCCTCTAAGGCCTGTGGCCTATTCCTGGCCTGCTGCATGCTGCACAACATGACCATTGACCATGGGATAGCTGTTGAGGCTGAATAGGGGGACAGCAGTGGGGATGACATAGGCAATGGGCTGGGGGTGGGCAGCCCACCACTGGGCAGAGGGATCCCTGGCTCCTGAGGATGGCATGCCAGCATCGGGACACGATTGCACAGGAGCACTATGGTGCATGCAGGTAGGTGGACAAACCCCCATACACTGAACAGACACATTGGCACGGCACACAGGTATGGGCAGGCATGGCCACGGGCATACACACACACAGGCATGGGGCAGGGGTGGGGGGGCCATGCCACACAGTCACACACAACACCACACAGCACTGTACAGCAACATACACACACACACACGCACACACACTGGCACCCACAGGCATACACCCAGGTGCTAGCATGTGGAGTGGATCAGATGCAGGGCGCTGGTTCACAGGTGCAACCAGCACTGTACTGCCATCATCATGCACATGCCACATGGGCCAGCAGCCAGGTGGGTGCGCACATGGGCAGTGTGTGGCGTGACACACAGGTGCCGTGACTGTGTCATGCACACACACACACATCACCCAGGTGCTCACAGGGTGGTGGCAGCAGACAGGGTGGTGTGCACATCAGGTCCGCCGTGCGGACACATGGCCACTCCAGACACAGGCTGCTCAATGGCCACAGAGGAGGTCTGTGACTGCCCCCCAGGGGTTGAACTGCAGGACCTCACAGGGGTCTGTAGGCACCCAAACAGCCCCACCCCTGGCATGCCTGGGATGCTGACAGAGGAGCTCGGTGTCGACACTGAGGGTGTCACCCCACGCTGGGTCCATGGGGTGGACAGTGCACTCCGCGGTGACTGTGGCAGGTGCCCAAGCCCTGTGGCAGCCAGTGGCACAAGTCTGACTGAGATCACATTGGCTATGTGGTCCAGGGATGTGGTCATGTCCTCCCGAAGGTGCTGTATGGCCTCCAGGACCTGCGCGGTGCCCCTCTCACAATGCTCGGCTGCCTGGCGCACCTCTACGAGGTGCACACCCCAGCTATGAGCAGTACCTGTTGCTCCTATGGATGCCGCGCAACCGGCTGGCTCAGTCAACGTGGTCGGTGCACAGGGGTGCATGGGTATGTCACCGTCCCACTGGTGGTGTATGACCACATTGCATTGCCCCCCACTCAGGTGCACACTGCACAGCGGGGTCCCCATGGGGTAGGTCATTGTCAGGCACACCAGTGGGGGACGCTGCACCCAGCCACCACCCATCCCCAGCAGTCTGCTGCTGTAGCCTCTCTGGCCCCTGTGCACTGGCCAGCACCTGGGCAGTTGCACCACCACCCAATGCTGCTGTTCCTGTGCACACAGCGGACACTGGGGCAGTGGCAGGCAGCCGTTCCACTGCCAAGAGGCCACTGGCCATGCTGCCACTGATGATGGTAGGTATGGGTGTCTCCCCCACGACAACACCCCCTCTGTCCAGGATGATGGTGACGTCGTCATTGGTGTCAAACCCCACCCCAGTCTGTGTATCCACACAGAGCACGCCATGGCTGGCATCCTGCTAGATCACAGCCAGGGCCTTTTCTGCCACCATGCCCAGGACATCCGGCTGGATGGTGGTGGTGTGCTGCAGCCGATTGGGCCCCTGGATGCCTATGGAGGTGGATGGCTGGTCCTCCAGGGCTGGGACTGCCCCCACAGCAGCCACAGGCGCCCCTACCACTGCCTGCTGGTGAGCCGGTGCTGTAAGGGAAAACAGATGTGTCAGTGCCGCCGTACCAGCTGCTCCTCTGGCATACCTACCATGCAGTGATGGGCTCCCTCCTGTCTGGAAGCCACCACCTGGCACACCCTCCACTGCACTGCACCTCATGGTGGCCACCACCATCTCCTCTTGCTCTGTGAGCTGTGGCATAGTGGCCTGGCCCCCACCAGTGCCTGTCCTGGTGGCCCGTATGGCCACCACCTTCTCCTTTATCCTGCATTTGTCAGTGCCCACCTTTTTCCTGCACTTCTTCGCAGACTGCTGGTGGCTGCCCTGCTGGTTCATGGCCACTGCCACCTCCACCCAGGCCATGGCCCTGGCCTGTGGTGTGCCAGTGGCACCACTCAGCAATGGCTCCTCAAACAGGGCATCGGCCTCCACCTTTGTAAAGTTGGGCCTGCACTTGTGGACAGGCCCATGCTCCTCACCCTCCTCATGCTCAGACATGTTGCTACCTGTGGACATGGACATGTGGTTACTGGCTGCAGTGCCTCCCCATCCACCCTGCTGTGCTGGCTGTCCCCATGGCAGGCACAAATTACCTCAGATGATTGTAATACCGGTCCATGGCCTGTGCTGTTGTGTGGCACCTTTATAGCACATTGCATGCAAATGAGCTGTTGTGCAATGGTAATGACATGCAAATATCCCCACTGTGCCGCGGATAGGCTGATGAGCTCATATGCATGTGACGGCTGAATATCGCACACTTGCGTCTTGTGCAATGGAATTGCTCCAACGCATGTCGTGGTGCAATGCTGTGACATGCACAGTGCACCACCCACACTATGCAGGCACCATGGTACGTGCTACCACCTATTATGCACTGTGTACTAGGAGCGTTATAGGGGGTATAGCACCTAATGCGCCATGGACCCAATGGCGCCCAGGCGCTATAGGGCCCATGGCACTCAGGCACTATTAGGCCAATGGTACTCAGGTGCTAGTAGGCCTATGGTGCACAGGCGCTATTGGGCCTATGGAGCTCAGGAGCTATTGGGCCTATGGTGCTCAGGCATTATTGGGTCTATGGCTCTCAGGTACTATTAGGCCAATGGCGCTCAGGCGACATTAGGTCTATGGTGCTCAGGTGCTATAGGACCCATGAGGCATGGCGCTCCATAAGCCCTATTGAGCACTATGCGATGTGGGCTCTATGGCGCCCATGTGCACTTTGTGTGTGCCGACTCCTGACCCCTGCCCTGCCCTATGCCCCCTTGGAACTTCTGCCACACATGTTGGTGTTGCCACACCCATGCCATGCATCTGTGGCGTTGTGTGATTGCTGGACGCCGCACAACTGTACACGAGGCGTGCATCCCACGCACGTTGTGCACATGCGCTATGGGGCGCCATTTTGTTTCTGCACTGGCATAGACAGCATGGTGCACCATGGCGTTCATCGTGCACAGAACTGGAGCCAGGTTGAGCTAGTCATCCTGGTGGCACAGGTGTAGCCACATGCTGCAGGCCTGTTTGGGCAGCAGCCCCTGCAGCAGGCCAGGACCGATGTGTGGCAGGCCATAGCTGCCGGGCTGGTTCAGGCCACAGGGGTGCAATGCACCAGGGATGACACAGATATGGCAACCTGATGCAGAGGAACCAGGAGTGGCTGAGGGCTCTGCAGGCGCATGTTCGCAGGGGTGCCTTACCACGGCCAGTAAGTGGGCACATGCTGCATCTGTGCACTGCCACCATACCATGGTGTTGGCTGGGCTGCATGCCATGCCAGGGGGCAGTGTCATTGTGTGCCTTGTGGTGTGGCATTGCCAGTCACTGTGTGCACTGTGCCACTGCCCTGCGGCTCATGCCCGGCTGGGGCACACACTGTGCATAGGGGTGGGGGCGGTGGGCTCATGCTGTGGCTGTGTTCTGATATGTGCCTGTCTGTGTCCCTTCCCTAGGACCTGAGGATCGATACCATGCCAGGGTGGCAAGGGTGCCCGGTGAGCCTCAGCAGGCCGCTGCGAGTGGACTGGTTGGGGGAGTTGGCCCCAGTGGGGCAGGAGGAGTGGCTGTGGGATCGGCGCATGTAGCACTGCAGCAGGCAGGTAGGCACTGTTCTGTTCCTCTACTCCTTACCAGGTGGTCGGCAGGGGTGAGGGTACAGCCATGGCCACCTGTGCCTCGTGCCATGTCAGCTGTGTGCAGCACACTGTGCAGTGTGCATGCCACCGTGTGGTGCCCATTGCACACATGTGGCAGCTGTTGGTGGGATTGGTGTGCATCCGGCTGCCACCAGTGCTGCTGTGGTGCTGCTGCAGCACTGTGCCACCTGCCTGCCACTGAGTGGTCAGGCGGCCCTTGGGTGGCAGTGTCCACTGCTGTGCACTGTTGTGGCATGCTGGGGTGTCAGCAGGTGTTGGCCCACCTTCTGTGGGTGGCCGGGGTGCCACTCCAGGGGCGTGTGTTCCCACGGTCCACTGCGCACAGTGGGAGGGCATGGTGTCTGTGGACATGCACTGTTCACCTGTGTATTCCTTTGTCATAGGCATCCAGAGGAGATCACAACTGCCATTATACTGCCGTCTGCTGAGGCAGATCATTTTGATCACCTCAACCACCATGGAGATCGCTCAGCAAATGAGACGCATACTTTTGTATGACAAGCGACACTGGAGGCACCAGGCCGCAGCAGGACATGGACGCCCATAGCGTGACCTCTAACCCCTCCTTGCCCCTGCTTTCCCTTCCCCTCCCTTCCCCATCCCACTGTACAGTCCCTGTCCCTTCTCCCCATCCCTCACTCTCCTACCCTGTCCCTCTGGTTGCCTTGTATATAGTTTTACAATACAATTTTCTACCTTACCTGACTGTGTCCATGTCTGCTTTGCAGCTGGCAAGTGGCGTCATGATGCAGTGGCATGGTGGGTGCCTGTGTGGTGTTTCTGTGTCCTTGTGTGGGCCACATATGGTGGTGTTCTGCCCCTCAGCTGGTGGCTGTGCCTCGGAGTGGCCATGGGACGGCCGTTCAGGATGTACGGTGTGTGTTGGGTGCCGGTGCCAGAGTGTGGCTTGCCTTGGTCTGGGTGGGTGGGGAATGCTGTCCAGGGGGCCAGTGGCACTCACCCTGGCTGATGGTGCTGCCTGTTCCCTGTGGCCACTGCCCTGGTGCTGGGGGGGTAGGGGGGGCTGGCTGCCTGTGTACACCCTGCAGGCAGTGTTCACCTGTGGCCCATCACTGTGCATCCCTGCCACTGTTTCTGGCAGGGCTCCACTGTCTCCCCTTGCTGTCTCCCCCCCCCACCTGTCTTGCCTAGAGCTGCCTAGAGCTGGTCTTTCAGTGCCTTGGCGCATCTTCTGTTGCTCCCTGGTGCACCTCTGGCTGTACCGTAGCGCATCCCTGTGATATTCAGCCATGCTGCGCTGGCGCATGTCGCCGTGCACAACTGTTGAATATCGCAGTCACTGTGCCATAGCGCAGTTGAGTTGCGCTGTGCTGGGGTTGCGCTGGGCTTTAGCGCATTTCTGAATATCCAGCCCAATTAGTTTAACATTGTCCTCTGCTTTTAAATTATTTTTGAATGATTTCTAAAAGGACAGGTCTTGTCTTTTTCATCTTATGATATTTATCCTGTTAGGTGTTATCCCTACATATATACATATGATTTTGGGTAAAGCCTTTATGTTATGGCTCCATTTTGTACATCAAGTTATGAGAGCATGCTGTCATATTTATGCTGGGTAATATTTACCCACCAGCATTCATGGCCTGTTCTTTTCCCCCCTTTTCCCTTTTTTCCCCTTTTTCCCCCTTTTCCCTTTTTCCTTCCTTCCTCTTCCACTTTTCTCCCACCCCCATTTCTTTTCCCCTCCTCCCACCTCTCCCCCCGCTTTTTCCTTTCTTTTGGTGCTTTTCAGTTTGTCTTTTATCCTGTGATATATTTTGTCTTTCTACATTCTGAATTGTTATAGCGTGATATACATATATATATATATATGTTTATTAATATATAAAATAAGAAAAATAGCAGGACAAGAGGACACAGCATGAGATTAGAAGGAGGCTGATTAAGGGGTATTGGGAGGAAGTTATTTTTCACAGAAAGGGTGGTGGATGCATGGAACGGCCTACCTCAGGAAGTGGTGGATATGAATACAGTACAGGGCTTCAGACAGGCATGGGATAGGCATAAGGGACCAATACAGATGAGTGTGAATAGATAGGCCATTGACAGAACAAAGGCTGATGGCACATTCATGAGGTAGAAAAAGAAATGGGCAGACTGGATGGGCTTTGTGGTCCTTATCTGCCTTCAACTTCTATGTTTCTATGTAATGGATTTTTATTGGTTAGTTCCATTAAGTAGATCTCACAATTTTTCCTTTTTCATGTTATAATTAATAAAATTATGTATCTAAATTGTGCAGGTACTATAACATGTACTTTCCCCTTTTCCTTGTTCTAACACATCCTTTTTAAATTTCTTAAACAATATAGTTGTATTTTGCTATTTATTCATTAGTCCTTTTCTATTAATCATGTGACACTCTGATGTTATGTGGTCCCTTTATGCCTGTGCACTTTAACTTTGCATAAGCACTTTGTTATCTTTATAATAGAAACATAGACTTTGATGGCAGATAAGGACCACTTGGCTCACCCAGTCTGCCCATTTCCCTACATACTGGATAAGCTGCAGATTCTAGTTAACCAACAGCGTACTTCCTGCAACCCCCCACTATAATTGCCTTGTGTCTGTCCCATGCATGTTTGAATTCCCCCACTGTTTTAGACCCAACGACCTCCTCAGGAAGGCTGTTCCATGTATCCACCACTCTCTCCGTGAAAAAAAATTTCCTCACATTACCCCTGAGCCGTCCCCCTCTATCTTTAAATTGTGCCCCCTTGTTCTTACACATCTCTTTTTCTGAAAGATGCTACCCTCCTGGACTTTGTTGATTCCTTGAGGTACTTGAACGTTTCTATCATGTCCCCGTCCCTCCTTTCATCAAGAGTATACATATTAAGTCTCTTAGTCTCTCTTCATATGGTTTCTGCTGCAGACCCTGCACCATTTTAGTTGCCCTCCTCTGGACTGCTTCCATCCTGTCTATGTCCTTGCGTAGATGAGGTCTCCAAAACTGCACACAGTACTCCAGATGGGGTCTCACCAACTGTCTGTACAGAGGGATAACCACTTCCCTTTTTCTACTTGTGATGCCGCTTCCTATGCATCCCAGTATCCCCCTGGCTCTCCTTACCGACTTTTCACATTGCTTACCAACCTTTAGGTCATCTGATATGACTACCCCCAGGTCCCTTTCCATTTTTGTTGTTGTTAGTACCTCCCCTGCTATTGTGTACACTTCTCCTGGGTTTTGTTTCCCAGGTGCATTACTTGCACTTCTTTGTATTGAATCTAAGTTGCCATATGTCTGACCATTCCTCCAACCTTGCCAAGTGCCTTCTCATCTTTCTACCCCCTTGTGTATCAACAACTGTGTTACAGATCTTTGTGTCATCTGCAAAGTGGCATACCTTTCCTCCAGACCCTCTGCAATGTCACCTATAAAGATGTTAAAGAGGACTGGACCCAGTACTGAGCCCTGAGGTACTCCACTAGTAACCCCCCTTTCTTTGGAATGTGTTCCATTCACTATTACCTTCTATGTCCTGTTGTGCAGCCAGTTTGCTACCCAGACTACCACCCTGGGACCCACTCCCAGGCTGGCTAACTTGATTATTAATCTTTTGTGTGGGACTGTGTCAAATGCCTTGCTAAAGTCTAGGTAGGCCACATCCACAGCCCCTCCCTGGTCTATTACTTTGGTCACCCAGTCAAAGAAATCAATTAGATTTGTCTGACATGACCTTCCTGCTATGAATCCATGCTGCTTTCGGTCCTGTGCCCCACTGGCCTCTAGGTACTCAACAATTCTTTCTTTCAGAAGTGATTCCATCATTTTCCCTACCACAGAGGTCAAACTTACAGGTCTATAGTTTCCTGCTTCTGCCGTGCTCCCACTTTTGTGAAGGGGAATCACATCTGCCCTCCTCCAGTCCTCAGGTACCACCCCATCCTGCCATGATCTGTTAAAAAGCATGGTCAGTGGTGTCAATAGGTCCTCCCTTAGTTCTTTTAGGATTCTGGGGTGAATCCCGTCAGGCCCCATTGCTTTGTCCACCTTGAGTTTTAGGAGTTCTTTCAGGGCTCTTTCTTCTGTGAATGGACTGGTGTCAACCCCCCTACCCAGAGTGCTTCTATTGTCTGGTTTAGGTAACTCCTCCTCATCTTTTTTTGTGAATACTAAGCAAAAGTATTCATTCAGTATCTCTGCCTTTTCACTGTCTCCCTCTGCCCACCTCCCCTCTCCTTTATTAATCTTCACTATCCCTCCCTTAACCTTTCTATGCTCCCTAATGTACCTATAAAAGGTTTTATCCCCCTTCTTAACTGAGTTGGCTATTTTTTCCTCGGTTTGGGCCTTTGCTAGTCTGACTGCCTTCCCCACTTCTTTCTGCTTTAATTGATACAGTTCCCTGTCATGCTCCTTCTGTGATTCCTTACACTTTTTGAATGCAGTCTTTTTCTCCTTAATTTTCCTGCCACCTCTTTTGAGAACCATAGTGGTTTTTTACTCCGCTTTGTTTTCTTTATTTGTTTCACACAAAGGCTTGTTGCCTCTATGATGGCAGTTTTGATTTTTCTCCATTGTTCTTCCACCCCTCCTTTTTGGTCATTTGCTAGTGCATTTTTCAGGTATTCACCCATTTTGCCAAAGTCAGCTCTTCTAAAGTCCAGTATCCTTGTTTTTGTATGGCTTATCTCCATGGTTGTGCTCATTGTGAAGCACACTGTGCAGTGGTTGCTTGTTCCCAGATGTCTACTGACTTCTAAATTTGTGATCCTCTCTCCATTTGAGAGTACCAGGTCTAGTATTGCTCCCTCCCGAGTGGGTTCCAACACTAGCTGTTTAAGGCCTGCCCCCTGCAGGGCATCGAGAATGACCCTGCTCTTGGATGTGGCTGCAGTACATGTTATCCAGTTAACATCTGGCATATTCAGGTCCCCCATCAACAGTATCTCCCCTTTTTCAGCCATTTTGAGAATGTCCTCTATCATTTTGTTGTCCATTTCCTCCTTGAGACGGGGTCTGTAGTGACCCTGTGCGGATTGTGATGCCATTCCCTGTCTCCAAGGTGACACAGAGTGCCTCTTGTCCTCCCCCTTTACTTTTTAGTTCTGTAGCTTTGATCCCTTCCCTTATGTATAGAGCTACTCCACCTCCTCTTTTACCTTCCCTGTCCCTTCTGTAGATTGTGTACCCTGGTATGTTGACATCCCAGTCATGGTTCTCGTGTACCATGTTTCCGTGACTGCCACAGTATCCAATTTTTCATCTTCCATCAGGGCTACTAGCTCAGGAAGCTTGTTTCCCAGACTACGGGCATTGGTACTCATTGCCCTCCATTTAATGTTGGCTTTATCCTTTATCCCCCATCCCTGCTCTTATTGTCCTTGTCTATTTTTCCATTTACCCCTGTCCTGCTCTGTGTTGAGCTCTGTACCTCAGTGTTTACCTTACTACCTGCCATGTTTTGTGGGGGGGGAGGCTTGAAATTTCCTGCCTTTTATCAGTGCCTCCCCCCTTGGCTAGTTTGAAAGCTTGCCAAGGAAGCATTTAAACCTATCATCTAGGAGCTTGGTTCCCTTTGTGGACAGATGCAGACCATCATGCCAGTATAGATCTTTATCTCTCCAGGTGGCCCCCCCCAGTCCCCAATGAAGCCAAAGCCCTGTGCTCTGCACCAGTTTTGCAACCATTCATTAAACTGCATGGTATGCAGTACCCTAGCCTCACTCCTGCCATGGACTGGTAGCACCTCTGAGAAGGTTACTGTGCTTGCTACCCGTCTGAGGCCCCTCCCCAACTCCACAAATTCATTCTGCACTGCACTGATCCCATGTCTAGCTAGGTCATTTGTCCCAAGGTGGACTATGATATCTAGTTCCCTCTCCTGTGATGCTGCTTCTGCAATCCTGAGGATTTGTTTCCTGTCCCTCCAAGCCATGGCACCAGGCAGGCACCTTACTTCCTTTCTCCTCTCCTCTCCCTTTCCCAGGTTTACCCCCTAACAATAAAGTCCCCTATCAGAAGCTGTTTCCTTCCCCTGTGGTGTCCCTTGCCACCCTTTTGTGGGTCTCCCTTGTGGATGTCCTCAGCATTCTTCTGGGTCTCCATTGAGGGTGCCATCATAGAGGAACCATGCTCTGCCAGAATGGCATATGATTTGTGTAGAGGTACAACTAGGGAGCTTCTCCTCTGGTCCACCACCCCGCACCCTCCCAGAACCCACTGTGGTCCAACTGCTCTTCATACTTGGCAACCTCTGAGGCAGTGGTTGTGGCAGTGGTGCTCTTTGGAAGGGGGAGGCCTCCTTAGTCCTTGCTAGTTCAGCCTGGAGGTGGGCAACCTCCTCGAGAGCTGACAGTTGCCTACAAATAGACAGCAACGCAGTTTCCAGAATGTATCCCGGAAAACTGCTGCCCCACAGCCAGTGCATTGCACCACTCCCCACATGTCCCTCTCCCTTATAATATACAATATATATATATATATATTTTTATTACTATTTGTGGTGTGTACCTATCCTTTTTGCACTGTGCTGGGTTATTAAGGATATGACAGTTCTGCCCCAAGACCTGTTGAGGAAGTGATGTAATGAGCCTATAGGGTTTATTTTTGTTAACTTTTATGTTGCACTGTTTCTTAAAAGTCTTCTTTTAAATAGCTTGCATTTCCAAGTCTTGCCAGCCTTGAGAAAGCACTGTTGTGCAAAAATGTTTGGCTCTGCGTGAGATTTGTTTCACTGTGGGGAGGGGTCTGGTATCTCTGGTTTTGGCAGTCGTTTTTACTCTTTACCATGAATGGTGTACTTTTGGATTAATAAAGAACATTTTTTTTCATCTGAGAGTTCTTGTCCAGATCATCTTATTGTGGTATTGTGAATATATCTGCCAGAAAATGGGGCTCATGATGCTGACTCCAGTTCTGCAAGGAAGATGGTTAGGGAGGCTAAGGTGGACATTGAGTTGAGTATTGTTGAAGGTGTCTGGAATGGAGAAAAGCAATTCTTCAGGTATATTAGGGAAAAAAAGAAGAAAGGAGGGGAATTGTTAAGCTATCAGAGGGATGTAGGGTAAAAGAGCAGGACGGGCAAAAGACAGCAAATCTTAATAACTACTTTTGCTCTCTCTTCACCAGGGAAGACAGCAGGGCCTTGCCAGAGAGTGGCATCAGGACAGCCACTAAGGGGTTCCCGAGATGATGCAGCCAGTATTTACTGAGAAAAGTGTTGGAAAAGCTAGCAGCCCTTAAGATAGATAAGGCCCTAGAACAGGATTGGATCCATCCAAGGGTGCTCAAGGAGCTGACAGCAGAATAAACTGAACCTCTGGTTGGACTATTCAACAGTTCATAACAGACAGGGGTAGTTCCAAAGGGCTGGAGGGTGATGGATATGGTTCTGCTTCACATGGGGGAGGCCGTGGGGGCAAGCAGGGAATTAAAGACATGTCAGTCTCACCTCAGTTGTAAGGAAACTATGCAGTCAGTAGTCAAGAAAGACCTGGTGAACTACCTGGAGAGCAATGGCCTACAGGGTAGTAAACATCATGGGTTCATGGAGGAAGGTCTTGTCAGACTAACCCAATACTTTGATTGGTGATGAGGACATTTGATGCGGGTGATGCTGTGGATTTACTCTGTTTCAGTTTCAGCAAATGTTTTGATTCAAAGCTTCATAGGCATTTGATGAAAAGCTGGAGGATCTGGGGGCAGCAAGGGACATAGCCAGATGGGCAGGAAATTGTCTCAGAGGAGGCAGTAAAAGGTTATGGTAAATGGGGTTAAATCAAAAGAGAGAAAAGGAGGGAGGTCACAAGTCGGGTGCCACGGGGATCTGTCCTGGGGCTGGTCCTCTTCGGTATGTTCATCAGTGACATAGGAGAAGAAATCCAGGTCAGCTTGTGATTCTTCACAGATGACACTAATCTCTGTGGGAGACTGGACAGTGCTGAGGGAATTAGAGAGATGCAGAGTGATGAGCATAGGCTGGAAAGGCAGTCTGAAATCTGGCAGTTGAAATTCAATGGCAAGAACTTCAAGGTGATGCACCTAGGGATCAAGAACCCCAGAGTACAGAGGACTGGATGGGAGACAACTAAAGAAGGGACCTAGGAGTCATCATTAGTGGCACCCTCAAACAATCAAGTCAGTGCAATAAGACCTTTAGTAAGACAACTAGGATGTTGGGATGTATCGGGATGGGCATCGACAGTAGAAGAGGCCTCACCTGGAGTACTGCACCCAGTTCTGGAGTCTTCACCTCAGGAATGATAAGGACAGGTTAAAAGCAGTGCAACAAAGGGTGACCAGGATGATACGGGGCCAGCAGAGTAGATCTTATAAGGAATCACTCAAGGCATTAAACATCTATTCACTTGAAACCAGATGGCAGATAGGTAATATGATAGACCTTCACATTCCTGAAAGGAATAAAGTGAAGTGAGAGGAGTTGTTTAGCATAAGAACAAATATGAGGTCATGGTGGCATGAGTGGAAACTGAAAGCAGGAAGGTTTAAGAGGGATATGAGAAAGCATTATTTTATAGAGAGGGTGGTAGAACCTTGGAACAGTCTACCAGCCAAGGTGTTAGGTGCCAAAACCATAAATGGTTTCAAGCACGGTTGGGACAGAGTGAAGACTATTGTGGCTCCTCAGGGCCATGGTAGTAGAGAGGATGGGGGGGAAGATGGTGAGGGCTAGTACCCTGGATGACAATTAGGTCCCAGGGATAGATAGGGAACCACAGGCAGCTTGGATAACCCCCCTGTCTTTTTCTGCCAGCATTGTCTATGTTTATATGTTTCTCTCATTCTTGTTGCTGCCACCCGTTCCACTATGGCTACCACTACTAAGCCTAGTTTTCTTGAGTTGCTGTAGAAGATTGTAAATAACAGTGTGTATGCAGTTTTAAGTAGACTCACCATGAGAACAACTTTGCTAAGTTCTGCTGATTTAGCTTTGAAATCTTTAGTGTACTGTTGTATGACCACAAAAGTGGAGCAAACTTTTGCAGAACACACAATTGAACCCATGACAAACATCCCCCGAAGGCCATATACTCCAATTCCATAACCTGCAACAAAGGTTTCTGTTCAAAATGTCTTTCTCCCATATAAGAGTTCCACCTTGTGAACATGTCTTTACTTTAGCAATGCTGAAGAATATGTCCTTTCTGCTGGTCATGATGGAGTAGCTCAGCATATTATGGGGAGCAATAAAAATGTCTTGTAATGCGCCATACAGTGTCAAGCGTCTCTTTTAACTCAGCATGTTTGTCAAGCATATGACTCACTACCATATTTAGTGAATGTGCAAAGCAAGCTACATAGGAAAATCCCATCATTTATTACCTTTAGCATCTTCCTGCCACTGTTCATCATGATGATTCCCACCTTCAAATCATTAGGATATATTCAGATATCTAACAGTGATTCGATGAACCCCAGAATGTTTCCACACTGTGCAACCCCGCCACTAACAACGCATTAAATGCCACACTTCCTCTATTGGTGTACCTCTGTGAAGCTGTCTACTTCAATATAACTCCTGAAGATGCTGCTGGTGGTAGACGCGAGACAGGAATGGTGGAGATGGTTGATTTGAACATAACACAATGGGCAGTAAGATTTAAGACGCTTTGGTTTAAACTATTACTCCAGATAGTACTAGGGAAATACACATCATTCCACCTCCATCAGAAGTGTCACCATCTGTGGGAGTACTGCCTTGTACATACAGGGGTGCACATATCTAGAAAATGTGAAGCATGATGGAATGTTGTATTTGGGCTTCACTTAATGCAAGACTTTGAGAGCCTGTGTCTTCTACAATAGAGGATGTCTGAAGATTAAGGGCCAACATCTTCCTAATGAGCAAGTCCCCAGGGCCAGACAGGATACACCTAAGGGGGCTGAAGAAGATGAGGCAAGCCTTGGTAGTACCCTTGGCAGACCAGTTTAAGGAATCATTGGCACTTGGAGGTGCAGGTGGTGTGAGGGGATGAATGTCGTCCCTCTACATGAGGGTGGTGATAACCTAGAAAGTTACAAGCCAGTGTGCCTTAAATCAATAGTAGGCAACCTAACAGAGACAATTATTAAACAACAATTAGTTGACTTCCTGGAGACTAATGCGTTTACAGACAGGAGTCAATATGGATTCACAAGAGGCAGGTCTTGTTAAATAATCTTGATTGCTATTCTCAGTTTGGTGGCGTAAATGGTGGATAGGGGCCAGGCAGTTAACATATTGTAACTGGACTCCACTGGAGTCCGGGGGTCTGGCACACCCTGCTACTTTCATGGCTAGATTCTGGATGGGAAATCTCCCCTCCTATCTTTCCTCTATCATCTCTGCCTCATCACAATGCCCCTATAGCCTTCAGAACACTGACTCCCATTTGTTTGCCATCCCCCATCACTCCACTGTTGCCAGTCAATCAGCCTTTTCCTACTGCTGTCCTAAACTTTGGAGTGCCCTCCCCTCTAATCTCTGAAATGCCCCTTCCCCTAAAGCTCTCTAATCTCTCCTGCGAGATTATTCAACCCACTCCTGTTTATGCCAAACCTGCTGATCATCTACTAAGTCCTATCATACTTAAAGCCTTATACCACCCTTATACCCCCTCTCCACTCCAGTTTTGTTCTGCCCAGCTTAGCACTTGAGCTTAACTCCTACATGTTCTCACTGTCCACTTCCACTACCCTCTTGTTTACATTGACATTCCCTGGTTCCGGGTTGTACCCAATTATTGTGAGTGAATTATTGAGAAACTAATCACTATCACACTGTCTTGATTGTAACTGTCTTGGTATTCTTCTGCTCCTTTGTATTGTTACTGTACCTTTGCACTTTACTTATTGCACTGCACTTATTGTATCCTTATGTAGCTTGTAGACTATCATCGTTTGCCTTAAGTGTTATATATTTTTTTTTTGCACTGCTGTACTTGTAACTCCTCTTCCCCCTCTGCCCAGGACTTATCAATATGTATCTTGTTGACTGTCATTATTTGCCTTAAATTTTGTATAATTATATTTGGTTCCTCCACTTCGCCTCCCCACCCCCACCCTGGACATATCTGAAACAAGCATTATTTGCTCATGATACTTTCCTGGTAAAACATTGCAATAAATAAACTGAACTTCAGCAAGGCCTTTGATGTGGTGCCACATATTAGGCTAGTAAAGGAGGAAATGGTAGGATACCTACAGTAGGAACAGAAGAAGCGCCAGCTAGGTAAATTGTAAACTGGTTGATGGCTAGAATTCAGAGAGTAGTCTTGAGTGGAAAGTTTTTAGTTGGTGGGGGGGGGGTTTACTGGTGTGGAGGATGAAAAGCGTCAGTCCTGGGGTTGCTGCTCTTTAACATGTATTGCATATTACTTACACAGGAATGGGGATATAGGGAAAAGTGAATCTGTTTACAGATGACACCCAGCTCCAGGATAAGGCATAGGGAGGAGACCATTAGCAGCATGACAAGGCTTATAGAGAGGCTGCATAAGTTATCTGCTATTTGGCAATTGCAATTCAATGCCATCAAGTAATGCACACTGGTAGCAGAATTCTGCAGATAGATTATTGCACTGCTATGGTAGAGTTGCAGCACTTGAAGGAGGAAGGGAACCTGAGCGTGATAACAAACAACAGTTTAGAAACATTCTCCAAATGTAATGTAGAATACAGGAAGCCAAACAGGAGGCATAAGATGCATCAGGAAGTGTTGTACTAGTCACAGGAAGGAGGTGATACTGCCACTACACCGGTGACTGTTCTGACCACACCAGGAGTACTACATGCAATGTTGGTACCTATAGCTCAGTAAAAATGTGCAGAGGTTACAAACTATTCATTGGAGGGCTACAAAAACTATCCAGGGGCAGCAGGGTAGGTCTTATGAGGAGTGACTAGAATGTTCCAATATGAACTCCCTGGAGGACATGAAAGAGATAGGGATATGGTAGAGACATGCAAAACCATACAACATTACAATAGGGTGAACTGAGGAGGGGGCACCACAGCAAGCTGGAAGGATAGAAATCCAAACAGGACATCATAAAGTATTTTTTTTTCACTGAGTTGGTGTTGTAAAAGTGGAACAGTCTACCTCGAAATGTGTCAATGCTGGGACTATAAAGCACTCAAAGTGCAATAAGACATCTTCAATGGGGTTCCTAGGAATAAGCAAGAGGTGGGAGGCAGGAAGGACTCGGAGGGGTGTAGAGATTTAGAGTAATATAATGTAGGGCATCAGGACAGACTAGATTGCCGCACTCATTTTTAGTCCTTCTTATTTTATGCATCTGTGTGATCCTCCTTGGTCTGTCCTTTGTATCTGACACAGTTGACATGGGACGATGATAGCTAGACTCCAGAAATGCAGAGGTTTGTATGGCACCATGTTTGCACAGTTCTAGTCATCCCCAGTAGGCAAGGATCAGGCAGCAGGGTCATATTGGTCACGGACCATTGGTCTCACTGAAGTGTTCCTCAGGGGTCAGTCCTCTTGCTCGTTTTCCTTGCCATGTATATGCTGCCTCTAGGGAAGATTATCAGGAAGTACTGTACAGCATAGGATATCACTGCTGTGCATACAACAGCCATCTAAATCTTTCCTTTTTGCCTGGACAGGGTCAGAGTGGCCAATCTGTGCTGTTACTGGAACAGTGTTTGACTTCACTTGAGGAGTGGATGGCCTCCAACTGCTTGACCTTGAACCCAAGTGAAACAGATCTGTTTCTGGTTGCAATGTCTTTGTCTTAAAGG
Source organism: Neoceratodus forsteri (assembly GCA_016271365.2). Lineage (NCBI taxonomy): Eukaryota > Metazoa > Chordata > Ceratodontiformes > Ceratodontidae > Neoceratodus > Neoceratodus forsteri. The sequence continues at coordinate 587,266,160 of CM028133.1, read as the reverse complement.
ATAGCCCCAGCCTACCCATCTTGGATGCAATTCAGCTGATGCCAGAAAGGTAGTGAGTAACATAGGAATAGTCCTTAACAAAAATATGATAGGATGTCCACTGAGCGAGTGCTAATAGCACACAGCACTTACAGCGCAGTGAATAGCACCAAAGGGATTTGAGCTTCAAGGGAAGGAGAGCGATTGTGCGTACCGTGGATGAGTGGGGCTACAATCGCACAAGGTTTGGGACATTCCCCTTTACTCCAAGCTAAGTGCAACCATGGAGTTGATTATATTAATTTATGGGGATGGGGGTGTAGCCCACCAATGGGGGGTTCAGGGGATGCAGTCCTCGCAGTGAAAGCGTTTCAGAGACATGTTTTTGATCAACAGTGGAGAGCAATTTAGTGTTGTAGCACTCGCCAGGGTTCTGCAGTAGTAGTAGTACTCTAAGGTATTGAATTTGCTGAGTTCCACCAAGTTGCCACCATGGAGTAGTGGTAAGGTGATGGGCTGTGATGCTGCTGACCAGAGTTCTAGTCTTCATGTGGTATTGTTATTTAGTTTTAATACATGATCTTTTTTTTTTTCACTATTTCATTCTCTGCTGAATTCTCTCACACTAAGTTACATCCCAGGAGGGGTTGTTGTGCTGACTTTCTGAGTTTCACACTGCCCAAGTTGCATCCCCTAACATAACCTGTCTATCCGCATTCAGTGAGGTTTTTGTATTGCGGCATGTTTGTTTTTGGCTGATTGTGGCATTGCGGTTGATCATTTGCACAGTGTTGTCTATGCGGCTTCTTTCTGCACTGTGTTTGTTTTCGCTGAATTGATGTGGATCCCAAAAATATGACATTGGGATCCAAGATGTCAGCCATAGTTTGAAGCTGAATTTTTGGTTGCTGACTTGGGCCTGTGGTAATCCCCTCCTGCCACCCATTCAGAAGATGCAGTGTAAATCACTTCAAGGCAGCAGTAGGGTAGTTCCTCTTTAGCATATCACACCCTGACCCAGTTTGTTAAATTAAATCTTTCAGTTCTTATTCATTTTGCATTTCTAGAATATTTCTGTTTATTTATACAGTGGTTCCAGCCACAATACAATGCGGTAACTTGCAGTAAATGACAAGTCACAAAATAAGGTCTTAATTGCCATTGAATTACAGTGTTCTCTTCAGCATACTGCAGCTTTTTGTGACATGCTGCAGTATTACTGTGTTTTATCCTGGCTGGCACCACTGTATTTTTGCTTATTTACTTATTTAATTGTGATTTTTAGCATTGTTCTTTTGATGGTATTTGATCTGTATTACTAAGGCTGCAGAGGGCATAGCCCTGCATACCTCTTACTATGAGAAAAGGACTCCCACATTCCTTCCAACCAAACATGTTCAAGTTCCTATCACAGTCACTTCCACATCTGTGAAGCACTCCGCACAGCACTATTTTACTGTCGGTGGTCAATTTATTTTTTTTTAATTATACATACCCCCACCTGACCCTCCCTCTCAGCACCCACTACCCCACCCCCCAAGAAACATGATAATAACACTGAGAGTGCCCAATTCCCCAGTGTCACAATCATGAACTCATGTTACTGATCCCCCATCCACTATTTCTGCATTTCTTTTATTTATTTATTGTTTCCTTCCCTCACCGACCCTCCCTCTCAGCACCCACCACCCCACTGTCCCCCCCCCAGAAACATAACAGTGGCACTAGGGGTGCCCAATCCCCCAGTGCAGGAATCCTTACTTGTTCCCTCTTAGTGACCACCCCCATCCACTACAGTATATGCAGTTATTTTTGCATTTGTTTAATTAATTTCCTCACCCTCACCTGACCCTCCCTCTCAGAACCCCACCACTCAACTCCCCTCCCCAGAAATGTAACTGTGGCACTGGGGATGCCCAATCCCCATGCAGGAATATTTGTTTGTTTTCCCCACCCAACCCTCCCTCTCAGCACCTACCACCCACCTCCCCCACCATAAATGTAACTGTGGCACTGGGGTGTCCAATCCCAGTGCATGAATCCTCATTTGTTTGATTTACCCTACCCAACCCTCCCTTTCTTTACCTACCTCCCCATTCTCCCCAAGAAACATAACCATGGCACTGGGGGTGCCTAATCTCCAGTGCAGGAATCCTCATGTGTTTGTTTCTTTTTTTTTACTGTAAAAAAAAAAACTTCCATCGATGTCTTTTGTGGCCATTGTACTTTTTTTTACCTGTAAATAAACAGCCATCTATGTCTTATGTGGGAGTTGCACTCCCCTGCCCCCATCCAACCCTCCCACTCAGCACCCACCACCCTGCACCCCCCCAAGCACTGACTTACCCATCGGGTGTCCAGTGTTGTAATCCTCTCTGGACCGCAGACACATCTTCACTCTTCAAAGCTGGAGCACAAACTGAAGAAAAAGGTTTGCAGTTCAATGTATTTCAACGGTGTTTTGAACTTAGTGACATAACTTGGCCATTTTTTTATATTTTGTCCCAAATTTTCAATGTGCCTTTTTTGGGACCCCACCTCATGAGTAATTGCATTGTCATTAGGTGAATCTGTTCCAAAAGGTGATTTTGCAGTCCCTGAGTGAAATCACCATTTAGGCTGGAGTTAAAAATGTTCTCTGCCTTTGTTCATGAGGTGGGGTCATAAAAAGACTATGTTGAAAATTTTATTTAAAAATGTTTAAAAAACATTAAAGTTATGAGCCTACATTGAATTTTTCAAATGCAGGCTTGTAACTGGTAATTTTCAATATTTGTACCCCTAATTTACAACATAGCCATGTATTTACGGCATCTGATGAATGTGATGGTTGTCATTTCCGTCCTGGCCAAATGTTTCACATCCAAAGGTGATTTCACAGTCACGCAAAATCACCTTTCGGCAGGAACTGAAAACTTTCTCTGCCCTTGCTCATGAGGTGCTGTCATAAGAAGGCTATATTGAAAATTGGTGTAAAAATATTAAAAAACAACCATGTTATGAGTCTACATTGAATATTGCGAATGCAGGCTTGCAGCTTTAGACATTTTAATATTTTGACACCATGGGTGGGATATTCAGACTGCGCCAGGCTGTGGCGCAAGCCTGGGTGCAGCACAACTGGGATGTGCCAGGGCGCTGACATGGTGATATTCAGCGGTGCTGCGCCATGGCTCAGCACCATTGAATATCATGCTGTAGCTACCGAATGTGCATGGTGCAGTAGCTGCACCAGCGCCAGAAGTGGCAGAGAGGGCAGGGGGATGCAGTGGTGCAAGTGCCACTCGCTAGGTGCATCACCCGCGATATTCAAAAGTGCACATGCAAATGGGGCCATAATGCATGCAAGGCGCAAATGGGGCCATTTGCATGTCATTATGGCCCCATTTGCATGCAGGTGTGCTCATCCCTGGCGACTTGCGCCTGGCGCCCTGCCAGGCTGCAGCCATCAGGGACTGATGCCTCCTGCACAAGCGGCAAAATTCCCCACTACCCGATCGCAGGCATATGTACTAGATGTAAAATGTCCTATATCCTTGGTGGTCCAGTGGACTGCTTGCCACCCGATCGTGAGCATCAGTTATAATGCAGCCAATCCATCCCTGGTCATCAGAGGTACCCCTCCTCACTCACCTACGGCCCCTACATTGCTCCCCCGGTCAGCGGCGGCGGCAGCTCCCCACCCGCAAGCTGCCCACCACCGACCGACTGACTCCGTACAGGCTAGGGCTGTCGCCTGTTGTCCACAGCGTGAGCCAATGGGATGCAGCCCCTACCATGTACCACAGTCCAGGGTGGCAGATGGATCCATTACATTTCCTGGACTGTATGTCTGACAGACTTCACCAACTCGCTGTGGACTATCGCGTACAGCCCTACTCTTGGAATTAATCAGCGGGTGGTGGGGCAGCATGCGAGTGGGGAGCTGCCTGTAGCTGACCAGGGGCAAGTGAAGTGATGGGGCTCAGTGGGCGGGTGGGGGGGTACCGCTGGACCACCAGGGATGGATTGGTTTTTAATATTTTATAACTGGCGCCCGCGATCGGGCAGCGAGCGGTCCACTGGACCACCAGGTTTATTGGACCATTAATACATTACTAATGCCCGTGATCGGGTATGGGGGGGTGCTACCACGAAGGCGCCACCAGAGCTCGGGTGGCCACCCACAGCTGGCAGCTGCCGTTTTGCGCCCTGCAATATGGCAGCTCACCTGTGGGTGGCCAGCTGTTGCTCCTTTTATTTTTCGCTCAACTGTGTGTGGTGCAGGTACGGGTTGCACCTGCATCTGCTCAGCACATCCTGGGCTGAATATCGGGATGTGCGGTGTATGCATGGGCACGCCCCCCTACTTGCACCGCATACATTACTGATGCGCTCTGGCACATCGGGATTTGTGCCACGCATATTCCCCTTTTGAATATCATGCCAGGGCACATCAGTGGGTTGCACATGGTGCAACTGTGTTGTGCCATGCGCAACCCTTCTGAATATCCCACCCCATATTTACTACATAGCCATATCTTTACAGCACCTCATGAATGTGACAGCTATAATTTTTAAAATCCTGGCCAAAATGTTTTTTCACATCCTGACAGGTGATTTCATGGTTCCTGCATGAAATCACCTGTGGGCAGGAGCTGAACATTTTCTCTGCTCTTGTTCATGAGGTAGGTCATAAGAAGACTATGTTGAAAATTTGGTGTAAAAAAAATAACCCTAGTTCTGTCAAGGGCCGTTCTGAGTGGCCCAAGGCATATTTCTTAACTGCTTGGGCTGCTCTAAGCAGCCCAAGTGAACACTCCTTATATTTTATAGTATACCTTAATAACTATTAAATTGTAGTTCCAATTTTTTAGGCGTGGTAGGAACTAGACACCTAAATCTTTCATATGTTATTTTTTTTTAATGTAGTGCACTTAGTTTTTTCATAGTCACAGTTTGAAAATCAGCTTTAAGAAAAAAATTCTTTGCTGTCAGAATGCTGCAATAGAGTGGCTGAAGCAGGACCTTTGTGATAAGTCATGGTAACAGAATACAGCCAAGAGCTTTAATTTGGTATGTACCTGGCTAACTTAATTTTACCACAATTATTAAAAATTGAATTTTTTGGAGAAGGCAGGATACAAAACAAGATTTTTCCTTTACATGTAACTTATAGGAAATATGACCCTGAAAGTAAAGATGAAGGAGAAGTAAACTCTGTTCATGTTCAATTGCAATTCCCTTTACCTAGGGCTTCCTGGGGTGGAAATATGCCACCTACAGCTGGTGCAGAACGCAGCGGTCTGGCTTTTGACTGGTACTTCCCGGTCTAGTCATATTACACCGGTGCTATGCAGGCTGTACTGCCTTCCAGTACAGTAGTGGATCACCTTTAAAGTCGGTCTTATGACTTTTAAAGCCCTACATGGACTTGGCCTGGACTACCTGAAAGATATTTTGGTTCCTTAATGCCCGGGGCGATCGCTCCGCTCAGCTGACGAGGGGTTGCTAGAGATCCTGAAGGTGTGTATGAAATCTTCTGGGGCTCGTACATTTATTTATGTGGCCCCTACCCTCTGGAATTCTCTACCCCATCAGTTACGGGAGTGCACGACTGTGGAGGGATTTAAAAAGGCCCTGAAAACATATTTATGGACTCAAGTGTTTAGTGAGTGAAAAGTTAGTGTGTTTGTCAGAGTCAGTTGAAGTGAATTGTTATCTGTTATCTGTGTCATCTGTGTAGTTATCTAGGTGCTTGTCACAAGTGGCTGAGGGGAATTATCTGTGAAGTTAACTAAGAGTAGAAAGATTTGCAAAGTAGGGGAAGTGGCTTAGCTAGAAGGAGCCAGGTTAAAACCAGATTTAAACACTGCCCTAGATAACTTCTGCCAGAGAACAAGCAGAGCACCAGGAGGAAGGAGCTGCTGGTTTAATTAAACTTTTCTACTGGGATTATATTGCCCTCCTTCCCTTCCCTCCACCCCCCTCACCCAAAGGCAGTTCTACTTTTATAGGCACAGGATTTAACTGACAAGAGGAACTTCCTGTTTGGGAGCAGGAAGTGAGTGATCACAGAGCCACCAAGAACTCACCATACTAAAAGGGCAAGAATAGCTCTCCATGCCCCCAGCTGCTGGATGTCTGACTCTGAGCAAGTAAGGAGACTACTGAGAAATATAGGAATTTCTTGTCTCAGAACAGGAAGATCAGGCACTAAAAGGACATAGAAGCATAAGTAGGGATAGAAAAAGAAACAGAGGAAAGAGTAAGTATTCCAAATAACAATTAAGGGGCCAGAAATAAGACATGATGGGAGTGGTGCAGTGCAATGACTGTGGTGCAGCAGTCTTCCGGGAGATGTTCTGGAGGATGCGGTGTTGTCCCATCTGCAGGCACCTCTCTGGGCTGAGGGAGGAGGTTGCTCATCTCCAGGCTGAGTTGGCCAGGATTTTTGGGACCTCCTCTCCCACCCAGGGACCACCAGGTTACTGCCATTGCCTCAGAAGTTGCCAAGAAAGAGGAGTGGTTGGACCACAGTGGGCTCAGGGAGGGTGAGGATGGTAGAACAGAGTCGCATCCCTCCAGTTGTACCTCTCCACAATTTCTATGCCATTCTGGAAAAGTGTGGTTCCTCTATGGAGGCACCCACAGTGGAGACCAAGGAGGATGCTGGGAACCTCCACAAAGGAGACCCACAGGAGGGTGACATGGGACCCCACAGGAGAAGGAAACAACTCCTGGTGGGGGACTCTATTGTTAGGAAGGTAGAACCGGGGGAGGAAGGGGAGAAGGAGGTAAGGTGCCTGCCTGGCGCCATGGCTTGGAGGGACAGGGAGCGAATCCTCAGGATCCCCAGAGCAGCTGCACAGGGGAGGGAGTTGAATGTCATTGTCCACCTAGGGACAAATGACCTGGCTAAGAAAGGGATCAGAGCAGTGCAAGAAGCTTTTGTGGAGATGGGGAAGGGCCTTAGACAAATAGCACGCACGGTACCCTTCTCGGAGGTGCTGCCTGTCTATGGCACAGGTGCAGCTAGCATGCTCCACACCATGGGATTTGATCAGTGGTTGAAAAACTGGTGCACAGCACAGGGATTTGGCTTCATTGGGGACTGGGGGTCCACCTGGAGAGATGCAGTCCTATTCTGGGGTGATGGTCTGCATCTGTCCAGGAGGGGAACCAGGATCCTAGGTGATAGGTTTAAATGCTTCATTGGCAAGCATTTAAACTAGCCAAGGGGGGAGGCACTGTAGAGGAGCAGGGAAATCCTAGCCCCCCCAAAAAATCAGGGTACTAAGTGAAGTAGATACCAACATAGAGATGCCAATAGGGAGAAGCGCAGGGGTAAATGGAGAAAGTGACAAACACAATAAGGACAGGGATGGGGCAAAAAGGGGTAAGGCCATCAAGAAATGGAAGGTAATGAGTACCAACACCTGTAGTCTGGGCAACAAGCTCCCTGAACTGGTGGCCTTGATGGAAGAGGGATGCCTGGATATCGTAGCAGTCACAGAAACATGGTACACAAAGAACCATGACTAGGATGTGTACATATCAGGGTACACAACCTACGGGAGAGACAGGGAGGGGAAGGGAGAAGAGGAGGCAGAATAGCTCTCTATGTAAGGGAAGGGATAAAAGCAACTGAACAAAAGAGTAAACAGGGAGGAGAGGAGGCACTGTGGGTCACCTTAGAGACTGGAAATGGCACCACAATCTGCACAGGGGTTGTGTACAGGACCCATGTCAGGGGGAGGAAATGGACAAGGATATAATAGAAAGCATACTTAGGATGGCAGAGAAAGTGGAGATGCTGTTGATGGGGGACCTTAATATGCTGGATGTCAACTGGAGCACCTTTGTCTGCAGCCACATCCAAAAGCAGGGCCATTCTCGATGCCCTTCAGGTGGCATGCCTCAGACAGCTAGTTTTGGAACCTACTCATGAGGGAGTAATCTTAGACCTCATACTCTCAAATGGGGACAGTGAAAGGATCTCAGATCTAGAAGTGATTAGCCATTTGGGAACAAGTGACCACCAAACAGTGTGGTTCATGATAAACTCAGCTACAGAGTCAAGCCATACAAAAGTGAGGGTTCTGGACTTCAGGAGGGCTGAATTTGGCATGATGGGAGAGTGCCTTAGAAAAGCACTAGCAAACAGGCTAGAAGGAGGGTGGATCAACTATGAGGAAATATCAAAACTGCCATCACAGAAGCAACAAGCCTTTGTGTGAAGCAAATAAACAAATCAAAATGAAAGAAAAAGCCACTATGGTTCTCAAAAGAGGTGGTGGTGAAGGTTAGGGAGAAAAAGATAGCATTTAGGAAGTATAAGGAAACACAGAAGGAGCAGGACAGAGAACTGTACCAGTTAAGGCAGAAGGAAGTAGAGAGGGTAGTCAGAATAGCAAAGGCCCAAACTGAGGAAAAGATAGCAACTCGGTTAAGAAGGGATACAACCTTTATAGGTATATCAGGGAGTGAAAAGACAAAGGGAGGGATAGTGAGGCTGAATAGAATGGACAGTGGGTGGGCAGAGAGGGACAGTGAAAAAGCAGGGATACTGAATGAATACTTCTGTTCAGTATTCACAAAAGAGGAGGTGAGGAGGTGCCTAATCCAATTAACAGAAGCACTCTGGATAGGGTGGTCGATCCCAGTCATTTCACAGAAGAAAGGGTTCTGAAAGAACTCCTAAAACTGAAGGTGGACAAAGCAATGGGGCCAGATGGAATTCACCCCAGAATTCTAAAAGAATTAAGCAGAGAACTAGTGACACCACTGACTACCCTTTTTAACAAATCATGGGAAGATGGTGTGGTACCTGAGGACTGGAGAAAGACAGATGTGATTCCCCTTCACGAAAGTGGGACCGAGACAAAGGCAGGAAACTACAGACCTGTCAGTTTGACCTCTGTAGTAGGGAAAGTGATGGAATCACTTCTGAAGGAAAGAATTGTTGAGTACCTAGATGCTAGTGGGGCACAGGACCCAAGGCAGCATGGGTTCACAGCGGGAAGGTCATGTCAAATGAATCTAATTGATTTCTTTGACTGGGTGACCAAAGTAGTACACCAGGGAAGGGCTGTGGAAATGGCCTACCTAGACTTTAGCAAGGCATTTGACACAGTCCCACACAAAAGATTAATAGTCAAATTAACCAGCCTGGGAGTGGGTCCCAGGGTGGTAGCCTGGGTAAAACATTGGCTGGACAACAGGACACAGAAAGTAATTGTAAATGGAGTCCACTCTGATGAAAGAGAAGTTACTAGTGAGGTACCGCAGAGTTCAGTACTGGGTCCAGTCCTTTTTAATGTCTTTATAAGTGACATTGCAGAGGGACTGGAAGGAAAAGTATGTCTCTTTGCAGATGACACAAAGATCTGCAACAGGGTTGATACACAAGGAGGCATGGAAAGGATGAAAAGGGACTTGGCAAGGTTGGAGGAATGGTCAGAAGTATGGCAGCTTGGATTCAATGCAAAGAAGTGCAAAATAATGCACCTGGGGCACAAAAACTCAGGGGAAGATTACACAATGTGGGGGTAGTAACAATAACAAAAATGGAAAGGTACCTGGGGGTAATCATATCAGATGACCTTAAGGTTGGCAAGCAATGTGAGAAGGCGGTAGGTAGGGCTGGGGGGATACTGGGATGTATAGGGAGAGGCATCACCAGCAGAAAACAGGAAGTTGTTATCCTCCTGTACAGACAGTTGGCGAGACCCCATCTAGAGTACTGCATCCAGTTCTGGAGACCCTATCTCCACAAGGACATAGACAGGATGGAGGCAGTTCAGAGGAGGGCAACTAAAATGGTGCAGGGTCTGCAAAAGAAGCCATACGAGGAGAGACTAAAGTAGCTTAATATGTATACCCTTGAGGAAAGGAGGGAGAGGGGGGACATGATAGAAATGTTTAAGTACCTCAGTAGAATCAACAAAGTCCAAGACAATAGCATCTTTCAGAAAAAGAGATGTGCAAGAACAAGGGGACACAATTTGAAGATAGAGGGGGGATGGCTCAGGGGCAATGTGCAGAGGTATTTTTTCACAGAGAGGGTGGAGGATGCATGGAACAGCCTTCCCGAGGAGGTTGTGGTGTCTAAAACTGTGGGAGAATTCAAGAATGCATGGGACAGACATAAGGCAATTTTTGTGGGGTGTAGGAAGAAATAGGCTGTTGGTTAAATAGGATCTGCAGCTTATCCTCTAGGTAGGGAAATGGGCAGACTAGGTGGGCCAAGCGGTCTTTATCTGCTGTCAAAGTCTATGTTTCTATGTCTACTTAGCTGTGTTAGCTGTTTTATATATTTTAAGATTTGTAATGTTTGATGTGTTTTTAAATTTTGTAAGGCACCTTGGCATTTGAAAGGCACCATAGAAATAAAGGATATTATTATTATTATATTATTATTATTATTATGTGATTGTATGTTACAAATAATAATAATAATAAACTTTATTTCTAAAGCGCAATTCCAAAACCAAAGCGCTGTACAGAATTATGTATAAAAACATATTAAAACAAGTGAGATAATAAAACAATCCAATTACAGGTTACATAAAAAATATAAAAACAAAATTATTATATAAAATCCCCACACACCAGACAGAACAGATGGGTCTTCAAGGCCGTCTTGAAGCTCTCCACGGTCTGCGCTCTCGAATCTGGTGAGGTAGAGAGTTCCACAGGGTAGGGGCTGCGTACATGAAAGCTCAGGACCCAGAGGTTTTCAGCCGTACCCTGAAAATCTCTAACAACCCCTCATCAGCTAAGTGGAGTGGTCAACTGGGACAGTAATAATTCAGGAGCTCTAGCAGGTAGCTCGGATCCTGTCCATGCAGGGTCTTGTAGGTCAAAAGACCATCCTTGAAGGTGATCTGCCATTGTACAGGCAGCCAGTGCAGTTCACACAGCACAGGAGTGATGTGGCTCGAGTGAGGAGCCACCGTCAACAGCTGTGCTACAGCGTTTTGCACCAGCTGCAAGCGGCAGATATCAACCCCCAGAAGCCCTAGGTAAAGGGAGTTACAGAAGTTCAGGCGTTAGGTCACAAAGGCATGGATCAGCATTGAAAGGTCACTGGACTGAACAAGGTGCTTGACCCGGGCAATGTTCCTTAGATGATAAAATTAGGACTTGACTACTGCCGACACCTGCAAATGCAATGTCAGCCCATCATCAAGAATCACCCTGCCCCCCAGTTTCGCACCCATTCAGAGGAAGGCAGCTGGTTACCCCGGTGCCAAAGCCCAGAGGGGGACCCTGCCACCGACCCCTCTATCCAGTGACCTGGATCCACTACCAGCACATCAGTCTTATTGGAATTCAACTTCAACCAGCTGGACTTCATCCAGTCCTGGATTTCTATGAGGCAGCTGTTAAAGACTGAGACCGCGCTATCTTGGTCAGGTACAAAAGACAGGTAGAGCTGGGTATCATCTGCATAACAGTGATACCCAGCTCTATTTTTCACCACTTTGTGGCAGTACTAACCATTTAATGTACTGTCACAAAGTGGTGAAATATTACAGATGAACTTCATATTTGAGAGCATATTACTTGCTTAGACTTTTGGCTTAAGAATAGAGAATGAAATGAGTGGAGCCATGAACAGCTAATGTGGCTGAGTCTTTATAAAATTATTCAAGTAATGCCTGTGATGTCCACTGGCTCTGGCCCAGACAGGCTACTCAGATATATTTAACATCAATTGATTAAGATAATAATATCTGTCTAAGAATGTTGGTTCTTTCTTTGGGGAGGGGAAATAATTAGATTGTGGTACAACCAGGTGTAGTTATGGTCTGAAGGGAAGTTATGTATTCTTGTAATATACTTAGTACTAAAAGTTCTATTTTTGTATTATTAGATTTTGGAACACTGTGGGCCTGACAAAGTGGTTGTTACCATGAAATGTAGCCATTGGAAGGTGTCTTGACACATTGATAAACTTTTGAAGATTTTTATCTTGTGGAGTTTGTCCTAATTTTATCTCTTGAATGGATTCAGCTGGTCACTGCAGGACGACCCAAGCATAAATACATTGGAGCTTATTTAAGAGCAGGAGTGTCCTGAACTGAAATTTTCTGTTTTTGATAAACATTTCTGAAGCCAAGCAGAAAAAGACTTGGGAGTTCTGATCAGCAGAAACTTTAAATGGGAGTAGTTATAAAATAAGGTATAGTATGTCCCTAAGAGACTTTGAATTGATATGTTTCTGCCAAACATGTTTTATAATCTGCATGAGTAACAAAACATGTTCAATATATGAGATACATTTTCAAAACTATTTGTAATTTGGTTATTTATGAAACTTTTAAACCACTTTTAGTACAGTAAAATGCCTTTAAAGAATTTGTAGAGCTATTACCAAAAAGTAGTACTATTATACATTTCAAAGCACTTTTGGGACAGAAAATGCCTTCTAGAATTTGTAGAGATATTACCAGAATTAAGCACTATTATAAATTTTGGTGGCATCCATATAAATTATGGTCAGATGTTTCTTAAGACTATATTGAACTAAATGACCACACTTCTGACTGTTTCCAAACACTCTTTAAATATCTACATTGAACCTCCTTGTTGAGGGATGACATATAAGGTAATCATTTTAGAGGGATAGCATTGTCATTTTAAATGCTTTGCCAAACTAAAAGCTTGCTTCTGCACGTAGTCTTACCCATGTGATAAACTGAGAGAGTCCTTGCATTTTCAGTGCAAGGGGAGCACCTTCAGGATAGATGGAATAATTGCAGTCATAAATATATTAATATGATGAGCATATGAACTATTGTAGCCGACTGTGATATATCAATGTACAGTATAAAACCATGTGTTTCATGCTAGAAACTAAAAACAAAAATAAAGAAATAGAACATAAATGTTATTTTTCTAAAAATAATGCAGTTAATTATTTAGTCGACCCAGTGCACTTTCCCATCTACATGCTCTTTGAAATGTTATAATTAAAAATACTGAAAGGGTTACTGTGTAAAACCTTATTAAAGTAAGGTATGTCATTTGATATTAATTTATATCATTTAATGCATAAATATCAAATGCAGTTTAATTATAATATATTAACAAACACAAACCATACTAAAGTATTTGTTCACTGTTCTGGCATTTCTATACCACCACAGGTTCATGTTTTGCTTTTCTTTATGTTTCTCAAACCAAAATGTATGTAACATGCATATTTTGGGGAGGGGTTGAAGGGTGTGCATTTCAAAAGTTGAGTTGGTAATTGTATTGAGAACTATACATTTCTAGGAGCAAAAAAATGTTAGTACCTGTAACTCGGTTAGCTCTACAAAACCTAGATTCATTTCACTATGTATACATGCTTTGTGAGATCTGAATAAGTGGTTCTTAAAATATAATAAAAAAATATAACACCCAGTCACAAGCCAGAACTCAAGCATTATTAGATAAGTATTGATGGTACAGTTTTTCTAACACCTCAAGAGCTTGTAATCCTAAAGCGTGTATACCAAGTTTGTTGATAAATAGGTTGTTCTAAAAATATTATTAAAATTGGTGGTAGGTGCTGCAGCCTAAACAGTTGTTGCATAGAATCTGAGTTTTGAATCACAGACTGATTTAATCATGGTTCAATTTGGTGCATGTTGTAGTGCATGTGGTATGTAGAAGGAGTCCACTCTCACCCATTCAAAGCAGTAAAACCAGGAGTTGGATTTAGCCAACAGTGGCTGCCTTTACATTTTCTTTGGAAAATTAATTTTTGGCATGGGGAAGGTTTAGGCACCTCCAACAACAGGAATTGAAGGGTATAGGGCTAAGTAATGGAGATCCACTAGATACAATAGATATGGACAATCAATTCACAGGATTCTGGGGCCATGAGACCACAATGAATTTCAAGGAATGGTATATATACATATTGTTGTGGCTATCAAAGTATAAGATGAGAGGAATGACTTTGGCAGACGCACAGTCATAGAAACATAGTAACAAAGAATTTGTTGGGAGAAAGGATCAGTTGGCCTATCCAGTCTGACCAGATGTTCTCTTCCTAATCTGTCTCTGCAGATCCTAACTGCACTTCGGCAACACTCCCCCTTCATGCCTGTTTACTAATATTTCCCTATGTCCATCCCATGCATGCTTGAAGCCCCCCCAACAAACACACACACACACACACACACTGTTTTCACCTCCACCACTTCTGCTGGCAGTCTGTTCCAGGCACTTACTATTCTTTCAGTGAAGTAGTACTTCCTCACAACCCTCTTAAACAGTCTCCCTCCAACTTTATTGCATGCCCCTGGCAGATCATGTGATGAGCTGAATCCGTTCGGACGTCTCCTGTGCTGCTCTGAGGCCCTGTCAGAAATAAAAGGCATTAAAAACTCCGAGACTGGTTCACTTCGATTTAAAATAGCTCTAACTGAGCTGGGAGGTGCTGTGGGCTTGACAAACGTGGATCGCATGGAAAGTCTGTGAGAAAAAGAAGCGAGGCGATCCTGCAGACAGCGAGCATCTTGGCCATGAGATTAGGCCGATTACAAGCAGCGGGATGGATGTTGAAGCTGTTGAGCCTCTAGCAGAGAGAACCCCAGGTACCAAAATGCCTAAGCCCCACTCCCCTACTCCAAATGACCAGGAGGATGAGCCGGGAAAAGAAGGGAGTTCAGGTTCAACCACTGCGGACGTACAAGATATTAAAGTAATGCTGCAGGGACTTGTGACAGATTTTGCAGCAATAAAACCAGTGTTACATTCACTTGCGCAAAGGATGGGTGATGCGGAGGCTCGGATCTCCTCGCAAGAAAGGAAGGCATCTGTGATGGAGCAGGAATTGGTGACAGTCAGAAAGCAGGTTAAGAAGCTGGAAGAAAGAATAGAGGATCAAGAGTCAAGAAGCAGGAGGAATAATTTGATTATTGCAGGACTACCAGAGAGGGCTGAAGGGCCAGATTGTGTTGTATTTATATAGGACTTGTTGCTTAAGCTGTTGGGCCCTACTCCATTTGGTGAGGCGTATAATCTAGAGAAAGCCCATCGGCATTAAGGGAGATGCCACCTCCTGGATCCAGACCCCAAGTGATAATCATGCATTTTCTTAATTACAAGGAGAAATCTCATGTATTGCTTGCTGCTAGGCAAAAGAAGATGCTGCAGTAGAATGGTGCCTCGCTCTGGCTATTCCAGGATCAAACGACTGCAGTCAGAGAGAAACAGAAAGAATACTCGGAAATTAAGAAGAAATTGTATTTGGCTGGAATTACGTTCCGCTTGCAATACCCAGCAACTCTGGTTGTGCGGTTGCAATCAGGGGAGAAGAGGTTCCTAACTGCAAAAGAAGCTCTAGAAGGGTTACGATTGGAGATCCCCAAACTATTCAAGTCCACAACTTGAATGCATCCTGAAGAGAAGGAGGTTGTGCTAATCTAAAGGACTGGGACTGGGGAAGCTGCAAGGAGCTTAAAGTTCATAGAGTTTTGCATGTTACTATTGGTCATCGGTTTAATGTTATAAATGTTGGACTTAAAGGGTCTATAGAGGTTTGGGGGGATGTAGAGGACCCATTTTGGAATGGGGGAATTAGATGTTCTGATTTTGTGCTTTTAGAGCGGATGTTCAATAACTGCTCAGAGGAATGGGGTTGGGTGTTAAGGGCGCAGAGATAGAAGAACTAGAAGGGCATCAGCAGAGGTGGGTATTGGTAGAAGAACCACCCCGTGGAGGTTAGGATGGGAATTATTATTGCAGATACTGGGGGGGGGTAAAAGCAATGCGTTTAAAGGCAGAGGAGCGAATGCTGTGATGAGGGTGTAATGGAGTGGAAACATATTGGTGGTGGGTGGGGGTTGGAGAGATTAGGAAGGCAAGGTGGACAAGGCTGGTTCTCACTTTTGTAGTCTGGGAACTGGCTGAAGCGAGAGTGGGAATTACTAGGCTTGCGCCGTTTCTTAAATGAATGCAGCTTGTCGAGACGATGGTGCCCCCGTGGGACTGGTAATAAGGTGTTGGCAGAATATATCCCATTATATATGGGGTAAATAGTTAGTATCAGTGGCTCTAGAGGACACTAACTCTGAGTTGTGCGATGTAATACTGCATCTTTATGTAAAGCAAAGTAAATGGTACTTTGCGGTACAGTCTCTGGGGCAGATCCACAGGGGACAAATAATGAGGGAAACCTGGGATTGGGAGTCCTTTAGTAGCCCCTCTAGTGTGTACGAGGGACTATTTATTGAGAGTGGGAGATAGGAAAGGGAGAGTCACTTAGGTTTGTTAGGTTATTGGGAGGCGGGAGTGTGGAGGATGCCGATCTACCTCATGAGGCAGGGACTAGGGGCAGTTCTGAACTGGTGTGGGCATGGTGTACTGTGTCGGTGGGGCAGCATAGGGAAAGAGGAAATAAGGATATAGGGAAAAGGAAAGCTACTAAGCATTATTCGTTTTGTGGGTTTCTTGGGCAAGGTCTTGGAATTACTAAGACAAGGGTGGGGCCGGGGGTAGCATAGGAACAGGTTCATCCATGACTCAATATTTGGTAGGTGGACGATCTATGGATCGGGATTGAGTGGGGTGGGGGGCAGGGGGTTGGAAAGAGAGAGTCAATATGGGAACAAGGTGAAAACAGACCTGGAGCAGATGAAGAGTTGGCTTAGCTAAAGTATTTTTGATATTTTCTAATGTCAAGTGTTAAAATAATCTCTTGGAATGTTAAGGGACTCAGGGGTGAGCGTAAGAGAATGTTGATCTTGAGGCATATTGAGCAAATGAGGGCCCATATTGCTGCCATGAGGAGACACATTGCTGGCGGAGGGTGAATGGGCTTAGAAACAATGGGTGGGGCAAGTATACGGGGCAGGTAGGGAAAGAGCCTCAGGATGGGTGGTGATAATAAGGAAATCATGCCCATATGAGGTGGTGCGAGTGAATGCAAGGGAGGACAATAGAGGGATATATATCTCAGGTACACTGCTGGGTAAGGCAGTTTCGGTGGCCTCTATTTATGGGCCAGCGCCTCCAGATCCTGGGTTCTTTGCCTCTGTAGAAAGGGATATAGCGGATCTCCCAACACATTCACTAATTTTGGCAGGTGATTGGAATACTTGCCTCAGTAACCACGAGGATAGAATACCATCGTCTAAGGGGCAGTTGACCAAGGCTCAGATTGCCTTGAATAGATTGCTGGAGACGACGGCATTGGTAGATCCAATTAGGATGTACTCGAAAGGGGGTAGGACTATTACATTCTACTCGGCAGGTCATAAGAGCCAATCCCGAATTGATTTTTTTTGGTAAACAGGGAAGTGATCAGGGAGATTAGGGAGGTGACAACAGGGAGGAAGAACTTATTCAGATCACTCTCCCATTCAATTGTTGTGGGAACCTAGACCTTCCCTCCCCAGGCTGTACAGGTGGAGGCTGAATGATTCCCTATTGGTAGAGCCCTCAGTGCGGAACAGGTTGGAGGGGGCATTATTGGAAATCATACAGCAGCAAATACCTACATTGCAAAACAAAAAATTGGCATGGCCCACCTGCAATATGTGGGGGTGGCCCAGGGTATCGCGGCACAAAGAAGTAAAGAGAGAAGAGCGAAAGAGGAGTTTATTTTGGGGACAATTGAGTCGTTGACGCCACTGGAAGGGTCCTCTGGGGAGACTGATGCTGAACTTAAAAATCTGAGGGAGGAATTGGTGGATATAGTTAATAGTAAAATAGAATTTTGGTTAGAAAAGATTAATGCTCGATACCTAATGCAGGGAGATGTCCCTGGGCGGTTGTTGGCGGCTAGAGTTATGGAATGGGTGGCAAGTAGAATGATTACTGCTATTCAATATAGGGAAAAACTCCTAACCGATTCACATGAGATGACAGAGGCCTTTGCGTCATACTTTAAAGAAATATACCAGGCTAGAGACTTGGCTGTGAAGGAAGAAATCGAAAGTTTTTTAGAGGGGATCCTCTTACCAGTCCTGGATCCAATGCAGGCCAGGGAGTTGGCGGCTCCAATAAGGGCAGCGGAGATTATTGTGGTGGTGCAGTCGTTACCCGCTGGTAAAACCCCGGGGCTAGACGGTCTCACCGCCAAATTCTATCAGGTACATATACCAACTATACTTCCTATGCTTCAGGAATTGTTTAGTACTATAATGCAGGAAGGGGTGCCTCATTCTCCGCTGTATCAAGCGTATATCACACTAATTCCTAAGCCAGACAAGCCAGGGATATCCCCGGAAATTATAGATCCATAGCCCTAATGAACCAAGACATCAAGATTCTTACAAGAATCATATCAAATAGAATTTTGCACATCGTTCCTAGTCTAATTAGTCAGGAACAGGTGGGATTTATTCCGGGGAGGGGCGCACATGATGCTCTTAGGAAGTTGCATCATATATTAAGTTACGTGCCCAATTCTCAGCTACCCTTAGCGTTGATTTCGTTAGATGCGGAAAAGGCTTTCGATCGGGTCTCCCATCCTTTCCTTTTTGCTACAATGGAGAAGATGGGATTCCCGGAGGGTCTTCTAAGGGGCATTAAGAATTTATATGCTGCCCCAACGGCCAGGGTATTATGTAACGGCTATCTCTCGCGTGAAATACGGCTGGAGAATGGGACCCGTCAAGGATGCCCTCTCTCGCCGATATTATTTAATATTTATCTGGAGCCCCTTTTGAGAGCCATTAATAAAGATGTACATATCAAAGGGATCAAGATGGGGGGAAGGAGTTGAAACTTTCAGTTTTCACAGATGATATGCTGTTGCACTTGCAGGATCCGGCATCTAGCTTTAAGAGAGTAACGGGAGTAATAGGGCATTTTTCCAAGGTTTCTAACTACAAACTAAATTTGAACAAGACTCAAATTCTCCCTCTGACCCTGTACGTTACTAGGGCAGACTTTACGCCACTGCAAATACAATGGAGGGCAAACAAAATCAAGTATTTAGGTATCTGGATCACGGCGGATATGGAGGTGGGGTGGAAACAAATATGGGGGGAATTATATCAGCAATTAAAGGGGATGTAGTAAGATGGAATAAATTACCCTTAAACTTCATGGCTCGATTGGGTCTTATAAAGATGTACTTACTGCCCCGTTTGTTATACCTGGTGTATTTGGCCCCATATAGTATTCCCCAAAAATGGTTCAGTATATTTAGGAAATTAATTTTGGGATTTCTGTGGAAGGACAAGCCCCCTAGGTTAAAGTACTACACTCTGCGCCTATCGCATAAAAGGGGAGGGATCATACATCCTGACCTCTACATATATTATGTGGCGGGTCAGCTGGGTCTGATGAGTCGATGGGTTAAAGAGCTTGATGAGGAGAGTTATAATCCAACCTGGCTCCAAATGGAGAAACAAATGCTAAGAGACTTGGGCCTTGCCCCGGATGCAATGTTGTATGCCAATGTTGGGAAAGCTTTCAAAGAAGGTAGGAGCCAATTCTGCAGCGGCAGGAGCTGGTAGCTTTCTTACTCCTGAACAGAGAAAGGGCCAAATGAGGGCTGGAGACCAGCCTGTGTTGGGTAACCTTCATTTTGTAATTGGGAATCGGGTAATTAGCTTGAGGTGGGCTAACCAGATGCTGGGTTTGAAATTAAGGGAAATCATTCAGGGTTGTAGAATGGTCCTACCGGCACGATGTGATGGAATGCCCTTTTTTCCAAGGTTACAAATTAAACATATGATAGAGGGGGTGATGAGGAAGTTGGGGGTATCACGGATAATTTTTTTTCCTGGGGGAGGCTTAAGGAAGTTGATCTGAGAGCTCATTCCTTATCACAAATATATAAAGTAATCCTGGACTTCCTTAGCCCGAGCTCTCCTAGGAGAGTCTCATATTGGGATAAGGTGATGGCCCCTCAGAATTTAGCTTGGGATAATATTTGGCAAAGCAACAAGTATAATATTATACCTAAATATAAGAGTATGCAATTTTTCATTGCTTCTAATTTGTATTTTACCCCTGTGAAACTATGTGACAGAAACCTGAGACAGACAGACCTGTGTCTTAGATGCGAGAGGGGAGCAGGTGATCTATTACATGAGATCTGGGGACGTAGCAAAATATCGCCTCTTTGGGGGGAAATTAAAAGGTGCATGGACCCAATGCTGGATTATTCTGCATTTATAACACCAGAGATATGTGTTCTGGGTGACTTTTCCCAAATCTCGGGTGTTATACCTAGATATCACCTCTCCTTGATGGCGGCGGTAGTTAAGGCTTTCCTTTTAAAACATTGGAAAGACGATCATGTATATGCTTATGATCAATGGGTAAAAGACTTAATGGGGATGTTGGATAAAATAAGGAGATATTTATATATGGGGGGAGAAAAAGATTATATGTTAAAAGATGGGCTGTGTTAGATGCAATTTATTCGCTCCAGGTCACAAATGTTCAAATACAGGCCTGTCTGTCGGATGGGGAATAGTGGATGTAATTATCTTGAAAAGTGAAATTGCTATTTCTGATCCTACTTTTAGTCTTATGGAGATGTTTACGATATATACTTATGGGTAGCTTTTTGATGGTACGGGTCTGTTGGCTTAAGAGGGGGGATGGGGGACTCTCTCTCTTTCCAGGGGACACAGCCAGACACCACCCTTTGAGGGGAAGACCCCAGATAGGAAATGTGTTTTGATGTTGATAATAGGATAACTGCTGTAAGGGGATTTAGAATACCAATGGGTAGAGTAAGTTTATGTACAGACCTGTTGCAGCAGGGTATGGAAAATATGACAGATTTGGACAGTCCATGTGGTGGTTTACCTGCTGTGGATGTATATAGGTGGGTTGTACATAGTTCACAAGGTCAGTTTGAGACTGTGTACCCTGGTTTCACCAAGTATCTGTATGTTTGTCTGTCTATTTTTTCTTTGAAAATCGAATAAAGATGGTTTAAAAAAAAAAACTTTATTACATGCCCCTGGTCCTGATGCTGTTTCTTATTTGAAAGAAATTCCCCTCCTGCACCCTGTTCACCCCAAGCGGTATCTGTAGGTCTCCATCATGTTCCCTCTTACTATCTTCTCTTACAAGGTGTACATGGTATGATCCCTCAGTCTCTCCTCATAGGGCTTCTTGTGTAACACTTGCACCCTTTTAGTTGCCCTCCTCTGAACTGCCTCCACCCTATCTATGTCCTTTCTGATGTGCAGTGTCCAAAATTGAACACAGTACCCTAGGTGGGGTCTCACCAGCATGCAATAGAGTGGCAACACCACATCCCTCCTCCTGCTGGAGATACCCCTCCCAGTGTACCCCAGCATCCCACTAGCCCTACCACTGCTTTGACACACTGTCCAGACACTTTGAGGTTGTCAGTTATAATAAGCCCAAAGTCCCTTTCCTGCACAGTGACTGTCAATATCTACACCATTTCTTCACTCCTGGGTTACTGTGCCCTAGGTATGTGAGCTTGCAGTTTTTGGCACTGAACTCTAACGGCCATGTTCTTGACCACTCCTTGGATTTCCTAAGATCACTGCACACACTCTCTAACCTTTTTTGAGTGTCCACCCTATTACAAATTTTGGTATCTTCTGCAAAAAGGCATACCTTCCCCTTCAGTACTTCCACAATGTCACTTATGAAGACATCAAAAAGGACCAGTCCCAGTACTGATCCTTGCAGCACCACGCTTGTCACTCTTCCATCATTTGAGTGAGTGCCATTAACCTCCACCCTCAGATGCCTATACATTGACCAATTTCTAACCCAATTCACCACTTTGCATTCCACCCATAGGCTGCTCAATTTCTTTATCAGTCTCCTTTGTGGCCCAATGTCGAAGACCTTGCTAATGTCCAGATATGCCACGTCCACTGCCCTCCCCTGATCTATTTCTCATCACCCAGTTGGAAAAAAAAGTCAATCATATTCATCTGGCATGATCCTCCTCTCATAAATCCATGCTGATTGTGGTCTTGCTGACCATTGGATTCAAGGTACTCTACCAGCCTTTTCTTAAGCATGTTTCCATTAATTTCCCCACCACTGAAGAGAGACTGACTGGCCTATAGTTGCTAGCCTCCTCCCTGCTGCTGGTCTTGTGTAGTGGGATCACATCTCTTCTCCAGTCCTCCAGAACCATGCCTGTTTCCAGTGACCTGTTGAATAAGACCATCAGTTGGATAACTGGCACTTTCCTGAGTGCCTTTAGTACCCTTTGATGTATCTTGTCCAGTCCCATAGCCTTGCCCACCTTCAGAGCTACAGATCCCTTCAGGACCTCTTTCCTCTGAAAATGAACTTGCATCACCTCATCCTCCCCCCTTTGTTCCATCTACACCCTGGTGGTCAGTACCCCTCCCTCCACTGTGAAGACTGAGCAGAATTACCTGTTCAGGATGGCAGCTTTTTCTTGGTTCTCTTCTGAGCAGTCTCCCCCTCCACCTTCCTAATCTTTACTATCCCTCCCGTTGCTTTCCTTTTCTCACTTATGTATTAGAAGAAAGTATTATCCTCTTTAGCTACCCATTTGGCTATCCTTTCCTGTGTCTGCACCTTTGCTCCTCTCACAGCCTTTCCTGCTTCCCTCTGTTTTACTTGGTACACCTCCCTGTTCTCCTTCCTCTGTGTTTCCTTATACTGCACCTCCAGAATGCCTCACTTTTCTCCTTCGACACCTAGCCCACTTCCCAAAAGAACCACAATAGTCTCTTTTTCCTTATTCTTTTACTCACTTCCTTCACTCAGAAGATACTTACCTTAATTATGCCTTCCCTTATTGTTCCCCACTGTACCCCTCCCTGGCAGTCCCCTCCTATGAGCCAGTTTCTGAGGGAGTCTCCCATTTCTTTGAAATTTGCCCTCCTAAAGTCCAGGACCCTTTTCCTCATGTGGTTTGCCACTGCTCCTGTGTTTATGTTAAACCACACTGTATGGAGAGATTATAGGTATCTGGAGGACTGTCTACTGTGACATCTGCAATGTTAAACATAGAAACATAGAAACATAGAATTTGATGGCAGATAAGGACTGCTGGGCCCACCTAGTCTGCCCATTTTCCTACCTAACAGATAAGCTGCAGATCATAGTTAACCAACAGCTTACTTCCACCTACCCCCCACTAGGACTGTCTTATGCCTGTCCCATGCATTCTTGAAGTCCTCCCCACTGTTCTTGACTCCACGACCTCCTCAGGGAGGCTGTTCCATGCATCCACAACCCTCTCAGTGAAAAAAATACTTCCTCACATTACCTCTGAGCCGTCCCCCCTCTATCTTCAAATTGTACTCCCTTGTTCTTGCACATCTCTTTTTCTGGAAGATGCTACCCTCCTGGACTTTGTTAATTCCCTTGAGGTACTTGAAGTTTCTATCATGTCCCTCTCTCCTTCTTTCCTCAAGGGTATACATATTAAGCTCCTTTAGTCTTTCTTCCATTATGTCTTCTGGTGCAGACCCTGCACCATTTTGGTTCCCTCCTCTGGACAGCCTCCACTCTGTCTATGTCTGGGAGATGGGGTCTCCAGAACTGCACACAGTACTCAGATGGGGTCTCACCAACTGTCTGTACAGAGGATAACAACTTCCTGTTTTCTACTATTGATGTCTCTTCCTATGCATCCCAGTATCCCCCAGCCTTCCTTACTGCCTTCTCACATTGCTTGCCCACCTTTAGGTCATCTGATATAATTACCCCCAGGTCCCTTTCTATTTTTACTGTTGTCAGTATCTCACCCCCCATTGTGTACGCTTCCCCTGGGTTTTTGTTTCCCATGTGCATTACCTTACACTTCTTTGCATTGAATCTGAGCTGCCATACATTTGACCATTCCTCCAACCTTGCCAAGTCCCTTCTCATCCTTTCCACTCCATCTTGTGTATCAACCCTGTTGCAGATCTTTGTGTCATCTGCAATGAGACATACTTTTCCTTCCAGTTCCTCTGTAATGTCACTTATAAAGACATTAAAAAGGACCGGTCCCAGTACTGAACCCTGCGGTAACCCACTAGTAACCCTACTTTCTTCACTGTGTACTCCATTTACTACTACCGTTTGCGTCCTGTTGTCTAGCCAATTTTTTATCCAGCCTACCACCTTGGGACCCACTCCAAAGCTGGCTATCTTGTGTATTAATCTTTTGTGTGGGACTGTATCAAATGCCTTGCTAAAATCTAGGTAGGCCATGCCCACAGCCCCTCCCTGGTCTACTACTTTGGTCACCCAGTCAAAGAAATCAATTAGATTCATTTGACATGACCTTCCCATCGTGAATCCATGATCGTTGGGTCCTGTCCCCACTGGCCTCTAGGTAATCAACAATTCTTTCCTTCAAGTGATTCCATCATTTCCCTACCACTGAGGTCAAACTAACTGGTCTGTAGTTTCCTGCCTCTGTCCTGCTCCCACTTTTGTGAAGAGGAATCATATCTGCCCTCCTCCAGTCCTCGGGTACCACCCCATCCTCCCATGATTTGTTAAAGAGAGTAGTCAGCGATGTCACTAGTTCTACCCTTAGTTCTTTTAGAATTCTTGGGTGCATCCCATCAGGCCCCATTGCTTTGTCCACCTTCAATTTTATTAGTTCTTTCAGAACCCTTTCTTCTGTAAATGGACTGGTATCAACCCCGTCTTCAGAGTGTTTCTCTTGTTTGGTTTAGGTAACTCCCCTTCCTCTTCCTTTGTGAATACTGAGCAGAAATATTCGTTCAGTATCCCTGCTTTTTCACTGTCACCCTCTACCCACATTTCCTCCCCTTTATTAAGCTTCAGTGTCCCTCCTTTGGTCTTTCTTCACTCCCCAATGTACCTATAAAAGGTCTTATCCCCCTTCTTAACAGAATTGGCTATCCTTTCCTCGGTTTGGGCCTTTGCTATTCTGACTGCCTTCCCAGCCTCTTTCTGCTTTAACTGATAAAGTTCTCTGTCCTGTTCCTTCTGTGTTTCCTTATATTTCCTGAATGCTGTCCATTTCTCCTTAACCTTCCCTGCCACCTCTTTTGAGAACCATAGCGTTTTTTTCCTTCGTTGTGTTTTATTGATTTGCTTTACACAAAGGCTTGTTGCCTCTGTGATGGCTGTTTGATCACTCCCATTGTTCCTCCACCCTCCTTCTTGCCTGTTTGCTAGTGCTTTCTGAGGCACTCTCTCATTTCCCAAAGTCAGCCCTCCTAAAGTCCAGTACTCTTGCTTTTGTATGGCTTGATTGTATGGCTGTGTTTATAGTGAACCACACTGTTTGGTGGTCGCTTGTTCCCCAGATAGCTACCCACTTCTAAATCTGAGATTCTTTCTCCATCCCCATTTGAAGTACCAGGTCTAAGATTGCTCCCTCCAGTGGGTTCCAATACTAGCTGTCTGAGGCATGCCCACTGTAGGGCATCAAGAATGACCCTGCTCTTGGATGTGCCTGCAGCAAAGGTGCTCCAGTTAACATCTGGCATATTCAGGTCCCCCATCAACAATATAGCCCCTTTTTCTGCCATTCTAAGAAAGTGTTCTATCATTTCCTTGTCCATTCCCTCCCCCTGAGATGGGGGTCTGTATACAACCCCCATGCGGATTGTGGTGCCATTTCCTGTCTCCAGGGTGACCCAAAGTGCCTCATCTGATCCCTGTTTACTCTTTAGTTCTGTTGCTTTGATCCCTTCCTTTACATAAGAGCTACTCCTCCTCCTCTTTTACCCTCCCTGTCCCTCCTGTAGATTGTGGATCCTGGTATGTTGACATCCCAGTCATGGTTCTCTGTGTGCCATGTTTCTGTGACTGCCACAATATCCAGGCAACCCTCTTCCATCAAGGCCACTAGTTCAGGGAGCTTGTTACACAGACTACGGGCATTGGTACTCATCACCCTCCACTTTTTGATAGCCTTACCCCTTTTAGCCCCATTTCTGTCCTTACGCTATGCCTTTTTTACATTTAAATCTGTTCTGCTTCCTAATAACTTCTGTAGCTTGGTGTTTACCTCACTAATCACCATGTTTTGTGGGGGAGGCTCAGTTTCCCTGCTCCTTTTCAGTGCTCCACCTTGACTGGTTAAATGTACTTGCCAGTAAACATTTAAACCTCTCACCTAGGATCCTGGTTCTCCCCCGGACAGATGCAGACCATCGCACCAGTATAGGTCTGCATCCTCCAGTAGCTCCCAGTCCCCAATGAAGCCAAAACCCTGAGCTCCACACCAGTTTTCAACCACTCATTGAATTCCCTGGTGAGAAGTGCCTAGCATCTCCCTTGCCATAGACAGGCAGCACCTCCGAGAAGGTTACCATATGTGCTACTTGTCTAAGGCCCCTTCCCAACTCTACAAACTCCTCTTGCACTGCTCTGATCCCATTTCTAGCCAGGTCATTTGTCCCTAGGTGGACAATGACATCCAGCTCCCTCCCTCATGCAGCTCCTCCCACGATCCTGAGGATTCCCTTTCTGTCCCTACAAGCCGTGGCGCCAGGAAGGCACCTTACCTCCCTCTCCCCTTCCTCCCCCATTTCTACCCCCTAATGATTGAGTCCCCCACCAGGAGTTGTTTCCTTCCCCTGTGGGTTCCCATGCCCGCCTCCTGTGGGTCTCCTTTGTGAAGGTTCCCAGCATCCTCCTTGGTCTCCATTGCAGGTGCCTCCATAGAGGAACCACTATCCACCAGAAGAGTGAATGAAGTGTGGAGAGGTACAGCTGGAGGGATGCAACTCTGTTCCACCACCCTCTCCCTTCCTGAGCCCACCCTGGTCCAGCTTCTCCTCTTTCTTGGCAACCTCTGAGGTAGTGGCATTGGCCCTGGTGGTCCCTGGGAGGGGAAGGAGGTTTCACGAATTCTAGCCAGGTCAGCCTGGAGACGGCAACCTCCTCTCTCAGACCAGAGAGGTGCCTGCAAATAGGCAGCATCGCAGCCTCCAGAATGTCTCCCGAACACTGCCGCCCACAGCCATTGCACTGCACCACTCCTATCATGTCTTATTTGTGTCCTCTACTGTTCCTCTGGATGCTTATTCTCTCCTCTCCTTACAACTCTCACCCCTTCCTGTTCTGGGACAGCAACTTCCTATCTTCTTCAGTAGCCTCCTTCTTCCTTGCTCAATATCAGACCACCAGCAGCGGGGGGGGGAGTGAGCTACTTTTTTCCTTTAGGGTTGACAAAACCAATGTTTCTCTATGATCCTTTCCTTCCTACTGCCAAACAGGAAGTTCCTGTTGACAGTCAAATCCAGTGGCTATAAAAGTAGAACTGGCTTTGGGTGGGTGGGTGGAGGAGTGAGATGGAGGGCAGTTAGTAAGAAAAAAGGCTAGCAACAGGAAGTTGTAATTTGACTCACCTGCTTTTATAGTGTCTAAACCACACCCCCCAGGTAAGCTCTCTTTCCTCCTACTGGTTTAGCAAAGTCAGCTGATACAGTACCCTTCCCTGCACAGAACACACACTGACTTTCTTTCTTTCCTTTCTTTTTTTTAACCCTAAATAAGACCCCTTCTACTTCTAATAAAGTTATCTGTCTACTTAATCTTAACAGACACTGACTCCTGCTGAGATATAAGTTTTAAATTAATGTTTTCCCTCTTTGTAAGTGCAAGGTTCAGCACAGCCCTATCCCTAGTGGGTTCTTTGACTAGTTGCCTGAGAAAAGCCACTAGGGAGCCAAGGATGGCCCTGCTCCTTGCCAAAGTTTCCATTGGAAGGCTCAACTCCACATCTGGCAGATTGATGTCACCAACTACAGGCACATCCCCTTACTTGCCATTCTAAGGATAGTTCCCCCAAGTGCCTTATCCAACTCATGTCCCTGTGCCAGAGGTCTGTACACTATCCTGGTATGTGGGCCCCACAGCCAGTCTCCAGGATGATCCACAGAACCTTCAGACCTTCCTTTTCCTCTGGGTGACCCTGTACCTCCACAGCCTTGATTCCCTCCCTCACATATAGTACAACCCCTCCTGTTTTCCCTGCCCTGCCACTCCTGAACAGAGAGTAGCCAGGTATGGCCATATCCCCATTGTGGTGCTCAGTGCACCACAAATCTATTATGGCCACCAAATCCATACTAACATCCACCACAATGGCCTCCAGGTCCAGAATTTTATTTGCCAGACACTTTGAATTGGTTTACATGGCTCTCAATACTGTACTCCTTCCCTGACTGCTTCCCTGCTTACCCTCTTCTTGCCTGTGCAGTCCCCTGAAGCTACTCCTGGCCCATTTCTTCAATTTTTACCTAGTCTATTCCTTGTCTCTTTTACTCCTTTATTCTTGCTTACTTAATTTATACCATCCTTTTCCTCTGCCTGGTCCCCACCATGGTCTTTTAGCACCCCTTCCCTGAGGAGGTTTACTCCACTCAGGCCATCATCCAGGAGAGATGGCAATTGCTGCCTCCCTTGGTTTTACAGCCTCCCCTTGGCTAGACAAAATGTTTATCCGAGTAGAATTTAAACCTCCCAATAAAAACTGCGGTCCTCTTTCTAGAAGGATGCAAGCCATCTAACCTATAGAGACCCATATCCACCCAGGTTGCTCCCAGTCCCCAATGTAGCTGAAGCCCTCCTCCATGCACCATTCCTTTGTCCTGGTGTGGAGTACCCTTTCCTCTTCCTTGCCATAGAAACATAGTAACACAGACTTTGATGGCAGATAAGGACCGCTTGACCCACCTAGTCTGCCCATTTCCCTAACTACAGGATAAGATGCAGATCCTAGTTAACCAACAGCCTATTTCTTCCTACCCCCCACAAGAACTGCCTTGTGTCTGTCCCATGTATTCTTGAATTCTCCCACAGTTTTAGACCCCACAACCTCTTCAGGAAGGCTATTCCATGTGTCCACCACCCTGTCTGTGAAAAAATACTTCCTCACATTGCTCCTGAGCCGCCCCCTCTATCTTCAAATAGTGTCCACTTGTTCTTGCACATCTCTTTTTCTGAAAAATGCTACCCTCTTGGACTTTGTTGATTCCACTGAGGCACTTAAAAGTTTCTATCATGTCCTCCCCTCTCCCTCCGTTCCTCAAGGGTATGCATATTAAGCTCCTTTAGTCTCTCCTCGTATGGTTTTTCTTGCAGACCCTGCACCATTTTAGTTGCCTTCCTCTGGATTGCCTCCATCCTGTCTATGTCCTTGCGGAGATGGGGTCTCCAGAACAGGATGCAGTAGTCCAGATGGGGTCTCACCAACTGTCTGTAGAGAGGGATAACAACTTCCTGTTTTCTGCTGGTGATGCCTCTCCCTATACACCCCATACACAGGTAACATCTCAGCAAAAGCCACCTGCCTGAGGCCCCTCCCCAGTTTACTGAAATTATCCTCTACTACCACTACCCTGTCCCTTGCCAAGTCATTTATCCCCAAGTGGACAATGATGTCTAGCTCCCTCTTATCTCCTGTTGCCCTTGTGATCCTCTGTATACACTCTCCATCACTCCAAGCCAAAGCACCTCTTAGGCACTTCACATCCCTCTCCTTCCTCTCCTACTCTCAAGTCTATCACCTAACAATAGAGTCCCCCACTAGCAGCTGCTTCAGCCTCAGTTTTGGGCCTCTTCTTTCCTCCTTGGGGCCTCCCTTTAGAGGACCCCCACTTCCTCCCTTCCCACTGCTATTGTTACATCCTCTCAGGTGCCCATCCTTCCAGAATGGCAAAATAATTCTGTAGTGGTACTGGCTGAGGAGCATGCACCCCTCCTACCACAGCACCCTCCAAGAGCCCACCAAGTTCTAACCACTCTGCCTCTGCCTAGGCATCTCTAGGGGAGTGGCAGAAGGCTTGGTAGCCTCTGGGTGGATCAGACAGTGGTCTGCACCCTTACCAATTTGGCCCAGAGTCCAGCAACCTCTTCCTTCAACCCAGACAGTTGAGTACAAATGGGGCAGCATGTCAGTCTCCAGAAGTTGTCCCTAATGGCTGCAGACCACACCAGTTGCACTGCACCACTCCTATGATCTTTCTGGATCTATGACAGTCACTCAACAATTTCACTGTTGACTGACACTACAGTGACTCCTTTATGTTGACCACATTTGCAGTCCACATAAAGGGAGTCACATCAGACTGTGTTTTCTTCCGGGGGCTTCACCACTGAACCCCACCATGTGGGGGGGCTCTGCCCCCTGCACTCCACATTATTAAATTAATCAACTCTGAGTCAGAGTTGCTTCAGGGAAGGGGCACAATAACCCCAGAAAGTAGTACCGGGATCACGTGCTGACACTACAGTGACCTGGCACTGTTGTCACTGTAGTGTCAGTCGCAATAAAGTTGTCACCGTAGTGATGGCATACCATCTATCTTACTTTACTTACTGCCTGTTGAAATGTCTCTGTATCCTACTGCCTCCTTTCTACCACTGTTGCATTTCTTCCTCTCCCTTTTGTTTTTCTGAAACTTAGTTGTTACTCTACCCAAGATAGGGTGTCTCTTATTTTCCCTTTTCTAACCCAGCTACCTGTACCTAACTAGCCCTGGTGGCTACTGTTCTTTATCCCCTTTCCTAAGCATTGTTACCTTACCCTTTCCCTTGCCTGAAACTTATTTGTTTACCCTGCCCTAGATAGGGTGTCTCTTACTTTCCCTTCTCTAACCCTCCTATCTGTACCTATCTTCTCCTGGGTGCCTACTGCTGCTTTCCTTCTTGCAGTATGTCTACAACCTGCATCTACCTTCCCTGTTACTGGATGCACACTGTATAGGAGACATGCCATGGACCAACCCCTGCAGCAGCTGCAGTATGTTAATGGCCACGCAGACTGCATGCAGCTACTGCCATCTGGGCAAGTGATTTGCATTAGAGTATACTACACTGCTGTCAACAGAGGAGAAGCCTCCTCCTGAAAATAGCATCACCCATTTGTGTATGGCAGTTTTGGCAGATAACAGTGCAGAAAGCATTTTGCAACCCCTGAAGAGCTCCAACTATCATTCACCAGACTGGCGAATAATGGCACCACGTATAGGGGATATGACATGGTCTGAATAAAGACATAATTTTTATCTTCATAAGAGGCTATTAATCTGTTAACATCTCACGAGTGGCAAAGCCATGAGTGGAGTAAGCAATAAGGCACAACAGGCTGTGGGTATTTACTTGATAAACACATGCCCAGGTGCATTGGGAGGTATGAGGCATTTACACTGAGTGCCATCAATGCATGGAAGCATGATTATTACATAAGTGCCCACACTCTAATGTGCAGGTATCTTACAGCACTTATAAAATAGAGACACTGAGAATATTATCAAAAT
Organism: Neoceratodus forsteri; assembly: GCA_016271365.2. Taxonomy (NCBI): domain Eukaryota; kingdom Metazoa; phylum Chordata; order Ceratodontiformes; family Ceratodontidae; genus Neoceratodus; species Neoceratodus forsteri. The sequence goes on along the minus strand of CM028133.1, from coordinate 587,235,018 downwards.
GCCATTTGTAAATTAAAAACAAGTATTTTCTTTTGTTAAAGGTGACTTGTAAAACATAGTCCATCCCCTCCTGTCAATAATCTTCTTTCCACCCATTCAGCAGGGCCGTTGCCAGCTGGGGTTCTTCAAGTTTGTATGACACCCCCCACCCCAATTTGGTACTTTCTCTTTCTATTTAATATGTGTGCCCATTTTTGAGTACTTCCCCTTTATAAATTCGAGGACTGAGGACTGAGCCCAGCAGTGCCTTGACTTCCCTCTGACATTCTTGCACCCTCCCCCCCGGCAAATCAGCTCTGCGATGTACAGCTTCCCACTGAGACCCAGTAACATGCGCCCACCCCCTTCCCAGATCTGCCCCCAGTCAGCTCCCTAGCACCTGAGCTCCTCCATGACTCTTTCGCACCGAAGGCACCCCCATCCTTGGCTGGCCAATTAACTCACAATCAGGATATGAGCATGTCCATAGTGCATCATGACCCTGCCCAGAATTCACACTGCGCTGCTGTGAGCAAGGATGGGGTGTGGCGTCCATGATGTCTCAAAGAATGGTTAAGAAAAGACAAGGGGCTCATCACAGAATATTTTTGTCAGTCAACAGGTATATGTGGCTGGTGGCCACTAGAAGATCAGGTGTGCCTAAAATTCAGCAGGGGCTAAACAGCACAGTTAATGGACCCAGAGATACATTCACAGGGGTCCGGGGGGATGAGTGCCTGACTAAATGGGGCTGCAGCTCAATAGCAAAATTGTATTTATACAGCTCTGGGGTGAGTGTCTGACTAAATGGGGCTGCAACTCAACAGCAGAATGGTATTTATACTTCTCTGGTGTGAGTGTCTGGCCAAATGAGGCTTCAGCTCAACAGCAGAATGGTATTTATACAGCTGGGGTAGTGTCTAACTAAATGGGGCTGCAGCTGAACAGCAGAATGGTATTTATACAGCTGGGGGGACAAGTGTCTGACTAAATGGGGCTACAGCTCAACAGCAGAATGGTATTTATACAGCTGGGGGGATGAGCGTCTGACTAAATGGGGCTGCAGCTCAGCAGCAGAATGGTATTTATACAGCTGGGGGGTGTCTGACTAAATGGGGCAGCAGCTCAACAACAGAATGGTATTTATACAGCTGGGGGTGAGTATCTGACTAAATGGAGCTGTAGCTGAACAGCAGAATGGTATTTATACAGCTGGGGGTGAGTGTCTGACTAAATGGGGCTGCAGCGCAACAGCAGAATGGTATTTATACAGCTGGGGGTGAGTGTCTGATTAAATGGGGCTGCAGCTCAACAGCAGAATGGTATTTATACAGCTGGGGGGATGAGTGTCTGACTAAATGGGGTTGCAACTCAACAGCAGAATTGTATTGATACAGTTGGGGGATGAGTGTTTGACTAAATGATGCTGCAGCTCAATAGCAGAACGATATTTATACAGCTGGAGGGATGAGTGTCTGACTAAATGGGGCTGCAGCTCATCAGCAGAATGGTATTTATACAGCTGGGGGGATGAGTGTCTGACTAAATGCAGGTGCAGTTCAACAGCAGAATGGTATTTATACAGCTCTGGGGGTGAGTGTCTGACTAAATGGGGTGCAGTTCAACAGTAGAATGGTATTTATACAGCTATAACATCAGATGGTGCTGTTAATGCCCATATGTATACTGTTTCAAATATCAGTGGATCGTAGTTTAATGCAAAGAATCTACTGCCCATTTCTATGTGTATTTTGAATGAAATTGTCTCTTTGACTACAACTGCACCTGACCCCGCATTTCGCACTTGGGAATATTAATTTTTAATGGATATGTTCTTCAAGAGCTTCCAATAGATGCTAGCAGTTAGACCTGTTGAGCTTTTTGCAATAGATCCAAGAAAGGGACACTCATCTCACTGAGCATTCAAGTAAATTTAAAGTTTTAATCATATTCATTGATGTACTAAATATAAGTCTTTATGTAATAAGGGTGAACAGACAACTCATTAGATAAAACAGGTATTCTCACTGCAGTGTGACAACTCCAGCTATCACACTGTGATGACATCATCGCATTGTGATAACTAGAGTTATTTGTAGTTATCACGCCCCTATTGTATAAAACAGATACATGATGTGCACTTATGTAATATGAAAAATATTTTCACTCCTTTAGAGTGACCTCTGGCTACTCACTCGTGGCTGCGCCACTCGTGAATATCCAGAGGTCACTCTAAATGAAAATATTTTCCATATCATTACGTGCCCATGATGTATCCCCTTAGTATCCCCCCTCCCATATTGTTGCATTTTGTAGGCAGATTTTTGTTTTTTTACAATGTTGATGTCATTTTTTAGGAAACTCCCTTCCTTTTTATTTCATCTTATGTCCCCCAACCCATAGTCTCCTCTTCCCCTCCACCTCCTCCCCCTCCTCGTCCCCATGTGTGTGTGTTCCTTCACTTATCCTTATGTAAATATGTGATACATAGTTGTTACAAGAAGGTGTACTCTCATGTATTGTGATTAAATTGTTTTTTAATAATTTTAGAAGACTTGAGATTGGTAGTCTTATGTGGTTCTTTACTACAGAGACCCCATGACACCAGTTACGTGACATTTTTTTTTTACTGTACAGTACATGGAGTTGGACTGTGTATGGAGATGTAACTCTGATGAACCCTTGTGTGACATCACACATGTGTGGCACTCCCCCTCTAAACAAGGTCACGGATCTGTCCAAAGTTGTTTTTTGTGCTGTGTATCTATGTGGGGTTTTTTTTGACGTATTGGACTTTGCTGAATGTTATTGCTTGTGCTAGACGTCTGTTCTGTACATGAGGTTAGCAAAATGCTGACATTCATGGCTTGGCCTATGTCAAGCCAGTAGGTGACACCTGAAAACAATATATATATAAATATCACTTATACTACAATGTCAGCATTTTGCTAATCTCACCCACAGAATATAGGTATGTATTCTCCCTGCAGCTAGACACCTCATAATTGTAGAGCAAGAGGGTGGAGGAGAGCTAAGATACGAGTGATTTATTTTCAAACTGAGCTAGATAATGCATTACAGACCAACTAGAACCCCTGGGCTTCTAGGGCCCTGGCGGCACCCAGACCCCAGGCTTTTTTGAAAAAGTCACAAACTGCAATTCAAAGTGCCCACACAACTTGGTATAGAGTATACTTGTGTAACTTAGATAGTCTTTGGCTGTTCACCTCTCTCTCTCCATAGGATATAACACACTGTAGGGGTACAAAGGCAAGGAACCCTAGAGGAGGGTTTCACCCCTAGAGGTGCCGTGGGAATGACTCCCTTGGCTAAAGGTACCTTAAGAAAGAGCACACAGGAAAGAGAGGTGAGCCACTGGAGGAGGAGGAGGGGAGGATGGTGGGGCAACGAAAAATGGTCAAGGGAAGAGTGAGGAGGAAGGGCCCTTTTATGGCCTGGGCAGGGGTGTGGTTAGTTGCTCTGCCCCATTGAACTACAGGCATAGCCTTCCAATTCAATGTGCCTACACAATTTGGTATAGCTTATGCTGTGTAACTTAGATAATCTTTGGCTGTTAGCCTCTCTATCCGTAGGATATACCACCCTGTAGGGGTACAAAGTCAAGGAACCCTAGAAGAGGGTTCCACCCCTAGAGGTGCCACAGGAATGACTCCCTTGGCTAAAGGTACCTTAGGAAGGAACCCAAAAAGAGTGTTGAGCAATGCAGATGACATGCCGCTGCTGAACACTTATCAGAATGGAAGACCTGCACATAGGTCAGTTGGTGGTATGGTCAGAAGCTTGAGTAGAGTAGGTGGAAGATAACGGAAGAATGGTGACCCACTCGTAGGTTTGAATGTAAGGCATGGCTTCCTAAGGAGAGAAAGAACCGCTACGGGGGAGAGAGGAAACATCTATGGGCCACCATCCGACTCCATCCAACAGCGGAAACCGAACTACTTAACTTAGGGAATTTGACTACACTTATCTAGGTATTATGACCATTGGCATGGAGGACAGAAAAAAATCCTTTGAGGAGGAAACCTCTGGGGATCCAAGGCCTAGGTCACCTTCCCTCCAGGCTTCAGGAGATTTTAGTTCAGTGATGAGCTGACAGTACAACAGACAAGACAAGATTAATGAGAAGAACAAACACCAGGGGGACGTAGGAGTGGAACGAAGCAGAAGGAAGCTGAAGCCTGTTTCAGTGAGACACAGATGTGTTGTATTCCACCATGGCCACATATAGACATGCCATAACTCTCTAGGGCAATTCACTGTGCTATAATGCTACTGCAATACCCAGATGCGCCATAACTCACTATGGAATACAACATGAAATAACCCACTATGGCTAAACCCAAATGTGCCATATGGCAGCACAATGTGCCATAACCCACTATGGCCAAACCCCAAATGTGCCATAACTCACTATGGCTACAACGCACCATGACCCACTACAACCAAACCCAAATGTGCCATTAACCCACTATGGCAACACAACATGCTGTAACCTGCTACGACCAAACCCAAACATGCCATAACTCACCATAGTGACACAACATGCCGTAACCTGCTACAACCAAACCCAAATGTGCCATAACTAGCTATGGCAACACAATGTGATGCAACTCGCAATGGCCAAACCCAAACATGCCATAACCTGCTATGGTGACACAGTGTGCCATAACCTGCTACAGCCAAACCCAAATGTGCCATAACCTGCTATGGTGACACAACATGCTGTACCTCACTACGGCCAACTCCAAATGTGCCATAACCCACTATGGTGACACAATGTGCTGTAACCCACTACAGCCAAATCCAAATATGCTATAACCCACTGTGGCAACACAATGTGCCGTAACCTGCTATGGCCAAACTTAAATGTGCCATAACCCACTATGGTGACACAACATGCTGTATTCTGCTATGGCCAAACCTGAATGTACCACAACCCACTATGGTGATACAACACACTCTAACCCACTACAGCCAAACCCAAATGTACCGTAACCAGCTATAATGACACAAAGTGCTGTAACCTGCTACAGCGCATGAGTACCTGGAATGCCATAGGCCAGATGGAGTATGATATGGCTTCACATGGGTGCATAGAACCCACCAAGATGGCTTCAACAGTTCAGGAAACCCCCACAAAAAAACAAGGACAGCAGCTCACACCAGGAGACCAAGCACTGAGCAAATTAGGGAAAACCAAACCAGGGTTAGAAATAGCTGGCAGAGCATGGTGAAATGCTATGCAAAACCAGGGGCAACACTAATCACTACCAAAATACACAGCAGGAAACAGCCCACCAATCCTGGTCAGCAGGTCATGGCACATAAATCAAAATCAATGAAAGCATACAAGGTTCAAAATTTGCAAACCATACTGCACCAAGCGCCATACCTGACCAGCACCCCCATGCACAAAACCATCAAGCAATCCCTTCTGCCCATCTGATGCACTGCAAACAAGGAAGGGCAACCACCAAAAGAAAGCATGAACAGCAAGCCAAGCAAAGGAAATCAGAAGGAGAAAGAAAGGATGGGAAGCAAACCCAAGCAGGAGGACTGAACCAGAACTCCCAGGTCCCAAAGGAATGCACTGCATCCACCAGAGTGCACCAGGGAGTGCAGAGATAGAGCTGGAACAAAGTGGGGAAAGGAGGAGTACCAACAGAGCTAGCTGCAGCAGCAACCCCTGACCACACAGAGATCAGGCACCAGCGACCAAATGAGGTGCACAACCAGGAGCAACTGAGAAGTGAGACAGAAAAAGAAACCAGGCAAAGGATGAGCCTAAGCCAAAGCTGACGGTTGAAGGGGGACCATGGGCTTGGAGCTCCTCACCCCACTGAGGAGGAGGAGGGCTAGAGGGCGGGGAAGCAAGAAACAAGTGGCACACCCGCCACAACCCCAGTGGTTGCCATGGCTACCAAAACTGACAGGAGCACCCCCCATCCCAGTAGCAGCCAAAGAGTGGGCCGGTGGAGCAAGGAGGCAAGTGGCATGCTGGCCATGCTGAACAGGTGCAAGGAGGTGCCACAACAGAGTCAAGGCACTCCCCAGCCCAGAAGCAGGCCAGGAACAGGCCAGAGGCGTGGAGCCGAAAATGGCAGCAGGCCATGGGTGGCAAGGGGCAATGCAGGGAAAGGGGGCAGCAGACAGAGAAGAAATGCAATGGAGTGGGACAGAGTGGAGGAGGGGACAAGGGAGCAGGAGAACAGACCAAAGTGGTGGGGTGAGCAGCAGATGGGGAAGGCAGCAAGTGGGGAGAGTGAAAATGAGATGAGGGGCGCAGGCAGAGATACAGACACAGAGAAATTGGAAGGGAGAAACAGCCAGGTGGTGGGATGCAGCAGCAGACAAGATAGGGAAAGGGTAAAACAGGCAAAACACAAGGAAACGGGAGGAGAAAGAGGAGGGCAGGGCCTCTGGCCACAATGAAAAATGATCGAGGGAAGAGTGAGGAGGAGGGGCCCTTTTATGGCCCAGGCAGGGGTGTGGTTAGTTTCTCCGCCCCATTGAACTACAGGCAAGGCCTTCCAAAAAAAGAACCCCCCCTTGTAAAAATCCTGGCAACGGGCTTGTTCAGTAGATGGAATGTTTGTTTATCGTGGAATACAGGAATTAAAACTCCTGCAGAAGTCTACTGACAGAATGTTCCCCTCTCCTAACACAACCACACACAACAGAAGGCCTCAGTAAAACCAGGGATTCAGTTTTACCTGGGTAGGCACAGCAGCAAAGATTTCTCTGGTAGGCAAGTAAGAACAAGAAGGGTTTTTTTGTTGGTTAGGAAAGAATCCCAAGAAAGTAACTCTATGAATATTACAAACATATGAACATACAAAAAACACTAGCAGAAACAGGCTATAATGGTCTATTAAGTCTGCTCAAGTGTGCAGCACACAGTTTATTTTACTGTAGCTGCTACTGCCACCCCCACCCCACCCATTTCCACCACAGATTTATTATTCCATTATGTCCCCAGTGAAGATGTTAAATAACACCTGTCCGAGTACAGAGCCCTGTTGACACTGGTGGCTAAAGGTCTTGGTTTAGATAGTCTCCCCCAATCATCTTCGGATTCCTGTCCTATAGTCCTTCCCATCAGGTTTTTCCCCAGCTCCCAGGTTCCTCAGTTTACTTACTTACTTCATTTTTTTAATTGTTATATGAGCGTAAGAAGGGGAGTATAAAGAAAAAAAGTATTATTTTATTTTTAATTTTTTTACATTTTGTGGGTTTTTCCTTTCTAAATCCTGGGTGACTTTCTCACTGAGAGTAAAGGTGGTAGCCATGTTTGTAATGGCAGTCAGAAATTTCTTACAAAAGGCATTGCAATGTTAGTATGCTGTGCATGGCTGCTGACCTATCAGGATGCAGTTATTTCCCTATCCATTTTATATAAATAGAATAATAGATAGGTTCTGGTATATTACAAGGTAGTAATTCCATCGAGAGAGGTTCTGGGGACACAGAGAACCTCGAGGCCGAAGCTCAAGAGGTTTCATGTGTCCCAGAACCCTGATGGAATTGCTACTACCTTGTTATGCCAGAACCTATTTGTTATTTTTAAATATATGGATATGAAGGTGAATTGACCTACCTCCGTTTAAACAGTGAGTAAGCGGGTCCATGTGAGTGCTGGCAGGGTTCCCCAGTGCTGTGTAGATGACCCGTGCTGTGAGCTTCATTTACTGCTGCTTTTTAACTGTTTGTCGGCAGCGGTATCGGACAAGCAGGAGGAGCTCAAAAATTTTTTCAAAGTCCAAGAAAAACAGTTGTAGCGGCTGTTGACCAATTCACCTGCTAGCGGCCGAGCAATCCGCCCATGTTTTCCTACTCGTTTGTGCCTGCCCACAGAGAGCAAAGTGGCCCAATCCAGAGAGGCACGCTGTAAAATATCGAGGATACACTTGCGCATGCGCTCTTCAGCTTTCTTGATAATACTATCAATCGGGTGCCGAATGATACTATTACGGCACCCAAACGATAGTATTATCACTTACCAACAGTAGTATTATCGCTCCAGGAGTGATGGTATTACAAGGATTTTTTTGTATGCTTTTCAACCATGTTATTTTCACAATCCATATATTAAATAGCAGTATACAGTGCCAATAACCTCAAATAAAGATAAGAATGATAATCTTGAGTTAAGCTGTGTCATACTATTTTTATGCAACAGGTGTTTAGGTAGTTTTGTAAAAGGAATAGTAAAAAGATAGAAAAGGAAAAAAATACAAAATATAAATTGTGCCCCCCAGTTCAATTGTTCATAATAGAAGCTGCAATTGAGCCAAATAACTACTAGAAATCAAAACATAAATGACATCTCATATGTGAGAATAAATATCAGAGCATGCCCAGTGTGGTCAAAATGAATGAAATACATTTCTGAACCATGCTCATTGACTAACTTCATTTATTATGCTTATGTCAAAAATGACATGTTTATCTTGGCAAATGATGCATTAATCTATACCACATGGAAAAGAACTATAGTTTGTTACTATATAAACTATAGCTGAATATACCCAAATTTATACAACAGGTATGGATCTGCATCAATGAAAATATCACTGATCTTTCATAGGCCACTAGTAAGATATCAGTGATATCTTCATGCTGGTATGTCTCAAAGGTTTGGAACTCATTTAGAATGTTCTGCCTCAGTAACAGTACTAACTGTATTAAAAGGCAAATAACTTTAAAATGAAAAATGATAGCATGGTACTGTGAACACAAACGTTGTTCAGCACAAAAATATCTACAAAATGAGTGGTGTTTTTATTTATAGCTACCTTTTATTTTTTTATAATTAGCAAAGAAACTGCAGAAAATGTAATGTTTTTCACTGTTTCAACAAACAATTGCAAATAAATAAAATGAAAAATGATAGCATGGTACTGTGAGCACAAAATTTGTTCAGCACAAAAATATCTACAAAATGATGGGTGTTTCATCTACAGATACTTTTTTTATATAATTGGCAAAAACAGCAGAAAATTCAATTGTGTTCACTTTTTCCACAGACAAATGCAAATTACTTTAAAATAGAAAAAAAGAGAGACCCACACTTGTACAAATTGATTATGACATGGGTGAGAGTCAGATAGTAGAAATACCTCTACTCACTGCCATTGAACTCTAGATATCCCACTTGTGGCTTCACCACTTGTGGGATATTAAGAGTTCAATAGCAGCTCTTGGAGATATTTCTACTATCTCACTCTCAACCGTGTCATATCCCATATATATATATATCACAAACATATTTCAGACATATGTATATTTTTACAGATATATTTTAGATACTTGCATAATTCAATGAGATAAGTCTTATATGTGGCCCAGGTATGTTAATATTTTTAATTTGTCATTAATTTCTCATCAGTTTCCTTCTAGCAGGAAATGTGCTAGGGTTGTGCCTGTACCCAAAACATCTCATGCCATTATGATAGAAGACGTTCAGCCTGTTTCAATTTTAAATCCCATTAGTACATTACTTGAAAAAAATGTATTTGATTAAATGAATTTTTATTTGCAGAAGTATAAAACATTTTATGTTTACAAAAAACATGGATTTCAAAAGGGTTATGGCCCTTAGACTACTTAGTCAGGTTAACAAACTCGGTCCTTAATTTTATGGATTCCGGACATATGACTGGGGCCATGTTTGTGGACCTGGCCAAGGCATTTGATTTCATTGATCATAATATGCTTTGTTTAAAGTTGCAGGCCTTTGTTTTTTTTTTTTGTAAATGTAGTTCCTTGGGTGCAAGATTATTTAACTAACTAAACTCAGAATATAGTGTTGGGTTCTGTGTCTTCAAATCATTCAAAAATAAGTACTGTAGGCGTGTACCACAAGGGTCAATTCTGGGTCCCTTAATGTTTACTCTGTTTATCAATTTGCTTCCTTCAAATTTTAAATTTTGTGATTCTTTGCTTTATGCCAATGATCTTATTATGTTTTCTATGGAAAATAACTTATCTCCTATATCTAGTAACTTGGAGTTTGATTTTCTCTCAATTTGTACTTGTTTTTTAAATAATTCTTAATTCTAAAAAACAAAATGTATGTTTTTTGGTACTTGTAGTAGGATTAGTGGTGCCCCATCTCTTAGGTTACAGAACAATTTTGGAAATTCAATTGAGCAGGTTTTTCAATTTAGGTATTCGGGTGCTTTTGGACCCAGTGTAGTCCTTTTCAGATCATGTAAAATGGTCTTTTGGTTTGTTAATCAAACATTAGAAGTACTGCATCAACTGAAACAGTGTTCCTCTTTTGACACTCAAAAAGCTATTGCTATGGGCTCCATTTTGCCACATTTTCATTATGTTTTAAGTCTTTTTTTTTTTTTGGTTTAGGAACGAACAGTGGCATAATCGTTCTACTATTTATAATAATATATGTCATTTCATTTTATTGGCTCCCTCACATACTCATCATTGTTTTTATATTCACAACTGAGTTGGTTATCTCCATTTTTACATACTGAGCATTTTTTTGGTTGTTTAGTTTTCAAAAATGACTTTTTTCTGTTTCTCCTGCTCTTTCGGATTTGGTTTCAAAAAGGTTTATGTTACCTAGTTTAACATTTGCAAAAGGGGTTGTTCTAGCTGAAAAAACATGCAAATCCAAGGTTAGTACTTGGGCCTTTTCTGTAGCTGCCACTTGTTTATGGAATGGTTTACCTAACTCCCTATGGCTACCCTCCTCATTTCCTGTTTTTAAGAATAATTCTGTACAATATTCTCTATTGCTTTTTCATGCCCGGGTCAAGCCTGAAAAGGGAAACTCAGTCCAGTGCCCCTTCCTGGTTAACAAATAAGCAATAAATAATAAATTAATTAAATATATATTTGTTGTTATACTATAAAATATGAGTTTTTTATTTTGTTTTACTTTTAAATGATTTGATTGACTCTAATGAAAAATCCTTATATTTGTATGCAAGTGTAATGTTACTCTGTAGTTTCTACAAGAAGTGTATGCTATCAAACATATTTTTCAATATATTAGAGATATATTGTGTAGCAGGTTGAATTTGCAACTGTTTTATTTAGCAAATTCAGCTTGCTATACAGGTTCGCATCTGATAGAATTCATGGGGCTGGTACCTATAGAAATGCAGCACATCAGTACCACTGACTATCAGCTGTACTGCAATCTGTGTTGCACTGTCAAGAACTTGTCAATTACCAGTAGTTGTCAGGCCATTTTAATACCAGTTACACTAATTGCATGTAATCTCTTGTGACACTTAATTATAAAAGGTCTGCAGGTTTCTCACCTCTTGATTCCAGCATAATGAGAAATGTTGAGTGTCGCAGACTGCTAAACTGTGCCAAATTGTGCTTCTAAACTGTCAATATTTGAAATGGATACAGTTCTCAAAACAAGAAAAGAGGAAGTATCCATATGGGAGAGAATATACCTCCCATTAGCCACCAGCAGCCATTAGCGTGTAACAGATTTGGTGGGTGCCAGTACAAGAGCCCTGTGTGCACTTAAGAGGAGAATGTCCAGAGTTTTAAATATTGAAGGCCCAGTACTAACACATCCTATGTAGTGCAGGTATTACCCATGGCTAGATGAGTTAAGGCATATTTTAATTAAAATCTTTGACAACAAATGAAGACTTAGGCCTTTAGGCAATGGCCTGGCTACTCCCCTGCTTAAGGGAGTACTACACTCTCATGTCATGTACATGCTATTTGTTTCCTTGTTAACAGACAACTGCTTCCGTGTAGCTGTTGGGGAGATATGCTATTGCCTTAGTTAATTTTCACTGTTTATACCGATCCCTGTAATTATCCTGGGGGTTCTCCATTTTCTGTTTGTTGAAATTTCATTGTGACTGAGAGCTGTATTGACATATGAGAACATGATGTGTCGGCACCCTTTAGACTCCACAATATACCTTTCTGCTTACTTAGAATTCAACAAAACAGGTTGCAGCAAGGTGTGAAATATCACATTTGCCTTCAATTAGCTTGGCAAACTGCCTTAGATGTAATGCAGAGGGGTTTCCTTTAAATTGCATTCAATCTGTGTGTTTCTAGAAAGTTTTTTTTAGGTTATGTGTACTTTCAGCATAGAGATGCATGGTATAAATGGGTGCAGTGGCATCATGTTCTTATATGCTAATGCAGTTCTCAGTAACAATGAGATTTCAACAACCAGAAAATCGAGATTCCCAGGCTACCTACTGGGGTTGGTATGAACAGTGAAAGCAAACTAAAGCAAACACATACTGCATATCCCCAACAGCTACATGAAAAGAGTTATTTCCACTCATTTAAATAACATAACCCTTTACTGTAACTGTTCAGAGAGCCCTTATTATGTCAGTCCCATCATTTATTTGGGTCATAGTGAGCCCAAACTAGAAAAGCAAGTTAAAAGACTAGAACCTTGGTACAAAAAACACTGAAGCAAGTTTTTATTTTCCTGTAAGGGTACTAACAACTAAGCCAAGTTTAAAGAAATGCTAAATTACACATATCTCATTATTGCAAAGCATCATGGGAAGTATATATGGGGGGGGTTACATATACTTCCTATAATGCTTTGCATTAGTGGGAATTGTAAAATTTGGTATAAAATTGAGTCCTTATCTGTAATCTAATTGGGGATATCCTTGAGTAGACAAATTTAGGCTTAGGCACACAAAGGTAGCCCATTAGTCACTGGGTAATAGTCTGCTTCCATTCTGTAGATGTACTCTTGTGTGCCCAGAAGAGGTTTGCTGGCTATGCCACACAGTCTTAAAATGAGTAATGTCCACCTCTACTATATCAGCCCACAGAGGCAATAATATAATGTTTACTTTCCCTCACCCTCATAGCACTAGAGATGCAGTGACATTAAACTTCAATGGCAAAGTTGCTGCGGTGTTGGAAAAATCTGACTTCACGAAGCTTCGCAATGTTCCAGTTGTCATCACCAACTTTCACTTCATCAACTTTGCAGTGTTTTTTCAGCTGAAGTGGCAACTTCACAGGCAAAATTCAGTCACTTTGTGTGAAAAAGTGCCATTTCACCTGGCAAAAAACATTGCAATGTTGGCACGTCAAACTTCACGAAGTTGGCCAACATTGCAAAGTTCTGGTGAAGCAAAGTTTTCTCAACTTTACACATCTCTACATAGCACCAATTTCCCACCATCCCAGGTCAGAGACAGAAAAACATAAAAATGATTTCCAAAAATCGTTTTTTACTCCAACCCTCATAGCACTCATTTGCCCCTCCTTCTCCTTTCCAAAGTAAAAAAAAAATGAAAGTATCCTCTTTCCACAACCTCCTTAGGACCATTAGGATCCTTGAGACCCCCCCTTCATCCCTCCAATACCGAGGAGTGTTTTTACATTCAACTCCATGGCAACCAGAACAGCCATCCTTATGCCACCCCTGCTGGCCACCATCTGAATGAGTGCTTTATTTCAGTGCACGCACTTTCTCACACATTCTGATGGCAACCAGCCAAGATGTTAGGTGCGCTGTGCATGTCGCCATGGGGTCAGGTGTTAGTGTGCCCCTTGGGATAAAGGAGTGTGGGAGAGGGTCTTATGAGTGTTGAGGGCAAAGGACTCATTTTAGTGGGGAGTGTGGGAGATGGATGTAAAGCGCATCAGGAGAAGGAAGGATTATTGAAGGTTTTCTTTAAATTTTTTCTTGTGCCTGCTGGCCTCAGCAGATGAGGAAGAGTGGGAGAAGGCTGCAAGCAGGATGGGGGCAGGGCAGTAAATGTGATACTTGAGGGCCTGGAGGGAGGGGGAAGCAAGGGTACTAAAGGAATGGGAAAAGGAGAAATTATTGATTACCCAGGCAGGTACGTGTGGGGGTGCAGATACCAGTAATTTTTTAAGGCTGCTTAGCATCAGGCAGTTGATTTATTACGATCACAATAAGAATGGGTGTAACAGGAAAAGGAACTTGAATATTTACCCTTCCCTCATTGACTATTTTTTGTTTGTGTTTCCTCCCTAATGGAGGCAGTATAGTGTAGTGATTAAGGGCACTGAGCTGCAAATCTGGAGACCAGGGTGTGAATTCCATCAGCCTGTACTTGCATACTTTGTGACCCTGAGCAAGTCACTTAACTTCCTTGTGCTCCCAGGTCGCACCGGGAAACAAGCTTCAGCTTAGTGTGCCTTTTCTAGATAAAAAAATTCCCCTTCCTCTTCCTCTAACCCTGCTTGCCTAAAATATTCCCCTTATTGGGCAGCAGAACAGCTGCTGTGTTCTCTATGCTGGGAAAAGCCCCCATATACTCTGCAGAAGATGCATATAAATGTATGAAGTGCAGAATGTATACTGATCCGAAGAGTAAAATGTTTGAAAGGTATTTTTTTCCCTTGATGATGATCTGAAGAGTCTCACAAGGGGTTCAATGGACATAGGGAAAGGGAACCAGGTGACTAATTGAAAAAGCTTTATTTTTCTGGCTATAAGACTGTTGCAGCTTTAAGTAAATGGTTTAACTGAAAAAGCATAATATGAACATATGAAAAGAGCCAGCAGAAGAAGACCACCCAGTCTATCATGTCTGCTCAATAAATGATGCAGGGACTGGCCTTACAATTTACACCAATGACCCTGCCCCTCCAACTGTCCCTCCCTCTCCCCCTTCTCCCCTTCCTTGGTACCAAGGGTTCCCTTTGTGTTAAAGAGAACAGTATTACAATCAGCACCTGACTTGTGTGGCAAAGGGCTGCTGAAATTAAGAGTGGCTAGTTACAAACATCGCCTGTCCTGATCAGCTGCATGATTGTTACCCAATGTTTAGAGGGCTGTGGTCAGTTAATGGCTCTGATGTAATCTTGTTTTTAAAGGATTCCATGACGTTTAGCCAAAAGACTTCTCTACTAATGACATCTGGAACTATCATTCTTGCATGCTGACAACTCACCCAATGCAACATCTGCTATAACAGTACGTCTTACCAGTCACTTTCCCACAACACACCCACACAACCCAAACAAAGCACACAAACAAATCACATTAAGAACAAAAAAGAACTTAATTTCATCTCACAAAGCACACTGTGTAACTTTATTTACCATTGAAGTATACCCACCCAAACAATGAAAAGAAATCACAGAATGAAGTAAATAGGAAAACAAAGCATTAGTAAGTGAACAGCAGCAATGCTAAGGTAAAGAATACAGCTATCCACACCTTATTAGGCCAAATGACATCAGTGCAAAATACATTAGAGCAGACTTCATCGTAGACCAAAACTAGTAGACCAGATTGGTTTAGGCTGAAAGTCCATAGGCTAAATGTTGTGTCAGCAGTTACAGGGCTTGTGACAACATTCATCCATAGGAATAATGCAAACTGAATAATGACCCTTGAGCCCCAGAAAAAGGCAAACAAAAAGCCTAGAGAGTAGGCAAGACCATGAGAGGAGCTAGGGCTGCATACTCCTAAAATAATATCTCCCCTACTCATATCAGAGTTCGGAGACGAGAGAATAGGATCAGGGAAGGACCTCGAAGCTGTAAGTTACTATGAAGCTACATCAGAGAAAAATATTTAGAAATAAGAGAAGGTTCAGGCAGGGAATCAAACCTACATCCTGCTATAATGCTTTACTAGAAAAAAAGACCTGAGATAGGAAAAGAGGTTCGAGGAGAGACATAGAAACATAGAATCTGATGACATATAAGGACCACTTGGGCCACCTAGTCTGCCCATGTTCCCTACCTACAGTCACACCATAGACCTTACTTGATCTCCTGCCTACCCCCCCTTTCCTTACTTCTAAGGCTCCCTTACACCTATCCCATGCCTTCTTAAAACCCATTACAGGATTTGCTCCCACCATCTCCTCAGGGAGGCTGTTCCAGGCATCCACCACCCTTTCTGTGAAGAAGTGTTTCCTTACATTTCCCCTGATTCTACTCCCTTCCAGCTTCATCACATGACCCCTTGTTCTTGTGCATCCTTTTCTCTAAAAAAGGCTTCCCTCTTTAATCTTATTTATACCCTGGAGGTATTTGAAAGTCTATATCATATCCCCCTCTCCCTCCTTTCCTCCAGTCTGTACATATTGAGGTCCTTCAGTTGCTCCTCATAGGGCTTTTCATGCAGATCCCACACCGTTTTGGTTGCCCTCCTCTGGCCTGCCTCAACTTTATGTCTTTTTGGAGATGAGGTCTCCAGAACTGGACGTAGTACTTTAGGTGGGGGTCTCACCAGAGACTGATACAGAGGTATCACCACCTCTATCTTTCTGCTAGTGATTCTTCTCCCTATGCACTCTAGCATCCCACTGGCTCTCCCCACTGCCTTGTCACACTGTCTGGCCACCTTTAGGTCATCAGATTTGATATCACCCAGGTCTCTTTCCTGTTTGGTGGTCGCCAGTACCATTCCCCCCATTTTGTACTCTGACCCTGGGTTTCTATGCCCCAAGTGCATGATTTTGCAGATGTTGTCCATTGAAACTTAATTGCCACTTTCTAGACCACTTCTCAAGCTTACCTAGATCTCTATTCATTTTTCCACCACCACCACCCCCGGAGTGTCCACTCTATTGCAGATTTTTGTATCATCTGCAAAAAGACATACCTTCCCTTCTAGTCCTTCTGCAATTTTGCTTATAATGATATTAAAGAGGACTGGTCCCAGTACTGATCCTTGCAGCATCTGGCTAGTCACCCTCCCTTCCTCAGTGTGAACTCTGTTTACCACTACCCTCTGTCGCCTGTCCTCCAACCAATTTTTTACCCAGTTTACCACTTTTAGTCCCACTCCTAGTCTGACCAGCTTATTTATGAGTCTCCTATGTGGAACAGTGTTGAAGGCCTTACTGAAATCTAGGTAGGTCACATCCACCATTCCATCCTGATCTACTTCCCTGGTTACCCAGTCAAAGAAATCTATAAGATTATTTTGACGTGATCTCCCCCAGTGAATCCATGCTGCTTCAGATCTTCAGATCTGGACCTTGTGCTCACAAACAGGGACAGTGTGATGGGGGTAACAGTGGGGGAGCACCTGGGTAACAGTGACCACCAGTCATTGTGGTTTGAAATCACAGAAAGAGCAGAACCAAACCACACAAAAACACGTATCCTGGATTTTAGGGGGGCAGACTTTGGGAAAATGGGGAGATACTTGAAAGAGGCATTAAGGGGAATGGGACAGGAATCAGGGGTTGAGGAACAGTGGGCAGTATTTAAAATGGGATTATAAGAACAACAGAATTATGCATTAAGCAGGTTAGCAAGAGGAAAAGGAAGAGGAGACCATTATGGTTTCCAAGAGTAGCAAGAAAGTGAAAGCCAAAAGATTGCATTCAGGCAATACAAAAAGACACAGGCAGAAGGGGATAGGGAGAAGTACCAGGAGAAGCAAAGGAGGCAGGGAAGTCAGTAAGGAAGCCAAAGCTCAGACAGAAGAACACATTGCAAAATCAGTGGGTAAAGGGACAAAACCTTTTACAGGTACATAAGTGAAAAAGAAAGACAAAGGAGGGATAGTGAGACTGAAGGGGGAGGATGGGAGCATGGAGGATGACAACAGTAAAGCTGACATATTGAACAGGTATTTCTGCTCAGTCTTTACTGAGGAAGAGGGGGTAATGGGTCTGAAGAGTACAAGGGTGAGAATGGTGCAGAATGGACACAAGTCCCTTTACACGAGAAAAGGTCCTGAAGGAACTGGAAGTAATAAGAGTTGATAAAGCAATGGGCCAGACGGGTGCACCCCAGGGTCCTTAAAGAACTAAGAGAGGTGGTGGCTGAACCTCTGGCTATCCTGTTTAGCTGATCACTGGAAACAGGGAGGTACCCAAAGACTGGAGGACAGCAGATGTAGTCCCTTTATACAAAAGTGGGAACAAAGAGGAAGCAGGAACTACAGACCAGTCAGCCTCACCTCGGTAGTGGGAAGATCATGGAAGCACTACTGAAGGAGATTGGTAGAACATCTGGTTGTCAATGGACTACAGGACCCAAGGCAGCATGGTTTCACCAGGGGAGGTCATGTCAGACCAACGTCATTGAATTTTTGACTGGGTGACTAGGGAGGTGGATCAGGGGAGGGCAGTGGACATGGCCTATCTGGACTTCAGCAAGGCCTTTGACACTGTGCCACATAGAAGACTATTACACAAACTGGGGAATATGGGTGTGGGCAGGACAGTAGTGTGGTGGGTAGGTAACTGGCTGGGTGGCAGGACACAGAGGGTGGTGGTAAATGGCTGTCACTCCACAGAGGAAGAGTGACCAGTGGGGTACCACAGGGATCAGTGCTGGGACCGGTCCTATTCAACATCTTCATCAGTGACATGCGAGGGATCTAGAAGGCAGAATTTCACTGTTCGCTGATGACACAAAGCTCTGTAACAGAGTAGACACACCAGAGGGTGTAGACAGAATGAGAAGCGACCTGCAGAAACCTGAAGAATGGTCAGGGTTTGGCAGTTGAAATTCAATGCAAAGAAGTGCAAGATAATGCATATGGGCACAAAACCCTGGCACAATATATCAGTTGGGGGTGAGGATATAGCATGCACCAAGCAGGAAAGGGATCTTGGGGTTATCATCTCTGATGACCTCCAGGTAGGGAACAGTGTGACAAGGCAGCAGGTAAAGCAAATAGGATGCTGGGATGTATAGGCAGGGGGATCACCAGCAGGAAAAGGGAGGTCATAATTCCGCTATACAAGACACTAGTGAGGCCCCACCTGGAGTACAGTGTACAGTTCTGGAGACCATACCTACGTAAGGACATAGACAGGGTAGAGAAGGTTCAGAGGAGGGCAACAAAGATGGTGCATGGATTGCATCACAAGTCCTATGAAGACAGGTTGAAGGAACTGAACATGTACTCCCTGGAGGAGAGGAGGGAGAGAGGGGATATGATAGAGACATACAAGTATCTTACAGGGAGGAACAGGGTGCAGGAAAACACTATTTTTAAGTGAAAAAGATGTTCCAGGACTAGAGGGCATGGGATGAAGTTGGAGGGAGGACGATTCAGAGGAAACATGAGAAATAATTTCTTCACAGAACTGGTGGTGGAAAAGTGGAACACCCTGCCAGAGGAAGTGGTGGGGGCTGAAACAATCACGGGATTTAAGAATGCATGGGATAGACATAAAGGAATACTAGAGGTCAGGGGTAAGGGGAAACAGACTTCTAGGAAAACAAACTGAACTTACAAGCTCAAATGGGCAGACTGGGTGGGCCATAGGCCCTTATCTGCCGACACTGTCTATGTATCTATGTATCTATGTATCTATGTAAGCCACTGGTTTCAAGATATTTCACAATCCTTTCTTTCAGTAGTAATTCCATTAATTTCCTCACCACCAAAGTCAGGCTGACTGTCGTGTAATTGCCAGCCTTCTCTCTGCTCTCACTTTTGTAAAGTGATATTACATCTGCCGCAGCCTAGTCCTCTGGGATCACTCCCATTTCCAGTGAGTGGTTGAATAGGACTGTTAGAGATGCAGTAAGCAACTCTCTGTGCTCCCTCAAAAACTTTGGAAGTATCCCGTCTGGCCCCATAGCCTTGTCCACCTTATGATTTTCAAGTTCTTTCAGGATTCTTTCTTCTGTAAATGGACTAGAGTCCATGCCCCTTCCTTTGATGCCCCTGTATCCCGAACCTATATCCTGCTACAAAGTTACTGTATATCATAAGAAAGAGAACTACAATGTGGCAGGTGTGTCTATAAATCCAATGTAAGTGGATGTATAACACAATTTAGAAACATATTCAGCACTTAAAGGGTTACAAGATGACAACAAAGAGAGGTTTGGGTGAGGGTTCTGGATCCATAGTCTACTGAGAAGCTACAACAGAAGAATGTAAAGATAAATAAAGCATCAAAGATAGGGAAAATGCTGAAAGCCTTGATAAGAAAATTTAATTTTAGGCCAGCCCGCTGGCACAGGGGCAGGATGCCAACCTGTGGCACTGATGACCCGGGTTCAGAAACGGACCCGGGCTACCGGAGGGCCAGCCGGTGGGAGAAGAACTGAGTGTCCCACGACTGCTCTCCTTCTCTGGGGGTTGGGGGGAGAGTGTCCAGTCTGCTACGAACACCCAGTGGAGGCTGTGTGTACTGCAGCACCAGTACCAAGCACATCGGGGGCAGGGTGGACGCTGGCCATCATTGCATGTCCCTGCCCCCCGTATATGAGGAAAAATCACAACTGCCTGTCACATCTATGAAGCCAGCCCCTCCACCTTAGATTAGCTTCCAGTGGCCAACTCCCCTGTCCTAATATAAGTGTTGCAGCACTTAAGGGGAGGAGGTGCCACAACCACCCTGGGGGTAAGCCAGGGGGGCTTCGGGGGAAGCACAACTAAGTGAACCCCACCCTGGGGGTAAGTCAGGGGGCTTCGGGGGAAGCACGACTAAGTGGAGGTGGAGGTCGGAGATGTCCGTGACTGGGCGGATGTAAGGCAGCAAGGTAGGAATACAAAAATAGAAAATAAAAAAAAAGAAAATTCAATTTTGGAAAAACAAATTATTTTATTTGGACTTGAGAGCATGTGTTAATCATTGAGTACAGTAAAGCGTCCTTTGTGGTGCCTGACAGTTGTCACATCAACCTGTTACATGGTGCTTACAGGAAGCTGGGGGACTATGAATCAAGATTGACATTAGGGCACAGGGCACTGCAGCACCATCAGGAGCAACAAAAGTGAGGGGAGTTTCCTGGAGCTGTGGCTGGGACAGAGGGAGCAGCCAGTATCAGTCCTTTAAAGAGTAAACCCTCTCATATCCATCTCACCTCCACCATCCTCCCCACCTAGTCCTTACAAGTCATTTCCAAGACCCTAGTGGTTTAAAATCAGTATTACAAATGCTCCCATGCAATGCTTCGATCCTTATTTTTTCAGTCTCACCACCCGACTCAAAATCTGGCTAACTGCATGATGAGACTAAAAGGATTAGGAGCAATGTTCTGTACTGAATGGTTAGTAAAAGTAATTTTAGGGCACTGGCTGGGGGCACATATGAGACTTGTAAAACTGGGTAGGGAGGGTGGCAGGGTTGAGATGGGTAGGGGTATGGTTTACTTTCTGTGGGGCAGGCATACCTCTCAGCCTACTGGCACTAAAATGTGGGACACTACTCTGACATGCAAAATGTGGAACACGTCAAACAAATTCTGAGCACCAATGAAACAGGTGCCTTTACTTGTGCAAGTTTAACTTTGGTTTAGTGTTATGGGTTTCTGCTTAGAAATCTGCATTTTACAGCTCTTTCTAAATATGGGCAGCACTTTTTCCATTTGCGACAGATGTGGCACAAAGCAATTCTGAGAGGTTAAATGAGGGGCGTGCCTCGTGTATGTTGGACAGTTGGAGGCTTGGGATCAGGAACCACGCAGAAATGGGGGGAAGGGGGGGGGGTTGATGCAAGAAAAGCAACCAAGAGGATATTTTATGAATATATATTTAAACATGACCTGCTGCACCCCTGAAAAGTATTGTTTTTACCCGCCAAAATATTTAAAGGAAGGGTACAGTTTTCTGACATTATCAACTTTGACACCAAATGGGACTGGAATTGTGAGACTAAAAAGGGAAGGAGGGGAGTGTGCAGAAGGGGGCCAAAAAACAGCTGAAATCTTGAACAAGTATTTTGTTCAGTATTCACAGAAGAAGGGCAAGGGGAGGGACCACATTTAGGCAATGGAAGCACCCCTAGGAGGGAGGTGGACACCAGTCCATTTGCGGAGGAGACAGTCCTAAAGGAACTAGCTAACCTGAAATTGGACAAGGCAATGGGGCCGGACGGGACACTCAAGGAGGTCCTGGCAGCACCATTAACAGCCATGTTCAGCAGTTCACTGGAAACATGCGTGGTACTAAAGGACTAGAGGAGGGCAAATGTAGTCCCTCTCCACAAAAGTGGGAGCTGGGAGGAGGCTGGCAATTACAGGCCAGTCAGCCTGACCTCAGGGTGGGGAAATTAATGGAATCACTATTAAAAGAAAGGTCTGATATATATCTCAAATCCAACAGAGCACAGAATCCGAGGCAGCATAGATTCACAGTGAAAAGATCATGTCAACCAAATCTGATGGTTTTCTTTGACTAGGTGACTAGGGAGGTGGATCAGGGAGGGGTGATGGATGTAGCTTACCTGGATTTCAGCAAGACCTTTGACACCATCCCACATAGGAGGCCTGCTAACAAGCTGGGCAGCCTGGGAGTGGGTCACAGAGTGGTAAACTGAGCCAGAAATTAGCTGAACCATAAAACACAGAGGGTGGTGGTGAATGGAGTTCAATCCGAAGAGATAGAGGGGTGACAAGTGGGATCCCACAGGGATCAGTGCTTGGACCAGTCCTTTCTAATGTCTTCATAAGCAACATTGCAAAAGGGCTGAAAGGGAAGGTACTGTATGTTTCTTTGCAGACAACACAAAGATCTGCAACAAGGTTGACACTCCAGGAGTAGTAGAGAAAATGAGAAGGGACCTAAGCAAGCTTGAGTAGTGGTCAAGGGTGTGGCAGCTAAGATTCAATTCAAAGAAGTGCAAGATCATGCACTTGAGGCACAGGAATGCAGGGGAGGATTACATGATGGGGAAGAGGTACTGATGGCCACCAAATAGGAAAGGGACCTGGGAGCAATCATATCTGATGACCTAAAGGTTACCAAACAATGTGAGAAGTCTGTGAGGAGAGCCAATGGAATGCTAGGGTGCATAGGGAGAGGTATCTCCAGCAGAAGGAAGGAGGTGGTGATGCCAATGTATAGAACATTGGTAAGACCTCTTCTAGAATATTGTGTCCAGTTCTGGAGGCCGCGTCTCCGGAAGGACATAGACAGAGTAGAAGCGGTTCAGAGAAGGGTGATAAAAATGGTATGAGGGGTGACTAGAAGATCTCACTATGTATTCCATGGAAGAGAGGAGAAAGAGGAGGGATTTGACAGAGACGTTCAAATATCTCAAGGGTATAAATAAGGTACAAGAGGGTAGCTTCTTTTATAAAAAGAGATGTTCATGAACAAGGGGCAATGATATAAGAATAGAAGGGGGTAGGCTCAGGGGTAATGTGAGAAAGTATTTTTAATGGAAAGGGTAGTGGACCCATGGAATAGCCTCCCAGCAGAGGCTGTAGGGGCAAAAATGGCAGGGGAATTCAAAAATGCATGGGACAAGCCAGCCTGGTGGCGCTAAGGGTTGAGGCGCTGGACACCATACCTCACGCCATGCCGAAGACCCGGGTTCAAGACAAACTCGGGCCACCAGGGGTTAAATGGGGGGGAGGGTGAGGAGTCAGATTGAGCAGTTGCAAGGTAGCTCTCCTCTCCAGGGAGGAACGTGGGGTTTCCCCCGACTCTTGGATGCCACACAGTGGAGGCTAAGTGGCAGAGCCAAGCCACAAGGGAAACCTGGCAATAGGCCGGGTGAGGGGAAGGGGCCATCACTGGAGCTGAGGACCACAAGCATGCCTCCATGCACATGTGTGACCATGATCTGGGGTCCCAGGGAAACGAGGAGAAAACCACAATAATACATGTCTCTCCCATTGCCAAGTAAGGCAGGAAGGGCAACGGGGGAGCAAAAATCTATATGGGAAAAAAATGCATGGAACAGACATAAAGGAATTCTATTGATAGGAAACAGCGGGTAAGCCACAGATCATTTAGGATCTGCAGTATATGAAACTCGTGGGAAAAATGGGCAGGCTAGGTGGGCCAAGCGGTCCTTATCTGCTATCAAATTCTATGTTTCTATGTTAAAAGTGTTAAGAGAGGGTACAGGAAACCTCAGATGCACAGATCTAATGTGATCACCAAGGTGAAAAAATGTGTCAGTACAGTGTAATATGTGTGTGTGTAGAAAGGCAGCGTGTGTCTCTGTGTACATGGATGTGTCTGGATGTAGTGTGTCTCTGTATGGCTAGTGTATTTGTACAGAAGGATGTACAGTCAATGCCACTTGTAACGGACTATGCCATGTAACCCCCATTTGGGCATTATAAGTGGCTGTCCAGGGTATCTAAAGGGCTCTTTTTGTCAGACATTTTGATTGTTCTTGAGCACACATGCCTGCCCTGGTTGACTCACTTACAGCACAGACACTAACTTCCAGATGGAAAAGAAGCAAGTTCGGTTTAGTTATGTAGTTTAACATTAATATTTAGAGCTGAAAAGAAGCAGGTTTTGTATTTTATGATTTACATTTTGCACCACTCACTCCCCCCCCCCCCAAAGACGCCACTCAGCTACGCATGTCAGTTTTCTTCAGAGATGCCCAATAGCTGATTGGCTGATCATTTACAGCTGGACAGAAGTAGATTTTGATTTAGTGCAGTAGTGTAAAAAAATTTGCAGCCACTCAATCCCCAGTCATTCCTGGACAGTAGTGTTTCCACTATATCCCCATCAAAGCCACCACGTGCAGAGGATACACATGCTACCACACACTACCAGTGGCGGGTACAGTTTTTAAATTTTAATTAAATAAACACTACTCAGCCACTTTACCTTCTGGCACCCATCGTCCAGTACAGGAATTACCAAATATGGATGAGGGTACACACGCTATCATATGCTACCAATGGAGGGTACGGTTTTTAAATTTTAAATAAATAAAAACTGTACAGAACAGTGGTTGTGGAATAGGAAAAGGTTTTGGAACTAGAGAACTTTAGTGCTGCAACTCAGTTGGGTTCTGCACGGCAGCACTGTAACTTGGCGACATCTAGTGGTAGAGAATGGTAGGACACTTTTTTTTACATAGGGTTTACTGCTGACTGCCATCTGCTATAGGCAGCTGTTATAGACTGTTATAACAGGATAATTAAAAACACGTGTGAATAGTAAAATGTTTTGGAAACTGAAAAATGTCTAGTATACCCGACTGTCCACACTAAGTGGGTTCAGTATAAGTGGAGTCCACTCTACTGTGCGTCCGGAAGGGTTTGTGTGAGGGTGTGTGTGTGTGTGTAACTTCTGCCTACTGTATATGTATACTGTATACGTATGCCCCCAACCCTTCCTCTCACACACATCTTAACCCTGCAGCGAGCACCTTAAGGACCTCAAATCCTTCCTCAATCACACATTCCACTATGGTGACTCCCTTATTTTTTATCACCTCTATATCAACACTTCCGTCATCCCTCCCCCCATACCCTCCCTTAACACCAGTAGCCATGAAGTATTATCATAATTTTCCCTAGTGCAGCCTCTGTACCCCATAACACCTTCCGCAACCACTGCCACATGTACTGTTGTCAGCCCCTCTAGTCCCACATGGCATACGCACTTTGAGGTTAAAACGCACCCTCACCCCCACCCCCCCATTCAGCTGAACATACTGATTACTGCTGTTAACAAGGAGAAAGGCAAACTGATCTCTCACAACAGCTCGCATGCAAAAAAACTGCTAAAACTCCACACCCTTAGGTTAGCCTGGCTACTTTTACTGCACTCAGGAAACATTCATCCCAACCCTGGGCCCAGGGCAGCTCCCAAAATACCCACATCTGTCAAGAAATCTGGTGGACTAACAATTGGGTCCATTAATATCTGCAGCCTGTTGGCCAAATATGACTTCTTACAGACCTGGGTGGTGCAACATAAACCCAACGTTCTTGCTATCATAGAAACCTGGCTTAACCCGAAACCCCCCAACCGGGCAATCCAGCTTGAGGGATATACTTCTTACAGGCTAGACAGACTGGGTAAGCGTGGAGGTGGATGTGCTATTTGCATCAAAAATACCATTCAAAGTAGGGATCTCTCCACAACCCTCCAACTGGGGGCAGCTCCCAGCAGCTGGCTGTACAGCTGCAGCTCAGTGCACCAGGAAAATGCCTTACCTTAGTATCTGTATACATCCCCCCTTAAAACCAGTCCTTAGGTTTTAAACTTACACTAGACTACCTATCAGATCTCCAGAAGACCTCGGAGGCTCTAGTGTTGGGGGCTTCAATATCAATTGGATGTCCCCCAAGGCGGCACAGTATAAAGATGCCATCTCAGCCATTGATATGTTCCACATAGTGGATTCCCCCACATGGGCAAACCATCATATAGGCATTAACATGCTAAATAGACTGGTTAATAACCAACTGGCCGGAAAGAATACCCAGCATCACTGTACTTCCTAATACCATTACCACTCCCCGGTCATTTGCACCTGGTTCAAGAAGGCTCCTAAAACCCCTCCTATAACTATTACCTCATGTGTGCTGATAAAGGGGCAACTTGCCTCACTCAAAGCACACCTCAGCTCACAAGACTGGTCAGCCATCTACAGTGCAGTTGATGTTGATATGGCACTTGCGTGGTTTACCAACATCTTTAATACTTCCTGCACTCCCGTATTCAAAACCGGCGACCGATCCAATATCACTAACTGCCGACCAATATCGATTCTCCCACCCCTTTCACAGACCCTTGAAAGAATAGTACATGAGCAAATAGTCGACTACCTCACCAAGTACAAACTTCAGTGTCAGCAGCAGCACGGATTCCACAAGATGCATAGTATGACTACGGCCCTTGTGGAATACACTAGTTACATTCATGAGTCACTGGACCAGGAGTCCTTGGTGAAGGCCATCTACATTGACCTCACCGAGGCCTTTGATACAATTAATCATGATCTACTTCTAAGTCAGTTGGCCCACACAGGAATTTCCTCTGTATCCCTTGGCTGGTTCAGGAGCTACCTCTCCATGCGGACTCAGCAGGTCAAAATACATGGTGCTTTATCCGACCGTCAAATTGTTTCCACAGGGGTACCCCAAGGTTCTATCCTGGGCCCCTTGCTATTCAGTCTATTCCTAAATGACCTTCCCAAAGCTTGCCAACACAACATACTCTTATATGCAGATGACACTGCTGTACACATGTCACTGTTCACCTGATGTGCTCGAAAAACAGCTGCATGCTGACTTTACAGCAGTTGAGGCCTGGTTCTTTAATTCCAGGCTTCTACTGAACTACAAGAAAACTAAGGTGCTGTTGTTCACCTCCTCCCATAACTGACATAAGACTTATCCCGTCAAAATACACAATCGCAGCAACATCCTTCTGGAATCAGTCAGCAATTTCAAATACCTCGGGGTCACACTTGAATGCTCTCTTTCTTATGGGCTGCATATTGACCACGTTACCAGGGCAGCAAATGCCAGCCTCGGACAACTGTACCACCACAAACACTGCCTCACTGACAGCGCCATCAAACTGGCAGTAACCAGCGTAGTCCTGTCTGTCACAGACTACGGTCTAGTAGTCTGTAGAGCTGCCTCCGACACTGCGCTAAAGCAAATAAAAGTTGCCCTCAACAAAGCCCGTAGGCTTGTTCTTAGGGCCCACTGCTTAACTCATACATGTGCACTCTACTCTAACACCAGCTGGCTCAATCTCAGCAAAGGATCCAATTCCAGGCATGCCTGCTAGCAAAAAATGCCACCCTTGGCCTTGCACCCTCTGGTATGCAGACTCTCCTCAGCCCTTCTGTCAACCCTAGACTCAGCAGAGGTAAAAGTAAAGCTGCTTTCCAAGTCCCATTTCAGCACACAACATAAGGGCAGCGGTCATTTGGGTATAGGACCCCCCTCTGGCTAAACTCCCATAGTGCTGCCCTCAATTCCAAATCAAAGCTTGGTCCTTTCAAGTCCCAACTGTGCTTGAATCTCACCTCATGCAGCATGTGTGACTGTGATCCCACTTCATAAGGTTGTTCATGAATATGTCCAGTTCAACTTATCTGCTGCAGTTCTTTCCCCAACCCCTTCCCTAGCTCCCCAGTAATCCCTGATTCATTTCAGCCTCTGCGTCCCAAAGTCTTCTGTGCCACAACCCACTATGCCTGGGCAGTAAACTCCAAGGGCTAGTCACTCCTCTGAGCCATCTCCCCACCCACAGCGAACACTTCCTCTCTATACAGTACTGACAATACCCCCGGGTTGCTCTCCCTCCAACCTCATTATGTCCTATTCACCTGTCCTGCTCCCCCTGCCTCCCTGGTACCCCTCCCTTCCTCTGGCATCCCCTATCCCTCAGCTCCCCTACAGCCCCCCCTCAATCTCTCGGCCCCTTCCCCCCCTCCTTATCACCCAGTACTCCTGATGAGGGCAATATTTCCTAGATTTGGTACCAGCACTATGAGTCTAATTCTTGTAACTCCATATTTATTGTACTGAGTAATTATATTGTTTAACTTGTACTGTATGCCTGCCCTTTTATCCCTGTAACATTGTTATTCCTTACTTCTCTGTCATTTGAAATGCATTGTGACATTCTACTGCCTAATTACCAGTATATTGTTATTCCCCTTCTTCTCTGTCTTATGAAATGTATCTTGTGACTCTGTTGCCTAATTACCTGTAATCCTATGATGTGGAACCTTTGTAAAGGAGCAGTACTGCTCAAAGGTGTTAACCCGAGATTCAGTAAATAAAAAATTAAAAAATGTCAGTGTACATGAGCAGTACATTTGTCTGTGCATCTGTGTATACTGTGTAAGTGTGTCTGTGCATTCTGGTGTGTGTGCATTAATACATTACTGTATGTATCAGGGTGTGTGCGTAAGTCTGTTTGCATTAGCATGTCTGTGTACCTATCGCTGTGTGTATTTGTTATTGTATCTGTATTGGTGTGTGTGCATTTATTAGTGTCTGGCACTGCCCACTGTAGTGTTTTTAATGTGTCTCTCTCTCTCTCTGTGAGCATTTGAGTTTGTTAGTGTATGTATTAGTATGTTTCTGCATGTGCTTCAAATCATTAAATGTTTCACGTTTCCTTTTTGATATGTTGTCATTTAAAAATCGATCACTCCAATGATAGCCAAATCATTACTGCTAATCACAAGTCAGAAATTACAGTAAAAACAGTTTAGGGTTGTATGGGACTATAGGTCCCTTGTTTCATAAACAGGGGTCAATAAGTATTCTGTGCAAACAAGTCTAATTTGCAAGAATACACCAAACCATAGAATCACTAGAAAGATGGAATTTGCTGGCACATAAGAACTGCTTGGCCCACCCTGTCTGCCCTTTTTCCCCTGCGTACAATATCACCACAGGTCCAACTTGATCTCAGGCCTATTCGCCCCACCTTCCCTTTCCTTAAGATTCCCTTAAGCCTATACTATGCATTCTTGATCCCCACCACTGTTTTCAGCCATACCACCTCCACTGGAAGACTCTTCCAGAAGTCCACCACCCTTTCTAAGAAGAAGTATTTCCTTACATCTCTTCTGAATCTACCCCCTTCAGCTTCTTATCATGCCCTGTTGTCCTTGAGCATCTTTTTTTCTGAAATATACCTCCCTCCTGTACCTTATTTACCCCTGTGAGGTACTTAAAGGTCTTTATCATACCCCCCACTCCCTCCTCTCTTCCAGGGTGTACATGTTTAGGTCCTTAAGTCTCTCTTCATAGGGCTTCTGATACAGACCCTGCACCACTTTAGTTGCCCTTCTGTGGACTGCCTCTACTCTGCCTAGGTCCTTCCAGAGATATGGTCTCCAGAACTGGACACAGTACTCTAGATAGTATCTTATTAGCAATCTATACAGAGGTAATACCACTCCCCTCTTCCTGCTGGTGATACCCCTCCCTATGTACCCCAGTATCCCACTAGTCCTCCCAAATGCCTTGTCAAACTGCCTGGGCACCTTTGGGTTATTCAATATGAGAACTGCCAGGTCTCTTTCCTGATTGGTTGTTGTCGATACCAATCCTCCCATTTTGTACTCTAACCTTGGGTTCTGTGCCCCAAGTACAGTACTTTCCACTTTTTCACATTGAAATCCTGCTGCCGTACCACTGACCACCCCTCAAGTTTCCTCTGGTCTCTGCTCATCCTTTCCACCCACACTGGAGTGTCCACCCTACCGCAGATCTTCCCTTCCAGGTCCTTTGCAGGGTCACTTGTAAAGACATTAAAGAGGACATGTCCCTGGGCTGATCCTTGAGGAACCCCACTGGTCACCCTGCATTCTTTAGAGTGAACTCCCTTTACCACTACTCTCTGCTGACTAACCCATAACCGATTTATTTCCCAGTTTACCACCTCTGGACCCACTCCTAAGCTACCCAGCTTAGTTACTAGCCTCCTATGTGAAACAGTGTAGAAAGCCTTACTGAATTGTAGCAGTGATGTACTAGTAGATCTTGGGTTTCTTCGCTCCGAGTGGTGGATGGAACTGCCTCGCTACCAGCAGCACCAGCGGCACCCTCAGCAGGTGGGATGACGAGGGGCCACTTAAGGCTTAAATGGAGGTGGGTGGATGGAATCACCGGACAAGGAGAGGCAGGAGTTATACACAGAAGTTGGATGAAGCAAAGATATTTATTTGACAGGAGGGGAAGGAGGACATGGTCCTACAAGAACATACTAACAACAAAAACAACAGCGAGTATGGACAGCATTATGGATATCTATTTATTTATTTAGCTTTTGTTGACCGGGTAAGTGCACTAGACAAATCCTGCCTATTTTCAGGCACGACTCGGGGGAGGGGGATACAGATGAATGCCAACTAACCTTGAACCAGATTAAGCTGTTGGTGGTATTTTTTAGTGAATGAATCTAGGCAGTAATCAGTAACATACAACTATATAATGCAAACTCTAAAATGTCTAAAGCTCTATAAATTACTCTATATGCTATATAACTGCTATACCGGCTGTATGAACACTCTATCCCAACCCTGAGGTGCTAAGTGGAAAACCACCACTGAAAGTCTGTTGCTGTTAACAGAAATCCAGCTTTTCTTGCTGTCTTCATGCGCACAACTGTAGAATGGTGCAGCAATGGGGAAAAGGGGGAAATGGGGCTCCTGCTTGGTGCCATGCTACACCTGTGAAAACCTAGGAGAGGTTGGAAAGGGAATAGGAGAGATTTTTTAAACAGACCCTGGTTCTTCAGTCAACTAACTCTCTAAGGTTGCTGGAATACTTATGGCACAAAAGAACTGAACTTTGCAGAGCTCTTCCCCCAGCACAAACCATCGACCAGGGCTGTCAAGGATAAAGAACAAAAACTTGGTGTAGAATCCACTTGCAAGGATTGCCAGGGGTGATGATGTGCTGAAGCTTCTTTCATGAAGGATCCACATGAAGGACCACCAAAATCGAGTTGTGTCCCAGAAGACCACACGGTGCACACAGGATGGAACAAGCAGGAGGAATAGGATGCAGGGTGATGGTCAGAACCCCGTACTGTCCAGAAGCAGAAAAACAACAAACCGGTGGACACGAACACATTTTGGCCATGTTGGACTCAACTTTCGGCAAATGTTGGAGGTGAAGGTCGAGGCTTTTTCCAGGACGTTCCACTTCCAGTCTGACTAATCACGAGGAAAACCAGGAACCGGTGGCCACGACTCACACCAGGGAACATCAATTTTGACCAATGGTGAATGACAGGGAAAGAAGATGCTGTGAAGTTCCTCGCTGGCTGAAGACTGCTTCAGTGAAGAATCAGTGGTAGACAACCCCACTAGGGGTGTTGTGGCAGAAGATTGAGTCCATACGCTTTGCACTAAAACACTGGTAATTCCGCTTTGCACTACACCACAGTATTTACTGGGGACTGGGGGAATTGTTCATTGCAGGGGCAATTTGCCTGGAGCAGGGGCAAATTGCTGGAATCCGGAGAAATTGTTCTTTGCAGGGGTAATCTGCCTGGAACAGGGGAAAATTCACCAGAGTCTGAGGCAAATGTTCAAGGCAGGGGCAAAAAAACCACAATTCTAGCATATTACAGTCTCAGTACTTTGCAACCCACACAACATTTCAAATGCTTGAGTAATATACAGTTCATCAGCTGAGAGTCATGCATAACAGTTGTGCGCTAAGCATCCCTTGGTTGAAAACTTCACACTTCTGGGTCCCTCCTTCACTAGGATCTTGCTACCCCTGGCAACCCTCAGAATAACTACCCTTTTTCCCCACTGGGCTTTCCTTGACACTGGGACCTAACTTTGCCCCTTTAGCTGTGGGCCTTCTCTTCTGGGCCCCTTAAGTTACTAAGACCTATGCTGCCCCTTTAAATACTGTGCCCAAGTTGCCCTTTTGAATAACTTGGGCCTAACATGCCCCTTTAATTATTTAGGCCTATCAATCACTTGGGGCCACTCCTCCTCTACACCACTCCCTTTTCATAAATATTTATGTTTCCCCTATGGTCCTTTCTGCTGGACCCCTCCCTATGTGCATTACTTGCCCAGATATTATAATTTTGGCCCTAGGCCAGCCCTCTCCTGGCCATCTCCTCAGGCGCCCTTGTGGTGTGATTAATAAAATTAAAAAAAAAATTACTTTTAAATTTGTTTTAGGAGGACAGTACTCTTCTTCTGTGCTGCCGCTAACTCAGTGCCCCAGCCCGGGATGAAGAAGCTGCTCAGGAGGCGGAAGGTCTTTTCTGTCAGAGGGAGGGATGCATTAAGTGGCAACTGGCAGAGCGGTGGATGGCTGGGGGTCTTGGGAGGGCCGACAGTCTTTTTGGGATGCGACATGGCTCTTCTGATGCCACTGATGAGGGACCGCAACACTGAGGGCACAGAAAAAGAGACTGGGCAACTTTAGCACAACCCACAGCGCAGAGGACAGGTTTCTTTCTTTCTATCACCAGACTTGACTGCAAATGGAAATGGCAGAAAACCAACTAGAGACTTCTCTTCTCTTCTTCTTCGTGGGCGGAGCAGGAGCCATGGTGCCCAGACAACCACAGGAACAGCTTCACACCCAGGTAAGCCCTATTTATTCCTCCTTGGTTTCTGGAGTCCTCTCTCTCTCTCTCTCTCTCTCCACACCAGCCGACAACTGATAACTGTCTAATTTTTTAAAAAAATGGGCGCTTGGGGTTCTGATTCTGGAACGCCAAGCCCATGCTGTGCCACCACATTCTTTTTTTTTCTCAGGGCACCTAGCGCCAAACAAGGACAACAGTCCCAGTGTGAGGGTGTCCCCCCTTGTTTGAACTGATGGCTGCCTGCTCCAAAGGAGGAGGTTGGAACCGAGCAGCAGCAGCAGGGAAAATAAACTTGTTTTTCTTTACTGACTGACGATTCTCTGGGGAGGGACACTATGAAAGGGCCCCCAAAATGCACACCCTTATACCCTCAACACACCAGAGACTATTGGGGCAATCCAAAGCCCTCTATTTTCTGTGGTGTCCCCGTATTTTGGCCCTCTTTATTTGGGGCAGTACAGAATTCTATGTAGGCCATGTCCACCACTCCACCCTGATCTAATTCCTTGGTCACCCAATCAAAGAAATCCATCAGATTTTGAGACATGACCTCCGCCCCCCAAGAATCCATGCCTCCTAGGGTCTTGTAAGTTATTGGATTCAAGAGATTCCACAATCCTTTTCTTCAGCTGTGATTCCATTAACGTTCCCACCACTGATGTCAGGCTGACTGGCCTATAACTGCAAGCCTCTTCTCTACTACCACTTTTTTGAAATGGGGATACATCTGCCCTCCTCCAGTCCTCTGGAAGCATTTGTTTCTAATGAGCTGTTAAATAGGACTATCAGAGATGCAACCAATACTTCCCTGAGCTCCCTCAATACCCATGGATTTACCCATCTGGCCCCATTACTTTGTCCACTGTCAGATTAGCAAGTCCTTTCAGGGCACTCTCCTCTGAAAATGAACTAGTGCCCACTTCCCTCCCTCCAATGTTCCTGTTAATTTTTTGTGGCCCCTTCCTTTCTCCTTCCTCTGTTAACACTGAACAAAAGTATTTGTTCAGGATTTCTGCCTTTTCATGGTCGCTTTCTGCACAGTACTCCCCTTTCCCTTTTTAAATTTATAATCCCACCTCTGGTCTTCCTCCTTTTGTTTGCATACCTAAAAAATGTCTTGTTGCCCACCTTCATCACTGCCTGGGTTCTCTCTTCAATTTGCACCTTTATGCTCCTTACTACTCTAGCTGCTTCCATTTGTTTCCCTTGATACACCTCCCTATTCTCCTCCCTCTGCATCTCCTTATACCGTATGCCTTCTGAATGCTACCCTTATAGTCTCTACCTTTTCTCTGTGTAACCCCCCTGCAAATGGGGGTTCCCAAAAGACTTCCAGGAGCTTGCTTGAGTGCTCCAAGCCTGAATGGTGTTTGGCGTTTAAGCCATTTATCAGTGAGTGTTTTTAGAGCCTCTGGTACTGTCTCTTTAAGAGCTGTCTGCTTGCAGACATAATTAGTTTGTATGGGGGGACTGTGTGCTTCTCTGCTTGAGTACCACTCGAACTGCTGCCAATTCACTCCATTTTTGCAGTCACTAGGAGTACAAAGGGAACCTATCTGAAAGATGTAACTGTTTATCAGAAATCATTTAGAGTAATAATGAAAATACAGTTTGTCTAATCTGCTTTCTTTGCAGTCAGAACTGTGTTTGCCTAGTTCCCCATTCTAGTTTTGAACTGCTGAACTGGACCAATCAGTGTGGATAAGGTAGCTCTAAAATGGTGCCTTGGGCAGATCAGAACTTGGACTCATAATCTGGCCAGCCACAAGAGGATTGTATGGGCAGTGACTCTGGAGATGTAGTTTGGACTTGCGCCTTTTGGACCAACAGAGTCAGTCTATTGTGGTGACAGCCAATCCAGCCAAGAACTGGGAGGAACTCAAAGGAAGTGCCCGTTTTGTCTGCTGGAGTTTCAGTTGAGCTCTGGCAGTGAAGAGGAAAGGAGCCCTGTGCTTTTTCGGTGTGCAGTTTTAGTCGGGAACGGTGTAAGGCCCAGAGTTCGGTCTGCAGCTTGTGTAACTGCTTGTTAGGACTGAATCCATCCTGTGAAGAGAATCAAAGGATATCTGAAGAGTAGAAACCAGGCTCACCCTAGAAGACTGGAGAAATTGTTGAATTGCACTCGGTCTGTCAAGAACTGAATCTGCTGTGTGTTCTCCTGGGTATTGTGCAGTAATTGCGATCGGGATAGAGAAGCAGCCTGCCTGGTATAGTACTTTCTTTTTACCATATAAATGTGTGAGAAGGCTTGTGCAGCCCAAGTGAATCCTGCTGCCATTAAAGGACTTTTGCCTGTTACTGTTTACCATATAAATGTGTGAGAAGGCTTGTGCAGCTCAAGTGAATCCTGCTGCCATTAAAGGACTTTGCCTGTTACTGTTTACCATATAAATGTGAGGCAGCTTGTGCAGCTCAAGTGAATCCTGCTGCCATTAAAGGACTTTTGCCTGTTGCAGTTTGCCATATAAATGTGTGAGGAGTCTCGTGGAGCTCAAGAGTAGCCTGCTGACGTTGAAGGACCCTATCTTGTTTGGAGGTCGTGAGTACTAATTCAGGGTCGCTCCCTGTTGAATTGCCACATTAAATCCAAATGGAATCACTGTACTGCTGACTGTTTAAACTAATTGTTCTTTTCTCCGTGTGAAACGGCCCCTACCAGCTGCCACAGTTTGGACTAGCCACTAGGGCTTGGGTACCCAGGGACAGTAACTGGTAGGGATAAGCCTGTGCACAGAGCCATAGGTAGATGAATAAAGTGATAAGCTAATTAACCTGATTTCCCCCTGTCCTTGTAATATTCCCCCTAAATAAATCAGAGCTGCTTGTTTCAGCAAAGTTATACTGCCTGAGGTATTTGTCTATGTTAAAGTATTGTACTGTGATTGTTGCACTGTATCTTATTTTACAGGAGGTCCCAGTGCCTGAACCAGTCCTGGGGTAAGTGTATACTGTGAAGGTAATTCTGATATATTGTGTGGGCCACTAGTGGGAAGAAAGGGGTTGCAGTGTCCCAGAGGGCTGTGACCAAGTTAGTTTAACTATTGCAAACCCTGACCTCTGGGTGGAGGCACCCCATCGGATCAGGCCCTCAACCTGTTAGTGGCAAATCAGGCAGGGGTAGTAGCCCTGGGATAGCGCCATCTAGGGTTACATCTTGGAGGCTCACCGCTGGGATTGTGTGTCCTCTAGTGGCCATATTTACTGAACCACTGTTAAGAAAAAAATGGGTACCCCGACAGAAGTGGCTGTGCACCGCTGGTGGAGTGGTGTACTGGGAGGAGATTGACCCCCAAAATTGCTATGCTTATCCTGGACATCCCCTGGGTATCAATACGGACACTGTACAGGAGTACTTTCCAAGGTGGAAGGTTTACAAAACCCTGTGGTGGTGGGTCGGCATGCTAATCTGCTCACCCACACTTTCCTGGCACTAGTAGAGTTTAAGGATCCCATAGATAGTTCCAAAGTGCCACAGACCATTACCCCAGAGGGAGCCCTCACTGCCTGGAGAGTGATAACTAAGTACAGTAAAGACCCAGGAGGGGAATGAGCCCCCACCACTGTCTGAAACTTTTGAGGAGAAATTTGCTAAATGGTTGCTGGGGAAGGGAAAACTGTGGAGGACTTGAAGAAACTATTCTGCCACCTGGGGTGTTCCTCCCCAACACCCTCTCCCGCCCAGTAACCGTAATGGTGGCTGAACCAATGCAGACTCCTATTTCTGCACCTGCCATTAGTCACGACTCTTACCAAAGGTTGAGGATCTTCTCTGGCACCCTCCCCACCCCCCAAGGGGAGGATGACTTGGAGACCTGGATAGACTATGTTGCCCCCCAAGTGCTAGAATGGCAATGCTCGGAAGCCGAAAAGCAAAAGAGGGTTAGTGAGAGCCTCCGAGGCCTGTCCTGGCTACCATCTGTGCTAAACGGGCCAGTAACCCTGAAGTGACTGCACAAGCCTATCTTGAGGCCTTGGAGAATGTGTATGGGAGCCCAGATTCTGATGAGGATCTATGGAGGAGAGTAAGAAATGCACAACAGTACCAAGGGGAGTTGTCTGTGTATGTATCTCGGCTGGAAAATTGTTGCAAGAATGCCTCAGAAAGGGTAGTTTGCCAGCGATTGAACTGGACCGAACCAGGCTGGACAGGATCCTTAAGTCTGCCCCTTCTCAGAACTGCTGTTGCTTCAATTCGCCCTGGCAAATCGACTGGAATCCCCACCCTCTTATGATGAGTTAATAAGAAATTTGAGGAGTTGAGAAAAGGCGACCTCGGAGGGACCTGCACCAATAGCTGCAGCTACGACCCGAGTGACTGAGGGTGGCCCATCAAGTGAAGTTCAGGGGCAGAGGTTGGCAGTCAATGAGTGCTCTGACAAGGAAAAGATATGCCACAATGGGCGAACTGTTGAGAGAGATCCGGGAATTCAAAAACAGTCCCTTTATGAAGGCCACGCCTGCAAGTCACAGGCCCGACCTATATCCGACTGCATCTGCTGTAGGTGGGGTACCCACCCATGTATCTCCTGCTGATAACAGCTCCAAACTCAATTCCTTGACCATGGAGTGGAGAAACTGACGAGATGTCTCCAAATGCTTATCACACCACAGACAGAGATGGCACCCAGGTTTCCAGTTAGTAATACCCAGCCCTGGCTCCCAGTGTGGCGCCTCAGCCAGCTCAAACTCCAGAAAGTATGTTTTGCTATAATTGTGGAAAGATGGGCACATGAAAAGGAATGCGGTCCCCAAAGACACTGACAAAGTTGCATATAGGCTACAAGGAGAGCTTGGAGAACAAATCAGTGGTTAAAGAGGTGCGAAATGATCCCAGTGAGGGCACCAAAATGCTAACTCACGTCCTTTTGTGGCAAGGTCAGTTGCCCAGGCCCCCACTACCGCCTCTCAGACTGGTCCAGAATAATGGGTCCTCCATGGAGACCACTGTAAAGGTGAATGGAGTGTCTACAAGAGCTGTATTAGACAGTGGCTCCCAAGTGACAATTATGTTCCAGGATTGGTATCAAAGCATTGTCAGATGTACCCTTACAACCATTAGAAGGACTACATGTATGGGGTTAGGTAGAAGGCCTACCCCTATTCCGGGTATATCCAATTTGGCTGTCTTTCCCCACCTCTGTGGCTGGGTGGCCGAACAAGTAGAGACCCTAGCCTTAGTGTGTCCCCCACTGGACTGTATGATGGTGTCCCTTTGTTGATTGGAACAAATGCTCATATGTTGGAAGGATGGCACAGTTGTGTTATGAAAAACAGGGTCAAAGACTAGTAGAGCTTTAAGAGTTCGGCTTTAATTAAGAAGGCCTATGAGGCTCAGAGAGATGCTGAAAAAATAGAACCAGAGGAACCGAGTCGGAATTGTATGGAAGAAGGATCCTGAGTCTCTGATCCTGGCGCAAATGCCCAGTGTACCTTACAGGGAGAGGTCGGTATCAGAAAGGATGTTAAGAATAAAATATTAATGTTGGATGCACCAGGCGATGGAAAATTGCCAGAGGGACTGCTGGTCAAGCCTAGTATTTTGCCGCTAGAGCCCATGCTTATGCCAGAAGGGTAATGGTCAAGTTCATAATGTGTCTGAAAGAGACATTGATAAATAGAGGTTGCATCCTGGCTAATGTGCATTAGTGAGACACTGCAGTGCTACCCAGCAGCAAGAGTTAGGAAGAATGACAGAGTAAAAGCCTGACTTGTTTGATTTCAGCGACTCCCGTTGCCAGCTGAATGGAAAATGAGGATCAGTAGAAGCTTGCCCAGAGACCAGGTGTTTTCTTTAAAGGAATGGGACATAGGATGCATGCAAGGAGCTGAGCACAATATCCGGCTGCATGACGAAAGACCATTTCGTGAGAGGTCTCGGCCAGGCACCTGCTGATATAGATGATGTGAGCGGCATCTGCAAGAAGGTTAGCTGCTGGTGTAATACAAGAATCCAAAGCCCTTATGCTTCCCCATTGTGGTAGTGAGGAAAAAGAATGGGACAGTAAGGATGTCAGTGGATTATCGCACTTAAACTGGCAGACTATCCTAGATCAGTACACAATGCCCTGCATTCAAGGATCTTTGGACTGCCTAAGCAGGAGCAAGTGGTTCTCTGTGATGGATCTCCGCGTGGGTACTACCAGATCCCGATATTTAGAGGATATGAGAAGGCTGGCCTTTATCATGTGATAGCCTCTATGATTCATGAGGATGCCTCAAGGGTTTTGAATTGCCCAGCCACTTTCAACGCATTGATGGAGCGTGCAGTGGGGACATGAACTTACTAGAGTGGCCTGGTATACCTAGATGATGTTATTGTGTTTGGCAGCTCACTGGAAGACATGAGAGCAGATTATTTAAGGTATTGGACCGACTGGAGGACTTTGTGTTAAACTGTCCATTGATAAGTGTCAATTCTTTCAAACATCAGTAAAGTATGTGGGACACAAAAGTATCCACCGAGGAATGAAGACCGACCCAAGTAAGTTGAGGCCTTGACCACCTGGCCACAGCCCAAAAATCTAAAAAGAACTGCAAGATTCCTGGGATTCTGTGGTTATTATGTTTCATCAAGGACTATTCAAAGAGTGATCGCCCTTTACTTAACCTTACTCAAGGGTATCCCCAACCCACAAAAAATACCAAAGTCCAGCGTCCTCAAGACTGAAAGAGTGTATTTTTGTCCGAGTAAATGTTTGGGGCCAGCTGGACTCCTGATTGTGAGACTGCTTTTCATGAGATCATATATCAACTTACCCATGCTCCAGTGCTGGCCTATGCCAATCAAGAAAACCTTAAATCCTGCACACTGATGCTAGCTTGCAAGGTTGGGGGCTGTGTTGTACCAAACACGAGAATGGCCTGAGACCAGTGGCCTTTGCCAGTAGAAGCCTGACCCCATCCGAAAAGAACTATCCTGTACATAAGTTAGAGTTCCTAGCTTTGAAGTAGGCTATTGTTGACCAATTCCATGAGTACTTAGCATGGGGCTAAAATACTAGTAAAACGACAATAATCCTTTGACCTATGTGCAGACCTCAGCTAAGTTGGATGCCACTGGCCAGGTGGCTTTCTGCATTATCTACATATATGACTCATATGCTCTCGAATACCGGCAGGTCTGAACCACATAGATGCTGATGCTCTCTCC
Source organism: Neoceratodus forsteri (assembly GCA_016271365.2). Lineage (NCBI taxonomy): Eukaryota > Metazoa > Chordata > Ceratodontiformes > Ceratodontidae > Neoceratodus > Neoceratodus forsteri. The sequence continues at coordinate 587,195,155 of CM028133.1, read as the reverse complement.
GAGGCCTGTTCCCCAGAATTATTGGGTCCGATTGGCAGAACCTGACATCGGGCACTCTGCTGGAAGTTTGACAGGGAGGAACAAATGTCCCACAGACGCAGTGGACTGCATGGTGGATTGTAGGACCCTCTGAGAATTGCATACCTGCTGCTTATTGCCACTTTTCTGCAATAGACATTGGTGCACTGCCTCAGCTGGACAATGACAGTATTAGTGAGCTCAATCCGTGATCCCATGATCAAAGCAGCTTTAGAGCCCTCTATGCAGGAAAAGATGTGTCAAATTCGCTCCACTGATTTGAGAACTGCACTGTTATACAAAGAAGGTCTAAGTTGAAACTGATCAATAAACTGTTATACAGAGAAACAGTAGACAGAGGGGACAAGTAGACAAACAACAACTAGTGCTGCCCACTGTCTTCCGAGACTCCAGTACTGATGTCTTGCACAACCACATGGGGCACCTTGGTATGAAACAGAACACTTGACTTGGTGAGATCCAGATTCCTATTGGCCTAAGATGGGGAGGCTGATGTGGAGCAACACATTCGAACTTGTACACTGCTTACAGAGGAAAGCTTTGCCCCAGAGGGCTGCCCCTTGTTAACATCACCACCAGTGCACCCATGGAGCTGGTCTGTATTGATTTTCTGAGTTTGGAGTCAGATCAAAGAAATATCAGTGTAATGTGACGGTGGTCACTGACCATTTCACCAAGATATGCCTAAGCTTTCCCCACCAAGACCAGAAAGCATCCACTGTGGCCAAAAGTACTTGTAAAACTTTTTGTTCACTATGGGGCTCCACAAAGAATCCATTCTGATCAAGGGACAGACTTTGAGGTCGTCTGATCAAGAGATACTTTCTCTGTGGGGAGTACGAAAGTCCAGAACCACTCCTTACCACCCAGGAGACCCACAGCCTGAACGATTCAACCGCACTTACTAGATATGCTAGGCACCCTGCACCCAAAGGACAAGCTAGATGGAGCCAACAAATTAGCACCCTGGTACATGCTTATAACTGCACCAAAAGTGATGCCACTGAGTTCTCCCCTACAACCTGATGTTTGGAAAGAGAACGAAACTACCCGGTAGATGTGTGTTTTAGGGTCTCTCCTGATGGGGTTCAAGCTGACAACTATTTACAGTATGTGCAAAAGTTAAAGGCCCAGCTAACTCATACGTATCAACTGGCTCAAACCACGGCTGCCAAAAGAAATCTGCCAACAAAGAAAGGTATGAGAAAAAATGAAAGCAACAGAACTCCAGGAAGGAGATCGGGTATTGCTAAAAATCTGGGACTGCATGGCAAACACAAGATTGCTGAAAGATGCTACATCTCCTACATTGTAATGGGCAAACTAGATGATCTGCCCAGTGTACAAAGTAAGGCCTGAGAATAATTCAAAAGATGTAAAAACAATGCACAGAAATCATTTACTGCCCATTGGACAAATCTTGATTGAGTCTGAGCCCCAGCAGAAGATGCCCCCTCTGGACCAGTGACTAGAGCTGCTGCTAAGAAAAGATCAAAGAAGTCTGCACCTACAGAAGCAGAGAGTTAAAGTGTTCCCCTGCAAGATCCCAGTTGGTATGACTGTCAGTCCATATCAGAAGAAAGTAGAGTGACTTGAATACCATCACTAACACGAACTGAGTCAATTGTTCAAAAGGCAATCCCATAGTTAATACTGGAGGCAAACTGGGCCTTCTAGACTGTCTAAGCCCCCAACCGTCCCTGGACCAATGCTCCCAGAAGTGAATGCAAAGCATCAGATCAGATGAAATGGAATCAGCGCTGCATGGTTGAACTGTTTGAGCTTTCAGGAGGAAAATGATGGATTAGGGCAGACTGGTGATACACCAGAACAAGAAGAGTACTTTGAGTGCCCTGACAGTCCACTGCCAGTGTCCAAAAGCTCCATGCGAGCAAATGTTGTGGACTCAGAAACTGTAAATTCCTGGAGCTGAAAGTGCCAAGTACTAGCCTCTCTACCCCATGGAGACCCCCCTGACAAGTGAGGACAATGCTGAAAATGAGGCTCAAGTGCAGAGACTGTAACAGTTCCCCTAGAAAGACTGAGTCGAGCTGTAAAAGCCTGTGGTGCACCTCAGTTATGATCCACTTGGGAGGCCACATGGACTTACCTCTCAATGTTGTCCATAAAGAGTGTATGTCCCCAAGCTCATTGCCCAAACTGAGCATCAGTGCCAACTCCAAGTTACTTGTGTTGCCCTTTCTAAGTATGGTGCCCTTGCCCCATCCAGCCCCAAGGTAACTGATAGAAGGCCCCCCTCTTCAGGTTTCATGTACAAGAAATAATAACTTGAGTTATGGTACAATGTGTGTAATACTATGTAAGGTAGCGATACTGCAATGTTTCAAATGTGTTCTTGGTAAATGAGATACTGACTAGCGATTACATGTGAGCCTAATACAGAAATACTATATGGTTGCAGTTAAAACTTATGGGGTATTTGCTTGTAGCTGACGTCAAGCTTTCCCAAACCGAGGAAGGGTGTAACCCCCTGCAAATGGGGGTTCCAAAAAGACTTCCAGGAGCTTGCTTCGAGTGCTCCAAGCCTGAATGGTGTTTGGCGTTTAAGCCATTTATCAGTAAGAGTGTTTTGACCTCTGGTACTGTCTCTTTAAGAGCTGTCTACTTGCAGGCATAATTTAATTTAATATGGAGACTACGTGCTTCTCTGCTTGAGTACCACTCGAACTGCTGCCCAATTCACTCCATTTTGCAGTCACTAAGTGCAAAGGAACCTATCTGAAAGATGTAACTGTTGAACAGAAATCATTTGAGAGTAATAATGAAAATACAGTTTGTCTAACCTGCTTTCTTTGCAGTCAGAACTGTGTTTGCCTAATTCCCATTCTAGTTTTTGAACTGCTGAACTGGACAAGCAATGTGGGATAAGCAGCTCTAAAATGGTGCCTTGGACGAAATCAGAACTTGGACTCAAAATCTGAGCCAGCCACAAGAGGATTGTATGGGCAGTGACTCTGGGAGATGTAGGTTTGACTTGAGCCTTTTGGACCAACAGAGTCAGTCTATTGTGATGACAGCCAATCCAGCCAAGAACTAGGAGGAACTCAAAGTACCCGGTTTTGTCTGCTGGAGTTTCAGTTGAGCTCTGGCAGTGAAGAGGAAGGAGCCCTGTGCTTTTCGATTGTGCAGTTTTAGTCGGAAAGCGTGTAAGGCCCAGAGTTCTGGTCTGCAGCTTAATGTAACTGCTTGTTAGGACTGAATCCGTCCTGAAGAAGAGAATCAAAGGATATCTGAAGTAGGAAACCAAGCTCACCCCTAGAAAACTGGAGAATTGCTGAATGCACTTGGTCTGTCAGGAACTGAATCTGCTGTGTGTTCTCCTAGGTATTGTAGCAATGCACATCGGGATAGAAGCAGCCTGCCTAGTATAGTACTTTCTTTTTACCATATAAATGTGGCAGAAAGGCTTGTGCAGCCCAAGTGAATCCTACTGCCATTAAAGGACTTTTGCCTATTACTGTTTACCATATAAATGTGTAGAAAGCTTGCAAAGCTCAAGTGAAATCCTACTGCCATTAAGGACTTTTGCCTGTTACTGTTTTACCATATAAATCGTGAGGCAGCTCATGCAGCTCAAGTGAATCCTGCTGCCATTAAAGGACTTTTTGCCTGTTGCAGTTTGCCATATAAATATGTGAGAAATCGTGGAGCTCAAGTGTATCCCTGCTGGCCGTTGAAGGACCCTATCTTGTTTGGAGGTCGTGAGTACTAATTCAGGATCGCTCCCTGTTGAATTGCCACATTAAATCAAATGGAATCACTGTACTGCTGACTGTTTAAACTAATTTTCTTTTCTCCGTTGAAAGGGCCCCTACCAGCTACCCGCAGTTGGACTAGCCACTAGGCTTGGGTACCCAAGGACAGTAACTGGTAAAAGTTAGGCTAATACACAAACCACATAAATATTAGATGAACAAAGTAATAAGCTAATTAACCTGATTTCCCCCTGTCCTTATATTCCCCCTAAATAAATCAGGCTGCTTGTTTCAGCAAGTTATACTGCCTGAGTATTGTCTATATTAAAGTATTATACTGTAATTGTTACTATATCTTATTTACAACAGAAGTCCCAGTACCTGAACCAGTCCTGGGGTAAGTATATACTGTGAAGGTAATTCTGATATTGTGTAGGCACTAGTAGGAAGAAAGAAGTTGCAGTGTCCAAGGCTGTAACAAATTAATTTAACTATTACAAACCCTGACACCTAGGTAGAAGCACCCCATCAGATCAAGCCCCTCAACCTATTAGTAGCAAATCAGGCAGGAGTAGCAACCCCTGGGATAGCGCCACTGGGTTACAGCAATACATAACTACCTGTAATTCCCTAATTAATCACTTTTGTCCAGTTTCCTTGAAGGCCTGCACAGTGTTCATATCTACTGTCTCCACTGGTAGGATGTTACATAGGTTCACCACCCTCTGTGAACAGAAGTGCCCCCTAATGTTACCTCTAACAGCTCACAGCTCCAGGCTATGTCCCCACATCCTGGTGGAGCACACCACTTTGATCTTGTCAACAGCCTTGAGTATGTAGAAGACTGAGATCATGTCCCTCTCAGACTCTTTACTCCAGGGTAAACATGATAAGGGACTTCATCCTTTCCTCATATCTTTTCAGTCTTACCTCAGTAGTGGGCAAGATTATGGAGGCACTCCTTAAGGAAAGGATAGTGCAACACCTGGAATCCATAGGGGCACAGGATCCAAGACAGCATGGGTTTACAAAAGGAAGGTCCTGTCAAACTAATCTCATAGATTTCTTTGACTGGGTAACCAGAGTGGTGGACCAAGGGGGAGCAGTTGATGTCGCCTACCTTGACTTCAGCAAAGCTTTTGACACTGTTCCACATAGAAGATTGATAAATAAGCTGGGTAGGCTCGGGTGGTCAGAAGTTGGTCAACTGGGTGGCAAACTGGATGACGGTATAAACAGAGAGTGGTGGTAAATGGTATACAGTCAGAAGAGATGCAAGTCACAAGTGGGTAGCTCAGGGATCAGTCCCGGCCAGTCCTCTTCAACATCTTCATTAGTGACCTTGCAGATGGACTAGAGGGTAAGGCTTGTCTGTTTGCAGATGACACCAAGATCTGCAACAGGTAGATGATCCAGATGGGGTGGACAGAATGAGAAGAGATCTGGATAAACTAGCAGAATGGTCAGAAGAGTGGCAACTGGGATTTAATGCAAAGAAGTGCAAAATCATGCACATAGAGAAGAGAACCCTGAAGCCACCTATAGGCTGGAGGGGAGTTGCTAGCAGTCACAAAGGAAGAAAGAGACTTGGGCATCATCATCACTGATGACCTAAAATCATCCAAGCAGACCTCTAAAGCAGTAGGTAAGGCTAGGGGGTGTTAGGTGTATTAGTAGGGTATCACAAGTCGTAAGAGGGAGGTAATAATCCTCTGTACCAAGACACTGGTTAGGCCCCATCTGGAGTATCAGTGCAGTATTGGAGGCCACACCTTCACAAGGACATTAACCAAATTGAGGCAGTCCAGAGAAGGGCAACAAAATGGTGCAGGGACTGCATCAGAAGACATATGAGGACAGATTAACGGAGCTCAATATGTATACCCTTGAGTAAAGAAGGGAGAGGTGATATGATCGAGGCATTCAAACACCTTAAGGGCATAAACAAGGTGAAAGAGTCTAACATGTTTAAATATAAGAAAAATAGCAGGACAAGAGGACACAGCATGAGATTAGAGGAGGCCGATTAAGGGGAATGTGAGGAAATTCTTTTTCACAGAAAGGGTGGTGGATGCATGGAATGGCTTACCACAAGAAGTGGTGGCTATGAATACAGTGCAGGGCTTCAAACAGGCATGGGATAGGCATAAGGGAGCAATACAAATGACTATGAATGGATAGGCCACTGACAGAGCAAAGGCCGATGGCACATTTATAAGGTAGAAAAAGAAATGGGCAGACTGGATGGGCCTTGCGGTCCTTATCTGCCGTCAACTTCTATGTTTCTATGTTTTTCTCCTCTATACCTCTGATTATTTTGGTGATGTTGCACTGCATCCTTGCAACTGCGTCAATGTCTTTGTTGTACTGAGGAGCTCAGAACTTCACACAGTATTCTAGGTGGGGTCCAACTAGGACCTTGTAAACAGCAGGACTATTTCCCCTTTTTCTGTGGTCACCCCCCATTTGATGCACCCTAGCATTCTGCCAGCCCTCTTGTCAGCAACCACCCACTGTTTGGCATGCTTCAACCCTTGTGTTTTATGTCATTAGAATCTTGCCTTTGGCTGCATTGAATCTGCAACTCCCGGAGTTAAACCATTCACCAAAATTGTTCAGGTCCTTCTAAAGTTTGTCCCCATCTTCACGGGAGTGTACCAGCCTTGCTAACTTATTGTTGTCAGCAGATGTAGGCAGAAATTAGAGACCCCGGCTTCCAGATCATTGATGAAAATGTTTTTAACAGTAGTGGCCACAGCACTGATCCTTGAGGGATGCTGTTAAGAACCTCCTTCACTCAGAGTAGTGTTCACCCACTACAACCCTTTGTTTCCTGCAGTTATTAGTTTACCTTGCATATGTTTCGTGTATACCAGACTGGTGCACTTTGCCCAGAAAATGTCATGTGCCACAGTGTCAAAAGCCTTGCTGAAGTCCAGGTAGACTGTAGCTACTGCTGTGTCCAGCATCATGTTGTGTTCTGCCATTTCACACATCACGTGTTATTACAGCAATTAGCGACTGTCTGTGATGTGACAACCATTTTGTGCTGCAAAGATACTTAGATGCTTGTCTCAGATCCCACTAATAGGTGGCCCTAGCAGTGGATTCAGATTTTCAAAGGGGTGTGTCACTATTAATGTCTCCAAAGTCGCCCTGGATCTCGGTGGTCATCACAGAAAACCACCCATCAAAAACACGTTGTCCCTTTTTGCAGCGACAGTACTTCTTGGGTACTTAGGAACACTCTGGGAAGCATGTGGATCTTGGCAGTCATCACATAAAACCACCCCATACAAGACTCAAGGCATACATGCTTGCTACGAGCCAATGTCAATGCCATGGTACCTGACATCCTCCCCTCTCACCCATCACGTCCATCCAAGTACATGCCTCGCCCTACCAAAAGCTGGGCGCCCCATTTAACAAATGCGCGATGTTGTTAACCTCAACCTATGTGTGATGCTCTGGTTCGTTTTTCCTTTCAATGACCAAAATGTTGCCAAATCTGTAACCTGTTATATAATATATTATTGCTATGAGGTGAATCAATCTGTGATGACCTATTTATTGTACTACCGCAGTATATCCTATTCTCCTTGTAATTCCCGGGTCGCCCACGAAAAAGGGACCTCCGTGGCTCAGTGGGCCTTCCCAGTCCCCAAAATTTAATACATAAATAAATATATCTATAATTTAAGGTTAATATATGCAGAAATGGCAACGTTATGAGCAATTTTGTGTGATGTCTACCAAGCAAGGCCAGGCTCTCAAGAGTAGAAAACTCACCCTGAATCTTGGCAGTCATCACATGAAACCACCCCCTAAAACCATGTTTTATTTTTAATTTTTGTTGCAAAATGTGCTTCTTTTTGTATTTAGGGGCCCCTAGTTAATGTGTACAGTACATTATCTGGAAATTCAAGCTAACATGCAGAAATGCCAACATTATGAGCAATTTTGTATGATGTCTGCCAAGCAACACCAGGCTCTCAGAGCAGAAAACATGCCCTGGATCTTGGCAATTATCACATAAAACCACCCCCAAAAAACACTTTTTCCTTTTTGTACAAACATGTGCTTTTTGGAGTTTTAATAGGACTCCTTGGGAAATGTATGTGGAATTTCAGGTTAATATAATCAGAAATGCAAAAGTTATAAGCAATTTTGTTTCATGTCTACCAAGCAAAGTCAGGCTCTCAGAGCAGAAAACTTGCCCTGAATCTTGGCAGCCATCACTTAAAACCACCCCCTGAAAACCACCTTTCCCTTTCGGTACCAACATGTGCTTCTTGGATATTACAGGAGATCTTATGGAACATGTTTCTGAAATTTCAGATTAAAGTAACCAGAAATGCCAAAGCTATTACTGCTTCTGTCTGATGTTTGTGTTGCACATGCAGGCCCAGATGAGAGACACTAGGCTGTACTTTGTCAAACAAACAACACACAGACGCTGCCCTTGAAAATATTTTACTGAGAAAACCACAGGATACAGAATAATAATACACAGACACTAGTGGTACATTTTAATATTGTTTTTATTTACAGTACTGTACATCATTTAGTTTTTCTTATAGTTTACTTTAAATACTGCACTTTACTTTTTACTGTCCAGTGGCTAGCCCAATCTGGTGCGCAGGATCCAGTACTGCCATCCATTATTGCCAGTCTGAAAGACAGGAGGTGAAGCTATGTTTTTATTACTGGGCATAGAGAGTACCATCCCATCATTCCCATAATGTATTACTATTGTCAGTACTCACTTGGTGTCCTGCCACCTGGTGCTCCCTATCATGGGGTCCACATGTGGTCCCCATCTTGGGTTAGCACTGATGACAATGGTGTGCCATCTGCCAGCACTGACCAGTGTGGACCTCCTCCTCCTCCTCCTCCTACTGGCCTTGCTCCTCTCAGGACCTTGTTGAATGATATAGTCAACCCCCTCTGCATCTTGTAATGATTCAAGATTGAACATTGCTTGTTTATTCTCTGCATTGCATTGCCTAGTCACATCATGTTACATGTATTACAAACACAGTACCGTACCGAAAGTATGTTGTAGTACAATTAAATGTGTATGTACTCACTCAGTTGAAAGTCAGAACCCACTCACACTGCATGAGTACAGTGAACATCCACCCCCATGGGCCAAGGAATGCTGCTGTAATGTGGTTTGGAGGTGTCTGTAGTCCTGATTCAGCCATCTTTAAAACACCTGTACTGTGCAGTGTGTTTTATGGTTCTCATTCCTAGGATTTCTCTTTCCTGGGGGGATTAGTGGGTGTTCACTACAGTACTGTTAATATTAATAGCTTCAATGTTCACCCATTTTTATGTTGTCTTGCGCACGCACAAGCAACATATTGAGGTAGCTTGGAATAGCAGGTTTTCAATGTGCAGTCGTGTTGTGGCCAGTGGTGCCAATACTTTTTCGGGCTGTCTGTGACAGCAGTACAAAAGTGTGCCACCAACTTGAAATGATTTAGCCGCTGCAATGAGGAAACTCCCACTCATTGCAGGGTGTGCCTCGCCTGGTGTAACATTTCAAGAAAAGAACGTGGGGGGTGTCGCCATCCGCCTCACAGTCCCAATCAAGCTGACAGCAGGGGTGCCCAATCTCCATCAGCATAATGGCACCCTTCTCATTTCATTTGTGTGCCGAGGGGGAGCCCAATCCTTCTCAACATCATGCACCCCCCAGACACATTTCTGTGCTGACAGGGGGCCCAGTCCCCATCAGCTCCGGTCCCCCTTCCCCAAAATACAGGTGGCACACTGGGAGCCCACCCCAGTGTGCCAAAACATACCTGCAAAATAAGAAAACTGACCCGACGTGTTCAGTGCCCCCCCAACATGCACCCACCCTCTACATACCCCACCTCCCCACACACCCTCATCCCATACTTACCTCTGGAGTCCAGCGTGACGCTCTTCAGTGGACTGGGATCACTTCTGCACTCTTCAAAGCTGAGACCAAACTGAAGAAATGTTGGTAAGCTGCATAATTGCATAAATGGGTTGTTTTCAACTTTGGTGCATATCTCAGCCATTTTTGTGAATTTTGGCACCAGGTTTTCAACATGGGGTTCTGGGGACCCCACCTCATGATTTCAGTCACTGTCTTCTCATTATTTGATCCCAAAAGGTGATTTCTTAGTCACTGCACGGAATCACCTTTCAGGACCAATTAATGAAATGAGTGTCACTGTTCATGAGGTGGGCTCCCAAAAAGCCTATGTTGCAAATTTGGTGAAAAAAATTCCAAAAAATTACTGTTATGAGCATGCGTTGCACAGTTTCCATGTACACTTGTAACTTCCAGAATGTTTAATATTTATACTCCAGATTTTCAACATTGCCATTTTTTCACACCTCCATATAAACAGTACAGTTGTCATTTTTCACATCCTGCCCGAAATGTGTTTTCGTACATCTGGCACACAATGGCACAGTCGCTGTAGGAAAACAATATTTGGGACAGAGTAAGAAAATCACAGTGTCACTGTTCATGAGCAGAGGTCCTAAAATGCCTATGTTGAAAATTTAGTGACAAAATTCCACAAACTGACTATGTTCCAAGCGTGCATTGCACAGTTTCCACATACAGTTGTAACTTTGTGAATTTTTTATATTTTCACTTCAGATTTTCAACATTGCCATTTTTGCACATCTTCTTATGAACAGTACAGCTGTCATTTTTCACATCCTGCCCAAAATGTAGTTTTGCACATCTGGCACACAATGACGCAGTCACAGCGGTATATCAACGTTTGGAACAGATTAAGAAAATTATAGTGCCACTGTTCATGAGAAGAGGTCTCAAAATGCCTATGTTAAAAATTTGGTGAAAGAATTAAAAAAAAATGACTATGTTATGAGCGTGCGTTGTGCATTTTTCACGTACGCTCGTAACTTCAAGAATTTTTAATATTTACACTCCAGATTTTCAAAATTGCCATCTCTTCACACCTCCTTATGAACGGTGCAGCTGTCATTTTTAACATCCTGCCCAAACTGTGTTTTCACACGTGGTGCAGAATGGTACGGTCACTGTGGGAAATCAACATTCCGGACAGATTAACAAAATCACAGCACCACTGTTCATGAACAGAGGTCCCAAATGATTTCATGAGGTGGGATCACAAAAAGGCCATGTTGAAAATTTGGAGTGCAAATACCAACAAACACCCAGGGCATTAGGGTTTCTAACTGTAATGTCCCACCCTGTACAGACTAATAGGCATCAGGGGAGTGCCTTTGGATTATCAGCGGTAATGCTCACGCCATTGCACCCCTTCCCTGCAGCCACTGACAGGCATCAAGGTGTGCCTTGGACTCTTCGGCCCCAAAGTTCACCCCATTCTCCTATACTGCACCCATCTCAACATACTTTCTTATGGAATGGGGTGAGTGTAAGGCCCGATGACCCCAAGGCACAAAGCGACACTTATCAGAGTCTGCAGAGTAGGGTGAGGTGAAATGGCACGTGCATTATGGCCGATGACCCAAAGGCACACCTCAATGCCTGTCCCTCTCTACAGGGTGGGGTAGGGTTGACGTTGGTTCCATACTTCACTGCCATTCCTATTATGCATCTCTCTAACTCCTGCACTATCAATGCCAATGGCAGCAAGAACATTTGTCATTGACAAATGCTTATTGGTTTAGGGATACTGTGTGCACATAATTAGTGTTTTACTGTACTGTTTATACCAGTTTTGTGACTAAGTGTACAGGTATATCACCTAGGCATAATTTGAACCACCCCCTGCCAGTGACTGTCCACACTGTACTGTACATTACTTTGGGTCAGACCTCAAAGTTTCATGTAAGGAATTTTATGCAAACAAAACTTGTCACAACACAGTATTGAGTTTGACACTCAGCATTTTCTCTCTGCCCCTGTTGAAATCAGACCTTAAACTTGACTTAAGTATTTAAGCATTGTGTCCTAGCTGGGAGCTCCCATCCCCCATTTATTTGTTTTACAGATCTGTAGGCTGGTCATTAAAGTCTGAATAAGGTAATAACTACTTCATGCTAACCTTATTGTGTTGTCATAGTGACCAGGTGACAACCTGTTTGTGGGTGGTTGAAAGCTCCAAAAAGTCCAACTGCAGTTATCTAAACAGTGATGGAAATTTCTAGTTTGAGGTCTTCACAGCTTTATGACGTATGTGTCTGTTTGTTTTATGCAACACAATACATCGTGGCCAGGCACTAAGGAGTGAAAAACCTGCCAGTGGTGTAATTCCTTTGCAAACCATGGCCTTGGATGTGTCCTCCTTCCTCCAGGCACACTTAATGAAATGTAGCCACACTGCTATGTTTCATGATGGGGGGTTTATAAAGTACATGCATGCTTGTTTTGTCACATACAGTTTGTTCAGGCAGTGTCATCTCTCAATATCCAGGCACTCAGGACAGAAACACCCACCAGTGGCAGAATTCTCTGGGAAACCATGGCCTTGGATGTTACCCCCTTCCTCGTGTGAGCACTTAATGAAATATTGCCACACTGCTATGTTTCATGATAGAGCTTTATAAAGCACAGGAGTGCCTTTTTTTTATTGCATAGAGTTTGGTAGGCATTTCTCAGCATCCAGGAACTCAGGAGAAAAAATCCCAAAGTGGTGGATTTCTTTGGAAACCATGGCCTTGGATGGTCCCCCCTTCCTTCAGGGAACACGCAATGAAATGTGGCCACCACCCCTTTTCGGACATTTATTTCATGTACGTGTACTGTAGCTTGCTGCTTATGCTTACTAGCACAGTGTATGATGTGTGTGTGTGTGTGTGTGTGTGTGTGTGTGTGTGTGTGTAAAAGTTTAGAACAAAAACCAGATTAAAAACTATACTTACATTTACTGTAAATTGTTCCACCAACAGTGGGTGCCACTAGGGAAAGCTGTCTAGCTTAGTGTAACTGTCAAATGTTTTTTTCCACTATATGCTTCGATGCTTCCCTCCACTATTCACAGTTTTGTGTATTTTAGTTTATTTTGGGTTTTTTTATTCCAAAAAAAGTGACTTCATCTGCTCTGCATGGTTAAACAAGCACAGACAAAAAACGTCCTTCTTGAAGTTGACATTGTACAAATTGTAACAATTAAGTGGAACTGCCAACTTGCTTTCGTCTGCAATCACACAAGAGAAACAAACTATGGACAGAGCCAGTATGGCTGCAAAATGATGGTATTGATGGTAGTAAAAGGTGTGTATGAGAATAGTAGTGGATGAATGAAGGAGGAATAAATTAAGGATTGTTGTGGGGGTGTGCACTGGGGGGGGGGTCCCAGTGTTGTTGTCCATACATTCCTCTTTTTCCTACCATTCTCATGATTCAGCCAATTCTACTACCTGTATCTTTCACTTGGCCTGGTTCTCATAATAATGTGCACCATACAGCAGATTTTAGTTAGCCAGCTAGCACAGTGGTAGAGCTATCCCTTGCTGTCCAGATCATCTGGGTTCACGCCCCAAGTCCAGACCATCTTGTGCTGACTAGTGAGTTAGGGTTCAGGCATCTATCTAGATCCCTCCAGCCTCAGGGAGGGAGGGCACCTCCTTCCACTGCACAACTTCCCCTTGGTGGCCCAGGTGGAGGGTGTGTCATGTGAGAAACAACAAGTAGTCCTCAGGAGTGGCGTTACATTAGCATGCACCTGCTTGGTTGGCAAGTGATGTGAAGGCATCATGTGCCCGTAGTGGGGCTGGCAGGGGAATTCTGGAGATAGGGCAGGGCTCATGTGCCCTTCTGACAGCCCTATAGGTGCTCTGCTGGATTTTTCTCAGGGTCATGCCCTGGGGAAGGGTAACAGATGGCTTAGTGGGGAAAAATACCCCTGTGGTACCAGGTAGATGAAGCCAACTTGCCTCAAAAGCCACAGTAGGGTTCTTCAGGCTTCTCCCATGCCTCACTGTCTCCTCCTCCTTGGCCTCAATCATCGAGTGAAGTACCCTGCTCCTGGCCTGGGGAATGGAGGGGACCCGCCCACAGGAGACAAGCTGTGGATTATGGTTGAGGTGTCCAGGGAGGTTTTCGAGCAGAGGCTGGTGGCAGACTAGACATCGGAGGACTCCTTTGGCAGGCAAATTGGCCTGGCTGAGTAGAAAGAGGACATGGCAGCTGGCAAAGAGAAAAATGTCTGCAAAAAAAAAAAAAAAAACTACAGCAAACTTACCTGTGTAAGAGAGGTGACTATTTCTTAGAAACTGTGATCATATGATAATGTTGAACTGTGAAACAAAATCAGAAATTCATCAGAAAGGATTAATTGTTCTTACAAAAATATACTTACAGCATTTAATAAAAATGAAATGTAAATGAAATGTAACAATACTTTAATAAGATGCTCCTTGAGATTCCTTTCGACCTGTAAAGTATAATACAGAAGTTAGTCAGACACCTTGTTTCCATAATATTGGCACTCCCTGAATGATATTTGAAAAGCACCAAACCAAGACTACTACAAGATAAATGCCACCTCTTCCCATAGCCTCATGATGGCCAGTACAACGGGTCCGAAGGCAGTGTATCTGCAGTGGCGAGGGGGAGGTGCCAATAAAATTTATACAAGCATACAAGTTCAATACGCTCTTTTTCCAACCTGAGTGCCAGACTTATTCACCTGGCCCTGGGTCCAAACTTCAGGTGCATTAGTCATAGCACCACCAACCCAGTCCCAACTACTCTCCATCCACCACAAGCACCAGGAAAAATGTGATCTATAATGAAGACAGTCAAGTGGTTCAGAATATCTGTTCTGTTCCTTGCCCATTTCAGGAAGACCCATTCATGAATGAATGGTGAAATGGTGAGTAGTATGCTTCTAGTAAAAGTCCCGACAATCAGTTTTCACCAGAACTAAATAGGTCACCAATCATGCATATGTCAGTGCAATGAATGAAATGGACAATGAAAAGAGAATAACTGTTTTTTTTTTTGTTTGTTTTGTTTTGTGGGGGGGGGGGTTGTTTAGTTTTTTTAGCTGGTGAGGGAGTAGGGGGTGGAGGATGACTGTGTTATGGGTATGGCTAGACCAGGAACTATGACGTGAGTGGAGGAAAGTGGGAGGGATGCTGTCCAGTGAAATCAGGGTGGTGGAAAGTATGATTCGCTTATTATGCTACTGACAACACCACACTCATGTTTGTGTCACTCACACATATCCAAGGTGCTCACCAGAATGCAGTCCATCTGTACAAGAGCTACAGTGTATTGCCGTATTTCTATGTACACCACCCCATGTGATGCTTTGCACCTGCTTCTGGTTATCTGTATGATATTTATATTATAAATAAATGGTCTGTGTATGAAATGTCAGTATGTGAGAGATATAGCCTTTAACTTTCAAGATCAGTAGCTGAAACCACAGGATGTCATTAAACTGACCAGAAGAACCATTTTATTAAGATAACCTTCTAGAAGGGCATTTTATTACCTTTTATGACCTGCCCATGCTTTTGAAGTTGAAACTAAATGTGAGTTTTATGACGTTGCAGGAGGAAGGGTAATTGGGCTGGTTCCTCTCATTTTAGCACATAGCCAGAAGTGTGTGAAGAGTCGAAAAACCCTCAGATTGCACTAGCACCAGGAAATCAGCAAAGGGACTGCAAAGAGAAATGTTTGATTAAAGACTGTCATATTTGGGAAATGGCTAGTTACAGATTTTTCAAAGCAATGACTCACATCCTTGGGGATAACTATGCCAGAAATTGATTCTAAGGGAGGAGCTAGCTGACTCATCAAAAGGGGGTGGAGAGAGGGATCTTGAAAATGAATGCTGTATCTGTGATATGTGACACATGATTTTTGGGCTCTGAGACAGAAGTTCTCCAACTTAAATAGCACTTACAAGGTAATACATAGAAGAAATTAAGTCTTTGTAGTAGGAGTATTTTGTTCTGTAACTTCCTTCTTGTTTTACATGATTGTAAGATGTATGATATATTGTTGTGTGTTTAATTTTACCTGTTTTTATCATATTTAGTAAACAACCTTTTCTTTGAAATACTGCCTGGGTGTCTTCTCAGTTTCTTTTTGCATGTGAGGTGCCTGTATTTAAGTCTGACAGCTATTGAAAGGCTTGATCGTGTTACTGAGCTTGCATAACAAAGTAAGAAATACCTAGGTCTCTTATAGACAGGGGTCGAAATAACCACTTGTCTGCCTGTCCCAGACACCCAGTTTTCTCCAGAGACAGCTGGTCTCACTTTTGTGCCTGTCTTTGGGACAGGCAGCAAGTGAAAAAGCATTCGCAGTCACTAGGAACCATGAGATGTTGCCATTTGCAAGGCTGGGCTGTTGACATCTCAACATCCCATTGTCACATGTTGATAGATGTCCATTCAACTCAACATCCAAGTTTAGGCTCTACTGTGTGGTCGGCAGTTTTGTCAAGTAGCACAAATGAACACAGTGCTGCAGTAGGACTAGACTATTCATGTGTTCCATGTCATCATACATATGCAGTCCTTTTGCTTTCTGCATAGCATACTTCATTTTTCTGTGTGCTGCACTTGTAGTACTAGCCCAGAACTAGCTTTTATTCACAGGCAGCAGAGTTTTTAGGAAGGACATCAAACCCCCTTTTCAGGGCTGTCTACTAACTAAAGGGAGCCTGGGTTAGGGTAATTAAAAGCCTTTCTAAGGGCTAGAAAACCGTATTTGAAAACCCTTTTCAGGGTAGAGCATCACAGCAGAAAGGTAGGAGACTTGGTGTTTAGAGAACAGGAGAAGAACATAAAGAGCACTTAAATCACCCTGTCAGGGCAGGAAGGCCTCCACAGAAATGATATGTAGAGGCTGGTTAAAAGCCCTTTTCTGGGTTACTAAGTAGGAAGAGACATTTAGTGTCAGTGTTATATACAGGAGCAGATGAAGCTGATCCATTTGTCTGGCAGAACCAAAGGGAGTTAAGTAAAGCCTCTTGGCCCTTGTCAGGGCCATGAACTGGGGGCTCACTTGTTAAGTCCTTTTCAGAGCACGTAGCAGCCAGTGTGTATTATTTAGTAATCATTTTTAGGGCACCTTACAATGAGCACCATTAATAATTAAGCCCTTTTTAGGGCACTGTACCAGGCAGGGAGAACACTAGTTACTATTAGCTTGTATTTGGAAACATAAATGTAAACTTAGTAAACAAAATTCAACAGGACAGGTGCAAATTCTGTGGGACACACAAAATGAATATTGCACCTGTCCCTTAGACAGCCATCCACCAAAAATTATTTCTAGCCCTGCTTATAGAGTTAAAAAGGATTCATTTTGGATACCTGGTTATGTGCCCTTAAGCGAAAGATATATTTCATTCCCCTGAAGAGAATATTATCTGAGCCTGTACATTTGGGTATGCTAGCATAAGGTTCACAGTTTGAATCCCTCCAGAACTTGAGGAGAAAGGTGATTCAGACCCAAAGCTGACAGGAGGGTTACCCTGTCTGTTACCTGTTCACACTATTACACTCTGAGGTTGGCACTGTGGAGCAGAGGGCCTGACCTGCGGAATGGGTTTGTGATAGATTTGGTTGGCAGCGATGCAATTTAAGTATTTGGTAATACAAGCTTTAACAGTTCTGTGTGTCAGCTTAATACTGTATAGTTCACTTGCAAAATAAGGCAGTGATTTAAAAAAAAAGAAACAGAACTATATCCTTGTGCTTACAGTCACAGTTCCTACCCGTTTTATTTTTTTTCCAAGTGCAAGTTATAGTAGCCATAGTTAGGGAAGAAGATGGCTTACAACTACAGCGAGCACATGGCAGACTACCTGAGGCTGTTGTGCAAGGAGAGAGGAGTCCTGCACGAGGGGAGAGCCAACAAGCAGAACCTTGTGGCGGCTATGATGGCTGCAGATGCCCAGAGCCTCAAGTCATAGTCTGTGACTGAAAAGGACCAAATCTTGAGCATGGAGGGGCCATAGTCCAGCGCAGTGTCCAGATCCAGTAAGGAGAACAGCAGGTCCAGTGCAGGCTGAGGGCCACAGCAGCAGCAGAAGGTCACCAGCATTTTGGAGCCAGAAGCCATCAAGTTGCAGATGAAATTGTGGAGGATGGAACTTGAGTTCAAACAGAGGAAGAGGAAATTCGAGAGAGAGAAGAAGCGAGAGCAGCGAGAGGCAGAGGAGAAGAGGGAGTGAGAACAGCAAGAAGCAGAGTGAAAGCAGCGAGCCACAGAGGAGAAGAAGGAGCAAGAACAGCGAGAAGCTGACCATGAAGAGCATGAGCACCAGAGGCAACATGAACTGGAGAAGCTATGACTCCAAACCCCAGTACCAGAGCAGGTAAGTGGCATGGGTTTAACTGGAATTACTGGACTGGGTTACAAACTAAATTCTAAACTGATAGCCGAATTTAAAGAGGTGGAAGATATGGATGCCTTTTTAAATTCTTTTGAAAAAGGTTGCATTCAGGCAAATATTCCCAGATGGTCCTGGAGCTTACAGCTATCCCTGCCACTTACTGGGAAAGCTCAAGATCCATTGGGTCAAATGGACAATGAGGACAGTAATGATTGCAGTAAACTGAAAACTGCACTTTTAAAAAGTGTGGTTTAACTGCAGAGGCATACAGAGCTAAATTGTGTAAGCTCAGGAGAAGTCCTGACATGAACTACGAGAAGCTAGCCATGAAACAACGTCAGTTTTTAAAACATTGGTGGGAAGGAACTGAAGCAGACTCTGTTAATAAAATTGAAAATGCTGTACTGTTAGAGCAGTTTTTTGGGGCATTCTCAGCACAGCTGAAAATCTGGCTGGAGGACCGAGATCCAAAATCACTACAAGAGGCTGCTGAACTCTCTGGCCACTATGCCAGGAGCAGACCTGCTCTGACAGCAAATGAGGCAGGAGTGGCAGCACAGAAAGGGAAAAGCGCACCTTCAGGGAAGCTAAAACCCTTATTGCCTCCTCCGAAACCAGTTAGCCCCAGTTTTCAATGGAAAGATTTACCTGAGAAAAGAAACGAATGTTGGGTTAACAAAGAAGGGGACACATGTACCCAGTCACTGTGAATGGTGTACAGACACAAGGTTTAAGAGACATAGGGAAATCCCTGACTTTGGTAAAAGGGGATCTGATAGAGCCTGGTCAGCTTACACACAATCAATTTGTAACTGTACATGGGTTCACTGGGGAGGAGAAAACATTGCCACTTGCTAGTGTTCTCCTAGACTGCGGTGAGACAGGGGGAACTGTGCAACAGTTTGCTGTAGCAGAAACTTTAGTGGTTAATGTAATTCTCAGCAACAATCTCAAATGGAATGGTGTGTGCAGTTACCTGTAGCCAAACGGCAAAGGAAAATTGTGGTGCCCCGGACCCCATAGAAGCCCCTGTGGAAACCACTGGGAGGCTGGTTCCCCAGCCTGTGTCTCCTGATATGGGGACTAATGAAAGGGAGGTAGAAATTCCCCCAGTAGCAGTTAACCAAACAGCTATGGAGGGTTATTTTGAAGAAGGAGGGGTGACTCATTGTCAGAGGGTAAGGGATGACACTGATCCTGAGTGCCCTGATGCTAGAGCTAGGGACTCTAGTTTAGACACCGAAGGGGACCTGTCCCATGCCTTGGGAACGTGTAAGGAGTTTGCAGATGCTCAGAAAAGTGACCCTAGTCTAGAGAAGCTGAGGGCTTAGGCAGACTGACGGAGCACAGGGAGGTGACAGGAAATATAAGGTTTATTGGGAAAATGGAATGATGTATACACAGGATGCTAAGACAGAGGGAGGGGTGATAGGCAGACAGCTTGTCGTTCCTGAGGGGTGCTGTGAGCAGTTGCTCAAGACTGCACACAATATTCCTTTGTCTGGTCATCTGGGAATCATGCACACTATGCAGCGATTGGCCCAGAATTCCTGTTGTCCCAAATTCACCCATCAGGTGAAGGAGTATTGCAGGTCTTGTCACCGGTGCCAAGAAATAGGGAAGGCATGTAAGAAAACTCAAGCTGCCCTAATTCCATTGTCCATAGTAGGGGAGCCATTCCAGAGGGTGGGAATGGATATTGTGGGGCCTTTAAATACCCCCAGCTTCTCCTGGAAGAGGTTCATCCTGACTGTGGTGGATTATGCCACCCGGTATCCAGAGGCAGTCGCCGGATCCTCACTGAGGATAGGCAAAGTGGCAGATGCCTTACTTGGGATTTTCTCCCATGTTGGGTTTCCACAGGAGGTTATCACTGATCAAGGGGGTTCCTTCATGTCAGACCTGATGAAATGTTTGTGGGAGAATTGTAGGGTGGTGCAGAGACACACAGCACCTTATCACCCGCAAGCCAATGGACTTGTGAAAAGATTTAACAGTACCCTTAAGTCAATGCTCCAAGCATTTGCTGAACAGCTTGGGAGGGACTGGGAGAAATACCTTCTCCACCTGTTGTTCACATATAGACAGGTGCCCCAAGAGTTGACAGGGTTTTCCCCCTTCAAGCTCTTATATGGACGCCAGGTATGTGGGCCCCTAGGCTTGATCTGGGAGGACTGGGAAGGCAAGCATGCCACCCAGGGAACTCCCATAGTGGATTATGTCCTTAGGTTTAGGGAAAGGCTGAAGGAGTTTATGAGGACAGCCTAGAGCAACCTGCAGCTGCCCAGCAAAAACAAAAAGTGTGGTACGACCGCAGAGCCAGAGCTCACTCGTACACGGTGGGTCAGGAAGTCATGGTCCTAATCCCGGTCTGGAAAGATAAGCTGCAGGCTGAGTGGGCAGGACCATACAAAGTAGCCAGAAAGGTAATGACGTAAACTATATTATAGAGTTACGTGACAGAAGACATACAGAAAGAATGTACCATGTCAATATGATGAAGCCATATGCTAATAGGGATGACACGGTGTTTGCAGCGTGTAGTCCTGAGGAGGGGACGGACTAAGGAGACCCCCTTCTGGACTTCCTGGAAGAAAGCAAGCGGGAGTCCTCTGTGGAGGCAATTAAACTGTCACCCCAGTTGGCCCGGGACCAGATCCAGGAAGTAAGGGAGACTTTAGCAGACTTTGCCCCATTGTTCAGTGCCAAGCCTGGACTAACCCCCTTAGTGACGCATGATGTAGAGACAGGGACACAGACGCCCATACGGCAGACAGCATATCGGGTGTCAGAGTCTGTCCAAAAGGACATTAGGAGGGAGGTGGAGGAAATGCTGGATTTAAGGGTAATCCAGAGATCCCACAGCCCCTGGGCCTCACCTGTATCCCTTGTGCCCAAGCCAGATGGCTCTCCTCATTTTTGTGTGGACTATCATGGACTGAATGCAGTCACAAAGTCAGATGCCCACCTGATGCCACGGACAGATGAACTCCTGGACAAGTTGGGAGGGGTGACCTACCTTATGACTATTTATCTGACAAAGGGGTATTGGAAGGTAGAGTTAAATGCCAGAGCTAGGGAGTGGTCAGCCTTCATCACTCCAACAGGGTTATTTGAATTCAAAGTAATGCCTTTTGGAATGAAGAACGCCCCAGCCACTTTCCAAAGGTTGGTGAACCAGGTGTTAAATGGTGCTGAGGAGTATGCTCTGGCATACCTGGATGACATTACCATCTTTAGTGCCTGCTGGGAAGAACACCTATCCCAACTTAGGGAAGTGCAGGGCAGAATACAGAGGGCCAGGCTCACTGTCAAAGCTGAGAAGTGCCAGGTGGCCATGGCTAAAGTGGCATACCTCGGGCATGTTGTAGGCTGGGGACAGCTCCATCCTAACCAAGTAAAAATAGAGCTGATCAAGTCATGGCGCAGACCAGAAACACGGAAGCAGGTCAGGAGTTTTCTAGGGACAGCAGGGTACTATAGGAAATTTGTACCCAATTACAGTGCCCTGCTTCCCATCTGACATGGTAAAGAACAGGATGCCTAAGAAAGTTACCTGGGAACCAGCCTGTGAAAAAGCCTTTGCCAGACTGAAGCAGACACTGTGCAGTGCTCCTGTATTGACAAGTCCAGACTACAGCAGACCCTTTGTAGTTCAGACTGACACCTCAGATATGGGTATTGGGGCAGTGCTGGTCAGACATCCAACCAAGGAAAAGATCACCCATAGTCTACCTGCGTAAAAAGTTACTTCCCAGGGAGCAGGCATACTCTACTGTGGAAAAAGAATGCCTTGCCATAGTGTGGGCCCTAAAGAAGCTAGAGCCATATTTATACGGGCAGCATTTGAGGTACAAACTGACCATAACCCCCTGGTTTGACTGACACAAATGAGAAAAATGAATGGTAGACTATTAGGATGGATTCTGGCCCTGCAAGGGTATGACATGATGATCTCACATAGGGCTGGGGCAACCAATAAAAATGCAGATGGCTTGTCACGTCTATATAAGGAATGAACTGACTTCTGAAGCTCATCCCATGCAGGGGATAGAGCCCCCAAATTCAATCTAGGTGGGGAGGAGTGTGATGCTCTGCCCCTGCTTCTGGTTACCTGTATGATATTTAAATTATAAATAAATGGTCTGAGCATGAAATGTCAGTATGTGAGAGATTTGGCCTATAACTTTCAAGGGCAGTAGCTGAAACCACAGGATGTCATTAAACTGACCAGAAGAGCCATTTAATTAAGACATCCTTCCAGAAGGGCATTTTATTACATTTCATGACCTGCCCAGGCTTTTGAAGTTGAAATTAAATGTGAGTTTTATGACGTTGCAGGAATAAAGGTAATTGGGCTGGTTCCTCTCATTTTAGCACATAGTCGGAAGTGTGTGAAGAGTTTGTAAAACCCTCAGATCACACTAACGCCAGGAAATCAGCAGAGGGACTTCAAAGAGAAATGTTTGATTAAAGACTGTCATATTTGGGAAATGGCTAGTTGCAGATTTTTCAAAGCAATGACTCACATCCTCGGGGATAATTATGTCAGAAATTGATTCTAAAGGAGGAGCTAGCTGACTCACCAAAAGGGGGTGGGGAGAGGGATCTTGAAAATGAATCCTGTAAATAGGAAATGTGACACATGATTTTTGGTCTCTGAGACAGAAGTTCTCCAACTTGAACAGCACTTACAAGGTAATACTTAGAAGAAATTAAGTCTTTGTGGTAGGAGTGTTTTGTTCTGTAACTTCCTTCTTGTTTTAACGTGATTGTAAGATGTATGACATATTGTTCTGTGTTTAATTTTACCTGTTTTTATCACATTTTAATAGACAACCTTTTCTTTGAAATGCTGCCTGGGTGTCTTCTCAGTTTCTTTTTGCATGTGAGGTACCTGTATTTAAGTCTGACATCTGCTGAAAAGCTTGATAGTGTTACTGAGCTTGTATAATAAGGTAAGAAATACTTAGGTCTCTTACAGAGTTAAAAAGGGTTCATTTTGGATACCTGGTTAAGTGCCTTTAGGTGAAAGATATATTGCATCCCACTGAAGAAAATATTATCTGAGCCTGTACATTTGGGTATGCTAGCATAAGGTTCACAGTTTGAATCCCTCCAGAACTCGAGGCTAAAGGTGATTCGGACCCAAAGCAGACAGGAGGGTTACGCTGTCTGTTACCTATTCACACTATTGCACTCTGAGGTTGGCACTGTTGGAGCAGAGGGCCTGACCTGCGGAGTGCATTTGTGACACCCCTTACCACCTTATCAACATAAGCAATCTATGCTCATAACTGGATGTGTGAATATTTCTAACACTGTTTCACAATCTACAGCCCCCCAACATGCAGACAACATCCTGTACTCCTGTCATCTTTCTTTAACACACACTGCATTCTGTTCCATCTAGCACCTTTCCATCATGTGTCTATTGCACACCTTTACATCCAAGACACCAAACACAGAACAACTCTCAACACACGTGTAAACTGCAATCCTGTATACTGCATCCCATCCTCTCAGCCTCATACCCTCACCGAAAAACCTTTCTCACTTAATGTCGACAGTTGACTCAGTTCAGTGTTTTCAGCTCATAATCAGATGTGGATATATTTTTAACACTGTCTCCCATTCTACTACCCCTTCCCCAAACTGCATGCTATAGTCTCTATTCATGCTGCCATTCCCTAACATAAATTACATTCTGTTCAATCTAGCATCTTCCCCTCATGCCCTTATTGTGCACCTTTACCTCATATACACCACACAGAACCTCCCTCGACCAAGGAGCTCAACCACTATCCTTTAGTCTGCATCCCCTTAGCTCAGATTCATATCCTCACCCAAAACTCTTTATACTTACTTTGGATGATCCACTCAGATAGTGAAATTCTTCAGCTCCTAACAGCATATGGGCATATTTTTCTCCAATTCAACCACCCCAAACATACACACTACACCTTTCCCTAACATACATTGTATTCTGTAATGTCTGACACCTTCAACTCATGCATTGACCCTTTTACACACCTCTGAGACATTGCGGCAGACATACAGTATGTGGCTAGTGAGGTTAGCAGGAGAGGATGCCATGGAAAGGGATTGTTAGTGACCAGTAGAGTATTAGCATCAGGTAAGGATAGATAACATTGCAACATAAGAAACAAAATAATTTTGCTCATCAGAACACCTCAACCCCACCTACTCCAGTTCAAGGTAGAAATCCAGTAATCCATGTTGCTCAAGAGATTTCCACTGTCATCTGCCTGTGTCTTGTGATATGATCTACATATTGAGGTGATATAATGTTGAAGGTGGGGGGTGTAATATTAAACAGAAATCTCAGTCCATGCCTGTTGTCCCTCCACCACCGCATGCTAAGCCAGTAAGGAGGGATCAACTGTGAGTAAATGGACCCATAAATACAAACTCTCAAAGGTTCCTAAGGGAATTGTGGTCCATGAAAACAGAAATGGTGCTGTAGCCAGACCCACTCCCTTGCTGTGCTATGCTCAGTGCACACTTGAAAACAAAATGGACACCCATGGTATTCTGCACCTTCCAGTGGCCAGAGGTCAGATTACACAGTTACCAGAAGTCATGCCTCCCAATGAAATCAATAGGCCACTGAACCAATGCAAAAATGCCTAGTCTTTGAGTAAGTGCTGCTTACATAACACAATAATGAAGTAATTATTTGTGCTGTGTGAGGCATTCAGTCAGTTGGGCGTGGTCACTGTATTTACTCTCTCAGCTCTATTCTGTGAGTCTTACTGCTGTAGATAATATTAGGATTGTATGGAGGATTTTCCTATTGTGTACATGTTCTGCCTATGAAAGGTAGCACTTACTGGACTCAGATATCATTCCTTACTATGAGTGCTCAAAAAATATATATAAAAAAATTCACTTTATTCAATTTTCCATATTATCTACCTAAGTCATGGCTCTCTGCTGCAACATACCAAAAACACTGCCTGCTGAGCTTAGAAGATGTGTTCAGTATTCCATCACACACTCCTTGCAGAAATTAAAAATAAACACATTAAGAAACTTACATTTTGGAAAATGCAGTACTTTGTCCTTAGCTGGAAACAGCTCAAAATGCCTGCCACAGCAGTCTAATATTACAAAATGGCCCCAAATCATTCTGATTGGCTAAAATGCATGCAGTGGACAAGGGAAAGTAATTGGTGGGCATTTGGGCATAAAAACACACAGGCAAGCTTGAAGAGACAGTTGCAACTGGTGTGTATATACTGTATGCTTGCATGCTCCAGTAGATTAGAGTAAGGGCATAACATGAAATACAGTGTTCATGTATCCTTTTTTTATTGCTACTAAATGGAAAATAATAGCTGATTGGAAAAGTAATTTGTTTCACTGGTGCAAGGAACTAATGTGGGGGAAGGGAGGAAGCAACAGAGCAAGAAAATAGTGCGATAGGGAGGGGGATGGAGTAAGCAACCACATTGCACAGAATGAAGAGGACGTGGTGAGATGTGATTCAAGTCCACTCTGGAGGAAAGACACAGCTTTGCTGTATTCACAGTCATGTGGTACCAAACTCCCCTTTTCAATGTAATTGCAGTACATCATGCACGTACCAGGTCATGCTGTTGCAGCTAATAGCGTGGGCATTGTGTGAAAACCCAGACCTATGTGCTCCTCAGTTAGACCCCCAGAGTTGAGAATATTTAGTGGGGAGGGTTCGGGAGGAATAGCCCCCCCGTAATGGGGTGTGGGGGTGGAGCCCCCACAGAACAAAGATATGATGCCTCATGGCATTAATCGCGCAGCGTGATAGTGCCATGTGGCATTATGTCTTGTGACATAATGACCCCGTGCCCGTCATGCATAGCTCTCAGATAAGCAGCCATAAAAAAGTAAAAGCTGACACTGTGTAATATTTGTGACTGCAACATTACAGTTCACCCACCTAGCAGAAATAAGAGGTAGATCACTTACCTGGGTCCTGATGAGCCTGGGATGAGGGACTCAAGGTAATGCTGAGTCATAAATGTAAAACAAGAATAGCGATGGGGTCACAAAGGATCTGTAGTTCTTTATGAACACTATGGAACAGATGGGAATATTAAACATAAAGCAATACTTACCCAACACATCCTGTCAGATTAGAGTCTGTGTCCTTTCAGACCTGTAGAAATAAAGGAAAAATGTATTAAGTACCTCAGTGGAATCAACAAAGTCCAAGAGGGTAGCATCTTTTAGAAAAAGAGATGTGCAAGAACAAGGGGACACAATTTAAAGATAGAAGGGGGCCGGTTCAGGGGCAATGTGAGGAAGTATTATTTCACAGAGAGGGTAGTGGATGCATGGAACAGCCTTCCTGAGGAGGTTGTGGGGTCTAAAACTGTGGGAAAATTCAAGAATGCATGGGACAGACATAAGGCAATTCTTGTGGGGGGGTAGGAAGAAATAGGCTGTTGGTTAACTAGGATCTGCGGCCTATCCTGTAGGTAGGGAAATGGGCAGACTAGGTGGGCCAAGTGGTCCTTATCTGCCATCAAAGTCTATGTTTCTATGTATTAATATGAGGAAAAAATTGTGTCAAGAGTAGATAAACAAGAGTTGCAGAGGTACAAGACATACAGGATGAGCATAGATATTAAGCAAAATGTAGTTTTTCAAAGATAAGACACAGTGAGAAACATCAAATAGAGAAATAAACTGAGAAATGAAATGAATCACAGACAGGGACAAAGAAATAATGAAAAAAGAGCAGTGGGGCAGTATTCAGACTTACTTCAGAACACCCTGGGTAGCCTTATTTAAACATAATATTGCCATTATGGGCCAATGGGCTACTGAATGACTTCAATGGGCTAAGGGCCCACACATGCAACAAAAGTTAATTTCTGAGCTGTGGATCTCCATATAAAATGAATGTTTTCCTTTGTGGACTCTTAATGGTCCTAGAAAAACGTAAAATGCTTGATGGCACACATCTTCAGTTGATGTGGCCAGCAGGTTCACAACTGGACTAAAAAAAAAAAAATACCACCAACAACTTAATCTGGTTCAAGGTCAGTTGGCATTCATCTGTATCCCCCTCCCTCGGGTAGTGCCTGAAAATAGGCAGAATTTGTCTAGTGCACTTACCAGGTCAACAAAAACTAAATCAACAAAAACTAAATAAATAAATATCTTCATTTAGCTTGTCTGGGTCAGCCAGTTGTTGCATCTCCAATGCCATTGCCACTGTTGTTGCACTGTCCTCTAATGGATCTCCCATCACCAACTGCTGCCACTGAGAAAAAAATAGGGACCTATGGACTGTAATAGGATTTTGTCACCCCACAACAGTCTGCTACTTCCCATGCTACCTATCTTGCTCTCAACCCTGCTGATACTGATAGTCATAGAAGTTGTCAGCAGATAAGGACCTCTTGGCCCCTAGTCTGCCCTCTGTTCCCTACCTTCTGTTCCACCACAGACTCTACTCAATCTCTGGTCTTTTATCCCACTTGCCTTATTACTAAGGTCCCCTTGTGTCTATCTGAAGCATGCTTGAATCCTGTTACCATTTCAGCACCCACCACCTCCGCTGTGAGGCTGTTCCAGGCATCCACCACCATTTCCATGAAGAAATATTTTCTCATATCCCCTCTGAGTCTCCTGCCCCAGCTTCGTGACATGACCCCTTGTCCTTGAGCACCTTTTTCTTCATAAAATGCTACCCTCATGTACCTCATTAATACCTTTGATGTATTTGAACATTTCTTTCATATCCCCACTTTCTCTCCTTTCCTCTATAAAGCGCATATTTAATTCCTTCAGTCTTTTCTCATAGGGCTTTTGATGCAGGTCCTGCACCATTTTGGTTGTCCTCCTCTCAATCTATGTCCTTCTGGGGATGGGACCACCAGAACTGGGCACAGTACTCGAGGCGGGGCATCAACATTGATCTATATGGGGTAACACTACCTCCCTCATTCTGCTGGTGATACCCCTCCCTATGCATCCGAGCATCCTGCTAGTTTTCCCCACTGCCTTATTACGCTGCTTTGCTACCTAAAGGTCCTCAGAAACAATTACTCCCAGGTCTCTTTCCTGTTTTGTGGTTGCCAATACTTCCCCACACAATCAGTACATTGCCCCTGGGTTTCTATGCCCCAGGTGCATGATTTTGCACTTTTTGACACTGAAACCCAGTTGCCAAACCCTTGACCAGTCTTCCAGTAATTTTAGACACCCCCCCCCGGTATGTTCCTTCTGTTGCAGATTTTTGTGTCATCCACGAACAGGCATACTTTCCCTTCCAGCCCTCCTACAACATTGCTAATGAAGTCATTGAAGAGGACCGGGCTTAGTATTAACCCCTGTGGCACCCTGCTGGTCACTGTGCCTTCAGAGTGAACACCATTTACCAACACCCTTTGCCTCCTGTTGCTTAGCCAATGTTTTACCCATTTTACTACTTTTGGACCCACTCCTAAGCTGCTCAGCTAGCTCACCAGTCTTCTGTGTGGAACAGTGTTGAAGGCTTTACTGAAATCCAGGTAGGCTACATCCACTGCTCAACTGTACTCTTCTTCCCTGGTCACCCACTCAAAGAACTTGATCAGGTTTGTCTGGCGGGATCTCCCCTCTGTGAAAACATGCTGCCTTGGATCCTATAATCCACTGGTCAAAAGGTATTCTCAACTCCTTTCCTTCAGTAGTGATTCTGTTATTTTACCCACCATCGAAGACAGGCTGACAGGGCCGTAATTTCCTGCCTCCAACCTATTACCACTTCTGCAAATTGGAACCACATCTGCCCTCCTCCAGTCCCCTAGAACTTCCCCCGTATCTAGTCATAGGTTGAACAGGGCTGCCAGAGGTGCAGCCAGCACCTCCCTAAGCTCCCTCAGTATCCTAAGGTGTACCCCGTTAGACCCCGTTGCCTTGTTCACTTTTAGCTAGTTCCTTGAGGACTCTCTCCTCTATACAAGGACTAGTGTCCACCTCCCTTCCTTTAATGCCCTTGTCTCTTATCTGTGACCCGTCATCTACCCCTTCCTTCATGAATATTGAACAAAAGTATTTGTTCAATATGTTTGCTTTTTTTCTGGTCCTCTTCCTCGCAAACCACTCCCACCCCTTTAGCCTTACTATTCCTCCTTTGGCCTTCCTCTTTTCACTTACATACTTAAATAATTTTTTATCCCTTTTTGTTACTGTCTTTGGCAATATTCTCCGCTGTTTGTGCCTTTGTGCTCCTAACTGCTTTCCTGTCTCCCTTTGATTCTCCTGATATCTCTCCCTATCCTCCTCCTTCTGTGTCATCTTGTACCTTCTAAATGCTAGCTTCTTTGCCCATACTTTTTCTGCTACTTCTTTAGAGAACCACAGCCGTCTCTTTTTTTCTCTTGCCCTTTTTAACCTGCCAGACACAGAGGTTTGTTGCCTTCTCAATGTGATCCTTTATTTTTGCCCACTGCTCCTCGACTCCAATTTCCCTATCTCTGCTAGGGCGTCCATGAGGCATTCTCCCATTTTCTTAAAATCAGTCGTCTTGAAGTCGAGGATCCTCATTTTAGTGTGGTTTGATTCTTGATCAGTTCTTATATTGAAACACTGTACGATAATCACTGGTCCTCAGGTGGCTACCCACCATGACATCAGCGACACAGTCCCCTTTTGTCAGCACCAGGCCCAGTATCACCCCCCCCCCAACAAGTGGGTTCCTTAACTAGTTGTCTGAGGAATGCCCCCTGCAGGGAGTCCAGGATGTCCCTACTTCTAACTGTTGCTGCAGCTGGGAGGCTCCAATCCATGTCTGGTAGACTGAAGTCTCCACCAGCAATCATGTGCAGCAATGCACACACCTAGCATGGCCTTTGGAAGAGAAAGCTACGTGTTATCCATAGTGGTTGCTGTGGGGGTGAAGCCTCAGTGTCACTCATCTGGGCTGGGGCATGTTAATACAGGCAGTGCTTGTCCAGCACCCAGCTGTTTGTTCCCAAAGCCATCAGCCTGCTGCTAAACCTGGGTATCTGGACTGTCCACTCCATCAGGGAGATGCTTACAGTTTTTGTGACAGCACCACTTTACTCAGAATAGCCTATTTGAGGTGCAATATTTAAGCAGCTGGCTGACGGGCTCTATGGAGCCAGGTAAGCCCACACACATGAGGTGGGGGAGAGTTCCACACACATCTCATTTCCTTCTCCCAGCCTTGTGGGCAGTAAAATAGTAACAAGCCTTCTTCCTCCCTCATAATACCAAATTTCACAAAAAGGAAACCATTCCTCCTCTCTCATAGAAACCATCATGCCCTCCTCCCCCAGCCATGGCCAGTACAAAAGAAATATTCCTTCCTCCCATGCGTCTAACAACAATTATCTCTCCTCCCATACCAGAAAGAATAAAACTTGAAGAAATTAGAGACTGCGATGGACACAGACCTTCATGTCATCACTTTGGCTGGTCACCATCTGAATGAATGAGACTGCAGTGCATGTAAAATACTATTACTCAGTGTGTGCTAGTTCATTTAGATAGTAGCCAGCTGTCAGGTGGGTTTGTGATGGTTGCAGTCGCAAATGTGTCAGGTTTTATTCTCGCTGATATGAGGGGATAGTATGATGGATGCAATGGGGGTGGAGGGGAGTTTTTCTGTTTTACTGTCCATGGTTTTTGGGAGCAATTAGATCGGATGCTACAAGTAAGGGGTTCATCCCAATGGCTCCCTGAGCTACTCAACCATTGGGGAATGGGTTGGTCAAGAACTGCACACACGTAGTGTAGAGCTTGAGCACCTCAGAGCCAACAACCTATCATCTCCAAATGTCAGCACCCGACCTTTTAAAACAGCTCAAATGTTTTGCTCATCTTCACTTCAAACTACCAGTCGAAGCAGCAGCTGTTAAATAGCCATACCAGAAAGCAGCAGCTGAGCCACTACTAAGGCAAAAACCTTTCCCTTCCCCCTAACACTAATATGCAGGACATGTTACCAGACCCTCTGTACAGACAGTTGGTGAGACCCCATCTGGAATACTGTGTCCAGTTCTGGAGACCCCATCTCCGCAAGGACATAGACAGGATAGAGGCAGTCCAGAGGAGGGCAACTAAAATGGTGCAGGGTCTGCAAGAGAAGCCTTATGAGAAGAGACTAAAGGAGCTTAATATGTATACCCTTGAGGAAAGAAGGGAGAGGGGGGACATGATAGAAACTTTCAAGTACCTCAAGGGAATCAACAAAGTCCAAGAGGGTAGCATCTTTCAGGAAAAGAGACTTGCAAGAACAAGGGGACACAATTTAAAGATAGGGAGGTCACGTGGGGCTGTGCTCTTAATGGCAGCTTAGTTCCTCAGCTCTCCCCTCTCAGCCAGCGGATCTCGCTATTTACTGACTCCAGTTAATTATTTCAGGCGAGCTACCTGTAATTGTAGTTCCATATAACCCACCGTCACTTCATTTTGGTGTTTGTGTATTCTCTCAACGAGTTCTCTGCCAAGGTGCGGTGGTGATTATGGAGGCCGAAATGAAAAGCGACGGGGCCAGGCACACACCGCCGAATACCCCCGAGAAGGCGGCTAAAAAGTCGAGAACCCAATCTGCGGGTTCAGGTGCTAAATCTGGCTCCCCTTGCATCTCCTCCTGCCCGCTCACCGAAGATCGGTTCCTTCAGGAGCTGGTTCCATTCCGAGAAACCTTGCAGGAGATCTCATCTGAGCTTAAATCTATGCACAGTGACCTTGCTTCCCTCACGACTTGAGTGGGCGACTCGGAGGCTCGAACCAGTTCTTTGGAGTCTTGGAAGGCCAAATGTGAACCTGAAATAATCACGCTCAAACAACAAAATTGCTAAGCTGAAGTTGAAAACGGAGGACCTCGAAGGTCGTAGTAGGAGGAACAACATTTTGGTGTTGGGGTTACCGGAGGGAGAGAAAGGGCCCGACATCCTGTCTTTCGTGCAAAAACTTTTAACCAAGATTGTGGGCCCTTCTCCCATCTATTCCTCCTACCACATCGAGCGTGCCCACAGACTCCTGAAGCCTAAACCTCCGCCAGGCTCCTCTCCTAGACCCATATTAATCAAGTTGCTCAGTTACCTTGAAAGGCAACACATCCTGTCTAAAACCAAGAGTCTGCACGCAGTTTTGTGGGAGAATCGCACCCTGAGAATAACCCAGGATCTACCTCTTGAAACCCGATTGAGAAGGAGAGAATACCATCCGTTGGTGACAAAGTTGATTGCAGCCGGTCACAAGTTCCGCATAAACTATCCGGCTAGGCTCCAAGCCTATCTTGATAATGTTTTGATTCCTTCGAGACTCCAGATCAAGCCAAAATGAACTCACTCAGAGGTTGCCTGACCTTTTCAAATCAGGCTTACTGCCATGTTAAATATCAGTGTTAAGATTTTTGCCTACCTTGGCTGTTGGCCTTTGATTTGCTGCTGTGCCTGCTTTCTGGTTTCTCGGGGTGGGGCTGGCGACGCTTCGTGAGGGTTGGGGTGGTCTCTGGCCGGGGTTGAGGCCTAGGCTTTCCCTAGCTGGGGCCTCTGCCTGGTGGAGCGAGGGGGGGTGGGATCCTCTGTTTCGCTTGCGGTTCCATTCGGTTCGTTTAACCGACGTACCAGATGGGTCCTACCTGTTTTTCCCTCCCCTTCCCCTTTCCGGGTAAAGCGGTGGCCGACTTGTAGGTTTGGATCCCAAGTTCCCTGCTTTTAACTTTGCTCCCATTGTTGCCACACTCGAAACGGAGCGAAGGGCGCAGTGATTGCCAGGTTTTTCTCCTCTTCACCGTGGTGAGTTTTTTCCTTTAAGCCATGCTGGCTCCGATCAATGTTTTGGTGCTGCGTGCTTTGGCTCTTTTCCATGCTTCGTTTTGGGGGTCAGTGTATGGATTACTGGGGTAGGCGTATTTGTTTCCTTTTTTTCCTTATCTCGCTCCTGGCTGGGGAGGGGCGGTGGGGAGGAAGAGCCTTGAGATGCAGTCTCATCCAATTTTGGGGGGGGGGCTGCGGTACCCGGCTTCGTCCTGCCATTCTGTTCCACGCTGCTGTTCATCAATGGGGACACCACTCAGGGTTTTACTACAGTTAGCCGTGGGTCTGCTAGTCCTGGGGACCGTTCCCTTCAAAGGTTACTCTTTTGTGGTGTACTTGATTTTCTGATGCTGATGGGACGGCTTGTACATAGTTTTTGGGGGATTGTTGTGGTAGTTGTAGGGCTTATCATTTGGGGGAGGAGTGGGGGTATGTTGCAATTTCTAGACCAGTGTCTCTTTGGTTTTGTCTCCTGGTTTGGAGATTCCACGTTCTGACTCATTTATTTTCGTGGGTGACAAGGTTATATTTTGCGGTTGCTTTTTAATGGTTATGGGGGAGGGTGCCTCGGAGGTTTCACTACCTGTGGGTTGTATTACTATTGTTGGGCCAATCTTGTGGTAAGTTCACTGCTACTATCTGTAATGTTGGAGAAGCCCTGTGTCTGGCTTACTCCTAGGTTAAATACCATGGCATTGAGTTTAGTTAAAATTGCAAGCTGGAATGTCAGAGGCATCACGACCTCTCAAGAGGCATGAGGTCTTTCTAAACTGCTCCCTACTTAATGTAGATATAGTTTTCATGCAGGAAACCCATTTGGCTGCCTCTGAGGACAAGCAATTGCGAGGCTGGGGTTTACCAGGTTTTCCTGCCCCAGCTACTTAAGCTAGTAAGGGGTTGCAATACTAATTAAGCATCACGTCAGATTCGTAGTTGTAGATAGTGTCATTGATCACGAGGGCAGATACGTTTTGGTTGAGGTCAGCTCGATAATAGCAATGTGGTTTTAGAGGCGATATCACGCTCCTGTGGGTGGTGACCGTCCTTCTTTATCCCTGGCAGATATCCTGAGCAGATTTCTACCTTCCCTTCTCTCTCATCTTAGGGGCGACTGGAATGTAGCCCGTCAGCGAAACTTGACAAAACCTATAGACCAATTAAACGGCGTCCCTGCACAACATACCCTTTCTGACTTTATTAGCCTGCTGGGTCTTTGTGACCCTAGGCGTCTTCTTAACCAGACAATCGCTTTACTCTTCTATTCCCAAGTTCATCAAACTTGGTCAAGAATCGACTACATCCTATTTAGTTCTTCTTTAATGAGTTGTACCCCCCAAGTAGGTATCGAGCCGATAGTCATCTCAGATCACTCCTGGTTTGGGTCAAGATTTCCCCGGGTATTCAGGGACAAAGACACATTGTGGAAACTCAATACACAAATTCTGAAGGAAGAGCATACTGTCTCCCAAATCAGGGATATGATCTATGTACTTCGACCTGAATCAGGGATCTGTGCTTGGCTTGGTTTTGTAGTGCTCCTTTAAATGCTTTCTCAGAGAGCTCACCAAGATCGCAGCCACTAGGAAAGAGGTAAGGAGTCTAAAATCAGGTAGCTGTCTAGTCGGTTGAGAATAGCCGAAGACAAACTTCTCCTCCAACTCCCCAACTAACCATCGGCTCTTATCAAACTCAGGAATGAATACAATGACTTAACTCATGACAAAAGCTGAATATGCTCTTTTTAAGTCAGGACTAGATATATTGATCAGGGTGAAAAGTCGGGCGGATGTTAGCTATGAGATTGAAAGAAATAGAGAGTTCCCGTTTAATCCCTGTCTCTCAAAGCTCAGGACGGCACCTCAAGAGGCGCTACCTAGGAGATTGCCCATATTTTTGAATCCTTTTACAAGGGTATTTACAGTAGCAGCTCCACACCGTCGCATGTCCAGTCGGTAGAGCGTTTCTTAGACAATATTAAGCTCCCGTCCCTTCAGTCTCATCACTGCGATTTGTTGTCTGCTCCTATCACTCTGGGTGAAGTAGAAGAGGCAATCAAAGACCTGCCATTAGGGAAAGCCCCTGGCCCGGATGGTTACCCCTCAACTTTCTACAAGGTTTTTTGTAAAGAGCTATCCCCTCTATTGCTCAAGCTATATGAATACTTGTTTTCTGCGGACGTGACTGATCCCTCTCTTTTAGAAGCAACAATAATTCTAATCCCTAAACCTGATAAGCCCTTAACTGAGCCTGCCAGCTATCGCCCAATATCGCTCCTAAATTATGATATCAAAATCCTATCTAAAATTCTATCGTCCAGAATCAAAATAGTCTGGCAGCACTTGCTGAGCCCGGAACAGGTTGGTTTCGTTCAGGGCAGATCATCTGCTGATCATCTGAGAACCCTAGCCCATGTCCTTCAGGCAGCCCGTACCTTGCCAGATCCCATGGTCCTAGTCGCTCTTGACGCAGAAAAAGCTTTCGATCGTGTGAACTGGGACTTTTTATGGGCCACTTTGAAGAGAATGGGCTTCCCTGACCCCTTTATCCATATGATTATGGCAATTTACAAATCCCCCTCGGCTAAAGTCTACTGCAACGGGGTCTTTTCCTCCATTTTTCCTTTATACGCTGGCACTCATCAAGGGTGCCCTCTTTCCCCTTACCTTTTCAACCTGTATTTGGAACCGTTGCTTGTGAGTATTAAAGGTTCATCGCGAATCAGGGGTTGTACCTTTGCGCAACTTCCCCTGACCTTATCGGTCTTTGCTGATGACATATTGTTATATCTTACCAACCCCGAAACATCTTTAACACATGTACTACAAACTATTGACCGTTTTGGTCAGGTCTCCAACTACAGGTTGAATGTCTCCAAATCAGTTATCTTCCCAGTTAACTCTCTCACCTTTAAATCGGATTTTGAGCGGTTCGGTATGAGGTGGGCTCCGGTTTCTTTTAAATACCTGGGTGTACATGTAACCAGGGGGGTGGAATTGGCCAAGGAGCTTAATTTAGATCATGCTGTCAAGAGAATCTGGGGTGATCTCGACCGTTGGCAACGGTTGCCTCTCACCAACTGGGGGCGAATTAGTATTATTAAAATGAATATCTTGCCCCGGCTATTATATCCCCTGACTTATCTTAATATCTGGTTACCCAAGCAGTTCTTCATTAAGGTTAACTCGACGCTATCTAACTTTGTCTGGAAGGGGAAACAACCTCGAAGAGCCTTCCTCAAACTTACTGCGCCCAGGGACAAGGGTGGCCTTCGTCTACCCAATCTCTTGCTATATTATTGGGCTAGTCACTTGGCAAGATTGGGGAAGTTGTCCACCACTCAGTCTTCCACGTCTCTACCCGTATGGCTACAGCTTGAGTTAAACTTATTGGATCAAGCAAATCTGAACCCTTCTCGCGTATTCTGGCTCCCGTTCTCCACGCTACCCCCGGCCATCCGTGACTCCCCTATAGGCCTATCCATTAGAGTTATTCCTCAGTGCTGGAATTTTTTCAATTTGCTCCCGTCCAAAGATTCAGCCCAACCTCTTGTCCTAAATCCTAATCTCAAAATTGGAGGTAGCTGGTTAGTCACTGACTGGCTTCCGTAGCTGCATAATTTGCCTGTGGAGTCTCTGTATGAGCAAGGCATTCTCCTCGATTCGTATGGAATCTTAAAGTCCCTAAACATTCCTCAGAGACATATTTTTAAAGTTTTTCAACTGAGACACCTTATCCTCCAAACCTTTGGGCCGACCTGCTCTCCCGCCAAAATAAGGCCTTTCCTTGAGAAAATTCAGGAGGCAGCTGGCTCGCGTAGAGGTATTTCTATTATATATAACAAACTGCTGGCTGATCTTTTCCCGATCCCTGGAGGGTTCCAAATCTGGTCACTCTCTAGTTGATCTCCTCCCTGCTTGGGACTCAATCTGGAAGGGCGTGTATAGTTACTTATCCCAAGATAATCACAGACTGACCCAATACTATATCTTAAACAATCTCTATTATACTCCAGTTAAGTTGGCAAATTTGGTAAGCTTGAGTCTAGTATTTGCTCAAGATGTGTGCCTTGAAGGAACTTGCTGAATATTTTTGGGAATGTGCTAAAGTGGCACCTTTATGGGCGCCTGTCAGAAACAGTCTAGACCCACTTTTAGGTCTTAAAGAGCTATTTATTCCTGAATCTGTATTTTGGGCGACTACTCCGGTATTTGGTGAAGGAACATAGATACCACATGCGCTTATCTCAATAGTAGTTAAAAAATTGGTTTTTAGGCATTGGTTAGACCAGGATACTATTACCTACCAAGAATGGCTTAAGGAGATGTCCCTCAGTCTCAATACCGAGAAACTTATTGCTAGTTTCAGACATAATCTGGTGTCTTTTAATCGGAAATGGGGTAAGTTGAGTGCACTCTATTTAGGGTAGGCCTGTCTCTGGCTTTATCATATCCTAAGTCTCTTCATGTCGCACTAGTATATCCAGTGCTACCAGTTTCCTACTACAGATACACCTTTATTGACCTGGCCTCCCTTTCACCTATGAAACTCTCCGGGGCAGGGGGAGGGTTTGGGGGACAGGGGAGGGTGGGGTGTTATATATATTTTTATTATTTTCCGGCTTATACTACGGAGATTGTCTATATTTACTTGTGGTGTATGTAAATCTGGTCTTATGTAACCCTCCCTTTTTTCTTAGACAATCCCTTAATGTGTGTTTTTGTACCTTGTTTTTCTCTATTCTAAAACTCAATAAACTTAAATTTCAAAAAACAATTTAAAGATAGAAGGAGGGCGGTTCAGGGGCAATGTGAGGAAGTATTATTTCACAGAGAGGGTAGTGAATGCATGGAACTGCCTTCCTGAGGAAGTTGTGGGGTCTAAAACTGTGGGAGAATTCAAGAATGCATGGGACAGACATAAGGCAATTCTTGTGGGGGGCAGGAAGATATAGGCTGTTGGTTAACTAGGATCTCGTCCTATCCTGTAGGTAGGGAAATGGGCAGACTAGATGGGCCTAGCGGTCCTTATCTGCCGTCAAAGTCTATGTTTCTATGTTCCGGGGGGGGGGGGATTAATTAGTTGTGATGGGTGCGTAGGCTGACCAGTTACAATTTTGCTTGTAGTTCTGTTTATTGAAGTGCTCTGAACTTAACATGCCGACATATGACAATGCCAGCAGATTTAGGACTTGAGGTCTATCACGTCTGCTTGAAAACGCAGCTCACAGTTCAGACAACTGCTGCTGACCCCCTCTGTTTTCCATCCCTCCCACCAAATTTTCCCTCCCTGAGTTCACCACCCTGGTCAATTCTCTCCCTGCTTGTACCTTGTCCATTAACATATCCCATCCCTTCTTAAAATTCCCCACTGAATCCAGCGAGTTCACCTCCTCAGGCAACATGTTCCAAGCTGCCACTACCCTTTCCATGAAGTAATGCTTCCTTTCCCCTTTAATCTAATCATACCCTCTTTACTAACTTTGTTTATGTCCTTCAAGTACTTAAAGGTCTCGATCATATCTCCTCTGTCCCCTCTATCCTCCAGGGAGTACATGATGAGCTCTTTTAGTCTCTCCCCCATAGGGTTTCTCCCCATTCCCTGGATCATCTTGGGCACCCTCCTCTGGACTCCCATCAGGAGCCTGATGTCCCTCTTTAAATATAGGAGCCAGAACTGCACACAGTATTCCAAGTGCACACAGTATTCCAAGTGCGGCCTCACCAATGATTTGTACACAGACAGAATAACCTCCTCCCTCCTTGAATTAATCTCCCTAGCAATGCACCCCAGCATTCTATTTGCCTTTGCGAACAAGTAATGATCATAACAAGTAATAATGGCCCATTGGTGCAGGGCCAGCTTTGCCACACATGAGCTGCTTATTCAGATGGGTTATTGGAGGGCTTGCAGGGGGGTTGAAGATCAGGTATTCCAAAGGAGAAGGTGGGTTGTGCCTCCCTACTGCCTTACCTCTACCTACAGTATGTGTCTACAGGTGGTGGTAGAGGAATACAGGCATGTAGGGGGAGGACAGCATGCAGACACCAATACCCAGTATCACATCACACACTCTCAGGGGAGGGAGAAACATGGGAAAAACAGCCATTGTGGGGAAGGATGATGCTCTGCCTGCCACCCAAGTGAGTTACAGAGCCCAAGACAGAGCTACTAGGCCTGCTCCCCACCCTTAAATTTCTAATGACATCCCTCCGGCCATTACAGTAACGAGCTGTGAATGAGCTCAATACTTTCAGCAGACCTGGGTTTGATTCCCACAACCTCCACTTGCATACTGTGTGACTCTGACCAAGTCACTCAGTCTCCCCAATGCTCCCAGGTCACCCCTAAAAACAGGCACTTGTGACGAGTGGGCCTTACCCAGTTACCAAGGACTAAAACAAATAAAATAAAATGTTAATAATGTTAAAAACAGCTTAATCTGGTTCAATTTTAGTTGGTTTCCATCAGTATTACCTCCCTCGGGGACAAGGCTGAAAACAGGAAGAACTGCCTAGTTTTCCTTTCCTGGTCAACAAAAACGAAATAAAGAAAAAGAGAGAGAGAGAGAAAGAAAAAGAAAGAAAGAGAGAGGGGAGGGAGGGAGAGAGAAAGAAAGAAAGAAAGAAAGAAAGAAAGAAAGAAAGAAAGAAAGAAAGAAAGAAAGAAAGAAAGAAAGAAAGAAAGAAATTTTTATGCAGATAAGGACCACTTGGCCCACCCAGTCTGCCCATTTTCCCTACCTACTGTAATACCACAGACCTCACCTAGTCTCTGCCTTTACCCTTCCTTTCCTAACTACTAAAGAACCATTATTCCTATACCATGTATTCTTGAAACCTTCTACAGTTTTTGCCCCAACCACCTCCAGTAGGAGGCCGTTCCAGGCATCCACCACTCTTTCTGTGAAGAAAGTACTTCCTCACATTTTCCCTGAATCTACCTCCCCCCAGCTCATCCTCCTCTCCCTCTCTTTTCCTCCAGGGTGCACATATTGAGGTCTTTTAGTCTCTTCTCAGAGGGCTTTTGATGCAAGCCCTGAACCATTTTAGCTGCACTCCTCTGGACCACCTCTACTCTGTCTATGTCCTTCTGAAGATGTGGTCTCCAGAACTGGACACATTATTCTAGGTGAGGCCTCATCAATGATATATACAGCAGTATAACCACTTCCTTCTTTCTGCTGGTGATACCCCTCCCTATGCACGCTATCATCCCACTAGCTCTCCCCACTGCCTTGTCACACTGTTTGGCCATCTTTCAGTCATCAGATATGAGTACCCCTAGGTCTCTTTCCTGCTAAGCAGGTCATCAGCACCACTCCGCCCATCTTGCACTCAATCCCTGGGTTTCTGTGCCCCAAGCGCATGATTTTGCACCTTTTTAATTGAAACTTAGTTGCCACACTTTTGCCACTCCTCAAGCTTTCTTAGATTTCTATTCATTTTTTTGACTCACACCCTATCGTACATCTTTGCAGCATCTGTAAAAAGGCATACATTCCCTTCTAGCCCCTAGCCCCTCTGCAATGTCACTAATAAAGACA
The DNA here is from genome assembly GCA_016271365.2 of Neoceratodus forsteri. Classification (NCBI taxonomy): domain Eukaryota; kingdom Metazoa; phylum Chordata; order Ceratodontiformes; family Ceratodontidae; genus Neoceratodus; species Neoceratodus forsteri. Next base: position 587,154,762 of record CM028133.1, on the reverse strand, counting down.
TTAAAGAGGAGTGGTCCCAATACTGGTCCTTGTGGCACCCCACTAGTCACCCTCCCTTCTTCAGAGTGAACACTGTTTACCTCTGCCCTTGGTCACCTATCCCCCAACTAATTCTTTACCCAATTTACCATCTTTGGACCCCCTCCTAGGATGTCCAGCTTGTCCTACATGGAATGGTGTAGAAGGCCCTACTGAAATCTAGGTACTGTAGGCCACATCCACTGCTCCACCCTGATCTAGTTTCTGGTTACCCAGTCAAAGAAATCTATCAGATAATTTCTTTGACATGACCTCCCCTCAGTGAATCCATGCTGCCTTTTTGTTTTGTTAGTTGTTTACCCAGTTGTTTAACCATGTTGCCTTGGATCATGTAAGCCACTGGATACAATATATTCCACAATCCTTTCCTTCAGGAGTGATTCCATTAATTTCCCCACCACTGAAGTCAGGCTGACTGGCCTGTAATTGCCAGCCTACTTCCTGCTACCACTTTTGTGAAGTCACACTACATCTGCCCTCCTATAGTTCCCCAGAACAACCCCCCTCTCCAGTGAGTGGTTAAACAGAACTGTCAGAGATGCAGCCAGCACCTCTCAGAGCTCCTTCAATATCCTTGGATGTATCTTGTCTGGCCCCATTGCCTTGTGGCACGGGGCCATAATGTTGTAAGACACTATGCCACATGGCTAAATCGCGCTGCCAATACAGCACGATTTATGCCATGTGGCAGAACTCTTTTTTTTCTGGCTAGTAAGCGTACGACATTATCACCCAATACGTTGCCTTGTCCACTTTCAGATTTGCAAGTTCCTTCAGGACTCTCTCCTCTGTAAATGGACCAGTGCCCACTTTCTTTCTTTCAATGGTCATTATTTCTTATCTGTGGTCCCTCACCTTCTTTTGTGAACACTGAACAAAAGCATCTGTTCAGGATGTCTGTTTTTTACTGGTCCCCTTCCATACACTCCACCCTTCTATCTTAGTCTTGCAATCCCTCTCTTGGTCTTCCTTCTTTCACTTAGGTACCTAAAAAATATCATGTCCCCTTTCTTTACTGCCTGGGCTATATTCTCCTCCATTTTGTGCCTTTGCACTTTGGACTGCTTTCCATGTCTTCCCGTGCTTCTCCCGATACATCTCCCTATCCTCCTTCCTCTATGTGTCTCCTTATACCTCCTAAATGCTAACCTTGCTGCCCTTAACTTTCCAGTCACCTCATTTGAGAACCATAGCAGTCTCTTTTTCCTCTTGCTTACTTGCCTGACACAGAGGTTTGTTGCCTTCTCTGTGGCCCTTTTTAGTTTCGACCACTATTTCTCCATGCTACCTAAGTCCACCCCTCCCCCCGGCCAGGGCATCTCTGAGGTATTCCCCCATCTTTACAAAGTTAGTCAGCCCTCATAAACTTCAGGCCCTTCACCTTAGTGTGGTTCGATTCTGGCATAGTTCTTATATTGAACCACACCGTTTGGTGATCACTGGTCCCCAGGTGGCCACCCACTGTAACATCTGCAACACTGCCCCCATTGGTGAGTACAAGGTCCAATATTGCTCCTTCATGAGTAGGCTCTCTTGCTAGTTCTCTGAGGAACACCTCCTGCAGGAAGTCCAGGATGTCCCTGCTCCTTGCTGAAGCTGGTAGATTGAAGTCCCCCACCATCAGCGCATCCCTCTTTTTTCCCATTTTTTGGAATGACTTCCACCAGAGTCATATCCACACCCCCCCCCCCCAATATACACACCATGCTGGAGGTCTGTAGATCATGCCAGTGTGAATAGCTGGTCCATTCCCCTTCTCTAGGGTGACCCACATTTCTTCCATCCCTCCCAGAATTCGCTGTGTCTCTGTTGCTCTAATGCTATCCCTCACGTAAACAGCCACCCCTCCCCTTTCTAACGCACCCTGTCCTTCCTGAACAGAGTATATCCTGGAATGGCCATATCCCAGTCATTGATTTTGTTCACATTGCACTAAGGCCTAGTAATAGAGACAATATCCAGGTCAGTCTCTACCATCATAGCCTCTAGGTCTGGGATCTTACTTCCCTAACTTTTAACATTTCCATACATGACCTTTCAAATTCTGTTGCCTCCCTCCCTTCCTGTCAGCCGCCCTTATTCCCTTTTGCCTACTAGCCTCATCCCCTCTGCCTTCATTCCCATCCCCTTTCATTTCTACCATTATGTTTTCTTGTTATTTAGTACCCTTGGGAACTGCCTTCCCTTAGGGTTTTCCCTACTGACTACTTCAGCTTGTTGGGGGGGGGGAGCAGTTTATGTCTTCCTGCTTCCTTCAACCACTTTCTCATCTAGTTCAAATGCTCACCAATGTAGCATTTAAACCATTTACTGAGGACAGCAGTTCACTTCCTGAATGGATGCAGGCCATCTCCCTAGACCCTTATTCCACCAGGTGTGACCCCAGTCCCCAATGTAGCCAAAGCCCTCCTCTCTGCACCACTGCTTCAACCATGAGTTGAAGCTCCTGGTATGAAGTACCCTATCCTCTACCCTGTCATAGACATGCAGCACCTCAGAAAAGGCCACTGAGCATACTACCTGCCTAAGACTCCTCCCCAACTCCCTAAACTCCTCCTGTAATATCCTAGCCTCATCTTTGGTGAGATCATGACTCCCTAGGTGGACAACGACATCCAGCTCTCCCTCCCAACCTGCTGCCCTAGCGATCCTCAGGATCCATTTCCCAACCTTCCAAGCCATGGTAGAGGGTAGGCACTTAACCTTCCTCTCTCCCTCCCTTCCTTTCCCCAAATCTATACCCCTCACAATGGAGTTCCCCACCAGGAGTTGTTTCCTCCTCCTCTGGGGTCCTCTACCGCCCTCCTTGTGGTCTCCAATACAGAGGACTCCAACATCCTCCCTGGTCACTACTGCAGGTGCCTCCAAGGGACAGTCCCAACCCACCAGAGTGGCATAGGAACTGTGTAGTGGTACCATGCAGGGGATAAGCCTCTGGTCTACCACCATCTCCCTTACGAGCCCACCGTAGTCCAGTTGTCCTCCTCCTTGGCACCCTTTGAGGCAGCAGTGGCATATTCTGTGGTCCCTGGGAGAGGGGGAAGGCAGTCCAAATTCCAGCCAACTCAGACTGGAGTCTGGCAACCTCCCTCCTCAGCCCAGAGAGGTGCACACAGATGGAGCAGCACCTCAGTCTTCAGAAAGTTTCCCTGAAAACTACAGCCCCACAGCCACTACACTGCACCACACCACTCCCAGCATATATATACTTTCTACCCAGCCTGTTTTTGTTTTGCTTTCTTTGAACCTTTTTTAACCCTGACCCTATCTATATAGTGACACTACAGCATTTATAGATATGAAAATAATTACAATACAGTTCAATTACAATATAATCCCTATTACAACATTGTGACCTTCCCTTACCTATACCCCATCTGTGAGTGAAAAAAAACAACAGAAAACAAGTACGTACCCTAGCCGCCGACAGTTCCACTCACTCAGTGGAACATGAACAAGTGGGACAAGTTAGAAGTGCTCTGTTATAGACTGCACAGTTACCCCTTCCACTACGTATGTCCCCTAGCCCCAATGTCACTAGTTCACTAATTAATCTGCTCCATCTGAGTCAATTCCAAGCTCCCAATTGGAGCAAAGTCCATGAAAGGGGCAGAGTCAGCAACCAGAAAGCCTGCCCCAGCTGACAGTTAAAAGGCTCGTCTCTCCAATAGCAGTCCATAAGCTACACTACTCTCCTAGAGCCCAACTATCCTTCTCTGCACTATGTAGCTGCTCCTTAATTGATGTTATGCAGCCCAAACTGTTTAGAATGGATAGCAGCAATTTAAAAGCCACCTATTCCTCTTCTCCTTGAGCTCCACCTCCTGCATCAATTCCAAGCTCCCGACTGGAGCAAAGTACAAGAATGGGGCAGATTCAGCAACCAGGAAGCCTGCCCCGGCTGACAGTTATCAAGCTCACCTCTCCAATGGTCGTCCTTCAACTACACCACTCCCCTACAACCCAACTGCCCTTCCACTATGCAGCTGCTCCTTAATGAAGAAAGAAGAAAGAAAGAAAGAGAGAGAGAGAGAGAGAGAGGAAGGAAGGAAGGAAGGAAGGAAGGAAGGAAGGAAGGAAGGAAGGAGAGGAAGGGAGGGAGGAGAGGGAGGGAGAGAGAGAGAGAGAGAGAGAGTGAGTTTAAGACTGCTCTGATAAAGGCATAGTAAACATTAACAATACGGTTCCCCCCTTTCCCTATCCAAACCGGAGAAAAACTCCACTCATGAGGGGCTGGGAGAGAGGGAGGTTGGGGTATCTGGACTATTCCTTGAGCCCTCTCTGACTGCTGGCATTACTGGGTAGTGACTATTCTAACGCCTAAGTTCCCAAAATGACTTTATCAAGATGCACATGCACCTGACCTCACCTGCTCCCACTCTATCCTGTTTCATAAAGTGAATCCCACTGTCTTGGTGGGAACTGGAGTACCATCCAACAATCTCTGTGTAACCCCCTAGGTGGCGCTATCCCAAGGGCTACTACACCTGCCTGCATAGCTAGTTGCAGGTTATAGGGCCTGGGTACTGAAACAGGTGCCTAGACCCGGAGGACAGGGTTGTTAGTAACAAGGCTAACCTGGGTACAGCCCTCCGGGATATTGTGACCCCCCCCCTTTCCCCTCTAGTGGCCTAGACAATATGCAACAAACACTTTCACAGTAGCCCCTATTCATCATACAATTCCCCACAATGTTTGCATTTACCACCAGGGCTGGTTCCACCAGTTTGACACTGGAAACCCCCTGTAAAACAAGGTTAGGCACAGCAAATAACAACAATACAGTGCTTTTGGTACAAACTGGGACCGCGGACAGATTAAATGCAAAAATAGTAAGATCTGATTTATTCAGGGGAATTGAACAAGGCAGGGGTGTAATCAGGTTACTCGATTCGAAAACTGATCTAGTCAGGCAATTTTGTATGCCCTTTTAGTCTCTACACAGTCACACGCTCTGGGTACCCAGATGGAAGTAAGGTGGGCTAGCCTGGAGCGTTGCCTGGGGTAGGCCGGCGTCGCAGCTGGTTGGGGCCCGGTGATGAAAAGAAAAGGCATGCACAACCACACACAATTTGTAATCCGGAGCCTGAAGGCTCAGTTCATGAAAGGAAAAACAACAATGCAGTCAGATGACAGCACTTGAGATTCAGCTGTTTTTGCAGGGAGCTACCCTCATTGTTACTCACGCTACCCAATATGAGACACAGGATAGACAAAATGGAGACTGCAGGTTGATGACTTGTTTGCCAGGAGAAGCAGGGCCCACACGAATCACCAAGGTGTCATTCCTGTTCAAGATGGTTGAGCAGGGGGCTGATCTCTGGGTGAGTCTCTCATCAATGATTGTTTCTGTGCCTGAAGTGGCTGGCTGGGCCAGGTGGCAAGGCCCAGGCCGGGTGGAACAGTTCAGATTTTGAGTCCAGTACTGCTGGATGCAGCTTCCAGCAAGCGTGGCACATTTACACAGTGGGGAACCAAATCGTGACCCACTAACAGCACACATCACATTTATAGTAAAGCAATCACCATACCACAATGTGGAAGGCAGTCTGGCCGCAATATCAGTGTCTCTGAGCAAAACTGGGAATTCTGTGGTAAATGGATGTCCTGACAGGTCAATGGCATACAGCAAATCTTTGGTCTTCTTCAGGTTCAAATCCGGTCACTCTTCAGTGGCTTTGTCACACTCCAGTTTGGATATAGTCCGATTGCTAAGCCTGTCAAAGGATTCCCTTTCGAAGGACTGCAGGCAGACAGGCCAAAAAGGAGTTGCTTGAATCACTCAAGCTGTTTACTCTTCAAACTCTAACTCCTGACTGACTGATTGATTGCAGCAGGCAGCTTGGGAATTTCCCTTCGGTCCAAAAAGCTCTGGGTGGTTGATCCATCAGTCTGTTAAAGCAAGGGCTCCCCCTCCAAGTCTGTTTTGGTGCCAAAATGCAAAAACTACAATTCCTACAGAAATTTGCTCCCACAAGACCCCTGGGGACAGACTCCATTTTACAGTCCCCATAAGTACCAACTGGTGCTAACTGGCAGTCCAAAACCAAAATGGTGGTGATAAACAGAATTGCCCATGCTGCAAAGAAGGCAGGTTAGACAAACTACAATATCATTACTATGCTAATAGATAATCAGCAAATAAGTAAAGCTTCCAACAGAGCTCCCTCTGCGTAAATAACGATGGCAGAATAGAGTGATTATCTTGCAGCTCAGGCGGGACCCGAGCATAGAAACACTCAGCCCCCTTCCAGATTAAATAAGCCCCATGTCATAGGCAGCTCTTAAAGAGACAGAGCACCGAGGCATTAAAGCACTCTCATAAACACTTTTAAAATGCTAAGACACAGGATACCAGCCTGGCAGTGCGCATTTAGGCACACCCAAGGAAGACTTTCTGGAACCCCCATTTGTACGAGGGTTACACCCTTCTCTGCCTGAAAAAACTTAGCATCCGCATCAAGTCTACACCATCACAATATTGAAGAATCAGTATATACAAGACATACAGTACGTGACATTAGCATGCTATGGCAATAATATATGATGCATCATTTAACGTAAATTTATCACATTATGATACATTTCACTATACCATATCTTCATTGACAATACTTATGCATGTTTCATACACTCTATACTGATTCTATTATGGTTAACATGCTATGAACAGTTACCTATGACTTCACTTTATAACTTCTTGTACAGTAAACAATGTAGAAGGGGGCCCTTCCCAATCAGCTAACTTGGGGCTAGATTGGACAGGGATGCCATGTTCTAAAGGAAGAACAATTAATCGGGGGCTGGCAGTCAAGCTCAGTTTGGGCAGTGAGCTCTTGGAAATGTAAACACGTTTATGGACCACACTGAGAGGCAAGTCAACAGGCCTCCAAGGGGAATCATAACTAAAACGTAGCACTGGCTTAACAGGTCACCCCAATTTTCTAGGGGGAACAGACACAGGCTCTGGGCAGTCAACACTGGCACTTATTTCTTCTCCTGTATTGAGGGATGCCTCTGCACAAGGGTTGTAGGGTTATGTCAGGCAGATGCTTCTCGTACCAATCTTGAAATACTGTGGTTACTTGAAATCCACTGTCAAGCACTGCCCAGGCAGACACATCATTCACCGTCACTGCAGTTTCCATTGAAGGGTCCACCACCTTGGACCACTGAGGTGACTTGGACTTGGACATCCACTTTACATCTGCCTTGGATGAATAGCTTTTCCAGGCAGCCCCACCTTGTGGCTGTACGTTGTTCTGAACTCAATGCCCGCAGTCTAGTTCTAACTTTTCTCAGATTCTCAGGTGAACGGCCGGTGTGCCAGGTGTGCCCATCCTCTCCAAAGTGGTAACAGAAAACAGGTTCTTTAGAGTCTCTAGGGGAAGAGGATCTAGTCCCCTGCTTGAACATAGTGGGAGAGTCTCTGGGTTTCTCTCTGGTCGGAGGTTTGCTCTCTTGACTTTCTGAGTTCCCCCAAGGGTCAGTGTCTTGGGTAGCCTGGAGTCGGAATAGGTCTTCTACTACAGCTCTCAGTTCTTGTACCTCTTCCTGCAGGCTGTCTTCAGGACGGGTTTCAGAAGAAACCATGTGTACCCCCACCCCTTGCGGCAGGACTTCCCTCTTTGTCTTGGAGGGGACTAGACAGGAATTAGTATCTTTGGCTGCCTCAGCAGCTTGCTGACTGACTCTCAACTCAGCTAACTCCTTGATCAGTTCTCTCATCTGTTGCAGATTGGCCTCCTCACCTCTGATTTTGCCCATCCCTTGTTCAAGTCCCCTGAATAAATCAGATCTAACTTTTTCTGCATGTAATCTGACTGTGGTTCCAGTTTGTGCTCAGAGTACTGTAGCTATTTGCTGTGCATAACCTTGTTTTACAGGGGGTCCCCAGGGTTGAGCTAGAGGAACCAGCCCTGGTGGTAAGTGCAAACAGAGTGGGTAATTGTGTAGTGTACCAGGGGTATTATGAAAGTGATTATTGTACAGTGTTAAGGCCACTAGAGAGGAAAGAGAGGGGTTACAGTGTCCAGAAGGGCTGTGCCCAGGTTAGCTTGACCAATGCCAACCCTGACCTCCGGGTGGAGGCACCCGTTTCAGAACTCAGGCCCCTTAACCTGCTACTAGCAAAGCAGGTAGGGGTAGTAGCCCTTGGGATAGCACCACCTAGGGGTTACATCTTGGAGGTTCACCACTGGGATTTTGTGTCTTCTAGTGGCCGAAACTACAAGTTATTGTCAAACATAAATGGCTACCCCAACAGAAGTGACTGTGCACCAGTTGGTGGGGTGGTGTACAGGGCAGGAGACTGACCCTCACAATGCCCTGCTTGTATTGGATATTCTCCTGAACATTGGTAAAGATGCTGTAGAAGGACTACTTTCCAAAGTTGAATGTTTAACAAACACTGTGGTGGTGGGGCGAGAAGTTGATTTGACCGCCCAAACTTTCATGGCATTAGTAGAGTGTAGTGACACAGTGGACAGTTCCAAAGTGCCATGGACTATTGCCCCAAAAGGGACCCCAGCTACCTGGAGAGTAATAACTACAGACAGCAAAAAACCCAGGGAGGATGAGCTCCCCCAATTGTCTGAGACTTTTGAGGAGAAATTTGCTAAGTTGTTGCTAAAGGAAGGGAAAACCATAGAGGACTTTGAGAAACTTTTCCTGCCACCTGGGGGTATTCCCTCCCCAGCACCTCCTCCTCCCACTCCAGCACCTCTTATTGCCCCGTCTTCTGTGCCTGTGACAATGCTGGCCCATATATCTGTACCTACCATTAATCACGACTCCTACCGGAGTTGAGAATCTTCTTGGGCACTCTCCCCACCCCCCAAGGGAAGGATAACTGAGAGATCTGGATAGACTATGTTGCCCTTCTTGTACCTGAATGGCAATGCTCAGAAGCAGAGAAACGAAAGAGGTTGAGTAAGAGCCTCCAAGGTTCTGCCCTGGCTACCATCCATGCCAAGCAGGCCAATAACCCCGAAGCAACTGCACAGGACTATCGTGATGCATTGGAGAATGTGTATGGGAACCTGGATACAGATGAGGACCTGTGGTGGAGAGTAAGAAACGCCCAGCAGTACTCAGGGGAGCCATTTTCTGTGTATGTACCTCTGCTTGAAAAACTGCTACAAGAGTGCCTCAGAAAGGGTAGTTTGCTGTCAAATGGATTAGATCGAACTAGGCTGGACTGGATCCTTAAGTCTGCTCCATTTTCAGAACTGTTACTGCAGTTGCACCTCACCAACCAACTGGACTCGCCCCCCTCTTATGATGAGCTAATGAAAGAAATTCAGGGGGTTGAGCAAAGGTGCCCCAAGGGGGGAAGGAATTTCACCAATATCTGCTGCTACTGTGCAAGTGACAGAGAGTGATCATCCAAGTGGGATTCAGGGGCCAACGTCGGCACCTAACAAGCACTCTGAGAATGCAAAGGACTTCCTGCCCTGGGCCCAGTTTCTGAAAGTCAAGCTATTAAAGGAAGTCCAAGAGTTGAAGGCGGGCACCTCTGCAAGGGTTCCCCCCATGGAACAAAATTCTGGTTCCTCTCAGGACGTGATTGCCATGGGGAATGGGGTGCAACTTCAGGCATCCTCTACCAAGGATAGCTCCCAGGCTGAAATCAAAGAATTGACTGCCATCCTAAAGGAACTATTGAGACATGTTGCACCCCTCTCACTGCTGCAAGCAGATACTGGACCCCAATCCCTTGCTACTACTTCAGTTCCTCATGCAATGTTCCCACCAAGAATGACCCAGGAGTCTATCATTTGTCACCACTGTGGAAAGGATGGCCATATGAAGAGGGAATGCCGGTCTCAGAAAGACTTAGAGAAAGTGGTGAACTGGCTTCAAGGAGAGATTCAGAAAATGAATCAGTGGCCAAGGGGTGCACAAAATGACCACAGTGAAGGCTTCAGACATCCTAACTCAAACCCCTTTGTGGCTAAATCGTCCATCCATGCCCCTGCTGCTGTCCCTCCAGATCTGGTCCAAAATAGTGGGTCCTTCAATGGAGACTACCATGACTATGAATGGTATTCCTACTTGGGCTGTGCTGGACAGTGGGTCGCAAGTGATCATTGTATTTAAGGACTGGTATGACAAACACTTATCTGCTGTGCCTTTACAATCCCTGGAAGACCTTCATGTGTGGGGGCTGAGTGACAAGTCTTATCCCTACCTAGGATATGTCCACCTCTGGTTGTCATTTTCTACAGCTGTAACTGGTGTAGAGGAGCAAGTTGAGACACTGGCCTTAGTGTGTCCCACAATTGGACTGTATGATGGGGTTCCCCTGTTAACTGGGACCAACGCCCATATGTTTGGGAGACTGGCACAACTCTGTCATGGGAAACAAGTTTGACGGACTGGGAGAGCCCTAAGAATTCCTGCTGTGATCAAGGGCCTATGATTTGCAACAGAACCCCAAGGGAGTGGACCAGGATGAACCAGTACAGGTCGTGTGGAAGAAGGATCCCAATTCAATGGTACTGGCCCCTAACGCCCAGTGTACTGTTCAAGGGGAGGTCCGCCTCCGCAAAGATGTCAAGAACAAAATACTGATGTTGGACGTGCCAGGCGATGGAAAATTGCCAGAAGGATTATTGATTAAGCCCAGCATCTTGCCAGCTCATGCTCATGCCTATGCATGACAAGTGATTGTCCAGATTCATAATGTGTCAGATTGGGAGATCTGGGTGAACAGAGGATGCACCCTAGCTATGGTACACTGTGCAGACACTGCAGTGTTGCCAGCAACAAGCACCCTGGCAAGACAGACAGAGTGACTCCTGACTTGTTTGATTTCGGTGACTCCCCGTTGCCAGCTGAATGGAAGAATAGAATTAGCCAGAAACTTGCCCAGAGAGATCAAGTGTTTTCATTGAAGGAATGGGACGTGGGATGTGTCCATGGTGCGGAGCATCACATACGCCTGCACGATGAACGGCCATTTCGAGAGAGGTCTTGACACCTAGCCCTTGCAGACATAGACGATGTGAGAAGACACTTGCAGGAAATGCTCGTGGCTGGTGTGATACAAGAATCCAGGAGCCCATATGCTTCTCCCTTTGTGGTTGTGCATAAGAAGAATGGATCTGTGAGAATGTGTGTTGATTATCAAACTCTGAATCAGCGGACCATCCCCGATTAACACACCATGCCCTGTATACAAGATGCTCTGGATTGTTTGAATGGGAGCAAAGGGTTCTCAGTGTTGGATCTTCACAGTGGATATTACCAGATTCCGATGGCTCTGGAGGACCATGAGAAGACAGTCTTTATCTGTCCTTTGGGGTTCTACGAATTCCTAAGAATGCCACAGGGGATCTTGGGTGCCCCAGCCACCTTCCAGCGACTGATTAAATGAGCAGCAGGAGACATGAATTTGCTAGAATGCCTGGTGTACTTGGACAATGTCATTGTGTATGGGAGATCCCTAGAGGAACATGAGAGCCAACTGTTCAAAGTACTAGACCAACTGGAAGATTTTGGCCTCAAGCTGTCCATTGACAAGTGCCAGTTTTTCCAAAACTCTGTGAAGTATGTGGGGCACATAGTGTCTACAGAGGGGATAGAGACTGACACTAATAAAGTTGAAGCATTGACTACTTGGCCCCAGCCCCACAATTTGAAAGAACTACAACGTTTCCTGGGATTCTGTGGCTACTACCACTGGTTCAAAAAGGACTATTCCAAAGTGATTCGGCCACTCTTGAATCTTACCCAGGGTTACCCTCCTACCAATCGGAAATACAAAAATTGGTCTGTCAAAGAACGAGACAAAGCATATTTCTGCCCAGGTGAACTTTTCAGGTCCAGTTGGATGCCTGACTGTGAAGCAGCTTTCTACAAAGTCATATATCAGCTCACCCACGCCCCCTATCCTCGCTTATGCTGATCCCACCAAACTCTATGTGCTGCATACTGATGCCAGTCTGCAGAGTCTAGGAGCTGTACTATATCAAGACTATGAGGATGGTTTGAGACCAGTGGCATTCACCAGTAGGAGCTTGACCCCATCAGAGCGAAACTACCCTGTGCACAAGTCGAAGTTCTTTGCGTTAAAATGGGCATTGTCAACCAGTTTCATGATTATCTCTATGGGGCGAAAATATTGGTGAGGACTGACAATAACCCATTGATCTATGTACAGACTTCAGCCAAGTTAGACACCACGGCGCACTGGTGACTTTCTGCAATGTCAACATATGATTATGCTGTTGAATACAGACCAGGCCCGAATCATATTGATGCTGACGGCCTATCCCGAAGGCCCATTTCCAAGAGCGACTGGGTCAGGCTGTCCAAACCTGACATCCAAGCATTGTGCCAAAAGTTTGTCCACGGACACAGCGGACTGCTTAGTAGATTGTTTGGGCCCCTCTGATACCTGCATACCGGCTGCGTATTGCCACTTCTCTGCTCTAGATATTAGTGCACTACTGTACCTCAGTTTGTCAATGACACCATTCAGTGGGCTCAATCCCGAGATCCTATGATTCAGCCAGCACTTGATGCCCTTCGTGGAGGAAAAGATGTGTCCAAGTTGCGTTCCTCTGATCTACGAACCGCTTCATTGTTTAAAGAAGGCCCCAGGTTGAAGCTGCTTAATCATTTGTTGTATAGAGAGACTGTAGATTGAGGTGGTCAAATAGACAAGCAACAATTGGTCCTGCCCACAGCCTTCAAAGATTTGGTACTGAGGTCCCTCCACAATCATATGGGCCACCTCAGTATCGACCGGACCCTAGACCTAGTACAATCTCAATTCTACTGGAACAAGATGGGGCCGATGTTGAGCACCATGTAAGGACTTGTAGTCACTGCCTGCAGGGAAAAGCTCTGCCTCAGAGGGCTGCTCCCCTAGTCAACATTACTACCAGCACCCCAATGGAACTAGTCTGCATAGACTTCTTGAGTTTAGAGCCTGATCAGCGAAATGTTGGCAATGTGTTAGTGGTTATGGACCATTTCACATGGTATGCACAAGCTTTTCCCACCAAAGATCAAAAAGCATCTACCGTGGCCAAGGTGCTAGTGGAAAATTTCTTCGGCCACTATGGTGCCTCCCAGCGAATTCACTCTGATCAGGGACAGGACTATGAGAGCTGGCTAATCAAAGAAATGCTTTCTCTATGGGGGTGGTGAAAGTCAAGAACCACCCCACATCATCCGCACAGGGATCCTCAACCAGAATGCTTTAACCGCACCCTACTAGACATGCTAGGCACCCTCCACTCAAAAGATAAGCATAAATGAAGTCAGCAGACTAGCACCTTGGTACACGCATACAATAGCACAAAGAATGATGCTACCGGTTTCTCTCCCTACCGCCTCATGTTTGGGAGAGAGGCCTGGTTGCCTGTTGATGTCTGTTTTGGGGTTTTTACCAATGGGGTCCGAGCCAAAGATTACCTGCAATATGTACAAAAACTGAAAGCTCAGTTGAACCATGCCTATCAACTGGCCCAGACAATAGCTGCTAAAATAATGGCCTCCAGTGCAGGGCCCCCTCAAGCTTCCTCTTTTACCCCTCAGTACACTGCCACTCCTGGACCACTTGAGTGGCATAGTCCATCCACGTTTCCAGATCGTCCTCCTCCATGGGCACCGGAACTGTGCCCAAAAAGAGACTAAGTCTGCGGTATGTACACCCCCCGGAACCACATAACATCCCCATTTTTCTTGACCAGCTACAACTTCCAGCGCTTTCAGTGGAACAACAAAATCAGATAGTAGCCCCTATTACAGAATTAGAGCTTCAAAACACAATTCAAAGTCTGAAGAATGGTAAGTCTCCTGGTCCAGATGGCTTTGGTGCAGAATTTTATAAAAGCGCATGAGGCCTTCTGAAAAATCTACTTCTCCAGGATCTAACATCTGCACACGCCACCTCTTCTTTTCCTATCACCTGGAGACAAACCACAATTTTGGTGATCTTGAAGCCCCAAAAGCCTCCGCACTTCTGCAATTCATACTGACCTATCTTGGTGCTCAATCAAGATTGCAAAATATATACGAGCATAATGGCACATAGACTTGATCACATCCTTCCCTCATTGATACACCCAGACCAATCAGGATTTATCAAAGGTAGACAGATCACCGATAACATTAAAAGAACATTATATCTTATAGACCATGCCCAATCTACTAAATCTCCCCGTTAATACTATGCCTGGATGCCCAAAAGGCTTTTGACATGGTCTCCTGGTGTTCCTTCAAGCGGCCTTGCTAAGCTTAAATTTTCTGACCTCTTTTTATGGGTGCAATTAGAGGAATTTATACAGGACCGGAGGCAGTCATGAAGTTAAATGGTTCCCACTCAGAGTGCATCTCCTTGCATAGGGGCACTCGGCAAGGCTGCCCCCCTCCCCATACCTGTTTGCTATTTTTGTAGAACCCATAGCCCAATTTCTTAGACAATCCCCTAACCTACATGGATACAAAGTTTCAGACCAATCATATCATAAAATAGCATATTATACTGACGACCTCCTACTCTACATTACTCACACGGAGGAATCATTACCAACCCTATTCACCATTTTAAAAGAGATAGAGACCCTTGCAGGATACACCATAAACACTAGTAAATCAGAGGCCCTGACTATACAATCTTCTCTTCTAATGGACTTTACCCAGAAATTCCCTTGTAAGTGGGATAAAGCATATTTATCATATCTAGGAATTAAAATTCCCCCAAACCTAGGGGATCTCTATAACCTGAATTACTCCTCTACCCTCTCTCGAATAAAATCAGATCTTCAGAGGTGGACTCCTCTCCCACTGTCATTGATGGCGGGGGTACAGTCTATCCAAATGAATTCTCTCCCGAAGATCTTATACCTACTACAGAATATTCCTTTGCCTATCTCACCGAAGGACATACAACTCTGGAATAAATCCATTAGTAAATTCTTATGGGTGAATCAACAGCCTAGAGTGTCCCTGGCAAAGTTGCAGTGCTCTAAGGAGAGAGGAGGACTGTCCCTACCTAACATCTTCCTTTACTCGATGGCCTCTCTACCCTTGCATATAACTACTTGGCTGTTGCCTCTGACTCAGACCCCAACCGTGGTATCAATAGAGCAGAATATGGCATCACAGCCCCTGCCCTCTTCTTGGATATTTCAACCAAATAACAGAACACAAATACAGGGAGCCTCTCGATCTACCAAAGAGATGCTTCATGCTTGGACGCAGTTCTTGGCTCACCCATCCTGTGGGTTTCTCTCCTCCTGGTTAAGGATCCCAGCCGAGGACCCCACTTGGACCCCGGCGGGGTTAGACTCCTCCTTTCATTCCTGGACCTGTAAAGGACTGCGATTTACCCACCAATTCTACACTAACGCAATATTTAAAACATGTGATCAACTTAAACAGGAGTTCTCATTGGAGAAGAGTAACTTTTTTAGACACTTACAAATCTGTCACTTTTTAAGTTCAAAGATTGGACTGGACATCTCCAAACAGGTCATATCTCCCCTCTGCCAGCTCCTGACCCAGCTAGAGAGGGGAGGTCCTCGTAATCATTTGATCTCTCAATTCTATAAAGCTTTACAAGGAGTTCCATTACAGGTTATGGACCTGGTGCAATTTCACTGGGAGGCGGAACTCCAGACAGACTTGTCCCAAGACGACTGGGTCCAGATATGGAGGAGACAGCATAAAACCTCCAGCTCTTACACATGGAGAGCATATTCTTGGAAAGTGGTCTCCAGATATTTCTGCATACCACAGATCACTGCCAAGTTCCTGACAGGTAGCGATTCCTCATGCTGGAGGAACTGCGGATGTGAGGTTGCCACCCACACACACATTTTATGGTCTTGCCCAGTTTTAGCTAAATATTGAGTAACTATAGGGGATAGAATAACACACCTTTTCCCAACACTGATCGAGTTATCCCCAGTGATGGGACTATTGATCCACTATCCCCGTTCCTTTAGAAACCCACACCAGGTATACCTTCTTAATATCCTATTAGGAGCGGCCACAAAATGTATAACTAGGCTCTGGCTTCACCGGGAGCCCCCCGCCATTTCAGCTTGGGAAAATACAGTATATGACATATACAAACTTGAACATATGACCGCTAGGATTCATAATAAGGTTCCCGAGCTGATGAATAGGTGTAATCCTTGGTTCCTCTCAATAAATCAGTTCAGATCAGACCAGATACCTTAGAATGAGGGTTTAGATGGAGAACTATGGGAGGGTTTGATTGGTGGGGCCTAGGCAGTCCCAAACACAGTCTCCCCTTAAGGGGATCTTTTGTTAATGGAAAGGAAGGGGTATCCATCCGATGTCCTCTCCCGGGAATAATCTCCCTCCTGTGCTAGGTCCCCCTCCTCTTGTTCACTTATTTAAATGTGTATCTATCTAATTATGTATCCCAGAAAACATTTTCACAATGCATAACTTGGTTCAGAGCACCTGTTTTTGTAGGTTTACCTCTAAGCAAGAAAGGACTTAAAAGATCTAATGTCAAATATTAGTAAAGTAAATATCAATTATCTATTCATTTGTATTAATATTCATTCATATATTATACATAGATTTCTCTCCCTATATGTGTGGTTACTTTCATTACTGAAGCTCACTATCTTGACTTGTACAGTTCCATATATTCCTGTATGATTACAAAGTGATACTATACCTGTTAAAACTTGAAATAAAAATAAAGTTTAAAAAACAAAAGTCTGCGGTATGAGTCCATATGTACAGCAGGTATCACTATGGGAGAAGCAACTGTAGGGGCGGCAGGAGAGGCTATGGGGAACTGCATAGGAGTGATCTCCTCAGAAAGCTTTAACATTTGTACTAGCTTTGTAGCAGAGCACCCCTCAGAGGCTAACAGTTTAGACAGCTTATCTTTAAACCCCTCTACATAGGGGGATCCTCCAGGAGCAGCCAGGTCTCTATCTAAGTGAATGACCCTCCACCCCTTTTGGGACCCTTCAAGCACAATGACAGGAGGTACCTTCTCTGGTTCAATAAGCAGGCTGCAGGAGAGTATGAATACGCCAGATATTAACTGGAGCACATTTGCTGCAGCCACATCCAAGAGCAGGGCCATTCTCGATGCCCTACAGGTTGCAGGCCTCAGACAGCTAATTTCGGAACCCACTCATGAGGGAGCAATCTTAGACCTCGTACTCTCAAATGGGGACAGGGAGAGGATCTCAGATCTAGAAGTGGTTTGCCATCTGGAAACAAGTGACCATCAAACAGTGTGGTTCACGTTAAACTCAGTTACAGAGTCAAGCCATACAAAAGTGAGGGTACTGGACTTCAGAAGGGCTGACTTTGACAAGATGGGAGAGTGCCTCAGAAAAGCACTAGCAAACAGGCTAGAAGGAGGCGTGCAGCAACAATGGGGAATCATCAAAACTGCCATCACAGAGGCAACAAGCCTTTGTGTGATGCAAATAAACAAATCAAAATGAAAGAAAAAGCCTCTATGGTTCTCAAAAGAGGTGGCTGGGAAAGTCAGGGAGAAAAAGACAGCATTCAGGAAGTATAAGGAAACACAGAAGGAGCAGGACAGAGAACTGTACCAGTTAAGGCAGAAGGAAGCAGGGAAGGAAGTCAGAATAGCACAGGCCCAAACTGGAGAAAAGATAGCCTACTCAGTTAAGAAGGAGGATAAAACCTTTTATAGGTACATCAGAGAGCGTAGAAAGACAAAGGGAGGGATAGTGAGGCTGAATAGAATGAATGGTGGGTGGGCAGAGGGGGACAGTGAAAAAGCAGGAATACTGAACGAATATTTCTGCTCAGTATTCACAAAAGAGGAGGGGGAAGTGCCTAATCCAATTAACAGAAGCACTCTTGATAGGGGGGTCAATCCCAGCCCTTTCACAGAAGAAAGGGTTCTGAAAGAACTCGTAAAACTGAAGGTGGACAAAACAATGGGGCCTGATGGAATTCACCTCAGAATTCTAAAAGAATTAAGAGGGGAACTAGTGAAACCACTGACTACTCATTTTAATAAATCATGGGAGGATGGTGTGGTACCTGAGGACTGGAGGAAGGCGGATGTGATTCCCCTTCACAAAGTGGGACCAAGACAGAGGCAGGAAACTACAGATCTTTGACTGTTGACCACTGAGGTAGACCAGGAGGGGCTGTGGACATGGCCTACCTAGACTTTAGCAAGGCATTTGACACAGTCCCACACAAAGATTAATAGTCAAATTAACCAGCCTGGAGTGGGTCCCAGGGTGGTAGCCTGGTAAAACATTGGCTGGACAACAAGACACAGAAGGTAATTGTAAATGGAGTCCACTCTGAAGAAAGAGGGGTTACTAGTGGGGTACCGCAGGGTTCAGTACTGGGATCAGTCCTTTTAATGTCTTTATAAGTGACATTGCAGAGGAACTGGAAGGAAAAGTATGTCTCTTTGCAGATGACACAAAGATCTGCAACAGGGTTGATACACAAGGAGGCGTGGAAAGAATGAGAAGGGACTTGTGACAAGGTTGGAGGAATTATCGAAGTATGGCAGCTAGGTTCAATGCAAAGAAGTGCAAAATAATGCACCTGGGAAACAAGAACCCAGGAGAAGATTACACAATGGGGGGGGGCAGGTAGTAACAACAACAAAAAATGAAAGGGACCTGGGGGTAATCATATCAGATGACCTTAAGGCTAGCAAGCAATGTGAGAAGGCAGTAGGGAGGGCTGGGGTATACTGGGAGGCACAGGGAGAGGCATCACCAGCAGAAAACAGAAAGTTGTTATCCCTCTGTACAGACAGTTGGTGAGACCCCATCTGGAGTACTGCATCCAGTTCTGGAGACCCCATCTCCACAAAGACATAGACAGGATAGAGGCAGTCCAGAGGAGGGCAACTAAAATGGTGCAGGGTCTGCAAGAGAAGCCGTATGAGGAGAGAATAAAGGAGCTTAATATGTATACCCTTGAGGAAAGAAGGAGAGGGTGGACATGATAGAAACTTTAAGTACCTCAGTGGAATCAACAAATTCCAAGAGGATAGCATCTTTCAGAAAAAGAGCGTGCAAGAACAAAGAGGACACAATTTAAAGATGGGGGGCGGGTTGGCGGGGCAACATGAGGAAGTATTTTTTCACAGAGAGGGTAGTGGATGCATGGAACAGCCTTCCTGTGGATGTTGTGGAGTCTAAAACTGTGGGAGAATTCAAGAATGCATGGGACAGACATATTAAGACATTGTGGGGGGTAGGAAGAAATAGGCTGTTGGTTAACTAGAATCTGCGGCCTATCCTGTAGGTAGGGAAATAGGCAGACTAGGTGGGCCAAGCAGTCCTTATCGGCCATCAAAGTCTATGTTTCTATGTTGCAGGCAGACAGGCCAAAAAGCAGCTGCCTGAATCACTCAAGCTGTTTATTCTTCAAACTCTAACTACAGACTGACTGACTGCAGCAGGCAGCTTGGGAATTTCCCTTCGGTCTAAAAGGTTCTGTTTGTTGGATCCATCAGTCTGTCAAAGCAAGGGCTCCCCCTCTAGGTCTGTTTTGGCACCAAAATGCAAAAACTACAATTCCTACACAAATTTGCTCCCACAAGACCACTGGGGACAGGTTCCATTTTAGAGTCCCCAAAGGTACCAATCGGTGCTGACTGGCAGTCCAAAACCAAAATGGTGGTGATAAACAGAACTGTCCATATTGCAAAGAAGGCAGGTTAGACAAACAACAATATCATTACTATGCCAATAGATAATCAGCAAATAAGTACAGCTTCTAACAGATCTCCCTCTGCACAAATAGCGATGGCAGAACGGAGTGATTATCTGGCAGACTGGGCGGGACTCGAGCATAGAAACACTCAGCCCCCTCCAAGATTAAATAAACACCACATTATAGGCAGCTCTTAAAGAGACAGAGCACAGAGACATTAAGGCACTCTCATGAACACTTTTAAAATGGTAAGATACAGGATAACAGCCTGGCAATGGGCATTTAGGCACACCCAAGGAAGACTTTTGGGAACCCCCATTTGTAGGGGGGTTACATCTGCTACCGTTTTTAGCAAGCACAGGAACATGGCATGCTGCTCACAATAATGCAGATGTCCATGATGAAAAAGCCTGGCAACAGTTAGGTGAAACAAACTTTTTACTGATTTACAATAACAATGGAAGCCTCAGCAAATCAGGAGGTGGCAGGCCAAGTGCTGTGCAGGGATCCTGGCAGCCAATAAACTGGCAGGAGGGCTTCTCTCCCCACCCTGCACAGTGATGGAGTCAAGGGAGCCATGGATTGAATGGCAGGTGTGCCCTCCCCCAACCCCACCCCCATGTATTGCAGGGGTCCAAGGAACCACGGATTAGGGGTCAAGTGTGTCCCCCATTCTGTACAGATCCAAGGAACTACTGTGGGACTGCAAGTAAAACAAAAAAATATATTGGGAGGGTTTTAAGCCCGAGGTTCGTTGGGCGGAGCAACAACGTCGCTCCCCCATCGAGCTTAAAAAGGTCATACATCCTGGGCCTTGCCAGGATTAGTTTTTTAGTTGTAGCCAGAGGCACTGCTCTTTTGCACCTCTTTCTGGATTTATGCTGCCTTTCCCCTCATTCTGCAGCTGCCTCCGTCCACCCATTCATTCCTTCCAGTTCCTCCTGCTTCCTCTCTGTCCCGCAACTTCATTCCTGTCAGCCTCTTATCTCGCTTGTTCTCCCCCCCATCCTTCCTTCATTCTCCCCACTCTGCCTTTTGGTCTCTCCCCCCCTCATTCTTCCACTCCCCATCCCGTGTTTCTCTGGCCTGTCCTTCATGCCTCCAGCCACATCTCCGTTCGTTCCCTGACCCCGGCGTGGCTCTGGCGCACTGGGTGTGCATCACCTGATCGGCTCTGCTCCTCTGTGCTCCTTCCTTTGTCACTGGCCCTCTCTTTCCCATTCTCCCTTTGGTTCTCTCCTCTAGTGCCCCTTGCCTGTCTGCCGCATTGGCGCCTTGCTTGCCTCGCAGGTCAGGCTCTCAGTCACTCACTCGGGACAACTCCTCCAATGTTGCAGTTTCCATCTTTGCTGTGCCATCTCACCCTGCTTGGCATATTCCTTTGGATCACTGTGCTCTGGGGTGACTCTCAGTCTGATCTGCCTGCATTTCCACTATTACATTGCATTCCGGACGGAGCCACCACTGTTCAGTTAGTGTGGATATTTCATCTCCTTGTTCTGTTTCTTTGGATTCTGCAACGCTGGACCTGAGCCTTGTCTGCACTGTGTATTTTGGAATTCAGTGGCTTTCTCCTGCTCTGTCTCTGATCTGCTCTTGGGGGAACGTCACTCTCTGTTATTGACCACCTGGCCTTTCCTCCACTTCTAGTGGGCTGCCCTGCCGCTATCCTACCCTGCGAGTACCTGACACTCGTGTTCCTATGCTATTTTCTGTTTTTTAACCCTCTGTCTGTCCAGCTTCACTCTGTCTTCCATCCACCTCCTCCCATTCTTGCCCTAGCAGTTCGGAATAATGGATGTATTCCGTCTCCTCTCTACATCTTCGTGTGTGGGGCGTATCCTGTTATCTGGTGTCCTCTGCTGGACTTGTATATTATGTCTACTGGTCGAGCCCTATCTGGATGATCTCTACCAGTCTGGTGCACTTCACTCACACCTACATTGGGAGGCTTCCTCCTCTGTCAAAGGCAGGTTCTCCTACTGACTTGATGGCTGGCCCATTCCCTGTGTCTACTCTCTGTGCATCCATTCTAGCTCCATCTCGGATTTCACTTCTGGACCATGCTGATTCGTTCTTCCTCTTTCCCTCAGTTCCCTGTCTGCTTCCTCCATCCCCGCTTTTCGTCCACCCTCTGTTCCTCTCCCTTGACTCCATTTGGTTGGCACTAGCATATGACCCCGTCGAATTTGCTTCTTGCCCTCCTCCTCCCATTCTCTCCTACCTCCATTCTGTTCATTCTCTGCCCTGTGCACTTCTTGTTTTTTCCCTATCCTACTCTCCCCAGGTCCTATGCTAATACATATACTTCCCTACCTCATCGACCCTCCTTGCTCAGCTCATCGAATCTGTCCTCTGGGTCTAATCATTCACTTTGCATCATCTAGCCTGCCTTCTTGGCCTCAGGGTCTCCTTTCTCCCATCACTTAATCCAGCATCTGTGGCCTTCCTGTCTCTCAGGTCCACTATACCACTCCTCAAACTCCTCTATTTCAATTGCTCAATTGGTATACCTCGGTTGACTCCATCTGGCCTGCAATCGATATTTCTTTTGGGCAACCTATCATTACTCGTATGCCTCTTCATCGACCCGCGGCTCTCCTGCCACCTGTATCAGGTTCAAGACTTTGGTCACCATTCACCACTTATTATTTCACACCAGCCATCAAGGATTCACTCCAGTCATGGCTTTGCTCCATCATCTTCCATTGTTCATTTTGCTCCTATCGACTGCTCGATCCATGCATACCCTCTGGTTCCAAGCATGCCTTCTTGGCCGCGGTGTATACTTCATCACATCGCTCAGTTGCAGCACTCATCATGATTAGTCTTCTTCATCCTCAGTCTTCTCACGAACACATTTGGATATCCCTCGCTCATCTGACCTACGTATGGATCAACTCCTTCCCATCTACTACTCGAGCATACCTATCTAGGGTCCCTGCTGCCTCATGTTCCTTCTTTGATCTGTGCTTTCTTTTGGGTTTTTTCCCCTATGCAGTCATTTTGCCTACTCATATCCTTCTCTTTAATGAATCATTCTCTTTACTGACATACTTCCTCAAATCAAATGTCATCAGCCTGGAGGGAAGGTGACCTAGGCCTTGGATCCCGAGAGATTTCCTCCTCAAAGGGTTTTTTTCCTCTCCTCCATGCCAATGGTCATATTATTAGTTAGAGTTACTGCTTTCTTGGCTCAGTTAGTTAGGTTCCGCTGTTGGATGGAGGTGGATGGTGGCACTGGCTTTACCCTCTCTCCTTAGGAAGTCCGCCCTTATCTTCTCAGAATTCATTTATCATCCTCGCCTCTTCGGAGCTCGACATCTTAGGGTATTCTTGGGCTTCTTCCTAACTTACCTTTAGCCGACACATTCATTCCAGCGGCACCTGTAGGGGAAGCCCTCCTTTAGGGTTCCTTGTGTCATACCCCTACAGGGTGGTATATCCCATGGATAGAGAGGCGGAAAGCCACAAAGCAAATCAAGTTACAAAAGCATCATCTCATATCATCTCATCCAGTTGCATAAGCACATCAAATGGGAGGGCTTTAAGCCCAAGGTTCAATGGGCAGAGCAACAACATCACTCTCCCATCAAGCTTAAAAGGTTACACATCCTGAGCCTCGCCAGGATTAATTTTTTCATTGCCCACCATCCACCACTCCTCCTCCAGCAGCTTGTCTCTCTTGCCCGTGGGCTTCTTCCTAACCTACCTTTAGCCGACGCATTAATTCCTGTGATACATGTAGGGGGAGAACCCTCCTCTAGGATTTCTTGTGTCATACCCCTACTGGGTGGTATATCCCATGGATAGAGAGGCGGAAAGCCACAAAGCAAATCAAGTTATACAAGCATCATCTCATATCCTCTCATCTGGTTGCATAAGCACATCGAAATATATATGTGGAATTAGGGAGCTCAGTTAGGGATGAACAGATTTGAAAAAGTCCTGACCCTTATTGTCAGGACCAAGGTACAAGTTAGAATCCCAATTAGCTCTGACTGGTTCTGAGTCAAATAAAAGGGAAACCACTTAGCTCTGTCCTCTTCCATTCTGTGCTGTGTTCTCCTTGGGCTCCTGAAGTTCTGAAGATGGATTACCTGCCATGGATGGAAGCGAGGGAGGAAAAAAACTTGGCATTGAGATGGATCGAGGTAGTCTGATCAGTGCAATATAAAAAGTCCTGCTAAGTAAGGAAAGAAGCATTGAAATGACTCATCAGTGACACATAAACTCGATTTGCAACAGACAAAGCTTTTACTTTCATGGAGTTCAAACTTATTCACCAGTCACCTCTGATGCCATAATATTTCAACATAAGCCATCTTGATCACAGTCTTCAACCTGTCGTAGGTAATAGGGTTGTCAGAACCCGCTGAAGTTCTGGGTTCTGGTTCTGGGCTAGAACTTTGCAAATAGTTCTAGGGTTCTAATCTTCTTTAGAACTCAAACTCTTTTGTGTGCAGGATCGGAGAGAAAGAACAGATAAAGATACTGACAGGAGAAAAAAACATACATAAAAAGAGCTGCACTCTCAGCACAGCCATAATATCGGTTCACTGCACATGCAGAAAAGAGAAACACATTGAGCCTCTCAAAGTGCAAATGCCAAGCATCACAATTCCATGCCTTTAGCACATCTGCATATGAGCAGCACATTCTCTCATTTTCTCCCTCTAAAATATTTTTAGCATATAATTCCCAATAATGAGTTTGTTTTCCAGGCTGGCATCCCCTGCTTTTGAAATGTGTGAAGAAAAAAAGCTTTTTTTAGTAGTTAGAACCCTTAACACTTAGAACCCATGGGTGTTCTAGTTCCAAATTAGAACTCGAACCCATGGGTTCTAAAAGGGTTCTAATCTTTCTAGAACTAGTTCTGTCAACCCTAGTAGGTAAGCATCTTTAGAAACTTGGTTCTGATTCAAATCAGATCCTTTAGGAAAGTTACGGTTATTCTGATAACAACCAGAAAATATTGTGTAAGCCCCCCATCCCATGTCTAGGGGTATTCCTGATGTTGCCAAATGGGGAGGGGGGCACTTCAACAACATAGCAACACAGTCCAAAGCAAATAAAAATTTGTACCTGGGTTAAATGCTGGTGTAGCTGAGCAGGTGACTTTAGGGGGGTTGCAGCAGGCTAGTCAAAGGGTCCTCAGGAGTGGCAGATGGTCCTCCACTCCAGGGAGCTAGGTGGCAAGCTGGTTAGGGTACTACAGTCTTGTCTAAAGAATAAATCCATTGTCCAGATGCAGTTTAAAAGATAAAAAAAATTATGTTTGATTTAGTAGATCAAAACAAATCACAACTCCATGCAGCAGCTGGGAACATTTATATGCAGACCACAATGATCTTCACGGCACAAATGCTTAAGCAGGGTTCCTGGGAGCTGGGACTCCCTGATGATGGTGGTTGCAGCACAAATTCCCAGAGACACTATAGCCTCCACTCCTGCACCAAACTTTGCAGTCCCATTAGAATTCACAAATGTGTGAGGTGCTCTCCTCACCGGCCTGGACTTTCCAATACCAACTCAATTACAGGGATGGCAACCCCACAGCAAACGGTGCCCTACACAATAGTCCCATCTTACCAGCCCAGAGGTCTAGGGACATTCATGCAATGCCACTCCTTGCATTGGCCAACCACCTCATGCTGCTGGACACATGCTTCACATATGGGGATACCAGGGGCAGGCTGTCACCACTGCCTCCCATGATGCAGGCTGCCACCACTGTACCATAACCAAACCCATGGCAATCAGCAGCAACATTGAGACACCTTGAGGCCTACCCCAGTGCCAGGGATCATGGAGAAGACTGCACACAGTACCACCAGGCCCCAGATCCCAAACCACTACACCCCAAAGAGGCCCAATGCCCAACTGCCACACTACACACCTGAGGTTGAGATGAACGGGGGTTGGACCACGATGGCAACTGCCCTATACCTGGCCCTGAATCTCACCCTGTAGATGAACTTTTGCTGCCTTTGGTCCATGAGCCCTACCTCCCACTCCCAAGCCTCCTGTCTCCCCGAAGTGCAACAAAACCACCCCTTTTAAGGGGGACTGCCAGCCTCAGCTCCATCAGTCAGCAGGCAGACCCGGACACCAGGCAGCCCAGATTTAAGGGACCTTACTAGCTAGCTCCCAGAGGGGGCTTACACTCTCCCACCCTTTAAACTATTCACCTCCTGGTGAATGGCTCAGCAGTTGCCCAGTCGGCCAGACCCTTGGGAGGATATGCACACTCTTCACCCCAGAGCAGGCCAACACTGCTTGCACCACCATAACAGTGAATATCCAATCTAAATGTAAAAGGCCAAAACCCAATGAATTTACCACCCAAGAGCCAAACACTTCTCAAGCCAGGTGGCCCACCCAACATAGCCACAGGACTGATCTGGGCACAGGGTCAGCATCCCAGAC
The DNA here is from genome assembly GCA_016271365.2 of Neoceratodus forsteri. NCBI lineage: Eukaryota > Metazoa > Chordata > Ceratodontiformes > Ceratodontidae > Neoceratodus > Neoceratodus forsteri. Next base: position 587,128,611 of record CM028133.1, on the reverse strand, counting down.
TTTTTCCTTAACTCCATCTAAAGCATGCTGCAGCAACCATCAGACCAAACTAGGCATTTAATAACCATGCAAAACATCGCCTTTACTGGCACCAAGTAAATGAGCAAACAACAATTTGGGAATAAACATAGGAACACATAGGTTTCTTTTTTCTTCTCTTCTACCATAAACATACCATACAGGCATACCAGCTCATTTCACCACTCTCACATTCACCAGCACCTCTCTAGGCACATACTCTCACTAGAGAACCAGTGCCATAATGATTTCAGGCACAAAATGCTGACTGTCCAAAATGTCCCAAAGTTGCAGTCCATTTGCGGTGGGTTGCTCAAGCCACTACACTTCAAGGCAACCCCCCCAAAAATGGAACAAGCATGCAAACATTTTAATAAACATTAACAGAACCATTATTTTACTGCAGACCTGAACAGAGTGGACCCAAGCTCCCTCAGCGGTGGGGTCAGTCCAGACTATAGTTAAACAGACTTGAGCAGTCCAGTAGTGTTGCTCAAATAATATCCTAGCAATTAGGATACCACCAAATACCTGCCATTTGACAGGATAGTGGATCCAGTTGAATAGCAGCACTATCTGACCGTGGATCTGACCATCCCGGATCGAGGTCAGATCCCACATTATCAGATGTCAGATCCCTGGATCTAGTGTCGATCCCTGAATCTGACATCAGATGTCTGGATCCAACATTGAGATCTGACATCAGATAACATGGGAAGTGACCTGGGATCCAACCTCCGAATCTGGCTGGATCCAAGGTTGGATCCCACTCAGATAGTGTTGCTATTTGTCGGATTACAGTCAGATCCACAGAGGCACTATACAAGCAACACTACAGTCCAGAGAGAACAGTGGAGGTCCATTTACTGCCTCTAGGCTGAATCAGGTGCAAAATGCAGCTTGGGGTCTGGCTTGGTTATCTCTTCTCCGAAGGAATCCTCATTGATGATATAGTAATTAGTGTGTTGCCCTTCAGCATCCTGTACCATGGCAAAGGTTTTAAACAGGGCTATTCCGGTCCACACTGCAGTGATGCACAGTTTCTTGGCACGGTCGATGGCTTGCTGATAATGAGGTCCAGTGTCAGCGGGGTCTACCTAATTGTGTTTTTGTACTTCATCAGGGCACCCTGGAGCACACAGTCTCTTGTCTCTCCTCAATCACATCCCATATCCTTTCACAGAGATAGTGGAAGATCTCTCCTGGATATTCCTTTCTGATACGTCGCCTGACCCACCTTTCTGCTTATGACCAGTTGGGAATACTCCTGATGCTGGTATGTGGGACAGTCCCTTTCACAAGTCAGCTTCCAGAGGTGTAAATATGGTACCAGGAGTATGAAAGCCTCACGGAATTGAAATTCCACCTCTTTTGCTTACACACCTGAGCCAAGCAAGGGATGGTGTCAGGATAGCTCATACTGGGGAAACAGTAAGGTGTAGGGATATCCCTCTCCCACAGTTGTTCTTCAGAAATCATGGACACTGGAGTAGCACCAGGATCTGTGGGTGCAGCTTCGATCCCTTCCACACACTCCACCTGCTGACTGGTGCCATCCTCTGATAACACCTCCTCTAGTATCACATCTGACTGCTCTTCTTTCGGGGCCACTGAGGGAGTACAGGGGTGGCCTTATAGTCCCTGATGTTGTGGGGGCAACATCTGATGCAGGATCTACCACATTATCTGTCTTCTTAGACCACCCATGGCCTCTTCCTTGTCCATGGGGAGAGGTAAGGCCTGCAGAAGAGGAAGGGCTGGACAGAGGTCTACTGCCCTTCCCCTCCAGGGTCACCTCACTCACAGTTCATTCCCTCTCCTCCCAGTTCTCCAGGCTAGAGACATGTGTACTTAGCAGCACAGGCATGGGAGGCCACTGCCAGGATGGCATAAAGGGAGTGGATGGCTGGCACAAAGGAGTAGCTGCGCCATGGGATCAGCTGAAGCAGTCTGGCATATGCTTAATATCAGCTCCAGCAAGGTTGCAAATTACATACTGGTCTTTTCCATTACTTTTTTCCAACTCCCTCCATAACCATGACAAAAGGGAGGCTAGCACAGACACCAAATTGCCTGATTTCTCTGAGGTGGCAGTCATGATGAACAAAGTTAGGCCCTAAAGCACACTGATCAGTAGTATGGATTCACAGTCTCTGCAGCGCAGTCTCCACAGTCACTAGCTGATGGAAAAATGGCACTCCCGCCAGCACAGCACAAGAGACTCCTCCCAGTCTCCCACTGCCTCCTCAAATCCCATAACAACTTTCAACAGCAGGCACACTCCACAACATGTGCAGCAGCAGAAAGGGCGCAAAAACTGGTACCAAGATGGTGGCTCCTGATCCCCCCTTCCCCGAGTCCAACACACAATCCAGGTGCAAACCACAATGTGCCCTGCTCCCAAAGATGCTGCACCCCCAAAACACATCCAGGATGAGTGCCCATGTTGTAAGTCCCCCTTGCCATACCTAGGGTATTCATGATGTTATCAAACAGGGAGGGGACACTTCAGCAACATAGCAACACAGTCCAAATCAAATAGAAGTTCACACCTGGGTTAAATGCTGGTGCTACCAAGCAGGGGACTTAAGGGGGGTTGCAGCAGGCTGCCCAAGGGTCCTCAGGAGCGGCAGCTGGTCCTTCATTCCAGGAAGCTAGGGGGAAAGCATGGTTAGGGCACTACAGTCTCGTCTAAAGAATAAACTCAGTGCCCAGGCACAGTTTAAAAGATAAAATAGTGATGGTTTAATAGATTAAAATTAATCACAGATCCGTTTAGCAGCTGGGAACATTTCTGTGCAGACCACAATGATCTTCACAGCACTAATGCTTAAGCAGGGTTCCTGGGAGCTGGGACTCCCTGATAATGGTAGCTGCAGCACGAATTCCCGGACACACTATGGCCCCCACTCCTGTGCCAAACATTGCTGTCCCTTCAGACTTCACAAATGTGAGAGGTGCTCTCCTCACTGGCCTGAGCATCCTGATCCCAACTCATTTACAGGTGTAATACCCCTGCAAATGGGGGTTCCCAAAAGTCTTCCAGGAGCTTGCCTGAATGCTCCAAGCCTGGGTGGTGTTCGGCGTCTGAGCTGCTTAACTGTGGTTGCAAGTGAGTGCTATTTGAGCCTCTACATACTGTCTCTTTAAGAGCTGTCTGCTTGCAGACTTAATTAGGTTGTATGGGGGGACTGTGTATTTAATGCTCGAATCCTGCCCGACCTGCTACCAATTCACTCTGTTTCTGCCGTCGCTACATGTGCAAAGGGAGACCATCTGAAAGTTGTAACTGTTTGCCTGTAATCATTTAAAGCATTAGCAAAATTGTAGTTTGTCTAACCTGCTTTTATTGCAGCTGGGACTCTGTGTGTGTTAACTCTCCATTTTGGACCTAAACTGCTGTGCTGGGCCAATTGGGTTAAGGGAGCCCTAAAATGGAGCCTGTGGATGAATCAGAACTTGGACTCTTAATTTGAGCCAGCCACAAGGGGATTGTATGGGCAGTGACTCTGGGAAATGTAATTTTGACCTTGGTGCCTTTTTCTACCAATAGAGGGAGTCTTATTTTGAGTGACAGCTGAATCAGCCAACAGGATAGTGTGGAGCTTAAGGAAATGTCCTGCTCTGTGACTGGAAAGATCAGATCAGTTGTGGCAGTGAAGAGAGAAGGAGCTGTGTGCTTCTGCAGTGTATAGTTCCGCGCTGGAAGCGTGTGTGAGGTCCTGAATTTCGGTCTGCAGCCTTTGTGAGTGCCAGTTTGGACTGAATTCGAGTTGTGAGGAGACAGAAGGAAGTCTGAAGAGTGGAAACCAGGCTCACCCTGTAGAAGACTGGAGAAATTGCTGAATCACACTTGGTCTGTCAGGAACTGAAGCTGCTGTGTGTGCTCCCGGGTATTTTGCAGTAATTGCAATCGAGATTGAGGAGCAGTCTGCCTGGTATAGTACTTTTCTTTTAGATATGAATGTGCATAGTGCTTGTGGGGAATCGCTATTTCCAATCCCCTGTGCTCTGTGCTGTGTGTTGAAGCTGGAAGCAAACCCCAGCTTGTCTCAAACTAAAATCGTTTGCTATCAACTACAGTGGGGTTCAGTCACAAGGACCTTGTCTCCCCATGCCCTGCTGTTTCTGACAATCCAGAAGAACATCCACCATCCAGTTCTCAGCTTGGGTATTGTGAGTACAAATCAGGGTATTCCCCTGCAGCCTGTTTTCAATCACAAGTGTGTCATCTACTGTAATTCTTCTTGTTCTTTGTTTCATGGACTGAGCGATCAGGCTCTGGATTACAACTGGGTGTTGTGCATATATTTTCTTCTACTGGGCCCTATCCATCTGCACCTGCCGGCCAACCCCGGGCAACGGACCTGGCTAGCCCCCCCCCCCCCAACCTGGGTACCCAGAGTGCAACTTTTCAGACCCTGTATGTGTGCACAGTACTGTGAGATAATGCCACTAATTTACCTGATTTCCCCCTCCCGTGTTACTGTCCCCTAAATAAATCAGATTTGTTGTTAAATTTAAACTGTCTGAAGTATCAGTACCTTCATGCCAAGCACTGCATTGGCTCGTGCATGCTGCTTAATCTTATTTCTCAGGGGGTCCTCAGAGACGAACCTGTGAATCAGTCTCAAGGGTAAGTGGTACCTTATGATTGAACAGTGTGTACATGTGGAGTATTGGTACTGTAACTCCTGTGCATCGTGTGGGCCATTAGAGGGATTAAAAGGGGGTCTCAATGTCCCAGAGGGCTGTGACCAAACTAGACCAACCATAACAAGCCCTGACCTCTGGGTGGAGGCACACTCCATAGAACCTGGGCCCCTCAACCTGTCAGTAGTCAAGCAGGCAGGGGTAGTAGCCCTTGGGATAGTGCCACCTGGGGGGTACACAGGGCCGGTGACCCCATAGCAAATACCGCCACACACAATAATCCCATTTTACTGGCCCAGAGGCCTATTGACATCCATGCAACACCATTTCTTGCAATGGCTGACCACCCGATGCTGACGCAGGCTTCACATATAGGGATACTAATGAGAGGCTGCCACTACTGCCTCCCACAATGCAGGCTGCCACCATTGCACCACACCTGAATCCATGGCAACTAGCAGCAATGCTGAGATGCTACAAGGCCTACCCCATTGCCAGGGATCATGAAGTAGGCCGCTCCTTGTACCACCAGGCCCCAGCTCCCATCTCCTACTCTGGGGGGTCTCAGTCCACTACAGCCCAAAGCAATCCTACACCCGACACTACACACTCGAGGTCCACATGAACAGGGGGTTGGACCAGAATGGCAATCCCCCATACCTGGCCCTGAACCTTGCCCTGCAGGTGGATTTTGCTGTCTTTGGCCCATGAAACCTATCTCTTGCTCCCGGGCCACCTGTCTCCCTGAAATGTGCCCAAACTACCCCTTTTAAGGGGGAACTGCCAGCCCCAGCTCCATGGACATGGACACCAGGCATCCCAGATTTAAAGGGCCCTTACTAGTAAGCTCCCAGAGGGGGCTTATAAAAGTATTTTTCTAACTTGTTTCTTAGTTTGTGTTTCTAACTCCTTTCTGTGACGTGTTCAGCTGTGTTTTCCATTTTTCTCTGCTTTAGAGAATCTCCTTAAGCTCATTTCCATAACCCCATGTGGGGGTATGACATTGCTTTTTCAGCCCCTTCATACAGCCACAGCATCTTCCCAGCCCCCATCTACTTACATACACACACGCTGTCCTAATAATCATACTGCTGACACCCAGGCTGTCCTAATAATCACATCCCCTACCCCCATCGGCTGATACCCAGTCTCTGCCAGTAATCACATTCCTGATCCTCACCCATTTGTGGGCACACTTTCTGTCCCAGTGATCACATTCTTTGCTCCCACTCATCTGTAGACACCTACCCAGACCCATTAATCATAGTCCTACTCCTCCCAATCTGGTGACACGCACCCTGTCCCAGTAACCACATCCCTGATACCCACTGATCTGCTGATACCCGCTCTATCCCAGTAATCACATCCCTAACCCCCACCCATCTGCTGACACCCATGCTGTCCCACTAATCACATCACTGTACACCAATCTGGTGACACCTACCCTTTTCCTAGTAATGCCATCCCTCACCCCACTTATTTGCAGATATGCACCCACCCACCCACCAGTCCCAATCATTATATCCCTGAACCCACCCATCTGCTGATACCCACCCTCCCCCAGTGATAACATTCCTGACCCCCACTAATCTGCAGATATTCACTGCGTCCAATAATTGCATCTTGTGGCACCACCCATCTGCTGATACCCACCCTCCCCCAGTAATAACATTCCTGACCACCACTAATCTGCAGACACTTACTGTGTCCAATAATCACATCTTTTGGCACCACCCATCTCCTGACATCACCCTGCGTAATCCATCACCACTCCCTGTCAGAGCTTGACACCTGCTATAAGGAAAAAAAAGGGACTGACTCGCATGAGAAAGGGCACAGTGCTCAGTCCAAATGTAACAACAGACACAACAGAGCAACAAAGGAGAGGGCCCAAATGGAGGGATGGCACATGGCACTTGTGGACCCAACCAGTAGCCAGACCCATATATGACTATAATATTTGATTTGGTCAATGCAAGGTGTATCCAATGTACAGGATGTTTATCAAGCAAGAAATCAAACAGCAGCCTCTAATACCATTTTCTTTCATGAAGTGCAACTGCAGAAAAATATACCACTTCATAGGGCACATACATCGAATGCACACACATATCAGTATACCGAGGTTGTTGCTATTGTGAAACAGTGCTGATAAATCTCTAAGGAAACTGGCAGAGCTATATCCTTACTTACAGCCTGGATTCCAAACTTGAAACTTGCAGCAGGAGAGACCGATCAGAGCTTGGTCAGGAAATCAGCTGTTCTGAACATTGTTGATTGGTGAGACCCCGGTTCCAAAGTGGAAAGCATTGCACAAACAAAAGATTAAGTAACTAGCTGCAGTGACAAATGCTACACATAAAACATGTTAAACACCAAGACACCACTAGGCCACACATCAGTATGAATGTATGCCTTTACAGCTGACCACACACCTGACACGCACCATAAATATCCTGGCACCACAGTCCACACCTGATGATCGCTACTGCCGCCACAGGTCACACCAGTCACCACATTACCTCCAGTAAAAGTTTAGAACAAAGTGCACACAATTATTAAGGCCTTATTTTTGGCTCATTTTTGACATTGCTACTACTTCTGAGTAGTACCGCCTCTCAATAGCAGTGCATAAAACATGTGCACTTGAGCAGCAGCAATAATGGAGGAAACAGCCTGCGAAGTAAAAAAAAACAAAAAACGGAATTTGGGAAGCTTGTTTCCATAGTTCCTCATTTTGCAGTTATTAGAAATTGGATAGGAAAAGGCAATGCAGACGCAATACACCAGTGTCTGGATCTACCCCAGTCTGCAGTATATTATGGGACTGGGGGAGTCTGACTTGACCTGCCGACCTATGGCCCAAGAATTACATAGTTCTGAGCACAGACATGCCTAAATTAATTAATTATATGGTTCTGAGGGCCTTGGTCATCTATACTAATATGTCTTCCATGGTTGCCTTGAACCCAACACGACATCAGATGCAACACAGCAGCTCAGCAACATTTTACAGCATGTACCCTGTGTATGCGCCTTTCTCTAATGCCACGTGAATAGGAACTGCTGCCACTGGGTCTCTGATCAAGAATATGTTTCACTGATGTTGTTGTGGCCATGGCAATATCATTAGGTGGAACACAATGTGTAGCAAAGTGGGATGTCTAAAAGTTTACAAACTAACAGGGTCGTTATGCTCACAGAGTCTGGTAAGTGTGCCCCCATACAAGTACTGTATTGATGCTCAGGCTAAAGAAAGGCTGTAAAGTGTCTTCAGTTCCCTACTATAATTATTTTTTAATTGTGCACCCCAAAATTAGTTTCTTGACATGAAATCCCTGCAAAGTTTACAAGCAAAGTTTGGGAGCAAGGGGCACACACAGTTAAAAATTCATTATAGGAGGGCACTAAACCCCAGCAAAACCAGGGGAAAGAAATAACGCATTTGTTGCTACAGTATTCTCTGAGTTTGTACTTGTGGCAGAGCTCTTTCTTGATACTCTTTTTAGGAGAAATGCTTGAGGGCAAGCAGTTTCATGTTCTATGCTTAATTAGCAGCTCCTGTTTGAGTGGTTTTGATTCTCTGGCTCGGAAGGTAGTTTTGTTTGCACTGGTCGAGAGAGACCTGGTTCATGTTAGATGATTGGAGCTGGAGACGGCAAACATAAATAAATGTAGTTGTGTCTTACTACAGCTTATGTACATGAGGTTCACTGGAATATGCAGCTTCAACATGATCAGGCATGCCAGCTGTCTCTGTGCAACCTGGGGTAAGAGGCTGTTTGCCACTGTAGTGCCCAACAGTTCTGATCTTGCCCATTTTACTATAATAGAGCTCCCCTCTTCAGGTGGCCAGAATCCAGCACATATCCAACAAATGTTCTCTCATGGCAAGAGCTATTCATTTACGGAAGTGAACCGGAAGTGAGTGCAGAGCAACAAAATAGTGCGCCAGTGGGAGGAGCAAGGGTGACAAAGGAACAGCCCTATGGTCAGTGGACAGAACCGCGTGTGCTTCAACTCTACTTGTGGAAGGACGCAGTTTTGGCATCCGGTCACATGCTTCCAGAGTCCCCTTTGTCTACTACCTAATAGCAATACATCAGCATAGCTCTGGCTATGCAGCCCTAAAAATTACTGCTACTGTGTGAGTCAATAAGTAAAGGAGCGGATGGGTAGGCAGGCAGGCAGGTGGAGAGCTAATGACAAGCATGGGGTGGAAGCCTGAGTGAGGTAACAAGTGGACTGTTGTTTGTTTAAGCAGCGAAACAAAAAAGGGCTGCTACTTACAGCTTGTGAGGTCTCAGTAGCTCTGCCTCTCCTCATAGTCTTCTGACCAAGAGGCAGATTTGAATGTCTGGTGGGGAGCAGGAAGGTAAGGGATGCACTGACTTCATAGAAACATAGAAATTGTCAGCAGATATGGGCCTTCAGCCCACCTAGTCTGCCCTACTACCACTAACAACTGTGCTCTATCATGCACTGCTGGCATTGGGTTTTACCCCCCTCCCCCCACTACCAGCAATCCTCTATGCCTATCCCAAGCATGTTTAAAACCTGTAATCATTTCTGTCCCACCACCTCTGCTAGCAGGCTGTTCCACTTGTCTATCATTTGCAAGGAAGCAGTATAGTGCAGTGGTTTAAGGCTCTGAGCTACAAACCTGGAGACCTGCGTTTGAATCCCACCCACCCCCACTTGCATACTGTGTGACCCTGAGCAAATCACTTAACTTCCTTGTGCTTCCAGGTCGCACCTGTAAACAAGCTTTCAGCTTAGTGTGTCTCTCCTGGCAAAAAAAAAAAAAAAAGTTTCTGTGAAGTACTTCCTCATGTTTCCTCTGAACCTCCCTCCCTTAAGTTTCATCTTGTGCCCCCTCATCCTTGAGCATCTTTTTCTTTGGAATATAGTATTCTCCTGTACTTTATTCTTCCTTGTGAGGTACATAAATGTCTCAATCATATCAAATCATATCCCCCTCTCCCTCCTCTTCCCCAGGGAGTACATATTTAGCCCCCTCAGCCTATCCTTGTAGGGCTTGCAATGTAGTCCCTGCACCATTTTGGTTGCCCTCCTCTTAACTGCCTCCACCATATCTATGTCCTTAAGTAGATGAGGCCTCCAGAACTGGACACAATATTCGAGGTGCAGCCTCACAATTGTCCTGTACAGTGGCATTATTGCCTCCCTTTTTCTGCTGGTGATTCCCCTGCCTATGCATCTCAGCATCCTGTTTGCCTTTTCTGCCACCTTGTCACACTGCCTACCTACCTTGAAGTCATTGGAGATGATCACCCCCAGGTCTCTTTCTTGCTTGGAGAATTTCTTTCCCCTGCCCAGCTGATATGTAGCTCCTGGATTTGTGTGCCCTTTGTGCATTATCTTGCACTTTTTTATGTTGAAACCTAGCTGCCAATCCTTGACCAATCCTCTAGCTTCCTTAGATCTCCCCTCATTATTTTAACTCCCCCAGTATGTCCACCCTGTTGCAGAGCTTAGTGTTGTCAATGAACAGGCACATTTTCCCTTCCAGATCCTCTGCAATATCACTGATAAAGACATTGAAGAGGACTGGACCCAGCACTGATCCCTGCGATACCCCACTGGTCACTTTACCTTCTGCAGCGTGAATGCCATTTACCACCATTCTCTGGGTCCTGTTATCCTGCCAATTCTCCACCCACTTCACTGCCTTCTTTCCCACCCCCTTGCTGCCCAGCTTATTTAACAACCTTCTATGTGGCATGGTGTCAAAGGCCTTGCTGAAATCCAGGTAGGACACATATGCTGCTCTTCCCTGATCCAGCTCCCTGGTTACCCAGTCGAGGAACTCAATGAGGTTAGCCTGGCATGACCTCCCTCCAGTACAGCCATGTTGTCTTGGGTTGTGTAGACTGCTGACAACCAGGTATTCCACTATTCTTTCTTTTAATAGTGTTTTTATGAGCTTTCCCACTACTGAGGTCAGGCTGACTGGTCTGCAGTTCCCAGCTTCATCCCTGTTTCCACTTTTGTATAGAAGGACCACATCAGCTCCCCTACAGTTATTGTGTACCTCCCCTGTTTCCAATGAGAGGTTAAACAGGGTAGTCAGAGGTTCTGCCAACTCTTCTCTTAGCTCTTTCAGTATCCTGGAGTGCACCCCATCTGGTCCCTTAGCCTTATCAACTCTTAGTGCCTCCAGTTCCCTGAGGACCCTTTACTTTGGAAAGGGACCTGTGTCCATTTCCGTCTCCTTCCTGCCCTATTATCGCTTTTTGCTGGCCCATTTCCTGCCCCTTCCTTTATAAAAACTGAGCAGACGCATTCGTTCAGTATACCCAATTTCTGGTGGTCATCCTCTACACCCCCCCCCATCCTCCCCTTTCAGTTTCACAATCCCTCCCATTGCCTTCATTTTTCATTAATGTACCTGTAAAAGGTTTTGTTCCCCCTTACCACTGAGTTTGCAATGCGTCCTTCTGTTTGTGCCTTGGCTTCTCTAACTGCCTTCCCCACCTCCCGTTGTTTTTCCTGGTACCTCTCCCAATCCCCCTCCTCCTGTGTCTTTTTGTATTGCTTGCATGCTATTTTTTTTGTTGTTGTTTATTTATTCAAGCGTTTTTACCAGAAAGGCATGCTGAGCAGACTAGCTAGTTTCCAGATGCTTCCTGGGGGGAAGGGGAAGTGGAGGTACAAGTATAGTGTTGCAATGGTACAATTTTCATAGGCAATGATGGTATTCAGTACAAAATAGAGATACAGGAGGACATAGTGAATACAGCACAACAAGTTAAGATACAATGGACAGATTCAAATGAGTGGAGGAAACATAAGCAGTTACAAGCAAGAAAGTGAACAAGATAACAATAAATGAGAACACAATGGATCCTGTGTATACCAACGTATACAGGAGAGTACTGGAGTATTCACAGAGTGCATTGAGGAGACCATCGTCTCAAGTGCTGTGATTGATCTGAGCAACCGCTTCAATAGGGCAAAGGCTATGGGTGGCGCAGCACCTAGGAGAGGGTCAGTCAGATTGACAAGAGCAGAAGTGGGACCTGTACCCACGCAGGAGGGAAGATAAAGATTTGGGTGTAGGTGCATTATGGATATTGGAGGGAAAGGCATTCCATTGTTAAGGACAATGGTAGGAAAAGACAGTTTGATGAGTAGAGGTGGAGCGATGTGGAATGGCGAACAAGCGAGAGTCAGAGTTTCGAAGGGAATATGGATTCGGTGATGAGGCAAAGATGATGGAGGAGAGATAGGAAGGGAGGTTCCCAGACCAGAATTTAGTCAAGAAAGTGACAGAATGTGACAGGCACCTGGACTCCAAGGAAGGGAGGGCATTGGCTTTATAGTGATCGCAGTGGTGAGTGTGAGGGGGACAGGATAAAATGAAGCGACAGAAGGAATTGAATAGGATGTCTGGTCTGGCCAGAGTAGTTTTGTTGTAATATTTTTTATTATTCTCAGAAAAAAATGTCTAAATATACAGCTTATGACCTAGGTTTTCAGATAAACATATCAGATACAGGTGCAAAGAACACTCTAGAAACATAGAAACATAGAATTTGTCCGCAGATAAGGACCGCTTGGCCCACCTAGTCTGCCCATTTTCCTACCTAACAGATAAGCTGCAGAGCCTAATTAACCAACAGTTTACTTCCTCTCCCCCCCCCACTAGGACTGCCTTATGTCTGTCCCATGCATTCTTGAATTCCTCCACTGTTCTTGACTCCACAACCTCCTCAGGGAGGCTGTTCCATGCATCCACAACCCTCTCCGTAAAAAATGCTCTCACATTAACTCTGGGCTGTCCCCCTCTATCTTCAAGTTGTGCCCCTTGCTCTTCTCTCTTTTTCTGAAAGATGCTGCCCTCTTGGACTTTGTTGATTCCCTTGAGGGTGCTTGAAAGTTTCTATCATGTCCCTCTCCCTTCTTTCCTCAAGGGTGTACATATTAAGCTCCTCTAGTCTTTCTAGTATGTCTTCTGGTGCAGACCCTGCACCATTTTGATTGCCCTACTCTGGACAGCCTTCACTCTGTCTATGCCTTTCTGGAGATGGGGTCTCCAGAACTGCACACAGTACTCCAGATGGGGTCTCACCAACTGTCTGTACAGAGGATAACAACTTCCTGTTTTCTACTATTGATGCCTCTCCCTATGCATCCCAGTATCCCCCCAGCCTTCCTTACTGCCTTCTCACATTGCTTGCCCACCTTTAGGTCATCTGATATAATTACCCTCAGGTCCCTTTCCATTTTTACTGTTGCCAGTATCTCACCTCCCATTGTGTACTCTTGCCCTGGGTTTTTGTTTCCCAGGTGCATTAGCTTGCACTTCTTTGCATTGAATCTGAGCTGCCATACATTTGACCATTCCTCCAACCTTGCCAAGTCCCTTCTCATCCTTTCCACCCATCTGGTGTATCAACCCTGTTGCAGATCTTTGTGTCATCTGCAAAGAGACATACTTTTCCTTCCAGTTCCTCTGCAGTGTCACTTATAAAGACATTAAAAGGACCGGTCCCAGTACTGAACCCTGTGGTGCCCCACTGTAACCCTCCTTTCTTCACTGTGGACTCCATTTATACTGCCCTTTCGTCCTGTTGTCTAGCCAATTTTTACCCAGGCTACCACCTTGGGACCCACTCCAAGGCTGGCTAACTTGTGTATTAATCTTTTGTGTGGGACTGTATCAAATGCCTTGCTAAAATCTAGGTAAGCCATGTCCACAGCCCCTCCCTGGTCTACTACTTTGGTCACCCAGTCAAAGAAATCTATTAGATTCATCTGACATGACCTTCCCATCATTAATCCATGCTGCCTTGGGTCCTGTGCCCCACTGGCTTCTAGGTACTCAACAATTCTTTCCTTCAAGTGATTCCATCATTTTACCTACCACTGAAGTCAAACTAACAGGTCTGTAGTTTCCTGCCTCTGTCCTGCTCCCACTTTTGTGAAGAGGAATCACATCCGCCCTCCTCCAGTTCTCAGGTACAACCCCATCCTCCCATGATTTGTTAAAGAGAGTAGTCAGCGGTGTCATTAGTTCTACCCTTAGTTCTTTTAATTCTTGGGTGAATCCCATCAGGCAACATTGCTTTGTCCACCTTCAATTTTATTAGTTCTTTCAGAACCCTTTCTTCAGTAAATGGACTGGTATCGAACCCCATCTTCAGAGTGTTTCTCTTGTTTGGTTTAGGTACCTCCCCCCCTTCCTCTTCCTTTGTGAATACTGAGCAGAAATAGTTCATTCAGTATCCTGCTTTTCACTGTCACCCTCTACCGCATTCCCTCCCCTTTATTAAGCCTCAGTATCCTTCTTTGGTCTTTCTTTGCTCCTAATGTACCTATAAAAGGTCTTATCCCTCTTCTTAACAGAGTTAGCTATCCTTTCCTCAGTTTGGGCCTTTGCTATTCTGACTACCTTCCCAGCCTCTTTCTGCTTTAACTGATAAAGTTCTCTGTCCTTCTCCTTCTGTGTTTCCTTATATTTCCTGAATGCTATCCTTTTCTCCTTAACCTTCTGCCACCTCTTTTTGAGTACCATAGCGTTTTTTCCTTTGTTGTGTTTTGTTGATTTGCTTTACACAAAGGCTTGTTGCCTCTGTGATGGCTGTTTCGATTACTCCCATTGTTCCTCCACCCCTCCTTCTTGCCTGTTTGCTAGTGCTTTTCTGAGGCACTCTCTCATTTCCCAAGTCAGCCTCCTAAAGTCCAATACTCTTGCTTTTGTGTGGCTTGATTGTTGTGGCTGTGTTTATCGTGAACCACACTGTTTGGTGGTCGCTTGTCCCCAGATGGCTACCACTTTTAAATCTGAGATTCTTTCTCCGTCCCATTGAGAGTACAGGTCTAAGATTACTCCTCCGAGTGGGTTACAATACTAGCTGTCTGAGGCATGCCCCTGTAGGGCATCAAGAATGACCCTGCTCTTGGATGTGCCTGCAGCAAAGGTGCTCCAGTTAACATCTGGCATATTCAGGTCCCGCATCAACAATATCTCCCCTTTTTCTGCCATTCTAAGGAAGCCTTCTATCATTTCCTTGTCCATTCCCTTCCCCTGAGATGGTGGTCTGTATACAACTCCCATGCAGATTGTGGTGCCATTTCCTGTCTCCAGGGTGACCCAGAGTGTCTCATCTGCTCCCTGTTTACTCTTTAGTTCTGTTGCTCTGATCCCTTCCTTTACATAGAGAGCTACTCCTCCTCCTCTTTTACCCTCCCTGTCCCTCCTGTAGATTGTGTATCCTGGTATGTTGACATCCCAGTCATGGTTCTCTGTGTACCATGTTTCTGTGACTGCCACAATATCCAAGCAACCCTCTTCCATCAAGGCCACTAGTTCAGGGAGCTTGTTACACAGACTACAGGCATTGGTACTCATCACCCTCCACTTTTTGATGGCCTTACCCTTTAGCCCCATTCCTGTCTTCTGCCTTTGCCTTTTTACATTTACTTCTGTCCTGCTCCCTAATGACTTCTCTGCCTTGGTGTTTACCTCACCTAATTACTGTTGTTTGTGGGGAGGCTGGGATTTCCCTGCTTCTTTTCAGTGCCTCCCCCCTTGGCTAGTTTAAATGCCTGCCAATGAAGCATTTAAACCTCTCACCTAGGACCCTGGTTTCCCCCCTGGACAGATGCAGACCATCGCACAAGTATAGGTCTGCATCCCACTCAAATGGCTCCCCAGTCCCAGTGAAGCCAAAACCTGAGCTCCACACCAGTTTTTCAACCATTTTGAATTCCTGGTGGGAGTACCTAGCATCACCTTTGCCATAGACAGGCAGCACATCTGAAGGTTAGACAATGCGCTACTTGTCTAAGGCCCTCCCCAACTCTACAAACTCCTCTTGCACTGCTGTGATCCCATTCCTAGCCAGGTCATTTGTCCCTAGGTGGACAATGACATTCAGCTCCCTCCCTCGTGCAGCTGCTCACGATCCTGAGGATTTGCTTCCTGTCCCTCAAGCCATGGTGCCAGGCAGGCTGCCTCCCTCCCCCTTCCTCCCCATTTCTACCCCCCAATGATTGAGTCCCCACCAGGAGTTGTTTCCTTCCCCTGTGGGGTCTCATGCCACCCTCCTGTGGGTCTCCTTTGTGAAGGTTCCCAGCATCCTCCTTGGACTCCACTGCAGGTGCCTCCATAGAGTAACCACTATCCACCAGAAGAGCAAATTAATTGTGGAAGGGTACAGCTGGAGGGATGTAACTCTGTTCCACCACCCTCTCCCTCCCTGAGCCCACCCTGGTCCAGCCTCTCCTCTTTCTTGGCAACCTCTGAGGTAGTGGCATTGGCCCTAGTGGTCCCTGGGTGGGGTAGGAGGTTTCACGAATCCTAGCCAGGTCAGCCTGGAGACAGGCAACCTCCTCCCCCAAACCAGAGAGGTGCCTGCAAATAGGGCAGCGTTGCAGCCTCCAGAATGTCTCCCGGAACACTGCCACCCCACAGCCATTGCACTGCACCACTCCTATCATGTCTTATTTTGTGCCCCCTCTCCTGTTTCTCTGTATGCTTACTCTCTCCTCTCCTTACAACTCTCACCCTTCCTGTTCTGGGACAGTAACTTCCTATATTCTTCAGTAGCCTCCTTCTTTCTTGCTCAGTGTCAGACCACCAGCAGCTGGGGGGGAGAGTGAGCTACTTTTTTTTCCTTTAGGGTTGACAAAACCAATGTTTCTCTATGATCTTTCCCTTCCTACTACCAAACAGGAAGTTTCTGTTGACAGTCAAATCCAGTGGCAAAAAAGTAGAACTGGCTTAGGATGGGATGGAGGACAATTAGTAAGAAAAAAGGCTAACAACAGGAAGTTGTAATTTGAGTCACCTGCTTTTATAGTGTCTAAGCCACACACCCAATTAAGCTCCCTCTCCTCCTACTGGTTTAGCAAAGTAAACTGATACAGAACCCTTCCCAGCACAGAACACACACTGACTTTCTTTCTTTTCTTTCTTTTTTTTTAAACCCTAAATAGGACCCCTTCTACTTCTAATAAAGTATCTGTTTGCTTAATCTCACCAGACACCGACTCCTGCTAAGATACAAGTGTTAAATTCTGATCTGGTGACATCCAGCAGACCAGACCTGGGTTTGAATCCCACAGCTTCCACTTGCATACTGTGTGACCCTAAGCAAGTCACTTAACCTCCTTGTGCTCCCAGGTTGCTCCTGTAAATAAGCTTTCAGCTTAGTGTGCTATACCTGGTTAAATAACTAAATTAAAAAAAATAATAATAATATGAAAATGTAGCTTCTTTTAGTTAGCTGCTTTCTGCTCTACAAGCAAGGCTAGCAACAGGAAGTTATACAGAAGTATATCATTATACAGAAGTAACCTGAGAGATATTAGACATAGGTTCTGTTCCGACAGTGATAAATGCAGGGTACAACAACTATACTGTTATTATTCAGTGCCTAAAAGAGAATATTACCTTATAGATGTGCTCACCAGATGGGAGCTTTCTCCTTAATCATTGTGGGACATAAGCACATTGAGTGGGTCTTATCAGTAATTCAGGCCAATCCCTCTTCAAGGCTTCGGAGAAAGAACTGGGTTCTGTGTGTGTATGTTCAGCAAGGTCCGAGGTATGTCTGGAACAAAAGCAGATATTCTCAAAGAATCTATTGGATAACTACAGTAGCATATAGCATGCATAAATGCATTTAAAACCGATAGTTTATATAGAGACTCACCATTATTGAATATGTCTGAATGGGGGCTTATGCTCTATATTATATCAAAATACTGTAATTGTAACTCTGGACAGAGAATGCATTGTGGGACTCTTAGGGAGTCATTCCTTTGCTGGGAATGTTGCTTATGTTAATTACCTTGCAGAGGCCATTGTCTGCACACTGATTGAAAGATTATATCCCCACTACATATAGCAGGTCGGTAAGGAGTACTCACCCTATGTCTGCCTGGGGGTTAACATAGCTCAGATAAGGGGTCCAACAGAGTCTGAATTTGGAAAGTTTGCAGTTTTGTATGTGAAACAGCCCATCTAACTTGGCAAGAGCTGAAAGAGGGGCCAGGATTTGTGTCAGCAGAGGGACTAAGAAGGATCTCCAGTTACAAAGCAGAGCTGTCTTGGTTTGGAGGGTCAGTAGGGCAAGCCATCTGAGTTCAAGAAAGGTTAACTTTGGAAGGTCCCCTCGAATTCTAAGGAGATAAAACAGGGGGCTGAGGGGTATCTGCTGGTGTAGAACTTTGGATGCTAGAGCCTGTATTTCAGCCCAAAGTTTCTGAATCCGTGGATGTGACCACAGAATATGTAGTAAATCCCCTCCTGCTCCTTGACACCTCCAGCATTTATCTGACTCCAGCAGTTTGGCTTTGGCTAAGACTGCCGGAGTATTGTACCAAGAATGCATGATCTTATTCTGGATTAACCTAGACCTGGCATCTTTCAGCCAGATGTGAGCATCTTTCCATGCTTGTTCCCAGGCCATAGATGGGATAGGATGATTTAGCATTTTTTCCCACTTACACTTTGCTTTCTCAGATTGAGAGGGAAGGGTATATCTGAGTATATCATAAATATGCCCTGCAAGGCCCTTTGGGTGTTGTAATCAAGTTTGTAGGGCTGATGGTTTGCCTTGTATTGGGGGGGAGTTTAGGTATAGGCAGAGTGCATCCCTGAGTTGCAGGCATCTCCAGAACTCTGATCGGGGAATGTCCCATAGCTGCTGTAGGGATTGAAACGTGTGAAGGGTCATAGAGTTCTGGTCTGCAATGTCTCCAAGTCTGTGAATGCCCATAGTTGCCCATTTTCTCCAGCAAACCTATCGGCCCCTTATAGTAATCGAAGGATTTTGCCAGATGGGAATAAGAGCAAATGGAAGAGGGTCCATTTTCATCCTTGCATGTGTGGCACACCAGTTCATCATGGACACCTCTACCGTCAGTGAGGTGGGCATCTGATAAAGTCTGTGAGAGGGGTCTGTCTTGAGGTATTTACTAGAGTAAAGGAGTGAGGATGGGTGCACAGTCCCCGTGATATCAAGTTCAATTGGGATCCACTGTGGAGTGAGAGGCGCGGGAGAAGATATCCATTTAACAGTTTGGGCAAGGAGAAAGGCTCGTCGGTAAACTTCAGTCAAGGGGAGATTCCAACCCCCCCTGTTTCCAGTGGGCCCTGAGCTTGGAGCAACTAAATCCGGGCTTGGTGCCCTCCCAGAGGAAGTCACCAAAAAGCTTGTCTATGGGCTTGCACCACTGTTTAGGTAAGGGAATGGAAATATACATTAATAAGTAGAAAAGCTTGGGCGCTCAAACTATTTTTATAGCAGCAATTTTCCCTGCCAGACTAAGCTTGAGAAGTTTCCATCCATCAAATTCTGTCTTGACAGAGGAAAGATGGGGTTGTATGTTTGCCTGCCTGCCAGAAATTGTTGAGTGTTGGAGTAAGGAAAATACCCAAAAAGGTAATTTCTTTAGGGGCCCAGAGGATATTTGCTGTTTGTGCCAGTTGCTGGTGACAGTGGCTGTTCAGGGGGAGTATTTTGGTCTTACTTTGATTCAGTTTGAGGCCAGAGTACTTAGAGAAGGTGCTTAACTCATTCACACCACAAGAGCTATTTCAGACTTCCTCCAATTGTGCCCTGTATACTTTTAATACTGCATCCTGGGCCTTTCTAAGCAAAATCAATCCATAATCAGCATGCCACAAACAAATGTGAATACCTCTTGAACCGTACGTGCTACACACAAAGTACGAGTGACAAAGTTGTTCAGCACAGCATTACCTTTCCAATGATGATATGCAATCATTTGTAATCAATTTGGTTTTAATTTTATACTAGCTGAAATACCAAAAAACTGTGTTTTTTTCAGATTTTTTTCAAAGTGCTTACAGTGCCTTCAGAAAGTATTCACCCCCCTTGGATTTTGTCACATTTTGTTGTGTTACTACCAGAATTTTTAATGCATTGACATGATTTTTCCCCCTTGATTCACACAGCATACTCAACAATTTAAAGGGGCAAAAATAGTTTTATTGTGTAAAAAAAATGTATGAAATATTAAAAACTGAAACATCTTGTTTACTTTAGTATTCAGCCCGAGTCAATACTTTGTAGAAGCACCTTTGGCAGCAATTACAGCTTTGAGTCTTCTTGGGTATGTCTGTATCAGCTTTGCACATCTGGATTTGGGGATTTTCGCCCATTCTTCCTTGCAGATTTGCTCAAGCTCTGTCAAGTTGGATGGGGAGCGTCGGTGAACCGTAATCTTTAAGTCTTATTACAGATTCTCAATGGGATTCAAGTCTGGGCTTTGGCTGGGCCACTCAAGGACATTCACCTTCTTGTTCTGAAGCCACTCCAGTGTTGCTTTGGCTGTATGCTTGGGGTCTTTGTCCTGTTGGAACGTAAATCTTCGCCCCTGTCCAAGGTCTATTGCAGACTGATGCAGGTTCTCCTCAAGGATGCGCATTATTTGGCTCCATTCATTGTTCCCTCTATCCTGACAAGTGCCCCAGCCCCAGCCACTGAAAAGCATCCTCATAACATGACGCTTCCACCACCATGCTTGATGGTAGAGTTGGTGTTACACAGGTGATGAGCTGTGTTCGGTTTGCGCCAGGCATAGCGCTTTGCATTCAGGCCAAAGAGTTCAATTATTGTTTCATCAGACCAGAGAATCTTTTGCCACATGGTCTCAGAGACTGCCACGTGCCTTCTTGCAAACTCCAGGCATGCTATTATGTGGCCTTTTCTCAGGAGTGGCTTCCGTCTAGCCACTCTCTCATACAGGCTACATCTGTGAAGTGCTACAGAGATTGTTATCCTCTGGACAGGTTCTCCCAGCTCAGCCATTGAACTCTGTAGTTCTGTCAGGGTAGTCATTGGGTTCTTGGTCATGTCCCTGACCAAGGTCCTTCTTGCCCGGTTGCTCAGTTTGGGAGGACGGCCTGCTCTAGGAAGAGTCTGGGTGGTTCTGTAATCTTTCCATTTCCTAATGATGGACTTGACTGTGCTCCTGGGAACTTTCAACACCCTAGAAATGTTTTTACACCCCTCCCCAGATCTATGCCTCCTCACAATTCTATGACAGAGTTCTACAGACAGCTCCTTGGTCTTCATGGTAGAGTTTCTGCTCTGACATGCACTGTCAACAGTGGGACCTTATATAGACAGGTGTATTTCCTCTCAAATCATGTCAACCATTTGAACTGACCACAGGTGGACTCCATTCAAGTTTTAGAGTGATCTCACAAAGTGGATGCACCTGAGCTCAATTTGGAGTGTCATAGCAAAGGGGGTGAATACTTATCAAATCAAGACATTTCAGGTTTTTATTTTAAATTACATGTACAAGAAATTCCAGAAGTTTAATTCCACTTTGACATTATAGAGTAATTTGTGTAGATACATGACAAAAAATCACATATAAATGTATTTTAAATTGAGTTTGCAACATCACAAAATGTGACAAAATCCAAGGGGGGTGAATATTTTCTGAAGGCACTATAGGTGAGGCTTGAGAGACAAATGTCAGCCATGTGCACCATACCTTAAACAAATATGAATAACTCTTAAAAGTATACGTGGTAGATACAAAGTATCAGAAGCAGAATTGTTCAGCACAAAATTACCTTTCTAATGGTGCTATGCAATCAATTGTAATCCAGTTAGTTTTTAATTTTATGCTAGCTGAAATACCAAACAACTGTGTTTTCTTTTCAGATTTATTCAGGGTGCTTGGGTGAGGCTTGAGACAGAGTTATCAGCCATGCACACCATACCTTAAACAAATGCAAATAACTCCTAAAGTATACATGATAGATGCAAAGTATCAGCAGCAAAATTGTACAGCACAAAATTACCTTTCTAATGGTGCTATGCAATCAATTCTAAGCAATTTGGCTTGTTTAACATTTAGGTAAAAACTTCTGACTTCCTCAGACATTTCCAGGCCTGAGTGATAAGTCAACTGAGTATGTCTACAGGTGTCATTGGCCTGAGTGGCTATGCTTTCAGACGCCACCTACAGGCATATCTAGGCCTGAATGAGTTAATAGGTGAAGCAAGGGGGTTATGGAGGACCAGTCATTTGTCAAAAGAAGGAGGAGTTCATCAGCATACATAAGAGTGGTGTATGTAGAGGTTCCGACTATTATTTCCATAATATCTGAGTGACTTCTTATGGCACTGGCCAGGACAAACAGAAGGGGGGAAGAGGGGAACCTTGTCTTGTCCCACATTCCAACAGTAATGGGGAAGAAAGGACAGAGTTTATGTTAACTCTAGTGAAGGGAGAGGTGTAAATGACTTGTATCAGAGAAAGAAAATTGTTACCCATTCCCAAGAATGTAAGGACTTGGTACAAATAGGTCCATTCAATGGAGTCGAATGGCTTCACGAAGTCTACTGCAATGGCAGCTGGTGTGGGGAGAGTTCGAGAAAAGTGTATGAGATTCATAAGAATCCTCAGGTGGTCCGAACTGTGATGGCCGGGGATAAAACCCACTTGTGATGGGTGTATGAGGTCTGGAAGTAAGAAACTCGACCTGGACACAAACATTTTTGCCATCAGTGTACTATCCAGATTGATGAGAGCTATCAGGCAATAATTTCCTGGGTTTGTAGGGTCCTTTCCTTTTTGGGGGATAACTACAATTGTAGCTTCTCTCATGGAGGGGGGGAAGGTGCCTTTTAGCTCTATCTCTTGGAAAATTTCTGTAAGTATCGGTGTAAACTTCGAGGGTAAGACCTGGTAAAAACCATCTGTGTAGCCATCATTGCTAGATGATTTCCCCAGCTTCAGACCTCGAATAGCTGAGCTCATCTCTTCACTAGAAATGGGGAGATCCAACTCTAAGGCCTGTTGTGGATTCAGTTTGGGTAAAGAGAGTCCCTCCAGAAATGTATGGGTTTCTCTAGCTGACTCCTGATTTGTGGAGGTATAAAGAGATCTGTAAAAGGCAGTCATGACCTCATTAATCTTCTCTGGGGTAGTAGCCAGTACTCCCTGCTTATCTTTCAGGCCAGAGATGTGTCTACTGATTTTCTGTTGCCGTAACTGGTATGCTTGTACCTTGCCTCCGTTATCACCACCCTCCCAAAAAGTACGCCTAAGGCACACAATTGCTACTTCTGCTTTACTTTTGAGGAACTGGTTAATTTCAAACCTTAGGCCCAGAATAGTTCACCCTATAGCAGATTTAGGGGAAGGGGATGGCATATCTTTGAAGGTAGCTTCAGCCGCTATCAATTTTTGTTCAAGTGTAGCCAGATGTTGTTCTCGTTCCCTCTGCTTGGCTATTGCAAAGCCCATAATACTGCCTTGCATTGTGATCTTGGATGCCTCCCAAGTATTACTCGCTGTTGTATCTGAGATGGGATTTTCTGCTAAAAAGAAGGATGCTTCGTTGCGGGCTCAGGGGATGAAGTCTGGGTTTCTCAATATGGCCAGAGTAGTTTTGGGGGCAGCACTGTAGACTATGTCTGCATAGTCAAAGGAGGGCAAGATAATGTTCTGCATAACAGTAATGGGGAAATGCAATCCTTGTTTCTATATATGGCACCAAGCTTATTTATTTATTGGCTTTTGGTTACCAGGTAATTACAGTAGGCAAGGACCTGCCTATTTTCAGGCATGACCCAGGAGATTACAGATAAGAACAACAAAATGATACAACCACAGTGGAACAAAGCACAGAGATTAAAATTCAGCTATCCACCCAGGGATAGGAAGTAATACAGACCAATAGATTAATAGTATCCATTCAGGGTTGTTTTACAGGGCATAGGTTTTTATGGATTGCATCCACATGTGCTGAAAAGTCCAGATGGCAATCAAGCCATACCCCAAGGTATCTGAAGGAAGTGACATTCTCTGTCAGAGTACCATCAGTGTGAAGAAAGCTGGAAGGGATTAAAGGGAAGACAGCCTCTCTCTGGTGCTGAAGGACATGGAAACTGTCTATTTAGCATTCAGAAACAGTTGCTTCAACTGGAACCACATCTGAACCTTGGTGAAATCCTGTTGCAGTCTAGACTGGGCATCAGTGTGGGAGGTGCTAGATGTGTAAAGGAAGGTATTGTCTGCATACATATGGATTTGAGAAGTGAAGCAGGCAGAAGGGAGGTCATTAAGGAAAATGGAAAATAATATAATGCCAAGTACAGAGCTCTGTGGGACACCTGAGGTGATAGGGAGTGGAGGGAGGGGAAGGGAGGCAATCTTGACAGATTGGGTTCTACCTGTTAGGTAGGAGTGAAACCATGCTGTGGTGGGAAGAGGGTCTAATCCAACCTCAGCGAGTGTTTGGAATAGAAAAGCATGGGAAACGGTATCGGAGGCTTTTGCCAGATCGACAAATATGGCTGAGGTTACGTGACCCAGATCCATATTGGAGAATATGGAGACTGTGAGGTATATTAGGGAAGTGATGGAGGAATGGGACTTGGGGAAGCCAGACTGGAAAGGGGTGAAAAACAAGGTGGCGTCAAGCGTTACTGAAGCTTAGCAAGCATTGAGAGTAGGGAGATAGGGTGATAATTCCCAGGGGACTTGGGATCATCACCTTTGGGGAGGCAAATGACTGTGGAATGTTTCCAAGTGAGGTAACTGAGGGCAGCATAAAACATAGGTTGAGAATGGAGGCCAGTGGAGTAGCTATAGCAGGAGCAGAGAGATGGAGCAATTTGGGGTCTAGTCCGTCAGGGCTCTTGCCTTTGGAGGAGTTTAGGGATAGGAGGGCCTTGAGAGCATCATTTGGAAAAATAGGAGAGACAGAGACTTGAGCTGGGGTAAGGGGGATTGGGAGCAGCTGGGGGGTCAGGGGGGACAGTAGGCGGGCAAGAGGGAAGAGAGGAGAGTAACTAGGAGGCACAAGATGTAAAGAAAGAGTTGAAAGTAGCTGCAACAGACGGGGTGGGTCAGAAATTGATTCATTACAATGGGCGAGAGTTGGGATGGGGAACTGGAGGGGGAAGTAATGAGAGATTTGACAACCTTCCAGAACTTAGAAGGATGGGTTAGGTTGGTATGGAAAGATATGGAGGAGTATTCAGCCTTGGCTTATCTAGTAGCTTTTATATAAGCATTTCAAAGTTGCCTGTAATGGAGGAGGAGAGTGGGAGTTCTGGATTGAGTGTAGGCCTTCCAAGCCTGGTCTCTGGCATGCATACACACCAGCAGTTTGACAGTAATCCATGGAAAGTGGGAACATTTGACCATGGTTAGCTTAGTGGGAGCATGACAATCCAAAATTTCTAAGAATTTAGACTGAAAGTAGCTGAGGGCAGAGTCGATGGAGGTTTCTGAGGAGAGGGTGGACCAGTCTGTTTGGAGCAGGTCATTTAATAGGGAAGCTAGGTTTAAGGAGCGGAAGGAGCGGAGATGGATCTATTTAGGGGGACTTTAGGCTGAGGGACTTTGCAGATGCAGTAAATCATGTGGTGGTTGCTGAGGAAGTCAGGAAGAATGCCGGGGGCAATTACATGATGGGTCTTGGAGATAAGGGCCCAGACATTCAGATTATGTTTTGGGGATTTGTGGTTGAGCTGGGTAGGAGAGGTAGTAAGTTCCACCAGTTTTAGGGATTTTACTTTGGTGGGTATAGCAGAGTTGGTGGATGAGGACCAGCAGAGTTGGTGGATGAGGACCAGTCAACATTTAGATCACCTAGTAGTTAAAGTTCACTCGAGGTGGTATGATAGGTGATGGTAATAATAAGATCCATTATGGCAGCTGATAAGAGACCAGGGCAACAGTAAGTGCCTGCAACAAATATAGGCAGTGTAAAGGGAAGGGATAAATTAATTAAGAGGAGTTCATACTGGGAGGAGGTGGAGACTGACAGGACAGGAGAGTACTGTATGTTAGAAGAGATAAACATTGCAATACCTCTTCCTTACTAGGTATGTTCTGTCTAATGAGAGAGTAACCTGGAGTTACAAGAGTGGTATCTGGAATTTTCTGGGACAGACAGGTTTCCAATAGTACCATGATATCCAACTGTAAATCAAGCATAATTGACTGGAGGAGAGTGAGTTTGAGGACAAGACTTTGAATATTTAGGTTGTCAATTTTTAAGCCTTTTGGCAGGCATGGGGTAAGAGGAGGGGTCAGCTCAGGGTTAGATTCTATGTCACCTGCAGAGATAAGGAGGAGGGTGATAAGCAGTTTCGAAAAAGTGTACACCAATGTGGAAGCTTTATAGTGAGATGTGTAGGTATGTGGGGTTGGAGGCTGCAGAGGGGTGAGGAACACATTGGAGTGAATAACAGTCACTAAAACGGGCATGGGGAAGTGAGGAAGTGGGGGGGTACCAAGGGAAGTTGGTAGGAATAAGGTAAGTTGGGAGAGTGAAGTGAGTAAAAACCTGGGAAGTATTACCTTTAAATTTGGGGGATCATAATCCTATTACTTGTACTATTGAGTTACAACAGTGCATTACTCAACAATCAACTATTTATTGGAGCAGAGATTTTAAAGGGTTTAATGAGCAATTCTTTGTAAATCATCTAGGGCAAATCCATTGGGATAGAATTGATTTGATACTAGACATAGAACCGGCTATTCAAGAGTTTAATTACATGTTTTTGAATGTAATACAGCACCATGCCCCATTAATAAGAAAAATTGAAAGGAATAAAGAAGCCCCATGGATCACCGATAAGATAAAAAAATATTTAAGGATTAAAGATAGGATATGGAAAAAGGCGAGAAAAAGAAAGAAAGAAGCAGATTGGAATATCTTCAGGTTTTGGAGGAATAAGTGTAAAAATATAATTAAAAACATAAAGAATAAATATTATCAGAATAAAATAAATAATTTCTCTGACTCCAAGCAGTTTTGGAAGCTTATAACAGAGCTGAAATCCCAAAATAAAGACTCCATAAATCCTTCTTTGGTACAAGATAGAAAACTAGTGACTGATACAAAGGTTATAGCGAATATTTTTAATACGTATTTTTTGGAATTACCAGATTTGAAGTTGCCAGATTTGAATGTGAATGGAATGGATTTCTCTACTGTACCATGCAGGAATATTTAAGTTTGAAATTTTAAAAGAGAGAGATATACTGAAAGAGCTAAACAATTTAAATAAAAGTAAATCAGGAGGTATCGATGGGATTGAGGCCCAATATTTAAAATTGGGAGCACATGTAATAGCCCCTTTTGTGACCTATTTGTTCAATTGGAGTTTGAGTACTTCTACTGTTCCTGAAATTTGAAAGATGGAAAATTATTCCCATTTATAAGTCTGGGGATCGAACTATTCCTTCAAATTATAGGCCAATAGCCCTTTGCCAATTTTATCTAAAATCTTGTAATGAAAGTCTATGAACAGGTAAATAATTATTTAGATACAAATACTGTAATAGTAGATGAACAACATGGTTTTAGAAAGGGGAGATCCACAAACACTGCCCTGTTGGAATTTAATGACCTGGTTGCTACATCTAAGAACCAAGGAAAGTACACAGGGGCAGTGTTTGTGGATCTCAGTAAGGCTTTTGATTTAGTTCAATATGATTTGCTTTTGACTAGGTTAAGGGCCATAGGGATTAAGCGCTAAATATTAAAATGGCTTGAGTCATATTTGACAAATAGATATCAATGTGTTCAATGTGGCATAATGATGTCGGCCCCTTGGAAACTAGAGAGAGGTGTTCCCCAGGGCTCTATTTTGGGCCCATTATTATTTAATATTTATGTTAATAATTTGGTTCATGAAATTAAATATAGTGAGGTGAGACTGTATGCAGACGACACTGTTTTAGTGGCGTCTGCTGACAGTCTCACAGGTATGATGGATTTGCTTCAAAGTTATTTGTTACAAATGCAAAAATGGTTCAGTAAATCTGGTCTTCTTTTGAATGCTAAAAAAACACAAACTATATTGTTTTCGATTGGTTCATATAGAGGAAAAGAGCCCAAACCACAATTACATTTACAAGATGGTACAAAGATTGAAAGTGTATTAACATACAGATACTTAGGGTTTCAAGTAGATGTTAGAATGACATATGTAAATCATATATTAGTTCAGGTAAAGAAAGTGAATAAAAGATTACGGGCCCTTAGAAGAGTTGAGGAAGCTTTACCTTTGGTGGCAAAGGAGCGATTGGCAAAACAAATGCTGTTACCCATATTGGAGTATGGTTCTATAATTTATATGAATTCGACTAAAACTGCTTTAAATTTGGTTAATCAAATATATTATAGGATAGGTAAATTTGCTTCCGGAAGTATTAAAAATGAGCATCATTGTATAATTTATGGAAAGTTAAATTGGCTTCAACCTGAAGCAAAAATAAACTATCTCTGGCTTACTATATGTCATATAATTCACAAGTATAACCATCCTTTGTATAAGCAATTAAAAAGAAAGATAAATAAGGAATCATATATAAAGACTAGGAATCCATTAAGCAATATCCCAATGTATAGAAGCTTTAATAGACATGGGGATAGTATGCTCCAGAATAGAGTAGCATTAAGTTGGAATGGTTTGACCGAATCACAGAAAACAAATTTAGATTTTTTTAAATTTAAAAATGAATTTTTTAATAGTTTGCATTTTTTATGTATGTGTTTTAAACAATGTGTGTATGTACAGTGCAGTTATGTTTGTTTGTATTAGTTATGTTAAATGTCAATTGTTAATTGGTAATTGTATTAGAATCTACATGCAGGACTTTGTTGTAAATGGGACTTTGTCCTAACAAATGAATTTCCTCTGAAAAAATAAACTTTAAAAAAAAAAAGTATGGGAGTAGGTTGAGTAGGTGTGGGGCAGGTAGGGTAAGGAGGGCATGGGGGTAGCTATAGCTAAACCGGGAAATGGGAAAGGACTAAGCTGAAAAGGGTAATGTGCAATATTGTGGACTGAGGCAAAAGCTCGAGGGTAGATAGGAAGAATAATTCACAGAGCTAGAGTACAAGCTGGACAGTGGACTTATGGAACAGTGATATAAGTGTTTCTTTTTTTGGTGTTTTTTTTAGAGGTGTAGTACCGCCTGTGGCCACTTGAAAGTATGTGGATGTCAGGCGATGAGCTAAGGGATCCCCTAACTGGCTGTGTGGCCTAATGGGTTAGAATGGTAGCTTGTAGCAGAGATTGTGACTAGGAGTCACTGGTTCAAAACTACCTTTAGGAGAAAAGGGAGCCATAGAAAGGAACTTTGGGAAGAGAAATAAATGTGGGGAGGGGTGGATCTTTACTTTAATGTGGGTGGGTAAAGGAGCAAAATGTTATAACCCCCAAGGAGATTGTATAGTGACCCCTGGTGGCCAAGAAATATAACCAGCTAGTGGGAACGTCAGGAGATAGAGTAACAAGCATTTGTCAATGCTGAATGTTTGCTTGCTGGTATTGGCATTGGTACTGCAGGAGTTAGAGATATGCATAATAGGAATGGCAGTGAAGTATTGAACTAATGCCACCCTCCACCCCCACCCTGCAGAGACTGACAGACATTGGGGTGTGCCTTTGGGTCACCAGCCATAACGCTATTGCCATTTCACCTTACTCCACCCTGCAAACACTGACAGGTGTCACAGTGTGCCTTGGGGTCTTTGGCCCTTATGTTCAGCACATTCCATAATGAACTAAGCTGAGATGGCTGCAATATAGGAGAATGGGGTGAATGTTATTGCTGAAGAACCCAAGGAACACCTTAGTACTGGTCAGTGGCTGCAGGGTGGGGTTGGAATGGTGTGAGCACTATGGTCGCCAACCCCAAGCCACACCTCTGACACCTGTCAGTCTGTACAGGGTGAGGCGTTACAGTTGGAAACCCTAATGCCCTGGGCGTTTGTTGGTATTTTTGCTCCAAATTTTCAAGATGGGCTTTTTGGGACCCCACCTCATGAAAAGTGGCACTATCATTTTGTTACTCAATCCCAAAAGGTGATTTCGCACAGCGAATGCGCCATTTGGTGCAACAGGTGTGAAAAGACATTTTGGGCAGAATGTGAAAAATTACAACTGTGTTGTTCATGAGGAGGTGTGAAAAATAGCAATGTTGAAAATTTGGAGTGAAAATATGAAAAATTGATGAAGTTGTGAGCATGTGTAGAATTGCGTAATGCAATTATTTTTTGGAATTTTTTCACCAAATTTTCAACATGGCCTTTTTGGGACCTCCCCTCATGAACAGTGACACTGTGATTTCATTAATATGTCCCAAAAGTTGATTTCACACAGTAGCTGTGCCACTCTGTGCCACAGGTGTGAAAACAGATTTCAGGCAGGATGCAAAAAAATGACAGCTGTACTATTCATAAGGAGGTGTGAAAAAATTGTGATGTTGGAAATTTGTAATGAAAATATAAAAAACTGGCGAAGTTACGGGCATGCATACAAACTGTGCAATGCACTCTCAAAATGCAGTAATTGTTTGGAGTTCTTTCACCAAACTTGCAACGTGGGCTTTTTGAGACCCTACCTCATAAACAGTGGCACCGTCATTTCATTACTCAGTCCCGAAAGGTGATTCTGCACAGCAACTGCAAAATCATATTTCAGGACAGAGAAATGAAATGACAGTGCCAGTGTTCATGAGGTGGGGTCCCAAGAACCCCATGTTGAAAATTTGGGACCAAAACTCCCAAAAATGGCTGAGATATCAACGTAAGTTTAAACCCCCTATTGACTGCCATTATAGGACTCACCATGATTTTCTTCAGTTTGCGGTCGTCTTTTGAAGAGTGCAGACATGTTCCTGGTCCACAGAAGATTGCAGCACCAGACCTATGGAGGTAAGTATGGGCGAGGGGGTGCGGGGAGGTAGGGTGCACAGAGTGAGGGTTGGGATGGGGAGGGGCAGCAAGGATGACGAGGGACCATTTTCTTTTTCTTTAGGTTTTAAAAAAAAAAAGACCACAGGAGAAAGTTTTCTTTTTTACAGGTGAAATAGTATGACAAATAAATTTCAGCACACTGGGGTGGGCTCACAGTATGCCAGACTAGTGGAGGGGGGGAATCAATGCTGACCTGGGGATTGGGCACCCTGAGGTCAGCTGAAGAAAAAGGGGACAACCAGGTGCATCCAACACTGGAAGTGGGTATCCCAGTGTCAGAAAAAAAGAATTACTTTGGCACACTGGGGTGGGCTCGCAGAGTGCCACAATAGTGGGGGGGGGGAGAGCATGCCAATACAGTGATTGGACACCCCATTGTCAGCAAAGATATGTTCAAGGTGGGAAGTCATCTGACACCGGGAGTGGGCATCGCAGTGTCAGAAATATAATTAGTTTAGCACACTGGGGTGGGCTCCCATCATGCCACATTAATTGGGGGAAGGGGATACATGCCGACATAGGGACTGGGCACCCCGATGTCAGTATTGGGGGGAGTATGTGATGGGTGTCAGGAGCCACTAATTATGCAAAGCCACGGCAGGACTCATTTATTATGTTCACTTGTTTATTTATTAGTATATTTCACCGGGAAAGGTACACCGAGAAAATGAGTTGCTCATAACTCCAGCCATGCACATTACTGTGCACTGTAATGTGCATGGCTGGAATGTGCCTGACTGCCAGGGGTGGGGGGTGGGGATACGCCTCTGCAATGATGAAACCGTCTCTGATTGGAGTGGGAGATTTTGTTCAAGTGTGGCGCATGCTCTGAAACTGCCTTATCATCAGCAGCTTCCCTGTTGATTGGTGGCAGAGACACATGCCCATTATAGCATCCTCTACATTGACTACAACACTGCCACACCTCTGCTATGCTCTACTAATCTCATGTTTATAGTGCACAAAACATATTAAAGGGAGTTCATGTGATGAGGGCTGGCCATACAGGAAGTGACAGCCCGGGCTGGGGCAGCTACGGCAGCAATGGGTAGCACCAACACAAATGAGCAGCGTCCAGAGGCACAAAGACATTTTCAGTACCTGTTGTAAACTAACTCTTCGGTGGCTCTAGCAGTGGGGTAGGGGGAGAGCCCTGCTTCCTGGCTCTCAACCTGTTGCAAACTGCAGCTATTTGGCAGCAAACCATAGTGGCCTCTTCTTCCTCTTCCTTCCTTCCCCTTCCCTTCCCTTCCTCTTCCTCTTCCTCTTCCCTTCCCTTCCCTTCCTCTTCCTCTTCCCCTTCCCTTCCCTTCCCCTTCCTCTTCCCTTCTCTTCCTCTTCCCTTCCCTTCCCCTTCCCCTCCTCTTCCCCTCCTCCCCTTCCCTTCCCCTTCCTTCCTGACCTCTTGACACAGAACTGTGTCACCAATGCAATCCCTGTTTTGATTGTCGACCACTGTTCCTCTATCCCCTTCTGCTCTCCTACTCCAACCAGTGCTTCTTCTAGGCATTTTTCCATCTTTCTGAAATCTGCCCTCCTAAAGTCTAGGAATCTTTGTTTTTGTGGGTATGCCATCTCTACAGTGACAACTTTACAGCAATGTGGTCGATATCAACAACATTGTCACATCACTGTAAAGTCCACTTGGGACCCTGGCACCCTTTCCCAAAGTCCTGCACCCCATCCCCAAATCAGCTCCATCTCAGAGTTGATAATACTAAGTTGGGGGTGCAGTGAGTACAGCCCCCAAAAAAAAACAACTTTGTTCTCCGCGGCACCATGCCCACCTCAATTGTGGTTGACCCAGTGGTGTTGGGGAAAGTCACGTCGAGAAGAAATTGTCAATGCGGTGTTATGGATCTGTCTTTGTGTGGCCTGGCTCCTCCCCCTCTGTTATTTCACACTACACTGTTCAATGATCACCGCACCCCAGCTGTTCCCCTGCTGTACACCTGTCACACTTTCCATGTTTGTGAGCACCATGTCCAGTAGTGCCATCTCCTCTGTGGGCTCTATGACCATTTGTTTTAGGAATGCCCCCTGCAGGGAGTCCAAGATGTTCTTGCTCCTAGCTGTTGCTGCTGCAGGGAGGCTTCACTCCACATCCAGTAGATTGAAACCACCAACCAGCAACACTTCTCCCTTGTGTGCCATCCTTTGGACTGCTAACATCATTTACTTGTCTACCTTCTCCCCCTGAGCTGCTGATCTGTGTGCACATAGCTGTCCCCTTACTCCTTTCTAATGTAACCCACAGAATTTCCCCTCCTCCCAGTTCCCTTGAATTTCTGCGGCCTTTATATTTTCCCTCACATAAAGAGCCACTCTCCCCCCCCTTCTTGCCTCCCCTGTCCCTCCTGAATAAATTGTAACAGCTTGTCCTGCGGCAGGTGGGGGGACAGAGGAAATGGGTAGAGGCTAGTGTCTTCCCTTGTGACCCCAAGGCCACTTAGAGCTCCAGAGGACCTCAGTGGTCCAGAGTACATATGCAAGTCTCTTGGAAGAAGTCATTCTATTTACAGCTTGTGAGGGCTCTGTAGCTGCACCCTCTCCTCATGGTCAGCTGCCAAATAGGTGTATTTGAATGGCTGGTAGGGAGGGGAAATGCAGGAGAAGTGACAACATTGGTCCAGGCCCTCAGCGTCAGGGTTCAGCTTGTCTCTTGGCAGTCGGTGAGGGGTGGTGGAAATGGGTGAAAGCTAGCATCCTCCCTCACAACCCCAAGACAGCTCTGGTGGCATGTGCCCCCAGTTAACAAATAAATAGAACAAACACTTCTGGACAGAGGACTGGAGTAACCTAGGCCAAATCTGTCGACATTCAGGGCAGTAACACAGGTTGGTTGTCGCACTGCCTGAAGAGGGGTTGTGTTTGCCCCCTGCCTGTTGGAGGATTACACTTATTGTATGTAGTTCATATTTGTTTTAAACTGATTGTGACCATATTTCCCTGTGCTGAGGAAAACGTGTCATCAGTTTAAATCTTACAATTCTGAAGATGGCTAATTTGATTCTTTTTCTGTACTATGTCCTGATTGTGAGAAACTTTTTGCCAGTGAGTAGTGGTCTCACAATGCATGGCTGCTGACCAGTCGAGACAATGGTATTCTCCCTACACAAACTATTTTATAAACCAGCTTATTTAGCTTGAATCCATGGGCAAGTCAAATGCCCAACAAGCTACTTTTGTGGGCAAGCTTGATTCAGTTATGTGCATTAGTTAAACTTGAAGATGTTCAGGGGGAGAAGCTCTCACTTCTACATTTGTAGCTGGGGGAACTGTCATCTTCACAGTAGGTGGTGGGACCCTCCTATGTGATTCAATGGAGAAAGATGACAAGAGGTGGTGGAACGTGTGCAATGTTGTAACAGATAGGGGTATTGAGCTGGACTGCACCACCTGGATACCTGGAAATTTCCATGACCCCCTCTGCCCTTCTTCAAAACCTCTGACAATCTTTGTATTTATCATTTATTTCTAATTAAATGGGGCATTTTAGGCATTGCATGTCACTGTAAAATGCAAACACAGCGATCCTGCATCAAATTTAAGTGGAATACTGATTTGATAGTGTCACCCTGTGCCCTCCCCTATTGATTTTCCAGCTGGGCTCACGGTATCCCAGTCTGACTCATGGCAGTAGGAACACATATGCCAAGTAAGCTAGAGCTTACAAGTTATTGGAGAAAGGGCAGCATTATGTGCCCTGACTAATAAATTCGGTTACTCCTACTGTCTGATATCGACCCCCCAACACCACACACGCACACACTGGTATATGATTTTATACCATTGTTCTATTCTGATTGCGTTAAGCATGATGTTAAATGCATTACACTAACCATAAGGAGAGGCACTAGCAGGTTTTGCCTTACAAATGTTATTTCCTCAGCTACACCACTGGTCCTACAGACCCTGTGAGTTCATATCCAGTTTAACACCTGCTCCTGTGCACTGTTACAGAGGAACATTGCTATGACAGAATGCTGCTCTGTGATGTGTTTTATAGCCTTCCCGTGAGCGCTGCTGGCTGGGGTGATACAAGGAACTCTCCTAAGAGGAGCGCATGGTGGCGCTTCTCCGACCACTGCGGTCACAGTGCCAAGTGAAAGCAGGAAATGACTAAGGGACAGCAGAAGCAGCAGCTCGGCGGCGCGCACAGAGGGAAACCATCAGCATGGAGAGGAAGGTAGCCCGTGAATTCAGGCAGAAGGTAAGGTTACAGGCAGGGAAGGAAGAGCTCACCTGAACCTGTCATCCGACTGTTGTTCCTGAAATGAAATAAAATTAAAAACAAACATTCTACACGTATCGTTTCAAAAACATTTTCCCACAAAGGCAGGGGCCGGGCTACATAACATTTTGAGACTATGGACTCTTGCGGGTATCGATTAACCTGTGGGGGAAGGGCACACAGAGTAACTAGCGCGTAACAGAAAGAAAAATATGTTTTCTGAAAAAACGTTGCGATTCAAAAGGGGGATGACAGTGCCGTGGGGTTTGGTGCACTTCGTTTTATGACTTAGGGGGTGCTTTGTTGAGTGTGTATGTTTCCCTGAGCAGGCTAACATAAGTTTCAGGCCACCGTCTCATCTGAAAGAGAAGCAGCCACCATTCCAGCTCTGTCCATGTCCACACGCGCGTGTTAGTAAGATTTGCTTTATCTCCTTGTATGTGTCAAAATTCAAGTACCATTTTACCGAACGGCCTATGTTTCTATAAAGTTAGATAAATGTGCATATATATATACAGTAGTTGTGTGAACTCTGACCTGCTCCTAGTAACTTGACCTAACGCACGGTTCACTTGACAGAAGACTGCACTGCCTCCTGTTTTCAGTACTGTCG
The DNA here is from genome assembly GCA_016271365.2 of Neoceratodus forsteri. Classification (NCBI taxonomy): domain Eukaryota; kingdom Metazoa; phylum Chordata; order Ceratodontiformes; family Ceratodontidae; genus Neoceratodus; species Neoceratodus forsteri. Next base: position 587,093,334 of record CM028133.1, on the reverse strand, counting down.
ATGGCACAGCTTTAGACTAGTAAATGTGTTTGAGTTACATTTGGTGTGGGTGTCACGATGGCAATGTTTTATAAAGGCATACCAGCTTCGTGGGCACTGTACGTGCATCTACACAAAGTACACACATACAGTATCAATACTCGGTCTCTGACTGCCGGGTGTAGAAATGCGGTTTTAATACGGTGGTCACAATTGTTCCCACCCACCCCCCATCCCATCATGTTTTATTGTTTCTGGAGATGTTACATACTATAATATGCATTTTACATAATCAGTGACTGTACTGCACTTGTGACTTTTAACCCTGGGATGGTCCTCTTCATTGTAATATAACAGGCGGTATACTTCAGTTTAATGTACGAGGGACATGATTTAGAAAGCTGACCCCAGAGGTTCACTGAAGCGCAACTCCTTCCTGATGATTTACATTGTAGCTAATTGGTATGGCACAACCGTGACAGGGTAGCAGAAGGAAAGACTCTTTGTGAAACAGTTGCACTGGTGTGTTTCCATGCAAAAGATGTAAGCAATTAAACTGGATTAATTTGTCAACAACATACTGTGCAATTACAGCACAACACATTAAAATAATTTAACTAAAGGAATCGCAAAGCTTCTCTAAATGAATGAGCTTATTGGGTGCTTAGCAAATATTGTGTGGTCCATAGAACATTTTCCCATTTAAAAAGTGAATTCACAATTCCTGAAAATAATGCACCGATCAGGTTCATTAAAAGGGACACTGTCAGCCCATTTTGTATGATACTATTCAAGTTGAAAACCCACATTTTATGATTGCTTACATTCTCTAAAATTGATTGGTGGTGTTGTTGATTTAATCTGCATCCTTTCTTAGTAAAACTGAAATGCATGGTAATTGTGTAATTATACCTAACTTTGTTTTGTTTCAGATCCTTGATCTGCTCTTATTGCTCACTTCCTGAACATTAGGAACACCCCCAATCATGACACAATAGTCTCCTCTGCTCCCACTGCATTGTGAGTGTCCAGACTTTATTGGGGGTGGTTCTAAGTTCAGGAAAGATGCAGTGAAAGTTAATTAAGAATGTGAACAAACACATTTTGGTGTGGTAACACCAGTGTGGTGGGCAACCTGTTTTTCAGTTTTAGACGGAAAAAAATAATTCAAATCAAACTACCAGCCACATCAGCACAGTCTAACAAATGCAAATAATCATTATATATATATATATATATATATATATATTTTAAACTAGGGATAGTTTGAGGCCTATTGGGGTTGACAGTTTCGCTCTATTCCTTGCTTCTTAAACAGTCAACCCTCCTTATGAGGCTGTAGTAAATGCAGTCATTTGAGGTCAAAAGGGACTCTAGGTCCATTATTTCTGTCCCCTCCACCTAGCTTCACAAATAGTAAAAAATATAAATCTGATGTGCAAATGCACTGCTTTATAGGGATTTCCCTAACCACTCTACTTCCCTGGGAACCCTGCAATTTTCTTGGTAAGCAGAAATTTGTCTGGGGCTTATGGTACCTTAAAGTCATGTACACCCACCATGTCCGCTGTCTCTGCTGGTAGTCTATTCCTAGGTTAACCACTCTCTGGAAGAAGGTGAACTTATTGAACTGCACTTTGGAACAAAAAATCTGAGGAAATGCTACCATCTGGGTGTGTGTGTGTGTGTGTGTGTGTGTATGTGCAGCTGGAGGTAACAGAAGAGAAGGATCTGGAGGTGCTCATTATGGGAGCACTGAACAATTCCGTACAATGCAGAAAGGCAGCAGCAATGGCCAACAAAATGCTGGGGTGCATTGCAAGGGGCATTACTTTAAGAAGAAGGGAGGTTATTCTACTGTTATACAGATGGTTGGTTAGACCCCACCTGGAATACTGTGTGCAGTACTGGCAACCATACCTACAAAAGGACATTAGACTGCTGGAGGGGTGCAGTGTAGGGCAACAAAGATGATTCAGTGTCAGAGGGAATGGCCATATGAGGTGAGACTAAGAGAGTTAAACAGGTATACACTGGAGGAGAGGAGGGATGGGGGAACATGACTGAGACCTTCAAATACATGAAGGGGATAATCAAAACATACAGAGAGGGTCTCTTCAGGAGGAAGGTGGGGAGAGATGCTAGGGGCAATGACATGAGATTGGAGGGGGGGTGGATTCAGGAGGGAGGTGAGGAGACAGTTCTTTATGGAGAAGGTGGTGGCAAAGTGGAATGCACTACCAGCTGAGGTGGTGGCATGTAACACAGTGGAATGCTTCAAGAAGGGGTGGGACAGGGCAAAGGGGAGGGTAAAGGGAGGGAAAGGGAGGGGTGATGGGTCAGCAGCTGAATAGGGAGCTAGCTGCAGTCTCCAGCAGCCTAGATAGACCAGTATGGCCTTTTGCTGCTGGCAACTTTCATATGTTTGTATAGAACTGTCCAAATGGACAATTTCCACCTTTCCATACATATTAAATTCTCTGAATGCTACAGATTTAAAATGAGTTAAGAAATGAAAGTAACAGTGCATGTTACAGTGAAAATGCTAACCTGTACCCTTACATCTACTTTTGGGTTACCCTTCTTTTCCTGTCTTATAAAATGACCATTTTCACCATTTTCAGTCTGCTTTAGCTTTTTTTTTGTTAATCTGAAGTAATAAAAGGAGCGCTGCTACAAAAGGGTGTTTTAAAATGCCACTGTTTAAAAAATCCTTTGGACAAAAATCGATTTTGTTCAAAGCCCCAACTTTTTATAACTCACTCCCCAGAGAAATCACAAATTGTTCAAGTTTGCAAATGATTAAAGTTAGACTTAAAAAGTGGCTATTTAATGAAAATGTTTGCTCTTGTAACTAAATTGTTATTGTATATGGTTTATCAATTCTATGTTTATTGTAGTTTGATGTGTATTATTTAGTGATTTATTCTCCATGTTTGTCCTTGAGTCTGTTTTAATTGTACATTTGTCGGTTGCAAAAACAGGTGATTTATGCTCACCAGCTAGCAAGTATAAAAAATTAAAATGAAATATGGCTATTTCCAACTTTCCATCATTTATGACCACTTGTTTTTCCATAAGGTAGGTGAGCAGTGTCTTCCACAATCTAGTTTGTGTTAGTCACAAGAAAAATGATGTTAAACAGTGGAGGGTGGATTTTCTAAACAGTATGACGCAGGTGTAGTGCCCAGTTTCTGATGCAGCCTGCGACATGCCAGGTGCACCAAAACCTTTGAATGCTGTTTTGATGGCTTTGCAGCATTTTCCTCCCATTATGAGAAGAAAATGGTGCACACATCCTTTACTTGACACAGGCATCATTTCTTGTTACGCCTGCATCGTTTTCTGATGCACTTTTTGTAAGATTCTGGATGAATTTTGGACCACGTTTTAGATAGTCTAACATGCACTGGAATCAAAGATGCATGGCCGCTGAAGGACTCAACAAATCTTGACCTGGGGCGTTCATGAAGAGCTGGGAATACGTATGAAAACCAGAAGACAAGCATAATAATGGAAGGACTACTTTTAATTATTTCAGTTTTAACAAAGGCTAAAGCAGACTCAAAATCAGTCAATCAAATTTTATTTGAAAGGTATGTGAGCACAAATGCCCGTTTTCACAAACATCCAGTTTAGAGAACACAATACAAAATAATGTACAACAGAGATACATATTTATGAAAACACAAGAGCATACAAGTAATTACATACAAGAACGGCAGAAGGGTGCAGATACGACTAGAAAAAATAATAATAAATGGGTAAAGGCATTTTACAAGACAGATGAAAAAGGCAATCAAAAATGGAACAAAGATATACAGTTTTATTTGTAACATGCACTGTTTCTTTAGGAAGTAAAACTTATTCCACTGACAAACTTACCTAGTCCCACTGTAGAAAGAAATTCCACAGATAAATGCAGTAAGATGTGTAGATCTGTTGGGGTGTAGCCAGAAATTTCCATTTTGTACACAATCTCCAACAGGTACACCCACCCATAAAAAAATGTACACATCCTCTCCAAATGGTGGCCCCTTCCAAACAAATCAGATTGCTGTCAGATGATTCCTCTAATCGCTAAAGAGGTTATACATGTTTATCTGTCTCCTAAACAACATAAGTTTAAACAGACACACTCCTCAGTGGCCTACACTGACCCAAATACTACAGATTAGAATACAAATGTTAACAGAAAGGTATGGTTTGTGACAGGCATGCAACAAAACTGTACACAGATGTGTACAGTGAGTATGCCTGCCTACACCCTTGATATCTATTAGGGACAAGGTACAAAGTCTGCATAGTAACTATGTTACAGTATTACTTAGACTAGATAATGTAGTAAGGGATGCTGTGTTCTTAAGTTGTGGGAGTGTTTAATAGAGAGAATAATATATCAGGAGGGGCGTGATATCAGGAGGGTTACATAAAGAGATTTCACACAGACCTGAGGTTTGATGCTACACAGAACTAGAGAGCAAAGCTTGAGAGGTCTCTTAAAACATCACACACTGAGAGGTGTGGCTTAGCATCTGACAGGAGCAGAAGCAGGGTGTTTGAGCTCCTGAGAAGAAGACAACTTTCCCTTTTTTTATTTTATTTATTTTTCTGTTTTTCAGGCCCCTTCCAGTGCCGCAGTTGAACCTCTCCCTCAAGGTTCTCCAAAGCACCCCAGGCTATGCTAGGCTGACTATCAGATGCCCTGGTGCCAAACCTCCATGCTGCTATGAATCCAACTTTTCTTGATTTAAATCTTTATCTTATACTGCTTGGTGCACCTAACAAGTACTGCTATTTTTAGGGATGGCTTTGTTATTGAAATACAGGCAGATTGATGGGAGCAGCTACTTTAGAAAACTTTTTTAAGCCTAAATTGGCAGGCCACTATGTGAAACAGTAGCAGGATACGTCTCCTCCAGGCCCAAGTTTTGGCCAACCCAGGTGAAGAACTCTACGAATGCTTGAACTCCACTTCAAATCAGTTTGTTCGGACAGTGCAGGATATTGACAAAATATCTGATGCTCTGCCGTCCCTCTGGGATGGCAGATCCAGGCACAAGGATGGACATGGTAGAGCAAATGCTATCGAGGCTTGATGTTGAGAATCGTTGATGCGACAGATGGCCTGGTGAGGGAAAACAGCCTTTCATTTTATTTATTTATTTATTTATTTATTTATTGTTCTAGGAATTAATACCTTTGAGCCAAAGGCTCTTTTACAAAGGTTCCACGTCAATTGAGTACAAAACAAGTGTAGTTACAAAGAATGGCAATGGCATGAGAGACAATGAAATTATACATTAGAGAACCAGACCAAATTTTGCAATGTTTGGGTGATTGGACTGTTGGAAGGAGTGGAAGGTGAGGCCTTGTCTTTCCCCAACAATTACTTTTCCAGCTCCTGGGCTATACTGACACTAGTCCTGCACCCCGCCTTGAAAAGGCATTCTGTATCACTCTCAGAGGAGCGTCAGCCTCACTAACATACCAATAACCTTTCTGGTAGGTTGTTCAGGAGTGGGGGACAAGGACAGCATTTTAAAATCTGCCCAGCAGCAGCTTTGGCAGCTGTCCATTGAAGGTGTGAGCATTGCCATCCACCCAGATCTCGCATACAGTATGAAACAGTGCAGCAAAAGGCTTTGATGGAGTGCATACAGACAGCACTCTGCAGTCTGAAAATTGCAAATCAGCTCCTGGTCCCAGCGAAGCTCTGGGTTACCTGGAAAGATTGGGGGTATTGAACAGTGACCTGAAGAAGTCACAGAAATTGCTAAATCAGATAGAGGAGAAGGAGAGTGTGAAAGAGGAGCAGCATCCAGAATCTCAGAAGAAGGCTGAATCCACAATTCTCTGAACATTGTAGCTGTATCGGGAATGCGTAAGATGGGTTTGAAAGACTTTAACAGAAGGCTTTTATTTTCTGTTATGTGTTACCAAACTTTTTAGGATGGATGGTAGTGACATGGGAACAGGTTTCTCACATATTGGGAATGTTTGACATTCTGAAATTAATGGTGCCTATCCCCGGTGCTGGCATGGTGCTGGTGGTATAGCCTAGAGATTAGAGTAATGAGCTATGAATGAGCTTGGTACATGCAGCAGATAGATCTGGTTTTGATTCCTACAACCTCCACCAGCTTACTGTGTGACTCTGAGCAAGTCATTTAACCACCCCAGTGCTCCCGGGTCGCCCCTGAAAACACAGGCCTGTACCTAGTGGGTCATACTCGGTTACCAAAGAATAAAATAAATATAGTAGGATTATTTTCATTGACATTGAATTGACTGCAGCACTTGTCTAATGTGCCTTGAAATCATTTATGAAATCACCTTCATTTAATCATTTATTTATTTATTTAGATTTTGTTGACCGGGTAAGTGCACTTGACAAATTCTGCCTATTTTTAGGCATGACTCGAGGGAGGGGGTTACAGATGAATGACAACTGACCTTGAACCAGATTAAGCTGTCAGTGGTATTTTTAGTGAATGGGGGGGAAATTTGGCCAGGGCACTGGGGAAATTTCCCTACTCACCAGTGGGGGAATTGCTGGGTGTTGCAAGATGGCCACTCTGTATGGGACTCCAGAGGAGATGGGTGTCTCTGAGGTAGGAGAGCTGACCTCCTCTCCTACTCTCAATCTACTAGAGGTTATGGGTGATGTAGAAATTTTGATGGATTTGAAAGAAGATGATGGTGGAAATATTTTTGTGTCGACAGAAGACCTGAGTCAAATAGTCTCAAAAACTGAAAGAACATCCGAGACTGGAGAAAACCCCAAACTATCCAAAACAGAACTCTCTTTGTTGGACCTAATGGCAGCGGAAGAAAGGCAGCACCAGCAGAAAAAAACAACTTTTCCAAGTGCAACTCACTAAGCAACAAGCTGAGAATGCAGCTGTCAAAGACTGTGGCCCACTTGTCAGGCTACTTCCTTCAAGCGATGACACAGCAGCATCAAAGGACGCCGCTAGGCTGATTGATCAACACAGCACCTTACCCCAGGGAATTACCTCTCCTGTTGTTCTTTGTAATACAAAAGTGGCTGGCATTTTCAGTGCTAGTAGTAGCGTGTGCCCAGAGCCGAGGAGGGAGGTGAGAGGGGGTGTTGAAAAGGGGAAAACACCCTTTCCGAGACTGTATTATTAGCTCAAAATACCAAGGGAAAAATTGAAAAGCTTGACTGCGGTACAGTTTCTACAAATACTGGTTCAGTCACTGACCACTAAAAACAAACAAATACCCCTGAATCATGGGCCAAGATGTCTGATTTTGTTTTCAAAGAAAATCTTCCAGAATCACGATTACAAGAGACTTCTGTTCCTAAAGAGGGGCAAACCGTATATCTAATCTGGATAGTGCCACAGTGTTTTCATTTTCTGCAAAGGGCCCCAGTGTAAAACCATGTATAAGGGAAGATACAAAGGTGAAAAGAAATGCTATAACTCTAGCAAATGGAACATTCCTCTGGACCTTCCTAATTTACATGAGGAAATACAGGATGCAGCACCTCCAACTCAGTCCAACAATACTGAGACCCAGTCAACCTCTGCTGCAATTCAGGCTGCATTTACTACTCAGACTCTAAACCTGGATCCTTTTTCAGCATGGTCTCCAGAAAAAGCTTTTAAGCAAAGCAGGGTGGAAATAAAGGCCTGACGGAGCTTGGCTCCCAGACCCTACTTGGGACCCAAACACAGCATTTTCTCAGGCATTTCCTGAATGGCGCCCAACTGTGCACAACCAGGTACCTGCATCTAAAACTGCCCCAGGAACACAGGAGAACTTGTCATGTACAAAATCTAATTCTGAACTTTCCTCCAAGCACACAGGCACAACTGTTCAGCCTCTGACCTCATCAGGAAAAGGTATTCCTATGGGACCTGGGGTTGCTAACGTTTTGAAGGAAGCCCTCCCTTACCCTTTGGAAACAGTAACTAATGTGGAGGAAAACCAGGAGACAGTGCTATCTAAGAAGCCTCTACCATCTGACTTATTTCAAAAAACCAAAAAAGAGGCTGCTCCAAGGAGAAATGCTGTCAGAATTAGATACAAAGGAGGTTTGGACATTAGGCCGGACAGGCATTGCATAGGGAAATGTTTGCTGAAAGAGTCTCTACATTTCTCTCCTAAAGAGCTCTTTGCTTTTATAAATATTTCTGGCGAAGATAATTTCAATGTCAGCTTTTGTTCTCCATGTGCTCTAGACCTATTTTGGGAATGTTATAACCAGGTGAAGTTCTTCCCCCGTGGACCCCCTCTTTTGTAATTCCATTAACTAAACCTCTTATTAAATTCGTTACTGCTATGTTTCAGAATGAGGAGGTCCATGTGGAGGATGTAACCTACTGGTTATCACAGAAATGTGAAGTCCTCAGTGCCCCAGAAGCCATTTTAGATTCCAAGTTTTTTTGGACTGGGGGCTGGAAGTATAAGGTCAAATTGCGGCACACAGACTCAGGGGCTGAACATAGTCCAAATTCCTTTTTACTGGGGAGGAACTGGGGAGTTTGCTTTTATGCAGGTCAACCCCGGGCCTGTTACAAATGTGGTACTCAGACTCATCTCTCTAGTATCTGTGACAGGCCACAATGTGACAACTGTGGTGAAATAGGTCACTTCAGTCACCAGTGCGCAAACCACACCAAATGTCACCTGTGTGAAGAGACAGAACATGTCTTTTCAGAGTGTCCTTGGGCCGCCAAAAACAAAGCTTTCTGTATTAGTCCAGAGTTGTTAATTCAACAAGCCCAAGACTCTGCTACAACTGCTGAACAGGGCCCCCAAGCATTTCCACCTCCATCTTCTCTCTTCCCCCCCCCCCCCGGATCCAGGGAAGGTACTATAGACTCTGCAGAAGCTTCTAATAACCAACCTAAAGAGGAAATGCCCCCCCATCCCGGTCACTGTTGTTCCAGTATGCTACAAGGATACCCAAGATGCACATGTGATCTCACCTGCACCTCCCCCCACTTATCCGCTCCACTACCAAGGAGAAGGTCCACTAGAAATGCCAAACCCAAGTCCTCCACAACTTCTATGGAGGTTGAATCTGAAAATTCCTATGTGGCCTTTACTACCGGCTGAAGGGATTCAGAAATGGACCATGGGTATTCAGACTCTCAGCCACAGCCACAAGATAAGGACACCACTTTCAAAAACACAGAGCTAGTGGGTTACAAAGGTAAAAAAAAAAGAGGAAAAAAGTGTCCTAAATCTCAAATCTGCTAACTACTGCTTTCTTACTGTGTGAGGTCTCTCAGCGTACATTGAATACTGCATTTTTCTAAAAGACAGGCCATTTTTCAATATATTCATGAAACCAAAATTGATATTTGTTTTGTATAGAAGACATGGATGTTCACTATTAAGCAAGGTTTCTTCAGTCTGAATGGTTATGGGGGCCATCCTTCTGGTTCTTCTGGCCAGACAGTGCAGATGGTGTTGGTATAATTTTTAATTCTTATTCCTTTACACTAACAAAAGTGATTGACCTTATTCCAGGCAAGTTACTAATAGTGAATGGGTTATGAAATATGGTGTACTGCAGACTCATTAATGTATGTGGTCCACAGACAAAGGCAGATAGAGTGGCTTTACTCAACTCACTCTATCTATAACTTGTTACCTCCTATAATTTTTTTTTTAAGTGGAGATTTCAATTGTGTCATAAAAGCAAATAATTTCAATATTCATGGAGCAAAAAAATATACTGTGATTCAAATGCATTGAAACAATGTATGGAGACAGCTGATTAGTTGGACTGCAGTAAACATCAAATTTCTGGCCCCACATGTACATAAAAAAGGGGAAAATTTACATCAACCATCTACCGCATATAATTATCCAAAAACTTACCAGCTCCTACTTTAAGAATTGTTCCAGTAGAATTCTCAGATCATCTGCAACTCAAAAATTTATTTTCAAGAACTCCCCAAGAAAACCCCAAAAATACGGCAGGTGGAAACTAAATTCCTCTGTTCTTACTGACACCTATGTAAGGTCAAACATTTTAAAATTGCTATGGTGAGGTCCTCTGTAAGCATACTGTATGATAATCTGGGTGAATGGTGGTCCGATACCAAAGCAGATTTAAGAGAATGGTTTCAAAAGTTCGGCAAACAGAAGGAAAATTCTAAATTTTTTAAATATTTACAACTTTGGCAGCAATTATAATACTTATTTATACTTTCTTCTACCTCTAGATACAATTATTCCTGACAGATAGACCAAATAAAAATGGAATTAAAGACTTTTCAGTACAATAGAGCCTAAACAATTACAGCAATGTTACAATATGGGACCCAGAAATCCCCTGTAGGGGATCCTTTTGAATCCAATATGTATATGCTAGAGCAAAGGAGGGAGAGAGGTGATATGATCAAAACATTCAAACATCTTAAGGGCATTAACAAGGTGAGAGAGTCTAACATGTTTCAATATAAGAACAAAATGGCGAATGTTTGCTTGCTGGCATTGGCATTGGTAGAGTAGGTTTGTCTTTTAAATAGGTGTTAGAGAGCTGCATAATAGGAATGGCAGTGAACTATTGAACTGAAGCCAACCCCACCACCATCCTGCAGAGACTGACAGGCATTAGGGTGTGCCTTTGGGTCATCAGGCATAATGGCCATGCCATTTCACCACACCCTACCCTGCAGACTTTGACAAGTGTAACGGTGTGCCTTGGGGTCTTTGGCCCTTATGCTCACCCCATTCCATCAGGAAATACAATGAGATGGGTCCTGTAAAGGAGAATGGGGTGAACTTTGGAGCCGAAGAGTCCAAGGCACACCTCGATGCCTCTCACTGGCTGCAGAGTGTGGAACGGTATGGGCATTACAGGTGAGAATCCCAAGTCACACCCCTGATGCCTGTCAAGCTCTACAGGGTGGGGCGTTATAGTCGGAAACACTAACGCCTCAGGCGTTCATTGGCATTTTCACTCCAAATTTTCAACATGTTTTTTTTGTGACCCCCACCTTATGAACAGTGGCAATAGCAGTTTGTTAACTGAAAGCTGATTTCACACAGCGACTATACCATTTGGCACCACAGGTGCGAAAACATATTTCAAACAGGATGTTAAAAATGACAGCTGTATTGTTCATGGGGAGGTGCAAAAAATGGCAATGTTGAAAATCTGCAGTGAAAATATTAAAAAAACTGGTGAAGTTATGAGCGTGCATAGAAAATGCGCAATGCACACCCGTAATGCAATTAGTTTGGGGATTTTTTACAGCAGACTGTCATCACAGGGATTTTAGAACCTCCACTCATGAACAGTGTCACTGCGATTTTCTTAATCTGTCCCGAACAGTGATTTCCCACAGCGACCACGCATTTCTGTGCTGAAAGTGCGAAAACACATTTTGGCCATGGTGTGAAAAATGACAGCTGTACTGTACATAAGGAAGTGTGGAAAAATGGCAGTCATGAAAATCTGGACTGAAAATGTTAGAAATCCATGAACTTACGAGGGTGTGTGGAAACTGCGCAATGGTCACTCGTAACACAGTCATTTTATGGACTTGTTTCACCAAATTTTTAACACAGCCATTTTAAAACCTCTGCTCATGAACATTGTCTCTGATTTTCTTAATCTGTCCCGAACATTGATTTTGGACACCGACTGTGCCATTGTGTGCTACATGTGTGGAAACACATTTTGAGCAAGATGTGAGAAGTGACAGCTGTACTGCTCGTTAGAAGGTGTGGTAAAATGGCAGTGTTGAAACTCTGGAGTGAACGTATTGAAAATTTGTGAACTTACGAGCGTGCGGAGGAACAGCACAGTGCATGCTCGTAAAACAGTCATTTTTGGGAATTTTTTCACCAAATTTTCAACATGTGGTTTTTGCAGGCCTACCTCATGAACTGTAACACTATTGTTTCATAAATCAGTCCCGAAAGGTGGTTCCATGCAGTGACTGCGAAATCACCTTTTGGGCCCAATTAACAAAATGACAGTGGCAGAATTCATGAGGTAGGGTCCCAAAAAACCCAAGTTGAAAATTTGGCGGAAAAATTCCCCCAAATGCCTGAGATATGGATCAAAGTTGAAAAACCCTATTTGTTCCATTATACAGCTTACCGGCATTTCTTCAACACATGGTCGGCTTTGAAGAGTGCAGACGTGGTCCTGGTCCACCAAAGACTGTCGCGCCGGACTCCGGAGGTAAGTATGGGGTAAGGTGGGGGTGTGGGGAGGCAGGGTGCACAGAGGGTGGGTGCGGGTGGTAAAGGGTCAGGACAGTCAGCGAGGGAAGTTTTTTTCTTTCAGGGTTTTTTTTTCCCCCTTAGACAACGTGGGACTTGTGCCATGCTGGACTGGACTCCCAGCGTGGCAGCTGGAAGGCTGTTTGGGGGGCATTGGAGCCAACAGGGGATTGGGCACCCCCTTTGGCCACATGGACTGTTGCCATGCTGGGATGGGCTCCCAGCGTGGCACCCGGTAGTCTCTTGGGGGGGCAGTGGAGCCGACGGGGGATTCGGCACCCCCGTCACCCAGACAGACTGTTGCCACGCTGGGGTGGACTCCCAGCTTGGCACCTGGAACTCTGTTGGTGGAGAGTGCAGCAGAGCTGATGGGGGACTGGGCACCCCCATCGGCCATACAGTGTGTGCGTGGGGGGGAAGCATGAGCATGCAATATGCGTGTGTGTGTGGGAGGAGCGCATGAGCACGCAATATCTTATCGCTGCTCACTGAAACATCGCTGTCCCTTTGAACTGTACGGCACTGCATTTTCAACTGCTGTCATAGACAGCTGCAACATTCATTGGTGAACTGTGGCCGTGCCTGCAAACACAGGGACTGAATTGGAAGACAGGGTGCCACACCTACGAAAACTTGGATGATGGCACTGTGTTTCTTGCACATGCATGCGAGCAAACATAAAAGTAACAGGACAAGAGGACACAGCATGAGATTAGAGGGAGGCCAATGAAAACAAACTTACCCAAGAAAGGTGTGTGTAAAAGCTTATTACAGTCCCCTCCCCATAAGATATTTTTGGCACACAAGCACATCCTTAGTGAGCTGCATCGTTCTTATCACCCTTCAGTCCCATTCCCAACCAACACTGAAAAGTATAAATACAACCCCGCCTGACTGACTCACCTAAACTGTCCTAAAACAGAGAAGTAACAGCGCCAGACACCAATGGGGTGAGACTGTGAGAAGGAACTATAAAGGCAGGATTGTACTGAAGGCAGGCAGATCTGTTGGAGATCTTTTGCAGAAGAGACCTAGTGTGCTGAAAGTGGATGCAAGCTATGCCATCCCATGCCTGCAGAACAGAAAGCAACCCGTGAGGAAAACTGCTGAGTCTTGGAGAGGAAGAGTGGCAACTGTGTGCAGGTCAGTACACTGACAACACTGAAGGTTCAGCGGGGAGCAGAAAACTGAGGCCTGCTGATAGAGATCCTATAGTGGACACTACAGCAAGGTGATGAGCTGTCATCGACCTAAAGGTTAGGATGCTGGGATATGTATCGGGTGGTCTGGGATCTTGCCAGTCAATGAGAGAGTGGAAGGAGGAGGGAGGAGCCAGTGACCAGTGCCAAAAGTGATTGGTTCAGCTCAGAGTGGAGAGAGGGAAACTGCTTGCATCATAAATGCACTGGAGGAGCAGAATTCCAATGGCCTGCATTTTCAGGAGGAGCCATTCAGGTCTGGGAACCATGGGCTTGATTTTCAAAGGTTGGGGAATGATGCAAGGTGCCTGCGTGCCATGATGCAAGAGGTACACTGCATCGCACCTTGCATCATTCCTGATTTTGAAAAAGTGCTTGCGGCACCAGCAGGACACCCTGTGCCAGACTGCCATGCACTGGACTTGTGGCAATCTGCAGACTGTGCCATGGCAGAAAGGGGGCTTGCACCACAACATGACTGCATCATCCCCCTTTTGGGGATTTTCAAGGCACGCAGATCCTGACTGTGTTTAGATCAGCCAGGGCTGGTCTGATGGCCACTGTGTCAGTCGAAATTCCCCATGGCAGGCAGGCAGGCATGTACATGAGCCTCTGACATCCTGTTACTGCAGTGTGGCAGAGCTTGGCACCGGTGGTGTCCCGTGAAAAGCCAAAACAGAGCACGGCCATATGGTACTATGTGTACCATGCTTGGGCTGGGGGGTACAGTATGCAGAGGTTGGGGTACATAGCCCACTGACCCTAACAGGCAGTGGTCCTGTAATTGTGGGGGCATATACTGCTAATGCCTGGGTGAGTATCTCCACTGGTGTGTGTGTGTGTGTGTGTGTGTGTCACAGCAACTGACTGTCCCATCCCAGATGCCATGTCAGATACTCTCCAGCTACCTGGGCAGGGTGATAATGGATGGATCATAAGGCCCATGAGTTGGTACCAGATATGGTCCACTGTCCTATCAAGGGGTGAACCCATAAAACTGTTGCCTAGCTCAGTGGTCAACCTTGCAGTGCAGCAAGAGGTGTTCCACCGTCTGACAGATCCAGTTGGATGTGTGGTTGGTGCCACTCAGTAGTGACAACAAGTGATGGCCAGTAATGCAGAAACCTCAGATGGCTGCCAACACCATCTGAACCTGTGGCACAGTGGGGTACAGATGGACAGAGGAGATTGCTGTAGGGTGGCTCTTAGCGTACAGTAGGGCATAGTGGGAACCCATATGTTGCAGACCAGGTGTCATGGATATTATAACACTGGGTGCTAGTTATATACTGGTAGTGAGATGTGGCCATCATACAGGTGGGTTACAAGGTGGTACAGCAGCAGTGCACCAGGAGGATACAGTCCAGTGACAGAAACAGGTTTTGCTATTGCACAGTGGCGCTGTGTGACTACAACTGCAACATTGTGCAAATATGTTCTGCTGCCTGCAGTGACTGTGTTCTGTGTTGGATTTTGGACTATCTCTGTTACATGTGTAGCTCGCATGACATGGTGGATGGACTACCACACATAATGTGTGCATGATTCTGTCAGCCATTCCATGGAGCTGTGTTATGCAGATGTCCTGGTACTCATGTACCTACGTGTCATCAAACATTTGCAACAGTTGCTGGTAGAGCATGTTCATGTATTCTGCATACAGTAGGCTGGAGCTGCATCGCCTGTCCTTTCTGTCCCATGGTCACAGCTGACTTGGGAGGGTTGGTGTGGCTTGCATGACATCTATTGCGTTGGCATGGCAATTGACAACAGTAAGGACAGGCAGTACATGTTGTTGGACCAGGCTGACTTTGTTGCTTACCTCAAACAGCCGTCTCTCACTATATATGTCCTACATCCTCTAACAGTGCAGAGCTACATTCCCATCCTTGTTTGATGGCTGTATTTCTGAGTCACATATGGCTACTGCACCCACATAGGCAGTCTGTCATTCACAGTATTCAATAACAGTGTGCGATCTGTGCCTGACGTACTCTATCTCTGCTGTTGAGCTGCTGCTTTGCTAATGTGATACAGTGCACTGTACTGCAGCTGCTTGCAGCAAAACAGTAGCAGCCACACAGTTCATCTGTCAGTGTTCACAGTTGGTAGAAGTGGGCAGCATCTGTCAGTCCCCTTCCTTATGCCATCCCAGACCTAGAGGCCATCATGGGAGAAGCTGACCTGGATATCATGGCCATCACCAAGTCACGGTGCACAGCCAGCCATGACTGGGAAATGGTCATACCAGGGTACATGTTTTTTTTAGGAAGGATACGGTAGGAAGGAAAGGTGGAGGAATGGTGCTTTATGTGAAAGATAGCATAAAAGCGACAGAAATACAAGAGATTCAGGTGAAGGCAGAAATGCTGTGGGTTACCCTTGAGTCAGGCAGGCAGCAGCACCACAGTTTGGATGGGGGTGATCTATAGGCTTTCAACACAGGGGGAAGGCCTAGATTGTTTTCTTGAACACATTATGCAAAGAGTTTGCTCGGTTATTCTCGGACAGGGTGTCTGCCATCAGGCAGGGGATTCCCCTAGATAGCCATATTTCAGTCAACAGTGGTTGCCATGGGCATCTGGAGAGCACTTCACCTGGTTGGGGTGAGTTTAGACCGGTGGAGGTGGCAGAGGTCATTTAGGTTGCTTCCAAGCTGCAGCACACCTTTTGCGAACTGGACCCGGTGCCAACTCATTTCTTACTGGGATGTGTTGACTCCATTGGCCCAGTGTTTGCCTTGATAGTCCGGCGTTCCTTGTGGGAGAAGGTCATTACTGATGCCTTGAAGGATGCGTTGGTGAGACCCCTTCTGAAGAAATCATCTTTGGACCCTGACGTCATGGCAAATTACTGTCCCATCTCCAATCTTCCATTTAAGGATAAGATTGTGGAGAAGGTGGTGGTGCTTCAACTTGAGGAGCACCTCGTGGCCCATGGACTATACAAGTCACTCCAGTCTGGGTTTCGTGTGAGGCATAGCCCAGAAACTGCATTAGTTTGGGTGCATAATGACCTCCTTAGGGCAAGAGATTGAGGAGAGGGGACAGTTCTCGTCCTCCTGGATCTCTCCTCAGCATTTGACACGGTGGACCATCATGTGTTACTTGCCCACCTAAGGGAATTCTGTGGACTTGCTGGCACTGTCATCTGCTGGTTTGAGTCTTTTCTTACTAACAGGAGGCAAAGGGTAGTGATGGGGAATTTCTCCTCCTCTCCTAGCCTTCTGTCATGCAGAGTTCCCTAGGATTTGGTCTTGTCGCCGATGTTCTCTGTGTATATTCTGTCCCTGGGAGAGCTCATTAGGAAGTACAGCCTGAGTTTTCATTGCTATGCTGATGATACCCAGCTGTATCTTTCCTTTGCTCCTGGAACATCCAGCGCAGTGGAAGTGCTTAACAGCTGCCTTACTGAGATCAATGACTGGATGGCCTCCAGCTGGTTGCAACTGAACCCTGATAAGATGAAGGTACTGGTGGTGGAGTCGAACAGAGGGCATGATAGGTTGGCCTCAGGTGCAGAAACATGGCTTTTTCTTGGGTCTGAACCTTTGAAGGCCTCCTCTAGGGTGCATGATCTGGGCATAATTCTTGACAGTGGATTGACGCCTGAGTTTCAGGTGTCGTCCGGTGTCCGTACCAGTTTTTATCATCTGAGGAAAATCGCCAGGATAAAGTCCGTAGTTCCACCCCTGCACCTCCCCACCTTGGTTCACGCCTTTGTGACATCCAGGCTTGACTACTGTAATGTGCTCTATCTCGGGGTCTCTGGTGGAATTCTGCACTGGCTGCAGCCAGTGCAGAACGCAGCTGCCAGGTGCTGCCAGGTTGTTGACAGGACAGTCTTAGTACTGTCACATCACCCTGGTGCTGCGTGAACTGCACTGGCTGCCAGTCAGGTGGAAGGTCCTCTTTAAGGTGGACTTGCTCACCTTTAAGGCCCTACATGACCTGGTCCCTGGTTACCTGAAGGACCTTCTAACACCTGCTGTCTCAGTCCGCTCCTCCTCTAGGGGCTCCTTGCAATTCCCAGGATGAGGCTAAAAACCACAGGCGACAGAGCATTCAGTGTCACCGCCCCCGTCCTGTGTAATTCGCCACCTCCAGCTGTAAGAGAGGCCCCTTCTGTCGAGGTGTTCAAAGCCTGCCTTAATGCCTTCTTGTATAATCTGGCTTTCCCAGACTTTGATTTATAGTTTTCTCTGATCCCTGACTTTTGCTTTAAATTGGTCCCTGGTTATATTTTTAGTTAGTATTTATTGCTGATTGTATCATTTATAAATTTTATAATAATCAGTTATAGTGTAGAACATTTATTGTGTACACTGTGGTGTTATTTTGTATATATAATTTATTGACGGTATTTGTATGTAATTTTAATATGTTCGGTGCCCAAAGCCTCCGGGATGGGCGTCTTTTTAAATAAAACTTGCCTTGCCTTGCCTAGGGATATGTTAGAAGCAATAAGCAAAATGGCTAACAAAGGGGAGGTGTTGCTGGTGGGGGACTTCAGTTTGCCAGATGTAGATTGGAGCCTTCCTGCAGCAGCTTCATCTAGGAGCAGGGGTATCCTAGAATCCGTACAAGGGGCATTCCTCAGGCAGCTGGTCAGTGAACCCACTTGAGATGGGGCAGTACTGGATCTGGTGCTTACAAATGGGGATAGGATTGTGGATGTTAAGGTGTGAAGCCAACTGGGGACCAGTGATCATCATACAGAATGGGTCCACATAAGAACTGCTGCGTAATCCAACCACATGATGGCGAGAGTCCTAACCTTCAGAAGAGCTGATTTCTTGAAGGTGGGGAAATGCCTCAGGAATAACCTGGTAGGATGGGGGGAGGGACCTGGACTGGGTGGAGAAAAGTGGGCCAAACTAAAAGAAGAGATAGTGAAGGCAACAAACCTATGTGTCAAGCAGGTAAGCAAAAGTAAAAGAAGGAGGTGACCACTGTGGTTCTCCAAAGAGGTGGCAGAAAAAGTAAAGACTAAAGGAATAGCATTCAGAAGCTACAAGGGGACCCAGAGGGAGGAGAATAGGGAGGTGTATTTGATAAAACAAAGGGAGTCAAGTAAAGCTGTACTTGATATTCCTTGAGCTATTCTTTCCTCAGTCTGCACCTTTGCACTCTTTACAGGCTGTAAGGAGTGCAAAGGTGCAAACTGAGGAAATAATAGCTCGAGGAATACCAAAAGGGGACAAGACATTTTTCAGATATGTGAGCAAGAAAAGGAAGACAAAGGGAGGGAATGTATGGCTAAAGAGAGAAAGGAGTGATTGTATGGGTAGGGATCAAGAAAATCAGACACCTTGAATAAATACTTCTGCTTACTATTCACAGTAAAAGGGAAGGAGGAGGGACCTCAAAAAGATACCACAGACTTTGAGGGGGAGTGAAGTGGACATCAGTCTGTTTTCTGAGGAGGAAGTCTGAAAAGCACTAGCTAACCTGAAGTTAGGCAAAGCCACGGGGCCAGATGAGGTACGTCCAAGGGTGCTGAGGGAGCTCAGGGAGGTACTGGCTGCACCACTGACAGCCCTGTTTAACAGATCACTGGAGACCGGTGTGGTCCCAGGGGACTGGAGAAGGGCAGCTGTAATCCCACTTCACAAAAGTGGTAGCAAGGAGGAGGCAGGCAACTATAGTCATGTCAGCCTGGCGTTGGTGGTGGATAAGTTGATGAAAACACTACTAAGACAAAGGATACTAGAATATCTTGTATCAGATGGATTACATGTTCCAAGGCAGCATGGGTTACAGAGGGAAGGTCATGCCAAACAAATCTGATAGACTTCTTTGACTGGGTGACCAAGGAATTAGATTGTGGTGGGGCAGTGGGTGCCATACCTCTCAACTGTCCCTGATTTTCAGGGACATCCCTGATTTTGCCTCAAAATTTTACTCTGTCACTCCTAAAAATTGTATTTCCGTGACCAAACAGTGGAATTTGTAAGCACAAAATAATGTCAAACATTAAAGTTGCAGACTTGTTCCTCCTTATAAAAGGCATTTTACACTAAGCCCCTTATTCTACCAGCTTTCTGAGTTGATATCTCCAATTTTGAAGATGTGTCCCTGATTTTGGTCCTTTGTCCCTGATTTTTTTAAGCCTTGTCCCTGATTTATGAGGCAGAAGGTTGAGAGGTATGGTGGGTGCGGCCTGTTTGGACTTCAGCAAGGCTTTCAACACCATTCCACATAGAAGACTGGTAAGCAAGCTGGACAGCTTAGGGATGGGTAATAAGGTGGTAACCTGAGTAATAAAATGGTTATTAGACAGGGCAAAGAGGGTAGTGGTATACGGAGTTCACTATGAGGAAGGGAGGGTGACCAGTGAGGTACCTCAGGGGTCACTGTTGGGTCCTTTCCTCTTCAATGTCTTCATAAGTGACATAGCAGAGAAACAGGAAGGAAAGGTGTGTCTCTTTGCCAATGACACCAACATCTGCAACAGAGTGGACACTCCAAGGGGGGTTGGAAAGGATGGAGAGGGATCTGAAAAGACTGGAGAAATAGTCAAGGTATGACAACTGGATTTTAATGTGTAAAAGTGCAAGAAAATGCACTTGGGCCATAATAACCCAGGAGCAGAGTACAAAATGGGTGGAATGATACTAACAAAGGCAAAGCAGGAAAGAGATCTGAGGTTAATCATATTGGACAACCTCAGGGAGGCCAGGCAGTGTGACAAGCCAATTGGTAAGGCAAGTAGGATGCTGGGTGTATAGGAAGGGGAATAACCAGTAGGCAGAAGAAGGAGGAGGAGGAGGTGGTGGTGCACCTGTGTAGATCACTGGTGAGACAACACCTTGAATACTGTGTTCAGTTCTGGAGACCACACCTCAGGAAGGACATAAACAGAGTGAAGGTGGGCCAGTGGAGGACCACCAAAATGGTGCAGTATCTGCACCATAAGCCCTACTAGAAGAGGCTAAGAGAGTTAAACAGGTACACCCTGGAGGAGAGAATGGAGAGTGGGATATGATAGAAACTTTTGAATACCTAACGGGTAAATAAGGTATGGGAGGGGAGTATTTTTCAGAGAAAAAGGTGCTCTTGAACAATGGGGCATGCTGTGAAGCTGGAGGGGGTGATTTCAGGAGGACTGGGAGAAGGTACTTCTTGACAGAAAGGATGGTGGATCCCTATAGCAGCCTTCTGGCAGAGGTAGTGGGGGTGAAAAACAGTGGAAGAGTTCAAAAATGCCTGGGACAGACACAAAATAATTTTAGGGGTAAGGAACAGGGGGAACTGTAGGGGAGAGGAATGGAGAAGAAGGGGAACTTTGCAGATGTGACTGGATTTCTACCTAAATCTTGTGCATGGCCCTTGGTGCACTGAGCGTTGCCACAGGTTGCTGTTTGATGCAGCTTGCATTGCTCTAAGGGCTCTTTGAAAACTGAGCTCCATGAGTACACTGTAGTGTGGCCTGTGTTTCATAAAACATCACCTGTTTCATCCTGTTTCACACAAACTGGATTACATATATCCTGTGTTGAGGGGTTTCCTACCATTTAAGCAATTGCATGGCCTGTGAGGTTTGGGGACTTGAGCACATTGCTCTGTTTAAAGTGCACCAGTGTAGGCCAGTTCATGGCAACATCTACAGGTCTGCATCGACTCTACACCAGCAGTACTCAGACTGAATTAAGGGAGCTCCTGCTTGGGTTCGTTTAAATCCTGGTATTGGGCGGGAAGGGGTAGATCTAGCCACTTAAAAGGGTGTTTTTATTTTTTTTTTTGAGATTTTGTTTCTGCACCGTAGGGCCAGGGCATCTCTCAGGTGTACCCCCACAGCCTTGGCCTCTACTCCCTGCCTGAGACCCCTTCCATCGGGAAGTACAAGGGCTGAGCAACCCCCTTTCCCAAGCCCATGGACTTGGCCAGCCCCCCGGATCTAAGCCCCCCAGGGTGGGACTGCCTCTCCTACCTGGCGACCTTTTTGCAGTCTAGATGGTCGGCCATGGCTGGGTCGAGGGGCTTGGGAGAGCCAGTGGAAAGGTGTTCTGGCGTTGCGATGTGGGGGTTGGCTTCTGGGGTCACCGTTGCCTCCCTAGTTCCTCTGGGGTTTGTCCTTGGTGTTTTTCCCTGAAGACGTGGTGTGCAATGACCCTGTGTGGTTCCACCTCTGCTGCCAGCATCTGCTGTCACCTTCCCCTGTGCTCAATGTCCCTGTCCTTCTGCTGCCGTCGATCTCTATCCGGGGTTGCTACATAGTGGGGAGCCCCTGTAACCCACCCTGGGAGAGGAGAGCAGTCCTCCGGATGCTCAATCCTCTCCTCCCCTGCTGACCCCTGTTTCCCGAGTCTGTTCCTGAACCTGGGTCGACGTCGAGGCACGAGGTGTGGCATCCAGTGCCTCAACCCTTATCACCACCAGGTCAGCTAAAAGGGTGTTTAACAGGGACATGTTTAAATGTTTATGGTTGCATTAATCCATTTCTTTCTAGTCTGCTGTTGTTAATAAAACTGAGTTTTACTGGGAAACTTGAGCTGGTTATTGTCTCATTTTACCACCACACCAGTTTATCAGAGGTGGCGGCAGCACCACGTGCACAGCTTGGGCATGCCTTGCCAAGGGTCTGTAACAGTGCTTTTTATTTAAGGAAAATGCTTGGTTCTGCCTTAGTTTTGTTTGTTTGCAGTGTTTTTTGTTACCTGTCTGATCTTCTGGTACCTTCCACCTCTGTCCGAAATCTCCGCTCCTCTAGTGGTGGCCTCCTTACCTTTCCGAGATCGAGATTAAAATCTGCGGGGGACCGAGCTTTCGGAGTCGCTGCTCCTGCTTTTTGGAACTCCTTGCCATCTGAAGTGAGAGAGGACCCCACTACAATGGCCTTTAAGAGTCGCCTAAAGACCTTCTTATTTGTGCAAGCTTTTGGGGAGTAAAATTTTTATGTGTATTATATTTTAATGTATAATGTATACAGTATGAAATACTGTACAATTTTTGTGCGGTGCCCAGAGCCTGTGGGATTGGGCGTTTTTTAAATAAATTTGACTTTGACTTTGACTTTTTTTGCTTTGTTCTGGGGTGACAGAATGTGTTCTTTACTATCTTAAAGTTGTATTTTTGTGTAAGATTGTTTTTCGCTTTTACTGGGAGGTTGTAAGTATGCAGTAATGCACAACGGTGTGTGATTATAGGTCAGCAATTATATGCCTCTCAAGTGTATTATTTAGTACAAGGCGCTTGTGCAGAGTGCCTTTAAACACACACAAGTAAGAAGTGTGATTGTTGGCCACAGGCACATACTCTCAAGTGCTGTATTGCACTTATAATATGCATAAGAAAAGTATATCCTTACGGTTGTAGGAATATTTATTTTGTCCATGGGAATTGGTATTAAACTAAAAATAAGTTCCTTGTTGGCAAGTTTTTGTTTTCTAACACCTTGTGATTTTTTTTTTAATTAATGCCCTACCATGTGGGACTATCACAAGCAACACCAGCTCTTGGTGCTGCCTACATGGTTCTCAACACACAATTGAGGCAGCTTTGCTCACAAGTCGATGTGAACATGATGTCGGTGGTGTCTGGCCAAAAGAGATGTGCCAGAGCTGTAATTTTGAGCGGCAGGCCTTAGAGCACAAGCATTTCCTCGTGATTTCAGTTCTGAGCCAGCTGAGACAGCATGAGCATGTGCGATGATCCATTTTGATGCTTTCGTCTGCTACAAAGGCTGGTATCTTGAAAGAACTGCAGATGTGTAATTATGGGCACATAATTTGTTGATTTTATTGATTTATTTCAGTACTCGGAAAACCATTTTGAGCTCAGAGCTCTTTACATAGGTTCCATGTCAGGGCATTTCAGCACAACAGATAGGTGAAAATTATACAAAGGAATGCAGAAATACAAAGGTAAACGAACAGGATTATATATCAAACACAGTACAGGTCACAGGAAAACAGACAATTTACAGTGCCCAATGGTGAAACCAGTTAGTTGTCAGCAAACAAGAGGTTGTTTGGAGCGTTGCTAAGTGCTAAAGAAACAAGCATTTGTCAATGCCGAATGTTTGCTTGCTGGCATTGGCATTGGTAGTGTAGAAGTTACAAAGCTGCATAATAGAAATGGCAGTGAAGTATTGAAATGAAGCCAACCCCACCACCACCCTGCAGAGAGTGACAGGCATTGGGGTGTGCCTTTGGGTCGTCAGGCATAATGTGCATACATTTCACCACACCCTACCCTGCAGACACTGCAGCAAGTGTCACAGTGTGCCAGGTCTTTGGCCTTATGCAACTCATTCCATCAGAAAATATGGTGAGATGGGTGGTATAGAGAATGGGTGAACTTTGGGGCAAGAGTCCAAGGCATACCTCGATGCCTCTTACTGGCTGCAGGGTGTGGAATGGTATGAGCATTACAGGCAAGAATCCCAAGTCACACCCCTGATGCCTGTCATTCTTTACGGGGTGGGGCATTATGGTTGGAAACCCTAACACCTCAGGCATTCGCTGGTATTTTACTCCAAATTTTCGACATTTTTTGTGACCCCACCTCATGAACAGTGGCAATATCAGTTTGTTACTGAAAGCTGCTTATGCACAGTGACTATGGCATTTAGCAACCACAGGTGCAAAACACATTCTGAACAGGATGTGAAAAATGACAGCTGTACTGTTCAGGAGGAGGTGTAAGAATGCAATGTTGCAAATCTGCAGTAAAAATATTAAAAACTGGTAGAATCGAAGGTATAGAAACTGTGCAACGCACACCCGTAATGTAATTAGTCTGGGGATTTTTTACAGCAGATTGTCAACACAGACATTTAGGGACCTTCAATCATGAACAGTGTCACTGTGATTTTCTTTATCTGTCCCGAACAATGATTTCCCACAGCAACCACGCATCTCTGCGCTGAAAGCTTGAAAACACATTTCGGCCATGTTGTGAAAAATGACAGCTGTACTGTTCATAAGGAAGTGTGGAAAAAATGCCACTGGTGAAAATTCATACTGAAAATATTACAAAGTCATGAACTTATGAGGGTGCGTGGAAACTGCACAATGCTCACTCATAACACAGTCATTTTATGGACTTTTGTCACCAAATTTTCAACATAGCCATTTTAAGACCTCTGCTCATGAACAGTGTAATTGTGATTTTCTTAATCTGTCCCAAACATTGCTTTCGCACACCGACTGCACCATTGTGCACTACATGTGCGGAAACACATTTTGGGCAACATGTGAAAAATGGCAGCTGTACTGTTCATAAGGAAGTGTAATAAAATGGCAATGTGGAAAATCTGGAGTGAAAATATAGAAAATTCGCAAACTTACGAGTGTGCGTAGGAGCTGAGCAACGCACACTCAGAAACAGTCATTTTAGGGACTTTTTCATCAATTCTTCAACATAGCCATTTCAGACCTCTGCTCATGAACAGTGTCACTGTGATTTTCTTAATGTGTCCCATACATTGATTTCAAGACACCGACCGCGCCATTATGCGCCACATGGGTGGAAACATGTTTTGGGCAAGATGTGAAAAATGACAGCTGTACTGCTCATAAGGAAGTGTAATAAAATGGCAATGTTTAAAATCTGGAGTGAAAATATTGAAAATTCACAAACTTACGAGAGTGCGTAGGAACTGCGCTACACGCGCTTGTAAAACAGTCATTTTTTGGAATTTTTTCACCAAATTTTCAACATAGGCTTTTTGAGAGCCCACCTTATGAACAGTAGAAGTGTTGTTTCATTACTTGGTCCTGAAAGGTGATTTTGTGCAGTAACTGCTAAATCACCCTTCAGGTCCAATTATCACCATGACAGTGAAAGCATTCATGAGAAGGGGTCCCAAAAACCCCATGTTGAAAATTTGGTGCTGAAATTCCCAAAAGTGCCTGAGATATGCAACAAAGTTGAAAAAACCCTATCTATCCCATTATACAGCTTACCAGCATTTCCTCATTTTGCAGTCGGCTTTGAAGAGTGCAGGCGTGTTCCTGGTCCACGAAGATCCATAGTGCCAGAGTCGAGGTAAGTATGGGGTGAGGGGTGTGGAGAGGCAGGGTGCGAGGTGGGCGAGGTGCGGGTGGGGGCAGAGACAGCGAGGGACCATTTTTGAGTTTCAGGTTGTTGTTTTTTTTTAAATGACGACGACGCGGGACATTTGCCACGCTGGGGTGGGCTCCCAGCATGGCACAAGGATGGCTGGTGGGGGGGCGTGGAGCCGACAGGGGATTGGGAACCCCCATCGGCAACAGCATCTGTTGCCATGCTGGGTTGTGCTCCCAGCATGGCACCCTGTACTCTGGGGGGAGGAACAGTGGGGCCGACGGGGGATTGGGCACCCCTGTCAGCTATACGATGTCTAGCCACTCTGGGGTTGGCACCCAGCGCGGCATATGGAACTCTGTTTTGGGGGGGCGCAGCACAGCCGACGGGGGATTGGGCACCCCCCCTGGCTACACAGTGTGTGCGTGGGGGGGAAACATGCAGCATGCATGCGTGTGTGTGTGTGTAGGGCGCGCGTATGAGCAGGCGATGTCTTATCACTGCTCACTGAAGCGATGCCCCCTTCAACTGTACTCCACTGCATTTTGGATTGCTGTCATAGACAGCTCCAGCAGGCATTGGAGAACTGCGGCCACGCCTGCAAACACACTGACTGAATTGGAAAGGCGCCACACCCTCTAAAAACTCAGATGATGGCACTATGTTTCTTGCACATGCGTGCAAGCAAACATAAAAAGGGGGTGAAGGGGAGGAGGCCAAGTGCAATGTGAAAAAGGAGAGCGTAATATCAGTGTAGCAGTAGAGATCGGAGGGAGGTGGCTAGGTTGGAGGGAGAGGGAGAGGGTGCTAGGTGTGTGGGGGGAGCAGGAGGGCCTGCTCAGGTAAGAGAGGGAAGGATTGGGGGGCAGGGGATGGAAGTAGTGATGGGGGTGGAAAGATGATGCTGGTGATGGCAGGCACACCGAGATTCACGTATCATAAGGCCTTTTAAGTTTGTCTTGAAAGTGCTCAGTGTGGGCAGGCATGCAATGTTTTCCTGGAAGGTGCCGAACCACAGCGGTGCACAGTAAGCAAAGGACCTTTGTCCTTGAGATGTTCGACATTTCAGAGTTAGGAAGGACTGGTGTTTAGAGTTACAGGTGTGCCATGGATTATTTCTTGGAACCAGAAGTTGTTGGACCCCTGGCGGTAGCTGACCAAGGCAGATCTTTCTGGCCAGAAGGCAGGATTGATATTTTAGTCAGCCACTGAGCATGAGCCACTGTGCCCTGACATAGAGATCACAGATGTACATGTAATTACATGGGGGTACTGGTGTTTCAGTCAATCGCAGCTTCTGTAATCTTTCTGGCTTTTGTTCTCAGGTGTGTGTGTGCGCGCGCGCACTGGCGTGAATGTGCATAGGGTGGTGATTCTTAGTTTTTTTTTGTCAAGGTGTTGTGTTTGATTTGCATAATTACCTTTTACTTCAATTTATGTTATGTCTTTTTCATTCTTATTTCAGTTGTGTTTCATGGTGTGTGATTCTGCAATGTTTTTATTTTGTGTTTGCTTTTGGCATTTTGGGGGTGGGAGTAGGTAGGTCTTAGGTAAGTTTTCCATTGTATGTTGGTATGGCTCTGTTTTTGAATGTTTTGCATTGACATCATAATGTGTGTTTTCCATTTTTTTTCCTAGAATTGTATTTTTTTTATTTATAGTTTTTATTTCTCTTTGTGTTTTATGTATGTGTTTGGGGGACTAGATACATAGTGGTTTGTCATATGGTTGTGTATTGTAGGTGAGGGTGTGCTGGTCACATGGGGATTTGCCATGTGGTTTTGTGTTATTTGTATGATGACTTTTTGACCCTGAATGGTCATATGAAAAACAACACAACTCTGCCAGGGAGTTACTGTATACTATTCTTGCAGTGATTTGAGTTATATAGTATATAGTATATAGGCTGAAGTAGCCCCATGTGACCAATAAGGAGGTAGGCTTAGCCAGACCACATTTTATAACTGTAAATAAAGCACAGTTTCACATCCATAGTGGGGCTTTGCATTTGGATTTTCCAGTGACAGTCTATCCAAATTACTCTTCTTTTACACTATAGAAGGGTAATATCAAATGTATGCCAGAAATGAAAAATAGCATTAGAATAGACGTTTCCACCAGATGTCTTATTCAGGAATTTGGTTTAAAGAGAAAATATTAAATGTTTTCCTCTACTGTTACAAGCATTGCAAGAATATTTAAACCTAGTATTTAAAACAGTGTACTAGCAACCAAAAACTGGTATTCGGTTTACAGTTGTTGGTGTGCTTGTAACAACAATTTTACATGCAAACTCTGAGCCCTATTACAGTAGTTTAATGAAAAATGTATTTCCAATAATGAGGGCATGGGCTGATATCAAATGTAATATTGGACTAGGACATGCAGCACTGTTGGAGTTGGTTCTGTTAGTTTCTGTTATTTGTCTAGATGGAAAACTTTATGAAATGACCATGAGAGTACCCTGGTGTCCCAGCCACCTTGCCTATCTCACTAAAGAAGGCTCTGTTACAATTGCCTATGGCTCTGTGTTGGATATTGCTGAGTGCCTAATGATTTCTGTTTCTGCCTGCATAAGTAATTGCAGTACCACTATTTTACTCATTGCTTTGCAAAGCACTATTTTTGTTGAGTTCCCTGTACCCCCAGTTAAGTGCCGCTGTTGATTTGTCCTCTGGTCTAAATCCTGATTCTTGCTGTAAAACACATAATGATTTTTATGTCTGCCAAGCTGAATCTCTGGTCGTCTACTCTAGTATCTGACACAATGCTTTGTTAATCAACAACAATGCTCTGTGCCACTTAGCGTCTTCCCTAAATAAGATGCTCTTTCAGTTGAAGGGGCTGAGCCATCCCCCCAGACTCCACAGTGCACCCCAGACTCCACTGGTCCACTAGAGGGAGTCGGGGCTGCAGTGCAAACTTGATTCTCCCTCATGAAAGTGAAGTGAGTTACACCAACACCACTGGATTGGGCACTTTGTAAAGAACTTTGAGCTACATTATATGTAAAAAAAAAAAAAAAAACACTATGCAGAAGTGGTCATTAGGAGGTAGTATAGCCTAGTGGTTGGAATTCAGAGCTATGAACTGGGAGACCCATGTTTAAATCTCAGTGCCACCACCTACTCACTATATGACCTTGAGTAAGTAACTTAACCTTCTTATCTTGCCATCTGTGCTTTCATTAAGCTCTTGCAATATCTTCCTACCTGTGCATTCCTGAAGGCTGCTGCAAAATTCATGGCTTGAGAAACACTTTTGGAATATAGTGCGATGAAAAGCCCTCTGTAAAACCATTTTCCCTACAATAAATTATATTCTATTACAACAAAAACATATAATAAAAAATGGGTTTACTTTTGCTTCCAAATGGGTTACTAGAAAGTGCTCTGCTTGTCACACTGGCAACTCATGTCCATGTCCTAAGCCCCGGGCACTGTAAATTGCACAGCATATGATAGGCTTGTGCCTTCTTACAAAGAGCAGGTGTCACTCAAGTGCCATGGTGTTAGGTCAGCATTCACATACTGGTATTTCAGTCCCTCTATGTAAGTTTGCTAGTAAATGATTTTGCAACTCTAATATTTTTTCATTGTGACAGATTTTTTGAGCATCCAAGAGTGAACTGCTACTTTGCTTTTGATGATGAGAGGGCGTCTGTCACAGGCACCTCCTGTCTTGGTGAGGTAGGCTCCAGGAATGAATAAGGTTGTTCGGACAGAAATCTAGGCCCCTGAGAGCTCCATGCCTCTGATGAGACAAACATGCCTGCTTCCATGCTAGTATACATCTGGATCCAGCCTACCTGGCAGAGCTCCTGCTTCTGCACACCCTAGTTCACCTACTCTGATCAGCCAGTGAGGGCCTCCTCAGTGTTCTGAGGGCTAGACTGAAAAGTTCAGGCAACTGGGCCTTTGAGATAGTGGGCCTGGCACTCTGGAACTCTTTGCTCAGAACCTTGAGGGAGGCCCCTTGGTGAATGCTTTTAAAAAGGGGCTCAAGTAAGCATTAAGCCACAACGAAGGTGGCATCTAATGCTGGATTGATGCATGGAGGGGCGGTGGACCCCGCCCCCCATGCATCAATCGCACTAGATGCCACCGACGGAGTGGCTAATGCGCTGTAATATGGGACGCACGTCGTTGGAGGGATGTGGAATGGGTCCACTGTGACAGGTAAACAATAAGAGGCGGAAGCGGTGAGAAGTTTTGAAAATTTTACTGCACTTTCACAGAACGCTGTAACACATTACATACATACTAATGTGGTGAACACTGACTGTCCATACAGTTGCGCGGAGGCAGCCAGCCA
Organism: Neoceratodus forsteri; assembly: GCA_016271365.2. Classification (NCBI taxonomy): domain Eukaryota; kingdom Metazoa; phylum Chordata; order Ceratodontiformes; family Ceratodontidae; genus Neoceratodus; species Neoceratodus forsteri. Next base: position 587,063,606 of record CM028133.1, on the reverse strand, counting down.
ACAGTTCTGTGCCTCTTCTGGAGAGTTTCGTGTGAGTATTGTCCTCATACCCGCAGTGGGAGGTCTGCCGTGCAGGGTTCCACCGCTCCAAGCAGCGCTGGAGTCGCACTGTGCATCTCAATCCCTGTCACTTCCTGCTCCCTCTGGGATAGTCGTCCGGCAGCGTCGTCCTCCAGGTGCTCTCTAGATGATGCTGTCCGGTCTGCCCTGTGGTGTGTTGCTGTGACCAGGCGCTTCTACCAAACAACAGTAAACCGGGCTGTCTTGCATCGCCTCTCACCGTTCGCAGGTCCACAGTGATCCAACTGTGCAGCGCAGGTTGTTGTCCCCCCCCCCGGCTCTGTTTCCCATCTCAGAGTGCTAGCAGGGCTCCAGGACCGCCACTCGTCTCGCTCCTGCTCTCGGTTCCCCAGAGCACCCAGTGCTGCTAGGCTGGGGGTCTGGCTGGTGACGGTACTGCCGAAGCGGGCACAGCATATAAGCTGGGTTAATGCCTGCTTCGGCTGCCGTCTCGTGACCCTCTTCTACCTATTGCTGATCCGGATTCCCTGCACACTATTAATGCCATGTTACAAGTTTTATCTATTCATCAAGCATTTGGAGAGGCTTTATAATGCATAGGTGCAGCACTTTAAATTTCACTATATTTCACGGTATTTTATGTTTTAGAATATTTTTGTTTCTTTTAGCGGAAGAAGAAGTTATGTATTTATTAGTTACTGCTTTGGATCATTGAGTTTCTCTTTTACTGTAATGGTGCCCTGGGCCTCCGAGGAAGCATGCTAGATCTAAATAAATACTACTACTACTACCACCATTGATACAGCATTGAAGCCCAGTGCATGGATCGCATGTTGTCAGGCATGAGTGGGGGTTATCCTTGCCCAGCTAATTGGCCATAAGATTGCTTCTGCTCCCTCTCCAGGGGTAAAGGGAGGACATATGGGAGAAAATAATCAAGGAGTGTGCAAGTAGAGGATGTCATCCCCATCCCCATGCACAGCACAGATTAACAAAATTCCTCCTATTCCTTAAGACAGCCTCCTCTATTAGGTCTGGCTGTAGTTGGGGGGGGGGAGAGAGAGTTGTAGATGGCTACTAAGGTGAAGGAAACCAGAAAATGGGAGAAGAAGTGTTGGCACAGAGGGCAAGGTGAGGTATATGGTTCCTCAGATGAGTAGTGGATGGTTCACGGGAAGGAGGTACCAATCTTGACCTTGAATGAAATATAGTGGAAAAACAGTGTTTAGAAACACAGGCCTTTTTACCTGAAAACATTGACAGGTTACTCATAACAGAAGTCACCAGAAATTTAAATGATTAGGTAATATGAACTGCTTTTACATGTTCTTTTTGAAAATTGTATTTTAGGATTTTATATAGAATATGTTTCTGAGTCAAGCATCCTCATCTTACAAAGAGAATCAACTGTAGAACAGAACAGATCCAGGAACAAATGATCTGATATCTTTTATTGGACCAACATAGATGTTACAAAAAGAAAACAATGTCTAAGCTTTAAGACCAACCAGTTGGTTGGTTCGAAAGCTTAGACATTGTTTTCTTTTTGTAGCATCTATGTTGGTCCAGTAAAAGGTATCAGACCATTTGCTTCTGGATCTGTTCTTACAAGGACCAATACAGCAACTAATCTATTTCTGTAGAACAGAACTGATATACCATGAGCACATAATCTATTCTGTACAGAGTTCAGTCAACAGTGGCTTATACATATGTCATACATGCTACTGCAAGGTTGCAGCAATTGACATGGTCAGATATTTCCAGCTATTATATAATATTTCTAAAATCTAAAAAGATTCTCCCTGGTGGCCTTACAGTGGTACTACAGACAAGCATGGAATTTCTTTACAGAAATAGTGCAGAAATTTCAGGAAATATCTGAACTTTTCAATTGCTGCTACTTGTAGGTTGTGGGGCATTGGCTTCCTGAACATCTGGACACTCCCTCCATGTTTATCAGTACTTTGCCTGTCCTTCAGATGTACCGACACCATCTCTTTCTGCCATGAGTGCAATAAATGACAGCAATTTATTGTTCACATTTTGTAGTCACAACAGTGCTGTGATGTGCTGTATTTCTTTAATGGCGGCACAGTTCTTAAGCCAATCATCTAATGTGGGGGGACTCCTTAATACCTTAATAACCAGTACTGTGTTATGGATTTGGCAGGTGCAGTTACCAGAATATTAAAATGGTATATGGTGTTCTTACTTCGAACCTCCTTGGATAAGTTACAATCACATTATTGAATGTGAGAGAGGAGGTCTAAGTCTAGCATATGTGCTATGGTTTGCAAAACTGTGGACCGGAAATGGTGGATTTTAGCACATCTCCAGAAAACATGAGCATGATGAGCTGGTAATCTGTACTGTCTTCAGTATTGATATGAGAAATGACTGCAGTGGCACCTTTTCATAATATTTGTGCAGAAATAGCAGGTCAGCTCTTTGCACCTGCGCTCCTCCCATTTGGATGCTGTGGCTTTATGGATTTGACATAATTTATGTATTCATTCCTCTTCAGATAATGTAATCTGAAATTTGGGAGCACAGTTATCTTATCTTAAATCTGAGCCAGGGTGTCTGTACCTTGCTGGAGAATACATTTATAAAGGCATGAGATGAGCCAGCCCATTGGCACTGAGGGTATAGGCATTGGACACCACACCTCATGCCATGTTGGTGACCAGGGTCTGGATAAAAGTTTGGGTTGATGGGGGTCCTCTGGGCCATGACAAGATAGAGCATCCAGAGTGCTGCTCTACTATCCCAGGGAAGGAGGATTTTGGTACCCTGCATTAGCCTGACCCCTAGCGTTGTCTGTGGGGGTAAGGCAGCTAGGGGCTGTCATAACAGGGAAAGAGTGGTGGCTGCCAACGTTCCACGTACAGAAGTGTATGTGAGGACATCTGGGCGGCATTGCATGCACACTTCCTGGGGAAGAAAAGGAGAAAATGGCTTCCAGAGCAGCCACTGACTCCCATCCCTGCACCCTGAAGAACACCCAGGCCATGCTGCATATGCAGAAGAAGGTAAGTCCTAGAGGAAAATCAGGAGAGATGGGGCTGGTGTGACTGGCATCCAGAGGATGTTTGGGGCCAGGGGGAGAAATATCACTAAGGAACAAGGAAGTGCAGTGTACACTTGTGCAGAGCAGGGTGCAGGTCAGGGGCTGTTAACCCCCTACCAAAATCCAGGACAGACAAAAAAGACCAGCACTTCAAGGTTTAAAGTGGGAGTGTGTCTTCAAAGCAATAAATGGAGCCACACTCCAGTCAACATACCAAAGAATATTTATTTCCAGCACCAAAACATGACAGATACAGTACACTCCCAAAACAAACAGACCAGCCTGAGACTGTTACCAAGGTGCCCTGGTGCTTTCCTCTGTTACAGCATCCTTAGGGGATGGCCACCTGGAGTAGATGATGCTCTTAAAGGGAAACATCCAGCTGTAATCAGGCCATGCCTTGGTGTAAGGCATGGCCTGATTAGCTTTTTCACAAAGTGTATTCATTTTTGAAACTTACGGTTGTTGAAATATTTCACTGGTATCTGGTTGATCCTGCTTCCTGCCTCCCTCCCACTGGCATTTTGAAGCACATGGCACACCCACAACCACCCATGGCTGTCCCAGTAAGACGTCTGACATGGGGAACAGCCACGGGCGCATCCATAGACACCCTGTGTAAATGGAGATGTTAACAGCTCTGGTTTCCAAAGTACATGTCCTAGTACTATACCGAGACCAGGTATAGCTATACCATTGCATCTTTTCTGGAATTGAAAACATCCCAATACAGTCTAACCATCCAAGGAGATCTGAATACTGATGGTTAAACATCTTCTCGGCATCAGTCATTAAAATTATATGATGTATTTAGATGCGCTGTCCAGTGGTGAGATGAAGCAACAGTCTTGCAGATTCCTGCCCAGAACTAACCCTGTCTGAGCTGAGTGAATTATTGAAGCAGTAATCTTTTGCAAGTGGTTCACAAAGACTTTAGTAAAGATAAGTGTCTTGGTTCAACCAATGAACAGGGCGATATCCACAATAATCTGCACTGTCCATGCCTTGTTTATGATTGACTATTATCAGAGCTACCTTCCAACTAACCAATCTCTCCCTCTCTCATGGCTCCCACCGAATGCCCTTAATTAAGGGCACTATGAGGTTTTTAATTTCTTGACAAATTAAGCCAAAACATATCACAGCATTTCTCTCTCATACCACACTATGATTCCCCATGTGCTGTTAATACTAATGAGTTCAAGTGTAGCCCCAGCTGGTGGTAATTGGAGCAATTAACACATACGGTAACCAGAATAAATGACCCACGATCTGCACAGCCCGTCAGATCACTCTGGCGATTTCACACATCATCCTCACCTCACTCACTTGCTGGTAGCACAACAGACCATTGATGTTATACCCAAGAAATGGAAAGAGTTTTCCCTTGTAGAGAAAGTGCAGGCTCTCAGACTGCTCGAAAGTCCTGGCTCGTCACAATATGAAGTCGCATGTAAGCTGGTGGTATCTCGGAGGCAGGTATGCCGCATGGTAAGAAACAAAGAACAATTCTGGCTGAGTTTAACAGCAATGGGAACGCAGATAGAAAAAGAAAAAGGGAGGGGGAGGACTGTGCCATTGGAGATGCACTGCTGCAATGATTTGAGCATGCCTGCGGGTCTGACATGCCAGTGTCCGGGCCACTGATGCAGGAAAAGGCTCGGGTACTGGCTAGTGCAATGGGCAAACCAGACTTTGAGCTGAGCAATGGCTGGCTCTGCCGATTTAAAATCGGGCACAACATTGTTTTTAAAAAAGCCCATGGGGAAAAAAGGATGCAAACATTGCTTCTGCGGAGCATTGGATACAGTCTGCGTTAACCCCCTTGCTAGCAGATTATCCTCCTGACTGTGTCTATAACACTGATGAAACCAACATTTTTTAATCGGGCAACACCCAATGGGACCCTGACCTTCAAATCCGAATCCATTCGTGGAAGTAAGAAAGCCAAAGACAGGATTACAGTTATGGCATGCTTGATTGTGGGTGGCTCACACAAAACTAAGCTCCTTGTTATTGGAAAGAGCCCAAACCCTAGATGTTTCAAGGGGGTGAATGTGCAGTGGATACCTGTAACTTACAGGGCCAACGCTAACACATGGATGACTTTACAACTGTACTCAGATTGGGCAAAAGACTTCAATAAGAAAATGCGCAGGAGGAGAAAACACACTCTACTGTTTGTAGACAGTTGCACTTTGCATCGGCTGCTAGCAATGGAGTAACCAACCTTAACAAAAAGGTGTACGCACCAAAAATGCAAAGTATAGGCCGGGGGTCTGGGGGTTGCCTAGGCCCCCATAAAATTTTTGGGTTTTGGTGCATTCTGGTGCATTTTGGGGTCATCTGAAGCATAATTTTCTATCCTGTTACCCCCTCCCCATGCCCAGTAAGTTGCACTTTATCTCCCTCCGCAGAGTCCCCCCCCAGTCCAGCATGTTGCCTGAAGCCTGCTCCAGGAGCGTTGGAGCCATTCTAAAAGTGGGGAGGGGGTGCATGGTCTGGGCACGAGTAGGTAGCCATGAAAAATGTTTAAAAAAAGCTGGGCGGTCCCCAGAAGCTTTGGGGTTTTAGATGCTCTGTGGTGAGTTTGGGGCTTTTATTGAAAATAAAACACACTTTTGTCACATCTTCCCTACCCATAACTCCAGGGGAAAAAAATATTTTTTTATCTTCTGGAGTCAGGGGTGTGGGAGACTCAAAATCTGCAGCTGCAGTACAACTGGGATGAGCAACTGCCTGATCAATGCCATCGAGAACCCACACCATTGACATTATTGAATGTACTATGAAACATTTTATATAAGGCTACAGTGGTCTGGGGGCACAAAGCCCTCAGCGGCCCCTGATCCCAGCCATTGAAAAATCTTTCACAGTACATACTACGTTGAATATCCTCTGTCCAAGTTCCAAAGAAGCTATTAACTGCCACAGCATCAACACCTTCAAACACATCATGTGTGTATCCCCCCACAACTGGTGGGCTAAGTGGTCCTTTTCTGCCGTCAACTTCTATGTTAAACTGCCAGTTCAAGCAAGCCCCTCCCCCCACATATACACACACCTTTTGCTAACCCACTGCTCTATATAACACTCTTCAGTTCAGCACATGACTCTCTTCCAAAATACTGAACAAACTGAGCGAAACAAGTTACCTGCAAATAGAAACTGCTTAGCTACAACATCAACAGCAGGAGGAAAGCAGTCATAGACATGCCTCGTTGCAGTAGGATCCATAACCACCCAGGACCCAGAGCCAAAAAAAGCAGGGCCACCCCCCCAGCCAGAGGAAGCAGGACCATACCCTCAAACCCAAAGCGAGACACAGCAAGGCCACCTCCCCCAGGCTGAGCCACCAGGCAAAGCAAAGACATCACATAACCCCTAACACCAAAAGAAGCAGGGCCATCTAGCCTACCCCTTTCCAGCACAGGTATCCACTACCACCACCACAAGTCACTTACCACCTCCCAAACAGTTACAGTGGCAGTGCCAGAATGCTGTGTGTGTGTTCTCTCCTTTGAGCCTCCTCCCCCCCGCCCCAGTACCCACAGTATACTGAGAGACAAAATATACTCACTTACCGCAAGCCAGGGATTAGCTAGCACAAGCAGACTCAATCAGGACCATATCTGTCTCTCAGATTCTAATTCTGCAGGCAGACAGCTTCTCTGGACCTCCTCTTCATTCTTGGGCAGGCAGGCACAGTTTTGTTAGTGGCTGGCAGCAGCAGCACACTAGGGCAGAATGGAGAGGGTGATAATAGCTGCCTGGTGCTGGTGTGAGGGTAGGATTCAGTCCGCAGGACTCTGAGGGAGCACTAGATTAAGTCGTTTTGTTGCTGACTTGCTGTTGCTGGTGGTGTAAGCAGTCATGGTCCATGCACAGTGATGTACCAGTCCAAAAAAGAATACTGTGGCTGCAGAGTCGGGTGGACTACTAGAACTCCCCCGGGCCCCGACCCTTGCCTTGGTGGCACTGGCAGCACACCCGACTGGCTCCAAAGGCTCAGAATCACAGCAGCGTCAGGACGTCAGCATATTACAGCAGCAGAAGTCTGACCCAACTCCACAACACTACAGAAAATGGCCACCCCAGGGTCAGGACTTCTGCAGCAGCACACAGTCTAGGACAGCCTGGTGGAGGGAGGGGGAGTTGGGATGGGATTTGGCTTGTGGCACTGGTGGGCAGCGCAGCACCAGCCTGGCTGCATTCACAAGGGTTCAGGAATCGGGACCAATGTGGAAAAAATAAAATTAAAAAAAAAGGATTTTTGCTTGATTATTTCTGTACGCAATAAGTATGCATGATTACATCACTGGCTGCTAGAGTTATCGCATGTCAGACTCTTATTCTTATCCCCCAACACCACTTCCCTGATCCAGCTCATGGATCAGTGGATAATCTGAAACCTGAAATGCCTGTATAGAAAGCAAATGCTTTCTGCAGTCCTGTCAGCATTCAATGACGGAGATGCTGTTTCTGCAACTGACCTGGCCAGGAAATTTACAATCCTGGACACCATTCATTTTCTCGGACAGGCTTGGTCTGAGGTCAAGCAGGTAACCATTCACAACTGCTTTAAGAAGGCAGGCTTCATTCATGTTACAGCTGATTCAGAGGGTGATTTACAGGGACTTGATGACGCAATAACAGCCCCAGAAAATATGTACCAGTCCTTTTTTGACCAATTTGTGTCAGCTGATGATGACTTGCAATGCGCAGATATGCTGACTGATGAAGAAATTGCTGCTGCTGCTATTGGGGGGAAGGGGCGCCTGACGATGATGAAGAGGACGGAGAGGAGGAACCACCCATACCTACATCAACTGGCAAAGAGGTAAACAACTGCCTGATGGTGATCCGGCACTACATAGAACAGAATGCCTGTTCTGTAGATGACTATCGTGCCTTCTACTAGCTCCAGAATGTGTGTGCCAGAGTGAGCAAGGAACGACAGTGGCAGTCGAAGTTTACAGTTCACTTCACTGTCCTGTCAGAAAAGTAAAGCAGGTGCGAGTGACTAAAAGTTTTTAATGAATCAAAAAGGCAACAAATAAAGGCTACAGCCCATTGCTTGTTTTAACAGTGCACTAAGCAGTACATTAACCCTTTAAATAATCAAGCAATGCTCCACTGTGTTTCAGTCGCTACTGTGTGCTAAACTCTAAACCCTAAACTTTGATTTGGTCCATAAAAATAAACTAAAATTGTGCAAAGTATTCACACAACACTGCTACAGAAATACAGTGCTACAGAAATATAGCACAGTACATCAGTTAGCTGCTGTGACTTCCATGTCCATGTCAGATGGTACAGCATACATGTGATGTCTCCCGTTTTGGCCGGGAGAGTCCCGTTGTTTTAACTAAACTCCCCCCGCATGGGAAAGCAAATCTCCCAACTTACACAGTCAGTTACATGAAAAAAAAAACTGCATTTGCGGTCCATTCATTTAATGATGTGCCAGCAGCCACCATGATTGTAAGTCATTAAAAGTATCTAGCTGTGTGCTTAGTATCCTAAACAACCGATCGCCTGCTTGACCGCAGCTATGATCACCTCTGGGCAACTTGCAGTGCTCTGAATAGCTCGATGAGATTTTACTTCTGGTGAAAGGCTAAGGAGAGGTAAGGGGTTTTAGGATTTTATTTTGCGGTGCAGAGAAGTCGGAAGTCAGATGGGGTTGGAAGGGAGAGAACATAACCTTGGGAGAGGGAGGTCTTTGTTCTGCTTTGTCCGGTGAGAAATAGGTTGTGCTTCGTTCGTTTGAGCAGACAGGTTGGAAGGGAAAGAATTTTGTGCAGCATGTCCAAGTGCCCTCACTCATCCGAAAATGCAGGTCAGCATAAGAAAAAACGTTACAGCTGTAAATTTAACTGGAGGGATTGCTTCAACTATTTAAGGGCCAACTCGGTGTGTTTACACTTTCTCCCTCCTAAAAAGCCAATCTCTCGCCTAATTTCACAAAACCTCCCTCCTGCACAGATTTATATCATCACATGTCTGGTACAATACTGTGAGAACAAAGCACCAGCAAAGCAAGACCGCACATAAGAATAACCTGCTTAAACGCATAATTAACTCTCAGCCCGCACCTATGCGTTTAAGCTGGTTGGACTGTATATTGATTCTAAGTTATTCTTTTGGATGTATTGATTCTATCTAAATATGTATTATTTAATATGTGTCTCATATTTTACTTTGCTTGTAATCTTTATTTATATGTAAAGTGCTGTGGTCTTTTTGGAACAGCATTTTTAAATACAGTTGTCTTGACTTGACTTGAATCTAGCAGGTGGCAAAAGAGGAAGCCCATATTTTCTGCATATAGAAATGGTCTAGTCTAGGGTAGTAGTCATTTAGGTTGGACTAATAAGTAAAGTCTGCATTTGTGGATTAAGGACTTTCCAGATACTTAATACCCCCCCCCCCACCAGACCCCTCAAAGGTCTTGCAGTCGCCCATGTCAAACTCAGGCTTCCAGATGATTTGTCCAGTGCTAGGTTTTCAGTGCAGTTCCATTCACTAGTATGATTTGAGCCTCTCATAGCTGGGTCAACTTACCTAATATCTGCTGGAAATATCTGCTGTAGCTGAGGTCGGGTCATAAATATTATCCAAGTAAATTGATTTCCTCCTGCCTCCCATGTGGTTATATAAAGGAGTTTGTACAGCCTTCACCTAAGGCACCCTTTCTGCTAAGATACTAGCAGGAGAACAAGGTGAACTGAAACCCAGCCCTAGTGATTTCTGGCCTGACCTTTAAAGGCCACATGTAGTCCTGGAAATCCCTGTGGGGGAAGGGCAGAAATTAGCCTTACCTGGGATGTATATAAAGGAAATTGGACAAAAAAGAAAATTGTAGCGAGCAAGTGGGAGGGCTTGAGAGAAAGGGGGAGAGAGAGAGAGAGAGAAAGAGAGAGAGGCAGTATAGCGCAGTGGTTTAAGGCTCTGAGCTGCAATCTAGTGACATTCAGCAGACCAAACCTGGGTGTGAATCCCACAGCTTCTACTTGCATACTGTGGGACCCTGAGCAAGTCACTTAACTTCCCTGTGCTCCCAGGTTGCACCTGTAAAAAAAGCTTTCAGCTTAATGAATTACTGGTTAAGCAAAAAAAAAAGAGAGAGAGAGAGAGAGAGCAGTGCTGCTATGAACTGGAGAGCTGAATCAAGCTGAAAGTCTTTTATTTTTGCTCTGCCAAAGAAAACTGCTTTTGAACCCCTGTTTGGTGCTGAAGTAAAGCAACTTTTTATTTCACTGGGCTTTGTTTGCCTGGAATTTATTTTCTGAGAGTTCCATCAAAATGTCTTGACTTGCTACAACACTGTTACATGTGGTGGTAAAAGTGGGATCGAGCTCCTCCTTGTACAAATGGGGTAATATGGACTTAGACAAAGTACTAAAATGGCTGGCAGGACAGCAAGTGCAGTTGGCCCAGATGCAAAGGAACTGGATGGTCCAGCATGCGCAGTTGCAGGCACAGAGACCATCAGCAGGTGCAACAGCAGGTGCAGAGAGATCAGCAACAGCTGAAGTTTATGAAGCAGGTGTTGCAAGCACAGAAAAAAAATGAACCCCAGCTCCAGGTGATAGGGAATCCATTTGCTATAGGACCTCACCCCATGTTAACAAAAATGGGTCTTGAGGATGACACTGAAGTCTATTGTATGACTTTTGAGAGTTGTCAGTACCACTACCTGGCCATGAGAGAGCTGGCCACACATGTTGAACCATATCTGACTACAGATGCACAAACTGCTTATCAGAGTCTAAAGGATGCCACTACCAGAGACTCTGACAAGGTAAAGGTAGCTATCCGTGACCAGACTGGGATAACTGAAGAGTGCTAGCGATGGAACATTCACACATTTTGTTTTAAAGGTTGAACCCGACCCAGAGTGATGAAACATAGAAACATAGAAACATAGACTTTGACGGCAGATAAGGACCGCTTGGCCCATCTAGTCTGCCCTTTCCCTACCTACAGGATAGGCCGCAGATCCTAGTTAACCAACAGCCTATTTCTTCCTGCTCCCCCACAAGAATTGCCTTATGTCTGTCCCATGCATTCTTGAATTCTCCCACAGTTTTAGACCCCACAACCTCTCAGGAAGGCTGTTCCATGCATCCACTGCCCTCTGTGAAATAATACTTCCTCACATTGCCCCTGAACTGCCCTCCTTCTATCTTTAAATTGTGTCCCCTTGTTCTTGCAAGTCTCTTTTTCTGAAAGATGCTACCCTCTTGGACTTTGTTGATTCCACTGAGGTACTTAAAATTTTCTATCATGTCCCCCCTCTCCCTTCTTTCCTCAAGGGTATACATATTAAGCACCTTTAGTCTCTCCTCATACGGCTTCTCATGCAGACCCTGCACCATTTTAGTTGCCCTCCTCTGGATTACCTCTATCCTGTCTATGTCCTTGCGGAGATGGGGTCTCCAGAACTGGACACAGTACTCCAGATGGGGTCTCACCAACTGTCTGTACAGAGGGATAACAACTTCCTCTTTTCTGCTGCTGATGCCTCTCCCTATACATCCCAGTATACCCTCAGCCCTCCCTACTGCCTTCTCACATTGCTTGCTAACCTTAAGGTCATCTGATATGATTACCCCCAGGTCCCTTTCCTTTTTTGTTGTTGTTACTACCTCCCACCCATTGTGTATTCTTCCCCTGGGTTCTTGTTTCCCAGGTGCATTATTTTGCACTTCTTTGCATTGAATCCTAGCTGCCATACTTCTGACCATTCCTCCAACCTTGCCAAGTCCTTTTCATCCTTTCCATGCCTCCTTGTGTATCAACCCGTTGCAGATCTTTGTGTCATCTGCAAAGGCATACTTTCCTTCCAGTCCCTCTGCAATGTCACTGATGAAGACATTAAAAAGTACTGGACCCAATACTGAACCCTGCGGTACCCCACTAGTAACCCCTCTTTCTTCAGAGTGGACTCCATTTACAATTACCTTCTGTGTCCTGTTGTGCAGCCAATGTTTTACCCAATGTTTTACCCAGGCTACCACCCTGGGACCCACTCCCAGGCTGGTTAATTTGACTATTAATCTTTTGTGTGGGACTGTGTCAAAAGCCTTGCTAAAGTCTAGGTAGACCATGTCCACAGCCCCTCCCTGGTCTACTACTTTGGTCACCCAGTCAAAGAAATCTATTAGATTTGTATTGATGGCTCAAAAACTGAGTGATTTGACTACCCATTGGTTAAAACCAGAGGTACACCCTAAAGAGAACATTTTGGATTTCATCTTGTTGGAGCAGTGCCTGAACATTTTGCCAGATCGAGTATGTGACTGGGTAAGGCAAGGCCAGGCAACTTTTATTTGTATGGCACCCATTCCCGGAGGCGCTGGGCACCTCACTGAAAAATAAACATACAATGCGTTAAAAAATACCATTAATACGGTTTGAAAAACTAAAATATAAGACACTTAAAAGCTGTTAAATATCATAAATAGGGACCATACAGTACGTTAAAATTCAGAATTCATTAAAAGCCAGGCCAAGAAGGTGTGCCTTCACTCTCCGCTTAAACACCACTACCGAGGGGGCCTCCTGGACTACAGATCATACGTTCCACAGGGACGGCCCAGAAATGCTAAAAGCACAATCTCCAGAAGTCTCGAGAGATACCCTGGGAACAACCAGGAGGCCCCTCAAAGAGGCATGGAGGGAGTGGGTAGAGGTCACTGGTGTCAGAAGCTCTAACAGATAGCCAGGGCCCAGTCTATTTAGGGCCTTATAGGTGAGAAGCCCCACCTTGAAAAGGACTTTCCACCTGACCAATAGCCAGTGCAGAGCACGCAGAACAGGAGTCACATGACTAAACCTAGAAAGGCCAGTCAGTAGCAGAGCAGCTGCAATCTGCACTAGCTGTAGCCTGTGGACATCACAAGCAAAACACCTTGGCCATTGCTGTCAAGATCACAGAGCATTATTCTGGAAGTGGAAAGATAAGCTGCTAAGAAGAACGGAACCCACAATGAACCTCAGGTGGTGGCCTGAGGGGAAGATTCCATAGAAGGAAGAAAGGACAGTGGGGGGATGGGAACAAGTGTACTTGTATGAGTGAGTGGTCAAGTAGTAAAATAATGGTTACCCCCTCCATGTCCAAAAGGTACAACTCCAGGATCTAGTGTAATTCCCCAAGTCTTAAGACCTCGGTCCCTAGTCACTCAAATGGGGGTGTGAAGGTCAGTGACCTGACAGTAGCATTATATGTTTTGGCTGTGGTAAAGTGGGGCATATTCATGAGTTTTGTGACAGTATGGACTGTGAGTCTTTGGAATGTATAGACATGGGCCACAACAGTAGTCCCCATTCTAACCATCCATATACTGTCCCAGTTCATGTTTGGCATCAAACAGTTATGGCTCTTTTGGATTTGTGTTGTGGGCAGACATGGTTAAAGAATATGTGGTAGGACACTGTTTCAGCCACTGAAAAGAACCAATAAAAATTGCCTATGTATACATGGGGATACCCACATATGCTACAGCCCCCGAGTGGTCAAAAATGAGCAGTTGGTAGGAATAATAAAGGTGGGAATTTCAAAATCCCTACCTTGTCCAGTAGTCCTGGGCCAAGATTGGAAAGGTTTTCATGACCTCTTACAAAATAATTTTGAAGTGCATGCTTCACTGGAGGAGTAAAACCTGGAGGGATTAGAACAGATAATTCCCTTCACTGGTGCTGAACTGTTTGGGCCCAGAAGGGAAACCTAAGAAGCCCCAGGGACAGAAACAGAGGGAGAAGAACAAGGGAACATCTTTGCAAAGGTTGTAGTGGCTGGGGACCGCAAGGACATGGGTTCAAGGGAGGTCAGAAGTGACTGCGATGAGGAACCGGCATCCACATCAACAGAAAGCCACAAGGCACTTTTGGAGTTCAGGCCAGACATGTTTCAAAATACGATCAATATTATTTCTGAACAAAGAAACTATGATATTCTTAAAAAATGCTTATTAGAACCTAACTGTTATAAATGGCAATGTGGTAAACAAGAAGCAAAAATATTTCCAAGGTTTGAACTGAAAAATGACATTTTTTTTACAGAGTAGAACAGGAAGTACAAACAGGAACTGTACACGATCGTCTTTTGGTTCCCCAGTCTGCAAGAAGGATGGTATTAAGACTTGTTCATACCATGTGGGTCACTTAGGCTGAGAGAAAGACGAGAATCACATACTTTCCTGTTTTTTCTAGCCGGGTATATGGCAGGAGGTGGCAGATTTTTGTGCTTCCTGCCCAGAGTGTCAGCTGGTTACTCCCAGACATATAAAGCAGCCCCCCCCCCATGCCCATAATAGATATTCCATTTGAAATAATTGGGGTTGATATGGTTGGGACCCCTGATAAAAAGTTCAGCAGGGTATCAGTATATTGTGGTGATAATGGATTATGCTTCCCAGTACCCTGAGGCTGTTCCTTTGCACTCCACTATAGCCTGGTCAGTAGTAGCCAAAGAATTTTGAAAGATATTTACCCAAGTTGGTCTGCCAGAGGAGATCTTACCTGATCAGGGCACCAACTTTATGTCAAAGCTTATGAGGTAGGTGTGCTTTACTGAAAGTTAAGTCCATTCACACATTGGTGTACCACCCTCAGACAGACAGTTTTGTCAAAAGATTTTCCAAATCCTTAAAGAGTGTGCTTTCTAAATTTGTTGAGCACCTAGAGGCCAGTGAAGCACAGGACCCAAGGCAGCATGGATTCACAGCAGGAAGGTCATGTCAGACAAATCTAATTGATTTCTTTGACTAGGTGACCAAAGTAGTAGACCAGGGAGGGGCTGTGGACATGGCCTATCTAGACTTTAGCAAGGCATTTGACACAGTCCTGCACAAAAGATTAACAAACAAATTAGCCAGCCTGGGAGTGGGTCCCAGGATAGTAGCCTGGGTAAAACATCTGCTGGACAATAGGACACAGAGGGTAATAGTAAATGGAGTCCACAGTGAAGAAAGGGGGGTTACTAGTGGGGTACTGCAGGGTTCAGTACTGGGGCCGGTCCTTTTTAATGTCTTTATAAGTGACATTGCAGAGGGACTGGAAGGAAAAGTATGTCTCTTTGCAGATGACACAAAGATCTGCAACAGGGTTGATATGCAAGGTGGGGTGGAAAGGATGAAAAGGGATTTAGCAAGGTTGGAGGAATGGTCAAATGTATGGCAGCTTAGATTCAACGCAAAGAAGTGCAAAGTTGTCACCTGGGAAACAAAAACTCAGGGAAGAGTGCACAATGGGGGTGAGATACTGACAACAGAAATGGAAAGGGACCTGGGGGTAGTCATATCAGATGATCTTAAGGTGGGCAAGCAATGTGAGAAGGCAGTAAGGGGGGGATACTGGGATGCATAGGGAGAGGCATCACCAGTAGAAAACAGGAAGTTGTTGTCCCTCTGTACAGACAGTTGGTAAGACCACATCTGGAGTACTGTATACAGTTCTGGAGACCCATCTCCGCAAAGACATAGACAGGGTGGAGGCTGTCAGAGGAGGGCATCCAAATGGTGCAGAGTCTGCACCAGAGACATATGAAGAAAGACTAAAGGAGCTTAAGATGTATAACCTCTGGAAAGGAGGGGGATGATAGAAACTTTCAAATACCCTGGGAATCAGCAAAGTCCAAGAGGGTAGCATCTTCGAAAAAGAGATGTGCAAGAAAAGAGGGTACAATTTGAAGATAGAGGGGAACGGCTCCAGAGGTAATGTGAGGAAGTATTTCTTCACAGAGGTTAGTAGATGCATGGAACAGCCTTCCTGAGGAGGTCGTAGAGTCAAAAACAGTGGGGGAATTCAAGAATGCACGGGACAAACATAAGGCAATTCTAGTAGGGGGTATGAGGAAGTAGGCTGTTGGTTAAACAGGATCTGCAGCTTATCCGTTAGGTAGGAAAATGGGCAGACTAGGTGGGGCCAAGTGGTCCTTATCTGCCATAAGATTCTATGTTTCTATGTTTCTGTGTTTAATTTGTTTTCAGCTGAGGCAAAAAAAAACTGGGATGAATGGTTACTGTATTTAATGTTTGCAGTTTTGAGGTGCCACAATCGTCCACAGGTTTCTCACCCTTTGAATTTTTGTATGGGCAACAACCTCAAGGGATGTTTGATCTCATAAATGAGATACAGAAAGAACAAGCACATAGTTCCCCTAACATGCTCCAGTGTGTAATGCAAATAAGAGAAAGACTGGACATGTTCGGTAGATTTGCCAGAGAAAATGTATTTGTAGCACAATAAACCCAGGCAGCACACAATAACCAAGGAGCCAGGTTATGGGGGTTTAAATCTGGTGACAGAGTACTTCTTCTCCCTAGCTCTGAAAGTAAACTCCAGGCTAAATGGCAAGGACCATATGAGGCCCTGAGAAAAGTGGAGCAGATGATTATGAAGTATTACAACCCGACTGAAAAAAGGAAAAACAGATTTAATATGTTAATGTGTTGAAACCCTAGAAAGATGGGGAAGTTTTGCTACCCAGAGGAATGTAAAAGGGCCCCTAGTCAGGTGACAAATGAGGACCTTGAAAATAGAATTCTTGACTTAGACCCTAAAATTTTAAACGAATCAAGCCCTGTCCCATTGGATGAATGGCTCAACCTGACCCAGAAATATGAAACCCAGTACCTTGTAGGAAATTTTGGCGATGTGTTCTGCCCAAATAAATAAACAGGACAAGCATATGATCGAACACCACACTGACACAGACCTAGGTGGCCAGACCTGCCAACAGCCATATAGGCTCCTGGAAAAGTCTGAGACATGGTATGAGAGGAGATCTGCTCTGTGTTGGAACTGGGAATCACTGAGGAATCTCAGAGTGACTGGTCTAGCCCTACTGTATTAGACCCAAAAGCAAATGGATTCACTTAGTTTTCTGTCAACTTTGGGAAATTTTTTATTAGTCTTTGGTAAGGCCCACTAGGCACAAGTGCCTGTTTTCAGGGGTGACCTGGCAGCACTTGGCAGTTAAGTGACTTGCTCAGAGTCACACAGTATGCAAGTGGAGGTTGTGAGAATCAAACTCAGGTCTGGTCTGCTGGATGTTCCAAGCTTGTTCGCACCTCGTTCCTCTAACCTCTAGGCTATACTTCCAGTCAGGGTAGTCTCCAAGTTTTACGCATATCCTGTGCCTAGGGTGGATGAACTTCTGGATTAACTGTGTAAGACCTGGTACATTGGCACTGTAGATCTGACAAAGGGGTAGTGGCAAATCCCTCTAACGTCTGAATCCTGGGAGAAAATGGCCTTTATCACCCCATGTAATCTGCATCAGTTTACCGTGCTGCCCTTTGGGGTGCATGGTGTCCCAGCCACATTTCAGAGAATGATGGAGTGAATCCTTCGTCCCCATGGATTATATGCAGCAACATTCCTAGATGATGATGTCATCTTTAACTCTGATTGAGACACTCACCTGTGGGATGTGACTGCAGTGGTTCAGTCACTCAGGGAGGCAAACCTCAAAATGCACCTTAAGGTGACAGGAAAATAAATATCTGGGATATGTGGTTGGGAGTGACCATGTACGCCCAGCTGTTAAGGTAAAAACCTTTGCAGGCTGCCCTGTCTCAATTACTAAAAAGCAAGAAAGGTCCTTTCTCGGCTTTGACTAGTTCATTCTAGAGTTTGACACTTATTGCCACACTGACTGACCTGAATAAAAAAAGCTGCCCCAGTGTAAGGTTCAGTGATCCTGAAAGCATCAGAAGGCCTTCCAAACTTTCAAAAGTGTGTTGTACAAGGGCCTTGTCTTACAAAGTCTTTATATCAACTGTCCATTCATTTTGTACAAAGACACCTCAGAAGTAGGGCTGGGGCATCTTGTGCTAGGTGGCAATGGATTCACCACACGTTGCAAAGGCTAGGCCTGTGGTTCAATGTGCAGAGCAACAACGTCACTCCCCCATCAGGCCTGAAAAGGCCACTCCTCCTGGACTGTTCCAGGATTCGTTTCTTCATTGCAGTCAGGGGCTCCATCGAATGCCCCTTCTCGTGCCTCCGTTTTCCATTTGTTCTGCTCCTATTCCTTATATCACCTCCAGCTGCCCCCCCACCACTCCCATCTCTCTGGCTCTGCTTTTCCCCACTTCTTGTTCTGTTCCCCTGCCACTCCGGCAGCTGCCCGGTCCTGTCACCTGCTTCCTCCCCAAGCTCTTTCTCCTGATTTCCCATCTGCTGCTGTGGCTCCTTTAAAGCTCTGGGTTCACCTGCTCACTTTTCTTGCTGTTTCCTTCCCCTTCCCTCGCTCTCGCTTATGGCTTCCCCGTACCTCGCTTGCCTGTGCAGCATGTTTCTCATTGGCTTTTTCCTGGAGTTCCATGTGGCACCCTGTCTTCCTCACTCTTCTCTCACTCTCTGGGGGCTCTCGTGGCTCTCTCCTGGCACATCCCTGCTGCTTGATGCTGGGGCAGCCACCCCCACTTCCCTGTTGCTTCATGCTTGGGGGCCCCCCACATCCTCTACTGGATGTGACGTGATCCCCGATGAGCCCACCTTGCCCGCTTGACTTTCTGGCTCACTCTCTGGGGGCTGCTGGTGTGTCTCTGTTTCTCTGCCTTTGGCTGTCGATAGTTACCACACGTTCTGCCTCGCCTCCTGACTTCTTCTGCCGGTCGCTTCCTCCTCTGGCATTTCCCTTCTAGCTTATCCCTTTCGGGCTTGCCTCTCAACACCCAGTTTCCATTTTGGGGTTTCCACCCATGCTATATACACAGCTCCCTGCTCTGTATTTTCCTTCCCTACTCCTGGGCCCAACTTTGGCTGCTGGCTTGCACCTAGTTGTTCCCTTCTGTTTTGGCCAGCTCCCTCAGCATGCACTCTCTCAGGAGTGCATTCGCGCTTTCTATTTGCTTTCCAATGTTGGAATGTTTTCTTTCCTATCTGAGCCTACATAGCCTCTGGTAGACAATGCGGTCACTTACTCCCCATCCAACTCAGGCTGTGGAGGCAGCCCTGCAGCAACCTTTCATCGTTTAACCCCCATTTCTGATTTACTCATTTCTCTCTTCAGCTCTACCATTCAACTCCATCAATCTGCAGAGTATCATCATTTCCTCATCCTGCACGTTTTTTTCATTTATCCATTCCTCCTTTCCTCTCACTGAAGACCACTCAGCTTAAAGCTAACTCTTCCTCCTTTTCTGTCCCATTCCTCTGCTACGTTACCGTTTGGACAGCAGCTGCTCTGGGCCTGCCTTTGCCTCGACTCTGCCTTCGTGGGGGTTACTGCCCTACCAATGCTCCTTCCCTATTCGCATATTGACTACCTGCACCTTCTTTCAAGACCCTCATGCCTGTCACTGTCAGCTCCTTCCACAGTGGGTATGCTGCCTGTGTTGCCCCCATTCCCTTTCTCCTGCACTTTTATTTCACTTCTTGGTGTCCAGGTGTCTAGTTCATAGCTCTCTGTTTTTTCCCATGGTGGGGGACTGCTGAGTCACGTGGGCACCATGGCTCCAGGCAGCCGGCTTTCTACCTTTCTCACTCGTACCAATGCCCCTATCTTCCCTACCCTCACAATGCCTGCTCCTTCTTCCATTTGCTGCAGCCTTCAGTGCTTCCAGTACCGATGTGCATTCCGGCCTTCATGGCTCCCACAATCCCACCTTCCACCACTCCATCGACCCTCGCCTCTTCTCCTTCCTCGTCCCATGCTTTCTTTTTGGGGTGTTTCCCTACCCTGCCATCACCATACCTATTTGTATACTCAGGGCTCTAGATAAGACTTTTTGGGATGAGTACCTGTACTCTTCATTTTGAAAGTGAGGTGAGTAAAACAGAATTCAGATGTGTACAAATGTCTTGCTAGAGTGGACTGAGGAGTACATTTATTAAAAAAATTTAATTTTTTTTTTCTAGAGAAGAATTTCAGGTGCCAACAATGCTCCAGATAATGTTGGCAGGTATGAATTTACTCACCAGTTTTACAACATAGTGAGAAAAACAAACATGGGATGCACACAGGTGCTGTAAATCTGGCAAAAAACTGTTCCTTTTGAATCTCCAGTTATGTTATGAAGCACTTTTCTTTTGTGCGTGGAGTAATTACAGATGTTAGGTGAGAACTGGTACTCTTTAAAAAAATTTCTGAAGAGTATTTCCTAAAACGAGATGAGTAAAAAAGGCCAGTACACACCTTATCTGGAGCCCTGCGTATACTCCTCTTATCTCTTGCCCTAGGCCTACGATCTGGACCCCTCAACTCATATATCCTTCACTCCATGTCAATTTCCACTGTTATCAAACCTCCTTCCTTACCGACACTCATCCTTCCTATACCCTACTTGTGATCTTACCTACCCTTAACCATACTGACTTTCATGGCTTTCATTCCATTATTGTGCATTGTCCATTTCATGCCTCACCTTAAACCGTTCTAGCCTTCAAGGCATTTCAGTCCACCATCACCTATCGTTCATTCGTTCTCGACCATCCTCCCACATCGACTTCTCCACTCATCATTGGCTGCTGGCTTTGCCCGGCCATCTTCATCTTTCCCCTTCCCATCCTTCATTCCCATTAGTCAGTCCATGCCCACCTTCTCAGCTTCCCTCCATCAGCGAACCTTGTATATTCATTTCGATCTTACACTCATCCATTTTGACTTTGTGGCTCCTTTCTCACTTCTCCTGGTACTTTATACCTCCCCCATCAGCTCTGGGCTTTACCTGGTTGCTCTCGTTCCTGCCTTCATCAAGGTTGCTTCACTCCTGATTTGGCTTCTTAATGGACCCGGTTGACATGCACTCCTGTGGTTGCTACTGTGACCTGCCTCCTCCAGACCATTGTTGGGGATTCCTTTGCTCAATCTGACCTCTCAGTAGGTTTACTCGTTCATATCGCCTAATTGAGCATACCCTTCATATGGGTCCTATGCTACCACGACTCGATCTGCTCTCCACTCATAGATGTGCCTTCCATGTCCATTGCTATATGGCTCGGGGCTAGCCTGTAGTCAGCGGTTTCACTCTGCACCCATGAAGTCTGCATCTAGAGCATGCAAAGCTTGGAGCAGGGTCCTTCTCCCTGGCCCATAGTAGGGATGTCTTCACTCCGGGTGGACCTTCATTCGTCTTTTGCTTCAGCAACACCTCTGGATGTAGAATTTACAGCTTCAAACTGTGTGGGGTGGGACTCTCATCATCAGGGCCCCTTTGGCTGCCCAAGCAGGTTCGGAGGCACCCTCTATGCAGTTCTCCATCAAGACTGCTTCTGGTTTGCCTGGTCTGTTTTGTAGGCTCGTGTAGGCTGGCTGAGTGCCTCAGCAGTCTTTTCTCTCCTCCTTTGCTTTTGGGCATCTAGTTGCAGAGATGTTGCTCACAACCCTTAACAGCATTCCTGTTAGTAGGACAGAGTGAGAGCTTAATCTAAATTGAAATCTTTTCCTCTTCCCTCAGTATCGACTCTAAATTGCAGTAGCTGAGCCATCACCAACCAAACCGTCCTTCAGCCTGGATGGAAGGCATGACCTAGGCCTTGGATCCCCAGAGGTTTCCTCCTCAAAGGGTTTTTTTTCCTCTCCTCTGTGCCGATGGTCATAATATTAGACAGGGTTAGTGCGTTCATAGGTTCCGTAGTTAGGTTCCGCTGTTGGATGGAGTTGGATGGTGGTCCTGGCTGTTCCCTCTCTCCTTAGAAAATCCACCCTTCATCTTGTCAGCTTTCCTTTCATTCACCATCCTCATCATATCTCGTTCTTCTCCTGTCCTCCCATCTATGTCTATCACCTTAATTGCTCAGCCTCTTCCACAGTGAGACTCAAGATTCTTGCATGTGGATTTCCTCTAGTAGTGATGTGGTTTCTCAAAAAGTGGAATTATTGTGGCATACTGCAGCATAATAACCAAGCAAACTAAACAAAGTCTGGCAACTTGAACACAAGTAGTTCAATGTGAGGGAATAACGTGCATGTGTGAACTTATGATTATGTATTACTTTGGCTTTATTCGTTCTCTCCCCTTTTTGTCAAAAGGCCAGGATGGGGAGGGATTAAGGCCCAGAGTAGGGGTAAGAAGAGCGCCATGTAGGAGGAGGTGGGAAGGATGGAGGGTGTCCAAAACAAACTGAATGCTGAGTGAGTTTGGAGACATGCTAAAGTAGTGTTGGTGGGTGGAATTAGCATCATGCAAGTCCCTGGCCTGGGATTGCTGCCTAATACCCTCACCAGTATATAAGTTTTAGCCTGGACTGCTCTGTCAGTACTGTTACTGTAAATACTGCCTGTCTATGTATGTCTTATACTGTATTTGTTTACACTTCACCCCCTGTAACCGACGTGGAGCCTTTGCAAAAGAGTCTGTGACTCAAAGGTTTGTAATTCCAATTGTATTTTAATAAATAAATAATAATAAAAAAATATTACACACTTCCCCATCCTTTACTCTCTATCGTGAAGACCTCCTCCAGCTCAGAGTGTGAATGGCAGCACACAGGAGAGGAAAACCGCCCTGTGGGGGAAACCTCTGAGGAACCATGGCTGTCGAACTGCCCTTCCTCTGGGCATACTAAGAGGAGGTAATCGTATGCTATAAATACAGACTAGGAATTTCAGAGGGCAACAGTCTAGAAAGGATATGGGCTGTTGAAGTCTTCTTGCCTGGAATCTTCTTCGATGTGGGTGAATGCTGAGTGAGTTTGGAGACATGATAAAGTAATGTTGGTGGGTGGAGTTATTCCCCCCAATTGAACAACGGGCTTAAGCCCTCCCATTCAATGTGAGGGAATAACGGGCTTGTGTGAACTTATGGTTATATAATTACTGGACAGCAATTTTTTCAATAGGCTGATTAAGTTGATATTTGTTGTAATAACCCGCAGGTTATTACGGCATTCACATGCCGTGCCTGTTAACACTGACTGCTCTCTCTTTGGCTTTTAGCTATTGGAGAAGGGGGGCTGAACAGTTCTGCAAATATGCAGTTCCTTATGTCCGTTATCGAGGAATTGCCGTAAAGGCAATCATTGCAACAAAGTCTTTGGTTACCGACAATCGCTTTTATTTTTTTCCAATCTGGTTGATCCTACCCTTGAATATAACAAAAAAACTAATGTCTGGTTGATCCTGCTGTTTGCCAGCCTGAAAACAAACCCACCGCCTGCAGGAACGGCTCCGAAGCTGACTGAGGTAAGTGTGTCCCCGATGTGACTTCACTCTACAACTGTGTGGAAAAAACAGTAACAATTAACAAAAAAATACAAAAAAAACACCTGTCAAAAAAGTTGGAGGAACAGAAAGAGAATGTGTGTGTGTGTGTGTGTGTCTTTCTCACATGACTGCAGCTGGAAAAAAATTGCTGATCAGCAATTATAAAAAATAAAAGTTGGGAACGTATGCATCTGAGAATTTAATGCACACCCTCAGTGTGGGATGCTTTTAATAAACCCCTCGGGGTTTATGTGGCATCCCACACCTCGGGTGTGCATTAAATTCTCATATTACACACTTCCCCATCCTTTATTCTCTATGTATTACTTTGACTTTCTTTGTTCTTATCCCTTTTTGTCAAAAGGCCAGGATCAGGGGGGAAATTAAGTCACAAAAAGAAAGTATAGTGAAGACCTCCTCCAGCTCAGAGTGTGAAAGGCAGCACATAGGAGAGGAAAAACCCCCTGTGGGGGAAACCTCTGAGGAACCTTGGCTGTCGAACTGCCCTTCCTCTGAGCATACCAAGAGGAGGTAATCTTATGCTATAAATACAGACTAGGAATTCGGAGGGCAACAGTCTAGAAAGGATATCGGCCCTTGAAGTCTTCTTGCCTGGAATCTTCTTCGATATGGGTGATGAATATATGATCCAGTGACATAGGCGGATGGCTGCTGAACAGTTTGCTGATGTGAAACAGGTTCTTGTCCACAGATGATGATGAACTATGAAGTAGAAAGTCCTGAGGAGTGTTGCTGTGTTTTTCAGGCCCTTCGTGGGGGTTCCATGTCAATTCAGCGAAGTTATAGCAGTGAATGACAATTACAGCAAATACATAATAGCAACTTCAAATATAGCGACCACTCATATCAGCCAGGCACATCACAGCAAACTATTCAGACCTGTAGCTAGAAATTGAATGCTACACCAAGCAAGTAGTCCATGCAGGGACTATCAGCAACAAAAATAACTATTCTGTTGCTGCCACTGCCGCTATCCCACAGAAGAAACTGCTCACCTGCCAGGGTCCTAGTGTACTCCAATAGGATGATTAGCTCAGCCACAGTCCCTGGCATCACCTGACACACTCGCTCTGACTGCTTGTGTCTCTTTGTTTGCAGGGGAGCTGCACCCCCTGAATCCCCCCATCTCTATTATTACTGCATCATGCTGCAATTGGACACTGGGGGTAAACTCGACATTTGGAGTTGCCATAATGTTCATTTGCTGTTAGTTACATTCACTGTAATTTGACTGTTGCTGTATTGTACAATTCGTCATAATTGTAGTCGCCCAAATGCATTTGCTTAAATTACTTCACTGTAATAACTTTGCTCAGTTGATGTGCTACCTTTGTGGGTTGAGGTGGGATGGAATGACATCTGCGTAATTCAGCCAGGAAGGAATTGGAGTAGTTGTGCAGATTGCTAAGTCCTGTGGAGGCCAGATTGGAATTGGCTAGACACCCCATGTAGGACTGCTAAGGGAGGAATCCGGGATGTTCATGCAGGGAAGGTAAAAGCCTCATGAGGGCCGAGCTGGAAGTGATGGGACCCCCACGTAGGTCCGCCACTAGATAGAGAAGGGTTGCATCATGATCAAGGCCCCACGTGGGCCAGGCTAGGGATGGCAGCACCCCCATGCAGGTCCACGACTAGATAGACTGCAGAAGGGTCAAGTAGGGAGTGAGACTCCCATGCAGGCCAAACCAGAGATGGCAGGACCCCCATATAAGTCTGCCACCAGGTAGAGTGGAGAATGGTTGAGTCATTATGGAGGCACCCACGTCAGCCAGACTAGGGATTGTGGGACCCCACTTAGGTCTGCCACTACATTAAGTTCAGAATGATCGAATCAAGAGTGAGGCCTCTCCACAGGCCAAAGCCAGGGATGGCGGGACCCCCACATGGGTCCACCACTGAATAGAGGTCAGAATGGTTGATTTGTGAGCGAGGCTCCCATGTAGACCAGGCCAGGGATGGTGGAACCCCATACAGGTCCGCCACTAGAAGGAGTGCAGGAAGATCAAGTTGTGAGTGAGGCCCCCACGTGGGTCAAAACCAGGGATGGCATGAGATAAAGGCAGAATGGCTGAGTCATAAGTGAGGCCCTCAGGTGGGCCAAGCCAGGGATTGTGGAACCTCCACATAGGTCTTCCACTGGATAGAGTGCAGAATGGATAAGTTGTGAGTGAAGCCACCACATGGGCCAGGCTAGGGATGGTTGGACCCCCACGCAGGGCTGCCATGAGATAAAGGCATAAAGGTGGAGTTGTAAGTGAGGCCCTCATGTGGGCCAAGCCAGGGATGGCAGAACCTCCACGAGTGCAGAGTGGATAAGTTGTGAGCGTGGCCCCCACGTGGACTAAGCTAGGGATGGTGGGACCTCCACGTAGGTCTGCCACTAGGTAGAGTGGAGAATGATCGAGTCAGGAGAGAAGCCCCCACAGGCCAGACTAGGGATGGTGGGACACCCATGAGGGTCTGCCACTGGGGAGAGTTAGGTGTTTTGTGTCATGAAAGAGGCCACTTCGATGGCTGATTTGGAGATTAAGGTATGTCCACATACGTCTTCCATCAAAAGTTTTATTCAGTTGGTAGGATTATTAAGGTTGAAGGAAGCTGAAGTCTGCAGAGCCAGAGAAGCTGCTGGGTGGAATGGATTGAATGGTTGTGACTTATGAAATTTGCTGTTATTGAGGTAAGTGTGGGCTGTTGACCTTAGGATGGGCTTCGCTACAGCAGCTGCAGATATGCAGGTAATGACACCTTAGAGGAAGCAGCTGGAAGTTTTGTGATTATTGCAGATTGGTTGATGTCCCAGGAAAGTCATCGGCTGGCCTCGGTTATCATGGCCGGAGTGAGGAAGAGTCCTAGAACTGGGTATGGTGCGAGTAATGCCTATAGAGGAGGCAGTAGTGTCCCCAGGTGAGGTTTGTGAAGGTAGATAAGTTGAATGAGATACTGCTAGTGGGCAAAGAGGTGCGAATTGGGACTAGGCTCTGCACAGCTGGCAGGATAGGGCTCACTGGAAGAGGCAAAGTGGCAGCAAAATAATTCATTGTCCAGGGTAGCCCAATCAATCTTGGTATTAAAGTGGGCTAAGGCAGCAGCTGCCTTGGTGGAAATGGGGTGGTGGTAATCATAGAGTAGTGTGCCACCATATCTGGCCCCCAGGTCTACCAATAGATAAAGGTAGGACTCCAGCTGTTGGTGTCAGGTGGGGAAAGCGGAGCAGACAATCTCTCTGTAGAGGCTAAATGCAAGCACAAATTCTGGGACTATTAATTTGTTGGTAAGCCGAGGATCCTTGGATTTGAGTACAACTGAGATGTCCCTGCAGGAGACGATTGTGTTTTCAAGGGTGTCATGAGATGAAATGAGGAAAATGAGGTTAACATCCTTACCCTTGATGACATCTTTTTGTAGGTGACCTGGAATGAAGTGAATCACAGATACGGTAGGCAGGGGAGCAGTCGTCCCGGAAAATGCAGGATCTTGGTGAGAAAGTGAGGCTGGAGCTGCTGGATTAACACATGAGGAGATGATGAGAGGCAACAGTGCAAAAGCACTGGAAGGCAAGGAGGAAGGTAGTCCAGGAGTGGGGAGTAAAGGCTGAAAACCCACTCGAGTTTCGAGTATGGAAAGGCGTGCTTGCTAGTCCAGCATGGCAGGGTCAGGTGGCTGTGATAGAGACAGGTGGGCTTCCAAAGAAATAAGGTGATTCTCGACATCCGATAGTGAAGATGCAAAGGATTCAGGATGGAACAAAGTTCAGCAAGGGTGTCCGGCACAGGCTGGGCTGGCGGTGCATCGGAAGAAGCCGCGATGTTGGATCTGGAATTGGCCAAGAGGAGCAAGTCCAGCAAGTCCTGCTTCCTTGTGGATGGAGAATGGGGAACTCCCAGTCTCTTGAGTTCTGATATGAGATGGGGAATAGTCCAGTCCTTCAAGGTGTTATCTATTTTTGGCAGGTATTTTCCTAAAGGACGGCAGTTTCGGCAAAGGAAGGGGGTATGAAGATGTACCCTCTCCAGAGTCAGGCATGGTGTTGCATGATGGTGAGCCAGCCGTGGAGCTGCTGGGCACCGAGTTGGAAGTGCCAGAAGCTGGATCACAGTCAACAGCAGCGTAGTGGATTAATCGACATGGTGAAAAGGCAGCGAGCCGGGAGATCTCCATTGGTGGCGTAGGTCCGATATAGGATACTAGGTGGCAGAGAATGATATTCCAATGGAGGTGGAGAATAAGGAAAAACCTGGGTACCAGGGGCTTGGAACAAGATGAGAGGCAGCTGTGAGGGGGCTCCACAGAAGACCGAAGAATCATACGATCCTTGTTGAGAGATGAGGAGCGAAGCAGAGATGTGGAGACCAGTCTATTTGATATTTGTTTGTTTGCTTATTCAAGGTAAAAACCAATTGAGTAAAAACTTATTCGTAATGGTAACCTTTACAAAAATACAAAATACAGGTCAACACTCAACATAATAAATACAATCAAACAACAAACATCAATACAAAAACAAAAAAGAAAAAAGAATATCGGTAACAATTACAAGGTTCCTGTATAGATATCAGGTGTTGATAAGGGCTTACCAATTTTTTGCTTATATGCATGAGGAAGGCTATTCCAACATATCGGAATATAATTACTAAATAAATATTGGGAACGTTTTGATTTTACAAGGGGGACATCCATATCCGTAACAACTTGATTTCTCAATGTCAATTCAACACTTTTAAAGGAAAATCTATTCTTTAGATATATAGGAATGGAACCCAGCCCACATTTATAAGCAAACAGCTGTTTATGTATCATTCTTCTCCGACTTAATGATAACCAACCTAATCTTTCATACAGTTCGCAACGATGAGTACATTTTGGACACCTGAGAATCAGTCTAGCAAGATGATTAACTAGAACATCTAACTTTGTTATTCGATCCCTAGTGGCTCCATCATATAAAATGTTCCCATAATCGATCAAAGGGAAAATCTGAATCTTAACTATCAGGTCCAATGTCACAGAATCTAAGCAATTTTTGTTCCGAAACAGGAAACCCACCCACTTATTAACTTGGGAGATCAAATTATCTACATGCAAATTTCCTGACCCATAATTATCTAAACAAAATCCCAAGTATTTATATTGATTAACTAACTCTAACCCCTCCCCTCTAGTATCCACAACTTCCAAAGTCAAGTCATCTTTCCATTTCATAGAAGACCCAAACAACATACATTTAGTTTTTGAGGAAATTAAGTTTTAACTTCGAGTTGACAAAGTACTTTTCCATATTGTTAAAAGTTTTCTGCAGTGTATGTTGTATTACTGAAACCGATTCATCTGAACAGTATAAAATGGTGTCATTGGCATACAGGTGGTAACAAGAGGCCCCCACATAATGCCCAAGATCTTTCAGATATACTAAAAATAATAAAGGGCCCATAACTGATCCTTGGGGCACTCCTCTCCATACCACCTGCATAGCCAACACAGTTCCGTTTACAGCTGTTACCTGCCATCTGTCAGACAGATAGGCGATAAACCAATCCAAAACTGAATGGCTCATCCCATTCTCGGACAGTCTCATAAGCAAATTCTGATGATCAACCGTGTCGAAAGCCCTGGAGAGATCGACAAGAATTGCACCAGTATAACATTGGGCATCAGTTGCCTTGCCGATCTCATCCAGGACGTCTGACACGGGCATCACAGTGCCAGGAGACCTCCGAAAACCTGACTAATATGGATCCATCAGTTTTTCTCTTTCCAAGTACTCCATCAACTGTCTTGCCAATATGGTCCATTGAGAGTGGGCAGAGGTGCTTGGATAAGGCTTGAGTCAGGGGTGGTAGCCCTAAGAGAGGTACTGGCACTGGAGTGCAGCTTGGGCACTGATTTGAGGAGTGAGCACCATAATCATGAAGCAGGATAAGGCCAACGATGATAGTCCTGGAATATAGGGACTGTGCCTTTAAATGCAGTCCTGGCATGGATAGGAGAAGTCTAGCAGATACACTGAGCAAGGAGGTTATAGGCAACAAAAGGTATGGTCCCAAGCTGAGATGTTGCTGGGGGCGAAGAACTGTAGACGAACGGCCGCCCAAGGAGCTGCAGAGGAGAAATATGCAGAGTCCTCTGAAACAACGAGGATGGGAGCACTGCTGGTTGATGGCTGGTGGAACAATAGAGAGAGGAGCAGGAGAGATGCGGAGGACAACTGGGCGGTGACGTGACAATGCACCACCTGGAAGAGAGAGACAGAGAGAGAAGAGACTGGAGAGCAAGGGCCAAGAAATCAGCCCGGGAGGCAGAGGGAATGTAGCCGGGGGCCGAGAAAGCAGCCCAGAAGCCACATAGGACAGCAAGCCCCAAAATAAAAGGGACAGGAAAGCACAGGTATGAGGGAAGGGAGCAGGAGGGAGGATGGAGTGGAGAGGAGACATAAAAGTCCGCGGAGTGGCAAAAACAGGGATAGGATGAGGATGGAGTGAAGGCAGGGAAGGGAAAATGCAGAGGAAAATGAGGCAAAGAACAAAACAGATAAAAAAAATGGGAGGAGGCTGCGAGGTGAATGGCAGCCGCCAGCAGGAGGGGAAAAAGGAAAAAAAAAAACAAGGCAGGAGGGAGAGCAGGGAAAGCCAAGGCAGGAGAGCAGGGAGAAAGAAGGCAACAACCAGGGAAGCAAAGGGCAAGAAGGCACAGCCACGAGCCACACAGCAGCTCAGTCCAAAACAAACTGAACATTGAGTGAGTTTGGAGGCGTGCTAAAGTAGTGTTGGGGAGCAGAGTTATTTTCCCCCCATTGAACAACGGGCTTAAGTCCTCCCACAATAATAACCACTCTGTTGAGCCCTGGAGCCTGGGTTCAAGATAAGGGGAATCCTCTTCACCTGTTGGAAGCGAAAGTTTAGCACTGTGAGCTTGTCTACTCTACCAATGTATGGAACATGCGTCATCTGTATACCCACTAGGAGAACTGAGAAGAGTACTAATGTGCCAGCCATAAGCTAGTTTAGTGTCTGCACCATAGAAACCTCCTGGGGTGACTAAGATCCCAAACTACTCCTGGTCACAGTGCATGAAGAGCTATGTGATCTGCCTTCTGCATATTCTCTACAAGGGGCAATTGCAGGTACTGTCTGCTCCTGGGACCTTCAGTTCATACCTGGTGATCCAGTATAGTTTATTTTACTTTTTTTGTGATGCTGATGATCTAGCATGCAACATACACTACTTCCTGACCTTACTGAGCACTGGGGACCTCAGGGTTAACTTCATGTTACAAATTCAAACTTCTAACAAGGTGAATATAATATGAAATAGGGAGATTTGGAAGCAAAAATGACCAGAAGGAATCAGCATTTAGGGTTGCAGAGGAGTACATGATGAAGTATAAAACATTTTAATATAAGCTGCTGCTGCTTTAAGGTGCTGTTGTGCTTTCTAGTCCATAAAAAGTGAAACACACTCAGGATACCTTTCTTCCTTCTTGTAATGTTGCCAACCCACTGATTTTATTGAAGATAATGATGCTTTTTTTGGGGCCAACATAGAATTTATACAAAGAATTTAAGGGTTTTATGACTGTGGTTCAGTGCACAGTGGGACACTTGTTTGCTTCTGTAGTCACATGACTGCTGATCTGCCTGGCATGGTGCCTGGTGCTGACTCAGCATCAGTGTCACCTCCTGCTGGTCCTGAGTAAGTATTCAAGAAGGCATTTTACAGCATTGGGAGGTTGCCCAGGTTGACAGATGGGGCAACTCCAGTAAAAGGGTTATAAACTATAAACTGTATAAAAAAAAAAAAGAGTTGCCCATGATGATGCAGTATCTAGTATGTGGCAAAACTTCATTTTTTTCCTTCTATCTCAGGCATTTGGCTGGAGGAAACAAATGACTGCCAAACCAGTCAAATTGTTCAGTGGGCAAATATCTGTAACAAGATCCCTGTATCTGTTTGCATTACTACTGCTGTCTGTAGGCACTAATGAGGCATCCTAATTGGTGCCATACAAATCGTGGTGCAGAGAAGATTCCAGCTCTCTCCAGCTTGAACAACCAAATGTTTGTGTCTTTTGATGCTTTCCCAAGGGGAAAGTGTCACAGGATGCCAACACATTTGGGGCATGCTCCTTTTGAGCTCTGTAGACTTCACTGCACCATAATTGTACTGCACTGCATTCCACTTTTGTTGGGAGAAAATAAAGGAATGTTTTGCAGCCATCTCTGTATCTAGGTGACTTTTTATGGTATTGATGAAGGCACTCGCTTTTTTTTTAGTTAATTTGTTTTATTTTCTTTGCAAAGATAATATACATAGACAATACAGATAACAGTAATTAGATGAAGTAATACACTAAATGATATGCAGGTAAAATATAGAAGATAATACTCATAACAATATAAAATGAGATTACAATGTATTGGTCTTTTGTATTACTTAATAGCTTAGTCAGTCTGAACATAAAATATTTAAGTGTACTGTATTGTA
The DNA here is from genome assembly GCA_016271365.2 of Neoceratodus forsteri. Lineage (NCBI taxonomy): Eukaryota > Metazoa > Chordata > Ceratodontiformes > Ceratodontidae > Neoceratodus > Neoceratodus forsteri. The sequence goes on along the minus strand of CM028133.1, from coordinate 587,031,849 downwards.
TATAAAGAAACAAAAAAAAAGAAAAGGAAACCTAGTAATAACTACTAAACTCTATAAACATAGTGAGAGCTGCACAGAAGTCTGAGATTGCCTGTTATATGGAGTTATGTATGTAATTTAAAATGTCCTGCCAACAGAGCCTAAATTCATTCAGTCAATCATGTGCCAGGTACGAGAGGTGTTCCAATGCAGCAGTGTGAGTTAAATGATTGAGAATATCAGTCAAGGTAGGTGTTATCTGTGATTTCCAGCACATTAGAATTAGTCTGTTAGCTTGCATGAATAAGATATGTAACCATCTATGTTGATGTTTAGATAATTTTATGTCCTTATCTATAACACCTAACAAAAAGTATCTAGGTTCAAATGGAATGGAGCATCCAGTGATATTGGAAGCTACTTGGTGGATACGTTGCCATAGTTTAGAAATTGGCTTACAAAGCCAGAGTATATGTAGTAGATCTCCATCTGATGAGCTACAGTGCCAGCAGTGGTTATCAGGGATTAAACCCATTTTATGAAGAAGCAATGGAGTTCTATACCACAAGTGAATAATTTTATACTGTATAAGCATGCTACGTGCATCCTTGAAAGTATTATGGCAGAGTCTCCAACATTCATCCCATTGAAAATCTGTTATGTTATCATTTAACATTGTGTTCCATTTGTTTTCAGCAGAAAGGGACTGATTTGGCAAGGAGTCTCTAATTTGTTTGTAAATTCTGCTAACTAGGCCAGATGACCTGCTAGTCCATATCTTAATGTGTGAGGAGGTAGATGGGATTCTATTAATTTGTTGTAAAATGGGAAGAGATGGGGCCAGATGGGGTGCACCCCAGGGTCCTTAAAGAACTAAGACAGGTGGTGGCTGAACCTCTGGCTATTCTGTTTAGCCGATCACTGGAAACAGGGGAGGTACCCAAAGACTGGAGGACAGCAGATGTAGCCCCCTTATACAAAAGTGGGAACAAAGAGGAAACAGGGAACTACAGACCAGTCAGCCTCACCTCAGTAGTGGGAAAAATCATGGAAGCACTACTGAAGGAGAGATTGGTGGGACATCTGGTTGTCAATGGACTACAGGACCCAAGGCAGCATGGTTTCACCAGGGGGAGGTCATGTCAGACCAACCTCATTGAATTTTTTGACTGGGTGACTAGGGAGGTGGATCAGGGGAGGGCAGTGGACATGGCCTATCTGGACTTCAGCAAGGCCTTTGACACTGTGCCACATAGAAGACTGTTACACAAACTGGGGAATATGGGTGTGGGCAGGACAGTAGTGTGGTGGGTAGGTAACTGGCTGGGTGGCAGGACACAGAGGGTGGTGGTAAATGGCTGTCACTCCACAGAGGGAAGAGTGACCAGTGGGGTATCACAGGGATCAGTGCTGGGACCGGTCCTATTCAAAATCTTCATCAGTGACATTGTGCAAGACCTAGAAGGCAGAATTTCACTGTTCGCTGATGACACAAAGCTCTGTAACAGAGTAGACACACCAGAGGTGTAGACAGAATGAGAAGGGACCTGCAGAAACTTGAAGAATGGTCAGGGTTTGGCAGTTGAAATTCAATGCAAGGAAGTGCAAGATAATGCATGTGGGCACAAAACCCTGGCACAATATATCAGTTAGGGGTGAGGATATAGCATGCACCAAGCAGGAAAGAGATCTTGGGGTTATCATCTCTGATGACCTCAAGGTAGGGAAACAGTGTGACAAGGCAGCAGGTAAAGCAAATAGGATGCTGGGATGTATAGGCAGGGGCATCACCAGCAGGAAAAGGAGGTCATAATTCCGCTATACAAGACACTAGTGAGGCCCCACCTGGAGTACAGTGTATAAGTTCTGGAGACCATACCTATGTAAGGACATAGACAGGGTAGAGAAGGTTCAGAGGAGGGCAACAAAGATGGTGCATGGATTGCATCACAAGTCCTATGAAGACAGGTTGAAGGAACTGAACATGTACTCCCTGGAAGAGAGGAGGGAGAGAGGGGATATGATCGAGACATACAAGTATGTTACAGGGAGGAACAGGGTGCAGGAATACACTATTTTTAAGTGAAAAAGATGTTCCAGGACTAGAGGGCATGGGATGAAGTTGGAGGGAGGACGATTCAGGGGAAGCATGAGGAAGAATTTCTTCACAGAACAGGTGGTGGACAAGTGGAACACCCTGCCAGAGGAAGTGGTGGGGGCTGAAACAATCATGGATTTAAGAATGCATGGGATAGACATAAAGAATTCTGGAGGTCAGAGGTAAGGGGCAACAGACTTCTAAGAAAACATAAACTGAACTTACAAGCTCAAATGGGCAGACTGGGTGGGCCATAGGCCCTTATCTGCCAACACTGTCTATGTATCTATGAGTAGCAGAACCGGTTTGTAAGTATTTCCAAAAGTCTTGTCTGGGTATATCCCATTTAGCTTGTAGATTACTAAAGGAGTCTATTGTGTTACTGCCTTCAGATAAGATATCTCCAAGACAGAATATTTTTCTGTGTTTCCATGATGTGCCGAATATAGGTTTACCTTCAAGGGAAATTTTGGGGTTTCCCCAGAGAAGGGTATAATACATAGGGGTGGGACTTGTTTTGAGCCACTTGTGCATTTTGAACCAATAGTATATTGACGTAGAGGTAGTGGGATGCTTCCTTAAGTTTGAAGTGGGGGTTAAAAATTTAAAGCTGGTGGGAATCTGTCCTGGAGTCAAAGAGGTTTCCATGTCGAGCCATAACGGAGAATTATGGCTAGGTTTGGAAAACCATTTGATAGTTTGTGAAGCTCTAAACACCCAAAGGTAGGCTAGAAATGAAGGTAGGCCAAAGCCAGCATGGGACCAATGTAAGCGTAATTTAATACTACTAAATCTTGGGATGTAACCTTCCCAGAGAAAATCTCCTATAATCTGGTCAATTTTGGAAAGAAGAGGAGAAGGAATCTTTAATGGGATATTTGCAAATAAATACAGTGTCTTCGGGGTCATGTTCATTTTAACAGTTGCAATTTTACCTGATAGAGATAAGTTTAAGGTTTTCCACCTGTCTAAGATTGTTTTGATATCCAGTAGTAGAGGGGAGAGGTTTATGTCCCAGATTTTATCTAAATTAGGTGATATTTTTATTCCTAAGTAAGTAATACCTTGAGGGGCCCAGTGGTAGCCAAGAAGGTTGTTCATAGTAGGTCTGCAATGTACATTTAATGGTAGTACCTCAGTTTTTTGGTAATTAACTGCCAATCCAGAAAGCTTAGTAAATGTATTAAATTTATGATTAACTGATTGAACAGCTGACTCTAAATCTTCTAGTAAAATGAGCAAATCGTCTGCATAAGAAAGTGAGGTATATTGTGTATTACCTATAGAGAATGCCTTTAATTTCACTAGTTTGATGTAAAGCAGTGGCTAACGGTTCAAGGGCTAAGATAAAAAGAGAAGGGGATAATAGGCATCCTTTTCTAGTGCCTCTGGCTAGTTTGAACAGTTGGGATAGTGTGGAATTTTTAAGCACCTTGGCTGAAGGAAAAGTGTAGAGAAGTTTAATCCAAGAACAAAAAGTGTTGCTGAAACCAAAATGGGAAAGCACAAGGTAGAGAAAATCCCAATATAGAGAATCAAAAACCCTTTTGAAATCTGCAGCTATGGCTGCTGCAGGAGATTTCAGATGTTTAGCTTTATGCATTAAATTTAGCAAGCAGCAATGATGATCGGAGTCTACTCTTCCCTTGACAAAACCAGCTTGGGATCGGTGAACTAATTTGGGAATAAGAGGTTCTAAACGAGTTGCCAAAAGCTTTGCAAAGATTTTCCCATCCATATTAAGGAGTGATATGGGACGGTAGTTAGAGGGAAGGGTAGTATCTTTATCTTTCTTGAGGAGCACGGTAATAACTGCTTCTGTCATAGTTTGAGGAAGATTATCTATATTGGAGGGTTCATGGAATACTTTACATAACATAGGACAGAGTAGATCAGCTAGAGATTTATAGAATTCAACTTGAGAATCCGTCACCCCCAGGAGAACGTCCGGATTTAAGAGAGAAAAGTGCATGATGAATCTCCTCAGTGGTGAAAGGTTATCAAGAGAATGAGTCACCTCATGGGAGAGATGAGGGAGTGATAACTTGTCAAGAAAATTGTTTATGTGCAAGGAAGATGTAAAGGAGGGGGAGGAATATAGATTACTATAAAAGGTCATCATAATTTTATTAGTAGAGGGATTATCTGTATGGATTATTCCTAATGTGTCTTTTAAAGATGCTATGTATCTTTCCATTTGCTGTGCTCTAAGTTGATAGGCTAATATTTTATTCCCTTTTCCCCCACCCTCCCAGTACTTATGTTTAATTCTTAATAATGCTACTTCAGTTTTACGAGATATTAGCTCATTGATTTGCATACGTAGATGAAGGATTTTGTGATGCAAGGGGGTGAAGGGTCAGGGTGAGGGTTAGCTAGATATTGTGATTGTTTCGTTTTAAGTGAGTTTTCAAGATTATGAAGTTGTTTCCTCAATTTTCTCCTGTGCACGGAGAAACTAATAATTTTACCACGGAGGGTAGTTTTAAGAGCTTCGCAGGTTGTGCCCATGGGTGTGTCTCTAGTGTCATTATGGGAAATAAAATCCTGAATTTGCACTTAGATATAGAGAGGAAATTCATGGTCTTTAAGCAGTAAAGGATCTAGTCGCCAGGCCGGGGATTTTAATGGGGGGGAATCCCAAGTCAATTGAAGTTTGACTGGGGCGTGGTCTGAGATAAGTAGAGGGAGAATAGAGGAGTCTTCTATATTGGCCGTGACTGTGGGGGATGCTAACCAATAGTCTAATCTACTATATGATTGATGATAGGAGGAGTAAAATGCATGCTCCCTATCTCTGGGGTGAAAAAGCCTCCAGATATCCAACAGGCCAAAATCTTTCATTAGAAGGGATAGAGCAGCTATACTTCTTGGGTGGGCATCCTGTGAGGAATCACTTCTATCTACATATGCTTCAAGTGTAAGATTAAAAGTCGCCTCCAATCAGTATTGGAGAATTAGCTAAGTTTAGTGAGGTTGAAAGCTGTGCAAGATTATGAAAGAAAGATGGGTCATCAGAATTCAAGGCATAGATGTTAACCAAGGTTAGTGTTCCTGTAGTGGTGTTAAAGGATGCGATTAGCCATCTGCCATCTGGGTCTCTTAAAATATTAAAAATATTCCACCTTAAATTTCTATGTATTAAAATTGCAATGCTTCTTTTTTTGGTGGGGGCCGAGGAAGCATATACTTGGCCGACCCAGTCATGTTTTAGTCTGTCATTATCCGCCTCAAGTAATTTAGTTTCCTGCAGAAAAGCAATTTGTGTCTTATGTTTTTTGAGGTGATTAAGTTCTGCTTACGTTTAGCGGGAGCATTTAGTCCTTTGACATTCCATGTATAAAATATTAAATTAGTCATATAAACTTAGTTTTATAGTACAATAAATGAAATGCCAAAGGACTCCAATTGCCAGATACCATCAATAGAGGAGTGCAGATCAAAATGACATATTTAGGAATTGTAGGTTGTCTGTTGGCAGTACTTTGCAATATTTTGAAAAAATCGTAGTGTATAGGGAATTTCTGGTTCCATGTGTTGCAGCTCTCTAACAATATATTATTAATTTTTAACATCAAAACTATTAAACAGTATAGACATAAGACCATCTAAGATAAACAGAGAGGAAAGGTCAGTCCTAGTAATAAAAAAAAGAAAAAAGGACCAAGGCCACTTCTTTGTTCTCTAGAGCGTGGAGTAGAAACCTAAGGAGATCTGATAAAACTGAAAGTAGAATCCAACTTTCCTTCTTTTTACTTTGTCGTAAGCAAGGGTTTTAACAAACAATTAGCTTACATTAATCCGTCATCATCTGATTTATGACAAAAAGAAAGTTAGCTATTGTTAATCTGAGTACCAAACTACAGCATAAGAGAGAGAAAGAAAAAACAAAACAAAACAAAACAAAAAATGCATAACCTGTAATATCTTACATTCAGGTTCAGTAGATCAATTTACCATGTACTATTTCCATTAATTTTGTACTATTAATGTACCAGTATACCAAGAGATTTATGATTTGATCTGAAAGCTTCAGACTTACTATTATAAGATAATATATACTGTCTTTTGAGGCTATATGTAATTTAATATACAGAATCTATCATATCCAGTACCCAGCTGATTAAGCCTCAACTTTAAAAGGTATAGATTAAGGCACTAAGTAGTTACAATAGGATGTTACATTATTAGCTGAGTAGAAATGCACCTTATCTATAAATTTAATTTGTTGGTAGATGCTGCTGAGCCCTGGTGATTGTCATGATGAGCTTAAAAGCTCATATTTATTGAAGTTGCCTTAGTAACTGCAGTTATTTGAATTAAATCGACAGTATTCTCACAATACTGGGGCCAAAAAAATAGTTCTTACTACATAGAAGAGCTCCAGTTCTGCCTGCATTGCAAAGAATGTTTGTCCCTTGTCATTCCATAATACCTTGACCAAGAGAACATTTATTTCATACTTTGAAAGTTTGTATGTAATATAATATTAAAGTTAACTCGGAACTAATAAGGTTAACTGAGCACCAACGTCTAGCCAGTTTAGCTATAAATCATAAATTAAGCAACTGCTCTTTTATGTCATGACATATCCCTTTGTTGATTACCCCCAAAAGTTTCAGATGTGCAGATCCCATGAGGTTCTGGGAAATGTCGAGACGAAAGTAGGCACCATATCAAGGATACAGCATTCAAGTGCTCGACACTGTTTAACATGACCACCAGGCTTCTTGCAGTCTGAAAACTCGAGATTAAATATAATTCATCTCTAAAGGGCAGCAAAAGGCCCTACTAAGATGAGAGTTTATCAGTGCAAGAAAATTGCCTGCATGGAAGTGTTAAACAGATAGTGTTAACAGTGTTTTTCTAGATTAGACGACCATCCCAGACTGCACAAACAGGGCTACATTTCTGCCCATACCCCAGAACCTATGTAGTTTCCAGCAGTCTTACAGTGCCACAGCCAAAAGACGCATGTACGAAGCCTGTGGAAGAAACAGTGCGTAGAACATAATCACAGTTAGGTAGGGGCAGAAAAAGTAAGAAGTAACTCCATATGAGTCATCCCAGCAACATTCTAGTTAGCGACAGTCCAGCAATCAGTTTGCAAAGTAAGGGATAAAAGGGGAAGACTATAAGAAAATTTTACAGGTGTACATTCTCCTTTGTTTTTCCCCTTGCTACGGCGCTTCTTTTTCGGTGGTTCATTAGCTTTAAAGGGCAAACTTGCTACAATATCTGCCCACGACGAGTCAACTGAGGCACAGTCCATCTCGGAAGCCGTTTGTAGTATTCTCCTCTATTGAAATACAATCATTGGAACTTTGTGAAGCTGGAAGGTCTTGTAGCAGGGCAAACTTGTTATGTAGGGGGATGGGTGCCATAACTGACTCTGTATACTAAAGCTTCGGGGTATTTCTTGATGCAATTTCAGGGCTGCCGCAATGAAGTATTAAGTGACCAGAGACAGAGTTAGCTTTTTCTAGGATCCAACTAGACCGCCTTCTTGGCGCTTCAGACTGTCTCTCAGAAATAACGGTTTCAAGCACATCAGTTGCCGAGGAGATGTTATGCGCATTAGTCTCTATAGGAGTTACGATGGAGGAGGATGGCATCAGGAGTTCCCCAGAAACAGCAGGTTTGTTAAGGTATGCTGAATTTAGAATTATGCAGAAAACGCATTAGGGACTCTGGAGTGCTGTAGTCTTTGTAAGAGTTTCCACTAAAGACCCTCATAGTTGCAGGGTATCTGAGTGAGAAACAAAGGGCCTTTTGGTGCATTAAATGTCTGGCCGGAGTGAAAGCTTTCCTTTTCAGTGATAGCTCTTTTGAGAAGTCATGGTAGATGTAAATCCTGTGCTCCTGCCATGTAAGTATGCCAATTTCTGTAGATTTTGTAGTATTAGCTCTGTATCAGCAAAATTGCAAAATCTGGCAATAATTGGTCTGGGTCTTTGCCCCAGAGGTGGTTTGGGGCCCAACGAACAATGGGAAGGTTCTATAGTTAGGCCTTTGTCTGACGGGATTTTAGAACCTGTGGTAAAGCATGATAAAGAAAATCTGTGGTATTTTTAAGCTCCTCATCCTCTGGGAAACCAAATATATGAAGATTGTTTCTCCGGCTTCTAGTCTCAATATCATTAATTTTGTTCTGAAGGTCCTTGATGGTATGGTCTTGCTGTCTTATCGTAGCTTTTAGGTCTTGAACTGTTGCATCATTTATATAGATTTTATTTTCTGTAGTGGCTAGACGAGAGTCAATGGTTTTCAGAGTTTAAGTATTTTGTTGAGAGGCAATCTTCAATCATTCATGTCTGTTGTTAGCTTGTTAAACATAGCTTCTGTTTTGTCCAAATGGTTTGAATAATTGGCAGATACAGCCATGTTGCAGGGCCTGCAGCTAGCAATGCAGAAGATTTAGAAATAGTACACAAGCAGTATAAAAGTTATTTACAGGCAAAGGAAACCTTATAAAACTGCTGTAGAATGTCTCATAAGTTTGAATTAATCTGTAAATATCAATAGTCAGGTTTAGATGGCTGCAGATGATGTTAGATTGTACTAAGTATTGAAAAGCTGTAAAATCAGACGTCCATGTTGTTCAGTGCCAGGCCACACACCCCCGGCACTCACTTTTTTTACTGTTCTAAAATGGTCATTATTACCAGTGTGTAAATCCAAGACACCGACTTTTGTTAAAGGTCATGAATAAGAGATAACAATGTTTGATGATCTCAAATTTGACAAGCATATAAAAAAAACAGTTAAAAAATGTTACTCAATTCTAGGATGTATACGGAAGCATGTAAAGAGTAGGAAACCTGAGGTTATATTGCCTCTGTATGTAAGCCTGGTTCGACCGTATCTGGAGTGCTGTGTTCCCTTTTGTGCCCCAACATCAGCTGGTAGTTTAAGTATGGTTGAAAAAGTTCAGTGCAGGACAACAAAGAGGATTAATGACATGAAAGATAAAATTTATGAAGACAGATTGAAAGCACTAAAGTTATATTCTATTGAGTACAGACTATTAAGAGAAGATCTCATATAGATGGCACTATCCCAAGGGCTACTACCCCTGCCTGCATGGCTAGTTGCAGGTTAAGGGGCCTGGGTACTGAAATGGCTGCCTCCACCCAGAGGACAAGGTTGTTAGTAGCAAGGCTAACCTGGGTACAGCACTTCGGGACACTGTAACCCCTCCCCTTTTTTCCATTCTAGTGGCCTAGACAATATGCAACAAACACTTTCACAGTAGCCCCTATTCAGCATACAAATCCCCACACTGTTTGCAATTACCACCAGGGCTGGTTCCACCAGTTTGACCCTGGAAACCCCCTGTAAAACAAGGTTAGGCACAGCAAATAACAACAGTACACTGCTTTTGGTACAAACTGGAACCACACATTAAATGCAAAAGGAGTTAGATCTGATTTATTCTGGGGACATGAACAAGGGAAGGGCGTAATCAGGTTGATTGATTCGAAAACTGATCTAGTCAGGCAGTTATGCATGCACTTTTAGTTCCTGCACGGTCACACGCTCTGGGTACCCAGTTGGAAGTAAGGTGGGCTAGCCTGGAATGTTGCCCGGGGTAGGCCAGCGTCGCAGCTGGTTGGGGCCCTGTGATGAAAAGAAAAAGCATGCACAACCACACACAATTTGTAATCCAGAGCCAGGAGTCTCAGTTCGTGATGATTAGACAAAACAATTAAATCAGATGACACACTTTGATTGAGTTGAGCTACCCTGGTGTTTACTCACACTACCCAGTACAGGATACAGGATGGACGAAATGGAGACTGCAGGTTGATGACTGGTTTGCCAGTAGAAGCAGGGCCCACACAAATCACCAAAGTGACATTCCTGTTCGAGGTGTTGAGCAGGGGGCTGATTCCTGGGAGAGTCTCTCGTCGATGATGATTTCTGTTGCCGAAGTAGCTGGCTGGGCCAGTGTGGCAAGGCCCAGGCCAGATAGAATAGTTCAAATTTGAGTCCGCTAGTGCTGGATGTAGCTTCCAGCAAGCGTGGCACATTTACACAGTGGGGAACCAAATCGCGACCCACTAACAACAAACAGCACATTTATAGTAAAGCATTCACTATACCACAATGCGGGTAGCAGTCCGGCTGCAATATCACTGTCTCTGAGCAACACTGGGAATTCTGTGGTAAATGGATAGCCTGACAGGCTGATCACGTTCAGCAAATCTTCAGTCTTCTTCAGGTTTAAATCTGGTCACTCTTCAGTGGCTGTGTCACACTCGATTTCGGATACAGTCTGATTGCTAAGCCTTTCAAAGGATTCTCTCTCTTGAGGGACTGCAGACACACAGGCCAGACTCAGCCTTTCCACCAGTCTCCCGCATGAACTATGCAGGAGCTGCTGCTCGAATCACTCCAGCTGTTTACTCTTCAGACTCTTAACTCCAGACTGACTCTTCTGCTCGCCGTGCCCATTAATCGTGGCACAACGAAATGGCTCAGAGATGTGGTCTAAAATAAAGCTTCTCTTATCTCTCCATGTGGAAGAGCTGAAGGCAGGCTGGCCAGACTCAGTCTTCCCATCAGGTCCCCAAGCTACCCCGCGGGGAGCAATGCCTTGCTGCCTACCCTCCAGCTCCAACTCACTTCTGCCTCCTGCTGCAGGCAACTTGGGAATTTCCTTTGGTCAAAAGGTTCAGTTGGTTGATCCATCTGTCTGTTAGAGCAAGGCCCCAAGTCTGTTTCTGTGCGAAAATGTAAAACTACAATTCCTACAGAAATTTGCTCCCACAATACCCCTTGGGACAGGCTCCATTTTAGAGTCCCCAAAGGTACTGATTGGTGCTGACTGGCAGTCCAAAACCCAAATGGTGGTGCAATACAGAAAGTTCATGCTGCAAAGAAGGCAGGTTAGACAAACTACAATACTATTGCTATTCTAATAGATAATCAGCAAATAAGTACAGCTTGTAACAGAACTCCCTCTGCGCAACTAGCGATTGGCAGAACGGAGTGATTATCTGGCAGCCCAGGAGGGACTCAAGCTTAGAAACACTCAGCCCCCTTCCGGATTAAATAAGCATTATGTTATAGGCAGCTCTTAAAGAGACAGAGCACAGAGGCATAAAACACTCTCATACAAGCACTTCTAAAACTCTAAGACACAGGATACCAGCCTGGCAGTGGGCATTTAGACACACCCAAGGAAGACTTTTGGGAACCCCCATTTGTAGGGGGGGGGGTTATATATCTATATCTATATATATATATATATGTGTGTGTGTTTATATATATACAGTATATATATATATATATATATATATATATATATATAGTGCATTACATAAGGGAGTTTTACATGATACCATTTGTCTTGTAAGACAACTACAGCTGGGCAATACCAGGTCACATAAGGCTGGGTTACACTGTACCCTTAGTAAGACACAGAAACGACAAAGGTTCTTTACACAAAGAGTATCGTCAATATGGAACTCTTTACCCAGCTATATTGTAATGGGTGATGATATAGAACTGTTCAAAATAAATCTGGATCAGTACATGGGTGATAGGAAATATAATTACCACCATTGAATGAATGATGGTGAGTTCACAATGGGCTTCAGCCTCCAGAACTCATAATTAAACTATGAAACTACAATGGAATGTGAATCACTCTTTGAAGCACAGCTTCTACAGCAACCACTGGCTTCAGGTTAAGTGCAGTTCTCCTTATAAAAAACTAAAGATGTCATAAACGTTTCTGAACATATATAGAATAGTGTATGGGCAACTATACATAACAAGGCTGTGTTTACATCAAAGGGTTGAGATGACATCATAGAGATCGCAAGAGCAAAGCTCACAATGTCCCAGTGTCATCTCAACCTCAAAATGGGAACACAGTCCTTGTTGGCGTAAGGTTGACCATGTATTATTTTCTATAGTTTATGGTTTAGAACTTATTTATTGCCACAGTGATCATCGCTTTGCCTGGTCGCCAGCTTGTCTTCCATCCCCCTCTGTGCTCAACCCCACGCCCCACATGCTCACCCGCTTTTCTGTTTGATCGTAAAAAATTAAAACAGAAAACCAGCAATTTTTATTTAACAAAAAAAAAAAAACTTGCATTACCTAAACAATACGACAGCAAAATGGTGTGACCTTTAAACTGTCCTACAATAAGAATATGCTGTGTATGGATTTTCATACGCAACAAGGGGCGACCATATACCATATCCTGGGTCGTGCCTGAAAAAAGGCATCCTTGTGCCTAGTGCACTTACCCGGTTACCAAAAGCAAATAAATAAATACTATAGAATGGTACACCTTTGAGGAGAGTATTGAGATATGGCCAAGGTGAGTTAAGTTGGGGGACACAATGAGCAGGTTTGCTTGGAATTATCTAATAAAAGCCTTATCTGCATGTGCTGCCCTGTGTGTCGCTTAAAAAAGAACAAGAAAATTCAAGCACAAACAAACTCCTCATAAATCTGTATGGGAACAAAAAAAAACCATAAAAAAAACCAGCTAAGCCAAATACACTAAGGTTTTACTCAGCTCTGTTTTGTATTAATTGCTTCATTGTAGCAGGCATTACCAAATTATACATTTTCACCTTAATCAGGGCATGGAATATGATGAGTCACCTTGAGGCACATTGCAAAGTCTGTTTTATTTGAATTCACTCCCAGGCTGTAAACTGAGAGGCTGTGTTTACTGCCACTTACAGCAGTATCTCTTTGTGTCATCAAGACTGTTTTACTGTATTTGGGTTTTATATTTCAGTAGTGTGCTTGCATGGGAGAGGTGTATGGTTATGTATACCTTTCAATACAAACACAACAGCATCCCATGGTATAAGGTTTTTCCAGTTTGTTACTTGTTAAAAAAAAAAAAAACTTTGAACAACATAATACTTAGATGCAGTGCAGCCTTTTTTATATATTGTCTGCATTCTCTTCCCTTTGTGTTTCATTACCAGGTTAATTTACATGAAAACAAAATCATTGTCCCACAGAGTTCACCTGCTTCTGTTGCTTAACGCTTTTCTGACATCATAATCCTCAGTCTGTGACATAACAGTTTGTTGCTGTGGAAATGATTATGATGTCAGAACAGAGCTGTGTGTTATACAAATGATTAAACAGTAAGAGGAGATCAAGAGCAGTGGAGCACTATCATGTTTTCATGTAAATGAACCTAGTAATAGAGGAATAGAAAAGCAAAAGAAACTAATATAAGCTGAACTGTGTCTTATTATTATACTTTACTTCAGTTTTCCTGACAGTCACAACCACACTTTAATGAAAAAAAATGCCCTCATAAGAACCAAGTAAACCACTCACCATTATCATTTACAATACTATTAATTTATAAAGGTGTTGCTGTTTTACTAATATTAGCATACATAAACAAATGATAGCGATAGTGTCTTTAGTTGTTTTCATTTCCATAGACCAGGGGCTGGACTCTCAGAGATGACCAAATAAAAGCTGCTGGACTGCATGTGGCGGAAGTCTTTTTGAAAGGAAAAAAAATTATGTTTGCAATGGTTTGACCCACTTAACAGATATTTTTGGTACAGTTCTTCAGATTGCTGCAAATGCCTCAGGAGGCACTATAACCTTATGTGTCAATAAACAAACTCTGAACAGGGATCCAGTAGACCTATGTTTGAATCCCCTTGCAGTACTTGCTAGCATTATAAATCATGACATCATTCTTGTCCAAACAGCATTATTTATTTCTAAACATTCCAAGTACAGTAGAAGCTGCTTAAGACTAGGCTACCCAGATTGTAGGCTTTTCACTATGATTAAGTGGCTGTCCCGTTTAACAGAAGCCATTGTTGAAATGGCTTTTGTCACGCACAGCATAGCTTCACTGGAGTCTAGTAACAGTAGTTTATGTCTGCAGTGATATTTACCCTGTTTTTGCTCTTTAAAAGTATTGTACTGTACTACTTTGCCTGAAGTTACCAAACACAGAAGATTTAGAAGCACCACTGCTTCGCAGGGTCTCGGGATTTCAGAAGGTGATCACACAGTCTCGCACACTGCACCTCTCTGCCTTTCTCTCAAAGCTCCACTTCTCTCATCCTGAAGAGACAGTTCACATTTCACAAGCCTCTCTACTGTTGCAGATTTGGAAGTAGCGCCACCTTGCACAGTCTTGGGATCTCACAGGCTTTGACTTGCAAACTGACACCTCTCGATTCAGGGACTTGCCCGCTCTCTATAGGAATGGATACGGGCTATGTGGCAGCTCAACAGTGAACATGTTAATTAATTTATTTATTTATAGAAAAGTCAGATGAAGCCCTCCTTCTCTCCCCCTGGAGATGCAGTCCACAGCTGCTGTTCACCTCTAATTAGAAGTTAAAGCAGCAGTGCAACGAAACATTTTTTTTTTAAACTTCTCTCTGCTACAGTTAAGAAAAGTATCAGCATATCTGTCAAATATAACATAGAAACTGATGGCAGATAAGGATCTTGCGGCTCACCCTGTCTGCCCGTATTCCCTACCTGCATCAATGGCCACTGACCCTACTTGGTCATTGTCTTTAGCCTCTCCTTCCCACCTCTAAGGTTCCCTTATGCCTATCTCATGCATGTTTGAATCCCCCCACTGTGCTAGCTCCCACCACTTCCTGGGGTAGGCTATTCCATGCATTCACCACTCTTTCTATGAAGAAAAGCATCTGCACATTCCCCCTTATCCTGGCCCCCTCCAATCTCATATTGCAACCCCTTGTCCTTGTACATACCCTATACTGTAAGATGTCTTCCACTTGCACTTTGTTTGTGCTTTTAAGATACTTGAAGGTTTCTATCATATCTCCCCATTCCTGCCTCTCTTCCAGTGTATACATGTTGATGTCCTTTAATCTCTCCTCATTTGTCTTCTGGATCAGGCCCTGCCAGCTCCTTTTTCTCCGTTTTTCCCCGCCTCCCCACTGATGGCATACGTCGGCAACATGCCTCTCGACTTGCATCTCCTCCAGCCACACCAGAGGGAGATTGACAAGCTGGACCGCAATCCCTCTCTCTCCCCTGCTGACTCCCGGCGGCCCGGGCTCGTTCCTAAACCCAGGTCAACAATCATGACGTGAGGTGTAGCATCCAGCTCCTCAACCCTTAGTGCCACCGGGGTGGCTAATACTGTGTTTCAAACATATAGGCACACCACATTCCTTAATAATAAAGATGTAATTCTAATTTGTATAACTCCAGGGTGTGCATTCTAGAAAAAGTGGAGTGCCCTTGGGGATTCTCTGGTTCTAGTTCTCCTGGTAGTACAGCTAGTTAGTGCAGCAGAACCTTATTCCGAACAGACCTGGGTTCAGATCCCAGCTGGGGCACTGATTTCTTTCTCACTTCTTATATTGTGTTTCAAAGACATATGTAGCTGCACTCCATGATAATAAATAATTACACCAACAACATACCAGAACTATACAGGAAACAGGTTAAGTTTCTATGGGTGACCAGTTTTATTCCATCGACCTCTCCAGGTGCCCTCCTGTCTAGTCTAAAATAAATTTCCTTCATTAAGCTTATTCTGAGAGAATTGGAAGCCGTTAAGCCAGGCTCCTTTGCAAAAGCATCTGATGCAAGTGCAGCTACAGTGTGACTCACAGACAACAGACACAGTCAGATTGTCAATTATGATTCATCAGAAATGCAAATCTGATGAACTTGTAATGAATTGCTGGCATTATTTTGTCTTCCTGGATTACACAGTTATGTTTTGTTGATGCATTTGCATTTTTATTATGCTTTTTATAGTGTGATACTTGTATGTACTAAGTGCTACATTCAACTAGATCACATTGTACTTAATATTTAGATAGTGTGATTGCAGTGGTGCTTCATACAGTATGGTAATAGTTTTATATTTTTTATGAAAACAGAAAAAATCTTAATAAATTCAAAAAAAAAAGCAAGCATTCATATTAATCCATAGGCTGCTGACAGAATTAGAACGCATAGTAATTCTGGACTGATACATCAGTCCATGGCACAGCAAGGGTTAAACAAGCATTTGTCAATGCCAAAGTTCACCATTGATCAAGTCAAGAAAGCAGGTAGAATAAGGGTCTTAGTGTAATATAGCTTTGGTGCTCATTGGTTGATCGGTCTGTTGGCAGAATTTGTTTGATTCCTGTTCTGTGTGGCAGTTGAAACAGCCTACTGACAAAAGTCCTGCATTGGTGTGATGTCCCTGCGATTTTCCTTGTGAAAGTGGGCTCATATCAGTCATTATCAGCATTCTAGGAACCTAAGCTGAGCCAAGCCGGGAGGCTAAGCTGTGCGAAAAAGAGTAGCGAGCAGAGACTCAGAACAGGACAGTCAGAGAAGCTGAACCGCTATCACAGCATTCAAATAATTATTACACTATTACCATAGTCTTACATTTTTTACTGTCTCCTGACACTACGCATACATGTCGAAGCCCTTCCCTTTGCTGTTCTTGAACCCACTAATGCAGCAGATAAGGACCGCTAAGCCCATCAATCTGCCTATAAGGCCCATACTTGACTGCAGCTTCTGTCCCTCCCACCGCTTTACCTCTATGGTTCCCCTATGCTTGTCCCATGCATGTTTAAATCCAACCACACTGCTTGCTCCCACCACCTTTTGTGGCAGACCATTCCATGCATCCACCACCCACTCTGTGAACAAAAACTTCCACACATTCCCTCTTAAACACGAACATATGAATATATGAAAGTTGGCAGCAGATACAGTCTCTAGGTTGCATCTAGTCTGCTTGTGTGTGCAGCAATCAGCTTTATACTATGTTGCTGCTCTCCCCCCACCCTGATGTTGCCCCCCATACAACTGTGAACTTCCCCTTACCCTGTCCCACCCCATCTTGAGGCATTAGGGTTATCAACCCTAACACCCCACCTCCACCCTGCACAGACAAAGAGGGATTGGGGGTGGCATTGGCATCTTCAGCCCTAACACCCACCCCATTCCATCAGAAATAAGCTGGGCAGGCACAGCACAGGAGAATGGGGTGGGCGTTAGGGCTGAAGATGCCAATGCCACCCCTGATCCCTCTTCGTCTATGCAGGGTTGGGGGTGGGGTGTTAGGGTCGGTAACCCAATGACACATTGCCCTAGTTTTGTCGCTTTAACCCTAATTGATGCATTAACGACATCTTTTGCAGTTTCCCTCCACAGATGCGCATATGTATGGAGCTGTAGAAATGTGGAACACTGGGCCTCTGGCCCCTGCGCTTATACACATAAAGTTATAAGCAGGCATAGCGAAATTGTAACAAATAGTTATAACTATGTCTTATTAAATAATTTTCACCCCAAATGTTCTACATAACCTTCTTATCACCTCACCACATGTACCCAGTATAGAAATTGTTCAAATCCCTACCAAAACATAATTCAGTGCAAGCGTAACGCCATTGTACTCCACAGATGTGAAACCACATTTTGGCCAGGATTTGAAAAATGTCAGCTGTAGCATGCATGATGTGTGGTAGTAAAAAGACTACGTTGAAAATATAGGATAAAATATTGAAATTTTCAGACATTACGAGCATGAGTAGTGAGGTTGCAACGAATGCCCATAACACAACCATTTTTTAATATTTTAATACCAAATTTTCAACATGGGCTTTTTGGGACCACACCTTGTGAACACTGGTTCTGTCATTTTCTTACTCAGTCCTGAAAGGTGATTTGGTGCAACAACCGCGCCATTCAGTGCCACAGGTGCGAAAACAATTTCAGGCAGGATGTGAGAAATGACAGCTGTACATTTCATGAGGTGGTGTAAAAAGATGTATATGTTGAAAATTTGGTGTGAAAATATTAAAAATTGGCAAAGTTACGCATGTGCATAGCAAAATGTCAATGAGCACACGTAACTCTGGCATTTTTTTGTATTTTTGCACCAAATTTTCAATATGGGCTTTTTGTGACCCCATCTCATGAACACTGGTACTGTCATTTCCTTACTTTGTCCCAAAAGGTGATTTTGTGCAACAACCATGTCATTCTGCACCACAGGTACTAAAACGCATTTTGGGCAGGATGTAAGAAATGACAGCGATACTGTTCAAGAGGTGGTGTGAATAAATGTGTATGTTGAACATTTGGACTGAAAATATTAAAAATTGGCAAAATTATGTCCGTGCATAGTAAAATGTCAATGAGCATGTGTGACTCTTGCATTTTTTGTATTTTTGCAGCAAATTTTCAGCATGGGCTTTTTGGGACCCCACCTCATGAACAGTGGCACTGTCATTTCACTACTGGGTCCCAAAAGGTGAGTCTGCGCAGTGACATAAAATCACCTTTCGGGACAAAGTAACAAAACCAGTGCCAGTATTCATGAGGTGAATCTAAAAAAAAATAATCCTGAAAATGTAGTACAGAAATATCAAAATGGCTGAGATATTAAGTAAGCATTATTATGAAAGGAGGTTACTGAATTAGTGCATGGTTGGGGGGGGGTTGTGACATATGGCTGAATGCCGAATGCCTACAACCACCCAACCATGCATTAATTCCCTAGTAGAAGCCTCCTTTCAAGAGGTTTAATGCGCTTGTAACATGGACAAACATGGATCTAAATTACTGTTGGGTTAACAGAATTATTTTAACAATTGTGTCAACATTTACATACTTTAATATATGGATACGAACATATTTGTCGTCTTTTTTTAAGCTATATTTATTTATATGGTGGTTTCCAATTTTTCTACGTGTGCTGTTATGCAGAATCACAAGTAACATGTTCAAAACATTATCACATTCTTCACTTTTTTACTCACTGCATGTCTGTAAATACTTTTAATAACACTTTCAACGTTTTAAACTGACGTTTTAGGCGATTTTTACTAACAGAACGGTTACTCATTTGCATATTGTCAGAACCCTATCTTTTCATCAAAATTACATCTACTTACGTTGTAGAGACTACTGCTTCATTGTTGTGCTCAAAATGTTTGCTACATGTCGGAGAAAAACATACCATCTTTTCTGTGTCCCTCTCACTTACTGCATTTTTCTGCTGACATCGTAAATCTACATCACTACGATAATGCAGCTAAGGACTATGGGATTTCTTTACTTGTTAACATCATCATTTACATATTAGTGATGGAAACACTAACTGCCGTCCTACATGCAGCCACACAGGGCATAGCTAATTAATGAATCTGTTCCATGGTGGCCAACCAACAACCTGCAAAGTAACTAACTGAAATTTTCTTTCGGAAGCGCATAGTCCCACTGTAATAGTACACACATTAGCCAACGGTCGACAAACATACAACTGTTCCTGATGTGATCCCAGGAACACGACTGATAGCAGTCACCTATCCCCACTTGCCCTCCACTCTGTACCTGCAAGCAATTGTGCTATTTGTCTGCCGAGTGCCTTCAACATGTATATTACGCATATTTTGCTACAGTTTTTTACACTTGGATCTTTCAACAATGGACACTGAACTTGCTAATATTACAAGGAGCAATGAAACAAGGAATCCTGTCATTTCACTTTGCAGGTCGGCATTACGGGTGCTTTTCACTTCCCTGCTTTTGCTTTTCAGAGGACTGTTCAGCAGCACAGCTAACAACTTGGGGCACATTTATGGCGTGATAGCAAGTGTCCACTGGGTGGGTAGGTGGGTGGGAAACTCTAGATATCTATCTGTTGCTTGGAAATTGACAATGCGACCATCTGTGGTGGTTAGTGGTACTACAGTAGTGGGCATTACTTGGGAATTAATCACCACTACTGTACTGTCACATGTTGTGTTTGCACCAATAAGAATCAAAGATTTATCCCTCTATTAATGTCCATGTTACAACATAAGTTCAAAACCCCATTGACTGCCATTATATGGTGCTTACCTGGATTCTTCAGTTTGCGGTCTGGCTTTGAAGTGTGCAGACTTGTCCCGGTCCAGAGAAGATGACAGCACTTGACCTCTGGTGGTAAGTATAGGGTGAAGGGGGTATGGGGTGGTGGGGTGCTCAGTGGAAGAGTCAGGAATGGGGGAGGGGGCAGGGGAGACAACGAGGGACTGTTTTCTTTTTTACAGGGAAAAAAATCACATTGGGGACTTTTTTTTGTACAGAGACAATGTATGGAAATGTTTGGCGACACTGGGGGTGGGCTTCCCAGTGTCCCAGAGAAGTGGGGGGGTTATGAAAACTGGGGACACTGGGAGTGGGCTTCCCAGTGTTCCACACTGGTTGGTGGGAGGGGGCTACTGCTGGCATGGGGATTGGGCACCCTGTTGTTGGCAACTATTTGTATATTGTTTGGGGACACTGGGAGTGGGCTTCCCAATGTCCCACACTGGCTGGTGGGGCTGTGTGAATGCCGACATGGGGATTGAGCACCCTGATGTTGGCTAGGGAAGGACACCGATCGGAGGACAGGCAACTTTGGAGACACACTCCTTCAGGACACTGAGAGACACGTGCACCATTGGTGGTGGAGAAGGGGTGTCTGCCACAGGCGGTGACTGCACGACGGGGACCATAGATCTTCGGGCCTGTTATGGTGAGGGGGGGCACTCCTCAGCACTGTTACTGTGTCTCTCTCAGATTTGTGCTCTTCCCTCTGTGTTAGGGTGAGGGCCGGTGGCATCCATCCATGGGTGTTACGAGAGAGAGTTACAATACAGCAGAAATGTAAACGAATGCTGCTGTGTATGTTGGGGCTGCTGTTACTTTCTATCTCTCTTTGTCTCACTCTGCTTGCTACTGTCTCCCTCTGTCTCTTCCTCCCAGCAGACACACTCCCAGTACTCTGTGACAGTGCTCAGCGAGCAGCTAGGTGGGCGACTGTGCGGCAATCTTATGCCATCGAGAGCGACAGCACCTGTATTTTGCAACTATTTGATGGGCTGCAGGACAAGGAGGAGCAGGACAGCCACAGGATGTGGAAAGTGAGGCTGGTGGCAGTGGTGAAGTCAGCCAGGCTGATCAGATTCAGGACAGCGAACAGCTGTTTGCTGGGTGGTGTTCTGCAGATGAAAGAAAAAAGCCGCAGTATGACTGGTGTGGCTTTTTCTTTTCAAGTAGACACCATTTCAGGCAAAACAGTGTCACGATCAGCGTGGCCTATGAGTGGTGTGATACTGTCAAGCCCCTTGCAGACTACTCTGCATTGGACAGTGTCACACTCCTCAAAAGTTACTCTACTGCAAGAAGTTTGCTGTGTGTGTGTGCACAGCGAACTTAAAATGAAGATGGGTTTATAATAAGCTGGTAATTAAATTACTGCAGTAAATTTATCATCCAACTTTTAGTATTTTATTTTGAACTTTTATTTCAAAGAGTAGCTGATTCCTTAAAGAAAATAAAAAAAAAACAAAAAAAAAAACCATAGTGACACTATTCGGTTTCTACTTCAGCATTAGTTCTGTATTTCTCTTTCCCATTATTCTTAATTATTAAGGGTATTTGCATGAAAATTAGATCTTTGTTCCTTATGAGTTCATGTGCTTCTCTGTTGCTTTTCCCCACTTTATGTTTATCGGGGGAATAAGCAGGAGAAACCAATGAACTCTTGGTATAAAGTTCCTGATTTCATGTCACTTTCCATAGTAATAAGGAATGGGGAAGAGAGAAGTACATTCGATATATGAAACAAAAGCCATGGAGTGTCTGTTATGCTTTGCAAAGTATTCCCAGATATGTCATCAGCTCTTTAAATAGCAGTTTAGGCTTTAAAACTTTAGTTCTGTATTTTTATGTCATACTTGACCAGATGTCACTTTTATTGCACAATACATATCAAAGTCCACTCTGTTTTGCTTTGGTAACGCACTTTGCACTAGGGTGGGGATGATGAGACAATAAGGGATTTTGATGTTGCTACCAGCGTTTTAAAACTAGAGAAGCTATATGTGTTTTGCCCCCTTTGACTGGTGTTCTAATTATATTTAATATCTGATAGGTTTAAACCCAAAAACCATGCATGTAGGTATAATATTTCAGAGTTTAGATATCAAATAGACCTATTCTTACTGTACCTTATTAGAGATGTTGTGAAATTTTATTTCACCAGCGAAATAAGCAATTTCGCCGGGTGAAATACTTCACGAAATTGTGGCAACATTTTGCTTGCAATTTTGCCTGCATATGCGCCAGCCATCATTTATATTTTATTTTCCCCCCTCCCTGGTGTCTAGTGGTCCCCCTTCGGTCGATCCCAGGCCAAATTAAAGAACCCCCCTCAGTCACCCCGAGTTATCTCCGGGCCTCTGGTCCCCAATCTTTGAACAAAAACAATCCCCTGTCCCTGGTGTCTAGTGGACCCCCCCAGCCGATCACTGGCTGAAGTGAAGTAAAGATTAGAACCCCCCCAGTCAACCGCAATTATTTTTCCCTCTCCACAGAAATGATCCCTGCTCCCAATCTTCAAAATAAAAAAAAAAGAATCCCCTCCCCTGTCCGTGGTATCTAGACCCCCACCCCTACCCTAAGTCAGAGCCCACTCCGCTCCCCCAGTACCCCAATCGAGTCACTGGCACAGCCATCCACTCCACCTCCACAGCTGGAAGCCCATCTAGCGCTCAATGAATGGCGCATGCTTGTACAAGTACACGCTCCGTCATTGAGAGCTCAGGCGGCTTCTGGCCATGGAGGTGAGTGGAGGGTGGTGCCAGTGGCCTGATTGGGGTACTGGGGGTGGGAGCAGGTGGGCTCTCATTTAGGGTGGGGATGGGGTCCACTAGACACCAGGGGCAGGGGTTGACTGGGGGTCTTTACTCAATTCAGCCAGGGGTTCCACAAGACACCAGGGACAGGGAGGGATTGTGTTTTTTCAAAGATTGGGGGCCAGGGATAACTCGGAGTGACTGGAGGGGAGGGTTTTGAATTTGGCTGGTGATCGGCTGGGGAACCACTAGACACAAGGAACGGGAGGGATTGTTTTTTTAAATGATTGGGGCCGATGATGAAATTAAAGAAATTTCACTTCTGTGAGTGGCAATTCTCGCTGGTGGAGGGCACATTTATTTCCACCCATGGGCAGAATTTCACATTTCGCCAGGCGAAATATTTCATGAAATGCACAAATTCCGCAAAATATTTTGCCGGGTGAAATTGTCCAATTCCGCACAACACTATACTTTATAAAGGGCGAGAAGTGCACACAGAAGTGCTAGATTGGGATTTGAAATAGTACAAGTTGGGGACTCATTATTTGAAGGCAGAAAAAATGTATCCCCATACAAAATGTTGGGATGGGGAGGTCCTGAACTCAAAAAGTGCCTGATAAAAGAATTGTTTTGTTACTTCTTTTTTCCAAGAACTTCAGTTTGATATGGTTCATCCTATGGCCCCTCCCCACTGCTTGCATTCCCCACATACTCACAAGCCTCCATTGATGATGCAATCGATGATGTCATCAGTGGGCTCAGCCACCAGGGAACTCCCATGTAAGTCAATGTGGGGATAAGGGATCTGCAGCTGTACCACTATTTACACTGCTGTTACCACTTCTGTAGGCTCCTATTGCTATCTCACTCCTTAGGATTCTGTCCCCGCCCCTGGTGTATTGACGCTTCACTTTAGTAGTCTGCCAGTTGTCTCTTGGGGGAAGGTCCAAGGGCCTTATTCAATACAAGAGTCTACTGATTTGCGAACGAACCCCAGCCAGGGTCCCCTGCTTCCTTCTGCTGATGATTTGCTTCTCTATGACTGTCTCTTATTCTGACATCCACTACACCACTTTTGGACATGAATCATGTGGCCTCTAATGGCATGAAGAAAGGATACCACTTCCCCAACCACTGAATCTGGAGGATAGCAAGATATCTGAGGCTGTATGGAATATTAAGCTGAGCCAAATCTTTCTTTATGGTGCTGATGCCTTGTGTGTGTCAGCCAAGGTTTTTGAATAGTCTTGGAAGTTATAAATATGATGCCCATTCCAGGTCAGTGGCCCCCATTCCCTTGCCAGTTGGAGGATCTCTTCTGTCATGCTGAACCTCAGGATGTAATCAATTATAGGGTGGGGGAATCCTATACTATTTTGCAGACCCAACGACATCTGTGTCCTTTCACTTTTTTTTTTATGCGCCTGGTCCCTCATAGCTCAGCTGCCGCTGCCCCTGGTCCCCACTCACACCCTGGGACTTATCTTGGTGATGATCCTCCCATCCTTGCCCCCCTGGGTGGGGCCACTGAATAGGTGTGCCCCCAGTGGAGCCTACTCAGTTTCCAGTAGACCCTCCACCTACCGGTGTTCCTCCCTGGCTTACTGCCCAGGGCAGGGCTGTGGGGTCGTGCCGTTTCTGATGGTGGACTGTACTCTGTCACCAGCTGAGTGTCACAGGTGGGCATAATGGGATTGGAGAAGCAGGGCATCATTAATGGGGACAGCATTTTGCCTGCATTTTATCTCCCGAGAGGTGTGGTGTGCAGTAACATAGTGCGCCGAAGTACTGACATCTGGCATGCCTCCCCTATCTCAACTCCAGCAGCTGCTCCCCGTGGCCTCCGCCAGGAGTTGATCGTGCACTGAATGCTCACCTGCCCACCCCCCAGAGAAGGAGAACAATCCATGGAACACTCAATCCTCCTTTCCTGGCTGGCCCTCTGACTACTTGGTTCTGTTCCCAAACCTGGGGTGTCAGCGTTGCAGGTGGTAGCCCTACCGCTGCACCAGTGGGCTGGCTAGTCCTCTCGATTTTGAGTGGGTAGTCCCAGAAAGAGTTCAGTATTTGTGGAAGGTCTGACTGCAGGAAGTAGCACACATGATCACATCCTTATTCTCCATGCTCTTAGGGAACCCAGCCAGGGTGGAGGTTGTTTAGATGACCTCAGTTCTCGAGGTCTTCCAGTTTTGCTCACAACTGTTTGACTTTGAAACATAGAAACATAGACTTTGATGGCAGATAAGGACCGCTTGACCCACCTAGTCTGCCCATTTCCCTACCTACAGGATAGGCCGCAGATCCTAGTTAACCAACAGCCTATTTCTTCCTACCCCCCCACAAGAATTGCCTTATGTCTGTCCCATGCATTCTTGAATTCTCCCACAGTTTTAGACCCCATAACCTCCTCAGGAAGGCTGTTCCATGCATCCACTACCCTCTCTGTGAAAAAATACTTCCTCACATTGCCCCTGAACCTCCCCCCCATCTTTAAATTGTGTCTCCTTGTTCTTGCACGTCTCTTTTTCTGAAAGATGCTACCCTCTTGGACTTTGTTGATTCCACTGAGGTACTTAAAAAAACGCTGTTCTAAAACCCCAGTTCTATCACTCTGGATCGTGACTGTTGTGTCCATTTACGTGATGAGCAATTTATTCTAAGCCACTGTGGTTTTGACTGCATCGACACCTTGCTTCACATGAGACATGGATTTCCTTATATTGTGGATGTACTGTATTAAAATCTGATGCATGGCCATGAATTCAGAGAGATCTACCATGTCAGCCAGTGACTGTACCACTGCCACTATTCCTGCCTGATTTGCTGCTGACTGGCTGGAGTGAATACTAATTTAAAGAAGAAATCTGCCCACATTCTCTAGCATCAATAAAATCAGAATTTGTATCAACATACCCACAATCAGCCTCATGATGAAACGAGATCTCCAAGTTACTCTGTTTAAAGTTACAAGTCATTTTGTCACCCTAATTTCACTGCCTGTTCAAAAAAGTTTGTTTCAGTGAAGAACTACTGATGATGTCTTAACCAGAACTGACATCCTAGTCCTCCCTGAAACATACCTTATAGAACTTATGTCTCCCATGTTACATTAAACTGCAGTTGTAAACATTTGAAAAAGGAAAGCTGTCACTGGGTGGGTACAGGGCATGCATTTTCATAATGTGCAGCTACAAAGTACTTAAGAATGTGATGGAGGGGATGTACTAATGCAATGGCAAATATGATTTTAGAATGCCAAAGTTTTGTGCAATTTTTAAAATACTGCAGGGATGAGATTTCAGAATGCCATTAGATTGCAATTGTGGAATGCAGCAATGAGACAGTCTTAGAAAGTGGCTGGGACACACGATTTTGGAATGCGGCAGGGACACTAAAATTAATAATGTAGCAGTGTCATAAATTTTTAGAATGTGGCACAGATATGCAATTTCAAAATGTGGGAGCTGCACAGTTCCAGAAAGTGGCAGGCATATGCAATGTCGTAGTGTGTCATGGATGTGTAATTTAATCATGCAGGTGATACACAATTTCAGAATGTGTTGGAGATGCTTGATTTCAGATTTTAGCCAAAACATACAATTTCACAATGTGGTATTGACACAGAGGGCCGGATTTTCAAAGCCCCTAGAATGGTGCAAGGTGTTTGCATCAAACATGTTGGATGCAACAAGCACCTTACACCAAGGGATGCACCCGAGCTATTTTGCAAAGCAGCATGCATCAATCAGCAGGCTGCTTGCACCAAAGTATGCTTGTGCCAGCCTCCTGTCACAAAAGTGGCTGCGGCATGGTGCTAGGGTGCTTGCAGCAGACGCAGACTGCCATAGCCTCAAAAGTATTATTTTCCAAACCCTCCCCAGGGACAAAGGGCTAAGTACCATTGGACCAGCCAATGGCTGGTCTAACTGTACTTAGAAATCCCCTGGGAGAGCTGTCCTCTGTGTGCCGCTGTGTCGCCCTTCCCCATCCCTGCACCAATATGTCGGTAACTGGTAATATGAAGATAAAATACAGTCCCATCCCCCAGCCCTGAAGTGCCCATACAAATGCCTGTTACAAATAATACCTGGTGATCCAGTGCCCCCCCCCCGCCCTGATCTGCTACTACACTGTATTATAAAATAAAACTGATCTCTGGTGATCTAGTGCCTTCCCTCCCATCCTGATCCCCAGTAATTATCTGCTGAAGGCAACATCAGTCCCTGGTGATCTAGTAGCCCCACCCTGGCAGGTTGTACCCACCACCGCTCCCCCATCCGACCACCCACATCTGGTGGACGCATTACAGCCTCCACACACCACCACGCCAAATTTAATGAACTGGTCAGTACCTGCCCTGACAGTTCCATTCAGTGGGTCGGGTTGTGGTGGTGTTCAGAGCCTGTGCTGGTCGCTGATCTAGTCTCGGGTTGGGGGTGAATCTGGGTGGTGGGCACCACCTGCCGGGGTTGAGGGCCACTAGATAACAAAGGGTGTCTGTTGCCTTCAGCTGACAATTTACTGGGGATTGGGGTGGGGAGGGAAGGGCACTAGATCAACAGGGCTTACTTGTTAACAATCATTTCATGGGCAGATCGGGCTTGGTGGTGGTGTTGGGGGGGAACCCGAGCCACTACCATCTTGTCCTCAGGCACAGCTCCCACCCAATGCCCCGCAGCTGTTGCCGCACCCCTCATGGGTGCACCATCTATCTGGCACACTGCCACTGTTGCCGCAAGCTGAGGGACGCAGGCGCCAGGACTCTGACCAATGAAAAATCAGGTGCAGGGTCCCGGATGCACTGGCACTCGGCGCAAGCTGCCATTGTCATAATTTGCACCTGAGTTTTGAAAATCTGACCCCAAATCTTAGAATGTGGTGGGGGCGCACAGTTTCAGAATGTGGTGGTCACATGCAATTTCAGAATGTGGCAGGGATGCACATTTTTGGAATTTGGTTGGATGTGTCATTTTGGAGAGTGACAGGGAAAAACAGGTTACTCACCTGTAACAGTAGTTCTAGGAGTGGTATATGTTGTTCATCCACACTTCTTGGCATGTCCCTTTCCCTTTAATTCTTGCTGGAAGGTCTTAAAGCTGGCTCCTCCCACCCACCCAGGTGGTATAACCCTCAGCTCCACCCCATGATGCCAGATCTTAGCCCGCTGGAAGCCAGGTTGTGCATCACAGCCAGGGAGGTTGGGTGGGTCAGTGTGGATGAACAATCTATACCACTCCTAGAGGGGATATGTGATCGAAGCCTTTGAAAAAGCGCCAGATCACCTTCTCCTGTGCCACTATCTGCTGACCAGCCCATGCCCGGTAATCAGAGATGGCTGCTAGGTGCACCGAAATGGTCGAAGACCGAAGACCCCCTTTGGACAGAGACCAAAGATTGTCTAAGATGCTAGCCACTGGACAGGACAGAGGATCCAGGCCCTTGTCCCGACACCAAATGAAAAAACGTTTTCATTTGAAGGCATAGCAGCTTCTGGTCGACTCCTTCCTGGATGCTTCCACTACTGTGAGTACATCCTCAGAGACCCAAAGCCTGGAACTCTAGCCGCTCAGGTACCAGGCTGCCAGGTGCAGGGATTGAAGAGCCAGATGGAATACCTCCCCCTGATTGACTGATATCAGGTCCGGGCATGCTGGAAGATGTCCTGGGAGCCTGTTGCTGAGGCTGAGGAGATCTGGATACCAGATTTGGTGGGGTCAGTCTGGGGCTACCAGGATCACCTGCGCCTTGTCCCCCCTCACCTTGAGAAGCACCATGTGGATCAAGGGAAATGGAGGGAAGACGTAGAAGAGGCTTGGGGTTCACGGCCTTGAGAAGACATCCCCCTGCA
The DNA here is from genome assembly GCA_016271365.2 of Neoceratodus forsteri. Lineage (NCBI taxonomy): Eukaryota > Metazoa > Chordata > Ceratodontiformes > Ceratodontidae > Neoceratodus > Neoceratodus forsteri. The sequence continues at coordinate 587,003,288 of CM028133.1, read as the reverse complement.
GTGAGTCCTGCTGTGGGGGGTGGGCATGAAACAGCCTCAGCTTGGTGTTTTCCCTGGAGGCAAACAGGTCCACCAACGGTTTACCCCAGTGAGAGAACAGGCTGTGAGCTACCTCTGGATGAGACACCACTTGTGGGATGTCTTGCCTATGCAGATGAGAGCATCTGCCAGTTGATTTGAGGTTTCTGCCACATAGATGGGTAGGAGATCTGCCTCCAGTCAGCTCATGAGGGTCCAGATGTGAAGCGCTTCCCTGCACAGCAGCCGGGAGTGCGTGCCACCCTGTCTGTTGAGGCAGTACATGGTCATGATATTGTCCGTCTGGACTTAAACCACTTGACCCTGAAGCTGCTGAGCGAGTGTTGACAGCGCCAGTCTGACCATTCTGAGCTCCGGCAGGTTGATATGGTATCGGGATTCCTCGGGGGTCCAGAACCCGTGGGCCCTGTTGTTCCCTATGTGGGCTCCTCAGCCCATGAGAGAGGCATCAGTCGTGAGGACAACCATCGGCTTGGGGTGGACAAATGGGATCCCTTCCTGAAAATGACCCAGGATGATCACCACTGGAGAGCGTCCCACATCCTCTGGGACACAGTGATCAGCTGGTCGAAATGACCTTGGCGCTGAGTCCACTAGGTGGCCAGCTCCCATTGAAGGGGGCGCATATGCCACGTGGCCCATCGGACCATGGTGGTGCGGGCCGCCATGTACCCCAGAAGGCACAGAAAGTCCCAGGCAGGGCGCGAGTGCCCAACCAGAAATGACTGGGCAAAGGAGGAGAGAACCTCCACCCTGTCCTCTGGTAGCTGGACTCTTGCTCGACAGGAGTCGAGCTCTTCCCCGATGAAGTATATCACCTGTGAAGGTACGAGCTCTGTCTTGGTCTCGTTGATCAGGAGGCCATGCTGAGTGCAGTTTGCAGGGTCAGATCCCTGAACCTCTCCATCTCTTGCTGGGTGGAACCCGCTAAGAGCCAATCATCGAGGTAGGGGTAGACTCTGACCCCTCAACGCCTGAGGTGGGGTGCCACCACTGCAATGCATTTGGTGAAGACCCGTAGCGCCGATGACAGGCCTAAAGGCATGGCTCAAAACTCATATAGGGTTCCCTCTGCTCTGAAGCGGAGGAACCACTGGTGAGATGGATGGTCTGGGATGTGGAAAAATGCATCCTGGAGATCCAGTGAGCAGAACCACATGTTCTGCTCCAGGAATGGTATAATCTGGGACAGAGTTACCATCCTGAATGTGCGTGACCTATGAAACTGGTTCAGGTCATGCAGATCTAGAATGGGGTGCCAGTACCTGGAAAAGAACCCTGGGTTGACTGGGGGATCTGTCACTCGGGCCACTACCTACTTGAGGAATAGTTGGGCTGTGTTGTCTCTCAGTGCCAACCGAGTGTGAACTGATACCCTTTCCTCCCGTGGGGCGTGGGCTTGGCTGGGAGGGTGCTGCTCGAACTCTAGAGGCAGACCCTGGCCAACCACTTGTAGGACCCACCTGTCCGTGGTAACAGCGTATCAGGCAGAAAGAAAGTGTTGGAGCCAGCCCCCCCCATAGAAGGACCCAGAGCAGGCATGACAGGAATAGTGGTGGCAGCCCCTAACCCATCACTGGGCAGGCTTGGAGGAAAAGGGTCCAGACTGGAAGCCGCCTGAACCTTGACCTCCTCTGCGGGCCACTGGAGGCCCGGACTTCAGCTGAGGGCACCAAGCCTGTGCCTGCTGTTGCTGCCCAACCTGGAAGGAGGGCTGCTTGGCCGCAGGAGCAAGGTGCCGAAATGGCGGCTTCTTCTGCTGTTTCTTGGCACCAGGGGCATCTTTCTGAGCAGAAGTAGTTGAATCCAAGGTGGCATTGGACTGCTCGATTCACTGAAGGTGACCATCCACACCTGGGCTGAAGAGATCAGTGGACAGGAAAGGAACATACGAACATACGAAATTTGCCAGCAGATAAAGGCCTAGAGGTCTATCAAGTCTGCTCGAATGTGCAGCTAGCACCCCTTATTCTGCAGCTGCCCCTCCCTTCCACCCTTCCCCTTCATTAACCCTCCCCCTTGTCCTGTCCCATCCTCATTTGAAGCAGTCCACTGTTCTACTGCATACCACTTCTGCAGGTAACGATTCCACCCAGCCACCACCCTCTCTGTAAAAGTGTCTCCTTCATCTCCCTCCTGAACCTTCTCGCCTCCAGTCTCATATCATGGCCCTGGTGGCCCTCCCTCCCTTACTTTGAACAGCCCCTCTGTACCTGTCTTGTTTATTCCTTTCATGTATTTAAAGGTTTCAATCATGTCCCCTGCTCTCCTCTCCTCCAGTGAGTACATGTTCAACTCTTCAACCTCCTCTCATATGATAAGTCCCCAGACCCTTGATCATCTTTGTCGCCCTGCGCTGCACTCCTCCAGTAACTTAATGTCCCTCTTCAGATACGGACGCCAGAACTGCATGCAGTACTCCAGGTGTGGTCTAACTAATGACCTATAAAGTGGCAGAATCACCTCCTCCCTCCTCGAGGATATACCCCCTGCAATACAACCCAGCACTTTGTTGGCCTTTGCAGCTGCCTTCCTACACTGTGCCGAGTTGTTCATTGACCCTGTGATGAGCACACCCAGATCCTTCTCCTCCTCTGTCTGGGCTAGCTGCACTCCCTAGCTGGTAAGTCCTCCTGGGTTCTTCATCCCAAAATGCATCACCTTGCACTTTTTGGCACAGCTTGTGCTGCCAGGTGTCTGACCAGGTTTCAAGCTTTGCCAGATCGCCCTGCAACCCCTGCCATCCTCCTAGGGTCATCCACCACCGCCCAACCTTGGTATCATCAGCAAACAGACTGATCTTGCTCTTGATGTCCCATGATATGTCTGCAATGAATATCCCAAACAACACTGGTCCCAACACGAACTCTGTGGGACACCGCTCGTCACTGCCCTTGGGTGTGAGAGCTCCCACCCACCACCACCTCTGTTGCCTTCCTGCAGCCAGTTTCTACCCATCTCACCAGCATTGCACCTGCCCCTGTGCCTACTAACTCTTCCCAGCCTTCCATGTGGCACTGGAGTCGAATGCCTTACTGAAGTCCAGATACAGGACATCCACTGCATGTCCCCTGTCCAGTCTGCCTAGTTGCCCAGTCATAGAACCCAACCAGGTTGGTTTGGCAGGATCGGCCACGATGAAGCCATGCTGTCTGCTGTCCTGTAGTCCTTTGGCCTCTAAGAGGGCCACCAGCCTCCCTTCAGGATAGTCTCCATTAGCTTACCCACTTATGGATGTGAGGCTCACTGGTCTGTAGTTTCGGTTCATCCTTGGGCCACTCTTGTGGAGGGGCACCACATGAGCCATCCTCTCAGTCCTGAGGTACATACACTCAATGTAGTGAGGCATTAAATAGGTCTCGCTAAAGGTCCTGCAAGGACCTCTGCCAGCTCCTTCAGTACCTGGGGTGGATGCCATCTGGGCCTGGTGCCTTGTCCACCCTCAGTGCCTTCAAACCTCTCTCGAACTCTGCCCTCCATGATTTCCCCATCTGTCACCACTTCCCATCGCCTGCCATTTCTCCCATCTTGGGTGTCACCCCTCTTCTCTTTAGTAAATACTGAGCAGAAGTACTTCATTTAGTGCTTCCGCTTTATCGTACCCTGCTTCCACCCAACCCTCCTTCCTAATCCTTACTATGTGGTCCTTGCAGCTCCTTTTCTCCCTGATGTACTTAAAGAAGTCCTTCTCCCCTTCTTAATGCCTTGTGCCAGCCTGAGTTCCGAGATGCTTTGGCCCTTACTGCCCTTGTCACCTCCTTCGATTCTGTCAGGTACTCCTCTGTCCTCCCCCTCCCTGTTTTCTTGTATTTCCTAAAGGCAGCTTCTTTCTCTCTTACCTTTCCATGACCTCATTGCTCAACCAGCTCGGTTCTTAGCCCTAGCCTTCTTGCTCTGGGCTTTGCAGCAGGTTTTTGTTGCCTCACTATCCCCAACTTTATGAGCTCCCATCTCTGGTTAGTATCCATACTAGATTGAATTCTGGCCAGGTACCCTTTACCACTTCCCCATCCTCCCAAAGTCAGCCCTCCTGAAGTCCAGCACTCTTGTGCCAGATTCCACTCCTTCCTTGCCCATATCCAATGTGAGCCATACTGAGTGGTGGTCACCCCTGACAGCGGTTCCTCCACTGTAAGTTCTCTCACAAAGTCCCCATTTGCCAGCACAAGGTCAAGGGTATTCCCTAACCTGGTTGGTTCACTGACCATTTGCAGCAGGAAGCTGTCCTGAAGGCATCCAGCAGTACCTGCTCCTCTGTCTGGTTGTTGGGGTGCTCCAGTCCACTCCTGGCATGTTGAAGTCCCCACAATCACCACACTACCCTTCTCGCAGGTCCTCCTGATCTGTCCCGCTAGTTCCTGTCTAACTCCTCCATCTGAGATGGTGGCCTGTACACCACTCCCATTCTAAGACTCCTATTCTTGGAACTGGATTTGCACCCAAAGTGACTCTGTACTACCCTCCTCCCTCCTCCTTACACACTTCAGTCCTTCCTTCACATATAGTGCCACCCCTCCTTTCCCAGTCACCCTGTCCCTATGAAATAACCTGTACCCTGGTACAGACAGGTCCCAGTCATTATATTGGTGGCCTTAGTTTCTGTGATGGCTGCAATGTCCACCTCTCCTCTGCCATGAGAACCTGCAACTCTGCAGTTTTCCTCCCAAGGCCTAGCATTATGGGTAACCACCTTCCACCCTTTCCCCTCCCCATCCTGCCCTCCTTTCCTAGCATCACCAACAGTACTTGCCATTTGTCTTTTGTCACTGTTATGGGGGGTTTATAGGATTTCCCAGTCTGTGGTCTCTGCATATCTCTTCCCCAACTGCCACCCCCACCCAGCTTAAACTCCCAACTTCCTTATATATTCTTCCATCCTCTGCTTCAACACTTTCTTTCCTTCCTCACCAAGTGTAGTCTGTCCTTGGTATAGAGACTACTGTCCTCCCAGGTCCCTCCCACCCCCAACAGCCCATACCCTTTAGCACAACACCAGGTTCTTAGCCATCTGTTAAATTCTATTCTCAGCTTTTTGTTGTGCTTGCCTTTGCACCGAAGTATCTCGAAAAAAGTTACTGATCTTCCTGCCCCTCACATAATTGTGCTAGTTCCTCAAACCTCCTCTGGACTATGTCCACTGTCTTGTCAGCCAGGTCGTTTGTCCCAAGATGTATAATTAAATGAGGCTTGTCCCTACCCCTTCTAGCATATTTTAGAACAGACTGTTCCACCCTTTCCGCTGTCATTCCTGGCATGGCCTCCACCCAAATGCGACTATGCCTCTCCGCCTTGCTACCCCACCTAACTCCTCTTAGTATTGAGTCCCCCAGCACTAAGATTCCACCCTCTTACTCCCTGCTTGCTTCTTTCATCTTCCTCCTCATTTCCAGCTTCTTCTTCCTCCTGCACATTATTGCCTTTACTCCTGTTGCAGCCCCTCCCAGCAGAACTTCCCCCGCCTCCAGTTTGGTCCAGGCATTTATCAATTACCTCTAATTTCATAACTTCCTCCTCCACCTTCTTCCTCTCTAGCAGTGCAAAACTATTTTCGAAGATCCTTCACAAATGCCTGCTCCTCTCTGCATAGTAACCTGTTCTCTCCTTTCCACTCCATGACTTTGCCACTTCTTCGCCTCCTCACAAGTCCCTATTGCCTTCCTTCCATTTGACTTTTGTCTCCTGTCCTGGTTTCCTGCAATCATTCTCCTGGCCTGAGGCCCTTTGTCTCTGCTTCCCTTCTTCTGAGCCTCTCCTCACCATTGTTGGCTTAAATTGCCCTCCCTCATCTCCCCTTCTTCCTCCCTCCAGTATTGGGCTAAACCCACCCCCAATCTGCCTTGCCTGTCTTAGTTCCTCCTGCAGACCCTCAATCTCCTTTCTAAGTTTTTCTATGTGGTTGCACACTAAACATCCTCCCACTCTCCAGGCAATGTTTAGAAAGATTGGTGCACCGCAGTTGTTGCAGCCTACCACCCTCACCCATTGCTGTCATTGCCTCACCAGCACTTCCCACCCTTCCAGATGCAGGATACCAAACACCCCCAAGTCCTCTCTACCCTCTATCAGTGCAAAACATTCTTTATGTCCCTTACCTTTGTTGCAATAATGCTTAGATATGTTGAGCAACTGCTTTTTATATTCCTATCCACACTAAAATACTTTAAGTAGCCATTGCACAACCTTCTTCAACTCCTACTCCTCCTTTACCCAATGCACAACTATGTGAAGTAGTAATAATGAAAGTGCCTAGATTTGCATTTACTCCTTCCACTGAGAGAGCAGTCACCTCTTCACTTGCTGCAGTTCCTTTCCTGGATGTCTGCTTTGTTATGACAGGTGCAATCCTTTGCCTGTTTGAGGAAGTGATGTCAGAACCCTAGTACAAAGGGAATAATTGACCAGGGTGGGTGGGGTGAGGATTTGGGTGGGTGGGACCAGCCCAAGTCTTCCGAAACAATCAGGTAGCTGAGGCCTCTAGTAAGACAATTAGCACCCTTCCCCACTAAAACTTTTGCAGCTAGTGAAGCCAGCAACAATGAATCAATTCTACTCAAAGCCCCAACATAGGTTTGCTACCCAAAGAAACAGGACACCAATTCAAACAGCTTCACCAACAATACATCAAAATAGGTTTGGAATTATAAGATATAGGTCTCCAATTCAAAGAAACAGACCAGTTAAATTACACCAATTATGTTTAAAAGAAGAAATAGGCCTCTACAAATGCAGCCTGCCACACCGTAAACCAAACAAATGAGCCCCCTTTTAGCTACCAAAACAGGTTTCAAAATTCCAACAGCCCCAAACAATACTCTGCTAGCCCCTTAGTAGTAAGAAAGAAAATAAACATTCTACCAAGTAGAATCCATGAAAAACAATGTAAAACAAGAAGCTACTGTACTGTAGATCTGATCCTGTCCCCCTTCTAGTTCCTTCATCAGTGAACATCAGTGAGTTTGTGCTGGGTATCCACCATGAAGGTGGAAAGTCTCAGCCAGGTCCTGTGGTGCATGGCAACCGCGGCTGCCACCAAACAGGTGCATGAGTCCGCGAGGTCCAGGGCCATCTGAAATTGCTGCTTGGCAATGGCCTGGCCCTGATCCTGGATCTGCTTGACCATAGTCTGAAGATCTGTGAGGAGGTGCAGGAGAACCTCATCCAAGGAGCCCAGCAGGGCACGAGATAAGTGCACCATGATGATAGCCGAGCTTGCCTGATGGAGGCCTAGTGAGGAGGCGGCATAAACCTTCTTGGCAGAGTGGTCCAATTTTTTGGACTCCTTGTCTGGAGGTCTATCAGTATTGGCAGAACTGCCTGTGCATCTGAACACAGAAGCGGTCACCAATCCCTCCTCTGAGGGGTCTTCCGTGAATCCCGAGAGGGACCCAATGGGCACTGCGTACTTGCGGGCCATCTGGGCAGACAGCGCTGGGTAGGAGGCAGGGTGCTGCCAAAGCTCCAAAGCCAGACCAACAATGGCCTCGGCCACTGGGAAGGCTTCGTAGGGGTATCCCCTCTCTTAAGAATGTTTGTAAGTGCTAGCAGCACTCTCCCAGTGGATGAAGGACACGGGTCTGGCAGACATATGGTGGGTCTTCCACCCCCGTGACAGAGACTATTCCTTTTACTCCCCAGTTCATGGGTCACACAGCTGTCTCGACCTTTGGTTGACATCCCCACAGATAACCCAGGCATCCCTTGATTTCCACATAGCCCCCATGATGATATCTGACCATGCACCAGTACAGCTACATCTCTTTTGGGGCCCCCCACCCAGACCTCTGCCTCTTGGAGTCTGGACCCTCTCCTTCCCAAAGGCCCAGAGTTCATCAAGTGGGCTGCAAACGTGGCCTCCCTCTTTTTTTTAGGGAGAACCTGATGGGGGATACCACTCCCGGTAATACCTTGGAGGCTATCAAAGTCACCCTCCGGGATGGGATCATGGGACATGCAGCAGTAAAATGGCATGCCAGGGAGAAACATCTGGTAGCCCTAGAAAAGGAGCTTCAGATTGCAGAAGCCACTTTTAAAGCAGCCCTGTGGGCAACCATGAACTCTTCCCTAGGGTGGAAAATCCTGAGCGCCCGAATGGACATTAATGGCATCCTTACTCGGTACGCAGAGAGCTCCATTCTGTGACTGAAACATAAATGTTGGGAGGGAAGGGAGAAGGGAAGGAGGAAAGGTCATGGCATATCGACTTCGAAAGCAGCAGGCCGACAGGTTTATCTCGGGCCTGCTAGACCCTGGTGGGAACATGCATACTCAAGCCAAAGACATAAATGGTATAATGCAACAATTTTACAGTACTTTATAATCAACCTCTCGCATACCTAACCCTGTTGGTGTTAAGGAGTTTCTAGCCCAACTGGACATCCCAAGATTATCTAGTCAGTCGAGGACCTTAATGGATGCTCCCATATCAGAAACTGAAGTCTCGGAGGCCCTTCATGCTCTTAAAGCAGGAAGGCCCCTGGCAGTGATGGGTTCAGTATAGACCTGTGGAAATCACTGTCTGCTGAGATATCTTCCCACTAAGTAAAGTTTATGCTGAGGCCCTAGATAAAGGCCACTTCCCACCCACTCTTAATGAGGCAGTGATAACCATCCTCCCTAGAAAAGGGAAAGACCCTGCACAACCTGCCAGTTACAGGCCTGTATCCTTAATTGATGGAGACAGCAAAGTTTTTGCAAAAATTCTGGCTGCTCACCTTAGCCCTATGTTATCCCACCTGATACATCCCGCCCAGGTGGGTTTTGTCCCCTGTAAATACAGCGCAGACCATATTAAATCCCTGATTAACATCTCTGCAGTTGTCAACTCCCTCCCCACCCCTGCAGCTGCACTGGCTGTAGATTTTGAAAAACTTTCAACTCCTTAGAGTGGGACTATCTACAGGCAGTGCTGGCGCATATGGGGTTTGGCATGACATGCTTAAAATGGATCAGTGCTTTATATGCTGCCTCCACAGCAAGGGTACTGACTAATTCTATCCTATCAGACCCCTTTCCTCTGGGCAGGGGCACAAGGCAGGGATGCCCCCATCCCTGCTCCTTTTTGCATTGGTAGTAGAGCCCTTAGCAGCAGCTATTAGGCAGCACTCACAAATATTCAGTGTCCCCATTGGCCCAATCAGATATTCTGTGCTCATGTATGCAGATGACCTGCTGGTCTCTCTTTCTGATGTAACAGTATCTATCAGCCCATTACTGGACATACTAACCCACTTTGCCACGCTATCCAGTCTTAAAAATTAACCACAGCAAGACAGAGGTGATGCCCTTAAATCAACTTAGCACCGAAGGCATGGTTATGCCTTACGATTTGAGAAGGATGTCTCAAGGCATCACATACTGTACCTGGGCATAAGAATATCAGGTGATGAATCTCGGCTCTGGGACTTGAATCTTAAACCTCTACTAAGTGAGATATGTACTGAGCTGTCCAGGTGGAAGCTACTACATCTCACTATGGTGGGTAAAATAGCTGCCATTAAAATAGAATCTCACCAAAGTTACTGTATGTCATATCACACCTAGCCCTATACCTTCCCCCTCGTTGGTTCACAAAAATTGATGGTATCATTGGGGATTTTATTTGGGAAGGCAGCAAGCCCCGATTCAACTGGAAAAAAACTGAGGGCACAATGGAAGGCAGGAGGCTAGTGCCTCCCATGGTTTGAAGGGTACACCATGGCATACTGGGTCGCCCAAACTATCTGCTGATTCCACCCTTACTCCAAGTCCTCTCCACAATGGCTTCATGTGGAAGAGGCACAGGCAGGACTGCCTAGTTTATCACCACTTCTTTATGGCCTCCCCTTAATGACCCTTAAAACACACCCAACCATAGGTCCATCTGTCAGCTACTGGGCCAGAGCGCACAAGCTCCTTAAGACAAATCCAACTCCCTTCAGTTATAATCCCCTTTGGGACAACCATCTCATCCAGATTGACAGTAAGCCCATCTTTTGGTTTCACTGGAGTGAGCAGGGAATTACGCTCCCCCAGCATGTGCTAGACCCCTCCACTTTTCAGATGGTCACTTTCCTATCCTTGAAGGCCACATTTAAGTTACCGCAGGTGGACTTCTGGAGATAATTACAACTGAGAAGCGCTGCCCAGACATACCTGCTGAAACGCATCCACACTCACCTCCCTAGTAGCATACATGGATGGGCAGCCCTTCAGAGAGGGGTGGCCAGCCTCATATATTTTGATCTTGGAAATAAAATCCCTAACCAAACATCCGAGTCCGAATCTAAGTGGGAGCATGCCCTGCACATTGAGATTACAGACCAGCAGTGGCTGACTTGCTGGACAGTGGTACATAAGATATATCCTGACCCTAGGAGTCAGCTCATACAGAATAAGACTCTACATTCCTGATACAGGACCCTAGAGTGGCTGTACAAAGCAAAACTGTTATCCATGGATGTGTGCTGGGAGATGGTTAGCTGACAGAGGGGACCTTGTCCATATTCTATGGTCTTGCCCCCTAATATCCCCCTTCTGGTCACAGGTGTTTTTGCTGACAATGGATGTTCTGCACAAACCTAGCCTCCATACTGCAGTCTTTTGGCTTTTAGGGATGTCCCCCTCACAGGTGTGTACTGCCTCGCTGAGAAGAGGTGGCTGACTTCAATAGGGATACAGGCCAAAAGACTTATCCTGTCAAAATGGAGAACCACAGTTATACCCTCTGTCCTAGAACTGCTGAACTCCCAAACGGCCTTGGTCTCCATGGATAAGATTACCCAGTCACTAAGTGGTACTACAGACAAGTATTATAAGTATTGGAACCCTCATATGGTTTATAATGACCTCAGGAAAGGTGTTGGCTGAATTGCCATCCAACTCTCCCATTGTATACTCGTATGTTAACTCATGACCCTGACTGTAGCCTGGGAATAAGCTTCAGATAACCTTAATAAGGCAGTTTTATGTTTGCCAGTCTGTGTATGTGCATCACGCTATTGTTGCCAAGATGCTTTGTGGTTCCATGTTTCCTTTTTCAGAATTAAGGAATAGAGTAGCCTCGTTAGGAGACAGGAGGGGATATGACAGCCACTATGTTGAGCTGCCAGCAAATGTTGACCACAGATTACCCACATGCTTCCTGCAGCAGGTTTGATAATCACAACAGAGCTTCCTCTTTATTCCAGGCACTCAGACATTGGTGTATGTATATGTTATGATAGCTGTTACACAGCTTGTTGTAATAGACATAGTTCCAAGGTGTGAAAATGTATTAATGTCACATCACTTTTTTCCTCTGTTCTTCTGTAATGTTCATTAACTGAAAAAACAATAAAAATTATTTCCCAAAAAAAAGCTTGTCTTCCTCTTTCAACCTAGGTACCTGGGCATTTTGCTGTTGATTTTTCTCCCCATGATCAAAAAAATAGCCAGCCTCAATTAACAAAAAAAAATCATTAAAAGATTCCACCAGCACACAATCTGGTTGATTCTGACTCCCGGTTCAAAAAAGCCAATTTCAGTGAAGAGTTACATATAATGTCATAACCAGAACTCATGGCTTAGTCTTCCCTGTCAGCAACCTTATAGGACTTATTTCCCCAGACTTTAAGAAACTGTAAATGTAGTAACATTTGTAAAAAAGAAAAAAAAGGCACATGGTTGGGTGCAGTGCATACATTTCCAGAATGTAAAGATGCATGGTACTATACTTTACAGTGTGGCAGGGAGGTGGTTTTGGGATACAGCTCTGGATATAGCTATGGGATTTCAAGGTTCTGTGCAATTTTAGAATGTTGGGGTGGCATGTAGTTTCAGAAAGTGTCAGGAATATGCAATCTGAAAATGTGGTGGGGACATACAGTCTTAGAATGTGACAGGGACACTCATCTAGGTATTTGTCAGGGACTGACAAGTTCAGAATATACTGGGATGCACACACTTGGAATGTGATGGGACACACCATTTTATTCTGCACTTACTTGTCCCTGCCACACTGCAGAACTATATGCACCAACCACATTTCAAAATTGTGAATGCCCCACATTCTGATATTGTGCATCCCTGGCAGCTTATGACATTGTGAGTTCCTGCCATATGCCAAAAGTGTGCCTCACCACCAATTTCCAAAATTGCACATCACCACCACATTCCAAAGTTGTACATCAATGTTACATTCCAAAATTGTGTCATCACTGCATTCCAAAAATGTGTCATCATCACATTCTGAAATTGTGCATACTTGCCTCATTTCAAAATTGTACCTTCCTACCACATTCCAAAGTTGTGCTGCCCCTAAAATTATGCATCCCACCAAATTCCATAAATATGCATCACTGCCATATTCTGAAATGTTCATGTTACCACCACATTCTGAAACTGTGCATCCTCACCATATTCTGAGATTCTGGGTCGGATTTTCAAATGGTGGCACAGGGCTTGTGTCGTGTCTACGCCACAGGACTTAATTTCTGCCAGTGCGCTGGACCCTTTGCCACAGCTGCACCCAATTTTCCAATCTTGGGGTGTGCTGCAACAGTTTCCTCGATTTATGGCAGCTTACGCTAAATATCTGGCGCACGCTGTGTAACTTAACCTGTGAGGAGTGGTGCATGCTGGACCACAAAACTGTGGTCTAAGGACCTGTGCCAGGTGCAAGGGGTGGAAATTCCTGATTGTCACCCGGAGAATGCTGCAAGCCCCATGCACCATATATGCGGTGCACTGGGGGCTTGTGACATTCTTGAAGCACTGAAAATCTGGTCCCCTGTGTCCAAACTGCACTGTGAAATTGCATTTTGCCACCACCATCTGAAATCAAGTATCAACTATACATTCTGAAACTACATCGCTACAACATGTTAAAATGTAGCTGGCCCAGTTGGGTTGAGGTACTGGACACCTCACCTTGTACCACGCAGTGACCCGGGGTCAAGAGCAAGCTCGGGCTGCCAGGGATAAGCCGGGGGAGAGAGAATTGAGTGTCTGGAGGTCTGCTCTCCTCTCCTCTCCTCTCTTGGGGATTGTGGGTTGTGGCTTCCCTGCTACCAGCAGCTCCCAGGTGGAGACTGCGGGGAGCAACAGCAGGACCACCAGAGAAAGGGATGTAGGCAACAGCAGACATCCATGGGACTGGTGTGGGAGTGCACCCATTTTATGCGGGACATCATTGCATGTCTGTGCCTCCAGGGGGAACTCACACTCACGAACACAAACACCCCAACGGCAGCAGGATACTATGACGCATCACCAGCCCCATGTCCTCCATTAGATCCCACCCTCCCTGGGTCCCAATATCCTCTGGCCTTCACCCTACCTGCATGGAAATTGGATTCATGAAGTGCCAAGGTAAGTGGATGGTGGCCCTGCCCTGGGGGGCACAAACCAGGGGGTCTCCTGCAGGTTTGGGGTGATAAATCGGAGTTCCATGGGGGGGGGACCCAGGGCTTGGGGGGGCTCGGGCTGGGTTGGAGTTGGGGACTGGATGGGGACATCTGTGGAATGTACCTGAAGTTGGCGACCGGAGGGAAAAATAAGTGAAAAAAAAAACATGCTGAAACATTCCACAACTATATGTCACCAGCATTTCAAAAACTGAGTGTCTCTGCCACATTCTAAAAATATATGACACAACCACATTCCAAATTTCAATGTCTCTGCCACACTCCAAAATTGTGTGTCCAGCTACTTTCTACTTTTTCAAACTCTATTTATTGCACTGGTTCTCCAAGGCATCCCTTGGAGGTGCCCACACAATCCTACCCCTTCTCCTCCCCACTGTGACCATCCATACTGGTTTACCCTTTCTTTGCAGGACTTCCCAGCACTCCAGATCACCCCCCGGAGCAGGGCCTGCCCTCCCTTGGCAGCTCTATCTACAATTAGAGGGTCCATCCCTCTAGGAAGTCAGCCGAGGATCCATGGTGTGGCCTGGCCCAGCACTGGGGATGAGACGGAGATCCCTGGGGCCCTCGTTGTCTCCTCGTCAAGCCAGGAACTTTTGCTTGCTGGTGGCTATCCTGTGTGGAGCCTGGCCAGCAAGGCAACATAGTGCCATGGCTCCGACCTCAGGCATACGCCACACCGCTACTTTCGGCTACCCTCAGCTGCTGCCAGAGGTTGCTTCATGAGCAAGTGCATCCCCAAGCCCTCCCTGGGAAGAAAGAGTAGTCCTCCAGATGCTCGATCTCTTCCCTCCCCTGCCAACCCCCGGCAGCCCAGGTTCGCTTCCAAACTCAGGTCGCCGGCATGGCGCGAGGTGTGGCATCCAGCGCCTCAACCCTCAGCACCACCGGGCCAGCTGTCCAGCTACTTTCTGAGATTGTATCATTGCTGCATTCTGAAATTGCAACCTGGTGGCATTCCAAAAATCGCACACAACCTTGGTATTCTAAAACCATGCTTGCCACTGCATTCCAATCACCCCTCACATTTGATATACATACAGATCTCCCTAACTTTGGGACCCCTGATATTTCTTTGCATGAAATGCTAGATGCAGTTGGGATGGAGAATGAGGTTACTGGAGAGAATTCCAGACCTCAAGTTAGGTTCAAGGAGATCACAGTTACAGAAGCTGAAAAGGAGCTGAACAGTTTGAAGGGTAATAACACGCGGGGAGGGGGATAGATGGAGTGGAGGCAAGATTCCTGAAGATCGGAGCAGACATTGTGGCCTCTGTTATAACTTACTTATTAAATTGGAGACTGTGCACTTCCATTTTTCCTGAGGCTTGGAAAATCTGAAAAATATGTCCTATCTTTAAGGGAGGAGATGCTTCGCTACCCACAAATTAGAGATCCATCACCCTACTTCCAGTATTGTCAAAGATTATAGAAAGGTTTGTACATAAACAATTCTACCAATACTTGGAGCATTATGATTTGTTGACAGATCATCAGCATGGTTTTCGGGAAGGGAATTCCACAAATATGGTCCCAGAAGATTTTAATAACCTTGTAGCAACATCTGTGGACACAGGGCTGAGCACTGGGGCCATGCTCGTGGACCACAGTTAAAGCATTTGAACTGGTGGATCACCAGATCTTATTGCATAGACTACACATGATAGGTGTTCACATTGAACCCTTACAAGGGTTTAAGTCTTATTTATCAAGTAGAAAGCAGTGTGTGGCTCAGCGACTTACAGAATCACCCCAGAGAGTAGTGAAAAGAGGAGTCCTGCAGGGCTCCATCTTGGGCCCTCTGCTTTTTAATGTTTATGTTAATGACTTGCCCAGCATATTGGACAACAGTGAGGTCTGTCTGTATGCAGATGACACCATTTTAGTGGCATCCGTGGACAGCCGCACCTCAATGGAACAAAAGCTCCAAGCTGATTTATTGTCACTGGAATCATAGTTCACTGACTCAGGTCTCTTCAACAGGGGAAAAATGCAGTGTATTTATTTTTCTTCTGGAGTAAAAGATCCTTTGGATTGGAATTTGGATATTAAATTTAGAAATGGGCTTAAAGTGTTAAATGTAATGTGCTGTAAATCTTCGGGGGTTCTTGTAGACAGTATACGTTGAACATAACTCATTGGTTAAGAAGACAAATCAGAAGCATGGGGCATTAAGAAGAGTAGCTACCTGTCTTACAAAGGATGCCAGATTAAAAATTATTCAACAGTTATTAATTGTAGTCCTGGAGAATGGTGGATTATTATACAGAAATTCAACAAAACAGCTTTAAAGAAAATAGACCAACATATTGGCTAGATTCGTAAATTTGGTGCCCACCATTGCATGGTCTACTTAGCCTTAAACTGGTTGAGGCCAGAGGAAAAAAAAGACAATTTAATTGGCTATCCTGGTGTCACCAGATACTAAAATCTAAAATTATTCACCCTTTATGTCATTTGGTGACAACTGAGTTACTTAGAGACAAAAAGTACAAACTGAGGTTGAATTCCTCAAATCTACCTTACTCACAGGTCCATAATAAATGTGGTGATGTTACTTTACAAATGAGTATGGCCAAGGCTTGGAATTTGGTGCATACAGAATTGAAGGCAAAAAATTCCTTACATGAATGTCAGACTGCATTATGGAAATCTTTGTATGCTTCTTGAAAATGCCACACCTGAGAATAACAGAATATCTTAACATTCTGTGTCCAGTTTTTACGTAAATGTTTGTATTGCTTTTGGATTGTACAGGGCATCTTGCTGAAAACAGGGATTTTTCCGTAACATTTGTTCCTGTATAAAAATAAAATTTTATCAATCAATTTGTAAGTACCTTACATCCGCACATTCCAGAAATGCATTCGCTGTACCCACCCAGTGTCAGCATTCGTTTTTTTAAGTGTTTCTTACAACTATAGTTTCATGTAGCGTGGGGAAATACGTCCTTTAAGGTTGCTTATAAGGAGGACTAAGCTCTGAATTCTGGTTATGTGTCATCGGTAGCGATTCACTGAAACTGATTTTTTTAAAACAGGCAGTCAACTTCAGGTTACAAAATAGTTTATAACTTTTATACAAAGTGATATAGTTATCTCATTTTTGGCACAAAGCTGACTGGGAATAGGTGATCCTAATTCTGAATTTATTGTTGTTAGAAATGTTGACTGGACTTCGTGTTTAAGATTGGTAAATGCACTCAAATTTTCAATTTAACTCATTTGAATTTTATGTTCTTTGTTCATTCCTTAAATAAAACATATACATGATAAGTCCTATTTGTAAAAAAAAAATAGCTTATAGGAGTTATACATGTAATTAAATAATGTACTCAAACCTGTATCTCATAATATTTAGTAAAGTGCATAAGTGTCTCTCTGGCCCACTGCTTCAGCTCTGTTAATCTGTACCGAACTCCTTCCTGTTGCACATTTTTTGTGTGTGTATGTATCAGTCTTAAAGGGGTACACATTGCTTTGCAGTTTCCTTTAAATCGGTATTCACTGGCCTTGTTTTTCTTGGATGAGGATCAACATTGACGCCATCTTCGTCACAGGTACAAAAACCTGCTTTGGCAGCAGTGGGCTATTGCTGGGCAGGGCAGGTCTCTGCTTCCGGGACCCTCTATGTCATGGGAGGCTTTCAACCAACTGGTGGGTCTGGAGATTGTGGTGCCACATCTACTCCACTTGTGTTGGAGCCCCCTCCTCCAAAGTTGAGTGAGTGTGGCCCCCCCACTAAGAAGTCCTGACTGAATCTGGTATGCCTGGTGGATTGTCAATCGAGGTCACCCAGGACTGTAGGGTGGTCTGCATTCCCAAGAAACAGACCCAGTCAGTCTTCGAGGACCCAGCAAAATCTGTTGAGGAGGCCTAATTGATGTCAAGTTGAACAGATCCAATCAACTCTGACTGATCAGATAATCTCTCTGTCAAGGTCTACTTCAGAGTTTGGCGAAGCCTTGGAGGCAGTGATAAAGAGGGCTAAATACCTCTTCTGTGACATCTTGGACAAGGATGATTCCCTGAGGGTGCCCATCCCATGGCAGAGGTTATCATGGGGCTGGCTTTGCAGATGTGACAGCACTCCACATCTTGCCAGGTGCCTCTTACCAGTGTGTCAGAAAGGTAAACCATGACCCTAATGGTGCACCTGACAGCTGTCTCTTCATATTAAGCATGGGCTGCGCATGCCATCAGTGGAGCAGGAAAAAGTGGTTAGGCACTTTTTTGAAGGCCTGGACCACCTGTCCCCTCCAGTGAATGAACTGCCTCCTCCTTGGGACCTGCAGTTGATATGGGCTGTGTTTATGGGCAAGTCATTAGAGCCAATGCACAGGTGTGAGATGTCACATTGTTCATGGAAGACTGCCTTCTTGGTGGCCATTATGTCAGTCAGAAAAGTGAGTGAGATCCAGGCAGTCTGAGTGGTGTCTTCCTATCTGGTCATCCACAAGGACAAGGTCATCCTTCGCCTCCAAATGGAATGTCTCCGGAAAGTTGTTTTGGAGTTCCAGCTTAACCAAGTGATTTACCTTGCAGTTTATTTTAACAACAGTACCTTGGATGCCGATCGTAGGCTTCACACCCTGGACCTTCCAAGGATGCTCTCCTATTAAAAGGAGCACATGGTGGGAATGCTTGGCTCAGCAGCTGTTTGTCACTTATACTGAAATTGTGTGTGGCAGATTGGCTGTGAAGCAGATGATTGCCAGGTAGATTACATCCTGCATTGACCTCTGCTACAGTTTGACTGGTGAGGAGTCACCCAAGGAGCTTAGGGCTCATTCAACCAGACATACTGATGCCTCTGTGTCTGCTTCCAGAGACATCTGCATTGAGGAGATATGCAGGGCTGCATCCTGGGCTAAAGTAAACACATTCATCTCCCACTACAGCATCAACATACTGAGTCATCTTGATGCTGGTTTTGGAGCCTCAATGCTCCAGTCTCTGTTTGCCAAACAAGGGTGCGTGTCTTGCCCCCTCCACCCAGAGGATGGCTAGGAGTCTACCAGAGTGTGAATAGTGGACTGAATCCATATTATTAGAAATCCAATCAAAGTAGACAGTGAGCTTCAGGATACAGGCTTGTGTGAAGCCATCACAGCAGACTGTACCAACTGAACTCAGAAACAAAAAAATAAAAGAGAGCTGTTCAGCTTTATGCAAAGACTAAATGTATACTCCACTGCTAGGAGACATTAAAAAACTACTTTAGTTTAAAAGATATATAGCACCCCCCCAAAAAACAGTCTGTCAACATTTCATGCTGCTGTATTGCTTTTTCAAGACCTCTTGAAGGGTCTTGAAAAAGTGCTAGAGCAGTGTGAAATGTTACATACTAACATACTAAAATGCCAGCAGAATAGGCCTAACGGTCTTTCGTGTCTGCTCGTTTGGTCAGCCTCCACCCTGGGTGCTGACCTTGCTGTCCCCCTCGCCTTCTCTGGCTTCTCCCTTCCCAGTTCCGGATATTCTTGCTGCATTGGATTTTGCTTCCAGAACCCTTCCCCTGTACCTGTCCCACCCCCTCTTGAACCCCTCCACTGTCTCTGCCTCCACCAGCCCCTAGGTAGTGCATTCCATGGCTCCACCACCCTCTCAGTGAAGTGCACCTCCTCCTTTCTCCCTGAATCTTCCCTCCAGCTTCCCGCCCATGCCTCTAGTGGCCCTTCCTCCTTCCTTGAAGCACCCTGACTGTACCTCCCCATTTACCCTCTTCATGTACCTGAAGACCTCTATCATGTCCCCCGGTCCCTTCTCTCTTCCAATGTGTACATATTTAGCTTCTGAGCCTCCTCATAGGTCCTGTCCCCAAGCCCCAAATCATTTTGCTGCCCTCCTCTGGACCCTCTCCAGGAGGTTAATGTCCTCTTAAGTGTGGCCTCCAAACTGCACGAGTACTCCAGGTGCAGCCTCACCAAGCAGTTATACAGAGGGGAGTATCACTTCCTTCTGGAGGTTATCCCCAGCGATGCATCCCAGCATCCTGTTGGCCTTGGCTGCTGCCCTCTACAAGTCTCAGAGTTGTTCATCTTGACATCCACCACCACCCCCAGGTCCCTCTCAGCCATTGGAGACGTGTAGTATTTCCTCCAGGGTGTACACTGCCTGGGTTTCTGGCCCCAAGTGGAGTACCTTGCATTTCTGCATTGAACCCTCAGCTTCCACTTCTAGACCATCTTCCAGAGACTCCAGGTCCCCTGCAGGGCCACTCCTCCTCTCCCCATCCACCACCGCCCCCCAGTTTCAAGGCCATCTGCAAAGAGACTCATCTCACCCTGATTCCTGTCCTTAGTGTCAGATAGGTAGGTTGAACAGAAGGGGCCCAAGGACTGATCCCTGTGGGACCCCACTAATGACCCTCCTTAGGGATGAGACTATCCCACTAACTACTACCCTCTGGGTCCTGTCCTGAGCCAATTGCTCATCCATCTGATCATCTGTTTCCACCCCATTTCTCCTAGCTTATCCAACAGGCCCACGTGAGGAACAGAGTCAAATGCCTTGCTGAAGTCTAGAAAGAGGACATCCACTGGTCTACCCAGGTCCAAGGCACTTGTCACCCAGTCATAGAACTCCACCAGGTTTGTCTGACACGATTTCAGGATGAATCCATGCTGTGTATCGCCCAGGCACCCTGACTTATCCAGGTCCACCCCTAGCCTCTCCTTGACAATGCCCTCCATTACCTTGCCCACCATCGGTGTCAGGCTGACAGGCCTGTAGTTCCCTGCCACCTCCCTTGATCCCCCCTTGTGGATAGGCACTACATGCGCCACCTTCCAGTCTTGGGGCACCCACCCTGTCCTCAGAGAGATGGTGAAAAGCTCTGCCAGGGGTTTCGCCAGGACATCTGCAAGTTCCTTCAGCACTCTAGGATGTAATTTATCTGGCCCCGGTGCTTTCTCCGTCTTAATGGAGCTGAGGGCTTCGCTCACTCTCTCTGCTGTGATTTCCACTTCTGGTACCTCTTCTCCCTGCTTAGCCCTCCCCCCACCTGCCAGTGATGCCTCCCCCTCTTCCCAGACCTGCCGATCAGTAAGGGTCCCTCCTCATTATCTCTGTCTCCTCCCATGTATGATGCAGCATCCCCATTTTCCTGGTGAAAACTGAGGTGAAGTACTCATTTAGTACCTCAGCCTGGTCCCCGGGTCTTGTGCCCATCTCTCCCTGATTTAATCCTGCTAATCCTTGCTTTCACCCTTCGTCTTTCCCCAATGTATCTAAAGAACCTTTTCCCTCTCCTAATTCCCTGGCCAGGTTCTGCTCCTTCCTTGCCTTAGCCGCTCACCACTCTAGTGGCCCTTCTAGCCATCAGCTCATACTCCCCCGATCCCTTTCACCCTTGAGCACTTGAATTCTTTATAGGCTGCTTTCTTTCCCGCACCACCTCCTGGATCTCCTGGTCCACCAACAGGGTTTTTGGGCCCTACCGATTGCCTTTACTTCTTGCACAGGTGCTGGTGCATCCTGCACCCTCTCCTGATGATTTCCCACCTACTATCACGGCCCATGTCTGACCCAATTCCATCCAAATGCTCCTTAAGGATCCTTCCCATTTCCTTAAACTGCCTCCCCTGAAGTCAGTTACTTCCGCCTTTGTGCAGCCTTCTACCCCTCCTAGGTCCAGGCAGAACAGACCGTGGCATGGTCACTCCCCCATGGGTCCCTACCTCCAGGCTCCCCAATCTGGTCACTGTCTGCCAGGACCACATCCAGTACCCGTGCTCTCCTTGGTCGGTTCCCTCACCTGCTGAGTTAGGAACACGCCTTGAAAGACATCCAACAACTCCTGTTCCCTGGTCACAGAGGATGTCATAGTCTCCCAGTCTGTTCTGGCATGTTTAAGTCCCCACCACCACTCGCTCCTCTGCCCAGTCTGCAGTGTCTCCTAACATCTGCCACCAGACTGTCCTCCAGCTCCTCCGCCAGGGCAGGGGTCTTACACCACTCTATTTTACTCTTGTCTCTTGTTACAGGCAGACCCAAATCGCCTCCATGGTTCCCTCCGCCTCTACTCCCCTATGCCAATGCAGTTTTTGACTATCATTGCTACCCTCCTCCCCTCCCTCCCCTGTCCTTCCTGAACATATGTAAACCTCCAGGTTCAGGTCCCAGTCATGTCTTGTAGTGGCCCAAGTCTCAGTGACCCTGCCACATCCACTGCTCCCTCAGTTAACATCGTCTGAGCTCAGGCATTTTATTGCCCATGCTCCTGGCATTTAGCAGGACCACCTTCCACCCTTTCCTATAGTTCCATTTCCTGCTCGTGTTCCCATGGGGATTCTGTTTTCTCCTGGTCTGCACTTGCCAGTTGGCCTTTCCTGCAATCCTCCTGGTCCCCAGGGGTGGAGACAGAGTCCCTCCTTTATCGGCACCCCTGACAGCCTTTTCTCCCATCCCACCCCTTCACAAGTTTAAACCCCACTTTTCACCAATGAACTCCTCTATTTTCAACTCAGGATTCCTCCTCCAAATTAAGATGGAGCCTATCTCAGCATACAGCTCCTTATCCTCCCAGGTCTCCCCAAATCCCCCATCAACCCACATACCCTCTGGCCTCACACCACTCCCTGAGCCACTGGTTTATCTCCCTAATTTTCCTTTTGTGTCCCCACTAGCCCTTGGCACTGGCAAGATTTCTGAGAAGGAAACTGTGCATCCTATGTCATGACAGACCCTGGCTAGCTCCTGAATTGCCTGTATCTCTAGCTCGCTATTTCCCTCAATGTCATTTGTACCCAGGTGGACCAGTATGTCTGGGGAACCCCCAGATCCTTTCCAGCTGATATACCTCGTGCTTAGCCCCAGTGCACCGTTAGTCCAGGGAAGCATCTTGTTCTAACTGGCCAGGCTTCTCCCTCCTATCCCATTTGATACCCCTGATCATAGAATCCCCCAGCAGGAGCACTCTGACCACTCCTTTCCTCCATTCCCCTGCCATGTCCTCATCCTTTCTACCAGCCCCTCCACCCAGCTGGCTCCTTGTTCCTCCCCTCATCTGGGTGTCACATGCCACCCCTCCTTATTTACCATGGCCACCCCTCTCCTCCAATCCTATGCCTCCTCCTCCCGAGTATCCTTCTGTACCTTGCTTATTCCCTCACTGCTCACAACTGGTCCTTCTCCCCATCTGCTAAAGTAGCCTGGCTCATCCTCCTTCCCTCCTGTCTCCATTTAGTTCCTCCTTGCTCGTCATGCTCCCTGGCCTAAACCTTCAGCTCCCTTACTGAATCCTCCTTGTACTTCTGGTCCTTCTTACCTTCTCCCAACTGGTCCTTCTCCTGCGCTTTCCTCCCTCACCCCTGCCCCTCCTGCTCTGATTCACTGCCTCCATTCTCCTGCATTCTAGGTCCCCTGTTCTTCCTGCTATCTGGCCCCTGCCTCCTGCCTCCTACTCCTTTCCGCCTCTAACCACCTCTGTCGTGGCTACATCACCCCTCATCCTTGAGCAGAAGAAGAGAATTGAAGCGTTACTGAGTGTAAGGTCTGATCCACCTCCTCGCTTGGCTTCCTTCTGTCCAGCACTGGCCATCTGCCTACTTCCTGAGAATGTTGTCCTCTGTCCCCCTTTGTGAGGGTCCCCAGTTACCTGCCTGCTTCCTTGGTAGTGTCCTTGACCCTCTGCCAGGGTCCCCTGTGACCCCTGAGTATTCTTCTGCACTCCTTTCCCTATACCCCCACCCCCAGTGCTTGGTGCAACCCTGTGGGAGATTTCCAGCCCTTCCCCAACCATACCATCCCCCCTTCCCGCAGCTTTCCTCATCCCCGCAACCTCCTCCCTTGTTGTGCTAGCTGGTAGCACACTGGGCAACCACCAAACTTCCAAGCCCAGTCCAGTATCATGGCTGCTCCACACCCTGTGCACCCCACCACCCTCCCAAAGATGCCAGCCCTAATGATGTGTGGTTCCATCCCCTTCCAAATAGGTTTCCTTGGGTGAGCCACCAGGTTCCCCCCTAGTCCAAGATACCCCTACTGTCTAATCAGGTCACCCACTAATCTTAGAGACAGTCCCACTGTACACCAGTAACTCTGTTACTAGGTGCAGTACAACACATTAAACTTAAGAGAAATGAACAACTCCCTAAGCTCCTCTCTCCCAGCCTTTAAATCCAACCCCTAGTGGCTAGAACTACATGAGCTGCACCAGCAGCCTTTTCCTCCAATTGCAGGGCAGGTGTTCCCCTATAAATTTTCAGACTTCTGGGGAGGGAGGGTCTTGGGCAGACACCTGACAAGAGAGAGTGTAACAGCCCTGTGTCTCCCCTCCAAGCCCTGCAGCTAAAGAACCAGGCCCAAGCAAATCCCACCAAATAGGTTTAAATCAGAAGAAATAGGCCTCTACCAGCGCAGCCTGTTACACAGTGAAACATCCACAAAAAGAGCCCCACTTACAGCCACCAAATCAGTTTACAAACATCCAGCATCCCTCAAAACAATACCCTGCTAGTCCCTTAGAAGTAAGAAAGAAAAGAACTAACCTACCAAGTAAAATCCACAAGAACCCTGTGAAAACAACAGCAGCAGCTACTGTCCTGGAACACAACTGATCCTGTCCCCTTCCAGTTCTTGTTGATGGCCTGTTTTTGTTTGGGGGGGTGCTATATATCTTTCAAACTAAGTAAAGTACTTTTTAATGTCTCCTAGCAGTGGAGTATACATTTAGTCTTTATGTGAAGCTGAACATTATTAGAAAAGTGGGTAACTCACCTGTAACCATAGTTTTTTAGTAGTGTTCAGCTCACATCCAGGTCCACCTCAAAAATGAGCTTGCTCAATGGTGATCGCCTGGTTAAATAAAGACTTTGATTGATTGATTGACATCCGCACTACTCAGTTGAACTCCCTTGGCACAAGACATGTAGATCCCTGCTTCCAGCATATAAGATCTGACATCGAGGGGGCAGAGCCTGAGGATGTACACTATAGATGGTGGGAATAGCTTATCTTGAAGACATCTGGTGACTCAGCTGTTTCCGGCTAACTGCCAAAGTATGGATGTGAACTGAATGTGTACTTTAGCTCTGTCTTCACTAGGGAAAGGACGGATCTATCCCACAGGGGAAAATTTGGGGTAGACTGGGGGGTGAAAGTGATGGGGTGATTGGGGAGGACATGGTCTTAGGGCTCTTTGTGGGGACAAGGCACCTGTCCTGAATGGAATGCACCTGAGGGAACTCGAGGAAGTACTGGCTGCCCCCGGGCGGACCTGTTTAACACCTGTTTAACACCTCGCTGGAGAAGGGGTGCATGCCACAGGACTGGAGGATGGCACATGTGGTGCCACACATACACAAGTACAAATGAAAAAGAAAACATACATTATCTTAAAACATACAGCTGCTACCACATACAACAACTTACACAATTAACTAACAGTAACATATTCAGCATAATACACTGTGCGAAAATCAATTACAATTGTGGTGCACGTGTCTTTTTAAAGCCTTTTTAAAGATGACAATTAATTTTATAGATTTCAAGTCATTAGGCAGTAAATTCCAGTACCGGGCCAAATTCAGCTACAAAGTGGCCTCTCCCAACCTGTTAAATATTCTGGCCATTGGACTATTCATACTGTTTTGTCTTAAGTTGCATATGATGACATTTTGTGGCTTTAAAGTCACCAGTTTACCTAGGGAGTGATTTTTGGGTGAATGAACTAGTTTATGACACCACGTCAACCAGAGGAACTGCCTTTTCTGATCAGGCTGCAACCAGTTCAGCATCTTGTAGGTCTTACAGTGATGGACTCCATATTTACCTTTGGAAACAAACTTTGATAATCTATGCTGATAAGTCTTTTTTAATGCACCCAATGGGGAGTTCATATATTGTGCAATCCATACTCTAATGTTGGTATTAATTACTGGCCAACCAAGTTTCCCCTAACCTCAGTGGTCAAACTGCAGAAACCCTTCGTAATGCACCCAATATTTGGTTTACTTTCTTAACCTGGGTATTTATATGTTCAGAATAAGTAAGTCTGTTATCGACTTGGACCCCTAAATATTTATACAGTATGTCTTAACGTCAGCTATACTAGTCCCATCCATTACTTGAATTTCTAACCCTGATACTTACTTAGCCTGAGGGCCTAGGGTAATTAACATACTCTGTGTTTTTTTTTTTTTGCATTCAGCAATAAATATGAATCCTTAAACCATTTTTCCATGGAGGCCATGTCTTCCTGTAGAATGTTTTCTAAGGAGGCATGGTTCTCCGCTGATGCCACTATGACTGTGCTATCAGCGTATAATTGAACACTACTGGTTGCAGTGTTCTCAGTCAAATTATTGACATAAACATTAAACATTAGGGGGCCCAGTATTGAGCCCTGGGGTACTCCTCTCTTAACCTCCCCAAGGTCAGACACTGATGTTTTGACTAGGTTATTGAAGTCAGTTAAGGCAGTGCCTATGGACCTAACCACCCTAAATCCATGTTGGGAATCACACAACAGTTCATGTTGCTCTAGGTATTGGTAAAGTTTGTTATGGATTTATTTAGTTTGACACTTTAGCACTATCCCTGCCCCCTTTAAATATGGATACTGTTTTCCCCACTTTCCAGCAATCTGGAAAAGATGAACTACATAGACTCCAGTTAAATAAGTAAGTTATAAATGGGGCTAGAATATCTGCCCCTAGTTTTAGAAATCGTGTTTCCAGGTCATCTAATCCCCCTGCCTCATAAGGTTTTAGTTTTTGTAGCTCCTTTTCAACAACCCTAATCGATATTTTTTTAAATTTAAATCCTGGTCCCAGTGATTCTTTGCCTGAGCCCAGTTTATCTTGCTGTGCTTCTTTTATTAGCTGTAATATATTTATTTTAGATGTCTTAATGGTGGTACCCTGCAGTTGCAAGTCAGGCAGATCATTAGAATAGTTGTTCAAAATACCTGCCACTTCAGATTGGACTTTGATCAGTTTATTGTTGTCCATTAAAATAATTTGGGTTTTTGATTTTACTGGGTTTTGTAAGTCCCTAATGCTATTCCAAAACTGTTTGGAGTATGTCGCTTGGTTTATTTTGTTCAAAAAATAATTTTCTTTACTTGTTTTATCGCTTTTGTACATTTAGTCCTCCAACTTTTAAATGTATCCAAATCTCCTTTCTCCTTAGTTTGTCTAGCCTTTTTTCATAAACAATCTGTAATTCTCATCAGGGTCCTAAGTTTATCTGTTAACCATGGCACATTTCTATTGTTTATTCTTTTCTGCCTCTTTGGTGCATGTAAATCAATTACTGCTTTTAACATTTCATTGAATTCCCAGATGGTTAGATTTAAATCTGGAACTAATAATAGTGGATCCCATCTAATGTTTGATAGGCTTTTCCTGTAAGCTTCCATGTTGAATCTTTTTAAATCCCTTACCCAGTATGTTACTGTGTCATGTTTGATGGGTTTGTAGATATTTATTACATGCTTTACTGGGTTGTGGTCACCCAGGTCCAAGGGCATACTCTTCCATTTTCCAATAACAATGACTTGTGAGACAAAAACTAAGTCAAGAATTGAACCCAGTTGTATGTTTTTTGTACATCTGGTGGGACTTTGTATTATTTGTCTCAGACCCAAGACTTCTAAAGACTTCTAAGCTAATGTTAAGTTTCTTACCTCTGTCCTGCAGCCAATCTGCATTAATGTCTCCAGGTTAGTATTACTGAGCCATCTTTAATTTTGTCCACTAGTTTATTTGCCAAGGTGTCATAGTATCTTTAGTTTGTGGTGGTGCATAAATCACTCCCACCTTCAATTTAATTGTTCTTAGTTCCACTAACAAACAGTCCATTCCTTCTGTACTTTCAGACCATATTGTTTTAGCAATACCCCGGTTGTTTTACACCATCACCCCCTTCCCTACTAGCTCTATCAGTTCTGGATACTCCATAACCATTTATCTATATTTCAGAATCGTTGATGTCTTTAGTTAACCATGATTCTGATATGCCAGAACATCCAGTTTTTCTGTTGCTGCCCACAATCTGGGCTCATCAACCTTATGTACTATACTACATACGTTTTCGTGAATTATTGTCAGGCCATATTTTTGCCTGAGACCTGGATTAGTTTCAGTGTCTCCACTTTGAACAATTAGAAACATCAGAAATAAATGACTGTTTTTTAGCCCACTCCTCACAAAGGCTGATTTAACTGGTCTATACCAGTGTACTAATTGCCTCCACTCATTAGTGAATGCGTTTCTCTGTTTAACATAATCCCCATCTTTGGTCTTAATTGACCTACAAACAGAATAATAGTTTATATCTAGTCCTGCACCACTTACATTTATCACCGTACTCATAGTAGTCCCTAAATACCCAAACAGGAACATTCCCCATGTTAGAACATTAAAATTCATGTTGACCTTACTTTTGGTCAAAATAAGGAGAAACAAACCCCTTCCTGTATAACTAACATTTTAAAAAAGTATTCTCAGGAGCCTAACAAAACCAGGGGCCACCCTATACCAATTTGCTGTATCAGCTTAATTCACCAGCAAACCCTTGGCCAATAGAAACTTGCTCTGTAGAAGAATGTTGGATAAAAATAAAAACAGTAATTCAAAATTTAGAAGCAAAATTAATTCCAAGAAAACTATACACAAATGCAAGGGACATAATACCACCATGGTTAACAAATAACATTTGCAGATGTATTTAAAGAAAGGAAAAAGCTTACACAAAATACAAAAGAGAAAACCTAATGAGCACAATAAAAAAAAGTATAAGAGTCTGGTTAAACTCACAAAAAACACAATTTGTAAAGAGAAAAGTAGACTAGAATTCAAACTGTCTGTAAGAAAGAATCCTAAAGCCCTGTATGCTTATATTAATAACAAATACAAAATCAAAATCCAAAATTGGTCTAATTGTGGAAAATAATAAAGAAATAACTAATCCTACAGACATAGCAAATTCTCTAAATATTTTCTTTGGTTCTGTTTTTTCTGTTCCCAACCAACAATCACACCCAGAAATTAAACATCAAGAAGGATATAATCCAATATTAGAAAAAGAAGTATTCAAAGGCTTAACAGGAGTTAATGAAAAATCATCTCCAGGATCAGATTATATAAATGCAAAATTTGTTAAGGAAACTGCTGAAGAACTAACCATCCCAGTAACCATTCTTTTTAATAAATCACTGCTTCTTGGGGTGATTCCATCTGAATGGAAAAATGTGATTGTGGTCCCAGTACATAAAAAAGGGCAATAATGGGAATACAGATGACTATAGACCAATCAGTCACACCTCTATTATATGCAAATGCATGGAGAAAATACTCAGGAGTAGAACAGAGACTGAAATATTGGCTAAAAACTTGTGCGACCCAAATCAATATGGATTTCACACAGGCAAGTCGTGTACCAGTAATCTGATTTCGTTTTATGACCCAGTCAGTGAAAATATTGATAAAGGTATACCGGTAGATGTCCTATTGTTTGAGTTAAAAAAGCATTTGATAAGGTTCCTCATATTCAGTTTCTATCAAAATTAACAAAGTGTTGGTTAACATATACATAATAAAATGGATATCAGAATGGTTAAATAATAGGACACAAAAAGTCAGAGTCTCTAACCAATTCTCTAACGAGATCTGTGTGACCAGTGGTGTTCCCCAAGGCTCAGTACTGGGTCTAACTTTATTCGGTATTTTTATTAACAACATACATTCAGGTATTCAGTGCCATCTGTCCAAATTTGCAGATGACACTAAGCTAAGTTATGAAGTTGATGCACAAAATTTATCAAATTTGTTGGATTTGTGTAGATTAGAGGATTGGCAATAGCCAACAAAATGGAATTTAACGCTGACAAGTTTTAGTTAGTTTATTATTACAGGAATTACTCCATTGAGCAAACTTATTCACAAGGACGTGCTGGAGATTTCAAACAATACAATGACGTACGTGATCTTATACAAAACAGATTTGGATAGCACAAGTAAACAGCAATGGCAATGATAAGGTACAACTTGGATTTTTGCAAATAACTGATAACATTACATACAAAAAACTAACTGCACTCATGTGCACGTAGATGATACACATAAGAGTGAGATAAGTCTTCACTGGGGGCAGAAGGAAAAGGAAAAAAGAAAAAAGTGAAAACATGGGGCTGTAGATGACATCACAGAGGAGTGTGGTAGGTTCAGAGGGACAGGAATATTGTGCACAGAGATGGGGTACAGGGAGGGGGTCTAGGGAGGAGGTGACTGGGGTAGGGAGACAGGGAGGTGGAAGAAGGGAAGAAGTGCTAGAGGCAGAATGGGTAAAGGGGTTGGGGTAGGAATATGGGTAGGGGAGGAGGGGTAGGGAGACAGGAGGTGGAAGAAGTGCTAGGAGGCAGAATGGGTAAAGGGGTTGGGGTAGGAATATGGTGTAGGGGAGGAAGGGGTAGGAAGACAGGGAGGTGGAGGAAGGAAGAAGTGCTAGGAGGCATAATGGGTAAAGGGGTTTGGGGTAGGAATGAGGGGTGGTGGGCAGATGGGTGAGAGGATAGGCTGGGTGGTTGGTGGGGAGACAGGGATAGGGTGTCAAGCCGAAGGAATGGTAATTCATCTAGGAAGAAAGAACACAAACAGTTCTTATTATCTGTGTGGGTCACTAATCAAATCTGTAGACTCGGAAAGAGATCTAGGGGTAATCATCAATAAAGATCTAACATTGTCTAATCAATGCAGGCAAACAGCATTAAAAACAAACAGAATTTTATCATTAATCAAAAAATAATTTATTAATAGAAGTAGGACATGTCTCTTACCAATTTATACAACCTATGTTAGACCAATTATGGACTTTGCAGCATCCTTTTGGGCACCATATCTGGAAAAAGATTTGAGGCTGATTGAATCAGTTTAGAGAAGAGCAACTAAATTAATTACACTGATGCAAAATTTCGAATACATGGAAAGGTTAAAATGTCTAGATCTTTATGATCTAAAATTGTGAAGAACTAGAGAGGACCTACATATGTTATTTGATGTCTTGAATGACTCCATCAAATGTTTGACCTTAACCTTAGGTGGTTTATAAAACCTGAAGCACTAAGGTGTCATAATATGCAACTTTTTATTCCTAAAGTAAGCACAAATGAAACAAAGAAGTATTTCACAATTAGAGCGGGCAAACTATGAAATTCACTGCCCGACTATCTAGTTAATATAAAATCCAAGGGAAAATTCAAGGAATCCCTAGATGCATTCCTATTAAATAAATATGGATTCTGAAACTCCCTGCTAGTGCAGGTAAGGTGGTCATGATGGGCTTTGCCTTTTTCCACCTTTTAAATACTGAGTAATACCAAGTAATAGACCTCCTGAGATGTTTCAGATACAAAATAAAACTGTTAAAAAAGAATTTACTTCCACTTCAATATATAAAAAACTTTATCCCTTTTATATAAAAGCTTCCACACTATACTCTTATGTCTTACCCCTTCTCATTTAGAGTACCTTAGTACTCTCGTAACTGTCAGCTCCTTTTGTTCCCTTCTTGCTAAAGAAAATATTTACACAGAGTGGTTCACACCACTCCCGCTCGGACTATGGGACTTGCTCTTTTATGGAGCATTTCTGCCCACTCCCAAACTGCAGCTCCCATTTGCTGGTCTTCCCAAAGCCCCACTGTGATTTTCTGAATGAGACAAACAACAGTTTCAGCACACACACATTGTGAAAAGGGAAGCAAAGTTCAAAGCAACAGTCACAGTCTCTTGTGGTTAATGGAAGTGTGTTGTGATGTAGAGGGTTCAGGACCCGGCAGCTGATGCTACTGGCCCACTGCAGCTCTCACCTGCAGCTGGTAAAAAGATAGTATCAAACACTGCTGGCCCTTCTGCTGGATCTTCCCTCCGTCGGGCGGCTCGTGCTTTTGTGGAACGTTTCTGCCCACCCCCAAATTGCAGCTGGTAAAAAGATAGTATCAAACACTGCTGGCCCTTCTGCAGGATCTTCCCTCCATCGGGCGGCTCGTGCTTTTGTGGAACATTTCTGCCCACTCCCAAACTGCAGCTCCCAATGGCTGGTCTTCCTCAAGCCCCATTGTGATTTTCTGAATGGTACAAGTAACAGTTTCAGTACACACAAGTTGTGAAAAGGGGAGCAAAGTTCAAAGCAACAGTCACAGTCTCTTGTGGTTAACGGAAGTGTGTTGTGAAGTAGAGGGTTCAGGACCCAGTTCTGGTGCCCTTACCTAAAGAAGGACATTAAGCTACTGGAGGGGGTTCAGTGGAGGGTGACCAAGATGATCCAGGGCATGGGAGACAAACAATATAAAGAGAGGCTATGGGAGCTCAGTATGTATTCCCTGGGGGACAGAAGAGAAAGGGGGATATGATAGGCAAGCAATAATACCCAACAGGGTGGATGATATTGGGCTATACCCACCTGCCCAGGGGCATATTGAGGCTTGACACCGCAGGTGGAGGGCCTTGCAGCCCCTGGAAGGGCAGGTATAGTCCATACCGCCCACCCTAGAGGGTATTATTGCGTTTAGAAAATGGATTAACTGTGTCATTTTTATAGGATTACAAAGAAATTGTGAAGTAATTCTATAATAATGACTACTGATGCTTGTTTTTTCTTGTTTGGGGGCAAAGCAGTCCCTGTGGTACAGTGCTGTTTTATTCCCCCATTACTATTACTTGGTGTTTTATTTGAAAAATTATTTTTTAAGTCCTGTTACTCGAAGTGAGAGGAGAATGTAGGACAGAGAAAGGAAAGGTGTGAAGCTATAATTGTCAGCGCTCTGATCACGGTAAAATGTTTATCGCATTTACAGGAAGAGGCACGCTCTGTGTAGTTCAAAAGTACCATAGTAATGACACGCGGTTTAGTGAAACCGATCAGTGAAGTCGGACGGCTGTGGTTTTCTTTAATTATGTGTGCCATTTGTTTGTGTTGCTCTTTTTTAGGGTGTTCAGTACGGGGAGACACACTGGGAGTGGGAGGAGTTCTAATTGTTGAACGCTGTCCATGGAAGTCGAGAATCGGAGGAGCCGCAAACTGAGAGGAAATGTGTTGGAAGGCGCCATGGCAATTTAAAGATTTTGAGGCCGGTTTGTTGTTGTTGGCCTTTTTTTAATATAACAGGCAGGGAGAATTTTTTACATTGCTGGGAAAACTGTTTTGATAAGGAGTGAATGAATGGTGGTGGTGGTGGTGGTGGGGAGGGGGGTACTCGCTAACTCTCTCGCTAAGCAAGGGAAAAAAATGGCAGACATTTCAACATAAAATGAGGGGACTTTAGCCAATTACAGACCAGGTTGGGCAGGAGGATTGTGGTGATGGGGTTGGTTGGGCTGGTACTTTTAATAGCCAGGCATCTGTTGTCTGATAGATGCCCAGCTACAGAAGTGTCTCAGCCAATCAGAAGGCTGAAATACTTGTACCCATTTTCTAGAAACCTTGGTACCTAAGGGTATAAATAGGGTTGAAACCGAGGGCATCTTCAATTTAAAAGGAGAGGGACAACAAGGGGTATAGACTGAAACTTGGGGGGATTAAGGAGTTGAGAGCATTTCTTCACAGAAAGGGTGGTGTCAAGGTGGAATGAGCTGCCGGAGGAGGTGATATCAGCAAAAATGGTGGGAAGTTTCGAGGGGTGGTGGGACAGCGTGAAAAAGAAATCTGGAACCGGTGAGTGGGGGGGGAGGGAAGGTAACTCCTGAAAGGAATGGGAAGGGGGGCAGCTGTGGAGAATTAGACTGAGCTGCACACTCGGGCAGACTTGATAGACCAATAAGGCCTCTTTCTGCTGGCAGTTTCATATGTTCATAAGAATACCAGTAATAGAGCTATAGTCACAGGTGAGTAACCTATATTTTTGGAACATAGCCACCATATTTACTGTGAAAGCGAACAAACCCTTTTAATGCTTTAAATGACTGCAATATTTTACTATTTGTATTTCTTTTCCAATTGTTTTGCTGTGTAAAAACTTACATCAGAGTTGCTGAAATAATCTACTCTATCCAGTTTATCTCCATTCAAAAAAACCAAAAGACCACTTTCCATCACTTTCCATTTTTTCAGCATTTGAAATTCAGTGTGTGTTCTTCAGACTAACTATGAAATTTGGTCTTTTTTTGTGTACAGATCTACTTCTGAATAAGACAGAAGTACAAGGTCATTTGCATAAAATAAATATATAATCCTTCTATCATCAACTTTTGGGTAATGAAAGCTATGCTCTCCCAAAACTTTAATTACACCGGTATTGTATTGTTTATAAACAAGCATTTGTCAATGCCGAATGTTGCTAGCTTGTATGTGCTGTGTAGGTATTTGGAAGTCAGTGGAGTGCAAATATTGAAAATTTGCAAACTTACGAGCGTGCGTAGGAACTGTGCAACGCACACTCGTAAAACAGTAATTTTTAAGAAGTTTGTGACCAAATTTCCAACATAGCCATTTTAAGACTTCTGCTCATGAACAGTGTCACTGTGGTTTTCTTAATGTGTCCCATACAGTGGTTTCGCACACCGACTGCGCCATTGTGCGCTACATGGGCAGAAACACATTTTGGGCAAGATGTGAAAAATGACAGCTGTATTGCTCATAAGGAGGTGTGCTAAAATGACAATGTTGAAAATCTGGAGTGAAAATATTGAAAATTCACAAACTTACGAGCGTGCGTAGGAAGTGCGCAACGCAGGCTCGAAAAACAGTCATTTTCAGGAATTTTTCCACCAAATTTTCAACATAGCAATTTTAAGACCTCTGCTCATGAACAGTGTCACTGTGATTTTCTTAATGTGTCCCATACAGTGATTTCAAGACACCAACCGCGCCCATTGTGTGTTAAGTACATGGGCGAAACACATTTGGGCAAGATGTGAAAATGATAGCTGTACTGCTCATATGAGGTGTCAAATGACAATGTTGAAAATCTGGAGGAAAATATTGAAAATTTGCAAACTTATTAGCCGCAGCATAGAACTGCGCACGCAGGCTCAGAAACAGTCATTTTAGAATTTTTCATCAAATTTTCAACATAGTCATTTTAAGACCCTGCTCATGAACAGTGTCACTGATTTTCTTAATGTGTCCCATACAGTGATTTCAGACACCGACTGCGCCATTGTGTGCTACATGGGCGGAAACACGCTTTGGGCATATGTGAAAAATGACAGCTGTACTGCTCATAAGGAGGTGTGGTAAAATTACAATGTTGAAAATCTGGAGTGAAATTATTGAAAATTTAGAACTTACGAGCAATGCATCGTCAGAAACAGTCATTTTTAGAATTTTCCACCAAATTTTCATAGGCTTTTGAGAGCCCATCTTATGAACACTGGCAGTGTCATTTTCATTACTGATGCGAGGTGATTTATGCAGTGATCAGTAAATCACCCTTCGGCCCGATTAACGCCATGACAGTGAGAGCACTATGAGAAGGGTCCCAAAACCCCATGTTGAAAATTTGCTGAAAATTCCACAAAATGCCTGAAATATGCAGCAAGTTGAAAACCCTATTTATTACATTATACAGCTTACTGGCATTTTCTCAGTTCGCGGTCAGCTTTGAAGAGTGCAGACGTGTTCCTGGTCCACTGAAGATCGTGGTGGGGGGGTGGGAAGCGGGTGCACAGTGGTGGGTGCGGTGGGGCCCAGACAGCGAGGGACCGCTTTTGTGTTGCAGGTTTTTTTTTTAAAAAACAGGAGGACGACGCGAATTTTTGCCACTCTGGGTGGGCTTCCAGCGTGGCACAAGGATGCTGTTTGGGGGCCGTGAGCTGATGGGAGATTGAGCACCCCCATCAGCAATAAGATCTGCTGCCACGCTGGGTGGGCTCCAGCGTGGCACCTGTACTTTCAGAGGGGGACAGTGGAGCCGACCGGGATTGGGCACCCCGCTATTATATGTTCTGCATGCTGGGTGGGCACCCAGCGTGGCATGTGCAACTCAGTTTAGGGGGAGTGAGCACAGCTGACGGGAATTGGCACCCCTGGCCGGCTATACAGTGGGGGTACACGCAGTGTGCGTGTGTGTGTGTTTGTATGTGTGTGTGGTGTGTGGAGCGGCGTGAGCAGGTGATATCTTATCACTGCTCACTGAAGCATAGCTCCCCCTTTCAACTGTACGCCACTGCATTTTAGACTGCTGTCATAAACAGCTCCAGCAGCGATTGGAGAACTGCGGCCTCACCTGCAAACACACTGACTGAATTGGAAGAGGGCTGCCACACCTCCGAAAACTTGGATGATGGCACTATGTTTCTTGCACATGCGTGCAAGCAACATAAAAAATGAAACCAGTAGGAGGACACAGATCTGCCAAACTCTTCTGTTTGAATTTAAAGCCTCTGAAATTCCTTGTTTGAATCAAAAAAATGTTGTAGGTGCCGTATTGGTCCTTTTATAAAACAGATCCAGAAACAAATGATTTGATACCTTTTATTGGACCAACATGGATGTTACAGAAAAGAACAAAGTGCTTTAGCTTTCGAACCAACCAGGTCCTTCTTCAGAAGCTTTGTGGCAGTTTTTTCAAATATCCCATACTATTAACACCAGATTATATAGAAAAAGCAGAAATAATTCTCATTGGTTTAACATATACATTTAAAACATAATAGAAGATTACGTCAGAGAAGCTAATTAACACCAGTATGCCTTAAACTGAGGAGCCTCAGAAGGGCAAAGGTTATCAAGAATTCTCTACAGCCAGAGAGTTCTTGTCACATAAATTTTAAAATGTCTCAGTATGCCAAGAAAGCATTCTAGTGATAAAAAAAGCCTTGGAGTGGCATTCTCCCTAATACATGTAAGATGAGCTTACAACTTACATTCCAATTGTCCTGGTATATTAAAGGACAGATAATGAGAGACAAAATCCTGAAATTAGGTATAACTGCAAGTTGAAATCAAGCTCAAATTAACCTACACATATAAACATGATGCATGAAAGTATCACTTGTAAGTGTAAGTGCAAAAAAAAAAAACTTGTCAAGGACCCCCAAGAAAACGAGACCATGAGCCTGATAAATGCAGATTTCAACACAGAGTCTGTGTATAACAAAAATGTACAGAATCAGTCTAACAATCTAAATGAAAACCCAAAGGAATTACACCTTTAATGACCCCCAAGTAAATGAGATATATCTTAATATGAGTAGTTGAAAATGTGACAGTGTGAAATCCACCCACTGACAACTAATAGAAGGAAATAAATGCACACTGTATGTGAAAACTAAGTGTTCTAGCCACATAACAACTGCCCCATGCCACGCCCACCCACACATATGTGTGTACATACACCATACCACACCCCCACACACACACACACACCTGCACACCCCACAACCACAACACACAACAAATATATAGCAAAACACATTCTGCACACACACACCACACCACGCATAACAAACAAAACACACATACACACCATACCCACAACACATAAAACACAACACACACCAAACACACACATACATACATCAGTATACACACACACTCACACTCAAACGCACTCACCACAGTGTTAAGGTGAAAAGTCAACAATGTAGATAACCATAAACTTACAAAATCAAAGGCCCGCTGAAGAACTAAACTGTTTATGTCCATCTTTTAAAGTAAAGGTCTGTAAGTTTAATTGAATAATGTGTCATGTACCCAACATCAATGTTCAATCCATCCGCCACCATATTGAGAAGTAAAATAAGTCTAATTTCTGAAGTCTGCCTCTGTTGCATACTGTTGAAATGTCCTTTTAGACCATCACAGACATATCTGAGATTGAGTGGTCATCCTGGGAGAAGTGCCGGGCTACTGGTTTCTCAATCATCTTGTGATTAATAGAATGTCTGTGTGAATTCATTCTAGTGCGGAGTTGTTGGCTTGTCTCCCCACATAACCTGTGCGAGGACATTTCTTGCATTGGATAAAATAGACCACATTACTTGATGTACATGTATAATTCCCTGTATCCTGAATAGTCTGTTTTGTGATGTAACCACACAGTCTGAAGTGGAAATGAGGTTACATGTCTTACATGTGCGTTGATGACAGGGTCGTACCATATGATGTCATGGTATTCTGTTCCGTTCAGTTGACTCAATAATCAGGTTGGCTAAATTAGGTGGTTGTTTAAAAGATAGTAGTGGTAGTTCTTGAAAATACAGTTAAGGGTTTCATCCTCACTAATTATTGGATGGAGATCCTTAGTAATCTTACGAGGAGTTCAAGGTCAGGATGGTATGTGACTACTAAGGGTATTCTGTTGGTAGTCATCCGTTCCTTATATTGCAGTAGCTGTTCTCTTGGGACCTGTGTTGCATGTTCCACTGCTCTGTCAATTTCCTGGATGAGTGTCCCTGCTCAATAAAGGTGTTTTCAACATCGCCAGATGTGTGTCTCTGTCTTCCTCATTTGAACAGAGGCGGTGATACTGAAGTGCTTGACTATATATAACAGATTTCTTGTGTGGCTCGGTGATTACTTTTCTTGTGTAAGTATCTCTGTCTGTCTGTTGGTTTCCTGTAAAGACAGGTATGTAGGGTACCATCCTTAATAGTGACAGTGGTATCCAGAAAATGTACACTTGTGGCAGAATATTCTAGGAAAGCTTTATAGTTGGGTGGAGGTTATTAAGTTCTTGGTGAAAATCTTTAAGTGTGTCAGTGCCCTCTGTCCAAATTATAAACAAATCATCAATGTAACGAAATAAGTTAGTGGTTTATGCGTGACAGCGCCTTAGAAAATCCTCCTCCAAATTCGCCATAAAAGATTAGCATACTGAGGAGCCATCCTGGTTCCCATTACGGTTCCTATAGTTTGAACATAATGTTTACCATTAAAGCTGAAGTTGTTATGTGTCAAAATGAATTCAGTGAGTTTACCCACAACTCCAGGGTCAATGTTGGGGTCCAATTTTTGTCATGCAGGTATTTGAGGCAGGCTGAAATGCCATCTGTGTGTGGAATATTAGTGTAGAGGAGGTTACATCCATCGTGGCTAAAAGGGTATCAGGTGGTAAGTCCTTAAAACCAGAAAGTTTAGTGTAGGAAGTGAGTAGTGTCCTTGATGTAACTATCCCTTTGTATAACCAGTGGTTTGAAAATAGCTTTTACAAACCCTGATATCCCTCTGTCAAGGTGCCAGTACCAGAGACTATGGGTCTACCAGGATTACCAGGCTTATGTATTTTAGGAAGCATATAGAATGTCCCTGGCTTAGGTTCACTGGGGACGAGGTCCTAGTTTGTCTTGGACATGCTCTGGAAATGTTTTAATTAACTTTGTAGTTCTGTTTTATATTCTGTAGTTGGGTCACTTCCCAGTACTTTGTAGTAAGTAAGGTCACTTAGCTGCCGGTTGGCTTCCGTAATGTAATCTTCCCGATTCAATATCACCACTGCCGAGCCTTTATCAGCTTTTTTTATGACAATGTTATGGTTTGATTTTAGTGTTTGTATAGCCCTCCGTTCCAATGGAGAGAGGTTGTAGCGGGCCTGTTTCTGCCTATTAAGAATCTCACCAGTAACTCTCTGGCGAAAGCAATTAATGTATTTGTCCAGTTTCTTGTTACGGTTGTTTGAATCAGTCATCATGCCCATAGTCTTGGTGGGGGAGAGGAAAGCAGGGGTGGGCATGTGCTCCAAAATTCTCATCAAAGTAGTGCTTTTTGGGCTGAAAAATGCTGTAAAAGTTTAATTTTCCATTCTTCAGTCTCGACAAATGTTTAATTGTGTGCCCGCCCCAAATTTCTCTTGGTGCATACCTCTCAGCCCCTCAGCACTGAAATTCATAGCACTGGCCTTTAAAATTCAGAGCAAATGATCAAAATGTGTAGCACTTTCTTAGTTTAAAGAATAATGTGTCTGCAGATAGTGAGCCCCATATATTAAGTGTTAAGGAATGTTTGTCAATTTAGTTCAATGATTTAATAGTTTGTGTGTCCAGAAATAGCTCTAAAATTATTAAGAACATCAGCTAACCTTTATGGAGCAAGGGTAAATTTCAGTGTACAAATCATAGCGTCGTGCAAAATTCATCGCAGTTGAGAGGTATGGCTTGATGTGACATTCCTGGTTTGGACCAATGCAGATTTGATCCAT
Organism: Neoceratodus forsteri; assembly: GCA_016271365.2. NCBI lineage: Eukaryota > Metazoa > Chordata > Ceratodontiformes > Ceratodontidae > Neoceratodus > Neoceratodus forsteri. Next base: position 586,963,786 of record CM028133.1, on the reverse strand, counting down.
GTATCACTAATTTACTATGTTAAAGGCAGCCCTGTAATTGATGAATGCTGAGCATAATCTAACCTTCTTTTGCCTTATATGTTTATTATACGTTGTAGAATAAAAGTATTGAGACTGGTACTAAACCTGCTTTTGTCTCATATATTTATCATGTGGTATAGAATGAAGCAGTGGTTGCTGGTATGATTATTGCTGTGGAATCCTGTTTCTTTCTCAAGAGTAAGATGTTCTTTATTAATTCAGTTCAGTAAGCGATCCGGCAGTATACACCCAAATAACCAAATTATCAGTAAGGTTTCTGGGATAGTAATTCTGTGGTTCAGATTTGCACCCTTTTTACAGCTGCATACCAAGAGTTATGCTGATGTATTGCCAACAGAGGAGGAGAGATAGCAGGGTCTGGAAGGTACATCACCAGATTCAATACTAATCATGTTGCACATCCAAAGTGTGGAGTTTCATCACATGATTGCTATGCTTGATATTCCTACACTTTCTTTCTAATTTTCTCTGTCTTGCCTCTCCTCCTTCCCTTACTAGATCCACTTTATTTATTAACAATGGCCATGGCAGTTTTTCATAACTAAACCACACCACACTCTGAAATCCCTGGTGTCTAGTGGACTCCCCACCCATTCCAGATTGAAAATCTGTGATGTCAAGCAATTCCCCCTGCCTCTCGTCAGTCTCAGTTAGCAAAACCATAGCGGTCCCTCTTCTGGTTCCCGATCACAAAAATCCCTGGCATCTTATGGCTCCCCTTCCCTCTCCCCAGTCAGGTCAATTTGTACAGTAGTGTTGTAGAGTCAAGACTGAGGGAACTTGAAATCCAAATAAATGCTTGTACTTGGCATGCATAGCTTTGGTGTGGCCACAATGAACACAAGAGGCATCAACCAACCAACCCATCTGAGGAGCAATGGAACCACAACCTGTTGCTCCAGAGAAGGCCCTGCACTGTAAGACAGAGATTGACTCAGGACTGGAGAGAGTGGGATATGCCACGTCATTGCAGGGCACCAAATTCCTATTCCAAAGATTAACAGCCCAGCTGTGTCCACTACCCAGAGCCCCCACTTCCTGTATAGGTGGGCGGCTCCAACTTCACTTCACTTGTGTAGTCTCCAGCAGCAAGTAGCAAGTTGACGCAGGTCTTGTCCCTCCCAGCCCGAGCGATTGCCACAGACTCCATTTTCATCCTGATGCTTCCAGCATGGCAAGGTGGGTGCAATGGTGCTTACACAGTTCAAATTTTTTTATTTTATTCTTTGGTACCTGGGTAAGGCCCACTAGGCACAGGTGCCTGTTTTCAGAGGCAACCTGGGAACACTGTGGAGGTTAAGTGACTTGCTCAGAGTCGCACAGTATGCAAGTGGAGGTTGTGGGAATCAAACCCAGGTCTGTCTGCTGGATGTACCAAGATCATTCACAGCTTGTTATTCTAACCTCTAGGCTATACTGCCAGGCCCTAATATTTAATATTATTTAAATAAGTAATTTATATTTACTTCCTCCTTATTCATTATTGCAAAGCACTGTGCATAAAAAATGGATTTTCTGTCATTTAGTCGTCTTATGCTTGGGGTGAGAGAACAATTTTCAGAATTTTAGAACACTTTACTGGAATTTTTTATTTTCCCATAAACTGGTCCAGTAATTTATGTTTTCTGGTAGCAGTTGCCAGAATATCTGCTAATTACTGGTACAGTACTTCAAAAGATTTTGTAGAGTAAAGCAGTTAAAGTACTGACTAAGGGCAAGCTGCCTGGAAATCAAAATCATGTATATTTATCATTTAATACTTTTTACCTGCAGCCACAGTCCTGCTCTATATCCAGCCACCGCTTCTCCATTCCACCGCCGACCCCGAAGCGCCGCATGGCCAGCTGGCAGACGCAACTACACCTGCATGAGGGGCCCCACCCGTAGCCCCCGTGCCCAATGAGGAACCATTACCAGCATATGCCTTCCAGGCATTGTCGGCCAGTGAAACTGCAGCCATCAAGCTGCCACGGACTTGTGCTGACATTTTCCCCACTTATCTCCCGATGGAAGCATGAGCATTCAATGATGTCAGCGCACTGACATGCAGACGTCTGCCATGCTCCCCCCAGGCATCCACAAATGTGTAGTACCTCCGGGTGTCCCCAGGGACCAGCAGAGTGTGGTGTACATCTACCCCTGTTCCCCAGGACTAGGAGAGCTGTCATCGGACGCTCAATCCTAGTCCTCCCCTGCCAACCCCCAATGACCCAGGCTCATTCCCGAACCCAGGTCATCGGCGTGGAGTGAGGTGTGGCCTCCAGCGCCTCAACCCTCAGTGCCACCGGGTCGGCCAAAATTGTGTATATTTAAAGAGTGGATATTAATTTCAGTGGACAGGTTCATGAACATAGTCTGCTTAGCTATTACATTTTACTAGAGATCATCTCTTTAATATTGCACTTATATTTCCTGGGTTGTGCAGCATGTTTTGCATTACCTTTTCCACAGAGTCTGGGTTAAAAAAACAAAACAAAGAAACAAAAACTTTTATCATGATTTACTGACTACATAATGCAATTATATGCAGGCTCAGCCAACCTGCCAGAAGAGGAAAGGAATCACAGCCTGTTGTCCTGAGAAGGCCTAGTGTAGCAGGGCAGAGGTTGGCTCCAGATGGAGAGACATGTCATATCACCACCAGGGCACTGAATCTCTGAGCTGGAGATTAAGGCCTTGCACTGTCCTCCCAGAGCTACTCCCTGCGTGAGTGATCTGGAGATTAGTGACTCCGCTCTGTCCACCGCATAGGCAAGCTGCACATTAGTGGCCCTGCTTTGTCCACACAGAGCTACTGACTGCATGGACAAATAGCTCTGACTCCATTTCACCTGTGCAGTCACTTGCAGCAAGTAACAAGTTGGCACAGGTCATGTTCCCCCAACCCCAGCAGGAGCCATGACTTGTACAGTAGATTCTATTTTCATACCCAACACAGCAAGGGGGGTCCACAGTGCTTACAAATCTGTATTTAGGCTTCCTCATTATTAATAAGCACAATGTAAAAACAAGATTCTCGGTCACTTAATCATCTTTTCTAGAGACTGCTTGTCTATGCATGACCTCAGTCCTCTGTGACATCTCAGCTGGTTGTTTTAAAAATAAGCATGATGTGACAAACAGAGAATTATAGTGTCCCTTACAGACAAGCAGTGAGATCATCTTTACTTAACAGTAGAAGAAGGTAAATAAAGTGTTTTTATTGTTATTAGCCTTGTTCCTGTGGTGTTGGAGGCTCCTTAAGTGTTTGTGAAAAGTCCAGTGGCCTGATGGCATAGCAGCTACATGTGACAGCATGGTGCATGAGTCTGGATATGATTCCAACCTCACCAGTCCTGACCTCAGATGGCAGGAGTCCATAGACAGCTAAAACAAAAGAGGACTAAGGGCCCTATTCTCAGTGGTGGCTGGTTAACATGCAGTTCATGTGTTGCTCACCCACAAAGTTCACCGTATCCTGCACTCTGGCAGTACCCATGGACTCAAGGTACCCCTGTACATGTGTGCAGAGCACTGCCAATGGAGGCAGAGGTTGACAGGAGATGGAGCTATGTCAGGCACCAGGCTTCTGGCAACAGAGTAGATCCACTGCTCCATGGCAGTAAAGGATCATGGGATATAGCAGTGCACATCCAGGACTGCCATATCCCCATGAGTGAATGAATTCAAAGCTACACTTTTGCTGGTCCCTCCCCCAACCACTTGGTGCAAGGACGTAGCAGGGCTTGAGCAAGGTGCATTGGACTTACTCCAGTGTTCTTCTGCCATAAACTCTGCACTCACCCAGCTGTAAACAGCCATGTGAAAATCAACTCCAATATGCTGCAGGCTGCAGTAACATCACTCACATGCCCCAAACAGGTCACACACATATCATGGTGGAAAGGCTAGTATTTTTTCAATTTAGTTTGTTTGTCCAGGAGTTGGGCTAAGTTAAAAAATCATATCCAGACTTTCCTTACAGGGGACACAGTATCCAACCAGTTTTACCTTAAAAAGACAGTTTGATTACTGTCTGAGAATTAAACACAGCAGAACAGCAAAGTTTAGAAGAACTAATGGATATTATAGTTTTAATACTTGGTGCCTAAAAATCTTTCTTTCTGTAGCTTGGTAGTTCTTGTAATGGGAATTATTGGCAAATACATTGGGTATTAAATCTCAGCCCTTTCCACTAGGTTTCAAAACCGTTCTCAGCCCTGTACCTTGTGTAAGTTTATACATGGTATGTCTGTATATCCTTAGTATTTTTCTATAGTATATGTCTTTTATTCTGTATGCTTTTACAACTGCCTTTTTGTAACTTTAATGGCACCCACTGTTACAGTAAAGCATCTATGGGGGTCATGCCCAGCTTCCCCAGAACAGCGGTTTGGAAAATTCTGCAGCATTTCCCTGACACCTAGTCCACAACAAAAATATTTCTTTAGGAGCCTTTCAGCCTTAAGCAGCATGTAGGTTTCATGTATAGCTACTCTACAGAGTCTCCCAGAACACGGGTGACCAAGATTGAGTAACTGCAAAAACGGCGACTCAGTCACGGCACCTGTGTTCTGGGCTATCTGGCAGGGTAATGACAGGATACCACGGTGGGTGAAGGAGGGCAACAGGAAATACACACATGCAGGTGGGACCACACTGCGCGAGGGGTGGAAGGAGAAGGAGGGTATGTGGGAGATAGTGTGTCAGTGGGCTGCTGAGCTGGTTGTGTGGCATGGTGGTGAGGGTGGCTGGCTGGGTTTGGAACGGTACCGGGTTCGGTTCTGCGAGGGGCATTGCTTTTTGCATTGGGGCTGAGGTTTTTTTTTTTTTCAAGTTTTACACCCCCCTGGATATGAGAATCTTTACCTAGGGGGGTGCAGGGGGCACAGCCCCCTGTATACGGTACAGTCCTATCGCTGCCTTTGGAATCGCCACAAGTGTACATCATTGTTATTTATTTTCAGTGATGTACACTTGCCCAAACGGCAAATCGCAGAATGACATGGAACCCCCTACAAGTATTCTGTTAGATGTCTGTAGTGGGGATCAAGCAACATCATGCAGACACTATGCTGGTGCTCCAGAGAGGAGAGGGTGACAGGTAACTTCCCCAAGGGATGACTCCAAATGGGATTGATTTAGCAGCATCCTCCCATCCAGAGACATGGTGCAGCTTAACAGCTAACACAGTGGACATAGTGGTGAAATAATGCTGCACAGTATGAGCCAGTTCTTTTGTTACCCTCTGCTTCAAATGTTGGGAGTCAGTTTAAAAAATCTGAGGGTAAACATTTGCTAGAGTGTCCCTGTACACAGTACCTGCCATTTTTATGGCTGCAGTGGGTGTAGTCCTGCAGATATCTTGCTATGACAATAGAGAAAGGAGGCTTTCCAGATACCCAATAGACTAAATAAAATTAGAGGTTTTGTAGAATCACTGCACTAATTGAAGCAAGCAGTCTGCTGTGTTCCTTTGAGCTGAGCAGTCTTGAAAGCACTAGTTTGTTCAGTGTTGGTAGAATTCTCTTTCAAGAAAGATTCATAGCTCATAAACATATTGCTTGATGTAGCCTTTCAACTGCAGTTAAGATTGATATCTCCCTCTCTTTCTAACTTTTTTCTCTTGTTTGTGTTGCACTGAGATGCAGAAAATATGTGATTTCGTAGCAGGCCTTCTTTAAAAAACAAACAAAAAAAACCCACTTTCATTCTATACATGAATGCCACCATTTTAGAGAAATAATTAGTTGGGAAGCACAGCACTACAGATAAGATGTAGCATTGCTAAGGTCAAAAGCCACAAAAGGAATGCTATGCAGATATACAAGGTCATAAAACATCCAATATTGCAGTCTTACTTTAAAGACTAGAGAAACTGAACAACATGTTGCAATTTCATGTTCAATGCTGGCACTGTGTAAACATGTTTCTATCTGTAACTATGTGTTCATTTGTCAATATTATTTGTGAATATTCAAGCTTGCACTATTTAAACATGTTATGTCTATAACTTTGCATTGCACTGAAAACTTTTCTATCTGATCTATATGGTTTTCTATCTCCCATTAATACAATCTAACTGCAACTCTGCAATGTATTTCTTTCATATCACCATCAATACACAGTCTACATAACAAAATGTATTTTATTATCACACCTGTACTGATCCTGTACTTCTTTGCATTGAACCCCAGCTGCCATTCTTCAGACCATTTCTCCATTTTTTTAAAGTCTTCCCTCATTCTTTTAACCCCCTGGCATATCCACCCTGTTCCATACTTTTCTGCAATCTGTGAAGAGGCATACCTTCCCCTCCAGTCCCCCTGCAATGTCCCCAGTAATGTCCAGATAGGCCACTGCACCTCCCTGGTCCTCTACCTTAGTTACTCAGTTGTGCCATAGATTAGTACAGTGAGTTAGTGCAACACACAGTGCTTATCATAAATACAGTAAAAGTTAGGGTTGGATGTATAAGTAAACAAATGCAAATATAAGGCAGTGTATGTATGTTAGTATGCATGTGGCAATGCTCTGTGTGTGTAGGCAGTGCACTGATATGTTATACTGGAATATATATGCATATTTGTGTATATGTAGTAGTCAATGTGTGTGTATATCACAACAATTAGAAAGTGCAGTTAGGTGGCTCAGTGGTTAGTGCAAAAATTGTTAGTCTACACCCCCCCCATATAGATCAGTTTCAGAAGTCAGCCTTATGTATGTCAGTGTCAGTGGCTCAGCAGGCTGCACACTCACCTCTGAGACCAGAAGATCAGAAGGCTGTGGGTTCTATCCCCACACCAAGCACTTGGGTTAAATCCCAATACTGACACTGTAGTCTGCATTCCTGAAGTGCCGTCTTTCAGATGAGACATTCAACTGAGGTCCCATCTGCCTGTTCAGGTGGATGTTAAAGACCCCATTGCACTTCTCGAAAAGAGTAGGGGTGTTTTTATTCAAAAAAATATATGGAACATACAGAAAGAAAAACAACATGTTATTGCATCATAACAGAAATGTAAGAAGAAATACCTAAAAAGAAGTATAGACTCAACAACATTAGGAAATTGATTATAAAGAAATATTACAAGTTGATACTACACAAATGTAAAATGGAAAACCTTAATCTGTGAATTACAAAGGCTTAAGTACTTATATAATAATCAAATTCCTAATACATTGTCTAACTGTTCTGGGTATCCTAAGAAAGGTCTTTAAATTATTTCCCTTATAAAAGGGGTAAGGGCAACAGTGTTATTCCATAATTATACTGTAGAGGGATACCCATAAATGGAAAACTGAGACATTAACATCATATCAGGTAATAACACGCATGAGTACTTTGCGTATGCGATGGAAGATTCTGCAATGTAAAAGAACTATATTGATATATTTTAGTGCTAAGAGGGCTATGCCACTTTAACCTTGCAAATATGTCATAGAATTAGGCTTTTCAGACAGTTTATCCTGAGATTTTGAAAGGAAACTAGGCCTAAATTAACCAGGACAGTGAGTCCTATCTGTCTGAAAGGAGGGCCTGAGTAACACACTCCTTGCTTCTGTCTTTGTGTACTGTGACTATGCTCCAAAATAGAGTATAAGACCTGTTCAGGAGTCCGCTCTGTTTTCCGAAGAGTTAAGTCTACATCTGGCTTGTCAGACCTAGTATTTGCTGCAAATAGTAAGAACAATGATTGTGCTGACATTGTACTGAAAATTATTTTGGGGGTAAAAAATTCCCCAGAATAGCACTTCAGGGGAGATTATGCACTTTGGTAACTGCACCCATTTGCTTATCACCAGGGTCCAAAATTCCACTATGAAGGGGCACTTGAAGAATAAATGATCCATGGTTTCTAATTGACCCTGACAAGATTGTCTTGGGCAGTAACAGTCTTTTATTTCTTTATGCTTCATATTATCCTTCACTTTTAATTTCCCATGGACACAAAGCCACACTATGTCCCACATTTGCAAGGGGATCATATGATCATTGAGCATATCTGATATGCTCTGTAGTTCTATGTGTGGGCGATTTGTGTACACAGGAATCACCAGGTAATATCGTGCTTGTATGTGGGAATAAAACTGTTTTCCATTTTGTGTTAAAATAGTTGTTTTTGATACCTGCCATATTTTCGGTTTACTGATACACTCCACTAAGTAGTCTGGTAGCTCTGCTACTCTAGTTTGTCTGGAGATTGCAGATGTGGATTCCCATGTGCTTAGCAATGGAGAAAGGTAATCCACTACCCAGTGTGACAGGGAGCTCCTGCCACTCTTGAGGACTAACCTTTTCTTAAATCTGTTGCAGCAGTTCTTCTACTTCTTAACCTAATCTATCCTTTACAATTTCTAGTCCATAAGGTTGGTCACCTATGTGCACCCCCCTTCCCTTTCTTGACTATGCTGTAGTGTCCTCTTTAATTTTCCTTTTCCCTCTCAGGTCCTTGTACAGGGAGGTTATTGTTGTGACCTCCAAGCTGATATAAAACAGGCTGTGTTCCTCATTGTTGGATTTAGTATGCAATGGCACTATGTCATAAAATACTTTAATATATATACCTTATGCGTATAAAACCTGTAAATGTTGAAAATACCATGGCACTAGGTGTTTTTAATAAAGGTAAAAAATACTAGGTGACTATATTATAAAAAAATTAAGCTAGTGGTGCTATTTAAAATGCATGTAAATTGCTGTAAGTTGAACAAATCTGAAATACCATGGTGATTTACATATATCACATGATGCTTTGCATTATGGAAGTATATGTGATTTTGTGTTTCTTTGAAACTTGGCTTATTGTCAGTGCCCTTTGGGGTAACCTATGTTTCAGTGCTTCTGCATTGAGGTTCTTTGTCTATAGCTTTTTTTTTTTTTTTTGAGCCCCCGCCAACCAAGCAAACAAAGCCCGTATAGGGGTGGAGGCTAAATCGCAACAGCTAAGTTAGATCAGAGATCAGTGAGTCAGTAGGTGCTGGCTAAGTGTAGAGAAAAGACTTGTATAGTCTGTTGCTACTAACTGATGTACTGAAGAAGGGATATGGCATTGCTGAAGGTTATCTACTGCATTTTGAATAAACATCACACAGGGCTTGTGTGTTAAACTTGAGGTTTGGTACCTGGTCCATCTGTTATCCCACAACCACTCCACACCCAGGGGGCCATCAGTAGACACAGCCTGAGAGTAAAGGTCTTGTGTTAGAGTAAAGGAAAATACTCCGATAAAAAATTACAGGGTTAATCATTTTTAAACCTCCTGATGCTATATCTAAAGTAGGTATAAGGTGCTTCTGTTGATGGGGTTTAAGTGGCTACCTTAAATACCCATGAACACTGGAATCAAAAAGTTTTGATCATATAAACCTTTTTTTTATTTTATTTTTTTTTTACACATTTTCCACTTATTCCATTGTGCTGCTCTGTCCAGTGCTATGTTAATGGTGTAATTCCAGATAAAGGTTGCCGAGTCAGAGTGCCCAAAATATATGACTAATATTTTACTTTCCATGTGTGTGATAGGAATCCCAATGAGTTCTGTAGTATGTGGTGGAAGGGGATGTATTGGTATGGATTGACTTTTTTGTAGATTGATTTGAGAGTCAGAGATTTCTGAAAATGTGTGGCATATAGGTTCCACCAATGCTCCCGAGGGTTGATCAGATAGTATTAGGCAGAGGTTGTCTGTGTAAGCTGATGTTTTCATTTCCATATTCTGGTTGGAAATAGATACTGTAGTCCTTGAATATCAGAATGATTACTAATTCTGCGGATAAGTGGGTCTAGAGTGAAGAGGTACAGGATAGGGCTGAGTGGGCAGCCTTGACGCACTCCTACTTTTATGTCACACAGGTTGCCTATCCAGCCATCAACCTATGGCAACATTGTGACATTTTTGTAAGAGAGTTGCACCCAAGCAATAATGTTCTGTGAGAAATTATATTCTGCACACAAGACTATAAATAATTGTGGAAAACCATGTCAAAGTCTTTGGATTGTTCTACATTCGATATATATCCAGTCATCTCCCCATTGCCCCCTCTTTCCAGGATTTCTCGGAGAAGAATGACGATATCAGATATTTTTCTACCAGGGAGGGAGCTTGTATGTGTAGGGTGTATGAGGGCAGTTAGAGCTGTGGCTAATCTATTGCTTAAAAATTTTAATAGTGTGAAATCAGAATTTAATAAAAAGATGGGTCTCCAATTAGTCAATTTTTCTTTGTCTCCCTATTTATGAATCAGGATGAGCAACCCTGCATACATATCATGTGGGAGCTGATCCTGTGTGAGCATAAAATTATATAGTGCTGTCAGTTCAGGTAAAAAATATGGAGCAGTTTTTTTTTATAGAAAGCATGGGATAAGCCATCCGGGCCTGGAGCTGTACCTATTGTATAGTAAGTTGTGTGATCACTAAGGTTAGTTCTTTAGCAGTTATAGGGCTAGTCAATATCATACTGTCCGAATGTGATAGTTGTGGTAACTGGCAGGCCCTATGCCATTCAGGGTTTTTCTCAGAACCCAGGTGGGCAGTGCCAGATTGGAAGGTTATATAGTTTTCAAGTTCAAGTAAAATCTTAGTATTCCCTGTGATAATCCCTTTATCTGTTGTACGGAGAGCAGTAATGGTTTTCTTTTTGGTCTTCGTTATGCAACTTTCAAAGGGGTTAGCCTGATATTGAGTTCCCTGTGTATTGAAGCATTGTTCAAATTCTAGGTATTTGCTTCTATCATATTGGTAGGAAGCCAGTTCCTCTTTAAAGAGAATAATTTGAGATGAATAATCCTGTGTTGTTTCAGATTGTAATGAAAGTAACTTATAAAGTTGCTGTCTTAGTTCTCCGTAAGTAGAGTTTCTATGGCAGCCTATGAGTTTCCCTACTGTTTTTAAAAAGTTAGTAAAATCTGACTTACTGTGCTCCCACCACTCTATTGTGGAGTCGTATAGGAAGAAAACCAATTTTCTGGCTGTAATTACATCTAAGAGACCTTACCAAGTAGTTTTATTTTCTAATAATGTGACATTCAGTCTCCAATAACCTTTATCCATAGTGATATCAGGTGAGGGGGGAGATGTTCACTTCCAGTAAGCAGTAGTCTGAAGTGGCTACAGATATTACTTCAGAGTATATTACAGGGAGATAGGGGGACAAGAAACAATAGTCTATCCTTGTTTTCAAGGATCCATGAGAAATATGTAAATTTCAGTGCAGTATGGTGATCAGAGAAACATAGAATTTGACGGCAGATAAGGACTGCTTGGCCCATCTAGTCTGCCCATTTCCCCACCTGATGGATAAGCTGCAGATTCTAGTTAATCAACAGCTTACTTCCTCCTACCCCCTACTAGAATTGCCTTATGCCTGTCCCATGCATTCTTGAATTCTCCCACTGTTCCTGACTCCACAATCTCCTCAGGAAGGCTATTCCATGCATCCACAACCCTCTCTGTGAAACAATACTTTCTAACATTACCTCTGAGTTGTCCCCCCCATCTTCAAATTGTGTCTCCTTGTTCTTGCACATCTCTTCTTCTGAAAGATGCCACCCTCTTGTACTTTGTTAATTCCCTTGAGAAACTTGAAAGTTTCTATCATGTCCCCCCCTTCCTCCTTTCCTCAAGGGTATACATATTAAGCTGCTTTAGTCTCTGCTCATATGTCTTCTGGTGCAGACCCTGCACCATTTTGGTTGCCCTCTTCTGAACAGCCTCCACTCTGTCTATATCTTTGCGGAGATGGGGTCTCCAGAATTGCACGCAGTACTCCAGATGGGGTCTCACTAACTGTCTGTACAGAGGGATAACAACTTCCTGTTTTCTACTGTTGATGCCTCTCCCTATGCACCCCAGTAACTCCTCAGCCCTCCTTACTGCCTTCTCACATTGCTTGCCCACCTTTAGGTCATCTGATATAATTACTCCTATGTCTCTTTCGATTTTTGTTGTTGTTATTAACTCACCCCCCATTGTGTACTCTTCCCCTGGGTTTTTGCTTCCCAGATGCATTACCTTGCACTTCTTTGCATTGAATCTGAGCTGCTACATATTTGACCATTCTACCAACCTTGCCAAGTCCCTTTTCATCCTTTCCACCCCACCTTGTGTATCAACCTGGTTGCAGATCTTTGTGTCTCCAACGTCGCTTATATAGACATTAAAGAGGACCAGTCCCAGTACCGAACCCTGCGGTACCCTGCTAGTTACCCTCCTTTCTTCACTGTGGTCTCTGTTTACTATTACCCTATGCATCCTGTTGTCCAGCCAGTTTTTTATCCAGGCGACCACCTTGGGACCCACTCCAAGGCTGGCTAACTTGTATATTAATCTTTTGTGTGAGACTGTGTCAAATGCCTTGCTAAAATCTAGGTAGGCCATATCCACAACCCCCTCCCTGGTCTACTACTATCATGGAAAATATCTATTAGTTTTGCCTGTGCTAGTAATTTATTCAAAAAGGATGCACCACAGTAGATTTTATCTGTTTTTAAGCCTCGGCCACACTTAAATCTACTGCAGTTGAAATCCCCTCTTAATAAGATTGCTCTTGATGTAAAAGGTATGGTTGGTAAAAGAAAATAACTGAACTCTACCTGCCTTGTCCTGGGGGGCATAAACATTTATAAGTCTAAAATCCTGGTTATCTAGTGTAGCGTCTAACATTGGAGCTCTTCCTGGGATGATATCTAGGACCCTGATTATTTTGAGAAGAGAGTTGTTAATACAAATGCCCACTCCACTACATGTATCCTCACCTATAGACCAATGTGTCACTCCCCATAGCCATGCAGCACTTGCTGTTTGTATTTCATGTAAGGTGGATAAGCAAGTGTCTTGAAAAAATACCGCATCATATTTATTATCTAAAAAATATGAAAAGGTAGATTTTCTTTTCCTGTCAGATTTTAGATGGTTTACATTTAGAGAGGTTATAAACATATCATAGCCCATGTTCATGCAGTCAGACTGGTGCCTTTTTGCGTAAACTAAAGTTGGTGCCCATTCACTTTTTTTTTTTTACTTCCCTTTAGACTGAACAACCTGTTCTTCTGTCTCAGAAACTCTGTTTGTGAGGAGTGTTCAGATGCCACATCTGAATCTAATTCCATCTCCGTCTCCCTCCATTCTTTTCCTCCATGTATTTAGTCTCGAGTTTATTTTGTACGTTAGTTCCTCCATGTCTTTAATTTCAGTGACAATGCCACCCATTCCTGAACTGTCGGTGAGTCTGGGGCAAGCCATTTTCTGGTTAATGCCTTACGTGAGGCAACAATCAGAATGTTCCATAAATATGTTTTATTTGCTCCTCTAATCTCTTCTGGTTTCACCCCCAGTATCAAGTTCAATGGGCCTAGTCGGGTTTGTATTGAGAGTATCTTTTTAATTTCCTGTTGTATTCTCTCCCAGTATTGCGAGACTCCCAAACATGACCAGAACACGTATAGATAGTTTGCTTTATTTACTCCGCACCCCTTCCAGCACCCTCCCGTACAGTTTTTATCCCACTTGCTTTGTATTTCTGGGGTCCTAAAGAATCTCACTCATACCTTCCACTCATATTCCCTCCAATAAAGGGAAGAAGTAGTTCTAAGAGCTGTTGCCAAGGACAAAGTCCACGTTCCCTCTTCAATGAGGTCCCCTATTTCTTTTTCCCAGCTTCTCTTTATGTGTAGTGTTTGGTCTCTCTTTCTGTCCCTCATGGCCCCATATAGGGCTGAAATTAAGCCCTTAACCTTTGTTGAGGATATTATTTCAACTATTATGTCCTTTAGGTTTGTTAATGAAGTTAGGTCGTTATAGGCGGCCTGAAGGTTATGTATATAAGATCTTATTTGAAGATATCTAAAGTAATCTACCTGTCGTAATGAATACTTTTCTTTAATCTGAGTGAATTCTAGTACAGTGTTCCCCTGAAGGAACTGGTTTAGGGGAATATAGGCCCAACCTGCCCCAATTTCTGAAGGTGAGGTCTTGACTGGCTGGTAGGAACTCTGAGTCCCAGGCAAACCATCTCAGCATCCAGACCTCTTCCTTTAGTCTATGTTTACGCCATAGTCTTTTAAGAGAGTTCAAAGTATTTCTGACTGTCATTAAGGGAATGCTCTGATCTTTATTTAAAATCTCTGACTGCATAACTCTGGCTTCTAGTGGCTTTCCGTCTGATAAGACCATCTCTATTGTTTTCCATCTCGCCCCACATGTTCTCGCCGACCACAAAAGGGCCCACTTTAGCTGGGTGGCTAAGAAGTAGTCTTCTAAATTAGGAAAGCCATGACCCCCCTTCTTATTGGCCTGCATAGTCATGATTTTAAGTCTTGGTTTTCTGTTATTCCAAATGCATCTTGTGAGCATACTCTGCCACTGCTGGAATTGATTTTTGTGTATTTTTATGGGGAGACATTGAAACAAATATAAGAACCTGGGGAGTATATTCATGGATACTGATTGTATCATTGAGTAAAAGGGCATGTTGAGGGCTTCCCATCTTTTAATATCTTGCTTAATTTGGTTTATTGTGGGTTCAAAATTACTCATGTACAGCATAGTTAATTTTTTTGGGATCTGGATACCCAGATATTTGATTTTTCCCCTGTTCCATTGCATGTCCAGGGTCTGTAAAACATTGGTTGAGGGGTGTAATGTAATTTATCACCTCTGTCTTACTTTTGTTGAGTGTATAACCAGAGTATTGACTGAATTTGTCAATAAGATCCCAGACTTTAGGGATTGATTTGTCTGGATTGGTCAAATAGAGCAGGACATCGTCCGCATATAGGATATTTTATGTTCCTCCTCCCACCCCACCCCATAATTTCTTCGATTCCCTTATCGCTTGAGCCAGAGGTTCCATATATATATATCAAAGAGGAGGGGTGACAGAGGAAACCCTGCTTTGTACTCGGCCCAGGTTGAATCTCCATGAAATACCTCCATTGACCTTCACGAACGCCTGGGAGATGCGATAGAGCCTTAATCGCCTCCAGAAATAGTGTTGGGAACCCCAATCTCTCCAGTATCAGGAAAAGGAAATTCCAATTGACTTTGTCAAATGCCTTTTCCGCATCTAGGCTCATTAGGCATGTGGGGATTTTTCTTTTGTTAATGATGTCTATTATGTTAATTGTTCGCCTTACTCCCTCTGGGGCCTGTCTCCTCTCTACGAACCCTGTTTGGTCTGGGTGAATGAGGTCTGAAAGGAAGGACTGCAGGCGTTTGGCAATAATTGCCATAAAAATTTTGTAATCTACGTTAAGTAAGGAGATCAGTCTGTATGACCCACACTCCTTCAAATCCTTGCCCTCTTTAGGAATCACCGAAATGGAGGTGTAGTTCCAGGACGGAGGGACCGCGTCTCCCTTCAGCCATATCTGATTATACACCGCATACAACATGGGATTCAATTCTGCCTGGAATATTTTGTAGAACTCCCCCCCAAGCCCATCCGGGCCTGGACATTTGCCTCCCTTTAGCCCTCCTATTGTATTTATAATTTCATTTTGCATTATTGGATATTCCAGGGTTTGTATATGGGCCTCAGTGAGTCTAGGTAGTTGCAGAGCTTTCAGAAATATCAACGCCTCTTTGGGCCTTGTATTTTGCTGGGGTGAATATAATTTTTTGTAATAATCCTCAAACGTTTCAGCTATTTGCTCCCACCCACGGAGAATATTGCCCGTGGAAGGGTGTCTAATGCCCGTAACACTTGCCCTAGCTGACTGTTGTTTAAGGTGATACGCTAATAGGCATGTAGCGCTTGGGCCACCTTCATAGTAAGTCTGTTTAGTATGCACTAACATCTTTTCAATCTCTATGAGCTGTAGCCTCTGAAGTTTTGTGTTAGATCTCTTATCTCCCCTGCTCTTTTTTTATCAAATTTTATTTTCTGTTGACTTTCTAATTCCTGCATCTCCTGTTTAAGTTGTTCCCTCTGCTTTTCCCTTTCTCTCTTTTTATAGGTGGCTATTGAGATCAGCTTCCCTCTTATCATTGTTTCACCGTATCCCAAAGAATTTGCGGTGTGATCCCTGGTCCTTCATTTATCTGTATGGTGTGTTTTATTATTTCTCTTACTTCCTCCCTCACCTTTTCATCTCTAAGCAGACTAGTATTGAGCCTCCAGTATGTGGGCTTTTTTGGAAGTTGGAGATTTAAGTAGGCATAGATCGGTTTGTAATCTGATATGGTCTCTGTCCCCACCCAGACCGAATCAAAAACTGGTATGTGACGGCCATATGTGAAGTACATATCTATTCTGGAGAAGATGTGGTATCTGGGAGAGTAGTATGTGTAGTCCCTTGCTCTGGGGTATTTTTCCCTCCAGATATCTATTATACCTGCATCTTTCATTAAACTTTTCAGCAGCTTAGAGACTCTCTGATTTGAGGCCGGAATGCCAGAAGTGGTATCCAAAGCCCTATCTAGAACTATGTTCCAGTCCCCTCCTGCAGCCAGGATCCCCTTTGCCTTTTCAGCAACCAGTTTGAAGAGATCTGCAAAAAAGGCAGCATGTGTAGCCGGGGGGGCATACACATTTAGCAAGGAGACTTGAAGGTCTTGGACATGCCCCACCACCATCACATATCTAGCTCCCTCATCCTCTATCACCCCTTCCTCCACAAATGGGAGCGATGCAGAGATCATGATGGCCACCCCTCTCTTTTTCCCCTTGGGCAGAGATGCTTGGTAGACAGATGGGAACTCTCGAGTTTTAAGTTTGAGTGCTTCTCTCAGGGACAGGTGTGTCTCCTGTATAAATTGTATATCAGACTTCTGTCTTTTAAAAAATTTCTCGAGACGTTTTCTTTTTATGGGACTATTTATCCCATTAACATTCAGATAAATTATTTTAGATTTTATCCTATCCATGGCAGCAGCTCACTTAAATGATCCACATTCTCTGATATTCTCAGGAAGGCTCCGCCTCCCCCCCCTTCCCCCAGATCGCCTCTCCAGTTCAATTCTTTTCCCTCACTTGTAACAGGATGTATTTTATTATCAGTTTTGTGCCTTCCATATTGCTCATAGATTATTAACCCAAAATATTTGCTGGCCCCAACATGCCAGTCAACTTGTATGAATTCAAAAACTCTAATATTAACAGCCCCCTTAAATGAGGCTTCCAGTAACCTAACCACACAAACCCCTGAAATAGCAGGGTTCCATTTTAACAAACTGTGAACTCTGTAACACGTCAATGTCAGGTGGGTCTGTGACTCCCCTGTTACGCTCTCATAATTAGTAGCTGTTCTGTTTAGAGGTACATAATCTTCTGGGAGCACAGACCGGTTATGATATGTAATCCAACTTCCTAGGTCAGACCACCCTCCCATGGGTGGCCTGGGTCGTGCCTCCCTTGGGGCACTACGCCCTGTGTGGTTTCTTGGGCTTAACCACATCAGGGTTATGTTTTGGGGTCTTAGCCCCATGCCCTGCAGTAAACACGGCGTCAGCAGGACTATTAGGCAGGCGATAACTCCCTTAAGATCCATTTTCCATGGTGTTACCTCCAGCCTAACTTTATCTCGGAGGGGAGGGGATCCTCCAACCTCCTAACTCTCGCTCATGGGCCACTCCTATTGAATTGTTTTAACCCCCAACCCCGAGGGTAAAAGGGTGGACCATAGCACATGACCACCCCAGCGATCTGTCCCAGTGGTCCTCCCCCCCTCAGGCATCAAAGATTCCTGCACACCGAACCTCCTTTGCATTATTTATCAGCTAGGATTGACCTCCCAACTGTCATGCATATGGGTCAGGGCGAAACCTCTGACACACACCTCCCCCCCCCCCCTTTTAGTTTGGATCCTTCCAAGGTTCTTTTAAATTGTACCCAGGATGTTAAATACCACCTGCTCCTTCCCACCTCCAATCATACTGCTGCCCCCCAGGTTCGTGTGCTCATCAATCCATACCTGCAAGCATTAGCCCCTTGTTTTCCATCTGGTTGGTATTTCCTCTTCTCCTTCTTTTGTTTCATCCCCAGTATACCTATTAGTTCACTTCGCCTTCGGGGTTTCTCAAACTACCCCGTGTGTCTTAAGGTTATTTAGTTTACCGGTCTCCAGTCATTCCAGAAGGGTTCTATCCCCTTGTGAATCTATTGCTTGCATCTGATTGTTTTCTGAATCTTCCTCATTTGCCCTAAGCCCATTTAGTTGAAGTCTCGACGCGTACGGCTTAAGGAGTGCGACAACATCTGCTCTCAGACTGTTAGAGTGTGGTCTCGAGTAGGATGCCGTTCCTCTGCGCGCCAGTGACCAGGCCAATCTCTTCAATTCTCTCTCCAGTCTCTCCTTTTCCAGTCCTGGAGCCGATATTCCATTTTCTTCTAGGAAGGGCCTGGCTGCCAGCAGGTCTTCAAAGGTTTTTGTTCCTTGCCTTGTCTCCACTCATAGTCTCACCGGAAACAGCATTTGTGCCTTGAAATTACGGGCTCTGAGCTGCTTCACTATAGGCCACATGGTTCGTCTCGCCCTCTTGCACCCCCATGGTATAGTCATTATCTATTGTGATTCTGTGTGCTCCAAGCATTAATTTTTTGGATTTCCAGGCTCTTTGAATTATTTCTTCTTTGGAAGCATAGTTAGCCATCCGCACTACAAATGAGCGGGGTCGTGCATTCGGGCTCGTTGGTCTCGGAGCCAGTGAACGATGCGCCCTATCCATTGCGATATCCAATTCCGGTGGAAGTTTCAACAGGTCTGTTAGTAATTTTTGTAAGTAGGTTACCAGGCTTAAGGTACCTTCCTCCGACCCCTCTGGGATGCCATATATTCTCAAGTTCTGCCTCCTGCTGCGCCCTCAATATCTTCCAGCTTGGCTTGTATTTCCCTTCTTTCTCGGGCCATCAGGTAAAGCAGCAGACGGTCGTGTCGATCCGTTTGTTCCACGGTCGTTGTTAGCCCCAATTCCAGCTTGTCCGTTCTATGTTCGATTCTTCCGATGTCCGCTTTTATTTCAGTTAGTGTAGAGTCTATCTTTTGGACCGTTTTTGCGGTTTGCAGGATAGAGGCTATTAATTGTGGATGGTCTGTTTCTTCTTCGGCATTCGTCTCCCATTGCGGGAAGGCTGTCGTCCTCGGGAGGCCTCAGGTTTTTCAGGGTTTTCTCTCTCTGTAGCAGGAGCTGTAGTTTTTGTGCTGGGGTTTGGCTGTTCTTTGGATTCCCCACTCTCGATCTCGTAGTCTTAGCCGGGGATTGCATATTTGCTTACAGTGGATGCCGATCGATTTTATTTCAAGGGTGGAGGAGCTCTCAGGCTATGCTGCCATCTAAGCTGCTGACGTCACCGGAAGTGTTGTCTCCCTCCATTCTAGATTGGAAAATTGGTTCATCAGGGGTATGGCATCGGCTACACTGGATCAAGTCTCCGCCTTCCTGGATTTCCCTTTTGTTACAAGCTGAAAGGGGGAATGCTGAGGATCGGGGGGGGGGCATTTCAGCCTCGGGTGTTACCACCTCTGGTGTAGTCTCAGAACTAGGAGATACCGGATCTGCGTGTGTAGCTTGAGCTGGTGACTGCTGAGTAGTTGAAGGCACTGGTGGGGGGAATAGAGGTAGTAGGCCTAGCCATCAGCGCTAGGGAGGACTCTTACCTGGGTTTAGCACTGGGAGGCCTTGATCTGTCCTCAGTCCCTTGTGTATGTGTTTCTCTGGTTGCTTTGTTTATGTAAAATTTTGCTCTGCAAAATCTGCATTTTCTGTGTTCCACGATGCCCAAAGGCAGGTAAGAAAAGAATGACCACTCTCATCACACAGATGGCACATGGGCATGGAGGTGCAATTATACCCAGAATGGCCAGTCGAGCCACATGGCAAGCACTTTAACACCTCACAGAAATTGCTTTTATGGTGGTGTGACCCACATTTATATCATGAGCGGGGGTTGTTCCTGATAAAATAGAATCCCCTTATCCCTGCCGAGGTAAAAGCAATTTGGCAGGTGTTTAATCCCTGTATCATCCTGTTGCAATTTCACCCTGACCTTCCACCCTCCTGTCCAGAAACCTTCCCCATCCACAATGGGGTCTGGTATCCCTTGTATGTCACATTGTACCGCAACCAAAGCTCAGTATCTGAAATGTTAACCCCTTCATTACAAAATAAAATTGTGACTAATTTAAAAGTAGGTTTAGTGAGGGGGATGGCTTGAAATGGTGTCCACAAGGGGGTTGTTTTATCTGCTGTATGTAAGGTCCAGAACCTGTCCTAAAGAATCGCTAATCACAAACTGATATCAAAGGTTGCCTCCCCCAGGGCATGTATCAGGGCATATACCTCCTTGGGCAAAAAGCCGAAGTCTTGTTTCAGTAGCTGCTTCTCCATGAAAAAAACAGTATGGAGGTAGTTCTAGGCCTTCCAGATACCTTAGTCTTACTGTGTGCCTTCATTTGGCCTGTTCTAGAGGTTTCTGCAGAAGACTAGTGTAAGTTATTGCTTGGGCAGGGCATTCAGTAGAGATGACTGAATTGGAATGGTTTGTAATATTCATATTGGTTTGTGGGGAAATGTCAGTAAATGCTTCGAAAAATTCTTCTGCAGCATTCTCTAGTGGTGAAAAAGATATACTTGCAGTTTGAGTTGTTGGCTTGTTCTATAATGTTGCTGCAGCAGCTGGTGTTAATGCCGACCTTCTCATTGGAGGGGTTTACAGGGTCTGAAATATCTTTGCTGTGGCTGGGTTCGGATGATCCTGATAATGGTATTTTTCGGGTCAGGTATCCATTCCCCCGATGCTTTTCTTGTCCACCCCCCATTCAGGGGGGCTGTGTCCGATGATCAGGTAGCCTCACTTGGATCAGCAGAGGTGCCAGGATGTGTATGTCGATGTGTAGGAGCATCCGGGATGTTGCACATTCCAAAAACAAACACTTTAGTGAATTTGCCATTTCTTTGTTCTGGAGAGGTATCTGTCTGTCTTTTCCACTTTTTCTCTTCCTCTAACCTGGTTTTCTCTTTAAGGTGAGCCTCCTCAATCACCGATATTTGTGCTAGTAGCTCCTCTTTCTTTTTGGTTGTTCCTGCTGATAGTTTTATTTCAGCAGCCTGAATTTCAACATCCTCAACATCATCCATACCAGTTGGTTCTTCGGTAGAAACAATTTTGTTTCTCATTTTCTGCAATATTTTCTGAATAGGTTTGTGGGATGTTTTGCTGGCCACCCTTACTAGGGTGCATTCCATCCGTCCCTGAAGCCGTCTGATCCTCCTCCGGCGGTTCCATGGTCACCGTCTCCCCTACTGATGAGATGGAGAATTTCCCTAGTGTTCTGGCCAAATTTCCCCCATTCACTAAAAATGCCATTTACTGCTTAATCTGGTTCAATGTCAGTTGGCATCCATCTGTATCCTCCTCCCCTGAGATGAGGCTGAAAATTGGCATAATTGTCTAGTTCTCCTTTCCCGGTCAACAAAAACTAAATAAAAAAGTAAATAAATGGCATTGCTGGTTCAAATGAAGTGTCTAGTGGCAACCCCCACCCTCTGATGTCCCTCGGAGCCTGAAAAGAAGAAAACAGTCCCTTGATGTCTTTTTTTAATCTGTAAAAATGTGTGTCAATAGTGAACAGCTATGTTATACTGGACTATATATGCATATATGTGCATATGTATTAGTCAATGTATGTGTATCACAACAGTTAGACAATGCAGTTATGTGGCTCAGTGGTTAGTGCAAAAATTGCTAGTCTACATTCCTCCACTATTTAGATCAGTTTCAACCTTATGCATGTCATTGCTGATTTAAATGAGGTGTCTTGTGGCAACCCCCAACCTCCGATGTCCCTCAGAGTCTGAAAAAAAGAAAACAGACCCTCAATGTCTTTTTTTCAGTTTGTAAAAATGTATGTAGACAGTGCATTGATATGTTACACTGGAATATATATGCATATACAATAGGGGATAGTTGTTCAAAGGGGTTGCGCATGGTGCAGCTGAGTTGCACCAGCACAACCCCAGAACTGCACCCTGGGGCAGTATTCAAAAGTTGGAACTGCACAGTGCAATTCCCAGTGCACCGAGGCACAAAGATAATGTATGCGGCACATCTCCGGGGGTGTGCCCATACATATGCTGCACATCCCGGTATTCAGCCTGGGATGTGCAGCGCATCTGCTGGCACAACCCAGAGATGTGCTGCATACCTGGGCTCAAAGTTGAGCCCGTAATAAAAGGCTCACATGCCCACCACCCACAGGCATGCTGCTGTATAGCAGTGTGCAACACAGCAGCCATCAGCCATGTGTGACCCCCCCAACACTGTGCACAAGCACCCACATACATCCCTGGTGGTCCAGTGGTGCCCCCCCACCCGTATCTCTGAGTGCTGTCCTATAACTTCAGTAAATGACCCCTTGTGGCCCAGTGGTTCCCCCCTCCTGTACTGTACTGCCAGTAGCCGTATATGAATACATGTACCATCCCTAGTAGTCCAGTGGAACCCCCTTCCCCATCCTGACCCTCTGATTGCCATTATGATAATAATTTAAATCTCCCTGGTGGTCCAGTGGAACCCCCCTCCCTGCCCAAATCCCCGATCGCCATCATATGAGCGAAATAACTTTCCCCGGTTATCCAGTGGTTCCCCCACCAACACAGTACCCCCAGCCCACCCAGCTCCCTCCCCAGTCATTGGTGGGCAGCAGCATACCCGCCCACATACCACCGAGAGGAGATCAGCCACCAGACAGCATACAGTAGTAGCTACAGCTCATTGGTCCACACTGTGGACCAATGTGTGTGCAGTGATCATCAAAATTCACAATTTGTGAATAAAGTCATTCATTCACAAAGTTGTGAATTATTACTGTATGCACTGTATGCCCATTGGTCCACAGTGTGGACCAGTGAGCTTGCAGCTACTACTGTATGCTGTCAGTCGGTGGGCAGCCTAGTGGTGGGGCGGGTATGCTGCTGCCCCGCCGATGACGGGGAGCTGGTGGCTGGGGTCCTGTATGGGTGGGGGGGGGAACCAGTGAATCACCAGGGAAGGTTAGTTCGCTAATAAGGCGGCAAGTGGAGATTCGGGCAGGGAGGGAGGTTCCACTGGACCACCAGAGAGATTTAAATTATTATCATGATGGCGATCGGAGGGTCAGGATGTGGAGGAGGGTTCCACTGGACCATCAAGGATGGTACATGTATTCATATATGGCGATCGGTGGCACAGTACAGGAGGGGAGACCCACTGGGCCACCAGGGTTATTTAATATATTATAATCACAGTGATCAGTAGTACAGTATGGGAGAGGGGGAACCATTCGGCCACCAGGGTTATTTAATATATTATCGTGGCGATCGGCGGTACAGTACAGGAGGGGGGACCCACTGGGCCAGAGTTATTTATTATATTATAATCACGGCGATTAGCAGTACAGTATGGAAGGGGGAAACCACTGGACCACCAGGGTCATTTATTGGATTTATAGGATGGTGATTGGAGGTACAGGCAGGGAGGGGGGCACCACTGGACCACCAGGGATAGTACATGTATTAATTTATGGCAATCGGTGCTATGGGAGGGGAAGGGGGTACCAGTAGACCACCTGGGCCATTTAATATTGTCACAATGGCCAGTGGTGGTATGGGATTGGGAGGGAGTACTGCTGTGGTCCCTGGTACAGGGACCGCATGCTGTGCAGGGCACCAGGTGCATTTTGCTGGTCAGCCCTGCACAACGCATGCAAATGGGGCTATAATGACATGCAAATGGTCCCATTTGTGCCTTGCATGCGTAAGGGCCCCATTTACATATCGGTGTCTGAATAGCAGGAATTTGAGCACGGCATATCTCTGATGCACTGGCGCATTACCCATTCCTGGTATTCAGACCTGCCTGGGGGGATGCACCAGCACATTGTATTTGTGCAGGGTGCATTCTTTGATATATTCAGAAGGGATGCACCATGGCACATCTTTTTTGAATATATCCCTTAGTTGCTCCAGCGCAATTCAGTTGCGCAGCGCAACCGCTTGCACCATTGCAAGGTGCATTTATGATTATCGGGCCCCATGTGTATATGTATTAGTCAGTGTGTGTGTGTATCACAACAATTTTGAAAATGCAGTTAGGTGGCTCAATGGTTAGTGCAAAATTGCTAGTTTACACATTTCTCACTCCCTTCAATAAGTTTTTAGCCGTATTGGCTCTTGCTAGACTTTGTTATTATGGCTGCATAGTGTGGCTTATGCTGACGAGGTACCAACAGAGGAGGACAGATAGCAGTGTCTTGAAATAACTTACCAGATGTGACAATAATTTTTATACCTCTGCAGTCGAATCTCATCTCAGCATTGCTATGCATAAGATCCCTGCACTTCCTCACTAATTTTCTCCCCCCCCAACCATTACATTACGAGACCTAATTTATTCATTTAAAACAGCACCGGCACTTTTTTCTCAACCCACCTGCACTCTGAAACCCCTGCCATCGAGTAGTCTCCTCTCCCTTGCTCTCTTTTTTCACAGTCATGAAAATATATTGCATCTAGGGGTTCCCCCTCTCTATCTCCAGTCCCAATCTTTAAAATTGGTTGCTTCTAGCAGCTCTCCCTATTTCTCCTTGGTTCTAATTAAGAAAATCCTTTATGTTTGCTCTCCTTCTCCCGGTTGCTGATCACAAACAAACCCTGGTATCTACCATCCACCTTCCCAGTCTCAATCAAGGAAACCCGCATCCAGCAGCCCCCCGGCTCACTCCATCCCAATCAAGGAAATCCTCGGCATCCAGCAGCCCCCTGCTCACTCCATCCCAATCAAGGAAACTCCCGGCATCCAGCAGCCCCCCGCCCACTCCATCCCAATCAAGGAAATCCCGCATCCAGCAGCCCCCCCGCTCACTCCATCCCAATCAAGAAATCCCCGCATCCAGCAGCCCCCCGCCACTCCATCCCAATCAAGGAAATCTCGCATCCAGCAGCCCCCGGCTCACTCCATCCCAATCAAGGAAACCTCGCATCCAGCAGCCCCCGGCTCACTCCATCACAATCAAGGAAATCCCTGGTGTCCAGCAGCCCACCCCGCTCACTCCATCCCAATCAAGGAAATTCCTGGTATCCAGCAGCACCCCCTCACCCATCTCCAGTCCCTGTCAAGAAAATCCCTGGCTTCTAGCAGTCCCATTCTAGCCCCCCTCCAAAAAAAAAGAATAATAATTTGAAAGAAAATCAGGTGCAGTGGTAATAAATGTGGTTCCACTACCTCAGGACTGTTACTTGTGGTTTGCTCTCCATTATAGCCTTTTGAGATGCCACACCTAGTTGGTTTTTGTGAAAGTCCTAGAAATGAAAAAAAAAATTAGGTGCTTCTGCAGTCTCTATTAATACTAAAAGCATTTGTTGTAAATATTCACTATCTGGTATCATACTCTGCATATAACAAATGTGAGTCCATCCACTCTGACAGTAGTGGGAGCTTAGACCAAAACTTAAGCAGTTGACTCGGATTTGGACAAGGTAATTGATAAATGATTAAAGAGGGTGCTTAGAATCTCTGCACTCTGAACATAGCGTCAGTGAGTGTATTTAGTAAGGGTGGGGGACATATCCTGTCCAGCTTTGGGAATCACTTCTGTAGCTAATGGGAAACTCATGAGATGCCATTTTCTAAAGAATATATGCCAGAGCCAGGAAGTGCACAGTATGGGATCTAAAGAGCAGAGTTTCCTAGCTCTAGTCAAGAAGGGACCATTAGTCACTGCAATTTAATTTAAATCAACCCCAACCCAAAAATTTAATTTGGACGGCACTGTACATAAATGTCTACACTCTGAGACAGAACATCCAAACAAAGCAGTGGAAAGGCAAAAGACCATGAGGGGCATCCCATGGTCAGTCATATAATGTACTTTATTTACTTGGGGTGGAAACCTGGAAGCCCATCCAATTCCTGAAAAGGTTATGTTTATATGTTACGAGGAGGAGTCTTCCTCGGAATATGCACCTGACAAGATCCAATACAAAGGGTAAGAGAGATTCAGACTCCAGAACACATTTTTATTATAGATTTTATATATCAGTTAACCACCTCAGATCAGCATAAACAACATTTCATGGCACAGGGGCCACTTCTTCAGGTCCGTTGGTGGTATGGCTTTATTAAAGCTATCATACCCAGTTCATTCAGGTTGTCTACTTTAATGTTTGAAATCTTTCTGAATTAAAGGTCTTTCCTTGCCGAGACATTTCCTCATTGTTCAGTAGCTAAGGTGCATATGACCCATCTGTATAATCATTGGCTTCAAATCCTCCTGCAAATGACTGTCATCCACTACCCTGCCTGTGTAGTAGCACTAGCTCTAGGCAAGAAGTGATCCTCAGTCTCTGCATTTTAGTTAAAATCACCCCCCCCAAAAACATAAATATATTTTGACTGCATCGCACATAAATGTCTACTGTCTGAGGCATAAGTGACCAAACCAAGCAGCCAAAAAGCAAAAGACTGAGAGTGCCACCCTTGATCAGTAACTACTCTGTGTGTGGTAGGACAGCAGTTGACTGTCATTTGGAGGAAAATTTTAAGTGACTGATTATACATAAAGACCATATGCACCTTAGTTATTGAACCATGAGGAAATGAGTCAGCAAGTTTACTTTTGAAAGATTTCAAGCAAGAAACTAGACAACCTGAATAAGCTGGGCAAGAGAGCTTTAATCTAACCAGACCACTGCTAGCCCAGGACCATGAACTATTGCCAGTGGCAATTTGAGGTGGCTACCTGACAAACAAAACTATAACAAACCATGTGTTAAAAATTATTCTGATGTCGGAGTCTTCACCCTTTGTACATTAATTACATTAATATAATTAATTTGCACTGTTGATTCAGGCTTATCTGACAGTTTGGGGACTTTCTGGCAATGCCATCAGCACACTAACAAAAAATTGGATTTATAATTCAAGCCCAACTTTATGGACTACCCTGCCAAGCTTTCTATAGAGCTGCTTCATGGTATGAAGACCGTGTAGCCTGAAGCACACTGTGCACCTAGTAAATAATGAGTACCAAAGGCCTGGGTGGCTTGGTCTGAGTTCTTTTGTGGATTTTTTTTTTGCATTGCTTTTCCTCAGATACTAGTGCACCATCTCTCCTGCTCTGGTTCTGAGCTTTGGAGTATTTTTTCTCTTCTCATCCGATGCATGGGGTAGAAGCATGTGAGAGGGTTCCCACAGTGTTCATCATGTCTGAGGCAACTCAGTGACTCCAAGAGTTCTTTGACTTTTGGGAGCTATTCCCCCAGTGTCGTATCTCACAGAAAGCCCCCTCGGTTTCTCCTGGACCTCTTCAGTATGGTGGCAGACATCGGTGGGGTCACCAGAGCACCTCAACTGTTGGATCATAATGTTGTGTATAGTTTTCAGGATAAAATAAAAACACTAATACGTACTAAAAACTAATTTTCATTTTAAACCCATGTGCAAATCTTTACTGCCATTAAAATATGTCTCTGTCTGCCACTTTTGCAATGACATATTATAATATTCATATATTGTGACTTTTTGAAAACACTACTTGATATTCAAAATATTTAAAGACAAAATTGGTGATTCTTTTTTCAGTCTTTAATTTTAGACCATTCCTATCACTCCAGTATCTCTTTCAATGTGTCCTCTGTGGGGAGGAATGCAAAAATCAACAGAACCTACAACAGCTTTTACTACATTAGCTTGATGCTTCTGGTTTTATTTTTTTCATTTTTCTGCTATTGTGATATAAATGTCAGATTTTTACATCACAATAGTACAACTAAGTCTCACATTAATTCTGTGTCTTGTATCACTTTAATGTATTAGCAACCATTGTGGCTCTGACCTGAGCGTTATTAAATATGGGGACTAAAAGGTTTCCCTTCCAGCCATGAGGAATGTTGTCTGTTTCCTTGATTGTATTAAAGATTTTGCTAATGATAAGGACCCGCAATTAAAAAATATCAAGATATACTTCAGTTGGTATTATGTCTTCACCTGAAGCTTTATTTTTGGATCGAACCATAAGCAGTTTGTCAACATCATTGTTTGTTAAATAGTCCCATCAAGACAGTGGGTAAATTGCACAACCAGTAGCTCAAAGTTAATTGGGCAAACACCAACAAACACGATAACTTCTTCAGCATAAGAGCAGCAAAACAGTGGAATGTATTACCACAGGAGTTGATTAATTCAGCTAACATCGATACCTTTAAAACTAAGCTCGACACATGGCTAAATTTAACTCATGTTTAGTAATGTCTCACTGTTGTGGGGTACAATCGCGATGGGCCTTGTGCCTTCTTTTGTCCTACATAATCCAGTAGATCCAGTAAATCCAGTAAGACCTAGTAGGTGATTTGAGCTGTCAACTGAAATTATCTGTCCCCTGATTAATAAGGCTAATTCTTGGGTCATAAGAAACCCTGATACTTATTTATTTATTGAAATGTTTCACCAGGAAGGCACACTAAGCAACAAGTCGCTCGTCTCCCGGTGTGACCCGGGAGGAAGGGGTACAACTGGAATGAGGCATTATACATTCAAGTTACAAGATCAACATTGACATGCAGTTGTAAGGCAGATATTATAAACAGTGTTACAACAGTGTTGCGCATAACATGTAAAAAGAGTGGAGAATAATAAGTGCTGGCTTAATAAGTAAACAAGTGCTTACATGAAAGAAAAGGGAGAAAGAGGAGGGAGGGGTGAGGTGGGGGAGGGGGAAGAGTCATGCCCCTGGAGACTCCTTCAGGATGCGAGGAACCCTGCAAGGTACTGGGGGGACCAGAGAGAAAGGGATAAGGCAGTGTCCCAGAGAGACCCCTTTAAGACGGTGGGGGAAGGGAGTAGATGAGAGATACAAGCCCCTTGGAGGGCAGGAGAGGGACACATGGAGACCATTCAGGGTCCTTTATATTCTGTGAGAGATCAAGGGAGACCAATAAGGGAGAGCAATTAGGGAGAAGGCGAGAAGGACTAGAGATTTGGGGGGTGGGTGTGCACAGGGTAAAATGAAGGTGAGGGTAGGGTTTGTCCAAGGCTTAGAGGAGGGAATTAGGGAGGTACATGGCAGGAGCAGCTAGGTGCAAGGTAATTATTGAGGGCACAGCTGATGGAGTAGGTGGAGGATGAGTGCTGCATTTTGGGGGAGAATTCAGATTTGTTGGTGGTGAGAGTAACTGGATTTGCCGATTGGGTGGATCTGCGGGGCACAACCAGGGTATGGGAGTCTGTTGGTCTAAGGAAATGGGAGGGTTGGGGGTGTTATCAAGGAGGAGGTAAGGTAGGAATGGAGATCACCCAGCCAGTGCTTGGGTTTAGCACAGTGGAAGAGTCACGTATTTGTAAGAGAGAGGAAGGATAGGACACAACAGCCTTTTTGACGTTGAGGAAAAGTTTGTGGTTAGCAAACCAGAGCTGAACCATGTCAAAGTCTTGCTGCAAGTTGGTTGGAACCTCAACAGGACAGGAGCCAGATGTATACAGGACTGTATCATTGGCATACATATGTATAGTGGAGGATGGGGAGCAAACAGAGGGAAGGTTGTTTAAGAAGATGGAGACTAGGAGGGGCTCTAATACCGAGCCCTGGGGGACTCCAGTGTTAATCGGGAGGGGAAGGGAAGTGGTGTCCAAGATCTTAACTGATTGGGTTCTACCAATAAGGTAGGCCTTGAACCAGTTTGTGGTGGAGAGAGACAGGCCAGCTGCTGGGACTGAGTTGATGAGAAGGGAGTGAGAGGCTGTGTCAAAGGCCTTGGCCAGGTCAACACAAATGGCAGAGGTAATTTGCCCATTGTCCATCCTGGTTGGGATGAAGTCTGTGAGCCATAGGAGAGAGGTCATGGTTGAGTGGTTTTTCCTGAAACCAGACTGGAAAGGGGTGAAAAAGGAGGTGTCAGATAGAAAAGAGGTGAGTTGGGAGAGGACAATGTGTTCTTGAAGCTTGGCCAGGGTAGGGAGGAGAGAAATGGGGTGATAGTTGCCAGGGGATGAGGGGTCACCCCCTTTGGGTAGAGAGAGGACCACAGCATGTTTCCATGAAGAGGGGGCAGAGGCAGTAGAGAATGAGAGATTTCAGATTATTGAGAGGGGGTAGGCAATGGCTGTAGCAGAGAGGGAGAGGAGTTTTGGGTCAAGGCCACCAGGGGAGGCACCTTCAGAAGGGTTGATGAAGAGTGATGGTGATGGTGATGGTGATATAAGTCATCCATTCCTTCACTGGCATGTGAGTATTGAATGATGTCTTAAAATTTCCAGTACATGCCATCACTAAATGCCAGCAATTATTTAGGGGGAGGTGGGAGCCAGAGAGGGGTTTGGTGAGGGGAATTTATGTGGGAGGAAGCAGGGGGAGTTGATTTTGGCATGCAGGTGGAAGGAAGGCTTATTACAATTTTGTAGTGTCAAACTTAGCTGGAAGGGGCTGAGCACAACAGCAGAGGGTGGTAGCGCTGGGGATATATAATTATAAGACTTGAAAGGGGGTGACAAGTAAACTGATTGGGTGGAGGTGGGATATGTTAAAAAGATTTTCTTTTTCTTTTTGTGACAAAGTCATGAACTTTGGTATTGCCTGGGGTAGATGGCAGATATCCAGAACTTTTGTTCTCCAGCAGACTTCCTAATACCAATGGCAATGTGTGATGCAGCTGCAGAGGAGCATCCTGCCCTATGGCTGACATCACCCATATTGCCACTGGTGTCTGTCCTTGACAATTCCACTGGCTGGATTAGGCTTTCATGTCAGTTTACCACGAGCCTGGGTGGCCCTGTCACTGGATGTTCCCTGTGTCCTACTCAATATGACTTTCTTTGTGTTTGCCCCTGTATAGCCCTATGTTGCTGCTGCGCTACTCCACTCACAGCACTTCCTCCCTTATCCCTTTCCCATTCCTGCCCTTTTCATCCTACCTCATCCCCTTCCCTTACCCTCCACTCCCACTCCCCCGCTCTGTTTTCTCACGTGTTCTCTCCCTCCCCCACCCCATGGGTCTTTCCTGCTCAAGCTTCATTGTGGAATCTCCCGCATTGCTCTTTTTTTGATCCTTCCACCCCCCAGTTAACCTCCTGTACTTTC
This sequence comes from Neoceratodus forsteri, assembly GCA_016271365.2. NCBI lineage: Eukaryota > Metazoa > Chordata > Ceratodontiformes > Ceratodontidae > Neoceratodus > Neoceratodus forsteri. Next base: position 586,932,715 of record CM028133.1, on the reverse strand, counting down.
TCTCCTTGTAAGTCCTTTCACCCCTCTTCAGACAAGGCCACTGGCAGCACTTGACACAATATTTATCTTGCCATATTGTTATTTTGTTTATGTAATTACTTTCCTCATGTTGTACTACTTACTGAAACCACTGTAATTTGCTATTCTTGTGACTTGATGTGGAACCTCTGTAAAAGAGCCCTTGGCTCAAAGGTCTTTCCGATTTGTTAAATAAATAAATAGAAGAAATTATCCATGGTTCACACCCCATGTATTCTGTGGTGTACATTTCTATCCAAGGCTACCAAGGGCCCTGACTGATCCCCTTTCATTCATAAAAGGTGTGATTGGCAGCCAGGGTGTAGAGAAAGGAAGACAGAGGAGAGGCGTTTAATTGTGGGAGAGCATAAAATGGTACTTTGTCAATATTTAAGCAATAAGGCATGACCAAGGGTTATGTTAATGGTCTGTTAATCACCTTCTAGGGGTGTACTGTGGCACGAGGTGTAGCTGAGTGCCACAAGCCCCTACAGGGTGATTAACTAACCATTAACATAATCACTAGGAGTGCCTTATTGCTATTATAATAAAAATGTTTTTAAACAGTGTTAAACCTTGTTCGGCATATGGCTAAGCTCTACATGTATGTTAATAAAAGATTAACATAAGGCTGTTAGAATGTTTGCAGCCAATCAGAAAGCTTCATTTCTCAGACCCTTTTTATAATTGACATTAATGTTTACTATAGGAGGATGTGGTAATAGGAAGTGGGCACTGGGACCTAGGCAGGCCTGTTTAATTTAATTACTTGGGGTTGTAAACACTATCATGCAGGCTGCTGGAAATTCAGGGAGGCAAATACTGCAGTCCTTTGTGATCCCTAAATAATACCTTTGGATGTAACAACTGCCAATATACTGTACTGTAGTACCAGGTTTAATGAGAACTGCATGCATGGTACTGAAAATGTAGCTATATATATATATATATATATATATATATATATATATATATGTAATATGTACATGTATATATATATATATACAGATATATATATATATATATATATTACTGCTGGCTACTATCTTGGCACTCTTTAGAAATGGAAGTTGAGTTATATATACTGTACAGTGTTCAATATCAATAAGGTAAGTTGCTTTTAAAATATAGCTAAGAAGTGGAAGTGTGATTTGCAGTGATGCCAGCCAGTTTGCAGTGCAGTACTTTGCAGTATTTCTGCAAATGACTGCAGTATGCTGCAGGGAACAATGTAATTAAACGACAAGCCTTTTTGTATTGCAGTATTTTTTGACATGTCATTTACTGAAAGTACTGAGTGGAATATTGACTGTCTCTGCTGTACTTGCATATTAAGGAGATTGCCATGGAATTAAACAAAACTGTTAGCTGCTATATTTTTCTAGTGAGATAATCTTATTCAATTAATTTAACCAACATTATAGGAAATACATTTAACTTGGCAAATACAATTTAGAAACAAAGGAAACAAAAAGGGAAAACTAATAAATTTCAGCCTTTGTCTTCCATTTTAGACAGCTCTTTAACTGTCTCTGACTACATAATAAGGTAAAACTGCAGCTAGATGTTGCTGATCTAGTTTTACTACAGAAAATTATAAATAACTGTTTAAAAATAAAAGTTTTTTTCTAAGATGGCAGTTGGGCACAAGTACAGTACCATTCTTAGGAGAGTATTACAAATGCAGTACTATAGGGGAGTTGGGACAGTTACTGTAAGAAAAAGTGAAGTCTGTTACACATTTTCAAAATATTTATAGATATTTCTAAACTGGATCCTAACATTCTGTTGAGTTATGAACAGTGTGAGTGTATGAAAAAGCTTATTTCTTTGTGTAAAGACCTATGTTTTGTTTAGCCAGTCAGCAGTGGAGAAAATTGGAGATCTTACAGTCATATGTCCTTGTTCCAGACAGCCTACAGTGTGTGTTGTAAGCTGACACTGTTCTGAGTGTATCCTGTCAATGAGTGAAGAAGTTGCTAGTAGCTGCAGCTTCTCTCTCTCAGGGTACTGGAGAACCAAGACAACTGAATCTATCTCAGGATTATATAGCATATAACAGCACTACTCGGATGCTGGCATAAGAAGTGTAAAGCTAGAAATCATTTTACATTAGGATTTTTACCTATTCTTGTCCAGAGGAATGTGTTACATCAATGAATGGCCAAAGAGGTTTATTAAAATATTTATTCAAGAATTCTGTCATTACCAGGTAGGAGGATTTATACTGATTTGCACATTATTCTTTGAAGCAGTTCTGACTGTATAGAATTTACAGTATAGGTGAAGTTCTGCATATAATGTCACAGAACGTGTGTGACATCTTGGCATCTTACATTTAAAAACAACTTTTCATGTACATTTGAAAGAAAAGAGTAACAGGGTTAAATTGGGTATTAGCCCACAGGAACTCAGTTCTACCACCTCTTAAAAAATTGTATAACAGTTCTATCATCTCTTTCATTTTTGTCCATTTACTATTATAGGTCATTTCCACCACCTGGAAATGACCGTTCACCCCTAAAATCTAGATGTGAGAGTTCCCCCACATAAACATTTCCAACTTAACCACTGCCTGAATCAATGTTCATAATGGTGATAAAGTTGGATTCACCCAAACATTAATGTACTGTATATTTTTTCCATGATTATTTTTTAGATACTGCAACTACACTGTTACTGAATGACTGTTCAGTATTCATGATATTTTTAGAAGTACAGCATGACAATTCTTTTTCTGACATTTTAGGTTGACTCATTGATCGATAATGATGCAGAAAAGGACTATCTATATGATGTGCTGCGCATGTATCACCAGTAAGTGCTTAGTAAAATGTTTCTGAATGTTTAAGTATTATTAATACAGTACTGTATTATACTTAAGTGATTTCTTTATAATTCCATTTTTAACTAAAATGATTAGATGGCTCTATTTTATCAGGGAAGGAAAAAAGATACTGCATGATGCATGCCTGCCTGTGTGCCTTAAGGTGTGTATATGTTTGCGCCACTGAATCATCCTAAATATATTTGGATTTTAAAAGCTTTTCACTCTTGTGATTAGCAACAGCAAAAACAACATATTAGAAACTTGCTTCAGCGTTGATGATGTATGTTAATAAGTGAGCAGTATCTTCATTTACAATAGCTCCTTAACAACACATTCATTCTTGGCTAAGAACAAGAGACCCACAAGTATTTAAAACGTGTCTGTTGAAAGGTACTTCACAATTGTGACACCAATAAATCTTGCCACTACCCTTTGTGCGATTGTTTTTAAATATGTTTTCTAGTAATGGAGGCACTTGTTTATATACAGGTGTGTGTGTATATATCTATATCTATATCTATATCTATATCTATATAAATATATAGACAAAGAACCTCTGTGTGCCAGCACTGAGCCAATGATTACCCCAAAGGGCATTTGGCTGGGAAGCCAAGTTTCAAAGAAATACAAAATCACACATGCCCCCACAATGCAAAGCATCATGGGCTGCACATGCAAATCACCACAGAATATTACAGTATGCTGGTTCAACTTTAAGCAGAAATGCATGGTGCCGAAAGGCCTCTCACACAGTTTGCAAAGGGCATCAACAGAAGACAGACACATGTTTCATCCTACCAGGACTCATCAGTATGCCTCATCTGTTTGACACCCCAGTGGAATGAACCAGCTACCCTAAGATGGTCGATCTGGGTTATGTTGTGGTGAACCCAATTAAAACAAAAAACAGTTTAAAAGACAAAGAACCTTTGTGTGCAAGCACTGAGGCAATGGTTACCCCAAAGGGCATTTGGCTGGGAAGCCAAGTTTCAAAGAAATACAAAATCACACATGTCCCCAAATGGGCATATGGGCGCATATGCAAAGTGATTTGCATATGCAGCCTATGATGCTGCATTGTGGGGCATGTGATTTTGTATTTATTTATATATCTATATATGTATGTATATATATATATATATATATATATATATATATATATTTATATATATAGAGAGAGATAGAATAATAGATAGGTTCCAGTGAATTGAGCTGTAATTCCATCGAGAGGTTCTGGGGACATAGGTAACCTCAAGAGTGAAGCTCAAGAGGTTCCTATGTCCCCAGAGCCTCGAGATGGAATTGCAGTCAACTGATTCAATGGAACCTAACTTTTATGTTTTGTAATATATGGATGCGAGATGCTGACGAGGTCTTACCTCTAGATTCTTTGTGGGACGGTTCCACGCTGCTTGTTCTCGCTCCTCATTCACATCCCCCCTCCCATGCAGTCCCACTTCTTTCTCTCTGGAATAAAAAGAAACAAAAAAAAAACATGCTTTGGACACTAGGCAAGTCGGTGATCCCAACGATAGTATTTTGAGGACCAGAAGTATAGTATTATGGCAGTGACTAAGGTATTACAGGTTTTTTTATATGCTTTTTGGGAATATTATTTTTAAAATCCATATATTACATATATATATATATATATTCATTAAGAAATTTTCCTGTTATCAAATGCTAGTTTGGGTAATGAGAATGACAAAATAATAGTTTCGTTCCTAACACAGAAGTCAATTATATATACTGATGTAGATAGAGTTTATATATATTGAATCTTATTAAATGTTGAAAATGCAGGTAAGGCATAAAAACACTGATCCTTGGGATTCACCTGTTCATATTTAAAAAAAATCTACATTTGTTTTACTTTGAGTGCATTATGCATGATTATTTACCAGATTATTGTGTCATGGAGGCCAGTAGTAAAGCTTTTTGCCAATCCATTCTGTTTTGACAGCAGTAAATATAATTTAGAATTTAATTTAATTGTATGCTCCTAGCCTGTTTTTCTGTGTGAGACACTGAAGTAAAATGTTCTCTTCCCCCCTTCCCCACGTCTTATTAAATACTTGTTCCTTGGGGGCAGATATTCTTTTTCCCTCAGTGATTGGACCATTTCTTCCGGTGTGAGGATCTCAAGGCAGCTAGCTTGTGAATTTCATTGTTGGATTGTCCCAGGAAGCTGGTGAATATTTCCACACTTAGCGAAAGCCTTAATAAGGTTTCTAGTTGCAGCTCTATATCTCTGCCTGCTGGATAGTTTCATCCTTGGACTTACTGTGGTTACTGTCTCACTCTTGCAGTCAACTGCACATTTGCTTCAGTCCCATCTCCAGTCCTGAATTCACTGCTTTCTCTCTTTTTCCCCCAAGTTCTACGTTCCCTTTTTTCCTTACCAGTGTACACTATGGGGGTGATCTCACTTCACTGCAGCTTTGTAGGAGTATTTTCCATTCTGCTAGCCCTCCAACTTTCAGTAGATCTTCTCTGCCAGCCATCTACTGACTCTTGCTACTCAAATAAAGCAGGGGACTGGAGCTATGGTTTCTCAAACCTAATTATCAGGGGTAATACCTCTATCCCTGAAACCTGGCTCCTAAAGCTTATCCCATTTGCTAGTATAGCTGACTACCTAAGCCATTCCCCTTTATATATGCCACTGGAGGGCAAACTCCAAACCTCTCTCATTGAGACCTGGGTACCACTATGTCATCTCTCTCTCTCTTTCTCTCTCTCTCTGGTGATATTGAACCTAACCCAGGCCCTCCTGATGGCATCGCTCCCAAGAACCCATCTTATTGGTTCACAGAAAAGGGGCTTAGGCTTGCACATATGAACATTAGAAGTCTGTCAGCTAATTTTGTGCAGCTTGAAGCCTGGATTGCTCACAACTCACTTGCATGTTAGGTCTAACCGAGACTTGGTTAAAACCCCATATTCCAGATTCATTATGTAGGATCAATGGATATAAACTTCACAGATGTGATCGTCCAGATGCTAAAAAGGGTGATGGTGTTTTGTTTTATACCAGACAGGACCTTGACATTACGGTCCTCCTGGTCAACACTACCTGTCTTTGTGAAACTATTCATGTAGTTATTACCTTAGGTCTCACGAAGAAGCTAAATGTAGCGTGCATCTATAATCCTCCTAAAAAATCAACTAACAGGCCTGACTAAGATAACTGACCATCTTTCCTCACTAAAGGGTAGACAAGAGCTCATTGTTATGGGGGACCTCAACTCGGACTGGCTAGGAAAAAACCTAATCTCTATGTTGCTGAACTCAGCAGGTTACACCTGTCTCAATTGGTCACTCTCCCGACCAGACAGGCTAGTAACAGCAGTCTCCAGTCTCTTCTAGACTGGTCGTCTCCAACAGGCCTGAAAAGATCAGTGCTGTTGGAGTTTTACCAGACTCAATCAGTGACCACTCCCCAGTTTACTGTGTTTGGAAGGCTAGGGCCTTTAAACAACCCCCCAGAGAAATTATTTACAGGGATTTTTCAAAAATGGATAAGAGAGCCCTAATCTTGGAGCTATAGAACATGGACTGGGCACCTCTATATAATACCTGTAATACGGAATGTGCTGCTCAATACCTCCTTACCACGCTTTTGAACCTTCAAGACAAATATATCCCAGTAAAAAGGCACCGTATCCGGGGATTTGCTACCCACTGGTTAAATTATTCACTCCTGTCCTCTCTCAAAAAGAGAGATAAAGCCTGGAACAAAGCTAAGCTAACCCAGTCCCCATCAGATTGGGCAGAGTACAGAAGACTCCAAAACCTATGTAAGGTTTCCATCAGATCTGCTAAGGGCAATTACTATTGTCAGCTCCTTAGTACCTCTGTCAATGACTGTCGTGGTTTTTAGAGTCTTGTTAATACCATCATGGGGAAAAAACAAGTGCAGTACCATCTCTGATATGGTCGTGGATGGTTGTAATTGCAATAACCTGCTCACCATCGCTGAGGCTCTTAACTTCAGATTCACTGACCGCTCCTCCTGTACTGCACCTCCTGGGCCTTTACCTATCACTCTGCAGGATAACCTTAAAGGGAAACTCCGATGGAGTCCCTCAGTGTAGCAGCAGCTGCAGAAACGCCCGATTAGGGCTTTCAACATAAAATAATTGTTTTTTAGTACCTGGTGCCCTGGAATTTTAATAAAAAAGATCCACTCGCTCCATCATGGCAACAGACCCACATGCAGACATCTCGTGCACCTCGGGTGACTTCCGCCGCGAAGGTTATGCTAATGAGGGCTACCAACAAATGGCAGATGTTTGTAGCCCTCATTAGCATAACCTTTGTGGCAGAAGTCACCTGAGGTGTGCAAGATGTCCGCCTACACATCTGTCGCCATGATGGAGCGAGCGGATCTTTTTTATTAAAATTCCAGGGCATCAGGTACTAAAAAAAATATCTTTTATGTTGAAAGTCCTAATCAGGCATTTCTGCAGCCACTGCTGCACTGAGGGACTCAATCAGAGTTTCCCTTTAAACCTTCCAACCCTGTTTTCACCCTTCACTCAGTCTCTGAGAGTGAAATCTTACACTTACTTAAGTCCATCTCTCCTGCTGGCTTGGCAGGGGCAGAGGGACTCTAACCAAAATTCCTAAGAACCGTTGCACCGTCTATAGTCTCTCCAGTGACTAGACTTTTCAACCTGTCTCTTCTTACAGGATATGTCCCTTCCCTCTGGAAGATTGCTCGAGTTGTCTACCGGTCTACAAAAAGGAGGACACCACTAACCTGAATATCTACTGCCCTATTGCCATCCTCTCCACCCTCTCTAAAATACTGGAGAAAATTGTTGCTACCCAGGTCTCGGATTACCTCTACTCCTTCAAGCTCCTCACCCCTGACCAACATGGTTTCCGACATGGGCAAAGTACATCCACTGCTCTCATACAGTTTACAAATGATGTCAGACTCGCTATGAACAAAGGCTGTCTCACTGGGGCTACTTTTGTTGATCTTACAAAAGTGTTTGATTTAGTTGACCACCCGCTGCTCCTATCAAAGTTGTCGTCCCTAGGCTTCTCTACCTCTGTTACTGCCTGGTTCCAAAATTATCTTTCGAAGCATCAACAATTTGTCCAGATCTGAGATGCTAAGTCCCCTCTTTAATCCTACTTGGATCGGAGTGCCCTAGGGTTCGATTCTTGGTCCTCTCCTATTTACAGTCTTCATAAATGACATACCACCACTCACTGGTGCTTGCTCAGGTCTGCTGTATGCCGATGATCTTGTTCTTTACTCATCCTCTTCAAACCTCTCAGATATCAACCTGAATCTCAATAGTAACTTCAATACCTTTCAGAGCTGGCTATTGCAAAACAAGCTTGTCTTAAATAAAAATAAAACGGTGACTACGCTCTTCGGTTCAGGTATAAAAATTCAGTCCTGCACCCAACCATTAAGTATCAGAGTGCTTGATGGCTCTCCCTTTAACACAGTTACCTCTTTTAAATACCTAGGAGTAACCCTTGATCCCGCCTTGGATTTTGACCTGCTCCTAGCCTCAGTCATTAAATCCATAAGTATTCAACTTGTGCTGGTATATAAGGTGAGACATAGCCTAACATCCATGCACAGGGGATTCTGAGACCCAAATTAGCGTATGAGTTAACAGCCTTTCTGGCAACTGCTGGAGGGCTCCTCTGAAAGTGGAATGTCTGCTACAACAGCGTTTGCCATTTTGCTTTGTCTTTACCCAAACTTACTCACCGATGTACACTATACTCCAGTCTGGGATGGTTTATCCCCCTCAGCCTTCCAACAGTTTGCTTCCTACTGTTGTATAAAGAATATAATCTCCTCCCAGATACCTGACAGATTGGCTCTACTGCTCAAACCTATGACCTCTTTCTACCCACTGAGATCAGCTGACAAATCTCTTCTTGTCCAATGAGATGTACAACCAAAATGGGGGAGAATGCTTTCTCTAGCTGGGCCCCTAAACTATGTAACTCCCTTCCACTGAGTCTAAGAATCTCCCCTTCTCCACATAGCTTCAAACAGGGGCTTCGTATGTCTCTTCTAAGCTCTGAACCCTGTTCCTGTTCTCTATCCACAGTCTCCTGTACTGGTTCCTCCTAGTTGCCTACTGGCTCCAATCTCTACTACTCTCAAACCTGAATGGAAATCTTGCTGTTTCCTTTCTTCTAGCACTTACTCACTAGTTGTATGACTTATGACTGTTAGTTATTTGCACTTATATTTCTGTTTTGTTACTACATATAGATTCCTGCAAATGAACTGTCATTGCTGAAAATGTTGTATAAGTGTACTATGTGTGACTTCTATTTGTTCCCATGATGTTTTCTTGTATCTACTATTGTCTACATACCCTTTGTTGTAATCTCCCGGGTTGCACCTGAAAATAGGCAGCTATGCTGCCTAGTGTACCTATCCGGTTAACAAAAACTAAATAAATAAATAAATAATGTTTTGCCATTATAACAAATACATTTAGGCCTGTGAAGAGAAAACAAAAAAAAAAAAAACCAAAAAAACGTTGCTTGGTATTCTAGGAAGTAGAACAGAAAATCTGAAGTTAAGCATATCTACAGTATTTGTTCTGGCCTAAATATAATTTGCAGTGCTGTACCTGCTATTTATTATATACACCACCCCCAAGCCACAAATGAGAAAAAAAAGATACTTGTATCTATCTTTGATTTGCATTGTCATAATATTTTTTAAATACTGTTTAGTGTAAAAATGAAGATAATTAAAAATAAATTCAAAAGTCTCTGTTCTATTCCTGGACTCACTTGCAAGGCATAATTTATTATTTTTTTTGTTTCATATCTCCATTTTTATACCAGTTAAGTAAGCAGTAGCCTACAACAAGGCATGCATTTCTAGAGAATGAGACTACACACACACACACACACACAATACCTCACTGGCCTACACCACCCTCCTCCTCCTCCTCCCACCCGCACCCACAAAAGGTGTGACCTATAATATAGAAAACATAGTTTGTTCCTAGTAAAATCTGATTGGCTAAAAATATAGCCAGTCAAGTTTTACTACAATCAACAATGTCATTAGTCATTTGTGCACCTGCACCATTACCAAGATGGGCACTGAACAGAGTAGACGCCCTGTACTGGCCAACTGGTTTCTTTTTTACAGGTCACATTTTTTCTGGAGGCTGGTTGGGGGTTGCTAGAGGGGAGTTGGGTGGGGCTTTTATGTCTTTCATAGACCTGGTGGTGAGACTCAGGTGAGGGTAGGTGAGGGAGGTGTGTTTGGCACATGGGTGGCAGTTAAGGGTACATTTTTTATTGTACTTACCAAACTCAGCTTTGAAATTTGCCAGGGTGGGGGGAGGAGGGTGTCTGCAAGGCATGGGAGGGGGTTATATGACTTAAATGTTTTTGGGAGGTAGAATGGGGTGGCATTATAGCACAGTTGGTGGGAGGGTTCATTACAGTAGGGTTAGACAAAGGCAAGCAACCCACTGCAGGGTCTGCAAGTCACTTTGTTTTTTGCCAGCAAGTTGCACAAACTTGTGCGATGAATAAAGCAAATTGGCTAATTTGCCTATGAATTGTCAATTTGCATAGATTCAGCTGTGTGAATTTGACTAATTTGCCAGAAAAATAACTACACAATGTAAACTTGTAGAGAGTCTGGCCACATAGTGTCCCGACAAAATTACAGACCTCTCAAGTGCTACTGTAGGTCATGTTAAGATTTACATTTATTCCAAGTGTTAAAACAAACGCTGCACCCTCTCATAGCCTCCAATGTTTCATGTCATACTGACACTTTGTCAAGGTGTGGCTCCCTCTGCCACAGGTACAACTTTTAAAGTGCCTAGTTAAAGGAACAATACTGGATTTAAATAACTGTAGTAAATAAGTACACAAATTGCTGCCATTGATGAAGCAAAGTTGCCGAAATTTGCCACTGCGAGAAATGAATTTCAGCAGTTTCACCTGTGTCTTATCAATATGAGCTAGTAGTGTCTGGTGAAAACAGCCTAATTGTCACATAAGATGTCAGAGAAGCAGTTTAGCCTTGAGGGTTAAAGTACCAAGCTGTGAACCTGCAAGCCAAGTAGATCCGAAGTGTAACTTGCATACTGTGTGACCCTGAGCAGGTCACTTAGCCTCTCTGTTCTGCTGGAAGGCACCTGTAAATGAGCTTCTGATCAGTGCACTTTCCTGGACACAAAGTCTAGAAATAAAAAAAAAAACATAAAGTACAGTAATTCTTGGTAAACTAAGCTAGTCAGAGTAGTACGTTTGTGTTGCCATATTGAGTTTTGGTGTACTACAGATGTAACTGACAAAAATGTTAAGAATTAAATGCAAAGTATAGAAAAGAAATCCATACACAGTTTAATTTATTTTTGTTTAAATAGTTGATCAGGAGGGTACACAGAGTTTTAAACAGTCTGTTTCTTAGTGTACCCTGGGGAAAGGGGAGTTGGCTTCAGAATAAAAATGAATACATAAGATACAGCCGCTTAAGTAAAACATGTACATGATACATACACAATATACACACATTTAAATACTTACTAATTACAGCTTGTCAAGCAACCAGAAAAGTACTGTATGTCTGAGGCAACACAAAATAACTAACGCAGGTATCAACCAGCAGTGAACTAGTGTGTGTGTGTGTGTGTGTGTGTGTGTGTGTGGGGTCAGTGGACTAGTACAGGGGAGCTGACTGTCCAAATACAGGGCACAGAGAACAGTGGAGATGTAGATGAGATTGAGGTATGCAGGGGAAGGATGAGAGGGAGGGGAGTGGAAGGTGGATGGTGCAAGATTTTTAAGATGTTTTAAGTTGGAAGTGTTTTATTCTTAATACATTCTGGTCCCCTTTGTCCTGTTGGCTTTAAAGAAAGCCAATTAAGTTTTGCTTCAGGCGTGACTTGTCATCTTTTCCATTCCTTAGGGAGGAACTGCCACAGGGGATATTGTTTCCATTCATGTCTTTATTAATAGCAGCTCAGTGGAGTGAAATGTAGAAGTTCCACCAGTTTCCATGTTGTCTTTGTGGGGAGGCATAGTTTTGTATCCTGTTAGCTGCATATCCGATTCAATTTCACCTAGGTCTGTCTAATTGCTTTACCATTCATAGTGCTCCCTGTTGCTCTTGAAATAGGAATGAATTGGTAGTTGTTAATTATTTAGTATTTTTGTGAGCTTACAAAATGAACGTAAATGTGATGCAGTCACTGTTTCTGACCTGATTAATTTTTACTCTTTTAGGTGACTACATTTTAAAGTTGTATTTCAGACATGTGGCATGTATTCAAATTTTAGGAAGTTTTATGTACAGCTATTGCTCTAGAAATTCATGAAATAACATTTTTAATTGACTTTTGCAGCTAAGGATGTCACTTTTAAATTGCACTACATCATCATTTCTATTGCTGGGTTGAAATGAAATATCAGAACATAGAATTTGTTGGCCGGAAAGGACCACTCAGCTCACCTGTCTGCCCCAAAATTCCCTGCCTAATCTGTCTCTATAGACCGTAATTGGTTTCCGGTGACCCTCCTTCCTCCCTGCCTGTTTGCCAGTACACCCCTATGTTTATCCTATGCATGCTTGAAGCCCCCTGCTGTTTTCATCCCCACCACTTCTGCTGGCAGTCTCTTTCAGGTCTCTACCACCCCTTCATTGAATAAATATTTCCTCATATCTCTCTCTTAAACATCTCCCCATCTGTCTTTCTCGCATGCCCTTTTTTCTCCTTTTCAAATCTTTCTGATTTGTAAGAGTCTTCCTTCCTGCACCATGTTCACCCCTATGAGTTCCTTGTAGGTCTCTATCATGTCACCTCTTGCTCTTCTTTCTTCCAGGGTGTAAATGTTGAGACTCCTGAGTCTCTCCTCATTGGGATTCTTGTGTAACCCCTGCACCATTTTAGTTGCCCTCCTCTGGACTTCCTCTACCTTGTCTATGTCCTTGCTGAGATGCAGCCTCCCAAACTGGACACAGTACTCAGTGTGGGGTCTCACCAGCAAGCGATACAGTGAAAGCACCACCTGTCTCGTCCTGCTGGCTGTACCCTTCCCTATGTAACCAAGTATCCCACTACCCTACCCACTGTTTTTTTCACACTGCCCTGCCACTTTGAGGTAGTCAGCTATGATAACCCTAAGGTCCCTTTCCTGTATAGTGACTGTTAGTACCCCCCATCCTGTACTCCACATCTGGGTTTCTGTGCTTTATGTGCATGATTTTGCACTTTTTGACATTAAAATCCAGCTGCCATACTCTTGACCACTCCTCATGTTTCCTGAGATTCCTGCTGATTTTCTTCGCCCCCTCCTGAGTGTCCACCCTATTGCAAAAGTTAGTATCACCTGCAAAAAGACATACCTTCACTTCTAGCTCCTAAACAGTTTCACTTATGAAGGCATTGAAGAAGACTGGTCCAAGTACCGAGCCCTGTGGCACCTCAATGGTCACTCTTCCATCATTACAGTGAGTGCCATTTACCACTACTCTTTGTCTCCTACCTATCAGCCAGTTTCTATCCCAATTCAACACTTTGGATCCCAGCCCTAGGCTACCCAGTTTCTTTATCAGCCTCCTGTGCAACAGTGTCAAAGGCTTTCTTGAAGTCCAGATAGCCCATGCCCACTGCCCTCCCCTAATCTATTTCCCCGGTCACCCAGTCAAAGAAATCTATCACATTCATTTGTCATGACCTCCTGCCCATAAATCCATACTGCCTGTGATCTTGCAAACCGTTAATTAAAATACTCTACCATTCTTTCCTTTAGCAGGGTTTCCATTAATTTTCCCACTACTAAAGTACGACAGTTGGTGTGGCATCAGTGCGGGATGGCCTGCGGCATGACACAGGTGTGCATCATTGCACATCACTGGCTGACGGGGAGAAAAAGGGCAAAAACAGAGCTGGCAGATGACACCTGGCTTCTTCCCAACCCGTGTTGCCACACAGTACTCCTGGATGAAACGTATTATGATCCCTACAACTGGGGGGTGCATGAGGAAACTTAGCCAGATGAGTATCAGGGGAGGGAGGCTTCCAGTTGGGGGCATGCTAAAGCAGAGAGAGAGCTGACCAGGCTCGGAGAAGAAAAAAATCCATCCTCCTAGAGATGATCCTCATCTTTGTGTGGTTAGCCTCTGTTCCTGTCTCAGTGTTAAACCACACTGTACAATTCTCATTGGTACTCAGAAGACTGCCCACTGTGATGTATGCAATGCTGTTCCTGTTTATAAGCAGCAGGTCCAACATTGCCCCATACTTAGTGGGTTCTTTGACTGGGTGCCTGAGAAAAGTCCCTTGTAGGGAAATGGCTCAACTCTTTGCCAGAGCAGCAGTTGTAAGGTTCCACTCCATGTCTGGCAGATTGAAGTCACCAATTAGCAAAACATTCTCCTTACTCACCATTCTGAAGATGGCTTCCCAAAGTGCCTTATCCATCTTCTCCCCCTGTGCTGAATGCCTGTACACTACCCTGGTATGGATAGTAGCCCTGGAGCCTGTCCCCAAGCTGACCCACAGCACTTCGAGCCCTTCTTTTCCTCATGGTGTCCCAGTGCCTTCATGGCTTTGATTCCATTCTTCACATATAAAAACAACCCCTTGTCCCCTCCTCCCTGTCCTATCTCTCCTGAACATAGAATAGCCTGGTATAGCCATGTCCCTGTCATGGTGCTCAGTGCACCTGGACTCTGTTATGGCCATTAAATCCAGGTCATTCTCCCATGTAATGGCTTTCAGATCTGGAGTTTTGTTTCCAAGACTCCTTGCATTAGGTCATGTGGCTCACTACACCTTCATCCCCCCCCCACCGCCCCTCCCATTGCTGGCCTTCTCCAATTCCTGCCTCTATTTTTCTCTAAGCTTCCTGGCCTTTCCTCTTCCCTTTTTAATTTCCATTTCCTTGATTCCTCAGTCCTGTACCCATGCTTACCGAGTTTTAACCCCCTATTCTTTCATCTTGTTATCATCTTGGCCCTTCTCTCCCCTGCCCTAGGGGAGTTTCCCTGACCCCAGTTCTCCCTCCCTGCTGCTCCATCATCCTGAGGGGCAATTGTCTGCAGAACTTAAAAGTAATATGGCTACTTTTAATTAATAAATAAATTAAATAGAGTTACTGTTTTAAAGTATGCTGTGTAGTAACTCAGGCTTATGTAGCCACTCAGAGGAACTATGAATTCCCTTATTGGAAAACCTTATTAGTCTGTGTATTGGTGTGCTGCTACTCTAGACAAGCATTTGTCAATGTCAAATGTTGCTTGCTTATATGTGCTGTTTAGGTATTTGGAAGTGAAAGTACCATGCCTAAGAACTGTCAGCGGTGGTCAGAATCTCATGCTGCCCGACCGTGGCCCATTTTCCACTTTTCTCCCCTTTGGTCTTGGATGAGCAATGATGTAAACCGCAGGCGTGCCAACGCCTGCCACACTCTGCTCCCTTTACTACACTGCCTAATAGCGCTTCAGTAGTCACCAGGGGCGCTACGGAGTGGTGGGTCCCTGGATTCCACCCTGGGATAGGAGAGGAGTCCTCCAGATGCTCAATCCTAGCCCTCCCCTGCCAACCCCTTGT
Organism: Neoceratodus forsteri; assembly: GCA_016271365.2. Classification (NCBI taxonomy): domain Eukaryota; kingdom Metazoa; phylum Chordata; order Ceratodontiformes; family Ceratodontidae; genus Neoceratodus; species Neoceratodus forsteri. The sequence goes on along the minus strand of CM028133.1, from coordinate 586,917,283 downwards.
GGCCTTGGCTCGTGTCTGAACCCAGGTCGCCAGCGTGGCGCGAGATGTGGTGTCCAGCGCCTCAACTCTCAGCACCAGTGGGCCAGCAGTAATGCTGCCTTTAATACTCCCCTTCCCTTCCTGCTCCAGTGTACCCTCTCCCCTGCGTATAAGTCATTATTCCCCCAGACCCTACCCCAGTTAGTCACTAACCCATAATGTTTGGTGTGGGACCAATCCCTCAGCCACTCGTCGAACTCCTCAAGCCTACTTTTCCTCCCCATGCTTGCACATGGTACTGGCAGTACTTCCAAGAATGCCACCGACTTCCCCACCCCCTCACACTGCCTGCCCAACTACTTGAACCTCCCCCTCACTACTTCCACAGTGTCCACCACCAAGTTGTTTGTACACACATGCAACAGTAAGTGATTTTTCTTTCTCCCCCTTGCTGCACGCTTGAGCAGTGCGTGTCCTGCCCCTCCTGCAGTCAACCTGAGGACAGCTTCAACCCAAATACGACTGTGCCTTTCCTCCTTTCTGCCCCACCTCATCCATTTCAGTATGGAATCCCCCAGGATGAGTACCCCCCATCCCTTAACCCCTTTCGCTTATAATGCCCCTTCCACCACCCCAGTATTCATTCTTCCCTGCCCATTATCCCCACTAGGTGCACCCTCTGTGACTTCTGTATCTGTACCCCCTACTTCTGCCTCACCCCTTTTCTCTGCCTTATTTCTCCCATTCCCCTTGAACCCCTTCCCAGCCTGACTACTTCCTACTGGGCTTCCCATGTCGACCTCTCCTCATCCCCTGCTGATTTCCAACCCCTCTCCTATCCCTGCTGTTGTCAATTTAAAGCCTCCATTCCATTCTACCCCGATAGTGATGCCCCTCCCATCCTTCCCCTTCCCATAGCCTTCTCTCCTGCAGTCACCACCCCCTCCTTCCTTACTAGCCCCCTTCTACCCTTTTGTCCTTGCTATCTTTTCCCCTACCTGTTGCCATCCCTCTCATGCCCCGCTTTTCCTCCCCCCCTTCAGTATGTTCCTGCTACCCCTCTCTCTCTCATAGCAGAGGTACAAATCTATTCCTAGTCGATACCCCTCCTATATTTCTTCCCCTATCGGTTCCCCCTCTCCTACTTGTTCCCCTCCGTGCCACCCCTGGTCCCTCCTTACCCGCAGCCATTTGCTCTCTCCCCTGGTACTCCTCGTGGTCTCTGCCTCCCCCATCAGGAGGCCCCCCTCACCTCGGGCACCCCCCTTCTTCTCCTGTCTTTTCTGTTAGTGCCTCTGATACTGGGGTCAGTTTCACTCCCTAGTTGTTGTTCCTGCATCACCCTTTGCCATTCCCTATTCCCCCACCCCCAGGATGCCTACCATATTCATCTGCCCTGCCACTTAGACTGCTCCCTAACCTCCACAGTTTCTCCCTCAAACTAGCCAGTTATCTATAGACCATACACCCCCCCATCCTCCAAGCCCAGTCCAGGATCGTGGCAGACCCACACCCTGTACAGCCCACCACCCTTCCTAAGATGCCCACCCTATTGACATTGTGGCACCTGCCCTATTTTGTCCCCCATCTTATGTTACAGGCTCTTACCCCCAGGTTCTGTACCCTGCTACAACTGTTAGGCCCCTATTTACTCAAATTCCTGTCCCCTTTCCCTCCCACATTAGTCACCCTACTGCCCCCTTGCCAACTGGGTTAATTCAGTCTCAAATCTCATCCATTAGATACTGTATTACTGTAGCAATCCTAAAGCCTTCTTCTCCCTTTTTCACCCCTCATCTACCATACTTTTTGTTCTCCGCTCTCATATAGTTTCATTTAGCCCAGTTAGAAATCATATTGCACTCCAAGTATTACTCAGCTCAGTAAGAGAAATAAACAGAACAAATAAATATGTATTATTACAGCAATCATAACAGTATAGCTCAGTACTTAGCTCAGTTAGAGAAATAAACAGAACTGAATCTGTATTATTACAGCAATCCTAGAAGTATCCAATCATTCCTTTGTTTACGGGGACGGATCACGTGATGGCATCTGTCTAGACGGCTGCACAGGCTTGGAGCTCCCCCCTCTCGTCGCCGTCTTACTATTTATTTCCTAAGTAAGCGATCGCTAATTTCCCTAAGTATTACTGGAGGACTTTATCTACTACTACCACTGCTGTTTCCTCTTATTGGTTGGGGAATTAGCGCAATTTTGTTGAAGATGGAGGCCGATATGAAGCAGGCCCCAGTCAAACACACCCCGCCTGCTTCCCCGAACAAAGCGACTAAAAAACAAAGGAACCAGGGACCGGGCAAACCAGAACGAATGGAGGATAAAGCATCAGCGGTCCTTCCCCTAACGGAGGATAAGTTCATGCAAGAGCTCTGCCCTATTAAGGACATTTTGAAGGACCTAGCAGCCGAGATGAAGTCCCTGAGCTCCGATCTATCGTCAGTCTCCACCAGGGTTGAGGATGTTGAGGCCAGGGTTTACTCAGTAGAAAAAAGACAGGAGAGATCGGAGGCCGCGGTAGACGATTTGAAGCAGCACATCAGAAAACTTCAAAATAAAGTGGAGGATCTCGAAGGACACAACCGTAGAAATAATCTCCTAATTTTTGGTCTCCCTGAACTTGAAGAAGGGCCTGATATTCTTGCATTCCTCCAAAATTTCTGGCTAAGGTGGTCGGCCCTCGCAATCAGCCCTTGTATCACCTGGGCGTGCTCACGGTCCCTTGACCCAGGCCTCCACCGGGTTCTACTCCTCGGCCCATAATAGTTAAATTTTTGAGTTACTTGGGCGCAACACATATTCATGAGGGCGCAGAGAGAGAGATCCTATGGGGCTTGAGTAAGTTATGCATAACTCAAGATCTCCCGAAAGAGACGAGGGAGAAGAGGGCTGCCTTTCATCAGGTTGTCACCAAACTGATCCCTGCCTCAATCCCTTTCAGGATGATATACCCTGCAACCCTCAAGATTACTGTCGGGCTTCCTATAGCTACACATCACCTGACCTGGCCTTGAAGGAACTCGCTACCAAGTTGCCAGATCTTTTCAGGAAGCCAGGATGAAAGTACCTATGTTGGGACTGATGGTCGTTTCTGTTTGTCTATTTGAAACTGGGTCTCTTTTCTTTTTAATGTGGTTTCCTTCACTGCCTATATGGTGGCAGGCCGAGGGTGAGGCCTGCTTGTAGGGTGACTAGGCTGCATGCTCTCCCTACCCCCTGGGAAGTGCCCGCTAATTTTCTCCTGTTGGGTGTCCCCTTCATTCTTCCCTTCTTTTTTACCCTCTCTAGGATGATTTCCTACCTTGTCCGGTTCCCCTTTCTCCGTTTCGGCTGCTGGGTCGGAGGGGTTGTAAAGGCGGGGTGGCTGGGTCTTTTCCGGCATTTTTCCGACTGGTAGGGAGGAACTAAGCTATGGGCTGTTGTTTCCCTGGGGACTTCCGGCTGAGCGGACTTCTTCGGGTCCATTTCTTAACTTGTCCCCCTTGAAACAATGCCCCAACTCTGATCCACATATGAACCGAGTTCGTTTTACCGGACACTCTGAGACTTCTGGGTGATCCCAAGGACGGGTGAGTGGATCTGGTCTTTCTTTTTTGGGCACGGTTTTCTGACAATCCGACAGCTTGGCGTTAATGGCCAGGGTGATGCTGGCATGTTTACTGAGGGTTTTTTTTCTCTGCTGTCGCTTGTCCTGGGGGGGGGGGCTGGGTACTGCCCTTTTCCCCCTCTATTTTGCCTCTCCTGTTTTTTCTTCCTCAGGTCCCTGTATATGCTGTCGGTGGGTGGCGATTTGGGGGGGTCTATGGCCTTTGGATGCCGCTCGCTGGATGCCCTATCGCGAGCTTGAGACTGGGGGGGTGGCTAACCTCTTCCGGGTGAGGATGTCGACTTTTGGTACTGGTCTCGGGGTATGGATGCTCTTTGGGTCAAACAGAACTGATCCTCTCAGTGTATGCCGATGATATCCTCTTACATCTGGTGGAACCAGTTGAGTCTCTTAGGGAAGTTTTAGGGCTGATTGAGAGGTTTGGGTCCTTTTCTGGATATAGGCTGAATGTTTCCAAATCTGAGATTTTCCCTCTTAACCCTTATGCTATTAAGGCTGAATTCTCTTCCTTTGGTATGAAGTGGGCCCCAAGGTACATTAAATATTTAGGGATCCTTTTCTCTACTGATTCCTCTCTCCTGAAGGAGTTAAACCTAGGTCGGCTTAGGGACTCGGTTGCGCAGGACCTTCAACGCTGGTCAGCTCTTCCCATTTCACTTTGGGGTCGGATTAATGTGATTAAAATGAATATCCTCCCCAGAGTGTTCTACCCATTGAATCTGGTAAATCTTAAGCTGCCGGTTTCCTATATTCAGCAGTTCCACACATTGTTCTCTCAATTTATCTGGTCCAAGAAGGCAGTTAGGCGTTCTTATAGTAAACTATCTCTCTCTAAGGATTGAGGAGGTCTCAGATTGCCCAACCTTCTGCTGTACTATTGGGCTGCCCATTTTTCTAGGTTGGGTAGGTGGTTTTCTGCTGAACCGGATGTGTCTTGCCCTATCTGGCTTCAGTTAGAGCGTGCTTCCCTTGCTGCAATCAAATTTGATAAGCATGCTCTCTTTTATCTATCTCCGAAGTTGCTAGCTAAATGGATCCCAGATAATGTCATTAGGACTGCTATTGAGGTTCTTCGGCAATGTTTGAGGCATTTCCGGTTTCTCCTGTGTCGGATTTGGGGCAGCCGATTATTGCCAATCCTAATATTAAATTAGGTGAGTCATGGATTAGTCCTGAATGGCTGCCGCAAATCAAAGAGGCCAGTCTGGGAACTTCTTTAGTGATAATTCCTTCTCCTCGGGTGATATTCTTGGGAAGTTCCATATTCCTAGCCGATCCATATTCAAGGTTTATCAACTGAGGCACTTAATCAATCAGAGATTTGGCGCTCCTTGGGAAGTCCGTGGTTGCCTTTCCTTTCTGAGTGGCTAGGCTTGCTTCCCAGTCTCATTCGTCTCTTGATATACTCTTTTCTGCTGAACTATAACTCACCTGCTGGGGTGGCTGGTTCGGATATTTGGAACCATCTCTTGCCCGGGATTACTTGTGACTGGTCTGGAATCTGGAAGGATCTTCACAGATACCATACCCAGGACAGGTTCAGGTTAACTTAGTATTACATTGTTAATAATCTGTACTACACCCCAGCTAAGTTATCTCAATTTGGGAGGGTTTCCATTCCAGCTGTTTCAGGTGCTTGCATGGGATGGAGATATTGTCCATGTATTCTGGGACTGTCCCAAAGTGGCCCCGTTAGGTCCCAGATTAAGAGTTATCTCGATCCTCTATTAGGTCTGTCTGGCTTTTCAGTCCTGAGGTGTGTGTCCTTGGGGATTTTTCGCTGGTCGACAGTGTTGAGCGTAGATATCACATGGCCTTGGTGGCTATGGCTGTTAAAAAATGGTGTTAAGACATTGGACCGATCAACTGGCCCTAACACTGACTGACTGGTTAACTGAATTGCTATCGTATCTCCAATCCGAGAAGCTTTCTGCTAGTCTTAGAGGGCAGTTGGATTTGTTCCACAGGAGTTGGTGTAAACTACAGGCCCTTTGTTTAAAATAAATTGGTTTCCTTTATTGTAACCCGAGCCCCTATGTCCACATACATCTATATCCTCGTTTTCTCTGTTAGCCTATTATAACCAGGTTTTTCCCTTATTTTCTTGAGGTACCTATACCTTAAGTTTGTTCTGTGACTATGCTTTGAATTATTGCCAATAGATCTTCATGCTATTACTGTATCAATTCATGGTGGGTGCACCCTGGGTGGGACGGGGTCTGGGTCGAAGGTGGGGTGTTGGGAGGTGTTACGGTTTATGTTGTTGTGTATTTCATCTGGGTTTCCTTGTGGGGGCTGGGTGGATACCTCTGGTTATTTTTGTATATTTTTGGGATTTATCTCTTTGGAGGTTGGGGGGTTTCGTTTTATGTTTTTGTTGTTTTGCATGTTTATGTTCTGAATGTTTTTCCTGGTATGTTTTGGACACTGTGTTTTCTTATGTTTAATAACAATAAAATTTAAATTTCAAAAAAAAAATTCCTTTGTTTACACTTCAGAGGCTGTAATGTAGGACCACAGAGGACCCTGGGTGGGAGGGTGGGAAACTGTAAAGTCCTGGCAGAGCTCCATTGAGCTCGCTCACTCCCCTCTCTCACTCACGCATTCTATTTCTCCCAATGCTGCAGGCTGCTCTTTTTTACTGGGCTTCTGCTTGCATTGCCACCTTTTTCTGCCCACAAAGCAATCCATAGCAGTCCTGACAGAACTGCGTTGAGCTCGCTCACTTCCCCTCTCTCATTCGCTCGTTCTGTTTCTCCCGGAGCTGCAGGCTGCCCTTTTGTACTGGGCTCCTGCCTGCACTGGCACTTTTTTCTGCCCACAAAGAAATCTGCAGCAGTCCCGACACAGCTCCGTTGAGCTCGCCACCCCCCCTCACTTGCTCATTCTGTTTCTCCTGGTGCTGGAGGCTGCCCTTTTGTACTGGGCTCCTACCTGCATTGGCGCCTTTTTCTGCACACAAAGAAGTTCACAACTGTCCCGACAGAGCTCTGTTGAGCTCGCTCACTTCCCCCCACTTACTCCTATTTCTCCCAGCACTGCAGACTGCCCTTTTGTACTGGGTTCATGCCTGCATTGGCCCTTTTTTCTGCCCACAAAGAAATCTGCAGCAGTTCTGACAGAGCTCCATTGAGCTCGCTCACTCCCTCCTCTCACTCGCTTGTTCTGTTTCTCCTGGTGCTGCAGGCTACCCTTTTGTACTGGGCTCCTGCCTGTGTTGGCGCCTTTTTCTTCCCAAAAAGAAATCCACAGCAGTCCCAACAGAGCTCCACTGAGCTTGCTCACTCCTCCTCTCTCATTTGCTCATTCCATTTCCCCTGGCGCTGCAGGCTGCGCTTTTGTACTGGGCGCCTGCTTGCATTGACACCTTTTTCTGCCCACAAAGAAATCTGCAGCAGTCCCAACAGAGCTCCATTGAGCTCGCTCACTCTTTTTCCCTCACTCACTCATTCTGTTTCTCCCAGCGCTGCAGGCTGCCATTTTGTACTGGACTCCTGCCTGCATTGGTGTCTTTTTCTACCCACAGAGAAATCTGCAGCAGTCCCGACAGCTCCATTGAGCTCGCTCACTCCCCCTCTCTCACTCACTTATTCTGTTTCTCTTGGCGATGCAGGCTGCCCTTTTGTACTGGGCTCCTGCCTGCGTTGGCACCTTTTTCTGCCCACAAAGAAATCTGCAGCAGTCCCGACAGAGCTCAGTTGAGCTTGTTCACTCCCCCTCTCTCACTCGCTCGATCTTAATCTGTCCCAAACACTGATTTCCCACAGTGACTGTGCTATTCTGCGCCAGAAGTGCAAAAACATATTTCAGCCAGGATGCGAAAAATGACAGCTGTACTGTTCATAAGGAGGTGTGAAAAAATGCCAGTGTTGAAAATCTGGCGTGAAAATATTACAAATTTGTGAAGTTACAAGGGTGCGTGGAAACAGTGCAACGCACGCTTGTAACACAGTCATTTTATGGACTTTTGTCACCAGATTTTCAACATAGGCTTTTTAGGACCTCTGCTCATGAACAGTGTCACTGTCATTTTCTTAATCTGTCCTGAACACTGATTTCCCACAGCAGCCACGCTATTCTGCGCCGGAAGTGCGAAAACACATTTCGGACAGGATATGAAAAATGACAGCTATACTGTTCATAAGGAGGTGTGAAAATATGGCAATATTGAAAATCTGGCGTGAAAATATTGAAATTTGCGAAGTTATGAGCGTGTGTAGCAACTGCGCAACGCACGCTCGTAAAACAGTCATTTTTGGAATTTTTTCACCAAATTTGCAACATAGGCTTTTTGAGAGCCCATCTCATGAACACTGACAATGTCATTTCATTAATCAGTCCCGACAGGTGCTTCCGCACAGTGACCAGGAAATCACCTTTTGTGACCGAATAACGCCATGACAGTGGCTGAATTCATGAGGAGGTGTCCCAATAATCCCATATTGAAAATATGGTGCCAATATTCCCCAAAATCCCTGAGACATGCACCAAAGTTGAAAACTCCCTATTTATGCCATTATACAGCTTACCGGCATTTCTTCAGTTTGCAGTCGGCTTTGAAGAGTGCAGCCGTGTTCCCAGTCCATCAGAGATCGTCGCACTGGGCTCCAAAGGCAAGTATGGGGTGAGGGGGTGTGTGGGGAGTCAGGGTGCGCAGATGGTGGGTGTGGGTTAGGTGCGGGGCCACGGACTCAACGAGGGACCGTTTTCTGTTTTACAGGGTTTTAAAAAAAGAAAAACATCACAGGACAGTTTTTCTTTTTACAGGGACATTTGGCATGATGGAGTGGGGTCCCAGCATGCCACCTGAGTGTTTTTTTGGGGGGCTGTAGCAGACGGGGGATTGGGCACCCCCATCGGCACATAAGGGGGAAGAGCCGAGGGGGATTGGGCACCCTCTTGGCACACAATTCATTGGGCATTATACTGATGGGGAGTGGGCTCACCCATCAGCAAATTCTTGTGAGAAAGGGGGACTGAAGCCGAGGATTGGGCACCCCATCAACAAAGAAGGGGACATGATGCCAAGGTATTGGGCACCCCCTCGGCAGACAACAGAAACTTCTGGGCGGTGACATTATGCCAATGGGGACTGTGCTCCCCGTTGGCAAACTGGGTCAGGGCATGCAGGAACCACCCTGCAATGGCGAGGTTGCTCCCTCATTGCAGTGGAATAACTTCGATGCTGCAATGGCCAGGCGTGTGCACTGATTACCAGTGGCTAAAACGTTTCAAGGTGGTTGCACGCTGGCTGAACTAGTGTCAGCAGCGGTGTGCCACCCCATTGGGGAAAGTGGACTGAGCCTCAAAAGGCAGTGGGGGCACTGGCCACAACAGTGCCACACCTCCACAACCTGCTTCCACAGCAATCTGCCACAACATGTTTCTTGTACATGCACGCAAGCAACATAAAAAGTAATTCAACAATACATCATCTGTTGTTCTGATGTTTATTGTAAAATTTAGCTCAGTTAATGCACTGTTTCAGCTTTCAATAACACAAAATACAATGGTAAGAAATTTTAGAGTTGTAATAAATTGTAGATTAGTACAAAGATACTGCACTCAAAGTAGCATGTTTGAAACAAGCATTGTCAAACAAGACTTGGAATTTCAGCTTTAGTTTTCTTTTACTAGGTACTGTAAGTGTACAGGGTTAAGTCCTAGTTTAGCCATACCTAGGGTAAATACAAAAGGAAAATAGACAATACAAAGACAGGCATACATGAATAAAATGCAGAGATATATCTTATGGAAAACATATACACTAAGAAGTCCGATTGGCATGTACCATTGATAAAAGTTATTTTAGAGTAATTTGTTCTGCAGTAAAAAGGCAGATAAGTAAATGATTATTGCTACCATACCATACCATATCATACCATATCATGCAGCCCCTATTTATGGGCATTGCAAAGCACTTCACAATAAATACGCAACTTCAGTGACGGCCTGGTGGTGTTGAGGGTTGAGGTGCTGGATGCCACATCTCGTGCCACGCCAGCGACCTGGGTTCAGGAATGGACTCGGGTTGCTGTAGGTTGACTGGGTAGGAGAGGGATTAAGCATCTGTTGGACTGCTCTCCCTCTCTGGGGGAAGGGGGTCTCCAGTGTCGGTGTGCTGCTGGCTCCTAGCGGAGGCTAGGGGTGGTACACCGCCGCTGCATGCAGGGGGTGAAAGAGGGCAGGTGCCGGAGGAAGTGTGTATGGACACGTGTGTGCTCCCCCCACCAGCGTCATGGCATGCCCCTTTGTCTAAGGGAGAAAAACAGAAAAAGATGGTGTCCCAGGTCGCGGCAGCTTGATGGCCATTCGAAGGGTGCCCCAGCTTTGAGGACATTGCTGGAGCTGAATCCGGACTTGGTGGTGAGTGAGGAGGGGCTCCAACCACCCCACCACAGGGGGCAAGCCGTGGGAGTTTGCCGGCGAGGGTCCTAGGCAAGCCAGGGTCCAGACGGTGGCTGGAACCAGGGATGCATGGACGAGGTAGCTGACCAGAACACCAGGTAGGAGAAAAAGCACATAGCTGTAAAAAAATAAATATGCAACTTCATGCTGAACGATCACTGAACTGTAGCTGTTGCTGAGGTGGAATATGGCTCTACGATGCTGGTTTGACAACCCTTTTGTTGACCGGCATCTCACTGACAGGACTCACGTTGACCACAAGTTGCGGCGTCCATGAGTTCTGTTTGTCTCCGGTCCTTTTTTTTTTATTGGGAGGCTTGCCCTGAACCCCCATTTGGGGCCCCCAACTTTAGGATTCTTAACTCCAGTCAGAGTTACTTCAGGGGTGGGGTGCAGGACTAGGAAACAGTTTGCTGCCCCTGTCTCGGGCACCCCAACACAGCAACCTGTTGGCAAAGTGTCGATTTTGCCAACAGGATAGTAATTCGCTGTGTTGGTGTCACCCTAAGGGGTGCATACCGTGGAAGATGGTAGCCATGCTGAGCCAGCACACTACTCTTAGCCCAGATGCAAACTAATATGGTCATGTCAGTTAGGATTAGTACAATAACCAGGTTAAATATGTGATGGGTTAGTGAATGAAAGGTAAAAACGCAGTCATGATAGTGGGGGAATGCCTCTTTTTCTTTTCAGGAAGTGCCGTTGTAATGGGAAGATGTGTTAAAAGAAACAAGAATAACTTGAGTATATGGTATCTGGTCACCATTATCACATGTCACACAAATAAAAAAGAAATATCTTGGGCTCCCAGAACTATCAAAAATATTAAACTGCTGGAGAGGACTCAAAGAAGAGCCACCAACAAAATTAAAAACTTGAATGCAGTAAACTTCAGCACACACACTTACGCTCCAACACTGAGCCTAATAAAGTTACATAAAGTCCTTTTATTGTAAAAAAAATCAGCAGTCCCACTCAGCAAAACAGGTAGCCAGGAAAAACTTAACTCAACGTTTCACGCAGGCGCACCTGCACTTTGTCGAGAGAATGATATGCCCCTCAACCTTGCCATTTAAATAGTGCACAGCACTGCGTCACATAAAAATAAATAGGCATCAAAAGTGAATCTATTAACATACTATGCATATTAAAAACATAAATATAATCATTTCATATGTACAAAAGACACTTTACTACAAATACTATAGCCTCAATACTATAACACTCTTGTAACATCATAAAAGTGTGCTAAGAATCCTGCAATTTACTATAGTTTCTCTGATTGCACACTAAAATGCCACATAATCAGTGCTATTACAAATGGAGCTGCAATTCAGTTTTGTCATTTAGCCCTGGATAGTTTCTCGCTTGTAAGTAACTCAAAGATCCTATCATTTTCTTCACAGCCTAAGACCTTATTTATGTCACCACCATGCGGTCCTATTTTAGCTTTATCTATCCCTATTAAGGACCAGACATGTTGTGCAGGATTAGCCATTGTATGTACATGATTAGCAGTGGCAAATTCTAAATTTCTATTTGCCACTGCTCTCATGTGTTCCCCACTCGCTCCTTCGATTTCCTTTTCATCCTTCTTACGTTAAAAAAAAAAAAAAAAACACACACTTACATGTGGCCAAATGCATGATGTAGCAAGTGTCACAATTAATCAAGTCCTTGATGTTTACTAATCTGTTGGATTCAAAAATGTTTTAGCCACATTAATATTTTTACAATATTTGCACCTTTGGCATCTAAAACAACCTTCTGGTAAGGGAGGAAGCCAATTGGTGCCCAAAGCTGATGTTACTAACTGATAGGATGAGGGTAGGGGTGGGCATGGGCAATGAAGTACAGCCCATACGTACAACACAGTCAGATATGTGAATTCACATATCTGGACTGAAATAGTATGGTATGGTTGCACCCCATTGGCTCACGCCAGAACCAATGGGTGCAGTCTCACCGAGCTGTCAGTCGGCAGGCGGCGGGCGGCAGGCGGTGGTGCTACCACCACCGGCTGACGGGGAGGAACAGGGCGGTGGGGCTCAGTGGGCGGGTGGGGAGGGGGTACACTAGACCACCAGGATAGTAGGAGTATTTTATGAGTTACAGATGCCACGATCGGGCAGTAGGTCCACTGGACCACCAGGGATATTAGACGTAGGGTGAGGTTATATGCCGATGCCCTTGATGCGGGCAGGCCAGCAGTCACTGGACCACCAGGGATATGGATGGGAGGATTTTGCTACACGGATGCCTGTGATAGGGCATGGAGGGGCGCCGCCAGGTGCGGCAGGAACTCGGGTGGCCTCCCACAGGTGGCAGCTGTCGTGTTGCGCCCTGCAATGCGGCAGCTCACCTGTGGGTGGCCATCACTTTTTCCTTTTTTTTTTGGCTTAATTTTGTGCAGGCGCAGGTAGGGGTTGCGCATGCATAACTCTGCACATCCCAGGCTGAATATCGGGCTGTGCAGGTTATGCATGGGCACCCCCCCCACCTGTGCCTGGATACATTACTGATGTGCTCTGGGGCATCGGGATTTGTGCGGCGCACTTTTCCCTTTTGAATATCACGCAGGGGCGCATCAGTGGGTTGTGCATGGTGCAACACTGTTGCACCATGCGCAACCCTTTTGAATATCTGGGCCAGCATTTTTAGATGGAGGTTGATAGCTATGTGTTAGCCTGTCACCCACATTCTAGCACACTTTTATTATGTTACAAGACTGTTGTAGTACTGATGCTATGGTATTTGTAGCAAAGTATCTTTTGTACATATGAAATTATTATATTTCTGTTTTTGATATGCATAGTATGTTAATAGATTCACTTTTGATGCCGATTTATTTTTATGTGACGCACCTGAGTGCTGTGCACTATTTAAATGGCAAGGTTAAACATAGAAACATAGACTTTGATGGCAGATAAGGACCGCTTGGCCCACCTAGTCTGCCCATTTCCCTACCTACAGGATAGGCCGCAGATCCTAGTTAACCAACAGCCTATTTCTTCCTACCCCCCACAAGAATTGCCTTATGTCTGTCCCATGCATTCTTGAATTCTTCCACAGTTTTAGACCCCACAACCTCCTCAGGAAGCCTGTTCCATGCATCCACTACCCTCTCTGTGAAATAATACTTCCTAACATTGCCCCTGAACTACCCCCCCATCTTTAAATTGTGTCCCCTTGTTCTTGCACGTCTCTTTTTCTGAAAGATGCTACCCTCTTGGACTTTGTTGATTCCACTGAGGTACTTAAAAGTTTCTATTATGTCCCCCCTCTCCCTTGTTTCCTCAAGGGTATACCTATTAAGCTCCTTTACTCTCTCCTCATACGGCTTCTCTTGCAGACCCTGCACCATTTTAGTTGCCCTCCTCTGGACTGCCTCTATCCTGTCTATGTCCTTGCGGAAGATGGGGTCTCCAGAACTGGACGCAGTACTCCTGATGGGGTCTCACCAACTGTCTGTACAGAGGGATAACAACTTCCTGTTTTCTGCTGGTGATGCCTCTCCCTATGCATCCCAGTATACCCCCAGCCCTCCCTACTGCCTTCTCACATTGCTTGCTAATCTTAAAGTCATCTGATATGATTACCCCCAGGTCAATTTCCTTTTTTGTTGTTGTTACTACCTCTCCCCCCATTGTGTATTCTTCCCCTGGGTTCTTGTTTCCCAGGTATATTATTTTGCACTTCTTTGCATTGAATCCTAGCTGCCATACTTCTGACCATTCCTCCAACCTTGCCAAGTCCCTTCTCATCCTTTCCACGCCTCCTTGTGTATCAGCCCTGTTGCAGATCGTTATGTCATCTGCAAAGAGGCATACTTTTCCTTCCAGTCTCTCTGCAATGTCACTTATGAAGACATTAAAAAGGACTGGACCCAGTACTGAACCCTGCGGTACCCCACTAGTAACCCCTCTTTCTTCAGAGTGGACTCCATTTACAATTACCTTCTGTGTCCTGTTGACAAACAGTGTTTTACCCAGGCTACCACCCTGGGACCCACTCCCAGGCTGGTTAATTTGACTATTAATCTTTTGTGTGGGACTGTGTCAAATGCCTTGCTAAAGTCTAGGTAGGCCATGTCCACAGCCCCTCGCTGGTCTACTACTTTGGTCACCCAGTCAAATAAATCTATTAGATTTGTCTGACATGACCTTCCCACTGTGAACCCATGCTGCCTTGGGTCCTGTGCCCCACTGGCCTCTAGGTACTCAACAATTTTTTCCTTCAGAAGTGACTCCATCACTTTCCCTACCACAGCGGTCAAACTGACAGGTCTGTAGTTTCCTGCCTCTGTCTTGGTCCCACTTTTGTGAATGGGAATCACATCCACCTTCCTCCAGTCCTCGGGTACCACACCATCCTCCCATGATTTATTAAAAAGAGTAGCCAGTGGTTTCACTAGTTCCCCCCCTTAATTCTTTTAGAATTCTGGGTAGAATTCCATCAGGCCCCATTGCTTTGTCCACCTTCAGTTTTAGGAGTTCTTGCAGGACCCTTTCTTCTGTGAAAGGACTGGGATCAACCCCCCCTATCAAGAGTGCTTCTGTTAATTGGATTAGGCACTTCACCCTTCTCTTTTGTGAATACTGAGCAGAAATATTCGTTCAGTATCCTGCTTTTCATTGTCCCCTCTGCCCACCCACCATTCATTCTATTCAGCCTTACTATCCCTCCCTTTGTCTTTTCTACTCGCTGATGTACCTATAAAAGGTTTTATCCCCCTTCTTAACCAAGTTGGCTATCTTTTCCCCAGTTTGGGCCTTTGCTATTCTTTTTCCCTCCCTGCTTCCTTTTGCCTTAACTGGTACAGCTCTCTGTCCTGCTCCTTCTGTGTTTCCTTATACTTCTGGAATGCTATCTTTTTCTTCTTGACTTTCACAGCCACCTCTTTTGAGAACCATAGTTGCTTTTTCTTTCGTTTTGATTTGTTTATTTGCTTCACACAAAGGCTTGTTGCCTCTGTGATGGCAGTTTTGATGATTCCCCATTGTTGCTCCACACCTCCTTCTAGCCTGTTTGCTAGTGCTTTTCTGAGGCACTCTCCCATCTTGCTAAAGTCAGCCATCCTGAAGTCCATTGCCCTCACTTTTGTATGGCTTGACTCTGTAGCTGAGTTTAATGTGAACCACACTGTTTGATGGTCACTTGTTCCCAGATGGCCACCCACTTCTAGATCTGAGATCCTCTCACTGCCCCCATTTGAGAGTACAAGGTCTAAGATTGCTTCTTCATGAGTGGGTTCCGAAACTAGCTGTCTGAGGCCTGCCACCTATAGGGCATCAAGAATGGCCCTGCTCTTGGATGTGGCTGCAGCAAATGTGCTCCAGTTAACATTTGGCATATTCAGGTCTCCCATCAACAGTATCTCCCCTTTCTCTGCCATCCTAAGAATGCCTTCTTTCATATCCTTGTCCATTCCCTCCCCCTTACATGGGGGTCTATACACAACCCCTGTGCGGATTATTGTGCCCTTTCCAGTCTCCAAGGTGACCCACAGTGTCTCCTCTCCTCCCTGTTTACTCTTTTGTTCAGTTGCTTTTATTCCTTCCTTTACATAGAGAGAGCTACTCCTCCCCCTCTTCTCCCCTGCCTGTCTCTCCTGTAGGTTATGTACCCTGGTATGTTAACATCCCAGTCATGGTTCTCTGTGTACCATGTTTCTGTGACTGCTACAATATCCAGGCATCCCTCTTCCATCAAGGCCACCAGCTCAGGGAGCTTGTTGCCCAGACTACGGGCATTGGTACTCATTACCCTCCATTTCCTGATGGCCTTACTCCTTTTTGCCCCATCCCTGTCTTTCTTGCCTTTGTCACTTTCTCCATTTACCCCTGCCCTTCTCCCTATTGACACCTCTATGTTGGTGTTTACTGCACTTACTACCATGATTTTTGGGGGCTAGATTTCCTCTTTCCAGTGCTCTCCCTTGGCTAGTTTAAATGCTTGCCAATGAAGCATTTAAACCTATCACCTAGGATCCTGGTTCCCCTCCTGGACAGATGCAGCCCATCATGCCAGTATAGGCTTGCGTCAGTCCAGGTGGACCCCCAGTCCCCAGTGAAGCCAAATTCCTGAGCTCCACACCAGTTTTTCAACCACTGATTGAATCCCATGGTGTGGAACACCCTAGCCTCTCCTACGCCATAGATGGGCAGCACCTCCGAGAAGGTTACTGTGTGTGTTACTTGTCTAAGGTCCCTCCCCAATTCCAAAAACTCTTCCTGCACTTCTCTAATCCCTTTCTTAGCCAGGTCATTTGTCCCTAGGTGGACAATGACATGCAGCTCCCTCCCCTGTGCAGCTGCTCTGGAAATTCTGAGGATTCGCTCCCTGTCCCTCCAAGCCATGGAGCTAGGCAGGCACCTTACCTCCCTCTCTCCTTCCTCCCCCAGTTCTACCTTCCTAACAATGGAGTCCCCCACCAGGAGTTGTTTCCTTCCCCTGAGGGGTCCCCTGCCACTCTCCTGTGGGTCTTCTTTGTGGAGGTTCCCAGCATCCTCCATGGTCTCCACTGTGGGTGCCTCCATAGAAGAACCACACTTTGCCAGAATGGCATAGGAATTGTGGAGAGGTACAACTGGAGGGATGCATCTCTGTTCCACCACCCTCACCCTCTCTGAGCCCATTGTGGTCCAACCGCTCCTCTTTCTTGGCAATCTCTGAGGCAAAGGCAGTGGCACTGGTGGTCCCTGGATGGAAGAGAAGGTCCCACGAATCCTGGCCAACTCAGCCTGGAGATGAGCAACCTCCTCCCTCAGCCCAGAGAGGTGCCTGCAGATGGGACAACACCCATCCTCCAGAACGCCTCTGAAGACTGGTGCTCCACAGCCACTGCACTGCACCACTCCCATCATGTCTTATTTCTGGCCCTTAACTGTTTGCAATCCTTACTCTTTCCTCTGTTTTTTTTCTCTCTCTCTTTACTTTCTGCCTGTGTGCCCTTTAAGCTCCTGATTGTCCTGTTCTGAGACAAGAATATCCTATATTTCTCAGTAGACCCCTTACTTGCTCAGAGGCAGACCTCCAGCAGCTAGAGGGGGCAGGAGAGCTACTCTTGCCCTTCTAGGATGGTGGGTCTTTGGTGGCTCTGTGATCACTCACTTCCTGCTCCCAAACAGGAAGTTCCTGTTGTCAGTCAAATCCTGTGCCTATAAAAGTAGAACTAGCTTTGCAGGGGAGGGAAGGAGGGCAATATATCCCCAGTAGAGAAGTCCAGTCACACAGCAGTCCTTTCTCCTGGTGTCTTCTGCTAAGCTATTAGCAGAATCTTTCTAAGGCAGTCTTTAAATGTAGCTTCCTTCTCGCTAAGCCACTGCCCCTACTTACTAGATCTTTATACAAGTAATTTAAACCACACAGCTATCAAGTCCTTTTCAATCACCTGAGATTTACACCTAGATAACTGTTCAGATAACCATTCAGTTCAGTTAACTCAGACAAACACACACTTTTTTTTTGTTTTGTTTGTTAGTTTTTTTTTTTACCCTAAATTAAAGGTCCAAGTACAAGAGTTCTACTTCTTTAGTCCCAGCAGAGAAGTCCAGTCACACAGCAGTCCTTTCTCCTGGTGTCTTCTGCCAAGCTATTAGCAGAATCTTTCTAAGGCAGTTTTTAAATGTAGCTTCCTTCTAGCTAAGCCACTCCCCCTACTTACTAGGTCTTTATACAAGTAATTTAAACCTCACAGCTATTGAGTCCTTTCAATCACCTGAGATTTACACCTAGATAACTATTCAGATAACCATTCAGTTCAGTTAACTCAGACAAACACACACTTTTTTTTTGTTTTGTTTGTTAGGTTAAGAGGCATATCATTCACTTGACATAGCGTGGGTGTGCCTGCGTGAAATGTTGATGTACATTTTTCCCGGCTACATGTTTTGCTGTGTGGGACTGCTGATTTTTTCACAATAAAGGACTTTATGCAACTTTATTGCTTCAGTGTTCAAGCGTAAATGTGTGCCGAAGTTTACTGCATTCTAGTTCACTTTTTACTTTGTGTACAACACACTGGGTAGCAGCTCTTATTTCGCTTTGGTTAAAAATTAAAAACTTGTCCACAAAATCCTATGGAGAAAGGCTGCCAGAGTTGGACTTGTACTCTCTAGAGTATAGGAGAACTAGGGGAAATCTATGTATGGGTTATAGGGCAATCGAAAACAGGGAAGTGCTAGAATGCATTGGGCTGGGACTAAGAACCTCAGAAAGAAACAGAGGACATGAGTTACAACTTAAGGTATAAAATTGAAGCCAGGAGGAACTGGTTCACTCAGAGGGTGGTGAAGACATGGGACAGTCTGCCCGAGGATATAGTAAAATGTGTCACAATGGAAGGGTTTAAGAGATCACTGGATAACTACATGGGAGGAAGGAAACTTCTCTACCATGATTAGACCCTGGTGAATCACATGGCCTGTGGCTTATGACTTATGAACCTATGAACCTATGATTTAGCAACAGACAGGCAGATGAATGTTTTTATTTTACAGTAATAGGTAGGAACCATTAACTAATTAGATCAGAGTATAACAGAGAAGAAAACTATCATAAAACAACTGCAGTAATTAAATTTTCATTTTAACCCTTTTATTTTGTGAAATTCTTACTATCTAAGGGTAATGAAAAAGGCATTCATTCAGTATAATTCAACCCTATGTGATCTAATATGAGGTCTGTAAGAAATGGGATACAGTGTTGCAAAATTGCCAGCCATGGACTCCCAGTGAGAATCTTTGGCAATGAGCAAGTAGAATACATTGTAGTCCTTTAGCCATGGAGAGGAGGGAAGTAAGCCCCTTTCATCAATTTGTGCGCAAGAAGATGCTAGCACTTTTGGTGTGTAAAGTCTTATTTAATTTTAAAGCCTCTTCTGTTGCAGTGGTAATTTGATTTTTAAACACAGATTGTTAGAGTTTAGCTGAACTGGTTATCCATGACCACCAAATCCAAATGTAACTCGCACATACCATCTAAGAAAATGTTTCAGCACATTGACCCTCCTCAGTTGTCAGTCATCAGAAGCAACAAAGGAAATTCAGTACTGTATGCATAACCATTTTATTTTTGTTTTACATTCTATATTTTGAACAATATGTAAATGTTAGAGATAGTCAGATAGTGCATTTAAGTGCATCATTCACACGTCTTAGTTTTCTGGAGGCCAACCTTATCCTGGGTAGGTCTGTTCCAGGTCAAATTTTCAGTATAAGTTTTGCATAACTTGAATTAACTTTCTGTAATGTTTTGTTTTGTTTCTGCAATACATATGGTCCAAAACTATGCTAAGTTACGTATTTATTTGCAATATTTTAACCAGGAAGGTCACGCTAAGCAATACTCAAGTCGTTACCTGGTATGTCCCAGAGGGAGAGGTAAAAGAAATGAGCAAAGATCATAAAGACAGTGAACAGATATGAAGTTGTATGTTATAACAAAAGTCATGATAAACAGGAATACATGTGATTCAAAAATAAAATGTATGCGATATAAAACAGGACAGGAAAATGCTGCTTAGTAGTTTAATTTGGTGGCAGTGTACTAGAACGGTTTGTGCCACCACGTAATGGTAATGACACAGGCTAGAGCAGGCAGGTCAGCTAGGATTAGTACCATACCTCAGCAGCAGCAGGATTACATTGTCCTTGTACTGTAGTTTTGAGGTTGAGTGAAGCAGTGTGGAAGAAGGAGTAATTTACTTCATATCGAGGAGGAAGAAGAGTGTTCATTGGGCATAGTTAATGGGATGCTCAGAGGGCTTAAAAAATACCAATTAGACTTTCCTGTAGTTAATGGGATGTCAACTCATATTCATTCATTCAACTGGCAGCTGAGGTTCAATGCCAGGAAGTGCAAGGTCATGCACTTAGGCAAGGGAAATGCCAAGGTGGGATACTCCCTGGAGGGGAGCAGCAAGCATGCACTAACCAGGAGCGAGACCTAGGGGTCATTATATTAGATGACTTAAAGGTGGGGAAGCAGTGTGAAAACGCAGCACTAAAGGCTAGTGGTATGCTGGGCTGCATAGGGAGGGGAATCACTAGTCGCAGAAGGGAGGTGGTGCTGCCACCACCTGGAGTACTGCATACAGTTCTGAAGGAAGAGGGGGGACATGCTTGCTATATTCAGGTACATTGAAAGTATAAATAAGGTAGGTGTACAGGAGTTCCTTCAGGAGAAGAAAAGCATTAGAACTAGACGACACAATATGAGGCTCAAGGATGGTTGATTCAAGAGTTCTTCGTCACTAAGAAGGTGGTCGACCCACGGAATTGCCTTCCCCAGGAAGTGGTGGGGGCCAAAATGGTAAATAGGTTCAAAAATGCCTGGGAGAGGCATGAAGGTATAATTTCACAGAAAGGATTGAAGGGGGTTGGTAGTTACCCATATTAAGCAGGCTAGATGGACCTTTCAGTCCTTTTCTGCCGTCTGTTTGCATGTTTCATTTATATATTTACTATTTTGTTGACCAGGTAGTTGTACCAGACAAGAAAATGACTATTTTCAGGCACAACCCAGAGGATTACAAGGAACAAATGAGAATTAAGAAAGCAGCAAAATCACAACATTACAAAAGAACAAAAAACAGCAAAGAACATAAAATGTGTCATACAACCGAGTGAAAAAGAGCAGGCGAGGATAATCAAGTAGAACCAAAACAACAGTAAGAGGTAGAGCAAAATAAAACAATACAACCCCAAAAGTCAGGATTACACTGGGTCAAGGTCAATAAGAGCTATAAATAATGTGGTGAGAGTTACATGTAAAGCATGAGGGATTATGACTTTATAGGCAGTAAATTTAGTACGGAGTCAAGTATAAGAGCATTCATCCGTGGAACTTAGCTAATTGAGAAGTTCTTCTTTAAATATGAGGTGGACTGGCAAGCTTGAAGATAAAGAGGAAGGAAGTGCCATGCTCTTGGGGCAAATAAAGCAAAAGCCTGCTCTCCCATTTAAGAGGAACACTTGGGTATGGCCTGGAGGAACAGATCTTTGGAACGTAGGGCCCAGGCTTAGTCTGAGGGTATTAACAGAGCAACTAGAGTGTTAGGTTTGGATGACCTGATGATGTTGTCAATGAAACAGCTTAAAGGCACCGTTGGGGGGGAGTTATCCTAGACCTGAGTATAGCATGCAGTAGTGGGTCAGCTGAGGGGCAGATAAAGCAAACCTGCATACACTGTTAGATCAGACATTCCATTTAAAGATAGGTTTCATGTGCTAGCCTGGTAAAAAGAGGTGAACTCATATAAAAGGCTAGGGAGCAGGACTTCCTGGGAAATTGCTACCCTTGCAGCAGGAGTTAGGGCATAACTGATCCTGTAGGCAAGCCCAGGCTTGAAATATACGGCCTTATTTTTTAAAATTAAGTAAGCTTTATTTAATTTCAGCAACAGACACAACAACCAACCAACAAATACAAACAGCATATACCAATCAAAGCCCCACCCCCAAAACCACCCCAACCCACCTGTCCCTCCACCCCTCCAAGCAGTAGAACAATGCCTATCCCAGCACTGTCAACCAGTGAAAAACTAGAAGACCCATCTTAGTCCCATGAGTAGATGGGGAAACAAGCAATCACTTAGAGGAGCCCAAACTATGCTGTAGTGAATAAAGGGTATGTAACTTGCCCCAGGTTTTATCAAACCATGAAAGGTGGTTATGAATGTCCGCTATCAGCTGTTCAAGCTGCAGAGTAGCAAAGAGTCCTGGAACCACTCTGTGCATGACAGGCTCACTGAGTCACGCCAGTGATGCAGGACCAACTTTTTAACAGAAAGAGCCATTAGGGCTAAAATGTATCTACGTTCCCACACCTTGACAGTGGAGTAGTCCCCCCACCAAACAGATCTCTGGGGAAAAATGATTGCTAACACCTAGCAAAGGATCTACCCTCTGTTTGATGAGTGACCAGAGTGGGGCAACCTTGGCACAATACCAGAAATGTGGTAGGGGGTACCTTCACCTTGCCCACATCTAACGCACAGTGAAGATGCAGTCCTGCCCATTTTAAAAAGTTTAACCGGCGTATAGTATAGATTATTTAGAATTTGGAATTGCATAAGTCTTAGTCGAACTTGTGTGATGTTTGTGTAGCTGTCTTTCCAGATCTGGTGCCAGTTAAAGGTGGCCTGAGGGAATTGGGAGGTCCAGTAAGTGGAGACTTCATCCACTTGGGGGCAGGCCTTAGCATAGAAAACAGCATAGAATTTGGAGACCACATGAGGCAATTTGGCTAGATCTTGGATTGAGTCCAGGAACTCACTGTCATTAAGGTGACCAGCCAGTCCTCCAAAATGCCATACAGTGCGTGATGGAGTTGATAGACTTTAAAAACAAGGGTATTGTTTAACTGATGTAACGTCAGAATATCTGTGGAGAAAACATCCTGCACCTGGACCTCCAGTCTCTGCACCTCACAGCCTGGTTCCTGAGTGGCTAAAGTTCCAGGCTTTGAGTCTTTCGGAGAATGTGCTGCATGTTGTGAAGTTGTGGAGGCCTTTTGAAATTGTGTTTTCTTACTTGTGGCACAAAATAACATTTTGGCCATATTTCATAAATGATATCTGTCATGTTCAGAAGGAGGGGTCATAAACAGACTATGTTGAAAATTTGGGCTCAAAATGTGAAAGAACAACTAAGTCATGACGAGCTGCTGAATTTTTCCAGGGTTCACTCCTAACTCTATTTTTGCAGATTTGGGCTCCTGATGTTCAGCACATTCCTTGTGTTACCCCACCTCCTGAACATGACAGGTGTCATTGTTTTAAATCCTTTCTGAACCTTGTTTTCACAGTCGCACTGCACAATCACCTTTCGGATGGGACTTAAAAAATTCCACCTATCTTGATCATAGCTCAGGTCATAAAAAGACAGTTGGAAATTTAGGTCAAAATATGAGAGCCCACTGAAAATTGGATATTGTCTCTCAGTTGGCCTGTCCCGGGGTAGATACAATCTAAAAATGTGTAAAAGTAGGACAGCACTGAAAATGAGATATTGTATCTTATCTGGTCTGTCCTGGGTGAATATATAGTAAAAATGTGTACAAGCAAGACCCGGTACAACATCAATGCAAGCGGCAAACATTTGGCATTGACAAACACTTGTCTGAATAGGGGCTACTCAGTGTTTTTGTTGAACTGGCTAGCTCATGCCTTAAACTGAACAACATCATTTGTGCTGTTGTTTCATTTGGCAGTAATTTGTTACAGAGCATCCAACCCTCCAGTAGGCCATACCCTTGTCAGAGTTTGATTTGCACTGCATGAAGATTAGTTCTGCTGTTATTTTGACAGTGTCATCATCAAAGATGAAACATCCTTGAAGATATTTGGTGGATCACTAAATAATTTATTTATTTATTAGTTTTTGGTAACCGGGTAAGTGCACTAGGCAAAAAATCCTACCTATTTTCAGACATGACCCAGGAGATTACAACATGAAATTACAGCAGTGATAAACAATCAGTTACATAGCTATGGAGAACTGTTCACACAATTACAGTTACATAGGGTAAATAATAGATGGCCTGTTTCTAACAATTGTGGGCCTCCTGGGGTGACCTTGGCTGGAGCTGAAAGACAATTTTAACTTTATCCCTTTGTGTTCTGTCACTGACATAATCCTGAAATTATTCTGGTGCTAGGGAATCAAGACTAAATTATATCAGTTTCTGTAGTAATAGTTGTTGGTCCACCAGATCAAATGCCTAGGTCACTTCAGTGAATACAGCTCCCGACTGAGCTCCGTTATTTGTCTCCACAAGTACATCTTCAGTGAAACTGACCAGGGTATACACTGGTGGTCAGAAACCATCTGCTCCAGCACCATATCTTTGCAACAGACCCTGGAGCGCTCCTTATTTGTTTCCCTTGGCAGAAGTACTTCTCCAGCACCCAGTCCTGCAGCACAGGGCTAGCATGTGGGCCACAGCCAGTCAGAAGGCTACTGCAAGACACCTCCAGTCAGGAGGCTTCCTAAGAACAACAGCCAATTGGGCTGCATGCCTCCGCATGCCTTAAAGGACACTGTCTCTGGGCTGGTTCAGTGTGCATGGGTCAAGGCTGAGTGGGACAACCAGAGCTGAGAGTCCAACTGGAGTTCTGCAGGATATAGCAGAACAGCAAGAGACTCTGCCACCTTCAGTTTAAACTGTAAGTACCTGGTGTACCCAGCATGCCCTAGGTTTCTGCACAATGAAGCAGACTCACTGGGCATAGTCCCTGACCTATACCTTGCTTTGTAGAGTTCAGAAAAGCAGACCTGTGGTACATTGTCCCAACCCTGCAGACAAGGGTACATTTAAGGGTGTTCTCCATGCTCAGAGTACATTTGCTTACATTAGGAGCATCTCTTTTAAATTTCTAAATCTAAATTTAGTGTCACTGTGCTCCTGAGGTGTACAAGGAGCATGGTATTGCTTATATTATTGTACATGATGCCGGGGCTCTAATACATGTAACCCCCCTGCAAATGGGGGTTCCCAAAAGACTTCCAGGAGCTTGCTTGAATGCTCCAAGCCTGAATGGTGTTTGGCGTTTAAGCCATTTATCAGTGAGTGTTTTTAGAGCCTCTGGTACTGTCTCTTAAGAGCTGTCTGCTTGCAGACATAATTAGTTTGTATGGGGGACTGTGTGTTTCTCTACTTGAGTACCACCTGAACTGCTGCCAATTCACTCCATTTTGCAGTCACTAGGAGTGCAAAGGGAACCTATCTGAAAGATGTAACTGTTTGCCAGAAATTATTTAGAGTAATAATGAAATTACAGTTTGTCTAACCTGCTTTTGCAGTCAGAACTGTGTCTGCCTAGTTCCCATTCTGGTTTTGAACTGCTGAACTGGACCAATCAGTGTGGGGTAAGCTAGCTCTAAAATGGTGCCTTGGACGAATCAGAACTTGGACTCATAATCTGAGCCAGCCACAAGAGGATTGTATGGGCAGTGACTCTGGGAGATGTAGTTTAGACTTCGCCTTTTGACCAACAGGAGCAGTCTATTGTGAGTGACAGCCAATCCAGTCAAGAACTGGGAGGAACTCAAAGGAAGTGCCCGGTTTTGTCTGTTGGAGTTTCAGTTTAGCTCTGGCAGTGAAGGGAAAGGAACCCTGTGCTCCTTCAGTGCACAGTTTAGTCAAAAACATGTGTAAGGTCCAGAGTTCCGGGTCTGCAGCTTGTGTAACTGCTTGTTAGGACTGAATCGTCCTGTGAAGAGAATCAAAGGATATCTGAAGAGTAGAAACCAGGCTCACCCTGTAGAAGACTGGAGGAATGCTGAATTGCACTCGGTCTGTCAGGAACTGAATCTGCTGTGTGTTCTCCTGGGTATTGTGCAGTAATTCGATCGGGATACAGATGCAGCCTGCCTGGTATAGTGCTTTCTTTTTACCATATAAATGTGTGAAGAGGTTTGTGTACCTCAAGTGAATCCTGCTGCCATTAAGTGACTTTTGCCTGTGACTGTTTACCATATAAATGTGTGAGGAGTCTCTTGAGCTCAAGAGTAGCCCTGCTGACATTGAAGGACCCTATCTTGTTTGGAGGTCGGAGTACTAATTCAGGTCGCTCCCTGTTGAATTGCCACATTAAATCCAAATGGAATTACTGTACTGCTGACTGTTTAATTTTCCTTTTCTCGTGTGAAAGAGCCCTCACCAGCTGCCACGGTTGGACTAGCTACTAGGGCCTGGGTACCCAGGGACAGTAACTGATAGGGATAGGCCTGTGCACAGAGCCATAGGTAGATGAGTAGAGTGATAAGCTAATTAACCTGATTTCCCTGTCCTTGTTATATCCCCCAAATAAATCAGAGCTGCTTGTTTCAGCAAAGTTATACTGCCTGAGGTATTTGTCTATGTTAAGTACTGTATTGTGATTGTTGCACTGTATCTTATTTCACAGGAGGTCCCAGTGCGGAACCAGTCCTGGGGTAAGTGTATACTGCGAAGGTAATTCTGATATATTGTGTGGGCCACTAGTGGGAAGAAAGGGGGGTTGCAGTGTCCCAGAGGGCTGTGACCAAGTAAGTTTAACTATTGCAAACCCTGACCTCTGGGTGGAGGCACTCGCCATTGGATCCAGGCCCCTCAACCTGTTAGTGGCAAATCAGGCAGGGGTAGTAGCCCCTGGGATAGTGCCATCTAGGGGTTACATCTTGGAGGCTCACCGCTGGGATTGTGTGTCACCGCTGGGATTGTGTGTCCTCTAGTGGCCATATTTACGAACCACTGTTAAAAAAAAAAAAAATGGGTACCCCGACAGAAGTGGCTGTGCACCGGCTGATGGAGTGGTGTACTGGGGAGGAGATTGACCCCCAAAATGCTATGCTTATCCTGGACATCCCCCTTGGTATCAATACGGACACTGTACAGGGAGTACTTTCCAAGGTGGAAGGTTTACAAACCCTGTGGTGGTGGGTCGGCATGCTAATCTGCTCACCCACACTTTCCTGGCCTAGTAGAGTTTAAGGATCCCATAGATAGCTCCAAAGTGCCACAGACCATTACCCCAGAGGAGCCCTCACTGCCTGGAGAGTGATAACTAGGCACAGTAAAGACCTGGGGAATGAGCCCCACCACTGTCTGACACTTTTGAGGAGAAATTTGCTAAATGGTTGCTGGGGAAGGAAAACTGTGGAGGACTTGAAGAAACTATTCTTGCCACCTGAGGTGTTCCTCCCCAACACCCTCTCCCGCTCCAGTACCCGTAATGGTGGCGAACCAATGCAGACTCCTATTTCTGCACCTGCCATTAGTTACGACTCTTACCGAAGGTTGAGGATCTTCTCTGGCACCCTCCCACCCCCAAGGGAGGATGACTGGGAGACCTGGATAGACTATGTTGCCCCCAGGTGCTAGAATGGCAATGCTCGGAAGCCGGGCGAAAGAGGGTTAGTGAGGCCTCGAGGTCCTGCCCTGGCTACCATCCGTGCTAACCGGGCCAGTAACCCTGAAGCGACTGCACAGGCCTATCTTGAGGCCCTGGAGAATGTGTATGGGACCAGATTCTGATGAAGACCTATGGTGGAGAGTAAGAGATGCACAACAGTACCAAGGGAGTTGTTGTCTGTGTATGTATCTCGCTGGAAAATTGTTGCAAGAATGCCTCAGAAAGGGTAGTTTGCCAGCGATTGAACTGGACCGAACCAGGCTGGACAGGATCCTTAAGTCTGCCCCTTCTCAGAACTGCTGTTGCTTCAGTTACGCCTGGCAAATCGACTGGAATCCCCACCCTCCTATGATGAGTTAATGAGAGAAATTGAGGAGTTGAGAAAAGGCGACCCTGGAGGACCTGCACCAACAGCTGCGGCTACGATTCGAATGGACTGAGGGTGACCCATCAGTGAAGTTCAGGGGCAGAGGTTGGCAGTAAATGAGTGCTCTGACAAGGAAAAAGATATGCCACAAATGGGGGCGAACTGTTGAGAGAGATCCGGAATTCAAAACAGTCCTTTATGAAGGCCACGCCTGCAAGTACGGGCCCTGACCTATATCCGACTGCATCTGTTATGGGGTGGGGTACCCACCCATGTATCTCCTGCTGATAACAGCCCCGAACTCGATTCCTTGACCATGGAAGTGGAGAAACTGACGAGATGTCTCCAAATGCTTATCACGCCGCAGACAGAGATGGCACCAAGGTTTCCAGTTAAGTAATACCCCGCCTGGCTCCCAGTGTGGCGCTTGGCCAGCTCAAACTCCAGAAAGTATGTTTTGCTATAATTGTGGGAAAGATGGGCACATGAAAAGGGAATGCTGGTCCCAAAGACACTGACAAAGTTGCATATAGGCTACAAAGAGAGCTTCGGAGAACAAATCAGTGGTTAAGAGGTGCACGAAATGATCCCAGTGAGGGCACCAAAATGCTAACTCATGTCCTTTTGTGGCAAGGTCAGTTGCCCAGGCCCCACTACCCTCCAGACTGGTCCAGATAGTGGGTCCCTCCATGGAGACCACTGTAAAGGTGAATGGAGTGTCTACAAGAGCTGTATTAGACAGTGGCTCCCAAGTGACAATTATGTTCCAGGATTGGTATCAGAAGCATTTGTCAGACGTACTCTTACAACCATTAGAAGGACTGCATGTATGGGGTTAAGTGAGAAGGCCTACCCCTATTCGGGTATATCCGAATTTGGCTGTCTTCCCCACCTCCGTGGCTGGAGTGGCTGAACAAGTAGAGACCCTAGCCTTAGTGTGTCCCCCACTGGACTGTATGATGGTGTCCCTTGTTGATTGGAACAAATGCTCATATGTTCGAAGGCTGGCACAGTTGTGTTAAGAAAAACAGGGGTCAAAGACTAGTAGAGCTTTAAGAGTTCCGCTTTAATTAAGAAGGCCTATGAGGCAAGAGAGATGCTGAAGAAATAGAACCAGAGGAACTGGTCGGAATTGTATGGAAGAAGGATCCTGAGTCTCTGATCCTGCGCCAAATGCCCAGTGTACCTTACAGGGAGAGGTCCGTATCAGAAAGGATGTTAAGAATAAAATATTAATGTTGGATGCACCAGGCGATGGAAAATTGCCAGAGGGACTGCTGGTCAAGCTTAGTATTTTGCCCGCTAGAGCCCATGCTTATGCCAGAAGGGTAATGGTCCAAGTTCATATTGTCTGAAAGAGACATTCGAGTAAATAGAGGTTGCATCCTGGCTAATGCATTGTGCAGACACTGCAGTGCTACCCAGCAGCAAGAGTTCAAGGAAGAATGACAGAGTAACGCCTGACTTGTTTGATTTGGCGACCGCTGCCAGCTGAATGGAAAGTGAGGATCAGTGAGAAGCTTGCCCAGAGAGACCAGGTGTTTCTTTTAAAGGAATGGGATGTAAGATGCGGTAAGGAGCTGAGCACAATATCCGCCGCATGACGAAAGACCATTTCGTGAGAGGTGTTCGACGCCTGGCACCTGCTGACATAGATGATGGAGACGGCATCTGCAAGAGATGTTAGCTGCTGGTGTAATACAAGAATCCAGAAGCCCTTATGCTTCCCCCATTGTGGTAGTGAGGAAAAATAATGGAACAGTAAGGATGTGTGTGGATTATCGCACCTTAAACCGGCGGACTATCCCTGATCAGTACACAATGCCCCGCATTCAGGATGCTTTGGACTGCCTAAACGGGAGCAAGTGGTTCTCTGTGCTGGATCTCCGCAGTGGGTACTACCAGATCCCGATGGCCCCAGAGGACTGTGAGAAGACAGCCTTTATCTGTCTGCTTGGCTTCTATGAATTCATGAGGATGCCTCAAGGGATTTCACGTGCCCCAGCCACTTTTCAACGATTGATGGAGCGTGCAGTGGGGGACAAGAACTTACTAGAGTGCCTGGTATACCTAGATGATGTTATTGTGTTTGGCAGCTCACTGGAGAACATGAGAGCAGATTATTTAAGGTATTGGACCGACTGGAGGACTTTGGCCTAAACTGTCCATTGATAAGTGTCAATTCTTTCAAACATCAGTAAAGTATGTGGGACACATATCCACCGAGGAATAGAGACCGCACCCAAGTAAAGTTGAGGCCTTGACCACCTGGCCACAGCCCAAAATCTAAAAGAACTGCAAAGATTCCTGGGATTCTGTGGTTATTATTCTGCTTTCATCAAGGACTATTCAAGAGTGATCCGCCTTTACTTAACCTTACTCAAGGGTATCCCCAACTCACAAAAAATACCAAAGTCAGCCCCTCAAGACTGAAAGAGTGTATTTTCATCCGAGTGAAGTATTTTGGGCCCGCTAGACTCCTGATTGTGAGACTGCTTTTCATGAGATCATATATCAACTTACCCATGCTTCAGTGCTGGCCTATGCCGATCCAAGAAACCTTTACGCCTGCACACACTGATGCTAGCTTGCAAGGGTTGGGGCTGTGTTGTACCAAGAGCACCCGAATGGCCTGAGACCAGTGGCCTTGCCAGTAGAGCCTGACCCCATCCTAAAAGAACTATCCTGTACATAAGTTAGAGTTCCTAGCTTTGAAGTGGGCTATTGTTGACCAATTCCATGAGTACTTGTATGGGACTAAAATACTAGTAAAACTGACAATAATCCTTTGACCATGTGCAGACCTCAGCTAAGTTGGATGCCACTGGCCATAGGTGGCTTTCTGCATTATCTACATATGACTATGCTCTCAACACCGAGCGGTCTGAACCACATAGATGCTGATGTTTCTCCCGGAGGCCTGTTCCCAGAATGATTGGGTCCGATTGCAGAACCTGACATTCGGCACTCTGCCGGAAGTTTGACAGGGAGGAACAATGTCCACGGACGCAGTGGACTGCATGGTGGATTGCTTGGGAGCCTCTGAGAATTGCATACCTGCTGCTTATTGCCACTTTTCTGCAATAGACATTGGTGCACTGCCTCAGCTGGACAATGACAGTATTCGGGCTCAATCCGCGATCCCATGATCAAAGCAGCTTTAGAAGCCCTCTATGCAGGAAAAGATGTGTCCAAATTACGCCCACTGGATTTGAGAACTGCACTATTATACAAAATGGTCCTAAGTTGAAACTGATCAATAAACTGTTATACAGAGAAACAGTAGACAGAGGGGACAAGTAGAAACAACAACTAGTGCTGCCCACTGCCTTTCGAGACTCAGTTCTGATGTCCTTGCACAACCACATGGGGCACCTTGGTATAGACAGAACACTTGACTTGGTGAGATCCAGATTCTATTGGCCTAAGATGGGGCTGATGTGGAGCAACACATTCGAACTTGTAGTCGCTGCTTACAGAGGAAAGCTTTGCCCAGAGGGCTGCCCCCCTTGTTAACATCACCACCATTGCACCCATGGAGCTGGTCTGTATTGATTTTCTGAGTCTGGAGTCAGATCAAAGAAATATCAGTAATGTGCTGGTGGTCACTGACCATTTCACGAGATATGCCCAAGCTTTCCCCACCAAAGACCAGAAAGCATCCACTGTGGCCAAAGTACTTGTAGAAAACTTTTTGTTCACTATGGGCTCCACAAAGAATCCATTCTGATCAAGGGAGAGACTTTGAGAGTCGTCTGATCAAAGAGATGCTTTCTGTGGGAGTGCGAAAGTCCAGAACCACTCCTACCACCCCAGGGGGACCCTCAGCCTGAACGCTTCAACCGCACTTGCTAGATATGCTAGGCACCCTGCACCCAAAGGACAAGCCTAGATGGAGCCTACAAATTAGCACCCTGGTACATGCTTATAACTGCACCAAAAGTGATGCCACTGTTCTCCCTACCGCCTGATGTTTGGAAGAGAAGCTCGACTACCGTAGATGTGTGTTTGGGGTCTCTCCTGATGGGGTTCAAGCTGACAACTATTTACAGTATGTGCAAAAGTTAAAGGCCCAGCTAACTCATGCTGCACAACTGGCTCAATCCATGGCTGCCAAAAGAAATTGCCAACAAAGAAAGGTATGATAAAAGGTGAAAGCACAGGAACCCAGGAGGGAGAGGTATTGCTAAGAAATCTGGGACTGCATGGCAAACACAAGATTGCTGACAGATGGCACCATCTCCCTCACATTGTAGTGGGCAAACTAGATGATCTGCCAGTGTACAAAGTAAGGCCTGAGAATAATTCAAAAGATGTAAAACAATGCATAGAAATCATTTACTGCCCATTGGACAAATCTTGATTGAGTCTGAGCCCCCAGAAGGTGCCCCTCTGGACCAGTGACTAGAGCTGCTGCTAAGAAAAGATCAAGAAAGTCTGCACCTACAGAAGCAAAGTTAAAGTGTTCCTCCACAAGTCCCAGTTGAGCATGATTGTCAGTCCATATCGGAAGAAAGTGAGAGTGACTTTGAATACTATCCTTCTTACGAACTGAGTCAATTGTTTCGGGCAATCCCCAGTCAATACTGGAGATGAAGCTGGCTTCTGGACTGTCTAAGCCCCCAGCTTCGACGCTGGAGCCAATGCTCCCAGAAAGTGAAGTGCAAAGCATCAGATCAGATGAAATGGAATCATTGTGCATGGTTGAACTGTTTGAGCTTTCAGGGAGGAAAATGATGGATTGGGTCAGACTGGTGATACACCAGAACAAGAAGAGTATTTTGAGTGCCCTGACAGTCCACTGCCAGTGTCCGAAAGCTCTCATGCAAGCCAAATGTTGTGGACTCAGAAACTGTAACTCCTGGAGCTGAAAGTGCCCCAAGTTCTAGCCTCTCACCCCATGGAGACTCCCTGACAAGTGAGGACAATGTTGAAAATGAGGCTCAGAGTGCAGAGACTGTAACAGTTCCCCTAGAAAGACTGGTCGAGCTGTAAAGCCTGTGGTGCACCTCAGTTATGATTCCCTGGGCCGGCCAGTGGATCTGCCTCTCAGTGTTGTCCATAAAGGAGTGTATGTGTCCCCGAGCTCATTGCCCAAACTGAGCGTCAGTGCTAACTCAGTTACTTGAGTTGCCCTTCATATGGTGCCCTTGCCCCGTCCAGCCCCAAGGTAACTGATAGGAAGGGCCCCTCTTCAGGTTTCATGTACAAGAGGTAATAACTTGAGTTATGGTACAATGTGTGTAATACTATGTAAAGAGTGATGTACTGCAATGTTTCAGAAATGTGTTCTTGGTAAAATGATATACTGACTGATTTATATATGTGAGCCTAATGCAAATGTATATGGTTGCAGTTAAAACTTATAGGGTACTTGCTTGACGCGACGTCAAGCTTTCCCAGGCCAGGAAGGTGTAACCCCCTGCAAATGGGGGTTCCTAAAGACTTCCAGGAGCTTGCTTGAATGTTCCAAGCCTGAATGGTGTTTCATGCTAAGCCATTTATCAGTGAGTGTTTTAGAGCCTCTGGTACTGTCTCTTTAAGAGCTGTCTGCTTGCAGACATAATTAGTTTGTATGGGGGACTGTGTGTTTCTCTACTTGAGTACCACTCGAACTGTTGCCAATTCACTCCATTTTGCAGTCACTAGGAGTGCAAGGAACCTATCTGAAAGATGTAACTGTTTGCCAGAAATTATTTAGAGTAATAATGAAATTACAGTTTGTCTAACCTGCTTTCTTTGCAGTCAGAACTGTGTCTGCCTAGTTCCCCATTCTGGTTTTGAACTGCTGAACTGGACCAATCAGTGTGGGGTAAGCTAGCTCTAAAATGGTGCCTTGGACGAATCAGAACTTGGACTCATAATCTGAGCCAGCCACAAGAGGATTGTATGGGCAGTGACTCTGGGAGATGTAGTTTAGACTTCGCCTTTTTGGACCAACAGGAGCAGTTATTGTGAGTGACAGCCAATCCAGTCAAGAACTGGGAGGAACTCAAAGGAAGTGCCGGTTTGTCTGTTGGAGTTTCAGTTTAGCTCTGGCAGTGAAGGGAAAGGAACCCTGTGCTCCTTCAGTGCACAGTTTTAGTCAAAAACATGTGTAAGGTCCAGAGTTCCGATCTGAAGCTTGTGTAACTGCTTGTTAGGACTGAATCCGTCCTGTGAAGAGAATCAAAGGATATCTGAAGAGTAGAAACCAGGCTCACCCTGTAGAAGACTGGAGGAATTGCGAATTGCACTCGGTCTGTCAGGAACTGAATCTGCTGTGTGTTCTCCGGTATTGTGCAGTAATTGCGATCGGGATACAGATGCAGCCTGCCTGGTATGGTTCTTTTACCATATACATGTGTGAAGAGGTTTGTGTACCTCAAGTGAATCCTGCTGCCATTAAGTGACTTTTGCCTGTGACTGTTTACCATATAAATGTGTGAGGAGTCTCTTGGAGCTCAAGAGTAGCTCTGCTGACATTGAAGGACCCTATCTTGTTTGGAGGTCGTGAGTACTAATTCAGGGTCGCTCCCTGTTGAATTGCCACATTAAATCCAAATGGAATTACTGTACTGCTGACTGTTTAATTTTCCTTTTCTCTGTGTGAAAGGGCCCCTACCAGCTGCCACAGTTTGGACTAGCCACTAGGGCTTGGGTACCCAGGGACAGTAACTGATAGGGATAGGCCTGTGCACAGAGCCATAGGTAGATGAGTAGAGTGATAAGCTAATTAACCTGATTTCCCCCTGTCCTTGTTATATCTCCCTAAATAAATCAGAGCTGCTTGTTTCAGCAAAGTTATACTGCCTGAGGTATTTGTCTATGTTAAAGTACTGTACTGTGATTGTTGCACTGTATCTTATTTCACAGGAGGTCCCAGTGCCGGAACCAGTCCTGGGGGTAAGTGTATACTGAAGGTAATTCTGATATATTGTGTGGGCCACTAGTGGGAAGAAAGGGGGGTTGCAGTGTCCCAGAGGGCTGTGACCAAGTAAGTTTAACTATTGCAAACCCTGACCTCTGGGTGGAGGCACCCGCCATTGGATCCAGGCCCCTCAACCTGTTAGTGGCAAATCAGGCAGGGGTAGTAGCCCCTGGGATCGCGCCATCTAGGGGTTACATACATGTTCCAGAAAGACATAGCAATACAGGAAGACTGAGGACTCAGTGAAGATACTGGTCTGAATAAAAAATGGCAAAGTAAAAATGGATCAGTGTCAGACCTTTATTGTGAAAATTCATAGACAAAACATACCAAGCTCCTGTCACTATGACTTTAGGCACGGCGCTAAACTGTACTCTTTGTCAGGGGACTGTGTTTGATCAGAGGATACTACCACATTTATACCACTGGTCAGGGTATCTGCTATCACTGATAGGTTCAGTGGATTTACAAATGCAAATGATGAAGTTAACTAGGTCAGAGGCTGTGGTGGGAGTCGAAGCACTGTGGCTTGATTCAGTGACAAGAGCTTCCTGTCTTTTGTCTATGCATTTTGGCAATAGAAGTCTGACACTGATCTGTTTTTTCCTTTGCCATTTTTTATTCATAGACCCAGTCCTGTCACAGAAGAAAGGGTTATGTAAGAACTCCTAAAACTGAAGGTGGACAAAGCAATGGGGCCTGATGGAATTCACCCCAGAATTCTAAAAGAATTAAGGGGGGAACTAGTGAAACCACTGGCTACTCTTTTTAATAAATCATGGGAGGATGGTGTGGTACCCGAGGACTGGAGGAAGGCGGATGTGATTCCCCTCACAAAAGTGGGACCAAGACAGAGGCAGGTAACTACAGACCTGTCAGTTTGACCTCTGTGGTAGGGAAAGTGATGGAGTCACTTCTGAAGGAAAGAATAGCTGAGTACCTAGAGGCCAGTGGGGCACAGGACCCAAGGCAGCATGGGTTCACAGCGGGAAGGTCATGTCAGACGAATCTAATAGATTTCTTTGACTGGGTGACCAAAGTAGTAGACCAGGGAGGGGCTGTGGACATGGCCTACCTAGACTTTAGCAAGGCATTTGACACAGTCCCACACACAAGATTAATAGTCAAATTAACCAGCCTGGGAGTGGATCCCAGGGTGGTAGCCTAGTAAAACATTGGCTGGACAACAGGACACAGAAGGTAATTGTAAATGAGCGTCCCTCTGAAGAAAGAGGGTTACTAGTGGGGTACCGCAAGGTTCAGTATTGGGTCCAGTCCTTTTTAATGTCTTCATAAGTGACATTGCAGAGGGACTGGAAGGAAAAGTATGCCTCTTTGCAGATGACACAAAGATCTGTAACAGGGTTGATACACAAGGAGGTGTGGAAAGGATGAGAAGGGACTTGGCAAGGTTGGAGGAATGGTCAGAAGTATGGCAGCTAGGATTCAATGCAAAGAAGTGCAAAATAATGCACCTGGGAAACAAGAACCCAGGAAAGAATACACAGTGGGAGGTAGTAACAACAACAAAAAAGGAAAGGGATCTGGGGGTAATTATATCAGATGACCTTAAGGTTAGCAAGCAATGTGAGAAGGCAGTAGGGAGGGCTGGGGGTATACTGGGATGCATAGGGAGAGGCATCAGCAGCAGAAAACAGGAAGTTGCTATCCCTGTCTACAGACAGTTGGTGAGACCCCACCTGGAGTACT
Organism: Neoceratodus forsteri; assembly: GCA_016271365.2. NCBI lineage: Eukaryota > Metazoa > Chordata > Ceratodontiformes > Ceratodontidae > Neoceratodus > Neoceratodus forsteri. The sequence goes on along the minus strand of CM028133.1, from coordinate 586,881,384 downwards.
GCGTCCAGTTCTGGAGACCCCATCGCCACAAGGGACATAGATAGGATAGAGGCAGTCCAGAGGAGAGCAACTAAAATGGTGCAGGGTCTGCAAGAGAAGCTGTATGAGGAGATACTAATGGAGCTTAATATGTATACCCTTGAGGAAAGAAGGGAGAGGGGGGACATGATAGAAACTTTTAAGTACCTCAGTGGAATCAACAAAGTCCAAGAGGGTAGCATCTTTCAGAAAAAGAGATGTGCAAGAACAAGGGGACACAATTTAAAGAGGGGGGTCGGTTCAGGGGCAATGTGAGGAAGTATTATTTCACAGAGAGGGTAGTGGATGCATGGAACAGCCTTCCTGAGGAGGTTGTGGGGTCTAAAACTGTGGGAGAATTCAAGAATGCATGGGACAGACATAAGGCAATTCTTGTGGGGGGTAGGAAGAAATAGGCTGTTGGTTAACTAGGATCTGCGGCCTATCCTGTAGGTAGGGAAATGGGCAGACTAGATGGGCCAAGCGGTCCTTATCTGCCATCAAAGTCTATGTTTCTATGTTTCTATCTTCACTGAGTGCTCAGTCTTCCTGCATTGCTTGCTTGTTTGTTTGCTGGAGCTGGCAGCTCTCTTCTGAGCACCGAGATTCTGACCCGCTGTGCACACTTCTTCCTCTCCATATCCCAGAAAGACTTATCCTGCTTTTCTTTGTTTTTTAGACCCTTTCAGACCATCCATACCCAATCCCATCTTTTTTTTTCTGTTATCTGAAGTGCGTTGTGTTTGCGTTGTCTGCATGTGCAGGGTGGTCAGGGTCATATATCATTTTTCAGCTAACACCATTGAAAGATGAAAGAATAGGTTCTGTTGGAGTTGCAAGTTTTCGGCTGTGGCGAGGGCAAGAGTCCACTCAACAGCACTATAATCCTCGTGCCAGTGATGTCTGTGGGGTTCAAGACAAGTGGCATGCTGTGTGTGATAAAATTAAAAAAAATATACTTAAAAGCAATGTTGTGGTGCATGTCTTAGAGCCTGTAGGCTGTAATGGGAGGGAAAGCATGTGCATCAGTGCATCTGGCATGCTGGCACCAGTGACAATTGTGCTGTCTCTGTAGGAAGGGCATACAGTGAGGAAAGACTGGGACTGCAAAGCAGGTAAAGCTTCATCCACCCCCCCATGAACAACTTGGGCCGACCTCTCCTCTGGTCTCCATATGCAGCTACCGGGGATGCCTACGCTATAGTGACCAGATACAGCGAAGTTTGCTGGGGGTGGGGTGCAGTTTGTGGAAGGAATGCCACAGGTGTGACGTCGGGTACGATGAGAGTCCTAAAAGTCTCCCAAAGAGACTGGCACCTTGAGCAGGCAGGTCGTGGCACTGACAAAGGTGAAAGGAGGACTGTGTGGATACCTTGGGTGGGCAACCAAGGTTTGGGGGAAAAATAGCCTCTCAGTAAGTCTTCTGGACTCCTAAAATTAAGAAATAGTGTGTAGGAGCACAGCCATGGTCTGAAGGAGCATATATTATAGGGTATGAATTCGATCAATTGTGCTCCTCGGTTTCAGAGGAGCACACCATGCTAAATCCTTAACATTACCCCTGCCTGCTGGCCCTTGCAGCAGACATGTGGGGCACAACCCCAGGAGTGTAGCTTGCTTCATACACGAGCCAGTGAACCCTACATGAAGCAGCAGACCTTTTGGTAACAGCCCTGGATGAGTAGCTTGTTTCGTGCAGGGCCCTAGTCAAAGCAACAGACACATGGGGCATGGACCCAAACCTGTAGCTTGCTTTGCACAAGGCCCTCTGGTCCCTTCGTGAAGCAGCAGACCCATGGGACATGGCTGTAGATATGAAGCTTGTTTTATGCAGGTCCTTGTGGGCCCTGCAAAAAGCAGCAGACTCATGGGGCATGACCCTGGACCTGTATCTTGTTTCATGCAAGGCCTGGTAGATTCTACATGAAGCAGCAGACCCATCGGGCATGGACTCCAAACTTACAGCCTGAAGCAGCATACCCGTGGGGCAAGAGCCCAGACCTGTAGCTTACATCCATGCCATATGATTCCATACATGTAGAGCACATCCCCAGATCTTTAGGTTAAAGCAGTGGACTTGTGGGGTATGGCCCCTGACCTGTGAGCTTTGCCTTAGATCATGAGGTTAGGGGATGGAGGAGGGGATGGGTATTAGGGTTGAAAACCGCAATACCACTGTTCCTTTCTTTTCTGACTTTGTAACCCTAATTTATGCATTAACATAGTTTTATGCAAAAGAATTTCCTTACTTTTTGTAAAAGTGTAGTGCCAGACATATAACTTGCTTCACACAGTGCCCTGTGGGCCCTGCATGAAGTAGTTGGTGAGTTATAACTCTTGCTTCACGCAACTTCCTGGTGGCCCTGTGGGAAACAGCAGATAAGATGCAGCAGATGAGTTGTTCCCATCAGTTAGCTACCAGGCTAATAGCTTGTTTTGCACACAACCATGAGGTTTCTACACAAAGCAGCAGATTCATTGGGTACAGCATTGGACCTGTAAATGCTTTGCTTTGGGCCCTATTTGAAGCTGAAGACCCATCTGGTAGCCTTAAAAGTTGCTGCATGCGTGGTTCTGAGGAAGGAAAGTAAGTAGATTATCCACAAAATGTGGGCTTAAAAAGTAAAAAAAAAAAAGTTTATTTCTGATTTAAATTTTATAACAGTGAAAAATAATCTCTTAGCGTGCTCTGTTCATGTTTTCGTCTACTTGGAATTTTTTGGTGTGTTTTTTTTCAGTCACCAATAACTTTTTTTATTCATTAATTTAATTGTTACTAAATTTGAGGTTTGTGGTGATTACCCTTCCCCCATGGCCTCTTAAACTGTGGTGCTTGAATTTAGCCCTGAAATATGTTTTCAAGTACACAAAATTCACCCTTTTTTTGCTGAAAGAACCTACATCCCCCATTCCCTGCACATGCTAAGTACATTTTTCCAGACTCAGTTTTTTCAGCATTTTTTTTCTTTTAGTTTGTGATTGGTGGTGGGAGATGGAGTAGAAGACAGCAATTATCCGAGGTGGAGGGAGGGCTGTCAGTCACCCACCATGGGGGTGCAGTTAATATATGCAGTAGGGAGTGCGTTAGGGATTAGGAGGGTGTTGTGGCTACTAGGAGATTTATTTTACTAGGGGTGTGGAGGTAATTGAGTGGAATGGGTGCTCGTAGGTAGCTGTGGGTTTGGGGGGTCTTTAAACATGGTTGGATGGGTGGGGAGGAGTGTGGAATGGGAGCTACAGGGTGAGTAATGCTGAGATAAAGATCACAAGATGGTCATTGGCCAAGGCAGAGGGAGGGCATTGCTGGTCACCCACTGTGAGATCCTTACTCTGTATGTATTGGGGTAACCAGTGGGGATGTGAAGGGTGGCATGGGAGTTGGAGGGTTTGTGAGGGTGGGGGTGTTTTTTTTTATTTGTACAGGTGTATGATCATTGGGTGGACAGATCACAAGATGGCTACTGGCCGAGGAGAAGGGAGGGTTGTGCTGGACACCCACCAGGGGATCCTTTCTTTTATGTATTGGGGTGGATAGTGAGGAGAGAGGAGGGTGGCATGGAATCAGAAGGTTAAGTGGCAGTAGGGGCATTTTTTTTGTTTGCTTGTTTGTGATTGTTTGGAGACAGACAACAAAATGTTGACCTGCCAAGATGAAGTGAAGGCTGCACCAGTTGCCCACTATGGGATCATTACTCTGTATGTTTTAGAGAGGCGGGGGATGAGGTTGGCATGGAAGCCAGAGAGTGGAGTTTGTTTTAACCTTTGAGGGGAGAGGAACCGGGATTGGTCACCCGATGCTGCCAAATTACATTTCTTTTTTTTTTATTCTAAAAAAGTCATCTGGCACCAGGATCACACCGGGTATTTAGAAGCTGCTTGTGGCAGGAACGCTTAGATTCTCTGGAATCTGTTCCATTTGTATCTGTAGGAATGTCAAAAAATCTAATTTTGAATCTGATTTGTTCTGATACCAATTAAGGCATCGGAATTGAACAGGAGGCAGAATCAAAATGTCTTAATTCTTCATCTGAATAATAGTACTTGTGTAACCTTTCTCTACTTAGTACACACAAACCCTAAATAGGATCCTCACCCTGCGTGTGACCTCCCCCTTCCACCCACCCTTGTATCTCCCCACTCTCCCATATCTCTACCTTATGGCAGCTGCTGCTGCAAAAGCTTGGAGGGTTCCTCTGTGTGGCTATGTGGCATGCTTGTCTTGTTCCTCCTGGCTTATGGTGCTGTCTGCTGTGCTGGTCCAGTGGTAGTGAGGGTCCCACTTTGTTCATCTGAATGTTTACTGTAAATCCAAGTATGTCCAGGGTCCATCCTCTGTAAGTCCACAATAAACCCACACCACCCATCCCCCCACCTCACCACTGTCGCTCGCAGACTTGTCAGGCATTCGTTAAGTTGCACTTGCCCCTAGCTCATAGCTAAGTCCCACTAACAGTCATGACTGTTCCTCCCCATTAGAATGGCTTCCCTGACTCTACTGAACTAGTGATGGTAATACCACTACTGACAGTGGGACAGACTTTGACAATATTCCTACTAAGCTTCATTGGAGTGCCACCCAGGCCCTATAGTAGCAAGACAAATGCTGAGTTGCTAGAATTTTCTCTCCATTTTTGGGGTTGGGATGCTCTGGGAGAAGCAAACTCTGCACCTCCCTGAGATGGGTTACAAACAAAAGGTTTTGGGACTGGCACCTGTGCAAGGGGACACAGTTTGTGTTGCTCCAAAGAAATCAAAGCAAGGTGGTAGTTCCTTCAATCCAGTGCACAGCTTTAATATAGTGTATTACAAAACAAAACACGCACTTACAGCTCCACGGAACACTTGCTCTGATAAAATCCAAGTCCATAAAGTCCATAAAGTGCAATAATTCCAGATAAACGCAGACAGGCCAGAGAACAGACCAATAAAGTACTTAGCAGCAAACTATGGCAGAGCCCTGCCCAATTGCATCACCAGATGCGTTTTGCACGTCACTCGTGCTTTGTCAAAGACTGACGTCACCCAGTTACTGTCTCTATAAAAAGAGCATCCTTAAAGTGATAGTATATATTTTCTATAGTGAATGCTGTAATGCTAAGCATAATAACAAAATCACCTAGTGCATTATCAAACATTGCAGAAAATTAAATAAAAAAGGTAGAAATGTTTAAAAACCTGTGCTGTAAAATGAAAGCACCAAGCTATTGCACTCAGTCCCACTAGAATCAGCATTGCAGCTGTATTCAAGGTCTGAACATGACTTCACTCATTTAGCTGTCAGTCATAAGTGCAAACAATGCAAAGATAGAAACAGTAAAAGAGAACCAAGCAAGCAGTTGTCAATGCCGAATGTTTGCTTGCTGGCATTGGCATTGGTGGGGTGTGCCTTTGGGTGTCAGGCATAACGGCCTCGCCATTTCACCACACCCTACCCTGCAGACACCAGCAAGTGTCACAGTGTGCCTTGGGTCTTTGGCCCTTATGCTCATCCCATTCCATCAGGAAATACGGTGAGATGGGTGCAGTACGGGAGAATGGGGTGAACTTTGGGGCCGAAGAGTCCAAGGCACACCTCGATGCCTCTCACTGGCTGCAGGGTGTGGGTGGGGGTGGAATGGTATGAGCATTACAGGCAACAATCCCAAGTCACACCCCTGATGCCTGTCAGTCTCTACAGGGTGGGGCGTTATGGTCGGAAACCCTAATGCCTCAGGCGTTCGTTGGTATTTTCCCTCCAAATTTTCAACATGGGTTTTTTGTGACCCCCACCTTATGAACAGTGGCAATATCAGTTTGTTAGCCGAAAGTTGATTTTGCACAGTGACTACGGCGTTTGGCACCACAGGTGTGAAAACACATTTCGAGCAGGATGTGAAAATGACAGCTGCACTGTTCATGGGGCGGTGTAAAAAATGGCAATGTTGAAAATCTGCAGTGAAAATAGTAAAAAAACTGGAGAAGTCACGAGTGTGCACAGAAACTGTGCAATGCACACCCTTAATATAATTAGTTTGGTTTTTTTTTTACAGCAGATTGTCAACACAGGCATTTTGGGACCTCTGCTCATGAACAGTGTCACTGTCATTTTCTTAATCTGTCCCGAACAGTGATTTCCCACAGCGACCACGCATTTCTGCGCAGTAAGTGTGAAAACACATTTTGGCCATGTTGTGAAAAAGTACAGCTGTGCTGTTCATAAGGAAGTGTGAAAAAATGCCAGTGGTGAAAATCTGGACTGAAAATATTACAAATTCATGAACTTACGAGGGTGCGTGGAAACAGTGCAATGCTCGCTCGTAACACAGTCAGTTTATGGACTTTTGTCACCAAATTTTCAACATAGCCATTTTAAGACCACTGCTTATGAACAGTGTCACTGTGATTTTCTTAATCTGTCTCAAACATTGATTTCGCACACCGACTGCGCCATTGTGCGCTACATGCACGGAAACACATTTTGGGGGATATGTGAAAAATGACAGCTGTACTACTCATAAGGAGGTGTGGTAAAATGGCAATGTTGACAATCTGGAGTGCAAATATTAAAAATTCGCAAACTTACGAGCTCGCGTAGGAACTGCGTAATGCACGCTCGTAAAACAGTCATTTTGGGGAATTTTTTCACCAAATTTTCAACATAGCCATTTTGAGACCTCTGCTCATGAACAGTGTCACTGTGACTTTCTTAATCTGTCCCAGACATTGATGTCGCACACCGACTGCGCCATTGTGTGCTACATGCGTGGAAACACATTTTGGGGGAGATGTGAAAAATGACAGTTGTATTGCTCATAAGGAGGTGTGGCAAAATGGCAATGTTGAAGAGTACAAATATTAAAAATTTGCGAACTTACGAACGTGCGTGGAACTGCACAACGCACGCTTGTAAAACAGTCATTTTTGGGAATTTGTTCCTCAAATTTTCAACATAGGGTTTTTGGGGGCCTACCTCATGAACTGTGACACTGTCGTTTCGTACATCGGTCCCAAAAGGTGGTTTCGTGCAGTGACCGCAAAATCACCTTTCGGGACTGAATAACAAAATGGCAGTGCAAGAATTCATGAGGTGGGGTCCCAAAACCCCCATGTTGAAGATTCGGTAAACAAATTCCAAAAAATGCCTGAGATATGCATCAAAGTTGAAAAAAACCCTATTTATTCCATTATACAGCTTACCGGCATTTCCTCAGTTAGATCGGCTTTGAAGAGTGCAGACATGTTCCTAGTCCACTGAAGATCGTTACTTCGGACTCAGAGAGTAATTATGGGGTGGGGGTGGGGAGACAGGGTGCACAGAGGGTGGGTGTGGGGGTCAAGACAGTCAGCGAGGGACCGTTTTTTCTTTCTAGGTTTTTTTTTTCTTTTAGGAAGATGACGTGGGACGTTTGCAACGCTGGGATGGGCTCCCAGAGTGGCAGCTGGAAGTTTTTTTGGTGGGAGCCAGCAGAGCTGATGGGGATTGGGCACCCCTGTCAGCCATAGAGAGGTTTGCCATGCTGGGGTGGGCTCCCAGCATGGTACCTGGAAGTGTGTTGGGGGCAGCAGAAGGACGTTTGCCATGCTGGGGTGGGATCCCAGCATGGCACCTGGAAGGCTGTTGGGGGGGCAGTGGAGCCGATGGGGGATTGGGCACCCCTGTCGGCCTTACAGATTGTTGCCACGCTGGGGTGGGCTCCAGCATGGCACCTAAAACTCTGTTGGGGGGAGCTGGCGCGGGCCGGAGGGGATTGGGCCCCCCATGGCCATACTACAATGCGTGTGGGGAGGCGCTTGAGCACGCTGGGGTGGGCTCCCAGTGTACTACTTGTTGGGGGAGGAGCAGCCTATGACGCTCTTTCACTGCAGTGCCGGCGTGTGGGCACTGCATACCCCTACTGACCGGCGGCAGTATGCAAATCTACTGCTGCTGTTCTTTCTTTCAACTGCATGCCACTGCATTTGCAAACGCTGTCATAGACAGCTCTTACATTCATTGGCATGGTGGGGCCATGCCTGCAAAAGCCAGCAGGGCATTGGAAGTAGGGAGGCACACCTACGAATTTTCGTATGGTGGCACTATGTTTCTTGCACTTGTGTGCAAGCAAACATAAAAAGTAAGGTTAGAATAGCAAAACATATTTAACCACAACATCAACGCTTCTTTGAAAATGACTTAATTTCAATCCTTTAGTTTAAACCTGGAAACTGCATTGCTTTCATTGAGAAAATTCATTATTGTTCTCTCATTAACAGTAGGTTGTTGTAATCACCACCACGTCTAGACATGATGGATTTTTCAATCCCAATAAACATAAAGCCGTGATCATTTTTATTTCTGGCTGCTGGATGTGCACAGCCAGAGCATTTTTCATTTCTTCATTCTGAATTGCACGCATGTGCTCACCAATTTTGATTTTCAAAGACCTTTTTGTCTTACCAATCTAAAACTGGCCACATTTACACTCAGCTAGGTAAATAACACCACAGGTACAGTACTGCATGTGATCATGTCTCTAACTTTTACCTCCCTTCCTGTAGCTTTATTCAGGAAAACCTTAGTGTTTTTAATCTGTGGACAATATTTACAATTAACACATGTTACACCCATATCTGTGTAACCACTAGGCGACACTACTCCAGGGGCTACCACCCCTGCCTGCTACCTAGGATGTAGGTTAAGGGGACTGGGTTCCCAAAATTGACTTTAAACTGGTTGTTACCCAGGATAGTACATTGTGCAGTGCCTCCGCCCAGAGTATAAGTTTAAGTGGGTTAGACTAAAACCTGGTACAACCCTCTGGGATGCTGTATCCACCCACATTACCAACCAGCCACCCCAGACATGACCTGATAACATTTCAAACCCCACATTCAATACATTTTTACTAGTTACTGACTGGATACTAATAATATGCTGACAACATGGGTATCTGCAAAACAATAACAAGTTCATTTACATGGGGAGGGTTAGGAAGGGTAAAGCAGGTGTAACCCCCAGGCCACTTTTTAACTAGTTAGCAGACCCCCATTAAAATCTGGAATGTTGGTACCCATATACTGGAATACCATTTTACTTTACAAAAGGTTAGGTACCACCCTTGGCATTAGGATGTATACCTGGCTCAGTGTCTAGAGGAGGAGAGGCGTGGGGGTACAGAAACAAAAAGAAACAAAACAATATGAACCTTGTGTAAACAACACAACCCAGGTCCTGGGTGGAGGCAGCTAGGCATATGCTAGATCTAACCTGCTGAGGGGGCCCCAGGAATTCCACACAACCAGAAGCCATAATCGGAATGTCCATAACAGTAACTGGGATTGTGCAGTACGGCTTTATTCAACAGATGGAAAATTAAAGCAGAAGTGGACCTCCAAGGGTCGGTCTAGGCTGGACAGGTACATTTCACGAACTCTCCTTGCATACAGAACAGTTCATGAACACACAACAAAAACATCTTCTTCCCAAATTCCCAAACTGGTGCATATAGTGGACACCTGGCCACACACACAGACATTTTCCTCCCATGAGTGTCATTTACTAAATCTAAGCCACACACTCAGAACTCTTCTTCAAACATAGGTGCACATTAGTGAAACTCAGTCACACACTTAAACCTGTAGCTTGGCCCTTGCTCAGGTATAACTGGTGCCTTTTACAAACCAGGAAGCCCTGCCTTGTAAGAACTTAGATGACTTTCTTCCCACCCATGGCCCCAACCAACAGTCTCTGCCATTCTTCAGGGTTGCAACATTGAAACCCCCATTTCCCATTAAAATGCTAAAGGTCCCACACTTTAATTTCGCCACACACTGGGGTGACCAAAAAACAAAATTGCACTCACTTGGGTGAACAGTTTAACAGTACTTCACTCACTTGGGTGAAACTAGGGGCACTGACAGGTGCGATCCAGCCTTATCTATGGGCACCCCCCCCAGACTATCGATTCCCCTAAAGTATGTGGAGATCTGGTCTCCTAGAACAGTACTCACAAGAGTTGTCCCATCCCCAGGACATGGAACAACAGAAAAGGAAAAGAAAGGCACTCTCCTGGGTAGCCAATCAAACAGTCTCTCTGAGTTCCTATGCAAGGCAACTGAAACCCACACAGAACCTTCAGGGGATTGCTTCTTGAGTCCACTGAGAACAAGCAGCTCCTTCCACTTCACTGGGAGTAGAAATCAGGAAATCCTGCTGTAGCACTGGTCTCTACCACTTCACTGGAAGCTGGAAATGACAGTCTACTAAAGTGAGAAATCCTGGGCCCTCTCCTCAGAGCCCACTGGCAATCCTTTTGCCACTTTCACCTCCTCACTCAACAACTCACTATACCGAACTGAGTATTCTAAGCTCCCCAGAGCAGCTGTCCACACAGTGTGGCTTATGCTGCTGCGAGAGTTCCGAATGACCTAATCATTCTTCACTCAGCTAGCTGAGTAAACAATGATGCCATTATGTAAGGAGCCCCAGTGAGCTCTCTACCAGTTGCCTGCTACCTTTCTAACAGTAATACTGATAGGATTCTAGTAACCCCTGGGGACTAGGTGGTTACACTCATCCCTGTCAGGCAAATGACTGTCCGCAGTCATACCTCCACTTGGCACCAGGCCATCCTACCTCTGATGCCCTCTACAGGGAGGGTTGATCAAGTCCTCCCCTACCATTTACCAGGCACAGGCAGGTAACACCAAAGGATAGTGGCCCACTGAAGAAACTTCAGTTCCTATCCTACTACTGTACTATCTATGGATTCTCAGTGGCTCCAAGAAACTGCCTGAAGCATGTCCTATCAGACAGTATTGGTGACCCTGTCACGAATCAGGACCACCAACCGGCCATCCCCCTAACGGATATCTGCCTGACCTATGCTACCTACTGGGTGCCCAAACCCAAAAACTATTTTACACCATACATCCGTAAAATGAAAAAAGGTTAGACACTGTACTACACAAGAGAACTACAAAAGAACCCTGGAGCAAATGCACTGGGGCATGAGTTATCCTGGAGAATATTGGCCATACAGCCAACTTTTAAAGAAAACACAAATTGCGCCTACCCCAGTAGTGCAAAGCATCATGGGAAGCATATGCAAATGTCCATGAATTAATTTGGACTGGCTCAACTTTAAGCAGAACTGCATGGTGCCAGAAGGCCACACAATACAATCAGCAAAGATTGAGAACAACAAACACATGATTCATCCTTGTTTGGACTCATCAGTGTGCCATATCTGTATTTCAGCCCAGGGCGAGGGAGCCAGCCACCCTATAGGGGATCTTATTTGTTTGGGTCATGGGCAGCCCAAAGTAGAGAGAGAGAGAGAGAGAGAGAGAGAGAGAGAGAGAGAGAAAGGTAGCAGGCAACTGGTAGAGAGCTCACTGGGGCTGCTTACATAATGGCAGAGAGAGAGAGAGAGAGAGAGACGAGGACTACAAAAGAACCCCAGAGAAAATGCAGTGGGGCATGGGTTTTCCTGGAGGATATTGGCCATACAACCAAATTTTAAAGAACATATGCAAATGCACATGAATTAATTTGGACTGACTTGACTTTAAGCAGAATTGTATGGTGCCAGAAGGCCTCACAATACAATCAGCAAAGGCTGAGAAAAGCAGACACAGACATGTGTTTCGTCCTTGTGTGTACTACACAGTTACTCAAGCCTAAGAACTCTACACAAAGGAGGACTCCGAAGAGTCCCAAAAATCCTCTTCAGGTCTTGCCTTCTTCCAGGAACACCTGCAAAAGAAAACTCTACCAAAACACATTTCTGTACACAACTACAACCTGTAAAGTCAAAACAGTGACCAAAACAAACCCTCCCACTGTATACTGCGCAAGCCCCCCCAAAGCATTTTTTTTTTAAAGAATTTTCTACAAAAGTACAAAAATAAAAAACATAAAAACATTTGCAAAACATTTGGGAGGGGGGAGGTGGATCCCTGCAAAGTCCCAAACTAAGGAGGAGTTCAGAATGCTGAAGCGCTGCAATAAGAGTCTCTACTAGGCTAGAGCCTGCTGAAGCACAGTTCTGGAACAGGCACAAGGCCTGCAAGCACTGCAGTCTAGATGGAAAGTCTATCAGAGATTATATTTCCAAGGAATCTTCAAACTTGCAGGAAACAGTCAAATTAAAAATGAAAAAGGTCTCTCACCAGTTCTGGGTGACAAAAGGATAGAAACATAGACTTTGATGGCAGATAAGGACCGCTTGGCCCACCCAGTCTGCCCATTTCCCTACCTACAGGATAAGCCGCAGATCCTAGTTAACCAACAGCCTATTTCTTCCTACCCCCCCACAAGAATTGCCTTATGTCTGTCCCATGTATTCTTGAATTCTCCACAGTTTTAGACCCACAACCTCCTCAGGAAGGCTGTTCCATGCATCCACACTACCGTCTCTGTGAAAATACTTCCTCACATTGCCCTGGGAACCCCCCCATCTTTAAGTGTGTCCCCTTGTTTTGCATGTCTCTTTTTCTGAAAGATGCTACCCTCTTGGACTTTGTTGATTCCACTGAGGTATAGCGTTTCTATCATGTCCCCCTTTCCTCAAGGGTATACATATTAAGCTCTTTTAGTCTCTCCTCGTATGGCTTCTCTTGCAGACCCTGCACCATTCTAGTGCCCTCCTCTGGACTGCCTCTATCCTGTCTATGTCCTTGTGGAGATGGGGTCTCCAGAACTGGGCGCAGTTCTCCAGATGGGGTCTCACCAACTGTCTGTACAGAGGATAACAACTTCCTGTTTTCTGCTGGTGATGCCTCTCCCTATGCATCCCAGTATACCCCCAGCCCTCCCTACTGCCTTCTCACATTGCTTGCTAACCTTAAGGTCATCTGATATGATTACCCCCAGGTCCCTTTCCTTTTTTGGTTTTGTTACTACCTCCCCCCCATTGTGTAATCTTCCCCTGGGTTTTTGTTTCCCAGGTGCATTATTTTGCACTTCTCATTAGTCAGCATCACCTCTCTGGATCTGCAGCCTGATGATCTTCAGCTGCTGGGTAGACCAAATCTTCGGATCAGATGCTTCCACAACCTCCTACTGGACTTGGACCAGAAATTCTCTCCAAACTGTTGGGCTCATGAACCTGGATGTTACCACAGATGAACCTGCATGCTGCTAGAGCCGAACCTGGATGCTGCTGCAGATGAACCTGAATCACCAGAAGCAAGGCACCTCCATCCTGGGTTGCTGCCTCTTCGGTGGCAGATGGCTGAGCTGGCAATGGCTGCATTCACTTTTTGGCAAGTGGGCACAATTTCAAGAATGGCACTAATTTCTGGGGTAGTACCATTCTGGATCTGGGGCATAAACTGTCACCCCATCTGGACGAACCATGGGAACATTGTAGAATGTTTCTTGGCCAGCTTTGTCCACTACTCTCACAGAGCTAATTAACAAAGTCCTGCCACACTTTCAGATTTTGCAGTCTCTCATTACACACTTTAATTCAGACCCACTTGTTTACTCAAGGGTGCAGGTTGACACAAGCTTCCTCCCACAACCAGGCATGCCTGTCTTTCTCAACTTCTTCCCATATCTTCCGATGGTAGAAAAGGTACACGTGTCCATACTTGGCCTCAGCTCATCTGCTCACACTTCTCTCCTCCTCCTTGCTGCTTTTAACTAACTCCAGTCCAGAAGCATGACTTGGGGGTGGCCAGTCCTGGCTGACCTAGTCATGAACTCTTAGTGCAGAGCAAAAGTAGTCCACCTCTGCACTAAAGGGCACACTTTTTGAGCCTTCCTCCACACGGACATCGGGAGGCTCCACGGAAGCCAGGGCCAATGGCGACTCACGGGGTTCCACTAAAGCCATTGCTGCTTCTTCCTCTTCTACACATTCTGCCCAGGAACTGGTGATTGCACCAACCCCTGAAATTGTCCACTCTCCTCGGAAGCACTGCCCTCCCAGTGACATGCTTCCTCCACCTCAGACTCTCCCACGAGGCTTGGACTTGGGCCTTCCACCCATGGATCTACTGAACCTGCACTGGCAGCATCTAATTCCACCCTCTGTGGTGTGGAACACTTCACTTCCTCTGGGCCTTGCAAAGCATCGGCGCAGCAATGTCCAGAAACTCCTTTACAAACTCTATTGGGTCTCATTCATTGGACCCAGCCTGTCGCTGTTGTTCCAATTGTACAGGGTCCCCTGTCTGTGTCTAAGCTGGAGCTAAACAAATGCGTTTTGCTTTAGCTACCCTTGTGCCACATAACATGCTCATCCCAAATCGCATTCTACAGTCTGTGCAATGTGGAATTGGCAGACCATCTCTTCCTGGTTTTAGGCATACTATGCACACATTAAACGGATAGTTTGGCAAAGCCACCTCAGTGGGTGCTGATGAACAGTCATACAATTTCTCAGAATGGGCTAGTTCTTTTTCTTGTTGGGCTACCCATGCCCTGGCATGGAGCGGGTAGTGAGGGGGGTTGCTGAACCATGTTTTGTAAATTAAATACACAAGTCCCAAAATTACTGTTTTTGCAAGCACTTTGAGATTTGGTTTTAACACACTGGAAAAAGTTCACTAACAGGCTGCTTGGCTGCTGCAAATGCATTCCAGAACTTAGCAAGAAACCATTTGAAACTTTGTTTTGGGTTTGAAAACACTGGTCTAAAATGGCGCTACTTTGTTTACATTGCTGGCTACACCCCAACATGGCGATTGTAACTTTGCATCACACTCAGTTAAAAATTGCTAGGATTCTGTCTGGATCTTTTGCATTTCAACTGATATTCTCAAGCACAAGTTCACTTTACCTATTCTCAATCCATTACTTTACAAGCACTTGGACCAGAGGGATTGTTTGTTTCATGGGGTTTTGCATATGTTTCCCATGATGCTTTGCATTATTGGGGTATGTGCAATTGTATTTTCTGTAAAATGTGGCTGTACGGCCAATATCCTCTGAGATAACCCATGCCTTATAGTATTTGCTCTGGGGTTCTTTTGTAGTTCTTTTCCCTCTCTATTTTGGGTTCCCCATGACCCAAACAAATAACATCCCCATTAAGGGGTGGCTGGCTCCTTCTCCCTGGGCTAAGATATGGATATGGTACACTGATGAGTCCAAATAATGATGAAACACGTGTATGTGTCTGCTGTTCTTAGCCTTTGCTGATTGCACTGTGAGGCCTTCCAGCACCATGCAATTCTGCTTAAAGTTGAGCCAATCTAAATTCTCTCATGGGGTTTTGCATATGTTTCCCATGATGCTTTACATGATTGGGGTATGTGCAGTTGTGTTTTCTTTAAAATTTGGCTGTACGGCCAATATCCTCTGGGATAACACATGCCTTGGAGCATTTGCTCTGGGGTTCTTTTGTAGTTTGTCTTAACGTTCCCTTTCTTTGAAAACAGCACTTTTACACACAAAGTCCATGATTTAACAGTTCACAAACCTCTCTCTTTCGGAAATTTTGCTGCATTTGCTCAAGTTCTTACACAGTTTTCCAACCTTAGCACCACAGTCATTTACTTTTGCAGAGGGTACTTATAGGCAGTAGATGGTTTTCACCGTCGATGGAATACGGCCTGCTGCCGACTTGAGGAAGGCCTCTGGGGTGAAACAGGCTGGCAGTCCTGACGATCATCACTACGATCACCTCGATCACTCTCCAGTTGGTTGGAATATGGGTTGAACCCAGTTTATTTGCGAAAAAGTTAGAAAAACTGCTGCTACAGAAGCACTTCTGCTGTAAGCGATTCCTTCTTCTGCCGCACGAACTACACGCTGCTCGCACACTGCAGGCTGCTCCTCCACGAATGTTCCACAAGCTGAGACTCAGGCAAGGGCGGGGCTTAGGTGCACTGGGACCAATCATACGATGCCATGCAAATGAGATCTCTCTCTCTGTCTGCCGCACTCCTGCATGGCGGTTGTTGAGAAGGCTAAATTTAAACTGCAAACTGCCACTTTTTTTCTCGGCTTGAAATTTCGGTGGGGCAAGCCTTTTAAGGCATTTTCACTCAGTACTTGGTGCATTTTCCTTAGCGACTCCCATAAATTTCATTGTACACATTTGAAACTTTCTGAGCACTTAGAAAACACTATCTTTTAAGTCCACACTTACTTTTCTCTGGAAATTTGCTACTTTTAAACAGTTTTTTAAGTGCTTTTACCACAAGGCAAGGGCAATCATTTCTCAGTCCACAATTTCAAAGTAAACACACAATAGGCAAATTCTTCTTCTTTCTTTTCCACAGAAACTCGGGCAGCAAAAGACTTTCAGGTGGCATTTTACTTGGCACAACTTTGCCTTCTGGTAAAACTGTCTTCTGTTTGGGGCACCACCACCAGACAGGAAGATCCTAGACATACCCTCAGCATGCCTGTCACCCCAAACTAAATATCCCAAGATGAGCCCCCATTTTTTGTAACCCCTAGGCCACTTTTTAACTAGTTAGCACACACGCCATTAAAATCTGGAACATTGGTGCCCATATACTGGCATACCATTTTACTTTACAAAAGGTTAGGTACCACCGTTGGTGTTAGGATGTATACCTGACTCAATGTCTAGAGGACGAGAGGGGTGATGGTACAGAAACAAAACAACATGAACCTTGTGTAAACAACACAACCTAGGTCCTGGGTGGAGGCAGCTAGGCATATGCTAGATCTAACTTGCTGAGGGGGCCCAAATAATTAAATACAACTAGAAGCAATAATTGGAATGTCCATAACAGTAACTGGTATTGTACAGTATGGCTTTATCCAACAGATGGAAAATTAAAGCAGAAGTAGACCCCCAAGGGTCGGTCTAGGCTGAACAGGTACATTTCACAAACTCTCCTTGCATGCAGTACAGTTCATGAACACACAACAGAAACATCTTCTTCCCAAATTCCACAACTGGTACATATAGTGGACACCTGGCCACACACAGGAACATTTTCCTCCCACGAGTGTCATTTAGTGAATGTAAGCCACTCTAAGAACTCTTCTTTGAACATAGGTGCACATTAGTGAAACTCAGTCACACACCTAAACCTGCAGCTTATCCCTTGCTCAGGTATAACTGGTGCTCTTTATGAACCAGGAAGCCCTGCCTTGTAAGCACTTAGATGGCGTTGCTCCCATTCTTGGCCCCAACCAACAGTCTCTACCATTCTTCAGGATTATAACATTGAAACCCCCATTCCCCACTGAAATGCTAGAGGTCTCACACTTTAACTTCATCATGCACTGGGGTGACCAAAGAACAAAACTGCACTCACTTGGGTGAACAGTTTAACAGTACTTCACTCATGTGGGTGAAACTAGGGGTCCTGACAGGTGCGATCCATCATTATCTGTGGGCACACACACACCCCAGACTATCGATTCCCCTAAAGTATGTAGAGATCTGGTCTCCTAGAACAGTACTCACAAGGGTTGTCCCGTCCCCAGGGCATGGAACAACAAAAAAGGAAAAGAAAGGCACTCTCCTGGGTAGCCGATCAAACAGTCTCTCTCAGTTCCTATCCAAGACAGCTGAAACACACACAAAACCTTCGGGGATTGCCCCTTGAGTCCATTGAGAACAAGCAGTTCCTTCCACTTCACTGGGAGTAGAAATCAGGAAATCCTGCTTTAGCACTGGTCTCCACCACTTCACTGGATGCTGGAAATGACACTCCACTAGGGTGAGAAATCCTGGGCCCTCTCCTCAGAGCCCACTGGCAATCCTTCTGCCACTCTCACCTCCTCACTCAACAACTCACTACACCGAACTGAGCATTCTAAGCTCCTCAGAGCAGCTGTCCACACAGTGTGGCTTATGCTGCTGTGAGAGTTTCAAATGACCTAATCATTCTTCTCTCAGTTAGCTGAGTAAACAATGATGTCATTATTTAAGGAGCCCCTAATGAACTCCCTACAAGCTGCCTGCTATCTTCCTAACAATAATGCTGATAGGATTCTAGTAACCCCAGGGGACTGGGTCATTACACAGGAATAGAGGTTAAGCTATATATAGTAATTACATTTAGTTTGATTGGTTTTGATTTGGTTCAATATTACGCAGTTGCATTTTCAATCACATTTTAATCACATTAGCCCACCAACTTCTAGAATAATCAGAGCCCTGGTTATCTAACTGGCCGCAATAAATCAGTTAACACAGTTATTATTAATACCTACACTGGTACCAGTCCCCATATGTGGTGTGAGACCCTGCAATACCAATCTTTGCCTGGGTACCCAATAACCATAGTCCATAAATGGTGCAGGCCTGATGGATGGTACAGCTGTATGTTGGCCGGCTAGTTAGGTAGATTAAGAATTATGCTTGGGAAATCAAACCTTTAAAACTATTTATAATTTCTTTTATTGCTGCAGTGGGGCCCTGCATTTCTTATAGTAGACTTCTGTATGGGCAGGTTGAAATTAAGTGCTTTTAGTAAGCGGGCACTATCCCCAGAGGTTAAACTGCAGGGAAGCCAACAGCCGGTACTGCCTAAACTGACTGCAGAGATTTTAAAACCTGATGATGGAAACAACACTTTAACTTCTGAAGACTGGCCCCTCTTCTAGGCTGAGGACACTTGCAGTTTAACCAGATCAGTTAAATTACATCTGGCGCATTTATAGCTCTCGAGTTTACATCCAACATATTTATCCATTTAGAACAGTTGTCCAATCCAAGGATATCTTTTCACTTCTTCTAGCACAGTTATAACTCATAAGTTTGCATTTAGCGCAATGACCCATTTAGAACATTTGTCCAAACCGAGAACATCTTTTCACTTCTTCTAGCACATTTGTATTCAGGTTCACACTCATCACTTTTTTTCATTTAGAACATTCGTCCAATCTGATTACATCCCTTTACTTTTTCTAGCACATTTATATTTCTCCAGTTCGCACTAACCACATTTATTTATTTAGAACATTTGTCCAATCCGTAGATATCTTTTTATTTTTCTCTTTTAAAACAAACCGCACTCTTGGCAGTAACGGTCACATTAGCTCACTGGGCTCTTTCAATATAACATACATTTATAAAGTAACTGGACCATCCATGGTCACTTAACTGATAAGGGTCCACCCTGTCCAAAAACCGATCAGATGCAGGGTGCAGACAAACTAACAGTTCCAATTAGTTTTATGTGGGCTTTGGTGCCCCAGAAAACTTTTTTTAAGTTGCACTTGCAGAAACAATTTTACTCACTCAGGCATCTTCACTGGAATGGCTTTCCTTTATCTGACGTCCTGAAAACATCAGTACTCTCACTGCTGAGGCAGGTTCAGCTCTCTCACAGCTGGCTTGGCATGAAGTTGCAGGACCCATGTTTTTCGTAAATGTGGAAAGGCTTAAGCTAGCCCCAGGAAGACATTTTCTGGCAACCCCCAGGCTAGCAGGTTTTGCTTTAGGCAGCTACTGTTTCTCTTCTGGCAAAGGAGAAACCCCTCTCCCCGTGGAGGGGCTTGCACTGGCTCACTAGGCCCATTTTGCTGAGGGCTTGAGTCCCCACCCCTGTGGGGGGCTTCCACTTACATTTTCCAAATCTGCTTGAGCAGTCTTTTATGGGACTCTCCTGAGGCTCCCTATTGGCTGATGCTATTTGCTGCTCTTGCTGTGATTGGCTGAAGTGCTTGTCAATCACATTAATGAATTATTTATAAAGTACTATAGGCTTTCTGTTTTGGTGCCTGAATTTAGGTCCCTGCAGTTCCCCATAAGCACTTGGTAATGTCCCATAAGCTTTAGCAAAAGTCCCACAAGTCCTGGCTTAAAAATCCCAGCTTTCTGATTGGCTGTTGCTGCTCTGCAATGGCTGCCAAACACACTTTCCCTTAAGCAGATTTAACACAGTCCCACATCCAAGTCCTGGTGCAACCAGAGTAGTTATTACATTTGCCCACTTGCCCCACTGTTCAGTAGCCACATGTGTACCCTTGAGATTGCTACCCAGCTTTAGTGGTTTGCTCAGTCCCATTGCCTGTCACTGCTGCCAATATTTAATGTCCTTTGTTTGCAGCACGCATGCCGTCTGAGTCCCAACATTATCTGGTGCAGCCAGGATTAAGTATTTATTTAACATTTTGTCCCCCCTTTAAACATTAGCCCTTTAGTGTTCTTGGCAGCTGCTGCTATTTATTTATTTACTTACCGTTTATCCCTGCAGTAGCTAACAAAAATAGTTTTTTACAAGGGCAGACAGAACCTTTATGAATATTTGAGGATCAGGGCTCTGCTCATTAATATTCATGAGCCCTGATCAATAGTGCTTTGTGAAACTTTTTATTTAAAATGAGAAGAAGACTCTCTTGGGCCTTGTTTAGGTCACCGGTCCCCACTTTGCCTAACACAGGGACCGGGACCCCCAAACAGTCCCCCTCTGGACTGCAAACCGAGCAGTCAGAAGATGAAGCATTGCACATGCATGATCCCCGCAGCACCGGATTGCCAAAGAGAATAGCGGGGAGGCACGGCTTAAACTTATTGAGCCCGAGATGGACTAGGTTTACACTGGGGCTGTTTTTTTGGGGGGGCGGCAGACGGGCACTAGAGGATTTGGGCTGGAGATGTGAGACTGGGGGACACAACAGGGAGAAAACAGCAGGCAGCTGGGAGGTGCTATGAGGCAGGAGCAGAAACGGGAGAAAAAGGCCATAAGGTAAGCCCCCAAATCGGCAGGGTGGGGCTACATCTGCGTTCGGTTAACCAGTTTTGTGGTTTATCAGGCAGGGGCGGCACAGAATGTACTAACACAACTTTAATGTTTTTTCCTTGTTTAACCATTCTTGGACTGCCACTGTCAGCATCTCTCAATCTCTGGTCCATTGTGACCAGGTGCCAGTGTTTTCTGACAATGGATGCTATTGCCTGTGACTGGGGATTATATGTAGTGACAAGAGTTATCTGTGGGTCACAATTCTTTCTTCTTTCTTTAACCTCTAACAGGCTTTCCCTGGGCTTGTTATCTAATTCTTTCCTAGCTCTTAATATGGTAGAGATATTGTATCCCCTATCTTGAAGTCTCTCAGTAAGTTCCTAGGCTCTAATCTTGTACTGTTCCTGAGTGCTACAATTTCTTCTAGTACCATGCACCACAGGTCTGCTTTTCTCCATTTTTATGTTTGCTTGCACGCATGTGCAAGAAACATAGTGCCATCATATGAGTTTTCCAGAGGTGTGTCAGCCTCTTCCAGTTGAGTCAGTGTGTTTGCAGGCGCGGTCGCCAGAGCTGCTCCAGCTGTCTATGACAGCTGAAAATGCAGTGGTATACAGTTGAAGGAGGCTCGCTTGAGCAGGCGAGCTCTCCACCCCCCCACTGCGTGCGCCTTTTACCTCGTTCGTGCTCTGCGCCTTCCCACACTGTACGGCCAGCGGGGTGCCCAATCCCCGTTGGCTCACGCCCAAAGCATCCAGGTGCCACGCTGGGAGCCCACCCAGTGTGGCAAAATGTTATATTGGCAGGGTACCCAATCCCGTCGGCTCCACGCCCCAAAGCATCCAGGTGCCACACTGTGAGCCCACCCCAGCATGGCAAAATGATGTTATAGCCGTGAAGTGCCCAATCCCCTATCGGCTCACGGTCTCCCGGTACAGGGTGCGCTGAGGCCCACCCCAAGCGTGGCAACCAGTCGTAATGGCCAGGGTGCAATCCCGTCGGCTCCATGCCCCACATCCATCGCCTGCCGGGGAGCCCACCCGCGTGGCAAATATCATCTAGTCGTCTTTCCAAAAAAAATAAAGAAAAAACGATTCCTTGCGGTCTCCCTGCTCCCCCACAACCCGCACCCACCCACTGCTCACCTGCCTCCCACACCCCACCCCATGCTTACCTTGATTGTCGGTACGCGATGATCTTCGGTGGACTGGGAACCGGTCATCGCCTTCCCCCTTCCCCACACTGTGTATGGCCGCGGGGTGCCCAATCCCCAGGCTCCCTCTCTTCCAAAGCCGACCATGAACTGAGGAAATGCCGGTAAGCTGTATAATGGGATAGATAGGGTTTTTCAACTTTGTTGCATATCTCAAGCATTTTTGAATTTTGCGCAAATTTTCAACATGGGGTTTTGGGACCCCTCCTCATGAATTCTTGCACTGTCATGGCGTTTCGGGCGAAGGGTGATTCGTAGCCACTGCGCCAAAATCACCTTTCGGAATGATTAACGAAATGACACTGCCAGTGTTCATAAGGTGGGCTCTCAAAAGCCTATTTTAATTTGGTGGGCATCATAAAATATTTGTTTCTGGCGTCGTTGCGCATTTCCTCCTTTTCGTAAGTTCGTAATTTCAATATTTTCTCCAGATTTTCAACATTGCCATTTACCACACCTCCTTATGAGCAGCACAGCTGTCATTTTCACATCTCACCCAAAGCGTGTTTCTGCCCATGTAGTGCACAATGGCACAGTCGATTGTCCCGAAATCAATGTACAGGACCACGTTAAGAAAATCACAGTGACACTGTTCATGAGCAGAGGTCTTAAAATGACTATTTTGAAAATTTGGTGAAAAATTCTAAAATGACTGTTTCGGCGTCGTTGAAGAGTTCCTATACTGCTTTCGTAAGTTATAAATTTTTCAATATTTTCACTCCAGATTTTCAACATTGCCATTTTCCACACCTCCTTATGAGGCAGTATAGTTGTCATTTTCCATCTCACCCTGGCGTGTTTCTGCCCATGTGGCGCACAATGAGCGCGGTCGGTGTCGAAATCAATGTATAGAGACTGCGTTAAGAAAATCACAGTGACACTGGTCATGAGCAGAGGTGTTAAAATGGCTATATTGAAAATTTAGTGAAAATTCCCCAAAATGACTGTTCTGATCGCACATTGCGCCAGTTCCTACGCGCTGGCAAGTTTGCGAATTGTAATGTTGCACCAGATTTTCCAACAGTGCCATTTACGCACTTCCTTATGAGCAGTGCAGCTACCATTTTTCACATCTTGCCCAAATGTGTTTCTGCACATATGGCGCACAATGGTACAGTCGGTATCACGAAAACAAAGTTTGGGACAGATTAAGAAAATCACAGTGACACTGGTCATGAGCAGAGGTCTTAAAATGGCTATGTTGAAAATTTGGTGACAAAACTCCATAAAATGATTGTGTTACAGTGAGCATTGCGCAGTTTCCACACACCCTTGTAAGTTCATGAATTTGTAATATTTTCAGTCCAGATTTTCACCAGTGGCATTTTCCACACCTCCTTATGAACAGTACAGCTGTCATTTTCCACAACATGGACGAAATGTGTTTCACACTTTCAGTGCAGAGATGCGTGAGGTAGCTGTGGAAATCATTGTTCGGGACAGATAAAGAAAATCACACTGACACTGTTCATGATCGGAGGTCCCCAAAATGCCTGTGTTAACAATCTGCTGTAAAAATCCCCAAACTAGTTACATTACGGGTGTGCATTGCACAGTTTCACATGCGCTTCGTGACTTCACCAGTTTTTAAGATTTTCACAGCAGATTTTCAACATTGCCATTTTACACCTCCCCATGAACAGTACCGCTATCATTTTGCATCCTGTTCGAATGTGTTTTGCACCTGTGGTGCCAAATGCCATAATCGCTGTTCAAAAGCAGTTTTAAGCTAACAAACTGATATTGCCACTGTTCATGAGGTGGGGTCACAAAAAAACCATGTTGAAAATTTGGAGTGAAAATACCAATGAATGCCTGAGGCGTTAGGGTTTCCGACCATAGCACCCCACCCTGTAGAGAATGACAGGCATCAGGGGTGTGACTTGGGATTCTTGCCTGTCATGCTCATACCATTCCACCCCCACCCACACCCTGCAGCCAGTGAGAGGCATCAAGGTGTGCCTCGGACTCTTCGGGCCCAAACTTCACCCCATTCTCCTATACCGCACCCATCTCACCGTATTTCCTGATGGAATGGGGTGTGCATAAGGGCCAAAGACCCCAAGGCACACCGTGACACTTGTCAGTGTCTGCAGGGTAGGGTGTGGTGAAATGGCGTGGTCTTTATGCCTGATGACCCAAAGGCACACCCCAATGCTTGCCAGTCTCTGCAGGGTGGTGGTGGGGTTGGCTTCAGTTCAATACTTCGCTGCCATTCCTTTTATGCAGCTCTGTAACTTCTACACTACCAATGCCAGTGCCAGCAAGCAAACATTCGGCATTGACAAATGCTTGTTGGGGGCTGGGATGCTCTGGAAGAAGTAAACTCTGCACCTCTCTAAAATGCAGTTTGTCCTAGTAGTTAAAGTGTAGAGCTGTAAACCTGTAGACCCATGTTTGAGTCCCATAACCACCACCTATTCACTGTGTGACCCTTAGGAGTTCCCTTTCCCTCACTGTAATCTCTCTAGTCTTTTTCTGCACTATTTAAACCTCCAATTGTACTGAAAATGGCAACAACCATTATCCCTTTCCTTTTATATCCATTGTGTATGAGGAGTTGTAGTGTGTTATCACAAAATATGTTTATTTCTGTACTTTCATAAGTCCTCCAAACTGTGAACAGAGAATTGCATCTTTTAGCATACAGTATCTGCTTCTCAAACCACTCATACAAAGATACTATTTCTTACTATAGCCTTTGAGAAAGGGTAACTGTACCCGAAACGCATCAGGCAACATGTTTTTCATGCATAAATTGTTGGTTTGATATAATGAGTGGTTTCAGCAATCTTTTAATGGTGGTGTGTGCCTGTTTTTTTTGGTAAATATATATCTTACTTCGAGAGGTTTCCTGCAGTAGGTCTTCACGTATAGGACTGTGCCCCCTGGCGTCAGGTTCCAACGGCAAACTTGTAGATAGCAATCATCAGCGGGGACCGCCCCTGATGTCAGGTGATGTGACATCAGCCCGACTATAAAAGGGGTGGTCCTGCGCCCACCCTCCAGTTCTTTCCTGCTGTCGCTTCAGTTCGTTTGGCTCACGAGATAGAACAGCGATCTAACGCCCGCATGTCAATCAAAGTTTTTTCTTCATAACTTAGTTTTTCTTTTAATTATTTGACCGATTGTATGTCGACTCATGTCAAAAAGAAGTGCTCGAAGTACAGAGCCCAAATCCCACACAGGGACGACCATTCCCACTGCCTCTTGTGCTAAGGCCCCAAGCACAACTCGGATGAGTGTGCCATCTTCCAGGCCTTCAGTCAAGCCACCAGGACCAGGCGCAAGTGGACCGTCAAGGCCCACCTCCTTACCCGACAGCTGGCGTTGATGGAAAAGGAGCTCTAGGAATTAAGGGAAAGGTCATCATCGCTGGCCCCAAGAAAAAAGAAGAGCAAGCAGAAGCTCCTGGACGGAGTCCATCACCACGTGGGAGGCCTTCTCCAAAAACTGTGAGTACTCCTTCTGGTGCCCTGTCCGCCTCTTTGGGCAGAGCACCTTCTCTCCCTCCTGCTGAGGTAAGCGGGCAGTTGGGGGTAGCCTCTCTCGAGGTTTCAGTTGTATCTCCTCCTAGCACCACCGGTAAGTCTCCCCTCGATCCTGTCGACGGGGGCACGACTTTGACCGATAAGCCTAGCGGCGGCTCACCCACTGTCACTAGCCCGGTTAGGTCCGATCAGTCAGACGGCGTATCCTCCGTTGCCCTCCCGGACTCTTCTCGCCTGTCGGGCTTCTGCAAGGCTCCCACCGCCGGCCAGAGTGTGCTGTTGAGAGACCCTGCATCCCTCCTGGTCCTGCACCCCAGGGATTCGCCACCCGATCCTGCTCTATCCCTGTCAACAGGATCGTCGTTCGACCTTTCATTGGGGTCCCTTCCGGAACTTCCCCCTTCACCAGGTCTGTTGCTGCCAAGAGTCCGCCACCGGCTAAAGATCCTGATATGGAGCCCCCCACCTCGTGACCTCCGGGGGCCCTCCTGGATCCCATGCCACCCAGTGGCCCTATGGCACCTGTCCCGGTAGGTCCAATCGAACCTCCTGGTGGTCTTTCACAGCCTGACTCTCAGGCACTGCAACCGGGTGGCCCGCCGTCGGCTCCTCAGTACCCGATGCCAGGACACGTGCCTCCGATGCTGGGATACCCTGGGTATAACCCTTATGGATATTCTCCTGGATTGCCAGGTTTCCAATACCCTTCTTGGCAATACCCACAGTACCCAGGTTACCAGCCTCCTCCTCCTCCTCCAGTGCCAGATCGGGAGACGATTCACACATGGTGGCAGGATGCCAGGACCCAGCTCATCATGGAGTTTAGGCAGTCTGTGGGAGACATCCCTCTTCCGAGGGCCCCTCCCCAACCGATACCTTCTGGCAGAGCAGCAGGTGCTCTACCTGTAGGCTCATCTGGGACAGACCCTTTCATCCCCAGTGGTTCTTAGCCTTCTCACATGGACTCTGATTCCGAGCCTTCATACTGTCTATCTCCAGTCAAGGTACTACCCAAGGAATTCCCGAAATCTCCTCCAGAGGATCCTTCCCTTGGGGACCTTTTGTGCACTATTCAGGCAACAAGAGGCTGGCCTTCCAAAGAAGTGGACCCCCAGCGTAAGAGGCTGGTGGAACATTTGGATCTAGCCTCTACCCATCCCCCCCCGGATGGGTCCTCATGAGGATCTGGTGACTACTATCTGGCAGCAGCTGTCATCCATCCTGGCTGTCTCCAGAATGGCAGATCATACCTACTATCCCCCGGAAGGGATTCAACATCTCATGACTCATCCCAAAGCTGACTCTATGGTAATCACTGCCACCCACAACCGGTCAGCACAACCAAAGCATTTGATTTCCTCACCTCCTGACAAGGACTCTCGGCAGCTGGATCAGTTTGGCTGGAAGGTTTATTCCTCTTCCTCTTTTGCCATCTGGTCCCTCAGTTATGTTTCACACATGGTGGCATTCCAGAAGGCCTCTCTCCGAGCTGGAGAGGGATCTTCAGGAGGTCCAGGATGAGTCACTCCATAATAAATTGCTGGACAAAGTCAGAATGGACAAGTCTTCTTATTGTCATGCTTTGCGTGCAATGTATGACTCAGTAGACTCAGTGGCTAGGGTGGCAGCCATGGGGATCTGCATCCATCGTCTTTCTTGGCTCAGATTGCTGGTTTGGCACAAGACATCGAGTTCTCCCTTCTGGATGCCCCTTTTAGGGGTTCCGTCCTTTTCGGCGGTGATGCCAAAGATATTATTATGGGGCTGCAAGAGATCGGATGCTCCCTTTGGGACGTACGCTGAATGTACCGGACGGGGCAGAAGAAGCAGCTGCCTTTTCATTGCCAAAGGAGATGGAATAAAACCAGGGTAAACATCAGGGCAAATAACGAGCCCCTGGGTCAGGAGCCCAAACCCCCAGGCCAAGTTCCCCAAGCCAGCCTCCGGGGCAAAAGCTGCCCCTCCCCTCAGTGTCCTGACTCCTTTTCCCTCCTTCTGCTACCTCCAGCAGTCATGAAGGAACCGGAAGGAGGGCGTTTCGGCCTCCACCTGGAGGGGTGGAGGTTCGTCACTGCAGAAGCATGGGTGCTTCAACTCATCCAGTGAGGTCACTCGATAGAGTTTTCCGAGATCCTTGCCCCTCATCCTCCAGGACGGTCTTCTTATCCAAGGGATCAGATCCCTATAGTCTTCCAGAAGATACAGGCCATCCTGTTAAAAGCGGCCATAGAACCTGTCCCTCAAAACCAGCTAGGAAGGGGATTTTACTCCCACTTCTTCCTAGCTCCCAATAAGATGGGTGATCTGAGGCCAGTCCTGGACCTCAGCATGCTCAACCTCTTCATCGAGTACAAGAAGTTTCACATGCTGACCATTCAGGGGCTTCTCCCCCTGCTCCAAACAAATTCTTGGCTGTACTCTGTGGAGATGCAGGATGCCTATCTGCATATCCCCGTCCTCCTGGCCCACCACTGCTTCCTCCGTTTTACTTTTCAGGAGAACCATTTTCAATTCTGAGCACTCCCCCTTTGGCCTTTCCTCGGCCCCCCGGGTATTCACCAAGTGTTTAGCAATGGTTGTGGCTTTTCTTCGCAGCCAGGGCATTTATGTGTTCCCGTACCTGGATGACTGGCTCCTCGCAGCACCCTCTCCGGACAGCCTGAAAGAATCTCTTTCTTTCACTCTAAGCCTGTTTGCTCTTCTGGGTATCACGGTCAATTTGCCCAAGTCCCAGCTAGTACCTTCTCAATGGCTCCAGTTCATTGGAGCAGTACTAGACACAGTTCAGAGCAAGGCTTTTCTGTCATTGGATCGAGCCGAGACTCTAGTTCCTCAAGCCACTCTTGTGGCCCAGGCTCGGTGGATTCCAGCACATGCTGTGCTTCGTCTTTTGGGACTGATGACAGCAGCCATTCCCACAGTCCCCTTGGCCAGACTTCACATGAGGGTCACCCAGTGGTCTCTTCAAGTCTAATGGGATCAGAGGATGGCTATTACTCAGATGGTCATGATCTCCAACAGCCTACAGAGAGATCTTCGCTGGTGAAAAGATCTTTACAACCTGTCTCCTGGAGCCCCTTTCCATTCCCCTATCTCAACCCAGATCCTTACTACGGGTGCCTCAGACCTGGGCTGGGGAGCCCATCTGGAGGTTCACAAGGGTCTTGGTCAGACCAGGAGCTTCTGCTCCATATCAGCGTTCTGGAGACCAGAGCAGTTCTGTACACCCTCCAGGCATTCCAGTAACTTCTATTACCAGGATCACTTCTTGTCCAGACGGACAACATGTCCACTGTCTGGTACATCAAACAAACAGGGAGGAACTCGCTCGTACCTTCTCTGCAGAGAAGCAATGAGGGTTTGGTACTGGGCGATTCAGCACAGCCTTTTCCTGACAGCAGTCTACATTCCAGGCATAAGCAACGTCCTGGCGGACAGTCTCAGTTGATCAGTGGCCAGGGCTCATGAGTGGGAATTAAAGCTAGAGGTAGTCGAAGATCTTTTTCTTTGATGGGGTCGACCAGAGATAGATCTGTTCACCTCCCCATTCAATGCAAAACTACCCAACTTTTGCTCACTCGTTCCCGGGCATGGTGCTTTTTGGTGAGACACACTGTCTCTCTCTTGGACAGAGAGGTTTCTTTACGCTTTCCTTCCCCTTCCTCTCATTCAGTAGGTTCTGGCGAAACTTCAGGAGGAATGAGTACATTTGATTCTGATCGCTCCTCTCTGGCCACACCAGATTTGGTTCCCTGTCTTATAGCATCTAGCACTAGAACCTCCGATTCCCCTGCCATTATCCCACAACCTTCTGACTCAGGAGCAGGGAACCCTGGTGCACCCGAACCAATGGTCTCTTCACCTTCAGGCGTGGCACCTGTGGACATAGCGGTCTCCCACTATGGGGTTTCTATACAGGTTGCCCATATTCTGGTGGAAGCCAGAAAACCATCTAGTAGATCCACCTACGCCATGAAGTAGAAAAGATTCTCGATCTAGCCAGGAGCTGGGATCCCTTTTCGTGTTCGGCTGCCCAGGTGTTAGAGTACCTCGCACATTTATCAGTGTCGGGCTTTAGCTATTCTTCCATTAAGGTCCATCTCTCTGTGGTGTCAGCCTACCACCTCCTGGTGGAGGGCAAACCTTTGGCTCAACTGGAGGTTAGTAAGACTTTTTTTAAAAGGCATCCGCCACTTGAAACTGCCGATCTGGAATCCATGTCCCCCCCGGGACCTGAATTTTATGTTGTAAAAACCAACCTTACTTCCTTTTGAACCAGCCTCTAGCTGTGACTTGCGCTTCCTTCCCTGGAAGACTCTCTTTTTAGTTGCAGTCACTTCCGCCTGAAGGGTTTCGGAACTTCAGGCGTTTATCTGTAAGGAACCCTATCTGAGTTTCCATAGGGATAGAGTAGTCCTTCGGATAAACCCTTTGTTTCTTCCAAAGGTAGTCTCAGAAACCACTCTCAACCAGAGTGTCGAACTGCTGGTCTATTATCCACAGCATTCTAACAGGGGAATACCTTCTGCACACCCTTGATGTGCACAGGATTCTGAGTTATTACACTAACCGGACTAAAGAGATCCATAAGACAAATCAGCTGTTTGTGGCCTTTGCTCCCCATGCCAGGGCAAGGCCATTTCCAAACAGACCATTTCTAGGTGGTTGGCTAACTGCATCCACTTCACCTACCAAAAGCATGGGAAATCCCTTCCGGGGCAGTTAAGGGTCGCTCCACTAGGAGTGTTGCTACTTCTACTGCCTTTTTCAGGAATGTGTCCACTGTAGAAATCTGTGCAGCAGCCACATGGTCATCTGTCCACACCTTCACTAAACATTACAGTTTGGACATCTCCTCTAGGCGCAGAACTGGCTTTAGTCTTGCAGTTCTGCAAGGCCTCCTGTTGTAACTAGCAGTTGGCGACTTCTTCTCCTCCCGGATGTACCTCCATATTATTTCTTTGGGACTGCTTGGTATTCAGTCCTATATGTGAAGACCTACTGCAGGAACCCTCTCAAAGTAAGATATTGCAGTTACGTAAGAACTTACCATAACAGTAGATCTTCGAGAGAGGTTCCTGCAGTAGGTCTAGTTTCCCAACCACCTTTCCCCTACTGCTGGAATGTTTCCTTCATTTTCATCCTGCCTAGCCCTTGGGTCTAGAGAGGATGCATGGTTCTAGGGGTCTTCACTCCTATTTTTTCTACTTACCTTTTTCTAGGTCTCTGGTGGAAAAGAACTGGAGGGTGGGCGCGGGACTGCCCCTTTTATAGTCGGGCTGACGTCACGTCACCTTATGTCGGGGGCGGTCCCCGCTGATGATTGCTACCTACAAGTTTGCCGTTGGAACCTGATGCCAGGGGGTGCAGTCCTATATGTGAAGACCTACTGCAGGAACCTCTCTCAAAGATCTACTGTTACGGTAAGTTCTTACGTAACTGCAATTTCTTACTATAAAATAGATAGGAAGGAACCAGGACCTGTGATTGTTCAGATGTGATTACATGACCATGCATTATTCCAGCACAATAGCACAGGTCAGAAATATTTAATGTTCTGAACTTCATTAATCATTTTTTATAATAAAAATCAGTTAAGCTATTTTATATTCACAAGAAGCATATGTGTAATTTTGGGATAACTGCACTTCTTGGGTGTGTAATGCACTCAGTGTTGCCTTGTGCTTCATTTTCTGAGGCATGCCATATCCTGCAATAATGCACATTCTGTCATGTTTCATTGCTTAAACTTTAAACGGATGAACACAGGCAGTTGGTCAGGATCTATTGAATCTAAACAAGTTCCAAAGCCTGTTTAGCTGGAAAGAACCTACAGTTCAAGTGGCTTTTTAAAACCTCTAAAATCTTTATTTGACAATTGGTAACTGGGAGAAGTACTCTGTGCCAAGGCTCGTTTCCAGGTGAGACCCGGGGAAGAGGAAGGGGAGTAGGGCTGGGAGAACTCGGTGAAGTTCTGACCCTTATTAAATAAGAACCAGAACACAGTGAAGTTCTGATTAGTTCTGATTATTTCTGATTTATTGAAAATATTTGAAAAAATGCAAAAAAATGCATAAAAGTGGCCAAAGTTGGTCACATTTGACACAGAGGCCCAAAGGACATAATTTGATGGATTATTTGTGTAGAAATGAATGTAAAACTGCTAAATAAAAAAGCAATCACTCACTTCTAGCCCCTTCATGGCTGGCCTATAATGGTGGGGTGGCATATCCTGCTTGGTCCGTGACATGAGTGTACTGGGAGAGACAGAGATGGAGAGACTCAGACAGACAGATGTAAATACCTATATCATAGCACCACCAGGCACTGCCAGGCAGCGAAGATTTTTTTTTATATTAATGGTGCTGTGTGGGTATTATTTTGATGGATATTCCAGTCAAAGTTGAACAGGCCAAAGAAATGGATATGAATGATCAAATGAACAGCGAGCTCACCCACCCTACCCATGTGAATGATGCAGCTGCTTCACATACCCTGGTGTACAGTGTGGTATTGGGTACACAACCTGGTCCAAGAGGTGGTAATGTTTTCTAGTACTACGACTACTTCTACTGAATCTGATCAACACACTGAATCCTTAAAAAAGAAAAACAAAAGACGTAGTGATCACCACCACCCAGGCAGGCAACCAGTCACACATCGCATCGGTCAAGTGCAGTGCAGTCATAAAAATGTTTGCCACTGCCACCTGAAGACCTGATGACAGACACACAACACAATTACATCCTTTTTAGTTCCATAATTGCTGCCAGCCACTGCCAAGTAATTTAAGTATCAAAAATGAAATATATTAATATAATAATCTCAACCCAGTTACTGTAAATGAGATGTAACCAGGCTAGCATACCACACACACACAAAGAAGTGATATGAATTTTCAATTTAGTAGCATTTTTTTCTGTGAAGTATTCGCAGCCAAATATGGGGGACATGAGAAATATACAGAGTATTCAGTTTCTGGGTTTCAGGCATCTGCTAAGTCATGCACTGTACGGAAATTGAAACAGTACAGTCAAGATCAGTTGCTGAGGGCAAAAAAAGTGACGACTAGTAGTAGTAAGGACTGGAGTAAGGACAGAATGTGATAAGTAGTAGTCATGACTCGTGAGGACAAAAAGTTATAGTAGTAGTAGACAGCAGTACCCTATCTTCCAGATCAGACAGTGGTACCAGGTACCACCAAGTAAGTTTGTGACATAAAATGCAGTTGCTTGCTGTATTTGGACTCTGAACCCACTGATGTTATTTTTTTTCTATTCTGTGCTGCTCATGTGATCATTCAAGTAATAATGGCCTAGCCTAGTCTGTCCTGACCTGACTTGTTGCAATTAATTGCTACCTCATGCAGTAGACCCTTTTCACAACAGATTTTCACCACAGGCATAAATTCTTGAAAGTGTTTTGTGGATAGGACTTGCTCAGAGCAGTCAGTGTATATTTTATTCAGGTATCATATTTGAAATTAAAGTGAGGAATATTGACTTTGAGAAATGTGAGGCACTCAGCATTTTCTGTTGTCAGACCGGATCGTGTGTCAGTAATGATGGTACCAGCTGAACTAAACAATTGTTCTGAACAGATACTAGTCAGAGGGCAATTCATGTACTTCATTGCAATGTTTTCATTGCTAGGTACATTTCAACAATGGTCTGTGCTGAGGCTGTGTTACAAGAGGTAGATGAAGGTGTAACCCCCCTACAAATGGGAGTTCCCAAAAAGTCTTCCTCGAGCTTGCCTAAATGCTCACTGCCAAGCTGGTGTCCTGTGTTTTAGCAGTTTAAATATGATTGCCAGAGAGTGCCTGTATAGCATCTGTGCACTGTCTCTTTAAGAGCTGCCTAGATTGCAGTCATATGTAATCTGAGAAGGCTCTGTTGAAAGATGTAACTATTTGCTGAAAATCATTTAGAGTGATAATGATAATGTAGTTTGTCTAACCTGCCTTCTTTGCAGCAAGGACTTTTTTGTTTATCCCCACCACTTTGGCACGGGACTGCCGAATTGGACCAGTCATTTCTGGTGGGACCTAAAATGGAGCCGGACTACAGGAGCTGTCTGGAGTCAGAATCTATAGGAATTGTAGTTTTGGCACCTTTTTGCACCTGAAGGGGGAGCTCCTGTTGTGACTGACAGATGAATCAGCCAACCGAACCTTTTGGATCTTGGGGAAAGTCCCAGGATTGCTGCAGTTTGAATCAGATCTAAGTTGGGAGCTGAAGAAGCAAGAGCTCAATACAGTCTCTGTGGAAAGACCTGAGTTCTGGCTGCATGTCTGCCTGCTGCCCCTGATAGGGAGAGAAGAGAATTATTTTGGACTAATTCCAAGTTTGTGAGAACGAAGTAAGCCACTGATTTTTTTACCAGGCTCATACCTGAAGAAGACTGAAGATTTTGCTGAATGCGATCGGCCTGTCAGGATTTCCAGCTGCTTTTGAATCCTCTGTTTGTGCAGAAACTGCAATCGTGACTGGAGAGCGGTTTGCCTGGTACAGTAGAATTTCCTTACATGTAAATGTGCTGTGTATTGAAAGTGGGTTGTGATTTGGTTCCCCACTGTGTGAATTGTGATCTGCTTGCTGGAAGCTATACCCAGCCCAAAACTGACTGTATCCGAATTTGTCTCCATTTGGCCTGGGCCTTGCCACACTGGCCCAGCCAGACTACCCGCTGCACAGAGAAAGCCATCGACGAGAGACCTGCCTGGGGATCAGCCCCCTGCTCCACGCTTGAACAGGAATGACATCTCAGCGAATCGTGTGGGCCCTGCTTTTCCTGGCACTCCTGGCAGACCTGCAGTGTCAATTTTCATCCAGCCTGTGTCCAGTCTTGGGTATTGTGAGTAATCATCAGGGTAGTTCCCTGCAACAACAGCCTAATCTAAAAGTGTGTCATCTGATTGTCCTGTTGTTTTCTTTTCACGAACTCACGAACTGAGCCCTCCGGCTCCGGATTACAAATAGTGTGTGTTGTGCATGTTGTTTTCTTCCATCACAGGGCCCCAACCAGCTGCAACGTTCCTGGCTAGCCCACCATTCTCCATCTGGGTACCCAGAGTGTGTGACTGTTTATGGACCCTGAAGTGCACGCATAACTGTTTGATTGACCTGATTACGCCCCTCCCTTGTTCGAGTCCCTTAAATAAATCAGATCGAACTCTTTTTTGCATTTACCCTGACTGTGGTTCCAGTTTGTGCAAGAGTACTGTGCTGCTGTTATTTGCTGTGTATAACCTTGTTTTACAGGAGGGCCACAGGGCCAGGCCCGAAGAAAGCCCTGGTGGTAAGTGCAAACAGTGTGGGTACTTGTGTGGTGTATCAGGGGTATTGTGAAAGTGATTACTGTGTATTGTTCCGGCCACTAGTAAGGAAAGGGGGGGTTACAGTGTCCCAGAGGGCTATGCCCATGTTAGCTTGACCACTATCAACCCTGACCTCCGGGTAGAGGCACCTGTTTCAGAACTCGGGCTCCTTAACCTGCTACTAGCCAAGCAGGCAGGGGTAGTAGCCCTTGGGATAGCACCACCTAGGGGTTACAATTACATCTTCTAAGTGTCTCCAGAGACATGAAGCTGAACTAAGTGACTGTGGGACAATGCTATGATTGACTGGTGGTGAAGAAGAAGATTCGGCTGCAGTGGCTGAGGAAGGAGAGGGAGAAAATACCGCAGCAGTAGAGGATGGGCCACCTGATGCTGTGCTGTGTCATGAAGAAGATTCTGAATGTGGTGCTGCTGTTATACTCTGTTCTGTCACAGCACGCACCTCATCAATTATTTCTTGTTTATCTCGAAACAAGTGTCGTCATCATCATCACTCATTAGTTGCTTCGATTTGTATCATGGGTCCAAGACTGTTGCTTTAATGTAGTACTCAGAATGAAGCATTTTACATAGTTTGTCATCTTCAACTTTTTTGATCATACATCTTGTTAGATCTTGTTGTATTCTGGGGGGCAGCCTGCATGTGTCAGCAGCACCACTGGCAGCCTGTGTAATCATGGAACTGTCTTGCTTGTCTAATGTTTCCATAATCAGATTCAATCTGAATTTTAAAATTTTTATTAGGGGTATCACCTGGCTGAAAGTTGCTGTGTTTGCACTAACCTCCCTGGTGATTTCCTCAAATGGCTGGAGCAGGAAAATTAGAAACTCCAACATGGCCCACTGTGGTGGAGTAATATAGACATCTGTATCACAAATTTTATTTTCTAAGGTGTACTGCCTGACAGCTTTCTTTTGTCCTGGCAGCCTTTGGAACATATAAAAGGTTGAATGTCATCGAGTAGAAATGTCTTGGATCAGTCTGTGCAAAGGTAAACTGTGCTCCTGCTGTATATTTTCCAAAAAGTGACAGGCTTTGCTTGAGTGACTGGAATGAATGCATATTCTTTTAGCAGTGCTAACCAGAGCCTTAATCTCCCTGTCATCATCGAGAAAACTGTGAACTATTAAATTTAACCAATGCACAAAGCAGCAGATGTGAACAAAGCCCGCCCCAAGGCCTTCCTTATATTGGACACATTATCTGCAACTATAAAGCCAACTGACAGTCCCTGTGAAGTGAGCCATTGCTGTACTGGTTTTTGTAGCTCATCATTGATGTGGTATGACGTATGTTCAGATAGAAAATAAAACATTCTTAGAACAGCAAACCGCGATGCTTCACTGTCCCCAGTCCCACATGAGTTATCGAAACATGCCCAGTGTGCCGTGATTGACATGAAGGGTTCAGGCTGACAGCTTGTCCAGATATCTGTTGTGAGATGCACCACCCTCCCAACAGCATTGCACAAGATGCATCTTAATTTTTTATATACGACATCATAAAGATCTGGAATTCCTGTTGTCGAGAAGTATTTCTATGATGGTATATTGTATCGAGGTTCGAGGTACTCAAGCAGACACCTGAATCCTATATGTTCATCCACATTATATAGTAGCAAATCAACAGCTATCATTTCTGAAATGTTTTTGGTTATTGTAACAGCAACAGGATGAGTCAAGGCATATTTGAATTTACGCTTATATGTTTCTGAGATGGTGAGCTGTTTCTTTGCAGGAAGAGGGCTTTTGAACACATGGTCACTTTCAGTAAGAGTCAGAGGAGTCCTTTGAATGGCATGAAGTGGTGGCAGAGGTGTTTCAATAGTGCTGTGGGGGCTGCCACTGCTTTCATCTATGGGAGTTACCCCTGAGTGTAGTGAGCTATCACTGTCACTTTCTCTTCAAGACTCACAGCTGGACTTCTCAGCAATGTTATGACATCTCTCTAGGTGCCTTTTCAGTGCCGAAGTTCCCAATGCTGCTTTCTTTTTACCCCTGCTGATTGGCCATTTACAAATAGCACATGTTGCTCCCAACTCATTGGAAGCACTAATGGAGAAGTATGACCAAACAAAAGATGATAGTTTTCTATTTTTTTTTCCCAGGAAGGCACCTCAGTCACCTTTTCAGGGTCCCCCCCCCAGGATTTTTCTTGGGCCTGTTCCTCTTGTGGTTTATTCCCAATGCCCCCCTCCACAACCAAAATATTTCTGCCTGTTTCTTCCGCATCTGCAATTTCCATCCCCTCCAGTAAACCTTGTACTGCCTGATAATTCTCTTAATCTTTATTATTACCCTCGTCAGGTTCAGCCTCAGAAGAGTCAGATGAGGGACTGGCAATAGCATAGTCTGCAATTGTTCCATACCGTTGGGTGCCTTTGTGGGTGGTACCCACCATGCCTTTAGTTTTTTTAACTACGTAACTTTTTTTTTTACTTGGGACTGATGATGATCTGAGACATTCACCTTTTTTGGATTCAAGCATTTGATTGGAAGACGAAACCTTAGACGTGAAAAAATCCCTTTTTGGGGTTTGATTTTGTTTTCCCTTTTTTTTTTGAACCCTTTTTACCTCATTCGCTGGCCCCATAAACCTCTCTCCAGTAGGGGTGGGGGTGCCTGTTTCCTGCCCCGCCTGAGAACCTCCTGAACTGGCTCACTGCTCCTGGGAGCTCTCCTCCAGCTCCACCGACCACCCCACCTCCTGGCTCTGAGCCCCCCGGGGTGGGACCACCATACTCCTCTGGCACTCTGTCTACAATTTAGAAGGGCAGCCGGGGAGAGGAGGAAAGATGCAGCGACTGGACAGACAGGAATCCGACTGTGGGCGTGGTAGGCATCCTTGGCCCCACCTTCGCCTGTTCAGGTACCAGGGTTTTTCCTGTGTTCAGTTTCCCCTCAGGGTGCGGACATGTTAGGACATCCTGCACATGACGAGCGCACTCCCGCACCCATCCGTAAGGCATCTGTCATCACCCCCATCCCCTGGAAAGCTACCGCAAGTCACACTGCCCCCAACCACCACCAAGAGCCACTGGAACTGCAGCAGTTGCACCACCTGCCCTCAGGAGAGGAGAGCAGTCCTCCAGATACTTAATCCTCCCCTGCCAACCCCTGGCAGCCCGAGCTTGCTCCAGAACCCAGGTCGCCAGTGTGGCACTAGGTGTGGCATCCAGCGTCTCAACCTTCAACGCCACTGGGCCGGCCGATTGTTTTCCCTTTTAAGGCTGATTGCTGTCTTTTACAGTGCAACTGCGTACTTGAGAAATAGAATGTGCCTCAACAACACTTTGATCCATTTTTTATTAGTATTCTAATTTGGAACAAAAGATCCCTCTAACTAACGTGATGTCCTTCTGATGACTCCTACGCACAGGCCAGGGACACATTTACTGTCGTTACTTGTGACTGTACACAGTACACTGACAGCACAGCAGCCCACCACCACTTCCTTCCAAGATTACCAGAGTGACTCCTACAATACAGTTAATTACTGTTAAGTGACCAAATTCAGCAGCTGTTAAGTGTGCCTCAGAATTTGAATTGGAGATGCAGACACATCTGGGGCCAGATTTTCAAAACTTACCATGGGGCTAAATTAGCACTGCCCAGCATGATAAATTAGCCAGGAACAAATAGCACACCATATTCAAAAGTAATAGCCCCGGTGCTAAACTTGCTGAATACAGCATGCAGTGCTAAAATAGCCCAGGAAATTACAGCTCTGAATATAGGAACAGGGAAGTGCAAAATGAAAATGCAGCCCAATGGACACAGAGGTGGAGCAAGTCGGAGCTGCAGGGGAGGACAATTTGTGTGATTGCAAAGAGGTGTTTCACACCAACTGCAAAAAACAAAGCAAGCCACACACACTGCAGAACTGTGCTGTGCTGATGTGAGGTTTGCCTGCGGCTAACCCAATTGCACAGTGCTAACACATTAGCCCGGTGCAGACAGGTTAGCCCGGGGCAAACGTTTGCTATATTCAAAGCATGTATGCAAATGAGCCTATTTAGGTAATCTGTGGGCAAACAGTCACATTTGCGTCTCATTATGTGCTGCTTAGCATACATGTCTGTGTAGTTTGGCCGGTGCTACTGCATGGGGCACACAGCTCCACCTTTTGGTCAACATGGAAGTACAGGCTGGATGCTCCAGGATATGGGTGTAGGCAGGCACAAGCAGTGCATACAACCTGCCCATGCATCACTACAATTACTGTGTGTGTGTGTATATATATATATATATATATATATATATATATATATATATATATATATATATTATGTATATATATATTTATATATGTATGTGTGTGTGTATATATATATATATATATATATATATATATATATATATACTGCCTGTGTCCATATGTGCCCTGGAAGACAACCCCCGGCCCCCAACACCAACACAGGCACCCTACAGCAGTTGTGGATGCAATGACAGCATGGTGATTCAAGAATGCATGGGACAGGCATAAGGCAATCCTGGTGGGGGGCGGCATAGGTTATAGGTTAACTAGGATCTGCAGCATATCCATTATGTAGGGAACTGGGCAGACTGGGTGGGCCAAGCAGTCCTTTTCTGCTGTCTAGGTCTTTGTTCCTATATGTGTGTGTCTTACAGTCCCTGGTAGTCTAGTGCCCCCCCCCAGCATGATCCCCGAATCCCGTTCTGTTTTATATATCTGGAAATCCCTGGTAGTCTAGTGGTCCCACCAACCCCCAGCATGATCCCCGACCCCAAATCAAGTAATTCCCTGATAGTCTAATGGCCCCCCACCTGGCAGTAGCGACCCTGCTCTCCCAAATCATCCCCAAAATGGAGCGGTGACGGCTCAGCCTTCTCACCCCTCGGCCCAGCTGCCAGCTGGAGGTATGAAAGAAGCGGTACTGTAATGAATGAGCGCGTCCTTGCGGCGGGGCGCGCTCATTCATTACACCTACTGCATTCATACCTCAGTCGGCACTGACGTGAAATGAAGAAACTGAGCCAGTCACCGGCATTGTTGGGATGATTTGCCAGGGGGGGAACAGGGGGAACCACAAGACTACCAGGGATTTCCAGATATATAACACAGAATGGGAGTCGGGGATCATGCTGGGGGGTGGGGAGACCACTAGACTACCAGGGAATGATACAGCAGTAATTCGTAGTGCAGCGAGGTTATACTTTGAGTACTGGAACTCTCCCACAGCCCCACTACCACATGCTTTTTGCAGGTGGTGTTTAGCGCCACACTACAGGTGACGTAAAAACCTGTAGCCCCTCCACACAGTCCCTCCCCTGCATACATTAACTTTTAGCGTCGGCAGTATCACTCACTGCCGGCGCTAATCGTGCCTTTGAATATTGCTGCCTGGCACTATTCCAGTGCTACGGGTTTGCGTGGGGTACAACATTTTGAATATCTGGCCCCAGGTGCATAGCCACATGCAGCACAGTCTCACACTGGGGTTGGTTAATACTTATACATAATGTAATGCAATATACTATAAAACTAATGATAATAAGGAGGAATAATGGGGAATGAGTGATGGTGATGATGACGCTTGTGTGTATAGTACTTGTACTTTACTTGTGTCGTACTGTAAACAGCCTGCTACAAGTCACAAAGTCAGATTATTCCCCGGGCCACCCACAGCCAGCAGCACAGGGGCATCAACTTGTACAGTATGTTGTGTGTCTGACCAGTATTTTGTTTTTATACATGAAATCATGAATGAAAGTTAACAAGTGATCTTGATTCGTGATTGGATGGCACAAGCCAAAGATTTATTTTGCCACCCTGCTGCCCTTGCCCTGTACACACAGCCACACTGAAGCCAGAAATTTATTTTTTATTTGGAATTTCTGGGAATATTACATTTATTGTGGGCCACCCTGCAGTCTCTGTGGTACCGGGTCAATATTTCGGACCCGGAATAGCATGACAGTAACCATGCAAGCTAGTACGCATGAGCATGTAGAGTGACAGGGGTAAAGAAAAATAGAAGTTGACAGCAGATAAGGACCGCAAGGCACATCCAGTCTGCCCATTTCATTTGCTACCTAATGAATGTACCATCGGCCTTTGCTCTGTCAGTGGCCTATCTGTTCATATTCATCTCTATTGCTCCCTTATGCCTATCCCATGCCTTTTTGAATCCCTGCACTGTGTTCATATCCACCACTTCCTGAGTTGGGCTATTCCATGCATCCACCACCCTTTCTGTGAAAAATAACTTCCTAACATTACCCCTTAATCGGCCTCCCTCTAATCTCATGCTGTGTCCTCTTGTCCTGCTATTTTTCTTATATTGAAACATGCTATACTCTTTCACCTTGTTAATGCCCTTAATGTGTTTGAATGTTTCGATCATATCACCTCTCTCCCTCTTTTGCTCTAGGGAATACATATTGAGCTCCGTTAATCTGTCCTCATGTGTTTTCTGATGCAGTCTCTGCACCATTTTGGTTGCCCTTCTCTGGACTGCCTCAATTTGGTTAATGTACTTGTGAAGGTGTGGCCTCCAGTACTGCATGCAGTACTCCAGATAGGATCTAACCAGTGTCTTGTAAAGAGGGATTATTACCTCCCTTCCGACTTGTGATACCCCTACTAATACACCCCAACATCCCCCTAGCCTTACCTACTGCTTTAGTGGTGTGCTTGGATGATTTCAGGTCATCTGTGATGATGATGCTCAAGTCTCTTTCTTCCCTAGTGACTGCCAGCAACTCCCTCCCAGTCTATAGGTGGCTTCAGAGTTTCTCTTCCCTATGTGCATGATCTTGCACTTCTTTGCGTTAAACCCCAGTTGCCACTCTTCCAACCATTTTGCCAGTTTATTCAGATCTCTTCTCATTCTGCCCACCCGCTCTGGACCATCTACTCTGTTGCAGATCTTGGTGTCATCTGCAAACAGACAAACCTTACCCTCCAGTCTATCTGCAATGTCACTGATGAAGACTCGCCCCAGGACTGATTCCTCAGGTAACCCACTTGTGACTTGCATCTCTTCTGACTGTATACCATTTAACACCACTCTTTGTTTTCTGCCTGTCAACCAAGTATCGAAAGCTTTGCTGAAGCCAATGTAGGTGACATCAACTGCTCCCCCTTGGTCCACCACTCTGGTTACTCAGTCAAAGAAATCTATGAGATTAGTTTGACAGGACCTTCCTGTTGTAAACCCATGCTGTCTTGGATCCTGTGCTCCTGTGGATTCCAGGTGTTGCACTATCCTTTCCTTAAGGGGTGCCTCCAT
Organism: Neoceratodus forsteri; assembly: GCA_016271365.2. Taxonomy (NCBI): domain Eukaryota; kingdom Metazoa; phylum Chordata; order Ceratodontiformes; family Ceratodontidae; genus Neoceratodus; species Neoceratodus forsteri. The sequence continues at coordinate 586,839,474 of CM028133.1, read as the reverse complement.
AATCTTGCCCACTACTGAGGTAAGACTGACTGGTCTGTAGTTCCCTGCCTTCTCCCTGCTACCACTCTTGTGGAGTGGGATTGCATGAGCCCTTCTCCAGTCTTCTGGGACCTCTCCTGTGCTCAGAGACTCAATAAACAGTTCTAATAATGACTCTGCTAGTTCCACCCTTAGCTCCTTTAGTACCCTGGGATGTATGCCATCAGGTCCCATTTCCTTGTCCACCCTGGGCTTATCACACTCTTGTAGGACCCTTTCTTTTGTGAAGGGACTAGTGCACACCTCCCTTCCCACTGTGTCCATGGTGCTGAGCTGTGGGCCCTGCCCTACATTCTCTTCAGTAAATACTGAGCAGAAGTATCTGTTTAGGATAGATGCTTTTACATGGTCCTCCTCCTCACACACCCCCATCCCCTTTGATCTTAGCAATACAATACCCCCTCTGGACTTTCTCCTTTCACTAATGTATCTATAGAAAGTCTTGTCACCTTCTTTTACTGTTCGTGCTAGTGTTTCCTCGGTTTGGGCCTTTGCCTGCCTTACTGCCTTCCCTGCTTCCCTTAGGGAAGTTTGGTATGCCTCCCTATCTTCATCCCACTGCATTCCCTTATATTTCCTGAAGGCCAGCCTTTTGGCTCTGACCTTTTCTGCTACTGTTTATGAGAACCAAAGTGGTTTCCTTCTTCTTTTGCACTTCCTTTTCTCTCCAACACAATGGGATGTTGCTTTGAATATTGCATCCTTAATGCTTACCCAGTTTGCTTGTACCCCCTCACCTGTACTTCTTTTTGCCAGGGCTAGCTTAACTCTGTTGGCGATCTTAGCAATGTAATCTCCTTTGAAGTCCCATATTTTTGCCTTGGAATGGGATGATTTAGTTCTAGTGGCCAAATTGAACCATACCATGTGATGGTCACTGGCCCACAGGTGATCTTCTACCTGGAGATCTGTGATCCTTTCCGTGTTAGTCAGTACTAGATCTAGGATAGCCCTGTCTCTTGTGGGTTGTTGTACCAGTTGCTTGAGGCCCTCCTCCTGCAGGGAATCCACCATGTGTCTAGTTCTGGCAGATGTTCCTGCTGGTATTGATCAATCTGTATCTGGCATGTTGAAGTCTCCCATTATCAGAACCCCCCCCTTAGCTGTCATGTTTTGTATATCTTCTAACAGTAATGTGTCTCTGTTCTACCCCTGGTCTGGAGGCCTGTAGACAACCCCAGTTCATATGGCTGTGCCATTTCCTGTTTCCATGGTGACCCACAGTTCTTCTGGCTCCTTATGTGTATTCTGAATTTCTGTAGCTTTGATATTTTCATTGACATAAAGGGCCACTCCACCCTTTCTTTTTGTACCTCATTCTCTTCTGAACAGTACATAGCCAGGTACTGAAGTTTCCCAAGTGTGGTTACTGGTAAACCATGTCTCGCTAATGGCTATGTCCAGTTTAGCCTCTGTCATTATTGCCTGCAGGTCTGGGATCTTGTTTTGGACTGCGAGCATACTCTTGATGAAAGAAGCACTGCTACCCTGTCGCTCTGCATGTGGTCGGGAGCTATTAAGTAGCCGTGTACTGGGGGCCTGTACAAGCTGCTCCCCTAGTGGAGTGGCTAGGGCACCAGCACATAGTGTAATCGGGAGACATGTGACCATGGTTCAGTCCCCCCCTTCAGGTTTCCCCTGCTACTACTTTTTTTGGTGTATTTTAAAATAAAAACAAAAAATTCCCCCATCCGAGTTTCTCCCCATTCCCAAAGTCCCCCCCCCCCCGGAGTTAGTTATTTAAGTTCCAGAGGGTGTGGGGGGCAAAGCCGTCTGCAAAGAAACATAAAGTCCCATTGTTGTCAGTGGACATGCTGTTCCTGAGAGGTTGGTATTTTCCTCAACTCTGTTTGTGTTCAGTGCAGTTTGGCAGCAGCATTTTTAGCCGTGCTGTTTTTGCATGTGACATAATGATCCCATGCCAGTCTCTCTCTCCCTCCCCTCTGGATGTCACAAGTCAAAGATTTATTTTTCTACCCTGCTGCCCTTGCCCCGTACACACAGCCACACTGAAACCAGGAAAAAAATCTTTATTTGGGATTTCTGGGACTGTTACATTTATCATGGGCCACCCTGCAATCTCCCTCTCTCCCTCTCTCTCTCTCTCTCTCTCTCTCCCCTCTGGATGTCACAAGTCAAAGATTTATTTTGCCACCTTGCTGCCCTTGCCATGTGCACACAGCCCCACTGATGCCAGAAAAAAACATTTATTTGGAATTTATGAGACTGTAACATTTATCGTGGGCCACTCTGCAGTTTTTCTCTCTCTCGCTCTCTCTCTCCCCCATCTGGATGTCACAAGACATAGATTTATTTTGCCACCCTGCTGCCCTTGCCCTGTACACAGAGTCACACTGAAGCCAGGAAAAAATTTTTATTTGGGATTTCTGGGACTGTTACATGTATCGTGGGCTCCCCTGCAGTCTCTCTCTCTCTCTCTCTCTCTCTCTCTCGCGCTCTCTCTCCTCCCTCTGGATGTTACAAGTCAAAGATTTAATTTGGCACCCTGCTGCCCTTGCACTGTACACACAGCCACACTGAAGCCAGGAAAAAATTTTTATCTGGGATTTCTGGGACTGTTACATTTATCATGGGCCACCCTGCAATCTCTCTCTCTCTCTCCCTCCCCCCTCTGGATGTCACAAGTCAAATATTTATTTTGCCACCCTGCTGCCCTTGCCCTGTACACACAGCCACACTGAAGCCAGGAAACTAAATTTTATTTGGGATTTCTGGGATTGTTACATGTAACGTGCACTCCTCTGCAGTCTCTGTCTCTCTCCTCTGGACGTCACAAGTCAAAGATTTATTTTGCCACCCTTCTGCCCTTGCCCTGTACACACAGCCACACTGAAGCCAGAAAAAAATGTATTTGGGATTTCTGGGACTGTTACATTTATCGTGGACCTCCCCTGCAGTCTCTCTCTCTCTGTCTCTTTCCCCTCTGGATGTCACAAGTCAAAGATTTATTTTGTCACTGTGCTGCCTTTGCCCTGTACACACAGCCACACTGAAGCCAGGAAAAGAAATTTTATTTGGGATTTCTGGGACTGTTATATTTATTGTCAGCCCCCTGCAGTCTCTCTCTCTATCTCTCCCCTCTGGATGAGATTGTGAATGAATGTTAACAAGTGATTGTGATTTGTGATTGGATGGCACAAGTCAAAGAATAATTTTGCCACCCTGCTGCCCTTGCCCTGTACACACAGCCACACTGAAGCCAGGAAAAAAATTGGGGATTTTATGTAACTGTAAAATTTCTCTTGGACCCCCAATGGTCTCTCCCTCTCTTCTCTGGATGAGGAATGGCACACGTCAGAGATTTTGCCAGCATGCCCTTTCTCATATACACAGTCAGCTACACTGTTTGAAGCCATGAAAAGGAAAAAAAACTTCAATTTGGGATTTCCTGTAACTGTAAAATCTCTCTTGGGCCCCAGTAGTCTCTCTTACTCTCGCCTCTGGATCTGGAATGGCACAAGTCAAAAATTTTGTCTGCCTGCTCTTTCTCATGTACACAGCTACACTGACTGCAGGCCAGGAAAAGAAAAAAAAAACTTTCATTTGGGATTTTCTGTAACTGTAAAATCTTTCTTGGGCCCCAGTAGTCTCACCCTCTCTCCTCTGGATCTGGAATGGCACAAGTCAAAGATTTTTCCAGCTTTCCCTTTCTCATGTACACACAGCTACACTGTCTGAGGCCAAGAAAAAACAACAACTTTCATTTGGGACTTTCTGTAACTGTAAAATCTCTCTTGGGCCCCCAGTAGTCTCTCCCGCTCTCCTCTGGATCTGAAATGGTACAAAGATTTTGCCAGCCTGCCCTTACTCATACATACGGTCGCACAGTACTGCCACACTGCCTTAGTTTGCATCCCCCCGGCAGCCGCCCAGGCCACCACCATCTCCCCAGTCCCGATCCACCTTCACCCACCCCCGACACTCAGTTTCTCTCCCCTGCCTTTCTCTCACTCTCCCTAATTTCTTCCTTCCATCCCCTCTGGCTTGTATATTTCTGGCATTTTGGGGGGGGGTTGGCACTTTTGTTTGGTGACTCTCTCTGTTAGCTGCCTGGCTCTGCTGAGCACAGCTCCTGCTCCTCTGGTCCTCCTTGCTCAACTGGGGCTGCGTTGCTCACTTAGCATGGTTATATACTGTGAGGTTGTCACATGACCTTCTGTTGCCTGATTGGATGCTGCTGGCTGCCTGTACGTGTTGACAGCATCCCCATGGCAACAAAGAACAAAATCGCAGAAATGGTATCTCCACAGACTCAGAACCTGACTTCTACGGCGAAGTCCATATTGATCTGGGTCCGTGGATTGCGGGTTCAATCCAGGGGTCCAGATCTCCCATGGAACAGTCTGCCCAGCCCTAAAGGGGAGTACAACAAAGTGCAAAATGTATAACAAGTCTCAAAAGTAACATTATAATCACAATGGAAGGAGCGAAGCTGTGGTACAGTGAGCAGCAATTGATGTGCAACAAAGTGTTGTGCAAGTAGAAAATGTGCAGTGCAGTAGCCATTGATAGGAAACTAAGTCAAGCAGAAGGAAAAGCCTGTTGGGGATAGACACAGGGATGGTGCAGTCACATGTGAGATGGTCAGGTAGAGGATTGGCAGGAACAGGGGAGGGCAAGGAAAATTTTAGCTGGTGCCTAAGGTAGAGGGAGTAGAGGGGAGATGGAGAAAGGAAGTAGCAGGTTCTAGAGGAAGGGATGCAACAAAAAACAGACTGACCAGTCGAGTAGTGCAAGTTGGGAAGGGAGAAGGTACAAGGATCCATGAAGCAGAGTGAGTAGAAAGTTAGGGGATGGGAGAGAGGAGGGAGGAGAGGTATGAAAGAAGGGAACCAAACCAATATTTGGAGATGAAGGAGGTGCAGTGGGACTGGCGACGCGAGGGCAAAGGAGGGATGGATAGGGAGGCAGAGAGCAGTGGTGGGTTCAATGAGGGGAGCTGGTAGCAAAGCAGCAGACGGCATTACAAAGATTGTCCAGTCTGGCAAGGAAGGAGAAGGGGGCAGTGCTGTAGACTATATCCACATAGTCGAAAACTGGGAGAACCAATTTGGTAACCAGTTCCAAGAGGACCTGGGGAGACAGGCAGTCTTTGTTGCAGTACAAAGCACTGAGTCTGGGCAGAGCTTGGAATGGATGGCATCGATATGGGTGAAGAAGTCAAGCCTACTATAAAGCCACCCACCAATGTACTTGAAGGAAGAAATTGCTTAAAGTGGGGTGCTATCCAGGGTGGTAAAGACTGGGGGGGGGGCCTTGCCAATTTCTGACTGGTGACAAATGACAAAGGTCATGAACACTTTTTTTTTTAGAGTTGACCCAGAGTTGGTTAGAGTGGAAGCAGCGCAGAATGTTAAGGAAGTCTTTCTTGAGCAGGTCTTCCACAAATGGGGATGAAGAGCCAGAGGTGTAGATAACTGTGTCATCTGCTTACATATTGATATGTGAATTGGCACAGAGAGAAGGAAGGTTGTTCAGGAAGATGGAGAAAAGGATGAAACCCAGGATGGAGCCCTGTGGGACCCCTGCCTGTATAGGAAGGGGTGGATGACAGGGCCTCTCCAACCTGCACCAACTGTTGACAGCCTGGGTGGTAAGAAGGGAACCAGTCAAATGCGTGAGCTGAGAGGCCAGCAGAGCTTAACTTGTCTAGGAAGAAAGGGCGGGCCACTGAGTTAAAGGCTTTGGCTTGATCGATGAAAATTGCTGCTATGATGCACCACTTATCCATCCCAGTGAGGATGGAGTCAGTGATTTTCAGTGGGGAGGAGATGGTGGAGTGGAGCTTCCAGAAGCCAGACAGGAAGGAAGATGAAAGAATGGAGGAAGTCAGCAAACCTAGAATAGACTAGTCTCTCTTGCAGCTTTACAAGAGAAAGGAGGAGGGTGATAGAACAGAAGTTGCCAGGGGAGGAAGGATTGCCCCCTTTGTGAAGAGGGGAACTCTGGCAGTCTTCCAAGAATGGGGAACAGAGCAGAGGGAGAAGGAGAAGTTGAGAAGTTGGGGGGGTGATGGCAGGAATGGAAAGACAGAGAAGTTTAAGGTCCAGTCCATCAGGGCTAGATTTAGACAAGTTGAGGGAGGAAAGGGCATGCAAGGTTTGCTGAGGAGTAACAGTGGCGAAGTGAAACCCCATGGAAAGGTGTGTCAGAGAGTGGAAAGTAAGATGGGGCAGATGAGAGGGATGGGGGAAGAGAGTAGGGGAGTGCAGAAGTGGTGAAAAATTAATTAAAGTAAACAGCAGTAAAAGGAGAGTCAGAGACAGGTGAACCATTAACCCTGAAGACTATGGGAGCAGACTGGGTTGGGGGGGGTCAAAAAGGGAGTAAACTGCCTTCCAGAATTTGGATAGGGAGTTAAGGTTATTCTGGAGGCTGACTTTGAAGCACTGGGATTTAGCAACATGGACAGCCTTTGTGCAAGAGGTTCTGCATGCCCTTTAGGAAAGAAGGTCAGGCAAGGAGCAGGGTGATTTGAAACGTGTCCATGCTTGAACCCAGGACTTGCATTGATCAGTGAGATTAGGTGTAATCTAGGGTGGTGGGAAGATTTAACCCTGGATTTTGTAAGGGGGCATTCTTGTCCCAGATGGAAGTAAATTTGGAATGGAACAAGGAGAGGCCACGTTAATATCAAGGGCGGAGAGGATGGGGGACCAGTCAGTTGCAGCAAGTTCTTTTAAGAGGGTGTTGATGTTTACAGACTGGAGGGGCCTTGATGAGATGTATTTGGGGGAGGATGGGAGAGCTGGACTTTCCTGACACAGAAAGTCAAGCAGTAGACACTGAAGGTGTCCGGCAAAATACCAGTTGCAGCCCCCCCAAACAGCCTGGATTTGCTCCAGGGGCATTCGGCACGATGGGGGTTGGGTGGCACAATGTCCAGGTGCAATGTTCACTATCAGCATTGTACTGGCGCCCTAATGATGTCGCCCTTTTCCTTGCCACCATGACATGGGTGAACTGAAAGGAAATAGGGAAGGGTGTTATTAGATGTAAAGGAGAGTATGACAGGCATGGAGGTCAAGGAAAGTGGGGGGCACCATGCAAAGAAACAGTGTGGGTACAAGTAGTCTTGAATGGAGGGAGGTGCCCCTAGACTGGAGTGATATAAAGACCACTGTATCAGAAAGAGACAGCTGATACAGAACTGGGGGATGAGATTAGAAGAGCAGTAAAACAGGAGGAGGTGTTGCTTATGAGTGAGGATATAGCATGCACCAAGCAGGAAAGGGATCTTGGAGTTATCATCTCTGATGACCTCAAGGCAGGGAAACAGTGTGACAAGGCAGCAGGTAAAGCAAATAGGATGCTGGGATGTATAGGCAGGGGCATCACCAGCAGGAAAAGGGAGGTCATAATTCCACTATACAAGACACTAGTGAGGCCGCACCTGGAGTACACTGTACAGTTCTGAGACCTTACCTCGTAAGGACATAGACAGGGTAGAGAAGGTTCAGAGGAGGGCAACAAAGATGGTGCATGGATTGCATCATAAGTCCTGTGAGGACAGGTTGAAGGCACTGAACATGTACTCCCTGGTGGAGAGGAGGGAGTGAGGGGGGATATGATAGAGACATACAAGTATCTTACAGGGAGGAACAGGGTGCAGGAATGCACTATTTTTAAGCGAAAAAGATGTTCCAGGACTAGAGTGCATGGGATGAAGTTGGAGGGAGGACGATTCAGAGGAAGCGTGAAGAAGAATTTCTTCACAGAGCAGGTGGTGGACAAGTGGAACACCCTGCCAGAGGAAGTGGTGGGGGCTGAAACAATCACGGGATTTAAGAATGCATGGGATAGACATAAAGGAATTGTGGAGATCAGGGGTAAGGGGCAACAGACTTCCTGGAAAACATAAACTGAACTTACAAACTTAAATGGGCAGACTGGGTGGGCCATAGGCCCTTATCTGCCGACACTGTCTATGTATCTATGTATCTATGATATAGAGGGTTGGGAAGCCTACAAGTGAGGGAGCCGTCCTTAACTTGGTCTTCATAAATAGGGATGGTGTTGGGGCAATCACAGTGTAAGACTCTCATCATCACTTTAATTGAAGACAAAGTGAGAGAAACTGTCATTTACAATTGTGCCCATAGAAAAATCACAAAAAATTACATTACACAATACAAGACAATAGTAATAACAAACATGTTACATGGTGTCCTATTATAAATAACAATTCATTAAAAGAGCACTAGGAACCCACTAGGAACCAACAATCTTACTTTGAGTAAGAGATCTTGCAGCAGGCAATAACCTTAAGGACTAAACTGCCAGGACCCCACGGAACCCTTCTAGCTAACAGTCTTCAGTGGGAGACTGCCCACGACATCGGCCCGGCCCAGCATCAGCCAGTGGTATAAAGGAGGCGGTCCCCAGCCCTACCTCCATTCTTTTCCTGTCATTGACCCATTCACATCGGCTCCTCGGACACCTCCTGCTACAGTTTGACTGCCTTTGTGCTTTTCAGTGTTTTTTTTCCCTTATTTTCTCTCTGAAGCTTTCATTTATTTCTGCATGTCTACTTCTCCCGTGTCATCCGTTTCTTCTGTCAAACGATGAAGATCAAAGTGTGCGTGCAACAAGCAGATCCCGTTGAAAGACGGACACAAGGCCTGCCTTATCTGCCTAGGCCCAACCACGACACCGCAGCCTGTGAGCACTGCAAACGGTTCAGCCAAAGGTCTTGCATCTGCCACCAGAAGGCCCTCAAGGCTCACCTTCTTGAAAAGCTGCTTGCCGCTATGCAAAAACAGCCTTCGGGGAAAAGTCCCTCCTTGTCCTCCTCAGTTTCGACCTCTTCATCTTCAAAGCTGCATAAGGAGAAGAAGAAGGACTCAGGGAAGCATAAGTCCCAAGACAAAGAAAGGGAGAAGGCCCGGACTCACTTCTGCTCCAGGTCTCCCCATCACAAGAAGAGTTCTTCAGGTTCCTCCTCCCATGGGGGGGGGGGTCGGACCACTCATCCTGGCCTGCCCTTACTCCCTCCGGGCACCCAGTGGTGAACCCACCTCCGGCCTTAGTGCTGGTGTCAGTCAGAAGTAAGTCAAGGCCTGGAACATTGGTTCTGACTCTGATGCCCCTGAAGGTGAAGGCCAAACCTCCTGCATCTGCCTCCACTTCCGGGGTTGGGACTGATTCTATGTCGGGCAGTGAGTCCTTGGCTCCCGTCCACTCGGTCCTGATGTCAGTCACTGCCAAGCCTTCGGACACGCACACCGTCGTCAGGGGCAGGCGTTCTCGTCCTCTCAGGATCTGGTGATACCTCCCCATTGATTCCCTGTGACTACACCATGGGCTCCGGCTAAGCTGGTGGCTACATCTGCTTCAGACCGTTGCCAGTCGATGCCTGCCCAGACATGAACTACACTGACGTCGGACCCGGTGACACTAATCCCGTCACCAACCCATTCAACGTCTCTGGCCGATATGGATACCTCTTCAAAGGGAGATTCCTCGCCGTCTAACCCACATCTCGATGAGGTGCCTGACCAACAAGCTCCTGCCCCTCTGAAGCCAGCTCCACAGACTCCAGTTGTACTGATGCCGGCTAAACTGATGCCAGCCCCAGCACCACCTCAGGCGCCTACCGGTCTTTCAGGCCCCCAAATTCCTCTTAGTGAGGTGAAAAATGTATTCCTCTTCTAGTGGAATAAAATTAAGGGGGATCTCTTCCCACAGAAACCTGCGTATCTGGTGGTGGTTGTGCCAGAGCTAGAACTGGAGCCAGACCTGGAGCCAGAACCAAAACTGTCAACTCCAGAGCTGAAGAGCTTTTCCGTGAGCTCAGACCAAAGACGCCGTGGAAGGCCCAGACACTGTGGACGAAGGCACCGACGTTCTTCTTCCTGTTCTTCAGGCCGGCACTGACGTCGGTCCCATAGCAGATGCTGGCTCAGCTCCTCCTCCTCCTCCTCTAGCATTTTAGAGGACTCTAGCCAGGACTCATCTCCCTCAGGGTCAGATCATTCAGAGCCTAGAGGCTGTCCTTCCTCCCCAGACAAAAAGGACACCCCTAGGTCGCCTCCTGACAACCCATCATTTATGGATGTCATGAGGCACATCCAGGCCTCCAATGGATAGGAGACAGAAGACCTGGACCCTGAAAGGCAGAGACTAGTCAAATATCTGAGGCAGAAAGAACCCAAACTTTTGGTGGTTCCTCCCTTAGTGGATACCTTCCAGGATTTAACATGGTTCACCTGGAATCACCCATCCTCTACCTCGACTGGCTCTAAAAAGTCAGATCAACTGTACAGAGCGCCTAGGGAGGAGCCATTCTTGGCTGAGCACCCTACGGCTGATTCGATGGTGATCACCATGGCCCATGATATGTCAAAGAGGCCTAAGCATTTAAGCAACCAGCCTCCTGACCAAAAATTTAGAACCATTGACCAATTGGTCAAGAAGGTATATTCCTCCTCTACTTGCTCCATTAGGTCCCTTAATGTCCTCACCCACATGGTACAGTACCAAAACACCCTGTGGGAGAAGGGACTAGAAATAGCTCAGGTCCTTCCGGATTCAGCTCAATAGACCAAGCTCCTGGATCATCTTAAATCTGGGTCAGATGTGGGCACCCATGTTTTGCATGCTACATATGACACTGCAGACATGGCCACCAGAGCAGCCACCATTGGTGTCTGCCTCCAGCGCCATGCATGGCTCAGGGTGCCTGGGTTCATCCAGGACCTGCAGACTGGCATCACGGACCTCCCTTACAAGGGCTTGGTCCTCTTTGGAGATGAGGTGGAGAAATTAATCACCCATCTCCAGGACTCGGGCAAAGTCATCTGGTCTGTACAGAAGATGTATAAAACTAACCTGAGGCCTTTCAAAAAGCAACCTTTTCGTAAGCCCTCAGGTCAGCAGCCCAGAAACCAACTTCAGCAGAAGGGAGGCTTCAAATGCAAGGCAACTTCTCAAACTCCTGGGGGTTCCACCTCTGGAGCCACTAAGATGCTCAAGCCACATTGCCCACTCCTGGAGCCAAACAATGATTCCTTGCCTGACCCCCTCCTCCAGTGGAGTTTGTGGGGGAAGCAGTAGGGGGTCACTTCTCCCTCTATCCCGAGGAATGGAACAAAGTCACAACAGATTTGTGGGTCCTCCAACTAATAGAGAGAGGTCATACCTTGGAGTTCCTTGAGAGACCACCAGAAAACCCACAAGTGTCCTACCATTATCCTCTTTCTCACGGCTCCCACATCGAAGGGGAAATCCAGGCCCTGCTACAAAAGTGGGCCATAGAGCCAGTTCCCCGGACCAAAGGGGAAAGGAATTTTATTCCTACTTTTTCCTCATTCCCAAAAAGACTGGGGCCTTTGCCCCATTCTGGATCTCAGTTCCCTGAACAATTATGTCAAATACAGGAGGTTCAGGATGGTCTTTCTGCCAGGGCTAATTCTTCTCCTGCACCAGGGAGACTGGCTCTGCTCTCTAGATATGAAGGACGCATACCTGCACATTCTAGTGTTCCGGCCCCACAGAAGGTGCCTGCGTTTCCTCTTCCAGGGGCGACACTACCAGTTTTGAGCTCTACCGTTCAGCCTGTCTTCCGTTCCCAGAGTCTTCAGCAAGTGCCTAGTGGTGGTGGCTGTAGCCCTCAGAAAACAAGACCATTATGTCTATTCCTACCTAGATGACTGGCTTCTGACAGACACCACAAAGGGTCAGCTGCTTCTCACTCTCGGAGATACCTTTACCCTCTTCCAAGAGTTAGGGATCACCCTGAATCTCCCGAAGTCATCCCCATGACCCAGCCAGAGACTCTAATTCATCTGCGCGGTCCTCGACACAGTGCAGAGCAAGACCTTGCTCCCCGAGGACAGGGCAGATCACGTGTGAGGACAGACTCGAATGCTTTCTGCGGCTCCCCAAGTCCTGGCTTCAGTTGGCCATATGGCGATGGCCATACCACCATTCCTATGGCTCGCCTCCACATGAGAGTCCCACAATGGACACTTCAGGGTGCAATGGGACCAACGATCAGATGACCTGGAACAGAGGGTTCTAGTCTTACATCCAGTTTGTCAGACCCTGACCTGGTGGATGGACCCCGACAATCTGTCCAAAGGGGTCCTCTTCTGACAGGAGCCCCCGAGGCAAGTTTTGACTACTGACACCTCGGGACTCAGTTGGGGTGCTCATATGGAGGACAGGTAGACCCGGGACTCCTGGTCCCCAGACGAGCAATCCCCGCATGTCAACGTCCTGGAGATGAGAGTGGTCCTGAATGCTTTGCAAGCGTTTCAGACTGACCTCCTACTGGGTCCTCTCCTCATCCAAATGGACAACATGTCTGTGGTGTTTTACATCAATAAACAATGAGGAACATATTCTTACCCCCTCTGCAGGAAGGCAATGAGGGTCTGATAATGGACTCTGGAACACTGCCTAGAACTCACTGCTGTTCATGTTCCAGACATCCAAAACATCTTGGCCGATAGTCTAAGCAGGTCTTGATCCAAGGTCCATGAGTGGGAGCTCTTACAGTCAGTTGCAGAGCAGTTGTTTGACAGGTGGGGTCGATCAGAGTTGGACATCTTGGTGTCCCCACTCAATGCCAGACTGCCCAATTTCTGCTTGCTAGATCCAGGGGCCTGGAGTGTTCTGGTGAGACACACTGTACCTCTGCTGGACAGGGAGATTTCTTTATGCCTTTCTTCCCTTTCCCATTCTTCAGAGGGTACTTCTCAAACTTCAGGCGGAAGGAGCAGAGATGATTCTCATTGCTCCCTTCTGGCATCATTAGATTTGGTTTTCGTCTGCTCCATCAGCTAGCCTCAGAACCCCTGATTCCTCTACCCCTGAGCTCACACTTGCTGTCCCAGGACCAGGGCACTCTAGTCGAGCCGGAACTCAAGTCTCTACATCTGCACACTTGGCTCCTGCAGATCTAGCAGTCACCAGGTATGGGGTTTCTTCCAGAGTGGCCGACGTCCTAGTGGCAGCAAGAAAGTCCTCCACTAGGTCCACCTGTGCAATGAAGTGGAAGAGGTTCTGTTTGTGGGTGGCTGCCCATCACCTTGATCCCTTCTCCTGCACAGTGAACTCCATTCTTGAGTATCTCCCCTCTCTCTGTTTGACACAGGCTTGGGCTTCTCCTCTGCCAAGGTGCATCTCTCTGCCATCTCTGTGTACCCTGCACCGGTAGAGGGTAAACCCCTTACTCAGCTAGACTTGTCCTGTACCTTCCTATGGGGCATTTTGCATATAAGACCTACCAGAAGGAAACCTGTTGCTCCATGGGACCTCATTTCTGTGTTAGAGAAACTCATGCTTCCCCTTTTGAACTAGCCGCAGATTGCGAGCTATGCTTTCTTTCTTGGAAAGCACTATTTTTAGTTACAGTTACTTCTGTTCAGAGGATTTCCGAGCTTCATGCTCTGATGTGTAAAGAGTCTTATTTGGTTTTCCATATGGAGAGGGTGTCCTTACGGATCAATGCTAAGATTTTACTCAAGATGGTGTCCGAATTTACTTTGAACCAGGACATTCACCTACCTGTCCACTACCCAGAGTACTTTAACAGGGGAGAAGCATTATTGCATACTCTGGATGTCCACCAGATGCTTCATTATTATTTGAACCGTACTGGTCCCTTGAGGAAGACTAATCGGTTGTTTGTATCCTTTGCTCCCAAAACTCAGGGAGCACCAGTTACTAAACAGACCCTGTCCAAGTGGTTCGTTAACTGCATAATTTTCTGTTACCAATGTAACCCCTAGATGGCGCTATCCCAGGGGCTACTACCCCTGCCTGATTTGCCACTAACAGGTTGGGGGGCCTGGATCTGATGGCGGGTGCCTCCACCCAGAGGTCAGGGTTTGCAATAGTTAAACTAACTTGGTCACAGCCCTCTGGGACACTGCAACCCCCCTTTCTTCCCACTAGTGGCCCACACAATGTATCAGAATTACCTTCACAGAATACACTTACCCCCAGGACTGGTTCAAGCACTGGGACCTCCTGTAAAATAAGATACAGTGCAACAATCACAGTACAATACTTTAACATAGACAAATACCTCAGGCAGTATAACGTTGCTGAAACAAGCAGCTCTGATTTATTTAGGGGATATAACAAGGACAGGGGAATCAGGTTAATTAGCTTATCACTTTACTCATCTACCTATGGCTCTGTGCACAGGCCTATCCCTACCAGTTACTGTCCCTGGGTACCCAAGCCCTAGTGGCTAGTCCAAACCGTGGCAACTGGTAGGGCCCTTTCACACAGAGAAAAGAAAAATTAGTTAAACAGTCACAGTACAGTAATTCCATTTGGATTCAATGTGGCAATTCAACAGGAGCGACCCTGAATTAGTACTCATGACCTCCAAACAAGATAGGGTCCTTCAATGTCAGCAGGGCTACTCTTGAGCTCCACGAGACTCCTCACACATTTATATGGCAAACTGCAACAGGCAAAAGTCCTTTAATGGCAGCAGGATTCACTTCAGCTACACAAGCCTCCTCACACATTTATATGGTGAACAGTAACAGGCAAAAGTCCTTTAATGGCAGCAGGATTCACTTGAGCTACAAGCCTCCCCACACATTTATATGGTAAAAGAAAGTACTATACCAGGCAGGCTGCTTCTCTATCCCGATCGCAATTACTGCACAATACCCGGAGAACACACAGCAGATTCAGTTCCTGACAGACCGAGTGCAATTCAGCAATTTCTCCAGTCTTCTACAGGGTGAGCCTGGTTTCTACTCTTCAGATATCCTTTGATTCTCTTCACAGGACGGATTCAGTCCTAACAAGCAGTTACATAAGCTGCAGACCGGAACCGGGCCTTACACGCTTCCGACTAAACTGCACACCGAAAAAGCACAGGGCTCCTTCCTCTTCACTGCCAGAGCTCAACTGAAACTCCAGCAGACAAAACCGGGCACTTCCTTTGAGTTCCTCCCAGTTCTTGGCTGGATTGGCTGTCACTCACAATAGACTGCCCCTGTTGGTCCAAAAAGGCGCCAAAGTCCAAACTACATCTCCCAGAGTCACTGCCCCTACAATCCTCTTGTGGCTGGCTCAGATTACGAGTCCAAGTTCTGATTTGTCCAAGGCACCATTTTAGAGCTACCTTAATCCACACTGATTGGTCCAGTTCAGCAGTTCAAAACTAGAATGGGAACTAGGCAAACACAGTTCTGACTGCAAAGAAAGCAGGTTAGACAAACTGTATTTTCATTATTACTCTAAATGATTTCTGGCAAACAGTTACATCTTTCAGATAGGTTCCTTTACACTCCTAGTGACTGCAAAATGGAGGGATTGGCAGCAGCTCGAGTGGTACTCAAGCAGAGAAGCACACAGTCCCCCATACAACTAATTAAGTCTGCAAGCAGACAGCTCTTAAAGAGACAGTACCAGAGGCTCTAAAACACTCACTGATAAATGGCTTAAACGCCAAACACCATTCAGGCTTGGAGCATTCAAGCAAGCTCCTGGAAGTCTTTTGGGAACCCCCATTTGCAGGGGGGTTACACCCTTCCTGGCCTGGGAAAGCTTGACGTCCGCGTCAAGCAAGTACCCCCATAAGTTTTAACTGCAACCATATACATTTGCATTAGGCTCACACATGTAATCATCAGTCAATATATCATTTTACCAATAACACATTTCTGAAACATTGCAGTACGTCACTCTTTACACAGTATTACACACACATTGTACCATAACTCAAGTTATTACCTCTTGTACATGAAACCTGAAGAGAGGGGGCCCTTCCCTATCAGTAACCTTGGGGCTGGACGGGGCAAGGGCACCATACTTAGAGGGCAACACAAGTAACTTGGAGTTAGCACTGACGCTCAGTTTGGGCAATGAGCTCGTGGACACATACACTCCTTTATGGACAACATTGAGAGGCAGGTCCACTGGCCGGCCCAGGGAATCCTAACTGAGGTGCACCACAGGCTTTACAGCTCGACCAGTCTTTCTAGGGGGAACTGTTACAGGCTCTGCACTCTGAGCCTCATTTTCAGCATTGTCCTCACTTGTCAGGGGGTCTCCATGGGGGTAGAGGCTAGAACTTGGGGCACTTTCGCTCCAGGAGT
Source organism: Neoceratodus forsteri (assembly GCA_016271365.2). Taxonomy (NCBI): domain Eukaryota; kingdom Metazoa; phylum Chordata; order Ceratodontiformes; family Ceratodontidae; genus Neoceratodus; species Neoceratodus forsteri. The sequence continues at coordinate 586,823,341 of CM028133.1, read as the reverse complement.
TACAGTTTCTGAGTCCACAACATTTGGCTCGCATGGAGAGCTTCGGACACTGGCAGTGGACTGTCAGGGCAATCAAAATACTCTTCTTGTTCGGGTGTATCACCAGTCTGCCCCAACTATCATTTTCCTCCCCTGAAAGCTCAAACAGTTCAACCATGCACAATGATTCCATTTCACCTGATCTGATGCTTTGCACTTCACTTTCTGGGAGCACTGGCTCCAGGGACGAAGCTGGGGGCTTAGACAGTCCAGAAGGCCCAGCTTCGTCTCCAGTATTGACTAGGGGATTGCCCCGAAACAACTGACTCAGTTCGTAAGAAGGATAGTATTCAAAGTCACTCTCACTTTCTTCTGATATGGACTGACAGTCATGCTCAACTGGAACTTGTGGAGGGGAACACTTTAACTCTGCTTCTGTAGGTGCAGACGTTCTTGATCTTTTCTTAGCAGCAGCTCTAGTCACTGGTCCAGAGGGGACATCTTCTAGGGGCTCAGACTCAATCAAGATTTGTCCAATGGGCAGTAAATGATTTATATGCATTGTTTTTACATCTTTGAATTATTCTCAGGCCTTACTTTGTACACTGGCAGATCATCTAGTTTGCCCACTACAATGTGAGGGAGATGGTGCTATCTGTCAGCAATCTGGTGTTTGCCATGCAGTCCCAGATTTCTTAGCAATACGGATCTCCTCCCGGAGTTCCTGTGCTTTCACCTTTTATCATACCTTTCTTTGTTGGCAGATTTCTTTTGGCAGCCATGGTTTGAGCCAGTTAGTACGTATGAGTTAGCTGGGCCTTTAACTTTGCACATACTGTAAATAGTTGTCAGCTTGAACCCCATCAGGAGAGACCCCAAGACACACATCTACCGTAGTCCGAGCTTCTCTTCCAAACATCAGGCGTTAGGGGAGAACCAGTGGCATCACTTTTGGTGCAGTTATAAGCATGTACCAGGGTGCTAATTTGTTGGCTCCATCTAGGCTTGTCCTTTGGGTGCAGGGTGCCTAGCATATCTAGCAAAGTGCGGTTGAAACGCTCAGGCTGTGGGTCCCCTGGGGGTGGTAAGGAGGATTCTGGACTTCTGCACTCCTACAGAGAAAGCATCTCTTTGATCAGACGACTCTCAAAGTCTCTCCCTTGATCAGAATGGTTCTTTGTGGAGCCCTATAGTGAACAAAAAGATTTCTACAAGTACTTTGGCCACAGTGGATGCTTTCTGGTCTTTGGTGGGAAAGCTTAGGCATATCTCGTGAAATGGTCAGTGACCACCAGCACATTACTGATATTTCTTTGATCTGACTCCAAACTCAGAAAATCAATACAGACCAGCTCCATGGGTGCACTGGTGGTGATGTTAACAAGGGGCAGCCCTCTGGGGCAAAGCTTTCCTCTGTAAGCAGCGACTACAAGTTCGAATGTGTTGCTCCACATCAGCCCCCATCTTAGGCCAATAGAATCTGGATCTCACCAAGTCAAGTGTTCTGTCTATACCAAGGTGCCCCATGTGGTTGTGCAAGGACCTCAGTACTGAGTCTCGAAAGGCAGTGGGCAGCACTAGTTGTTGTTTGTCTACTTGTACCCCTCTGTCTACTGTTTCTCTGTATAACAGTTTATTGATCAGTTTCAACTTAGGACCTTCTTTGTATAACAGTACAGTTCTCAAATTAGTGGAGCGTAATTTGGACACATCTTTTCCTGCACAGAGGGCTTCTAAAGCTGATTTGATCATGGGATCGCGGGACTGAGCCCGCCGAATATTGTCATTGTCCCGCTGAGGCAGTGCACCAATGTCTATTGCAGAAAAGTGGCAAAAGCAGCAGGTATGCAATTCTCAGAGGGTCCCAAGCAATCCACCATGCAGTCCACTGCGTCCGTGGGACATTTGTTCCTCCTGTCAAACTTCCGCAGAGTGCCCGAATGTCAGGTTCTGCCAATCTGACCCAATCATTCTGGGGAACAGGCCTCCGAGAGAGCATCAGCATCTATGTGGTTCAGATCTGCTCGGTATTCGAGAGCATAGTCATATGTATATAATGCAGAAAGCCACCTATGGCCAGTGGCATCCAACTTAGCTGAGGTCTGCACATAGGTCAAAGGATTATTGTCAGTTTTTACTAGTATTTTAGCCCCCATACAAGTACTCATGGAATTGGTCAACAATAGCCCACTTCAAAGCTAGGAACTCTAACTTATGTAGGATAGTTCTTTTCGGATGGGGTCAGGCTCACTGGCAAAGGCCACTGGTCTCAGGCCATTCTCGTGCTCTTGGTACAACACAGCCCCCAACCCTTGCAAGCTAGCATCAGTGTGCAGGACGTAAGGTTTTCTTGGATCGGCATAGGCCCAGCACTGGAGCATGGGTAAGTTGATATATGATCTCATGAAAAGCAGTCTCACAATCAGGAGTCCAGCGGCCCCAAATACTTCACTCGGATGAAAAATACTTTTTCAGTCTTGAGGACGCTGACTTTTGGTATTTGTTGTGGGTTGGGGGATACCCTTGTGAGTTAAGTAAAGGCGATCACTCTTGAATAGTCCTTGATGAAATGCCGATAACCCACAGAATCCCAGGAATCTTTGCAGTTCTTTTGATTTCTGGGCTGTGGCCAGGTGGTCAAGGCCTCAACTTTACTTGGGTCGGTCTCTATTCCTCGGTGGATACTACGTGTCCCACATACTTTACTGATGTTTGAAAGAATTGACACTTATCAATGGACAGTTTAAGGCCAAAGTCCTCCAGTCGGTCCAATACCTTAAATAATCTGCTCTCATGTTCCTCCGGTGAGCTGCCAAACACAATAACATCATCTAGGTATACCAGGCACTCTAGTAAGTTCATGACCCCCACTGCACGCTCCATCAATCGTTGAAAAGTGGCTGGGGCACCTGAAATCCCTTGAGGCATTCTCATGAATTCATAGAAGCCAAGCGGACAGATAAAGGCTGTCTTCTCACGGTCCTCTGGGGCCATTGGGATCTGGTAGTACCCACTGCGGAGATCCAATACAGAGAACCACTTGCTCCCATTTAGGCAGTTCAAAGCATCCTGAATGCGGGGTATTGTGTACTGATCAGGATAGTCCGCCAGTTTAAGGTGCGATAATCCACACACATCCTTACTGTCCCATTCTTTTCCTCACTACCACAATGGGAAGCATAAGGGCTTCTGGATTCTTGTATTACACCAGCAGCTAACATCTCTTGCAGATGCCATCTCACATCATCTATGTCAGCAGGTGCCAGGCGTCGAGACCTCTCACGAAATGGTCTTTCGTCATGCAGCCGGATATTGTGCTCAGCTCCTTGCATGCATCCTATGTCCCATTCCTTTAAAGAAAACACCTGGCCTCTCTGGGCAAGCTTCTCACTGATCCTTACTTTCCATTCAGCTGGCAATGGGGAGTCGCCAAAATCAAACAAGTCAGGCGTTACTCTGTCATTCTTCCTCGAACTCTTGCTGCTGGGTAGCACTGCAGTGTCTGCACAATGCACATTAGCCAGGATGCAACCTCTATTTACTCGAATGTCTCTTTCAGACACATTATGAACTTGGACCATTACCCTTCTGGCATAAGCATGGGCTCTAGCGGGCAAAATACTAAGCTTGACCAGCAGTCCCTCTGGCAATTTTCCATCGCCTGGTGCATCCAGCATTAATATTTTATTCTTAACATCCTTTCTGATACGGACCTCTCCTGTAAGGCACACTGGGCATTTGGCACCAGGATCAGAGACTCAGGATCCTTCTTCATACAATTCCGACGGTTCCTCTGGTTCTATTTTTCAGCATCTCTCTGTGCCTCATAGGCCTTCTTAATTAAAGCCGGAACTCTTAAAGCTCTACTAGTCTTTGACCCCTGTTTTCATAACACAACTGTGCCAGCCTTCCGAACATATGAGCATTTGTTCCAATCAACAAAGGGACACAATCATACAGTCCAGTGGGGGACACACTAAGGCTAGGGTCTCTACTTGTTCGCCACTCCAGCCACGGAGGTAGGAAAGACAGCCAAATCGGATGTACCCGAATAGGGTAGGCCTTCTTACTTAACCCTCATACATGCAGTCCTTCTAATGGTTGTAAGTCGTCTGACAAATGCTTCTGATACCAATCTTGGAACATAATTGTCACTTGGGAGCCACTGTCTAATACAGCTCTTGTAGACACTCCATTCACCTTTACAGTGGTCTCCATGGAGGACCCACTATTCTGGACCAGTCTGGAGAGGCGGTAGTGGGGGCCTGGGCAACTGACCTTGCCACAAAAGGACGTGAGTTAGCATTTTTGGTGCCCTCACTGGGATCATTTCGTGCACCTCTTAACCACTGATTTGTTCAATGAAGCTCTCCTTGTAGCCTATATGCAACTTTGTCAGTGTCTTTTGGGGACCGGCATTCCCTTTTCATGTGCCCATCCTTCCCACAATTATAGAAAAACATACTTTCTGGAGTTTGAGCTGGCTGAGGCGCCACACTGGAGCCAGGGGCGGGTTTTACTAACTGGAACATTGGTGCCATCTCTGTCTGCGGCGTGATAAGCATTTGGAGACATTTAGTCAGTTTCTCCACTTCCATGGTCAAGGAATCGAGTTCGGGAGCTGTTATCAGCAGGAGATACATGGGTTGGTACCCCCATAGCAGATGCAGTCGGATATAGGTCAGGCCCGTGCTTGCAGGTGTGGCCTTCATAAAGGGACTGTTTTGAATTCCGAATCTCTCTCAACAGTTCGCCCTATTGTGGCATATCTTTTCCTTGTCAGAGCACTCATTGACTGCCAACCTCTGCCCTGAACTTCACTTGATGGGTCACCCTCAGTCACTCGGGTCATAGCCGCAGCTATTGGTGCAAGTCCCTCCCGAGTCGCCTTTTCTCAACTCCTCGAATTTCTCTCATTAACTCATCATAGGAGGTGGGATTCCAGTCGATTTGCCAGACGTAACTGAAGCAACAGCAGTTCTGAGAAGGGGCAGACTTAGGATCCTGTCCAGCCTGGTTCGGTCCAGTTCAATCTCTGGCAAACTACCCTTTCTGAGGCATTCTTGCAACAATTTTTCCAGCGAGATACATACACAGACAACAACTCCCTTGGTACTGTTGTGCATCTCTTACTCTCCACCATAGGTCCTCATCAGAATCTGGGCTCCCATACACATTCTCCAGGGTCTCAAGATGAGCCTGTGCAGTCACTTCAGGGTTACTGGCCTGTTGAGCACGAATAGTAGCCAGGGCAGGACCTCGGAGGCTCTCACTAACCCTCTTTCACTTTTCGGCTTCCGAGCATTGCCATTCTAGCACTTGGGGGGCAACATAGTCTATCCAGGTCTCCCAGTCACCCTCCCCTTGTGGGGTGGGGAGGGTGCCAGAGAAGATCCTCAACCTTCAGTAAGAGTCGTGACTAATGGCAGGTGCAGAAATAGGAGTCTGCATTGGTTCAGCCACCATTACGGGTACTGGAGCGGGAGAGGGTATTGGGGGAGGAACACCCCCAGGTGGCAAGAATAGTTTCTTCAAGTCCTCCACAGTTTTCCCTTCCCCCAGCAACCATTTAGCAAATTTCTCCTCAAAAGTTTCAGACAGTGGTGGGGGCTCATTCCCCGGTCTTACTGTCCTTAGTTATCACTCTCCAGGCAGTGAGGGATCCTCTGGGGTAATGGTCTGTGGCACTTTGGAGCTATCTATGGGATCTTTAAACTCTACTAGGGCCAGGAAAGTGTGGTGAGCAGATTAGCATGCCGACCCACCACCACAGGGTTTTATAAACCTTCCACCTTGAAAGTACTCCTGTACAGTGTCCGTATTGATCCAGGGATGTCCAGGATAAGCATAGCATTTTGGGGTCAATCTCCTCCCCAGTACACCACTCCACCAGCCGGTGGCACAGCCACTCTGTCGGGTACCCATTTTTTTCTTAACAGTGGTTCATAAATATGGCCACTAGAGGACACACAATCCCAGCGGTGAGCCTCCAAGATGTAACCCCTAGATGGCGCTATCCCAGGGCTACCCCTGCCTGATTTGCCACTAACAGGTTGAGGGGCCTGGATCCGATGGCGGGTGCCTCCACCCAGAGGTCAGGGTTTGCAATAGTTAAACTAACTTGTCACAGCCTCTGGGACACTGAAACCCCTTTCTTCCCACTAGTGGCCCACACAATATATCAGAATTACCTCACAGTATACACTTACCCCCAGGACTGGTTCAGGCACTGGGACCCCCTGTAAATTAAGATACGGTGCAACAATCACAGTGCAATACTTTACCATAGACAAATACCTCAGGCAGTATAACTTGCTGAAACAAGCAGCTCTGATTTATGTAGGGGATATAACAAGGACAGGGGAATCAGGTTAATTAGCTTATCACTTTACTCATCTACTCTATGGCTCTGTGCATTAGTCTGATCTCACCAGTTACTGTCCCTGGTACCCAAGCCCTAGTGGCTAGTCCAAACCGGTGGCAGCTGGTAGGGCTCTTTCACACAGAGAAAAGAAAAATTAGTTAAACAGTCAGCAGTACAGTAATTCCATTTGGATTCAATGGCAATTCAACAGGGAGCGACCCTGAATTAGTATTCATGACCTCCAAACAAGATAGGGTCCTTCAATGTCAGCAGGGCTACTCTTGAGCTCCACGAGACTCCTCACACATTTATATGGCAAACTGCAACAGGCAAAATCCTTTAATGGCAGCAGGATTCACTTGATCTACACAAGCCTCCTCACACATTTATATGGGAACAGTAACAGGCAAAAGTCCTTTAATGGCAGCAGGATTCACTTGAGCTACACAAGCCTCCTCACACATTTATATGGTAAAAGAAAGTACTATACCAGGCAGGCTGCTTCTCTATCCCGATCGCAATTACTGCACAATACCTGGGAGAACACACGTGGATTCAGTTCTGACAGACCGAGTGCAATTCAGCAATTTCTCAGTCTTCTACAGGGTGAGCCTGGTTTCTGCTCTTCAGATATCCTTTGATTCTCTTCACAGGACGGATTCAGTCCTAACAAGCAGTTACATAAGCTGCAGACCGGAACTCGGGGCCTTACACACGTTTCCCGACTAAAACTGCACACCGAAAAAGCACAGGGCTCCTTTCCTCTTCACTGCCAGAGCTCAACTGAAACACCAGCAGACAAAACCGGGCACTTCCTTTGAGTTCCTCTCAGTTCTTGGCTGGATTGGCTGTCACTCACAATAGACTGCCCCTGTTGGTCCAAAAGGGCGAAGTCCAAACTATATCTCCCAGAGTCACTGCCCATACAATCCTCTTGTGGCTGGCCTCAGATTACAGTCCAAGTTCTGATTCGTCCAAGGCACCATTTTAGAGCTACCTTAATCCACACTGATTGGTCCAGTTCAGCAGTTCAAAACTAGAATGGGAAACTAGGCAAACACAGTTCTGACTGCAAAGAAAGCAGGTTAGACAAACTGTATTTTCATTATTACTCTAAATGATTTCTGGCAACAGTTACATCTTTCAGATAGGTTCCCTTTGCACTCCTAGTGACTGCAAAAATGGAGTGAATCGGCAGCAGCTTGAGTGGTACTCAAGCAGAGAAGCACACAGTCCCCCCATACAAACTAATTATGTCTGCAAGCAGACAGCTCTTAAAGAGACAGTACCAGAGGCTCTAAAAACACTCACTGATAAATGGCTTAAACGCCAAACACCATTCAGGCTTGGAGCATTCAACCAAGCTCCTGGAAGTCTTTTGGGAACCCCCATTTGCAGGGGGGTTACACCAAAAATATGAAAAGCCTTTACTGGGCTTGGTTAAAGGCCATTCCACCAGGGGAGTTGCCACCTCCTTTGCCTCATTGAGGAATGTTTCCACTGCATATATTTGCACAGCTGCCGCCTGGAGCTCTGTTCACACATTCATCAAGCATTATAGCTTGGATGTGGCTTCCAGGCGTAGGACTGGGATCGACCTTGCAGTTCTTCCTGGCCTGCTCTCCTAAACCTTTGCTGGCTGTTTTTCTGCCTCCTTCCATGCTAGTCAATTGCTTCTCCCTTGATTGCTTGGGACTTAGTCCTTAAGGTTACTGCCTGCTGCAAGAGCCTTTACTTGAAGTAAGACAGTACAGTTATGTAAGAACTTACCATAACAGTAGATCTTCAAGAATAGCTCTTGCAGCGGGCACTGCTTTCCCTCCTTCTTTCCCACTGGGTTTTATTTCTGCCTTTCCTTTAGGCAAGAACCTGCCTGGTTCTCCATCCATAATAGACTCCGGGTCTCTGGTGGGAGAATTGAGGTGGGGCTGGGGACTGCTCCTTTATACCGTTGGCTGACGTCGGGGCGGGCTGACGTCAGTGGTGGTCCTCCGCTGAAGACTGCTAGCTAGAAGGTTTCCGTGTGGTCCAGGCACCTGGTGACTTAGTCCTTAAGGTTATTGCCTGCTGCAAGAGCTCTTCTCGAAGATCTGCTGTTATGGTAAGTTCTTACGTAACTGTACTTTTACCAGAATGTGTGGTTTTACCAAACTAAAGGTGGAGTGGAAACAGTCAGTAACAAAATTCCTGTAATTAAGAGGATGAGTTTGGAAGGATGTGTGGGAGCTATTTCTGGAGAAACTGGAAGTTGTGAGTGGGGTAGAGGAGGTGCAAAAGAAGTGGGAATTTACAAGAATGGGTTATTGGAAGCTACGAATTTCTGTGTGGGGTGGTAGGGAAAAACAACAGGGGTAAGAACCCACTTTGGTTCACAATGGAGATGGTGGAGGCCATGAGGGAGAAAAAGAAATGTAAACAACAACAAAACAGGAAAGGGATGTTAACAACAAAAAAGGAAAGGGATCTGAGGTCATCATATCTGATGACCTGAAGGTAGCAAAGCAGTGTTGTAAGGCAGTAGGAAAGGCTAATAGGATGCTGGGGTGCATAGGGAGGGATATCACCAGCAGAAAAAGGGAGGTAGTGCTTACCCCTATATCGATCAGTGCTGAGGCCACACCTGAAGTTCTGTGTCCAGTTCTGGAGGCCCCATCTTAGGAAGGATATGGACAGGGTGGAGGCTGTACAGAGAAGGGCAACCAGAATGGTGCATGGCTTGCTTTAGAAGCCCTACGAGGAAAGACTTAGGGAATTAAATATATATACTCACTGGAGGAAAGGAGAGAAAGGGGAGACATGATAGAAACATTAAAATACCTCAAGGGTATCAGTAAAGTACAGGAGGTTGGCATATTGCACAGAAAGAGATGCTCAAGGACGAGGGGGCATGATATGAAGCTGGAAGGGGGGGAGACTTAAAGGGGATGTGAGGAAATATTTCTTCATGGAAAGGGTGGTGGATGCCTGAAACAGCCTCCCAGCTGAAGTGGTGGGTATTGAAAATGGTAAAAGGTTTCAAACATGTATGGTATAGACACAGAGGGACCTTAGTAACAAGGCTGGTGAAGGTAAAGCCAAAGATCAGTTAGGGTCTATGGCAGCACAATAGGTAGAGACTTTAGGGCAGACTAGGTGGGCAAAGAGGTCCTTTCCGCTGACAGCTTTTATGTTTCTAAGAAGGCCTTCCATGGTATATAGGCTTCTCCTGAAATCAAAGGAACATACTGTACTGTTACTGAAGTAAAGGACGAATGGGAAAGAAAATTAGGGCTAATGATCTCAGAACCAGAATGGGACAAGATAACCAGAAATGGTTGGAGACTTACTTCTCCGTCTGTGTAGCGTGAATACAGATGCAAAGTGTTCATGAGATTTTTCCCCACATCCTCCATCACAGTACACTTTGTGAGAAGGAAGCACACTGACCAGTGTTGCATGGGTGCCAGAAAAGAAGCAGTCACTACCACACCTTCTCAACATACTGGTCGCAGCTCCAGATAGAGCTGAAAAGGATCTGGGGACCAGACCTCATTGCAGATTTCAAAACATGTATACTGGGCCTTCCCCCAAAGGAGTTAGGACACAAAAAATGTCGTGCAGTGTTCACTGTCATGTGTATGGCAGCAGTGGCAGCAGTGAAGGGCGTCATCTCTCATTGGCTGTCCCCATAGGTACCCATAATAGCAGAATGGACAGCTAGAACTGAGTCAGTAGCGTAGATGGAGTGCATTACTGCTATTCTCAGAATAAACTTAGAAAAATACCAAGACAAATGGAACAAGTGGAATGCTTATGATCTCCCCAGTGCCCTCATAGAAACAGAAGGGACAAACTGATGGGAGAAGTGAGGCAAGATTGCACGTTCCCCTAGACTGATCCAGTACCTGAAGAAGGATGGATTAAACAAAGATTTAAAGGAGTCAGGGAAAAGGGAAAAAAGGGGGAAAAAACAACAGACACTATAACTGATATGTGTTATTAACTTGGTTTATTAATTATATGGTTGGTTTAAAAAAGTAGTCATTAACGGCTTCACTTCACTGTAATCAGAAAAGTGAAACTGTTATTCTGTATCTTGTTTAAAGCAAACAGTGAAATGTACCAGTGTCTTACTTACATGAATTTAATTACAATAAACTTGGAGTTACAAAAAAAGGCCTTTAAATCCAAAACCAGTTAGGCAGAGGAGAACAGAGGTATTGTTTCTAAATAGTATGAAGGTGTTAACAAGGCTGTGAAGGGCGAGTCCCGCTTACTAAGGCGGCACACACACACACTATGCCGAAACCAGCGTTACCTGTCCGACTCGATACAACCTGTTGCGCTTCACGTCCCGATTAGACGAGCTCCTGTTCCACCACAACATCGCCCAGCCCTCCATATCGGTGCAGTACTCCTTGCCGGGTAGAACAGTGGCCGTGACACAATAACTGAAGAGCTGGAGGTCTTGAGCCGGAATGGGCGCTTTACACTGCCCGCTGTAACGGCACACTTGGGGACAAACCACCGACGCCAGGGAATGTGGTTCAGGCGAACGTTCGTTTTACAATGGAACAAAAAGCGTTTAGACAGCATGGGATGGACCGGTAGGGTCCTTCCGTAATGCTTATTCCATTGTAAGACTGTGTGTGTAAAAGCGCCTTAAGTGGAAGATAGCTGAGGGAATGCAGAAGGGGGCAAATGTTCTTTTGTTACATATGGGAGCAAAACAGGGAATAGTCAGTCTGAAGAAGAGAGAAAGGTGGGAGGAGGAAGATAAATGGAAGGCAAACATTTCTTCTTTTCATTTCAACATTTCAAACCAGTTCTTCTGTCCGGTATCAACAGTGGAAGACAACGAGCCTTTTCCTGACTCTGTCATCAAGGCTAGGGAGGAGGGTGTAAATGAGGATCTGATTTCAAAGGCAAGGGTTTTAAAGGGATTAAATGCACTGAAGGCGGTCAGATTGATGAACCCAGATAGACTGCGTCCCCATGTGCTAAAGGAGATGGGTCAGGTCCAAGCTGCACCACTGGCTGAGCTCTTAAACAGCTCAGTGGAGATGGGGTGGTACCTAGAGACTGGAGGACAGTGGATGTAGTTCCCCTGCACAAGAGCAGAAATAGGGATGAATCAGAGAACTACAGACCCGTCACTCTTACATCTACAGTGGAGAGGTTACTTGAAACCTCAATAAAGGAGAGTCTAGTAGATTTCTTGGAGGCAAATTGACTTCAGGATATCAGACAGCACAGATTCACGGGAGGGAGGCTGTGTCAGAAGAACCTGATCCACTTCTTTGATTGGGTGTCAGAGGTGGTAAACAAGGGTCAGGTGGTGGATATACTGTTACAGATACACTAGATAAATTCTGTGTTCTTAAAACGTGGTAACACTGAGTGGGGTATTCCCATCAATACTGAAACATGATACATAGGAACATAAAACTTGATGGCAGGTAAGAACTGCCTGTCCCACCTAGTTGCCCATTTCCCTACCTGTTGTATAAGCTCCAGATCCTATTTGATCTGTGACCTACCTCCTCCTTCCTACCACTAGTTTTGCCTTCTGCCTATCCCATGCATTCTTGAATTCGACAACTGTTTTTGCCCCCACAATCTCCTCCCGGAGGCTGTTCCATGCAGACAAGCATTTGTCAATGTTGGATGTACACCGCTGGTATTGCTGTTGTACCAGGTGTCACTTTTGTACATTGTTACTGTATACTGTATTTATCCAGGATAGAGAAAATGAGATGTAGTGTCTCATTTCTGGTGGTCTCCTGCTTTTACACATTGCTAGATTGTAATTACCCAGGATAGGACAGCTAAGAGGCAATACCTCATTTTCAGTGGGGTCCTGCATTTTGACCTCAATTTTCCAACAGTCTTTTATGACCTGAGTTATGATCAAGACAGGTGGAATTTTTAAAATGTCATCCAAAAGGTGATTTCTCTGTGCCACTGTGGAAACAAATTTCAGAGGGGATTTGAAAAATGACATCTGTAATGTGGGGCAGTGCTTGGAGATTGGGACTTGGGGGTGCCAGCAGCCCGCTGAGGGTTTTTCCTGGTATGTGCCAGTGGGTGACTGGTGGGGGGGGGGCCTATGTGAGATGATGGGGGTGGTTTTTGGGTGCACATGGCACAGTGGTGCAACCCTGGTGGGCGCAAAGTACACTAAGACCAGCTAATAGCTGGTCTAACTGTACTGAGCATGTATTCATAAATTTCAGTATAGGCTCATAACTTTGTTGTTCAATATGTTTACCTCAAACTTTCAACATAGCCTTCTTATGATCCCACCTCATGAACAAGGGTGGAGAATATTTTAAAATCCTGCCCTAAAGGTAATTTCATGCAGTGACCACAAAATCACCTTTCTGGATGGAGTTGCATAATTTCACTGTCGTTGTTCATGAGGTGGGGTCCCAAAAAACCATATTGAAAATTTGGGGAAAGAATATTCAAAAATGAACAATTTAGGACGACAAGTTCAGAACCCTATTGAAATACATTGAACCGCATAACTGCTTTCTTCAGGTTGCAGTCTGACGTTAAAGAGTGAAAACATGTCTCCAGTCCAGAGAGGATTATAATGTTGGATGCCTGATAGGTAAGTAAGGAGTGGGGATGTGTGGGGTGGTGGGTGCTGAGTCAGAGGATCGGGTGGGAGGACAGTAATGGTGGTGGCAATGGGCATTGATGGGCAGTTTTCTTTTTTACATGGTGTATGTTTAAAAAAATACAAGGGATGGTTTTCTTTATTTCAGGTACTAACATGGGGGATTGGGCACCCCAGTGTCAGTGTTATGTTTGGCAGCACCAGAGTGGGTTTCCTGGTGTTGCACACTGAAAATGGGCAAGGTGGCAGGTAGCAGCTGGTGCCAGGGATTGGCACCTCTGCATCAGAAAATTAATATGGAAGAGGTGGGAGGGACTGAGGGAGGTTTTCTTCATGTTTGGTGGCAGTGGGGGTGGGCTCCCCAGTGTCACACAGTGAAAATGGGTGAGTGGGTGGTTGGAACCAACACTGGGGAGTGGGAATTCCAGTGTCAGAAACATAAACAGGACAGCTATGGCATGTTTGGTGGCACTGAGGGTGGACTCCCCAGTGCTGCACAGTAGAAACGGGGGTGGGGGTAGTAGCCAGTACCGGAGATTGGGCACTCCAGTGTCAGAAAACTAAGAAGCAAGGAAGGGGTTTGAGGGATTAAGAGAGTTTTCTTTATTTCACATTAGTTTGTGGGGGGACCACAGCAGGCCGATCATGACAGATCCGCTGTGCTTGCTGGGTGGTGTTATCTAGCTCAGAGGAAAGAGCAACCATCCAGCAAGCCAGAACAGTGTCACGATCAGCCTGCCTGATGAATGGTGTGACACTGTCCTGCCCCTTGCAGACTGCCCTGCAATGGTCTACAGTGACACACATCTCAGAACCCAGTGTCATAACAATATGTTTACTTAATTGAATGCCGGGTTGGCGGGAGAATGGAGGGTGCAGAGTGGACAGCATGCAGTGGGAGAGAGCGGGAGGGTTCAATTGAATGCCAGTCTGATGGGGGAATGGAGGGTGCAGGTTGGACAGCACGCAGAGGGAAAGGGAACAGGAGGGTTCACTGGACACCCGGATGGAGAACTGAGGGGTGTGAAGCAGACAGCACGCAGAGGGAGGGAGTGCGAGGGCTCAGTTGCATGCGGGGTGCTGGGATGGGGAATGGAGGGTGGGAGCCGACAGCACTATGCAAATGAAAGAAATGAAGTGCTCTCTCATTAGAGCACTTAATTTCTTTCAAGTAGAGATGGCTTCCAGCTGTGAAACTCAGACTAGTGTCTGGTTGCATGCTCATTGCTCTGTGAGAGACAAGCCCACTGTAGAGTGCTCTGCATTGTACTCATCCCTGATACACCTCTGAAATGTCATTCTGCCACAAGATGTTTCTTGCGCATGCACAAGGAAACATAAAAATGGTCTGGAGAATCTCTAATGGGCTGGGGGGTATTTGTTTTGTACTGGTCTGTACTGCTTGGAGTGAGACGGAGTGGTGCTCATTTATCAGGACTGTTTCAGGAGAGTGGGAAGTGATCTGCATGTGAATCTGCAGTTGGCATAGAGTTAAATAAAGAAAGGTAGTTTAATATAAAGAGTAGGTTCATGGACAGCAGCTTTATTAGAGCAGGAGCTGAGGATAAAAGTGTGCACTGCCCTGTGTAAGTAATTACAGGATAGCCATGTTTGGCATGGGTATTTCAGTCCTGAACAGATGTGTAGTGACATCCCAGTAGCTGGACTTTTTCCCGGGCTGTAATGCTGGGATATCGGCACTGGGTTCTGAGGTCTTCGACCAGTTAGGTTTCTGGATTTTTTTTATACTCATTTCATAAGTGTACATAGAACCAGAAGGATGAGACCTTGTTAATGAATCATGATTTACAAATAAATTACAGTTACACAAAAATGTGAATGCTTCAATTAAGTATCACCCATAGACAGTTATACACAAACATTAAAATACTAGGATGCAGAGCAGAGGTGACCTAAGTTCGAGATTGGTGGGGAGAGAGCTGAGAGCGGATTGAGCAGCTGCCAGTCAGCTGATCAGTTTTGCTCTTGGCTGCCACCAGATGGAGGCCTGGTGGAAGCACCAATACATGAGCGACAGATGGAAGTTGGGGGGTGGGGGTGACAGCTCAGGATGCGTGCGTGCCTCCGTGCCCATACGTTGTCCCTACCACCTCCTTTAGAGGACAAAATGGAAAGTGGTTGGCACAGTCTGTATGAAATCCCGTTCACTGGCCCTCTGCCCACTCTGCCACCTGACTGAGAACCCCCAGTACTGGATGTGTGTCTCTGCGTGGGGGAAGGATGCCCCCACAGCTGGCACTGCCATGGTGGGCAATCTTTGGCGGTCTCAGGATGGCCTAGTCGAGGTTGAGGCAGAATTCCAGGTGGAAGGGGTGGGGACAGAACTGATGAGCCTGCCTTAGTGGACCCAAGGGTGGAAAAGCTAAGTGGAACAAAAATACTAGGATGAAGGCATAAAGACTTAAATGTAATCATTCAGGTTAAGGAAACTGTGGGGCCAGTCCACACAGGTTGATACCATCTAATCTCCAAACACAGTTTTGAGAAGAAACAGGAATTTCCAGGCTAGTTTTGGAGACATTCCACCATGAAAGTTATTTTGTGCAACTTGAACTATGGCAAATAAATAATCTGACTTTTTGGTTTGCAAAATGATTGCAAAAGATGTCTGAAATGTTTGTTTTTTTTACAAAAGGTAATGAATTTGTAACCTAGAAACTGTTTTGTAGTGTAAACAAGTTTACACACTTCAGAGACCTTAATGGGCACAAACTGCATTCGAAATGTAAGGAATCTAGTTAAAAATAGGGTTAAGATATTAATGGACAGTAATTGCAGTTTTCTTTACATACAGTATTCCATTAGGGTTTTATACTGTATTTTTAGTAATTGTATAGAAGCCGTGAAGCTTATAGTGTAAGCATACAGAGACATGCACAGGTACATTTGTGAATGTTAATATCCTAGTTATTTCAAATTCCATCATCTTGGAAGTGGCAGGAGCACTATCTGCTTATTATCGGCTAGCTGTATGCCGTATTTCAAGTTCCCACTTTGATTTTTCCCCATAATGGTGTGGGCAGGCTAATACAGAAACATAGACTTTGACGGCAGATAAGCACCTGCCTGGCCTTCCCAATCTGCCCATTTCCCAACATACTGGATAGGCTGCAGAACATAGTTAAACAATAGCCTACTTCCTTCTACCAAATTCCAAAAATATATACACTCCAAATAAACGAATGTCCATTCACTGGCTCAGGAAATTCTTTCAATTTTATTGACTTTAGTAAGTCTAATGCCTACCAGGGAAAAGAAAGCTCACTGGCCACTCTAGCCCTGGCACTTTGGATCTCAACTGACCCTTCATCAGGGAGCATGCTTCCTCCTACCTCCCACTAGAATTGTCTTATGTCTGTCCCACGCATTCTTAAATTCCCCCACTGCTTTTGACCCCACGACCTTTTCAAGAAGGCCGTTCCATGTGTCCACCATCCTCAATGTGTTCCGGGACTGGGAACTGAACCCAGGTCCACTGATTCTCCACCACCCTCCACTGCCTGTGACCCTATCCTCTGAGCCACGGCAGTTGCACAAACATGATACCACAACCCACATTACACACACTCGCATTACACGCCGGCACCTAGACTTGAACCCACAACACCACAACACTCAATACTATTAGCCCCCTTTCTGCCCATTCAGCTGTCAACCTCCACCCCAGGACTTAACACACCTGAAGCTCCATTGCCTCGTGAGATGTCCTATTCCTGGTAAATTACTGCCCTGGTCTGTATTGAACCTTTGGTTCCTATGTCACTCAAATTGTTGACAACACTGTTTATCCTAATACTGCACATTTTGTGAATTGCTGTGATAGTTATCTGACTTGTAAGCTTGTAACTCTGAAACCTTTTCTTGAAACTGCTCACTGGACATCAGTGCAGATGCGCCATGGCTCGAGTGACTGTATCCTAAATATACACGGTTTACTAATACTACCTACAGCGTCTGCCTGGCCCTTCCCAGAAGTTAACACTTTGAGATGGCTATTGAGAAGGAGATTGAAAAACATCAGTGGGGTATACTTAGCCATTTAAAGTAAATCATTAGCTCCAGCAAAGATTTGGCAAAAGGGAGTCATAATGACATACACTGAATTTGTAAATATTTATATTAACATTTATTCTGTCATGATTGACTTTGTAAATGAGTCTTTGACTCAAAGGTCTTTCTGAATATCTCAATTAAAAAGTAAATAAATAACTGTCCCTATTTCTTTTTTATCTTTGTGAAGGTCTATGAATTTGCCAGTTCTGGTGGGAGATTTAAAACTGGTGATTAATGAACCAAGTCGTTTACCACTGTTTGATGCCATTCGACCTCTAATACCCCTAAAACACCAGGTGGAATATGATCAGCTGACGTCAAAACGATCTAGGTAAGCATGCTACAGAACAACTTTATATGATGTAGACACTTACTGTAAAAACCCATATGGTTAGGACAGAAAAAGGCTATGTTCATCAAGTCTGACTTGATCCTACCCAGAATTGCTCAATCCTTCTTTATAGTGGACAAATAAAAGAAATGAAAAACAGATAACTATTTGCAAAGTGTTTTTCCGAAGTGCAGTATTTAAGATAGAGAAGTACAATACAATATTTTCTTGCTTTCATCAATAACACTGTAAAATTACTATTTGTTTTATATGCACTGTTTAATTTTACTTTTACTTTTATTTAATGTTGGTACATTTTATGCTGACAAGAGGTGTGCAAATACAGAAATGTCTATTTGATGAGTATAATCTGAATATTTCAGAGAGTATTTGGGTATTCAGCTGTACCTAGAATTCAAGCATTCATGTATTTGCACCAACTTTTTTACATTTATAATTGGCTGTGGAGACCAAACAACCCCCTAAGCAGCAATAATTGCACCATTGCAGTACCAAGGACTCATGTCTAAGTGGCATCCCCCTCCGCGTTCCATGCCAAGTTCCCCCTGGTGTTTTCAGTGCCTCCCATTTCTAATCACCCCACCCCTGTCCCAGGATGATGACTGGTACAGCTCTCTTCTCACCTTCTCAGCTGACTGTTAACTGAAAATACTGCAAAAGAATATATAGAGATGGGGCCGGTGCAGCAGCAAGGCGTCTGCTTGTGGTGCCGACATCCCAAGTTCGGTGACGGACTCAGGAGTTGGAGGGTCGGACGGGGGAGAAGGATTGAGCATCCCAGAGACTGCTCTCCATCTCTGGGGAGGGGAAAGAGTATCCGGCACCATCGCGGACCACTGGTGGAAGTTGGAGGTACTGCATGTAGCTAGCACAACACGCTGGGGAGCTGGGGACGCTGGATGTCATTGCACGTCTCTGCTCCCAGGGATCCATAGTGCCAAAATGCCAGGCCCATTGTTCATGGCTCCCATTTCTGCAGTTGCTCCTGTAGTGAACAGAGTCTGCCAGGGGGGTCCTGCTCCCATGGCCCTGCCCTGGGGGACAAGCCATGGTCATGAGATGGTGTTTCTTGGGGAAGGGATGCCCACCTGGGGCAAGCCTGGGCAGGAGGGGGTGGCAAGCAGAACAAGGGGGCAGGAACCTCCAGTCTGGGGGAGGGAGCCCTGGCAAAAAAAAAAGAATATATAGAGACTATATACCCGAGTATATTGATATAGCAATTTGGGAACTGTCTCACTGAAAAACATGCATCCCAGTTCTATAGTAATATATATCGATATAGCAGTTGTGTGATTTTAAGTGAGGCGTCTCGCAGACAGCTATATCAGTATACTCTAGTATAGCAGTTTGCAACATATTTAGTTAAATGGTTGATGTCTGAGGAAGTCAGTAGACGGCTGTGCCAGTAGCCATTGCTGGGAGGGGGTTGGGGGAATTGGTTAAGGGGGTGCCACTCAGATACTGGGGAGAATTTTTCACAGGTCAGAATAAAGGAGGGGCCTGCCACTTAGATGCCATTGAGAAACTGGCAGACGACTGGGTAAGGGAAAAGGGTGCCACTGTAGACACCACGGAGAATTTTTCACAGGATGGTATGATGGAGTAGGCTGACACTTAATCCCCAGGTGGAATTAGGTTAGGGAAGGGGTGAGGCAGAGTGGTGTGCTTAGACACCAGGGAGTACTTGCAGTGAGAATAGAGAGGTTGGTACTAATTAGATACCAGGGAGTACTTGGCATGGACTGGAATGAGGGATGGGAGTGCTACATAAATACTAGAGAGTACTTGCTTTCACCCAGTCCTACTAAATACATCTGCCAAGTATCTCCAGATACAGCTGGTATTCAGAATTCAGCCATGTACAGGTGGTATGTGGTGTATTTGACAGATGTTTAAGATTCAGTGCACACCCCTAATGCTAACACATATGTGTGTATATTTTATGGCTTCTTGTTCTCCACTCATTATGAGTGACAGTGACCTACAGATAGCTTTGTAAAATAAATACATAATACAACCTTTGTAGAATTTCTAATTAAACAGATTGCTACATGACAAATTCAACCTTTTGCAGTACTGTGTAACAAGTATGATCGTCGTTTTTTCACATCTTTATCCTCCACCTGTTACCCTCTGACATCCAGCTTTTTCAGGCCTTGCCAATGAGGCCCGGGCTGCCCACCCAACATATGACTTGCTTCTGGAATCCTCCACCTGACTCTCTTTTCCATGTTGCCCTCCCCCCATATGCCAGCACAGTGTAGCAGGGGCATGGGGTCCTCTGGCCATTAAGGAAAAGCAAAGATCTTCTTCAAGGATATGTCTTTCATCAGCCCATACCTGTGGAACATAGCTGCTAGGTACTAGGACCACACAGAAACTTTTTGCAACCAGTCTGCTAGGGGCTGCCCACGAGGATGTCGTACGTTGGCACTCCCATAGAAACATGGGTGGCCCCTTCCCTCCTCAGTTCTTTTCGCGCCGTTGACGATACTTACTGGACCCTTCACAGAGATGCCACTGCAATAGTCTACTGCTACTCAGTGTTCACATGTATTTCTCTCTCTCGTTCACTATCACTTTTCAAAAGTGATAGCTGTCTTCATATATGCCATCTAAAGAACCCACTAAGCTCTTTAGATACTGCAAATTCAGTGAAAATATTAACTTGGGTGACTCACATGATGTCTGTGTGTGCTGCCTCGGTGTGGCCCATAATGTGAAGGTCTGTGAGATTTGCCTCAAGTTTGACACTGCTACCCAGTGATGCAGAAAGAGTGCCTTGGAGGCTGACCTTTTGAAACAGCAGGTAGCCAGGATGGGGAAAAAGCTCCAGGAAAAGAGCTCTGCCACTTCGCCGGCTCGTTCCTCAGGCTCCCATTCATTGAAGTCCTGGGAGAAAACCTCCAGGTAGCATAAGCACAAGCACCTAGAGAGGGAGAGGAGCAAAGAGAAAACCTCCCCGGTATGCTCTAGTTCACCCCTTCATACTAGTGCAACCATTTCTGTGCTGTCAACCACCCCAGTGGTGGTGCCACCGGCCGCCCAGACCGTTGACTCCTCCAGGTCAGGACAGGCTGTGAGTACCACCAGACATATTAAGGCTGGTAAAGTGCCCTCAATGTCATGGATGGGGCCTCCCCTGACCCCTGTCAACAAACACAGAGCCTGCCTGCATTTCAAACAAGCGCCGGCATGCAAGCGGTGCTTTCATCCTTCACGGATATGTTGCAGCACCTGCTGCTTCCTTCCCCTGCCACAGGATCAGCATTGACAGGGCATCTCCAGTAAGTCCCAACACCAGCACTGTCAGGTCAACATGCCAGCTGCCTTCCAAGGTGTCGATGACCTTTTCTGTTCCCTCCTTGAGGCCTACAGAAACCATCGACGAGGATCAGGAATATAACTCTGACCTCATTATGTAAGAGGAAGAGGAGGAGGAAGAATATGTGGTGAGCTCTTATGAGAGTTCCAGCTCCACCATCTCCACAAGGAGTGAGGACTCCATAGTGTACACTCTGATGTCCCCCTCTGAAGACCCCTCATTCATCTCCATGATGCAGCAACTCCAGTCTGCCATGGAGTTTGAATCTGAGGAGAAGGACATCACCAGAAGAAATTTGGTAGAGTTCCTAGAACTGCCTGACTCCTCACCTATTAATATTCCTCCTCTGTTGCCTGCCTTAGTGGATGCCTGCCACCTTGGCTGCCTGGCATAGACCAAATATGATACCTATCATTCCTAGGAAGGCAGATAAAATGTACCAGGCCCCCTCAGGTAAGCCCTTTTTTGCAGGCCAACCTTCGGCTGACTCCATTGTAATAAAGTGCCTAAACATCTCGGTTCTCTCCCTCCTGACAATGAGTCTAGCAGACTGGATGTTCTGGGGAAGAGGACCTTTGATTCTGTTACCTTGGGCATGAGGATTGCAAATTATCAGGCCCATATGGTAAAATACCAGAATATTCTCTGGAGGAAGGCCAAGACAGTGGCCCATGTCCTACCAGAAGGTTCTTCTAAGCAGGAGCTGGTAAAGGCCCTACAGGCAGGGGCAGATGTAGGTAAGCATCTGTTATGATTTATATACGACATTTCTGATGTTTCTGTTAGAGCAGCAGCTTCTGGTATCTGCCAGAGAAGACATTCTTGGTTGAGGTTGGCTGGATTTGCCAATGATGTGTGGCAATCCATCCTAAATGCCCCATTTAGAGGATACAAGCTGTTTGAACAGACATTCAGGATATCCTCTCAACCCTACAGGCCTCAAGCAGGACTTTAAAATTAGTACATTCCCTCTACCACAGTTCACACACAACCAGGACATAGGCAGAGGGTGCCCTTTTGTCCGGCCAGCAACAGACACTGTTCATCAGCCAGACAACAAAGTAAAAGCAGAGGAGGATCAGTTTTGCCTGCCCCAGGACCCACATCAGGTGCTCACTCAAAAGCCCATAGAGGTGAGGGTGTGGCTGCAACCACAGGATCTGCATGAATCATTCCTTGACCCCACCAACCAGTGGCTTCAGAAGTGGTAGTAGGGGGTTGCCTTTTCTTCCACCTGGACCAGTGGAGGAAGGTTATATCAGATGCTTGGGTCCTACAGATAATAGAACAGGGCCATGCTCTAGAGCTTCTGGAGTTAACCTCTAGACTATCCACAGCCCCTTCTTCCTATTCTCCAGAACACATATCGGTGCTATTAGAGGAAGTACATACCCTGAGATCCAGAAAAGGGCCATAGAACTAATTCCTTGGGAACAAAGGAACAGGGGGTTCTATTCTCGCTAATTCATAGTCCCAAAATATACAGGGGATCTGAGACCCATCCTGGACTTAAGAGATCTGAATGTCTTTATTCAGTACAAGAAGTTCAGAATTGTCACCCTGCAAGGTCTGTTACCACTACTGCAAGTAGGAGATGGGATCTGTTCCCTGGACATGCAGGATGATTACCTGCATATCAAGACCTGTTTCCTTCATAGAGACATAGAAGTTGATGGCAGATAAGGACCGCCAAGCCCATCCAGTCTGCCCATTAGTTTTTATCTACCTGTTGAATGAGCCATAAGGCAATACTCTGTCATTGGCCTATTTATACCCCCTCATCTGTATTCCTTCCTTGTGCCTATACCTATCCCATGCGTGTTCATAGGAAGTACCTCAAGTTCCTTTTCCAAGGGGAACATTATCAGTTCAGGGTACTGCCCTTTGGCATATCATCTGCACTACGGGTCTTTACTAAATGCTTGGCATTAGTGGCAGCAGCCCCCGGGAGAGAAAAGGACTATATGTCTTCCCCTACCTGGATGATTGGCTGCACAAAGCCCACTCCAAGGAGCAGCTTTACCAGACTCTAGCACACACCAGCCAGCTGTTTGATACCCTAGGGATAAAGCTCAATGTGCTGGAATTGCTCCTGACTCCCTGTCAGTGCCTACAGTACATAGGGGCAGTCTTAGACACAGCCCAAGGCTTGTCCTTTTTGCCCCAGAACATAGCTAAACACCTGATTGCACAGGCCCAGATGGTATAGAACAACCAGTGTGTCACAGCCAGGACATTCCTGAGACTCTTAGGCCTGATGGCAGCAGCAATTGTTACGGTACCACTGGCCAGATTGCATATGAGGATTCCCCAATGGACCTTAAGGGTTCAATGGGATCAATGCACAGATGACTTAGAACAGAAAGTTCTGGGGGCTGGCCTGCCAGCGCAGAGGCAGGGTGTCCATCTATGATGCCGACAACCCGAGTTTGGAAACAGACTCGGGACATCGGAAGGCCTGCTGAGGGGGTAGAAGGATTGAGCATCCTAAAGACTGCTCTCCTCCTTCTTGGGGGGGAGGGGGTAGAGTGTCCAGCATACAAAGGACCCCTGGCGGAGGCCACTAGGATCCATTGTGCTGACGCCGTTACCTGAGGGGGGCGCGGTGGACGCGGGTCATCATTGTACATCCTCGCCCACAGGTACTGTCACATTCACTAAAATCCTGGCCCCCCAAGCATGATGCCCAGTTCTGTCACCACCCCCGCTACCTACAGTGTCAGCAGGGGGTTCCCCGCTCCCCCGGTCCCACTCTGGGCGGTAAACCAGGGCACATTACCATGGACCTTGGGGTGGTTCCACCCAGAGGGGTAAGCCTGGGCATGGGGGGGTGACATGGGCACGGGATGAGCTCCCTTCAGGGAGAATGGGGGGACCCCGACTACAAAAATGAAAAGACAAACAAACAAAAAAAAACCAGAAGGTTCTAATAACTCTCCTGTTCAGAAGGTACTGCTGTAGTGGATGGAACCCAGCCATTTGTTGAAAGGGATTCCCTTTTTGATCCCTTCCCCTCATCAGATTCTCACCACAGTCGCCGTGGGGATGGGCTGGGGAGCACATTTGAGGCCCCATCAAACACAGGGAATATGGACCAGAGTGGAGAGTACCCTCCACAAAAATGTCCTGGAAATGAGGGCTGTTCTGTTTGACATGCAAGCCTTCCAGACCCATCTCTCTCCCCAGGACCACTGCTAGTACAAACAGACAGCATCAGTGTGATGCAGTATATCAGCAAGTAGGAGGGGAACTCACTCCTACCCTGTACTCAGGGAAGCGATGAAGGTTTGATTTTCAGCTCTAGAACATGATCTAGAACTGTCAGCAGTTCATGTTCCAGGTGTCAAAAACATCTTGGCAGATAGGCTGAGCAGGTCACAGTCCAGAATGTACAAGTGGGATGCTAATAACTCCCCCAACAAGGCTCCAATAGGAGCTACTATAGTAGCAGTACAGCACAACCCTGCATCCCTCCCTGGGAGGAGAACATCCAGAGCAGAGAGCATCCAGAGAAGGCTTCGTACTTCTCCCTGTTGACCTCAGCTGCTGACATCCTTGTCTCAGCTCGTTGTTTGGTGCTGCTGAGTCAGCAGCAGAATGATGGTTCATCTTTGAGGAGTTCTCCCTCCATTGAGCCATATCAGGGAATTGTAAGATGTCGGTGTGAGGACCAACCAGAACATTTTGCTAGCTGCTGCCACGCATGTCGGTGTGCATCGTCACTGCCTATATAACGTGGACGACCCCATCATACCTCAGTTCTTTCTCCCATTGTCAACTGCTCATTGGTTCCCCGAGGCTGAAGAATTCCATCAAAATTTCAGGATTTCCGAGTATCATTAATGTTATTGCTTCTTTCTCTTTTTTATTTTAAATATAACAATTGTTTATGCCGCTGACAAAAGACAAGGAACTGTTGCTCCACTACTGTTGTTGCAGTAAAGTTAAGATATATAAGAACAATGCTCATGACATTTGCATCCACTGCTTAGGTTTCTCACATGATCTGAAGGCCTGCAGCATTTGCCAGGGATTTAACCAGGCTACATGGAGACATCGCGGGAAAGTCTTCTAAATGTATTTAAAGCTTAAGGCAATGAAGGACAGACAGCATGCATCGCAGGCATCTTTACCACTGTTACCTGCTTCTCCTCCCTGCTGCATGCTGTTGACCCAAAGCTTTCCACAGTTGATGGCACTGCCTGTTGATTCATCAGAGAAAAAAGAGAAAGCTGTTAAGTCAATGGAAAAAACACTGCCATGTTGATAAAGACGAACAGTGGCATAATGACAAAGATACCTCTGTTGCTTGGTCTAGCTATTCTCAAACTAGATAAGAGTGCTGAGGAAGACAGATCCCAAGCTAAGTTCTTGGGTTCTGTTGCTCCCGCCTGACTGTCACTCACATACTAAGGTCGGAGTCTGGCACTGGCTCTAATTCCTTCTGGGGGATTCATAGCCGATTCCACAGTCAGGTACTGTACCATCACTAAATCAGTCATCAGTGACCCATTCAGCATACGTTGAGGTGAAGATGCTATTTAAGACATTGTCAGGCTGTGTCTGAACTGTTTCAAAATCTTCTGCCCCTGGTCCGCCATTGATGCTAATCCAATTGCTGCTGCTGACGGCTACATCGACAATGCCAGCACTCCCTCTGCAGGTTACTATACCTAGCAAGGAGCTTCCTGTGTCAATGCCTGGTGTTTTGATGGTTCCTCCAATGTGGCTTCCTCCTGCTGTTGACCTGCTGCAATATAATCCAGACGTGATGGAGGAGAAATTTGAGGAAGAGGAAGATGTTATGACTCCCCCTGATGTGGTGGGCTCCAGTTCCACTTTTGTAGGGAGGACTGTGTGCATTACACACCTTGGTCCCCTCCTGAGGATGCCTCTTTTCAGGATTTCTTACAGCAGACACAGTCTATGCTGGGCCTTACTGCTGAGGAGAAAGATTCCTCTAAGAATACCCTCTGTGAATTCTTAAAGGTTTCAGCCTTCCTGCAGTTATTGTTCCTCCTATTACTTCAGCTTTGGAGGATACCACTGTGACTACTTGACACAGGCCCAGTGCTTTGCCTTCCATGTCTCATAAGGCAGGTAGTGATGTCCTGCCCCTTCTGATAAGCTCTGCACATGACAGATCTAAAGCTGTAAACACATGAGCTCTTTTTCTGCTGACAAGGAATCAAGGAAGTTGGATGTATGGCAAGAGAACATATACATCAGCATCCTTTGGTCAGAGGATTACTAACTACCAGGTTAACATAATAAATATCATAATAGCCTGTGGGTGTCTATGGCTGCCATGTCCGACAAGCTGCCTGATGGACCTGATAAAACTAAAGTCCAGCAGACTGTTGCTCATGGCCTGGATTCTGGAAAGCATCTCTTAAGTTTAACTTATGTCTCTGATGCTGCTGTTCACGCGGCTGCTTCTGGCATTTGCCTCTGCTGCCATTCTGGGCTTCATGTGGCTGACTTTGCCACTGATGTCCAGCAATTGGTCCTTAATGCTCCCTTTAGAGGTAAACAGCATTTTGATTCCTTTTGATTTCGATGTTGAGTCTGCTTTGAGGGATCTCCAGACTAGAGTTGCTCAGATAGTTCATTTGTGGATCCTACCACTGTCTGTCAGATAGTGCTAGTATCCTACCTAGAATCCTACCAGAAATCCTACCAAAGACAGATGTAGGATCCAGGGTCAGATAGCGATGGATTCTAGTTAGGATCCAAGGATTCTAGGTCAAATAGTTAGGATCTGGGGTCAGATAGTGACAGATCCTAGTTAGGATCTAGGGATCCTAGGTCAGCTAGTTAGGATCTGGGATCAGATAGCGATGGATTCTAGGTCAGATAGGTATGATCCGAGCTGGATCTGTTGCTATGATCCACAACGTTTGTTGCTAGGATCCACAGGATCCACAATGTTTAGGATCCATGCACTGGATCCTAGAGGGTAGGATCCATGGTCAGATAGCACTGCTATCCTATCACAGCAAATATCTGACCAAATGGGGGGTATCTGTTGGTATCCTAATTTCTAGGATACTATATGAGCAACACTACTTCAGACATCTGTAATGACCTTAAGGTCCTGTCATATCCTTAATCCTAAGAGTTAGGGTTGGGATCGGGATTTCTTTCCAAGGCTATATTCCTGCACTGGTAGATGCTTTTCCAGGGGACCTGTTCATGGCTCCCAGCAGACCCAAGTGTCCCCTCAAACCCCCATTGCCTCCTGATGCCCATGCCAGGGTAACCAAAGGTGTGGATCTTGGTAGTGCGTCTGTTACCCCCAGAGCCTACTGTCTCCCTGCAACATCCCTCTACCCCTGCAGATCAGGGTGACCTTGTGGGAGGCAACATCTCCCTTTTCCTTCCTAAGTGGAGTAGAGGTAGTTCAGCAAACACATGCTCTAGACCTCCTCTCTGTCCCTCTTGTACATCCTCCCTTGTCAAACCATTACCCTCTGGGACATCTTGCCTCCAGCCGGAGGAAGTTTAATCTCTCCTCTGCAAGAGAGCCATAGAGCCATCCCAATTCCAGAAATGAATCAGGGCTACTATTTTAGGTACTTTCCTGTACAGAAATGGACAGGATATTTATGTTCCCACTCTGGACCTTCACAGCTTCAACCTGTTTCTAGAATACAAAAGGTTCTATATGGTTTCTGTATAGTTCCAGCTCCTCCTGCTGCTGCAGGGGGATTGGCTATTGCCCTAACAATGAAGGATGTTTGCCTCCCTATTAAAATCAGTAACTCCCACAGACAGCACCTGTGGTTTATGCTCAAAGGCTTCCACTGTCAGTTTTGTGTATTGCCCGTTGGCTTGTGCTGTGCATGGTAATCTTTACCAAATGATTTGTAGTGGTTGCAGCTGCCCTTAGAAGGGAGGGCTTTTATGTTTTTATGTACCACGATGATTAGCTTCTGAAGGTTCCGTGGAAGGAGACAATTTGTACACTGTTCCACACCAGAGAGCTCTTTGAGCAATTAGGCATTCTTGTGAACAAGCCAAAATCAGTTTTCACTCTGTGTCAGCATCTCCAGTACATTACAGCTGGTCTGAATAGAGTACTGGGTCAGGTTTTTCTTCCCTCAGACCATACTATGGTGTTGGTTGCCCAAGCTTAGCTGGTCTCTTCCAATGACTGTGTCTCAGCCAGAAGTCTCTTATGACTAATAGGAATCATGGCTACTGCTATTCTCACTGCCTTACTGGCACATCTATATATGAGATTCCACAATTGTTCCTCCATGCATAGTGGGCTGAGCATTCGGATGAACTGGAGTGTCTTGTACAGGTGACTCATCGGCTTTGTCACTCCCTGCTCTGATGGTTGCACAACTCCAACCTGGAGATGATATCCCCCTTTCTCTGTCCACCTCCTCTTCTAGTGATGATGATGGATGCCTCAGGTTTGGGGGAAGGGGTGCCCATCTGGGCCCCTTTCTGACTCAGTGATCCCCATTGCACAGCAGCACTCTGGAGGTGAGGGCTTTTCTGCTTAGCCTACAGGTCTTGCAATCCTCCTTTGGGATCACCAGCTGTTGATCCATACAGACAACATTTTGCTAATATACTACATCAACTACCAAGGTGTAGTCTACTTGTATCCTCTCTACAGAGAGGTGATGAGAGTTTGGCACTGGGCCATGGAACACAGCATGTTCCTGTCAGCTGTCTTTTATTTGGTACATTCAGTGGTCCAGCAAATTGTTTGTTGATCCCACGCACTGTGCCACAAATGGGAGTTGTTGGATTCTGTCGTGGGCAACCTTTCTATAAAGTAGGGGTTGCCTGGAACCTGACCTCTTTGCATCTCCATACAGAAACTGCTGCTTTTCTGCTTGCTCACTTCAGGGCCCGGAGCTTTTTTTATTATGTCTTTCTCTTGGAAAGGGAGGGTTATGGATGTATTTACTCCATTCTCTCTGATACAGAGGGTTCTGGTCAACTTATGGGCCGAGTTGGCCTCCCGATTCTGATGGCTCAGTACTAGCCCAGACAAATCTTGTTATCCTCTGCTTCAGCAATTGGTAGTAGAGCCCCCTGTCTTACTCCCTCTGTGGGTGAGACATCTGTCACAGGAGCAAGGCTCACTGGTGCATCTGGGTGTTCAATGCCTGCATCTTCATGCCTGGCTCCTGAGGACATAGAGTTCTCCTGCTCTGGGGTTTCCCCATGGTTGCAGCTGCTCTTCTGTCAGTTTGTAAGCTGTCTACTAGGTACACCTACTTGCAAAACTGGAAATGTTTTTTCAATTTGGTGTTGTGCCCATCAGCTGGACTCCTTTACATGTCCAGTCAAGTTACGGACTACCTTCTGTCCCTTACGGACACAGGCCTTGGATATTCCTTAATAAGGGCTCACTTGGCTGCAGTGTCAGCTTTTCATGCCCTCACCAATGGTAACACAGTGGCCCAGCTTGAGGCTTCTTCCAGATTCCTCAGAGGTATTCTGCTTCAGCACCCCCCATCCATGATCCTATGCTAGTGTGGGAGTTAACTGGTTCTGAAGACCCTTACCGCGCCTCCCTTCAGCCTTCTACTATGATGTCTGCTAGACTTATTTCTGAATTGCAAGCTCTGTTTGCAGAGCTTGTTTATCGTGTTTTCGACAAAGATTTGAGTTATATGGCGTGCCTTCTGGCTCTCCGATATAACTTCCTTGCTCAGTCTCATGTACACAGCTTTCACCATGACCATTGGAGACTAGCAGTCTCTCCATATCATCCACTAATCGGACCAGGTCATGATAAAGTCTGTTTGGAGTGGCAATGCAGAGGGTAGGCATAGTGGCCCCTGTATTGTGATCTAGACCCCCTGCCACCACTATTCTGTCTGACACCTGACTGACCAAGACTATTTGATCTCGGTCTATGAAGGTAGTGTGTTCATTAAAGTCTGATGTTTCCTTATAGGCACGTTTACTTGTCAGTGGACAATGAATCCTTCCTAGTTCCTCAAATATTCTTATATTTACTTTAAAACCATCTGTTTGTCTGTGTCTGGGACAGTCATATATTTTACACCAGTGTCTTTTACCAGAATCAATGATACACCAACCCAAATATTTATGTAGTAATTCTGGGCATGCAAAATCTGTGCAGTTGACCATATGAATATAACCTGGAACTGTTATTGTAAGGGTACCAGCATGTCCAATAAAGCAGAAATCTAAATCTGACTCATTTCTTAGTTTACTATTTATTAAGTCAAGTGCCCTTAGTTTCACAATGTTAAATTGAGAAGCACAAGTGAAGTCAGGATTCATGGTTAAAATGTTTTTACTTTTGATATTAATGTTCAAGGTTTACATGGCAGTTCTGGCACTAACATAACTAGACAGTTGCAATTTAAAATAACAGTAACAATTTTTCTAAACAGCAGTGCAAAGCAGAAAATAATTTCTTCATTGCAAGTCAAAAGTCATTGCAATAAAAGAAATAAAAACTAAATGCAGGCATAATGTCATTCTCAGGTTCTATGCCTGAGGTGAAGGTAACAGACTCACCCACCAGTACCAGCTGATGTCCAGCTGAGATCCTGAGAGTTGAGGTGACTCTTGGTTCTCCCTCCAAAGGCGCTTTTACACATAGGTTTCTGTAACGGAATGACTGTTACAGAAACAGTATTCCGTTACCTCCCTCGTGTGTAAAGTGCATCTGTTCCAGTCCCTTGGTGAACATTCATCAGAACCGCAATCTCTGCTTTTTGTGGTTTGCCCCGATGTGTTCCGTTTCGTCTGGCTGTGTAAAACAGCCATTCCAGTAGCAGTGCAGAAACAGACATAGAGTTGCAAACTCTGTGGGGGAACTGAAAGAAATGGAGGCGGGGGCTGCTGTAATACTTGCAGAGTATAAAGGGAACCAAGAACGGAACAGAGATCAGCAGTGCCACACAGGTAATGCTCATTCCGTTTTTAAAACCTGTGTGCAAAAGCGCCTCAAGACTCCTTACCTTGATTTGAATTCTTGGGATTTATATACTGTGGTAAGGCAGAGAAATAGAAGGGCCAGATATTTTGATAGCTTTTGGTCTTAGCTGTTTTTACAGACCAGGTGACCACTAATTGATGATCAGAAGTTGAAGGCTATCAGTAACCCAAGGACATCTGACTGATATAGAAAATTATTTGGGCTGTAACCGTGGCCTGACATCATGTTATTTGTGTCAGAGATACCTGGAGAACTTTCCCAGATATTTAAAAATAAAACTGTGCTCTCAAGCAGGGCACACAGCTTGAGAAAGATCACTCTTTAGACAGAGGTGTGAACAGCTGGCCCCAATTGTGGTCAGTTGTTTACTCCAGCAGGACAAGGTTGACTGCTCATGTGGTCAGTAATTCATCCAATAGAACAGGTGTTGACCGCTTGTGATTGCTCATGAGGTCAGGTATTCACCCAGTAGGACAGGATTGACCACTTACTGACCTCTTATGGCTGGACTGGGCAGACAAACATATACTGCCTGTGGTTACCAGTGGAAAGTATCCAACAGATGTCAGAAGTTGGGTATGTCACTCTCAGTACTTATGAGGACACAGTAAGTCTGAGAGATTAAAAGTCTACCCTCAGCATTTAACTCTGTTTAAAGTCACAGCAAAATAAAAATAAAAACAAGTACTTACATTTTAAACTGGCAGAATTAACCCTACAGATGATAAATTGTTAATCAATTAATACAGAATTGAGCACACAGAAATTTATCACTAATTATTAATTGGAAAATAAAAAACAGATGCCCAGACATTACTGACTCGGCTATAGTCTTAAAGTCTGCTGGGTGGAATGTTTGCAGCAATCCATCTGGTCACTATGCTCTCTTGTTCTGGAGTCATTTCTTCTCTGATTGGGTGCAACGAGGCAGGTAGACCCTACCTCAGTCACCTAGGCTTTGCCACTGGGCCTGTTTTCTGGTGCTCCAGCTACCTGTTGGCCCGCTCACAATGTGTGAAAATTAACGGGAAACTTTCCAGCACCTGCCCTATCCACTCCGGAGTCCCTCAGGGCTCCATTCTTGGGCCCTTGCTCTTTTCTCTTTTTCTCAACTCCTTGCCCAGTGTCTGTACTGGTAAAATCCTTCTTTATGCGGACGATGCTGTACTCTTTGCCTCCGACCGTAATCCCATCTCACTTCAGGATTCTCTGCAGGAATCCTACAATGACACAGAAGCCTGGTTTGCTGAGCACAGGCTCGTAATTAATCCAAAGAAAACCAAAACCATGCTCTTTGCCCACCTCCAAAATAAATCCAGTAACTATCCTCTCGCAGTCCATTCCACCTCTAAACTCCCTATTGAGCTAGTTCACTCTTATAAATACCTAGGTATAACCTTTGACCCTGCCCTCTCTTTTCATGCCCACATCTCTTCCCTTGCCTCAGCCTCTAACACTCGGCTGGGTATCCTCTCATCTCATAAAACTGCCTCCCACAGATGCCCTCCGACTTGCAGTTACATCCTCTGTTCTATCTCTGGTAGATTATGGCCTACCTGTGTATGGTGCAGCAGACCAGACTGCCCTGCACAAGATCAGCCCTTACCCTAAACAAGGCCTGCAGGCTCATAACTGGGGCTCCTAGTCTAACCCACACGTGTCGTCTTTACACCATGGCTAATATACTCAACCTAGATGGCGCCTCAAATACCAAACCTGCCTCTAACAAAAAATCACTCCTTGGGCTATCCCACGGGTCTGTCAACCACTATCCACCGTGCAAACCCTACAGTGCATACCGCATATCCCGCAAAACTGCACTGGTTATACCGAGAGCGAACCTCCATGAAGGGCAAAGGGCTTACCCCTACAGAGCCCCTGTTGGTATAACCGCCTCCCACCGGAGTCACTGATGCCACCTCATTATCTTATTTTAAAACTAGGCTTAGAAGTCACCTGCTCTCTATACGCAACTGTACCTGCCTCTAAGCCTCCTCCTATCCCTAACAGAAGGCTCACTGAGCTGCTCTTGACCTTCTGTCCAGCTCTACCTTTCCTTGCTACTATCTTTCCCTCTCTCCTCTTCTGTTGTCTTCCACCAGCCTTACCTTTATCCTGCCCACTGAATCAATCTCCATGTAACTACTATATATTGTCTACTTTGTAAAGCGCACATGTAAACCTGTTGTATACTGTTATTTGACAAATGCCTGTATTTTTTGGCTGATTCCTAAATGTACTATGTTTTTTGTCTGCCTTGATGTTTGTTTCTTGCACTGTTTTGTCCTCACTGTGACGAGGTACCTTTGTAAATGAGCCTGTGGCTCAAAGGTTGTTAAACTGATGTTCAAATAAATAAATAAAATAAATAAAGACCCCCTGGAATTGGTAGTCTTAGAAATGATGGGGCAGGCAGTGCCAGCCATGGGGCAGGAAAGTTCAGTGGCATAGGTCAGTTTGATGGAACAGGTAAATTGAGTGGGGCAGGAAAATGCAGTGGGCCAGGCAAGGCCAGACCCAGCAATGGGCAAGCCTGAAGTGGCAGGTCCTGTGATGGGGTAGACCTGTTTAGTGGAATGGACAAATTTAATGGAGTAGGTTGACCTGGCAGCAGAAGCAGACCTGGTGGGGTCTGCGAAATGGGATTGCGTGCAGAGCAGATTGGGTTACCTTGCATACCAGTCCTCATGTGCTGCCAAAGGTTTTTTTTTGAGCGAACATTTTAGTCAGACTATTGACCTTCTAGTATACTTTTTAACCCTTACAGATGGTGGTTAACATCATCTGCACACGACTGATGTCAATCAGATGTTGCGTTGGTACCTTGATTGTACTAAGGATTGTAGGAAAGCCTCTTTGTGGCTTTTGCACCAAGGATGGTGGGCTCTCCTATTGTTAAGCAGGGCTTTTCCAAATGGTTGTCCTGCTGCATTACTTTATGGTAGCAGAAGCACAGGAAGTACTTTCTTATCTATATGTGCTTACTGCACCCATGGAGTGACTGCTTCCATGGCTTGTTTTTACAGTGTGTCTGCTACTGACACCTGTGCTGCTGTCACTTGGAGTACTGTTCAGAGATCAACTGAACATTACAGTCTGCTGTAGACATGCCAGATTTGGCCTTACTGAGCTGCAAGGCCTCCTTTCTCAGGGTATCGATATCCTCCCTCCCTCAGTTCTTTGGTCCTGCTTGGGAATCATTCATTCTGTGGCACAATGGAGGGAGATATCCTCGAGGAAGATACAATAGTTACATACCAAACAGTAGATCTTTCTAGAGAATCTCCTCCATTGAGCCACAGATATCCCTCCTTCCCCCTTAATACGGCTGTGGGCGGAGCCTTCAGCCATTTTGGCATTGTTTGCCTTAAAACAGACAATCGTGGCACCTTCCATTGGACTTTTGGAAGTATCCTTCCAAAAGTCCAACAGAGCTTGAAACCCTCCACCACAATTGGCCGCTATGGAGTAACAGCCACACTATTTTAGCTGTTACTTCCACATTCCAGGGCAAGAACTGCGCATGCATGCCTCGCACGCATGTGCAGTTCCACTGCCGACATCATCTTGTGAATGGCAGAATGCTATTCACAGCAACTACGCATGCACGAATGCCGTGCATGCACAGTTGAGTTGTGACAGTCGCTCTCGCGGAGCTCTGCAAGCTCGCCACAGCCATATTGGCTCTGGCTAGAGTTTGTTATGGTGTTGGGTGGTTATCCTGCCTATGGTTGCATGCTGGTTTTACTCTCGTGCCTGATTTCAGAATTATATTACTCAGATTTCCATGTCCTGTTCTGTGTGCCTGGTTTGGTCCTCTTTGCTTCGGTCCCTGCCTGTCTGATGATCTTCTGAGCTTGTCTCCAGTGGGGAAATGAGACATGATGGGATAGCCCACACTATATAGGCAGCGACGATACACAGGGCTGGCCCCAACTAGCAAATGTTTCTGTCTGATCCTGATGCCACCTGCATATAGATCTTACTTCGAGAGGGTTCCTTCAGTAGGTCATCACATATAGGACTGGTGTCACCTGGTGTCAGGCCACACGGCAGACTTTTCTAGCAATACCTGATGGGGGACCGCCCACCCGATGTCACGTGACTGACATCAGCATCCATATAACGATTGTCGAGAAAGTGTCTGGCGGACTCCCGGCGCCTCCAACGCAGGTTGTCCCGACGACAGTGCCGGAGCCGGAACCGGTTGTCCAGCCTCTGCCTGTTCACTGGATCAGGTCCTGCCACCAGGGCCCCTTCGTCCAGTTCCGACGCCGGCCCCCCTTCTGGCACCGGATCGGGTGGTGCCGGTTCCGACGTCGGTTCCCCTGATGTAGGCTGTCCCGAGGCCAGACTCTCTACCTATTTATACTGTGGCGGGTCTGATGTGGGTACCCCCGACACCAGATCTGATGACGGGGATTTATACCAGACCCCGAACTGTCTCGCATTACCCACAAGGGTATCCTGGGGGCTACTACCCGGGGGGGGCCCCACTCTGGACTGGAGTAATTTGGGGCAGTTCTACCCTGGATCCCATCCCTACTTCAGCTTTCAGGGATTCCAGGGTTATTACCCTCCACCAGTTTCTGCTTCTCCTCCTCCTCCCCCTCAGTCTCTGCCTACTCCACCCCCCCGCCTCCTCTGGTCACCCCAGATTTCAAGGCTTTAATCCAGTCTTGGTGGCAGGGGGCACGGTCAGAGTTGGTCTCGGACCCGGAGACTAGGCTCCCACAACCGCGATCTCCCAGGTCCCCTTCTCTGAGCAGTTCTTCCATCACCACTGTCCATATCTCAGGGAAGACTCGGCAGGATGTTTCCCTCCCGGATACCAGACGTCGTCCTGTCAAGAAGGCAGATGATGATAGTTCAGAGGGGGCAGATGATTCTTCAGAGGATGTTCCGGAGGGCCCTGAAGACACGAAAGGCAAGGAGTCTCCGAAGTCTCCACCTGAGGACTCTGCCTTTTCAGATCTATTGAGGTCAATGAAGGATTACTTTGGCTGGGAGTCGGAGGAACAGGACCCCATGAGATAGAGACTGGCGGAGCATCTCAACCTAGAATCTCTGTCTCCGGTCCCCATTCCTCCCTGGATGGCACCTCACCAAGACCTCACCACTGCTATCTGGCAGATGCCTCATACCCTCCCAGCTGTCCCCAAATGGGCGGACAGGCTTTACCGAGTGCCGAAGGATGCCCCGTTCCTGAAGGTTCATCCTAAGGCTGACTCTGTGGTCATCTCTGCGGCTCATGATCACTCCTCAACACCAAAGCACATGAGCACCTCTCCTCCTGACAAAAGAGTCGAGGCAGATGGACCAGTTCGGAAAAAAGATATACTCGTCAGCCATGTGCGCCCTTCGGTCCCTCAATTATGTGGCCCACATGGTGTCCCATCAAAAGGCTACCTTGGCCAGGCTAGAAGCGCGAGTCCAGTCCATGGACCTCTCGCCTTTGAAGGAGGAACTTGCTAAGGATCTCCGCCTCTCCAGAGTTTCATGCAGGTATGCCTTACGCGCCACCTATGACTCCGTTGACTCAGTGGCCCATACCTTGGCAACTGCCATAGCCCTTAGATGGCATTCCTGGCTTCACCTTTCTGGACTCGCCGATGAAGTCCAGTCGGCGATTCAGGATGCCTCTTTTAGGGGCTCGGTACTTTTTGGTGGGGACACCAAAGATATTATCACAGACCTACAGGACAAGGGCCTTGCACTTAGGTCTGTGAGGTCAATGTACCAATCAAGCTCCCAACAACAGCAGCAGCAGCAGCCCTTTCAGAAAAAGACCTGGAGGCAGAGAAAGAATGCTTAGGTGCACCGTGAAGGGAAGCGGAAGGCCACGGGTACAGCCACCACTCCTGCCTCCAAAAATCAGAGACGTTCAGGAGGCCCTTCCTCTGAACATCCCGCCACTTCTTGACTCCCCAGCCCCACTGCCTCCTCAGTCTCGTGACGGGGAGCAGGTGGGGGGGAGGTTCACCTGCTATGCGCAGGAGTGGAGGGCGATCACCTCCGACGAATGGGTCCTGCAACTAGTGTCCGTCGGACACACCATAGAATTTCTGGAGGTTCCTCCAGAAACTCTACCAAAAAAGTCTTCTTATTCTTGGGACCAGGCTCTCCTACTTCGCAAGGAGATAAACTCGCTCTTGCTCAAGGAAGCAATCAAGCAGGTCCCCTTTGGGCAAAGGGAAAGGGATTTTACTCACACTTTTTCCTGGTTCCAAAAAAGACTGGGGACTTCAGACCCATACTTGACCTAAGCCAACTAAATCAGTTTGTCGAGTACAAAAAATTTTGAATGCTGACACTCCAGAGCCTCCTCCCTCTCCTCATGGAGAACCACTGGCTCTGCGCACTGGATATGCAGGATGCCTACCTGCACATCCCCATCTTCCCCAGCCACCGCCGATTCCTGCGCTTTCGCTTCCAAGGGGAACACTTCCAGTTCCGAGTGCTCCCTTTTGGTCTGTCTTCAGCACCACGGGTTTTTGCCAAGTGCCTGGCGGTGGTTGCGGCGTTCCTACACCGCAGGGGTATTGCGGTTTTCCCTTACCTGGACGATTGGTTGATTTCAGCTCCATCCAGGGATTCATTGTTGGAGGCTCTTACCTTTACCCTGGACCTTTTCAGCAGACTAGGGATCACAGTCAGTGTTCCCAAGTCATCCCTTATCCCTACCCAGAGACTTCAATTCTTTGGGGCAGTCCTGGATATGGTCCAGTGCAGAGCCTTCCTGCCTCCAGACAGGGTGGAGACCCTTATCTCTCAGGCCTCCAAAGTGGCTTCTTGCAGAACCATCCCAGCTCGGGAGGTCCTATGCCTTCTGGGCCTGATGGCGGCCGCCATCACAACCGTTCCCCTAGCAAGACTTCACATGAGGGTCACTCAGTGGTCTTTGCGGGTGCAGTGGGATCAGCTCCTGGACGACCTGGACCATCCAGTTCTGGACTCCTCTGTGGTTCAGAAAGAACTGCAGTGGTGGATGGATTCTCGCAATCTTTCTGTGGGACTTCCCTTTCAGAGCCCTGCACCCGTAGCTACCCTCACCACGGATGCCTCGAATATGGGGGGGGGGAGCACCAAGCCCAGGGACTATGGTCCGGCATGGAGACTCCTTTGCACATCAGTGTTCTGGAGTTGAGGGTGGTCCTATATGCCTTACAGGCCTTTCAGGCCCTACTTGCAAAGGGATCACTGCTAATCCAAATGGACAACATGTCGGTAGTTTGGTATATCAACAAACAAGGAGGAACCCGGTCATACCCCCTTTGCAGGGGGGCGACGCAAGTGGGGAACTGGGCAGTCCAGCACCATCTGGTCCTCGTGGCCGTGCACGTTCCGGGCCTTTTAAATGTCCTGGCGAACACTCTCAGCAGATCTCGAACCCTAGCTCACGAGTGGGAACTGCATCAGGAAGTGGCAGAATCCATCTTCCAATGTTGGGGGCATCCGGAAATCGACCTCTTCGCCTCAGAATCCAACGCAAAGTTTCCCAGCTTTTGCTTGCTCATTCCAGGGCATGGTGCTTTCTGGAATGATGCATTGTCTCTGTCTTGGACAGGGAAATTTGTGTATGCATTCCCTCCATTTCCCATTCTGCAGAAGGTTCTTCTCAAGCTTCAAGCGGAGAAGGCAAGGATGATCCTCATCGCTCCTCTCTGGCCAAGACAGATCTGGTTCCCGCTGCTGCAGCAGCTTTCCAGGGAACCACCGGTTCCACTTCCAGTAACTCACGACCTTCTGACCCAGGATCAATGTCGACTATTGCACCTGGAGCTCAGGACCCTGCATCTCCATGCGTGGCTCCTGCAGACATAGCTATTTCCCGTTTCGGGGTTTCCTCCAGGGTTGCTCAAGTTCTCATTGAGGCTAGAATGCCCTCTACCTGTTTCACTTATGCCATGAAGTGGAAGCGGTTTTCCATTTGGGCGACCACTAAGAGTTGGAACCCCTTTTCTTGCTCGGCCTCACAAGTCATGGAATACCTCCTTCACTTATCTGACTCCGGTCTGTCCTACTCCTCTTTGAAGGTCCATGTCTCAGCTATCTCAGCGTACCATGACCTAGTGGATGGTAAACCCATGGCTCAGTTGGAGGTCTCAAAAACCTTTCTGAAAGGGATTCTCCATCTGAAACCCCCCATCCGCAGCCCAACTCCACCTTGGGACTTGAACTTCATCCTGGAAAAGCTCACCCTTCCTCCTTTTGAGCTGGCTATGAGCTGTGATTTGCACTTCCTGTCTTGGAAAGTGCTTTTTCTTGTGGCTATCACATCAGCCCAAAGTATTTCGGAACTTCACGCTCTAGTCTGCAAGGAGCCCTGTCTGATTTTCCATAGGGACTGGGCGGTCCTCAGAACTCATCCGAAGTTTCTTCCCAAGGTGTTGTCAGAAGCCACACTGAATCAATCAGTAGAGCTTCCAGTGTATTATCCATCCCACTCTAACAGAGGTGAGGCACTCCTTCATACAATGGACGTCCATCGGATTCTCTGATGTTACACCCACCGGACCAAAGAGTTCCGCTCTTGCAACCAGTTGTTTGTTTCCTTTGCCCTGAGATCGAAGAGCAAACCGGTTTCTAAGCAGGGCCTGTCCAAGTGGTTAGGCAACTGCATTAGATTCTGTTACCAGAAGTACGAAAAGCCTCTGCCTGGTTCTATCAGAGGTCATTCCACTAGGGGCATGCCTGCCTCTGCGGCCTTCCTATGGAACGTTTCTGCGGCCGACATTTGCGCTGCCGCTACTTGGAGTTCTGTCCATACCTTTACCTAGCATTACAGTCTGGACATTGCTTCTAGGCAGAGGGCTGGCTTTGGCCTAGCCATCCTGCTGGGCCTTCTGTCCTAGACTGGGTCCATTCTGGATTCCAGGTTTTTCCATTGGAGTTAGTTTTCCTCCTCCCTAGTTTCTCTCGGTCTCTCCTTGGAGGGACTGCCTGGGACTCTGTCCTATATGTGATGACCTACTGAAGCAACCCTCTCGAAGTAAGATAGTACAGTTATGTAGGAACTTACCATAACAGTAGATCCTCGAGAGAGGTTCCTTCAGTAGGTCATATTGTTCCCCTCCCTCGTTCCCCTCAGTTTCTGTTTTTATAGGGATTCCAAGCCCTGTTCGCTCCTGCTGTCAGGCCTCTTCCTGGCTCCAGCGCGAGAACTGGAGGGCGGGTGGGCATGGGGACCGCCCACTATATACAGTCACACTGATGTCAGTCACATGACATTGGGTGGGCGGTCCCCCATCAGGTATTGCTAGAAAAGTCTGCTGTGCGGCCCGACACCAGGTGGCTCCAGTCCTATATGTGATGACCTACTGAAGGCACCTCTCTCGAAGATCTACTGTTACGGTAAGTTCCTACGTAACTGTACTTTCCTTGACATGGCTCAATGGAGGAAATTATTTCGAAGGTCTACTGTTATGTTACGGTAAGTAAGTATTCTTTCTTTATATTGTAGTATACAGTAGTTTTGGTTATTTGCTAAATGGTTTTAACCAGGATAATCATCCACTGAGACCAAGTCTTATTTCCAGTTGTGTTCATGGACAAAAAGTGGTTTCTTATGCACACAACTACAAGTCAATTAAAAATCACAAACAGTGTGAAAAATAACAGCCTAATGACGGCATACCATTACAGTATGTACTTTATTTACCAGGTATTTAGAATATGTTGACTGGGAAAAACATACTGTGATGAGTCTTGTTTTCACGTATGATCCGGGGAGTATATTACAGAAAGGGAGGAAAATGCAAGACATAGTAGCACTGCCTTGCTGACCACCACGCTCCCCCCCAGAAAACAAAGAAACTGAAATGGAAAGTGGGCAGAAAAGGAGCAGATAATGGGGAGCAAAGAGTACTGGGGGTAATCTGCACTAATTCCAGAAGTCTGGGGAACAAGCTGTCAGAACTGCAGGCATTAGTGGCCAAAGTGCAGCTGGCTATGATAGCGGTCACCGAAATAATATTGGCAAGGACATGACCATACTGGGTTATACACTTTCAGAAGGGATGGGGAGAGAAAAAAAGGGCGAGTAGCTTTGTATATCAAGGAAGTAATAAAGGCCACAGAAATGAACAACATGAAGGGAACTGATGGGTTAGAAATTTGAGTTCCGCTATGCCACTCGGGGGCACTATGCTGGACCTGGTTCTCACCAGCTGGGAAAAGGTCCAAAATGTCACAGTCCAGGAACCACGTGGTACGAGTGATCACATGAAAGTGTGTATGAGGATCAAATGTAGAGCAGCAAGACACATAGCCAGACAAAAGTATGGGACTTTAGGATGGTGGACTTTGGAAGGATGCGGAAATGTTAGGAGGTAGCCTGAAGAAGAGATACAGAGAGTTGATGGTTAATTGGAAGCTTTTAAGATGGGTGCGGCAGATGCTACAAAACTTTGTGTTTGGGAGATAAGAAACTAGAGACAAGCAAAAAAAATGTTGTGGTTCATGAAGGAGGAAGGGTAGGCTTTGAGTGAGAAAAGGAAGACTTTCAGGAGATACTGCACAAGGAAAGCCAAAAGGATTAGATAGGGAAATGTACCAAAAGAGAAAAAGGAATAGTAGTAGCCTAGTGAAACAAGTGTTGTCTGTGGGCAGAACTGAGACTAGCTGATAGGGTTGCCACTGGGCCATTTTTCAACCGGCGTGCCGGTGTTTCCACAGATTTATCGGTTGCCAGTGAAACAGTTTAAGCTGCTGTCTTTTTCCATATGACTGACACTGACATCATTTACCCTGTTTCTGCGTCTGTGTGCCACACCACCACAACATGCAACTGTACTCATTTGGCGCCCGTGTGATGTGACAGTAGAGGGACAGTGAGAGAGGAGATGCAAGGTCAGGTCGTGCGAGGTGTGG
Source organism: Neoceratodus forsteri (assembly GCA_016271365.2). NCBI lineage: Eukaryota > Metazoa > Chordata > Ceratodontiformes > Ceratodontidae > Neoceratodus > Neoceratodus forsteri. The sequence goes on along the minus strand of CM028133.1, from coordinate 586,781,825 downwards.
TGTTTAAAACTAATAAGTTGACAAACTTGATGTTAATTTATTTTGGTGCCCATGTGCCATGTGTGACAGTACAGTAGCTAGCAAGCAGCCAGGAGAGCAGGCGTGTGCAGAGCTCTGGCAAAGTAGGTGAGTATGTATTAATATGCATGGTGGTGGTAGCGAGGGGGGGGGGGTGGCAGGTGTTTTTTTTTTTTTGTATTCCTAAAGTGGCAACCCTACTAGCTGAGGGGTTGATGTGAGGAAACAAGGCAGTCTTCTGTTAACATATGGAAGAATCACAAAACATAGGAAAGAATAATTAGGTTACGGCAGGGTGGGGGGAATGGGGATAAGGCCAACATACTGAGCCAATATTTCACAGAGAAATAGGATGGCCCACTGATAAACTGTGTAATTAGACTGAAGGGTAGTGATGGAGTGGGGTCCAATACCACTCCCATCATTTATGGATCTGTACTGGAAAAACTGCGAATGTTAAAGTAGACAAATCTATGAATCTGGACAGGATGCACCCAGGAGTATTGAAAATTGCGCAGGTGCTTGTAGCACAGCTAGCAGATATGCACAACTGCTTTCCAAACACATTGGTCATACGCCAAGACTAGAGAACAGCCACTGTAGTGTCACTGCACAAATGATGGCAGTAGGGGTGGTCCAAGAAACTATAGCCCAATCTATGTTTAGTAATAAAGTGATACAACAAAGCAAGTTGGCCAGCAAAAAGAACTGTGTGCTGTATTATTTATTTAGATGCAAAGAACAGTCACCAGCACAGGAGTAAAAAAAAAAACTAACTTACAACACTGCATACACCCTGAAGGGGAGATCAGATGAACTGACCATCCACCCCAAAGTTTCACCTTCAAATGAGGATTCAGCAGGGGGCCAGTCAGCCTGATATCTGTAGTGGGGAAATTGCTGGAAGCTGTTCTAAAGGAAAGGCTGGTAGGATTCCTTGACACAGACAATCACCAGGATAACAGGCAACATGTATTCATGAAAGGGATGTCATGCCAGACAAATCATATCAAATTCTTTGATTGGGTAATGAGGGAAGCAAATAAAGGACATGCAGGTGATGTATTGTACCTGGTCGTCAGTAAGGCCTTTGACTGTGCCCCCACACCAAGGGGCTTGTAGAGAAACTAAGAGGTCTTGGGGTAGATGAAAGGGTCATAATATGGAAAAAAAACAGGATCAAGTGAAGAATGCAGAGGGTGGGCGTAAACAGGGAATACTCCAAGATTATCTAGGTGACAAGTGGAGTGATGCAGGGTTCAGTCCTGGGGCTCTTCATTTTGATGGTGAATATCTGCCTATTTACAGATGACATTAAGATCTGTGGAAGGGTGGACAGTGAGGAAGGGGTCAGAACAATGAGGGAGGACTTGGAAAGGCTTGAAAATGGGCCAGGATATAGCAGTTGAAATGCAACCCTAAAACATGCAAGGTAATACACATCATGAACAGATGCCAGAAGAGCATGGATGAGGCAAGAGACCTGGAGCAATAATGTCAGAAAACCTAAAAAGGTCAGTACAGTGTAACGGAGCAGTTGTTAGGACAAACAAGATGCTGGGCTGCATGGGAGGGGAGTCAGTGTTAGAAGCAGGGAGGTGATCCCTGTATTGCTCCCTGATTGATCCCCACTTGAAGTATTGTGCAAGATTCTGGAGTTTGCACCTGTGGAAAGACTGCGTTAGGGCAGAGGCCGTACAGAGGAGGGCGACCAGAATGATCCAGGGGCTATGGAGGAAAACTTAAGAGGAAAGTTTAAAGGATCCCTGGAGACAGAGAGGATGGACATGATAGATACAGAAAAATATCTCTATGGGATGAACAGGGTGATTTGTAATGAATTGTTGGTCCTATGTGCAAACACAAGCACAATGGTATTTCACTGAAGATCACTGGGGTAAGTCAAGGAGGGATGTCTGAAAAAGCTTTTCACAGAAAGAGTGGTGACCAGGTAGAACAGAAGTACTGTATGGTCCAGAACAGTGAATGGATTCAAATAAGTGGGATGGCCACGGGCCTGCTAAGAGCAGGGGATGGCAAAGTAAATGAGGGACTCGGAGAGGTAGATGGTAATTAGGGTCATCACACAAGTAATAGACAGGTTGGACAGACTGGAACAGCCTTTTTCTGCCTTCACATTCTATGTTTCTATAGCAGCATGAAGAACCAATCCATTACTGTATATACAAAAATTTGTAAAGGTATAATTCAGTACAGTAATATGTAGTGTGGTATAAAAGGCAAGTACAACATTAAAAGGTGTAGAATGGGGAGGGTAGTTATATTTGCCATTAAGATACAGTACCACTGTCACACGGGAGAACCCCATAAGGGTACTGGCAGAGAGAGGGGTCATGAATTAGGGGGAGTGTAACTGAGAATGACAGCAGGGAGAGTGAGGGAAGAGGTAGTACTGGGAAGCAGGAGCTGCAGATAAAACCAGAGACATGAGCATGAAATGGTGGTGAGGCTAGATGCAGAAAGAAGTGTGTGAGGAGAGGTCACGTAGGAGAGCTTTGAAGGAGAGGAAGGAGGCACAAATGCAAGGGCAGAGGGAGGTGGAGACAAGAGGAGAAGGAAGATTGGGGGGGACTACGAAGGAGGAAGAATCAGTGGATTAGAGGGAGGAGGGGAGGGATGGGACTGTAGGGAGGAGATATAATGGGAGGGAGCTGGACTAGAACTTGGATTAAAAAGAGGCACATTGGGACTAACACCTGCCCTCAAGTGATGGGAGGCAGAGATTGCAATAGAGGGAGCAGTGATGAGTGCAGAGGTCAGTTTAAGGTGAACCAGCAAAAGGAGTGAAAGAAGAAGTCCAATCTGGCCAGGGTGGTTTTGGGTACAGCACTGCATACCATGTCTGTACAGACAAAAAAACTGGGAGGATCAGTTTACAGATAATCTCATGGTGGACTGAGTGCAGAGGGCAGAATTTGTTGCAATACAACATTCCAAGTTTGAGGGAGACCTTTATGTGGATGGCATCAAAGTAATTACAAGGCTGTTAGTTTGAACATTAGTTATGCTGTTAGTTTTTACACAGTGTGTGATTTTAAATTGACTGTGTAGTGTACAGTATGTACACGGTAACATACTGCCTCTTGCCCTACGTCACTGGAAATGAAATTCTGTCTATCCTTGTAACAATTAAGCAATAAGGCACGACAAGGTGTGTGTTATCGTGTAACGACGTCACTCCTGGGGTGGCTTCGACTCGTGCTTCCACCACCCCAGGAGTGACGTTATTACACAATAACACACACCTTGGAGTGCCTTATTGCTATTATACAATGGCTCGATGATATACAAAATAAAAAAATATTTTAAAAACGTTTTAGTAGATTTTTAGTGTGACAATATATCTTTGAGTGGGCATCATGCTCATCTACCATATCCATACTGTGATGTTATTGTGTAATAACATCACCGTCTCAGGCACACACTGACCAAAGTCCAGGAAATTTTCTTGCCATTGTATAATTAAATTTATTCTATATATCAATCAGATCTGCATTCCTCAGGCTCACTTCACGTATAATCTATTTTCTGTTTTAATTCTGACTCCCTCCAAACACAGGCTGGAGGGGCCTAAGAAAAATAAGTGTAAGTGTAACCCCTAGATGGCGCTATCCCGGGGGCTACTACCCCTGCCTGATTTGCCACTAACAGGTTGAGGGGCCTGGATCCAATGGCGGGTGCCTCCACCCAGAGGTCAGGGTTTGCAACAGTTAAACTTACTTGGTCACAGCCCTCTGGGACACTGCAACCCCCTTTCTTCCCACTAGTGGCCCACACAATATATCAGAATTACCTTCACAGTATACACTTACCCCCAGGGCTGGTTCAGGCACTGGGACCTCCTGTAAAATAAGATACAGTGCAACAATCACAGTACAATACTTTAACATAGACAAATACCTCAGGCAGTATAACTTTGCTGAAACAAGCAGCTCTGATTTATTTAGGGGGAATATAACAAGGACAGGGGGAAATCAGGTTAATTAGCTTATCACTTTACTCTATCTATCTATGGCTCTGTGCATAGGCCTATCCCTACCAGTTACTGTCCCTGGGTACCCAAGCCCTAGTGGCTAGTCCAAACCGTGGCAGCTGGTAGGGCCCTTTCCCACAGAGAAAAGAAAAATTAGTTTAAACAGTCAGCAGTACAGTGATTCCATTTGGTTCAATGTGGCAATTCAACAGGGAGCGACCCTGAATTAGTACTCACGACCTCCAAACAAGATAGGGTCCTTCAATGTCAGCAGGGCTACTCTTGAGCTCCACGAGACTCCTCACACATTTATATGGCAACTGCAACAGGCAAAAGTCCTTTAATGGCAGCAGGATTCACTTGAGCTAACCAAGCCTCCTCACACATTTATATGGTGAACAGTAACAGGCAAAAGTCCTTTAATGCGTAGGATTCACTTGAGGTACACAAGCCTCTTCACACATTTATATGTTAAAACAGAAAGTACTATACCAGGCAGGCTGCTTCTCTATCCCGATGCAATTACTGCACAATACCGGGAGAACACACAGCAGATTCAGTTCCTGACAGACCAAGTGCAATTCTGCAATTTCTCCAATCTTCTACAGGGTGAGCCTGGTTTCTACTCTTCAGATATCCTTTGATTCTCTTCACAGGACGGATTCAGTCCTAACAAGCAGTTACACAAGCTGCAGACCGAACTCTGGGCCTTACACACGCTTCCGACTAAAACTGCACACTGAAAAAGCACAGGGCTCCTTCCTTCTTCACTGCCAGAGCTCAACTGAAACTCCAACAGACAAAACCGGGCACTTCCTTTGAGTTCCTCCCAGTTCTGACTGGATTGGCTGTCACCACAACAGACTGCTCCTGTTGGTCCAAAAGGCTCCAAGTCTAAACTACATCTCCCAGAGTCACTGCCCATACAATCCTCTTGTGGCTGGCTCAGATTATGAGTCCAAGTTCTGATTCGGTCCAAGGCACCATTTTAGAGCTAGCTTACCCCACACTGATTGGTCCAGTTCAGCAGTTCAAAACCAGAATGGGGAACTAGGCAGACACAGTTCTGACTGCAAAGAAAGCAGGTTAGACAAACTGTAATTTCATTATTACTCTAAATGGTTTCTGGCAAACAGTTACATCTTTCAGATAGGTTCCCTTTGCACTCCTAGTGACTGCAAAATGGAGTGAATTGGCAGCAGCTCAGTGGTACTCAATCAAAGAAACACACAGTCCCCATACAAACTAATTATGTCTGCAAGCAGACAGCTCTTAAAGACAGTACCAGAGGTTCTAAAAACACTCACTGATAAATGGCAAACGCATAAACACCATTCAGGCTTGGAGCATTCAAGCAAGCTCTGGAAGTCTTTGGGAACCCCCATTTGCAGGGGGTTACACCCTTCCTGGCCTGGGAAACTTGACGTCCGCGTCAAGCAAGTACCCATAAGTTTCAATTGCAACCATATACATTTGCATTAGGCTCCACATGTAATCATCAGTCAATATATCATTTTACCAAGAACACATTTCTGAAACATTGCAGTACGCTCTTTACACAGTATTACATACACATTGTACCATAACTCAAGTTATTACCTCTTGTACATGAAACCTGAAGAGAGGGCCCTTCCTATCAGTTACCTTGGGGCTGGATGGGGCAAGGGCACCATACTTAGAGGCTACACAAGTAACTTGAGTTAGCACTGACGCCAGTTTGGGCAATGAGCTCGGGACACATACACTCCTTTATGGACAACATTGAGAGGCAGATCCACTGGCGGCCCAGGGAATCATAACTGAGGTGCACCACAGGCTTTACAGCTCGACCAGTCTTTCTAGGGGGAACTGTTACAGTCTCTGCACTCTGAGCCTCATTTTCAGCATTGTCCTCACTTGTCAGGGGAGTCTCCATGGGGTAGAGAGGCTAGAACTTGGGGCACTTTCAGCTCCAGGAGTTACAGTTTCTGAGTCCACAACATTTGGCTCGCATGGAGAGCTTTCGGACACTGGCAGTGGACTGTCAGGGCACTCAAAATACTCTTCTTGTTCTGGTGTATCACCAGTCTGACCCAATCCATCATTTTCCTCCCCTGAAAGCTCAAACAGTTCAACCATGCACAATGATTCCATTTCATCTGATCTGATGCTTTGCACTTCACTTTCTGGGAGCATTGGCTCCAGGGACGAAGCTGGGGGCTTGGATAGTCAGAAGGCCCAGCTTCATCTCCAGTATTGACTAGGGATTGCCCCGAAACAATTGACTCAGTTGATGAAGGATAGTATTCAAAGTCACTCTCACTTTCTTCCGATATGGACTGACAGTCATGCTCAACTGGGACTTGTGGAGGGAACACTTTAACTTTGCTTCTGTAGGTGCAGACTTTCTTGATCTTTTCTTAGCAGCAGCTCTAGTCACTGGTCCAGAGGGGCATCTTCTAGGGCTCAGACTCAATTAAGATTTGTCCAATGGGCAGTAAATGATTTCTATGCATTGTTTTTACATCTTTGAATTATTCTCAGGCCTTACTTTGTACACTGGCAGATCATCTAGTTTGCCCACTACAATGTGAGGAGATGGTGCCATCTGTCAGCAATCTTGTGCTTGCCATGCAGTCCCAGATTTCTTAGCAATACCCGATCTCCTCCTGGAGTTCCTGTGCTTTCACCTTTTATCATACCTTTCTTTGTTGGCCAGATTTCTTTTGGCAGCCATGGTTTGAGCCAGTTGGTACGCATGAGTTAGCTGGGCCTTTAACTTTTGCACATACTGTAAATAGTTGTCAGCTTGAACCCCATCAGAGAGACCCCAAAACACACATCTACCGTAGTCAAGCTTCTCTTCCAAACATCAGGCGGTAGGGGAGAACCCAGTGGCATCACTTTTGGTGCAGTTATAAGCATGTACCAGGGTGCTAATTTGTTGGCTCCATCTAGGCTTGTCCTTTGGGTGCAGGGTGCCTAGCATATCTAGCAAAGTGCGGTTGAAACGTTCAGGCTGTGGGGTCCTCCTGGGGTGGTAAGGAGTGGTTCTGGACTTCGCACTCCCACAGAGAAAGCATCTCTTTGATCAGACGACTCTCAAAGTCTCTCCTTGATCAGAATGGATTCTTTGTGGAGCCCATAGTGAACAAAAAGTTTTCTTCAAGTACTTTGGCTACAGTGGATGCTTTCTGGTCTTTGGTGGGAAACTTGGGCATATCTTGTGAAATGGTCAGTGACCACCAGCACATTACTGATATTTCTTTGATCTGACTCCAAACTCAGAAAATCAATACAGACCAGCTCCATGGGTGCACTGGTGGTTATGTTAACAAGGGGCAGCCCTCTGGGGCAAAGCTTTCTCTGTAAGCAGCGACTACAAGTTCGAATGTGTTGCTCCACATCAGCCCCATCTTGGCCAATAGAATCTGGATCTCACCAAGTCAAGTGTTCTGTCTATACCAAGGTGCCCCACGTGGTTGTGCAAGGACCTCAGTACTGAGTCTCGAAGGCAGTGGGCAGCACTAGTTGTTGTTTGTCTACTTGTCCCCTCTGTCTACTGTTTCTCTGTATAACAGTTTATTGATCAGTTTCAACTTAGGACCTTCTTTGTATAACAGTGCAGTTCTCAAATCAGTGGGCGTAATTTGGACACATCTTTTCCTGCATAGAGGGCTTCTAAAGCTGATTTGATCATGGGATCGTGGGATTGAGCCCGCCGAATACTGTCATTGTCCAGCTGAGACAGTGCACCAATGTCTATTGCAGAAAAGTGGCAATAAGCAGCAGGTATGCAATTCTCAGAGGGTCCCAAGCAATCCACCATGCAGTCCACTGCGTCCGTGGACATTTGTTCCTCCCTGTCAAACTTCCGGCAGAGTGCCCGAATGTCAGGTTCTGCCAATCTGACCCAATCATTCTGGGGAACAGGCCTCCGGGAGAGAGCATCAGCATCTATGTGGTTCAGATCTGCTCGGTATTCGAGAGCATAGTCATATGTAGATAATGCAGAAAGCCACCTATGGCCAGTGGCATCCAACTTAGCTGAGGTCTGCACATAGGTCAAAGGATTATTGTCAGTTTTTACTAGTATTTTAGCCCCATACAAGTACTCATGGAATTGGTCAACAATAGCCCACTTCAAAGCTAGGAACTCTAACTTATGTACAGGATAGTTCTTTTCGGATGGGGTCAGGCTTCTACTGGCAAAGGCCACTGGTCTCAGGCCATTCTCGTGCTCTTGGTACAACACAGCCCCCAACCCTTGCAAACTAGCATCAGTGTGCAGGACGTAGGTTTTCTTGGATCAGCATAGGCCAGCACTGGAGCATGGGTAAGTTGATATATGATCTCATGAAAAGCAGTCTCACAATCAGGAGTCCAGCGGGCCCAAATACTTCACTCGGACAAAATACACTCTTTCAGTCTTGAGGGCGCTGACTTTTGTATTTTTGTGGGTTGGGGATACGCTTGAGTAAGTTAAGTAAAGGCGGATCACTCTTGAATAGTCCTTGATGAAACGCTGATAATAACCACAGAATCCCAGGAATCTTTGCAGTTTTTTAGATTTTTGGGCTGTGGCCAGGTGGTCAAGGCCTCAACTTTTACTTGGGTGGTCTCTATTCCTCGGTGGATACTATGTGTCCCATACTTTACTGATGTTTGAAAGAATTGACACTTATCAATGGACAGTTTAAGGCCAAGTCTCCAGTCGGTCCAATACCTTAAATAATCTGCTCTCATGTTCCTCCAGTGAGCTGCCAAACACAATAACATCATCTAGGTATACCAGGCACTCTAGTAAGTTCAAGTCCCCACTGCACGCTCCATCAATCGTTGAAAAGTGGCTGGGGCACCTGAAATCCCTTGAGGCATCCTCATGAATTCATAGAAGCCAAGCGGACAGATAAAGGCTGTCTTCTCACGGTCCTCTGGGGCCATCGGGATCTGGTAGTACCCACTGCGGAGATCCAGCACAGAGAACCACTTGCTCCCATTAAGGCAGTCCAAAGCATCCTGAATGCGGGGCATTGTGTATTGATCAGGGATAGTCCACTGGTTTAAGGTGCGATAATCCACACACATCCTTACTGTTCCATTCTTTTTCCTCACTACCACAATGGGGGAAGCATAAGGGCTTCTGGATTCTTGTATTACGCCAGCAGCTAACATCTCTTGCAGATGCCGTCTCACATCATCTATGTCAGCAGGTGCCAGGCATCGAGACCTCTCACGAAATGGTCTTTCGTCATGCAGCCGGATATTGTACTCAGCTCTTGCACCATCCTACATCCCATTCCTTTAAAGAAAACACCTGGTCTCTCTGGGCAAGCTTCTCACTGATCCTCACTTTCCATTCAGCTGGCAGCGGGAGTCCGAAATCAAACAAGTCAGGCGTTACTCTGTCATTCTTCCTTGAACTCTTGCTGCTGGGTAGCACTGCAGTGTCTGCACAATGCACATTAGCCAGGATGCAACCTCTATTTACTCGATGTCTCTTTCAGACACATTATGAACTTGGACCATTACCCTTCTGGCATAAGCATGGGCTCTAGCGGGCAAAATACTAGGCTTGACCAGCAGTCCCTCTGGCAATTTTCCATCGCCTGGTGCATCCAACATTAATATTTTATTCTTAACATCCTTTCTGATACGGACCTCTCCCTGTAAGGTACACTGGACATTTGGCGCCAGGATCAGAGACTCAGGATCCTTCTTCCATACAATTCCGACCGGTTCCTCTGGTTCTATTTTTTCAGTATCTCTCTGTGCCTCATAGGCCTTCTTAATTAAAGCCAGAACTCTTAAAGCTCTACTAGTCTTTGACCCCTGTTTTTCATAACACAACTGTGCCAGCCTTCCGTACATATGAGCATTTGTTCCAATCAACAAAGGGACACCATCATACAGTCCAGTGGGGGGACACACTAAGGCTAGGGTCTCTACTTGTTCAGCCACTCCAGCCACGGAGGTGGGGAAAGATAGCCAAATTCGGATATACCCGGAATAGGGGTAGGCCTTCTCACTTAACCCCCATACATGCAGTCCTTCTAATGGTTGTAAGGGTATGTCTGACAAATGCTTCTGATACCAATCCTGGAACATAATTGTCACTTGGGAGCCACTGTCTAATACAGCTCTTGTAGACACTCCATTCACCTATACAGTGGTCTCCATGGAGGGACCCACTATTCTGGACCAGTCTGGAGAGGCGGTAGTGGGGGCCTGGGCAACTGACCTTGCCACAAAAGGATGTGAGTTAGCATTTTTGGTGCCCTCACTGGGATCATTTCGTGCACCTCTTAACCACTGATTTGTTCTCCGAAGCTCTCCTTGTAGCCTATATGCAACTTTGTCAGTGTCTTTTGGGGACCGCATTTCCTTTTCATGTGCCCATCTTTCCCACAATTATAGCAAAACATACTTTCTGGAGTTTGAGCTGGCGGAGCGCACTGGGAGCCAGGGCGGGTATTACTAACTGGAAACCTTGGTGCCATCTCTGTCTGGCGTGGTAAGCATTTGGAGACATCTCGTCAGTTTCTCCACTTCCATGGTCAAGGAATCGAGTTCGGAGCTGTTATCAGCAGGAGAGACATGGGTGGTTACCCCCAACCCCATAGCAGATGCAGTCGGATATAGGTCAGGGCCCATACTTGCAGGCGTGGCCTTCATAAAGGGACTGTTTTTGAATTCCCGGATCTCTCTCAACAGTTCGCCCCATTGTGGCATATCTTTTTCCTTGTCAGAGCACTCATTTACTGCCAACCTCTGCCCCTGAACTTCACTTGATGGGTCACCCTCAGTCACTCGGGTCGTAGCTGCAGCTGTTGGTGCAGGTCCCTCCCGAGGTCGCCTTTTCTCAACTCCTCGAATTTCTCTCATTAACTCATCATAGGAGGGTAGGGATTCCAGTCGATTTTCCAGGCATAACTGAAGCAACAGCAGTTCTGAGAAGGGGGCAGACTTAAGGATCCTGTCCAGCCTGGTTCGGTCCAGTTCAATCGCTGGCAAACTACCCTATCTGAGGCATTCTTGCAACAATTTTTCCAGCCGAGATACATACACAGACAACAACTCCCCTTGGTACTGTTGTGCATCTCTTACTCTCCACCATAGGTCTTCATCAGAATCTGGGCTCCCATACACATTCTCCAGGGCCTCAAGATAGGCCTGTGCAGTCACTTCAGGGTTACTGGCCCATTTAGCATGGATGGTAGCCAGGGCAGGACCTTGGAGGCTCTCACTAACCCTCTTTAGCTCCCCGACGGTATTGCCATTCTAGCACTTGGGGGCAACATAGTCTATCCAGGTCTCCCAGTCATCCTCCCCTTGGGGGTGGGAGGTGCCAGAGAAGATCCTCAACCTTCGGTAAGAGTCGTGACCAATGGCAGGTGCAGAAATAGGAGTCTGTATTGGTTCAGCCACCATTATGGGTACTGGAGCGGAGAGGTGTTGGGGAGGAACACCCCAGGTGGCAAGAATAGTTTCTTCAAGTCCTCCACAGTTTTCCTTCCCCAGCAACCATTTAGCAAATTTCTCCTCAAAAGTTTCAGATAGTGGTGGGGCTCATTCCTCGGGTCTTTACTGTCCTTAGTTATCACTCTCCAAGCAGTGAGGGCTCCCTCTGGGGTAATGGTCTGTGGCACTTTGGAGCTATCTATGGGATCCTTAAACTCTACTAGGGCCAGAAAAGTGTGGGTGAGCAGATTAGCATGCCGACCCACCACCACAGAGCTTTGTAAACCTTCCACCTTGGAAAGTATTCCCTGTACAATGTCTCGTATTGATACCCAAGGGGATGTCCAGTATAAGCATAGCATTTTGGGGGTCGATCTCCTCCCCAGTACACCACTCCACCAGCCGGTGCACAGCCACTTCGTCGGGTACCCATTTTTCTTAACAGTGGTTCGTAAATATGGCCACTAGAGGACACACAATCCCAGCGGTGAGCCTCCAAGATGTAACCCCTAGATGGCGCTATCCCAGGGCTACTACCCCTGCCTGATTTGCCTCTAACAGGTTGAGGGCCTGGATCCAATGGCGGTGCCTCCACCCAGAGGTCAGGGTTTGCAATAGTTAAACTTACTTGGTCACAGCCTGTGGGACACTGCAACCCCCTTTCTTCCCACTAGTGGCCCACAATATATCAGAATTACCTTCACAGTATACACTTACCCCCAGGGCTGGTTCAGGCACTGGGACCTCCTGTAAAATAAGATACAGTGCAACAATCACAGTACAATACTTTAACATAGACAAATACCTCAGGCAGTATAACGTTGCTGAAACAAGCAGCTCTGATTTATTTAGGGGGAATATAACAAGGACAGGGGGAAATCAGGTTAATTAGCTTATCACTTTACTCATCTACCTATGGCTCTGTGCACAGGCCTATCCCTACCAGTTACTGTCCCTGGGTACCCAAGCTCTAGTGGCTAGTCCAAACCGTGGCAGCTGGTAGGGGCCCTTTCCCACAGAGAAAAGAAAAATTAGTTTAAACAGTCAGCAGTACAGTGATTCCATTTGGATTCAATGTGGCAATTCAACAGGGAGCGACCCTGAATTAGTACTCACGACCTCCAAACAAGATAGGGTCCTTCAATGTCAGCAGGGCTACTCTTGAGCTCCACGAGACTCCTCACACATTTATATGGCAAACTGCAACAGGCAAAAGTCCTTTAATGGCAGCAGGATTCACTTGAGCTAACCAAGCCTCTCACACATTTATATGGTGAACAGTAACAGGCAAAAGTCCTTTAATGGCAGTAGGATTCACTTGAGGTACACAAGCCTCTTCACACATTTATATGGTAAAACAGAAAGTACTATACCAGGCAGGCTGCTTCTCTATCCGATCGCAATTACTGCACAATACCGGGAGAACACACAGCAGATTCAGTTCCTGACAGACCGAGTGCAATTCAGCAATTTCTCCAGTCTTCTACAGGGTGAGCCTGGTTTCTACTCTTCAGATATCCTTTGATTCTCTTCACAGGACGGATTCAGTCCTAACAAGCAGTTACACAAGCTGCAGACTGGAACTCTGGGCCTTACACACGTTTCCGACTAAACTGCACACTGAAAAAGCACAGGGCTCCTTCCTTCTTCACTGCCAGAGCTCAACTGAAACTCCAACAGACAAAACCGGCACTTCCTTTGAGTTCCTCCCAGTTCTTGACTGATTGGCTGTCACTCCACAGACTGCTCCTGTTGGTCCAAAAGGCGCTCAAGTCTAAACTACATCTCCCAGAGTCACTGCCCATACAATCCTCTTGTGGCTGGCTCAGATTATGAGTCCAAGTTCTGATTCGTCCAAGGCACCATTTTAGAGCTAGCTTACCCCACACTGATTGGTCCAGTTCAGCAGTTCAAAACCAGAATGGGAACTAGGCAGACACAGTTCTGACTGCAAAGAAAGCAGGTTAGACAAACTGTAATTTCATTATTACTCTAAATGGTTTCTGGCAAACAGTTACATCTTTCAGATAGGTTCCCTTTGCACTCCTAGTGACTGCAAAATGGAGTGAATTGGCAGCAGCTCGAGTGGTACTCAATCAAAGAAACACACAGTCCCCCATACAAACTAATTATGTCTGCAAGCAGACAGCTCTTAAAGAGACAGTACCAGAGGTTCTAAAAACACTCACTGATAAATGGCTTAAACGCCAAACACCATTCAGGCTTGGAGCATTCAAGCAAGCTCCTGGAAGTCTTTTGGGAACCCCCATTTGCAGTGGGGTTACATAAGTAAAATCTCATTTTAGTCTACTGGGTGCTGCAGCATTTCCACTAAAAGTAGATTTTACTTTGAGGAAGACTCTTGCAGCAGGCCGTACTGCTAGGACTAAGGCGCCAGGACCACATGGAAAACTTCTAGCTAGCTAACAGTCTACCACGGGGGACAGCCCACCACTGACGTCAGTCAGCTGACATCAGCCTAGCTTATATAGGTGGGCAGTCCCCCACACCTGCCTCAGTTCTTTTCCTGCTGTCAACCTGCACACGTTGGACCGTAGTGGATGCCACAGCTATAGTTGACCACCATTACCTCGCTTGCCACGCTTTTTTATTTTTCAGTTATTTTCAGTTCTTCTTCGCACAAACATCATAATTTTGGTGTTTTCTTCAATGGGTTTATGTCTTCTACACCAGCCTCATCTTCCGACTGCTCCACGAAGTGTGCCTACGGCAAACAGGTCACTGGAAAGGATGGCCACTCTGTGTGTCTCTTCTTTCTAGACCCCAGCCATGACACAGAAGCCTGCTAGCATTGCTAGAAATTCAACCAGGCCACCCAAAAATGTTGTTTAAAAGCGCTGGACAGCCACTTTTTAAAGCAGAAGTTGGAAAAGGAGCTGCAGGCCAGGAGCTCCTCGGCCTTGCCGGCACAGTCCTCCGTGGTCTCTTCTTCTTCTCATAAGGAGAAGTCAGGAAAGCACAAGCACTGGGACGAACACTGGAACCAGGACCAGTCAGCCTCCCGTTGGCGGTCACCTTTTAGGCCTCTGGCCATGTCTGGGTCCCTCTCATGGGGGGTTGACCTCTTCAGTCCCACCAGCCCTCTCTTCCTCCAGGCTCTTGGTGGCTTCACCTCCTGCCCTCGGGCCCCTCGGGTGATCAGTGGCTCTCTTCCTCCTGGAAGTCTGCTGCTGCCTCCAAGCCTACTCCATCTTCCCAGAAGCAGGCCTTGGATCCCCCGCCGCCACTAATTACAGTGATTGCGGGTGCCTCGGCAGAGTCTGTGGCTTCTACCACTCCTAGGCCCCTTACAACTGCATGGTCTAAGCAGCCTGGTGGGGCCGATAAGTTGCTCATCAGGTTCTCAGACAGGCGCCCGGCCCAGGCTGTGAAGTTGGGCTCCGGAGTCTCCGGTGCCCGCTGGCCATGGTTGATAAGCCGGTCATTGGTTCACCCGATGTCCCCCTGACCGATCAGCTCACGTCGTGGTCCAGCATGGTCCGTGATGATGTCCAGTTGCCAGATTTATCACAGCTTTCTCCGGTTGGGTCTCCCCACCGGGTCACCCCCTCCTGTCCTCTGGAAGAGCTTACTCCGGCCACCCCAGATCATTGGGGTGCGGACGATGGGGGTCGTCTGTCAGGTGACACCTTCCCTAGTTCACCTACAGACCTGACGTTGGATCTCTCAGGTAACCCTCCAGGCCCATCCCCATGGGATCCTCTGGCGGAGATGCCAGCACTGATGCCAGGCTTGCCTCCCACCGGTCTGTCATCTGACCCAGTTTTCTCGGGTCCCTCAGGGCCAGGTTTCAGGCCCCCTCAGAGTCCTCCTTTGGGTCCCACAGCCCCGCCGTTGGGCCCCCCATCTGCTTACTGTCAGGTCACCCGACGCTACATTATCCACCAGCCTACATTCATCTGGGCAACCCGCCATCAGGCTGTCAGATGCTGGGGTATTTGCCCGCTTACTCTACCAGGTTACCCGGTGCATACATACCATACCCCAGGCTACCTGACAACGGGGTTCTCTCTGGGATATCCACCTACTCCTCAGTCTCAGGTGGACTTCCAGGATATCCTTCAGGGCAGCACCTGTCCTTACACTTCCATGGTTGGAGATGCATGAAGGTCTGGCCTCTACCATCTGGATGATGCCTTCTTTAATACTGGAGGTAGCCAAAAAGGATGACTGGACACACAGAACACCAGAGGTTAAGGACCACCTCAGTGTTCACCCCAAGGCGGACTCTGTAGTCATTACGGCAGCTCATAACAGATCCACTAAGCTGAGACATATGAGCACCTCTCCTCCCGATAAGGAGTCGAGGCAGCTGGATTAATTTGAAAGGAAATTCAGTTCTTCCTCCACTTTGGCCATGTGTGCCGTAAACTATGTGGCACATATGTTGGTTTTCCAGAAGTCTTTTTTCAGTCAGCTGGAACCTCTCATTGAGGCTATGCCAGACTCAGAGTCCAAATCTATGTTGGCTGACACCATTAGGTTTGCCAAGGTCACCTGTCGGCATTCGCTGAGGGCCACGTAAGATGCTGTGGACTCCTCTGCCAGAGGCACTGCCACGGTTGTTAGCCTCAGGAGGTATTCCTGGCTAAGGATGTCTGGCTTGGTGCCTGACATTCAGGCAGCTATCCAAGATGCTCCCTTTAGGGGCTCTGTCCTCTTCGGAGGCAATGCCCAAAACATTATCACCAGCCTTCAGGACAAGGGCAAGGCGTTAAAGTAATGGGTACCACCTTAGATTTAAGGCCAAGCAGTCATTTCATCACCAGGCTAAACAGCAGATGAAGCAGCAGCAGATGGCCAGATGTCAGGAAAAACATTGGGCCCCATCAGCAATGGCCACCCCTCCCACTAAAGCTCAAAGTGCCTCCGGCGTGGCTCTCCCTAGCCCTCCCTCCATCTCTTGACTCACTGTCCGCCCCCCCCTTCCCTTGGAGCAGCCAGTGGAAGGAAGGTTTGCTTATCACTTGCCAGGGTGGGAGGCAGTCATCACAGATGCGTGAGTCCTTCAGCTGGTGAGTCAAGGCCACACATTAGAACTTTTGTAGACTCCTCCAAACAGGCCCCCAAGGGTGTCCCACTATCCAAAGGTGCACATCTCTCTCATAAAGGAGGAAATTGAGGCTCTTCTGCAAAAACAGCAAACTAGGCCAGTGCTCCTTTGGATACAGAGCCCCAAAATGGCTGAACTCTCTAAGCACTGATCTGCAATCCTGTACTAAGCTCAGTCAATTCAAGCCTAACCTTAGGGCTCACCTGAAGACCAGAAACAACAGGTGCAATTGTGGACCCTAACTCCCTTACTGCCCAGCTACCTGACCCTATCACATACCCAGCACTTTCCATTTGCAAACCCTAGTCCCCCCCTCATCCACTGGGGGCTCCCCCCCCTCTTGTAAGACCCCTCTCTCCTCCCTGCCCTAATGTGTGACCCCTCCTTTAGACCCCTGAACTATCTGCACCTGCAACATGAAAGGCTGTCCTCAGATGCTTCTGCTGTCTCCCCATTCCTTCTTCCCACCCTTCTTGTTTGATCCCCTCTGATTCCCTACTCTATTCTTTCTTTACCCACTGTCTTCATTCTGCTATTGGTAAATTTTTGCAATGGAATGCTTATGTTATGTTATCCCAACTTGTTAAATGAAGAATTGTGTTGTTAAATGAAGAATTGTATTGTGAAACAAAGACTTGTATTTAGCTATGTCTGTCTTGCGCTGTCTTAGATGCGGAACCTTTGTAAATGAGCTCTAGCTCAAAGGTGAATATCCAAGGATCTCAATAAATAAAAAAAAAATAAACAAGCTATAGAGCCCGTCCCTGCAAACCAGGTAGGGAAGGGATATTATTCTCACTTCTTCCTGGTTCCAAAGAAAATAGGAGATCTGCATCCAGTTCTGGACCATAGCACTCTAAACCAGTAGTACGTTTGGTATAAGAGGTTTTGAATGCTGCTGCCCCTCCTGCAAAAGGGTCAGTGGCTCTGTGCTCTGGACATGCAGGATGCCTACCTGCATATCCCGGTGTTTCCAGCCCACCGCCGCTACCTCAGGTTTTCCTTCCAGGGGGAGCATTACCAGTTCAGGGTCCTCACCTTTGGACTGTCTTCAGCACCTTGGGTTTTCACCAAGTACCTAGCAGTGGTGGTGGTGGCCCTGAGATGCCAGGGCCACTATGTGTTCCCCTACTTTGATGATTGGCTTCTGTCAGCCCCGTCAAGGGAACAACTGGAACTCTCCATTTCGGCTACCCTGGCACTCTTTGCACAGGTAGAGATTGCGGTCAACTACCCCAAGTGCCACCTTGTCCTTTTCCAGCATCTCTAGTTCATTGGGGGCAGTGCTGGATATGGACCAGGGCATAGCTTTCCTCCCTCAGGACAATGCGGAAACTTTACAGTGACAGGCTAGTCCAATAGCCTCCACAGGTGGGTTTCGGCCAGGTCAGTCCTCTGCCTCCTTGGCCTTATGGCAGCAGCCATCCCCACTGTTCCTCTGGCCAGACTCCACATGCGTATCTTGCAGTGGATGATCTGAGTGCAGTGGGGCCAGAGGTCAGACGACCTAGACCACAAGGTCATGGTCTGCAATTCGATGCAGCGGGATCTCCTATGGTGGCAGGATCTCAGCAATATTACTAGAGGTGTCCCTTTTCAACCTCCTCCCCCCATCCAGTCCCTGACTATGGATGTATCAGGGTTGGGCTGGGGGGCTCATCTGGAGACCCACAGAACTCAGGGGCTGTGGTCCCAGTTGGAGCTCTCCTTTCACATAAACATGTTGGAGATGAGGGCAGTGCTGCATGCCTTCCAATCCTTTCAGCACTTGCTTTGTCAGGGTCCACTGTTAGTCCAGTCAAAAAATATGTGTGTAATCTGGTACTTCAACAAACAAGGGGGCACTCGCTCGTATCTCCTCTGCAGGGAAGCGATGCAGGTGTGGAATTGGGCAGTTTTGCAGTGAATACACCTCTTAGTGGTTCAGATTCTGGGCATGCTGAATGTTCTAGTGGACAGTCTCAGCCACACCAGAGTAGAAGCCCACAAGTGGGAGCTCAAGCAAGCGGTGGTCGATCACATTTTCAACCAATGAGGACGTCCAGACCTGGATTTGTTCGCCTCCCTATACAGCGCAAAACTACCAATGTTTTGCTTGCTTGCTTCCGGGCATGGTGTTTTCTGGTGAGACGTGCTATCTCTTTGCTGGAAAGGGAGGTTTTTGTACACCTTCTCTATCTTTTTTCAGTTCTGCAGAGGGTGCTGTTCAAGCTCCAGGTGGAAGGAGCTGGCATGATCCTGATCACACCATACTGGCCCCATCAGGTCTGGTTTCCACTCCTTCAGCAGCTTGCAATGGAGCCTCCAGTTCTCCTGCCTCTCTGCCATGGTCTCCTGACTTAGGAGAGGGGCATGCTGACTCATCCAGGGCTGAAGTCCCTTCACCTTCACGTGTGGCACCTCATGACATAGATACTTCATGCTTTGGAGTTTCCTCCAGAGTGGCTCAGGTTCTAGTAGAGGCCAGAAAGCCTTCTACAAGGACTACATATGCCATGAAGTGGAAGCATTTCTCCATTTGGGCCACCTGGAAGGGTTGGGACCCTTTTTCATGCCCCGTTCCTCAGGTCATGGAGTATCTATTACACCTCTCTGACCTGGGCCTGAGTTACTCTTTGGCAACGGTTCACCTGTCTGCTATTTCTGCCTACCATGCCTTAGTGGGAGGCAAAGCTGTGGCTCAACTGGAATTTTCCAAAACCTTCCTAAAAGGGATCCTCCACCTGAAACCCCTGGTGTGCAGTCCTACGCCACCGTGGGATCTGAATTTTGTTTTGGAAAAACTGACCTTGCCTTCCTTTGAACCGGCTGGTAGTTGTGATATGTGCTATTTGTCATGGAAAGCACTCTTTTTTAGTTTCTACTACTTCTGCTCGGAGGATTTCCGCATTTCAGGCCCTGATGTGTAAGTTGCCTTATTTAATTTTTCACAGAGACGGGTGGCTCTGCATATCAATCCTCAGTTTTTACCAAAGGTGGTTTCTAAGTTCACATTGAACCAGTCTATTCAACTTCCAGTATACTATCCTGAGCATTCCAATCGGGGGAGACTATTCTGCATACCTTAGATGTTCACAGTATCTTGCGTTATTATACTAACTGAACCAAATCTGCCCAGAAAACGGATCAACTTTTTGTTTCTTTTGCACTGAAGAGAGAGGGTGCAGCAGTCTCCAAACAGTGTCTATCCAAAAGGTTGGCAAACCGTATTGTTTTCTGTTACCAGAAGTATGGTAAAACTCTCCCGGGGGAGGTTAAGAGATATTCTGCCAGAGGCATGGCCACTTCTGCTGCTTGCTTCTGGAATGATTCAGCCACTGACATATGTGCCGCGGCCACTTGGAGCTCTGTCCACACTCTAACCAAGCATTACAGTCTGGACATTGCCTCTAGGTGCAGGGTTGGCTTTGGTCTACTTGTGCTCCAAGGCCTTCTGTTCTAAAACTTTCTGCCTTTCTGTAGACCTTTCCTGCCTCCTGTGTTTCAGCTCCTTCTGATTCACACTGCTTGGGACTCAGTCCTCAAGGTTATTACCTACTGCAAGAGCCCTCTCGAAGTAAGATAGTATGGTTTCGTAAGAACATACCACAACAGTAGATCTTCGAGAGAGGCTCTTGCAGTAGGTAACCTTTTTCCCTCCCTCCTTCCCCCAGCTTCTGCTGCTCTTTTTCTATCACTTTATGTTGGCTCCAGGAGCTTCTTTTCCATTCTTCTGTCACTACCTTGGGAGGTCTCCGGCAGGAGAACTGGAAGGCAGGCATGGGGACTGCCCACTATATAGTGTCATGTTGACGTTGGTCACATGACATTGATGGGCGGTCCCCCCGTCAGACACTGCTAACTAAAGTTTCCATGTGGTCCTGACATCAGAAGGCGCAATCCTCAAGGTTATTCCCTACTGCAAGAACCTCTCTCAAAGATCTGCTGTTACGGTAAGTTCTTACATAACTGAACTTTATCTCACTACTTCCTCAGGATCTAAGGCACATCAATATAATTACATATAATTGTAATTAATGTTAAAGAAAAAAAATGTATCCAGAAACATTCAATTTGTTTTACATGTTATGTAAATTCTTTTTTAGTAAAAAGGTAATAATTCATTTAATATATTAAAGTGAGTCATACATCCCGACCATGATACACTGCATGAAGTCTCCTTATGCTTATATTTTATCACACTTACATAATGTTTTATTCTTATGCAAATCAACTTCTGGTCTTTTATATTGTATTTCAACTTGTATATATGTCATATAAATCATGCCCACAAATCAAAACAGGAAGCTTGCAGGACCTAAAAAAACATAGGAGAGTCAAATTGGATATGTTCAATACTCAACATCTCCACTATCCAGTAATAAACTCTCAACCCACGCCTTCTTTGGACGTGCAGGCTAGATGACGCTAAGTTAATTTCACTAATTTTTTAGTTTTAATAAATGGACAAATACTAGTGAGTACAGGGATCCCAACAGGGTCCATTTGAAACAGACTGACCACTTCCAATTCCTGGCCATTAGTGGTAGGCAGGAGATGGCCACCTCACAGACACACCTATTGGTGTAAGCTGGGTGGGTTGGGACACGGGGCTTCACCGATTGGTCAAGCACTACTGTCCCGATTCAATCTTCCTAGCCATATACTGTATCTAAATTATTAACTACAAATAGATAGCTAGATTACAACGATGATTTTTGGTAAGTGGAACTTCACGATATGAACTTTGCGTGATCCACTAGTGAATAAGTTCACAAGAGAAAAGTTTCATCTTTGTGTAAACCAAGGACTACTACCCCTGCCTGCATGGCTAGTTGCAGGTTAAGGGGCCTGGGTACTGAAATGGGTGCCTCCACCCGGACGTCAGGGTTGTTACTGGTCAAGGTAACCTGTAAACAGCCCTCCGGGACACCGTAACCCCCCTCTTTCCCTTCTAGTGGCCTGAACAATATACAATAATCACTTTCACAATGACCCTTATTCACCATGCAATTACCCACACTGTTTGCACTTACCACCAGGGCAGGTTCCTGTAGCTCAACCCTGGGGACCCCCTGTAAAACAAGGTTATGCACAGCAAATAGCAACGGTATAGTACTCTTGGCACAAACTGGAACCACAGTCAGGTTAAATGCAAAAAGAGTTAGATCTGATTGATTCAGGGGACTTGAACAAGGGAGGAGCGTAATCAGGTTGATTGGCTTAAAGGCTAAATCAATCAGACAGTTATGCATGCACTTCAAAGTCCTACACAGTCACACACTCTGGGTACCCAGGTAGGAAAAAGGTGAGCAAGCCAGGAATGTTGCCCGGGGTAGGCTGGTGTCACAACTGGTTGGGGCCCTGTGATATTTACTCATGATACCCAATACAGGACACAGGCAGAACGAAATTGAGACTGCAGGTTGTTGAGCTGGAGTGCCAGGAGAAGCAGGGCCCACATGAATTACCGAGGCATCGTTCCTGTTCAAGGCATTGAGCAGGAGGCTGATCCCCAGGCAGATCTCTCGACAATGACTTTCTCTGTGTAGCGGGTATTCTGGCTGGGCCAGTGTGGCAAGGCCCAGACCGAATGGAAATGAATACGGATTCAGTCCGTGGGGCAGGATGCAGCCTCCAGCAAGCAGAGCACAGTTCAGACACACAGTGAGGAACCAAATCACGACCCACTATCAGCACACAGCACATTCACATGTAAGAAATTCTACTGTACTAGGTAGATTGCTATCCGGTCGCAATTACAGGGTCTCTGCACAAACCGGGAGTTCAGAGGTGGCTGGGAATCCTGACAGGATGATCGCATTTAGCAAATCTTCGGTCTTCTTCAGGTTAAAGCCTGGTCACAGTTCTGTGGCTTATCTCACTCTCATGATTCGGATTCAGTCCAAATAAACTTCAATTTCACTCTCAGGGACAGCAGGCAGGCAGGCCAAAACTCAGCCCTTTCACCCTTCTACTGCACAAACCCACGCAGGATTGCTGCTCGAGTATCTCGCGCTGTTACTCCTTCACTTCCCAACTCAGATCTGACTGAAGCTGCAAGCAGCCTGGGACTTTCCCCAGGATTCAAAAAGTTCGGTTAGCTGATCTGTCTGTCAGTCACAACAAGGGCTCCCCCTCTAGGTTCATTTAGGCGCCAACAGCCCAAAACTACAATTCCTACAGAATTTTGGTCCCACAAGACCCCTGGGGACAGGCTCCATTTTAAAGTCCCCAAAGGTACTGATTGGCCCACTTCGGCAGTCCAGGACCAAGATGGTGGAAATAAACAGAACTGTCCATGCTGCAAAGAAGACAGGTTAGAACAAACTGCAATATTATTACTATTCTAACAAATGATCAGCAAATAAGTACATGTTCTAACAGAGCTCCCTCTGCGCTAATAGCGATGGCAGAACAGAGCAATTATCTGTCAGCCTGGGTGGGACTCGAGCATGGAAACACTAAGCCCCCTCCCAGGCTAATTATAACTGCAATCTAGGCAGTTCTTAAAGAGATAGTACACAGAGGCTATACAGGCACTCTCTCGCAATACATTTGAACTGCTAAAACGCAGGACACCAGTCTGGCAGTGAGCATTTAGGCCAGCTCAAGTAAGACTTTTTGGGAACCACCATTTATAGGGGGGTTACACCCTTCCCTGCCTGGAGAAAAGTTGGCATCCGCGTCAAGTCTGTACCATCATAATACTGAAAATGCAATATAAATGAGACATCTATAATATCAGCATGCTGTGCAAATAACATCTGATGCATCAGTCAACTTAAACTTATCACTTTACTATACATATTCACTACACTTCACAATACTATATCTCTAATGATAATACTTATGCATGTTTCATACAGGTGATGCTGATTCCACTATGTTTAACATACTTGTAACATCACAATACTGATTCATGTTATAACTTCTTGCACATTAAACAGTGTAGGAGGGGGCCCTTCCCTATCAGCTAACTCGGCGCTGGATGGGGCAGGGGCACCATACTGAGAAGGAAGAACAATCAACCTGGAATTGGCCATTAAGCTCAGTTTGGGTAGTGAGCTCTGAGAAATATAAACACCTTTGTGAACCACATCGAGAGGCAAATCCACTGGCCTTCTGGGAGAATCATAACTGATGCGCAATAGTGGCTTGACAGCTCGGCCAGTCTTTCTGGGGGAACAGCCACACTCTCTGTACTTTCAGCACTAACTTTGGAGCTTTCGTCAGTCGTGTGGGGTGCCTCTGCACAGATGGGAATGTCCAAACTGGGAGCATTGTCAACTACTTGCTCTGCAGGCTCTGGTTCCACAACACTTTGCTCATTATTATCTTCTGACAAGGTCCCAGCTGGCTCATTTTGAGAAGGTTCTGGCACAATTAGGATTTGTGGCACTGAAAGGGGGCCGTCAGCACTCTCATACTGTTCTTCAAGTTCTGTTGTGTCACCAGAGAGACTCAGACCATCAGACCCTTCTTCGGGCAAGTCACACAGTTCCACAAAACACAGGGAGTCCGCAGCCTCAGACATTATACTTTGCACTTCACTTTCAGGGAGCAGTGGCTCCAAGAACGAAGCGGGGGGGTTAGGCAGTCCAGAAGGCCCAGCTTCATCCCCATGATTCAGCACAGAATTTCCTCAAAACAACTGTCTCAGTTCATATGAGGGATAATAGGCATTACCACAGTCACTTTCATCAGAGGTGAACTGACAGTCACTATCATTCGAGGCGTGCCGGGAGAGGGCTCCAAATCTTTAACAGCTGAAGCACTTGGACTTTGTCTCCTCCTTGCAGCAGCAAGAGTCACTGGCCCAGGGGAATCAATTTCTGGTGGTTCAGCCTCAATGATAACTTGCCCAATAGGCAGAAAGTGGTTACGGTGCATGGTCTTGACAGCTTTGGAGTTATTTTCTGGGCGTACCTTGTAAACTGGTAGATCATCCAACTTTCCAACTACTACATGAGAAAGATGGTGCCACCTATCAGCAACTTTGTGCTTGCCATGTAGTCCCAAATTGTGTAACAACACACGGTCTCAGGGCCGTAGCTCTTGAGCCTTTACTTTCTTATCGTGCCTGTCTTTGTTGGCAAGGTTTCTTTTAGTGGCCATTGTCTGGGCCAGTTGCTATGCATGGTTCAATTGAGCTTTCAGTTTCTGTACATACTGCAGGTAGTTTTCGGCTCGGACCCCGTCTGGAGAGACTCTAAAGCAGACATCAACTGGCAGACGGGCCTCCCTCCCGAACATGAGACGGTAGGGGGAGAACCCAGTATTGTCATTTTTGGTGCAATTGTACACGTGTACTAAGGTGCTAATCTGCTGGCTCCACTTATGCTTATCTTTTGGATGGAGGGTGCCCAGCATGTCTAGAAGGGTGCAGATAAAATGTTCTTGTTGAGGGTCCCTCTGTGGGTGATAGGGGGTTGTTCTTGACTTCCACACCCCCCACAGAGAGAGCATTTCTTTGATTAGCCTACCTTCAAAGTCTCTGCCTTGGTCAGAGTGGATCTGCTGGGGGCACCATAGTGGACGAAGAATTTTTCCACTAGCACCTTGGCCATGGTAGAAGCCTTTTGATCTTTAGTTGGAAAAGCTTGTGCATAGCATGTGAAATGATCCATAACCACTAACACATTGCCAATATTCCATTGATCAGGTTCTAAGCACAAAAAATCAATGCAAACCAGTTCCATGGGGGCGCTGGTAGTGATATTGACAAGGAGGCAGCCCTCTGAGGCAGGGCTTTTCTTTGAAGGTAATGACTACAGGTCTTTACATGGTGCTCAACATTGGCCTCCATCTTGGGCCAGTAGAATCGAGATCGTACCAGGTCGAGAGTCCTGTCAATACCGAGGTGCCCTATATGATTGTGGAGGGACCTCAGTACCAAGTGTTTAAAGGCTGTGGCAGGACCAATTGTTGCTTGTCTACTTGATCACTATGATCCACTATCTCTCTGTATAACAACTAACTGAGTAACTTCAACCTGGGGCCTTCTTTAAACAATAGGGCAGTCCGCAAGTCAGGGGAACGCAACTTAGACACATCTTTCCCCGCATGCAGGGCACCAAGTGCTGGCAGAATCATAGGATCTTGGGATTGAGCCCACTGAATGCTGTCATTGTCAAATTGAGGTAGTGCACTAATATCTAGAGCAGAGCAATGGCAAAAGGCAGCCAGTATACAGGTATCAGGAGGGCCCAAGCAATCTACTAAACAGTCCACTGTGTCCACAGACATCTGTTCATCTCTGTCAAACTTTTGGCACAGTGCTCAGATGTCAGGTTCAGACAGCCTGACACAATCACTCTTGGAAGTGGGCCTTCGTGACAGGACATCAGCATCAATATGGTTCAGTCCTGGTCTGTATTCAACAGCAATAATAATAGGTTGATAAGGCAGAAAGCCACCGGTGCCCAGTGGCATCTAACTTAGCTGAAGTCTGTACATAGGTAATCGGGTTATTGTCGGTATTCACCAATATCTTTCCCCCATAGAGGTACTTATGAAACTGATCAACGATGGCCCATTTTAGAGCAAGGAACTCCAGCTTGTGCAGAGGATAGTTTCACTCTGATGGAGTCAAACTCCTGCTGGTGAAAGCTACCAGTCTCAAATCATCCTCATGGTCTTGATACAGCACAGCTCCTAGGCCCTGCAGACTAGCATCCATATGCAGCACATAGGGCTTGGAAGGGTCAGCATAGGCGAGGATGGGGGTGTGGGTGAGCTGGTATATGACTTTGTGGAAGGCTGCTTCACATTTGGGTGTGCAGCGGGGTCCAAAAGTTTCACCTGTGCGGAAGTACACTTTCTCTGGTTCTTTGACAGACCCTTTTTTGTATTTACGGTTGGTGGGGGTAATCCTGGGTAAGATTCAGGAGTGGGCGAATCATCTTGGAATAGTTTTTTATGAACCTGTGGTAGTAGCCACAGAACTCCAGAAAACATTGTAGTTCTTTCAAGTTATGGGGCTGGGGCCAAGTAGTCAGTGACTCAAACTTACTGGGATCGGTCTCTATCCCTTCTGCAGATACTATGTGTCCCACATACTTCACAGAGGTTTGAAAAAACTGGCACTTGTCGATGGACAGCTTGAGACCGAAGTCTTCCAATCGGTCCAGCACTTTAAACAGTTGGGTCTCATGCTCTCTAAAGTGCTTCCAAACACAATGACATCATCTAGGTACACTAGACTTTCCAGCAAGTTCATATCTCCCACCGTGTGTTCCATCAGTCGCTGAAAGGTGGCTGGGGCACCTGAAATCCCCTGTGGCATTCTCAGGAATTCATAGAACCCCAAAGGACAGATGAAGGCTATTTCTTATGGTCCTCCGTGGGCCATCGGAATCTGGTAATATCCGCTGCGAAGATCCAGTACCAAGAACTATTTGCTCCCATTCAAGCAATCCAGGGCATCTTGCATATGGGGCATTGTGTAGTGATCTGGGATGGTCCGCCATTTCAGGGTTCGATAATCAACACACATCCTCATGGATCCATTCTTCTTACGCACGACCACAATGGGAGAGGCATATGAGGTCCTTGATTCTTGTATCATGCCAGCAGTGAGCATTTCTTGCAGGTGTCTCCTAACATCATCTATGTCCGCTGGGGCAAGGCGTTGGGATCTCTCTTGAAATGGCTGGTCATCATTCAGGCGTATGTGATGTTCTTCACCCTGGACACACCCCACGTCCCATTCTTTTAACAAAAACACTTTGTCTCTCTGGGCTAGCTTCTTGCTAATTCTAGCCTTCCATTCAGCTGGCAACAGGGAATCACCAAAGTCAAATAAGTCTGGGGTCACTGTCTCCTTCTCACCAGAGCACCTGTTACTGGGTAATACTGCAGTGTCTACACAGTGTACTGTAGCTAGAGTGCACCATCTGTTCACCCGGACCTCCCAATCTGACACATTCTGAATCTGGACCATCACTTGTAGTGCATAGGCGTGGGTGCGGGATGACAAGATGCTGGGCTTAACCAGTAATCCTTCTGGCAACTTTCCATCGCCTGGTGCATCCAACATTAATATTTTGTTATTTACATCTTTCTGGAGGCGGAACTCCCTGTGAATGGTACACTGGCCATTGAGTGCTAGTACAAGAGAGTCAGGATCCTTCTTCCACACGATCCCCACAGGTTCATCCTGGTCTTCTTTCTCGGATTTCCGTTGCAAGTCATAGGCCATTTTGGTTAGAGATGGAATTCTTAGGGCCCACCCAGTCCATTGC
The DNA here is from genome assembly GCA_016271365.2 of Neoceratodus forsteri. Lineage (NCBI taxonomy): Eukaryota > Metazoa > Chordata > Ceratodontiformes > Ceratodontidae > Neoceratodus > Neoceratodus forsteri. The sequence goes on along the minus strand of CM028133.1, from coordinate 586,754,074 downwards.
CCTTGTTTCTTGTAGCAGAATTGCACCAGTCTCCCAAACATATGGGCGTTTGTCCCAATTAACAGGGGATGCCCATCATACAGTCTGGTGGGGGGGCACACTAAGGCAAGAGTCTCGACTTGTTCATCTACTCCAGCCACTGAGGTAGGGAAAGACAGCCAGATCCAAATATACTCCGAGTACGGATAAGACTTGTCGCTCAACCCCCACACACATGAAAGCCTTCCAAGGGTTGTAGGGGCACATCAGGCAGCTGCTTTTGATACCAGGCTTGGAACACTATAGTTACTTGAGATCCACTGTCAAGCACGGCCCGGGCGGACACACTGTTCGCCATCACTGTAGTTTTCATTGAAGGGCCCACCACCTTGGACCATTCTGTGGGGACAATAGCAGGGGCCGGTACAGATGACTTAGCCACAAAGAAGTTGGAATTGGGATTTCCTGAGCCTTCACTGTGGTCGTTTACAGCACCCCTTAGCCATGGTTTCACTTTCCGGAGCTCCCCTTGCAGTCTGTATACAACCTTATCTAAGTCTTTTGGGGACCGACATTCTTTCTTCATATGCCCCTCCTTCCCACAGTTATGACAGAATATGCTTTCTAGAGTCTGGCGTGGCTGAGGCATCACACTGGGGGCTGAGGCGGGGGTACCACCAACAGAAAATCACGATTCAACCTCTTTCTGGTGTGTGGTGAGCATGGGGATATGCCTCAGTAATTCCCTCACTTCCACAGTCAATTCATCAATCTTTGAGCTGCTGTCAACAGGGGATGCCTGAGAGTGCACCCCCACCCCCATAGCGGACACACTCTGAGAGGGTTTGGGCCCATTGTATCTCTGCAGTGAGCTTATAGGGAAATGGTAGTCCTCATTTCTCAGACCTCTCGCAGTATCTCGCCCCAAGGCGGAGCATCCTTGATAGCCTCCCGATGTTCAACTGGCACTGTATTTCGCCCCTGAGCATCACTTACATGGGCATCCTCTGTCACCTGGGCAGCAGCAACAGCAGACACAGGAGGGGGTTCCCCACGTGGCTGCCTCCTTTCAATCTTCCGAATTTCCTTCATCAGTCCGTCATAGGTAGGAGGTGCATACAACCAAGCAGCAAGGCATAGTTGGAGCAACAATAATTCAGAGAATGGGGCTGACTTGAGAAGTTGGTCCAACCTATTCTGATCTAACTTAGCTGGGCCATGCCACCTTTTTTTAGGCATTCCTGTAGCACCACTTCGAGTCGAGGCACATACATCGATAAGGGCTCCCCTTGGTATTGCTGAGTGTTTTTGACCCTACCCTACAGGTCCTCATCTGAATCGGGACTCCCATACTCATTTTCCAATGCATTCAAAAAATCTTCAGCAGTTGCTTCTGGATTACTAGCCTGTGTAGTGTGGATAGTAAGTTGGGCAGGTCCTCTGAGGCTTTCAACTACCCATCTCCTCTTCTCTGGTTCGGGGCATTGCCAGTTTCGGATTTGAGGGGCAACATAATTTATCCAAGTCTCCCAATTGTCCTCCCCCTGGGGTGTGGGGAGGGTGCCTGAAAACATCCTCAGCAGGTGATACGAGTCGTGACTAACTGCAGGCATGGAGGTGAGCACAGGAGCCAGTGAAGGAACAGACACGGGAACTGTCAGGGGTATTGGAGAAGGAACACCCCCATGTGGCAGCAATAACTTCTTGAAGTCCTCTACGGTCTTCCCCCCTTTGGTAACAACTTGCTTAACTTCCCCTCGAAAGTCTCAGATAAGGGTGGGGGCTCATCCTCCCCAGGGTCTTTACTGTCCTTAGTTATTACCTTCCAGGTGGATGGGACCCCTTTTGAGGCAATAGTCTGTGGCACTTTGGAGCTATCCACGGGGTCACTACACTCTACTAGGGCCATAAAAGTTTGGGTGGTCAGATCAGCCTGTTGACCCACCACCAGAGCATTTGTTAAACATTCAACTTTGGAAAGTACTCCTTCCACAGTGTCTTTACTAATGCTTAATGGAATATCCTGTATAAGCAGGGCATTGTGAGGGTCAATCTCCTGCCCCGTACACCACCCCACCAACTGGTGCACAGCCACTTCTGTTGGGGTAGCCATTTATGTTTGACAATAATTTGTGATTTTGGCCACTACGGGATGCAAATCCCAGCGTTGGTGCCTCCAAGATGTAACCCCTAGGTGGCGCTATCGCAAGGGCTACTACCCCTGCCTGCGTGGCTAGTTGCAGGTTAAGGGGCCTGGGTACTGAAACGGGTGCCTCTACCCGGAGGTCACGGTTGTTAGTGGTCAAGCTAACCTGGGGGCATAGCCCTCTGGGACACTGTAACCCCCTCTTTCCTTCTAGTGGCCTGAACAATATACAATAATCACTTTCACAATGACCATTATTCACTATGCAATTACCTACACTGTTTGCACTTATCACAGGGCTGGTTACTCTAGCTCGACCCTGGGGACCCCCTGAAAAACAAGGTTATGCACAGCAAATAGCAACGATACAGTACTCTTGGCACAAACTGGAACCACAGTCAGGTTAAATGCAAAAAGAGTTAAATCTGATTTATTCATGGGAATTGAACAAGGGAGGGGCATAATCAGGTTGATTGGCTTAAAGGCTAAATCAATCAAACAGTTATGCATGCACTTCGGAGTCCCTACATAGCCACACATTCTGGGTACCCAGGTAGGAAAAAGGTGAGCTAGCCAGGAACGTTGCCCAGGGTAGGCCGGCGTAGCAGCTGGTTGGGGTCCTGTGATGGAAGAAAGCAACATACACAACACACACTATTTGTAATCTGGAGCCAGAGGGCTCAGTTCTTGAAGGAAAAGACTACAAGGCAATCAGATGACAACATTTTAGCTTTAGCTGTTTTTGCAGGGAGCTACCCTGATGTTTAGTCATGATACCCAATACAGGACACAAGCAGGATGAAATTGAGACTGCAGGTTGTTGAGCTGGAGTGCCAGGAGAAGCAGGGCCCACACAAATCACCGAGGCGTCATTCCTGTTCAAGACATTGAGCAGGGGGCCAATCCCCAGGCAGGTCTCTCGTCGATGACTTTTTCTGTGTAGCAGGTATTCTGGCTGGGCCAGTGTGGTAAGGCCCAGGCCAAATGGAAATGAATATGGATTCAGTCCGTGGGGCTGGATGCAGCCTCCAGCAAGCAGAGCACAGTTCAGACACACAGCGAGGAACCAAATCATGACCCACTATCAGCGCACATCACATTCACCTGTAAGAAATTCTATTGTACCAGGCAGATTGCTGTCTGGTCACAATTACAGGGTCTCTGCACAAACCAGGCGTTCAAAGGTGGCTGGGAATTCTGACAGGCCAATCGCATTCAACAAATCTTTGGTCTTCTTCAGGTTAAAGCCTGGTCACAGTTCTGTGGATTATCTCACTCTCATGATTCAGATTCAGTCCGAATAAACTTCAATTTCCTTCTCAGGGACAGCAGGCAGGCAGGCAGGCCAAAACTCTGCCCTTTCACCCTTCTTCCACGTGAACCCACGCAGGATTGCTGCTCGAATATCTCGAGCTGTTACTCCTTCACTTCCCAACTCAGATCTGACTGAAGCTGCAAGCAGCCTGGGACTTTCCCCAGGATCCAAAAGGTTTGGTTGGCTAATCTGTCTGTCAGTCACAACAAGGGCTCCCCCTCCAGGTTCATTTAGGCGCCAACAGCCCGAAACTACAATTCCTACAGAATTTTGGTCTCACAAGACCCCTGGGGACAGGCTCCATTTTAAAGTCCCCAAAGGTACATATTGGCCCATTTCGGCAGTCCAGGACCAAGATGGTGGAAATAAACAGAACTGTCCATCCTGCAAAGAAGGCAGGTTAGAACAAACTGCAATATTACTACTGTTCTAACAAATGATCAGTAAATAAGTACATTTTCTAACAGAGCTCCCTCTGCACTAATAGCGATGGCAGAACGGAGTGATTATCTGGCAGCCTGGGTGGGACTCGAGCATGGAAACACTCAGCTGCCTCCCAGGTTAATTATAACTGCAATCTAGGCAGCTCCTAAAGAGACAGTGCATGGAGGCTATACAGGCATTCTCTGGCAATACATTTGAACTGCTAATACGCAGGACACCAGCCTGGCAGTGAGCATTTAGGCCAGCTCAAGGAAGACTTTTCGGGAACCCCCATTTGTAGGGGGGTTACATGCACACAACAGTTGGTTGCAGATAATTCAAAACATAAGAAAAACTTAAAAATCAGCTAAGTCAAAAAAATATAAACTGTGCATGTGCAGAGAATGGACACGCCCAGGTGAGTTTCCAAGGCAACAACAGTATATCTAAGCTAGAGCGGAAACAGTAGTCAGCGTCCTCATCTGAGTGAGTACAGATGCTGAACAAGTGGTAAGCCCATATCTCAATGCATTTAAAGTACTTTGCTGAAAGAAAAGTTAAATCTCTAAAACAAAGATGCGTTAAGACAGTGTGGAAGCTGATCTTGATGGTTAAATAATAAAGTAAAAAAACGGAGAAACGAAAAGCTTTAAAGTGTAAGCTACATAACAAACAGTTGAGGGAGGGGGTGTTGCACTAAGAAAACAAGAAACACAGCAGAATAAAGAACGAATTAAACAAAGTGCAGCAACTACAGAATTCATTTTTTTTATCAAACAAACAAACAAGCAAGAACGAAGATAGTCAAGGAACAAAAAGAGGGTCTGTATGTCTCCATATGTGGCATAGAATGGGGTTTTACTTCCTCTTCTTCCTCATCCCCAAGAAGACCAGGGATCTTAGGCCCATCCTGGACCTGAGTCATTTGAATCTGTACATCAAGTACAAGTGCTTCCGGAAGGTCACCCTTCAAGGGGCTGTTACCCCTTTTGCACCAGAGGGACTGGCTCTGTTCTTTGGACATGCCGGATGCCTACCTGCACATCCTAGTCTTTCCTGCCCATTGTCACTTCCTCTGCTTCCACTTTCAGGGAGCCTACTATCAATTTTGGGTCTTCCCTTTTGGTCTTTCCTCGGCCCCCCCCGCCCGGGCATTTTTGAAATGCCAGGCAGTGGTGGCAGTTGCATTGAGGAGGCAGGGCTTCTAGGTGTTCCCCTACCTGGATGACTGGCTGCTTGCATACCCCTGTAAGGAACACTTTATTCAGCCCTAGAATCCACCTTCAGTATGTTCCAGGCCTTGGGGATTACTTTACATCTGCCAAAGTCCTGTCTCTCTCCTTGCCAGCACCTCCAATACATAGAGGTAGTCCTGGACACCAGTCAGGGCAAGGTCTTTTTGCCTGAGGACTGGGCAGAGCAACTGATGGAACAGGCACGTCTGGTTTCCTCCAGTCGTCAGGTCCCCACCAGGGTCTTCCTATGCCTTCTGGACCACATGGTGGTGGCAGTTGCCACGGTTCCCCAGGCATGTCTGCATATGCGGGTTCCTCACTGGACCTTGAGGGTCCAGTGGGATCAGCACACTGATGACCTGGACCAGTTGGTCATGGTCTCCATCCTGGTCCGGAGGACTCTTTTGTGGTGGCTGGACCCGGACAACCTCCTTTGGGGAGTCTCCCTTCAGCTATTAACCCCCGTCAGGTTCTCATGACAGACGCGTCTGGCCTTGGCTGGGATGCCCGTCTGGCAGATCATCAGACCCAGGGTACCTGGATGGAAGTGGAGCAGGGTCTTCACATTAATGCCCTGGAGATACGGGCGGTTCTGTATGCCCTGCAGACCTTTCAGACTCATCTCCTCTCAGTCCACTGCTGGTGCAGATGGACAATGTGTGCATGGTGTTATTAAATCAACAAGCAGGAGGGACCCATTCTTACCCCCTGTGTCGGGAGGCGATGAGAGTCTGATTCTGGGCCATCGAGCACAGTCTGGAACTCTTGGCTGTGCATGTTTCAGGCATTCAGAACATCTTAGCCAACAGTCTCAGCCACTCCAGGTCACCAGCTCACAAGTGGGAACTGCTAACCTTAGTGGTCGAAGATCTGTTCAACAGGAGGGGCTGTCCAGAGTTGGACCTCCTTGCATCCCCACTCAATGAAAAACTGCTTCTTTTTTGCTCGCTCGTTCCTGGGCCTGGAGTTTTCTGGCAAGATGCATTGTCCCTCTCTTGGAAGGAGAAGTTTCTGTATGCCTTTTCTCCCTTCCCGCTCCTGCAGAGGGTTCTGCTCATGCTCCAGTTGGAAGGAACAGAGATTATCCTCATAGCTCCCTTCTGGTCATGCCACATTTGGTTCCCTTTGCTGCAACAGTTAGCAGTGGAACCTCTGGTGCCCTTATCCCTGTGCACTGACTTGCTGTCCCAGGACTGGGGCACCCTGGTCCATCCAGACATGAAGTCCCTGCATCTCCATGAGTGGCCCTGTGGACCGAGCTATTGTCTGCTTTGGGGTATCCTCTGAGGTCACTGACGTCCTGGTGGTGGCCAGGAAATCCTCCACCAGGGCCACTTATGCTATGAAATAGAAGCACTTTTCCATTTGGGCCACTGTTTACCATTTGGATCCTTTCATCTGCCCAGTGAATCGGGTGTTGGAGTACCTCCTTTCCTTTTTGGATTCAAGCCTGAGGTACTTCTCCCTTAAGGTGCACCTTTCTGTCATCTCTGCATACCATACACCTATTGAGGGCAAAGCTGTTGCCCAGCTTGAGGTGTCCCGCACATTCCTGTGGGGCATTTTGCATCTGAAACCTTCCATTCGGGACTCGGTCACTCCATGGGACCTCAACTTTATGTTGGAGAAACTCATTATACCTCCCTTTGAACTGGCCGTGAGTTCTGAGCTGCACTTTCTCTTATGGAAAGCATTCTTTTTAGTTGCTGTTACTTCTGCTCAAAGGATTTCTACGCTTCAGGCTCTTATGTGTAAGGAGCCTTACTTGGTTTTTCACAAAGACAGAATGTCTGCGTGCTAATCCTAAGTTTTTACCTAAGGTGGTTTCTGGGTTTTATTTAATTCAATCCATCCACCTTCCAGTTTATTTTCCTGAGTATTTCAGTCAGGGAAAGGCTTTGCTTCATATGTTGGATATACATAGGATGTTGCGGTACTGTATGAACTGCACAAAGTCTTTCAGGAAAAGTGGCCAGTTGTTCATTTCCTTTGCCCCTAAGAGAGAGGGCACTCTTGTTTTCAAACAGTGTTTGTCTAAGTGGTTAGCGAATTGCATTGTTTATTTGGCTAATTTTGGCCTTGCAATCCTTCAGGGCGTTCTCTCATGAGCTCTTGGCTGTTGATCTGTCCTCCTCCCGGTGTAGTTATTCTGGTGATAGGTACTGCTTGGGACGCAGTCCTACTGGTGTGGCCTGCTGCAAGAGCCTTACTTGAAGTAAGATAGTACAGTTACGTAAGAACTTACTGTAACAGTAGATCTTCGAGAGGAACTCTTGCAGCAGGCCCTGCTTTCCCTCCCTCCTTCCCCCTGCTGCTCTTTTTCTTTTGCACTACTTCTGTCTTTCTTTTAGCTCTCAGGAAACCTCCTTGGTTCTCATTCAGCTGCCTGTATGGGGTCTTCAGCGGAAGAACTAAGGTAGATGTGGGGGACCGGCCATCTATACAGGCTAGGCTGACGTCAAGTTGAGTGATGTCGGCAGTGGGCGGTCCCCTGTGGTAGACTGCTAGCTAGAAGTTTTCCGTGTGGTACTGGCACCTGGTGGCTTAGTCCTACTGGTGTGGCCTGCTGCAAGAGCTTCTCTTGAAGATCTACTGTTACGGTAAGTTCTTACATAACTCTAGTTAGTTATAAACTGGGTTGAGCAAACATGCTTTTTTCTCTGCTGCTCCATTTCAGATCTCTCAGCCAGCAATACTTTAATTGTTGTAACTGGGTCACTGTGCAGATGTTACGGGTGTTATTCACTGTTACTATCCCTGCCTTGTAACCGAGTGCTCCAAGCAAGGTTGATGGGTCTGGGCTTATTAAACTCCTCACGTGGTGGAAACCAGGAGAATAGCGTGGTGCCTCTAACCTGAGAAGGAAATGGCAGGTCAGGTCAAAAGTATGACACTGTCCCCTAGGTTGCAGTACCAGCCCACCTCACCAATGATAGGACACCTCCCAGAGACCAAGTGCCCACACTTTAACTTTAGCAAGATACACTTCTGTACCAGTTACTGTAGATCTCTAATAATATGTTCACACACCAAGATTTAAGTGACTAACAACAGAAATGTATTAATTACTGGAACAGGTCCTGTAAAGGAAAGGGGGTTGTGCAGTATAGCAGACAGACAAGTATTATGTCAAAAATGGCAACAAACCCACAATTTCAACAGTAGGTACTGCTAAGCCCCTTGGAAGGGGGTCTTTGATGGCATCAACCTCTCCTCAGAGATTTCACACAGGGCCTCCAGGCAACCACACACAGTGCCCCATGCAGCCTGCTATACTGTTAGGCCTCCCAACTACCTACAGCAGCTGATCTACATAGCATTGTGAAACACTATAAACACATTACTTTTAAACTGCAGCTTACTTGAACTACTGAGTGCCTAGATGAAACACACAGATCTTCTTCGGGGGTATCTCAGTCATCAGGTAACACTAGGAACCTTCACTGTCGATGAAGGGGAATCTACACAGAAGATTTTCAGCAGTACAGCTGGGACTGCCCACGCCATTGACATCCGTCAATGTCATAAACCCTATAAAGGTGTGAGTGGCCCAGCCCCCTCCACATTTCTTTCCCGCTATCGACTTGCTCGCATGGGTCTCCGTGGAAGCTCCATTGCAGTATTTGCACCTTTTTTCGCCTTTGACTTTTTTCTTCAACTTTTTCAAAAATCTCTTTTTTAAAGAGATTCCTCCACATTGTTTATGTCAAGAGTTAATCCTTCAACTTCTCGCTTCCACCCCTGCCGCTGTGGAAAGAAGATTGCCTCCACAGACAAACACTCTTTCTGTGTCTACTGTCTTGGGCCTGATCACAAAGTTTCTGACTATGAGCTCTACCAGAAGTTTAACCAAACAACCCTCAGGTGAAGCAGAAAGGCTCTCAAAAATTTCCTGATGGATCAACAGGTAGCCAGGTCCGGGCAGGGGTCATCCGGGATCCCGGCCTCTTCCTGTAGGTCACCTACCAGTTCTTTCAGCTCCCAGGCCTCAAGGCCCGAGACAAGTCCTCAGGGAAAAGTCACAAAAAAGACAGAGATCACGTCCGCTCTCCCCAGCATCGATCTCGTTCCCTGTTGGCCTCTCCTTCTTCTGGGAGATCTTCGTCAGCTGTGGCAGCACTGGCGAAGAAATCTACTGTGTAGGTCTCTGTGTCCACCAGACCCATGCCAACAGCACCTCCACCCAGTTCTCAGGGCAGCCGGCCATCGACCTCAGGGTCGTTAGCCCCTCCTTCGTCGATGGCAGGCTCATCGTGGACGACTCTCCCGATGAGACCAGCCCCCTCTGCCTCTCGGGCTACAGGCTTTTCTGGTCCTCAGCATCCAGCAGACGGGTCATCGACACCTTGGCCATCGAACCCCCTTCCATCGACGACCTCTCTCAACCTGAACAAAGTTCTGCTTAAGTTCACTAACGTGCTTTTGTAGTAGCTGGGTGCCTTTAGGCCCCCCTCGCTGATGCCATTGACGACAGCGTCGTCGTGGACACCTACACGTCAGCCCCGTGAAGCTCCCCATGGGCCGACATCGGCGCATCTGACATCAGACCCAGATTTAGAAGAGGTCGGTGTCGAGGAGGAGTACCACGCAGACCTCATTCGTCCTGATGATGAAGAGGAAAAAGAAGAAGAGATCCAGCTCTCTGACAGGTCCACAGCCTTTTCTGTCAGTGAAGACTCAGTAAAATATAGCCCCAGGTCGCCTCCAGAAGTCCCCACAATTTTTAATGTGATGAAGCAATTGTCCTCAGCTATGGGCTTCAACACTGAGGAAGAGGATGCCACCAGAAAATAAATGGAGGATTTCCTGGAGATTCCAGAATCTCCCCCAAACGTCATTCCTCCAGTTTTGCCAGTATTGAGTAATGCAGCCTGGCACAGATCAATTATGGTGCCAGGTATGCCTTGCAGGGTAGACAAACTCTATCATGTCCCCCAGGGTCTCCCCTGCTATGCTGCCCAGCCAGAGACAGACTCAGTGGTCATTAAGGCAGCTCACGACAGATCTAAGGTGCCTAAGCACCTTAGTTCTCTTCCCCCAGACAAAGAGTCTTGCAGAATCGACCTCTGGGGTAAAAGGGTGCATGCCTCCTCTTCTCTAGGCCTGCGGATTGCAAACTATCTTTCACACATGGTTAAATACCAGAATGCCAATTGGAAGAAGGGCAAAGCTGCTGCCCAGGCCCTTCCAGAAGGCACCCAAAAGCAAGAACTGCTTCAGTGCCTTTGGGCTGTGGAAGATGTTCGTAAACATCTCCTCAGTGCTCTGAATGACATGGCTGACACTATTGCCAGGGCTGCTGCCACGAGCATATGCCTACTCAGGTATTTCTGGCTCAGAATATCGGGGTTTGCGGCCAACATGCAGCAAAACGTGCTTAATGCCCCCTTTAATAGTACCAAGCTGTTTGGCCATGATGTCTAGGACATCATGGCTGATAAGCTCGATAAGCTCAGGGTGAACAAGGCAATGGGACCTGATGGCATACATCCCAGGGTACTAATGGAGCTAAGGATGGAACTAGCAGAGCCATTATCAGAACTGTTTAGTGAGTCTCTAAGCACATGAGAGGTCCCAGAAGACTGGAGAAGGGCTTATGTGATCCCTCTCCACAAGAGTGGTAGCAGGGAGGAGACAGGGATCTACAGACCAGTCAGTCTTACCTCAGTAGTGGACAAGATTATGGAGGCACTCCTTAAGGAATGGATAGTGCAACACCTGGAATCCATAGGAGCACAGGATCCAAGACAGCATGGGTTTACAACAGGAAGGTCCTGTCAAACTAATCTCATAGATTTCTGTGACTGGGTAACCAGAGTGGTAGACCAAGGGGGAGCAGTTGATGTCACCTACCTTGACTTCAGCAAAGCTTTCGATACTGTTCCACATAGAAGATTGATTAATAAGCTGGGTAGGCTTTGGGTGGGTCAGAAGTTGGTCAACTGGGTGGCAAATTGGTTGACAGGCAGAAAACAGAGAGTGGTGGTAAAAAGTATACAGTCAGAAGAGATGCAAGTCACAAGTGGGGTACCTGAGGGATCAGTCCTGGGACCAGTCCTCTTCAGTATCTTCATCAGTGACATTGCAAATGGACTGGAAGGTAAGGTTTGCCTGTTTGCAGATGACACCAAGATCTGCAACAGAGAAGATGATCCAGATGGGGTGGGCAGAATGAGAAGAGATCTGGATAAACTGGCAAAATGGTCGGAAGAGTGGCAACTGGGGTTTAATGCAAAGAAGTGAAAGATCATGCACATAGGGAAGAGAAACCCTGAAGTCACCTATAGACTGGGAGGGGAGTTGCTGGCAGTAACAAAGGAAGAAAGAGACTTGGACATCATCATCAGTAATGACCTGAAATCATCCAAGCAGACCTCTAAAGCAGTAGGTAAGGCTAGGGGGATGTTAGGGTGTATTACTAGGGGTATCACAAGTCGTAAGAGGGAAGTAATAATCCTTCTTTACAAGACACTGGTTAGGTCCCATCTGGAGTACTGCATGCAGTACTGGAGGCCACACCTTCACAAGGACATTAACCAAATTGAGACAGTCCAGAGAGGCAACCAAAATGGTGCAGGGACTGCATCAGAAGACATATGAGGACAGATTAACGGAGCTCAATATGTATACTCCTTGAGCAAAGGAGGGAGAGAGGTGATATGATCGAAACATTCAAACACCTTAAGAGCATTAACAAGGTGAAAGAGTTTAACATGTTTCAATATAAGAAAAATAGCAGGACAAGAGGACACAGCATGAGATTAGAGGGGGTAATGTGAGGAAGTTCTTTTTCACAGAAAGGGTGGTGGATGCATGGAATGGCCTACCTCAGGAAGTGGTGGATATGAATACAGTGCAGGGCTTCAAACAGGCATGGGATAGGCATAAGGGAGCAATACAGATGAGTATGAATAGATAGGCCATTGACAGAGAAAAGGCCGATGGCACATTTATAAGGTAGAAAAAGAAATGGGCAAACTGGATGGGCCTTGCGGACCTTATCTGCCGTCAACTTCTGTGTTTCTATGTTAATGATCTGAAAACCTCAGACAGGGCCCTCTAGTCTGTCCACTCCCTCCACCACACCCAACCAAGGGGCAGAGGGCGTCCTCTCTTTTCACAAACTGATTAATAGGCCTGGATCAGCTCCCTGGCCCCAGGGAAAATGCAGAGCCCAGGCGGCCTTGACTGCCCCCTCCAGTGCCAGAGTGGCAGCCAAGCGCCCCAGAAGTGAGGGCCCAGCCCCCGTGGCTGGCTCCAGCTCTGATTGACTCCTTGCCGGCTCCCACCCTTCTGGACCTGGGCCAGGAGGCGGTGGTCAGAGGTTGGTTCTCCCTCAAGTCTGAATCAGTGGAGAACCATAACTTCGGCTGCATGGATCCTACAGATCATAGAAAGGGGACACACCTTGGAGCTCATCAAGCAGTCTCCAGAAACCCCACCTCCACCCTTCTGTCATCTCACAGCTCACCTCTGTTCTCCGGGAGGAGATACAGTCCTTTCTGCACAAGCAGGCCATCAAGCCAGTGCTCAGGCATCAGAGAAACAAGGGGTTTTACTCCAACTTTTTCCTATCCCCAAAAAGACCGGAGAGCTGAGGTCTATTTTAGTCCTGAAAGACCTCAGTCTGTATGTCCAGTACAGAAAGTTCCGGATGGTAACTTTGCCGGGCCTGATGCCCTTTCTCAAAACAGGGGACTGGCTCTGCTCCCTGGACATGCAGGATGCCTACCTGCACATCTCGGTCTTTCTTCCTCACAGAAAGTTTCTCCGTTTTACCTTTCAGGGCAAGCATTATCAGTGCAAAGTGCTGCCCTTTGTCTTGTAATCTGAACTGCAAGCCTTTAGCAAGTGCTTAGCAGTGGTTGCAGCAACTTTCAGAAGGGAGGTACTGTATGTTTCCCTTAGCTAGATGACTGGTTAATAAAGGACCTGTCCATGGAACAGCTTTTGCTGACTCTGGAGTGAACTCTCCAGCTTTTTCATTCCCTGGGCATTACTGTCAAACTGCCCAAGTCGGTTCGAGTACTGTCCCAAAGGTTGCAGTATATAGGGGCGGTTCTGGACTTGGCACAGGGGAAGTTCTGTCCCAAAACAGAGCAGAGTGCCTTATAACTCAAGCTCAGGAAGTCACCCAAAATTGCTACATTCCTGCCAGAGTATATCTCAGATTGCTGGGCCTGATGGCTGCTGCCATACCCACTGTTTCACTGGCCAGACTTCATATGCGAATCCTCCAGTGGACCCTCTGGGTGCAGTGGGACCAGTGCGTGGATGAGTAAGATCAACCACACCTGGTCTCTTCCCCAGTATGCAAGGTACTGCAGTGGTGGATGAACCCCTTGAATCTGCTTCAAGGCATCCCATTCCAAATCTCCTCCCCGCTTCAGATCCTAATCACGGTTGCCTCAGGTCTGGGCTGGGGTGCGCACCTGGGTCCCTTCCAGACCCAGGGCTCTTGGTCCCAGTGGGAAGCCTTCCTGCATATCAGTGTCCTGGAGATGAGAGCAGTGCTCTAGTCTATGCCATGCAGGCTTTTCAGGAGCATTTTGTTCCAGATCAGCTGCTGGTGCAGTCAGACAATCTAAGCGTGGTATATTCAGGGCCCCTGGTGTTCTGCGGCAGAATTTTCTGATTTCTGCGGCAGGGCTCCTTGACTTCTGCGGCAGCATTTTGTGATTTCTGAGGCATGATTTATTCATTTCTCTGGCAGAATTCAGTCCTGTCATTGGCTAAATATGTGATGTCATCAATGACATCATATGCTGAGCATACAGGAGGAGCTTCAGGATAAACGAGGTGGGAAAGAAAGTCTGACACTATGGAAAAACAGTATATTTATATGAAAATTTACCAAAAACAATGAATTATGCGGCACTATATATATTCTGCGGCATGATGCAAATTCTGTGGCAAATTCCGCAACCGCAGAATTCCAGGGGCCTTGGGTATATTACATCAACAAGCAGTGGGGGACTCATTTGTACCCCCTTTGCAGGGAGGCCATGGGAATGTGGTACTGGGCATTGGATTATAGTGTGACACTCTCTGCAGTCCATGTGCCAGGCATGCTAAACACTCTGGTGGACAGTCTCAGCAGGACTCAGCCCAGCATGCACGAATGGGAGCTTCTCTTATCTGTCACAGAAGACTTGTTCGACAGATGGGGTCATCCAGAGCTGGACCTTTTTGCGTCCTCACTTAACACAAAACTGCCCAATTTCTGCTCGTTAGATCCAGGGCCTGTAGTTTTCTGGCAAGACATGTTGTCCCCCTCTTAGAACGGGAGGTTTCTTTATACCTTCCCTCCGTTTCCTTTAATTCTGAGGGTGCTAATCAAATTGCAGATGGAGGGGGCCAGCATGATCCTGGTGGCTCCATTCTGGCCATGACAGATTTGGTTCCCTCTGCTTCAACAGATGGCAGAGGAACCTCCGGTCCTTCTCCCTCTTTGCAGGAATCTGCTGACCCAGGCTCAGGGGACCCTGATCCATCCCAGCCTCAGATCCCTCTATCTGCATGCCTGGCTCCAGAGGACATAGCCATTGCCAGATTTGGGGTCTCTAACAGAGTAGCGGACATCCTAGTGGCCACCCAGAAGCCTTCCACTTGAGCTATATATGCCATGAAGTGGAAGCGGTTTGCCATCTGAGCTGCCAAACATAGTTTAGACCCCTTCACCTGCCTGGTGAGCCATATCCTGGACTACCTGATCTCACTCTTTGACTCAGGTCTCCAGTACTCCTCCCTCAAGGTCCACCTTTTGGCTATTTCTGCATTCATAAGCCTGTAGGTGACTGAACAATTACTCAGCTGAATGTCTCCTGTACCTTTCTCAGTGGTATCCTGCATCTGAAGCCCTCAATCTGTTCTTCTGTCCTGGCTTGGGACTTGAATTTTGTTTTGGAGAAACTGACCCTATCTCCTTTTGAGCCAACCGCAACTTGCGATTTATGCTTTGTCTCTTGGAAAGCAGTATTTTTAGTTGCCATTACTTCTGCTTAAAGAATTTCAGAGCTTCAGGCCCTCTGGTGCGAGGAGCCTTATTTGATTTTTCACAAACACAGGGTGTCTTTGCACACAAATCCTTAATTTCTACCTAAGGTGATTTCAGAGTTTACACTCAACCTGTCTATCCACTTTCCTGTTTATTTTCCTGAGCGTGCCAGTCCAGGGGAAGCACTGCTCCATATGTTAGACGTGCACAGAACTTTGAAGTATTACCTGCTTAGGACCAAGGAATCTAGAAAGTCAAAGCAGCTGTTTGTTTCCTTCACCCCAGGTGGAGAGTGCATTTCAGTTTCTAAGCAATGTTTATCCTAATGGTTGGCAAATTGCAGTGTGTTCTGCTACAATGAGTATGGCAAAGAATTGCCTGGTGCTGTCAAAGCTCATTCCATGAGTGGCATGGCTATTTCTGAGGCTTGTTTCTGAGGGGGTCTCAGCCACTGATATTTGTGTGGCTGTGACCTGGAGTACCGTCCATACCTTTATGGAGACCAAGGATCACCTGACTAGGCTGGGTGACAAACTATCATCTATTTCGTCCAGCATCTCCTTCTCTGAGATCCTGCCAGTCTGGGAGAGGGGAGCAGATGGACGGAAGGTCAGAGAAGGGGAGATAGGGGAGCTAAACACGTGGCTCAAGGGCTGGTGCCAGGAAAAAGGACACTAGATTTGTAGGGAACTGGCAACAGTTCTGGGAGCGAAAGTTCTTTAAATTTGATGGACTGCATCTGACTAAAGAGGGAGTCAGTGCATTGGGGCAGAAGTTTGACGTCTTTGCAGAATATTTAAACTAGCAAATGGGGAGAGGGGTGCAGCACCCCATACGTCGAATGGGAAGAACAACCCTCCCCCTCAGCTAGTGGTCAAACAGGAATTCAGCATGTTTGCCATTCATTTGCATCACCAGGTAAGAAAAAGGTTTGTCTCCCCATACGACGCACAGGGGTAATGCCAAACTTCACCCAACAACTAACACACAAAATCTGGCCAATGGAAAATCATGTACACAAATGCTCGCAGCCTGGGAAATAAGATCCCAGACCTGCAGGCAATAATGTCAGAGGCTAAACTGGACATAGTAGCAATTAGTGAGACGTGGTTTACCAGTAACCACACTTGGGAGACTTCAGTACCTGGCTATGTATTGTTCAGAAGAGACCGGAGTGCAAAAAGGGGGAGGAGGCCCTGTATGTTAATGAAAATATCAAAGCTACAGAAATTCAGAATACACATAAGGAGCCAGAAGAACTGTGGGTCACCCTGGAAACAGGAAATGGGACAGCCATAAGAACTGGGGTTGTCTACAGGCCCCCAGACCACAGGAGGACATAGACACATTACTGTTAGAAGATATACAAAACATGACAGCTAAAGGGAGGTTCTGATAATGGGAGACTTCAACATGCCGGATACAGATTGGTCAATACCAGCAGGAACATCTGCCAGAACTAGACTCATAGTGGATTCCCTGCAGGGAGGGCCTCAAACAACTGGTACAGCAACCCACAAGAGATAGGGCTATCCTAGATCTAGTACTGACTAACAAAGAGGGATCACAGATCTCCAGGTAGAAGGTCACCTGGGGCCAGTGACCATCACATGGTATGGTTCAATTTGGCTACTACATCTAAATCATCCCATTCCAAGGCAAAATATGGGACTTCAGAGAAGCTGACTTTGATAAGATGGCCAACAGAGTTAAGCTAGCCCTGGCAAAAGAAACACAGGTGAGGGGGTACAGGAAGTGGGCAAGCATTAAGGATGCAATACTTGAAGCAACATCCCATTGTGTTGGACAGAAAAGGAAGTGCAAAAGAAGAAGGAAACCACTTTGGTTCTCAAATACAGTAGCAGAAAGGTCAGAGCCAAAAGGCTGGCCTTCAGGAAATATAAGGAACACAGCGGGATGAAGATAGGGAGGCATACCAAACTGCCCTAAGGGAAGCAGGTAAGGCAGTAAGGCAGGCAAAGTCCCAAACTGAGGAAACACTAGCACGAACAGTAAAAGAAGGTGACAAGACTTTCTATAGACACATTAGTGAAAGGAGAAAGTCCAGAGGGGGTATTGCTAAGCTTAATGGAGAAAAGGGAGCATGTGAGGAGGAGGACCCTGTAAAGGCATCTATCCTAAATAGATACTTTTGCTCAGTATTTACTGAAGAGAAGGTAGGGCAGGGCCCACAGCTCAGCATCATGGACACAGGGGGGAGGGAGGTGAGCACTACTCCCTTCACAAAAGAAAGGGTCCTACAAGAGCTTGCTAAGCTCAGGGTGGATAAGGCAATGGGACCTGATGGCATACATCCCAGGGTACTTAAGGAGCTAAAGGAGGAACTAGCAGAGCCATTAGCAGAATTGTTTAGTGAGTCTCTGAGCACAGGAGAGGTCCCAGAAGACTGGAGAAGGGCTCATGTGATCCCGCTCCACAAGAGTGGTAGCAGGGAGTAGGCGGGGAACTACAGACCGGTCAGTCTTACCTCATTAGTGGGCAAGATTATGGAAGCACTCCTTAAGGAAAGGATAGCGCAACACCTGGAATCCATAGGGGCACAGGATCCAAGACAGCATGGGTTTACAAAAGGAAGGTCCTGTCAAACTAATCTCATAGATTTCTTTGACTGGGTAACCAGAGTGGTGGACCAAGGGGGAGCAGTTGATGTCGCCACCTTGACTTCAGCAAAGCTTTTGACACTGTTCCACATAGAAGATAGATAAATAAGCTGGGTAGGCTGGGTGGGTCAGAAGTTGGTCAACTGGGTGGCAAACTGGTTGACGGGCAGAAAACAGAGAGTGGTGGTAAATGGTATACAGTCAGAAGAGATGCAAGTCACAAGTGGGGTACCTCAGGGATCAGTCCTGGGGCCAGTCCTCTTCAACATCTTCATTAGTGACCTTGCAGATGGACTAGAGGGTAAGGCTTGTCTGTTTGCAGATGACACCAAGATCTGCAACAGAGTAGATGATCCAGATGGGGTGGGCAGAATGAGAAGAGATCTGGATAAACTAGCAGAATGGTCAGAAGAGTGGCAACTGGGATTTAATGCAAAGAAGTGCAAATCATGCACATAGGGAAGAGAAACCTGAAGCCACCTATAGGCTGGGAGGAGTTGCTAGCAGTCACAAAGGAAGAAAGAGACTTGGGCATCATCATCACTGATGACCTAAAATCATCCAAGCAGACCTCTAAAGCAGTAGGTAAGGCTAGGGGGTGTTAGGGTGTATTAGTAGGGGTATCACAAGTCGTAAGAGGGAGGTAATAATCCCTCTGTACAAGACACTGGTTAGGCCCCATCTGGAGTACTGCATGCAGTATTGGAGGCCACACCTTCACAAGGACATTAACCAAATTGAGGCAGTCCAGAGAAGGGCAACCAAATGGTGCAGAGACTGCATCAGAAGACATATGAGGACAGATTAACAGAGCTCAACATGTATACCCTTGAGCAAAGGAGGGAGAGAGGTGATATGATCGAGGCATTCAAACACCTTAAGGGCATAAACAAGGTGAAAGAGTCTAACATGTTTAAATATAAGAAAATACAGGACAAGAGGACACAGCATGAGATTAGAGGAGGCCGATTAAGGAGGAATGAGGAAATTCTTTTCACAGAAAGGTGGTGGATGCATGGAATGGCTTACCACAAGAAGTGGTGGCTATGAATACAGTGCAGGGCTTCAAACAGGCATGGGATAGGCATAAGGGAGCAATACAAATGACTATGAATAGATAGGCCACTGACAGAGCAAAGGCCGATGGCACATTTATAAGGTAGAAAAAGAAATGGGCAGACTGGATGGGTCTTGCGGTCCTTATCTGCCGTCAACTTCTATGTTTCTATGTTTACCTAGAACCCAAGCAGGCTTTTGCAGGGCTGTGCTGCAGGACCTCCTGTCTTAAGTTTATGGTGAGTCCTCTTCCCAGACTGTCTTTTTTGCTCTTGTAACTGCCTGGGACTCACTCCTACGGTGTTACCTGATGACTGAGATACCCTCGAAGAAGATAGAACAGTTACATAAGACTTACCATAACAGTAGATCTTCAAGAGGATCTCAGTCATTGGGTATGCTTTCCCTCCCACCATCCCCCTTCTTGGGGGCTCCTGTTTAGGAACTGGCTGTCTGGGGTATCCAGCCTTTCAAATAGGTCTGGGCACCTCTCTCTCTCCCCTCATTCCCCCATGGCTGGAGCCTAGCTCCCTTAGTCTTCAGGAGAAAGAACTGAGGAGGGAGTGGGGCAGCTCATGCCTTTATAGGGTTGATGACATTGACAGATGTTGAGGGTGTGGGCAGCCCCAGTTGTGCTGTTGAAAATCTTCCATGTGGATTCACCTTCACTGACGTGAAGGTTCGTACAGTGTTACCTGATCACTGAGATCCCCTTGAAGATCTGCTGTTATGATAAGTTCTTATGCAACTGTTCTTTTCAGGCCTGATGCCCTGGTACCCAAGATCTTGCATTGGTGTACTTAATTACTGATGCAAGCATGCAATTTTACCCCACCCAACTAACTTTATTTGGCTAGCACTTCTAACAGTAGCAACTCTGTAACCAAAACAGGGAACTTGATTTCAACAACAAATTTTTAATCCACTGGATACAACACTCTGAATGACTAGGCCATTACTCATGCATCCCTTGATTATGCAAAAGCAGCTACAGTTACAGCAGAATTTCAAGCAGATTGTCACACAGGCCTCTGGTACAGTCTGACACTGACGAGTCACAAGCAGCAGGCTGATAGATTGGTGCAGGCATAGGCTAGGCTGGGCATGGTCACTCTCACCTCATGACTACCTCTTGCACTCTTTAGCAGCGAGTCAAGTTCTGATGGGTCCAGACTGAAGAGCTTCCCTCCGCAACCCTTCAGGCTCAGGTTTCCTCTTCACACCCCCTACACCCCCTACACCTACACCTACACCCTGTATTTAATCCCTCTTCTCTGTGCTTTCTTCCTCAGCTTCAGCTCCCTCCTCCCAGCCGCAAGATAGCTGGGCAGCACTGCTCAGGCTTCTGGGAGCAGCCAGCATGTCCAGGAGCTCTCCCCCTTCCCACGACCAGCCTGTTCCACTGCTTTTCCTGTCTGACTGTTGTGTTAGGCTCCTCCCACCCAACCCTCACCAGCCACGGGTGGTCATACTTTTATGCCTGCCAGAACCTACCAGCTCACTTTTGCCCACCTATCCTCGCCTCCAGTTGGTCTAGTCCACCCTGTCCCAGGAGTAACAGTGAAGTCACCCCCCTTGCCCTTTTGTAACTCCTCTTAAAGAGCAACTGACACCATATGGCCAAAAGTGCTACACTGCAGAATTACTGTAGAATGAGCATACCCCTAGTAAACCCCATACCAAAAACTAGATTTCTATGTTGCTTCATTTTAAAGTTATTAGCCATTCTGTAACCCTGATTTCACTACCTGTTCAAAAAAGGCGGTTTCAGTGAAGAGCTGCTGCTGATGTCATCTTGGAACCCCACAGTCTAGTATTTCCTGTCAGCAAGCTTATAGGACCTGTTTCTTCAAAGTTGTAAAGACCATGTGCAGTGGTTTTCACAAGTAAAACCGGCAGCACCAGTCAGTAAACTATGTGGGCTCTTTTTTCTTTTACTTGGTCTATGAAAGATTCCCCCCAAGTGACTCAGTTCAGTACATCTGGAAATCGATCCGAATATGGCTGTAGAACAGTGCTGTGCTGCTAGCATTGTTTAACAGCCATCTGTTGGCCTGCCAAGGGAATTGCAGGAACAACTACCAGAGCTGAAATCCCCTGTGCACGTTAATATATGCATTTCCAATAATGCACAGCAGCCAAACAGCAAACACAGTAGAAGAACGGAGATGATTCCACAGTTCACAAAATTAAGTCAGCCAAAATGAACACATATTCTGAAATGCTGATCACATCTGCATAGAATCAGTAATTGAATGACTGTTCACCATTGCACCCACAATGTCAAAATGCAGTTAAATATATTCATTTCCCATAATGCACAGCAGACAAATCCCAAACAGAAAACACAGCAGAAAAACGGAAATGATTCCACTCTATCTGTGTCTGTATCTGTGTACTATTGTACTTGCTTATATAGGATGTCATGTTATAATCTCTTAAAAAGCATAACACATGCCATGTTACAAGTGCGTTAAACCACTCCAGAGCACGGTTCTACTGTGGTAATAACTTTGTTACAGAACCTGACACTCGTATTGTTTTTATAGCAATGCTTTTTGAATGGTGCTACCTGTTTTACATGTGAAAACCATTGCACATGGTCTTTACAACTTTGGAGAAATAGGTCCTATAAGCTTGCTGACATGAAATACTAGACTAAAGTCCTATATGTGTTACCTGCTGCAAGAGCTTCTCTCGAAGATCTACTGTTACGGTAAGTTCTTACGTAACTGTTCCTAACCAACATCTCCGAATCTAATTCCTCACTCCTTGAGCACACACCAGATGGCTCCCCCCTCCAAAATGTTCTGAGCTTCAAATACTTAGGTGTCACCCTTGACCCCTCCCTTTCATTCACTGAACATATCAACAACATCATGAGCAGGGTAAACCAGAAATTAGGGGCTGCCTACTGCTAAAAGTAGTTCTTGAGTGTAGAGGCGATTGCCCAAGGCAACCTTCTCCCCCTTATAGACTACTACTCCCCATCTATTCTCAGATGTCCTCTGCGTTCCAGGTTAAACTCTGTATACAACCGCATTTGTCACTTCATGTTACAGTCTCCTTATTCTACTCACCACTGTGACTTGTACCAATTGCTAGGATGGCTCACACTACAAGGACAATTTGACTGTGTCCTTGGGTGTATTATAGACAACACCTTCAGAGGTGGTCACCCGTCCCCCATACTCTCCCCTCCTCAAGGGCAGAGTGGCATTAAGGTGCCTGCGTGAATCATCTGTCTCCCCCCGCCCCAGAATTCCCTAGAATATACTCTGCAATGGGCTGTAAAGCCCCAACCTTATGGAATAGGCTTTCTGTATCGCTCTGCTCAACCGACTCTCGCCCCACCTTCAAAACCCACCTCAAAGCTTGGCTGTTGTTGGAAGCCAGATGTGTTTGCCCATTAGGGTAATGAGTGCATCCCCTTCCTCTAATCCCCATCCCCTGTACTGGTGTCATACCCTTTCTGGAGGCACCCTCACGCTACCTGGCTCTGTACTCTCCCCTTTCCTGCCTTTGCCACAGCACTTATTCTATGTAGATGGTATGTGTAAACCTT
This sequence comes from Neoceratodus forsteri, assembly GCA_016271365.2. NCBI lineage: Eukaryota > Metazoa > Chordata > Ceratodontiformes > Ceratodontidae > Neoceratodus > Neoceratodus forsteri. Next base: position 586,731,737 of record CM028133.1, on the reverse strand, counting down.
TCTCTGAAATTTTTGTATCGTTGCAGAGTCTTGACCTGATTACTGACTTGTTCAAAGACCATGTACCCTACTGTAATTAATTGTATGTATTGTCATTATGTACCTTGTTTCTGTAACCAAATTTTGATACCTGTTAATTGCTGTAACTTGTATTTGCTCTACTCAATGTGCCATGCAAATGGCCTGGATCATGCCTGAAAATGGTCCATTGGAACAGTGCACCCACCCGGTTATCAAAGACATAAATAAATAACAAAATAAATAAATAAACACTGTGGTCACTCTCATCAAGGGTACCAGGCACCTGGAGACTAGCTCATGACCACCTCTTCTGTTGGTCACTCCAACCAGAGCAAAACAGGCTAATTCCTACCTCTAATAACAGCAGTTCCTTTGGACATAGCAGTTCTCTTGCAGGTGGCACAGCAAGTCGTTTAGAGCTCTAGTAGGATTCACAACAGTTTGGATGGAACTGTAGCAGCTGTAAACAGGATACCACCAGTCTCTTTGGCTCTAAGGCCAGCTAGGCTGTCAGCTCTCCTTCTTAGCACTTCTCTCTCCTCTGACTACCTGAGAAGGACTAACTGAAACCCCTCCTTGCTGGTGGGAAGGATCCAGCTAAGTTTACAGTTGGCTCCTCATAGGCTGACCTGCTTGTTGGTCACATTTCTGACTCAGCCAGTGGTGGAAAAAGAGTGCCAAACACTCTGCTGCTTTACACATGAGTGCCGTGTGTCTCTTGCAGGACAACACAGATTCTGGTTGGCTGATTCGGGGAGTCAAAGGTCATCAAGATGGCGATGTCCATATTTTTACATTCTCACAATGTTTGCTGCTGTTTTCACCTGATTTCTTTTGCTGAATGCTGCATTTTGTGTATTTTTACAATGTAGCCAGTTGTCATTGTAATCAGGTATGCAGTGATGATGTCAGTGGTGATTCATCCTGTACTCTGTGGGCACAAGCACACCCCATTAGTTAGCGGCACAGAGCAGAAATACAACTCCAGTTCCTCTTCACTTTGCCTCCAACACCAGTTCTAGTTGGAGGTCACAGGCATCACAGGTGGACCCACCCTGAGCCTCCCATGGCTCAGCAGGTAATCCCCACCTTTGGGGGGAGGGGGGGTTACATTGTTGTCCTTAGTGTCTAATTATTTCTACACAAGCCCTTCATAAGTAATACACTATAATTTATAGTGACATAAAATAATGTTATGTACCAAGATGTTCAGTACACTGTACCTATTTTAGCAGGAGATGCACCCTGTTCCATCCCCCTACCTCCCTGTTGCATGCACCCTTGCACTGTTATCAGTGAGTGAGCTGATGCAGATAGAGGATTGGTTCACTGCAGAACTACTTGCATCATAATTTGAATACAGTACATTTACATTTTTATGCTACATGATTGTGCATTCTCTTTCCTTTTTTAGGAAGCTAAAAGAAGTGCGCTTGGATAGGATGCATCCTGATGGACTTGGCCTAAGTGTACGAGGAGGGTTGGAGTTTGACTGCGGACTCTTTATTAGTCAACTAGTAAAAGGTGGTCAAGCAGATAATGTGGGCCTCCAGGTTAGAACATCCAACTTTATTTTATTTAGCTGTGGCTCTGTACTACTAACCTTTTGGCATATTGTTTCTGACTAAAAAACCATATTTTAGAATTGCTCACCTTCTGTAAAATTTACTTGTTCTCTTACTTCCTGAGCATTGGTGTAATCCCTTGCCCAAAAATGGCCTAAGCCCAGGCACAGTAGGCATTATAATGGTCTCAGTGTGCCTTTCCTTTGGGCAGGTGGCCCTAGGTTGCATGTTGTAAAAACTGATGGTTTCCTTGGTGCTGTGCCTCCATCTCAGGCTACTCCTTTCCAGAAGTACCTGGAGGTGCTGCACCTTAAGAAATGAGAGCAGTGTTTGGTACTGTGGCACTTGGCTTGGGTATCCCCCTAGTGGTGTGGGGGTTTTAGCGCAAGCTGGGAGGCTGCTGTGTCTTAATGGCTGGGCACTCTCTGAGCTGTTGGGGGCTGGGTCTGAGCTTCAATCAACAAACAGTTTCTAATTACTCAAGTAGACTTGTGTTTATCCCTTAGCAATATAAAATCACTAATCACAGCATTAGGCAAGTTGAAACAGGGTGCACAGGCTTTAAGTTTCAAACAACAATAACAAGTTTATATACAAACATTGCACAGAAACACAGACAGTGATAGGAGAAAAAGACCAATAGTCCATCCAGTCTGGCCATGGTTTCCTATATAACCCCAGGACCTATTGTCCTTTCAAGGCTCTAACCCTCCTTATCCATCCCCCTATTGACCTCCCTGCTATTGTCTCCCTGAGTAACCACTATACCCTTCACTCTGTCCCAACTGTGCTTGAAACCATTCATGGGTTTGGTGCCCATCACCTCAGCTGCACTGGTCTGTGATGAAATCGTTAATTACAGATGTTATGCAGTTCAAATTACACCTGGCATTAATGGCACTTTCTCTCCATAGAGGAGTCCTAGGCTTACTGTATGGACAACGGTCATTTCTCTCTACCAGCTAGGGGCTACAACTCACAGCTTTAGTAATGAATTCCAGAAATCAGTAGCGGAGTGACCACATATGAGACACCAGCAGCACCTCTTAAACATGTTATCTATCACTGAATCTCCATTTATATGTACAGAACTAGGGGATCACCATTCCTGGAATGCACTATGGCATGCAGCCATCTCCTTAACTTTTCCATGGTCATGCAGGCCATTTCCATAGTAATCACTTGCCCCTTCCCCCTGTGTGGTTGAAATGCATTTTGCAACTGAACTGGGAAGGGCTGTGATCTCTCTTTTTGCATGGCACAACAGGCTCACAAGTGATTGACTGTTTCTTAATGGGTATTGCAGCCACTCGGGAATGTGTACTGGGCCCTAAGTTGCTGTGCACAAAGTTTTTACACATTGCTACTTGTACCACTTCAGGAAATGGCCCGCATTCGCATAGCACAAATTGCTACTTCATGCGATTCTTCACCTAGTGAAGTTGCCACTTTGCCAGGTGAAGACTACACATAACACATTACTGGCAAAGGTGCCATATCTGCGTAATTCCTGGTAGTCAAAATTACCCATTGTGGAACCTTCACAGGCAAAAATGGCACTATGCGTACTAGTTTTTTGAAAGTCTGGGCCCTGCTGTATCTGGTAATAAAAGGGTAACTGCATTCAATTTTCTGACCACTAGATGTCATTAGTAACTGGGGAAAACAAAAAATTACAGAGACAGAGACAGATGAATAAGGCAGCATGCAGTTGAGTCTGATACGGTTAAAATGAGTTACCAGCTTTATAATTTGTAAGAATTTGGTCATTTCTGCCTGTAACAGGTCACAATTAGAGAAGCAGTTAGTGCTTTCTGGAGTTCAGTGAACCATTCAGTGCCTCCTTTTTCCTGTCTTAGCTGATTAACTATCTAAACCATGGCACTAGTGGAAACATATTAACTATTTACAAGCTATTGATACTGCCTTCTTCACAGACAGTCACAGAAAAAGCCCTTCCTCCATACTGCCCAAGACCCAATGGACAGAGTATGCTCCATAATCTACCAATGATCTAGGATACTATTCAGGGCTCTGCAGAAGAGACATTGCAGGCCAAGGAGGAATGTTCTTGTTGAAGGATACCCATTTTGCCATAGCAAAAAAAACAAATGGGCAGACTAAATGGTGAAGATGTCACAGCTCTTCTTTGAGGATATCTCTTTCATCAGGCCACACCTATGGAACAATAAACCGTTAGCGCTAGGACCACATGGAAACTTTTTGCAAGTAGTCCTCTAGGGTCCACCAATAACAACATCTGACATTGTCTTCTACATATAAGCGTGGCGGCCCCATTCCTCCTCAGTTTTTTTCCCGCCGTTGACCAAGACTCATTGGACCATGGTGGAAATGTTGCTACTTTTAGCCATCGTTCTCTCTCTTTTGATTACATACTTATCTCTTGGTGTCCTGTGCATTGCAGAGAGAGGCATCTACAATCCTCAAATACTTGGAACAGGAGAGCTGATCTACAGCGCCAACTCCCACGGTGTCACTGCCCACGGTGTGGGCCCTGACTACTCTGCTATACTTCACAGCATGTACCGGAGACTTAACACCACAATGTGGTATAAGACAAGGCTGAATCCCCATCCCATTGTCTCGCTTATGGCCATTTTCACCAAGGGCGGACACGGCAACGAGTGGGAGTCATGAGCAGCTGCACAGGAAATCTCTCTGTGGCATTTAAGGTGCCCTCCCTTTTTTAGCAGGGCCATCTCAGTTCCATGTTGCCTTCTCAATGACCGACCCCCCCCAACCCCAGACAAGACATCCAGGCAGAGGATTATGGAGTGGATATCAGCAATCCAGCTACAAATGGTACATCTCCAATGGTGATGCCTTTGCCTCTCCCATTGACCTCTCCCCTCCCATCGTTTCACTAGACGGGACATGGGCTGTTCTTCACTAAGCGAGTTAAAGCCGGCTTGTAGCCATGCACAGTGGCACTTCTGTCTCCCCCGTCAATGCCTCTCTCCCATCGCACTACAATGGCTGGAGTATTGCCGCTGATGGTGCGACCTCTACCTCCCCCTCAGCTACTTCAGATCACCTGAAGGTATGGGTGTAGATGTCTAGCTGCTCCTTCCCTTCTGTAAGTCCCACTCAGGTCAGACCTCATCCTTGAGGGGAGTCATCGACGGGACATATTAACCCCCCCCATCAATGCCGCCCAGCATGGCCCTGCGATTTTAGTCCCTGATGCGGGCTGAGAACGTCACCGGCCTGTTTTTGGCCTGTCAAAGACATCGACGGTGATGATTTTTATTACCTTCATCCACAGAGGAAGAATGAGGGGCAAGACTGGGTGGAAAGCTGTATCACTAGACTGCTGCTCCTACAAAGCTCTATACAGCTTAGGGCTCCCCCACTATGATACAGCAGTTGTTGTTTGCCAAGTAGAAGCAGGGGGCAGCAGCATTCATTCACCAGGACCTTTTCTTAGATGATCAGGTCCTTCCCTCCTACCAGATAGTGAGGATGCCATACATGCTGCTTGAAACCCAAGGGATTATTGGTCTTGGGCAAAATAAATACCAAGCCCACTTAGTTAACTACCAAAAGCTCCTTGGGGAATGCAGCCTAGGAACATCTTTTTATTTTATTTATTTATTTATTTATTTATTTAAGTCTTGGATTACATATACCTTTGAGCTAAGAGCTCTTTTACAAAGGTTCTACATCAGTAGAAAGGACAACAGATTAAACAGGACAGTAAAGTACGGTACAATAAAGTGTAACTAGGAGGTACAAAAATCATAATGGACACAAAATCATAATGGACAGTTAACGTTATACAGCAGAGACGCATTATGCTAATCAGTTTCAGGCACAGGAAAATGCATATAGTACATCTCAGACATATCTTGAAACCTATTCCTGACACAGGGTGATGCCAAATTATCATCTCTAGCCAAAGAGTCATGTGGCAAAGTCCTGAAGCCAGTACCTTCTCCCTGTTACACTCTGCCACAGGGCAGCTGGAGGGTGCCTTTTGTCTGCTCAATGCATGTCACCATTCCATTGCCAGACACCAGGATACAGATAGAACAGCAGAAGCCTTGCCTACACCAGGAACCCTATTTGGGTGCTTCCCCCAGTGCCCCGAGAGGTGGTACTGCAGTTGCACACTACATAAACAATCAAGGAGGAACCCCCTATGCAGGGAAGCAGTGAGGTTTTGGTATAGGGCTCTGGAACATGGTCTAGAACTATTGTCAGTTCATGTTCCAGGCATCCAAAACATCTTGGCAGATAGGCCAAGCAGGTCACAGTCCAGACTGCATGAGTGGGAACTGCTGACCTCATTGACAGAAGACCTGTTCGAGAGGATGGGTTGTCCAGAGTTGGACCCTTTTGTGTCCCCCACACAATGCAAACTGCTATTTTTTCTGCTCACTCATTCCATGGCCTGGAGCTTTCTGATGGGACGCATTGTACCTCTCTTGGAAGGGGAGGTTCCATTACACCTTTCTTGCCTTCCCTCTAATCCAGAGGGTATTAATCAAACTCCAAATGGAAGGAGCAACTCTAATACTCATTGCTCCTCTTTGGCCTTGTCAGATCTGGTTCTCCTTACTGCTGCAGCTGGCAGTGGACTCACCAATACCTCTGCCCCGTGCAAGGGCTTGCCATTACAGGAACATGGAACCCTGGTCCATCTGGACATTATATCACTCCATTTCCATGCATGGCTCCTGAGGACAAAGTTATTGCTAGGTTTTGGGTGTCTCAAAAGGTGGCTGATAGAAAACCCTCTACCAGAGCCACCAATTCCATGAAGTGGAAGCGGTTTGCTTTGTGGGCCACTTCTCATCAGCTAGAAACTTTTTACATGTCCAGTAAACCTGGTTAGAGTATTTGCTGTCCTTGCAATATTCCTCTGTTAACGTGCACTTGGCTGCTATCTCAGCCTTCCACGTGGCTATTGGTATGCATACAATTGCTCAGCTGGAGGTGGCTCGTATGTTTTTGAGAGACATTCTGCACTTGAAGCCTCCTATCTGCAATCCAGTCCTGGCCTGGGACCTGAATTTTGTGTTAGGAAAGCTTACTTTGGCTCTTCCTGAGCCGACTGCATCTTATGGCCTATGTTTCCTTTCTTTGGAAAGCATTATTTTTAGTTGGTGTTGCTTCTGCTGAAAGAATTTCAGAGCTTTAGGCTTTAATGTGTAAGCTTCCTTATTTGATTTTCCAGTAAGACTGGGATGTCTTTACATACCAATCCTAAGTTTTTTTTACCAAAGGTGGTGTCTGAGTTTACTTTGATTCAAGCCTTCCACCTGCCAGTTTATTTTCCTGAGCATGGCAATCCAGGGGAAGCACTGCTCCATACTTTGGATGTACATAAAATACTCAGGTACTATATACACCGTAAGCAGGACTGCAGGAAGTCCTTGCAGCTTTTTGTTTCATTTGCTCCTGGGAAAGAGTGCTTCCCTGTTTCTAAACACTGCCTGTCCAGATGGTTGGCTAACTGTATTTCTTTCTGTTACAGGAAGTATGGTATGGAACTTCCTTTGGTTGCTCATGGCCATTCAGCTAGAAGCATGGCCACGTCTGTTGCCTGTTTGAAGAATGTGTCTGCTGCTGAGATTTATATAGCCACCACCTGGAGTACAGTCCACACCTTCGCTAAACATTACAGTTTGGATATTGCTTCAAAGAAAAGAGCAGGTATTGGCCTAGCAGTGCTCCAAGGCATACTTTTGTAGGCCTGTAGACTCCAGCCACCCAGACTGTTTCTCTGTCAGTACTGCTTGGTACTCATTCCATAGGTGTGGCCTGATGAAAGAGATATCCTCAAAGAAGATAGAATAGTTACAGTATGTACTTACTATAACAGTAGATCTTCAAGAGAATCTCTTTCATCAGGCCATTTCATTCCACCCTCCATCCCCCTCAAGACATTAGGACTCTGCAAGTGCTGTCTCCTTCTCCACAAGGGTTTATCTTCTGCTCTGCCTTGCCTGACTGGCAGAGCCATAGTTTCTCTCCTGATTTCCTACAGGGAGGTGCTCCGAGCATGATCTCCAGTGGGGGAACTGAGGAGGGACGGGGCCGTGCACACTTATATGTGGAAGGTGACATCAGATGTTGTCATGGGCGGCCCCTAGTGGACTGCTAGCAAAAAGGTTTCCATGTAGTCCCAGTGCCTGACAGCTTATTGTTCCATAGGTGTTGCCTGATGAAAGAGATTCTCTCGAAGATCTACTGTTACAGTAAGTATGTAACTGTTCTTTTTATGGACATTAATTTCCACTTGTGATGTGGTAATTTTGCTAATGAAATGGTCCATTATAAAATTGTTAGCAAATGTATAAAACCACAAAAGTATTAAGTGCTATTAACTACTAATTTATTTGATTCGGGTCTAATGTCTGGGACCACTTATAGGGACCTGGTTAAAACAGTACTTGTTAAGTGTCTTCAACCCACAGCAGCAAATTTTGCCTCACCGAGATTGGAATTGCTAAGAATGCTAAATATAGTCAAAATATGGGCCAATAAGAAATATTCCTTTTTGAATGCTTATAACTATTTTGTTGTACTTTTTTTGCTGCTGTGTGGTGCTGTACAGCCAAATCCTGAACCCAAAGGGGAAGTTCAAATTAATACAGAGATCCTGCAACAGGGTGATTTTGGGATTGTTCACTTTAATTCCAGAAGTGTTTGAAAGAAATCTGATCAAATTAAGGACTGTGTGGCAAATTACCACCCTGAGGTAATTATTATTACAGAGACTTGGCTAAGTAAAAGAATCCCAGATACATCTATAGAACTGGACATATATCAAATCTATGGAAAAGATAGAAGTAAAGAAGGTTGGGGAGGGGTCTTGTTATATGTTACCTCTGAGCTTGACACATGTGAAATATCTAATACTTTACATGTGGGAGGCCTAGTAGCTGTAACAGTTGAACCCTCACACCTACACTCCACTTTTGTGGCTCACTTTGCATTGAGTTCTAGTTAATTCAGGTGTGAAGTTAAAACCCTTACTCATGGTAGGTGTCTATAAACCACCTAAAACAAGCTTAAGTGTTTTTAATGATTTACAGGATTTTTCTATATATGTATAAAAACATGCATGAAATTCTAATGTTGGGGGACTTTAATGTTAATTCATCTAAATTTGACATGACCCATAGTGAGACAGATTTACAAGAAAACCTGTGGCTTACCTAATTAATTAAAAAGCTGACAAGAATCAACTCTAAAGATTTTAACAAGTCAGCATTTTTGGATCTTATTTTTATCAATTGTCTCCAGCTTTACCCCATAAGGGGAGTGTTACCTGATACATTTTCTGACCATTGGCTCACTTTTGTATGTAGGAGGCAATATAGTGCAGTAGTTAAGAGCACTGAGCTGAAAACCTGGAGACCTGGGTTTGAATCCCATCAGCCCTCACTTGCATACTGCGTGACCCTGAGCAAGTCGTTTAACTTCCTTGTGCTCTCAGGTCACACCTGGAAGCAAGATCTGGCTTAGTGTGCCTTTCCTGGTTAAATAATTTCCCCTTTCCCCTTTGTATTATGAAACAAATTAAACAAATCTAATAAGAGGTCATCTGTCTGTTGGAGAAACTTCAAACATTTTGATTATACAGCTTTTATGTTAGACATGGAAAGAATAGCATGGGACAGGCTAGATCTGATTCCCACTGCCTCTGAAGCTTGGAGTTATTCCCAACAAGAGTTCATGCAAGTACGTGATCGGCATGTGCCTATGAGAAAGAGAAAGGTTAAAAATACAGGTGCTTATTGGTATAACTCAGATTTATACAAGCTCAAGAAGGATAGAGATAAGAAATGACACAAGGCAAAGAGAACAACATTAAATTGTGATTGGCATCTCTATAGACAGGTTCAAAATAAATATACACAAGCTTCAAGGGTGGCTAAACAAAACTAATTTTAATTTAAATTAGACAACAATATTAAGCAAAACCCTAGAACCTTCTGGAGTATCATGGCAGGTTTGATGGGTAAAGATAAAAATATGCAAATAAATAGGTTTCAAATAAAAGGACACACGGTACCGATGGGTAATAAGGTACAGTAGTGAATGGTTTCAAGAACTATTTTATTGAGATGGGTACAACAGCATCAAACTTAAACAATTTTCCCACCCTTGATTGCAACAAGGAAGATGTGCAGATTGAGGCAGACATGCACGAACCTGTTATACCCAATGTCTTTAAATTTGACACTATTAAAGAAACTGAAATTAGAGAAATATTGTTAACATTTGATATAACTAAAGCAGAAGGGCTGTATAAAATTACTTCAAGTCTATTGAGATATGCTGCTGCCTGCATTGCATACCCTCTATCACACATCTTCAGCCTTTCTCTCAAAACTGGTGAATTTCCAGTAGAGTGGAAAACTGACAAGGTTATTCCTATTTTTACAGCTGGTTCCAGGCAAGTCATTGGTAATTATTGGACAATTTCATTATTATCACAGGTTTCCAAAATATTCTAAAGATTAGTATCGGGGCAACTGAAAGCATACCTGGAATCTAACAATAAACAAAATGAATTTCAGTCAGGGTTTAGATCCCTGCACAGTACTCAGCTCTGATAAAGGTAATGAGTGACTTACAATAGAGCCCACAGAAGAAAGCTGGTGGGTGCTCTATTTATAGAATTACGCTGAACCAGGCTCAAAGAAACTGGCCTGTTTGGCGTTGAGTTTGGGTGGTTTAAATCATATCTACAAGGACGCAGATAGCTGGTGGAAATTGACTCGTACAAATCCTCCTCAGCTCCCATAAAGTCAGGTGTGCCTCAGGGCTCAATCTTGGGGCCGCTTTTGTTTAACATTTATGTCAATCTATGTCAATGAACTTTTTGATTCAATGATTCAGACATTAAATATCATCTGTATGCAGATGATACAGTGATCTATGTGGAGGGGAACTCTACTGATTATATACAGAACTAGTTACAGTAAGCATTTGTATGGATTCAGGACTTTTTTAATAAACACGTGTTAATACTTAATGATTAAAACAAAAAAACACAATCCATACTTTTTGCAAAACTTTAAAATCTGAAAATAATGCTCCCCTAGGCATCCAGACACAGGAAGGAAAAAATATCCAGCAGGTCACAAGATAATAAATATATTGGGCTTTGACTGGATAGCTCATTAAAAAGGGAAGAACATATTGTTATGACATTAAGTAATATTAGTTAAAAATTAGGGATTCTTTATAAACTCAAATACTATATGTCACTGGATGTATGATTGAGAATTGTCAACACAATGATTGCCCCAGTTCTGGATTATAGAGATGTACAGTATGCAGAGGCATCGGGGTCACAGCGAGATAGGTGGGATGTGATGTACAACAGGCTGGCCCTCTACGTCCTCGATGCCCCATGAAGAACCCACCGCTGTGATTTGTACAGCACCCTGAAGTGACTTAGACCACAGACCAGAAGAAATTTACATCTTCTGCAGTTTATGTTTAAAGTGTGGATGGGAACCTTTCCTAATTAGATCCTAAAACTGTTTAAAATTAGAACTGCCAAACAGGGCCTGAGATCTGCTCAGGTTACAAATTACAATCTGGGGGTTGGGAGGTCCTCGATTTCCTATAAAGGAGCAGTAACTTGCAATGCTATCCCTGTAGGCCTTTATGGGACCAACCATGTCATTAGGTTAAGCCATTTAAAAAGATGGCTCGTAGAGCAGGGAACTGATCCATTCCCTTGCTGTCCAGATGTGATTACCTAAATTGAGATTTTTATTAAATCTGAAAACTGTGACCTATGAAGCCTATTATGCATAATTTTAAGTGTGTTCACACTGTTATAATGTTTATTGTTCTGCTTTACACTTTGTTAATTGTGTATTTGAATATGTTTTACCACTTAGACTACCCAGACTGTGTATATGTGTATTTGTGTAGCACAGTCTTATGTTAGTTAATTTATTCTAAGTATGTGTATATTGTTATTAACATTTGTTAGACTTCATGATTTTTATCTTGCTTAAAATGAAACTTGTATGAATGTAAAAAGACCTCAGTGGAAATGAGCCATGCTCAACTGAGTTGTATTCCTATTCATGATTTGTGAATAAAATATATATTACTACTACATTAATAAAAATAACTGACAGAAACACAGAATTAGCTAATGAAACAAACAGTTATTAAAGCTGCATGAAACATATTTTTATATCAGTAAATCAAATTTTACATGAGGTCACAGTAAACTTTGTGAGAGTGTGAAAGACTTGAGTGAACCAATCCTTCCTAAGGCCCTAAATCAAAGCCACATTGAAGCGGCAGACTAATTGTACATTTCAGATCTGGAGATAATATATAAAAGGTGATTTTCTCTAATATCTAGCAAATGTGTATTATGCAAACTTAGGAAGGACATTTTGCCAACATTTGTTGCTTTAATGTGAATTAGAAAAGCATTGCAGATGCCACAGTGGGCAGTCCCCTAGGTACCAGTGATCACCATACAGTGTGGCTTAACATTAAGATGGGAGCAGAAACAAACCACATGAGGACAAGTGTCCTGAACTTTAGGAGGGAAGATTTTAAGAGAATGGGAGACTACCTCAGAAACTGCCTAGTGGTAGGGAATTCAAGTTAGGGGTGAAAAATAAGGGTGGGCATAATTAAGGCATCCAGCCTCTGCATAAAGAAAGTGAGTAAAAGCAAAAGGAAAAAGAGACCATTATGATACTCTAGGAAAGTTGCCATGGTGATGAAAGAAAAAAGGGCTGCATTCAGGAGGTATAGGGAAACACAGAGTGGGAGATAAGGAGGTGTACAAGGTAAAACAGAAGGAAGCAGGAAAGGCAGTGAGGGAGCAAATACGCAGACAGAGGAAAGGATAGCCAAATAGGTAACAAATGGGAATAAGACATTCTTCAGGTAAAGTGAGAAGAGGAAAGGAAGGAGAGGGATAGTGAGGATAAAGAAGGCGGCAGAGGGAGACTGCACAGAAGATGACCAAGAAAAAGCAGCCCTCCTGAATAGGTACTTCTGCTTAATCTTCACAGTGGAAGGAGGGGGGACGGACCACCAGGGATCAGCATGAACAGAGGGGTCTGGGAAGGCAGACTCAGATCCATTTTCAGAGGAAAGAGTCCTGAAGGGACTTGCAGCTTTGAAAGTGGACGAGGCTATGGGACTGGATGGGATACACCCAAGGGTACTAAAAGAACTTGAGAAGGTACTGGCTGCCCTGCCAATGGCCTTATTCAACAGCTCACTGAAATCAAGTGTGGGTATAGAGGACTGGAAGAGAGCAGACATGGTCCTTCTACACAAGGGTGGCAGCAGGAAAAAGGCTAGTAACTTGAGACCAGTGAGCCTCACCTCAGTGGTGGAGGAATAGATGAAAACACTATTATTTATTTATCTAAAATGTGATTACTGGGAAAAGCACACTGAGCTGAGGCTTGTTTCCAGGTGCAACCCAGGAGAACGGGTAAAGCATGGGTAAATTACAAACATAGTAAGGAACATCATTTAAACAGAATAATTCAGTGCTAGTGAGACAACAATGCAAGAATGCCACAAGTTGGTTGCAAAATACAATTACACAATAGAGTGCAAGTTATCACAAGATTTCAGGGGGAAGGAAGCAATTGCATAAAAGCTAAGTAGAGAGCCTTAGTAGATGCTTTAATGAAAGGAGGGAGGAGGGGAGCTGGAATGAGAAAACCACTTACCCAGTACAAGAATGTGTGAGATGGATGGAGAGGGTGCGCGAGTCTCTGGATTGCAGTTCATAAGCAGATGCAGCTATGGGGAGAAGAGGGAGGATACATAGGGGAGTAGTGAGCCAAACTAGTATTTAGCAATGAAGACAGAGCAGTGCATCTGGCAGCATAAGGATAGGGGAAGCAAGGAAAGTTAAGAGTACAGTGAACAGTGATGAATGTGGGGGGGGGGGCATGTTTACGGCAAAACTACAGAAAGCGTTGCAGAGGGTATCCTGTCTGGTGAGTGAAGAGTGGGGCAGAGCAGTAAACTACATTGGTGTAATTTAAAATGGGGAGAATCAGTTTAGAGACCAGCTCCCGGTGGATTAGGAGGGAGAAGCTGTCCTTTGTTGTGGTATAAAGCACCAAGCTTGGCGCAGAGCTTAGAGTAGATGGCATTGATGTGTGAAGAGAAGCCCAGTTTGCTGTCCAGCCAAACTTCCAAATATTTGAAGGCTGGGACTCCCTCAAGTTGGGTGCTATCAAGGGTATAGAAGACAGGGGAAGATGAAAGCCTAGTTAGTTTCTGACCAATGCTGAAGGTCATGGACACAGTTTTTTTTTGGTGTTCATTTTGAGTTGGTTTGCCTGGAACCAGTGCACCATGTGTAGGCAGTTATGCTGGAGAGGGGCCTCGACTGCGATGGATGTGGGACCAGATGTGTAAATTACCGTGTTGTCTGCATACATGTGTATGTGTGAAGAGACACAGGCTGAAGGGAAGTCATTCAGAAAAATGGAAAATAGTATTGGGCCCAGGATGGAACCTTGGGGGATACTGGCCTGGTTGGCGGGGGACAGTATGCCACCCACCTGTACTGACTGCAGGCGGCCCATCAGGTAGGAGCGGAACCAGTTCAGAGTGGGGGGGGGCTTGCTGAGGTGAGCTTGTTTAGGAGGAGGTGATGGGTACCAAGTCGAACGCATTGGCCAGGTCAATGAATATGGCCACTGTAATATATCTTTTGTCCATCCATGTGAGGATGAAGTCTGTCACTCGGAAGTGAGAGGAGATGGTGGAGTGATCGAGGAAGGTGGTAAGCCTGGCGAGCACAAGGGATTACTGGAATTTCGCTAGGGAGGGGAGTCGTGAGATTGGTCTGTAGTTAGGGGAGTATTGAGATTGTCTGTTAGTTGCCAGGGGAGGAGGGATCACCCCCTTTGTGGTGAGGTAGGACTTTGGCCATTTTCCAGGCTTGGGCAATAGCGCAGAGAGAAAAGGATAGGTTCAGGAGGTGTGTGAGAGGGAGAGGGAGGGTTATGGCCAGGACAGATAGTTTGAGGAGTTTATGATCTATCCCACTGGGGCTGTGTTTTGAAGGGTTTAGGGATGTGAGGGCCTGGAGGACTTCCTGGGGGTGACTGGATGGAAGCTAAACATGAGAGGGTGAGGTAGCTGGAAGGAGGACAGGAGAAGGCTGGCTGGGTAGGGCACAGGTAGTGAAAAAATGGTTGAAGAGGGAGGCAACAGTTAGTAGGTCGGGGGGGCGGAGACTGGGCTGGTGGGTCAAATAAGGAGTGCAGCACTTTCCAGAAATTGGCTGGGAGCTTAGATTGGTCTGAAGACTGGTCTTGTACTAAAGAGCCTTGGCTGTTCAAACTGCCTTGGCACCGGAGTTCCTGAGTGACCTGTAGAGCTGTAAGTCTGCTGCAGCATGAGTGGACTTGAAGTTAGCCCACACAAGGTCATGAGACTTCAGCTTCTTGATGAGGTTGTGGGTAATCCATGGGTGGTGGAGGCACTTGACTCTCAGTTTTTTGGGAGGGGCATGTGTTTCCCAAATCCTGTTAAAGGTGGTCATAAAGAGGGACAGGGCCTTGTTGATGTCTCATGGAGAGTAAACGGGACTAGTCAGTGGAGATGAGATCATCAATGAGGGCTTCAATGTTGAGGGTTCAGAGGGGCATGTGTCAGATGTGTTTGGGTGAGGACTGAGGAGGGTGAACCTTCCTAATGCAGTATGTTAGGCAGTGGTCGCTGAATGAGTCAGAGAATATTCCAGCAGCAGTGATCCGATGGGGGTTGGAGGACAACACCCAGTCTAGGAGGAAATAATTAGCAGTATCAGGGTTGAGCCTCATGGGTTCAGTGATTAGCTGCATGAGGTTTAGGGATTCAGTGGATTGGATGATAGGATTTGAGGTGGCGGATAGCCAATTTAAATTAAAATCGCCAAGAAGGGTGAGTTCCCCTAAGGCGACAAGGGAGAGAAGACAGGAAAGGGTGTTAGGAAGGGAGGAGAGAGAGGATTTTGGGGAGATGTAGTGGACTCCTATGAAAATTGGGGTGGTAGAGGGGAGGGAGGGAGAGTTTTAGTAGGAGTAGTTCATAGGAGGAGGGGAGAACCTCCTTGTGAATGATGGAGGAGAGGGACTGGCAAGAATATAAGGCTATTCCACCTCTGCGCTTGCCTATGTTCTGGCGAAACATCTGGTAATCTGGCAGTTCTAGCTGGTAGTCAGGGATTCTGGAAGAGAGCCAGGTTTCTGTGATACAGAGGACGTCTGGAGAGTACATAGAGATCCATACTTTAAGCATGTCTAGCTTTGGAAGGAGACTCTTTGCACTCAGGTGGAAGAGTTGGAGGCCTTTAGGCATGGAGGGGGTGGAGGAGGAGGGGGGCCAGGGTTAAGTTCAGCATCACTAGACAGAAGGAGAAGGATGAGAAGGATAAGGAGAGGATAGATAGTCATTAACCACCTCCATCTTTTATGACGAGAGGGAATGTGAGCGGTGGGTGGGGGATGGGGGAGAGACAGCAACAATAAAGGAATTCCAGGTTTAAAGAGGGGGTATGAAGAATGCCAGGGTGAATAGGACAGACAGAGGGGAGGGACAGAGAAGGGGGTAGGGCTTGTGTAGAATTGGGGGAGTAGGGGTTTGTTAAAGAGGAGGAAAGAAGGGAGGGAGGAGGGAAGGTAAGTGGGAGCAGAGGGGGAACCTGTACAAGGGGGATGGCTGTGGGAAGGGATAGGAGGGTTAACAATAACGTAGTCAGAAGAAGCATGGGGTGTCTTAAACAAGTGATTATTGAGATAACAGTTCAAGTAATCCGCAGCAAGTTTAATCAAATAGTCAGAAAATCTGGGAAATAATCAGTAAACTAAGGCACATGATTAAACAGCAGCTTAAACCAGGTAAGGCAGGAAGCAACTTATGCAAGATAATCAGTGAGTAACTTTAGGCATGTATCAAGAAGTAATTAGGCAGAACATGAATAGTTGGTGACTTTAGCAAGCAGGTGGTAGGTGTGCTGGAGTATGCAGACATTGTCTACGGCTCAGCCCCCGTCTCTTCCCTTACCAGACTTGACACCCTCCTTAACTCCTTTTGCGAATTTGCCACTGACTCCCCATTCCACACTTACCACTGCTCCCTCTGCTTGTCACTTTCTATCCCCCCTCTCTCCCACCACCATCGAACTTGCTCCTTAACTTTTATTGCCAAATACTGGTTCAGTTTATTACCTTCCTATCTCTCCTCACTTCTATCCCCAGCCAGCCTCTCCCCTTACCCCCTCTGTTCCAGGGCATACCATTCTTTCTCTCTTGTCTCGCCCCCACTCTTCAGCAAGTCAGTCTGCTTTCTCCTTCCGAGTACCCCTTCTTTGGTACAAACTCTCTCCTACTCTCCAGCTAGCCACCTCGCTCCCAGCATTCAAGCACCTGCTCCGAAGTGAACCAGCAGCTTAATGCCACTGCCCTTAGCCCCTCCCTGCTTTAGCTTTAGCTAATCAGGTGCTTTGTCTTTCTCCTTTTCTGCCCTTGCCTATAAAAATTGTATTTTATCCAGTTGTGTCTATGAATTGTATTCCTGAATTCTGTTCTGGCTGTATTTCAGCTATTTGTTATAATGTACGCTTTCCCTGTTATTTCGCATTTAGATTTTGTACATTTACTATATTGTTATATGTTTGTATAGTATGTTAATTCCATTTTATATATTGTTTCCTACTGTTTTTCCCCTTCCCCCTGTAAATGAGCCTTGGCTCAGGGTGCCTTTCCTGGTTACCAAAGTTTAAATAAATAAATAACTTGAGCACAAAAATGGGAGAGTAACTTAATCACTTTAGTAACACTAGGCAGCCGTGATGTTAACCCTGCTGTGAGTATTTGGGAAGGGTTGCACCCTTGGAATGTGCCTGTTGGGACGTGCCCAGTCATTAGGGCGCCAAGTCACAATTTTGTCATCCCATCTTTTTGCAGGGGGCTGCCCTCCCCCCACTACATCCCACATGCCCCCCCCCTTTCCTAGTTATTCTAACTCCGGGGGGGCAGACCTCGGGGAAGGAACGTCGAATTTTCCCTTGTGGCGCCCTGTTGACGAGTGCATTTCAATGGGTGCCCTGATGGCCATGAGAGTTTGAGAAGCTGTTAGAGGCAAATGGGACCAAAAGCAGGATTAGCAACAGCTAAACATTGTATTTAAGCTGTAGTGAGATAGTGTTAAACACAGCTGTAACATTCACGCAATGCAAAGTAATTCATTTAGAAGCCCAGCCCAGGGTAACTCATTATTTAAAACAAACCATATTACAGAGAGTAATTTGCAGATAAGGACAGGCAGATTAACTAAACACTCAAAATACACAAACCCGCCTGCTCTCGTATGTCACCCCAAGCTCCCATTACCATTGCCTGTTTAAGGAAAGGTTGGTTGGTAGAGTGCCTTGAGTACAATGGGATGCAAGATCAAAGGCAGCATAGATTCACAGGGGGAGGTTATGCCAGATGAATCTGATCGAGGTGACCAAGGAAGTAGTCAAGGGAGGGCAATGGACGTTTTATTTATTTATTTTTTATTTTAGTTTTTGGTAACCAGGTAAGGCCCACTAGGCAAAAGTGCCTGTTTTCAGGGGTGACCTGGGAGCACTGGGCGGTTAAGTGACTTGCTCAGAATCACACAGTATGCAAGTGGAGGTTGTGAGAACCAAACTCAGGTCTGGTCTGCTGGATGTACCAAGCTCGTTCACACCTCGTTCCTCTAACCTCTAGGCTATACTGCCTAGACATGGCCTGTTTGGACTTTAGCAAGGCCTTCCACACTGTGTTGCACAGGATCCAAAGTGGTGAATTGGGTTAGAAACTGGTTAATGGATAGGCAAAAGAGGGTGGTGGTGGTTAACAGCACTCACTCTTATGAGACAATGACCACTAAGGTGCCACAGGGCTCAGTACTGGGACCAGTTCTCTTTAGAGTCTTCATAAGTGACATTGCACTTGAACTGGAAGGGAAGACATGCTTTTTGATGCCAAAATCTGTGAAGTGGTGGACAATAACGATGGGGTGGAAAGAATGCATAGGGATCTTGGGAAGCTTGAGGAGTGGTCAAGAGCATGGCAGTTGGAGTTCCATGCCAAAAAGTGCTAAATCATGCACCTAGGGCTTGGGAACTCAATAAATGAGTATAGCATGGTGGGGGGGGGGGGGGGTTGTATCAGTCAATAAGCAGGAAAGGGACCTTGGGGTTATCATATCTGATTACCTTAAAGTGCTCAAAGTGGCAGGGCAGTGTGACAGAGCAGTGGGCAGGGCCAGTGGGATTCTGGGATGCATAGGGAGAAGTATCTCCAGCAGGACGAGGGTGGAGAAATAGTGTTGCCACAGTAGTGCTCGCTGGTGAGACCACACCTGGCATAGTGTGTCTAGTCCAGTTCTGGAGGTCTCTCTTCAGAAAGGACATAGACAGGGTGGAGGCAGTCCAGAGAAGGGCAACTAAAATGGTGTAGAGTTTACACAAAAATCCCTAGGAGGAGAGCTGAGGGATCTCAACATGAACACCCTGAAAGACAGGAGAGTGAGAGGGAACATAGTATAGTCTAACAAGTACCTAACATGGGTGAACAGGGTGCAGGAGGGGAGTCTCTTTCAAATAAAGAAGAGCATCAGAACCAGGGTGTATGCGATAAAGTGGGGGGGGGGGAGTTTAGGATGGATATGAGGAAGTACTGCTTCACTGACAGAATGATGGATGCCTGGAACAGACTAGCAGAAGTGGTGCAGGTGAAATAAATAGGGGTCATCAATCATGTGTGGGATAGACATAGGGGAATATTAGGAGATGGACAGGAGGAGGGAGTTTCAACAGAGACCAGCTAACGTCTTTGGAGACAGACTAGGCAGAGAACATCTGGGTAGAATGGGTGGGCCAAGTGGCCCTTTTCTACTGACAAATTCTATGTTTCTGTGTTTTTACGTTTCTAATTTGACAGCAGGCAGTCAGACTAACTTTGAAACTATGTATTAACTACGATGTTAGGGGGAAAAAAGCCACTAGCACATGATAATGATTATTCATACAGAAATTAGAGTATTAATATATTATAAATCAATTTTTTTTTTGCTGTGGGAGTGCATTCGTGCTTCCATATTTAGGGTTTTCACCTGATCACGTCTATACAAAACCCTGATTTTTGCACACATATGTGCCAGGAACTTGAGATGAAATATAAGGGGGGGGGGTTGTAAATGATATGGGGAAGGTTAGTGAGGGGCTCCGACTTTAATGGTCACTCACAATCTGGTGCTAAATAGGCAGAGAAATGGCCACAAAACATGGAACTGACAATCCCCAAACCATGTAGCACTAAACTCCAAAACTGACAGCACTGTAATAACTCAGAATGCAGCTTACCTTACTGCAAAAAAATGTTGTAGGTGCCATATTGGTCCTTTTACCTTACTGGTAATAGTAGCTTGCTTTATTTAAAGAAGTGCAGTGACCTTATAAAGCACTGGCAAAATCATGACGTTATAAAGGCTAGAGTGCAGTGGTGGTGGAAGAACTGGATGACAAAATCAAATTAACATCACGCCAGCATTTACACAGAGAGCTTCCCAGATGGTGACAGGCACCAGGTGGCTGGCAGACAGTGTGATTACACGTGATGTGCACATACTCAGACAACTGACATTTCGGTGTAGTCTTCCTCAGAGCTGAAGGAAGTCTACAATGAAAGATTAGCTATCTGAGTGAATGCATGTCATGTGCACACACCCTGTCTTCTGGCTTCTTGATCCCATGGAGGGGGGAGAGAGGAGCCAGTAATACAGAGCATAACCATCATGCATGCCTCAGAGTGTAATATTTTTACACTCTGTGGCCAGAAACCCGGGCCAAGTGTACACCCTGGGGGGGAAATGCTACAAGTCTCAATGGCTGAGAGGGACCTGAGGATGGTGGTGGATGTCAAAATGAACAACTCGGAGACTTGTAGGAGGGCAGCAGCCAAGGCCAACAGGATGCTGGGATGCATCGCTAGGGGGATCACCTCCAGAAGGAGGGAAGTGATGCTCCCTCTGTATAACTGCTTGGTGAGGCCACACCTGAGTACTGCGTGCAGTTTGGAGGCCACACTTAAAGAGGGACATTAAACTCCTGGAGAGGGTCCAGAGGAGGCAACCAAATGATTTGGGGCTTGGGGGACAGGACCTATGAGGAGAGGCTCAAGAGCTAAATATGTACACATTGGAAGAGAGAAGGGACCGGGGGGACATGATAGAGGTCTTCAAGTACATGAAGAGGGTAAATAGGGGAGGAACAGTCAGTGTGCTTCGAAGGAAGGAGGAGGGGGCCACTAGAGGGCATGGGTGGAAGCTGGAGGGAGGAAGATTCAGGGGAGAAAGGAGGAGGTGCTACTTCACTGAGAGGGTGGTGGAGCCATGGAATGCACTGCCTAGGGGTCTGGTGGAGGCAGAGACGGTGGAGGGGTTCAAGAGGGGCTGGGACAGGTACAGGGGAAGGGGTCTGGAAGCAAAATCCAATGCAGCAAGAATATCTGGAACTGGGAAGGGAGAAGCCAGAGAAGGCGAGGGGGGCAGCAAGGTCAGCACCCAGGGTGGGGGCTGACAAATCGAGCAGACTCTAAAGACCATTAGGCCTATTCTGCTGGCATTTTAGTATGTTAGTAGTATGTTAGTATTCCAGTCTTTCCCTTCCCAGTAAGCAAATCGTAGAGAATGGGAATGACATCCAGTATTGTATCATTCTGCACAAGTAAAATTTTATTACGTTTAGTGTGGGAGTCATGGGAAGGACTGTCTTTTTTTAATAGTGGGAGGGTATTGCTTATTGGCATTATGGATTGGCTTATGGTACCAGACAAATGTGGGTTTTTTTTGTTTGTTTGTATACTGGCACAGAAATGAGTGTCATGGAGGCACAGATCAGGAAGCGTAGGTAAACCAAGAGCAGTTATAAAATTTGCAAGTAGCGTTTTATTATTATCAGTAACAGTAAAATAAAATATAAAATTGTTCAGTATAAATATTTACAAAAGCAATACAAACAGAGAAAACAAAGTCCTTCATCTGAGGGTATCTCTAATTCTAAGTTTCAGTCTCTCTCTCTCTCTCTCTCTCTCTCTGTCTAACAAAAGACTGCTACCTTTTTTTATAATAAGTCTTTGCCTAGCAATTAACTTCTGCAACCTCATCTCGTTAAGAGGCATCCTGTTTCTCACAAAATGTATCAGAACTTTGTTAATTTCCTTGCAGGTGCAGCAAAATAGAATATGGTGTCTCAGAACTAATCTCCTGTTGACAGCTGTGCTAAAGAGCTTGTGCTGCATCTCAGGGTTAACCCTCTGAGTTCCAAATAGCTGTTTGCAGTCATTTCCACAATATAACTGTATACATTTTCAAGCAAAGTGATCACAGTTTTACATACAGATTCACGTACATTTTTATAACTGC
Source organism: Neoceratodus forsteri (assembly GCA_016271365.2). NCBI lineage: Eukaryota > Metazoa > Chordata > Ceratodontiformes > Ceratodontidae > Neoceratodus > Neoceratodus forsteri. The sequence goes on along the minus strand of CM028133.1, from coordinate 586,709,709 downwards.
AGATGCACAAGGGGGAAGAAAAGACAGAAACAGCAAGTGAAGGCAGGGAGATAGCAGGAAGTGGAGAATCACAAGATTGTCAGAGTGATCAGTTCCTAGGCCTTACAAGAAAATTTGCACAATTGGACAGACAAGAGACAGAAAAGGAGAGGATAGAACAGATCCTTGCGTTGACCTTTTTCAGCATAACAAATGGGACAGGGTCTTATTCAACCCTGTCACATTCCCCCTTGTTTAAGAGGGAACCTGTTTTTAAAAAAGCAGGTTTCCAAAACTTTCTTTTAGTTCTCTTCTAACATTACCTTAAAACCTTTACAGTTCTGTGCATATGCAGTATCCCTTTTTCCATAACAACCAGTACAGCAAACAGTTAAATTTAAACCCACACATTGTTTTTTTCAACCTTTGGAATTCTCAACTCCTGACCCATATCATGATAGAAAATCAGCATTGACAATCTCTTTTCCAGATTTGTGCATCACTTTGAATGTAAATGGCTGTAATGCCAGGTACCACCTTTTGATCCTGGAATTGTTATGCTTCATTTGGTTAAGACAGCAGAGAGGATTGTGATCTGCTATAAGTACAAAGTCAGCTCTTAGCAAATAAAACTTAAGGGACTCCATGGCCCACTTTGCTGCAAAGCATTCCTTTTCAATGTTGGAGTACCTTTTCTATCTATCGTGCAACTTCTTACTGATAAATAGAGTAGGCTGTTCCTTCCATTCTACATTTTGACTCAAGACTGCATCTAGGCTTACCTCTGATGCATTTGTTTGTAACAAAAATTGTTTCTCAAACTCTGGGCTTCTTAAACGGGGGCTGAACATAATGCATCTTTGATGGCATGAAAAGCTTAATCACACTCTGGGGACCATTTCACATTATTCAGGTACTGTTTTCTCATGAGTTCAGTGAGAGGAGTAGCTATATGGGCAAAGTTGGAAACAAATCTCCAATAGTAACCAGCCAGCCCTAAAAATAATGTTTTTTTTGTTTTGTTTTAGGGACAGAACTGTTAGCTACAGCTTCTGTCATAGAAGTCTCTGGCTTTTATTTCTCCATTACCCAAAATATATCCCAACTATATCCCAAATATCTTGTTTCCTGCATGCCCAATGCACATTTGGTAGGATTAATTGTCAGACCTGCCATTTTGATAGATTGGATAACAGCTCGTAGGTGTTTCAGGTGGCTTTTCAAGTCTGGACTGTACATCATGACATCATCAGGTAAGCAGCACAATAACCAGTGTGAGTAGTGAAAATTACATCCATGTACTGCTGGAATGTAGAGGGTGCACCATGTAAACCAAATGGCATGGTGGTGAACTGATAGAGTCCAATTGGAGTGGCAAATGCAGTTTTGTCTCTGGATTCTTTAGCAAGAGGAAGATCAAGATCGAAGTTACTGATGTACTTTGCACTTCCCAATCTGTCCACCAAATAATCTATCCTGGGCATAGGATAACTGTCAAATTTGGACATTTAAGTTTCCTAAAATCAAGGCAGATTCTTACACCCCCTTCTTTTTTTATTTACAGTCTCCATTGGTGATGACCAAGCACTTCTTTACTCTTCTACGATACCCGACAGTTTCATTTTTTGTATATCCTTAACCACGTCTGCTCTTAACTGCTCTGGTAATCTGTATGCCTTTTGTCTAATAGGGTGAGCATTCTCTGTCACTATTACATTCTCAACCCCTTTTGCTCGGTCTGGCACTGTGGTAAAAGTACTGTTAAATGCCTTTAGTAAGTTACGAATTTCTGCAGTTTGTTCTGATGTTAAGGAAGCATTCAAGTTTACAGCATCAGCAGTTACAGTTTGTTCTAGTATGCCATAAGCTATATCAATATCTTCTTTATCAGTTTCTGGTAATACTAACAAGCGGCCTTCAGTGTTTATTTATTTATTTATGACTTTGATAACCTGGTAGGTGCACTGATCCCAGGGACCATTTTCAGGCATGACCCGGGGTCAAAATACAATGGTACAGGAACAACAATTAAGTAGAAATACATGAAACTGGAACCATTTAATACAAGATTTCCTAAGAGACAAAAATCATCCGGGAACAATAAGATACAGAGACTTAATACAAAGTGATGTAACTCTACACAGTAAACAAGGTGTCAGGTTAACAATGGCAGACTAAACACACAGTTACACGAAGAGAAATTGGATTGACATGGACAAGTGCAGGGGGGGAGCAATCCCCAGCAGGGGGAAACCTCAAAAAAAGAAAAGGGTGTAGGGGAGTAGAGGGGAGGGCAGGGATAAGTGCTAAGAGGGAGGGTTGGCATAACAACAAGGGGAGGTTAATCAAAAGGATAGACACCAGGTTGTGTCAGAGATTGGTGGAGGGGGATCTACCTAGAAAAACAATGGCAACAAGACTTGGTCAGGAACCAGTCTTTGAGGAGGGATTTGAACAGGCAGCGAGTGTTCAGGGAGTGGAGCACAGCAGACAGCCTATTCCATTGCGAGGGGGCTGCAGCTGACAGTGCTCTCCCGCCCATGTTGGTGGAGATCCTGGGACCTTCGAGTGGTGGGGATAGTAGAGGAGTGGGAGGCTGTGGTGTAATGTACAAACTTTGGGGATGGCTGCCATAGGGGACTCCTTGCCAGTTCGGACAGCATTATCAACCAAGCAGTAAAGTGCAAAGTCAAAGCGGCCTTGCAGTGGGTGCCACCCTAGTGATTGGCAGGTACAGTGGTGGGTGGAAAAAGGAGCCAGTAGGGCAAAGCGACAGGCGCTACTGTAGGCAGTGGAGAGTTTGGTCAACAGGGTGGAGGATGACCTGGGGTAGATGATGAAATAGTAGTCAAGGATAAGGATGAGGTTCCCCTGGACAATGGCAAGCCTAGCCTCTGAGGTGAGGTAGTGCCTAAATCTGTAGGCAGCACCCAGCTTATGGTGTATCCTGTGGACTACTGCATTAATGTGCTCAGAGAAAGAGAGGGAGGGATCAAGCCAGACACCTAAGTATTTGACGGTATCGACAATTTCCAGGACTTGGCCATCGGGGGAGACTATTTTGAGAGAGGAGGGAGATTTGGGCTTGGCCAGGAAGGGCTTAGATCCAAACAGCACAGCCTTCGTTTTCTTGGCATTAACCAGGAGGAGGTTAGTTGCAAACCAATTGTGGGTAGCTCCATAATTATGGGTGAGGACCGAAGAGATACAGGAGAGGGATTTATCACTAAAGAAAATGATAAGGTCATCAGCATAGAGGAAGGAGTTACAGCTGAGACTGTCAGACAGAAGGGAATTTATGAATAAGAAGAAGAGAAGGAGGCCCAGGATGGAGCCCTGGGTGACACCGGAAGAGACAGGCAGGGTAGGGGAGCAAGCAGGACCTTCACAAACATATTGGGAGCAATCAGAGAGGTAACTCTAGATACCTCAGGAGAGCAGCCAAGGAGATGTAGTTTTGAGAGGAGGAGGGCATGGTTGACCATGTCAAAGACCTTAGAGAGAGTGATGAAAACTGTGCCAGTGGCTTTTCCATGGTCCATGTTAGTGAGGATGTGGTCAGTCAACAGCGCAAGGGCAGTGGTGGTACTATGAATCTTCCCTTGCCAATCTTCACCATTCATTACTGCTGGATGTAAGTCAGAGGCGTGCACCTGCACGGGAGGTTTTTTTCGGGCAGGAATCAGTGCTGATGGCGCCACCCACAAGGTCAACACACTGCATGGCGCATGAGGGTTGGCCGTTAGGTGTCGTAGACTCCTCCTCCACCCCAGTTCTGTTTTCTCCCACTGTCGAGGTTCATCTGCTGTGCGAGTTTCCAGAATTCTTCTGTGTCACTAGGCCCTACCTAAATTTTGACACCGTGTTCCTGCCGCAAGTTTGTTTTCCTCCAGCCTGGTTCTGAGAGTCCACTGACGCCATCGATCCCCCCGGTAACCTTGTTCCTTTTATTTTCTTACTGATGTTGCTGGGTCTATTTCCTGTAGTTCTGGTTAATTGTTTTCAGCATCATGTCTGGTTCAGGGGCTAGGAAGAAATCCAAAGTGGGCCATGCCCCCATACGTCGGTGCCCCGTGGGCTGGCATTATTCTGTAAGGGACTGGCATGACGTCTGCCTTCGTTGCCTGGGTCCCAACCATGATATGGATAATTGTGACACCTGTTTCTCTGTGGACTGCTGCATTCTTGAGATCCGCACATTTAAAGTTGGCAGGGCCCCGCTGACTTTTGGAGGATGGCGTTGTTCTAGGGATGCCATGGCATGAACTCTTGACCCTGCCTCCGGGTTCCATCCCAGGTCTATATGGCCCAGTGAGGAGGAAACCTCCTCTTCTGATTCTAGCCTTGCCATAGAGGAGGTTTCTTCTGTGGTGCCGGAGGAACGGCTCGGTTCCCAGCGGAGCCGAGTCGGAAACATTGCCACAGCAGTCACCTCCTCGGAGGTGCAGGCTCCCCCTGTGTTGTGGCCCATGGCTGCAGGGCCCAGCACTGGCAGACCCTTGGCGCCACCTGCTAGTGCTGTCTTAGATCCTGGCACCATTCATGGTGGTGGTGATCAAGGCAGTGCCGCCAGCAGTGTTATGTCCTGAGGTGGCGCCATTCACAGCGCCATTGGTAGGGGAGATCCTGAGGTCACTAGTCTGGTGGTGTGTGTGGTCTCCTCCTCTTCAGAGGGGGATGATTCGCTGGCCAATCTGGACTGGCGTCCCGACTCCTCGGAATCAGGGAGCCCTCTTGGATGTGGCACCAGTCACCCCAGTGCTTATCTCCTGGGCACTCCGGATTCCACAGTCTATGCGGGCCCCCACGTCGACCATGGTAGTGGGGCCCCCACGGTGGATAGCGGTTCTGGGTGCCTGGGGTGATGGTCTTGACCTCGGGAGTCGGGACAGCTGCCATCTCTGGTACTGCCCTGGTTACTATGGTTGGTACAGGGACCCCCTCTTCTGTGTCCTCCCTCGGGGGGGGGCTGCGGGATTGGGGGAACCCTTAGCACCGGGTTGAAGGAAGAGGGCAGCCTCAGAGTCCGAAGGGTTGAGAGGCCAGGCTGAAGCACGGGGGCCCTCTTCCACTACCCTGCAGGGGGTGGGGAGGAGTAGCAGTGCCGAGCCCCGCTTCTTCTCCTCTGAGACTTCAGAGGTGACCTTAGTGGGCGGTGCTGGGGGTTTCCTTTCTGGATCCATGCAACCCCAGTTGCATCACAGGGAAGATTCCCCCTCAGGGCTCAGCCAGGATCTGTTTTTACATTTGCAGCTTATGCTGACTGGATTAACCCCCGGATCCCCTCTGTGGTAGGATCTTCTGCAAGGTCTCAGAGCCCTGGCAGAGACCAGGCACTTTCGGTTAGGTGCCCTTCCTCAATCCCTCTGCAGACACCTCCCCCTCTCCTGTGCCACGTGATCCCTATGGGACCCTTAACCTGGGAGTTCAGGGCCACTGTGGCGGCCTTCCCTAGGTATGTTAGAGCCATGAATGAGCAGTTCTTTTGCCTGTCTCCACTGCCGCAGGAGGATTCTGAGCATCCAAGCTCCTCTACTTCCTCAGCTTCCTCATCTGAGGAAGAGGAATGTTCTGTCCACCTTTCCTCCAACGCTGATTTCACTGAATATCAGCAGTTCCTTTCTAGGTTGGTTCAGGAGCTCAATATTTCTCATGTGGTAAAATGCAATACCGAGCAGGAGATGAGCTCCTTTTTGAGAGAGTTCAGTGCGAACCACCTGGTGGTACCCGCCTGGCCTATTCCCTTCCAGAAAGTGTCAATCTGCACCTGGCAGTCACCAGCCGCCTCATCCCCAGCTCCAGCGGACTGCAGGAGGAGGTACTGTGCTCCCCAGGAGTCTCTTAGTTCTCTGCCTCACCCACCCTTGGGGCTGACGGCTTTAGATACTCTTTCTGGGCTTCAACACCCGGTGTACGACTGACCACCAGATCTGGATTCTGCTGAGTTCGATCAGTAGGGAAGAAGTTTTCTTTTCATGTGTGTTGTTCTGCATCAGCTCACATCAGGCTCACCACACTGCCTACAACAGGCACCTGTGGTCGATGCTGACACAGGTGTTAGCATCATTGCCTGATTCGGAGGAATCTTGGCAAGGGTCTGGAGCTTGCAAGGCATCAAGCAGAGGCATCTTATGACACCAATGAGGTGGCTTCCAGACTGGCAGGGACAGTGATCTGTATCAGGCAGACGGCATGGCTTCGCCTGTCTAGATCGTCACCCATTGCCCAGCATAGGGTGATTTCCTCCAGCTTCCGGGGGACTTGCCTTTTCTCCCACAGGGTGAGGAGGAATTTGCAGGGGTGTCTTCCATCCCTTCAGCCATGGGGGACACCACCTTGACCCGACCAGCCTTAGGTCATATTGGTCTAGTATGGCTATAGGGTCTTCCCCTCTGGCATCTCCCCCGCAGGAGGCTGAAAGATTCTGTTCCCTCAGGACAGTGTCTGGTCCCCTCCGGGGGGGGGGATTGGTACTCACCCAGCAGTAATGAATGGTGAAGATTGACAAGGGAAGATATGAAAATGATGTACCTACAGTAATTCTTGATTCTCTTGTATCTTCACCATTCATTACTGGTTCCCACCCACCTTTCCCTCTTAGGCCTCAGCTCCTGGGCACCACCACCCTGTTTGCCCTCCCCCTCTTGAGGCCAGTTGGGGGCAGAGTCCCCTGATACCTCAGGGCCCTCTGTTTCCTTCTCTACAGTCACAGAGAGCCCAACCTAAGAGGCCGGCGAGTAGGATCTTCGCCCTGGCCTTGGAGGGAACTCCCTGGGATTCTCAGTGAGGTGCACTGTGGGGTCCTTCCTTGACTTAGTACAAATCTGTTGGTCCATTGTCAACTTTTTTTAGGGTGTGGACTTCGTCAGTGCATTCCATTGGAGGACCCGTAGGGACCCCCCCCATTTCCCCTTTTCTTACTGTCCCCCAACTGTATAGGGGTCATTTCTGGACAGAGTCCTCTCCTGTTTAAGGGGATTTTTCCCCCTTGGCTAAGCCTTCAGGTGGTAAGCTAGAGAGGGCCATACTCCAGGTCTTTCATCCCGTATGTGGGTTTGGGGGGGGGGGTCTGACTCCGCCATGCTTTATATTGTCCAAGACCATCTCAAATTTTGTTTTTCTGGACTTATGTCCAGTGGTCCCTGAAGCTGATGGGATCCTTTCAGCTGTGTCTTCATACCTCTCAGGTTTTTGAGGCTGAAAATAAACCAGTGGTCTTCCAGCTTAGCATGGCTGAGGGCTCCCCTTCTTCCCCTATATATATATTTATATCTTTCTCTTCTCTGTCTTCTCTCTCTCTCTCTTTCACTCTTTCTTTCCTGTGCTGCCGCCCTAAGGCCAATTAGGACTATCTCACTCCCTTTGTTCATTGGTCTGCTTTTTTCAGTTTATATCCTTTCCTTTTCCTATCCCTTGGCTCTCTTGCCTCATCCTTGGATTTCTCTATCCCTCTTTTTCATCCTCTCTGGCAAAACAGAACTGGGGTGGAGGAGGAGACTATGGCGCCTAACGGCCAACCCACGTGCACCACGCAGTGCATTGACTTTGTGGGCAGTGCCACTGGCACCGACTTCTTCCCCCCTCGAAAAAAACTCCCATGCAGTTGCGCGCCTCCAGCTTACACCCAGCAGTAATGAATGGTGAAGATACAAGAGAAGATCAAGAATTACGGTAAGTATATCATTTAAATTTTTTGTGAAAAACCATGTTGCTGACTGCAAAAGAGGTTATACTTTTCGATGTACTTGGTAAGCTGATGGTGGATAACTTTCTTGAGGAGCTTACTTAGGTGGGGAAGGATGGAGATAGGCCGATAGTTGTCCATGGAGTAGGGGTCACCAGCTTTGAAAATGGGAATCACTTTAGCAGTCTTCCATAGGTTGAGCATGATGGAGGTGGATAGGGCAAGGTTATAAATAAAAGTGAGTTGTTTGATGATGGCAGCGGAGATAAGCCTAAGGAAGACTGGGGAGAGGCCATCGGACACAGAGGAGCCGTGCTTTGGGAGGCATTTGAGGAGCTTAGCTGTGTCAATAGGGGAGACAGCCTTAAAATAGAAGGGGGGGATAAAGGAAGGTGCACTGGGATGGGAAGAGGCCATCTGGGGGGTAGGGCAGTAGGCCGTGCTGCTGGGCTGGCCACCGGGGAGCTTAAAAAGAAGTGCAGAGAGTTCAGTGAATTGATCATTGAAGGCCCGGGCCACATCCAGAAGGTTGGTCACGAGGTCCGAGGAGGAGTTTAACTGTAGAGTAGACTTACTGGAGCCGGGGTTTAGAAAGGAGCCAATAGATTCACAGAATTTCCTAGGGTCTCGGAGTTTTTCTTTTTGGAGATTACGGAAATAGTTGTTTTAGGGATTTGATGAAAAGCTTGCATAGGTTTCTCTGGCACCTGTACGCATCCCAGAGGGCAGGAGAGGGGGACGCTTTGTAGGCTGACCAAGCACGGTCCCTGGTCTTCATAAGTGTAAGGAAGCTTTTTGTGATCCAGCAAGAGCAACCACCTTTGATCCTTCTTGTTGTGAGAGGGGAATGCCAGTCTTGCAGGGTCTGCGTGAAAAGGGTTACTGCCGAGGTCATGCCAGTAAGTGAGTAGAGTATGGACCAGTCCAACACCCATGCTTTGCCAAGGATTTGGGAGGTGTCAGGGTGGTGGAAATTACAAAAGGACAGGTACTTGGGGGGGGGGACGTTTGGTTTTGGATGACCAGAGAATAAACATGGGGGATGTTTAGTTTTGGATGACCAGAGGATAAATTTGGGGGAGTGGTCACTGATGGAGTCAACCATTGTTCCAGCTTGCAATGTGCAGTCATCCCTGTTTATGGTGATCCAGTCCAGAAGGGTTTAGGTGGCAGTACATGGATTTTGCCTGGTGGGTAGTGTAATAGTCTGGACAAGGTTATATTGTTTTAGTAGGCAGGTGTAATCCGACTGGTGGGCACTCAGCCAGTTTAAATTGAAGTCACTGAGAATAATGGAGTCTCTGGGGTTGAGGGAGAGCCGAAACCAGATAGAAAGTTGTTTAAACCCCCCAGATCCAGCAGATGGAGGGTTATTGCAGCAACCGATGAAGAGTTTCTTAGTGGAGCCCAGGGTTAGTTCGGAGAGGAGCCATTCGCAGGATGAGGTGGGATCAGAACTGAGGACAATGGTAGTGGAGAGGGGTTCCCTAAAGAACAGTACAGCACCACCACCCTCCTTTTTACCAGGCCTGTTGAGGCATAGGGAAGAGTAACCTGGTACTTGATATACATAGTGTCCGATTGGTGTGGCTTTAACCAGGTTTCTGAGAGTCCCAGCACATGGGGCTTGTGAAGTGATACCCATGCCTCCATGTCAGGGAACTTAGAGGGAAAGCTGCAGATGTTGATATGTACAATTGTCAGCCCAGCAGCATTTGCCCAGGTGCTAGAGGAGGAGGTAGTAATTTAGTTGGCCAGGCCAGGGTTACTCTCAACGTCCCCAGCTAGGAGCAGGAGGGAGAGTAAGAGGATGTATGGGCAAGGGGGGACATAAGGATACCATGAGCAGGAAAACGGGTAGTAGCCAAGTAAACGGCGCTCTGAAGTGGGTAGGAAGTAAAGGGTGACAAGTCCGAGGGGCAATAATTCCCATCTGGGGCAGGGGGAGGGAGTTGTGGGGGGAAGTGGGTAGTCGAGGGCTAGTACAGTAGCACAAGACTCCGTAAACAGCAGAATGAATGGCATAGAAACAGTGAATAGTATAATAAATAGCAGATTCATCCTGACAAGGAGCAACAACAGGTTAGCCCAGGTGAGTACCCAGAAGCTAAATTAGGCATTAAGGAATAATAAGCAGTGCCAGAAATAGAAAGGGCTGGAGAAAAGCAAAGTGCAGTAGCCCAACATGTGAAACAGTGAGGCCAGAGTAAATGTGCAGGTTTGAGGGAAGAGGAACAGTGCCCGAAGTATGGAGATTGTCAGGAAAAGGGCTGTAACTTTAAACCTACTGTGCAGTGGGGGTCTTTGGCCAATGATGAAGGTTTATATAGGAAGGAGAGGGGTTTAGGAGCATTTTAAAGAGTGCCGGGGGCAGGCAGGAGAAAATTTAATGCAGTCTGCTTTCCTCATGCCGGAGCAGGGTCCTGGACCATATCTGGCAAGCACAGCTGAACAGCAGGTGGCAGGCTCCTACTTCCATACCAAGAGAGGCTAGTGGGCAGCTTCTTGTTAGTGACCACGTTCGCGGTACTGTCCCCGTTGGGCAGAGAGGATGCCTGAGGAGAAGTACAAAACAGGAGAGAAATTAAAACAAGTTGAGATCTGGGGGAGTGTAGTAGGTGGAGAGAGGTGCTTAAATAAAATGAAAGAAAAAGGCTAAATCGGGGGGGGGGTCACAGACTGAGGCAAGGCACCAGCAGGGTCTGGACTGGGGAGAAAGAAACAAAAGGGCTAAAATCAGGGACAGGCAGCTTGTATTACGGCAGAACAGTGCAAAGAACAAAGGTTAAAATAAATACTCTAAAATCATGAAAATCACCCTTAAACAATTAGTGGACAACTTCAGCAACTCAAATTCAGTCATAATTCAGTAACTCTAATTCGGATTGCAATTTAGCAGTTCTCAAACAGAAAGCTAACCCTTGATACAGCTAGGCTGTGAGAGGGTAGCTAAATTACAGTTTACTTTAGATTAAGAAACAAGAATGAAACAATCAACCAAAGCTGTTCCAGGGTTCTTTTGATCAGAAAAATAAAATACCAAGTCCCTTTGCAGTTTGCGGCTGAAGACTACCAGGCAGCCGTTTGCAATAGGAGAGCTCAAAAGTCTCCAAGGACCAATGAGAGCTCTTCTATGAAAGGTGCCAGTCTTCAATGGAAAATACAGGAAAATTTAATACAGTCTGCTTTTCTCATGCTGGACCATACCTGGCAAGCGTAGCTGAACAGTAGGTGGCAGGTTATTTTTTCCATGCCGAGAGAGGTGGGTGGGTGGCTTCTTGTTAGTGATCGCATTTGTGGTACTAGCCCAATTGGGCAGAGAGGATGCCTGGCAAGCACAGCTGAACAGCAGGTGGCAGGCTCCTGCTTCCACGCTGAGAGAGGCGGGCGGGCGGCTTCTTGTTAGTGACTGTGTTTGTGGTACTAGCCCCATTGGGCAGAGAGGACGCCTGGCAAGTGCAGCTGAACAGCTGGTAGCAGGCTTCTCCTTCCACACTGAGAGAGGCAGGCAGGCGGCTTCTTGTTAGTGACCACATTTGTGGTACTAGCCCTGTTGGGCAGAGAGGACGCCTAGCAAGCACAGCTGAACAGTGGGTGGCAGGCTACTTCTTCCATGTCAAGAGAGGTGGGCGGGTGGCTTCTTGTTAGTGACCGTGTTTGTGGTACTAGCCCCATTGGGCAGAGAGGACGCCTGGCAAGCGCAACTTAACAGCGGGTGTCAGACTCCTTCTTCCATGCCGATAAAAGTGGGTGGGCGGCTTTTTACTAGTGACCACATTTGCGATACTAGCCTCGATGGGCAGAGAGGATGCCTGGCAAGAGCAGCTGAACAGCAGGTGGCAGGCTCCTTCTTCCATTCTGAGAGAGGCAAGCAGGCAGCTTCTTGTTAGTGACCGCATTTGCAGTACTAGCCCCATTGGGCAGAGAGGATGCCTGGCAAGCGCAACTGAACAGCAGGTGACAGATTCCTTCTTCCACGCCGAGAGGCAGGAGGGCAACTTCTTGTTAGTGACTGTGTTTGCGGTACTAGCCACGTTAGGCAGAGAGGACACCTGGCATGCGCAATTAAACAGTGGGTGGCAGACTCCTTCTTCCACACCGAGAGAGGCAGGTGGCTTCTTGTTAGTGACTGCGTTTATGGTACTAGCCCCGTAGGGCAGACAGGATGCCTGACAAGTGCAGCTGAACAGTGGATGGCAGGCTCCTTCTTCCACGCTGAGAGAGGCGGGTCAGCGGCTTCTTGTTAGTGACTGCGTTTGTGGTACTAGCCCCACTGGGCAGAGGGGATGCCTGGCAAGTGCAGCTGAACAGTGGGTGGCAGGCTGCATCTTCCACACCGAGAGAGGCGAGTGGGTGGCTTCTTGTTAGTGACCGTGTTTGTGGTACTAGCCCCGTTGGGAAGAGAGGATGCCTGGAAGGCACGGCTGAACAGCGGGTGGCAGGCTCCTTCTTCCACGCTGAGAGATGTGGGTGGGCGGCTTCTTCTTAGTGACTGCATTTGCGGTACTAGCCCTGTTGGGCAGAGAGGATGCCTGGTAAGTACAGCTGAACAGCAGTGGCAGACTCCTTCTTCCATGCCAAGAGAGACAGGCGGGCGGTTTCTTGTTAGTGACTGCGTTTGCGATACTAGCCCCATTGGGCAGAGAGAATATGTTTTTTCAACCCATTTCTTCAGGAGGTTAGCATGGTATATCTTGGTAGGATTTTTCCTATCGGGGTCTCACTCTCACTGTCATAGTTAACTGTGCCAGTACATCTAAGCACTTTATAAGGCCCGAAACATAGAAACATAGAATCTGATGGCAGATAAAGACCACTTAGCCCACCTAGTCTGCCCATTTCCCTACCTAATGGATAAGCTGCAGATCCTAGTTAACCAACAGCCTACTTCCTCCTACCCCCACTAGAATTGCCTTATGTCTGTCCCATGCATTCCTTAATTTCCCCACTGTTTTTGACTCTACGACCTCCTCAGGAAGGCTGTTCCATGCATCTATTTATTTTTTTATTTATTTAGTTTTTGTTGACTGGGTAAGTGCACTAGACAAATCTTGCCTATTTTCAGGCACGACCCGGGGGGAAGGGGATACAGATGAATGCCAACTGACCTTGAACCAGATTAAGCTGTTGGTGGTAGTTTTAGTGAATGTGGGAAATTTGGCCAGGACACCGGGGAAATTCCCCTACTCTGCTGGCGCTCTGTAGCCAGAAGAGGGTTGAGGCACAACTCACTATGGCAGAAGCTCTGCAACAATACGAGGAGATGGACGCTAGTGTGGACGCTCCCGCTAGCAGTACTTTTGAATGCGAGGTAGGAAAAACGAATACATGGCCACATCAGTTTGCAACAGACCTGAGAAGACGCCGGATGTACCAGAGTTGATCGTTCGTTATTGATTCGGAGTCCACATTAGAGGCATCCAAATTTTCAACTTTGCTACGACGGAGTCTCATCAAAGGAATTCTGATATCCTTTGCACAAAACAGACGACTTCGCATAGCACGCTCGGATTTACCAGCGGAAGGTCCGACAGAGCAGGAGTCCCGCCCACCACAGACAGTTTCTACAACGCCGCAACTCCTAAAACAAAGATTTGAACTAAAATGCAGGACTCAACAGAAATAAAAGATTGGTCTGAAGAAGACTCTTCTTGAATGCTGGTTGGACACAAACCTCTTTAGGAACATGGACGCCTGACCCTGCTTGAAACGGTTTCTTTCTTCTCACCAAAGCATGCCACCGCCTGAGCTCAGGTACTGACAATTTGGCTACTACTAATTCTGGCATTATAAGTGCACATTCAGTAGTTAAAGATGCTGGGATACTTGTAGCCCCAGTACATCTTTGAGGGGAGAAACATAAAAGTTTGTCTGTAGACGGTAATTCTTTTAAACCATGCAAGGATCCTGAAAATTACCCTCGCGTCCCTATGGCAGACCTGTTCAAAAACAAATTGGAACAGGCTCCCAGGAGGAACGCGGTTCGTTTGAAATATAAATGAGGTTTAAAAACTTATCCAGATAGATATTATATCTCTAACACTTTACTTAGGGGATCTATGTCTTTTTTACCATCAGATTTGTTTGCACTTATCCATGTTTCAGGGGAGGATTCGTTTGATATAAGTTTTAGAACCAACCAGAATTTGGAAAGATTTTGGGAAAAATATTCTGTGCTGAAATCCACTCCTTTATGGCTTCCATTTATAGCTATTCCTCTAACTAGACCACAGATACAATATGTTACTATTATGTTTAGAAACGAGGGAGTTAATGTCAGTGATATTTACCACTGGCTGCAGAAACGCTGTGACATTCTTGGGCCTCCTGAGGCTTTATTAGATCTAGAGGGCATTTGGACAGGAGGTTGGAAGTTTAAAGTTAAGCTTTTTCAAGTAAACTCTGATACAATCCACATCCCAAACAGTTTTTTTCTAGGAAAAGACAGGGGGGTATGTTTTTACAGCAGTCAGCCCAGAGCCTGTTATAAATGTGGATCTCGTACACATATTAGTAGTTCTTGTGACGAATGAAGTGTTATCTGTGGGGGTATGGACATCTGGATGGACTTATGTCAGAATATTTTTCAATGCAATTTATAGATGAAAAGGACATGCTTTTCATCAATGTCCATGGGCAAAAAGAAACAGGACCAAGGATGGGATCATGATAATTTAGTCTTACAAGCCCAAGATAAAATACAGGCATCTGATCCTACACCAAAATTGTATCTTTAGTGGATACTCCACATCCTACACCCAATATTTCCCAGACCTCTGAATTGAGTGTGCATCTGATAGGCCCATAATGACCCCCTACTTTTGAGACTGTTAAAATCGAAGAGTTACAAGATCTCTTTAAAACCACCAACCTCGTGCCCTGTTCCAGTTTCTAATATTTTCTGCCCTTACAAGAAGACATAGGGATTCAGACTTAGAGTCTGATACATCCCATAGGTCAGAGCAGATTACGAAGATGAAGAGAGCAAATCAACAGAATTGATGAAAGACAAGAAAGGAAAAAAGGTAAAAAGAAAAGCAAGTAATGGTCTAAAAGGGGACTTAGCTGAAAAAATATTTCCCTATGGCCTCTTTAGATCTGCTATCTTTTAATGTTTGCAGTCTGAAAACATATAAAAACAAATTCTGTGTTTATGCTTTTGTAACCCTTCCTGTAGATATTATTTTTATTCAAGAATGCCGCCTCTTCATTAACTGAGGTAAACAGTATTAAAAAGTGGTGGCATTGGGGTCCTTCATTTGGTCCTTTGGACTGGAACCCGCAGATGGAATTGGCATCCTTTTTAAATCTACTAATATTCATATTACTCGATTATTAGATGTGTGCCCTGGTAGAGCCTTAATTTTGGATTTGAATTCTATAGGAGATTTTTTTTCCTCGGCCTCATTAACCTTTATGCCCCACAAACAAAATCTACCAGAATTACATTATTTGAGGATATTAAACCTTTTCTTTTTACTAGAAAGCATGTGATTTGGGGAAGAGACTTTAATTGTACCTTAGACGTTCCTTTAAGTGGGACAACCCCAAAGAAAATATATTGTGATACTAATGCTCTAAAACAAATTCTTGTAGATTCTAGTATGCAGGATGCCTTCCGTGCATTAAACCCTAAAGGACCTGGTGCTACATATCATCGGTTTATTTATGCTACAAGGATTGATATGTTTTTCTTTTCTAAACATTTACATCCTTTTTTTTTGTAAATCTGAGCCTTCAGAATTTTCCGAGCACAATATACTTTTTTGTTCATTTAGTTTACATTCCCTTCCACCTAAAATATCTTCTAAATACAATAGATGGAGACTGAATATGTCTTTTTTTGATACTCCCTCTTTATACTCTCAGATAGATCTGATTTTTGCATATAGGGAGTCTGTTCTTTGTGCTTACTCAGATCTTATAGATTGGTGGATGGAGACAAAACAAGAATTAAAACAATTTTTTCTCTCTTTTGGTAAAACTAAAGCCAATTCTAAATATATACGATATTTGCTTACTCGCAACCAATTATATAAATTGATGTCTTCTTTCTCTGAGAATGCCCGTGATTTGCTTCCCCCAAATTAAGGCTTTAAAAGAGAAGATGAAAAATTATCAATATGATAGAGCTAAATCTTTAGAATTAGAATTCAAATATGGTATTAAAAATACACCAGCATCTGATCCCTTTATGGCCTGTAAACAAAGGATAGAAAGCACCATTATGTCACAACTAGTTTCATCTACAGGCCTTCTGCTCACTAAAGAGATGGACAAATTGACTTTGGTCCAGGAATATACTGCAGCCTCCTTTCAAGATAGATATCCACATACTCTGTTTGATTTTTCTAGTTTCACCGCTCCGTCGCCACAATTATCAATTTCTCAAAAGATTTCATTAATGCAACCTATTTCTTCTCAGGAAGTAGAACAAGCTATAACCCAATTAAGTAAGGGTACTTCACCAGGATGGGATGGTATCCCTAATGAATTTTATAAACTTTTTGCCACATGATTCATTTTTTACCACTAGTATTTAATTTCTTATTATTTTCATCAAAGGCATTCTTTGATTTTAGTACTTCATTACTTTTCTTTTTATATAAATCAGGGGATAAAACTATGTTATCTAATTGGAGGCCTTTGAGTTTGCTAAACAGTGACTATAAAATCCTGACCAAAATTCTTAATAATAGATTATTAACAGTAGCTGAATATCTCACTCACCCTGCTCAAACATGCGCCATTCCGCATCGGTGCATTCAGCATAATTTATATCTTTTGAGAGAGATTTTTGAACTTAGTAATAAGGGACAAATATCTGGATATGTTGTTGCTTTAGATCAGGCTAAGGCTTTTGACAGGGTTAGACATGATTACTTATTTTCGGTACTTTTGAGATATGGCATTCCAAAACCGTTTATTAACTAGATAGCCAATTTATATAAGAATGCTTGTTGTATTCCTATGGTTAATGGATATTTTGGCACAGAGATACCTATATCAATTGGGGTGCGTCAGGGATGTCCTTTGAGCCCACTTTTATATGCTTTCGTTTTAGACCCCGTCATTAGGCAGATTATCTGGGACACAAATATTATTGGAATTTCTCCTTCCTCTACTCTACCAAATGAGAAAATAACTGCTTATACAGATGATATAACCTTATTACTAAGTGATGTTCCATCCTTATGTAATGCATTACACATTTTTTCTATTTTTGAGGAATTATCTGAAGCTCAGCTTAATATGCATAAGAGTTTTATTTTTATATTACAGTCTGAGCCTCCACACCCCCCTGAAATTGCAGGTATTCCAGTAGCTGACTCTCCTCATAAGATTTTGGGCATCTGGTTTGGAGCAGGGAATTTGGCCACCTATAATTGGGAAAAACAATTATATATAGGAGAATTTAAAATTCATCGATGGAAAGGATGGAAATTTGGGGAAAAAAAAAGGGTCGCAATTATAAAAAAATTCTTGCTGCCGTTTTTTTATATTTAAGTTATGTATTTCCGCCTCCCTTTCATTTAGAAACGAAATTATTAAGTATTTTTTTTCAAATGTTATGGGGCAATAGACTAAACCCAGTAAGTAGAAATATAACTTATCTTCCCATTAACAAAGATGGACTCAATATGATCAATCCCATTGTGTTTTACCACTCTTTGTTTTTGTTTAACTCTTTTTCTTTTTTTTGGTCTGCTACTACCATGTCTTGGCAGGTTTGGTCTAAATCTTTATGGTCCACATATTTGAATAAATGGACACAGTTATCCCCTAAATTATTATTATCAGATTCTTTGCCATCTTATGGTATAGTTACTTTTAAAAAAATTACAGCAATGGAAAATATCGTTCCCACATTTGCTTTCTCTTTCCAGGAAGACCTTTTATAGATTTATCGTATTTGATGTACAAAAATGTGTCCCTCAATTTCCAGAATGTATGCCTTCGAAACAGGTTTTTACTCTTAGGAAACTGACAGATTTTAGGATTCCCCCACATATATGGGATATTGTATGGCTATCAATACAAGGTAGGTTAGGGGTTCGAGGTAATTTAAAATATAAACCTACTACGGAAAGATTTTGTTTAAGGCCGACCTGTATCCTGTACCTGTAAGAAACTATGGTCCATTTTTTTGTCACATGTCCTTTTAGTCAAAATTTTTGGCAGGACGCTGCTATACATTGGAACCTCCCTTTTTTAGTTAATGTTACTTATCAGACCATAGTTTTAGGTAATTATACTGGGATATGGCGAAAATACCATAGAAGACTTCTCAATGTTTTCTTTGCCTTCATTCAATATTATCTTTGGCAAGCACGCTGTCAATTTATTTTTCAGCAACAAACAATTTTGTCTAGCACTATGTTTGTACAAATTGAAAATGGTTTAGCTGCTATGAAAATGAGATTTGGATAAATTCTCCATTTCTAAAGTTAATTTTTTTTGGCAAAATTTTATTTTGGTATAAAAAGGAAATTTAATTTGTTCTAAATGTTACTTTTATATGTCCTTTAAGAAAAAAAGAGAAAACCTAAATGTGATTGATTTTTTTGTTTGATATCATGTCTGTATTTAATATTTGTGATGTTATGCTTTTCTTCAATAAAACTACCCCTACTCTTTTCGATAAGTGCCATGGGATCCTTAACATCCACCTGAACTACCACCAATCCAAGCAGATGGGACCTCGGTTTAATGTCTCAACCCTCTCTGTAAAGAAATACTTCCTCACATTACCTCTGAGCTGTCCCCCCTCTATCTTCAAATTGTGCCCCCTTGTTCTTGCACATCTCTTTTTCTGAAAGATGCTACCCTCTTGGACTATGTTGATCCCCTTGAGGTATTTGAAAGTTTCTATCATGTTCCCCCCTTCCTCCTTTCCTCAAGGCTATACATCTTAAGCTCCTTTAGTCTTTCTTATGTCTTCTGGTGCAGACCCTGCACCATTTTGGTTGCCTTGCTCTGGACAGCCATCACCCTATGTCTTTGCAGAGATGGGGTCTCCAGAACTGTACACAGTACTCCAGATGTGATCTTACCAACTGTCTATACAGAGGGCCAACAACTTCCTGTTTTCTACTGGTGATGCCTCTCTGTATGCATTCCAGTATCCCCCCATCCCTCCTTACTGCCTTCTCACATTGCTGGCCCACCTTTAGGTCATCTGATATCATGACCCCCAGGTCCCTTTCCATTTTTGTTGTCAGTATCTCACCCCCATTGTGTACTCTTCCCCTGGGTTTTTGTTTCCCAGGTGCATTACTTTGCACTTCTTTGTGTTGAATCTAAGCTGCCATACATTTGTCCATTCCTCCAGCCTTGCCAAGTCCCTTTTCATCCTTTCCACTGCACCTTGCATATCAGCCCTGTTGCAGATCTTTGTGTCATCTGCAAAGAGACATACTTTTCCTTTCAGTCCCTCTGCAATGTCACTTATAAATACATTAAAAAGGACTGGCCCCGGCACTGAACCCTGCAGTACCCCACTAGTAGCCCCCCTTTCTTCACTGTGGACTCCATTTACTATTACCCTCTGTGTCCTGTTGTCCAGCCAGTGTTTTACCCAGGCTACCACCCTGGGATCCACTCCCAGGCTGGCTAATTTGTTTATTAATCTTTTGTGTGGGACTATGTCAGATGCCTTGCTAAAGTCTAGGTAGGCCATATCCACAGCCCCTCCCTGGTCTACTACTTTGGTCACCCAGTCAAAGAAATCAATTAGATTTGTCTGTCATGACCTTCCTGCTGTGAATCCATGCTGCCTTGGGTCCTGTACCCCACTAACCTCTAGGTACTCAACAATTCTTTCCGTCAGAAGTGATTCCATCATTTTCCCTACCACTAAGGTCAAACTGACGTCTGTAGTTTCCTGCCTCTGTCTTGCTCCCACTTTTGTGAACAGGAATCACATCTACCCTCCTGCAGTCCTCAGGTACCACTCCATCCTCCCATGATTTATTAAAAAGGGTAGTCAGTAGTGTTATTAGTTCTTCCCTTAGTTCTTTTAGAATTCTGGGGTGAATCCCATCAGGCCCCATTGCTTTATCCACCTTCAGTTTTAAGAGTGCTTTCAGACCCCTTTCTTCTGTGAAATGACTAATATCAACACCCTTACCCAGAGTGCTTCTATTGACTGGATTAGGTATCTCCTCCTGCTCTTCCATTGTGAATACTGAGCAAAAGTATTCATTCAGTATCCCTGCTTTTTCGCTGTCACTCTCTGCCCAACCACCTTCCCCTTTATTCAGCCTCAGTATCCCTGCCTTAGTCTTTTTTTGCTCCCTAATGTACCTATAAGAGGTCTTATCCTCCTTCTTAACTGAGTTGGCTATCTTTTCCTCAGTTTGGGCCTGTACTATTCTGACTGCCTTCCCTGCTTCCTTCTATTTTAACTGGTACAGTTCTCTGTCCTACTTCTTCTATGTTTCCTTATACTTCCTGAATGCTGTCTTTTCTTCCTAACATTCCCCACAGCTTCTTTTGAGAACCTTGACACTTTATCAATTTTATTTTCTGTAGTGGATAACAGTAGCAAGACCCACCTGGCTCAAAAACATTTTCTTTAACCCCATTATCATAATATACCTTCTGCTGGTTTGGGGCCTCTTCCTAATTACTTTGGGCAAATTCAATATATTTTGCCACTTTCTTTGTTAAGGCACACATATAAGATGTAATGGATTTTTTTCTGAGTGGGGTTATCTTCTCATGTTTCTTTTATTACATCTAGTGGCCCTCTAGGTTGTCTACCATACAGCATTTCAAATGGTGAAAAACCTGTTGAGGCTTGTGGCACTTCTTGGTAAGCAAAAAGCAGGTACGGTTAAGTATTTGTCCCAATCTTTCCCTTCCCCTTTTATAAACCTTTTTAACCTGTTTTTTAAAATTTGGTTAAAATGCACAACAAGACCATCTGTCTGAGGGTGATAAGGGGAGGTTCTTATGGCAGTGATACCTAGTAGTTGGTACAGCTCCTTCAGTAATGCAGCACCAAAATTACCCTGATCAATAATAATCTCTTTAGGTATGCCCACCCCGCTGAATGTTTGGCAAGATCTGCTGCCACTTTTGGGGCTAAGACAGTATGCACTGGAATTGCCTCTGGGTATTGAGTAGCATAGTGACATACTACCAAAATTATCTGATTACCCTTTTTACTTTTGTCTAAGAGGCCAACCACATCCATTGCAATTCTCTCAAAATGCACATCTATCAAGGCTAGGGGCACCAGAGGCTTCTTGTCTTTTATAGTCATTGGGCCTACTTTCTGACATTCAGCACAAGAACTGCAGTAGGTAGCAGTATCTTTAGGAATTCCAGGCCAGTAACATTTGTACAGCAATCTGGCAGGGGTGCGATCCCTTCCAGAGTGACCAGCCATAGGACTATCATGTGCTATCTATAATGACTCAGTACTATACTTTTATGGCATAACCAATTGTTCTATCTGTTCCAGTGTGAATATTAACCCGAACTCTGTACAGTAGCCCATTACATTTTTTAAACATTGGTTTACCCTGTTTTTATGTCACTCCCAACTGCTTAAAATAACCTTGGAGAGAAGCATTGTTAGTTTGCTCTGAAACAAAATCACAATCCATTATCAGTTTAGTTTCAGCATTTTCATATATTAACCCCTTATGTCCATCAGTCTTTTGTTGCCAGAAACTCCTTGCTCAAAGCCCAGAGATGACATAATCTGGAGGAAGTTGTAACCAAGCCGAGAAGATTCATCCTCAGCCCAAACATTGAAGTCCCCCAGCACTAAACATCTGGGGGCCTCCAATGTTTCCCCAACGACAAAATCGGCCACCTCCTGCAAGAAATCTCCAGAAGGGCTGTAAATCAGGAGAACCTGTGCCCGGACCACCACGGATGGCCACACATTCAAATGAATGTGGTGCTCTCACTGGGTGCAGGGTGAAGCCCATCTTGGATCTAAAACAGATGGCTACCCCCCCACCCCTGCATTTCACTCTGGGGCAGTTCACTACGGTATACCTGGGTGGGATGGCGGCCTCTAGAAATGGGCCAGCATCATCACCGATCCAGGTCTTTGTGATGCAGGCGAGATTGGCTGAAGAAACCAAGTCCGCTATAATTGCAGTCTTGTTTCTGACCGATCTGGCATTGCAAAGCACTGCCCTAAGGGGATTGGTGGACAGTGCAGCCCCTCTGGCTGGCTGCCTGCCCACTCGGTCTGGTGGGAACACTGGTGACAGGAACTAAATACATCTGGCCTCTCCCTAGGGCCCGTCTAATCCCAGGGCACCTTCTGCACCCCACTACCTCGATCCTACCACCAATTGCAGTGCATGGGGCACCCCAACCCGATTGAATCCTGTGGTTACTCCTTATTCCAACCTCCCTACAGCACCTTGCTGTAGTAACAGACACTGGGAGGCTGAAAAAAGGCCATAGATCGAGCAGCTGGGATGCCCCATACACTATCCTGGCCCGCCTCAGGCCCTCATACCTTCCCAGATTCATCCCTCCTGACTACGTAATCCCAAACCCTAAATACACAACCCTCGCCCACAAACACACTCTACAAAAGAAAAAAAAACACAATACCACATACTCCACACACATACACATACAAAATAACTAAAACCCAAAAAAACTCCCCCACCCCAAAATAAAAATTAAAAAGCAAGAAAATCTCAATAAAGTACAATGTGCAAAGAAAAAGAACTCTCTCCAAAAGGAGAACAGTACAAAACAATACATAAACCACATAAACTAAGTTAGACTAGCGAATAATCCAAGTTCAAGTAAATGAGCCAGAGATAACCAGCCCAGAGTCTCAAAATAAAAAAGAGAAGGCACTCAAGCTACTAGTTTTTCAGCAGAGATCTTAATAGTCATAAAGTCCCAAATCAAAGTTTATTCACACAGCGTAAGTTCGACCAAAAGGTATCGCACTCCTCTCACTAGTGGAAAACTAAGTTGAAATTTTCAGTTGATTGATGTTGAACAATTTAAGCGTTATACCTTAGGGTTTTCTCTGTTTCTTTCACTCTCTCTTTATGGCAATGACCAGACAAGTTCTTCAAACCAAAGTCAACTCTCACTTGAACTTTGGGATGAATACCCAAAGTATTAAAAATATTTATGGACACTCTCACTGCCTAAATAATTGTAAAATACAACAGCCCCAAAAGAAACTCTGACCGGTAGCACGATCTCATACAGAGTCCCTCCAAGGAGTTTCATCCTGTATTAGAGCGATCTTCTTCTCACAGCTCTCCTGAGATCATGCCTCACTCCAGCCGTCCCCATGTAGCAGCCCAGCGAATGACAGCAGGCAAGAACGGCAGAGGGGACAAGAGGGAGAGGCCCTCTCCCAAAAGCTCACCCTAGGAGGCTAATTCACTACCCAGCTGGATCCACAACTTTGGTACCCAGCACAAGGTCCACTCACCAGCAGGCCCCCTGAGAAAACCAGAAAGCACCAGTCAGCTACATCCACCCTAAAGTGGGCCCAAACCGATGCCTCCTGTTGTGGACCCCGCACAATGTGGCTGCCTCCAACAAAGATTTAGGGCAGGCCCCCCAAAAGCCCCCTCCTACCTCCAAGCCAGCCGGTCCAACAATACCTCAATGGATCCAAATAAACCCACTGCCACACACAGTTCGCCAGCAGTGGGGGGCCAACTTTGTTCCTTTACAGAAGTCCAACTACGAGAGATCTGAGTAGCAGTTCTGACTGAATCACCCACCTTGCTGGTTCCTCCTCATGTGGGGTTTCTCCTTATGCCGCGGATCTCCTCCAACCGGATCCAGGGACTCCACTAAGCTCTCTAAACTCTGACTCCAGTTCCAACTCCAACCTCAGGAGCACCACCGTCAGATAAGGCAAGTTGGAGACAGCCAAATAAATGCCAATGTTTAAATATAAAGCGCTAGTGGAAAAACTTTCAGGTTCTGTCCCTGCCTGTTGTTCTTCTTCCATAACTGGTTTTGGCTGTGCAGTCTCAGTGTGAAATTTTGTTTCTGCTAGTTTGGCTACCATTCTTCTGGTAATCACTCCTGGGCTTGCTGGTGCAGGATCCATACCTTCTTCTGTGCTTCCCTAGTACCAGGTCTAGTACCCACGCACAAAACTACTGGCTTAGAGTATGGATGTCAAAAATCCCACTTAGTCTGACACCATCTGTCATCGAGGCATAGGTCAGGAAGCATAGGAAAACCAGGAGCAGTTATAGAATTCACAAGTAGCATTATATTATTATCAATAACAGTAAAATAAAAAATACAATTGTTCAGTATAACTATTTACAAAGGCAATACAAACAGAGAAAACAAAGTCCTTCATCTAAGGGTATCTCTAATTCTAAGTGTCAGTCTGTCCCTCTAACAAAACATAGAAACATAGAATTTGATGGCAGATAAGGACTGCTTAGCCCACCTAGTCTGCCCATTTCCCTACCTGATGGATAAGCTGCAGATCCTAGCCAGGCAACAGCTTACTTCCTCCTACCCCCCCCCCATTAGAATTGTCTTATATTTGTCCCATGCATTCTTGAATACTTCCACTGTTCTTGACTCCACAGTCTCCTCAGGAAGGCTGTTCCATGCATCCACAGCCCTCTCTGTGAAAAAATACTTTCTAACATCACCACTGAGCTGTCCCTCCCTTGTTCTTGCACATCTCTTTTTCGGAAAGATGCTACCCTCTTGGACTTTGTCAGTTCCCTTGAGGTACTTGCAAGTTTCTGTCATGTCCTCCCTCTCACTCCTTTCCTCAAGAGAATGCATATTAAGCTGCTTTAGTCTGTCTTTGTATGCCTTCTGGTGCAGACCCTGCACTGTTTTGGTTGCCCTCCTCTGAACAGCCTCCACTCTATCTATGTCTTTGCGGAGATGTGGTCTCCAGAACTGCACACAGTACTCCAGATGGGGTCTCACCAACTGTTTGTACAGAGGGATAACAACCTCCTGTTTTCTACTGTTGATGCCTCTCCCTATGCATCTCAGTATCCCCCAGACCTTCTTACTGCCTTCTCCCATTGCTTGCCACATTTAGGTCCTCTTATATAATTACTCCCAGGTCCCTTTCGATTTTTGTTGTTGTTAGTATCTCACCCCCCATTGTGTACTCTTCCCCTTGGTTTTTGTTTCCCAGGTGCATTACAGAAAATATTGCTACTTTTTTGGAATAAGTCTTTGCCTGGCAGTTAACTTCTGCAAACTCATCTCGTTAAGAGGCATCCTCTTTCGCACAAAATGTATCAGAACATTGCCCATTTCCTTGCAGGTGCAACTAAACAGAACATGGTGTCTCAGAATTAACCTCCTATTGACAGCTGTGCAAAAGAGCTTGTGCTGAATCTGAAGATTAACCCTCTGAGTTCTGAATAACTTTTTGCAATAATTTTTCCCAGTTTCACATACATTTTTATAACCACAGATACGCGAGGGGGAATAAAAGATAGAAACAGTAAGTGAAGACAGGGAGATAGCAGGAGGCGGAGAACTGCAAGACCGTCAGTGTAATCATTTCCTAGGTTTCACAAGATTGCACAATCAGACAGACAAGAGACAGAAAAGGAGAAAATAGAACAGATCTGATGTTGGGCGTATCTGTTACAGCAGGTCACACCTATAGAACTACCGCCATCAGGCACTAGGACCAGCTGGA
Source organism: Neoceratodus forsteri (assembly GCA_016271365.2). NCBI lineage: Eukaryota > Metazoa > Chordata > Ceratodontiformes > Ceratodontidae > Neoceratodus > Neoceratodus forsteri. The sequence goes on along the minus strand of CM028133.1, from coordinate 586,684,387 downwards.
AACTTTTCTAACTAACAGTCTATCTGGGGGCCACCCACTCCGACCTCACCCTCTGACACTGGCCAACTGCATAAGAGTGGGCTCTCCTGGCTTACATCTCAGTTCTTTTTCAGCCATCAACCAACACATGTCAGACCTTCTGAGACTGCCACAAGTTTCAGTTGCCAGTCATTTTCCCTCGAGTTTTTCTCAAATTTTATTTTATTTCTCACCCTAGTTTATCAACTTTTCATTGATTCCTTTTGTATGTCAGACCCATCCTCCTCTTCCAATTGGACCTCCAGGGCAAAGTGCATGGAAGGGAAGCTGCAGGCCACAAAAAACACTGGTCCTCTTCCTGCCCGCAGTCCCCACATAAGTCTAAGTCTGCATCAAGATAGATTGTCTCCTCAGGGTGGCCTCTTCTGTCTCACACACCCTATCTTCAAAAGGGCTAGCATTGGCAGTGCCGCCCACCAACCGCTCTTTGTCAGGCGGCATCCCTTCGGAGGCTGGATCCTCACAGTGGCCAGTCACAGTCAGGAGGCTCCGCTGGTCCTTCTTAGGCCGGTGTGGATTCAGTGAGCTCTGGGTCATTCCAGCCTACACATCCACTGCCCTCTTCTGTGCAGGTGACCTCCTTCAAGACCGTGGACCCTACGCCCTCACCGGCATATCCTCTGGTTGTCCGTTTGTCTCCTAAGCCCCCTCCAGAGGTGCCTGTCATTGACGTCACTTTCTGAGCTATGCCAGTTCCTTCTAATCCAGCACCAGCCCCAGCCCCAGCCCCAGCCAGGGCTCTCCTTCCTCTGACGCCTGCTTGGCCACAACCGTCGTCTATGCTGGCGTGTTACCCAATAACGGCCCCTCTACCTATGATGGTGCCAACTCCTCAACCTACACTGGCACCTTTACTTCCACCACCGATGCCGGTGCTGGTCCATCAACCGACGCCACTGGGTACCCAACGTCGGTGGCAGTGGACTTTCAGTCAGTGCTTTCATCCCTCTGGGATTTATGCAGGCGCAACTTGTCCCACCACAGAACCCGACACCAGGCAGGCCTTTGCATGCGGACCTGATGCCTGACATTTCTAGGGATCCACCCCCAGTCCCACATTGGCTGGCACCCTATATCCCTCCTGTTCATCTGGTGGAGAGTATCACCCGGACCTTCAACTCTCGGTTGAGTCTGAGGAGTCTGGTGTTGATGAGGATAAGGGCCTTCCCCCTCACCCTTGATGGTGTCTTTGGATGGAGAAGAGACCCCCAAATGCATTCCCTGGTCTCCCCCAGATGACCTGTCTTTTTGTGGGGTCATGCATCAGAAACAGTCATCCATGGGATTTGAAACCGAGGAGCTGGACCCATCCTGACGTTGGTTGTCCATCTACCTCAAGCTGCCGGACTCTTCCCCTTTGGTGGTTCCCCTGTTGATAGATATATTTAAGGATGCCACCATGGCCACCTGGCATCACCTGAACCTCATACTGGCCATGCCCAGGAAGGCAGATGAACTATACAAGGCACCCGTGAGCAGCCTTTTTTGGGGGAACAGCCGCAAGCAGACTCCGTCATCATCAGTGTGGCGCATGATTGTACTAAGAGATCAAAGCACCTGAGTTCCCTTCTCCTGACCGGGAATCCTAGAGACTGTATCTCTTTGACAAAAGGGCCTTTGCCTCTGCCATCTTGGTCATTAGGACTCTTAACTATATGCCCCACATGATCCCATACCAAGATGTCCTATGGGAATAGACCGTGGAGATGGTCAAATCATCGCTCATAGATCCGGCCATGCATCAGCTCCTCCAGGCTCTCAAATCAGGGTCAGACATCAGTTGACACCTCCTGCGCTCAGCCCACGATGCTGTAGATGCCTCGGCCTGGGTGTCAGCATTGGGCATATGCCTTCATCCATACTCTTGGCTGCAGGTGTCGGGGTTTGCTCAGGATGTTCAGATGTCCATCCTGAATACTCCCTTCAGGGAGCATAAACTGTTTGGGGCTGATGTTCAGGACATTTTGTCCAACCTACAAGCCTCTGGTTGCACTCTAAAATTGGTTCACTCACTGTACCATACCCAGGAAAAGAGTGCTGCATGAGTCCCCTTTTGTCAGGCAACCCACAGACCCAGACCCGCCTTTAAGCCCGTCAAACAAAAGGCTTCCTCAATCCTGCCTTCCCCCCCCCTCCTCCAGCAGGGGCTTCTGAGAAGGGGTGGCACCAACCCCTGCCTGACTCCTTGCCTGACCTCCCCTCTCCAGGAGACCTGGTGGAGGTGGTAGGGGGTCGATTTTCCCTACACCGGGACAGATGGGTGGAGATCACAAATGACAGTTGGATGCTACAGCTCATAAGCCATGGCCACACTCTGGAGCTCATAGAGTGGCCCTCAGAGAGACCCCCAGTCTCTTTGTATTACCTCCCGGCTCATATCCCCATTCTTTGGGAGGAGATCCAGTCCTTGCTCTGGAAAATGGCGATAGAACCCATGCCAGTGGCTCAACAGGGCAGAGAATTCTACTCCCACTTCTTTCTGGTTCCAAAATTCATGGGTGACCTCTGGCCTATTCTGGACCTCAGAGAGCTAAACCTGCTCATCCAGTACAAAAAGTTCCTGATGGTTACCCTGCAGGGACTGCTGCCCCTCCTGAACAGAAGGGATTGGATATGCTCTCTAGACATGCAGGATGCATATCTACATATCAACATTTGTGCCCCATACAGGCAATACCGTAGATTTCAGTTTCAGGGGGCACACTTTCAATTCCAGGCCTTGCCCTTTGGCTTGTCCTTGGCTCCTTGGGTGTTTACCAAGTGCCTGTTGCAGCCTCCCTCAGGAGACAGGGATTCTATTTCTTTCCCTACCTGGATTGTTGACTACTCAAATTTTCATCCAGGGACATCCTAGTCCACACCCTGGAAAACACCATCTGTCTGTTCCAGAACCTGGGCATCACAGTCAACTTGCCAAAGTCCATTCCAATGCCTGGGCAATGACTCCAGTACACTGGGGCAGTCCTGGACATGGCACAGGGCATGGCCTTCTTTCCCCAGAACAGGGCAGACCATCTCATAGCCCAAGCCAGGCTGATGTTTCACAGCTGCTGTGTCTCTGCCAGGGTCTTCCTCCGGCTCCTGGGCATAATGGCAGCGGCCATAGTCACGATGTCTCTGGCCAGATTGCATATGAGGATCCCTCAGTGGATATTGAGAGTCCAGTGGGACCAAGGTACAGATGACCTGGAACAGGAAGTCCTGGTCTCCTCCATGGTGAAGAAGGTTTTACTTTGGTGGATGGAGTCCACCAACTTTCTCATGGGGTCCGCTTCGCTATTCCCTTCCTTCAGCAGATTCTGACTACAGATGCCTCAGTGATGGGCTGGGGAGCACATTTGCGCCCACACCAAACACAAGGGACGTGGTCCCATCTGGAGTCCTCTCTACATGTCAATGTCCTGGAAATGCAGATGGTGCTGTATGTCCTCCAGGCCTTTCAGACTCCATTGTCCCTGGGCCTTCTGCTGGTGCAGACAGACAATATGATTGTTGTCCTCTACAAAAACAAGCAGAGAGGTACTCACTCATGCCCTCTCTGCAGGGAAGCGATGAAAGTCTGGTACGGGGCACTGGACCATGGCCTAGAACTGTAAGCTGTCCATGTTCCAGGCATCCAGAATGTCCTGGCGGATGACCTAAGTTGGTCAAAGTCAAAGATGCATGAGTGGGAGCTTCTGATCACGGTTGTCAAATATCTCTTCAACATATATGGTCATCCAGAGTTGGACCTTTTTACGCCCCCACTTATTGCAAAACTGCCACGTTTTTGTTTGCTAGATCCAGGGCCTGGAGTTTTCTGGTGAGATGCATTGTCCCTCTCTTGGAAAGGGAGGTTTCTGTATGCTGTGGGTACTAATCAAGCTACAGATGGAAGGGGCCATGATGATCCTCATCACCTCCTTTTGGTCTCGTCAAATTTGGTTCCCCTTACTCCAGCAGTTGGCAGTGGAACTGCCAGTCCTTCTTCCTCTGTGCACCGACTTGTTATTCCAGAACCGGGGCACCCTGCTTCATCTGTACCTAAAGTCCCTGCATCGTCACGCCTGGCTCCTGTGAATATAGCCATGGCCCAGTTTGGGGTGTCACCTAAAGTGATGGATGTTCTGGTGGTGGCTAGAAAGCCTTCCTCCAAGGACACTTATTCCATGAAGTGGAAGCGTTTCTCACTATGGACTGCTTCACGACAGCTGTATCCCTTCACCTGTCCTGTAAATGAGATCTTAGAGTACCTACTGTCCCTTTCAGATTCGGGCCTAGGGTTCGCCTCTCTTAAAGTGCACGTCTGCCATCTCTGCTTTCCATGTGCTCATTGATGGCCACACGGTGGCACAATTGGAAGTGTCACATACTTTTATGAGAGGCATCCTTCACCTGAAGCCTCCTGTCCGCTATCCTGTCCCTCCATGGGACCTGAATTTTGTGTTGGAAAAACTTACTTTGGCTCCTTTTGAGCCTGCCATGACTTGTGAGCTATTCTTTCTGTCATGGACAGTGTTATTTTTATTTGCCATTACCTCTGCTTGAAGGATTTCCGAGCTTCAAGCACTCATGTGTTAGCAACCTTATTTGATTTTCCACAAAGACAGAGTATCTTTGCATACTAATCCTAAGTTTCTTCCTAAGGTGGTATCTCCAACTGTCTATTTTCCAAAGCATGCCAATCTGGGGGAAGCATTGCTCCACACTTTGGATGTGCACAGAATCTTGCATTACTATACACACCACACCAAGGACTTCAGGAAGTCCAAACAGTTGTTTGTTTCTTTCGACATGGGAAAGAGGGTGCCCCTGTTTCTGTGCAGAGTCTGTTCAAATAGTTGGCCAATTGCATTACATATTGTTACAGGAAGTATGGTAAGGAACTTCCTGGGGATGTTAAGGGCCATTCCACCAGGGGTATGGCCTTTTCAGCTGCCTGTATCAGGAATGTCTCAGCTGCAGAGATTTGTGCAGTGGCTACTTGGAGTTCTGTTACCAAGCACTAGTCTGGACATTGTCTCTAAGTGCAGGGCCAACTTTGGCCTAGCTGTTCTTCAAGGCCTACTTTCATAGGCTGTTGCTTCCTACCACCCAGATTGGCTTCCTATGTCAGAAATGCTTGGGACTCATTCTGTAGGTGTGGCCTGATGTAAGAGATACCCCCGATGTCAGATAGTACAATTACATAAGAACTTACCATAACAGGAGATCTGCAAGGGGATCCCTTGCAGCAGGCCATGCCATCCCTACCCCTAGCTCTACTGGATCTTTCTGTAGTCTATGGATTCCTCTCTCCTTCCATGTTGGCAGGAACATTTGGTACCTCCTCAGCAGGAGGCTTTTTACTCTGGTCTCTAGCAGAAGAACTGAGGAGGGATCAGGGGCCACCCACTCTCATAGGGTTGGCCGACGTCAGAGGGTGATGTTGGAGTGGGCGGCCCCCAGATAGACAGCTAGCTAGAAAAGTTTCTAGCTGGTCCTAGTGCCTGATGTCAGTAGTTCTGTAGGTGTGGCCTGCTGCAAGAGATTCCCTCACAGATCTACTGTTACAGTTGTTCTTATGTAATTGTACTATCCTTGTGTTCAACTCTTTCTGCACAACAAATGGGACAGGGTCTTATTCAACCCTGTCACAATGGGCTGTTGGTGCTGGATCAATCATTTTGAGAAGACTGTGGCTGCCAGTGCTGCAATAATCATGAGGTCACCATCATGGAAAGTAGGGTCTTGGTGCTGGACTGATTATCGGAGGAGGTATTACTGGTACTTGGGATGGACTCCCAGTGACAGACTGATTATTTGAGGTTTTGGGAGGTATGCACAGTGTGTGTGTGACATGGGCGGGAGAATATTTTTTTGTTACACAGGGGTTGGATGTGGATTGAACAATAGGTTAGATATGGGAAGGGGATATATTATAACATTGGGTGTGTGGGGGATTTTACAGTATGATATGCCTTTTGTTTATAATAGTCTCATATCCTTCTGTTTAGTAATGGCATTACGGAATTGACTAAATGGATCACCAGGTGGGATTTCATGTCACAACTAGTCCTTGTTTCCAGCTCAAGATCCACTGGTTCTTCTTAGACTATGTTTATTAGTTCTTATCTTTTTATTCCTTTCCTGGCACCATTGCTGCCCCCTCCTGTCACTTTGCTCCTATGCAGTGGTCTAGAAGCTAATGCCTGTAACTGAAACAGGTTTGTTTCTTAGCACTATATACTGTATGTTTTACATAGCAACATTTATCTTGTTCTTCATAGCTCTGAAGCAGTGCAGTTAGATCCTTATTACGTTTGATGCACCTGTGCACCAAATGTTTTGTGAGGTGTGGAATGGGATATGGAGGGGGTGTCACTGCCAAGCCCATTGCAGTTCACAATAGCAGGGGCTCGTCAGTCTACACCAATGACCACGCACAGTGGTCCTAATGCAACTCTCTGCCTGGTGGGCAGAAACTTTGTGTACGTTAAAGGACCAAAGCCGCTCCAATCAGAGGGCTTTGGTCCTTTGATTTGTATGAAGCTGCATCAGCAAACAGCTGACTGGCTTTCAAAAGATTTACAGCTGCACACCAGAACTTTACAATGGAGGTCTCCAGTGTGCAGCTGCTGTATCGTGCCCTGTAACAACAGAAACGCTCCCACTCCCTCACTCTGTATGCCATCCGCCCCACCCTGGTACCAATGTTCTTTAAATAAACCCTCCCACTCCCTCCATGTGCTGTCCACCCCCACCCTCCATTTCCCATCCCAGCACCTGGCATTTAATTAAACCTTCCCGCTCCCTCCCTCTGTGTGCTGTCCACCCCCACCCTCCGTTTCCTGTCCCAGCACCCAGCATTTAATTAAACCCTCACGCTCCCTCCTCTCTGTGCTGTCCACCCCACCCCCATTCTCCGTGCGGCACCCGACATTTAGTTAAAACCTCCTCCCCTCCTTCTGTGCGCTGTCCACTCCCATTCTCTGTTCTCCGTCTCAGTACCCGGCGTACACAGGCAAGCAATTCTGTTTCTTTCCAAAAGGCCAGTTTTGGATAACCCCCCACTCTTGTTGTTATGTTCATGCAGCTTGCAAGGACTCCCTGGTTTAGTTGCTGCCATGCTGTCACTTTGTTGTGATGCAAATTCAGCCTTTCCTTCTGAATTATGGTGCTGTGTCCCAGACCTGAGGGTGGCAGTGACCCTTCTCCCATCTGATCTGCTGTCTCTCATGTCATCGCAGATTCCAGCTGAGCAAAGCATCATCTAGTGTGGGAGAGAACCACAAAGTACAGAAACTCGAAGACCAACTGCCAAACCAAATCGTGTGGCTATAATAATAATAATGAAACGCTGCCCCCCCCACCCCTCTTCAAATCCATTGGACAAACAGAAAATATTTTCCACAGCTTGTTTTAGCAGAGACAAACATTTATTTAAAGGGTTTTGACAACTGGATAAGCCCTATGAGATGGGACATCTCTTAACTGCAGGGCTTCGGGTAGCGGCAAATCCAGATGTTAACAGTTAACAGTTTTGACAATTAATAATAGGCAACCAATGAAGATTCAAAATAGTCTTTTAGAGTAATCATAAGTAAAAACATAAGCCGGTAGTGGTCACTTGCTCTGCCCTAAACTAAGCAGGTGCACAATTTCGAGATGTAGTGAGTGAGACTGGGAAGGTTTCAGAAGGTGGTGGTTGCTTGTTTTCTGAGGATGGAGAACTTATTCAAAGTTTGAAGAGCCCTAAATGGTAATGAGAGTCTGCCAACATCTTAGTCCTGGGTACTGTAAAACAGATGGACTTAGAAGTGCACAGAGCCTTACGTTCTCCCTGCTGGTACAAGGAGGGCACTAGCTTAAAGATGATCAAGGAACAGGGTGTATCTGTGCAGGAATATTAGCCAGTATTGTTCTGTTATGCTGCTGGTCTCAGTCATTACCATGCCAGTAATTACCACACATAATCTATCACTGCCATCGATCTTTAAGTGGTAATTACTGGCATGGTATAAAGACCACCTGTATGTACCCATATACTCTGGATCACCCCATGAAGATAATGTTCTGAATGAACTTGGGTTGTGATCTACCCCTGTACATACTAAAATCCATCCATCGTCATTTTGTTTTTCTTTAAATGAACCCTGAAAAAAAAAAAGTCCATCGATGTCTGTTGCGTCATTAGTTCCCTCAATCTGGCCCTCCCTCTCAACATTCACCATCACCCCCCCAAGCCCTTACTTACTCACTTGGGATATGATACCGTAATCTTCTCTGGACCACAGACACGTCTTCATTCTTCAAAGCTGGACTGTGAACTGAGGAAATCAGGTATGCGGTTCAAAGAATTTCAGTGGGGTTTTCAACTTAGTGGCATAACTTGGCAATTTTTAAATATTTTTGCCCTAAATTTTCAACATGCCATTTTTGGGACCCCACCCCATGAACAATTACAGTGAATTTAGGTAAATATGTTCCAAAAGATGATTTCACGGTCGCTGCGTGAAATTGCCTTTTAAGTAGGAGTTGAAAGTTTTCTCTGTCCTTGTTCATGAGACGGGGTCATAAGAAGGCTATGTTGAAAATTTGGTGGAAAAATATTACAGAACAACAAAGTTATGAGCCTACATTGAAATTTGTAAATACAGACTCAAAACTTTGCTAATTTTCAATATTTTGACCCTTAATTTTCAACACAGCCATTTCTATACAGCACCTCATAAATGTGACAGTTGTCATTTTTCAAATCCTGGCCAAAATGTGTTTTCGCACCCCAAAAGGTGATTTTACAATGGCCGCACGAAATCACCTTTCAGGCAGAAGTTGAAAATTGTCTCCGAGTCCACACTTATTCATGAGGTCGGGTCATCAGAAAGTTATGTTGAAAATCTGGGGCATAAATATTAAAAAAAAAAAAAAAAAAAAAAAAAAAGGTATGAGCCTACACTGAAATTCATGAATGCAGGTTTGTAACTTTGGTAATTTTCAAAATTTTGGCCCCAAATTTTCAACATAGCCATTTCTTTACAACACCTCATGAATGTGACAGCTGTCATTTTTCAAATCCTGGCCTAAATGTGTTTTTGTACCTGTGGTGTGGAATGACATTTCTATGGTGTGGAATGAGGTTTTGGCTGGGATTTGAACTTTTCCACTTACTGGGTTCATTAGGTGGGGTAATAAGAAGGCTATGCTGAAAATGTGGTGTACAAATATGGTAAAATGCCCAGGTAATGATTGAACATTACAGTATTTCAGCGTTCACTCATAACTTCACTAATGTTCAGTATTTTGACTCCAGCCTTTCAACATAGCCATTTTTCTATACCACCTCATAAACGTGACATGTCATTTTTAAATTCCCGGACGAGATGTGTTTTCACACCTCTGGTGCGAAATTACATTTCGACCAATATACTATAAATGGTACATCGTGTCTGTAAGGCGAATCCTAAAACAAGTATCTTCAAAATATGGGGTCAAAATTGCAAAAAACAAATTGTTTACCAAGCATCACATTTTCGGCATTGACAAATGCTTGTTCTTGAATGTTATAACTTGCTTTAAAATGTCTAGTGATATTTTCTATATGGCACACACAATACAAAATACAGTTGTATTATATTGAACACTAGAGGGTACTGGTGAACAGAAAGAAGGAAAATAGGTACAATACAGAGATACAGCAGAGTCAGTCATGACCCAGCTCAGTACCTTGCAGTATGTCTGTAGGGTGCCGCAATATGCTGCAGGGAACAGTGTCATTCAATGACACTTAAGGCCTTTTGTTAGGCAGTGTTTTGTGACATGTCTTTTTCTGTGCTGTATCCTAGCTGACTCCACTGTAACTACACAGGCGGCAGCATGTCATTGGGACTGTGCTGTTCTAAAACTCAAATCAGATATCTTTATCCTCATATGTACATACAGCTTTAGGAAGGAAAGAAGACCACAGTCTGTCAAGTTCCTCCCACTAGCTCAGTGGGAATACCCCACCACCCCTTTTTTCTTCAGAGTACTTGCTGAGTCTGAGCTTGAAGGTTGTTACAGTATCAGCTGAAACCATCTGCTCAGGACATTTATGCAAAGCACCCATCACAGGTTCTGTTCACTTCACTTCAATATTCCTCCTTCAGTGAAAATTTTGTTTCCTTATCTATTCATCCTTATGTATCCTATAGAGCTGGATCCGTAAGACTGGTGATTTCCTTCTAAGAACAGAACACGTTTATAGTAATTTGTCTATGGGAACATAGACAAGTCTGAATTGCTTTTACATCCAGTTTCTTGTTCAGAAAGCAGTCTTTACTTCTGTAATTAAGATTTCATTTAGCTTTTCCTTTTAGAGCATTCAAAAAGACAAACATTTAAACACATTGACTCGAATGCGTAGCTTTGTTATACTTTTTTTATTTAATTATTGTTTACATAGGCCATACTCGCATCATTTGTGTGCCACAACTCTCTTTCCTAATTCCCACAGCCCATGTATTCCTCCATAACCAGATTATAACATGATGTATACTCTCAAATTCACATTGTAAACTAAATAACATTACTCAAGCAAGAATACCTTAAATCATATTTTGAACCTTTTAAAAAACAATTAAGGAAACATATTTTAACATTGTCTGTTGCCTGTCTTCTTTTGCCTGATTTTGTCTTGGGTTGGATGCTTTTTAGGGCTGCAGTGGGCAGAGCCCTGCAGACCTCTTGCTTTGAGAAAAGGACTCCGCATTCCTCGCATTATTTGCGAATGAACAACATGATGGAGGTTTCCCATAGTTGCCTTCGTGTCCGTAGAGCACTCATCTCGCACTGCACTATTTTTTACTTCAGAAAAAACATCAGGGCTTCAGATCATGTGCAGGTGGATTGGTCCCCCCAGTTTCACTCTTATGTTTGTGGGGGGGTGTAGGAGATGATGAGTGCTGAGAGGGAGGGTGGGTGGGGGCATAACTCTGATTTTAAAGAAAAAAGCGGAAGTCATGGCACACTTGCTGTGTGAAAGATGGCTACCGCACTCTACTGCACATGCACTAGTAATCGTTCATGCACAGTAGAGTTTGGCAGCCATCTTGCATGGTGGTACGTGACTACTCATTCTTTTTTTTTAAGTTTAATTATGCGCTAACCTGACCTCCTCTCAGCACCCTCCCCACAAACACAAGAGTTACACTGGGTGCACCCAATTCTCAAGTGTTGTGAATAGGACATCCCCCGATGTTTTAGCAGCCCCCCTACTATGCGCATGAGCAGTTATGTCTTGTATTTTTTTATTATATATATATATATATATATATATATATATATATATATATATATATATTTTGCTATCCCCCACCCAACCCTCCGCCACCCCATACTCTCCCAGAACCATAAGTGTGACACTGGGGATGCCCAGTCACCCTCGCCCAGTGTCACAATGAGGAATCCTATGTGTTGTGTTCTTGTGACCACCCCTTACTACCACACATGCACAGTTATGTCTTATCCCCTCGCCCAACATTCCCTCTCAGCACACACCCCCCCCCCACCAGAACTATAAGAGTGATACGGGGGATGCCCAGTCCCTCAGTGTCATGATAAGGAATCCTCTGTGCTGTGTTCTTTTTCTGCAACCCTGCAAAAAGAAAACTGTCCATCGATGTCTTTTGCAGCAGTAACTGCCCCCCATCTGACCCGCCCACTCTGCACCTATGACCCTGCACCCCCAAGACTTTACTTACCCATTGGGTGTCCAGTGTTGTAATCTTCTCTGGATTACAGACATGTTTTCACTCTTCAAAGTTGGATCAAGAACTGAAGAAACAGGTATGCACTTTAATGTATTTCAATGGGATTTTGAACTTAGTGGCATAACTTGGGCATTTTTAAATATTTTTAGTCCAAATTTTCAACATGAGTTCTTTGGGACCCTACCTCATGAACAATTGCAGTGTCATGTCCCGGAAGGTGATTTCACGGTCCCTGCATGAAATCACCTTTTGGCTAGGAGTTGAACATTTTCTCTGCCCTTATTCATGAGGTGGGGTCATAAGGCTATGTTGAAAATTTTAAGTAAAAATATTACAAAACAAAAAACTTATGAGCCTACATTGAATTTTGCGAACGAAGGCTCATAACTTTGATAATTTTCAATATTTGTCCCCAGAATTCACAATACAGCTATATCTTTACTGCACCTCATGACTGTGACAGCTGTCGTTTTTTAAATCCTGGCCAAAATGTTTTTTTTTTTACATCCCGAAAGGTGATTTTGCGGCCCCTACGCTAAATCACCTTTCAGGCAGGAGTTGAAAATTTTCTCTGCCCTTGTTCATGAGGTGAGGTCATAAGAAGGTTGTGTTGAAAATTTGGTGTAAAAATATTAAAAAACAATACAGTTTTGAGCCTACACTGAATTTTGTGAACACATGCTCATTAGCTTGATATTTTTCAATATTTTTAGCCCAAATTTACAACACAGCCATTTCTTTATAGCACCTCATGAATGTGATAGCTGTCATTTTTTAAATCCTGCCCGAAATGCGTTTCTGTGTCCTGGAAGTTGATTTTGCAGTCCTTGCGCAAAATCACCTTTAGCCCTGCAGTTGCACATTTTCTCTGGCCGTCTTCATCAGGCAGAGTCATAACAAGGCTATATTGAAAATTTGGTGTAAAAATATTAAAAAAGCTAATTGTCAATATTTTTACCCAAAATTGCTCAGCTGCAGCCCTGTCAGCTCTGGCCAGAGTTTGTTTATCTCAGGGTCCCACATGAGAAATGGGTGTTTTTTAGGGGGAGCTTCTGTTAGTTATACTGACAATCAAGGTTTCTATTTAGGAATGTTTCCCTGCCTCTCCCCCCCCCCCCACTTTCTTATATCTCAAGTATTACAAAGTTCCAAGATCTTGCCCAGATCCTTCAGAAGGGCCCATCCCTTTTGTAAATGAGACTTATCAATTTCTCATGTCTGGTTATTTCTTTAAAAGGAAACGCCCATGTCAGTAAGTCCACGCCTCAGTTTAGGGCACCCCTCGATTAACATTTTCGCTCACTGCCAGTCTGTACTTGGTCTCAGTATAGCACCAAGACCTCTTGTGTAGTAAACTGGGGCTGTTAATAGCTCCGTCCATAGGTTGACTATATACATGCTCCCGCGGCTGCTCCCTGGCTTTGACATCATCTGTGGGTCACTGTGGGATGTGCTGCTAGAGGCACACTATTCAAAATACCAGTGGGAGGGACGGCAGGATCAACAAGATAAATTTACTTCAGAAGCAGGTACCCGATTATTTTTTTAACAGTGGGTGAAAATGCTAATCAGAGGATGCCCAACACTGAGGTGTTTTTGTGAGTGACTAACAAGACGTCCTGGACTATTATTTTTTTTTACTTCTACCATGACTGTGCAGCACAGTTTCACCAAATGGTGTGACTTTTCCTTTAAAAATGCTGGTTCTCCCAGTATGCAAACTTGTGTAAGGCATGGGAGCTGTTCTTCCACTACTCTTAAAATGGTTTGTATGACCTTTTTCTTTTTCTCCATAAACAGTTTTGTCTCCTATTTCACTCCTGGCTGCCCCCATCTAACTGCCACAGCCCCATCATCCTGCTCCCCTGGGACTTACCTACACCTTTCGTTCTCTGCCACAGGACTCTCGGTTGTGCCCAGCCACCAGTTCGGAGCCTGTGAGGGTCGGTCATCATCCTTCTGCCTTAGGGTTTTTTCTTTCTCCTGTTTTCTCCCTGGACCCACAGACAGGCAATGGATGCAATGTCCACGCTTCGCCTCCATGGAGATGGCCCTGGCATCCTGAACGTGGAGTCCCTTCCCGTATGTGGTGGCGTGCATGTGCTGACACCCAGCCACCACTGGGTGTCAGGCAAACAGCGAGGCTCACCAACCCTCTCACCGAGGTAGGAGAGCAGTCTATGGACGCTCGATCCTTACCCACCCCACCAGTCCCCGAGCGATCCGAGTCTATTACCGATCCCGGGTCACCAAAGTGGCAGGAGGAGAGGTGCCCAGTGCCTTAGCCCTCTACACCACTGGGCCGGCTTGCATGACCTTATTTTTGTAGACTTCAATGTGTGAGCAGTTGTAAAACATGATGCTGGGTGTTCCAGTGCCCCCTCACAGTTCCAGCATTTGTCCAATGTTGCTGTTTTCAATACATGCAGCCTTCTTGGTGCCAGATGGCACCTGTATATCAACTTGAACTGTAACTGAACAGATCTGGCATTGTGCACTCCCCCATAAATGTTATCCTAGACCATTTCCCAGTCAGTTGTCACTTGGTCTAAGTTCTGCACTTTGTTCAAGCTCGTTCCTAGTAAGGTAATTGGCTTTAGAAGAGCTATTTTGATATATTTATAGAACTGTGCCATTAACTATTCCTATTCCCATGGACATTTTGTCTCCCCCCCCCAACTATGCCTGTATCAGTAATTTCTCCTTGCCTATCAAAGTTCAATTTTATGCGCTGCAAGTGTTTGCTGTACTATTTTGCCTTACAGTGTTTATGATTAGGCTTCATTGATGTACAGTACTGCTGTACATGGCTACTGCTTTGTAATACTTTTAATTTACTATTTATTTTTTCTCCTTTTGTACTATCTTCCATACCCCTCACCCCCGTGACACATCAAGAAACAAGCTTTTGTCAGTTCAGTATGTCTTTTGTGGTAAAACGTTTGAACTAAATAAATAAGTGTCTGGGGCAGTCTGCTATATTCAGCAGGCTTAGTACCAGAAAAAAAGTCTGCCTTGATTCCCCTTGTGGCTTGCAGTCTTCTAAAATGCTGCCTCAAATGGATCCATTGCTATTTTTCTTTGCTGTCTAGTCAAAATCTCTCTCTAAGTCTTTCAGACGGGATGACATCCCCTTCCTCCCACATATATCTACAGTCTGTAGTATAAATCAGTAACGTGATTTCAGCCAGTCAGCACGCTGAGCCACTGTACATCTTACCCTGTGTACACTGTACTCTTGTGCGGAAGCATTAGGACAGAGCACTCCACTTTAGTGCCGGGGGGGATGACAACATAAGTACACTTAAAAAAAGAAAGGCTGTAAACCTATTATAAAGCACTTGAGCTAAAATCAAGTGATTTATAATAAGTTAATTGGGCCTCTGAGGGGTGTCTGTTATGATGTGAGGCACCTGTCGTGAGGTTTGGCCAGACGGAAATGCTCAGCTTCGCTTTGCAGTCCCCTTGGTATCTCTCAGTAACATAGTAACATAGTAATTGACAGCAGATAAGGACCACAAGACCCATCCAGTCTACCCTTATACCCTACCTTTATTTGCGGCCACTGACTCTACTTGGTCATCGGCTTTATCCTCTCCTTCCCACGTCTAGGGTTCCCTTGTGCCTATCCCATACATGTTTAAATACTCCCACTGTGCTTGCTTCCACCACCTCCTGGAGCACGCTATTCCATGCATCTTCTACAATAAGAGACATCCATCAGAGGCCCTATTAACTTATATCCCTTTGCACTGCCATGCAACCCTGGTCACTGCTTCACCTCCAGTCCTGACTATAGGGTTTTATCACAACTGAGTTCTGTGGAGGCATTGATGTTATTAATAACTTGTACATCTTGCTCCATATATCCCTGTGATATCGTAGTATCCAAAATGTGTGCTAATTAGTAGTGTAGCATGTCCATTAATGCTTGTTCCGTCTCAAGCTCCACCCAGCTAAGAGTTTCCTGCTCTTCTGATGTCATGAATGTCAGTGCCATTATCCTTTGACTTTGGTGGTAATGTTGAAAGTTTGGGTGATTGGCCCTACCCCATCTCAGGAGATCTGCAATATATTCAGTTGTACGCGGGGCCTTGTTTGCCATAAGAATCCTGTGACTGAGCAGTCCAGTGCCTTAAATATGTGAGGAGGGGCCAACAGTGGCAACACTGACAGGGGACATACTGTAGTATCTGAGGCAACAGTGTCATCTTAATAGCGGTTATTCTGCCACAAACAGAGTGCGCCTGCTTCTCCATCTGTCACACTGTCCCAGGATTGGAGTTACAAAGGGGGTTAAAGCTTGCTTGTACCAGCTTGCTCAGGTCCTTATACATCTTGAGACCCAATGATCTATCCCCTCCCAAGGGGCCTTGAGTGGCAGGGGGTGATAGGCAGTGACTGGACAATAATCTGTTAGGCGGAGTAGCTCAGATATGCCCCCAACAATGTTGTACCCCAAAATGGAAGATCATCTCTGTATGCATTTTGTCACCTTAGGAATAGTTGTCTCTGGGCTGCTTACCAGTAGGAGCATATCATCTGCATACAGTGGCAGTTTGTGATGTGTCTCTCCTATTTTGATCCCATGGATTTTAGGGTATGCTGTGATCAACATCTCCAGTGGTTCCAGAACTAACACAAACACTAGAGGAAATAGGTGGCATCCCTGTCTTGTGCTTCCGCCTAGCGCCGAGTATGTCCCATCCACTGAAATAGAGGAAGTGGCTCCCAAATACAGGGTCTTAACCCAGTCTCTGAATCTGTCCCCAGGCCAGACTTCCTCAAAACGTAGTCCATGTACCCTCACTCCACCTGGTTGAACATCTTTTCAGCTTCCAAAGAAATTGTGGCCAAAGGTGAAGCAGTGGACCTGGACCCATGCATGAGAGCTAAAAGGTGCCTGATGTTGTCAACTGATAAGTTCCTCTTGACAAACCCCACCTCATAATTATGTACCACTCACAGCTTGATGTACTCTAATCTGGTAGCCAGAATCTTGGCAAGGAGTTTGTACTCCGAGGTCAGCAGGGATATAGGCATATAACTGTCTGGATCCATTGGGTCCTTTCCTTTTTCCAGTATTATTGCCACTGTAGCCTATCTCATGGGTTATTGCATTACCCCCTTGGAACTAGCTTAGTTAAAAATCTTGACCAGTTATGATGCCAACTCTGCTGTAAATGTTTTATAAAAATCCACTGGGTAGCCGTCCTTTTCTAGGGCCTCCCCTGCTGTGAGTTGACATATAGTCTTAATGACTTCATCTCTCCAGATGTCTCCCCCTAGCGCATGTACAGGATTAGTCTGTAACAAACATACAGAGTTTAAATCTTGCCTAGTATAACCTAACACTTGTGAATGTACTTTTCTCAATCACTCGCTACATCAAATGTATTGTCTCGTATATGGGATGCCATGTCCTATCAGAGTTCTGTGCATCTATTAGGTAATACCTAACTTCATATTCAGTGTCCTGGAATCATAGCAGACATTGTAGAGCACTGGTAAGATACGTTTACTGTCTCAGTGGAGTATGCTAAACCACTACAGGGGTTAGGACAATAGAAAACAGGATGAACAAACATATAGTAGATGGGAAAAACATGGTATGCCCTGTATTTTATTACACTTTGTAAGGTCTTTTGCTTCGTAAGATTACTGAAGAAAAACAACTTGTACTTAAACTGAAGTGTAACCCTGGATCATGTATATTCACTACCCAGGATTAGATATTATATTTCTGGTACTTGTACAAATATAAGAGAAATCTGCTATTTTTTTTGGATACCATGGCTGTATGTAGGTAATGACAAGTGAGGCCACAAAAGGGGGAGGGCGCACTAATTGGTGGCAGCAGGGTAAGATCACAGGGATATAGACAGAGCAAACCATTATTACCATAAAGTTCCAGTCTTATACATTGGTAATAATTATTAACTCCTTCCAATGTAGAAATAAAGAGTCCTGTGGCTTTTCCTGTGAAAGACCGAGAGTCACTCACGTGACATACAATGGCCCAACACCATTTCCCCGACAATCACTTGCCCAGCAGTAGAAATTTGTACACAGCAGAAGTGATTAAATTTAAGTGTGGGGGTGATTGTTAGGCAAACAGTATCCATTCTGCATTCATATTTAAAGAATACAATGAACTGCAGCAACAAGAAAAAACAATCTCTTGAGGACTGTGGCAAGCTTAGTTTATTAAAGTTTTGGCCAATAAACTGAAAGCTATAAATCAAACATAATGAGGCATGGAAAATATCTAGGTGAGAGATAAGATAATGAAATTAAAGGAATCAGAGCCAAATAGTTGGTGTGGGAGTTTCCTAAATGTAATTTATTCTCTGTTTTATTTATTTATTTATTTATTGAAATGTTTCACCAGGAAGGCACACTGAGTGACAAGTAACTAATCTCCCAGTGTGACCTGGGGGGAAGGGGTACAACAGGAATGAGACATAAAACATTTAAGTTACAAGCTCAACATTAACATTCAGTTGTAAGGCAGGTGTTACAAGCAGTGTTACAACAATTTTGTGTATAATATGTAGAAAGAGTGGACAATAATAAGTGCCTTTGTGCATAATATGTAGAAAGAGTGGACAGTAATAAGTGCCAGGTTAATAAGTAAACAAGTGCTTACGTTAAAGAAAAATGGGAAAGGGGAGGGAGGGGTGAGGTGGGGGGGAGGAGGAAGAGTTGTGTCCCTGGAGACCCCCTCAGGATGGGAGGAACTCTGCAAGGGGACTGTGGGGACCAGAGAGAAGGGGATAAGGCAGTGTCCCAGAGAGACCCCTTTAGGATGGTGGGGGAAGGGAGTAGATGAGAGATACAAGCCCCTTGGGGGGGGGGTAGGAGATGTATCCATGGAGTGCATTCAGGGTCCTTTACATTCTGTGATAGATCAAGGGAAGCCAGTAAGGGGGAGCAATTTGGGGAAGGGAGGAGAGCTAGAAATTTGGGGCATGGGTGTGCACAGGGTAAAATGAAGATGACGGTAGAGGGGTAGGGTTTGTCTAGGGCTTAGAGGAGGGAATTAGGGAGGGACATGGCAGGAGCAGCTAGATGCAAGGTAATTATTGAGGGCAGAGCTGATGGAATAGGTGGAGGATGAATGCCGGATTTGAGGAGGGAAGGAATTCCAAATTTGTGGGAGATGGTGAGAGTAACTGGATTGGCTGATTTGGGTAGATCTGCAGGGGACAGCCAGAATGCAGGAGTCAGTTGATCTAAGGGAATGGGAGGTGGGGAGGTGTTATAAATGAGGAGGTGAGGTAGGAATGGAGCTCATCCAACCAGTGCTTGGAGGTGAATTTAGCACAGTGGGAGAGTTGCCTATTTGTGAGAGAGGGGAAGGATAGGGCACGACAAAGACTGCAGTGATGGGTGCAAGGTGGGGGCATCCAGGGCAAAACAGCAGAAGGAATTGAAGAGGGTGTCTAGTCTGGCCAGGGAGGACTTAGGGGCAGCACCATAGACTGTGTCACAGTAGTCGAAAATGGGCAGTATCATCTTCTGAACAAGTTCATGCCTAGCCGTAGGAGGGATGGAACTACAGTTCCTGAACAGGGCACCAAGCTTGGGGCACAGTTTTTTCTGGATGGCGTCAATATGTCCAGAGATGTTTAGGTGTTGGTCTAACCAAACACCTAAGTACCTGAAGAAGGATGTGTCCTCAAGTAAAGTCTCATCAAGGGTGTGGAAAGTGGGTAGGGAGGGAAGCCTAGAGAGTCTCAGTCCTGTGCCAAAGGTCATGGAGACAGTCTTTGTGACAGTGAGGAAAAGCTGATGGTTAGCAAACCAGAGCTGAAACATGTTGACGTCTTGCTGTAAGCTGGTTGTAACCTCAACAGGACAGGAGCCAGATGCATACAGGATTGTATCATCGGCATATATGTATAGCGGAGGATGGGGAGAAAACAGAGGGAATGTTGTTTAAGAAGATGGAGAATAGGAGGGGCCCTAATATTGAGCCCTGGGGGACTCCAGCGCTAATTGGGAGGGGAGGAGAAGTGCCAAGATCTTAACTAATTGGGTTCTGCCATTGAGGTAGGCCTTGAACCAGTTTGTGGCAGAGGGAGATAGGCCAGTTGCCGGGACTGAGTCGAGGAGAAGGGAGTGAGAGACGGTGTTGAAGACCTTGACCAGGTCGACAGAAATGGCAGAGGTAATTTGGCCATTGTCGATCCCAGTTAGGATGCAGTCGGTGAGCCACAGGAGAGAGGTGGTGGTTGAGTGTTTTTTCCTGAAACCAGACTGGAAAGGGGTGAAACAGGAGGTTTCAGATAGAAAAGAAGTGAGTTGGGAGAGGACAATATGTTCTTGAAGCTTGGCAAGGGTAGGGAGGCGAGAAATGGGGTGATAGTTGCCAGGGGATGAGGGGCCACCCCTGTGGGTAGAGGGAGGACCACAACATGTTTCCATGAAGAGGGGACCAAGGCAGTAGAGAATGAGAGATTTAGGATTATTGAGAGGGGGCAAGCAATGGCCAAAGCAGAGAGGGAGAGGAGTTTTGGGTCAAAGCCATCAGGGGAAACACTTTTAGAGGGGTTGATGGTGACGAGGGCACTTAGGGCATCATTTGGGGTTAAAGTAGTGAAAGAGAAGGTGAGGTGGGAGGGTGGTGGAGGGGCACCCGGTGGGGGTAGGGGGGTATGGGTAGGAGGTGGAGTGATTTCAGTAGCTCAGTGGTGCAGGAGGTACAGTAGGAGTTAAATTCCCAGCTACAGCTGGTGGGTCATACACTAATGAGTTATTTACTTTAAGTTCCGGGGGGGGGCGAGATGAGGGGGGTAGCTAGGGCGCAAACCACCTTCCAGAACTTTGAAGGGGAACTTATGTTGGTGACGAAGGCAGATTTGAAATATTCAGACTTGGCTAACCTTGTAGCTCTGGTGCAAGTGTTTTGGAGCATGCGGTAGTTCCCGTGGTCACTAGGATGCTGGGTAGCTTTATGATGCTTCCAGGCTCGATCTGTAGCCCTGAGGCAGGCCTGAAGTTCAGGAGTTATCCAAAGTAAGTGGTTACCTCTGACTCTGGTTTGTTTGAGTGGGGCAAAGGTGTTCCAGTTTACATGAAAGATTTCTTTGAAGTAGGCAAGGGCCTTATCACCTGAGGGGAAGGAGGTTGGGGGGGACCAGTCAGAAGTTGCTAGGTTACACAGAAGAAGTTCAAAGTCAAGAGACTTGAAAGAATGTAGTTGTATGGTTTAGTGTGGTGATTTAGTTCTGTGGACTTTCCTAACTATGAATATTGGGTTATGGTCACTGAGAGCATCAGGGAGGATGCCAGAGATGATGACATGGTGGGGGTGGGAGGTAAGGGCCAAGTTAAGTAGGGAGTGTTGTTGTGTCTTGTGGTTTGGGCAGGTGGGTTCGGAGATCAGTTGGGAGAAGTTTAGGGTTTTGATTTTGTTTTTAGTTTTGGTGGTTTTAGGTGACAACCAATTTATATTGAAGTCACCTAGGATGAATAATTCCTCAGAGTGAGCAAAGGAAGTGATGGAGGTTAGAAGGTCTAGTGCAACCGAAGGATGGACATTTGGGTGGCAGTATATGCTGGCTATGAAGATTGGGAGAGTGAAAGGAAGGGTCATATGGATAGCTAGGGCATCATGGGTCTTAGCATTGGAGGATGAGTAGATGATGGAATATTGGATGGTGACTAGGACATAAATGGCCACACCACCACCCCTGCCAGCACAGTCTTGCCTTAGTAGTGAGTAGCCAGGAATGGAGACTGAGTGGTCAGGGATAATGCTCTTTAGCCAAGTTTCTGAGATGATTAGAATGTCTGGTTTTAAAGTGCACACCATGGTCTGAATCTGGTCTATTTCTTGCAACAAGCTGCGGGTGTTTAGATGTAGGATCTTTAAGCCCTTTGGGAGGGCTGAGAGAAGAGAGCAGGGGGAGGTAGTAGAGGAGGAAGAACCAGAGGAGCTATGGGCAACAGGGCCTGGGTTGGGGTGGATATCCCCGGTGGAGAGCAAGAGGAGGGTGAGTATGAGAAAGTGGAGCTTAGGGGATTTTGAAGGGGCTGGTGAGGCTGGGAGTTTTGAGGAGTAGGGAATGGATGAGTGAGGAAGAGGAAGGTGGAGAACCGCAGTGAAAGTGGACACCATTATCAAAGCCACATGAGGAATAGTGGTAGAGTGAGACCATATTTCAGATGGCGGGGAAGGAGTGATAGCATGAATGTGGGTAGGGGATTGGAGATAGTAACTGATGAGGTTGGGAGAGTTATTAGGAATAGATAAGTAGTGAGCAAGTGGAGGTGGTAAAGAGAGGAATGTGAGCAGAACAAGGGGAAGAGAGGAGAGTAGGGGATGCATTGTTCATAAAGGCAGAGAAATTAGTGAATAATTGATTTAGTAACAGGAAGAATTTGGAAGCAGGGAGTGTGGAGGATGGGGCTCGTCAGATGGAAGGGGGAGCTGCAGTTTAGGAAGGTATCTATATGAACAACAGGCAGGGATCACTTTAGACAAAGATTGTGTCCCTCTAGTGGCAGTACAGGATAACTTGCTAATGGGAAAATGGACAACCCCCAAAAAAAAAAACAACAAACAAACCTTGAGCTGTAACTACAAGCAACCAGTCTGGCACTTAGTAATTACAAGACCAGCCTGGGAAAGAGAAGTAAAGAGAAAGAGATAGAAAAGGTAGAGGAAAAAACAAAATATTCTTTTCAGGTTATCTTAAACAAAATTATTCTAAACTGAGCTGTAATTTTCTTGCATTATACAGTCAAGCACTTGCAATATACAATGATTCAAATGGCACAACACAGTTACAGCAAGGTACACACAATACAATTAAGCAGAGGGGTGAAACTGTTATAATTTGAAAATTTTGCACCCAAAAGTTAGGACTCGGGCTGGGAGGCATACAGCAACAGATCAGCAGTGGAATAGGAAGAGAGATGATCAGGAGCCTGGTTTACCAGCACTGACCAATCAGGAGCCGGAGTAAGCGCTAGGGAGAGAGCAAAGCAAAGCCACCAGGAACGCCGTACCTGCACAGTTGGAGGATGGAATGAAGATGCAGGGACTGCGTCAGAGCAAAGCCGCCTCCCCGTGTAGTTCCTTGGTGGGCTGAAGTGCCTTTGTCAGGGGCGTCCTCCTAGGATAAGAAGAGAGAGGGGAGAAACAGAGGTGAACTTTTATAGGCAATCAGAGGGTGGGGAGAGACAGTACGTGTAGGCAGGAGGACAGCAGCCGCAAATTGAGTGACAAAGGGAGTAATAAAATAGCAAAGGAATGGCCCCGAGAGGCAAGGCGGGGGGGGGGGGCTTTGAGTTAGTCTGGGAGAGAGAGGAAGGGCAGAGAGAGTTAAGGAAGAGGGGGAAAAAATAAAATATTCTTTGAAGTTTAGTTTAAACAGCTTATACCAAACTGAGCTGTAATTTCTAGCTTAACCAGTCTGGCACTTAGTAATTACTAAGACCCAGCCTGGGAGAGAGAAGTAAGGAGAAAGAGATAGAAAAGATAGGGGGAAAAACAAAATATTCTTTCCCGGTTAATTTAAACAATATTATTCTAAACTGAGCTGTAATTTCCTTGCATTATATAGTCAAGCATTTGCAATATGCAGTGATTCAAATGGTAACAACACAGTTACAGCATGGTACACACAATGCAATTAGGCAGGGGGTGCAACTTATAATTAGATAATTTTGCGCCCAGAAGTCAGGACTCAGACTAGGGGGCATACAGCAAAAGATCAGCAGTGGAATAGGAACAGAGCCAATCAGGAGCCTGGTTCGCCATTGCTGACCAATCAGGAGCCTGAGTAAGTGCCAGGGAGAGAGCAAGGCAAAGCCACCAAGAAGGCCGTACCTGCACAGTTGGAGGGCAGAATGAAGATGCAGGGACTGTGGTAGAGCAAAGCCACCTCCCGATGTAGTTCCTTGGCAGGCTGAAACGCTCGGGTCAGGGACGTCCTCCTGCACAGTTGAAGGCGGAATGAAGATGCAGGGACTACAGCAGAGCAAAGCTGCCTCCAGTGTAATTCCTTGGCAGGCTGAAGCACCCTGGTCAGGGGTGTCCTCCAGCACAGTTGAAGGGCGGAATGAAAATGCAGGGATTGTGGCAGAGCAAAGCCGCCTCCCAATGTAGTTCCTTGGTGGGCCAAAGCACCCTGGTCAGGGGTGTTCTCCTAGGACAAGAAGAGGATTATACTTGTTATGAAAAGTGAAATACATTTTTAGTGTCAGGATCTGGAAAGAGCTCGTTTATCAACTTTTTCATGCAGTGTTGGTATAGTTAGACAGTTTGAGTCAGCTGACACTATTTCCTTTATTTTTGTTTTGAATTCTTTTTTTTAAGGGTGGGGTTATTGACAATCATTTATCTTTAAAGCCTCACAGATTCAGTGTTGATCAGCGGACATGGCGTCACAAAGTATACAGCACTTGCAGATTACAACCCTCTCTCTCCTGACTACAAAGACAAACATCTATGAAAGGCAGGCATCAGATGAATCGGTTGTCAAGAAGTAAGTGAACCATTGAAATAAAACTGCAGTGACTGATAGCCCACCATGACTTTACCACTCTCAAAGTAAGCCCTGATAGTCACTAAGCCATACAAGTCACTCTTCGGGATTGAGCCCCCATTCAGACTCGTACCAGCAGGGAAAATCTTAGTGCCAAAAGCCACTTTGTCTGAAGCAGTAACTGAGCCACGTAAGTCACTCTGGCTTGATTTGAAATTAAGATAACATTAACCAAGCATTAAAAAAGCATTAGTAAATACTCATCTTTTGCTCGTTTTTATTGGTATGAACAGATCAAACTGAAATGGATGCATTGTATCTTGCATCACCTTGCATTGTAAAATGCATAAAAAAACTATTTGTGGCTGGCCCGGTGGTGCTGAGGGTTGAGGCACTGGACACTTTACCCTGCACTGCGCCGACAACCCGGGTTCCGGAACGACCTCGGGTCATTAGGGCGCCAGCATGGGGGGGTGGGAGAAGTGGGACTGAATGAGCCATTGGGCTGCTCTCCTCACCCAGGGGTGGTAGGGGTGGGTTGTTGCCCCCCCATAGTCCTGTCTCCACTGGGTGGAGGTCTGGTGGGGTACGCAGGCAGTGGGGGGTGGCATGTAGGGTGGGAGGAAGGGGCTGAGCTGGCTTCTGGTAGGCATGTGTGCCTCCACGTGCACATACAATCATGTGCAGGGGCCCCGAGGGGAATGGGAGAAAAAACAGAAAAAGCAAAAATGCAAATGGAAAAAAAAAACAACAACTATTTCTGCTAAAACAGCTTTCTAAGCAAAGTACGCAAAATTGGATGAACAAAATAAAAAGATAATATTGCAGGATGCAGCCAAATTGTCTTACTGAAGGCTGCTAGGGTCTATTACACACAATGAGAGTGGGTGTTATTCTGATCACTACAACTGGTAACACTGATGCCTCTATGCAGCAATGTCCTGCATATACAGTATTTATCAACTGGACCCTTCTTTGAAGTAGCAGAATTTCTTGGATATGAAAATAGAAGGCAAAGAAGTTGCTCCTGGTATTCATGATCTTTTTTCCTTCATCACAAGAGATCTGTCTGTCCATCTCTCTGTCCATCCATCTGAATGTCTGTCTATCAATCTCTATCTCCAATTAGAGATGCAGCAAATTTAATTTCCACTGGCGAAGTGGCCAATGTCGCCTCACAGAGTAATTCGTGAAATTTTCCACATTAGGTGGAATTTCACCTATGTGGGTGAAATTCCACCTTCCACGGCTGAAATTTTACCGTGGAAGGTGAAATTTCGCCGCGGAAGGTGAAATTTCGCCGTTCCACCAGGCGAAATTTTGCATTACACTCCGCAAAATGGGCAGAATTTCGTGGATTACTTCGCGAAGCAAATTTTGTTCACTTCGTCCACCATTAATCTCCATGTATCTGTGTATCTGTCTGTCTATCAGTCAGTCTATCTGTCCATCCATCCATCTTTCTATGTTTACTTATTATTTTTATTCCCTCTCCCTCCCAGCTCAGCCAGCCATCTTGCCCTGATTCCTTGTACAGTGCAAACTCGATATACTGATTGTCTATTAAATCAGGGTTGTACCTGTACTGTATCTGGCATTTGAGGTAATTGAAGAAATGGCAGAAGTGGGAGTAATTCTGAGTCATTTAATTAAGGAAATAAGAGCAACTAACAGCATGACACAGCATCTGCTTGAAAAGAAGCACTGTCACTAGTAACTGATAACCTTGTTGGTGGTTGGGAGAGTTCAGGGAGAGGACACGAAAGGAAAGAGAATATGATGTAACAATACCACAAAGATGTATTTACATCACACTGTATAGTAGCATGTGTTGTGTGAAATAATGAGACAGAAAGAGGGGTTTTCACGATCATTTGAAATGCAGACTGCACCAAAACCAGGTTAACTCTGTTGACATTGCTTGTGACAATCAGCTGGTAAGACATTCGCACTTCTGTCAACAGCTGATCTGGCAATACAATAAAAATGGTATGACAGTGCAGTAAGATCTCAAATGTGGGTGATTGCAGACTGTCGAAATTGTTTCCCTGAGATTGACTTAACTTATTGTATATCCCCTGCTCTGCAGTGTTGGTCATAATCGAAAAAAAGAATGTTGAGACAATTTCCATTTTTATTCCTGATCCAGGTGATGTTACATAACCTAGGGAACATACATGTGTTGTCTTACTGGCACTGGGATACTGGCTGACACAAGGACATATAATTGATTCTTTTTTATTTCCTTTGCTTCGTCAGTGTTATAGCTTTTTTTTTCCAATGACATCATGTTTTTTTAAGTGTTTATTCTTTTGTTCTTTATTGAGTAACTGAAATGAAATGAGAAGAATAAAAAGAAGACAATGTTCCCCTATCTTGTAGTTTTTCTGCCTGACTTTTTTTTAAACTTCTTAAATTTATGTAGCGATTTCTTGCTGTGGTTTCACATTCTACCAAAACTTTATTTCTAGTTTGAATTCAGTTGATTGTCAGTGGCTCAGTAGGCAGCACACTCGCCTCTGATGCCGGGAGATCAGAGGGCTGTGGGTTCAGTTCCCACATCTGGCACTTGGGTTAATATCCCAGTACTGACACTGTAGTGCAGCATGAGAGGGGTGCTGTACTTCTGAGGTGCCATCTTTCGGATGAGACGTTAAACCGAGGTCCCATCTGCCTGGATTGGTGGTAGTTCAGGTGGATGTTAAAGATCCCATGGCACTTATCGAAAAGAGTAGGGGAATTTCCCCGGTGTCCTGGCCAAATTTCTCTCATTCACTAAAAAAATACCACCAACAGCTTAATCTGGTTCAAGGTCAGTTGGCATTCATCTGTATCCCCCTCCCCCGGGTCGTGCCTGAAAATAGGCAGGATTTGTCTAGTGCACTTAACCCAGTCAACAAAAACTAAATAAATAATACACGTACATTTGGTAGGATAGGTAGCATCACCTGGATCAGGACTACAAATGGAAATTGTTTCAAAGTTCTTTTTTTCAATCATGACCAAAACTACAGAGCAGGGGTATACAATAATTTGGGTCAGCTTCAGGGAAGCAACTTCAACAGTCTGCATTCACCAACATTTGAGATCTTACTGCATGGTCATACCATTTTTATTGTATTACCAGATCAGCTGTTAACACAAGTGCAAATGTCTTACCAGCTGATCATCACAAGCAATGTCGACAGAGTTAACTTGGCTCTGGTGCAGTCTGTAATGCAGACGATCATCAAGACCCCTCTGTCTGTCTCATTAATGTTTCACATCACACCTGCTACTATACAGTGTGATGTAAATATGTCTTTGTGGTATGGTTACATCACATTCTCTTTCCTTTCATGTCTTCTCCCTGAACTCCCCAAACCACCAACAGGGCTATCAGTTACTAGTGATAGTGCTTCTTTTCAAGCAGATGTTGTCATGCTGTTAGTTGCTCTTATTTCTTTAATTGAAATACTCAGAATGACCCCATTTCTGCCATTTCTTCAATTACCTCAAATGCCAGATACAGTACAGGTACAACCCCGATTTCATAGATGATCGGTATATCAGGTTTGCACTGTACAAGGAATCAGGGAAAGTACGAGGGAGGGCTGGCTGAGCTGGGAGGGAGAGTGAATAAAAATAATAAACATAGATAGATAGATAGATAGATAGATAGATAGATAGATAGATAGATAAGAGAGAGAGAGACAGATCTCTTTTGAAGAAGGAAAAAGATTGTGAATAACAGGAGCAAAATCTTTGCTTTCTATTTTCATATCCAAGACATTCTGCTACTTCAAAGAAGGGTCCAGTTAATAAATACTGTATATGCAGCACATTGTTGCCAAGAGACAACAGTGTTACCAGTTGTAGTGGTCAGAATGACCCCCATTCTTACTGTGTGTAACAGACCCTAGCAGCCTTCAGAAAGACAATTTGGCTGCATTCTGTGATGTTATCTTTTTATTTTGTTCATCTAGTTTTGTATGCTTTGCTTAGAAACCATTTTTATCACAAATAGTTTTTTTATGCATTTTGCAATGCAAGGTGATGCAAGATGGATCAAACTGTTCATTTCAATAAAAGATGAGCAAAAGATGAGTATTTACTAATGCTTTTTTAATGCTTAGTTAATGTTATCTTAATTTCAAATCAAGCCAGAGTGACCTGCGTGGCTCAGTTACAGCTTCAGACTAAGTGGCTTTTGACACTAAAATTTTCCCTGCTGGTACAAGTGTGAATGGAGGCTCATTCTAGAAGAGTGACTCGTAGGGCTCAGTGACTATCAGGGCTTACTTTGAGAGGGGCAAAGTCATGGTGGGCTATCGATCACTGCAGTTTTATTGCAATAGTTCACTTACTACTTGATGACCGATTCATCTGATGCCTGCCTTTCATAGATGTTTGCCTTTGTAGTTAGGAGAGAGGGGGCTGTAATCCCCCAGTGTTGTATACTGTGTGCCCCCATATCCGCTGATCAACACTGAACCTGTGACATTTTAAAGCTGAATGATTGTCAATAACCCCCCCCCAAAAAAAATAATTCAAAACAAAAATAAAGGAAATAGTGTCAGCTGACTCAAATTGTCTAACTATACCAACACTACATGAAAAAGTTGATAAATAAGCTCTTTCGGGATCTTGACATTAAAATTGTATTTCACTTGTAATAACAAAGAATAAATTACATTTAGGAAATTCCCACGCCAACTGTTTGGCTCTGATTCCTTTAATTTCATTATCTTATCTCCCATCTAGATATTTTCCATGCCTCATTATGTTTGATTTCCAGCTTTCGGTTTCTTGGCCAAAACTTTATTTAATAAACTAAGCTTGCCACAGTCCTCAAGAGTTTTTTTTTTCTTGTTACTGCAGTTCACTGTGTTCTTGAAATCTGAGTGCAGAATGGACTGGGTGTATAACGAAGAGTGCTCAGGCTACGGTCTCAATGCGAATGAGAGTGGCAAGGGACAACACAAGGGAAAGAAACAGCTTCTGATAGGGGACTCAGCTGTTAGGGGTGTAGACCTGGGGAAGGGAGAGGAGAGGGAAGTAAGGTGCCTGCCTGGTGCCATGGCTTGGAGGGACAGGAAGCGAATCCTCAGGATTGCAGAAGCAGCATCACAGGAGAGGAAACTAGATATCATTGTCCACCTCGGGACAAATGACCTAGCTAGGCATGAGATCAGTGCAGTGCAGGATGAATCTGTGGAGTTGGGGAGGGCCTCAGACAGGTAGCAAACACGGTAACCTTCTCAGGGGTGCTGCCAGTCTATGGCAGGGGTGAGGCTAGGGTACTGCATACCATGCAGTTTAATGAATGGTTGCAAAACTGGTGCAGAGCACAGAGCTTTGGCTTCATTGGGGACTGGAGGTCCACCTGGAGAGATGAAGGTGTATACTGCCATGATGGTCTGCATCTGTCCAGGAAGGGAAACACGCTCCTAGGTGACAGGTTTAAAGGCTTTCTTGGCAAGCTTTTAAACTAGCCAAGGGGGGAGGTGCTGATAGGAAACAGGAAAGTTCAAGCCTCCCCCCCGAAAAGCATGGCAGGTAGTAGGGTAAACACTGAGGTACAGAGCTTGACAGAGGGCAGGACAGGGGTAAATGGAAAAATGGACAAGGGCAATAAGAGCAGGGATGGGGTAAAAAAGGATAAAGCCAACATTAAATGGAGGGCAATGAGTACCAATGCCCGTAGTCTTGAAACAAGCTTCCAGAGCTAGTAGCCCTGATGGAAGTGGAACACTTGGATGTTGTGGCAGTCACAGAAACATGGTACATGGAGAACCATGACTGGGATGTCAACATACCAGGGTACACAATCTACAGAAGGGACAGGGAGGGTAAAACAGGAGGTGGAGTAGCTCTCTACATAAGGGAAGGGATCAAAGTAACAGAACTAAAAAGTAAAGGGGGAGGACAAGAGGAACTCTGGGTCACATTGGAGACAGGGAATGGCATCACAATCTGCACAGGGGTTGTATACAGACCCCCGTCTCAAGGGGAGGAAATGGACAAGAAAATGATAGAGGGCATTCTCAAAATGGCTGAAAAAGGGGAGATACTGTTGATGGGGGACCTGAATATGCCAGATGTTAACTGGTCAACATGGACTGCAGCCACATCCAAGAGCAGGGTCATTCTCGATGCCCTACAGGGAGCATGCCTTAGACAGCTAGTGGTGGAACTCACTCGGGAGGGAGCAATATTAGACCTGGTACTCTCAAATGGAGAAAGGATCACAAACTTAGAAGTCAGTAGACACCTGGGAACAAGCGACCACTGCACAGTGTGCTTCACAATAAACACAACCATGGAGACAAGCCATACTAATACAAGGATACTGGACTTTAGAAGGGCTGACTTTGGCATAATGGGTGAATACCTGAGGAATGCATTAGCAAATGGCCAGAAAGGAGGGTGGAAGAACAATGGAGAAAATCAAAACTGCCATCATGGAGGCAACAAGCCTTGTGTGAAACAAATAAAGAAAACAAAGCGAATAAAAAAACACTATGGCTCTCAAAAGAAGTGTCAGGGAAGGTTAAGGAGAAAAAGGCTGCATTCAAAAAGTATAAGGAATCACAGATGGAGCACAACAGGGAACTGTATCAATTAAAGCAGAAAGAAGTGGGGAAGGCAGTCAGAAAAGCAAAGGCCCAAACCGAGGAAAGGATAGTCAACTCAGTTAAGAAGGGGGATAAAACCTTTTATAGGTACATTAGGGAACATAGAAAGGTTAAGGGAGGGTTAGGGAAGATTAATAAAGGAGAGGGGAGGTGAGCAGAGGGAGACAGTGAAAAGGCAGAGATAATGAATGAATACTTTTGCTCAGTATTCACAAAAAGAAGAGGAGGAGTTACCTAAACCAAACAGTAGAAGCACTCTGGATAGTAGGGTTGATACCAGTCCATTTAAAGAAGAAGAGTACTGAAAGAACTTCTAAAACTGAAGGTGGACAAAGCAATGAGACTGAGATTCACCCTAGAATCCTAAAAGAGCTAAGGAGGACCTAGTGACACCACTAACCACACTTTTAACAAATCATGGGAAGATGGGGTGGTACCTAAGGACTGGAGGAGGGCAGATGTGATTCCCTTCACAAAAGTGGGAGCAAGGCAGAAGCAGGAAACTACAGACCTGTTAGTTTGACCTCAGTGGTGGGGAAAATGATGGAATCACTTCTGAAAGAAAGAATTGTTGAGTACCTAGAGGCCAGCGGGGCACTGGACCCAAAGCAGCATGGATTCACAGCAGGAAGGTCATGTCAGACAAATCTAATCGATTTCTTTGACTGGGTGACCAAAGTAATAGACCAGGGAGGGCTGTGGATATGGCCTACCTAGACTTTTAGCAAGGCATTTGACACAGTCTCGCACAAAGATTAATAATCAAGTTAGCCAGCCTGGGAGTGGGTCCCAGGGTGGTAGCCCTAGTAGAAAACTGGCTGCACAACAGGACACAGAAGGTAATAGTGAATGGAACACATTCTGAAGAAAGGGGTTACTAGTGAGTACCTCAGGGCTCAGTACTAGGTCCAGTCCTCTTTAACGTCTTTATAGGTGACATTGCAGAGGGTCTGAAGGAAAGGTATGCCTCTTTGTGGATGACACAAGATCTGTAACAGAGTTGATACACAAGGGGGGTAGAAAGGATGAGAAGGGACTTGGCAAGGTTGAGGAATGGTCAGACATATGGCAACTAGATTCAATGCAAAGAGTGCAAGTAATGCACCTGAAATAAAATCCAGGAAGAGTACACAATAGCAGGGAAATTTAACAACAACAATAATGGAAAGGATCTGGGTGTAGTCATATCAGATGACCTAAAGGTGGGTATGCAATGTGAGAAGTCAGTAGTGAAAGCCAGGGGATACTGGGATGCATAGGGAGGGCATCACAAGTAGAAAAGGAAGTGGTTATCCCTCTATACAGACAGTTGGTGAGACCCCATCTGGAGTACTGCGTGCAGTTTGGAGACCTCATCTACGCAAGGACATAGACAGGATGGAAGCAGTCCAGAGGAGGGCACCAAAATGGTGCAGGGTTACATCAGAAACCATATGAAGAGAGGCTGAGAGAGCTTAATATGTATACCCTTGATAAAAGGAGGGACAGGGGGGACATGATAGAAACTTTTAAGTACCGCAAGGGAATCAACAAAGTCCAGGAGGGTAGCATCTTTCAGAAAAAGAGATGTGTAAGAACAAGGGGGCACAATTTAAAGTTAGAGGAGGGACAGCTCAGTGGTAATGTGAGGAAATTCTTTTTCATGGAGAGAGTGGTGGACGCATGGAACTGCCTTCCTGGAGAGGTTGTGGGGTCTAAAACAGTGGAGGAATTCAAACATGCATGGGACAGACATAAGGCAATTATAGTGGGGGGTTGCAGGAAAAAGGCTGTTGGTTAACTAGAATCTGCAGCTTATCCAGTAGGTAGGGAAATGGGCAGACTGGGTGGGCCAAGTGGTCCTTATCTGCCGTCAAAGTCTATGTTTCTATGTAACATCCCTACCTAATTGAGGAGGATGGCTATAAAATACCTTCTGGCTGTCATTTTTTCTTTGCAAGTATGACAGCGGTGCTTTAATGGGGAAAATAAACATTTACATGAGCTCAACATAACTTTCTACACCATCTTTCCCATTTAGCTGATGGCACAACAGGCTGTGCATAGATACGTTTTGGAGTAGACCCTCTGAGCAGAATAAATATGATTGAAAAAGTGTGCTGAGACTGTAAGCAGATGACTCGGAAAGCTGCTTATTGCGCAAATAGTAATCAGGAATGTAATTTTAAAAATTTAATTAAGTGGTCTGAGGGAATGTGATTACTACTGGTACACGAATGTGGTCTTTTGTGACGCATTTGTGTTATAATTATTTGTGGATGCTTGGAACTTGCAGGGGCATTGTCCATGCTGTCTTTCATAGGCAGCAGAAGTTTCATCAGTATCTTTGGAAATGGAAATGTTTGACAGAACAAATCAATTTTTTTGATACTAAATCTGTAACTGTTTGAGCAGCTACAGAAACCATACATAGACTTTCCTAAAATATTAACAGTATTTAGTACAAGGGTTTATTCTTCTAATAACAATTCTCTGCAACAAGCATTTCATAGCACATCAGAAAGACAATGTGTGCTATAGAAGGCTGCTGGTGGCATTTGCAAGTGGGAAAGACACTGTTACAGTAGAGATCACTTCAAGCATTTTTTTTGTTTTGGAAAATGACTTACAAAGAGCAAGTCTTCTCTACTAAATAAATACAGCAGCCTCTGATAGCACAGTACAATATAGTTGTAATACAGCTTCATCATGGTGGGCGGCACTGTATGAAGGTGTTCTTTTTTTTTGTATGACCAAATTCTTTTTTCGTATGGCCATATGAAAAAATGGAAGCAAGTCACGAAAAGGATTTTAAAATGAAAAACACATTTGGAGGTCATTGTTTCAACAGTTAAGTGCAGAATCCACCTAACAGGGTCCCGATGACCAAGATACATGTGTTGTATCTGTCCAAGATGTCAATTTTGTGGGTTTTGAAAATAATGCAAACAAGATGGCAGCCATATGAAAAAAAAATTTTTCCTCATGAAAAAGGATGACTCCCATATGAAAAAGAATCTTTTTTTGTATGGACCACATTTTTTTTGGTTCCAAGTAGCTATCTAAAAGACGGTACTGAGCATGCTCAGAACCGAAATTAAAAAAATGTCACAACTTTAAGAACCAGTGAAATGCACATCTGTGGGCCAAGCCATTTCTACCCTAAAAATTTCAGACCAAAATTCCAAATCATCTGGGTGCAAGGTGATGAAAAAAAAAAACAGCAAAAAACAGCAATTTTTTACGTTTTTTCACTGCCTGCATCTCGGAATCCACACATCTGACTGGAGCGAAACTTGGCATGACAAGACAGCTACTCCCCAAGACTGCACATGCAGATTTTTCTGTGAATCCATTGAATGGTTGCAAAGACATTAAAGTGCAAAATTTGAGGTTTAACATAGCAATCTCTGCTCAACCCTAACTATAGTGGCACTACCACACCACTGTAATATAGCAATACTATATTATATTATAACACAGCACCTATATACATTATAATAAAAAATTTGCCCAGTATACAGGATAACATAGCTGATCCTAAACTATCCATTTACCATTGGGCCATGGTAGATTGTAAAGGGGGGCTGACAGTAAGATTTTCTGATGCCAGATTATATTAATTTTTGGTAAAAGTTGCTATATTGTAGGCATAGGCTTGATAGTGGGTATCATTACCTATGGGAATGGTGGCACTTATTTTTGTATAAAAGTAACATAAGGAAACTTTAACCACACAAAGCATAGTAGATTTCAACTAAATCACAGTGGTCGTCTGAGGAGAGAGAGGTCATGAGTAGGGTGCCACAGAGTTCAGTCCTTAGGCCATTCCTTTCAATATGTTCATCAGTGGCACAGGAGAAGGAATGCGGATCCATGACACCGGTTTGACAAAAATTATGTCGACTAACATCACAGCAACAGATTTATGGTGACCGTAAGTTGCAGACAACATAAATCCCTCAAGTAAACTGTCTTTTTTTTCAGGGGGCTTTGCTCCCCCCGAACTCCCATGCACCCCCCTGTCCTTTAAGATTATCAACTCTAGGTCAGAACTGATTCAGGGTGGGTGCAATACCCAGTCAAAGAGTGCCGGGGGTACATTACAGCAGCAACAGCAAATTGCTGCTGTAATGTCATTTGATGTGCAATTGTCACCGTTCAGACGGCATACCAAGGAATACAACGCAAGGTATGTCTCTTAGTAGATGACACTGTGCTGTGCGGCAGGGTAGACAGCAAGGAAGGAGTTGCAGAGGGACATGTAAAGGTTAAAGAGGTAGTCCAAAGTTTTGCAGTTGAATTTCAACATCAAAAATTGAAAGGTGATGCACATAGTGAGCAAGAACCCCAGGAAAGAATACTACATGGGAAGGGATAAGCTGATCACTACCACTGAAGAACGAGACCTAGGAGTCCTCATAAGTGACTCTCTACAACAGTGTAGGCAGTGTAATAAGGCCTACAGCAAAGCAGCCTGTATGTTGATGTGTATCAGGAAGAGGTTTGACAGCAGGAGGTGATACTTCTATTCTGTAGATCACTGGTGAAGCTGCATCTGGAATACTGTGCACAGTTTTGAAGCCCCCACCTATGAAATGATAAAGGCTAGAGATGGTACAGTGTAGAGCAAGCAAAATGATTCAGGGCCAGCGGGCATGTCCCATGAGGATTGGCTTGAGGCCCTAAATCTACTTGCTGGAGACCAGAAAGGAGAAGGGACATATGATAAAGATCTTCAAGTTCCAGAAAGGAATGAACAAGGTAGATTTTATGGAAATATTCAGCAGGACTAGTAAATCAAGAAGATGAGGACGTGAGTGGAATCTGGCAGGAGAGAGATTCATGAGGGATGTGAGAAAGTTGTATTCTTTAGAGAAAGTGATTGAGCCGTGAAACACCCTACCAGCAGAGGTGGTTGGTGCAAAAACCATTAATGTTTTCAAACATGGCAGGGAAGATTAATAGTTACATGGGGGTAACAGTAAGGCAGGGAGTGGGGGGGGAGGTGAGGGCAGTAACCCCAACTAGACTTTATGTGCCAGGGTAGGATAGGGTAAACGGGGCAGACTGAATGGATCAGTGGTCTTTTTTTGGCTGATATTTTCTGTTTCTGACCCTGTCAGTCTCACTGCTCACCTCAAATGCTGATAATCTCATTTGATTGCAACAGTGCAAAACAATCCTGAGAGAGATTACCAGAATTCAGGCTGGTTGGTGAGGCTGACAGGATAAAGGCAGGCACACTGTGTTAGATGGTTTGATTAATTTTATATTACTGGGGTGGCGCAGGGGACTTGTAAGAACTAAGTGAGGATAGTGGTGGGGCTGTGATTATTGGGGAGAGCTCACAGTTCATGGTCAGGGGCTGCCCCCAGGAGTGCAAGCATTGAACCCTCCTCATACTAGCGATGTATGTCACGCATGGTATTCTGGCAAGATTCATGCACATTTCTATGTCCATGGAAGCACTGCTTAAACTATCTCCTTTTCACCAGAGCAATATCAATGTTCGTCTTCCTTTTTCCCTTTAGTAAAGGACTGCTCAGTTATTAAATATATATATATATTTTTTTTTAGATCTTAAGAGGTGATAATGAAAATATTAAAATTATCTCATTAAATTAACCAGTACCATATGAGCAAAAAGTATTTTTACTGTAAACATATGGTTGGCTTTATATTAGGGATGTTTTAAATTTAAAATCATAAAGAACCTGATGTCTTCCTACTGCTTATACAATTACCATCTGGGTTTATCCTTGTGAATAAAAGGTGTTAATAATAAACACAGTATGTGTTCTGAAAGGGTAGACTCACTCATCCTAGCCTAGACATGTAGGCAGGGTTGACAGGCAGCTCATTGTTCATTGTAAAGCCCACTGCTTCTGAAATTTCAACCAGATGTTTTCTTGGGGTTGAATAGTTTCACATTTACTAATCCTGAGACACAGTTATTTGAATTAGATAAAAAAGTTCTTAGCCTTCACAACAAAATGCTTTTCTGCCTCTTTTATTTAAAATGCTTTATTTTTAATATGCATCATACTTGTATCATTTTAAGTTTTTAGAAATTAAAAAAGACTGGTTATGTACAAGGCATGCATATTAAGAGGCAGTATGGCGCAGTGGGTTAAGGCTCTGAGCTGCAAATCTGGAGACCTGGGTTTGAATCCCACAGCCCCCTAGGTGCATACTGTGTGACCCTGAGCAAGTCACTTAACTTCCTTGTGCTCCCAGGTTGCACCTGCAAACAAGCTTTCAGCTTAGTGTGTCTCACCTGGTAAAATAATTGGTAAAAAAAAAAACAAACAAAATATTGATAATACTTAGAGCAAGCTGCTGGGGCTTCAGTAGTACTTTGCACAAATGTCTCTGACTTTATGAAGAAAGCATTAACAGTATTACACAGAGAAGTGAACAAATCCAGTAACATAATTTGTTTATTGCACATGCACTAACTACCGATCATGACAGTGGTTTCAACTAAAGATGGATGGACATTGGCTGGCCCATCAATGCAGTGGTAGCGCTGCCACTTGTGGTGGCAACGACTTGAGTTTGGGAACAAGCTCAAGTTGTCAGAGGGTGGGGAGGAGGATCAGTCCTCCAGAGGACTGCTGTCCTCCTCTGGGGAGGGAATGGCATGGCAGCTGGAGAAAGACTGCTCCCAGCAATGGCTGTGGGACAGTTCACTGGGGCAGCGGAGCAGTGGCACACGTCTGATGCACCATGTACAGGAGTGTGTGCAGCGCTGCCTTGATACCATTGCACATGCTTTCCTCCAAGCCCTAGGGGAATGTGGACTGGGAGAAGAGGAAAAAACATCCTGGGTGATTGGGTGATCACTGTCCCTCACAGACACTGCAACCGGCATCTCAGGCATGGAAAGCTGGTTCCATGCCCAACTGGTTAAGTGCATTCTCTGCCACTCTTCTGCGGGGGGGGGGGGGAATTCATGAAAGCTCAGACTGGTAAGCCATGAAGGAAGCTGGAATGAAGGGTCTGGGGTGGCAGGCATGAAGAAGGCCACATGGGAGGCAGACCAACGATAAAAAATAGGTGGACACTGGATTTTCTGCATAAATGTTATCTGCTAGATAATGCCCTTATTCTGTGGTTCAGTGAAACTTCAGGCTTCTTATGTGGGAATGCCTAGGCTGTATAAGAGGAACCGTCAGTAGGACTTGTAAATGATTGGTGGGATTGGAGTGATTATTGGGACGATGGATGATTGGTAGATAGGATGCTGGTCACCAAGGAGTTGTGTGAACTCCTCAGTGCCCTTGGGAGGAGCACTGGTTGTTTGCCAGGGATGGCATCAGTACAATAGGACAAAAATCTGATGGTGAATTAGCAAGAATTTAAATT
The DNA here is from genome assembly GCA_016271365.2 of Neoceratodus forsteri. Taxonomy (NCBI): domain Eukaryota; kingdom Metazoa; phylum Chordata; order Ceratodontiformes; family Ceratodontidae; genus Neoceratodus; species Neoceratodus forsteri. The sequence continues at coordinate 586,646,173 of CM028133.1, read as the reverse complement.
AGATGGGAGGGGGCTGTACTAGCGTACATGACACTGACACACGCATGGGGAGCAATAAATGCAGTGCATAGTAAACAAGGGGGTCAAGGCAGGGGTAAAATAAACCCTGGTCAGAGCCAACATGGCAGCATAAAGCCATTCACACCACTCATGGAGAGCATGGAGACCATGTGGGGAAAGTTGGAAACATAGAAAACTGATGCTAGATAAAAACCACTAGCCCCATCTAGTCTTTCCTTTTTCCTTACCTGTAACAGCGACTGGTGACCCTATTTGGGCACCAGCTTAGCCTCTCCTTCCCACTTCTAGGGTTCCTTTATGTCTATTCCAAGCATGCTCAAATCCCTCTACTGTACTTGCTCCCACCACCTCTTGGGGCAAGCCAGTCCATGTATCCAACACCCTGTCAGTGAAGAAGAATAACTTCCACATATTTCCTTTATCCTTCCCCCCTCCAGTCTTATATTGTGCCCCCTTTGTTATTGTACTCATTCTATACTGAAATATGTCACCCACTTGCACTGTATTTATGTCTTACTCTTTAAGATACTTGAAGGTCTCTATCATATCTTCACTTTGTTTTCGCTCCTCCAGCGAATACATATTGAGGTCCCTCAATGTTTCCTCATATGTCTTGTGGTGCAAGCCCTGTACCATCTTAGTTGCCCTTCTCTGAACCACATCCACCCTGTCTACACCTTTACAAAGATGTGGCTGCAGAACTGAACAAGGTATTCCAGATGAGATCTCACCAGCATTCTGTACAGTGGTATCACCACCTCCCTTCTTCTGCTCGTGCTACCTCTTAGTGCACCCCAGCATGCCACTGATTCTCCCTATATCCGTTGTGTATTGTTTGGCCACTGTTAGGTCATCCAAGATGATAATCCCCAAGTATCTTTCTTCCCTAGTGACTGCCAGCAATCTCGCCCCCATCTTGTAGCTCTCTGCAGGGTTTCTGCATTCCAGGTGCATGACTTTGCACTTCTTCACATTGAATCTCAGTTGCCACACTTTGGACCATTTTTCCAGCTTTTCTAAGTACCTCCTCATTTTCTCCACCCCATCTGGAGTATCTACCCTATTGCAAATCTTGGTGTCATATGCTAAGAGCCCTTTTCCTTCCAGCCCTTCTGCAATGTCACTAATGAAGACACTGAAAAGGACTGGCCCCAGGACTGCTCACTGAGATATTCCACTGGTCACCTCCCTTTTCTTGGACTGGATATCATTAACCACCACCCTCTGCTTCCTATCCCGCAGCCAGTTCCTAACCCAGTTCCTGTGATGACGTTCTCCTTGAAGATGGAGCTCATGGCAGAGAAGTGTGCCATGTCCAAGATGTCCACTGGAGTTTGTGTATCCACACTGACTCGAGAGTTCCATGGCAATCAGAATCACGAGGTGGCATAATACACTGTTTGTGAATAAAATTGTTCACCCTGTATTTTTATAGTGTATAGTATTTTTTTATTCAAAGACCAAAGGTCCAAAGACCTTTTTCAGACATGGCCTGGACCAGAGACTGGCACAATCAATGGTAAAGTACAGTGAACAGCAGCAGTGAATCATACATTAGCAAGTACAGAATCCAGTACCGTCAGGCAACATACAGAGGTGGACAAATAATAACACAAGCACACACTACAAGATACAACAAACAAAGTGGGCACTATACAAGATAAATACATAAATGCAGGCAAGGTATCAATGTTCTGTAGCAATAGGTCAAGTTACAGTTATGTGATAATGTGCACACAGCAGTTCTTTGGCTTTCAGAATGAAACAGTCATATGCAGTCTCTAGAGGTTCCATAATGCGTTTGTACCACAAAAGGGTACAATCACATTTAATGGCCTTTGAAGTGTGGTACAACAACATTTTGAAAGGAATGGAATTCTATGCAGAGCAATTCTCTGTTATACACTGTATATCAGTTCTTGGTAGATAAGGATGTCTTTCCCCACCTAGACAGCCTATTTCCCCTACCTATTATGATGCAACAGACCCTACTTATTTGCCAGCTTTATCATAATTTCCACTGCATCAATGTTCCATTATGCACATCTTATGAATTCATGAATGCCAGTGTCATTTCTGACCCTACCACCTCTGCTTTGAGGATGTTTAGTGTGTTTACCGACCTATTAGAGAAGAAGGACTTTCACAAATTTTGCCCAGGTCTGCCCTCCCCCAGCTTCATATCATGACCCCTTGTTCTTGGACAGCTTTTAATCTGAGTATGCTTCCCTCTTGAACCATATTTATACCTGTGAGGTATTTGAAAGTCCCTACTTTTTCATATCATACCATATCGTATCTATTATATAATGAGACACTTTAGTCTCTGGTCATAATTATTTTATAATAACTGGTCAGCAATTCTTTACATAGGCTGACCAAGTTATAATTAGCCACTATAACCCATGGGTTATAATGGTGAGTACATGCTGAGCCACTCAGAAAACAGCCAGTCCCTGATTGGCTGTTGCTCTACTACTGTGCGGGAAAAACAGTTTCAGAAACATGGTGGCTCCTCATCCCACGTATTGAGCAGCTGCCAGACCGAGAGTCATCATCATTTTTTTTTAACCAGCTCAACATCTACAAACAAAAAAAATCTATCTAGTTGATCCTGTCATTTGGAACTCACAGTGGACACCCACTACCAGTGGGAACTGGGAATGGCTCAGAGGCTGAAGTACCTGACATATGTCCGACTGCGATTGCAATCCAAATGCCCAGCTCTGCGAGTCTGTAAGTGAAGGAATAAATGCCAGATTAAATAGAAAAGCTTTGCAAGGAGAAAACAAACAAACAAAGGAGTCAAAGATAGACTGTGTGTATGTGAGTGTGTGTGTGTGCGTGTGTGACTGACACGTGAGTGAGACACAGCAATACCAAATGCACTTGGACAAAAAAAAAATTGCTGATCAGTAATTAGAAACGATAAAAGATGGGTAAGTTTCGTACTCGAAGGCAATGGTCGCTCTCAGTGTGGGATGCTTTAATAACCCCTTCAGGCTTCACTCTCAGGATTTATGTAGCATCCCACACCTTCGACGACCATTAAATTCTCATATTGCACACTTCCCCATCCATTATTCTGTATGTTATAGTCACTGCACCATTTTTTAATCATCAAAGATTTTATAATGATTTTTCAACAATAGAATATAAGTGAAGCAGAGATGACTTGGCAACAAATGCAGTAGGTAACAGTTGTATACTTAACTTTTGCTTATAGGATATACTGTTTGCAAATATAGGCATGCACTGAAGGAATTTAACACTAAACAGAACTCTACATTGGGATGATTAGTCCCTTTCTGTATTAACCATAATAAGTAAGAACATCAACCATTGCATGGTGAACCATACCCTCTAGCCCTGAGTCGATAAAGGAGTATGCAGCCTGGGTATACATCAGCCTGGAAGTGGTGTGGGCTCATCTTGTTGAACCTTTACAGAAAGGAACTGAGCAAAATCCTGAATATTACCAGCCATTGCTGACCTGTCTGGTGTGTGTGTGTGTGTGTGTGTGTGGGGGGCCTGATCCTGTATTATTAAGAGTGCGCCTTTCTAAGACCTTTCATCCAATAAGGATGGAAGTGAACCAGTTCGGGTGGAAGCTTAATACGGAATAAGACTGTTGTCTGGGTCAGAAGGGTAGGTTGCCAGGTGGTGGGGTGGGGGAAGAGCATAGGTGTGATCTCAGATAAAGGCACCATTTCTTGTTGTAAACCTATGTGTGGTTGGTGGTGGTGTATGTCAGCCACTATAGTATGCCATGTAAGAAGAGGGGGAGGTAGATTATGGCACCGCTTCATCAGGATAGCCCTTTTGGCTTCAAGTAGCACCACAACGAGCCATTCTTTGGATTAGTTGGAACAGTTTGACACCTTTGAGGTATTATCCAAGAAGCTAAGGGTTGGAGCAGCAGAGCCTTTTGTTTGCAGGATCTTGGAGCAGTCCAAAATTGCTCTTGTCCAGAAGGGCACCAGTTTGGGACACTGCCATAGTATGTGCAGCAGATTGACCTGTGGGGTCTGCCACCTCCAGCATGTGGAATGGGGGATGAGTCCCATCTTTTGGAGTGTGTCCAAGGTACGGTACCATCCCAGCAGTACCTTAAGGTGTATAAGCTGGCTCCTAGAGTCCCTGTAGACCAGACAGGCATCCTTGAGGTATTGCCACCCTTCGGCATCTGTTATCTTTATTTTGGTCATGCTCCCATTGCACCTTACATTTAATTGTGCTATTGGATAGAGAGTCCCTAAGCGTACCATACATCTTGCCTGCAGTACCTCTTACTTTGCCTTGTTTATGCATGGTGGTCAGTTATTTCCACCCATCTTCCATTGGTGCTGTGGCTCTGAGGGTCTTGGATGCATTCCTGATCTGGAGAAATCTCCAGAAGTCTGTTTTGGGTAGCAGATACTGTGCCTGCCTTTGCAGGAAGGACATCATGGCTTCAGAATCCCAAGCATAAAGATCTGCTATTGTACAGATGCCTGCCTGCTGCTAAAGTGCCAGTTGATGGTTTATCACCCCCACTGGCACATCTGGGTGCGCCATAAGGGGCTGTACTGTGTAAGTGGTACCCATAAGGGGGCTGGACATTGAGTGAGATGTTTGCACCTGTGCCAGGCTTCTTTTGTCACTCAGATAACAGGAGGAAGATGGCCCTTTGGGTGTCCCCCTTTGCTCAGTAGGTTCCCCAGCCATTTGGGTTCTTTTTTTTTTTTTATGTAATTCTATTTATGTGCCAGTTCTCCGAGGCATCCTTCGGAGGTGCCCACACAATCCTACCCCTTCTTCTCCCCGTCGTGGCCATCCACACTGGCTCACCCCCCCAGAGGAACTTCCCAGCACTCCGGATCACCCCCCGAAACAGGGCCCGAACTCACTCGGCGGCTCTGTCTGATATTAGAGGGTCCATCCCTCTGGGAGGTCGGCCATGGATCCCCGGTGTGGCTTTGCCCAGCATTGGGAATGAGAGGGACATGACTGGGGCCCTCATCATCTCCTCATTGAGCTAGGGATTTTTTGTGCTTTTTGTTGATCCCCCCCCCCACAGAGCCTGACCAGCAAGACAACAGAGTGCCATGGCTCCGCCCCCAGGCATATGCCACGCCGCTGCAATCGGCGATCCTCCAGCCGCCGCCAGAGGTCACTCCTAGAGCGAGCGCGCCCCAAGCCCTCCCCTGAGAAGAGAGAGCAGTCCATCCAGAAGCTCAATCTCTTCCCTCCCCTGCTGACCCCCAGCATCCCTGGCTCATTCCCAAACCCGGGTCACCAGCGTGGCGTGAGGTGTGGCATCCAGCGCCTCAACCCTCAGCGCCACCGAGCCAGCTACACCATTTTGGTTCTGATAGGTCTATTTCCAGATTCACCCATACAGGGGTAGTTGGAGTTTTAGGGAGAAACCATCTGATTGCTTGTGTAGCCCTATATGCTAGTAAATATCTCTGCAGCCAGGGGAGCCCTATTCCCCCCAGACTAGTAAGCTAGTTTTTCCAAATCTTGGGGTTTGTCTTACCAAATGAACCCTGCTGTTACCTTGTTGATTTTCAGAAGTGTGTTTAGTTGTGTAGGGATTGGTAGGTTGCACATGAGGTATATCTTTTTTTTTTTTGTTAGTTGTTTAACCAGGACTAGCACATTAAGCTGAAAGCTTTTTTACAGGTGTGACCTGGGAGCATAGGGAAGTTAAGTGACTTGCTCAGGGTCACACAGTCTGCAAGTGGAAGCTGTGGGATTCAAACCCAGGTCCGGTCTGCTGGATGTCACCAGATTTGCAGCTCAGAGCCTTAAACTACTGCGATAAACTGCCTTTCTTAGGGAGCATGAACATGTGCACAGCATCTATCCTGCCTTTCAGGGATAGGTGTTGCTTAGTCCATCTTAGTGTTTCTGCTCTGATGGAGGCTGTGATCGGTATAGAGTCTGCCTCAACCAAGTTTCCCCATAGTGTGGTGATGTTTATCCCCAAGTATGTAAAATCTTGGGATTCCCATACCACTGGAGTGCCCTGTAGGCATTCCCTCTTACAGGGCAAGTTTAGTGGTGACAGCATGCCACTACATCATTTTAATTGCCCTCCGCTAGACTGCCTGTAACCTGTGCATGTCCATTCAGAGATATGTTCTCCAGAACTGGACACACTACACTAGTTGAAGATTCATCAATTACTTAATTTTACAGTGGTATAAACACCTCATACATCTTGCTGGTGACACCTGTGCATAGCAGCATCCCACTGGTGCGCCCATCTGCTTTGTCACACTGCTTAGCTTCTTTTAGGTAATCAGAAATGATAGTCCCCAGTTTTCTTTCCTCTTTTGTGCTCACCACTGCAGTACCCCCCTTCATGTACTCCCCCCCCCCTTGTTTTCTATGCACCAAGTACTTGATATTCACAATGAATGTATGGTGTATTATAGAGTGTTGTTCTGTGTAGAATTCCATGCCTTTTAACATGCTGTTGTACCACAGTTCAAAGGTCATGAAATGTGATTGCACCCTTTTGTGTCACAACATCATTCTGAAAGCTAAAGAGACTGCACACCTCAATTTCATTCTGAAAGCCACATAACTGTCACATGCACATTTAACTCAGTACTATATACATTAAATAAAATACAGGATGTGCAACTTTATTCACAACCAGTATGTTCTGGGAAACTCAGGGTCTGATTCCCACTGACATCTCAAGCTTCACTTTCAAGGTTAGAGGGAATCAGAACCCATCTATGGCAGAACACACTGGTTATGCATAGTTGCTCATCCATTATTCTCTATTTAATGACACACACTGGACCAGTCCTCAAGCTTAAGTAGTTCTGTCTTCACTGTTCCATTCAGTTTTCCACTCCTCCACCTCGGTAGTGTCTACCCTGTGGTAGGTCTTTGCCTCAATCATAAAACTTCGGCAGCGAGCTACTGATCTGGTAAGGGATCAAATCGGCTGAGTCAGGCAGCTACTAGGAACCTGCTCTTTAAATCAGTATGTACAGGAATACCAATTATATATTTTTGTGAGGCACTGTATTAGAGCATAAAATAACCTAAATGTTCAAAGCCGGGAATTCTACTCTAGGTTACTGTGCCAAGTGTATATGACAAAAGTGGTCCATTGTCAGGGATCCTATATTCAAGTGCATTCTCCATCACATTTGCAATACTCTGCACCACTGCCTCCCTGCATAATGCTTGCAACATCAGGTAACAAGTGAGCAGTGTTGGGTAAGTTTTTTTTTTTTTGAAATTTAAGTTTATTAGTTTCAAACAATACAACCCAAACAAAGAAGTAACAACGAACAAAACAGAAACATAACAAAACCCAAACCCCCTTCCCCATTAAACAAATGTACAGGATGTCCGGAAATGTTTAAAAGGTGAAGAAAGCATGAAATACATATCCTGCAACCAAACCTCCAGAAAAAATATATGATCCCCACCACTCATCCCCCACCCCCTCCCACCTAAAGTGCACCAGCAACAGACCACAAAACACAAAAGGCCCTGAATTCTGGATACCACAATCTATTTACATAATACCTTTGTAACCTAGAGCAGTTTAACTTACTAACCAAGGAAAGGGAGCAGGTCTAGGAACCACAATAACATAAAAAAACTAGAAACACTATATGTACTATGTGTACTATATGAGGGCCGAGGGATCAGGTCAGCAGACCCAGGCATTAGGACAAACAAAAGGACTGCAGTTTACCCCATCTTTTGTGAAATAGATCCATACGATCCTTATAACTTGCAATCAAATTTTCGGATTGGAGATACAACATTAACTCCTTTAACCAGTCAGCATATGATAAAACCAACTGGTCCTTCCAATGTCTTAAAACCAGTTTCTTGACAGCCATAGATATTAAGGCCATGTGATATCTGCGCTCCACACTATCTATATGAGAGAGGTCACCCAGCACACAGATATCGGGATGGAAAAACCTAGTCAGACCCAGAAGGGAGTCCAGATTGTCTTGGATCGAAGACCACAGTGGAGCAACTTTAGAACATTCCCAGAAAATGTGAATTAGGTCGCCCTCGGCCTGTGAACACCTGAAACAATCTGAGACGGAAACCAGTTTACACTGAAAAAGTTTAACGGGAGTATAATAAAGGTTGTTAACAATATTGTATTGTACTAAACGAAACCTATCTTGGGTATGGTATTTGTGTAAATTAGGCCAAAAATTTCTCCAGAGCAGAACCTCATCAGGAAGAAGACGTGTCCAGACCAAGGGACCCCCAACTTCCTCCTGTGAGTTAAAATCCAAGAGGTAGGAATAAATCAGCGCTATGGAATGAGGCTGAGAAGCCAGGTTTATAATGTTAGATAGAAAGGGGTATACAACCGAGCTTCTGACCTCAGTACCAAATTTACTACCCACCAAGTGCCGGAGCTGAAACACCTTAAAAATACTTTTGGTTGGTATATCAAACCTGGTAAGAATATCATCTGAAGTAAGAAGCGAATCATAACCAAACAAGTGTTCCACCCTAGAATCTTTGAGTTGTGGAAGCCAGCTTGATCCTATCTAAGATTTCCCTAATCGAATATTGGGGTTGAGAACTATCGGCTGCCCTAGATCCGTGAGATTAGAGATCCGAAAAGACTTAAGACATTGTGCCCATGTTCTGAGAGAAACCGCCACTGTCTCATCAGAGACCAGCTGTGAGAGGATTTTTGGGGTCTGATAGAATAAGGCGGACATATCAACTCTAAGTTCGGAGAGAAAGGCCTTCTCCAATTGGAGCCAGATTGGGCAGGAGTCTCTCGGTATTCGTGAAAACCATTTTCTAACTTAGAGAAGTGGGGCCAATAATCAGAAGGAAGTTAGGAAGTCTCAGGCCCCTTTCTCCTTAGGAATCGACAAGGTGGCATGGAACATCGCACCCCTTTCCCCGCCAGATAAAAGTGGAAAACAGTCGGTGCAGCTGTTGAAAGAAGAAAGAGGGACCCAGAGATTAGTAAGGTTCAACGGATAGAAAATCCGGGAAGAACATTCATTTGATAATATTTATTCTGCCCCACAGTGAGATAGGGAGGCTGACCAACGTTGTAGGTCTAGGCTAATCGAGTCTCTAACTCTAATCAGATTTAATTTTTTGAGAAGTGAGGGGTCAGTGGAAAAGTGAATTCCTAGATATTTAATTGATTTGGGAGTCCACCTCATTCCGAAAGGAAGGAAATCTTGTTTAAACGTATAATTATTTAAGGGGAAAATTTCACATTTGGAGATGTTTAATTTGTAACCCGGAAAAGAACCAAATTGCCTAATAATATCTAGTGCTGCCTTTAAGGAAAATACTGGTTCCATTAAATGGAGCAGGACATCATCTGCATAGGCAGACAAAACTAATTCCCGCTTGTAGAGCATGATACCTTTCACATAGGGAAAGGACTTAAGTTTAATCAGCAGGGTTCCAAATATAGATTAAACAGCAGGGAGAGAGGGGCAACCCTGCCTGGTACCAGCAAAAGATGGAAAGAGGAGACAGGACCCCATTACAGTAAATTTTAGTGGAGGGGCACCTATAAAATACCTGTATCGCATTCAAGAAGGCGGTCGGAAAGCCCATTTCCTCCATTACTATCCATAGGAAGGACCAGTCAACCCGGTCGAATGCTTTCTCAGCATCAAGAGATATCAAAGCAGCAGAACTTGAGATAGACCGGGCATGCTGAGAGATGTGTGACAAGGTCCTCAAATGGTCAGCCGCCGACCTCCCGGGAACAAAACCAGTCTGCTCGAGGCTCAGAAGCTCCAGCCAGATTTTCTTGATCCTTTCAGCGAGTTTTTTGGCTAGTATTTTAATATCATAATTTTGCAGGGAAATAGGGCAGTAACTAGCTGATCAGAGGGTTCCTTATCTACCTTAGGGATTAAAACTATGATAGCCTCAAATAAGACGGGATCAAGCTCAGATGAGACCGAGAGATAGTTATATAGCTTGAGAAGAATAGGTGTTAAATCCTTAACAAAGACTTTATAGAAGTTTGCCGGAAATCCATCCGGACCCGGCGCCTTGTCTGGGGCCAGGGAAGCAATAGTACACCTTATTTCTTCAGCTGAGATTGGGGCTAGCAGACTCGCTTGTTCGGATTCTGATATGCACGGGACACCTATTTCTCTTATATATTCTTTGACATTCGCTTTGGGGTGGCGTGCCGGGGAGTGGCTATAGAGACCGGAGAAATATTCCTTAAAGACACGCGCAATGTTTCTGGGTGAAGAGACACTATTACCAGACGGGGAGATCAGGGAAGGGATGATCCTCGAACTCTCAAGAGCACGTAGACGCAAAGCTAATAACTTAACAGATTTTCACCGAGATCCAGATATTTAGCCTGGGTTTTCAGCAAGCAGTATTCTGTCTTATCTTTCAGGAGATCTGAATATTCATTCTTAGCTGAAAGAATCTCCCTAAGGTCCAATGCCGAGGAAGTTGACGAATATCTAGTTTCCAAATCCCTAATCTTACCTACCAACTCCAACGACCTAATTAAACGTGCCTTCTTTCTAGAGGAAGCCATTTTGATAAAGTCACCCCTAAGATAACATTTTAGAGCTCCCCATATCATATCAACCCGAGGGGTAGAGTTTGCATTGTCAGCCAGAAAAAGAGATATCCGGGAGCTGATTTCCGAGACACAGTGATGGTCTTTTAATAATTGAGTATTTAATTGCCACATGGAATCGCGAGAGTAGGCAGGGTTTAAAAACATTTGTACCCAGACTACGGCATGATCCGACACAATGATCGGTTCAATGCCCGATAGAGAGACATGCGGGAGGAGAGAGAGACTGACTAATATCATATCTAATCTTGATTTGGTACCATGATTGGGATTGAAGGAAAAACACGACAGGAAGGGTTGGCAAGGCGCCAAGGGTCACCCAGACCCAACAACGAAATCATTTCACGGAAAGCATTTTGAGCCGGGGAAGGCGTGCGCCTATCTTGAGGTTCCCTATCTAAGGCCGACGAAAAAGGTACATTCCAGTCCCCCCCCAGTATAATTTGAACAGGCAATAAGCTAGCCAACTTATTCGCCAGCGTCATAAAGAACTCAGGGTTCCCCCACACCTGTCCATATACTGAGCCAAGAACTACGCTTTCTCCGTTTAAATTACCTTTCACTAGAACATATCTCCCTTCTGGGTCTGAGAGAACTAGGTCCTTGGTAAAGAGTACATGCCTTTTAAGAAGAACCGCCACTTCTTACTGAAACAAGAGTTCCCAGCTAGATAAAATTGAGCAAAACCAGATCGAGAGAGCAACCTAGCTTCATCACGACATAGGTGTGTTTCCTGCAAAAAAAGGATATCAATGTGGAGCAATGAGCAGTGATTAAAAGCCTGCAGACGCTTGACCCGATCCCTGAGCCCTCTAACATTCCACGATGCTAATTTAGCTGTACTTCTAGCCATTTTAAAAATATACCAAGCCAGTTAGATATCCAGACAGAGTGATTATCAGACATAGTAGTAAGGTGCACCTCCCATATACAGGTCTGAAACCCCACAGTAACCCTCCCCCAAAAATCCAAAACCCACCAGCAGTCATATCAGCCAGAAAAAGGCCCTTTAAACAAATTAACCTAAATACAAAGAAATTAGGTGAAGAATCAATCCGTGACTCCTCACCCCGCATATCCCTTCCCGAGCATGAGTCCAGTATGGTGGGACATCCGATATGCTAGGAAAACCCTTCCCTCTAAAAGAGGACAGACAGACTAAAACTGTGGCGTACCATACATTAACCCACCCCCACAAACAACCCCAACTATAAACCCCAAAAACTATTTACAGTTGGAGGTCCGAAAAATATAGTCCCACATATATTCCGTTAACCCGCATCACAGACCTCCCAAACCCCATGCGAACCTCCCACCCCCAAAAGCCGGAAGGAAGTACCTATATACTAATAGATAGAGGTATACTTAAAGGAGAGCAAGACCCAAACGCTAGCAAACCCAGTCCTTCCTAAATCCAGCCCCGGGGGAGGTTAGCAACCCCCTAACACACGGCTTGCAATCCCACATCCAGCGAAGCAGCCTCCTCAAGACCTCCCCCATAGCCGCTGTCCCCACCCCAGCCCACCAACATAAAATAAAGCAGACCAATACACCACAGAGATAGGAGGATAGGGCATATAAAAGAAAGGAATAAGACAAGACACAAAGGACCACTAGGCCCGAGTTGTCCAGGGAAGCAAGTCCCACTCACCCCAATGAAGCCAGCATGACTCCCATCAACTCTCCCCATATTCAACTGTCAGGCACACTAACCCGAATCTACGCCCGTCCCTGGCTATCAAATCCAGCTCTCCAGGTACTAATCCAGTGGGCGATAGGGAGGACTCGCCAACGCTGCCAGATCCAGGGTCTGTTTCAGGGGACCGCTTATACCACAGGACCCAAAGCGTCCACATCCCAGAAGTTCCTCCGAAACAGCAACCCCCAAAAGAAGTTCCTCCGCGGAGACGCCGACGCTATAAAAACGGACCGGGAGCCCCAGCCAGAACCCAAACCCAGCGACTCGCCCCCATCCAGCCCCGACAGACAGCCCGTAAGGAGGACCCCAAAGAGAAGACCAGAACAGCCAGAACAGCAAGCGAGGCATAGCGAGGAGAGCCGAGAAGCAGGTAAGAAAATAAGTAGGGAGGCACAGACGAGAAGCCAGAGAAAGGAAGCAGACCACCAGGAAAAAACCAGAGCCAGACACATTTAAATACGAAAAGTTGGGTTAAGAGAGTATTAGTGCAACCATCCAGAGTCCACCATGTAGCTTTTCAGCCAGTCCCTTTGAACAAGTCCGGGAGCCTATTGACAAGTTCCTTGTGGGCCGTATCAGGAGTACTAAAATTTACAGTAGAACCTCCGACAGTCACTCTCAGCGTTGCAGGGTACACCATCCTAAAGGGAATTGCTGCTGCTATTAATTTTTGTACGACAGGGTGGTACGCTGCCCTCTTCTCCCGGATTTCCTTGGGTAGGTCTTGAGTAATTCGGATCCTCGATGTTCCCCACAAAATCTCCTTCAGTTCCCGGGCCTTCAAATAAACGTGTTGCCTTTCCACGTAGCTGAGAAACTTCATAATGATCGGACGTGGGGAGATCCAGCTGTAGGTCGGGGCGCAAGGATCGGTGAGCCCTTTCCAGATGGTAGGAGGTGTTTATAGGATGGGCCCACTATTTTAACGAGGAATTTTGTAAGAAGGCTATATGGTCTGGGCCTTCTTCCAGCCAGGAAGGCCCATTATCAACAAATTATTACGGCGGTTTCGCCCCTCCAAGTCCTCAGTTTTGAGCTGCAGCCTCTTCACTTGCTGCCTGAGTTCCACTATTTCTTTTCGGCCCTGGATCTCCACTGTTCCGAGGAGACGACCCTGGCTTCAACATCTGAGACCTTTTTAGAGACCGAGGATAGGTCATTTCGCAATGATTTAAGCTCCCCAGTCAGTTCCAAAAGAAGATCCTTCAGAGGGTTAAGCTCTTGGAGGAATTTATCCTCCGACAATGGAGTAGGTTGTGGCATCTTGTCTCCTCCGTGGTCCGGCCTAGTCGGGGCCTGGTTTCTTTGCTTTTTCGAGGCCTTCTCCGGGGAAGCAGCAGGAGTGTGTTTGGTTAGGGCCTGCTTCCCATCCACCTCCATCGTGGTCCAACCAAAACTCAGATTCCCAAGATGAGGTCTCAAATCGATGGTAGAGTATTAATACAGCTACTTTCTGGCGAAATTGACCGAAAAAACTTCAGAATACAATGTAAAATTATACAATAAAGGCGGCCAGAGGGGGGAGCTCAGTATCCCAGCTGCTGCTTAGGTGGATGCCATCACGTGACCCCAGTGTTGGGTAAGTTACTTTTTCTATTACTTTTGGAAACTTGTTCCAGGAAGCTCTGTGCAGTCACTAGCAAGGATGGAGAAGTACTAGTAAAAGTAATATACCTTACAGGTACAGTTACTTCTTTCTTTTTATACAAAAACAATACAAAAATAATAAATAACCATAACAGATGACATTTATTTGAGAGTAATAGGTTAGTTACTAGTTACTTACAAATAAATGTAATCAGTTACAGTTACATATTACTTTTGTATAAAAAACATACATTTTTATAACTGTAAGGTGTATTACTTATTCCAGTACTTTTCCATCCTTGCTAGTGACTGCACAGAGCTTCCTGGAACAAGTTTCCAAAAGTACTAGAAAGTAATAGAAAAAGTAACTTACCCAACACTGCAAGTGAACTACCACTATTGCAGAATTGTACCCTCACCAAGGGATCTTTTGTACAAACGTGGAAGCAGGGAGAAGGCTGGCAGCAGGCAGTAAGCTGACGACTACAGGCCATCAACCTGAATTTGGTGGAGGGGAAAGTAATGGAGACACTGTTGAAAGAAAGGATTGTGGAATATTTTGAATCCTGTGACTTACAGTATCTGTGGCTTCATGAATTTACTTGGGGGGGCGGGGGAGCTGATAGCAAAGTAATCTATTAGTTTTATTTGAGGGGGTGATGAGGGATATTAATCAGGGTGGAGTGGTGGACGTGGCTTACCTGGATTTCAGTAAGGCCAGCAATACCCTTCCACATAGCAGAATAGTAAACAAGCTGGGCAGTGTGGGAGCGTGAATGAAAATGTTAAACTGGATAGAGAGGTCATAGAGTCAAAAACAGTGGGGGAATTCAAGAATGCATGGGACAGACATAAGGCAATTCTAGTGGGGGGTAGGAGGAAGTAGGCTGTTGGTTAACTAGGATATGCAGCTTATCCATTAGGTAAGGAAATGGGCAGACTAGGTGGGCCAAGTGGTCCTTATCTGCCGTCAAATTCTATGTTTCTATGTTTCTAGAGAATTTGTTGGGGACTTGGCATCAGTGGGTGGTTGTAAATGGCGTTCATCTGATGTTGGGGGAGTGACCAGTGGTGCGCCACAGGGATCAGTACTTTGGCCTGTACTCTTCATTAACATCACTGGTGATAATAAAGAGGGGTTAGAAGGTAAGTAGAATAGCAAAGAAACTGGGCAGCATAGGAGTGGGTACTAAAATTGGGACCAAATTAGCCAATCGATCGCTTTGATATACTAAAGCCCCAGCAGTAAAGGGTATAACTATGTATGAAAATACCAGCCCCATAGAACTGAATGAGGCGTACTCATGCAGCCTTCATTTTGTGACATCACAAAACAGGGCTGTGTGAGCCGACATGGGGGCGTGTTTTTCGGACCGGGAAGTCGTTCTTTTTTTGGGCACTATACCAATATACAAATTTATGAGGGATGTAACTTCTTCAAAAAGTGGAATTTTTATGCCAAACTTCAGCAGCGAGTTACTGATACGGTAAGGCATCGAAAATGCTGGGGGAGTCTAGCAGTCGGAAAGTAGGAACCTGCTTTTTAATGTTAAAAAATGTTTTCCTGACATGTTATAGATTGCAGTATGATATTGTTAGAGCCCCCCCCCAACAAAGTCTGACCAAATGTCCAAGCAGGGTACCACACTTTCAACAAAAAAATACTTTCTATTACCACCCATTAAGTTGCACACTTTCAGCATAATTGTAAGTCCTCTTTTGGTTGCGTGTCTACACACGCACACACACACAGTGTCTCTGAGTCCTAACACAGTGCATGTATGAAACTAATGTTTAGCCTGGTGTTTCGCTTTCCCATTTGTAGCTAGCAGCAGATGTTTTGAAGGAGAAGACTCCAGTGTTTTTCTGAACTGGATATTTCTGACATATTTTTCATACATTACATAAGTTAATTCAAGTATGTCAATAAGAGATCAGTCATTTTTATGTTGGCGCACTTGCGCAGCCAACATCGTGGGACAGTGCAGCTTTGGAGGCGGAGCCGCAGTTGGGCGAATGCAGGGCACATACCAGTAAGTGCATCCCGCATGCCCCAATCAGTCTGCATGCTGGCGCCACACCATGCATACATAATGTGGTGAGCACAACTAAGAAAGGTCGCTGCAATCCGAGCAAAAGCTCGTCCTTCACATACAGTCCCTTACTTGCCGTGCTCGGCCGCATTATGTGCATGGTCGGTGAGCCGGCGTCCCTATCTAATAATCGACTTCAGGGGTGCCCAATCTTCCTGTTGGTTAACCCTCGCGGTGCCGATGGGGAGCCCACTCCCCGTCAGCATAAACCTCCCCCACTGTTGAATGCCGAGGGGTGCCCATCCCCTCGGCTCACGCCCCTTGCTTTGTGTGCTGACGGGGTGCCCAATCCCCGTCGGGCATTACTTCCTCCCCCGGTTAGTGCGCGATGAGGGTGCTCAACCTCTTCGCCACAGACATCCCCCAAACAGTTAGGGTGGCATGCTGGAGTCGACCCCAGCGTGCCAATCCCTGCAAAACCAAACTGTCCCACGATGGTTTTTTCTTTTCCCTGTAAAATGAAAACGGTCCCTCGTAGTCTCAATGCCCCCCTTGCACCCACCCACTGCGCAACCTGCCTCCCCGCACCCCCGCACCTCATACTTACCTGTGGAGTCCGGTGCAACGATCTTCTGTGGACCGGGAACACGTCTGCACTCTTCAAAGCCGACCGCAAACTGAAGAAATGCTGGTAAGCTGTATAATGGAATGAATAGGGTTTTTTCAACTTTAATGAATATCTCAGGCATTTTTGTGAATTTTGGCTCCAAATTTTCAACATGGGGTTTTTGGGATCCCTTCTCATGAATTCTTGCACTGTCATGGCGTTATTCGGTCCCAAAAGGTGACTTCACAGTCACTGCACGGAATCACCTTTTGGGACAGAGTAACGAAATGACAGTGCCACCGTTCATGAGAGGGGCTCTCAAAAAGCCTATGTTGCAAGTTTGGTGGAAAAATCCAAAATGACTGTTTTACAAGCGCAGTATAGTAACTGTGCAACGACGCTTGTAAGTTAGCGATTCGCACTATTTTAATGCCAAATTTCAACATTGGCATTTTTACCATACCTTCTTGAACCATATAGCTGTCATTTTCATATCCCGTCCGAATTCGTTTCGCTCCATGCAGAATAGTGCGGTCATCAGCGAAATCAGTGTGTTCGACACATTACAAAATGATAGGGACACTGTTCATGAGCAGAGGTGCTAAAATGCCTGTGTTGAAAATTTGGTGACAATACTCCATAAAGTGACTGTTTCTGATGCGGTAGCAACTGTGCACACACACGCGCGTAAGTTAGCGCACTTGCAATATTTTCACGCCACATTCTCAACATTGGCATTTTACCACACCTTCTTGTGAACCGTACACCTGTCATTTTTCACATCCTTGCCGAAATTTGTTTTCACGCTTCTGGCGCAGAATAGCATGTTCGCTGTGCGAAATCACTGTTTGGGACACACTACAAAAATGACAGTGACACTGTTCATGAGCAGAGGTCCTAAAATGCCTGTGTTGAAAATTTTGTGACAATACTCCATAAAATGACTGTGTTACGAGCGTACGTTGCGCAGTTTGCACGCACGCTCGTAAGTTCGCAAACTTATATTTTCACTCCACATTTTCAACAGTGCCATTGTTCTACACTTCCTAATGAACAGTACAGCTGTAATTTTTCACATCCTGACCAAAATCTGTCTTCGCAGTTCTGGCGCACAATAGCACAGTCACTGTGGAAAGCCTGTTTTTGAGACACATTATGAAAATGGCAGTGACACTGTTCATTGGCAGATGTCCTAAAATGCCTATGTTGAAAATTTAGGGACGAAAGTCAATACAATGAGTGTTTTATGAGCGCGCGTTGCGCAGTTTGCACGCACGCTCGTGACTTTGTGAATTTGTAATACTTTCACTCCAGCTGTTCATCATTGCTATTTTTCCATACATCCTTATGAACAGTACAGCTGGCTGAAATGTGTTTTCGCACATCCGGTGCAGAATTGCATGGTCACTGTATGAAATCACTTTTCGGGACACTTTCGCGAAATGACGGTGACACTGTTCGTCAGCAGAGGTCCTAAAATGCCTATGTTGAAAATTTGGTGGCGAAAGTCCAGACAATGACTGTGTTGCAAGCGTGCATTTCGCATTTTCCATGCACCCTTATAACTTTGTCAGTCTGCAATATTTTCATGGCACATTTTCACCACTGGCATTTGTGCACACCTCTTTATCAACAGTCCAACTGCCATTTTCCACAGCCTGCCCAAAACGCATTTCCGCAGCTCTGCCACACAGTGGCGTACTCGCTGTGCAAAATCACCTTTTGGGACACATTAACAAACTCACAGTGATATGCCTCTCCACCTCTGCCACTGCCAATGCCAGCACGACAGCATTCGGCATTGACAAATGCTTGTTCTGTTGTAACACATAGCAAGATTCTGAGGCAGTAACACAGGCATGCTTGTAATGGTTCAAGCCAATCTCATTATATATGCAAATGAGGCACTTGTAATACAACCCCCTCATTCTTGGATCTAGCTCTTTTTTATTCAGAAGCTCTGAAAGCATACGGTTTTCAGTGTTCTCTTGACTATAATGTTTTTTTGCTTCCTATTTGTATTTTATGTTGTTTCAAAGGGTTAAAATAGTCTTGTCACACCACTCACACAGTGTGTAGTAATAATAGCCTTTATTTGTGCAAAGTGTATTTTTTACTTTTCAAATGCTCTTAAACCACAATTGCTGACTGGAAATACCATGCCATTGAATGACTACTGTATGACATGTGAGAACTGAAGTAAGCAACCCACCCCCACATTCCTTTGTAAATTAACCCATTCACCGCTGACTTTAGATACATTCTTGAAGGACTTGACAGAGCAGCACAGAAGGGAACATGCACCACACACACACACACACACACACACACACACACACACACACACACACACACGAAGCATAACCAACTGTAAACAAAACAGAGCACAAGTTTGGGGAACAGCATGGCAGGCCTACAAATGTAAACAAAAACAAAGAAGAAACTGGGATCGAATGCTGCACTGCACAACAGAATTTTAAACAGCTGCATGATCAACAGATCAGAAGAAAGACATCTTTGTGGCAATGACTTTTTTTTAATGTAGTACTGCTGCGTTAAGAGGCAGAGATTTGTGCCTCAGCACCAGTCGAAACACCAAGTGTAGGATAACTATCTCACATTCCTGTACCACACTCATTTTTCTCTCCTACATCATGGCAATACTTCAGCATAGCTCCTCCCATGCTGCCGTAAAAAGGCAGTACAGAGGAATGGGCAGTCACTGGATTCAGGTCAATAAGGAGTTAGATGCAGAGGGCCCCAGAGGATAAGATTAGTAGGGGCACTAGAGAAGAGGTCCAGAACACATGGAACAAGGGAAAATGCAGGGGGGAGGGTCAGTCAACCAAAATGGGCAGTTGGCCAGAGAGAAAAAAGGCCAGGGGAGAGCAGAAAAAAGGAAATTAAGAAGGCAGCCCACAGAAACATAGAAATTTGAAGAAGAATAAGATAATTTGATCTACCCAGTCTGCCCTTGGCCCTACCTAACTACTGAGACTGAGGGCATGAATGTAAGGAGTATGGGAAAAAAATAAGGGTGCTCCAGCTAGTAGTAGTAATAGTAGAGGCAGAATTAGATTTTGTTGTCAGCAAAAGAAACATGGGTGACCCAATACCATGACTGGGATCCAGCTGTTCCTGGGTACTCTATCTTGATTACTGACAGAAAACAAAGCAGATGTGGTGTGGGGGGGTGGTGACAGTAATTAAAAGATGGCATAGAGGCCACAGATGACAGCATCCTAAAGGGGGGAGTAGGGTGGAACTGTTAAGGGTACAGATAGTGAAAGTTATGGGGAGGGTCATTAGCATGGTGGTGGTGTGCAGCAGACTGCCCAGCTAGACAGATGATATGGATAGAGTACTGGGGAGGAAATGTTGGGAGCAATGGCAAAATGGGAAGTTGTACTAATGGAAGACTTTACCAATATGGAATGAGAAATCTTATCAGCCAAATGTGCATGGAGCCAGGCACTGGTAGAGGTAATTGCAACAGTGCTTGCTAAACCAGTGAATTAAGGAGCATACCAGAAAATGGCCGTACTGGACTTAGTACTCTCCAGTGAGGACAGTGTAGGAGAGGTCAGAGTAGAGAAGCCCTATAGGGACCAGCGACTGCAGCTCAGTGAGGTTTAACATTATGGTGGAAACCCAATGAACATGTTCAAGGACAATGGTCCTGATCTCATAAGTGCAAATTTTGGAATGGTGAGGCAGTTGATTCAGAAGAAACTTGCTGGGGTTAGGGAAGCAGAGGGGTTAAGGCCATAATGGTAATTATAAAGCCAGGGACTTGTAGATGCAAATAGACACTGTAAGAGGCAGGTATAGTAGGAAGCAGAAGAAACACAAAAGATCACTTTGATTCTTGAGGAAATTGATGACAGCAGTAAGGATAAAGAATGCAGCTTTCAAGAAGTACACAGGGGACAAGCAAAGGGGAAACAGGGAACACTGTGAAGACAGCAAGAGACACTAACAGTAGTGGAGAGGAAGCTAAAATAGCAGAGGATATAAAGGAAGGAGACAAAACTTTGTTCTGCTATATCAGAGAACGGGGAGGACAAGGGAGGTGTTTTAGATTGAACAATGATAACCGTACACACACCTGTGATCTGTACAGGATGTCCAACTGGCTAAACTTCGAGGGTAGACTTGAGTACTAAACCTGCCTACTAGCCAAGAAAATCTACCTCAGGAAAGTCCCCCCCCCCGGGCCTTCACTTCCTTATCCAACACACCCCGCCTCGTAGGGACTCTAGAAGCTCCACTAAGTCCTCCCTTCATGTTCATCACTGTAGGACGTCCATGGGACAAAGGGCCTTCCCCTATCGTGTCCTCCTCCTCTAGCGAAATGGCCTCCCAGCCTCCATTTCACTTGAACCCAAGCTTGGCCTCTTCAAAGTCAGCCTAACGAACCTACTCCTTGAACTCTCATCCTGTGACTGTACCTAGTACTCGCACACCATCTGCACCCTACATTTTTCTCTATTTTGGGCTACCTTGGGACCATCCTGTCCTTGGCTAAGCCCTACGCTTGGTTTTAGCTCCAATTTCACTGTGTCAACTTGTTTACCCTAGAATGTATTAGTAGTCTCATACTCTGTAAACGCTGGGTCTACCGAACCCTAGAATGCTTTGTTTTCTAACCTTAGATTGTATCAGTAGCTTTATTTTCTGTAAACTGTGGGACTACCCAACCTTTGAATGCTCTGTTTTCTCTAAACTGTGTGCACTATAATTGTCTACTCTATAACGTAATTTGCCTAACTCTGTGTCTTGACGTGGAGCCTTTGCAAAGGAGTCTATGACTCAAAGGTTGTAAATCCGATTGTGAAAATAAAATAAATAATAGGGAAATGGAGGAAGAAATAAGATAGCAGATGTTCTATATGAATACTTCTCAGTCTTCATGAAGGAGGAGGAGAGGGCATTCACAGAGTATGGGATTCTAACCAGTGGGAGAGGGGACATGATTCAGAGATGGGAGAAACAGTAGTGGAGAGGGTACTCGAGGGTCTAGGGACTGTGAAGGTGTTCAAGCCACCAGGCCTAAATGGTCAGCAGCCTAGGCTGCTATGGGAGATTGGAAAGTTCTGGGAGCTAGGGGTAGCTCATTAATCTTTTCTTGAAAAGAGTCCAAAAAAGAAATGGCTGCACTTATGTAAAAAGGTTTTTCTTTATTTTTAAATCATTTGCCCCAATGTTTCATCCAGTTTTGGGCTTCTTCGGGGGACTTGTGTCTCAATACTTACTGTTGCTCTGAAGGATACTTTTTCTTACATAATTATGTGTTTTCATATGCTTGCAATCTGAGTGTGTGCTGAAATTGATATAAAGCCTATCCCAGCTTCTAATCATCACTTGCTGTACACTGAATCTTCTCCCTGAGCTTCTAAGGCTTCTCAATAAGTGATACATCAGCGTCTTCCCAGATGCGTGTTCTCTGTTAGGGTGTGCAGTGTGCTGTGGGAGGTTGCCCATTTCTTTTTGCAACACTGAACTGATCTCTTTAACTGCTCCACAGAAACTGGTGGCCCTAGTGAGGCCAATATGTTCTTACTTTATAATAATGGGAGTAGAGAGGATGCAGAGCTCTACAGACTGGTCAGTCTAGCCTTGATCCTGGGAAAACTGCTAGTACCCATTATAGAAGACCATATATAGTGGAGTCCACTATGATGCAACACAGCGTCTCAAGATATTGTATGACAAAAGGGATTGACTGCCATCCTGCAGTAACTTCTGCAGAATATTGTAGTAGTGTGTTGCATTCTGATTTGCTTCCCTGGAGTCCAGTGGGTTTCCATTCAGGTAGATCAGGTCAGACAGACTTGCTAGACTTCTTGTACTGTATCACAAAGGCAGTCAATAAAGGCCAAACAGTAGACATTCTACAGTATATCTGGACTTTAGCAAGGCCTTTGACTTTGTGCCCCATAGGCGACTTGTGAAAAAACTGTGGGACCTGGGGATGGGAGACAGATTTACTAGGTAGAATAGTAACTGACTGGAGAGAAGAACTTGGAGGGTACTGTAATTGTCAAAGAGGAGTTCTCAGGGGTTAGAGAGGTCACTAGTGGGGTACCACAGGCATTGGTCCTTTTAAATATGTTCATCTTAAATATAGTGGACACAATCCAGTGTAAAACTAGCCTCTTTGCCGATTATACCAAAATCAATGGCAAGGTGGATACAGTGGGGGTAGTACAAGGAATGAAAATGGGCCTAGAAAGACTAGAAAAGTGGTCCAAGATATGGTAACTCAAACTTATCACCAAAAAATGCAATGTTGTGCATATTTGCAAAAGACCTCCAGAAACAAAGACCTGGCTGGGGGAAGTGAGGATTGAACGGATGTTTATTTATGTATTTGATTTCTGATAACCTGGGAAGAAGCAGGACTTCCTTGCATGCAAGGTATATGTGGTAGCTACCCTGGGCATATGCCAGGCCAGCTACATTACTGTGATGGCCTATGTTGGTCATGTGCCTTTCAATAAGCTAACTTACTTGCTTCCTTTGCTTCTGTCTGAAAGACAGACAGAAGCCAAGACTCTACAGGACCTGGGACAGTCATTGTCCAAATACCACCTGCAGACAGCTCTGGACTTGAGTGATTCATGCATTTGTGCAATGGCCACTTCAGTGTCCATGCACAGGAGGGCCTAACTGCATCTTTTCATCTTTACTCCTGAGACCTGGCTATGTCACAATTCATCCCGATCATTTCATTTCATGACAACCCGCCCTGGACTATTACCTCCAACTTCAGTCGGCTCCCATGTCAATTCATCCCAGGACAATTTGCCCCCAGTGAAAATATTATAAAATAAACTCCAGGTGGGCGTGATTCAGCCACCAGTTGAGGCAATGTGCTTGAGGGTTGTAGAAGTGGAAGTTGTACTGTAAATGTTGGAGTACAGTACAATACGTAGTGGGAGTGAATTGTCTGGGGACGAATTGATGTGGGAGCCAACTGATGCCCGAGCTATTAGTTCAGGGTGAGTTGTCGCGGACCAAAATGGCTGGGACAAATTGACCTGTTCCCCTGAGACCCAACACTAGTTGGCAGATGTGCCTTTTCTGGGCACTGACCTCTTTGACCCTGGTGTGGAGGATCATCTCACCTAGATTGAGAAGTTCATTGCCACCCTAGATTCGGTGGTATCATCGCAGCAGGCTAAGCAGCCACCTATGCCTAAAAGGAGTTCCATTTCATGGCTCAGGCTATCAACCACAGCACAGCAGAGGTAGTATTTTCAGCAGTACCATCTGGAGAAACCCAAGGCATGCAGTCAGGGTCAGAAAATGAAGAGGTTGTTGATGGTGTGTCCAAAGGGCATCCTCTAGAGCCCCCTCCATGGGCGAGAAGTGACAGGTTGCAGAGTGCCATTCCCCCTCCTGCACAGTTCTTGAGGCAGCTCCCTATCAAGGGTCTGCTCCTCTGCTACCTTTCACATTGGTGTGCCATCACATTAGACAAATGGGTACTTGAATGGGTAGGTTCAGGACTGTCTCTAGAGTTTGAGCCTTCCTCTGCTCTGACCCTGAGCACTGAGGGAGTCCATGGTGCCCAAGGACATGCTAGCTACACTGTAGAGTGATATCCCTCAGCTCTTAGACTGCAGTGCTATTGAGCCTGTCCCAGATGCCCTGGCCACTTAAGGATATGTGTCTGATTAGTTCTTAGTATTGAAACAGATGGAGGGCTGGGGCTGCATCCTGAACTTGCATAATGTGAACAAGTTCATCAGCAGTTGGATGTTTTGTATGGTCATGCTCAATCAGATCATTCCCTCTGTGAAGGCTGGGGCATAGTTTTGTTCCCTGGGCTTTCAGGGCACAATTTTTTCGTATAACTTTGAAACAGCGATGGTAATACCATGAAGACCATTACAGTGACAACATCAGCAGTTCACTGTAATGGTATGCGGTACACCAACACTGTTTTTCTCCAGTGTGTATGCCCCCTCCCCAAAACAACTCCTACTCAGAGCTGATAATCATAAATTGCTGGGGGTTTGGGGGGGTGAAGCCCCCTTAGAAAACACGGTTTCACCGACGGCACAATGCCAACTGTTGGCATTGCGCTGTTGCTGTAATGCTGTTCAACAAATTTCTGTCTAAGCGGCGTGGTGGAACCCAATTTGTTTTTTGCATTCCTATTTATCTGTCCCAGAGGTGGCACCTCCGGTTCCACATGGGGGGAGTTTTGTACCAGTTCAAGGTCATGCTGTTTGGCCTGTCCTCTCCACCCAGGGCTTTCATAAATGCCTGTCACTTGTGCAGACCAACTCAGGTACAGATGTGCCAGGGTGTATCTGTACCTGGACAACTGGGCTAATCGCAACTGTCTCCAGGGAAGTGGTGGAGTGGTTCAGTGATCTGGTCCTCCAGACCTTCTGAGACCTGGGCCTTCTTGTTACCTTGGCAAAGCCTGAACTGGTTCCCAAGCAGATGTTCCTATTCAACAGAGTGGAGTTGGACTACCTCAAAGCCAGATCTTACTTATCTGTGGACAGGGCAGAGGATCTTACCTCCTTTGCCTTATCATTTCAGGTTGGGCAATCATGTCTGCCTAGGAATTCGTCCAGAAGTTTTGGTTTATGGCAGCTTCAACTAACATGGTCGAAGTTGGCAAAGCAAAAGAGGACAACACTACATGGGCTGGTGAAAACAAACAGCTACTTCAATCAGTCAATCAATCAATCAATCAAAATCTTTATTTAACCAGGTGATCACCATTGAGCAAAGCTCATTTTCGAGGTGGACCTGGGTTTGTCAACAATGAACATTACACATGGGATGCGACACAAAATAAAATAAAGTACAATAGAATACAGTATATACAAAAGTATCAGCAGGTAGCATTGACAGTAGAATTTGTGTGGATCAGAAGATACAATGGGTTTCGGATAGGACACAATTTTAGCATTTGTGTAAACATATACAAGTCAGAGGGTACACCAAGCATAAATAGAACATAATGTAAAAAAGGTATATAGTGATCCAGTATAAGTGACATATTGCTAAATTAGTTTGTGACTTTTTGACAGAAGGGATTTAAAATGCTTAGTGTTACAGGGGGCAGAGGATAGGGAATAGGAAGAGGAAGGCTTACGTATAGACAGCCACAGTAGCTAGAGATAAGATGGTACAGAGGGGGTAAAAATTTAGGGCTGGGGCTGGGAAGAAGTGGTAGAAATCTAGGGCAGAGGCCAGGGTCAATGGGGTGAGGAAGGGACAGATGCGGGGAGCAGAAAGGGGGAGAGGGAAGAGACAGTCATTAAAAGCGTAACCAGTCTTTTGGCAACAGAAAATTTAAGAGTACACTGGGATTTTTGGAGTCATGATTTACGGTAAACAGGCACAGGATTTCTTATTATTATGTAGATGTAGTGATTTAAAAACTGCTAAGCTGATGGGGTGAGTTAGTTTCAAAGTTTTTTGCAGCTTATTCCACAGTTGAGGAAGTACAAAGCTAGTGGCTGCTCTGCCAAAGTGTGATTTTGCCTTGTATACATAAAAGTAGATATATAAGGTACTTCTCAGGGCATACTTTCCAAGAGTGCAAAATGATAAACAGACAGAGATATAATTTGGTAGTTTATTTGTAATAGCTTTGTAGGTCCAAACCACAGCATTTTTTGTCATCTGTGAGCAAGGGATGTCCATCCCACTGCCATATACAATGCGCAGTGATGGGTTGAGTATGGAAGACCCGTGATGAATCTTATAGCTCTGTGAAAAAGCATGTCAAGTTTAGCTAGGGTGCCTGCAGGTCCCTGACTAAATAGAAATTCTGCACAGTCCAACAGGGAAAGAAAGGTAGTTTGAACCAGTTTCATCTTAGCGTTTCTTGTGAGGAGATTATTGATCCTATAAAACAGGCCAAGTCTTTGTCTAAGTTTCTTTGCCAACTCTTCTAAGTGATCTGTGAAAGAGAGTCTGTTGTCTAACCAGACCCCCAGATACCTGAACTTTGTAATGTATTCCAGCCGCTCACCTAGGATGGTGGTGATCTGCGGGAGTGTCCCAGCAGTAGCAGGATTTATTGCATGATGAAGGGGTGAGAGGAACATTGCTTTAGTTTTTCTTGCATTTAGAAGTAGCTTCTGGTTTATAAGCTGAAGTTGCAGTAGATTAAATTCATTTTGAAGGGCATTGCGGGCAGCATCAGGGAGGCGCTACTTGCATAGAGTACCGTATCATCTGCGAATAGGTGTATTTGTGCTTCTTTGATGGGGGCATCTACGGTGTTAATATAAATGGCGAAGAGCAAGGAACCGAGAATGGAGCCTTGCGGTACACTTCTCAACAGGGGTTTTAATGGAGAAACGTCCCCTTCTGCCTTTACTTGCTGTAAATGGCCCGAGAGGTACTTAGAAAACGATTTAAGGGATAGGGAATCCAAACCAATGTTCCAGAAGGATGACAGAAGCAGCCTGTGATCAACAGTGTCAAACGCCTTGCTTAAGTCCAAGAAAACTGCGCAACATTTTTTTTGTCCAGTTCAAGTTACCAGTTGTTTGTCACCTTGGATAGAGCTGAGCTTGTACTGTGCTGTGTCCTAAAACTGGATTGTAACGGGTTGACCAGTTTTTCTGATTCCAGATAGTCCTGAAGCTGAGAGCTCACTATTCTCTCCAACATCTTTGACAGGATTGGAAGCAGGGAGATTGGCCTATAATTATTAAGGTCACTAGGATCTCCCAATTTAAACAAAGGGAACACAAGTGCATTTTTCCCCGATGGGTGGTAGGTCATCCTGGGACAAAGATAAGTTAAAGAGATGTGTAATTGGGACTACGAGGACACGGTGGCCGATCTTTAAGAAGTATGGGTCAATAAGGGCAGCTCCAACACTTTTCCTGGTGTCTAACTGTAGGAGAAGATCTTTGACATCTTTCAGAGAAGTAGGCTGCAGAGAGAAGGATGGACTGGGGATAGGTTTTTCTTGTGTTTCTAATCCAAGTTGTTGGCAGAGGGTATTGGCGGGAGAGGAGTCGAAGGCTAGCCCTTTAGTAGCAAAATGATTATTGAGAGAGCTGAAGATAGATGGTCTGTCTGTGATGACAGTATTGCTGATCAGTCATTTAGTAGGTAGGGAATTACCAGTGGTACGAACTTCAATATCTTTGACTGTTCTCCACAATTTGGAGGAATTTCTTGAGTTCTCCAGCTGTGAGTGGTAGAAATTAGCTTTGGCTTCTCTGACCATTTTGGTGCAGAGGTTCCTCACCCTCCTAAATGAATTCCAGTCATTTGTAAGATTTGTTTTTCTGGTGGTTCTCCAGAGTACGTCTCTACTCTGTAAAACATCTTTCAGGTCTTCCGTAACCCACCAGCAGGGTTTGTTTCTTGCTCAAACTTTTACTAGGGGAGCATGCTTGTTGAGAACCCCTAGCACAATTTCTGAGAAAATGTTGTAAGCCGTAGTCAGGGACTTAGCTAGATAGAAGTCCTGCCAGTGCAGGGAGTCTCTTAGCTCTAAGATATACCCATGGGGATCGAAGTTGCGTGTGCAACTTTTAAAGGAAAATTTTGGTGTGGTTGTAGTTTTTAGGGTAGCTCTTACCATGTGACAAAGCAATGGTTGCTAATATCAGAGAAAAAGACACCGGCGTGGGAGAATGAATGGAGTTTGTTAACTAAAATGATATCCAAAAGAGTACTGTTATTACATAGAAACATAGAAACATAGAAGTTGACGGCAGATAAGGACCGCAAGGCCCATCCAGTCTGCCCATTTCTTTTTCTATCTTATAAATGTGCCATCGGCCTTTGCTCTGTCAGTGGCCTATCTATTCATAGTCATTTGTATTGCTCCCTTATGCCTATCCCATGCCTGTTTGAAGCCCTGCACTATATTCATAGCCACCACTTGTGGTAAGCCATTCCATGCATCCACCACCCTTTCTATGAAAAAGAATTTCCTCACATTCCCCTTAATCGGCCTCCTCTAATCTCATGCTGTGTCCTCTTGTCCTGCTATTTTTCTTATATTTAAACATGTTAGACTCTTTCACCTTGTTTATGCCCTAAGGTGTTTGAATGCCTCGATCATATCACCTCTCTCCCTCCTTTGCTCAAGGGTATACATATTGAGCTCTGTTAATCTGTCCTCATATGTCTTCTGATGCAGTCCCTGCACCATTTTGGTGCCTTCTCTGGACTGCCTCAATTTGGTTAATGTCCTTGTGAAGGTGTGGCCTCCAATACTGCATGCAGTACTCAGATGGGGCCTAACCAGTGTCTTGTACAGAGGGATTATTACCTCCCTCTTACGACTTGTGATACCCCTACTAATACACCCTAACACCCCCTAGCCTTACCTACTGCTTTAGAGTGCTTTAGAGGTCTGCTTGGATGATTTTAGGTCATCAGTGATGATGATGCCCAAGTCTCTTTCTTCCTTTGTGACTGCTAGCAACTCCCCTCCCAGCCTATAGGTGGCTTCAGGGTTTCTCTTCCCTATGTGCATGATTTTGCACTTCTTGCATTAAATCCAGTTGCCACTCTTCTGACCATTCTGCTAGTTTATCCAGATCTCTTCTCATTCTGCCCACCCCATCTGGATCATCTACTCTGTTGCAGATCTTGGTGTCATCTGCAAACAGACAAGCCTTACCCTCTAGTCCATCTGCAAGGTCACTAATGAAGATGTTGAGAGGACTAGCCCCAGGACTGATCCCTGAGGTACCCACTTGTGACTTGCATCTCTTCTGACTGTATACCATTTACCACCACTCTCTGTTTTCTGTCCAGTCAACCAGTTTGTCACCCAGTTGACCAACTTCTGACCCACCTTGAGCCTACCCAGCTTATTTATCAATCTTCTATGTGGAACAGTGTCAAAAGCTTTGCTGAAGTCAAGGTAGGCGACATCAACTGCTCCCTTGGTCCACCACTCTGGTTACCCAGTCAAAGAAATCTATGAGATTAGTTTGACAGGACCTTCCTTTGTAAACCCATGCTGTCTTGAATCCTGTGCCCTATGGATTCCAGGTGTTGCACTATCCTTTCTTAAAAGTGCCTCCATAATCTTGCCCACACTGAGGTAGAGAGCCGGTCTGTAGTTCCCCGCCTCCTCCCTGCTACCCTCTTGTGGAGCGGGATCACATGAGCCCTTCTCCAGTCTTCTGGGACCTCTCCTGTGCTCAGAGACTGACTAAACAATTCTGCTAATGGCTCTGCTAGTTCCTCCTTTAGCTCCTAAGTACCCTGGGATGTATGCCATCAGGTCCCATTGCCTTATCCACCCTGAGCTTAGCAAGCTCTTGTAGGACCCTCTCTTTTGTGAAGGGAGTAGTGCTCACCTCCCTCCCCCCTGTGTCCATGATGCTGAGCTGTGGGCCCTGCCCTACCTTCTCTTCAGTAAATACTGTGCAAAAGTATCTATTTAGGATAGATGCCTTTACAGGGTCCTCCTCCTCACATGCTCCCTTTTCTCCATTAAGCTTAGCAATACCCCTCTGGACTTTCTCCTTTCACTAATGTATCTATAGAAAGTCTTGTCACCTTCTTTTACTGTTCGTGCTAGTGTTTCCTCAGTTTGGGACTTTGCCTGCCTTACTGCCTTACCTGCTTCCCTTAGGGCAGTTTGGTATGTCTCCCTATCTTCATCCCGGCTGTGTTCCTTATATTTCCTGAAGGCCAGCCTTTGGCTCTGGCCTTTTTCTGCTACTGTATTTGAGAACCAAAGTGGTTTCCTTCTTCTTTGCACTTCCTTTCTGTCTGACACAATGGGATGTTGCTTCAAGTATTGCATCTTTAATGCTTGTCCACTTTGCCTGTACCCCTCACCTGTGTTTCTTTTGCCAGGGCTAGCTTAACTCTGTTGGCCATCTTATCAAAGTCAGCTCCTCTGAAGTCCCATATTTTTGCCTTGGAATGGGATGATTTAGATGTAGTAGCCAAATTGAACCATACCATGTGATGGTCACTG
Source organism: Neoceratodus forsteri (assembly GCA_016271365.2). Lineage (NCBI taxonomy): Eukaryota > Metazoa > Chordata > Ceratodontiformes > Ceratodontidae > Neoceratodus > Neoceratodus forsteri. The sequence continues at coordinate 586,615,690 of CM028133.1, read as the reverse complement.
GCCCCCAGGTGACCTTCTACCTGGAGATCTGTGATCCCTTCTTTGTTAGTCAGTACTAGATCTAGGATAGCCCTGTCTCTTGTGGGTTGCTGTACCAGTTGTTTGAGGCCCTCCCCCTGCAGGGAATCCACTATGAGTCTAGTTCTGGCAGATGTTCCTGCTGGTATTGACCAATCTGTATCTGGCATGTTGAAGTCTCCCATTATCAGGACCTCCCTTTAGCTGTCATGTTTTGTATATCTTCTAACAGTAATGTGTCTATGTCCTCCCTCTGGTCTGGGGGCCTGTAGACAACCCCAGTTCTTATGGCTGTCCCATTTCCTGTTTCCAGGGTGACCCACAGTTCTTCTGGCTCCTTATGTGTATTCTGAATTTCTGTAGCTTTGATATTTTCATTAACATACAGGGCCACTCCTCCCCCTTTTGTACCTCGGTCTCTTCTGAACAATACATAGCCAGGTACTGAAGTCTCCTAAGTGTGGTTACTGGTAAACCACGTCTCACTAATTGCTACTATGTCCAGTTTAGCCTTCTGACATTATTGCTCTGCAGGTCTGGGATCTTATTTCCCAGGCTGTGAGCATTTGTGTACATGATTTTCCATTGGCCAGATTTCGGTGTGTTAGTTGTTGGGTGAAGTTTGGCATTACCCCTGTGCGTTGTATGGGGAGACAAACCTTTTTTCTTACCTGGTGATGCAAATGAATGGCAAACATGCTGAATTCCTGTTTGACCACTAGCTGAGGGTTCAGCTTTTTAGTACGAGTGGTGTTGTTTATTAATTGTGACAACCCAAGGGAATCACAGAACATTTTACTCATTTATTTATTTATTTATTTGCTTTTGGTAACCGGGTAAGTGCACTAGGCACAAAGATGCCTATTTTCAGGCACGACCTGGGAGAGCACATTTTAGAAATACAAAATTGTGTATGTGACACAGCACATGAAAGCAGTACACTACTGAGTGGGGTGGATGCACTGGAGAGCCAGTCTAAGATGAAGTCCCCTAGGATGATATACTCTGAGGATGCAGGACCCAGGATGTTTCTGAGATGTTTCAACAACTGTAGTCCAGCCGATGGGAGTCTGCAGCATCCTATTATACATAATGAGACACTGGTAGCAATTTCAACCCTTAAGGACAGGCTTTCGAATTCTTTTGGGACAGAAGTTGAGTCGATAATGGAGATAGGGAATTTATATTTGATGTAAATGGCTACCCCACCACCTCTTGTCTGCCTGTCGTCTCTAGACAAAGAGTAGGAGGGGATGTTAACTTCGTTGTTACTGGTTGCCAGTCGGAGCCAGGACTTTGTAATCACCAGGACATCTGGAGCAGTATGACATACCCAGGCCTCTTATTGAAGTTATTTTTTTTAATAAGCTGCAAACCTTAACATGCAAGAAGCTGAGCCCCTTGAGGCTTTGTAACTCTGCTGGGGATTCCATGGATACCACAGGGCCTGGATTAAGCTCAACATTTCCTGAGCATGGAAGTAATAGTTGCTGGGGACTCCATAATACGATTCTGTGATACTCAACTATGTGAAAATGACAAGAAAAACATGATTGTAACTTGTCTTTCTGGGGTTAGGATTGTAGATGTGAAGCAGTGTATGTCAGCACCATTAAAAAAATAAAGGCACATGTCCAGTCATTGCAATTCATGTAGGTACCAATAATGTGGGGTACGACCACGAGAAAGACATTTGCACAGAATTAATAGAGCTGAGTAGGTCAATGCAAGAAATGGGAGGGGCTATATGTATCTCTGGTATTTTACCTGTCCCCTAGGCTAGCAGAGGGAAGAACAAAATTATAGAGAGAATAAACTCAAGACTGGATAATTGGTACAGAAAGGATGGAATCAAGTGTATTGATAACTGGGAACTATTTTTCAACAAGCCTGGTTTGTACAGCAGAGATGGGTTATACCTAAACAAAAAGGGAGCTCATATTTTAGGGAAACACCTACAAACTCAAATTCTTCATTTAAACTGCTAAGGCAAGGGGCACAAAAGTAAACACACTCTCCACACTTATGGCATGGAATCTGAAAGAGTGCATGGGAAAATAGGCCCTATCCATACCCTATGATGTGTCTTGTGTAGTGTGAGGAGTCTAAACAACAAGTTTGATGAGCTACAAGCACTTATAGCTAAAGAAAATAATGTCGGCATGATATGTGTAACAGAAACTTGGCAGAACGACTCTGACGTATGAGGCAAGAGTATTGAAGGATGTTCTTTATTCCATAGGGACAGAAGTGGAAAATAAGGAGAAGGTATTACCTTGTTTCTAAAAAGTAAACATCAGCGTAATAGACATTTATGACAAGATCAGGAACCCAAATAGTTAACACAGAATCAATATAGATAAAAATTCTCAGAAATAGTAATGGTAGGGAAGGTATAATAATATGCGTAGTCTACAGGCCACCCAATTTATTGCCTCAGGTAAATACTTACATCCTAAAGGAATTGGAAAAGGCAAGTCAGCTGGGAGACTTAGTGATCACGGGTGATTTTAACTGTAATGATCTAAATTGGAGTACACTAGATGCACAAAATAAACAGTCAGGATTTCTTAAGACTATGCAATGGGTTAAATTTAACACAGTATGTTAAAAAACCTACCAGCGGTGATAACATACTCGACCTTGTGTTAGCCTCAGATTCAGTCAATGTAATCAGTTGTCATACTTCTTTCCCCCCTTGGTGATAGCCATCACTCCATCATATTCTTTAACATTCTACGTGATCATGTAAAATCCCAGGGGGGTGTACCTGGATGTATGCATATAACTCAGCTGACGTTAATGAAATCAACTCGACAATCAGGTTAATTAACTGAACTGAAATACTAAAAGATAAAACAGTCAATGACACATGGCTTTTCCTCAAAGACACTATTAAATCCACCTGTGACACCTATATTAGGAAAGTTAAAAAATATAGCCATAAAGATCTAAAACCAAAATGGCTCAATGGGAAACTAAACAAATAAAAAAGAAGAAAAAAACCTATGCTATGATCTGTAAAATCAAACACACTCTGGAATAAATTTAAGAGCATACAGAAAACGTGTAAAAAAAAAATCAAAAATGTCAAAGCCTTAATAGAACTGGAAATAGACAATTTCACACATAAAAAGAATGCAAAATTGTTATATGGCTACATTAACTCATAATCAAAGTCAGCCCCAACACTGTCTAATATCATAGTAAACCACAAGGATATTTCTGACCCTAGCGAAATGGCAGAACGTTTTAACAAATATTTCTGTTCTATAGTTAACAAAATAAATCTGGCTCACAGTAAGCACTAGTGGTACCAGAGTTTATAGTATCACTGAGGAATGCATCAGGGATAAAATAGCAAAATTAAAAACTAACAGTGCACCAGGTCATGACGGAATCTCTGCTAAGATGCTCCAAATCATGAACAACACTATCTCTTTCCCTCTCAAAATTCTTTCAAAAAATCATTAAATTGTGGTGATGTGACAATTGACTGGAAATGTGCAAATGTCATTCCCATTCATAAAAAAGGATCCAGGCAAGATGTTTAAAATATTAGGCCTATTTGCTTCACATCTACTGTGGGTAAGGTACTTGAGTCCATAATCAAAGATCAATTGTTAGACCATCTAAAAAGTACAGATAAGTTGGACAATGAACAGCACGAGTTTACAGCTGGTAGATCCAGCACTACCAGTCTTTTGTATTTTTACGAACACATTAGCCGCCATCTGGACAACAGCAGGTGTGTAGATGTAATCTCAACTTTGGTAAGGCTTTCGACACCGTACCTCATTGGGCAGTCACACACAAAATGAACAATATAAAATTAGATCCTCTACTAATACGCTGGGTAAAAAAACTGGTTAACAGATCAATCACAGAGTCTCAATTCATGGCTTCCTCTCTGGGGAGGGGAGAGTGACAAGTTGGGTTCCGCAGGGATCCATTTTGGGGCCTATTTTATTTCAAATCTTCATATCTGATTTGAGTAGCAGTATCTCAAATCTGACTATAAAACATGCAGATGACACAGAATTGGGAGGCCCCAATGATAATATCAGTGCAAGCTGCAAAATTCAAGATGATCTAGACACAATTTCAACTTGGGCCTATAAGTGGGATATGAATTTTAGCATCTCCAAATGCAGTGTAATACACTTAGGAAAGCAGATCACCCCACATACATACACATTGTGTGGAACTGTCCTGAACAGGGTTTATAGTGAAAGACACGTTGGTATCCTGATTAACAACTCACTTACCTCAAAGGACCAGTGCTGTGCAGTCATGTCAAAAGCCAACAAAACCATGGCAGTGCTTATGAGAAACTTTGTTAGTAGAAAGGCTGAGGTTGTTATGCCATTGTATCGGGAGTGCATATGTCCAGTTTTGGAATATGGGAGTCAAGTCTGGCGCCCATATAGGGCTTCTGATACTTCAAGGCTAGAATGGGTGCAGAGGTGAGCAGCAAAACTTGTCAATGGTTTACACAACCTGTCCTACCATGATAGATTGCAAGCCTTAAACTATACACACTGAAGGAGACTGAGGGGTGATCTTGTATTAATGCACAGCATAGTTCATGATCCTTACCTACAGTATATGCACAACAAAATCTGCTTCTGAGAAACAAAGATATTAACACAAGAGGCCACCCTCTACAACTGGGGCCAACCAGATTTAGGACAAAAAATAGTATTTTTTTTCTGTTAGAGTGGTAACCCCTTGGAACCACTTGCCAGCCAACATGATTGATGGTGCAACTAAAGAAAATTTTTAAACACAGACTGGACACATTTTTTGAAGATGGTGGGACTTTAGCATATTATTAAGATGAGAGCAATTATGGGCAATAGCCTTTTCACTCATTCCATTTTTTGAAGATTAGTGTGAATGGTCCCCTTGGTCTGCTGGTGAATGTGCCCCCCTCCAATGGGAGCTGGGGCAGCAGTGGTCTCAGTGCTGTGGTCACTTGGCCGAACTTGTTAAGGTGATCTAGCTCCTTTGACAAAGCCCACGATTGGGTGAAACGTGAGAAGTTTTATGCGTCTTGTTGTGTAGTTCCTGCTGCTGCTGCCTAACTTCGAGTAAACAGTATCTCTGTGTGTGGACCTTAATTGTGGTGAGTGGAGTGCCGTGACTTTAATATTTGTGATCTAGCTAGTGTGGGATACAGTGGAGCAGAGACTGTTCCCAGCACCTCATGGAGAGGATCCTTTTGTCTGCTAGAACTGACTTTCACCCTGACCATGGGCACATCTCTGTTTGAATGGGGTCTCATGTGTGACCGCAGAACCCTCAACTTCTGGTTACCCAACAAGACATGCCAGCACATCAGCCTGCTGGAGCTCTGGGCAGTGTGGCTGACTGATTTGAGGTCAGGCAATGCAAGTCCTGACTGACAACACGACCATCATAATCTACAGTAGTAGCCACAGACATTGCCAGCTATTTCCAGATATTTCATGAAATTTCTAAATAGTTTCTCGCTGCTGCCTCTACTGTGGTAATGCACAAAGCAGGAGATTTCTCTAGAAATATCACAGAAATTTCAGGAAATAGCTGCCAATGTCTTTGGCTACTACTGTACCTTATCAAGCAATGCAAGATGCTGTTCTCTGCTTAGTGTCAGGAGGTGCTTCTCATGTGGTCCTTGGTATGCAGCTTGCAGGTAGTTCTTGTAGTGCATGCAGTGGTGGAAAGCAACCAAATGATGGACGTTATCAGTTGAATAAGACAGACGTCCCACAAGTGGTCGCTGCAACAGGATGTGGGAGAGCAGAAAACTGAGTCTCTTTGGTGCCGTACCCCCCTGAGATTAGTTTGTTAATAGGGGATAACTTTTGCTGGCCTTGGAACATGGGCCTTCATTACACCTTTCCTCCCTTTTCCTTGATTCACAAGGTGATGGCCGAGGTGCACATGGACAGTGAACCTGATCCTACTAGCTCCAGACTGGCCCAGACAGTTCTGGTACCAGGATCTCCTCAGCCTTAGCAGCAAGTCCTCTTGGTGGCTACCTCTTCACCTGGACCTGCTGATAAGACAAGTGGCAATGGTTCGGCACCTGGACCTTCAGTTCCTGGACCCATTAGCTTGGTACCTGAGTGACTAGATTTCCAGGTTTTTGGCCTTTTATAAGATTTTTCCATGCCCTGGATGTGTCCCATAAATAGTTGACTCATAAAACATACTTATTCAAGTGAATAAGTTCCTCACACTGGTGTGAAGGCAAAGAGATTTATTCTCTGTTCTGTTTTGTAGCACAGTTTCTTGACTACCTCTGGTTCCTGTCTTAGTCAGGGTTATGAGCACCTGGCCACAAATGGGGGATGTTAAAGTTGCCTCACCATCTCTGTGTACTGGGTGTGGGCCAGAATGCTGATGGTGGCACAGAAGAAATTGGTTGGGTACTTTTTCAAAGGCCTGGATCACCTGTCCCCTCTGGTGTGCAAGCCTCTGCCTCCTTAGGACCTAATGTAGAGCTTGCAAAGTGGATGGATAAACCATTTGAACCACTGGACAAGTGTGAGATGTCACACTTGTTTTTGAAGAGTGCTTTCTAGGGGCATGAAAATGATTCACTATCCACACTCTGACAGTTCCACTGGAACAGTCTGATTGGCCAGATGTCTTAAAGTTAACCTCCTCCCACCACCCAGGTGGTATACCCCTGACTCTGCCCCATAATAGCAGGTCTTTCTTTCCACTAGAAGAACAGATCATCTCCTTTGTGGCTTCTGCTTAGGATTTAGTGCACCACAGACAAACTCTGTCTTTCAAGTTTTTCGAGTTTGTTGCTGTAGTCGCTCGATTCCTTCGAGTCCCCTCATCAGTCTACACTAGAGCGGCAATGAAAACTGGGGTTCAAGTTCTGCATTCAGTGTCAGTAGAAGATGTCAGCTACCAACCCGCATGACACGTGCGTGTACTGCCTATCTGGGCAGCACGACGTGACCGAGTGCGGCCTTTGCTTAAGCATGCTTCCTGAGTCCCTCGAGGGCAGGAAGCTCTGGCTCTCACTGGGTCAGCCTTCATAATGGGATCTGAAGGGCCACCCTAAGGGCCACAAGAAGACCTCATCTGTGGCTGGATCTGCTCTGCAACTTGCAGGCCTTGAGGTGGAAGGGGCAGCTGCTGTGGCAAGCATGTCCTCTGTCTCAGTGCTGTTTCTGGTTGGGGCCAGCATTGGAGGATCATTCACCGGAGGATTCCAGGACATGTGTTTGACCCTTCAGACCCTGGGGAGAGCCCTACCACCTCAGTGCCAAATACAAGTGCCACTGGCACTGGTTGTGGTAGCAGAAAAGTGCAGTCCTCCTGGTTCCTTGACTCGCCCGACCTTTTGACAGCTGTCAAGCGTCCCTCAGCTGATGGGCAGGTCAGACAGGTTGAAGGCTCTTCGGTTCCCCCATCAAGCCAGTCAACTTTGACCCTACTGTAGTTGAGCAGGTTGCAGAGATATTTCTTGAGCCTGTCAACCAGTTGCTGGATTAGGTCAAGGACTTGATTTCACAGATCCTGATGCTTGTAGTCCTCACTCAGGTGGACAGAGGTCAGGCAGTGTCCCCATTCAGTTCTCAGCGGGAGCAGCTTCCACCAATGGGTGAGCCTTCCATGCCCCTGCTGCTTAACATGATCAGCTGGGAGGTTCCCCTCACTGTCGACTGGCTAGTTGATGATCAAGTAGTCAAGATCTCTGTCGAGGCATTTCTGCTCTCTATCCTTCTTGACCAGGAGGTGTCGCCATTGACGCTCCTTGACCTCCTTATCCTCAGGTGAGGAGAGGCACCACTGCAGTCTGCACTAGTACTGTGAGGAGCTCCACTGGCAGCAGTGAGCCACCACAGGTCAGGATAGGGCTCTACCCTGTGGACTTCTGGTCATCTGGTCAGCATCAGTGGCACCCATGCCAGTCCACATGTCACAGGTGCCCCCCGCATCTGCGTCTCCACCTCTTTGGATGGAACAGTCACCACTGCAGACAAAGGTATGTTCTCCTGCCAAGGAAACCCATTCATCTACCAGCTTGCCAGGCTGGTTGTCAGAGGGGATCCTCCCGGGGGAGGATACTCGGGAGGTCTTTAGCAAAAAACAGTCAAGAGCCTTTTTTGAAGAGTCCTTGGATGACTCAGATCATGAGTCCATGGCCTCTTCTGGGACTTCGCTGCTCGACTGAGGTTCAGTTGAGGAGCAGACCACCAAGCATCTAGTGTCCTTTGGGGCATTTCTCCACCTAACTTCAGAGTCCATGTCTGTCCTGCTTGAGCTAGTCCAAAAATGGCTAAGTATCCTATTATAGACATTTTGGACAGGGACAAATCCCCAGGGATTGCCTTCCCTGTGGCGAAGTCATTTTGGGACTGGCCCTGGAGCTTTGGCAGCATCCTGCCTGGCACCCTATGCCAGTATGCAGTCCCTACAGGGTCCCTTTCTGGGTTCTCAGACCACCCCTCCATGGAGGGCTTGGTCACGGATTCATGTTCTGCAAGTCTGGACATCAGGGGGATGTGGACAAGCCTCCAGGCAAGTATTCCCACAAGACTGACCACACCACTAAGAAGGTGTATGCTGCAGCATCATTGGGTCTCCATCAGACTAGTTATGCCTTGATGTTGGCCAACTTCGGTCACTCCCTGATGGGCGTCTATGATGGAATCCTACTTCATCTCCCTGCTGATCAGCAGTTGGCGGTGACAGTCATAAGATACCAGGGTCAGTCACTAGCTATACACCAGCTACAGACATCCTTGGACCTGGGCAACTTGTGTGCCCATGCCATGGCAGCATCCAACTCCATGTGTTGCAGGGCCTGGCTGCATCTGTCCATCTTCATGGCAGACACTCAGAAGAAGCTGGTCGATGTCCCTTTCTTGGGCACTGACCTATTTGGCTCTGGGGTGGAAGAATATCTCACCCATATCAAGAAGTCCAGTGCTATCCTGGATTCTCTAGTGTTGCCACAGAAGGACCCAAAAAAGAAGCCTAAGAAACAGGCTTTTCTAGGGACGTGGATATGATGTTCTACCCACATTTTCTGGCAGTTGCCTTTCCCTTTAAGACTGGCTGGAAATGTCTTCAAGCTGACTCCTCCCACCCACCGGGATGATAACTCCCTTGGCTCCACTTCATGATGCTAGATCTTCCTTTCCTCTGGAAGAAGCAGGTTCCCTCCTTACTGCTGACTTGCAGAGTAGGCCCCTGCGACTTAAATCTTCGGATTTACTTCCTAAAACAGTTGAATTTCTTTGTCTTTTGCTTGATCATGAATTGCGACCGTGATGGAAAATAAGTCCACTCCCGGGTTCCGCCGGTGCCCTTGTGGGCAGAAGATGTCCCAAGCAGAACCGCACTCCACGTGTGTATGCTGCCTGGGGCATGAGCACGATCCCCAGGCCTGCGATTTTTGTCACTACTTTCATCCTACCGTTCTTGATGACCATCTAGCCTGACTCAAATTAGGCCAACTGAGCGAACGGAACCCTCTGGTTAAATCCAAGGATGTACATTAGGTGGTCTACGCAGCCGTGGGGTCCGCTGAGCAGCTTGTGGTGTTTGAGGAGGCAGTGTCCCAGGCTGCATCCCACTCCTCTTCAGCTTCTGCCTTTATGCCACTTAAGCTGGGCTCTACTTTTATGGGGTCCTTCAAAAAACTGTGCTAGTCCCTGCCGACCCTTGGTCAGGGACCCTCCGGGCACAAATCTAAGTCCAAAAAATGGTCTTGCTGTTGTTCGTGGGATTGGGAATGCTCTCAGTCGAGAGCTTCAGACTCCCACGCTTCTCCAGATCTGACCTCAGTCAAATCCCCTGGCCCAGGCCGCTGGCTCCACGGTAACCCCATCGGGCCAGTTGGCTGAGATGCTGGTTGATCTTCCGGCCAAGATTTTTCTTGAGCCTGTCGACCAGTTGTCGACTGAAGAGGCCGACACTTCCTTATCCAGGAGTCTGGTCCTCACTCAGACCGTTGGAGGAATGGATCAGTCTGCTGACCCCCACCTGAGATTCCTGACCAAGACCCGGAGAAGCCTTGGTGTTCACCAACTTCCTCCGAGCCCTGCTGATGGTCGTGGTCTAGATCTCGGTCCTATTCCCATGGGTTGAGTAGTTCCTGCTGACATCGGCGCACCCGCTCTCGGCACCATGGGAAGCGGCACCACCGCTACACTTCATCCTCGGGTGAGGAGAGGCTTAGCCACAAAATTGTGTCGATACGATGAGGATCTCATGTGGCAACAGCTGGTGCTCACCGGTGTGAAACCGACTCCGGCTACTACCCCGGTCATCACCTGGCTTTCGCCTGACAGGCCGATGCCTTCTCTGCTTAAGGAGCTGACCGAGACATTTCTGGCTCGGCCGACCCAGGCGTCTCCACCAATTCTAAACAGCCGCTGACCGGCGCTCTGACTAAGGAATCTCAGCCGACTAAGGGGCTTCCCCATTGGCTGTTGGTCACCGTCACCCCTGACAGTCTGCAGAGGGTCAGTGAACACTTGGGTGGTCGACCCTTCTTTAAGGACTCCTTGAGGATTCCTCCCTGCACTCCTGTCCGGTCGACGTGGAATCATTGGGGGATCTCTCAATGGACAAAGACCCTTCTTCTTTTATGGGCCTTCTCCGCCTGATCTCTGAGTCTACCTGTGCCCTCTTCCTTGATGGCCCACAAGTATACAGTACCTACTGGTTCCATCTCGGGATTCACAGAACACCCCTCGGCCAAGGGGCTGGTGACTGATTATGTGTTTAAGCACTCCAGCAACACTAGGAATGTTGACAAGCTGCTTGACAAAGAGTCCAAAAAGTTGGACCATGCGGCTAAAAAGGTCTACGCTACCTCCTCGCTTGGTCTTCGCCAGGCAAGCTCAGCCTTCCTTATGGCCCACTTCTCCCATGCCCTGCTGGGCACCCTGGATGAGGTGCCTCCTCACCTGCCAGTGGACTTCCAGACCAGGGCCGGGCTATAGTGAAACAACAGCTCCAGACAGACATGGACATTGGGGACCCCTGTGCCTGCTCCGTAGCAACTGCAGTGCTTATGCACTGCAGGGCTTTGCTGAGAATCTTGATCTTCATGACTGACACTCATCACAAGCTGGCAGATGTTCCTTTCCTGGGCATGACTTGTTCGGGCCCGGGGTTGAGGGCCACCTCACTGCATCGAGAAGTGCAGTGCCACCTTGGACTCCTTGACATCTGCCCAAAAGGACCCCAAGGGCTCCAAGCAGCAGCAGAAAAGGAAGTCCTTTCGGTCCACCTCTACTCCTGTGGCTAAACCAGCACAACCTCAGGCTGGTCAGCAGGCCCAGGCCTGGTGACCTCGGCTGAAGTCAGTGGGCTCGGTCATCCGTAAGCCTGGGGGAGAGGCTCCTCAGCTGGACCCTCCTCCTTCTCTAAGCCTGCCAGGTGATGGGAAGAGGGGTGCCTCCCTCGTGTCTGCCACACCTCTCCTGGGTCCTTCCATGGGGTGCCAGCTCCACCACTTCCTTTCCACATGGTCTGCTGTCACCATGGACAGGTGGGTTCTCGAGGTGGTTGGTCATGGTCTGCCTCTGGAATTCAAGCAGTACCCTCCTTGCCATGCCCACACCCCATGGGAGGACTTGGTTTCTGCAGATATTCTGTCAGTTCTTTGAGATGACATGGCCCATCTCCTCTGCAAGGAGGTTGTGGGTCCTGTTGCAGATCCTCTGGAACACCCAGGGTTTATCTCTAGGTACTTCCTGGTGCCAAAGCAGATGGGAGACTGGCGCCTCATTCTAGATCTGCATGACCTGAACAAGCTTCTCAAGTCATGCACCTTCAGGATGGTAACTCTGTCTCAGATCATACCGTCTCTAGAACAAGACATGTGGTTTTGCTCCCTGGATCTACAGGATGCATTCTTTCATGTTCCAATCCATCTGTCTCACTAAAGGTTCCTCTGCTTCTGAGCAGAGGGAGCCCTCTACAAGTTCCAGGCATGCCATTCAGCCTGTCCTTGGCTCCCAGGGTCTTCACCAAGTGCATTGCAGTGGTGGAAGCTTACCTGAGGCGCCGAGTGGTCCAGGTTTAACCCTACCTGGGCGACTGGCTGATCGCAGATCCCTCCAGGCTGGAGGTGGAGTGGTCCAGGGACCTGGCCCTCCAGACCTGTGTCTCCCTTGGCCTCCTGGTCAACGAGGCCAAGTTGGAACTCATGCCTTCGCAAGTGATCAACTTCATCGGGGGAGAGTTCGACTCTTGTAGAGCCAGAGCCCATCTCCCAGCGGACAGGTTGGAAGCTCTCTTTTCCTTTGCCCAATCATTTTGGGTTGGGCAATTGTGCCCTGCCTGGGACTTCCTGCGCTTGCTGGGTTACATGGCGGCCTGCACCAGTGTGTTCCATTGGGCCTGCTGGAGAATGTGCTCCCTGCAGTGACAGCTGGTCAGCCAGTGATCTCAGTGCAAGGGTCACTTTAACCCACTGGTCACTGTGACCAAGCGGATGTGGGACGCGCATCCAGTGGTGGTTAGTCCCAGAGCACCTGCAGGACGGGATCCTGTTTGTCCGCCAAAAGCCGATGGTCATCTTTGATGACCGATGCCTCTCTCATGGGCTGGGGTGCCCACCTGGGGGAACACAGTGTCCACGGGCTCTGGACCCCCAAGGAGTCCTGGTGCCACATCAACCTGCTGGAGTTCTGAGCAGTTCAGCTGGTGCCGACTGCCTTTGCTCCTCCCGTTCGGAATCAGGTGGTCCAGGTCCAGATGGACAACACCACGACCATGTACTACCTCAATAAACAGGGTGGGACCACTCCCTGCTGTTGTGCAAGGAAGCTCTCCACATGTGGACCCTCATGCGCAGCTTGGGGGCCAATCTCCTAGCCATCCATGTGGCAGGGGCCTCCAACCAGCTGGTGGATGCTCTCAGTCATGTGGGTGAGGTGTCTCATGAGTGGTCTGTCCACAAAGAGGTAGTACACAGTCTGTTCTCCCAGTGGGGCACCCCTCAGGTGGACCTGTTTGCCTCCTGGGAGAACACAAAGCTGAAGCTGTTTTGTACCCACCTCCCTCAGCAGGAAATGCTGCAGGGGGATGCCTTCTTGAGGCCCTGGACCCCAGGCCTCTTCTGTGCCTTCCCTCCACTTCCCTTGATCCACAGGGTGTTACTCAAGGCCAGGAGGGATAAGGCACAGGTGATCCTGGTAGGTCCGGACTGGCCCCACCAGTTCTGGTATCCCTGTCTCTTCAGCCTCAGCAGCAGGCTCCCGAGGTGTCTTCCTCTCTACCTGGACCTGCTGTCCATTAATCAGGGAAAGGTACTCCATCTGAACCTTCAATACCTGCACCTGACAGCCTGAGTGGCTAGAGTTCCAAGCTTTGGTTCTTTCTGAAGATGTCCTCACTTTTGTGGAGGCATCTCGGAAGGAGTTGACCAGGAAATGCTGTGCCTTCAAATGGAAGATGTCCTCCATTTGGTGTCAAGGCAAGGGGTGGGAACCTTTGTCCTGTCCAGTGGCTAGCATTCTTGACTACCTGTGATCCCTCTCTCAATCAGGCCTTCAGTCGATGATCCTCAAGGTGCACCTGGCAGTCAACTCTGCTTACTGGGTGTGGGCCAGTCAGCAGTCGGTGGCACGGGAGAAGGCAGTCTGGCATTTTTTCAAAGGCCATGACCACATTTCCTCTCCGGTGCATGCACCACCACCACCACCGTGGGACTTACAGCTGGTTTTGGCAAAGCTCATGGGCAAGCCATTCAAACCGATGCACAGGTGTGACATGTTTCACCTGTCATGGAAGACTACCTTCCTGGTGGCTATCACATCAGCCAGAAGGATCAGTGAGCCCCAGGCGCTTTTGGTGGAGTCTCCTTACTTGGTCTTCCACAGGGACAAGGTTGTCCTGCGCCTCAACCTGAAGTTCCTCACGAAGGTTGTGTCAGAGTTTCACCTTAATCAGGTGATTAATCTCCCAGTGTACTTTGCCAATCACACCTTGGAGGCTGAGCACAGGCTCCATACCTTTAACCTGTGGTGAGCGCTTGCATACTATAAGGAGTGCAAGGCTGGAGTTCGAGGAGAGGTTCGCCGGCTGTCTGTCACCTACGCTGAAGCCACACATGGCAGACCTGCAGCCACATGGATGATTGGCAGATGGATTACATCATGCATTGATCTCTGCTATTGGTTGGCAGGTAGGGAGCCTCCCATAGGGCTAAGGGCTCATTCCACCCGCCATACTACTGCATCGGAGGCTGCTTCTAGGGACGTCCCTATCCAGGATATCTGCAGGGCTGCTACCTGGAAGTCAGCAAACACCTTTATTTCCCATTACCACATTGTCCTAGAGTCATGCCAGGATGCTGGTATAGGGGCCTCAGTTCTCCAATCTCTGTTCCCTAAATAGGGGGTGGGTGCCTTGCCTCCCTCCTCCTGCAGAACTGCTAGGAGTCTGCCAACAAGTGTGGATAAGAACAACATATCCACATTCCTAGAAACACAGGTTACTCTCCTGTAACAGTAGTTCTAGGAGTGGTATATGTTGTTCATCCACACTGACCCACCTGACCTCCCCGGCTTTAACACACTGCCTCTGCTTCCAGTGGGCAAGATCTGGTGTCAAGGGGTGGAGCTGAGGGTTATACCACCTGGGTGGGTGGGAGGATCCAGCTTTTAGACCTTCCGGCAAGATTTTTAAAGGGAAAGGACATGCCAATAAGTGTGGAAGAACAACATATACCACTCCTAGAACTACTGTTACTGGTGAGTAACCAATGTTTACTCACCTGTAACAGTAGTTCTAATAGTGGTATATCATGTTCATCCACACAGACCCATCTGACCTCCCTTGGCTTTGGCACACAACACTGCTTCCAGCGAGCAAGATCGTGCATCATGGTGCGGAGCCGAAAGAGTGAGATGAAACAGCTTGAAGACATTTCCGGCCAGTTTTAAAGGGAAAGGCAACTGCCAGAAAGTGTGGATGAACATCATATACCACTACTAGAACTACTGTTACAGATGAGTAACCTGTTTTTCAGCACCAGTCCTTTCAACTGCAGGCTCCTTGGCAGCAGCCTCAACAGGGGCAGTAACAATCCTGGCATTCCAAGTCCAAGTCCGGGGCCAGGCTCCTAGGAAAGGGGGGCAGGAGTAGTAGTGCACCTCCAGCTGTAGGTGCTGGTGCCTCTGCTTTAGCTGCCCAGTGATGGGTTGGATAACATCATCTGTCCATGAATTCTGCCCCTGACTGCATTTCTCATTGGAAGTCAGCTGTGTCACTTCTTGCCGCTTTGGTCTGCTATCACAATGGACAAATGGGTATTGGGTGTAGTGGGCAAAGGGTTGCCTCTGGAGTTCGAGGCCTTACCATTTCCATTTGCCTCAGGAGTTCAGGGTGTTGCAGGACATGCTGTCCACTCCTCAGGAAGACATTTCTCAGCTCTTTGCAGAAGGGGCAATAGCCCGTGTCCCAAATGCCTTGGCTGGTAAGGGTTACACGTCCAGGTACTTCCTGGTCCCAAAACAGACTGGGGGCTGGCACCACATACTGGATCTGCATAATTTGAACCAGTTCATGTAGAAACACAAGTTCCAGATGGTCACTGTGAACCAAATCATTCCCTTGCTGGAGCAGAACATGTGGTTCTGTTCTCTACACCTCCAGGATGCAATGTTCCCCATCCCCAGCCATTAATCCCACCATGAGTACCTCCAGTTCCAGGCAGAAGAGGTTCTGTACCATTTCCAGGTCATGCCATTTTACTTTTCCTCAACACCCATGGTCTTGGAGTGCATGGCAGTGGTGGCAGCACCTGTGGCACCTAGGGGTCAGGGTGTACCCTTACCTGGACTACTGGCCATTAGCCAGTCCATCCAGAGATGCCATGGAGAGGTCCAGAGATCTGGCTGTCCAGATTTGCTGAAACTTGGGCCTGTTGCTCAACCCACACAAGTCCAAACTGGTACTGAAATGGGTGATCAAGTTAATTGGGTATGAACTAGATTCCCTGCAGTCCAAGGCCCACCTCCCTGTGGATCAGGCACCGGATCTTACCTATTTTGCCTGATCATTTCAAGTTGGGCTCTTGAGCCCTCTCCAGGATTTCCTGAAGCTGGCGTCCTGCACCAGTGTGGTCCGTTGGGCCTGCTGGCAGATGCACGTCCTCCAGTGTGAGTTTATCTGTCAGTGTCCCAGTGTGTAGGCCGCTTGGACCAGCCGGTCAGAGTGACACAGCCAGTGTGGAATGCCATCCAGTAGTGGCTGATCCCAAAACACCTGGAGGAAGGAATCCTGTTTGTCCACCCAGAACCAACTGTCATACTCACAATGGATGTGTCTCTAGTGTGGTAGGCAGTGAAGCTGGGGAACACTGAGCCCACGAGTTCTGGGTTACCGAGGGAGTCCCATCACCACATAAACCTGCTGGAGCTCCATGCAGTGCGACTGGCAGAGATGGAATTCACTCATCTTTTCAGGGGTCATGTTGTGCAGGTCCAGATGGACAATACCATGACCATGTTCTGCCTAACAGGCAGGGTGGAATTCATTCTCTTCTCTTCTCTTGTGTTGGGAGGCCATCCATATCTGGACCCTTTTGCCCAGCCTGGGTGCAGATCTCCTAGTGATTCATGTCACTGGAGAAAACAGTCAGCTGGTGGATGCTCCCAGCTGGGTAGGAGAGATGTTGCACGAGTGGTCCCTACATCAGGAGATGGTGAACAACCTGTTCTTCCACTGGGGCACACCTTTAATGAACCTGTGTGCCTCCTGGGAGAATGCCAAAGTGAGACTTTTTTGTGCCTGCCCTGACAGTGTGGAACACTGTTGGGGGATGTCTTTGAGAGGCCCTGGACCTCAGGCCTCATGTACAACTTCCCTTCCTTCCCCTTGATCTACAGGGTGGTGGATAAGGCCCAGAAGGACAAGGTGTGGATGACCCTGAGAGCTCCAGACTGGTACCAGATCTCCTCAGCCGCAGCAGCAGACCTTCATGTTGCCTGCCTGTCTACTGACCCAACTTCAGGGGACGGTCGTGCACTTGGACCTGCAGTCTCTACACCTAATGGCCTGGTTCCTGAGTGGCTAGAGTTCCAGGCCTTGGGTCTCTTGGATGAGGGGTTCATATCGTGGAAGCCTCACAAAAAGAGTCAGCTTGTAGATGCTATGCCTTTAAGTGGAAGACAGTTTCCATTTTGGTGTCAGGTCAAGGAGCTTGATGCCTGCCCTGTGGCTAGCATCTTGGACTACCCCTGGTCCCTTTCCCATTTGGGACTGCGGGCGACACTCTTAAGGTGCATCTGGCAGCCATCTCTGCTTACTAGGTGAGGGCTGGTAAGCCGACAGTGTCCCAGGAAAAAGGAAAAGGTTATCAGGTGCTTTTTCAAGGGCCTACACTAGCTATCCTGTCCAGTGTGTGAAATACCTCCACTGTGGGACCTATTGCTGGTGTTGGCTATGCTCATAGGTAAACCTTTCAAGCCAATGCACAGGTGTGAGATGTCTCACCTGTCATGAAAGATAGCCTTCCTTGTGACCATCACATCAGCCATAAGAACTGGGGAGCTTCAGACATTATCATTGGAGTCTCCCCTACCTGGTCTTCCACAGGGACAGAGTCATCCTTTGCCCCAACCTGAAGTTCCCTTCTGAAGGTGGTTTCACCTGAACCAGGGGATTAACTTCCTGGTGTACTTTACCAACTCTTCTTCAGAAGCCAACTGCAGGTTCTATACCATGGACCTGCGGATAGTGTACTCTTATGTGGAGTACATGGCTGGAGTTTGGGGAGAGGCTCGCCTGCTGCTTGTCACTTACACTGAAGTCCTGTCTGTATGATCGGCAGCAGTAGCAGGTGGATCACATCCTGTATCGACCTCTGCTGTAGGTTGGCTGGTAAGAGAGCCTCCCATAGGGCTTAGAGCTCATTCCTCCAGACATACTGCTGCCACGGCGGCTGCTTCCAGGGACATCCCTATCCAGAAGTCTGCTAACCAGAAGTCAGCACACATCTTCATTTCCCACTACTGCTTCAGTCTTGAGTCATGTTGGGATGCTGATTTGGGACCTCACTTCTCCAACTGCTAGGAGTCTGCCAGAGTGTGGATAGAGAACCATATTTATTCCCCTAGAAAAATAGGTTACTCACCTGTAACTGTAGTTCTAGGAGTGGTGTATGGTTCACATCCACACAATCCACCTGACCTCCCCTGGCAAGTGGCACATGGATCCCTGCTTCCAGAATGCAAAATCTGATGTCACAGGTTGCAGTTGGGGGATACCCAAACTTGAAGATGTCTGGTGCGGAGCAGAGCTCAGCAATCTAGTTGTGGATGTGAACCAAATAGCAGTAGTAGAACTATGGTTACAGGTAAGCAACCTTTGCTGAGAAGCAACATCTTGTTTCCACTGGTGTCTTGCTTCTACCCATTTCTGCAGCTGGGTGAACTATAGCACTGAGCGGTTAAGTGACTTAATCAAGGTCACACCATGAGTATTTTGTTTCGGCTTTAGCAAGGTTTGAATCTGTGATCTCCTATTTCCCAAGCCTGTACTCTAACAACTAGACCACACTGCCTCATGCATATACTTACAGATCATTTTCTTTCTTTTCGCCACTGGTGCAGGTCGGGGATGAGATTGTTCGGATAAATGGCTATTCAATATCTTCATGCATTCATGAAGAAGTGATAAACCTCATTCGTACGAAGAAGACGGTCTCCCTTAAAGTGAAACGTAAGTTTTACAGAATTGCTGTTTGGTGGCCCTAATAGTGGTATGTTGTATGTACTGTATGTGCAGTGCTCTGCAAATTATGACTTCAAATTAAACTAATCATTAGGCAGTCATATAAAGTTCATTAATTATATAAGGCCTTGCTGTTGTTCTTAAAACCAGAGTACAAAGTACTCCATGAACTTTCAGTTGAAGTTTATCAGTTACATGCTTACCGGTAAAAGTGCTAAATGATCTGTTATAAGTAGCGTATCTAGACTCCTTCCACATAGTCACACTAATGTAGTTCTCCACTAAGCATTTGCAAAGTTCTCTCGGAAAGACCATTGGATAGGGCTTTAGCTCTTCACCTTCCTCTTGTGGACTTGACCCTCCACTTTGCAGGTCTTTCTTCTGTAAAAAGGAGGTGGCTCCTTTGGTAGCTTCTGCCTTTGTTAATTGTTTTATGCTTGGTGTTGCTAAGTACTCTGCTAATGTTGTTTTGTTGTGGGGCCATAAGCGTGGATTACTTTAAGTAAATTTTTTGAACTTTTTCCAGTCTGGCACAAAAGCAAAAGATGGCTCCCAAATCAATTTTTATGCATTGCTCACTCTGTGATGATAAGCCATCAGTCATGGGCCCCCACGTCATGTGCCTAGGACTGGATCACAATGTGAAAAATTGTGTTTTTTAAATTCCTTTCAGTCAGACACGTTCTTTGTCTTCTTGCAGCAAGTATTTCTTTCAAGACTCTGAAAAGTCCAGTAAATTGAACTTCTCAGGTGGGGGTAGCTTGACAAAGGAAAAACAATGTTCCTTAGTTTACTGTGCTTTACCTTTTTTGGCGCTAGATCAACCCTGTTTGTCCATGTTGCACTGTTATCACAACTGACAAAAGATTCAGCTTGAGAGGTAGAGACACAGGACACTTACGGTAGTCTCAAATATTTTCTATTACTCTGTGTTTCTGGTATTCTGGGCCCAGGTCATCTAGACAAGGTTTGTATTTTTTGCATAGACTCTTTTTTGCTCCCACCCCATCAGGGATTATTTGGTTGAAAGTATGCTGTTTCGTCCTCTGCCTCTGTCCTTGACACTGCAACACCTCTATCAACCCCAGTCACTGTGGCTGCTCTGGTCATTGTATTGTCTTCTTCAGTTGGCCTGGTGTCTAGCCCTGCCACCAGGCCTATGAGGGTTTCCAGTCAGATAAGGGAAGAAGACTCCTTTCCTATATGAGATATCTAATGACATTTTGCAGCCTGTAGACCCCTCTCAGCCAAAGGGCATATCATGAATGCTGGACCAAGTAAGCTGGACACCGTGAGTCTAGAAATGGACAGTGACCTCTTGTCTACCAAGGAGGGTGATGCTGATAGTTTCACATGCTCTCTGGAGCCACTCACTGATGGCATATATCTAGCACATTCAATATTCCTCTAAAGGAGGACAAGCATTTGAAAGCTTATGGATTCCTGGATATCTTGTAGAAGAAAGGCTCTTCCTTCTTGGTTCTTGTTATTGAGTTGATTATGGACCTGACCAAAGCTGTCTGAAATAATTCAGCATTGGATGGTCTGTCCATTTGGAATCATAATCACCTGTATGTGGTTCCTAGAAGGGTTTCAAGACCTTCACCAAGCCCCTTTCACTTATGGGGATCATGGTTAATGCAGTCTCGCAGAAGGATAATTTCACTGCAACACCTTCTGCTCATTTTATAAATAAGGAATTGAAGTGTTTCAACCAGTTAGTTGGTCTATAAGGTATGGGCCATTACTGCACTAGATGTGCCAAGCTATATTCTCAGCATGTATGGCCTTTTGTTCGCAAACTCTGTGGACTGTTGCCTTTGAGATTTGAGTGTTTATCTTACTGGAGCATAAGGAGCATATTTCTCAGTTACCTGATTGTTGGTTAAACTTGGCCTTACACCATTTGCATGTAGTAGTTGACCAAGCTGACGCCTTTTGTCAGTGTGTAATATATGAGATATGGATGCTTGCAGTTCTCCCACTTATCTGTATCTTCATAGATTCAGCATCAAGTGTCTGTTCTCCTGTTTGACAAGTCTACACTGTTTGTGACCAAGGTTAGGTAACTCCTGAAACATAGACAATGATGGCATGAAAAGACCGATGGCCCATCCAGTCTACCCGTAGTTCCCTATCAAACCCTGGGACCTACTGTCCATACAGGGTACTAGTCCTCACTATTATCCCCCGTTCCCTTCCTTACTACTACCATCCCGAGTAACCACTAAACCCTTCACTCTGTCCTGGCCAGGCTTCAAACCATTTATGCTTTTGGCATCCACCACCTTGGCTGGCAGACTGTTCCATGGTTCCACCACCCATTTGTAAAATAACACTTTCTCATATCCCTCTTGAACCTCCCTCCCGTCAGTTTCAACTCATGTCCCAGTGTCCTTGAACTGTTACTTAAATAGTTTCTCACAGTTCACCTTGTTCATTCCTTTCAGGAACTTAAAGGTCTGTATCATATCACTGCTCCCTCATCTGCTGTCCGGTGAGTACATGTTCAGTGCCTTGAGCCAGTCATCATAAGATCTGTCATTCTGGCCTTGAATCATCCAGGTCATCCTTTATTGCACTATCTCTAACCTGTTCTTATCTTCATATTGAAGACTCCAGAACTGGGCATATTACTCCAGGTGCAGCTTCACCAGTGATCTTTAAAGAGGTAGTAATACCTCTGTCTTCTTCGAGGATAACTCTTTCATCAGGCCACACCTATGGAACTATAAGCTGCCAGGCACTTGGACCACACAGAAACTTTTGCAGCAGTCCTCTAGGGGTCACCCACAATGATGTCAGATGTTGGTTGTCCAATGTAAACGTGGGCGGCCCCGTTCCTCCTCAGTTTGTTTCCTGCCATCGACCATACTCGGCAGACTGTGCATGGAAACGATGCCGTTATACTTGTCAATTGTCTCATATTTCTCAACTAAGTGTTTACCAAAGGTGGTGTCTGAATTTACTTTAAATCAAACTAGTCACTTGCCAGTTTATTTTCCTGAGCATGCCAATCCAGGGGAAGCATTGCTCCATATTTAAGATGTATTGTACATAAAATACTCAGGTATTATATACACTGCACGAAGGATTGCAGGAAGTCCTCACAACTTTTTGTTTTATTCTCACCTGTGAAAGAGGATGCCCCAGTTTCCAAACAATGCCTGTCCAGATGATTAGTAAACTGCATTACTTTTTGTTTTAGCAAGTACGGTAAGGAATTTCCTGGAGTTCGTGGTCATTTCGCTATAGGCATGGTCACATCTATTGCATGTTTCAGAAATGTTTCTACTGCTGAAATCTGTGCAGCTGCCACCTGGAGTACTGTCCTCACCTTCACAAAGCACTACAGTCTGGACATTGCCTCTTGAAAAAGGGCTGTCTTTGGCCTAGCTGTGCTACAAGGCCTCCTTTCTTAGGCCTGTAAGCTCCTGCCACCCAGACTGTTTATAGTCAGTACTGCTTGGTACTCATTCCTTAGGTGTGGCCTGATGAAAGAGATATCCTCAAAGAAGATAGAACAGTTACATACTCACTGTAACAGTAGATTTTCAAGAGAAATTCTTTCATCAGGCCTGCCGTCCCACCCTCCATTCCCCATTGGATCCTGAGACTCTGATGAGTGCTGTCTCCTTCTTCATGAGGGTTTATCTGCTGCTCTCTGCCCCACCTGGTTGGCATAGCCCTAGGTTCTCTCTCCTGGTTCCCTATAGGGAGGTCCTCTGAGCATGATCTGTGGCAGGGAACTGAGGAGGAAAGGGGCCACCCACGTTTATATGGGAGAGCCAGTGTCAGGCAAGATCATTGGGAACCCCTAGTGGACTGCTTACAAAAGTTTCCATGTGGTCCTAGTGCCTTGTGGCTTATAGTTCCATAGGTGTGGCCTGATGAAAGAGATTTTCTTGAAGATGTACTGTTACAGTAAGTATGTATCTGTTCTTTTTGTTCTACTGTCAGTACTCCTTTTGATAATTCCCAGCATCCTATCTGCCTGGTATAGGCCTTGTTGCACTGGCCTCATTGTTTAAGGGAGCCACTAATGATGACTCCTAGGCCCTTTTCTTCAGCTGTAGTGCTCAACTTTACCCCTCCCATCCAATACTCTGTCCTGGGAATCTTGTTCCCTAGGTGCATCACCTTGCACTTTTTGGTGTTGAATTTCATCTGCCAAACCTCAGACCACCTCTATAGTCTTTGCAGGCCACTCTGTATTTTCCTAATTCCCACCTCACTATTTACCCTCTGGTATAATATAATATAATTGTCATTTGCGAAGAGACACAACTTGCCCTGGATTCCTTCTCCAGCACTGCTGATGAATGTACTGAAAACACATGACCCAGGGCACATCCCTGTGGCACCCCACTCATGACCTCCCTCTCTTTTGATTTGACTCCACTGATCCTAACCCTCTGCTGACCCTCCTTGAACCAATTTCCTACCCATCTTACTATGTCCCTTGCCACACTCAGATCATCAGTCTTCTTGAACAATTTTCTGTGAGGTACTAAAGTCAAAAACTTGCTGAAGTTGAAATAGAGTAAATGCATGGCATGGCCCCATACCCTTGTCACCCAGTCAAAGAAAACTATCATGTCGGTCTGACAAGACATCCCTGCCAGGAACCCATGTTGTTTACTATTCTCGAGACAGTTGCTCTCCAGGTAGCCCACAGGGTCTTCTTTGATCAGTGACTCCATCTGTTTGCTCACAACAGAGGAAAGACTGACAGTTCTGTAGTTCTCCTGTAGCTCAATGTCTTCCCCCTTTTATGGAGCGGAACTATGTCTGCTACCCTCCAGTCTTTCATAACTACCACTATCTGTAATGAGCTATTGAACTACCCTAACAGGGGTTCAACCAGTTACACTGTCAGTTCTTTGAGTACCCTTGGATGTATCTCATCAAGCCCTGGGGCGCTATCTGTCTTTAGGGCTGCTAACTCTTTCTGGATCCTTTTGCTGGTAGGAAAGAATTGCTGAGTACCTAGAGGCCAGTGGGACAGAGCACCCAAGGTAGCATGGATTCACAGCAGGAAGGTCATATCAGACAAATCTAATCAATTTCTTTGACTGGGTGACCAAAATAGTAGACCAGGGAGGTGCTGTGGACATGGCCTACCTAGAGGCATTTGACACAGTCCCACACAGAGGATTGTGTATGATCGCTCATACACAACAAGGGTATTTTTCACTCGAGAGGTTTACATAGTAACTGGAGATCTCAAGAGCGCACCTCTGTTGTGAGCATACACAGTCTTTTATAGTGTATGGTCCCTCATAAAAAGATTGCCCTTACTTTCCTTTTGGATTTAGGTGTAGTTCTCACTTCCTCTGGCCTGTTTCACAGCTGCAGCCATTCTTATTGCATCGCCGGTCGCCCAATCGCGCATGCGCACCCAGCTTCCATGCATGTACACACACCTTCTAGGTGTTATGCTGCACTAGCTACGTAGCTAATGCAGCACAACAGCTACGATAACGTAGCTAGTGCAGCATGACAACGCTGTTGGGAGCATGGATTTCCATGCTCAACAGCGTTCTACCATACACTATAAAAAATTAACAAACAAATTAGCCAGCCTGGGAGTGGGTCCCAGGGTCTTAGCCTAGGTAAAACGTTGACTGGACAACATGATGCAGAGGGTGATAATAAATGGAGTCCACTCCGAAGAAAGGGGGTTACTAGTGGGGTACTACAGGGTTCAGCACTGGGAACGGTCCTCTTTATTGTCTTTATAGGTGACATCACAGAGGGACTGGAAGGGAAAGTATGCCTCTTTGCAGACGACACAAATATCGGCAACAGGGTTGATACACAAGGGGGGTGGAAAGGATGAGAAGGGACTTGGCATGGTTGGAGTAATGGTCAAAGGTATGGCAGCTTAGATTTAATGCAAAGAAGTGCAAAGTAATGCACCTGGGAAACAAAACCCAGTGAAAGAGTACACAATGTGGGGGGAGTTACTAACAACAACAAAAATGGAAAGGGACCTGGGGATAGTCATATCAGATGACCTAAAGGTAGGAAAGCATTGAGGGAAAGGACTAAGGAGGGCTGGGGGGATACTGGGATGCATAGGGAGAGGCATCACCAGTAGAAAACAGGAAGTTGTTATCCCTCTGTACAAGACAGTTGATGAGACCCTATTTGGAATACTGCCTGCTGTTCTGGAGACACCATCTTCGCAAGGACATAGATAGGATGGAGGCAGTCTAGAGGAGGACAAGTAAAATGGTGCAGGATCTGCACCATAAGCCATATGAAGAGAGACTAAAGGAGCTTAATATGTATACCCTTGAGGAAAGGAGGGAAAGGGGGGACATGATAGAAACATTTAAGTACCTCAAGGAAATCAACAAAGTCCAAGAGGGTAGCATCTTTCAGAAAAAGAGATGTGCAAGAACAAGGGGACACAATTTGAAGATAGAGGGGGGACGGCTCAGAGGCAATGTGAGGAAGTCTTTTTCATGGAAAGGGTGGTAGATGCATGGAAAGACCTTCCTGAGGAGGTCATGTGGTAAAAAACAGTAGGGGAATTCAAGAATGCATGGGCAGACATAAAGCAATTCTAGTGGGGGGTGGGAAGAAGTAGGCTGTTGGTTAACTAGGATCTGTAGCTTATCCAGTAGGTAGGAAAATGGGCAGACTGGGTGGGCCAAGCAATCCTCATGTGCCATCAAAGTCTATGTTTCTATGTAGGTACTGGCTGCCTCTTCTCCGGGACCCCCTTAATGGCTGCCTTGATGCCACTATCTGGCAGGGGCCTGCTGTCTTCCCTTATGAAGACAGAGCAAAAGTAATCATTAAGGATGGCAGCCTTTTACACCTCCTCTTTTACTCTGCCTCCCACAGATAACCTACAAGTATTTCTTTCCTTCTTTTTTCTTTCTTTCTTTCTTTCTTTCTTTTTCTTCCCGCCTTCCTTCTTTCCTCCTCCTCTCTCTCTCTCTCTCTAATATACCTAAAGAGCTGCTTTTCCCTGCTCTTGACCCCCACAATATGCAGCTCAGCGTCTGCTATTGCCACCCTAATGGCCCTCTTTGCTGCCTTGGTTTGCAGTTGATATTCCCCCCATTCTTCCTCCCCCATATTTCCTTTACTTGATGAAGGTCTCTTTTTTTTTGGCATCACTGCTTCACTGATACTTTCCAAGAACTGTATTGCTCTCAGCATGATGTGACTGTATTTTGACTGCACTTACTTGTTGCACCTAAATTATGTTTAACCTATTGTTCATGTTGACTGCACTACGCTGTCAAACTACTGTATATTCTACTGTTTTCCTGACCTCTGTGCCTAGTCACTTGGACCAAATGTTCAGAGAATTTATTCTATGTATTTTTCTTGTGTATATGCTTTTTAGCTATTGTCTATATTCCCCCTCTCCCAGGACGCATCTGGAATCGAGCATTTAGCGTGCTCAGAATGCCTTCCTGGTTAAACGCTTGAATGAATAAATAAATATATAAATAAATAAATATTGGTCTCTTGTATCTGTTTCTTTTGGTTACTGTTCTCGTGCATAACTGAGATATCTCAGGAATGGATCCCCTTAATTGCCCCATCTGTCCTCCACACCTCTGATGCTGTCTACCTGATTAACTTGTCCTGGACCAACTCCCTCATTCTGTTAAAACTCCTGCACACTCCGATCCGCCGATGAGGGATTGCTAATGATTCCCAGGGTTCGGTTAAAGACATCTGGGGCGCGTGCGTTTTCCTATGCTGCCCCTTTCCTGTGGAATTCTCTACCTCGTGGGATAAGAGAATGCCTGACCGTCTCGAGTTTTAAATCTGAGCTCAAAACCTATTTGTTTTTCAAAGCTTTTTCTGAAGGTTTTTAAAAATGCTTATGTATGTTTATTTAACTGAATGGTTTTATTTCTTGTTGTACAGCACCTTGGTTTTGAAAGGCGCTTAAAAATAAAGTTTACTTACTTTACTTACATTGTGTAACCAGAGACTGTTAGGTCTCAGTCATTATTTTCTGAGGCCCAAGTTTCTGTGATGACTACGAAGTCTATCTTAGTGTCTGCTATCATTGCCTGGAGCTTGCTTATTTTATTACCCGTACTCCTGACATTTATCTAAATCCTCATCCTTTTTTGCTTTCTACTTGTCTTTTTCCTTATTCTTGCCTTATCTCCTTAACTTCTTGTTTTTTTATGTTGATTGCAGTCTTTACGAGCCCTATCTTTTTGGACCCTTCCTCTAGTCCAGTTTGAACTTCAACCTTATTTTTTCCCTGTGTGCTGCTACAAGCCTCAGGGGAGTGGGGGAATGGGCGTGGGCTCCAGCAAAGCTGATGAAGCAGCTGATATATCTCTTCTCTTACTGTTGCCAGCTGAGTATGTAGCACCATAAAGGTCCTGCAGATGGGGCAGGGTCTCCTTTTTCTGCTGGTAACCCTGTAGAAAAGCAGCCCACAGCCACCACAGCTGACTAGCATCCCACTGTACCCCATCTTCATACTGAACCTATGCTAGCCCTAGACCACTGATAACAAGTTCCTGTATTCCCTTAACTGCCTAATGTCTTTTGACTAGAACCAGGCTTGTTACTTCTTGTCCTACTTTGCTACCTGGTTGTCCTTCCTAGATTATGACCTTGTACCCTTGTACCATGTAGATAGCTTAGGAAAGGAAGCTACCTACCACAAGAAAAAATTACTTACCACAGCAACCTTGTTTTTTCCAGTGGCATCTTACTGTATTCTGACTAATGCAGTATGGTCTCACCATAGGACTGTCCCGGAGCCGAAATGGTTAACAGAATCTATGCAAATGATGGATTGCTAGGCTCGAGCTCGGTTTTCAAACCACTGTCCCTGGTAAACAGCTTTTCAACCATCAGATTCTTATGAAGCATGTACAGTGAATTATCTATCTATACTAACACTACTACTAACACTGAGGCACTCAGATTGGAAGTCTCCTCTTCCATCTTGTCTGTTATTGACTACAGACTCGTGGTCTATGGGTCGGCATCCGACACTGTGCTAAAACGAGTAAGCATGGCCCTCAACAAGGCCTGCAGGCTGGCTCTAGGGTCTGATAATTTCCTACACACCTGCTCCCTCTACGAGCGCACTAACTGGTTCAGTCTTGTCAGCAGAATCAAATACCAAATGCGCCTGCTTGGCATGAAATCTCTCCTAGATAAAGCTCCATTGGCCTTAAAATAACTGCTTCACAAGGTAGATCTGGGTACCACACTAGAGGGCAGACTCACTGCCCACTTGCCTACCCCTTAAGGAAAACAGTGCTTGGCCAATGGTCCTTTGCATACAGGGCTCCTTCTTGGTTAAATGAGATCCTAGCACGCCTTTTACTGATTAGCAGCCTCCCCGTCTTCAAGGCAGAATTAAGACGTCACCTGGTCAAGGCTGAGGTCTATAGCTGCAGGTAACCTGTAGCACTATCATCCGGTAACTTGGAGTCAGCCTGCTCCTGGGCTACATTCTCTGATTTGTTACCCTGCTGCCCAGTAACCCTGAGTTTAAACTCCTACTTTCTCCTACTACTTGCCAGCCCTCTAACTTGAGCCTTCCATAGTCACAGCCTGTCAATGAGCCTTCTATCTACTGTCCTTAAATCAGCACTCTGTTTTAAGTCCCTCCCCTGCCACTGACCCTGCACAAATGTGACTGTCTCAAAGCACCTGTCTTCCCCCCAGCTTATTCTGTGTATGGTCCTCCTTCACATTGCTCTATAGTATGTTCCTACTAGGTCAGTCCTGCACAAAAAATTATCCCCCACCCTTGACTAGAATTAACGACAAAGCCTCCTCTCGGCTGCATTAACATACAGGGTGTGAAAGCCTATGTTGAATCTCTCACCCCGACTTTATATGAAATAATGACAATGCCTCCCCTGACTGCTTTACCCCTGCTAAATTAGTTTCTTAAACCCACAGCACTCACCATGTACCTTGGGCCGTACTAACTGCAATATGCTGTACCTCTACATGAGATAGCTTACAATTGTAAATAGCCAGACCAATTGCTGTTATTTCTTGTATTTTTTTGTCTCTGTACTTGTGCACCCATACTCTGCAACTACCTTTCTGTGTTGTCCTCCTGCTACGACGTGGAACCTTTGAAAAAGAGCATTTTGCTCAGAGGTTATGTCCGAATGACGAAAACTAAGTCCCCACCCCATTCCAAGTTATCACTCCCCAGACAACTCAAAATGGCACCTCTAAGACTGAAGTCACAGATACCCAAGAAAAAACACAATGCCCGCAGGTTTGCAACATTATTTGTACAGCTGGAGTGCAGTGACCCATAGTTTCTTAGCAGGGAGGTAGGGAGGTAGGGAGGGAGTTCAGAATACAGTAAGATTCCCTTGGAAGAAACAAGGTTACTATGGTAAGTAATTTTTTCTTCAAGCCCCAGGAAATCTTACTGTATTCTGACTAATGCAGACTACCCAAGCAGTACCTTTGGAGGCAGGTATAGAACCTACTTAGGAAACATGCTCTGCAGGACTGCTGTGCCAGACCTGGCATCCCCTCTGGCTTGGACATCCAAGCAGTAATGCTTGGTAAATGTGTAGACTGTTTTCCAGGTAGCTGCTTTACAGATTTCCACCAGGGGAATATCCCTAGCAGCTGCTAAGAATGCAGCTGTACCCCTGGTTGAATGGGCCCCGAGGCCTGTTGGTGGCTGCTTGCCCACTTTGCTGTAGCAGAACTGTATGCAAGCAACAATCCATTGTGCAACAGATCTTTTAGTGGCTGGTTTTCCTTTTCCCACCTATCCATAGGTAAGGAAGAGTTGAGTGTGATCCTGCCTGTGACCCTTTGTGTGATCCAGGTACAGTCCCCACCACTTATAGCGCCCACGCTTTATGTGGGCAATTGCTTTTGGCGGGCAAATTCCTGTTTCCACTGTCCCACTACATTGACTGCAATGTAAAACTTGCTGGTTATAGTGATCTATGCCCACCTTCTATTGCGGGCAGATTAGCTGCTAAAGTTCAACATGCTGAAGTGTGAATTAACTTTCTAACAGCTAATCTGCCCAAAATAGAAGGTGGGCATAGAGCACTAACTAACCGCTAATTGGTACTGTACCAGCTTAATGTAGTGGCAGACTGGCAGTGAACAGCAGTGAATGGAAGAAGCGATCTGTCCTGAAGAAGGGATCCGATTATGTTAGTTTGCTGCCCCATGTGGTGCTGGGTTGATTTCCCGAGTCCCTTTATGTAGTGGCAGACTGGCAGTGAACAGAAGAAGCGATCTGTCCCGAAGAAGGGATCCTTTATGCCGTGGCAGTTACGGGATAGCAATAGTGAAGGGAGGATCCATCCAGTGAAAGCTGCTGTGACGGGAGCACGGGAGCAGACAAGGTGAGCGCAGTAAACTAACAGACATAGCAGACCAAATCCAACTCCTAACTGGGGAAAGAATAAATATACAGAGCATGTGAGTTCCTCTGGAGGGATTTTATGCAGTGGCAGTGAAATGTAAAAATAATCATTTTCGGTTACTGCGACCAGTCCTTATAACAGGCAGAATCTGCTTACACAGATGTGCCCGTTATAAGCGGCTTTGACTGTGGTAACAGATTGCCTTTTTACGTCCAAGCTATACAGCCTACGTTCTCCTGAAGTTGAGTGGTCAATAAAGAAGACAGGCAATGTAATGGACTGATTGAGGTGGAACTCGGATACCACCTTGGGCAGGAATTTCCTATTAGTCCTTAGAATGACTCTGTCTTTATGGATAGCAGTGTAGCCAGGCTCTGTGGATAAGGCCTGGAGCTCACTAATCCTTCTAGCAGAAGTAATGGCTACTAGGAACACTGTTTTCCAAGTCACATAATACTTGAGGTTTGCTGAGGACATGGGCTCAAAAGGGGGCTGCATGAGCTGGGCAATACAAATGTTAAGTTCCCACATGGGTGTAGGAAAGTGCAGCAATCTCTTGAAAGATTTTCTGAATGCTGGATTAGAAGCTAATGAAAACCCCTTGCCAGCTGACAAGTAAGCTGAAACAGCTGCCAGGTGCACCTTGAGGGTAGAGGCCCTCAAACCCAGAGAATGGAGACGGGATAAATATTCCAAGACCACTGGCAGAGTAGCCTGGTTATGGTCTACATTCTTTCCCTGACACCAAATGGAAAATCTCCTCCATTTGGAAGAACAGGTTTTCCTAGTAGATGGTTTCCTGGATACCCTAAGTATCTCCATCACACCCTCTGACAGATGCAAGTCTGCATATTCTAAGTCCTCAAGAGCCAGACCTTGAGCCTGAGGCACTGAAGGTTGGGGCACATGATCCTGCCTTGGGAGGATGTTAGTAGGTTGTGCCTCCTGGGGATGGCTGATCGGTTTGGCCACTGACATGAGTAGAATCAGTGAATACCAAGGCTGCCTGACCCAATCTGGAGCAATAAGTAAGGATCATTGTTGCTGACTGGGGTTTGAGTTTGTTCAGTGTTCTTAGCAGCAAGGGAAGGAGTGGAAAGGCATACAGAAACCTCCCTGTCCAGTCCAGCAGTAGTGCATCCAGAGGGATTGTGACCTTGACAGGAGGTCTGTAGCAGAACTACGGTAGCTGATGATTGTCTGGAGCTGCAAACAGATCCACTTCTGGGGTGCCCCATCTCCTGAAGACAACCTCCAGAACCTGTCTGTTTGGTGACCACTTGTGGTAGTTCTGATTGATTCTGCTGAGGGCATCTGCTAAGACATTGTCCTTCCCTGGAAGATGAACAGCTGAGAGGGAGACCTCTAGAGAGTATGCCAGACTCCAGACTTTCATTGCCTCTGTGCACAGTGGGGTTGACCTTGTGTCCCCTTGCTTGTTTATGCAGTACATAGTGGTTGTTTTGTCTGTCCTACCTTGCACCACCTTGCCCCTTACTAGGTTGGCAAAGGACTGGATGCCCAGTAGGACTACTCTGAGTTCCAGCAGGTTGATATTCAGAAGTGACTCCTGTTTTGTCCATGTGCCATGTGCTGTGTGTTCCCCTAGATGTGCTCCCCAACCCAGGAGTGACACATCTGTGGTTAGTACCAGAGAGGGGTTTTGTTGCAAGAATGGCACCCCTTGCCTGAGGTTGGCCGTGTCTTGCCACCACTGCAGTGCTTGGAGAAATGCTGTTGTGACAGGCACTAGTTTTACAGTGAGTTTTTTTTCTGAAGTCAGTGAGCTCTGAGGTGGAACTGAATGTCCCTCATTTGGAACCTGGCTCCTGACACTGTTGCTGTGGATGCTGCCATATGGCCTAGCAGCTGCAGAAAATGTCTTGCTGGCCTTGAGACACGGAGCTTGAAGGAGCTGGCTACTTGTACTAGGCTGTCCACTCTGTCTTGGGGAAGGAAAGCCCTTCCTCGTTGGGTGTCCAACTTAACCCCTATGAACTTGAGAAGTTGGACTGGTTCCATAACAGACTTTTTTTGATTCACCAGGAACCCCAAGGAGTGCAGGGTATCTGGAGTGGGTGCTAGTGCTTCCTTTACTTTCTGGTATGATTGACCTACTATTAGCCAGTCGTACAGATAGGGGAACACCATTGCCCCCTGCCTTCTTAGGTGTTCTGCGCCCACAGCCAGGCATTTTGTGAACACCCTTGGGGAAGAGGTCAGTTCGAAGGGCATTACCCTGAACTGATAATGTCCTAATGGCAGTCTGAACCTGCGGTACTTTCTGTGGGATTGCCTGATAGGAATGTGAAAGTAGGTGTCCTTTAGGGCCAGGGATGCCAGCCAATCTCCTTGCCTTAGAGTTGAGAGAATGGTATTCAGAGTCACGATCTTGAATTTTGTCTTTGACAAGTGTCTGTTTAGGTGTCTGAGATCCAGAATGGGTCGCCACTCCCCTGTTTTATTTATTGTGAGGAAATACCTTGAGTACAAGCCTTTTCCCTTCTGGGCTGAGGGAACTGGCTGTACTGCCCTTTGTGACAGAAGATTGGATGCTTCCTCCTCTAACAAAACTGTTTCTGATGGGGTAGAGGGTTTGAAGGCCCTTGACCTCAGCTTTGGCATGAATTTGAAGCTGAGGACAAGACTCTGGCCCACTACCTCCAGGACTCATTTGTCTGTGGTGATGTTTTGCCATTCCTGGAGGAAGTGAGCCAGCCAGCGCCCTACTGGGATTGGGGAGGCAACCTGAGCAGGCACCTCAGGGTGTCTGCTTTGCCTTGGCTGTTCGCTGTGTGCTGGGGCAAGTGCAGCCACTGCCCCTTCTGCCTCTGCCTCTAAAGTATCCCCTCTGTGGTTGATACTAGGGGAAAGCTTGAGGTTGAGCCCTGCCCCTACCACCTCTATTCTGGTGTTTCTGGGTCGTGGATGCCCTTTCCTTTGCTGCAGCACTCTTATATGCAACTTTGTATTCATCCATTTTCTTCATATATGCCTCTGCTTGTTCTCCAGACAGAGACATGGGATCACAGTGGAAGTCCAAGGCTTTGGTCTGTGTACCCTGAGTCAGATTACTGACTCTGAGCCTGGCAAGCCTTCTGAGGGACACTGATGCTGCTATTTGTCTGGATGCAGTGTCATTGGCATCCACTGCCATCCTGAAATGTGTCTTGGCAGCTTCAAGTCCCCTTTTTCCAGCTTCTTCCAGATCAGCTGCCATGGGCGATGGGACTACCTTTGCAATTTCTAGGACAGTACTCCAAAGGTGTTTTTGATACCTGGCCACATATGACATATATGAGGCTTGCCGAATGGCAAGAGACAACCCCAGGTATATCTTCTTTGCTACTGAATCCACCTTCCTGGAATCTTTATCTGGAGGGTGAGAGGCCAGGGGGATGTCAGCTTTGTCACAAGCTGCAGCCTGCACTACTCCCTCATGGCTAGGGTGCCCAAAGAGGAATTCCACCCTACCTTTGGCAACCCAGTACTTTTTGTCCACCTTTTTGTCTGTAGGAGGTACTGAGGTGGGTGTCTGCAGAATCTTAAGGGTCTGTTTTTTATGGGATTTACGGATTAGCAGCAACAGTCTTTTTGATGCTGGAACATCCATCATTTCTGTTAATCCTCTTCCTCCTTATTGTCAGTTAATTCCTGAGTGGGGAGGTCATGGGTCTGAGCCACTTGCCTCATGAAGAAATAGTAAGAGGTAAAATCCTCAGTTCCCTTATCAGGGGAGTCAGAACAGTGATGATCTGAGAAATGTCCAGTTCAATGGGCACTCCATAATCCTCATCCTCTTCTTCTTCCTCCTCCTTCTCCTCTTCTTCCCCAAAATGGTTGCAACTGGGGTCCAGTGAACTGGGGACCTGGGTTGAACCTGGGTTTTGAACCGCTGTGTGTAATGGTTGTTTTCTAACCGGAACTGGTGTTCTGGACTGTAAAGTCTGTATAATCTTTGTCGCATTAGCGATCTCTTTGGCAGTCGAAGCCACAGCCTTCTTCGGTTGTGGTTCCTGTCCGGTATGTTTCTCTTTTCTTTTCTTTTTGCCTGCAACAGCCAGTTCAGTGGCTGTATCAGCAGTACATTTCTTGCTAGAGGAGCTATCGCCCCGTTCAGAGGGCAGCTCCTCCAGTTCTTTCTGAGGAGGAACTGGTTTATCAATGGCTGGGTCAGCAACCTTTTCAGTCATTCTTTCCTGTAGTCTTTTTTTTTTTAATTTAACATCTTTATTGTTTTGTAGTGTAATACATCAGCAAAGTATGAAATAGAGAAGAAAGACTATCCAATACAAACAATGGACAATGAATAGTCCATATAGAAGGGAAAATACACGACAGTGAAAGAATAACAAAAAACACCTCCCCCCCCACCCCATAAACCCCATGGAGTGTGCTATAAAGTATTATACAAATTTTGTATGTATAGCTAGGAACTGAATACATTATGTTGACTTTGGGGAGACTATCAATTAACAGATATCAATGCAGGTATAAGGCATATAATTTACCCCATTTTTTATCGAAACTTGACAGATTATTGCGAGAGCCAGCAATCAGACACTCAGTCCTAAAGTAGGCTGAGAGGTCATTCAGCCATTCAGTATAGGTTATAGTTAGCTGGGCCAGCCAGTGTTTGAGCACTAGTTTCCTGACTACCATTGAGATTAAGGCTATATGGTATTTACACTCCTTAACCCGGATATTAAAGTAGATTCCTAGAATACAAATCTCCACAATAAAAAGATCTTCTAGGCCAAGTAAGGGATCTAAGTCTGATTGGATTGCGCGCCATAGAGGAGCAACTTTTTCACACGACCAAAGAATGTGAAGCAGGTTCCCGTCAGCTTTGCCACATCTAAAACAGTTAGAAGTAGGTAGTAGATGTCCAATTTTGGCTAGTTTTACTGGTGCATAATATAGGTTGTGTAGTATGTGGTATTGGGTAATTCTGAGTTTGTCCTGAGTAATGTATCTATGTAAGTCTAGCCAGATTCTAGGCCAATCAATGTTTGCACCTATCAACAGAGAAGACCAGATTTTAGAGCAGGGAATAACATCTGGGTTACCTATAGTTAGAAGAGAATTATATAAGAGGGATAAACAATGTGGTTTAGAGGCTAGGTCATGGAAGCTGTCTAAAATAGGTTGTATTTTGGATTCTTGTGGGGAGGTACCAAATGTTTGCCCTATTAAATGTCTCAATTAAAAGATCTTGAAGGTGCAAGTAGTGGGAAGGTTATATTTGTTCCTTATTTCGAGGAGGGAGAGAAGGGAATTGTGGGAATACAGGTCCGCTACTTTAGCATTTTGCAATTGAGGGAGCCAGTTGTGAGTGAGGTGTGTGTTACCTATCCTGATGTTATGGTTGAAAATAAGAGGTTGTGTAAAGTCTTGATGTGGGGAGAGTTTCTTGGAGGAGCAGAATTGGGAGAAGACTCTAAAGGACGTCCCAATTATGGATTGACATATTGAGTCCAGTAGCCTGTTCGTAGGAATATAAAAGATGACTGGGGAGAGGAGATGATGTTATGGGAGCATCTGTGATTCCATTTGTAGCCAGAGGGGAATATAATCACTGGAGGGGTTAGTATTCCATCTACCGATCTTGGAGAAATGGCTCGCCCAGTAGTAAAGGAGAAAATTAGGGAGGCGGAGACCACCTGATGGTCTGGGGAGGCTCAATTTGAGATATGATTTCCTGGGTTGTTTATGTAGCCATATGAAGTTGGAAATGAGAGCGTGGACCTTCTGAAAGAAAGAGAGGGGGAGCCAGATGTTCAGCATATTCAAAGGATAAAAAAGCCGAGGGAGAACATTCATTTTGATTATGTAATTCGTCCCCAGAGAGTCAGTGGAAGAGCCTCCCATCTATGAAGATCTGACTGAAGAGTTGCACTAGATCATCCAGGTTTAGCTTCCTGGTGAGAGATTGATCTGTGGTTAGGTGTATCACCAGGTATTTAAGTGAATGAGGGGACCATTTAATATCAAGATCGTTGAAATCCGCTTTATGAGTGAGATGATTGAGGGGAAAAATTTCAGTTTTGTTAAGGTTAAGTTTATAGTTAGAGAGAAAGCTGTATTGGGTTACTACTTCCAGTACGTGCTTGAGAGAAGAATCAGGGTTCTCTAAATGAAGGAGAATATCATCCGCATAGGCAGAGAGGGTAAAAGTGTGGTTTAAGACTGAGATTCCTTTTATTTGTGGGGACTTTTTAATGTGGCACAGAAGAGGCTCCAGGTAGAGACTGAATAAGAAGGGTGAGAGGGGGCAGCCCTGTCTTGTACCAGAGTAAAGGGAAAACTTTGAGGAAAAAACTCCGTTACAGTATATTTTTGCTGTGGGGGATGAATATACAGCTTGGATCCATTGAATGAATAAAGGGAGAAAGCCCATTTTGCCCAAAGTTAACCAGAGAAACACCCAGTCCACTCTGTCAAAGGCTTTCTCGGCGTCCATCGAGATTAGGGCCATGGGGAATTGGGATAGACGGGCTGCCTGGAAAATATGGGTAATTTTCCTAAGGTGATCTGCTGAAGACCTACCTGGGACAAAACTTACTTGTTCCTGGCTGAGAAGCTGGGACCATACCCACTGAATACTGATTGAAGCGAGTAGTTTCGTCAAGATTTTAATATCACAATTTAAGAGGGAGATCGGTTGGTAGCTTCCAGGAAGCAGGTGAGGTTTATCAGGTTTCAAGAGAAGAATTGTTGCTGCCTCTGATAAAGTGGAGTCTAAAGGTTTAGCTTCTAACATATACTGGTATAATTTAAGTAGCAGAGGTGCCAGTTCTTTGACAAAAGTTTTATAGAAGTTGGTGGGGAAACCATCAGGGCCTGGAGCTTTATCCAGAGTTAAATCCTGAATAACCACCACTGTCTCTTCCAGGGTAATAGGTTCCATCAAAGAGATCTGGGTTTGTTCCAACAGGAAGGGAAGAGCAAGAGAGTCTAGGTACTGTTCTATATTTTGAGAAGATGTCTCTAAGGGTTTTCCCCTGTAGAGAGACCGATAGAAATTCTCAAAGGTAAAAGCTATATCTCTAGGAGCTGTTTTTATCGTACCATCTGGGGCCTATATGGAGGGTATGAGTCTTGAGCTTTCTAGTTTACGTAGGGAGAGAGCTAGACATTTCCCAGCCTTTTCCCCTTGGTCTATATATGTAGAGTTAGTTTTCAAAATTGCATAGTCTGCCTTTTCTCTTAAAAGGTCGGAGTATTTATTCCTAAGATCTAGAAGCTCTGATGCTGAAACAGGAGTAGTTGAAGAAGATAGGGATAGCTCTGCCGTTCTAATTTGAGCTAGTAGAGATAAGGCTTCTTTTTCTCTCAGTTTCTTTCTTCTAGATGCTATTTTAATAAGTTCACCACGAATGTAGCATTTGAGTGTACACCAGAGAAGGTACTCCCTTTGAATTGAACCGATATTTGTTATCTGTGAAAGTTTGAATAGACGACTGAATTCTAGAGATAGTGTTTTTATCCTTTAATAATTGTGTGTTCAGCTTCCACGACCTATCTCTGGGACAAGTTGGGGGGAAGTAAGGTCTATCCAGACCAGCGAATGATCTGATAATACTATTGGTTCAATGCTGGTTTGATGCAGACCGGGTAAGAGAGAAATACTAATAAATCTAGACCACAATTTATGGACAGTAGAGTAAAAGGTGACTAGCTGGTGGGATGGATTAAACGCCATGGATCATAGAGTCCTACCGTGTCTATAAAAATCATTTAGGGCTCTCTGGGATGCAGAGGGAGATTTTTAAGGGTCGGTGTGTCCTGTCTAGGTCTTGGGTGGGGGGAACGTTCCAGTCGCCCCCTAATATCAAGGAAATGGGGAGGAGTGGAGCAATCTTACTGGCAACCTCCATAAAAAATAATGGTTCTCCATCTGGTGGGCCATATATGGAGCCTAGTAACACTGTAGCCCCCATAAGGATGCCTTTAACAAGAATGTATCTGCCATTAGGATCTATTACTGTGGAGTCTGTTTGAAAGGAAATCATGTTCTTAATTAGAACAACTACCCCTTTATTTGCTGAGGAGTCTCCAGCTGCAAACAATTGTGAGAACCCAAGTCTCCGTAGCCAAATAGCCTCTACTGCCAGCAGGTGAGCTTTTTGTAGCAGAATAATATCTGCATTGAGCAGGGTACTGTGCTTAAGGACCTGGTATCTTTTTGTAGGCTCTTGAACTCCCCTAACATTCCAGGACACTATATTACAGTGATTGATAGCCATAACTAACAATAAACCAGTTAATCTTTCCAGAGGAGAAAATGGTGCACAACAGTAACTGAGCTTGAGACACACTCCGAACCTCCCCCTCCCCACAGATCCCAGCAACCTTACCCAGGTAGTGACCCTGTAGTAACATAAGCAGGCTGCTTGAAACAAAACAAAACAACAAAAAAATAAACAATCCCAGAACTTGAATCCGGTAAGGTTGCCCCCTTCCCCATCCTCCCCTAAGATGTAATTTAAGTCTAGTCTGAACTTTGTGAGTAGTAAACACTGGAAATCTAACTGGTCCAGATTGAGGTATCAGTAGTAGAGAGAGCGGTAGGCGCTCTTCCCCCTTCCTTAACAAACCCCAGCAACTATTTACACAAGCCTCCCTTGAAATAAAACCCAGCAGATTAATTGTAAACAATCCCATATAAGGGAGACCCCCCCAAAGCAGCTCCTGAATACAACCCCCCTAAAAGTGAGATGTAAATGAAAGTTATGGAATGCTGGTTCTCTACAAGCTTAGAAGTTACTGTCTTCGTTAACCAGCACCAACATAGGACTAGTATAAGGGATGTAAAGGAGCCAAACCCCCCTATATTAGGCGCGTTGTGCAGTGAACCCTGGGCTTACTCGATCCAGGGCAACCCCTCCCTCCCACCACATCTTCGATTCTGGATGCCAACATTGGGGAGGCTGTAAATTCCATCTATATAAACATAACGTGGGCCCATATGATACTTGGAGACCCAGAGGAAATAAAACCTAATTGGCATATGTTCCTGCCTTCCAACAATTAACTTTTAGCATCTTGGGTTTCTGGTGGCCTTATAACCTGCCAGCCCTGTTTCCAGTTCTTTATCCCCACCTAAAAAAGAAAGAAAAAAAAAGGGAAAAAGCAAATAGTACTCCTGACCTCGCTCCCGGCGGAGGTATAACACAGTCTGTCCAGCATGGACTTTACAATTAAAAGTCAGTATGGGGCAAGAAGTAAAGGAAAAAAAAAAAAAAAAAAGAAAATACAAGAGTCTGTACTTGCAGTGAAGTATTCCTTGGATGTTGTCCCCTTAGAGGGAGGGGAGTGAACAGGGGGAAACAAATACACGAACGGACCATTTTTCGGTCCTACATGATAAAGATCCCCTCTCCTTTATGTCCCATGGAAGCAGTTCCTGCTTAATTAACCAGCCCCTGTAGAGGCCTGCCCTCTGGTTTAGAAGACAGGAACTGCAGATGAGGAGATCGGGCCCATCCAAGAAGAACAAACAAGGCCAAGGTGTGGGTTCAGATCCGCAGCAGGTAGGCGAAATTCCAGTTCCCTCAGATGCTTAATGTAAAGCAGAGAAATTCTTCTCTCTCTCACGGGGTCATGATCCTACCAAAAAGAGCTCAACCCTCTTTGAACAGGTCCCGGTAGTCGATTCTTCAGGTCGGCCATAGCTAGAATCGGCGTGTCATAAGAGATCCAGGAGCCAGCCACTGACACTTGAAATTTAGCAGGGTATAACATTTTGAACGGGATACTTGCTGCTATGAGTTTAGTAACTGTGGGGTGAAAATCAGAGAGCTTTTGGTGTGTCTCAAAAGGTAGCTCTTGGGTGAATCGCTGCTTGGAGCCCTCCCACGTAATTGGCTGAAGTTCTTTGACTTTATTTAGCACATGTTATTGTTCCACATAGCTCAAAAATTTTAAGATTAGAGGTCTTGGTGGGGAACTCTGTGGGGGCCAAGGTCTAAATGATCTGTGGGCTCATTCAGTTTGGTAGTTACCCCTAAGGGGAGGTGGCCCCGTGATTTTTTGTAGTAATTTCTGGGCAAAAAGAACGATATTTTGGTTTTCTTCTGTTTCAGGAAGACCTATTATTAAGATGTTGTTCCTCCGTAAAGCTACCAACAGTCCCTATTTTCCCAGGACAGTCCCTATTTTAGGCAGCATGTCCCAGTGTCCCCACAAGTTTTGCAAAATGTCACTTTTGTCCTGGTTTTTGCTTATGTGCCCCAGTTTTGTCCCTTTTTTTTTTTTGCTGACTGCTAATCCATGGGCGATAGTTATTTCAGCACCACTGTGGCACTGCTCGTGCTGGACAGCGGTTTGTAACTTCAACCCTTGTGCCTGTGTTGCACTGCAAGCACGTCAGTGGGAGCACAGTAGAGCACGTCTGTGGGAGCACAGTAAAGCATGTTCC
The DNA here is from genome assembly GCA_016271365.2 of Neoceratodus forsteri. Taxonomy (NCBI): domain Eukaryota; kingdom Metazoa; phylum Chordata; order Ceratodontiformes; family Ceratodontidae; genus Neoceratodus; species Neoceratodus forsteri. The sequence goes on along the minus strand of CM028133.1, from coordinate 586,575,157 downwards.
TTCCTGGAGGCAGTATAGCGCAGTGGTCTAAGGCTCTGAGCTGCAAATCTGGTGACATCCAGCAGACCAGACCTGGGTTTGAATCCCACAGCTTCCACTTGCATACTGTATGACTCTGAGCAAGTCACTTAACTTCCTTGTGCTCCCAGGTCACACCTGGAAACAAGCTCTGGCTTAGTGTGCCTTTCCTGGTTAAACAATTTCCCCTTTCCCTGTTAGATTAGACTGGGTAGTAGTGTAAACAAGCACATGTGGATATCTGCCTGCCAGTAGCTGAGAGGGACTCCAGAAAGAAAAGAGACTGGCAGCAGTGAACTAAGGTACCCAAACCTGATCAGCTGTAGGGAAGTGTGTGAAAACAATCTGGTGTAGTGGTGGAAGTCACTGAAGTGAAATTTGCTCAGCAAATGAGGTGAGTGTAAGCGGGTTGGATGGGACTGTCAGGAGAAGCAATACATGCAACTCGAATGTCTGATCACAATTTAACGCAGGTTTGCTTCTAATGAACTTTCTGCACATCATGATTTGGAACTTGCTGCAGCAGAATGATGGATTGTTTTAATCTGGATGCTTGCTACTGGTGTTACTGTAGGACGGCATGGCCAGAGCAAGCAGCAAAATGTAACTGATTGTGTGCAGCGTTGTCTGCGGCGGTGCGCGTGGAAGCAACGGGGGGGGTTCATGGTCAGGATAGACCGTACCAGTTTTAGGCCTCGGAAAGTTGGTAGCTTTATTCCTCCGGCTCCTACCTTCAAGGTCTTCAGTTTTTAGTTGCAGCTTAGTAATTTTCTGTCGGAGCTGGATTATCTCTGGATCCACTCTGTCTCTCCATTTTTCCACAGAGGTGGTTCTAGCTTCACTGTCACTAACCCTTCTAGCTAGATCTGACATGTCACTTCTAATTGATTTAATTTCAGTGGCTATGTCAAGCAAAGTCTCTCTAAAAGGCAGTAGCTCTTGTAAAAATCGATCCTCTGTGAGTGGAACTGAAGGGCCTGTTGCTGGACTTTGGGAGTTGGAAGCTCCCCCTTGAAGTCTGGCTTTTTTAGGCAGCTTTTCAGGTGAGGGAGGAGGCGTATGTCTGAGCTGGGCCATCTTCATATCTGCATCCACCGCGGAAGAAAAACTCCCGATAGCGATGAAAAAGTTGCTGATATCGAATGCTAAAGATGTCCTCTCCTCTTTGTTGTGGTTATTAGGCAGTTTCCAGTTGAAATTAAGTAGTAAAAGACAAAGATGTGATGTTAAGGATAGGAGCTCTGTATCTCTGCTGCCACTAGGCTGCCTGCATCACGTGACATCTCCTGTAGTCTTTTTAAATGCCTCTCAACCGTAGACTGAGGGAAGTTCTTACAGATATCACTGTCTGTCTGAAGGTGTTCAAAGCCCAGACAGAAAACACAAGTTAAATATGGATCAGCCTTTGCAAAAGGTTCCCCGCACTCAGTACAATGCTGGAAACCTGTAGGTCCCATTCTATTCTTGGTTTTCTATAAGAAAGAAAACCTATCTCTCAAACTTTTTTTGTGTTTTTTTTCAGTTACGCTAACCGACAAAGAACCAGGAATTACCTGGGTAAGCAAAATAAGTTAATAACTGACTTACACTGAGTCAGAACAAATTAAGTAAAAGAAATTTTTTTTCAGAAAATTAAAGAAAACGGCAGTTCCTTCCAGGTTTGGGAAACCGAAAAAGAACCGAGCAACTTACCCAAAAACACACTAAACCTAACTAATTCTGCCTGAAAACCAAGGACAGTGCTTCATATACTGAAATAAATAAACAGTACTTTATAAAAAATGAGAAAATAAATCTGTTTAAGTGAATGAAGGAGAGCTCTCCAGAGACATCTTACTGAGGCAAGCAGAGTAAAGAATCTGACAGTTGAAAAACTGTTTACCAGGGACAGTGGTTTGAAAACTGAGCTTGAGCCCAACATTCCATCATTTGAATGGGGTCTATTAACCATTTCGGCTCCGGGGCAGTCCTATGGTGAGACCATACTGCATTAGTCAGAATACAGTAAGATTTCCTGGAGTTTGAAGCTTACTATCTCTCAATGCTATTTCCCTAGCACATCCCCTTTACTCCTACCCTACACAGGTATTTGGCCAGGGATTCTAACTTCTTTCAGCACATACAATGCACCACCACAGTCTTACAACATTTATTACACTACAGTGTCATATGTTAGAGGTAACTTACCCAGTTTCCGAGGATCAGTTAATATTTAGGTGTTTCCTAGATAGGGAGTTGTTGGGTTCCCTTTTTTCTTCAGGACTGCTGTCTATAGCACCCAAGGCTTACCTGATCCCCTCAGGGGCAGGGTTTCCTGCAGATGGCCCTGAGACAGATGTCCGTCTCCTGGTCTGTGCCACTTATGTGATGGAATATGAGCATGATGGGACACACTGATAGCAAGAGCTAACTAAAGTGAAGTCAAAAATGTAGAAAACTGCTTCATTTCTGCCTAAGCCTTACCCTACCCCAAGTAAAAGCTATCCCCCTCATCCAATTGGGATTATTTTCAGCTGCCTTCCCCCAACTCAGAGCAGCACACTGCTAAGCACTGTGCCTTTTATACCCTGACCAGAGGTCCCAATTTACCTTGCAGACCCTGCACTTCTAATAGTATTTATCTACTTGCTCACAAGTTAGAAATGCTCTAGCTGCCTCAGTCAGCTCAGTTGCCTCCTTGGTCTGATACCAGTCCTAACTAAAGTGAAGTCAAAATGCAGACAACTGCTTCACTTCTCCCCAAGTTACACCCCCAAATTAGCAGCTATACCCTAGCTGATTGCAGGGATGATTTTCAGCTGCCTTCAACGATCTCAGACCAGTGCATGGCTAACTACTGTGCCTTTTATAAGCTGGCTGAAGGTCCTGATTTACCTTGCAGTCATTTTACTTCTAATACAGTATCTGTCTACTTACCCCCTAGTCAGAAGTGTTCTAGCTGCCTTAGTCAGTTCAGCTGCCTCCTTGCTGTGATAGCAGTCTTAACTAAAGTGCTGACTGAAGTGCATCCAGGCGTACAATACTGTCATTAGATTGATCTGGGTATGGAGCTGCCTGACACACTTCTTGCCCCAGCGGCCCAGTGGTTGTCAGTAACAGCCAGCCAGTGGGTGCTATATATCACAAGGCATGGTTGCACCTTAGAATTTGCATCATAGCCACCCTAACTCTACTGGTTGTGTACCCGGTGAACGCTTATCCCCAAACTTGTGGAGGTTCATTGGTAGGAGTTTAAATACCATTGCTAGAGCTCCACTTGTTGATTTTAATTGAGAATACATCTCCAGATATTTCCTGGTGACAAAGAAGACAGGTGAACAGCACCCTATCCTGGATCTACATGGCATGATCAGGCACCACACATTCAGAATCATGCATTTTTCAGGTGTTGAACTGCTTGTTCTAGTTCTGAGTGTTGTTGCTAGGCATCTCTATGGCACCCACATCTTCACCAAATGTCTCTTTGGGATGCAGCTCAGTTTTGAAGAAGGGGTATCCATGTACATCTTCATATATATGGAAACTTGTCTGATTTGAGGCCAGTCATTTTCAGAGATCCAGCAGGCTCTATGTGTGGCAATAGTCTTTTCAGCCTGGATTTTGTTCTACACTTCGGGAAGTTACAGCTCACCCTGATCCAGTGTCTGGAATACATCAGGTTGGAACTTGACTCAGTAGTGACTTGAGCTCAGCTATCTCTCCTCAGAGAGCTCAGTTTCTAATGGAGTGCTTTTCTGCATTTGAGCATAAAACAGGTGACCTGCCAGGGACTTCTTGCAGATCTTTAGACTGATGGTAAAGACTACTTTTGTCATCTCATGGGCCTGACCTCAGCTGGAGTTCCAGACACCGTGGTCTTAGTGGTTGGTGCCCTTTCCACACCTTGTCCCAGTTGGTGATGGTTACCCCCATTATGCCTGACTGCTGGACCAGGACTGTCTACATGAGGGGTCCAGCCTCACCAAGTGCTCATCCTAAACACCAGTGCTTCCTTTCTGGGTTGGGGAGCTCACTTATTGGCTCTGGTGCACCCAGATTGTGGACTCCTTAGGAGCAATTACTGCATATTATCTCACTTAAGTTGATGGAGATGCTAGTAGTGCACCATATGGCAGGATCTTGGTGTCAGGTATGCTGTTAGGTTTTCTGCAAAGAAGAGCTTATAAGTAACTCACTGTACTGCAAGATAAGTGAGTAGTATGTAATTTGAGGAGGGACAGTTTAAGCTTGTCCAGCAAAGCAGGAGTGGGAGGTATAAAAGACCCTAGAAGCTAACATGCAGTACATTTCTTTAAGGATAGAAGGTGGACTAATTTAGTCTAGGGCCACTTCATACTTTCTAAATTTTAGGACCGAGGAACTTTAGGGGCAGTCAGGTTGTTTGTATGTACAACATAGCCAGGGATAATGTTCCAGCTGAAACTGGTTGCTTGAAGCCAGAGCTGTTATTCTGAAGACACCAGATTTAACAGGGGGTTTACTGGGAGGCACCATAACCCTGTTTACACTGCCGACTTTGCAGCACATCAACCCATGCACACAGGTTGATGCCCTGCAAAGTCAGCAGTGCAAACGCTGCCAAGAGCACCTTAAGTGCCCGTCGGATCATTTTTTTGATCTGACTCAGTTGTGGGATCAGTAGCGGAGCGAGCACATTAAATGGCAGTGTGAACACTTTGCTGTGCTCGCTCCACTACAAAGGCTGTTTCCGGTGAATTCTCATCTCCTTCACAGAGCAACCTGCAGTGCTGCAAGGCAAGCTGTGTAAACATGAATGCAGCCGGTGAATTGGGAAGGGAGTGGCACACATTTCACGCACTGCCACTGTGTAAACATGGCTCATGTTAGCCAGAGACAAGCAGTCACAATACACATGGTTAAAAGGGAAATAGAGTTGGCTAAAGTAGGAGCTGGGATAAAGGAGAGTGGGACAGGGACTAACAACTGTTTTCAAAAGTGCGGATTACCAAGGGGGATGAAGGTGCACATGAAACACTGCCAGAACTTCCACATGTATACCATCATGTCTGTGTGTAGACATAAAAAGACAGTACTCACTGTGCACTAAACTTGCAAAAATGTATTACTCCAGACATCAATACATATTTCCCCACAAGTGAACAAAACAGAGAATTCTGGATGGGCAACTATGCACAACCAGTGTATTCTGCCACATAGGGGTTCTGATTCCCTCTGACCTCGAGAGCAAAGCTCGAGAGAGGTCCATGGGAATCAGAACCCCAAGGTGGCAAAACACACTGGTTGTGCATAGAGTTGCTCATCCTGTATTTTTAATGGTGTATAGTACTGTGTGAAATATGTGTTTGTGAGTTCTTCTGCTTTCAAAATTAAACTGACTCATGCAGTCTCTAGAGGTTCTAGAATGCTGTTCTGCCACAGTAGGGTAGAATCACATTCCATGACCTTTGAACTGTGGTACAACAGCATTTTGAAAGGGCTGGAATTCTATACAGAACAACATTCCACTATACACTATAATACATTTTTGCATGTTTGCTTCATTTAGTGAGTGCACTCTTTTTGTGTCTGCACTGGAATCCATGCCTTTGCACTAGTGGCTGCTACTGTTATGAGCACAAGGGTCTGTGCTTCCATACCATCACGCTTACACTGGTTAGGGGAAGGGAATCATTACCCATTGTATACTGGTTGGTACTCTGGACAGGCAGATTGTCAGGGAAGAGGGTGGTAGCTGAGGGAGACTCTAATGGGTGGATGAGGGTGCAGGCTAGCAACTGGTACACTGGAAGGGAAGCACATCTGGTGCCCTGTCAGAGCAGTGCAACATACACCATCCTGCCTGTTGGGAGCAGGGGATATATCTGCAGCCACTGCAGTGCAGTAAACTGTAGTCCTCTTCTTAACTTTTATTACAAAGGTTTCTCATTGGTGTTGAAAATCCTAAGATTTTTCTCTGTAGACCACACTCTGCCCTTCTTTCTGGCATTGCTGACTTTCTCCAGCCCCAGTTTTACAGCTTAACAAGACAGTCATTTATATACAAGCAAGGCAGAAGCAATAGATACGTGAGTGCCTGCAGATGGCATGTATCTGTATCATCCTAAAGAAGTCATCAGGGTATATGACATGAAACATTGATGTTATTACATGTATGCCTGTAATCATTTCTGTGAACAAAATACCTTTAAACTCCTACGGGTGAGTGACTGTTGTTACTCCATTATGTTCTGAACCTTCAGGCTGGCAGGAATGCTGCTTTTGGGTCCTCTCTCCTAAAGTCCCTCTTTAACTAAGCTAAAGGCTTTGCTGCCTCTTGCCTGGACATCACTGGTTGTCTGCAATAGTGTGACTGTGAAAGGAATCCAGGTAGTTTTAAGACTGTTGATTGCTTGTAACTGTAATATTACTAGTGGTATTCCTTTTACAGTCACATGTTCCATCTGCTCCCCTCCCCATGCTATTAGTCCTCATGCTTTTTATGTTGACAAGGCAATTTCTCACTTTTTATGTCATTCAATGGATGATCTGGAGCATAGAAGAGAGGGGGGTTGGGGGAGGCTATTGCTGTAGCTAATGGGCTTACTGGGACTTTGTGCATGCTCAGTGGACTAGTGACTACAGAAGGAACACCAGAAATAAAACTATAGCTACAAGTAAGTAATTGTGTCTTCTTATTTGCAGATGTTGGCATGATTCCTGTCAAAAGGTAAGTATGGCTATTTTTTTATTTAATAAATATGTAGTCATTGTTTCTCGTATTTCATCATACCTCTATATACACTTTAGGTTAGAACATTCTAATTATGGTGGGAAAAGTAGCCTAACAAATTTTAAATCTGACAATGCAAAATTCACAAAGTAGGATGGGTGGAACAGTATAGGCAGTGTAGTACTATACATACTGTAACTGGTAATGCCCCAGCCATGACCCAAGGTTTATTTGTAGTGACTGACAACTAGTAGAAATGAAGTAACCTCATGGTTAGGTCTTCACCAGAGAAAGAATGGAGGTGTGAGGAAAGGATATCCAGAAGTCTATGTGGAACTGCTGCCAAAAAATTAATGCTAGGACTAATCTCTCATTGAAATGTTTTGTTTTCTCACTTTAAGTAATGTTTAGTCTGATGTAGAGATTTCTTAGAGTTGATTTAAGTTTTGAGAGAGGTTTTTAAGGTAGTGTGATGCTATCTGCCCTGAGCCCTGTGCCCCTTCTCTTAGTAAGTCTGTGGGCTGCACGCTTGACCTCTGTGTCCCATAGAGGCTGCTGCAGTGCCCCCCCCAACTTGCTTCAGAACCTCCCTGCCTGTTCTCGCTTTGTTTAATTTTCAGTTCTGTGCCCCAGTGTTAATCAGAGCCCACTCCACAACTGTATTGAGGCTACTGCTGTCTCCTGTTGAGCATACTGCAGTGTCCTACCTAACCCCCAACTTGCTTCAGGACTGCCCTGCTTAAACTATCTCTGTTTAATTCTCAGCCCCTCCCAACCTGTTCATTTCTCTTTTGTTTTCTGACTTTTATTTTTTGTCAAGTGCCCATTTTCCCATTTGCAGTTTATACTGATCTGCCACTAGAGGCATCTTATTTTTCCTATTAATCCTCCAACCCACTTGTCCAGCTTGCCTCTGCCTTTTTCTTGTTCTAATCACCATTATCCCCTGCCTTGTTCTCACTTTTTTCATATTGTAGTCTGAAGGAAAAAAAAAAACACACACACACAAAAAAAAAACTCTACTGATATAATTAACCTTACACTGGCTTGGGACCTTGTGTGTGCCCTTACTGCTACAATCCTTGGTATCATAATGTCTCTTATAATGGCTCTGTTTCCTAGAGGCATTATATTGCTCTATCTATTGACCCTATCTGACCTTGCCTGTGATAAGTTTCTAACATCTACCTCCTCAACATTGGATAGTAATCATTTATATGTTTATAGTACTATCACCTTATCCAATGCTGTGGCACTCTTACTGTGCCATGGAACCTACAGTCCCCTGGTGAATGGGGGTTGCCATTTCATCGTCCTAGCTGGCTACCCCCTTTGGCACTCCTCCCTGGGATCTTCAACTTGCAAGCCAACTGTAAAGTGCGCTCAACTCAGAGGAAGCTTCACAAACTCAGCAACAAGCAGTTAAAGGAATATCTGTGTAGACTGGCCTTACTGTTGCTGCTGCTTTCTGGCAATATTCTCCCCAACCCTGGCCCTCCACAACTTACTGCATACCCACAGTCACCTACTGGATTACTTAAAATTGCCTCTCTTAATATATGCAGCCTCCTCCCCAAAATGGACATACTGAATGCATGGATCTTACAACATAACCCAGACATCCTCTCAGTCGTAGAAACATGGCTTTCTCCAAAAGTAGCGGATGCTTCAATTTCCATCCCAGGCTACACAGTCTTTAGACAGGATCGTTTCTCCAAGCGTGAGGGCGGTTGTGCGATCTATCTCCGAAACAACCTTCAAGGTCTCGTCGTAACTCTCTCCAAAACTGATGACCATATGGAAGCCCTTGCCATAAAAGTGCTTCTAGGTGCACACAATAAAACCCTTATTGTGTTTTCAAACTATATTCCTCCCAGACAGATGGCCTCCTGCTTTGATTCACTCCTAGAGTGTTTTGGCTCTCTGAGTCTTAATTCGGAAGTTATCATGTTAGGAGACTTCAGTATCAATTGGTTCTCCCCTGACACAAGCCCTTTCAAAGGTGCAGTTTCAGCAGTTCACCTTACCCAGCTAGTCGAGTCCCCAGCTAGAATGAACTACAAAACTGGGACCGGTACCTTACTGGACTGGGTGCTCTCTAACCACCCTGATCATATATCGGACACAATCATACTCCCAGATGCCTTCAGTGACCACTCCCCAGTCTTGTTTCATTGGGTGAACAAATTCTCTAAACTGCCCGCTAGAACAATTACCACCAGGGTACTCATCCGTGGGCATCTGGAATCATTAAAAGCTGACCTGCATAATCAGGACTGGTCAATGGTTTACACAACTAACAATGTTGACATTGCCCTCGACCAATTCATTCTTCAGTTCAATGCTATATGTGATAGGCACGCCCCACATAAAAAGCGTAAAATCAAAGGCCGCTGTAATCCCTGGTTTTCTTCAGACCTCCTTGAGTTCTGAATGGCAGGGACCATCTATGGCACAGGTCTAGGTCCCTGTGTAACCAGGCCGACATCCAGAGGTACAAAGCGGCTAGAAACAACTGCACAAGGGCTATTTGTGCAGCTAAAAATCACTAATATAAGGAAGTGCTCTCTCGAACCTGGAATGATGGCAGAACATTTTGGACTAACCTTAAAGAGGTCACTGGGAGAGACCTCAGGTCTGCCCCTACCATGCTTAACATTGATGGTGTACCCTCACTCGACCCCAGACTTATTGCTAACACTTTTAATGATGCCTTCACGGACCTGAGTGGTGTCCTGCACCTGGCTACTTCTCTCACCCCCTCACAAGTGACTGCTCTGGGAAAGAGACGCTGCACCCTTCTCATCCTTCTTTCTACTTCAAAACCCTCTCAGCCCATGAAGCCAGGAATTACCTACTCAAGGTATTGGGAAAATAAAGATTTAGTGACAACCCAAATCATAAGTTTGTAGCCCTTATACTGGATGAAATTCTGTCACGTCTAACACATATTATTAACATGTCACTTAGATACTCTCAATTTCCTCAGAAATGAAAATCTGCCACTGTGACACCAGTCCATAAGTCTGGGGATCGCACAATTACTGGGAACTACAGTCCCATCTCTATCCTGCTCCTACTCGCGTAAGCTGTTGAGCGTATAGTGGCTGACCAACTGGTCAAATACTTAGAAAAATATCAGCTACAATGCCCGCAACAACATGGGTTCAGAAATGGTCATAGTACCACTACCGTCCTTCTGGAGTTCACAGGCTTTATTTACCACTCCTTAGATCAAGGACACCTGGTCGGTGCTGCTTTCATTGATTTAACCAAAGCTTTTGACACTGTGAATCATGCCCTCCTGGTCAAACATCTTACCACCATGGGCCTGGCTCATGACAGCATAGCCTGGTTTGAAAGTTACCTGCACAGCCATTCACAGCAGGTGAAGATTGGTAACACCCTCTTGGATAGCAGACCTGTCCTATCTGGAGTTCCTCAAGGGTCCATCTTGGGCCCTCTTTTAATTAGCATTTTCCTCAACAACCTTCCTTACTCCTGTCAGGATCACATCCTTTTATATGCTGACAATGCTGTCCTGTTTACCAGTGATCCAGACCCTAAGGTTCTTGAATCTAGGTTAGAGAGTAATTTTGTAGTTGTAGAAAGATGGTTCCATAAGCACAGGTTAGTTATGAATTACAACAAGACTAAAACTATGCTGTTCTCTAGCTCCCAAAATAGGGACAGAACTTACCCTCTTTGTATTACCAACGAAGAGGGCTCTCCCCTGGAGCTAGTTCAGCTCTTGAAATATCTAGGTATTATTATTGACAGTACGATGACCTTTGCCTATCACATTGACAACATTGCTAAGGCTGTTAACACCTGCATTGGGCTACTTTATAGGTATAAGCAATGTTTGACCCCAGAGGCTCTTAACCTGGCCATTCAAAGCTCTCTTGTCTCACTTATATTGATTATGGCTTACCAATCTATGGATCAGTTACTGAAACAACTCTTCGCTGCATCATAGTTGCACTCAACAAAGCATGCTGGCTCCTTACCGACTCAGCCCATCTGTCCCATACCTGCGACATGTACGCTGAGGCTAACTGACTCCAATTTAAAGGTAGACTCATGTACTAAACATGTTTACGGTCCAAAAAAGTAAGCTTAGGCAAAATGCCCCCAGGAGTACAAAAGCTTATTACCCCCACTATCAACCGTCATTGCACCAGAAGCTCTGCTAGCCAGATTTTTAATATACCCCGCTGTCGCACTTCTGTGGGACAAAGGTCCTTTGCCTACTGTGCCCCACTATGGATGAACTTGCTGCACCATGACATCACTTCAGCATCCACCTTGAGCTCCTTCAAGGTTAAACTTAAGCAACAGCTAGCTGCTGATGCCAGTTGTGACTCCTTCCAATAACCTTTCCTCTTGTGGCCAGAAGTTATTCTAACCTTATGCTATCCCGGCCTTATGCATAACCGTTCTCAGCATGTAAATAACTGCTCTAATTTGCTAATCATTCTCCTTCACATTTCCTCTTGATCCCTTGCTCTTTTCCCCTCACCCCTCCATGTCTTCCCCCCTCCCCACTGTTATATCTCCTGAGCTCACTAGCTCATTTTAAAATGCTTTGTCTCATACCATCTCACCTCTGACAAGGCCCCTGGGCTGATGCCATCACTTACCTTGTTGATTATTAGATAATAGGCTGAGTCTGTTTTCATTTTCCTGTAAAGGGTCATTTCATAAGACCCCACCCCCCTCTAATATGACCCTTTAAATTCCAGGTTTTAATCAAATATGCACCATGGCATACATTGTACAATGCCACATGTATTGGAACTTCTCTAGTTATACACACTTGTAATGTCTCGTATAATTCCTTGTTTTGTTTGTTCTCCATTTCATACTTTCCCAATAAGTATTGTGCGTCTGACGTGGAACCTATGAAATTAACTGGTTCACAGGGGCACCGACAGCGCGGGTGCCTGGGTGCTTGAGCACCCACAGAGTTGAAATGAGCACCCTCAATTGCAGTTCAGCTCCCTGAGCCTCCCTCCCAAACCCCCAGCCTGCCTGATCATTCCTCCTGCCTGTTTGATCCATTCCTGGCTGGATCCTTTTCCCCCGACTTAGCAGAGTCAGCCAGTCACATAGGTAGCAGGAGGACAGTAATCCCCCCCAATCATAATTCCACCGCTGCAGCGCACTCCGGATAACTGACACTGACAGCTGTCAAGTTACCATTCCAACAGCAGCAGTAAGTCCTCCTGGCTGCTTGTGCAGCAGCATTCCTTCAAGGCTGCACCTGCAAACAGTTCATTGCCTCCAGAAATTACAGTCGGGGTGAAGATAATTATCTGCAATAAACTGTATAGAAAATTGTATTTTGTTTTCTCCATTCAGTTTGCAAAAACACTAAGACACTTCATTTCACTTTCAATGGAGAAGGAGGAGACGCAAGCTGTCTCTTATCACCCCCATCTGTGAGTGGATGGATGCACATCGCTTTGAAGATATGCTTCTTTTGGGGAGATCTCTGGCTTTTGTTTTTTTCAAAGTGTTGACTTTGGGATGAATGAAGGGATGGCTGATTCTGAAGCTCTGGTTTTGTGAACAAGTACATCGTGGAGTTCGAGAACTTTAAAAAGTAGATAACCCCCCCAGCGATAATACTTGGAAGCTGCACTTGGGGGTGTGTGATCTTGTGAAATTCCAGAGTGTGCAGCCCTCGTGCAGTAAACATTTCACTGAGTGCCACTGTGCCAGGTCTCGTGTGGGATCCCTCGCTCTTGGCTGACTTTCAAGTTCAGGAGCACTGCGATACGGAGGGTTTAGACTTTCATGAGCATCAAGATGTTCTGAGACTTTTTTTTCTGCTTTACAATCAGGTGAAGCTCAGGGGGATGTTAGTCCCGCCTCCCTCTATATTCAGTTTGCGGGGGGCTGCTGATGCCTGTGAGTAGCTGGCGGTATGCCGGTTTCTCAGCCACATTCTGCAGAACCTTGCTCAGGTAATACTAGACCGGGGTCATTGCATCTCTAGAGCTACATGCAAGTACAGACCCTTGAACTACACTCTATATGGGGGTTACTCTGATCTGCTGATATACTTAATGGCAATTCCCTGCTTCAACTGGCAGGATGTCAACTTAAATTGCTGTGGCTGAAGTTTAACTGATCAGTTTTGTGTGGGTCGACCTACTTGGAATGTTTGGAGAAGGGAGCAACACCCCCCCCCGACTTTTCTTGGGAAGACTGACACCTTTTCTTGGATCAGCTGCTGCTCAGGTTTGCTTTGTGAGTGCTATCAGCCTCAAAGATTGGGATGATCTGAATTCAACTTTTTGACATTTATTTTGCACAGCTGAGACTTACTTAAATACATTAATTTACCCAGGGGTGCTAACTCTGGTCTTGCAACAGTGCCTTTTTATTGCAAATGGGGAAGGGACACCCAGTGCATTGTTAACCCTCCCCATCCCTCACCTAACCTTTTTTTCAGAAGACTGTTACCTGGGGAGGTTAAAACTCAAGAGCATTCAAACTAATCCACTAGTTTCCTCTCCAGTATTGACTAGCTGCTGTGTATTTGTGTTTCTCTGCAGAGGAGCTGTTCTGTTGCTCTGTAGTCTGTACATGGCTATTAATCAAAGATTTACGTAACCCTATTGAGCCTGTATTTTAGCCAGTCACATTGCAGAAATTACAAGTACAGTACACTGCTACAGCATAATGGTGATTGAACATGCCAGAGAATGATGAAGTTAAGGCAAACAGTGATTGAAACTGAAGTAGAGAGGGTAACACACTTCAAAGCTGTGTGATGACAGACAGTAAAAAAAATATGCAACCTGTTTGACCCTAACTCCTGGTATGGACTTTGGTTTGTGGGTGGTCTCTTGTTGGATGGTGCCCTGATGATAGAGTGCCCTGAAGGGCTCTTTGATGCCTCCAGGTGCTGCAAGAAGACTTAGAAGTTCCTTGTCTTCTTGTAGCACCTGGTGGATGCAAACTAAAATCTCAAAGGGCATTCTTTTACTGGACCTGGAGTCCTGGAGGCATCAAAGAACCTTCCAGGGCACCCTTGCACCCTGTGGACTGGTGGCACTGTAACCATCACTAAGGACATCCTTAAAGCACATGAGGGCATCAAAGAGCCCACCAGGGCACTCTTCCATGGGTCCTTAACTAGAGGCATCAAAGAGCCCCCAATGGCACCCTGGCATACTCTACAGTGGAGTAGTTGTGATGGTAATATAATCATTCCAAAATGTATCAGAATACCCCCAAAATGCATGAAAACCCTATAGCTTCTGGGGGCCTAGGCGGCCCCCAGACCCCTGGGCTTTTCTTCTGACCATGAGCACCCACAAAAGCTTTCAAAACCTGGTGCCCCTGCTTGTTCTCAAAGGTGTTTTCTGAAATTTCAATAAATAAATAAATAAAATAAATAAGTTCCTGTAAAAGATATGTGATTTATGAGAAAGAGAGGGAAAGTGAGGGAGTGGTAAGTGAGTACCCTCCCCCCTACTTCCCCACACTCCTACTGACTCAGGATGAGCAGCACTGATCTGGGGTTAGTGTATTGCTGTGAGCTTTGATCTAAGGTAATTACTTCTGTCAGAGTGTGCCAACTATATGTACCCACAACCATATGAAATTACAGGGAGTGTAACCAAGTGAGCAGAGCAAAGGATAATGAAGTGGACATCTGGGTTTGGATCACAAAAGAATAAACATTTTTAAATTTTGCTTTGCTCTCAAATGTCACTACAGAGCTGAATCATGGCAATGTGGAATTACATAGTAAATGTGTACTAAAAGGAGTTCAGTTCAAGAAAGAACATTTCATTTCACAACCCCACCACCAGAGATGACACTTTCTACTCGCATGCACATAATTCATATGTCTGAATAGGCCTGTTACTAGCCTCTGAAACTGTGTTGCAGAGTATAGAGGAGGTCAGGCTTGGCAGTATTGTGGTCTTGGACCATGCAACAGTGTCATGTGAAAGGAAGGGGTTGATGTCCAGGGGAAGCAGGCTAAACGACGGAAGTTGAACCCCACTTTGTTAAAAGACAGTGATTTCAGGGTGCATATGGTTAAAAAGATCCAGGATTTTTGGAGCATAACAAGTGGGGGAGACCACTGACTCAAGGCCTTCATGAGGGGGAGGTTATTGCATTCACCCACCATAAAAATAAGTTCAGTACTGAGTGCCTCAGTTAGTTAGAAGAGCAGGTGGCAGTACATGCAAACAACATAAGCAGCAGCCCTCCCTGGAGCTGTACCACACTCTTCAAAAAGTGCAAATGGAGCTCAACACACTGAATATGAAAATGCTAGAAAGGCAAATTTACTTGTTCAGGCAGGCTTCTATGTTGAAGGGGATAGGGCAGGCAAGTGGTTGAGCTGAAGGCAAAATCGGGGGCAGCCTTTGTACGATCTGTAAAGATGAAGGGGGTTGTCAGCCAAAATATCAGATATAGAGCAGGCCTTTCGCTCCTTTTACCAAGAGCTCTATTCTTCAGAGTGCCAACCAGCACAGACCGAAATGGATGCTTTCTTTAGGGGAATACAGTCGAGGGGATTCACTGAAGAGCATAGGAGGGACTTGGATGCTCCCCTTACTATAGAAAAGGTTGACAAGGCTATCAGGGAGGTGGCAGGGGGGATGGCCCCAGGCTTGGCCAGCTTACCTATAGATTTCTATAAAGTTTGGGGGAGGTATTGAGGGATCCATTGGTAGAGATGCTAGCGTAGTGTTTGGCTAAGAGTGAATTGCCTCAGTTCACATGATCGGCCACCATAGTCATATTGCCCCAGGCAGGGAAGAATCCCATGTTGTGCTCCCCATACCACCCCATCTCCCTCCTTACTGCGGACTACAAGATCTTGGCTAAAGTCTTGGTTACTAGACTGGAGAGAATCCTCTCTCTGGTGATTCATCTGGACCAGGTGGGGTTCATTAACGGTAGACATGGTAAAGGTAGTATAAGAAAAACTTTAATATGGTCTGACAGTGGAGGAGAGTGGGGGGACCCAGACAGCATGTTAGCTGTTGATGCCAAAAAGGTGTTTGACCACGTGGAGTGGGACTCCTGCATAGGACCCTACAGCAATTTGGCCTAAGGGAGAACTTCAGAAGCTGGATCAGGACACTCTATAACTACCAGATTGCTCAGATCTTGGTAAATGGAGGCCTGACCAAAGGAGTTGAATTGCAGAGGGGAGACCAGACAGGGGTGCCCCTTGTCCCCACTGCTATATGTGCTTTCTCTTGAACCACTGATGGAGGCAATTAGTGGCAGTACTGAGACTGAGGACCTGGTGGTAAGAGAGAGGGAGTTTAAAGTTTCTCTATTTTCAGATGACCAGTTAATGTATGTGAGACATCTGGAAAGAGCATTGTAGGCAGTGTCTGACACACTTCAGGTGTATGGGAAATTGTCTGGGCATGGACTTACTGTAACTGGAGGAAGTGAGCTTCTCTTTGTTGGGAGGAGGAAGCCAGGTGTGGCACTGGGCTTCTCCCTGAACGTGCAAGTGGTGGGTCAGCTCAAATATTTGGGCATCAGTATTGCTGACAAGTTGTCAAAACTACCTCCTGCCTCTATTGAAAAAGATTAAAGGGGACTTGGAGCATTGGGCACAGATTCCCTTAACATCAGTAAAGTCAATACCCTTAAAATGTGTATATTCCCCAGAATGCTCTATGTTCTTCAGATTGTCCCTGTTAAATTGCAACAGAAATTTTTATGCATGGTGGACGGTTTGTTCCACCACTTTCTCTGGAGGGGGAACCTGTCAGGATTAGGACCCCCACCCTGCAGGCCTTGATAAAAGAAGGGGGTTTAGCCTTGCCCCACTTGCAGAATTATCAGTGAGCTGCTCAGTTGGCTTATTTAGCCAGTGAGGGTGTGGTTGATATGACCTCTGGAGGGTACTAGAGGGGGCAGAAGAGGGAAGAGATTCTTTGTAGAGTTTGGTGTTGAGCCCAACAATGGGGGGGGGGGCGCAATTGGATCAAAAATTGGTAACCCACTCATTAGGACACTGGTAGCAGTATGGCAGAACACTCATAAGTACATTGGGCATGTGGAGGGCATCTCACCTGGAGGGGGTCCCCTGACAGCAGCTTTTAAAGGGCAGAGAGGGTGTGTGGTATTTGTGCATGAAGGCCTATTTAAATGGGAGAAGTAGGACCTCAGAACAGTATGTGAAACTCTGTTTGAAAATATGGATGCCACGATAGCTTGGATCATCTTGGTCTATGAGATTGTTGTACATTTTTAGCTCCTGCACCTGAAACAGGCAACAATACTATGACAACCCCCCTCCCACCCTGGACTGCCAACATAAATGTTACTTGTAGCCGTTATAAGTAGTTAATATTGCTGTCCAGCTTGAACCATGTTTAGCACCGTAGGCGATGACTGTTAGCCTTTATTGTATTCTTCTTTGTAGTGATTCTCTGTATTGTTATTTGTACCTCCCTGTGACGTGGAACCTTTGTAAATGAGTCCTTGACTCAGAAGTACTTTCCAAATTCTCAAATAATTAAATAAATAAAGGTAACATCTAAAGCATAACTTCTTCGTAAATCACTCATGAGTGTTTTTAGTTTCAAATTGTTTCTTCATAAATATGAGTAGTTTTCGTAGAACACAAACCTTAGATTGTGTCACTTGTTGTCCACGTTTCAAAATAAATGGTGAAGGGCTCCTTGCATAAAGTCCCTTTTAATTTTGCATGGATATGTCTACCTATAATATGTAAGTGGTTATTCCAGCTAAAACGGTGGGCACCTCTTTCAAAGGATATACAGTCCTACTTCTGTCCCAACAACTTAACAGTGACCTTTGTATGGATATCTCATTTTGGAAACAACATAGTTCATTACTGTTGGATTTGAACCCACTATATAATGTTCCATGCTCTTGGGCAGACCAGAAGGACCCTGATTCTTTATGGTAGCCTGTGACATGTGCGACTGCGATTGAGTGAACCACAAAACGGTGATTCGATCGCGGTGCATATCATGGGGTGACCAGATGGGGTGGGTTCGCACATGTAGCAACAAGATGTCGCTATACGTACGCACGGGGGGTGGAAGCGAGCATGCTCAGCGAGGGGCAGGAGGGGTTTTGAGGGGTGGTGCCATGGTGGGCTGCCAAGCTGGCCCCATGGTGTGGTGGGAGGGTTCACGGCTTGGGTGGACAGGGTACTGGGTTCGGGTCTGGGTACAGGTACGTTTTTGTTGCGCCTGTCTCGAATTCTTTTTTTTTTTTACGTTTTGCACCCCAACATCGCACCCCGGAGTTGAGAATCCTCAATAGGAGGGTGTAAACAGCCCCCCCCGCATAAAATGTTAAAATGTAAGTCCCCACGCCATTTGGCTGTGCGCCAGGGAGTCACAGCATCGAAACTGATTTTCAGCACTGCGACTTCGCTGTAACGGCGATCACCATTATAACATAGAACCATTCTTTACCTGTGGTCATGTTTTCAATAATTCTATGTAAACTTAGGTTAATTGAAAACTATAACTGGGGGAAGGGTCTGCCCAGTTTAAAACGCGAAACAGGGGGTCTGCCTAGTGGAGTGGCACCGGTATACTGTACTGCAATCAGATAAACTAGTGTTCATGTGTCAGCCACAAAACCCTGCTCTAGGGCCAGTTGGGGGCTGGGACCATTATGGAAGTGAGGCACTTGGCTTCAGGGCATAAAGGGTATGGACCACTTGGCATTCACAAATCTACCTGCTGGCTAACAAAGGATTGGCATTGGCTATAGAGGCAGTCATGCTCTGTTTCAGCTAGATAAAGGGTGTATTCATGGATGGGATTGGACAGGGGCAGGATAAATGAGAAAAGGGAAACAAATGTTTATAAGAAACACACCAGAGGGTCTTGTTATAATGGTAATACAAAGAAGTGTTTTACAGCTGTTTCTGTTTTTGCTTTATTTTAGCTCTCCTGATGAATCACTGAAATGGCAGTTTGTGGACCAGTTTGTATCTGAATCTGGGGTGAGGCATTCTTGTACTAAATTATGTTTATCTTCTTGATGTTTCAAAGTCGGTTCCTTTAAGCTGAGCTTTATATGTCTATATCTATGTCAGTATCTGTAATTCTCCCTCCCCATGTGTGTGTGTGTGTATGTATATATATATATATATATATATATATATATATATATATATATATATTCATTGCAAAAACTTTGTTAATGCTACATATATGCATGCCATTGGGGTGAGAATAAAAAATTCCACATAAACATTTATTTTGTAGCGTGATGCTCCTGGAGTGAACATAAACATTTGTTTTCACTCCAGGAACATCATTACGATTTATTTCCACCCTAGGAGCATCATCAGGAACTCTGGAAGTGTCTATGTTCCATCGTTCTGATAAAATGATGGTGGGACTAATTTAGAATGAACAGCAGATTGTGTCAGCCATGCAGCTCCCGAAAACGGCTTCACATTCAAAAGCCAAGAAAGTGAAAGCTGTCAGCCATTTCCCTAAGTGCAGCGCTGTAAGTCCTAACCTCTGGATTTACTTACCCACTTCGTTCCTGTTGCACAGTATGGTATTATGATAGCTCCCCCCCCCACACACACACACACACAAATTATGATCAGATGGAACAGTGTCTTTATTTATTTATTTATTTCAGTTTCGGGTTAATATCTTTGAGCCAAGGGGCCCCTTTACAAAGATTCCAAGTCAAAAGACACAAGATAGTACATTTGTTACAGATAGTTACTGGCAAACAAAACAGTAAAATACAGAAAATGTTACCTTAGTATTTCAATTACATAAGTGCTGGTGAGGATAACATCAGCACTCCAGGAGTGTGGTACAATGTTGAAGCACGTTCAGTAGGCAACTTAAAGGCCACAACATTCCCGGGTGACCAGAGTACATGGCGCAGGAAATAATAGCAGCCAGAGGAGGCCTTGTCTACGGTACAGCTGAGAGTGGGGG
This sequence comes from Neoceratodus forsteri, assembly GCA_016271365.2. NCBI lineage: Eukaryota > Metazoa > Chordata > Ceratodontiformes > Ceratodontidae > Neoceratodus > Neoceratodus forsteri. The sequence continues at coordinate 586,555,489 of CM028133.1, read as the reverse complement.
GAGAAGGAGGAGAGGGTTAGGGGAGCAAGGAGGTAGTATTGAGGGGAGGGGGCAGTAGGAGAAAGAGGAGATAGGGATTGAAGGGATGGAGTGGGGTAGTGGGAAGTGACACAACACAGGGGGAAAATCCATAGTGTGCTGTAGGAATCTACTATTGTCCCCAGAGTCTAAACTGGGGCAACAGCAGTCATTTTGGAGGGCTAGGTATGAGTGGAGCCCATTTTTAAATGGGCCAAACTTGCTACATTCGATGAGGGAGGTAGGAAGGTCATTAATCCACTTAGGACCCCTGTATGATAGGGATCTCTGAATGAATGTGGTGCACTTAAAGGGCACCAAAAGACCCTCCCCCCTTGGTTGAATTTCTGGTATTTTTAGTTGCTTGGGTGCACTTGAACAAACAGGCGGTGGATACAGGAGTCCAACCAAGGAGAGACTTTTTCCCCACCAGGCATGCCTGGTATTGTACTCTGAGATGGAGTGGGAGCCATCCAGTCTCCTTATATAGTGCACAGGTGTGGGTCAGGTAATCTGCCCCAAGGACCAGACTACAGGCCTTATTAAGGAGGGCTTTGACCTGACCCTTTCAGAGCGGTATCAGAGCCAGACCCATATATCACCGGCCTGTAATCTATAGTGGACTAGACAGAGCTGCACATGCCAATTTTAACACATCAGGTATCATAGCATGCCTGTGGTGATAAAGTGCACCTAGCTTTTAATTTACCAATTTTACAACTTGGTCGATATGTGTGGAAAAGGTGAGGGTGTCATCTAGGTAAATACCCAGGTATTTAAATGTGCTTACTTGCTCTGTTGTCTCCCCTTTTTGGCTTTGGATTAACATCAGATCATACTTCTTGTTGTGAGGCATTGTGAGGAGCATGTATTTGTTTTTTTTGTAGTTGAGCAGGAGTCTGTTCTGTGCAAACCATGTTTCCAGCAGTTCAGTTGTAATTTTGAACAATTCCCTGCCAGATACTGATGTAATGGCATCGTCAGCATATAGCACCATGTGAGCAGGACAAATGGAGGGTAGGGAGTTAATGAATAGGTTAAAAAGCAGTGGGCCGAGTACTGAACCTTGGAGGACTCCAAGGTTCACTTAACTTGGTTCGTAGAGTTCACCGTTAATATGCACGCATTGTAATCTGCGGGAGAGGTAGCATTCAAACCATGAGACTGAGTCTGTGGACAGGCCAATGGCTAGTAGGCTGTTTAGTAGGGGTTGATGGTTTACTGTGTCGAACGCTTTAGTGAGGTTTATGAAGATAGATCCCACAGCCAATCCAGAGTCCAAGGCATCATATAGTTGTGAAGTACAGTCAACCAGTGCAGTTTCGGTGCTATGATTTTTAAGGAACTCATGCTGTTGTGTGCAAAGAAGATTGTACTTGTCCAGATAGTCCGTCAATTGATCCAATACAATCTTTTCGAGGGCTTTAGATGGGGTGGGGGGACACAAAATAGATATTGGTCTGTAGTTTGATAGGTTGATTTTATCACCATTTTTAAAAACAGGGGTGACAAGTGCAGACTCACATTTGTCAGGGAATACTCCCATTCTTAGGGACGTGTTAAAGATTTTAGTGAGTGGTGCAGCCAGCTTGTCTAGGTTGAGGGCTATCATCTTCATATCCATTAGGTTGCTCCCCATCCTTGATTTACCTAGGACTCGCATGATGTATTTTATGGTTTCAGCTCTGGTGATTTGTCTGAAGTAAAATGGAGGAATGCCATAGTGGGTGGGATGTGGTGGGCCCACAAAAGGATGCTGTCCAGTCGGTTGGGAGGTAAGGTAGTTGCTAGGTAGCACAGCACTTAGGTCTGTGACATCTGAATTAAAGGTGTTAGCAATATCTCTGGGCTCCTGTATTGTCCCAGACACTGTAACAATCAGGTCAAGGGGCGCCTTGGAGACCCTACCTGTGAGGGATTTTATGGAATTCCAGAACTCCCTACTGCAACCCCAAGTCCTGCCCAGAAGATCTTTACAGTACGTGGCTTTGGCATTCCTAATTCGTTTCATGCATTTATTTCTGACTGCCTTGTAGGCAGTGTGGTCAGCTTGTTTCCCAGTGGCTGTAGCTTTATGCCACAGATTGTCTCTGTGGTGCATGAGATTGATGAGTGAGCCAGAGACCATTGGTTTGCTGTTCCCTTTACTTTTTTGGTCTTGTAAGGGGCAAAGATGTTGCACGCATTTGTGAAGATAGAGCAAAAGTACTCCAGGGCTTGTTTTCTATTTTGTGCTCGATCGAGGGGGGAGGGGGGGCAGTAGGCCAATCTCAGGAACTGTTTGAAAGGTTCCAACTGTCCCTTTCTTAGTGAATGGTCTCTAGAGAGTCGGAGAGTTCACTTAGTAAACTTAATGGACCAAATGCACATAACAGGGGAATGGTCACTGAGGGAATCTGGTTGGACTGATACCTCAGTAATATGTTCTGGGCAGGTGGAGAGTAGCCAATCTATCAGGGTACTTGTACCTGTTCGGTAGTTTAGTCTGGTGGCCTGGGTTACCAACTGGGTGAGATAGAGGCCTGATATTTGATCCCTTATGGTTGACGAACCTTGGGATTGCCAGTATGTGTTGAAGTCACCTACCACAACCTGTTCCCAGTTCTGCTTGAGCTGCTTTTGGTTATTAATGAACTGCTCAATACCTGCGGTATGCTTTCAAAAGGGAATGTATACCATGGAGAGTACTAGTACCTTGTTTTGTTGGCCCATGGTGAGTTTGATGATAAGTATGTGTGCCTGACTTGTGCGTTAGCTGCTTGGTAACACCTAACCTTAAATATTGTTTCTTAGGTAGACCAAGTAGCCACCTCCGTGCTTCAATAATTTATCCTGGCGGAAGGCAGTGTAGCCATCAAGGGACACAGCTGCATCAGGGGCTTGGGGAGAGCCAGGTCTTTGTTAGTGAAATTATATCTGGATTGAGTTGCACTGCTCATGGTTGGAATTATGATAGCTTAGATAGGAGGCTACATATATTCAACAAGAGAATTTTAAGGTGTTCAAGCCCACGTGGTATTGCCTGTTAGGGTGTATGTTCTCAGATAGCAGAAGCAGGATCATAATCAGTTTCCTGAGGTAGCAAAACCAGTACGCTCAGGTTGGGTGCGTATGCTTGTACCTAGTGTGCCTAGGAACGTTAGAGGAGACATCAGGGGTACAGTGTGGCTATGGGTATAATAGGAAGTGTATGAGGTTTGAACTGTTGTGGGAGTTTATGAGAGTGTGCCATGGGGAGGTTAGCTAGCACCCCCCTAGTTGTATCACCCTCTGGCTTTGCTGTGTTGGGGGTGGAGGATTGGAGTGTTTGGGGCACTGCTTTATATTTTCCATCTTCCACACCAAGCAAGAGAAAAAGGAGAAGCAGTATTACAAGTTTGGGATGTCCCTGCAAATTGGGCAGTACTAACCACTACACAGAAACATAGAATTTGTCAGCAGATAAGGACCATATAGCTCACCTAGTCTGCCCATTTCCCTACTTGGTTTGGCAATCCCTACTCTTATCTGAACTGCCTTTCCCCCGCTCTGCTGTATAGCAGGGTGCTTTTATGCTTATCCCATGCACCTTTGAATCCCCATACCATTTTCGCTTCCACCACCTCTACTGGTAGGCTGTCCAATGGATCTACCACCCTCTCTGTGAAAAAATACTTCCTAGCATTCCCTTAAGCCTCCCTCTCTCCAGCCTCATGTTATGTCCCCTTGTCCTCATGCACTTTCTTCTCTGAAATATGCTCCCCTCCTGTACCCTGTTTATTTCTCTAAGGTATTTGAAAGTCTCTATCATATCCCCTCGCTCCTGTCTCTCTTCCAGTGAATAGATGTTTAGTTCCTTGAGTCTTTCCTCATAAGGCTTGTGGTGCAGTCTTTGTATCATTTTTGTTCTGGACTGCTTCCATTCTGTCTATGTCCTTCCTGAGATGTGGTCTCCAGAATTGGACACAGCACTTCAGATGAGGCCTCACCAGTGATCTGTACAGTGGCATCACCACTTTACTCCTCCTACCACTCCTGAGTATTCTTGGTAGCAAGCTCCTGAGCTGGCAAGCCAGTCAGAGGCCAGAGTGGAAGTCGGGCAAAGCAGTACAGAAGACCGTACGTTCCTGGGTTGGCTGGTGGTCCTGAGGTGAGGGTGACGGCAGCAGAAGGCAGCACCGTGTCCCGGGAGGAGAAAGCGATGTTCTGGGGTGGGAGCACCCAGTCAAGGGCCTCCTGCTGAAAAGAAAGAAAACACGAAAGAGCTGTGGTTAAGATGGGCAAATAGCTGGGCAGGGAGCAGACAGTGCAGAGAGACAGGTAAACAGTAGGGGATGAGGAGATGTGAAAAGAGTGGATCGGTGGGAGGGCCCCAAGATTCGAGGGAGAGGGCAGGGCACTGGTGGAAGACAGAGAGAAGAGAAAGTTAAGTCAGTTAAACACTTTTAAGATTTCTTTTTTTTAAATAAAAAAAAAAAAACAGTCTGGTAGCTATAGCAGATAACAGTACAATTCTTCAGTAGTAGTGGTTTTTTAAACACTTGCTAAGCAGAGCTACACATTTCTTGTACTCATTTTCTCTAATATCCCAATGTAATGTTTAATTATTGACCTGTTCCAACTATGTACTTCATTGATTCACTATTGTATTTATGGCTCCATCACTTTTTATTCAACCATGTTATGTGCTGTGTCACATTGTTGTTGTCAATTGTATTCAACCTGTATCCTCCCAGGGTGTGCCTGAAAATAGGCATCCTTATGCCTAGTGTACTCACCCGGTTACCAAAAGCAAATAAATAAAAACTGTATGGGAGAGCGCTAAAGAAACAGGTTTTAAAACAAATCAAGGACAATTCAAAATTCAATTCAAAAGCACCAGAGCCCAGGAGAGCCCAAGAGCAAGCAAAAGCCAAGGAGCAAGAGAAAAGTAGTGACTCTGACCAGCAGCCAGTAGGGAGCTTGATCCCGAGCTGGTGAGCCAATCGGAGGCCGGAGTGGAAGCCGGGCAAAGCAGCACAGAAGACCATACCTTCCTGGGTCGGCTGGCAGTCCTGAGGCGAGGAGGACAGTGGCAGAAGGCAGCGCCGTGTCCTGGGAAGAAAGAGAGCCGCTGTGGGCGGGAGCACCCGGCCCGGTCAAGGGCCTCCTTCCTGGGTCATTTGGTGGTCCTGAGGTGAGGGGGATGGCACCAGAAGGCAGTGCCATGTCCCAGGAGGAGAGAGAGACGCTCTGGGGTGGGAACACCCAGTCAAGGGCCTCCTTCCTGGGTCAGCTGGTGGCCCTGAAGTGAGGAGGACATAGAAACATAGAAATTGTTGCCAGATAAGGACTGCTAGGCCCATCCACTCTGTCTGTAGGCCTTATACATTGTATGTGGCCACTGACCCCATGTGATCAATGGCTTTTCATCACTCCCTCCCCTCTCAAGCTTCCCTTGTGCCTGTCCCAGGCATGCTTAAACCCCTCCACTGTGCTTGCCCCCACTACCTCTTGTGGCAGAGTATTCCAAGTGTCCACTACCCTTTCTGTGTAGAAAAACTTCCTTACATTACCTCTTAATCTACCCCCTTCCAATTTCATATTGTTCCCCCTTGTTCTAGTACTTTTTCTACACTGGAAAAGGACCTTCACCTGTGCCTTGTTTATTCCCTTGAGGTACTTGAAAGTTTCAATCAGTCGCTCTCTCCTCTCCTCGAGTGAGTACATATTGAGGTCCCTTAGTCTCCCCTCATATGTTTTGTGGTGCAAGCCCTGCACCATCTTTGTTGCCGTTCTCTGGATAGTCTCCACCTTATCTATGTCCTTCTGCAGGTGTGGCCTCCAGAACTGCACGCAGTACTCCAGGTGAGGCCTAACCAATGTTTTGAACAATGGGATCACCACCTCTCGCCTCCTGCTAGTGATACCCCTGTCTATGCACCCCAGCATGCTATTGGCCCTCCCTGCTGCCTTTGTGTACTGCATTGATACTATAAGGTCATCAGAGATGATAACCCCTAGGTCCCTTTCCTCTTTGATGATAGTCAGCTCCTCCCCCAAGCCAGTAGCTCTCTCCAGAGTTCCCTCTAACCAGGTGCATTAATTTGCTCTTCTTTGCATTGAACCTCAGTTGCCACATCTCCAACCATCTTTCAAGCTTCTCCAGGTCTTGCTTCATTTTCTGCACCCCTTCTGGAGTATCCACCCTGTTGCAGATCTTGGTGTCATCTGCAAACAGGCAGACCTTTCTTTCCAGCCCCTCTGCAATGTAGCTAATGAAGACATTGAACAGGACTGGTCCTGAAACTGATCCCTGTGGTACCTCGCTGGTCATCCCCCTCTCCCCAGATTGTACCCCATTTTACCACCACCCTCTGTCTCCTGTCTGTTAACCAGGTCCTAACCCAGTTCACCACCTTGTCTCCCATGCCCAGGCTACCCATCTTGTTAATCAGCCTTCTGTGTGGGACAGTGTCGAAGGTTTTACCGAAATCTAGGTAGGCGATGTCTGCTGCCCCTCCCTGATTTACTTCCCTTGTCACCCAATCAAATAAAGTCAATTAGATTCATTTGACATGATCTTCCTGCTGTGAATCCATGTTGCCTCAGATCCTGAGCACCACTGGATTCCAGATGTGCCACTGTCCTTTCTTTCAGTAGTCTCTCCATGATCTTTCCCACCACTGAGGTGAGGCTGACTGGCCTGTAGTTCCCTGCCTCCTCCCTACTGCCACTTTTGTGCAGTGGGACTACATGTGCCCTCCTCCAGTCCTCTGGAATCACACCAGTGTTGAGTGACTCTGTGAACAGGGCCACCAGTGGCACTGCTAGTTCCCTTCGCAGCTCCCTTAATATCCTGGGGTGGATGTCATCTGGCCCAATGGCCTTATCCACCTTCAGCTTTGAGAGTTATTCCAGAACTCTCTCCACTGTGAATGGACTGATTTCCACTCCTCCCCCCCCCATTGCCTCTGCAACCCAACTGTGGTCCTTGACCCTCCCCCTCCTTAGTGAATATTGAGCAGAAATATTTGTTCAGTAATTCTACCTTGTCCAGATCCCCCTCCTTACACTTTCCCTTCTCCTTTTTGAGCCTTACAATCCCTCCCCCCCAGTTTTTCTTCTTTCACTGATGTACCGATAAAATGCCTTATCTCCTTTGTTTACAAACCATGCTAAACCCTCTTCTGTCTGTGCCTTCACCCTCCTAACAGCCTTACCTGCTTCCCTTAGACATTCAAGGTACACATCCCTGTCCTCCTCCCTTGAGCTCCCCTTAAATTTCCTGAAACTCAGCCTTTTAGCCCTGACTTTGTCCCCCACCTCTTTATAAAACCATAGTCATTTCCTTCTTCTTTTCCCTTTGGCCACTATCCTAATGAATTGGTTTGTTATCTTCACTATGGCTCCTTTCAGTTTCTCCCATTGTTCCTCCACCCCTTCTATTACCCCTCCCTGTCTCCATGCTGAACCACACCATGTGGTGGTCACTGGACCCCAGCTGCCCTTCCACCTGTACTTCTTGGATTCTCTTCCCATTGGTCCATACCAGGTCCAGAATCGACTTGTCCCTGGTTGGCTCATGCACCAGCTGCCTGAGTCCAACCCCCCTGCAGGGATTCTAAGATGGCTGTGCTTCTGGCGAAGCAGGCACCTGGGTAGCCCAATTCACGTTCGGCATATTGAAATCCCCCAGTAGCAGGAATTCACCTGTAGCTGCCATGTCATGTATGTTCTCCACTAGTTCCCTGTCTACATCCTTCCTCTGTGTCGGAGGTCTGTAGATCATCCCTGTGCGTATTGCTGTTTCATTCCCTGGCTCCAAGGTGACCCACATTACCTCAGCCTCCCTCTGTCTTCCCTGAACTTCTGTAGCCTTTATACCATCTCTGATGTACAGAGCCACTACCCCACTACATTTACCCTACCTGTCCCTCCTGAACAGTGTATAGCCTGGTACATTGACTTACCCACCATGATTAGCAGAGTAACACATCTCTGTTGTTTTTTGGTTTTGTATTATTTACTTATAAATTTTGCAAGATAGCACTTACAAAACCATACATCACAGGAGGATAACAAAATGGCACAATACCAATTGTCATTGCCCCACAATACTATATAACATCTCCCCTGGAGTTACAACATAGGGGGAAGAAACTTTCAAAGCATAAACGTTAGTACTCACATGATGCAGCTAAGGAAGAATAAAGGGAAACCACAGATTAAGCAGCTTATGATTCCATAAAAGAAAGTGACCATCTTAATTATTGTGGTCCAAACGGTTCCCCGACAGGGCGTTCAAACTTTGTTAGGCATAACAAGAAAGCTCCCACCCTCCCAGGTGTCTCATAACATCGTAAATCTAAATTCCCCAAAACATCAAAGTCAATAAACCAGCATTTAAAATATTAATATGAAAGTGAAAATGATGTGTGCCACTGAAGTAGCAGTCCAGACTGAGTCCATGCCCCAAGCTCTGTCCCGTAGGCAAATTCTGAGTAATCCCCAGAAGCAATACCTGGGTAAGTTCATGTGTTGGGCAGGTAGAAAATCCTAGTGAAAAAGGAAAGCAATAGATATAGACACAGGATAGCAACAGGCCAATAACAACCCCAAAATTAATGACAAGGGTATACGTGCTGGGCATTAGTCCCACCAAGTTCAGCTTAAGGCCACCTCTTCCCACCCAGACACACTACTCATAGTCTCTGAAAGAAATAGAGCTCAGGACAGAGCTTCATCTGATGATGCAACCCCCTCCTCCTCCTCCTCAAGTTCCTGCACAATATTCTGCAGCACTTTTTCAGCATCTTTGGGTTCGTGAAATTGATATTGCCAACCCTGCCAAGTCAGGTGTAGGCGAACGGGGAGCAATAACTGATGCTGAATTTTAAATTGCCTCAGTCAGTTCCAGACACCATCAAAAGGCTTTCTCCATAACCTTGTGCTGTAGGACAAATCTGGAAAAATTTGTAGAGAGTGCTCCCCATACTTCAAGGAGCAGCTCTTCCTCTCAAGGTTAAGCACCCGGCCGCGGTCTCCTATTCTAGTACAGACCACCAGAAAAGTCCTCGGCTCCCCTACATCCAGCGCTACCCTTCTTGGAGTAATGCGGTAACCTTTCTCCAGCGATATCGGGGGATACTCATCCGACAGTCCCAGCATTGCTGGCAATAGGGTCCTTGCAAAGCCAAAGGGTCCTCCCCCTCTGCTGTTTCAATCAGGCCCAGAATGTGCAGGTTCCACTCTCTTGCCTGATTCTCCACCATTTCTAATCCTTGCATGAATAGCATATTCTCCTTAATCAATTTAGTGGTGGCTTCACAGGCCTTTGAAATGGATTGCTCTGACTTCTGAACGGGCTGCTCACAACAGTCCATTCTCGTTTCAAGGGCAGACACTCGAGGTGTTAAAGAGTCCAGCTTCTTGTCCATCTCCTGAACCATTTTATCTAGTTGATTCAATGTTGCCTGGATAGTAAGTAGAGAGGCACCCCCCATCACCGAATCACTCAAGGCTGCAGCTTCCGATGCAGACACAGGACTCTCCTCATGGTGTTGCAGTGCCTTTTTAGGTGTGAAGAAATCTGAAGAGGAGGCGGCCGCCTCCCCAATTTTTCCCCATAGCTGCAGTCGTAGGGTCACCACACACCACTTCAGATGCTTTGCGCTTGAGAAATTAGGCTTTAAACAGTATTTTAATTACTTTAAAACATGGAGACCCAGGAACATAGGAAAAGTGTTGCTTCCAGTAAGCTGCTCAGAAGCGCCCCCACATCTCTGTTGTTGCTGCTATGTCAAGGTCTGCATCTGCCAACAAGGCCTTCAGGTCTGGAACCTTATTTCCTAGGCTACGGGCATTCGTTAGCATGACCTTCCATGTTTTGCAGTCTGCCTTCCCTCTGCTCTTGTTCTCCCTCTCCAGCATCTTTCCCCCACCCTGATTTCCTTTCCAATGTGTTCTCACCCCCCCGTATCACTCGTTATACATTCTTCACCTGCCTGCACATCCCTGCCTGTTTTATCTGTTCCAGTAGTTAATTGGAAGGCTTAGCCTGGAGTTCAGTGGACAAGCAGCCAGACACTCCCACTTCCTGAGTTATGTAAGCAGTTCCTCTCAGCTTCATTGCAAAGCACTTTTTCTTTGCAGCCTAAGGCTCTGTCCGTCTGTCTTCTGAGCTGGTTGGGTCCTGCCCCCCCCACCTTGCTGCTCGTGCTTGTCTGCTGGATTTCTGTGTTTATTTCCTGCTTCTGGTTTGTGTTTTGCCTTCAGCTGTGTGTGCTTCTTCCGTCTTTCTTCCCTGTTTTCTGTGTTTTTGTGTCTTTGGTTTTGTTTTTTGGGGGGGCTTTGTTGCTAAGCTCCTAGCATATTGCTCCAGAGCTCCTATTATTTGCGCTGTTACAACTTTCAAATTACTGCAGTACAACTGCAATCATTATCTGTGTATTTCAGCGCAACCATAGCTTCTTCCATGTTGCATACTCAATTGTTTTCACCTGACTCAGGCTTACTCTGAACCTAGCTATGTAGCTCAATCGTTCTCTCATTCTACGTACCTCATTGCAACAGCTTCATTGCACTGCCTGGTTACACCTGCTTTCAGATGCATTGTGTCTCCTTCTTTATGTTTATTGCAGCTACAACTCAGGGTACTCCATTCAGATGTTGCTTCTGTGTTTATTCACACTGTTATACTCAGAGGTCAGCTAAAAGTTACTGCTGCGTCTGTTAAACTAGCTTCAATATCTGTATGTTGTTCTCGGCCTTTTCATCACTTTCTTGTTTGTCCTGTCGGTGGGTACTGGGAAGTGTTTGGGGAGTCATGGCCCCATGTGGCTAATTATTTCTGTTCTAAATCCTGCCTTCACCACTGAAAATCCTCATAGTATTTGTCACCTTGGTTTTGGATACCTGACTGGCATGCCCCATTATTCACAGTGCTGTTTCATTGCTACTATGTTATGCAGACTTACATGCAGGTCCACCTATCACTACTACTGTTTACCGACCTATGTGCAGGTCCACTCTTGCTTACGCAATCGTTGCTTCATGCCTACCGTATCTCCTTGACTTCAGCCTCTGGGATGTCTGCTGCACTCAATCTGCATTCAACCTGCAAGGTCTCGGCACTCACCATTCATTATGTTTCAGCATACCAGTGCTCATTCAGCTGATCAACAGCTTTTCAGCTCTATCAGTTTTTGGAGCATGCCAGCCATACCATTCTGGCACAGGTTCCCTATAGCCAATGGTCTCACTCTGCATTTAGTCCGCATCTTGAGCGTGTCTGACTTGGAGGGGGTCCTTCTCACCTGGCCCATAGCTGGGAATGTCCTCGGTCCAGGCTTGGCTTTAGCTGTTCGCTACGCGACAGCAGCTTCTGGTGAAGAATTTAAGACTAGATGTGAAGGGTGGTTACTCTGATCTCCTTTGACTCTAGAGTTCCACTATAACAGTTATTCATTGGCTTCAGTGGTTTCCCTAGTCCGGCACCTTCACCGCATTCTCCCTATAACTGCCTCTGGTTCATCTGGTTTGAGTTTAAGGTGAGTAGGCCAGGTGAGTGCCTCAGCAGTAGTTGCTGTCCTCCTCCCACCTTGCTTGTCTATTCGTGCTGCAGAGAATGCTCGCAACATTCCACAGCGTTCCCGCTAGAGGGATTGAGTGAGAGCCGTCCTCCAAATTGGAATATTTTCCACCTCCCTTTAATTGTGTTTCCAAATTGCAGCTGCAGAGCCATCACTAAATAAAATATCCCAAGCCTGGGGGGAAGGTGACCTAGTCCTTGGATCCCCAGAGATTTCCTCCTCAATGTTTTTTTTTCTCTCCTCCTTTGCTTCAGGTTATAACTGTTAGTTAGCATAATAGTGTCCCCTAGTTTCTTTAGATAGGTTCCGCTGTTGGATGGAGGTGGATGGTGTCCCTGCCATTCCCTCTCTCCTTAGAGGATCCCCTCGTTCTCATGCAAACCATTGGAATCATGCCATGCAAACCTGGCTTTCATCACGTTATCAACCTGAGCATCTCATTACGTTATCAAACTGTCTGATGCTTATCTACTACTACATCAGAGTTACAGCTTGCTCATATGCTTCATACTTCATTCTTTTTGGGGATCCTTCCTAAGGTACCTTTAGCCATGGGAATTATCCTGTGGCACCTCTAGGGGTGGAACCCCTCTTTGAGGGTTCCTTGCCTTCGGTACCCCTTAAGGGTGGTAATTCCTCTGGAGCAGACAGTGTGAATGGCCAAAACCAAACTAACACAGTTGCACAAGCATAACACTATACTGGCTGCATAGGCCATTGAACTTTCATTCCTGCATGTTCCCATGGGGGGGTGTTCCTAAACCTCCTAACCCTCCTGGCTGTCCCTCCTTGGCCAGTTTAAATGCTCACAGCTGAATCATTTAAACTTCTCACTAAGGACCAAAGTCCTCTTCTCGGACAGATGCAGACCATCCTCCTTATATAAGCTCGCATCTGCCCAGGTCAGGCCCCAGTCCCCTATGAAGCCAAAACCCTCCCTTCCACACCAATCCTTCAACCAGGGATTGAAGGTACAGATGTGGAGTGCCCTAGCTTCCCCTTTGCCCTGGACAGATATCACCTCCAGGAATGAGATGGAGTGTGCTGTCTGTTTCAGGTTTCCCCTCAGCTTCCTGAAATCCTCCTGGACTCTAGCTAACTCCACCCTTCTCCTGGCCAGGTCATTGGTCCCCACATGGACAATGACATCCAGCTGCTCCCTCCTAGCTATTGCCTAGTGATCCTATGGATCCACTTCCCATCCATCCACACAGCACTTCCTGGGAGGCACTTGACCTCCCTCCCTCTCTCCCCTGCTAGGTGTTCCTTACTCCACTCCCCTGGACAATAGTTGGCAGAAGGCAGCACCACATCCCGAGAGGAGAGAGTGAGTTGCTCTGGGGCGGGAGTGCTCGGTCAAAGGTCTCCTGCTTCCTGGGTCAGCTGGCAGTCCTGCGGTGAGGGGGATGGTGACAGAAGGCAGTGCTGTGTCCCAGGAGGAGAGAGAGAGAGAGAGAGAGACGCTCTGGAGTGGGAGCACCTGGTCAAGGGCCTCCTGCTTCCTGGGTTGGCTGGTGATCCTGAGGTGTGCGGGACAGCAGCAGAAGGCAGCGCCATTTCCCAGGAGGAGAGAGAGAGATGCTCTGGGGTGGGAGCACCCGGTCAAGGGCCTTCTGCTTCCTGGGTCTGCTGGCAGTCATGAGGCGAGGGGGGCGGCGATAGAAGGCAGCGCCACGTCATGGGAGGAGAGACTCACTCTGGGGCAGGAGTGCCCAGTCAAGGGCCTCCTTCCTGGGTCAGCTGGTGGTCCTGAGGTGAGGGGGACAGTGGCAGAAGGCAGCGCTACGTCCCAGGAGGAGAGAGAGAGATGCTCTGGGGTGGGAGCACCTGGTCAAGGCCCGGTCTGTACAGATTAATTGATCCCCTATTTAATGTGCTTCTTTATTTAATTGTACAGGTATCCCCATATATCTGCGAGCCTATGTTAAAATGCCTTGTGCATAGTCATCATAAAGTTCATAGGAGTTTTTCATACTGGAGTGCTTGCCATTGCTGTTTCTGAAAACTGTAGTCTAGTTTGTCTGGGACCATGCACCGTAACCAATACTGTCTTACAACGGCATCCCACTAACTCGCACTGCAGTTGAGTTAAATCCCCATTCATCTGTTCACACATTTAATGCTGCAGATGTTCTGCTGGACATTTACTGCACATGTGCCAGTATCCCACACACTTCCACCAATGACAGGTCATCTTGTACATTGACACACCTGTATTGTATGCACACCATAATGCAAATGGAACATTGATCATGAACAGAGTGTTAAAAAGTCCAAATCTCGGCAGTAAAAGTAAGTTAAAAAACCTTTATTATTGCAGGTAATGCTTGAAATACTAAATGATTATCAGTCCTTGGCTCCATGTCATAAATGGAATATGCCATAGGCTGCCTAGAAATAAATAATTCATTTTTTGTCTCTGGGTTAGACCTCCGTGAACCTCACATGTGGCGTTGTCACTCATGAGGTCAACAGAGGTCATAACCTTGGACAAAAAATATATTTTTTTATTTCTAGGCAGCCCATGTCTTATCCCCTATGCAAGGAGCTATATTTGGCAATGCCAAAGACAACCTGAGAATATGAGGACGTGCAGTGTCATTGTATGGGCTGTAGAATAAACAAACTGGCTAGCTTACTTACACACTCATAATAGATAATAAAATCAATAAACAAAGTTTCCAGAATGATCTATAAATATGCTTAATTTTTCATTAGCAGATCATTCTTGAAAAGGCCTATTGATTGGAACTTTGTGCCTGAATCTGTCACCCGTGCAGATACAAAACAGTTTCAAAGGTTATTTTGTGGCAGTAAAACATTTTGTCCTCATTAAGTTATACTCAACATGGTTGCAATCTCTTGCTGGCTGACTGTAGATTTGTTTGCAAGCACCTGAGAAGAGGGACAGGAGCCTTGTGCTAATGACTCAGAAATCCATTCACCCACGAACATATTTTCTGGGGATGCCCTAAACTGAAAAAGTTCTGGGAGAAAGTTCGAGAACAAAATGGTTCTATATTAAAAATTCTAATCCCAGACAACTGTTATGTCCTGCTGCTGGATGATCTCCCACCAGGGATCCACGGGGCCAAGGAGAAATATGTATTCAATATGGAGGATAATGTATGGGGAGCAGTTAACAACCATGTTGTAGTCGCATCGAGAGGTTACCATGGTCTGTAAACCTCGAGAGCGCAGCTTGAGAGGTTTTCAGTAACCATGGTAACCTCGAGATGCGAATTCAATGCGGTTGTTAACTGGTGCTCATACATTGTCTTTTATAGTGTATGGGCACAAGTTTAAGAGTGGAGAAAATGCCCCATTGTATTGTAATACAAAAAAACACATCTTTAAACTGCACGGTACCTTTCCTTGAAATGAAGATTTTTACATGATTCTTTCGCGACTGGAAAGACAGGCTTTATTTAAACAGGAAAAAAACTCACAACAGCAGTCAAAAATACACTCGGAAGTGGATGGTGAACAAAGGGGTCAAACAGGGTCGAGTCAAAACGGGTGCATGTTCTGTACGTCTTCAGGAAGTGTTGCTAAGTAAACCGTTCATTCATGGAGGAGATGCTCCGGGTCCATGCAGTGGAATTGCAATACAGGTACCTGGAGAGAGTGAAATGTTTTTTGTTTTTTTTTTATTCAGTACAGTGCGCACCCAACCGCCATTGCCATTTAAATAGTGCTGTGTAGTAGTGACGACTGTTGAGCGCTTCTGCTGTAGAATGTGACAGACAGTGGCATTCTTTCTTGTTATGGTATCATTCTATGGTGGTTAGCAGCAAGAGAATATTGGAACGATACCATAACAAACCTGTGTTTTTACTGAATTTTGGCAATAATAACGTTCTACCATACACTATTAATTGCAGCCATGCAGAAGGCGATTACCAAGAGGTGGCTGTTAGACAAACCACCAGGGGTGAGACAGTGGCTGATGTGTTGCCAACAAATAAAAGACATGGAAAGGCTGACTGCACATCTAAGATTGCAGGCAGATTTGTACCAAGCCAGATGGTTAGCTTTCTTTGAATATCTGAGCACCCAAGAGGGAGTTACAGTGATAGATATCTTGGTGAGGGAAGCACTGGGTCAATAGTGATTAAAGAATATTATACAATGGCAAAATAGATTCCTATTCTCTGATTGGCCAATCTCACACTATACCTGTGGCGATATCCTGGCATATCACCATGGGCATAGTGCCAGCTAACACAAAACCATATCAAATGTTAAAAGTATCACTATGCAAGTTATGTCCGAGTTGCCCACACTCGGCATGGCTGAAGTGAAGTTTGCCAGTACTTGGTGATTTTTTTCTTTGTGAAACTCTTCCCTCCCATAGCTCACAAATTCAATAAAACACCCCAAAAAATGCCTCAAGATAAACCCACCACCAAAATCCTACAACATTATTCCTCTGATTTTTTAAATAAAAAATTAAAAATGAATGTCAAAGGAAGCCGTCAGTGCGACCAGCTTCACTGCTTACAGTCATTGCTCTGGTCACAATACTATGTGAGCATGCACACTCTACCCACTTAATTACTGGATAAATCATCTCCCGGTACAAACTCGCCAATTGTACCAGAAGAAGCAAGCAAAATACGATTATGTTAACGGGATGGGTTTGGACACCAGTCACCGCAAACCCCATTCTGCCTCACACACCATTCTTCAAATTTTTTGTCTGAAAAGTCCAGCACCTGTGTTTTCAAGCACTGCGCTTTAACCGACCAAGCGAGTGGCGGAAACCGCATCTGTGAACAGTCACCGTCGGCTGCTGCTCCTTTCTCGGTTTTCAACTGCATCCATTTTTTAAAATATAGCCAGGATTCTTTTGTTAAAAATACATTCCCTTACCTCCTTAGAAAAGCAGTAGCAGACCGACGCTACCTGGAGGTTACTGGTGCAGTACCTCTAAAGAGTGGCAGCAGACAGAGGGTGGCAGGAGCTGGCGCCAAATTTAATCTCCCAGTACAACATTAAATGACAAACTGTACCGGAGAACTGCAACCAAGATACAGTTGGGGGCACAGACCGAATGAAAGGAAATCACATGTGGAACCAGCAGGCATACAAAACAGAACAAAATTCATCTATTGTACAGACAGCGCCACCTGTTAGATAGACATAAAAAGGAACTTTTTTTCTATAAATACACTTCCACTCACAAAAAAAACAAGTAAAAATGTTTACAGAAATACTTTTTTTATTTTATTTTCTTGTACTTAAACATTAGCCATTGTATAATAGGAATAATGCACTCCAGGGTGTGTGTCGTGCTGGGATAACGTCACTTCTGGGGTGATTAGTTGCACTCGGCCTGCGGCCTCATGCCTAATCACCCCAGGAGTGACGTTATCCCAACACACACCCTGTCTTGCATTATTCCTTTAATGATGGTTAGCTGCATAAGTGTACCAGGTATTCTAGATACCATGTACTATCTGTTAAACTTTCTGGATCAAATTGGATGATGACATTAACTAGAGGTTCTTTATTTCTTTTTAACCGCTGCAGGGAGGAGGAGGTGGGGGGGGGTTTAGTGGAAGTTTTAATATTATTTTTTTTTTCCTTTTCTATGTTTGTTACTAATTTTAATGTATATCTACTGTCTTGTCATAGCAGAATGTGTATTTTACTTTCTAGTATGTTTCCTTTTGTGTAATACTACATTTGAGAGTGTGTGAAAAATGAAAATAAAAAATTGAAATTCCAAAAAAAAAAAAAAAGAAAAAATCCATTCATAAAGAACTAAGAACTGCAGCCCTCACAACCTAGGTTGGGGTACTTAACACTGTAGGTCACTCAATGTGAAATCTAGTATGGTGGCAGAGATTTCCAGATGAGATTTTGTAAACAACTTCTTAGTTTTTTATTATTTTTATGAGTAGGAATGTACTAATTTATTTATTTATTTGTTTGTTTACTAGGTAGGGGCACAGGACTGAGGGTCTTTTTTCACCCGACCCGGGCAAGAACTTGCAGTACAAATGAACAATATAACAAATATGAGATATGAGAGACACAAAAATTAAACATAATTACAATTATATAAACACTTTCTGTACAAATATTGTTTGGAATTATTCTTAAAAAACATAAAATTAGGAGGGTAAACATAAAAAATCAGGTAGACCATTCCAGAAGTGAGGAGCTGCAACAGTAAAAGCACAGGCACTGACCTTAGATTTGCAAAATTTCACAGCCAAAACAATCCCCTTAGCAGACCTTAAGCTAGGTAACACCTTTCTAAAAGAAACTAGGTCAGAAAGGGCCCCTGTGCTGGCAAATGGGGACTTTGTGAGAGAATTTACAGTGGAGGAACTACTGTTGGGGAGTGACCACCACTCAGTATGGCTCACATTGGATATGAGCAAGGAAGGAGTGGAATCTGGCACAAGAGTGCTGGACTTCAGGAGGACTGACTTTGGGAGGATGGGGGAAGTGGTAAAAGTGTACCTGGCCAGAATTCAATCTAGTATGGACACTAACCAGAGGTGGGAGCTCATAAAGCTAGGGATAGTGGAGGCAACCAAAACCTGCTGCAAGGCCCAGAGCAAGAAGGCTAGGGCTAGGAAACCAAGCTGGTTGAGCAAGGAGGTCATGGAAAAGGTAAGGAGGAAAAGAGCTGCCTTTAGGAGGTACAAAAAAACAGGGAGGGGGAGGACAGGGAGGAGTACTTGATGGATTCGAAGGAGGTGACAAGGGCAGTAAGGGGAGCCAAGGCATCTATGGAACTCAGGCTGGCACAAGGCATTAAGAAGGGGGAGAAAGACCTCTTTAGGTACATCAGGGAGAAAAGGAGTTGTAAGGACCACTTAGTAAGGATTAGGAAGGAGGGGAGTTGGGTGGAAGCAGGGTGTGATAAGGCAGAGCACTAAATGATTACTTCTGCTCAGTATTTACTAAGGAGAAGAGGGGGGTGACACCCAAGGGGGGAAGAATGGCAGAAACGGGGGGGGGGGTGACAGATGGGGAAATAATGGAGGGTAGAGTTCAGGAGGGGTTTGAAGGCACTGAGGGTGGACAAGGCGCCAGGCCCAGATGGCATCCACCCCAGGGTACTGAAGGAGCTGGCAGAGGTCCTTGTGGGACCTTTGGCAGACCTATTTAATGCCTCACTACATTCAGGGTGTGTACCTCAGGACTGAAGGATGGCTTATGTGGTGCCCCTCCACAAGAAGTGGCCTCAAGGATGAACCAGGAAACTACAGACCAGTGAGCCTCACATCCATCGTGGGTAAGCTAATGGAGACTATCCTGAAGGAGAGGCTGGTGGCCCTCCTAGAGGCCAAAGGACTACAGGACAACAGACAGCATGGCTTCATACATGGCAGATCCTGCCAAACCAACCTGGTGGAGTTCTATGACTGGGTAACTAGGCAACTGGACAGGGGCCATGCAGTGGATGTCCTGTATCTGGACTTCAGTAAGGCATTCGACTCGGTGCGGCATGGAAGGCTGGGAAGTAAGTTAGAAGGCACAGGGGCCGGTGCAAAGCTGGTGAGATGGGTAGGGAACTGGGTTCAGGGAAGGCAACAGAGGGTGGTGGTGGGTGGGGAGCTCTCACACCCAAGGGTAGTGACGAGCGGTGTTCCACAGGGCTCAGTGTTGGGACCATTGTTGTTTGGGATATTCATTGCAGACATATCATTGGACATCAAGAGCAAGATCAGTCTGTTTGCTGATGATATCAAGGTAGGAGCGGTGGTGGATGACCTAGGGGGATGGCAGGGGTTGCAGGATGATCTGGCAAAGCTTGAAACCTGGTCAGACACCTGGCAACTGGGGTTTAATGCCAAAAAGTGCAAGGTGCTGCATTTTGGGATGAAGAACCTAAGGAGGAGGAGTTACCAGCTGGGAGGGAGTGCAGCTAGCCCAGACAGAGGAGGAGAAGGATCTGGGGGTGCTCATTACAGGGTCAATGAACAACTCGGCACAATGTAGGAAGGCAGCTGCAAAGGCCAACAAAATGCTAGGTTGTATTGCAAGGGGTATATCCTCAAGGAGGGAGGAGGTAATTCTGCTACTGTATAGGTCATTATTTAGACCGCACCTGGAGTACTGCGTGCAGTACTGGCATCCATATCTGAAGAGGGACATTAAGTTACTGGAGGGGGTGCAGCGCAGGGTGACAAAGATGATCAAGGGGCTGGGGGACTTATCATACGAGAGGAGGCTGAGGGAGTTGAACATGTACTTGCTGGAAGAGAGGAGGGACGGAGGGGCATGATTGAAACCTTTACATACATGAAAGGAATAAACAAGACAGGTACAGAGGGGCTGTTCAAAGTAAGGGAGGAGAGGGACACCAGGGGCCATGATATGAGACTGGAGGGAGAAAGATTCAGGAGGGAGATGAGGAGACACTTTTTTACAGAGAGGGTGGTGGCTGGGTGGAATGCATTACCTGCAGAAGTGGTATCCAGTAGAACAGTGGACTGCTTCAAAAGGGGATGGGACAGGACAAGGGGGAGGATCAATGAAGGGGAAGGGTCAATGAAGGTGAAGGGTGGAAGGGAAGGGCAGCTGCAGAATAAGGGGTGCTAGCTGCACATTCAAGCAGACTTGATAGACCTCTAGGCCTTTATCTGCTGGCAAATTTCATATGTTCGTAGATCTTCATTGGGGATCTCAGTCATCAGGTCACACCATAGGAACGTCACCGTCGGTGAAGCAGGATCTACAGGGAAGATTTTCCAGCAGAGCCACTGGGGCCACCCACACCGACTTCACCTGCCGATGTTACCAACCCTATAAATGCATGAGCGGCCCCGCTCCCTCCTCAGTTCTTTCACACCAATGACTCTGTTTGCATGGGTCTCCATTGAAGCTCTGATGTAGTTTGCGTTATTTTTGTCTACAGTTTTTTTCTTCTACCCTAGATTTCAGAATATCTTTTAAATAAGAGATTCCTTTACCTTGTTTATGTCGAGGGTTACTCCTTCCACCTCTCTCTTCCATTGATGTCACTGCTACTGCAGAAAGAAGATTACCTCTTCAGATGACCACGACCTCTGTGTCTGCTGTCTTGGGCTTGACCACGATGTCTCTGACTGTGAGCTCTGACAGAAATGTAACTAAAAAACCTTTAGGCAACGCAAAAAGGCTTTGAAGAAATTCCTCATGGAGCAGCAGGTAGCCAGTTCTGGACAGTCATCCTCTGGGGTCCCTCCTTCTCAGTCGCCGGTGGATTTGTCAAGCTCCCAGGCCTCAAAGGCCCGAAACAAGTCCTTGGCAAAAAGTCACAAAAAAGACCGCAAATGGGACCGCTTCTTCCATTGGTGCTCCCACTCCCCAACGGCCCCTTCTTCTTCCTCTGGGGGCACTCCATCAGCTGCACTGACATTCTCTGCTGTCCAGGCCTCTGCTTCTTCCAGGCCCATACTGACAGCACCTCCTCCGCCATCTGTCGGTTGACTTTTGGGTTGTCAACGTCTGCCCCTCCTTCATGGCCTGATGCTTCTCCAGACCCTCAGACGTTGGAGCCCTTGGGCTCTTAAGTCCCGATGGTCAGTTTGTCATGCCCTGTGCCAGCAACCCCTGCCTCGTCAATGCATCCTTAACTCAATTTTAACCATAATCACTGTGGCCTTGATGCACTAGTTGGGCACATACAGACCTGGGTCTCCGGCCTCGTCGATTGGTCCATGCCTCATAGGGTGCTGTTGGTACCTTACACATCTGACCTCAATTTAGAGCAGGTTGATGTTGAAGAGGAGTACCATCCTGACCTTATCCTCCCTGAGGAAGAAGAGGAGGAGCAACTTCTTTCCTCAGATAGGTCCACTGCTTCGTCAGTGAGTGAGAACTCTGTTAAACATATTCCCAGGTCCCCTCCTGAAGACCTTACCTTTTTAATGTGATGAAACAGATGTATGTATTGAAGGTAATGCCACTTACAGGCAGGAGTCTCGGATGGGAGCGGTGAGCGGGTAACACAGTCTGAATCTCAGTCAGAGTTGTTAGTGCCAGAGGGGGAATTGGTGCAGCAAGAGGGCAGCACTAGTAAAGAAACTAGTAACTTAAAAGACATAGATATACTACAGGCAAAACAGATACAGTTTAATATGGTGTCTCATTGGGTGGAGAGGGATGAAAAGGGACTGGGAAGGACATGACCAGAAAAAGTAAAAAAAGGTTGGTCTGTGAATTTTGAAAGTGGGCGCAAGTCTCCCTCCTCGGAGATGAGAGGTACCTCAGAACCTATTGCTGGCCCGTCTACCACTCCTGCAGGCTGGGTAACATCTGCATTGGAAGCCGCTGGATGGGTGAAGAACTTGGCAGGTGCTGGGTGGGATGCTAATCTTCCTGACCCTTCGGGAGGTGTCATGATATCTGATGTAATTACACAGAATATTGTACAGCCCACAGTGAATATGGTGACTCCGTTGTCTCTTTTTAATGCCTGCAAAAAAATCCCCAGCACTTGGGATGCAGATGGCTTTAGATTTGGACAGACTCCAGCTATGTCTGTAATTAGAGAGCTGGAGGGTGACATACCCTTGTCTGAGGAATTGGTTGCCCCCCCCCCCCGGGGACAGTGGAGCATGGGCCCCAGGTGGAGCAGGTTGATCATGGGGTTTCTTTGGCCCAGAAGAGGCCAGAACAAGTACAACAATCTCCTGTAAATGTATGGCATAATAAAGTTAGTGAGCAACTTTTTCCTGAGAATATATGACATGCATCTGAGCCAGCAGCAAGAAGGAATGCTGTCCGACTGAAATTTCATGGGGACATGTCTGATGTACTGGATAGGCATTTTGTGGGTTGGATGTTGCTTAAAGACAGCATGAAATACTATGTCTACAAGGGATATGCCTTGATACATGTGCCAGGGGACTCCCTATTTGATGTTAGTTTTAAGCATCTAGCAGGGCTTGACAGATTCTGGAAGCAATACCAAATGCTAACACCCCCCATGGAAGCCTTTTTTGGCAATTCTGTTAATAAAACCCATGACAAAAATAACAGACATTATGTACTGGTTACAACAACAGTGTGTGTTCTAAGGTTATCCTGAACCTATCTTGGATGATGAACACTTGTGGACTGGGGGCTGGAAATACCAAGTTATGTTGAAGTTGGAACAAGGTTAAACTAAACATCTGCCTAATTGTTTTTTTTTTTTTTTGGAAGGGACAGAGGGGTGATATTTTACCCAGGACAGCCCAGAGCCTGCTTTAAATGTGGGGATGTAGGGCATTTAAGTAATGTTAGCGAGAAGCAAAAATGTGGCTTATGTGGGGAAGTGGGTCAGATTGCTGCACAGTGTCAGCAGCCTAAGAGATGTAATCTGTGTGAGAAGCTTGGGCATAGATTCCATAATTGTTTCTGGGCATCTCATAACAGTCTTGATCAGGCCATAAGGGCAGAACAGGATGTTTACGTAGCCACTGACTAAAAGGAAAAAATGCGGATGCATGATTTAATGATGAACTTGACCCCCCATAGACCCTAAGCCACGTAGAGTGGCTAGACCCAGGAAGGAGGCTCCTATAGCAGAAAGTGAGGAAAGGCTGTTGTCAGCCCCTATATTGCCGCCTGAGTCACAAGAATTGGATGTCACAGAACAGGGAGTGGAAATAGACATGCCAGTGGCAGATAACATAGATGGGCCTACCCCTCCCCCCCCTTCCATGGAAATTGTACGGGAAGGCTCTAATACAGAAGCAGGACCAAGTCCAGAGGGTCCTGAGGGAGTGAGCTATATGCGTCCTCCAGAGATGGTACAAGAGCATTCTTTTCAACGAATAACTCTATCAAGATCTGGGAAATCGATGGTGGATGCACAGCAAGTACATTCAGATTCTGACCTAGTCCCCTTGGTGAATTCTCATGCTATATTATTTAGAACAGGAGGTTGAAGAAGAGGGCATGGATTCTGACATTTTTTTCAGTTACCTCTTCACAACCAGAGGTAACACAGGATGTTGGTATAGGTCAAGGGTTCTCAGACCTTGCCATGGCGAGCCTGCCCTACTGGACTTGGAAGACTTCCAGGCCTCCCCATGAGTCATGACCTCATTTGCATATGGCAGTAATCGCATAAAAATTGACCATTAGCGCACTGCACATAGACTAAATTGCGCTTCCAGTCACCTTTTGCATGATTACCACTGTACCTTGCCAGATACCAGTAATGATGAATAACTCACAAAAGCACACACACCCACTGTTAAATAAGAAGTATGTTTATTGTTGTGTAGTAAAATGTATTGTAAATTCTGCTGCCTGTTAATCAAATAATGCCAGTCTGTTAAGAGGGCAACCTGTGAGCCTGTTTTGTGCAGTCAGCTGTAATATTCTTGGTTTTACATTTGAAAGGTAGGCGCAAGTCATCTTCAACTTTAAGGCGGGCCCGATACTTTGTTTTTATTGCAGTCAGTGCTGAAAATCCAGATTCGCAAAGGTATGTTGAGGCAAAAGGCATAAGTACAGCAAGAGCTTGATTTTTCAGTGCTGGAAATTCATGTCCAACTGACAGCCAAAAGTTTGCAAGGGGCTGTTGGGCAAAAGAGACCTTCAGAGTTGGGTCTGTAGCCAGGTCAATGAGGCTTTCCTGTTCTTCTGGCAATAAGGAGTCTGCAGAGCTTGGCTTGAAAATGAAGGGATTCCTGACCCACTGGTCACTGTCCTCTCTGCTATGTTCAGGGAAGTAGTCTCGTAGCTTGCCTTGCAACCCACATAAATGTTCTGTAATTGCTGCTTTGACACAGTCAACTGAAAGTTCATGTTCCTGAAGAAAATCCTCCAAGGTTGGAAATGTGGCAACTGATCCTTGCTGCACTCGTGTGGACCAAAGTTCAAGCTTGGAACCAAATGCCTTGATTTTGTCCCTGACTGTGAAAACACTGGCATCCCATCCTTGAAGTGACAGATTAAGAGAGTTTAATCTGTCAAAGATATCTGCCAAGTACGCAAGCAAAGCAAGCCACTGTTGATTGTGGAAATGTTCCACAAGTGGAGAGTTACAGTCTGCAAGAAATATGTGGACTTCATCACGCAGTTCATAGAGGCGGGTCAGCACTTTCCCCCGGGACAACCAGCGGACCTCAGTGTGCAAGAGCAGCTGTGTGTGTTTCGCTCCCATCTCTTCACACAGTACCGAAAACAGTCTGGAATTCACTGGACGTGCCTTGATGAAGTTCATGGCTTTCACTGCATCAGTCAAAACTTTGTTGAGTTCATCTGGCATCCTCTTGGCTGCCAGAGCTTCTCTGTGAATCATGCAGTGGTTCCAGAGAGCATTGGGAGCCACTGCTTGTACCCTGGTCACCATCCCGCTGTGTTTTCCAGTCATTGCATGAGCTCCATCACTGCAGATACCAACACAATGACTCCAATCAAGGCCTTCATTCTCAATGAAAGCATTCAGCAGACGAAACAGCTCTTCCCCAGTTGCTCTTGTAGGAAGTGCATGGCAGAATAGAAACTCCTCCCGAAGATCTGTGTCCGTGGCATACTGAGCATACACCAGAAGCTGTGCAGCATCTGCTATATCAGTGGACTCATCTACCTGCAGAGAAGAATGGGCTCTGATGAATGGAATCTAGATCTGACGCTTCACATCTGCAGACATGTCCTCAATACGACGCAAACTGTGTCGTTTGAAAGAGGATTGCTTCCAGCTGTGCAGCTGCTTTCTCTCAAGCATCACTGAACACATTTCCTTTGCAGCAGGAATTAGCAGCTCTTCTCCAATGTTGTGTGGCTTCCCAGCTTTGGCAATTCTCAGAGATAGAATGTGGCTTCAACAGCTTTTACAGGAACA
This sequence comes from Neoceratodus forsteri, assembly GCA_016271365.2. NCBI lineage: Eukaryota > Metazoa > Chordata > Ceratodontiformes > Ceratodontidae > Neoceratodus > Neoceratodus forsteri. Next base: position 586,530,127 of record CM028133.1, on the reverse strand, counting down.
GTCCCATGGTGCTCCACAACTTTTTGGCCTCGCAGTTTGCTCAGTTTTCTTTTGAAGAACTCCACTGGTTTTGAAAGTAAGCTGGGGTGCTTTGTTTCCAGATGACGCCTGTAGCTTGCAGGGTCAAGACACTGTCTTGGCGCCAGAACCTCAGCACACACCACACACTGGGGTTGTGGTGCATCACTGGTCCCGATCCAGGTGAATCCTAGTTTTAGATAGTCCTCATCATATCTTCTGGCCTTGCGTTTTGCTTGAGGTTCTCTCTGCCCAACAGGTTCCATCTCCTCATGCACACATTTCCTTCCAATCAGAAGCGATCCATTCTTTGTTTACAATGCAACGAAAAATTCATATTGATGAGAAGTTGACATCAATTAAGCCAGTCTGCGGCTAGACCATCCTGGGCATGCCCAAATGTTCCGCCAGAACTGCTACAGTACAACTGCTACAGACACAATACCCGTGAAGAAGAAGAAGAAGAAGAAGAATATAACACTTTTCATACGCAGTGTATCCCAAAGCACTGAACAAGCAATGGTAGACTGGTAGTGAAGTGACTGAATTTGAAGTGGCGACCATATCGCACATCAGCAACCAGACACAGCCTGGACAATTGCATGAACCTATTTTATGGTAAACAAGGGGAATACAGAACTGAACCCTACTTTTGCAAAGAGTGCATTGATTTACTTTCACCTGGACACCCACCAGGAGGTTAGAAGAAGAGCTCAGTTTGACATCGCATCCGAAAGGCGGAACTCCCAGTAGTACTGCCCCCCAAATACAGCACTTGGATGCCAGTGTTTTTGGCATGCATCCAATCCTGGTGTGGGACGAGAACACACAACCCTCTGGTCCACAGGCAGATGTACCACCAACTGAGGCACACTGACAAGAAGAATACCACTTTTTAATTGAAGCACATTTTGAAGAAAGAAGAAGCCATAAAAAAGCAATATCTGAAATATCAAGACTGGGCAGGCGCATCCCTTTTTAATCAGGCAACTGCCAGCAGCAGCAGCTCTGGCAGGATCAAGATTGTTGCTTTGCGTCACCTTGTAAATGTACCTCCCAACAGATCTCCAGTAGGACAGGATCATTAGTGAAGGACTGCAGCTACGCAGCAGCAGTACTTTGTAAGACGTAATCAGCCACCCCAACAAAGCTCTGGTAGGACCAGATCAGAACGAGCACTTTGTAATCATCCCCTCCCCCCAGACAAAGTTCAGGCAGGACCACTGCAGAGTGACCACCTTGCAGCACTTTGAAACCCCAGACTGCCTTGAATTGCAAAACACAGGCATTCATACACACAGAGGCCCAGCATCACAAGCTGCAGTCTGCAGCCATAGTCCCAAAACAGTACTCCATCCTTACCACTCCGACACATGACTAGCCAGGAGGGATGCCCTTCATTTTACTTCTCAAAACTGCTCTGCTACATCTCATCTGTCCTTCATGTCAAAGGTGCTAACCAGGCAGATAAATGTACTGTGCATTCAGACTTTAGTGCAGGTCCTTTGTGTCCTCCAGAGTCCAGCAAACCCTTTTGCTCAGAGTCCAAGCCCACCATCCCGAAGGCCAGATCCATACGCCAGGTCTTTTTTAAACTAGCAAAAGGCATTGAGTATGTGAGGAGGATAAGAGAAATTCTGTCACTTACCATAATTTCCTTTTCTGTTAGCTCCAACATTGTCAATGGGGAGATATATGTGGGTAAGAGCCTAAGCAAAGCTAGCCGACCCCTCGCTTCAAAGCCCCCCACCCAAAAATGCTGGCTCCTCATTCACACCCAGCCCACATCAGAAAGGCAAAAAGAAAGTGTGTCATTTAAAACCATGCATTACAAGTCAGAGACATCACATATGCACAACAGCACCATTTTAAATCTGCAGGAAACAAGTCTAATTCCACCACCCAGCCCAAATCAATAAAATAAATAAGCAAAAAACCATGTGCCATTTCAACCCCACACCCCAAAATACATCTTATATGCTCCCCAGATGCAGGCCATTCGCAATCATTGACAATTGCATGGATCAGTTATGTGAAGGGAATATTGGCCCCACTGGGAATATCCTCTGCCTACTGTTTGCAAAGAATGCCACGGGTTCTATGACTTTTTCTTCCACCTGGACACCCACCAGGACAACACCAGGATGGGTAGAAGCCAGGGGACCGTGGTTTTAACGTCTCATCCAAAGGACAGCACTAGTGCAGCACAGCACCCCTTGAATACTGCAATGGTGCCAGCGCTTGGCTACGATTCCAATCCCAGTGTGGGATCAGAACCCACGACCCTCCGGTCCAGAGGTGGATGTGCTACCAACTGAGCCACACTGATACTGACACTTAAATCTCTCAGCACAAGGACAACACTACTCTAGTAATGGCCCAAATCATATTGGGCCAGCAGCAGCAACAATTATAAATGAGACAAGGATGCCAAACAAAACAAATAAAAGCACTTCCTTCCTAAGGTAGGACGGTGCTTCAGTAGTTACCCAGTGGCACTGGTGCCACGCCAGCAGGTTCTTCGGTCAAAACACACCCAACAAATCACTCCAAAAACTCGTCCAGCAGGTCCTTCACTCGCACCCCACTCCCACCATACAGGCCTGATGTAGGTTTCTTTTCCTCAGACAGAAGTGGGTATTAGCGGGAGAACAGGAAAAATTATACTTACCACAATTTCCTTTTCCGTTAGCTCCAATGTTGTAAATTGGACTTACGTGGGTAGTAGGCAACAGCATCAGGTTATTCATTCCAAAACCCCTGCCCAAACACACGGGCTACCCCCATCCCAACATCAGTTACAAAACTAACATTTGAACCCCACACAGAAGCATCACATATAAACCACATGCCACCATTTCAACACACCACCACATAAACTGGTGGTTCAGTCAGATGCAGCTGCTTTGCAGTTGCATGCCATAGTAGTGGGAGGATATGGGCACTCCTTGAACAGACCTAGGGAAGGTCCCCACACCCAAGCAAGACGAGCAGGCCCTTCACTCCAAAGTGTCCCACCTAAAGAGGGTTCTCATTCAACAACCATATAAATAGGATAGGGGCCATTTCAGGCTTGCACAGCATAGAAAGGCATCTTGTGTGACCCCCCCCCGGCTCTGGGCCACTGCTGAAACAGCCCAACCAAGAATAAAATGGCACAACCCTGAGAGACATCATGCAGCTTAGCATTACCATCCTGGGCAAACCAGCTAAGGGGCATGCCCCCCCCCAGCACGGTTTCATCCATTCCCCCTGCTCAGGCTCATGCGTGACACCACCACCATCCACTCAGGCCAGACCAGCTGCGGGATATTACAGCCAACCCCTCCCCCACCTGCCACCACCACAACAAATCCCTGCTAAGAGGCATCAGAGTCCCCCAATCACCACATCAAACACCTGCTTGAGCTATCACTGAGGCAGCATCACCACGACCATGAAATGCATCCCCCTTCCCCAGGCTCTGTTAGCAGCAGCATTACCCCTGGGCAAAGCAGCCAAGAGGCATTTCGAATAACTGCCCCCAAACCCCCTCTCAGACTGGACCAGCGAGGCAGTACAGGCACCTCCCCACATCCCCACCACTGCAAATCCCTGCTTGAGAACAGACCAGCTGAGAGGCATCAGTCCTCCCCCCTCCAACTACCACATGATCGAAAACCTGCTCAAGCTACCAGACCCAACTGAGGCATCACACCCCACCATGAGAGGGATCACCCCCCATAAGAGGCATCAGCCCCCCAAACTCCCACTCAGGCCAGATCAGCTGTGAGGCAATACAGTTCCTCCCCCCACATGAGAGGCATGAGGCACATCAGGCAGGGCATCAGTCCCCCCCCTCAACCACCACATCGAATCATACCTCTCAAGTGTCCCTGATTTTGCCTCAAAATTTTACTGTGTTCCTCCTAAAATTTGTGTTTTTGTGGCTCAACAGTGGGAACCGTAAGCACAGAACAAGGTCAAGCCTTAAAGTTACAGACTTGTTCTTCTTTAGAAAATGCATTTTACACTAAGCCCCATATTCTACCAGCTTTATGGGTGGATCTCTCTAATTTTGAAGATGTGTCCCTGAGTTTTTTTAAGCCTTGTCCCTGATTTATGAGACAAGAGGTTGAGAGGTATGCATCGAACACCTACTCAAGCTACCAGACCCAACTGAGGCATCACACCCCACCACGAGAGGCATCACCCCCCCCCATAAGAGGCATCAGCCCTCCCCCCCAAACTCCCACTCAGGCCAGATCAGCTATGAGGCAATACAGTTCCTCCCCCACATGAGAGGCATGAGGCACATCAGGCAGCACCCCAAACTCTCACTCAGGCCAGATCAGCTGTGAGGCAATACAGTTCCTCCCCACATGAGAGGCATGAGGCACATCAGGCAGGGCATCAGGCAGCACCCCACCTCCCAGTCAGACCATCAGGCAGCACCCCCACCTCCCAGTCAGGCCATCAGGCAGCACCCTCCCAAACCTCCCAGTCAGGCCATCAGGCAGCACCCCCCACCTCCCAGTCAGGCCATCAGGCAGCACCCCTCAAACCTCCCAGACAGGCCATCAGGCAGCACCCCTCACCTCCCAGTCAGGCCATCAGGCCATCAGGCAGTGCCCCCAGTGAGGCCAGCCAGACCAAACCCCACTGGAGCTTCCAAAATGCAGAATGCATTTGACTGCACAGTAGTATTTTTACCTGAAGTCTGAGGAAGGATCCAGTCTGCAAAAGGCTCTCTCTGCTAGGACGGTGGATGTCACGAGTAGTCTCAGGAGCTCTGTCTGCGGCGATCGGTGTTCCACGGCGGTGACTATAGCAGCTGAAGGGCAGCAGTAGTTGACAGGCGGAGTCGGCAGGTGGCGGCTTTAGGAGTCGGAAGACGAGTGTAGTGAAAAGCGACTTGCAGGGGATCCAACAAAAAACACCGCAATAGAAATTCCCATCGGAGTCTCCATTCCACTGCACGCATGGCATGGCATTTTATTTCCGGGATTGATGACGACATCGCACGTTACGAAGCTGCTCATTGGTTGAGGAAGCCGGGTGATGATTGGCTGCAAATGCACAATACCGATTGGCTACAGCCACCTCTCTCTGATTGGACACATATTCTGGGCTTCCTATTGGTCTGCCGAAGACCTTGTTTTGCACAGTCATTGGCTGGCTCAGAATCCCCCTGCCTACTACCTCTAGCTGCTAGCACATACAAAATTGGACTTGGTAGGGATCAGAGGTGCAGAGTGTACAGCGTGGTAGAACGCACATCGGAATCGCGTCTCCACGCCTCCCCTGGAACGAGTTTGCGCCTCCTCAGGGAGGCGCGCCTCACCATTTGAGAACCCCTGGTATAGGTGATAAACCTAAACCAAAGAAAAGAAAAAAAAAGTGATTTGGTTTCCTCAGTTTACTGATCTATGTGTCTTGTTAACCTCTTTTTTCTTTTATGAATGGGGGCATTACCTTTATCACAGTAAATGTAAGTAGTATAAAGTCCCAGGAAAAAAGAAAGGTAACTTTTGCAAGTTTAGCTGAAGGTAAAGGACAGGTTGTTTTTCTGCAGGATACTAGGCTGCATACTTAGCAGACATTAGGGAGGCACAGAGGGATTGGAGGTGGGACTCTTCCTTGTGGTCACTTGGGGAAGAACAGTGTACTGGCTTAGGCTTTCTATTTACGGGTATTGAGATATAGGTTTTACAAGTACTTGATGTTCACCCAGGTAGGGCCTTAATAACAGATGTGGTCCTACATAGCATTGTGTATTGTCTGATTAATGTATATGCCTCTCAGACGAAAGCAGGATGATCAGCCCTTTTTAGAAAGATTGAACCTTAACTGCACACCTCGAAGTTGGTGTTGTGTGTGGGGGGGGGGTTGACTTTAATTGTGGGCTTGCACATAGAGATTAGGGAAGGAAGACACAAACATTTTTAGCGATACTAACACTTTAAAATGCATTTTAGAACAAAATAGGTTATGGAATGCATATGATATTTTACAGGTAGTACCTTGTCATAATTTTTTTAAAGGATGCTTATCCTCTAGGATATATTTTTGGTTCCTTTTGGAAAGAATGACAAGTATATCAGTTTCTTTATTACCCTTGGAGACTTCTGATCATGTGGCAGTAAAGGTCTTAATAGGACAACAGCAGAGGATTCCAATGGGGAGGGGCATGCCCCTCCACAAAAGTGGTCCCAAGGATGACCCAGGGAATTACAGACCAGTTAGTCTGACCTCTATTGTGGGCAAGCTCATGGAGACCATACTAAAGGAATGGTTGGTGGAATATCTAAAGGAGCATGGTCTCCAGAATGTGAGGCAGCATGGGTTCATGGGGAGGGGGGATTGTGTCAAACAAATTTGATTGACTTCTTTGACTGTGTCACTAAGACAGTAGACAGGGCCAAGTGGTAGACATCCTCTGTCTTGATTTCAGCAAGGCCTTTGACTCTGTGCCCCACAAAAGGTTGATCAGGAAGTTAGTAGATCTTGGGGTTGGGGGAAAAAGATGGCCAGATGGGTGGAAAACTGGCTGAGGGACAGAACCCAGAAGGTGGTTGCATGGGAAGAGTTATCTGGCACCAGAGAGATAGCTAGTGGGGTCCTGCAGGGCTCGGTGCTGGGGCCGGTGTTGTTCAATGCCTTCATCAAAGACATTGGGGATGGTATTATGGGAAAAATGTGCCTGTTTGTGGATAACACCAAGCTCTGCAGGAGAGTGGACACAACTGAAGGGATACAGGACCTACAGGAAGATCTGGAAAACTGGGGAGGTGGTACAGGATCTAGCAGCTTGGCTTCAATGCCAAGAAATGCAAAGTTATGCATATTGGAGCCAAGAATCCCAGGACAGAGTACTATCTGGGTGGAGTCCGAGTATCTGCATCAGAGGAGGAGGAGAACCTGGGAATGATGACCACTAGTGACCTGAAGCACTCCACGCAGTGCAAGAAAGTAGCAGCAAAGGCAAACAAGATGCTAGGATGCATATCTAGGGAGATTAGTAGTAGGAGAGAGGAGGTTATACTGCCCTTGTACAGGTCACTGGTAAAGCCGCATCTAGAGTATGGAGTTCAGTACTGGCCCACACCTCAGAAACAACATTAACCTGCTGGAGAAGGCCCAGAGGAGGGCTACAAAGATGACAGCGGTTCAGCAGGGTAAGGCACATGAGGAGAGGTTGAGGGCACTGAACATGTACTCCCTGAAAGACAGGAGAGAGAGAAGGGACATGATTGGGACCTTCAAGTACTTGAAAGGGATAAATAAAGTTGATAAGGAGAGTCTCTTTAAGCTGAGCGGCAAACATAACACGAGGGGGAATAGTCTTAAGGTGGAGGGTGGGAGGTTAAGGAGGGAGGTCAGGAAGCACTTCTTCACAGAGAGGGTGGTGGACACTTGGAATGTGCTGCCAGAAGAGGTCATCTCATTGTAGACAGTGGGCAGCCTCAAGAGAGGTTGAGATAGGCATAGGGGGAAGGTAAGGATCATGGGTAGGGAGGATGGGAGGCGTGGGGAGGGAGGGCAGGGACATTAGCTCAAGCTGTGGACCCTGCAATTCAAGCAGACTTTATAGACCAGATGGCCGTCTTCTGCTGGATTCTTTGTATGTTCATATGTATGTATGTTCATATGGTTCCAGGGCTGCTGCCACAGGCATTTGTCTTCGTTGGCACGCCTCGCTGAGGGTCTCAAGTTTTGCGGCAGATGTCCAACTAAAGGTGCTGAATGCCCCCTTCAGCAGTTCAAAACTCTTTGGGCCAGGTGTCCAGGACATCATTAATGACTTACAGGCCCCTAGAAGGGCTACTAAGTATGTCCATTTGCTCTACCATACCCAGCCCAGGAGCAGACAGCGCCCATCCTTTTGTAAGGTGTCCCACAAGTCCGGTGCAGGCATCCATCCCCATGGCAAACGGAAGGCCACCTCTGCCTTGCTTACATCCTCCTCTATGGGTCCTGCCATGAAACAGCCCAAAGGCAATGGCTCCACTACAGCGTCTGGATCTGCTTCTTCCTGACCCCTTGCCAGACCCCCCTCTTCCGTTCCCTGACCAAGAGGTGGTGGTCAGAGATTGGTTCTCCCTCTATTTTAATCAATGGAGAACCATCACTTCAGATGCTTGGATTCTTCCGATCATAGAAAGGGGTCACACTCTGGAGCTTGTGAAACAGCCCCAAGAGACTCTTCTGTTACCCTCCACCTACCCTTTTCCCATGCCATGGTTCTTTAGGAGGAGGTATAGCCTCTTCTGCACAAGAGGGCCACTGAGCCAGTGCCCAGGTGCAGAAGAACAGAGGATTAAATTTCATGTTCTTCCTGGTCCCCAAAAGAACTGGAGCTCAGAGGCCTATTTTGGATCTCAAAGACCTCAGCCTTTATATCCAGTACAAAAAATTCTGCATGGTCACTCTTCCAGGTCTCCTGCCCCTGCTTAGGTAGGATGACTGGCTGTGCTCCCTAGATATGCAGGATGCGTACCTGCCTATTTTGGTTTGTCCTCCTCACAAGTGGTTTCTCCAGTTCCTTTTTTGGGGCTAACATTACCAATTCAGAGTCTTGCCATTTGGCTTATCCTCTGCGCCATGGGTCTTTACCAAATGCATGGCAGCAGTAGCAGCTGCCCTTGAGCGAGAAGGCCTGTACATCTTCCCCTGCCTAGATGACTGGCTCCTCAAAGCCCCATCCTGAGATCAGCTCCTCTGAACCCTGTCAAAGACCCTCTATCTTTTCCACCCCCTGTGTATCACTGTCAGCCTGCCCAAGTCCATTCTGACTCCATCCAAAGGCTGCAGTATATAGGGACGGTCCTGGACTTAGCTCAGGGCAGGGCCCTCCTATCTCAGGACCAGGTGAAGTGCCTTATTTTCCAGGCTGAGGAGGTGGCCGAGAGCCGTTATGTTTCAGTGAGTGTGTACTTGAGACTACTAGGTCTGATGGCTGCATCCATTTCCACGGTTCCCCTGGCCAGGCTGCACATGTGGATGCTCCAATGGATCCTTCAGGTGCAGTGGGACCAAAGCACAGATGATCTGGAGCAGCTAGTGCTGGTCTCCTCTCAAGTCCACAGGGTACTTCAGTGGTGGGTAGAGCCCCAAAACCTATCAAGAGGAGTCCCATTCTTAATCCCCTCTCCCCAGCAGATCCTCACCATGGACGCTTGGGCTGGGGTGCTTACCTGGGTCCCTTCCAGACTCAGGGCATGTGGTCTGAGATCAAGACATCTCTCCACATAAACATCCTCAAGATGTGGGAGGTATTGTATGTCATGCAGGCTTTCCAGAACCAGCTCATTCATGGTCAGTTCTTGATCCAGTCAGACAATCTTGGCGTTATCTACTACATCAACAAGTGGGAGGAACACATTCATACCCCCTGTGCAGGGAGGCCACAAGAGTCTGGTACTGGGCACTGGACCATGGCCTGCACCTCTCAGCAGTCCTTGTCCCAGGTGTGCTGAACACTCTGGTGGAAAGTCTCAGCAGGTCTCAGTCCAGGATGCATAGATGGGAACTTCTCTCATCCATCACAAAAGAGCTGTTCGACAGATGGGGTCATCCAGAGTTAGACTTTTTTGTGTCCCCACTCAACACAAAATTGCCCAGTTTCTGCTTGCTAGATCCAGGGCCTGGAATTTTCTGATGAGATGCGGCATCCCTCTCTTGGAGCAGGAGATTCCTTTATGCCTTCCCTCCATTCCCTCTAGTTCAGATGGTGCTAATCAAGCTACAAATGGAGGGGGCCAGCATGATCCTGGTGGCACCCTACTGGACTTGGCAAATGTAGTTCCAATATGGCAGCAGTTAGTGGAGGAACCTCCGCTGACTCTGCCCCTTTGCAGGAATCTACTGTCACAGGCTCATGGGACCCTGATCCATCCCAATCTCAAGTCCCTTTTTCTTGCCTACCTGGCTCCTGAGCACATAGCCATCACCCAGTTTGGAGTGTATCAAAGGATAGCGGGATCCTTGTGGTAGCTCAGAAGCCCTCCACTAGAGCCACATATGCCATGAAGTGGAAGAGGTTTGCCATGTGGGTTGCCAAACATCATCTGGACCCCTTTTCCCTGTCTGGTGTGTCAGATCCTGGACTACCTGATTTCCCTGTCAGACTCAGGTCTCCAGTACTCCTCCCTCAAGCTGCATCGTTAGGCTGTTTCAGCCTTTCATGAGACTATGGGTGGTCGAACCGTGGCTCAGTTAGATGTGTCCCATACTTTTCTCAGGGGCATCCTGCACCTGAAACCTCACATCCATTCCCCTGTCCTGGCTTGGGATTTAAATTTTGTTTTGGAGAAGATGACCTTGTCTCTGTTTTAGCCCGACACATCTTGCAAGCTATGCTTCCTATCTTGGAAAGCATTATTTTGGTTGCTATTACTTCTGCTCACAGGATTTCTGAGCTTCAGGTTCTCTGGTGTGAAGAACCTTATTTGATTTTTCACAAAGACAGGGTGTCTTTGTGCATGAATCCTAAGTTTCTTCCTAAGGTGGTGTCTGAGTTTACCCTGAACCAAACTATCCACCTGCCTGTTTATTTTCTGGAGCATGTCAATCCGGGGAGGCACTGCTCCATATGTTAGATGTGCACAGAATTTTGAAATATTATCTGCCCTGAACTAGGGACAGCAGAAAAGCTAAGCAGATTTTTGTTTCTTTTACCCCAGGAAGAGAAGGCATTCAGCTTTCTAAACAATGTTTGTCCAAATGGTTGGCCCATTGCATTGTGTTCTGCTACAACAAGCATGGCAAGGAATTGCCAGGGGCAGTGAAAGCCCACTCCACAAAGGGCATGACTACCACTGTGGCCTGTTTCAAGGAGGTCTCAGCAGCTGACATTTGCACTGCTGCCACCTGGAGTACTGTCCATACTTTCACCAAGCAATACAATCTGGGCATAGTTTCTAGAGCCTGAGCCCGAACAGGCTTCGGCTGGGTTGTTCTGCAGGGCCCCCTGTCCTAGGCTTTGGTTGGCCTTCCTCCTAGACTGTTTTGCTGCACCTGTAACTGCTTAGGACTCATTCCCACAGTGTGACTTGATGACTAAGATACCTCCGAAGAAGAAAGAACAGTTACGTAAGAACTTACCATAACAGTAGATCTTCAAGGGGATCTCAGTCATCAGGTCTACCTTCCCTCTCACCATCCCCCTGTTTAGGGTTCCTGTCTCAGACTGGCTGTCTGGTGTTTCCAGCTATTTATTCAGGCCTGGGAACCTCTCTCTCTCTCTCTCTCTCTCTCTCTCTCTTGGTCTTCCATGGCATGGGTTTGCTACCTTAGTCTCCTGGGGGAAAGAACTGAGGAGGGAGCAGGGCCACTCACGCCTTTATAGGGTTGATGATGTCGGCAGGTGACATTGGCATAGGCAGCCCCAGTTGTACTGCTGGAAAATCTTCTGTGTGGATCCTGCTTCTTCGACGGTGAAGTTCCTACAGTGTGACCTGATGACTGAGATCCCCTCGAAGAGCTACTGTTAACGGTAAGTTCTTATGTAACTGTTCTGTATATATTGCTGTATAAACATAGAAACATAGAATTTGACGGCAGATAGGGACCGCTTGGCCCACGTAGTCTGCCCATTTCACTAGATAAGCTGCAGATACTAGTTAATTAACAGCTTACTCCCTCCTACTAGAATTGCCTTATGTTTGTCCCATGCATTCTTGAATTCTCCCACTGTTCCTCAGGAAGGCTGTTCCACAACCCTCTCTGTAAAAAAATACTTTCTAACATTATTTCTGAGCCGTCCCCACTCTATCTTCAAATTGTGCCCCCTTGGTGTTATACATCTCTTTTTCTGAAAGATGCTACCCTCTTGTACTTTGTTAATTCCCTTGAGATACTTAAAAGTTTCTATTATGTCCCCCCTTTCCCTACTGATCATGTTCCCCCCTCCCTCCTGTATAGTAATAATAATAGTAATACTTTATTTATAATGTACCTTTCGAGTACCAAGGCGCAGTACAGTTAAAACAGTTAAAAGTGAATAAAACAATATCAACATCACATTAAAATAAACAGTGCAAACCAAATCAACAATCATCATCACCGTATGCCTTTTTCCAAAGAAATGCTTTTAGGGCCTGTTTGAATCCCCCCACGGTCATGCACTCCCTAATCTGATGGGGTAGAGAATTCCAGAGGGTAAGGTCCATGAACATAAATGCCTGGGCTCCAGCAGATTTTAAAACCACCCTCGGAATCTCCAGCAACCCCTCGTCAGCCGAGTGGAGTGGTCACTCAGCGTGATAAGGAATCAGAAGTTCTTTCAGGTAGTCAGGGTCTAGTCCGTGTAGGGCTTTATATGTCAGTAACCCGACTTTGAAGGTGATAACGCCACTGAACAGGCAGCCAGTGCAGTTCCCGCAGCACTGGCGTGATATGGGAAGATCTAGGAATCCCCATCAACAACCGGGCTGCTGAATTCTGCACCAGCTGCAAGTGGCAGATATCAACCCCCGGTAGCCCAAAGTAAAGTGAGTTGCAGTAATCTAAATGTGAGGTCACAAAGGCATGGATCAGTGTAGGCAGGTCGCCAGATGGAACGAGGTGCTTGATCCTAGCGATGTTTCTTAGATGGTAAAAAGATGACTTAACGACAGCCGACACCTGCGCACGAAGTGTCAGTCCCACATCCAACAGCACCCCTAGGTCTCGCACCTGTTCAGAGGCCTGTAGCTTAGCGTCTCCAAGGAACAATCCTAAGAAGCAACCTGCCCCCTCCGGCGACCTGGATCCAAAACCATTACCTCCGTCCTCCCAGGGTTCAACTTCAGCCAACTGGACTTCATCCAATCCCAGATTTAATTGAGGGGTGTATGTGGGTAAAACCACTGTAAAACTGAAAAAACAGATAACAGAACACAAAATATGCAATAAGAAGGCAGAATGAGTCATCGAGTGTGTCTGAACACTTTAAAGGAAGGGGACACACTGGAGCCTCACTTAGGTTCTGGGGTGCCAATCAATTCCCGTACTCACAAGAGATGGGGACCATAACAGCTGGTTTGAGTCCTTTTTCTGGGGCAGGTCTCAGAGGCTGATATTGGGGAATTATTCCTCTGACCCAAAGGACCTGCCTTGTGGAAGTTCCCCAAGGCTCTGTCCTCTCCCTCATGCTGTTTGCAGTGTACATGCTGCCCCTGGGTGAGGTCATAAGGTGGTATGAGCTGAGTTTTCATTGCTATGCTGATGATACTCAGCTCTGCTTGTCCTTTGCACCTGGGAGATCTGATGTGGTCAATGTGCTAAATAAGTGCTTGGCCGAGATCTGGGCTTGGATGTTGTCAAACTGGCTGGGACTTAACCTGGGGAAGACTGAGGTGCTGGTGGTTGAGCTGGGTTGAAGGGGAGGAATGGAGGCCTCTGGGGATAGATTGGGGCTTTTTATTGGCCTGACCAAACTGGAGGCCTCTCTAAAGGTGAAGAATTTGGGCATTGTTCTGGACAATGAGCTGATATTTGATGCTCAGGTGTCAGCTGTTGTCTGGACCCAGTTTTACTATCTCCGAAACATCACCCGAATTAAGTCCCTTATTCCCCCTGATGACCTGACCACGCTGGTACATGCTTTCGTCACCTTGAGGCTTGACTACTGTAACACACTCTCCCTCAGGGTCAGAGGAGTTGCAATGTGGCACCTGCAGCTTCTGCAGAACGCAGCGGCCCGGTTATTGACTGGACACTCGAGGTTCAGCAATATTACACTGGTGCTGCGCAAATTGCATTGGTTGCCTGTGCACTGGCACAACACTTTTAAAGTAGGTCTTTTGACTTACAAGGCCCTACATGGGTTGGATCCAAGCTACCTGCAGGAGCTTCTGCATCCCTACACCCCATCTCACCCTCTCTCAGATTGGCTGTAGAGGCCCTCCTGGAGGTCCCCAGGGCTTGGTTGAAATCTTCCGTGGACTGGGTGTTTGAAGTAGCAGCCCCGGTCCTCTGGAACTCATTGCCGGGGTACCTCCTGGAGGTGCCATCCTTGGAGCTGTTTAAAACACATCTTAAGACCTTCCTGTTTGAGCAGGCCTTCGGGACCTGAGGAATCTATTACTGGACCTTAATCAGCATGGGAATTAGTCTTGTTTGTATGTTTTTTAGTGGGTCTGTGGAATTTTATGTATTTATGCTGTTTGTTTCTACTGCTATATGTGTATTTGTGTGGTTTTATACTGTGTAGTAAGGGCGCACTGAGCCCTCTGGGAAGGGCGCCCAAAAGAAATAAACTCTACTACTAGTACTACTGTAAGATACTCACTGGGAAGGCAGGAATATGGTTGATATTTGAATTAGGCATTTAGTAGCCCTTGGGGGCTGAATGAGGAGACAAATTGGCAGGCAACCTGGTGAATATATTTGCCTCACATGTTCTTCCATGCTCCTTGGTGGTGCCCACTCCCTCCGTATCACAATATTTAAAAGGGCAAGCCTGAAATATTGGGTTTCCATCCATCACCCCTTTCTGTCTTGTCCTACCCTCCATCACACACTCCCCTTACCTAAATCACACTGTTTCTCCCAGATTACCCACAAGTAAGTGAGGTCCACAACCGCGAGATCACAACTACTTGGGGAGAAACAGTGCTTAGATACAATATTGCATGTAAGCGTGCCACAAAGAGGAGTTGTGCAAAGAGATGACTTGTATTTGAGGAGGAGGAGAAAGTCAGGAGGGGGCAGATTTATTAATCTGACTCCGGGGTGGGGGGCTTAACTCGGGAGAGGAGATAGTTAGGATGAGGGCAGATTTATTAATCTCACTCTGAGGGAAGACACAACTCAGGGAGGGTGAGAAAGTCAAGAGGGGGCAGATTTATTAATCTCACTCTTGGGGGGGCACAACTCTGGGAAGGGGAGAAAGTCAGGAGGGGAGCAGATTTCCTGTTACAACTCTGAGGGTGGGGGATGACATTGGGCACAACAGTTTAAAAAAAAAAAGGAGAAAAGTAATCTGCCAGAATCAAACCCAGGTCCGCTGGCCATAGGAAGCCTAGACACAGGCAGTGACTCCAACCTCTAGGCTATGCTGCCAGCATGGCTACGTAGCACACACTCAGAGACTTAAACACATGGTAGCTTGTGATGATGGTGACCGCGACTGAGCACTTTCAAAAAGGGTGACTCAATCACGGTGCCTGTGCACAGGGCTACTAGGCAGGGAGGATGACCGGATAGGTGGTTCAGCGAATATAGCAACAGGATGTCGCTATATATACATGCGCGTGGGGAGGGGGAGGGACCATGCCGTGTGATGGGCGGAAGGCGAGGGAGGGTTTGTGGGGTGTAGTGCGGCAGTGGGCTGCCGAGCTGGCCATGTGGCATGGTGGGTTGGTGGCAGGCTAGGGCCGGGAGGGTGCCGGGTTCGGTTCTGGGCGCACTCGTTTTTTGCACTGGTCCTGGATTTTATATATTTTTTCTTTTGTATCACCCCCCTAGAGTTGAGAATCCTTTAGTAGGGGGTGCATGGGGTGAAGCCCCCTGTGAGGTGCATAGCCCTCCTCATAAAAAAAAATCCAAGTCTCTGGCGTCCTTTTGCTGTGCACCAGGAGTGTACATCACTGAAATTAATTTTCGACAATGTGCACTCTCACAAACAGCGATCTCCTTTCCACGATCACCATTATCACGTGGAACCAAACACACATCACACTGCATCAGCGACAAACAACAGCATGCACACATCACATTGCATTGGCGTCAAATAACAGCACACTGTAAAACCCACAGCACTACTCTGTCTCACACAGTCCTTCCGACAACCATTTCAACACAATCTCTTTCCTGCGCTTTATTAATGGGATACTGTTTCTCCCCTACCACCACTCAGTTTTTCCATCCTATCGGATGTACTAGGGCGGAGTGATGTGGTAGCACTAATATTGGGTGAATTTATACTCATAAACACAAGTTTATTTACTTATTTATTTAGCTTTTGTTAACCGGGTAAGCACACTAGACAAGGAATGCCTATTTTCAGTAGTGACCCGGTAGACTGCAAGATACATTTTCACACAGGATAACAGCACAACAAAGAAGTGTAGTACAGGCATTTAACAGCACAAACAATGAACAATAAACATGTGCAATAGTGGTAAAGTCGAACAAGCAGTAAAGGATTATGTCGGCTGGCCTGGTGGTGCTGAGGGTTGAGGTGCTGGATGCCACACCTCGCGCCACGCCGGCAACCCATGTTCAGGAACGGACATGGGCCGCCAGGAGTTGGCAGGGGCAGAGTAGGATGAAGCGTCTGGAGGACTGCTCTCCTACCCTGAGGAGGGGGAGTATCGCGGCACTGATACCTGAGTGCCCTCTAGCGGAGGCTGGGGAGTAAGGTATATGGGCGTGCACATGGGGGGGGTTGGATGCAGACATCTCGGGGGGAGCACACATGTGAGCATGCATGGGCTGCCTCGACTGACGTCATTGCACGCACCAGGCTCCTGAGGGAATACAGAAAAATTCCCAGCCAAGCGCCTCTGTGACACCCTCCTCGCTGCCTTCGATGTGCTCGCAGGCTGGCTCCCCAACCCAGATAAGTGCCGTGACCCCACCCTGGGGGGTAAGCCAGAGGGCATGAGGGAGTGCAGCTCATGCGGGTGCAGGAGGCGGTGGGGGACGTGACCAGGGCTGAAGTTCGGCGCAAGGCTGGCCAAAAAGTATAGTAAAAAAAAAAAAAAAGTAAAGGGTTATATACATATCATGGAAGGGTACAAGAGCATTAAGGTAATACTGTATGCATATCATGAAAGGGATACGAGAGTATTAAGGCAGGACATGGTACGAGGACCCCGGCTTAAGGACAGCAAGTGCTTAGGTGCCGGGGAGTAAATAAGGGGCAAGAGTAACCTTTCTTAGCTCAGAGGAGTAGTGGTCCGATGGCCAGGATAAAGGGTAGAGTACACCAAGGCAGGATAAGAGATACCAGGCAGCTTAGGGACAGTTACATGCAGAGGTGGATTTCAAGTGTATCCACACGGAGTTCTTAAACAGGTGATGGGTATCCATTTAATGCTTACGCAGATTGTATTATGTTTAGGTAGCCAATTTGGAAATATGAAGATTTGAAAAGGAATGTTAATAACATAGGAAGTGCATTAGATAATGGCTTTTTAAAATATTTTAACGCTACAGTGGCCCCCATAAGAAGCCCAAAGCTGGTGAAATGTTGAAGACGTGTCATGAATGTTATAAACTACTGAAGAACTGAAGCATGTGTGGTTGTTCTTTGTGACAAAGAAAAGCCCAAAACTTGCTTTTTGCAGCATTAGAGATCCGTCAAAGCTGGCTGCACTAAGGCAAAACAGAGGAACTGTGATTGCCTGCAGGAGTGTGCTTTTGTAGACTGGAAGCTTGCAATTAGAAGCATACTGTCCATTCTTGCTTTGCACTATTTGCCACCTTTCAGGAGCTATCTTTAGACTAATTTGGATTCAGAATATACAGCAAAACCTGAGGAGCATACAGCAGATGGCAGAAAATGGCAGGCCATTTCCTGATAGCCGCACCCTCAGGAAATGCAATTACTTACCATAACAGTAGATGTTCAAGAGAATCTCCTCTACTGAGCTAAACCTTTGGAACTGTAAGTTGTTTGCATCAGGATGACTTAGAAATGTTTGCTAGCCTGGGGCTGCACAAGTTGACATAAGTCTATGTGGCCTACATAATATGGGCAACCCCTCCTTTCCTCAGATCACCATCGGAGACAGGTTTGGAGGATATCCATCTGGCAGGGACTGGAAGACCAGAACCAAAACCAGGCACTGGAGAGGTGATGTGCTTGAAGATGAAGCCTATAATGGCAAAAGAAGAATGCCTTTAATAAAACAGCAGGCAGAACTGTAGGCAACCATGTTGTCCAGACATGAGGCACAGGGGGGAAGGAGGGAGTGTGAGTTGTGGCCCAATGGAGGAGAGTCTCTAACAAAGATCTACTGTTATGGAGAGTAACTGCACTATATTCTTCAAGGACATCTCCCTCCATTGAGCCACACTTTTGGAACAATTCACAAACCATAAAAAAGATACCTAGGGAGAGGATGGTGTCATGTATTATGACCTTATGACAGGGGGCTTTGAAGGATAGCAAGGCCAAAGATGGCATGTCTGTGAGAGACTATGTCCAGTCTGTAATTTTTAGTGAAAGTAGAAAGAACGCCAGGTAGCAGTAGTGCATATGCCAACTAGGGAAGCATTATGAAAACATTCTAAAGAAGTGACCATGATACATATGGAGTGACCATGGCCATTACCAGGAAGCTTCTTACCATGATTCTGGTAAAAGAAAGTAGTAAAGGAGTATTGTGTCCAGTTCTGGAGGCTGTGCCTCGGAAATAATGTAAACAGGATGAAGGCAGCTCAGAGGAAGGCAGCTAAAATGTTGAAGGTGTTGTACCAAAAGCCAAATGAGGAGGGACTGAGGGATCTCAATATGTACATCCTGGAAGAGAGGAGAGAGAGAGAGGGGACATGATAGAGACCTACAAGTACCTCACAGGGTGAACAGGATGGAGGAGGGGAGTGTTTTTCAAATGATAAAGAGCATCAGAACCAGGAGGCACGTGATGAAGCTGGAGGGGGAAGTTAAAAAGAGATGTGAGGAAGTGCTACTTCACTGAAAGAGTTAAAAACACCTGGTGCAGACTGTCAGTGGAAGTGGGGAGGTGAAAAAAGTGGGGGCTTTAAGTATGCATGGGATAGACATAGGGGAGTATCTGTAAATAGGGAGGAGGGAGGGTCACTGGAGAAAAGTTAGTGTCTGCGGTGACGGAATGGGCAGGGAACATCTGGGCAGACTAGGTGGCGAAGTGGTCCTTTTCTGTCAACAAAGTCTGTGTTTCTATACAGTGTGCCAACAATTTTGGCAGACATTGTTTAGAACAGGGGAGCCAAGGGCGAAGGAGGCAAAATGTTGAGAGGACTTCCTGCAGTCCTTAGTATGGACTAGATAGAAACATAAGGTTCTGTGTACATCCAAAGTATGTAACAATGCTTCACTCTTATTAGAAGGGGAAGGAAAATAAACTGAAAGATAATTGGTCTGATGTAATGTGAAATCAGAGACTGCTTTAGGCAGGAAATGAGGAGTGATTCTTAAAGAAACCCTATCCTGGTAAAAAAAAAAATCAAATAAGGAGGCTGTGTCACCAGAGCCTATAGCTTAGAACTCTGTAGGTAGAGGTAATGGCCCCAAGAAATAGTGCCTTCCAGGATAGGAAATGCATGTAAAATGTAGACGTGGGCTTGAACCGACCCCTGACAGTTTCTCCAAAATGAAAGTAAAGTCCACGGTGGAACCAGTTTACATTTTAGGTGACAAATATGCAGAAGCCCTCTAAGGAATCAGTGGGACACTTCCAATTGTGCTACTGTTTTGACATAGATGAGTGCATGAAAGGCTGATGCAGCCACTTAATGTACCATCACCAGAGTATTTCTGACTGATGTCTGATAAGGACAGGAGCTAATCCAGGACAGAGTTTGCTGGACAGGTATAAGGATCCAACAAGTGGGAGGCACATAAAATGGAAATATAAGTGTGCCTGCTAGATGGCTTTCAAACTGCTAAGAGGATGTCAGCCACTTATGGAGAAACTTCAGAGAATAAGATTTCTCTTTCCTCAGAACCCATGCATGAAGGTGCAGGGTTTTGAGATCCTGCACCAGGGAGCCCTGGACCTGTTCTAGGAGTCCTGTCTTTAGAGGAAACAGGACAAGAAGTTCTTCTGACAATTTCTGGATCAAAGGAAACTATATCTGTCTGGGCTAAAAGGGGTCATTACTATTAGAGTGTCTGGCTCTGTCAGGAACTTGACCAGTACCTGCTGTATTAGTTGGACTGGAAGAAAGGCATGAAGGAATCTCCCTTTTCAAGAGAGGGACGGCATGTCTTGTCCAAAAACTTTAGGGCCCCTGGAGTAAGTGAGCAAAAATGCAGCAGTTTTGTATTGTGTGGGGATGCAAAAAGGTCAAACTCTAGATGACCCCATCTTGCAAATAGGTCATCTACCATGGAGTCTATGAGTTACCACTTGTCGGGCAGGGCTTGAGAGCAGCTTAGTTGATCTGCCAGTACATTCTGGGAGCTATGGGGAAACAACAGTCAGAAACAGACTGTGACTTTCTGCCCAGTGCATCACTTTCATCCCTTCTCTGCACAGTGGATAAGAGTGTGTGCCCCCTTGTTTGTTTACACTGACACTGTATGTTTCAATCAGTAGTGGCTTATCTCTGCTCCAGAAAGGCTTGTAAGTCAAAAAAAACAGTTCTCACCTCCAGAATGTCAATATGGAGGGAGCTGTACCTATTTCATTAGAGAATCTGTGTGCAGAGAGGACCCAAATGTGCACCTCAGCCGAAAACAGATGCATATGTAGTTAGAATTTACAGAGGTATCAGGTGGATGAAGTGAGCACCTGTCATGAGACCCGAGCAATCCCTCTACTAGAGGAGGGCATGGCACAGAGGGGCTACTCTACACCACTTGAGCAAGGGAACGCTCTGAACTTTAGCTGCAGTTAGTAGTGCCTGCAGCAACAGTGACATCTGATAAGATGTGACAAAGAAAAGATTTATGAACTTGTTTGGACTTACTGCTTAAAGAATAGGTGCACTGTCTTTTCCCTGATGAAGCCCTACACTGGGTAAAACATTTGGTACACAGAGATGGTAGCTGAAGTAAAAGACTGAAATAAAATCACGGAAGAACCAGATTATCCTTGTTTGTGTGGCTAATTCACATTATGTGTGACAGAGGGGACATGACCAGAATCAGTTGGTCCAGGTTCTCTGACATAGGGTCCCATTGTGCACAAAGAAGCCATTGCATGATATGGATGTGAAGGCATGCAAAGGCAACCATGATGACTGTAACAACCATCAGACCCAGAAGTCTCAGCATTGATCTCACTGATACATATGAACTACTTGTCACCAAATGAGACTGAGCAATCAAAGTGTCTGCTTTTTCCTCTGGCAGGAAGGCTCTGGCCACAGATGGATCCAGAACTGCTTCTATATACTGGAGATGCTGACAAGGAATCAGAACTGATTTCAGTTAGTTCACCAGGATACTTAACTGTTCAAACAGTTGGCATCTCCGGGCCAGAGTGTAAACAATGGCCTTCTTGGATGGGGCCTTCAGGGTACCAGGTCAATATAATGCATCAAGAACGGTGTGGCAAGAACAGCACTATATAAAGCACAAAAGTATTTAGAGCGACAGGCGTACAACAGTGGTAGGGAATTACCGCTACCCCGTCCCTCTGTACTGATACTTGGAAGTGATCAGGTTGCTGTGTGTGTGGTGTCTGGTCAAGCCGCTGCCATGGTGGAGTGGCTAAGGCACCAGTACATGGCAGGATTGGAGACCTGCGACCACGATTTGTTCTCCCAGATCTCCTGGTGTTACAACTTTTGTAATTTTTTTTTTTATGAAAAGTGAATTTTTCACCCTCACGAGTTTCTCCCCATCCCCTGAGTCCACTCCCCCTCAGAGTTTGTTATTTTAATTCCTGGGGGTGTGGGGGTTGAAGCCCCCCCCCAAAAAAAAACAGAAATTACAATTATTCTCTGTGGTGTGAGCTGTTTGTGTTGAAGTCGGGGTTTTTACCATCCTTATTTGGGCACACGCCAGTTTGCTTGTAGCATTAATTGCTGCACTGTTTTTGTTTGCAGCAATATGACCCCATGCCGGCATTCAGGAGGCAGTCATCCGGATAATGGAAGACATACAGACTTCCCCTTCAGAGGGCCACAGCCACTGCTGTGAAGTATTTGGTGAAGACTGCAGCACTGTGGACAAGTCAAAGGGCAAGATTTAAAATTTAAGATATTGGAAGTGCTTGCCCTCCGGCATGAACTGGAGATAATGCTTGTGACTGCAATGGATCCTAATGTGAAGGTTTGCATCCTTCACATCTAGAGCACACATCTAATCCCTTGTTTTAACATGGGATGAGGGATTGTAGACAGACTATATGAAATTACTTGTATTCTGTGAACTTGTTTAGACCCCTTCAGTCCAGAACAAGATGCAAGTCTCATGTCCATTTTGGGACTAGAAAGTACAGGGAATAAATCCTTGATTTAGTTCCAGAAATGGGTTTGATAGCATGCTTTTGAACCAGAGACTATACTTCTGTTATCAGAACTGAAAAGTGTCCTGGAGGGTAAAGACAGGGAGAAGAAGAATGCACCAGAGGATCTGACATTAACTCCAGAGCATGACTTAATTCGATAATCTCCCAGGACATAGAAACGCAGAATTTGTCAGCAGATAAGGACCTCTTGGGCCCACCTAGTCTGCCCAGTTTGCCCCTGCTATACTTTCACAGCAGAACCTACTTAATTTCTGGCTACTCCCCCACCTCCTTTCTACTAAGATTCCTTTGTGCCAATCCCCCACAAGCTTGATGCCCACCACCATTTTCACTCCCACCAGTTCCACTAGTAGACGGTTCCAGGTGTCTATCACTCTTTCAGTGAAGGAGAACTTCCTCACATCTGTCCTGAACCTCCCCCTTCCAGCTTCACTGCATGCCCTCTTGTCCTGGAGCAACTTCTCCTTTGAAAAATACTCCTCTCCTGTACTTTGTCCACCCCCATGAGGTACTTATGGGTCTCCATCATTTTCGCCATCTCCTTCCTCTCCTCCAAGGTGTACATACCAGGATCCCTTAGTCTGTCCTTATAGGGCTTTTGATGCAACTCCTGCACCATTTTAGTTTCTCTCCTCTGGACAGCCTCTACCCATTCTGTGTCCTGGCTGAGATGTGTTCTCCAGAATTGGACACGGTACTCCAGCTGGGGCCTCATCAATGACTGATACAGTGGCAACACCACCTCTTTCCTTCTTCTGGTGACACCCCAGCAACCCACCGGCTCTGCCTACTGTCTTGTAACAGTGTCCCCACTACCTTGAGGTTATCAAATATAACCCCAAGGTTTATTTCCTACTTTGTGACCATCACCACTCATCTGTTGTGATCTCCCTACGTTTTGGCAGAAAGAGAGAGATCCCACCTCCCATCTATCTCCCAGGAGCAGTGAGAGGAGGGAGAAGCAAAAGGGAGTCAGAAGGTACTGGGGGCAGCAGGGATGCTGTCTGCATCAGCACACTTGGGGGCTCTGGAATAAGCAGATGGGACAAGTGGTTAGGTAGGCATACAGCTACTGTAGGTGCAGTGGTCCTATTGATGGGAACCACAGGCAGGCCAAGCAACCAATCTCCAAAAAGTAGCCCTTCCACATCCACAAGACAGTTCAGGGTTGAGAGCTTTCAGAGCCTTCAGCATTATTTTGGAGGACTGGAGGTCACAGAGAGTAATTTCAGCATCATGACCAGAAAGCTTTGGCTCCCCAAATGGTGAATTGAGGGCAGATTGTTGGACATCAGTGGCAAAACCAGCCACTCTGCAGTAAGCCAAGAGTAGTGTTGAATGCAAATACCTGGAGCTGTAACACAGGATGGAGCATTATGAGCAGATTTAAGTAGATGCTTTCAAGCATCAAGTCCATGTGTCTTAGATTTATGGACAGGATATTGTTTATTCACCTTTCTAAGGACAGCAGGTCAAGTGCTGGACCTATGCTAGGCAGCCACAGTAGCATCCTCTAATGATGAAAAAAATAGCAGGAATAATGACAGAGGGCATTGTAGGCATCTGTAAGAATTCATAAAGATTACACTTTCAGGAATCATCCTCCTCAGCTGTAAACCTCAAAGTCTTCTACATCATTTTTTGAAGGGGCCTGGGAAGATGCATTCTCAGAAGGAGACCTAGGAGTATACATGACAGTGTCCTCCTTGCAAGAGGAAAGATGTGAGCTAAAAGCAATACCTTCAAGTATTTTCAGGTCTCCTTCATCATCATCAGAATTCCCCTCCATATTTAGGATGTTAGAAGTGTATGTCTCATCCTGTTCCACTGTATAAGTGAGAGGAGCCTTCACAGGTAGAGCTGTTATTGACACCTACAGAATGGAAAGAATGACTAATCCTCATCAGAGTACTGGCTGACATCAGTGGGCTAAGAACTGTTGACAAGTGATCTCATGATCATCACAGGTAAGATAGGCAGCAGGTATTGAAATAATACAGGCAGTACAGCAAGCACTACTTGTGAGTTGACAGTACCCTGCACAGGGGTTGATGCATCTACCATTACTGGACAGTGCCTGATGGCAGGGGCTGTAAACTGCTATCAGTGAAAAAGGCAGAGCTAGACCGTGGCCTTGATATCACTTGGGCAGTTGGGGGGAGTGTAATTTGAAGTTACAGCTGTGGCTTTAGTGTTGCTGTCTCAGAACCTCAAAACAATGTGGAGATCTGGAATGGCTTGGGGAACTAGGTGCCTTACCCTTTTGCCTGAAATTGTACTGTTAAGACAATGATGATTTAGTAGTCTTATCTTTCAATTTTGATGACCGTTACAGTGACGCTGTCACCTATCATTGAATAGAGTGCCAGGTATCAACTTAGAAGGAGAAGCCAGAGTAGAGGTCTGAGTTTTATGTGAGGCACTTTCCATCTTAGCCAGAAAAGTCTCCAACACCATGCGTGAGCATCTCGTTGTGACCTGGTTGAATGCCTGGCAAAAGTTGCAGGTCTGTATGTTGTGTACCAGTCCCGAACAGCAATCACAGACAGAATAAGCATGGCCTTTAAAAATCTTCAAGCTGCAGTGACAAAATCAGACTAATGGCTCCTTTGATGGTGACATATAACAATGGAAAAATAAAACAAGAAGAAAATATAGTAATAAAGTTGAGAAATCAGTGGCATTTTTATTCTCAGCACAATCCAGTGAGCAGTTGACAGTGGGAGAAAGAACTGGTAAGAGAAGGGCCCCCTGCTTTATATAGGCAGTGTCAGCATATGTTAGCATGAGCAGCCCTCAGCTAGCAAATGTTCTGAGTGGTCCTGACACTGATGGCAACAGTTTTGAAAGTGTGGCTTAATGGAGGGAGATGTCTTTGAAAAGACCAATACAGTTTTGAGTAAAGGCAATAAAATGTTACAAAGCTAAACACAGTTTATTATTAATTGTATGTGTCCCTCTAGAAATATTTTAACATAAAGGCATGACCAGGGGTTGGGTTACATCTGTTTATCCAATTCTAGCAGGATCATGAGACATGAGGCATATCCAAGAGTCATATGTCCCTAGGGTTAGATTAGCACAGGTAACCTAGCCTCTGAATTGCCTTCATGAAATAAACAAGCTAAATGTTTTTTAGTTTCTTAAAATGATTTTTTTACAATATAAAATTCCATATATTCTTTTGTGCATGAGGGTCTTCAGCTAATAATGTAACCCTGTTTGATTGCTGTCAGCCAATCAGAATGCTTCATTTATAAACTTTTGTTGTAATGTGTTTTAACAGCGTGATAAGAATCAGTGGATGGTCAAGTAATAGGAGCAATTGCTTCCAGAGATTATGAGATTTGTATCCTCCACCCTGGATGATAAATTTAAAGCAATACAGATGTTTTTGGATCTTTACCTAAATATGAACTGGATCTTTTTTTAAATGCTATCAAATATTCTTATTGCTTTAAATGATATCTCTTCCTTTAAATTGAAACTACTAATTTACTGATCAGAACTACAGATGATATTCTCAAAGCAGGCCCTGTGACTAGAATGCAGGTAAAACATAATTTGATTTGATTCCTTGCTACAGGAGGGGAAAAGTAGTGTTGCTGGATTGGCTTCCATTGGTGGAAATGAGATCAAAGAGAAGAAAATCTTTATTAGTCTGGTTGGAACTAAAGGCATGGGATGCAGGTATGTCTGGGCTTTAATGACAAACATTTTCAGTGATCAGTGATAAAATCACTTTTTAAATAAAATGAACCACCTCCCCAACATGAAAAAATGGCTACAGGTCGAGTGACTTCAGCCTCTGGAAGTGTGGTTGTCACAGTACTACCAGTGCTCTGGAGTGTCTTATTGCCCTGCTTGAGGCATGTGCGGTTTAAGTACCGATCGATGAGGGTTTTTTGTGTGTGTCAACCACTGCCCCATCAAACCGCATGCAAAGTTCTTTAATTAACTATATATCAAATAGCATTCAGGGCATACTCTGTATATTCATAAAGAACTGAATTGTAAATATGGCTGAATCAGGTTGGGTTGCAGTTGATATTAATTCTTGACAGAATGGTGACATCCCTTGGAAGCTGAACATAGGTACATAAAATTTGTTGGCAGAAAAGGACCACGTAGTCCACTCAGTCTGCCCATTACCCCTACATACAGTATTCCCACAGACCCTATTTGATCTCTGATTCTTTCACCCGTCCCTTGTTCCTTTCCCATGTCTCTCCCAGGTTTTCTTAAGCCCATCCACTGTTTTTGCCCCAACTACCTCAGCTGGTAATCTGTTCCAGGAATCCACCACTCTTTCTGTGAAGAACTTTCTTAGATCTGTCCTGAATTTACCCTCTCCATCTTCATATCATGCCCCCTTGTTCTTGAGCACATTTTCCTCTGAAAAATACAGTCTGTAGCTGATTTATCCAGTATATATAGAGTTAAAGGTTTATCATATCCCCTTTCTCTCTCATTATTCTTCCAGTGTGTACATATTGAGAGCCCTCAGTCTCTTCTCATAGGTCTTATGTTGAAGACCTTGCATCATTTTAGTTACCCTCCTCTGGACTGTCTCCACTCTGTCTGTCCTTTCTTAGATGTGGTTTCCAGTATTGTACATAGTACTCCAAATGAGATCTCACTAATGACCAATACAGAGGTAACACAACCTCCCTACTTCTGCTGGTTATACCTCTCCCTATACAACCCAGCACCCCACTAGCTTTCCCAACTGCCTTGTCACATTGCCTAGCTACTGTACCTTTAGGTCATTTGATATAATTACACCTAGGTCTCTGTACCGCTTGGCTGTTGTCAGTGTCACTCCTCCCAATTTGTATTCAGCCTGTGTGTTCCTATATCGTAAGCGCATTATTTTGCACTTTTTTACATTGAATCCAAGTTGCCATACCCTAGACCACTCCTCGAGTTTTTCCAGGTCCCTGATCATCCTTTACCACCCACCCACCCCCAGAATGTCCACTCTGTTACAGATTTTGATATCATCTGCAAAGGGGCAGACTTTCCCCTCCAACTCACCTGCAATGTCACTTATGCATTAAAGAGGACTGGTCACAGCACTGATCCCTGTGGCACCCCACTAGCACCCTCCCATCCTCTGAGTGAACTCTGTTTACCACCACCCTCTGCCTTCTATCTCCTGACCAGTTTCTTACCCAGTTTAACACATTTAGTCCTACTCCTAAGCTCTCCAGCTTGATTTATAGTCTCCTATGTTGGATGGTGTCAGACGCCTTACTGAAATCAAGGTGTGCTACATCCACTGCACCACCCTGATCTAGTTACTTCATCACTGAATCAAAGAAGTCAATCAGATTTGTCTGACATGACCTCCCTCCTGTGAACTAATATTGTCTCTGATCTTATAATCCATTGTAACCCATTTGATTCAAGATAATTCATTAACCACTCCAACAATGATTCCATAAACTTTCCCACCACTAAGGTAAAACTGACTGGCCTATAATTTCCAGCATCATCCCTGCTACCACTTTTCATGAAGCAGGAACTACTGTACACCTGTTTCTAGTGAGCTGTTGAAATGGACTGTCAGAAGTGCAGTCAGTACCTTTCCGAGTTCTTTCAGTTCCCTAGGATGTACACTATCTGGTCCCATTGCTTTGTCTATTTTTAGACTAGCAGTATACTTGGTTAAACAACTAAATAAAAAAAAAATAATAATAATTACAGAGCATATATTGCTTCTTTGTGTCCCCCTCCTCATCTTCTTCAACCTTAAACATTGAACAAAAGTATTTGCTTAGTGTGTCTGCTTTTTCCTTATCTCCCTCTGTGTAGTCCCTCCCATCTTTTTAACCTTACAATTCCTCCACTGGTTCTCCTTTTTTCACTTATATCCCTAAACAATGTCTTGTCCCCTTTGGTTACTTCTTGGGCTCTCCTCACTTCAGTTTTTGCCTTTGCAAACCTTACTGATTTTCCTGCTTTTCATTGTTTCTGCAGACACACATCCATATCCTCCTCCCTCTGTGTTTCCTTATATCTTCAGAATGCCACCTCTCTCAAGAACCAATGTGGTCTATTTTTCCTCTTACTTTTACTAACTTACCTGACACAGAGGTTTATAGCTTTCAGTATGGCACTTTTTAAATTTCTCCCACTGTTCCTCTACTCCACCTAGTCATCTCCCCCTACCAGTTCAGTTTTTAGGCATTTACCTATCTTTACAAGGAAGGCAATATAACATAGGGGTTAAAGGCACTGAGCTGCAAACCTGGAGACCTGTATTTGAATCCTATCAGCCCCCACTTGCGTACTGTGTGGCCCTGAGCAAGTCACTTAACTTCCTTGTGCTCCCAGGTTGCACCTAGAAACAAGTTGTGGCTTAGTGTGCCTTTCCTGGTTAAACAATTTCCCCTTTCCCTTTCCTTTACAAAATCT
This sequence comes from Neoceratodus forsteri, assembly GCA_016271365.2. Taxonomy (NCBI): domain Eukaryota; kingdom Metazoa; phylum Chordata; order Ceratodontiformes; family Ceratodontidae; genus Neoceratodus; species Neoceratodus forsteri. The sequence continues at coordinate 586,501,592 of CM028133.1, read as the reverse complement.
GTCCTCCTAAAGTCCAGGACTCTAGCCTTAGAATGGTTGGAATTTGCCTTTGTCCTTATATTGAACCACACTGTATGGTGATCACTGGTCCCTAGGTAACTTCCCACCCTGATATGTACTGGTATCATGTCACCACAGTGACAGGAAAACAGTGAAGACCCTCACAGTGACATTATCAACAGTTTGCTGTGATGGTCTGCTGGGTTCCCTATGCTGCTGTCTCAGGGGTGTTCACCCTCTCCCCAACCAACTCTGACTCAGAGTTGGTTATCTAAAGTGTGGGGGGGGGTGTGGGGGGCTGAGACCCCTACAAAACACAGTTTTACTCAGCGATGGCACAGTGATAAATGGAGGCATTATGCCGTCGCTGTATTGAAGGTCAGCAAAGTTCCTGTTGCTGCAGTGACATTGAACCATGTCTACCATACTCTCTCTCTATTTGTAAGAACCAGATCCAGTACAGCCCCATCTCGAGTGGGTTGGATGACTAGTTGTCTGAGGAATGCCCCCTGTAGAGAGTCCAGAATGTCCCTGCTCCTAGTTGAAGCTGCAGCGGGAAGACTCCAATCCACATTCAACATATTTATCTTCCCCCCCCCACTAACAGCATTTCTCTCTTTTCTGCCATATATATGCCAAACGTATATGTTTTTATAGAGTCCCATCTGAACTCCCACACCAAACCATATACAATATGGAAAGAGACAAAAGAAAAAGCATAGGAAGGGATATTTTTTTACATTCCCCCAAGTATGTGCCATGAAAGCTGTCTGTGTTTTTGTTTCCAAGCAGCCCATGGCTTTAGAGAATTTGCTAGCTTATCTCACTGCTGCTGTCACCTGGGACTCGGTGACTTCTGTGTGGGCTTGAGGCACGCTCCTCAAGACTTTGCTGAGTAGAATTCTTATTGTCTTCAACATGAAAACATAAAAAGGAGGTAAACAAGACCTCTGGTTGGTGACACCCAAGATGGCTGCTTGAAGTTTCGGCTCTCCACCTTCGACTAACACAAAAAATGTAACTTTTAATCAAAACATTTTCATGAACAAATGGCGGTGTTCGCTTCAGACTGGTTCCCTGAAATGAAAAATGTATTTTCTATGGCAGTTTTCTTTTTTTTATTAAGTGTACTTTATTAAGGTTTCAGGAACCAACTTACAAACGAGACAAGAACAAATACAACATTCCTTAAAAAAAAATTGTCAAATATCAAAGTGAAATTCATTGTGGAGTGGCAGTGGCCATCAACATGGGCAATGCGGTGGGAGCAGTTGACCATGCTATCTGGCTCATGTTTGAAAGAATATTACAGGAAGTCTCTGAGGTTAAAAATTCATTCTAGGGATGTGGATATGGACGGTGTACAGATACACATTTCTGGCAGTATCCTTTCCCTTTAAATATCTTGCTGGTAGGTCTTCAAGCTGGCTCCTTCCACTCACCCTGGGTAGTAACTCCCTCAGCACTGTCCTGTGACATCAGATCTTTATTTTCTGCTGGAATAAGTAGGTTCTCTCCTTATCGATCTGCGCTGAGTAGGCTCTTTGCTTTTCAGAACTTCCATTTTGACTATGCCTTCAAGCGATTTTTGAATTAAGTTTGAATCTCTTGTCATGGATGACTTGAAGTTGGCACCTGGTTTTACGTGCTGTGACTGTGGGCAGAAGAAGTCCCAGATGGACCCACACACCTCGTGCATCTACTGCCTAGGCCACAAATACGATCCCCAGGCTTGTGGCCTATGTTGCACCTTGCATCCCAGTACTTTGGAGGACTGGCATGCTTGACTCCTAGGGTGACAGGATGAACGGGATACTTCCGTTTGATCAAAAGATGCCCATCAGTGGTCTCTGCACCAGTGGGGTCTGCAGAACAACTCGTGGTTTTTGAAAAGGCAGCGGCTCAGGCTGAGGAGCATGCCTCTTTGGCTTCGGCCTTTGTGCCACTTTCTTTTGGTGCCACCTTTATGGGGGCTTTTAGAGATTTGTGCCAGTCCCTTCCCACCCTTGGGCAGGGTCCCACTAAGGGCATGAAATCCTCAAAATCATCTAAGAAGCAGACTAAGAAAAAATCTCATCAGCGATTGTGGAATGGTGAGCACTCTCTGGCCTCAGATTCCTGACTTTCCTTTTGAGTTTTTAACTACGGTCGATCCTTTGGTCCAGGCCACTGGCTCCACAGTCTCCCCATTGGGCCAGTCGGCTGAGATGCCCATTGACCAACTTATCAAGATTTTTCTCGAGCCAATTGATGCATTGTCGCAGGATGAGGTGGATACCTCACTTTCTATCCTCCCAACAAAGAATCCAAGAAATTGGATCACGTGGCCAAAAATGTCTATGCTGGTTCTTCTCTCGGCCTTCAGTAGGCAAATTAGGCCCTTTTGATGGCCCATTTCATGCATGCCCTTCTAGGCACTCTCGATGAGATGCTTCCTCAGCTTCCAGCTGACTTATAGACCACAGTCAAGCAAGTCCGGGACCAGGGCCGAGCAGTGGCAAAACAACAGCTCCAGATGGCCATAGACATTGCAATTCCTGCTACTGGTTTGTGGCTGCTGTGGTGGCCATTCACTGCATGCCATGGCTACAGATTTCTACATTTGCAGCAGATACACAGCATAAGTTGGCAGATGTCCCCTTCTTGGGCACTGACCTATTCAGGCCGGGGATGGAAGGACACCTCATTTGAATTGAGAATCCAGTGCCACCCTGGACTCTATCACCTCCACCTGGAGGGATCCCAAGAGCTCCACACTTCAGAGGAAGAAGCCCTTTAGGCCCCTCTCTGCCCCTATGGCCAAGCTGCCCCAGCCCTCAGTTGGGCAGCAGGCACAGGCTTGGTGTCCTCAACCGATGTCAGTTGCTTCAGATATCCACAAATTAGGTGGTCAGGATCCTGCTGCTTCCTCAGCCAGCCCCTCTTTCTCCTCCTTCAAGCTTGCCCAGTGACAGGATGGGGCATCTCCCCCATGCCTGGCCTGTCTTCCCAGGGTCCTCCTGTGGCGGTAGGCTCTACCACTTCATTTCTGCCTGATCCACTGTCACCACATCAGGTGGGTCCTCGAAGTGGTTGGCCAGGGTCTGCCTCTAGAGTTCGAGGCTTACCCGCCTTGCCAAGCCCATGCCCAACGGGAAGACATGCTGTCAAGCCTTAGGGAAGACATTGCCCAGCTCCTCCAGAAAGAGGTAGTGGCTCAAGTCATGGACCCTCCAATAACTTTAGGGTTTTTCTCCAGGTACTTCCTGGTCCCAAAGCAGATGGGGGCTGATGCCCCATCTTAGATCTGCATGACCTGAACAAATTCCTTCAGTCGCGCGCCTTCAGGTTGTTCACTCTGTCTCAGATCATTCCATCCCTGGAGCAGAACATGTGGTTCTGCTCCCATGATCTTCAGGATGTGTTCTTCCACATTCCCACCTGTCCATCCCACTGCTTGTTCCTTCAGTTTTATGTGGAGGGGAATCTCTATGAGTTCCTGGCTACGCACATTGGCCTCTCCTTGACTCCCAGGGTCTTTACCAAGTGCATTGCAGTGGTGGCAGCTTACCTGAGATGTAGAGGGGTCTGGATATACCCCTACCTGGATGATTGGCTGATAGCAGATCACTCCAGGGAGGAGGTGGAGCGGTCAAGTGATCTAACTCTCCAGACCTGCTTGTCCCTTGGCCTCCTGGTGAATGAGGACAAGTTGGAGCTTGTACCTTTGCAGGTGATGTTTTTCATTGGTGCAGAGCCAGAGCTTGACTCCCAGCGGACTGGGCAGAAGTTCTCTCCTCCTTTGCCGGATCATTTCAGGTTGGGCAGTTAGGCCCTACTTGGGATTTCCTCCACCTCCTGGGATTCATGGTGGCATGCATCAGCATGGTCTGTTGGGCCTGGTGGAGAATGCGCTTACTGCAGTGGGAGCTCTCCTGTCAATGGTCTCAGCGCCAGGGTCACTTTGACCAGCCGTTCGCTGTGGAGTGGTTCCGGAGGACTGGAGGATGGCACTTGTTGTCCCTCTACACAAAAGTGGTAGTAGGGAGGAGGCGGGGAACTATAGGCCAGTCATCCTCACTTCAGTCATGGGGAAGATCATGGATGCACAACTTAAGGAAAGAATAGTGGCACGCTTGAAATCCAACAGTGCCCAGGATCCAAGGAAACATGGATTCACAGCAGGAGGGTTGTGTCAGATGAATCTGATAGATTTATTTGACTGGGTGACACAATTTCAGCAAGGCCTTTGACACTGTCCCACACAAAAGGCTGGTTAACAAGATGGGTAGTCTAGGCATGGGGCACAAGGTGGTAAGGTAAACTGGTTTAGGAACTGATTAACGGACAGGAAGCAGAGGGTGGTGGTAATTGGGATCCAATCCAGGGAGACGGGGGTGACCCGTGGGGTACCTTAGGGATTAGTCCTTGGTCCAGTCTTGTTTAATGTCTTCATTGGTGACATTGCACTAGGGCTGGAGGGAAAGATCTGCCTGTTTGCAGATGACACCAAGATCTGAAACAGAGTGGATACTCCGGAAGGGGTGGAGAGAATGAGTCTTGGGTAAGCTTGAAGAGTGGTCTGAGGTATGGTAACTGAGTTTCAATTTAAAGAAGTGCAAAATAATGCATGTGGGATGAGAGAACCCTTGGGAAAGCTACAGGATGGGGGGAGTTGCTAACGATCACCATGGAAGAAAGGGACCTGGGGGTTATTTCAGATTACCTAAAGGTGTCTAAGCAGTGTACAAACACTGCAGGGAGGGCCAATGGCATGCTGGGATGCATAGGCAGAGGTATCCCTAGCAGAAAGAGGGACGTGGTGATGCAATTGTATAAAACGCTAGTGAGGCCTCACCTAGAGTACTATGTACAATTCTGGAAGCTGCACCTTCGTAAGGACATTGACAGGATGGAGGCGGTCCAGAGAAGGGCAACAAAGATGGTACAGGGCTTGCACCAGAGAACATATGAGGAGAGATTAAAGAACCTCAATATGTATATATACTCGCTGGAGGAGAGGAGGGATGGGGGGGCATGATAGAAACATTCAAGTACCTTATGGGCATAAACAAGGTGCAGGGGGGAGACATCTTTCAATATAAGAGGAGTACAAGAATGAGGGGGCATGGTATGAAATTAGAAGGTAGCTGGTTAAGGGGAACTGTCAGGATGTTTTTCTTCATGGAGAGGGTGGTAGACACAGGAATAATCTGCCACAGGAGGTGATGGGAACAAGCATGGTGGAGGGATTTGAACATGCCTGGGATAGGCCTAAGGGTACCTTAGAGGTGGGAAGGAGGGGTGAAAAGCCTTTGACCAGGTGAGGTCAGAGGCTGCAAACTAATGTAGGGCTTATGGGTAGACTCGATAGGCCTAGCGGTCCTTATCTGCTGACAATTTCTATGTTTCTGTGTGAATAACCTGTTTATATTGGCTCTGAAAGACTGAATATTTGCAATTTTGTGTATTCGATAATGAGGGCTCCCTCAGACACATTGATGGGCAAGGGGATCGAAGAGACACAGAAACTCATGCCCTTAACAATGAGACTGCACTCTTATGGGACAGACAGATGGTCGTGAGAGGAAAGGGAGACAAAACAATTTAAAAATCATCGGAATCACAGAAGATGCTGAAGAAAAAGAGTGGAGGATTTTGTTCAACATCTGCTTTCAGAGCTGCTTCAACTGAAAGGACAGCTGCTCAAAGTACAAAGGGCTTGTCATAACCTGGCAGGAGTAGCTCTCTACATAAGGGAAGGAATCAAAGCAACAGAACAAAAGGGTAAACAGGGAGGAGGAGGAGAAGAAGCACTGTGGGTCAATTTGGAGGCAGGCAATGGCACCACAATCCGCACAGGGGTTGTATACAGACCCCCCTCTCAGGGTGGAGGAAATGAAGAAAGGAAATGATAGAAAGTATACTTAGAATGGCAGAAGAAGGGGAGATATTGCTGATTGGTGATCTGAATATGCCAGATGTTAACTGGAGTGCAGTTGCAGCAGCCACTTCTAAGAGTGGGGTTATTCTAGATGCCCTACAGGGGGCATGCCTTAGACAACTAGTATTGGAACCCACTCGAGAGGGAGCAATCTTAGACCTGGTTCTCTCGAATGGAGATGGAGAGAGGATCACAGATGTAGAAGTGGGTAGCCATCTGTGAACTAGTGACCATCGAACAGTATGGGTCACAATAAACACAGCAATAGAGTCAAGCCATACAAAGACAAAAGTACCGGACTTCAGGAGGCTGGCTTTCAAAATGGGTGAGTGCTAAGGAATGCACTAGCAAATGGGCAGGAAGGAGGGTGGAAGAACAATGGGAATAATAAAAGTGCCATCACAGAGGTAACAAGCCTTTGTGTGAAGCAAATAAACAAAACAAAACGATGTAAGAAACCACTATGGTTCTCAAAGGAGGTGGCAGTGAAGGTTCAAGAGAAAAGAAAGCATTCAGAAAGTACAAGGAATCACAGAAGGAGAAGGACAGAGAATTGTATCAGTTAAAGCAAAGGAAACTGGGAAGGCAGTCAGAAGCAAAGGCGGAACCGAGGAAAAGACAGCCAACTCAGTTAAGAGAGGATAAAACCTTTTAGGTACATCAGTGAGCGAAGGAAGACCAAGGGAGGGATAGTGAGGCTTAATAAAGGGGGTGGGCAGAGGGTGACGGTGAAAAGGCAGAGATACTAAACAAATATTTTGCTCAGTATTTACAGATGAAGAGGGGAGGTACCTAAAACAAACAATAGAAACACTCTGGATACAGAAGTTGATACCAGCCATTTACAGAAGAAAGGGTTCTGAAAGAACTCTTAAAACTGAAGGTGGACAAAGCAGTGGGGCCTGATGGGATTCATCCCAGAATTCTAAAAGAACTAAGGATAGAACTAGTGACACCACTGACTACCCTCTTTAACAAATCATGGGAGGATGGCGTGGTACCTGAGGACTGGAGGGCAGATGTGATTCCCTTCACAAAGTGAGAGCAGGGCAGAAGCAGGAAACTACAGACCTGTTAGTTTAACCTCAGTGATAGGAAAATGATGGAATCACTTCTGAAGGAAAGAATTATCAGTACCTAGAGGCCAGAGGGCACAGGACTCAAGGCAGCATGGATTCACAGCGGGAAGATCATGCCAGATGAATCTAATAGATTTCTTTGACTGGGTGACCAAAGTAGTAGATCAGGAGGGAGGCTGTGGACATGGCCTACCTAGACTTTAACAAGGCATTTGACACAGTCCACACAAAAGATTAATATACAAGTTAGCCAGCCTGGGAGTGGGTCCCAAGATGATAGCCTGGGTAAAGAATTGGCTGGAGAATAGGACACAAAGGGTAATAGTAAATGGAGTCCACTCTGAAGAAAGGGGGGTTACTAGTGGGGTACCGCAGGGTTCAGTATTAGGACCGGTCCTCTTCAATGTCTTTATAAGCAACATTGCAGAGGGACTGGAAGGAAAAGTATGTCTCTTTGCAGATGACACAAAAATCTGCAACAGAGCTGATGCACTAGGTGGGGTGGAAAGGATGAGAAGGGACTTGGCAAGGTTAGAGGAATGGTCAAATGCAGGGCAGCTTAGATTCAATGCTAAGAAGTGCAAGGTAATGCACTTGGGAAACAAAAACCCAGGGGAAGAGTACACAATGGGGGGTGAGATACTAACAACAACAAAAAATGGAAAGGGACCTGGGGGTAGTCATATCAGATGACTTAAAGGTGGGCAAGCAGTGTGAGAGGGCAGTAAGGAGGGCAGAGGGATACTGGGATGCATAGGGAGGCATCACCAGTAGAAAACAGGAAGTTGTTATCCCTCTGTACAGACAGCTGGTGAGACCCCATCTGGGTACTGTGTGCAGTTCTGGAGACCCAGTCTCCACAAGGACACAAACAAGATGGAAGCTGTCAGAGGAGGGCAACTAAAATGGTGCAGGGTCTGCACCGGAAGACATGAAGAGACTAAAGGAGCTTAATATGTATAGCCTCACGAGAAAGGAGGAGAGAGGGACATGATAGAAACTTTCAAGTACATTAAGGAGATCAACAAAGTCCAAGAGGTAGCATCTTCAAAAAGAGGTGTGCAAGAACAAGGGGGCACATATTAAAGAGGAAGGCTCAGAGGTAATGTAAGGAAGTATTTTTCACAGAGAGGGTTGTGGATGCATGGAACGACCTTCCGAGGATGTTGTGGAGTCAAAAACAGTGGTTGAATTCAAGCATGCATGGGATAGTCATAAGGCAATTCTAGGGGGTTGGGGTAGAAAGAAGTAGGCTGCTGGTTAACTAGGATCTGCAGCTTATCCATTAGGTAGGGAAATGGGCAGACTGGGTAGGCCAAGCGGTCCTTATCTGCCATCAAATTCTATGTTTCTATGGCACCCAGTCCTAAAGCTTGGGAGAATCCTCAACCTGTTTTGTCCCTCTTTCTTCATTATTCCAATAAAGAGAAGCTGCTACAACTTGCCAGAGAAAAAGGCCTCTTCATGTAACATGGTTACCACATTTCAATTTACTAGGACTTTTACGTAAGGTTAAATAAAAAAAGAGTTGCATTTACACAGGTCAGACACTCCCTTCAGTAGCCGGGTGTAAAGTGCAGGATGGTCTACCCAGCAGCCTTCAAATCATTGATCTGCCAGCATGTCACACAGCCGCTTTTGTAGCTGTCACCTGAGGCAGGGACCTACAGAGAAAGTCAGTACACAAACATCGTCACCTGGTTGTGCCAGAACTTGGCACGACTAGGCAGCACAGCATTCAGGTGTACCATCACAGTCCAATCCCCACTCCTCACCCCAGCACTGGAGAAGCACCATAGTACAAGGAGGATTCACCTCCCTGAGGTGGCCACATAATCAAAGCAGCTGTGAGATTGAACAGAGATGGTGAGACATCTGTAGCTCATTGCTGCTTGATCCAGTTGATACAGAAACTTCAATAATAAGCTATGCTAAACAGTTCAGCAACCATCTGAACATGGACTTTAAATACTCCCCATTGGAGCATCAAACTTTGTGGTCATTAAGGCAAAGAGACATGTCAACGCATAGATTAAGTGGGGGTCAGGTGAGTCAGAAGCTGTACGTAACGAATCACTGGACCATTAAACACTGATGAAATAGCCCCTGACTCAGTGCCAAACTCTTGGAGTCTATCCCAAAACAAACGGCAAGGAAAATTTTCCCTAGACCGCAGTGGTTGTTTAGAGATGCGGGACACGATCTCCTATATGCATGGGGATTAACTAATGACCTCAGCACAGTTATTCCACTTGCAGAGAACTGGAGCCACTCTTCTGTCCTCCCCCTTCCCTGGGTCCCTTTATCTCAGTCACCATGTAAGGAAATTATCCAGGGACACAAGAGATCGCACAGGTTGAAAAGGTGGATCTACAATGTAAAGTTAGATACAATCACAAAGCAAGTTGGTTTCCACAACACCTCTCAGACATAGAGAAAATGAAGTAAAGCTCCTTCTTCTTGATTTACTATTTATTCATGTTTGAAAATACAGTGTGGCTTGAAACGTAAAGGAGGAGACAGTGGGTACTGTGGGTGCACGCCTTGGTGCAGCCTTTTTATTTATTTTCAAATACGAATAAATAGTAAATCAAGAAGAAGGAGCTTCACTTCGTTTTCTCTATATCTGAGAGGTGTTGTGGAGACCAGCTTGCTTTGTTTTTACCATGTAAGGTAAGCACATTTCAGCTCACAGATTGCCAAAACTTTCCAGCCCTGTAGGATGCAAGGCCCCCTCATAGAACATTCATATAGTTCTATATAAATCTTGGGTATACAAACCACCACAGCAGGAATTCTGCCCGTTATAAAATTTAGTTCCCAATGGCTTACCCCAACATCCTACACAATTTCCTAAGGTGACTTGCAGATGCTGTAGGTTGTAGCCCAAGAGCAGGACCAACACAGACCCAATATCTGTGCTATAATACTGTATATATTCGAGCACCCTCAGTCCCTAGATTCTGGCCCCAACTGCCTTCAGAACCCCTGATGATGCTGAACTCTGCCTCACAGTGACTATTACTGTCAGGACTCACTTTAGAAGGGCGAACAGTATACTAACATACTATGAAGTCAGCAGAATAGGCCCTATGGTCTATCGAGTCTGCTTGATGGTCAGTGCCTACTCAGGGCACCGTTTGTAGCCCCCTCCCTCCCTACAAGGCCCCCATTTCCCATCGGGGCTCCTGGATGCACCCTCCTCCTACACCTATCCCAGCCCTTCTTGAACTCCTCCACAGTAGTAGCAGCCACCAGCTCCCTGGGTAGCACATTCCAGGGCTCCACCACTCTCTCAATGAAGTAGCGCCTCCTTGTTTCCCCCCTCAGCCTCCCCCCATCCAGCTTCATTGAGTGTCCCCTGCCTCCCTCAGCTGAAAGACCCCCTCATGTCTTACCCTATTAATTCCCTTGAGAAACGTGAAAACCTTTATCATAACCCCCCTGTTTCTTCTCTCCTCCAACAAGTACAGGTTGAACTCCCCCAGTCGATCCTCATAAGGCCTTTCCCCTAGCCCCAGTAACATCCTGGTCACTCTTCTCTGTACCCTATCCTGTAGCACAATGTCCTACTTTAAGTAGGGATGCCAAAACTGTATGCAGTATTCAAGGTGTGGTCTAACCAGGCAATTGTACAGCAGAAGGAGCACCTCACTACTCCTTGAGGTTATCCCCCTGGCTATGCACCCAAGCATTTTATTTGCTTGGGCCACCACCCTTCTACACTGCTCTTGAGTTATTCATTTTGGCATCCACCACCACTTGAGGTCTTTCTCCCCCCTAGAAACCTGCAGCATCTCCCGCCCCAAGGTGTACACATGAGTCAGTTTTTTGGCCCCAACTGCAGAACCCTGCCTTTTGCAGCGTTAAGCTTTTGTTTCCAGACTCGTGACCATCTCTCTAGAGCCTCCAGGTCTTCCTGGAGATCCATATTTCCCTCCTCCCCATCCACCACCACCCACAGCTTTGAGTCTTCCGCAAAGAGGCTCATCCCGCTCCTGATACCACTCCTGATGTCAGTGATATAGACGTTAAACAGGAGTGGGCTCAGCACCAATCCCTGTGGGACCCTGCTTGTGACTAGTTTGGAGGATGAGACCTCCCCCCACCATCACCCTCTGTACACGCCCCACCAGACAGTTTCCTATCCACCTGACCATCTTCCCCAGTAGCCCATGATTTGGCACGGAGTCAAATGCCCTGCTGAAGTTCAGAAAGAGGACATCCACTGACCTGCCCTGATCAAGCACCCTTGTCACCCCTTCATAGAACTCCACCAGATTGGTCTGACAGGATCTGCCCTTAACAAAGCCTTGTTGCTGATCGTCTAGGTAACCCCATGCCCTCAGAACCTCCTCCATCCTCTCCTTCAAGATGACCTCCATCACTTTGCCCACTACCGACATCAGGCTAACCAGCCTATAGTTCTCCCTGTAACTCCTCTTAAGACCCAATGTCCTGTATTACTCACCAAAGTCATTACCACCAAATCTCAATTAAACAAATACTGTGTTGGAGCAGAAGGTTTATGACCCCTCAGATTCTTGAGAGTAAGGCATTTAGCTCAGAGAGTTCTTATTTTCTCAGTGGGCTATAGGAGCTAATAGATTCTGTTGTGAGTGAGACCTCTTCTCCCCTGTCAGATCCTCATCTGTTAGTTCCTCCCTGGTTAGGCATTAGTGTATCATTTTTGCAGGAACTGCTGCGTTAGTGTTAGGCATGTTCGTATTAGTTCTAGTTTTCTGCTTATACTTACAAATTAGGATATTGTTGTATGGCTACCACTGTAGCTTTCAGTGTTTACATTTATGGTATTCTGTAGCATATATAAAATCAAGGATAATACAAGGCTTTTGGATTTATGCTATACACCCTCTGCAGCACGTTGAGTGCATTATGAAGTGTCAGTTAGAGAAGTGCACAAGTCCTAATGTATCACCTAAGTCCCCAGGGGTAAGGCAGTCCAGCATGGTTATTTCACTCCACCAAAACTACCTGTCATTGACTTGGACAGGTAATATTATTACACCAATTACTAATGTGACCCATTTACTCTCATACAGCTACTGCAGCAGTAATGGGAAGCTATGTTTTCCAGATAATCTCCTAGAATGTCCAGGGCCTAAACTCCCCCATGTAATGGAAACAGATGCTCTCACACCAAAAGAAGCAGCATTGTGATATAGTGTTTCTCCAAGAGATGCGCCTTCTTACTGATGATACCCAAAAACGTAATGGAGACTACGTAGGACAAGTGGTGGGCAGCTTCTTCTCCACCAGGGCCAGAGATGTGGCCATTCTCTTTCCATAAACTCTTGCAGATACAGATCCTTAGAGAATCGCACTCCCCAGAAGGAAGATGGGTACTAATTGCAGTACTACTTTTTTTTTTTTTTAATCTTTATTTCTTCACTCTGCAGGGCCGGACATCCTTTCAGAGTACCCACTCAGCTAAGTCTGTACTCCCAGCCTGAACCCCGCTTGCCAGTGTCTTCCCCCGACTGACCAAGCAGGTCTAGCCCCCCCCAGATCACCCCGGGGTGGACCACCCTCCTCCCTTGGCAGCCTTTCTGAAATTGAGGGCCTACCTGGCCTCAGGTCGGAGTGTAGAAATCCACTGGTGCTGTCGGTGGTGGTGGGATGTGGACTTGCCCTGGAGTCTCCTTCATTTCTCGGCTCCCCGAGGAGCATTTTTATATTTTCTTTCCCCGAGGGGCTTCGATCATACAATAGCAGCTGGGCATGATGTGCCGCCACCTGCCAAGTTCCCCCTTACAGCATCGCCAACTAACTGTGCTGCACCCGGATCACGCCAGGTGCCACTACAAGCGGGCGCATCCCCCACCATCCCCAGGGAAGGGAGAGCTGCCCACCAGATGCTCAATCCTCCCTCCTCTGCCGACCCCCAGTTCGTTCCCAAACCCAGGTCACCGACGTTGTGCGAGGTTTGGCGTCTAGCACCTCAACCCTCTGCGCCACCGGGCTGACAATTAAGGTACTACTTAACAGTGAATTAGTACTATTAGATAATGTCTATGGACCCAGCTCTGACTCATTCTACGCCAACCTAACTCGGGAGCTAAGTGTCCTCTATGAGCCAGGTGACAGATTGGTGCAAGGAGGAGACTTTAACAAAGTCTGAGACTCCCTTGCTGGCAAACTCCGAGGTGGTATTATTAACACCACCAAATCTAGAACAGCTCTAGACTCCTTAGCTACTGGATTCCATCTTTTTGACCCCTTGAGAGTTCTATTCCCCACAGGGACAGACTTCACCTATCATTCATACACCCACAACAGAAATGGTAGAATTGATTACTTTCTAATCTCCACTCCAAGTTTGCTTGAGGTGCAGCATGCTTCCGTAGGCCCCATCATAACATCAGACCATGCCTCTGTCTGTCTCACAGTGCAACTGGTGCTCTGCAACCTGAACAGTCACAGATGGAGGCTGAACATCTTTCTGCTATCACAGCACAAATTTAAAAAATGGATAACAAAAGAAATTTACAGTATCTCTTCTTTACTCTAAATGAATCCCCAGAGATCTGATGCAATACTCTGGGATACAGTCAAGGCCTACATAAGGGGCAGAATAGTCAGTTTTGCTGCAAAAGGAAAAAGCCAAGTGCCAAGGAATCTGAAGATCTGGAAAACGCACAAAAGCAAAAGGAAAAAAGAGTATAGTGCTTTACCCGCCCATTCCCCGCTCAAGTGTATTGGGAGATGCTCCAGCTGTGATTCAGAATAAATTTATTTGAAGCCTCAGATGCACAACATGAGGTGATGGTGAAGTGCTCATAAATATTGGGAGTCTGGGGAGGAGGTGGGGGACTTCTCACATACTGCACGAAATTGCAGCAGGCAGCTAAACACATTGGGGGATTAAGCTCTCCTTGGGACGGCTAGTGAGCAGGGTGAATGACATAGCCAAAGCATTAGTAGATTACTTTTCAGAACTCTATTCCTCCAAGAGAAACACAATTCTGCCCCAACTAAGAAACTTCTTAGAGAACATTGATATGCCCAGGCTCTCTGACAACAAAACAGCAGCTCTAGAAGCCCCAATAACATTGAGTGAACTCCAAGTGGCTGTCCATACTCTTCCTAAAAGGAAGACACCCAGACCAGATGGTTTCCCAGCAGAGTTTTATCAAACCTTCATGCCTTCAATAGATGACATTCTACTGGTCACCTTGAGGGAATCACATGATAGAGGCTGTCTCCCTGACTGAATGGTAGAAGTTCTGCTCATGGTCCTGCCAAAATAGGGTAAGGACCCACAAATGGCGCAGAACTATTGATGATAGCACTGCTTAATGTAGGCATGAAACTCTTGACCAAAATCCTTGCTGCCAGACTATGGATATTGATTCCTCATATCATTGCGCAGCAGCAAACAGGATTTGTCAAAGGCAGAATAGCCCCAGAGCAGCAATTAGTGCGATATGGGTGGCCTCTAGCTCAAAAACCCAAGCACTATTGGTAAGCGTTGCTACAGAAAAGGCCTTTAATACTGTTGAATGGGGCTACTTATACCAGACAATGTAGGGTGCTGACATAGGCCCTACTTTCTCCAAATGGGTGAATGCCCAATACAGTACCCCCTCAGCATGAGTCCTAGCTAATGAACATGTCTCCTCCCTATTTCACCTGGAGAGGGGGGGACCAGACAAGGGTGTCCCCTCTTTCCACTGTTAAATCTCATCACAATAGATCCTCTATTCTGCAAACACCAGCATTCTCAACAAATATGAGGCAAATGTAAAAACACAGAAACATAGATTTTGTTGGCAGAAAAGGACCTTTAGGCCCATCCAGTCTGCACCTTGGGCCTGCCTTTTCCATCACCACTGACACTAATTGATCATAGGTGTCATTCCCTTCCCCGTTCCTCTACCTGATATGCCTCTTTGCCTATCCCATGCGTGCTTGAAGATTCCTACAGTCTTTGCCCCACTACCTCCTCTAGCAGGCTGTTCCAGTTATCCACCACCATTTCCGTGAAGAAGTATTTCCGCACATCTCTCTTAAACTTCCTGCATCTAACTTAATTGCATGCTCCTTTGTTCTAGTGCCTTCCGTTCTCTGAAATAGTCCCTCCACTTGCACATTGTTCACTTCTGTGAGATGCATGTAGGTTTCAGGCATGTCCCCACTCACTCTTCTCTCTTCCAGGTAGTACATCTTGAGTTCCTGCAGCCTTTCCTCATATGGCTTCTTGTGCAACCCCCTCACCATTTTGTTTGCCCTCCTCTCTACTGCTTCCATTCTTTCAATGTTCTTGTGGAGGTGCGACCTCCAGAACTGGACACAGTACTCCAGGTGGGGCCTCATCAGTGAGCGATACAATGGCAGATCCACCTCCCTTCTCCTGCTAGAAATCCCTCTTTCAGCCCATTGGCGCAGCGGTAGGATTTCTGCTTGTGACGCCAGTGACCCGGGTTTGGGGACAGACCCAGGTCGCTGGAGGGTCATGCCGGGAGGAGAAGAATAAAGAGTCCTGAGGACTGCTCTCCTTCTCTGGGGGGAGGGTGGGGAGTGTGTCTAGTGCTTGACAGACCCTTGGCGGAGGCCGGGGGTTGTGCAAGTGACAAGTGCCAAGCACGTCTAGGGGGTTGGGTGGATGCAGGATGTCATTGCACATCCCCACCCTCCACAGAAAACCAGGGAAAAGAGCAGCTGCCGGCCACCCTAGATGAAGCCCACTGCAGCTTCAATTAGCCTAAAGGCTGGTCCTCCGACCTATCCCATTGTCTGCGGCACTGGGGGAATATAATGCTAGCAGTCCCACCCTGGGGTTAAGCCAGGGGATATCGGAGGGTCGCAGGTTGTGGGGGTGGAAGTCGTGGTCCATGACTGGGGTGAGGTACCTGGTGGCTGGCGGCAGAAGGAGGAAAAAATAGAATTAAAAAAAAAAGAAATTCCTCTTGCAGTGCACTCCAGCATTTTGCAGGCCTTTCCCACTGCTGTGTCACACTGCCCAGCTACCCTTAGGTCATCAAAAATGATGACCCCAAGTCTCATTCCTGCTTGGTGACTGTAGGCTCCACTCTCCCCAACTTATACACAGCCCCTGGGTCTGCAGCCCCAAATGTATAATCTTCTATTTCTTGGCACTGAAACCCAGCTACCACGCCCTAGACCATTCCTCTAGTTTCCTCAGTTCCCTTTGCTTTCTCTCCACCCCTTCCTGAATGTCAACCATGTTGCAGATTTTTGTATCATCTACAAAGAGACACACCTTAGCCTCAAGCTCCTCCGTAGCGTCACTTATGAAGACATTGAAGGGGACCAGTCCCAGCACCCAACCCTGTGGCACCACACTAGTCACTCTCTTATCGCTTGTATGGCTACCATTTACTACCACCCTTTGCTTCCTATTCCTTAACCAGTTTGATACCCAGCTTGTAACTTTCCTCCACCCCCAGACTGCTTAGTTTCTTAACTAACCTCCTGTGCGGCACAGTGTCGAAACTGTATGGGTACATATTGTGTGTACATATAGCTGTGTGTGTGTACCTACCCACAAAACTCACTACAAGCACTGCTAAAAATCCTTAAAAGACATCCGAGCACTATCAGGTCTAAAAGTAAATTGGAACAAGATGGAGGTTCCCCCTCTGAATAATTCCACAACAGGGGAATCAGTTCAGTGCTTTAGTCTGAGATGGGTGCCCCAGCCAATATCTAGACATAACCTTGCAGAGGGAATTAAAATCAGTAGTAGATAATCTAAATATCCTCTTCTCTGACTTGGAGGCAACTTTGTAGATGGAAGAAAGTCAGATTCACCTTTGATGGTAAGATAGCAGCCTATAAAATAATGGACTTCCCCAAAATACTGTTTTTCCTAAATTGTCTCCCGATCCCTATCTAACACAATAAGCTGCAGCTTGGAATTCATGGGCAATCAAATGCATATTCACAGTGGAGCATCTGTAGGACTCCTCCTCTGGAGCTTCCCACTCCTCTTAGGAGCTAGTGGACAAGTTTAAACTACCCTGCTTGCATTTTTGGCCGTTACTCCAGATTAGATATGTTATCTGCCAAAGGAGGTCACACACCAAGCCCAGACACCACTAAGCTCCCCTCCCTCATCTCTAAATGGGTGACCCAATTCCCAGCTGAGGCACTTACTTCTTTCTCTCCTTAGTTTGCATGTGTTCCATAAATATACACACCACACCCATGTGATTGAAAATGAAGTAATTATTTGTGCAGCACTAGGTTGTGCATTGGAGAAAGAGTAATGTGTGCTCCAGGACAGCCCAGGTTGCAGTTTCCTTGGTAGAACAGCTGGTTAGCATGACCAGAATGGCATTCCGGGTGGCCTGGGTTTACGTCCCAGCTGAGGCACTTACTTCTTTCTCTCGTCTGTCTGTATGTGTTCCATAAATATGCATACTGCACCCATGTGATTGAAATGAAGTATTTATTTGTGCAGTACCAGGTTGTACATTGGAGAAAGAGTAATGTGTGCTCCGGGACGGCCTAGGTTCCAGTTGTCTTGGTGGTGCAGCTGGTTAACATGACTGGAACGGTGTTCCGGGTGGCCTGGGTTCAAGTCCCAGGTGAGGCACTTTTTTTTCCCTCTGTCTGTATGTGTTCCATAAATACGCACAATGCACTCGTGATTGGAAATGTTTAGCTATCTCCAGGCAAGTACAACATGCCCTGTCTTGGACATGTTGGTTGTTCAGTGACTTGGGGATCACAGTGAATGTGCAAGAATCGGTGTTGATTCCTTGCAAAAGACTGAAATACATAGGAGTAGTCTTGGATACAGAGAAGAGATGTTCTTCCTGCCTCAGGACAGAGCAGAAAAAATGATTGCTCAAGCACAGCTGATATACAAGAGTCATCAAGTCTCTTAGAGAACAATGTTATGTCTCCTGGGGCTTATGGCTGTGGTCATTGTGATTGTGCCTGTGACCATTTACATATGAGAATTCCCCAGTTTACACTCAGGATCCAGTAGGATCAGCTGATGGATGAGTTGGACAAAATGGTTCTCGTCATGTCCGCACTTCGCAGAGTGCTGTTGTGGTGGATGGATTGTAAAAAGCTGTGAAAGGATGTTCCATTCCTTGTAGCAGCTCCTTTACAGATCCTCACCACGGATGCCTCAGACTCTAGCGGGGAAGCTCTTCTGGGCCCTTACCAGACTCAGGGATTCTGGACTAAGGTTGAGGGCAAATTATACATTAATGTCCTGGAGATGAGAGCTGTCCTGTACAGGCTCCAGACCTTTCATTAGCATTTATCCCCTGGTCCTCTGTTAATACAAATGGAAAATGCCAGTGTGATTCATTACATCAACAAACAAGGGGGGAGTTCATTCTTATCCACTATGCAGGGAAGCAGTGAGATTATGGTCTTGGGCTGTGCCTCATGGTCTACAGCTGTCAGCTGTGTATCTCCCAGAGCTCCAAAATGTCTTGGCAGACAAACTAAGCAGGTCACAGTCCAAAATGCATGAGTGGAAACTGCTGACCTCAGTGGTCAATGATCTCTTCTCAAGATGGGGTAATCCAGATTTATAAAGAACCTTAATGGACTGTTGCATTTCAGTCTTACAATTTATAACATTGTAATCCAGAGTTGGACCTTTTTGCATCCCCACACAACGCAAAACTGGTGAGTTTTTGCTCACTTGATTCAAGGCCTGGAGTTGTCTGGTGAGATGCATTGTCCCTCCCTTGGAACATGAACTTCCTATATGCATTCCCCCCAGTTCCACTGATACAGGGAGTGCTAATGAAGCTAAGGATGGAAAGTGCCACTTTCATCATCATTGCTGCGTTCTGACCTTGCCAGATATGGCGTCCACTTCTACAGCAGATGACAGTGGAATCTCTGGTCCCTGGCACCCTTATCTCTGTGTCAGGATCTGTTGTCACAGGACAAGGGTTCTGTGGTCCATCTGGGTTTGAAGTCCCTTCATCTGCATGCCTAGCTGATGTTCAAGGGCAAGGGTTCTGTGGTCCATCTGGGTCTGAAGTCCCTTTATCTGCATGCCTAGCTCCTGTGAACATAGCCATAGCATGTTTTGAGGTATCTCCTAAAGTTGCTGATGTTCTGGTTGCAGCTAGAAAACCTTCCACCAAACATACCTGTTCCTTGAACTGGAAGCTGTTAACTTTGTGGGCTGCTCCAAGAATTTAGCCCCATTTATTTGCCCTGTAAATGCAGTGCTGTAATACTTACTGTCCCTGTCAGACTTTGGTCTACAGTATTCTTCACTTAAGATGCAGTTGGCTGCTATATCAGTTTTCCATGCTACTATTTATGGCCGTACAGCTGTACAACTGGAGGTGTCCCATACTTTTTTGAGAGGTAGTCTTCATATGAAACCTCCCATCTGCAATCCAGTCCCGCCTTGGGACTTGAGTTATGTCCTTAAGAAACTGTCGGCTTCCTTTGAGCCATCAGAGAGTTGTGACCTACGTTTCCTGTCATAGAAAACACTACCATAACTTTGGCTTGAAGGATTTCAGAGCTGCAGTTTCTAATATGTGAGCCTCCATACCTCCATATTTGACTTTTCACAAAGACAGAGTTTCTTTGTGTATAGATCCTAAGTTTCTACTAAAGGTGATATCTGAGTTTACATTGAATCAAACAATACACCTTCCTGTCTATTACCCTGAGCATGCCAGTCAGGGTAAGGCACTGCTTCATACTTTGGATGTACATAGGATACTGAGATACTGTTTGAATTGCACCAAGGATTGCAGAAAGTTCTTTGAGCTCTTTGTTTCTTTTGACCCTGAGAAAGGGTTTTCCTGTGTCTAAACAGTGCCTGTCCAAATGACTAAACATTGTATTACATACTGTTATAGGAAGTATAGTAAGGAACTTCCTGGTGCTATTCATGGTCACTCCACAAGGGGAATGGCCACTGATGTTGCTTATTTTAGAAATGTTTTGTCTGCTGACATTTGTGCTGCAGCCACATGGAACACTTTCCACACCTTCACTAAATATTACAGTCTGGACATAGTATGATAGACTGCTGGATTTGGGCTTGCTGTGCTGCAAGGCATGTTGTCTTAAATATGCCAGACTCCCTCAGCTGTTTGGGACTGCTTAGGAATCTTTTGAAGGTATGGCGTAATGGAGGAGATATCCGCAAAGAAGACAGAACAGTTACATACTTAGTGTAGCTGTAGATCTTCTTCGAGGAAATGTATTGCAGCAGGTCATAACATGTAGGAATGTCCAGCCACAGGCATCATTTCCTTCAGAAGATTTTTCAGCAGTCAACCTGGGACCTCCCTCTGATGATATCATGTGTTGGATCCTGGCATGTATAAAAGGGGGAGGTCCCAGATGCTCCTCAGTTCTTTTCCAACCACGACCTGCATGCTACATGTTCACCTCAGTGGAATCAACAAAGTCCAAGAGAGTAGGATCTTTCAGAAAAAGAGATATGCAAGAACAAGTGGACACAATTTGAAGATAGAGGGGGGACAACTCAGGGGCAATGTGAGGAAGTATTTTTTCACAGAGAGGGTGGTGGACACATGGAACAGCCTTCCTGAGGAGGTTGTGGGGTCTAAAATTGTGGGAGAATTCAAGAATGCATGGGACAGACATAAGGCAATTTTTGCAGGGGGTAGGAAGAAATAGGCTGTTGATTAAATAGGATCTGCAGCTTATCCTCTAGGTAGGGAAATCGGCAGACTAGGTGGGCCAAGCGGTCCTTATCTGCTGTCAAAGTCTATGTTTCTATGTTTCCGTCTGGAGTCTAGCTTCTAGTCGACGACAAAGAGATCTACGATCGTTCCTCTGTGGTGTTTCCCAGTTTGTCACGTTTTATTACCGATATCTTCAGATCCTTTATTCCAAAAGTGTTCTTGTGGCCAGCTTATCGCAACTGAGGACCTCCACAACATCTGTGTTCGGTGCCTCAGTCCTGAACATGATACCTGTTTTTGTGTCCTCTGTAAGTGGTTCAACGAGGCCACCAAACCTTGAAGACTTTAACAACTTTGGGAATTTCAGATGGAGCAGAAGGTTGCCCTCCAGGAGAAGAGCAATGCTCGAAGCCCAGGGAGTCTTCCATGCCCTCCTCAGGGTCTCACCGGTCTACCAGTGGTCCCTCCTTGTCGACGGGGCAGGAGTCGGCTAGGAAACACACTAGCAAAACTAAGCATGTTTCCTCTGCCAAATCCTCCTTATCGACAACGAGTGTGCCTCCTCCCTCCCAATCATGGGAGATGGGTCTGCTGAAGATGAAGGTAGTCCTTGAGGCTCTGTCCGAGGCCATGGCCAAGTCGTACTCTCTTCCATCGATGACCTCTGGTGTTTCTTCACACTCGTTGACAGCTCCTCCATTGATGGCCTCTTTGGGGATGAAATTTCAACTTTTACCGCTGTCTCCCCCGTTGATTGTTTCCACACATCATCTGTGATGATGGCTTCAGGACCATTGACAGTTCTCTCTTTGAGCTGTCCTTCTACGGGGGTTCCCTTGCCTGCTACTCCCCCATCAACTATCCTGGGGACTTTTGTCCACCCTTCATTGATGACAGGCTGTTTGATGCCTTCACCATCCCCAGTGTCTTCTGTGGTGCCAATTCAGTCGGTGCATTCATTCCAACCTAGCAACCATGTCCTTTGGTCAGCTGGCCATGGTTGATGTCCAGGTCTTGGTGCATACCATTTTGGACCTCACAAAATCTACCCCTCGACATGGGGGTGAGCCTGTGGTCCCTGTTTTGGCCTCATGACATTCTTCAGTCTCCAGGATTGCCAGTTCCTCCCCGGCTTTGCCTGCTCCCCTTCAGAGTTATGTGGAAATGGAGGACCCCTTCATGCAAGAATGGGACCTTGCTGATCAGAAGGAAGATGATGTGGATCAGGAACATGATCCCTGCTGTCTATCTCCTCTGCTTCCTCTTTACAAGAGGAACCTGCCCGGGATTTGCCATGTTTCCCCTATGATGATCCCAGTTTTTTGGGCATCATGCTCCACCTTCAAAAAACCTTTGGGTTCCAGGAAACTGAGCAGAATGCCACCTGCAGTAAGCTAGCGAATTACTTAAGCCTTCCAGAGTGCCCAACACTGGTCGTTCCTCCATTGGTTGAGGCATTCGAGGAGGCTATCTAGGCAGCCTGGCAGCAGCCCGTTTTAATTCCTTCTAATCCCTATAAGTCTGATTGGACCTACCAAGCCCCGGTGCATCACACTTATTTTTCTTCCCCACCTCATGTTGATTCAGTAGTAATCAGTGCGGCCCATGACAAGTCTGCTAGGCCTAATCATGTATTGCCTAGCCTCCTGACAAAGAATCCAAGAAATTGGATGTCATGGGGAAGCGGATGTATTCCTCATCCACGATGTCTCTTAGGATTCTAAATTACATGGGTCACCTTCTAAATTATTAGGGGGAGATCCTGAAGGCCTCCCAGTCTGTGGTCCAGAATCTTACTGCCAAATTGTCTACAATGTCTGCTGTTTGCCGCCATTTATTAAGAGCCACTTATGATACCATGGATTCCTTGGAGAAGGCTTCATTGGCTGGGATTTGCCTAAGATGGCATGCTTGGATCCGGGTCTCTGGATTCATCCTAGATGTTCAACACTCATTACTTAAAGCACCTTTCAAAGGTGACAGACTTTTTGGTCCTCAGACTCAAGACATTCTGACTTCATTACAAAACTGGGGTCGTACATTACAGTCTGTTCTTAGCATGTACCAAACTCAAGCCAAGCCTGTTTTTTAGAGGCTCCTTCCACAGACCTGCCAATAGATGATGCCCTGTGACCCAACAACAGCTGAATAACAAATAAAAGGCTCAGGTTTCTCTCCCTGGCCCCCGTGCTGCCCCCAAAGCCCGTTATGTCCCTGCTGCTCCCTAGCAGGGTCAGCATCAGGCCTGAGGCCCCCCCCTTGGTCATGGGTGTGGAGGCCCAGCCCATGGCCATTAGGGGCAGGTATTCCCTGCACCTTCAGGGGTGGCAAGGAATAACCTTTGATTCTTGGGTCTTGCAATTGATTCAGACAGGTTACACACTGGATTTCCCTCCCACCATACCCCACAGGGCCTCTCATTACCCCCCCCCATGACCAGGAGTCTGTTCTAGAAAGCAAAATAAATACTCTACTCTTTAAATATTCTATAGAGCCGTGCTCCTTTTCCAAAAGAGCCAAGGCTTTTATCTCCATTTTTCTCCTGGTCCTCAAATGGACAGGAGACTTAAGGCCCATTTTGAATCTCAGACTCTTCAATCTCTACATAGAATACAAGAAGTTCAGAATGGTGTCACTTCCAGCCCTTCTGCCATTTCTGAACAAGGGAGATTGGCTCTGTTCCCTGGACATGAAAGATGCTTACCTTCATATCTTGATGCATCCTGCACACAGAAGGTTTCTTCATTTTCAGTTTTGGGGTCTTCACTGTCAGTTCAGGGCCCTTCCTTTCCACCTGTCCTTGGTCTCTCGAGTATTCAGGAAATACCTGACAGTAGTGGCTGCTACCTTATGCAGGGAAGGCCTACAGTATATGTCTTTCCATACCTGGACGATTTATTGCTCAAAGCACCATCCGGCCCTCAATTGGAGGCCAACTTGTCACGCATTCTTCAGATGTTCTCCTCTGTAGGGATAATGGTCAATGTTCCAAAATCCAAAATGGATCACTCCCAAAGTCTCCAATACACTGGAGCCATTCTAAATACCTTCAAAGGCAAGGTGTATCTTCCCAGAGATCGGGCAGACACTCTGATCAAACTGACACTACAATTAAGCATCACTCAGTATGTCTTGGCCCGAACCTACCTTCGCTTCCTTGGCCATATGGCGGCAGCCATTCCCACAGTCCCTCATGCCCACCTTCACATGTGGGCTGCTCAATGGACTCTGAGGGTCCAAAGAGACCAATGAGACAACGAGTTTGAGGCCCTTGTCCTAGTATCCTCTCCAGCTCTATGAAAATTACAGTGGTGGACATCCCTGGAAAATCTATTGTCCAGTGTGCCTTTCCAGTCCCCCGTCCCTTGTCTGATTCTGATGATGGATGCCTCCTCTCTCGGCTGGGATGCTCATCTTCTGGATGTCCACTCTCAGGGCTCCTGGACTGTTATGGAAGCATGCCTTCACACCAGTGTCTTAGAAATGAGGGTGGTACTCAGTGCCCTACAAGCTTTTGAGACCCTTCTTCCTTTAGGCTGTCTTCAAATCCAATCCAACAGCTCCATGGTGGTCCACTACCTGAACAAACAGGGAAGAACCTGTTCTTATCTCCTGTGCAGGGAATCCATGACAGTGTGGTACTGGGCAATCCAGAAAGGCATTCATCTCCTTGAGCTCCACGTCCCAGGGGTTCACAACACCCTAGCAGATGCTCTGAGCAGAACAACTTCCCAAAAACCTGAATGAGAACTCCTTCAGGATGTTCTGGACAATGTCTTCTTGTGTTAGGGCCACTCAGAGTTGGATCTGTTTGCCTCTCCGCAAAACTGCCTCTCTACTGCTCTCTCATGCCTGGTCCTGGAACTTTATGGCTGGACACATTATCTAATTCCTGGACAGGAGGATTTCTGTATGATTTCCTGCCATTCCCTCTTATTCAGCGGGTTCTACTCAAACTGATCAGAGATCGGGTGACCATCATTCTCATTACACCCTTGTGGTCAAGGCAGGTCTGGTTCCCCTTGCTCCTGCAGATATCCATCCAGGACCCTCTTCCTCTGCCAATTTGCTGAGCTCTTCTTTCTCAGGTGCAGGGCTCATTGCTACACCCCGACCTTCAATCCCTGCACTTACATGCCTGGCTCCAGAGGACATAGTCCTCTCTCATTTCCGGGTCTCCCCACAAGTGGCAGAAGTCTTACGTGCTGCCCGCAAACCGTCTGCATGGTCATCATATGAAAAATGGAGGAGATTCTCCATATGGACTTCTGCTCATGGTGTGGATCCTTATGAGTGTTGTGCTCAGAGCATTTTGGATTATTTGCTCTCCTTGTAGGAAGGTAGACTAAAATATTTGTCTGTGAAAGTACACTTTTTCGGCTATTTCAGACTTGTATTTGCTTGTGGACAACAAACCATTGTCCCAGCTTACGATTATGAGAACCTTCTTAAAAGGTATCCTGCATCTTCATCCCCCTATTCAGGACCCTGTCCTCTCCTAGGATTTGAACTTTGTGATTGAAAAACTGACTTAAAGTCCTTCTGAGCCTGCAGCCTTGTGTGAGCTGCGTTACCTTTCCTGAAAAACCCTTTTCCTTGTTGCCATTACGTCAGGAAGATGTATTTCATAGTTACATGCACTAATGTGCGAACAGCCCTACCTGCAGTTTCATAAGGATAGGGTCTCATTACATGCCAATCCTAAGTTTCTTCCAAAAGTACAGAAGTATCAGAATTTACTTTAAATCAACCCATACACTCACCTGTGTATTATACGGAGCCAGCTAATCCAGGAGAATCCCTGCTCCACTCTCTTGATGTGCATAGAACATTGAGATATTATCTTTTCTGCTCTAAACTGTTGTACAAATCTGAGCAACTTTTTGTTTCTTTCGCCGCTGGAAAAGAAGGCATTCAGGTTTCCAAGCAACGGTTGGCCAACTGCATTACATATGTTTATAACAAATACAACAAACCACTTCCAGGAGTAGTCAAACCTCACTCCACAAGGGATATGGCTGCATCTGCAGCATGTTTTCGAGGTGTATCAGCCATTGAAATTTATGAAATTGCCACTTGGTCTACTGTACAGACCTTTACAAAGCATTGCAGTCTGGACATTACTTCCAAGAAGCAAACTAATTTTGGATGGGCCGTCCTCCAAGGCCTGTTGTCTTAGGTTCCTGATTTTGCTTCCTCCACCCCTGTGCATCCTAACTGCTAGGGACTCTTCTTACATGTTATGGCCTGTTGCAGGAGATTTCCTCAAAGAAGATAGTACAGTTGTGTAAGAACTTATTGTAACCGTAGATCTTCGAGAGAATCTTTTGCAGCAGGTCATGCTGCCCCTTCCATCTTCCCCTTGCTTCCTGCTTCAGAAGTGCATCTTGCTGCACAAAATTCTTGAAAATGTTTGGAAAGCTCCCTTTTTCTCCTCGTTTCCCCTCAGGGCCAGAGAAGATTATCTTCTCATTCCGGTCACTGAGATGGAAAAGAACTGAGGAGCATCTGGGACCTCCCCTTTTTATACGTGGCAGGATCCAACACGTTGTATCATCCAGGGGAGATCCCAGGTTGACTGCTGGAAAATCATCCAGAGGAAATGACAGCTGCAGCTGGACATTCCTACATCTTATGACCTGCTGCAAGAGATTTTCTCGAAGATCTACTGTTATGTTAAGTTCTTACGCAACTGTACTATCTTTGAGCGAATCTCTTCCATTAGGCCATGCTGTCCCTTACTCCGCCCCACCATCTGATTCAGTGAGGGTTACGTAAGATATTGTGCCTGATCCAAATCCATGCATCATATATCCAGCCCTGTTCTTTGCCTTGTATGCCTGGGCTAGTCTCATCTCCTGATTCCTCATGGGCAGAGGTCCTCCGAGTCTTATCTCTGGTGGGGAACTCAGGAGATATGGGGCCGCCCATGTTTATATAGACAATAATGCATGACTTCGTTGTGGGCAGACACCAGCTAGCAAAAGTTTCCATGTGGTCCTACAGTAGTGCTGACGTGGGTATAGTTCCAAAGGTTTGACCTAATGGAAGAGATTTTATGGAAGATTTACTGTAATGGTAAGTATATAACTTTTCTTTTGTACAGGCTGCACCACTTGCTTCGACTTAGGAGGGATTCTTTCGGCATCTTCTTCTGCCTCCCATGATTCCCTTGGCCATAACAAGGAAGTGGCAGCATGGAGTGCTAGTGTAGTAATGGAAACAGTCTTGACTTTGTAGTCGAAAATTTAATTAAAAAGTTGGAAACGCCATCTGAGGTTGGGCTATTGATTGTGCTGCCCTCAACAGAAGTGCTGCATGGCTGCAAAGTGCACCCAAAGAACTGAGGAAACGAAGCCCATCACCGGCGGTTCCTGTTTAGAAGGGAAGCCATGGCAGTGGGAGTAAGTGACATCACCAGGCTGCCGATCCACCAGGCGGCCACCCTACTCATGGCCCCTCTCCAGCATGTCTTGCATTGGCACTGAGAGGGGACATGTGAATGCACAAGTCTGTCACTTCAGGAGATCAGAGCAGTGCTAACATGCACCACAGCAGCAGCAAAAGTGGCTGTGTAAACACAGATACGTACAGTGCTCCCTCACTACAATGAACAGAATGAGAGACATAGCCTGAGTTCATTATAGCTTCCTGTTCGTTATATCGAGGGATGCTGAAAACAAACACACACACACACACACACACACACACACACACACACACACAATGCACTCAGTTTAGTAAAGCCAGCATGACATCCTTTCCTCCTTACCCCCTTCCTAAAGAGAGCGCTCATTTTATTATTAAAATTTTGTTACTGTAATGTTGAGAAGTTTAAAAAATAAATACAAAAACTAGAGCATCGTAGAGCAGTTACTGCACCTCCTGCTTCCATGCTACAATCAGCTTCCATGCCACACTTTCAGTCTGCCGTGCCGGACCTAAACTGTTGATCTGATCGTCTCATAACTTTCACCTTGAATTTTATTTATGTATTTATTTATTATTTATTTATTAAAGCTTTGGAATTACAACCTTTGAGTCAGAGACTCCTTTGCAATGACTCCACATCTGGACAAACATACAGATTTATGCGAGAAAACATGCTTCGTGACTTAGTGTTATACAGTGGTGCTTACATAATGACAACATACATATACAGATATTGAAAAGTCTCTTAAGGTTTGCTTAGCAGCCCTAGGTCTGTTGAACATGCCACATAAGGGTGAAATGTTAGCCCTTTCCATAGTTTGTAACAACATTTGTAGTACTAGGTAGCATCTAGGGGTTGGTTATCAACCCTGCTTTCGAGGTGGTGTTATGTGCTCCGTTGCAGCTACACGTCTCTGATTCTGTGAGGTGTCTCTTGATGCTGGTTTTAAACTGGCCTAATCTTGGGGCCAGGAAGATGGGAGGAGGGAGTTCATTGAGCCAGGTGGGTGCATGATAACTAAAGGACCTTTGGCCTAGCGCGGTCCTCCGGTACGGGACGTGGATGGGCATATTTGCTAGGTGCCTTGGGGTGCTCCTGTGGGTGTTAGTTTGTATTAGGGAGTGAAGGCCAGTGGGTGCAATTTTCAATAGGATTTTCTTGGCTTGGAGGCAGGTATGATATTTTAGCCTTCCTTTGAAGGTCAGCCGATCAGCTATTTTGTAGAGGTCGCAGGTGTGGGTAAGTCGGTCACTTTCAGTGACCAGACGGCTGGCTTTGTTGAGGGCAAGATTGATTCGATTCAGGGCCGTGGGGTCAGCCGTCCCATATATTATTATTCCATAGTCTACCAAAGATATGACCGAGCTGGTCACTGCCAATCGTAGGGCCTGCGGTGGGAGGCATTGTCTATGCCTATAGAGGATCCCTAGTCTGGTGTTTACTGAGGAGGAGAGGTGGTTGATGTGTGTGTGATAGGTGAGAGATGTGTCAAGTGTGATGCCAAGGTATTTGAAGTGTGTGACCTGGTCAATTTTGATGCCCTGGTAGTTGGAGATGTTAAGGTGGGAGCTATTATAGGGGCTTTGTCGGTGCGCAAAGATCATGGATTTTGTTTTGGTATAGTTTAGTATTAACCGGTGCTTTGTGAACCAGTCTTCTAGTTCATGGAAGTAAATTTGAAGCTTGTGTTGGGGGGTGTTATCTTTCTAATAAACTACTGCATCATCTCCATAGAGCAGAAGCTTCCCATTGCATGCTCTTGGGATGGAGTTCAGGAAGAGGGTGAATAATAGGGGGCCTAGGATTGATCCTTGAGGTACACCCGATTAAACTGGGTTCTTAGTGGATAGGGTGGTGTTGATTTTGACTTCTTGTGTTCAGTCTGTGAGATAGTTCTTAAACCAGTGTATTGTGTCTGGGGCTAGGTTAAGGGAGGGGAGTAGATGTAACAGTAGATCATGACTGATGGTGTCAAATGCTTTGGTTAGATCGATGAAGATTGTGCCTGCTATTTCCCCCACGTCAAGCGCCTCGTGTACGTAGGATGTGAGTTTGAGGAGTGCCGTGGTGGTGCTGTGTCTTGTTCTGAAGCCATGTTACTGTTGGCAGAACAGGGAATGGCTTGTCAGGTACTCAGTGAGTTGGTCTGAAACTATTCTTTCGAGAGCTTTAGAGAGTTGGGGGAGTATCGTGATAGGCCTGTAGTTGCTGGGGTCAGTTGGGTCACCCTTTTTTAAGATTGGTGTAATAATTCCCCTTTTCCATAGAGTGGGGAATTGTCCTAGGCGTAGTGATTGGTTGAATATTTTGGTGAGGTGTGGGAGGGTCGCGTCTAGCGTTAGCGGGAGGATCTTGAGATCTATTGAGTCACTGCTATACCTTTTGTTCTGTAAGGCTTTTGCCAGTTAGTGTTTGGCCTTACTGCAGGAGAGTGTTTTGAGCCGGAATGGCGGGAGGGTGTGCCTAGGGTAGGAGATAGATGGGACACTAGGGGGTGGGTTGAAGAAATTTGATGGGAGAATGTGGCTGAGGTCTGTGAAGGAATTGTTCAGGACATTGGCTATTATGGTGGGGTCTTGTGAGAGGGCACCATTATTGATTATCTGGGTTGGTGTTTGGTTAACGGTTTTCACACATAGCTCTTTGACGTTGCTCCAGAACTTGTTCCCTAAGCCCCAGGTTGAGGTGAGGGCTTGTTTGTAATGGTTGGCCTTAGCTAGCCAAATAGCCCTGGTACATTTGTTTCTTGCCTCTCTGTAGAGTTGTCTGTCATGGGGTACCTGGGAGTTGAGTGCCTTGTACCATAGATTATCTCTATGGTGCATCTGGTCTAGCAGGGGCTGTGTGATCCATGGGGTGTCCCTTGTTTTTAGAATCTTTTTTGAGAGTGGGGCGTATTTGTCGCAGGCTGTGTTGAAGATTTTGATAAAGGAGGTAAGGGCCTCATCAGCGGATTGGGTGGTATAGACTGATGTCCAATCACTGGTGGAGAGAGAGTGAATTGTCTTTGTTATGGCGACTTTTTTGAGGTGCCTTTGGTGGGATATTTTGGGTTGGTTTGGTGGGCTCTTGTTTGACCAGAAACAGGAGAGAGGAGAGTGGTCACTAAGGACGTCTGGGAGGACTTTGACGTTAGAGAGGTGTTTGGGGGAGTTTGTCAGAATGAGGTCAAGGAGAGTGTGAGTTCCTGTCCTGGGGTCTTGTCGTATGGGGGTCTGGACAACTTGGATCAGATTGTGCGCTGTTGCTGCGTCTTTGAAGGGGTCTGATGCCTTTGTTAACCAGTTTATATTGAAAACTCCCGTTATTATGAGCTTACTTCTGGGGGGGGGAGCAGCGCTATGTTGGCCAGTATGGAGTCAAAGGCTAATTTTTAGTTGTTGGGTATGTAGACTGACATTATGTATAGTGGTTTCCCTTGGGAGCCGACCGTTATTTTGATTGTGACGGCTTGTGACCCTTGTTCCGGTGGTGGCAGGGGGACCAGTAGTGGTTGAAATTTCGTTCTGGCGTATATAGCACAGCCACTTCCCTCTTGCCCTCTCTGTCTTCTCTAAAGATTATGTAGTTGTTTAGAGCAACTGCAGAGTCTGGGACATTTCTAGCTAGCCATGTTTTGGACAGAGCCAGGATGTCTGGTGAGTGTTGTGCAACCCATCCTTGAAGTAGTGTTAGTTTTTTTGGAAGGCTGCGGATATTTAGGGAGGACAGTAGAAGACCAACATTACCCTGTCTTTTAACTCTGCTAGCTGGGACTGGCCCTGGGTTGGTGTGTATGTCTCCAGCCAATAGTAATAGTAGTAGGAGAGCGTGTCTGATTGCTGCTAAATGTAGCCATTTGGAAATGTTATTGGTACGATGTGCACTAGTATTGTTATTAAGCAGTCTGCTCGGTATGGGGATGGATTTAGCCACTGAGGAGTCCTGTGAGAGATTACTGAAAATTTTCAGTGCAGTACCTTGTCTGGCAGCAGTGGCTGTCACCCGATCAGCCCTCACTGTCCATGTCTGTGCCAGGTCCACTTCCCTCCGGATGGCTGTATTGTGTCCGTGGTGCCCCCCCCATCCGAGTCCCGGACTTCCTCTCTCCCATCACTTTCTTGGTGACTGACTGGAAGAGTGGGTGGCAGGTGGAGGGGAGGCAGGGTGTCACAGTCCGGTGAGAGAAGGAGAGATCACCTGCATGTCTTTGCCAACATTCTACTGATCAGAAGTGCAGTACTCCCTATAGTGGCAACACGAAGACAGGAGGCTAGCAATGGAAGGGAAATGCCGAAAAGTGTGAAATTAAAGAATTATTTTAAACTGCTGTATGCAATAAGATACCGGCACTCACTCCAACTCGTAATAAAAATTTACAGTGCTCCCTCACTATAGACTCGAGTCGTAATAAAAATGTACAGTGCTCCCTTACTATAGTGGCAACACAAAGATGGGACTCATTCGTTATATCTGGGATTTCATTATACAGAGGTTCATTATAGAGCGGGAGCACTGTATCTACACTTTTGGTTTGTATTTGCCACCAGAACCCTGAGGCATCATTACAGGCTTATGTACAATAAAGGTGTATTTATTTTCTAATTATTGATACGTTCCCACATCACAACATTTTGATATAGAAACTCACTGATAATTAGGCTGCAAATGCTGGGAGTTTAAAAAGAACATAAACATTCAGAAAATAATTATGCATCCAGATGTTGTTTGTAATTTATCTTTCTCTGTTGTTTCTTTTATTCTGCCTTAGCATTTCTAGTGGCCCTAACCAAAAACCTGGGATTTTTGTCAGCCATGTTAAACCTGGGTCAGTTTCTGCAGAGGTTGGACTAGAGGTGAGTTTAAAATGGAAATGTAAATGTTGCTGCTTGTTAGTGTTAGATTTAAGGTAGATCTCTTAAGTACCTAACAGGTGTGCTGCGTGAATGTCAGTTTTCTTTAGAAACTGAGATCTAGGTAAAGTGTACGCTACACAAACAACATAGTACTGTACAGTAATGTGCCTGTCTTGTCACAAATTGCACATCATGCTTTTATCACATTTGTTGTTTCTTTACAGTGTGTGTGTGTGTGTGTGTGTGTATGTAAAAAAGTGGCCATTAGTGAGTGCATCACTAGAAATGTTATATTCATAGTTAAAGAAAGGTAGAGGTGACTGTCCAATGACTTTATTTCTATGTTGGATGCTCGCTTGGAAGACACTGACCATCACCCCATGCCAGTGATCCTAATCTGGTCAGAGGGAGGTATTGCACTGTCAGCTGTGATATACATGATCTTGATCTTGGGGAGAGGCTAGTGGCATTGCCTGCTGGCAGGCTTCTCCCTCAAAAACCAAGGTGAAGGAGCCATGCAACTAACATTTGCTGGGTCCCTGACAGACAAGATGAACAGACACGGCTCTGAGGTATGGTCGTAGTGGTCACTGTTTCACACCTCTAATGCTGGCATTCCAATGCATTGTCATTGCACACACACCCTGGAGGTGGAACTTGCACTAATGAGTGGTACTCCTCCTCATCTGTCAAATCAAGGAAAAGGGTATGTTTAAAATTAGCAACAATATGGGATAAATAGGGGAAAACCAAGGAATAGGGGTATTTATTTTCAGAAAGTGCAGATGAGTATGGATACCACTTTATATTTTGAGTGCTACCACCGGGACACACACACCCTCCATTTCCCCAGTCAAACATGCTGGTCATTCTGCACTGCTGTATGAAGAGCATCCACGATGGGAGCTCGACATCATTTTTGTCGAATGCCCCATCAGAGACACTGGCAGGTCGACTGCATTCTGCAGTCGGCTGCCGGTTCACACTGTCCGTCTTTGTTTTCCACGGGGGGCTTTGCCCCCCAACCCCCCATGTGGGGGGTACAGCCCCCCACACCCACCCATTTAAGGATTATCAGCCCGAGTTGGAGATGATTGGGGATGCAGGACCCTGACAGACAGCGCCAGGTTCCAGTGGGTTTCCACAGGGCATGGCGCTGTAGTCACTGTGAGGGACTTCGCTGGCGAAATGTTGCTGTCGGGGGGGGGGGTAACCGAACTGCAGGGTGGCCTGGAGAATACAAGTGGAGTGTCTTCAGAGTTTTTCGAGGGAACTAGGAAGGTCACATTATGGTAGAAGGAGCTGCTGGGAGAGGTGGAGGTTGGCTGGAATAAATAAGCAAAATACTTAGAATATTTTAAAAAGAAGGTAGAATAAATCACTGTGCACACTGGGGCATGTGCCCTAGTCTCAAAATGCTGTGCCCCAGTGTTCTAGTCTGCAGTACCTGTGGGTTGGTAAAGCATTTTTGCTGACCTGTGTTGTGCTGCTCTAGTATCCTAGCCAAGGCAGAGTGAGTCCCATGTGAGAGTGGTCCCAAGATCCCCCTGCAATCAGCACCGACCACTGAGTCAAGGCAGCCCTGTCCTTCCACAGGCTGCCTTGTGCTGCTGTGGTGCAGAAGTCCTGACTCTGCCCTGTTTTCGGTAAGTTTTGGAGTCAGGTCGGATGTCTGCAGGTGTGACACACTGACACACACAGCGCACTGCATGTGAGCAATACAACCAATCGGCTGTGCTGCCGCTCAAGGAAGCACTTGCCACCTTCACCCACCTGTGCCCTTAGTAGCCACTAGCCAACATTCTTCAGTTCTTCTCGGACCTGGGAGCCTCAGCCCCAGGCTCTCACACCCTTCGGCATGCTCTTTTTTAAACTGACCAATGGTCGACTGCTCTGCTGTGCTGCCAGTGCCGATGGCACGAGTCAAGGATGGGGAG
This sequence comes from Neoceratodus forsteri, assembly GCA_016271365.2. Taxonomy (NCBI): domain Eukaryota; kingdom Metazoa; phylum Chordata; order Ceratodontiformes; family Ceratodontidae; genus Neoceratodus; species Neoceratodus forsteri. Next base: position 586,467,742 of record CM028133.1, on the reverse strand, counting down.
CAAGAAAAATGGCAAGCAGCCTTAGCAGCAAGCCAAGCAGATACCCTCAGCATCATTACTGGTCCGCACCGTGGCTCGTGGGATCAAATTCTGCATGCAGTTTGGATATGTACTTGGAGAGCTCAGCTGGATGAGGAGCACCACAGTTGAGAATATGATTAAGGAGCAATGAGGTGAGCGGTGTGGCTGTCCCTGCCTGCTTAATGGAAGCAGTGGCTTGTAGCACCAACATTTTTTTTTTCCAAGCAAGTGTGGAATCCTGAGTATCACAGTCCTATTCCTTCCTGAGTGTAAACAGTCCTGAGCAGATCAGCAGTGGAAAAATTAAAAATGTGTAGCCCTCCTCTTTCACTTTTTACTGTAATAGTTAGTTTTTGTCTCATAGACCTTGAGGCATCCTCACCCAACCAAACCTGGATGGTTCCCCCCAAACTCTGAGCAGTCTAATCCTCAGAAAGATTTGGTGCAGTCATTTGGTGGCGGTGGTTGTTTCAAAGGCTAGAAAAAAAGTATTCTGTGAACTGTGATCCTCCTGGAACCCACTACTGGTGTGCGCATGCATGCCGCGCGCGCATGTACACACACACACACACACACACCTACCATTGATTTCATGCCCCAGAATGACCAGCTGCTAGCTAGGTTGGTGTGCCATGGCTTACCTGGACAACATCCATTGAGTAATGTCATGTGCCCAATGGGCAGATGCCAGGGTGTTGTCGATGTAGGCAATGGTACAATTACTCAGCTGGCAGCAGGTCACTTATGGGACATATGAATGCTGATCTAGTGTGTGTGTGTGTGTATGCACACGTTAGTAAAATGCCCATATCCAAATGCATCTGAATCACTGCATATTTGATTCTGATTAACCAAAATTATGGCTTCGTTGGTTGGGAGGGGATAAGTGGTTATGAAAAGGGGAAGGTGAGGAAGTTACTTAGTGACTATCCACTACTGGATTGAGGAATAGGAGATGTGTACATTTAAAAAAAGGCAGGATAGAAGGTCCAGCACTCCTGTCCAAAGAAGGCACAAATTACCTTCAGAGATTTAAATAATATTGCATGGTGCAATTTTTGCCACTAATGTTATGTACCACAAGCTCCCTGGTGCTTTTTCCAAGGCCTTGAAAAATTGGCAGGGAGCATCAGCATGTGTCTCAAGTGTGCCCATTGCATGTCTCTTCAGCTACAATGTTAGAACAAAATAAATTAAAGCTCTGAAGGTCATCTGTACCTTCTTTGGACTGGAGTGCTGCACCTTTAATTCTGATTGATTAAGGAATGCCGATTCCATCCTAGGAATTGTATTTCTACCTCCTGTTAATGTAATGTTGCTGCCTCCCCCACTGCATAGAAGGTGTATTTTAGTCCAGTAGTAGCAAGAAAAAGTTAAATCATCACAGCTGTTTAAATGGCTACAATGCTCCCTCAATATGCTGACACACTATTATTAGCCATGCTCAATTATCCACCCCATTTTGCTTTAACAAAAATGGGTAGATAGTTGCACTATATATGAATTAGGTAGTAAATTGGGTTTTGTGCAAGTTGTGTTGCACATCTGTTTCAGATTTAGAATATCCTTTTGGAACTATAACTTTGTAGTAATGACTCACATAGGCAAGGTTTGCATCTGAAATCATGGGTGTCATAGTTAAGGATAAAATGATGAAGTCATGATGGAGGTTCATACCACTGACAAATCATAGTAGATGAACCCTGTCTAGAAACCAGATACTGCATCCCAGGTTGGCCATCATGGGTCAACAAATTCAGAAAAAAATTTTGGTCCCTAATGTTCAGCATATCCTTTGCATTACCCCCACCCCCTGAACATAGCAGGTATAATTTTTCATATCCCCTTCGAAACTTGTTTCCACAGTCGCACACTGAAATCACCTTGCCGATGGCATTTTAAAAATTCCACAGGTTTTGATCATGTTGTCAGGTCATAAAAAGACTTGGACATTTGGGGTCAAAATGTGGGAGCTGACTTGAAAGTAGATATTGCCTCACAGCTTCCCTATCCTGGGTAATTACAGTCTAACAATGTGTCAAAGCAGGACACCACTGAAAATGAGGTTGCCTCTCTTCTGCTCTCTCCTGGTTAAATATATAGTAAAAATGTGTTGAAGCAGGACCCGGTACAATAGCAGTCCCAGCGGCGAACAGTTGACATTGACAAATGCTTGTTATGTTTACTTGTGCTTGCAGAAAGTGAACATATTGCTACAGTAGTGGGTTTGAGAGGTGTGTAAGAGGTGTGTCACTGTTGGGTCCAATGTAAGGCAGTCTGCACTGTACTCAACAGTGTCAGGCCAGTGATCATCCAGGCTGATCATGACACTGTTCTGTGCTTGCTGGGTGGAAAGTTTGTGCAGCAAAAGAGCCACTCATATCACAGGCAGTCCTTTGCCTTCATCTTCATGATGCTGCCCAGAAAGCAGCTGAGTGGTGTCTGAGTCAGCCCAACCCACCCCCCACGCTGCAGACAGAGACTTTCAGTGTCAGTACAAACATACATTTAAAAACAGTAACAACAAAGTGTTTACTGTGCATGTTTATACCTAGTTCAAGTTTCACAACCATTCATCTAAAAACATTGACGACAACAGAGTTATTACTTTTCCACTGGGCACTGAAATTCTTTCACAGTGTTGGCCATCCTAGTTTGAGGGGTCATCTCCTCATATCTTTTTTAACCTCTTGGAATAAGAAAGCCTCTGTGTATTATGCTACCATCAAAAACAACTCCTCTCACTTCCAAGTATGCCATCCAATCCTGATCCTTCCCTGTTCCCTATCCATTAATAGAAAATACCTTCCCACTGCCAAGTATACCATCCACATCCCGATCCTTCTCTGTTCCCTATCCACTAATAGAAAATACTTTCCCACTGCCAAGTATGCCATCCACATCCCGATCCTTCCCTGTTCCCTATCCACTAATAGAAAATACCTTCCCACTGCAAAGTATCCAGCCGACCTCCCAATCTCTCCCTCTGCCCCATCATGTCCTTTTTTTTTTTTTGTTAACTCTATAACAAAGGAAACTGTCCATTGATGTCTATAGCACCATTGGCCTCACCCCCCACTCAGCACCCACCACCCTACAGCTGCACCTACTCTATACTTAACTACCGGGATTCAACGCCATGATCCTGTTTGGACCGGCGATCCGTCTTCACTCTTCAAAGTCAGACTGGATACTGAGAACGTCTGGTAAATAAGGTTAATGTACTTCAACACGGTATGAGCTTTTACTCATAACTTGATCATTTTTTTATATTTTTCTCATTAATTTTCAACCTGGCCTTTTTGGGCGTCCACTTCATGAACAAGGTAGATGAAATATTTCAAATCCAGCCTGAAAGATGATTTCTTAGTCACTCTGTGACAGCACCTTTCAAGCAGGATTTGAAAATTTTCACTACCAGGTTCGTGAGGTGGGATCATAAGAAGGCTATGTTGAAAATGTGGGGTTAAAATGTTAAAAAAACAACAAATTTATGAACGTACATTGACATTTTTCAATGCTAGCTCATAACTGGTAATTTTCAAGTTTTTGACCCCAAATTTTCAACGTAGCCATTTTTTCACACCACACCATGAGCATAACAGGTACTGTTTTTCAAATCCTGCCTAAAAAATTATTTTGCAGTTGCTCTGCGAAATCACTTTTCAGGCAGGATTTGAAAGTTTTTACCTAAAAGCTTCAGGAAGTGGGGTGATAAGTAGACTATGTTGAAAATATGGGGTCAAAATCTTACAAAAAACACCAAAGTTATGAAGGTATATATGAAGGTATATAACTTAATAATTTTAAGTATTTTTGACCCTAAATTTTCAGCGTAGGTGTTTTTTTCACACCATCCCTTGAACAAGACAGGTATCATTTTTAAAATCCTGGCTAAAATGTGTTGGGGGGGGTTGTCATTTGTTGTCACAAAATGAAATTTCAGACAGTATTTTATATGACACTTGTCATATTCAGAAGGGGATCATAAAAAAAACTACGTTGAAAATTTAGGGTCAAAATGTGAAAAAAAAAAGTATTGAAGAAATGTATGCAGGGCCAGCCATTGGGTCAATGGATAGCAAGTTGTGTTCCCATGCCAGCGACTCGAGTTCATGGATGAGCTTGGGGAGTCATCTGGGCAGGAAGAGGATTGGGGCCACCACTTCCATGCACCACTGCTCTGAGTCTGGGAAGGTATTGCACAGTGTTGTGTCACACAGGCGACACGTAACAGGTGGGGAAGGGCTTCCCTCCAAGGGGTTTATGTGTGTGTTGTGGCCTGACAGGGCCATGTACTGCATCAAGAGGAGTAGGTTGGCATGAAAGAAAAAATTACTTACCATAGTAATATTGTTTCTTACACGAGTAGTAGGATTAGACAATACTGCAGTCAGTGTAGAGCTGCTGACTGCCCTCAGAACTTTCAGTTTGGAATGTATGCAAATTGGTAGAATTTAGAATGCTACATTCAGAAACTGCTGCCTCTTTCTCCCTAACTGCCAGATTCAATTCTGTAGATGAAAAGTAGGCTAATCACTAATTAAAAACTAAGAACCTCATTAACACTAACATCCTACCCTTGGTAGAGAGGACGGAATCCAAACATGCCAAGAAAAACACACACAAAAAAGAGCTAGTGATCCTAGCCATTCTTATGTGTATTAATTATTATAAAAAGTTAATCCATTGATTAATGGCAACATTAGAAAACTCCCATAAAAGTATTGTTGAAACTGTTCAAGTTATGTAAGGGGAGGTAGGGATTGGAGGTCTAATCCTACTAGGATATCCCTTATAAGAAACAATATTACTATGGTAAGTAATTTCTTTTTCAAGAAACAGGAATCTCCTAGTAGTATTAGACAATATTGCAGACTACCAAGCAGTGCTTTGGGAGGAGGGCACAGAACCTATTTAGGAAAAATGTTCTGCAATACTGCCATGCCAAACTTTGCATCAGTCCTGGACTGGATGTCCAGGCAGTATTGCTTTTTGAAGGTGTTGACTGTACTCCAGGTAGCTGCTTTACAGATTTCCAGCAAGGGTATATCCCTTGCAGCTGCCACAGAGGCAGCACTTCCATGAGGGGAATGTGCCCTTAGGCCCTGTGGTGGCTGTTTGTCAGCCTTATTGTAGCAGAACTGGATCCAGGATACTATCCCATGTGCAGTTGACCTCTTTGAGGCAGGCCTGCCCTTTCCCACTTTACCATAAGTGATAAACAGTTGTGGGTGGGAATCCCTGAGGTCCTTAGTATGTATAATGTAATAGCTGAGGGACCTTTTTACATCCAAGCTATGAAGGTTTTGTTCACCTGAACTGAATTAGGCTGTAAAAAATACTGGCAGTGTGATGGACTGGCTCAAGTGGAACTCAGTTACCACCTTTGGAAGGGATTTCCTGTTAGTTCTAAGGACTACCTTGTCCTTATAGAAGATCATGTAATTGGGAGCAGTACAAAGAGCTGGGAGCTTGCACACTCTTCTTGCTGAAGTAATTACCACTAGAAAAACGGTTTTTCATGTGACATGTTTAAGATCAGCTGTAGCAATTGGCTCAAAGGGAGGTTCCATGAGTTTGGCTATGCACAAATTCAGGTCCCAAGGAGGGAACATATGTGCCAACCCTTGAAAAACTTTTAAAAATAGGGTGTGAAGCTATTGTTCTCTGAGCACCTGCAGACCAATAAGCAGATACTGCTGCTAAGTGTACCTTAAGGGTTGCAGGCCTGAGACCTAGAGACTGCAAGTACACCAGGTAATCCAGTACTGTGGGCAAACCTGAGGAGGTTGATTTCTAAGGCTTGCACCAGATGGTACATCTTTTCCATTTTGAAGCATAAGTTTTCCTTGTAGAGGTTTTCTGAGATACTTTTAGTACTTTAAGAACCTCTTCTGACAAGTTAAACTCAGAAAATTCTAACTCCTCAAGAACCAAGCCTTCAGGTGAAGACTCTTGAGGTTCGGAAAAATGACCTGACTCTGGACAACTGTCAGACTATTGAATCTGTGGGGCAGATGAATGAGTTGCTTAATGGACAGACTGAGCAACAAAGAGTACCAAGGCTGCCTGGCCCAGTCTGGTGCAATCAGTATAATGGTTGCAGGCTGACTCATGAGTCTGAGAACTCTTGATGCCAGTAGAATTGAAGGAAAATTGTAGAGGAATTTCCCCCTCCAATCCAGAACTAGAGCGTCCATGGGCACTATGCCCAAAGATGGTGGCCTGCAGCAATACAGAGGAGGCTGATGATTGTCTTTCGAGGCAAACAGATCTATTTCTGGGGTGCTTCACCACCTGAAAATTGTGTCCAACACTTGTCTGTTCAGAGCCCATTCGTGATGGTCCTGGCTGATTCTGCTGAGTAAATCTGCCAGTGTATTGTCCTTCCCTGGAAGGTGAATGGCAAATAGATGCACCTCCAGGGAATAAGCTAGGGACCAAATCTTCATGGCCTCTGTGCAGAGTCTTGAAGATCTGGTAACCCCCTGCTTGTTGATGTACCACATGGTGGCTGTGTTGTCTGTTCTGACTTGGACTGACTGACCCCTCAGTTGAGTGGCAACGACCATTAGAGCAAGGAAGACTGCTCTCAACTCAAAAAGGTTGATGTGCAATTTGGACTTCTGAGGTGACCAAATTCCGCTTACTTTTAGGTTGCCCATGTGTGCCCCCCGCCCTAGGAGGGAAGCATCTGTTGTTAAGACCACCGTGTGGTGTTGTTGCTGAAACGGGATGCCTTGTCGAAGGTTCTCACTTTCTTTCCACAATTGTAGAGCCAATATCAGAGTTCTGATAACTGGCACCAACTTTGAGATGGAATCCCCTTTTTGGGACCAGTGTGATCTGAGGTGATACTGGATATCCCTCATTTGAAACCTGGAGTCTGACACTACTGCTGTAGTTGAGGCCACGTGTCCTAGCAGTGCTAGGAACTGTCTTGCAGTTCTGGATTGACCTAAAGCAAAGGAGTTTGCTAGGGTCAATAGGTTTGACACTCTCTCCTGTGGAAGAAAAGCTTTTCCATGAACACTGTCCAGTTCTGCACCAGTGAACTCCAGTGACTGAACTGGCTCCATATGAGACTTTTGTGCATTGATTAGGAAACCCAGTGACTCCTGGGTACTTTTTGTCACCCTGATGGAGTCCTTTACCTGCTGGTATGAATTCCCTATGACTAGTCAGTTGTCCAGGTAAGGAAATACCCTGATTCCCTGCCTTCTGAGGTAAGCTGCCACCACTGACAGACTTTGTGAATATCCATGGGGCAGAGATGAGCCCAAAGGGAAGTGCTGAGAATTGGTAATGACCTGACTGAAGATCTGATTGGAATGTGAAAGTAAGCATCTTTCAGATCCAGAGATGCCAGCCAGTTTACTTCCCTTAAAGAAGGAATAACTGATACCAGAGTTACTATTTTTAACCTGAGCTTTGCCAGATGTCTGTTTAGGCATCTGAGCTCCAAGATTGAACGCCATTCCCCGTTTTTCCTTTTGGTCAGAAAGCATCTTGAGTACAGTCCCCTTCCCCTTTGTGTAAGGGGTACTGACTCTATTGCCCTGGTTTGCAAGATCTTTTTTACTTCTAAATCCAGCAGAATGGTCTCTGATGGAGTTGAAGGCTGGAAAACCCTGCAGCCCTAGAGTTTTGGAAATTGTTTGAACTGTAGACACTGACTCACTACGTCCAGTACCCAGTTGTCTTCAGTAGTGTGTTCCCAATGTTTGAAATAGTGAGACAACCTGCCCCCTACTGGAGGAGAGGGGGCAGCTGATCTGTGCAGTCAGTGATTCTGTCCGGATTGTGGTCTAGGAGCTGGGGCTGGGCTAGCATGCCTAGCAGACCTCCTGCCCCTGCCCCTGTAATACCCTCTAACCTTTGTGTATTCTACAATCATAGGATATGGGGTATAAGATCTGGGGTAGTATCCCTACCCCTGCCTCCCTTTCCTGTGGATCTATAAGAAGTGGAGGCTCTCTCTCTTTTGAGGAGTTACTCCTATAGGTGGTTTTGTACTCCTCCACCTTTTTCATATATGCCTCAGTTTTGTCACCAAAAAGGGAATTATTTTCACATGGAAAATGCATAGCCTTTAGCTGGGTGTCTGGTGTAAGACTGGTTGTTCTGCAGAGCCAGGTGAACCTTCTTAATGAAACTGACAAAGCCAACATTCTGGACGCAGTGTCATTCGCATCCACTGCCATGTGAAATTGGTACTTTGTGGCATCCAAAGCCATCCTGGTAATATCTGCCACGTCTCCTGAAACCTTATCAGTCTGGTTCCTCCTCCTCCTCAATGTAAACTTCAAGCTCTTGGTCACTGGGAACCGGTGGTGGGATTTGAACTGGTGAACCGAGAATGGTACCTGCAGTCTGTAGGGCTTGAATGACTTGCAGGGCTTTAGCAATTTCCTCCGAAGAGGGAATTTTTTCTTTGTCTGTTGGGAGCTCCTTTGCCTTTTCAGCAGGAGGTACAGCAACATTTTTTTCTTTATATTTCTTTTTGGCAGGCACAGTCTCAGGTGTCTGCTCACTTGATATTTTGTGTAGTGTATGCTCAGACCATTTTTCAGTAATTCTGGGGTCTGAAGTGTCTTTAGAGGGTCTCTCATTTGTCTCTGAGTGGGAGGAAGAAGGGCCCTCTTTACTATGCTTTGGTGACAATGAGGTGGGAGCAGAAGCCATATGTTCCAATCTTTTGGCTCTCTTTTTAAGAGTTTTTCTTTTTTTTACAAAAAGCACTACAGACTTCACAATTAGAAAAAAATATGGCTGGGACCCAAGCACTCTATAAATAAATAATGGCAGTCAGCCTTAGCAAAGATTTGGAAGCACTGTATACAATTTTTAAAACCTGTGGGTCCGTCCTCCTGTGTTGGTCTGTCTGACATGCCAGACTGTCAGCAGACTCTTAAAAAATGCCACAGAGTTAAATTTAGAGCAACCGTGGTTGCTTCCTTATGTTCAAAAAGAACCACGATTTAAACACACTTATTTGTGATTATTTAAAAAGTGATCGGTTCCTTGCGTGAAAAGGGAACTGATCGCTACCCACAGAATAAGTAATAAATGTGTATACTTTCAAAAATGAAAACGGTTCCTAGAAGAAAACGGGAATCGATTGCGATTCAGACTAAACAGTTTTAAATGACTAACTGTAATATTTATTTAAACAAAGTAGCTAGCGGTGAGAACTGCAAATTTCACAGTGTAGACTAAATAAATCGGTTCCTGGGAGCTGCAATTGAACCGCTAATAGTGAGTTAAATTACCCAGTATAGCTAAATTTAAGTAACTAAAAGAGGCAGAGTATGAAGAAAATATCTAAAATATACCACTTTTTCAACAAAATAAACAGTCTTTCAGCGAGGTTGCTGTGCAGTCTTAGGGGAAGGTCCTGCTGGCTACATGGAAAAATTGAATCTAGCAGTTAGCAGAAAGAGGCAGCAGTTTTTTGATGTAACATTCCAAATTCTACTAATTTGCATACATTCTAAACTGAAAGTTCCGGGGGCAGTCAGCAGCTCTACACTGACTGCAATATTGTCTAATACTACTAGGAGATTCCTTTTTCATGAAAATGGGGTTTCAGATATCGCCACTACTCTATTTATTCCATTTCTAAAGGGTCCTGCACAACCAAAGATTCAATTTCATGATCACAAAAAGGGAAATTTCTAAAACTACTGTAATGAAGACAAGTTAACTGTTGTAACTCTTATTCATTTGGTAATCTTTGCCTCTGTGCTATGGTTCTAATTGATAATGGCGAAAGCCTAAAGGCGATCGCTATTGCCGCGCAGTCAGAGTGCCGAAAATGTTTTCGGCACTCTGACACCCCAGCGCACAGGACAACGTCCCTGGGGACATAACTTTTAATGCTTTCTGTGCCCTCCTCCACGTGGGGGGCTTCATCCCCCTCACCGCCCTACTAAAGGATTCTCAACTCCAGGGGGGTGCATGTTGGAGGGGTGAAAGCATGTAAAATTAAAGGTTCGGGCCGGGCGCAATAAAATCTCGCCAGCGCCTGGACCCGAACCTGGTACCTCACCCACCCCAACCACAGGCCAACCTCCGATGCCACGACACAGCTCGGTAACTCACGGCGGCACCACCCCCTACAGCTCCTCCTCCTCAGCCCCGCTCCCGTGCTGCTGCACTCCCCCTGCCGCAGCGTGCATATAACATCCTGTCACCCATTGCCCACCCCCATCCAGTTGCCGTACTCTCCCATCGCTGTAAGGGATTTTAGCCGAGAATGAGACACCGTTATGGACAGCGTCCTTCCCCATGCGCCCTCCTCACGGGCTACCAGTGCTATCTATACCCAACAATTACACAGAAAATACAAGCAAGCAAACATTCAGCATTGACAAAGGCTTGTTTTTCTAGCAGCCTGACAGTAATCAGTGGTCCTTACAGCTATGTTGAGGTGTTAATTGACCTGACAGCTAACAGTCACTGCATGGTCACCTATTTAAAGCCTGATAAAATCTGTTACTCATGCTCACTGCTCATACTGCTTTGAAACATGGAAAAACATCTTGCTACGACAGAAAATCAAGCTGTTTGATAAGGCAGCCTGGCCTGGCGTTTCCTGTAAAGACCTTGCCACAGAGTGTGGACTATACATCTTAAGCATGGGCAGTGTTTTAGAACAGTGGGAGAATATTTTGCACTGGAACTGCATTGTTCTGCTTACTCTGCTTGCTCTGTTTCCTTCTGTGACATTTTCATTGCTGGCAGAACTGCCTTGTTTTTTTCATGCCACACCAGATCACATACTGACCTTTAAATCTGAAACACCAGGTGGTCACAAGAAGGTCAAAGAATGTGTGTCCATTGTGGTGCATGTGAATAGCCTCAGCACAGAAACACTGCTTGTATTCCTTGTCAGGAAGTCATGCAAGCCCCATTGTTTTAAGGGGATTATGGTGGATACCTTACCAGTCCAGTGTCACCTGGATGACCGCTAAGATTTACCACCTGTAGTTCAGGGAGATCTTTGAAGCCTGTGATTTGTGCTGGGTTCGAGTACTGCCTTTTTGGATTGTGGGTTAAGGGAGACCAGCATGAGGATGAGGCGGTGGTGGCGCAGGAGCACAACAATAGAGGATAACTGTCCTGCTTACAAGAGTATCGGTCTCCTAAATGGCAATTTAGTGTTCCTCTCCCAACTGTACTGCCCTGCTCCAGCCTATGTATTAGGGAGTCATAGACAATCATTAACAGCATTACAGAAAGCACATTGTCAGCTGAATATAGAGGAAATTAGCATCAGCCTGCAGGGCTTCCATGACATGGCCTGAACAATGGATGTTATTCATCTGGTGCACGCAGTAGTGTTATCTCAATGCCATAATCCTGTCTGGACTGGAGACACATCTTCACTCTTAAACTCTGGACCAAGAACTGAGGAAATCTGTTTAGTACGATTAATGTATTTCATGCATTTTGAACCTTTACTCATAACCTGGTAATTTTTAGTATTTTTCCCAGATTTTCAAATGGCTTTTTTGGGATTGCATCTCATGACCGAGGTAGGTGACATTTTTCACATGCAGCCCAAAAGGTGATTTTATAGTCACTCAGTAAAATCACTTTTCCGGTGGAATTTGAAAGTTTGCATGTACCAGGTTCATGAGGTGGGGTCATAAGAATGCTATGTTGAAAGGTTTGGGTTAAAATATAAAAAAAAAAAAAAAAAAACTTATGTACATTAAAATTTTTCAACACTCGCTCACAATTTTGTTAATTTTCAATTTGTTTGATCCTAGATTTTCAACATAGCCATTTTTTCACACCATTTCATGAATGTGACAGGTACCATTTTTCAAATCTTGCCTGAAAGGTGATTTTTGCAGTTGCTTTGCGAAATGACCTTTTGGGCGGGCAGGACTTGAAACATTTCACCTACCAGGTTCATGAAGTGGGGTTATAGCCCACATTGAAAATTTGGGGTCACAATCTTAAAAAACACCAAAGTTATGATGGTAAATTGAAGTTTTTCAATCTTCCCTCATAACTTTAGTAAATTTCAATATTTTCACCCCATGTTCTCAACATAGCTGTTTCTTCCCACCACCTAATGAATGGGACAGGAATAATTTTTATGTTTGCTTGCGCACATGAACAAGAAACATTATGCGACAGCTTAGGAGAGAAGCAGGTTGTGGAGGCGTGGCACTGTGGCAGCCAAGGGAGGCACTGCATTTGGGGGCTTGACACTGGTGGACCAATGGAGACACAGTGTGCCGATGACACTGGTCTCCAAAAGTGCCACCAAGTACAAACATTTTTGCCGCAGCAATCAGGGGCCGCCTCGTCATTGCAGCATTGGTCATTCCGCTTCAATGAGGGAGCGATCCGTCATTACAGGGTGGAGCGTTACCCTAATGTAATACTGTTTGTGAACATGGTGGGTGGCTTGCCGCGCGCATTACAAACAGTATTATCAACCCAGAGCGCGGTGCCCAATCCCGCCAGCAGCATGAGTGCCCAAACACTCTTTGTTTGCCGATGGGGGCCCCAATCCCTGTCGGCTTCAGTCCCTGCCCGAGTTTCATTTGCCAACAAGGGAGCCCACTCTCCGTCGGCATAATCTCCCCCATCCACAATTAATTTGCTCACAAGGGAGCCCACTCCCCGTCAGCATAATGTCCCCCCCCCACAAAAGTAGGTTTGTGCTGAGGGGGGTGCCTAATCCCCCTTGGCTGTTGCGCCCCCCCGTATATGCCGATGGGGTGCTCATTCCCCCGTCGGCTACAGTCGCCCTCCCCAACAAAACACTAGGTTGGCACACTGGGAGCCCACCCCAGCATGCCAAATGTCCATGTTAAATGTCCGTGTAAAACAAAAAACATTCCGCGATGTTTGTTTTTTTTCCCCTATAAAGCACAAAACGGTCTCTCGTCGAGTCCAGCGGACCCTCCCCAACCCGCGCCCACCCTCTGCGCACCCTGCCTCCCCACCCCCACCCCATACCTCCGGGCCCAGCATGGCGATCTTCAGTGGACCGGGAACATGTCTGCACTCTTCAAAACCGACCCATGAACTGGAAATGCTGGTAAGCTGTATATTGGCATAAATAGGGTTTTTCAACTTTAGTGCATATCTTAGGCATTTTGGGGAATTTGGGCACCAAATTTTCAACATGGGTTATTGGGACCTCTCCTCATAAATTCAGCCACTGTCATGGCGTTATTCGGTCCTGAAAGGTGATTTTGCGGTCACTGTGGGAATCACCTTTCAGGATGATTAACAAAATGACAGTGCCAATGTTCATGAGGTGGGCTCTCAAAAAGTCTGTATTTGCAAATGTGGTGGAAAAATCGAAGCAGACTGTTTCTGGCTTGTCACGTTATGATTGCTATGCATGCTCGTAACCAGAATTGCAATATTTTCACTCCAGATTTTCAACATTCCCATTTTCTGCACCTCCTTATGAACAGTATAGCTGTCATTTTTCACATCCTGGCCGAAATGTGTTTTCGCACTTCTAGCACAGAATAGCGCGGCCGCTGTGGAAAATCCGTGTTCGGGACACATTATGAAAATCTCAGTGACACTGGTCATTAGCAGAGGTCTTAAAATGCCTATGTTGAAAATTTGGTGATGAAAGTCCATAAAATGACTGTGTTATGAGCGTGCATTGCGCAGTTTCCACGCACACTCGTAACTTCGCACATTTGCAATATTTTTACTCCAGATTTTCAACATTGCCATTTTTCTGGCCCTCCTTATGAACAGTACATCTGTCATTTTTCACATCCTGGCCGAAATGTGTTTTTGCATTGACGGCACAGAATAGCGCTGTCACTGTGGGAAATCAGTGTTCGGGACACATTACAAAAATCACAGTGACACTGTTCATTAGCAGAGATCCTAAAATGCCTATGTTGAAAATTTGGTGGCAAAAGTCCTTAAAATGACTGTGTTACGTGCATGCGTTGCACAGTTTCCATGAATGCTCAGAAGTGCGAGCATTTTTGATATTCCCATTACAGATTTTCAACATTGCCATCTCTTCACACTCCCTGTGGATGGTACGGCTGTCATTCTTCACATCCTGCCCGATCTGTGTTTTCGGACATGTGGCGCAGAATGGCACTGTCGCGGTTGGAACTCAATGTTCGGGACACATTGACAAAATCACACTGGCACTCTTTATGATAAGAGGTCCCAAATGCTTTCGTGAGGTGGGGTCACAAAAAGGCCATGTTGAAAATTTGTAGTGCAAATGCCAACAAACGCCTGAGGCATTAGGCTTTCTAACCATAACGTTCTACCCTGTACAGACTGGCAGGCATTGGGGTGTGCCTTTGGATTGCCGACTGTACTGCACATGCCCTCCCAGCCCAACCCCCCAGCCACTGACAGGCATCGAGGTGTACCTTGGACTCTTTGGCCCCAGACTTCAACCCTTTCTCCTATGCTGCACCCATTTCATCGTAAGTCATTATGGAATGGGGTGACTGTAAAGCCAAACACCCTAAGGCACACCTCAACACGTGTTGCTGTCTGCAGAGTAGGGTGAGGTGACATGGCATAACCGTCATGGGCGATGACCCAAAAACTTACCCCAATGCCTGTCCGTCTCTACAGGATGGAGGTGGGGTTCGCGTGAAGTTCAATACTTCACTGCCATTCCTATTCTGCATCTGTCTAACTCCTGCATTTCCAATGCTAATATCAGCAAGCAAACATTCGGTATTGACAAATGCTTGTTAAATCTGTGGCTAAAACGTGTTTTTTTACACTTGTGGTGTAAAATGATGTTTCAGGCAGTATTTTATAAATGACATCAGTCATATTCAGAAGGGAGTTCATTAAAGCACTATATTGAAAACTTTGGGTCACAATGTAGGATCTCCTTTTTTGCTATTCTTGTCAGCTTTTGGTATTTCTCGCCATCCTCTATCTTAGCAGTTCTTTTGCTTTTCTTATTGGCTGCCCTCTTTTCTTTTATTGTTTTTGTGACCTCCTCACTGTACCAGCTAGGCCATTTTGGCCCCTTCTTCTTCTTCTTCCCTCTCATTTTTATACAGATGTCTGTAGAGTTTTGAATGGCTCTCTTGATGGTTTTCCATAGTGTCTCCACTCCCATTCCCTCAATTATGCTCCCTAGCTGCTCCCTGAGCAGTTCCCTTATTGTGTTAAAGTGTTCTGTCCTGAAGTCCAGCGCCCTAGTCCATGTTGTGATATCTTCTTTTCCTCTATCAGTCTTGAACCACACTGAGCTGTGGTTGCTTCCACCCAAGGGTTCTCTGATGTTAATGTCCTGGATGTGCTCCCCATTAGTAAGCACTAGGTCCAGGATTACTTCCCCCTGGTTGGACCCGTTACCAATTGTGCCACAAAGCCATCCTGTACTGTGTCAAGGATCACCTGACTTCTGGCACAGGATGTGGCAGGGGTATCTCAGTCTGTTTCGGACAGGTTAAACTCCCCAGTTACTACTATTTATTTATTTATGACTTTGATAACCGGATGAGTGCACTGATCCCAGGGACCGTTTTCAGGCACGACACGGGCCATAACACATGGTGCAGGGTGACAGTGGAGTACAAGGTAACAGTATTACACATGAAACAGATTTGATACAAGCAACAATAGTAAGCACAATATACAGATTTGATGCATAGGTCCATTTGAGAATAGTGAATACAAGGTTTCAATATCGGACATGAGGAGATTTGGTACAAAACAAATAAATCGTAGGCACAGTGTACAATGTGAGACTGCATCGTCCAGTGAGCAAGTAATACACAGAATACTCAGTAAAAAAATATATATATACAATATGTACAGGCAAGGAAGTCAAATATTACTGTGAAAAATACGATATAACAGTTGAAGGCAGGGGAGTTGACTAGTGTGGGTAAGCCCTGGGCTGGGGAGTTGACTAGTATGGGTTGGTGTCAGACCCCAGGGAGCAGCGGCAGGATGAGTTTGCCAGGAACCAGACTTTGAGACAGGACTTAAAACTGGAGTGTGTGTCAATGGAACGGAGTTCAGCCGGTAGTTTGTTCCACTGCAAAGGGGCAGCTGCAGACCAAGCTCTGCTACCCATGTTGGTGGATACCCTAGGAACAGCTAGAGGGGGAGTACCATTAGAGCGGAGGTTGCGGAGGAGCATTCTGGTTTTCAGAAGGACAGTTAGGGGGGATTCTGGAGCGGTGTGGATGACATTGTCTACCATGCAGCTGAGGGCTAGGTCAATGCGACCTTGTAGAGGTAGCCATCCAAGGGTATTGTAGAGGGTACAGTGGTGGGTGGAGAACAGGGCCAATAAAGCAAAGCGACAGGCGCTGTTGTAGGCAGTGGAGAGTTTAGCCATGGCAGTAGCTGAGGTCCTGGCATAAATAGGGGAGCAGTAGTCAAGAACAGGGAGAAGATTACTCTGGACAATGGCTAGTCTGGCTTCAGGGGTAAGGTATTGCCTGAATCTATAGGCAGCACCTAACTTTTGATGGAATCTTCTGACAAGGGAATTTGCATGCTCATTGAAAGTAAAGGAGGGGTCGAGCAGTACTCCTAAGTATTTGTAGGTGTTGACATCCTCCAGGGCTGGGTCATCTGGGGTGAGAATGCGTAAGGGGGCATAGTTTTTAGTTTTGGCCAGAAAGGGCTTAGATCCAAACAGCATGGATTTAGTTTTTTTGGCATTTACTAAGAGGAGGTTTTTTAAGAACCAGCTTTGGGCCGCAGCATTGTTGTGCGAGAGAACTGAGGAGATTGCGGCCATGGATTTGTCACTGTGGAAGAGGGCAAGGTCATCAGCATACAGGAGAGAGTGACAGTTAAGGCGGTCGAAGGGAAGCACATTAACAAATAAGGAGAAAAAGAGCGGACCCAGGATTGAGCCTTGAGGGACCCCCACAGAGACAGGCAGGGTGGGGGAGCAGGTTTGGCCAATACACACGAATTGTGAGCGATCGGTAAGGTAGTTAGTGAACCAGCTTGTGACATTCTGAGAACAACCAAGGAGGCTAAGCTTGGAGGTAAGGAGAGCATGGTTAACCATGTCAAAAGCCTTTGAGAGGTCGACAAAGACAGCCCCGGTGGCTTTACCATTATCCATGTTAGAGAGGATGTGGTCAGTCAGAAGGGCGAGGGCAGTGGCAGTGGAATGATTCTTGTGAAAGCCATGCTGTTGGTTGCATAGGAGGGTGTATTTGCCTATGTACTCAGTGAGCTGACTGTGGACTGCTCTCTCAATTAGTTTACTGAGATGAGGGAGGATGGATATCGGACGGTAATTGTCGGAGGATTTGGGGTCACCAGATTTAAGAATGGGGATAACCTTAGCTATCTTCCATGAGTCAGGCATGGAGGAGGAGGAGGAAAGGGCAAAGTTAAAGGCGAAAGGTAAGTGGCCTGGCAATCGCTGGAGAGATCAGCTTAAGGAAGACTGGAGATAGCCCATCAGATCCGGAGGAGCCGTGGTTAGGTAGACTTTTGGGTAGCTTCACTGTGTCGAGTATGGAGAGGGCTTTAAAATAGAATGGGGGTATTTGCGGGTGAGTGGCAGAGCTGGAGGAGGATGGCAGAGTATCAGGTATTAGGGCTGAGCTTTGAGGTTGGGCAGTTGACAGCTTATTTAGGTACATGGATAAGTTGGTGAATTTACAGTTGAAAACACTGGCCACATCATGAGGTTCGGTCAGCAGCCCGTCCTGGGAGTTGAGATGTGCAGCGTAGCTGGGGCGGGGGTTTAGGAGGGAGCTGATTGAGTCCCAGAATTTTCTGGGGTCTCCAAGGTTGGCCTTTTGCAGATTGTGGAAGTGGGTCTGTTTCAAAAATTTGGCTTGTTGTTTACATTTGTTTCTCATGCGCCTGTAAGCATCCCAGAGGGCAGGAGAGGGGGTCTCTTTGAAAGTGGACCAGGCACAGTCTCTGGCCTTCATAATGGTTAAGAGGTCTTTAGAGACCCACGCAAGCCCCTGCCTCTGACCTGACCGGTGGTAACAGGAAAAAAGCGGTCCTGGAGTGTTTGTAGAGTCCGGGTAAATGTGGAAACTGCCATGGCTGCATTGGAAAGGGAAAAAAGCATGGACCAGTCCAAGGACTGGGCCTCCTCGAGGAGATTTGTGGAGACTGGGCAGCTGAAATTTCTGAGAGATAGGTATTTGGGTGGGGGGCGCTTTAGTTTGGAAGACCAGAGGAGATAGGTCGGTGAGTGATCACTTAGAGATTCAGCCATGGTGCCAGCTTGTAATGCTTGGTCCTCCCTGTTTATGAGGATCTCAGTCTAGTAGAGTCTGGGTGGCTGAGCGTGGATTAAGTCTGGTGGAGAGAGTGATCACCTGCACCAGGTTTTGCTGCTTTAACAGGGATACATAGTCAGGCTGGTGGCAGCTCAGCCAGTTTAGATTAAAGTTGCCAAGAAGGATAGATTCCCTATGGGGAGTTAGAGAGCTCAGGCCTTGGAGGAGGCTGGTGAGTCCAGTGGTTCCGGTCATGCGGGGGTTGCAGCAGCAGCCAATATAGAGTTTCTTGCAGGATCCCAGGGTCAATTCGGAGAGTAGCCATTCACTAGGTGAGGAAGGGTCAGAATGTAGGACAATGCTAGCTGAAAGGGGTTCCCTTAAGAGCAGGGCCACACCGCCACCTTTTTTCCTGCCTGGCCTGTCGAGGCATAGGTAGGAGTAGCCAGGTATTTTGAAGGTGTTTTCGGTGCGGTGTGGTTTTAGCCATGTTTCAGTGAGTCCCAGAATATGGGACTTGTGTAGCTCAATCCAAGCCTCAAGGTCAGTGAATTTAGATGGAAGGCTGCAGACATTGATATATGCGATTTTAAGACCAGGGGCGTTTGTCCAGATACTGGAGGAGGGGGTGATATGGGAGTTTGTTGGGCCAGGGTTACACTCAGTGTCCCCAGCAAGGGAGAGTAGTGATAGTAGGAGAATGTATGGGCAGGAGGGAATAGTAGGAGATAAGGAGATGTTAGCCAGGTAGTGGCCAAGGAGGCGGCGTTCTCCTTTAGTGAGTAGGATGAGAGAGATGTACCCCAGGGTGGACTTACCCTAGTAGTGAGTGAAGAGGTTTGAGACAGGGGAGAAGGGGAGAATGAGAGGAAGGAGAGGCGCTGTTGATCGCAGGCCAGCACCGTGGTGCAGAAGTCGGTCAATACCAGTGCAGTAGTTAGGGAGATGGCCCATAATATAGGCGGTTGCCAGCTTCATCTTTCCTCAGGAGAGTGGGGGACAAGGGGAAGTAGTAGGAGAGAATTAGCATGGTCAGCCATATGAAGGGGGAGTGGTGAGGCAAGGGGCTGTTAGAAATGTAGTTCTGTGGGGCAGGACCGCAACTCTAGGAGGTGTTCTGCAGCCTTAAATTTGTGTAGGGCAAGATGGTCAGTTGGAGGAGGTGTACAGAAGGGGGGGGTGGTTTAGGTGTATTTAAGAATTTGTGGAGGAGGGGGTGGGCAGGAGGGCAAATAACACAAAGAGACACACAAAGGAGAGAATGGGAAAGTTAAGGGGTCTGGCTAGGCTAAAACACGGAAACTAGCAAAGCAAAGCAAACAAACAGTATTTTACTCTTTTTTTTTTCTACCAGAATGAGCAAATACAGGCTAGTAACAGTCATTAAACAAACAAAAAATCAGCAGTAGGAATCCTGGTGTTCAGTTTAGCTGTAATTGGTGTTATGTACACACACTAGAAGAGAGGGCCAGGCAGCACAGACTACAAAATTTGTGCATGGGCATGCAATTAGGCAAGAACTGCGTGTCTCTGTAGCGGAGCAAGGGAAAGTCATTTCAAACTTGTCGGCACAGTTCTGGAAAAGCAGCCATGCTGGATTCCAGAGCTAGCCACTCAGGGAGTTCACTAAGATGGTGAACAGCCAATGGGGGCACTGCAGTCAGATGGCACCAGGAATTCAGAAAAAAAAATCCAGGATCTTCTACTACCTCCTGGAAAAAAAATCCAGGATCTTCTACTACCTCCCCTCTCTGTGCTATGTCTGTCAACTGTGCAGTCAACACCCTGTCCATCTATTCGCTCTGATTAGGCGGCCTCTATACCACTCCTAACCTAACTTTTCTACCCCTGTTGCTCTGGAGTTATAGCCACAATGCTTCACTAGTCCCCCTTTTCCATCTCCTCTTCCCTTACGCACACTATCCCCTTCCTGATGTATGCCGCAACCCCCCTTCCTGTCTCCTTGTCCCCTCTGTAATGCTTATACCCTGGGATCAGGAAGTCCCAGTCATGATGTGCTGTGGCCCAGGTTTTGGTAATGGTCGCTATGTCCACTTTACCTTCAGTTAAGAGGGCGTAAAAAGTCCACCATCTTGTTTCTTGTTCCCTATGCTATGTGCATTCACTGACACCACTGTCCACCTTGTCCCCTCATTATCCTCCTGTATTTGTCTCTTTTTGTTGTCCTTGTTTGTCTCCCCCCCCCCACCTCCACACCCATTTTTAGATTTTTACCCATTCCTCCACCCCTCCTGCCATTTCAGCCATCATGGGGGGAGGCTTTCTGTACCCCCTTTCCTGTCTCTCCCCCACACTTAGCAGTTTAAACACAGTTCTTCTGCCATGTATTCCCCAGCTTTTCCTTTGTATTTTCTTCCCTTCCCAGTTAAGGTGTAGCCTGTCCTGGCTGTATAGTCCCTTGTTTGACCATGCTTCTCCCCCTTTTCCTATAAATCTGTACCCCTTCTCACTGCACCAGTCCACCAGCCATTTGTAGAATTCCATGATTCTCCTTTTTTCTTGCTGTACTTGCCTGGGGACTGGGACTATTTCTGAAAAAGCCAACATGTTTACTGACTCTCCACATGACCTAGTTATTTCCCTGAATCTTTCCTGAACCACCTTTACTTCTTCACTGGCTAAGTCATTGGTGCCAATATGCAACATCAGGTCTGGTTTTCCCCTTCTTCTCTTAACAGCTCCTTGACATTGAGTGTTGTTCTCCTCACCTCCATCCATGGTCTGCAAGCTACTATTGTTCTATTGTGTGGGTCCTCCCTTCTTCACCACTTTATGCCCTTAATGATTGAGTCACTGAAGACTATTATTTTTGTGTTCCTGGCATGTTCATTCCATACTGCCATGTCTGCCGTTATGTTCCTACCTCCTTCTTTTATGTCTTCCCTTTCCTGTGCCTTGGTTTTCATGCATTTTTCAGTCCCCCCATCCCTGTATCTTTACGTCCTTGAGGTGTCCCCTGCTCCATATTCCTTCCTTCTACTCTTTTGCTGGTAGGTAGACCCTTGTAATTCAATCCTTTCTCCTGGTTTCTCCCCTCCTTTGTCTTCCTTATGCTTCCTTTTTTATTCCCCTCTTCATTTTCTGCCTCCTGATTGCCCCAGGTGCCATTTGTTCCCCCTCCCCTTCCTCCCCCCTTCTCCACCCTATCCTCCATTATTATTCCTGCCCTTTGCCTCCCTTCTTCCAGCACCTCCTACCTATTTAAATGTGTGTACCTGGGATAGCGAGCTATTCTGTGATTCCCTTTTTCTTCCTGAGTTAACTTTTCTCTGTCCCCTCCTTCCTGCCATTTGCCATTCCTTCCCTCTGCATCCATTACCATCAGGGATGTTGTTTTACTGACTCCTTTGATGTCCTTGTGTATCTTCCTGTCTCCCCTCCCGGTACCTAAATATGTTGTTTCGTTGTATCCCAACTCCTTCCCTTTTATTCCTACAAAACTCCTGTCTATGTGTGCCTTTTATGCCCTCTAGTATCCCCCTGAGCCATCTTATCTTATTCTTTAAAATGTATCCACTGCACACAGGGCATCCTCCTAACTTCCATAGCATTTCCATGAACACTGCAACCCCACATGTGTTACATCCTACTGTACTTCCCCTGCCGCCCTGCCTAGTTAACTATTCCCCTTCTTTCCCCCATACCATTTTCTCTTTCTGCTCATGTACTCCCACATCATTTTTTCTTCTATTACAATTTTAGTTTTCCTCCCTGCTTAGCTTTTTTCTTTTTTTTTGCTACTCTAATACCTTATTTCTGGTCAATCAATCCTATATCCTGCAGTTCTCTGACCTGCAGTTGTTTTAGGCCATCAGACTCCCTTTCAAGTTACCACCTCGTAATGCATTTCTCAGTTTTATCCCTGCTTATGCCCTGTCACATGTATCACAGTTCCCCTCACTTTTATCCCTACTTAAACTTTATCACATGTATCCCAGTCTCATCATGCACAATACCCTTCTTCTTGTTTTTCTAGCTATCATATAAATCACAGCATTGCCAGTTTTATCCCTACGTCAGCTTTATCACATGTATCATGGTCTCAGCATGCATTGTACCCTTCTTCTTGTTTTTCTAACTTCACTTAGACTACCACTTTGCTTCACCCATAAGTCACTTTATAATCAAATCTAAAAGCTCAGCTAGCACTGTACCCTCTTATTACCACATTTTAGCTTCCTTTTTAAATCATGTAGGTTTTATCACAGTACTTTTATCTGCTGCAGTGAACAGTCCCCTTTACTGTAGTGAACAGCCCCCTGTAAGTTATAAACAATTTAAGTCACTCAGCCGGTTCTTTTGCCCCTCTGGATATCACTTGCCTGTATAGTGTTCTTCTTTTTTCTTGTTTGTAGTGATCAGCCCCTTTTAGATCAATTCCTTCTTTAGACTTTGCCTCCGTGCTCCTTCCCTTCAGTAGTTGCCCAATCCCTGCTCAGCTCCCTGAGCATTTAAGAAGCTGGGGTAGAGGGGAGGTGGGGAGCTTTTTTCAGCCTGAAGTCTCTGCTGCTGCCCTCTCATCTACACTGCCGCTAGGTGATGGGGAAGACAGAGTCCCTAGACTGGATGAAGTCAACCTCTTCCCTGCTGCTCTCCTGCTCCTTTGTAATAAAAGCACCAGTCGTGCTTTTAAAGGGCTGCCTTGGCATTCGTTTTCCCCATGGCTGCCCTGATTGGTCCCTTCACTTCCTTGGGCAAGCAGCGGATTGGTGCAGCCGCAACCCTTCCTCTACAGCCGTTTGGATGCCGCCTGCAATCTGGAGACCCTCTCCTGGTCTCCTCTGCCACTTCTGCCCTCGAGTCTGTGCTGCTTCTAAGTGGTGGGGAGGAGGGAGTCCCTAGATGGGACAAAGCCAACTTCTTCCCTGCTGCTCTCCTGATCTGACTTAAAACAGTAGGAGAAGATTTTGGAGGAGTGTGGAAGTGATTGTAACAGCCAGAGGAAAAGAAAATGTGATGGGGGAAAATTTGCAAGTGGAAAAAGTACTCCTACTGTGGTTCTCTGCTGCTTGTGACAGAGGAGTCTCGCTGTCAAGGAACACGTTGATGGAGAAGGCCCAAAGTCTGTCAATTTCTATGGGTGTTCCCTTGGAGCCAATGGTGGCATGGCTGTCATGGTAAAAGGAGAGAAACATTATAGAGTTTAAGCTGATACTGTACATGGTGGAGAGCAGAAATGCTACCACCATATCAGAGCAGTGGCTCTGCACTTTTCTGCCTTCACTGCGTGTACAGTTTTCCCTGTGACATTTAAGTGTAGCCAAAACTGCCTTGCTTTTTCACACCACACCAGATTGCATACTGTCCTTTAAATCCGAGACACCAGCTGGTCCCAAGAATGCCAGGTAATGTGTGTCCCTCTTGGTGTGTGCAGATAGCCTTGGCACAGAGAAACTGCTCTTACTCCTTGTCGGAAAGTCATGCAAAGCTCGTTATTTTAAGAAGATTATGGTGGAATGCCTTACCAGTCTAGTATCACTCTCAACCAGTAATGCCTGGATGACCACTGAGATTTACTACTTGTTGTAGTTCAGGGAGATCTTTCAGCTTCCTGTCATTCATACTGGGTTCAAGTACTGCCTTATTGGATTATGGGTTCAGGGAGATCGACATGAGGATGAGGCGGTGGTAGCGGTGCGGAATTACAATAATAGCAGATAACTTTCCTGCCCACAGAAGCATGGGTCTCCTAAAAGTTCATTTAGTGTTCCTCCCCCTAACTGTACTGCTATAATTCAGCCTATGTATCAGGGAGTCATAAACAATCATTAACAGCACCACAGAAAGTGCATTGTCAGCTGAATATAGAGGAAATTGACAGCAGCCTTTGACTGTACAATGGATGCTACCCATGTGGTGCATGCAATGGTGTCATCTCAATGCCATAATCCTCTCTGGACTGGAGATACATCTTCACTCTTAAGCTCTGGACTGGGAACTGGGGAAATCTGGTAAATGTGGTTAATGCATTTCATGCATTTTGAATTTTACTTATAACTTGGTAATGTTTTAGTATTTTTCCCAGATTTTCAAATGACGTTTTTGGGTCCCCACATCATGAATAATGCATGTGACATTTTCACATGTAGCCCAAAAGGTGATTTCATAGTCACTTAGTGAAATCACCTTTTGGGTGGGATTTGAAAGTTTACATGTACTGGTTCATAAGGCGGGGTCATAAGAAGGCTATGTTGAAAATGTGAGTTTAAAATATGTATAACAAAAAAAGGTATGAATGCATGTTGACATTTTTCAATGCTTGCTCACAACTTTGGTAATTTTCAATTTTTTGACCCTAAATTTTCAACATAGCCACTTTGTCACACCACCTTATGAACATGACAGACACTGTTTTTCAAATCTGCATGAAAGGTGATTTTTGCAGTCACTTTGAGAAATCACCTTTTGAGCAGGCAGGATTTGAAACATTTCACCTACCAGGTTCATGAAGTGGGATGATAAACAGATTATGTTGACAATTTGGGGTCACAGTCTTAAAAAACACCAAAGTTATGAAGGTAAGTTGAAGTTTTTCAATGTTCCCTCATAACTTTAGTAATTTACAATATTTTGACCCCACATTTTCAGCATAGCCATTTCTGCACACCACCTCATGAATGAGACAGGCATCATTTTAAAATCTTGGCTAAAATGTGTTTTTTCACATTTGTGGCTCAAAATGATGTTTCAGGCAGTATTTTATAAATGACATCTGTCATATTCAGCGGGGGGGGGTCATAAAAACACTTTGTTGAAAATTTGGGGTCAGAATGTAAAAAACAAACATAGTTGTGAAGAAATGTTGTGTGAAGGGTCAGCCGTTGGCCCATTGGGTAGCAGGCTGTATTCCCATGCCAGCGACCCGAGTTCAGGGGCAAGTTCGGTGAGTCATCTGGGCAGTACGAGGATGGGGGCAAGCACTGCAGTATGTCACTGCTCTGTGCCTGGGAAGGTATTGCACAGTGTTGTGTCACACAGGTGACACCTTGTGACAGACTGGAGAGCCTTTCCTCACAAGAGGTTGACGTGTGTGTCATGGTGTGATATGGCCATGTACTGCATCAGGGGAAGTGGAATGGCATGAAAAATGGTGTTTCATATATTTCCACTACTCTGTTTATTCCATTTCTAAAGGGACCTGCATGACTGATGATACAATTTCACGATCACAAAAAGGGAAATTTATTAAAAACTACAGTAATGAAGACAGTGTCACTATTGTTATTAATTTGTTGATTTTGGCCTCTGAGCTGTCTATACTCAACACTGCCACAGCAAATACAAGCAAGCATTCGGCACTGAAGAAATGCTTTTTTTTTTTTCAGTCTGATGGTAATCAGTGGTCCATGCAGCTATGTTGAGGTGTTAATTGACCTGACAGCTAACAGTCACTTGCAAGATCACCTGTTCAAAGTCTGATAAAAGCTGTTACTCATACTCACTGATCATACTGCATTGAAACATGGAAAGACCAAGGCGCACAGTGCTCATGGTAAAAAACAAAATCAAGCTGCAAGCTGCTTGATAAGACAGTCCTGCCTGGTGTTTCCTGTAGGGACCTTGCCATGGAGTTTGGCATAGACATCTTGAGCATGGGCCATATCTTAAAACAGTACCAGAAGATTTTGGAGGAGTGTGGAAGTCATTGTAACAGCCAAAGGAAACTGTGATGGAAGAAAATCTGTGGGTGGAAAAAGCACTCCTACAGTGATTTTCTGCTGCTTGTGACAGAGGGGTCTCACTGCCAGGGAACCTGCTGATGGAGAAGGCCCAAAGTCTGTCAGTTTCTATGAGTGTTCCTTGGGAACCAATGATGGGTTGGCTGTCATGGTGGAAGGAGAGAAACACTATAGAGTTTCAGCAAATACATGCTGTAAAACAGAAATGCTACCACCGTATCAGAGCAGTGAAGCTACTGTTCTGCCTACTCTGCACAGTTTCCACCTTGATATTTTCAGTGCAGACAAAACTGCCTTGTTTTTCATGCCACACCAGATCATACAGTAAACTTTAAATCCAAGATACCAGCTGGTCACAAGAATGCCAGGTAATGTGTGTCCCTCTTGGCGTGTGCAGATAGCCTTGGCACAGAGAAACTGCTCTTACTTCTTGTCAGAAAGTCATGCAAGGCCCGTTGTTTTAAGAGGATTACAGTGGATGCCTTACCAGTCCAGTATCATTCAAACAGTGATGCCTGGATGACCGCTGAGATTTGCCACCTGTAGTTCAGGGAGCTCTTCGAGCTTCCTGTGATTCATACTGGGTTCATGTACTGCCTTTTAGGATTGTGGGTTCAGGGAGATCAATATGAGGATGAGGCGGTGGTGGTGCAGGATTACAATAATAGTGGATAACTGTCCAGCTCACAAAAGTATGGGTCTCCTAAGTGTCCATTTATTGTTCCTCCCTCTAACTGTACTGCCCTAACACAGCCTATGTGTCAGGGAGTTATAAACAGTCATTATCAGCACTACAGAAAGTGTATTGTCAGCTGAATACTGAGGGAAATTGGCAACAGCCTACGGGGCTTCAGTGGATGCTAGTCATCTGGTGCATGCAGCAGTGTCATCTCAGCCACATGATGAAAAAACACATCATGTTGGGTATGGTTGCCACGTATTAGTTTGTTGTTATATTCTATATTTTTTTTCTGAGTTATTTGAAAAAAAATGTCCCCCCTCCCTGAACTGGAAACTTTCTTGTTTTCTTTTTCTTAACAAAAAAAAAATAAAGGCAGCCATGTCCTGCACTTGGCTACTTAAAACCCACCCACCTGATGTACAAAATAGCAGGTTATAATTTATTTACAATTGTAACTCTTATTACTTAGAAAAATGCATCCTGTGCTGAGTGACTGGTCTCACTGTCTAAGTACTTCCATGTAAATAAACATCTAAGTTATTTGAAAGGAAACACTGTGTTAGTGAGGCTAATCGCTAGGCATGGGACTTTTTTGCAAAGTGATGAGACTTCCAAACTCTTTGTTAGAGAGGCTAATTGCTCTGCATGGGACTTTTTTCAAAGTGATGAAAGTTCCAGTCTTAAAGGGCAACTCTGCACTTCAGCATGTGCTTTCATAAATAAGATATTTCAGCCTTTAAAATTTACTAGAGAAGACATTTTTTTAATTTTTTTCATTTTCAGTGTTCCTTTCCAAGATTTATAGCCCATCTTGGTAGTACATCTAAAAAGTCTGTATAGAAAATGCTTGAAAACATTTGCCTCTCCCATTTTAACCTCACAGTGCCTTTGTTTATAGAAACATAGACTTTGATGGCAGATAAGGACCACTTGTCCCAACCAGTCTGCCCATTTCCCTACCTACTGGATAAGCTGCAGATTCTAGTTAACCAACAGCCTACTTCCTGCAACCCCCCACTATAATTGCCTTATGTCTGTCCCATGCATGTTTGAATTCCCCCACTGTTTTAGACCCAACGACCTCCCCAGGAAGGCGGTTCCATGTATCCACCACTCTTTCCATGAAAAAAAATTTCCTCACGTTACCACTGAACCGTCCCCCCTCTATCTTTAAATTGTGCCCCCTTGTTCTTACACATCTCTTTTTCTGAAAGATGCTACCTTCCTGGACTTTGTTGATTCCCTTGAGGTACTTGAAAATTTCTATCATGTCCCCCTGTCCCTCCTTTCATCAAGGGTATACATATTAAGCTGTCTCTCAGTCTCTCTTCATATGGTTTCTGCTGCAGACCCTGCACCATTTTCGTTGCCCTCCTCTGGATTGCTTCCATCCTGTCTATGTCCTTGTGTAGATGAGGTCTCCAAAACTGCACACAGTACTCCAGATGGGTCTCACCAACTGTCTGTATAGAGGATAACCACTTCCTTTTTCTACTTGTGATGCCCCTTCCTATGCATCCCAGTATCCCCCTGGCTCTCCTTACTGACTTCTCACATTGCTTACCCACCTTTAGGTCATCTAATATGACTACCCCCAGGTCCCTTTCCATTTTTGTTGTTGTTAGTACCTCCCCTGCTATTGTGTACTCTTCTCCTGGGTTTTTGTTTCCCAGGTACATTACTTTGCACTTCTTTGCATTGAATCTAAGTTGCCAAATGTCTGATCATTCCTCCAACCTTGCCAAGTCCCTTCTCATCTTTTCTACCCCCTCTTGTGTATCAACTCTATTACAGATCTTTGTATCATCTGCAAAGAGGCATACCTTTCCCTTCTTTTTTATGATATCATAGTGCTCACCATGAGCACAGACTGTGATGTCACAAACAGTAATTGTTTGGTTAGCACAAGAGAGTCAGAAACATTTTGAAAGACTCAGTGGGATAATTGCTGCATTATCTACAATATTTAGTAGATCAGCAGCAGGGGTAAAGTAAAAAGAAATAACTAGAGAACAATAACGTTGTAACATAATTGGTGTAGCTTTAGCGTTTTTAAACTTTTTATTGTAATGGAGAGTTGCTCTTTAAACAGATTAGATCTTTCTATTTTTCACAACAGGTGGTGGGTGAGTTACCAAGCAGTTTTTTTAATTAAGAAAAAATGCCACATTTTAGTTCAATGGCAGTGTCAAAACATGTTTCTATAAACAGAAAACTGGTAGTATAGTAGTGATGTCACTTCTGTACTACATAACATTTTTGTGATCCTCAGCTGTCTAACAACAGGAAAATTGAGCTTATGGAAATCCATACACAGTAAGGGCTAACCATATACTTTAGTTTAATTATAATATAGTTGCAGAAAATGCAAACCCTTTGCATCTGTCTGTCATTGCATGCACAGATCAGGATTTTCAAACTGCGCCCAAAATGGGCGCAAGTGCCAGTGCTGTGCATACAAGTTGCACCGGAGCGTAATATTTGCTATCTTCAAACAAGATGCATGATTGCACATCCCATCTGAATATAGCAAATGATGCGGGCGGCATAAAGAGGGCTGCCGAAGATGCACCAGCGCATCCCCCTGTGTGGTCTGAATACCTGGAATTGTGATGCGCCAGGCGCAAATCCCAGATATTCAGACCGTGACATGCAAATGGGGCCATTAGCCATGCAAGGTGCAAATAGGGCCATTTGCATGTCATTATTGCCCCAATTGCATGTCAGGGGCAGGGATGCGCCAGGCAGAATGTGCCAGGCACCCTGCATCCTCCGTGTCCCACAAAAGCAGTCCACCACACCCTGGTAGTTTAGTGTTCCCCCCCCTTCCTTCCATCCCTGATCATATAATAAAATAAATCCCCCTGCCCTGGTAGTCCAACTTGTGAATGAAAGCTTACAGTACTCACTGCAAGCCTATTGGTCGATGATGTCGACCAATGGTATTGCAGTGCTTACTGTAAGCTGTCAGTCAGTGACAGTGCAGTCGGTGGAAGCAGCCGCGAGCCTGCGGGTGGGTTTTGCTGCCCACCGGCTGTAATGGCCATGCTGGAATGGGGGAGTGGGGGTGGGGTGTAGGTGCCTCAGCAGGTGTGGGGGTCCACTGGAATACCAGAGAAATATAGGATTGCATTTTTGGCATGATTGTGGCTGGGGGGGGGGGTACCACTAGACTACCAGGGAGTCTTGATTCTTTATGATCATTCAGACAGGGTTCGGGGATGGGAAGGGGGTACCACTAGACTATCAGGGATTTTCATTTGTTCATTATCAATCGGACGGGGTTCAGGGAAGGGAGGGGGTGCCATTGGACTACCAGGGCAGGGGAATTTATTTTATTATATGATCAGGGATGGGCGGGGGGACACTAGACTACCAGGGAAAGCATGCCCTTTTGTTTGACATGTGTTCAGGGATGGGGGGGTAGCCACCCAGGGGCTGGGCTGCTGTGTTGTGCTGTGCAATACAGCAGACCGCCTGTTGGTGGCTATGACTTAGGCATAGTTTTTCCATGCCTATCTTTGTGCGACACATCTCCAAGATGTGTGGGCAGCTGCGCCGCACATCTCAGCTGAATTAGGGGAAACAATATTCTTGATTTACTTTTAACTAATGTGATGGATGATATACATGGGCTTAAACTAACTTCTCCATTGGGGACAGTGATCATCAAATCATTGAATTCTCTTATAAAGCTTGCTATAAAGAAGCAAAAGGTAAAACATTACTAAAAAATCATCATAAAGCAAATTACAGTAAAATTAAAGAATACTTATCAACCTGGGAGTGGAAGAAGGAATTACTGAACCAGGATTTGAATACTATATGGAAAATCATAAAAAATCAAATAGATTACTGCATGGATACATGGGTACCAGTTATTAGTAAATACAAAAACAACAGGAGATACCCACCATGGTGGAATAGGGATATCATGAAATTAATCAGAAAAAAAGAAGCTATACACCAAGTTTAAAAAGAATCCACCAAATACTATAAGTACATAGCTGAAACAATGTAACAAACAACTAAAAGCTACGATTAGAAAATCTAAAAGAAATATGGCAGTAAACTTAAACAAAGTAAAGGATAACAAGAAACAGTTTTACAATGATATAGGAACTTTAAGAGGTTATCAAAAGGGAATGGGCTAATAGTTACACAGAACGGAACAATTCTGGAAGAAGAGGGCATAGCTTCAGAATTAAACACATATTTTTTGAGTGTGTATGAACCCAAAGAAACAATAGACAAACCATTAACAAACTCAATAAACAAATATATTCCTGTTACAGAAAAGGAAATCATTGCAGTCATCAGAGGGCTAAAATCCAGTAGCTCAGCAGGCCCGGATGGCATAACTCCAAGATTTTTACAAGAGTTGGTAAATGAACTAGTGGAACCGTTAACTTATAACACCAGTACATAAGTCAGGCTCAAGATCAGAAACAAAAAAACTACAGGCCTATAAGTTTGACTTCAGTTATAGGAAAAATATTGGAAAGAGTCATTCAATATAGAATACTAAATCACTTGGCAAAGAAACAGATATTTCACAGCATGGGTTCACCAAGGGAAGATCATGCCTCACCAATCTAATAGCCTTTTTCAAGCCAGTGAGTGCAGCCTTAGAAAAAGGGATACCAGTTGATGTAATATAACTAGACTTCGTAAAAGCATTCGACAAAGTATCTCATAAAAAAACGATTGAACAGCTTTATCAAATCAAGTTAGAACCAAATAGAGTAGAATGGATTTTAACATGGCTGAAAGATAGGAGGCAAAAAGTGATAATAAAGGGATTCCAATCTGAGTGGGGAGAAGTGACAAGAGGGGTGCCCCAGGGATCCGTCTTGGAGCCCACATTATTTAATATATTAGTTAATACACTACAGACAATGCATGGTTAAGCAAGTACACAGATGACTGTCAATTAGAGGGTCTGGTACAAAATCAGTCTGGTCAAAAACTCCAGGATAATTTAGATAAGCCATTAGCATGGACCAAAAATAATAAAATTATGTTTAATATATCTAAGTGTAAAGTGATGCACTTCAGTGTTAAGAATCTGAACTTTGTATACAATCTGGACAACCATGTATTGGAAACCATTACAGAAGAAAGGAACCTGGGAAAAATAATAATAACAAATAAACTATCAGCAGATGTGCATACCAAGAAAATTGTTCAAAAATGTCAAAAAATGTTGGGCTGTATTTTGACCAGCATAAAAAGTAGAGATTAAAAAGTAATTCTCCCACTTTATACTAGTTTGCTGAGACCGCATTTAGAACATTGCTCCCAGTTTTCAGCAGCAAATACTGTTAAAAGCCAAAAGTTAAAGGAGGGTGTACAATGGAAAATAAAAAAATTAAGGAGATTACAAAATTTCACATATAAAGACAGATTGGATAAACTCGGACTGTACTCCATTGAGTACAGACAATTATGAGGTGATCTTTGTTTAATCTTTAGAGCAACCAAAGATCAATGTCAGTTGGAAAGTATTGGAATTAATAAATGTCAGGAACCAAATAAGAATACTAGGTCGCACAACTATAGGTTAAAGGGAGAAACTAATGTAACCACGAAGTGTTGTGACTTTTTCTCACAAAGGGTCATTAAAAGCTGGAATTAATTGCCTAAACAGGTGGTGGAAAGTGAAAAATGGAAACTTTCAAATACAGATGAGATCAACGCATGGGAAACAAAAAATATTTGTACCACCTGAAGAAAAGTAGGTGGCAAGTTCATTAAGGACAAATTGTCTATAGAACTCATATCGAACTATGAACCTATGAATATGGAGATGTGCTGCTTATGCAGGGGGACACCCCCCCTCTCCGGATGCGCTGCATACATTATCCTTGTGCTGTGGCACATCTGGATTGCATGGTGCATCAACTCCTTTTGAATATGGCCCAGGGGTGCATTTTGGGGATGCGCCAGTGCAACTCAGTTGTGCAGGGTGCATCTCCTTTGAATATCCTTGCTACAATATTAAGCAACTGAAAAAAATGAACCATTTAAAAACAATCAAACAAATCTCTTTTGTCTTTCTTTTCTCATAAGGTTGGTGATCAAATTGTTGAAGTAAATGGAGTGGATTTTACTAATCTTGACCATAAAGAGGTAAGCAGTCATTCATTTTAAGCCATTCCAATTCATTTTAGAAACAATATCCTAATTATAATGATATGATATGCATTTGTTTTGGATTATCTGGAACATTTTAATTTTGCCATTATTTTCATGCAAGAGATTTCTAATATAAATTTTGTATACAAATAGATAATACAGTATGTAGGAAATCATCCGTAACAATGCTGTAATTCCATCAAATGATTCTGGTGATGTCATAAACTGTGAGAGCAAAGCTCGAGGGGTTATATCACCAGAATCCCGAGACAAAATGACTGGCCTAGTTACTGCTGGTTTCCTATCCATTATTTTTCGCAATATATGGAACACTCCAAATATTTCATCTCACAAAACCATTGATCTGATGTCAGAGCAATAGTATTATGCCTTTCTGATGTCAGGGCGATGTTTGTAGATGTTTGTAATGTCACTGATTTCATATGGGAATAAATGACACCCATATATGACATGGTAATTTGAGTTTAACAAAAGATAACATTCTCTACTTTGTAATATCCTGGTCACGATGTTCTGGGTTTGTTATTCATCTCTGTGAACATCTGTTGTATTTATTATTTGATTTATAGTTTCAACTTTGTTTTTATATATATTTAAGTTTGTCTGTAAGGTGCCTGAGTCTCCAAGAGAGGGTGCTGGAAAAATAAAATTTCATTGCCCTTGCCGTGCCTTATTGGGCAATGTAATTCACTGCTGCAAGTTTGCTATCAGGATCTTAAAAAAAACAACCATTTTACTTGTCTTTTCCTAGGCGGTTAAAGTGTTAAAGAGCAGTAGAAGTTTGACCATTACCATTCTGACAGGAGCAGTAAGTATTATACTTTCCAAATAACCACTTAAAGCTTTATACAGTACAACAGCAGGGGAAACAAAATCTGGTCAGATCCACCACGGCTGCATAATGAAGTTAGTGAAGTTGTGTGGAATTGTTAAGGAGGTATGGAGAAACAACACAATGATTTGTAAGCAGTAAGATTTGTTTTAGTTTCTGTTCTAAGGAAGGCATACACATTATTAGAAAAATATATGGAGGTGTACATTTTAATGGAAGGAATAAGAAGTAATATAGGTTTACAAAAGAACCCCAGCGCAAATGCTACTGAGGTATGTGTTATCCCGGATGATATTGGCTGGAGAGCCAAATTAAAAAAAAAAAACACAATTGCACATAACTCAATAATGTAAAGCCTCATGGGAAACATGTGCAAATCCCTATGATGGTACAGAAAGTGGCAGTACAAGAAAAAGTAATGGCTGGCATATGTTCAGCCTTTGGATTATTTACACAGTTTTGTTTTTCAGAGAAACAGGGTTTTTGCCCATGAGGTGATGTAAGTTATATTTAAGCAATGTGTTGATGTCTGGAAGGCAAGTGTAATGGACTGTTAGCAGAGAAAATGTGATAGTAAGTTTCAGAGGGGGTCACTTTTGATAAGGGTAAGGTAGTTATGCTTGTGATAATGGGAATATTAGTAAAGTATGAGATCTATGCAGGAGTGGAGTACAAATATGCGCGGTTTCATAAGTATGTGCTCAGAGTGCAGGCAACTGTGATATGCAGGTTTGTTTTAGAAACAGGTAAAAATAGCGATACATGCAATTGATAGAAAGATAGATAATTACATAGACATATACTGTATGTATATATATATATATATAGAGAGAGAGACACACACACACACACACACACACACAGACAGACAGACAGGCAGAATAGTGTGACAGGGTGACCCCTGTCATGGGTGGGTGCCCCAGTAAGGAGATGTAGGTCTTCCCTTACCCCTACCCCCATTCAGTGCTAACTGTAGGAATAAAGTGCATTAGTGATTTTAAAGAAATAAAATGCATGAGAAAATGCATTTAGTGCATAGAATGGAGAATAGAGTACTGCAGTGCAGCCACATATATAAGAAAAGTAATGGTTTAAAATAATTATCCCAACAGTAAATGCTGCCTGCTATATAAAGTGCAAATTGCTAGAAAGGAAGTAAACATGAATAAAGTGCCTCAAATTCCTGAAATACTATTGAAGGTGCTAAATGTATAAATGTGCAAGGTGCTTGTGTAAAATAAAAACAGATTGTTTAGCACATGCTTTATAAGGGGCTTGTATTGCCTTCACAATTACAGTACCAAAGAGCTGCTAGATTTGAAGTGCAGAATGCTTTAAACAAGCTTTTTGCTGTAGGTTGAATAATGTGCTCATGGGCTTTAGGAATATAAATGTGTTTGTATATGCACACCTGTAGGACTTTAAGTGCATGCAGTGCTAAATTTATGCTTGAAACAGAAAGTGCTTTAAGAAATTACAAGGTGCCTAAATATACAGGTTAATAAAATGGATGGAAAGGTGAAGTGCAAAGATAGCTAAATTTTATATATTTACAATGGGTTAACACCAAGAGAAAGACAAGCAAGAGTGCCTTTGGTGCCTTAGCTCTAAAATGGGTCCAATCTGTAATTTAGCCCCAGGCTGTGTTTGTTCCAGAGAAGGCCTGTTTGTTAACCCCACACTCCATTTAAAAAAAAAAAAACGAAAGGCGCATTAAAAAACCTGAAATTAGTTAAATAATAAAAAGGGGTTACAGTTCTGAGGTTTCCTGAGGGAGAGTTAATGTTTTGCAGTTACCATATAAACTCTGGAAGAAAACTAAGCAGTTCAGTATCTTACCTGACTGCAGGACTGCATCTGAGAATTTCTATAGGGGAGCAGCGCCCTCTGCAGTCCCCTCTTTATACAGCCTTACCTGTCACTCAAAGGTAACTAAGGAGGGATCCTATGTTAGTTGCCAGGCAATTAAGCATTGATGAAGCTTTACTAGCCTAGCACTATACTTGAAGCTTGGTTATTTGATTATATCAATGTGTAGTATTGTATTACAGTATAATGTATAGTGGGTCACCTTGTGTTTATAGACTAACCTAGCTAGTTTTCTTTTGTATTTTTAGTTAAGGGTCTAGTCAGGTGACCCCACCCATAATGTATTTAAACCTTCCATTAGCGCTTGATGTTAGATAGGGAGTCAGTAGGAGACTGACTGAGGTAGGAGAAAGACTTCCCAGTGGTGTGGGCTCACACTGGTCATTCTGACTGAAGCTTGGAATCTGCTAAAGCAAAGCAGTGGCCTTTTTTGAATGTAACAAACCTTTATTTTGACATTTTTCATTTGATTTCTGTACATATAAGCTTTCGTTTTATGACAAAATAAAATGACAAATGCCTCTGGGCATTTTTTATGCACTGTGATTTGAGTCTGCCTGGTATTTGTTATCCTGAATACCCACACCCGGTGACAAATAGGAATGGCAGTGAAGTACTGAAGTGACGCCAACCCCACCCCCACCATTCAGAGATAGACAGGCATTGGGGTGTGTCTTTGGGTCGTTGCCCATAACGCTCATGCCATTTCACCTCACCCTACCCTGCAGACACAGACAAGTGTTGAGGTGTGCCTTGGGGTGTTCAAGCTTTACACTCACCCCATTCCATGAGGAAATATGTTGAAATGGGTACAGTACTGCATAAGAAAATAGAGTGAACTTTGGGGCTAAAGAGTCAAAGGTACACAACACCTGTCACTGGCTGCAGGGTGGGGATGGGGGTGGAATGGTGTGAGCATTATTGTTGACAATCCCAAGTCACACCCCTGATGCCTGTCAGTCCCTACAGGGCAGGGTGTTATGGTCAGAAACCCTAATGCCCTGGGTGTAGTTATGTGACTTCTTAACCTAGCAACAGCATTTAATGCATTACATTATAAGGACAAGTAAATGTTTTTAATACATTTACAGACAGGTGCATAAACTTAATTTTCTTCATAGAATAATTTAAATTTAGTAACGGTGGTAGTACAAAACAATTACCCAGACAACTTGAAAACTATAAATACTTTATATTGTACATTGACACCCCATAAGGACCTCCTTGACATTGAGATGCAAATGTCACACATTTATCAGTTTTCTAACAGGAATATTTTACTATTCTAAATACATTTCTTGCTTCAGTAACTGCTCAGCCCATCTATTGCATGACCTACTTATTGACATTTCACACCTGCTATGCAATGTATTGCTGCTTACTACATCAACATCATGAACCATAAAACAGATGACTTGCCATAACTAGGGAGGCAGTATAGCACAGTGGTTTAAGGCTCTGAGCTGCAAATCTGGAGATCTGGGTTTGAATCCCACAGCCCCCACTTGCATTCTGGGTGACCTTGAGCAAGTCACTTAACTTCCATGTGCTCCCAGGTTGCCCCTGTAAACAAGCTTTCAGATTAGTGTGCCACTCCTGGTTAAACAATTGAAAGAAAACAAAACACAAGGGCCCGGATATTCAGACTGCACCAGGCTGTGGCGCAAGCCTAGGCGCAGCGCAACTTGGCTGCGCAGGGGCGTTGACCGGGCGATATTCAACAGAGCATCATCATCACTGATGACCTAAAATCATCCAAGCAGACCTCTAAAGCAGTAGGTAAGGCTAGGGGGGTGTTAGGGTGTATTAGTAGGGGTATCACAAGTCATAAGAGGGAGGTAATAATCCCTCTGTACAAGACACTGGTTAGGCCCCATCTGAGTACTCGTGCAGTATTGGAGGCCACACCTTCACAAGGACATTAACCAAATTGAGGCAGTCAGAGAAGGGCAACAAAATGGTGCAGGGACTGCATCAGAAGACATATGAGGACAGATTAACGAAGCTCAATATGTATACCCTTGAGCAAAGGAGGGAGAGAGGTGATATGATCGAGGCATTCAAACACCTTAAGGGCATAAACAAGGTGAAAGAGTCTAACATGTTTAAATATAAGAAAAATAGCAGGACAAGAGGATACAGCATGAGATTAGGGAGGCCGATTAAGGGGAATGTGAGGAAATTCTTTTTCACAGAAAGGTGGTGGATGCATGGAATGGCTTACCACAAAAGTGGTGGCTATGAATACAGTGCAGGGCTTCAAACAGGCATGGGATAGGCATAAGGGAGCAATACAAATGATTATGAATAGATAGGTCACTGACAGAGCAAAGGCCGAAGGCACATTTATAAGGTAGAAAAAGAAATGGGCAGACTGGATGGGCCTTGCGGTCCTTATCTGCCGTCAACTTCTATGTTTCTATGTTTCTATGAGCTGCGCCATGGCACAGCATCATTGAATATCGCACTCTGGCCACCTGCAGTGCGCATGGTGCAGTGGCACTGTGCCAGCGCAAGTGGCTAGAGTGGAGCAGGGGGATGCTCTAGCATAAGTTCCCTTGCGCTATGCGCAACAACCATGATATTCAAAAGTGCACATGCAAATGGGGCCATAATGTATTGCAAGGTGCAAATGGGGCCATTTGCATGTCATTATGGCCCCATTTGCATGCAGGTGTGCCGATCCCCAGTGACTTGCGCCTGGTGCCCTGCCAGGCAGCAGCCGTCAGGGACTGACACCCCCTACACAGCGTGGCAATGCACCCCTCTGCCTGATCGTGGGCATACGGAGAGTTAAAAATGTCCCATATCCCTGGTGGTCCAGCGGACCGCTACACGCCCGATCATGGGCTTAAGTATATAATAATTCACATCCTATATCCCTGGTGGTCCAGTGGACTGCTGTCAGCCCGATCGTGGGCTTGAGTATATAATAAATCACATCCAATATCCCTGGTGGTCCAGTGGACCGCTTGCAGCCCTATCGCGGGCTTAAGTATAAAAAAAATAGCACATCCCATATCCCTGGTGGTCCAGTGGACTGCTGTCAGCCCGATGGTGGGCTTAGGTATAAAAAAATAAAGTCCAATATCCGTGATGGTCCAGTGAACTGCTCGCAGCCCGATCGCGGGCATTTGTATTATAAAATGAAGTCCAATATCCCTGGTGGTCCAGTGGACCACTTGCAGCCCGATCGCGGGCATTTGTATTATAAAAATAAGTCCAATATCCCTGGTGGTCCAGCGGTACCCTCCCAACCTGCCCACTGAGCCCCACTGACCGCTCCCCAGTCAGCGGTAGGCAGCACCCCACCTGCCTGCCATCCTGCGGCTCACCAACTGACTGTAGGGCGGATTGTATGCTTGTTGGTCTGGCGTGAGCCAATGGGCGTGCGCTTATACCGTACTACATTCCAGATATGTGACTAGATCCATTCGCATATCTGGACTGTGTGGCTGATGGAACTACTGCGCCCGTAACTCATGCATCAGACAATATTCAACCTGTAATTGTCAGTCAGCGGCGGTGGGGCAGCAGGCGGGTGGGGTGCTGCTGTCCGCCACTGATGGGGAGGCGGGTGGTGGGGCTCGGAGGGGGTACCGCTGGACCACCAGGGATAATGGACTTATTTTTATAACACAAATGCTTGCGATTAGGCTGCGAACGGTCCACTGGACCACCAGGGATATTGGACTTATTCTTATAATACAAATGCCCGCGATCGGGCTGTGAATGGTCCACTTGACCACCAGGGATATTGGACTTCTTTTTATAATACAAATGCCCGCAATCAGGCTATGAGCAGCCCACTGGACCACCAGGGATATAGGACTTTATTTTATTATTATAGATGCCCACAATCGAGCTGACAGCAGTCCACTGGACCACCAGGAATATAGGACTTTGTTTTTTTATACTTAAGCCCGCGATCAGGCTGACAGCGGTCCACTGGACCACCAGGGAGATAGGACGTTATTAATTTAAACAGATGCCTGCGATCGGGATTGGGGGGGGGACTCCGCCATGGAGGTGCAGCCAGAGCTTGGGTGGCTACCCACAGGTGGCAGCTGCCATGTTTTGCCCTGCAATATGGCAACTCACCTGTGGGTGGCCAGCCCATGTTCCTTTCTTTTTGGCTCACCTGCGTGCAGCGCAAGTAGGGGTTGCGCATGCATGGCATCCCGGGCTGAATATCGGGATGTGCAGAGTATGCATGGGCACACCCCCCCCCATACATTACTGATGCGCTCCAGAGCATCGAGATTTGTGCCAGGCACAATCCACATTTGAATATCGCGCCAAGCAAGATTGCGGGCTGCGCATGGCGCTAACACTGTTGTGCCATGTGCAACCCTTTTGAATATCTGGGCCCATGTATTATTTTTCTTGCTTTATTTTGCTACTACAAGCTTTGACTAATACATTCATCCTTAAATGTACTTTTTATAGCTTATGTGTCTGTGACCTAGGCAGAACTACACTTAAAATCTTACACATAAATAAATAAATCATCAGAATAACATTTATTTAAGTAGTATCTCCTTCCTTTTTAGGTGCCCATGACACTATGTGTATATATATATATATTTATATATTTTTATTTCAAAGCGTTAAACCTATTCAGATGTACAAAACACATGACTTTATTCTCTTCACACATTACTGCTAAACTTCAGGTCCCAGAGAGATACAAATGTAGAGCTTTCCCTAGCTATTTGGGTGGGTGCTTCAGCTGTGTGTGTGTGTTTGGAGGGGGGTTATAAAAAGCTTTTAAGAAACAGACACTCTAGTATCCAATATGGAATAGTCTTCTTTGGGTGACATGTTTTACTCCTTTGTGGTCTTATACCTTAATTATCATTCTTGTGTTGCAAGTGCTTGCTTTCCTCAAGTGCTGTAATTTCAGGATGCAGTTTCACAAGTGCTATATAAGGATGCAGTTTCAGGCACTCCTTAATTACTTTTTCTTTCCTTCTGAACCTTAATCTCTGATACCCCAGACAGCTCTGATAGTCAGTTGTTCCAAGATGATAGAGCCACCTCATGCCCCTCCCACATGAACCAAAAAAAAAGGTGGGGGTGGATCTTTAGGAGCTTCTCAGGTGGAGGTGGGGGTGGCTCTTACCCCCCCAAAAAAACTAATGTTCCCTCCCACTACTCAGGTTCCAGTTCTTGTGCCTCCCATTTAAGAAAGAAAATAATGCCCTGCAACCATTGACTAACATGAAAGCAAATTTATTTGAGGGCGGAAAGCATTGCTTGGAGGAGGATAAGGAGGAGGAGACTGTTTACACCTTCAGCCAGTTCCACAGACAGAAAACATGACATCAGCCCTTTTGT
Organism: Neoceratodus forsteri; assembly: GCA_016271365.2. Taxonomy (NCBI): domain Eukaryota; kingdom Metazoa; phylum Chordata; order Ceratodontiformes; family Ceratodontidae; genus Neoceratodus; species Neoceratodus forsteri. The sequence continues at coordinate 586,426,927 of CM028133.1, read as the reverse complement.
ACATGCAGAATGTCTGAAGGCTTCGACCACTGCAGCCGTAAAAAGGAAGGTCATAATTAGCTGGTCCACATTATGTGGCTGTGGAGTAAGATTTGTCATGCTGCATGGTTCACTGTCAATGAAATTAGCAGTTTTAGCTGAGGAAAAACTATAAATATAATAATGTATTCCAGTTGATTCCCCTAGCGTATAAATGATGATAATTATTTTAGATATTTGAAATGTCATAAAATATGTATATGCAATAGTGATTAATATGAAACTACTATAATACTAATTGAATTGTCACTGCTGTAATGGAATTTAATAAAAATAAAGAATATATATATATATATATTTATACAATGGGGGTGAGACATATTCCAGTGAAATAAACCATGTTATTTTCACTGCAGTGAAATAAATCCTGATGACATCACCGGAGTTAAAATAAATGCCATTTATTACACCCCCGGAAACCTTTTTGCAACAAAGAGGCCCCCATTGTATAAATAGGATACATGATGTGCACTCATGTGATATGGAAAATATGTTCAGTCCTGTACAGTGACCTCTGAAACCTCACTCGTGGTATTCAGAGGTCACTCTAGAAGAGTGAAAATATTTTTCATATCACACTAGATTATCATCATGTATCATATATATATATATATATATATATATATATATATATATATATATATATATATATATAAAATTAACAGTTTATTTAAACTTATCAACCATCTAGTTCAGACATTCTCCTACATAAACTAACCATTTTCTGTACACAAATACCTACTTCTGGGTGTGTGGTAAAACAGATCTTACTGCACTTTTCAGGTGAGGGAACAACAACAAAAAAGGAAAGGGACCTGGGGGTAATCATATCAGATGGCTTTAAGGTTAGCAAGCAATATGAGAAGGCAGAAGGGAGGGCTGGGGGTATACTGGGATGCATAGGGAGAGGCATCAGGAGCAGAAAACAGGAAGTTGTTATCCCTCTGTACAGACAGTTGGTGAGACCCCATCTGGAGTACTGCGTCCAGTTCTGGAGACCCCATCTCTGCAAGGACATAGACAGGATAGAGGCAGTCCAGAGGAGGGCAACTAAAATGGTGCAGGGTCTGCAAGAGAAGCCGTATGAGGACAGACTAAAGGAGCTTAATATGTATACCCTTGAGGAAAGAAGGAAAGGGGGACATGATAGAAACATTTAAGTACCCCAGTGGAATCAACAAAGTCCAAGAGGGTAGCATCTTTCAGAAAAAGAGCGATTGCAAGAACAAAGGGACACGATTTAAAGATAGAGGGGTGGTTCAGGAGCAATGTGAGGAAGTATTATTTCACAGAGAGGTAGTGGATGCATGGAGCAGCCTTCCTGAGGAGGTTGTGGGTTCTAAAACTGTGGGAGAATTCAAGAATGCATGGGACAGACATAAGGCAATTCTTGTGGGGGGTAGGAAGAAATAGGCTGTTGGTTAACTAGGATCTGCGGCCTATCCTGTAGGTAGGGAAATGGGCAGACTAGATGGGCCAAGCGGTCCTTATCTGCCATCAAAGTCTATGTTTCTGTGTTTCTATGTTTCTAGGGAAGGCACTCAGTTGCACCTCATGCCTCACAATACACCTGGGACATGTGAAAATTTCTAACTGCACACACTGTTGTTGATTCTTGCTTACATAACTCCAGAGCATTACATATACTGTTTGCATGGCTTTAGTGGCAACTTCCAAAGGAGTTACTTTATATGTAACACATAATAATTATTATTGCTACTATCTCCAGTTCTTGTTACCTGTTGTATATACAGTTAGGAGTCTAGAGCACAGTGGGCAGCATTTTCAAAAAGGTCCATCCAAGACCCGCCCAATGCAGTTGTCAAAAGGGAAATCCATACAAACTGTTAAAACTATCTGTGGGATGAACATAAGAACATAAGAAAGTGCCACCAGAAGAGGACCATATGATCCATCTAGTCTGTCTGTATGGGCTATCCCCCCCCAGTCTTTTTTCCTTCCTGTGTTTTTGCAGTGCTTATCCCATAACCCATGCTAGCTTGAACTCTCTCACTGTCTTTGCTGCCACAACTTCTGGGGACAGACTGTTCCAAGGGTTCTACACCTTCGGTGAAGAAGAACTTCCTGATGTTGGTTTTTAATCTACCTCCCTGTAGGCGCATGCTGTGCCCCCTTGTTCATGTAGACAAGCTTTCTCTGGAAAACTCCTTTTTAGGTTTGCTTGCACGCATGTGCAAGAAACATAGTGCCATCATCGGAGTTTACAGAGGTGTGTCAGCCCTCTTCCAATTCAGTCAGTGTGTTTGCAGGCGCAGCCACAGTTCTCCAATGCCTGCTGGAGCTGTCTATGACAGCTCCAAAATGCAGTGGCATACAGTTGAAAGGGGGAGCTACGCTTCAGTGAGCAGCAATCAGATATCGCCTGCTCATGCATGCTCCCCCTAGACACACCTACACACACACACACACACACACACAAACACACATATACTGCTGTTGCTGCTCCCCCCAGCGCACACTGTATAGCCGATCAGGTGCCCAATCCCCCATCGGCTGTGCTGTGCACCCCGAAACACAGTTTCATATGCCACGCTGGGTGCCCACCCCAGCGTGGCTACGTCGTATAGCCAACGGGGGTGCCCAATCTCCCGTCGTCTCCACTGTGTCTCCCCTTCCCCACCAGTACAGGGTGCCACGCTGGTAGCCCACCCCAGCGTGGCAACAGATGCCATGGCCAACAGGGGTGCCCAATACTCCATTGGCTGCACGCCCCCCTGCTCCAGCCATCCTTCTGCCATGCTGGGAGCCCACCCCAGCGTGGCAAACGTCCCGCGTTGTCTTTTAAAACTAAAAAAAACTTGTAAAGAAAAAATGGTCCCTAGTCTCCTGCCCCCACAACCCGCCCCACCCACTCGCGCACCTGCCTCCCCACCCCCTTCACCCCATACTCTCCGGAGTCCAGCGCGGCGATCTTGGTGGATCGGGGACACGTCTGCACTCTTCAAAGCCAACCGCGAACTGAGGAAATGCCGGTAAGCTGTATAATGGGATAGATAGGGTTTTTTCAACTTTGTTGCATATCTCAGGCATTTTTTGGAATTTTTGCACCAAATTTTCAACATGGATTTTTTGGGACCCCTCCTCATGAATTCTTGCACTGTCATGGCGTTACTCGGGCCCGAAGAGTGATTTCGCAGCCACTGCATGAAATCATCTTTCCAGAATGATTAACGTAATGACACTGCCAGTGTTCATAAGGTGGGCTCTCAAAAAGCCTATTTCAAAAATTTGGTGGAAAAATTCCTTAAAATGACTGTTTTACGAGTGTGCGTTGCTCAGTTCCTACGCATGCTCGTAAGTTGGCGAATTTTCAATATTTTCACTCCAGATTTTAAACATTGCCATTTTACCACACCTTCTTATGAGAAGTACAGCTGTCATTTTTCACATCTCACCCAAAATGTGTTTCCGCCCACATAGTGCACAATGGCGCAGTCGGTGTGCGAAATCAATGTACGGGACACATTAAGAAAATCACAGTGACACGGTTCATGAGCAGAGTTCTTAAAATGTCTATGTTGAAAATTTGGTGAAAAAATTCCTAAAAATGACTGTTTTACGAGCATGCGTTGCTCAGTTCCTATGCACGCTCATAAGTTTGCGAAATTTCAATATTTTCACTCCAGAGTTCAACATTGCCATTTTACCACACCTCCTTATGAGCAGTACAGTTGTCATTTTTTCACATCTCACCCATAACGTGCTTCTGCCCATGTAGCGCACAATGGCGCAGTCAGTGTGCGAAATCAATGTATGGGACACATTAAGAAAGTCACAGTGACACTGGTCATGAGCAGAGGTGTTAAAATGGCTATGTTGAAAATTTGGTGAAAAAGTTCCCAAAAATGACTGTTTTAGGAGTGTACTTTGTGCAGTTCCTACGCACACTGGCAAGTTTGCGAATTTGTAATATTTGCACACCAGATTTTCAACAGTGCCATTTTACCGCACTTCCTTATGAGCTACCATTTTTCACATCTCGCCCAATATGTGTTTCCACACATGTAGCGCACAATGGTACAGTCGGTGTGCGAAAACAATGTTTGGGACAGATTAAGAAAATCACAGTGACACTGGTCATGAGCAGAGGTCTTAAAATGGCTATGTTGAAAATTTGGTGACAAAACTCCATAAAATGACTGTATTACGGTAGGCATTGCGCAGTTTCCGCACCCTCGTAAGTTCATGATTTGTAATATTTTCAGTCAAATTTTCACCAGAGCATTTTCCACACCTCCTTATGAACAGTACAGCTGTCATTTTTCACAACATGGCCCAAATGTGTTTTCACACTTTCAGCACAGAAATGCGTGGTCGCTGTGGGAAATCATTGTTCTGGACAGATAAAGAAAATCACACTGACACTGTTCATGATCGGAGGTCCCAAAATGCCTGTGTTAACAATCTGCTGTAAAAAAATCCCCAAACTAGTTACATTACGGGTGTGCGTTGCACAGTTTCTATGCACACTCGTGACTTCACTGGTTTTTTAAGATTTTCACAGCAGATTTTCAACATTACCATTTTTTACACCTCCCCATGAACAGTACCGCTGTCATTTTTCACATCCTGTTCGGAATGTGTTTTTGCACCTGTGGTGCCAAATGCCATAGTCTCTGTGCAAAAGCAGTTTTCGGCTAACACACTGATATTGCCACAGTTCATGAGGTGGGGGTCACAAAAAAAACATGTTGAAAATTTGGAGTGAAAATACCAATGAATGCCTGAGGCGTTAGGGTTTCCGACCATAACGCCCCACCCTGTAGAGAATGACAGGCATCAGGGGTGTGACTTGGGATTCTTGCCTGTCATGCTCATACCATTCCACCCATACCCGCACCCTGCAGCCAGTGAGAGGCATCAAGGTGTGCCTCGGACTCTTGGACCCAAACTTCACCCCATTCTCTATGCAGCACCCATCTCACCATATTTCTGATGGAATGGGGTGCGTATAAGCCAAAGACCCCAAGGCACACCGTGACACTTGTCAGTGTCTACAGGGTAGGGTGTGGTGAAATGGCGTGGTCGTTATGCCTGATGACCCAAAGGCACACCCCAATGCCTGTCACTCTCTGCAGGGTGGTGGTGGGGTTGGCTTCAGTTCAATACTTCGCTGCCATTCCTATTATGCAGCTCTGTAACTTCTACACTACCAATGCCAATGCCAGCAAGCAAACATTCGCCATTGACAAATGCTTGTTTAGTTAATTCCTTTGAGGTATTTGAATGTCTCAATCATATACCCCTGTCCCTTCTCCTTTCCGGTGAGTACATCTTGAGATGGTTGAGTCTTGACTCATACGGTTCCTGATGAAGTCCATGAATCATCTTCGTAGCTCTCCTCTGAACAGTCTCCAGATGATCTCTGTCTTTCTTGAGGTGTGGTCTCCAGAACTGGATGCATTACTCTAGGTGTGGCTTTACCATGGACCTGTACAATGGGATTATCACGTCGCTTTTTCTACTCGTGATACCCCTACCTAGGCATCCAAGGATGTCGTTAGCTTTCTGCGCCACCTTTTGCATTGCCTGGTTGTCTTTAAATCATCAGATATGAGTACTCCTAGATACCTCTCAACCTTAGTTTCTGTCAGTTGTTCCCCTCCTATGGTATATTTCCTGCCTAGGTTCTTTCTCCCCAGATGTATAACTTTACACTTCTTTGTGTTGAATTTTGACTGCCACTGTTTTGACCAGTCTTCCAGCTTTTTTAGATCAGAATCTGTTCCTGTGGCCCTCTCTTGGATGGATTAACTTTTGCCTCCAATAATAGACACAGTTGTGGCAAAAATGATGCAGCTAGTGTTTGTGTCAGCTTTTATACTGCAGCTTTTGAATATAGCAACAGGGCTGCCTAGACACAGTCGTGTGGTTGCAGATGCAGGCATAGCATGCATTTGTGACCACGTGCAGCTGTTTTGAAAATCTGGCCCAATTAATTTTTAAATATGAATAAAATAGGGATTTACTATATTCTTTTGGAAAGAAGATAATATACGCATTTTATTTGCAGAACAATGGCCCCCATGTTAAGAGTCAGTCAGGTTTGCTGCCCTCAAAAGAGCTCAACCAGTTCAGATGCAGTATTTAGACAGTTAGTGGGCTCTGACCAGAGCATGCTGTCTGAATATGGGACCAGTCTAATGTAACACATAGTGACTGTGCACTGTGCTGACAATAGCACTAGACTGAAGATGGCCCACAGGAGTCCAGTGAAGATAGTGTTTTCCAAACAGAACAGTGTCAGGGTTCCTGTGGGCCATATTCAGCCCTATCATGCTGTTGAGCCCATTTGGACACGCAGATCACTTAGGGGCCATTGTCATGCCCATTATGGCCTTATTAGCATACATGCATGGCCCCCTGAATGCCTGTCATGCCTGTCCCTATTCATGGCACACAGTCGTGGTAGTCTCATAGTTCCCCACCACCTAATCACCTATCCTTACATGATAGTTCCTGTACCCGGTGGTCCATCAGTTTTGTACCTCCAGAGCACTTATCAGTTCATGATATTACCTATCCCTGGTCGTCTTGTGGCCCCTGCCTCCCCACTCCAAAATGGCCTGTGACCTCCCCTTCTGACCCTCCTCCCCATGCACACACATACACATATGCATGCCTCGTTCGTCGAAGCCGTACTGCAGCATTTGAGACGGCAACTGACATAACTCTCTGCTCACTACCTCGACTAACTGCCATCCGACTGTCATTACGTGACTGCAACACTGCAGAATCTGCTGTTTCTACCTTCTGGACCAGAGGCTGATGTGATACTAAAAAATTAACCACACTGACCCCTAAACAGTGCACTTGATAGCATTAGTAGTTCAGAGTTGTACCCTTACCTCTGAGGCCAGAAGATTGTGGACTTAGGTATCACATTCAAAAACAAAGCTAATAGCCATACTGACACTGTAGTGCAGCATTGGCAGATGCTGCGCAGTTGAGGTACCATCCTTTTATTAGAAATCAAAACGAGGTCCCTTCTGCCCAGTATCAGCCACTGTTAAGATCATCACTCCAAAGGCAAGCTGGCACTTACTTTGGGCAAGTTTAGAGAAGCACATGTTGTGTTTGTACTCTCATACTGTGTGTTTGTAGCAGATATAGTGAAAAGGCAAAGGATTTGGGTGCAAATTAGACAGACCGTTCAAAACAATGCATAATATTATGACATTCTAGAATATTTCTAATTGTACTGCTGCCTTCTTTCCCAATTATAATTTTTCTGTGAATTCCCCAGTTGTAAATAAATTGACTAGGCCCAAAATTCTCTCCCCTAAAAATAAATAATGTTACTGTTTTTGTTTTTTGTTTTCTTGTTAACAGGAATTTGCTTAATATGTTCAAATAACAATCAGTTCAATGTGTCAGAGTAGCAGCATATCCAAGACTGGCAGTTCCCTCAGAAATGCCTGGTGCTGTGCAAAAAACACAAGTTTACATCCAGTAAATTATTTGATGGAATTGAATGGAGCCCCCTTAAAAAAAAGAAGCAGAAAAAGTTGCCAGCAGCAGATAACAGGCAAAGCCATGCTGGTGTGTACTTGTTAGCATTTCAACCTAATGAGATCTTCCCAGCTTTAGTTACTGGTGGCAATTTAGAGGGAGGGAAGGAGGGAGGGAGGCGGCCCAGAGTTAAGCTCAGTATCACCTGCCACAAAGAGAGGCAAGGTAGCAAGGCAATGATGAACTTGAGAGAGCTGTTAAACTAGCGGTGAGATAGATGATGGATGGGATAGTCAAATGCTGATAAAATCATCTTCATGGCCATCTCAGAGATGGCATAGATGGGGATACATGCTTTTTTTTCCCAAGGAGTGCACCATGTTTGTAGAAGAGCTTCTAGTGGATGGTAGGGTGATTGGAAAAGTCAAAATGGCTGTTTAGTTACACATCCAAATATGTAACACAGGAATCTACCTCCAGCTAGAAACCATCGAGGGCTGTGTTGATGAGCTAGGACTGGATTTTAGACAGCCATTGCCTGATACAAAAGGTCATGGAGACTATATTGTTGGCATTGACAGTAAGTTGGGTGGTGCAGAAGGGGCATTGAGCTATAGGTGACATTACGCTGAAACATCAGCCATTTTAGAGGGTGAGGAAACATAGGGAATGTGTACTGTGTTATCCATGCACACATAAGTGCAGGAGGGGACATATTCACTTTGTCTTTATGTCTCTCTCACTGTTTCTGTAGCCTTACACTCGCTCCCTTTGTGCAGCATGGGGAGCATTGTCAATACATGTTGGGGAGGGGGAGAGTTGGGGTGGTAACAGTAAGTGGAAGCAGCAGGACTGGCAGAGCAAAGTGTGGCAATGATTGTAAGCAGGACTGCAGAACTCAGTGTACGAGACCGCAACAGAGAGAAAGACAGATAGAGAGCATTTCGGGCAGCTGTTGGGAAAGTGACCAGTTTAGCATCCCAACCCTACTCCATTTCCCTCTGTGACCTTGTCATATCCTGTCTGAAGGCGATTCTTGCCTCCGCTGCACTTATGTAGACTGCATGTCTTCTCCCCCCTCCCCCGAGAGCGAGCAGGGAGATGCGATGCAGAGAGAGAAAGAGAGACAAACACAGTGAGAGGGAACTCTGGACATGTAGTGCCAAATTGTGGCAGTGTTCTCCCTTGGTGTGTCTTGCACCATCCTCTGTCTGTCTCTCTTTATGTGCTTACAGAGACAAAGGAAACTGAGCTCCCAACCCCGCATGGGAGCATGGCAATGTGGCACAGAGAAAAAGAGCTAGACGTACACACACTGACAGGGAGATGGGGACATGTATACAAATTCATGCCATGTTCTCTCTGCCCCGGCAGCCTGCCCTACTAATTCGGCAATTCCTCTGCCAAAAACAAAAAATTCATTAGCTACTGTTTCAGGGAACTCCCAGTGCAGTCATCTGCAGTTTTTTTTTCTAGTGAAGTGAACCAGTGCTGGGAGAACATAAGACATCTGCTGTGTTGAGAGTGATGCCTCAAAATGTAAGACAGAGGAATACACACCGAAACATATGGGAGGCATGTACAACAGGAATACCAATGGCAAACCTTTGGCATTGACAAATACTTGTTGATACTTGATGTTGTAACATTAATATGAATTTTCCTTGATACTATGTTGTAATGGACTTGTTGATTTATAAAGTATGTTAAAAATACTTCATATTTACATTGTATAAATTGAATAGAAAAGAAGTATTGAACACTTAATGTTGTATATGTTTATGGGATACATTTTATTTTACATTTGTATGTAACATAGAATGAGAATGAGACACAGAAGTTTACTTGTCAAGATACTGACAATTCATTTGCAGGGGAAAGGCAAAAAATGTAGCAATCATTGGTACAACATCCCCCAAAGTGATGTTTCCACAATTCTAGCTGATATACATTGTTAAAAGGTTGCAGGCTGATGACATCATATAATGAACCTACAGGCATCATAGTTACCATACAAACCATGTAATTCTGTCAGAGAGCAATTTGACAGACTAATTTTCATATTTGCCTTACCCCTTGGCTTGGCTCGTGATTTGGCTCTAAGAGCCAAGCCAGACCATTGGCTTGACTCTGGCTCGACTCTTCCTCAAAAAATCAAGGCTTGCCCAGCTCTACAAATAAGGAAGTGAAACCAGTTGACACCAGAACTCACAAAGCATCACACACACCTTCATCCATGCATGTCTTTGAGAAAAGAGTTCTGTCAGAAGCAGAGACGGATGCTACAATGAAATCTACTATGCCCCAAATAGACCTTTCCACTGCAAAGATACCCCCATTGAAGGATCCTTTTCAAATCATAGGCAAAGGGAAAAGGTGGAGACAAAAGTTGAAATAGGTAGAATCAGACAACCTCATTATTTTGGAAAACCAATTTTCTACCTTACAAGACTGGGGTGACCTTACGGAGGATGAGGACTCAGATATTTCGGCATCCTCATTCCAAAAGGATGCCTGTTCAAAACTTGAAGAAGGAGGCCAATTGAATATTTCCAAGAAAAAAAAAGAAATGGTAACTAGATCTGAAAGATGAAGACATACTACAAAACAAACATTGAACTCATGAGCTGAATTTAACATTTGTAATTTTAAATGGTAATATCACACAAAATCTGACATTAAAAGACTGACCACTTTTGTGATTTTAGAACAGTTTAAGCATGGAATTTTTTTTTCAGGATGCTAGATTCACTATCCATAGAAGATGTAAAGAAAGCACAAGAGGGAGGGTTGTGGGGAGACTCTTACTGGTCCATAGGGGAGGAGCATTGCAGTGACTTAGGCATTTGTTTTAAAACTTCAGACATTAAAGTAACTAAACTGGTCAGTATTTGTCCAGGACAAGTACTGCTGGTAGGCATTACACACCAATCACTAGTATGCAGGCTCCTTAACATCTATGCCCCCCAAACAAAGGTATTATGTATTGAATTGTTAAAACAAATCCAACCCTACCTACATACTGCAAAAATAATATTGTTTGGAGGAGATTTCAATATGAGGTTATTAAAGACAAAATAAAAGTTCTAACACAAATAAAACTTATTGAGATACATCCTTCTTAAAACAATTGATAAAACAAACTGGCTTACTTGATGCACATGGGAACACAGTGACACAACTGCAACATACTTATTTCAGGGGTAAACTGTCGACATGAATCAACTTGTGGTTTGTGTCAGACTATATTCCAGTTCCAAGACCGCAAGTCTTACCTATTGAATCATCTGACCACTGTATGGTCAGACACCCATAATCAATCTACTGGACCTGGAATATGGTGACTGAATGCAAGTTTGTTAGAAGACAATAAAGTCCTAATGGATCTCCAGTATATTATAAATGACAGAAAGTCTGTAATTTGTTTATATGATTCAATGACTTATTGGTGGGAGGACAGTAAAATCTGTTTCAGAGATGTTTTTTATATCTGTAGCTAAACAAAACAGCAATGATAAAAATAAAAAAATATATGGACTTGAGGAACCAGTTTCAGAAATTGATTTCCTTACAAGTTTCCAAGGAAATAGACTATTCAGAACAAATTACTATAATAAAAAAGGAAATATACATACTGTATATCAATATGATCATTTAAAAATATTAGAGTTTGAACAACAATTCGGAACACAGGGCAAAAACTATCAAATGAATACCTTTGAAGGGTGCAGATAATGCACTGACAGGCAGCCTATAAACAAATTGGTTAGTACTACAGAAGAAATAATAAAAGGAAATAAACATATCTTACAGGAAATCGAAATCTATATGAAAACCCAGTTTGAAGTACCCTTTACTTCAGATACAGGGATGACTCAATTATTGCAAGCAGCTAAATTATCCTAAATAACACATGCACAGAAACAGAAATGTATTTCTAGTATTACACCCCAGGAACTTGAATGGGCGATTAAAAGTTTTAAGGCAGGGATAGCACCAGGTTCAGATGGGCTACCTGATGAACTGTATTAAATTTTATGAAATTACTTATCTAGAGAATTTACAGAAATATACAATGAATTCCTTAGTAAAAATATGCTTCCAGGTAACATGTATGAAGGATTATTGATTTTTTTTATTTAAAAAGGCAGTAAAGCAGATCTTTCGAACTGGTGACCAATCATGCTGTTAAATACAGATTTTAAGACTTTAAAAAAAAACTTGGTAAAAGATTTACTCAAGTACTAGATGATATCATGCAAAAGTGACAGTTTTGTTCTATACCTGGATGTAAAATTACTGATGCCTTAATTCTGTTCGGGGAAATTTTTGAAAATGGCAACAAAGGCCACAGCTTGGGTTATCTAATAAACTATGATCAAGCAAAGGTCTTTGACAGAATTTATTACAACTATTTGTGGTTATGCCTGGAAGCTTATGAGTTCCCTCAGAACATGTTATAAAGAAGTTGTCACACTTCCATACGAAAATGGCTGGATAGGGCAGAAATGCTGCATAACACAAGATCTCAGACAGGGTTGTCCACTGAATCCACACCTATATATTTTGATTATTGATCCTCTAATTAGAGTATTGGATAAATCTCCAAGAATACAAGGAGTACATTCCATAAACTCCACAGGCATAAAAACCATAGCATATGTGGATGACCTGTGTCCAGTGGTAAGAAACAGCTTGTCAGGGACCCTAGCAAATAATATTATACAGGCATTCACACAGGCGACAGGAGCAAAAATAAGCCTTGAAAAAAGACACTACATAGAAATAGGAACTACTAATGAAACAGTCCCCACAGTAGCAGATTCTCAAGTGGAACAGAATCCATATAAGAGCCTAGGAGTTTATTTTGAGAAAGAAGACATGACAACATACAACTGGGAATGCGAAAATAAATTCAGGAAAACAAGAAGTTACTATGTGGAACCAGTGGCGAATGAATAAGAAAAAAATAATTTTTATGATAAAAACATACCTGATACCCATATTTTTGTATTTAAGTTATATCATCCCCCCCCCCAAAAAAATTAGAGACCAGTCTATATAGCTGCTTTTTTCAATGGTTATGGCGGAGCTACCTCAATGCACTTAAAAGAATGATAACCTGTTTGGAAGAGAAAAAGGGAGGGTTGCGAATGGTAAATCCTATAGTTTTTTTTTATCATGGTATATTTTATTATGCCAACTTGGCTCCAGTGTTACTACACTCTACAAAACAGTAGGCCCACTGGCTAAAACCCTCTATTTCTGACATTCTACAGGAATGGAATGTAGAATCCTTTGTCCATAAGAATAAGAGGAAACAAAAACTGAATCCTGATTTTACCATTTTCTTTGTTTTTGTAAAAAAAAATGGAAAGTAACCTCACATCAAATATGTAGAACCACAAGTAAGCAACTGTATGAACCCATTATGCAAACGCACTTCCATGAACAATCACATTTTTCACAATATACTTTAGTAGAACAAAACTTGATAGAAGATATGTTGATAGATAGATAATAGGATTCTGAATAAAATGTGAGATATCATGTGTCTAGGCGCACACAGCAAACTAAATGTCAAAGGAAATTTAAAACACAAAGAGAAAGAAGAAAGATATTGTCCTAGGTCCTCATGTAACGCAGTAGTTGAAACAATGGAACATTTATTTTTAGATTGCCCATATATTACAGAGTTTTGGGATTTACTTTAAGATAGATGGAATAATGCACTTTTCTCAAATTTAACTACTGATATATTATTTTTAGGGATCTTTCAGGTAACATGGCAACCTTACAATGTTAGCAGTTTGAGAATAGTGCTAGCACATTTGAAATTTTGGATATGGCATGTTTGGTGCAAACTGGTGTTACAGCAACAAAAAATAACCCAAAAGGAATTATTATATTCAGTCTTACATTAATTATCCTCTATACAAGATGTAGAACAAAAAATGGTCACCACAGCTATCTATCTAGATTGATGGAAGGCTTTTCATTGGTTAAAATGAATTAAAAAGATAATTTTAGAGTTCTAGTTTAAACTATTTTGGAACACTGAATTGTTTGTTTTTGGTAACTATACATTACAGTAGGAATGTGATTGATGGAATTATATTCTTTTTCTTTTTTTTTTCTGTTTTTCTCACTTTCTAGTGTAGAGGCATGTAACATGTGATTGAGTTTCCTTATACTTTGTTTATTTGTATGTTATACGTTGATAAAGGTTTCAATAAAAACAAATCCCATACTCTTTGGTGGGGAGTGGGGGGCTCTTGGCCATTGGAATGTTGGCTGAAATGGCAGACCTCGGTGGGGAAGAGAGGAGAGGATGGAAGCAGCGGTCACAGGGGAGATAGCCTCCTTCCCTGTCTCCTTTTTGCAAAAGGCTGCAGCAGATACAGAAATTGTGGATTTGCTGGAAAACATGGAAAACAATAGAGTGAAAGACATAATCACAGACTTACCTACACCGATGGATAGCAATGAGAAACTGGTGATAACTGTGATTGAAAATCCACCTGAAGATGAAGATGCACTGCTTCGGGAGATGGAGGGAAAAAAACAACTTTTGGGGTTAATCACAGAACAAGAAAAAGTATACCAACAAAAGACAAAACAAAAGTTCAGTTTGCAGCAGGCAGAGCTTGAACAGACATCGTGGAATGACAGAGCCTCTCAGCTGATCCTGACAATTGATGACGTAGTATCATTAAAGTCAAAGACCGTAGACAGGAATTTAGCCTGAAAGGATCTCGAGTGTCAAACAGCAATGCCAAGCTGTACCAAACAACAAAGTAACAAGCATATGTTAAACACTCCTCTTAATGTAGAACATGTTATTTCTGAATGTGAAGAGGAACATAGGCTTGAACAGTTAGATTCTGGTCTCCCTTGTTGTGGCCGGTCGCATACACGGACTCAAACTTGATAAACAAACTAGGAACTTTAGGGACACTAAAACAACACATTAGGAATTTGAAAACTAACTTTTGAAACAAGCAAACAAAAAGAAGATACTATAGACTGGTCTCTGGAGAAAGCATTAACTGAAGCAGGATGGATAAAAACTTAAACTGGCAACTGGGAACCTGATAAAAATGACCCAGTGGTACAAAGATATTATAACTCAAACATACAAAATAATGAAGAAGAAATAAAAATGGTCACAGAGACAGTACAAGAAAATACATCTGAGGTGCGCCTCTCTAACAAACGGACCCTAGTCAAGAAGCAGTTGCTGACAGTTCTAATACAATACAAACGGACATGCAAAAGGACCTGAACAAACTCAAGAGGGTGACCCAGCAGACTGTAATAATGAACAACCAGCTGTAGAACCAACTAGAAAACCTGAACATTCTACATCCTTTACTGGACAAAAAGACACTACAAAAAAATGTGTTGAATTATTCACCCCTACAGGAGAACCAACACCAAGAAAAAATGCAGTACCATTAATATACAAAGGTGGACTTGAAACTCCCCTGAC
The DNA here is from genome assembly GCA_016271365.2 of Neoceratodus forsteri. Taxonomy (NCBI): domain Eukaryota; kingdom Metazoa; phylum Chordata; order Ceratodontiformes; family Ceratodontidae; genus Neoceratodus; species Neoceratodus forsteri. The sequence continues at coordinate 586,411,923 of CM028133.1, read as the reverse complement.
AGAGTATACATAGCCAGGACAATAATTAAAGACTCAATTAATTTTTTTTTCATCTGAAATATATGCATTAATTCACATAAGGGATTTTAACTTTGACTTAAGTTTTAAGCACATTGGACCCTAGGCACGAAAGGTGCAGAGTGGCTATGTGTGCATAGCAGGGGCGAGTAGCCACCCAGCACCAATGCACCAGATGCATGAAGGGGGCAGGAACAGGGAGTACATGCCTGATCCCCCTGCTGTGCTATGGGCAACGCATTGGGGTGGGTGAGGGGCAGGCCGGCATTATGTGCCATGCACAAAGGTACGTATGGCTGACTGCAGGGGTGCATAGGGGGTCACAGGGTATGCCAGGGAGACACAGCTGTAAACCCCCTACTCACCTTGCTTACACCCCACTGGACAGGGCAAACAACCCACCTACCTCCCCAGGTTCACAGGACCATGATGCCAGATGCTACCCTCCTGCCCTAGCACACAGTGGTGCATTCGGCAACCCCTCCACCCCACATCACACATGCCCCACACAGGGGCATGGGCACTGGCACAGGGCTGCTGTCCCCCCATCTCCTGCACCACACAGACCCCCCCCACCAGCAGTGTTGCCACCCCAGCCCCCTCTACCTGTGGGCATGCCCCCACCCATCCCACCACACTGATTGGTGCTGATGAGGCAGGGGCATTGCCCTCCTCACCTGCCACTGCTGCTGGTCAGCAGTTGTCCATGGGGTATGCTGCAATGCGTGCCCCACCGCGCAAGGGATCCAGTGTGAGTCCCGCTCTGGGCATCCAATTGGGTGCCCGTCTAGTCCTGTGACCCCACCCCTGGCAGCCTAGTGGAGCCCTGCATGCCAGGGGGGGCAGGGCCAAGGACAGGTGGCCAACAGTCGTTAATACTGCCGGTGCGCAGCTGTCCATGGGTGTGCAGCTATGCGGGTGGGGGTATGCACGGATTCTGTGTACCTTCACCCCTTCGCGCATAGTGCCCATTGTTGGATTAGATAGGTTTTGGACAAAATACAGTATCCTGAAAGATACCCCCTTATGGACCCCCTTTTTAGCAGTTCCTTTAACAAAACTTACTTTAAGAACAGTTACAGTACTATTCAAGAATGAAGAAGTAAACATTTCAGATATTTTGTTTTGGCTTAGGAATCACAGTGACATGCTAGATACACCAGCCCCAATAATAGATTCAGAGCAAATATGGATGGGAGGATGGAAAATCAGGGTGACACTATTACAAACCATACCTCTCAACTGCTATGAATTCTGCATAGTGCTATGATTTTCACACGCAAATTTACCCTTGCTCCACACAGGTTTACCGATGTTCCTCATAATGTTAGAGCTATTTCTGGACACACAAAGTATTAAATCATTGAACTAAGCTGATATAAACATTCCTTATCACTTAATATATGGGGTCCACTATCTGTAAACATAACCTTGTTTAAAATAAGAAAGTGCTCCATATTCTGACCCTTTGCTATGGTTTTTGAAGGCCAGTGCTATGATTTTTAGTGCCGAGAGGTTGAGAGGTATGTTACAAACTGATTTGGGTGTTATGCATTTGCCCAGTGTATTTTTTTTTTTTTTTGGTAGAGGCAGGGGTCCCTATTTTATCAAGGGCAACCAAAATTATGCTTTGAATGTGGGTCCTGGGCTACCAGCCTCCAAAGATAGAAAATTAAAAAATCTTGCCACTGTCTCATTTAAAAATAGGTTTAAAATGTTGGCTACTACAACAGAGTAGGGGGCTATGGGCACAGAGGAAGAGGACTCCGAGGCCTCCTCATTACCATCTTCCCCAAAAGACCCCTTTTCTGATCAAGAAGATCCACAAGAGGAAGGTTCAGCCTCAAAAAAAAAATGGAAAGCAAGATCACAGAATACAGTTAATAAATGAGAGTACTAATGTATCTACTTTTCCTCATGACTACATTAAAAATAGCCATGTTAAATGTCAACAGCATAAAGGGGTATAAAAAAGTGCATCACTACTCTTACAGCTTTACAACATTGTGATAGCCAAATAATACTTCTACAAGATACTAGAATAAGACCAAAATACAAAATTAATCAAGCCACCAGGTTATGGACAAATGGACCCTCATTTTTGTCAACAGAGGTTGACAAAAGTGACATTTTGGAGATATTATTTAATAACCAGAGACTCAGATTGACTAATTAACAGACATATTACCTGGCAGAGCTATTTATTTATTTAAACTTGTGTTTACTGGGTAAACATTATGAGCCAAGGCCCTTTTTCAAATGCGACCCGGGACCACAAATTGTTAAAGTCAAACTATAAGACACAAAACATATACACAATACAATGTAATCATACAATATAACAATTACATACAGACAATAATCTAATAACAATTACACACCACTAAACTTAAAAAATGTTGTCTCACTGATGCCTTAAATGCATTAATTCCAGCAGCGTGTTGTAAAGTGCATGGGATCTTGTACCAAAGTACTGGAGCATAATTAGAAAATGCCTGCTCATCTAACCTAGTTTTCGTTTTTGGAACATTTAAAGTAACAGAAGCATCAGATCGTAAATCTCTATTAGATATCTTAACATTTAATAATGAAGACAAAGGAGAAGCTGCACCCAAACGAAGAGTATTATAAACTAAACAACTCAAACTGCATTGAGAGTATAAAGATGGGGGAAGCCAAGATGTTGCCAAATACAAATCACAATGATGTGTTCTATATGGCAACTTTAATGCAAACCTACATATAGCATGAAATGTTGTTGTCAACAATGAAACATCACACTTAGCCAAATTAACAAATAAAAATGCATTATAGTTCAGAATTGACAGCAACACACTTTGACTTATTGCAAATCTGGCCTCCCTAGATAATAAGTCATGCAACTTAAAGCCCCCAACTTTTGATTAATATTTCTACAGATGGTTTTAATATGTAATGAATAAGATAAACAGGGGTCCAAGATGAGTCCCAAATACCTGAATTGGAAAACCTGCTCCAAAACAACACCCTTGTAGCTTACAATCTCTAAAGGATTACATCTGTTCAACCTTTACTTTGATCCAAAAAGCATACTCTTTGTCTTCCTTGAATTTAAAAGAAGACAATGAGAGTGTAACCACATATCGAAGTCTTGAAAACTAGAAGTCAAATTTAATTTTATTTCATCCTCTAATGGTGAACTAGTATAAAAAATTATATCGTCCGTGTACATCAAAACCTCAGTTAATACCAAATAATATGGGAGATTATCTATAAATACAGACAAAAGTAGGGGCCCCAGGATGGAACCCTGGGGTACCCCTACCTTCATCATTTTACTCCCAGATTGAACTCCCTGATAACTAACTTGTAGTGGACGCTCAGTTAAATAACTACTAAACCATTTCAATGGGGAGTCCCGACTCTGAGGTCCTCCAACCCCCGGAGCAGCAAGCAATGGTCTACCAAGTCAAAGGCACTGGACAGATCCACAAACATAGCTCCAACAAGCTTACCACCATCCAGTGCTCTACCATCATAGTCCATGAATCTGGCCAAGGCCGTACCTGTACCATGATGTTTACGAAAGCCACGGCACTAGACTTCACCTTTGAGAGAGAGAATATTCCTTATAACCATGTATGCCCCCCAAAAAAGGATAAAGACCCAACCAATCCAGGATCATAAAAGACCCATATTGCTCACAAATACAGACAGTCAAATTCTTGCTAAAATTTTGGCCAGGAGGTTGGATAATATCTTACCGTCTATTAACTACTCAATACTTTTGTTAGACTCCGAAAAAGCATTTGATCGAATCGTGTTGGACTACATTATCTCCTTTTAGATGTATGAATTTCGGTCTTAAATTCAGAAAATGGGTGGATATTCTATATTCTAATGCCAGGGCTAAAGTTAAGACAAATCATGAAATATCACCATTCATTCACCTACAACATGGTACCAGACAGAGGTGTCCTCTTTCTCTGTTAATTTTGGCTCTTGCCATTGAGCCTCTTGATATTGCTATAAGAACAAATGATAATCTGAAAGGATTAATAGTAGGAATACAGTCTATAAAATAAGTTTATACGCAGATGATGCCCATATTATTTATACCCCCAACTTAAATCAGATCCTCCCAGACTTAAGTGTAATATTAACATATTTTAATAACACCTCAGGCTATAAGGTTCCAGATAACACAAACTTATATAAAAATGATTTTGAACAATTAATTACCAAAACTAAAAAGATGTATGACCACTGGGAATCATTACCTCTGACTCTGATTGGCTGCATTAATGTAGTTAAAATGAACACCCTCCCTAAATTTCTATTTTTATTTCAGAACATCTCTGTCATCCTTAATGATAAATTCTTTAAATCTCTCGAACAAATTATCAAAAAGTTCTTACGGAAAGGTAAAAAAGCACGGCTTAAATTAGAGAAGCTATATATGCTTAAAGAAGTAGGGGACCTTGCTCTCCCAAATTTCACTTGATATTACTGTGCAGCAAATATGTTTACCTTTTATAACTGGTTCCACCCAAACCAGGATTGGTTATTTACTCAAACTGAATCCAATCAAATTCCATATGATAAACTAAAATACGTTCTATATAGAGGTCCTGATTGCAAACATATTAAGCTGACCTGCAGTTCTACACAAACCACCTGTTACATATGGGCTAGAGTAAGGCATCTCACTAATTCACCTTTCAACATCTCAATGTTTTCACTCATTTATTTAAATGGTTTCTTTCCCCCATCAGTGTTAGATTATGACTTTAAAATGTGGTACACAAATACGGTTAAAGAAATTATAAATTTAAATTATATTAATGGTCTCATGGATTTTGACACAATTAAAAAAAGTCAAATAAACAAATGGTCACTTTTTAGATACCAACAAATCAGAAATGACATAAATAAAAATTGGCATAATTTAAATAAACCCCAATATTCTCAATGGTAACTTTTGCTAAAGCAAAGTAATAATATTAAAATAATTTCCAAATGTTATTCTCTTATGATTTCACAATGGGGTCCAGTTTATTAATATTAAAAACAAAATGACAAACTAAAATTCAGGGTTTTAGCACTGTACATCAGTGGTCACAAATTATCAACTTACCAAAATTAGGAAGTATGTTTTCTAAACTACTACAAATCTGTTTTAACGTACTACATAGAATGTATTCCACACCCAAAATATTAAATTTAATGAAGGCTAATTATTGAAGTCAATGTACAAGGTGTAAATCACAGCAAGATACCTTAGAACTTGTTAGTGGAATGTCAATTATTAGACATGTTCTGGTATAAAATATTAAATACTGTAACTAAAATTTCTAATATTCAGCTGAAAAGAGAAAACAGTACATTACTATTCACAATGTGAGGCTCCATTCATCACTGTGATATTTACCAGCAAAGATTAATCCATATTGGGATAATCAATGCACATTAATAAATTGGAAGGACTCAAATGAACCAGATTTTAAAACTTTGTTAAATCTAATGGCTGAGATACACAAAATTGAAAAGGTGCATTATATACTGGAAAAAAGAAGTGATCTGTTTGATAAAATCTGGTCACAATTTATCACTTTCATTAGATTTACTTTACATTAGATTTCATTTCATTTACAGTGTCAGTGGCTCAGTAGGTAGCACACTCGCTTCTGAGGCCGGGAGATCAGAGGGCTGTGGGTTCAGTTCCCGCATCTGGCACTTGGGTTACTATCCCAGTACTGACACTGTAGTGCAACATGAGAGGGGTGCTGCACTTCTGAGGTGCCGTCTTTTGGGTGAGATGTTAAACCGAGGTCTCATCTGCCTGGATTAGTGGTAGTTCAGGTGGATGTTAAAGATCCCAAGGCACATATCGAAAAGAGTAGGAGAATTTCCCTGGTGTCCTGGCCAAATTTCCCTCACTAAAAAATACCACTATCAGTTTCACCTGGTGCAAGGTCAGTTCATTCATCTGTATCCCCCTCCCCCGGGTCGTGCCTGAAAATAAGCAGAATTTGTCTAGTGCACGTACCTGGTCAGCAAAAACTAAATAAAAGATCTAAAGAAATGTTACTAAATCTTATTTAATCGTTGACATTAGCAGTACCTTTTATTTCATTTTATATTGAATTAGTTATGATCTGACTGATCTGAGCTGTACCCTGCATATGTTTATAGCTATACTTACTTGTATGTTTCGGTACATTGCCATATGGTACTGTAGTCATATTATTTATTTTTTTCCTTTTGATATACATATGCTATATGACCTATGTGATATTAAGAAATAAAAAAAAAAAATAGCCATGTATGCTCCACAAACAAAAGCATTGGGAGTAGAATTTTTTAATGACGTTCAACCTTTTCTCCATATATCTAGGCTAGTTATTTGGGGTGGAGATTTTACATGTAGCACTACCTGCACAGATAGAGGCCTACAAACAAATAATATGTTTAGTGACTCAGATAGTTTACATTCTATTATAAAAACAGCTAAACTCAAAGATGCCTACAGAACTATATACCCAGCTGGAGGAAATACTTATTTTAGAGGCCCGGTATCCACTAGAATATGTTACTTTTTCTCTGAATTTGTATTGGTTATTCATGCAGTCACTAAGAGCCGTGGATTTTCAGATCATAAACTACTAACCTGTACTTTACGGTGGGGACAAGCCCCTATACCTGGGAAGGGACTATGGAGGCTAAATAACAGTAAGCTAAATGACCCAAAGTTAGCTAATAAATGGAATCAGTTATGGGATACTAGAGTGTCAGTACTGTGCTTCTACGAAAATATCAGTTTACGGTGGGAAGATAAAAGAGAAATATGTAAGTTATTAAAAAATTATACAGGAATGAGAACACATAATAAATACTTACAATATTTAGATATAAGAGCCCAGCAACAGTCTCTAGAACAGAAATGAAAAAAAAAAAACAGATTATGGCTCTCAAATCTGAGTAATACAACCACAGATGAAGAAAATACAACATGAGAGAGCACAATCTCTCTATCAAGAAATGAGATTTGAGACTCAAAGTCAGAAGCAAACCTTTGACCTTTATAAAGACTGCAGTACCAGAACAAAACAAAGATCTATAAAGAATCTTTTATAAAACAAATGGCAACTTAGCCTATACAAAAACAGAAATATTGTAAGTAGTAAACATTTGTGCTGCAGAAAGCTTTAGTACTACCCCAGAAACCCACTTAAATAAAGATTTCTTATGTAATCTAAACATACCAGATGTAGCAGAACAAGAGAAAGCATCATTGTTAGCACCTTTCACAGCAGAGGAAGTATGAAAGTAAGCAGAAAAGAGCCAGCCCAGTGGCATTGGCACTGTACACCTTACCTCATGCCATGCCAGTGACCCGTGTTTGGCGATGAGCATGGGTTGCTGGGATTTGGGTGGGGGGTGGAGGGCTGGGTGAGAATTAAGCAGCCGCTTGGCAGCTCTCCTCTCCTGGATAAGGGAGGTCTGCTCTCCTGGCCTTTAACCACCACCGTGTGAAGGTGTGGTGGTGGTGCGGGTGATGGGTTGGAGCCAGGCGCTAGGCCAGGGGTGGGAGGAGCAGAGTTACTCGAACCAAGTGCACACCTCCACAGGCACACTAGACTTTGTCTGATGTTCTGGGAGTAACGGGAAGACCATCCGGTGGAAAATCAGGGGTTTGGGCTAGATGAAGCCCCCTTGGCAGCACCAACGGTCTGCCCGAGATAGGAGGAAGTGTGACCGGCAATGACTGTGGAAGCCAAATGGGATGGGCTGATACAGCCACTCAGCCTGCTGGGGAGAATAAAGGAGTAAATTTTAAAAAAAAAGTAATAAAAAAACTCTGAAATAATACAGCACAAGGGAAGAATGGCTCAAGCTCCAGATTTTATAAAACAATGTCAAAATAAGCTAGCATCTGCACTTGCAGAATTATATAACTATTGTTTAGAGAAAGGGCATGTGACACAATCACAGCTACAAGTATTATTAATGTATGAACATAAAAAGGTAACAAAGCAGATTTAAAGAACTGGAGACCTTTGAGTTTATTAAATACCGACTACAAAATACTAGCAAAATTAATTGCAGGAAGATTAGCAGCTATTGTGGAAAAACTGAAAAGCGCACACCAGACATGTTCCATTAAAAAACAGGAATGTTCAAGATAACTTACTATTACTGTACTCAGACAGTATTTATCAGAAGGAGCCAAGACCTAGTGTCAGGACACCTGATGAACACTGACAAGGAGAGGGACTTTGACAGGATTTCTCAGGAATAATTTCAGTTGCTAAAAGCGTATCACATTCCGGAGCAGTTTATATATTGGGTGAAGTGTTTATATAATAATGCTAACCTAATACCATGTATTAATAGATGGGTAGGACAAACAATATCATTTAACAGAGGAGTACAAAAAGGGTGCCCTTTAGGCCCCTTATTATATGTATTCAGCTTAGACCCCCTAGTAAGCAGAATTTAGAGTAACTCTAAAATAGATGGAATTCACAAAGTATAAATTCTCCTTCAACTAAAATAATGGCTTATGCGGATGATATAGCCAAAATAGTAAGAACAGAGACACATGGAGATGAAATATCTTGCACCTTGAAAGACTTCGCTTCAGCTTCTGGTTCAAAAATTAAGTTTAATAAGAACACATGATCTTCTTCAGGGGTATCTTGGTCATCAGATCACACCATAGGAACTTCACCGTTGGTGAAGCAGGATCCACACGGAAGATTTTCATCAGTTAAACTGGGGCCGTCCACGCCGATGTCATCTGCTGATGTCACCAACCCTATAGAGGTGTGAGTGGAACCGCTCCCTCCTCAGTTCTTTCCTGCCGTTGACTTGTTTGCATGGGTCTCCACTGATGCTTCGACACAGTTTTGCACCTTTTTACCTACTGCTTTTCAACCTAATGCTTTAAATCTTTTTTTTTAAAGAGATTCCTTTATATATTTATGTTGAGAGTTAATCCTTCGACTTCTCTCTTCTGTCACTGCTGCTGTGGAAAGAAAATTTCCTCCACAGACAGCCAGTCTCTCTGTGTCTGCTGTCTTTAGCCTGACCATGAAGTCTCCAACTGTGAGCTCTGCAGAAGTTTAATCAAACAACTCTCAGGAGATGTAAGAAGGCTCTTAACTTTTTTTTTGGGGGGGGGAGGGGCTCCTCTGCCAGGTATCCGCCCTGGTCACGGCCCCGGTCTTCTACCAACTGTCACCTGGGACCCCCCCGATCAACCCTGGCTATTCCCCCTGGAGGACGGGGCCATGGAACTAGGCCCCCTCGTCCAGCCCCTGCAGAACCAGTAACTAGATGGGGGAACCCCAGTGGCAGTGGCTAATTGAAGTCCCAAAGAAGGCTTCATAGAGGTGGAGGTGCCCATTTTTTCACCTCTTTAATTCTTCTGAAGAGTCAGATGTGCAGTGACGTCAACGCACTAATGTGCAGACGTCCGCCGACTTTTCTCCCAATGTAGATGCCCACAGTCTGCTGAACGCTCAGCCTCTGTTGGGTGTCAGTACAGCACGGCGCATGACCCTTGCCCACCCCGAAGGAAGGAGAGCTGTCGCGGGACGCTCAGTCTTCCCTTCCCCCTGCCAACCTCTGGCAACTCGAGTCCATTCTTGAACCCGGGTCGCCGGCATGGCGTGAGGTGTGGCATCCAACGCCTCAACCCTCAGCACCACCGCGCCAGCTCTTAAAACTTTTCTAATGGAACAACAGATTGCCAGTTCCAGGCAGGGGTCCTTTGGGGTCCCAGCTTCCCAGTCATCATCAGGGTTGTGAAGTCCCCAGGCCTCTAAGGCCCAAAAGTCCTCGGGGGGGGAAGTCATTAGAAAAAAAGACTGCGATTGGGACTGCCCTCCCTGGCGCCAGTACCATTCCCAGACAGCCACTCCTTCTTTATCCAGGGGTTCTTCATTAGCTGTGGCTTTGCCGATGCATAAAACTGCTGTCCGGGTCTCTGTGTCCTCCAGACCCATACCAACAGCACCTCTGTCCAACATGCAGGGCGGTCGGTCATCAACCTCTGGGTCATTGGCCCCTTCAGCATCAATGGGATTGTCATCAACGGCCCTCCTGTCGAGGCCTGATCCTCCCCCAGGCATTTGGCCTTCAGGCTCTTTTGCATCCCAAGGTTCTTCTGAAGGGTCATCACTCACTGCACTGTTGACCCCCTCTCCGTCGACACAGTCTTTGATGCTCGTCATCCTAAATGAGATCTTGATCAAATTTACCTTTCTGATTCTTCACATGCTAGGTGCATACAGGCCTTGATCACCTGTGCCATCAACTGCAGCTTCATCATCAACTCCTCCTTGATGGCCGAGGGCCACTCCTCGCAGGTTGTAATCAGCACCTCAGACATCAGACCTAGAGCTGGAAGAGGTCAACATTGAGGAGGAGTACCACTCTGATCTTATCCTTCCTGATGAGGAATAGGAGGAAGAACCCCTCACCTCAGACAGATCCACAGCTTCCTCAGTCAGCAAGGATTCTGTCAAACACACCCCTAGGTCTTCTCCAGAGTACCCCACCTTCTTCAATGTGATGAAGCAGTTGTCCTCAGCTATGGGATCCATACTGAGGACAAGGATGTCACCAAGCAAGATCTGGTGGATTTTCTGGAAATCCCAGAGTCTCCTCCTAAGATCATTCCTCCCATTCTGCCTGTTTTGAGGAATGCTACCATTGTAGTATGGCACAGGCCTGACATGGTGCCAGCTATGCCCTGCAGGGTGGATGGATCTACGACCAGAGGGTGACAGTTTCAATGTCAGCTGCCATTACGCTGTCACCGTTAAGTCGACTACTTTTGCAGTTGGCATAACAATGGTCACTGTCTACCATGTGTTCTTTGGGGGGGCTTTGCCTCCGAACACTCCACATAGGGGGCTGTGCCCCTGCATCTTTCCCACTTAAAATAACCAACTCCGAGTTGGAGTTGATTCGGTTAGGGGGTGCAGGACCCCCTGAAAGCAGTGCCGGGGTCCAGCACTGACACTACAGCAACCTGGCACTTTTGTCACTGTAGTGTCGGTCGCTGTAGAAATTTTGCGGTAGGGGATGTATACTGGGTGGATAAGCTTTACCATGGCCCTCAGCGGTTTCCTCATTATGCTGCTCAGTCTGAAATGGATTCAGTGGTTTTAAAAGCTGCTCATGACAGGTCTAAGGTGCCCAAGCACCTTAGCACCCTCCCCCTAGACAAAGAGTCGTGCAGAATTGATCTTTGAGGCAAGAGGAAACATAGAAACATAGAAACATAGAAGTTGACGGCAGATAAGGACCGCAAGGCCCATCCAGTCTGCCCATTTCTTTTTCTACCTTATAAATGTGCCATCGGCCTTTGCTCTGTCAGTGACCTATCTATTCATAGTCATTTGTATTGCTCCCTTATGCCTATCCCATGCCTGTTTGAAGCCCTGCACTGTATTCATAGCCACCACTTCTTGTGGTAAGCCATTCCATGCATCTACCACCTTTCTGTGAAAAAATTCCTCATTCCCCATAATCGGCCTCCCTCTAATCTCATGCTGTGTCCTCTTGTCCTGCTATTTTCTTATATTTAAACATGTTAGACTCTTTCACCTTGTTTATGCCCTTAAGGTGTTTAAATGTCTCGATCATATCACCTCTCTCCCTCCTTTGCTCAAGGGTATACATATTGAGCTCCGTTAATCTGTCCTTATATGTCTTCTGATGCAGTCCCTGCACCATTTTGGTTGCCCTTCTCTGGACTGCCTCAATTTGGTTAATGTCCTTGTGAAGGTGTGGCCTCCAGTACTGCACGCAGTACTCCAGATGAGGCCTAACCAATGTCTTGTACAGAGGATTATTACCTCCTCTGCACACTTGTGATACCCCTTACTAATACACCCTAACACCCCTAGCCTCCACCTACTGCTTTAGAGGTCTGCTTGGATGATTTTAGGTCATCAGTGATGATGATGCCCAAGTCTCTTTCTTCCTTGTGACTGCTAGCATCTCCCTCCCAGCCTATAAGTGGCTTGCGGTTTCTCTTCCCTATGTGCATGATTTTGCACTTCTTGCATTAAATCCCAGTTGCCACTCTTCTGACCATTCTGCTAGTTTATCCAGATCTCTTCTCATTCTGCCCACCCCATCTGGATCATCTACTCTGTTGCAGATCTTGGTGTCATCTGCAAACAGACAAGCCTTTACCTCTAGTCCATCTCTGAGGTCACTAATGAAGATGTTGAATAGGACTGGCCCCAGGACTGATCCTGAAAGGTACCCTACTTGTGACTTGCATCTCTTCTGACTGTATACCATTTACCACCACTCTGTTTTCTGCCAGTCAACCAGTTTGCCACCCAGTTGACCAACTTCTGACCCACCCCGAGCCTACCTAGCTTATTTATCAATCTTCTATGTGGAACAGTGTCAAAAGCTTTGCTGAAGTCAAGGTAGGCGACATCAACTGCTCCCTTGGTCCACCACTCTGGTTACCCAGTCAAAGAAATCTATGAGATTAGTTTGACAGGACCTTCCTTTGTAAACCCATGCTGTCTTGGATCCTGTGCCCTATGGATTCCAGGTGTTGCACTAGTGCCTCCATAATCTTGCCCACTACTGAGGTAAGACTGACCGGGTCTGTAGTTCCCCGCCTCCTCCCTGCTACCACTCTTGTGAGTGGGATCACATGAGCCTTTCTCCAGTCTTCTGGGACCTCTCCTGTGCTCAGAGACTCACTAAACAATTCTGCTAATGGCTCTGCTAGTTCCTCCTTTAGCTCCTTAAGTACCCTGGATGTATGCCATCAGGTCCCATTGCCTTATCCACCCTGAGCTTAGCAAGCTCTTGTAGACCTTTTCTTTTGTGAAGGGAGTAGTGCTCACCTCCTCCCCTGTGTCCATGATGCTGAGCTGTGGGCCCTGCCCTACCTTCTCTTCAGTAAATACTGAGCAAGCGTATCTATTTAGGATAGATGCCTTTACAGGGTCCTCCTCCTCACATGCTCCCTTTCTCCATTAAGCTTAGCAATACCCTCTGGACTTTCTCCTTTCACTAATGTATCTATAGAAAGTCTTGTCACCTTCTTTTACTGTTCGTGCTAGTGTTTCCTCAGTTTGGGACTTTGCCTGCCTTACTGCTTACCTGCTTCCCTTTAGGGCAGTTTGGTATGCCTCCCTATCTTCATCCCACGTGTTCCTTTATATTTTCTGAAGGCCAGCCTTTTGGCTCTGACCTTTTCTGCTACTATATTTGAGAACCAAAGTGGTTTCCTTCTTCTTTGCACTTCCTTTCTGTCTAACACAATGGGATGTTGCTTCAAGTATTGTATCCTTAATGCTTGCCCACTTTGCCTGTACCTCCTCACCTGTGTTTCTTTTGCCAGGGCTAGCTTAACTCTGTTGGCCATCTTATCAAAGTCAGCCCTCTGAAGTCCCATATTTTGCCTTGGAATGGGATGATTTAGATGTAGTAGCCAAATTGAACCATACCATGTGATGGTCACTGGCCCCCAGGTGACCTTCTACCTGGAGATCTGTGATCCTTCTTTGTTAGTCAGTACTAGATCTAGGATAGCCCTGTCTCTTGTGGGTTGCTGTACCAGTTGTTTGAGGCCCCCCTGCAGGGAATCCACTATGAGTCTAGTTCTGGCAGATGTTCCTGCTGGTATTGACCAATCTGTATCTGGCATGTTGAAGTCTCCCATTATCAGAACCTCCTTTAGCTGTCATGTTTTGTATATCTTCTAACAGTAATGTGTCTATGTCCTCCCTCTGGTCTGGGGGCCTGTAGACAACCCCAGTTCTTATGGCTGTCCCATTACCTGTTTCAGGGTGACCCACAGTTCTTCTGGCTCCTTATGTGTATTCTGAATTTCTGTAGCTTTGATATTTCTTTATACATACAGGGCCACCCTCCCCCTTTTGAACCTCGGTCTCTTCTGAACAATACATATCCAGGTACTGAAGTCTCCTCAAGTGTGGTTACTGGTAAACCACGCCTCACTAATTGCTACTATGTCCAGTTTAGCCTCTGACATTATTGCCTGCAGGTCTGGGATCTTATTTCCCAGGCTGTGAGCATTTGTGTACATGATTTTCCATTGGCCAGATTTTGGTGTGTTAGTTGTTGGGTGAAGTTTGGCATTACCCTGTGCATCGTATGGAGACAAACCTTTTTTTACCTGGTGATGCAAATGAATGGCAAACAACTGAATTCTGTTTGACCACTAGCTGAGGGGGAGGGGTGTTCTTCCCATTGGACGTGAGAGGCTGCACCTCTCTCCCATTTGCTAGTTTAAATATTCTGAAAGACGCTCAAACTTCTGTCCCAATGCACTGACTCCTCTTTAGTCAGATGCAGTCCATCAAATTTAAAGAACTTTGCCCCCAGAACTGTTGCCAGTTCCTACAAATCTGTGTCCTTTTTCCTGGCACCAGTCCTTGAGCCACGTGTTTAGCTCCCCTATCTCCCCTTCTCTGACCTTCCGTCCATCTGCTCCCTTCTCCCAGACTGGCAGGATCTCAGAGAAGGAGATGCCGGACGAAATAGATGATAGGATTTTTAGGATAGGATTTCCGCCTCCTCCACCCTTGGGCTGAAGATTGCCAATTACCTGTCACATATGGTAAAGTACCAAAATACCAACTAGAAGAAGGGCAAGGCCACTTCATAGGCCTCACCAGAAGGTACGCAGAAGCAGGAGATGCTTCAATGCTTACAGACTGCTAAAGATGCTAGCAAACACCTCTTGCAGGCCGTTTATGATATCTTGGACACTATTGCCAGGACTGCTGCCACCGGCATTTGCCTTCATAGGCTCTCCTGGCTAAGGATTTCTTGCTTTGCTGCTGATGTTCAGCAGAAGGTGATTAATGCTCCCTTCAATGGCTCTAAGATTTTTGGGCCAGATGTCTAGACATCATTAATGACTTGCAGTCATCTGGCAGGGCTATCAAACCTGTCCACTCACTCTATCACACACAATCTAAGGGTAGACATCGCCCTGCTTTGTGTAAGTCATCCAAAAGGCCAGCAGCAGCCTCTTGGCCTCATGGCAAATGAAGAGCCTCCACTGCCTTGCCCGCCTCCTCCAGTATTGGAGCTGCAACCAAGCGCCCCATAGCTGATGAACCAGCCCGAGCAGCTGGATCCACCACTGCTTGACTCCTTGCCAGTCCCCCCCCCTTCTGGTCCCCAATGAAGAGGTGGTGGTCAGAGGGTGGTTCTCCCTTCACTTTAATCAATGGAGAACCATAACATCAGATGCCTGTATTCTTCAAATCACAGAAAGGGGTCACACTCTGGAGTTCACCGAGCAACCCCCAGAGACTCCTCTGCCCTCCATCTACACCCTGGCCCACGTGTCTGTTCTCCAGGAGGAGGTACAGTCTCTTCTGCACAAGCAGGCCATCAAGCTAGTGCCCAGGCACCAGAGAAATGAGTGGTTTTATTTCAGGTTCTTCCTGGTCCTCAAAAAGAGCGGGGATCTGAGGCCCATCTTAGACCTAAAGGACCACAATCTTAATGTCCAGTAGAAAAAGATCTGAATGGTAACATTGCCAGGCCTGATTCCCCTTCTCAAGAAAGGCAACTGGCTATGTTCTCTGGACATGCAGGATGCTTACGTGCACATCTCAGTGTTTCGTCCCCACAGGAGGTTCCTCTGGTTTCTTTTCCAGGACGAGCATTACCAGTTCAAGTGCTTCCCTACTGGCTAGCCCTCTGCACCACAGGTCTTCACCTAATGCTTAGCAGTGGCAGCTGCAGCCCTCAGAAGGGAGGGAATGTGTGTTTTACCTCACCTGAATGATTGGCCTATAAAGGCCCCATCCAGGGAACAGCTCCTAGGGGCTTTGGAGAGAACTCTTCAGTTATTCTTCTCCCTGGGGCATTACCATCAATCAGCCCAGTTTGGTCCTGGTCCCATCCCAAAGGCTGCAATACATAGGGGTGGTTCTAGACTTGTCACAGGGAAAGGCCTTCATTCCCCAAAACAGGGTGGAGTGCCTCATTGCCCAGGCTCAGGAGGTGGCCCAGAGCTGTTATATTTCGACCAGGGTGTACCTGAGGCAATTGGGACTGATTACGGCTGCCATTCCCACTGTTCCACTGGCCAGGCTCCACATGCCCATCCTCCAGTGGACTCTCTGAGTACAGTTGGACCAGCAAACTGACGAACTAGATCAGTCGGTGCTGGTCTCCTCCCCAGTCCACAAAGTGCTCCAGTGGTGGATGGACCCTGAACCTGATGCAAGGAGTTCCATTCCAGATCTCCTCGCTGCATCAAATCCTCACCATGGATGTCTCTGGGTTGGGCTGGGGAGGTCATCTGAGTCCTTTTCAAGCTCAGGCTTCTTGGTCCCAGATCACAACCTTCCTGCATATCATTGTCCTGGAGATGTGGTGGTTCTGTATGCCATGCAGGCCTTTCCGAACAATCTTCTTCTGGGTCAGCTGCTGATTCAGTCGAACAAGCTCAGTGTAATGTGCTATATCAGCAAGCAGGGGTGAACGCACTCATACTTCCTATGCAGGGAGGCAATGAGGGTGTGGAATTGGGCACTAGACCGTGGCCTATCCCTCTCAGAAGTCCACATCCCAGGAGTGCTAAACACTCTGGAGGACTGCTTAGCTGGACTCAGTCAAGCATACACAAGTCAGGGCTTCTCTCATCCATCGCAAAAGATCTATTCAAGAGATGGGGTCACCCAGAGTTGGACCTTTTTGTGTCCCCACTCAATGCAAAACTGCCCCAGTTTTGCTCATTTGATCCAGGGCCTGGAGTTTTCTGATCAGACACAATGTCCCTCTCCTGGAGCGGGAGGTTTCTTTACGCCTTCCCTCCATTTACTCTAATTCAGATGGTACTCATCAAGCTGCAGATGGAGGGGGGCCAGCATGATCCTGGTAGCCCCTTTCTGGTCTCAACAGATTTGGTTTCCTCTACTGCAGCAGCTAGCAGAGGAACCTTTAGTCCTTCTCCCCATCTGCAGGTATCTGCTGACCCAGGATAAAGGGACCCTGGTCCATTCCAATCTCAGGTCCCTCCATCTTAATGCTTGGCTGCTAAGGACGTAGCTATCACCAGATTTGGGGTTTCCAATAGGGTGGTGGGTGTTCCAGTGGCTGCCTGAAAGCATTCCACCCATGCCACTTATGCCAAGTAGTGGAAATCGTTCACTATATGGGCTGCCAAGCATAATCTGCACCCTTTCACCTGCCCGGTAAACCAGATACTGGATTACCTGATCTCTGTCAGACTCAAGTCTCCAGTACTCCTCCCTTAAGGTTCATCTGTTTCAGCTTTTTATGAGCCCATGGGTGACCATACCATAGCTCAGCTGGATGCCACCCGTACCTTTTTGAGGGGCATCCTGCATCCGAAACCCCCAATCCTTTCTCCTGTCCTGGCTTGGGATTTGAATTTTGTTGTGGAGAAGTTGACCCTGTCTCCTTTTGAGCCAGTCACAACTTGCGAGCTACACTTTCTTTACTGGAAAGCATTATTTTTAGTTGCTATTACTTCTGCTCAAAGAATTTCAGAGCTTCAGGTCCTCTGGTGCCAGGAGCCTTATTTGATTTTTCACAAAGACAGGGTGTCATTGCGTACAAATCTTAAGTTTTTCCTTAAGTTGGTGTCTGAGTTTACACTGAACCAATCCATCCACTTTCCTTTTTATTTTCCAGAGCGTGCCAATCCAGGGGAAGCACTGCTCCATGCATTAGATGTGCAAAGAAGTTTGAAGTATTACCTGCTCTGAACCAAAGAATGCAGAAAGTCAAAGCAGTTGTTTGTTTCTTTTGCCCCAGGTAGAGAGGGCTTTCAGGTTTCTAAACAATGTTTATCTAAATGGCTGGCTAATTGCATTGTGTTGTGCTTCAAGTAATGAGGCATGGCTACCTCTGTGGCTTGTTTCTGAATGGTCTCAGCCACTGTCATTTGTGCACTGCTGCCACCAGGAGAACTGTCCATACTTTTACCAAGCACTACAGTCTAGACACTGCCTCTAGGGCCTGTGCAGGATTTGTCAGGGCTGTGCTGCAGAGCCTTCTGTCTTAAGCTTAAGGTTGGCCCTCCTCCCAGACTGTTTGCACCTGTAACTGCTTGGAACTTGTTCCTACAGTGTGACTTGATGACTGAGATACCCCCAAAGAACATAGAATGGTTATGTAAGAACTTACCGTCTCTCTCTCTCTCCCTCTCTCCCCTTGGTTCCCTCATAGCTAGAGCTATGCTCCCTTTGTCTCCGGGGGAATGAACTGAGGAGGGAGCGGGGCTGCTCAAGCCTTTATAGGGTTGGTGACATCAGTGTAGGCAGCCCCAATTGTACTGCTGAAAACCTGTTGTGTGGATCCTGTTACACTGATGGTGAAGTTCCTTCGGTATAACCTGATGACTGAGATCCCCTCAAAGAGCTACTGTTACAGTACATTCTTACATAACTGTTCTTTATTTGATAGGTGAAGCAAAAACTTTCAAGTAAAAGATATTGCAGGAATTCCTATAGTAATGCACAATATAAAATTACTAGATATTACATCTGGCAAAGAAAGAATGGCACAAGAAAACTGGGAGTCGTGTTTTCAAATTGCAGAAAATAAACTGACATTACAGAAAAATAAAAGGATATCAAAGCAGAAAAGGTATTTTTTTAATAAAAACTCTACTACTACCAGTATTCCTATATGTCAGCTATCCCCCCCACCTCAAGTTTTTGAAACACAACTGTCAAGTACAGTATATTCTTCCAAGCATTCTGGGGTAGAGGCTGAACCCAGTGAAAAGAGAAATAACTTACCGGTCTGTGCAAACAGGAGAGGTAGGTATGATCAACCCTGTAGTGTTTTATTATAGTATTGTCTTAATGAACATTTTACGAATAGCACTGAAACCGAACAATAAGGCCTGGCCATTAGGGATTGCCGAATGGATACAACCATACTTACAGGAGCGGAATACTAACAAAGTAAAAGTTATTAAAAAGTCAGACTTTCATCCAGATTATATAGTAGAAGCTTTTTCAAAAATAAAAAAAAAATGGAAGGTCACAGTTAGTAAACTGATTACAACTACTAGGACACTTTTAAAATGAAGAAATAATGGACAAACATTTCCAAGAAGAGACTGAAATTCCATATTGTCCAGCACAGGAAATAGAAACGGTCTTATGCTATCTAAATAACAAAATAATTCTAGTATATGCATTGGATATCCACTGGTTAAGTTGTCATGGGAAACTGGGTGTGCGAAACTCACATAAACAAGTTACAGAAAGATATTGCCCTAGGGAGAACTGTGGAACAGTGTTAGAAACCCAGGAGTACCTGTTCTTTGACTGTCATTACATAAAGCACCTCTGGCAATATGTAGCACAGCAATGGAAAGAACCTCTATTTCAGGGAATGACTTATGAATATTGGTTTTAGGGTTGTACTCCACTAGATGGAGCAGATATGATGATACACTGCAAATACTGTGAGCCATACTTAAATATTGTATCTGGCAAGCTCGCTGTCTGAGGGTTCTGCAGCAAAAATGTGTCACATATGTTGAAATACTTAAGAATGTAAGTCTAGAACTACAGAAACTATATTTAGAGAAGGAACAGGTAATGACTAAAACTCAGTTAAGGAAGAATTGTTATGCTTTATTTTAGGAAAAGTGACCCAGCTATTTAAAGTGTGTATATAAGTATTAATATGACCAGAATACGTTGTTAGTCATGATTTTATTATTTTGAATAAGACTATATGATACCTGTATACGACTGATTGTAATAATTTTTTGCTCAATAAAAATTCCCTTGCTCTTTTCAGTAAGTGCCATGGAATCTTTAATATCCACCTGGAAAACCACTAGAACAGGCAGGAGGGACCTTGGTTTAACATCTCATCCAATAAACAACACCAAAGAGTGCCACACCCCCTCATTCTAAACCTACAGTGTCAGTTTTGGGATTCAACCCAGGTGCCTGGCGTGGGGATGGAACTCACAGCCTTATGACCTTTTGGCTTCAGAGGCGAGTGTTCAACCTGCTGAGTCACTGACACTGCTAGGTGTATCTTTCCTCCTACAGCCTCATAAACTGATATTGAAGGGGGCGATAGAGGCCGTCATAGCTGTGCCACATTTCTGCCTAAAAATTCACTAATAAAGGTGAAATAGTTTCTTTCTAAGACAAATTCAAGGGCCTGTGGTTCCCTGATGTCTGCCAGTTGATCCAAGTGATCACATGACCAGACTTCCTCACTGTCAACCTGTGCTGCCTCTCAAGACAAGATCAAAATCAGCAGAATAAGTAATAAAAAAAAAACCAGCTCAGTTTGTTTAAATACAGTTACCCACCCTCCCATGCTGGTACTAGCAGGATGTTTGGTATCTGCAGGGTTGCTACGTGGTTGAATGTACACACTTTTGTTTTCCTTTTACAGAATCAGCCTCCTGAACCATAGGGATGCTGTATTTGAGACCTGTCTTCCAGCCGTTGTTTCCATAAATTATTGTAATCCTAGCCATCGCCTCCTTAAGGACTGCTTGTAGTCTGCCTAAGAGTGGCTAGCGGACTGTATTCAGGCAGTTGTTTTTGCTGCTAGTATATATACTGCATCCAAATGATGCTCATAAACTCACTTAGATAGTCTTGCTCTTTCTTTTAGCATTCAGATCATAGGAATTGGAGGTAGAAACTTAAGGGAGGTTGGCTAGGTGGTACTAGGAGCCAGCTTAGAATCTTTCCAGAGGCATTGATCATGTTCATTGGAGAAAACAAGTATGAACTGCATACCAGCAGTAAAGTTATGGTTACAAGTAAGTAACCTGCTTATTTTGTAAGTTAATAGGGCCTCCGAGTGATTTTTTTTTTTTATGGTATGAGACTCCGAGCTTGAGGTTTGGGTGAGAGGACTGCAAAGCTAAGTGGGTGTGTTTGCCCAGACCTCAGGAGAGGAGTCTCTTATAAGAGATATCCCTCAGAGGCCCTAACTTATTATAAATCATTCAAGTTCACTTTAAGTGATTTATAAGTTTAGTCTTTATCTTTTAATGTTATTGTGCTGTCCTTCCCCTCTGGCATTTAAATGGAGTGCTCCCTTTTCAGGGCTCCCACAGCAGAGCACACTGTACACAGGTAAAAGGTACAGTAGCTCTGCATGCTGATTGGCTGAAGTGTTGTTGATAAACTATAATTATATTGTATGGTCACTACTGAGGAGGAAGTAAGGAACACCAAAGACAATGTTGATGCGGACTAACAATATGTTTTGTGGCTGTGCATGTATGCGTGGCTAACAACCTCCACACCATACTAAGAAAGATGTTCCGGTCACCTGGAGAGTGATTTTTTTTTTTTGTTTTATTCCCAAGTGTTGTTCCCTGAAAAATGCATGGTAATGGGACCGGAGTACTAAATGCCTTGTTATTTATAGTATACAGAAATTACAGTAATATAATATCTGGGGCATGTACACCACCACAATACATTGCAATCAAGACAGTAACTCTTACATTTTCAATGTTTAAGATGTCTTTAGTTTGAGATTTAAGATTACACTGGCTCAGTTGGAAAACTACCATTCCTAGAACTAGGCAAGACACTAAAGAGTCTTTCAGTGATACCAGTAAGTAACATCTGTACATCATGAGTGGGGGAGCTTGATCAAGAGTGTCAGCACATAAATAAAAATGTTTCTAGCAGACATTTCCTGCAAGCATATTTTAAAAATCCTTATGATTGTCTCAAGGGAAAAGAGCTTTTTATGACAGAAGTGGAAAAGCAGACTGAAGAGCGACGCCGTGAGCAAGAGCGACAAGAGTTAATGCATCAAAAAAAGATGGCTCTGGAGACAAACAAGATTATCAAGGAACAGCAGGAGAAAGAACGGCTGTAAGTATCACTAACATTCTGAACCAGCAAAACAAAATTTGGTGAAATGAGAAAATCTGATGATCTGAAAAATAATCAACCAAGACATTATTAGCAGTTCTTCCCAGCAAATTTAGACTGAGTGATCAGTATAACTTTGTTTTGGACAATGAATGACGTCTTAATTGCCACTTTCAAAAATTATTTATTTGTTCACTTTGATAACCGGATTGGTGTACCGTACTGAGATGTAGCACATTTTCAGGCACAATTCTGATCCTAAAGCAAAAAGAACATGCACGGTTTATTAAAAGTCAGTAATATTGATATAACACAGATACTAGAGGCTGAGTAGACAACAGTACATATGTAACAAAGAATCATGCAGCAATTATTGGTATACCACAGGCTAGTGTTTCAATATAATACAAAGCAGGGTAAAAGAGCCAGAAGCAGGATTCAGGTCAGGCTATCTCTGTGTCATGAGTTGTATGCCAGTTGATCCCCTGCTCCAGGGCAGACTGCGGAGATTGAACCAAGAAGGAGTTGCACCATGTGGTTTTAGTATTGTTGGGTTTGGCGGAAGGGTGGGGGGGGCTGTAATGAGGCACCAGAGCATGTGTGATCAGAGAGTGTGCTGGGAAATTGCTCAGGGGTGCATGTTATGGGGAGAGCAGCTTCTCTGCTAACTCACACTTGCAGTCCCCAACTAATGTAGTCTTCCACTCGTTATCTTGTCCTGACTCTGGGGTAAGCAACAGGGTCAGGACACAACACTTCACAAGTCCCTTGGGGCAGCAAACAACTGCAAGAGCTACAAAAACAAAAGAACTGCTTGTGATCAAACGTGACAGTCACCATGGTGCCAGAAGCCTTCTGACCACATAAAACTGTGTGGAAGAGGGGTTTAAAGCATTGAGTGTTTTTGCCCATGTAATGCAGCCAGTATAGAACTTAGGTTTGCAGGGTATGCATACATACCTGGCTCTGACAGATATGTATAGTTTCCCCTGGAATTTACAGCCAGTCAGGTCAGTCTGAGAACTCTATAAAATAGAAACAGAAACATAGAAGTTAATGGCAGATTAGGACCGCAAGGCCCATCCAGTCTGCCCTTTTCTTTCTCTACCTTATGAATGTGCCATTGGCCTTTGCTCTGTCAATGGCCTGTCTAGTCATACTCATCTGTATTGCTCCCTTATGCCTATCCCATGCCTGTTTGAAGCTCTGGACTGTATTCATATCCACCACTTCCTGAGGCAGGCCGTTCCATGCATCCACCACCCTTTCTGTGAAAAAGAACTTCCTCACATTACCCCTTAATCGGCCTCCCTCTAATCTCATGCTGTATCCTCTTGTCCTTCTATTTTTTCTTATATTGAAACATGTTAGACTCTTTCACCTTGTTAATGCCCTTACGCTGTTTGAATGTTTTGATCATATCACCTCTCTCCCTCCTTTGCTCTAGGGTATACACATTGAGCTCCATTAATTGGTCCTCATACAGTATGTCTTCTGATGCAGTCCCTGCACCATTTTGTTTGCCCTTCTCTGGAGTGCCTCAGTTTGGTTAATGTCCTTGTGAAGGTGTGGCCTCCAGTACTGCATGCAGTATTCCAGATGGGGCCTAACCAGTGTCTTGTAAAGAGGGATTATTACCTCCCTCTTCTAACTTGTGATACCCCTACTCATACACCCGAACATTCCTCTAGCCTTACCTACTGCTTTAGTGGTCTGCTTTGATGCTTTCAGGTCACCTGTGATGATGATACCCAAGTCTCTTTCTTCCCTTTTGATTGCCAGCAACTCCCCTCCCAACCTATAGGTGGCTTCAGGGTTTCTCTTCCCTATTTGCATGATTTTGCACTTCTTTGCATTAAACCCCAGTTGCCACTCTTCTGACCATTTTGCTAGTTTATCCAGATTTCTTCTCATTCTGTCCACCCCATCTGGATCATCTACTGTGTTGCAGATCTTGGTGTCATCTGCAAACAGACAAACCTTACCCTCCAGTCCATCTGCAATGTCACTGATGAAGATATTGACGAGTACTGGCCCCAGGACTGATCCCTGACGTACCCCACTTGTGACTTGCATCTCTTCTGACTGTATACCATTTACCACCACTCTCTGTTTTCTGCTCATCAGCCAGTTTGCCACCCAGTTGACCAACTTCTGACCCACCACAAGCCTACCCAGCTTATTAATCAATCTTCTACGTGAAACAGTATCGAAAGTTTTGCTGAAGTCAAGGTAGGTGACATCAACTGCTCCCCCTTGGTCCACCACTCTGGTTACCCAGTCAAAGAAATCTATGAGATTAGTTTGACAGTACCTTCCTTTTGTAAACCCATGCTGTCTTGGATCCTGTGCTCCTATGGATTCCAGGTGTTGTACTATCCTTTCCTTAAGGAGTGCTTCCATAATCTTGCCCACTACTGATATAAAATTAACTGGTCTGTAGTTCTCTGCCTCTTCCCTGCCGTCACTCTTGTGGAGCGGGATCACATGAGCCCTTCTCCAGCCTTCTGGGCCCTCTCTTGTGCTTAGACACTCATGAAACAGTTCTGATAATGGCTCTGCTAGTTCCACCCTTAGCTCTTTTGGTGCCCTGGGATGTATGCCATCAGGTCTCATTGCCTTGTCCACCCTGAGCTTATCGAGCTCTTGTAGGACCCTTACTTTTGTGAAGGGACAAGTGCACACCTCCCTCCCCTCTTTGTCCATGGTGCTGAGCTGTGGGCCCTGCCCTACCTTCTCTTCAGTAAATACTGAGCAGAAGTATCTATTTAGGATAGATGCTTTTACATGGTCTTCCTCCTCACACACCCCCTTATCCTCTTTGATCATAGCAATACCCCTTCTGGACTTTCTTCTTTCAGTAATGTATCTATAGAAAGTCTTGTCACCTTCTTTTACTGTTTGTGCTAGTGTTTCCTTGGTTTGGGCCTTTGCCTGCCTTACTGCCTTCCCTGTTTCCCTTAGGGAAGTTTGGTATGCCTCCCTATCTTCATCCCGCTGTGTTCCTTATATTTCCTGAAGGCCAGCCTTTTGTCTCTGACCTTTTCTGCTACTGTTTTTGAGAACCAAAGTGGTTTCCTTCTTCTTTTGCACTTCCTTTTCCTCTCTAACACAATAGGATGTTGCTTCAAGCATGCATCCTTAATGCTTGCCCACTTTGCCTGTACCCCCTCACATGTATTTCTTTTTGCAAGGGCTAGCTTAACTCTGTTGGCCATCTTGTCAGAGTCAGCTCCTCTGAAGTCCCATATTTTTGCCTTGGAATGGGATGATTTAGTTTTATTGGCCAAATTGAAGCATACCATGTGATGGTCACTGGCCCCCAGGTGACCTTCTACTGGAGATCTGTGATCCTTTCCCTGTTAGTTAGTACTAGATCTAGGATAGCCCTGTCTCTTGTGGGTTGTAGTAGCAGTTGTTTGAGGCCCTCCCCCTTCAGGGAATCCACTCTGTGTCTAGTTCTGGCAGATGTGCCTACTGGTATTGACCAATCTGTATCTAGCATGTTGAAGTCTCCTGTTATCAGAACCTCCCCTTTAGCTGTCATGTTTTGTATGTCTTCCAGCAGTAATGTGTCTGTGTCCTCCCCCTGGTCTGGAGGCCTGTAGACAACCTCAGTTCATATGGCTGACCAATTTCCTGTTTTGAGGGTGACCCACAGTTCTTCTGGCTCCTTATGTGTATTCTGAATTTCTGTAGCTTTGATATTTTTATTGACATAAAGGGCCACACCACCTCTCCTTTTTGCACCTCGGTCTCTTCTGAACAGTACATAGCCAGGTACTGAAGTCTTCCAAGTGTGGTTACTGGTAAACCATGTCTCGCTAATGGCTACTACGTCCAGTTTAGCCTCTGTCATTATTGCCTGCAGGTCTGGGATCTTGTTTCCCAGACTGCGAGCATTTGTGTACATGATTTTCCATTGGCCATATTTTGGTGTGTTAGTTGTTGGGTGAGGTCTGGCGTTTCCCCTGTGCGTCGTATGGGGAGCCCGACCTTTTTCCTTACCTGGTGATGTAAATGAACTACAAACATGATGAACTCCTGTTTGACCACTAGCTGAGGGGAGGTGTTCTTCCCATTCGATGTATCAGGTGCTGCACCCCTCCCATTTGCTAGTTTAAATATTCTGCAAAGACATCAAACTTCTGCCCCAATGCACTGACTCCTCCTTAATCAGATGCAGTCCATCAAATTTAAAGAACTTTCACTCCCCAAACTGTTGCCAGTTCCCTACAAATTTTTGTCCTTTTTCATGGCACCAGCCCTTGAGCCACAAGTTTACCTCTCCTATCTCCCCTTCTCTGACCTTCCGTCCATCTGCCCCCCTCTCCCAGACTGGCAGGATCTCAGAGAAGGAGATGCCAGATGAAATGGATGATAGTTTGTCACACAGCCTGGTCAGGTGTTCCTTGGTCTCCACAACTGACCGGCTGGTGAGATTGTTAGTCCGTATGTGTACCACAACATCAATGTTTTCTCCTGCTTCCTGTACAATTTTTGCAATGCAGTCAGTATCTCTCCATGCTGATGTACCTGGGAGACATCTGACCTTTACCCCGGCTGGAGATAGGTATCAACTCCCCAAATAATGGAGTCTCCTATGATCAGAAGTTTTTTGGATTTCCTTTTTGCTTTTTTTGTTTTGATTCCTGTTTTGGGTGAGTTTTGTTGTGCTAGCTCCTGTGCTGCAGTGTCCTGCTCTGCTGTGTCCTCTGCCCCTTTGTTTGATTTTGAAGATAGAGGCAGATATCTGTCTGTCGTTTTTATATGGTTTGTGCAGGTGATATGTTGGAGAGCACCGGGTGATGGGGCACCCGATTTGCCCCTTCTAACCACCTGCCAGCCTCCCAGACCAGCTACCCGTTGCAGTCGAGGTGTTTCTGTTGGATGTTGGGGAAATGGCGGGCAGTTCTTACAGTATAATTTCTCCTGAATATGCAATTTGAGGCATGCAGTCTCTGCCCATGCTGCTTGGAGCTGAGCCCTTAGATCTCCAGTGGCCCAGCATGTAGGACAGTGTCCTAAATCCTGTAAAACTGCCCTTCTGAAAAGTGTCCCACAGTACTTGCAGTTAATAATATCCATTCCAGATAACTTGCTGGGTTTATAACCTGGTCAGAGTAATTAGTAGAAGGAAAATGAAAGCAAACATTTGATTTTGTGTTTTGTTTCCTTTTGTATAACAAGTTAAATTACTTGTGCCCCTGTAAATGAGGTCACTGTGTGGATATCCCTCTGATCCACCCCTTCCTGCTTTGCTACAGGAAATATCATGACTGTGCTACCCTATAAAAGCAGTGTAGTGTGGAGTGGTTGGGGATGGGGTGGGCGACTAGGCCCTTCCCCTGCCAAAAAAGAAGAACCATGGATGAAAGAAACAAGGAAGTAAGAGCAGAAACAATCAGCCAGCAACAAATACAGTAGCCCTGAAAGCCTATCCTAATGATAGATAAAACTGTAAAACCTATAAAGCACCACCTGTAATAATTTCACAGAAGATATACCCTGTAAGAAACACTTTGCTACATAGAAAAATAAAGGAATAACAGAAAATATACTTTGCAAAAGACAATTTGGATCAGAAGATTACAGCAGTAATCTGTAAGCACGCACCTGTAGACACACCCTGTAATAATGCAGCAGAAGGTATACCCAGCAACAACAGTTTGAATCAGAGAAAAATAAAGCAATCAAATGTTAGCAACAAACAGTAACAATCCCTGTGAGTACAAAAGAAAATAATAGCACACAGTAAATCTGCCTAGCCAAAAGTAGCCTTAATCATTTTCCTTGCTCTGGTAAGGTTCTTTGCTCTGTCCTTTCAAGCAACCTAGAAGAAAAGAGCTCAGGCGAAGCTAGGTGCCTTTGACAGCAAACCTAGTCTTGAAACCATCAATCTGGGATCCATTCTGCTCAGTCATAGCCTGAAGGCTGTTGAACTAAGAGCCATCGAGAGAGACATATGTGGCTCAAAGGAGACTAGGGGTTGAATGGTGGCCTTCTCAGCTGTTCATCATGGAAGGAGAGTGCTTAAAGTGAAACACT
Organism: Neoceratodus forsteri; assembly: GCA_016271365.2. Taxonomy (NCBI): domain Eukaryota; kingdom Metazoa; phylum Chordata; order Ceratodontiformes; family Ceratodontidae; genus Neoceratodus; species Neoceratodus forsteri. The sequence goes on along the minus strand of CM028133.1, from coordinate 586,383,985 downwards.
AGAAGGAAAAAGGCAATTTTTGGAGAAGGGTTACCTCGCACTGTCATTATCCGTTGCTGGAAATCCAGCCAACCGCAGGTTAAGAGTCTGAAGAAGGCCCATTCCTAAGCATTGGTTTCCAGCTAGAATAAAGGAGATGGAAGAACCATAGAAGACTGAGTGCCTGCCTGTGAATCTCTGTTGAGAGTAGAGGAGCAGAGGAGGCATGGTGTCAACCTGCATCACCAGCAGGTATTAGTTCCTGTCTCCCAACAGGTGTTCCCTTGGAGGGCTTAGGTGAAACAGGTTGCCCAGAGCCCTTGTGGCACAGCATCTGCAACCAGAGACAGATAGTTTTTCATGAGTGCTTCAGATGTGATCAGAAATAGCACTCAAACCCCACTCTACTTACCCACTACCCCTCAAGCTCTGTCCTCTTTCTCCACCAGCCACTAAAGTATAAGGCTAAGCTTGTGCTGGAGCACTGTACTGGCATGATCGTCACCCCTGGGTGACATGGGGATGTGTTCCAGCTTCATAAAGTGCATAGTCAGAGGCACTGTTGTGAAATGGTAGAGTATCAGGCATGCATGGGTAATGGAACGGATGTGTTCTTAAATCTGTTTTTTTTTCAGCTGGTGGACTGTAATGCCAACATATATTTTTGGATAAGGACATACAATTACATAAATGACAAAAGAGGTAGAACACTTAATAAATTGTCTGATGTCTGCTACAGTAAGGCCATATTTTTTTTTTAAACTTTATTTATTGAAGAGCCATTGGGTCGAGGAGAGCTCTACATATTCAGATAATCAATGACATCTCATTCAATTACAATATAGCACATTTACTCAAAGCTTGGGTAAATCATGATCCATCTATAGAAGACACCTTTTTTATACAGTGAAACTAATCGTCTGTAACCAACATGTTATTACCAGTACCTTCTATTCCTTGAATTCTCCCATTTTTACCTGAGGATACTAATGCATCCCATAATTTTATTATAAACCCCCACCCAGTCCAACGCCAGAGGAACTCTTTTCTACATACCAAAATCCAAGCCTTCAGTACATGTGGTTCCCTAAAAGAGCAGAAACCATTCTTTCCCCAAGGCTCTCTCCAAGGCGGACCAGTTCTTATCATATTTGTCTAATCGTCCCAGAACTTTATATTGAATATGCTCTTGCTTCATATTGCTCAGGAGGGCATTTACTCACTGAAGCGATGGTAGGCATAGCCTGGGCCATCCAGTTTTGAGCTAAAATCTGCTTACCTACTACTAGTGCCAGTCTTCTCAAAGGATGTGAAGCCACTGACCAACCCCCTCCGTTTCTTGGTACCCCAAGTAGAATATCTACATGGTCTAATTGGATCTCACTTTCCGACACCTTATTTAAGATTTGATTTATCTCATTCCAGTATGTTCCCACATTTGGACACGCCCAAACCATGTAATAAAACGTACATCTCTGAGCATAGCATTTAGGACATTGGTCTGAAATTTGAGGATTTATCTTGTGTGCCAAAGCAGGGGTATGATACTGTAGATTCTATGCACAATGTTATAGTTAATTATTCGCAATCTGTTATTTACAGAAACAGCCTTACTACTCCGCAGGGCCCAATTTCAGTCCCCTCCTGTTAACCTATTTACCTCCAAGTCATTTTCCCAGATGTCTTTTAACTTTTGAAGCTTATCTGGCTGTGCTCCCAGCAGAGCTTTGTATAGTACGAACAGCGGCCTCACACCCACATGTTTTTTACAGTGTTGAAAAATCTTCTCCAAAGATGCTCTGCTCAAGGAAGGTTCTTCCCCCTTTATCCAGCTAATTTAAGCATCCTGGACCTTATTACCACATAAGTAAGGTAGTGTGAGGGATGTATGTCGAATGTCTGTCTCAACTTGGAAAAGCTAGAAAAGGTCCCACCACTAAATAAGTGAGGCAGGAGAAAGAGACCTTTCCCCTCCCACTGCCTCAGGGCTTGTTTGATCGAGGGGGGAGCCCCTCCATCCCTCCACAAACTAAACAAAATGGACCCCTCTGGTGACATACTCCCCTTGTCCCCCATCAACAGTGAAGCCCTTCCCCATGCTTTAAGTATACATTTGGTGAATAGATTCTTAAGTTTCTCACCACCTCCTCCCCTCAAACTTGATGGGAGGAGACATAAGGCGTTTGGGGAACACACCCTAGATTGTGACTTCATAGTGACCCAAGCTCTCGCTTTTCCTCCTATTTCCTGGCAATCCATAATATATGTTAGTTGGGCCGTTAAAGCATATAACTTCAGGTTGGGGAGTGTCAGACCCCCTCTATTAAGTGGCTGCCACAATACCTCCTTTCTAATCCTAGGTCTCCAGTTGGCCCAAATTAACGAAGTAATAGATCCCTCAAGGGATTTCAGGCAGTCTGGTGGACGTATAATAGGGAGGGTCTGGAAAAGGTAAAGGCACTGAGGTAGAATTTGCATTTTGACTAAGTTTACTCTTCCCATCAAAGACAAAGGGAGCGACTTCCATCTACTACACTGTTCTTTAATTTTCGTTGCTAATGGGCTATAATTTATATGCCCCACATCCGCTATTCTGCATGGTAGCAGTATTCCCAGATATTTAATTACTGGTCTGGGGGTAATGTCTATGCCACTTATATATATATGGACTCTCCACTCTCTGCCAGAGGGAGCCACTCACTCTTGTTCCAGTTGATCTTATGCCCTGAAATGGGACCATATTCCCTGAAAAGAGAGGTTAAGGCAGGCATTGCTCTCACTGGGTCAGCCAGGAATAGAAGCACATCATCCGCAAAAGGAGAGATAACGTGCTCCTCTCCATTCACCCTATAACCTTCTATTTCCCGATGATGTCTGATGGCTGATGCCAAGACCTCAATGGTCAACACATATATCAATGGCGAGAGGGGGCACCCCTGTCTCGTCCCCCTATGGAGCCGGAAGGGGGATGATAAGGTATTATTTGTAAGAATTTGGGCCCACAGGATTGATATAACCACTCTACCTACTGCCTAAAGACCGGGTGCAGACCAAACTTTCTCAACACTGCAAACATAAACGGCTACCTGACCCTGTCGAAGGCCTTTTCTGCATCCAGTGCGAGGAGGCTCCATAAGCTTTCCTTCCTCTGGACCCTTGCCAGATAATATGCATTACTCATCTTAGATTATGCCTTGCTTGTCTCCCCTTGACAAAGCCCCCCTGATCATGGTGGATAACCTGTGGTAGGACCCCCTCCAACCTCCTTGCCAGTATTTTCGCTATAATCTTATAGTCAGCATTTAGTAAAGAGATTGGAAGATAAGAGCCACATTGTTTTGGGTCCTTGTCCGGTTTGGGTAAAATTGTTATAATAGCTAACTGTTGAGAAGGTGTCAGTCCCCTTTTCCCCAGTACCTCCCTCACCATATACTGGAAAAGCTGGCCCAAGTCCCCCCAGAACTTCTTGTAGAACTCCATGGGCAGGCCATCAGGCCCCGGAGCCCTCCCCGACCTAGATGACCAGACTGCCTCCTTAATCTCCTGCACACAGAGTTCTTGTCCCAACCTCTCATTAATCTGAGCAGGTATCTCAGAAAGGGGTATATTATCTAGGAAACTCTCCAAGTTTGTTCCTTGCAGGAATTCAGATGTATATAACTTTTCATAGAAGGATTTAAAAATAGTATTTATCTCTCGGGCAGAGGAGGTGCAGTCCCCATTCTCATTTTCTATTGTTAAGATTGTTCTTTCTGCTCTTTGTTTTTTAATTAGTCAGGCCATCCATCTCCCCGACTTATCCCCCTCGAAATACTGTCCCGCTTTTGACATTAGGATATCCCTTTCTATACGTTTACAACACAATTGGTTGTATTCCCCCTTCATACTCTTCAATTTCACCAGGTCCCCAGGTGACTGGCTACCCATAATCTGCTTTTCTAATCTCAGTATATTAGCTTCTAGTTCATTCTCCCTTCGTTTTTCTTTTTTACCTTTAAAGGCTGCATATGAGATAGTCTTCCCCCCTCACAAAAGCTTTCAGAGCCTCCCATGTAGTTCTTGCCGAGGTATCCTCCACTTTATTATTTTCAAGGAACTCCTGTAGCTTTTTGTACATTTGTTGCACATATTGGGGATCTAACAGTAATGTAGGATCCATTCTCCATTATTGCACCCCCCTCCTCTGTCTCTTTCTCCAGCTCTAAATATAATGGAGCATGATCTGATACTATAATAGGGCCATACTCTATCTTCCTTATTTGCCCCAAAACAACAGGAGAAGCCAGAAAATAGTCTAGTCTTGTATAGACCTTATGGGCACAGGAGTAAAAAAGAGAATTCCTCTGTATCTGGGTGTTTAAATCTCCACAACTCCTGTAAGGCCCTTTCCTCCGCCAGTCTCCGGAGGGCCCTCACACTTCTGGGGGAATGCCTGAATCTGGGTTTAGAATGGTCAAGAAGGGGATCCCAATAAGTATTGTAATCGCCCCCTATAATCATTTTATCTGGGAACAATTGCTAGCACAATAGCTAGGTGTTCAAAAAATTCTGGACAATCAAATGTAGGCCCATACAAGGATCCCAGGACTAACAATTCCTCCTCCACTGTAGCCTTGACTATAACATACCTTCCCTGGCTGTCTCTTTGGGTAGTATGAATTTGTACCCTGATCCCCGGTCTGAACCACACACATGTTCCTCTGTCCTTGGACGTGAAATGAGATGCTACCATCATACCCCCCCCCCCCAATTTTTTCTACTCGCTTGATCTCTTCACATTTTAAATGTAACTCTTGTAACATCACAACATCTACATTCTTTTTCTTAATGTATGCCCATACCGTTTTTGTTTCACTGTAGTGTTTAAGTTATTTACATTCCAGAATAACATTTTTAAACTAGCCATACGGTGGCATCAAATATATTCCTAGATCTAGGATCTCCCAAGCGCATTGCACTACAACTACCCCGAGCCCCCTCGCATCACCTGACTTTTGTCCTTTTTTATTTTTCCTCCCAATTAACAGACCACCCCCTCCCCCAACCCCTCTCATCTGTAACATTTCAGAAAACCCCCACAGAAAAAGCCCAGAAAAGAGAAAAGAAGAAAAGGAAAGGAAAAAGAAAGGTAAAGACCTGCACAATGGCACTTATCTAATCTAATGGAAAGCTAAGCCCCTTGTGTCAGGAATCTAGCAAGGTGGTATCCGACTTTTGTTCACCACATAGCTTCCCCCCTCCCCCCAAATACACCTCTAATAAAAAAAAAAACTTTACTATTGTGGAATAGCCTGCTGGCCAAACCATCATTATCTTCTCCATAAAGCCAGGTGTGGCGGTGCAAGGGGAACCCGCCCAGGACCCTTCCAAAATGCCAAACATAAAATGTAATTTCCCACAACCCAAATGTCCAGATAGAGTGGATAAGTATAAAGCTGGGCTAATCAAGAACATGTAGAGGTCCATCCCCCCCCAAGGAACCTCCGGAATGAGGAGCCCAACAGGAGTGGGCAGGCCCCCACTCATAATTAGCATACAGTCCTTTTGTTGCTCATACGTCCTTTCATTCTCCCAGTGTTCCATCTCCCTTTTGAACCCTGGGTCATGCGAAAACACCCCCTGGCTCACTAGAAGGGGGTGACGAGCATAAGACGGGTCTCCTGCGCAGGTTCTCGCCCACACCACCCGGAGCAATGAAAAAAGTAAAAACAACTGAACCCCCCCCCTAGATATATATTGTGCACATACATTCAAGGAAAACCAATTCAGTAATTAAAATCAGGCATTCAAATCCTACCCTCATCCTCTCCTTGCTGACCAAAAACAAAGCAAGAAAATAGGTTTACATCTCCCTATTAATTTGAATAAACTTGTCTTTGATTCTGCATTCTATTGTAGATAAAACAAGAATAAAACAGCCTCTGGGACCAAAATACAGCAAGCAAGACAAAATTCAGTAGCTGCAGGTGGAGCACTGTATAGCCACTCTAGGCCCTGGGGCTGGTGCCAGGGGAGGTGGGGAAGGCCGCCCGCTTCAGCCATTATAGGCCTTATAAGAGTTATGGAACAGACCGAGCAAAACCTCCTGTTCCCCCCCCCACACTCCCCATATCCTCGTCCCGCCTTAATGCTGCCCTATCAAAATGTGGGTCTACCCACTGCGCAACTAATATGCATTGAAAAGCAGGACAATTTTCCAGCTCCCTGTTGACCACTTTCTGCTGATCAGAATGCTTATGTAACATAATGCTATACATATAAATAAACTAAGGATTGGTCCCAGCATATAACAAAGTCATTAGGCATCAGTTAGGTCTCTGTAGTGACCCTCTGGAATCACCTCCAAAGAGGAAGAAAACAAACAGTCCTGATCGGAACTAGAGCCAGGGGGGAAATCGGGGAAGGCTGCCCGCTCCAGCCTTAATAGGCCTCCTAGGAATTTCGGAGCAGACTGAGAAAAACTCCACTTCCCCCCCCAACCCCACTCCCTCTATCCACATCCTATGTAGTGTTGGTCGACAGGGATATCAGTACTTAATAATTTAGCCCAAGTCCAAAGTAAAGTTCACTCATCTGCATTTTCTTGCTGCTTCGATTCGTGTTCGATATACTGCATTGCCACATCCGGGTTTGTAAACACCTTTGGTGTAGTGCCTTTTCTCCTTATGATCAGTCAAGCCGGGTAGACAAGTGCAAAAGGCCACTCCAGTTGATGTAACCTCCTCTTCACAGGCATGAATGCATTCCGATCTGTTTGTACCGACCGTGAAAAGTCTTGGAAAATATTAACAGATTGAGAGCCTTCTCTAATGGCGCCCGCCTTTCGTGCTGCATTCAGTACCATCATTCTGTCCTGATATCTCAAAAATTTTACAATAATTTGGCGAGGCCTTTCATTTGGGGTGGTTGATGACCGGGAGTTCTATGTGTCCCGCTGTATCTCCAAGGAGCATTCTGCTGGCAGGTCTAGCTTTGCTCTTAACCATGTCTGGCAAAAAGTTACACAGTCTCTGCCTTCCACTCCTTCAACCATGCCCACTATTCTTACATTTGTTCGCCTCTCCCTATGTTCATGGTCATCTAATATTGCTTTTAACTCCTCTATTTCAGTCATTGCTGCTTGCAATTGGGAACTCCACTGATTATAATGGTCTTCTTGCGTACTAACCCTTTCTTCCACCTCCGTTAATCGAGCCAAATGTTGTTCCACTGTCTCCCCCAAATTGTTTACTGTTGTTTGCAGGAGGACCAGCTGAGCAGATACATTTTCAAACCCTGCATTCATTTTGCATGTCAGGTTGTATTTTAGATTGTTAAATAATTTTTCCAGTACCAAGAACTGAGGGCTATACACGTCATCTTCCACGGTCCCTACTGAGTTTGTTGCAGCCCCATTACCAGCATTTTCTCCTTATGGTGGCAAAGCCTCCAGGCCCCGATCTTTAAATCCATTGTTGGTGCTTTTAAATGGAAGTTGCCCCTGTTTTTTTGACATCTTCGCTGGCATAACTGTTTTCCCTACAAAATCCCATGTCTTTTATTCTCAGTGCGTTCTGGGGTAGCGGGGGAAAGGGCGAATCCTGGCGGTTTAGGCTTAGAGCTCCAGAACTAAGCAGCCATTCTGGATGCCAGCTTGGCCACGCCCCCCAGTAAGGCCATATTGATGAGCAAACTGTTTACACACCATGCAGTGTCTGTATTCATTGCATCATCAATACCTGTTAATGCCTACTGGTGGTGGCGGTAGCCATGAAATGTGTGATGGTGCTGTGGGTTCGGTGTACTGGCTGTGAGTAACCATGTTGCCCAGATTCCCTGCACATTTGTATGAGATATATGGTTATTCTGCCACTGTGCCAGATCAAGCAACATCCGCACTAAGAACTGGTCAGAATTTGTTAATTGTAGAGGCGCCCCATAGTTAGGGTTGAGTAGGCAGTTTAATGTTAAACCCCTAACTTTGCACTTTAATAACTTAGCCCCCATTCAACAGATTTGCACTGAAGTTTACATGCACAGTTTTGGGGCCACACTCTCTTGATGTTGCAAGCTTCATTCCAGTTGCATATGTGGATTCCAAGATCACGATAGCAAAAAAAGTGAAACTAATTATTTTGCTGTTTTTTTTTTTTTTGTCATTGCTTAACACCCCAAAAGTTTGGAGGGGTAGAAAGGGCTTGAGCCAGAGTGGTGCCTTACATTGGTTTGGTGAAAACATATAAATCCATTCCAGAGTTATAAGGATTTGCAGTTTCAGCATAGGGAAGGGCATCACCAGCAGAAAGAAGGAGGTGGAGATGCCGCTGTATAGAATACTGTGTCCAGTTCTGGAAGCTGCATCTCCAGAAGGACATTGATAAAGTAGAGGTGGTTCAGAGGAGGGCAAACAAAATGGTGCAGGGACTCACCAAAATCCCTATGTGGAGAGACTTGAGGACCTTAATATATATATACCTGGATGAGAGAGAGGAAATGATAGAGACTTTCAAATACCTCACAGATGTCAGTATGGTACAAAAGGGAAGCATTTTCCTGAAAAAAAGATGATCAAGAACAAGGGGTCATGATATGATGCTAGACGGGGTAGACTTAGGGGTAACGTGATAAAGTATTTTTTCACGGAGAGGGTGGTGGATGCATGGAATAGTCTCCCAATAGAGGCTGTGGGTGCAAAAATGGAATCGAATTCAAAAATGCATGGCATATGCATAGGGAAACCTTAGTGGTAGGAAAGGGAGGGTAAAGCCAGACATCAGGTATGGTCTGCAGTGTTGGAGAAGGTAAGGAAAATGGGCAGACTAGGCAGGCCAAGCAGTCCTTATCTGCCATCAATTTTTGTGTTTCTGTGCTTCAGTTCTGAGCATGCTCAGTATGGTCTTGTGAATAGCTGTTTCATACGAAGGAAGAATTTGGGTATATGAAAAAGGATTATGTTTCGTATGGTGCAATCTTGTTTTTGTATGACTGCCATCTTGTTTCCTTTTTTTTCGTTTAATTTTCAAAAGCTGTAAAAAAGGTATCATGGAAACACATCAACACATGTATCTTGCTAATCCGAACCGTATTAGGTGGATACTGCAGTTACTTTTTGGGAAAATGACCAAGAAATGTGTTTTAACACATTTACAAATCTTTTTTCACAAGATAATTTTCTTTTTTCATATGGTCATACGAAACAAGAATCAGCAATACAAAACAAGTTGCCTTCATACAAAAAAATAATTTGGATTTAGTATGTTTTCATATTCGTTTCTAGTATAAAGGAATCTTTTTTTTGTGAGTATGACACAATTTCACAAAAACAGAATCCTTTATACGAAACAAGAATTTGGGCTTTCTTTTCAGGTTTTTTTTTTCTGTATGATGGAATCATTTTTTGGGATAATTGTGTCGTTCTTACAATAAAAGATTCTTTCATATGGAAAAAAGGATTTGGATTTTGTTTTCTTTCCACATTTCAACTTTAACAAGCCATATTTTTAGTTATGAGACAATCTATATACCAAAAGAATGGTCTTAATGAGTACTACAACAGTAATAAATAATACATCACCACAAATTTAGGGGACACATAAAAAAACAACATAAATATTAAAAAGTGAAAATTTCCATATGATAACATTGCAACTTTTAAAAGCCATAAATCGATCAATAATTGGAGTTAAGGGACAAATTATGTATAAAAAAAAAGGTGTCAATGAGTACTACAACACTAATACATAATCCACTCGAAACATTTATGGGGTACACAGTGCACCCCCCTCAAAAACCTGCAGTATTCACCATGGTGCTAATTCCACAATGAAAGTATGATCATCAAAAATGATCTATTCTTCCACTACAGCCGTAGTAAATTTCAAAGCAAACTGACAAAAAATTACTGACTTATGGGTAAAAAAACAAACATAAAAACACATTTGTTCCCTTATACAATCAAGCTCTGTCAGTGTAGAGGGACACTTCATGTGTTTTTCCCTTTGAAGTGAGCCCCACAAAAAATAATTACAACCAAGCACATACATTGCTTTTCTGGAGGCATGGAAGTGCGGTTGATAACCCCAAGGAAGACCCCAGGCCTGATTTGGCAAGACTGGGGACACCCAAAACCTTAATGTTGTTTTCCTTTTGCTGCTTGCAGGGTGGGGGTGTTAGGGTTGGAAACCTTAACACCACATTTTCCTACATTTGTTGGTTTAATCTGACTCCTAACTGGTGCATTAACACAGTTTTTTGCAAAGGATAATGTTGACAGTGTGTGGGACAATATGATTACAGTATATACAAGTATGAACATGACATATTGCATGAAAGTTTAGGTTGTGGGTCCTTAACTGTGTGGCATAATTCAAATGTCTAGCTATGTTGTAAGTATTGTCCATTAGTTATAGAGAATATTCATGTTCTAAGTAAGGATGTTTGGGATTAATAGACTGGATATCACACAAGGCCACAGAATGGTATCCCATCCTTTAGAGGACTGGGATGGGAACCCTCTGTCAAGAAGTTGTGCTCCCAAAAGCAGGTTTCCAGTATGTTTGTGATTCTTTTCTTTCTTTCCCTTTCTGTTTCCACACCATCCTTTTTTTAAGGTACCTGTCAATGTGTAATGTTTTGATTGTATTTATTTATTTGATTTTTTGTTTACCAGGTAGGGTACACTACACAATTAAATGGCTATTTTCCGGTATGACCTGGGAAAGTACAGAGGGCAAAAACAGTCAAGTAACAGTAAGAGCCAATGGACCTGGTGAGCAATGCAGCAAGAATAAATTAATTACAATCAACAGCTGAAAAAGAAAAATGGGGCATAATACTATTATCTGTAATAGAAGGAAAAGGCACTCACCACAGCATGATAAAATTCACATAAAAAAGACAAATATCCCAGAAGGGAGAGTATAGCCAGTTGAATGCAAAATATGAAGTACAGTAATCACACATTTCAAATCTATGATGTTTTCTTGAGGGCATAGCACTCAGTTACATACTGTAGAATGATAGGAGCCAGTGGACCTGGGAAGCAATGCAACGAGAGCATATTCATTACAGTCAACAGTTCAAAACACGGGGCATAATGCAGAGTATTTCATTCACATATTTGGGACTGTGTAGTACAGTAAGCCCTGCAAGCCCATTGGTCAACACTGGGGACCAATGGGCTTACAGCCCGTGCTGTACCTGTTATTTGGCGGGCGGCCAGACAATATGTGGACAGGTTGAAGCCTCCTGCTGATGATGGGGGGTGGGGGCTGGGCAAGGGGTTCGGTAGGGGTGGGGAGTGCCACTGGATCACCAGGGCATTTATTTATGGAGGATTACCTCGATCACGGCAGTGGGCAGGGGAACGGTTCCACTTGACCACCAGGGTACTGTGTGTGCTTGCCAATGGTATTCTGGGTGGGCAGGTTGCCACCCATGGCTGGGCTGCTGTGTTGTGCCCTTCAGTACTGCAGTCTGCCTGTGGGTGACCAGGAGTTGTTCCAACTTTTCAGGGGTTCAACTTTGAGCCCCCCTATGTGGAGCACTGCAGGGTTGTGCCAGCATATGTGCTGCTCATCCTGGGCTGAATTATCGGGATGTGCCGCATATGCATGGGCACTCCCCCTGCATCTGCACTGCATACATTATCATTGCACCCCGGAGCATTGGGATTTGCGCTGTACCAGGCAGCCTTCTCAATATCCCAACGGGGTCCAATGCAGGGTTGCGCCTGGGGCAACTCTGTTGCCCCAGGCGCAACCCCTTGAATATCCAGGCCCTGGTGTCTAGAAAGTTAATTTTGTTCCAGAGAGTATTACTTTTTCTAATTTTTCAAGGAATCAAAGTCATTAAATGATTTTCTTGTAAGGTGCTTGAGGGTGGACTGTGGTCTAAGGCAAGAGCCTGAAGCAGGTATGCCAGCCTAGAGCAGTCTCTGTGATATGACTGGGTTGAACAAACAGTAGGGATGGTGGGATATAGACCTGGTGAGACTCTAAGGCAGGTTTGCAAGGTTTGGGATTGTCACAGTAATTCAGAAACAGTTCATTAGAGAATGTGATGGTCAATTTACAACCCTGGAGTGGGCTGCCATTTACTGTGGCCATAATGGTCTGAAAATGCATGACTTCCCTGTGCGGCAGGGGCCTTAATCAGTGGTGGTCATGTTATTTATTGTGATTTAATGTCAAAGCATTATTGTAGTACAATTCAAAAAGACTGTACATCAAATAGTGTCCTTATTTAATCCCAAAATAGAACGTGTTGTGTTTTCCTTGTGGGAAAGAAAATCGGGGAAGGGTGAGGAAAAGCCAGAACAGACCATCAGGTTAGGTTAAAACTTTGCTACTGACTCCATCTTATTACTGTAGTTCTTTCTATTTTACTGACTTTTTAGAAGAAAACAAGAGATAGCACAGAAGGCAGCAGAAGAAGAAGAAAGATATCGCAAGGAAATTGAACAGTAAGTTGTCTTTTCTCATATATCTTGGACTAAAAAAAGTACTACTCTGAAACATTGAATATGCAAGTTATCTCACCGAAGTTATCACATGATATAAAGCTGCAGGGGGGTGTTAAATACAAAACAATAGTAGCAGTGTTAAATGTTTCTTTTGGGACCTAACCATGTCAACTTTTCTGTACTGCCTGCACTGTTGGAAGCAGCTTTAATATTAAAAACAAGTATCAAGGTGCTGTTTTATTGTGTAAACTGCCAATGAAGAAAGTGACCACCAAAATGAGAAAGCTAGAAAAGGATGTCTTTATTTTTTGGCACAACAACCAATAGCATTTTTAGACCATTTCCAAAAATAATATTTATGATATTTTATTCCAGCCCACCTCAACCACATGTGGTGCTACCTTTCAGCCCATTTTTGCACTCCCCACCCCCAATACATTGTGTGCTTACATTGATACTTTCTCTACCACAGGGATATTTTCATCTGGCCCAGTCTCATGGTTACATGTGGAGACTTTGAGAATCAAACCCTAGTCTACATATCCCCACTTTCTTCACAGCCTGGTGCTTTGACCATTAGGTGATGCTGCCAACAGGTGTTCAGGCAAGGATTTAACTAATATTTCCCACATCCTACCCCCTTGCTCTTGCTACACTGCCACCTAGTAATTTTGGCAGGGCATTTTGCAGGCCTCTTCCACGACCTTCCCCCTTCCCCTGCTCCAAGCTATACTGCCACCTAGTGACCTGGCAGGGCACTTAGTAAACCATCCCATGGCCTTCTCCCCCTTGCTCTGTGCTATCCCTCACAGTGCTTTCAGTGACTTAGCCCTAAATCTTTCCAACATTTTTAAAAAGGACACCAAGTAATCCAAGGAGGAGACACTCTCATCCCATCATGTTTGCCTACTGGCAGCATGTTGCCTTCTCCCTTGTGCATACTGCACCCTCTCATTAATAACCACCTTCCCTCTCCATCTCTCCCCCACTCCCAAGCACTTACCTCACATGTCCTCCACTCCCCCAACCCACTCTTACCTGCCTCCACCCTCCCTACATCCTCTCTATCCCAATCCCTTCCCCCCACCTCTGCCTCTCTCCCTGAGTTCTCTCCCCCTAGCGGCTGTCGTGCCCCAACTACTAAACCAAGAGCATGCTCTTTCAACAACCTCAAAAAAAGACATTTCTCTTATCCTGTTTCCTTTTCCTCCTACTGACTGACAATGTTGAACCCAACCCCAGTCCTACTGCCCCTGTTGACTCTCCATCTGGTGGCCTTGGTAGCTATCATTTAAATGCTAGGAGTGTGCTGCCTAAAATTGACCATTTATGGGCTTGGGTGTCATTAAACTCCCTGGGCATCTAATGCATATCTGAGACTTGGCTATCATCCAGAATCCCAACTCCTCAGTGGATCTTCCAGGATACTGATTGTATAGGCAGGGTAGAGGGAAAACAGGAGGTGATGTAGCAGCCTACGTACATGAATCTCTCCCCTCCTCCACCATACTCCAACAGGTCACCCCCTCTTCGCATGAGCTACTGCTCCTTAAACTGACCTACCCCTTAACCGTACTGATCTTCATAGGGGTTTGCTATTTCTCCACCAAAGTCCAGCCCTCTGTTATAGTCTCCATCCTAGCGTCCCTCACCTCTTTCACCAGGCTGGTGACTACAGCATAAATTGGTTCTCTACACAATCCAAATCTATCACCCAAGAAATTGAAGCCCTAAACCTTGCCCAGCTACTATCTGAGCCAACTATGCTAAACCCCCATTCTGCCCAGCATTCATTAACTGATTGTTTTTTAATGTCCCACCTTCTCAAATACCCATCTACATGCACTCCACCTGACGCTTTCAGTGATCACTGCATGACGTATTGCTGTAAGAAAACTCACCCCCCAACCCCACCTCAAAGTATCTGTGGTTCTGCCCACTCAAATCTCTCAACATCCAAGCTCTTTTGTCTGATCTGTATCTGACTGACTGGTCTGGTGTTTTCACAGCTCCAGAAATGCATCCTTCACTACAACCTTCAGAATCTGGGATCTGCATGCTGCTCCCAAAATACTGTGGCTACATTGAAAACATCTCCCTTGGATTACCCAAAACTTAATCACCCTTTTCAAATCCAGAAACCAGGCTTGGTACACTTTCAGATCCACCTCAAGCCAAGCCAACCTGCAAAATTACAGAGCACTGCAATATGTCCTCATGAAGGCAGTGCACTCTGCAATAGCGCACTTTTTCAAAAACAAACTAAATGACACTAAGACCTCACCTGCAGAATTTTGGAAGACTCTTCACCCCCTCCTAGGTTTCTCTTCCCCTTTGCTCTGGCTATCCCCAGCTCTGATGACTCAGACCCTTCCTACAGCCTCTGCTATCAATCTCTTTTTCATCACTACGTTCTTGCCCCTGGTCCCCCTGTCCCCATCGCCTACCCTCCACTCCCTTCCCGCTCCCTCTACTGATAGGTTCTCCTTCCCCCATATTTCAATAACAGAAGTACTCTAGGCCCTAAAAAACATAAATCTTTCCAAACAGTGCCCAGGCGGCCTTGTTCCAAATTTACTTAAGATCTCATCCCCGGCAATCGCTCCCTACCTCGCATACCTTATCATCCTATCCATCACACAATGTGAAGTCCCTAAGGCATGGAAACTGGCTAAGGTCATTCCATTGCAAAAAGGAGGTAATCCCTCTCTGCCGGCAAACTACAGGCCAATCTCGCTCCTCCCTGTGCGCTCCAAAATGCAGGAGGCACTCATCTCCAAAAAGGCTAAGCTCCTTCCTGGACACCTCAAGCACTCTAAATCCTTTCCAATCTGGTTTCAGGTGCCACCACTCTACCTACTCCTCCTCCTTGCTCCACCTCACAAATTACATTCATTCCACCATGGACAAGGGTCACCTAAACTTGGTGATTTTCATTGACCTAGCTAAGGTATTTGACTCGGTCTCCCACAGTCTCCTTCTAAACAAATTAACTTCCGTAGGTCTCTCCCCCTCCTCTACAGACTGGTTTGGATCATATCTGTCTAACAGTTACCAATATGTGCAACTAGGTCACTCCAAATCCACCACCCTTCCCCCATTCATGCAGGTGTTCCTCAGGGTCTATTCTGGGCTCCACTCTATTCTCAATTGTTATTAATGTCCTTCCCTCATCGTGCGTGCCAACGCACATGCACATGTACACCGACAACACTGTCATCTATGCTTCAGGCCCCTCCTTCCCTGCAGTCCAGATATCCCTGCAGGCCACTTTTGAGAACACTCTCTACTGGTTTTAGGCAAACCTCCTTAAGTGCAACACCAAAAAAAATGTTGCCATAGCTTTCGGCACCACCCAAAGGCTCGCTAAGCTCCCATCTCCTCCATCTTTCTTTTCCTTGGATGGTACAAAAATAGAAACTGCGCAATCTTTTAAATATCTGGGGGTCTGGTTGGACCACAAGTTAGATTTCTCCCAGCACATTGACTTCATCCATTCCAAACTTTGGCCCAAACTTTGAGCATTGTAGAGAATCAAGGATTGTCTCTCCCTCCCGACCCATAGAGAGCTCATGTCCAAACTAATTCCCCCTCGACAGACTATGCTGATTTAGTCTACAGCTCGGCCCCCCAAAACATCTCTCACTAAATTAGACCTCATGTATAATGCCTTCTACTGTTTTGCATCAAACCACCTTTTCCAAACCCATCACTGTTCCCTATACTCTTCCCTATCCCTCTCCTCCCTTGCAAAATGTCACTAGGCCACTGTGCCACTTTTGTTGCCAAGTTCTGGTTTGCAGCCCACCCCGCCCCCATCTCCCCACTCTTATTCTCTTCATCTATATCAGGCTACTGCCTCAGAACCTGTAAATCTGGACTTTCACTCTCCCTTATTCTCACTCTTAATCTGGCAAGATTTTTCCTTCAGACTCCCTGGTCTTTGGAATCATCTCCCCCACTCTAGCCACCTCATGCCCACTCTAGCCATACTGAAAAGGCCACTAAAGCTCCTTCCCTCTGCAACTGCTCCTCTGACCCGCTCCCTCTACTCCTTCCTCCGCCCCCCTCATCCCCCTACCTTCCTCTTTCCACCTCTGCTGCTCCCTTCCCCAACCTTTCTCTTCCTCCTCTGATTCTCCCTGGGCCATCCTCCTCCTCCTCCCCCCACCTTTGTCTCCCACCTGACACAATATGCCCCTCTTATCTTTACTCCTCTGCATCTTCTCTGAGACCTCTCCACCCTCATACCCCTAACCTTCTTCTCAATCCTCCCTATGTGCCATTCCTTACTCCATGCAAGTGTATACTGGGCATGCTTGTATATACTGTATATTTATTTTTGTCCATGTATAGGTGTTCACTGTATTATACTACCAAAGGCACCATGCACCTTAAAAACTATGCTACCTCTATTATGTACCTTGTATATATATATTTACCAATATGTATGTTGTATTCTACTGTGCTCAACCCTGATTGTTTCGATGCTTTGCTACTCTGACTGTTGTAAATCCTATTACCCTCTCCCCTGGGTCGTACCTGGAAACAAGCCTCAGCTCAGTTTGCCTTTCCCAGTTACCAAATTTTAAATAAAATATGTATTTTATATTGCTTGAAATTATATTTTGAAAACTGTAACATTTGATCTGTAAGGCTGTAAGAATAATTTTGTACTTTTTAAATTCGTTCTGGCTGCATAGATATCAGTTAGAATCTAATCAACTGAAAGGACAATGTGGGATTCCTGAAAATAAAAGGAAGATTTTTTTTGAAGAAGACAGATCGGCTGTCTCTTGGGGTAATTTCAGTCTCTTTGTCCTATAAATGACAGGACCCACTGGTCAGTTAATGGGAGAACTTCAAAGTAATGAAGTCTCTTTCATGTCAGGTAATTTCTTTGGGCTCTCAGATGAGTCCCTGTAGGGCACATAGCACATAAAATACTGACAGGTGTCCTTTAGTACACAAATTTCATGGGTCCAGTTCCAACTAGTTCCTTGAGAGGGGCTGTGCAGAGAGAACAGCAACACTGGTCCTGAAACTTATATCACTGAGCAGGGCCGATGAGGGTGGGTGGAGCCAGGTTTAAGTGTGAATGTGAGCAGTGGAAGGCAGTGTGTGCTGGAAATCTAGCCTTACACCATCTAAGAGCTGGAGTCTGCTATAGCTCACTATGGTATCCTGTGTGGTAAGGATCTTTCTACTTTGCTGAGGGTTAAAAAGTTGTAGGAAGATTTCTCTATTTGTTTCTTCTGCTGTGTGCAAAGCATTTATTTTTTAATTTCTGTAGTAATCCTGTAATTCCCATAGTCTTGTGTATGTGTGATATCCTGTAGAATGTATAAATATTGCAAAGCATTAAATATTTTTTATAAAGTATATGTTAGAATGTTGTTGTAACTCAAAATCTACTTTTTAACAGTGTTGTTGTGCCATCGATGTGATGCCCAGCTGCTGTTATACCATCGATATCACGTCACATCAGTGGTACAACAACTTAGAACTATGTCGCGCGGGCACAAGCCACTGTGCTCCAAAGTCTAAACTGCCGCTCATCAGTTCAAATAGGTAAAAAGAATAGCAGTAACAGATCAGGCATTAAATGGCAGCACAAAAGTAAAACCCACTGGCCCATGTCAGTACCGCTTGAAATCCCCGGCACCATGGATCGCAAAAGTTTCATTGAGGAGTAAAAAAATAAGCGTACAATAAAAAAACTGATTTGGACTTAAGAATGTTAAAATCCTACCTTGCCAAAGAGAGTGAGATCTGTAGTATCACCAACATACCCCATAATGAGTTGGACACATTCATCGTGGAGTTCATCTACAAAGTAAAAAGAAACGACGGCACTGAGTACAAGCCATCAACACTGAGAGAAATGTTAGGAAGCATTGATCGGTACTTTCTGCAAATCAATTATGGACATTTCATCTTCCATGGTAATAGTAAAGACTTCCCAGAAACACTGGCCACGCTCTCAGCCGAACAAAAATTTCTCAAAAAAATGGGCAAGGGCAGCAAGCCCAACAGGGCAGAAGCCCTGTCTCCCTCAGACATAGGAAGCTGTACACGAGTGGAAACCTGGGTCTGCATAGCCCTGTGGCACTTCTCAATGTGTTATTTTTTAATAGTGGCCTCTATTATGCACTCAGGACTGCTGAACTTATGCCTGCTCACTGACACAGATGGGAACCAGTTCGTCGAATACACAGAGAGGCAGACAAAAACCTGAGCAGGAGACAACCCAAGGGACATAAGGGCAGTAAAGCCCAGAATGTATATCAACAAAGAAATACTGGAAAGAGATCCCGTAATGGCCTACACAGTGTACACCTCTCAAAGACCCAAAAACATGCTGTCCGGGGATTCACCCTTCTACCTGGTGCCCAACTTATACTTCAAACCAGGTGTCACCTTCTGGTTTAGGTCAGTGACTCTAGGTGTAAACAAAGTCCGCACAATGATGCAAATAATAAAAACATCTGGTGGGCTACATGTCGAGAAATGCATCACTAACCACTCCACACGAAAAACTGCAATCCAGAGACTTGTGGATGGTGCAGTCCCCCCCACTGAGGTCCAGCAGGTTTCTGGCCATAAAAGCCTGCAATCAGTAAATAACTATAGCTTCCTGTCAGAAGCCAAGCAGAAAAGAAACTACGCTATTCTATGTGGCCATACCCCAAGTGATGACCAGCAAGCCCCCTCCTCTATATCAACTGCTGCAGTGTCAATTTCTCAAGCAGTTCGCAAAGAAAAAATTTTTAACAAGTTCCTGCTTTTCCCACTGTCAGACATTACAAATTTCAACTTGTTCGGTGACCTCTAAATTTTCAAGCAGGGCATCACGATGAACTTTCACAACAACTACGGGCTTCAGAAGAAGAGAAGAGTAGCAGTAATTTCTGACTCATCATCAGATAGCGATTCCTAAAATGGTGAGTTTTTTTCTATTCCCCATCCCCCATCTTCCACCCCATCCCATCCCATCTCAAGCACCAACCTTTAAAGCAAGCATGCGATAATCTCTTATCTGTTTCTTCTCTTGTTTGTGTTTTCAAAGGTTCATCTCTGCAGTGAGTGTGCTATGCCCTACTCACACCACAGCACTACCAACAGTTTACGGGACATCTTATTGGACTAAGAAGTCACATGCCATCTCAGTTTCCATTACCTTTCTTGCACGTACCAGCAGCACGTTGTATTCGTTGACATAATTAAAAAGTAAATAGAGTATTAGTTTTCTGATTCCATCCTATCAAAAATAAATTTCCAATACCTAATAATCCCTTGTTTGTTTTGTTTCACCTTCACCATTAGCCGTAAAGTAAGAAAATCTTTACTTCCGATACCAATTCGTGAAGCGTTGTCAGAATCACTGTATTTTTTTCCGATGTTGATTTTCTATTCTGACATACACTATAAAAGACAGTGTATGATCAAAAGTGAACAACAACACTGTGGTTCACTTCTCGAGGTTGTCATGACAACGTCAATGGTTGTCATGACAACCTCTCGAAGTGAACAGTGTTGTTGTTCACTTTTGATCATACACTATCCTCTACATATGTCATGCCTCTGTGACTGCATCTTTTGGGAGAATAGATAACTGTTGGTATTGACAAATCCACGATCCATCTCCTAGAGGGAGAAGAAGGCAATGGTTACCATATTCTAAAAAGTAAAGTATTTTCTCAGGAATGACTGACAGGGGAAGTCTGTTTGCCCTTAGCCAAAGGAGCACTGTACAGTGTGGGCAGTGGCTATGGTGGGATTTGGACCAAGAAAGAATCCAGTTAACAGAATCAGTTCTGAGTGGTGGCACCTCCCAAGGTACCCTTACAGGTGTTGAAGGATGAGAATCTTGGCAACCTGTTGCAGACTGAGTTCTGGGTGATGACAGGCTGTGACAAACTAGTGCCAGCAGTGTGGATTTAAAAAGGATTGTCAATAACCTAGTTAACTATCCTGTCACAGAACAGGATATTATGTAAGGGATCACGGAGTACATTACTTCTGTTATTTTCTGCTTTAAGCAAAAATAGTTAGAGAAAAGACATTGGGCTTGATTTTCAAAAGGAGAAAGGAAAGGGAAAGGACTAATTGTTTAACCAGGAAAGGCACACTAAGCCGGAGCTTGTTTCCAAGTGTGACCTGGGAGCACAGGAAAGTTAAGTGATTTGCTCAGAGTCACACAGTATGCAAGTGGGGGATGATGTGATTCAAACTCATGTATCTAGGTTTGCAGCTCAGTGCCCTTAACCACTGCACTATAGTGTCTCCTAATTTGATGCAAGGTGCCTGTGCCAAATGGATATGATGCAAGTGGCCCCTTGCATCGGAGTTTGTGGCTATCTCAATTTTTGAATGTCGGGTACATTGAAATCAGGATGCCGTGTGCCATAGCCACCCTGCGCCACCTGTGCAGCAGAAGCTCCTGTGCGCCAGGTCGTAAAGGTGGTTGAACCATGCAGAGCCTGCATCATCCCCTTTTTTTGTTATTCCAGAATCCCCGCCATTGTCGCAACAGGGGGCTAACGTTATACCACCCAGAACGAGGTCAAGGGTGATGCTCCACAGCTGGGTAGAGCAGCAGATGGGGGGGGGGTGACCTGCAAGGAGGAGACTGGGGACAGAAGGAGCACAAGGGGGGGTGCCCTAAGGAGTGAGGGGGACACCGCGGCAATGTCAGGGTGTTGAGGTGGCACCCAGCGGGGTGCCATGCACAAGTCCAGTGAGTCGATTGGCTGGGGTAGAAGGGGGTTGGCAAGGATGGACCATGACCTGATCCTAGCTCCACATAACCCTGGCACCTACCCACAGGTGCACCAGTCCCCAACACTGTCAGTGGGCAGGAGTGGCCACAGGTTGTGGAGTGCAGGTCATGGAGGGGAAAATTCCCAAGCACCACAGTCCCCTGGTACTGAGGCCCCCATGTGGAGGCAGGCTTCTGCCTGCCCACAGTGTTGGGGACTGATGCACCTATAAGGCAGGTGCCAGGGCTGTGTGCAGCTGGGGCTGGATCATGGTCTGTGTCCGCCAACCCACCTCTACTCCAGATGATCAGCACACTGCACCTGCAAATGGCACCCCTGCCGGATGCCACTTCAGCATGCTGACATTGCTGCCATGCCCTCCCTTGCTCCCAAGGGAACCCACCATGCTCCCCTCCTTGCCAGCATATTCCCCCTCCATCTTTGCATCACTCTCAAGTTGCATGGGGCGAGAGGTGATAGTTCATTCCATCAAACACTGCAGGTGCACCACGTGTTTGGCATAACCCTGCAGATACAGCAACTCCCAGGTCTGTGGCACAGGGACAACCATTTTTACAAAATATGGTACAGGGTCCCTGACATACCCGGAGTTTGCCACAGCCCTAGATCACTGCAAATTGCACAATCTAAGAGCTATTTACAAATTGAGCCCATTATGTCTGGACCTGTGAAAAGTACACTTTGCTAAACTTATGGGAGTTGTGCAAAAGGAGAGGGTATGTTATGAGGAAACACAATCAAGGGCTGAACTCATGAACATCCTCAAGGCAAGTGACCGTGGAAGTGGTGTAAAAGTTGTCACTGCTAATTGAAGTCACGAGACAGAGGCTCAAGAGCAGGAAAGTGTGCCAGAGCTGTGAACTGGGTGTAGCTGTGCAGGTACTGTACACAGTTTGGAGCTGGAGCTTACACTTATTAAGGCAAAGGCTGAGGCAGAAGATGCATCTGGAAGCAGAGGAGTGAGAGAGCACCAGCATGAAATCCAGCTGAAGGAGGAATGAGAGGAGGAGGGGAAGCAAAGCGCTGATGCAGAGAAGTGAAATGGTGAGACAGAGCTGCAATGGATAGAGCTGGAAGTAGAGTAGTGAGAGAAAGAGCACCAGCACGAGAGAGAGAGAGAGAGAGAGAGAGAGAGATTGAGGTTCTGTGCCAGAGTACAACACCACAACCTGTGAGTAATGGCTTGAGGGTTTTCACCCAGGAAGCCAAAATTAATTCTAAAATGTTTCCCAGATATCAGGAAGGGGATAATCTTGGTTTCCTTTCAGGATCTTTTGAGAGAATCTGTTATCCGTTTAAATTGAGAAGGGCTTCTTGGGCAACTTACTTTTGCCACTGCTTTTATTTTATTTATTTATTTTTATTTAGTCAACCATAGGAATTACAACCCTTTGAGTCATATATTCATTTACAAAGGCTCTGCATCAGCATAGTCATACATTCAGAGATAGTACATTAGTGGGACATCACATTTCAAGTAATTACATATAATAGCCAAGGTGGCTGAACGTCTGTACATGTAGTAGCTAGGGTACTGATATTGTTACGGTGGAACAATTATAATACAAGTGTAACCTCTGGGGGATTGTCGTATAGTAGTAACAGTGATCTATGCAATAGTGAGACAACACAGTTTTAAGGCATTAGAAGCTTTTTCCAGAATGGACAATGAGGACATCATGGCATATGATAAAGTGACACATGCCTTGCTAAAGCATTTTAAAATAACTCCAGAGGCCTATAGGTAAAAATTTAGATGGATAAAAAAAGGCACCAGGAGATAACTATGCTGAAGTAGGTTTATAGCTAAGTAATTTGTTAGACAGCTGGGTAGAGGGTGCAGAAGCTTGCTCTGTAGAGAAAATAAAAAATGTATTTCTTATGGAACAGTTCCCAAAAACTGGACCCAAGGAAATGAGAAGATGGTTGTTGGATAGAATTCTGAACTCCATGAGGGAGGCACCCAAAAGGGCTGATCAGTTCATATCCAGCCAACCATACTCTCATCGCAAAGGTAATGAAGGAGGGACATCGGGTGGTTTTAAGGAAAGGGGGGGGCAGCCAAAAGGAAGCCGACCTGTGCCAGACCCAAAATGGAAACCAAGTGGTTTCAAAAGTTAAGATTCAGGGTAATGCAAGTGTTATATCTGTCAGTAACTGGGGCATTTGTTATATAACTGTCTGAAGAATTTAACAGTACGGGCTAGTGCAGTGGGAGGGGGAAGCTTGGGGAAATCCCAACAGACAGTGGCCTGTACGCAGAGTGCAGTGCTCTCTAACTCCATTGTACATAAGCACCCAGTCGTGGTGAATGGATATGTAACTCAGGGATTGAGGGACACTGAAGCCTCCGTTTCTGTCATGAAGCAGGATTTGATTCATGAGGAACAGATCCTGCTTGGCCAGTTTTTTTGGATTAGAGGGGTGATGGGTCCAGTGGTCTCAGTGCGAATGGCCCAGACCTTCCTAAGCTGGGAAAGTGATCAGGCCTGGGAAGGTGATCAGGCCATATGGGGGTTGATTGTTGTACAGGACCCAGCCTGTGGGTGCTACTATGGGGAATGACTTTGATAAAAGGGTCAATATTTTGTGTGCCACTACCTGTAGCAAGGTGAGGGAACAGGTTCCTGAGGATCCAGAGGGTGCAGTGCAAGAGGAAGCAACCCCTACCTCAGTAAAAGGGGAAGTTGTAGCTGAAGGACATGCTGGGAGCAGCAGTTCTGAGCCACAGCTACAGACATGAGGGTCTGGCCATGGAAGACTCTCCCATAAGAAGTGTGTTTTGTGGAAGGTCAGGCATGCAGAGCTTAGGAAACTCATCTACTTGATTCATCCCTCCAGAGATTATGGTAGTTATCCACCAGTGTGGAAGGTGACTCTCTGTGTTCTGAAAAAAGGGAGTTGTACTGGGAGAATGGGCTGCTGTACAAGGAGTGGGTTTCTAAGGGAGGACTGGAGGAAGGGGTATTCTGACATTTAGTGGTTCTTGGGGAATATAGTAAGCAGCTTCTGGCCTTAGCCCGCGATATACCCTTTTCTAGACACTTAGGGGTCAGCCGTACAAAAAGGCAACAGACTAACAATTTTTATGGGCCTGGTATTTTTAAAGATGTGGCAAACTACTGACAGAACTTTCCGCAGTGCCAGAGGGTAGGAAGGGTTGGGGACAAGGCTAAGGTGGCACTGATTCTCCTTCTTGTTCTTGAAGGTCCATGTAGATGAGTTGCCATGGACATTGTGGAGCCAGTTAGCACACCAAGTTGAACTGGCAAGAGTTATATCTTGGTAACGGCCTAGTGGCGCTGAGGATTGAGGTGCTGGATGCCACATCTTGCATTACACCAGTGACCAGTCCCTGGTCATTGGAGGTCTGCAGGTGGGGGGGAGGGAGGAGCAGGATTGAGCAGCCATTGGGCAGCTCTCCTCTCCTGGGGGAGGGTTAGGCACTGTCCCAACTGGTGGGAGGTGTTGGGAGGGGAGGACACTGTTAGGTGCTTGGTGGAAGTCGTGTCTCCATATGGCTCCCTGCCTGGACTTCAGTCCTTCGCTACAGTGTTCTTAGTGGTGGGGTTGAGGGACTTACACAGTCACTAACAGCAACTACACATAAATCTCAACCCCACAGCTGTGCAGTTGATCCCCTGAATGGGGGGGGGGGTGCTATGGATAGGTGGTACGTCGCCACCAAGCTGGGGCCGCCATGGGGAAAAATTATACAAAAAATAATAAAAAAAGAGGTACATCTTGGTAGTTCAGCAAGAAAGAGGAAGGGACTGCACTAGGGAGTGAGTAGTGCTAGGTTCAAAAAAAGACTATAGAAGGAGAAAACAGAGTACCTGCACCTACTCTAAAAGCACAAACTGTGTTTACGCTCCAAAATGACAACAGCCAGGAAAGCTCATATAATATTAATCAAGCATTATTCCATATACAAAATGTCTAAAAGAGGACTCACATATTCAATAATGACCCAGAATCCAGATGCAAAATCCAACAGAGTCAAAAAAGTCCATCAGATCCATGAATTGCAAGACAAAAATAAATGGCTGGTCAGTGTTCTAACAAGAAGAGCAAGAGCTGAGGGTCGCTCCCACATGATGTCACCTGGCATGTTTCGTAACACTTCTATACATCTTGGTAGTTGTAGATTACACCACAAAGCATCCAGAAGCAGTGCCCTTGTTTTCCATCGATGCTGAGAAAGTGACAGATGAACTGCAGGGGATATTAAGTTACGTGTGTTTTGTCCAGGATATTCTATTAGACCAGGGCACTGACTTCATGTCTGGTTTGATGACTAGTCTTTTGAAGACGTGTTGAGCGAGGCAGCTCAGGGCCTCCCCATACCATCCTCAGACTAATAGTCTGGTCAAGCGATTTAATGTGTCTCTTCAAGCCATGTTGAGAGCATTTATTGACCAGCATGCAAGAAAATGGGACACGTACTTACCCTATCTCTTACTTGTGTACAGGAAAGTCTCCCACAATTCCACAGGGTTCTGTCTGTTCAAACTATTTGACCATAGGGTGAGGGGCCCCTCTTCATTTGGTAAGGGATGATTGGGAGGATGAGCTTGCTCCCCAGTGGGAATCTGTTGTGAAGTATGTCCTGGATTTCAGTCCTAGCTCAAGGAGCTCATGGGGTTCACCCAGGAGCACCCAGCCTCTGCACAACAGAGACAGAAGACATGGTATGACCATGGTGCAGCATCCAGGAGTATAAGTTGGGCCACAGGTGATGGTGCTCATTCCCATTCAGCAGAACAAATTGCAGGTGGCTTGGCAGGGTCCATACTTGGTGGTCAGGAGGGTGAACGATATTAACTATGTGATGGGGCTGCCTGACAGGAGGTACAAGCACAAATTTACTATGTGAACATGTTGAAGCCCTACTGTGATTGAGATGAGATGATCCTGGCTGTCTGCAGCTACCCAGTGGAGGAGACAGGGCCAGACCCACTGGTGGATCTGTTGAGAGAGGTTAAAGGAGAATCCTCAGGGGATTTCTTCACCCTCTTGGAGAGGCTGACACTGGCCCAAGCCACAAAAATGTGAAGGGTGCTGCGGATATTTGAGGGGATGTTCATGGGGAAGCTGGGGTATACCAAACTGACAGAGCATCAGCTCAATACAGGGTCCCAGGCCCCCCCTGGGGCAGCCACCCTGCAGAGTCCCTTCAGGTGTAAAACATGTCATAGAAGGGGGGGAATCAAGGACATGCTGGCTCTCTGGGTGATCCAGGAATCCAGTAGTCCCTGGGCCTCCTGAGTTGTACTGATCCCCAAAAAGGATGGACCATGAGGTTCAGCGTCGACTACCACAAGCTCAGTAGCTATTCAGAGACTGATACATATTCCATGCCCAGGACAGATGAGATCTTAGAGAGGTTGGGGAGTGATGTACCTGACAAAGAGCTATTGGCAAGTGCCCCAGATCCCTGAACCCAGAGAGAGGTCTGTCTTTGTCACCCCATTTGGGTTATTCGAGTTCAGAGTAATGCCATTTGGTATGTAGAATGCACCAGCCACCTTTAAATGACTCGTGGACTGCATTCTGAATGGGGGTATGAACCTTTGCACTGACATCACCATCTGTAGCCAGACCTGGGAGAATCCATCAGGCATGTGACAGGTGTTCTGCCAACTGCAGGCTGCTGGGATGCCAGTCAAAGCAGAGAAGTGCCAGACAGCCATGGCAAAGGTGTCATACCTTGGGTGTAGCGTGGGGAGTAGGTACATCTGGCCTGAACCAGTGAAAATTGAGACCATACATGGGTGGGCTACACCAACGATTAAGAGAAAAATACAGCCTTTCCTAGGAATGTCAGGGTACTGCTGTAAGTTTGAGCCAGATTTCAGCAGCAAGGCCAAACCCCTGTCCTGTCTCACCTGGAGGAAAATGCTGGACAAGGTTCAGTGGATGTAAACCTGTGATACTGGTTTCTCCAGCTAAAGGAGGCATTGTGTCAGGCACCAATGCTCACCAGCCAAGGTTATTCTCTAAGGTTCATTGTATCTTTTCATGAGCTAGGCACAGTTTTGTCAGGTTACACGTTGGGAAGGAACACTCACACTTATGTACCTGAGCAAGAAGCTGCTGCCCAGAGAGGAGGCCTATATGACAGTCGAGGAGTGTTGTATTGTTTGGGCTTTGCAGAAACTGCAGCCTTACCTGTCTTGGAGTGAGTTTACTCTGGTCACTGACCAAACCCCCCCTCACATGGTTGCATAGGACCAGTGGGCACAACCCAAACTTGCTAAGGTGGAGCCTGATGCTGCAGTTCTATCATTTAGACTTTATTCACCATAGTGGGTTGCAGCACAGAAATGCTGATGAGTTTTCTAGACAATAACTATGACCAGGAAGAGAAAGAAAAGGGGAGAGGTGCTGTGAGGAACTAGTGTGGGGTTCACAAAGAGAGTGCTCCAAGGAGATAGCAAGTGGAGCCAGCCATCTCATGTGAAAAAACAAACATCTTTTAGAGTTGCTAAAAAATGTGTTTTTCATTTCTTGGGGAGAGATGTAACAATAATTTTGTACCTTTTTTTTTTTTTTTAAATGAATTCTGTCTGCACTGATTTCGGGTAGTATCTGATCTTATTTCGAGGGTATCTCTTGCAGCTGGCCATCACTGTTGGGGCTAAGCCTCCAGGCACCATGACCACTTGGAAATCTTTCTAGCTAGCAGTCTAGTCAAGGGGGCCGCCCACCTCTGATGTCAGCTCCTGATGTCAGCCTATCCTATAAAGGCAGGCAGCCCCCGTACTCTCCCCAGTTCTTTCCTGCCGTTGACCAATGCACGTTGGACTTTTGATACTGCCACAGCTACTGTCGACCACCATTTTCCTGTGTTTACCCACGCTTTATTATTTTTCATTTTTATTTCAGTTTAACATTGAAATTTCTTTTCGGCCGGCACAGGTGCCGCTGGCAACAGTCTCCTGGCTGCCACCCCCCAAGTCACCTACACCACCGACGCCGGTCTCGTGCACTGAGACTGCCATCGGTTCCGCCTCTTCTTCCTGGGGCAGATGCTACAGGACACCGGCACCTCCCAGAGCATGGTTTCTCCTCAGCTCTCGCTGGGTGCCCCCCACTTCAGCACCTGTCTCCCCTCTTCTGGTGCCCATGGACAGCCCTCCAGTGTTGCTTTGGCTGGTGCCTTCTGGGTCTGTGCTCATTCTCTGTCTTCCACAGCCTGTGGGCCCCACACTGGCCCCACCTCCTCATCTGATGCATGTGGGCCCATCATCTGTCCTCCCACCTCCCATTCCAGGGTGTCTGGCTCCTGTCCTGCCACAACCCATGTCTGCAGTACCTACACCTGGGTATGCTATGCTGGCTCTTGCTGTTTCTGCACCTGTATACCCCTACCCAGCACCGGCAGGTCCTACAATGGGTTACCCATACCTGGCTCCTGTGGGTGCATCACCGGTCTCCATTTACCCACTTATCCAATGCTTGTTGTACTGTCTCCAGCCCCTGTAGATTACCACAGTCTGATCTTGGCCCTGTGGTCCTTTATGCAAACGCAGGTCTCATCCCCGTGGGCACTGGCCCCTACCACCTCACGAGGACCTCCCTTGGGGCTTGTGAGGTGTGGGTTTTTAAGGAGGACGCTGTTCCACAGTTGTAGATACTCAGAAGCAAAAATTTTATTGAAGCTGGACAATTACTGCAAACGTCAGATGAAAAAAAATAAATAGCATAAAACTTCTCAAAATAGACATAAGTTACCAAGCAGTATCTCAGACACTAGAAGGGGCTAGTGAGCATCTTACTTGGATCAGAGTATTTCTGTACCCCCACCAGACTATCTGCAGAACTGAATAAAGACAAGGCTTATATACTGAAAGGGTAACATGTGACTTGTTTAACTCTCCCTATGCTTTTCAAAATTATCTTTAAACCACAGAATAGGTCTATTTTCATTTCTGAGCACAGAATAACATTTCCTTTTAAGTTGTCATGTTATCAACATCACTACATAGAAACAACAACTGGTTAATAAAAGTTTAGTTTCAGGCAATGCAGGAGTAACTCCACCTCCTAGTACTGTGCCTTTAAATATGGGAGGTGACCACCCCACCAGCTCTATACTACAGAACACGAAGTGAAACTCCACACATAGAAGCAGGTAACCTTCTATGAGGGAAACATTTGTTTGTTTTATAAATGATTCCAAAAGAATGAATTAAAAGCATTCAATCCACTTTTTAGAAGCATTTTAACTAAACACACAAAACAAAAAAAAAAAAAACACTTTTGTTTAACCGAGGGGGTTATGCCAAACAAACCACAGTGTTGTACAACTCGTTTTACAGGCCTTCTTTTGTTTTTGTAGCTTGTTTAGGTTATGAAATAGTCATTTTGTAGTCTCTGCTAAATGAATTCCTTTTTGTATGCTGCAAATAGAGTAAAATGAAAATTGTTTATTTATTTACTCAATATGAAGCGCTTTGCGCGTTACTGCTGCCATTTAGAACGCGTTCCAAACCAGAAAGACCTCTTCTTAACTGCAGACAGGTTGAAAGGCACTTTAAAAGGGTTTTATATGCACAAAACCAAGATATTCAGTGTTTGGGAGACTCGGGAGGCAGGAACACTTCTGAAGCGGCGTTCAGAGTGTTTGACCAAATAAAGAGGGTGGTTTCTGCCACACGGGCTGCTTGCACGATCGGGAAGCCGCCACTCTAACTTATACAGGCTAGTTCTACCTCGCAGATGTTCTGCAAACATTTGGGGTTGAAATTACATTATTGCCACAGAACAACTAGCCTGGAAAGCAGCTCTGACTTACTCCCTATAAGGAGGGGACCAGAAGGGGGGGTACCTAATGCTAAACTGACGCAAACCAAGACCATACAAAGGTTTGCATACATAAAGGGGTCATTACAGGACCAACACCATGGATATAAATAAGTGCTTACAATTCCCGTATCCAATTTTAAACCGCTATTCTATTTCTGCATACCTCACATTAGAAAGGTTCTGAAACGGGGGTGGGGGGGGTGAGGCAACCAAAAAAAGGGCTGTGCAGATCTTCATATACCAGAGCAAGAATACTTTAGGGTTAGAAAGAACGTTATATAGGTTGCCTGCCTATATAACGTGGAAAGAAAGATGAGGAATTACAGCAAGAAAGGAGGAGAGTAAAAAGGGCTGTTGCAACAGACTTAAAAAAAAATAGATTTGCCTGGTATATGGAGGTATCTGTCACAGGGCCCACCTCCCCATTCCCTGTTCAGCCAGGCCCTAGTGCTCCTTGCACACCCAGGTATGGGCCTGACTCCAGAGCAGTCTGACATTGGGATGATCTTTGGCCCAAGGAAAATGGGGACGATGACCCTGATGAGCGTTGACCAGAGTTTCAGCTGTGTGTCCTCCTCCATGGGCCCAGATTCCTTTGAAGGGGCTGACATCCCCAAGTCCCCTCCCAGATGACCCCACATTTAAGGCCATCATGAGGCACATTCAGGCCACCATGGGGTGGGAGATGGAAGAACAGAACCCAGAGCAATGTCGGCTTGCCATATACTTTTGTCAGCCGGATGCCCCTCCTTTGGTGGTCCCCCCCCAACCCGATTATCGACTCCTGTGAGGACATCACCAAGGCTGCTTGGAAATGCTCCCATACAGTACCAGCAGTATCCAAAAAAGGCTAGCAGGCTTTACAGTGCCCTGGCTGGGAAACTTTTTTGGGGAACAACCCAGGCCTGATTAGGTTGTTATCAATGTGGCACATGACTGTACCAAAAAATCAAAGCTCCCATGCCCCAGACAGGGAGTCTTGCTAACTAGACCAGATGGGCAAGCTTGCCTTTGCTTCTGCCACTCTGGCCATCTGAGCTGCCAACTACTCAGCCCATATGGTACAATACCAGAACCTGTGCTGGGACCAGGCTAAGGAGACTGTCCTAGCCATGTTGGATGACCCCTCTAAGCAGAAGAACCAACAGGCCCTCAAAACAGGCTCGGACGTCAGTACCCAAGTCCTCAGGGCTGCCGGTGATGTGAGAGGTGCCTTTGGCCAGATGTTGGCAGTTGGCATCTGTATGAGATGACACTTCTGGCTTTGGGGTCTCTTCTTTTTCGCAGGATATCTAATCTTACATAATGGATGCACACTTCAGGGGCTTCAAAAATTTTGGGGGTGATGGCCAGGATATCATCTTTGAACGCCAGACCTCAGGATGGGCTCTCAAATCTGTCCATTCTATATACCATACCCAGTCAAAGTCGGGGCAGTGGGCTATTTTTTGTTGCTTCTCCCACAGACAGGCCTGACCCTCGCCCAAAACCCAGAGCAAGCACAAAGCATGGGCAGCTATCCCCACTCCCTCCTCAGCTGCCACCCGCATTGCCTAAGGTGCAGCAGCAGCCCCAGCAGTGGCTGCTCCCACCTCCTCACTCCTTGCCAGACCACTCCCTCCAGTCGTTCCACAGGAGGTGGTAGTCAGGGTCACTTCTCTCTTCACTTGGACAGGTGGAGGGAGATTACAACAGACAAATAGGTACTGCAGCTTACAGAGCACAGCCACACTCTCACGTTCATAGAGTGGCCTCCAGAAAATTCTCCGAGCACAATTCCTTGTATCCTTCTGGCCACGCCCTTCTCATCCAGGAGGAAATCCAGGCCTTACTTAGAGAAAAGGCCATAGAGGAAGTCCCACCGTGTCAGCAGGGAAGGGGGTTCTACTTCCAGTTCTTCCTAGTCCCCTAATGGTTGGGAGACTTTCGGCCCATCCTGGACCTAAGCCAGCTGAACCTGTTTATAGAGTACAAACAGTTCAGGATGTTCACCCTTCAGGGTTTATTGCCCCTGCTACATCAGGAGGACTGACTTTTTTTTCCCCTGGATATGCAGGATGCCTACCTGCATATCAAGGTTTTCACTTCCCACCAACACTTCCTCTGCTTCCACTTTCTGGGAGCGCACTGCCAATTCAGAGCTTTGCCCTTTCATTTGTCCTCAGCCCCTAGGGTCTTCACCAAATGCCTGGTGGTGGTGGTGGCATCTGCCTTGGGATGGCAGGGATTCTACATTGTTTCCCACCTGGATAATCGGCTGCTAGCAGCCCCATCCAGGGACCATCTCCTTCAAACTCTTTCCCACACCTGCAACCTGTTCCAAGCTTTGGGCATTACAATCAACCTACCAAAGTCTTTCTTGACCCCCTGCTTACCCCCAGACAGAGCACAGTGTCTAATGGACCAAGCCTGTATCCTCTACTCCAGTCATAACATTCTGGTGAGGGTCTTTCTGAGGCTTTTAGGCCTCATGGCTGCAGCCATTGCCACAGTTCCCCTGGCCAGGTTGCATATGCAGATCACTGAGTGGACACTGCGGGTCCAGTGGTACCAATGCATGGATGCCCTGGATCAACCAGTGCTGGTGTCTGGTCCAGTCAAGAAGGTGCTGTTGTGGTGGCTGGAACCCATCAATTTGTTTCAGGGAGTTCCGTTTTCTTTATCTCCCCCTCAGCAAATTCTTATGCCTCGGTGGGGGAGCCCGCATGGGGACCCACAAAATGCAAGGGACGTGGTCTGAGATAGAAGGGGATCACCACATAAATATGTTCTAGATGCGAGCAGTTCTGTACTCCCTGCAGGCCTTTCAGCTCTCCCTGGGTCTGCTTTTTGTTCAGACGTACAACATGTGCGTAGTTTATTACATTAACAAGTGGGTGAGGGGGGAATCATTTCTATCCCCTGTGCAGGGAGGCAATGAGAGTCTGGTACTGGACCATTGACCATGGCCTTGAACTCTTGGGAGTCCATGTTCCCAGTGACCAAAACGTCCTGGCACACAGGTTAAGCTGCTTGTGGTCCATATCCCATGAGTGGGATCTTATGACCTCAGTGGTAGAAGACCTCTTCTACAGATAGGATTGTCCCAAGTTGGACCTTTTTGCTTCCTTACACGATGCAAAACTACCGCTTTTCTGCTCACTAGATCCAGGGCCTAGATTTTTCTGGCCAGACACATTGTCCCTCTCCTGGACAGGGAAGTTTCTGTGTGCCTTTCTGCCTCTTCAACAAGTTCTGATCAAACTTCAGATGGAGGAGGCTATGATGATCCTCATCGCCCCCTTCTGGCCTCATCACTACAGCAACTGGCAGTGGAGCCTCCACTGTCCCTGCCCTTCTGCACAGGCTTACTCTTCCAGGAACAGGACACCCTGGTCTATCCGGACCTCAAGTCTTTTAATCTCTATTTATGGCTCCAGAGGACGTAGCCATAGGCAGATTTGGAGTCTC
Source organism: Neoceratodus forsteri (assembly GCA_016271365.2). Classification (NCBI taxonomy): domain Eukaryota; kingdom Metazoa; phylum Chordata; order Ceratodontiformes; family Ceratodontidae; genus Neoceratodus; species Neoceratodus forsteri. The sequence goes on along the minus strand of CM028133.1, from coordinate 586,350,520 downwards.
CCCCAGAGTGGCAGATGTCTTGGCAGTAGCCAGGAAGCCCTCCACAAGGACCATTTACTTTATGAAATGGAAGTGCTTTGCTCTTTGGGCTGCATTGCACCATTTAGATCCCTTCACCTGTCCAGTGGATTAGATTTTGGAGTACCTTCTATCCCTCTCAAACTCATGTATGTGGTACTCCTCTATTAAGGTACATATTTCTGCCATATCTGCATATCATGTACCTGTGGATGGGTGCTCAGTGGCCCAATGCAATGTGTCCCACACATTCTTGCAGGGCATTTTGCACTTGAAGTCCCAATCAGGGACCCTGTCACACCTTGGGACCCTAATTTTGCGTTGGAAAAGCTTACGCTGCCTCCCTTTGAACTGGCCGTGTCTTGTGAGCTACACTTTCTGTCGTGGAAAGCATTATTTTTAGTTGCCATTACTTCTGCTCAATGGATTTCTGAGCTTCAGGCCCTTATGTGTAAGGAGTCTTATTTAGTGTTCCACAAGGACAAGGTGTCTTTGCATACAAATCCTAAGTTTCTTTTGAAGGTGATGTCAGAGTTTACTTTGAATCACTCCATCCATCTGTCTGTTTATTATCCAGAGCATTCTAATCAAGGGATTAGAGGGGGGAGGCATTGCTCCATACCTCGGATGGGCATAGAATCCTAAGGAACTATACACACTGGACTAAAGACTCCAGGAAGTCCAATCAGTTGTTTGTTTTGTTTGCCCCTGGAAAAGAGGGTGCCCCTATGTCTAAACAGTGTTTGTGTAAATGTTTAGCCAATTCCTTATTCTGTAGTTACAAAAAGTGTGTTAAGGAACTTCCTAAAGGGTTAAAGGCCATTCCACAAGAGGGATGGCCACATCAGTGGCTTGCTTCCAAAATGTGCCAGCTGCTGACTTCTTGCAACTGTCACCTGAAGTACGATCCTCACTTTTACCAAGCATTAGTCTGGACATCGCCTCTAGTTGTAGGACCAGCTTCGGCCTAGCACTCCTCCAAGGCCTCCTTTTTTAGGCTGCTGTTTCTTTATCCTACCACCTGGACTGCCTGTCTGTAGTGCCAGAGCTGCTTGGGACTCAGGCGATACCTTCAAAGTAAGATAGTACAGTTACGTAAGACCTTACCGTTACAGTAGATCTACGAGAGGATCTCTTGTAGCAGGCCCTGCTCTCCCTCCCTCCTTCCCCCTTCTCCTGTGTCTCTGTTCTCTTCCACAGGGACAAGCCTTTTGCCTTCATTTCTTATACGCTATTGGGATTTTTATTTATTTATTTATTGAATTTTGTTGACCCGCTAGGTGCACTGAGACTAGAAGTCCCTTTTTCAGGGGCGATCAGGGAAGGAACTGATACCTCAGAGTCCTCTTCAGTTCCCTCTTTCCAGCATCCTGCTTAGGGTCTCTGGCGGGAGAACTGTGGAGGGTATGGGGCCGTCCGCCTTTACAGATTTGGCTGACATCGGACACTGTCAGAAGTGGGCAGCCCCCTCAAGTAGACTACTAGCTGGAAAGGTTCCTGTGTGGTCTTGGTACCTGGCAGCTTAATCCTACCGGTAATGGCCTGCTGCAAGAAATCGTCTCGAAGATCTGCTGTTATGGTAAGTTCTTACATAACTGTACTATCAGCTGAAAGGATAAAGTGGACTTCCTGAAAATAAAGGAATTTTTTTTATCACAGCTGCTAATTCTACGCCCTCCCCACGACAGCCCCCTTCTGCCCCCCCAAGCTCCATCCCCTGAAATTACTGGGGCTTACCTTATGCCAGGCCTGGGAGCGGTGCATCATCCTGCTGGTGGGGATTTTTCCTCCTTTTTTTTTTTTTGCCCCTTTTCATGTCCATGCACCATGCAATAGATGCAGCAGCTGTCTCCACCTCCGCGGAGGCAGCCAAGCACCCTGGGCACGGGCGAGTCTCCTAGCTGCACCATTCACAGCACAGACCCCCCCACCCTGAGGAAGAAGAGTTGTAATGCTCAATCCTTACCTCCCCACCAGCCCCCGAGTGACCCGAATCCATTCCCGAACCCAGATCGCCGGTGTGGTGTCCAGCCTCAACCCTCGGTGCCACCGGGCCAATAGAAAAAGGATTTTGTTTTTCAGAAAACAGACCAGCTGTCTTTCAGGGTAATTTATGTCTCTTTGTCCCATAAATGACAAGACCCACTGGTCAGTTACTGGGAGAACTTCAAAGTAGAGAAGTCTCTTTCATGTCATGAAGCTGTCTTGGGCTCTCAAATGATTTCCTATAAGGCAGATGGCAAGAAAATAATGAGAGGTGTCCTTAAGTACACAAAATCCACGAGTCCAGTTCCTGCTAGTTCCTTGAGATGGGCTATCCTGAGAAAACAAAAGCACTGGTCCTGGAAATTATGTCATTGAGCAGGGGTGACAAGGGTTGGTGGAGCCAGGCTTGTGTGCAGGCTTAAGTCTGAATGTGAGCAGCAGAAGGCAGCATGTGCTGGGACTTTAGACTTAAACCATCTTAAAATTTTGAGTCTGCCATGGCTCACTAAGGTGTCCTGAGCAGTAAGAATCCTTTTACTCTGCTAAAAGTTAAGAAGCTATACGGAGGTTTTTCTATTGTTTCTTCTACTGTATGCAAGCCATTTCTTTTTCATTTCTGCAGTTTTCATGTAATTACCATAATCTTGTGTTTGTGTAAATATATACATATATATATATATATATATATATATATATATATATATATATATATATATATATATATATATATATATACTTCATACCTCTATGACTGAATCTTTTGGAGGAATAGATAACTGTTGGTATTGAAAAATCCATGATATGTGTTTAAGAGGAAGCAGAAGACTACAGTTACCATCCTTATTCTAAGTAGTGAAATGTTTTCTCAGGAGTAAATAATAGGAGAAGACCATATGCCCATAGCCACAGGAGCATTGTACTGTGTGGGCAGTGGCTGTGGTGGGGTTTGGACTAAGAAAGTCTCCAGGTAAGATAATCACTTCTGAGTGGTGGCAGCTACCAGGGTACCCTTACAGGTGTTGATGGTTGAGAAACCTGTTGCAGGCTGAGTCCTGGGAGAGGACAGGTTGTGACAAACTGTAGAAATTTAAGTTTTTATTTAACAAAATCTTGCAATAAGATCAGCATGTAAAGGTCCTAATGACATGGTTTTCATGTGTTTGATACATGTCGATATAACATGTCTTTAAAAATTTTGTGAACTATTTTATATTTTTATAAATCAGTATACGGTAGCTGAACTACTGTAATATTGTTTGTTGATATATCATCTTAGCCATCCCCAAACTTTGATTTAAAAATGTAAACTAAGTTTTTAGCCCTAATGGTTCCAAAGTTATAAAGAAGTTATCATTTGAAAGGTGTAACTTTGGAACTGTTGGTGCTAGCAATATATTTTTTTTTGTAAATGAAAGCTTGGAGTTCAGCCATTAAGAAGTACCCCTGTTGACACTGTTTGTATGTCAGACCTAGAATGCAGTAACAGTTTAAAAGAATAACATTTTATGTAACCCCTCCTTGGGAGGAGAACTTACGTGACTTATTACTGCTTCCCTCTTGATATTGTTGGAGCTCCTTTGTTACTGTCAGCTCCCTCTCGAGTGACCATGTGTGTGATGGGGGAGAGAGAGAGCAGCACAGCAGCTCAGATGATTTTCAGCACCTCTTGTGCCCTCTTGAACTGCATCTGCAGCCTATCTCTAGATCCTGGTCCCCCAGTCCTAGCAGAGGGGACTGGGAGGTGGACTTGGGACACCACATCCTCAGCACCATGAAGCTCAACCACCATCACAAGCTGGAGTGCATGCTACAGGGGCTCCTCCCCAGTGCTCCCAGCTCCACCCACTTGACTACCATGTCAACCATGAATGCAGTGCGTCCAGATTTACTGAGGATCAACTTAACATTAGCCCAAGAGGGCTTGGATGTCTCTAGGTGTCCAGCATACCATAAGAGGGGGATAATGCATATTAAAATAAAGGCTTTGGGCATGGGTGTAGGAAGACTACTCTAAGTACGCCATGGTGTACTATTTTTTATTACGAGGGCAACAACAAAGGTCTGCACTGTTATCACAGTTTCTTGCAACACAGCATTTTTCCAAGGCAAGACGGGAGTGTGAGTTGGATGTCATTATCCACCTAGGTACTAATGACCTGGCAAATGGGGAGCCAAAGGAAGTTCAGGAACAGTTTAGGAAATTGGGGAGGGGTCTCAAGCAAGTAGCTACTTCTGTCACTTTCTCAAAAGTACTACCTACGAGAGGCAAGGGAGAGCATAGGAGTGCATGCACCAGGAACTTTAACTCATGGTTGAAGAACTGGTGCTGTGAGGAAGGGTTTGGATTCATTGGTGACTGGGGACCCACCTGGAGGGATGGAGGTTTGTTCAAGCCTGATGGCCTGCATCCATCCTGGAGGGGAATCCAAGCACTCAATGATAAATTTAAATGCTACATTGACAAGCATTTCAACTAGCCAAGGGGGGTGGCAGGCCAGCAGGAGGTACCTACTTGCTCACCCCCACAGCTAGCAGTGGAACCAGTGAACCAGAGGAGTGGCTATCTCTGCAAAGCAGTGTGCAAAAGATGGAGATGAGTGCCCAAGAGGTGGATAGGCAGAAAAGGGGCAAAATTCAGCAGAAGGGCAGACAGCAAGGAGAACCAGGGATAAAGGACAACCAAGGAAGGGGCTGGAGTAGAACAGCGAAACAGTCTAGGAAGGTCAAATCATGGAAAGCCATGTGTGCAAATGCCAGGATCCTTAGCAACAAGATGGAAGATCTGCAGGCTGTCATGGTGCAGTCAGACCAGGACATTGTGACCATCACTGAAACCTGGTGTAATGATAACCACGACTGGGAGATGGCCATACCTGGCTAAAACATATTCAGAAGAGACAGAGCAGGCAGGAAGGGAGGAGGAGTGGCACTGTATGTGAAAAATGACATAAGGGCCGAAGAGATCCAGGAGGAACAAAATGGGGGAGAGATACTGTGGATTAAGATGGAAATGAAAATGGGGACAGCCATCCGCACAGGTGTGGTCTATAGACCACCAGCCCAGGAGGAAGAAACAGGTAGGGAGCTGATGCTAGCCATCCAAAGGATGGTAGACAAGGGTGAGGTAGTACTGGTTGGAGGCTTCAATATTCCAGACGTGGACTGGAGCATCCCAGCAGCAGCAGCATCAACTAGGAGCAGATTTATCCTGGACTCCCTTCAGGGTGCCTTCCTCAAGCAACTGGTCATGGAACCAGCTCGGCAGAAGGCAATACTGGACCTTGTGCTCACAAACAGGGACAGTGTGATGGGGGTAACAGTGGGGAAGCACCTGGGAAACAGTGACCACCAGTCATTGTGGTTTGAAATCACAGAAAGAGCAGAACCAAACCACACAAAACACGTATCCTGGACTTTAGGGGTCAGACTTTGGGAAAATGGGAGATACTTGAAAGAGGCATTAAGGGAATGGGACAGGAATCAGGGTTGAGGAACAGTGGGCAGTATTTAAAATGGGGATTACAAGAACAACAGAATTATGCATTAAGCAGGTTAGCAAGAGGAAAAGGAAGAGGAGACCATTATGGTTTTCCAAAGAGGTAGCAAAAAGTGAAAGCCAAAAAGATTGCATTCAAGCAATACAAAAAGACACAGGCAGAAGGGGATAGGGAGAAGTACCAGGAGAAGCAAAGGGAGGCAGGGAGGTCAGTAAAGGAAGCCAAAGCTCAGACAGAAGAACACATTGCAAAATCGGTGGGTAGAGGGGATAAAACCTTTTACAGGTACATAAGTGAAAAAGAAAAGACAAAGGAGGGATAGTGAGACTGAAGGGGAGGATGGGGGCGCGTGGAGGATGACAACAGTAAAGCTGACATATTGAACAGGTATTTTTGCTCAGTCTTTACTGAGGAAGAGGAGGGTAATGGGTCTGAAGGGAGTACAAGGGTGAGAATGGTGCAGAAATGGACACAAGTCCCTTTACACGAGAAAGGGTCCTGAAGGAACTGGAAGCAATAAGAGTTGATAAAGCAATGGGGCCAGATGGGGTGCACCCAGGGTCCTTAAAGAACTAAGAGAGGTGGTGGCTGAACCTCTGGCTATCCTGTTTAGCCAATCACTGGAAACAAGGAGGTACCCAAAGACTGGAGGACAGCAGATGTAGTCCTTATACAAAAGTGGGAACAAAGAGGAAGCAGGGAACTACAGACCAGTCAGCCTCACCTCGGTAGTGGGGAAGATCATGGAAGCACTACTGAAGGAGAGATTAGTGAAACATCTGGTTGTCAATGGACTACAGGACCCAAGGCAGCATGGTTTCACCAGGGGAGGTAATGTCAGACCAACCTCATTGAATTTTTTGACTGGGTGACTAGGGAGGTGGATCAGGGGAGGGCAGTGGACATGGCCTATCTTGACTTCAGCAAGGCCTTTGACACTGTGCCACATAGAAGACTATTACACAAACTGGGGAATATGGGTGTGGGCAGGGCAGTAATGTGGTGGGTAGGTAACTGGCTGGGTGGCAGGACACAGAGGGTGGTGGTAAATGGCTGTCACTCCACAGAGAGAAGAGTGACCAGTGGGGTACCACAGGGATCAGTGCTGGGACTGGTCCTATTCAACATCTTCATCAGTGACATTGCGCAGGACCTAGAAGGCAGAATTTCACTGTTCGCTGATGACACAAAGCTCTGTAACAGAGTAGACACACCAGAGGTGTAGACAGAATAAGTGACCTGCAGAAACTTGAAGAATGGTCAGGAGTTTGGCAGTTGAAATTCAATGCAAAGAAGTGCAAGATAATGCATGTGGGGCACAAAAACCCTGGCACAAAATATCAGTTGGGGGGTGAGGATATAGCATGCACCAAGCAGGAAAGGGATCTTGGGGTTATCATCTCTGATGACCTCAAGGTAGGGAAACAGTGTGACAAGACAGCAGGTAAAGCAAATAGGATGCTGGGATGTATAGGCAGGGGCATCACCAGCAGGAAAAGGGAGGTTATAATTCCACCATACAAGACACTAGTGAGGCCCCACCTGGAGTACAGTGTACAGTTCTGGAGACCATACCTACGTAAGGACATAGACAGGGTAGAGAAGGTTCAGAGGAGGGCAACAAAGATGGTATATGGATTGCATCACTAGTCCTATGAAGACAGGTTGAAGGAACTGAACATGTACTCCCTGGAGGAGAGGAGGGAGAGAGGGGATATGATAGAGACATACAAGTATCTTACAGAGAGGAACAGGGTGCAGTAATACACTATTTTTAAGCGAAAAAGATGTTCCAGGACTAGAGGGCATGGGATGAAGTTGGAGGGAGGATGATTCAGAGGAAATGTGAGGAAGAATTTCTTCACAGAACGGGTGGTGGACAAGTGGAACACCCTGCCAGAGGAAGTGGTGGGGGCTGAAACAATCACAGGATTTAAGAATGCATGGGATAGAAATAAAGGAATTCTGGAGGTCAGGGGTAAGGGGCAACAGATTTCTAGGAAAACATAAACTGAACTTACAAGCTCAAATGGGCAGACTGGGTGGGCCATAGGCCCTTATCTGCCAACACTGTCTATGTATCTATGTAATACTTTCTGTGCTTTCATTCTTTGAAGTCAAAACTAGAAGGGTATGCCACTTGGATTGCCTTTGTATTCCAGGGACTCTATAACATTACAGACTTGGGGTGGTTATATGGATACCTGAGGGAGAAATGTACGGCAGCTGTATTTACTAGTGCATGGAAGGGGGCAACAAACACTACCATGGTGTGAATAAATTGTGTTTATAGTGCCAGATGGGGCAAAAAACATGGTCACGGTGTACACATTTTTAGTGTCTGGTTATACCCTTGCTTTGGAGCACCAGGCTCCTACAAGAGCATGGGCACAACCATCTTTGTGTGCTCTGACCCCATGGATCAACCAATCAGAGGGATAGGGAGCCCTATTATCAGCAGCTATGTATTGTGGGGAGGATGATGCAATCGGACCCTCCCACATGGACTGGCGGACTATAAGGACCAGTCAGTGGGCAGGACAGGGCAGGAGGATTGATGGATAGCCTTGCCTGTCCAGTAACACATTGAATAGAGGGAAAGAGGTTTCTGGGCTCTTGAGGAGCTCATGGCATTCTGAGAGGTACACTGAGGTATTCAGACCTGCTGCTGGTGTGACCAAGTGGAGGCCTAGCCAGGCCAACCATCCTTTGAGCCCTCAGCAGGTTTCATTTAGTAAACTCCAACACTGTGCCAGACAGGAATCTGTGAGAAGAAATTGCTGAGAGTGTAAATCTGTCAGCCATTGCTGCATACCAAAGCTGCTGAGCTGTACCAAGTGGAGATGGAGACCTGCATCATACCTAGGTTGCTCCAGAGCCAGCTAAGGGGCCTGTTAGTCCTTATCTAGTGGCGTGGATCAGGTAACAGGGAGCCATGGGACATGTGCCTCGAGTACATGGGTACTCTTGAGCCAGAGGGGAGTCAGACCATGGATTGCTCCTGGAATCTTGTGTCCTTAGAAGCCAGGAAGCCGCTGTGCAGTGCTCCTCTGACTGAGAGTTGACCCAGAAGGGCTGTATCCAGAGAGGTGTGAACCACAAGGACAGGGCTACAGCAGAACATTCAAGAGTCTGAAGGTTTTATCCTGAGGCCACTGGGGCCTGTTCCTGATTGTTGCCTGACTTACTGACTGCTGTGTGCTGTTCCCTGCCTTAACCGAACTGCTGCCTCCATGTGTCGCGTGAATGTTAGCATTGCTAGCTAGGATCTTTGTACTTTTCCAACTTTGGATTACAAGTTTGGTTTCAAGCATTCTTTATTTGGATTTCAAGTCTTTAGATTGTGCTGGTACACTGTGGCCTGTTGGAGGGTTAAATTGCAAGCTTGCTAACTTTTATTCAAGTGCACCACCAAAAGAACATGGGCAACGTAGCTACCAGGCCTGCACCAGGACTTTAGTGTAATTCCTTGGTACACAGTCATTGGTATTTGGGTCATACATGAAACTTTAGTGTAACTACTGGTACCAGTTAAAAAGGTCACAGCACCCTGTGTAGAATAATTCCTTTTTTGATTGGGCAGGTGCTTTCTCAAGCTGAGTGGGATCCGAGAGAGTGGTAGTGACCTACAGTATAGTGGCCTTTAGGTTGCATTGCTGTAGAGTGGGAGAGCTCAGGATGACTTGCAGCTGATTTAACTTTTTCACTTCTTTTAGCTTCCAATGATGTGTTCTTAAATGAAAGCGCTGCTAACAGGTTGGATTTTACTTCTGTGTGTGCACCCAGTTTGTGCAATCTGATTGAAGTGTTTACTGGTAAGGGTGACAACTGTCTTAGTGATCCCCGGGTTGGGGAGTTTAATCCAGTGTAGGGAGGTGGGTAGGTACTGCATTCCAGGGGGTGGTATTGCACACTCTTCATGGTTATGCATGTAAATAAATAACTGAAGAAGTGAAGATTATGGCATGTGTGACTGATTCATATCCATTGGTTTGCTTCACTGGCCATTATCAGCCTCAGGAATTAAACTTTATTCAAATTTTTTCTTAAACAGAGTGTAACTGGAGGACTTTTGGTCTTTGATCTCTCGTTTGTTACCGTTGCAAATATAAGTGCTGCAGTGAGTAGTCTGCTTAGTTAGGAGGGGGTGGAGAGACTGTGCAGGAATCTTGGGAAGTGTGAGGAGTAGTCAAGAGCATGGCAGTTGGGGTTCATTGCCAAAAGTGCAGAATCATGCACCTGAGGCATGGAAAGCTAGGAGATGACTATAAGATGGAGGGAAGGTACAGATGGTCACTAAGCAGGAAAGAGACCTTGAGTTTATCATGACTGATGACGTTAAAGTAGCAGAGTAGTGTAGCAGAGTAGTGAGTAGGGCCAGTGGGATGCCGGAGTGCACAGGAAGGAATATCTCCAGCAGGACAAGGGAGGTGGTGTTGCCACTGTATTGCTCACTGGTGAGACCCCACCTGGAGTATTGTGTCCTATTCTGGAGGCCGCAGATCAGAAAGGATATAGACAGTGTGGAGGAAAATTTCATTCTCCATAATATATCAGCAAATGTGAAAACAGACTCAGCAATTGTTCACGGAAAAATGTGAGTTCTACATGTTTGACTTCAAAAACCTTTTAACTTTATATTAGTAATGATAGCTGCAACACACTGAAGGCTGAAACACTGACTTTCCTTTCACTTTAACCTAAAGCTAGAGTATTTATGCTGAACCTTGAAGCCAAACTGACTATTCCAAGCATATTTTATTACTTAAAATTAGGTTCAGAAGAAAACTAAATGTTAGATATAAAAATTACATTTTCATAATTCAGTGTTAATACATTTCTTTCTCAAGCTATCAGGAGCTTATCAGGAACAATGCATTTTATAAGTGCTGCATATGTGATATTTTTATTCATGGACTAAGACTGTCTATCACTGCCTCATTAAAAAATCACAGCTTTCTGTCTGGGAGCTATTCATTTTAATTTTAGCTTTCTGTTTTCAAGCTGTTCATATTAATGTTTCTCATGGGAAATGAGAAGTCCATATTTAACAGCATGCATCAATGCTGCCCTTGTTTAATACTGTTAAGAAGCTGGTGGAAGATTTAAAGAAAAAAGAACAGGAATTGAGTTGTATATTGTTCCTTCCATACACATTCATCCCAAAGATCTTTGCAGATCATTAACAGTTGACAACAGCCACTAGATGCACACAGAAGTGTTTGAGACTGAAGGTGGTTAAGTACAGAAAAAATGAGAGACAGAGAGAGAGAGAGAGAGAGAGAGACAGAGAGAGAGAGAGATGGGGCATCATAGGTAGGTTGAGTGGTTTGCTTATACTAAGGTTCATACTGAGGTGTGTGGAGCTGAGAAAGGCAGTTGCCCATTAATGTTCCTTTCCATTACTGTTTCCGTAATAGGACAGCTTGTTACCTTTCAGTATATAAGAGTCTAATCTACTTTTAAATTGACATGTATCTTTGTTGATTATAATCTCCAGTGGGAGCTTGTTCCAGGGGTTACTTATCCTTTGCTTTTCTTCTATTAACTGTAGGGGGTGACCTCTAGAACCTTTCAGGTCATTTTTAAATTCTAGATTGTTTGTTAAACAGATAATTATCATGTATATTATTATTATAGCAGAGGAGTAAGTCCCCCCAAATTCTTCGAGTTTCTAATGTCATTAGGTTTAATTCTCTTAAACGTTTTTCATAAGGTAATGACTTTATATTATATATCATTTTTGTAGCCTGTCTTTGAACCCTCTCAACCCTGTCAATTGCCTCCACTGTGACAGGACTCCACACAGGGTTCCCATAGTCCAGAATTGGTCTGACATATGTCCTCACTTCCTCACCTCCATTCTTGAAGTTCTTTTCAATAGTCCAGATTAACCTTTTTCTTTATCTGTCTGGGATTTGCAGTGGGACGAGCAAGTCAAATTTTTCGTTTATTATTATTCTCAAGTACTTTTCTTTGTTAGATTCTCTAAGCGGGGAATCGTCCAGGAAATATGTTTTTACTTGATGTTGGTTTCCTAGGTGAATGACGCAGCACTTATCCCTATTGAATTTTATGCCCAGGTCAGAATATTATTCAGATTCATGTGTACTGTTTCTTTGTCATTATCTGTGTTAACTATACTAACTATTTTTGTGTCATCTGCATATTTACTAATCCAACTAATCACTTGCTCCCCCATATCAGCTATGGCGATCTGAAACAGTAGAGGTCCCAGGACAGAGCCCTGCAGCACCCCACTAGAAACCTCTCTTGTGCCAGAGCAGTATCCCCGAATGCTCACCCACTGGGTCCTATTATTCAATCAGTCACGTCCATTTTACAATTCTTGTATCAATGTTTAAAGTCACACAAGGAGTGTAATCTTTGAGATTTACACCTGGCTATCCAGGTTCGTAGCTTAGCAATATATAGTAACTCTGGGCTACAGTGTTTAGGCAAGATAATATTAATGTGGAGTCTTTGGGGACAGGATTTGTGTGTGAATTTGCAGTCTGTTGTAAGGTTCTCAATTTCAGAAATTCCATTCATACTACCAAATCATTTATATTTAACTGACATGTACAAACAACATAAAGGAGTATTGGCATAGCAAAAGCAGCAACTGCTGCCTAGATTGAGGCTTCGGTGCCTTGAACCCCAGGCAGGAATCATATGTAATACTTTATATACCAGAGCCTTCATAAAAAACAGGGCTTCTTTTGTAACAGGTAGACATTTCATGATATACCTTTGCCCATTCGTCGAGATCCTGCTCAGTGTCATTAGATTTCAAACCCCACATCCAGGCAGTCTGCAAAGCAGTAAACTTATAGCTCAGCATGGTCTATAGAATCAAGCGTTGCCCCTCCTGAATGACTTATTTCTCCATAGCCCAATGAGTACTACTTCCTGGCCTCACATATGGTATGCTGGCATATATTAACACTACCAGAGCAATCCGGAAAATGTGGAATGTAGAACACTACCAGAGCAAGCCTGAAGACATGAGTTGTAGCATACAATATGTGTTGATTTGCTTTGGCCCCCCCCAAGCTAACCTATCACTGTCTCCTCTAGTCAAGTCCTGGCTGGATACCTCTGAATGGGTTACATTTCTTCCACATGGGCTGCTGTGTATCAAATTAACTAATCCATATTGGTATAAAAACTGTTTGTATGCGCGTGTATAACCATGTATAATTCCTCTGTTATTTAATGTATGTAACTAATTTTGGGTCAACCCCGGAAAAAGGACATCTCATCTTAGTGGGCTTACCCAGTCACCAAATTTCAAATAAATAAATCATGATCCCCTACTGCCCTAGCTAATCTTCAGTACCCTGGCATATCTTATTGTATTGTGTTGTATTGTATTGTATTGTGTTATTGCATGCCATCTCTGAATTCCCTGCGCTCATGGATTGTAAATGTGCCACAAACCTAGGCCAGTTGGCTTCTGCCCACCATGCTCCAAAATCCTGGAAGTCATTGTCCATCTCTGTGCAGAATGCTCCCACACATTCATCTTTTCATACATTATTCAAATCCTTACTACTTTTGCCAGACTCATGCATGTGATTGGTGGCCCTCTATGGTTACTTTCATTATGGCAATGTTAAACTCTCTCGGGCTTTATTCCTAGCTGGTACACGACTTGTTTCCTTGCACTGTAATAGTATGCTGCTATTATCTTTTTCTGCCATTGCACCTGTGTACAGTATGTTATTGTAATGTTGGTTCATAACCTGACTACTTGCACCATCTGCAACAGTAGCTACTGCTCCAAAGTATAGAAGAACTGTCTTGTGCCTTTTCTAATATTGTAATGGCTAGAATTTGTTTTTTCATTTTAGTTTATGTGAACCGCCCTAATTGACTGTAACCTTGTCTTTTATTTTGCAATTTTTGCATTGTTCTTAATCATTATTGTAATTGCCCTCTTGTACTGTTACCTTGCTCTGTTTGTATATTCCTTGTAATTTCCTGTGTCACACCTGAAAACAGGCATATATTTGTCTAGCATGCTTACCTGGTCAACAAAAGCTAAATAAAATAAATAATAAATTATTTTCCCCAGACTGTAATGAAAACAGGCATTTGTATGCCTAGCACACTTACATGGTAAAATGTAACAAATAAAACAACATGATGATCATACATCTCAACCTTTTGTCATTGAAATGAGGGACATGGACACTCAAAATGAGGGACAATGACAGACACCTGCCCTCAAAATGATGGACACATCCTCAAACATAGAGATACAAGCTCAGAACTCTGCAGACACCATAATGCTTACTTGTATGAACATTATTTTTAACATCTTAGAATATTATAAATGTATGTTTTAAAGTCTAAATTTACAACACATTTTCTGTGTGGGCAGTATCTATTCCATGAGGGATGGATGAGGACAGAGCAATTTTGAGGGGAAAAATGAGGAACATCCCTTGTAATCAGGGACAGTTGAGAGGTATGGTGGTGATGATGCATGACTGCCCTTTGTAATACCATGCATTATGTATGGAGATGTTACAGTCTCCATGTTGCCTATGTCCTGCTATATTTGCAAAGAATAAGCCTAAATATCATGTTTATTATTAGTACAGGACTGCAAAACTGTTCTGTGACAAAAAAATGCCGCATCTATGATGGTTCGCAGACAAACCATATCCTCACTTGGTCCACATAGCCGATGCTGGGGAGTAACAAGTCATTAGGCAAATGCATGGCTCTTGCTGTGCCTTAACTGCCTATCTGCACCATGACCCTCCTTTCACCTTGTCCAATGCAAACTGGAAAGTCAACCCTGTTAACAGTTGTGAAAACAACAAACATGTTTCAGTATTGACTAATCAACAGAACAGTGTGAGACAGTAAAGACCTATGGGCTGGCAATGTGTACCTTTGCCAGCTCTGTGACCACCCAAATCCATCCATCATCATGATTTTATGACAAAGGGCCTACTCACCCTAGTGCACAGGGCCAGTTCTTTTCATCTTGCATATCTGGTATTTGTGTGCCACTTGCAGATGCCCCACCACTCACGTTTTCCTGCATGTCTGTGCTGAAATATGGATGTACTGAGGGCAAGAGAGCATTATGTGCATCTCCAGCTGACCAAGGCTGCATGGATTTCATAAGGGGGTGTGACACATATGAGAGGTGTGCCTCTCCATAGCTACACATGTGCAAATTGTGTTCAATAATTTGAATGCCATTGGATATCGACAGTAAACACATGGGATATCACATGACCGAACATGTGACAGGTGGTGACACAAATATGCAGCACACTGCAACCACGACACGCATGACCATGTGTCCATGACGTTGATATATGTCCTGTTAGGAGAAGTGGAAATCCTATAAGAACTGGAGCAATAGAGAGGTTTCAGACCTTGCATATTTAGAAATGGATCTATGTCAAAATGGTGAAAGCCTAAAGGCGATCGTCATTATGCAGAAGTCAGAATGGCAAAAATTTATTTTGGCACTCTGACACCCTGGCGTGTAGCAAAAGGGTGCTGGAGACTTCGTTTTTAATGTTTTCTGTTGGGGGGGGAGCCTTAGCTCTTGCACCCCCTACTAAAGGATTCTCAGCTCGGGGGTGCATGTTGAGGTGTTACAACATAAAAAAAAAAAAAAAATGGTTTGGTCGGGTAACAAAAACGCTGCGCCATACTAACCCAGTACCCTGCCGACGGCCGCGCAACCCACTCACCACACCATAGGATCAGCATGGCAGCTGACTGCAGCACCACCCCCAACATCCTTCGGCCAGCATGCCCGCTTCCACCCCCCCATGCACGCATATATATAGCAACGGGATGTCGCTACAGTCACCCCCCCCCGTCTGGCTGCTGTAACCCCTTGGAGCTGTTCCTGCAATGCACTGGGGAGCGGGTTGCCGTTATTGTTGGTGCCCACTCCCCAGTGCCCTCATCATGGGCTACCTTAGAAACTGGCTGCTGCTGGGGGTTCTGAGGGATACACATTGCCTTGAGAGCTGTGTCAATTTCTGGGAGTTCTTCTACAGTCCAGCAAAAGGTGCTTACATGCTATGTTAGTGGAGACCGAGGTTATATGCACCCTAACCTATTATGTTACAGGCTTTTTTCAGTGTGTTGCATGTGACATGACTGGTATGTCAACTGTCTGTGTTGCAGGCACATTGAAAGGTCACCAGTGCCATACTACATCACATCCCTTAAGCAGGTATCCTGTGACCTGATAGTATTCCCCCAGGTCATTGGTGTAATTGACTGCACTCCTGTTCTGCTTTTGGTACCACATATCTATGAAGATATCTATGAAGAGGCACACAGTAATAGAAAGGGTAACAGAAAGAGCTATCACAATATGAATGTGCAGGTAGTTGTAAGTGCAGATGGCCTTATCACCAGTGTTTCTGCTGCTAAGTATCCTGAATCAACAAGTGACTCATATTCAAACAGTCATGTTTCAAGACCCTAATGACTGGCCTTGTGGGACGGTCATGGTGGCTCATAGGTGACAGCATTTGCATTACATTGTCCCATTTTCTGCATATGACATGTATCTGCACAGTCATTATTAACCATTTCCTTACTTTGACAGAGGAGGCATGGGTATGATGCCATGAGTAAACCTTGCAGTACATAAATCTGCCATTGATTGACTGGCCTGAAACAACAGTGATTCTGTGGGCTTCTATAGCAGGGTCTTAGTCAGGAACTGCATGCACAAAGTTAACATGGTCTGTAACATGACCGATGCATTGATGAGCCCCCATTAAAGGTTCACAAGAAAATTGTTGATGTGCTGTAGTCAGATGTCGGAAATGGCTGAGATCTACTATCAGCGATAGAGCCTGTGCCAGACCCCCAGCCTTGGAGTCTCAGAGATGGTCAGCTGCTTGATTGGTGCAGTAACTTGTTACACGTTACCAATTAGGCAGCAGGGTTTGATGTAAAAATGAGTGAGGTTACACGCTGATAATAAAGTGGGATGATTAGATCTATATGTCTGCTTCATGAGGCTGTGGTCTCCCTGGAAACATGATGACAGCCTAATTCTTCTGCTCGGCTTTCCATGTCTGAATCCTTCATCATTCATCTGTACAAGCTCCCCACATTGTTATTGCCTTCCTGAACTGTAACCTACATTTTGAGCTGTCTAGTTTTTCTCTTGGTTATGCCTTTACTGAGAAAGAGTGGATTATAAATAGAGACCTACCTGTCATGCTGACTCCATTCCCACTCCAGAATGGGGGGCAGTCACATCAGACCTTGATTATATATCAACAGTGCTGGCTCAAATGTTAAGAGACACTGCTGAACTCAAACTTAGATGATTTAGACCTCCTGGGACATTGTGAATATAGGGAACCGACTGGGCATTGCTGAGTCCTGTGTCCCCTCTGTGGAATGCTTTGCCGATACTCTGCATGCCCACCTTTGAAAACAAGACTGCAAAATTAAATCTCTACTGGACAAAGTCAACAACGTACATTTCTAGGGGTGTGGATACAGTATGTTGTTCTATCCACACTGTCTGGCAGGTACCTTGCCGCATTAAGATGGGCTAGAAAGGCTTCAGGCTGGCTCCTCCCACCTACCCGGGTGATGAAACTCTCAGCTCCGCCCCATGACAACAGATCTTCCTTACCACTTGGAAGCATCAGGTTCCCTCCTTAGCGCTCTCATGTTTTGCAGACCCTGGCTCTAAAAATGTCTTTTTTTTTCCCTAAACTTACTTTGAAACTCATTGGAGTTTAGTCTTCACCCTCTTTCCTTGTGGCTGCAATGGAGGATAGGACCATCCCTGGGTTCTGCCAGTGCCCCTACGGGCAGATGATGTTGCGCACTGACCCCCATGCCTCATGTCTTAATTGCCTCAGGCATGACCACAATCCACAAGCTTGCGAGATGTGTCTGTCCTTTTCTCCATTGGTGCTCGAAGACCACATAGGCTAACTCCAGCTGGGGCGACCGGAGAAACAGTACCTGCTGATCAAATCGAAGGAGGTCCATTGGGTGATGTCCATGGTGGCGTGCTCTGCAGATCAACTGGGACAGCTTGAACAGCTCACGGCCCTCGAGCAGGAGGTGGCCCCAGCCACGGCGAACTCCTCTTTGGCTTCGGCCTTTATTCCGCTTCAGCTGTGTTCTTCTTACACGGCTTCCTTTCGGGAGCTGTGCCAGCCCCTCTCGACTAAAGGGGAGGTTCCTTCTGGGTCTCACACCTCTCGGTCCCAAAGGAAGGATCTGAAAAAAGGTAAGACGGTAAGACCCACTGTCGACGTTCTTGGGAGCGAGAGAGATCTCGTTCTCTGGACCGTCAGCTCTCAACTCCGGTTGATATTGCGGCCCAGGCCGCTGGTTTTACAGTGTCCCCATCAGACCAGCCAGCCAAGATGCCTGCTGACACGGTCGAGATTTTTCTCGAGCCCAAAGACAGGTTGTTGACTGAGGAGGCCGACAACTTTCTCTCTCAGACACTGGTGCTTCCAGTGCCTTCCAAGGACTTGCCTCAGACTATTGAGCCGAAGTCCCCAGCCCAGGACCCTGAACCAGAGGGGCAGCGGGTTTCCCCACTCCTTCTTCGTCCCACTGCCGGCACCACCAATGGTCGAGGTCTCAATCTTGGTCCTCCACTGCTTCGGGGAAATTCTGCCGACATCGGCGGTCTCAGTCCCAACATCACGGAAAGTGGCACCACTGCTCTTCTTCCTCATCCTCCTCAGCTGAGGAGAGGCTCTGGTGCAAGTTGCGTCGACCCTATGGGGATCTAATGTGGCAACAGCCCCTTTTGGATGGCAACAAGCTGGCGCCGGCTTCCACACCAGCAGTTAAGTGGCTGTCACCTGAACGGCTGAAGTTGACTCCCACCTCCGGTTCCCCGGTCGAGGTCCCGGCACCGACGGCTCAGCCAGAACTGGCTACCCCGCCCATTGTGGTGGAACCACCACCTCCCCAGCCGAAGAATGAGGCACCAACCAAGGATTCTCAGTCGGCTAATGGTCTGACCCATCGGTTGTTGGTCATTCTCACCCCCAATCGCCCTCGGCAAGTGGAGAGTGGCTCAGGCAGTCACCAGCTGTATGCGGACTCTTCAGAGACTGAAGACTCCTCATTGCATTCCCATCCAGTTGACCTGGAATCCTCGGGCCATCTTTCTGTGGATGAGAGACCCACCTCGTTCCTCGATATCCTTCGGCTCATCTCGGAATCCACTGGGATGCCGCTCAAACCCGTGCAGAAATGGGCCAGATGTCCCCTTATGGAGGTTCTGGACAAGGGAGACACCCCCACAGAGGCCTTCCCTGTAGCCGATGCCATTGTGGGCCTGGCGTTAGAGCTTTTACAGCAGCCAGCCTCCTGCCTAGCGCCATCGGCCAGGATGGCCTGCAAGTACGCAGTCCCTAGTGGCTCTCTCTGTCTGGCTTCTCGGAGCACCGCTTGACCGAGGGGTTGGTGGCAGATTCTGTCTTCAGGTGCTCGGGCAACATGAGAGACATGGACAAGCCCCCAGATAAGGAGTCCAAGAAACTGGACTATTCAGGGAGAAAGGTGTATGCTGCCGCCACTTTGGGCCTTCAGCTGTTATGATAGCACACTTCTTTCACACCCTATTGGGCTCCCTGGATGAGGTGCTACCTCATCTTCTGGCCGACCTCCAGACAACGGTCTAGCAGGTCCGGCATCAGGGAAGGGTGGTGGCAAAGCACCAGCTCCAGATGGCTCTGGACACTGGAGACTCTTGTGCTCATTTGGTAGCAGCCGCAGAGGCCATGTGCCGCAGGACTTGGTTGAAGATCTCAACCTTCATGGCAGACACCCAACACAAGCTCGCAGATGTTCCCTTTCTGTGCACTGACCTGTTTGGGCCCAGTGTGGAGGGCCATCTCCAGTGCATTGAAAAATCCAGTGTCACCCTAGATTTGGTCACATCTGCACAGAAGGACAAAGGCCGCCATCAACAGCATAAGCCCTTTCGCCCTCTGTTCCTGCGGCAAGACCTGCCCATCAGCACCAGCAGCAGGGCCAGCAGGCTCAAACTTGGTGCCCTAGAGCCAAGTCTGTTGCTTCCTCGGTCAGGAAGCCCTGGGGAAGGGCCCCAGTAGCTCCTCAGCTGGTCCCTCCTCCTGCAAGCCTGCCCAGTGACGGGTTGCGGGGTGCTGCCTCCCAACCTCATCTCACCTCCCCTTGGTCCCGCATGGGATGCCAGCTCAGCCACTTCCTTTCCACCTGGTCCGCTATTACCATGGACCGCTGAGTGCTGGAAGTGGTCGGCAGGGGCCTGCCTCTGGAGTTCGAGCCAGTCCCTCTCTTTCGTTTACGCCTAATGGGGGCTACAGCTGGGTCTGCAGCCTCCCAGTCGGCTATCCGAGATGACATCGACCAGCTCCTCTGCAAGAGGGTAGTCAGCAAGGTTGCGGATCCTCTCTTATGCCCAGGGTTTGTTTTCAGGTACTTCCTGGTTCCAAAACAGATGGGGGGCTGGTGCCTCATTCTCGATCTGCACGATCTGAACAAGTTTCTAAGGCCGTGCACCTTTTGGATGGTAACCCTGGCTCAGATAATACCATCCCTGGAGCAGGGCATGTGGTTCTGATCCCTGGACCTCCAGGACACATTCTTTCACATCCCAATCTGTCCGTCTCATCAGTGGTTCCTCTACTTTTGGGCAGAGGGAACCTTCTACGAGTTCTGGGCCATGCCCTTCGGCCTCTCATCAGCTCCCAGTTTCTTCATCAAATGCATCGCAGTGGTGGCATCATTCCTGTGGCACAGAGGGAACGAGGTCTACCCTTACCTGGATGACTGGCTGATAGCAGGTCCCTCCAGGTTGGAGGTGGAGCGGTCCAGAGATCTGGCCCTCCAGGCTAGCTCTCAACTCAGCCTCCTCATCAATGGGACCAAGTCGGAACTCGTGCCCTCGCAGGTGATTCAGTTCACTGGGATGGAGTTCGACTCTCTCCGAGCCAGAGTCCGGCTCCCGGCAGACAGGGCCGAGGTCCTTTCCTCCTTTGCCCAATCATTTCTGGTTGGGCAATTCCACCCTGCTTGGGACTTCCTACGCCTTCTGGGTCTCATGGTGGCTTGCTCCAGCATGGTCCATTGGGCCCGCTAGCATATGCGCCCCCTGCAGTGGGGACTGGCCTGCCAGTGGTCTCAGTGCTCAGGTCATCTAGACCAGCCAGTCTCTGTGACCCAGGAGATGTGGGATGGCCTGCAGTGGTGGCTCATCCCAGCTCATATGTGGGAGGGAATCCCGTTCGTCCGCCCTGAGTTGACGGTCATCCTGACAACCGACACCTCTCTGATGGGTTGGGGTGCCCATCTGAAGGAGCATAGAGCTGATGGACTCTGGTCCCCTCAGGAATCCCGATACCACATCACTCTGCTGGAGCTCTGAGCAGTCCGGCTAGCCCTGAGCGCCTTCACTCCATTTGTTCAGGGTCAAGTCTTCCACGTCCAGATGGACAACACCACGACCATGTACTATCTCAACAGACAGGGTGGGACATACTCCTTGCCTCTGTGCAAGGAAGCTCTTCACATTTGGTCTCTCGTGCTCAGCCTGGAGGTGGATCTCCTAGTCATTCATGTGGCAGAAGCCTTGAACAGTCTGGCTGATGCCCTTAGCCAGATAGAAAAAGTATCTCACGAGTGGTCTGTCCTGCCAAAGATAGTACAAGACCTGTTCTCCCACTGGAGCACACCTCAGGTGGACCTGTTCACCTCCAGGGAGAACGCCAAGCTGAGGCTGTACCATGCCCCCCCAGCAGGGTTCGCTGTAAGGGGATGCCTTCTCCAGGCCATGGACCCAGGGCCTCTTCTACGCCTGCCCTCCTCTGCCCTTGATCCACAAGGTGCTCCTCAAGATCAGGAGGGACGAGGCGCAGGTGATCTTGGTAGCCCCACACTGGCCTTGCAAGTTCTGGTATCCAGATCTACTCAGCCTCAGCTCAAGGCTACCGAGGCGGCTTCCAGCCTGCCCAGACCTGCTCTCTATCAACGAGGGGAAGGTACTCCATCTGGACCTTCAGTTCCTGCCCTGATGGTCTGGTTCTTGAGCGGCTAGAGTTCCAGGCCTTGGGTCTTTCTGACGAGGTCCTCAATGCTGTTGAGGCGTCCCACAAGCAGTCGACCAGAAAATGCTGTGCCTTCAAATGGAAGAGATTCTCCATTTGGTGTCAGGGCAAGGGGTTAGACCCCTCATTCCATCCACTGGCTAGCATTCTGGACTACCTGTGGTCCGTTTCCCAGCAGGGGCTTTGTTCGATGACCCTCAAGGTGCACCTGGCAGCCATCTCTGCTTACCGGGCGCGGGCTGGCAAGCAGTCAGTGGCACAGGAGAAGGTAGTCTGGCGCTTTATCAAAGGGCCTAGATCACATATCCCTTCCTGTGCGTGAACCATCTCCTCCGTGGAATTTACTGCGAGTATTGGCCAAGCTCATGGGCAAGCCATTCGAACTGATGCACAGGTGTGACATCTCTCACCTGTCATGGAAGACCACCTTTTTGGTGGCTGTCACATCAGCCAGAAGGATTGGGGAGCTCCAGGCACTTTCCATTGAGGCTCCCTACCTTGTCTTCCACAGGGACAAGGTTGCCCTGCACCCCCAGCCAAACTTTCTCCCAAAGGTGGTGTTGGAATTTCACCTGAACCAGGTGTTGACTCTATGGTGTTCTACTCCAGTCACACCTCGGAGGCTGAGTACAGACTCCATACTTTGGACGTGAGAAGAGCACTTGCTTACTACAAAGAGCGTACAGTGGAAGTTCGGCGGGGAGAAGTTCACCAGTTGTTTGTCACCTATGCTAAAGCCGCACCTGACAGACCTGCAACAAAGTGGATGATTGGCAGGTGGATCACCTCCTGCATTGATCTCTGCTATAGGTTGGTGGGTAGGGAGCCTCCTGTAGGGCTTAGGGCTCATTCCACCCATCATACCGCTCTGTCGGTGGCTGCTTCTAGGGACGTTCCTATTCAGGAAATCTGTAGGGCTGCTACCTGGAAGTCAGCACACACCTTCATTTCCCATTACCACTTCGACCTTGAGTCATGCCAGGATGCTGGTTTTGGAACCTCAGTTCTCCAGTCCCTGTTCCCTAAGTAGGGGGTGTGCCCCTTGCCTCCCCCCTCCCAGAGAACTGCTAAGAGTCTGCCAGACAGTGTGGATAGAACAACATATCCACGCCCCTAGAAATACAGGCTACTCACCTGTAACAGGAGTTCTAGGAGTGGTATATGTTGTTCATCCACATGGACCCACCTGACCTCACCAGCTTCGGCGCACAACCTGGCTTCCAGCGGGCTAGATCTGGTGTCATGGGGCAGAGCCAAGAGTTTCATCACCTAGGTGGGTGGGAGGAGCCAGCTTGAAGACTTTCTGGCCCATTTTAAAGCGGCAAGGCACCTGCCAGACAGTGTGGATGAACAACATATACCACTCCTAGAACTCCTGTTACAGGTGAGTCACCTGCATTTCGTTGGTTCACAGATGGGGTTGAGCACACAGAGATGGTACATTTCTTAAAAGAGCTATTCCAGAGATCTTCAATGCAACAAATTGCCCTCTACCAGAGGCTGAGAGGGCCTACCAATCATTGGTCATGAAGCTGAGACCTGGAGAGTGGCTGCAGCCTATACTGGCCCAATTTCATTGCTTTCCAGTGAAGGAAAACATCCTGAATCTTTTTTTTTTTTTTTTTTTATATTTATTTATCTGCTTGCTTCCTCCAGCGGCCCCCTTCAGGTCAACCCTCTTAGCCCCATCACCTGGCACCCCTGGGACTTATGTTCACCGTGGTCCTCTGCAACAGGACCCGTGGTTGTGCCTGGCCACCGGTACGATGCCTATGACTGGTCAGTCTCTAATCCTGCTGCATGGAGGGTTTTTCCCCCTCCACTTTTCTCCCTGGGCCCACGGACGTGCAATGGGCACAGTGTCTGAGCTCTGTCTCCACGGAGAAGGCTCCAGCACCCTGTACATGGGATCCCCCCAGCGTTGCAGTGTGCAAATGCTACCACCCAACCACCACTGGGCAGCAGGCAAGCAGCCGCTGCAGCATCCCTCCTCCCCGAGGAAGGAGAGCTGTCCTGGGATGCTCCATTCTTCCTCTCCCTGCCAGTCCTCGAGCAACCCAAGTCAGTTACCAACCCTGCCAGCATAGCAGGAGGTGTAGCATCCAGCGTTTCAACCCTCAGTGCCACCGGGCTGGCCCAAACATCCTGAATCTTGAACAGGAGAGCGGCCCCCTCTAATTACACAGACATCCAGTCCACTTTTACCTGGACTACTTCGAATTTTCTAATCCACGTCATGAGTTTGTTGCCCTGGGAATCCCTTACTGTGTCCAGTATCCAGCCCAGTTGTGGGTGATTCTGAATGGGGTGTCCCAGATAATGTCTTCTCATGCCGAAGTTGAGAACCTTCTTCAGTGACTGGACCACCATCCTGCTAAATCATCATTATTGGCTTCACCTGATTGCAGCAATTAGCTTCCACCCCAACCAGTGAAGGTTGCCATCCCAAAGCGGGTCACTCCTCAGCCATCTCAGGAACCAAACTCTCATTTACCTTCTTGCTCTGCTAGATGGGAGGGCTGGGTGCTGCCAAAGAGGAAAAAAGGGCACTGAAGCCACCACCACATGGGCAACATGAAGGAAGTAGCCCCCTTACCAATCTGATCCCATGGCCATTGCAAAGGCTTCTCTGCCCCAGCTTCCTCAGGTGAGGTCAGGAGCATGTTGGTTCACCTGAACCCTTATTCAGCACTGCAAGCTATTCCTCCCAAATCAATGGGTCCTACCACCTCTGAAGACTTCTTTGCACTCTCTGCTCAACCTACTTCCTCCCCTGCCATCTGGGCCTCTGTTGCAGCCTCTTCTGCCTGCTGGATTTTCAACTAGGCTGGACTTAACAGTGAAACAGAAATCCCTGAAACAGCAACTAGCAGTGGGCTCACTGAATTAATGTGGGTGATTTCTGGACTTTTTCAGTTGTTGTAAGCCTGTCTCTACTCCGATTGGGTGTCTTCCTTTTGGAGGCTTCTGTGACTGCCCAGAGGGGCATGTGGCTCACCGTACTATTATCAAACTCCCTGTAAGGATCACCATGCTATTATTAAACTCCCTGTAAGGATTGTTATTATCATTTATATTTGCCTGCTCTAATGGAGCACTTAGTGTGGCTGCTAGGCTAGTTTCTGCCACGTGCATGAGAATACTGTCTCCAAGTTGATTTGGGTACAGCTTTTAACATCTGTGTGTCATGCGTTGCACAGTGTGCATTGCTGTGGATTCTTACTCAGTTTATGGTTAAATTTGGGGTTGCAAAGAGTTAATTTTCTTTTAAGGGCCTCACTAAAAGCAGAAGATGTTCACACTTTGGGTTGCCTTTAGTACTATTACCTGTATACGTAGGGGGCACGTTATGGTTCAGTCTCACTGAACTGCTAGTGGGACTTCTATGTGGACCTGGTTTAAGTTCCCCATCTCTTTATATCATTTTTGATGATCCCAATCCAGACTACTGAACATGTCTTCCCACATTGAGGAGCCAGTGAATGCTGCTCTGCTGTTATAGTTTGCAGGCCCTCAAATATCTGGAGAGAGTGCCTTTACCTGCCGCTGAAGTCCACTCCCATGCCCAGCCCCTGCCTCCCTCTCTGAGGATTAGCTACACATCAAATTGCTCCTGCCAATACGCTGCTGGACAGTTTGCTTCAAGCAATTCACTCTCTTGTCAGTTCACTCTCTCAACAATTCATTCCTGTGACAGCTGGTTCCCTGACAGATTCATTACCTGACAATTTGCACCCATGATATATATACAGTCCAATTTACAATACTTGCATTGCAAGTCAGATGCAACATGTGTTGGAGAAGCAATTTTTGTGGGCATGAAATGTCGGAGGGAAGCAATTGTTGCCAGAACAAATTGTCGAGGAATGACCTGACCTGCGACCAAATTGTCCAGCGTGAATTCACAGGAGCGAATTGACGTGTGCCCCTGAGGATTTTTATTTTCAGTGCAGAACCTGCTTTTGCTTCGGATTTTGTACATCCCTGTTGGGGCTCCTGTGTAGTGTGACTCTGTCCCGTCCTGAGTGGTCTTTTATACTGCCCAAACTGTCCAAGCCAGTTTTAATCCAGCCTGCTTATGTCTTGGCCCCATGCGTAGTTTAGTCTAGCTTATTTGTATTGCATGGGGAGGTGTCCCAGTCTCTTACATCCTCAGTGGTCCAACTGGGAGGTTGGCTGGGAGCGTTTATCCTCTTTAGTCATTGGAACGGGGTTGACACCTGTGACTAGTGGGAGCAGAGCCTTCTCCTCCTCCCCATCTTACTGTGTGGTTTGTATGGAGCACAGATCCACCCTCACATGATGAAAATAAATCCTCATTTTATCCACCTTGGAGGTAATTGGTTGTTTAAGACTGCTTAATCACAGGTCTTCAGCTGGGCAGTTCATGCATTCCATGTACTAGATGAGCTTTGAGCCTGCTCGCTCCGAGCTTTATACTCCCCTCCCTCGAGCAGGTTGCAGTTCCTCACACTATCACCATTTTTGCATAGGTGTACTGAAGGGTACTATAGTGTTTTTGGGGGGGTGAGTTCTCCTTACTATGCTCAGTGTTTTATATCACTAACCAAGGCCCTTGCTTCAGTCTCCCTCCTTTATCCTGGGACAGAAAGGATACCCTTCTCCCCTATCCAGGAGTCTGTGACAGGGACTCACCTAATCTAAGGTTGTCTCTCCCCACCACCCCTGTTTAGACATAGTTGGGTTATCTGTATTTTCATTTCATTTTTTTTTAATACTTGTAGGCAAAATAAGCATGTCTGCCCGTTTTCATATGCGACAAATACAAATAAATACATATATTGACAAATAAGCAACAGCACATTTAAACAAACAGTAATCACAATAAAAAGACTATTTCATAAAACAGTTACATTTATCCTTATCATACAGCCAGGTATTATACCTGCATATCTTGTTTTTCCTGTTTCAGATGGGGATTGTCCATATTCTGTCACCCATTACACTGCAGGTCCATCTCATTGGGTGGATGTTTGGTAGGCCTTGGACCTGTTCTCAGGTCTGGCCACTTTTCCAATTCCACTACTATGGGTTATCACACACTATATTACTCCTGCATTTCTCAATTTTGTGATGTCTGTATTGTACATTGTGCTACAGTTTGTTGTTTTAAAGTTTGACTTTTGTTGTTATCATGCTAACGACAGAGGGGTCTTCACTGGCTCTAACCTCAAGGTTTTCATGTGTTGGTTACTAAAAGCCCTCCTTTGGTCCTGCACAGTGCAGCTTTTGGAATGGTCCTTTGCTCATGTCCTTGACTCCTGTCCCATGATATGGCTAACATAAATTGTGTTTCCTAAAATGTAAGGAGTTTTAATTCATCTTTTTAATGCAAAAGTACTGGCTTGTCTTATGTCCCTGAGGGCACAAGTGGCCTTTGTACAAGAAACCAAACTGGTGACTGACAAAGCTCAGAAAATGTACAGGAAATGGGTAGGATCAGAAGGCCTCAGTTACACTGCATCCTCAAAACATGAAGTCTCTGTTCTTTTTCATGAGTCATTATGGTGGTCTCTGAATGACTGTAAGTCAGACTGGGATGGTTGTTGGGTTCTGCTTCTCTTTTCTACCCAGAAAGTGGCCTTGGTGGTTGGAAATGTTTAGCACAGAAGACCCTGCTTTTTCATGGCCTCAGCCAGGCTCTAGCTGACATTATCCCAGAGGGGCCCCTTTACTGGTACAAGGAGACTTCAACCTCACATTTAAGCTTTTATCTGGACAGATTTTCAGGAGGTTCAGAACCCCACTCTTGAGCAGTAGGGGTACTGTGGGGTCTGATGTCCAAATTTTCCCTAGTCAGTGTACGGTGGATCCTGAATCCCCAGGTCAAAGACAACACTTGCTTCTCCACCTCCTGTGACACCTCCAGTTAGATTGACTTGTAGTTAGCCTCCGCTTGGGTCTTCCAGTTGAAAGTCTTCTCCTTCATTGCTCTGCTATACATGTTGGACTATGTCCCAGTTATTTTTTGGCTGGTCTAGGGCTGAGACTTACCCAAATCCTTCTCTTGGCACCTTGACCCTCTCCTACTGCGTAATGATCAGTTAGTTCACTTGGTGCAAGTTTAAGCCAGATAATTGTTCCTTCTTAATGATATGGGGGTACCATCTTCTGCTATTTAGTGGGAGGTGTTTAAAGCCACTGTGGGGCTTGGTCATGCAGTTATATTTCAAATGCTGTAAGTCACATCAGGCTACATACAGAGGCTTGCAGAAAGCACTTAAAACAAAGGAAGCTGTATACAATAGTGCCCCTCCTTCCTCTTCCCCAACCACTCTTTAGTTGTGGAGCTGGCTTGACATAGGGTGCAAATTGACTCACATCATATACAGCAGAACTGGCAGAGTACTTCAAACACAGTTAAGGGATGGGGAACGGGGCAAATTACTCTCTTGCAGACTGTAAAAGCAGAAAGTCAAGAGATACATTGCAGCCCTAAGGGATAAGCAACATGGCCTGCAAATCTCCCCAGAGGGACTTAACACTGCTATGAAGGAGTTATGTATGTACTTGTATTCTTCACAAGGCTCCCGTGACAGGGCTCTTTTTTTTTTTCTTTCATAAAGGTTGTTACCTTCCTTATAACGGGCAGCTATGAGCCTTATCCCCAGGCACTGTCAACATCCCTTACCTTTCCTCTGTGGTCGGGGGCTGGGCTCCCATATGGATTGCCTCCCACAGCAAGGCCAGTGGAGATGGCCACCTCTCCCTCCCAGAGACTCACGACCAGAAACAGAAGAGTGGGTTGCGGTGTCTCAGGTGAGGCTTCAGGAGCCCTTCTCTGCCATTTTCCTTCTCAGTTTTCACCCAGGTCCCAGTGCTGCAATGACACGGATGATGCATGCACATAGAGGCGTGTATGTGCTCTGGAACCACAGACCTTTCCACCCACCCTGGCTTACGTTAGATTCCTGTGCAGCGGCACTACCACCAGGCCTCCACCTGGTGGCAGCCAAGAGCAGGGACAGCTTGCCACCGCAAAGGGGAGAGGAGAGCTGTCTGGCGGCTGCTCGATCCTCCTCCCCTGTCCCTCCTGTTGAGCGATCTCTATGGCAACCCAAGCTTGTTCCCAAACTTGGGTTGCCAGTGTGGGAGCGGTAAGGCACTAAGCACCTCAGCCCTCTGTACCACAGGGCTGGCCTCATAAACCAGCTCTTTACAGGGATTTATTTAACTCTTAAAAATTGATTAGCGTTTTGCTCATAAAAGTGCTAAATCTTTGTGAAAATACATAGTTCTTGCCTCACTGTGTTTAACAAACACAGCACTTCTAGAAAATCTATATAAATACTTTCTGTACAGTTAGTATAGTCCCAAGAAAAAAACTGCTAATCAGTTATTTAAAACCCTGCTTTATGACTCCACCTTAGTCAGTCTCCTTCTTCCATGACTCAGTTAGGTCCAGCACAACTCACTGGGTGTCCTGAAAATACCCTGCAGGAGACTGAGGCTGTTCTGACCTTCTCACCCCGCATAAAGTCCCAGAGGGTGACTGGCTGCCTGTGGACCTGCATAAAATTCTTGCCCCCACAGTGTGCTCCATCCTTCTTAGGATTTTCTCAGACTCCCACACCTCTGGTCAGCTACTCCCCAACCACCATTCAGGAAGCTATTATCACAGTGTTTCTTACGCATCCTATCCCCTGCCAGGTACAGACCCATATTCCTTATTGACTCTGATGCCAAACTGCTGGTGAAAGTGCTTCACAGCAGATCACTACACTATCCATAGAAACAAAATTTGTTGGCAGAAAAAGACAGCATTGCCCACCCAGTCTGCCTAGATGGTTCCTGCCTTATCTGTCTCTGCGGACTCTTAACTGGTCTCCGGGCGAATCTCCCAGTTGCCTTCTGCCTACCTATCTACTAAATAGTTCCCTATGTCTATCCCACAGATGCTTGAAGTCCCCTACTGTTTTTGCCTCCACCAGTTTTGCTTGCAGTCTGTTCCAAGCATCCACCACTTTTTCAGTGAAGTAGTACTTCCTCATATCCCTCTTAACTCTACCCCCCAGCTTTATTGCATGCTGTCTGTTCCTGATGCTCTTTCTCATTTGAAAGACACTCCCCTCCTGCACCCTGTTTGCCACCATGAGGTGCTAATAGGTTTCTATCATTTTCCCTCTCTATCTCCTCTTTTCCAATATGTACATATTGAGATTCCTCATCTGATAGGGCTTTTGATATAAACCCTGCACCATTTTAGTTGCCCTTCTCTGGACTGCCTCTTCCCTGTCTATGTCCTGTCAGAGGTGTGGCCTCCAGAACTGGACACAATACTTCATGTGGTGTCCCACAAGTAAGCAATACAGTGACAGCACTACCTCCCTCTTCCTGCTGGAAATACCTCTCCCTATGCATCCCAGCATCCTACTGGCCCTACCCACTGCTTTGTCACACTGTCCTGCCACTTTAAGGTCCTCAGATCTGATAACTCCAAGGTCCCTTTCCTTCTCAGTAACTGGCAGTAGCTTCTGTCCTATACTCAGTTCTCGGGTTCCTATGCCCTAGTTGCATGATTTTGCATTTTTTAGCATTGAATCCCAACTGCCATGCTCTTGACCACTTCTTGAGTGTCCCAATGTCCCTATGCATCCTTTCCACCCCTTCCTAATTATTTACCCTATTACAGATATTGGTGTACTCTGCAAAATGACATGCCTTCCCTTCCAGTTCTTCTACATTGTCACTTACGAAGATAATTCTCAGTACTGAGCCCTGTGGCACCCCAGTAGTCAATCTGCCCTCATTAGAGAGAGTGCCATTAACCATCCCCTTTTGTTGCCTATCCATTAACCAGTTCCTTTCCCAGTTCTCCACTTTGTATCCCACCCCTAGCCTATTCAATTTCTTTATCAGTCTCCTGTGTGACATAGTGTTGATGGGTTGCTAAAGTCCAGACAGGCCATGTCCACTTCCTTCTGCTGATCTAGTTCCCTGGTCACCTAGATGAAGAAATCAGTCAGATTTTCATCTGGTATGACCCCCCCAATAAATCAATGCTGCCTTTGGTCTTGCAACCCATTGGATTCAAGATACTCTACCATCCTATCCAGCTTTTTTAGTCCATCCCTTGCAGGTTTACTTTATTAAAAGCAGAGTGGGGGCAGACCACCTTTCCTCCCTTGACAGCCTCATCCAGGTAGAAAATTCTGCTTTACTCCAGTGGCAGCACTCATGATAGATCTTGAAAAACTTTTCATTCCATGTAGTGAATATATATCTACACGGTGCATCACAAGATGTGTTTGGACCTGCATTTCAAGGGTGGATCTCAGCTTTGTACACTCATCCCTCTTCAAGGGTTCTAATGAACAACTTGCTTTCCTCCCCCTTCCCACTGGCTAGGGGCACTAAGCAAAGTTGCCCACTTCCTCGCTGCTTTTAGTGCTTATGATAGAGCCATTAACCATTGCCCTGAGACAAGGGTTACCCCAGAGGGCATTGGCCAGGAAACCAAGTTTCAAAGAAATACAAAATCACACATACCCCCATAATGCAAAGCATCATGGGCTGTATATGCAAATCATCTGTTTTGCTGGTTCAACTTTACAAAGCATCATGGGCTGTATATGCAGACATTTTGTGGTGATTTGCATATGTAGACCATGATGCTTTGCATTATGGGGGGGGTATGTGTGGTTATGTATTTCTTTGAAACTTGGCTTCCTGGTGAATGCCCTTTGGGGTAACCCTTGCCTCAGTGATTATGCACTAAGGTCCTTTGTTATTTAGCTTGTTTTTTGGTTTTATTGGGCTCACCACGACACAAATCCCATAGACCAACTTAGGGTAACTGATTCATTCCACTGGGGTGTCATACAGGTGAGGTACACTGATGAGTTTTGATAGGATGAAACACGTGTCTGCATCTTCTCTTGGCACCCTTTGCAGACTGTGTGAGAGGCATTTCGGCACCATGCATTCCTGCTTAAAGTTGACCCAGCATAACATTTTGTGGTGATTTGCATATACAGCCCATGATGCTTTGCATTATGGGGGTATGTGTGATTTTTGTATCACCACTATCAACCAGCACCTCACCTCTGACCTGTGGGCTGTGCATAACTGGCTGTCTCAAATTAAACTGAATATGGCAAAAATGCAATCAATGTTACATGTTGTACTATCCTCTCTACCTCCCTCCTGTCTGCCTATGAACTTGTTCTCCTAAAACTCCCCCTCTCTTTCTCCCTTCCCATCTTCTTGGCAGGTGTCTACTGCTGTCCTGGCCTCACCTCTTCCTCTGTCTCTTTACCTCCTCACCTCCTTCTCCATTCATTCCTGTCTGGGTGAATTACTTGCCCTAGGTGACTTTAATTTAAACTCTCCATTCCAGGATTCATCATCATACCACATCTCTAAACCTCACTTAAGTGATCTCTTACCCCACCCATCTCAACCGCAAATCACTCAACCATATCCTATTAGATTAGGCCCTCACTACGCAACTTCACCACATTATTGCTGCTTGCATTCTCCAGTATGCTATTAGTGACTACCATATGGTCTATTGAATTTGTAAAATCCACCATCCTAAAGCCCCTCCCAAACTACTTCCTATCCAGTCCTTTAGGTACTTGGATCAGTCTGCTTTCCAGGAGAAAACGGCTATAGCCAATTGGTTGTCAATATCAGCCTCCAGCACTGTCGACATGGCCCTTGAATACTTCAACTCTAAATTCCTTTTCATCTGGGACCGATACACCCCCCTGAGGAAAACCAAGGTCAGAGGCTCTGACCTCCCCTGGATCTCTGCAAAACTTCTAGCCTGCCTGTGTGCTAGGGATCTAACTTGGAAGGCACATAAGTCCTCAGGATCCCTCCTGGACTTACACAAATATCGTGCCATACGCAATGCCTGCACCAGAGCCACTAGGCTTTCCAAAGCAGAGTACTTTTCCTCCACCGTTCAGAATAACATCAACCAATCCTCAAAGTTGTGGAAGGTGGAGAACCCCCTGTTCTCTTCCAAGGCCCAGCCCACCATCCCAGTTCTTAAAGCGAGTTATTCCTCCACCATTACTGACCCACTCTCCGTAGTCAATGAATTCAGCACTTTTTTCACCTCCTGTGCCTCTTTCATTCTCTCCTCCTTCCCCCTGGCACCACCTATCTCCCCTCCCTCCATCCATATCCCTCCTTCTCTTTCACTCTATCTCACCTGATGTTGCTATTAATGCCTTGCTAGCCTCAACCCTCTCAAGAGTAAAACCCTGAGAAGCTTGACCCAAATCTTCTCCATCTTGCTCCCCCTTCAATTGTCATCCCTATCTCTGCCCTTCTAATCCTTCTCCATATCCTCTCTGCCCAGTGCCTGGAAGCATACCACTGTGATTCCCTTCCCTAAAAGAGGTGATCCTGCTAGTCTTGGGAACTACCACCCTATTTTCTTCTCCCTACTGTTGCCAAGTGTTAAGAATGCTTAGTGCTTTCTCAACTTTCCCCTTTCCTTGACTCCTGCTCCTTCTTCACCCCTTACCAGTCTGGATTCTGCAAAACCCACACCACCTCCTTCTCCGGCTAACTAATTCCTTGCTCACAGGTATGTGTTAGGGCCAAATCACATCCACCATCTTTGTTGACATGGCCAAAGTCTTTAACACTGTCGCCCACCACTTTCTCCTCTCTAAGCTCTTAGCAGCAGGACTCTTCACCCTGTCTACCAACTGGTTCCACCCCTATCTTGCAGGTAGGTACCAATCAGTTCATATTGGTGACTCCCTTTCCCCACCCCTCCCAGTCAGCACCGGTGCCCCCAGGGCTTCATCCTTGGCCCTATTCTATTCTCGGTCTTCCTAAATGACCTTCCTGCTGCCTGCATCTCAGTGTCCATCCACATGTATGCTGATGAAACAATCCTGTTTGCCTCCAGCCACTCCCCGTCTGATTTGAAGATCAGACTTCAGCAGGACTTTGACAATGTCCAGGTCTGGTTCCACTCAAATCAACTGGCTCTCAACGCAAAAAACAGTCTCAATGACCTTTGGCACAAGGCAAAACTCTCCAGGATTGGAGGTACCCCACTTTCTGCCCTCTGGATCAGGTCCACCATTGAGGATATACTGTCTTTCAGGTACCTCGGGGTCTGGCTTGACAACCACCTCCACTTTTCTGAACACGTTGATGCCATACATAAAAAATTACACCCTATATTAGGAGTGCTGTACTGCCACTGTGGTTGCATTCCTCTGCCAGCCTGCAGAGCTGTTGTTCAGAAAATGATTCTCTCTATATTTGACTATGCCCCAGATCCACTCTCTTCAGACTGGACCCCCTCTTTCATTTCTTTTGTTATTTTACTCTGGACTACCCACCCCACACACATCACTGCACCCTCTAAATGTCCCTCTTCTTTCCTTCCCTTGAAGCCAGATGCTTTTCACACTGCTCTTCTTTTATTGTTAAACACTGGTTTGCCTCCCTCCCTCCTTACTTTTCCTCTTCCCTCTCCCTGCTCCCCCCAAACTCATACTCACTGCGCAACTCTCACTTCTGCTCCCTTGCACTCCCCACTAGGACCTCCTCAGCTGGTCAAGCTGCCTTCTCCTACCATCTGCCTAAACTCTGGAACTCTCTCTCCCCTATCCACTCTGCCCCCTCTCTTTCTCTCTGTGTGCTCCCTACTGCATGACCTCACTTCCTATACCTGCACCTGCAACTGAATTGCTCCTCTACCTGTGTCCTGCTGCCTTTCCCAACCCTCTCATCTTCACATATCCTTAATCCTAACCTCCAAACACCTTCTTCTATAATCCCTCACCCTTCACAAACCCCACCTTTTCATACTCCTCTCCTCTTAGCCATTCTCTCCCCTCCTATTTGTCCCACCTCCACCTCCCCTAACCTTCCTTTCATAGGCCAGTATTTCTGCCACTTGTTGATGGCCTGCCCCTCTCCTCATCCTACCCCTCCTCCTTCCTCGTCCCAGTTGTTGACAGCCCTGAGGAACCCCCCTTCCCCGACTCTGCATCTCTTGCCTACACTGTTTTCCTCCCTCAGACTAATTTTACATAGTTATTGCTATCAACTCAATGTTATTTAAATTGCCATTTGTATCATTATTTGTTGCTCGCTTGTTATACATTATGGTATTTATAAAATCAAGTTGTACCTCCACTGTCCCTTTCCTCAAGGACACATCTGAAAATGATCTATTTTTAGCTCAGTATGCCTCTCCTGGTGAAACTTTTCAAATAAACAAATCAATAAATATGGGACACCCCCTAGTCTGAGGCACCACCCAGACTCATTATTTGTTCCTTACAATGATGGCTCTCCAGTCCCCCTTGTTACCTCCTTCTCCTACCTTGGTGTCATGCTTGATCCCTCTCCAGACTATGGGCTACATCTGCAGGGCACCTGTAAAGCTGTCAAATCTGTGCTCGGCATCTCCTATAAAATTGTCCACAGTCTGACCCCCCCCCCCAAGCTCATATGGTAATTGCCTATGGAATGCTCCTTCCTAAACTTCTCTGTGGTACTCCTATCTTTACTGTGGCCTAAAAAAACACTCTCCTTAGATGGGATGGAGCTTATAACAGCGTTTGCCGTGTTGTACTTGCATCCCATAGACTCACGCATCATTGTTCTCTTTATGAGAAACTCAGCTGGCTTCCTCAGTCAGACTCTCTTGAGCTGTACTTAAAGGGGTTTATCTATGGTATCCTGCATAACCAGTTGCCACCGTCCCTGGCCACTCTCCTCAATCCAGTGCATAATGCTTACCCTCTAAGGTCTTTTTTTTTAATTCGGTTTATTATGTTTTTACATGTGTATACATCATAAAAGGTGTATTTTGAATGGATACAAACATGAAAATAAAAATAAAAAATGTTGAGATTTTGGAAAATGGGTTTGGAAAGGTCATAGGTGTTTTCATATCTTAAGATAGTCATTATCAGAACTGTTTAGTGAGTTTCTGAGCACAGGAGAGGTCCCAGAAGACTGGAGAAGGGCTCATGTGATCCTGCTCCACAAGAGTGGTAGCAGGGAGGAGGCAGGGAACCACAAACCAGTCAGTCTTAGCCCAGTAGTGGGCAAGATTATGGAGGCACTCCTTAAGGAAAGGATAGTACAACACCTGGAATCCATAGGGGCACAGGATCCAAGACAGCATGGGTTTACAAAAGGAAGGTCTTGTCAAACTAATCTCATAGATTTCTTTGACTGGGTAACCAGAGTGGTGTACCAAGGGGAGCAGTTGATGCCACCTACCTTGACTTCAGCAAAGCTTTCGACACTGCTCCACATAGAAGATTGATAAAT
Source organism: Neoceratodus forsteri (assembly GCA_016271365.2). Lineage (NCBI taxonomy): Eukaryota > Metazoa > Chordata > Ceratodontiformes > Ceratodontidae > Neoceratodus > Neoceratodus forsteri. The sequence goes on along the minus strand of CM028133.1, from coordinate 586,314,645 downwards.
AAGCTGGGTAGGCTCGGGGTGGGTCAGAAGTTGGTCAACTGGGTGGCAAACTAGTTGACGGGCAGAAAACAGAGAGTTGTAGTAAATGGTATACAGTCAGAAGAGATGCAAGTCACAAGTGGGGTACCTCAGGGATCAGTCCTGGGGCCAGTCCTCTTCAATATCTTCATTAGTAACATTGCAGATGAACTGGAGGGTAAGACTTGTCTGTTTGCAGATGACACCAAGATCTGCAACAGAGTAGATGATCCAGATCGGGTGGGCAGAATGAGAAGAGATCTGGATAAACTAGCAAAATGGTCAGAAGAGTGACAACTGGGATTTAGTGCAAAGAAGTGCAAAATCATGCACATAGGGAAGAGAAACCCTGGAGCCACCTGTAGGCTGGGAGGGGAGTTGCTGGCAGTCACAAAGGAAGAAAGAGACTTGGGTATCATCATCACCAGTTACCTGAAATCATCCAAGCAGACCTCTAAAGCAGTAGGTAAGTTAGGGGGCTGTTAGGGTGTATTAGTAGGGGTATTACAAGTCATAAGAGGGAGGTAATAATCCCTCTTTACAAGACACTGGTTAGGCCCCATCTGGAATACTGCGTGCAGTACTGGAGGCCACACCTTCACAAGGACATTAACCAAATTGAGGCAGGCCAGAGAAAGGCAACCAAAATGGTGCAGGGGCTGCATCAGAAGACATACAGTATGAGGACAGATTAACAGAGCTCAATATGTATACCCTTGAGCAAAGGTGGGAGAAAGGTGATATGATTGAAACATTCAAACACCTTAAGGGCACTAACGAGGTGAAAGAGTCTAACATGTTTAAATATAAGAAAAATAGCAGGACAAGAGGACACAGCATAAGATTAGAGGGAGGCCGATTAACGGGGAATGTGAGGAAATTCTTTTTCACAGAAAGAGTGGTGGATGCATGGAACGGCCTACCTCAGGAAGTGTTGGCTGTGAATACAGTGCAAGGCTTCAAACAGGCATGGGATAGGCATAAGGGAGCAATACAGATGAGTATGAATAGATGGGCCACTGACAGAGCAAAGGCCGATGGCACATTTATAAGGTAGAAAAAGAAATGGGCAGACTGGATGGGCCTTGCAGTCCTTATCTGCCATCAACCTCTATGTTTCTACGTAGGTAAAACATAGCTGTGTGCGTGTACATATCGAGTGGCCCACCAGGTTATGACAGAGAGTAGATGGTCACTTTTTGGCTTTCAGGAAAAGTAGGGCTGCAGGATTTATCCCAGCTGAGACTATTAAGTCTTTTTCTATTGCAAGCCGGGAGGGGACATAATTCGACAAGTCTAAGGGAGTGGAAGGTGCTGTCCAGTGGAGATATTTACTTAGGTGGCTAGCCCAGTGGTATAGACTAAAGTGAGAAAGTTTTAGTCCTCTTAGAGGTTTGGAGGCGGCCAATTTATAGAATGCTCACCTTGGGGGCTTTCTTTTCCAGAGAAAATTGGATAAGCTGGAGTGAATGTGCTTAAACCAAACTTTGGGAAGCCATAAATTTAAAAGGTTCAGGGGATAAAAGATGTGTGGGAGGATGTTCATCTTAATGATGTTCACACGGCCCCATAGGGTTAGGGGAAGATCTTGCCACTGTTATAAATCATGTTGTATTTTTTTGTACAGGTCATCTAGGTTCAACTTATGCAGCTGGGTGTCACTGGTTGACAGGTGTAAGCCTTGATATTTTATAGCTTTGGGAGCCCAGTTAAGTCTCAACTCCAGAATATCCTGTTTATGTACCTTATGGTTTAGTGGGAAGACCAAGGATTTCTCAGTGTTAATCTTATAATTAGAGAGGGAACCATATTCCTGAATTAAGTGTAGTAACTTTTCTATGGAGGGTTTAGTTTGGGTGATATATAACAAGATGTCATCGGCATATACCGATATCTTACTACTGGTCGAACCTAATTGTATTCCATGTATCCCAGGGGATGTCTGAATAGAAACCATAAGAGGATCTAAATATAGGTTGAATAGCAGGGGGATAGGGGGCATCCTTCTCTAGTTCCGGCCTCCAAAGGGAAGCTGGAAGAAAGAATCCCATTACAAAAGACATATGCAGTGGGGGTGGAGTAATGGACTTGCAGCCATGAAATGAATATGGGGGGAAATAAAATCTGTGAAGGATCCTGAACAAGAACTGCCAGTCTACTCCATCAAAGGCATTCTCCGCGTCCAGAGAGACCAGTTCCATGGCATGAGGGGCATCCCTGGACACGGAAAAGATGTGAGACAGACGACGGAGGTGATCTAAGGAAGACCTACCCTTCATGAAACCAACTTGGTCGGGGTTAATAAGGGAAGGGAGTACCTGTTCTAATCTATGAGCTAATAATTTGGCAAGGATTTTTAGGTCACAATTAAGAAAGGATATAGGTTGGTAATTGGATACTCATATCTGATCCCTTCCAGGTTTAGGAAGGATGACAGTCATAGCCTTCAGTATCCTGGGGTCTAGGTCTGCCTCATTTAGCATACTTGAGAAATCTACAAGTAGCCATGGGGCTAACTGGGGTACAAACTTCTTGTAAAAATTGAGTGAGTAGCCATCTGGTCCAGGGGCTTTGACTGAGGGGAGGTCTTTGATAGTTTGGATAATATCCATTTCTGTAAAAGGTGCAATTAGCCCTTCAATTTGGGTGGGGATGAGAGTGGGAGGGGGAGGCTGTCTAGGTAGCAATCCACCTTCTGTTGGGGTAGGCAGTTGGGCATTTGAGCATATAGCTGCTTGTATTGTTCAAATTCTTTATTTATGTCTTTAACCTGGGTTAAAGGCGGTCCTTGGAGGTCATTTTGTATTGCAGCAATGCATTTTGATGATTCTGATTTTTTAAGCTGGAGGGCCAAAAGCCATCCAGTCTTTTCCCCTTTGCCCACTCAGCCTTTTCTCTGAGTAATTCAGAATATTTGTCCTTTAGTTTTATGAGAGCGTCTTTCTCCGGATCCAAGGTACTCCTGAATAAATATTTTTCTTTTCCTTTAATTTGATCTAGCAGAGTTTTAGCTTCCTAGGTTTTTTTCTGTTTCTTGATCACTGACCATTTAATATATTCTCCCTGTAGGAAACATCTTGGTGCACCCCATTCGATGGAAGGGAGTGAGTTGTGCACCAGTCATTGAGTTTAAAGGATTCTACAGAAGCTAGTATACTATCCGTAACTTTTTTGTCTTTTAATATTTGGTTATTAAGTTTCTGTTGTTTATCTGAGCCCCATTTTAGAGACAGGGAAAGGAAACAGGTTACTGTCACAACTGCACTCAGCAGGTCAGGCCCTCTGCTCCAACAGTGCCAACCTCTGAGTGCAGTATTGTGAACAGGGTAACCCTCTTGTCTGTTTTGTGGGTCTGAATCACCTTTGGTCTCAAGTTTCTGGAGGGATTCAAACTGTGAACCTCTTGCTAGCGTACCCAACTGTACAGGCTCAGATAATTCTGCTCCTCTGGGAATGCCAGTTATCTTTCGCCTGCATGCACCTAACCAGGTATACAAAATGAACCCTTAAAAACTCTGTGAAAGACCTTAGATAAATTCTTACCTTTTCCCAGTTTGGTATACTATTAAGCTTATGAACAGTGTTGTCAAAATCTTAACCATCCATACATCACAGGCAAAAAGGAAGGACTTAGAATACACAGGCAGTCTCTTTAAAATAAGAGGTTTTACTTAAAATGAATACAATATGTAAAATGTAACCACAGAACAATAAATCACAAAACATACAATCACTTAAAAGAACAAGGTAAAATACAAATATAAACTACCACCACAATATACTTAGACTTGTCTATCTAATCTATACCTTCTTACAGTGCTTTAGTTAGCTGTTGTTTCAAAAGAGTCCAAACAGGAATGTGTCAGTAAGTGGAAATACAGAGTGCAGTTTAAACCCTGTGTCTCTACCCCTTCTATGACTCCACCTTATTCCTCCTTTTAAAATATTAAAAATTATACAACCAGGATTATCACTTAGGAGGTAAATTAAATACTGTGACTTCAGCAAAACTCATTTCCCCAAATTCTGACACTCTTTAAATCACATCCCCTCTTTGATCTTGAGTGGTTTCCTACTTTTCAAAGACATAACAGGAATTTTACAGCTCTGCAGTTTTCTCACTTAGCTGTCATATAGCTTTCTAACACCAGCTGAAAGTCACTGTTCTTCCTCTGAAGACATCATAAAATGAATATTTTAGTTCCTGGCTTTAAGGCAACAGAGATCATAAACATTGGCTATAAAATGTGACTTGGAAGTTAATCACATTACCTAGATCTGCTGTTTAACATATCCTGTCATTTAGAACTGAAACCTGGGGGTCAACCTAGGAGCACAGGATGTCTCATGAGAGACACTCAATAACACATTTTTATATTACAAAAATCATAGAGCGATCAGAACCAGCTGGCCAAGTGTCACAGTTAGTATGGAGTGATCTGAGCCTGTTCCTGGTTCCGTTCTGCTGTCCATTAGCCCATGTATCAAGGACGGTTTTACTCATCCAGAAGTAATTAGTGCACGAGGCTGAGCCATGGACTGCAGAATGGAAAGTATATTCCCTTTCAGCAGGGTGCAATCTCCTCCAAGGATCGCAGAGTCCCATATGATCTTCCAGGTCTCTAATGGCTCTTTGAGCTGGAGAGAGACCCCGGGTCCTGGGGCCCGATGATTTTTCCAGCATGGGATCAAAAGGGATGTTCCAATTCCTTCCTAAGAACATTGGAATGTGTGAGAATGGCGTCAGTACAGAGAGGAGGTCCATGAAAAAGGAAGGGGAGTCTGCATTGGGACAGTATGTGCTACCCAGTAAAATACTAAATGAGTGGATTTTACCTATGACCAGTACGTACCTGCCTTCTTTGTCTCTGATGCATTGCTCACATGTGAAGGGAAAAGCACTAGTGAGAAGAATAGCTACCTCTTTACTGTTTCGTGAATCCCCTGCAGCGAAGACCTGCCCCACCTGCTGTCTCCTCAGAAGGGTCTCCTCTGCTTGTAGGAGATGGGTTTCTTGCAATAAGATCACATCACAATGTAAAATATTTAAGTGTTTGAGCAGCTGCATACGTTTAAGTGGGTGTCTTGCTCCTTTGACATTCCATGTACAAAATTTAAATGGTTGCGCCATACTCCTGAAGTGTTAGAAGTGTAATCAGTCTTGTATCTCTAACTACAACACTTGACCAGCTACTTTGTATTAGTTGCTTTCTGGATTGGCCCCATGGATAAGAAGCTTCAAAATAAATGTCCCTGATGCTCGTCCACCTCCCCAAATTCCTCTTGTTTCCCTCTATTACCCTCCGGTTTCCTTCCACCCCAATAAACAGTGTGTCCAAAGAAGAAATTATAGCAATATCATTCTGTTTTCTAGAACATATCATATTCCCTTTGGTGCAGCAATAAAAACTACCCCCCAATTGCACTGGTCCATGGCGATCAGCAGACTGAAGGCCCTCCCTCCTCCCCACCCACCAGACTGCAACTAGATGTGTTGCAGTTATAACTAAATTAGGTTGTAAAACTACTTGTTAACCCCCAAATTGCTTATACAGATTGATACAACATGCACACAGTTATATTAGAGCCCTGTTAACATTCACAGGAGCCCCTATACCCTGGTATGTGGGAGAAACTCTAAGAAAAGAAAAAAGGAAAAGAGAGAAAAGGGACTGGTCCAGTTCTGAGCCACAATATACTATAAGTTGCTCTCCATAAACAAAACAATGAAAGCTCAGTGCCTCCAACCAAAGGTAACCCCATTAGGTTGTGTGGAAAGTGATGAGACACTGTTCTTATTAATCATGGGCCCCTACAGTTTAATGGCTCCAGTCCTGCGAGTCAAAACAGGGCCCTTACGGGCAAATGTAGACTATAAATCCAGCGTTTATAAAATAAAATGGGTACTTGCTGATTTTAAAGTTCCAAGTGGTGTCTTGTCTCCCATAATGATGTTAATGTGTCCTGTGCAATGCAAATAGCAGGTCTCGTCTCCCAAGCAATGAGCGTATCCCTCAAGCTTTATGAAGGGGAGCCAAGATGGGGGGAGGGAGGAACCAAAAGAACCACTGGAACTAAATGGAGATTGAGCTCTCTTTCATCCAGAGTTTTTATGGCAAAGGTGAGGATTCCCCCAATGTAATGCAACAATGTCCCCCTCGGAGAAAGACTCGTCACTGCATCCAGCCAGTAAATGTAAAAATGGTACTCTACAGCATAGAGCCGTGGGCGTTGGTATTCAGTTAAGTTAAGTCCTTCTACTGGCTGACATAGAACAATATAAACCAAAAACACCGGATTTAGAGTCTCTATATTTCACCAATGATTAGTACCTACAAAATACTAGGAGGCTGTCAGCAATCGGTAAATAATGCAGGGCGCTTCTGTTTAAGGTAATCCATCGCAGGGTCTATCTCCTCAAATGAGGACCAGGATCCATCCAGTTGTACTTGAAACTTTGCAGGCTATACTGGCATGATGGGCTGCATCTGTCCGGGAAGGGAACCAGGATCCTAGGTGATAGGTTTAAATGCTTCATTGGCAAGCTTTTAAACTAGCCAAGTGGGGAGGCACTGGAAAGGAGCAGGAAAATCCTAGCCCCCCCCAAACAATCATAGTAGTAAGTGTGGCAAACACCAACATGGAGGTGTTGATAGGGAGAAGGGCAGGGGTAAATGGAGAACGTGACAAAGGCAAGAAGGACAGGGATGGGGCAAAAGGGGTAAGGCCATCAGGAAATGGAGGGTAATGAGTACCAATGCCCAGAGTCTGGACAACAAGCTCCCTGAGCTGGTGGCCTTAATGGAAGAGGATGCCTGGATATCGTAGCAGTCACAGAAGCATGGTACACACAGAGAACCATGACTGGGATGTTAACATTCCAGGGTACAATAACCTACAGGAGAGACAGGCAGGGAGAAGGGAGGAGTAGCTCTCTATGTAAAGGAAGGGATAAAAGCAACTGAACAAAAGAGTAAACAGGAGGAGAGGAGGCACTGTGGGTCACCTTTGGAGACTGGAAAGGGCACCACAACCGCACAGGGTTGTGTACAGACCCCATGTCAGGGGGAAGGAATGGACAAGGATATGATGGAAGGAATTCTTAGAATGGCAGAGAAAGGGAGATACTGTTGATGGGAGACCTGAATATGCTAGATGTTAACTGGAGCACATTTGCTGCAGCCACATCCAAAGCAGGGCCATTCTTGGCCTACAGGTGGCAGGCATTAGACAGCTAGTTTGGAACCCACTCTGAGGGAGCAATCTTAGACCTTGTACTCTCAAACGGGGCAGTGAGAGGATCTCAGATCTAGAAGTAGGTTGCCATCTGGGGACAAGTGACCATCAAACAGTGTAGTTCACGTTAAACTCAGCTACAGAGTCCAAGCCAACAAAAATGAGGGTACTGGACTTTAGGAGGCTGACTTTGGCAAGATGGAGAGTGCCTCAGAAAAGCACTAGCAAACAGGCTAGAAGGAGGTGTGGAGCAACAATGGGAATTATCAAACTGCCATCATAGACGCAACAAGCCTTTGTGAAGCAAATAAACAAATCAAAACGAAAGAAAAGCCACTGTGGTTCTCAAGAGGGTGGCTGTGAAAGTCAGGAAGAAAAGATAGCATTCCGGAAGTATAGGAAACACAGAAGGAGCAGGACAGAGGCTGTACCAATTAAGGCAGAAAGAAGCAGGAGGGAAGTCAGAATAGCAAAGGCCCAAACTGAGGAAAAGATAGCCAACTCAGTTAAGAAGGGATAAAACCTTTATAGGTACATCAGCAGCGTGAAAGACAAAGGGAGGGATAGTGAGGCTGAATAGAATGAACGGTGGGTGGGCAGGGGAACAGTGAAAAAGCAGGAATACTGAACGAATATTTCTGCTCAGTATTCACAAAGAGGAGGGAAGTGCCCTAATCCAATTAACAGAAGCACTCTTGATAGGGGGTCGATCCCAGTCCTTTCACAGAAGAAAGGGTTCTGCAAGAACTCCTAAAACTGAAGGTGGACAAAGCAATGGGTCCTGATGGAATCCACCCAGAATTCTAAAAGAATTAAGGAAGGAACTAGTGAAACCACTGGCTACTCTTTAATAAATCATGGAGGATGATGTGGTACCCAAGGACTGGAGGAAGGCGGATGTGATTCCCCTTCACAAAGTGGGACCAAGACAGAGGCAGGAAACTACAGACCTGTCAGTCTGACCTCTGTGGTAGGGAAAGTGATGGAGTCACTTCTGAAGGAAAGAATAGTTGAGTACCTAGAGGTCAGTGGAGCACAGGATCCAAGGCAGCATGGGTTCACAGGGAAGGTCATGTCAGACAATCTAATAGATTTCTTTGACTGGGTGACCAAAGTAGTAGACCAGGGAGGGGCTGTGGACATGGCCTACCTGAGACTTTAGCAAGGCATTTGACACAGTCCCACACAAAGATTGATAGTCAAATTAACCAGCCTGGAGTGGGTCCCAGGGTGGTAGCCTAGGTAAAACATTGGCTGGACAACAGGACACAGAAGGTAATTGTAAATGGAGTCCACTCTGAAGAAAGAAGCGGTTACTAGTGGGGTACCCGCAGGGTTCAGATTGGGTCCAGTCCTTTTAATGTCTTCATCAGTGACATTGCAGAGGGACTGGAAGGAAAAGTATGCCTTTTGCAGATGACACAAAGATCTGCAACAGGGTTGATACACAAGGCGTGGAAAGGATGAAAAGGGACTTGGCAAGGTTGGAGGAATGGTCAGGCGTATGGCAGCTAGGATTCAATGCAAAAAGTGCAAATAATGCACCTGGGAAACAAGAACCCAGGGGAAGAATACACAATGGGTGGGAAGGTAGTAACAACAACAAAACAGGAAGGGACCTGGGGTAATCATATCAGATGACCTTAAGGTTAGCAAGCAATGTGAGAAGGCAGTAGGGAGGGCCGAGGCATACTGGGATGTATAGGGAGAGGCATCAGCAGCAGAAAACAGGAAGTTGTTATCCCCTGTACAGACAGTTGGTGAGACCCCATCTGGAATACTGTGTCCAGTTCTGGAGACCCCATCTCCACAGGACATAGACAGGATAGAGGCAGTCCAGGGAGGGCAACAAAATGGTGCAGGGTCTGCAAGAGAAGCCGATGAGGAGAGACTAAAGGAGCTTAATATGTATACCCTTGAGGAAAGAAGAGAGAGGGGGACATGATAGAAACTTTCAAGTACCTCAAGGAATCAACAAAGTCCAAGAGGGTAGCATCTTTCAGAAAAGAGACTTGCAAGAACAAGGGGACACAATTTAAAGATAGAAGGAGGAGGTTCAAGGGCAATGTGAAGAAGTATTATTTCACAGAGAGGTATTGGATGCATGGAACAGCCTTCCTGAGGAAGTTTGGGGTCTAAAACTGTGGGAGAATTCAAGAATGCATGGGACAGACATAAGGCAATTCTTGTGGGGGCAGGAATATAAAGGCTGTTGATTAACTAGGATCTGCGGCCTATCCTGTAGGTAGGGAAATGGGCAGACTAGATGGGCCTAGCGGTCCTTATCTGCCGTCAAAGTCTATGTTTCTATGTTCTATGTTTCTATGTATACCATGTGAAACTTTATGTCTGAGGCAATACACTTGGGTACTATCGGGTGAAATAGTGTCTGACACAGTCGGACTGTTGCAGGCAGATCTAGTGTTACCCTGATCTTTTGTCCTTCCCACAGAACATCTTGTATGTCCCTCAGTTTTTTGTAATACATATTGTTTTTCTTGAAAGTTGAGGAAATGGCATATTAGCAGTCTGGGTTGGGCATTAGGTGGAGGCTTAGGCCTAAGGGCACGGTGTGCTCTCTCCAGGATATAAGCTGGACTGAAGGGGGAAGGCCCAGCTATTTTTGTAAGTAGTTTTTGCACAAATAAGAGAGTTTCCATCCCTTCCTCCCTCTCAGGTATTCCGATTATCACAACATTATTACAATGACTTCTCCACTCTAAGTCTTCGATTTTGATCTCAAATTTTTTTGATGGTCTGGTGATTTGTAGTAATGAGTGCATCCATTCTGTCCACGGAGATAATGCGGGCCTCGTTTTCCAAAGTGCACCTGGTGATATCTTCTAAAGCGTTGGAGATCACCTTCACCTCAGAGACAAGAGAACAGATTTCATCCTAGAATGGTTGGAACTCAGAAAGAAATCATTCCAAGATAAGGGAGGTTGATTCTGTGGCTGCCAGAGGAGAGGCTGAAGCTGACTGCGAGCGGCCTGCAGCAGTGGGATTTGCCCTAGGCTTCTTTGGCTGTTTTTCTGGCATAATAGGTGGCCTATGCCAAGGCGCCGCCTGTCGCATCTCTACTTTCATTCTTCTTCAAAATTCTTCTTCTGGGGGTCCGGGTGAGGTTCTGCAAGCTGTCAGACCCTGTTTTTTAACTATTAGTTGTAATGATTATTGAAATAAGTTGAAATAGCTAGTCGGGTGAGCGGAGCACATCCTATTCAGTTGGCTGCATCACATGACTCCTACCCTCTAAGTTCTGATTCTGATACCCCACTGATCATTCACAAACTTAGAACCTGATCTGGAGAATCCTCCTTCACTTATGCTGCCCATGAGTTATGGAATTCCATTTTGCCTGATATCAGACAATATTCCATGGCTGCCTCATTCCATAGCAGATTCCATGAACATTTACTTAAGGTAACAAAGTGGTCCTGTCAATGAATTTGTACTATCTCATCTTGTATTGTAACCCATTACAGCATTGAGTTATTGTGCATTCATATAATAGTTCTTTGGGTACCTCCCCATGGAATATATGGATTTAATTACTATATTTTGTATAGTTTTTCACTGTCTGTTATGTATTTAGTTCTGCTCTAGTCCACTCAGACTTTAAAATGTTCTGTCGTGTTTTTTCCTATATTTTGTATCGCCATATGTGTTTATTGTACTCTGTACTTCTGTATGTAATCTCCCAGGTTGTGCCTGAATATAGGTATTCATTTGTCAAGTGCACTTACCTGGTCAACAAAAGTTAAATAAATAAATAAAACCAAACAAATAGGATGTATCTCCTTGCATCCCTATCTCATAGGTGGCTTGGGGGTCCTGTTGGCAGGTGGTCCACTGGCTTGCCCTGACAGTTGGGGGTTCCTTATCTCAAACAAAGCTCTCCACGAATGGTTCCACACCCCTGTGTAGTTGAATGCCTGGAACTACTCCCTACTGACAAATGTTGGCATTGTGGCTCCCTGGGTCATGATCTGCACCACATAATATGGGACTTCCCTGCCATTTAGCAGTTCTGGGAGGAACAGTGGTGTAACTGCACCACAGTAATGGATATGGATGTTTTGTGGTCTCCTAGCCTTTTCCTTTTTGGCCTCCCCCAGTGGGCACCCCAGTTCCATAATGTAAGCCTATTGTATGTAGAGATGTTGTGAAGTTTTACTTTGTTGGAGAAGTTGAAAAACTTGACTTCGTGAATAACTTCACAAATTACCCACTTCACCACTTTGCCACTTGCCACTTTTCCTGGGGAAATGGTAAAGTTAAGATGAAGTAAAGGTGACACTGCAACTTCACCAGGGAATTTGCATAACTTCTCCTGAAAAAGTGCCTCTTCGTCTTCCAGAAACATTGCAAAGTCGGCACCTTGTGCTTCACGAATTTGGCAAACTTTGCAAATTATTTCACAGAGCGAAGATTGCAAGCTTCGCACGTCTCTACTTGTGAGTGATGGCAGTAAGGGTGAAAGCCATAATGACTCCTTAACTGGTGGAGAACAACTGACATTCCATCTGTGTTGTAATGGAAAATGGTGGTGATCCAATTATCTCTGTTTATGAGTATATCACACTTGGTGAGGGGTATCCTGGCAGTGTACTATAAGATGTGATCCCCTTACTATGACTCTCCCCTCTGTACCTTGGATCCCGCTTCTCTCAGCAGAGAGTGTTAGACCCACCCAATCCACTGTGAGAGCCCATCTTATTCAGTCCCATCTGTATCCCTCGTACCATTCTGCCTCCACTTCAGGACAACTGGGATTGAAGTAGTAGTTCAACCTTCATTATTTGTGGAGTCTAGGAACCTGTTCCAGATGCCCAACCAATGGTGGTTCTGTGTGGCTGACTGAGTAATATCCCCATTTTTCTTTTGTCTTTCCGAGTTTTGCAGTCCCATCCCAGCCTCACTGACTAACCTTGTAATCCTGAGGCCTCCCCTTCCACCCCGATATCTCTGTTCCCCTTCCCTTCCCTGCTGCTGGGTCTTGGTCTTCAGACTTTGCTGTTCCAAGTTCCTCTTCTGCTTTTGATTGTGGTTGGAGTATTGCTCATATATTGCTGTGTGTACACGTATGGATAAAGTCTGTTTTTTTTCTGTTTGTTTATATTGTGTATTTATTTTGCTGTGTTGCAAAATTCTATTAAAAATTATTAACTGCACCTCGCACTACGCCAGTGACCCGGGTTCAGGAACAGACTTGGGTCACCGGTGGTCGGAGGGGAGGAGGAGTAGGATCGAGCTTCCCAATGGATGCCCTTCTCCTCCTGGGGTGTGTTCCTGGGGTGCTTTGAGCACCTGATGCACCGGCACCAGTGGAAGTATGGGCATCGGGGCACTAGGCAGCTCTCCGGAGTTGGGGTGGGGAGGACATTGTGGACATTTGATGACGGCATGCGTCAGCATGTCGCCTGTCTGGATGTCAGTCCTCTGTGCCAATGCCCTGAGGGGAGGAGGGACCAAGGGGAAGAAAAGTGGAAAAACACCCCTCTCAGGCCAGGATGACGACCGATCCCAGCCCCGATCACCTACCCATGGGCAGACCCCGCTGTTTTATTTATTTTATTTATTTATTTATTAACTTGGGATTAATACCTTTGAGTCCAGGACTCTTTTTCAAAGGTTCCAAGTCATGGACAAGACAGATAAAATATGATTACAATACAATACAAAATAAAATTAATATAGCAATGAAGAAAGGGAAGAAAACATGGTAAGCAGCAAGGGCCTTAATACAATGGCACGTGCGGTATTGGACATGATGGTTCAGGATACTACATAGAAAAGAGATGAGTTAACAATATTACTGGTGATTGCGGTGTAGGGATAATCAGGGAGAAGAGGGATAAGTAAATAGTATAAGTCCAAGTGAAACACTGGAAGCCTGCTCCACTGAGGAGAGTGTACCCAGTGTAAAAAGGAACTATGAAGTAGGGCAAACACCGGCACCACTCAGCTGTTAGTAACAAAAAGGCTTTATTAGGATTAAAAGACTAACCGTCCATCAGTCTGTAAAACCGGTTTAACATAGAAACATAGAATTTGACGGCAGATAAGGACCGCTTGGCCCACCCAGTCTTCCCATTTTCCTACCTAATGGATAAGCTGCAGATCCTAGTTAACCAGCAACCTACTTCTTCCTACTCCCCCCCCCCCAGAATTGCTTTATGACTGTCCCACGCTTGCTTGAATTCCACCACTGTTTTTGACTCCACAAACTCCTCCGGAAGGCCATTCCATGCATCCACAACCCTCTCTGTGAAAAAATACTTCCTTAAATTACCTCTGAGCCGCCCCCCATCTTCAAATTGTGCTCCTTTGTTCTTGCATGCCTCTTTTTGTGAAAGATGCTACCCTCTTGGACTTTGTTGATTCCCTTGAGGTACTTGAAAGTTTCTATCATGTTCCCCCTCTCCCTCCTTTCCTTGAGGCTATACATATTAAGCTCCTTTAGTCTCTCTTCATATGTCTCCCGGTGCAGACCCTGCACCATTTTAGTTGCCCTCCTCTTTACAGCTTCCATCCATATGTCTTTGCGGAGATTGGGTCTCCAGAACTGCACACAGTACTCCAGATGGGGTCTCACCAGCTGTCTGTACAGAGGGATAATAACTTCCTCTTTTCTACTGGTGATGCCTCTCCCTATGCATCCCAGTATCCCCCCAACCCTCCTTGCTGCCCTCTCACATTGCTTGCCCACCTTTAGGTCATCTGATATGACTACCCCCAGGTCCCTTTCCATTTTTGTTGTTGTTAGTATCTCACCCCCCATTGTGTACTCTTCCCTGGTTTTTGTTTCCCAGGTGCATTACCTTGCACTTCTTAGCATTGAATCTAAGCTGCCATACATTTGACCATTCCTCTAACCTTGCCAAGTCCCTTCTCATCCTTTTCAACCCACCTTGGGCATCAACTTTGTTGCAGATCTTTGTGTCATCTGCAAAGAGACATACTTTTCCTTCCAGTCCCTCTGCAATTTCACTTATAAAGACATTGAAGAGGACCGGTCCTAATACTGAACCCTGCGGAACCCCACTAGTAACCCCCCTTCTTCAGAGTGGACTCCATTTACTATTACTCTCTGTGTCCTATTCTTCAGCCAGTTCTTTACCCAGGCTGTCATCTTGAGATCCACTCTCAGGCTGGCTAACTTGTATATTAATCTTTTGTGTGGGACTGTGTCAAATGCCTTGCTAAAGTCTAGGTAGGCCATGTCCACAGCCCCTCCCTGATCTACTACTTTGGTCACCCAGTCAAAGAAATCTATCAGATTCGTCTGGCATGACCTTCCCACTGTGAATCCATGCTGCCTTGGGTCCTGTGCCCCTCTGGCCTCTAGATACTTGACAATTCTTTCCTTCAGAAGTGATTCCATCATTTTACCTATCACTGAGGTTAAACTAACAGGTCTGTAGTTTCCTGCTTCTGCCTTGCTCCCACTTTTGTGAAGGGGAATCACATCTGCCCTCCTCCAGTCCTCAGGTACCACCCCATCCTCCCATGATTTGTTAAAGAGGGTAGTCAGTGGTGTCACTAGTTCTACCCTTAGTTCTTTTAGAATTCTGGGATGAATCCCATCAGGCCCCATTGCTTTGTCCACCTTCAGTTTTAAGAGTTCTTTCAGAACCCTTTCTTCTGTAAATGGGCTGGTATCAACTTCTGTATCCAGAGTGTTTCTATTGTTTGTTTTAGGTACCCCCTTCATTTGTAAATACCGAGCAAAAATATTTGTTTAGTATCTCTGCCTTTTCACAGTCACCCTCTCCATTGCTTCCTCACTATCCCTCCTTGGTCCTCCTCGCCCCTGATGTACCTATAAAATGTTTTAGCCCCCTTCTTAACTGAGTTGGCTATCTTTTCCTCAGTTTGGGCCTTTGCTGTTCTGACTGCCTTCCCAGCTTCCTTTAGCTTTAACTGATACAGTTCTATGTCCTGCTCCTTCTGTGATTTCTTGTACTTCCTGAATGCTTTCTTTTTCTCTTGAACCTTCACTGCCACTTCCTTTGAGAACCATAGTGGTTTCTTACATCATTTTGTTTTGTTTATTTGCTTCACACAAAGGCTTGTTACCTCTGTGATGGCAGTTTTTATTATTCCCCATTGTTCTTCCACCCCTCCTTCCTGCCCATTTGCTAGTGCATTCCTTAGGCACTCACCCATTTTGGCAAAGTCAGCCCTCCTAAAGTCCATTACTTTTGCCTTTGTATGGCTTGACTCTATTGCTGTGTTTATTGTGAACCATACTGCTCGATGGTCGCTAGTTCCCAGATGGCTACCACTCTACATCTGTGATCCCTCTCCATCTCCATTTGAGAGAACCAAGTCTAAGATTGCTCCCTCTCGAGTGGGTTCCAATACTAGTTGTCTAAGGCATGCCCCCTGTAGGGCATCTAGAATAACCCCACTCTTTGAAGTGGCTGCTGCAACTGCACTCCAGTTAACATCTGGCATATTCAGATCACCCATCAGCAATATCTCCCCTTTTTCTGCCCTTCTAAGTATACTTTCTATCATTTCCTTGTCCATTTCCTCCCCCTAAGGGGGGGGGAGTTCTGTATACAACTCCTGTGCGGATTGTGATGCCATTGCCTGTCTCCAAATTGACCCACAGTGCTTCTTCTCCTTCCTGTTTACCCTTTTGTCCTGCTGCTTTGATTCCTTCCCTTATGTAAAGAGCTACTCCTCCTCTTTTACCCTCCCTGTCCCTCCTGTAGATAGTGTATCCTGGTATGTTTACGTCCCAGTCATGGTTTTGTGTGTACCATGTTTCTGTGACTGCCACGATATCCAGATGTTCCTCCTCCATCAAGGCCACTAATTCAGGAAGCTTGTTACCCAGACTACGGGCATTGGTACTCATTGCTCTCCATTTTTTGAAGGCTTTACCTTCTGTTGCAGCATCCCCCACTGACCTTTCTACCTCAGTCTTTTTCTCATTTAGTACCAAACAAACCCCCTACCAGTTTTGCAGGTTACTGCATCATCAGAACGATAGTCACCTGGAGACCAGCATACTGTAAGTTTAAAACTAACACAACATGACACTTCGCACAAAAAAATCTAATTAATAAAAAACATAGAAAAATTGTAAAACAGTGCATATGTTTCCATATTAACTTAGCTAAATCACAGTAAAAGGAATGTCATGCAGCAGGTTATAGATACCTATAAATGTAATAATATTTACAAAATCAATGTCTAATATATATATATATATATATATATATATATATATATATATATATGAAGAAGACTAAAAGGAATTAAATTCTAGGAATACAAAATCTGACATGTACTCCTGGTGCCAGAGATGGAGGAATCCTTTTCCATAGCCCCCTTAAAAGTCTGAACTCATGTTATTCTCCAACATGTCTTTTAACCCTGCAATGATTCGCCAAAGCATTACTGCAGTCCTCATTGGCAAGACTCCTCAAGTGCTCCTTAATGAATGTTTTGAACACTCTTATGGTTTTGTCTGAGACAAATTTATTCCGAAAACCCTCGCTTAGGAATTCCTTATTACAAGACACTAGTTGCCACCCACACCATTTGAAAAATAATATTCCCAAAGCCCAAATGTTGTGGGTCAGAAGAGACTGCCGTGAGGACTGAGATTTTGTTGTACATGGGTCTAACATAGGCAGAAGATTTCAGGAGAGGGGCTATAATGGGGGCTGGGGGCGGGTGAACCAGGCACTACAGGATGCTTTCAGTAGAGACAGGGAGAGTCTTTTGACCACTACCCAAAGGGATAAGGGTCCAGATAGGATGCATTTTGTCACACTCTATACCAAACAGGCAAGGGAAATTGAAAATGTTCTCAAAAAACATTGGAATATGTTACAGACTGACCCCACCTTGAGAGAGGCCACCAGGTTACCTTGGATAGTATAGAGGGGTAGAAATATACAGGATCATTTGGTACACAACCTATAGCCTGTAGTACCATTAGAACCCACAAGGACCCATTGGTTACTCCAATCTCACATGGTACATTTCCATGCAGAAATTGTAAATATTGTTATATATATCATGAAGAGCAACATATTCACCAGTGTGAACAACACTAAGATTTTTGAATCCAGGTCTCTCTTCAGTTATTGAGCCGCTAATTTGGTGTACATGGCTGTGTGGATGTGGTGCCTTTTATATAGGCAAAACCATGAGAATGTTCAAAACGTGCATTGGGTAGCACTTCAGGAGTGTTGGTAATGAGGATTGCAGTAATGCTTTGGTGAAACATTGCAGGGTTACAAGACATGTTGGAGAGCAACATGAGTTCAGATTTTGTGGAATGAGTAAGGTAGGGGTGGGTCCATGTAGGGGGGCCTGGATCAAAAATTGATTTGGAGAGAATCTTACTGGATTTTCACTCTGGGAGGACTTACATACCCAGGGCTGAATGACAGGATAGATTTGCAACCTTGCATTAAAGTAGGAACTTTTGTTCCTGCACATCCTGCATATGATAGATAGCTTTCATGGGAAGTCTGAGAGCAATACTGAAATTGACTAGAGTGTGTGTCTTTACTCACTAATACCTTTTTTATTTTGTTGGTTCTTTTTAGGGTGCTGTGGAAAAGGATTCCTCTGTCTCTGGCACCAGGAGTACCTGTCAGATTTTGGATTGGACTCCTTGAATTTAATTCCTGTTCCCCTCTTCCTATATACTGCATATTTATTAAATATTGATTATGTGAATATTATTGCATTTATAGGTATTTATAACCTGCTGCATGGCATTCCCTTTTTAGAGTGATTTAGCTAAGTTAATCTAGATACATATGTACTGTTTTACACTTTTTCTATGATTTTCATTAATTTGAATTTTTTTTGTGTGTGTGTCCACTGTCACTTTAAGTGTGTTCATTTTAAACTTATGCTGGTCACCAGGTGATTATCCTTCTGATGACGCAGTAACCTGTGAAACCAGTCAGGGTTTTGTTTGTTTGGCGACCCAGTCTTATGGACTGATGGATGGGTAGTCTTTTAATCCTAATAATGCCGTTTTGTTACTGACAACTGAGTGGTGCTGGTATTTGCTCTGCTTCATACTACTGTACCTCAAAATCATTTTCATAGCAGCTGGCTGTGATGTTTTAAGCAGGGGACTGTGACTTTAATGAAGGGATAAAAAACAGAAATAGATGATGTCTAAGTTAAAAGATCCTCTTTTATTGAAAATGTACAGTGGTAGCCACAGACATTGCCAGCTATTTCCAAATATTTTGTGAAATTTCTGAACAGTTTCTCTCTGCTGCCCCTACTGTTTAAATGCAAAAAGCATCAGATATTTCTGGAAATATCACAGAAATTTTGGGAAATAGCTGGCAGTGTCTGTAGCTACTACTATATTCTGTAATTAAACATGGAAATTCAAATTTTGGGAACATTCTTGTTACTGAATTTATCTGAAGCCAGACTGAAATTGTTGCTGGAAACAGGTACATTTCTTCAAATATAGTTACATTTTTTACCTTTTAAGTTTGTATCTTAAGGCAGCATCACCAGAAAAAATGTTTTAACATGTAACGGTAATGTTCCGGTATAATTTCTATGGTGAAGTGATGCAATTTTGTTTTACTGTATTGTCTTACTGGATTTAAGTTTCCCAAAGTTGTTACTGTCTGCTAGAGAAGCCATTCGATGGACTCCATTGAAATGTACCCAACTCGTTGCACACACAGACTTTCTTGAAAAGATTTGTGCCTCCTAATTATGAAAATGTTTACTTCAGGATAACAGCTCAGGAAGAGAAATTTAAAAAAGAATGGGAAGAGGACTGGGGACAAAAAGAACAGCCTAAGAGTCCAGTGTCTGTTAGTGCCGACATCCAGCCACGTCCACAACCATCTTCTAAAAGTAAACGTAAGTATATTTATTATTGAGGAATTCAGTATGCTAGGTATTTGCAGATTAACACATTTGATCATTGTACAAATGTTGTAAGTGTAATAATCCACACTGGGTGTGTGCTGATGCTGTAATAGCGCAAATCCAAGGAATGTGGGTTCCCTCGATATCTTTATTTTTCAGTTGGAGGCTGGTGGGTGGATGATAAGGCATACAAGGGAAAAGACATGCCAGCCACACCTTAATAGTTTCAAAAGTTTTTCGTTTATTCTTCTTTATTTTTTTGTCTTATAAGATGCCAATTGCCTAATGTTTCACCTTGTTGGGCTTCCTCAGGAATAGGCTGTATGCATAAACAGATTTACAATTTGAGTGTAATATTTATTTTCATATCATAAACATTTTATAATAATTTTGTATAAAAAAATGTTTTTGGTGTAATAGTTGATTCATGCCACTAGAGATAGAACGTAATCTGTTTCTAACGGTTATGTTAAAACACATTTTTTTCTGAATGGTGAGGCTGTTCTAAATAGCTTATGTTATATTCATTAGTTCATATAATAACTAATGTATAGACTGGGCAACAATGCAGACCCCTTAAGTCATTCTGAGACTATCCTGTATACTAGTTTTCACCATGCTACTTCACTTGTTAACTTTTACTTGTATGTTCACATAGTCGTAGCTTAGTTTACCTGTTATTAGTACTCTAAAATCATACTGCAGGTCTGTAATGATGTAGTACCACACATCTGTACAGTTGATCAGCATATGCTACTTAATTGTTAGCCCTTTAAGGAAAATAAACTTAATGTCAAAGTACATACCTGAATTACAAGCATAAGACATGAAAAGATTGCTTTAAGATAGCTTTAGTTCATTCAGTAGCACTCTGTCTTGTACTATATGTACAAAATAAAAAAAAGGGGGAATTAGACATACATTTCAGTAAAGGTTTACTTAATTACGGGTTAATAATTATTTCATTTAGTGCATATGACTAATCTGGAAACTCCAGGTATATACCACACTCCTCCAGTATTATATTCATTCTAGAGTATCAGTATCCTTTCTGTGGATAGTATCAAGAAAAGGTTTAGAGTTAGCAAGTAATAAGAGATCTTACTTCGAGAGGGCTCTTGCAGTAGGTAATTACATACAGGACTGACGTCGGCAGGGGGCAGGACCCCACGGAAAAGTTTCTAGCTGGCAGTCTCTGGCGAGGGACCGCCTCACGCCAAGTGACCGGCATCAGGAGACGTCAGTATAAAGGGGCGGTCTCTCATGCCCGCCTTCCAGTTCTTTCCTGCCATTAGCTTATGCCAGTGCCTCGCAGAATAGTTCCCTGCTCATCAGGCTCCTTCGTCGGTTGTTTTACCGAGTATTTTCGCTTTTTTCTCAGCCATCTTCAGGTACTCGTTGATGTATGTCGTCCCCTACACCCTCTGAGCACAAAAACAAGTGTGACTCGTGCAGAGCCCAACTCCCACACAAGGACGGCCATTGCCTGTGCCTTTTTGCCTAGGCCCTAACCATCTGCTGGAGAAGTGCTAGCACTGCCTCAGCTTCAACGTGGCCACCCGGAGAAGGCAGCAGCATCCCTGGAAGCCTACATTTTAAAAAAGAAAATGAGCTCCTTGGAAAAAGAACTGAAAATGCTTCAGCAGGCATCGACCTCCCCTGAAGGCCATCGCAAGAAGAAAGATAAGGAAAGGCACTGGGACAAGGGCTCCTCTCCCACCGCTTCTCCCTCGGGAGTCACAGGGAAACAGGTAATGTCCCCCCCAGGGGGACTGCTCCATAATGACGCCTTAGAGGCTTCTAAGGCGGGCGTTAATATCTATCCGGCTCATGCTTGGGCCCCTTTGGGCACCTCCGGCTTGTGGAGGCCTCCACTCCCAGTAGAATCCGTTGTTTCACTGGCCTACTGGTCTGGAGCGGTTCGATAAGCTGGGCGTCGGCTCCTCCACGCCCTCACGGAGATGGTTGGTAATGGCTAACCCTTGTTGGCACGTGGCCCCTATTCCGCCTGACCAGGCCGCCTCCTCGAGGTCTGCCTCCGGTGAAGGGTCTGTTAAATCAGACGCCGGCCCCTCCGGCATCCGCCTGGATCCCACTGATAAGCCGCATGTCGGTTCATCCGACGTCCACACAGTGGATGAGCCGACGCTGGACCCCCCCCAAGTCCGTCGTTCCCGGGTCCCCGCAGCCTTCACTGCCTTCCGGGGACCTTGAGTCTCCTCAGCCTGACCCCGCGGATCCCCCCCCCCAGCCCCGGGCTGCGCTGAGGTTTCTGGTCCACTTCCATCAGACTGTCCTCCTTCTGGTCCAACTGGTCTGACATCGGTTCCCCGGACGCTGGCTCCGTCACCGGCTCTTCGGCCGCCGGCTCTGACCCCGGTATTTCCGATGCCAGACGACATCCCACCACCTGATGTCACCCCGATGCTGGGCCCACCACCTCACGGGCCTTCTGCTCCAGAACCGCCCATGGGGCCTCCAGACGGGCTGTCTGCTCAGGAAGCTCCTCCAGCTCCTGGGTACCCAGCCCTGTCGTATCCGACACCACCATACCTGGGACTGCAGTTTCCGGTGCCTCAGTACCAGGCGCCGACATATCCGACGCTGCAGTATTCAGCTCCTCAGTACCTGCCGCCGGGCTTCCCACCGTCGGGTAATAAATATGCGCCCTTCGGGTTTAGTCCATACCCGTATCCCCCTCTGCCTCTTTCTCCTCCTCCACTGCCCCCTCAGCTGCTGGTTTATTTTCAGGAGACTCTGGCCTCCTGGTGGGCTGAGGCCAAGGCTCAGCTCACCAGAGAGGTGTAGAGTTGTCTTCTGATGACGATGCTGGTGCCAGTTCCAGTACTTCCACAACGACACACTCTCTTCCCACCTCCAGACACCAGGGCTCACCCCTCTGGGTCCAGAGAAGGGCAGGACATGCTTCCCTTGGGGATTCCCAAGGGGTTCATTCCTCCACCTCATCGTGAGATGGAGTTTACCTCTTCCTCATCTTCTTCTTCCTCGGAAACCTCGGATCCTTCCGATGGTTGTTCCGAGCAAGATGACGAGCCACGCTCTCCGTCCAGGCACCTGCCAAGGACTCCTCCGAAGACCCCTCCAGAGGATCCTTCCTTCACGGAGTTGCTACGGAAGATCCAGGAAGTTCATAAGTGGCAGTCCTTGGAGCCAGCCCCCCCCCATAAAAAACTCACTGAGCATCTGGATCTGCCTGTGACAGCTCCCAATTTGGTGTCACCCTGGATCATGCCTCATGCCGACCTTATTACCACCATATTGAAACAACCGTTGGCCTTAGCCCCACTTCCCAGGAAGTTGAACAGGCTATACCAGGCTCCAGAGAGTGTTGACTTCTTAGACTCCCACCCCCGGGCTGACTTGGTTATGATTAGCACCGCTCATGGCCTGTCAGCTCAACCCAAACATCTTAGCTCGTCTCCACCTGACAAGGAATCCCGCCTTCTGGACCAGTATGGCAAGAAGATTTTTGCTTCTTCCACTCTGGGTATTAGGGCCCTGAACTATGTTGGTCACATGGGGGGTTACCAGAAGGTGATTCTGAGTGAGGTGGAATCCAAATTGGACTCCCTTCAAGACTCTCAGGTCCAGCAGGAAGTGGCTGACCTCATCCGCTCTGCACGTTCGGCCAGTCGGCACATTCTTCGTGCGACCTACGATACAGTGGACACTGCTGGGAGGAGCTCAGCTTTCGCCATAGGTTTACGGCATCATGCTTGGTTCTGTGTGTCAGGGTTGGTCCCGGAAGTGCAGTCAGCTATCCAGGAAGCGCCCTTCCGGGGTTCGGTGCTGTTCGGAGGTGATGTCAAGGACATCATCACTGACCTGCAGGAGAAGGGGATGGCACTAAAGTCTGTTGACTCTATGTATCATCCCCATCAATTGCAGCGCCCTTCCTTTCACAGATGGAAGTGGCCCAAAGCGAGACCGCAGGGAAAGAGGACCACTGAACATCGGGCCCCCCCCCCCAGCTGCCAAGCCCCCACCCAAAAAAGCAGCGGGAGCTTCAGCTGTGGCACTGCCCCACACCACCTGACTCCTTTCCTCTCCCACTACCTCTGGGCTTCCCGGAGGAACCGGTAGGAGGGAGGTTTCCCTCCACCTTCCAGGCTGGGAGAGGATAACATCAGATTCAATTCAATTCAATTCAAACTTTATTTTTAAAAGGCGCTTTTCTCAAAACCAAAGCGCCTGTACAGTTTCATAAAACAATAAATACAATAAAAAGAACTAATGTAAACATTAAAAGCTATACTAAAAAGGTGGGTCTTCAGAGCTCCTTTAAAACTTTGGACAGTCGGGCAGTTTCGCACCTGACGATGTAGAGAATTCCACAGGGTTGGTGCCATAAAACTAAACGATCTAGCCCCTGAAGTTTTCAAACAAACCCTGGGAATCTCTAGCAATCCCTCATCAGTGGATTGGAGGGGGTGGGAGGGACAGTAGGGGCAAAGGAGCTCTTTCAAGTAAGTAGGTCTCTGATCGTGTAGGGCTTTATAGGTCAGCAAACCGACCTTGAAGGTGATTCACCAAAACACTGGCAGCCAGTGCAGTCCGCAAAGCACAGGCATTATATGGCTGGATCTAGAAGATCCAGTCAACAACCTGGCCGCCGCATTCTGCACTAGCTGCAGACGGCGAGTTCAACCCCGATAGCCCCTGTGCAGGAGTTGCAATAGTCAAGGGGGGAGAGGACGGCGTGGATCAACGTTAGAGATCCTCTGGAGGAACCAGGTGCTTCACCCCGGCGATGTTCCTCAGATGGAAAAAGGAAGTTTTGACCACTGCTGACACCTGTGATTTAAACTTCAAGTGGTCGTCAATCATTACGCCAAGATTCCGCACCTGATCTGAGGTCATCAGCTGAACACCCCCAAGCCATAAGCCTGAGGGTGATCCATCTGGCAGACCCACCTCACAGAGACCTTTGTCCACGACCAGCACCTCATTTTTCTCCGGGTTTAACCTCAGCCAACTCCCATTCATCCAGTCTTGGATTTTGGCAAGGCAGTTACTAAATACCGACAAGGCAGCATCCTGGCCGGGCACAAAAGACATATACAGCTGGGTATCATCTGCATAGCAATGAAAACCCAAACCATATCGTCTAATAATCACTCCCAATGGCAGCATATACACTGCAAACAACATAGGTGCTAAGATAGAACCCTGCGGTACCCCACAGGATAGGGAGACTGATGCCGAGGAAAAAATTCCCGACACCACTCTCTGAGTCCTACGCTTGAGGTAAGATCGAAACCACCTGAGGACCATATCAGATAGTCCACAGATGGACCATAAATGCTCTAACAGCACACCATGGTCGATAGTGTCAAATGCTGCAGAGAGATCAAGGAGTACCAAGATGGAATGGGTCCTACGACCTCTCGCTATTAGGAGGTCATTTAGTACCCGAATAAGTGCTGTCTTGGTACTATGCCTTTTCCTAAATCCAGACTGGAAAGAATCGTAGATATTGTTGTTGGTCAGATGATCCTCCAACTGCACTGCGACCACCTTCTCAATAACTTTACCCACAAAGGGTAAGTTAGAGACTGGTCTGTAATTTGCTAGACAATCTGGGTCTAAGGAGGACTTCTTTGATAGAGGCTTAACTATAGCCTCTTTAAGGGGATCTGGAAAGATCCCCCTCTCCAAAGACTTCCAGACTATCAAAGCCAGGACTAGGCCGATTTTATCCACACAACCCACTAAAAGGCGTGTGGGGCGAGGGTCCAAATCACAGTTGGTCGGTCGCAACGCTCGAATGATCATCACAGTATCATCGATTGTGGGGAGGCTGAAGTCAGGCCATACAGACTGAGTGTTCGACATCTCCTGCCGACCATCACCGCTCCCATTGGAGAGGGAAGAACGGATATCCAATCTGATTTTGGCAACCTTATCTGCAAAGAAGAGAGCAAACTCCTCACACCGTTCTTGAGAAAAAGCTCTTCTGGGCTGAGGACAGACTGGATTGCACAGTCTGTCCACAGTCCGAAAGAGCTGAGCTGGTCTATTCTGTGCAGCCGCTATCTCTCTGGACAGGAATTCTGCCTTCTTACGAGAGATTGCGGATTGATAGGCCATATAATGGTCCATCAAACTAAGCCTTTCATCATCCAGACCGGACTTCCGCCAACGCCTCTCCAGCCTTCATACAACCCTCCTCAACTCCCTCACGGTCTCGTTGAACCAAGGAGACCTGGGGCGAAAAGCAAGAGGACGAACTCAAACAGGTGCAATAGAATCCAGGGCCTCTGTCACCACCTCATTATAAGCATGTACCAGGTCACCTGGATCTAAGCAATCTATCGGTAGGCCCGATAGGTCCAATACTGCTATCAGGTCATCCGGGGACACACCCCTTAAAGGGCGGTACCGGACCATCTCCGAAGGGGCTGACCTAATGGGGTGGCCTCAAAACTGAACCTAATGGAGTGATGGTTGGACCGTCCGACCGGTTCCACCACCAAGCCAGATATCCCCATCCCCAGAAGGAACACCAGGCCCAATTAGTTCCCACCAATATTGGTCGAGGAGGAAACAAGCTGTGTGAAGCCCAGTGATATCATCAACTGGAGGAAGTCTTGACCAAATCGAGAGACTTCATCGTCGACTAACGATTGAAGTCCCCAGAACCAACCATCTGGGGGACCCCAATGTCAGGTCGACAATGAAGTCTGCGACTTCCTGCGGGAAAACATTCTCGTCACCTGGTGGACGGTATACGAGAAGTATCCTGCACCCCACACGCTCGCCCAGGATACACTCAAAGGATCTGGTGATTCCCACCGGTACCTCCACCAGGCCCAGTTCTGACTTAAAACATATGGCAACACCCCCGCCCCTACGATCCTGCCTCGGGCAGTGTATCACCAAGTACCCAGCTGGAACTGCTGCTGCTAAAACTGGCCCAGAATTTTCATCCAGCCAAGTCTCGGTGATGCACGCCAGGTCAGATGATCCAACAAGATCGGCTATAATGACCGTCTTGTTTTTAATGGACCTGGCATTGCACAACACCACCCGAGTAGGATGAACCTCCGAAGATGACTGCCTTACCTGCTGATCATAATCAGAACCCTTGGGTATGGGCACCAGACAGGGAGGCCCCCTCTCCTGTGCCCATTTCGCCCCAGGGCGTCTCCTTGACCCCACTATCCCTATCCGCCCACTCCTTTCCATTCCTCCCCCCAGGCCCAGCACCAACCCTCTTTCTCCCCCTCACAATCCCCAGAACCCTACACCTTCTGTAGACTCCCGGTGACAAGGAGGGACAGGAAAAAGGACAGAGGTTCCTGAGCCTAGAGGAGGAATAATACCCGACCGTCCTATTATTATTCCAGCACATAATTAACACCACAATCAACAATAATAAACCCCACTCAAACTTATATAGAAAACAAAATTCTAAATAAAACTAAAGATACAACACTCAAATATCAAAATATAAATACAAAATTATACTCTATCAACGTGTCAAAAAATTTGTGCTTACAGATTATCAGAACGCTTTATCTTTCTACCCCCACCCACAGTACTCTCACTACTGCGGGGGAAGGAGCTTACCACCTATAAAACCCCTACCATAGAAATTGGCCCGTCACTTTAAAAAACCCTTAGTCCTAAATCAATACCCTCATTTGCCTAAAAGCAAACAAGAAACAAGAGTTCAAAGTCTTTTGTATGTCCACACTTATGTGCTCTCACCACTCAGTATGGTTCAAACATTTATCAGTCTCCTCTGACGAGATTGAAATAGTTATAGATGAACTCAGTTTAAGTTTAAGTTTCCTAGTGGTCTCCCAGTAATTAACACACGGTGGCTAACAACAAAAAGAATTCAGGAATACTTCACCAAATTCGAGCAGTCCACACAGTTCCAACTTCAATCCAAATATTTGAAATTCCCAGTAGCCAAAATCCTGCAGGCAGTGAGCAGACAAACACCACGAATAACTCCTCTGTAAGTTCCAGCTCCACCCGACCCTCTCTATGATGAGGCAGGCAGGACCACCCTCCGATGGTGCCCCTGCCTCACCTAGGGAGCAGAGTAAGCCCCACCACCCTCTGGAGACAGAGAAACAAGTCTCCCCATCTGGACCGGGGAACCAAAACCTCCAAATTGTGAAAAAGGATTATCACCGGTCTTCACTGCCGTTATCCCTCCATCCACTTCCTCGTTCCGATGGTTCCACACACACTGGGAGCCGGTAACCTCTTCTCCTATGGTCCGGCCAAACTTGTATCCCCGAGTTGAAACTGCAGCTCCACCGCTGGATTCCAACAGAAAGAAAAAGCAGCCACTAAGCCTCCAGGCTGCAAGCCACCGACTTCCTCAGAAAATCCAGGCCAAAATCAATGCCCGATACACCACTCACAATGAGCAGCCCATGACAAGCCACATGCCAGCAAACCAGGGAACTCCACACAGGTCAGTCTCTCTAAAAGTGTCTCAGCTTTTAAATAACAGGGCAATAATAGTCATAGTAGTAATCGACTGTAACGACTACAACGATGAGCGATATTATGGCTTAAGACTAAAACAACAACGATAAATAATAAACGATGTAAACGATGTAAATTAATGAAAAACGATAAAAACAATAGAATTATAATAAAATTAGAAAAACAATCCGAGCCAAAGTCCAAAACTCACAGACGGCAGCCCAGCGTGGCCGCCATCTTTCCATTCCAGTGTGTTCTCATGATTCATGAGCAGGCGAGCGACTAGACATGTATGATTCATGGGTGCTCCAACTAATCGCAGAAGGACACTCAATAGATTTTGGCAGAAGCCACCTCATCACCCTCCCCCAAGGTCATCGTACTCTCGGGAATATCTTCTCCTGGTCCAGGAAGAAATTTCAGCACTTTTGCTGAAAGAGGTAGTAGAACCTGTCCCCCTTCCCTTGCAGGGAACGGGTTACTATTCCCACTTCTTCCTGGTCCCGAAGAAGGCAGGAGATGTAAGACCTATTCTAGTTCTTAGTTCCCTAAACCTTTTCGTGGCGTACAAGAGGTTCAGGATGCTCTCACTGCAGAGCCTTCTGCCCCTCCTCCGCTCGGGCCAGTGGCTGTGTGCTCTGGATATGCAGGACGCTTACCTGCACATAGCCATTCCCCCGTCTCACAGAAAATATCTTCATTTTGCTTTCCAGGGGGACCACTACCAGGTCAAGACACTTCCATTTGGCCGCTCCTCGGCCCCTCGAGTTTTTACCAAATGTCTTGCGGTGGTGGCAGTCTACCTGCATACCCGGGGGGTGCAGATTTTCCCATACCTGGACAATTGGCTCCTGGTGGCCTCATCCAGGGAGAAACTCCTGCACTGCCTCTCCCTCACCCAGCAGGTCTTTGCCTACCTGGGTATTACCATCAGCCATTCGAAGTCTCACTTGGTCCCATCCCAGAGGCTTCAGTTTATTGGGGCGATACTGGACACGACCCTAGGCAGGGCCTTTCTGCCTCCGGACAGGGCGGCCACACTACAGACTCAGATAAGCCTGTTGTCCGGCCACAGACGGGTCAGTGCAAGGTCAGTTCTTCGCCTACTCGGGCTTATGGTGGCTGCTATCCCAACAGTCCCTCGTGCTCGGCTCCACATGAGGGTCTCTCAGTGGACGCTTCACTCTCAATGGGATCAGTTGGTAGACGACTTGGACCACTTGGTCCTAGTCTCCTCTCCCATGATTCAAGACTTACAATGGTGGATGGTCCGAGAGAACCTTCTTCGGGGAGTTCCATTCTTCCTTCCTCCTCCCTCCCAGACTCTGACAACAGATGCTTCGGGTGAAAGCTGGGGAGCCCATCTTGGTCCACATCAGATCCAGGGCTCTTGGTCCAAGCTCGAGCAATCACTGCACATCAATGTGCTCGAGCTTTGGGCAGTGCTGTACACTGTCCAGGCCCTTCACCTGCATCTTCTTCCAGGCCACCTAGCCGTCCAGACGGACAATATGTGTGTGGTATGGTACATCAACAAACAGGGCAGGACTCGGTCCTACCCTCTCTGCAGGGAAGCGATGAGAGTCTGGGATTGGGCAGCACAGCACGACCTTCACCTCACGGCAATTCATGTTCTGGGGGTCGAGAACTCCTTAGCAGACAAACTAAGTCACTCGTCTGCTCAAGCTCATTAGTGGGAGCTGGATTAGGGGTCCTAGACGATATCTTCCTACATTGGGGAACACCTCAGGTGGACCTGTTCGCTTCACCTCTAAACACATAGCTTCCCGACTTCTGCTCGCTCGTTCAAGAGCGAGGCATTTTCTGAAGAGATGCTCTGTCTCTAGACTGGAGGGACGGATTTGTCTATGTCTTCCCCCAATTCCTCTGATCCCGCGTGTCTTGCAGAAACTAGGTTCAGAAGGAGCACAAATGATTTTGCTCACTCCTTTTTGGCCCAGGCAAGTTTGATTCGCTCTACTGCAACAATACTCAGAGGAGCCTTCTCTTCCTCTTCCGCTGTCACGGATTCTGTTGACCCAGGATCAGGGGACTCTGGTTCATCCAGGTCTCAAGTCCCTTCAACTGCATGCATGGCTCCTGCAGACATAGCTCAAGCCCGCTTTGGGGTTTCTCCCTAAGCGGCTGAGATCTTGGTGGAGGCTAGGAAGCCCTCCACTAGGTCTACTTATGCCATGAAGTGGAAACAGTTCTCAATTTGGGCCACTTCAAAAGGCTTAGAGCCTTTCTCCTGCTCAGTTGGGTGACTGCTGGAGTACATGCGCCATCTCTTCGACCTGGGTCTTAGTTACTCATCTCTGAAGGTACACATGGTGGCCATTTTGGCCTACCATATTCCCTTTGCAGATAGGATGTTTGCTCTACTGGAAGTATCTAAGACTCTCCTCAGAGGGGTTCTTCACTTGAGACCCCCTATATGAGTTCCCGCCCCTCCTTAGTATTTGAACTTCTTCCTTGAGAAACTCACTTTGCCTCCTTTTGAACCAGCGGCTTCGGCAGACATTAAGTTTCTTTCATGGAAGACACTCTTCCTAGTGGCCATTACCTCTACTCGGAGAATTTCCGAGCTCCAGGCCCTGATGTGTAAAATCCCATACTTGATTTTTCACAAGGAATGCGTGGCTCTGCGCACCAATCCTAAGTTTCTCCCCAAAGTGGTAGCGGAATCTACCTTGAACCAGTCTATAGAATTACCCACCTTCTTTACGCAGTACTCCAATCAGGGGGAGTTTCTTTTTCCACTATGGACGTTCACCATATTCAGAGATGCTACACTAACAGAACAAAGGATCTCAGAAAGACTTATCAACTTTTTGTCTCTTTTGCCCCCAAAAGAGAAGGCAATGCTGTTTCAAGCAATGCCTGTCTAAATGGTTGGCTCATTGCATCACCTTCTGTTATAACAAGTACAACAAGAGCCTTCCGGGTCAAATAAGAGGTCACTCCACTAGAGGGGTTGCTACCTCTGCGGCATGTTTCAAGAATGTGTCAGCGGCAGACATTTGTGCTGCCGCCACTTGGACTTCTGTTCATACATTTACAAAACATTACAGTTTGGATATTGCCTCTTGCCGTAGAGCAGGCTTCAGGCTTGCTGTTCTGCAAGGCCTTCTTTCCTA
Source organism: Neoceratodus forsteri (assembly GCA_016271365.2). NCBI lineage: Eukaryota > Metazoa > Chordata > Ceratodontiformes > Ceratodontidae > Neoceratodus > Neoceratodus forsteri. The sequence goes on along the minus strand of CM028133.1, from coordinate 586,283,890 downwards.
AGGCCTTCACAGCTAGAGCATCTGCTTTGAGTAGCTTTCCTCCTCCCTTGTGCTTCTTCTTGTTCAAGACTGCTTGGGACTCAGTCCTATATGTAATTGCCTACTGCAAGAGCCCTCTCGGAGTAAGATAGTACAGTTACGTAAGAACTTACCATAACAGTAGATCTTAGAGAGAGGCTCTTGCAGTAGGTAATACCTTCCCGCCCTTCATCCCCCAAAGCTTTTTCAGCTCCTTTTCCAGTGAGGGAAATATCTGCTTCTCTGTCGTCCGGTCTCTCGTGGCCTGTGGCGGGAAAGAACTGGAAGGCGGGCGTGAGGGACCGCCCCTTTATACCGACGTCTCCTGATGCCGGTCACCTGACATGGGGGTGGTTCCTTGCCAGAAACTGCTAGCTAGAAATTTTTCCTTGGGGTCCTGCCACCTGCCGACGTCAGTCCTATATGTAATTACCTACTGCAAGAGCCTCTCTCGAAGATCTACTGTTACGGTAAGTTCTTACGTAACTGTACTTTTTCTCTTTTAAACTGAGTGCCAATCACTAAGTATTATCTTCTAACCTTTAATTGTCTGTTTTAACTCTTGGTTAGCTGCTTACAACAGGACACAGGTGGCGCTAGTCTAAAGGCGATGAAAGAGAGACTGATTTGTTTTTGTAGTTTGCAACAGTTCAAATTACAGCAGTATTCACTGTAAACTTTCAAAGACTACAGCTTATTTAGTATCGTTCACAGCTTATTTAGTAATGCTAGTAAAGCTCAGCTGCTTGTGAGTACCCAAGGAGACAGGATTTTCTCCCTGGATATGAAGGATGCAGACTTTTGTATCAAGATTAGACATCATCACAGGAGTACTTGCAATTTGTCCTGGAAGGAGAGCACTTCCAATTCAGAGCATTGCACTTTGGCTTCTCTTCTGTACCTGGGTCTTTACCAAATGCTTGATTGCAGTGGCAGTATCTCTTCACAGGGAAGGCCTGTATGTCTTCCCATACTTGGATGATTGACTACTGAAGGCCAGGTCAAGGAACCAACTCAGCTTCATATTGTCGCACACAAGGCAGTTGGTAGAAGACCCGGGTGTTAGAGTGAATGTACCGAATTCAGTAATGTCCCCTTGCCAGAGGCTGCAGTACATGGAGGCAGTCCTGGACACAGAAAAAGGAAGATTGTTTCTGCCATCTTGTGGCTCAAGCATAATTGATGTACAGCAGTCATTATGTCCCAGTCAGAACATTCCTGTGTCTTCTGGCATTTACGGCAGTGGTCACTGTGACTGTGCCACTGGCTTGCTTGCATATGCAGATACCCCGAAGGGCACTGAGAGGTCAGTGGGACCAGCTGATGGACAACATGGATCAAAAAGTACTCATCAAGTCACATTTATGAGCTGGCCCAGTGGCACTGAGGGTTGAGGCGCTGGACGCCACACCTCTCGCCACGCCGGCGACCCGAGTTCGGGAGCAAACTTGGACACTGGGGGTCAGCAGGGGAGGGAGTAGATTGAGTGCCCACTGGGCTGCTCTCTTCTCCCAGGGGGAGGATCGGGAGTTGTCTGGAGTTCCAGTGGCCCCCGGTGGTGATCGGGGGTGCTGTAGAAACCCAGACTGCACATAGCAGCATGGCTAATGCCGGCAGGGTTGGCTTTGGGGGTGCCCACGCAGGGGGGAAGGAGGATGGGAAGCGGAGGATTACTATATGGGGGAAGAACCCCTTTGCCCAGGATAGGCGACGGCCCACATATCCACCGGCCACACGCCCAATGCTGGATCTCCACCACCGCCCCTTCGATCTCCTGCGGGACTTAATCCAGGGGGGCTCCACAGGTGCACCATAATGACTTTGAGGTTGGTGGGGGCCAAAGCGGGCAGTAGAGATGAGGACGTGTCATGGCCTGAGAGAGTTCCAGGTGTCCGAAGGAGATAAAGAGAATAAAAAAAAAGTCACATTTATGCAAAACGCTGATATGGTGGATGGACCACAGCAACCTCTTGAGAGGCATTCCATTCGTAATTTCAAATGTGACTCCTATTTTCACCACAGATGCCTCAAGATCTGGGTGGGGAGCTCTTTTAGGCTCTTATCAAACCCAAGGTTCATGGACTCGGGTGGAAACCAGATTACACATAAAAATGTCCTGGAGATTAGGGCTGTTCTATACAATCTCCAGACTTTTCAGGAGCATCCGACTCTGGGTCATCTGCTGGTATAGATGGACGTCAGTGTTATGCATTACATAAACAAACACGGAGGGTCTCATTTCATCCTCTATGTCAGAAAGCAATGAGAGTGTGGTACTGGGCGCAGGAACATGGCCTGAAGTTATCAGCCATGCATCTACACAGAGTCCAAAACAACTTACCAGACAAGCTAAATGGGCCACAGTCCAAGATGCATGAATGGAAACTGCTGACCTCCATGGTAGATGACCCTCTTCACAAAGTGGGGTCCTCCAGAGTTGGACCTTTTTGTGTCCCCACACAATGCAAAACTGCCAAGTTTCTGCTTGCTCACTCCAGGGCGTGGTGTTTTTTGGTGAGATGCATTATCCCTCTCTTGGAAAGGGAGATCTTCAAGGGTATCTCAATCATCAGGTACCACTGTAGGAACTTCAAGGTTGGTGAATGGGGAAGCCAGATGGAAAAGTTTCAGCAGTACAATTGGGGCCGCCCATGCCTATATAGGGTTGGTGACATCAGCGGATATCAACGGCGTGGGCAGCCCAGCCATCGACCTCCAGGTCACTGGCCTCTTTTCTGCTGACAACGGGCTCATCTTTAACGATGACTCCTTCTAGACCTGCCCCTTCTCCTCTGAAGGATGCAGGCTTGTCAGGCAGGCAAACTGCTTTGTCGGCTTTGGTGCTGTTCACCCCTCCTCCAGTGACGATGGACCGTAATGAGGTTCTCGTTCAATTTACAAATGTTATAGCACAGCAGTTTATTGCCTTTAGTAGGCCTTCATCGTTGACCCCTGTCCGTCGGCCCGAGGAGCCTGCCAGAGGGCCATCGATGGTGCAGCTGATGCCAGACCCAGAAGACGAGGTCGACGTCAAGGAATAATACCACTCTGACCTCATGCGTCCAGATGAGATTGAGGAGAAGAAGGAAGAGGACCGGTACTATACCTCTGACAAGTCTACTACTCTTCAGTCAGTGAAGAATTTGTCAAGCACACCCCCAGGTCTCCACCTGAGGATACTTCTTCCTTCTTTAGCATTATGAAGCAACTGTCTTCCACCATGGTATTTCAGACAGAGGAGGAGGATGCCACCAGAAGGGATCTGGCAGACTTTCTTAAGATTCCAGAATCTCCACCTAAAATTATTCCTCCCACTCCTCCATCTCTTAAAAATGTACCACGGTGGCCTGGCTCAGACCTGACACGGTGCCAGCTATGCCCCTTAGAACTGACAAACTCTACAATGCCCCTCAGGGCCTTCCTTACCTTGCTGCCCAAGCTGAAACTGATTCAGTGTTCATTAAGGCAGCTCATGACAGGTCTAAGGCTTCCAAGCATCTTAGTTCCCTGCCTCTGGACAAAGAGTCCTGTAGGATTGATCTTTGGGGCAAAAGGGCGTATGCCTCCTCTACCCTAGGCCTGAAGATTGCCAGCTACCTGTCTCACATGGTAAACTTCCAGAACACCAACTCCAGGAAGGGCAAGGCTGCAGCTGAAGCCCTTTCTGATGGTGCCCAGAAGCAGGAGCTGCTCCAATGCTTCCAGACAGCTGCAAATGTTGGAAAGCATCTCCTGAGAGCCATTTATGATTTGTCAGATACTGTTGCCAGGGCGGCTGCCACTGGCATATGCCTCCGTAGGCACTCTTGGCTTAGGGTATTTGGGTTTGCAAGTGACATGCAAAACAAGGTGCTTAATGCTCCCTTTAATGGTACCAAGCTTTTTGGTCCAGATGTCCAGGACCTAATCAACAATCTGCAGGCCTCAGGCATGGCTCTCAAGTCTGTTCACTCCCTCTACCACACTCAGCAGTGTGGTGAGGGCCGTCTGTCTTTCGTAGGCAGACAAACGGACCAGGCTCAGGCTTTCGCCCCCAAGGAAAGCATAGGGCCCAGTTCTTCCCACCTGCCCACTCCAAAGGCTGGAGTGCCAGCCAAGCATCCCAGAACTGAGGGTCCCTCTTCCACAGCCGGACCCACCTCAGATTGATTCCTTGCCAGAACCCCCTCCTCTGGCCCAGGCCCAGGAAGCAGTGGTCAGAGGTTGATTATCCCTCCATTAGAACCAATGGAGAACCATAACATCAGATGCTTGGATCCTGCAGATCATAGAGAGTGGTCATACACTGCCGCTCATTCAGCAACCTCTAGACACCCCTGTGCCACCCACAAACTCTCCCCCGGCCCATCTGCCTGTTCTCTAGGAGGAAGTACATACCATACTGCAAAAGCCAGCAATAGAATTGGTGCCAAAGTGGCAGAGAAACCACAGGTTCTATTTCAGGTTCATCCTGGTCCCCAAAAAGATCAGAGATCTAAGGCCTATTTTTAGATCTAAAGGGCCTCAATCTCTTCGTACAGTACAAAAAAGTTCTGGATGGTGACTTTGCCAGGCATTTTGCCCTTCCTCAAAACTGGGGACTGGCTCTGCTCCCTGGATATGCAGGATGCTTATCTGCACATTGAGGTTTTTCCTCCTTACAGGAGGTTTTTCTGCATTGCCTGTCAGGGAGGGCATTACCAATTCAAGTCATTGCTCTTTGGTTTATCCTCTGCACCGCATGCTTTACCCAATGCTTAGCAGCAGTTTCAGCAGCTCTCAGATGGGAGGGTCTGTATGTCTTTCCTTACTTGGACAACTAGCTTCTCAAGGCCCCATCCAGGGAGCAGCTGCCGTTGACTCTGGCGCGTACCCTCCACCTCCTTCGGTCTTTGGGCATCATGGTCAGACTGTCCAAGTATGTTCTGGTGCCATCCCAAAGACTACAATACATTGGGGCTGTTGTGGATTCAGAGCAGGATAAGGCCTTCCTACCTCAAAACAGGGTGGAATGCCTTATTGCTCAAGCCCAGGAGGTCGCTCAGAGTCGGTACATTCTTGCCAGACTATACCGCAGGCTCCTGGGCCTAATGTCAAAGGCCATTCCCACTGTTCTACTGGTCAGACTTCACATCCATACCCTTCAGTGGACCCTTAGGGTGCAGTGGGACCAGCATCTCGATGAGCTGTGCCATCTAGTCCTGGTCTCCTCCCCAGTGTGCAAAGTGTTGCAGTGGTGGATGGACCCCTTGAACCATCTTCAAGGGGTCCCTTCCAACTTTCCTTCCCATATCAGATCCTGACCATGGGTGCTTTGAGTCTGGGCTGGGGGTGCACACCTGGGTTCCTTCCAAACCCAGGGCTCCTGGTCCCAGTGGGAAGCCACCCTGTATATCAATGTCCTGGAGATGAGAGTGGTGCCCTACATCATGCAAGCTTTTCGGGAGCGCCTGGCCCCAGGACAACTGTTGATGTCAGATAATCTGAGTGTAGTCTACTACATCAACAAGCAGGGTGGGACCTACTCATATCCCCTCTGCCAGGAGGCAATGCGAGTGTGGTATTGAGCACTGGATCAGAGCCTGACTCTCTCAGTGGTCCATGTGCTAGGCATGCTAAACACTTTGGTGGGCAGTTTCAGCAGGGCTCAGACAAGCATGCACGATTGGGAGATTCTCTCATCCATATCAGCAGATCTGTTCGACAAATAGGGTCATCCAGAGTTGAACCTTTTTGCGTCCCCACACAGTGCAAAACTGCCCAGTTTTTGCTTACTAGATCCAGGGCCTGGAGTTTTCTGGTGAGATGTGTTGTCCCTCTGTATGCATTTCCTCCATTTGCACTAATACAGAGGGTGCTGCTCAAGCTACAAATGGAGGGGGCCAGCATGATCCTGGTACCCCCATTCTGGCCCCGCAAGATATGTTTCCCTCTGCTTCAGCAGCTGGCTGAAGAACTTCCAGTTCCCTTGCCTCTCTGCAGGAATCTACTGACCCAGGATCTGGGAATCCTGGTCCATCCAAACCTCAGGTCCCTCCATCTGCATGTGTGGCTCCTGAGGACATAGCCATTGCCAGGTTTGTGGTCTCTAATAGGGTAGTGGACATATTAGTGGCCACCTGCAAGCCTTCCACCCATACCACTTATGCCATGAAGTGGAAGAGGTTTGCTGTATGGACTGCCAAGCATTCCCCTACACCCTTTCACCTGTCATGTGAAGCACGTCCTGGACTACCTGATTTCCTTTTTCCAACTCAGGTATCCAGTATTCCTCTCTTAAGATCCACCTTTCCGGCATTTTGGCCTTCCATGAGCCCATAGGGGACCGTACTATAGCTCAGTTGGATGTCTCCCACACCTTCCTTATGAGCATCCTGCATCTGAAACCCTCAATCCATTCCCCACGTCCCAGCTTGGGACATGAATTTTATTTTGGAAAAGTTGACCCTGTCTCCTTTTGAGCCAATAGCGACTTGCGATTTGCGCTATCTCTCTTAGAAAGTGCTCTTTTTAGTTGCCATTACTTCTGCTCAAAGAATTTCAGAGGGTCAAGCCATATGGTGTGAGGAGCCTTATTTGATTTTTTCACAAAGACAAGGTATCTTTGCGTACAAATCCTAAGTTTCTTCCTAAGGTGGTTTACGAGTTTACATTCAATCAGTCTATCCACCTTCCCGTTTATTTTCCCTGAGTGTGCCAATCTAGGAGTAGCACTGCTCCATACAAAAGATGTGCGTAGAACTTTGAAATATTATCTGCTCAGGATTAAGGAGTCCAGAAAGTCTAAGCAGTTATTTGTTTCTTTCACCCCAGGCAGAGCGGGCACTTCAGTTTCTAAGCAATGTTTATCCAAATGGTTGGCAAATTGCATTGTATTCTGCTACAGTAAGTACAGAAAAGAATTGCCTGGTGCTGTCAAAGCTCATTCCACCAGAGGCATGGCTACCTCGGTGGCTTGTTTCAAAGGGGTCTCAGCAGCTGATATCTGCACAGCTGCCACCTGGAGTACAGTCCATACTTTCACCAAGCACTACAGTCTGCACATTACCTCGAGAGCCTGTGCAGATTTTGGCAGGGCTGTTCTGCAGGGACTCCTGTCGTAACTTTATGGAGTCCTCTGACAGATCAGTTTTCTAGGGTCTCTGTCTCTGTGATAAGAAAGCCCCTTGACTGGGTAGGTTCTCTTCCATCTCCTGTCTTAAGTTGATGGGGATCCGCCCCTTCAGAGTTCCTACCTGCCACTGCTTGGTACTCATTCCTACAGTGGTACCTGACGACTAAGATACCCCCGAAGAAGATTGAACAGTTACGTAAGAACTTACCATAACAGTAGATCTTCGAGGGGACCCCAGTCATCAGGAATGCTTTCCCTACTAGCATCTCACTTCTTGGGGCTCCTGTTCAGGACCTGGCTGTCTGTTGATCCATCTTTTTATTCAGAGCTGGGCCCCTCTATCTCTCCTCGGTTCCCCAGGACGTGAGCGTTACTCCCTTTGTCTCTGGGGGGGGAAAGAACTGAGGAGGGAGCGGGGCTGCCATGCCTATATAGGGTTGGTAATGTTGATGGATGTCGATGGCATGAGTGGCCCCAGTTGTACTGCTGAAAATCTTCTGTGTGGATCCCCATTCACTGACAGTGAATTTCCTATGGTGGTACCCGATGACTGAGATCCCCGCAAAGATCTACTGTTAAGGTAAGTTCTTACATAACTGTTCTGCTTCTGTACTCATTCTCTCCTATTCTATTAATACAGATTGTATTACTGAAACTACAGATGTAGCGTGCAACCTTCATCCTCATTGTACCTCTCTGGCCTCAACAGATGGTGTCTGCTGCTGCATCAGCTGGCATTGGAGCCTCCATTACCCTTGTCTCTGTTCAGAGGCCTGTTGTCCCAAGATGAGGGGCCCTGGTCCTTCCAGATCTGAAGTCCCTGCACCTGCATACATGGCTTCTGAAGACATAGCCATTGCATGGTTTGAAGTGTCACCAAAAGTAGCTGACACAGTGGTTGCAGTCATGAAGCCTTCTACCAGACATACATACTTGTGGTAGGGTCGGTGACCCCCCCCCCCAACTTGGATATGCTCTCATGGATACAGAGCATGTGTAATTACCTGCCTATGTTTGGAGGTAATTTGAGAACATTGTGGGCTAAAATATTTAAAAAAAATCTGTTGCAACAGTCTCCTGCTCTTCTAATCTCTTCCTTTTACTATCGCTCCTTCTCTGTCATTCCCCTACTCAAGCTTGGCTGGCTTTGAGCAGTCTTTCTGTCCCTTTCCTGATTTCCAGCTCATTTTCTCTAAATAATAAAGCCCCAATGTTTAGAATGTTCTGTGCTTGCAGTACAAGCTGTTCTGATTAATTTTCCTGACGAATGTGCTATTATCTGACCGTGCTATCGCGGCGTATCGTGCCGAAGACGAAAAAGAGTTTGTTATGCTTTTCATTATCTGGTGAATTGTGAACAAATTAACTGCCTTTGTGCTAGTTTTAGATGAGAAGCTTAGAATTCTGGTACATATCAGAATTGTAACCAAGAATCATTTAAAAGTGGCGTGCTTATTTGTTTGCTTAAATAAAAAGGTTAAACTAGTACTTTTAAAAGGGAGAAGGCAATGCATGCCACTGTTAAAAGGAGAGAGATAAAACTGTTTAACTTAAAAGGACTAAAGTCTCTTAATGTGATGCAGAAATGCCTTAGACTTACAACTCTCTAGTAAAGTGCTTCCAGCTCCTCTCAGTCCAATCTCCTTATAGGACTGAGCAGCCCTGGTTGACCCACTTTTATGATGCAGTTGGGGGAGGAGCTAATCTGTCATGCTCCTCCACTGGTATAAAAGGAGGTGAATGTGGAGTGTTGAGTCAGTGTGTGGTAGGAAGGCAAACCTACCAGATGCCTAGCCAGTTTCTAGGTGCCTTTTTGGCAGGAATTTTCTTTCTTGTTAAAGATATGATTTCCTGTGCCTTATGTTTTTTTTGAAAGTTATGTACAAGTTCTGCTTTAAGTCCATTTTATTTTTTTCTGCTTCTAATAAATTTTGAAATATCGGATCCTGACTGCTCTCTGGACTTTATTGGACACCCCCCACGTGCACAATACTCGTTAAGTGGAAGCGTTTCACTCTGTGGGCCACTTCCAAAAATACAGATCCATTCATGTGTTCTGTCAGTGTGGTTTACACCTTCTCTCTTGGAAGGCATTATTTATACAGTAGTTGCAATCATTTCGGCTTAAAGGATTTCAGAGCTACAAGCTCTAATGTATGAGCCTCCTTATTTGATTTTTCGTAAAGGCAGTGTCTTTACATACTAATCCTAAGTTTTTGCAAAAGGTGGTGTCTCAGTTCACATTAAATCAAACCATCCACCTGCTAGTTTGTTACCCTGAGCATGACAGTCAAGGTAAAGCGTTGAGCCACACTTTGGATGTATATAGAATCTTGAGATATTATCCTGCTCGCACCAAGGACTGCAGAAGGTCCTTTCAGCTGCTTGTTTCATTCACCCCAGGAAAGGGGACATACCAGTTTCAAAACAGTGCTTGTCCAAATGGCTAGCACATTGTATTACATTTAGTTATAGGAAGCATAGTAAGAAACTTCCTGATGTGGTTCATGGTAATTCCACAAGGGGTATGGCCACCTCTGTTGCTTGCTTCAGAAATGTCTTTACGGCTGACATCTGTGCTGCAGCCACCTGAAGCACTGTCCACTCCTTCACAAAGCATTACAGTCTGGATGGTGTTTCTCATAGACAGACAGGCTTCAGCTTTGCTGTCTTACTGAGTTTACTGTCATGAACAGAATGCACCAACTTCCCAGTTAACTTTTGGGTCTCGTTCCAAAGGTGTGGTCTAAGTGAAGTGGTATCAAAGAAGAAAGAGCAGTTATGTACTTACCGTAACACTAGATCTTTGAGAAATTCTATGGATAATAACCCAAGACTTCTGGAGCTTGACGATGTACCTGTATGCACTGAGCCAGAAAGAGAGAGAGAGACAGAAAGGTTATGCTCTGAGTTTTCTGTGTTTGTGAAATTATTCAGACTATCAGATGGCCAAAACCCATTCATTGGCATATAAGTTTTGTCCTGTTTTTCTTACTATGTTTTATTTCTGATATCTGCCTAGACACTGGAGGAAAAAGGCAGTTAGAAGCACTTAGTGGGATGGTTATTTACAGTACTTGGTTTCCCTTGCTAATCTGAGAGCAATCCATAGGATGACCATCAGTGAACATTATATTTTTTGCAGTCAATTTTTATTGAAGTAAATTTGCAATGTAGCACAGAAATACTCTATAACAGTGGAAGTACACAGACATTCAAGCTATACATGCACAAGAGTACATTAACACAGAGTTTTCTAGTGGTGTGTACATTTAGTAGGCATACATAATGCAGTAAGACGTTATTAGGCAAACGGAGGACAGCATCTGGCAATAAAATGTGCGTGCTCCTACATGGCAACTCTAAGGTTGGGGGGGTTCTCTGGTGTGGGTATTTATCATGAAGCGGTGGTTGTGGGGTCCTGCATAGAGTACTGGGACTGTAAGGAGTCCCATATCTTCTGATATCTGGGGAGCATTTTACTGGCGAAAGTGGGACATCCTGTCCAGGATTGCTAGGTTCCTGACAGCTGCCAACCACTGTGCTGTGGCTGGTACATCTGCTGTTCTCCATCATTGCAGTATTAGTCTTGGCTTCAATCCCCACCAACATGAGCCAGTGCTAATTTGTGGATGGGGTTTAGTCAGAAGGGAGGCCTATTAGGTACTGCTGTGGCAGAAAGGAGAAAGAACTATCTAGAATTTTGGTGAAGCAGTCATGGATCTGCAACCAGAAGGGCAGTATCATGGGGCATTTCCAAAAGATGTGCAAGAGGTCAGCTCCAGGAGCCTTACACCTCCAAAAAGTTATCATTGGACATGACATGAGCCCTAATATATGAAACCTAGCTGGGGTATGGTACCACATCTGTAATATTATTTCTAGGGAACGTAGATATGATGTACTATCCACACTTCTGGCAGTGTTCCTTTCTGCTTTAAATCCTGTCAGAACGTCTTCAAGCTGGCTCCTCCCACCCGCCCGGGTGATAACTCCCATGGCACTACCCCATGATGTCAGGTCTTCCTTTCTGCTGGAAGAAGAAGGTTCTCTCCTTACTGTTTTCTGCACTGAGTAGGTCCTTTGCTTCAAAACTTTTGAAAATGACTGTCTTCAAGCAAAATCGAATCTTTTCAAATCCTTGACATGGTCAACTCCAAGTCAGTTCCAGGTTTCAAATGATGCAAGTGTGGGCAGAAGATGTCCCGGATGGACCCGCACACCTTGTGCATCTACTGCTTAGGCTACAACCACTATCCCCAGGTATGTGGCCTGTGTGGCACCTTGCATCCCAGTACTCTGGAAGACCGGCATGCTAGGCTACTTTTAGGGTACCCAGCTGAGTGGGACCCTCTCGTTCAATCGAAGGAGACCTGTTGAGCAGTCTCTATGGCCACGTGGTCCACAGAACAACTTGTGGCATGTGAAGAGGCAGCCACTCAGGCCATGGAGCATGCCTCTTTGACTTTGGCCTTTGTGATGCTTTCCTTTGGTGCTACCTTCACTGTGGCATTTAAGGATTTGTGCCAGTCCCTTCCCACCCTTGGGCAGAGCCCCTCTAAAGGCATGAAAGCCTCTAAATCTTTGAAAGAGGAGACTAAAAAGAAGTCTTGTCATCGATTGTGGGATCGGGAGTGCTCTTAGACCTCAGATTCCTGTGCTTCTCTGGAGGCTTCGACTATAGCCAATCCTTCAGTCCAGGCTTCTGGCTCCACAGTCTCCCATCAGGCAAGATGATCGAGATACCCGTCGACCACCTGTTGAGATTTTTCTCAAGCCAGTCGATGCTCTGTCATAGGATGAGGTAGATACCTCAATTTCTAGGACTCCGGTCCTACCTGTCACATCTCAGGGTGGGTCAGGCCAGCACACTGATCTGGCCACTAACCTTTGGGATCCTGTTACCCTGGAGGATCCTTGACTTTTGCCAGTTCCTTCTGATTCTCACCATCAGGTTTCCTGGCAGTCAAGGGTGCGGTCGTGATTCCGAAGTACAGAGTCTAGCAGTCCACACTGACATCGGTGTTGGTCTTGGCATCAGCTAAGCGGCACTGCCGCTATTTGTCTTCATCTTCCTCCTCAGGCAATGAGAGGCTCTAACGCAAAATACGCTGGCACTATGAAGAACTCATGTGGCATCAGCTCATGTTTATCAGGGTTAAGCCAGTCTTGGCCCCCACCCTGGTTCTTCTGTGGCTCCCGCCACTGAGGCCTTAGCCTACTCCAGCTCAACCATTTCTGCCTCAGCCTATTCTGTCCTCTCCACCCATTCAGGTGGAGCCACCGCCTAAGTAGCTAAAGGAGGGTCCACCTCCTAAGGATGCCCGTACCACTTCTGGGCTTCCTTGTTGGCTGTCAGTCACCATAATTCCCGACAGACCCCATAGGGTCAGTGGGGACTCTAGTGGTCGACCACTTTTTGACAAATCCTCAGAGTCGGAGGACTCCTCCCTACATTCCTGTCACTTGGACACTAAGTCTGGGGAAAGATATGTCCGTGGAGCGTGGTCCCACCTCTTTTGGGGGCTTGTTCCGCTTGATTTCGGAGTCCACTGGGATCCAGATGGAGCCTGTTCAGAAACAGGCCATGTATCCCATGACCGAAATTCTCGACCAGGGGGACACCCTGTGAGTAGTTTACAGACCCAGTTTTGGAGCTTTAGCAGCATCCTGCCTCTTGCCCTGCACCATTGGCCCTTGTGACCCTCAAGTGTGCGGTCCCCATGGATTCCCTGTTGGGTTTCACCAAGCATCCCTCAGCCGAGGGTCTGGTGGCTGACTCAGTCTTTTAGTGTACTGGCAATGTTGGGGATGTGAACAAGCCTCCCAGTAAGAAATCCAAAAAGTTGGATCACATGGCCAAGAAGGTCTATGCAGCCTCTTCGCTCTGCCTTCAACAGGTGAGTTCAGCCCTTCTGATAGCCCACTTCGCTCATGCTCTGCTTGGCACTCTTGATGAGGTGCTTCTCTATATCCCAGCTGACTTAAAGGCTACGGTCCAGCAAGTCTAGGATCAGGGCTGAGTCGTGTCTAAACAGCAGCTCCAGATAGCTATTGACATCAGCAACTCCTCCATGTTGTCGAGACACAAGTCAGGAAGTGTAGGGAAAACCCAGGAGCAGTTCCACTGCGTACTGTTACAGCCCCAAAAGTGGCAGCAGAGCTTGCCAAACTTTTCAGCAGTGTGGGCATACCTAAAGAAATTATTACTGATCAGGGTAGTAATTTTTGTGCTGCACTGCTTAAGGAGCTGTACAGACTGCTAGGTATCACTGCCATAAGAACCGCCCTCTATCACCCTCAGATAGATGGTCTTGTTGAGCGTTTTAACCAAACCCTAAAATGCATGTTAAAAAGGTTTGTAAAAGGGGGGCTTAGAAGAACGATTTTATTTTGCCTGTGTACATAGTTCTTATGAACAAGTTTATATATTTTTTTATGTTGCTGCTACAATATAGTAAATAAAGTTTTGGTGAGTTTTACAACTGCTCCTGGGTTTTCCCTATGCTTCCTGACCTGTGCCTCGACAACACTGCGCCTGGTCTGTGGCTGCCAAGGTGGCCATGTGCTGCAGGGCTTGGCTGTGGATCTCTACCTTTATGGCAGATATCCAGCACAAGTTGGTGGATGTCCCCTTCTTGGGCACTGACCTGTTCGGTCCAGAGGTGGAAGAACACCTTACTCACATAGAGAAGTCTAGTACCACCCTGGACTCTGTCACCTCTACCCAGAGGGATCCCAGTGGCTCTAAGCTTCAAAGGAAGAAGCTTTTTCAGCCCCTCTCTGCCCCATGGCCAAGCCATCCTAACCCTCAGCTGGGCAGCAGGCCCAGGCTTGATATCCTCGACAGAAGTTGGTTGCTTTGGTCATCCAGAAACCAGGTGGTCGAGGTCCCATTGCTTCCTCAGCCAGTCCCTCCTCCATGTCCAATCCTTACCTGTGATGAAATGAGGGATGCCTCCCCCATGCCCATCCTGACTCCCCTGAATCCTCCTGTGGAGAACCAGCTCCATCACTTTCTTTCTGCCTGGTTCTGTGTCACTGTGAACAAGTGGGTCCTTGAGGTGGTTAGTCAGGGTCTGTCTCTAGAATTCGAGGTTTACCTGCCTTGCTGAGCCCATGCCCCATGGGAGGACATGGTGTCCGCCAATATGCTGTCAGCTCTTCGAGCAGACATTGCCCATTTCCTCCAGAAGGAGGTAGCGGCTCAAGTCCCGGACCCTCCAGCAAGCCCAGAGTTTGACTCCAGGTCCTTCCTGGTGCCAAAGCAGACTGGGGGGCTGATGCCTCATCTTAGATCTGCATGACCGTAACACATTCCTTCGGTCACGCAGTTTCAGGATGGTCACTCTGTCTCAAATCATTCCTTCTCTAGAGCAGAACATGTGGTTTTTCTCCCTGGATCTTTGGGATGCATTCTTCCATGTTCCCAACTGTCCGTGCCACCGCTGGTTCCTGGGGTTCCATGTGAAGTGGGTTCTCTACAAGTTCCAGGCCATGCACTTCTGCCTCCTCTCAGCTCCCAGGGTCTTCACCAAGTGTATTGCAGTGGTGACAGCCTACCTGAGACGCCGAGGGGTCCAGGTGAACACTACCTGGATAACTGGCTTATAGCGGGTCCCTTCAGGATCGAAGGGGCATGGTCCAGGGATCTGGCCCTCCAGACCTGCTTGTCCCTTGGCCTCCTGGTGAACGAGGCCAAGTCAGAGCTCATACCTTCGCAGGTGCTGCAATTCATTGGGGCAGAGCTCGTCTCTTGCAGAGCCTGGGCTCAGCCTCCGGCGGACTGGACAAAGGCTCTCTCTTCCTTTGCCTGATCATTTTGGGTTAGGCAGTTGTGCCCTGCTTGGAATTTCCTGTGCCTCCTAGGATACATAGTGGCATGCACCAGGGTGGTCCATTGGGCCCAGTGGAGAATGACCTCTCTTCAGTGGGAGCTCACCCATCAATGATCTCAGTGCCAGGGCCACTTTGACCTGCCAGTCAATGTGACCCAGCTGATGTGGGACACCCTCCAGTGGTGGTCAGTCCCAGAACATCTGCAGGAAGGAATTCCATTTGTTTGTACAGAGCCAACGGTCACCATCATGACTGATGACTCCCTGGTTGTCTGCGATGCCCACTTGGGCGAGCATAGAGTCCATGGACTCTGGACCCCTGAGGAGTCCTGTTATTGCATATCAACCTGCTGGAGCTTCAGGCAGTTTGGCTGGCACTGAGAACCTTTGCTTTGCACATTCAGGGTCAGGTTGTTCAGGTCCAGACAGACAACACCACAACCATGTACTACCTCAACAAACATGTCGGGACACACTCCCTTACTCTGTGCAAGGAAGCTCTCTGAATCTGGACCCCCATGCTCAGCCTGGATTCCAATTTCCTGGCCATCCAACTAGCATCTCCAACCAGCTGGTGGACATCCTCAGCTGTGTGGGGGCGAGGTGTCTCACAAGTGATCTCTCCATCCGGAGGTAGTAGATAGCCTGTTATCCCAATGGGGCACCCCTCTGGTGTATCTATTCACCTTCAGGGAGAACACAAAGCTGAGGCTGTATTGTGCCCGACCCCCCCCCCCCAGCAGGGAACACTGCAGGGGGATGCCTTCTCGAGGCCCTGGACCCTGGGCCTCCTCTGTGTCTTCCCTCCATTTCCTCTGATCCACAAAGTGCTACTCAAAGCCAGGAGGGACAAAGCATGGATGATCCTGGTGGCTCCGGACTGGCCCTGCCAGTTCTAGTACCCCAATCTCCTCAGCCTCAGCAGCAGGCTCCTGTGGCATCTTCCTCCCCACCTGGACCTGCCCTCTTGCAATCAGGGGAAGGTACTCCATCCGGACCTTCAATACCTGCACTTAACAGACTGGTTCCTGAGTGGCTACAGTTCCAAGCTTTGGGTCTCTCCGAAGATGACCTCACCATGATTGAGGCTTCTTGGAAGGAGTCTGCCCGGAAATTATATGACTTCAAATGAAAGAGGTTCTCCATTTGGTGCCAGCGCAAGGGGCTTGACTCTTTATCTTGTCCGGTGGCTAGTATTCTTGACTACCTTTGGTCCTTCTCTCAGTCAGGCCTTCAGTCAATGACACTTAAGGTGCACCTGGCAGCCATCTGTGCTTACCAGGAGCAGGCTGGTATGCCATGGGTGGCATAGGAGAATGTGGTCTGGCACTTTTTCAAAGGCCTTGACCACATTTCCCCTCCAGTGTGTGAACCACCACCACCTTGGGACTTGTTGCTGGTGTTGGCAAAGCTCATCGGCAAGCCAATTGAACTGATACACAGATGTGAAATGTCTCACCTGCTGTAGTAGACCACCTTCCTGGTGGCTATCATGTCAGTTAGAAGGATCAATGAGCTTCATGCACTCTCAGTGGTGTCTTCTTACCTGGTCTTCAGCTGGGACAAGGTTGTCCTTCATCCCAACCCAAAGTTCCTCCTGAAGGTTGTGTCTGAGTTTCACCTTAGCCAGGTGATCAATCTACCAGTGTACTTCACCAACCACACCTCAAAGGCCAAGCACAGGCTCCATACTTTGGAGTGCATGGCTGAAGTTCGGGGAGAGATTCACCAGCTATTTGTCACCTACGCTGAAGCTGCACATAGCAGACCGGCAGCTAAGTGGACAGTTGGCAGGTGGATTGTATTATGAATTGACCTCTGCTATAGGTCGGTGGATAAGGAACTTCCAGTAGGGCTAAGGGCTCATTCCACCCATCATAACGCTGCCTCAGTGGCTGCTTCCAGGGATGTCCCTGTCCAGGAAATCTGCAGGACTGCTACCTGGAAGTCAGCACATACCTTCATTTCCCACTACCATATCGACCTTGAGTTATGCCGGGATGCTGGTTTTGGGGCCTCAGTTCTCCAGTCTCTGTTCCCTAAATAGGGGTGTGTGCCTTGCCCCCTTCTCCCAGAGAACTGCTAGGAGTCTACCAGAAGTGTGTATAGTACATCATATCCACGTCCCTAGAAAAATAGGTTACTCGCATGTAACAGTAGTTCTAGGAGTGGTATGTTATGTACATCCACACTGACCCACCTGACCTCCCCTGGCAAGTGGCACACTAGTCTTGCTTCCAGCGTGTAAGATCTGATGTCACAAGGTGGTGCCAAGGGAGTTACCACCTAGTTGGGTGGAAGGAGCCAGCTTGAAGATATAAAGAAACCGTTGCCTTGAAAGAGGAAGATTTAGCATCGAAAAAGGATACATTAGTGGTATGGAAGGCAACCATCTTCAAAATGTTTGCTTTTCCCTAGAGAGTATGTGGCACATGTTGCCATCTTCGTAGGTCTTGCTCTAGTTGGGAGATAATTGGATCTCGGTTTATTTTCTTTAAAGCGGAAAGATCTTTAGTGAGCTGTATTCCTAAAAATGAAATTTATTTAGGAGCCCATTTCAATCCTAACTGAGTGACCTTGGCCTGGGTTCATTCTGGCGAGAGGGACAAAACTGTGGTCTTATTAGTATTTAACTTCTAGCCTGATAAGCCACTATACTCTGAAATTAGAACCAGTACTGTGGGGAGAGACAGATGCCTATTGGATAGATGTAGGAGCACGTCATCTGCAAACATTGACAGCTTAAATTCGTACAGTCTAATCCCAATTCCTTTTACCTTTGGGGAAGCTTTGATCTTCCTAGCCAAAGGCTAGATACAAAGCAAAGGAGAAAGGAGGCAGCCCTGGCACATGCCTCTGGTCAGAGAAAAAACTGAGGACAGCACTCTGTTACTGAATATTTTTGCTGTGGGGCAGATGTAAAGTATTTTAATCCATTTGACAGAATCATCGGGTACACCACATTTGGGTAAAAGGCTGAATAAAAAATTCCGAGCCAGCAGGTCAAATGTCTTCTCCGTGTCTAGGGAGATGAGCACCCTGCCAGTGCCCCCTCCCCAGACACAGAGATGAGATGGAGAATCTTGGCAGTTGAAGGTGGATCACACATGCTTGAGGGGTATTTTGTTGTTTGAAGTCTCCAATCTGCAATCCTGGCATGAATTTGGATTTTTATTGGTGTTAGAGCAGTCTCCTTGACCCTTTTCAGGCAGCTGTGACTTGTAAGCTATGCTTTCTATCATGGAAAGCATTATTTTCTGGTGTCATGCCTTCTGCTTACCAGATTTTTACACTGCACTCCCTTTTTGCATGCCTCCTTACTTGCCTTTACATAAAGTCTGGGTGTCTTTCTGCCCCAATCCAAAGTTCTCACCAAAGGTGGTGTCTGAATTTAACCTAACTGAAACTCTCCACCTGCGAGTTGATTTCCTGTGCATGCCTCTCTGGGGGAAGCATTGCACCACTCCTTAGGGGTTCTAGGCATGCTGAAACAGTATATCTGCTATACGAAGGACTGCGGGATTTCCCAACAGCTTTTTGTTTCCTTTCCCTTAGAGAAGAGGCCATTCTGTCTCACATACAGTGTTTGTTCAAATGATTGTTTTACTCATGTTATGAGAATTACGGTGAGGCACTTCCTAGGGTTGTCCATGTCCACTTCACTAATGACATGACCACTTCAGTTGCTGTTTTCAGGGATGTGTCTGCTGCTGACATCTGTGCAGCTGCCAGTGCCACCTGGAGTACTGTCTTCTTCACTGATCATTACTGTCTGGATATTGCCTCAAGGAGCAAATCAGTTTCAGCAGATAGTGCTGCAATCGGCAGAATACAGGTGGTGCAAAAAATCTGAAAGGGCAGCTAGTCCACAAAGTAGATACAGTCCAAAGAGTCATTTTTGCACTCAGTGCCTTAACAGAATAAATGCAGGTCCAGTCCAATATAGAAATGAAATCCTTTAACAAGGACATACACAACCAGACTAAAGGTCCTCAGAACAAACACCAAGCTTGCCCCAGTGCTTTGACTTGCAATGAGTCTTCCTCAGGGACTTTGGACTGTATTGCCTCAAGGAGAAGGACAGGCTTTGGCCTAGCTGGGCTTCATGGCCACTTTCTTAGGCCTTTAAGTTCCAACCCCCCCAGACTGTTTTGTGGTCAGTACTGCTTAGTACTCATTTCATAGGTGTGGCCTGATGAAAGAGATATCCTCAAAGAAGATAAAACAGTTACATATATGCCATAACTGTAGATCTTCGAGATGCTGACCCACCCTCCGTCACCCTTGGGAATAGTGTCTTCTTTAACTGTTGGTGTTTTGTTTGGCCCTTACTATGGGACAGTCTACAGGTTGTTTCCACCTGTGCCTGGTGGCTGGAACCACGTGTCCTTTCCTGGTTTCCTAGAGAGAGGCCCTCTGAGTATGTTCCTTTCGAGGCACCAGGGCCCTTCCAGTGCTGTCCTTTTCTTCTTAAGGGCTTTCTCTGCTGTTTTCTTCCTCCGGTATTAGGCAGAACCATAGTCTCTCCTGGTTCCTTACAGGGAGGTCCTCTGAGCATGATCTCCTGTGGAGAACTGAGGAGGTAAGGGGCCACTCGTGCTTATGTAGGGATGTCGTCAGATGTCATTATGGGTGGCCCCTAGTGGACTGCTTGCAAAAAGTTTCCATGTGGTTCTAGCACCTGATGGCTATATTGCCATAAGTGTGGCCTCATGAAGAGATTATCTCGAAGATCTACTGTTACGGTTCTTTACAGCACATAGCTTCACATATCTGCCTCACAGCCTGATTGATAGTTCAACCAACAAATCACAGGCTGTCAAGCAGATAAACAGGTCAGCTCACAAATCAAGTAATTCAACAGGAAAATGTCAATAGGCAGTAATGTGCACAGTAGGTCACTTGTTGATAATTAAATCAAGACAGGCACGCACTTCACCACTGGCTAAAAAGTGGGAACAGTTGTTTTCTCCATCGCTTATTGGCTAAGATAACTGACATACTTGCAGACTCCACCATGTTACAGCAATGTTTCCTTGCTGTGGAAGAAAACATAAAAAGTGCCTTTGTGAATGTCTTAAGTAGGTTTAGGTGTTACTGTTGAGCTCCCACTTCAGTGGTGAGGATATTGTATCCCATATCAGAGTACTGACAACAGAAGGCCATAGGAATTTCTACTTTTTTTATACTTTATTAATAAAATAAATATAATTGCAGTTTATTTAAAGGATAAGAAACAAGTATCATATCACATTACTATTACAATTAGAGGGTTGTAAGTACTTTCTAATGCATAGTATACAGTATACATACTCGAGAACCCAAACACTCCATGTTCATTATTTATATTTGACCCAAAGAAGTTGAAACATCTTTTAAAAAAAATCACCATCTTGTTCCCTATTAAGATGGCTGGGACAAGTCCCAATGGCCATGCTCCCTTCTATTCTCCCATACAGTCATTAAATAGAACCTCCATGTTTGCACATTGTTAACCCCTTCCTGCCTCTAATTCCCCCCTCCCTTGACCTTACAGAGCCATTGTAGTCTGTTAGCCGCTGTCAGCTGCTGTCAATGGGTAGTACTGTATGCAGTACCCACTCATTGACAGCTCAGTTGGTGGCCAGCCATGGTGTTGTGAAGAGGGCTGTGCCGGTCACCGGCTGGGGGTCAGGTTGGTGGTGGGGGAGCAGGGTGGTCGTTCACTACCCTCCAGGATGGGTGGGTGGGGGTCCACTAGACAATCAGGAACAGGATAAAATTGGGTTTACTGGAGATTGGGGATAGGGAGGGGAGGTCCAGTAGTCCACTAGGGAAATATGTCACTTGCCTCTTCAGGGGATCGGGTTTGGGGGGTCTGTATACAAGGGATACTTGTTTGCTATGCCAGATGAGGGATTGGGTGGAGGGAGGGAGGGATCGCTAGCCATCAGGGTCTATTCATTTTTTCCCAGACCAGCGACTGGCGATCATGGGGTTTGGGAGGGAGAGATCACTAGCCACCTGGGATACATATTGGGGGGGGAGGGACCACTAGACTACCAGGAATTTATTTTAAGATGTACAGAACGACGATCAGAGAACATGGTGGGGGAAAGAACCACTAGATTACCAGGGATATATTTTAACATGTACAGGACAGCAATCTGAGAATAGGGAGAGACCACTAGATTTCCAGGGAAATATTTTAAGATGTACTGAATGGCAGTCGGAGAGGGGGAAGGACCACTAGACTACCACGGAAACATTTCAACATGTACAGGACAATGATCGGAGAATGGGGCGGAGTAAGTGACCACTAGACTATCAGGGATACATATATGAAACACAATGGGCCAGCAGCCATGGGGGGGGCACTACACCACCAGGGATTACATGTATTTTATTTTGGGATGGTGATATCGATAAGGAGGGGGAGCACTTTACTTGCCACAGCCTATGCAAATTGGCTCATAACGGGCATGCAAATGTCCACCTAGCACCTTGCATGCCCAATGGGTTCCTCCTTTCCTGAATGGCAAATGGCACACCATTGCTATTCATTGTGGGGCCATTCTCCTGACTGACTGTCGGAACAGTGCTACTGGAGTTAGCGGTGGTTATCCTGGGTTAGCGCTGCGTCCTCCAGATCCTATTCACAGTTGGATAGGGCTGTGCTCTGTCCAACAGTGAATAGCAACATTTTGAACCTGTGCAACCACTTTTGCACTGCACTTAGTGATTATTTGTGAATCCAGCCCCAGGGGTCTTGGTTTTAAAATGACCAACAAGCATACATATATGACAGGAAAAAGGTGCTGAACATGGGGTCCTTTTGTGCTCTCACAATTCCTGGTGCATGTGCCCAATTTTCAAAGAGGGTGCCATTTGGCATCCTCTTCCTGGCTATTGGGCCATTTTTTATATGTTTGTGCAACACCTAGTATGACAAGCACAGTGTGTGTGTGTGTGTGTGTGAGTAGGAGTGAGTGAGTGAGTGAGTGAGTGAGTGAGTGCGCACGCAAAGCAGGGAAATCAGTGCAGCCATGGACAAACTCTTGAAAACAGCAGTTTGAAGATCGCTATTGCAGACCCCCCGACACACAGTGAATTGTATATCTCACAATCCATTGTAGCCCTTTGAAATTCCCATCCCAGAAATTTGAATCTTAACACAGTCACTGACTTAGTGTATGACCTTGAGCAAGTCCTTCTGCTTGAATCTTCTCAGCTGCACAACTGTAAAAAATTGGGCTCCACTGAAAACAAAATGCTGTGTCTGACTAAGGCTAGCCTGAGCAAATAAATTGTAAGTATAAATGGTAATTCTAATCAGTAGAAACATCTTGGCTTTCTTCCACTCAGGAAACCCTAGACCTTCCCCTCTACAGGCAGTTTATTTACTTCATCTGTTGACATTCTCAGACTGATTCTGCATCACCCAGTTCTATCAAAACAAGAGTCAATGCAAACAGGTTGTTATGCCAGTATACTGAAAATCCATTTTGTCCATTGATCAAAGATAAGCAGAGGGATTTGATTTGGCATGCTGTCATTCTTCACCATAGCAGTGTCTCTGACCACATGGCTCGGAGTAGCTACTATATTTATTTATTTATTTAGCTTTTGTTAACCAGGTAGATACACTAGACAAGACAATTGCCTATTTTCAGGTATGACCCGGGAGAGTACAGGAATAATAGATTTAGGTACATACAACGACACTGTACAAATTAGACATGTTACAGTTCATGTGAGGATACAGATTCAACACAGCATACGAAACATGATAAGGCATAGATTATATAGTATTAACATAACAAAAATAAACACCTTGTGGGAGATAAGAGCAGTAATGTTACAGATTCAACACAGCGTACGAGCGTGGTAAGGCATAGATTATACAGTATTAACATAACAACATAAACACCCTATGGAAGCCAAGAGCAGTTCAAGGGCACAGTATTGAAATCCTTCAGATGTGACACTATATACAGCTTAGCAACCTCTTGGAGTCTGGTCTTTTGTCCAGGAGTATATGTTAATACATCCTTGCAAATCACGCTTATGGTTGTAAGAGTTGCCTCACACACATTCTTATGGTATGAAAATCATGAACCAAGAGTAAATATTATGATACTCTAAGAATGTACCTGAGACTACTCTTATAACCATAAAAGTGGCCTCCTTGGAAATATTAAAAAGCTAGTAGTGCCAAATGGTAGCAGGCAGAACATTTAGGTAATTTTTAGAAACAGCTTTTTATTGCTTTTTACTTCTGATGTGTTTTTCTTTTTCTTTATGCTCACTAGATAGTTTTCTGCCTAATAGTATTGGGTGTGCTGTGAATAGCAGTGCTTTACTGAGAGCAGACATACACAGTTCTATTCCTTCCACTACATCATCAGCATGGTACCTCACTCATTGTTACATCCCAAACTCTGCTGTCTGACTGGTAACATGTCACACATTATTGAACAAGCAGCTGGAGATTGCCACTTCTTGGTTACTAGTGATGTGACAATCACTGAGGTCACAATGCCAATGATATATAAGGAGGAATGGAACTGACTACGTCAGCCTCCAGGTAGAGTGCTGTTCCACTCATCACACCTAGTATTATCATGTATGAATTCTTCTAATTAGGCTGGCCTGGTGGTGCAGAAGGCAGAGGCACCCATGCCTCACCTGCCACCACATCAGTGACATGTGTTCAGTGATGAGATCATTTCACCGGGGGCTGGCCAGGGAGAGGAGGAGGATTGAGTGTCCAGAGGATGGCTCTTCTCCACTGGGGAGGGAGGGAGGGAGAGTTGTAGATTCTGGCACTTATCTGGCCCCTAGTGGAGGCTTGGGGACATGGCAGTTAGTGCAGGCACTTTGGGGCTGGATGTCCCACATACAGTATTATGCATTGTGCATCTAGATGGCATTGCATGTCTATCCCTCCATAGCAGAACAAGTAAAATGGCCAGGTGCAGCACGGATGACACCAACCCCTCGCAGGCTCTGCACGGGGCTGTAGGGCCCTGTCCCTCACCAGATCCATATCCGCTGCACTATGGCACCTACCATCGAACCTTGCCGCAGGGGGTAAGCCATGGGGGAAGCTTCAAGATGAGGTAAGTCTTGAGGATGATAGGGCTGGGGGGGTTGGAGGAGGGCTAGGCTGCACCATGGCAGGGAGCATAAACAGATTAATAAAAAAAATCTAAGTGGTACAACAGAAAGAAAACAGTACTTCAGGGGTGGGATATTTAGAACTGCACCAGGCAGGGGTGCAAGCCGGGTGCAGCACAACTGGGATGCGCCAGGGCGGTGCCTGGGCAATATTCAGTGGTGCTGCATCATGGCTCCGCACCATTAAATATGGCACCATGGCCACCCACATTGCGCCAGCGCAAGTGGCCAGAGAGGAGCAGGGGGATGCCCTAGTGCTAGTGCGATTGCGCTAGGCGCAGCGACTGTGATATTCAGCGGTGGACATGCAAATGGGGCCCTAATGTATGCAAGGCGCAGATGGGGACATTTGCATGTCATTATGGCCCCATTTGCATGCAGGTGCACCGATCCCCTGCGACTTGCGCCTGGTGCCCTGCCAGGCTGCAGCTGTCGGGGACCAACACCCCCTGCCCCTCACCAGCAACGCGCCCCATTGCCCGATCATGGGCTATAAATTATTTCGAACTCCCTGATGGTCCAGTGGACCTAACTCCATGCCCAATCGTGGGCTGTAAATTAATTCGAACTCCCTGGTGGTCCAGTGGACCTAACTCCATGCCTGATCGCAGGCTGTAAATGAATTCAAACTCCCTGGTGGTCCAGTGGACCTAACTCCATGCCCAATTGCAGGCTATAAATTAATTCGAACTCCCTGGTGGTCCTGTGGACTTGACTCCATGCCCGATCGTGGGCTGTAAATTAATTCGAACTCCCTGGTGGTCCAGTGGACCTTACTCTATGCCCGATCACGGGCTGTAAACTAATTCGAACTCCCTGGTGGTCCAGTGGACCTAACTCCCTGCCTGATCGCAGGCTGTAAATTAATTTGAACTCCCTGGTGGTCCAGTGGTACCCGTACCCTCCTCCCAACCCGCCCACTCATACCCGCCACCCCGCTCCACCCCGGTCAGCAATGGGTAGCAGCACCCCATCTGCAAGCCACCTGGCCCGCCAACTGACAGCTTACAGTGTGGCTTTACGCCCATTGGTCCACAGCATGGGCCAATGGGTGTGCAGACCGTACTGTACTACACAGTCCCGATATGTGAATGGTTCCATTCACATATCGGGACTGTGTAGTACAGTACAGTCTGCACGTCCATTGGCCCACGCGTGGACCAATGAGCATACAGCCGCATTGTACGCTGTTAGTTGGTGGCAGCCGGGCAGCTTGCGGTGAGGTGCTGCTGCCTGCCACTGACCGGGAGGGGAGCAGGGTGGCAGGTATGATGGGTGGTTGGGGGTACGGGTACCACTGGACCACCAGGGAGTTGGACTTAATTTACAGCCCGCGATCAGGCATGGAGTTGGGTCCACTGGACCACCAGGGAGTTAGATTTATATTACAGCCTGCGATTGGGCATGGCATTAGGTCCACTGGACCAAAAGGGAGTTGAAACTATTTTACAGCCTGCGATCGGGCAAGGTGTTAGGTCCACTGAACCACCAGGCAGTTAAACACATATTATGGCCCGCGATCGGGCATTGGGCGGGCGCTACACCATCGGAGGGTGCCGCCAGGGCTCGGGTGGCCACCCACAGCTGGCAGCTGCCATGTTGCGCCCAGCAATATGGCAGCCGGCCTGTGGGTGGCCAGTCCTTGCTCCTGTATTTTTCAAGAACACCTTTGCACCGCCCTGTCTGGCGCAAGGCAGGTGTGTGCCTGCATATCTGCCGCACATCCCATGCTGAATCTCCCTACCGTGACCTCCCTCAAATATCTTGGAGTGACGCTTGATCCCCAATTGGACCTTGGTAGTCATATCCATAATGCCTGCAGTGGGGTAAACCGCAAACTGGGGATGGCCTACAGGGCTCGGTACAACCTCACTCCAGTGGCTCGCTTAGCTCTTGCCAGGGGAGTACTACTTCCCTCCCTCAGCTACGGCTCCCTCATATTTGCTCATACTTCTAAGACCCTCCTAAGCAAGTGGAGCACAACGTACAACAACATCTGTCGTTTTGCCCTGGCCGCCCCCCGCCTCACCCATCACTGCGAGCTCTACGAGAAGCTTGGCTGGCTATCCCCGCTCAATCACCTTAACTTTAGCACTGGGTGCCTCGTGAGTAAAGTACTTAGCTCCGGCACCCCTCCGGAACTGGCCTGGTTTCTTGCTCCTGCTGACCTCTCCCCCTACCTGCTTAGATCCCAAGGTCCTGGCCTACTAAGTGTACCTACTTCCCGCACCAACATGGGGGACCAGAGTTTTGCTGTCCATGGCCCCAGGCTCTGGAACTCCTTTCCTGAAAGAGTCCGTACTGCCTCCTCTCACAAGAGTTTCCGGACCTCCCTGTGGGATCATCTTAAGGTGGCTTCTCGCTGTGAATGTCCTAAGCCTCCTTAGCCTCCCCGTGTCCACTGGTGCCGGCTTCTTCTCTCCTGCTCTGGCATCACCACTCTTGCGCTATGTCCTTGTCCAAATCCCCCCTCCCTTGCTTGACCGACGCTATGATGTTACTATGCTCATAATCCTCACCAGCCCTGTTGGTCATTGAAATTATCTCTAACTTATACCTTGCCCCAGCACTGTATCTGGGTGTACCTTCCACGTAAATGTAAAAACTGTAAAAATTGTCTTTTCTTCTGTTTTTGTACCTGAATGTATTCGTCTGAACCAATTACTGTATCAATGTACCTGTTGTACCCTTTTGTACTCTCCCGGGTCGTTCCTGAAAATAGGCATAAAACTTGTCTAGTGTACTTACCCGGTAAACAAAAACTAAATAATAAATAAAAATGTGTCGCATATGCATGGGCACGCCCCCGCACTTGTGCTGCATACATTACTGGTGCACTGGGAATTGCGCGGTGCAAAGTCCCCTTTTGAATATCTCGTCGGGGCGCATCAATGGGTTGCACATGGCACAACACTGTTGTGCCCTGCGCAACCCCTTTGAATATCCCACCCCAGATATAAAAAGTGATAGACGAGTACTTCTGAAAATTTCTATTAATTTCAGCTAGTACATTAGCTTTTTAATATATTACTGGTTGGGGGCCAGCAATATCATATTACAAATGTAAAAATCCTCCCCTGAACATTTCCATTTCCAGAACACCTATGCATGAGACACAGATCAGGAGTATCTCATGTGCAGGACAGAGTGCTACACTAGGTCAAGAATGCTTCCTCAGTCTATAAGAATGTTACCACCTGTATGTAAACTAAGAATACAGCAGGTAGACCATCCCATTGCACTTAAACAGGTGCTTGTGACTATCCTAAAAGTTAAGTAGAAGGAGCCACTAAGACATATTTGCCAATGTTTCAGCCTCAGACTGGTCATGCAAGAAACAGCTTTCCCCAGAAACCTTCTCTGCTTCCATCAGAAAGCCGCCAAAGTGTTAGAAAAATTGTATTAAAGAGGAAAGTAAGCAATTAAAAAAGAGGCAATGCTTATCTGCCTGAAGCACTGAATTGTTCATAAGTAAGCAAGCACTGGCTTGAGTTCTGTGACCTAGCCTTGTAAATAGATATCCATTTTAAGAAACTTAATTAAATAACTACTGTTTTCAGGTTTTAGACACTATTACTTGCTGGTATCACACAGTTTCAACAGTAAAGATCATTCACAGCAGTGGATGTTAACTTCACAATGTAGCCTTTCTCTTTCCCCTTCTTGTTACCTTTCAGAAGTCTTCAGTGTCTCTGCTATTTCTCTTATTATTTCTTTCCTCTTTTCTCAGAAGATGAAAAGAGAGCTGACAATCATCAGCTAGGAGAGGATGAGATGAATGGAGCAAGCAGAATGCAGAAAAACCAGCAGGTTTGCAGCTAATCTCGCCTTGAAATTATGATTCAGGGTCACATACTGCCACTTCCCTGTTCCTCCTGACAGTCAAATGGCACCTTGAAATTGAGTTTCATTTATTTGTATTTAGGATCTGCCCTTTCCAAGTATCATTTTTAGAGTGAATTATAGTGATGCAACATTTTACAGCATAGAAAACAAGAGTTGGAGAGCGTAAATGGGCTTGCTTTGCCAATGGTAACATAATAAAAGCAGAATAAATTAATTATTTTGGTAATAGTGCCATAAACAGTGTATTATGAAATGAGAGCAGGAACAAGTAATACGAAGAGATGAAGTGGACAACAAAAATAAGCTCTTTTAAGAAAAGTGTCTTTAACAACAAGAAAATGTAAAAATATGGTTTTACGTAGTACCTTTCATACATGCAGTATCCCAAAGCAGCTGTCAAGCAGTGACTTAGAAAGTGGTAATGTGAGCACTATAGCATATAATTTGGTTTTATATAGTGCATTGTATACACTCTGTATCCCAAAGTGCTTTACAAAGAATTGATTCTGATACTGGTAGTGCAGGGATGATAGAATAGAATAAAAGTTTAGTTTTTTTTGTTATGTAGCACCTTTTGTACACACTGTATCCGAAAGTGCTTTTAAAATAAGTGGTGGTAGTTGGATTCAGTTCTTCATGTGAGGGTTTATACAGTTGCCTTGTACTTGTTCCCACTAGTTTACAGTAATGCATGACCAGCTGTGTGATTATGGGTGAGTAATCACATGGCTCTTGAGGATGTTGTTAGACATGAGACACTTGGGCCGAGTGTCTTTAAACACTCGAGAGAGAGAAAAGTGTGATTATTGACCATAATTACTGCACTTACGAACTGTGTCAACAAAAAAAAAGGGAAGAAGAAACTATTAAATTAAAAAACTATTTTTTTGTAAATTGATTTAGGTTTTAAAAAAAAAAATATTCCCCTCGTTTGGCTGACCTGTTTCCTGCAGCCGACTTCTGAGTTCAAACAGAACGAACTGAAGGCAGAACATCAAATTTATGGGGTTGGTATTCTGCCTCCTACACCCGACCTGGAAAAACTCACTGGTTTCTGGGCTGCCACCTCCAGCTACACTGCTGTGGCAAGCTTTGTGACACAGGAACAGAGCAAGTGTCAGCCAGGCTTTGGGGTGTATGAACATTGTATGCGAGCTTGTTGGCTTTCTGGCTGGTACTGCAATCTGTGTAATTATGAACTGATAATTACACATGTTGGGGTGCTTCTCAGACAGTCAGATAGCAAAAGTTTTCTTACACATTTTATAAGGTCAAATAAACACTAACGCCCATTCAGAAACATCAAGTAAGCAGTGTGGTCTAGGGGCTACAAGACATTACTTGAGCAAGACTTACATTTGTAAGACGTTATATTAATAGACTGATATTAGTAAGAGCACTGAAAAAAATAATACAGTAAGAGGATTGCTGAACTTGTGCTCTTCTCCCTGGAGAGAATAACTTAATACTAGTATATAAAGCAGCCAGGGATAAGAGATTAATAAGAGAGTGCTTGAAGTTAAACGTTAGAGACTTATACACAGCTATATGAGTGCATCAATATCATCTTAAGGAGGAAATCTTTAGAACCGAAAAAGGCTATGCTGGTTTACATGGAGGATGGTAGCTTCTTAGAACATTCTTCCTCAGGAAGTAGTAGAGAGCAAGACGTTGGTAGAATTTAAAAGAAAATAAGACATATACATGAACGCCCCAGGTATAGAGATGTATAACTGCTGCGCAGCGGCAGATGAACAAGTAAAGCAGTCAGTTTATTTTTGTCTGTGTATCCTATGCTACTAAGACAAGCTTGATAACCAGGAAACCAAGGTTCAAATCCCACTGTAGCCATTTATTGTATGAGCTTTTGCATGCCACTTCAAAGAAATGGCAGTGATTTGTTTCCTGAGAGATGCAGACATCCAAAGGGAGAATTTTACGTACCATAGCTATCTGAAATTGTGCTGTTCTCAAAATCCATTAAAAAATAATGTGCTGCTTTTGAATGCAGAAGCATGTCATTACCATGTGAGGAAACATGCTTCCTCCCATGACCTCATGCCTTCTCACTGGGATTTATGTGCTGCATGACAATGAAGGAGCTGTCCTGAAGGTCCCAGTGGCAGTGTTTCAGGCTCTGTGAGCCCTGTAGGCTATCCTATAATTATTGAGTAACCAAGTAGTGGAGCCATAAGTCAGAGAAAGGGACCCCAACAGAGCTGGAGGTGTGCAGTAAATGACCCGACTCCATGCTCTGTCCTGTGACAACATCAGAATTGTATACTGGAGCTGGAGTGCAGTCAGCACCCACCAGTACAATGGGAGTCCTGTCATTATGAAACAAACTATGGCAAGAGGCAAGAGCTAATAGGGCTGCAGGTGACACATTTTGGGTAAAAAGATTGAAAACTGGCAAACTTACGAGCCTGTGTTCGCAAAATGTAACATTGGCACATAAAGTTGTTGTTTTTTAGTATTTTTACACCAAATTGTTAACATAGCCTTGTTATGACCCTGCGTTATGAAGAGGGGGCAGAAAAAATGTTCATCTCTTGGCCTAAAGGTGATTTAACACAGGGACTTTTTGGGCAGGAGTTGAAAAATTACAGTGACCACATTCATGAGGTGCTGTACAGAAATGGCTGTGTTGAAAATTTAGGGTAAAAATATTGAATATTAGCAAAATTACGAGCCTGCATTTGCAAAATTCAGCATAACCTCATAACTTTTTTAAAAATATTTTACTCCAAATTTTTAACGTAGCCTTTTTATGACCCTGCCTTATGAACAAGAGCAGAGAAAATCTGTAACTTCTGTCCAAAAGGTGATTTCATGCAGGGACTGAAAAATGTTGTTTACTCACCTGGTAAAGGTGGTTATTTGAGTACACTTTATAGTACTCCGCAGTCTGAAACCACTAGGATATTCTGGAGATGGGGAGGTAGATCGGACCTTACGCTCAGTAACCACTTCAATTCTCTTCTTCTGCTTGAGGATGAGGGGGGTGATGTAGCCATGACAGGGGTGGTTAGAGATGGAAAGGGAGTTGGGGGCAGGAGGCAGGGGCCGGATAGCAGGAGGAACAGGGGGGAACCTGGAATGCAGGAAAATGGGGGGAGCAGTGGATCAGAGTAGGAGGGGCAGGGGGAAGAGGGAGGAAAGTTCAAGGAGAAGGACCAGTTGGGAGGAAAGGGCAAGGAGAAGGACCAGAAGTACAAGGAGGATACAGTAAAGGGAGCTGAGGGTTTAGGCCAGGGGAGCACGACAAGCAGGGAGAGACTGAACGGAGACAGGAAGGAAGGGAGGACGAGCCAGGCTAGTTTAGCAAATGGGGGAGAAGGACCAGTCACGAGCAGTGAGGGGGGAGTTAGCGAGGCACAGAAGGATACTCGGGAGGAGGAGAGGCATAGGATTGGAGAGGAGGGGGTGGCCAGGGTAAAAGAGGGGGAGGCATGTGGCACCCAGATAGGGGGAGGAACAAGGAGCCGGCTGGGTGGAGGGGCCGGTAGAAAGGATGAGGGTAATGGAAGGGGGGAAATGGAGGAAAAGGAGCAGTCAGAGTGCTCCTGTTGGGGGATTCTATGATCAGTGGTATCAAATGGGATAGGGAGGGGGAAGCTTGGCCAGTTAGAACAAAACGCTTCCCTGGACTAACAGTGCACAGGGCCAAGCATGAGGTATATCAGCTGGCAAAGGATTGTGGGGGTTCCCCGGACATACTGGTCCACCTGGGTACAAATTACATTGAGGGAAATAGCGAGCTAGAGATACAGGCAAGGTTAAGGGAGCTTGACAGGGTCTGTCATGACATATGGTGCACGATTTCCTTCTCGGAAATCCTGCCAGTGCCAAGGGCTAGTGGAGAACACAAAAGGAAGATTAGGGAGATAAACCAGTGGCTCGGGGAGTGGTGTGAAGCCAGAGGGTATGGGTTGATGGGGGATTGGGGGGAGACCTGGGAGGATAAGGAGCTATATGCTAGAGATAGACTCCATCTCAATTTGGAGGGGAAGGGAATCCTTAAGTTGAAAATAGAGGAGTTCATTGGTGAAAAGTGGGGTTTAAACTTGTGAAGGGGGGAGGGATGGGAGAAAAGGCTGTCGAGGGGGGTCCAATTAAGGAGGGACTCTGTCTCCACCCCCCTGGGGAGCTGGAGGATTGCAGGAAAAGGCTGACTGGTAAAGTGCAGACCAGGGGAAAATGGAATCCCCATGGGAACACGAGCAGGGGAAATGGAAGTATAAGGAAATGGTGGAAGGTAGTCCTGCTAAATACCCGGAGCTTTGACAATAAAATGCCTGAGCTCCAGGAGATGCTAACTGAGGGAGCGGTGGATGTGGCAGTGGTCACTGAGACCTGGGCCACCGCAGGACATGACTGAGACCTGAACCTGGAGGGTTACACTATGTTCAGGAAGGACGGGGGGAGGGAAAGGGAGGAGGGGTAGCAATAATAGTCAAAAACTGCATTGGCATAGGGGGAGTATAGGAGGCGGAAGGGAACCGTGGAGGTGATTTGGGTCACCTTGATAACAAGGTGGGGCAAGAGAGTAAAAATAGGAGTGGTGTATAGACCCCCTGCGCTGGTGGAGGAGCAGGAGGAGAGGTTGGTGGCAGATGTTGGGAGACACTGCAGATTGGGCAGGGGAAGAGTGGTGGTGTTGGGGGACTTAAACATGCCAGGAACAGACTGGAAGATTATGACATTCTCGGTGGCCAGGGAACAGAGATTGTTGGATGTCTTTCAAAACGCGTTCCTAACTCAGCAGGTGGGGGAACTGACCAGGGAGGCGCGGGTACTGGATGTGGTCCTGGCAGACAGTGACCCGATTGGGGGCCTGGAGGTAAGGGACCCGTTGGTGGGGAGTGACTATGCCATGGTCTGGTTCTGCCTGGACCTAGGAGGGGTAGAAGGCTGCACAAAGACGGAGGTAACTGAATTCAGAGGGGTGGATTTTAAGGAAATGGGAAGGATCCTTAAGGAGCATTTGGATGTGATTGGGTCAAACATGGACACTGACAGTAGGTGGGAAATAATCAGGAGAGGGATGCAGGATGCTACCAGCACCTGTGCCAGAGTAAGATGAAAATACGGTAGGGCCCAAAAACCCTGCTGGTGGACCAGGGAGGTCCAGGAGGTGGTGCGGGGAAAGAAAGCAGCCTATAGGCAATTCAAGTGCTCAAGAAGTGAAAGGGATTGAGGGGAGTATGAACTGATGGCTAGAAGAGCCACTAGGGTGGTGAGGGCGGTTAAGGCAAGGAAGGAGCAGAACCTGCCCAGGGAAATTAGGAGTGGGAACAAGGGGGTTCATTAGATATATTGGGGAAAAACGAAGGGTGAAGGGGCAGATTAGCAGGATTAAAACATGGGAGAGATGGGCACAAAACCCGGGGGAGCAGGCTGAGGTACTAAATGAGTACTTCACCTCAGTTTTCACCAAGGAAAATGGGGGGTACTGCATCATACATGGGAGGAGACAGTAATACTGAGGAGGGGGATACCCTTACCAATTGGTGGGTCTGGGGAGAGGGAGAGGCATCACTGGCAGGAGGGGGGGAAGGCTAAGCAGGGAGAAGAGGTAGCGGAGGTGGAAATCACAGCAGAGAGAGTGAGGGAAGCCCTCAGGTCCCTTAAGAGGGAGAAAGCACTGGGGCCTAGGTATAGTTATTGTAATTGCCCTCAAAAGTCTGATTACATCTGGGTGAGACCCGATGTTACCTATCCATGGTAATGGACTGCTAATGGATGAAATTGCCGGTGTTTGCACTCTGAGGGAGGAAGGGCTAAGACCTTTGCTTGCCCCATCATTCAGAAAGTCAAGAATTTATGGTTACTAAAGGTGACATCCCTTTCTCCCGGCACCATTTGCTGAAAATTTGCCAATGTCTGTGGTACATTGCATTAGTAGACTGCCTATGAGACTGCATAAATCGATCCGCTACTCTGGGGTGGTAACCTAAGTTCAACAGTCCCTCTCTTTCAGTAACCAGGCCATCAGTTTGAGCAACAATAGATTCAGATGGAGAACTGGCCCTTGACTCAGTAGATCCAGCTATTGCGGTAGTGGCATTGGACAGTCTGCCAACATCGCCTGAATGAGAGAGTGCCAGGGTCTCCTGGGCCAATCCAGTGCCACCATTGCCCTTGTGGCTCGTATTTTATGAAGAACCTTGTGTATCATTGTGATTTGTGGGAACACACATGCTCTGCTGAATGTCCATGATGCCGACAGTGTGTCAGTTTCCTGTGCCCTTTGATCTTTGAACCGGGAGTGAAACTTTGGCAGCTGTGTGTTGTTGTGCCTTGTTGCCATCAGGTCTACCTGGATCACTCCCCACCTGTGTTGATTTCTTTGTAATGCTTTCTCATTGAATTTCCATTCCGCCTGATTTATAGTCATCCTGCTTAGCCAGTCCACTTCTGTGTTGGATTTCCCTGCTACATAAATCGCTGCTATTGACAGCAGGTATTTCTCTGGGAGGTTTGTTGTTGTCACCCCTAGGGAAGATGGCCACCGAAATCTTGTGATTTAAAGTGAGATTTGGGATAGCCCTATCTTCAGTAGCAGCCGGGTCCCAGGTAAGATGGCCACCGAAATCTCACGGGAGTTCCCCGTTGGACTTGTAAGCCCTGGATCTATTTGATGGTCCCCAAGTCTTGCTTGACTCCTGGGGCTTCTGGGAGATAACAGAGGAGCTGCAGAGAGGGTGTCCTGCAGTGTGGTCGGTGTGAGTCTCAGTGGGTGGAGAAGTGACTCCCTGCTGAGCCCACCAAGTCTACAACTTAGTTCTTTTATTGCCCTTTGTTTGAGGGGCTTTGGGCATGGAATTTTGGCCAAAGATGGCTGCGTGTGGCTTGGAGGGTATAGTAGAAGGCAGTCTGAGGTGGCAAGGTCTGGGAAGAAGGAGTCTCTGGATTGATCACTGTCCCTGGTGGCCACAGACTGAATAAGCAGGTAATGTAGGGTGCCAGTCTCAACATTTTTACTTGTTGTGACTGAGGGAGCTGCTGGAGATCCCCAGTCACTGGTAACCTATAATTTGTTTTGCTGGCATTGCTGGGGGAGAATGGCAACGTGAGGATGCTACTGGAGGGAAGCTCACAAGCCACAGGTACAGTAATTTATTAGGCAGTATGTGGGGTCGGCATGTCATTCCTGGAGGGACTAGCCTAAACCCCATGCAGTTGCAGGACTGTTGTTGACTTTTTTTTGCCAGAATTTGCCTCTGGTGGTGCGGGAATGCTACTGTAGGGATCCATGCCCCATGCAGCTTGACTGCTTGTTAATTTCTGTTCTGACAGTAGAAGGCTGCAGATAAGCTAGTATGCAGACTCTTGACATATACATGAGTTTTTTTTGTTTTGTTTTTTTACACATATCTGACTCCTTGATGCTGGCATAGATGCAGTCTTAAATAAAGTTAATCTGGCCACAGTGTTAGTTTAACATTAGCTTCTGGCTACTGGGCAGTTTGTTAGTTATTTAATAATTTAAGCAAATAGGTGCTGTACCTGGTGAGTTGTGCTATATGATTCTGGTTACTGGGCGCAGACGTGGATCTCGACCAGCCTCTTTGGATGCTCGAAGTAAACTGGAGCAACTGGGATGGGACAAGGGGGTTGGCCTAAGGCTAACCTGAATTTGATTGGATCATGCATCAACCTATAGGATGGATGGGGAATATCCCAGTGGTTTCTGACTGCAGAGTACTATAAAGGGTACACAAGAGATAATCACTTTTCATGATGTAAAAAAAAACATTTTGGTCAGGATTTGAAAAATGACAGCTGTCACATTATGAGGTGCTGTTAAGAAATGGCTATCTTGTGAATTTGGGGGAAAAATATTGAAAAGTACCAAAGTTATGAGCCTGCATTCGAAAAATTCAATGTAGGCTCTTAACTTTGTTGTTTTTTTAGTACTTTTACATCACATTTTCAACATAGCCTTCTTATGACTCCACCTCATGAATAAAGGCAGAGAAAAGTTTCAACTCATGGCCAACAGGTGATTTCATGCAGGGACCACAAAAATCACCTTTTGAGACAGATTCACCTAATGTAAGTGCAATTGTTCATCAGGCAGGGTCCCAAAAAAAGGCATGTAGAAAATGTGGGTGAAAAACAGGCAAAAATGGCCAAGTTATGCCACTAAGTTCAAAATACCATTGCAATACATTGAACTACATACCTGTTTCTTCAGTTTGTGGTCCAGCTTTGAAGAGTGAAGATGTGTCTGTGGTCCAGAAAGGATTATGGTGTTGGACCCCGATGGGTAAGTAAGGGTTTGGGGTGCAGGGTGGTGGGTTTTGAGTGGGAGGGTCGGGTGGGGGGACAGTAACAGTGCAAAAGACATGATGAATGGTTTTCTTTGCAGGTTTAAAAGGGGAAAACCAATGAGGAGTCCAGTTGCATACACTGGGTGATTGGGCACCCCAGTGTCACTCTTATATTTTCGGGGGAGTGGGTGGTGGGTGCTGAGAGGAGGAAGTCAGGTAGGGGAACTCTGAGTTCAGGGATCTACGACACTGGGGTGACTGGGCACCTCCAGTGTCACTCTTATGTTTGTGTGGGGTGGGAGGGTGGGGCTGAGAGGGAGTGGTGGGTTGGGAAATATCAATAATAAAAAAAAAAACACAAGGATTTCTGATTCTGACACTTGGGAATTGGGCACCCCGTGTCACTCACATGTTTTGGGTGGGGGTGACTGCTGAAAGGGAGGTCGGGTGGGGATATCTGTAATTTAAAATTGTTTTTTCGGCAGTCATGGCAGAACACGGCACACTCTACCATGTCTAAGATGTCCGATGAATGCCACCGCGCATGCGTTAGTAGTTGCGCATGCGCAGTACAATTTGGCAGCCATCTTGGACACAGCAGAGTGTGCTATGTTCTGCAGTGACCACCAAAAAATAGTGCAGTGCACTAGTAATAAACATAACAGAGCAGAGTGCTTCATGGACATGGAGGCGACAGTGAAGCATTTCCACACTGGTTGGAAAAATCTCCCTTTTTTCTGATAACAAGAGGTCTGCAGGATTCCACATAGTCACTGTGCACTGTACCGACATGGCCCCATATTTAGACAGTTTGCACACTCCAGTTGCAGTTAGCTAATTGTCTAAATATTGATCATTAGGCAGGCTGTGCGCAAACTGCAACAGACTGCAAATGGCCTGCTCTGAATATGGGGCCTGTACTCCTTAGCCCAGTGGAACCCAAACTCCATGAAACAATGGCTCATGGGGGTAAGAAAGGCCTGCATAGATACTGTTGTTCTAACTTATAATAGCATGAAAGCAAACATGTTTGGGCAGCAAAACATACATATCATTACCACGTCAGCCAAATGCTTCATTTAATACAAACAGAAAAATATCACACAAGTAGATATGTGGGAAACAATATGACAAGTCAAAGCGGAGCAGTGCATTCAACCCCAGGGTCTGTGCTATCACAAAAGCATAATTCGGCACCACCACAGGGCAGGTATCAGCTAAGTGTAATCCCAGTTTAATGTCATAGTTATTCTATTTTACTGTTTACATGTTTGATTATAGTACTGAATAGAGGACACTCTTGCTTACAATACCTTGTAAATCCCAGAGGAAAGACAGCCATTAGACACAGGCACCAATAAATCTGTCACTTTGTAATCAATCAAGCCGTATTTCCAAATAAACTCCTTACAAATGCAAATAAAGTGTAACCACCCACATTCGTCTACAAGATTGTGAATACAAAGCCTGGGCAGAGGGTTACATGATTTTAACTTAGTAAGGAAAGTAACTTTAACTTAGCAAACAGATTTACTAAAAAATAAGACTGTCTGTTTTACTCAGCTGTAGGATTATCACTGTGACTTTCTGCCTGTTTCAGCCCAGTGACCCCACTGTGAAGGAATTCAGCAGAGAAGCTATCAAACAAAGTTCCCTTACAGCCATTTAGATAAAAATGTGTAAAAAGAGGGTTTAGGTGTCCTGTAAGACTGAAAAAAGCTGCCTGAGCTGTCTACACTGAGCATATCCACTGGTTGTGATTTCAGCTGGCATGAGAATGCTACAGTACATGTAGGAAAGGAACTCTCCCCCCCCCCAACCCCAGTGTACTGATTTCAGATAGTGGAAGGATTGTGGTTCAACTGCAAAGTTGTGCTTCGGAAGGAGTCTGAAGTGGCCTTTTTTCCCCAAGTGAAAGTAAGAGGTCTACAGGGCTCCACCCACTGCAGTTTTAAAATAAACCTCTTCAAAAAAATGGACTCTTGGGGGGGCATCCATTATATATACAATAATGGATGGGGAGGTGCTTATAACGAGAATGTTAGACACCCACAAGGTATGGGATGCCACATAAACCCCGAGAGAAAAGCTCAAGGGGTTTGTACAGGCATCCCACACAGAGAGGGTGTCTAACATTCGAGTTTCACACACCTCCCCAGCTTTTATTTTATATAATTGCTGGGGAATGCTCTTTCACCTCAGCAGTTATATAAAATCCAGTTAAGTTAACTTACTGCCGATTCCAGCTGGCGGCAAACATGGGTGTGCTGTGTACTGAACAGGACCGGAAGAATGCTTTTTGTGCATGCTCACACACGTTATAACCCATGGGTTATAACAGAAAATTGTAACCTCCTTCCCCTATGGCAAAAAGCCAGTTATTATTAGGTAATTAATGTTTTTAAGCATTGTTACACATATCGAGATAAAGTGAGTTGCTTAGAGATGGCGGGGCTCAGATAAGTCTGTGTACAGGGGTCATACTGTACTTATGTTGTAATAACTATACTTTCTGAAACACACACACACTGTGTCATTTAAGCATAACAGTTCAGAAGGGTAATGTCTTTTACCTGGCAAATCCAAATTGGAGAGGTGGTCATCAAAGGTGATCAGGAAGGATGTCTAATAAGGAATATAATACATTTAAGATAAAAAGGACAAAAGGAAGAGCCTTTGAACTGCATACAAGTAGTTAGATTAAAAAAAGCTCATATATATTACTTGCTGTATCTAATGAGTATGGTGGGCTCAGGTAGAGCTTTACATAATAATATGATAATTTAAAGAGATTTGCCAGGTTCTTGTAAAACACCTACAGCTGACATGAGCAGAGCTCTAATTTCCTAACATTCCTAAAGGTGCCTTGGTCTGTAAATTTGTAGATCCCCATTTGCACAGGCAAAAAGATTGCGCCAGGTGCAAATTAGTGTCTGGAGCAAACTATTGGTTTATTGGAACATGCCTGAAGCACAAAGCGTGTGCTAATGGCAAGTTCCAATATACCACCCCATCCAAGTCAGACACTATTCCGATTGCTCACGTAAACCACAAACCACTACTGGCCACAGGATGAATGTGGCCTGCAGCAAACTGTGGGGCTTGCAGGAAAAAATGGGCAGTTAGGGCACACAGGTGGTGATCGCTCCTGGGAAGCAATCTGCCATATTCATACATCCCTATGCAAATGACCCCGTAGCACTAGTAAGGCACTGTGGTGTAATTTGCATCCAACTAAGGCCTTATTAAAGGCCTGGAGCAAACATGGTTGGCACCCTACTCCCTTCAACTACCATCCTGGCTGCCAGTTTGGTGTCCCTGGCATCTAGTGATCCCCTCATCGATAGCCCACTGGATATATTGTTAATATCCCTAGAGTCTGATGACCCCTCCCCCAATTGCCTGCCTGGTATATAGTAAATATTTCACTTGGTGTCCAGTGGTTCCTCCACCCTACCCACTACCCCTGATCTCCCACCTGGTGAAATAGTAGTTACTTTTCTGCCTCTAGTGGTTCCCCTGATCGCCTGCCCAGTATGCCATAGTACTACCCCAGGTGTCTAGTGGTGACCTACTTCCAGTCATGCAGCAGAGGCCTCCTTCTCCCTATCCCACTCACACCAGTCCCTCCACATCCTCTCCTCTGCCTGCTCCACGTTGTCCCCCTACTTACCCAAGTTGGCATAGACACTCCCTCTACAAACATGAAATGGTGTCTGGCACAGCCCCTGTGCTCCCGACCTGGACAGAATGATGTCTAAGAATTAATCTTACATTCCATTGTCAACCCCTTAAGTTTTAGGCTATAGCTATTTTTTATGCACAAAATTTTCTTCAGTTTTACCCACTTTTGTGACTGCTAACAGTCACAAAAATGGGATTGACAATCACAAAAACAGGTGTTTGAGTCACAAAAACTGACTGTTTTGTGACTTGCAACAGACCTGTAGACTAATTTAATGATTTAAAAGTTGTTGGGTTTTTTTTGCAGAAAAGCAGTTGTAGAATCAACCCTACACCTTACTCTGATGACCACTCAACTTTCAGACTATAGCTCCAAGTAGAATTTGTGTTTCTGATACACAATATTTTTGCTTTTATCCACTTTCATGACCACTAAGAAAGATGAAAACATAAGTGTTACTTAACAAAAACAGATTTCTGCTGATGAAAATGAAAAATATCATTGTCTCAAAAATAAAAACAAGAAAAATTCATGCAAAAATTAACTCCATACATGTACAAAAAATGGCATTTTATTTTATTATTGTAAAAATGACAAGGTTCTCAGTAAAACCATGTATTAAAGAAACATCCTTGACCAAACTTTAACTAACCGTAACATTTCATGCATGAACTCACAGCGATTTTTGTGCTGTTGGTGAGCAACAGTCTTAAAGAGGTACTGTTTGCATTTTCATCTTCTAGAACTTTTGAACCATTGAGCCAGTCATTACCACATGAAGGTCTTACAGCACTTTGACTTGTGGGCAAGCCCAACACTGCCAACCATGGAGTGTCTTACTGTGCTTCGATAATAGGGAAAAGTGTGTTTTTCTTCAAATATTATAAATATGTTTATTTGTGTTGATATGGAAAGTAGTCCTTCTTCTGCTGTGTAGTTTCTTTGGGCAAGCAAGCGGATGACATGGCGGCAGCAAGCTGGCTGGTATCGCTTTCACACATGTGCACTCCCTCAGTGAGTCTCATCCATTTTCTCCCACTCATTTGCATTTGTACTCGCCCTTCCCCTCTTTTTCTTATTCATCCAGCTTATGTCCTTTTCTTCCCAGAACAAAGATTCTGCTTGGAGCACATGCCTTCATTAGGAAACAGGACATACTGGTACCAGACCATTTTTTATAGGGCAGTGTTGGTACATAAAGTCATTAGTTTAGAATGCCAACAGCTAATCAGGAAGCAGGATTAACCCAACACATTTTCCAAATATATATATATATATATATATATATATACACACAACAGTGGTTGGTATACACAGTGGCAAAACATAGAGGATAATGCCTAGGTTGTGGTTGTTAACCACACTGTAATCACCTCAAGCAGTTGCCAGGACAACCACATAAACCTTGAGAGCGCAGGTCGAGAGGTTTATAGTTGGCATGGCAACCGTGAGAGGTGATTATGCCCA
This sequence comes from Neoceratodus forsteri, assembly GCA_016271365.2. Classification (NCBI taxonomy): domain Eukaryota; kingdom Metazoa; phylum Chordata; order Ceratodontiformes; family Ceratodontidae; genus Neoceratodus; species Neoceratodus forsteri. The sequence goes on along the minus strand of CM028133.1, from coordinate 586,242,505 downwards.
CGGTTAAAAACCACAAGCTAGGCATTGTATTTTATAGTGTATGATAACAGTATAATTTGTTCTGAACTATAACAGCACCATGTTGCCACTAAGAGTAGCAAGTGACAGTTCCAAGTAAAAAAAAAATGCACTTACCAAGTAAGGGATGAAACAGGAATGCCCATTAGGACATTTATTAGCATTACACAAATAGCGATGGGTACACTGTAAAATACATTCACTAAAACTATTAAATTCCTTAACTTCTTCTCCATTCAGGAGTGATAAAATAGTTAAAATTTATAAAAACAAGTGTGGAATATCTAACTAACTGTTCAAAAAATCAGTCAGATAGGACTGCAGTTTTCTGACTGGACCGCTGTAGTTACGTTACTTCACACTTGTAACATGGCACTAAACATCATAGTGAAATGGAGACACTAGACTGGTTGAAAGGCATCAGCTGATGAAAAGCGAGCAGGTATTAATCCAGCAGTAGAGCCCGCTTGCTAGTGCACATAGCAGCAATAGAGTGCACTTGCAATTGTGAACGCGCAACATACAGAGAAAGATTGTATGTGTGCACGTTTGTTGCTGTAGCTGTGTTTCATTACCTGTAGATGGCGATGGTCCACCGGAACAATCCAGCAGAGTGGGCACACTTACAGACAGAACACAAGCTGTGTAAGTGCAGCAGGAATTGAAAATGTACTTATATACTGTAACGAGCAATATTTACATCGAAAGAGAAACACGCAGAAAAAGTTAAAAAAAAACCACTGTCTCTATATATGTGTTCATGTCACTCACTAGATATAAAAGTGTCCCACCATGCAGCGGTGTAATGCAGCATCAGGATAGAAGCTGGAGGCACAAATGGCAAAAGCTGTCAGTCAGAATGAGACAAGCTAAATGTGGGTGTGTGTTTCACAAAGAAATCTTCTTGTGCTCAGTTAATTTAGAAATTGCCATCACTATATAAATAGTATTATAGCGTTCAACAGGAACGTGTACATCTGTCCAGCATGGCACTCTCTACCAGCCAAGTACATGGAAGACAGTTTTGAACAATAATTATTCATCTGCAGAACTGTACTGTAGTAGAAGAGCAACACGTTTTGCATATTATCTGCCTTGCACTTGCCATGTTACAAGAGCATTAATCCCTCCAGAGTCGGGATCTACTAGCGGATTAACGCCCGTTGGTTGGTTGGAAGCACTCTGCCTGCAGCCTCGTGCACCACCACCCCCCACCCCCACCCCAAGCCGGGCATTAATCCACTAGTAGAGCCCTCCTCTGTCGGGGATTAATGCTTACTTGTACACAGCACAGCATCAGATCAGAAGGAGTGTGGGAGAGGTAGGAACATCCGAGGAGAGGGCACCATGTAGAAGATATTCAGGTAACCTGGAATGTGTACTTTTTTTAAACTTCTGTCAGGGACAGCTTTTTTTTTGCTAATAATATTTTTATTGAAGTAAAAACAGTAAATAGAGAATAAGAACATTTACTTTTTCACAACATTAATTAACACTTGGAAAAAAGCATACAGGGTTGAAACAAACATCTTAATCATATAGCATTGTAAAAACGTCAAAACGCCTTTAAAGAAAAAAAACAAGAGAGAAAACAAATAACTTTCTATTTGAAAACTGCTTAAGGTGAAAGATTTATATGGATGAGTGGGCTTCAAAGACACAAATATTCTTAAACAAAAGTTTTTATCATCTGAAGAGCTAAGTAAAATTACACAACTCACATTAGATATTGCAGAATACAACATGATTAAGGGTAATTTAAAACCACAGGTAAATGAAAATACACTTAACTTCACAGCAGTTATGAAACTAAAACCTACAATGTCTTCAATGTATACTTTCCTAAGTTCTGTGATTATGGATAGAGCAGAGGAATCAATAGCAAAGTGGTAACAAAATATTAGGACAGAATCTACTGTATCTCACTGGAACTGGAACACATTTTGGTGTTTCCCCTTTAAGACTTTCTCTTTAATGAATAACATAATAACTCAGTACAAATGTATACACAATTTATTCTACTCATCAACACAAATGCATAAAATGAAACTTATTGATAATGATGAGTGCCCTAAATGTGATACTCTAAATGCAACTGCATCACATATGTTTTGGGAACGTCCAAAAATAGCACAATTCTGGCAAGAAATAAAACAATTTTTATCAAACCAACCCCAACTGTCTGGGATAGCTGATCAGCATTCTTTTATAAGAATTACCACAGCTGGTGACATTCTTTCCTGTAATCCCATTGGAATGATATAGTCAAACTAGATTTACAGCATACTGATGTCGTAACAATGGGTTTATCAGGTTATAAATGTATTGCTTTCAGCCAGTAGTAGACAGTCTCCATACATTATAATCCTATTATCTGCACCTGCAGGAAGACATTTATTTTCATGTATATTTATAAAAATAAATGTTTATTTTCATATACTTATGTGAGGAGGAGGAGGAGGAGTAAGTTGCAAAAATGTGTATTTTTCAACAGGATTGAACTGTTAGTCCTGGAGGGCCCTGTTTACAAAGTTTTCATGCGTATGAATTTGTTACAGTGTTTCATATTACATATGACAATTCAATTAAACACATAACAGTTTATACATGTATACAACATATCACAACTTTAAATCCTAGTAAATGCAGGACATAAAATAATATTTAATTCAAAAACAAAAAACTTTAATAAACAAAAACAAGTAACCTGTAACTCAGCTCAAGGGGTTCTTACATTGCTTGTCTCCTAATCAGGATTTAGATGCAATTAGAGTTTTCAAATAATTTGTTATTGAAAACAATGTTAAAAGCTTCAAGTTTTCTAATTTTCCTGATCTCTAGTGAGGAGTGTTCCAAATTGCAGAGACGTAAGCTTGATACCATCTCCCCATACAAATTTGATGTTTTGGGAACAGTGAGCATCACTGCATGATGTTCTGCATGAGGAAGATCCGGTGTCCACCCAGCTCCTCTGAATACATCGGGACCAGGTCCCTCCACTCACTCAACATCTCCGCTCTCTAGAGTGATCTTTCTGCTGCAGAGCGGTCAGCCGTACCCTCTGTCATGAATATCGACATTGCCCTCTCCCTGTTTCATTCCAAATTTTCCTCTGTATGGGACAAGCACGCCCCACTCAGAAAATCCAGGGTTAAAAATCACCATCACCTCTAGATTACCCCTGAAATCATTTATCAGTGCAAGTCCTGTGACCTTGTCTGGGCATATTTCAAACTCTCTCATTCCTTTCCTGACTTCCTCTTATAGTGGACTATCAGGAACTCCTGTACTAAGGCTGTCTTGAGATGCAAAATTGCAATATTTCAAGGCCAGCCTTCTGAACAATCTTAATGGCCCCTCAAAATTCTGTAAGGTAATTAATTCCCTTTTTGACCCTCTCACACAGTCTGCCCCTTGGGTCCTTCTTGTAAATGGTTCACCAGTTCTTGCTTGATTGCTACTCATTTCAATGAGCTGTTTACCACCTGTGCTCTCCCTTCCACTTATCCATCAGATTCCCCTGCTCCTCCTCCCTTTCCCTCTCATCTCCCTTCCACTGGTTTTCTCTTTCCCCCTATTACTACCCTGAAATTTCTTACTGCCCTTTACTCCCATCAACCTGTGAAAATCCAGTCCTCATGGACTGGATCCTAAACTACTCCAGTCTGGACCTCCTATAGCATGTCCATTGACTCACCTACTCAACATGTCCTTCTCCATAAGTGCTTTTCCTCAGTCCTGGATGTTGGCTAAAGTTCTTTCACTCCATGAAGGGTGGGGGGGCAGTAGCACCCATGTAGATTGCTGATTATTGAGCGACTCAACAATAGCACTCTACAAGAGAGCGAGTGGTGCAGTACGTCGCTATTTCCTGTATAGCGAGTATAGGAAGGAGCTGTACTCACTATTGCAGGACATAGCATCCGTTGTGGTTGATTCCTGCTGAGCTGCTTGCATAGCATAGTGGTGTACACCACCACTTGCAATGCAAGCGGACCTGCGTTCAGGTCCAGCTATATGCAGAAGATCTTTTTTTTTTCCACAATCCAATAACTTGCCCCGTAGTCACCACCCCCCTCGGAGTTGATTATTTAAGTTGGGGGGGATACAATCCCTGCATAAAAAAATGATTTCTTTATGTTTTTAAGTATTGTAGTGACCATCACTATTTGCAACGGTCGGTACGTACAATATCCATCGCCCTTTTGACCATGGACTCAGGTTTGTTCGCTCTGTGTGATAGGCGGTCTTTCAGACTCGCCTTTATCACATAGACCTGGGGGGGGGCTTCCTCCCTGAGAAACGTGTGACCAGTCTCCCACCTCCCTTCCCTTGCTAAACTGCAAAAGAAGCTTATCTACTCTAGACTCTTTGATTTTTAATCCTCCACTGATTTCCTGTCCCCATTCAGGTCTGGTTTCCAGAAGCATCACTTCACAGTCTCCTCCCTGCTGTGTATAACTGATTCTGTCTTTTCAGGGATGGGTCAGGGGCACTTCACAGCTGCCATTTTCATTGATTTTGCAAAGGCCTTTGACTTGGTGTCCCACCCTCTCCTCCTGGGTAAGCTAAGTGCCACTGGCCTCTCATCTCCTGTGGTAGACAGGTTCCATTCTTACCTCTGTGGCAACCTGCAGACAGTACAGTTTGGTGGTGCCCCATCACCGCCACTTCCCATTCCATCTAGGGACTCACAGGGCTCCATTCTGGGACCCATCCTATTCTCCATCTTCCTTAATGACTTCCTCACATCTTGTGCCAACTTGCATATCCACATAGTCATTTACACCTCTGGTCTCTCCACTACACCCATGGAAAATCTGCTCCAACAAGATGTCCACAGTGTCCTGCATTGGTTTCAATCTAACCAACTCTGGGTCAACAGAAAAAAAACTGTCTACATCAACTTTGGCACCAGCCAAAAAATTGCCAGACTTCAACTCTGTCTGTCTTCTCCACCTTGGATAGTACCCCTATTAAAGTGGTTCATTTAGTCAGATACCTTGGTGTGTGGCTAGGCAGCAAACTTGACTTCTCTGCACACATTGATGCCATCCACGCCAAGCTCCACCCTAAACATGGAGTCTTATACCACAATAAAGACTGTCTTTCTCTGCAGGTACACTGTGAGCTTGTTATCTAAATGGTGGACGTGGTCTATGGTACTGCTTCCTTCACCTCCCTGGTCAGACTGGACACGTTCTGCAATTACTTCTATCATTGCTACCAACTCCCCCTCTTGCACCCCCTATTCCTCACTCTACTTACTTCTTATTCATTCTTCCTCTACCTTCATGTAGCCAGAACCACTTTGCCTCACTCATATCCCAAATACTGGTTTAGGTCCATTTCCTTTTACTTCTTCTCACTCCTCTCTTCCATTCCCTCTGCCCTTGCTCTCTCTGCTCCAGGAATCCTCACACTTTTTCCATTGCTCATCTCCGCTCCCTTATTGGGCAGTCAGCTTCTTTACTATCATCTTCCTTCACTCTGTAACTTATTCCCATCATCCCTCCATTTCACTACCTCCCCTGTTGCCCTCAGGTGCCAGCAGAAGTTCCTTCTGCCCCCAGCTCCTGTTTTCCTTTTGCTTGGCTGCCCCCCTTACATTTGCCTCCTACCCAGGTATAGGTGTGGCTGAATTGCGTGACTTTTCCTGCTTACTCTTACTGTACATACTCCTGTTTTAATCATGTTCTCTATTCCTCTTTACTGTAACTGTGAACTGTGTCAGTGCTATGTAATTGCATTTAATGGTGTGCTGTGTCTGTGCTACTGTATGTATTTGCCTCCCTGTTCCTTCCCTTCCCTCAGGTCGCACCTGTAAATGAATCTTGTCTCAGTGTTCCACTCCTGGTCACCAATTTCCAAATAAAAGAAATAAATGAGCACTCTGGCCCAGATATTCAGACTGCGCCAGGCTGTAGCGCAAGCCTAGGCGCAGCGCAACTTGGCTGCGCAGAGGTGTTGACAGAGTGATATTCAACAGAGCTGCACCATGGCACAGCAGCATTGAATATCACACCCGGGCCACCTGCAGTGCGCATGGTGCAGTGGTACTGCACCAGTGCAAGTGGCCAGAGTGGAGCAGGGGGATGCGCTAGCACAAGTTCCATTGCGCTAGGCGCAAAACTGCGATATTCAAAACTGCACAGGCAAATGGGAGCCCATTTGCATGTCGTATATCCCATGTGTGTGCAGGTGCGCTGATTCCTGGTGACTTGCGCCTGGCACCCTGCCAGGCAGTAGCCATCAGGGACTGACGCCCCCGGAACAGCACGGCAATGTGCCCCACTGCCCGATCGCAGGCAAATGTAGATTTAAATAAACATCCAATATCCCTGGTGGTCCAGTTGACCGCTTGCAGCCCGATCGTGGGCATATGTTAAAATGAAAATGTCCTATATCCCTGGTGGTCCAGTGGACTGCTCGCAGCCTGATCACGGGCTTCAGAATGAAACGACATTGTCCAATATCCCTGGTGGTCTAGCGGTACCCCCCTCCCCCCGCCCACTGGAGTCCACCGCCCCTTCCCTGGTCAGCGGTGGGTGGCAGCACCCGGCGCCCGCCGCATAGCCGACTGACACCATACGGTGAGGGCTGTACGCCTCGATTGGTCCTGGCGTGAGCCAATAGGCGTGAAGCCGTACTGTACTACACAGTCAGATATGTGAATGGATCCATTCGCATATCTGGAGTGTATAGTATGGCATGGGCTGCATGCCTATTGGCTCATGCTGTGGACCAATGGGCGTACAGCCCTACCTTCGATGTCAGGCAGCGGGGTGGCTGAGGCAGGTGGGGTAACAAACAATTTCATACTGAAGCCCCAGTTGGGCTGCGAGGTGGTCCACTGGACCACCAGGAAGTGGATGAATTTGTTTCATACTGAAGCCTGCAATTGGGCTGTGACGTCACTGGACCTGAGGATATGGACTGCTTTTATTTCAACAGGCATGCAGTCGGGCTGTGAAGGCGGTCCACTGGATCACCAGGGATATTGGATGTGTATTTACTTCTACAGATGCCCCAAATGGGCATGGGGGGCACCAGCATGAAGGTGCAGCCAGAGCTTGGATGGCCACACCTGTGGGTGGCCAACTGTTGTTCCTTTTTTTTTGGCTCACCTTTGTGCACGCAAGTAGGGGTTGCGCATGCATGGACTCAGCACATCCCTGGCTGAATATCGGGATGTGCAGAGCATGCATGGACACGCCCCCACATGCACCGCATACATTACTGATGCTCTCCGGCGCATCGAGATTTGTGCCAGGCTCAATCCCCATTTGAATATTGCGCCGTGGCACATCAGTGGGTTGCGCATGGTGCAACACTGTTGTGCCATGCGTAACCCTTCTGAATATCAGGGCCTCTGTGTTCAAGTTCCCTAAGATTGTGATTGTGTGTGAGAATCAAAGTCAAAAAACTGATGCCCCTTGGATCAATGCTTTAATCATTTTGAATGACTTTACTGCTCCCAATTTATTTCTTCTTATATTTAGTCTGGGCAGATTTGGTGGGACACGTGGTCCTTTTCTTCCAACAAATTCTGTGTTTCCATGTTTCTGCAAATCCTTTTTTTTAATTTTTTGCAGTTAGTATTTGTCATTCAAATTTTTTAAGAACCCACATGTTCCAGAAGCACAAGTGCTCGTAATACATATAAGTATCTAGGACAGTTACAACAGAACGGTTAGTTATGCTTTCTGAGTTACGCTGTTGAGGGTGTCCTGTTCCCAATAAAAAAGTATAGGAACTATTAAGTTAACTGTAACACAGGTACCAACTGCATCAGTGGAGCTAGGCATTGAACAAGAAAACTGCATAGTAGGTAAAATGATCCATCAGTCGATCTGGCCAAAGTAGGAAGTAAATTTGTAAATCAGGAAAGAGTTTTACCTGCCACTTACAAATCTGCGCTTGTCTGTGGCATGTAAACAATTACAAATAAGGCTGAACTAGAATAAGCAAATGAACTATTAGAATCATATAAACACCCTGCCTTTAGGCAGAACCAGGTGAATATAGTGGCACAATTACAGCGCTACAAAAACCACACAGTACAAAGCACGAAAACATTCAGAGCGACAGGGGTCTAGCAGCGTATGGAATTACTGCTACCCCTGTTGCAGTCTGCAAAGTAGAATAAGGGCTCAAGAAGGCTGTGCTGCTGTGCCTGGTTGAACAGCTCCTATGGTGGAGTGGTTAGGGCACCAGCACACGGCGCAGTTGGGAGACTTGGGACCATGGTTTAGTTCCTCTCCCCTTCTGCAACTTTTGCCAGCATGTTTTTTTTGTTAAATAAAACTTTCCCCCTCCAGAGTTTCTCCCCTATCCCTGAAGTTTGTTATGTTCTGGGGGGTGTGGGGGAGTGGGTGGCAAATCCCCCCAAAAAAAAAAAATGCAGACCGATTGTTTGCGTTGGGAATGGTGCACAGAACAGGTCAGTGTTTTACCCAACTCTGTTTTTGTGCTGCACTGTTTAGCTGTGGCATTTTCAGACATGCAGTTTTGGCTTGGCCTTTGGGTCCATCAAAGCTTTTTTTTGTCACTGTCTTGTTGTAAAGCTGAGATCTGAAAAAAAGGAAATATGAGCCCCATTCACCTCAGCTGTCATTGCTCATTTCACCGCTCTCAGAACTGAGTCTGTGTGTGCCAGGGAGCCCAACAGCAAAGTCTGAGACCCGACTCCATTCTCCTTTGAGGTGTGAGACAGTAAATCTGGTCCACAGTCAAGTTATTTGTGTCCATCACCAAAGCCTCATGGTGTCATGTTAAGATAGTATCAGCTGGGTGATCTGTCACTTCAAAGCCCTCTGGGAACCCATTGATATGAACGTTAGTTTCTCTTATGTAATTTTCTGCATGTCCAGCCTAAGCTTTATAAGATTATTTTCTGTAATAAGATCTACTATGGTCAGCAGCACCCTGTCAGCAGAGTTTGCTGCCTCCACAACCTCCACTCAGCTGGTCTTCACCTTCATCTACACAGCCTTCAGGCAAGTGGTGAATGCTTCAAATTTACCAGCCATCAACTCTAAGGAAGCATTCGTATGGCTCTTGATTGCATGGAGAGTTTGCAGCATTATCTCCGCTGTCCCTGAGGAGCTCAAATATGTGTCCATTTGGTCTTTCATTGCTCCCTGTTTGGGCTTGAAGAAATCTTACAGCCCACCAGCCACACCATGCAGTTTCTCCTTTGCAGCTCTGGGCTCAACTTTCTACTTGTAGAATGGATTCTAGACCTCAAAAGTTAGTCATAATGTCAAGGATCACTAGATTTTCAGATTCAGTTAGGTACAAAATGAATATATCAGCTTAAAACTGATTTATAAATGAAAATGCCTGCTCAGTGGGAGGAGCTTGAGAAAGTACAGTATGTCTTCATGCTTCTGCTGTCTTCGGGCCCCGTGCTCCCACCAACTTGTAAATGTATGCGTAAGATAAGAGTATAAGTAATAAATATCATATGTATTGCTGGGAGCACATATGGGTGGGAGCTTGGGGCCTGAAAGCTTCCACCATGCTGAAAAAAAGTAAAGTGTCAGTCATTAGAGTGGCATAATTCAATACCTGTTTACAAGTCAGACATGTAACCACTGAAAAGTACCTCCATGGCAGTAACGCTAGGCACCCTATAAATGTGAAGCCTGTACCACCATGCAAAAGACCACATGCAAAACATAAAGTGTGTCACACAATATGTCCACAGCAAATTCATTTTCCAACACCTAAACACATAGTTCACATGTACAGGACATCTCCTGAAGACTCTCCAAATTTCAATGTAAAAGACAAAACCATTTCCGAGACAAAACATGTGAAAGTTTGAGATTTTCATTTGTTGGAGTGGCAGAGTTCCGCACCTGTTAAGATTTTAGACACCTAATGACTGGAAAGTACATCCATGGCAGTAAGGCTAGCTACCCTACAAATTTCAAGCCACTACCATAATGGAAAATGCTGTTTGTAAAATGTAAACTGCACCATGCAATATCACCGCATAATATGTATTGTCTAACACATAAACACATAATTCCCTTGTACAGGACATCCCGTGAACACTCTCCAAATTTCAAGTAAAAAGACAAAACCGTTTCCGAGATATTTAATGTTAAAGATTGTTAAAATTGGCCTATCTGTTGCATTAAAATCTGTCCATCTTGTCCCTCCCTCGCAATCAAAGATCACGATCAAAGAATCTCGCGATCAAAGAATTTCCAGGCTCATGATCAAAGAATAAAAAAATGGTGAAATTCAAATTTTACACATAAATACATGAAACCACCAGCATGGTTCGGTAAAATGAAGCCCCCTGAGCAAAACCCATCCTAGTTTGTGTTTCTAGGTCACTCCTGGGCTGAGCAATTTAATTTGTTCATCTGGCCATCTGGTCGTCACCTCGCGATCAAAGATCGTGGTTAAAGAATCTCTCAATCAAAGAATTTGCAGGCTCGCGATCAAAGAATTTGTAGGCTCATGATCAAAGAATAAAAAATGGTGAAATTCAAATTTTAGACATAATTACATGAAACCACCGGCATGGTTTGATAAAATGAAGCCCCCTGAGCAAAACCCACCCTCATGTGTATTAATAACCCACCCCTGAGCTGAGAAATTTGATTTTTTTCAACTGGCCATCTTGTCCCTCCCTCATGATGAAAGATCGTGGTCAAAGAATCTTGCGATCAAAGAATTTGCAGGCTCGCGATCAAAGATCGTTAGCGAGCCACGATCAAAGAATAAAAATTAGTAAAACTCTATTTTTTCACTATTTCAATGCAAACCATGTCCATGACTCGATAGAGCGAAGCCCCCTTAGTAAAACCCATCCAAGTTTTACTTCAGGAGTGACCCCTGAGCCGAGAAAAATGAAAAGCAGCATGTTCCTTGACCCAGGCTCTTACAGATGAGCCAAGTTGCAGAGCAGCACGGCACACAACAGCTGCGCACCACCATGGACAAAATCCGAAAAACTGCCCACATAACTGGCAAAAAGTGCATTTTTCAGCATTTTGGTTCACAAAAAACGTAAGTCTGACCGAAACGAAATTTAGCAAATCAAGAGATCTACCATGCCCCACCTTGCATACAAAATTTCATGCAAATCCATTGAACTTGTCCAAAGTTATTAACGTGCAAAATTTCGAGTTTAACATAGAAGTGCCTTCATAACTCTAAATATAGGTCTTGTGACCGCACCCTATAATATATATATATATATATATATATATATATATATATTCTATGCAAAAACTTCGTTAATGCATCGTTTAGGGTTAAAATACAAGGTCAGGAAATGAGACCTTTGAGTTGCTCCCTCCCTGTGTACCCCCATCCTTCCGAGATTGACAGGCGATGGGGTGTGTCATTGGGGTTGAAAGGGCCTAAATGTCACCCCCAGTCCATGTGTAATCATATTCACAAGCCACAGTAAAGAAGAATGGGGTGACATTTACGCCTCACAACCCCAGTGACACACCCTGTCATCTGTCAATCTCGGGAGGATGGGGGGGCACACAGTGTGTGCAACCCTAAAGGTCTCATTTCTGGACTTTTTGTGTTTTAGCCCTAAATGATGCATTAACAACATTTTTTGCATAGATTGTCCTTACATTTTGAGAAAGAACAGAAAAGTAGAAAGTCACACAAGTTGCAAATGGTCCCACACTCCCACCACCTTGAAACAAAACGAAGTTTCGTTCATCAGAGTGGCATAATTCCACACCTGTTTACATGCCAGACACCTAACCACTGAAAATTACCTCCAATGGCAGTAAGGCTAGCTACCCTGGAAATGTGAAGCCACTACCACAATGCAAAACACAATATGCAAAACGTAAAGTGTGTCACACAATATCTCTGCAGAAAATTAATTTTCCAACACCTAAATACCATAATTCACATGTACAGAACATCCCCTCAACGCCCTTCAAATTTCAATTTAAAAGACCAAACCGTGTCCGAGATATAACATTTTAAATTTTGTGATTTTAATTTGTCAGAGTGGCAGAATTCCACACCTGTTTACATTTTACACACCTAATGACTGAAAAGTATGACCATGGCAGTAAGGCTAGCTACCCTATAAATTTCAAGACACTACCACAATGCAAAATGCTGTCTGCAAAACGTAAATCGCGCCACACAATATCTCTGCAACAAATGTATTTTCCGACACCTAAACACCATAATTCACATCTACAGGACATCCCATCAACACCCTCCAAATTTCAAGTTAAAACACCAAACTGTTTCCGAGAAATTTCATTTTAAAAGTTGTTAAAATTGGGCTATCTGGTCCCTCCAACTCTGGCCATCTAGTCCCTCCCTCATGGACAAGGATCTCGATCAAAGAATCTCGCGATCAAAGAATTTGCAGGCTCGTAATCAAAGAATTTGTAGGCTTGTGATCAAAGAATAAAAAATTTTAAAACTCAATTTTTACACATAAATACATGAAACCACAGCCATGACTCGATAGAACGAAGCACCCTGAGCAAAACCCATCCTAGTTTGTCTTTATAAGTCATTCCTGGGCTGAGAAATTAGATTTTTTAATCAAGTCGCACCCTTGTAATCACAGATCGTGGTCAAAGAATCTCGTGATCAAAGAATTTGCAGGCTCGTGATCAAAGATCGTTAGCGAGCCGCGATCAAAGGATGAAAAACTTGAAAACTCTGTTTTTTGACATTTTTACAAGAAACCACAGGCATGGCTCGATAGAGGGAAGACCCATGAGCAAAACCCAATGTAGTTTTACTTCAGAAGTGACCCCTGTGCCGAGATATTTGTTTTTTTCCAACTGCAAAATCAAAACAAGATAGTGGCCATCGCAATCAGAGAATTCCTCACAATCAAAGATTCTTTGATCGCGAGCCTGAAAATTCTTTGATCATGAGGAGGGACCAGATGGCCACAATCCCATTCGTCTTTCACAAAATAACCATATAAATTTTCCAATTGACTTATAATGGGAACTTAAAACTTTAATAACTTTTGAATGGGTTAGTGTTTTTTTCACCAAACAAAACACGGCATGTTCCTTGACTCAAGCTCTTTCAACGCCAAGTTGCAGAGTGGCACATCACACAATGGCTGTGCAACGCCATGGACAAAATTCGAAAAACTGCCCACATAACTGGCAAAAAATGCATTTTTCAGCGTTTTGCTGAGCAAAAACCATAAGTCCAACCAAAATGAAACATGGCAGCTCAATAGATCTTCCATGCCCCACTGCGCATACAAAATTTCTTGCAAATCCATTGAATGGGTCCGAAGTTATTAACGCGCAGCGTTTCCAGTTTAACATGGAAGTGACTTCATAACCCTAAATATAGGGATGTGACCGCGCTCTAAAAAAAAAAATATATATATATAAGCTTTGAATGAGCTTGGTACATCTAGCAGACTAAGTTTGATTCCCACAACTTCCACTTGCATACTATATGACTCTGTGTAAGTCACTTAACCGCCCCAGTGCTCTCGATTCACCCCTAAAAACAGGCCTTGTTTCTAGTGGACCTTACCTGGTTACCAAAGGAATAAAATATAACGTATGTATGTATATGCATAGATACATACAGATATTTTTATAACTTATGTTTACCCAAATTGTACCACATAAATGGGTTATTTTTGCTCTTGGCTGCACAAGTGAAAATACATTTTTTTTTTCACTTGGATACATCACAGCTCATTTATTTGGCACTTGGGTACATCATAGTGATTGACATTTAAAAGTAGCCAACCATCTGCTGATTTTTCTGATCTGTAGCGACCACTCACAGAGCAGATTTCAAAATGAAAAACCAAATAGCAGCGCTGAATTGTTTAATCGACTCTGTGTAATCTTACTTTATTTTCTGTACTAAGGTAAAAACAACCAATCGACTCCCAGTTCTTAAATTAAATGTTAGTTATTCTATGTACCTGTCTGTTTCACATGTTCTGATTTTTACAGACCTGCTGTAGATGTCTGTTCCATTTCTCCGATTCAGTGCCATTTGTATTTTTCCCACATCTAGTAAAAAACAAACAAAAACAAAACTCATTCATTTTTATCTATGCCAAACAAGCATTTAGATCCCTCATAGACTCAGTCTTGAACCACAGTACACTATTAATATTTCTCTACCTCACTAAAGCAAATAACAGCCTATTTTACTGGGCTTCCGTCATCCACTGTATCGCTTGAACACATACACTCCATAATCAGTGCTCCGCTGCAGCAAACCGCAGCCTCTTGTCCTTCCATCTGCCTCTATTGCTCTGCACTTGCAATCAGCAGTAATGGTGGAAGACAGTTACTACTTTGTAACAAATAGATTAAAAAGAAATCCCATTGATTCAAAGCATTAATAACTGCCTGCACTGCTACATAGTACAAGAAGTTACAAACCAGCGGGGGTTGAACATCTGCTGTCCTGCTCTCTCTATTTCACTCTCACAAATCTCTTTTTGCTCTTTGACTACAAGCTCCAAATTCTGCCAAAAACAAAAACCAAAAAGATCTAAAAAAGAAAATACTTGTGATAACGCAGCAGGAAAATAGCCACAAACCCGTACAAAAGAGCTAGGGAGGCAGGCTTACATAAACAAAACATAGCACTATAGGTCAAACAATAAAAAATTCACAGACATTTACCATGTACATTTATGTCAGATTTTCTGGCTACACGAGTTGTTTAAATTGGAACAGACAGCATCTTTATACCCAATGCCCAGGTGGAAGTGAAATATCACAGTTTCAGTCATTGATATCTTGCAAGACACTGCAGGAGCCAATGTAATCCAATGGTAATAACTCCACTTTGTCACTCAGGAAAATGTAGTATCCAGTTGTAGAGTGCTGTAGTTGCAACCACTTACATGTCTAGGTGTTTCCTAAAATAGCTGTGATTTCTGTAGAGAAATTTCCTGCCTACCTGAAGTACCACTATAGGAGCACCAGAGATATTTCTTTAGAAATATTTTGAAATATCTGGAACTATCCAGGCAACTTGATGGTTACAACTATACATACTGTATATTAAAAAATAAGCATGATCAGTGCATCTGATTGGGGTTGGATTAAACTGGCTGAACCCCTGGCAAGGCAATTCAGTAGTTTCCTATAGACAGGGATGGTTTCAAAAGATTGGAGGGTAGCTGACATAGTCCTGCTCCACATGGAAGGAGGCAAAGAGCAACCAGGAAACTACAGCACATTACTCTTACCTCAGTAGTAGGTAAACTAATGGAGACACTAATGAAAAAGGACCAAGGGGACTATCTGGAGAAATGGGTTCATGGCAGGGAGGTCTTGGTGGACCAGTCTGATAGTATTTTTGACTGGTAAACTGGGCAGTGGACAAGAGGCAAACTCTGGATTTGCTCTACTCCGACTTCAGCTAGGTATTTGACTCTGTGCCACACAGAAAGATGCTGAAAAAGTTATAGGATCTGAGAACAGTTTAGGATCTAGTTAGATGGGTAGCAAGCTGGCTGCGGAGGGACAGCAGAGGTGGTGGTAAACGGGGTCAAGTCTAGGGAGAGGAGGAGATCCTAACTGGGGTGCCACAGGGTTCAGTCCTGTGGCTGGTCCTTTTCAATACATACATCAGTGATGTAAGAGAAGGAATACAAGCCAAGATGTGTCTCTTTGAAGAAGACGCTGAGCTCTAAGGCAGGGTAGACAGTGAGGAAGGAACTGGGGAGCTGCAGAAAACCTGCAAATATTAAAGAGGTGGTCCAAAGTTCTGCAGTTGAAATTTCTTTGCCAGAAAGTGTAGGGTGATGCACATTGGGAACAAGAACCCCAAGAAGTAATATGTGATGGGAAGGTTTAAGATGAGACACTACCACTGAAGAAGGGCACCTGGGATTCATCGTGACTCTTTAAAACAATCTAGCCAATGCCCATGTTGAAGGGATGTATCGGGAGGGGGGTTGACAGCAGGGTGTGATACTGCCTTTCTATAGATTACTTGTGAGGACAGTTCTGCAATACTGTGCCCAGTCCTGGATCCCCAACCTACGAAAACAGAAAGACAGGCTAGAGAAGGTACAGTGTATGGTAACCAAAATTATTTGGAGTCAGCAGGGAAGAAGGTCCTTGCAGGATCGGCTTAAAGACCTGAACATGTACTTGCTGAAGACCAGATGGGAGATATGATCAAGACACAAGTTCCTGAAAGGAATGAGCAAGGTAGATTGTGGGAAAATATTCTGCAGGACTGGTGAATAAAGAACATGGGGATGTGAGTGGAAGGTAGCAGGGGGAGGTTCAGGCAGGATGTGAAAACGTTTTATTTTACAAAGAGAGCGGGTAAGACGTCGAACAGTCTAAAGGGAAAGGGAAAAAGGAAATTGTTTAACCAGGAAAGGCACACTAAGCCAAAGTTTGTTTCCAGATGTGACATGGGAGCACAAGAAAGTGGGGACTGATGGGATTCAAACCCAGATCTCCAGGTTTGCAGCTCAGTGCCTTTAACCACTATGCTTTGCTGCCTCCTCTACAAGCAGAGGTGGTGAGCATAAGAACCATTAATGGTTTCAAACACAGCTGGGATTGAGTAAAAATGCTTAAATATTACACAGGGGGAGAGCAGTATATGACAGCGGGCAAGGGGAGAGCAATAACCCCGACTACACTTTAGACTCTGAGGGAGGATGGGGTAAAACAGGGCAGACTGGCTGGACCAATGGTCTTTTCTTGCCAACATTTTCTATTTCTATGACATTTTTTGTGGATCCGGTATCTTTGTTTTAACTACTGAGATGACATTCTTGACCATTTATGTGAGTGATTATAGATAGGGCTTTAGAACTGTGCTTGTCCAATTTGAGCTTCACTGTAAGATAATAGTCCTAAAGCTGTGTATTTGGAAGCAGCTAAGTACTATGGTAATAAATCTGGAAAGTAATTACTGAATGGTGAGTATTGCAAGGTGAGTTAACTTGTCAGATGTTTAGTATTGTTTTTTGACTAGGTGGTGGACATTTACTACTAGACATTAACCTTTACTATTTGAAATTAAATGCCAAGTTGTTTTTCATTTTTCTAGCGTATGAATTTTCTGTGGCTCCTCTTCTACAAGAATTATTATGGCAATGCAAAATAATATGTGGTTTCATCCAAGATAAATGTATGTGCTATTGTAGTTTTTAATCTTCTTTTGTTTTTTTAAGCTTTCAGTTGGTTTTATCGTTATGAAGGCAAATTTCCTACCATTAGAAAGGTACAGTTGTGTCGGTATAAGGAATGGCCTGCTTTTTTTGTGTGGTTTTGGTTTGAGATCTGCATTAAGCAACAGTTTAATTCCAAATGTTAGGGTTTGCTATTTTTTTGTTTGTTTTTTTAGTGCATGCATCACAATAATCACAGTATTGACAGGAAAATATTTAGAGCAGCAGTATTTATTTGGCAAAATAAATCTCCCATTTTTTGTAATAATATATGTCTTGCATAAACATCAACATACATTTTTATTGAATTACAATGCTGAACTAATGTATTGGCCCCATACTGAAAAGGTAAGTGCTGCACTATCCAGGAACAGGGCAGTTGAACGGTATGAGGAGCCATATTCAGAGGCTTCCAGTGTGCAACACTACCCCCTGGTGGAGACACACAGAATATACAGCTGCTCCCTGCCCCCCCCCCACCGCATACAGAGAGCAGCAGTATGTTCTGAGGTATTGAAAGCACTAAACTGTCTCCAATGCTGCATTGTTTAACACTTTAATACCCTACACTTACCTCTGCATTCACTGGTGTGGAACACACCCTCAGCCAAGTGCTGTCGGTCCCTAACAGTGTACTTGTCTACACCCCAGTTGCCATATGTATGCCTGCTAATAATTCATGGTGTCTTCTGGCCCCCTACTCTGTGATCGCCATTCATGTGTCTGAGAAAAAAGTTGTGATCAGCTCCCTGATGAGTAGTGGTCCTCCCAGCCCCTGATTGCTGTACATGTGCCTGAGTATAAATGATGAACTCCCTCGTGTCTAGTGTTTCCCCCCAACCCCCATCACTGTACCTGTTCCTGAGAATAAAGTTATGATCAGCATCGTGTGATGAGTGTGCACCTACTGTAGATGCTCCCTATCACTCAGATTGTGGCTCACCAAGGAGGCGAGTGGAGGGGCTGTGCCAGTCACCATTGCAGGGAAGGGGACAGTGCCTGTTTGTGTAAGCGGAGGGCCAGATGGGGTGGAGAGACCTGAGTAGGCCGGACTCGGATCAGCTAAGCGATGGAGGAGTCTCACTAGATGGCAGGGATATGTTAAATGCATTATTTGGGGACAGCTTTGCAGTATTCAGGTGGTGGAGGGCTCACTAGATGCCAGAGGTGTATTGAATGCATTATTTGGAGCCAAATGAATGGTGGCTGGAGGGTGGGGGCCCACTAAATACCAGGAATAGTTTGAATGCATCATTTGGAGCCAGATGTATTGTGATCAAGGAGTAGGGGCCGACTAGACACCCGGGAGTTGATTATAAGTTTATTTTCTAGGGACGTGGATATGTTGTTAATCCACACTTTTTGGCATGTCCCTTTCCCCTTTAAGGATCGCCGGAAGTTCTTCAGGCTGGCTCCTCCCACCCACCCAGGTGGGGCAGCCCTCAGCTCCGCCCCATGATACCAGATCTTCCTTTCCGCTAGAAGATCCAGGTTGCCTCCTCTTTGCTCTCGCCTTTTGTAGGCCCTGGCTTCAAAACCTTCGGTTATTCCGAAACTTTGACCCGTTCAAATTAGCGACAGTGATTCTCATCGTTCCATCATGGAAGATACATTTTCCCCTGGAATTTGCCGGTGCCCGTACAGCCAAAAAATGTCACACACTGATCTTCATATCGCATGCGTTTATTGTCTGGGTGTTGGCCATGACGCCACGACTTCTGAGATGTGTCTCGCTTTTCACCCGAACGTCCTCAACGATCGTCTCGCATGCCTCAAATTGGGCAGGCCCTAAAAACAGAATCCTCCGGTGAAATCTAAAGAGGCCCGGTGGGTGGTCTCCGCAGCTGTGGGATCCGCTGAACAGCTGGAGCAAATGCAGGCCTTCAAAGAAGAAGCGGTGCGGTCTGCAGAGTCTTCCTGTCAGTCGTTTTTCATTCCTCTGAACTTGGGGTCTACCTTTTCGTTCTCCTTCCGAGATCTGTACCACTTTCTCTCCCCACTAAGGATGAGGGACCTGTGGGCTCTCACTCCTCTTGGTCCCATAAGAGGGATAAGGATCTGAATTAGTCTTTATCTCGGTGAAGACGCTCTTGGGATCTTGAGCGATCTCAGTCCCAGGAGCCAGTAGTATCGACTTCGGTCAAAATTGCCTCCTCGGCCGCTGGCTTTTCGGTCTTGCCGTCTGGCCAGTTGACTGAGATCTTGATCGACAAGGCTGAGATTGTTCTCGATCCCATCGATCCATTGTCACCTGTTCAGGTCGACAACTCTTTCAATAGGACCCTGATCCTATCTTTTCCCAACAAGGAGACCCAGCCAGCTGGGGATCCTGTTGAGGAACCAGTCCCTGATCCCGGGAAGTCAGCAGTCCCACTGGTGTCTCCCGAGCAACCGGCTTGGCCAGTCCGATCCAGGTCAAGATCTTGGACCCTCTCAACCGAGAGGCCGAGGAAGGCGCACAAGCGCTCCAAAAAGAGGCGACGCCATCGGTCATCCTCGTCCTCCTTTGATGAGGAGAGGCTTCGGCGGAAGCTCTGCCGATGCTACGAGAATCTGATGTGGCTGCAGCTGATCCTGTCTGGGCAGAAGCCGTCCACAGTCTCTACTATGGCCATTACTTGGCTTTCGCCTCCTAGGCCGAAGCCGACTCCTTTGGAACTGGAGAAATCGGTTCCTCTGCCTGCGGAGCCGGCTGAACCCGCTTCAATTTGGCCGATATCGGTCTCTCCACTGATTGTGGTGGAGCCGCCACCTAAACAGCCTTTGGGAGGGGCTCCTATGAAGGAAGCTCGATCAACCCCGGATCTTCCTCACAGGATCTCAGTCACCCTCATGCCTGATCACCCTAGGCACATTGAGGGTGACCTTGGCAGCCAACTGTTATATCCGGACACCTCAGATTCAGATGACACCGACCTTCACTCTCACCCGTGGGATGACGAGTCAGCTGGTGACCTGTTGACGGAGGAAGGCCCTTCGTTCTTTCAGGGGATTCTCTGCCTTATCTCTGAATCCACGGGGTGCCACTGGAACTAATCCAGAAATGAGTGGAGTACCCTCTCACTGACATTCTCAAGAGAGGGAATACCCCAATGTAAGCCTTTCCTGTGGCCGAAGCCATTGTTGGCCCGGCCTTGGAGGTTTGGCAGCATCCTGCCTCCTGGCCCAATGCCATCTGCCCAGATGGCCCGCAAGTATGCGGCACCCATGGGGTCCCTCTCGGGGTTCACAGAACATCCCTCGGCTGAGAGCCTTGTGACCACCTGTGTTCAGATGTACAGGTAGTTCTGCTGACACTGATAGACTCCCTGACAAGCAGTCTAAGAAACTGGACCACTCTGCCAGGAAGGTCTATGCGGCCTCCTCTTTAGGCCTCCATCAGGCAAGCTTGGCCATCACCATGGCGCACTTCTCCCATGCTCTTCTAGGGTCCTTGGACAAAGTTCTCCCACATCTCACTGTCGACCTTCAGAGTATGGCCATGCAGCAGTTTCAGACAGCTCTGGACATTGGGGACTTATGCGCTGTTCGGTGGCAGCCACAGTTGCCTCATGCTGCAGGGCTTGGCTGAGACTTTCCACCTTCACAGCGGATACCCAGCACAAACTTGCTGATGTTCCTTTCCTGGGCACTGATCTCTTCGGTCCAGGTGTGGATGGTCACCTTCAGCGACTCGAACAGTCCATTGCCACCTTGGACTTGGGCTACTTCTGCTCAAAGTAATTCTGACCCTAAGAAGCAGCAGCAGAAGAAGAAGAAGCCCTTTCGGTACTCTGCTGCTGTGGCCCAGCAGTCCTCCTTTCAGGGAGGACAGCATCAGCAGGCACAGGTGTGGTGCCCCGGCCCAAGCCTGGACCACCCCAGGCCTGCAGAGGAGGTCGGAGTTCAGGCCCTGGACCCTCTTTCTCCAAGCCAGCCCAGTGATGGGATAGGGGTGGCCACCCCTATTCCCATCATACCAGCTCTGGGTCCTCCTGTGGGGAGTTGGCTCTGCGCCATTTCCTTCCCACCTGGTCTGCTGTTACCACAGACAGGTGGGTCTTAGAAGTGGTCAGCCAGGGTCTGCCCCTAGAATTCGAGCAGTACCATCCAGCCGAGCCTGTGCCCCATGGGAGGAGAGAGTATCAGGCAACACTCAGTCGGCTTTGAGAGATGACATAGCCCAGCTCCTCCTCAAGGAGGCAGTGGTCCAATTGGCAGATCCTCCAGTCAACCCAGAGTTAGTTTCCAGGTACTTCCTGTTCCTGAAGTGGATGGGGGGCGGATGCCCCAATTTACATCTGCACTACCTGAATCAGTATCTCAGGCTACGCACCTTTTGGATAGTAACTGTGTCCCAGATCATACCATCCCTGGAGCAAAACATGTGATTCTGCTCACTGTATCTTCAGGACACATTCTTTCATGTCCCAATCCGTCCGTCTCACCAGCGGTTCTTCCACTTCAGTGCAGAGGGAACCCTTTACGAGTTCTGAGCCATGCTATTCAGCCAATCATCGACCCCATGAGTCTTCACCAAATGCATTGCAGTGGTGGCAGCCCACCTCAGGTGTCGAGTGGTCAGAGAATACCCTTACCTCGAGTATTGGCTCTTAGCAAGTTCCACCCAGCAAGAGGTCCAAACCTGCTCTCAACTTGGCCTCCTGATCAACGATACCAAGTTGGAGCTCATGCCTTCTCAGGTGATGTCCTTCGTCAGGGCAGAGCTCGACTCTCGCTGAGACAGACCTCGGCTCCCGGTGGACAGGGTGGAGGTTCTCACCTCCTTTGCAGTCATTTCTGGTTGGGCAATTGTGCCCTGCCTGGGACTTTCTGCACATTTTGGGTTACATGGCGATCTGCACCACTGTGGTCCGTTGGGCCAGGTGGCATATGCACCCCCTTCAGTGGGAGATGACCGCCCAGTGGACTCAGCGCCTGGGTCATTTTGACCAGCTGATCACTGTGACCCAGAAACATAGAAACATAGAATTTGATGGCAGATAAGGACTGCCTGGCCCACCTAGTTTGCCCATTTCCCTACGTAACGGATAAGCTGCAGATCCTAGTTAACCAACAGCCTACTTCCTCCTACCCCCAACTAGAATTGCCTTATGTCTGTTCCATGCATTCTTGAATTCCCCCACTGTTTTTGACTCTACAACCTCCTCAGGAAGGCTGTTCCATGCATCTAAATCCCTCTCCATGAAGAAATACTTCATCACATTACCTCTGAGCCATCCCCCCATCTTCAAATTGTGTCCCCTTGTTCTTGCACATCTCTTTTTCTGAAAGATGCTACTCTCTTGGACTTTGTTGATTACCTTGAGGTACTTGAAAGTTTCTCTCATGTCCCCCCTCTCTCTAATTTCCTCGAGACTGTGCATATTAAGCTCCTTTAGTCTTTCTTCATATGTCTTCTGGTACAGATCCTGCACCATTCTGGTTGCCCTCCTCTGGACAGCCTCCACCCTGTCTATGTCTTTGTGGAGATGGGGGCTCCAGAACTGCACACAGTACTCCATGTTGTGATCTCACACATCTTATGTCTGTCCTAACCCTGGGATCCACTTCCAGACTGGCTAATTTGTTTATTAATCTTTTGTGCGGGACTGTGTCAAACGCCTTGCTAAAGTCTAGGTAGGTCATGTCCACAGCACTCCCTGGCCTACTACTTTGGTCACCCAGTTAAAGAAATCAATTAAATTCATCTGACATGACCTTCCTGCTGTGAATCCATGCTGCCTTGGATCCTGTGCCCCACAGAAGTTGTGGGACACTCCTCGACTGGTTGCAGGAAGGGATCCCGTTTGTCCGCCCCAAGCCGATGGTTGTCCTCATAACTGATGCCTCTCTCATGGGCTGGGGAGCCTACCTGGGGTACAACAGGGCCTATGGGTTCTGGCCCCCTCACCCCCATGGAGTCCCATTACCACATCAACCTGTTGGAGCTCAGAGCGGTCAGACTGGCACTGACAGCATTCACTCAGCAGCTTCGAGGTCAAGTGGTTCAAGTCCAGACGGACAATGCCACAACCATGTACTACCTCAACAAGCAGGGCGGCACACACTCCCAGCTTCTGTGCAGGTAAGCGCTCTGCATCTGGACACTTGTGAGCTGACTGGAGGCAGATCTCCTAGCCGTCCATGTGGCAGGAGCCTCAAATCAATTGGCGGATGCCCTCAGCAGCATAGGCGAGACATCCCATGAGTGATCTCTCCATCCAGAGGTAGCTCACAGCCTGTTCTCCCACTGGGGCAAACCGATGGTGGACCTCCAGGGAAAACGCAAGCTGAGGCTGTTTCATGCTCCCCCCCCCCAGCATGGATCACCGCAGGAGGATGGCTTCTTGAGGCTGTGGACCACAGGCCTCTTCTTCACCTTCCTTCCATTTCCCTTGATTCACAGGGTGCTTCTTAAGGTGAAGAGGGACAAGGTGCAGGTGATCCTGGTAGCCACAGACTGGCCACGCCAGTTCTGGTATCCAGATCTCCTCAGTCTCAGCAACAGGCTCCCGAATCACCTTCCAGCACGCCTGGACCTGATATCTGTCAGTCAGGGGAAGGTCCTCCAACTGGGCCTTCAGTCTCTGCACCTGACAGCCTGGTACCTGAGTGGCTAGAGTTCCAGGCTTTGAGTATCTCTGAGGATGTATTCACAGTAGTGGAAGCATCCAGGAAGGAGTTGGCCAGAAAGTGCTATGGCTTCAAATGGAAAAGATTTTCCATTTGGTGTCAAGGGAAGGGCCTGGACCCTCTTTCCTGTACTGTGGCTAGCTTTTAGACTACCTTTGGTCTCTGTCCAAAGGAGGTCTTCAGTCTTCAACCCTTAAGCTGCACCTGGCAGCCATCTCTGCTTACTGGGTACGGGCCGATCAGCAGATGGTGGCACAGGAGAAGGTGGTCTGGTGCTTTTTCAAAGGCCTCGATCACATATCCCCTCTGGTGCGTGAACCTCCACCTCCATGAGATTTACTGCTGGTCTTGGCAAAACTCATGGGCAAGCCTTTTGAACCAATGCACAAGTGTGAGATGTCACACTTGTCGTGGAAGATGGCCTTTCTGGTGACTATCACATATGCCAAAAGGACAGGGGAGCTCCAGGCGCTCTCGGTGGCCTCCCCTTATCTGGTTTTCCACAGGGACAAGGTTGTCCTGCCCCCTCCACCCGAAATTCCTCCCAAAGGTGGTGTCAGAGTTTCAGCTTAACCAGTCAGAGTTTCACCTTAACCAGGTGTTGACTCTGCCTGTGTTCTACCCGAACTTCACCTCAGATGCCAAGTACAGACTCCATACTCTGGACCTGAGACGAGCTGTCTCCTGTTATAAGGAGAGGATGGCAGAAATTCAGGGTGAGGTTCCCCAGCTGTTTGTCACCACACTGAAGGCGCTTCTGACAGACCTGCAGCAAAGCAGATGATCGCAGGATGAATTACATCTTGCATTGATCTCTGCTATAGGTTGGTGGGCGAGGAGCCTCCCACAGGGATAAGAGCTCATTCTACCTGCCATACCACTGCATCAGTGGCTGCTTCCAGGGACATCCCTATCCAGGAAATCTGTTGGGCTGCCACCTGGAAGACAGCAAACACCTTCATCCCCCATTACCACATTGACCTTGAGTCACACCGGGATGCTGGTTTTGGGGCCTCAGTTCTCCAGTCTCTGTTCCCAAAGTAGGGGGTGTGCACCTTGCCCTCCCTCCTCCCAGAGAACTGCTAGGCGTCTGCCAAGAAGTGTGGATAAACAACATATCCACATCCCTAGAAAAACAGGTTACTCACCTGTAACAGTAGTTCTATGAGTGGTATATGTTGTTCATTCACACGGACCCACCCTACCTCCCCGGCTGCGATGCACAAACCTGGCTTCCAGCGGGCTAAGATCTGGCATCATGGGGTGGAGCCGAGGGCTATACCACCCGGGTGGGAGGAACCAGCTTGAAGACCTTCCGGCAATCCTTCAAGGGGAAAGGGACATGTCAAGAAGTGTGGATAAACAATATATACCACTCCTAGAACTACTGTTACAGGTGCGTAACCTGTTTCTTTGGCCCATGTATGGTGATCAGGGATGGGGAGGGGGGGCTGGCATGGCTCTGCACAATGCCTCTGCTCAGTCATGTGTGGCAACATTTTGGGACTGCACTAATTAGACCATAATGGTATGCAGTTAGCCCCGTACAGCTTTGCATTCCCTGTGGGCTTATTAGCATGCTGGTGGCTGAACAGGGCTCACAGGAGCAATGGTGTAATACCATTAGGGATGCGCCATCTCCATTTGCTTCTGAGGGCCATATTCCTGTAATAGGCTGCGTGCATGCCACACGTAGACACTGTGCACCTCTAACAGCAATTCAGACTGTGATCAGAGTGCACTAACTGTCTAAATATGGCCCCCAGGCTGGCCATGCAATATCTCATGCATAGCGCTACTGAATGTGTGGTGCAAACAGCCAGCACTGAATATGGCGCCTATGCTGTATTGACATTTGCAGACGTTCATGCTCTTGTGCTGTGTCTATAATAAAAAACATAAATATCTTGGTGTGGTGCTGTGCTGTTTTCTCTCAGAATCATGCTATCACCTTCCAAATATGCATAATATGATTCTAGTTTGCATAATCAAAAAGTAACCTCAAGGGAAGAGATTTTTTCCTCCCTATTCTTTTCCCCCCCCACCGGTCAGTCCCTGTCTGCTGAGTGCCCTGATATCCATCAGGAGTTACCCACTAGTCATCTTCCCCAAGGGCTTACCAAACACCTCTGTGGTCTGGCTCCATTTCTGGCTGGCATGCCCAACTACTTGGGTGCAGGGCCTGTGGGTACTCAGTGCCATCTTGCTGCCAGCTTTTTCCTCTCTTTATTGACCCCTGGGAGGTGTGGTGTGCAGTGACAGCATGATGACGCACACCACATGCTCCTGTGCGATGTGCATCAACATCTGCCACACCCTTCCCCTGCATGTTGGCCCAGGCTGCCTTTCTCCATCTTCTGCTAGGGGCCAGGCAGGTGTTGGGCGCTACCCACCCTCCCCCAGTGGAAGAGAGCAGTTCCATGGATGCTTCATCCTCCTCCACCTGACCAGCCTTCTGAAGTTCCAAGTTGCTTCTGAACCCATGTCATTGGTGTCACAAGCAGTAGCGCTACTGTTGCGACAGCGGGCCGGCAAGGCAAGAGATGTTTTAAAAATTTTTAGGGGTGGCCATATTGACTGACTACAGTCATAAATTACAAAATTTAGTAATAAAAATATTTTAATAATATCTGATGGAACTAAATATGCACTTATTATAAATATAAGGATGCCAGGAATTCATTAATGCTGAAAAACTGTATTATGAAATTTTATGTCACTTAACTAATATTACTATTTTAAATTAGACCAAAATTGATCAATTTTACGTATAGAAATAAGAGTTGCTTGTGTGATCTATGTTGCCCACAGAATAACTTCGGTGTGGGCACTTCTGAACTCAGTATTGCATGGAGTGGATATTAAACAATATGGATTCAATGTTTGTGGAATAGCAATGGGGTATATAGTGCTTGTGTAACTTGTAGTACTTTTTGCGGCTTTGCTCTATTCCCCACACTTGAGTAGTAGTCATTTGTCAGGAATAGAAGTCCCATGAACAAGGGTGAGAAGAGCTCCAGAGAAGGAGGAGGAGGGGATAGTGGTGGACAAAAAACGCTCCCTAAGCAAGGGAGGTGCGTTAATGGAGAACTTAAGTAGAGGTTGTGGGAGGAGCCATTCCCCACACTGAACCTTGGACCAAGCACTCCCATTCAATGTTTGTGGAATAGCAATTGGGTACATGGACGGTGCTTGTGTAACTTGTAGTACTTTTTGTGGCATTACTCTATTCCCACCCTTGAGTAGTAAGTATGTAGATAGTAATTTATAGGGAATAGAAAGCCCCAAAAGATACCTTCTCCAACTCATGGGAGAGTATGACCCCTGGCACTCAGGAGAGAGAAACGCCCCAGATGGAGGAAACTGCTGAGGACCCATGGCCATAGGTCTGCCTGTCTTCTGGGCATAGTAAGAGGAGAAGGACCAGGTTCTAGTAACCATAAGGAACTTAGAGAAGGTGAGCTTCTTGGAGAGATGATAATCCATCCTTGATCCATGGCTGATGCAGATTGAATGACAATCCAGAGTTTGAAAAGTAGGTCTTTTCTGCAGGAGTGGTAGAATCCTAAGTGTGAAGCAGATCCAGTTGAAAAAGGGCGAGTGAAGTCCAGATTTCCGAAGTGATGAAGGATGCTCATCCATAGGGGATTGCATGGACGTAATGAGCAGAGAGGGCATGAATTGATTGATGAATTACTAAACAGTGGAGGGTGGACATGATAGGATATGAGAAGTCATGGGTGAATGATCGAGCTTGTGTAAGGTTTGACTTTCAAGGGAAGGTCTGAAGGCAAGGAATTCGGTAGTAAGTGAGGAGTCACTAAAAAAGCATCCATGAAGTGAAAATGAGTAGAAGAGAGTCTCTGAGTGCCTTGGAGATGATGGTCCATCCTCGATCCATGGGTGATGCAGAGTGACTGATGATCCTGAGGATAAAGAGTAGGTCTTTTCTGAAGGAGTGGTAGAATCCAAAACATGAGCTTCCAGGCTTGGTAAATGAGGAGAGAGAACAAGTCTTCAGTATCACTCTGCAGATGTAGGAGGATGGAGGCAGACAAGGTACGGAAGTCCATTCCAGATGGGAGTGGCAACTGGGCAATAGACAGAGGATACCAGAACCCAGTGGATCGAGAGATGGGCTACGACCCCCTGATGTCAATGAGATGATGTGCAATCAATGTCAACAGAAAGAGGCAAGGGTGGAAGGCAGGTAGAGTGCGATGGTTCCATTCCCAAAGGGAAGCAGCGGCCTGTATCAGGTAGAGGATGGAGAAAGTGGAAACAGTGATGCAACTCAGGCACTTGACCAGGTAAGTCAGTGTGATGAAACTTGAAGGAAAGGCTGTAGGCAAAGAAGGATGGAGCCTACGGGCTGGAGGAGGTCCAGATCCAGAAGTGTTGTGGCATGCGATAGTAGGTCGAGACTGGACACAGATGAAGCAGTGGAATGGAACTCAGGCAGCCATCTGTCATGGTTGAGGCAAGGTGATCCTGATTGGATGTGGCTAGGAGAGACAGGATGATGAGAGTACATAGTGGAAGAAGTTCCGTTCCCGAAGGGAAGCAGCAACCTGCATCAGGAATAGGATAGAGACTGCAGAAACAATTAAATATGGATTCAGGCTCCCAGCCTTGGAAGGTAATGGAATGGGACCATGAAACGAGGCTGCAGGCCAAGTAGGATGGAGAAGGTAAGTCGGGAAGAGTTAAGTTCCTGAATTGAAGCAGCATCCTGGTATCAGACTGAGAATTTGGAAGTTGAAGCAGTAGAATGTAGACTCGATCCCCTGTTGGGGATGGCTGAGGTGGGATGAAGGTGACGTGAGGCAGCCAGGCATAGGTAGAATGATGAGGGCACATGAGCTGAAGAAGTTCTGTTCCCGAAGGGAAGCAGTAACTGGTATGAGGTAGAGAAGGTATGGTACAACTCTGTAGATTGTAGACATGGCTCCCATCTCTGGCAGTCGGGGCGATCTA
This sequence comes from Neoceratodus forsteri, assembly GCA_016271365.2. Classification (NCBI taxonomy): domain Eukaryota; kingdom Metazoa; phylum Chordata; order Ceratodontiformes; family Ceratodontidae; genus Neoceratodus; species Neoceratodus forsteri. The sequence goes on along the minus strand of CM028133.1, from coordinate 586,213,725 downwards.
ACCTTCACTCAATGCTATCCAGCAGAGTTAGAGACAGAGAATGTCAGGTTGGGAAGTAGTAGGAGGTAGTGGTTGTAATGGAATCCCATCCCTGGTAGGCAGGGGAAGCCTACCTTCACTCAGCACCTCAGAAGGCATGAGTTAGATCTGGAGTCTGGAGTACTGCTAGTATGGGCTGGCAGGAAGTGCAAAATGTTGCTGGAAAGAGAGGAAATGTAGGAATGAAACAGAGATAGAATGATGAACCAGTATTCAACAGAGTGATAGGTATGAAGAATGGTAGGCATGGTATATGCAGAAACTGAACATGAAGTGTAGGGGGAAGGCCGTGGAGGATGATGATGGAGGAAGGGGAACTCGCAGAGCAAAAACATAATTCTAGGGACATGGATATGTTGTTCAATCCACACTTATTGGCAGGTTCCTTGCCGCTTTAAATCTTGCGGAAGGTCTTCTTGAAGCCAATCTCCAATGCCAACCGGGTGGTAAACTCGGTCTACCAATGACACTAGATTTTCCTTACCGCTGAAGCTCAGGTTCTCTCCTTAGCGCCTGCGTTGTAGACTGATCCCTAACTCTTCGGTTCGTCCGAAATTGGTTTTGAAGTTTTCTAAACTTTGGTCTTCATCTTCCCTCGTGGCTGCGATGGACAAATCTATTCCCGGCTTTCGGCGGTGCCCTTGCAGACAGAAAATGTCCAGGATGGATCCGCACTCCACGTGCGTCTACTTCCTAGGCCTAGATCACGACCCGCAGGCCTGCAAGTTGTGCTGCTTTTTCTCGGCCAACGTCCTGGATGATTGCACTGCCCGATTGAAGCTCAGGTGCCCCGAGAAGCGTTTCCCGCCTGTAAAATCAAAAGAGGCTCATTGGGCATTGTCCGTGGTGGCTGGCTTGGCTGAGCAGCTCGAGCAGATGATCGCCCTCGAGGAGGAGGTGGCCCAGGCCGCATCTTCCTCCTCCTCGGCCGCGGCATTTATCCCTCTCTCTCTGAGTTCCTCGTATATGGCTTCGTTCAAGGAGCTTTGTCAGTCCCTTTCCATGAAGGGAGAGGGGCCATTGGGACATTCTTCTCTGCCCAAGAAGGAGTCGAAGGGTAAGTCCCACCATTGGCGTTCGTGGGAGCGGGAGAGGTCTCCTTCCCCAGACAGCTGACCGTCGACTTTGGTCGAAGTTGTGGCTCAGGCTGCAGGCTTCACGGTGTCCCCGTCAGGCCAGCCTGCTGAGACTCCCGTCGACGCAGTCGAAATTGTTCTCAATCCGTTAGACAGGCTGTCGACTGGTGAAGCCGACAACCCACCTTCACCAGTTCCCCCGGTGGAGACCGAGGATCTGTCTGTGCCTTCGGGGCCGCAGTCCCCAGTTAAAGTGCCCGAGCCGAGGGAAGAGCGGGTGTCCCCCGCCCCTTTCCAGACCTGCCCTCGGTCCCCCCGAGAGTCTCGGTCTCGGACTTCATCTCGGTCAAGCCATTCCGCGACGATCATCGGCGGTCTCGGGTCTCGATATCGAGTAGCTGGCGACACTGCTCCTCCGGCCCCTCTTCCTCGGATGAGGGGAGGCTTCGGTGTAAATTACGGTGGCGCTACGAGGAGCTTATGTGGCAGCAGTTGCTGTTGTCCTGTTCTAAGCCAACTCCGGTCCAGACCCCGGCCATCAAGTGGCTGTCGCCCGAACGACCAAAGCAACCACTCGCCTCAGTCGAGTTGCCCATTCCAGGGCCGGTTGCTTGGTCAAAACCAGCTGCTCCACCGATTGTGGTGGAACCTCTGCCTCCACAACCGAAGTCTGGGGCACCGACCAAGGATTCTCGGTCGGGTCACAGCCTGCCCCACAGGTTGTCGGTCACCCTCACTCCTGACCGCTCCTAGGTAGAGGGGGGCTCAGGGCGAGGCAGCTCTTCACAGACTCTCCGGATCCGGCGGCGACGACTCCCTGTTCTCCAGGCAGGTCAACCTGGAGTCCTCCGGGGCCAGTCATTGGACGATAGCCCATCGTCCTTCTTGGGTCTGCTTCGACTCATCTCAGGAGTTCACCGGGATGCAGCTCGAGGCTCATGTCCAACGGGCCAAGTATCCCCTGATGGAGATATTCTGGACCGAGGGATTTCCACGGAGGCTTTTCCGTGGCTGAGGCCATTGTCGGCCCAGCCTTGGAGCTTTGGCAGCGGCCTGCTTCCTGTCCTGCGCCCTCGGCCAGGATGGCCAGGAAGAATGCGGTCCCTACCGGCTCTTTGCCCAGTTTCTCGGAGCACCGCTCTGCCGAGGGGTTTGTCACCGACAGCGTTTTCCGGTGTTCCGGTAACACTCGGGATGTGGATAAGCCCCCAACAAAGAGTCCAAAAAGCTGGACTTTGCCGGGCGCAAGGTGTATGCTGCATCCTCCCTCGGTCTCCGACAGGCCAGCTCGGCTGTGCTGATGGCACACTTCTCCCACGCCCTCTTGGGCTCCCTGGATGAGGTTGTCCCTCATCTCCCGACTGACCTGCAGACCACTGTCCGCCAGATGCGGGACCAGGGTAGGGCGGTGGCGAAGCAGCAGCTTCAGACTGCTCTGACATAGGTGATTCCTGTGCCAGGTCAGTAGCGGCCTGTGGCATGCATCACAGTGGCGTGGCTGAGGATATCCACCTTCATGGCAGATACCCAGCACAAGTTGGCAGACGTCCCCTTCTTGGGGACTGACCTCTTCGGCCCTGGAGTGGAGGGACACCTCCAGCGGATCGAAAAGTCCAATGCCACCCTGGACTCGGTCACCTCTGCCCAGAGGGACAAAGGCCGCCGTCAGCAACAGCAGAAGTCCTTTCGTCCTTCGGCCCATGCATCTCGACCGACCCAACAGCACCAGCAACAGGGCCAGCAGGCTCGCGCTTGGCATCCCAAACTCAAGCCGGCGGCTTCCTCCAACAGGAAGCAAGGAGGTAAAGGCCCAGGAGGTCCCTCGGCCAGTTCTTCCTCCAAGCCTGCCCAATGACAGGTTGAGGGGTGCCGCCCCCAGCCTCGTCGCTCCCCCCCTGGGTTCCCCCTGTGGGGGGCGGCTCTGACACTTCCTTTCCACCTGGTCTGCTATCACCATGGACCGCTGGGTGTTAGAGGTGGTAGGGAAAGGCCTGCCTCTGGAGTTCGAGCAGGCTCCACCCTTTCGAGCCGTCGCCTCTCGGGGGGCCACGGGGTCTGCAGCCTCGCTGTCGGCCCGCCGAGCTGATATTGCCCTGTTCCTTGAAAAAGAGGTGATCAGGAAGGTGGCAGATCCTCCTCCAGACCCGGGGTTTATGTCCAGGTATTTCCTGGTCCCAAACGACGGGACTGGAGCCCCATTCTCGACCTGCATGACCTGAACAGGTTCCCAAGGTCTCGGACCTTCAGGATGAATCACTCTGGCTCAGATAATCCCATCCTTGGAATGAGGCATGGGTTCTGTTCCTGGACCTCCAGGATGCGTTCTTTCACGTCAATCCGTCTGTCTCATCAGAGATTCCTCCCGCTTCAGAGCCGAGGATCCCTTTACGAGTTCGGGCCATGCCCTTGACCTCTCCCTAGCTCCCAGGGTCTTCACCAAATGCATGGCAGTGGTGACAGCATTCCTGTGGCACCGAAGGGTCTGGGTGTACCCCTACCTGGATGACTGGCTGATTGCAGCCCCCTTCAGAGTGGAGGTGGAGCGGTCCAGAGATCTGGCCCTCCAGGTTTGCTCTCAGATTGGCCTCCTCATCAACGAGGCCAAGTCAGAACTCATGCCGAAGCAGGTGATACTCTTCATCGGGGCAGAGCTCGACTCTCTTCGAGCCAGAGCTCGGCTCCCGGCGGACAGGGCCGAGGTTCTTTCCTCCTTTGCCCAATCATTTCTGGTTGGGCAATCGCGCCCTGCCCGGGACTTCCTGCACCTCCTGGGCCTCATGGCGCCCTGCACCAGCGTGGTCCATTGGGCCCGTTGGTACATGCGTCCCCTTCAATGGGGACTGGCCAGCCAGTGGTCACAATGCTGCGATCCGTTGGACCAGCCCGTGACAGTGACCCAGGAGATGTGAAATGCTCTCCAGTGGTGGATTGTTCCGGCACATCTGCAGGAGGGCATCCCATTCGTCCGCCCCAAGCCGACGGTCTCTCTATCGACCGATGCATCTCTGATGGGTTGGGGTGCCCATCTGGGGGAGCACAGAGCGCATGGCCTCTGGTCCCCTCGGGAGTCCCCATGCCATATCAACCTGCTGGAGCTCCGAGCGGTCCGCCTAGCTCTCACTGCCTTCGCTCCGTTTCTACTGGGTCAAGTGGTTCAGGTCCAGACAGACAATAGCACGACCATGTGCTATCTGAACCACCAGGGCGGGATGTACTCTATGCTGTTATGCAAGGAAGCTCTCCGCATATGGTCCCTCGTGCGCAGCCTAGAGGCGGATCTCCTAGCCATTCACATGGCAGAAGCCTCCAACACCCTTGCCGATGCCCTAAGCCGGATAGGGTCTGCATCTCACGAGTGGTCTCTCCTGCCGGAGGTAGTACAAGATCTGTTCTCCCACTGGGGAACACCTCAGGTGGACCTGTTTGCCTCCAGGGAGAATGACAAACGCTGAGTCTGTTCCATGCCTGCCCCCCTCAGCAAGGCTCGCTTCAGGGGGATGCCTTCTCAACGCCGTGGACCCTGGGCCTCTTCTACACCTTTCCCCCATTTCCCTTGATCCACAAGGTGCTTCTCAAGGCGAGGAGGGACAAGATGCAGGTGATTCTGGTAGCCCCTGACTGGCCCCGCCAGTTCTGGTATCCAGATCTCCTCAGCTTCAACTCCAGGCTCCCGAGACAGCTTCCAGCCCGCCCGGCCCTGATCTCAGTCAACCAGGGGAAGGTATTCCATCCGGACCTTCAATCCCTGCACTTGATGGCCTGGTTCCTGAGCAGCTAGAGCTCCAAGCCTTGGATCTTTCCGACGAGGTCCTCAACGTCATTGAGGCGTCCCGTAAGAAGTCGACCAGGAAATGCTATGCCTTCAAATGGAAGAGATTCTCCATTTGGTGTCAGGGGAAGGGCTTTGACCCTTCCATCTGTCCCTTGGCAAGCATTCTGGACTACCTGTGGTCCCTTTCTCAGCAAGGGCTTTGGTCGATGACCCTTAAGGTGCACCTGGCAGCCATCTCTGCTTACTGGGCGCGGGCCGGGAAGCAGTCGGTGGCACATGAGAAGGTGGTCGGGCACTTTTTCAAAGGCCTTGACCACATTTCCCTTCCGGTGTGAGAACCTCCACCTCCGTGGGATCTACTGCTGATATTGGCCAAGCTCATGGGCAAGCCATTCGAACGGATGCACAGGTGCGATATTTCCCATCTGTCGTGGGAGACCACCTTCTTGGTGGCTATCACGTCAGCCAGAAGGATGGGAGAGCTGCAGGCTCTTTCCGTTGAGTCTCCTTATCTGGTCTTCCACAGGGACAAGGTTGTCCTGCGCCCCCACCCGAAATTCCTTCTGAAGGTGATGTCGGAGTTTCACCTTAACCAGGTGTTGACTCTGCCAGTGTTCTACCCCAATCACACCTCGGAGGCCGAATATAGGCTCCATACTTTGGACCCTAGATGGCGTAAGCTGTATAAGGCGAGGACAGCTGAAGTTCGGGGAGAGGTTCGCCAGCTGTTTGTCACCTACGCTGAAGCCGCACCTGGCAGACCTGCAGCCAAGCAGACGATAAGCAGGTGGGTCACCTCCTACATAGAGCTCTGCTATAGGTTGGCGGGCATGGAGCCTCCCAGAGGGATAAAGCTCATTCTACCCGCCATACCGCTGCATCGGTAGCTGCTTCCAGGGATGTCCCTATCCAGGATATCTGCAGGGCTGCTACCTGAAAGTCGGCACATACCTTTATTACCCACTACCACATCGACCTTGAGTCACGCCGGGATGCTGGTTTTGGGGCCTCGGTTCTCCAGTCTCTATTTCCCCAGTAAGTATCAGGGGTGTGCACCTTGCCTCCCTCCTCCCGGAGAACTGCTAGGAGTCTGCCAATAAGTGTGGATTGAACAACATATCCATGTCCCTAGAAATACAGGTTACTCACCTGTAACAGGAGTTCTAGGAATGGTATATGTTGTTCATCCACACGATCCACCCGACCTCCCCGGCTTCGACGCACAACCTGGCTTCCAGTGGGCTAGATCTGACGTCTTGGGGTGGAGCTGAGAGTTTTACCACCCGGGTGGGTGGGAGGAGCCAGCTTGAAGACCTTCCTGCAAGATTTAAAGCGGCAAGGAACCTGCCAATAAGTGTGGATGAACAACATATACCATTCCTAGAACTCCTGTTACAGGTGAGTAACCTGTATTTATGGAAGGCAATAGTTAATGGTGGCACTGAGGTTGCAGGTAGCAAGGGAGGAGTAAGTGGAATATGTAGATTCAGAGGAGCTGGAGCATGGGGTATGCTTCTCCCTAACATCCTGGAAGGGGGATCAGTAGCCCTAGAGAGACAGTTAGTAGGAGGGGCCAGGCATGTGAAGCGATACTGAAAGACACTGAAATAAAGGCATGGGGTATGTGGAGACAAAGAAGCATGACATGCCAAAAAGCAAGTAGATAACATGGTAGGACAGGAGTATGAACCCCCTTCCCCAGCGAGCAGAGTGTTGTTAACTAAGCGGAACTCTAGCTGCTGCTGCCAGAGTGCATCAGTGGGTAAGAACATGTCCAAAGAAGTAGACCTATGATATGGTAGGTCAGTGAGCAGATGCAGTGCAGTAATAGGAACACACTGAATAGCTGCTATAATCCCCTTCACTTCGTTAAAGTGCATGCAAAAAAAACAATGCAGAAACCATGCTGGATAAGAATTTGAACCAGTTGTTTAAAGTTCTCTTCCTGAGTGCATGACCTGTCTCTAATTAAGAACGGTCACAGACTGTTTACCAGGATTGCTTCAGTAGAGCACATATAAAAAGAAAAAAGAGTGGAAATGTACCCTCAGTAGTTTTTCTTGTCCCGTAAAGCAGAGGCTTGGTTGATGCAGTTCATAACCTGATCTCTTCTTTCAAATTAGGACTGTTTAATGTTGACTAAGGAACTTTAGCGTAGGGGCACGTGGAGGAGTAAATGAGGGGAATGAGAGCACTGGGTCGGCGCTGCAGTGGAGTAAGGTGGTATGGTACTTACTGCGTAAGCTGACAGAGGGCTGCAGCTGCGGCGTGGAGGAGGTGGAGAAGTGAGGTGGTACAAATTGTAGTTCCAGGAGGTTAGGATAACCCTTCTGGGCTGGTGGAGTCGAGGAGGAGACGGTGCATACAGGAAGAAGGAGTGCATCCAGAAGGGACCGAGGCAAGGTTGCGGAAATGAGGGGAAGAAGTGGGGGCACTCATAAGTGCTGTTGGTGGGGAGTCAGGGTGAATGGGGATGTTTGGAAATGCCAGTGGTGGAAAAAGCCCAAAAGGAGAACAAGAGTACAGGAATCCCAGGACACCGGAGAAGGAGGGAGCAAGAAGGGAGTGGCCATGGAGGCCAGGAAGGAATGGCACGCAATGTCCGGGAAAACCCAGGACTGGCCACTCACAATAGAGCAGCGATGCAGAGAATTAGTACAGCCAAAGGGGGCATGAATCAGTGTGGGCCGAAGACATGCAAGTCGCATACTCCCTGCCTGGAGAGCTCCGCACTGAGGGACAGGCTCAGAGGACATGGGAGGGGGAGATAAAACAAAGAAAAAAAAGAGAGAAGGGACAGCAGAATGAAGGAAGCACAAACCAAGCAGCAAGCCCATTCATATCAGGACAAATTATTTAATTTATTTATTTATTTAGAATTTGTTGACAGGGAAAAGCACACCCAAGCAAATATTTCTTCCAGTTTCTAAATGTGGGAGAGGAGTTCAAGATCTAACTTATACTATGGACTTGAATCTGCTTTTAGTATAGAATAACATAAGATGACAACCAAGTAGACCACCAGTGCCTTGATAAAGTGATGTGTGCCACAAAATGTTGACTTGCCCAACATGTTGGTGACTTTTTGAATATTCTTAAAAATTAAAAAAAACATAATCATAGTATAATTCAGTTTCAGGATTTGCATCTGCCTCGTTTCATTTGATCCATGATTTTGCCATTGAAGGACTCCTTTCCTAAACTTTCATTATCCCCTTAAGGGTGTGTGCATCCTGGGAGTAACTTCCTATAATAAAAACTGTGATAAGGGAAGAAGAGACTTAAAATTCAAAGGGACAGAATTGGTATGAGGTGTTGGGGGAGATTAGTGCCTGTGTGACAGCTAGAGAACCAGGAAGATCCACCACTTTGTATTTGCTAGGTAGCATGGAGTAGACAGTGTTGGAAGCCTTGATAAAGTTGGCAAAAATGGCAGAGGTGAGCATGCCTTGACCTATCCCATCCAATCAGTAAGCTGGAGAATTAGTGATATAACTGAATCCACTAAAAAGGGACACTGATAATAGGTATGTTTGGTTAAAAAGGACATTTCCCAAGGTACATTTCCCTTCTAACACTTGTACTCCCCATTAGCACAGTGTTGTTTATGTGGTTAATGGGAACTCTGTTTAATACAGACAGTTCAAACCTGATTTTGAATGTCTTTAGAGCTGTAGAGGTCATTTCGAGGCTAAATAACTAATCATTGGTCACCTGCTGAAAACCATGGCTTGTACTTCTGCTCCCCTTAAACAAAAATTACCTTTCCATTGCCAATCATGTTGAAGTTAGAGAAGCTGTAGCCAATTATTTTCAAAGAGAAGTACTGTACTAAAATTAATTGAAAATGCAGAGATACATCTTTTAACTATTTAAATGCATTGCTAAGAAAAACTAGAAGAAATGATAAAGACAAGTAAATTCTGACCAGTCTATCACTAAATTAATGGGCTTCTGTTAATAAGGACAGCTTCTTAATGGGGACAAAATATATCTGCACCTAGCCATACCTATTAAGAGGATTCTACTGTCCAGTGTAATGGTATTTAAGCATGGTAGGCTGGTAACGAATGGAAAGTGGGAAGAATAAGGAAAAGCAGAAAGTTGGGTAACATAGCTTTGGCACATGCAGGAAGAAGGGAGGGGGGAAGGGGTAGATTGTCTAGAAATCAATCTTAATTATTCATTCACACTAATGGGTGCACTAGGGACCCATGAGAGCAAAGTCTTTTGCAGTTTTGGAGGGGCCGATGTTGGTGCTGGTGCCACTCACGAGGCCGACATACCGATGTCGTGCACGTGAGCCAGCCAGTTACCAACACCGGACCCCTCCCTTCCTCAGTTCTGTTTTTTTTCTCCCACCATAGAGTGCACACCATGGGAGCAGCTGGAGTCAAAACTGCTGCGTCATCATTGTGTTTTTTGTCAGTTCGACACCTAATGCCTTCTCTGCACGTTTTTTCTATCACAGTTTCATTTTTTCTAGTTTGGCACCAAATTCTTTCCTTTTCTCATGCTGTTATTTTGATCCGTTGAGATGCACAGTTTGAAGGGGCAAAGAAGAAAGACTGCAGCCTCCCATCTGTACCCCTGTGGGGGCCCTGTTGCAACAGCAGACTGGCATCTGAAATGCCACAGCTGTATCGGCCCTGACCATGACATGGACCGGCTGGATGCCTGCCTTTCCATGGACAGGTGTGTCCTAGAATTCCGAGTGATGAAGTGGGATCATTGAGCCCCCCCTTTTGGAGGCAAGTATTGCACCTGCAATGCCAAGGTAAGGTCTCTGAGCCTTTCCCCTAGGCCTTTTTCCACTATCTCTGGTACTGAGGAAGACCAAGATCCTGCCACAGCTTGTCCTGCCAAGACATTGGAGGTCCTGGGAGGGATCTGAAGGGCAGTTGACTCCTTCCGAGCAGTCAGCTGAGCACCTCCTGTGTCTGTCTGCCCTCCTGGGAAGAGGATGCCCCCTGTGGTGAGACTGAAGCTATACGCTCGGTTGACACCAGTGGGCACCTTGGTGTCATGGCCTGGTGCCACTTGAGCTCTTGGCACTAACTCTGGTACTGGTGAGTGGGGCAGTGCTGGTCATGGACCGGATCCCCTTCTGGCACCATTCACTGTAGCAGGAGAGGGGTCAGTTCAGGAGCTGACCCTGAGTCTGAGATGGTGGTCATGTCTTTTCTTGAGCTCCCTTGTGGGCTTGGGGAGGAGGAGGAGGACCCTGGCCTTGGACTTGTGGATTGAAATGGCAGTGATGGCATTGACCCTGGGCCTTGTTCTGAGCCCAGTGCCAGTGATGGTGTCGTTCATGGGCCCACTGACAGGGTCAGTGCTGGATCCATTTCTTGTGCTGCTCACAGCACTATTTCTGGTCCCACTGCAGGCTAGCCAGTCATTTGTGGTTGTGGGTCTGGTCCTGGTGCTGTTCGCCATGCCAGGAACAGAGGAAGTTCTGGAGGTGGCCCTGGCTGTGGTGCAGGGTTCAACTTGGTGGGGTGGGCAGCACCAATCCTGGTGAGGGGGTGAGACCTGTCACTGGACCTGCTGCTGATCCTCTGACAAGTGCTAGAGGAAGCACTGGTCGGGGTTTAGGCAGGGGCCCAGTGGCTAGTTTCTCTCCAGAACCAGCTGACAGTGTCACTGAGGAGGACCAGAGCTGTCCTGTGGAACATGTGCAGCTGCACTCTCCTCATCTGGGGGTTCCCCCCCCAGGGCAACATTTGGGCCGCACCTAAGAAAGTGATTGGCTCCACTCAGGCAAGTTTGTCAGGTCCTCCCCTGGGAGAGGTCCCCTGAGTACTCTCACAGCCCTGGCAGGGAGCCTGGAGCATCTGGTTTCCACATCACTCCTGGCCATCTGTCATCCCTCCCAGAACTGCCAGATATTATGGGTCCTCTTGGGTCCATAACCTGGCAGCAGTATGAACAGAGTGCTGGTGTCCTCCGTCAATACCACATGCAGTCTGACCAGACCCAATTTAGGCCCGTAGCCCCTGCACCACTGTTCTCTGATTACAGTTCCTTCTCTCCTACTTTCTCCTCTGAGGATGAGGACTTCTCCCTTCACTTGTCTGCAGATGGTGAGTACTCTGTGTACCAGCGGTTCCTCATGGAGATACTGAAGAAGCTGAACATTGGGTTCTTTGTAGGCCACAGTCCTGCTACTGTGTCACTGAGATTCCTTGGGGATTTCAAGTGAAGACTCTTTTATCATCCCTCCTTGGCCTCAGGCCTTTGAGAAGGCACTGAAGAATATCTGGCTCTATCTTTTTTCCTCCTTCTCGTGCCCCAAATAACATCCAGCATAGGTATTGTGCTCCTGGGGAGGTCTGTAGGAGTTGTATCTCACCTCACTTTGGGGATTTTGATATTGCAGACTCCCACTGCACCTGAATGCCCTGTGCTTGACCACCCTGTCGAGGCCAATTCTGAAGAGGTACATGCCTTTGGAGGAGGGTTTTCTTTGGGACACACACCATCACGTGCATTGCTGCACACTAGGCCCACAAAGCAGCTTATAGTAAGCTTCTGTGGTCACAGCTAGGACAGGTCCTAGCTTCTATACCTGACAACATGTCAACCCAGCAAGCCATTCATCTTAATATCCAGGCCCTAGAGATGGTGAGGCACTAATCAAGGGCATCGTATGATGCCAGTGAGGTAGCTTCCAGGTTGGTAGGGATAGCAGTCTGCATTCAGCAGATGGCATGGCTTCATCTTTCCAGGTTGCTATCTCTGGCCAGGCGTAAGATGCTTAACTCACATTTCCAGGGGACTCATTTCTTTTTCCATAGGGTTGGGCATGAGTCATCAGGCCACCCTCCTGCTCCCTGGCCATGGGGACCTCCACCTGCCCCAGACAAGTCTCTGGTCTCTCCTGACCTGCAGCAAGTCCCTGCACTTTGGTGGTTCTTTCCCCCCCTTCCACAGAGGGCTGAGGGATATCTTCCCTCAGGGTGAGCCAGCGTCTCCCTGTTTTGGGAAACCTTGGTACCCTGATCCACTAGTGTGAATGAATAGTAAAGACTGATTCCTGGAAGATATGAAAATTATGTACTCATCATAATTGTTGATCTTCCAACATAGCTTCACCATTTATTCACATGCCCGCCCATAAGCCCCCAATCAGGTAAGAATCAGGGCCTCTATGCAGCTCACCAGGTTGTGCCTTAGTACAATGGTGTACTTCTTGCCTTCTCAGTAGGTGTTTCTTCTCTCTTTTTCCTTAGTTGGCACAGTCTGTTGCAAAGAAAAAAAATCCGATGGGTGAATGCCTTCTTAAAACCAAAAAATATATATTTTTTTAAATCCTTAGGAGCTTTCTTCCTCTCCCATCTGCCTTAATAGTCCATCCCCTCTCCTTCCTATGGATATCTCTAGGAATACACCTTTTGTTGCTGCCTGCAACTTTGGCTTCACATTGTCCACACTTCTAAGCCTTATGCCATGTGGACCATGCTTGGCACTTGAGGCAAGGTGGAGCCCCTTTTTCTGGTTTTCTATGTTACAGGGAGAGGCAGGTGCTTAGGATTTTTCTGTGCCATATTCCTTAGTTGTTGGAGTATGTTTTTCCGTGCATTACTCCCCAGATGGTTGGAGTTCTTTTAAAGCTTTTCCCCTTTTCCCTTCTTACTCCTTTAGAGCGGCAGGAAGATAGTGTTTCATGCTCGTGGACTCTGTCCAGTCACACCTGTTGTCTCACTCCTCTTGGGATCCTTGGGTTACCTCACTATATTTGTCCTATCGGGAGTACAAATCTTGTTGTTGATTAAGTTGGCATGCTGTGATCTTATTTACACAGAGATCCTTTTTATGGACATCTGTGTACAAGCCAGAACTGTATGCCAGGGCTGCTGACCCTCTTTTATCTCTGCCCTGCTGTCCAGGTAGTTAATAATAGGCAATAGGCTTAACCCGCTACTCTTGTACCAATCTGTAGGCCCAATTCTTAGTTCTTCTTAGTTGGTAGTTGGGTTTTATTTTGTTATGATTTTTAAATTCTGTATCATTGTCCTATCTCTTTGGGCTAGGAGTCCATAGCCCCCTCTTTTTTTCTCCCACTTGTTTCTTCTACTGGCAAACAGAACTGAGGAGATGAGTGGGCAGGCATCAGTTACTGGCTGGCTCACATGCACAAAGTCAGTACGTCGATCTTATGGGCAGTGCCAGCACCAACATCAGACCCTTCCCAAGCTGCAAAATACTTTGCTTCCATGGGGTCCTAGCACCTCTGACTATGACCCATTAGTGTGAATGAATGGTGAAGATATTCTGGAAGATCAACAATTACGGTATGTAATTTTCATTTCCCAGGGAAGGAGGGAATCTTCCAGGATCGGTCTTCACCATTGATCCACACTAATGGGTCTGAATCAAAGGAGCTAGTACCCTCTGAGATCCAGAATTTTTCAGAAGGACTTTTGTTGAGGCAAGCTGCATACATGCACGGCACCACAAGACTGGCTCATGGCCTGTGGCTTACCTCAGCACCAGCCTTCAACTGCCTTAGTTATTTTTTTCCCACCATCGAGTGAGCATCAGTGACAATGTTGCTCATCTACTGGGAGTCAGAACTTCACATTTGTATGACAACGACATTCAGTTCTTCTCAATTTTAGTGTTTAAAGTTAGTGTTTGTTATTTTGTGTCAGTTTAGTGATTTTACAAAAACTTTTCTGTAAGTCTCTCACAGTCCTATTGAGTCAATGATTGACAGCCATGGACAATAGTAGGGAGCCTTCTTAGGTAAGATGCTCTGGCTGCGGGGCCATTCCAGGTCCTCATTCCCTGTTGGGGAAGGGTTCTGACAATGGGAGGTCCTGAGTCTGATTAGCATATGATTCATCCCCATTTGGAGTGGGTGCAGTAACGTCACATGTCATGGTCAATGAATGAACAGCAAATAGATTTTGCTTCACACTCTTTGACTGCAGCACAAAAGAATTATTCACAACTTGTTAAGGAGGCACTGGCATTAGTGTGAAGAATAATACTGTTTCAGGTGTACTTATGTCGATTATAGATGATGTTTCACTCTGGTGATAGAGCACCAGCCCCTGCAGTCCATTCTTCACTCACACTTTTTTTTCAAATATGCAGGACAAGTTCCACGAGAAACAAGTCTCGTTTGAGGAATGTCCCAACTCATTATTATAGACAATCATACAAACAGCATATCACAAAACATTACAGTACAAGGAGTAACTGGCAAAGCAATTACAAAGAGATTGTTCCTTAACTCATTCTACTCTATTCTGACTTTAGAATGTTGGTGATGGAACTCCAGGCTGTTTTTCTGTGACATTCCTAATGCACTGCACAGAATTCTAAGCATATTTGCACACATGTCAAACAAGTGTAAAGATCTGGAAAACTGCATGAGCTACTGGAAAACATACAGTAGCAAGGTGATACAGCAGAATAAGACCTTTACAATGAGGGTAACCACTAAGCTGAAATCATTATACTTTTTAAATTATGGCCATTTGAAGTGTTAGATTTGTCACAAAAACACTGAAATTCGGGTACTCAAATGGCCATAATTTAAAAAGTGTAATGATTTCAGCTTAGTGATTACCCTCATTGTAAAGGTCTTATTCTCCTGAACAACTTTGCTGCTGGTTGTGTGGGTGTAACATTTTTAGTTTTCAAGATATTTACATTTGTTTGACATGTGTGCTACTGTGTTGAATTTGACTGCACACAGTAAGACATGCTGTTCCTTGGCAGGTTGAGCTGCGCTGAAAGTGAATCAGTTTGCAAACCGGAATGTGGGAAAAAGCACTCACGCTCCGGTTTGCAAACTGATTCACTTTCAATACTTTTATCACTGAATGCCACATTGCCTTAATGCTTTCTTTTCAAATACAGGGTTATTTTGTTAGAAATATAAGCAGAAAGTGGCAGATTTGGGCTCCAGTGCACTCTGAATGATGTGAGAGGATCATGGCAAGGAACTTCCGGTTTTCCGTTTTCTGACACGCAGCACGGATTTCAAAGGACTCTGGTTTAGTCATAAAGGCTTTATTTATTAAAACTTCAAAGAAACAGGCTCTAGAATTTAGTTCTTTTATGAACTACCTGCTTACATTTCTGAAAAATAGAGCTTTATATTTTGCAAATCCAGTCAGAAGGGAGAGTCTTCTTGGCTTACAGCTCACTTCCTGTCTCACGTTTTTGATGGGGACCAGCATGATATTGTAGAAGCTCCGTTTCATTAAAAATACAGCAGCTGAACTATACAGGGCACTATTTGGTTTGTTAACATAATATTCTACAAAACTGGTGCTTTACTTTGTAAAATTTGGGTTCTGTATTAAAATTAAATAGCTTGTTAGTGCAGTTCAGCTAGTCAGAATGGCACTTCCGGTGCTTCACTCGGACACAAAACTTTCCAGGGCTTCTAAGGGGTTAAATTTCAATCGTGACCATTTTTTTTAAAACTGTGAGTAAGATGACCCTCTATTAGCAGACACGATACAAATAGGTGTCTGCTGATTGGCTGGCTTGCAGTTTCACTGAAAACATGATGACGCCACAGGAGGTCCATCGGAAACAACAGATGGCATACGGAGACGTCTCAGGGCACTACTGGCAATACAGGCTGCAAAAGTAAGTGATGTCTAAAGGCACTAATGGGTAGAATGAGTTAAGAAACATGTTTAAATGAATTAATAAGCCAGTCCATCAGTGCAGCAGTAGAGCTACCGCTCACGACCCCAACGACCCGGCTTTGGAAGTTAGCCTGGATTATTGGAGGACTGGCCAGGGAGCAGGAGGATTGAGTATTCCAAGGACTGCTCTCCTCCTCCTCTGGGAGGAAGGTGGAACAGCAGCCAGTGCTTGACTGGCCTCTTGCGGGGGCAAAGGGTTGGGCACCCAGAGCTTGGTAGTTTGGGGAGGTGGGGCAGACTTAGGCATGAATGCTATTACGTCAGTGCACAGCGCAACTCCCAGGGAGAAAACCAGGAAAATATCGCAATCATGTAGGATGCCACCCACCACTCCATAGCAGGTCCCTCACCACTGCCTTGACTACCTCTCCACGACCAACACTCCCAACTCTGTTTGGAGGTTTATGGGGGTTGGCCTTCAGGTGCCCCTTCCCATGGGGGACACAGGAGAAGGTAAGTTCCATGAGCCGGATGACGAGGCTGGGCGGTAGTGGCAGGGCTGAAGGGGGCTGGTCAGCAGAGGAGAAAAAAAATCATAATAGAGCAGTTTCTAAGCTGGGGTGATAAGCTATTCCAGGAGAACAGTGTGCCATAAGAAAAGCGCTCTTTGCCAAAATATGTGGAAAGTTTGATAGAGAAAAGCTGTGATGGGGCACATCCCTGAGACTTTACTTGTGGACAGGAGCAATTAGTCTTTTGGATAAATATGGTGGGGGGGGTTAAATTATTGGCCATTTTGTAAATAATAAAAAGCTTTAATTGAGGTCACACCTAGAGCAGGGAGATAGCCAACTTAACTTGCATAATAAGGGGCAATGATGCTCATCCCATCTCAATTTCAAAATAAGATGCATCAACTGGAATTAAACTGAATTTAGTGGAAAAGATGCGATTTCAGAGCATGGTAATAAATAGTGTTGCCATAGTCTAGAATGGGAGGAATTGCTTGTCCAATAATATGTTTGTAGTCTGTACTGGATAAGTAATGGCTGGCATACTTCAAGTGGCCCAGGCATTGGTGAATTTTGGTTACAGTTTTGTTAATGTGTGTTTTTTTTTTTTTACTTTCTATTTATCCTCCTTTCTCACCCCAGAGCTATGCTTCTTCGGGAGACACCAGATACCACCCCACGACCTGCCTTACCTGATGCCCCAGGAGTTCCCCCATAGAGCCGTGGCTATACCACCCAGGTAGGTATGGGACAGGACTCCTACATCCCGATGCTTCAATGTCTCGTCGGATTCCCCCGGTGGTCAGACAGGCAGTCACCATTAGGGTCGGTACTCGGCGCTCCGTCTACCCGTGCTCCAGTGGTGGTTTTTCCTCTTTCTGAGGAAGTGGCTGGTGCCCTGACGTCAAGGTGTTATGCCGACAACCGCTACTCCCAGCCTTCTTGTGCTCCTGCGCTTGCTGTTCCTCTGGCCTCCACCAGAGGTCAGCCAAGCACCAGGCGAATGCCCCCCTCCCTCCCGGGAGAGGAGAGCTGTCCCACGGATGCTCAATCCTCACCCTCCCCTGCCAACCCTGATGTGTGTTTTAAATGTCAAAGACAAATCGAAGATAAAGTCAATATACTTGAATTCATTAACAGATTCCAGAGGATGATTTTTCAAAGAGATAGAAAAAGAATACAATAAGGACAGTGAGTTCTGGGACCCAAACATCACTGAGTTTTCTTACTGTTTAAAATTAATAGGATCTTCATTGAGGAAATCTCTTGCAGTAGGTCATTACAGATAAGAATATTCCAGCTGCAGGCTTGGTTCCATCCGGATGATTTATCAGCAGTCTACCTGGGACCGACCCCGATTACACCACGTGTTGTGTCCTGACAGGTATAACAGAGGGTGATCCCAGATGCTCCACAGTTATTTTCCTACTGCGACTTGCTTACTGTACATTCTCTGTCTGGATTCCAGCTTTAGTCAACAATGAAAAATTCATAGTCTACTATTCTACTGTAGCATTTCCAGTATCATCATGTTCCTATTGACTGATCCTTTTCATATATGGATTCTCTTTTCAAAACGCTTTCCTGTGGCCAGAAAATCGTGACAGAGGACCTGCATGAATTTTGTGTGAAGTGTCTGGGTCCAGCACACAATACCTGTGCTTGTGTCCTATGTCAGCGATTTAATAAAGTCACTAAGCGTCGCCCACTCCAGACACTTCGAGAGCGCCTCATGGAGCAGAAAGTTGCCCTCCTGGAGCAGGAACACCACTCGAAGTCAAAGGAGTCCTCGCCCTTGTCCTCTGGATCCCACCATTCTGGTAAGGATTCCTCATTGACGGGGAAGACTGACACTCAGGAGAAGCCTAAGAAACACTCTTCTAAGAGTAAGCATACTGCTCTTGTCTCCTCTCCATCGATGACCAGCCTGCCTTCTTCTTCCCGTTCTACGGAGCAGGGTATCCTTAAAACTAAAATGGTTTTAGCTGCCCTTTCTGAAGCAGCTGGCAAGTCGTCTTCCACACCGTCGATGACCTCTTGCCATTCTGGCGCTCGTTCGTCGACATCTTCCCTGTCGAAGACTTCAGCAGATTTTCCTTAGTTGCAGCTTCCACACTGCCACCTCCATCTCAAGGTTCTCATTATCACTGTCGTCGATGACTGTGCTTGACTAACTTGGTCAGGACATTTTGAGTCGCTCTTTATCATCGATGGCTCTTCCGTCAGTGCTGATGGGTACCTTTGTTCACCCTTCGTCGACGGCTTGTTTGGTTCCGCAACTGAACCCAATCTCTTTGTGCCCATCAGTCAGTGCATTCTACTCCAAGTTCTGCCTCTGCTCCTCAGTTGGCTGTGGTGGATGTCCAGGTCCTTTTTCAGACTATTGTATGCCTTACAAAGTCCACTCTCTCCTCCCATGGGAGTGTTCCTTCAGTTCCAGTATCAGTACCTTCTAGACACTCCTCTCTGTCTCGGACTGCCAGTTCCTCCCCTGTGAGTCCACTTCACCAGGACATTCAAATGGAAGATCCTAATTTACAAGACTGGGAAGTTGAGGATCAGGTGGATGCTTTGGAACATGAACCGCTGTCTCCCCTATCAGTTTCTTCTGCCTTCTCGGTTCAGGATGAGACTTCTCCTGTCCTTTCTTGTTCCCCTCCAGATGACCCTAGTTTTTGTGATATCATGATCCATCTTCAGAAGACTTTTGGGTTCCAGGAGATGGAGCAAAATGCCTCCCAGAGGAAGTTGGCCAATTAGTTAGGCCTTCCTGACTGTCCTTCCTTGGTCATTTCTCTTTTACTTGATGCATATGAGGATGCCGTTCTGGCTGCTTGGGAACAGCCTTCGTCTATACCTTTAGCTCCACGTAAGGTCGGCAGGATCTATCAGGCCCCACTGGAACAACTTACTTTACATCCCCTCCACAGGCCGACTCCGTGGTTATTAATGCAGCTTATGATGGGTCAGTACAACTGAAACATCTCAGTACTCAGCCTCTGGATAAGGAAACCCAGAAGCTTGGTGTCATGGGGAAAAGGGTGTATTTCTTTTCTACTCTGACCCTCAGAATTCTAAATTATATGGATCATCTTTTTAAATATCAAGAAGACATCTTAAAAGAAACTCAGGCTTCCATTCAATCCCTCCCAGACACTGTTTCTAATGAGGATTTCATGGCCAAGTTGTCTATGGCCTCTGCTGTTGGCTATCATTTATTGTGGGTGGCCTTGGACACCGTTGACTCTACCGCCAGGGCTTCTTTGGCTGGCATTTGTCTTCAGCGACATGCCTGGCTCTGGGTCTCGGGTTTTGCCCCAGATGTCCAGCAGTCCATTCTCAGTGCCCCTTTAAGAGTGACCAGCTCTTCGATCCTCAGACCTATGATATTCTGAGATCATTACAGGCCTCAGATTGCACATGGCAATCGGTACACAGTATCCACCATACCCAGACAAAACCTAATTATAAGGGTAATTTTCACAGGCCTGAGAATCGACAAAGGCCAGTCCACAGGCAGCAGCCTAATAATAAAAGAAAAGCTCAATTCTCCCTGCCAGGGCCATGTAACAACCCCCCAAAAAACTGTTACATCCCCACTGTCCACTGCTGGGACAGCTTGCTGCCTGAAGTTCCCCCTCGCCTGTGGGATCAGAGGCCCGTCCCATGGTAGTCAGGGGATATTCTCCATACATATTCCAGGTTGGCAACACATAACCTCAGATGCTTGGGTCCTCAATTGATGCAATCAGGTCACACCTTGGAATTCACAGAGACCTCACCTCCTATACCCCCAAGGGCCTCTCACTACACCCCCTCGAACAAGCCTCAGTGCTGGCAGAAGAAATTCAAGCCTTAAAGACAAAACTGGCAATGTCCCGAAATGGACAGGAGATTTGCATCCTATTCTGGATCTCAGAAATCTAAATCTGTACATAGAGTACAAAAGGTTCAGGATGGGGAACCTGAAGACCCTCCTGCCTCTTCTAAACAAGGGGAATTAGCTCTGTTCTCTTGATATGAAGGATGCTTACCTCCATATCATGATTCACTTTGCTTACAGACGCTTCCTCTGGTTTTGTTTTCTGGATCATCATTACCAATTCAGGACACTTTCTTTCAGTCTGTCCTCAACCCCTAGGGTCTTTAGAAAGTGTATTGTGGTGGTGGCAGCTGCTCTGCACAGGAAAGGCCTATACTTCTTTCCCTACCTGGATGATTGACTTCTGAAAGCTCCAATCAGTACTCCACTAGCAGCAACATTATTTCAAACACTTCAGCTATTTTCATCTCTGGGAATCACGATCAACATACTGAAGACCAAAATGGATTTCACACAATGTCTCCAATACATAAGAGCTGTCCTCAGTACCTCTTAGGGTTTAGCCTTCCTTCCCAAGGACCAGGCAGACAAACTCATCCTGTTGGTGTCCAAGATGATCTCCAATCGACATGTCTCAGCCTGGGACTACCTTCATCTCCTGGGGCACATGGCAGCACCTATTTATACCATTCCTCACTTGAGACTGCACATGATGGTCCTTCAGTGGACACTAAGATTTCAATGGAATCAAACAACGAATGCTTTTGAAGCTCTTGTTCGGATTTCCTCCCCAGTGATTCACGAATTGCAATGGCAGATGTCTCTGGATCACCTGCTCTGTGATGTCATGTTCCAGGTTCCCATGTCCTGTCTAATTCTCACCATGAATGCCTCCACCCAAGGTCGGGGCACCCATCTGGACATGGTTCAGATGCAAGGGACCTGGACCCTACAGGTAGCTCATTTACATATCAATGTTTTAGAGATGAGAGCAGTCCTGCACACTCTGCGAGCTTTCGAGACTCTCCTTCCCCAGGGCTGTCTACAGATTCAAAGTGGCAGTTACATGGTGGTCATTACCTGAATAAACAAAGGGGTACCCATTCTTATCCTCTATGCAGGAAAACAGCACGAGTGTGGTACTGGGCAATCCAAAAAGGGATACATATAATAGCAGTACATGTCCCTGGCATCAGAAATACTCTAGCCGATGCACTAAGCAGATGCAAAACTTGAAACATCAATGGGAGATCCTCCAGGAAGTTCTGGAGGACGTCTTCCACCTCTGGAGTTGACCAGATGTGGACTTGTTCACCTCTTCGCAAAATGCCAAACTGCCTCACTGTTGCTCACTAGACCCAGGTCCTGGAGCTTTATGGCTGGGTGTATCATCTTGTTCCTAGACAGGAAGATTTCTTTATGCCTTCCCTACTTTCCCTCTCATTCAGAGAGTTCTACACAAACTACTCTGCGACAAGGCGTCCATGGTCCTCATCGCGCCTCTGTGGCCAAGAAAAGTCTGGTTCCCATTATTGCTACAATTCACTGCCAAGGACCCTCATCCACTTCCAATTTGTCCTGCACTTCTGACTTAGACTGAGGGAACTCTGCTCCATCCCAATCTCCATTCCTTACATCTCCATGCCTGGCTCTTAAGGACATAGTCCTCTCCAGGTTCCAAGTCTCCCCTAAAGTGGCAGAAGTTCTATGGGTGGCTCAAAAACCTTCTACTCATTCTTCCTATTCTGTGAAATGGAAGAGGTTTTCCCTGTGGTCAAAAGATCACAATTTGGACCCATATTCCTATCTGCCACAATGCGTGCTGGACTATTTGCTTTCCCTTTTGGATGGTAGCCTCAAGCACTCCTCTATCAAAGTACATTTGTTGACAATTTCTGCCTTCCATATTTTTGTGGATAACAAATCTCTGACCCAACTTATTGTCATGAAAATCTTTTTAAAGGGTATTTTTCATCTTAAACCCCCTGTTAGGGACCTGGTCCCTCCTTGAGACTTGAATTTTGTGCTTGAAAAACTTAGGTTAAAACCTTTCGAACCAGCAGCTTCTTGTGAGTTGCGTTTTCTTTCCTGGAAAACAATTGTTTTAGTTGTTATTACATCAGGTAGACATATTTCAGAACTACATGTACTAATGCGCAAGGAACCCTACCTGAATTTTCATAAAGATAGGGTATCTTTATATACTAATCCTACAATTTTGCCAAAAGTGGTATCTGAATTTACGCTGAATCAAGCCATACACTTACCAGTGTACTACCTGGAGCTGGCTTATTCTGGAAAATCCCTGCTCCATACTTTGGATGTACATAGAATGCTACGATATTATCTCCTTCGCACTAAGATTTTGCGCAGATCAGAGCAACTTTGTGTTCCTTTCACCCCTTGAAAAGAGGGCATTCCTGTTTCAAAGCAGTGCTTGTCCACCTGGTTGGCCAACTGCATTACTTTTTGTTATACTACATACAAGAAACCACTCCTGGGGGTGATAAAGTCTCACTCCACAAGCAGTATGGCTGCATCAGTGGCATGCTTTTTAGATGTTTCAGCTATTGACATATGTGAAGCTGCTATTTGATCCACTGTTCATACCTTCACTAAACATTACTGCCTGGATATAGCATCCAAAAAGTGAACCAACTTTGGCCAGGTTGTTCTTCAAGGACTGTTGTCCTAAATTCTCATTATTTGTTGCATCCTCCTCACTTGCCTCTCAACTGCTGGTGACTCATTCCTATATGTAATGACCTGCTGCAAGAGATTTAGTTGATGACGATAATACAGTTGCATAAGAACTTACTTTAGCAGTAGCTCTTCGAGAAAATCTCTTGCAGCAGGTCATGCTGCCCCTCCCTCCATCCCCTTTACTTCCTGTTTCAGGAGGGTAACATATGCCTACTTTCTCCAAAACATAATTTGTAAGGGCTCCCTGCTTCTCCTGGGTTCACCTCAGATGGCCTGATAACCATATCATCATACACTGTCGCTGAAGTAGAAAAGAACTGATGAGCATCTGAGACCACCCCCTTTTATACCTGTCAGAACACAACACGTGGTGTCGTTGGGGGCAGTCCCAGATAGACTGATGATAAGTCAGCCAAATGGAAACAAGCCTGCAGCTGGAATATTCCTATATGTAATGACCTGCTGCAAGAGATTCTCTCGAGGATCTAACCTGTCTCCCTGTTTTCCTCTGGATGACCCCAGTTTCCTAGAAATTATGACCCAGTTACAGCTGGTCATGGATTTCACCACTGCCGACCAAGACTGGCAATGCTGCAGCTTGGCTGATTACTTGGATTTAACGGAGGTCCCCGCCACTGTGGTTCCTCCCCTCATCCAAGCCTATCAGGATACACTTTCTGTGGCTTGGCACCATCCTTTCATGGTCCCCCCTGTTTCTAAGAAGGTGGATTGCCTTTACCTGGCCCCTGCAGATCACCCCTTGTTTGTCATGGCTCCACAGGCGGATTCTGTGGTCATAAATTCTACCCATGATCGGACCAAGCTTCCTAAACACTTGAGCTCTCTGTCTCCTGACAGGGAGTCCCAGAAATTGGACTTCATGGGGAAAAGGGTTTATGCCTCATCCACCCTAGTCAAGCGTATTCTGAGCTATATGAGGCATATACTCAAGTACCAGAAATCCCTTTAGACTGCCACCTCCAAAGTAGCAGCAAAGCCTCCCCAGTCCACAGACACTGACCAATTGCTTGCTACCCTAAAGATGGGTACTAGTATCTTTCAGCACCTTCTCCATGTCAGCTATGGTGCCATGGACACCTCTGCCCATACCTCAGCGATGGGTATTACCCCTTGCTGCCATGTGTGGCTCCTGGTTTCCGGCTTTACACTGGATGTGCAACAGTCCATCTTAAATGCTCCCTTTAGTGGGCACAAACTTTTTGGTACAGACACTGAAGGCATCCTTAATGACTTACAGGCCTCAGGCTGCATTGTCCGTGCAGTACACACGATGTACCACACTCAACTGCCTGTCTCGCAGTGGTGGCCATTTCAGTCCTTTCAGTTTTGGCATGCTGCTTATCAGAAAGGCTCAGCGTGTCAGCCCACTAGAAAATGCCTGACCCCACCTCTTGGTGGTACCTCAGCCTCTGTCTCCAGAGGTGCCAGGACCACCCCCGCTGCGGCTGCTGCCATCCCATTTCCTTTTGACTCATCCATCTGCCTTCTCTGCCCTCCTCTGCAGGCCTCGGAGGCAGTAGGCATCCACTTCTCTCTACGTTTTGAAGCCTGTAAGCAGATTACATCAGACAAATGGGTACTGCAGATTATTCATACAGGCCATACTCTGCAGCTCACAGCCACTCTCCCCCCCCCACACATCCACCTCGGCTCCTGTCATACCCACCAGAACACATTCTGGTTCTGCTGGAGGAGCTCCATTTTTTCATTCAGAAGCAGGTGGTTCAGCTTGTTCCTAGGCAAGGGCTTTTAGTCCCAATTTTTTCTGGTACACAAGCACACAGACAATCTGTGCCCTGTCCTGGATCTGATAGACATCAACTGGTTCATCCAGTACAAAAGATTTTGAACGGTCACTTTGCAAACAGTATTGCCTCATTTAAATCATGGGTACTGCCTCATTTAAACCAAGGGGACTGGCTCTGCACCCTAGATATGAAAGATGCATACCTTCGCATCCAGATACATGCAGCCCATAGACAGTACCTCTGGTTCCAACTTCTGGGCTACCATTACCAATTCCACACCCTGCCCTTCAGGCTGTTCTCTGCCCCAAGGGTCTTCACAAAATGCCTGGCCATCATAGCCACAGCCCTTCATCACAGAGGATTACATGTTCCCATACTTGGACGACTGGCTCATAATAGCCTCCTCTGGGGAAGGATTGCTCCTCTCTCTCGCCTGCACCCTGGAGCTCTTTCAGGACCTCGGCATCACAATAAATGTTTGCCAAGTCCCACATGGAGCCATCTCAATGTCTCCAATACATCGGAGAAATCTTAGATACGGTGCAAGGCAAGGTCTCTCTGCTGGAGGACAGGAGTCAGAAGCTCATCTCCCTCACATGGCAGTGCCCTGCAGCTCAGCAGATCACCTCCCACCAATTCGTGCAGCTCCTCGGACACATGGGGGTGGCCATTTCCACCATGCCGTATGCGTGCTTACACATGCGCCTGGTCACGTGGATCCTTTACTGCCAATGGCAGCAAAAGACAGGAGACTTTGAAGACTCCATTCAAGTAACCCCTGCCCTCAGGCAGGCCCTCTCATGGTGGCTGAATCTGATACACCTCCAAATTGGCGTGCCCTTTCAGTCAACCCCCCTGCCTAAACCCTTATGGCAGATGCCTCCACCCTGGGTTGGGGCACCCACCTTGCTCCTCACCAAACGCAGGGCTGCTGAGGTCCAGAGGCCATATACCTCTACGTCAGCCTTCTGGAGATGCAGGACATCCATCTGACTCTTCAGGCCTTCCAACCATTCCTTGTCTCTGGACCCTTCCTGATCCAATCAGACAATATTTGCAAGGTATTCTACATCAACATGCAAGGGGGCACAAAGTCAGAAGCTCTGTGCCAGGAAGCCGTGAAAGTTTGGAATCAGGCTGTAGCTCTCCACCTTCATCTGGTGGCAGTCCATGTTCCTGGAGCCCAAAACATCATTGCAGATCACCTAAGCCATCATGCTCAGGGCCACAAGTGGACATTGGTGATGGACATCCTCCTCGACATATTCCAGGTGTGGGGTATTCCGGACATCGATCTGTTCATCTCTTTGAACAATCACAGACTACCTCAATACTGCTCAATCATTCCCGATTCACTCAACAATTCCCTGGACACCCTGCCCCTCTCCTGGCATGGGTGCTTCTTATACGCCTTCCCGACCATCCCCCTCATCCAGTGAGTACTACTCAAACTCCAGCTGGAGCGGGCCTCCATGATTCTTCTCAACCCATTTTGACCGCAACAGATATGGTTCCCCCTCCTCCAGCAACTGTCAGTCACAGATCCCCTTCCCATTCCTCTCCGACCTGATGGAACTGGCACAAAGGGCTTGGACCCTTAGTCCTGCCCATTGACTACCATTTTGGACTACCTCTCCACCCTCTCCAGTCAGGATTTAAACTATTCTTCCATCAAAGTCCATTTAGTCACAATCTGGTCCTTCCATGAACCCACCAGGGACTGGCAGGTCACCCACATGGACCTGACCAGGATGTTTCTCAAGGGTATTCTGCATCTCAAGCCCCCAATCCAGAATCCGGTTCCACCCTGGGACCTCAATTTTATGCTGGAAAAACTGACTCTTTCATGGTTTGAACCAGCTGCTACCTATGAAATGAGCTTCCTGGCCTGAGAGGCCCTGTTCCTGGTAGCTATCACATCGGCTAGGTGCATATCAGAATTTCAGGCCCTCATCTGCCATGAACCTTACCTTGTCTTTCATGAAGACAAGAGTCTCCCTTCAAACCAATCCCAAGTTCCTTCCGAAAGTGGTTTTGGAATTCACTCTCAACCAATCCATTAACTTGCCTGTCCTCTACCTGGCTCATGCTAACTCAGGTGAATCCCTTCTCCACATGCTTTATGCGCATCGAATCCTGCGTTATTACTTCACTCACACTAAGTACTCTCGTAAATCACAGCAACTATTCGTTGCTTTTGCTCCCGGTAGGGAGGGACTCCCTGTCACAAAGCAGACCCTATCCAACTGGTTGGCCCACTGTATCACCTACTGCTACACTAAATACCACAAATCTCTCTCTGGTGCTGTGCATGCACACTCCACCAGGGCCATTTCTACCTCTGCTGCCTGCTTCTGGGGCATCTCCGTCACTGATATCTGTGATGCCGCCACTAGGTCTGCTGTCCATACATTTACTAGATACTATAATCTTGACATGGCTTCCAGGCGCTGTGTCTTCTTTGGCCACACTGTCCTCCAGGGCCTCCTGTTTTAGCCTCCCTTTCAGTTTGACTGCTTGGGAATCATCTCAAGTGTATGACTTGCTGCAAGAGATTCCCTCGAAGAAGATAGTACAGTTCCATACTTAATGTAGTGGTAGATCTTTGAGAGGATCTCTTACAACAAGTCACATTCCCTCCCTCCTTTCCCCTCTTTCTCTGGACCAGCCATCTTCTGCTTCTACACTTATCATCCTACTGGGAGATACCTCAGGCTCCTTGGTTCCCCATGGCGTCCTGCTCAGCGAGCTAGTTGCTTGCCAGGAACTAAGGCTGCCAGTGGCCATCCACATATTTATACATATTTATGGACCTGACATAATCGTGGGCAGCCCCCAGTCAGCAGTGCTGGTGAAAGCTACCATGACAAGAGCACCCTCTGGTGGGCACCCAAGTGTATGACCTGGTATAAGAGAGCCTCTCGAAGATCTACTGTTATGGTAAGTATGAAACTGCACTTTCTTATTGGTACTTCCAGAGAAAGACAAGCTAGTGTGTAGTACAATGTTTTCACTGACCATCTGCACCTTGATTTATAAAGGATGTGGTGGTGCTGCTCACTCATCTTGTGGTGTACCTGTAGTACCCATGGTGGTTTCTGGCTTCCACTGGGCAGGCAGAAGGAGGACTGAGCACTCCATAGGATGTTCTTCTCTAAATGGTGATGGCAAGGGCTTCCATAAAAACATTGCTGTGGTGTTCATTAACCTTGTACAAATATAAGCATTAGTTACCACAATGTTTTGAGCATCTGTCTCCATGTAGGATTATGTGCCTCACATTTTGAGGGTCTGTGTCCCACATTTTTCACATTTTTGAGGGTCAGTATCTCACATTTCAGTGACAGAAGGTTGAGAGTTATGAATTAGTCTCCACTCCATTTGGGAAAGAGGATAGATAATGAGGAAAAACAACGTGGTGGAAAGCTGCAGAGTTACCCAAGTGGAAGATGCTTCCACATCCCACTCTGTTGCTGATCAGCCCACTTAAGAAAGGAGTGCTGTGCCCCCTTCCTTACCATGTTCTGTTTGCAGCCAGGGGAACTGCAAAACATCTCAGTAGGGGGCTGGCATGAATGAATTGTGATGTTGTCTGTTCCTAGTAAAACCTGACTGGCTGAAAATTAAGCCAATCAGGTTTTATTAGGAGCAAAGACAGCACCATTGATTCATGCACTAGCGTTATTACAGAGATGGACACCAAACAGAGTAGATGCTCTGCACTGGGGGACCATTTTCTTTATTACAGGTTATATTGTTTCTTGGAGCTGGTGAGGGAAGCAGGGTGGTGGGCATGGGGGGGGGTGTTGGGTGGGGGTAGTCTAAGATGACTTGACCTGGAGGCGGGGGAAGTGTGTTTGGCACACAGGTTGGGAAAGGGTAAACCCTGTGATTAACGTATGGGAATAATATGATGCCGAATCTGTTACTACTATGCAATCAAACTCACCAGAGCTGGGCGGGGGGTGGAGAGAGGAAGGAGGGGCCAGAGGGGGTGGGAGGTTGAGATATCATGACTACAAAAATTTGGGGAGTAGGGAGGGGGCAGTATTACAGCACAGAAGGTTGGGAGGTATTTGTTTTATTAGAGATGCAGTTTGCATAGTTTTTCGCTACCAGATTGTAGAAATGTACACAGTGAACTCAACAAATTGGCAGTTCATGTGGATTCGCTGGGGTAATATGCAAATAGTCTCATTCACCCACAAAAAGACAATTTGCATAGATTCTTGCCTGGTGAATAACTACGTGAACTACAGTCATTGGTGAAGCAAAGATGGTGAAATTTTCAAATTTTGGTGCAAAGTGAATTTTAGCAGCTTTGCTCAGCTTTACATATCACACATCTTTACTTTGTAACATGTAAAAATGGTGGATTCTTTTGCTTCACATCTAGTAGAACTTGGTAGTATACATGATTTTGAGCTATTGCACTACCTCAGTATGCTATATCAGTAAGCCCTTTATCTTCTATTTAGCACTCCTGAGCTGTATTAATATTTGGGGTGTTGACTTTGCTTGCTGTGTTGTTTAGTACAGTGTGCATAGTTTTTTGCCAGTAGCTTGTAGGAATGAGCATGGCGAACTCAACAAATTGGCAGTTCGCGTAGACTCGACGAGAAATACACAAATTTCCTAATTTGCCCACAAATTGGCAATTTGCATAGATTCTTATCAGGTGAATAACTATGTGAATTACAATCATTGGTGAAGCAAAGTTGGTGACATCTGTGAATTTCAGCACAAAGTGAATTTTGACAACTTCGCTCAGTTCAGTATATGACGCATCTTTACTTTGTAAAATGTAAAATTGTGGATTCTTTTACTTCACATCTAGTAGGCTTTGGTAGTATATGTGATTTAGAGCTATTGCATACCTCAGCATGTTACTGTATATCATTGAGTCCTTTATCTTAATATTTAGCATTCCTGAGCTGTATTAATGTTTTGAGTGTTGATTTCGCTTGCGGTGTGGCTTGGTACAATGTTGCAGTGAGTTTATGTTTGTACTGTTACCAAAGTTTCATACTAAAAACCCTTCAGAAAGGAAGAGAAAGAAAAAAGTCCAAGACTGACTCACTGCTTGATCAGAAGAAGAATAAAAAGGAAATGGAGTTTGAACAGAAACTTGCAAGAGAAAAAGAAGAGATGCTAGAGAAAGAAAAACAGCTGAAAATAAATCGACTAGTGCAAGAGGTACTTGTTTAAAAGTGATGCTTATTTTCCTTTTATACAGTACTTCAAGAATTAACTAGTAAGCATGGAATATCAAAACATTAACAGCCATCTGAGCTTGAAAGCTAAGAAAAGCAATCCTCTGGTTCATTTTGTATCTGTGTTTGCCTCATTCCCGGTCCTTGGGTAATAGTAGTTAAGAAACAAAAGGCTAGTCATTCAAGGTGGGAAACTATTTTAAAAACCAACAGAGGTTATGTATAAATTAAAGTGATGTTGTATTAGCATATATTGTAATATCTGAAGTTGTTTAGAGCTACATTATAAATTTACTGTAGGTGAACAGTGGTGGCTCATTTTTTTTCACTTGTTTAACTTGATGTTGCCTTATAGATACTTTAATTTTATTTTTTGCTCATGAAACTGCTAACCTGATTTAGGTGTCAGAGACTGAGCGAGAAGATTTAGAGGAGTCAGAAAAAGTTCAGCACTGGGTTGAGCGGCTCTGTCAAACACGATTAGAGCAAATTTCCTCTGCAGAGAAAGAATCTCCGGAGGTAACAGAGTGCTGCACGTCTACAGTATTCTTGAACCAATTTGCTGTTACAAAGTGTGCCTGTTTTATTGCTTCAGTGTGGTTTGAGATGGGGTAATTTGGGATTGTTTTTCTTAACAATGCAGTTTAAAGGGAACATAAACCCTGTGGTTTGCACTTTTTAATATCATTTGGGCATGTGTGAAGTCTGCTGTTTTATAACTCCATTGTTTAGTTTTGCGTTTTTATTTAAAAAGTCCTATTTTTCCAAATTCTGGGACCCATGTAATGCTGTATTTTTCACCACCGAATATTCATCTTTTAATTACATATGAGTTCCGGAAACCAGTGACATCAGTTGAGCTGAAGCTTACAATGAAGCTTTCCATACAAGGCTTCCGTTCAACTTATGTCACTGGGTTCCTGAATTGCTAAGTAATGAAGTAAATGAATATTGGACGGGAAAAGAGATTGTATTAGGAAGAGACACTACATTAGGAAAAAAATAGGACTATTTAAAAACAGATACTCAAAACAGTGCACTGGGGTCATTAAACAGACTTCACATATGTTCAGATTTACTTTAAAATGAAAACAGCATGGTTAGTTTCCCCTTTAGTGTCAGATTCAAGTAATAATTACTGAACATGTAGAATGATCTGTTTACAATAAAATAACATTCAGAAGTTTGGAGGGGGACTAGGTGGTTCTGTGGACTAGTATGGATAATAGTCTTTCCCCCTTGGATCACTAGTTTGAATGTGGCCTGTTTAGATGGTGGTCTTCAATATTCATAACTCTGTCCTGTATAAATGCCTACAGAATATGAAATGATTTGAAGTAGTCCTACCAATGGAACAAAAGTGCTGTCTTCAACACATAAAAATAGATGTTAACAGAAATAGTGTTTGGGCCATGAGCTTTAGGAATTATTTGTAAAAGAAAAATTAAACAAACTATCTTATTTTTCCTTAGAAGTAATTTCTAAGAAAGGCTGTGTGATTAAAATATGACAGTTTTTTTTTTTTTTTACTTTCTGTTTTTCACTCCACCATATCTGTCCAAACTGACCCTGATCTGGCACTGTCAACACATTAAAACAATGGCAGAACCTCTGTTAGGAGTCTTGATCAGGAAGGCAGTAATTATTCCTTGTTAACACCTTTAGTTACCCCTGCTGCTTCTTGTCTAGAGTTGCCTACCACTCAGGCTATATGGGTCCTTCCCAGGGATATCCATCTGGGTTGCTCAGTCAGAGCCCATGCTACACATGTATCTGCTCTTGCTGGCTGCTTCAGAGAAGAATACCATCCCTCTTCTTTCTTGATT
Source organism: Neoceratodus forsteri (assembly GCA_016271365.2). NCBI lineage: Eukaryota > Metazoa > Chordata > Ceratodontiformes > Ceratodontidae > Neoceratodus > Neoceratodus forsteri. Next base: position 586,182,376 of record CM028133.1, on the reverse strand, counting down.
CCCTATTCCATGATAACTAAAAATGTGCCCTTACACTGCCTTGCATGCCTCACAGACTACTCCATGCCCTATTGAGAGATAAATGGCATTTTGTGATATCATAGCAGCTGTGCCTTAACAGCAGTCCATCTCAGCACTGCTGCAAGGGCTTCTCTGTTGCTCACTTTCCCACCCCTGGGTCACTAGCTGGCAGCTAAAAACCAGGAAAGAAGAGGAGAAGAAAAGTCAGCACACCGCAAACTGCCACTTGTAAGAGATTATTCAAAACCACTACCAAAATGCCATTAATGAACACACTAGCTCCCTGACTAGTTTTGAACTGACGTGTCTTCTAAGGCCGTGTCCACACTATGCCTCTGTAATGTTACAGAGTGCAAAAGCCGTTACATAGCGGTTTGAGTTTCCCTGTAACGTTACAGAAGGCGTTTTTCATAACCCGTTGTTGAAACCACATATAAAGGTGGTTTCGACAATGAATTATGAAACCGATTATACCTCAGTAATGTTACTGGCGTGAGTGTGGACGTGTGGCACCGGTCTCTAAGCGCAGCACAAGCTGCATTGTGGGATCGGGTGCCGTAACGGTCACACCACTCCTATGTGACCGGGCGGTGCCGCTTCCCGTAACGGACACCGCAGCAGTGTGGACACACTGCACCGCTCCCCCGTTGTAACGGTTTCTATCCGTTATGGGGTCTGAGTGGTGCAGTGTGGACAGGGCCAAAGGGATTGTTTCCACCAGCCAGGTGCTCTTAATAAATACAAAACCTTAAAGGCACACTAATACATAAAATAGGTTAAATACAGCTCAGGTATATGTCATTTCAACAGTTATCATGTACCCAGTCCAAAAAGTGCATTAAAACAATTTGTCAAGCACAGCTTCATTTATCAGCACTATAATAGCCAGAATAACTCATATTTGTTTTAACACTTGCTGTAATACAGTCTCAAATTAGCAGGTATTTTAAACTGTCAGAGTACATAAATGACCACATCCATATGCAAGGGAATATATAGCAATTATTAAGGTAGAGAAACAGTTCGGGTTCATAGTGAAGGTATGACCCTATTCTTATTGACTTAACACGTAGAAGTATAATATAATATATAATAATAACAGGTGATCACTTAAGTGCTGAACAATTAATAGCAAAATTTCAACACTACCAACCTATAAGGTAACGATAACTCAAAGAAATTACTTCTTAGTTCCACAGCACTATCAGGCTTCATACAAGGGTTTTTTTTTGGGAGGGGATTACTATTAAACTTATCTGTGTCAGTCTTCACCATTCATCACTAGTGGGTATCTTGCCTGAGCTAGGACCCCACAGGAGACTTTTTTTTCCAGAGGCAGAGTCAACGCTGGGGCGGCGCCGCTCTTAAGGGTGAAGTACTACGTGGCACTCGCAGGTTGGCCGTTAACTGCCGTTGACTCCACCCTCACCCTGGTTCTTCTTCTTCTCCCACCATAGAGTGAGGACCTGTGGGGATTCTTCAAGCAACTGTGTATTTTCGGCCAGCTTGTGGCCTAGTCCATCAGTTGGTTGGTTGTCTCAGTTCTGCTTCCCTTGCTCGGCACCGCTTCTTCAACACCGGTACAGTCATTCCTTTTTTCTAAAGTGATGCCAAGTACTGTCTTGAATTTATTTTCTGTCCAGTCATGCCTCGTCCCAGGACAAGAAAAAGTTGAAGGTGGGGAGGCCCCCTATTCGTCGGTGTCCCTGTGGTCACCTTACTCCGTTTCAGACCAGCATGACCAGTGCCTCTCCCACCTTGGCCCAGCCTATGATATGGATAACTGTATTGCCTGCTTTTCCATGGAATGCCATGTTCTAGAAATGCATGCATTTAAAGTCGGATGTGTGCCGCCGACTTTCAGAGGGCGGGTTCGCAGTTGACGGGCCAAGGTGAGGACACGTGACCCTTCCTCCGGGTCCCCTCCTGGTCCTATACGGCCAGTGGAGGAGGGGGCCTCTGCCAGTTTTAGCCTTGCCATGGTGGGAGCTCCATCCATGGTGCAGGAGACTCAGTCTGGCCCTCTTGGGGGCCAGGCAGGAGGCACCATTCTGGTAGTCACGTCCTCGGAATCGAAGGCTCCCCCCAGTGTCAAGTTCTGGGGCTCATGGGCCTGGACTGGCACCGTCCTCGACACCGTCTGTCGTTGCCACCCAGGTGACACTGGGGGCACAGGGCGGTGCTGCAGACAGTGCTGAGCCTTCCTTGGTGCCGTTTCCTGCTCCGGCACCAGTCACGATGCCAGAGAGGTGAGCAGCACCGTGGGTGGTGCAGGAGCTGTTTTCGGGGCCACCTCTGGTTTTGGTGCCCTGATGACACTGAGGAGGGGGTCCATGCTGCAGCCAGTGCTACCTTCGACTGTGGTACCATTTATGGTGCCGGGAAGAGGGGCGGTGCCATGGCTGGTGCTGCTTTTGACTCTGATGCCATCCGCGGTGCTGGGGGGGAGGTCACGCTGGATGCGGTGCTGCTCTGGGCTCTGGTGCTGCTCGCGGTGCCGGGGCTGCAGGTGGTGTGGCTCGCGGTCCTGGGACTGGGAGGGAGCGGGGAGTAGTCTGGCTTTGGGCCTCTCAGTCCTCCTCCTCAGAGGGGGATTCAGGGTCTGATCCAGACTAGCTTCCGGATTCTTCTGAATCCTCTGGTCCCTTGGTGTCCAGCACCTCAGCCCCCACTCAGCCTCCCTCCGTGGGTCAGACAAGTTCTGTTGGTTCTGGGATCAGTGGGACTGCCCAGCTTGTGGTGGTCCAGGTGGCTGTTGCTACGCAGCCCGGGACCATGGACATGTCTATCTCCTCAGTTGGGGTGCACCCCAGGAGGGGGAAGGTACTGCCAGCTACCTAGGCTGGTGGTCATGAGGAAGAGGGCCCTTTCAGAGTCGGAGGGTTCGAGGGGACAGGGTGTGGCGCAGTGGCCTCTCCCTGGGGCCTGTCCGGGTTCTTTGAGCAGCTGTAGTGCAGATCTTTGCCCCTCCCTTGGACATTCCTCGAGAGGGATTTCTACTTTGGAGGTCAGGGGATGTCCTTCTAAGCTCACACGGTCCTGGTCACCTCACAGAGGGGATCTCTTCCTGCGAGCACAGCTCCAGCCATTCCGACCCAGTTGAACGGCTTCCGTCTGCTGGTACCACCGGGTCTCTCTCCTCGTTGGGATATTCCGCTCAGTCCCCCTGCCCAAGCAGAGGCCATGCTCCTTCTCTTAGGTGCTTGACCCATATGCCTCTGCCTACTCCTCCTCCTCCTCCTCTCCCAGGTGTTCCTGGTCCTATGGGGCCCCTTACCTGGGAGCAGTTCAGGGCTTCAGCTGCGCATTTCCCTTCCTATCTTACAGCCATGGATGAGCAGGTGTTTCACCACTCTCATGTGCAGCCTGACCCTGAATCTCCATCTCATCAGCTTCCTCGTCTTCCTCCTCCAAGGGAGATGAACCCTCTGTCCACCTTTCCCCAGCAGCTGATCTCACTGCTTATCAGCGCTTCCTTTCAGGGATGCTAGGCGAGCTCCACATTACCCCTCTTTCTGAAAGCAATCCAGACCAGGTGGCGTGCGCCTTTTTTAGATGAGTTTAGTGCGGCCAACCTTGCGGATCCCACCTGGCATGCTCCCTTCCAGGAAGCATTGCACTGGGTCTGGCGGCATCCCTTCTCCTCCGTTCTAGCCCCAAGGGACCTTTGCCAGAGGTATTGCGCCCCCCCCCCAGGGTCTCCAGGAACTCTGCCTCACCCCCTTTCAGGCATGACATGCCTGGATACCCCCTTTGGGCTTCAAACCCCAGCCTGTGACCGACCCCCAGACCCGGACTCTTCGGATTTTGACTTCTGAGGGAGGTGAACTTTCTCCTCTACACGGATTCTGCTCTGCATAGCAGCTCATCAGGCCCACCATGCTGCCTACAACGGGTACTTGCGGTCCAGACTAGGACAACTTCTAGCCTCCATTCCTGATTTGGAGGAAACCAGGCTAGCCATTGCCCTCTCTGCACAGGGTCTGGAGCTTGCAAGGCACCAGGCGGGGCATCATACGACACCAGTGAGGTGGCTTCCAGAGTAGTGGGGACAAAGATCTGCACTAGGCGGATGGCATAGCTTTGCCTTTCCCGGTTGTCATCCTTTGTCCGGTGTAGGGTGATTTCCTCCGCTTTCTGGAGAACCCATCTATTCTCCCATAGGGTGAGACGGTGGTTTCTGGGGCTCCTTCCTTCTCTCATGGGGAGTTCCCTATCTCATCCAGACCAGTCCCAGGCCTCACCAGGCCTGTATGGGTCTCCCCTCTGGTGTTTCCCCTACTGGAGGCTAAGGGACTTTGTCCATTAGGAATGTATTGGGCCCCCTTCGGGGGGGCTCGATACTCACCCACTAGTGATGAATAATGAAGACTGACACATAAGATATGAAAATTACATACCTATCGTAATTCTTGATATTTCTGTGTATCTTCACCATGCATCACTAAATCCTGTCCCCCTTCCCCTCTTGGCCTCAGTCTCTGGGCAGTCCCCCTCCCCATGTGTGTCTCTCTGCTGCTGTCCAGCTCCCTCCTCTCCCTCCTTTCCTGTGTGGTTAGGAGGAAGAGGACCTTTTTGAGACACACGGGGAGGAGTTCTTTCTTTGGGGCTCTCGGTGGGTCTCCTTCTCCTCCCTTGCCCTTGGCTCAGCTCTCCCCCACCCTGTTGGGGTCCGAGGTGGAGGGGAAGGATCAGGGGACTCCCAAGTACCCCCACTTCAATCCCTATTATTTGAAGTGTCCCCTTGGGATTCTTCCTGCCCTTCTTTGAGTTAATAGAGGTTTCCCCTTTTGGAGTTTTTTTCTCCTTAATTTGGTGAGAGGGGTGGATCCCACCTACCCTGTTCAACCTCAATGTTCCTGTAGAACTAGCTGACTGCTTGTGAGGCAGTTCGTGCCTTCAGCATTTTCTGCAGCCTGGAAGTTTTTAAAATCTTCTTCCTCTCGAGGTCCAGGTCCACATTAGCCGGGAATGGTGTCCTTTCCTCCCCTATCTCTTTTTCCATCTTCTATCCTCCCTTTCCCATCCCTTCTTTCTTTTCATCCAGAGATTGGGCCCCCCCCCCCTTCCCAATCCCTTAGGCTGTTCCTCTCTCTTTTCCTGTCCTCTTCGTTGTCTATTTATTATATCCTTTTTGTCTATCCCTTGGGCTCCCTTGCTCCACCCCTCCATCCCTTCCTTCATCTCTCTCTCTCTCTCTCTCTCTCTCTGGCATTTCAGAACTGGGATGAGGGCAGAGTCAGTGGCAGTTAACGGCCAACCCGTGAGCGCCACGTAGTACATCGGCCTCGAGGGCAGTGCTGCCCCTGTCTTGACTCCATCTCTGGGAAAAAAAAAGTCTCACACGAGGTCCTAGCTCCTGCAAGATACCCACTAGTGATGAATGGTGAAGATACACAGAAAGATCAAGAATTATGGTAGGTACGTAATTTTCATTTTCTTTCTTCTGATACACTTCAGCAATTCTATTGTCATTTAGGCCTGGTGCATATAAAGCTCCCTGTGTATAAATCCAGTATGATTCCCTTTGTTGCAACTTTTCATCAAGGTCCCCATCCCATGGGCCCAGGCTCATGTGTTCCACTCCACGAAAGTTAAACACATAGCTACCAGCAGTCTGTCTACTGCAGTGTTGAGACAGGGCATTTTTAGCATCCCCATGCTATACTTCGTAGGTGTTCTCCTATTCAAATTTGAAAGGGTCTAGTTGTCTTCCCAACATAGAATGTGCTGCATTCACAGGCAGCTAGATAGAACAAATTAGGGGTAACACAACTGAAAAAAGACTTAGTGATATAACTGTGTAGAATTCCCCATAGTGAAAGTTTCTGATTTCAAAATCGAGACACAAAATTTACGGTTGTCACATGGGTCAGTACCTAAGGGGCAATTAAACCAACAACCCTCCTGTTGTTTTTTATGTATAGGTTGATACCTATGCGAAGACGGTCTCCAAGATTTTGGCCCCTCCTGTATACTACTCTGTGGGGTAAGGATGTGGCCTCCTTGAGCAACGAGTCCATCTGTAGTATATGACAATACTCACTAATGACTCTTTCTATCTCTTTTGAATGCCTTGTCTACATAGTAAGAAAATGTATCCTATCTGGTTCAATTTGTTTTTCTTTCACTATGAGCAAATCTTCCAAATTCATCTCATATTATTAAGAGCATTCTGATTGATGGAAACAATCTTTCTGAAGATGCACTTCAGTGCGAAACCGGTCAGGGAGCTAGTGTGTTCATTCTTGGTGTTTTGGTGGTGGTTTTGAATAAACTCTTGCAAGTGGCAGTTTCCTGTGTGCTGGCTTTTGCTTCTCCTTCTGTTTTGTTTTTTGTCTGTGCACCCACTCTGGGATTGGAGCTGTGATTTGCTCTCCCAGCAGAAACCAGGAAAAGTAACTCTGCATCTCCAGTTTCCCACTGGCTAATGCCAGGATCTGAGCTTGGAATCCAAATGCTACACAGTAATGATGCTGCCTGGGCAATGGGCCTGCCCCATAACTTTATTTTCAATCAGTTCTTTATTGTTTTAGGTGGTAGCCACAGCATGCACAAATAAAAAATAAAAAACAGTACAGAATTATAAATACATCTTTAAGTCAGATTCAGTGACTATCTGTATTCATTGCTTATAGATCTAGCAATCTTAGGATCTTGAAAGGAATTGACAGTAGTAATCATACAAAAGTTGACCGCAAGCACGGTACCCATTGAATAACATGTATAGCAGTACCATGCAATGATGCACACTGTGTGGTACTGGTCACCTTCTGTGCTACTACCACCGTATTTGTTTGCATAGGTAAGCAAATATACAGCAGAAAATTAGGTCATACTGTGATATATGCATACACTGTTGCATTGTGAGACAGGATGCAAAACCAAAGGCCTTTAAACCCCCCAAATTATGCATATACCTCAAACAGAAGTAGATTAATAAATACACACCATATCAAAACAGGCAGAAATTGGCTGACTCTTAATAACAATTCTGTTATTCTCTTATCCTCTGCATCAGGTCAATGTGGTCAGCCGTACAGTGAACCAAGCACTCTATGCATACAGGCAATCCATCTCACCTTCAAAAAATGTTACTGTACCTAGTATAATTCATACACAATTTGCAGCACATTTGCAGCCATTCAACCCAAAATAACCTTTCTAGGGGTGTGGATATGGTTCACTTATCTACACTCGAGCAGTTCCACTGGAATGATGTTACTGGCCAGATGCCTTTAAGTTAAGTTTCTTCCACCCCCTGAGTGGTATATCCCCCAACACTGCCCTGTGATGTCAGATCTTTCTTTCTGCTGGAAGGGCAAATCACTTCCTTCACGGCTTATGCTTAGGTTATCTGCAACACTGGTGAACTTTGTTGTCGAAGGTTTTGCCCTTCCTCTTGATTTGTTTTCCTGTTCTCTCAACTCCTTCTCTGGACCAGCAATGGAACACAAGAAACCAGGATTTTAGTTTTGCATTCAGTGCCGGCAGAAGATGTCGGTCACCATTTCGTACAACACGTGCGTGTACTGCCTTGGCGGGCAACATGACATGTCCGGGTGTGGCCTTTGCAAATCCGTGCTTCCTGAATCCTTTGAGGACAGGAAGCTTTGGCACTTGCTGGGCCAGCCTTTTGAAAAGGGACCCGAATGATTGCCCTGAGGGCTGCAAAAAGGCCTCTGCTGCAGCTGGGCTGGCTAAACAGCTTGTAGTCTTTCAGGCAGAAGTGGTGGCAGCTGTGATGAGCACTTCCTCGGTCTTGGTGCTGTTGCCTGGGGCCGGTGTTGGATGGTCTTTCACAGGGGAATTCCGTGAGATATGTTTGGCCCTCTGGACCTTGGAGGAGAGCGCTGCCCCATGTGGCACAAAAAGCAAGCACCACTGGTGCTGGTTATGGGACCAGGAGCGATCGAGGTCCTTCCGGTCCCATGATTCACCCAGTCGCTTGATGGTTGTCAAGCACCCCTCAGCTGGGGGCAAGGACTAGCAGGTTGAGGGCTCTTTAGTTCCCCCATTGAGCCAATTGACTTCAACTCTAGTCGAGCAGGCTGCAGAGATTTTTCACAAGCTTGTCTGCCAGTTCTCAGATGAGGTTGAGGATTTGGTCTGGCAGATCCCAGTGTTCCTGTTCCTCACCAGAATGACGTGGTCCAGTTGGTGTCCCCGGACGCTCCACCATAGGATCAGCCTTCAACCAGGTTTGGGTCTTCAGCACTGGTGTTGCTTAATGTGGGCTGCTGCGTTGTCTACAGCCACTTGTCAGGAGATTCTTCTTGCCATTGGCAAGCCTGTCGATGGTTAAGGTCCCAGTCGAGGTCACGGTGTTCCTGCTCTTGATCCTGCTCAACCGGGAAGTGTTGCATTCGATGTTCCTCAGCCTCTTCATCTTCAGGTGAGAAGAGACACCATCACAAAATGCATCAGTGTTACCAGGAACTCCTTTGGCAGCAGTAGGCCATTGTGGGGCAGGGTAGGGCTCTACCACTTGTACCCCGGTTCACTGGGAGCAGCCAATGATGCCCATACTGGTCCACACTAAGTTGGTGCTTTCTAGATCTGCTTCTCCCCCCCCCTTCAAGTAGACCTGCCACCAGCAGTGCTCTGACCAAGGATGTCAGCTGTTTGGCTACCAACTTGCCAGGCTGGTGGTCAATGAGGATCATTTCAGGTGAGGATTCCTGGAAGGTCCATGGTGAGAAGTGGCCTTGGGTTGTTTTTGAGGAGTCTTTGGATGACTCGTATCAGGAGTCTGTGGTCTCCTCGGAGACTCCACTCTTTGACCATTGTTCGGTCGAGGAGACTTCCAGTGAGCATGGCCTGGTTTCTTTCAGAGGCGTTCTCCAGCTTACTTCAGAATCCATGTCAATCCCACTTGAGTCAGTCCGGGGTCTGCCAGACCAGTGAGGGACTCATGGACATTTTGAACAGGGATGAATCCCTGGGGGTTGCCGTCCCAATGGCTGAGGTAATTCTGGGACCAGTTCTGGAGCTTTGGCAGCATCCAGCACCCTGCCCAGCACCCTTGGCCTGCATGGTCCATAAGTATGCAGTCTCCACAAGCTCTTTTTCAGGATTTTCAGACCATCCTTCTGTAGAAGGTTCTGGTCACGCATTCGGTGTGCCATAAATCTGGGCACCAGGGGGTCGTGGACAATCCTCCAAACAAGAAGTCTTGTAAGATTGACTACACCACTAAAAAGGTGTATGCTGTGGCAACTGTAGACCTCCAGCAAGCTAGCTATGCTGTGATGGTGGCTAACTGTGGTCACTCCCTGATAAGAGTCTTTGATGCTATCCTCCCTCCTCTCCATGTTGAGCAATAGCTGGTGGTGGAGCACATCAGAAACCAGCATCAATTGCTGGCTAAAGACCAGCTCCAGATAGCCTTGACATAGGCAATTCTTGGGTCCATGCCATGATAGTGGCTGTCTCCATGCATCACAGAGCTTATTTGTGGTTGTCAGCCTTCACTGCAGACATTAAGCATAAACTGGCTGATGTCCCTTTTTAGGGCACCAACCTTTTTGTCCCTGGGGTAGAAGGACATATCACCCAGATTGAGAAATCTAATGTCACCTTAGATTCTGTGGTTTCATCCCAGAAGGACCAGAAAAAGAAGTCTAAGAAACAGGCTTTCCAGTATCAGCCCTTTCAGTCACAGTTTCGTAGGCAGCAGCCCCAGCAAGGGCAGTCCTAGGCCTGGCACCCAAACAGATGTCTGGGGACAAGGGTAGTGATGCCCCTCTGGCAGCAGCCACCAGTGCCCCTGCAAAAGCTGCTCAGTGATGGGTTGGTAGGCAACATCCCTCCACCTGCCCTGTGACTGACTGCTCTCGCAATCAGAGACTGGCTACATCACTTCTTGCCACGCTGGACCACTGTCATGATGGACAAGTGAGTGGTGGATGTAGTGGACTGAAAATTGTTTCTAGACTTCGAGGCTCTCAAGCCCTACTGCTTCCATGTGCCTTGTGAGTCCTGGGTGTCTCAGGACATGCTGTCCTCCCTAAGGGCAGTAGGGCAGGGATATGAAGTTGTGGGTGGCTGGGGCAGTACCTGGGATAATAACAATCTGTTTGTAAGGGATAAGCTGCACCTGAGTGGGGAGGGGAAGGAGGTATTAAAGCAAAGACTGTGGAGGTATATTGTGACAAAGGTGCATTTCAGCTAGATGGGGGGTGGCAAGTGGACAGCAGGTAGGAAGGGATCCGATAGACTGGAGCCATAGCCTACCCCCCAAAGCTAGCAGGGAAGGACTCTGGGCAGCCGAAGAAGGAGGGAGTAGAAGGGAGGAAATGGAGGCCAGTGAAGGGAAGGGGGCAGGATGGGGTGTGGTCTTGCTGAATGCGAGAAGCTTAGGCAACAAATCAGCTGAGCTACAGGCACTGTTAGAAGTGTGGAGAGTGGATATTGCAGTTGTCACAGAAACATGGGCAACTGAGCACTGTGACTGGGATCTGGCAATCTCAGGATACAAATTATACAGGAAGGACTGTAAGGGGGGGCGGTGGGGTGGCAATCTATGTGAGGGACAGAATCAAAATGCACAAGGGACAAGGGGGAAGAAAGGAGAACAGAGGCAATCTGGCTGCAGCTCCTAGACTCAAGGGGTAGGAAACTGAGGTTTGGGGTGATATACATGCCACCGTCCCAGTCTGAGGAACTTGACAGGGAATTAGCAGGACAAATCAGAAAGGTATGTAGAAAAGAGAAGGTGGTCATCATGGGGGATTTGCCGGGGGTTGACTGGAGCATTCCGGTCACCTCCAGTGCTAGGGAGCAAGTGCTTCTGGGCGCGATCCAGGAGGACCTCCTGACACAGTTGGTTAGTGTACCTACTAGGCTAAAGAACTCTTTAGATGTGATATTGTCGAATGAGGAGGCAGTAAGGGAAATAAAGGTGGAGGACCCACTAGCTGACAGCGATCACCAAACAGTGTGGTTTAATATCACAATGTACAGGGAGCCAGAGAAATCAGTTACTCGGGTGGTAAACTTCAGGGGGCAGACTTTGGGAGGATGCAGGAAGTACTGAAAGCGAAACTGGAGGGCATAAGGCAGGAGATGGATGCAGAGCAGAAATGGGATATTATTAAACTGGGGATTACAGGGGCAACAGAAGCCAGCACCAAGACACAGAGTAAGAGGAGCAGAGCAAGAAGACCATGATGGTTGAACAGCAAGGTAGTGGAGGTGGTAAGAGCAAAACAAGAGGCACACCAGAGGTATAGGAGGACGGGGAAGGAAGTGGACAGGGAGGTGTATGCAAGATGGTCCACGGAGGTGACCAGAAAAGTGAGAGAAGCCAAGGCCCAGAGGGAGCTGAGTTTCGTTCAGGGAATTAACGGGAGGGTGGGAGGACTTTTTCAGATACATCAGGGAGAAAAGGAAGTGCAAGGAGACAATAGTGAGGATAAAAAGGGGTGAGGAGTGGACGGAAAAGGGGGAGGAGCAGGCAGAAGCACTAAATAAATACTTTTGCTTAGTGTTCACGGAAGAAAGGGGGACCACTACTACTATGGGCTGGGAGGGTGGGGACAGGGGAGATGAGGCGACAGATGGAAGATTTGAGGCATGTAGAGTCCTAGAGGGACTGAGAGCACTGAAGGTAGACAAGGCACCGTTGCCGGATGTTATCCACCCCAGAGTGCTAAGGGAGCTGGCAGAGCTGCTGGCGGATCTGTACAGCACCTCACTGGAGTTGGGATGTGTGCCACTGGACTGGAGGATGACACATGTAGTACTGTTACACAAGAGTGAACCAAGGGATGAACCGGGTAATTATCGTCCAGTAAGTCTCACCTCCATTGTGTGCAAACTCATGGAAACAATACTAAAGGAAAGACTGATGTCGTACCTGGAGGACAGTGGCCTCCAGGATGTGAGGCAGCATGGGTTTGTTTCAGGGAAGTCTTGTCAAACCAGCCTGATATAATATTATGACTGAGTGACAGGTGAGCTGGATAAGGATCATGCAGTGGATGTTCTTTACTTGGACTTCAGCAAGGCCTTCGATTATGTGCCTCATGGGTGGCTTGGAGGGGAAGCGGGGTAAGTGCAAAAATGATGAAGTGGATAACAAGCTGGCTGAGTGGGAGGCTGCAGTGGGTGATGGTGAAAGGGGAGCTGTCAGCTCCAAGGCTGGTGATGAGTGGGGTGCCACAGGGCTCTGTGTTGGGGCCAGTATTATTTGGACTCTTCATATCAGACATTGCACACGGGGTGGTGAGCAAGGTTGGTCTGTTTGCTGACGACACCAAAATCGGAACAGTGGTGGCTGAAGGGGAAGGATGGCAGCAGCTGCAGGGGGACCTAAGCAAGCTAGAGGAGTGGTCAGAGAGGTGGCAGCTAGGATTCAATGCAAAGAAGAGTAAGGTTATGCACTTTGGCGTGAAGAACCCAAGGAGAGAATACTGGCTGGGGGAGGTTAGCTGGGGATCACTGAGGAGGAAAAAGACCTAGAGGTAATGATAACAGGGACCATGAACAACACTTCCCAGTGCAGGAGAGTGGCTGCAAAAGCAAACAAAATGCTGGAGTGCATAGCAAGGGGGTTTTCGTTCAGGCAAAGAGAGGTGATCTTGCCCCTCTACAGGTCACTGGTAAGGCCGCACTTAGAGTATTGTGTGCAGTTTTGGAGGCCATACCTAAAGCATGATATCAGGCAACTGGAGGGGGTGCAGAGGAGGGCAACAAAGATGATATGTGGAATGGAGGGGAGAGACTATGACTGCAGGCTGGGAGACCTGAATATGTACACCCTGGAGGATAGAAGGGATGGGGCAACATGATAGAGACATTCAGTTATCTGAGGGGAATCAATAAGGATGGGTCAGACGGGGTCTTTAAGCTAAGGAGGGGGAGGGTCACCAGGGGGCACGGGCTAAGAATAGAGGGGCGAAGATTTAGGGGGGAAATGAGGAGACACTGTTTCACAGAGAGGGTGGTAGCAAAATAGAATGCACTGCCAGAATGGGTGGTATCATGCAAATCTGTGAACAGCTTCAAAAGGGCATGGGACAGGGAACAGGGAAGAGTGAGGGTGGGGGAGGTGGGAGATGTCAGTGGGATGACAAAGGGGGGTGGGGTGGCTGCATACTAGAGGTGCTAGCTGCATAGTCCAGCAGACTTGATTAGACCGGGTGGTCTGTTTCTGCTGGCACATTTGTATGTTCGTATTGCTCAGCTTCTTGTGAAAGGGGAAACAGCCATGTCCTGGATGCCCTGGTCAGTCAGGGTTACGTATTCAGGTATTTTCTGGTCCCAGAACAGATGGGGGGGGGGGGCTGGTGTCCCATACTGGATCTGCATGATCTCAGTCAGTTTATGTGGAAATGCAAGTTCTGGATGGTCACTCTGAATCAGTTTGTATCTTCCCTGGAGCAAAACATGTGGTTCAGCTCCCTGGACTTCTAGGATACATTTTTCCACATTCCCATCTGTTGATCCCACTGTTGGTACCTCTAGTTCCTCATGGAAGGGGTTCTGTACCAGTTCTAGGCAATGCCCTTTGGCCTCTCCTCATTGCCCAAGGTCTTCACCAAATGCATGACAGTGGTGGTAGCCCACCTGGAGTATCTTGGGGTCAGAGTTTACCCCTACTTGGATAACTGGTTGATAGATGATCCATCCCAATAGGCTGTGGAAAGTTCCACAGATCTGACTCTCCAGACTTGCTGAGACTTGGGCCTGTTGGTTAACCCTGACAGGTCCAGACTGGTAGTGAAACACGTGCTCAAGCATTGGGACAAAACTAGACTCCGAACTGGCCAAGGCCTACCTCCTGCGGACTGGGCACTGGACCTTATCTCCTTTGTTTGATCACTTCAGGTTGGGCTCCCTGCCCAGGATTTACTCAGGCTGCTGGGATATGTGGCATCCTACACCAGCATGGCCCGTTGGGCCTGTTGGCAGATGTGTCACCTCCAGTGGGAACTGGGCTGTCAGTGATCCCCGCACCTATGCCACTTGGACCACCTGGTCTTAGTGACCTAGCTGATGTGAAATGCCATCCAGTAGTGGCTAGTCCCAGACCACCCGAAGGAAGGAATTCCATTTGCCAAGAACCGACCATCATGCTTATGACAGATGCTTCTCTGATGAAGTGAGGAGTGCACTTCTGAGGCCACAGAGCCCACAGGATCTGGTCTCCCAAGGAGTCCTGTCACCACATAAACCTGCTAGAGCTGCATGCAGTGCACTTGACTCTGACAGCATTCACTCCACAAGTCACGGGTTAGGTCATGCAGGTCAAGATGGACAACATCACGACCATGTTATACCTGAACAGGCTGGGCGGAACTCACTCCCTTACCTTGTGTCAGGGGGCCCTCCGCACCTTGTCTCTCATGCGCAGCATGGGTACAGATCTCCTGATGAGCTATGTCATGGGAGAGAAAATTCAACTGTTGGATGCTCTCAGCCAGGTAGGAGAGGCATTGCATGAGTGATCTCTGTATCAGGAGGTGGGGAACCACCTGTTCTCCCTGTGGACCACATCCTTGGTAGACCTGTTTGCCTCCTGGAAGAATGCAAAACTGAGGCTGTTTTGTGCCAGCCCACCACAGCGCAGGACACTGCTTGGTGATGCCTTTGTGAGGCTCTGGACCCTGTGCTTCGTGTATGCATTCCCTTCCTTTGCCTTGATCCACTAGGTGGTGGTCAGGGTCCGAAAGGACAAGGTGCTGATAACCCTGATAGCTCCAGACTGGCCACAGTCTCCTCAGCGTCAGCAGCAGGACTCCATGGTGATTGCCTCTATGCCCAGACTTACTGACCAGACTTCAGAGGATGGTCCTGCACCTGGACATTTGGTCCCTGCTCCTCACAGTGGTTACTGAGCAGCTAGAGTTCCAGGCCTTGAGTCTTTTGGAGGCTGTCTTTCAAGTTGTGGAGGCCTCCAGGAAAGAATCGACTCACAGATGCTATGCCCTCAAATGGAAGCGATTATCCATTTGGTGTCAGGGCAAGAGACTGGATCCCCTTGCTTATCCTGTGACTAGCATCCTGGACTCCCTCTGGTCCCTTTCCCAGCAGGGACTGTGGGCGATGACCTTCAGGGTGTACCTCACGGCCATCTGTGCTTACTGAGTGCATGACGGTGGACCAGGAGAAGGTGGTGATATGCTTTTTCAGAGGCCAAGACCACTTGTTCCCTCCACTGCATGAACTACCTCCATTGTGGAATTTACTGCTGGTATTAGCAGTGCTAATGGGCAAACCATTTGAACCAATGCACAGGTGTAAGATTTCACACCAGTCATGGAAGATGGCCTTCCTGGTGGCTATTACAGCAACCAGAAGGATTTGGGAGCTCCAGGCATTCTCAATGAAATCTCCCTACCTGATATTCCACAGGGATAGAGTCATCCTTTGCCTCAACCCAAAGTTCCTCCCAAAGGTGGTTTTAGAGTTTCACCTTTTTTTTTTTTTTTTTTTATATTCTTTGTACACCTACACCCCCGGGCATCCTTCAGGAGTGCCCATTTGGAATTCACCCTACTCCCAGCCTGAACCCTCCGCATCTCCCAGGATCCCCTCCCCCAAACAACCACAGGCAAGCTCAACCCCTGGTACCATCTCCGGGACTGATTCCACCCTCCCTCGGCGGTAGGCTCCTAAGTATGAAGTGCCTTACCTGCTGTCAATGGGTCGGCCCATGGAAAGCAATCTGGGCGCATCTGGGCCATCATTTGGGATGTGAGCGATTTCCCCTGGGGCCACCGTCATCTCACCGATGGTGTAGGAGGCCTTCTTCTTTTTCTTTTCCCCCACGAGCGTGGCGTGCAATGGTGTCAGCACACAGGCTTACCCTCGTAGAGGCCTGCCTCACTCGTCCCCTGATTTCTTGGTCCCGTGCATGTAGTACCTCCCGTCTCCACCGAGGGCCACTAATGCACCAGGAAACCCCCTGGATCCCTCTCAGGGAGAGGAGAGCAGTCCTCCAGATGTTCAATCCAACTCCCTCCCCTGCCGACCCCCAGCACCAGGGGGTCATTCCCGAACCAGGGTCGCCAGCACAGCGAGGTGTTGCGTCCAGCACCTCAACCCTCAGTGCCACCGGGCTGGCAAGAGTTTCACCTTAACCAGGTGATTATCTTGCTGGTGTATTTTACCAGACATCTTTAGAAGCTGACCACAGACTCCATACCTTGGACCTGCGGAAGGTGCTCTCCACTTATGTGGAGCACATGGCTGGAGTTCATGGATATTCTCACCAGCTGCTGAAGCTGCACAAGGCAGACTGGCAGTAAAGTGGATGATTTCAAGGTGGATCACTTCTTGCAGTGACCTCTGCTATAGGTTGGCAGGTAGGGAGGTTCCCATAGGGCTTGAGGCTCACTCCACCAGACATACTGCTGCTTCGGTGGCTGCTTTCAGAGATGTCTCCATACAGGAGATCTGTAGGGCTGCTACCTGAAAGTCAGCACACACCTTTAGCTCCCACTACCACATCAACCTGAAGTCATGTTGGAATGCAGGTTTTGGGACCTCGGTTCTCCAATCTTTGTTCACAAAGTAGGTGTATATGCCTTGCCCCCTCCACCCAGAGAACTGCTAGGAGTCTGTTAAAGTGTGGATTAGTGAACCATATCCATGCTCCTAGAAGAATAGGTTACTCAACTATAATCATAGTTCTTGAAGTGGTATATGGTTCACATCCACACAACACACCTGGACTCCCTGGCAAGTGTCACATGAATCCTGCTTCCAGTGTGTAAGATCTGACATCACAGGGAGAAGTTGGGGAATATACTGTCATGGTGGTGGGAGGAGCTTAACTTAAAGATGTTCGGCCAATAACATCATTCCAGTGGAACTGCCAAAGTGTTGATGTGAACCATATGCCAGCCCTAGAACTACGGTTACTGGTGAGTATCCTATTCTTCTCCCTTTTTGATGTTTTCCTAGACTGTCACACTGCACACTACAAGACATACTCAACATACAAGGAATGTTAAGAATGAATGGGTGGGATCAGTCCTACACAGCCACATTAGGTAAGAGAAGGAGCATCCATTTGTTAACTTGCAATCACACATAACAAAGAGAATAGGCTGGGGACAGTATTGATACAGTGAGACTTAGAAAAAAACACAGGCATTGCATATACAATTGATTATAATAAAGGTAGGAATTTTCAGGTAAGAGGCTTATAAGTCATTTACCAAATGAATGTTTAGCATCTGTGAGTGGCATGTGTAATCCCCAGGTGGCGCTATCCCAAGGGCTACTACCCCTGCTTGCTTGACTACTGACAGGTTGAGGGGCCTAGGTTCTATGGTGAGTGCCTCCACCCAGAGGTCAGGGTTTGTAATGGTTGGTCTAGTTTGGTCACAGCCCTCTGGGACACTGAGACCCCCTTCTAATCCCTCTAATGGCCCACACCATGCACAGGAGTTACAGTACCAATACCCCACATGTACACACCGTTCATTCATAAGGTACCACTTACCCTTGAGATTGATTCGCAGGTTTGTCTCTGAGGACCCCCTGAAAAATAATTAAGCAGTATACACAAACCAATACAGTGCTTGCCATGAAGGTACTGAAACTTCAGACAGTTTAAAGTTTAACAGCAATAACAAATCTGATTTATTTTGGGAACAGTAACATGGGAGGGGGAAATCAGGTTAATTAGTGGCATTAAATCACAGTACTGTGCACACATACAGGGTCTGAAAAGTCACACTCTGGGTACCCAGGTTGGGGGGGGGGCTAGCCAGGTCCATTGCCCGGGGTTGGCCAGCAGGTGCAGATGGATAGGGCCCTGTAGAAGAAAATATATGCACAACACCCAATTGTAATCCAGAACCTGATGGCTCAGTCCATGAAGCAAAGAAACAACGAGAATTAGCTGACACACTTGTGATTGAAAACAGGCTGCAGGGGAATTCCCTGATTTGTACTCACAATACCCAAGCTGAGAACTGGATGGTGGATGTTCTTCTGGATTGTTAGAAACAGCAGGGCATGGAGGCAATGTCCTTGTGACTGGACCCCACTGCAGTTTATAGCAAACGGATTTAGTTCGAGACAAGCTGGGGTTTGCTTCCAGCTTCAACACACAGCACACAGCACAGGGGATTGGAAATAGCGATTCCCCACAAGCACTATGCACATTCATATGTAAAAGGAAAGTACTATACCAGGCAGGCTGCTCCTCGATCCCAATCGCAATTACTGCAAGATACCCGGGAACACACACAGCAGCTTCAGTTCCTGACTGACCAAGTGCGATTCAGCAATTTCTCCAGTCTTCGACAGGGTGAGCCTGGTTTCTACTCTTCTAGTGCTTCTTTCTCCTCACAAACTTGGATTTAGTCCACACTGGCACTCACAAAGGCTGCAGACCGAAACTCAGGGCCTCACACGTGCTTCCCGCGAGAAACTATACACCGAAGAAGCACACAGCTCCTTCTCTCTTCACTGCCACAACTGATCTGATCTTTCCAGTCACGGAGCAGGGCATTCCTTTAGCTCCACACTATTCTGTTGGCTAATTCAGCTGTCACTCACAATAAGACTCCCTCTGTTGGTAGAAAAAGGCCAAGGTCAAAACCATTTCCCAGAGTCACTGCCCATACAATCCCTTGTGGCTGGCTGCTAAGAGTCCAAGTTCTGATTCGTCCACAGGCTCCATTTTAGGCCCTTAACCCAATTGGCCCAGCACAGCAGTTTAGGTCCAAAATAGAGAGGTAACACACACAGAGTCCCAGCTGCAATAAAGGCAGGTTAGACAAACTACAATTTTGCTAATGTTTTAAATGATTACAGGCAAACAGTTACAGCTTTCAGATGGGCTCCCTTTGCACCTTCAGCGACCACAAAATGGAACGATTACTCCTCAGCTCGGGCAGGATTTGAGCATTAAATACACAGTCCCCCTATACAAATTAATTAAGTCTGCAAGCAGGCAGCTCTTAAAGAGACAGTACGTGGAGGCTCAAATAGCACTCACTTGGAACCACATTTAAACAGCTCAGATGCCGAACACCTCCCAGACTTGGAGTATTCAGGCAAGCTCCTGGAAGACTTTTGGGAACCCCCATTTGCAGGGGGGGGATTACATATGCAATGCCAGCCTCTTAGCAGGCAAGAGGTAAGAGCCAAGAGCATCTGTTTCTTGGTTTGTGAATGCCTGTAAAAGCATTTTCGTAATATGTAAGGTATGAATAGTCTATCTGTTAGTAAATAATATTATCCCCCTGCTCACAGACACGGGATGACCACCTTGGCATTATGCGGAGGTTAAACCAGTCCATTAGATTCTACATGTGGCATGACACAAAAAGAATGCATACTCTAGTCAGTTATTCCTTTGATCACCCCTGTAACATCCAATGAAGTAATACTTGTAATAAAGGGAGTTTCATTTTTCTGCTGTACCATGTTCTAGAGGAACATCACAGCTTTTGACATCTATAAGCCTCACCAGTCCTATTTTAGTTCTAAGCAGAGCACTGAGACTGCACTAGTTAAGATGCATAATGACCTTCTCAGGGCAAGGGATAGGGGAGAGCTGTCATTTCTTGTCCTTCTTTATCTCTCCTCAGCCTTTGACACTGTAGACCATAGGCTATTGTTGGACCCTCTGAGTGAGTACATAGGACTCTTTGGCAATGTCATCTTCTGGTTCAAGTCCTATCCCAGGGAGAGGACGCAGAGGATTGGTTTGGAGAATTTCTCTTCCCTTCCTGTGCCACTGCCCTGTGGTGTATCCCAGGGGTCAAGTCTTTTTGACCATGTTGTTTGCAGTGTATATGCTGCCCCTGGGAGGGATCATTAGATGGTATAAACTGGGTTTCATCGCAGTGCAGATTATACCCAGCTGTATTTGCCATTTGCACCCAGGATGTCAGATGAAGAGGAGGTATTTGATAAATTCTTGGTCAAGATCCAGGGTTGGATGTCACTGAGCTTGTTGAGACTCAACCCTAACAAGACTGAGGTAATAGTAGTTGATACAGGTCATAGGGGGAGAGTGGTTGCTACTGAGGAGACAGGGTTTTGGCTTGGCTGATCTAGGCTTATAGTGTCCGAAAAGGTGAAAAATCTGGGGGTCATTCTGCATGAGGGGCTGACACTTGAGAGTGTCACAGTAGTCCAGAATGTCTTTTATCATTTTAGGAACGTCAGCTGGATTAGATCCCTTATCCTTCCCAATGACCTGGTACATAGATACATAGACAGTGTCGGCAGATAAGGGCCTATGGCCCACCTAGTCTGCCCATTTGAGCTTGTAAGTTCAGTTTGTTTTCCTAGAAGTCTGTTTCCCCTTACCCCTGCCCTCTAGAATTCCTTTATGTCTATCCCATGCATTCTTAAATCCCGTGATTGTTTCAGCCCCCACCACTTCCTCTGGCAGGGTGTTCCATTTGTCCACCACCCGTTCTGTGAAGAAATTCTTTCTCATGTTTCCTCTGAATCATCCTCCCTCCAACTTCATCCCATGCCCTCTAGTCCTGAAACATCTTTTTCGCTTAAAAATAGTGTTTTCCTGCACCCTGTTCCTCCCTGTAAGATACTTGTATGTCTCTATCATATCCCCTCTCTCCCTCCTCTCCTCCAGGGAGTACATGTTCAGTTCCTTCATCCTGCCTTCATAGGACTTGTGATGCAACCCATGCACCATCTTTGTTGCCCTCCTCTGAACCTTCTCTACCCTGTCTATGTCCTTACGTAGGTATGGTCTCCAGAACTGTACACTGTACTCCAGGTGTGGCCTCACTATTGTCTTGTATAGCGGAATTATGACCTCCCTTTTCCTGCTGGTGATGCCCCTGCCTATACATCCCAGCATCCTATTTGCTTTACCTGATGCCTTGTCACACTGTTTCTACCTTTGAGGTCATCAGAGATGACAACCCCAAGATCCCTTTCCTGCTTGGTGCATGCTATATCCTCACCCCCAACTGATATATTGTGCCAGGGTTTTGTGCCCATATGCATTATCTTGCACTTCTTTGCATTGAATTTCAACTGCCAAACCCTTGACCATTCTTCAAGTTTCTGCAGGTCCCTTCTCATTCTGTCTACACCCTCTGGTGTGTCTACTCTGTTACAGAGCTTTGTGTCATCAGCGAACAGTGAAATTCTGCCTTCTAGATCCTGTGCAATGTCACTGTTGAAGATGTTGAATAAGACCGGTCCCAGCACTGATCCCTGTGGTACCCCACTGGTTACTCTTCCCTCTGTGGAGTGACAGCCATTTACCACCACCCTCTGTGTCCTGCCACCCAGCCAGTTGCCTACCCACCACACTACTGTCCTGCCCACAAATTGGTAATTCTTGTACATGTGTTTGTGACATCTCATCTCGACTACTGCAGTGCTCTGTACCTCTGAGTAAATGGAGGTACTTTGAGGTACCTTCAGCTAGTAAAGAATACAGCAGCCAGGCTACTGACCTGCCTTCCAAGAACCTGTCATGTTATCCCAGTGCTGCTGGAACTGCATTGGCTGCTAGTGAAGATGTTTATCTCTTTTAAAGATGGTTTGTTGACCTACAAGGCCCTGCATGGGTTGTGTCCTGGCTACCTATTAGAGCGCCTGCATCCTCACTTGTCATCTTGCCCTCTTTGCTCCACTGAGGTGGATCCCGTCAGTGCCTAGGGCCAAGTTAAAAACCTGGAGTGAATGGGCCTTCAAACTAGCTGGCTCAGTTATTTGGAATTCACTCCCAACAGCTCTTAGAGAAGCTGCCTCAGTGGAGGCCATTAAGAGGGGTCTGAAGACACATATTTTTAAACAAGCTTTTGGTGACTCCTGAGCATTTACATATTGTTTACCAGCCCAGTTGGTATGTTTATCTGTATTCAGCCTATTTGACTTATTTAATATTTGTTTTGTGGTATTTATGAAATGTTTCTGTCTTACTTCTGCATTTTATTGCAAGGCACCCTGAACCTCTAGGAAAGGGTACCATTATAAATAAACTTACTACTACTATTGCTAGTACTACTACTACTACAACTACAACATAATTAAGTATCAGTAAAACATAGTGCAAGTTAAAAGTATGGTCTTTATACAGCAAATACACACATTTTGTACTAGTTTAATAATACTAACATTATCAAGTGGTTTGGACAGGATGAGCAGTGACCTATGAAAACTAGAAGAGTTATCAAAGGTACGGCAGCTGGGTTTCAATGTGAAAAAGTGCAAAATAATGCATTTTGGGCACAGAAACCTATGTGTAGAGTACGAAATGGGTTGGGTGGTACTGACAAACACGAAATAGGAAAGAGACCTGAGGTAATCATATTGGATGACCTAAATGTAGCCAGTGGGAGGGCAAGTGGGATGCCGAGGTGCATAAGGAGGGGTATTACCAGAAGAAAGAGGGAGGTGGTATTGCCTCTGTATAGATCATTGGTAAGACTCCATCTAGAGTACTGTGTCCAGTTCTGGAGGCCACATCTCCAGAAAGGCATAGACAGAGTGGAGGCAGTCCAGAGTAGGGCAACTAAAATGGTGCACGGTCTGCATCAGAGGACCTATGAGTGGAGACTCTAGAACCAGAATATGAACACACTGAAAGAGAGGTGGGAGAGGGGGGATATGACAGAGACCTTTAAATACCTTATGCAGGTAAATAAGGTACAGTATGGAAGTATTTTTCTGAACAAAAAGTGCTGAAGAACAAGGGAAAATGACATGAAGCAGGAGGGAGTAAATTCAGGAGAAATTTGAGGAAGTATTTCTTCACAGGAAGAGTGGTGGATTCCTGGAACAGCCTTCCAGCGGAGGTGGTGGGGGTGAAAATGGTGGGGTTCAGGAATGCATGGGAAGGACAAAAGGTAATCTTAGGGGAAAGGAAGGTGGGGGGATAATAGACCGGGGATCAAGTAGGATCCGCAGTGGTACTTTAGGCAGGGAAAGGTGGGCAGACTAAGTGGACCAAGCAGTCCTTATCTGCCAACAAATTCTATGTAATATGCCACACTCATCGATTAAGTAATAATTATAATTCTTTGATACTGCCATGTAATTAAACATGTATATGAGACATCAAAGAATGTGTTATCCAGTATATTTATTTAGGCAGTCCCTCAAAAACTATTAGATTTGATGGACATTACCAACCCTATGAATCTCTACTGGCACCCTTCATTGATTTTATTTATTTGCTTTTGGTAACCTGGTAAGAGCACTTGGCAAAGACCTGTGTGTTTTCAGGCACAACCTGGGAGAGCATAGATTACAAAAAACACAGTATAACAATAGCAAGAAGTAATATACAAGTATCCACACAGGGATAAGCAACAGTTCATTGCAGAGATTGTACTGTCCACACAGGAATAAGCAATTGTACAGAGCAGATTTGTAGGACGCTACCATCTCTATGATTTTGGTATTCAAAATCTTTCCTGGTACTGATGTTTGACTGTCCTACACTTTCCTGGATATCAACTTGATTCTTTATTTTTTTCAAAAAAATAGTAACACGTTTGTCTGCCTTTAGTCCCTAGGCACTTCTGCTTGTAGTGGTTCCCTGAAAATTGCCATGAGTGGTAATGTCAGCCCATCTGGAGCTCCTTTAAGACCTTTTGATGTAGATTTTCTATTGCAGGTGCTTTACTTGCCCTGCCTAGACATTCTGCTACTAGCTCCTTTGTGATCTTTCTATCCGCACACATTATCTCACTTCCTTCATACTGCCTAAACTTGTCCTGGCAGATATACTCCCAACAACCTCTGCTATGAATACCTAGGCAGAAATATTGTTTCAGTCATTTACAGCATCTGTCTCCACCCTTCATTAACATTACACTCCAGTCCTCATACCAAATGACCCCACCTTCGTACTTAGTAATCTCTCTTTCTAATCACAGAGGGAATGTACACCCTACCCCAACCACAGTTCCGTCAAAGATCCACCTCCAGACTGAAAAAACATTTATTTTATTTATTTATTAGATCATCGGTTTACAGATCTGCTACAACATGGATGGACTGCATGCAACCCCACCCCAACCCTGAATGTCATGCATTGGGTTGGGAAAGTATATGGTGTACCTAAAGACACGGGAGCCTTGCATTACTCTTAGAACAGAGTGCTCGTTTGGTTTTACAAAAGAATGTAACAGATCAAAATTGAGTAGCTCAGCCTATTTCAGACCAAATCATACTTTCATTTGAAATTGCAGACCTTGGTTTACTGCTGTTCACAACTTACAAACCAGACAATGTCATGACATAGGAGAGGGGAATTGAACTGTGGCTTGACTTGCAAAACACCATTTGCAACACAGAGTCATCTAGTAGGCTCTCCTTCTACATTACATTGATGATACTGGCCAGTCACTGATGCACTGGCCGTTGAGGAGATGGGATTCCTAGGAATTAGGCAGGGATGTTCCTGGGTATTCTGTAGTTAGAGTAGTAGAAAAATTTGAAATATCCAGTTTATAAAAACTTGGATCTTTAACAGGGAGAAAAGTTCACTGCTGGACAGGGTATGTAGCTTTTTGAACTCTGTTGAGCTCAGCCCAGCCAGTGTGGGGGGATAGGCCTTAGAGACCTGAAAGTCTATTTTAGAGCCAGCCCATCTAGTGGACCTAGTACCAGTAATTGCTGGTGCAGTCAGTATGTTAGCAATAACTGACTCCAGGGTGTGGGGTTATAGGCATTTAATCCATGCCTCAGATGTGTAGTGAGGCACAAGGCCGCATGCTGAGTGTCCTCACTGCACCCGCGGTGTGGATTAAATGCCTATATATAACCCCATACCCTAGAGTGGGTTATTGTGCTTATAACATGGGTTATATGCAAAACAAGGGGGAAAACCTCAGAAATGGGTTCCCCCCCATTTAAATAGCAAGAAAGGTACTGTATCCTGCCACCCTGCAAAATAGTCCCCAACAAATTATGCATATGTGATTGATGTTATGCACATAGAAATGTCAGACATACAGCACTGACATGACTTCTGACATTTCTTGTGCATAATATTGTTTCCTACACATTCTACCACGTTTTGTTTCCTGCTCCCCCTATACACACACACACACACACACACACCACCTCTGAGCTCCTGATGACAGTACTGCGGTGGAGTGCTCATATTGTTTGTGTCTCTTTCTCCCTCTCTCAGCTCTTGCATTGTCTCTGTCTCCCTCTCTCAGCTTGCTCTGGGTCACGCTCGATATCTGCAGCGCAGTCGCTGCTCGCTTTCTGTCTGCCTGTTGCTCCATGTCTGTCTCTCACTCTAGGCACAGCCTGTCAGGGGTTCCCTAGCACGGCGCTATACTTCTTATTGTGTGTGTGTGTCTCTCTCTCTCTCTCCAAAGTGCTGAGCTGCAACTACCACGACTAGGAGCTGCTAGCACTGTCTGGGAGGGTGGAGAGGAGGACACTACAGTAGCAAGAACACTGTTTAGTTTCTGATTTTCTTTTTAATGCTCCAAGGAGTCCTAACATTTTTAGCAGGGAGCACACTTGCATTGTAAGGCTAGCTGGGCAGCAGTGGCATGTAAACAGGTAAGGATTTTGGAATTCAGTGGGGTTTGCACACCCTGCTGGTGAGCTGATTTCACAGTATACTGCTGTACTGTGCAGCAAGAACTTGTACAGACTTGGGACTTTTTCTCAGTTTGTAGCTACTTGGTAAGTACGTCCAACCTCCTTGACAATGCTGCATGTGGGATGGGGTAGAGTTGGCACTGCTGCTGCACAGTTAGAAGCAACATGTTTGACTGGGACTGTTACTAGAAGTGGGATTGAAGTATTATGTTGGGGAAGGTAAGCCCGGAGCTGACGTGGACAACTCAGAGAGCTTCAGGGATTCCCGGGGTCAGGCAGAATCTGTTTTCCTTTCACACACACACACACACACACCCTCCACTCCTCGGAGCCCAAAGTGCTGCTGTGATGCCTATTACCTTGCTTGAGACCGACAGAGGAGAGAGAGAGAGAGAGAGAGAGAGAGGTGCGCTGTGACAGCTGTATTATAGCAGGAACACAGCCAGCTTTAGCAAGGTACTTGCTCGCTCATTATTCTTTCACTAAAACATGGCTTGGCAGAAATATAACTTATCCCCGATCACCACAGTGGAGCTGCCTCTCGCTTGAGCAATTTTTACGTAGCTACCATTTTGTTTTCCTTTCCTTAGGACTGAACAAGTCCTGACGGCAGTTTCTCTGAGTCACTCTGCCACACTTTCAGGGACATGCACATCAAGTGTGCATTTACAGTCATTTAATTAAGCAATAATGCACGACAGGGTGTGTGTTGTGCTGGGATAACGTCACGCCTGGGGTGATTAGGCACGAGGCCGCAGGCCGAGTGTGACTAATCACCCCAGAAGTGACGTTATCCCAGCACAACACACACCCTGGAGTGCATTATTGCTATTATACAATGGCCCTTTGTAAAAAAAAAAAAAAAAAAAAAAATAAGAAAATACAGATAAAAATACTTTTAAAAGCATTTTTAGCTATGTGTATGTTACATATATATAAAAAAACCCTTGTTGCTAGTGCTGGCCAGCAGGTGGCAGTGTGATATATCCGTTTCATTCTGTCATGCTTTCAAAGTCCCTGTGCTGTTTTCGGTTTCCCTTTTGAGCAGCTGAGAACACAGTAACCCCCCAGCATGTCTGTTAATTTTTTTTCTGCTTTGTTTAGCGTTTTTCTGCAGGGTCTGTGACGGATGTTCAAGGAAACTGCTTAGCGAGGATTACAGGCGTTTCAGTTTCACTGTTGGGTTGGCTGGTGAGCAGTGGAGACGGTTTAATGAGGAATGTAACGTTGTGTTCTGGGACTAGAAGCGGTTTTAAAAATATGCATTTTTACTGTTCAAGGGGAGAAAGGAAAAATGACCTGCAGTTGTAAATTTAGCGCAAGGTTGACTGCAGGTGGTCTCGTGCTGTGTCAGCTCGGCTCGCTGACCGCGTGTTGAAAAGTGAAGCCAACAAGAAGCGGCTTTAAAAATATGCGTTTTTACTATTCAAGGGGAGAAAGGACAAATGACCTGGCAGTTGTAAATTTAGCGCAAGGTTGACTACAGGTGGTCTTGCGCTGTGTCAGATCAGCTCGCTGACCGCGTGTTGAAAAGTGAAGCCAACAACTTCGCTGAGATTTGGGATAAAAAAAAAAAAAGAAAACAAAACTGCCGGTGACGTTTTTTGTTGTTGTTGGAATAAATACTGACTTGGTGGGAGGGAGTTTGCAGTTTTAATGGGATGTATTGTGGAGATGGCATTGGAGGAGCGATGACTTAAGCCGTGCTGTGCAGCGGGGATCACTCCAGCGGGCTGTGTGGAGTGATCCCCATCATGATTGATGCGGTCATCTGGCTGCTGGGACTAGACCCGTGATGTTGTACTGGGATAACATCACGGGTCTAGTCTCAGACTGACCAATCAAAGCCCAAGATTTTTTTTGCCATTGTATAATATATGGTCACCTGATGGTGTTTGACCAGTTGTATTGCTGCTTTCTTCTAAACCATGTTATAAATTGCAGTATCAGCTCAGTGGGTGTGCTTAATTTTCTGTGATGTGACTGGGCTGCCTATCTGAGCTTTTGTCTTTTGAAAAAAAAAAGTGTTATTTGTTTTTCTTTGTGGAGTTACTTCAGTTGTCTTTTGTATAAGTGAGTGGTACTGCCATTTTTGCACACCTATGCCTCATGAGGCTTTACCAGCCTGTTGTAAAGACATCTGTCTTTATTTGGCTTTGGTAAGTGTCAGATCTTCACTGTATCAATCTTCTCCATTTATCAGTCATGGGTACTATGCTGGAGGTGCAAAGAACCTGTGGGAAGCTTTTTTAGCTTAAAAAGCTTTTCTCCTCTGGGAAGAGGGGTGACATCAGTGATGGCATTGCCCTCAAGACCGATGCATTGTGTGGCGCTCACAATTTGGCTAGTAACTGACTCCGTCCCCTCTACTACCTCTGTTCTGCTTTTCCCACCATCATGGCTGCACAGACTACATGAGACAGCAAGAGATTAATTGTGACATTCCTCATTTCACCGTTCTTCTGCTCGTTGGACCAAATAACTTGATGCCGCACTAGTTGATGCCGCGTTTGGCATCATTTTATTATTTGCTAAATAAATTCAGTCCAGTGTCAAGTCCTTTTTTATTCGTTCAGTTGGTGAGGTCAGATCATGTCGGGTTCAGAACGTAAATGTTCCAAGGTGGGTACTTCCCTGATGCGTCAGTGTCCCTGTAGAAGTTGGTTCTCGATAACAGGCCCGCATGATTGATACTTCTCCTGCCCAGGGCTGAACCACGATAAGGATCGTTGCAACTCCTGCTTTAGCATGGACTACCACTCCTTAGAGATTGGCACATCAAAGTTGGAATGTGACCGCCCCCCAACTTTCAATGGCCAGCATTGCACGAAGGCCGCTAA
The DNA here is from genome assembly GCA_016271365.2 of Neoceratodus forsteri. Lineage (NCBI taxonomy): Eukaryota > Metazoa > Chordata > Ceratodontiformes > Ceratodontidae > Neoceratodus > Neoceratodus forsteri. Next base: position 586,153,982 of record CM028133.1, on the reverse strand, counting down.
GGCTAGGACCTTAGGCCCATGCCCCGGGTTTCCCCCCCCCCCACTGCTGTATGCACTGGGGGAGGGCGGGCTTCCATTGGCTCAGGTCTCTCTGAGCCCGGATGCCTGGTTGAGCGATCGAGAAAGGTCAGCCTCTCCAGAGGGCCGGCCATGATCGCGGCGTTCCCTTGGGAACTGCAGACCCCAGTGTCAAGGCCTCAGCTACGTGGAGCCTACATCAGCGGACCCTTAGAGGGCTTTGGGGGGGGGCCTCAGCTCCTAACACTGATTCCAGTTTCGGTGAGCGAGGCTGGCCCTCTGGTGCCGCAGAGTCCCCTCTCAACACCGTTCTTGGTGCCAGGACTGGTAGAGTGGCTGGGGTTGCTTCACTCAGGGTCTCCGTGGTCTCCTCCTCAGATTTGGAGGATGACCAGGAGGATCTTGATTGGCAACCTAGCTCTCCAGAGTGGTCGTTTACCGAGATCCGCTCAAGGTCATCGTCTGTGCATTCTGATCTTAGGGCTGACACCGTATGTGATGCCACCCTTTCTTCCATTGGTGCTGTACTTGGTGCTGTGGGGGGATTCAGGTGCCTTTGGTGGTGCTGTCTGGGGCAATGGCACTGCTTGCAGTGCTGTGTCCAATGACAGTGCTGCAGAAGGTACCATGGTCAGGTATGGTGCCGCAGTCGGTGCCGTGCCTGGCAATATCGCCATGGTCAGTGCCATGCTTGGTGTTGGTGCCACGGATGGTGCTGTTTCAGGAGTCAGTGTCATGTTCAGTGCTGTCCCCAAAGTCAGTGCCACAATTGATGCCGATGCTGTAGTCAGCATAGATGTCGGTGCTGCTTCTAGTGATGATGCCAGTGTCGGTGCCATGGCCGTCTGTGGTGCTGTGGTCAGTGCCGCTTTCAGTGAAGGCACCGCTTTGGGGCCGTCTCCATGGAGGAGGCTGATTTCAGTGATGGGTCACCCTTCAGTGCTGACACGCAGTTAGAGGGGGAGTCAGAGGCTGACCTGGTGCCGGCTTTTCTCTCCCCTCTTCTTGAGTGGTTGCCATAGTGGGATCTTGCTCAAAGGGCAGATCTTGGTCCTCTCGGGGGCAGTGGCCTGGTCCACCTCCTGCTCTGCTCAGGTGACTTCAGGCACTCTGGGGTATAGTTATAGTGCTGGGGGTGGAGTCCAGCAACAGGTGGAACAGGGGCCACCCTGCTGGGTTTTCTCGGCTCTGATCTCCCCACCAGGGGTCCTCCCTGTGGGGCTTCCACCTGCTGGCTCGGCGAGGGTTAAACAGCAGGTGGGATCTGGACAGCGTACCCCCTTTGCTTCAGAGGGGGTCTCCTGCTTGTCCCCACAGCCCTGGCAGTGGAGGTCTGGTCACTCAGGACCATTTTGCCCAGCCTCCTACCTCTCTGCAGCCTCCCCCTCTTCTCCCGTGTCTTTCCTGTCCTTTGGAGCTCCTCCACTGGGAGCAGTAAAGGGCCACGATGAGTGCTTTCCACATCTTTTTACAGGGCCGTGGATGAGAAGGTGTTTGCATCTCTTCTTCCTGCACCGTCGTTCCCTATGCAGAGCTCCTCCACTTCATCAGCTTCCTCCTTAGAGGAAAAGGACTCCACCTTGTACCGGTCTTATGATGCTGACTTTTCAGAGTATCAGTGGTTCCTGGGGATGATGATGGAGGAGCTCATTTTTACCTCAGTGACTGAACACAGTCCTGCATGTGTGACTATGGTGTTCCTTGGGGAGTACAGCCAGGAATTTGTAGTGATTCCTCCATGGCCTCGGCCTATTATGGAGAAGTCGCACAGCACCTGGCAGTCGCCCGTTTCTGTTTCCCCAGGCCCTGGGGACTGCCGACGCAGGTATTGTGCCCTGTTGGGCTTTTCAGGGTCTTTATCCCACCCCACTTCAGGCTTGGAGTGGCTGGACACCCCTTCTGGGTGGCAGTGCCTGACAAGAGACCATCTGTCAGACACAAACTCTGTGTAGTTCAACCGCTGGGGCAGGAGTGTTTACACCTCAGCGCATCTCTTGTTAGCCATTGCTGCACATCAGGCACAGGGGTGACTTATGAGAGGTGCCTGTGGGCCATGTTGGGGGAAATCCTAGTGGAATTGCCTGATTGTGAGGCAACCAGACAAGCCATTGCCATTTCCACAAGGGGCCTAGAGCTAGTGAGACACCAAGCGCAGGCATCTTATGACGCCAACGCGGTAGCCTTCAGGATTGAGGGATCTGAGGTCTGTATTAGGCTGACGGCATGGCTTCACCTCTCCTGGTTGTCAACCTTGGCCCGGCGTAGGGCTACTGCCTTGCCCTTCTGGGGAGTCTGATGTTTCACCTGCAGAGCCATGTGGAAACTGTCAGGGTGCCCTCCCTCTCCTGCAGGTCAGGAGCCCCGTCCTGGCTCTGAGCAGTAGCGGGTCTGGCCAGACCCGTGATGGGCCCTCTCCCCTTGTGAATCCCCCATGAAGGGCTGAAGGTTGTCCAGCCTTCAGGGAGGTACCGGTCCACTTTGTGGGGTTGATGCTCACCCACCAGTGATGAATGGTAAGATTGATACAGTGAAGATATGAAAATGTATTTTTATTTATTTTATTTTAGTCTTTGGTAACCGGGTAAGGCCCACTAGGCACAAGTGCCTGTTTTCAGGGGCGACCTGGGAGCACTGGGCGGTTAAGTGACTTGCTGAGAGTCACACAGTATGCAAGTGGAGGTTATGAGAATCAAACCAAGTTCTGGTCTGCTGGGCGTACCAAGGTCATTCACAGCTTGTTACTCTAACCTCTAGGCTATATTGCCAGCCCAAAAAGTTACGTTCCTACCGTAATTCTTGATCTTATGTATATCTTCATCATTCATCACTGCTTCCTGTCCACCTTCCCCTCTTGGGCATCAGCTTCTGGGCAGTGCCTCCTCCCTGCTTGCCTCCCCCCCCCTGCACCCTCTCCTGGGTCCCTTGTCCACTCATAGTCCCTTTGGACTTTCAAGGTTCAGGAACCCCCTTGAGAGCCCCTTTTCCCGTTAAAATCACCTCCCTGGGGTGCTAAACATAGGGTCTTACCCTCTTACACCCCAGGACTTCCCCTTGGGTACTGAGGTGAACTCTGTATTGAAGGAGGGTTCTCTCCCATCTTCCAGCCCTAGGAGGAGGGGAGAAGGAGCATTTTGACACCAGATGTTTCTCCCTTGGTGAACCTGGGACTATCTTTGACCTGTCAGGCAGTGTCACCTGTTGGATCCCTCTTGCTGGTAAGGGTTTTCATTTTTCCCTCTCCTCTTGGGAAGGTCCAGTTCTGTGGATTATCGCCTCATCTCAGGCTCTTCCAAAAAGAAAAGAAAATATCCTTCGCAAGAGGGTGTGAACAGTGGAGTTAAGTCCCCTTTGGTCCACAGGGACTTGTGGAATGTGAGGGGGATGGAATCTCTTCCTCCCACCTCGTCTTCTCCTCTTACCTCATTCTTCCTATTCCTCTTCTTCTTCTTCTTCTTCTTTCTCTCCACCTCTCCTCCCTGCCTAGCCTGCCCAGAGGTTGGGGTTCACCTACCAGAAGCAACTAGGCTCCAGCCTCTATGCCTCTACTTCTCTGGTCGTCATCTTCTTTTTTCAGTTTATATCTTTTCCATTTGCTGTCCCCTGGGCTCTCTTGCCCTACCCTCCTCTCTTGTGTTTCTCTATACCTGTTTTCCTCTCTGCAAGCAGAACTGAGGTAGTGGAGGGGATGACATTAGTTACTGGCCAACCTGCAAGCTCCATGCAATGCATCGGCCTTGAGGATGGCACTGTCCCTGACATCGACCTTCCTCCTAGAAAAGCTTTTTAAGCTAAAAAAGCTTTCCGTGGCATCCTAGTGCCTCCGGCATACTACCCACCAATGATGAATGGTGAAGGTATACAGTTAGATCAAGAATTATGGTAGGTACGTCATTTTCATTTTTTTCAGTAAGTGCCGCTTGCAGGATGAATTGCACCAATATTTTATTAGACGTTATTCTTTGGTTAGGTAAAGCCCAGTCCCACTTTTGCATACCTGTGCTTGGTGTTAATGGTGTTTTTCCAGTTTGCTACAGAAAGAATGTAAACAGTTTTATTGCCCATTTTATTATTTAGGTGGGGGCCTGTGCGTGTTTTGCACACCCCATGCTCGGTGTTGGGGGATCTCAGACTTTTGCAGAAGTATTTTATCAATTTTATTAGCCATTTTACAATTCTTCTGCTAGTGGAACTTTTTAAGCCAGTTGCAGAAAGTACTTAAGCAATACTACTAGCCATTTTCATTTAATTAGGCAGCGGCCACTGTTAGTTTTGTCTTGGTCCCACTAATACCACCATGCCCGGGGCCGACAACTGGGAAGTGCCAGTAAAATCCGGTATGCATAAGACTCCAAATGGCCAGCGAATTTCTCATAGTCAGTTTATAGAGAGGACATAAAAATACATTATCTAGCTGGTCTGAGGCCAAAAGGCAGTCTGGAGGAGGGCAACTAAACTGGTGCAGGGGTTACAGCAAAAACCCTACCAGGAGAGACTGAGGGATCTCACCACATACACCTTAGGAGAGAGGAGGGAGAGGGTGGACATATCAGAGACCAACAAGTACCTCATGGGGATGAACAGAGAAAAGGAAGGGAGTCTATTTCAAATGAGGAAGTGCACCAGGACAAGAGGGCATGCAATGAAGCTGAAAGGGGGCAGTTTAAGAGTGATGTGAGAAAGTACTACTTCACTGAAAGAATGGTGACACCTGGAATAGTCTGCTAGCAGAGGTGGTGGGAGTGAACAGCAGGGGGCTTCAAGCATACATGGGATAGGTATAAGGGAATAGTGGTAAATAAGCAGAAGGGGGAGGGTCGACAGAGTCCAGGTAGGGTCTGCGGAGACTGAGTAGGTAGGGAAACACGGGCAGACAGGGTGGGCCAAGCAGTCCTTTTCTGTTGACAATTTCCAAGTTCATATAAATTAATGAAAGCAATGGGTGAGATGATAGCCTTTCTCATTTGCCAGCAATGAAGGTGTCACTGTCCTGATGAAAACTCATTGTGCCAAGTTACCAGCTCTACAGCCATACATACAGTACTGTACATATTTCCTCACTGCTGCTTTTCCATATTTATATATGGCTGTCCATAGCAATGTGGGATGCCCTGAAACTCATTTTATCAGATAGTTCACATGACCACAGACATGCTGACCAGAGCTCAGACCCAACAGTTACACAACAGGAAACCATACCATTGGAGAACTTTCACTCTTCTCTTTCCTTGGTACTAGTAGCGGTGGCAGCAGCAAATGACTGGACTCTTCCAATGTCCATGAGCAGTCTGCATTATGTCTGAGTGTGTTTGATTAGACAATTTCACTGTATACCTGCAAGAGGATCTACGATGCCGGTTCGACAAGTATTTTGTCGACTGGCATGACAGCAACAGGCTCCATGTCGACTGCAATTTTCAGTCGGCAGGGAGTCGCGCACGTTGGACAGTGTTTTTTCTTTGGTGGACTTTGCCCCCCCGAACCCCCCATGAAGGGGGCTCTGCCCCCCCCCTTACTATTAGATTCCAATTCCGAGTCAAAGTTGTTTTGGGGAGGGGGTGCAGGACGGGGAAAGGTGTTGCCAGGTCCGGGGTGGACTTCCAATGCGACATGTCGATGTTGTTGGCATCAATGTATGTCTCTGTAGAAGTGTCACTGCGTGGGAGGCACACCACTGTAAGACATGCTTCAGAGAAAGTTTGAGGTAAGTAAGTAAGGAAGGAAGGAAGGTTTTATTTCTTAAGCGCCCATTCCTTGGGGCTCAGGGCGCTATACAGAATACGGGTAAATGAAGTAGAATTATAGTTAGCATAAAAACATATAACAACATCATTATTAAATAAAACAACAGATAAAATGGAGAAAAACTCCAGATCCCAAAGGCTTCTCTAAAAAGGTGCGTCTTCAGACCATGTTTAAAAACTTCCACTGAGGAAACCTCCCCTCAAGGACCTTGGATGCGAGTTCCACAGAACCGACGCTACCACCTCAAAGGCATGATCATCTGATATTTTTAGCCGGGCCCTAGGAACCTCTAGGAGGCCGTCCTTGGCAGAGTGGAGAGAGCACAAGGGGTGGCCAGGAGTCAGAAGTTCTCGCAGGTAGCCTGGACCTGTACTGTATAGGGACTTATAGGAGAGTAAACCCACCTTAAAAGATATCCTCCACCTTACTGGCAGTCAGTGCAGGCTGCGCAGAACCAGGGTCACATGACAGAATCTCAGGATGCTCATCAGCCGCCGGGCTGCTGAGTTCTGCAACGACTTTAGGCAGCACAAGATCCCTCCACTGACCCTGAGATATAGAGTGCATAGACTGGGACACAAATGTTCTGGGTTATGTTCTATTCAGGAGGGATAGGGGGAGTAAAAAAGGGGGAGGGGGTTGCCCGTCATATAAGAGAGGGTATAAAAGCAACAGAGGTACAGGGTAGGCAGGGAGAGACCGAGGCACTGTGGGTCACCCTTGAGCCCGGCAATGGCACAGCAGTCCACACAGGGGTGATCTGCAGACCTCCAGTGCAGTGCAGACAGATGGATAGGGATCTAGTGGATCAGATTCAGGAGATGGCAACAAAGGGTGAGGTACTATTGCTGCGGGATTTCAGTATCCCAGATGTTGATTGGACTATCCCAGCAGCTGCTTCAGCCAGGAGCCGAGACATCCTGGATTCCCTACAGGGGGCAGGCCTTAGACAGCTGGTGAGCGATCCCACCAGAGACAAGGTGATTCTGGACCTAGTACTGACCAGTGGGGACACAATCACAGATGTCTGGGTGGAAGGTCAGTTGGGATCCAATGACCACCACATAGTGTGGTTTAATATGGGGACAGAGACTCAGTCTAGTCACACTAAGGCAAGGCTCTTAGGTTTTAGTGGGAGGATTTTACTAAAATGGGAAGGTGTATCAAGGAGGCCCTAGAAAGGAGGAGGATGGGAGGGGGACTTGAGGAACAGTGGGAACACCTGAAGGGAGCCATAGTGGAGGTGACCAGCCAATGCGTTAGGGTGGTAAATAAAGGAAAGAAAAGGAGGAAACCACTATGGTTCTCAAGAGAGGTGGCAGACAGGATAAGGGCCAAAAGGGCGGGTTTCAGACAATATATAGAGATTCAAAGGGAGGAAGACAGGGCGATATACCTAAAGGATCAAAAGGAAGTGGGGAAGGCTATTAAGGGAGCTAAGGCACAGACCAAGGAAAGATTAGTGCAGACGATGAAAAAGGGGACAAGACATTCTTTAGATACATCAGTGAAAGAAGGAAACCGGGGATTGTAAGACTCAGAGGTGATACAGGGAGTGTAAGGAGGGAGACGAAAGGCACAAATACTGAACAAATTCTTCTGTTCAGTATTCACTGAGGAGGGGAAGGATCAGAGACCATAACTGGATAACAGACATGAGGGGAGGGGAGAGGGAAACACAAGTCCTTTCATGAGGGGATTGTCCTGGAGGAGCTCACAAATCTAAAGTTGGACAAGGCAATGGGGCCAGATGGCATGCACCCAAGGATATTAAAGGAGCTGCAAAGGGAGCTGGCAGCACCTCTGGCAGCCATGTTCACCGAGTCACTCAACACAGGGGTGTTGCCAGAGAACTGGAAGATGGCACATGTAATCCCTCTACACAAAAGTGGAAGTAGGGAGGAGGCAGGGAACTATAGACCAGTCAGACTCACCTCAGTAGTAGGTAAGACCATGGAGGCACTGCTTAAAGAAAGGATAGTGGTGCACTTAGAATTGATTGGTGCTGAGGATCCGAGACAGCATGGATTTAAAGCAGGAAGGTCATGTCAGACGAATCTGATAGATTTTTTTGACTGGGTGACAAAGGAAGTAAATTGGGGGGGGGGGGGGGTGGATGTTGCTTACCACGATTTCAGCAAGACGTTCAGCACTATCCAACATGAAAGGCTGGTTAACAAGATGGGTTGTCTATGCATGGGGCAAAAGGTGGTAAACTGGGTTAGAAACTGGCTAACAGCCAGGAGGCAGAGGGTGGTGGTAAATGGGATCCAATCTGGGGTAGGGGAGTGACCAGCGGGGTACCTCAGAGATCAGTCCTGGGGCTGGTCTTGTACAATGTTTTTATTAGTGACATTGCAGAAGGGTTGGAGGGAAAGGTCTGCCTGTTTGCGGATAACATCAAGATCTGCAACAGGGTGGGTACACCGGACGGGGTGGAAAAAATGAGGAGGGACCTGGGGAAGCTTGAAAAATGGTCAGAGGTGTGGCAACTGAAGTTCAGTTCAAATAAGTGTAAAATAATGCACCTGGGATGAGGGAACCGGGGGACTACAGGATGGGGGAGTTGTTGACTATCATCAAGGAAGAAAGCGACCTGTGGGTTATCATTTCAGATGACCTAAAGGCATCTAAGCAGAGTACAAAGTCAGTGAGGAGGGCCAGTGGCATGCTGGGGTGCATAAGCAGAGGCATCACAAGCAGAAGGCAGGAGGTGGTGATGCCATTGTACAAAACACTGGTGAAGCCTCACCTGGAGTACTGTGTGCAGTTCCAGAGGCACCTTCAAAAGGACATTGACAGGGTGGAGGCGGTCCAGAGAAGGGCGACAAAGATGGTGCAGGACTTGCACCAAAAAACATATGAGGAGAGATTAAAGGACCTCAGTATGTACTCGCTGGAGGAGAGGTGGGATCGGGGGGGGGGCATGATAGAAACATTCAAGTACCTTAGGGGCATAAACAAGGTACCAGGGGGATACATCTTCCATCATAGGCAGAGCACAAGAACAAGAGGGCATGATATGAAATTAGAAGGGGGCAAGTTGTGGGGAAATGTGAGGAGGTTTTTCTTCATGGAGAGGGTGGTGGATGCGTGGAATAGCCTGCCGCAGGAGGTGGTGGGAGCGATGACAGTATAGGGATTTAAACATACCTGGGACAGGCATAAGGGAGTCTTGGAGGTAGGTAGGAGAGGCAAAAAGCCATTGACCAGGTAGGGTCAGAGGCTGTATACAAGTGTAGGGCTTAGAGGCAGACTGGATGGGACTAAGGGTCCTTATCTGCCAACTATTTCTATGTTTCTATGCAGTGGTTGAGTCTGGATGTCACAAAAGCATGCACTAGTGTCGGCAGGTGATCTGGAGGGATTAAGTCTTTAATCTGGGAGATATTCCTAAAATAGGAAAAAAAAATCTGGACTACAAATAATACTTTAGCCTCGAGTGTCAGTCCACTGTCTAGGATCACACCCAGATTTTTCACCTGTGCGGATGCCAAAAGAGGGACTGTACCAAGTATCAAGCCTGTTCCAGCCCTGAAAGCATCCACCTTCCTCTGGTGACCAGGCTCGATCACCAGCACCTCCATTTTACCTGGGTTGAGCCTCAAACCAGTTGTAGGACATTCAGTCCTGGATCTCAACCAGGCGTTTATTTAATACAGTGTAAGCCGCTTATAATGGGCAAATCTGTGTAAACTGATTTTGTCCATTATACGGAGTCGGCGCTATAACCAAAAAGTATTGTGTCTTGCTCTTTTAATTGTAAAAAAAAAATGGTGCAGTTATGCAAGTTCAATCAAGTTTGGGTTAAAAACTGCATTAAAGCCTCAGTTAACTTAACTCCCTCCAGCTACCTTTTCAGCAATGTGTTTACAGAAGTCCGTTAATTGTATTGGGGCATAATGTACTTGTCTGCTGTTCTGTGGTTCTGGAGTGATCTCTGGTGTGATTGCACTTCAGCCTCACTTAGCTTAGCTCTCTCCTTAGCTTCCTCTGCTGGCAAGGCAAAAATGTAGTACAGCCACAGGTATCTTAGCCCCCATAAAACTACAGTACCTTTTCAATGATTCTGGAGCGATCAAGCTTCCTCTCCTCGTACTTCCTCTGCTTGCAGTGCAAAAATGCATTAAAGCCTCAGCTTATCTCCCTTCAGCTACCTGCAACCAAGTGGCAGCTAATTAGTGCTATGCCCGCCTTTTATTTTGTGCAGATTAGCTGTTTAATGCCAAAGCATGAACAGACTATGTGAGATAATAACTATAGCTGCAGCTAATCTGCCTAAAATAGAAGGCGAGCATAGAGCGTTATAACTATTGATTTTAACTCTAAAGTCTATGGATTCGGCAAGTGGCAAACAGAATCTGCCTGGTAAAACCGAGTGCCTGTGTTACACGCGGGCATTGTAAGTGCTGTGGACTGTACCGCCACTGCATCATGTGTCCCAGGCATAAAAGACGTATACAGTTGGGTATCATCTGCATAACATACAGGATTGTGTATGAGCAGTCATACATAACAAGGATATTCTTGTATTGAGAGGTTTCCTTGGTAACAGATGACCTCGAGAGCGCAGCTTGAGAGGTACTCTTACCAAGGGAACCTCAAGATACAAGAATTTCCTTGTTTGTGTATGACTACTCATACATAATCTTTTATAGGGTATGAGCAGTCATAGCATAGAAAATCACACAAAACCACCTGGAGAAGACAACAAAGAATAGAAGTTTCAACATTTCTTTTTTTTTTTTTTTTAACTAACACAGTGTGCTGCAGATGTTTCTGCAAGTTCAAGTTAAAAAAAAAAAAACTGCAACTTCCAGCTTAACTGGATTGAGGAAAGCAACTATGTGGCAGCATTACAAGTTGTTATGCTGCAGTAGTGACATAGCTAGTGTGCTGTGATGACATAGCTACTGCAACTCCATTCTAGTTATGGATTTCTATCCATAACAACATTCTACCATACACTATAATGAAATTCCACACTGTAATGTCTAATGATCCAGGAGCAGCATGTACACTGCGAACAACTTGGTTGAGAGGACCGACCCTTGGGGAACTCCAAAAGTAGAGACTTCGGGGGGGGGGGAGCTTCCCATCACCACCCTCTGCGTTCTGCCTGTGAGAAAGAACTCAAACCAGTTAATGACAGTGCCGATGAGTGCACAGAGCCCCCTCAGGTGATCCAACAACACTGCATGATCCATAGTGTCAAATGCTGATAAGAGATCGAGGAGGACAAGTATTGACCGCTACCCTCTATCTCTAGCCCTGAGGAGATCATATTGCACCTTGACCAGTGCAGTTTTGGTACGGTACTGATGAGTGGATGACACCATTATTTTTCAGACTGTGGAAGATGAGATGGCTACATTACTTGCCATGAAGGCAAAGATGATTATGATGATGGTGGTGAGGATTTCAGTTATCAGTAGTACTCCACAGTTATAGAACCATGCACTTCCGTGAAGATGTTGTACGTCCTTACTTTACCTTACCCTGCAGCTTACTCTCACCAGACCCTCTTGCTTAGACCTGCCAGCTAACACCCAATAATAATGAGCCCTAACACGGCTACATTCAGCCAGCACTTTTGTTCAAAATGCCTCATTGGCATTATTTTGGAACTGTTGGCAGCCTGTTCTGAGGGCAGCTGTGTCTGCTGCTGTCCATCTCATCCAGGCAAAAAAAATTTAGTCCAGAGGTTAGAGCAGCAAGCTGTGAATGAGTTTGTTACATCAAACAGACCAGGGTTTGATTCCCACAACCTCAGCTTGCATACTGAGCCTGAACAAGTCACTTAAGCACCGTGTGTTCTTGGGACTCACCTGGTGGCCAAAAATAAATTGTAAAATAAAACAAAATGTAAATGATGGTGGTGTAACCTGTAGGCATCTAGACAAGCTGTTTACCTCATACATTCCCCAGTGTGCTGCATCATGCCTCATGGGCATCATTTGTGGAACTGCTGGTGGCCAACCTTTGGACTGCTGCATCTGCGGTTTTCTAAATTATCCATCGAGCAATATGCTGCAACATGTGCCTGATTTTTTAAACCATTTGTAACAAGCTCTGTGGGCTGCTGCATATACTTCAGAAGGGTGAGACTAGAAATCCTACCAACTTTGGGCATGTGTGGGCTGCAATGTAGTGTGCCTCACCTAAAGAAAGAAAAGAAGTGGTTAATGTAACAATTGTAAATTGTTTTTTGCTTTGGACTGGGGAAGCCAGACTATGCAGTCTGCCTTTTTACCCTGTCCATCTAGAAATATGCTGCCAATTGCATACAGACATATGAAATCATCAGCAGAAGAAGGCCATTATGACCTATTGAGTATGCTTGATGTGGAGCTCATGGTCCAGTGTTACAGGGTGCTCCACCCCCTCTCCCAACATGCTTAACCATCCCGTTGAATCTGTCCCACCCCCCCTCTTAAATCTCCCAAATGATTTTTGGTTTACAACCTCCTCTGGTAGCACATTCATTCCTGCTACCACTCTGTCCATGAAGAAGTGCCACCTTCCCCCCTCCAATTTGCAACTGTGCCTCTTTGTGTTCCTATTTTCTTTGAACCTAAAAAGATCACCAGGATCCACCTTGTTTATATCTTAGAAGTATTCAAAGGTCTCTATCACGTTCCTTTGCTCCCTGCTTTCCTTGATTGTGTACATTTTAAGGTTCTCCAGCCTTTGCACATATGAGGCTCCCTGTTGGCCCTGAATTATCCTAGTGGCTCTGTTCTGTACTGCCTCCTGCTGGTTGATGCATTACTTGTGATAGGGTCTCCAGTACTGCACAGAGTATTCCAGGTGCAGTCACATAACAGATCTGTATAATGCAGTATGACCTCTTTCCTTCTGCTGGTGAACCCCTTGATATGCAACCCAGCGTTCTACTTGCCCTTGCCACTCTCTTGTTGCATTGCATGGAGAAGTTCTGATTACTCATGACAGCAAGTGAGCGTGTTCATGTTAAGGTTTTCTAGCCTTTGCACATGAGTACCTGTTGGCCCTAAATTTATCTTAGTGGCTCTTTTCAGTACTGCCTCCTGCTGGTTGGTGTACTACTTGTGGTAGGGTCTCCAGTACTGCACAGAGTATTCCAGGTGCAGTCGCACCACCGTATAGTGGCAGTATGACCTTTCCTTCTGTTCATGAACCCCTTGATATGTGACCCACTGTCCTATTTGTCTTTGCCACTGTCTTGTTGCATTGCACAGAGAATTTCAGATTGCTTGTAATAGCAATCCCCAGCTCTTTCTCAGACACTGTGACAGTCATGCCCCCTAGCCTGTACTCAGCCTAGGTTTGTACTTTCTGTGTGCATGACCTGGATTGTACTTTTTAGGTTTGAAGACCAGTTGCCAAATGCCATGGAAGTACTGTAATTTTTCAAACCACGTTCAGCCATGATCATGTGCATTGCCTTATGGTAGAATAGGGTATGTTCCTTAATGGAACCATTATTATCTTCCAACTTCAGATATTTTACTCAAGCAATAATGCCTGCCAGGGTGTGTGTCGTGCTGGAATAACGTCACGCCTCAGGTGGTTGGGCATGAGGGCGCAGCCTGAGTGCGTCCAACAACTGAGGCGTGACGTTATCCCAAACGACACACACCCTGGAGGGCATTATTGCTATTATACAATGGCTCGTTGTTATATATAAAATAGAAAAATAATTTTAAAGAATGTTTTTTAGTGTGGAAAAATATTTTTGTTTGTTAAGAGGAGATGCAAAAAAAGAGGTCATCTAGCTCATTATCCAAATCATTACTGTGAGGTTGTGCTCTGAGACTAGACCCATAATGTTGTACTGGGATAACATCACGGGTCCAGTTCCAGACTGACCAATCAGAGGCAAGTATTCTTTCTTGCCATTGTATAATGTATATTAATAATCTCACATAATATCAATATATATCATTTTTCACATTTCTGAAGTAATATCCCTCATTTTTTGTTATTGATATAGACCAAACATACTATATCACCTATATATTGATATGGATTTTGACTATCAATATTTTATTGTTACCTCTTTCATATATTGACATATAAAACATAAAACTTTTTTTTTAAAAGACACAAGTTTTTTGAAATACATTTCATGTTGGTTCCACTTCAGCTTAGTTCATGTAGATCTTGGACTTGAGCAGACTGGGTGGGCCTTTTCTGGTGACAAGTTTATACTTTCTAGCTGTCATGTTAACCATCCATATCCTTTATCTTGTACCTTTAACTGCAACACAAACATATAATTTTCCTTCAGGTAGCCCTGTCCTCCTTAGTTTCACAGGCTAAGCCTGCAAAATCATCAAAAGATAATAAAAAGTGTTTTAATGCTTCTGGTAAGTTCGGACTAATCCCCTTTCATAGACACACACAGCCCCCAACAGGCACTTGCTTAACTTGCATGATCTGGAACTCTAGATCATATGTTGCAGTGGTGATTTTGACGCAAATTGAGATACTGGCAAAAAAGGCCAGTGAACCATTAAATCTGCCAGTCTACCACCAGATGGGGTTAGGCTGAGCTCACCATTTGTAGCTCTTCCACTATGTAACTATAGTCTGCTACCACCCGAGTGCTTTTACTACTCCTTGCTTGTCCCGCAACTCTTGAATAGAGGTGGGCGAAGTGACCAGAATTCACTCTGCTAAGCAATTCACGGAGTAATGTGGAATCTGTGAAGTAATCTGCAATGCAAAGTGGAATACTTCATGTCATAATGAGGAACACAAAGTCCATTGATAATAATGACTTTGCATTACTCCGCCTTCCCCAAACCACTTCTGCATCAATTTTAATGTGAAGTACATAGAAATCAATGTACTTCACATCACTTCACCTTGTTATTGAGCTCCAAGGCGAATTTTGCTGTGATTCATGGGATTGCAGGTTACATGGGCTCTAGATTGTTTTGCACAGCCTCAGTTCTGTGTAGTGTGTGTGTATAGTGGTAGATGGAGACAGTTTCCTCTCAGAGCTCTGCGATTCAAATAATCTAAAAGCTGTTAAAAAAAAGCCTTTTTGAGCCATTTTTTTTCTCAAAATTTAGTACATCGATTGTAGGAAACCCTCCTGTGCTCATATCATCAAGTGTTTATTGTTTGTGTGTGGATTTTGAATGTTAATTTAGAACAATCAGTCTGTGTACTGACAGACACTTGAAGTGTGCTTTGGGGGAGGGGCGTATTTGTGGTGGAGGTAGGTTAAAACTTGAAGAAAAAGGCAGTCTCTGCTTTGGTTATATTTTTCTTGTATAACTGTGTTACTGTGCACACAGTAATATTTTCAGTAATTCTTGACATTTTTTTGCTGATTGTTGTGGTGCAGCATTGCATAATTTCAGTTTGTTTAAAAGATTTGGTGATATTACTGAAGTTTACAATTTGCTACGCATTACTTGTAGTGTGTGTGTGACGCGAGCCATCAAATCAGACACATTTTATTGTGCCACAGAGCAGGGGTGTAGCCAGAATTTCAGATCTACACACCAAGTGGACTACTACTACCTGGTGTAGCCAGACAATATACAAAGTACACTAGGACCGTGTTTGTTGCATCATTTGGCACAATAAATGCAACTTTTGTATCTCATGACAATGGTTGTTGCCATGCATGGGTAAATACAAATGCCATGCATTGTTCCCTAAGACACCCAAATACCAGCCCAGAGCCTGTAAATTTGTATTGTCCTAGGGATGCAAAGAGAGTATTAGTGACCAGTCCTTCTAGTTCGACTCCTGAATAAAATTACAGAAGGGTTCAGCATTTTCTTAGTTAGTTTTCATGGAAAAAGGAAGCAGTTCAGAGCCTATTTGCTACCCCCCTCTTAAATAAAATTGCACACCATGGCATGCTCGGAGTATGCCTGCCTACACCCATGCCACAGAGTAATTGCAGCAGTGTGAACCTGCTATCCACCGCACCTGCGTGATTTTGTTCTGCTTTGTGGTATCTTGGTTTTGAACTGTTACTGCAGTGCACCGCATCCCCAACCTGAAAAAGGTATTCTTTTCCAGATTGGATTATGACTTGTGAACACTTGTTAAGGTGTTGTTGTGACTTTGTGTCCGCATCTCTTCTTGATTGCGCATCTGTTTAGTGCCCAGTCTCCATCTGGAAGCCACAATTGTTGTTTTTTTTGGCTTCACATCCACCGGCCCAGACTGAAAGTTCAAAAGTCTAAATTTATTTAGAATTTTCTTGGTGATCCCCAAAATGCCTGCAAAGAGACATGCAAGCAAGGCTGTTTCTGGCCACCATGGCACTGCTGCCAGTGGCAAGATTGTCTGTGGGTGTGGTAGTATGCAGAAGTGCACAGCTGATGTCAGTAAAGGGATTTCTCCATCAGTGTTTTTTACTGCGCAATCTGTAGCTTCTCTCACAGTTGGAGGAGATGATGTTGTCCCAGCTGATGGTGTTAGTGCAGTTTCTGACGGCATGAGTATTGCTGCCTCAAGTTCCACTTCTGACCAGTTGACCATTTCAAAAAATATAGTTGAGTCTAAAGCTGTGACTGGCAGTGTAGATGATGTCATTCTCCCCATTAACATTCCCATGGTAGTTGAACATGATTCTGATCCTGGCAGTGGTAACTCACAGTGTCACACTTCTTGCAGCACTGTTGAGGTCATGCCTTTTTCATCCAATGATTCAAAGTGTGGTGCAAAAATATTAGGTGATGATGATGTTGCTGTGGTTGGAACATGTTCTCCACATGACAGCATCCAAGCTGAAAATGTGGATGTGGATGATGTTGATGAATATGATTATGATATCAGTGACCCCTGTTTGAAACCAGAGAAAAAGAAAGTCAAGGTGTCTGTGTCTGGGTCTGTTGGTGTTAAATCCCCCAGTCCTCAAAAAAGTTGTGATTTAGTGGTTCCTGTTAATGCTAATGATGATAACCCAGTAATAATCATAGGTAGTCGTGGTGGTCAGTTGAAGTCCAAGTGTGTCCAGCCTGAAAAATCATGTAGCACACCCCCCATTTCAGGGGTTAAAAAAACGGAGTCCAATAAGCAGCATCAGGGACATGTTAATGCCATAGTGGGGTATTCACCCTCGTTTTCAACCTTACTGAGGATGTTATCCCCTTCCATGAGTGTAAAGCTAAATAGGAATGTCTGCAGTAGTGATGAAATAACACCAGAGGATTACTACAGGCATGATGAGGGGGAGGATTATGATTTAGACATCTTGTCAAATGGTGGTCAGAGTAGCAGTGGTGGTGGTGGTGGTCAATACAGTATGTCTAATGCAAGTGGTACATCAACCCCTGTATGTAAAATGGGGAAAATAACTTCATTTGTGGACTTGTCACCTGTGCACTCCTCTTCATCACATGTCCATACCCCATCCCCAGCCATTCGCAGACCCAAGCCATTTGTCACACCCTGTGCAAAACGTTTTAAGTCAACCCATGCTGGGGAATGTTTTTGCCTGTAACCTCCTGCCTGCCAGCCTGAAGCATGTGAACACTGTGTAAGCCATGTGATGTGTGTGGGCTGCCTGTGAAGTCTCACTCCACCTTAAAGCAGAATAAGGCGGAGTGCACAACACGAAGTGGCAAAGTGAGGGTTTAAAATGGGCACTCCGCAGAGCGGAATACTAACGCAAAGTGGAAACTTTGTGACCACTTCGGGGGCAGAATTTTACTTCACTGCATCTCTACTCTTGAATCCATTTACTGTCTCAGTGTGAAGCACTTCCCTGGGCAAACTGTTCTCTTTGTCCACTACTCTCCATGTGAAGTAGTCTGTCCTCCTGTCCCTACAGAACTCCCCCCCCCCACAACCAACTAGTAATGGTGCCTCCTTGTCATTGCCCCCTTACCACACCTGAACAAGTGTTGGCAAGCTATCCTGGTAATTTCCCACAGAAATTTTGTCTCAGTTATATCTCCCCTCTCATCTGCCCCCCAGGGTGTACGTTTTCAGACCTTCAGCCTTCCCTAGTACGGTTGCTGGTTCATGCATCATATTGGTTGCCTTCCTCTGCACTGACTGTGTGATCCAAATTTTATGGGAGAATTCCAAAACTATGCACAGTATTCCAGATGTGACCTTATCAAGGATCTGTATAGGGACAAGGTCTCCTTTTTTTGTATACTGGAGAAAGCGCTACCTGTGCACTCCAGCATTCTTTTGGCCTTCCCCAAAAGCCTTGCTGCAATGGGGCATAGGTTTGAGGCTGTCACTTATGATAATCCTAATGTAATGTTGCTTTCCTGTGAGGTCTGGTAAGTTCTAACACCCCCCATCAAGTAACCGACTTTTCTTTTGCCTGTGGTCGTAACTTGCAGTTCTTGACTTTGAATTTGAGTTGCCAAATCCTAGGCTATTTTTCCTGCCTCGCAGAGTCCCTCTTCATGTCTCTGACATGTCACATATTGTCATTTCTTTGAAAATAAATACAAATTTAATACATAAGTGTAACACTGTAAGTTATCTATTTCTGGTTCCTTTTTTAGGATCAGACAGTTGAATCTTGTCAGGCAAAACATTTCAAGGCCTGGTCAGAATTCATAAGTTCAAACTTTAAGAGGTTCTCAGAGCTCTTAGAACAGCTGGAATGTGGGAAAAGGGCTCACTGCAATGTACATAAAAATCAGGGCAAGGGCATTTGTATGATGACTTAGCTCAGCAGAGAAATCTAAGGAAACATCCCAACAGGGACACATCAATGTGCTGTCAAAGACTTGTTTTAAAGTAAAGAGATGGATAAAGGGGTGGGAGGTTTGTAGGGACAGATTTGGATGGGGGGTGTGTGAACATATTCAGACCAATGTTTTTCCTGTACCTTAACCTCACATTTAAAATTAAAATGTTGCCCTGCTGTGATAATCGAACATGTCCAGTATGAAGGAAAACTTAGTAAAATATAATATTTTGAAAATATTCAGCTTGTAGTTAATTAATTGTCCATAGTTCTCTCCAGTTTCTTTGTAACTGAGTACATGTATATGAAAACACAGTTTCCATAGACAGTGCCAATGGTTTTGTTGCTATTTGACCTTAACAGCCACTTTGGGACAGTCCCTCACTTGTGACTTTTTTATGCTATATATAAAGAGGGTTGCAGCCCTTCTACTTAGCAGTCACAGAATACATTGTGACCATGTGGGGATGGGGACAGGTGTCACCATGCAGATGGTGGATAGGGCTTCACGACTCCCACAAATCTGTTCACAGAGGTTTGAGAATGTAGGGGTGTCACAAAGTTGTGACGGGGTTAGGGAGAGGCATCAGTAGGAAGAGCTCATGGTAGGAACAGCTATATAATGACAGAATGCAGAGGAATGGTGATTGGGAGAGGGCTCTGCTGGATGGCAGGAGAGGGTGGGGTTCCATTGGACTACCCAGACATAAAGCTCAAAACCAGAATAACCAAAAAATGCTGCAGCTTAGATGTGGGCCTAAATGGCAGAATGGGGAAGGCATTTGGCAGTAGTGCTAAGTGCTAGTCCCCAAGACATTGCAGCATGGCATAGCAGCATATGAATTGCGCTGTGTTATGCTGCAACACTGTTGGTCACAGTAAACTTGCATGTTAGGGCCGGCCCGGAGGCACTGAGGGTTGAGGCACTGGATGTCACACCTCGCGCCACGCCGGCGACCTGGGTTCGGGAACGGACCATGGCTGTCAGGGGTCGGCAGAGGAGGGAGAGTATTGAGCGTCCAGAGGACTGCTCTCCTCTCCCGGGGTGGGTTGTGGGGGGGGTTCCTGGTGCAGTAGCAGCCTCTGCTGGAGACCAGAGGCAGCACAAGTGTATGGGGTGTTGTAGGGGTCGGGATGACTGCAAGCTCCAGTGGCAAGAAGCATGGTGGAAACCCGCACAAGGAGTCATTGCACGCCGTGGCCCGAGGGGGAAACACAACAAGGAAACTCCCTGGTAGACCTAGGGAGGCGATAGAGGTCCCAGGAGCCCAGGCCCACATCCCATCGCCGGATCTGCCGACCACCAGCTCTCCTGAGCCCCTCAACCCGGACTCTGACCATCCCTCTAATTACAGATAGGCCACCAGGTAGGTTAGGCGGGCCCTCCCATGGGGGTTGATCCGGGGGGCTGGATAGGTCTGGGAGTCCGGGAGAGGGGTGCTCAGCGTCTTCCGGTGGCATGGAAGTTTCAGGCTTGAAGTAGAGGTAGTGGCTGAAAGGGCACTCTTGAGAGATGCCCTGGTCCCCAGAGTAGAAGTAGATTGTACAAAAAAAATTAAAAATAAAAACTTGCATGTTAGCAAATGCAAACCCTGTTTGCATCCACTAACATCTAGTGGCCATATTTGCACTTGAACCTAACAGAGGGGGGATTTCATCCTCCTGTGATTAAAAGGCCCTGTTGTGTATATCCGACAAGAGCGGAGGTGCTACATAGCAGCTGTATCCACTCTCTTTTTTTCCCTCTACACTTTCTGACTGTATGTTAGGCCAAGGTCTTGTGCCTCCAAGGTTTCTTCTGCTTCTCCTAATTTTCCCTCCGCAGAAGATATACTTATCTGTCTGTCTATGACATTATAGTCTTGCTGAGCAGATGTCTGAAATCACAAATGGGATTATGACTTCAGTGAAGGAAAAGTAGTGAGATGAGATGAAGTCTGAAACTCAGAGTTCCTGTTTTTATGAAAGTGTCATCAGTAATAAAGACAATGAAGGTAGATAAATGCAGAGAATTAATTTAATACAAGCTATGTTTTGTCTGAATAGTAGGGGTTGGATTTCCAATGTATAGATGCATGGGCTGTGGCAGTTGTCCTGCCACAGCTGCCTCACTGCAACTGCACAAAAGTGTTTGTGGGCAAGGTTCAACATATTTACACATTTGTGACACTTTATTCACTTTAAAAATGACATGTTTGTCTTTTTTGAAACATGCTTCATGTTTGATGTGCAACCCGTAACACTTGTGACATGAAGTTAGACCACGCTTTATGTGGTCTAACAGTTAAGTCGCAAGACACACAGTCACAACAAAATCATTCCTCAATTCTTTAAAAATAGAGCCCAATATCTTTACTTTTTTTCACGATACTGGAAAATCCCTTTAACTATACTTTAGGTTTTTGTCTGTTGGATTTGAGAGCATATCCAAATTATTTGCTTCTAATTTCAGATTTCAGCATAGGTTCTCTCTTTCATTCCATGTCAGTTCATGATAATAGTTCCTTTACCCTGGCTTTAAGTAGGTTTCCACATTATAGCCTTCTTTGGTTATAAGTTTCACAGTCTCATTCAGTCATTACAGCTCCTGGGTCAGATTTAGACATAATCTAACTGATTAGGATTCAGATTGGCTCCACTTCCCTTGGGGTACCTCAGATTAGCCTGCAGCCCTTTGAACATAATGGATAATGAAAATGGCCACTCTAGTAAGTGTTTGAGTCTAAAGCCAGCTGTAAAACAACGGGAGCACCTAAAGGTGGAAACCACAGTGTAATCAACAACATTAATCAAACTGGGTGACATACAGGTACAGTACTACTGCACTCAGTGTTCACCCGGGACTGAAAGAAGGTATCAGAGCAAATTTGTCAATGCTTATTTTTCTTATCCTAGGAAGCATGTTTGGAGATCCCAAGAGGCAACTCTGTCTCCCTATGTGTGTGTGTGTGTCTGTGGTTGTTATAATGTAGTATTTTTTCTGTCATTAGAATGCATATATGATAACCTTTTTGTTAAACGTGCAGCCCACATACTGCCACAGGGCCTTGTTTGGTCCTAGCTGTTGTAATGGTAGTGCTTCTTCATGTTTCTGTTGGTCTGTGTCAATATAACAAAAACAGTTGTAGCAAATACTTATAATTGGCACGCTTGTTGACTGTTTCAATCAGAGACTAGGATTAGAATGGCATGTGTGGAGTTGAACTACTGTACTGCCTTACCTACTGTATTAAAGGTTATCCTTATCTGTTAGGTTTGAGGAATATTGATAGGGAATTGTGGGGAAGTTTGTTCTGCGGCTTCCTCTACTGTACCTATCACATGGCTCACTAAAGGCTTTCCGTCCCCAGTGCAGTTAATTTGAGACCTTTCATGTATGCTAAAAAATGTTACTATAAAAATATTTCTCAACATTCTTTTCATGTTTAAAGGACTAAAATAGCTTGTTCTGAGATATGATCTAACTACAATAAAAATATTTAACTTTATGAAATGTATTTAAATTATTAAACATTAGATAAGTTTAAATGCGGCAACATTCATGAACGTTATGCTGAACTTGCAGAATTCATTTGATGATTGGCAACTCCATGGAACTGAGTATTGAGGGTGGCGCACTGGCATGCTGGTAACCTGGGATTATGCCTGGAGCACAGGCTGTTAGGAACAGAGATCAGCAGGGAGGGTGAGATGCATCCATATAGTTGATCTTGGTATACATCCCCGATGTTAACATGTCGACAGCAGAGTCCCCTACAGTGACAACAGCGCCACGTCACTGTGGGGAACCCTGCTAGCACCTGGCACTGTCTGTAGGGGGTCCTGCAACCCCCCCAACTCAGCTCTGACTCGGAGTTGAGAATTCTGAGTGGGGGTGTGCGGGGGGTGCAACCCCCTGCATGGGTGGTTCGGGGGGCAAAGCCCACCAAATAAAACACTTGTTGCTTCTGCAAACCGGCAGTCAACTGTAAAATGCAGTCGACCTGTCGGTTTCCCTGTTGGGTCATTCGACAGATATTTTGTCGATGACCCGTCATGGATTCAGTTATCTCCTCCCTTGAGGAAAGGTGTGCATCACATGACTCTGCATGATGGCAAGGTAGTAGTATGCTCAGCGGCGTGGGTGACCATGTGCCATCCCATGCCCTCTCCCTCTGGGATGCCAGTATGTGTGTGCCTTAGAAGGGAGGCAGGAGAAGAAAGGCGGAAAATCACTATTGTTTGACAAATTATGTCTGCCTAGGAGCCTACTCCAAACAATGGTGGGGGATCATTTTTTTTTTTGTCTCCTAGAGGAGGCCTGAGATTTTATCCGTAACTTAGGGAAGGCTGGCAGTAACAAAGTTAGACATTAATGGAGTAGACTATGGCACTCCCATTTACATTACGTTTGTTTTGGTGCACACGTAAAGTATACAGATAAATACTACGATATTTATGATTCCTAAACTCATGATTAGCTGGAAAATATTAGCTTGTTCACATAAGTGTAGAAGTTGTCCATTGCTACTTTTGTGACTCACTTTGCATTGAGTTCTATATAATTCAGGTGTGAAGGGGTTAATGGGACCTCCACATTGTGACTCCGATGGTATAGGAGACTCCAAACATGAGGTTTAGCCAGGAGGATTGTGAAGTGAAGCTGAGTTGTTCCTGCTGCCCAACACGCTTGAAAGGAGTCACATACCATAAGACACCCTGTGGAATCCCTATTAATGTACTAGAAGTCACTGAAGTTAGCTAGAGTTTTAATTTCAAAAGTTGAATGACTCTGCCCTCCCCCTGGCTTTAAAGTGGAATGCTCCACTGCTAATGTTCCTGCATGGGAGACCACTGTATGCAGGATAAGAAGTACATTGGTTCTGTGCACTCACTGGCTGAAATAATGTGGCATGTAATAGAAACAAGAATTCACTGTAGTCTGTTTATAAAGGCATTGCTGTTATTGTAAATTCAGCATTAATCTTACATTTATATTTGGTTATAACTGACAACTATGTTTCAAAATGAACTAAAATAGGCTTTAGGTGTTGATGTAGCATGCACCTTGCGTACAGAATTCCTCTTTTGTGAGCATTAACTGTGATTTGTTTTCATTGTCATTTTTTTTATTTACAATAGCAATCAGGCGCACGCCCTCCAGCCTCAGCTACATCCATACGGAGGTTTGCTGGTGGTCTGCAGCTCCACACTACAGATTTGGATGATATTAATTTAGACGAAGTAGACCAACCTGTAAAGCAACCTGCAAAGAGACCGGCACCAACCCCTCCCTCACCAAGGTTATCTGCTGCCCCTTTGTCATCCCGCCCTCTCCAGTCACCCAACACCACACATTCATGGACCCCACCAGTACATCCCCCATCAACTTCCCGACAACCTCCACCACCTCCTCCTCCTCCACCTCCTCCCCTACCTCCTTTGCCTGGTACTGCCCGTCCACACATTCCTGAAGAACGAATAGGTGGGCACAGTTATCATCTTGTTAGTCAAACAGACTCTGGCAGCAGTGACAGAGAAGTAAAAAACTACAGAGATAGAGGAAGAGCTGGCTATAGTCCCATTGGCTCTTCAACCAATGATCATGTTTACTCATCCGGTCCAAAGGTACTGATTATGTTTTGCATTGTGTTTGATTGTTTGATGTGCAGCTTGTTCCAGTTCAGGATTTATGTGTATCAACCCCGATTAGAGTACAAAACAGCAAATGCAGATTTTCACATCATGCAGAATCTTTGCATAAAATGGTAATCTTAGTGGTTTCTGTTTATTTTTTTGGTGTTTGCAGCTCTGACCGGGATTGATATGTGTTTTACTTTTGAAATCTCTCCGTTGTGCATATCTTACATTTATGCATTTTATAGAATTAATGTTATTAAAATGAAATGACTGCAGAGTACAGTCTTCAAACTCTGCAGGCTTCATTTTTTCTCATGTAATGGGAAATATTCTGTTTTGTGAATGGACATCCATATACAGCTGATGCATGGTTTGCTTTCAGTATGCTAACTATACCTTTGGGGAGTAACTGTTGTCAGAAGGAAGTTTGAACCAAAATGTTAAATTCCTATTGCATGATTATTGATGCTTTTTGTATTGCCGTGAGAGAGTGAAGACGGTTCTGCACTTTTTGCTCTGCTATGCATTGTTACCCATTCTAAACAAACACAGCATTTTGCATGGTGTTTCGTGGGTTGATGTTGTATGAATTTACTGTACATTAGTGTCTTATTCATATACATTATGGTGTTTATGATGCAAAAATGGGTTTCAAGGTATAGCATACAGAAGGGATTCAATCACTTTAAATTACCTATGCCTCAGAACTGTTGTTTTCTTGTTTGGTGGGGTGCATAGAGTGCCTTCTGAATGATCTGACATGGTGCTAGTCATCTGGTAACAAAAGTTAACCTTACAGTCCTTAGACTTGCTGTATAATTTCAGATCTGCTTCGAGGATATCTTTTTCATCGAGTCACTCCTTTAGGACTATGAGATGTCAAGCTGTAGGACCACATGGAAACTTTTGGTAGTAGTTCACTAGGGGCCTCCCACGGCAATGTCTGACATCGTCCTCCTTATGTAGGCATGGGCAGCCCCGCCCCTCCTCAGTTCTTTTCCCACCATTGACTAGTGCTTTTCAGATCACCATGGAAACTACTAGCATTCACTTTTTAACTTTTTTAACATTTTAACTTTTGTTTGTTTTCTGTGCTGTTCTGTCTGCCTCCATTGCCAGTTCTAGCACTGTCCTTTGGGGCCTTCAGCGGTAACTCTTCTCTTCTCTTTGAGCCCGCGTTGGTGGCCCAGCAACCTCCAGCTCCATGGATCAGTTTTGATGGGAGGGTGGCTTCCTTGGTGGTTGGACACCCTGGCCATTCCCGCCTGGTGGCGGTGGCACCCCCCCCCCAACATACACACACTCACAATTTTGGGTCACCAGAAATGTATCGGTAGACTCCTGGGTTGTATGTTGTTTCTCCCCACAATGTGGGTCCATCCCAACCTTTTTGCGGGCCCCATAGGCCAGGGACACAGATTCAGGAGGAAGTCTTCTCTCCGCTGGTGGCCCAGGCTTTCAGTACAACAAGGATCGGCAAATCCAGTCTTCAGACCCCTCTTCCTCGGATGGGCCTTTGGATCCAGCTGGGCCTTCCTTTCTGGGGACTTGTGCCTTGAAGGATTTCAACCCCCCCTCCCGCATCCTGTCTCTTAGGCAGGGAGTCCGGGGCAGGTCTCTGTAGCCCAGGCTACTCTGGTGCTTGTGGACAGTGATGCTGCTGCCTTTCCCGTTTCCCCCCAGTCATCCTCACAGGAGGGGTATGGCCTGTTGGGCTACCTCTTTGTCTGTCAGCCTCAGGCCCATTGACAGTGGCACCTTTGCCTCCCCCATCGACGCTTCTCTGCCACAGCTTTGCAGTGGTCAAAATGCTTTCTTGATGGTGGCACCCTGTGTCTCCTCTGACAGATGGCTTCCTGTGCCCTGGCCTACCCCGTCAGTTTCCTCTTCTAGCCCATCGCCATTGTGGACAGTGATGCATGGCGGGTGTCTGGCCTTAGTCCATTCTGTTAGGACCAGGCCCCTTTCCTACTTAGCCCCTTCAGTGGCTCTTTTGACCACCCTTCCGTTGATGATGTGCCCCCTGCACTAGGATTTGAGACCCAACGTCACAGGCAAGATACATCACCGGGCACTCCTTTTCAGAAAACAGATGTCAGCAGTCACCACCATCCCCAGCTGAGATGGGGGGGGGGGACGGTTTTAGTGGAGGTGTCTCCCTCTGGCCCCACCTTGGTCCTGGCAATCTCCTAGGCCACATCAGGGATTTTCTTTTCCCTTTTTACCTGGCCTCTCTTTGTTTAAGTGTGTGAGGCCCCCGGCTGAGGCTGATATGGGTCAGTTCCCCATAAGCTCTACCTGTTACATCTCAGGTGCCCCAGCCAGAGCAGCTGCGGCTGGCACCTGTTCGCAAGGCATTCTTGCCTAAGTGGGCCAGGACATGCTGCTGAGGTTTAGCTGCCTAGTCGACCTGCCTCACTCAGAGGATGTAAGTGCTTTGATGCTGCTGTACATGTGATCGTCAGGGACCTGCAGGCCTCGGAGCCCCTCATACTCCCAGCCAGGGGCCAGACAATAGTATTGTGAGGTTCCCCTTGCTGGCCCCAAACCCCACTACTGGTGCCCACCCCCAAACCCCGAGAGGTGGTGGTGTGGCTCCGGTCGCAGGACCTACTTCAGCCTGACTTCTTCCCCACCCCCTCCACTCTAGTGCTCAGTCAGGAGGTGATGATTGGGAGTAGTTTTTCCCAGTGGAGGGAACTTACTACAGATGCTTTGGTCCCATAATTAAGAGAACTGTGATATTCTCTAGAACATCTGGCGCTCCCTCCAGACCTTCCTCCTGTTCCCTTAACTTATCCTCTAGATCACACTCCAGTGCTACTAGGGGATGTATGCACATTGCGACGGAGGAGAACCATAGAACCCATGCCCTGGCACCTAAGGACCACAGGGTTCTACTATCACTTCTTCTGCCTCCCCAAATCCACAGGGGACCTGAGGCCCATTTTGGGTCTGAGGGATCTAAACTTCTACTTTCCGTACAAGGAGTTCAGAATGGTCCCCCTGCAAGGCCTGCCGCCACTCCTGAACAAGGGGACTGGATATGCAGGACACCTAACTGTATATCACGGTTTGCCTCCCCTCACAGGAGGTACCTCAGGATCTTACCTGTATCAGTCTTCACCATTCATCACTGGTGGGTACTACGCCAGAGGTGCTAGGACCCCACAGGAAGCTTTTTAGCTTAAAAAGCTTTTCTCCTAGGAGGAGGGGTGATGTTGGGAATGGTGCCGCTGTCAAGGCCGACGCACTGCGGGTTGCTCACAGGATGGCCAGTAACCATTGTGATCCTCTCCAATATCCCAGTTTCTGTTTTTCCCATCATCGAGGTTGCAGCTCGGACTATGTGGGACAGCAAGAAATCTACACAATGCTCCTCAGCTACCCTTTTTTTTCCAGTTGTTTAACCAGGAGAGGCACACTAAGCTGAAAGCTTGTTTACAGGTGCGACCTGGGAGCACAGGGAAGTTAAGTGACTTGCTCAGGGTCACACCAGTATGCAAGTGGGGGCTGTAGGATTCAAACCCAGGTCTCCAGATTTGCAGTTCAGAGCCTTAAACCACTTTTCTGCTCGTCTGACCGAATACTCAATGCCACTTTTGTCTATGCCGCATTTGACATAGTTTTGTTATTTTCTGAACTAGTGTTTGTATGGCATTGAGTCTCTTTTCTTTCTTTTTCCTCATGGTAAGGACCTTAGGCCCTCCCCTGGCCTCCCCCCGCTGCTATATGCACTGGGGAAGAGCAGGCCTCTGTCGGCTTAGGTCTTGCTGAGCCCGAACACCTGGTTGAGTGGTCGGGGAAACGATTGGCCTCCTCCGGGGCACTGGCCATGGATTGCTCAGGGCCTGGTTCCCCGGTGTCAAGGTCTCAGCTTCACATGGGGTCTGCATCTGCAGTCCCTTTGAGGGCTTCATGGGTGTGGCCTCGGCTCCTGACAATGGTTCTGGTGTCGGTGAGTGAGGCCAGCCCTCCAGTGCCATGGAGTCCCCTTGCGACACTGCTCTTGGTGCCAGGACGGGTAGAGTGGAGGGGTTGTTTCTCTTGGAATCACCGTACTCTCTTCCTCAGATTCTGAGGATGATCAGGCTGAGCCAGATTAGCAACCAGCCTCTTCAGAGCAATGGTCACTCCCCAGGATCCGCTTGAGGTCATCGTCTGTGAGTTCCAGCCTTAGGACAGACTCTGTTTGTGACACTGCCCTTTCCTCCATCGGTGCCGTGTTTGGCATTGTGGGGGACTTCAGTGCTGCTAGTGGCACCACAGTCAATGATGGCGATGTGGTCGGTACCGCAGACGGCTATGGTGCAGTGGTCAGTGTCGACTTCGGTGATGTCGCCGCTTTGGGTACCGTTTCTGTGGAGGAGGCCAGCTTGGTGCCGGGTTGTTCTTCGGTGCCAACACAGAGTTGGAGAGGGAGTCAGAGGCCGACCCTGGCACCAGCTTTTCTCTTCCCCCTCCCATAAGGACAGCTTCCATAGAGGGACCTCGCTTGAGGGGCAGATCTCAGTCCTCTCCTGGGGGAATCAGGGGCCTGGTCTGTCTCGTGCTCTGCTCAGGTGACCTCAGCCACTCTGGACCAGAGCTGGAGTGCTGGTCTGGGCACCTCTTCCTCCTCTAAGGGATGGAATCCTGCAACAGGTGGGGAGAGGGGACACACTGCTAGGTTTGCTTGGCTCCTGTCTCCCCACCTGTGGTCTTCTCCCCATGGGCTTCCACCTGCTGGCTCGGGGAGGTTTGAGCAGCAGGTGGGGTCTGGACAGCACATCCCCCTTGCTTCAGAGGGGTCCTACGCTTGTTCCCCCAGCCGTGGCAGAGGGGGACCAGTCTTCCAGGACCATTTTGCCCATCCTTCTTCCTCTCTGCCTCCTCCCCCCCCCCCTTCTCCTGGGTCTTACAGTCCTTTTGAGCCTCTCACCTGGGAGCAGTCTAGGGCCATGGTGAGTGCTTTTCCCATGTTTTACAGTACCATGGATGAGATGATCACATCTACTCTTCCTGCACCATCATTCTCTATACAGAACCCTTCCACTTTGTCTGCTTCCTCCTCTGAGGAAGAGGTTACTTCCTTGTACTGGTCTTCAGATAATGACTTTTCAGAGTTCCTGGTGACAATGATGGAAGAGCTCATTCTTACCCCAGGGTCTGAACACAGTCCTGTGTGTGTGACTATGGTGTTCCTTGGGGAGTGCAGCCAGGAATCCTTAGTAGTACCTCCATGACCTCGGCCCTTTATGGAGGAGTCATACAATGTCTGGCAGTCACCGTTTCCACTTCCTCAGCCCCTGGGGACTTCCAGCGCAGGTATTGTGCTCCCCCAAGGTATCCAGGAACTTTGCCTCACCCCACATCGAGTTTGGAGTGTCTGGACACCCCTTCTGGACATCGGTGCCTGACAAGAGTCCATTCCTCGGATGTGGATTCTTTGGAGTTTGAATACTGGGACAGGAGAGTTTTGTTGTCCATTGCTGCTCATTGGGCACACATGGTGGCCTATGAGAGGTGCCTATGGGCCGCATTGGGGAAATTCTAGCAGCCTTGCTTGATTGAGAGGCAGCCAGGTGAGCCATTGACATTTCCACAAGAGACCTGGAGCTAGCAAGACACCAGGTGCAGGCATCTTATGACGCCAGTGCGGTAGCCCCCAGGGTTGTGGAATCCATGGTCTGCTGTAGGCAGACAGCATGGTTTCACCTCTCCCAGTTTTCACCCTTGGCCCGGCATAGGGTGACTGCTTCGCCATTCTAGGGGTCTGTTTTTTCTCCTGAACAGTCAGGCGGGAAATGTTATGGCACCCTTCTCCTGCAGGTCAGGAGCCCAGTTCTGGCTCTGAATAGTAGCAGATCTGGTCAGACCCATGATTGGCCCTCTTCCCTTGTGAGTCCCCTACAAGGGGCTAAAGGCTGTCCAGCCTTCAGAGAGGTATCGGTCCACCTTGTGGGGTTGGTACTCACCCACCAGTGATGAATGGAGATGCTTGATACAGGTAAGATATGAAAATTACATACCCACTGTAATTCTTGATCTTCCTGTAGATCTTCACCATTCATCAATGCTTCCTGCCCACATTCCTCTCTTGGACCTCAGCTTCTGGGCAGTGCCACCTTCCTGCTTGCCTTCCCCCCCCCCCACAAATGAGGCCAGTTGTGGGCAAAGTCCCTCTGGTACCTCCGGGCTCCCTGCCACTTCTTTGAAGCATCAGGGGCCCACTTTAGAGGGGGGGAGGTCAAGCAGGAGCTCTTGCCCTCTTTCTTTCCTTGGCTCCCCAAGCCCCACTTCTTGGTAGGAGAGATCTTCAGGTCTCCTGTCTGCGAGTTCTGCCTTGGGCTACCCTTGCAGGTCCCGCCTTCGTCTGAACCTCTGTGCTGAGACTGGGATGCCAAAAACCCTCGCTATTTTGTTTTTCTTCTGTCTCCAATTGCAAGAGACCCTCTCCTGGGTCTCTTGTTTGCTCATAGTCCCTTCAGACTTCAAGACTTAGGAACCTCCTTGAGGTCTCCTTTTCCTATTAACTTCACCTCCATGGTGTTGCTAAATATAGGGTTTTACCCGCTTACACCCTGGAACATTCCCCTTGGGGGCTGAGGTGGACTGAGACTGGAAGACGGGTTCTAGGAGCATGGATATGGTGTTCATCCACACTCTTTGGCATGTCCCTTTCCCCCTCTAAATCTTACCAGAAGTCTTCAAGCTGGTTCCTCCCACCCACCCGGGTGGTATATACCTCAGTTCTGCCCCATGACGCCAGATCTTCCTTTCCGCCTGAAGATTCAGGTTCCCTCATGCTACTTTTACAAGTACCGTAGGCCCTGGAGTCTAATTGATGGTTTTTGCCACATTTGATTTCTTTAAAATTCGTACGAGTTTACTAATCCGATCCGAGCACATTGGACATGGAGGACAAGTCTTCCCCCGGTTTTCGCCGGTGTCCTTGCGGACAAAAAATGTCTCGTACCAATCCCCACCTCTTGTGCATTTATTGCTTGGGTGCCATGCATAATACCACTGCTTGCACTATCTGTCTGGCCTTCCATCCCAACATACTGGACGATCGCAAGGCACGCCTACAGCTAGGGAGACCAGAGCTTCACAATCCACTGGTGAAATCGAAGGAGGCCAGGTGGGCGGTTTCCGCGACTGCGGGATCCGCCTAGTAGCTGGAACAGATGGCGGCTTTCGAAGAGGAAGCTGCCCAAACTTCAGCCAGCAGAAGTTTTTTTGTGCCGCTCAACCTGGGCTCCACCTTTACTGGGTCCTTTCGGGAGCTGTGCCAGTCTCTCCCTACCAAGGGTGAGGCACCCTTGGGCTCGCACTCCTCCCACCCCAAGAAAAAGGACAAGGATTCCAACTCTTCTAACTCTTCTTCTTCTGGTCAAAGAAGATATTCCTGTTACCGAGAGCGGTCCGATTCACAGGACCAGGCAGTCTCGGCCTCGGTCGAGATCGCTTCCTTGGCCACTGGCTTCTCTGACCTTCCGTTAGGCCAAGGCACCAATGCCAAGGATATGGCAGAACTGGCCGAGATTTCTCTCGACCCTGTCAAGCCATTGTCGCTGACCCCGCTCGATGACTCTTTGGAAAGGACGCCCTGCCTTTCTTTCCCCGACGAGGAGACCCATCCTGCGGGCATCCCAATCGAGGGACAAGAGCCGGATCCTCAGTTTTCACCAAATCCATCCTCTCCCGATCGACAGAGCTGACACCGTCGGTCTCGATCGAGGAGTAGGACCCCGGTGGTCAAGAAACCAAAAAAGGGTCATAAACACTTCCAGAAGAAGTGCTGCCGCGGTTCCTTATCCTCCTCGGACGAGGAGAGACTTAGACGGAAGCTCCGTTGATGTTTTGAGGACCTCATGTGGCAACAGCTAATTCTGACTGGTCAGAAGACGGCTACTCTGGCTACACTGGCCATTACTTGGCCCCAGCCTGTTCGGCCGACACCGACTCCTCCGGTGCTGAGGACTCCGGTTCTCCCTCCGGCAGGACCAGCACGCACTCCTACTCAGCCTGTTCCGGTCTCCCCCCCAATTCTGGTGGAACCACCACCTAAGCAGCCTCAGGGAGGGGCTCCCTCAATGGAGGATCGGACAGATATGGGCTTGCCCCGTCGTCTGTCCATCACTGTAGTTCCTGATCACCCTAGGCGCATTGAAGGGAACGTAGGCAGGAGACCCCAGTATCCTGACTCCTCAGACTCGGATACCACTGGTCTTCACTCACACCCTGATGTTGAGTTGTCAGTGACAGGCCTGGAGGAAGGTCCTTCTTCCTTCCAAGGCATCCTTCGACTCATTTCTGAGTCCACGGGTATGCCATTGCAGCCTATCCAAAAGAAGGTGGAATATCCTCTCACGGATATCCTCAAGAGGAGGGATACCCCCCACGGAGGCTTTTCCAGGGGCTGAAGCCATTGTTGGCCCGGCCCTTGAGCTATGGCAGTGCCCTGCCTCCAGCCTGGCTCCGTCTGCCCGCATGGTTCGCAAGTACACTGTACCCATGGGCTCCTTGGCTGGCTTCACTGAGCATCCCTCGGCCAAGAGTCTTGTGACTGCCTCAGTGTTTAGGCACATGGGTAGCTCAGCAGATACTGACCACCCTCCGGACAAGGAGTCTAAAAATATGGACCATTCTGCCCGGAAGGTATATGTGGCCTCATCCTTTGGCCTTCATCAGGCCAGCTCAGCTGTAATCATGGCACACTTCTCTCATGCCCTCTTGGGGTCACTAGATGAAATCCTCCCTCAACTCCCAGCGGACATGCAGACCACGGTTAAGCAGGTCCGTGACCAGGGCCCTGCTGTTGCCAAACAGCAGCTCCAGACAGCCCTGGACGTTGGAGATTCCTGTGCCCGCTCCTTAGCAGCCGCAGTGGCCACTCGCCGCAGGGCATGACTGAGGTTATCCTCTTTTCCTGCGGATACTCAGCATAAATTAGCTGACGTGCCCTTCCTTGGCACTGACCTCTTCAGTCCAGGAGTGGCAGGTCACCTCCAGTGCATATAGCAGTCCAGTGCCACCTTGGATGCTACCTCTGCAAAAGGTTCTTCGGGCAAGAACCAACAGAAGCACAAGAAGAAGCCTTTTCGGCACTCTTCCCCTGCAGTTAGACAGCCCTCCTATCAGGGAGGTCAGCAGCATCAGCAGCAACAGCAGGCTCAAGCTTGGCACCCTAGGCCCAAGCAGGGTCCCCAACAGTCCCGCAAGGAGGCTGAGGTGCCAGTCCAGGAGCCTCCTCCTCCTCTAAGCCTGCGCAGTGACTGGCTGGTGGTAGCCAACCCTACTCCCATCACACCAGTTCTGGGTCCTCCCATGGGGTCCAGCTCTGCCACTTTCTTTCCGCCTGGTCCAGTATCACTTCAGACAGGTGGGTCCTGGAAGTGGTTGGTCGGAGACTGCCTCTAGAGTTCGAGCAGTACCCTCCTTGCCGAGCCCATACCCCATGGGAGGACAGGATCTCAGTTGGTGCTCAGTCGGCCCCTTGGGATGACATTGCTGAGCTCCTCCGCAAGGAGGCAGTAGCTCCAGTGCCGGATCCTTCTACAGACCCAGGCTTCATGTCCAGGTACTTCCTGGTGCCCAAGTGGATGGGGGGGGGGGTTGGTGCCCCATCCTAGATCTCCATGACCTGAATCAGTATCTCAGGTCTCGCACCTTCTGGATGGTAACTCTGAACCAGATCATACCATCTCTGGAGCGAAACATGTGGTTCTGTTCACTGAATCTACAGGACGTGTTCTTTCATATCCCAATCCGTCCATCCCATCAGCGGTTCCTCCGCTTCCAGGTCGAAGGGACCCTGTATGAGTTCCGAGCCATGCCGTTCGACCTGTCATCGGCCTTTCGGGTCTTCACCAAATGCATTGCAGTGGTGGCAGCCCATCTGTGGCATCAAGGGGTTTGCATATACCCCTACGTTGACGATTGGCTCCTGGTGGGTTCCTCCCTGCAGGAGGTGGAGAGGTCCAGGGACCTGGCCCGCTGAACCTGTTCCCGATTAGGCCTCCTGATCAATGAGGCCAAGTTGGAACTCGTGCCCCTCTCAGGTGATGGGCTTTATCAGGGCAGACCTCGACTCTCGTCAAGCCAGAGCTCAGCTTCCAGTGGACAGGGTGGAGGATCTTTCCTCCTTTGTCTAATCATTTCTGGTTGGGTGTTTGCGCCCTGCCCGGGACTTCCTGCGCCTTCTGGGTTATATGGCAGTGTTCACCTCAGTGGTCCGTTGGGCCAGGTTGCACATGCATCCTCTCCAGTGGGAGCTGGCTGCTCAGTGGACTCAGCGTCAGGGTCTTTTCGTCTAGCTGGTCACTGTCACTCAGAAGATGTGGGATGCTCTCCAATGGTGGATCATCCCAAGTCGTCTGCAGGAAGGGATTCCATTTGTCCACCCTGAGCAGACAGTCATCCTTACGACTGATGCCTCTCTCATTAGCTAGGGAGCCCACATGGAGGACCACAGAACCCATGGGTTCTGGACCCCCCAGGAGTCCTGTTGCCACATCAACCTGTTGGAGCGCAGAGCAGTCAGACTGGCACTGTCAGCTTTCGCTCCTCAGCCCTGGGGTCACATGGTTCAAGTCCAGACGGACAATACCACGACCATGTACTACATAAACAAACAGGGCGGCACGCACTCCTGTCTGCTATGCAAGGAGGCGCTCCGGATCTGGACCTTCGTCAGCCGATTGGAGGCAGATCTCCTTGCCATCCATGTGGCAGGGGTCTCGAACCAACTGGTGGATGCTCTCAGCCGCATAGGTCAGACATCCCACAAGTTGTCTCTCCATCCAGAGGTAGCTTACAATCTGTTCTCCCATTGGGGCAAACCGTTGGTGAACCTGTTTGCCTCCAGGGAGAACACCAAGCTGAGGCTGTACCATACCCGCCCCCCTCAGCAGGGCTCGCTGCAGGAGGATGCCTTCTCGAGGCTGTGGACCCCAGGCCTCCTCTATGCCTTCCCTCCATTTCCCTTGATCCACAAGGTGTTACTCAAGGTGAGGAGGGACAAGGCGAAGGTGATCCTGGTAGCCCCAGATTGGCCCTGCCAGTTCTGGTATCCAGATCTCCTCAGTCTCAGCTGCAGGGCCCTGGAGTGGCTTTGTACACACCCGGACCTGATATCATTGAACCGAGGGAAGGTATTCCATCCGGACCTTCAATCCCTTTACCTCACTGCTTGGTACCTGAACGGCTACAGTTCCAGGCTCTGGGTCTTTCCGAGGATGTCTACACAGTTGTGCAGGCATCTCATAAGGAACTGACTGGGAAATGTTATGCCTTCAAATGGAAAAGGCTTTCCATTTGGTGTCAGAGTAAGAGTCTGGACCCCGTATCCTGCTCTGTAGCTAACATTCTCGACTACCTTTGGTCTCACTCCAAAGGGGGTCTACGGTCATCGACCCTTAGGGTGCACCTGGCAGCCATTTCTGCTTACCGGGCATGGGCCAGTCAGTCAACATTGGCACAGGAGACAGTGGTTGGGTGCTTTTTCAAAGGCCTAGATCACATATCCCCTCCAGTGTGTGAACCTCCACCTCCGTGGGATCTTCTGCTGGTTTTGGCAAAGCTCATGGGCAAGCCATTTGAACCCATGCACAAGTGTGAGCTCTCGCACGTGTCGTGGAAGACTGCCTTCCTGGTGGCTATCACGTCAACCAGAAGGACAGGGGAGCTCCAGGCACTCTCGATGGACTCCCCTTATCTGGTTTTTCACAGCGACAAAGTTGTCCTGCACCCCCAACCGAAATTCCTTCTGAAGGTGGTATCAGAGTTTCACCTTAACCAGATGTTGACTGCGCCGGTTTATTACCCTAACTACACCTCGGACGCCGCGTACAGGCTCCATACCCTGGACCTTAGACGTGCTCTCTCCTACTACAAGGAGAGGACGGTGGAAATTCGGGGAGAGGTTCGTCAGCTGTTTGTCACCTATGCTGAAGCCACTTCTGGCAGACCTGCAGCTAAATGGACTGTTACAAGATGGATTACATCATGCATAGGTCTGCTATGAGTTGGTGGGCAAGGAGCCTCCCAGAGGGATAAGAGCTCAATCTACCCACCATACTGCTGCATTGGTGGCTGCTTCCAGGGACATCCCTATCCAGGAAATCTGTCGGGCTGCTACCCGGAAGTCAGCAAACACCTACATTACCCATTATTACATCGACCTTGAGTCACGTCGGGATGCTGGTTTTGGGGCCTCGGTTCTCCAGTCTCTGTTTCCTAAGTAGGGGGTGTGCGCCTTGCCTCCCTCTTCCCAGAGAACTGCTAGGAGTCTGCCAAAGAGTGTGGATGAACAACATATCCATGCTCCTAGAAAAATAGGTTACTCACCTGTAACAGTAGTTCTAGGAGTGGTATATGTTGTTCATCCACACGCACCCACCGACCTCCCCAGCTCTAGGCGCATCACCTTGCTTCCAGCAGGCTAAGATCTGGCGTCATGGGGCGGGGCCGAAGTATATACCACCCAGGTGGGTTGGAGGAGCCAGTGTGAAGACTTCTGGCAAGATTTAAAGGGGAAAGGGACATGCCAAAGAGTGTGGATGAACAACATATATCACTCCTTGAACTACTATTACA
Organism: Neoceratodus forsteri; assembly: GCA_016271365.2. Classification (NCBI taxonomy): domain Eukaryota; kingdom Metazoa; phylum Chordata; order Ceratodontiformes; family Ceratodontidae; genus Neoceratodus; species Neoceratodus forsteri. The sequence goes on along the minus strand of CM028133.1, from coordinate 586,117,351 downwards.
GGTGAGTAACCTGTTTTTCTCTTCCATCTTCCAGCTAAGAAGGGGGAGAAGGAGCATCTATTACCAAATGTTCCTCCCCTAGTGGACCTGGGGGTTAGCTTGACCTGTCAAGCATTTTTTCTGTCAGATCCCTATTACTGGAGGGGGTTTAGATTTTCCCGCTTCTCTTGGAAAAGTCCTCTTCTCTGAGTTATCGCATTGTCTCAGGCTCTTCCAAAAAAAAAAATTTCCACCTTAACAAGAGGATGTAGACAGCAGAATTTTAGTCTTCCTTTGGTGTACAGGGACTGCTGGAACATGGGGGCATGCAGCCTCATCCTTCCATCTCATCTTCTCCTCCTCCTCTTTCTTCTTCTTCTTCGTCTTTTCTTCTCTCCACCTTAGCCTACCCAGAGGTTGGGGCCATCCTCCCAGAACAAACTAGGCTCCAGCCTCTTTTTCTTATCTGGTCGGCTTATTCCTTTTTCAGTTTTATTGGGAAGGCTTTAAGCCTGAGGTTCAATTGGCAGAGCAGCAACATCACTCCCCCATCAGGCCTTAAAAGGCCAATCCTCCTGGACTGTTCCAGGATTCATTTCTCGTTGTGGTTGGAGGTGCTGCTCCTCGCTTTTCTCCCTTCCCCTTATTTGGGCTTTCGCCTGTATTTCCTCTGTGCCTCTGGCCACTGGCTCATTATCCTCGCCCCCCTTTCCCATACCTCGTTCTACTTTTGCTTGCTCATGTCCTGTGTTTTCCCCAAGCTCCAGTCTGCTCTCTCCTCTTCTTCCTCTCCGGCTCTTCTAGTCTGGCGTCACATGTGTGCGCCCGGCGCCCAGCTCACTGCTCTACACTTTTCCTCCCTCTCACCCATAGCACTTATTCTGTGCTCTCACTGTTCCCAGGGGCCGCATTTCAGCTCACTGCTCGCCACTCCACTTGTTTCAAGGGAGCGCACCGAGCTCATCCCTCACCTCCCATCTCACCCGACCTGACCTGTCTCCCCTTCCTCGTTCCCTTTGCCCTGCTCCCACAACTCGATTGCCCCTGCCTCGCTTGTCGGGGGCTGCTGCTGTGGGCCTTCTCCCTGATGTGGAGTGTCGGCTGGGGCAGTCAGTCCCCTGCCTCTCACCTGCTCTGTCTTTCACTTAGCGCAATGATTTTCGTGCTCGATTTTGCCTTGCTCTGCCTGAGTTTCCTGATGTTCCTCTTCCTATTTCAGCTGTTTCTGGACACACTGTCTTTTGGATAATATAACTCAGTTGCTGGACTTGTTCCTTGTTGCTACCTCCATGGAGCCCTATATCTGCACACCTCTTATTTTTAGGGTACAGGGGTGCTCCGTATTCTGTCCCTTCACTTTGCGTTTGCTGGCCAGTGCTATGCTGTGTAGTCTACTCTGTTCCTTCTTCCTTGCAGTCTGCTCTGTTCCATCTTCCTCTTCTATTCCTTCATTCTCCTCTTCCCTCTACCTCCCTCCTCCCTGTGGAACCTGTTTTTTAGGGTTTCCTGCCCTACCGTTTTCCCCTCCTTTACTGCTGGCATCGTACCTCTCTTTTTTCCTTGCTAGTGCTTTCTTATGGGTTTTTTTCCCCATCCTGCCATCATCACACATATTTGTCTCCTCCTCCTCCTTGTCCCTAGTCCTATGTTCTGGATATATTTTTACTGTTTGGTGTCAACCTCCTTTGGCTGTGGCTTCGCCTGGCTGTTCTCTTTTTTACCATTCATACGGGTCAACCCTCTCTAATCTTCTCCTTCTTTGGCCTCTGCTTTCTTTTGGGAGCTTCCTGTCCTGCCGTCCTGCTATTCCCTCCTATACATCCTGCCATCTCACTGTTCCCTCCTGCTACCACCATATCCTACTCATTCACATCACCTACTATTCCCTCCTGCATAATATTCCCTCCTGCATATTGTCCTGCCTATGCGACTCCTTCTCTGACCCTATTACCTCGTTCTAGTCAAACCTATTCAAATGTCCTCCTGTTTCTACCTACCGCACCATCAACTGCCAGCTTTGCCCAGCCTCTCTCTCTCCTACCTTCATGCAATTTTATCCATTCCTAATTTGACTCTCAATGGACGCAGTTGGCATGCACTCCCACAGTTACCAATAACGATAGTTTCCTCATGACATGAGCCTGGTTCTCCTTCACTCAGTCTGACCTCAGGGTCTGCTGATTCACTTTGATTAATCAAGCATGCCTCTAATTGGGTCTTATGCTACCTCATCTATCTGCCTTTCACTTGGAGACATGCCTTCCAAGTCCATTGCTCCTTGACTCAGGGCTAACCTGTAGCCAATGGTCTCGCTGTGCACCTATGAAGTCCGCTTCTAGAGCATGGGAAGCTCAGAGCTGGGCCCTTCTCCCTGGCCCATAGCGGGAATGTCTTTGCTCCAGGTGGACCTTCAGTCATCCCTCATCTCGGCGACATCTCTGGATGTAGAAGTTATGACTTCCTGCTATGAGGGGTGGGGCTGTCATCATCAGAACCCCTTTGGCTGCCCCAGCAGGTTTGGAGGCACCCTCTATGCTGTTCTCCACCAAGACCGCTTCTGGTTCACCTGATCTGTTTTGTAGGCTCACATAGGCCAGCTAAGTGCCTCAGCAGTCATCTCTCTCCTCTCTTGCTTTTGAGCATCTAGTTGCAGAGGCATTGCTCACAACCCTCAACAGCTGTTCATTTAGAAGGACAGAGCAAGAGCTTCCTCTAAATTAGAATATTTTCCTCCTCCCTTGAACATGACTCTATGTCCTTTAGCCTGGAGGGAAGGCAACGGTAGCCTGTGATGCTGGCGACTGAATATGGGTGACCGTCATAACGGTGACCCATATAACGGCACTTTCATCGTGGGCGACTGTACCGGGAAGGCAACTGCTTCGATCATGAAGCTAGGATGGGTGATGGGGAGGAAGGGTGGGTGACAGGATATGGAGGGATGGGGGACAGGGGTGTGACCCATGGCGAACCTGCTTCCACCGAGCCAGCCATATGGTGTGGTGGGTAGGGTGCATAGCTCCGATGGAGCAGGTCCTGGGTTTGGGACTGGACTTAATTTCATTTTGGAGCCAGGATGTGCCCCCCTTCCTGACATGCACCCCCCTGTAGTTGAGAATCTTTATTTAGGGGGAAGCTGGGGGTGCCAGGGGGCACAGCCTCCCCCATGTGCACAATTCCCGGTAGCCTTTTTCTGCATATCGCCGAAATTGTTTTCAGCGATAATGCAGGTCAGGATAATAGCGATCGCCTTTGTGCAGTCACTATTATCACATAAAACCAAAGGGGACCTAGGCCTTGGATCCCCAGAGGTTTCCTCCTCAAAGGGTGTTTTCCTCTCCTCTGTGCCAACGGTCATAATATTAGTCAGGGTTAGTGCTTTCATAGGTTCCGTAGTTAGGTTCCGCTGTTGGATGGAGTCGGATGGTGGCCCTAGCAGTTCCCTCTCTCCTTAGGAAGTCCACCCTTTTGCATCTTGTCAGATTATCTTTTGTTCATTGTCCTACCCTTATATCATTCTTCTGTCCTTCCTATCGCTTTCTGTCACATTTATTTCCGGTCTAGATATCTTCTGATTTCTCGCCTCTTTAATGCTCAACACCCTTTGAGTATTCTTTTTGGGCTTCTTCCTAAGCTACCTTTAGCCAAGGGAATCATTTCCATGGCACCTATGGGGGCGAACCCTCCTTTATGGTTCCTTACATCGTACCCTTACAGGGTGGTATATCCCACAGATAGAGAAGCAAGCAGCCACAGTGTATCAATGTCACACAAGCATACATCTCATCCACTTTCGTAAGCACAGTTGAATGGGAAGGCTTTAAAGGCCATTCCTCCTGAACTGTTGCAAGATTCGTTTCTCATTGCCCCACCATCCACCCCACCTCCTCCAGTGGCTCACCTCTAGGGTTCCTTACGTCGTACCCCTAGAGGATGGTATATCCAACAGAGGGAGAGGTGAACAGCCACAATATAGTAAAGTCACACAAGCATACATCTCATCCAGTTGCATAAGCAGAATTGAACCTTTCCTTTTGCTGTCCATTGGGCTCTCCTGCCCCCCCCACGCTTCTTTTTCTCTATGCCTGTTTCCTCTCCAGCAAGCAGAACTGAGGTAGTGGAGGGGACAGTGATGGTTACTGACCAACCCACAAGCAGCATGCAGTGTGTCGGCCTCGAGGGCAGTGCATCCCTGATGTCACCCCTCCCACTAGGAGAAAATCTTTTTAAGCTAAAAAGCTTCTCGGGGGGGGGGGTTCCTAGCGCCTCTGGTGTACTACCCACCAGTGATGAATGGTGAAGATAAACAGCAAGATAAAGAATTATGATAGGTACATAATTTTTATTTCCTGTTCCATGGAAGCTGTGTCAGTTTAGGGTATTTCCCTTTGGCTTATCATCTGCACCATGGATATTTACTAAATGATTAGCAGTGGTGGCAGCAGCCCTCAGGAGGAAAGGACTGTATGTCTTACCCTCTCTAAATGACTGGTTGATCAAAACTCAGTCCAATGAGCAATTGATTGTCACAGACCCTAGTGCATATCATGCAGTTGTTTGAGGCCCCAGGGTTCACTGTCAATGGGCCCAAGTCCGTCCTGACCCCTCGTCAGGATTTACAGTGCATATGTTGCTGTTCTAGACACGACCCAAGGCTTAGCCTTCCGGACCCAGGACAGTGGGGAACACCTCATAAGTCAGGCCTAGGCGGTGTCTCGGAGCAGGTATGTCACAGCCAGGACATTCCTGAGACTGTTGGGCCTGATGGTGGCTGCCACAGTAACCCTGGCAAAGCTGCATATGAGGATCCCTGAATAGACCCTGAGAGTCCAGTGGGATCAGTGCATCGATGATCTAGAACAGCAAATTCCAGTATCTTCCCCTGTTTGCAGGGTGCTCAGTGGTGGATGGACCCCAACAATTTGCTGAAAGAGGTCCTATTCCTCATTTTCTCCCCTTAGCAGATCCTCACCCAGATGCTCGGGCAGGTGGTGGGCATATCTCGGTTCTCATCAGACCCAAGGAATATGAACCGAAGTAGAGACCTCTCTCCACATAAATTTTCTAGAGATAAGGGCCATTCTGTATGCCTTGTAGACCTTCCAGAACCATTTGTCCCCGGGGCCTTTCCTGGTGCAGTTGGACAGCCTCAGTGTAGTATACTACATAAACAAGTAAGGGGGGACTCATTCTTATGCCCTGTGCAGGGAGGTGATAAGAGTTTAGTACTGGGCTTTAGAACATGGACTAGAGCTGTTGGTTGTCCATGTTACAGGCATCCAGAATGTCCTGGCAGACAGGCTAAGCAATTCACAGTCCAGAATGCACGAGTGGGAACTGCTTGCCTCAGTAGTGGAAGACATGTTCGACAGGTGAGGTCATCCAGAGTTGGACCTTTTTTGCGCCCCCACTCAATGCAAAACTTCCACTTTTCCTGCTCGCTCGATCCAGGGTCTGGTGTTTTCTGGTGAGACATGTTGTCTCTCGCTTGGAAAGGGAGGTTTCTCTACACCTGTCCTCTCTTTCCTCTGATTCAGAGGGTGCTCATCAAGCTTTATTTCTTGTGGCACCCTTCTGGCCTTGCTTGATATGGTTTCCATTACTTCCATTACTGTAACACTTAGTGGTAGAACCTCCAGTACCCCTGCCTCTGTGCAAGGGCCTGCTGTCACAGGAACAGGGAACCCTGGTCCATTTGCATTGACTTTCCATAGGACATTTGGGCTCCTCAGCCTGCTCTGCGTCCCGCTAGCTGTGCTGTAATTTTTTCCTGCCCCCACCACCCCCTCCCAGTCCTCCTTTAAATACTGCCTCGCCCCTTCCACCCTGTTCTCCACCACTCCTCTCATGCCTATCCTAACCTTCCTTTGTAGGTGCTGCCCCCTAAAGTCCAACAGTCCCCTGTCTCGCCAGGAGTACTGTCCACTGATTTGCCTAGTCTCACAGGTGGAGCTCTGTACCTGCTACTAATCTAACAAGTGTGCCTTCACCACCCAGTAATGCTTGTCGCAAAACAAAACAGCAATGCCATCTCATTTGCACTGGCTCGTAAAACCTCTGACTGTCTTCCTACTACTTCCTTCTATCTTGCAGTATTCCTGGGGTATAACATCTCCAGGGCCACTACCTGCTTATAGGGATGGGATCCCAAACACTACTACAGGGCCAGATATCCCAATGGTCGCAGCCCCACTGGTATTAGGGCCTCTAGGTCCGCATATCACTGCTTACCACTGCCCTATGCCTCCACCCATCTCACTTACTTGCCTCTTTACCTACAACACTAGTAACACTCATCGATCGCATCGACTGCCACCCCGCTCCTTCAAGCAACTCAAACTACTTGTGATCTGTGTTGCCTGGCTTCTTTTAATGCTCTCAGGCAACATTCATCCTAACCCTGGCCCAGGCTTCTCTGCCTCAGGGCAGTCTAAGAAGAGTAACTCGATTACCATAGCCTCCATCAACATTTGCAGTTTGCTTTCTAAACTCGACGCTCTACAAGCCTGGGTAGCGCAACATGATCCAGACATACTGGCCTTAACTGAAACCTGGCTTACCCCCAGAACCGAGGACAGCCAAGTCCAGCTTCAAGGGTACACCCCCTTCTGCCATGATCTGATAGGGAAGAGAGGTGGGAACTGCATAATCTATATAAAAGATCACCTACAGGGGGTTGCTCTCCCACATTTACGTACTGGAAAAAACGCTCAGTTACTCTTGGTGTGCTTAACCCTTGGTTCCCAGGGTAAGAGCCTCACTCGAATCATAGCCTACTTACCCCCTAAGGAAGTAACCGAAGGTTTTAGGGTGTTACATGAGCATCTGGCTGAAATCCGCTCTAGCCACGAAGTCATAGTGCTGGGGGACTTCAACATCAATTGGCTGTCTCAGGACTCCGCCACATACAAGGATACAGTCTCCTCTATCAACTTCCTCCAGCTCGTGGAACTACCTATCCATACAAATTACAGGTCAGGTACCAGTACCTTGCTGGACTGGGTACTAACTAACCACCCTGAACACATCTCTGGCCTAAAAGTGCTCCCAGACTCCCTAAGCGACCACTCACCCATCATTCTTGCCTGGTCTAACAAGGCCAAAAAAACGCGCCCAAAGCTGATAACGTCCCGCTTATTAAAAAAGGGCATGTTAGGACTCTTCAAGCAGTACCTCCTGCTACTGAAATGGGCACCTATCCTAAAAGCTAATGACGTCAACACAGCACTGAGCAAATTCAGATATTTTCTATTCTGCCAGTGACGTATTTGCCCCCTGAACTAAAAGGAAAATTAGTTGCTTGCACAAAACGTGGGTAACCCCTCACCTCCTTGCCCAGATGTGCTTCAGGGACAACCTATGGCATAAGTACAAACATGCTCTCTCTGGCCAGGACCTGTAAAACTACAAGGCTGCGCGTAATAAATGCACCGTGGCAATCCGCCAGGCTAAAGCTGACTACCACAGATGCGAACTTAACTCCTCCTGGGGCGACAGCCGCCGTTTCTGGGATAACATTAATGCTATCATCAGGAAAAGTGACCCCATGACACCCACCCTGCTGAGCCACAATGGATCACTAATTCAAGACCCCAGAGCCATTGTAGACATCTTTAACAAAGCCTTCACAGACCTCAGTACAGTGCCCCCCATCCAGTTTCCTAGACCAAGTCAGTTCCACCCAGCCCCTCCCCCACAGTCCCCCAAACGCACCAAACCCCCTTTCAACCTCAGAGTCCTATCTGAAACTGAAGTAAAAAAATACCTCATCATAGTCCTTGGGAAATCCAGGCACAGCTCTGAGGGTCTTGACCTAAAATTAGTCTCACTTACTCTTGATGAACTGCTAACCCCACTAACCTCTATCATAAATCTTTCCTTCGTCACCGGTACCTTTCCAAGCCTTTGGAAAGCTGCCATAGTAACCCCTGTCCATAAAGCTGGTAGAAAGTCTGACCACACCAATTATCGCCCAATTTCAATCCTTCCACCTATCTCAAAAGCCCTCGAGTGAATAGTCTACGACCAACTGACTGCACACCTCCACAAATACCAACTACAATGCCAGCAGCAGCATGGCTTCCGTCAATGCCACAGTACAACCATGGCATTTCTTGAGTTCACGGACTACATTCATAGTGCCTTCGATCAGGGGCACTTGGTTGGAGCAACCTTTATCGACCTCACCAAGGCCTTTGATACAGTCAACCATGACCTCCTCCTGGCACAACTAGAGGTTATAGGACTCTCCCCTGACTCCCTTTGCTTGTTCAGGAGCTACCGCTCAGGGCATGTTCAGCAGGTAAAAATAAGCAATGTGCCCGCTGACCCCCTTCTAGTGTCCCTTGGGGTTCCCCAAGGCTCCATTGAAATGGTCACCAATTTCAAATACCTGGGCCTCATCCTTGACAGCTCCCTCTCTTACGCTGCACACATTGACCAGGTGGCCACTGCTGCTAACAGGAAGCTTGGTCTGCTATACAAGCACCATAACTGCCTCACTCCCAAAGCCTGCCAGCTCTCCATAACCAGCTCGGTCTTCTCAACCATTGATTACGGTCTTGTCATCTACTGTGCAGCCTCGGACAGCACACTGAGGCGTCTCACCACCATGCTCAATAAAGCCTGCAGATTCGCACTGGGTGCCCCTCGCCTGACTCATACCTGCCACCTCTACTACAAAACTGGTTGGCTAAATCTGTTCGATAGGGCCGACTATCAAACCTTTCTCCTTGCCAAAAAAAGCAACCCTGGGCCTGTTGCCCCTGGGGCCCAGCTCCCTTATATACCAGGTTGCTCCAACTAGGACCACTAGGACATCCTGTAAGATCTCAATCAAGATCCCCTATCATCGCACTACCCAAGATCAGCGTTCCTTCGAATACCGGGCACCGCTATGGCTCTCCTCTGTTCCATCTGAACTAGCTACAATAAGCAAAATCGACCTGTTTAAATCTTCACTCAGGTCCCATCTTTCCACTTGAGGGAAATGCACCTGTCCTACCTGACCAACCCTCCTGTTTAAATCCTGACTACCCTACCTATCTGCACTTCATGAGTACCTAACTTGCTAAAAACCCTCCCTCCGCCTCCCTACCGCTGGCCCACAGACATGTGCCTGTCACAGTTCTTACCTCCTGTCCCCCGGGCTCCATTCGACTCCATGCTCGCAACCCCGTCCTCCCTCCTACCTCAGTCTCCCTCTCAGAAATGGTGACCCCCTAACCAGGGGTTACTGCAAGGTGACCTTCCACCTCTCCCCCCCTTAAAATCCTTCCACCCCCCCACTCTCCCTGGCAACTGCTCCTGCTGCTCTGTCATTGTCTGTCCACTAAGGATCTATCACCAACCAAGATCCTTAACGTCTTTTGTTGATGTTAAATGTATGATTGTTTGTATCTCTGTGATCACCTTTGTATGATAACCTTATCTTTCCTGACATGGAACCTTTGTAAATGAGCTTGTAGCTCAAAGGTTGTAATCCGAGAATCAAATAAATAAATAAATAAAATCTGGACATCAAGTCACTCCATTTCCATGCAGTGTTCCTGATAACATAGCCATTGCGAGATTTGGGATATATCCCAAAGTGACTGGCGTCCTGGTGGCTGCCAGTAAACCCTCTAACGGGACTACCTATTCCACTAAGTGAACGTGTTTTGCTTTGTGGGCTGCTTCTCCTCACCTGGATCCTTTTACCTGCCCAGTGAATCAGCATCTGGAGTACTTTCTGTCCTCATCAGATGCAGGGCTGCAATACTCTTCCATTAAGGTGCACTTGTCTGCTATACCAGCCTTTCCTGTGCTCCTTGATTGCCATACTGTGGCTCAGCTGGACATGGCCTGTACATTTTTGTGAAGCATCCTGCATTTGAAGCTTCCCATCTGCAATCCAGTCCATGTTTGGGACTTGAATTTTTTTTTTAGGAACTTACTTTGGCTCCTTTTGAGCCAGTTGTGCCTTGCAAGCTATGCTTTTTGTTGTGGAAAACATTATTTTTATTTATTTTAATTTTTTATTTGAAGTTGTTGACTGAGAGAGGTGCACTGAGCCAGAGCTCATTTACAGGTTTGCCCCGTGGGAGCGGGAGTAGGGTGGTTACATTACAAAGCAGTTCAACAGATTGTTATGCATTTAGAGTTAAACACAGTACTGTACAGTCAAAAGAATATGTTTTACAGGTTGTGCTAAATAAAACTGACAATGTAACATGGTAGAAATATCTGGAGTACAGATGACTGGTATATTGGGTGGATAAGTAAGCAATGAATTTCATTATACAATAAGAAAACTAGAAAACCACAGTAGGAAAACATTTCATGTGACAAACAATGGGGTGGTGCCTGCAGCTTTAAAGAAGTGGCGACCAAACAGTGAGTGGAAAGAGTGGAGAAAGAGATAGAGACAAATGGAAGAAGTGCTAATAGTTGTGGGGGGCCTTGGAGCACCTTAGCGATTGAGTATGAGTATGCTCACATAGGGGGTATGGGAAAGTGGGTGGAGAGGGGTGAAAGGGGGTATGGTAAAGGGGGTGTAAAAAGGCAGATGCACAGCAAGTTAAATAAAAAAGGCAGGTAAAGGGAGGTGACATATGGAGAGGGTATGGGATACACAGAAAGGGGAAAGGGGAGTGGGGGAGAAAAAGGGGAAAATAGGTGACGGGAGGTAGCAGAGGAGGAGACCCCATGGATAAGAGCTATGACTGCTCGTAGTAATAAAGGCTGCGATTCTGAGAGTAAGCCAGAGGGATGAACTTATTTGAGGGGAGCAATTAGAAATTAGTGGTTATAGCAGCAAGTATTGGCTAGATGTATTCATGAGATAGAGCATGTTTTAAGAGAGGGGCAGAAGGGGATTGTCTAATATGAGAGGGGAGGGAGTTCCAGTGCAAGGGCAGTCTGTAAGCAAATGCCGCTGTGCCAGAATAGGAGGAGGAGGGCTGCGGTAGGGAGAAAGTGCAGGTATCTGATGACTGAAGAGAACAGGTGACTTCAGAGGAAGGAGACAAAGAAGAGGAGAGGTAGGATGGTAAGGACCCAAACCAGAATTTAGCGATAAAGAGTGAGAAGTAGCAGGTATTGGTGATGAAGAGGGGTGAGGGAGAGGAATGAGTAGAGGGAGCAGTGATGTTTATGGGAGGGAGGGCATTTAGGGCCAAATGACAAAATGCATTGTACAGGGAGTCCAGCCATGTTAGAATGGAGGCTGAGGTGGTGCCATATACTATGTCGGCATAGTCAAATGAGGGGATGATCATTTTGTTGAAGAGCTGCCACCGAGTAGATAGGGAGATGGCTTCTCTGTTTCTGTACAGCATACCCAGTTGTGGGTGAAGTTTTGCATGGATATGCTCAATGTTTTTTGTGTAGTCTAGATGGGCGTCAAGCCAGACCCCTCGGTATTTGTAATGGGGGACTGTGTCCAGTAAAGAGTCATCCAGTGTGGAAAGAAAAGGGGGGGGGGGGATAGGAGGATTGCTAGTTTTGGGGCGTTCCAAATTTCACTGACACCATTTTTTTTATTTACTTTTAGTAGGTTTTTGTTAATCCAAAGAAGGACTGGGTGGAAATTATCTTGAAGCTGGGATTTGACTACAGAAGTGGAGGGGTTGGAAGTGAAGAGAATGGTGTAGTTGGCATACATCTGTACATTTGCCACAGAACAAGCTGACGGAAGATCATTTAGAAAGATTGAAAATAATATTGGGCCCAAAATGGAGCCTTGGAGAACACCAGCTTGGATCAGAAAAGGGGGGAGAGGGCTCCGCCAATGCGGACTTGTTGGGTTCTGCAAGAGAGATATGAGTTAAACCAACGTACAGATTCTGGGGAGAGGCCAGCAGAGGAGAGTTTGTTTAGAAGGAACGGATGGGAGATGGAGTCGAAAGCCTTGGCAAGACTAATGAAAATGGTTGCAGTTAAGTGGCTTTGGTCAGTGGTGGAGACGAGGGAGTTAGTGACACATAAGAGGAAGGTGGTGGTAGAGTGGTTTGCTCTGAAACCTGACTGAAAGTTAGAGAGGGAATTTGTTGTGTTTAGATAGTCAGTGAGTCTTGTAATTTTGGTATATTGTTTGTTTGTTTATTAAGGAATAACCATTGAACATCAGCTCGTTTATAATGGTGACCTTATTACAAATTACAAATTACAATTTACAAATATAAATAAACATATAACAAATTTCATCTAACAATTCATCAATAACAATCACAAACATGGTCCAATGAGGACAAATATCGTTTATCTAGACAAAAGAATGCTAAGGGCCCATCATGATTGTCTCCCACCACAAGGTGTGTTATTATCCATTCCTAGAGTAGAGAATGAATTTATCAAGTTCTCACTTGAAATTATTTGTTGTCTGTAGGTTTACTAAGAACCTTGCCAATGAGTTCCACACAAGGGCTGATCTTACAGTGAAGAAGTGTAGCCATTTATTTGTATTTGCCCTTTGAACTAAGAGTTGCCTATTGTGAGACCAGACCTTAACTGTATAGATCTTTCATCAAATTTGATTCCCACTTCATTCATAAGGTCTTCATTCTGCAGTACATTATAAAGAAACAGAAGATCCCCCTTTGTCTTCTTTCCTGCAGGCTGAACAGTCCTAGTTTTACTAATCTATTGTCATAATCTATGTCGTGAAAACCTTGCAACATTTTTGTTAATCTTTGTTGAGGCCTCTCGAGTGTGTTTACATTCCCTTTTAAGTATGGACACCAAAACGGGGAACCATAATCAAGGTGGGGAATCACAAATGTTTTGTAAATCTGCAGAATGCACTGGGAATCTCTGGTCACAAAAAAACGCTTGATTGCCTGATGGAAATAGTTAGCTTTCCTGGCAACAAGGTTGCAGTGGTCTTAGTGGGAAAGGCTATTATTTACAGTGACTCCGAGATCTCTTTCCTTATTTACTGATTGTAATGGAGTGCCATCCATGAAATATGAGTATCCAGGATTATTTTTGCCAATATGCAGCACTGTGCACTTTTGTGAGTTAAAGGACATTCTGTTGTTAGTTACCCAGTTTTGTATAATAGTTAAGTCCTTACACAAAATTTTATTCTTCTCTGAAGTATCCACTTCTCCTCCTACTTTAGTGTCGTCTGCAAACTTAGTCGACTGTTAGTGTCTGATCCCATGTCTCTGATAAATAATTCAAACAGCACTGGCCCCAGCACAGAGCCCTGGGGCACTCCACTACTCACGGTACCCTCAGCAGATAACTTTCCATTCACTCTGACTCTCTGGGTTCTGTTAGAAAGCCAGCTGTCTATCCATCTAACAGCGTATGAGCTGATACCCATGTCACGAACCATAGTAAGTAAGAGATCATGTGGTACAGTGTCAAAGGCCTTTCCCAAATTCAACATTATGACATCATAAAGTGTTCCTCCGTCTAAATTCTTGCTGACGTGTTCGTAGAATGATGTTAAGTTAGTATTACAAGAAAGGCCCTTTTTGTACCCGTGCTATGAGATATCCTGTAAATTCAATGTAGTTAGTTCTTCATCAGTTGTTTTAGCAGTCTTGCTATAATCTTGCAGCATATAAATGTCAGACTAACTGGTCTATAATACCCCTCCTGACTTCTGCTACCCTTCTTATGAATTGGGACCACTGCAGCCCTTTTCCAGTCCCATGGGACATTTCCAGTTTTTAGTGACAGATTAAACAGAATGGAGAGGGGGAATGCCAGAAGATCAGCCACATTTTTTAAGAACAATGGGTGAATTTCATCTGGTCCAGACAAAATGTTTCCCTTTATATTTTTTAGTTGTTCTAAGACCTGATTTGGTGAAAAGACTATTGGGGGGAGACTACTGTTGGGTGGTAATACACCCTGTCCATTTCCCTTGTTAAACACAGAAATAAAATATTCATTAAAAGACTGTGCCATATCGTCAGGGTCAGTTATGGCAATGCTGTTATGTGTTAAAGGGCCAATTGCATTTGCTGCTGTTTTAGTGTTATTTATATAAGTGAAGAAAGCTTTGTTATTGTCCTCGGAAAAAGCCAGTCTACATCCTATGTTTGAATTCTCATTCTTTATCAATTTTTTAAGCTTTCTTAATTCCCTTTTATAATTATTTATATCCACACCTGTTGGGCTCCTTTTAGATTTTCTGTATAATTTTTCTTTGATTTTCTTTGTTTCTGAACAGATTTAGTTAGCTATATTGGTATTTGTCCCTTGTTGTTATATTTCCTGACTACAGGGACAAATCTTTCTTCTAACTTTTTTTTTCTTCTTTTTACAGTGATATTTTTCCTTCTGTAACCTGGCAGCATATCTCAGCCTTCTGCAAGTCTCTGACTGCTGTACTACCCCAACGTTCCCCACGGAGTACTCCCTGTTGTGGGGGTTCAGAAAGAGGGAGGTCAGTCCTCCCCTTCCTAAGCAAAATCTGGAGCAGCCCTGGGAACATCATGAAGCCGCAGAGCCAGAGTGCTGCAGAGGCTTCATCTAGCCAGCAGTCGCTTTTTCCCTTTTTTCGAGTGTCCCTGCCCCCATGGCCGAGAACGCGCATGTGTGGAGGCACACGCACACCCCGATGCCACATTTTTGCATCTCCCATTGTCTGGCGCTGCCCCTGTTCTCCACTAGGAGGCAGCCAAGGAGTGGGATGATGGATCACCTACCCTCGGGAGAGGAGAGCTGTCGTGAGATGTTTAGTCTCTCCCTCCTTGCTGACCCCTGGCGGCCCAAGCTCGTTCCCGAACCTGGGTCACCAGAGTGGTGTGAGGTGTGGCATCCAGCACCTCAGCTCTCAGCACCGGCTTTTCTTCTAACTTCTTAATTAAAGTTTTATGGGTCCCCATGTACATTCTATGTCCTTATTAGAAAGTAGAATGTGCTAATGAATATTGGCCAGTGAGTTATTTATCATTGCCAGTTTGCGTCTTTTGTAGTACCTAAAGATAGTGAAGTTAGTTTGTGAATATTTCCTTGCTGTCAAGGAACCTACAAGTTTACAGCGATCACAAATGCCTAAAGAGCTGAGCATTCTTATATCCGAAATGCCACTACCTAGGTTCATCATGACCAGATCTAGTATATTATTTCTCCTCGAGGGACTAGGGGCATATTGGTCTATGCCATTGGAGTCTTTATCACCTTAAGAAGTTTTTTTTTTCAGAATCAGTGGTGCCTGTTAGTTCCTGCCAATTAATGCCCAGAGCATTAACGTTTCCAAGTATTAGGACATCACCCATCGCAGTGGCATTTTCAATTTCCTGTAATAAAGAGGAAAGAGACCCAGGGGTTATCATCTCTGATGACCTTAATGTATCAAAGCAGTGCACAAAGGCGGCAGGGAGGGCCAGTGGCATGCTGGGATACATATGGCAGGGGTATCACTAGCAGGAGGTGGGAGGTGGTGATGCTATTGTATAAAACATTGGTAAGGCCTCACCTGGAGTACTGTGTGCAGTTCTGGAGGTCACACCTGCACAAGGACATAGATAAAGTGGAGATTATCCTGAGAAGGGCAGCAAAGATGGTGCAGGGCTTACACCATCTAAGAGAATGTGGGAAAGGAAGGACACAGACAAAGCAAATAGGTGCAGCAAGGCCAACTTTTGCCAGGCTGAAAATTTTATTATAACATTAAAGCAGACTTTAGGTGGACAAAATACAGTAAATAAAAGAAAAATAAATGAATATAGCTCAAAGCGACATCACAGCTACACTCACTGTTCAGCTTTAGAAATAAGCTACAACATCACATCATGGGTAACTATCTCACCTGTGATCACAAGGTCTGAATGGATCTGCAGACCTCCCAGGTTCAGCAGTGCATTGAACCTCCAACTCATCTGAATTACTCATTCAAGTTCTGCCTTTTTATATGATTGTACAGTCATGTGGTTACCTAAGGCTCCACCCACCTTCTCTCTAATAACAAAGTAAGTGTTATAACAATGCAGTTTATATTTTAAAACATAACTTCAAGAAGTACATGGTGGATATACCCTAAGCAAGGTTTCATGACTAAAAACTATAAAGAATAAACAAATATTTGTAAGATGTAGTGTACACATGCTCCTCCGTCAGGCTGTTTGTATATTATTATGAAGAAACATGGCCGTCCCGCTCTTTAATAGGAACTGAACAGCACTGGGGTAGGGCCTTGTGATGCTGCTTCTTAAGCCTTGGTGAGTAAATGCATGAACAAAGGCTTTATGTCCCTTTACAATGCATAACATTTCTAAAATCCTAAACCTGAAAATATTTGTCTCACATTTTTAAAATAGGCTAGTGTGTATGGCTGATTTTATCCACTTAGGCAATGCTTGAATTTGTCAAAGACAAAATTAGTTTCTTATGAGCAAACCTAAAAAGAAAACCTTGTACATGCTAACAATAGAGCGGCGAGGAATGCAGACACACAAAACCGTAAGTTGCATCTCTGAATGCCAACTCTGTCACCTAGTTGCCTGCGGCATAGAGCCATTTGTGAGTCCGTTTCTTAGCTGCAAGTGCACTTTATGCCATTACGGGGAAAGAAGAAATCCCACAAAGGGGTAAGGGATACAGTGTTTTTCTTCCTCCATCTGCTTCTTTTACTTGTTTCTTTACCTTTTACACTGTGGAGAGGCTGGAGGTATGCAAGGCAAAACAGCAGCTCGCACAGCATACGCCAGGTCTGTCCGCATTCTCGAGGAGCTACACTTTCAGGGAATTAGCCAACAGGAGTAAGGACAGGAGACAGGAGATGGTTTCCTTCACTCTTCGCATGATTTCTGAACTGACCTCCCATTTCTTTTACCCAAGGCATATTGCTTTAGATGAACCGAAAACGTCAGCTGCGACCTGCGGCTTCATTTGAAACCTTTTTGAGTGCACACAACAGTGTGCGGGGATTTCGAACCACAACTGCTTTATACATTTTTGGGTGGCATTTCCACTGCATACCAAAGTGGGCTGTTGTAGCAGCCCTGAGGAAAACTCGGGACTTTAGCAAACTAAAGGCAAAAATGTAAGGGCTGTACAGTTGACGCCAAAGCAAAACTCTTTCTCAAGACCCAGAAAGGAGGAAAATAAAGGGATAGAAAGGGATCCACTACAGGTGGCCTCACCATAGAGGTGAATGTAAAGGTTATAGGGCCAGAAAAGCAAAGAAAGATATTACATAGGGGTGCTACTGCAGAAGTCTTTAGAAGGTACAGAAGGGTCAGAGAAAAAGGGAGGTTCACTATAACACACCACAAAACATATGAGGAGAGACTAAGGGACCTCAATATGTACTCACTGGAGGAGAGGAGACAGCGGGGGTACATGATTGAAATTTTCAAGTACCTCAAGGGCATAAACAAGGTGCTGGTGGGGGACCTTTTCCAATGTAGAAAAAGTACTAGAACAAGAGGGCACAATATGACATTGGAAAGGGGGTAGATTAAAAGGTAATGTGAGGAAGTTTTTCTACACAGAAAGGATAGTTGACACTTGGAAAAGTCTGCCACAAGACATAGTGGGGGTAAGCACAGTGTTGGGGTTTAGGCATGCCTGGGACAGGCACAGGGGAAGCTTGAGAGGGGAGGGAGTGATGAAAAGCCATTGATCACATAGGGTCAGTGGCCATATGCAATGTATAGGACCTACAGGCAGACCGGATGGGCCTAGCAGTCCTTATCTGCCGACAGTTTCTATGTTCCTATGTTGTAAATTCTAGAGCTGGCAGGGGGTCTGTAACAATTTCTGAGGATCAATTTTTTTATATTTCTAAACTTAATTTCCAGCCAAATAGATTCCATTGGAACAAGGGTGTCCTTATTTACTTCTGTTTGATGGCAACAAATATTTTCCTTAATATAGCAGCCCCCCCCCACTTTCTCTCAAGTCTTTCTTGTATTTTATTCATCCAGTCACTGGAGTCGTTCCACCATGTTTCAGTTATGATTACCATATCTAAATTGTTTTGTATTAGAAAGGACTCTTGTTCAATTTTTTTAGTTAACTTCAAACTCCGAGTGTTTGCCAGTACAAAAGAACAAAGATTAGTTTCACCAGACTTGAAAAATAGATTATGGCCATTTTGCTCCCTACCCCCTGGCAGATTTAATTTAAACAGTCAGAGATTATTTTCTCTAACTTCTCACCCAATAGTCTTGAACCCCACATGCTTAGATGCAACCCATCCCAGCAGAAGAGACCCTGGTCCACCACAAAAGTTTCCCAATGTGGAATGCAAGTATACCCCTTTTATTAAGGCTCACTTCCTGAGCCATTCATTTAAACACTTGATTTTCCTTAGCCTCTGGTTCAAAGCTCTCAGTACAGGCAATACCTCAGATATGCAAATTAGGACAAGAGATTCTTGAATTTTGGCCAGAACAGGGAGAAGTGATATGGGCCAGTAGTTTTCCATGGTAAGGAAGTCACCTCCTTTGTGAAGTGGCAAGACTCGGGGCTATCTTACAGGCTTTTGGGACTGTGCATTGGTAGAATGAGAGGTTTAGAATGTAGGTGAGGGTGATTGATATTTCGGGGGTGGAAATACGGAAGAGACAGGGATCGATAGTGTCAAGGCTGGATTTATTGGGCTTAGTGAGGCAAGGGCTCTTTGGACATCTTGTACGGAGATGAGGGGAACAAGTAGCCATAGGAGCATGTGTTGTCGAGTGGGGGGGTGAGATGCCAGAGGTAGTAGGGGGCAGGACACAGGTAATGAAGAAGGAGTTCAGGGCAGGGCATTTTTTAGTTGCCATTACTTCTTGTGGAACGATTTCAGAGTTGCAGGTCCTTATGTGAGCCTCCTTATTTGCTTTTTCCACAAAGACAGGGTGTCTTTGTGTACTGACCCTAAGTTTTTACCAAAGGTGGTGTCTGAGTTTACTCTGAATCAAACCATCCACCTGCCAGTTTATTATCCAGAGCATGCCAATCCAGGGGAAGCATTGCTCCATACGTTAGATGTGCATAGAATACTCCAATACTATACACACCATACAAAGAAATGCAGGACGTCCTATCAGTTATTTGTCTCTTTTGCCACTGGGAAAGAGGGCATACCCATTTCTAAACAGTGTCTGTCCAAATGGTTGGCCAATCGTATTACTTTTTGTTTCAGGAAGTTTGGTAAGGAACTTCCTGCGGTTGTTCAGGGCCATTAAACCAGAGGCATGGCCACTTCTGTTGATTGTTTCAGAAATGTTTCAGCTGCAGAAATCTGTGCTGCTGCAACTTGAAGTCCTGTCTGCACTTTCACAAAGCACTATTGTCTGGACAGTGCCTCGAGGAGATGGGCAGGCTTTAGACTATCTGTGCTTCAAAGCCTTCTTTCTTAGGCCTCTGGCCTCCTGCCACCTAGACTGTCTTGTATTGTATACTGCTTGGGACTCATCTTAAAGGTGTGACCTGATGAAAGAGATATTCCTGAAGAAAATAGAACAGTTATGTAAGAACTTACCCTAACAGTAGATCTTCGAGGGAATCTCTTTCCTCAGGTCATGCCGACCTGCCCTCCATCCCCCTTTAGCTCAGAGCTCCTTCACTCTTGTCTCTTTCTTCAGGATGGCATGTCTGTTCTTCTGGCCTGTACAGATAACTGGGCACCATCTCTCTCCTTGATTCCCTAGAGGTGGCTTTCGCCTGGCTCTTTCTCTGATAGACGTAGAGCCTTCTTTCACTGTATTGGCTTTCACCTGGTTCTTTCTTCAGGACAGTTTACTGGCTGTCCCCAGCTGTGACTGGTATTTGACATTATTTTCTCTCCTGCTTTCTGGGAGGAGGCCCTTTATGTCCACTCCCCCATGGGTATGAGGGCTATTAGCTGTTGGCCCTCGGGCTTTTCAGACTTCCTCTGCCTTGTCTCATGGGCAGAGCCATTTTCTCTCTCCTGGTTCCCTACAGAGAGATCCTCTGAGCATGGTCTCTGGTTGGGGAACTGAGGAGGGACAGGACCGCCCTCACTTATATAAGGAGGATGACGTCAGATGTTATTATGGGTGGCACCTAGTGAACTGCTGCCAAAGGTTTCTGTGTGGTCCTAGAGCCTGAAGGCTCATAGTCCTAAAGGTGTGGCCTGATGAAATAGATTCCCTTGACGATCTACTGTTTATGGTAAGTTCTTACATAACTGTTCTTTATCATAATTTGCAGCTGTTGACCTAAGGATGATCCAATGCTAAATTTGTACTTGGTTACGTGCCAAATTTTGGTTCTTTATCTTTGATTTAATCCAGTCAGACATTTAGGCTACTTGGTATCACTTCGATCTTCAGTCAAATAATAAAAAAAAAAAAAAATAGGCCTTCCCAGGTGATCACACAAACCAGAAAATGAGTGAACTCATAGACAGTATAAATTAATCTGGTACCACTTGAGTACTATCTGCATTTAAAAAAAGAAAAGAATAGAGGCATTACCGTGTAATAAGTTCTTCTTGTGTCGAGAAGACTTTTTGCCAAAATAAAAATGGTGCATTGAATCAAGTTGTACTGGATTAATTTATAATGTCTGTTAAATTTAGGGGAGCAAACTTCGAAGAGATGAGGGAAACAGTCAGAGACTAAGTAGAGAGAATCCAGGAGAAGTTGGAGACAGAAGACATCTGGGGAATGGTTAAACAGGCCATCCTAGAGGCTTCCAAACTATGCATCAGGACAATGTCAAAAAAGAATAGGCATGAAAGACCCTTATGGTTCACTAAACAGGTCAAAAAAGCAATTAGGGACAAAGGAGAAGCTTTCCGCAAGCACAAAAGAAACAAGGGTGACAAGGAATGGGATGAGTTCACACAGAAGAGCAAGGAAGCCAAGAAGGCAGTGAGACTAGCTAAGGCAGCAGCTGAAACTAGGATTCCTGTGGGAATCAAAGAAAGGAATAAACAATTTTTTTTCGCTACATTCAAGAAAAGAGAATGAAAAGGGGAGGGATTATTAGACTTCAAGATGAAAACAGGATCATTGAGGATGGTGGACAGAAGGCTACTGTTCTAAACAATTTCTTCTATTCAGCGTTCGTGAAGGAACACAGCAGACTGATGCCAGACGGTGGCATTAAAGCAGCTGACAAGGGGTACCACTGATGGAAATACCATCAATTACCACAAGCAGGGTCAAGGAGACTCTAGAGCAACTAAGGACGGACAAAGCACCATGGCCAGATGGGCTACATCCAAGGATGCTAAAGAAGCTTGCAGAGGAACTGGCGGGCCCCTTGGCATACCTGTTTACCAGATCACTGCAGATGGGAGTCATGCCAAGGGACTGGAGAAGAGCAGATATGATTCTTCTTCACAAAGGAGGGAGTAGGGAGGAAACCAGCAACTACAGACCAGTTAGCCTCACATCGGTCATGGGGAAACTAATGGAGACCTTAATTAAGTAAAACTTAGTAGAGTACATGGAAGAGAATAATCTTCAGGATATCAGACAGCATTGGTTCATAGCAGGCAGGTCATGCCAGACGAACCTGATTATGTTTTTCAACTGGGTGACCAAGGAATTTGATAGGGTCCACTTTACTTCGATTTTAGCAAAGCCTTTGACACAGTGCTACACAACCACCTGTTGAGGACATTGGAGGACCTAGGCATGGCCAACAGCGTAGTCAGATAGGTGGGAAATTGGCTAAGGGACAGAAGGCAGAGTGTGGTAGCAAATTTGACAAAGTCAGATGAGAAGGAAGTTGCCAGCAGAGTGCCCCAAGGGTCAGTCCTGTGTCCGGTGCTGTTTAATATGTTCATTAGTGACATCGGTGTAGGTATCCAGGGCAAGCTTTCACTCTTCGCAGATGATACTAAACTAGGCGGCAGGGCTGATAGCAAGGAGGCAGTTGGGGACCTAAAAAAGAACCTGCAGAAGCTGGAAAGTTGGTCTAATATCTGGCAGCTGAGGTTCAATGCAAAGAAGTGTAAGGTGGTGCATCTAGGCAAAGGGAACCCAAGTACTGAAAATTGGCTCAGTGGTGTAAAAATCGAAACCTCGCAGGAAGAACGGGACCTATGTGTCATTATATGTGACACGCTTACGGTAAGGCCAGAAAAATGCTGGGGTATATAGAAAGAGGATTCGACATCAGGGACAAGGAACTAATCCTCCCATTCTACAGATCCCTGGTGAGACCTCACTTGGAGTACTGTGTTCAGTACTGGGGGCCATACCTTAGGAAAGACAGGGATAGGCTAGAAGTAGTGCAGAGAAGGGTGACCGAGATGATACAGGGCCTCCAAGGGCTCCATATGAGGAGTGCCTGAAGGAATTAGATGTGTACTTGCTGGAGACTAGAAGGGAGAGAGGGGATATGATTGAGACTTTCAAGTTTGTGAGAGGCATAAATAAGAACTCTTCAACAAGGTACCCAATGCAACTACTAGATGTCACGAATTGAATCTACCCGGGGGGGGAGGAGTTTCAAGAAGGATCAAAGGAAGTACTACTTTACAGAGAGGGTTGTGGATCCTTGGAATAGGCTGCCTACCAAGGTGGTGGGAGCAAGGAACATGACAGTATTCAAGCTGGGGTAGGATAGAGTCAGAGGAGGGGTCAGGTCTCGGAAACTCACGGGTAGACTTGATGGACCCTTGGTCTCCTTGTGCCGTCATTTATCTTTTTCTTTGAGTGCGCTCACTCTGTGGCTTGTGTGATGATTTTGTAGAGGCTGGCTACCTCTGTGAGCTCACCGAGCTTGCATGGGGGGAGGGACACATACGTCTTTCTGCACAAGCTTTTCTCAGATGGCCAGGGTAAGTCCTGCGGCCATCCCTTTCTTCACCCTAGTAATTTTCCAACCTTACCCCGATAATTCATTTTTATTTAAAAAAATCTGTTTTTTGGCACAGTGTCAGGCACTGAGTTTAGATAAAAAACTGACTGGAGGAACATCGGAGGGTGGAAGTGGTTCAGATTGACTGGACAGGGCTAGGGGTGCTAAATGAGTGTCTCTTACCCACATTTTTAGAAAGCTAGACCAACATGCCAAGGACTCGAAGTGTCTTTGTTCAAAATATTGTACCAGAACCATAGGCAGGGGGTTTAAATTGAAGCTGAACTGAAGTTGCAGAATTTGACATTTGCTCCGCTTATACTGAGCTTCTGCTCAAAGATTTTTAGTTTATGCTCCTGAAAGTGAAACGTTAATTGTTTTTGCAATTCACATGTCTGCTGTGTCATGCAGATTCTCATTATTTGCACTGTTTAAAGTTTTTTTCTAACACACGTGTTAATCTCCTATTTAAAGTTTTTTTTTTCTGCTGCAAGTGTTGATCCCCAAAAGGCAGTGGAGTTGTGTTAATTCTTGTAGATGTGGCCTAGTGTGTATATTGCCAATCACAGAAGTAACAAGCTCAGCAGGAACTGAAGAAATTACAGGAATTATTTGGGATTCAGCAACAATGGGTAGCTGTGACTTACTGTATGTATATGGAAGACTGCCACACAAAGATCTGAGGCACAGCACTACAGCTGGAGTGTTTCTCTGTAGCTCCCAGTGTATGTCTATTTCTAAATTAATCACTTTGGTTGACTTCCTCACAACAGTTGATTGAACAAACCAGATATTTTACAAAATTCTGTTTTATTGTGACAACACTGTGTTGATGTGCAGTGCTTCAGGTGTTCCTGTTTACAGTGTACTGGGATTTATACTTCTTAACTGAATATGCTGCATTTATTTAAAGTTATTTAATGGCAGTGAGAGAAGAAAGAACATATGACTGGCTGAACCACATCACATGACCATGAGGCAAGATTTGTCAACGTGTAGTTAGTTGTCAGGTTGCATTAACAGTAAATTTTTTAACTTGTAAAATGTCTTTCAGACATTTTTGTTCCACTGAAATGAACCATTTTATAAGAGCAGTAACCTACCGCAGCATGTATGGTTAAGATGGCTCTTCCTACCAGCCACAGGAAGACACCAGTCACTCACTATTCAGTGTTGTTGTATTTATTTAAAAACAGATCACTGTATCAAGCTACCAGTGTTTTGAGAGTATTCAGATGCCCCCTTCCTCAAGGTATGGCAGTGCATCTGGTCTCTGTTTAACATCAAGAGATTCTTGCTTATGCTGTAATTCAGTATATTCAGTGAAACCTGCTGAAACGCATACCACCGGGATGTCTGTTTTTTATGTGTTTAAGGGGGCTATGCAACTATGTGATCTTGCATATTGTAGCACATGGGAGGTCTGGTACTGCTTTGGAATATGAGCAGGTGCTGTGAGGAACTGTGGCAGGGGAGTTTTTAGACATGTGCTTGTGTACTTCACTGTACTTGTGGTTGTGTGCTTTTGTTAAACCTGTTAAACTGCTAAAAAGGCACTTTTGACTTTAAAGCTTTATTTTAAGCATACTTTGATTTTAAAACATTTCGGAGAAACTTTTTTTTTTCAGTTTGTGCTTTCAGATTGGGGCCCAGCGTGTAGAGGGATCAAGCAGGCAGATTCTTTTAAAGATTTCTGCGATTTTAGCTTAACTCGTGTTCTCTCTTGCTGACTGTGAGCAGAAATTCTCCGGCTCCTAAGTACGCCTGTTAGTCAATTTCACTAGTGGCATTGTGTTCTCTGTACTGCCTGATTACCAGCAGCGCTTCACAGACAACTTTTGAAGATGGTGGTGCAGAGAGGGCTGCTCTTCAGCTTCACCATCATTTTCTGGCACCTAATTTTCAGCCCCTGCAGTGATCTCATCATCTATGAGTAGTCCTGTACATTGTAGGTTGTCATCAGAAGCCACAATGCTATTGAAGACTTCCTGTGGATTAGTTTCAGGTGCTGCCATGATCTTTAGTGTTTCTACCTTTTCAGCACTGTCCTTACAGAATCCTGATTTTTTTAAAGCAGTTCTCGATGGTTGCTTGTTTGACTTTGGATCAAGCCTGATGAAGCATGTGTATTGCTTCTAACAAGGAAATCATCCTCTCAGATCCAGTAGAGGTAACAGCTGTCAAAAGCAGCAGCTACTGTACTGAGCAGCCTTCTCCTGTATGAACACTTTATGTTTCTAATGATTCCTTGATCCATAGGCTGGATCGAGGATGTAATGCTCGATGGAAGGAAAACAAGCTGTATATTTGAAAGATTGAGGTGGGGGTGGGTAGTACAAGTGTCAAAAATGAGGGCTAACTTTTTTCACTTTTGGTGCATGTCCTTATTGAACTCCTCTGCCCATTCAACAAACAACTTAGAGATCATCTAGGAATTTCTGTTTGCTTTGTAGGTTACAGGCAGCCACTCCATATTTACACCATGGAATCATCAAACAACTTAGAGATCATCTAGGAATTTCTGTTTGCTTTGTAGGTTACAGGCAGCCACTCCATATTTACACCATGGAATCATCAAACAACTTAGAGATCATCTAGGAATTTCTGTTTGATTTGTAGGTTACAGGCAGCCACTCCATATTTACACCATGGAATCATTGCAGATCATGACTCTTGCCAGTCAGCATCACCTTGCATTTGTCAGACCCATCTGTACTGGCACATGTCATTACAGTAAAATGCTCTTTAGAATTTTTAATTTTTATTTATTTATTTATTTATTGTTATCTAGGAATTACAACCTATGAGCTAAAGCTCATTTACATAGGTTCCACATCAAGAGAAAGGCAATCAATAAAAAAATAAGGATATTGCTAGTTGCAAATAATTGTTAGATTGCCAAATTATGAACAACATCATGTTAAAAAGTAAAGTACAAAAAATGCATGTAGACAGCAAGGAAGGTAAATTTTGTTTGAGGTTATGTCAAAATACACGGTGCAGGTAGAGGAAAAGAAACAGGTCAGATAGTACAGAAAACCTGAGCCAGAGGCCCCCATTGTCAGACTAATGGCAAGGGGGGGGGGGCCTTAGGCACAGTAGGGAGAAGGGAACTAGTGAGACAGTGCCAGAAGTTGCAATACTTGTTTCCATTGTTAGGTTGTATAAAAAGTAAGAGGGGGTTGGGAGGATAGAGAACAAGAGGTGGAAAGATTAGGGGGAAGAGTGGGGGAGGAAGATGGGGGATTGGCTAGAGGAGAGAAAGAGAGGGTGGAAGGAGAGAGGAGTGTGCAGCAGACAGATAGGAGTAGGTAGCAGGCATGGAGGAGCATAAGTGCTACAGTCAGAGAATGACTAGAAGTGCTCATAATCAGAGGGGCAACACAGTCAATGGTGGGGGAGAACAGGTTATGAAAAGCAGGAACAGGACATGTGACTAGTGAGGTAATTGCGGAGTTTGGATTTGAAGGGCCCAATCTTAGGTTCAGCACTGAGATCAGTTGGCAGGGAGTTTAACCATTGTGGTGCCCTGTACCGAAAGGATCTCTGGGCTTGCATGGTGTGAAGGAACGGGACCTTGAGTTGATTGATATCTGAGGCTCTGGTTAGTCTTACAGTTTCTGCTGGGCTGAGCATAGCAGACACTCCCGGTGGCATCAGGCCAAGGGCAGCTTTTTTGACCAAGAGACAAACCTTGTAGTGAATTCTATTATCCAGGTCTAATCAGCCAGATAAACAATAGAGATGACAGGTGTGGGTTAAATGAGGTGCACCTAGTGACAGTCTGCACACCTTATCCAGGGAGGTGGCTCTGCATTTGAGGGTAATGCCGGAGGCTGCACTATATATAACAAGGACATAGTCAATGCAAGAGAAGACTGAGCTGGTTATTGCAAGTTGGAGGGCTGCATCAGTAAGACAGTGCTGGTGATGGTATAACAGCCCGAGTTTGCGATTTGCAGACCTGGTGACAAGGTTGACATGGGTGAAGTAGGAGAGGGAACTATCCAGGATGATGCCAAGATTTTAAAGTTGTAGACCATCTCAAGAGGTTCATTATGTTTGTTCCTAATGGTTATCTTGGATTCCTTTTGTTGATTATAGATTGAGGCAAAGAGCGTGGTCTTCATTTTTTTATGGTTTAAGAGTAACCTGACATCACAGAACCAGTCTTCAATATTTTTGAAATAATACTGCAACCATTGTTGAAGGGTGTGAGGATCAGGGTGGCTTGTGTATATGATGGAGTTGTCAACGTAAAGGAGGGTTTGATATCAACATACATGGGGGAGTTGATTTATGAAGCGGCTCAACAACAGTGGACCCAAAATGGAACCCTGGGGAACTCCAGTACAAACGTGTTGGGTATCAGAGAGAGTGTTGGCAATTTTTACTTGCTGTACCCGACCAGAGAGGTAACTCCTGAACCAGCAGAGCAAGTCTTACGATATACCTAAGGCACCTAGTTGGAACAGAAGGAGTTCATGGTTACCTATATCGAAGGCCTTGGTGAGGTCTATGAAGGTAGCACCCACCAAGTGCCCACTATCAAAAGCATCGTGTATGTAACCTGTGAACTCGATCAGTGCTATTGTAGTACTATGAAGCTTTTGAAAACCATGTTGCTGTTGGCATTGCAGTTGATATTTATCAAGATGTTCTATGAGTTGATCATAGACGATCCTCTTGAGAGCTTTAGAGATGGGCAGAAGAAGAGATATAGGATGGTAGTTTGTGTGGATTGCCCTGTCGTCACTTTTGAGTACTGGGGTTACTACTGCAGCCTTCCATAGCTTAGGGAATTTACCAGCGATGAGAGAGAGGTTGAGTATTCTAGTGAGTGGTGCTAGTAGCATGTGAAGGGTGAGAGAGATAAGTTTCAGGTCAGGCCTATCACCACTAAACCTAGTTTTATCGATTGCTTTTGAAAGGTATTTTTTTTTTGCCTCAGTTTTTGTGATTGTTCTGAGGTAGAACGGAGGAGTTTGGTTAGGGGGTGGGGTAGTCAGTAAAATCCTGGTTATGCTGTTAGCTGGGTTAAGATATTTTGGAGGAGCACCCCACTAAGGTCTGTGAACACTTTGTTAAATGCGTTAGCTATGGCCAAATACGCCTGAGAAATGGTCCCACCTAGATACAGCGTGGTCAGTGCCAATTTGTCTGGCTTTCCGGTGAGTGTTTTTATGTTTTGCCAGAATTTGCTGTGTCCCCATAAGAAGAATTAAGTTCTGATCTAAAGTGGTTCACCGATGACAGATGACACCAAGATCTGCAACAGAGTAGATGATCCAGATGGGGTGGGCAGAATGAGAAGAGATCTGGATAAACTAGCAAAATGGTCAGAAGACTGGCAACTGGGATTTAATGCAAAGAAGTGCAAAATCATGCACATAGGGAAGAGAAACCCTGAAGCCACTTATAGGCTGGGAGGGGAGTTGCTAGCAGTCACAAAGGAAGAAAGAGACTTGGGCATCATCATCACTGATGACCTAAAATCATCCAAGCAGACCTCTAAAGCAGTAGGTAAGGCTAGGGGGTGTTAGGGTGTATTAGTAGGGGTATCAAAGTCGTAAGAGGGAGGTAATAATCCCTCTGTACAAGACATTGGTTAGGCCCCATCTGGAGTACTGCGCAGTATTGGAGGCCACACCTTCACAAGGACATTAACCAAATTGAGGCAGTCCAGAGAAGGGCAACCAAAATGGTGCAGGGACTGCATCAGAAGACATATGAGGACAGATTAACGGAGCTCAATATGTATACCCTTGAGCAAAGGAGGGAGAGAGGTGATATGATCGAGACATTTAAACACCTTAAGGGCATAAACAAGGTGAAAGAGTCTAACATGTTTAAATATAAGAAAAATAGCAGGACAAGAGGACACAGCATGAGATTAGAGGAGGCCGATTAAGGGGAATGTGAGGAAATTCTTTTCACAGAAAGGTGGTAGATGCATGGAATAGCTTACCACAAGAAGTGGTGGCTATGAATACGGTGCAGGGCTTCAAACAGGCATGGATAGGCATAAGGGAGCAATACAAATGACTATGAATAGATAGGTCACTGACAGAGCAAAGGCCGATGGCACATTTATAAGGTAGAAAAAGAAATGGGCAGACTGGATGGGCCTTGCAGTCCTTATCTGCCGTCAACTTCTATGTTTCTATATGTTTCTACCTTTGCCTGACGGATGGCTTGGGTGCATTGGTTACGGGCCATCTTATAGCTTTGGAGGTCAGAAGGTGTTCCTGTACTTTTAAACTTGTGCCACGTAACTGACTGAGGAGGTGAGGGGTTATCCATGAATTATGGGAACCTTTGACTTTTCTTTTGGTAAGAGGTGCAAAAATGTCACAGGCAACATTAAGGATTCAGTAGCAGTATAGTGCAGTGGTTTAAGGCTCTGAGTTGCAAATCTGGAGACCTGGGTTTGAATCCCACAGCTCCCACTTGCATACTGTGTGACCGTGAGCAAGTCACTTAACTTCCCTGTGCTCCCAGGTCGCACCTGTAAACAAGCTTTCAGCTTAGTGTACTACTCCTGGTTAAACAATTGGAAAAAAAAAAAAAGTTGTCTAGTGATATATCAACGTCTGTGGTGGTGAAGACAGGAGACCAATTCTGCTGCTTGAGGTGTTGTTTAAGGGGGTTTAATTGTCCTTTCCTAAGTATTTGGAACTTTAAAACATTTGAAGAGGGTCTTGGGGACTTACTGGACCATGAACAGAGGATGGGAGAGTGGTCGCTTACAGAATTTGGGAACGAGTTAACACGTGATTCATTCTGGCTGATTTGTAAGCAACCAGTCTAATATGGTGCAGGACCCAGTGCAGTAGTTTGTATGAGTCAGAGAGGTCACCAGTTGGTGGATGTCAATTGCTGAGATGGCATCCTTATAGGGAGCAGAGTCATGGGACAACCACTTTATATTAAAGTCAGCCAACACTAATACTTCAGAAGTAGTGTGGAGATTCGTAAGGTAGTCATGAAGCACTTTAAAGCACTCAACCTGCTCCTTAACGGGGATTTACACTGAGACGTGGGTTATTCCCTTGCCTTGAGAACCAAGGAGTAGCTTCACATGTAAGATTTGTATATTTTTCCCAATTTTTAGGTGTGGCAGGACACTACCTTTTAGGTGTTTTTTTTTTATATATAGAATAAACAGCCACCTGCCCTTTTTCTCAGTCCATTAAGTCAGAAGGTGGTGTAGCCGGAAAGTTGGATTTCAATGTCAGTGGTCCTAGATGTGAGCCAGGTCTCAACCACTGACAAGACATCAGGGTTATATTGTGCTACCCATGCTTGCAACAGGTCCAGCTTTGACAGGATGCTACATATATTGATAGAGGCAATAGAGATAATGCCTGATTTCTTCAAAAACTTAGCATCGATGGGTTTAGGGCCGGGTTAGGGTGAATGTTGCCTGAAAACAGCAGCAATCAGATGATCCTTGTTGCCTGCAGCTTAAGGTTCTTTAGGGATTGCATGCGTTGATGACAGGAAGAGGATTTCCTCCCAGATTGGCAGGAGACATGGATCATCCTAATGACTGAAGTAGGGATGGGGTTGCAAGTGTCAGGGTGAGAGGGGAACAGTTTGTCAATGAGCTGGAAGCCTGAGATTATTGAAAGAGTAGGGGTAGAAGTAGAGCTTGGGGTCCTCTCCTACACAGGTGAGCGTGTGATCATTACCTTGTGGGTGGAGCTACTAAATTGAGAGTTGGGACAGTAGAGACGATAACATCACAGTGATTATTAACCATCGATCTTGGGGATGCATGTTTTTTATTTTTTTTTTCCCTAAATTGAGCAGGGTTGTATCACCTAGGAACTATCACCGGGAATGGGGATATCACTTGGGCAAGCTTGGGTACCAGAGAGTTTAGTGAATTGCACCCTTAAGAGAATTAGGTATTATCCACAAAACTGCTACAGCGTATCAGGGGGTAGGGGCATTGTTTGTCAGTGGTGGGATGCAAATTTAAAGAGTAATAAGATGGGGGTGGGTGGGAGAAAATTCAGGTCAGGAGAGACTAGAAGGCAAGGAGTTGGTTGTCCAATACTGGCAGAGCTCAGAAAATAGCAGGATTCAGGGCAGCAAATTCGATTGGCTACCTCTGCCAATCAGAGAGCACCAGAGGGCCCAGTAGCCAATTAAGTGAATGCCACAGGAAAGGTGGGTGAGTTTGAAGGAGTCAGCATCCAGGCAAAAGGAGAATCTTACAGGCTGGCACCTTTTCAGCGGGGTGAGAGGCGGGCGGCTGCTGAGATCAGGAGCTGTACCGCTAGCCACCATACAGGAGAGCATGCCCGATCAGGAGCAGAGAGCCTTGAATCCCTCGGGTTGGCAGCTTTTCATCAGGGCGAGAGGCACGCAACGGTGGCAGCTGAAATCAGGAGCCATGCTGCTAGCTGCTGTGCAGAAGAGCATGCCCAATCAGGGCAGAGAGCCTTGAATCCCTTGGGCTGGCAACTTTTCATTGGGGTGAGAGGCTGGCGGTGGCTGAGATCAGGAGCTGTGCCACTAGCCACCGTGCAGGAGAGCATGCCCGATCAGGGGCAGAGAGCCTTAAATCCCTCGAGCTGGCAGCTTTTCATCAGATTGAGAGGTGGGCAGTGGCTGAAATCTGGAGCCATGCCACTAGCCACCTTGCAGGAGAGCGTGCCCGATCAGGAAAAGAGAGTCTTGAATCCCTCAGGCTGGCAGATTCTCATTGGAGTGAGAGGTGGGCGGTGGTGACTGAGATCAGGAGCCGTGTTGCTAGCTGCCGTGCAGGAGAGTGTGCCCGATCAGGGTCAGAAAGCCTTGAATCCCTCAGACTGGCAGTTTCTTGTCAGGGTGAGAGGTGGGCAGTGGTGGCTGAGATCAGGAGCTGTGCCGCTAGCTGCCATGCAGGAGAGTGAGCCCGATTAGGGCAGAGAGCCTTGAATTCCTCAGGCTGGCAGCTTTTCGTCAGGGTGAGAGGTGGGCGGTGGCGGCTGAGATCAGGAGCCGTGCCACTAGCCGCCATGCAGGAGAACGTGCCCGATCAAGGGCAGAGAGCCTTGAATCCCTTTGGCTGGCAACTTTTTGTTGGAGTGAGAGGTGGGTGGCGGCTGAGATCAGGAGCCGTGCTGCTAGCTGCCATGCAGGAGAGCATGCCTGATTGGGGCAGAGAGCCTAAAGGGAATGAGAATTAAATGCTATCCTCCTTGAAAGCAATTGTGCCATCGGGGTGGCACAATAAAAAATTCCTGTTTCGTCAGTGTTGTAAACACAGTTTGGCGAGTACTCAGCAAGGATCTGTGGGAGTGCAGACTAAACGCAGTGGTCTGCTGAGCCACTGTCTGCATCAGTTTTTTCTTTTTAAAGGTGATGTTGTGACTGACTTTAAAATGGCATAGCCAGCCATTACAGGGTTCAAAATCTGACCTACCCATTACTTCTGCAAGTTTCTTTGCTTTTTCTTGCAGTAAGGGACCAGAGAGTGGCATATCAGTGGCTCTGGCATGTTCAAACCACCCGTGCAAAGCATCATCAGTGGCAGTGTCTTTGACATCCTGCTTGCGCTTCCTTAGAAGATTGCTGTTGCTCTGGTATTCTTGCATTACCTTGTCTCAGTTCTTGACAAGCCGGAATATCTGTGATTGTGAAACTCCCATTTTTCTAGCCACATCACTTTTCAAGGTGCCAGGGCTATACAGCGTATTGAGAGCCTTAACCTTGTCTTCAAGAAACATTTTTTTTTTGAGGTAGTGTTTCCATCTCAAACAACTGAGTGACAGAGTGGTAGCTCATGGCTTTCCTTTTAAAGGTCATCCTGTAATCCAGTAGTCCTGTAATGGGCTGTTAATTAGGTGACAAGGTGCAGCTTGCTGGCAGCTCAGAGACAGAGCTGAAATGTGATACTGTACCAACCCATATTGTGGTGACAGGTACAGGGAGAGGGAGAGTGAGGAAGAGTGAGCCTCTCACTGACCTTAGTGAGCTGACAAAATTATGCATTTATACAGATTTCAGTTATGCAGTTAAACAGGATAAATAACATTGTGAAAATAGGAAAGGAATCAGTGAAACCTAAAAGTTATAAGTTTGAATGGGATTTGCATTTAAATGGTATGCAATTAAGTGGGCTTAATTGTATTGCTAGCACTCTTTCTACTTCTTGCATATTCACTGCTATGCTTTGTAAAAAGGAGTGCCTTATCTTTTTTTAGCTTTATGCTGCATGGCTCTCAGCTCCTCTCTTGGTAGTCTGTTTCTAAATAAATAGAAGAACACTGAATTGTGGGTTACAGCACTGGTGGCAGCCATACCAGTGGGGGAGTAAGGATTTTACCAAGTTTCCCAGGTGATGTTGGCTCACAGCCGTCTCTTGTTACAGCACATGTGGTATATGCAATCAGATCCATCTTACCACACACCCTGTCATGGCCTGTTGCTTACATAGTGATTTATGGTACTGGAAATGAACCTCCGCATCTTATCAGAATGCAGACTGTCTACTAACCAGCCCATCAGCTGGGTGCTTCAAGAGTAAAAACAGTGTTATTTTCAGACTGGCTGTCACTTTATAAGTACTCCAGAAGCAAATTACAAATTCACATTTCCAGAACTGCGCTGTGAGACCTCTACTGTACACTTTTAAAAGCTTTACCCATATTCTGATAAAAATTGCTTTTAGAGTTTCAACATAAAGTTTAGAAAATTGAAAAAGGCATATAATTTAAATATTATGGTGATTAAATCATAATGATGAATATTTTGTCAGGCAATGGGAAAATGTTAAGCCTTTATGGTTGCATTTTGTTTTTCAAACTTTGCAGTAAGTACAGGAGCACAATACAGGCAGAATATCCATCAGCACATGATGCAGCACATTGTACACCAGTTAATTTTGGATATTTGAATTGTTGTACCTTTGTTATTTTACTAGGGGAGATCAGATATTTAAAACAGATAATACAAAAATGCATAAAAACCAGCCCAAATGGTCATGTGGTGCTCAGCATTTATAATCAGAGACATTTGGCAAAAAGAGCAGCAACACCCCACTACCTGCTTTCGGGAATATATGCCTTAAATGAAGAATACTTATAGGCATACCGATATGTGCAAAACTGATTTTTTTATTGCTGAGTGGGCAGAGCTCTGCAGATGTTATGCCAACATCCCAGAATAACAAGCACTGTGGAAGCATGTGTCCGGACTGCTGTCCGGTGTGCTTCCACAGTGCTGTGGCACAGTTTTCAGTGGTTATGTTTATGCAGCCATTCCCCGCCACTGGCTGCATAACACAGCCACTTCGGGGACACTTCTTTTTCATGGTGGAGCTCAGCAGACATAATGCCAACATCTCAGAAGAGCACTGTGGAAGCACGTGACCGGACCACTGTCCGGTGTCCTTCCGCAGTGCTGTGGCACAGTTTCCAGTGGTTGTGTTTATGTGGCCCTTCCCCTCCATCAGCCGCATAAACACGCCCACTTCGGGGGGGACTTCTTTTTCTTCCACAACTGTGGAAGTGATGGCTGCCATGCACAAGATGGCAGCATCAAATCAGACTGCACATCTGTGAGTATCGTGCATGTGCACTTCAGTCGTGGCCACCATCTTGTTCACAGCACACTCCAGCAGTGCTTGTAAAAGCTTGGTGCAGCTGTATTGGCTCTGACCAGAGTTTATTTAGTATTAAAAATGCCACAAACAACAAGCTGTGCAAAAAACTCACATCAGCCCATATTACACAAGAGGTGGTCAGACAGACAAAGGGCCAGACCTAATGTTTCACTAGTTGGTTCACTAGAGGTTCATTTAAGTTGTGCTTCTTCCATGTAACATGACATTTACTGTACTATGTTTATAGCTTGCTTTTTTTCTCTTATGTGTTCACATTCCTGAAATGTAACTTGTAGTAACTTGTGTTTTTTTTTTCTTTTTATGGGTTTCTTAAAACGTTACTGGTATTATTTCATATATCAGTAACAGACGTTCTTAGTCTACCTCATCTACCCTGTTGTATTATTTTTGTACTTTGTCCTGCCCAGGACCTCCTTGTAAGTGAGTGTGCTCAATAGAGCTTCTTCCTGGTAAAATAAATAAATACAAATTCTGGCCTAATGGTTTATGTTGAGCTGTGAATCTGCAGACCAGGTTTGAATCTCACAACTGACACATTCTCACTGAGCCTGAGCAAATCACTTACCTTCTCTGTGGTTAACCTCTCTGTAGTCTCACTCTCTAATATACCATATATCTGAGCTCTTTAAGTTGTTATGTGCACAGAAAAGGCACCATCCTTCTCCCCTTCCTGTTAGATTGTAGAGTGATTTGGGATAGAGTTTATATGAAAGGCACTATATAAACCTTTCTTCCCTCCCTCCCTTCCATGTAGATTTACTATTCTAACATCATAGCACAATGGATCACCTCTCTGGGTAAACATTTTTTTATTTGTTTTTGCTAACCAGGTGAGTGCACTACACAAATAAATGCATATTTTCAGGCACGGCCCTGGAGCTTACTACAGTCACAGGAAATAGACTAGTCAATTACAGGGGTGAATACAACTCGAATAACACAAGTTAAGATGAGGGCAAATAATCCATACAAATTATACATACAATGTACATTATATCCGAAGTACAACAAGCAGAGGACTAGTAAAACAGACCCAAGGAAGCACAAGCGGTGTAAGAGGATCAAAAAAGTATATGAAATTCAGGATCAGAGCTATGCTCTGGATAACAAGAGGTCAGCAATTATCATTTGATTAAGTACATGTATTGCACATATTGATAACAGAAAGAGATGACTGCAGTACCTGCTTCAAAAAGTGTTCATGGATTGATACTGGTGGAGATGCTGCAGCTGTAGAGTTCAATAAACATGGGGCAACACTGGAGAAAGCAGTGTCACCCAATTTTATTTTGATCTTGGGTATGGATAGCAGGTCATAATTGGAGGATCTAACTGGGTGGGTGCTGCGTGGAGGCTGGAGGAGCTTGGCAAGAGACAAAGGGGACTGATTTCTCATAACTTTGAAAATTATACCTTCTTGTGTCAGATCATGTAGAGCTGGAGGAGGAAGCCATCCAAGTCTGGAATATAATGTACAGTGGTGGGTATTGCAGTTCGATGACAAGGCAAGGTGACAGATATTGTTATATGTTACATCCCACTTTTGTAATGTGGTAATGGCAGATGCTGATACAACTGATAAAGCTTTGGGGAGTACTACACTACTGGCAATGGCTAGACAGGCTGAAGGGATGAGGCTATGACTGATTTTGTACATCAGCCCTAACTTGGAGTTTACTGACTTACAGGTGCCCATGACGTGCAAAATGAAGTCCAGTGATAGGTCAGCTGTCACACCTAGATAATTTAGTGAGAATACTGCACACAATGGAGAGGGGAGTCTGACAATTTGTAAGTTTAGGTGCAGATCCAAATAACATTGCCTGGTTTTTAGCAGTATTCAAAAGTTTACTTGCTAGGAACCATTTTTGAACTTTCTGGCGGTCAGTGGACAGCTGATTATTGACCTCAATTATGCTTTTGGAGCTCAAAAATAGTACTGGATAGTCAGCATAGAAGATGGGGATACTGCTGGCAAGAGACCTGTACATAACATTTACCATATATGTAGGGAAAAAAGAAGCAGTCCAAGAATGGAACCTTATGGAACACTGACCTGGGTGGCAGCAGGTTCTGAGAAGGAGGTTCCAAACCTCACTCATTGCTGCCTACTGTCCAGATAGTTTCTGAACCAAGGTAGAGCAGTGGAAGAAACCTATAGGTCACATAATTTGGTGCAGAGTAATTGATCAACCAAGTCAAAAGTCTTTGTGACGTAAATGAA
This sequence comes from Neoceratodus forsteri, assembly GCA_016271365.2. Classification (NCBI taxonomy): domain Eukaryota; kingdom Metazoa; phylum Chordata; order Ceratodontiformes; family Ceratodontidae; genus Neoceratodus; species Neoceratodus forsteri. Next base: position 586,080,815 of record CM028133.1, on the reverse strand, counting down.
TACAGCACCAGTAAAGCCACCACTATCAATGCATTAGCAATACTTGTGGTGAGGGACAACATGGCAGTGGTGCTGTGACCTGTTTGAAACCCATGCTGTGCAGTGGACAGAAGATTATGCTTGGTTAGGTACTCAGTGAGCTGGGAGGAGACAGTTTTCTCAAGGATTTTGTATGCACTGGAAGAAGTGGGAGGCAGTATAGTGCAGTGGTTTAAGGCCCTGAGCTGCAAATCTGGAGACCTGGGTTTGAATCCCACAGCCCCCACTTGCATACTGTGTGACCCTGAGCAAGTCACTTGACTTCCCTGTACTCCCAGGTTTCACCTGTAAACAAGCTTTCAATCTTAGTATGTCTCACCTGGTTAAACAAATAAAAAAAATGGTTGTTGGTCTGTAATTATTAATGCATTAAAGTTTACCTTTCTTGAAGCTAGGTACAATGTGGAGGAGCTTCCTTGAATTAGGTAACTCCCCTCCAGACATCAATGACAGAAATAATTATTCAAGTACTGTAACAGGTAAGGCAAGATCTCCTTCGAGGATATCTCTTTCATCAGGTCATATCTATGGAACTTAGCTGCCAGACACTAGGATCCAACAGAAACTTTTCTGTAGCAGACTAGTAAGTGCTACCCACACCAACATCACATGCCGACGTCTCTTACCCTCTGTAAGTGTGGGCAGCCCTGTTCCCTCCTCCATTCTTTCCCACTGTCACCCTACTCGCACGGACACCGTGGAAGCTTTGTCGTTCTGTCAACCGCCAAGACTTATATTTTCTTTAAGTGGTGAAATCACTTTCTTTTGAAGTGATTCTTTTTTCTCTTGTATGATGAGAACCACAGTATTGTTCACTCTTTTCCATCACCGCTGCTGTGGAAAAAAGATTTCTTCCACTGTCCAGCACGACTTCCGCATTTGTTGCCTCAGACCTGGCAACAATGCCCTCGCCTGTGAGCTCTGTCTGAAGTTCAACCTTACCATCTGGCAACAATACTAGAAATCCCTGCAGACATTCCTTGTGGAGCAACCAGCAGCCCAGTCAGAACAGGGCCCTTCGGGGCTACCCCTGCCCAGTCTTTGGCTTCCTCTTCAGGCTTTCAGACCACCAAGGCCTGGGACAAGTCTTTGGGAAAACTGTCACCAGGACAAGGAGCACTCTAAGGCCCCCCCCAAGGTGCTCCTGTTCCCCATTGGCTTCTTCGTCTCATTCAGGGAGTGCACGTTCGATGTCTTTGCTATTGACATCTCCTGCAGCACAGGCCTTTGCTTCCTCCAGGCCTTCCTTGGAAGTGAGCTCCACCAGCCTTCCTTTGGCTGGTGAGGGGTCATCCGCCCCCAGTCTTCAACTCCTGCCCCACCACTGTGACTTTGAGAACCACAAGGTTCACAGGCATGGGCCCTGTCAGCTGTAGCAGCCTTTAATTTGCTCTGGGAACTGTCCCCCCACCACAGCTGGTTTCGACAGTGTTTTTTCACTGCCTTCAACCTCATTACCTTGCTCACTTCTGTTACCACAGCCCCTGATCCAGCAGCTGGTTCTGTAGATAGGGCCTACATTGCCTATGCCCTCAGATGCTGCTTTGGCGTTGACACCAGTTTGCCCTTCCCATCCAGCCCCTCCCTGGGCACCGTTGGTACCATTGTCGTCAACGTCTCCCTCTGACCAGGTCAATGTAGAGGTGAAGTACTGCCCTGTTCTCATTCTTCCTGAAGAGGAGGATGAGGAGGAAGATGAGGGTGTGACTTCCCTTGTCAGATCTACTGTCTCTTCTGGGAGTGAGGACTTGGTTAAGCATACCCCGAGGTCCTCTCCTGAGGACCCCACTTTCTTCAATATCATGAAGTGGCTTCAAGTCACTATGGGGGTTCTAGACTGAGGAAGAGGATATCACCAGGAAGAGTCTAGTGGATTTCCTGGAGATTCCTGAGTCTCCACCCAAGATCATCCCTCCTTTGCTTCCAGCCTTGAAGGATGCTGCCGCTACTGCATGGCACAGGCCTAACTCAGTGCCTGCCATGCCCAAAAAGGCTGATAAGCTTTACCAGGCCCCTTTTTAAGCATTTCTATGCTGCTCAGCCAGAGATGGACTCAATGGTCATCAAGGTGGCCCATGGCAGGTCCATGGTGCCCAAGCTCATGAGTTCCCCCCCGACAGGGAATCCAGGAGGCACAACCTTTGGGGCAAGAGGACTTTTGCCTCTGCCATTCTAGGCCTTAGGATTGCCAGTTACCTATCCCATTTGGTCAAGTACCAGAATACCTTCTGTAAGAAGGGCAAAGCTGCGGCACAGGCCCTTCCTGGGGGTCCTTAGGGGCAGAAACTCCTTAAGTATATTCAGGCTGCAGAGAATGTCAGTAAGCACCTCCTAAAAGCCATTTATGACATGTCTGATTCCACTGACTGAGCAGCTGCCACTGGCATTTGCTTTAGAAGGCACTTCTGGCTGAGAGTCTCAGGCTTTACTGCTGATGTCCAGCAGAAGGTCATAGATGTTCCCTTTGTGGGCTTCAAGCTTTTTGGCTGTGATTTGCAGGATATTATTAATGACCTGCAAGCCTCTGGTAGGGCTGTTCGGTGTGTTCATTCTCTTTATCATACCCAACCTAGGAGTAGACTGAGACTCCCCATTCAAAAGGTCTCTCACAGGTCAGGGTGAGGAACCAGACTTCAGAGCAAGTGCAGAGCCAGCTGTCCCTTGCCTGCCTCTTCCTCCACCTTTGGCGCCTCTGTCAAAAGCCCCAGAGGTGGTGGTGCAGCTCCAGCACTGGCTCAACCTTAGCATGACTCCTTGCTTATCCCCCTCCTCCTTTTCTAAGCCTTGAGGTAGTGGTAGAGGGTCGTTTCTCCCTCCATCTAGACCAGTGGAAGGCCCTTACTACAGACACTTGGATCCTGCAGCTCATTAAACAGGGCCACGCTCTAGAACTTTTGGAACAGCCTCCAGATTGCCCACCTGTTCCTTCCCATTACCCTCCAGATCACATTCCAGTGCTGCGAGGGGAGGTGCTCACTCTGCTACACAAAAGGGCTGTAGATCCAGTGCCGAGTCAGCAAAGAAGGGGTTCTATTTTTGGTTGATCCTTGTTCCCAAGTACACTGAGGATCTGAGGCCTATTCTAGACCTCAAGGAACTAAATCTTTACATTCAGTACAAGAAGTTCTGGATGGCCACCCTGCCTGGCCTGCTGCCTCTGCTCAAGCAGGGAGACTGGTTATGCTCCCTGGACATGCAGAATGCATAGTTGCATATCAGGGTGTGTTCACCCCCCTTAGGTGGTATCTCAGGTTCCCGTTTGATGAGGAACATTACCAATTCAGAGTCTTGCCCTTTGGCTTGTCATCTGTGCCATGGGTCTTTACCAAGTGCTTAGCAGCAGTGGCAGAAGCCCTCAGGTACAAAGACCTGTATGTTTTCCCTTATCTGGACAACTGGTTGCTGAAGGCCCAGTCCAGGGATCTCCTGCTGCAGACTCTAGACTGCACCAGCCATTTATTTGAGGCCTTAGGGATTACCTAACTCTACCCAAATCAGTTCTCTTCCTGTGCCAATGGCTGCAGTACATTGGGGCAGTCCTGGACACTACCCAAGGCAGGGCCTTCCTCAGAACAGGACGGAATATCTGATAGCACAGGCCCAGCTAGTTGCCCAAAGCCATTTAGTCTTCACCAGGACCTTCCTCCGGTTGTTGGGCCTGATGGCTACAGCCATAGCCACCAATCCCTTGGCCTAGCTATATATGAGGATTCCCCAGTGGACCCTCAGAGTCCAGTGGGATCAGTGCACCAACAATCTAGATCAGTGGGTTATTTTTTTCTCCCCTGTCTGCAAGGTTCTTCAATGGCAGATGGATCCTCTCAATCTTCTGAGAGGGGTGCCCTTTCTCATTCCCTCCCTACAACAGATCCTCACCTCAGATGCCTTGGGGCTGGCCTGGGGGTCGCACCTGTGCCTCTTCTGAGTCATGGGGTCATGGTCAATGTTGGAGGCCCAACTCCACATAAACATGCTAGAAATGAGAGCAGTTCTGTATGCCTTACAAACTTTCCAGAACCACCTCTCTCCGGGTCCCCTCCTGGTGTAGGCAGACTTTCTCAGTCATTTATTACATCAACAAGCAAGGGGGGACTCACTTCTACCTTCTATGTCATGAGGTGATGACAGTCTGCTACTGGACTCTAGAGCATGGTCTAGAACTGTCGGACATCCATGTTCCAGGTGACCAAAATGCCCTGGCAGACAGCCTCAGCTGGTTGCAGTCCAGACAGCATGAGTGGTAACTACTGTCATCAGTCACAGAGAATCTGTTCAGCAGGTGGGGTCATCCAGAGTTGGATCTTTTTGTGTCCCCACTCAATGCAAAACTGCCACATTTTTGCTCGCTCAATCCAGGGCCTGGAGTTTTTTGGCAAAACATGTCCCTCTCTTGGAAAAGGAGATTCCTCCATGTCTTCCCTCTTATTCAGAGGGTGCTGATCAAGCTCCAAATGGAGGGAGCCACCCTTATTCTGGTAGCCTCGTTCTGGCCTCATCAAATTTGGTTTCCATTACTGCAGCTGTTGACTGTGGAACCTCCAGTTCCTCTGCTCCTCTGCCGGGACCTGTTGACACATGAACTGAGAACTCTGGTTTGTCCAAACCTCAAGTCCCTCTATCTGCATGCGTGGCTCCTGAAGACTAGCCTTTGCCCAGTTTGGGGTGTCTCAGAAGATGGCTGATATCCTGGTGGCTGCCAGGAAACCCTCCACCAGCGCCACTTATTCGATGATGCGGAAGTGCTTTGCTATATGGACCACTTCCCATCATCTGGACCCTTTCACCTGTCCAACGACGAAGGTCTAAAGTATCTCCTGTCCTTGACTGATGAAGAACTGCAGTACTCCTTTATTGAGGTGCACTTGTATACTATATCAGCCTTCCATATGCCCATTGATGGTCGTACTGTGGCCCAGCTGGATGTGATCCATACTTTTCTGAGAGGCATTTTACACTTGAAGCCTCCTATCCGTAATCTGGTTCCGGCTTGGGACCCGAATTTTGTCCTAGAGAAGCCAACTTTCCCTCCTTTTCAGCCAGCCATGTCTTGCAAACTACACTCTCTGTTGTCAAAGTGTTATTTTTAGTTGATGTTACTTCTGCTCAAAGGATTTCAGAGCTACAGACTCTCATGTGTGAGCAGCCTTATTTGATTTTTCCACAAAGACAGGGTGGCTTTGCATACCAACCCTACATTTCTTCCTAAAGTGGTATCCAAGTTTACTTTAAATCAATCTATCCACCTACTTGATTATTACCCAGAGCATGCCCATCCAGGGGAAGCATTGCTTCGTACATTAAATGTGCATAGGATTCTTGGGTACTATTCACAAAAGTCCTCTCAGATGTTTGATTCTTTAGCCCATGGGAAAGAGGGCATTCCAGTTTCTAAACAGTGTTTGTCCAAATGGTTGGCCAGCTGTATTACTTTTTGTTACAGGAAGTACCGTAAGAAACTTCCTGAGGTTGTTCATGGCCACTCTACTAGCGGCATGGCCACTTTGGTTGCCTGTTTAGGAATGTCACAGCTGCTAACATCTGTGCTGCTGTGACTTGGAGTACTGTCCACACTTTCACAAAGCACTACAGTTTGGACATTGCCACTAGAAGGAGGGCAGGAATTGGCTTATCTGTGCTTCAAGGCCTTCTTTCTTAGGCTTTTGGCCTCCTGCCACCCAGACTATCTCAATGTCAAAACTGCTTGGGACTCATTCCACAGGTTTGACCTGATAAAAGATATCCCTGAAGATGACAGAACAGTTATGTAAGAATTTACTATAATAGTAGATCTTTGAGGGAATCTCTTTCATCAGGTCATGCTGCCCCACCCTCCATCCCCCCTCTGGTTCTCTGTCTCCAGCAGAGCTTTCTGTTTGCTTCAACCTGTGACACGGTTGGATAAGGCTGTGCCCCATTTGTTATGCAGAAAGAGTTAATGCTTGAGTCCATTCTATTCCCTTCTTTTCCATCTCTTGTTTGTCTGGTTGTTCAACCAAATTTTCTTGTGAGACCTAGGAACTGATCACCCTGATGGTTTCGCAGTTGTCCGCCTCTCGCTATCTCTTTGCCTTCCCTTGAAGTTTCTGTCTTTTGTTCCCCCTTGCATATCTGCAGTTATAAAAATATATGTGAATCTTTCTGTGGAATTGTCATTGATACTGGGATCCTTTTGTTTAAAATTGTATATAGTTATACTGTTGAAGTGATTGCAAAAAGCTATTTGGAACTCAAGGGGTTAACCTGAAATGCAATTTTAAGCCTTTTGCAGAGCTGTAAACAAGAGGTCAGTTCTGGGTCACTATATTCTTTTTTGCTGCATGTGCATTGAAACTGACGAGAACATTCTGTAAACTTACAAGAACATTCTGTGAGAAGCAGGCTCTCTTATCAAGTTCCCAAAGACTTATAAAAAGAGCAGAAATGCTTTTACTAGAGAGATAAGAAGCGTGAGAGACTGAAAGACTGAAACTTGGAATTAAGAGATACACTCAGAAAAAGGACTTTATTTTCTCTGTTTGTACTGCCTTTGTAAATAGTTATACTGAATAATTTTTATTTTTTATTCTGCTGTTATTGAGAAAAATTAAATGCTATTTACAAATTCTGAAACTGCTCCTAGTTTTCCTATTCTTCCTGACCTATGTCTTGACGTCAGATGGCATCATCCTAAATGGGATTTATGGGGGTGGGAGGGGGATGCGGTGGGGTGGGAGTTGTAGTGGTTTTGTATTTTCTTTTCTTACTTTGTACCAGGTGTAGACAACTGGTTTATTTCATCCTATGTGAATGTTGTTTTTCTCATTTTGAAAATTTAATAAACTTGAATTTCAAAAAAACTAAATGGGATTTATGTTGTGCACACTGTAAGCCAGGAGTATTGTGAATGGGCACTAGACCTAGTACCAGGGAAGCGTAGCTGAAAGGTATGGATTTTGCAGCAGCAAGTCCAGGAGTGATTACCAGAAGAATGGCAGCCAAACTAGAAGCAGAAACAAAGGTCCAGACTGAGACTCTACAGCCAACACCAGTCTTGGAGAAAAAAAAGAGCAGGCAGTGACAGAACCAAAAAGTCTAACTGCCTTTTTCAAATAGTGGGCTATACAACAACAAGAGACAGAGAAAAGAAGAGATGCAGTGACAGAAACAGCAGAGAAAAAAAGAAATACAATGACAGGAGCAGCAGAGAAGAGAAGAGATGCAGCAACTGGAGCAGCGATGGCTGAATGCCTTGTAAGCTATCAAATGCAGAGGATCTGGCACTGATCCAGCAGAGCAACAAAATACAAGCAACTTAAAAGACCTTAAACTGATAAGGTTTTGTCCCTTGGATAATATTGAAGCATACTTGACAACTTTTGAAAGGGTTGCCGCAGCCTGCCAGTGGCTAAAGCAGCAGTGGGCAATCAGATTGGTACCTTACCTGACAGGGAAAGCCCAACTTGCCTACAACAATATGGACACTGCACATTCAGAAAACTATGACCTGGTAAAAAGAGAGGTCCTTAAAAGATATGACATCTCAGGAGAGACCTACAGGCAGAGATTTCAGTCTCTGAAGTACAGCTCGGTCGACAGTCCTCGAGAAGCCTTCACCCGACTCAGAGAACTCCTTATGTAATGGCTCCAACCAGTGGGCAAAACACTCCCACAGATCATCAAAACATTTGTAATGGAGCAGTTCATCAACATCCTAACCACAGATGTACAGCTTTAAGTAAAATAACACCAACCAGAAAGTGGTGAAAAGGTGGTTTCTTTAGCTGAAGACTACCAAATGGCCAGGCAGATGCCACAGCTGCAAGATAACAGCCAAGCACCAGTAAGACACTCTAGTTCCCCATTTAAATGCCAAGTCCGATAAGAACTCTGGTGGGGGTAACAAATCTGCACCCAAAGACTTTATTTGCTATAACTGTAATAAGCCAGGTTATATTGCAAGAAATTGCCATAGTAAGAAGAGTGACACTGAAGCAGATTTATCCTTAGCAAATTGGGACAAGTACTTAACAGATGTGAAGCTGGGAGATAAGACTGTGAAGGGATGTATAGATTTGGGAAGCAGACAGACCCTAGTGCATATTGAAGTGCTGGGAAAACAGTGTGCAAAAGGACAAGGTACTGTACTGGTGTTATCTGCATCCATGGGGACACTCAATACTATCCCACCAGTCAAGTGACTCTGACTATTAATGGGGTGTTGCACAAAAGGAAAGTGGGGGTAGTACCTAAGTTACCTGTATCCATGATTATTGAAAATGACTTTCCAGGATTTACTGAGTTAATCAAAGAGGCAGTTAATCCTGATGTTTCAGCAGCTGTGGTGACAAGAGCTTAGGCAAAGACAATCTCAGATGGTGGGGACTCTTTTCCTTTTGCTGATTTTGATTCGGACTTGTTTGAGCATAGCTCCAAGATCCAGAAATCCAGGAAAGAAAGATGGCACCTGAAGAAACAGTGGCAACAAAAGACTGATGGACATAAGGGGTTAACATATGAAAATGCTAAAACTAAACTAATAACTGATTGTGATTTTCTTTCTGAGCAAGCTAATGATGTTTCACTCCAGGGTTATTTTAAGCAGTTTGGATAAAACCAGAACAGTGAACCAATGTTTAAAAATGTAATGGTCTACTATATAGAGTTTGGGTTAAACCTCAGACACATGACCAGATAGAACAATTGGTATACCACACAAATATAGATCGGAGTTGTTACAAATAACACATGATAGTACTATGGCTGGTCGCTCAGGGAGGGATCACACCCTTGCCAGATTGCTGTACAGATTTTACTGTTCTGGAATTCATGAAGATGTTGCTACCTATTGCAGTTCTTGTGCTGAGTGTCAGAAAGTAGCTCTAGTGACTAAAAAAGACAAGGTTCTCCTGGTGCCCCTACCTTTGCTAGATGTACCTTTTGGGAGAATTCCAATGGATATGGTTGGCCCATAAGACAAAAGTAAAAAAGGGTACTTGATTCATTTTGGTCCTATGTGACTATGCTACTCGATACCCAGAGGCAGTTCCAGTGCATACTGTCACAGCCCTAAAAGTGGCAGCAGAGCTTGCCAAACTTTTCAGCAGGGTGGGCATATCTAAAGAGGTAGTAATTTGCTGCATTACTGAAGGAGCTGTACTGACTACTAGGTATCACCAAGGCCCCTGAAATTCTGCGATTCTGCAGTTATGGAATTTTCCGCAGAATTTGCATCATGCCGCAGAATGTATATAGTGCTGCAGAATTCACTGTTTTGGGTGAATTTTTATTCAAATATACTGTTTTTCCATAGTGCCAGGCTTTCTTTCCTATCTTGTTTATCCTGAAGCCCCACCTCTATGCTTGGCATATGATGAATAAATCATGCCGCAGAAATCAGAAAATGCTGCCGCAGAGCACCAGGGGCCCTGAGTATCATTGCCATTAGAACCTACTCTTATCACCTCAGACAGATGGTCATGTTCAGCGTTTTAATCAAACCCTAACATGCATGTTAAAAAGGTTTGTAAAAGGGGAAGGGAAAGATTGGGACCAATACTTACCTTGTCTGCTTTTTGCTTACAGAGAAGTGCCACAGCATCAACAGGTTTTTTTATCATCTGAAATGCTATATGGTAGACAACATAGAAGGCCACTAGATGTAATTAAAAATATGAGAAGATAACCCCCATCAGAAACAATCTATTACATCTTATATGTGTGCCCTGAGAAGGAATCTGGCAAAATATGTTGAAATTGCCCATAGTAATCAGGAAGAGGGCCAAAACCAGCAGAAGGTGTATTATGACCATAAGGTAAAAGAAAAGTTTTTGAGCCAGGTGGAAAGGTCTTGCTACTGTTACCCACTACTGAAAATAAACTGTTAATGAAGAGGCAAGGGCCTTATAAGGTTCTTAGACATACTGGCACAGTTAACTGTGAGATTGATACCCCTGCTAGGAAAAATCCTACTAAGATATACCATGCTGACCTTCTCAAGAAATGGGTTGAAAAAACACCAAAAGTTGTTTTGCTAGTTTTACCAGAAATTGATAGAGAAGATACTGATATAGCTTATGATAGACTGGAACAAACTGCAACTGCTGATCCAATAATGTGAATGTTTCCTTAACCTCCGAACAAACCACAAAAATTTGTAACTTGCTAAAGATAACAGTTATTTTACAACAGTACCAGGCTGAGCAAAAGGTGTTGAGCATGTAATAGTGACAAGGAATGCTCACTCTATTAGGCAAAAGACATGCAGATCACCAGAACGGTTAAGAGCAGATGTGGTAAGGAAATACAAAAATTGAAAGAATTGGATATCATAGAAGAGTTGAGAAGTGCTTGGTCATCATCAATGGTGATTATAAGCTATAAGCAAAACAGAAAAAGGTCCAGCTCCCCATACGATGCACAGGGGAAATGCCAGACCTCACCCAAGAACTAACACACCGAAATCTGGCCAGTGGAAAGCCATGTACACAAATGCTGGCAGTCTGGGAAATAAGATCCCAGACCTGCAGGCAACAATGATAGAGGCTAAACTGGACATAGTAGCCATTAGTGAGACATGCTTCACCAGTAACCACACTTGGGAGACTTCAGTACCCGGCTATGTACTGTTCAGAAGAGACCGAGGTTCAAAAAGGGGGGGGGGTGGAGTGGCCCTTTATGTCAATCAAAATATCAAAGCTACAGAAATTCAGAATACACATAAGGTATAATGTATGGTTGATTACCTCTGAACTATACCTGTTATTTGTTTTGTCTGCCAATTTTGTATTGTAACCTCCTGGGTCATGTCTGAAAATAGCCATATTTTGTGACTACGACACCTTACCTGGTAAACAAAAACGAAATAAATAAAAAAAAGGGGAGGTTCTGATAATGGGAGACTTCAACATGCCAGATACAGATTGGTCAATACCAACAGGAACATCTGCCAGAACTAGACACATAATGGATTCCCTACAGGGGGAGGGCCTCAAACAACTGGTAGAAAAACCCACAAGAGACGGGGCTATCCTAGATCTAGTACTGACTAATGGAGAAAGGATCACAGATCTCCAGGTAGAAAGTCGCCTGGGGGCCAGTGACCATCACATAGTATGGTTCAGTTTGGCCACTAGAACTAAATTATCCCATTCCAAGGCAAAAAATATGGGACTTCAGAGGAGCGGACTTTGATAAGATGGCCAACCAAGTTAAGCTAGCCCTGGCAAGATGAAACACAGGCAAAGTGGGCAAGCATTAAGGGTGCAATACTTGAAGCAACATCCCATTATGTTAGAGAGAAAAGCAAGAGCAAAAGAAGAAGGAAACCACTTTGGTTCTCAAGAACAGTGGCAGAAAATGTCAGAGCCAAAAGGCTGGCCTTCAGGAAATATAACGAAATGCTGCGGGACGAAGATATGGAGGCATACCAAACTTCCCGAAGGGAAGGCGGTAAGGCAGGCAAAGACCCAAACCAAGGAAACACTAGCACAAACAGTAAAGGAAGGTGGCAAGACTTTCTATAGATACATTAGTAAAAGGAGAAAGTCCAGAGGGGGTATTGCTAAGATCAAAGGGTATAAGGGTGAGTGTGAGGAGGAGGAGGACCAAGGAAAAGCATATATCCTAAATAGATACTTCTACTCAGTATTTACTGAGGAAAAGGTAGGGCAGTGTCCACAGCTCAGCACTGTGGACATGGGGGAGGGAGGTGTGCACTAGTCCCTTCACAAAAGAAAGAGTCATACAAGAGCGCACTAAGGTCAGCGTGGATAAGGCAATGGAACCTGATGGCATACATCCCAGAGGTACTAAAGCAGCTAAGGGTGGAACTCACAGAGCCATTATCAGAACTGTTTAGTGAGCCTCTGAGCACAGGAGTGGTCCCAGAAGACTGAAGAAGTGCTCATGTGATCCTGCTCCATAAGAGTGGTAGCAGGGAGGAGGCAGGGAACTACAAACCAGTCAGTCTTACCTCAGTAGTGGGCAAGATTATGGAGACATTCCTTAAAGAAAGGATAGTGCAACACCTGGAATCCATAAGAGCATAGGATCCAAGACAGCATGGGTTTACAACAGGAAGGTCCTGTCAAACTAATCTCATAGATTTCTTTGACTGGGTAACCAAAGTAGAGGACCAAGGGGGAGCAGTTGATGTTGCCTACCTTGACTTCAGCAAAGCTTTCAATACTGTTCCACATAGAAGATTGATTAATAAGCTGAGTAGGCTCAGGCTGGGTCAGAAGTTGGTCAACTGGGTGGCAAACGGGTTGATGGGTAAAAAACAGAGAGCGGCGGTAAATGGTATACAGTCAGAAGAGATGCAAGTCACAAGTGGGGTACCTTAGGGATCAGTCTGGGGGCCCATCCTCTTCAATATCTTCTTCAGTGACATTGCAGGGTGGTCGTCAGGAAATATAAGGGAACACAGCAGGATGAAGATAGGGAGGCATACCAAACTGCCCTAAGGGAAGCAGGGAAGGCAGTAAGGCAGGCAAAGTCCCAAACTGAGGAAACACTAGCACGGACAGTAAAAGAAGGTGACAAGACTTTCTATAGATACATTAGTGAAAGGAGAAAGTCCAGATGGGGTATTGCTAAGCTCAAAGGAGAAAAGGGGGCATGTGAGGAGGAGGACTCTGTAAAAGCATTTATCCTAAATAGATACTTTTTCTCAGTATTTACTGAAGAGAAGGTAGGGCACGGCCCACAGCTCAGCACCATGGACACGGGGGGGAGGGAGGAGAGCACTCCCTTCACAAAAGAAAGGGCTACAAGAGCTCGCTAAGCACAGGGTGGACAAGGCAATGGGACCTGATGGCATACATCCCAGGGTACTTAAGGAGCTAAGGGTGGAACTAGAAGAGCCATTAGTAGAATTGTTTGGTGACTCTCTGAGCACAGGAGCAGTCCCAGAAGACTGGAAAAGGGCTCATGTGATCACGCTCCACAAGAGTGGTAGCAGGGAGGAGGCAGAGAACTACAGACCAGTCAGTCTTAACTCAGTAATGGGCAAGATTATGAAGGCACTCCTTAAGGAAAGGATAGTGCAACACCTGGAATCCATAGGGGCACAGGATCCAAGACAGCATGGGTTTACAAAAGGAAGGTCCTGTCAAACTGATCTCATAGATTTATTTGACTGGGTAACCAGAGTGGTGGACTAAGGGGGAGAAGTTGATGTCGCCTGTCTTGACTTCAGCAAAGCTTTTGATACTGTTCCACATAGAAGATTGATAAATAAGCCAGGTAGGCTCGGGGTGGGTCAGAAGTCGGTCAGCTGGGTGGCAAACTGGTTGATGGGCAGAAAACAGAGAGTGGTGGTAAATGGTATACAGTCAGAAAAGATGCAAGTCACAAGTGGGGTACCTCAGGGATCAGTCCTGGGGCCAGTCCTCTTCAATATCTTCATTAGTGACATTAGATGGACTAGAGGGTAAGGTTTGCCTGTTTGCAGATGACACCAAGATCTGCAACAGAGTAGATGATCCAGATAGGGTGGGCAGAATAAGAAGAGATCTGGATAAACTGGCAAAATAGTTGGAAGAGTGGCAACGGGGTTTAATGCAAAGAAGTGCAAGATCATGCACATAGGGAAGGGGAACCCTGAAGCCACCTATAGGTTGGGAGGAGAGTTGCTGGCAATCACAAGGGAAGAAAGAGACTTAGGCATCATCATCATCATCACAGATGACCTGAACTCATCCAAGCAGACCACTAAAGCAGTAGGTAAGGCTAGAGGGATGCTGGGGTGTATTAGTAGGGGTATCACAAGTCGTAAGAGGGAGGTAATCCCTCTTTATGAGACACTGGTTAGGCCCCATCTGGAGTACTGCATGCAGTACTGGAGGCCGCACCTGCACAAGGACATTAACAAAATGGAGGCAGTCTAGAGAAGGGCAACCAAGATGGTGCAGGGACTGCATTAGAAAACATATGAGGACATATTAATGGAGCTCAATATGTATACCCTAGAGCAAAGGAGGGAGAGAGGTGATATGATCGAAACATTCAAACATCTTAAAGGCATTAAGACGGTGAAAGAGTCTAACATGTTTCAATATAAGAAAAATAGCAGGACAAGAGGACACAGAATGATATTAGAGGGAGGCTGATTGAGGGGGAATGTGAGGAAGTTCTTTACACAGAAAGGGTGGTGGATGCATGGAACGGCCTACCTGAGGAAGTGGTGGATATGAATACAGTGCAGGGCTTCAGACAGGCACGGGACAGGCATAAGGAAGCAATACAGATGAGTATGAATACATAGGCCATTGACAGAGTACAGGCCTATGGCACATTCATAAGGTAGAAAAAATGGGCAGACTGGATGGGCCTTGCGGTCCTTATCTGCCGTCAACTTCTATGTTTCTGTGTAGAAGGGAGTGCAAGAATCTGCCTTGATTTTAGGAAACTTAATCAAGTGACAGAATTTGACAGTTGTCCTATGCCCAGAATAGATTATTTGGTGGACAGACTGGGGAGTGCCAAGTATATCAGTACCCTCGATCTCACCAAGGGTTACTGGTAAATCCCCCTAGCTAAAGAATCCAGAGACAAAACTACATTTGTCACTCCTATATTATTCTGTCAGTTCACCACCATACTGTTTGGTTTACGTCGTGCACCCACTATATTCCAGCAGTGCATGGATGTAATTTTATCCCGTCACACTGGCTGTTGTGCTGTGTAGCTGGATAATGTTGTGGTGTACAGTCCAAACTGGAAAAGCCACCTGGAACACCTATGAGTAGTTATCCAGTCGATCAAAAAGACAGGTCTGACAATCCCACCAAGTGTCCATTGGGGTTTTACCATGCCGCAGCGACAGCGGCCACACAGACATCCCCAACAGCAACAACCCGCATTACCAAGTGTCAGTAATGTGGTGTCGGGATGCCTCAGTGTCAATGGGGGCCTCTGGTCTCAGGGATCAACCCGAGTCGGAGTTGACGGGGACACCCTGAGAGGCAGTCCTCTATGCAGAGACCATCACAGCGACATGTGGATTTTGCCCAAATCCTGTCTTTGCTGTCGGGGAGTCACTTCGACAATGGTATACCGTGCATTGGGCATGCAGAAAACCAGATACATGGGCTATGTTTTGGGAAATGGAGAAGTCAAGCCAGAGGTTTCTAAGATAGAAGCTGTAGCTAACAGCCCTGTCCCTAAAACAAACATGTCAGGTCATTTTTAGGGCTGGCTTGTTATTATCAAAGATTTTTTCCCAGCTTTGCTGAGTTAGCTACTCCCCTCACTGAACTCACAAAGAAATGGTTCCCGAATAATATGAAATGGACCCCCAGAGTGTGATGAAGCTTTTCAAGCCTTTAAGGCTGCATTATATTCTGCCCCTGTTTTAGGAAGCCCAGACTTTGAGAAGCAATTTTTGTTACAGGCAGATGCATCAGAGGTAGGCCTAGGTGCAGTCTTGAGTCAGCATATAGATGGGAAAGAACATCCTAATCTAGACATAAGTAGGAAGTTGCATGACAGAGAGAAAAGGTACTCCATCATTGAAAAAGAATGCCTTGCAGCAAAGTGGACCATGGAGTCCCTAAGGTTTTACTTACTAGGAGCTGACTTTGTACTTGTAACTGATCGCAGTCCTCTCTGTTGGCTTAACCAAATGAAGGATAGAAATTCTAGAATCACCTGGTGGTACCTGGCACTACAGCCAATTAAATTTAAAGTGATGCGCAAAGCTGGGAAAGAGAATGTCAGTGTTGATTTTGTGTCAAGATATGGATCAGGAACTGAGAATTCTGAAGGTTGAAAAAATGTGAGTTGAAACTTTTCTGTCTGCTATACTGCATATGCACTGAACTGTAAAGGTTTTTAGCTAACGTTAGACAAGAATTAAATAGAACTTTTTGGAAACCTGTTTTTGGAAAACAGGTTCCCTCTTAAAGAGGGGGGTATGTGACAAGGTTGAATAAGGCCCTGCCCTATTTGTTATGCAGAACGAGTTTAAACATTAGGGTCTGTTCTATTCCCTTCTTTTTTGTCTCTTGTCTGTCTGGTTGCACAACCAAAATTTTCTTGTGAGACCTAGGAACTGATCACTTTGCCAGTTTTGCAGTTGTCTGCCTCTAGCTATCTCTCTGCCTTCCCTTGCTATAGCTCCTAAACAGATCCCTGCTTGAAGGCAAAGTCCCCACTGTGTGGAAAGTTTCCTTAGTCACTCCTATCCCTAAAGGTGGGGATATTGAGCTTGTTGACAATTACAGACCGATATCCATCCTCTGCACTCTAAGTAAAGTGTTAGAGAGGATTGTATACCAGCAGGTCCAGAAATATGTTGAACGGAACAATTTATTAACTGAACGACAACATGGTTTTAGAAAAAATCATGGTACCAATACAGCCCTGACTAGCCTTATTTGGGACATCTTCATGGCTCTAGATGATGGCCTTTCAGCTGGTGCGATTTTTATAAACTTCACCAAGGCATTTGACTCGGTAAATCATCAGCAGCTTATCACTAAACTAACATCTCTTGGTCTTGTTCATCTGTCTACTCAGTGTTTCACAGACTGCCTTAATGGCAGATCACAAATTGTCAAATGGCATGGCACTACGTCCAACAAATGCCCTATCACAGATGGCGTGCCCCAGGGTTCAATACTGGGACCTCTCCTGTTTTCCCTATTTATTAATGATTTGCCTCAACATTGTGGAGGGGCCAAGGAGACCTTATATGCAGAAGATGCCGTGCTTTATAGGTCCTCCCAAGACACTGTCCAAATAAGCAACCTTCTTAATCAAGACCTTGGTCTACTTGAGAATTGGTTTCTTGCTAATAAATTAGCTCTAAATAGTAAAAAGACCAAAGCCATGCTATTTGGCCCTAACAGCCTGGGCCCAACGCATTTACACTTATTGTCCCCAGCTCTTTCCAATTGCTCAAAAAATTTAAGTGATCAATTGTATCAAATACCTAGGTATATACTTAGACCAAGACTGCTCATTTAAAAGCCACATCAACCATCTGACCAAGAAACTCAACCAAATGTTAGGGCTATTATATCACCTCAATCCTTTCCTCACTCATGAATCCAAACTCAAGGCTTCCATTGGTGTACTCCTTCCAACCTTGCTATATGGGGCCCCTTTACTATAGTCTGTAAGAAGTTCTGAAATGCAAAGGCTAAAAATACTGTATCACAGGATAGGGTGCTTCGCTGCGGGGGGGTCACCACAGGAACATCACTGCAAGGTACTATTACCTCTTAGGTGGCCTTCTCTAGACAGCAGATTATCATATCCATCACTCTGCCTTGCATTTGAGCTCCAGCAAAATGGCGCCCCTCCTAGCCTAATTAACACATTAGCTTGCAAAAAGAATGGGAGAACACTAAGATCCTCTAGCCACCAGCTTCTCCATGTCCCTAGTGTTAAGACTTACCTAGGACTCCAGTCCTATGCTGCCTTCATCCCTCCTGTCTGGAATGGTCTCCCTAGTAGTCTCCAGGAATGTACCTCCATTGGGGGATTCAAGAAGGGTCTTAAAGCCCACCTGTTGGAACTGAGCCTCTGCAACTGCTACTGCTGAGTCTACCAGACTCCCTAATGCTGATCTAACCTTATTGGGACATCAGTCTGATTGTGATTGTCTTGTGTATAACAGAACTTCTACTCCTATTGATATTGATTGTAATTAACCTGTTATTGTATCCTTGACTGGGTCAGTATGTCTATATTGACTGTTAATTGTGAAATGACATGTATGTATTTGTTATGTTTATAGATGTATGTAATTAAATTCCAGGTCACCCCTGAAAAAGGGACTGTTTCTGTCTCAGTGGGCGTACCCGGTTACCAAAATTTAAATAAATATCTGTCTTTTCCCCCTTGCATATCTGCAGTTATAAAAAAATATATGTGAATCTTTATGTGGAAATGTCACTGATACTGGGATTCCTTTGTTTAAAATTGTGTAGTTATACTGTTGAAATGATTGCAAAAAGCTATTTGGAACTCAAGGGGTTAACCTGAGATGCAGTTTTTAATCCTTCTGCAGAGCTGTAAACAAGAGGCTAGTTCGGGTTCATTATGTTCTTTTTGCTGCACCTGCACTGAAACTGACAAGAACATTCTGTAAATTTACAAGACCATTCTGTGAGAAGCAGGCTCTCTTAACGAGTTCCCAAAGGCTTATAAAAAGAGCAGAAATGCTTTTGCTAGAGACACAAGGGGAGTGAGAGACAGAGAGACTGAAACTTGGAATTAAGGGATGCTCTCAGAAGAAGAGCTTAGTTTTCTCAGTTTGTACTGCCTTTGTAAATAGTTACACTGATTCATTTTTAGTTTTTTATTCTGCTGTTATTGAGAAAAATAAAACGCTATTTGCAAATTCTGAAACTGCTCCTGGTTTTCCTATTCTTTCTGACCTGTGCCTCGATGACGTAGCCCATTCTTACAGCGGGGCTCCTTTCGCTGTCCTTGGTTCCCTAGTGGGAGGCCTAGTTCGTATTGTTTCCAGCAGGGGAAAGAACTGAGGAGGGAGTGGGGCTACCCACGCTTATGTAGGGCAAGAGATATCGGTATGTGTGACGTCAGCATGAACAGCCCCTATTAGACTGCTACAGAAAAGCTTCTGTAGGATCCCAGTGCCTGGCGACTAAGTTCCATAAGTGTGAACTGATGAATGAGATTCCCTCAAAGATCTACTGTTCTGGTAAGTTATTACATATTTGTTCTTTCCTTGGCAGTGATCCTAAGGTGTTTATGAGGTTACAGGACAATTGAGGAAACTGGGATTCAAAGGTAGATCTCCTGGTTCACAGTCTTGTACTATAGCCACTTTGTTGGCTGTTGTTTCGCAATTCATACTGATCCTGGAGCAGTTGTTGTGGGCACACTCTAAAGTACCTGCATCAGTCAGAACTGCTGCAACTGGAGAAATGCCATAACCCCCAAGATGGTGGCCATAACATTCCGTTTGTATTTATTTAACATACCAAGTTTGGAGATAACTGCAATACATCATTATGGTATGGTATGGTATATCAGTACAGTACAAATTACTGGAGCTTTTTTTCTTTACAATAATTCAGGTTGTGCGAAATACATCTCATGCCAGTAAAGTCTCATCATCATCAGGCAATCCACTGGTATGTGGTGATATTAACATAACTTTTTAGATATATTTATATTGATATTTTAACTGTATCTGACATTAACAAAACCAAACAGTAAACTGCATTGGAAACAATTGCCTCTTGATAAAATAATTACTAATCTCTGTAGCTAGTATGCTAAGAAATATATTTAGTAAGTGTTTTAAAGCTGTTAAACAGATTCTAAAACATCATTTCACCATGCATAACAGTTTTTGATTTCTAAATTGTTTGAATTTATGATCCTTAAAGGTTTTTAAAATGTCTTGTATTTGATATTTTTATGGATGAGCAGGTCTTTTTTGCTTCTATCTTTAACCGACAAAGGTTCTAAAACATGTTTTCTTTTTTAATCCATTTTCAAACCTCATTATACACAAAGCATTTATTTAGAGTCTACAGTAGTTACGGGGTAATTGGTTACAGTATTTCCCACTCAAATTATTCTCATTGAAAGTTATTTTTGGTTTTTAGCATTATAACCTGCCAGGTTTTTCTTCTTTATAGAACTGTTTTAGTCCATTGCTGTTGCATTCCACTATTTGTAATATGGGGTGGTGGTGTTTATTGACCTGAGTATCTATTGCTAAGGGCTGAGCAGAAAACACTTCTGTTATATTTCAGGTCACCTAGGCTGAACATTTATCTGGACTAAGCAGCATACCTTGGATAGGTGGGTGCCACGTCAGGCCAACTACAGCTTGTTTTGGCACCATCCACCAGTCATCAGCACCTACCTTTAATGACATATAATGCCATTTAGTAATCAAGAGTATCACTCATGCCAGATGTGCTGACTGCCCAAGGTTGATGCATTTTGCAGATACTAGGCAGTGCTAAGGTTACAATAATATAAGTAGCTTTCAAAATTGTTTACCCAGCAGCACATAAACATTTTTTAAATGTTGCCATAGACTTTCATTGATATAAGTTATATGAAGTTTATCATGGAGGCAGGCAAAAGTTAAGCTAAAAAGTCCTGTTTTTATACTTATTAGCTGTTATTTGTCTTCTATCTAATCAGGTTAGCACCTGTTCTGCTATACTGGTGATGGCAGAATTACTGTAAAGACAGTACAAATTGCTGAAACTCTGAAATAAATAGTGTAATTTTCCTGTAGGATTTCAGTGCCTTCTGTGGCTTATACTGAACCATTTGATAATAAAAGTGGTGGAAATAATCACCTTCATGTTCCTGCTGACATTTATTAATTAATTAATTTATTTGATATTTTATTTATTTATTTACGTAAGAGTTTAACCAGGAAATACTTACTGAGCTTATAACAGCTCATGTCCTGGGGAGAGGGGAGAAGGAGATAACTAAACAAATTAATTACTAAAAATATAAGTAAGTCAAAATACCGTGATATGGAATTACAAGCAGAATCATAAAAATTAGAGGCAAGATAGCAATTAAATGCAGTTAGAAAATATAACAATTGTTATGTGTAAAAAAGGAGAAAAGTAGTTAAAACAGCATGAACAGGGCAAAGCTGGAGACGGGGAATAAGAAGAGGACAACCAGAAGCAAGCAGTGAGGGAGCAAAAGAAGAAAGGGTCATAGGCAGTTGCAGGAAGGATAACGATAGTCATAAAGAAGAAACTTTAGGGAGGACGGAGAAGAGGCAGAATGTATAGAAAGGTGACATGAGGACCAGAGTTTAGGAAAGCAGTAAGAAAAAGCAGACTGACCAGCAGCAGATTTTCTAGATGGAGGAGAGAGACAATGGCAAGTAGTGTTGCTGAGAGGGTAGGAGGAAGAAAGAGGAGAGGATAGGAAGGATGGAAGATAAGAGGGAAAGGTGCCGAACCAGACAGAATTTGGCTAAAAAAGAGACACAATGGGAAAGGTGCCTAGCATCAAGAGAGGGGAGAAAAAGGGCTGAGTAAAAAGAGCAGTGGAGAGTACGAGGTGAGCAATCTAAAGCAAAACTATAGAAAGAATGAAAAAAGGGGGTCCAGTCTGGTAAGGGAGGATTTAGGGGCAGTACTGTAGGCTAAGTCACCGTAGTCAAAAATAGGAAGGATTATTTTTAATACAGCTTCTCAGCAGGCAGGGAGCAGAATACTTGTTTTATTCCTGTACAAAGCATCTAGCTTAGGCTGAAACGTATAGTGAATTGCATCAATGTGCACTGTTAAATCAAGATGCCGGTAAAGACAGACCTCAAGGTACTTAACCCTTAGGCTGCCAACAGAATTAGAATGTATAGGAATTTTGGACTGATATATCATTCGATGGCCATGCTAGGGTTAAAGGAGGATGCATCTTCAATCTTAGCACCATCAAGGGTATTAAATGGTAGGAGAGATGTAAGGTTGGCAAGCCTCTGATGGGTACGAAAAGCTATTGAGACTTTTTTTGGCATTAAAGGGCATTTGATTAGACTTGAACCAGTGTTGAATGTTGTAAAAATCCAACTGTAGCCAGGAAGTAAGGTCACAGGGAGAGGAAACAGATGCAGAAAGAACTATGTCATCTACGTACATGTGAATGGCTGCAGATGAGCAGACAGTGGGTAGGCTATTAAGAAAAATGGAGAAGAGAATAGGACCCAGGACAGACCATTGGAGGATACCTGAGTGAACTGGAAGTGAAAGAGAAGTGGATTTTCCTATTTGGACAGCTTGAGACCTGCCTTCAATGTAAGAACAAAATCAACTTACTGAAAAATCTGAGAGGCCCACAGTTTTAAGTTTTTCCAGAAGGAGGTGATGTGTGTCAAAAGCCTTAGCAAGGTCAACAAAAATCACAGAAGTAATCAGACCTTGATCCATAGCTGTAAGTACGGAGTCAGTGAGCTGAAGGAGGGATGTTTAAGTGGAATGGGATTTCCTAAAACCAGACTGGAAGGGAGTGAAAAAGGAGGTGTTATCAAGAAAGGAAGTGAGCTGAGCTAGAACAATGTGTTCTTGTAACTTAGCCAAGGTAGGAAGGAGGGATATTGAACAGAAGTTACCAGCAGAATTGGCATCACCACCTTTGTGTATTGGTATGACAGTATCTTGTTTCCAGAAATCAGGAACAGTGATAGAAGAGAAGTAAAGATTTAGAAGTAAAGTAAAGTAATGGGCAGAACAATGGCAGGTGCTGAAAGAAGGAGTTTAGGGTCAAGGCCATCAGGACTACCTCTCTTCATTGGGTTAAGGGCAAGTAGAGCCTTTAGGGAAACAGGAGTAGTAACAGGAGAGAAAGAAAATGAAAAGGGAGAGGAAGGCAGAGAGGGAGGGAATGAAGGGGGTGGGGAGGAAGGGAAGTGAGAAAGGGCACAGGTAGTAAAAGACTTAGCAACAGCAGACAGGTCAGAGATAAGGGAGTCACCAACCTTAAGAGTGGGAGGGGGAGACTGGATCTGAGGGGAGAAAATGGAATGGATAACCTTCCAAAATATGGAGGGGTTATCCATGTTGTTTTGTAGCATGGAACCAAAATACTCAGACTTCGCAAGTCTAACAGCTTTGGTACAGGTGTTGTGAAGGCATCTATAGTTGACCAAAGAAGATTGGGGGCCATTGACTTTAAAAGTACACCAGACAAGGTCTCAGGAGCGGAGACAAGTAAGTACCCCATCCAATATCCAAGGAAGATGTCAACCCCACAATCCATTTTTTCTCAGGGGTGCATGACTATTCCATACAGCCAGGAATTTTGACAGAAAGTAATGTGGGGCTGAATTTATCTTACTGGCTGTAGAGATGGGGGACCAATCAATTGACCAAAGATCAGCTAGGAGAGAGACCATCTCTAGTGGCTTAAAAGACCTGAGAAATATGAATTTGGTGAGGCCTTAGGGTGATGCAGTTTGCGCACACAGTAAACTATATGATGATTGCTGAGTGCATCAGGAAGGATACCTGCATCCGCTATGTAGTGGGGATGAGAAGCGAGGACCCTGTCTAACAGAGAGTGGTTTAAGGATTAAAACTTAAATGAGTGGGGTCAAATCAATTGAGTCAGTTGTGACTTAACTTTTTGTGGAAATGTATTTGCATTAGGGGAGAGGCATTTTCAATTAAAGTCATCAAGTATAAGTAGTTCACTACTCTTGGCATTAGAACAGATAGAGGAAAGAAGCTCAGTAATTGAAACAGAGGATACACCAGGGCAGCAGTAAACACTGGCAGTAATGATGGGAATAGGGAAGGGAAGGGAGAGTTTAAGGAGGATCAACTCATGGGAAGGGGGGAGGAGGCAGAAGGAACAGTCGTACATTGGAGCCTAGTGGATATGCAAACTGCAGCACCACCGCGCCTTTTAGAATGATCTTGGCTGACTAGGGTATAGCCAGGTATAGGTACCACTGAATTCTGGAGCTTAGAGGACAGCCAGGTTTTAGATATATACAGTAACTAGAACATCCAGCCGAAGATTAAGCATGGTAGTAATAACTGTAATCTATATTACATGATAATTAGTTATTTATTTACTGATGTATGTTTCGTTTACCTGGTGCATGCACTCAACATATAATGCCTAGTTTCAGACACAACCAGAGAGAGTACTGGACTACACACTGACAGATACAGACTTCACAATTTACGTCACGCACAGAACAAAATAAAATACAATACACATATAGTAACTTAAAGATTTATAACAAGTACAGCACACTAATGCATCTGGCAAATTCTTATTACATAATTCCTTATTAAGTGACAGCCTGCACAACCTATAGAATAGGGCTAGGCCTACAATAAAATAATTATTACTGTTAATAAGAATTGTGATTATGGTGAACCCAAATCTTCCTTGTACCGAGTTTCAATATTTCTATTTCTTTAGAGTTAATTGTTGATTAAAGTTTGTAGATAGATTCATATCTGGCATTGGCTGAATTCCATTTCAGCAGTAGAAACAATATTTCACTTACAGTATTTTGTTGAGGCTAGTATCCCCTGCAGCTGCAAAAAGAGGTCAGGCTGGCAGACCTGACTTGGAAAATGGAGAGGAGAAAATGAATTTAATGAACATACTGTACAGTGTTTGTACTGTTAATTTTGTTCTGTAATATGAATTGGCTGAATATACAGGACCCCAGATGTAAATCTAATACATTTTTGTTGTTTTAATTCCCATGTGCAGTACAGTAATTAAAACTGAGGAAATGAAAGGAAATAACATTTTTATGCTAAAAGCAAACAATGCACAAAATGCTAACCTGTCAATTCAACAGCTGTGCATTTATGAGCAGCTACAACATGAAACAGCTTATTTTTGTTTGCTGATTTCCTTCTTCCTATATTATTTTTCCTATTTGTATTGCACAGTAGGTAGGAACTGTACAGTCTCATTGCCCTTTGTGCCTGAAAAACAAAACATACAACAACCAAAGTAAAATAGGTTCCACAAAGAGGAATTCAGTTTTGTTTATTGTCCATTATCACATGATTATATCAATTAGCTAAGGTGACACATGTATCGCAGAAAATAAACTAGAAGAATTAAATGCTGGTTTTAGTACAATTTTTTTTTGTAAAAGTATTTTAAGACATGGCATGCCTCAATCAGCTACATAGAATATGACTACACATCTAATGAATGCTTTGTGTAATTATTGTGTAATTATCATGACAGGTTTAGAATTCTGAAGTAGAAAGTTGTCTTAGCTGCCATGATAGGCATGTGAAGTGATCTGTGTTGATTTTTTTATTCCCAACTGACAACATCTGCCATTTATATAAAATTGACATTGTAGCAACTCGCTCCAAGCCCACCTAGCCAGCGCCGTCCTGCTGTTCCGTTAGTCAGCAAACCAGTCATGCTGCCTCCTGACCCTAGTGTCATCCACAGGACAGCAATCAAATCTGCGGGCTTGGTAAGTGATTTAATTCTTTGAGTGCTGTGATGACCCAGCCCCTTACCCTTGCTAGTAAACAATGCTTCAGTTTGTCTATTCTTATATTTCCAAGATTTGGCAGTACAAAGCGTTCTTGCTTTGAGCATGTGGGAAAGTTGTTTGACTTGGCATACAAATCCTTGGTTTGAAACAAAATTAAATTTTTACAAAATGTGGCTTACGAAAGGGACAAAATACTTTCTTTTATACAGAACTTGAATCTGTAGTCGTATTGGATATAAGCATTGAGATTTCATAAGCACACTGCAAACAGAAAAGATAGGCAGTTATGATAAAGTCAGTGTTAGGGGTGATTAGTGTGAGTTCATTTTAAAATCACAATCAAAAACTAAGTTGGCAGTTTTTTAAAACAATATGTCAGATCTGTAAAATTCACCTGTCATACCTCATTGGCTCTTACACTTTTGTTTGGATGGTCTTTAAAATGTGTGTGTGTGTGTTTGTGTCCGTATCATGTCCTCCTTAAGCATGGCACATCATGACCTTATAATAACTCCTTAATGCATGGTATCCAAGGACAGTATTCAGTAATGATGAATTGTGATCTAACAACTATTGGAATCTTAGGTTCATAAATATCAACTTTGAGTAGGAGAAAAAACATAGGTTTAGATTTTCTGAAAACAGTATAGAGTGTGTGGATATAACGTGGCCAGTGAAATACCCAGATTAATACTGGCATCATTTTGTTACTGTCTACATATAGAAATGACTGCTTTTTCTGCATGTGCCCAGCCTAAAGTACATCAGAGCACTTGCTAACTTGAGATATTCATTTTGGTTTTTGCATCAACAAGATATAATAGCAGGACATTCGCTGCTGGCAGATAAGCAAAAGTTTACCACCTGGTCTACTAGTGGGTGATACCCTTGAGAAAGCACCATGAACAGGTACAAACAGTGGGTATTGTTTGTGGGGCTAGCACTGCTCACAGCCTGTTCACCTTTTTACAGATCTTTTCAATAAACATTTGCTTATCTGCTGATAAAATGTTCCATGCTGTTTGTTTTCTTGCTGCAATTCCTAGTTTTGTAATAAGCACTTTGTTTTGCTTAAAAGTTGCCCATCTCTGTTTGATGTTACACAGACACACACACACTGTGGCCACACAAGGGCAGATTTAAAATAGGTAGGGACCAGATTTACATATATGAGCAGATCATATAAATAATAATGCTAGTTATTAGGGAATAGTTGTATGACTACAGTTCAAGAATTTCAAAATGAAATTGACTAGGTGTGGGGGAGATTATGTTATACTGCCAAAATCTGATGGTGTTTTCTGTATCAGTCATATATTTATTTTATGTATTGCCATTGTGCAATAAAATCTGCCTTTTTATATTCCATCTGTTTTTAAGCCAACTGTACTTCCAAAGGTTATGTTTTAAAGTCAGATGGAGAACAAAAAAACAGAAAAAAATGTATGGGTGGGGGTTACATGCATATTGACAAGTTTACCCATTTGGTCAGTGTGTTTAAGAAGATCTGCATGAATTTTGTGGACACAGCTTGATAAGGAAATTATTTCTGTATTTGGAAACTCTGACATGGAGTGTTTCCTTCTGTTTCATGCACAATTCTTTGTAGACAACAGGAATGGGTCATTATGCAAATTCTCTTGCCATAATTTGTAGCATTTCATTGCTGGATACAGAATGTCTAGATTTTCTTTAGCAGGATGAGTTTTATTATTTTGTTTTTTAATACACTCACAGATTAGGATTTATGAATTACCCAGCCCTATGCTACTGAATTTGTCAGTGCAACTGCAAATTTTAGTAGCAGGTTTAAAACTTCTTGTTTTTATTTACACTTTATACTCTCTCAGTCCTTGACCCCACCTTAGCTGTGCTGCCCCAGACTTACAACAGCTGCCAGTACTCCATGGATTCCCCCCATGGTGGGGCCATCAGAAGATGGACAAACCCCCTTTGGGGATCAACATCAAAGGGAAGGTGCCGGAATGATGGTGCACTTCCTGCAGAGAGTCAGTGTTATTTTGTCAGAGGCTATTTTCACTGTTTTTGTGCACCACTTGGACATTGGTATTAAAGCATGACACACATGCAGTGGGCATGCTCGTTACCTCAATTGGCATGCTCATCACCTCAGTTGGCAATCCAGTCTTTGCCATTGTCAGCCCTGACCTGTGTACAACACCTAAGGGGATTCTTGGTGTTCCTGCTGCAGAGGGCATGGTTCACTTTCTTTCCCTGTGGAGGTAAGCATCCTCATATACACCTGATTCTTCTGCCCCCACCAACCCTCAAACACCCCAGGCCCATTCCCAAACTTGGTTCCCCAACGCTGCAAGCGGTAGTGCTACTGCTGTGCTGAGGAGTTGGTCTGGGTAGCCATTCTAAGCTTCTGCTTTTACCACAGAACAGGTTACCACAGTACGGGAGCATGTCTATTCACTCCCTCCATTTCGTTCCTGGACAACCCGCTCCCGACCATTCACTCCCATCAAATTAGCTCCCATCACTTCCCACTCTGTGTCACTTCACTCCCTGCATACATTTACAACATTCAACATGTTTTGTGCTCTGAACAGTGGCATTTCACATTCAGCGTAAATAAGTATTTGACATTTCAATCCCTGCTTGTCACTCCCTGCATACACATTTCATTATAAAATGGCATGACAAGTAACATGAAATAGCGGCACTATGATTGGTTAAGGCATGACACATGATCATTGATTAATGTCTGGCATACCTACACTTTGCATGCCATGCTGTGCCTGATCTTGATTTTATGGCATGCAAGGGCAAGTGATTCGTAAGTGCAAATCAATACATTTACGTTTTGGCTGTCAAAAATGCTTCTGCCTGAGCGGGCGAAGCTAGTGAAATTTATAGAAAATTGGTGTGCTAAGTGATGGAAACTTACCAAAACAATGCAAGATGAAAACAAAGCTGCAAATCATTTTTAAGCAGCAAACACCTCATTGACTGACTCCAGTTTGCTAGTGATGGCAAGCCAGTTGACTTCCTGGATTTACTCGAATTGCTAATTGGCAATCACCCCATTGACTGAATGGAACTGAAAACTTCTGGTTCCATGTCTGGCCAAAAAAGAATGATTTCCTAAGGGTTTGAAACCTCCCCAATTGAAAACTTTCAGTTTCACATCCGAAAAAGCATGCTGCGGAAAAACCTGGCTACCAAACGTTGACTTCTAATTAAGAGCACAGACGCTATAAACTAGTACTTAAGAAGTGGAGTGTACCTCTATTATACTTTGAAGTAAGTGTACGGTGCACTAAAGTTTAAAAATAGTGTTTGAAGCAGGACTACTTTTTATTGCAGACTTACACAGTGACAATAAATCAGATTTAATGTATTTCTGAGGTTTTCTTTTTCCTGGTACAAAACAATGTTGATTTATAAGTGTAATAACCCACTTCAGACTGTGGGTATACCTGGCATTAATGCACTTCCCAGTCGGTTGGAAGTCACTCGGGCTAGCGCCCCCATGCCTCACAATGCAACGGGGGTGTGCATTAATGCCTGGTATACCCATGATCTGTCATGGGTTATAGCTTTTACATAACATTGCTCTGTAACTGTACTGAATTTACTGCTTAAGTAAAATAAAATATATTACATTTTCCTGTGAGTCTGATGTAAAATCCAGTCACTGAATGTGCAGAAAGCACTGAACTTGCATTATATGTCATGTGATCAGCATAACTGATGTGCTGTAAAAGTATCAAGCTATCTACTCATGGCTACCAGTTCAGCAGAGATGGACAGCATACTAAGTTTGTAATCCATAAACAAATCCATTAAAAAGGTGTCCTTATTTATTTCAATCATTTAAAATCATTTAAAAACCAATGTCATAGTGTTTCAGTACTCGAAGCAGTGAGCAACCACCTGGAGGAACTCCTCAGTTGTGCATTCTGCAGACTTTTCCACGATGATCTCAAGCCTTGTTGCATTGTCCTTATATGCCCTCTTTGAGGGATTTGGTGGACTACTAATGATGATCTGTTCTGTGTCAGCATTCCTTTTCCTTTGCGTGCCTTTAATTCCCTCAATAAATTTCCATACTATTGGATGGGACATGCAAAGTATTGCCTGTATTCCTCTGTGGAATGCCCTGACAGCATTATTTGTCTTTGCCCTTCTCTCCATGACTGTCTCATAATGATTCCACAAATTAATTTCATATTGTAGTTGTCTTCACTCATTGCCCCTTCTATTCCTGTGCCCCACCCAGGTGTCTTCAAAGTAGTCGATGATAGGCTCCAATTCGGGTGCAAAAATGTTCAAGCCTTCATCAGTGATGTCCTCAAATCATCCCACAACCTGGTCTGGTGGATAGAAGGCCAGGGCAGGCAAATAGAGGCACTTTAAGCTAAACGTGCTGCCTTGGGCGTATCTCTGTCCTAATCCTCTGACTGGATTTTTTGATAGATGCATTGGGAAAAATGGAAAAAGCACACAACTTGCTGTGCAGGAAAAACACTTTTGAAAGCTTGAATTATAGCCTTTTCAAAATCAGTCATGATGACAGCAGGGTGCAGCCTAGGGTTTATTTCTTTTAGAGTCTGTAGGAGCATTACATATGTATCCCTTCATTTTCTGGGTAATTGAGCATAGATTGCAGACTGCATACTCTCAAAACATTCACCAAGAATGCAATACTTCTGGTGGAATAATGGTGGAGCGACACTAAAGGTGCCATTGGCGTACCATGTTTACATTGCTCTAAAATATTTAAGTAAGCTTCAGTGCCAAACACCAGGGTGCGATCAGGGCTGGGTCCACTGTTGTATAAAAGGAAATTAACTTCACTACTATTCACACATTTAAATGAGCTGTAATACTGTAGTATGACAAGATCAGTTAGGTCTCTGGGGTTTGGTGGGGTGCAGTGTGCGCTAAACGTGCTGTATTGTGCATGTAATACTTCAGCCCACCATTCTACCCTGAGCCACCAAAGAAACATGCTCTTTACAATGTAGCAGCACCTGGGCAGTAATATCTTGGGTGCACCCTGCTCATTCCTTGGCATGATGTATTGCCTCCACCCTCTCCACTGATTTTTAGGCCAGGTGCAAATGTTCCCGTTATTACAGGCACTTCCTAACTTTCAGTATGCACTCTGGCATTGCAACTATTATCTTTTTTTTACAGTGAGCTCACACTGCCAAATCGCTTTGCCATTGTATCCCTGCTTGTGATGTGTGTTGATGTAATTGTTTCCATCTACCAACTTCTTTCTCTTGCGCTCTGAGAGAACAAACTGTGCTGCCGTGCTTGCACTATAAGGTATGCTGCTCACTCTTGTGCTTGACTTTTATACAGGTTTTATAATTAATTAATTTGGCAGATTGCTAAAGTGGTGGTGTCAATTGGTGGACTAATTGGATTGACAATGAAGAAAATGAATGACAGTAGAAAGTCTGCACTTCGTCAGGTCTTTATAGTTCGTTATACTAGCGGGATCAGCGGGAGCGAGTTGACGCAGAATGGAAATGGAGGGAGTGAATTGACGTAGACCCCCACATTACAGTACTGCAGTTCAGCACTTCTCATTGAAGCAGTATTATTCAAAGTACCACATTAGCTGAAGTGTTACTTTATTGTGCAAACTAAGCACAGTAATGAAATACTTCACCTTATGTGGTATCTTGAATGATAATGAAGTGAGAGGGAAGCATTGTATTGCAGTACCTTTATGTGGTGATCTGTGCTGTGGTAAAGTGGAGGACTAGGATAGGTACCATTGTAAAATATATTATAGTGGCACAGTAGCACCACTGTAGTAGGGTTGAGGAGGCACTTGAAAGTTAAACTCCAATGTTTGCACTTTAATAACTTCACAACCGTTCAACAGATTTGCACAAAATTTTGCATGTGCAGTTTTGTGGGGGAGATCTCTTAGCATAGCAAGTTTCATTTTAATTGGATGTGTGGATTCTGAGATGTAGATAGTGAAAAAACCCACAGAAATCACTTTTTTTGCTGGGGGGGGGGGTTTGCATCATGTAGCACCCAGAGGGTTTGGAATTTTGGTCTGAAATTTTCAGGATAGAAAGGACTTGGCCCACAGAAGTGACTTTTGCAGACTTGTTGAAAAAATATGAACCATTCCAAAGTTACTAATTTTTAAAAATGTGAGTTCTGAGCATGCTCAGTCAGAACTTCAAAATAGCTGTATGTTTTCATATGGAAACTCTTTTTTGTGAGTTTTTTTGTGAAGTTTTTCATATGCCACCATCTTGTTTTCCATTTTTCCCTAAGAATTCAAATTGGGAAAACCACAAAAATGACATTCTGGAGCGTGACCAACACATGTACAGTAGCTTGCTAATCTGGACCCCCTTAGCTGGATTCTGTACTTAACTGTAGAAATGCCCATGAGATATTTTTTTAAGATTATAAATCTTTTTTCATGACTCATGATATGGAAAAATATTCTTATTTCATATCATGAGTCATGAAAAAAGATCCTTTCTTCTAAGGGTTTTGTGAGGGAAAAATCCTTTCTTTTTTTTTTGCTGGCAAGTTTACCCTTGTGTCTAGTGTTACCCCCCACACTCAGATCACCGTCCCTGTAATGACAGGATTTTAACAAATATTGCTGTGTGTTTTCAGTGAGAGAGAGGGTATGATTTAGCTGAAATGAAATGAGTGACACTGCAGCTGTAAAAGCGGCTCTTTTGAACAACTCAGCAACTGAACTCTGAGAAGCTGATCATGATGCTGTTCATTTTTTATGTTGCTTGCATGCATGTGCAAGAAACATAGTGCCATCATCCAAGTTTTCGGAGGTGTGGCAGCCCTCATCCAATTCAGTCAGTGAGTTGCGCAGCTGCAGTTCTCCAATGGCTGCTGGAGCTGTCTATGACAGCAGTCGAAAATGCAGTGGAGTACAGTTGAAAGGGGGAGCTATGCTTTTAGTGAGCAGCGATAAGATATCGCTTGCTCCGCGTGCCCCCCACACACACACACACACACACACACACACACACACACACACACACACACACACGCACGCATACTGCATGCTGCCCCCCCCAGCACACACTGTGTAGCTGTGCTGCACTGCCCCCCAAACAGAGTTCCACATGCCATACTGGGTGCCCACCCCAGCATGGCTACACATCGTATAGCTGATGGGGGTGCCCAATCCCCCCTGGGCTCAACTGTCCCCCCCCCAGAGAGTACAGGGTGCCACGCTGGGAGGCCACCCCAGCATGGCAACAGATGCTATTGATGACGGGGGTGCCCAATCCCACATCGGCTCCACACCCTCCCAAATAGCTGTCCTTGTGCCATGCTGGGAACCCACCCCAGCATGGCAAACATCCCGCGTCGTCGTCCTTTTTTTAAAAAAAACAAAAACCCTGAAACACAAAAACGGTCCCTCGCTGTCTCTGCCCCCACCCGCGCCCATCCACTGCGCACCCTGCCTCCCCACACCCCCCATAACCCCATACTTACCTCTGGACCCTGGCGCGACGATCTTCGGTGGACTGGGAACACGTCTGCACTCTTCAAAGCCGACCGCGAACTGAGGAAATGCTGGTAAGCTGTATAATGTAATAAAGAGGGTTGTTTCAACTTTGTTGCATATCTCAGGCATTTTTTTGAATTTTTGCACCAAATTTTCAAATGTGGGGTTTTTGGGACCCCTTCTCATGAATGCTCTCACTGTGGTGGCATTAATCGGGCCTGAAGGGTGGTTTCGCAGTCACAGCACAAAATCACCATTCGGCACCAAATAATGAAACAACACTGCCAATGTTCATAAGGTGGGCTCTCAAAAAGCCTATGTTGAAAATTTTGGAAAAATTCTAAAATGACTGTGTTTTACGAGTTATGCACCCTACGACGTCAGAAGTTTGTGAATTTTCAATATTTTCACTCCAGATTTTCAACATATTCATTTTACCACACCTCCTTATGAGCAGTACAGCTGTCATTTTTCACATCTCATCCAAAACGTGTTTCTGCCCATGTAGTGCACAATGGCACAGTCGGTGTGTGAAATCACTGTATGGGACACATTAGGAAAATCACAGTGACACTGTTCATGAACAGAGGTATAAAAATGGCTATGTTGACAATTTGGTGGCAAACTTCCTAAAAATGACTGTTTTATGAGCGTGTGTTGCGCAGTTCCTACACACGCTCGTAAGTTTGCAAATTTTCAATATTTGCACTCCACTGACTTCCAAATACCTAAACAGTACATACAAGCAAGCAACGTTTGGCATTGACAAATGCTTGTTTTATTATATTAAGAGAGTTGACTTTTAATGTGATGACCAATTTGTTGAATGAGGCTTCAAGACAAAGTGCAATTCAGCCAGATTGAGTGACAGTGATGGACAGAGAACAATATGGCTAGTTGCTGAAGGAGACAGAAATGTTGTGTGTGGCCGTGGTTCCTAAGGCAGACAAAGACATTGAGACTGGATGCTGTAATAATGTGAATGGCAAAAAAGAAAAGGAACAAGTTCCATCTCCCAGATCTACGGTGTTCCGTGCATTGGCTCACAAATGGGACTAGAAAGCTTGGATGAGATCTGCCAAAATAGAACTCCTGGGCAGGGCTAGCACCAAAACATTGTTTGGGTGACAGTCAAGTTCAAACTTTAATCAGCCAAGCTGCTATATGGCAAACCTCTCAAATTCTTACGTCAGAAGAATCAAGTCTCTTTTACTTGAGGCTGTAGCCTATTGAAACACCAGACCAGAATGTACAGGAGTTGAATATAATGTCCACACCCTGGTATAAATCACCAGACATGTAAAATGTTCATATGTTCTAAACAAGCATCATAAATGAGAACTGCACCATTAGCTGTTAAATCACTCCTTTATCTCAAGAAAGTCATAAAATCATAACACATTTGTAAATATTTCCAAGCATTTGAATATT
The DNA here is from genome assembly GCA_016271365.2 of Neoceratodus forsteri. Classification (NCBI taxonomy): domain Eukaryota; kingdom Metazoa; phylum Chordata; order Ceratodontiformes; family Ceratodontidae; genus Neoceratodus; species Neoceratodus forsteri. The sequence goes on along the minus strand of CM028133.1, from coordinate 586,046,910 downwards.
GGCAGTTTTTAAGGTATCATGTATGCTTATTGCAGTCTGTCTCTGAATTGGCAAAATGCTCATTAGTTAGATATTGCACATTCACAGTTCTTCAGATGTATTATCTGCTTATTGCAATCAGTTTTTTACTATTCTCTTGTACAATGATGGCAATCAGAGGAACAGATATTTAAAGAGAAAAATCATCTTCATGGTGACTCATGAATAAAGTCCTGATAGCAAAGCTTATTTCCCCCTTTAAGGTACTCTGAGGGAGAGATGCTTATGAAATTGGCTTACTCTTTGGTGTGAGGCTTTACCTCCCTCTTGTTTAGATATACATTGTGCTCTTTGTGATCTCCCAATGTAAGAAACTGAAGTGCTCAGTGCTGTTGTGATGATCTGGTAAGTTACAGTAAGTTTTGAGCTTGGGGTATACCACCCGTCTTGCAGGTTATGCTGGGCTCCCTGTTTAAACAGCACACTATTTGGATTAAAAAGTGTAGTGGTAGTTAAACAAAAAAAATATCATTTGATTAACAGCTGAAGATAAAGTATAGCCAATATCTGATTTCAAATGCAGCAAAAGTGGGACCAATGTCTCAGATAAATAACAGCCGAAATTGTTTGGGTTGCCAAAGTGCTGAGTGACTGTGCAAACTTGCAAGTGTTGTTGAGAATGGTAAAATACTTAAGTAGCTGTGCAAAATGTGTGCTGATATGCATGATAAAGCATATGGGGCAGGCTAAGGAAACTGGGTCTGTATTCTATGGAATCTAGAACAATTAGAGGAGATCTGTGTCTGGTTTACATGGTAATAAACAATGAAACAACATGGAAGAGTACGGGGCTTAGTAAGCAACATGTTTATAAAACCACAGGGTTGCATAGATTGAAATTAAAAGGAGAAGTTATAAGAAAAGCAAAAAGAGGAGACTGGTTCAGTCAAAGAGTGATCTCACTGTGGAACTCTCTGCCAGAGAGTGTGGTGACAAGCAGCTCCATGGAAGCATTTAAACACTTCCTGGATGATTGCATGGGCATCAAACAATGTGTGTATTACCACTGAATTAGTGACAAGTTATTATAGGTCTATGAACTCCTAAACTCTTACAATACCTATGAACCTATATTAAAGTACAAAGATGCAAAAGCAGTAAAAGGCATTTGGCTATTGCGTGTACCTTGGCAGTGAAGTGTGATAGTTTAAACAGTATTGAGTTGTTTTATATTATTCAAACCTGGCAATAAATATGTTTAAACGTCTCATAGTAGGTAGTGGTTGTTATCAGGTAGTGTTTACGCACATCCAGTTCAAAATATCATATTGCCATCCACAAGTGTTCCGTATAGCTTCAGTTATATCTTGTAGGAGTTGTCATACTAGTCGTCATACTAGTAGTAGAAGCCACTGTACTAACATCGGGGTGCGCATTGGGGTTCCAGGCCCTAACTCTCACCCCATCAGATGTGTGAAGAAGCAGAGGTATAGGAGAATGGGGTGAGAGTTAGGACCGACAACCCCAACGCGCACCCTGATACCACTTGGGGGTGTGGGCGAGGGGGGGTCCAAGGGGGGGCTTTCAGCACTAACACTGAATTTCCTCGCTTTTGTCGCTGTGGAACAACTCTAACTAATGCTTTAAATGGATTTTTTCCCTCTAATTTCCCTTCTTTTTAAGAATGATAATGAGAAATAGTGAATGTAATGCTGCGGCGGGAGCGCGGGGCCCGCCACGTGATGTCTTTCCAAACAGTAACACGGGTGCTTGCAAACGCAAATGATAATGTGCATGGTGATGCAAAGTGAAACAGAAAGAGAAACAGTACTATAGACACAAATGGTAAAAATAATGCAAACACAAGCTCAAATGAAAACGCAAAGGGTAACGACATGGTGGCGAAGGAACGTCAAGTGAAACGGGTACCAAGCGAAGTGGTGAGGTAGTAATGTGTTTACAGTCTGGTTTTCCCAAAAGCTGCATAGAGAAGGACAGTGAGTACAAAGAATGTATGCATAATAATGGGTCTCGGAGCAGAAAATGAGGAGTTGTAATACTAAACTGCTTATATCTCAGGAACCGTACAATGTAGAAAAACAATTTAAAAGTCATATGATTTATGACTTTCCTGGCTAGTTTTGTACTTAGCCCCCATTAAGGGACTAAGTATTTTTCTGACAAAAAGTCCGTATCTTGCATCATTTCAAAGAGACAGGTCCTGAAAGGCGCGGCAAATGCCGTAATGTTATCCTATGGGAAAAAAAGAGAAGTTCGGAGTGCCATAACTTTGACTCCCTGTAATATTTTTTCACCAAACCACTAAAAGGCACATCCATGGGATGTTGACTTTCTTTCCTCCAAATTTCAGCCCAAAAGACCAAACCGTTATTTTGCAGCAGGGTGGCAAAGGATTCCTGTAATGTGACGGACGCCGTAATGTTATCTTATGGGAAAAAGTGTCAAATTTGGAGTGCCGTAACTTTACCATCCTGTAATATGTGTTCACCAAAACACTGAAAGGCGCATCTGTGAGATGTTGGCTGTGTTCCCTCCAAATTTCAGCCCAAGAGACCAAACCGTTCTTTTGCAGCAGGGTGGCAAAGAATTGCTGTCATTTTCCCACAGCCTGGAAAAGTACTGTCGAACTTTGTGAAAGCTTTTGCAAATTCATGCGACAATGTCGCAAATGTGAAAGTACTTTTTCCAGAAATTTGAAAAACATATTTTTGGGTGTTATACCCCAAAATAAAGCCATGCCTAGCATCCTCAGGGTCCGACTAGGTGAATACAAAAATAATTAGGTTGCTAGAAGTTCCCAAATTTAAATGGCAAGCATTTTTCTGATGACCAACTGAAAACAAAATGGCAGATTTGCGACAGTAAAAGGGCCATTTACAGAAGTAAAAACTGCATTTGCAACTCTGTCAAACTTTTTGTAAACTTTTCCCATTGACTTACAATGGGAAATTGTTTTTTGAATAACTTTTGAACCGTTTAATATTTTTTCACGAAATCTTCAAAAGGCATATCGGGGACCCCGGGATCCCAGCCTCATGTTCCCTGAAGATTTCAGACCGGTTGTGCAAACCATGCAACCTGTAGAGACGAGCAAATAATTCCAAAAAAGCATAAATGCATACGCAGATCATGCTTAATAACTCTGCAGCCATATATCTGAACAGTACAAAAGTTGGCAGATCCCAAGATGGATGGTTCTTGATCGTGTATTCCAAATTTCAGGCAACTCCATTGAACAGTGGCAAAGTTATTAAGGTGCAAAATTTTAGGTTTAACATGTAAATGGCTCCTCAGCCCTACCTATGGTAGCACTACCGTGCTACCATAGTGTGTGTGCGATATATATATATATATATATATATATACTGGCGTGGTAGCAACAGTATAGTTAGGGTTGAGGGATGACTTCTATGTTAAAGCCAAATTTTTGTACTTTAATAACTTTGCAATGATTCAACATATTTGCATGAACTTTTGCATACCTAATCTTGTGGGGTAGTTCTGTTGATGTGGCAAACTTTGTTTGAACCAGTTGTGTGGTTTCTGAGACACAGACTCTGCAAAATTGTTAAATTTACATGTTTTTTGCTGTTTCTTTGTCCTCCTGTATCTCAGAAACTATTAAATTGTGGTCTGAAATTTTCAGTGTGGTGAGTCTTTGCCTCACAGATGTGCCTTTTGCTGGTTTGGTGAAAACAAAGAGAATGACCGATAGGTTTGTGTCCACTACCAGGGAGTAATAGCATCAAGAGGTTCTGGACACATGAACCTCAAGAGCAAAGCTCGAGAGGTTCCAATGTGTTCAGAACCTCGAGATGCTTTTACTGCCTGGTAATGGACACAAACCTATCGGATATTTTTTTTAATATACAGATACGATTTTTCAGATTTAAAATGGGCTCCTGACTAGTTTAGTTCAACACTCAGTATGGGCACCTGAAGTGTAGCCTGCACATAGCCTGTTACAGAGGAGACAGGAAAAGTGTACTGTTTAGTGAGGAGTCGCTCGCTGTCACGCTTACCTTGAGTGGCGACTTCAATTCAGCAGTAGCAATACTGAACAGAGGATCTACCAGCTAGTGTAGTCAACATTGTTCCCTCCCCCCCAAAAAAAGAAAAATACTGCTCGTTTCTGTTAACGGACATTTTTCTCACTAAGCGAGAGGAAGAGCCGCCATGTTTCTAAATTTTTTCAGCTCGCCCAGAAAGGAAAAGCAGCCAATCAGAAGGCACGCTTTAAATTACCTGGGGTGGCAGACTTGCGGTTGCGCTATTGAGTTTAAGTGATAATATGATCGTTCGGGTCTTAACGATAGTATTACTGGACCTGAATGATAGTATTATCACTTCTGAAGTGTCCTATTGTCACCCTGGGAGTGACAGTATTATCAAGTTTTTTTGTATGCTTTAGTAGCATATTACATTTACAATCCTTATATTAAATATTAATAAGTTTCAGAGTTATTACATTTTGAAGTTCCCATTATTTTCAATGGGAAATTATAGATGTTCAGCACGTAAAAGGATCCTGTGTCACAGGGACATAATCCCTTTTCACAGATAGGTCATCCTGTGTCACATTAGGAAATCCTTTTTCATGTGTCTGCCGTTTTGTTTTTTTCAGTTAGCGAGAGATAGAAAATACATAAAAATGAATTGATTTGAAAAAAACAAACATCAAAACCTAGCTAAAAGAAGAAGAATCAGCATTTATATAGCGCTTTTCATACATCCAAAGCGCTTTACAAGCAATGCTAGACTGGTAGTGAAGTGACTGAATGTGTGGTGGCGGCAATATCGCACATCATCACCCACACACAGCCTGGATAATTGCATGAACCGGTTTATGGGAAGGGGAATGTTGGCCAGGACACCGGGAATGTTCCCTACTCTTTGCGAAGAGTGCCCTGGGTTCTTTTACTTCCACCCTGGACACCCACCAGGACAACACCAGGATGGGCAGAAGGGACCTCGTTTAACGTCTCATCCAAAGGACGGCACACCCCAGCAGTACAGCACCCCCCAATACTGCACTCGGATGCCAGTGATTTTTAGGTGCAAGTCCAATCCCAGTGTGGGATGAGAACCCATGACCTTCTGGTCCAGAGGCAGATGTGCTACCAACTGAGCCACGCTGACACCCTAAAAGGGACCCGTTTAGCTACATCCTGATGTTTGTTTTTTAAAATTATGCCAAGAAATTACCTTTTCTGGGCATCCAAAATCCATTGTGCACAGCTTTGCGAGAGGAATGCTTCCCCCACATTCTGTGTAGGAGAAAAGTGGGAATTTCTTGACTTCTGCAGCCATAGCTAAACTTCTGCTGCCAACTACAGCGTGATCTGTGAGCTGCTGATACCCTGGTGTTTGCTGTCCTCTAACACTCTGTTGCCTGTCCCTGGTGTCTAGTGGCACCCCCCAACCACTGATCAACGTCCCTGTTGATTTATTTTCCCTGGTGTCTAGTAGCACCCCCCCACCTGCCGATCACATCCCCATTATTTTTTTTATATTCCCTTGAGTCTAGTGGCACTCCCCCCACCTGCTGATCATTGTCCCCATTTTTTTATTTTTATTCCCTGGTGTCTAGTGGCACCCCAAACTCTGATTGCTGTCCCCGTTATTTGACTTTTGTTCCCTGGTGTCTAGTGGCACCCCCCACCCTCCCATTTCAGGTTCAATCCTGAAATGAAGAAAACAGTCCCTCAACTTTTTCCTTTTGCGCAAAACCTATAAAAGAAAAAAACGGTCCCTCGTTGATAAGCCCCCCCCACCTCCCACTCAGCATCCACCCCCACACACCCTCACTCACCTGAACAGGTCCCAGGTTCAAGATCCACTCTCCAATTGAAGACATGTCTTGCTGCAGGAATCGGCAAATGCAATATGAGAAACTAGGGTAAATGGGGTTCAGTGTACAGTATTTCAATGGGTGTTTCAACTTTTATGCATAACCCAGGCATTTTTTGAGATTTTGACCCCAAATTTTCAACATGGCCTTTTGGGGACCTCACCTCATGAATAATATGACTGTTATTAGGTAACTCCCGCCCAAAAGGTGATTTCGAGGTCAGTTGGTGAAATCACCTTTTGGGCAGGATTTGTGTAAAGACAGTCATACTGTTCATGAGGCAGTGTCATAAGAAGGCTATGTTAAAAATTTGGAGTCAAAATATGTAAAAATGGCAAAGTTATGCTCATTTGTTGCAATTTCACTATGCACGCTCGTAATTTTGGAAATTTTAAAGAGTTTGATCCCAAAATTTTGACATACACATCTTATTACCCCACCTCATATATATAATAGCTAGTCATTTTTCAAATCTTGGTCAAAATGTGTTTTTGCACCTGTGGCTCGGAATGGTGTTGCAGTTGCACGGAATTACATTTTGATGGGGATTCAACATTTTTCTGTACCGGGTACATGAGGTGGGGTAATAAGATGGCTATGCTGACATTTTGTTTGCTGTTGTTCTATAAATGGAAACGCGAGGCCGCTCCACACTGACATACATATATGCATCTATGGAGGGATGGGGGCACTGCACTCCCACTGGCAAATATGGATACAATTGTACTGTCTGAAAAAGTAAGGAAATAAATTGCAAAACAATTTGTTAATGCATCAGTTAGGGTTGCAACAAGAAAAGTAGGGAAATGTGGTGCTGGGTTTCCAACCCTAACACCCCACCCCCACTCTGTACACACCAACAGGTGTCAGGGGTGTGCCTTGGGTCATCAGCCCCAAAACTCACCCCATTCCATAGATATATAAGCTGAGATGATACAGTATAGAAGAATGGGGTGAGCGTTAGGGCTGGTGACCCCAAGGCACCCCCCTGATGTCTGTCAGTGAATACAGGGTGGGGTTGCATGTTAGGGTTGGAAACCCTAACACCAGATTTCCATACTTTTGTCACTGCAACCCTAACTGATGCATTAACAAAGTTTTTTGCAATATATATAGGTATAAGGGGGTGTAGTATCACCTCTCTATTAGGGTTGCATTGGTGTTTTAGTAAAAATGTCCATTTTCAGAGCCTTATATCTCAGCCATTTTAGACCCTTGAACTGCAAAATTTAGCATGCTCCATCTGAGTCCTAGGATCTCTTACTCCCCACATTTTTTTTTTGAGAAATTAATAGCCAGAATTATGTATTTTTGCCCGATTAGCTACCTACATGTTTGTACTCAGATAGCTAAAGAAACAGCAAAGAGCTGTGATGTGAAACTTATGGGTTTTCTAGATATCATATGGGAATAGGTCCTCTTATTTTTTTCATCAAAATTAATTATTTTTTAAGTTACTTGCAATTAATTGATTTTGTTTGCATGTTCAGAAAAACGTACTAAGAAAAATAGCTATAACTACACATCTACTTTTTCCATGTTAAAGTTTGACAAACAAAAACTTCAAAGTAAGATAACTTTTTAATTTAGTAAAAGTTAAGGATGACAGTTTAATGTGCGCTTGGAGGGTTAGTAGGAGTTAGTGTATTTTTTTTAATTAATTAAAAGTAATTAGTTATATTTGATTAAAACTGAAAATCATTACTAAGGAATCCTCCACATTTTTTTCCTGTAAAATCTAAGGGAATTATGAATAGTTTAAATAGGTTTCTAAAATATTCATGCTACACAATGATTTTCATCCTCTGCAATGATAGAAGTCTTTGTGAGGTTATGATTTTTTTTAATATTTGTATTTAACAACAGTTTTAATGCATTATGCCTGTTTTTGAAATATATGCAAGCTGTAACTGTTTCTTAAAAGCTTTGTGCTGCATGATAGTTTTTGTGCTTTGCGACCATTTTGAAATCTTCATGAGGTTATAAAGTATTTGTAAAAACCTTTGAGCTGCAAGACGATTTTGAAAATTGACATGCTGCTCCTCAGTTTTTAAAATCTACATGCTTCACAATGGTTCAACATACACATTCTTTATGAAAGTTTTGAAAACATATGTGCTGCACAAAGGTTTTGAAAATCTGTTTGCTGCAAGAAGATTTTAACAGTCTATGTGCTGCCCAATGGTTTTCAAACTCTACATGCCGCACACAGTTTTTTTTGTGGGGGGGGTGTATGTGTTGTGCTAAGCTCTTTTTATTACTTAACAAAAACTTTAATGTAGTATAAGCTTTTAAATACTTAAATGTTTAAGATGATATTTTACTATTTGTGATGGAGAGCTGTATGCATCTTCTGCCTTAGTACTGTATGTGCCACAAAGGGCATATACCAAGACATGTGCGTGCCATGTGCCCACTACCAGTTGGGCATGCAGGGCTGGGATTCACCATCTGTGGTAGGACTAATGGCTGTCTACTTCTGCACAATGGGTGGTGCCACCTGGGGAGCAGACCTCAAATGGACTATCGGCTTCCAATGTAAAGGGCACAATGGTCCCATGGCCTACAGAAGCAGGGGATTAGGGTACACAGCACACCATGGAAAGAGTGTCTCCTCCTCAGCAGAAGTCCTTCTGGCTTTACAAACCAGAAAGAGTCCTTTAAAAAGTATGTTAGTAGTCACCTCTGCTTTGCATAGGGTTTTGAAGGTCATGAGTAAATAAAGTTACTACCCAAGTTTCTTAAAAAGTAAGGAAATTTATGGCAGAAAACTGCATTAATGCTCATTAGGGTTGCTGCTGCACAAAACTTAAACCTCACAGAGGTTGGAAATAAACTATTAGGGTTGTAAACACAATGCTCACAAAGTTTGGAAATGTGCTATTAGGTTTCTTATGTCTAACTCCCACCCAACCTAGCATGTCTCCTTCTCTCATAACCCAAGTACAGTCTACATGTATAGGGCCATGCATGGTGGGGGAAGCGGGGAGAAGATCACCAGGACTGGGAGGAAGTGGTGTGCCTCTGGGCTACCGGGGACATTTAGAAAAAAATCAGCAGCAGGAAGGGCTATGAACAGCAATGGGGAGCACTTGGTATTAGGGACTGGTGCCATATTTCTTAATGGATGGTGCACATGTGTGTGTTTTGCAGGCAATAGAAACATAGAAGTTGATGGCAGATAAGGACTGCAAGGCCCATCCAGTCTGCCCATTTTTTCTACCTTATGAATGTGCTATAGCCCTTTACTCTGTCAATGGCCTGTCTATTCATACTCATTTGTATTACTCCCTTATGCCTATCTCATGCCTGTTTGAAGCCCTGCACTGTATTCATATCCACCACTTCCTGCCTGAGGTAGGCCATTCCATGCATCCACCACCCTTTCTGTGAAAAAAAAACTTCCTCACATTACCCCTTAATCGGCTTCCCTATAATCTCATGCTGTGTCCTCTTGTCCTGCCATTTTTCTTATATTGAAACACGTTAGACTCTTTCACCTTCTTAATGCCCTTAAGATGTCTGAATGTTTTGATTATATCACCTCTCTCCCTCCTTTGCTGTAGGGTATACATATTGAGCGCCATTAATCTGTCCTCATATGTTTTCTGATACAGTCCCTGCACCATTTTGGTTGCCCTTCTCTGGACTGCCTTCATTTTTGTTAATGTCCTTGTGCAGGTGCAGCCCCCAGTACTGAATGCAGTACTCCAGATAGGGTCCAACCAGTGTCTTGTAAAGAGGGATTATTACTTCCCTCTTATGACTTGTGATACCCCTGCTAATACACCCCAACATCCCCTTAGCCTTACCTACTGCTTTAGTGGTCTGCTTGGATGGTTTCAGGTCATCTGTGATGACGATGCCCAAGTCTCTTTCTTCCCTTGTGATTGCCAGCAACTGGAGCAACCTGTAGGTGGCTTCATGGTTTTGCTTCCCTGTGTGCATGATCTTGCACTTCTTTGCATTAAACTCCAGTTGCCACTCTTCTTATCATTTTGCCAGTTTATCCAGATCTCTTCTCTTTCTGCCCACCCCATCTGGATCATCTGCTCTGTTGCAGATCTTGGTGTCATCTGCAAATACACAAACCTTACTCTCCAGTCCATCTGCAATGTCACTGATGAAGACATTGAAGAGGACTGGCCCCAGGACTGATCCCTGAGGTACCCCACTTGTGACTTGCATCTCTTCTGACTGTATACCATTTACCACCACTCTTTGTGTTCTGTCCACCAACCAGTTTGCCACCCAGTTGACCAACTTCTGACCCACCCTGAGCCTACCTAGCTTATTAATCAATCTTCTGTGTGAAACAGTATCAAAAGTTTTGATGAAGTAAAGGTAGGTGACATAAACTGCACTCCCTTGGTCCACCACTCTGGTTTCCCTGTCAAAGAAATCTATGAGATTAGTTTGACAGGACCTTCCTGTTGTAAATCCATGCTGTCTTGGATCCTGTGCTCCTATGGATTCCAGATGTTGCACTATCCTTTCCTTAAGGAGTGCCTCCATAATCTTGCCCACTACTGAGGTAAGACTAACTGCTCTGTAGTTCTCTGTGTCCTCCCTGCTACCACTCTTGGGGAGCAGGATCACATGAGCCCTTCTCCAGTCTTCTAGGACCTCTCCTGTGCTCAGAGACTCACTAAACAGTTCTGAAAATGGCTCTGCTAGTTCCACCCTTAGCTCTTTTAGTACCCTGGGATGTATGCCATCAGGTTCCATTGCCTTGTCCACCCTGAGCTTAGCGAGCTCTTGTAGGACCCTTTCTTTTGTGAAGGGACTAGTGCATACCTCCCTCCCCCCTGTGTCCATGCTGCTGAGCTTTGGTCCCTGCCCTACTGTCTCCTCAGTAAATACTGAGCAGAAGTATCTATTTAGGATAGATGCTTTTCCTTGGTCCTCCTCCACACACTCCCCCTTATCCCCTTTGATCTTAGCAATACCCCTCTAGACCAATGGACTGCCAGGGAGTCTTTTATTGCTTCAGTGTTGATCATGGTGTTAGGTGGTACCACTTGACTGCCAGGTAGTCTGTTATTTCAACAGGGCACTCTCGCTGGGAGAGGGGACCACTGGACTGCCAGGGAGCCAGTTGTTGTTTTAACTGGGATTGGAATGGGAGGAGGAAACCAAAAAATTGCTAGGGATTTTTTGTTATGAATTGTGTGACAGTTGGAGCAACAGCCAAAGCTCTGCGCAGTGCTGTGCAGAGGCACTGTGTAGAGCTGCTAACTGCTAAGCTTTGCATGCTGTATGTGATCGTCAATATGCCAGATACTGAATATAGCTACAAGGAGAAAAGGCGCTATCCTGTTTGGAACATGGTATCCCCCTTTGCTCCTGGAAGTTTATTTCCAGCAGTGGACCGTAGTTGCACTGCACATACTGTATGCTCTTTGGGTAGCGCTAACACAGCCACTGTTCACACAGGCAGTACACTCTGGACAGGGTGGGCTGTCTGTATTTATATGTCCCTATGATGTATGCACACTACTTTATATACAGCACTAAGTGTCGTGCAGAACAGATGGCCCCCTTTGAAAATCGGGACCATAAAGGATGTAGCAGTTGTAGCCTTTAGAGCAATGTTGAGTACAGTAGCAGCAGGATATAGATTAATATTGGTGCCTATGGACATTATATCAAAACAATGCACACATTTTTTGAATTATAGTGATTATAAAATATTTATGTGGCAGTTCTCAGAAGGTAACTATCTTATATTAAAAGTTTTACATAGAAGCAGGGCTAACATTGATCTTCCATTTTAATTTAAAATAGTAATATTCTAAAACAATAAATGGGTGATCTGTTGTCTGATAATCAACAAATCTAATTGACAGCATAGGGGATGTTTATTTATTTACTTATTTAAAAGACATTTCACCCACCAGGATAGCTCCATTAGACACAACATTTCATTTTTGGGTCGGTCCCAAGGAATCAAGTACAGAAAGTGAACAAATAGCTCAAGACAAATCTGATAATATCAAATTAAATACTAAATATAGTCAGTGGGTGTATGCATATTAAACAATATTTATAAAATCACACATATCCTAATAATGCAAAGCATCAGAGGATGTGTGTGCAAACCACCATGACAATTCAGGCTGGCTCTGCTTTAAGCAGGAGTGCATGGTGCCAAATGGCCTCTTACACAAACCACAAAGGCTGAGAATGGAAGAACGGACTCATCAGTTTGCCTCATCTGTATCTCAACCTAGGGTCGATAAAGCAGTTTCAGACTGAATTTTCATGCTGATTTTCATATACTTCACATGATGCTTTGTATTATTGGGGTATGCGTGACTCTTTGAAACTTGGCTTTGTTGCCATTGTCCCTTTCAGGTAACCCTTGCCTCACTGCTTTTGTGCTGAGGTTCTTTGTCTTTTTAGCTTGTTTTCTTATTTTGGGCTTGTGACATGATTGAATAAGGCCTTGTTTCATTTGTTATGCAGAAAAAGTTTGAACACAAGGGTCTATTCTATCCTTTCCTTTTCTGTCTCTTCTCTGTCTGGTTGCGCAACCAAATTTTCTTGTGAGACCTAGGAATTGATCACTCCAACAGTTTTGCAATTTTCCGCCTCTCCCTATCTCTCTGCTTTCACTTGCTATTTCTGTTTTTTCTTCCCCCTTGTATATCTACGGGTATAAAAATACATGTGAATCTCTATGCTTCCTGACCTGTACCTCGACAACAGGGCATACCATGACCCAAAGCTGTAAGACCACATAAGGCCACTGGTTTATTTTGCCTGGGTTGAGATAACAGATGAGGCACACTGATTATTCCTGAGAATAATGAAACGCGTGTCTGTGTGTTCTGTTTTCCTTGTGGTTTGTATGAGGGGCCATTTGGTATCATGCTTTCCTACTTAAAGCAGAACCAGCCAGATTTGTCATGGTGATTTGCATATACACCCCATGATGCTTTGCATTATTCGTGTATGTGTGATTTTGTATTTCTTTCAGACTTTTTTTTTGTCCAATGCCTTTATCAGGTATCCCTTCCCTCAGTGCCTTTGTGTTGAGGTTCTTTGCCTTTTAAACAATATTTGCAAGAGAGATTTGCAACTCAGAGTGCTAGCCGTGTAGCCATTTGACAACTGAGATTCTTGGTTGTGCATCACAAGTTTAACTGAGATTTGCCGCCTATGGGACCCATGTAATTTACCAGGCTACAGCAACTAAAGACATTGCAGAAGTTGATATTGGTTACTAGGCAACCTCAACAGAGGTGGTTGTGAAACGTAGTCTCCTTGGGAGCGAGGTACTACGGGGCAAACCAGCACAACCAAGGCACATTTGTTTCTATTTTTTTTTTTCATCTTTTACCTATGTGGGAAGAAGCTCTGGCCTTTAAGGGTAGTGTGTAGCTGTTTTTATTACTTTTATTGTTGAATTTGCATGGTTAGCTGGGCGACCTGAGTGGAGTACTTCTTGGATGTCAGCTACATAAATTGCACCCCTAGCAAGGAGGGCGAGAAATCTGCAACTCAGAATGCCAGTTGTGTAGCTTTTTGAAGGCTGAGATTCTTGGTTATGAATCACAAGTTTCACTGCAATTGTGTGCCTGTGAGACCTATGTAATTTACAGGCTACAGCAACTAAAGACATCGGGGAAGTTGGTGTTGGTTACTAGGTAACCGCACCAGAGGTGGTTGGGAAATGTAGTCTCCTCAGGAGCTAGGGACTACAGGGGTGAACTAGCACAACCAGGGCACATTTATTTCTACTTTCCTTTTATACTTTACTTGTGTAGGAAGGAGCTTTGTCCTATAAGGGTAGTGTGAAGCTGCTTTTATAACTTTTATTGCTGAATTTGCACAGTTAGCTGGGTGACCCGAGTGGAGCACTTCCAGGATGCCAGCTACATAAATTGCACCCCTATCAAGTGGGGCAAGAGATTTGCAACTTAGCATGCTAGCTGTGTAGCTGTTTCACGGCTGAGATTCTTGATTGTGCATCACAAGTTTCACTGAGATTTGCCACCTGTGGGATCTATGTAATTTACCAGGCTTCAGGCTTGCTCTGCTTTAAGCAGGAGTGCATGGTGCCAAATGGCCTCTTATACAAACCAGGAAATATAGAAAGCATCCTTAGAATGGCAGAAAAAGGGGAGATATTGTTGATGGGGGACCTGAATATGCCAGCTGTTAACTGGAACACCTTTGCTGCAGCCACATCCAAGAGCAGGGTAATTCTCGATGCCCTACAAGGGGCATGCCTTAGACAGCTAATGTTGGAACCCACTCAGGAGGGAGAAATCTTGGACCTGATACTCTCAAACAGGGACAGAGAGAGGATCTCAGATTTAGAACTGGGTAGCCATCTGGGAACAAGCGATCACTAAACAGTGTGGTTCACAATAAACAAAGCCATAGAGTCAAACCATAGAAAAGGGAGGGTACTGGACTTTAGGAGAGCTGACTTTGGCAAAATGGGAGAGTACCTCAGAAAAGCACTAGCAAATGGACAAGAAGGAGGGGTGGAAGAACAATGGGGAAATATCAAAACTGCCATCACAGAGGCAACAAGCCTTTATGTGAAGCAAATAAACAAAACTAAACAATAAAAAAACCAAAAACATGGTTCTCAAAAGAGGTGGCAGGGAAGGTTAGGGAGAAAAAGATAGCATTCAGGAAATATAAGGAAACACAGAAGGAGCAGGACAGAGAACTGTACCACTTAAAGGAGAAGGAAGCGGGGAAGGCAGTCAGAATAGCAAAGACCCAAACCTAAGAAAAGATAGCTAACTCAGTTAAGAAGGGGGATAAAACCTTTGATAGGTACGTTAGGGAGTGAAGGAAGACCAAGGAAGGGATAGTGAGGCTTAATGAAGGGAGGGGGTGGGCAGAGGGTGACTGTGAAAGCAATGATGCTGAATGAATACTTCTGCTCAGTATTCACAAAAGATGAGGGGGAGGTACCTAAATCAAACAATAGAAGCACTCTGGATAGGGGGGTCGATACCAGTCCATTCACCCCAGAATTCTAAAAGAACTAAGGGGAGAACTAGTGACACCACTGACTACCATTTTTAACAAGTCATGGGAGGATAGTGTGGTACCTGAGGACTGGAAGAGGGTGGATGTGATTCCCTTTCACAAAAGTGGGATCAAGTCAGAGGCAGAAAACTACAGGGGTGAACAAGTACAACCAGGGCACATTTATTTCTATTTTCCTTTTATCCTTTACTTGTGTAGGAAGGAGCTCTGCCCTATAAAGGTGGCGTGTAGCTGTCTTTATTACCTTTATTGCTGAATTTGCTCAGTTAGCTGGGCAACCTGAGTGGAGCACTTGCAGGACACCAGCTACATAAATTGCACCCCTAGTTAGCGGGGCAACCATGAGCTGGGTGTGTACACAAAGTTTCTAGACTCAGGCGCCACACTCTGAGAGAAGCCACGGTCATGTGTGTCAGCAATGTCAGCTGGGACTAATGGTACTAAGGCATAATAACACTCTGGCTTAAAGTAGGTTGCCGTGTAGGAAAATAAACTCTGGTACAACTAGCTATCTCGGAAGAAAGTAACCGATTTGGTTTACAAGTAGGCATCATAGATAAAATGGAGACCAATCTTATTCAATGTGCAACGTGTAAGATGAATAAAAAAGGCATTGAAGGATCTGATTTCACATAAGGTAAATGTACATGCATAGATAGTTTGCTACCTGAAATTAGTGATTTTAAGACACCATTGGCAATATACCAGGAGATGAAACAGTTGGAGGACTACATCTTAAAGGCAGGAAAGGAGTTAGAAGGTAATAAACTTGCTGGGAATTTGGACACTCAGACCACTAAAGTACATGAATTCATGGATGGGGAAAAGAGAAGGGTCTAGTACAACTTTCTGACTTGATTCTTACCGACGGTAAAGCTGCCAACTCTGAAATCCAGTTTAGCAGCTTCCCGCATAGCTAATAGTACTGATGATATTATTCCCTGGCACACCGTTTACCCATTTATCATCTTCCCATCCAGTTTAATACATTTTAATTTCTTTCATAGTTTTTAGTGAAATGTGACTGAATTGCAGGGTGCCTTCAGTGAGAATATGGATGTGCAGTCTGTTTGTCTGAGCTACAGCTTCGCTGTCTTGTGACTGAATTTTTATTTCAACTCACTGTGACTGAATTGCAGGCACATTCAGCGATGCTGCAAAATCCCGAAATGATAGCAAAGTTCTCAATGAACACTCCGAAATGCTCTGTACCTCCCGACTGCTAAATCGATTGACAACTTCTCACTGAACGCTTTAGCTCTCAAAAAAAGAGAGAGGACTGTTTCCATGTCAATATATAAATGGAGGAATGAATTAAAGATACGCTACCTGTGTAACTAGTGATTCCCCGTAAGTTTAAGCTGAATCCCTTTAGCTTTAATATTTTGTCAGTGTCAGTTTCAGTTCCATTAGACCATACTTAGCTCCTACACATCCAGGGCAAAGAGGGCTTAGGAAACAGTTTATAGAGTAAACTGCTTATGTGGCAAGAATAAAATTAACTGGTAGATCGACTGTACCTTAAAACCTTGACTACATCATTTTTTTTAACTTTTTTGCACTGTGCGTCTACGTTAAAATCTCTCTCTTGCTCTCCCCCCGGCCTTTTTCCTCCAGCACACTCTCTCTCTCTCTCTCTCTCTCTCTCTCCCTGTCCCTCACTCAGAGATGTATAAATTATTTTAAATTGAAACATCATCATGGTCCAAAAGGTAAAGGCTATTTCCTCTTAGAACTGCACTACACTGCTCAGCAGCACCAGATGTTGGAGTTTCCCAAAAGTGTGATGCTATTGGCCATTTAGGTGAAGACTAATATTATACTGTAGGGTCTCAGCTGGATAACTGTGGTTTGCAGAATCAGACAATAAAGTTAAAGTTCCTGTTATCAGTAAGTAATATCACCACACCATAAATTAGTTTGTCTGAGCAGGGTGTAACAAAATTAATAGATTTAGCAGTCGTGAGAAGATGGATGTGCAATCGCTTTGTGCTGTCATGTCGGGGATTTAGCAGTCGTGAATTGAGGAGTGCCAGTAAAATAAATGTTGGCATAAACCAAGACGGGATGTGTGAGCAGTCGGGAAGTTGGTGGTGGGAAATTTGTAGTTGGGCATCTTGGAGTTGGGAAATCGTACGGATCCCTAAGAGAACATGGAATGAAACAGGTGAAGTGAATAACAATAGTGACCTAGGTGATGATAGTTAGTGTCTTGTTCAGGGTAAAAAGGAAAGAAGGAGACAATCATTGCACCAAGCCCCAGCTGAATTAGATAATCTTTATGCCCTATGAGAAACAGAGGACCTGGTTGATGAACTAGGGAGGGAGGCTTTGCAAGATCATACTAATACTACAGGATTAGGAGAAATGCTACATGAGACCAATAATGGAGATCAGGACAAAGCAAACAACAGCAAAAGTCTAAATGCAACAACTTTGCAAAGGCTGGTATCAGACACTCCCCCAAAAGAAATAATTGCATTAGACTCGATTATCAAGTACACAGATAAGGTGATTACTATAGGTAGAAGGGGGACAACAATTGTTAGTTCTCTGTCTGGAGCTACAGTAAAATCGGGGACATTAAAAACAATATTGAAGGATTTTTGAATTGTGGTAAAACCCCTTTAATCATAATGCATATTGGGAGAAACGACGTAGGTAAAAGACAAGTAATTGATATCCAGAAACATTTTGAACATGTTGGTAATATTATTAAAAAAAAGAGCATAACGTATTATATCAGAAATATTATCAGTTCTCAGATCAGGAAATTAAAAAAAAAACGCAGATATTATATTTAAACTGCTGGCATAGCAGATGGTTCATACAGGAAGGTTTTGGGTTCCTAAGGAATTGGGACAAATTTAGGGGATGGACTTCATTTAAGCAGACAAGGTGTGTGGGTACTGGGAAACAGAATAAATGAGAACATTTTGGCTTATTTAAACTAGCCGAGGAGGGAATGGGGGGAAGGGGCATTAAGAATCCACATAGCCCATGATACAGGCAAAAAGTTCACAGATCAACATGACAGTTGTAACCCCTAGATGGCGCTATCCCAGGGGCTACTACCCCTGCCTGATTTGCCACTAACAGGTTGAGGGGCCTGGATCCAATGGCAGGTGCCTCCACCCAGAGGTCAGGGTTTGCAATAGTTAAACTAACTTGGTCACAGCCCTCTGGGACACTGCAACCCCCCTTTCTTCCCACTAGTGGCCCACACAATATATCAGAATTACCTTCACAGTATACACTTACCCCAGGACTGGTTCCGGCACTGGGACCTCCTGTGAAATAAGATACAGTGCAACAATCACAGTACAGTACTTTAACATAGACAAATACCTCAGGCAGTATAACTTTGCTGAAACAAGCAGCTCTGATTTATTTAGGGGATATAACAAGGACAGGGAAATCAGGTTAATTAGCTTATCACTCTACTCATCTACCTATGGCTCTGTGCACAGGCCTATCTCTATTAGTTACTGTCCCTGGGTACCCAAGCCCTAGTGGCTAGTCCAAACGTGGCAGCTGGTAGGGGCCCTTTCACACAGAGAAAAGGAAAATTAAACAGTCAGCAGTACAGTAATTCCATTTGGATTTAATGTATAATCTAACAGGGAGCAACCCTGAATTAGTACTCACGACCTCCAAACAAGATAGGGTCCTTCAATGTCAGCAGGGCTACTTGAGCTCCAAGAGACCTCACACATTTATATGGTAAACAGTCACAGGCAAAAGTCACTTAATGGCAGCAGGATTCACTTGAGGTACACAAACCTCTTCACACATTTATATGGTAAAAGAAAGCACTATACCAGGCAGGCTGCATCTGTATCCCGATCGCAATTACTGCACAATACCCGGGAGAACACACAGCAGATTCAGTTCCTGACAGACCGAGTGCAATTCCGCAATTCCTCCAGTCTTCTACAGGGTGAGCCTGGTTTCTACTCTTCAGATATCCTTTGATTCTCTTCACAGGACGGATTCAGTCCTAACAAGCAGTTACACAAGCTGCAGACCGGAACTCTGGACCTTACACATGTTTTTTGACTAAAACTGTGCACTGAAGGAGCACAGGGTTCCTTCCCCTTCACTTCCAGAGCTAAACTGAAAACTCCAACAGACAAAACCGGGCACTTCCTTTGAGTTCCTCCCAGTTCTTGACTGGTTGATTGTCACTCACAATAGACTGCTGCTGTTGGTCCAAAAGGCGCGAAGTCTAAACTACATCTCCCAGAGTCACTGCCCATACAATCCTCTTGTGGCTGGCTCAGATTATGAGTCAAGTTCTGATTCGTCCAAGGCACCATTTTAGAGCTCGCTACCCCACACTGATTGGTCCAGTTCAGCAGTTCAAAACCAGAATGGGGAACTAGGCAGACACAGTTCTGACTGCAAAGAAAGCAGGTTAGACAAACTGTAATTTCATTATTACTCTAAATGATTTCTGGCAAACAGTTACATCTTTCAGATAGGTTCCCTTTGCACTCTAGTGACTGCAAAATGGAGTGAATTGCAGCAGCTCGAGTGGTACTCAAACAGAGAAGCACACAGTCCCCATATATAACTAATTATGTCTGCAAGCAGACAACTCTTAAAGAGACAGTACCAGAAGCTCTAAAAACACTCACTGATAAATGGCTTAAACGCCAAACACCATTCAGGCTTGGAGCATTCAAGCAAGCTCCTGGAAGTCTTTTGGGAACCCCCATTTGCAGGGGGGTTACACAGTAAAGAGTTGAAAGTTATGATGACAAATGCCAGAAGTCTGACTGAAAAAGGAGGGGCCTGAACTAATTATGGTAGAGGAAAAAGTACAGATATGTGCTGTGACTAAGACTTGATGGAAGGAGGGTAATATCTGGGATAGAGAGACTGCAGGATTAACATTATACAGCAAGGAAAGGAGGGTGAGAAGAGGAGAGGACATATCACTCTATGTATCAGCATAGTTACAGAAAAAAATCGACTTGAGACAGAAGGAGGAGAACTAGAGAGTATATGGGTTAAAATAATACCTAACAAAGGAAAGAAACCTAGGGTATATTGTATAGGCCACCAACACGTGCGACAGAGTTAAATAAGAAACTGATTGAGAGAATGGAGGGTTTAAATCCAGATGATAGGATATGGATTATGGGAGATTTGAACATGCCAGGCATCTGCTGGGACACTATGCTGGGTAATCATTGGTTGAAATGGAGTTTTAATTTACAACAACATATAACATCCTGCTCAAGAGGGAACAATATATTAGATGTTGTCCTAAGCAATTTGGAAGATCAACTAACAAATTTTAGGCTGCAGGAGCCTCTGTGTGATAGTGACCACCATATAATAAGTAAAAGTAGTCACGGCACTCCTACCTTTGCACCTGAAAATAAGCCAAAAAAAATCACACCAGATTTATTCTCCAAAATCTGATTTAATTTATTTTTATTCACCACAGTAGTGCAAAAAGAGAAACAGAACAGCCTACAAGGCCTACACTTGGAGGAACAATAACCACAGATACCTCTTTTACTTAGTTTGTATATTGTCACAGAGTACCCTATTGTTCCAGTGCAGCTCTTTTTGTGTTCACATATTAATAATTTTTGAGTTAAAAACAACAATATGTAGATGAAAGGGTACTACGAAAATCAGATGTTTTAATCAAGCTAATTTTCAGGGAATGAAGGATGAATTAAAAAACTGGGGCACGGGGTCATAATGTCGGAGACTAAATTGTGAAAGGCAAATAATGCCACACACAAAACTACGCAAGAGAAAATAATGTCAGTGAAAACACCGGCAATACAAGGGCCATGCACACCCCATTGACTGCAATGGGACTTGTTCTTTTTTGTGGTGGGCTGCACCCTCTGCACCCTTCCCCCAATGTAGGAGGTTTTGCCCCCTACACCCCTGGAATTAATATAACTAACTTTGAGGGGGTGTGCACTTCCGGGGTGGGACAAAACACTGCAGGCAGCAAAATTCTTTTTTGTTTAAAAAAAAAAAGAGCTGCAACATTATGGGGCCTGGGTGGAATCAAACCACGATCCCAGGCCTGCTACACCACTGGGTGCTGATGCTCTAGCCACTCCATCACAGGAGTGGCTTGACCAGGCACCACACTGGCAGCTTCCTTGATACTACCCTACTCGATTGTACAGCGACAGGACTAGTGGTTATTCCCAATTGCTGTAAAACCCGTGTCGCTGTACTGCCTTCGGCGCTTTTTGTAGTGTGGTAATTCATGTGCTGTTTTGGCAGTGCTATATTCAGCTGGTACCAAAAACTAGGATAGGGATATAGATTTAGGTGACAAAGGCCTAAATGAAATGTAGGAGACACTTATGAGTAGATTAACATATCTGATGGAGAAATACATCCCAGAAAAAAGAAAAATATAATAAAAAAGGTAAAGTAGCAGGATGGCTGAATAAAACAGTGAAAACTAAAATCAGAAAAAGGAAAAAATCCTGCAGAAAGATTAAATATCCCAGATGCTTGGAATAGATATAAGGAAAACTCTAAGGAATACAAGAGAGAAAGTTATAAGGAAGGCAAAAAGGAAGCATGAGATTTATTTAGCCACTAGAGTTAAAAACAACTACAAGGCATTTTACAACCACGTTAACTACAAGAGAGTAGGAACAATGCTGGTTAGTCCATTAGTCAATGTCAGTGGAAAACTAGTTACTGAGGATAAAAAAATGGTTAAAATGCTGAATGAGTGCTGGCCCAGTAGCACTGGACACCACACCTTGTGCCACGCCAGTGACCTGGGTTGGGGAGCAAGCTCAGGCGGCCGGGGGTTGGCAGGGGAGGGAGAGGATCGAGTGTCCAATGACAGCTCTCCTCACCCGAGGATGGGTGGGCATGTCATCCCACTCCTTGGCTGCCTCCTGGTGGAGGATAGGAGGCAGTGCCAGATCCC
Organism: Neoceratodus forsteri; assembly: GCA_016271365.2. Taxonomy (NCBI): domain Eukaryota; kingdom Metazoa; phylum Chordata; order Ceratodontiformes; family Ceratodontidae; genus Neoceratodus; species Neoceratodus forsteri. Next base: position 586,025,107 of record CM028133.1, on the reverse strand, counting down.
AGGAGACATCAAAGTATGGCTTCGTGACATGCGCCTCTACACATGCGTGCGTTCATGGCTGCGAGGGGAGGGACAAGAAACCAGAGAAAAATGACTGCATGCTCTAAGAAGCCCCTCTAGGATGCCAGCACCACTCAAGGCACAACCCGTAATTGCCCGCTCTGGATATGTGTACGGGGATGGGGGAGGATGGCCCTCATGCCCCGCCACGGAGGGTAATCCATGAGGGATCACAGGGCTCAGGGGAGCCAACAACTAGTGGAGGCTGGTTGAATGGAGGAGGTGGATCCCTGCCTGCAGGCCAAGGAGGAGAAACAATTCACAAAAAAAAAAATGCTGAATGAGTACTTTGGTAGCATATTTAATACAAATGATAATATCAGCATTGCGTCCCAACAGTTTGTATTTGCACCCAGTATTAAAATACAAAAGAACAGTGTACTAAACAGATTACTTAAAATTGACCCTAACAAGGTTCCGAGATCAAATGGGTTACACCCAAGGATCATTAGGGAGCTCGTACATGACCTGACAAGACCTTTGACTCAGATTTTACAGACCTCAGTAGATCAAGAGCAAGTAGTTCAGTATTGAAGGAAGATAACGGTGGTCCCCATATATAAGAAGGGGGATAGAAAACATTGTACAAACTATACGCCAATAATCCTTACCTGCTCTCTGCATAAGGTCTTGGAAGGAATCGTGAAGGAGGAGGAGGTGGAGAAGTTCACTGATACAAATAATCTCAGAGACTAAGTACAGCATGGTTTTACAAGGGGCCGGTCCTGCCAGACAAATCTGTTATCTTTCTTTGGCAGGGTTACTAAGGCTCTGGAGCAGGGAGAAGATATTGATGTGGTGTTTTTAGATTACAGCAAGGCCTTTGACAAGGTCTCACATGATGGTTTTATTGACAGCCTATGTAGCTTAGGAATTAATTCCAGAATAGTGGCATGGATTGAGTCCTGATTGTCTAAAAGGAAACAGAAAATCATTATAAGGCGCAGGAGGTCAGGCTGGATACCTGATACAAGCGGAGTGCCCCAGGGATCAGTGCTGGGGCCTTGTCTTTTTAACATATACATATCATCTATGATATGCAGTGAGGGTGTATGGTTAATAAAATTGCTGATGACACCAAGCTGGGATCGGTGGTAAATGGGGCTTCTGAAATTGAGTATTTGGATACTGAACAAGCAAGACTAGATACATGGGCACTGCAACATAAACTGGAATTTAACATCGACAAGTGTGCAGTAAAGCACATTGGAAGAAGCAATCAGTTGGTAACGTGTTAAGGGGAAGAGCATTTAAAGAGATATCAGAAGAAAGGGATCTAGGTATTCTTGTAAAAAATTATCTGAGTTATAAAAAATATACTTACTCGGTAGCCAAAAGGGCAAAGGGCATACTAGCCTGTATATGCAGACATATAACTGGCAGTGATCATGGAGTGGTCTTGCGCCTGTACCTTTTACTGGTAAGGCCTCACATGGAGTACTGTGCACAGTTCTAGGCACCCTACAAAAAGACAGAGATCGGGTTGTTGAAAAGGGTGCAGTGGAGGGCGACAAACAGTATTGCAAGTACAAGTGGGATGCATTATCTTGATACGTTGACTGAGCTAGGACTGTATACTCTTGAGTACCATACATTAAGGGGAGATGTGAGTCTGGTATTTGGGGCCTACAACAATCATGAGTTGTGGGACAGCTTGGGCTTTGAAATGAATGACAATCAAAAGGTTACAAGATCTAACTTATTATAGCTTAAAGGGGAAATATGCAAAATTAAAAAAAAAAGGCAACGTGGTTTTCCCAGTGGGTGGTGTCCTTCTGGAACAGCCTGCCAGAGGATGTAGTGAGAAGTAAGAGCATCAATGAATTCAAAATTAAATTAGATATTTACTGTTTCAATAGAAATGTGGGTGGATACATCATTTGAAGAAAAGGACAAGCATTCAATATGGGCATTTTTGCCTTTCTAATCCTGAAACATACCTATGATACCTCTGATGTTTTATTTATGTATTGAAAATTAGTAACAGGGAAATGCATACTGAGCCAAGGCTTGTTTCAGGTATGAGCTGGAGTAGGGGGTACAGGAAGACAAATACATACAATGGTAAAGTGCAATCAGTGTTACCAACCATGTACAGGCAGGTATAACCTACCGAGGTTAAATAAACAGTAGAATGATAAAGACAATAGTACAGTGAAATTAAGAATTAAGCATAATGACAATTCATGGTGAAAAGTACAATGAACAATCTCCTCACAAAGAATGTAGGTAAAATGGGCTCTATGTTGTCAACCGCCATCACAGCGATGGATTTATGTCGACCACAACTTGCGGTTGACATAAATCTGACTGAACACCCCAGCTGATATTTCATTGGGGGGCTCTGCCCCCCCCCCACTCTGCCTGATCTAAAGGATTCTAACTCTTGAGTCGGATTTGGATTCGGGAGAGGGTGCAGGACCTTGAGAGAGAGTGCCGTGGTCTCGGGCAGACTATTACAGTGAAAACTTCGATGTTGTCGGTATTGACGTTTCCACTGTAATAGTGTTGCCATCCAGGGGGCATACCAGTGAAATGTGCTGGAAGTATAAAAAATGTAACTGATAGTTGTGGTGGTCAGGAGGGTGTGAGGAGGATGTATTAAGAATTACTCAAGCCTGGGCAATTAAGAGATGGACACAGAGGCCACAAACAACTCCCCAAAAATGTGAGGGCATATGACAGACTAACCAGGGCAAGAGCAAGAGGGGGTGAAAAAGAGTTTGAGCTGATGTTTGAAAGAATGCTAGGAGACAGACGGTGGGGGTTGCAGATTGAGGGAAGATGGAATGAGAAGGTGGATTGCCCAGCAGCACATTTCGAGTAAGGAATGAATACGGTGTGGGAGTCCCTGGAGCGAAGCGCATAAGAGGCAGAAGGGTTGTGTAAAAGGAGAAGTAAGACAGTAGAGACAACAACCAGCATTTTGAAATGAAGGATGCACAGTGAAGTGGTGTCAAGAGGTTAGTGTATAGGGAGCTGTCATGGGTATGAGAGGGAGCTTAGCAGCAAAATGGCAGAAGGTGTTACATGGAGTGTCCAGTCTGGCAACAGAAGAGGATGAACAGCACCATAGACCACATCTATGTAGTCAAACACTGGAAGCACCATATTGGTGATTATTTCATGGTAGGCTGGAAGTGGTAGGCAGTTTTTGTTGCAGTAGAGGGCACCGACTTTAGGTCCGAACTTTCTGTTGATAGCACAGATATGGGTGGTGAAGTTGAGTCTTTCGTCTAGCAAAAAATAAAGAAATTGCATCAAATTAAGTAAAAAATTAATGTGTATATTCCTAACAAAATTGGTAAGCTTGATTGTAGTTATGGTAGGGAAAAGGGGGTTGTGACTTTTTTTGGAGAAAATTAAAGAGGATCATTTATGAACACTACAAAGGAGAAAAATGAATCAAAGAACCAGCAGTGCTATAGTCAGTAACTGAAATGCAAAGGCACAATTGGAGAATGGTTCCTGATTCTGCAAAGAACTGCACACTTAAACTGTCAACTGTAACTATTTATGTGCAACATCTGCATAGGACTAAGTGCAACTCCCCCGGCCCCCATAGAGTCTGTGTTTAACGTCACATCCAAACACTTTTTAATGGATTTGTGAACTGGGGTACATATCACACTGGAACGATATACCAACATTTTATTTTATACTCCATCTTTTATACAGAAGTATCCCAAAAGGCTTTACATTGGAGAAAGATATAATAAGAGCAGTGAGAAAAATATACCATTATACAATATATGAGTAAATAATAAAAACAGACCACAGAGAGTGAAATAAAAATATTATATGCTACAAATTATGATATACAGTAGGGTAAGTGAAACAATGAATGCCTCGAATGTACTGTAAAACAGGCAACAGGAGCTGTAAATTTAGTTTTGCTATGTTTGCGGATCATAATATTACGCAAGGAAATGAGTAAATGATGGAAAGTGCAGCCAGTATTTTAACAGTGTTAGATACCTTTATTAAGCAAGTGATTTTAAAAATGGCATTAACTAGATACCGCAATTACAGAACTCCCCAACAAAATTTGCAGTGTCCGATAACCAGTAAGCAACTGTGCTAAAAGTACTTCTTCTTTTTTTTTTTTTGTACTCTATTTCTTCCCCCGAGTTCCCCAGGTCAGCTTCCATCCTAGCCACCCATCCAGCCCTGTACCCCAATATCAGACTGCATCCCCTCTTCTGCCATGGCTTACCCTTGTAGCGGGGCAGCTAGGAGCTCCCCCAAGCTACTACTCACCTCGAATAGGTTCCAGTTTAGGGAGCGTCATTCAGGGTCAGGGCCTGCGGTGGGTGGCTTCTCATGCAGCTGACCTGGGACCATTTTTCTCATTTATACTTTCCTGAGAGTGGGGCATGCAATGATGTCTAGGGAGGGAGTGTGCATGCTTCTGCACGCATTCCTCCCGGCTCCTGCCCCACTCAGTGCCTGATTGCAGTGTTGGTGCTCTGACCCCCAGCTGCTGCCAGGTGTCAGAATGCACCAACCACTGGATCACTCCCTTCCCCAGAGATGGAGAGCAGTCCCTCGGATGCTCAATCCCTTCCTGCCCCTGCTGACCCCTGGCGGCCTGCGCCCATGACCAAACATGGGTCGCTGGTGTAGCGTGAGGTAAGGTGACCAGCACGTCAGCCCTCATCTCCACCGAGCCGGGCTATCTACAAGTACTTCTAATGGTTTAAAACTTTAAAACAGAGTGGCTAGATCAGAACCCCTCAAACAACCCAGTCCCCAATCCATTGTCGGACAGGTTCCATCACTTGTGAGTTATGGTCTTCCCCTTGTACTGGAATATATTTTGTCATGCCATTGCATATCATAATTAGAAGCTCTTCTGTTTGCAGAAGAAATAACTGTGTAAAGCAAAAATAATACCTTTCTATAAGTACTAGCAGTTTATTTTTGTCTTCATTTTCTTTCCTCTGCTTGCATCTCCTTTCATTCTTCTTTATTTCTTTCTTGACGAATATTACCAATGAAATTTCATAAACTGTTGACTACCCTTACTGAAAAAAAATGTAAGGTTTATGACTGATCTTGCATGATTTGCAAGAATAATGCAAGGAAATGCACTTAGTATCAAAATTACTGTAAGTTCTTTGTATGACTGCAAGAATGTTATCAGGTACACAAACTGTCATTTTTCTTGCATGAACAAATGCCAAGTTTATTGCAAGTATACACAAGAGTTTTGCAAGATCACAACATAAGTTTTAACAGTAGTCAAGAACTCTGTAAGTTTAAAATGTAGTGTGGTACAAAATAATCACACTAGTGTGTTTCTTGACTATTTTAAGGACAGGATTTTTTCTTTGCACAGTTCTTACAAGTATGTATAAATGTTTGCAAGAACAGCGTGTAAAAAACAAAGCCTATGCTAAACTTGCATGGGATAAACACTACATGCAAAAAAGGAAGTAGTCTAAGAGGAGGGGGTAGGTATTCTGGGCAGACTAGATGGATCAAGAGATCCCCTTCTGCCGTCAAATTCTTATGTTCTTATGGTCAAGGAACATGAAAGTATATAATGTAGTGTTTAAGGATAAATGATACCTTGCAAGACTTATGCAAGGAGGAATGCTCTACTCTGTATATGTATACTTACTGATAAGACTGCATGTCTTTGTAGTGCTGGTAGAAATCTTTTAGTGTAATTCAAACTGTAAAATGCTGCATGCACCTTAGTAAAAACGTTTTTAAAATGTACCATGTAGTTACTATTCAGCTAATATTACATATATCTTGCTTAGATTTCCCTTTACTGTCATTACTGAGAAACTTTGAAAACAAGGTCTTAATCCTTTACTGTTTACCGGCTCTTGCTTCTTCCTCCCCACTTCAATTCATATCCCTCTGTAGTTACATCATAATTAGTCATGGTAATGATTGTGATGCCACAAGTAGAGTACAGTATTACAACCTCAGGTGTATATTAATACTGATGTGAACACCACTGTAAGAATTGTAAGAGTGGTCTTGTGCATTCATATCAAAAATGTTTGGAGCAGAGTAGAGACATTTCCTTTTAAAAATGCAAGAAATATGTGAGAATTTATCAAGATTATTTTGTATTTTTGAGCTTTTTTGCACAACACTTTAACAGCATGGTGGCAGTGGCTCAATAGGTTGCACATCTGCCTCTATATCCAGAAGGCTGCATGTTCCAATCCCACATCAGGATGTAAAACCAATACTGTGGTACAGTAACTCCAAACACAATCTTTCATGCACCTAAGGATGTTGGCAAGGAATTTTCTTGCATGAAGCAAGGCATTTTCCTCACATGATTTTTCCATTCAAGGAAAAGGTCACAATACCTACACATTCCTTGCATATAATTCTTACATAAAAAGTACATAAACTTGTATAAAAGCTTGCATGTTGAGTGCTCTGCCAGTGTATATCCTTGCATGTTGTACCCTCAAAATGCTTACAAAGTTCATGCCTTTTTTTTTTCCGGTAAGGGTACTTTCTATAAGCTCATGCTTTTTTCATGTTCCAAATTCATCCCTTATAGATCCAGATTCCAAACATATGTTTTTGTGATGCAGGCTTCTGTTGTGCTCCTTTGGATGCCATGGGGCTTGCATCCAAAAATGATATTTTTAGTCTGCTGTAGAGATGCCCTTTTACTAGGTGAGTCAGATGGTGAAGATGAGCTGGCAGGGTCTTAAAGTGTTTGACTCGTCTGCATCTGAGGACTACAGAATATAGAGCACTGTGTTTCCATGCCTGTGTGTTTTGGGGGAAAACACACAACTGCTGCATTACAACCAGCCATTGTTAGCACTTACCCTCTTTTCTAAAATGTTGCTGTATTTTTGTTCTTAGTGTTTCAGTACACTGCTTCTCATCTGTGTTGTAAATACAATGAGCTTGATTCAAGTCCAGAGAATGCCAAAAGCCCTGGGTGTACTGAACATACGGCCCACGGGGCTTGCAACATTCCTTAGCCAGCGCTCGGAACTCTCAGTCCTGAGCACTGATTCCCGTAGGTTAGACTAACTTTTTATGGTCTAGCTTGCAACAATCTCTGGCACTTGTATTACGGGGCTTGCACCAGATATTTGTTGCAAGCTACCATTAATCTGATGAACTGTCATAAACACATCCAGTCTTCTTGAATCAGGTTCAGTCTGTGCCACAGATTTCATGCAGCTGCTCCGACTGCTGGGTTTGACACAGGGCTTGACACAATTCTTGCATCACCCTTTGTTAATCCGGCCCAATATTTGTAATTTTCCAAGGGTTTTTTACTGACAACATTCCAAAACTGTCAGCTAAGCCTGCCCATTGGTGTAGTGGCAGGGCTGATGCCCCGGGTTCAGGAACGAGCCTGGGGTGTTGGGACCCTGGGGGCTGGCCAGGGGGAGGAGGCTAGAGCCTCTCACAGGATGCTTTACTCCTCTGTAGGGGAGTTGTCCAGCATCTGTGGCTGTACCTCCACCTTAGTGACCACAGGTGGTATTGTAGCTGTTGCCATTGCAAGGGAGAGGGGACCCCAACAGGCTGTAGCATGCAGGGCAAGCTTTGCATACACATGCGTGCCATTGAGCCCGATCACTTGTCATCCCAACGGCAGGGACAGAAATCCAAGGAAATCCCAAAGTGAAGCTGCTTGACACCATCACCTTGGGCCCCATGATGGTGACTGATTCTCACTGCCCGGAACTTGGTTGTCCTGTGAGGGTAAGCCAAAGGCCCCACCACAGAGGGTTAAGTTTGTGGTAAGAGGCACTGGGATGTCAGTGACAGAGAAGGTGGAATGGAGTTGGGAAATCAGCACTCTGAGTAGGACCACTCCAGATGAAGGAGTAAAAAGAAACCAAAAAAAAATCCTGTCAACTATGCATTAATATCAGTAGAATTGTAATTCCAGCTAAAAGTATGATGGACTGTACTGATGCAGTTTAGTACATTGCTCAACATTTTCCCATCAAACCTTTCACAGCAATATCTATAGATACATCAAAGTGTTCCAGTCAAAAGTGAAATTTATGCTGTTGCGAAAAATATTGAGGATGTACTGTATGTAAAAGAGCTCACCATTCAATTGTTTCTCAAAAGATCCACTCATCTGCATTGAAATTGGAGGCCGTTTCTTCAGAGAGACAATCAGTTGAAAATAAGTAATAGTTTAAGCTGTTAAAAAAGTCAGGGCACACAGACCTTATATATTGACAAGAGTTATTCAGAGTAAATAGTTTTGATAATTTTTTTTGATCCCTCATATTGCAGAACTCAGAGGAATTCCCAGCCTGGTATAAATAATTACTCGAAGCAGACTGGCCAATAGAGTGTTTATTTTATTTATTTATTTATTAGTTTTGTTAACCAGGTAGGCCCTCTGAGCCCCGAAGGTCCCTTTTTCAGGGGCGACCCGGGATTAGTTACATTAAAGGAAACATTTAAATCATACAACACTTTGGGATACAGATAACACAGCATAGCAAGGTTAGATACAGTTAGATTGAGCAGCTGGTTACAGAGGTATTTCTGTTACAACAAGTTTAACATTACAATTAAAGTTTGACAGAGAGGGGTTTGGTTGGTAAAGTCATTTACAAACCTTAGGCAGGCATAGGTTTAAGGTAATGTCTGGAGGGGTGGCAGAGAAGAGAAAGGATTATGCTCCGGAGAATTTATCTGCCTGCATAGGAGCAGTGACTGAGGTCTAGCTGGTATTCATGCAGGCCCTTACGGAAAATCCCAAGGGAGTTAGCTTCTTATAGGTTACCAGGAAGCTTATTCCATAGCAGTGGGGCAGTATGGGCAAAGGATTTGTCACCTGCCGTGGTTTGGACCCTGGGTTCCTCTAGGAGCCATTTCCCAGCGGTATGGAGCTGCCTGCTGGTACGCTTTAGGGTTAGGAGTCCAGCTAAGCTGGCTGGGGAGAGGTCCATGAGGAGCTTATAAGTGTTGCAAAGTAGTGGGTACTGAAGTCTGTGGCCGAAGGAGGGCCAGTTAAGCAAGGCAAGTGCATCACAATGATGGCTCCATGGTTTGACTTTCATGGCAAAGCGTGCAATTTTATGGTAGAGGGTTTGTAAACTACCGTAACTCTGCTTTGCCACTCTGTGCAGAACTGGGGTAGTATAGGTAAGGGTAGGGAGGAGGATATTCTTAGCAATCGCTACCCTGGTCTCAAGAATCATTTGGGCACTAAGGCGGTAGAGTAGGCCAAGTTTTTGGTGGGTATTTTTAGTTACATTATCCACTTGGGATTTTAGGGTAAGGCCTTGGTTCAGCACTAGGCTGAGATATTTGAAAGATTGTACCACTTCTGTGGTAGAGCCTGACACTATATTAAGTGGAATGAAGGGTCTGCGATCCACTCCTAGGGATCTTAGTCCAAACATGATAGTCTTTGTTTTTTTGGCGTTTAGTACCAGGCATTTTTTTAATAACCAGGTTTCGACCAAGGCGAAGTCTGCCTGAAGGTGCAGTCCCAGTTCATCTGTCTTATTCAGGGATCTCTATAGGACCACATTGTCTGCATACTGGACCACAGAGCAGCTCCAGCAGTCGTTGCTGAGGTCAATGACAAACAGTGAGAACAAAAGAGGGCCTAATATTGAGCCTTACGGGACCCCTGAAGTTATCAGGAGCCATCCGGAGAAGGAACCCCTCCACTTGTCTTCAGATCTTAAGTGATATTATCACAAGTGCCCTCAATATACATGCACCCCTCACCAGTGTCAGACCCAAACTCAAATCTTGTCGCTGGTTCTCTGCTGACCTTAAATCCGCACTGCTTACCAGAGATAAACTCTGGAAAAGGGCAAGAAAGACAAAGGATCCAAATGACTGGCTTCAATTCAGAAAAGCCAAAACTTCTGCACAAAACAAGTAAGAAATGCCAAGGCTGCCTTCTACACAGCTGAATTGGATGCCTCCTATCACAACCCTTCCAGGTTCTGGGCTACCATAAAGGGGATCCTAGGTCAAACTTCTACCCCTGTCTTACCACCCAAAGTGCACCTAAATAGTATTGAAATCACTGACAAGCACAAAATCTTAAATGCCTTCAACGATCATTTTACTACAGCTGGCCTAGCTTTCGACTCCTCACCTGCAAACCTAATGAGATCATCACTAAACTTACAATCTACTGAGGGAGAAAAGGCTGCTTCCACATTCTCCTTCAAATCAATACCCTTAAAAGAAGTAGAAGACCTTCTATTCCAACTAGATACAACTAAAAGTGCAGGTGCAGACTCCTGGATCCCTACTTTCTAAAAATAGCACTGCACGCCTTAGCTGCCCCCCTCACTCACCTCTTCAATCTGTCCCTAGCCACTGGTTCTATCCCCTCAATATGGAAGACAGCTCAAGTGTTTCCACTACTTAAGGCAGGTGATCCCATGGACCTCAACAACTATAGGCCCATTTCCATCTTACCAGTACTGTCCAAGATGCTTGAAAAGTTAGTAAACTTTCAGTTAAGTGCCTACCTTGATACCAACAATCTCCTTAACCCAGCTCAATCTGGGTTTAGATCTATGCACAGCACCATCTCTGCCTTTAGCAAAAGTTACAAATGACTGGCAGACTGCCTTAGACAAAAAGAATAACACCTGTGCTGTGTTCCTGGATCTAAGCAAAGCTTTTGACACTGTGGACCATGAACTACTAATCTCCTCTCTGAACTCCATAGGCCTTGACTCACTCTCTCTTAAATGGTTCAGATGCTATCTCTCGGAAGATTACAACTGGTAAGAAATGAAGGTGACCTATCTACCTCTAAACCACTCTTAAGAGGTGTGTACCGCAAGGCTCGCCCTGGGCCCCATCCTCTTTGCCATTTACATCAACAATATTGACTCCAATCTCTCACAATCTAATATTCACCTTTTGCAGATGATACTGTACTATATGTCAGTAATCCCTCACCATCAAAAGCCTGTGAGCTTTTACAGTCTGAGTTCTCCTCCTACAGCACAACTTACTAGAAAGAAATTACTACTAAATGCCAAGAAAACAAAAGCTATGTTCTTTTGCCACCAAGAGCTGCTCTTCCACTGTCCCATCATTCACCCTCCACAATTATCTACCATCCTTGGTGAAAATCTGGAATCATTGGACAAATTCAAATATCTTTGAGTCTGGATTGGCAATAAACTTGACTTACACCAGCCAATTGAAGAGCTCCTGAAAAAGCTTAGACAAAGACTTGGCCTATTTTATAGGATCAAACACTACCTGACCAGAGATTCCAAACAAAGGCTAATCCTGGCATCATTCCTATCCCTCATTGACTATGCTGACTTCCTCTATGGCCACTGCTCCCCTCCCATTTAAATAAATTAGACACCTTGTATCATAGAGCTATTAGATTCATTACAGATCTTCCCCAGCACCCATCATTGCTCTCTCTACAATGCAGTCAGTTGGACATCCCTACAACATAGAAGAAACAAAAATGTTGCTGTCTGATCTACAAAGCTCTGACAAACAAACTCCCTTCCTACATCTCAGACTGTTTTAACCGGATCACATCCAGGCCTTACACCCTAAGGATCAATAAACTCATCATGCTGAAGATTCCTATCACCTGCACCCGGTATGGAAGGGCTGCAATCAACTATTCCCTAGCACTTATCTGGAATTCTCTTCAAAAGACCTTGAAATTGGAGACCCTCATTCCTTTAACATCCTTCAAAAAACTGTACACTAGTCTATTCCCAGAATCATGCAACTGCTTCCATAAGGCCTAGTCCTCTCACACCCCCTCCTTCCCCCACCCCTTTTTATGCTACCCCTATTTCTCTATCGTTCTTCTAGCTTGTTCTCCAACCTACTTCATACAAAAATGCCCACCCAAGTCCAACTACCCGAGCTTTATCCCTACTATTCTGTTTGTTTTTTCCTTTTAGTATGATTTAGGTTTATTGTCATTTTGCCTTGTATATATGTAAATATTTGTTTATCTGTCTCATTCATAAATCATTGTATTTGTGTTTATTCAGTACCATGTTTTTGTGTAAAATTTGTAACCTTATATTGTTATGACCACTCAGGTCCATCTTGTAAATGAGCTATGCTCAATGATGTTCGACTGAATAAATAAAGATTTTGATTGATTGATTGATTGATTGATTGACTTGTCCTGCTGGAAGTGGTCAGTCAGGTTCTTTAGTCATTTTTTCCAAATTCCTTTTGAAATCTAATAGTCTATTATCTCTTTGTAAATTGCTTTTTATATGAACAGTAGGCAGGTCTATATTTTTATATGGTGCCCTTCCCAGGCTAAGTTAAAATAACAAGTGACAAATAGGCAATGTGAATAAACACAAAACACATAAATAACACATGAATAGTCAACATAGAAATAAATAACGTTTATCAAACATTATAGTTAGCTAAAGAAAACATTCAGATATATGATCTAGTAGTTTTATTTTAAAGACTGCTTGACAGGGTACAAGACAAATCTGTTAGCAGCAAGATGCAACCCGCCCTTCTGAGGAAATAAGGTGTCAGGAGCTCATGGAGATTGGGAGGGCCCAGACTGTGTACGAACATAAATACAAACATACATATGTGCCAGCAGAAGGCGGTCATATGGTCTGTCAAGTCTACCGAGGTACGAAGCCCCTTGTGCATTGTTTACAGTGGGCCCTGTCCCTCTTTTAACTCTTAACTTCCTGTTTAGCTTTTCCACCCCTTCTTGAATCCTCTGACAATCATTCTGGTTCACGTCGTCTGCCAGCAGTTCATTCCACTCTGTCACCACTTGCTCCGAAAAAAAGTGTCTTCTAACCCCTTTCTTAAAATGCCCCCTCTGTCAGTTTGTAACTGTTCTTCCTTGTGTTCCTGTTCTCACTAAAGCTAAAGAAGAGGCTCACTAGATCCACTGTGTTTATACCTGTAAGGTACTTAGAGTTTGAAATCATGTTCCCCTCTTCCTTCTCTCTCTGAGCAAGTACATATTATGGTTCTTCAGCCTGTTCTCCTATGGGCTGTCTTGCAGATCCTCAGTCATCTTCATAGCCCTTCTCTGTACTGCCTCAAGATGAATAATATCCTTCCTCAGGTAGGGACTCCAGTACTGCACACAGTAGTTCAGGGTGGCTGCACCATTGATCTGTATAGCTGCAGGATCATCTCTTTCTTCTCCTCATAAACCCTCTAGCTATGCTCGCCCCAGTATCCTGTTAGCTTTGGCTGCTGTTTTCACACTGCAAAGACTGCTTAAGGTTACTGTTTAGTGCTATAAAGGTGAGTAAATGGACCTTTTAGTAAACCCATCCTTCAAAGACGGTGTTGTACATCCTGACCCCGAGCTAGATGTCGAAACTGTGGTGCTGCATTCTGCACTGGCTGCAGACATTTGTTTTAACCACTTGGGTAATCTAGATGCAATGAGATGAGTGCCTGCAAATTAATTAACCAGTGTTTTTTTAAAGCTCCAGGAATCACTTAGATTCAGGCCCCTACCTAGAGCATCACTCTTTGGTCTTAAGAGCCAGAGGCATCAGGGCCCCCTGGGAACCAGAACTTATGGAGTTGGTGGCACCAATGCCTGAGGTCAACACAAGCCACCATGTGTGCAATAACTGAATATACAGTGGTGCTGGCACCAACTGCATCAGTTCCTTATTTCCCAAATGTCGTAGTACACAGTCTCCCTCTTAGAAAACCAGAACTTCTTGTTGCTTATAATAGATTTTAGTCTAGTTAGTTGCATTTTACCAGTCCCATTATTTTGTTTTAAAATATTTTGATGACTGTTTTATTGTCATCATCATCATCCCTGCATGCCATTGCAAGTTGCTTGGCAAAAATGGTCTGTTACTAGCAATTTGACACATGTATTCCCTCAGTAACTCTTTAGGCCACATTTTGAAGGCCTTCACACTGCTGCAGCAGTGGGGTGTCTACCTCTTAGTTTCTCTGTCCCCTTCTACCCTTGAGGATGCCAGCACAAGGACATATTTCCAAACTGTCAGTATGCTTACACCCACCCAGGCTAAGTACCTAATGTCATCCTCCCCCTCCCTTAACCATTATGCCTGCATTACCACCCATGCATCTACAGGTGGTAATGGTAAAGTGTGGCGTGACAGCCCTCCTCCCCAGAGGAGGAGAACATCCCCTGGGACATTCAGCCCTCTTCCCCCTGGCCGGCCCCTGACATCCTAGACATGTTACCAAAACTAGGTTGCCAGTGTCACAAATGATAGCATTACTGCTGTGCCAAAAGACCAGCACTTGGCTTGACCTTTGAGAGTCAGGTCACTGTGCTGGTCCATAGTGCTCACTATCATTTACATATATGTGTACCTTAATTCCCTTATGCTTACATCACCACAAGGATTGACTATAGAAATGTTGTGTGTATGTTTCCCCAGAAGACTACTTTGTTGTCTTCAATGAATCTAAATGCCAAATTTTAAAGATTATAGTGTTAAGAGAGTCAGTAGCACCAGTTCTCCATGAGCTACATTGGTTATCAGTGAAGTAGCAGATTGCCTTTAAGGTTGTGCTTCTTTCCTGAAAAACGCCCCTGTTATCTGAAGGAGCTGTTAATGTTTACCGGCTAATTTATTCCCTCTGTTCAGTGAATGAGTATTATTAGTCTCAGCCTATGACAGAGGGTATGGGTATTATGGCACCAGATGACAAATCTAATGCATCCAAGAAGGTGTCTGCAGGTGTATAATCAGTTGACTGTGATTCATGCAAATTGTCATTTTAGACAAAGAATTTTCCTCAGCATCTTTGTGTCTCTGAGTGTCAAACCACCAATCTCAAAAGAATAAGAATGAATACGCACTTTGTGCCAAGAAAATGACCATTGCAGAAAGTTACCCATTTCTATGGAAAACAGGAGTTGTAGCCAGTTGAATCATCACCATATAAGAGCAGTCTTTGATATTTTAGATGCCTCAGACTGAGCAGTGAAAGTGGGTATCTATGTTCATAGACACTGTTGGTTTAAGGTTACAGTTTACACAAATGATGTACAGCACAAGGTGATAAAAGCACCATTTGACAGATTCTCGAGTTGTACCGTAAGAAGATCAATGATAAGTTAATTTAAAAATCATGAAGAATATCCATGCAGCCCAATACAGGAGATGTGCAGTAAGTGAAGTTCGTTTCATCAACACCAGTAGTTTCTGTATGGCAACAACTGTAATTATAGAAGCTTTGGCCAGTAGAACAAGCCTACATCATTTCCGTAGAAGTAGAAAGCCCTGCAGAAAAACAGCTGATGCAAGGGCTCTGTTCAACCCTGTAATGATTGTAAGGCTTGGGCCCACTTCATCTGCCTGAGGCAAATCATTTGGAGTTAGTGTTTGGGGGTCCTTATCCACCAGAAATGAGAGGCTATCATCACAGACAAGTGGACCATGGAAATTATCCAGTGTGGTTACTGTACAAAACTGATAAAACACCCTTCATCAGGCAAATTATTTCATCTTCAGGTTTGGTTGGGCAAACAGCTTTCATTAAAAGTGACAGGACTCTTACAGGGCATTGGAAATTGACTGTAATTGAGACAGGCAAACATCTCCATAGCCAATAAAACAGGCAGAGTAGGCCTGATCTTGGATTGCATGCATCTGAATATCTTGGTGAAGTGAAAGAAGTTCAGAATGGTGTCCATAGGCCACCTCCTGCCATATTTGAAGTAGCAGAATTGACTAGTATCTCTGGAATTGAAGGATACATATCTGCACATCATCTTCGGATGGATCCATTGCAAATACTTCAGATTTTGTTGCATTCAGTCACAAACAATACAGAATATTGCAATTTAGGTTTGCATCAGCACTGTGTGTCTTCAACAAGTGCTTCACTGTTCTAGCAGCACACCTCATTAAGCAAGGGGGTAAGGTCATCCCCTGCCTGTAAGATTGGCTCATAAAAAGTCCACCTGGGACCTAGACAAAAACAGTAATCCAGATGACTTGCTCCTACTTTCAGTCCTTAATTGGGTTCCTGAACTTACCCAAATTGTCATCTAATTCTGACTTAGAGACATCCATTCATAGGAGCAGTGCTTAAATCCCAAGAAGTTAAAGCTTACTTACTGAAGGACAGGGCAGAGTCAATTGTGCACATGGTTTGTTAACTCACAATGGTAAGCCAAGTAACAGTGCACTTTATATAACATGTTGGGTTTCTCCTTTCATGTTTTTGTGTTTTGTATTGAAACATTTTTAGATTGGAAGTTTTTCATCACTCACTTTCATTGTAAAAAAAGAACTGAGATAATCTGAGCCGGCACCACACTACATATGTTGTGGTTACAAGCATGGTACTGTGCATTTTTGCTGAGTATTAGTGCTGCCAACCTCCAGAAGTCTCATTCCCACAGGATCCAAGTGCCTCCTTCTCTAAGACCAAAGAGGGTGACTCTATGAGGGAGAAACAGTACTCCAGAAGATCATGAGTTGATGGTAAGTTACTTTACTTTCTAAAAATATGCAGTCTAACATTCCTTAGATGCTGAAGACAGCTCTCTATTATAGTGGACTCCTGAAAAATCCAAGTGACAAGGTGCAGCTTACAGACTGCAGACAACCTACTAGTTGACCCATGTCCACAATGATTAGCTATAGGCTACAGTTTAATGCAGAAATCTGTTAATGTGGTCCCATAAGTAACTGCTTTGTTTTGCTATGATTCAATAACAACAAATTGGATACCATCCATTCACTGACTAAGTGCTCCTGAAGCCACACCAAGAAGCACTGCTTCAGCACAAAAGACAGATACAAGTGGACATTAACTGTATAGCAGTTAAACCCAGTGTGAATCTGCTAATAACATCAAGGAAAGGACAGATCTTTCGGGTACACAGCAGTTCACAGTGCAGGACAGTTGGCTGGAAATAAAAATGTCCATCAATATAATAGTTTTTTCTCCATGTGGAGTGACTAGAACCATGAATGCATGCTCCCAGCTAGTTTCTGAAACTCATTTAGCCTGCAACTATTGCCCATGGTCCACTGTATCAAACACGGAAAAGAGATCAAAGAAAATCAAAATCATTAACATGCTCACAGTCTCTTACTAGAAAATCACTGCTGATCTGACCAGACCATTCTGTGTACTGTGAAGCCAGTGGAAACTGGATTGGAATGGATCAAAGCTGTGTTTCTCCAAATGCTCACTTGGCTATTCTGCAACTGTCTCCTGCACAACCCTATCCAAAAATGTCAGGTTGGAATATTGGTCTATAGATCAGCAGAACATTGGGATCTAAATAATGCATATTGAGCTATGGTCTTTTAATACTCACTCTTACAGACAGGCGGAAGAAACCCCTCACCCAAGGAGGCCTTCACAGTGCCTATGAACACTTGGACTAAAGCCTTGGCTCCAGTCTGATAAGTTGTGCATCATATTCCAGAAGCAATTCTGACCCTCCATTTGGTGGACTTACATAACTTCAGATGTGCAGAATGCCTCACCTGGGGATTGAATCTTACCTCACAGTGCATCTTATGAACATGAGGAAATGTTATGCATGTATTTAACAGTATCTTCAGTCTTTTACACACATATAGGGGGAAGAGACTTGGTGGCTAAGCTACTCTAGAAGTACTTTGGCAAATTACTCTGGCGCCTGTAAGAGGAGTGCTGAGGCCTGTCTACACAGTGGAGATGGTTTAATGTTCTCTGTTACTGTATGGAAAACAAGACTACCTGACAACATTCAGTATATTGTCAGATTTCCCTCTCACAGTTTGGTCTGCTCAGTCTACATAATCATTTTGTACTGCCTTTTGTTGTACAAGTCTGCTGATAGTGGGTGAGTTCACACATGTTGGGAAGACTGCATTTTTCTTTTACAGACAATGATCAACATGGATACAGTTCCTGTAAATTATAGTACTTGTATGGAATAATGTATAGCGTCCATAAAAAAATTACATTCTTAAAGCTCAAGGGTTTCGCAAAGTCATCACAAAATGAAGGTGTGTAACAAAAAAAAGTTTATAGTACCCAACACATTTTATTTTGTTTAATCATCTTTTTATTGTTTTAAAAATAAGAGCATGTCTCCAGTCTGAGCTATTTTTCTTGTGCCGGCATCCTCAGGGGTGGGGTTTTGGGACCACACAAGGCAATAATATACAAAAAGTCCAGCCCCTCTGCTGCGCAGCATGATCCTCAAGAGGGGGGGTGGAGCCTTGGATGGTCAGTATCAGCACCACCCAGTCCCGCCAGCAGTGGGTGAAAAACTGTGCAATGAAAAAAAGAAACAAAACTGTAATAAAATCAAAATGATGGGCCCCCGTTGGTCTGAGCACCATAGTTGTGCAGGGGAATTTGGAATGAATGTATTTAATGAATTTGCAGTGGAAGGAGGCATGGGGTAGTTAAAGCTAATAGCAGCAGACATTTTTGTTAGCATGACAAAATTGTTATACAGTGGCAAGGCGATAAACACCAAATGCTGCCTCTTGATTGGCTGGCTGGCACCTTTCCAGTGCTGTGAATCCTCCAGTATACCAATGGGAAAATGTGCTAGCCCCCTTTCAGACGCTTCAGGAACTGTCCCTCAAATCACTCCAAGCATCGCAAAGCCCTGTCTGACAGAACTGCTACTTCAGTCACTGTGCCACATCCCAAACACGAAAGTGAACGGGCTGCTGGAAAAACCACCATACTGAGTCGTCATTAAAGAACGGCAGTAAGCTCTGCAAGCAAACTGAAAAAAAAAACCCTCATAGAACACTTAGTCAACATCCTAGTGATAGTGTTTGTTTTTAAATTACTTCACCTCAAAAGGTTACTGACTCCCTTGCTGATTCACATTGTCTCCCTCTTGCCACTCACACATTGTCTCCCTCTTGCCACTCCACTTTACTCAGTGGCTCCACACTTGAAATCTGCCACCGGCTATGACATCTGTCCCTGTCCCATGGCCAATGAGTCAGACAGCAGAAAAAGGCAACAAAATAAATGTTAACATTGTTTCCCCTGACCCAAAAGCACAACAGGACTGGGGAACTGCCGTCATACATCGCGGCAGCAGTGTATACTGCTGTGCACACAACAGAAATGTAGCCACTGTTGCTTAATTCAAAACTACCACAGATCGAATTGACAATGCTGTCTTGACTCCTACAACACAAATGGAGTCGGGACAGACTGTGCTGGGGACATGGGACACAGTGTTTAAAGATTTCCTGGCACAAAAAAAGCAAACACTGCTGTGCATGCGCACTACAGGAATACCCTAGCAACCCTGCACTGTTTTTTCTCATGGAGCAACAAATTCAAGAAAAATGAACTTTAAATATAAAAAAAACTTTGTCAATTATAAAAAACAGAAAAAGGTGGCACATTGTATAATCGCAGTACACCACTCCAGAGTGTGGGTATACAGTGGGATTTATCCACTTCTGGTGTGGTAAATCCCACCACATACCCACACCCTGTCATGGTATATTACCAATATTTTACACAGATCCAGAACAGAAGTTTGGCATCTCAGACTTGTATATGAGTATTTGTGATGTAATACCAACAGTACGTAGAACAGCAGTCTACAGCTTCTGAAATCTAATTAGAATGACACCTAGCCAGTTGTAAATAATGTATAATATCCTTTCCTGAGTGGAGCTACTATATATATAGAACATCTGCTTCCTCATTCCTTGCAATCCCTTCACTTTGTATTCTGTTTAACAGGGCTGCAAGTATCTATTCTCTTATATTTTTATTTTCTCCCCTTTTTTGTAATAATTGGAACTCTTGGGAGTGCTTTCTCCATGCTGCTCCATTGGAAAGGATTTACGAGGGTTTCTTGATGATCTCTATTATCTGTCTAGTACGTGGACAGTAGCTGATGCTAAAGACCACTTTGCTGCAATCAGAGCAATCGGCTGCACCTGAATTTTTGTTTCACCCTGTTCAGTGCCATATTCAGATGTTCCTTATCAAAACCTTTGTGTTCTACTTCCCATTTTATTAGCCTTTTACTTGAGAAGATTTTTAGTTTGACATGTTGACTTTTCTGTAGGTTTACTAATTGGTAACCTGTACAGCATTTTGTGAAATATTCGGATATTAGTGTTCTTCTTAAATTACTCACAGTAAGCTCGGCTTCACAGTGACTTGTCTTGATGTGGGAGTGTTCTAATATTTACTGCTGTTTCCAAGAAATAGAATGCCTTTGATGGACATTATCCGGTAGCACAGCAAGTGGTTTTTATTTGTTTTGCTGTATCCTGATCTGTGCAGCCAAGCCTACTGTTATTCATTTTTATGTTTGCTTGCACGCACTACTTAAACTGACCTCATTCACTCAGGTTGGGCCCAGTCTAACCCCGCATCATCCCTGTCACTTAGCTTGCTTTGACCTGCATCCCCACAGGCTTCCCACCTGTGGTGGTGCCCTGACCATGCTGGACCCAACTCTTTTAGTTATTGGAGGCAGGAATTTCTGATGTGTAGCCTAGCGGGCAGTGGCCAGAGTTGGGGCCCAAATGTGCCTGGTTTCATCCCATGCGAATCTGTTACTTTCCGTTTTTAAGTCCCAGCCTCTGAGACACTGGTGTACTAGGTGGCCCAAGCTGGTACATGCTGAGCATGCCTCATACAGATCCATGCAGATTTCCCTCCTCCCACTCATGCTATGGCAGTACCATCTGCGGTCATCCAGGTGACAGTGTGGTAATGGCTGTCACATTTCTCCCTCCCTGGAGAAGAGAGTGTCCTCTGGGACACTAGATCTTCCTCCTCCCCACCTAGCCCCAAATGCCCCAAGCTTGTTCCTGAACTCAGGTCACTGTCATTGCCAGGTTTAGCTCTACTACTGCATCCAATGGTTGTCTTAGGTCCCTTTTAAAGTCTCGTAGCATTAAATCTCGTAGCACTTTTCAAATGCTCATGCACTGCTGCTTAACTCACTACCGCATATAGGAAGCTCCCTTCTATATATGCTGGTGTCTTACAACGCGGATATGCTCCCCCTTCTTCCTGTCACAGAAAACCTGTAAGATGCCTATTTACGTCCCCCACCCCACACCTGGTTTGGACTTGGGATACCTGCCACAGGAAAGCAGTACCTCTAATTTTAGCTGAGGCCCCAGTGGGGTTATCACCTGTTCTGATTTAGTCAGGACAGTCCTGGTTTGGGGGACTGTATCCTGCCAATAAAACAGTGAATAAATGCAGACTATCCTAATCTTAAACTAGAAAATAAATTGACTTCTTACTTTCCTCTACAAGTTGCAGAAAACTGTGATATCTTTAATACTTCAAAATGGTAAGAAACATTACGGGTTATACATGAAAAGTATATTGCCTATGTGCCAGGTATTGCACTGCACAGGGAACCCTACTACTGTAAGCCATGCATTGGGGTTTCGTCAACCCCCATGGCAGGCACTAAAGGGGCGTGCTTCCCTTCCAGGCTCAATCCCCTGGCTGTTCATGCTGCTACTTGCATGGGCATACATGGGAGTGTCCAGGGGGCGTACACACACTCTGTACCATGCACAATGGTGCGGAGTGCCGGGCAAAGGGGTATCAGCAGAAGGCACCCTGCCATAGCTGCTGAGTGCCCTCCACAGTGTACATTCACTGGCTGCAGTGGGAAAAAAGGACACCTGCCATACTGTCCAGCCCGCTTGTCAGGCAGAGAGGCTGTGGGCAGCCATTGAGGTACTCACCTGACACTTGTCATTCTTGGCACTCAAGCCATCCCACAAACCCCTGCTCTGCACACAGCATGGAATCCACTGTTGGATGAGGATAGGCATCCGAATGGATGCCAGCATGTGTCCACCGATCTGGCCCTCTCTGAGCACTAGTGCATCAGATGGGGTGGAGCTGCAGACAGGCACCCTACATTTGCCAGCTGTAGTGAATAGCATGCCCTGTGCACCTGTCTGTGGGTGCAGAGCTGCGCAGGTCAGGTATGTGCTTCTTGCAAGCACCCTGTGCCCTATACTGCATAGCGCCCAATATGAATAACTAAAACTCTGAAACACACAGTCTTAGTTCTGGCAGTATAACCTAGAGGTTAGAGTAACAAGCTGTAAATGAGCTTGGTACATCTAGCAGACTGGGGTTTGATTCTCACAACCTCCACTTGCATACTGTGTGACACTGAGCAAGTCACTTAACCTCCAGAGTACTCCCAGGTCACCCCTGAAAACAGGCACTTGTGCCTAGTGGGTCTTACCCGGTTACCAAAGAATAAAATAAATAGCTCTGATTATTTTGAGAAAATAATTCTGTCGCATTGGTCAAGGTTACATGTTGTTCTGTGAAAAATTATGCTTCAGTATGAAATGTCTTGATTTAGGCTTCTTAAAAAGTGGTAACCCTAGGCCCCAGAGCAGAAAATTGTCACTTAGCCCTCAAATGCAGGACAAAACATAGCTCATTAATATTGCACCATAAATGTCGCTACTGTAGTTGGTCTTAATTTTTCATATACAGTAGATATTGGGTGCTATTCACTAATGGGGTGGAATATATGTGCCAAAGGCGCTTACCCCGCCTGCATAACCCATGGCCCAGACAGGCGCAAGGTGTGCAGTATTCATGACCGCAAGCACCCACAGAGCACCTGTTCATGGCCCCCTCCCCGGTGCACAGGTTCATGGGGGGGGGGGCAGCCTGGTGTGGAGGGGTGGACCTGAGCAGGCATCCAATGGGATACTCAACCTGGGTCCCGTACTGGATCCCTTGTGCCCATGGGGCGGTTGTGCATTGGAGGTTCAGATCCACAAAAATAAAAAAAAAATCTAAAATGTATGGGCACTCACCTAAATGGATGCCCCAGCCCTCTCCATCAGCCTAGTAGGCTGGGGCAGCACTGAGGGTCATTTCCCAGTCCTGCCATGACTGGTGGATGATGTCCATGGAGGAGCACACTGGGTTATGGCAGGGTCCTGGCTGCTGTAACCTGTCCCCCCGTGCCTGGCACTACGCACCTTAGTGAATGTCACACAGTGCAGGCACATCCCTGACACTCCCTCCGACTGCCTCTGTTGCATTGCTGCCTGCGCAGCCAGGGTATCCACTGCAGTAAAAGCTGGAGTGCTGTATGTGAAATCTGTAGGGGGTCCATGGGACCCCAGCTGCGCAGCATTCCCATGTAGGGTTGCCTCCGCGCCACAGGTACACGGCACATAGGTAATCTTTTTTTTGTGAATAGGGCCCATTATTAGAAAGCATTTTCCCTACAACTTACCCTACTCATATTGTCTATGAACAGTCTTTGCCTCTTGGTTGATTTGCTTTCCCTCAGCTGGCAGACTCATGTTTAAAGTATCCACTTGCAGGAGTGAGACTTAAATAGAGAATACAAAAACAGAATTCACTCAGCCATGTGACTTAGTCTGTTGGTTGAAGGAAATGTATGTGTGTGTGGGGGGGGGGGTGAAGAACTTCCATTTTCCTATGTGATAAACCTGCTTAGAAACTCTTCCTTACTGTTTGTTAGGGGCATCGGTTCCTTCTGTTTTTTTTTCGTGGTACATTGCCCAAGGAGGGATCGCAGAGGGGGAAGGGGTAGCCATCTGTTTTAGATCCACCCTTGGACTCAACTGCACTCCTAATGAGAATTTTCAGATCCTTTGAATGTGTGGTGGCCAGATGTGGTTCAGGTGTCAATGGCAGGATCATCTAATCTACTGACCTTCGAGCAGTGGGAGTGACTTTCTGGAGGAGCTGGTGGACCTCATTGCTGAACAGGTGTTGGATGCCCCCAGGTTATTGGTTCTGGGGGATTTCAATGCCTGGGTTGACACTGAATCCTCGTATTTTGGACAGGAGCTCCTCCAGTTAATGTCTTCAATGGGACTGACACAGGCAGTTGTCTCTAAAACCTGTCAGCATGGCAAACTCCAAGAGGCACTGGATGTCTCAGGTATGTTGCTATATTTTGCACAAGGTCCAGAGGCAGCCATGGAGCACTATAATATGGCACTTATAACTGCCCTGGACTCTACGGCTCCTTTTCACATTCACCCCTCGACCTCCCATCGTAACTCGCCATGATACTGTGCTCAGCTGCAGTGGTTAAAGACTAAGGAGCATAAGTTGTAGCATTCTTGGAGAAGATTAGGATCTATGGAGAACAGATTGGTGTTGAAAACTGACTATACTGAATATCAGTAGGCAGTCAACCTGAAAAAGACAGAATTCCTGTCACAGTCAATTGCTGTAGTGAAAAATTGCCCAACCCAGCACTTTCCCACTGTGGACAGGCTGTTAAATCCTCCCTGTCTGCAGTCCATTGGAGCTATTTCTGAAGAAACGTGTAAGGAGTTTGGGTACTTTTTGACTGACAAGGTGTTGGCCATTAGATTGGGTATTTCTTCTAGTGGCCTGGCTTGGACAGGGGGTGGTCACACCTATAGTGACATAGATCTGCCTGTCTGGGATGACTTTCAGCCAATTTCTCTGGCTGAGGCCTTGTGGTTGGTCTTCAGTTTGCATTCCACCAACTGTAAACTGGATTTGAGTCTAAAATGGCTGACTCTCAGCTGTGCTGAGTTCCTAGGTCCAGTCTTCACAGAGACTGTGAATGGGTCCTTGTGGGAGGGTATCATTCCTTCAGTCTTGAAAAGGGCCTTGGTCAGGCTCCTTCTATAAAAGCCATCATTAGACCCCTACGTTCTAGTGAATTACAGGCCTGTCTCTAACCTATGCTTTCTAGAGAAGGTTATTGAGAAGGTGATGGCTGAGCAACTGACGAATCGCCTGGAGTCTCTTTCCATCTATGAACCTCTCCAGTTGGGATTTCAGCCTTGGCACAGAACTGAGACGGCTCTTGTCAGGGTGACTCATGATCTTCTCCTTGCAAAGGACGAAGGGCAATGATCAGTCTTGGTGCCCTTGGATCTCTCATTGGCATTTGACATAGTGGATCTTGGGGTGCTATTGGGATCGCCTGAGGAACAATATGGGCCTCACTGGTGTACTTCTACGCTGGTTTGAGTCCTACTTAGCTGGGAGAACAGAGCAGGTGGCTCTGGGGAGTTTTTCCTCAAAGACATTTGTGTTGTGCTGTGGTGTTCTATAAGGTTCAATCCTCGCCCCCATTTTTTTTTTTTTGAAGTTTAAAGTTTATTAACTTTATTTTCTATTTTACAGACAAGGCAGATATTCATACATAAAAACAGTTTACATTAGTCAAAGGTTACACCTGAATCTGCCCTCCCTCCCTTGATCCCCCTACCCTCCCTCCCACCCTCTTCCCCTTCCCATATCTACTAGAGCAACAGGTAATATGACATCCGGTATTAAGGTCTTGTCCTAACTGGGTTAACTTCATGACCAACTAATACATACCTATAATATTTCAACATTATAGTGAATATAGAGCATAAAGGGGGTCCCATATCTTTGTGAACCAGCTCACTGTATTATTCAAGTTAGCAATGGCTTTCTCCATACGTAAGTTAGCCAGGATTTCTGTTAACCATTCATTATAGGAAATTTCCTGCTGATCAAGCTAGTATCATAATACCAGTTTCTTGACAGACACGGCAATAAGTGTCATATAATACTTCCGATTATGAACCCTGATGCCAGAGAGGTCTCCCAAGAGACAAATTTCGGGGGTAAATAGATCCTTAAGACCTAGAAGGGGATCTGAAAATTGCATAATATTATGCCATAATGGGGAGACTTTCGAGCACGACAAGAATATGGTATAATGTCCCTTCCTGTTGTTAACATCTAACACATAGTGGGGTAGTCTTTAAACCCAACTTGGCCAATTTACAGGGTGTACAGTAAGTATTATGCAGAATATATAGTTGCATTAGTCTTAATCTATCTTGAGCAATTAATTTGTGATAAGTGTACCAGATTGTCGCCCAGTCAATGTTATGACCTGGGAAAAAGGACTCCCAAAGACCGGTTGGTCCAAAGCTATCTGGGAATTTACAGAGATATAATGTATTATAAATTTTGGAAATTGCATTGGGGCCTCTACTGAGTTCTCCTAGTTCCTTTTGGAATGGAATGAATTGGGCTGTCTGGGGTTTTTGGCCAAAGGATTTTCTTAAAATATGTCGGAGTTGAATAATCCTGAAGGTATTCCTGCCAGAAATACCTAATTTAGCTATAATTTCCTTTATTGAAAACCATGTGTCGTTAACTTTAAGAAAATAGGTGACATTTAAATCCTGTAATATGGGAAGCCAGGATGGGGAACCAGTTTTCCCTCCATTTTGAGGTGTAGGTTTCATACTATCGGTTGACTGAGATCATTAGAATGATCGTACCTCAGAAATCGACATATTTGTGCGTGAATTTTTAAGGATATAGAAATTATCGAGTTTTTAAGCTTTAGAGGGAGGAGACTTTCCCTAATATGTAGCAATCCCTCTGGGTTTAAACCAGATGCCCGTATAAGAGATAATTCAATTCTGAGCCAGGCCGGAGCCATATGTAGATTTTCCTGGGATAACCATCTCAGGTATTTATTGATATGTGATGCCCAAAAATAGAGACCCACATTTGGGAGTTGTAGGCCTCCCTTATTTTGGGGGGCAGTCAAAGTATGGTAGGCTATTCAGGAGGTTTTATTACACCAGAGAAATTTGGTGAACAGGGATTGTAGTTTCCTAAACCATGATAAAGGGAGCCAGATATTAAGCATAGACAGGGGGTGCAGTAGCCATGGGAAAACATTCATTTTAATTAAATGTATTCTACCCCACAATGAGAAGGAAAGGGAGGCCCATCTGTTCATATCTTGAGCGATGGTGTTTACCAGAGAGTCCAGATTTAACTTTATAATTTGCTTGGGATTCCTAGATAGTTCTATACCTAAATATCTAAGGCAATCTTGTTTCCAATTAAGTCTGAAAGGTGTTATATCAGATTTAAAGAGTTTATGATTAAGTGGGACTGCCGTTGTTTTACCAACGTCTAGTTTATAATTGGACATTCTACCGGAGGTATCAATGATGTCCAACATATATGGTATGGACAGACTAGGACTGGAAAGTTGAAGAAGGAGGTCGCCCGCATAAGCCGACACCTTTACTACACAAGGATGGATGGGGATCCCCTGGATATTCTGACAATTTTGTAAGTTTCTGATTAGCGGTTCCAGATAAAAATTAAATAATAATGGGGATAGAGGACATCCTTGTCTGGCACCTGAATGAAGGGTAAATTTTTCAGAGATCACTCCATTTCCTGCCACCCACGCAGAGGAGGATTTATACAGTGCCCGGATCCACCCAACAAAACCAGATAGAAAGCCGAAGGCCTCTAAGACTTGAAAGAGATACTCCCAATGAACTGTATTGAATACCTTCTTGGCGTCGAGGGAAATTAAAGCAACAGGAAAAGGTGCATCCTTGGACGTCGAGAAGACATGCAAGAGGGTTCTTAAATGATCAGCAGAGAACGTATCCCTCATAAATCCAACCTCTTCTGGTCCTATCAGGGTGTCCATTACCATATTAAGCCAATTAGCCAGCAATTTGGTTAAGATTTTTATATCTTGATTTATTAACGATATAGGACAGTAGTTAGTTACACAGTCAGGGGATTTATCTGGTTTGGGAATCAGGACAATCAATGCTTCATATAATGTGGAATCCGTGTCAGTACCCGATAAAAAAAATGTTGATATAGGAGAAGAAGCATAAGAATTATTTGGGCCTGAAATTTTTTATAAAATTGGGCTGTGTATCCATCTATCCCTGGGGTTTTATTCACTGGCAAATTTCCAATAACCTCTGAAATTTCTATACTGTTTATAGGAGCCAAGAGTCTATTCTGCTGCTCCAGGGAAAGCTGAGGTAAATTGGTCTCCTGTAAATAGGCACGTAATTGCTGCACCATTGGGGGCATGTGGATAGGGCCATACAGTTCCTTGTAGTATGCTGTGAATTCTTTTATAATTTCTTCTGGATGTGTTTTAAGGGATCCATCTTGTAGTGAAGAGATTGAGGTCACATAGCAAGATGATTCCATTTGCTTAACCCTGAGTGCCAAAAGGCGACCCGCCTTTTCCCCTTGATCGGTATATGAAGCCTTGGTTTTCAAAATGGAATAATCTGCTTTCGCTCAAAGAATTTCCATATATGCAGCTCTTAATTTAATCAATTCTTGCCTGACAACTTCTGGTGAATTAGGGGAGAGGTCTCTTTCTAGAACCCTTATTGGGGAGAGTTAGTGTGACATTCTGGAACTGGAAGCCTTTTTCCTATGTGTGGCCATACTAATCAGAACCCCTCTGATATATGCTTTAAAGGATCCCCATAGCATATCAGGTCTTCCCTGGGGATCAAAATTGAAATGATAAAAATTATCAGTCTACTCCTGTATATGCTTACTAGAAGAGGTATCCTTTAGCAATAAATCATTTAATTTCCACCTGGACCCTCGTTTTGGCAATGATACCATCAATATCTGACAGGAGACAATGGAATGATCTGAAGGGGGGCCAGGTTGAATTGAAGCTTCCAGGGTTCCGGGTACTAAGGAATGAGACTGGAGTATGTAATTTGTCCTTGATGAGGAAGAATAAACTGGGGAAACAAAAGTATATTCCCTATCGAAGGGATATAATATCCTCCAGATATCGCACATTCCAGTCTGATCCATCAGCTCCCTGAATGCCCACTGAGCAGGAGAAAGGCCCCTCCTCTGCTGACTTGACCTGTCCATCATCGGGTCACGTACCAGGTTAAAGTCTCCTCCAATGATCATAGACATGGAAAGGTATGGTTGTAAAATTTGAGTTAGCTGAGTAAAAAGTTCGAGTGTGTCATGGTTTGGTCCGTACACACTACCTAATACTATTTCTTTGTTGTAAAGTAAGCCCAGAACGAAAATATATCTTCCCAATGGATCCTTAATCACCTTGGTTGTTTTAAATGGAATTTTTCTATAAATAAGAATCATGACCCCACAACTATTTGTCATTCCCTCGGCCCCCAAAAACTGACCAAATTGTTGTCTACGAAGCTGGGACGCTTCAACATCCAAAAGATGTGTTTCTTGAACATAGACAATGTCTATGTTCAATAACTTTAGGTGATTTAAAACCTGATATTGCTTCCTTCTTTTCCTACACTCATTGATATTCCATGTAGCAATGCGAATACAGTTAGCCATTATACTTAAGTAGTAAATCAGTAATCCCCCTTTTCCTGTACAAGGAGTCATGTAGATGCCCAAAATATACCTGTCTTATCATTGTTGTCGCGCTTATAGTAGTTATTATACCCTCCCTCCCACCCCCATCCAACCTAGAGGTATACCATGACAAAATTAACTGATATCCGATCAGATTGTCCCTATATTCCCCCCTCCTATTATTGGAGCACTACATCTGGTCCTGTGTCATTCCCTAGTTTCCCCCTTCCCAGGTCCATGGAGGGATAGTCTTATCAAACCAAAATTTTGAAGGTACAAAAAGTAAAGAACAAACTAGTAATGTGCCTATGGATTCAGTAATTCAAACAGGATTACTACCCCTGTAAATTCCAGGTCATATCTCGCCACTGTACTGCATTTTCCCTTTAGTAAAAATATCCAGAGGAAAGTCCCTTTGGGTTGTAAAGATGCCCATTACCAACTATTCATAACCCTTCTAGTGCACTCCTTTCTAAGTGCATAACTCTTAAAGAAAACTCCAAAATAACCTGTATATGGCACTATTTTCATACCAGTTCCAGCATTTGTTAGCGAGGAACGCCCTCTTGTGGCGAGTCAGCATTTTAGCTTTCTCTGTTTATACAGAATTAAAGACCTTTAACACAAACCTAAAGTCTTCTTCTTGCCATAAGTTCTTAAATATCAGAGCAATTGTGTCAGGTTGCAGCCTGCAATCTAAACAAATATTAAATGAACATAAACAAAGGGAAAGAAAAAAGGGGGAAGTGAATGTCCAGGTGAGTCCTCGCTAATATCTTGAATTCCTAGTCATTCTGAAAGTCCCCCTCGAGAATCTAAGTAAGGCTATGCGACTACCAAGCCCACGAGGGTACTCTTTAACAATTTAAATTTCTACATTTGCCATAAACTATTTCTTACTGATGGTCTAGCCCTCCGTTGCATTTCCTCTTCATTTCCTTCAGCCATGAGAAAAAGCAACAGCACTTCTTCTCGTGATCACAGCTCCTTTTGTGAGCATTCAGCAAGCATGAAAGAGATCAGGATACACCTGCAGTGCTGTTAACGCAGGTTCCACTTCTTCAAAGGATGTCCAAGCACCAGAAATCACTACCTGGAGGTGAGCTTGGTACCCCATTTGAAATGTTATACCCACAGCTATTAATTTCGTTACTATTGGGTGGAAAGGTGATCTCCTCTGTCTCACCGTAGTGGGGAGGTCCTGGGTTATCCGAATCTTGTTCCCCTCCCAGAGTACCTGTTCTAGCTCATTTATTTTTGTTAGGAGAAACTGCTTTTCCTGATAGTTAAGGAATTTGAACCTTAGTAGTCGGGGTGATTGGCCTGGGGCTGTCATCGGTCTCAGAACTCTGGGGGGCCCTCTCTATTATATACAAGGCCCCAAAAAGAGATGGGCCAGCCAGCTTCTCGACCAATTTCTGGATGAACAGAATAGCGTTACTGCCTTCTTCTCTTTCTGGAATTCCTAGGATCACCACATTTTTTATGCGACTCCTCCCCTCCAAATCTTCAATTTTTTGTTCCAACTTCTTAATTAGTTGCCGGTTGTCTACTGTTGCATTTTCTATGTGGTCAGATTTTTCTCAATGGAAATAAGCCGCGTTTCAGTGTTGGACATTCTAGTAGATAGGTCCTCAAGTGTAGCCAACATCTGCTTCATTTCAGCAACAACCGATTTTAGGTCTTCCTTAAATGGCTGCAGTTCTTTTAGGAAAAGTTCCAGAGTAAGGGGAGGTGCCTCCGGGAGCAGGATTATAGGAGGCCATTGTGGTGAGTTGCTTGCCACCACCAGTTGACTGGGTCTTGCATCTTTTGCCAGTTTTCTCCAGGGAGACTGGAGGGTATGTCAGGGTAGCACGGTTCTCATTTCTGCTTTCATTCCCGACTCGAGTTGCAGTCATGCAGATCCACTCTCTTTTAGTTTGCTCAGTGATAACTAGAAACTTGTTTGAAAGTGATTAAATTGAAGAAATAGCCTGGATAATGGGAACTGGGTCCAAACACTGCTACACAGTCTGCTACATCATGTGGTCTCCCCTCGCCCCCATTTTATTCTGTGTATATGCTGATGCTAGGGGAGATTATTAGATGGTACAATGTGGGATTTCACTGCTATGCAGATGGTACCCAGTTGTTCCTGTCTTCTGCCACTGATGATACTTCTGCGGCTCTGGTGCTGAGCCACTGTTCAGGTGAGATTAGGGACTGGATGGCCTTGAATCGGTTATGTTTTACCCCATGCAAAACCAAGGTCATGGTTATTGAACCTAGTCACCGGGGCTTTTCTGCCGTGGGTGATAGGGCTCTCCCTGTATTGTGCGTCCATTCCCTTGCTGTGGTCAGTACGGTTAAGGACCTGGGCATAATTTTGGATGACAGACTAACATTTGAACATCAGGTGTCTTCTGTTTCAATTGTGTTTTTTATTTATTTATGGAATATCACCAGGATCAGGCCATTCTGAGCTTAGGATGACGTAGCGACAATTATCCATGCTTTCGTCACCTCTAGGTGGACTACTGTAACTTTCTTTACCTAGGGCTATCTGGAGGTTTGATGCATCGACTACAACTAGTGCCAAATGCTGCAGCCTGGATGTTGGTAGACTCCTCACGGAGTGACCACATTACACCAGTCTTACACTCTCTGCACTGGCTATCTCTGCATTTATGTATCACTCTTAAGATCTTCTTGTTAACATACAAGGCCCTACGTGGTCTGGGACTGGACTACTTAAATAGCTCCTGATTCCATACCACCCAGTCCGCCCTCTCCATTTCACTCCACTAATGCTGGTTTGCTGGCTGTCCCTCCTGCTAGGCTTAAATCATTGAGTGACAGAGCCTTTGGAGTGGCAGCTCCTAGCATTTGGAATTCACTCCCCTTCCGTATTTGCTCAGCTAGCATGGAGGAGGCCTTTAAAGCCTCATTGAAAACATTTCTGTTTGATCAAGGTTTCTTAGTATGACGTCTTTTGATTTTATCTGCTAGTTGTTTCAGTGTTTTAATATGTTGTGTTATGACTAGGCTTTTACTCTGTAAAGCATTCAGAGCCCATGTTGGATTGAGTGTTGAATAAATAAACTTGTCTTGCCTTGTTGGCATAAAACATTCATATAATTTTTCCTTTTGTGCTGCATTCACAATAGAACATGCTACGACAGAGTTTATAAAACCATAATGTAATATTATGTTTTTTATAATATTTTAAACAAACAAGTGCTTATACTGTGTGTTGTACTAATGAGATTGTCATGGACTGGAAAGGCACTGTGGTCAAGTGTTTAGAAAATGCATCTGTGCATCTTGAGAACACAGGTTTGAATCTCATCTGAGCTATTGACTCATTGGGAGGTCAGGAGCATGCTTGTAAAACACAAGGTTCTTGGTTAGTGGTCCCTGGTAATCCAATAAGGCCACCTGACACTAAATGTTGTTTTAAAACAGTTGCAATTTATTAATACTAAATAAGTCCTAACAATTTTACCTCTAACATGATCAAATTTTAACAGCTGATGACTTATTACCACCAGGGCTACAGGTGTTCAGAGGGAATGAAGCAACATTCCTCATTCCTCTGGATGACCCAAGTATCTATGGCAGCCACGTTTGCTACTCCCCTTGGACACACACTGGACATACAGTCTGTCTGATGTTTATACACTATTTGACAAGAACTGCAAAACAAGAGAAATTTTCCAGTTTATACACTCTGACTGTAAAAGGCAAGAGAGTAGGGTTATGAGACAACAGTGTAAAAATATAGTGGCCATGAGATATCTCGGCCATAAGATACGTTTGACACTTTGCCGAGACATGTGGTCATTCTTAGATGGAAAAACAAGTGATTAGAGGATTTTACATTTATCAAAAATAACTCGCTTTAGGATACAGAAAACATATGAAGGGAGTTCACATTCACTTTAAATAACTTGCTGACTAGACAGTGGCCAAAACAAGGACATAACTGTTTCCTATCAACTCTCTGTTACACATTCTTTTTAAACACAAGAAATCTTAAAATGAGGAACTGTATCTAAGCTGCAGTGGTTTGAAGCAGCTGAACCTTATCTTAGCTATGATGACCTTGGGTTGAAGAACGATTTTGTACAAAATATTTCTGCTGAGCAAAGCAAAGCTAATTTTCTCTAAAACATTTATTTTTTTTAAACATGGTTTATGCTCTTCACTTACTTTCTACAGTTATTTAAAGGGCCCCAACACCTTTTGAACATGGGCATCTACACAGACATCAATTTGCACAGTGGTATCATTATTTGCATGGTTTCAACAATTATTCTCCAACACCTCTGCACTTACAAGGCACATCAATCTACATGTTGGTATCATGTAGTCATCTACTAACCGCCTTCACCTTTTACTAGCCCTTTGTAGCCTCTACACTAGTCATTTTACACCTTTCTATTGCCTCAACCTTTTGATTAGCCAATTACATATTGTTGATAAAAGTTTGGTCACTGGTCACTAAACTTTGGCCACTGGCCACTTTCAACATGCTCCTTGAGCTCCCAGGGCATCTGTCCTGCCCAGCTATAAATCTGGGTAGAAACTTAAACCAAACGAAAAACAAGATGCTGCATGTGAGTTGACCAGTCCTATTTTAACAAACTATCAAACAAACAAAGTGTTTGTGGCATTCTTGAGTATAAGCATTTGAATTACTAAATACATTGGCCCAGATATTCAAAAGGGTTGCACATGGCGCAACAGTGTTGCGCCATGCACAACCCACTGATGCGCCCCAGCATGATATTCAAAAGGGAAAAGTGCGCTGCACAAATCCTGATGCGCCGGAGTGCATCAGTAATGTAAGCAGGCACAGGTGGGGGGGTGTGCCCATGCATAACCTGCACAGCCCAATATTCAGCCTGGGATGTGCAGAGTCATGCATGCGCAAACCCACCTGCGCCTGCACAAAGTTAAGCCCCCAAAAAGGAACAAGTGATGGCCACCCACAGGTGAGCTGCCACATTGCAGGGCGCAACACGGCAGCTACCACCTGTGGGTGGCCAGCTGAGTTCCTGCCGCACCTGGCGGGCGCCCCCATGCCCCATCGCGGGCATCTGTGTAGTGAAATCCCCCCGTCCTATATCCCTGGTGGTCTAGTGGACCTCTATGTGCCCAATCGCGGGCATCGGTATAGTACCCCCCCACGTCCAATATCCCTGGTGGTCCAGTGGACCGATCGCTGCCCGATCGCGGGCATCTGTAACTCATAAAATACCCCTACTACCCTGATGGTCTAGTGTACCCCCTCCCCACCAGCCCACTGGTTGCCCGCCCGCCCCCATCAGCTGGCTGCGGCAGCACCCACCTGCCTGCCACTCACCTTCGCCGACTGACAGCTTTGTAGCACGCCTATTGGTTCACAGCATGAGCTAATGGCATGTAGCCCATATCAGACAACACAGTCCAGATATCATTCACATATCTGGACTGAGTAGTATGGTATGGGCTGCACCTATTGGCTCACGCTGTGAACCAATGGGCATGCAGTCCTACCAAGCTGTCAGTCGGCGGTGGCGGGTGGCAGGCGGTGAGGGTGCTGCAGCCCACCGGCTGACTGGGGGGAGCGGGGGCAGTGGGGCTCAGTGGGGTTTCTTTTACATGAATGCCCGCGATCAGGCTGCAGGGGGCATTGGTCCCCGATGGCTGCTGCCTGGCAGGATGCCAGTTGTCAGGGATCGGCGCACCTGCATGCTAATTGCATGCAAATGGGGCCATAATGAGATGCAAATGGACCCCTGTGCGCCTTGCATAAATTATGGCCACATTTGCATGTCCCCTTTTGAATATCGCAGGTGCTGTGCATGGCGCAATGGCATGGCACTTGTGTTAGCACATCTCCATGCTCCACTCTGGCCACTTGTGCTGGCACAGTGCCACTGCGCCATGCACAGTGGGGGTGGCCAGGGTGCAATATTCAAAGCTGCTGCACCATAGCGCAGCTCCGTTGAATATTGCCTAGGCCACACCCCTGCGCAACAAAGTTGAGCTGTGCTCAGGCTTGCGCCACAGCCTGGCGAAGTTTGAATATCCGGGCCATTGACTCTGCAGTCTATTTCTTAAAGGACTGTGATGTCAGACTACACCTCAGCTTGTTAGGGGCTGTTCACCCCTCAACAGCTGCTCCCTTCAGATCTCAGGAACCATTTCAGGAAGGTAAACATTTCCCAGTGTAAGGTAAGTTATTAATCTAGGGGGTTCAAAAAAATATAAATAAAATCATGCTGCGGTATACCATTAAGGTGGGAGAGAGGGAACGAACTGTCGTGGGACAAATAGCCCATAACAAACTGACATGTCCCCATGATTGCCATTATTCAGCCAATAGAAGGCCACAAAATTCTCATCTGTGGTGCTGATACGTATGTCACGGATGAGGTGGTACAGTTAGTAACCTAAAATAAATCAAGCAGACAAGCTAAATGCAACCTAGAATTTCACATAGCTTACTCTAGGGATAATCTTAATTTCTCATTTTCTTACCTTAATAGCAAAAGATGTAACAAAAGACAGATAGGTCCTATTATCGAAGGTGCTTCTATTATCACCTCTGACAAACAGACTGCAGATACTTTTAACAATTATTTTTCATCTGTATTTTCTAAAAGGGGAGATCCCAGTACAAACACATTTTCCACTATATCAGGAATTAACAACAACTACATTATAACTATTATTGATACTTAAAACAGAATACGAGTAGTGGTCCTGACCTTATTAACTCTAGGTTCCTGATTGAAACAATAAATGAAATAGCCGTTCCCTTCACTGTATTATTCAATAAATCCTTACTGAAAAAATCAGTTCCAACTGACTGGTTAACTGCAACAGTCATACCAATATTAAAAAAGGGTAATCGTACATTAGTAAACAACTATTGTCCAATCACTCTTACATCCATTCCATGCAAACTAATGGAGAAAGTAATTAAGGGTATCCTGGAGAGTGAAATGCAAGAACTCAACATCAACGATTATTCCCAACACGGGTTCAAACATGGACATTCTTGCACTATTAACCTAATTGCTTTCTATAATATCATCAACTAGGGTTTGGATAAAAACACACCCTGGAATGTTATCCTCCTGGACTATATGTAACTCATAGGTGGCGCTATCCCAGGGACTACTACCTCTGCCTGTTTGGCTAGTAGCAGGTTAAGGGGCCTGAGTTCTGAAACGGGTGCCTCCACGCAGAGGTCAGGGTTGGTAGTGGTCAAGCTAACCTGCGCACAGCCCTCTGGGATACTGCAACTCCCCTCTTTCCCCTCAAGTGGCCTGAACACTGTACAATAATAACTTTCACAATACCCCTGGTACACCACACAAGTATCCACACTGTTTGCACTTACCACCAGGGCTGGTTCCTCTGGCTTGACCCTGGGGACCCCCTGTAAAACAAGGTTAAGCACAGCAAATAACAACAGCACAGTACTTTGAGCACAAACTGGAACCACAGTCAGATTACTTGCAGAAAAAGTGAGATCTGATTTATTCAGCAAACTTGAACAAGGGAGGGGGCAAAATCAGGTGAATTAGCTTAAAGGTTGTATCAATCAAGCAGTTATGCATACACTTTGAGTCCCCCCACACAGTTCAGCTCTGAGTACCCAGGTGGAGAAGAAATGGGCTAGCCAGCACAGTTGCCCCGGGGTTGCAGCTGGTTGGGGTGCTGTGATGGAAAACACAACATGCACAGTACACAATATTTGTAATCCAGAGCCAGAGGGCTGTTTGTAAAGGAAACAAAACAACAAGACAATCAGATGACACACTCAGATTAAGCTGTTGGTGCAGGGAGCTACCCTGGTATTTACTCACGATACCCAAGACTGGACACAGGCTGGATGAAAATCAAGACCGCAAGTGGTTGATCTGGAATGCTAGGAGAAGCAGGGCCTACAAAAGTTGCAGAGGCATCGTTCCTGTTCAAGCGTGGAGCAGGGGGGGGCTGATCCCCAGGCAGGTCTCTCGTCGATGGCTTCTCTGTGCAGTGGGTAGTCTGGCTGGGCCAGTCTGGCAAAAGCCCAGACCGCATGGAAACAAGTTCAGATGCAGTCCATTTTGGGCTGGATACAGCTTCCAGCAAGCAGAACACAGTTCACACAGTGGGGAACTAACTCACAACCCACTAGCAGGTCATAGCACATTTACATGTACGGGAATTCTACTGTACCAGGCAAAGTGCTCCCTGGTCACATTCGCAAAGTCTCTGCACACACTGGGAGCTTAGGGGTAGCTGGAACTCCTGACAGGCCGATCGCATTCAGCAAAAATATTCGGTCTTCTTCAGGTTGAGCCTGGCCCTCTTCAGTAGCTTACTTTAGTCACACAAACTTGGATTTAGTCCAAAATAATTCTCTTCTCTCCCTCTCATGGAGCAGCAGCAGACATGCAGCCAAAAACTCAGCCCTTTCACAGTTTTCCCATGTGAATCCACTCAGGATTTCTGCCCAGAATTACTTCATCTCCTTCTTCTTGAGCTTCAAGCTCAGAACTAAACTACAAGCAGCCCTGGACTTCCCCAGGATCCAAAAGATTTGGTTGGCTGATTTGGCTGTCAGTCAAAGCAAGAGCTCCCCCTTCAGTTGCAAAAAAGGCACAAGAAAGGTCCAAACTAAAGTTCCTACAGATTTTGATTTCAGACTGCTCCTGTAGTCAGGCTACATTTTACGTCCCACCAGTATTGTTTGGTCCAATTTGCAGTCCAGGACCAAGATAGTGGAAACAAACAAAACAGTCCTTGCTGCAAAGAAAGCAGGTTAGACAAACTACATTATCTTTATAACTCTAAATGATTTTCAGTAAATAGTTTACATCTTTCAACAGAACTCCCTCTCAGATTACTTAAACTGCAATTAGGCAGCTCTTAAAGAGACAGTACACAGAGGCTATACAAGCACTCTGGTAATCGCATTTAAACTGCTAAAACGCAGGACACCAACCTGGCAGTGAGCATTTAGGCAAGCTCAAGGAAGACTTTTTGGGAACCCCCATTTGTAGGGGGGTTACATATAGCAAGGCTTTCGATAAGGTAACCCATAGTATTCTCATAGCTAAGCTTATACATCTTGGTTTTTCCACTGATATAGTCAGATGGATTGATTGTTGGCTAACAGGCAGATCCCAACATGTCAGGATTAATGGAGTATTGTCCAGAAGGGTGGATGTTACTAGCGGTGTGCCCCAGGGATCGGTTCTGGGCCCTGTATTGTTTAATATTTTCATTTCTGACATGCAGAGCAGCTCAGGGAATACGTTTTATAAATTTGCAGAGGACACCAAGTTAGGTGGCATGGTGATTCTGATATAAATAGAGCTGCACTCACAAATGATCTCTTATTTTTGTAATTATGGGCCAACACAAACAGAATGACATTTAATACAGATAAGTGTTCAGTCCTCCACTTAGGTCATAACAATCTTAAACAAACATATAAGTTAAATCATAAAATATTAAAACCCTCCACCTGTGAAAAAGATCTGGGGATTTAGATAAATGACAGACTGTCCTCCACCAGTCACTGCAGCCATATAGCTAAAAAGCAAATTCACCCCTAGGTAGAATCAGACACACATTCATATCAAGAACAGAGGAATGTATCATCCCCTTGTTTAGATCTCATATTAGACCTTACGCAGATTATGGGTCACTCATATGGAACCCTTATCTGGTTAAAGATATACACATAATTGAACAAATCCAATGGAGGGCAGCAAAGATGGTCCCTTATCTAGCAT
The DNA here is from genome assembly GCA_016271365.2 of Neoceratodus forsteri. NCBI lineage: Eukaryota > Metazoa > Chordata > Ceratodontiformes > Ceratodontidae > Neoceratodus > Neoceratodus forsteri. The sequence continues at coordinate 585,986,162 of CM028133.1, read as the reverse complement.
CATTACCCTACCCAGTTAGACTGCAGAAAACAAGCCTCCATTCACTGAAGTTTAGGCAATGTAGAGATGATCTTTTTTTTCTGTATAAAATACTAAAATCACCCTTTCTTATGAACCAGTGCGGCATCAGTATGTCACAAAGGAAAACAGTGCCTAGGCTCCACAATAGACAATTAGTAGTTAGCAGAGCAAGAACCAACAAAAGGTTGCATTTCTTTTCTGTAAGAACACCAAGGCTTTGGAATAGACTCCCCCAGGATCTAGTTGGCAGCAACACTTTTGAAGCATTTAAGGCTGGGACTGACAAATGGCTACTTTCAAAGGGTCTAATTTGCCATTGTTGTGGGAGACAATCTTGATGGGCCAAGGCCTTCTTTTGTCTGTGCAGTACATACCTCGTAATTCCTAGTAAAGTGTTTTAAACCCTAAGAAAGGCAACAGGAATTAAACACACATGGCGTTTTTTCAGTAGTTGGATATTTATAGTACATCATTTGCAGTATTGTGGCTTGTGCAGATAAAATTTTGGGCCTTAAAAAATACCTGGCCTTGGTTTTTCAGTGTATAGTATTAGAAATTTTAAGTAGCGTGAATTCTGGTAATTGTAATTTCTGGACAAGCATGGCCCAGCATGTACATTTTTAGTACTGGGCCCTTAATCTCCACTTTCATGATGCTCATTATTTAAATTCTGTTCCCAAGAAGTGTGTTACTTACAGCATCATGGCTGATCTTCAGGGGTATCTCAGTCATCAGATCACACCGTAGGAACTTCACTAGTGCTGAAGCAGGATTCACATGGAAGATTTTCAGCAGTACAATTGGGTCTGTCCATGCCGACGTTGTCTGCCGACGTCATCAACCCTATAAAGGCGTGAGCAGCCGCGCTCCCTCCTCAGTTCTTTATCGCAATTGAGTTGTTCGCATGGGCCTCCGTGGAAGCTCTGATGCAGTTTTGTGCCATTTTTTACATTCGGCATTTCTTACCTACTATTTTAGACTTTCTTTTTTCAAAGAAATTCCTTTATTTTTTTTTCCTATTATTTGTTTATGTTGAGAGTTAATCCTTCGATGTCACGTCTCTCTTCTGTTGCTGCGGAAAGAAGATTGCCTCCACAGACAAATACTCGCACTGTGTCTACTGTCTTGGGCCTGACCACAAAGTCTCTGACTGTGAGCTCTGCCAGAAGTTTAATCAAACAACCCTCAGGCGATGCAAAAAGGCTCTTAAAAAATTGCTTATGGAGCAACAGGTAGCCAGTTCCGAGCAGGGGTCCTCCGGGGTCCCTGCTGCCCAGTCGCCAGCTGGGTCATTGAGTTCCCAGGCTGCTAAGGCCCGAGACAAGTCCTCAGGGAAAAGTAATAAAAAAGACAGAGATTGGGATCGCTCTTCCTGGTGGCGTTTCTGCTCCCTGACAGCCTCTTCATCCTCTTCTGGGGGTATTTCATCAGCTGGGGCTGCACTGATGCACAAAACCACTGTCCAAGTCTCTATGCCTACCAGACCCATACTGACAGCACCTCTGGATGATATTCAGGGAGGCCGATCATTGATGTCCTGGTTGTCGGCTCATTCCTCATCGACTACAGGATCATCCGTGATGGCCCTCCTGTCAAAGTCTGATGCTTCCCCAGGTCCTTGGGCTATAGGCTCTTTGGGCTGTCAGGGTCCCTCTGTTGCACCATCAGCTTCTCCTCCATCAGTGCTGTCCTTGAGAGTCATTGACCAGTTAAATTTTGACTAAATTCACTTCAGTTATAGTCCACCAATTAGGCGCCTACAGGCCTATATCACCTGCACCTTCAACTGCACCACCATTATCGACACCGCCTTGATGGCCATGGACTGCCCTCAGCTGGCTGATGGCAGTGCCTCAAACATTGGACCTTGATCAGAAAGAGGTCAACATTGAGGAGGGGTACCACCCAGACCTTATTCTTTCTGATGAGGAGGAGGAAGAGCTCCTCACATCAGACTGATCCATAGTTTCCTCAGTCAGTGAGGATTCTGTCAAACATACTCCTAGGTCTTCTCCAGAAGACCCTACCTTCTTCAGTATCATGAAGCAATTGTCCTCAGCCATGGGCTTCCATACTGAGGAGGAAGAGGAGGATGACACCAGAAAGGATTTGGTGGAGATCCCAGAGTCTCCTCTGAAGATCATTCCTCCAGTTTTTTCTGCTTTGATGAATGCTACTGTTGCAGCCTGCCACAGGCCTGACATGGTGGCAGCCATGCACCGCAGGGCAGATAAACTTTATCATGCCACTCAGGGGTTTCCACATTAAGCTGCCCAGCCTGAAACAGATTCACTGGTCATAAAGGCAGCTTGTGGCAGGTCTAAGGTGCCTAAGCACCTTAGCTCCCTCCCCCTGGACAAAGAGTCATGCTGAATTGATATTTGGAGCAAGAGGGTTTATGCCTCCTCCACCCATGGGCTGAAGATTGACTACTACCTGTCCCATGTATTTAGTACCAGAATACCAACTGGAAGAAGGGCAAGGCTGCTGCCCAGGCCCTTCCAGAAGGTACCCAGAAGCAGGAGATTCTCAGATGCTTGCAGACCACTGAAGATGTTAGCAAGCACCTCCTGCAGGCCCTCTATGATATCTCAGACACTGCTGCCAATGGTATCTGCCTCTATAGGCACTCCTGGCTGAGGGTCTCTGGCTTTGCTGCTCATATTTAGTAGAAGGTGCTTAATGCCCCTTTCAGTGGCACTAAGCTCACTGGGCCAGATGTCCAGGGCATCATTAGTGACTTGCAGGCATCTAGCAAGGATATTAAATCTGTCCACGCGCTCTATCACACGCAGCCTAACAGTAGACAGTGCCCTCCCTTTTGCAAGGTATCTAATAGGCCAGGAGCAGCCTGTTGGCCCCAGGGCAAACATGGAGCCTCCAACTCACCTCCTGCCTCCTCAACCACTGAAGTGGACGCCAAGCATCTTAGAGGTGATGAGCCAGTTCCAGTGCTTAACTCCTTGCCAGACCCCTCTCTTACGATCCCCGACCAAGAGATGGTGGTCGGAGGTCAGTTCTCCCTCCATCTCAATCAGTGCAGAAGCATCATGTCAGATGCCTGGATTCTTAAAATCATAGAAAGAGGTCACACTCTGGAACTCACTGTGCCACCCCCAGAGACTTCTCCTCCTCTGCCCTCCAACTACCCCCCCGGCCCACCTGTCTGTCCTCCGGGAGGAGGAGGAGGTACAGTCCCTTCTCTGCAAGTAGGCCATTAAGCCAGTGCCCAGGCACCAGAGGGCTAAGGGTTTTTATTCCAGGCTCTTCCTGGTACCCAAAAAGACTGGGGATCTGAGGTCCATTTTGGACCTAAAAGGCCTCAGTTTGTATGTCCAGTACAAAAAGTTCTGAATGTTAACTTTGCCAGGTCTAATGCCACTTCTCAAGAAAGATGACTGGCTTTGTTCTCTACACATGCAGGATGCTTTCTTGCACATCTAAGTGTTTTCCAGGGCAAGCATTGCCAGTTCAAAGGCTTCCCTTTAACTTATCCTCTGCACTGCAGGTCTTTATCAAGTGCTTAGCAGCAGTAGTTGCGGCCCTCAGAAGGGAGGGAATATACGTTTTCTCTTATCTGGATGATTGACTCCTAAAGCTCCTCCAGGGAACAGCTCCTGGGGAATTTAGAGAAAACTCTTCAGTTATTTCTCTCCCTGGGCATTGCTGTTAACCTGCCCAAGTTGGTCCTGGTCCTGTCCCAAAGGCTGCAATACATAGGAGTGGTTCTAGATTCCATGCAGGGGAAGGTTTTCCTGCCTCAAAACAGGGTGGAGTGCTTTATTGCCTAAGCTCAGGTGGTGGCCCAGAGCCGTCATATTTCTGGCAGGGTATACCCGAGGCTACTGAGGCTGATGGCGGCTGCCATTCCCACTGTTCCACTGGCCAGGCTCCACATGCACATCCTCCAGTGGACTCTCCAAGTACATTGGGACCAGCGAACGGATGAATTAGATCAGTTAGTGCTGGTCTCTTCCCCTATCTGCAATGTACTCCAATGGTGGAAGGACCCTCTGAACCTGTTGCAAGGATTCCAATTCTAGATCTCCTCTCCACAGCCAATTCTCACCTCTGGTTTTGGCTGGGGAGCTCATCTGGGTCCCTTTCAAACTCAGGGATTCTGGTCCCAGATCAAAACCTTCCTGCATATCAGTGTTCTGGAGATGCAGACTGTTCTGTAAGCCATGCAGGTTTTTCAGAACCATCTTCTTCAGGGTCACTTGCTGATTCAATCAGACAACCTCAGTGAAGTGTACTATATCAACAAGCAGGGGGGGATCGCATTCATACCGCCTATGCAGGGAGGCCATAAGAGTGTGGTATTAGGTGATAGACTGCGGCCCAACCCCTCTTGGTGGTTCATGTCCCAAGAGTGCTAAACACTCTGGCACACCGCCTCAACCAGGCTATGTCCAGCATGCATGAGTGGGAATATCTCCCATCCATTGCAGAAGATCTGTTCTACAGATGGGGTCCTCCAGAGTTGTAGTATTTTGAGTCCCCACTCAATGCAAAACTGTACAGTTTCTGCTTGCTAGATCCAGGGCCTGGAGTTTTCTAGTGAGATGAGTTATCCCTTTCCTGGAGCGGGAGCTTCCTTTATGCCTTCCTTCCATTTCTGCAGATTCAGAGGGTGCTAATCAAACTGCAGATGGAGGGGGCCAGATTGATCCTGGTAGCTCCATTCTGGCCTCGCAAGATATGGTTTCCATTACTACAGCAGGTGGCAGAGGAACCTCTGGTCCCTCTCCCCCTTTGCATGATCCTGCTGACCCAGAGGACCCTGGTCCATCCCACCTTCAGGTCCTTCCATCTGCATGCTTGGCTCCTGGGGACATAGCCATCGCCAGATTTGGGGTTTTCAGTAGAGTAGCAGATGTCCTAGTGGCTGCTTGGAAACCTTCCACTTGAGCCTTTTATGCTAGGAAGTGGAAGTGGTTTGCCATATGGGCTGCCAAGGCATAATCTGGACTCTTTCACCTGTCCAGTGAGCCAGATCCTGGACTACCTGATCTCTATGTCTGACTCAGGTCTCCAGTACTCCTCCCTCAAGGTGCACCTCTTGGCTATCTTGGTTTTTCATGAGTCTATGGGTGATCATACCATAGCACAGCTGGATGTTTCCCATACTTGTTTGAGGGGCATCCTGCATCTGAAACCCCCTAACCATACTCCTGTCCTGGCTTGGGATTTAAATTTTGTTTTCGAGAAGTTGACCCTGTCTCCCTTTGAGCCAGCCACAACTTGCAAGCTACACTTTCTTTCCTGGACAGCATTATTTTTAGTCATTATTACTTCTGCTCAAAGAATTTCAGAGCTTCAGGCCCTCTAGTGCGAGGAGCCTTATTTGATTTTTCACAAAGACAAGGGTGTCTTTGTGCATGAATCCTAAGTTTTTCCCTAAGGTGGTATCTGAATTGACACTGGACCAATCTGTTCACCTTCCTGTTTACTTTCCAGAGCATGCCAATCCAGGGGGCACATTGCTCCATACGTTAGATGTGTGCAGAATTTTGAAGTATTACCTGCTCTGAACCAAGGAATGTAGAAAGGTGAAGCAGTTGTTTGTTTCTTTCACCTCAATTAGAGAGGACATTCAGATTTCTAAACAATGTTTATCTAAATGGTTGGCTAATTGCATTGTGTTCTGCTACAATGAGTATATTAAAGAATTGCCAGTAGTGGTCAAAGCTCATTCTATAAGAGGCATGGCTACCTCTGTGACTTGTTTCCTAGGGTTCTCAGTTGCTGACATTTGTGTGGCTGCCACCTGGAGCACCGCACACACTTTTACCAAGCACTACAGTCTGGACATTGCCTCTAGATCCCATGCAGGATTTGGCAGGGCTATGCTGCAGGGCCTCCTGTCTTAACTTAAGGTTGGCCTTCCTCCCAGGCTGTCTGTTTGCACCTGTAACAGATTGGGACTCATTCCTACAGTGCGACCTAATGACTGAGGTACCTCCAAAGAATACAGAACAGTTACATAAGAACTTACCATAACAGTAGATCTTCAAGGGGATCTCAGTCATCAGGTCTGTCTTCTCTCCCACTATCTCCATTTTTGGATCTCTTTACTGGAATTGACAATCTGGTGTATCCAGCCTTTCTTATAGGCCTGGGTACCTCTCTCTCTCTCTCTCTCTCTCCTCAGTCACCCATGGCTAGAGCTATGCTCCCTTCATCTCCGGGGAAAAGAACTGAGGAGGGAGCAGGGCTGCTCATGCCTTTATAGGGTTGCCCCAGTTGTACTGCTGAAAATCTTTTGTGTGAATCCTGTTTCACTGACAATTCAGTTCCTACAGACTGAGGTCATGACTGAGATCCCCTTGAAGAGCTAGTGTTAGGGTAAGTTCTTACATAACTGTTCTTTTTTTGCAGTGGTATTATTTTTGTATTTAATCATGTTAGATAATTACTGCGGCATACATATGAAATACATATCAGGAGTTACCAAAAAAGTTAGTATATATGTTAATACAGCTGCTGAGACCACTGTTACAGTAGGGAGAGTGGTCTCATGTGCATTCTTGGGGCTGGCAGTATATCCTAGAGGTTAGAGTAATGAGCTGTGAATGAGCTTGGTACATCCAACAGACCTGAGTTTGAATCGCACAACCTTGGCTTGCATACTGTGTGACTCTGAGCAAGTCACTTAATCTCCTCAGTGCTCTCATGTCACTGCTGAAAGCATGATTTACAAGTGTCTTTGCTTTGAAATAACTATCCTTTTCTGACAAACAAGCAAATTTATAACCTTACATTAAAAAATAACAGCGAATCCTACTAAGAAAAAAAAAATTATCTCTACAGCGCAACATTGTTTTAACAGACAGTTTTTAATTTTCTAATGCAATGAAAATTTGGTAGTATTTCAGTGTTATCTACTCAACAGAGAGAAGGGAGTATTTCATTCAACTGGTGTAGTGATTTGCAGTTGTGGAAGGATACACTCAAAACTCTGAAAATGTGTGCTTCGGTATCTCATTTTTCCAGCTAGAGCAAGATGGCTGCAGGCTCCACCCTCAGCCATAAAAAAATGAAGCTCAAGTGAAAACAGCAACATTAACAAGGAAGGGATCCTACACAGAAAAAAAAAGTTTATTCAAAAGTGAAAAAAAGTATAGTTGGTAGAGTAAGAAGGTTACACACAGGGTCCCAATTTTATCATAAAAAGTAAAGTCTGGGTTTAAGTTACCTATAAATGTAACCTTACTATGACTGTCATTTGCTGTGTGGTGCTCAGTAGCACACTAACTGCTTTTGTAACTTGTATTGCAGATTGCGGGAGCGCTCCTGACCAATAGGAATTCATCTATCAGAACTTCTCATACCTTAAAATTTAAGGTTTTTTTTTAATTCTTTAGTAACAGGGTAAGGTCCGCTTGGCACAAGTGCCTGTTTACATCCTTATCTGAACCCTTCAACCAAATGACAGTTAGTGTGAGCACCAGTTGTAGCTAGTAAGTCACGTCATGTTCCAGATAACTGTCACTTAGTATCTTAGTTTCTCTACTTAAAAAACAGCAGTGTCTCATTTGTTAAAAAAGTAACTAAAATAAGCAGCTGGTAATAGTAGGTAACAGAGAGAGAGAGACACACACAAATCTGATCATTACCCCCCCCTCCCCCGAGACACACACACACACAGTCTCTTTCCTTCGAGACTATGCAGGACTCTTAAAGTATGAGCACCTAAAGAGAGTAAATAACTTATTTTTGCAGATAAGAGGAATAGTGACACTGAACTAGGCTCCACAAGATGTACTTCTGCTTCATAGCTGCCATTAACACAACAGCCAGTGTATGCTCCATGATGGCAAGGGTGGAGGGGATTGGAGACAGCTGTAAATGGTGAAGAGAGTTGCAACATATAACCAAATTAATGAGCACAAGTGCTGCTGATATATCACCCCCTTCCCCACTATCTCCTGTTAACCTTTTACACACAGCTGGACAGCAGGGTGGCCTAAAGCACTTGCAAGTTAACTGGCTAGATCAAGGTCAGACAATATTTGGCATTACATATTCAAACTTCACCAAAACCCAATTGGCTGTGGTAGAATGTGACCCTCTGATCTCCCCATTATCCCAGTTATTAGCTCTAACCACTAGACCACTCAAAATATTGTGACCAGCAAGCAATTCCAATGTGAAACAAGCATGTAAGGAATGTGCAAAACGTTTAAAAACACAAACTATAATTTTTTTGGCCACGTCTCCTAATGTTCTGGCTCTTGTTTGGATAGTTGCAGGCAGCATGTGTCAAATGCCACAGTTCTCTTTTTATTTTGGATGTCCCCAGATGTGCAATCAAACATCTGAAACCATGGTAAAAGAATGTTTACTCTCACTGCCTAGTACTCAAGCTGCATATAATCAAGATATTCCAAAGCACAAACTTAAAAACACACCATTGTTTCTAAAGTAACTGGTCCTGTGCACATAACATCTGGAAATCTTTAACTGTGCATGTGTTTCATGCAGAAAAAAGAATGTTCTTGTCCAGCTAATACACACTGTCTGCAGCAGTCCAGCAGACTGACCAAATGTCACTGAAAGTAAATCAAGGTCCAAGTTCAGGATATTTATTATGCACACATGAACCCCTATGTATGATACTCTTGAAGAGGGTCCTTTAGTACCTCCTAGCACTTGTCTAATAATTTGCACAATTATGTAGGGATGTTTCGCAAAACTTGTTAACATGCTACCCTTGTTCTCAGTGTCCATTTTGTCTCCTTTTATTTATTTATTTAGTTATTTATTAATTTATTGAGTCTTGGATTACAAAATACATTTGAGCTAAGAGCTCTTTCACAAAGGTTCCGCATGATATTGAAACATTACAAACATATGCTGTAAAAAAATCATGAATGCACCAACTGAAATGACAAAAGCAGTACAGTGAGTAACAGTTAAAGGAATGGAACTTGGTTACATAACCATTCACCTAAAGTGAGCAAGGTCTAACAATCACAGGTTCTAAGTTAAATCACAGTATTGATATAGGATTAATAAGACAGAGGGAAACAGCCCAATGGGCCTTGTCAGAGGCAATGCAACAGGGAGTTGGGGGGGGGTTAAGAAGGGGTGCAGCCTTGTTAAAGGCAAAGCCACAGATAGAGGAGGGTATTGTGGAGGGTTGCATAGAGGGGGCAGGGGAGGGCTGAGAGGGGTAAGAGGGCAGGATAAAATTAGTGAGTGGGGGGAGGAAGAAGGGGTGGATAAGTTGGGGGTATTAGTAGAAAGAGAAGTGGGATAGGCAGGCTCGCTGCCAAGGGCCATTTTATCGAGCTAACTGTCTCCAAATCCCCCCGCCCCAACGTGACCCAAGAACATTTTCTCTATACCAAAATATTTAGTAGTATGTTTCCCAAGGGGGTTATTTTCCACATGCTCACTAGTTGCACATTTCAGGTTCCCTGCCTCTTGTGGTCTTATTTGTTCACTTATGCAGATCTTGAATTTATGAATAGTTCTACCCACACAAAAATATTTGCATGAGCAGTTAAGGATATAAATTATTTGTATCACAAAAAATAACTTCCCTGGCTTTTATTACCACCCTTTGGATGATCTACATCTACACCTGTCTGAAAGTAACTACAAATGAGCATTTATCAATGCCGAATGTTTACTTGCTGGGATTAGCATTGGAAGTGCAGGAGTTAGACAGATGCAGAATAGGAATGGTCATGAAGTATTGAAATGACGCCAACCCCACCCCAACCTGCAGAGATGGACAGGCATTGGGTGTGCCTTTGGGTCATCACCCATAACGCTCACGCCATATCACCTCACCATACCCTGCAGCCAGTGACAAGTGTTAAAGGTGTGCCTTGGGGTGTTCATCTTTACAGTCACCCCATTCCAAAAGGAAATATGCTGAAATGGGTGCAGTACAGGAGAATAGGGTGAACTTTGGGGCCGAAGAGTCCAAGGCACACCTCGATGCCTGTCACTGGCTACAGGGTGGGGATGGAATGGCATTAATAATACAGCCGACACTCCAAAGGCACACCCCTGATGCTTGTCAGTCTGTACAGGGTGGGACGTTGTGGTTAGAAACCTTAACGCCTTGGGCGTTTGTTGGTATTTTCACTCCAAATTTTCAACATGGCCTTTTTGTGATTCTACCTCATGAAAGTATTTCGACCTCTGCTGATGAACAGCGGCACTGTGATTTTATTAATCTGTCCCGAATGTTGATTTCCTACAGCAACTGCGCCATTCTGCGCCACATGTGCGAAAACACAGTTTGGGCAGGATGTGAAAAATGATAGCTGTACAACTCATAGGGAGGTGTGAAGAGATGGCAATGCTGAAAATATTAAAAATTCTCAAAGTTACGAGCGTGCGTGGAAACCGCGTAATGCACGTTTGTAATACAGTCATTTTGTGGAATTCTTTCACCAAATTTTCAACATAGACATTTTGGGATGTCTGCTCATGAACAGTGTCACTATGATTTTCTTAATCTGTCCTGAATGTTAATTTCCCACAGCGACCGTGCTGTTGCGCACTAGATGTGCGAAACCACATTTTGGGCAGGATGTGAAAAGTGACAGCTGTACTGTTCATAAGGAGGTGTGCAAAAATGGAAATTTTGAAATTCTGGAGTGAAAATATTACAAATTCTTGGAGTTGTGAGTGTGCGTGGAAACGACGCAACACATGCTCGTAACATAGTCATTTTGTGGAATTTTATCACCAGATTTTCAACATAGGCATTTTGGGACCTCTGCGCATGAACAGTGTCACTGTCATTTTCTTAATCTGTCACAAACATTGATTTCCCACAATGACCGCGCCATTGTGTGCCAGATGTGCAAAAACACATTTCGGGCAGGATGTGAAAAATGACAGCTATACTGTTCACAAGGAGGTGTGAAAAAATGGCAATGCTGAAAATCTCAGAGTGAAAATATTACAGATTCTTGAAGTTACGAGTGTGCATGGAAACTGCACAACACACACTTGTAACACAGTCATGTATTGGAATTTTTTCACCAAATTTGCAACATAGGCTTTTTGGGAGCCCACCTCATGAACAGTGACACTATCGTTTTGTTAATCAGCCCCAAAAGGTGGCTCCACACAGTGACCGTGAAATCGCCTTTCGGGACCGAATAACAACATGACAGTGACTGAATTCATGAGGTGGGGTCCCAAGAGCCCCGTGTTGAAAAGTTGGTGCCAGAAGTCATAAAAATGGCCATGATATCCACCTAAACTAAAAAAAAAAAAAAAAACCAAACAAAAAAAAAAACTAATATGCCATTATACAACTTACCAGCATTTCTTCAGTTCTCAGTTGGCATTGAAAATGCAGATGTGTTCCCTCTCCACCAAAGATCATCGTGCCGGGCTCTGGAGATAAGTATGGGGTGAAGAGGGGTGTGGGGAACTGGGGTGCACAGAGGGTAGGTGTGGGTTGGGGGAGGGGGCACCAGAGACAATGAGGGACGGTTGTCTGTTTTTACAAGGAAAAAAAAAGACATTACGGGACAGTTTTTTTTTTTTTTACAGAGACAATTGTTACACTGGGGTGGGCTCCCAGCGTGCCACCTGGGTGGTTTTTTTTGGGGGGGGACTGGAGTCGACGGGGATTGGGCACCCCATCAGCACATAAAATGTGTCTGTTTGGGGGGGGCGCATGAGCCGATGGGGATTGGACTCCCCAGCGGCAAATTAACTGGGGATGAGGGCATGCCGACAGGGGGATTGGGCACCCTGACATCGGCTTTCATGGAGACTGTGAGAGGCGGACGGCAACGGCCACTGCCATATCTATTGAAATTTTACACCACACAAGGCACTCCCTGCAATGATGGGTCACACCCTCATTGTAGCAGCGAAATTGTTACAAGTTGGTGGCACACTTGCAAACTAGTGTCACCGCCAGCATGCGCTAGCATTGGTGACAGACAGCGGAGCCTACAAAAGCAGTGGCGGCATTGGCCGCAACACTGTTGCACCTCCACAGCCTGCTTCTCTGCTAAGCTGCTACAACATGTTTCTTGCGCATGCACACAAGCAAACATAAAAAACTGCATTTTACATACCTCCTATTTCCTGCACTTAATAGTTTTAACCGTATTATAGGACAAGGGTTCTGGAGGCTATATAGTGTTGAGAGCACCGCATCTTTCATATTTGTTGGTCATCTAAACACTATAGTAGGACTGCATTCTGCCAAATCACTCTACTACTGGCCAGTATTTGTTCAGAATATCCCTCACTAGCCCCAACCCCTAAGCTGACAGTATTGCCAGTCAAAAAATTATGTTTATTCTTGCCAGTTGCCATTTACCTTTTTGAGTTCTTGAATGGTTGAGTGTGTAACAGCAGGAAATAGAGTGACATGTTTACAGAGTTTCACAGTGAATAGGATATTTCAATGTAAATGTTTCAGTATTCAAATTAGAGCGGTTCCATGGCAAATACATTCTCAGGTGTACAAACAGCCCATCTGCAGGCTTCCCAAGCTGCTCCTGTGGCCCTGGCTCTCTCTGAGCAGGCCAAAGCTTACAGACCGCCTGACTGACCCCTGGACAGATTCAGACAGCCCATCTGCAGGCTTCCCAAGCTGCTCCTGTGGCCCTGGCTTTCTCCGAGCAGGCCACAGCTAACAGACCACCCGACTGACCCCCAGATAGAGTCAGACAGCCCATCTGCGGGCTTCCCAAGCTGCTCCTGTGGCCCTGGCTCTCTCTGAGCAGGCCACAGCTAACAGACCACCCGACTGACCCCTGGACAGATTTAGACAGCCCATCTGTGGGCTTCACAAGCTGCTCCTGTGGCCCTGGCTCTCTCCAAGCAGGCCACAGCTAGCATACCACTCAACTGACCCCCGGACAGATTCAGACAGCCCATCTGCGGGCTTCACAAGCTGCTCCTGTGGCCCTGGCTCTCTCTGAGCAGGCAAAAGCTAACAGACCACCTGACTGACCCCTGGTCAGATTCAGACAGCCATCTGTGGGCTTCCCAAGCTGCTCCTGTGGCCCTGTCTCTCTCCGAGCAGGCCACAGCTAACAGACCACCCGACTGACCCCAGGACAGATTCAGCCATGGAACTGCCACCCAGGCTCCCAGCTCCTAAGTCGCGGGATTCCTGGCTACCGGGCAGTTGGCACCCCTCTAGCCGACGCTCGAGACTACAGAAATGGACCCAAGGCCCTACAAGGTACGGCGACTGCCGTAACCAACCGGATTGCGAGCGCCCTCTCAGATCACTCTCTGATTGGTCTCTGGCCAAAGTTGGCTTCTGCTCTTTGATTTTAAACCCTAAAAATGTTTATGTTGGGACAAATGTTAAAAAGCTGAAGTGTTAACCCAGTCTGTAATTGAAAGGACTTGAATTGTGGTTTGGGAAAGAAATCTAGTGTTTACAGCCCTTTCTCTGCATACGTGCACTAGCCCTAGACACTTTTGGGCGCCAAAGTAATACACGTCCTTTTGTTCTGCAAATTTTGGACTCCCTGCTGTTCTGCCTAACCCTTTATGTGAATCCCCTTTATTAATCCTCACTCTTCTTCTCTCCCTCAGCCAAGGAACTGCCACCCAGGCTCCCAGCTCCTAAGCTACGGGATTCCCGGCTACCGGGCGGTCGGCGCCCCTCTAGCTGACACTCGAGATGGCAGACACAGACCCAAGGCCCTACAAGGTATGGCAACTGCCGCAACATTTTTGACTGCCCCCCTCCCCCACCTCCACAGATTATTAAATACAGTAGCTCCCACCAAAATATTAGTCCACGTCCCCTGGGGCAGTGCCCCACCAATAGAGATTTAGCTTGTGATCCCCCTCTTCTCTGTTCAGCCTACGGGATCCAATTCTCAGGGACTCGCCTTACTAAAATGCATAGGCTCTCCTTGGCTGTGCCTTCACCACTAAATATTTTTAATGCTATCAAATTCGGGTCGACCTGGATCAGAAAGCTACTGATAAGCTGCATTAATCCAGCAACCCCACTGGCCCCTGTGCTAATTGAGTGGCTCCTTTTTTGAGGTACCATTATGTCGGGCCCTATATGGTTCCTTATACTGCCCCTTCTTCTGCTGATACCAGCTGCCCAGCACTGGACACCTGAACTACCATCATGTTTGGTCTACAACGGCACCTTGTGCTGTATACCACATGGCAACTTATCCTTTAATTGCCTCCATGATTCCAAGCACCAATACCTCGAACCCTGCTCTTGGACCACACATACCAGTAGTACTTATAACACTCGCCCACCACCATGCCCGCCTCCCACCACGCAGACTTCTATCTTCTCTCTGCCTATTGCGGTAGGGGTACTAGCTTTTGTTACAACAGTTCAGCTCTTCTATGGTGGCTATTTTCCAGTCCCTAAAAACATCAGATCTACTAGACGGGAGAAAGGCATGAATTACAAGCTTATAATTAGCACTCTTAGAAAAATCCTACTATCCTCTTGCTATGTTCAGGCAATGTAGAACTCAACCCTGGCTCCGCAAAAGCTATTGCTTCGCCAACAGAACTAGCAAATTTAAAAGGAATAAGCTTCTTGCATATTAACATATGTATCCTCCTTAAAAAGATAACCTTAATACAAACCTGGGTAAATCATACCTCTCCTGACATACTTATGATTTCCAAAACTTGGCTTAGACCCAGCACCACTGATAGAGAAGTAAACATCCCCAACTATGCCTTGTTCAGAGCTGATAGGCATGCCAGAGGGGGAGGGGTAGCTATCTACGTTAAAGACAAATTTTCTGCCTTCCGCTTATCCTCGACATCTGTCACCAGTGAATTTGAATGCCTAATTCTCAAAGTGGAAATTATACAGACTACTGCACTCTGCATAGTAGGATGCTACAGACCACAGTCTGCTGGCCTGCAGCTTGTGTCATATCTAAGTGACAAGTTGGGACAGGGGGCTGCCAGAAACTATTATTTTAGGAGACCTCAACTTTGACTGGCTCTCTAACGCAGCTGCCCCCCTTGCATCCTTCTGTGATGAACATAGGCTGACGCATCTTATTACTGAACCAACACACCCAAACGTGAAGAACCCCAGTAAAATACACTTTTGCATGTGCTAATGGTGAGCAAACCTCATCTCTTCTCCCACGCTGATGTCTACTTCTCAGACGCCAGTGACCATTGTTTTATTGCGGGAGAAAGATCCCACCAACAACCCAGCACCCATCAGCAAGTTCTCTATGAAGAGATCCAGGTGCAACTTCAATGAACATGCCTACCTAAATGAGCTTAAGTACTCCCCTCAGTGGCAAGATTTCTACCTGGCCAAAACGATTACGTCAGCTTATAATATCTTCCACGACATTCTGTCAAGGGCCCTTAATAAGTATGCTCCCCTTATTAAAGTTCGAACTAGGACCAAAACCTGTAAATGGTTCACCCCTCAGATCAAGTCCTTGCTTCTAGAAAGAGATAAGCTCTGGAAAAAAGCACGCAGACTGAACACTGCAGAGGATTGGAACCAGTTCAGGAGACTACAAAATTTATGTACCAAAACAGAGAATTGAAGGCCACCTTCTTCAAATCCGAATTTGACTCTGCCACAAAGAGCCCAATCAAGCTCTGGAACACAATGATCTGCTAGGCTACTCCCCAGGAAATTCACTCCCGACCAAGATTACCTCTGGCAACTTGACTATAACCGAAAAGATGGATATACTTGATGCATTCAATAACCACTTTGCTACTGCAGGCATGGCATTTGATAACTCCTCTGCAAACATACTTCTCTCCCAGACTGCCAGTCAACTGCCTGAAACCCCCCGATAGCTTTGCTGCCTTTCTCGCTTCAACCTGCTTCACTGAAAGAGGTAGAGGACCTCTTGCATCAGTTGGATACTAGAAAAAGTGCTGGGGCTGACATCCTTGACCCTTACTTCCTAAAAATTGCCTACCACGTACTAGCAATACCCGTCACCCACCTTTTTAACTTATCCCTGTCTTAGGGCACTTTACCACCTATATGGAAGACAGCACATGTCATACCACTGTTCAAATCAGATGACCCTGGCGATCTCAATAACTACAGGCCAATTTCTCTCCTTCCGGTCCTGTCCAAGCTCTTAGAGAAAATTGTAAATGCACAGCTGAAGACTCACCTTGAGTCTAGGGAACTGCTAAACCCTATGCAGTCTGGATTCAGAGCTAAACATAGTACTATCTCAGTCCTCGCCAAAGTTACTAATGACTGGCAGCGTAATCTTGAGAGCAAAAACTTTATTTGTGCTGTTTTCCTTGATCTAAGCAAGGCTTTTGGCACTGTCGACCATAGTCTGCTCCTTTCCTCCCTTCAAACCATAGGTGTGGACCCCTCCTCTCTGCGCTGGTTTACTGACTATCTTACAGGGCGCCTTCAACAAGTTAAAGCCAAAGGAGGCCTGTCCCCCTTAAAAACTCTGCAAAGAGGGGTACCTCAAGGTTCTATATTAGGGCCCTTACTTTTTGCAATCTACATTAATAACCTACTGTATAAAAGAAACCAACATCCATCTGTTTGCAGATGATACAGTTCTGTACGTGAGTCACCCAACACCTGAAGCTGCCTGCAATGACCTACAGTCAGAATGCAACCTTTTGCAAAGCCAACTCCTCCAAAAAAAGCTACTCCTTAACACCAAAAAAACTAAAGTGATGGTCCTCTCCCCTTTTATCCATACAGCTAATCCTGTATCCAGTGGGACAGTTCCCTAAAGTACCACAGTTCTAGGTGAAAAACTAGAATTTGTTACAAAATTCAAGTATCTGGGAGTTTGGATAGACCAAAGACTCTCCTTCATTGAACATATCAAGGACTTGCTAAAACGACTTCGGCAAAGGCTTGGCCTGTTTTTTTAGAATCAACCACTTTCTCACCAGAGATGCCAAGAAACAACTGGTCCAATCCATTTTCCTATCATTGGTTGATTATGCTGATTTCCTCTGCAGCCAATGCTCCAACTCTTACATGGCTAAACTGGACACACTCTACCATCGAGCACTGAGGTTTATAATGGGCCTTCCCTTCGATACGCATCACTGCACCCTATATGCGGCAGTGGGGTGGATATCACTAAAGTTCAGGAACCACAGAAACGCCGCTCTCTGGACCAATAGAGCCATCTCTAATAAGCTGCCTTACTATATCTCCTGCTGTCTTCCCCTGAGTATAATTGGGAAATGCGCGTTAAGAAGTTACTCAGCTGTTACACTTAAAGTACCCAAAGCAAAATCCCACTTCGGCAGGGCAGCCATAATCTTCGTGCTACCTACCTTATGGAGCGATTTACAAAAAAACATCAAATTAAGCACTCTGATCAGTATAAATGCCTTCAAGATGCTTTATTTCCATACAATCAGAGAAGTATGTAACTGCTTCACCCTCTCAGACCCAGTACCGGTGTCTGCACTGGTATATAGCCATGCCTAGACCCAATTTTAAGTACTGACCCCCCAGCTTGCTCCTCACAAGCCTAATTGTTCTCTCTCTCTCTTATCCCCCTGTCTTATCAACACTAGGCCTGTCCATCCCCTTATCCTTCTTTCCCAACCTCAGATAGGAGCTCACTACCCCTGGGTCGTGACATCCTACCATGCCCCATACTTTATAGCATTCAATCCTGGGGCTCACACATACTCCTTTTCTCCATCCACCTTCTTTACATCCTGTTTTACCAGCTCCTCTCTGTGCACTGTGCCCTCCTAGCCTTTCTCCATCTACCTCCCTCCCTTCCCCCCTACCTTCGCCTCTACCTGGTGTATATTTTTATTTTTTTTAATTTTCTTCCGTTACTTCCTCCTGCAACCTTAGATAACCTGCTTTATCTTCCTATAGACATTTCTATGTATGTAAATACCCTGTAAGTTGTACAATATCTGTATAATTCTATGTACATATGAACTTCTTTTTCTTCCTCTCTGTAAACAGTATTATCTGTATTGCTTTGTAAATACCTGTGTTGACCTGTACATACAATTGTTCATGCTCCACCCAGGTCCATCTTGCAAATGAGCTTCTGCTCAATGATGAACGCCTGGTTAAATAAAGACTTGATTGATTGATTGATTGATTGAATTTAATACAGTGCAAAACAATGGAAACTGCATAAGGAAAGTACAGAATAGATAGGCAGCATATAACAACAATGATTAAATGTTTAGACATTATCAGGATTAAGGTCATCCAAAAAGGGATAGTGCTGTGGTTTCATATGGGCAATTTAAAAGTGTAAATCAATGCTTCCTTTAGGTTAAGTAAGCAATAACCCATGACAGGGTGTGTAGTTACTGGGGATTAATCAACACCTTGGGTGCATTGTGAGGCACGAGGATGAAGCCCGAGAGTCCTCCCAATAACCAGGGTGTTGATTAATACCAGTAACCACACACCCTGTCATGAGTTATTACGCTTAAAACATGGTTTAACAATAATATTTTTAATTATTGCCAAAACTGAAAAAATAACATTTATCCCATGTTGTAAGATGGCGTCCTTACACCTGATAAAAGAGTGCATAGTGAATAATACATATTTGCTGTGATTAGGGTGGTTTTCTCAAATACACGATTAATGTATCAATTGCTTTATCTTATAATGTTTAGACCAATAATACAGACTCATAGATTTTGTGGAGAAAAGTTTGTATGAACAATTGTGCACTGTGAACAGCTGCTTACATTACTAGCAAATGGAAGTTTCATATTACTTTTGACAGTCATTTCAACAATTGATTTATTTAATTTATTAAATTTCGATAACCAGGTAGGACCACTGAGCCCCGAAGGTCCCTTTTTCAGGGGTGACCTGGGATTAGTAATTATATATAGTGAAACTTCTGGAATATAATAGTACACATACAAGAACATTCAGGAGTTACAGTTAAGACAGAGAAAACAGAGATACATGATACAGCTAGGATTATATACAGCAGGATTATACACTTAAAGCAACAACATTTCATAGCAGTCACACGCTTGAAGTAAGGGGTTGCTGCCACTGTGTTCAAAATTCGTAATGGCTACACTCAAACTCACAGTTCAATATTTTTTGAAGTATGACTATTTAACATTACAACATTAACACACTTGTTACTACTTTCTAAGATACCTGTTAACTTCTGTAACAAGTGTCGCACGCTGTTATTGCCTCTGTGAAACATACAAGTTTTTAGTAACGTTGTGGCACACTTTTAAGACATACTACATTATAACATTGCTGTTATACTTAACTGCTGCTCAACCTCTACTTCTACTACTAAGAAGATTATACATTGTCTGTGCAACTGTTCTTTTTTATGTACATGATATTTGCAGCTCACCGCTACAGCCGCTCAGAAGACCACAACACAGTAGCCGGTGTTCCTGTGGTTCATGCTTCGTAATTCCAGCAACAGCTGCTCGGTACTACACAACGTTGTTGTTCCTATATGTCTGCTCTACAACATAAACATTTCAACAGTATTGCTAAATATAAGAAAAACTGCAACATTAGTTTTACACTTCTCAATTCCTGTACACCAGGAATCGGTTCTCATTTTATATGACAGACATATAGCATTTTTAGTATACTTTCTTTATATGGCACAGCTGACAGTAATGTGCTTTTCTGCACCCTGTGTAGCAGCACTATAATTGCTTAATTCTTCCCCTTTTTGCATTCTTTCCTATCACTGCTTATATTTGTCAGTGATCCTGAGTGTATGCAATAATTAAAATGCACTGTCCCATGGTTTTTCAAGTATGGTACATAAAATCCAGATGCCATTTCACTTTCTTTTAATTGCTGCTCTACACATTGTGTTCTTTCAATTTGCATACACACACCGTTCACCTCCTTAACACTGACTAGTACATGTGCTATTCTCTGAATGCTTATGATTGTGTTGTCATGTGTTCCTTTCTGTTATACTTCCTGGTGTGGTATTATGTGGTAAGCATTTTTGAGACCATGTGTAATGCTTTGAAGTGTGGTGCATGTTTGTGTTCTCACATTATCTGTTACACCTGTGCACAGAGGATATAACTTTTCTGGTGTCATGCATCTTCTCACACTGTCTGAGTCTGTTACACTATTTTTTTTACCACCTCTGCTGAGTAGTGTGCTCCATTTTTTCCTATGCTTAATTGATGCACTCCAGTAATTTTTGAGACTATTTTCACTCCGATGACCGTCACGGTCATTATCTCTCTAAAGGCTAACCTAGCATCAGACAAAAGCTGCACCGCCATACTGCAGATGCAGTGATTTTTATATCATTTGCTGCGCTCTGCTGCCTCTGAAATGTTTGGCATCAAATTACCCAGGTAGTTAACACCCATGGGTTTGAGCGTATACCAATATATGTCATTTAGATGAACAGTTCTCTTAGGATGCAAATACAGTGAGGAGGCACATGGTGGATATTTACTAATATACAACTTGTACATCTTTATGGGACACAATGGATTAGTATCGTCAGCAAACAAAAAACTGTTAATTCTGCCTTGTTCAATTCATGTGGGTTGGAATGGTTTTTTGAGTGGGGGGGGTGAAACTAAGAGACAAATATTCACTTCCATTAACATCCTATGAAACAACAAATGGGTCTTGCTTTAACTCTCTTACTCCCTCCCTTCCTCGTCTAGCAAGACTTAACTGCAGTTCAAACCAGACACACCATATTAGGCCTACTGGCGTGTTTGGGTCAAGAGCTGTTGATGTTCTCAACTTGCCTAAATCAGCAGTGCTGATAACTGGATGATGCGTTGCGTGATGACTGCTTCAGGATTGAGATAAAGACATTACTGGCTCCCTTAAATTCAGAATTACTAGTAATGTTGAACTCTCTATTGTTCTCAGCATTGTTGAGAAACCGATTAATTCCAGCTGTTAGGTAGATCAGAGAACTAACACTGTATGGTTTCCCTTCTGTTCCCTGAACGCTGGGATAAAACTCTCTCAAGACTTTACAAAGTTCTGCGGCACTAATTTCCTTATAGTTCAGAGTCATTTTTTACTTGTCACCCAGTCATGTAGCACATTTGTGGCCCCCAGAGTGCTATTTTATTTTTTTTTTTTTACTCGCCTCACGCTCCAGTGCTCCTCTCTCCTTCAAACTCACAGTGCTCCCAACTCACCAGCCATCCTCTTCGTGGGCTCACCTCAATCACCATATAGCAGCCGACCTCCAAAGGGTATCCCGGTGTATCCCTTCACTGGGTGGGTCCTCCTCCTCCGAGGGGGAAGGCACCGGGAGGGGGCTTACCCGGCACACTAACTATTAGATCCCATGGAAGTGCTGCTGAGGTAGAGGAGGCCCGCGGAAGTTCTGGTGTTGTCACAGAGTGGGGAAGCCATCACCCGGCGAGCACAGAAGCCTTTTTCCCATTTTCCTGGTGTTCCCACATTGCACTGCTCTGAACAGTACCCCCAGTCTCCACTGGGAGCCACTGTTGAGCAAAGCAACCTTATCCCCCAACCCCAAAGAGGAGAGCAGATCTCTGGACGCTCAGTCCTCTTCGTCCCCTGGCGCCCCGAGTCTGTAGAGTGCTATTTTTTAAGTATTTAATTCATCTTTGGCTCCCTCAAGAGCATCAATTTCAGATGCAGACAAGTCAACGTACTGCCCTCTTTCTACTTCCTCTTTTCTGCTACTCTCCTTTTTGTTCTTTCTCTGTAGTGCTGATTGTGTTCTACTACTCCTGTTAGTATTGTCTCAATGATTGTTGGTACACTGCAGTGTACTTTTTGTAATCAAATTGGCATATGTCATCTGACAACTCTCTATCTGCTTCTCTTTATTAATTTTACTGTCTTGATGTTTCCTATTGTCATACAGCCCTTCTGTATATGTATCAAAGCTGACGTTGCTTGCACAAAATGAGTTTGTCTGCTTTACAGCAACATTACTTTTGCACTTTGAAGCTTTTCCCCCCTCACTGAAGTATCACTGCTACTTTCCTTCATCTCATATATATTCTTAATTGGAGTAGTTGAACTTTTGCTGCTTTCATTATTGATACACTATGATCCCAGGTTTGTTTACACTTTTGCTACTATAGCTCCATGGCACTACATACTTTGATATCGATTTATTCTCAGGCATGACAGTTACTGTACTTTCACAACAGGTATTACCTCCTTTGTTTTTTTTTTTTGTCGGTTCAGTTCCGATATTGTTTCTGATTCAGGCAGCCACGGTTGCAGAACTGAATCTATGTGCTATGTAAACCATCAGGTTTTTACAACTATATGCTCATGTCCATCTTCCGTGCTTACCACACTGTTTCTCTGGGAAGAGTGGGTGATAAGCACTTGAACACTTATTACTTCTCAAAATCATGATCGTGGTAAATAACTGGCAACTACCGCTAAGAAAACAGCCGATTAACTGATTCATGGAGACATCATCAGGTTGCACACAAACAAGATAGTGCCTTATTGCGTGAGTATGAATTCCACTACAGACTACTCACACTCACTGTTTGTATATTGGAGATTAATGTCCTGTCATCTGACAGTCATCAACCAATCAATTTAGTAACATTTTTGCTACCCATGTCATAATTTTTATTAATGTGCCCGCCCCCCATACCGGCCTGGTGGCGCTAAAGGCTAAGGTGCTGGATGCCACACCTCATGCTATGTTGGCGACCTGCATTCGGGAATGAGCACGGGCCGCTGGGGATCGGCAGGGAGGTGATGGATCGAGCGTCCGACGGACAGCTCTCAATCTCTGGGGAGGGGGTAGTCTGCAGTTGGCACACACCTGACCCCTGGCAGAGGCTGGGTCTCTGTGCTATGCTGCCGCAAGACAAGTGGGGCGGAAGCATGGCAGACGCTTGGTGGGGCCATGCACGGGTGCTTGTGTGAGCCTGTTGCAGGCATCATTGCATGCCTGGCTCCTGCAGGGGGAAGAAAAAGAGAAAAGACCCTGATGGCTGGTCGTTGTGGCTTGATGGTCATTCCCCGTCACGCTCCATCTCTGAAGATAACACCCCAGAACTGGATTCTTTCAGTGGGTGGGGGTCCCTGCTACCCTGCCATGGGGGGTAAGCTGTGGGGGTTACAGGGGTGAGGGCCTGAAGGAGTGGAGATGATGGATGGCGGCCTGATGAGGGCCAACCAGGGCCAAGGGTGGGGTGCAGAAATAAGTAGCAAAATAAAAAAAATTGATGTACCCCTTCACCACCCCAAACCAAGAAATTTCTTGGTATGACCTTCATTGTAACAGATAGAGAGAGGGAGTAAGAGAGTAATAAGAGAGAAAGTGAGTGAATCAAAGAGAAAGAGAGAGAGAGAGGGAGAGAGAGAGTGTGAGTGATAGAAAGTAAGGGCATGTGAGACATTGAAAAAGAGAAAGGTAGAGAGTAAGAGGACCAAGGAGTTCCTTTAGGGTAAAGGTTTTTGTAGAATCCATATCTTTATTTATTTATTTTTGGCTGAGAAAGGAGGGCTTGGAAATTCTGCCCATTTTTAGCCTCATCCTGGGGGGAAGGGATACTGGTGGTAACCAACTGTAATTGAACCAGATTAAGCTTATGGTTGCATTTTTTGTAAATGTGGGAAATTTGAAGGAGGCAGTATAGTGCAGTGGTTTAAGGCTCTGAACTGCAAACATGGAGACCTGGGTTTGAATCCCATAGCCTCCACTTGTATACTGCGTGACCCTGAGCAAGTCACTTAATTTCCTTGTGCTCCCAGGTCGCACCTGTAAACAAGCTTAAGCTTAGTGTGTCTCTCCTGGTTAAAAAAAAATGTTGAACAGGACACCACGGGGAATTCCCCCATTATTTTTAAGAAGTGCCATAGGATCTTCAACATCCAGCTCAACAACCACCAGAACAAGCAGACAAGACATCAGTTTAATGTCATCTGAAAGAGCACCACACACACACACACCCTTTCTGGGCACTACTGTTCCTTTCCACAATTGTGGAAGTGACAGCTGCCGCGTGCAACATGGAAGCACTGACTTAAACTGCACATGTGCGAGTATCACTCATACATAATCATGTCAGCACTGCCATGTTTCACACGGCTGACTCGGGAGCAAACTGTGCATGCGCGGGTATCACGCATGCACAGTACTGTAACTGCTGTAGTATTAGTCACGTCTGACTCTGGTGTGGCAAGAGCACCACATATTCTTTTCAGCACTCTTGCCACTCTTAAAAGCCCTCCACAGCTGTATTGGCTGTGATGGCTTTAGCCGAGTCAAAGTTCACAATACTAGTTTCTCTGCAAGCAATCATTGAACTGATGTCATCGGGCTGTGGTACTGATCAGTAATAATAACAAGCATTTGTCAGTGCTGAATATTTGCTTGCTTGTATTTGCTGTGTAGTTCTTGGGAAAAGGTAGCACACACTGTGACCATCAGAGCCTCCCACACATCCCCTGCCACAGACGGAGGCCTGCACAGATGCTGTGGCTCCACAGACCCCACGGATACAGGCACTCACAACAATCTGTCATAACTAGCTGTGTTACACTGCTAACAGACCATATGGGTTTAGATGCTTTCAATCAGTAATGAACAACATTTTTGTCACCAGCAGCAACTCAAACAGTTTGACGGGGATAGTGGGAGGCTGTAACTGATGGGGGCCGGGGAGTTTAAAAAAACACACTAAAAAAAATGGTTAATGTGAAATAAATCATTACAATCGACGTCAGACCTGATAGTAGCAAGTGTGAGGTTTTGTGTGGGGGGTGTTAACATAACTTTAAAAAAAAATACAGATTTCAGCATATAATTAGAACCGCTACTATGAGCTGCTCTAACTCAAATTCAGACAGTAACAGTACTGTACATCGGGCTTTCTGGCTTGCTGACTGCAGCTATTACTGTTTCTGAAACCTTGCAAATCTGTCTGCATATCAATTGATGGAAAATGGAGCTAGATTGGAAATAGTATCATTAGAATCATAAGGGTTCCATACTTGTTCATCCAGTTCATTACTGTCCACGCTGACTGATTTAGAAGAAAGGCTGCGCGTGTGTTGCGGGTTGGGAGAGGCTGGGTTAAACAAAACAACCACATCAGCTCTGTATAATGTGGCATGTAATTAAAAAAAAAGGAAAAAACTGACTCATAACATAACTAAATATGAGCAGATTATGAGAAAAGTCTGTCATCACCAGCTTGATCACAGGACTAACAATAGCCTCATTTACCAGGCATACATGCTTACAGTCTGTTTCAGATAATCTAATTCTTAGCTAAGAGCTACATATAGGTAATTCTATATGGGGATTAGTGGATGTAGTGGTGATGACGGAGTACTGGTATGGTGTGTGTGTGGGGTTATTAAACAGCTGCATGGTATAAAACATTGGCTTAATAGGTCCAAAGTCACGTTTTGTTCAGAATAGTGCTTTTGGCATAGGAGTATTCCATGGCCATAAAATAGTACCTCATACTGTTAAGGTATTATTAATGCCCACCTTTGCAACATACAATTGAAGCTTCTAATGAAGACATACCCGAAACAGGACCAACAATTTTTTTTGCTCCTCTCAAGGCCCCGGTCGGCCACTCCTTCGGGCCATCAATGCCCAATGCCACATGCCCCATCGCCATCCACCCCCTCTTCATTGCAGTGACCCCGGGTAGCCCGATGTAACCCTTCATCAGGTGGGCCTCTCCCTCAGGGGTGTGGGAACCAGGGTGAGGAGAAATGCCCACAGGTGTCTAATACATATCCCGGGCATGGTGTGTGGGAATGGACATTTCCAGGCTACTGTGGTGATGGGAACCAGCAGCCATCATTCTGGTCAGCCAAGGGTGGATTTTTCTGCTTGTCTCCTGACCACCCACTGCCTCCCACAACGAGCCGGCTACAGTGGCATCCTTGGAGGCAAGGGCATTCACGGCATGTCGAGGCCACACAACACCAAGATTGCCACTCCAAGCCACCTCCAGGGGCCAACAAGCAGTGTTCCAAAGCCCACCCACTCTCCTGGGAGGCAAGCATCCAAAGAATGCTTTATACTCCCCTTCCTGCTGGACTTTGTTCCTGATGCCTGAGCTCGGGGTGTGAACCTGGGTTGCCAGCATGCCGAGCAAACACCTTTGCTTAGTGCGGGTTTTTAGTAATTTTTTAGTAAAGGCTTAATGGCTGATCTGGTTTTACTATACATAGGTATCATAGGTGGTTTCAGAGCTAATAAGACTTATGGGTCCATAACAGCTCACCCGTATTTAATCATAGCCCAAAATGTCTGATGTTACCAAGTGATTGTCTAAACTGCTTTTAAATTCTGCCATGAACTTGCTAGCCACTACCTCATTCCACATTTTAGTTACCCTGATGCTGAACCAAAATTTTTTTAACTGGTAGGTTGCGCCCTTTAATTAGACTGGGTGTGCTCTAGTGTTATATTGGCCTGAGTCCTCAGTTCTAATCCCAGTTGTTCCCATAAATCATCATCAAACAGTGCAGTATGCACTAGGCACATATCACCCCTAAGTCTATGATATTACAGGGAGTATAGCCCTAGAGACTGAAGTCCCTGCTGATAACTTAGCCCCTTTAATCCACTAATGTGCTTGGTAGCTCTCCTCTGTACATGCTCCAGTGCTCTGTTTTTCAGATTTACTGCCCGGTGACCGAGGTTGGTTGTAGTATTCCACATGTGGGCGGACCAGAGCTGTATAAAGGGGCATCATGACTTGCCTATCTCTGCACTTTATATGCGTGTTAATACAATATAACAAACTGCTAGCTTTTTTTATTACCTGATACAGATAGAGCAAACATGCAGGCGCTTTCATTCATGTGAAGGAGGCTGACTGTGAAGGAGTGCGGGTATTTGCCGTTCACCTTCTCTATCGCTATTAAGAATTGGGTGCTAGTGCTAGGAGGGGTGGGAATTACATTGATTTTACCTGGTTTTGGGCCAGGAATGGGCTGTTTTTTTGAATTTGTTTTAAATGGGCTACCGAATACCTGAATATTTGGCTGCCGAATATTCCGAAAAAGATATTCGCCCAGTCCTACTCCTAGGACCCCCCCCCCTCCACACACACACACACACACACACACACTCTCTTTTGGTAGTCAGTTTTTATTGTTTTGTTCTTTTTTTATCCTATGTCCTTTTCCCTGTCCCATTGGGCAATCTTGGCCCTCTTTTTTTCTCTCCCACTTTGTTTCTTTCCTGGCTGACGGAACTGAGGTGAGCAGGGGGCTGGCATCAGTTACTGGCTAGTTCATGTGTGCCACGTAATACGTTAGCCTTGTGGGTGATGCCATCACCAAAATTGTTCCCTAGCTGTAAGCTAGAGTTTGCTCCCATGGGGTCCTAGTGCCTCTGGCACAGACCCATATGTGGTAATAAATGGTGAAGATGTTCTGGAAGATCATCAATTACAGTGAGTAGGCAATCTTCATATCTTCCCCCAGGTCAGCCGAAGGGTAGAAACTGCAAAAAGAATCTGGTGTGGCATACTAAATATCAAAACCCCAAATGTGGTGTTCCATCTCATGGTCTGGTATGCCACGCATCCATAAGAGTATGTTATGGATTATACTGCAGAGTAGAGGCATGGAGCAGTGGTATTCAGTTAGAATACTAGCGGGATGAAACATGATATTCCACCCTGAAAATTGTTATGCAGAACAGGGCATACATAGATACATAGACAGTGTCAGCAGATAAGGGCCTATGGCCCACCCAGTCTGCCCATTTGAGCTTGTAAGTTCAGTTTGTTTTCCTAGAAGTCTGTTGCCCCTTACCCCTGACCTCCAGAATTCCTTTATGTCTATCCCATGTATTCTTAAATCCCATGATTGTTTCAGCCCCCACCACTTCCTCTGGCAGGGTGTTCCACTTGTCCACCACCCGTTCTGTGAAGAAATTCTTTCTCATGTTTCCTCTGAATTGTCCTCCCTCCAACTTCATCCCATGCCCTCTAGTCCTGGAACATATTTTCACTTAAAAATAGTGTTTTTCTGCACCCTGTTCCTCCCTGTAAGATACTTGTATGTCTCTATCATATCCCCTCTCTCCCTCCTCTCCTCCAGGGAGTACATGTTCAGTTCCTTCAACTTGTCTTCATAGGACTTGTGATGCAATCCATGCACCATCTTTGTTGCCCTCCTCTGAACCTTCTGTACCCTGTCTATGTCCTTATGTAGGAATGGTCTCCAGAACTGTACACTGTACTCCAGGTGGGGCCTCACTAGTGTCTTGTATAGCGGAATTATGACCTCCCTTTTCCTGCTGGTGATGCCCCTGCCTATACATCCCTGCATCCTATTTGCTTTACCTGCTGCCTTGTCACACTGTTTCCCTACCTTGAGGTCATCAGAGATGACAACCCCAAGATCCCTTTCCTGCTTGGTGCATGCTATATCCTCACCCCCCAACTGATATATTGAAAACATACCCCTGCATTGGCTGGGAATCGAACCCAGGTCAATTGCTTGGAAGGTAGCTATGTTCACCACTATACCACCAATGCTCCACATTACCGTTATACCGTTAATTTCTAGCCCTTGAATCCCAAATACAATTATTGCATGTTTTTATTCTCTAAAATGTAGAATTTAGGGGTTCAGGTCTACTTCTACACTGAGCAGCCTATTGTTCAAAACCATTTAAAAAAACCAAAACATGAAAACTGCAAAATGGCTCATCTTTCCTTTGTCAGTCTTCACCATTCATTACTGCTGGGTATAACTTGGAGGCATGCACCTGCTCGGGAGCTTTTTTCTTTGCGTGGGAGGAGTCGGCACCAATGGCACCGCCCATGAGGCCAATCCACTACCTTGCGCTCGAGGGTTGGTGGTTAGGCACTGCTGACTCCTCCTCCACCCCAGTTCTGTTTCTCCACCATCGAGGAAGCACATGCTTGCACGAGTAGAGCAGAGAAAAAGTAGTGTCAGCAGCCTACTTAATTTCGACGCCATTCCTTTGACTCCAATTCACGGTTCCTTTTCTCCCGGTTCTGAAGTTGCTCACCTGATGCTGTTTTCACCCGGTAAGCTTGTTTCTTCTATTTTTCCTAAATTCTTAATGATGGTATGGGTCTATTTGCTGTAGTTTTTGTGAGTTTATTTCGATGCCACGTCTGGTTTGGGGGCTAGGAAGAAATCCAAAGTGGGCCGCACCCCAATGCGTCAGTGCGCCTGTGGCCAGCATTACTGTGCTTCTGACTGGCATGACATCTGCCTTCACTGCTTGGGTCCCAGCCACAACATGGACAACTGTGACTTCTGCTTCTCCATGGACTGCCATGTACTAGAAATCCACATATTTAAAGTCGGTAGGGCCCCACTGACCTTCAGAGGATGGTGTCATTCTAGGGATGCCATGGCTAGGACTCTTGACCCTGCTTCGGGTCCCCTCCTGGGTCTATATGGCCTGGTGTGGAGGAAACCTCCTCATCTAATTAGATCCTTGCCGTTGAGGAGGTTTCTTCTGCGGTGCCAGAGGAATGGCTCAGTTCCCTCCGGAGCCGGGTCAGGAGCACTGTTCCATCAGTCACCTCCTCAGAGGTGCAGGCTCCCCTGGTATTGCGGCCCATGGCTGCTGGTCCCGGCACCAGCAGACCCTCAGTGCTGCCTGCTGGTGCCATCTCAGATCCCAGTGCCATTCGTGGCACCACTGATCGGGGTGGCATCGTGGGTGGTGCTACATCCCACAGCGGCTCTGTTCACAGCGCTGTTGGCAGGGGGGCTCCCAGGGTCACCTGTTTGGTGGTGTACATGGTCTCCTCTTCTTTGGAAGGGGTGATCCCCTGACCGACCTGGATTGGCTACCTGATTCTTCGGAGTTGGGGAGCCCCCCTGGACATGGCACCAGGCACATTGGTACTTGCTCCTCAGTGGCCCCAGAGTCGACTGTCTCTGCAGGCCCCCACTCCAATGCTGGCATTAGGGGCCTGGTGGTGGATAGTGGTTCTGGGGTCACCAGGTGGATGGTCCTGGCCTCAGGGGACAGGGCAGCTGCCATTCCTGGTGCTGCCCTGGCTACTGCTGCTAGGACGGGGACCTCCTCTTCTGCAGCCTCCCTCGGGGGGGTGGCAGGATTGGGGGGTCCCTTTGCACTGGGCACGACGAATAGGGTGGCTTCAGAGTCCAAAGGGTTGAGAGGGCGGAGTGAAGCATGGGGGCCCTCCACTGCCCTTCGTGGGGTGGCGAGGAGCTGCAGTGCTGAACCCCACTTCTTCTCCTCTGAGACTGCAGAGATGCCCTTAGTGGGTGGCACTGGGGCTTGCTCTTCTGGAACCATGCAGCCCCAGTCACATCACAGGGGAGAATTCCCCTCAGGGCTCAGCCAGGATTTGTTCTCCAAATTACAGTGTTCACTGACTCAGTCGTCCACTGGATCCCCACATCTAGAAGGATCTCCTGTGAGGTCTCAGAGCCGTGGCAGAGGCTGGGCACTTTCTGGCAGATGCCCTTCCCAAATCCCTCTGCAGACACCACCTCCTCTCCTTGGCCATGTGGGTACTATGGGACCTTTGACCTGGGAGATGTTCAGAGATACTGCAGCGGCCTTCCCCATGTATGTCAGGACTATGGACAAGCAGGTCTTCTGCCTGTCCCCACCACTGCAGGAGGACTCTGAACATCTGAGCTCCTCTAATTCCTCAGCTTCCTCCACTGAGGAAGAGAAATGTTCCGTCCACCTGTCCTCCAATGCTGATTTGACAGAATATCAGCAATTCCTTTTGAGGTTAGTACAGGAGTTCCATATCTTCCATGTAGTCAGACGCAATATTAAGCAGGAGATGTGCTCCTTCCTGAGCAAATTCAGTGTGAACCACCTTGTGGTTTCTTCCTGGCCTATTCCTTTCTAGGAAGTGTTGATCTGCATCTGGCAGTCACCAGACACCTCAACCCCAGCCCCAGCGGACTGCAGGAGGAGGCATTGCGCACCCCAGGAGTCTCTAGGTTCTCTGCCTCACCCAACTTTGGGGCTGATGGCCCTAGACACTCCTTCCAGGCTACAGCACCTTGTGCATGACTGACCACCAGTTCTGGATTCCATGGAGTTCAACCAGTGAGGAAGAAGAATGTTCTCCTCATCTTGTGTGCTACTGTGCATCACATCACATCAGGCCCACCACGCTGCTTGCAACAGGCATTTGTTGTCAATGCTGGCACAGGTGTTAGCATTGTTGCCTGATACGGAGGAATCTAGGCAAGCCATCGCCCTCTCTGCGCAGTGTCTGGAGCTTGCAAGGCACCAAGCAAGAGCATCATATGATGCCAATGAGGTGGCTTCCAGACTGGTAGGAATAGTGATTTGCATTAGGCAGATGGCATGACTTCACCTGTCAAGATTTTCACCCATTGCTCAGCCTAGGGTGATTTTCTCCACCTTCCAGGGGACCCGTCTCTTTTCTCACAGGGCAAGGAGGAATTTGCAGGGGCGTCTTCCGTCTTCCCAGTCATGAGGGACATTGGCTCGCCCTGAACAGCCTTAGACCATGTATGGCCTAGGATGACTAAAAAGGTCTCCCCCTCCTGCATCTCTCCCACAGTAGGTTGCAGGAAACTGTTCCCTCAAGGCAGTGCCAGGTCCCCTTCGGGGGGCTTGGTACTCGCCTAAAGTAATGAATGGTGAAGACTGACAAGGGGAAGATTTGAAAATTACGTATCTACCATAATTCTTGATCTTCCCTTGTATCTTCACCATTCATTACTAATTTCCACCCACCTTTCCTTTTTGGGCATCAGCTTCTGGGAGCTGCCTCCACCCTGCTTGCCCTTCCCTTCTACGAGGCCAACTGGGGCAGTCCCCCTGGTACCTCAGGGCCCTCTGTTTCCTTCTCTAAGTCACAGAGCATCCAACCTGGGGAAGGCAGTGAGTAGGGTCTTCACCCTGGCCTTGGAGGGAACTCTCTGAGGTTCTCAGTGGGGTGCACTGTGGGGTCCCTTCCACGACTTGACACGGACCTATCTGATCCATTGCTGACTCAGAAAAAAAAAAAAGTAGGGACTGCATCGGAGCATCCGGCAGAAGGACCCATAGGAACCACCCCTTTTTTCTCTGTGTTCCCTCTATATATATGGGTTGGTTCTGGACAGGGTCCTCTCCTGATTAGAGGCCTCCCCCTTGGCTAAGCCCTCAGGTGGCAGGCGTGAGAGGGTCGTGCTCCAGGACCTTCATCCCGAATGCTGATTTTAGGGGCAGGAGGGAGCAGACACCACCATGCCTTATATTCTCCAAGACCATCTCCAACTTTCCTGTTCTGGACTTGTGTCCAGTGGTTTCTGGAACCTGACAGGATCCTTGTGCCTGTGTCTCCATACCTCCCAGGTTTTAAGAATAAGGATAAGCCAACAGTCTTCTGGCTGTGCATGGCGGAGGTCTCTCACCTTCTCCCTCTATCTTCTATCTTTTCTCTCTTTCTCTCCTGTGCTGCTGCCCAGGGGCGGGGACCCTAATATCCAGATAGTGAAATCCTACTTCCCCTGTGTCCTCTGACTGACTTATTCCTTTTTCGGTTTATATCCTTTCCTTTTCCTATTCCTCGGCTCCCTTGTCTCCTCATCTTAATTTTCTCTATCCCTCTTTTTTCCCCCTCTCTCCAGCAAAACAGAACTGTGTGGAGGAGGAATTCAGCCAACCCTCGAGCACCACATAGTGCATCCACCTTGTGGACAGTGCCATCGGCATGACTCCTCCTACACAAAAAAAAAGCTCCAGAGCAAGTGTGCGCCTCCAGCTTACACCCAGCAGTAATCAATGGTAAAGATACAAGGGAAGATCAAGAATTATGGTAGGTACGTAATTTTCATATCTGGAGAGGATTAAAAATACCGATGTATTCTGAAATTATCACTAGATCTCTTTGTTGCTTAATAAAAGCAAACTGAAGTGGTACTGTAATATGGGGCACTTTGACTGGGTTGATTAGCAACAGATATATATATATATATCCACCCTATGCCAGTTTTGCCAGCACTTCTTGTTCATCATAGAGAAGCATGCCATTTGTGCCAGCACTTCTAGTTCATCGTAAGGAGGTACGTAGTTCATACTTCAGGCCCTTACAAGGTGCAGACCTGTAAATGACGTCTTGAGGATTAAACTGATTGAGATGCAATTTGGCTAGAAACCATTCATTAAGCAGGGTTCAGAAACAGGCCAGCAATGCATTCTGCCTCCTTATCTGTGCAGTAAACAGATAACTGTCTCCACAGTGTCCTCAACCCTCCTTTAGAGG
Organism: Neoceratodus forsteri; assembly: GCA_016271365.2. Taxonomy (NCBI): domain Eukaryota; kingdom Metazoa; phylum Chordata; order Ceratodontiformes; family Ceratodontidae; genus Neoceratodus; species Neoceratodus forsteri. Next base: position 585,952,979 of record CM028133.1, on the reverse strand, counting down.
CTAAAATCATGAACAGCTTCCATTGAACTTCTACCTCCAATAGTGGACCTTATAAAGGAAAACAAAAATTTAATTTACTCTGTGCATGCATGTGCTTTCCTGGGGAGAGTTCCAGTGCCCGACAGTAAACAGTCATTTTGGCGCTGCCAATCCCAAGAGACAGGTGATGATGTATTTCCTTTTAAAGTTGCTAAGGTGGACCCTCCCCATTGGCCAATTAAATGAGACCTTTTTTGGTACCCTAACATGGTGCATCTTTGCCAAGTTTAAAGATTTGTAAAATGGTTTCATTTCTGCTTTCAAACCCTGTTTGGATATAGCAGATGATCTCCCTTGAGTTAGCTATAGTATCAGAAGATCAAACATAAAACATTTAAGAAACTCAGAAACACTTTGAAGTAAATTGTGTGTTACAAATCCCCAAGCGTCTGGATGCAAAGCACATTTCCTATCAACAAGGCTTCATTTTACCTAGCAAAAAGCCATTCATAGTTGAAGAGCTGGTGTAGCAATAGCCAAAAAAACAAAATTCCAGACACAGCTTACACTGTAATCCAGCACTAGATATCAGTTTATTGATTCTATCTGTACAATTACCCTCTGGTTACAGTGACCTTCTGAAACTACACTTCACATCCCAGAATAATCTCCACATCACTTTAGTATTTACCTAACTGCTCTGAAAAATATGTTATGATAGATTCTCCTATTTAGGCATTTTGCACATGTGGTTAGTCATGCTACAGTTTGACTAATCAAGATGAGATAAAACTGGTTCCACACATATAAAGGACATGCCCATTTACAAAAGGGATAGCGATAATACTGAAGCCCAATTAGTGCTCATACCAGCTGGTTCTGCTACACTAATTTTAGAAATTTATGTTTAAAATCCAATTCCGGGGATCTTATGCAGTAGAAAACGGCCCGGATATTCAAACTGCACCCAAAATGTGCGCAACAGCAGGAGCAAGAACAAACCAATTGCGCATATGCGCAACAGGTGCAATATTCAAACATGGAGCAGAACAAATTTCGCAAGCAGCCAACGTCTGAATATCGCACTAACTGCGCCATAGCGCAACCAGGAAGGAGAAGCTGAGCAGAAATGTTGCGCTATAGCGCAACCAGGGCAGCCCAGCTGAGCAGTCCAGAGGTGCATAGCGCAAGCAGAGCCCCCCCAGAGCAATGGAACTGCACATCCAGGGAGGCAGGCTGGGGCCCACCGCCAGCCATGCCACACATGGGCACAGGAACACACTGCAGAACCAACAAGACACCTGCACACCCCAAGCACAGCATCACTGAGGGTGTGACGGATGATCTACTGGCCCATGGGGACAAGCCAACAAAGCACAGCAGAGCCATGACACCCCAGCACAACCACTGGCAGGCTGAGAGTGCCACACACAGGAGATTGACAAACTACAGTGCACATCAGCCCCCCGTACGCACAGCACACCCTGCACCGTGACCCCAAGACACCACCCATGTGCAGTGACTGGCACTGCAGGAAACCATGCATCCCCCCCAGCACACGTCAACCCCGTGCAGCACAGAAGCATACAAGCCAGACACACCCTGTGCACCCAGCAGTGGGTGGCAGCAGACGGCAAGACCAACAGAAAGTCACTGCCATGCCGGAGATACCTCCCCATGCACACACACACACACACAGGACCATATCACCTCAGATGGCATGTACACCACTGCAACTGAGCACCCATAGCCAGCTGCAAATCAGAGACCAACACAGTATTCATATCAAAATATAAATGTATTTTTAAAATTTCAAATAGTAAATAACAAAACAATAAACAACAACTATTTACAAGGGGGGGGACGGGTACAAGGTAGGGGTGTTCAAGGGGTAGGATGAACAACTGGAGAGGAAGGCGGAGTGGTAGGGATGGGAGAAGTGGGAAGGGTATTGTGTCCTAAGGCCCAGCTGGCTGGTTATCCTGCGCCTGGTTCCGCTCTCCCCTGTGACGCTCCTCCGCAGGCCATGTCGCCAATGGACTCCAGGATGGCCTGTTTTCAAGGGACACCTGTGCAGGCCCGAATGTCTCGATCTATCCTCCGGAGAACTTCGAGGCCTAGGAAAATGGGAACACAGTCAATGGCTGTGACTGACCACAACCCTGAACACCACCCAACCTGCAAGCCATATAGCCCAATGTCCCGCACCTGTGATGGCATGCACCCACCCACAGTGAACATGCACATGGCCATCACAAACAGGCGGCACCAGCTATGTGCACCACTGCACACACACACTGCCCATGTCCATCACAGCACAAACAAGGCTGTCAAGGACGGGCAATGTGGTGCGATGCCAGTTACACAGCTATGTGCCCAGTGCATGCATGGACCACCAGTGACTCATACACAGACGTACTGTGATACTGGACAGTGATGCATGTCACCTGTGTCGTGCATACATACATAGATACATAGACAGTGTCGGCAGATAAGGGCCTATGGCCCACCCAGTCTGGCCATTTGAGCGTGTAAGTTCACTTTATTTTCCTATAAGTCTGTTGCACCTTAACCCTGACCTCCAGAATTCCTTTATGTCTATCCTGTGCATTCTGAAATCCCGTGATTGTTTCAGCCCCCACCACTTCCTCTGGCAGGGTGTTCCACTTGTCCACCACCCGTTCTGTGAAGAAATTCTTTCTCATGTTTCCTCTGAATCGTCCTCCCTCCAACTTCATCCCATGCCTTCTAGTCCTGGAATATCTTTTTCGCTTAAAAATAGTGTTTTCCTGCACCCTGTTCCTCCCTGTAAGATACTTGTATGTCTCTATCATATCCCCTCACTCCCTCCTCTCCTCCAGGGAGTACATGTTCAGTTCCTTCAACCTGTCTTCATCGGACTTGTGATGCAATCCATGCACCATCTTTGTTGCCCTCCTCTGAACCTTCTCTACCCAGTCTATGTCCTTACGTAGGTATGGTCTCCAGAAAGAACTGGAAGGGGGCAGGATCAGTTGTGTTCCAGGACAGTAGCTGCTGCTGTTTTCACAGGGTTCTTGTGGATATTACTTGGTAGGTTAGCTCTTTTCTTTCTTGCTTCTAAGGGGCTAGCAGGGTATTGTTCTGGGGGATCCTGGATGTTTGTAAACTGATTTAGTGGCTGTAAGTGGGGCTGTTTTTGTGGATGTTTCACTTTGTAACAGGCTGCGCTGGTAGAGGCCTATTTCTTCTGATTTAAAACCTGTTTGGTGGGATTTGCTTGGAAATGGTTATTTGAATTGGAGACCTATATCTGTTAATTTCAAGCCTTGTTTGATTTGGTGTTAGTGAAGCTGATTAAATTGGAGACATGTTTCCTTTGGCAGCAAACATAGTTTGGGGGCTTTGACTTGAATTTTGATTCCTTGTGCTGACTCCATTAGCTGTAAAAGGTTAGTTCATAGTGGGGGAGGGGTGTTAATGGCCTGGCCAGGTCTCACTCAGCCAATTGAGTGGAGGCAGGGCTGAATCAGGTTGAGGTGCTAGCTGCTTTGTCTTCTCAGAAAGAACTGGAAGGGGGCAGGATCAGTTGTGTTCCAGTACAGTAGCTGCTGCTGTTTTCACAGGGTTCTTGTGGATATTACTTGGTAGGTTAGCTCTTTTCTTTCTTGCTTCTAAGGGGCTAGCAGGGTATTGTTCTGGGGGATCCTGGATGTTTGTAAACTGATTTAGTGGCTGTAAGTGGGGCTCTTTTTGTGGATGTTTCACTTTGTAACAGGCTGCGCTGGTAGAGGCCTATTTCTTCTGATTTAAAACCTGTTTGGTGGGATTTGCTTGGAGATGGTTCTTTAGCTGCAGGGCTTGGAGGGGAGACACAGGGCTGATACACTCTCTTGTCAGGTGTCTGCCTAAGACCCTCCCTCCCCAGAAGTCTGCAAATTTATAGGGGAAGACCTGCCCTGCAATTGGAGGAAAAGGCTGCTGGTGCAGCTCATGTAGTTCTAGCCACTGGGGGTTGGATTTAAAGGCCGGGAGAGAGGAGCTTAGGGAGTTGTTCATTTTCCTTACATGTTTAATGTGTTGTACTGCACCTAGTAACAGAGTTACTGGTGTACAGTGGGACTGTCTCTAGGATTAGTGGGTGACCTGATTAGGCAGTAGGGGTATCTTGGAATAGGGGGAACCTGGTGGCTCACCCAAGGAAAACTATTTGAAAGGGGATGGAACCACACATCATTAGGGCCGGCATCTTTGGGAGGGTGGTGGGGTGCACAGGGTGTGGAGCAACCATGATACTGGACTGGGCTTGGAAGTTTGGTGGTTGCCCAGTGTGCTACCAGCTGGCACAGCTTAGGGAGGGTTCGGGATGAGGAGAAAGCTGGGGAAGGGGGGTGGTATGGTTGGGAAGGGGCTGGAAATTCCCACAGGGTTGCACCAAGCACTGGGGGCGGGGTATAGGGAAGGAGTGCAGGAGAATACTAGGGTCACATAGGGACCCTGGCAGAGGGGGCCAAAAGGACACTACCAAGGAAGCAGGCAGGTAACTGGGACCCTCACAAAGGGGGACGGAGGGACAACATTCTCAGGGAAGTAGGCGGATAGCCAGTGCTGGACAGAAGGAAGCAAGGCAGGGAGGTGGATCAGACCTTATACTTAGTAACCGCTCATTCTCTTCTTCTGCTCAAGGTTGGGGGGATGTAGCCACTACAGAGGTGGTTAGAGACAGAAAGGGTGTGGGAGTGGGGGGCGGGGGGGGAGGCAGGGGCCAGATAGCAGGAAGAACAGGGGGACCTGGAATGCAGGAGAATGGGGGAGTAGTAAATCGGAGCAGGGGAAGAGGGAGGAAAGCAAGGAGAAGGACCAGTTGGGTGGAAAGGTAAAGAAGGACCAGAAGTACAAGGATGATTCAGTAAAGAGAGCTGAGGGTTAGGCCAGGGGAGCACGATGAGCAAGGAGGAACTAAATGGAGACAGGAAGGAAGGGAGGATGAGCCAGGCTAGTTTAGCAGATGGGGGAGAAGGACCAGTTGCGAGCAGTGAGGGGGGAATTAACAAGGTACAGAAGGATACTCAGGAGGAGGAGAGGCATAGGATTGGAGGGGAGGGAGTGGCCATGGTAAATAAGGAACGGGTGGCATGTGGCACCCAGATAGGGGGAGGAACAAGGAGCCAGCTGGGTGGGGGGGCCGGTAGAAAGGATGAGGGACATGGAAGGGGGGAAATGGAGGAAAAGGAGTGGTCAGAGTGCTCCTGCTGGGGGATTCTATGATCAGGGGTATCAAATGGGATAGGGAGGGAGAAGCCTGGCCAGTTAGAACAAGATGCTTCCCTGGACTAACGGTGCACAGGGCTAAGCACGAGGTATATCAGCTGGCAAAGGACTGTGGGGGTTTCCCAGACATACTGGTCCACCTGGGCACAAATGACATTGAGGGAAATGGCGAGCTAGAGATACAGGCAAGATTCAGGAGCTCGCAGGGTCTGTCATGACATAGGATGCACAGTTTCTTCTCAGAAATCCTGCCAGTGCCAAGGGCTAGTGGGGAACACAAAAGAAAAATTAGGAGATAAACCAGTGGCTCAGGGAGTGGTGTGAGGCCAGAGGTATGGGTTGATGGGGGATTGGGGAGACCTGGGAGGATAGAGCTGTATGCTAGAGATAGACTACATCTCAATTTGGAGGGGAGAATCCTTAGGTTGAAAATGGAGGAGTTCATTGGTGAAAAGTGGGGTTTAAATTTGTGAAGGGGTGGATGGGAGAAAAGGCAGTCAGAGGGATGCCGAAGGAGGACTCTGTCTCCACCCCCTGGGGACCAGGAGGATTGCAGGAAAGACCAACTGGGCAAAGTGCAGACCAGGAGAAAACAGAATCTCAAGGGAACAGAGCAGGGAAATGAAACTATAGGAAAGGGTGGAAAGTAGTCCTGCTAAATGCCAGGAGCTTGGGCAATAAATGCCTGAGCTCCAGGCGATGTTAACTGAGGGAGCAGTGGATGTGGCAGCAGTCACTGAGACTTGGGCCACTGCAAGACATGACTGGGACCTGAACCTGGAGGGTTACACTATGTTCAGGAAGGACAGGGGAGGGAAGGGGAGGAGGGTAGCAATGATAGTAAAAACTGCATTGGCATAGGGGAGTTGAGGAGGCGGAGGGAACCGTGGAGGCGTTGGGTCCCTGATGACAAGGGGGGCAAGAGAGTAAAAATAGGAGTGGTGTATAGACCCCTGCCCTGGCGGAGGAGCTGGAGGACAGTCTGGTGGCAGATGTTAGGAGACACTGCAGACTGGGCAGAGGAAAGGTGGTGGTGTTAGGGGACTTAAACATGCCAGGAACAGACTGGGAGACTATGACATCCTCTGTGACCAGGGAACAGAGGTTGTTGGATGTCTTTCAAGACGCTGCTCCTAACTCAGCAGGTGAGGAACCAACCAGGGGAGGCACGGGTACTGGATGTGGTCCTGCAGACAGTGACCAGATTGGGGCCTGGAGGTAAGGGACCCATTGGCGGGAGTGACCATGCCACAGTCTGGTTCTGCCTGGACCTAGGAGGGTAAAGGCTGCACGAAGACGAAGTAACCGACTTCAGGGGTGGATTTTAAGAAATGGGAAGGATCCTTAAGGAGCATTTGGATGGGATTGGGTCAGACATGGACGCTGATAGTAGGTGGGAAATCATCAGGAGAGGGGTGCAGGATGCTACCAGCACCTGTGCAAGAGTAAGACTAAAATGGTGAGGGCCCAAAACCCTGTTGGTGGACCAGGGAGGTCCAGGAGGTGGTGTGGGGAAGAAAGCAGCCTATAAGAAATTCAAGTGCTCAAGGAGGAAAGGGATCAAGGGAGTATGAGCTGTTGGCTAGAAGGGCCACTAGAGTGGTGGAGGGCGCTAAGGCAAGGAAGGAGCAGAACCTGGCCAGGGAAATTAGGAGAGGAAAAAGGGTTCTTAGATACATTGGGGAAAGACGAAGGGTGAAGGGCAGATTAGCAGGATTAAATCAGGGGAGAGATGGGCACAAGACCCAGAGGAGCAGGCTGAGGTACTAAATGAGTACTTCACCTCAGTTTTCACTAGGGAAAATGGGGATGCTGCATCATACATGGGAGGAGACAGAGATAATGAGGAGGGGGGGACCCTTACCAATCGGCAGGTCTGGGGAGAGGGGGGCATCACTGGCAGGTGGGGGGAAGGCTAAGCAGGGAGAAGAGGTACTGGAAGTGGAAATCACAGCAGAGAGTGTGAGAGAAGCCCTCAGCTCCCTTAAGATGGAGAAAGCACCGGGGCTGGATAAATTACATCCTAGAGTGCTGAAGGAACTTGCAAATGTTCTGGCGAAACCCCTGGCAGAGCTTTTCACCATCTCTCTGAGGACAGGGTGGGTGCCCCAAGACTGGAAGGTGGCGTATGTAGGCCTATCCACAAGGGGATCAAGGGAGGTGGCAGGGAACTACAGGCCTGTCAGCCTGACATCAGTGGTGGGCAAGGTGATGGAGGGCATTGTCAAGGAGTGGCTAGGGGGGCCCTGGATAAGTCAGGGTGCCTGGACAATGGACAGCATGGATTCATCCCGGGAAGTCGTGTCAGACAAACCTGGTGGAGTTCTATGACTGGGTGACAAGTGCCTTGGACCTGGTAGACCAGTAGATGTCTCTTCTGGACTTCAGCAAGGCATTTGACTCTGTTCTCACGGGGCCTGTTGGATAAACTAGGAGAAATGGGGTGGAAATCAGATGATCCGGCTGGATAGGCAATTGGCTCCAGGACCGGACCCAGAGGGTCGTAGTTGGTGGATAATCTCTTCCCAAGGAGGGTCATTAGTGGGGTCCCACAGGATCAGTCCTTGGGCCCTTTCTGTTCAACGTCTCACGATCTGACATAAGGACAGGAATCAGGAGTGAGATGAGTCTCTTTGCAGATGACTAAACTGGGGGCAGTGGTGGATGGGGAGGAGGGAGGTGGCCTGCAGGGGACCTGGAGGCTCTGGAAAGATGGTCTAGAAAGTGGAAGCTGAGGTTTAATGCAGGGAAATGCAAGGTACTCACCTGGGGCCGAAACCCAGGCCAAGTGTACACCCTGGGGAAATACAAGTCTCAATGGCTGAGAGGGACCTGGGGGTGGTGGTGGATGTCAAGATGAACAACTCTGAGACTTGTAGGAGGGCAGCAGCCAAGGCCAACAGGATGCTGGGATGCATCGCTAGGGGTATCACCTCCAGAAGGAGGGAAGTGATACTCCCTCTGTATAACTGCTTGGTGAGGCCGCACCTGAAGTACTGCGTGCAGTTTTGGAGGCCACACTTAAAGAGGGACATTAACCTCCTGGAGAGGGTCCAGAGGAGGGCAACCAAAATGATTTGGGGCTTGGGGGACAGGACCTATGAGGAGAGGCTCGAAGAGCTAAATATGTACACTTTGGAAGAGAGAAGGGACCGAGGGGACATGATAGAGGTCTTCAGGTACATGAAGAGGGTAAATAGGGAGGAACAGTGAGGGTGCTTCAAGGAAGGAGGAAGGGCCACTAGAGGGCATGGGTGGAAGCTGGAGGGGAAGATTCAGGGAGAAAGGAGGAGGTGCTACTTCACTGAGAGGGTGGTGAGCCATGGAATGCACTACCTAGGGGCTGGTGGAGGCAGAGACAGTGGAGGGGTTCAAGAGGGGGTGGGACAGGTACAGGGGAAGGGTTCAGGAAGCAAAATCCAATGCAGCAAGAATATCCGGAACTGGGAAGGGAGAAGCCAGAGAAGGCGAGGGGGACAGCAAGGTCAGCACCCAGGGTGGGGGCTGACCAAACGAGCAGACACGAAAGACCATTAGGCCTATTCTGCTGGCATGTTAGTATGTTAACTGTACACTGTACTCCAGGTGGGGCCTCACTAGTGTCTTGTATAGTGGAATTATAACCTCCCCTTTCCTGCATGGTTGTGTTGTGCATGGCTGGTGGTCTTGCCCCCCCCCCCCAGCATGCAATAGCATCCATGAAGTAATGATACTCACACTCCTCAAGCAGCTGGGTCTGGCGCTGATGCTGCTGCTGGGGTGCAACACCCACCGGCACCGGGGCCCTGCCACGGCCCTCCTCACCCCGTGCCTGCATCCTCACATCCCGGCCTGTGGGAAACATATGTTGAGACAAACATCAGTGTGACTCCAAAGTAGACTGCCCCCTGCCCCAGTGAGAGTGCCTGCCCACACAGCCAGACCCATGCATCTCACACCTGCACACACTGACACAGCCAACCATGGCAGAGCCATCACCTATGCACAGCCACCAAAACACACTCACACCCCTACAGAGAATACAGGTGCATAGATGGTACACCCACCTGGCCTAGGCACCACGCCTGCCTGGCACGTGACCGCAGCCGATCAAGAAGCCGGATCCCTGCGGGCGGAGGTCACCGTACCAGTGCCGCACTGCTCAGCTGACCGGCACCGCCCAGTGACCCCACCAGGTCAGTGGCCACTTGCTGCCACACCTGCATCCTGGCAATGGTGAGGGTGCCTCACCAAAGTGCCCCATAGTGGGGTCCACTAGAGCCACCAAGTTGGCCAGTTGACTGGGCTCCACTGAACTGCTCTTCTGTGAGCCATGGTACCAACTTTACAGCAGGCAATATGGCCCGCTCGCCCGTAACCTTGCGATGGAATGTTGTGCAATAGACCACCACAGGTTCCATCCCGCGCTGTTCAAACAAGCGCGTCCACTCACATAAGCGTTGTCACCAGACCAGCGCAATAGAAGACGTACATGACAGCCCGAACAGGGCCAGGGGCAAGGTCGGGCACAAGGTCATGGAACGAGCATGGAGCCACGCTGCGCCATCTCGGCGTATAGGCATCCTGTGCGGCCGACCAGCTGCGTACCAGTGCCACAGTGGACTGTTGTGCAGTAGTGCCACAAGCGCCATTTAGTGCCCAGTGCTGTAGCACCACTGGCACAATGGTGGCCATGACCTGAATTGCCGATCGGCGCGACAGCACGTGAGCAGCGTGGCAGACGCCTGCATAAGCTATCTGGGCATGCGCAATGCGTGTACCACACAGTCACAGATCTGCGCCATTGGCTCAGCTGACTCAACCGGTTCACTAGCGCAAATTAAATGATATTCAGCCCGACACATGCAAATCATCTGATTAGCCATTCAAAGGCGCGGTGCAGCGCGGTCATGTCATTATAGTTGCTCCACTCTTAATTTGCATGCATTACGCTATAAATGCGCCATTGGTCTGCGCGCTGGCCAGGGTCGGTTACTGCAGGTGAGAGGTGAGTTGCATGCTGTGTGATGTTCTGGACAATGGTCATGGGAAAATGCTGTAGACTGCACAGTGACAGGTGTCCACTTGCCCCCATACAGATCGCCATGACCGAGCAGAGCCAAGGTGAGGGTGAGGATGGTGGGTGTAGGAGGAGGCCCAACTTTACCCCAGCAGAGACAGAGGCCCTCTTCCAGGCCTACCTGGATGAGGAGCCAGTACTGAGTGGACGGAGGGGCACCCCTCAGTCCCATGCGGCCGCATGGGAGGGGGTAGCTCGGGCCGTGAACCTGCACGGAAGCCACCAGCGCTCCGTGCAGGAATGCAAGAAGAAGATGGGGACAGACCGCAGGAGGTTGAAGGAGAAGGTGGCAGCCTTCAGGGCTGCATTACAGCACTGGCGGGGCCCACCAGTGGTGTTGGAGCTGATCCCGGCTGAGGAGACACTGGTTGCATCAATGCAGCAGAGCGGCATTGAGGGCATACCAGGAGGTGGATTCCAGACAGGTGGAAGCCCATCACTGCATGGTATGACATGGTGGTGGTGTTTGGGGGGTTGGGGGGAAGGTTGTTCACATGCACTCACATGTACTCTTTCTGTTACAGATCCTGTTCGTCTTCAGGAGACGGTGGTGGTGGGTCCAGGCAGTGATGATGACCTGCTGGACATGGAGGAGGGTCCATCCACCTCTATCACCAGCCAGCAGGCACTGAAGCAGCATGCACGCTGGGCTGCCAACTCTGGTGTCGGGTGATTCAGGTGCGGGGGTGCACGGCCTGTGTCTCAGCAGTCTGGCATGCAAGCATGCCAGCACGCTGTGACCATGGCTGTAGCACGACACTGCACCATTGATGATGCAAGGACTGCAATGGGCAGTGATAGGTGTGTATCCCATGACGGACACACAGCAGGCCAGCACGTGCCCCTGGGCCTTTCTGGTTCCAACTTGTGTACCAGCATGCTGGCACAGTCCCAGGCTGTGTCTGTCAGCACCGGTGGGGCAGCACAAGTGGCTGTGCAGGTGTCTGGCACTGTTGCTAGCACAGCGGTGGAACGAGTGGACCCTGGGGCACAGCAGTTGACGGGGCAGCAGCAGCAGTCACCCACCGGGTCTGGGGGTACAGTGTCAGGCGGTGGCACATGTCCGCCCTTTTATCCACCCATTCCTGGTCCTGGCGAACAGCGCCCACCTTCAAGGGTGTTGTGCATCAGGACCTTCCCTCCCTGGGGACAGGATGCCGTTGGGGTACAGTACCCATTGGACGAGAACACCCACCTGCTGAAATCAGTACAGCTGCAGAGGCAGGTTGCAATGTCCATGGAGGCACTGTCTGTGGCTGTGGGCGGCACAGCAGGGGTGTGCTCTGGACGTGCAGAGCTGGTGCGTATGAGGGACGGATGTGACCGCCGCCATTGACAGGCTGACCCAGGCAGTGGTCTCTGTCGTGGACGCATGGCACACAGTCAGGTGCCCTGTACGCACACCCACACAGTTCACTCTCCACTCCCCATTCCGGCGCGTGCGACACAGGCCTGTCGACGCCGGGTTCTGCTGTGGCATCGCAGCACCCCTGGTGCAGGTTTGTTCAGCATGTTGCAGACCCTGTGCGGGCAAGGTCGCGTCGCCACAGTGGGACCCCTGGTGGTGCAACAGTGCCACCCCATGTGGCCCCTGCTCAGCCTGCCAGTGCTGTTGGGTCACGGTAGGCTGCTGACGCATCGCGGTGGCCGTTGGACAGTGCTACATGACTGAGCTGTCTCCCAGTGCGGGCCCTGTCTGGTGCTGCCATGTGTGCAATGTGTGTCATGGTGGGCAGTGCACTGCTGGGTGCTCTGCTCACCACGCCGACACACGGACCACCTGCACACCCTCCCAACTGCTGTCCACAGGTGCGTGTGCATGATGATGCCTGCATTGTACTGTACACCAAGGTGCAGGGTGCCCAGCATCTGACCTACCGATACTTGGATAGTACAGGTGGTGGGGGTGGTCGGTGGTGCTGTGTTAGCAATGTCGGTTCTGCTGTGCTGTGCATGTACCCATGTACACTCTGTGCCTGGTGTGTGTGTGTCCATATGATGCTCACCCCTCCCTGATGGTGTGTTTGTATGCCTGGACCCTTCCACTCCCCTGGCCGTCATGCACCCCTGGTGTGTTACCCTGTGTGCCTGTGGTTTGCGCATGGACAGTGTTGGTTGCACATGTCCCCCTGACTTACCTGTGTTCTGCGTAGTGCTCCTCTGTGATGGTGTCCTGGTGCAGCTGGGCCTGCGGATCAGTCAGGGTCCCGCCGTCCTAGGGGGCTGCTCATCACCATCAACACGGGCACTGGCGTCCCATCGCTGTCCCCTTCTTCAACCTGTACGGCTATCCCATAGTCTTTGGCCATGTTGTGCAGGTTGCAACAGGCCAGGAATATCCCACAGGCCTTTTGGGGGCTGTACTGTAGGGCACCGCCGGAGGTGTCTAGGCATCGGAAGCGTGCCTTGAGCATCCCAAACACCCACTCTATGATGTTGCATGTGGAAACATGTGCCTCATTATAGCGTTGCTGCGATGGGGTCATGGGGCGCCAGTACGGTGTGAGCAGCCAGGGATGGGGTGGGTATCCGCTGTCACCTGTGTGGAGATAGTGGAGATCAGTCTCATGTTCAGGTCCATATTGCCCATATCCCTGTGTGCCACTACCATGGCACCTGTGGCATTCCCACCCTTGCCCTGAGTTTGCATTCCATACATGTGTACTCACCCACTAGATGTCCTGTGGGGATGTCCCCACTCTCGAATCGATGGCACAGTGTGGATTGATACCATATGAAGGCATCATGTGCTCCGCCAGGGTGTGTGGCACAGACATTGATTATGCGCCCAGTGGCATCACACACCACCTGGCAGTTGACACTGGAGAATCCCTTTCTGTTCCTATATGCGAGCCCATCGGGGCCAGGTGGCGTGCGAATGGCCACATGGGTGCAGTCTATGGCCCCTAGCACGCCAGGCATACGTGCTACCCTGTGGAACTCCTGCATGTTTGCTGTATGCTCTGCCGCGGTGCTGGGGAAATGGATGTACTCCGCAGCATGTGGCAGCAGTGCGCTGAGGAATTGGGTGAGGATGCGTGACGTGGCCGACTGTGTGATGCCTGTGGTGTCCCCTGTCGGCCTCTGGAAGGTGCCCGTGTCGAGCAGGCACATGCAGGCTGTCACATTGGTCTCCACCGACAGAGCGTGACTCCGTTGTGAGGGTGCCTCACAGAGCCGTCTCAGTATTGCCCTGTTCAGGCGGTACCGGCCCACGATCTCTACATCTGTGTACAGCTCAAAGCTGATGCGGGCACAGTACTGCCTGTTGGGGGCATACCGACGACGGGCCCTTCCACGGCCACGTCCCCCTGCAGCATGCATTCTCACCCCCCTCATTACAGCTTCAATGTGGAAGCTGGCACTGTCCATCTCCCTGGCTTCTGACCCCCCTGGCTGCTGTTGCTGTGTTACCCCCGCTGTCCTCACTGCTACTTCCACTGCACCGGGCACCTCCCGCTGGCCTCTACAGCCTATGGCCCACACTTTCCTTGCCTGCCCTAGCCTGTCTGTTTGTCTGTTTGTCTGTCTGTCTGTCTGTCTGTCTGTCTCTCTCTCTCTCCCCCACTTGGCAGTCTTGTAGCGTTCTTGCGCCGCTTCCTTGAGCCTTTTTATTTTGGCTCATTTCGCTAGTGCACAATTTCTGGCTGTGCGCTTCTTGCACGTGCATAAGTCTTTGAATATCGCATTCACCTCTTTATGCATGGATCCACCCCTTGATTTGGGCATTGCCTTCATTTTCATTGCACTGTTGCTCAGCATGTTTTCGGTGGCGCAACTGCCTCCTTCTGAATATCGCAAAATGGCGCAATTTTGGACTTGCACATGCGCAACCCTTTTGAATATCCGGGCCAACATGTACAATGTGCATTTATGTACTCTGAATACTTCCACAAATGCTCAAACCACACAAAATATCACAGGGCTATATGGTATGCTTTAAACATAAGGAATGTAAAGAATCTGTATTACTAACCTGCTGACTGTCTAACAATTTGTTTCTATTATATATACAATAATGCATGGGGTTGTGTGTTTAATGAGTTTTTACACACACCCAGAGGTGTTAGATGCTACATACACCCCGAGAGCGAAGCTCAAGAGGTGTATTGAAGCATCCAACAGTGAGGGGTGTGTCTAAAAATTCGTTAACCACACAATCCCATGTTTTGGTTTATATAATTGCTGGGGAACATTTTCTCACCACAGCAATTGTATAAAATAAAACAAAACAGTCACAGTCTGGTCCCGATGAACGGCTGTCAGTGGTCTGCTGACCGTGCGACCTGCGGCTGCTAAACACTTTTATCTTTTAAAAAAGGAAATAGTCGAGGTAGAGAAATCAAATCAGGCTGCTGAGAGGCAAGCTGTTTTTTTTTTAGCTTATGTTAACTTACCGCCAAGTGATGGTGGCGAAGGCGGAGTAGATGGTGACAAGTGTCAGTGGGCTATGTGAGCAGAAGCAGGCGCATGCGTAGCAGTGAGGAAACCCAGTGCATGTTCACTATTATAACCTGTGGGTTATAATGGCAAATTATAACCTGGGTTTCCTGTTAGAGAAAATACTCCCCAGTTATTATATTGTGGATTAAGACTTTTGGGCCTTAACGGATGGAATCTTCTGCCCCCCCCAACACACACACACACTCACACACAGTTGCAAAATGCTAATCTGCAAAATACTTCTAATGGCAACTGCTCATTCTGACTAAAATGTCTGATAATTTTATATATACAAGTTTCTCTTTCAAGGTCTGAGACAAATATGCACAATTATTTCCTCCAAAATATCACGTAAGGACTAGTGTTTACAATCTGAAATGTTTCAAAATGTACAATGGGGAAATCGTGCACATTAGAACACTGATTTAGCAAAATCCTTCCAATGTCAATTTGTCTAATAGGCACAGCACTCTGCTAACATGTTATGTTCAGTTATGCATTGCAGAAAACTATCCTTCTACTCTCGGAGCAGGCATTTCTTTTGGCAGGTATTTTCTTTTTACAGGAACTCCTATTATTTTTTTGTTTTTGTTTTGTTTAACCAGGTATAGCACACTAAGCTGAAAGCTTTTTTACAGGAGCGACCTGGGAGCACAAGGAGGTTAAGTGACTTGCTCAGGGTCACACAGTATGCAGGTAGGCACAGTATTTGATAGTAACCTGCAGGTTACATTTTAATTGAATATGCCATTGTCATAAGTATGAAGGTAATTGAAGCAGAATGTAATTAATCCAACAATTAACATGCTATCAATGGCCCTCATGTGCTGTTTCTTGCAAATGCCAGTTTTGTGCATCGGTTGTCACTCTATATAGTAATATCCATCTGTACATTCAACCATCAGTCTATATGGTATCCATTACTTCTTCTTTGATGCACCAACAAAAAAAGAAATCCAGTTATCTTTCTGAAAGTAGCTACTTCAGACCATAACTCAGACTCCTACAGCAGAGCAACCAGATTACAAAATAAATTTGCAATCCGTCTGATCAAGAAATCAGCTAAACAAAATCCGATTCGAGGTAGGCCTGGGTTCCCAGTAACCCATCAAATGTCCAGGAGTACCTACTGTAAAACCCCACTGACAAAATGCTAAATAAATGATAAAATCTCATGCAAATGGACTTTGAAATACATATGTTAATGCAATAAAGGGAATGCACTGCAAAAAAAAAAATCTTGTGCAGTTAAGGTTAACAAGTCCCATTGTATTTGCAAACAAAGTACTTGCACCTAAAGCTAAACCAGTTTGAGTCGGCTCAGAGCTGAGATCATTACTGATTACATGAAAGTACATCAATTTCTTATGAACACTGTGAGGATGCATGGGTGTCTATGATTGACAGCTGGTGGAAAGCTGGGTCTTTTTTTTGTTGTTGTTCAGATCCAGTGAATCAAAAGTTTGGGCAATGGGCATTCCAACCCAGCCTTCACCATACGGCATTGTGTGCCAGCGTTTCTACAGTGGGAGCCGCTGGGTCAAAGCACCATTGAGCTAGGTGAGATGAGAGTAAGCTGCCACTCCCTTCCTCCACAGTCCAACAGCAAAAACTGTTTCACTCAGCACAAGCATGCAGTAACTGGTTCTGACTGGCCCACACACTGCCCCACAAACTACTCAACAAGTTGCTGCACCTGTACAGTGAACAGAACATCAACAAATACCTGACTTGTTGTCAGTGCCTGGTAACAACAGATACCCCCCACCTCGAGCCATGTTCTGGTTAAATACCACCCATTTATCCTCCACTATCCCAGGGGCCATTGGCCCAGGTCCATACTTAGTGCCAGGGTCACTGACAGGAATTCATGGCACTATTGCATTGCTTCCATACCTTTTGATAGCCACCTCTCTTGTCTACTGAGCAAGACTGTCTTGCACTGTCTGGGACTCATTTCATGCCCTCGCTTTCACCCTAAAAGAAAAATACACACAAAAAAAATTAAAAAAAGATAGTTTTGGTGTCCCATGGCCGGTGGCAGACAGGGTGAGCTCAGGAGCAAGCAAGCACTGCTGCTGTCTGCAGCGGTAGCCCCTCCTCAACTGCCACATGCACTTGTAGCAAGCTGGAGTGGGGCACAGGGTAGGTCCACATGAGCGCTTGAAGACCAACTAAGGTGAACTAGTGTATGTGGTGTGGGGAGAGGCAGGAGGTGAGAGGGCGTTGTGAAGCTGGGCATTGTCACCAACCCACTCACCCTGGGGTGGGATTCTGTGCATCACAAAAAATCCCTTCTGTGACTGTGGTCAGGGATACCCTTCTCTGTCCTTTTAGCATGCTTGCTGTTTCACAACTGAACGTACGTACATTAGAGAATGCCAGGGTTCCCTCTCTCCGTGCGAGTGGGTACAAATACAGTCTCGAGTCTGTGTTCCTGGTGAACATCTGCTTGTGGAAGTCCTACCTCCTTTTCACTATTCTCAGTTCAGGGGACACAGGGTGGGGAACCAGCCTTCTATTGTCTTCCACAGGGGCTTCTGTGGGGTTCAGGAAATTACTAGGAGCCTTAGCCATCTAATTGAAGGTAACCCCACACACCACCCTCTGCTGTAGATTATTCCCTATAATCACATCCAGGGTGAGGTTTTCAGCCACTGCCACTCTATGCATCCTCTCTCCTATCTCACCCCAATCCAGGAGAACACTAGCTAGTGGCAGGGTTTTCTCCTCCCCAGTGAATCCCCTTACAGTTACAAACTGATTAAATATAAGTTGTTCAGGCTCAAAGAATTCCCTTTTTACCAGGGTAAGAGGCACCCCTGTGTCCCTTAACTCATGGATCTGCACAACATTTACAGTAATCAGGTGTATGTGCTCCCTCATGTTTACAGGCATACTGTCAGGGATACACAGTGCACCCACCTCCTTTTGAGGTACACTTTGTCCACTCTGTATCTTTTTTGTACACTGTCTAGCAAGATGCCCTGGCTACTTACAAAACCAACATTCTTCACTCTTTTTTTCCAAGACATCCCTTCTTGGTAACTTGGGGCTTCCCCCTTTTTTTTTAATTTAGCTTTTTGTCCCCCATTGCCAGCTCCCACCTTACTTGACGATGGGGGTACATGGTGAAGCTGGACAAGTGGTTCCGCCCCCCTTCCCCGAGGGTCCCAGTCTTGAGACCTCGGTGTTTCCTGCCCCAACCCTCCCAGCAATCTCTCATGGGTTGCCCACCGTGGCAGAACTGAGGTGAAGAGTGTTGACTTGCCCTCCTGTCCCCCGGACACCAATATCTAGACTTCAGGGGGGCCAGCACATGTGTTACAGGACCATCATAGAGCCTGTACGCTCCATTTTACCAGTTTTCTCCCCACCCCTTGCTGCAGTTGCCCATGCGTGTGTGGAGGCACACGCACGCGGTGACCCGCAGCACCCTCCCTACTCTAGTTGCTCCTGACTGCACTACCTCCGGGCCTCCACCCAGAGGCAGCCTTGTAGCAGGCATGGCTGGGTTGCCACCCAGGAGGGGAGAGCTGCCTTTTGTCTGCTCAATCAAGCTTCTGTGATGACCTGGACACCTTCCCTAACCCGGGTTGCTGGCATGGCATGAGGTGTGGTGTCCAGCACCTCAACCTTCAGTGCCACCAGGCCGGCAGGGCTTCCCCCTTTCTGCAGAGACATTGAGAGTTTTTGCTGCCCTGAAGGTGCACTTTTCACTTTGTGCCCTGCAGCACCTGCTCCCCAACTATCTTTCAGGGTAGGTCTACTCCTGGCATAGCGATGCAAGAGCTCAGCAGCTTGCTGTGCTGTTTTTGGATCCAAGTTCTCCAGCCAGGTATACAGCTCCACTGGGCAAGCCCAAAAGAACTGCGTCAAAAGCACAACCCCTTCAATTTTCCCCACAGAGTTTGCTTCCACACCCTCCCACCAATGTTTTAAAAACTGTCGTTGCTTTATGGCAAGTTCCTCCAAGCTCATTTCAGGGCTTTTTCAGAGTTTACGGAATTTAACCCTTTAGGCCTCAGGAGTTTGTTCATATTTTTAAATAAAGCAGTTTTAAGTTTTTCATAGTCTTTGCTGTCTTCATTGTCCATTTGGTTTAGCGCCTCACACCCATTTCCATTAAGCAGCAAGATAGCTGAAAGCTCCAGGCCTCCATGGTTATCTTGGCCTGGATACAGACCTTTTCAAACCAATACAAAAATGCATCCATATTCTCCTCATCTTTCAATTCAGCTATTAATATGTAATTAAATTTATACCCCAACCCTGGAGTTTCAGATTAAACCCTGCCACTTACCTCTTCTGGCACTGGTCGTTGGAATCTTAGCCTTTCCAGTTCAAATTCTCTCTGATGCTGCTGTTCCTCGACCTCTGTCTGGCACTGCCTTTCCTGCATCTCCAGTTTGAACCTCTTCTGCTCTCTTTCTTGCTGGGCTTCAGACTTTCTCTACTCCAGGTCCATTTTCCTCTGCCCAAATTGTAGCCTAATCCCTTCCAGCTCCAGCTCTGTGGTGGTCTTCTCCTGGTACTGTGGCTCTGGGTTCCCTCTGGTCTTGCTGTCCTCCTCCCTGGGACTAGACACTGTGATGGCCCTTGGCACCCCCATGTCCAATATCTGGTCCCTTTCAGTCACTGGATGTGACTGGGTGCCCTGGGCTGCTGCTTGTTCTTTGGCTGCCTCGAGGACTTCCATGAGGTGCTTCTTACTGCATCTCCCATACTGGACCCTTCTCTCCTGGCACAGCTGCTTCAGCTCTTCTACAGTGTAGTCACTGTAATTGGAAGTCATCTTTCTTTCATACACTACCACTAGTCTACCTTTTACTTGCAGCAAAAAAGAAAAAAAAACAGGGCGAGGAACTATATCCCATAACCAATTTTCCCTTTTTCCAAATTTCTGCCCTCTTTGCGTGTGGTTGTTCAAACAGTTTGCCAATCCCACCGCTGCTCACCAAATCTGTCACAGCCCACTCCTGTGGTGTGGGATTCTCTGTGTCCCATCGAATCTCTCCTGCGACAGGGGTCCGGATACCCCTTCTTTGTCCATTTTGCACAATCACTGTTTCAGAACTGAATGTATGCCAGATAATCCCAGGATTCCCCTCTCTCCACATGAGTGGGTACAAATACAGTCTTGAGTCTGAGTTTCTGGGATAGAACCCTCTCAACCACTGCACAACAAACCAGTAAGCCACAGGCATGTATAGGCTTTGGTGGGTCCTATACACCCTATTATGTATCTTTCCCTAGAAATGCAGAGACCTGTTCAAACCCCCACGGGCTCTTCCTGAGACCTTTCGTATTTCCTACATACATTTGAGTCCACAGAGTCCCTAGTGGTACTTCATTTTGGTAGTGTTTGGCCCTTAGAACAGTCACACAGGCGTAATATAGTTTGAACAACCCTCCCCAAAGCAACACACACAAACACTGGCAGAAATATCTTAAAAGTAAGCCAGAAGCATTGCTAATTAATAAATAAATGCAGTAAATAACATAAAGACGGAACATTTTAGACATTGGTTACAGGATATGGAAAACAAAATGGAATTATACTAAGAAAACTAAACTTTGAGAATTCTAGTTTAAAAGTTCTACCTCAAGTCCTTAGTTGCTGAATTTGAAGTGCAAAGTGTTCTTAAACGTGGTAGTTGAAGTCTTGGCTCTTGATTCAGGAGAAGTCTTGGGAAGAAATTGTCTCTGCTCTCTAAAACAAGGTCCAGTGAATATAGACTTGCTCTGCAATTAGTTAGCATTCCATCTCCATGGCTACACAACCAATCAGCTTTTAGTATTTTATTACAAAACAACAAATGTAAATTTCTGAATATGAGAGAGAAAAAAGGCTGAAAGGTCAGCTAGTCTAAACTGGAATTTTAGGAAACCATCCAGCCCCCCCACCCTTTGAAATGGCTGTAATTAAGCTATTCTCAGTGCAGCCATTTACTTAAATGGTAGCCCATTCAGTTGTAATGAGATTGTCAGTGCAGACCACTCAAAACAGAAGGGGTCCTGACATCACAACTCTTTTAGAGGCCCTGGCCTTTTCACAAGCAAACTGGGCTACCTGGCCTCCCAGCTATGCTTAATTATTCTCTTGTCTCCTTCTAAATTATTTAATTAAACTCTAGTCCCTGACTAGCAGCAAACAGTTTCTCTGCCTAGTAACAAGAAATTACATAATTTATTTTGGTTCCATGACTTCTCTTTGTACTCCTGATCCCTTGCAAGTTACACTGGGCCACCATGGGTATCTCTGATGCATTTCTCACATAAAATACCATGAAATATGATTAGAACAATAAGGTATGGCCTTATCTCACCACGTTTATCATCAGGGATCGCTTCAACACCAGAAAATCATAAAGCCGCTCAGCTGCTTGCTGGCCAGCTTTATGCAAATGAAAGGACCGCAACACTGTCTCATTGGAGTGCTTCAGTCCTGTCAACTACATAAAGTTTCCACCCATCAAACTGTGACCAATATCATACTAAGCTTGCATGGTCATTGGTCTTTCACTATGAGCCCAATGCAGCTTGACCTGTATTGAGCTAATCAGTGACACTCCTCTGAAATGTCGTTCATTGTAACAAAATGTTTCTTGTGCACACACAAGCAAACATAACAAGCATTTGTCAATGCTGAATGTTGTCGCGCTGGCATTGGCATTGGCAGTGCCAGAGCTAGAGATGCATAATAGGAATGGCAGTGAAGTATTGAAGTGACGCCAACCCCACTCCCACCCTGTAGAGAGTGACAGGCATTGGGGTGTGCCTTTGGGTCATCAGCTATAATGCTCATGCCATTGTACCTTAACCTACCCTGTAGACACTGACCAGTGTCAGGGTGTAGTTTGGGGTCTTTGGGCGTTATACTTAACCCCATTCCTTAAGGAAATATGCTGACTTGGGTGCAGTATAGGAGCATGGGGGAACTTTGTGGCTGAACAGTGCAAGACACACCACAATGCCTGTCAGTAGCTGCAGGGTTAGGGGGTGGAATGGCATGAGCATTACATCTGATGATCTCAAGTGACACCCCTGATGCCTGTCAGTCTGTACCGGGTGGGGTGCTTCAGTTGGAAACCCTGACACAGTAGACGTGTGGTGGTAGTTTCACTCCATATTTTCAACATGGGCTGCTTGTCAGGCCGCCTCATGAAAAGTGGCACAATCACTTTGTTAGCTGAAAGGTGGTTTTGCACAGCAGCTGTGCTATTTGGCGACAGAGGGATGAAAACACATTTTTGGGTAGGATGTGGAGAATGACAACCGCATTGTTCATGAGGAGGTGTAAAAAAAATGGCAATGTTGAAACTCTGGAGTGACAATATGAAATATTGGAGAAGCAATGAGCATCCATACAAACTGCGCAACACACATCCGTAACCCAATTATTTTGGGGAGTTTGTTAGCCACATTTGTAACATAGGCATTTTGGGATCTCCCTTTATGAACAGTGGTGCTGTGATTTTATTAATCTGTCCCACAAGTTGATTTCCCACAGCGAACAGGTCATTGTGTGCCACAGGTGCGGAAACACATTTTGGGCAGGATGTGAAAAAAGGCAGCTGTACTGTTCATAAGGAGGTGTGAAAAAATGCCAGTGTTGAAAATCTGGCATGGAAATATTGCAAATTTGCAAAGTTACAAGGGTGCGTGGAAGTTGCCCAACACACGCTTGCAACACAGTCATTTTATTGACTTTCGGCACCTAATTTTCAACACACACATTTTAGGACCTCTGCTCATGAACAGTGTCACCGTCATTTCCTCAAACTGTCCCGAAAAGTGATTTTGCACAGCAACCGAGCTATTCTGCGCCAGATGTGCCAAAACACATTTTTTGGCCAGGATATGTAAAATGACAGCTGTACTGTTCATCAGGAGGTATAGAAAAGTGGCAATTTTGAAACTCTGGATTGAAAATATTACAAATTAAGCGAAGTTACGAGCGTGAGCGGAAACAGCGCACGCGTGCTCATAAAACAGCCATTTTTTTTATTTTTCCCACCAACTTTGCAACATAGGCTTTTTGAGAGCCCCCCTCATGAACAGTGGCACTGTCGTTTCGTTAATCAGTCCCAAAAGGTGATTCCATGCAGTGACTGCAAAATCACCTTTCCGGGTCGATTAACGCTGTAACAGTGCCAGAATCCATGAGGAGGGGTCCCAAAAACCCCATGTTGAAAATTTGGTGCCAAAATTGCAAAACATGCCTGAGATATGCATCAAAGTTGAGAAAACCCTATTTATGCCATTATACCGCTTACCGGCATTTCCTCAGTTCGCGGTTGTCTTTGAAGAGTGCAGACTGCAGACGTGTTCCTAGTCCACCAAAGATCGTCGCGCCGGACTCTGGAGGTAAGTATGGGGTGAGGAGGTGGGGAGGCAGGGTGCACAGTGGTGGGCACGGGTTGTGGAGACGGGCAGGGAGACTGCGAGGGACAGTTTTCTTTTTTACAGGTTAAAAAAAAATAAACATCGGGGGATATTTTTTTATTTGCAGGGGCTTTGGCACACTGGGGTCAGCACCCAGCATGCCACCTAGGTGTTTTCTGGGAATGCTATAGCCGACGGGGATTGGGCACCCTCTACACACTCACGAAGTGGGGAACACGAGCCAAGGGGTCTTGGACACCCTCGGCACATAACGAATGGGGGGATGCATTATGCCAGTGGGGGGTGGGCTCCCTGTTG
This sequence comes from Neoceratodus forsteri, assembly GCA_016271365.2. Taxonomy (NCBI): domain Eukaryota; kingdom Metazoa; phylum Chordata; order Ceratodontiformes; family Ceratodontidae; genus Neoceratodus; species Neoceratodus forsteri. The sequence continues at coordinate 585,929,542 of CM028133.1, read as the reverse complement.
GCATATAGTGCACCTGCTTCAATCCACCTTAAACTTCATCATTCTCCCCTCTCTCACTATAATACTTTCCTCCTCTGTCTTTTCCCCGCCTCCCATACTACCCATCTCTCCTCCCCTCCACTTTCTCCTCCCCCATCCCTCACTCTCTCCACCTTTCTCTCTCTCTTGTCATCTCACCCTCAATTTAGGCACTTACTGTACTTTGTTTTGCTTAAACCTTCATTGATAATAGAAACATAGACATAGAAACATAGAAGTTGATGGCAGATAAGGACCGCAAGGCCCATCCAGTCTGCCCATTTCTTTTTCTACCTTATAAATGTGCCATTGGCCTTTGCTCTGTCAGTGACCTATCTATTCATAGTCATTTGTATTGCTCCCTTATGCCTATCCCATGCCTGTTTGAAGCCCTGCACTGTATTCATAGCCACCACTTCTTGTGGTAAGCCATTCCATGCATCTACCACCCTTTCTGTGAAAAGAATTTCCTCACATTCCCCTTAATCGGCCTCCTCTAATCTCATGCTGTGTCCTCTTGTCCTGCTATTTTTCTTATATTTAAACATGTTGGACTCTTTCACCTTGTTTATGCCCTTAAGGTGTCTGAATGCCTCGATCATATCACCTCTCTCCTCCTTTGCTCAAGGGTATACATATTGAGCTCCGCTAATCTGTCCTCATATGTCTTCTGATGCAGTCCCTGCACCATTTTGGTTGTCCTTCTCTGACTGCCTCAATTTGGTTAATGTCCTTTGAAGGTGTGTCCTCCAATACTGTACGTAGTACTCCAGATGGGGCCTAACCAATGTCTTGTACAGAGGGATTATTACCTCCTCTTACGACTTGTGATACCCTACTAATACACCCCAACACCCCTAGCCTTACCTACTGCTTTAGAGGTCTGCTTGGATGATTTCAGGTCATCAGTGATGATGATGCCCAAGTCTCTTTGTTCCTTTGAGACTGCTAGCAACTCCCCTCCCAGCCTATAGGTGGCTTCAGGGTTTCTCTTCCCTATGTGCATGATTTTGCACTTCTTTGCATTAAATCCCAGTTGCCACTCTTCTGACCATTCTGCTAGTTTATCCAGATCTCTTCTCATTCTGCCCACCCCATCTGGATCATCTACTCTGTTGCAGATCTTGGTGTCATCTGCAAACAGACGAGCCTTACCCTCTAGTCCATCTGTGAGGTCACTAATGAAGATGTTGAATAGGACTGGCCCCAGGACTGATCCCTGAGGTACCCCACTTGTGACTTGCATCTCTTCTGACTGTATACCATTTACCACCACTCTCTGTTTTCTGCCAGTCAACCAATTTGCCACCCAGTTGACCAACTTCTGACCCACCCCAAGCCTACCTAGCTTATTTATCAATCTTCTATGTGGAACAGTGTCAAAAGCTTTGCTGAAGTCAAGGTAGGCGACATCAACTGCTCCCCTTGGTCCACCACTCTGGTTACCCAGTCAAAGAAATCTATGAGATTAGTTTGACAGGACCTTTGTAAACCCATGCTGTCTTGGATCCTGTGCCCCTATGGATTCCAGGTGTTGCACTATCCTTTCCTTAAGGAGTGCCTCATAATCTTGCCCACTACTGAGGTAAGACTGACCGGTCTGTAGTTCCCTGCCTCCTCCCTGCTACCACTCTTGTGGGTGGGATCACATGAGCCCTTCTCCAGTCTTCTGGGACCTCTCCTGTGCTCAGAGACTCACTAAACAATTCTGCTAATGGCTCTGCTAGTTCCTTCTTTAGCTCCTTAGTACCCTGGGATGTATGCCATCAGGTCCCATTGCCTTATCCACCCTGAGCTTAGCAAGCTCTTGTAGGACCCTTTCTTTTGTGAAGGGAGTAGTGCTCACCTCCCTCCCCTGTGTCCATGATGCTGAGCTGTGGGCCTGCCCTACCTTCTCTTCAGTAAATACTGAGCAAAAGTATCTATTTAGGATAGATGCCTTTACAGGGTCCTCCTCCTCACTTGCTCCCTTTTCTCCATTAAGCTTAGCAATATCCCTCTGGACTTTCTCCTTTCACTAATGTATCTATAGAAAGTCTTGTCACCTTCTTTACTGTTAGTGCTAGTGTTTCCTCAGTTTGGGACTTTGCCTGCCTTACTGCCTTACCTGCTTCCCTTAGGGCAGTTTGGTATGCCTCCTATCTTCATCCCGCTGTGTTCCCTTATATTTCCTGAAGGCCAGCCTTTTGGCTCTGACCTTTTCTGCTACTGTATTTGAGAACCAAAGTGGTTTCCTTCTTCTTTTGCACTTCCTTTTCTGTCTAACACAATGGGATGTTGCTTCAAGTATTGCATCCTTAATGCTTGCCCACTTTGCCTGTACCTCCTCACCTGTGTTTCTTTTTGCCAGGGCTAGCTTAACTCTGTTGGCCATCTTATCAAAGTCAGCTCCTCTGAAGTCCCATATTTAATGCCTGTTTCACCCACCGTGTAACTCTAGTTGTTTATGTTACCTAAATGTATTCTCCAGTTTTGCCTCCATTGTAACCCTCTCCTAATTATTCCTAATGTTAACTGCTCTTTGATCTTATTGTTCCAGTTGTTGTTAGCTGCCTGCATTCCTCACTGTGTTCCACCAATTTCATGTGCTGCGTCACTTGTATGTTTCATTTTGTATGTTTAAACTGTCTTCTCCCGGGTCGTCCCTGAAAATAGGCATTGCTATGCCTAGTGCACTCACCCAGTTACCAAAAGCAAATAAATAAATATACATTCAGCCAGGGTATGCTGACAGGGGGATTGGGCACCCCCGAAGTCAGCAGTATGCCGCCATGTTAATTTTCTTTTTTTCACCACTAGGGAAAGCACGTCGGGAGGTCTGCATATGATGAGCTTAGCTTGCATTGCAGTGGACCTTTCGTTTGATCTCATCACCACATTAGGTATGCACAGTGTGGCGCCGGCATGCAGGCTGATTGGGGAATGAGGGACGCACCTACTGATGCGTGCCCTGCATTCTCCCAACAGTGACCGTGCCTCCAAATCTGCACTACTGCAAGGTGTTGGATGAGCAAGCAGGCCGACATAAAAATAAATGGGTGGTGGTATGTAAATCTGTGAACAGCTTCAAAAGTGAATTGGACAGAGAACAGGGGAGAATGAGAGTGAGGGAGGTGGGAGTGGCAGTGGGATGACAAGGGGAATGGGGGTGGGCAGCTGCAAACTAGGGATGCTAGCTGCACACTCGAGCAGACTTACATGGACCAGGTGGTCTGTTTCTGCTGGCACTTTCATATGTTCGTATGAATATCTGGCTGGGAAGAGGCAGCATCAGTAAGGGATTTTAAAACAGGGTGAAAAAACAAGATTATTGTATCACCAATAAAAGACACAATAGTATCTATTGGCAATTTAGGAGAGTACACATGTAGCCAAATTACTTGTTATTCTAGAACAGGAAAGCCATGGTTTATGTTCCCTTTATCATTAATACTTTATAAATGCTTCATTTCAATAAAGGAATGAGTTGCTTATCTTTCTTTGCTTAGAACAGTGTGCAGTCCACTATTGTTGAAGAGAATTAGAAAGCATGGCATTTCATCACATTGTCTTCATTTAATCTGAGGGGACAGATCTGAATGCGATCAGTTGCCATGAGCAGTTCCATGGATCAAAATCTTGTCAAGTGTGAATAATGGGTATTATTGAAGTACAGCTGAATAAACGAGTATAAGCCAAGACCTATCATGTGGGGTCAAGTTGCCACATTCCTATAGGTTTCAGAAAATAAATTAATTTATCTTTCCAACTTCCCCAGGGAGTTGTTCGTAACTGAAGTGCATATAGCTCATTCAGACTTATACTGGAACACACTACTTTATGACAAGGTGCATTGTAATACAGGGTAGTTCTCATAATCATGGCATTACAAAATACTGTTTTCAGATACTAATATGAATTGCAGACAGACACATTCATAAAGAGAGGTTCCTCTGTATAATGACAATATGTATCGATTATCAGAACAGTGTGAGTAGTTACTTATTAATAAAAAACCGGAAAGAACTTTTTTACACAGCAGATTTTCATTGCTTGAATGTTTCCTCAGAAAATATGTGTGAACCATGTGATACAGCATTATTTTCACTTTTCAACAAAGCAGTCCTCTCCTGCATTTTAATATCTAAATGGAAATACCACTGTATTGTTTATTGAATGATATTTAAAACAGTTAGTTTCTAATTAGTATTTATTTTTTATTATGGTCTTTGGTAACCAGGTTAGTACCACTAGGCACAAGTCCCTGTTTTCAGGGGTGACCTGGGAGCACTGGGGAGGTTAAGTGACTTGCTTAGAGTCACACAGTATGCAAGCGGAGGTTGTGGGAATCAAACCCTAGTCTGCTGGATGTATCAAGTATCAAGCTCATTCTCAGCTGATTACTCTAAAACCCTAGGCTGTACTGCTAGCCCTGAATTATTATGTATAACTATTCTAGTGCTTTAATGTTTCACATTGGACCCTCTTGAGAGGAGGCATTCCACCTAAACAAGATCATCCATCGTGTAACATTTCAATAAATAACTACTTTATGAGATTCCTTAGCTCACAAATGTTTAATAACATTTCTTCAGAAAGACAGAAAATGACTAAGCATTGAAATTCATTATGGTTTAATACCCTAGCAATTAACACATACAGGGAGTTCACATGTAGTTGACAGTAACATAGAAACCGATGGTAGATAAAGGCCACTTGGCTCAGCCATTCTGCCCACTTACATTTTCTTCATTTTTGATGCAGACCCTGCTTGATCTAAAGCACCGTCTCCCCCCTCTTACCCTTACCCCAGTGATCCCTTGTGCCTATTCCAGGTCTTTTTCATCCCCACCACTGTTTTCACCCCATCACTTTCGCTGGAAGACTGTTCCAGGAATCCGCTGCCCTTTCTGTGAAGAAGCATTTCCTCACATTACTCCTCAGTTTACTCCCCTCCAACTTAATAGCATGTCCACTTGTTCTAGAGCACCTGCTTCTCTGAAAAATACCCCCCCACCTATACTTTATTAACCTCCATGGGGTATTTAAAAGTCTCTATCATGTCCCCCGTCCTGCAGAGTGTACATATTGAGCTCCTTTACTTTCTCCTCATAGGGCTTTTGTTGCAGGCCCTGCACCATTTTGGTACTAGCCCTCTTCTGGACCTCCTCCACTCTGTCTATGCCTTTCCTGAAATGAGGTCTCCAGAACTGGGCACAGTACTCAAGGTGGGGTCTTATCAGTGATCTATATAGGGGCAACACCACCTCCCTCTTCCTGCTGATGATACCCCTACCTATGCACCCTAGCATCTCACTAGCCATCCTGACTGCCTGGTCACACTACCTGGCCTCCTTTAGGTCATCCAGTATGATTACACCAAGATCTTTTTCCTACTCGGTCATTGGCAGTATCACTCTTCCTATTTTGTACTCCGCCCCCGGGTTTCTGTGGCCCAAGTGCATTATTTTGATCTTTTTGCATTAAAATCCAGCTGAAAAACCCTTGGTCACTCCTCCAGTTTTTTCAGATCCCTCCCCATCCTTTCCACCTCACCCACCTCTGGAGTGTCCACTGTGTTGCAGATCATATTGTCATCCACAAAGAGGCAGATCTTCCCTTCCAACTCCTCCACTATGTCACTTATAAAGATACTAAAGAGGACTGGTCTCAGCACTGACCTAGGAGGTACCCCGCTGGTTGCCCTCCCTTCCTCAAAGGGAACTCCATTTAACACTATCCTCTGTCTCCTATCCCCTAACCATTTTTTTACTGAGTCTACCACCTTATTGCCCCCACTCATGCTACCTAACTTGCTTACCAGTCTCCTTTTTGGAATGGTGTTGAAAGCCTTGCTGAAATCCAGGTAGGCCACCTCTATTACTCCTCCCTGATCTAACTTCTTGATCACCCAGTCAAAGAAATCTATCAGATTTGTTTGGCATGACCTTGCCCCTGTGAATCCATGCTACCTCGGATCCTGTAACCCAGCAGATTCAAGATATTCCACAATTCTTTCCTTTAGTTGTGTTTCTGTTAACTTACCCACCACCAAGGTCAGGCTGACAGGCTTATAATTGCCCTCCTCTTCCTTGCTAACACTTGTGAAATGGGACTACATCTGTCCTTCTCCAGTCCTTGGGGGCCATGCTGGTCTCCAGTAATCTGTTAAACAGAGCTGTCAGAGGTGCAGCTAGTACCTCCCTGAGGTCCCTCAGCACCCTTGGAGTGCACCTTGCCTGGCCCATAGCTTTGTCCACCCTCAATTTAGTGGGTACTTTCCTGGCTTTCTCCATGGAAAAAGAAATAGTGTCAATTTCCCTCCCATCAAAGCTTCTGCTTACTTTTTGTGGTCCTTACCCATCCCATTCTACTGTAAACACTGAGCGAAAGTAGTTGTTCAAGATGTATGCTTTTTCTTGATCCCTTACCATACGGCCATCCCCTTGATCATACAGTCCGATCCTTTGTCTTCCTTTTTTTGCTAACATATCTAAAAAACTATATATTGTCACCCTTTGATACTGCCTGAGCTATTCTTTCTTCAGTTTGTGCCTTTGCACTCCTTACTGCTTTCCCTGCCTCCCTCTGCTTTTTCTGATGTGCTTACCTATCCTCCCCTCTCAGGATCTCCTTATACCTTCTGAATGCTGCTCTTTTAGCCTTTACCTTTTCTGCCACCTCTTCTAAGAGTCATAGAGGTCTCCTCTTCCTTTTGCTTACCTGCTTGATGTAGAGGTTTGTTGCATTCATTATGCCTTCTTTTAGTTTGGCCCACTGTTTCTCCACCTCCCTCCCCTGGTCAACCTTGTGCCGGGTCATTCCTGAGACATTCACCCATTTTTATAAAATCAGCCCTTCTGAAGTCCAGGACTCTCGCTATTGTGTGGTTGGATTCCGCAGCTGTTCTTATGTGGAACCACACTGCACAATGATCACTGGTCCCCAGGTGGCTTCCCATTCTGATGTCTGCGATACCATCCCTGTTGGTAAGCACCAGGTCCAGTACTGCACTGTCACAAGTGGGTTCACAGACTATTTGCCTGAGGAACGGACCCTGTAGGGAGTCCAAAATGTCCCTGCTTCCAGCTGAAACCACAGCTGGGATGCTCTAATCTAGATCTGGCAGACTGAAGTCCCCCACCAGCAACTCTTCCCCCTTTTCAGCCATTTGATTTATTTATTTTTTGAAATGTTTCACCAGGAAGGCACACTGAGCAACAGGTTGCTTGTCTTCTGGTGTGACCTGGGGGGGAAGGGAAACATGAGGATAGTATACATAGATTTCAGTCAATCAATCAAAATCATTATTTATCCAGGTGGACACCATTGTGCAAGCTTATTTACAAGGTGGACCTGCATCACACATCTTCAAGTAGCAATACATTTATACATAGGCAATTATTACAGGTAAAGATTTGGAGCACTAATAAAGATTTACATATGATTACATTCAAATAAAAGTGAATAAACTGTAATGATGCAATGAAATAGGGTGCTAACAATTGTGAACTAGATAGGTATAATGATAACACTTTAGTACTTGGTAAATTCAATAGCACAAAATTACATTTACTGGTAAACTCTAAGTGACACATAAATGAGTAGCTTGATTATGGCTGAATGGAGTTCAAGTAGTTGATCTAGGAGAAGCTAGTAGGGAGTAACACAGACAGTACAATTTAGCTAAGGTAAGACAGAAGTGCACATTTTTCTAGAAGTGCAATAGATTAGGGTTAGCCAGAACTGAATCTAAGTAATGGAGGGTGGGGGTGGGGAAAGGGAGGGGACAGGCAGTTAAAGATTCATGACTTACAGGATAGTAAGAAACCCACCAGTGGTCGATTTAGGACAAGGGTAGGGGAGGTGATGGGTGCTAAGTAGAGGGGGGGGTGGAAGGGAAGGAGGATAGGGGAGACAGAGGACTTGACCCATTCTGACCAGTTCCAGATGTTGAGAACCCTGCTAGGGGATGGTGCAAAGCAAGCATTAGGGCGAAGTGGTGGAGGAAGTAGGAGGGCAGTGGAGAGAGTAAATAGAAAAAACAGGGGAGAGAGGTAAGGGCTTATCAAGAGCTAAGACCCTACGGGAGCTGAGAACCCCATCAGGGGACAGGCAGTGGAAGAGATGGGGAAAGGAAGAGGGAGGAGGAGGAGGAGGAGAGAGGTCTGCTAGGGCCTGACCACTGCAGTATGCTGAGAACCCTGCCTGCACAAGGCAGAGGTAGAGCACGATAGGAGGGAAGTAGGCTGTTGGGCAGTGAGGCTGAATATGTTTTGGGTGCTGGGAGCCCAAAAGGTTTGATGTAGGCCAGAGGAGAGGTTTAGTGAGAAAGAAGAGAGGCCATGACCCAAAAAGGGCCCTTTCAGGATTCATAGAAACTCTGCAAGGGGACAGGGATGGCAAGAGACTTTGTGGGGGGTGGTGGTGAGTGTAGCGTAGAGTAGGGACAAGCTCTTGTTACAACTTTGGGTGCAGAGGAACACAGTAATAGTGCAAAGGAGGCCAGTAGGGGAGGGAGTTGGGGGAAGGGAAGGACAGCTGGAAATTGGAGGGAGGGGGTGGGAGTGCAACAGGGACACATTGAGGGTATTGACAGAGGGTAGGGTTTGACCAGGGCTTAGAGGGGGGAATAAGGGCAGGTCATGACAGGAACAGCTATGTGTGAGGTAGTTATTGAGGGTATAACTGATGAAGTAGTAGGAGGATGAGTGACCAATTTGAGGGGGAAGGGAATTCCAAATTCTTGGAAGGCGGTGAGAGTAACCAGATTGGCCGATGAGGGTGGATGTACGAGGGACTACCAGGGTACCAGGTACCAGGGTAATTTTGCCAATTGCTTCTAACCTTTCTTTATCTAAGTCCTCCCTCTGTGCCAGAGGCCTGTAGACCACATCTGTCCAAGTGGTTGCTCCACTTCCTGACTTGAGGGTTGTCCACTACACCTCTGCCCTCCTCCTCCTCCTCCCAAATTCCCTCTATTTCTGTTGGTTTTATGCTTTCCTTCACATAAAGTACCACACCTCCTCATTTTCTTCTTGTCTTGTCCTTCCTGAACATCGTGTAGCATGGTGGTATGATCAGGTCCCAGTCATGGCTGTCAGGTCACCATGACTTGGTAATGGCCACAATATCCAGGTCAGCCTCTACCATGATGGCCTCTAGGTCTGGGATTTTATTTCTCAGACTTCTAGCATAGCCTTCCAGATTTTGTTAGCTTTTTGCTTGTCATTTCTCCCTTTTTCCTTTTGTTCCCCCCTCCTCCCTCCCTCCCTCTCCTTTTCTGAGTGCTCCCCCCCTGCATCCTCGAATAACTTGCACCGCAGTGGGACTCTTAACCCTTGAGATCACCCTGCTGTTTATCTCAGCCTGTTGAGGGGGCACTGTCTGACTCCTTTTTCTCCTTCCACTATCTTTCTTTGCTAGTTTAAGTGTTTGTCAAAGTAATGTTTAAACCATCCACTGAGAACTGTGGTGTGCTATAGTGCTATATGCTATGCTATAGTGTTCTATATGTCAGAGTTTACTTGTAGCTGGTATGAAATTACTACCAGGTATTTCAGAAAAGCTTTAAAAGTGTATGTCAGTTCACACTCTTGTTTGTTTATAATGATGACTGCACAGTGTGGCCAGGTCAGAGGAGAGTACAACTGTCTGTGTTTGTGCAGCAGAAGCTGCTGTTGGCTGGCAAGGAGAGAATCTCTTGTAGCAGGAGCTGCTGATGAGGGAGGGGTTGCTACCTAAACAGCAGGGATTGCTTGGCATGACGGAGGGAAGCGCTGCCACTTTAGGATTACTTGGCACAGATGCTAGAGGGGATTTAGTCATTTGCAGCTACTTGATGCAGCACCTCTTGCAGTGGAAGGGTTTTGTTATGTACAGCTGCTCCATGTGGCACCTCTTGTCCCAAAGGGTTTTTCGATACAGCAGTCTCTCAACACACAGAGGATTTGTTATTTACAGTTGCTAACTGCCGTGCCTCTTGCAACAGAGGGGCTTTGCTATTTACAGCTGCACAGTGTGGCACCTTTGACCTCAAAGAGGTTTTAATATGTATAGCCCCTTGTTGCAGCCTCACACCCAGAGAAGCATTGTGATTTACAGCTGCTCAGTGCTGGGCCTTTTGCCTCAGGGAGGCTTTGCTATTTAGAGATGCTCTGTGTGGTATCACTCAGCTTATAAAAGTGCTGTTATTTACAAAGTTCAGTGCGGGCTCTCCAAGAGGTTTTATTTACAGCTGCTGAGTACAGCAGCTCTTTCATGAAGGGGCCTTCTTACTGCTGCTCAATGCAACTGACTTTCTTTACTTCCTGTTATGCAATTATGTAGAGCCCAATACTATCTATAGCATTATATTACCGACTGTTCTACAGTGGTCATCCTGTTAATGGTATAGCGCAATTGAGTGTGTACAAAAACAGTGACTCAGTTATGGCGCCTGTGTTCAGGGCTACCTGGCAGGGTAGCGCCCAGATACTGGGGTGGGCAAGGTAGGACAATGGGAAGCTGTGTGCATATGTGCATGCACACACGTGGAGGGGAGATAAAGGGGAAGGAAGGTATGTAGGAGGGGGTGTGGTGGGCAGCTACCGAGCTGGACCATTAGCATGGTGGGGAGGGAGGTTGGTTAGGAGGTGCTGGGTTTGGGTCCGGTGCAGCGCTTTTTCTTTGCCGGCAAATGGCTCTCTTTTTTTTTTTTTTTTTTACAAGCATTGGCCCCGAGATGCAGTCCTCTAAAGTTGAGGAATTCATTAATAGAGGGTGCAGGGAGAAAAACATCCCCTAGATCTTGGGCGCCCTCTTGATATTTGCCGTGAGTGTGCATTGCCGAAATTAATTTTTGGCGATGTACACTCGCCCTAACAGCGATTGCTATTCCATGATTGCCGTTTTGACATAGAACCCCTGTTAACAAATTGTGTAGTTCACTTTTTCTGAGTTGTGCCATTCCCACCACTCCCCCATATTAGCAAAACATACAAAACATATACTTTTACAAACAACCTTAAAATGACTTTCAAAAGAAACCAAGCACTAACACCTGCTCCACCACCACATTGAAAAGAACAAATTCCCATTATCAACATCCACTCTTAGACAACTCACTACGTAACAGACATTTGCGATCTTTGCAGTAACCCTGGGTCACCCATTCCCACTCAAACTCTTGCCAATGCATTCAGACAACTTGTATCATCTTCAGCCTTCCCTCGGTAATAATTGTTAATTAGGTGGATATAGTCAGGACACTGGAATTTTCCCTGACAGACACCATCCAGCTAATTATCAATGAATTCTGGCATGTTAGGCACTTCCTTTTTTTGGTGTGTAACTCTCCCCAGTTGGCCATGCTCCCAGACTTCTTAGCTGAATACTGACACTGAGTATTTATACAGTGTCTCTGCTTTTTGCCCTGCATTGCATAATGCTTTCTCCTTCCCCTCTCCGACTGTCAGCAGCTCTATTGTATCTTATCACTGGTTCTCATTTTGTTCTCTGTGTATTGAAGAAAGGAGTTGTTATTCTCCTTGATTTTCTGCGTGATCCTATCTTCCAGACCAGCCTTGCCCTGGGCAGTTATGTCCCTGCATGTTACTGTAGTTATAAAAAAAAGTCACTAGAAAATGTGCCACAGAATCTGCAGAATGCTGGCACTCAGTCTGTTCATCCTTGCCTCAGAACCTGGGTCCTTACAGCAGCAATATACCAAAGGGTGAAAGTTACAAAATATGAACTTTCAGACCTAAACACAGGTCCCTTCTCTTGTATATTGTAACTTATTTTATCTTTGTCTTAAAGATACCCATCACCTACATTAATTAAAAAAAATAGTAACACACATACAGTTGGTGCAAGTCATGATAAAAAAAGATTTGTTAAAATATGCGCTTGTCTTGAACAGGACATAAAGTTCCTTATGATCTGTAGGCAGGCCTCCCTTCGAACGAATAGCCCTCTGCTAGTTAAGCTTTCAACCACTTGTTATGTGGTAAACTTCTTCATAAGGCCAATTTACATGATTGAATCAGCACTAGCTCCAGTAGGATCCAGTGTTGCCCTGACCTCCTGCTCCCAGTTTGTGTTTAAACAGCCCCTATGAGCACCAGTTCAAGCTGATTGGCAAGGGGTCATGAGTAAGGGCAGTCAGTTGCCTGGCAACATCTGCGTCCAGGCATCGTGGGAGGGCAGATGAGGAAATTGGAGCATCGGAGTGAACGATACACTCTGTTTACATGGCTGCTTGCACTGCTCACTCCAGAACACGTCCCCAGATCTGCAGCAGCTCAGGGAAGTGGCATGAGAACTGACTTACCACAATCGGGTAGGCGTTCACATGGCAGAGTTTGGCACTGCAGCAAGACAAGCACTTGGGCTTCTGTGGTGCAAATGCAGCCATGTGAACAGGCCTTAAGACCCAGGCAGCTTTTTTCTTAGTGCATACTGTGCCATTGCAGAGGGTCCCCACAGAAGTTACAGATCTCCATTGCACCTTACTTCTTTCTGGTTTTGTATGTCTCTCCATCCAGCATACTGGAGCATTTATTGCTAATTCTGTGCATCTGTGTTCTGAATAACTATATCCTAATTCCAGGGGCATGTAAGGTTGAGAAAGAAACTCTAAATTTAATTAAACTGAACAGGGAAACCCAGAGGCAAATGCTGGAGTGCAGATGTTTCTTGGGGTTTTAATATCATTATGGAGCCCCCGGTAAGATAGTTCCCATGGGACCCATGGGTCATTAGATCCAAGGCTACTCATATATTTAAGGCATAGGCTCCCCGCATGATTTGGAAAACCTTTTCGAAATAGGTTTAGGTAGATCATACAGGACTGATATGAAGGTAAGGGTGAGGATTTTTTCTTGCAGGGTTTTTAATTAATAAATATGGCTAGATATGTTTTGACCGCATCTAGCATCTCAGTTGGTACCACGACTGTTTTTATAGAATTAGATTTTCTAAAGAAGGGTCAGATATTACAAAGATTTTGTAGCTTGTGTCTATCCACAAGCATCCATAAAAGGGAAATGGCTGCAAACTGCATACATTTGATAAAGTAAAACTTCTTACTGAGGTGTACTTTTGTCACTGTGGTAAGCACCATAAAGGTGTAAGATATGCCCTTGTATAATCGAACCCTTAATGGAGGATTGATTTTGCTGTATGAGTAGACCTTTTAATAACAATAAAACACGGTACTTTAAAGATGCCTCCTCATATTTGTGAACTTCATGTTGATGTTTGTTTTTAAATCTGGCCCATATTCCAAGTAGAGTTTTTAGTACAGTGAGGGTGTGTTTTTTTATTTATTTTATATTTTTAAATTTTACAACTTGTTTAACCAGGGTAGCACATCTGAGATGCAACATCTTTTTTTCCATTTGGATCTTGCTTCTGCCCATTTCCATAGCTGGGTAAACTGGAGCACTGAGAGGTTACATTTTTTGCTCAGGGTCAAACAGTGGATTTTAAATCTCTGATCACTGCTTGTGCTTATCACATCCTTAGGTAACCTGTTTCACAACCATGCTGTCTTTATCTTCCTCTTCCAGTGGTAAAAACAATCTGTGCCTTTCAAATATCCCCCCAAACTCCCCATTACTTCCCATAAACCATTTCAATATCCCTCCCTTTGTCAAATATCCCCCCAAATCCACTTTGGTTCCTGTGCCCCATTTCAGTATCTCACCCTCTGCCACATATTCCTCCCACTTCCCCATTGCTTCCCATTCCACATTTCAATATCCCACTTTCTGCCCCTTGAAAATAGAACCAACACTGGAGTGTCCAGTACCCAGTGTTGGTACCTGAAATAAAGAAAACCTTCTGTTGATGCCTTTTTTTAAAACCTGTAAAAAGAGAAAATGATTCATTAATCTCTGATGCCAGCACTACCATTACCCCTCCACCACACACACACACACACACACACACTCAGCACCCTTCATCAGTTGTTTACCTACTGGGTGTCCAGTGCCTTAATCCTTTTGGAACCAGAGATGCATCTTCACTTTTCAATGCTGCACTGTGAACTGAGGAAATCAGGTAAGCATGTCAGTACATTTCAGTATGTTTTGAGCTTGTACTCATAACTTGATCATTTTTAAATATTTTTACCCCACATTTTCAACATGGCCTTTTGGAACTCAACCTTATGAACACGGTAGGTAAAAGTTTTTAAAATCCAGTCCAAAAGGTGATTTCACTATCGCTCCATGCTCCAGGCCATTAAGAAGACTGTTGTAAATTTGGGGCCAAAATGTTAAAAAAAAAAAAAAAAGACTATGAAGATGTATTGACATTTTTCAATGCTTGCTTATAACTTTGGTAATTTTCCATATTTCAACATAGCCATTTTTCCACACCACCTCATGAACATGATGGGTGTCGTTTTTTTCAAATCCTGGCCAAAATGTTTTCTCATTTGTGATGCAAAATGACATTTCAGGCAAGATTTTAGAAATTACACCTATCATGTTCAGAAGGAGAGGCTGTAAAAAGACTTTGTTGAAAATCTGTGGTCAAGATGTCACAAAACAATAAAGTTATGAAGAAACACTGATTCTGTTTTGAACGGGACCCTTATGACTCTGTGTTGGCACCTTTGTAGGTGTAAGAACTGGATAATAGGCAACAGTCGATGGTCCCCATGGGGTGACTGGTGGCTGGAATTTGGGGCCACTTGGGGAGCTGAGCAGCGGCTTTGTTGGGTAGTCAGTGGAGTGGGTTATCAGCTTGCGTAGGCTCTCTGGGAGGCCAGCAGGTGGGCTGGCACTGGTAGAGAGCCGAGGAAGTGGCTGAAGTTCTTTTCTGGCTGCAGTCCCTCCTATGGGATTGCTGGGACCATTGCTCTGCGGGAAAATGGATTACAAGTGAGGACTCTTGCTCAGAAGACCTTCTGCCTGCACCTGGTCAGATTGTTATTTTATCTTGATTTTCTGATTTTTTTTAAAGTTACTTTTGGGCAGTGAAAGAGCCTGTGTTGTCAGTGCCCCAAGTAGTGAGAGAGCCTGGGGGCTAAACTGCTCATGAAGTTATTCATTATTCTGCTATATTCTCTTTGTGGTGGACAGACGGTGACAGTGCCTGTGCCCTGTTAAAATCTTCCTGAGGCAGTGAAAGGCCCTCAAGAACTTTTTTCTTCATCCAGGATTTAATTTGCAGTAGACTCAATACTTCATTAATGACTGGAATATTTTCAAGCTGACTCATTTTGTTTAAGACCCTGAGCTATGATATTTTAATTTATTTTAGGATTTTATGTTAGGTGGGGTAATTGAAGGATATTTATTTAATATTATGGGGGATGGATGTTGAGGGTTATATATTTTTCCTTAAGTAAGTGTTAGGGGTTATATTTTGTTACAATTGTGTTTTATTTTATTTTGATATTTGATTGGTTTTTAAATATTTAGGGGTATTGGTGGTCTAGGTAATGTAAGGGTTATTTTGTTAAATCAGTCACTGTTGGAGGCCTGCCCCCATGGTCATGCGCTATTCGCCCTCTGCTCTTCGAGCCCTCTGGCCCTTCTTCTCCCCCCCACTGCAGTTTACAACATATCAGTGCTGTAGGGCACTGGGTACTGCTTGTGGGAGAGGGAGGGGAACTGGGGTGTGTGAACAGTGGAGAGTAAATGAGCGGGGCCATTGCATCATGGTTGTAAGATCTAGGCAATGCCCTGGGGCGAAATGAAACTAAGATCGTGGTTTGCCATATTTGGTTTCTGTACCCAAGGGCACTACTAATTTTAGTGGGCAGGTGGCTCGGGTGGCCTTGGAAGTTCATCCAACTCAGGCGGGGTTATGCAATACCAGGTCCATTAAGAACAAGACTGCAATTATTGCAGCTCTTGTGGCAACAGTGGACCTGGCTTGCATCATCGAGACCTGGCTGGATGAGAATTCTGGCTCAATACTGGATGCCTCAACTCCAGCCGGGTACTTGGTGAGCCACTGCCCAAGATTGGATTGCCAGGGGGGTTGGGGGTTGTGGTCTGTTTTAAGACTGTACCTAATCTCATGAGTGTACCAGTCAAGAGGACTGAGTCATGAGTGTACTGTGGCAGCAGGTGTAGGCTGTGGGATCTCTCTCATCTACCATCCACCCAGTGATGTGACGTGGTTCCTTCAGGAAGTGGCGGACTTCGTCATCGACATGGCGTTTGAGTCGCCCAGACTGATGGTTCTGGGTGACTTCAGCGTCTGGGTCGATGACGAACTCTCGCAATTCAGATGACACTTCCTCCAGCTGATGTAACCTCTGGGCCTTACACAGATAGTTACCTCTGCTGCCCATGAACATGGTCACTCTCTTGACTTAGTCTTTCTCCTGGGGATCGAGGCCTCCGATTTGGCAGTAGAACTAGTTGGATGGTCTGACCACTACACTGTGGGATTTAGTTTTAATGCCCCCATTCGTAGAGCTACCCCTGTGGAGATGGTTAGGTATTGCCCTTTGTGAGATATTAGCTCTGAAGGCCAGGCAGCGGTATTTGACCTATCATCCTTTCCACAGGCAAACCGCAACCCAGAGGCCCTCATGGTGGCCTATAATACAGCCATTTCATGGCCCTGGATGTCATTTCTCTTGTCCGTGTTCTTCCTCTCTCCCTTCACCCTCGATCCCCTTGGTTTGATGTGACTTTGTGGGAGAGGCAGCGACTAGGACGAAGGTTAGAGCATTGCTGGTGGAAGTCCGACCTTGATGCCAACCACCTTAAATTGATGGATCATTATTGTATCTCTTAATCTGCAGTCACCAGTAAGAAGGCAGAGTTCCTGTCTGGGGAGATTGCAGCTGCTCAGAATCGACCAGCTCAGCTTTTTCACACTGTGGACAGACTGTGCAATCCAGCCTGTTTACGTGTCTGAAAAGCCTTTTCGCAGGGAGAGTGCAATGAGCTTGCTTGATTCTTTGTGACTAAGGTGGCTGACATCAGGGCAGTACTCCAGCCAACATACTCTATGGGTTTTGCACTTGACCAGTGCTTGGTCAGTGCCCCTCAGCATTCCTAGAGTACCTTCGACCAACTGAAGTTCATGGATGTCATGTGGATTATCCAGGGTGCGTGCCCTATGTGCTGTAGTTTGGACCCTGGACCAACTTCCCTGATCTTGGGTTGTATGATTCCATCAGTCTGGTCCTTGCACAGATAGTCTCGTGCTCCTTGGAAACAGGAGCGTTTCCTAGCTTCCTGAAGGATGCGGTGGTAACACCACTCTTGAAGAAAGCTTCTTTGGACCCCAACTGCCATTCGAACTACAGACCAATCTCTAACCTCCCCTTTTTGGGAAAGGTGATTGAGAAAGTAGTGGCTGCACAGCTGGAGAACTGTTTGACCATCCATGACATCTAGGAACCCCTCCAATCCAGTTTTCGAAAGAGGCATATTACTGAGACAGCACTGGTTTGGGTGCTCAATGATCTCCTGATGGCTAGAGATTGGAAGAACTGTTCCATCATGGTTCTTCTAGGTCTCTCTTCAGCATTTGACACTGTAGACCATGGGGTCTTACTTGACCACCTGAGGTTCATCTGCAGACTGTCAGGTACAGTCCTCAGGTGGTCTACATCTTTTCTCACCGGAAGAACTCAGATAGTGGTGTCCGGAGTTTATTCTTTGGACTCAGTTTCTCTGTCAAGTGGGGTTCCTCAGGGTTTGGTATTGTCACCCATGTTGTTTGCAGTGTACATGCTACCCCTCGGAGACATTGTAAGAAGGTACGGGCTGAGGTTTCATTGTTATGCTGACGATACCCAGTTCTACCTTTCTTTTGCACCTGACCAGGATGGAACCCTCTCGGTCTTGTAACAACTGCTTAGCAGAAATCCAGGACTGGATGGATTTGAGCTGGTCGAAGTTGAACTCGGAAAAGACTGAGGTGCTGATTGTGGACCCGGCGTAGCGGATAGGGAGGCCAGGGGCTGGCTCATCCTCCGGTCTTTTTCTCGGGGGTTTACCACTCCTGACCTCTGAACAGGTGCGAGACCTGGGGGTAATCTTTGATGAAGGGCTGACCGTGTGTTCGTAGGTATCAGCTGTTATCAAGTCCTCTTTTTACCGTCTGAGGAATATTGCCAGGATTAAGCACCTTGTTCCATCCGGTGATTTGCCTATGTTGGTCCACGCTTTTGTGACCTCTCGCTTGGACTATTGCAACTCTCTTTACCTAGGGCTCCCTGGGCTGGAAATCCACCACCTGCAGCTAGTGCAAAGTGCTGTGGCCCAGCTTTTGACGGGGATGTCCCAGTCCTGTCATATTTTGCCAGCCCTGCGCACACTACACTGGCTCCCAGTACAGTGGTGGATCACCTTTAAAGTTAGTTTACTGACTTTCAATACCCTACATGGACTACCTGAAAGAGCTCCTGGTTCCTTTCCGCCCTGAGTGATCGCTCCGCTCAGCTGACGAGGGGTTTCTAGAGATTCCTAGGGTGCGTTTGAAATCTCTTGGGCCCGAGCATTTATGCATGCAGCCCCAACCCTTTGGAATTCTCTACCCTGTCGGCTACAGGAGTGCACGACCATGGAGGGATTTAAGCAGGCGTTAAAGACATGCTTGTGGTATCAGGTGTTTGGTGACTGATTGTTTTTAACTGTTACTATCTGTTTTAATGTTTGGATTATTTGATGTGCTTTTTTATAATTGTTAGGCGCCTTGGTTTTAGAAAGGAGCCATAAAAGTAAAGAATATTATTATCATTATTATTAGTGGTGTGGATATGGTTCATTTATCCACAGACTTGCAGATCTTTATCAGGGATATCTCTTTGAGCAGGCCACACCTATAGAACGTAGCCATCAGGCGCTAGGATCCCATGGAAGCCTTGTTTTGTAGCAGTCTACTAGGGTCCACCCATGCTGACATTGGTGTGTCGACGTCATACACCATATAAAGGTGTAGGCAGCCCCCCTCCCTCCTCAGTTCTTTTCCATCATTGCCTGACTTGCATGGTCTCCTGCAGAAGTCTCATCATTCAGTCGACTGCCATTTTTCACTTTACCTTTTATTTTCTTTATTTTTATGTCTAGAACCATTGAGTTGCCCTCTCTTCACTTCCGTTGCCGCTGTGGAAAGAAGATTTTCAAACCTCAGGAATTTCCCAGTTGTATTAGACATATGCAGTCAGCTCAGAAATTTGACTTCCCATGAAGCTGATGTAATGTGGAATGTATGCAAATCATGGAACTTGGAATGCTACATTCAAACTGCTGCCTCTATGTGGATAGTATTCCATGTAACTGGCAGATTAATTTTCTCGGTTCAGACAACAAGATGCCTCAAAGAGTTTCTCACAGCAACTCTCTGCAAGATTGTGTATTTCGGTCAAAAAAGTTGTATTTCACACTATTTTGTTCATTACTGTGCCTCTAATAATTACTTTATAAAAGATTACTAAATTTGGGTTATTTTACTTGATCCTAGCGGTTCTCAGGAACCAAGTTTTCAGTGTTGTATAACTCTTTCTTGCGGTTCCTACAACTTTTTTGTTTTACTAAATTTAAGTGTTTACAGCTTATTTTAGATAGCGATTGCAGTATTCAACAATCGGTTCCTGTTTTTATTCAGGAATTGTTTGTGTTTTGTTTAAATGTACATACATTTTTGTTAAATCACCGTTACCTTTTCCTTTGGGAAACTGACCACGATTTGTATTTTTTCCCATTCTTAGAAGTTTCTTGTGATCTAATGACATATGGCATGTCAGAGAGACCTAAAGAGGATGAGACCCACAGGTGTTGAAAATTGTATTAGGTGTTTCAAAATATTTGCTAAGGCTAATCGCCACGATTTGTGTCTGGAGTACCTGGGTCCCATTCATATTTTTTCAAATTGTGAAGTGTGCAGTACTTGTTCTAAAACCCTTTAGAAAAGGGCAAAAAGATTGCAGGAAATTGCTTCTGCTTCTACCTCTGTGTCACCAAAGCAACCTGAAGATGGCTCTTCATCCCACATTAAAACAAAGGAGAGACCCTCTAAAGAGTCTTCAGACCCCAAAATTACAGTGAAGGAGTCTGAACATATGAAACACAAATGAACCACTGAGCAGGCTCCTGAGTCTCTGGCTGCAAAAAAGAAATATAAAGAAAATCATGGCACTACGTCTCCTGCTGAAAAAGCAAGGGCGCTCCCAGCAGACAAAGATAAAATGCCTGCTGCAGAGGACATTGACAGAGCCCTGCAGGTCATTCAGGCCTTACAGACTGCAGTTTCCATCCTGGGTTCACCAGTTCAGGTCCCAACACCACTTCCCATGGACCAGGACCAAGAGGTTTACATTGAGGAGGAAGAGGAGAAACTGGATCTAGGGGAACCCATTGAGCCAGAGGGATCCCCAGATCAGGAGTTGGTACCCCTCCTCGTGAGCATGATGATTTTTCATCCCACGTTTTGGTTGTCAGGCAGATGGCTGACACCTTGGTCCTCTCCTCACAGGAATCTTTAGATGATGAGGAGGAGGCAGAGTTTTTGGATATGATGGGGTTGGTTCCCACTAAAAAGGTGGTCCTCCCTAGCCATAATTCTCTGAAAAAGGCCACTTTGAAAATTCTGCAGACACCTTCCTGTGTCCCTGGAGTGGACAAGAAGGTGAAGAAGTATCAGCTGGATAGGTCTGCTGCTGATTATTTGTATGCCCATCCAGATCATGAGGGTGTAATACAGGCTGCTGCCTGTGACAAAGCTAAATTTCACCTGGCATCTCACCATCCAGAAAAATTGACACTATGGGGAAGAAGGGTTATTTAGGATCCTCCCTTCTCATGAGACAGGCAGCTTATATTGGACTATGATGCATAATACCAAAAGGCCCTCTGGAACTCTGTGTTAGCTTTAACTGATATAATTCCAGGTGATGTGGCTCATGATATGGCAGACATTGCCAGGAAGTGGGGGGGGGGCTCCGGGTCCTCTTCATCCGCCTCTCCAGCTTACTCTTCTGGGTCACGAGCATCTAAGGCCCACAAAAATTCCTCGGGGAAGGACAAGGAGAAAAGTCTGCCACAAGGACCGCCCTTCAGGTCACTGGTCCAACTCCCCGGGTGCTGCTACTAAGTCCTCCAGGACTTCCATGTCGACCCCAGCAGGGGTGACCATCTCCACTGCCCCAGCCCTGGGTTCCCCTAGGCCACTACTGGTGGTGGTCTCTTCCTTGGCTCCAGCTGACTCTTGGTATTCAACCTTTGGGTCGGCAGCCCTTGCCCCACCAGCTCTCCCCACCCCTCTGTTGGTGTCTCTGGCATTGGGCTCCACTGCCCCAGTTTTGGACAGTGGGTCATCAACAGCTGGCCTTCTAGTGAGCTTGTTGCACCTTGTTCTGATGGTGTCATCGATGGCATCCTGGATCACCAGTGTGCCAAGTAGCCCCTGCTTCCTGGTGACATAGAGTTTGCAAGACCACTTGGTGTATTTTCATGGCAACTATGTGTGCTAAACAAATGCTTAAATATTCATAATAAGGGGCATGACTAACAGAGCCAGACATGCTTTCTAGGAGCTGTTCATCTTTCAGCACAAGAACCAAATAAACAAACACTTTTTACCAGCAAAACTTGCATTTTGCAACTAATAACAATGCTTCTGTCAAGATGAGTAGATAAGTTGGCCTGGTGGCACTGAGGGTTGAGGTGCTGGATGCCACATCTCGCACTACACCGGTGACCTGGGTTTGGGAATGAGCCTGAGTCATCAGGGGTCAGCAAGGGAGGACTAGGATCGAGCATCCGCAGACAGGTCTCCTAGTTCTGGGGTGGGCTGGGGAAGCACACCACGCTACGCTGCCCCTTGGGATGCCCGGAAGCACTTCAGACACAGGTGTCAGCAGAGGGAGAGCACAGTGGACATTTGCACATCAGTGCATGGATGTCATTGCATGTGTGCACTCCATCAGGGAGCTACTGGAGGAAAATGGCTGGGTGCAACCGAAGCAGCTTGATGGCCGCTCCCTGTGGTGCTGGGAGGACTGTCATAGATTCACGCTGGGGGGCGTCCAGGGCTGGCTTGGCTAGGCAGGGCATAGGGGAGCCCCCAGAGAGTCGGCAATGGCCATACTGGACCCCCCATCATGCGAATGAGCCTGCTGCTCTCCCGGCAGGCAGGCCTGGCAGCTGGATGCCCCTGCTGGTAAGTCACCACAGCAGGCGTACAAACTGTGATATGATAAAAAAAAAAAAAATGAGTAGAAAAAAAAAAGCCATGACTAAAGACTTTCCTAAGGTGAAATCTCAACCTGGGTTGGTGGACCACAGGGCTGCAGTGCAGTCAGTGGATAAGAGCAGGGCAACAGCTAACTGAGTTATGCTCGAGACAAATAATATAATGTGGCACGACTCTGTAAAACTGTCTGCAACCTAGACAAAAAGGTTGACACTTTTAACAGTTGAGTGGTGCAGTTAGAAACTGAGGCTCTGGAGAGCAAACAGACGCCTGCAGTGACTATCAGCATGGAAAAATGGGCACAAGCATCAGTGGCAGGCTTAGTGAAGGAGAATCCTATTCTTAGGCTTTGGCTTTAGAATTTGGAAAATAAAGCCTAACACGCATGTGAGGATGGCAGGGATTCTGGAGGAGGTTGAAGGACCTGTTCTAAAAACATTTCTCACATGCTGACTTGGCGCGGAGCTCAGAGGTGACCAGGAGGAAGAGGAACCAATCTAGAAAAGAAAAACCATATTGAATCATCTGCAGGAGGCCCCTAGCAGAGGATCCGCTGCTGCGGGACAATTCTTTTCATGCTGTGGTCAATGGTGGAAAGGGACCTGGTGCTGGCAGCTACACAGAGGGGCCCTACAATGTGATGGATCTGCTGTTCGACTGTTCCCAGATCTCATTTTTGCCACTCAGCAAAGAAAGAGATCTTTCGATGCTGTTCAAAAAAAAAAAAAATTATTGTTCTTAATGTGCCCAGCTCCTTCACATTCCCCACTAAACTCCAAGTCAGCTGTGGAAGGAGGTGGTATCAGATCGTGGATCCAGAGGAAGGGGAGAAATTCACTCAGAAGATTAAAACTGCCCAAGCTGAGACACTATTGTAGCTGGACTCAGAGGAAATCTCAGTGAATGGTTCTGTCTGCACCACACTATTGCTACTGATTAAGGTACTGTTGGATTTGTGTTCCCTGGTTCCTTGGGCATTTCAGGACTCAGCAATAGCTAAAGGTGGCACTTTTAGGCTAAAGTATTCTTTTTGTTATACATCAGTTCTGTGATTCCCCCTGATAACCGGAACATTACTATTTTTTTTCTCCTACATTATTTACTGTTATTTCACTTTCTTGGATACTGCTTATAACATGTGTTCTATACATTGTACATGTTTAATGGCATTGTGATGCACTTGGCTACTATTTTGGGTGTGAAGCTATATGCATGGAATGTACCGAGGAAGGGGGTGACCACTGGATACCGGGGGTAAGGCAAGGAGTCTGTATGAGTCCTATGTAGTTCTGTCAAGTATTAAAAAGCACAACATTTTGTTGGGGAATGTTTGATGTTTCTTATTCCTTAGCTGTTTAGCAGTCTGCAGTGCTTTTGTGGTATAGTCCGGATCCATGTTGTTTTTTTTCCTTAAGAGTTAAATCCATTTCTGGGGCATGCTAAAGGAGGAATGTGACAGGTACTTTTATTGTGTTGACTGTTGGGGCTTCTGAAGCCTAGATTCTTGTAAGCTGGTTTAACTTGGAGGTTCTGTCACCACACATCCTTCAGGCTGTTTCGTACCATGAGGTACCACCACCTGTTTTTACAGCTGCATAGCCAGAGCTATGCTGATGTATTTGCTATGATGTGGTATAGAAAGGGGGCTTTGGAATATATGGAATGTTTCCTAATACAGCACAGCCTGTCTGCTTCCTTGGATTGGAGCTGAATCACATCTCACCACCGTCTCTTCATTCAGTACAGTGCAGTTGCTTCCTGCCTCCCTTTCCCTCCCCTTCTGCACTACTTTCTTGCTCCTGACTGCTCAGAGTCAAACAGAAAAGTTAAATTAAAGAGACACTGTCAGAGACACCAGAGCTCCCGTTGTAAAATGAAACCTTCTGCTCTGGCAAGGACACGTATGGTACTCCAGGCAGCAGTCTCTGTCTCTCTGCCACACCACTCACACACAAAAAAAATGATAGGGCTTTTCAAACTCTGAATGCAGCATGTTGGGCAGCAGGTGAAAAAACTGGTAGTAATTCTCCTGCTCCATCAGCTAACTAGCAGCATTCTCTGTCTCTCTGACACACACACACACGCACACAGAAAGTGAAACTTACTCTTTGAAAAAGTTTACCCTCACCAGTCCGATGCTTGCTTTCCATCTGTCCCTCTTCCCCTCTGGTGCTCCCATGTTCACAGTAGGATAAAGTACAGATGTACAGGATAAGTGGCCCAAGCCCAGAAATGGTGTACCTACAGAGGCTGGTTGCCTGAGCTTCAACTATGTAGTTGAAATAAGTACCCCATCTAAATGCCTTTCATCCACAGCTAGTTGTTGGAGCAGGGGAGTTATTACTGGATTTTCATTAGCTGCCTGCTGTGCTACATTTAGCTGATCTCTCTCTACCCCACAGGTGACAATAGGGCTCTGTGCCCCCCAATGGTGATGAGGAGAGATGGAATCACTTACTATATGTTTGCCAATCCACAACCTTGTGTGCTGCACAGTTGTTGATGCTGCAGTGCTGTCACTGCAAAAGCCTACCTGTGGGAAACAATAAATGAGTACTGTGCTATAGAAAAAAAAAATAATCTGGTTACCCTTGCTGGTTTGATGCTGTCTAACCCCCACCCTCGGCATGATTATACCTGCCCCTTCATATCGGCACTCTGTCTTTGACAAAAAATAATATGTTTACTGCTTGCAAAACAAAATATAATCCATTTACCCTTGCCAGTTTGATGTGTTACCTCCCCCCCCTGGCCCAATCATCTCTATCCCCATAAGTGGGCACTATCCAGTCCCAAGTGAAACACTGTTCTGCTCATCCTTCTCACCCCATCTGACATAATTTTGCTGCCGTATTGGCTCTGACCAGAATTTGTTTCTAACACTACCAGTCAAGGTTGTGCACAGCATATATCCAATTTATTATGTATAATCTTCATCTGTTATTAAGCTGAGAGTTCCCCTCTCATAACATGGGCAGGGTATGATGAACATAAGCAGTGTTTTACTGTATTAGCAGCTCATTGTAATACAACTATATGTTTACCTTGATGAATCAGTTGTATTGTTTTAATGCGGAAGTTATAAATAAAAAGTAAAAAAACAAAAACCACAACATTTATCAATGATAAATGGCGAGCACTGGTAAATTATGTCAGTTCATAGTGCTGGTGTTATTGAAAAGCACATTTTACTGCCTTCTGTATTAAAGTATCTACAGGTTGGCAGGCACAGATATAGCAAAGAGACACAATGATGGGCATGGGAAGCACTGGTGAGTGTCACCATGTTCTTGAGGGTGACTGGATGACCCTCTGGTGGTGGTGAGAATACACTGAATAAACAATCTATGGTTGGGCAGACGAGGTTGCTTTCCCCAGATTTACAAAGTCTCTTAATAATTCAACATCTTCTGCTTGTTGGATTCAGGCTTACAGCTTGGTTGAAGATGATACGGTGGTTGACATTTGGGCCTTACCAATAGGGAACAATTCACAGGAGCATTAGAGGTTGAGGTTGCTTGCAGTACATTGAGGGTGGGCATGTCATGTGCGGAGAGGGTTTGAACAGTGGAAGGATGTCCCACCTGGGACACCACCAGTAAGAAGGAAAACCAATATGTTTTAAAAAAAACATAGGCCATCTTTTGTTTAAATATGTAGCAAAGAGACTGGATTACATTATGTGCAGCAACATACTCTCATTTACTGTCACCAACAGGCACTGTTGCACTGTTTGTACATTGGTGATTAAAACCAATATCACTGAGAAAGAAAGCTTGACCTGAAATACTCTGTAATTACCTTCACTGTAAACTAGTATTCTCCATCTGCTTAATGTAGTTCCATATCAGGAGATATATTGTACTTGACTATCTCATGTTCCAGGTACCTTTTAGATATTGTTTGTTTTACAATAATTAAAACTGGTACTTTATGCTCTAAAGTGCAGGCAACTGGCTTAAATGCTAAATGCACAATTGTACATGTAGTCATTAGGCACAGATGAATGTTTTCCACAGACACAGTATTTTCTGAGAGCCAATTAGTTGCCAGGCAGGTGCAGATAGCTGAACAGTACAACCAGTATGCTGCACTGTATGTAATTAATTGGCCTATGATACACTACAAGAAATCAGTGACTTTACTGTGCAGGCATTTTTTTTTTTACAAAAGATGTATTAGAAAAAATTAGTGATGTACTATATTGCTTTAATCTTATAATATTTCATTGTTATAACTTTCTTAACCTACAGAATACAAAATAGTCATTGAGAATGCATTAACAGAACTAATATATGTAAACATTAAGGTGACAGATTATACTTGTCACCTTATTTTTCCATGTATTTTTTATTGCAAAATTTAATCTACTGTACATAAACAATAACTGTTCTGTTTACTCTCTGTTCAGGAGAGACAGGAAAGGGAGGAGGGGAGAAAGTGTTATACTACTGTATATGCGAGGGAGGGGGTCAAGGCTATGGAAATACAGGGCACTGAGAGAAAAGGAAAGGGCTCGAGGTGCTGTGGGTCATCTGGAAGACCGAATCTGGAGTACTGTATCCATACAGGGGTTGTATACAGACCTCCAGCATGTGAAGAGGAGTTGGACAAAGCACATGGGGAAGACATCATCAAGATGGCAAATAAGGGGGAGGTGCTGCTAGTTGAGGACCAAAGAGTGCCAGATGTGGAGTGGAGCCTTCCAGCTTTAGCTTTGACAAGGGGCAGATCAATCCTTGCCTCCTGTAAGGGACTTTTCTGAGACAGCTAGTCAACAAACCCACTAGGGATGGGACAGTGCTTGACCTGGTGCCTACAAACAGTAACAGCATTGCAAAAGTCATGGTGAGTAGTCCCCTGAGTACCAGTGATCACCGTGCAGTGTGGTTTGACATTAATACAGGAGCAGTGGCAAACTACAAGGACATGGGTCTTGGAATTTAAGAAAACAAAAAAAAAATATGGGAGCCTGGTTCAGAGACTGCCTAGTAGAGGTGATTGGCAGGGAGGGGTAGAGGAACACTGAGGAAAAATAATGGAGGACATAATTGAGGTAACTAGCCTCTGCATGAAAGAAGTTAGTAAAAGCAAAAAGGAAAAAGAGACCATTATGGTACTCTAGGAAAGTGGTCACTGTGGGGAATGAAAAAAAGGGTGCATTTAGAAATTCAGGAGGTATAAGGAAATGAAGAGGGAGGAAGACAGGGAGGTGCACCCGGTAAAGCAGAGGGCAGCAGGTAAGGTAGTGAGCAGGGCAAAAGAAAAGACAGAAGAAAGAATAGCCAAAGGGGTAACAAATGGGGATAAGTCTTTCTTCAGGTTCATAAGTGAAAAGAGAAAAGCAAGTTGAGGGATAATGAGAATAAGGAGGACGGCAGAGGGAGACTGCATGAAAGAGGACCAAGAAAGAAGAAGCAGACATCGTAAATGGGTACTTCTGCTCAGTCTTTACAGTGGAGGGTGGGGGAGGGGATGAACCACCAGGAGCAACAGAAATGGGGGGTGGGGGGAGACTCAAGTTCATTTTCAGAGTAAAGAGTCCTGAAGAGGACTTGCAATATTGAAAGTGGACATGGCTAATGGGATTGAATAGGATACATCCAAGGGTGCTAAAAGACCTCAGGGAGCTGCTGGCTACCTCACGTATGGCCTTAGTTCAACAGCTCACTAGGATCAGGCGTGTTTCTGGAGGACCAGAGGAGAGCTGATATGATCCCTCTACATAAGAGGGGCAGCAGGGAAAAGGCTGGCAAATGTAGGTCAGTGAGCCTCAACTCAGTGATGGGGACATCAATGGAAACACTGTTAAAAGGAAGGTTGGTAGACCAACTTTTGAATCGAATGGCTACAAGACCAAAGGTAGCAACAGTTCATGGGGGGAGGTCACGCCAGACAAACTTGATTGATTTCTTTGACTGGTTGACAAGGATATAGATCAGAGGAGAGCAGTGAATGTGACCTGTTTGGACTTTAGCAAGTCCTTCAACAATGTGCTGCACAGGAGATGGATTAAGAAATTGAGCAGCCTTGGGGTTGATCCAAAGTGGTGAACTGGGTTAGAAACTGGTTAATGGATAGGACACAGAGAGTGGTGGTTAATGGCACTCACTCTGTGGGTGGAAGAGTGACCAGCAGGGTGCTGCAGGACTCAGTACTTCAATGTTTTCATAAGTGACATTGTAGATGACCTGAAAGGGAAGGTATGCCTTTTTGCAGATTATACCAAAATCTGTAGTAGGGTGAACAATCAGAAGTGGGTTGTAAGAATGCATAGGGATCTTGGGAAGCTCCAGGAGTGTTCAAAAACATGGCAATTTGGGGTTCACTGCCAAAAAGTTCTAAGTTAAACACCTAGGGTATAGGAACCCAGAAATTGATTATAGGGTTGGAAGTACTGTCAGTCATTAAGGAGGAGAGGAAACTTGGGGTTATCATATCTGATGACCTCAAAGTAGCAAGACAGTGTGACAAAGCAGTTGGTAGGGCCTTTAAGATACTGGGATGCATTGGTAGAGGTATCCCTAGCAGGAGGAGAGAGGTGGTGTTGCCACTGTATCGTTCACTGATGAGACCCCACCTGGAGTATTGTGTCCTGTTCTGGAGGTCGCAATTCAAAAAGGACATAGACAGGGTGGAGGCAGTCCTGAGGAGGGTAGATAAAATGGTGCAGGGCTTTAAGCAAAAGCCCTATGAAGAGAGACTGAGGGATCGCAGCATGTACTCCTTAAAAGGAGAATAAGAGGGGACATGTTAGAGACCTACAGATACCTCAGTGGAGTGAACAGGGTGCAGAAGGGGAGCCTCTTTCAAATGAGGAAGAGCAGCAGGACCAGAGGGCATGTAATGAAGCTAAAGGGGGAAGCCAAGGAGGGGTGTGAGGAAGTACTGCTTCACTGAAAGAGTGGTAGATCCCTGGAACAGACTGCCAGCTAACCTAGTGGAAGCAAAAACAGTTGGGGGCTTCAAGCATCTGTGGAATAGAGACATAAAGGAATATTAGTGAATAGATAGGAGGGACGGTCGCTGGGGTCTGTGGAGACAGACTAGGTAGGGATCATCTATAACAAGCAATGTATTCATGTTTTTGAACAATTTTTATTTGCAGGTGAAAGGCACCACAATAGGTGCGACATTTGCCCCTACGTATGTCAATATTTACCTGGAATACTGTGAAAGGAGATTTATCTATGATGAAGAACACAATTTATATTGAGATAAAATAGATCTATATAGAAGGTACTTAGATGATCTTCTGTTAGTGTGGCAGGGAATTAGGGAAGAACTTGGGGCATTTGTTTCTTACTTAGAATCCACCAATGAGCATTTATGTTTCAGTGTTGCAGCAAATTTGGAAATCATAGATTTTTGGGATCCAAGAATCAGTAAGGATGTGACTGACGAATGCGGGGTAAAAACCTGTCTTTTCTGTAAAGAAACAGATAGGAATTCAGTTTTGGAATTTTCCAGTTGCCATCCGAGGCACTTAATTGAGAACATACCAGTCATTCAATTCACAAGGTTAAAGCAGAATTGCTCCACTCAAGAAGATTATGAAGCAGGAGCATTGGAAATGAGGAAAAGATTTTTGGAGCGGCGGTATAATGTATCATGCATCAATAAAGCTACCATTAAAGTAGGGGACAGAGAAAGAGGGGACTTGTTGCACACTAGGAAAAAGGAAGATAAAAGGGATAAAAGATTTAACTTTGTCCCCACTTTTTCTCCATAGACTAAAGAGGTAACAAAAATCATAAACATTTGAATGTTTTATTAACAGAACACAACCTGAAATAATATGTAGCCACATTGCCCAGGGTGACATATAGGAGGGGTGGAACTTGGCAGACATTGTAACAAATTGTAATTACTATACTAGGAGAGAAGGTGTTGGGAACTATTTATCAAAGGGGAATTTTAAATGTGATCCTGTATTTATTGCAGCAATATCCTAGTAGGAAACTTCTTTATAGACAATAACAAAGAGAGGGACTGTAGGATACACCATTTTAGTAACTGTAATGCAGAAACTGGGGGCTATGCACAAAGGGGTGGGAACTACATGCCAAAGGTGTGGATCCTGCCTGTGCAGCTCCCCACCTGCAGACCACCAATGTGGGGGCCGCATTCACCAACACTAGCCTCTACAAGGCTCCCTTTCACAGCCCCATCTCCCTGGTGCACAGGATCCCTGGGGGCAGTCGGGTGTGGAGTGGTGGACCCGGACAGACAGCCAATCAGCTGCCCGACCCAGGTCCCAACAATGCATCATTTTCCCCTGCAGAGCACCATGTTGGTGGCCTTTCCACAGTGTGCCAACCTTACCAGGGGAATGTGCCCAGTTTGCTGTCCATGGCCCACTAAGGAGTTCCCCCGCTGGCAAGGGTATCCCTTGGGGGGGCCACAGGTCCCCGCTGTCACCAATGTGGCTGGCAGTCGCTACCGAGGGGGTGTGTAACAGGTTTACATCTGTGCTGGAATGGTGTAGCTGTCAGTCCGCCATGCACAGCACTCAGCACCTAGGTTAATGCCGTGGAGTGCTGGCATGGCCACCACCCCACCCTGCCCTCCGGCCCGCACCATTGTGGAGCTACACGATTGGCTGGGGGATCAGTGCATAGTGGGGGCATATGTGGCTTTGGAATCCCGTGCAGGGGGTGCAGTGGGTGTGGGGTGGTGCAGGGTGGCTACACGTTGCATTTGTGTGGTGCATAGCCACTCTGCTCCTTCATGAATAGGGCCCAATATTATTTACATAGCTACCTGTATGTGCAATTGTTTTTACATTGGGAAAAGTACAAGAAAGTCTAAGCTCTGATTGGAGAACACTTAAGAGCTATATATAATAAGGATAGCAATAACGCATTAGCCACACATATGGCACAGAAAGGAGCAGGACATCATTTTATATTTCAAGGCATTGAAAAGGCCTTTTTACCAGTAGGGGTGGGGCATTGATAATATATTGCTTAAATGAGAGAGTTTATGACAATATAAAATGGGGGGTGATATATGGAGTGGGACTTAATGAAAAGTTTGATTTAACACCTCATCTTTGAGTGGTTTGAACATCTTAAATTAGCCATATGATGTAACTAATTAGAGTGCATTTTTATCCCGTACATCTTAGTGTACTAGTATCAAATACAGAAGCACTGGAGTCACATGATGCTTAGCTCTCGGAAGCAGCTCTTCTTCTCAGCTCCTGCCTCACCTGCTTTAAATTTGCTTAAAAACAACAGTTTAAGTATTTACTTCTTTTCCTAGACTGAACTGTCATTGAGCTATCTCCACAGCAGACCCAGTCGCTTCATTTGGGGAAGTAAAATGTTTGAATTCTGGAGAAATATGGAGACAGACATGCGGCAGGCACCTCTGCTCCACACACCACCGCAAACCCCCAAAAAGACACCCAGACGCTCTAAGAGCCAGAGTTCCGCTACAGGGAAGACTGCTACTGCTAACATGGTGCCTGAACCACTCACAGAGCAATGATTTCTTGAAGAGCTCACGCCGTTTAAAACTGCCCTACAAGACTTGGTGGCGGACATCAAATCTCTTCATTCGGATCTAGGAGAGGCCACTACAGCTATCAAAGATGTAGCAGCCCGGACCTCCTCGTTAGAAGTTTGGTACGCCAAAACCGACCCAGAACTTACCTCCCTCAGGCAGAAGCTGGTGAAAATGGAGAGCAAATTGGAGGATCTGAAATGCCGGAGCCGTCGAAATAATGTTATCTTCTGCCTTCCAGAAGAGGTGGAGGGGGCCTCTCCTATGCTGTTCTCCCAGAAAATGCTGGCAAAAATTGTTGGGCCATTGCCTAATAATCTGGCCTACATAGTTGAGAGGGCGCACCAGTCTCTCAGGCCAAAGCCAGTTGATAGAGCTCTACCCAGGCCGTTTATATTAAAGCTACTCAATTACCTTGATAGGTAGCACATTTTAAATAAAGTAAAGGAGCTGAAGGTAATTCAGTGGGAGAACAAAAAATTAAGAATTTACGCAGGATTTACCTGCACCCACACGTCAGAAGAGAACTGCTTACCACCCTCCCGGGTCACCAAACTAACTGCTGCCAGCATTCTCTTCAGGGTGACTTACCCCACCTGGCTTTCGGTCCTGCATTGTGATTCCTGGGTGAATTATGACTGCTGAGCAGGCTGGGCCAGCTCTGAAGGCCCTTTTCCCTGATCTGTTTCAGGATCACTGATTCCGTCCACCAGGGTGTGTCAGTTGCTGGTGTAACCCCCCTGCAAATGGGGGTTCCCAAAAGACTTCCAGGAGCTTGCTTGAATGCTCCAAGCCTGAATGGTGTTTGGCATTTAAGCCATTTATCAGTGAGTGTTTTTAGAGCCTCTGGTACTGTCTCTTTAAGAGCTGTCTGCTTGCAGACATAATTAGTTTGTATGGGGGGACTGTGTGCTTCTCTGAGTACCACTCGAGCTGCTGCCAATTCACTTCATTTTTGCAGTCACTAGGAGTGCAAAGGAACCTATCTGAAAGATGTAACTGTTTGCCAGAAATTATTTAGAGTAATAATGAAATTACAGTTTGTCTAACCTGCTTTCTTTGCAGTCAGAACTGTGTCTGCTAGTTCCCATTCTAGTTTTGAACTGCTGAACTGGACCAATCAGTGTGGGTAAGCTAGCTCTAAAATGGTGCCTTGGACGAATCAGAACTTGGACTCATAATCTGAGCCAGCCACAAGAGGATTGTATGGGCAGTGACTCTGGGAGATGTAGTTTAGACTTCAGTGCCTTTTGGACCAACAGCAGCAGTCTATTGTGAGTGACAGCCAATCCAGTCAAGAACTGGGAGGAACTCAAAGGAAGTGCCGGTTTTGTCGGTTGGAGTTTCAGTTGAGCTTTGGCAGTGAAGAAGGAAGGAGCCCTGTGCTTTTTCAGTGTGCAGTTTTAGTCAAAAACGTGTGTAAGGCCCAGAGTTCCGGTCTGCAGCTTGTGTAACTGCTTGTTAGGACTGAATCCGTCCTGTAAAAGAATCAAAGGATTTCTGAAGAGTAGAAACCAGGCTCACCCTGTAGAAGACTGGAGGAATTGCTGAAAATTGCACTCGGTCTGTCAGGAACTGAATCTGCTGTGTGTTCTCCCGGTTTGTGCAGTAATTGCGATCGGGATACAGATGCAGCCTGCCTGGTATAGTGCTTTTTATATGGATGTGTGAAGAGGTTTGTGTACCTCAAGTGAGCCCTGCTGACATTGAAGGACCCTATCTTATTTGGAGGTCGTGAGTACTAATTCAGGGTCGCCTCCTGTTGAATTGCCACATTAAATCCAAATGGAATTACTGTACTGCTGACTGTTTAATTCTCCTTTTCTCTGTGTGAAGGGCCCCTACCAGCTGCCACGGTTTGGACTAGCCACTAGGGCTTGGGTACCCAGGGACAGTAACTGATAGGGAATGAGGCCTGTGCACAGAGCCATAGAGTAGTTATTAGAGTGATAAGCTAATTAACCTGATTTCCCCCTGTCCTTGTTATATCCCCTAAATAAATCAGAGCTGCTTGTTTCAGCAAAGTTATACTGCCTGAGGTATTTGTCTATGTTAAAGTACTGTACTGTGATTGTTGCACTGTATCTCATTTCACAGGAGGTCCCAGTGCGGAACCAGACCTGGGGTAAGTGTATACTGTGAAGGTAATTCTGATATATATTGTGTGGGCCACTAGTGGGAAGAAAGGGGGGTTGCAGTGTCCCAGAGGGCTGTGACCAAGTTAGTTTAACTATTGCAAACCCTGACCTCTGGGTGGAGGCACCCGCCATTGGATCCAGGCCCCTCAACCTGTTAGTGGCAAATCAGGCAGGGGTAGTAGCCCCTGGGATAGCGCCATCTAGGGGTTACACTAGCCTGCTTTAATTTCCAGCCTGCACAAATGAATGTCAATGCTGCTCGAATATGCAAACAAGTCTCCTGTTAATTTGCACGTCCACAAGTTTGCCCAATTGTTGGCTCGCTCCGTTACCACTAGAGGGAGCTCCGATCTTATGTTTGGTGGTCGCTGAATGCTGGAATAGGTGCATGAGGAGAGCTACTCATTTTCTTTTGCCTACTGGGGCCTTATAGACTGCTGAATTAAGTCTTTTTCGGTTACTGCTTTCTCTTTCAGTGGTATTGCCAATTTTACTTTTTGGGGACTGTTTCATCATGCTGAAGGAAGTGGACCTTGGTATTTCATTTTCCTGCTGTTCAATGTGTTTCCTTAAGACTTTGCAACCCACCTTCTGAGTTTACCGCCGGCAAGTCCAAAGACTAGGGAATGTTTTCCCTACTGCGAGAGTCTCCTCTACCTGGTTTAGAAGAGCTAACAAATTTTCAATTTCTAAGAAATGCTTCTGTTTTTGCATGATTTCTAAAAGTTACAGCTGTTGACTTTGTTTTTCGGCTTGTGGGGGAGAATGGAGATCACTGCATCAGCGACCATTAGAGAGCCAGATTAAGGGGATTTCTTTAATCATGTTCACAGGGCTTACTACTCTGATGCTTTTCCGAGTTAGTTTTAACTTCACAACACTATGGAATCAAGGGTATGCCTACTCATGTGTTCGTTGATTCTATTTCAACAGGGATTCTTGGGGAGTTCTAGGAGGAGTGGGGTGTGGGGTTGGGACTTGGGGGAAACATATGATTTTGTTGTTCAGTATCATACAGAGATCTGTTTTACTTCATGCCTGGCTGTATAATGTTAGAGGTTGGCAAGGATGATGGGCGGGAGAGGGGGTAGGACATCTGGTTCTGGTTTACATGGTCAATTTTGGTTATGAGGTTGAGGGGTATTGGGGGAGAGGCTACCACAGGAGGGGGTTACGTATTGTGAAGAGGGCTAACCAATCAGCAGCCAAATATGTTTCAACTGCTGACAATACTCCTGGATTAGTACAATATAGTTATGTATAATATTTGTACATGGAATATTAAGGGAACTCAGTCTCCAACTAAGAGGTCCAAAGTTCTACTCCATTTACAAAAGTTGCAATCTGATATTGTTTTTCTTCAGGAAACCCACCTCCCTTCTTCCCAGGTTTCCCTGTTGAGATGCACATGGGTCGGACAAGTGTATGGGTCTGGCTCAGATTCCAGGAAAAAGGGGGTCACGATTATTATTGCAATGTGGGTCCCATCCTCCAGGAGACAGTAGATCCCCAGGGATGTTATGTTATACTACATGCCCTGTTGGGATATCTAGAGATTGTCCTGGGTTCCATATACAGGCCCAACCAAGATGACCCCTCATTCTTCACTACCATGATGTCACATTTAGCCTCTGTGGCCTCCCTTCCTATCATCCTTGAAGGGGAGTGGAATGTGGTCTTAAATAATGATATTGACAGGACAGGTCCAACCAGACATTGTCCAGCTCTGGGACAAGCAGCTCTCTAAGACCTCATGCATTCTCTGGGCCTGATAGACCCATGGAGGGTGTTGAACTTGGACCACAGGGAATACTCTTTCCACTCACCTCCACACCAGTCTTTTTCCCAGGATTGATTATTTCTTACTGGGGGTTAACTATCTACCTGGGATTGGGCTGTGTCACTACTCGACTAAGGTCATCTCAGACCACCACCCTGCCCTTATTCAACTTAATCTTCTCCTGTCATTGAATAGTGACAAAGTCTGGCATTACAGTAGTCAGTTACTTAAATCGGAAGACTTTATACAGAAACTAGGCACCCTCATTCATAAATTTATGGAGCTGAATTCTCCTTCTATGCCTTAATTAATTAATTAATTAATTAATTTATTTATTTATTTCAGTGGCAGATTAATACCTTTGAGCCAAGAAGGCTCTTGACAAAGGTTCCATGTAAAGTGGACGAGAGACAAAAAAATTACATAGACAGGTTGACGAACATTCCAAGTACACAATAAGTTACAGGCTGTACAGGTTGCATACAAATAGGCAGATGCAATGGCAATAATGATTCATGAAATTGGAGTGCATTTTGACATTCAGAGCAGGTTATAGTAAAATACAGAAAAGGAATCAGGCAGATTTTAAACATAAAGTAGCGTAATAGTAGCTTGAGGGGGCTTTGTCACAGAGATATGAAAGTGGGGTGAGGGGAAGAACAGGAGTAGGAGGACAGCCACCACGGGGCTTTGTCAGGAATTTAGACATTCTCTGGGCTAGTTTGAAATGCACTTTTCGAGGTGAAATTATTCACCTGGCTACTAAGTGTAAGAAGCAAATGTCAGTCTCCCTCTCGGATGCTGTTTCCCGTATACAAACAGCTGAAAACAACATTTCCCCAATCTCTCCGGTAGCTGAGTGGAAACAACTGGAGTCTCTTTGATCTCAGTACAGTTAGTTACTGGGGGAAAAGGCTGAACATCTTATCTTACAATCTAAGATACGCTACTTCAACCTGGGGGGGAAACAGCAGGCAAGCTACTAGCCCTCCGGCTTCGTTCCCAAGAGATGGACAGGATTATACCTTCAGTCTCCTCAGAATCAGGCCAGCTTCTTACCTCTCCTAACGATATCATAGAAGCATACAAAAATTTCTATCAACAATTCTATTCCCCTCCCTCCCTTCCTTTCTCTTTACACCAACTGGATTCCTTTCTTCAAAGCATTATCCTCCCGCAATTAATGGAACCCCAAGCTGCCAGTCTAAAAGCCCCACTAACTACTCTGGAAATTTCCCAGGTTATGGACTCCCTGTCCTCGGCTAAATTACCTGTACCAGATGGCTTCACCATTAATTTCTATAAAGCCTTTAAGTCTCATCTGGCTCCCATTCTCCTTAACACTTACAACTATATTTTTCAAGGCGGTCTTTCTGATTTGTCAGTGACTTTGGCCACTATTGTAGTCCTACCAAAACAGATAAAGGCCCTAAGTTGGTGTCAAATTACAGACCCGTATCGCTTATTAAAGTTGATTTAAAAATATAGGCCAAAGTCCTAGCCAATAGACTGGACTGGGTATGGGAATCATTGTTAAGTCAGGAACAAGTGGGATTTGTCGAAGTTAGGGTCTCGGCAGCTCATCTCAGGAAACTGTCCTACCCAATTTCAGCGTCCCCGGGACTCCTCTGTCTCCACGGCTTTGGTGTCCCTGGATGCTGAAAAGGCCTTTGAAAGAGTCTCATGGGATTATCTGTTTGCTCTGCTCCCTAAGTATCACATTCCCCCAGAGCTGTTACAGTGAATAAAAATCCTGTATTCCTCCCCATCTGCACGGGCACTTCGTAATGGCGTCCTCTCAACACCATTTCCTCTCTCTCATGGCACTAGGCAGGGATGTCCACTCTCACCATATCTCTCTAATTTATTCTTGGAACCCCTCGTTCGTAAACTTGACTCCTCCCCTATTATTTCTAGAATCTCCATAGGGGGCATCGAATACAAATTGTCCATATCTGCAGATGACATACTGCTGCATGTCTCTTCCCCATCCATATCCCTTCCCACAGCCCTTCAGGTTATCTAGTGAGTTAAATATCACCAAAACTGAGATCATTCCCCTGAATAGTGCCACTTTAAAATCAGACGTTGACCATCTTGATCTTATATGGAGGAGAGGAAAGATGAAATACCTGGGAATTTACCTTAGTATCTCTCCTTGCAGGATGCAAAAGTATAACCTAGATTCTATAGTATATCAGCTTAAAATGATTTAAATCATTGGTCCTTGTTTCCTATCTCTCTGTGGGGCAGACTGAGTATCATAAAAATGAACGTCCTCCCCAGAATATTGTATCCCATGTAGATGTATAATGGGACCCTCCCTCAGTCATGGTTCTCTCAATTATATAGAATTCTCACCTCTTTCCTCTGGCAGGGCAAACAGGCTAGGCGAGCCTGGGCCAAACTATTGCACAGAATCATGATGGGGGTCTGCAGACCCCTAAGTTCTTCTTGTACCACCTTGCCTTACACTTAACATGAATCTCCTACTGGCTGACGTCTCCCGAGACAGGCACCCCTAGATGATACACCCCCTTGGGTTAATATTGAACTCTCCCTGTGTCAAGCCCACAGATTAGAAATATGCTGTCTTTCTTTTATTGCTAGAAAGAAATTGCCACAGCTGCTGCTGGACACTTCCTTAGGAGCTTCTCTCCAGACTCAGGCACAACTCAACTCTCTCCTAAAGATCTGACCAAGTTTGGATATCTCCCAACCTCTCTTTGGGAACCTGAACTTTAGAATAGCTGGGAAGATGCTTTCCAAAGCAAAATTCTGGCCCAACATGGGAGTAGATTCAGTCCGTGACCTGGTAGCCCATCCAAAGCTGATGTCCTTCCAGGCGACAAGTTCTCAATATGGCTGGCATGCCAATTTGGTTTTCTGATGCTTCCAAGTATCCCATATGCTACTAAGACATTTTGGTAGTGGACCCTGGAGCAGTCACTTCAGTACTACCATCCTTCCAATGTTTAAAACTGCACCAGCTTCTCACCTTATCTCACACTGTTACCGGGTGTTACTGGCAGAGTTAGTGGGCTCACGGTCTTAGTGGTGGGACCAGGTCCTTCCATCCCCTCTCCAGGAACTGGACAACTATCTGGAAACACCTTTATACATTTGTAACACCTAGGTGGTGCTATCCCAAGGGCTACTACTCCTACTTGCTTGGTTAGTAGCAGGTTAAGGGGCCTTGGTACTGAAACGGGTGCCTCCACCCAGAGGTCAGGGTTGTTAGTGGTCAAGCTAACCTGGGCACAGCTCTCCAGGACACTGTAACCCCCCTTTTCCCTTCTAGTGGCCTGAACATTATACAATAATCACTTTCACAATGACCCTTATTCACGATGCAATTACCAACACTGTTTGCACTTACCACCAGGGCTGGTTCCTCTAGCTTGACCCTGGGGACTCCCTATAAAGCAAGGTTATACATAGCAAATGGCGACAGTACAGCACTCTTGGCACAAGCTGGAACCACAGTCAGGTTAACTGCAAAAAGAGTTGGATCTGATTTATTCAGGGGACTTGAACAAGGGAGGGGCATAATCCGGTTGATTGGCTTAAATGCTAAATCAAACAGTTATGCATGCACTTCAGAGTCCCTACACAGTCACACACTCTGGGTACCCAGGTGGGCCAGCCAGGACCACTGCCTAGGGTAGTCCGGCTTCGCAACTGGTTGGCGCCCTGTGATGCAACAAAGCAACATGCACAACACACACTGTTTGTAATCCAGAACCAGAGGGCTCAGTTCATGAAGGAAAAGACAACAAAGCAATCAGATGACAACACTTTAGAGTTATCTGTTGCTGCAGGGAGCTACCCTGATGTTTAGTCATGATACCATACAGGACACAGGCAGGATGAAATTGAGACTGCAGGTTGTTGAGCTGGAATGCCAGGAGAAGCAGGGCCCACACGAATCAACGAGGTGGTGTTCCTGTTCAAGGCATTGAGAAGCAGGCTGATCCCAGGCAGGTCTCTCGTCGATGGCTTTCTCTGTGAAGAGGGCAGTCTGGCTGGGCCAGTGTGGCAAGGCAGTACAAAGGTTTGCAAGCTCAACCCCTGTATTTACAATACAATTTAATAAAATTAGTGGAGTGTCTCCTGGTGTGTGACCAAATAGAAACATATGGTTAAAGTTTCAGGGCCTTATTCCCCCCCCCCACCCAATTTTGCTGCGTCAAAGTCTGCACTTTATTTCCAAATTAACTCTAGTATTCTTACCTTTCATTCTTTTTGGAGGGGCTCTTGGTTCTCATCATCCAGCTGAAGCATGATTAAGCCTGACCACTTCGGCAAAGTGGACACCTACATCGGTCAGGTAAAAAGCATCACATTTTAACTTGCTTTATCAGAGCTGAGGTCTCCTTGCTTCCTCTATATTTTTGAAGAGACCACTCTCTCTAGGCTTCATTACTTATAGTGTGCTCTGGCCAATGAAAGGCTCACAGGTGTCT
Organism: Neoceratodus forsteri; assembly: GCA_016271365.2. Lineage (NCBI taxonomy): Eukaryota > Metazoa > Chordata > Ceratodontiformes > Ceratodontidae > Neoceratodus > Neoceratodus forsteri. The sequence goes on along the minus strand of CM028133.1, from coordinate 585,889,493 downwards.
AATAAGGAGCTTAACAATTGGAAGAAGGCCACAATTCTCCCACATTCAAATCAGTACAAAGGTCTGCAAGCTCAACCGCTGTATTTACAATACAATTTAATAAATTTAGTGGGGTTGCTCCTGGTGTGTGACCAAATAGAAACATATGGTTAAAGTTCCAGGGCCTTATCCCCCCCTCCCCATTTTGCTGCATCAAAGCATGCACTTTTTTCCAAATTAAGTCTAATATTCTTACTTTTCATGCAAGGCCCAGGCCAAATGGAGATGCAAATGGATTTAGTCCGTTGTTGCTGAATGCAGTCTCCAGCAAGCAGAATACGGTTCAGCATACAGTGGGGAACCAAATCACGACCCACTAACAGCACACAGCACATTTACATGTAAGAAATTCTACTGTACCAGTCAGATTGCTATCCGGTCGCAATTACAGAGTCTGTGCACAAACCGGGAGTTCAGAGGTGGCTGGAAATCCTGACCGGCCGATCGCATTCAGCAAATCTTTGGTCTTCTTCAGGTTAAAGCCTGGTCACAGTTCTGTGGCTTAAATCATCCTCACAATTTGAATTCAGTCTGAATAAACTTCAGTTTCTCTCTCAGGGACAGCAGGCAGACAGGCAGGCCAAAACTCAGCCCCCCTCACTGTTCTGCCGCACAAATCTATGTAGGATTACTGCTTGACTATCTCGAGCTGTTACTCCTTCACTTCCCAACTCAGGTCTGAACTGAAGCTGCAAGCAGTCTGGGACTTTCACCAGGATCTAAAATGTTTGGTTGGCTGACTCCGCTGTCAGTCACAATAAAGTCTCCCGATCCAGGTTTATTTAGGCCCAAAAGCCACAAAAATACAGTTCCTACAGAATTTTGCTCCCACAAAGCCCCTGGGGACAGGCTTCATTTTGGAGTCCCCAAAGGTACTGATTGACCCATTTCAGCAGTCCAGGACCAAGATGGTGGCAATAAACAGAAATGTCCATGCTGTAAAGAAGGCAGGTTAGACAAACTGCAATATTATTACTATTATAATAAATGATCAGCAAACAAGTACATCTTCTAAGAAAGCTCCCTCAGCGCTAATAGCGATGGCAGAATGGAGCAATTATTTGGCAGCCTGGCGGGACTCGAGCATGAAAACACTCAGCCCCCTCTCAGATTAATTATAACTACAATCTAGGCAGCTCTTAAAGCGACATTACATGGAGGCTATACCAGCACTGTCTGGCAATAACATTTAAACTGCTAAAACGCAGGACACCAGCATGGCAGTGAGCATTTAGGCAAGCTCAAGGAAGACTTTTCAGGAACCCCCATTTGTAGGGAGGTTACACATTCATTAAGTGGAACTGGTACCATTTTATGCAATTTAGGATCATTCACAATCTCTATTACACTCCACTTAAATTGCATAGAATGGGTCGGCTCACTACAGATACGTGCTGCAGATGTGGTAAAGAGTCTGGGACCTTTCTGCACATTTTGTGGTCATATGAAAAAGTCACCCCCTTTTGGCCCATAATACAAAATCGTTTAGATCCCTTTTAGGTATTTTGGACAAAGTCTCTCCAGATACATGTATAATCGGTGACTATATGCATAAGTTGACCGGTAACCAAAGATTGCATATGGCCCTGATTTTGGCACGTGCGAAGAAAATTATTCTTCGGCACTGGCTGGACCCATATGTCCCAAGTTTCTTAGAATGGTACAAAGAAATTATGTTTGCATTGCAAGCTGAATGACTCATTGCAGGCATTTCCAGTAACTTATCCAGGTACAATTCCATCTGGGAACCCCTCTATACCCTGTTGTCAGTTTAAGGAGTAAGCAACCCCTTCTAATACTTGAAAATGACCTTGATACGCAATCACTGGAGCAGCCTGACCCCCTCTCGTTATGGTTGTCGGTCTCTCTGCTTCTCCTTTCTTTTGAGATCCTCTTGTGGGGGGGTGAGAGAGGGTGGAGGGAGGAGGTTGTTCTTTATAAAAGGATGTATAGCACTTTTGTGTTCTTGCTGTTACCTCTGAGGAACAGTTGGTAATTTTGTATGATCTGACATCTGTATGTATTGTATCAGAGGTTCTCCTGAGATGAATAAAGTTTACTTAATTTGAAAACAAATACAGAAGCACTAGATATGTTATATATTTTATGGTGACTATTTTGAACACATTTTATCCAATTCTCATTTCCTTTTCCTACCCCCTCCCTCATTACTTGTAAGAAAACTTTTTAAGTTAGTCTTTAAATTTGCAGGGAGGAGGCTGATCTCAAGTTCTTAGGTAACTAGTTCCAAAACGGGGGAGCAGCAATAGAAAAATAGAAAAACCCAGCTTTTGTTTTGCACTGAGGTGCGTAAAGAAGAGTCCCTTTAAATTACCTTAAATTTAAAGCAGCATCATGAACAGAAACCAAATTAGTCAAAGGAAATAATGTTTTGGAATATAAAGATGTAATAATTAAACAAAAAAAAAAAAAAACCTAGATTTGGAGGATAACCATCCTAACTGGGAGTACAAAAAACAGTGATGGGTGTGCAAAGGAAGATTCAAAACAAATCAACAAATACAGTATAACCCGGTTATCCGAATCTCCTGATTATCCAAATTGGTCCTGTGTCCCCCACAATTAAGCGATACTGTAATCAGGTCGAAATAATCGTGGTGGTTGGAATAATCGCAGTTATACAGTACCACCTTGTATCTCAGAAATGGCTTTTGTTAACTTACTCACTATGTGTTAATAACCCCCTGTATGCAACAGCAATCACCTTGCTGCCTAACACAAAGATAACAAATCCATCAGTTAAGTACCCCATGAGCGGCTGCCAGACTGAAGCAATCTAACAACGAAAAAATCAATCAGACTTAATAATCTTAATAAAAAAAACTAGCCTGTTTTGCTTAATTAGAATCCATTAAATTAAGTAACACCTGTTATGAGTCTGTGTGGCAGTTGCATTCATTCATGGTCATGCCTGGCAAACACAAGTGTTATGTCTTGGACATAGAGCCTAAGCTATGAGTTCTGCAGTGCTTGGACAGTAGAGAAAAGATTGTAGCAATTGCCAAAAAATGTAACATTGGCAATGCTACAGTTTGTGATATCCAGAAGGCCAGAGATAAACTCGGGGAATACACAGCCATGATGGATTGTCCAGACTGACCCAGCAAGAAAAAGAGCATGAAAGGCTGTAAGGATGAGCCTTTGGGTTCACATGTGGGTGTCTGGGTAGAAATGGATCTTGAGTACCTCTGTTTTGCCCTCATTCATTTTATAGCCTGCCAGGGTCTCTATAAATTTAAGATGGTCAGTCAGAGGTGGGAGGGACTGAGCAGAGTTGGTGATAAAGAGGAGCAGATCATCTGCATAGTAGAATACTTAGTGATGATGGCCAGCCAATTGTAGAACGGATATGGTCTCTGTCTGTTGAAGCAGTTGAGCTAGTGGTTGTACATATAAAGCAAAAAGGTGTGGGTACAAAGGGCATCCCTGTCAAGTCCCACTGGAGATAAGCCGGCCCGGTGGCACTGAGGATTGAGGTGCTGGACGCTACACCTCGTGTCACGCAGACGACCCAAGTTTGGGAGAGAGCTCGGGAGTCGGGGGTTGGCAGGAGAGGGAGATGAATCGTGCACCCGTAGGGCAGCTCTCCTCTCTGGGTGGGCAGGCATGGGTTATCCAGCACTCTGGTGACCCACGGTGGAGACTGGAGGGCACTACGAGCTGTCAGACTGCATGTAAGGAGCGTGGCTGACGCAGGTAGGGTTGCCGTGCATCATAGCATCAGACGTGCACCATGCAGGGGGAGGGGGGTCTCTGGCTTACACCACAAGAAAATACCCCTCTAGCCCTGGATAGGCAAAGGCCCCTGCCAGTGCCACTGCCGCACTCCCAATGCTGGTTCCCCACCACTGCCCCCACGGTCTTTCTGGGTTGACCTACGTAACCTGGGGAACCGCAACAAACTTGAAGATGGTTGGGGAACACAGTGGGAGGTAGAGCAAGCTGGTGAGTGCAGGGAGCCTGAGAGAGTTCCAGGCCAAGGGCTGCAAACATATTTGAAAAAAAAAGGGCCACTGGAGACAGAATGTGGATGAAAAAGAGCCATTTGCTTTGACGTAGGCCTGTGGGTCTTGCTAGACACCTGGGAGTAGGTCCAGAAATTGCAGTCAAAAATTAAAATTTGGATAGAGTCCTGTGTAAGAAAGCTCAGGAGACATGATTGAATCCTTATAGGCATCTAAACTTGCCATTAACCAGTTTTTAACCCAACTCACCACTCTGGATCCCACCCCGAGGCTGCTCAGTTTCTTAATTAGTCTGCTGTGTGGCACAGTGTTAAAGGTTTTGTTAATGTCCAGATAGGCCATGTCCACTACTCCTGATCTATTTTGCTGGTCACCCAGTTGAAGAAATTAGATTCATTTGACATGCCCTCCAGCTGTGAATCAGTGCTGCTTTTGGTCTTGCAGCCTACTGGGTTCAAGATGCTCTACCAACCTTCCTTTAGTGTTTCCATGAATTTTCCTACCACTGAAGAGAGACTCACTGGCTTATATTAGCCCCTTCCCGGCTGCTGCCATTATGTAGAGGGTAGGGAATGCTGCTACCCCTGTCACTGTACACTGGACTGAAGAGTGGAGAAGTTGCCGTGTGCTGGGTGTCTGGTCAAGTCGCTTCCACAGTGGTGTTGTTAGGGCACCAGCACATGGCACATTCAGGAGACTTGGGACATGGTTTTGGTCTGGTCTCCACTGCTACAACTTTTTCTGCCAATTTGTTTAAACACCCCCCTCCTGTTTCTCCCCATCCCCGAAGCCACCCCCCCCCCCCAAGTTCTGAGGGTGTGGGGGACGAAGCCTTGCCTTGATCCAGATACATTCAAAAAATTGCTATTTATTAGGAGGTACTTTTTTGATAGTGACACCATGGAGGAACTGTGCACTTTACTGGCACCCTGGTTACACAACAGGACCAAACAGAACACACAAAGGATGTGTGACGAGGGTGTTGACCTTCCTGGCATATTACACCACATGGATGCAAAATTATTATACCCATTAGTGCCATATGGCTACAGAACCATCCTTTGCTTAACCTGACCCAAAATGGTGGCTTCAGATAGAATGAGTTAATACAGTATAAAGTGCATGAACAGACAAACCTGCTTGTGCTTTGAGGTGCTCTGCGTCTTCATTAGGGAGCAGAGTAAGAGGCAAGGTGCCTCAAAGCACAGGAATGTTTATCTGTTCATAATCCATGCAGTCTGCGCTGTGTTCTTTTTGAAGTGCAAGAGTGAGCTGCCTTATGAACGGCAGCAATTGCATTGGACCCAGTGCAGGTAGCGTGCAATTTGTTTGGTTCGTACTGTACAACAGACTCTTTCCAGCAGATCACAGGAGATGTGACTGGACTCAAACCATCTGTGTCATGGTGCATGTCATGGGTAACTGAGGCATTACTACAGCATATGTGGAATTGCATTAACTTGCCTGGAAGCAAGGCAGAACTGAAAGACACTAGGCAGGTATCCTTTGCTGTTTCTGACTTTAATTTAGTGGGGGCAATTATTTAAACCCATTGGCCATTGTTACACCATCACATCAAGAGGAGGTTTACCATAACTGGAAGGCATTCCACAGCATGAATATACAGGTCATATGTGATGCTGAAGGACCTACCACACGTGTGTTTGAAATACCTGTAAGCCATTGATGAGCCTTCTGATCTTCTTTGTGGGAATCTATGAAGCTCTGCCTAATGTCCTTTAGTGCAGCTACGGTAGGCAGACTGTATTTCTTTCCCTCCCTTGCTTCTGAGATCAACTGATCAGCACTAGGATTGGCAGTTACCAGCCAGGTGCTGCAGTAGAAGGGTGGAAGCAACAAAGTAGCCAGGATTTATACCTATTCATACATCATAGATCAATAGTTGAGAGGGGTGTAGCAACAAAAATGTGGGTGCCCTAAAGAGGCTTATGGAGAGTAGGGCTAGGGAGGTGGTATCTCTTAAATGACATGGGCTGGAAAGAGGGAACCTTATATTACTTACTCCTTTTATCATGTATTTGGGGAGGGTCACATTAGTACCCATTGTTAATTTTGCCCATAAAGGGCTCAATGGGGTTGAGCTAGGCGGGGGTTGGAAAGATGTGTTGGACTGGGGAAGGATTGTCAAGCTGACAGTTTTTTTTACTTGCTGTATAGGAACAAGGGAGAGGATGAAGGATGAGATGTGGGGGTTGGGAGCTAGAGTGGCCATGGGACTAGCTCTGGCCAGATGAGGAGGGTCAGTGTTTTTTACTTGTATGTATTAATTTCCATATCCAAATACTCTAAATACTGAAAAATACTCAGAATTTGGTTCTATGTGCAGAGTTTCCCATTATTGGTGGTACTGGGAAATTTATTCCCATACCCATACTGCCTCTAAGCAATAACTTACCACAGGGTTATAGTACATGTTGAAATACAGTATGGAGACACCAGCAGTGTTACTTGCCTTCAACTGGGCAGTGTATCCTTATCACAGCCTACCTGAGCACCTTGAAGTACATTTTGCATTTTTATGTCTCCAACTAGGAACAAGTGATGACACACTGACACCAGCAAGTCATATTCTTTTAAATTCTTCTCACATCCGTTTTGAAACATTTAAAAATGGCTTGAATTTTTTCTGCTGAATTAATCTGAAGAATGCTCACCAGTGTACCAATGTCTTTCTTATGAAGCAGTGACTTTAATTCTTTCATCCTCAGAGAAACCTCTCAGAATAAAAGACTGCAAAGCTGCTGTTCATCACCATATTGTACCACTACTCTAGAAAGGGATGAAAGCCGACTGGCGATAGTGGCAGCCAAACTGAATATGCTGTGTTTTCAGTTTTTATTGCACAGTGCAGTACATATACATGTCACTGAGTTTTGCACAAGTTTCATGAGTAGAATTCATAGGTAGGCTTGAGAATTAGCAAGCAGTATATGTTTTATTTTTCATGGCTTAATCAAGTGCTACTCAGTTAACAGTACTCTGAGCCAGAAGGTTGTGGGCTAGGGCTGCGCAAAAATAAAATTCCACAGGTGGAATATCTGCGAAAGTGGGAATTTTGCTTCTGTGAATTTCAGAATGCACTTTGGCAATTTTCATGGAAATTCAGACTTACAACAGCAGAATGAATGTATGAATTGTGGATTAATTTCTTAATCTGCAGAAAGAAATTCTGCAGAACTGATTATTGTCAGTGATCTGTTCTGTGGAATTTAATTCTGTAGTTTTCATTAATCTGCAATTCATGCACTCATTCAGCAGTTCAGTAAGTCACAGAACTGTAGATTGAATGTATGAATTGTGGATTAATGGATTATGGATTACTGCAGAAAGAAATTCCACAGAACTGATCACTGAACTGCAGAATTATTGTAGGTATTGCAGATTAATGTATTAAACTGCAGAATGGAATTCTGCAGAACTGTCATTCCACAGTTCCTGTGTATTATTCCACAGTTCAGCCAGAAAATTTCATGGAATGGGACAAAAATTCACCAGACACTTTCAGTAGATTCGGATTTTGCCAAAGTGAGAATTCTGGAACGTTTCACAAAATTTGTGAAATTTCATGGCATTTTCACGAATTTGGATATTTGCAGTTTTCGCCCAGCTCTAATGTGGGTTCAAGTTCAAACCTGGGGACTACAGCTGACATTGTGGTGATGTCTTAGGTTGGGGGAGGGGGGGCTGCCCTGTTCAAGAAGTCATCCTTTGAATGAGATGTTAAAACAAGGTCTCTTCTGCGCATTTCCGTGGTTGGCCAGATCATTGCTCATAAGAGTACAAGATCACTACCAGGTGGCCTTGCTAATATTCCCTTACTTATAAGTTGTGTTAATGTTAAGAATTTTACAGCTGCACATTACTGCATACTATCTTTGTTTTATTAACTGCTTTTAGATACAGTGTATATGAAAGATGTTATGTAAGCCCAAATACTATATTCTATTATTAATAATAAAATGTCAGTTACTCTGTTTATTATTATACACCTACAGTTTATCCAAAAGGCAAACAATATGAAAATCTTGTGTCTCCCATAGTTTATAATAGCAATTTTAGCCATACAGTCAAGCGTTAATTATCATGGAATATTTTCAGATGTTATAATATTTCTTCACTAGAGCAGGAAGTGGGCACTCATGCACTCCAGCATAAACAACTCACCACTGGATAAGGTGCCAATATATTTTATTTAGAATCTAGGCATCAGGATAAAAACAGCACAGTGATACACACCCCAATCACTAATGTTTTGCACTATAAACTGACGCTTTTACTTGTTAGCTAATGCATAGTAACTGATGACACTCAAGTCAATCACATATATAGGAACCTCACATAACAGAATGAGAAAAGGCTAAGGAGTCCCAGCATCTACGTGAGGAAACTCCTGTTCCTGTGCCTCCTCTCCCTGGTGGTCACCTCAGCCTATTTACATCCCCCCCTCCCCCGGTTTTTCTTCCTGTGCCTCTGTATGAGTTCCATTGTGTAATATTCTGGTATCTTTATTTATATACATCCCCGAGGTATCCTTAGAAGTATTCACCATTGGTAAATCGGTTCTCACACCAAGCAGCTAGGTTTGCCCCATCAAATAGGTCACATTGGCTGGCAGGTAGGTTACTTAGACTGTTAGTTAAAACTTTTTTGTCCCCCACCAACTGTCACAGTTGCTTAGAATTCAATACAGTGTTGTTCCAAGACTTGCAAGGCACTTTCCAGATCAATATGGTTATTTGTCAGTCACTGCAGACATTTGGACAGCTAGTTGACCAATCCGATCACTGGATTTTTCTTTCCCATTTTATAATGTGCATTAGCTAACATATGTAAATAAGGGCTTCTGTATGTTAATTGCACAGTCAAAATCCACACGGTCAAAAAGAGTGCTGCATGGACACCCCAAAACGTGTGTGGTTGAAAACCATGCTAGATTTATTTTTTTATTTTATTTCTCGGATTACATATGACTTTGAGCCAGAGACTCTTTTACAAAGGTTCATCAACAGAATAAACAGTATATTAATAACAATGAAACATAAAAACAGAGAAATTGTCAGCAGATAAGGACCTTTAGGCCCATCCAGTCTACCTATAGGCCCTAAACATGTATGCATCCACTCACCCTAAGTGGTCAATTACTTTTCGTCACTCCCTTCCTACCCAAGGTTCCCCCTGTGCTTGTCCCAGGCATGTTTAAACCCCTCCACCATGCTTGCCCCTACCACCTCTTGTGGTAAACTATTCCAAGTGTTTACCACCCTCTCTATGTAGAAAAACTTCCTCACGTTACCTCTTAATCCCCCCCCCCCACCAATTTCATATCGTGCCCCTTCGTTCTGGTATCTTTTCTACTTTGGAAAAGATCCCCCACCTGCACCTTGTTTATGCCCTTGAGGTACTTAAAAGTTTCTGTCGTGGTGCCCCTTTCTCTCCTCTGCTCCAGTGAGTACATATTGAGGTCTCTTAGTCTGCGCTCATATGTTTTGTGGTGCAAACCATGCACCATACTTGGTGCCCTTCTCTGGACAGCCTCCACCTTGTTTATGTTCTTACACATGTATGGTCTCCAGTACTGAACACAGTACTCCAGGTGAGGTCTTACCAGTGTTTTTTTTTTACAATGGCATCACCACTTCCCACCTCCTACTGGTAATACCTCTGCCTATGCACCCCAGCATGTCACTGTCCCTCCCTGCAGCCTTTGCACACTGCTTTGATATCTTAAGGTTATCAGATATGATAATCCCTAAGTCCCTCTCCTCTTTGGTGATGGCCAGCACCTCCCCCCTATCCTGCAGCTCTCCCCATGTTTCCCCCTACCCATGTGCATTATCTTGCACTTTTTTGCATTGAACCTCAGTTGCCACACCTCCGACCATCTTTCAAGCTTCTCCATGTCCCACTTCATTTTCTGCACCCCTTCTGGAGTATCCACTCTGTTGCAGATCTTTGTGTCATCTGCAAATAGGCAGACCTTTCCTTCCAGTCCCTCTGCAATGTCACTAATGAAGACATTGAACAGGACTCATGCCCATACTGATCCTTGTGGCACTCCACTGTCACTCCTCTCTCCCCGGATTGGATCCCATTTACCACCACCTTCGGTCTTCTGTCCATCAGCCAGTTTCAAACTCACTGTATCACCTTATGCCCCTTGTCCAGACTACTCATCTTGTTAACTCATCTGGTTAACCAACCTTCTGTGTGGGACAGTATCAAAGGCTTTGCTAAAATCAAGGTAGGTGACGTCTATGGCCCCTCCCCGATTCATTTCCCTAGTCACCCAATCAAAAAATCTATCAGATTTGTTTGACAAGACCTTCCTGATGTGAATCCATGCTGCCTCAGATCCTGGGCACCAGTAGATTCCAGGTGTGCCACTATCTTTTCTTTCAGCAGTGTCTCCATGGGTTTATCCACCACTGAGGTGATGCTGACTGGCCTGTAGTGCCCCGCTTGCACCCTACTGCCACTTTTGTGCAGTGGGACTACATGTGCCCTTCTCCAGTCCTCTGGAACCATGCCTGTGTTGAGTGACTGTGTGAACAGGGTGGCCAGAGGCACTGCTAGTTCCCTCTGCAGTTCCCTTAATATCTTTGGGTGTATATCATCTGGCCCCATGGCGTTATCCACCTTCAGCTTTGTGAGTTCCTCCCAAACTCTCTCCACTGTGAATGGACTAGTGTCCACTTCTCCTCCCCCCGATTGCCTCTGCTCCCCAACTGTGGTCCTTGACCCTCTCCCTCCTCTTTCTTCCTTGTCTAGATCCCCCTCCTTGCACTCTCCCTCCTCCCATTGCTGGATGAATTGAGTAACCTAGCAACTATTAGATGAGAGATAGTACACATACCAGGGTAACAATATAGAAAGTGGATTCAGTGGGTACACGTCAAAAGTGGACAGTAGTTTAACAGCAAATGACATAGTGATTAAATGCAGCAACAAATTGATGTGAAAAATTACAACTTTCAGGGTTAACAAGTTAACATGTGTATTTATTAGGTACTGTACCTGCAGAACCTGAGGGCACAGACAGTGAGATCATGAAGTAGCCTTTGTGCATTTATGGAGCCAGTGAGTACATGTGGAACCAGACACGCAGACAGTGAATATATGTAGCAGTATTTGTGCAGTCAGTAAGATGACATTGTCAAACAGTGTAATGGTACCAATCCCAGTTAAATGAATATGAGCATCAATCGAGGTTACAATGTAAAGGTATCAGCAGTAACAGGTAGGTAGGTTACAGGTAGATACTACAGTTTTGCATTACAGATTACAGGTAGGTGCAACAATTGTGCACTCTAGTAACGTCAGTGCAGTCAGTATATTGACTTTGCCATGTATCAGAGTGGCGAGTGGGGGTGTGGAGGCAATAGTAGAGTCTGCAAGGAGATATTGTCCTGTACCAGAGTGGAGAGTGTGGGGTAGAGAGAGGGAAGTGGAAGGGGGGAGGGTGAGCAGGGGTCAAAGAGGTAACAGAGAGAAGGACCATGAGGAAGGAGAAGGAGTATTGTAGTAGTGGTGAAGCCTCTATCCACCCCCTTGGGTTAGCGCATCATGCTTCTGCATTTCATCCTGGACCCTCCAGTCTGAGACGGGGAGGTGGGCTGAAACTTGATCCCGGGTCTCCCATGTGATGGGACAGTGCTCTACCTGCTGACACAGCAGGATAGCTATGTTGATATACAGTATGATTATGGACCTCTGTGGGTGTACACTTGGTAGGGTAAGTCTGCCATACAATTCAGTGAAGTTTGTATGGGTTGGTGGACCTCACAGGCTCTGTGATATGTACATGATAGTAGATCTTCATAGCACTGGTACAGTATGTACCTGTTCAGTTTCTTATTTAAAAAAAATATTGAACAAAAAGGTGAAAGAAGAGACCAAGAAAGGAATGCTGATCAAGGACAGAACCTGAAGTTCAAAAGAGAAATGAATCAAAACATAGATGAGTTCTGGGAGTCCAGTGTTATTCCTTTATTTTGATAAGAAAAATGTGTGTGTGTTTGGGGGGGGGGGTGCTTTCTCCACACTTTCAGCAAAATCTCAGTACAGGAGCTTTAATTCCAGTTGAACTCAGGAGGTCAAGTGCCTAGTGCCGGCTGACGCTAATGACTCGGCTGTAATCTCACCATTCCAAACTGACTTGCACTGGAAGCTAGTTTTTTTCCACGGTATATAAGGATCCATCAGCTAGTCTTTGTACAGCAGGGCTCTGGTCTTGACGTTCCAGTCCGAGGACTAAATAAAGAGGAATAAACTAACTCTGAAATGCGCACACTGTTTTGACTGTGCGGTTTTCGATCATGCGTCTGTTCCATCGTGATTTTGGTGGTATACCTAAATAAGGCTTTAGCTTTATTTATTTATTAATTTGCAGATCACCTGCATTATCGTGCACCATTGATGGAGTGAGTATACTAATCATGTTTTAGCTTGTCCCCTTTCTCACTCCCATCTCTTTCTACCTTCTTTTTCCCATTCCACTTCCTTTCCTTCCCCTTTTTCTTGCTTCTTTTTGATAATGTGATTGGGTGCTGCCATTGTATTGACAGTTTTCTTTATTTTTACACTATATTGTTTGCACAAAACACATTCACTTTGTAATCTTGCACTTTATCGATTATTGTTATTGCTTTGCACGTTGCATTGTAGAATCTGTGTTTAGCGGCATTCAAAATTGTGAAATCAATGTTCATTGGTTATTGGGAGCTATAAAAGGTTTCTCCTCTAGGAGGCACTATCACCATGAGAAAGCACCAGTTTATAGTGCAAAATGATGGTGATTAGATGGGTATTACCATGTGCTTTTATACTGATGTCTAGATTCTAAATAAACAATGTCTGGAACCTTATCGAATGGTGAATTGTTTGTGCTGGAGTGCATGAGTGCCCAGCTACCACTCCAGTTGGTTATTGTACAGTTCACTGTTGAGCACCGTGGCTTGGAGACCAGGTCAAAAATACGCAGTCAAAAGGCGCGGTCAAAACATGCATTTCGCAGACACCACAAAAGCATGTGGTGAAAAGCTGCGCTAATATAAATAAACCAACTCAGAAACTGCACATGCTGTTATGTCCATGAGCAGAGCCGTAGGAAGGCATTTTGGTGCCCTGGGCAAGAGACAAATTTTGCACCCCCCCAAAAAAAAGAGCTGGGGGTCTGGGGTCCGCAAGGCCCCCAGAAGCTCTGGGGTGAGTTTTGGGGCTTTTTCTTGAAGGGAAATACATACTTTTTTTTATATGTTACCTAACCCTGATTTCAGGGAAAATGTTGCCCCATAGAACCTGAGGTGTGGGAAACTCTGGCTGGCTGGCATTGGAGTGTGCAGTAGCAATTGTTGTGGACAGCTGGCTGACCAACAGTTCCATCAAACACCCACCCTATGTGCATTTTTGAAATATACTGTGATATCATATGATAGTACCACTGTTCATGAGGTGAGGTCCCAAAAAAGCCCATGTTGAAAATTGGGAGTCAAAATACCAACAAACGCCTGGGCATTAGGGTATCCAATCATAATGCCCCACCCTATACATATTGACAGTCATCGGGGGTGCAGCTTGGGGTCATCGGCCATAATGCTGACACCATTCCACCCCCACCCTGCAGCCACTGACAGGCATCGAGGTATGCCTTGGAGTCTTCAGCCCTAACTTTCACCTCATTCTCCTATACTGCACCTATTTCAGCTTATTTCCTTATGGAATGTGGTGAGAGTAAGGGCTGAAGACCACAAGGCACACCATGACACCTGTTAGTGTCAACAGGGTGTGGTGAGGTGGAATGGCTTGTTATGGCTGACGACCCAAAGGCACAACCCAATGCCTGTCAGTCTCTGCAGGGTGGGGGTGGGGGTTGGCGTTTAGTGCAATACTTCACTGCCATTCCTATTATGCATCTCTTTAACTCATGCAGTACCAATGCCAATACCAGCAAGCAAATATTTGGCATTGACAAATGCTTGTGTTTTCTATGCAAGTGCTGCCACCCAGATGAACTGTTTGGGAGTTGAATTGAAAGGCTTTGATGTTACCTTTATATACTCCATCTGCTACTATTGAATATTTAAAAAAAGTATGCAGATGTGCTGCTAAAAGTTATTCTGTCTTACTTGGCAAAGCTTCGGCTTGCTTTTTGTGTTGCTCATGTAGCCATCCACAGTTGTGAAGGATCTCCCTGGCTGCAGAAAGAAGCCAGAGAAACTGAACTACTTTGCAATGTGTTGATTACTGCAATACTAGAAAGTAATACTTTAGAAAGTGGCTTTAGATAGGACATAGACTCTAAAATTATGTTTGGATCAGAAGCAAACAAATCAAGGCTTTAAAAAAAAGAATGAAATTAGTGCAACTAAACTAAAGTACTGTACGGGGAATGGCATAGGTTACCAACAAAAGTATAACACTGGAAACACCAAATGGTGTACCAAACCCTGTGACCAGTGCCAGCATAAAAGCAAATAACATTAGAAGATGAGGACACCCAATGATGATCAATGGCAGAGAGTGAGAATTGACAGCAGCACCTTGACTCCAAGGAAACACTGTAGCATAGTTTTGCAAATTCCATCCACAGAAACAATGGGAATTCTTTTTTTTTGTTTAGTTCTTCATCCAGTAACTCACAACCCATTTTAACCAGTAAGCTACAATGTTTTAGCATGCACGCATCTGGGTCCTATAGGTGGAGTCTCATGACCAGGATATATGTGCATCAAAAGTATCTTACAGGTCTAGGAGGGTCACGAATCTCAAGAAAAATAAAATAATTTACCAGTTTTGCTGTTAGAAAAAAGGAGCCTAGCTTTTCAATGTGGACTTATCCCTGTTTGCCAAGCCCTAGGGTTTTAACAATAAACAGTTAGTTAGCTACATTAGCTGGTTAGGTGGCAGTGGCACCTCACAATAGATGGTCAAAACACAATTTTTATAAACTGCCAGTCTCTTACTTTAATAAATTCTTAATTATGCCACAATCCATAGCATTTTCTAATACAGTGACTGCTCCAACATTTGCAGCATCCCATCCTTTACCCGTTTACATTTCCTTCTACCCCAGTTACCCCTCTATTGCATTTTCCCCTTTTAACTTCTTCTGCAGTAACCCCCTCATCCTGCCAAAGTTCACAATATTGAAGTCCCGACTCCAAGATTTCTATGTTAGATCTCCCGAGTGAGCGAGCAGTCAGTCAGCTGTCAATCAGCACACCTACTTACTGAGTGAGTGGGCCTGGGCCTGGCTTTGTGACTGAGTCAAGAATCGTCGTCCATACAGTGTGACAGAATCATTCTTCTACACGACAGAGTAGTCTTCTAGTCCACGGCTGCGCTGCTCAGTGCTCTGCTCTGCTGCTGCTGCTGAATCAGCAGCAGCAGAGGCAGAGCAAAGCACTGAGCAGCGCAGCCGTGGACTAGACTACTCTCTCATGGAGAAGAATGACTCTCTCACACTGTATGGAAGACAATTCTTGACTCGATCACAAAGCCAGACCCAGGCCCACCCACTCAGTAAGTAGGAGTACCGTCGAAGCAGAGTGCTTAGTGTGGGAGTCCCACACACAGGGCAGCGCAACTGTGCATAATTGTTGCTTTTACTTCACTTATACAATAAAATAAATCTCTCAATGTCTCCTTGCTCTCCACTCGCTCGCTCCATCACCCTCTCCAACAACCAGTACCTTACCTCTAACCGGTGCCTCCTCTCTCATTCTCACAACACACACTCAGCCGTCCACCCATACCTTATACTAATGGGCGGCCGTCTTGCTGGCCCACCCACAGTTTCTCTACCACCACTACATGAATTTTGATGGAGCAAGTCGAGCGACCATGTGACCACCACCCCCCATCCTCGGTCCACAGATGCGCCCGCTGACAGCCATTAGTAACTACAGAAGAAGAACACAAAAAAAAACCAAAAAACATTTAAACCTACAGTACAGCTAAGCAGCTGTGCAAGTGAATTGGGCACAGACAGTGAGCGTTTCATTCATTTGAACTGCACCCCTCGAAGGCATGCACCCGGGTCGGGTGCACCACCTGCCACACCCTTCCTACGGTACTGTCCATGAGGTTTTTGACCACACATTTCTTCTTTTGTGGTTTTGACTGGATACGCATGGCTTGTATTCTGAGTGGCCTCCCTCTACTTATTATAGTATTGCTTACCTAGCCAGTCAGTTCAGCGATAGTGCCCTCTTCGTTGAGATTTTTTCTATAATAAATGAAATTATTGCTGCACTAATTGAACTCTACACCACTATGAAAGCATTATACTGAAGGTTTTTTTGTGCAAGATAGCTTTATTAATCTACTAAAAGCAATCACTCTCCCCCATCAGTAGTTATGTGTGAACCTGTGTTGATCATACTACATGATTTTTATAGTTAATCTTTTCTCTCCACTTGCTGCCAGCAGGTGAATAAGTTTATGCTCAATGGAAAGAGAAGAGAGTACCCTGACAAACAGTACAGCTCAAAGTGCTGGGCTGTCAGGTGCGCAGTTTCTTCTTCTGCTTCTCTATACTTTTGATCTGTGGTACTTGTACCATTGCTTAAAATTTCAGCATCAATCACTTTCTGGTCCCACATTTTCATCACTAGGTCCCTTTGAATGCTCTGCATTGTTTGCAGTTTCTGTATTCGGTGGATGGCCTTTGCAGAGCACTATGTCTCAGTGTGTAGACGCATTTGATTTTAATTTTTTTTCTTGAATGAAAGGAGAATAAGATGTAAAGCAAACAGAAATTCAACTACGTCTACACAGGGGACTGAGGTGGCCTTTCAAAACAAGCACACATCTGTGATTTGCCTTGTATGAAACAAGGAATGCAAATAGTAATAACTGAATACATGAATATTCAATCATAAGTCCTGACAAAAATGTAGGTGAATATCTAAAATAGGCTTCTTTCATTTGACTAAAATGCTATCAAAATTTATGTTTGCAAGTGCTGTGAAATTGCAAAAAATGCCAGGAAACCTCTCCAACACTGTAGTAAATGAATTATTGCTGAATTTTGAAGCAGTTGTATTTCTGCAAAGACTGTAGTATATCACATAAATGTCACTAAGCAGTGTCGTGGTCATGTCATACACAGAACTCATCTATTAATTGCCTAAAAAGTAATGTCCTTTTTCTTAAAAGATCAGCAGTTCTGGCATTAAAATACATAAAGATTGTTGGTATTAGAACATCAATATATATACATGGTTTACACCCCCTAAGTATATTGTAACCTGCAAATCAGATATTGAAGACTGCAGATTTCTATAGCATTTCTGACATAAGTGTGCAATTACATAAATTAGGTATTTATCGAATACATCTCAAGTATTTGGGTATTGACTTTGTCCAGGTAGCCAGGTGTTTGGTAATTCAACTATTATGTAGTACATTTATAAAAAAGCAAACCTCCAAATAGTCAAATGAAATGTTTTTTGCTCATCATGGTTAGAGAACATTTTCAGAGTTTGGTAACCGGGGTCAGGATGTTGAAAGGGATTTTACAAGTGTTAACAAGGTTAGTGCCTTGCTTACTGTGGTTAGTGCTCCTTAAACGCGGACTTGCTAAAAGTTCGATATTGAAAGGAACAGTTAGCAAAGTACTATCCCGTCAGCGAGCAATGACAACATATGCCAGGGCACCTATGCAAATTGCATTACCGTGCCTTTTTACAGGTGCTCTGGCATACACATAGGTTTGTGAAGGCGTTAAGTACATGGTAGTACCAATCTATTTAATGGCTTCACATACCTAATGTAGTCTTAACTGTGGTAGTGCTGCACTCCCTCCATTGATTGATAGATCCCTGGTAGTCTAGATCCCCCGTCACAGTCCCACTTGTTACAGTATTTGTAAATATCCTGGCAGTCTAGAGGCCCCCACCTTCTATCACAATCCTGATATTTTAAAAATAAATCCCTGATAGTTTTTTATTTATTTAACCAGGAGTAGCACACTAAGCTGAAAGCTTTTTCACAGGAGCGACCTGGGAGCACAAGGAAGTTAAGTGACTTGCTCAGGGTCACACAGTATGCAAGTGGAAGCTGTGGGATTCAAACACAGGTCTAGTCTGCTGGATGTTACCAAATTTGCAGTTCAGAGCCTTAAACCACTGTGCTATACTGCCTCCCTAAAGCTTTAGTGGCTCCCTTCACCCTCCAGTTCAATTTCAGCATGTCTAAAATAGCTCACTGCCCACTGTCTCCCATACCATCCAATCACTTGTCCGATATGTCAAAAATAGATTCCACCCACCAGCACAGCGGTAGCACTACCGTTTGCGATGCCAGTGACCCAAGTTTGGTAGCATTCATGGGCTGTTGAGGGCCAGCCGGGGAGGAGGTTTGAGTGTCTAGAGGACTGCTCTCCTCTGAGGGCGGGGGGGGGGAGATTGCAGATCCTGGTGTATGCTTGGCCCCTGGTGGTGATAAGGGCAAAGATACCTGGGACTGCTGCAGAGTGAGTAGGGAGGGCGGGCACACACCGACATACCGCATGCAGGTGCATGGGTCATGCGTCATGGCATCATTGCATGCTGCGCTGCTCAAGGGAAAAAGGAAAAACAGGGAACCTTGGCAGCAGGATGGTGCAAGAACCCTCACAGGCCCTGCACCTGACTAGCTGAGCTCACCAGTCAGACTACTGGATTTGGTTCATGACTGCAGATTGGAAGACCCCAGTGGCGGGGCACTGGCCAGTGGTAAGTCCCGGTGGACGTTGGGGTGATGGAGCTGGGGGGTCCTGCAGATGGGGAATGACCGAGGTGAAGAGGAAATTGTAAATAAAAAAATAGATTCCAAATAGTCCATGGTCCTCTCCCCCCTCCCTGATCACCATTCTGACATTGCCTTGCATGATCCCTGGTATGCTAGCACCTCCCACCCCTTCTTGACCTCTATACCAATGATGTAAACTATAGTCCCTGGCAATCCAGCTCCCCCCTTTGATTACTGTTGAACATCACCTATGCACCCAACCCCCAACCATTGAACATCCACTACCCCATCCCGTCGCCCCCCCCCCACTCACCCTTTGGTAATAGCCAGAGCCACTGTCTGGTCCAATACAATCTGACTGACAGGGCACAGGTGTACGTGTACTGTAGAAACTATTGTTCTAGTCTAATTTATTGCATTAATACCAATCTTGTATAATGCTACCTTTGTTTTGTTTTTTTAACAGTTTACAGTTTATTTGGCTTAAAAATTATAAGTTTTTTTTACGCAGTGCTATTGAGTTGGACAACACTTGAAGACTGGTGTGGCGGAAAGAGAACTTACGGTCAGTTATACCAGCATTAAGGTTGTGTCCAACCATCACTCCACTCTAGTTCTGTTTTCTGGTATCTCTTGACCGGGAGTGAAAGTGATCGTCCCAGAACTGCAAAAAAAAAAATGGTCCGAACTCAGCTCATGCTCAACTTTGGGTTCCAAAGCCCAGGTGACATCTTCCTCAGTTTTTTGCCATAAACACAAAGAAAAGTGAAGACATAGTTCATCTCCAGTGGGTGCAGAAAATCCTGTGTCTTCTTAGAATCGGTCATTTGCATGGAAACCCACTCTTGGTTCTAAGCTGGAGGAGCTAGGATCTCATGGGGGCAAACCTTTTTGGCCCGGGGACAAGCAACTGCTACTGGCCCATGGCAATTACATAACACCGCATGGTGATATGCACCTTGCAATAACCATTGTAGAAACCAGAACCTACTTAGTTCTGCTTTTCCCTGCTATTGAGTATGCACCATGGAAGTAAGCAGTCTTTTCATTTCACTTCAACATTCATCTCTTCACTTTTATTATTTTCCAAGATGCCTGAGCTGTCAAAGAAAATGAGAGACAAACAAGGCCATCTATTTCATCATTGTGCACATGGAAAGAAGATTACACCCAGTGACAGGCATCAGTCCTGCTTCTCCTGCCTAGGACCAGAGCATGATGAGGACTGTTACACAGCCTGCTTCTCCATGGTTTTTCACACTCTTCAAATTCTGTCTTAGAAATGGGATCAGGAGCCCTAAACTTTTGAAGGCAGGCATTGTTCCAGGAGTTCCCAGGAACAGATGTTGAACTGTTCCCCTAGGTCCCCTTGCAACTTTCTGGAGAGGGCCAAGGTGTGAGGCTATCATCCCCTACCATGCTGAGGTGATGTTGGAGTACTTGGTGGCAGTGTGGGGTGGACTGCTGGCTCCTTCTGGGTGGCTGGCAGAGAAGCTACCACAATTTGCTTGCCCTGAGTGGCACACATCCCCAGACTCAGGGCTAAGCCCTTTGGCCTTGTCCATCTTGGTGACCTTTTGCTGCTAGGTATTGATGTTACCTGTACTGTTGTCACCATTTGTGTTAAAAACACTGACAGTGGCACCAGCCCTAGTACCAACATCATTCACAGTGTCGGGCTGAGCCCCGATGTCGGTGACAGTGATGGAATTGATCTAAGTGCCAGTCATAACTGTGTGTTGCCCATTACTCCAAGGATGAGGATGGCACCAAGCTTGATATTAAAATCAGTGCCAGGGTTGGTGTAGTCATTGACATCAATGCCGAGGAAGATCGTTGTGCTGGTGATATCATTACTTCCAGGGTCAGTGCTGAAAGTGGCACCATGGACATATGGTAGAGGGACACTGACAGGACCCAGTTCAGGATCCCTTTCCCAGCACTTACCGTTACTGGTTTCCATGCATCCTGTCCCTCAACATAATCTTCAGAGGACAATCTTCTCCCCTCCTGACCTCATCTACAGAGTCATCTTGTAGCACCTGTTTGAAGGGACAACTGTGCTGCGTCACCCTCCCTGTGGACTTCCTGAAAAGGCATCACACCCCTTCCAGGTCTACAGGTGCTATACCTCACCCTTGCACAGAGCTTCAGGTTCTTCAGTCCCAGACTGAGCCATAGCACCTGAGACATGACTGAACCCTGGCAGGATTAAGCTGCATTTGATGCTTTGGTCAGGAAGGTTTTCACGTCTCTACTTACAGTCTCAACTCATCAGGTACACATGGCAGCTTTCCAACTCCACCTGTGTTTGGTCGGAAGAGTGGCAACTGGGGTTTAACGTACAGAAGTGCAAGATCATGCACATAGGGAAGAGAAACCCTGAAGCCACCTATAGGCTGGGGGGGGAAGTTGCTGGCAGTCGCAAGGAAAGAAATAGACTTGGGCATCATCATCACAGATGACCTGAAATCATCCAAGCAGACCTCTAAAGCAGTAGGTAAGGCTAGGGGGATGTTGGGGTGTATTAGTAGGGGTATCACAAGTCGTAAGAGGAAGGTAATAATTCCTCTTTACAAGACACTGGTTAGGGCCCATCTGGAGTACTGCATGCAGTACTGGAGGCCACACCTTCACAAGGACATTAACTAAATTGAGGCAGTCTAGAGAATGGCAACCAGAATGGTGCAGGGACTGAATCAGAAAACATATGAGGACAGATTAACAGAGCTCAATATGTATACCCTAGAGCAAAGGAGGGAGAGAGGTGATATGATCGAAACATTCAAACACCTTAAGGGAATTAACAAGGTGAAATAGTCTAACTTGTTTCACTATAAGAAAAATAGCAGGAGAAGAGGACACAGCATGCGATTAGAGGGAGGCTGATTAAGGGGTAATGTGAGGAAGTACTTTTTCACAGAAAGGGTGGTGGATGCATGGAATTGCCTACCCCAGGAAGTAGTAGATATGAATACAGTGCAGGGCTTCAGACAGGCATGGGATAGGCATAAGGGAGCAATACAGATGAGTATGAATATATAGGCCATTGACAGAGCAAAGGCCTATGGCACACTCATAAGGTAGAAAAAGAAATGGGCAGACTGGATGAGCCTTGCAGTCCTTATCTGCCATCAACTTCTATGTTTTCAGATGTTTTCCATGCTTTCTGCAATGCATGACTTTGAGGTCACCAGGCAGGCTCTCAGCATTTCCATCAAGGGCCTGGAGACACCAAGGCACCAATTTAGGGCACTGTACAACACCTTCAAGGTGGTCTCTAGGTTCTCGGGATCTGCTGCCAGCATCAGATGGATATCATAGGTTTCCATCTGGAAAATAGCACCTTTGCCCAGTGTAAGGTGCTGAACTCCCACTACTAGGGGACTCGTTTTATAGTGTATGGTGGAACACTGTTCTGTATGGAAATCCATACACCATAAAAAGTTGTTCTGCTGTAGTAGTAGCGTAGCTGCTAACGCAGAATGACTTTTTGTTCTGTCTTAGTAGCTACATCATAATGCAAGTGTCCCCATCAGCGCTGTTGATAGGGCTCGCAGTGGTTCGAGGGTTGCACAAGTGAGCTGGCTGTCGGGCAGCTGGAAGAAGAGTTCGGACTGTGGAAAGCAAAGATTGCTTTTGGGGGCACAAAAAGTAAGTGATTTTGTCAGTTTTTTACCATACACAATACAAAAAAGTGCATGGTAGACCTGATACACAACCACACTCTTCTTACACCTTGTGGTTACCATGATGTCAAGGGGACATCTCAAGGTTCGCTCTTAAGGTCCTTTACGTCATGGTAACCACATAATGTAAGAATAGTGTATGATAGAACACTGTTAACCTTAGGAAAT
Source organism: Neoceratodus forsteri (assembly GCA_016271365.2). Lineage (NCBI taxonomy): Eukaryota > Metazoa > Chordata > Ceratodontiformes > Ceratodontidae > Neoceratodus > Neoceratodus forsteri. The sequence goes on along the minus strand of CM028133.1, from coordinate 585,866,857 downwards.
CATCATTTCCTAAGGTTGTTAACCATCATCTGTCCATTCCAATGTTGTTAACCCATCGATGCTACATCACATCGTTAGGTTAACAACAGGGATCGATTTGCACATGTGCCACTACTAGACCGAGCCTTCCAGAAATGGCTGCGGCGTTGAAAGCACAACCCGGAATGGCTGTGGTGGTGCCTAAATGTAAACAGTAAGGGGCCTGTTTAATTTTCAAAATTGAAATGTGTGGCCATACACTAGAAAATATAATGTATGGTCATACAGCGGCAACCAGTTTGAATAACCGGCACGAGATTGCCATGGTGACATAAACCTCTCGAGCTTCACTTTCAAGATTTACATGGTCACCATGGCAACCTCTCACCGGTTTGTGTATGGGCTACCATACACTATCCTACATTTCTTTCTGTAGGTCAGGTAGCAGTTGTCTGGGCACCCTTGCACTCCTGTGCTGAAGTTGCCACAGCCTCAGCCCAATCATTCTGTCTGGTAACCACACAGAGTGCTGAAGTAATTTCTTTAGTTTCAGGGTGAGCAGATTATTCCCTCATTGAAGGGTCAGCTTGATACACTAGACCAAGGAGTGGGATTCCATGGGGAAGATTGATTCTGGAAGATAGAAAAGTTAAGATACTTACTGCAACTGAAAATCTTCTAGAATATCTTTTCCATGGAGTATAACTCTCCCACCACCATCCCCCTCTCTGTATGGAGCCAGGGCTACTGGGCAGTTCACCCTTCCTGTGGACACTCTGTCTGGTCAGCACAGGGTCTATCCACCCTGTCTGTCATCTGAGGACCAGAGTATTTTTCATATTATTACAAGATTGCAATTAAGACTACAAATCCCTAACATCATGTCCCCAATGCCAAACCCTCCCACTTGAACCTATCTAACTCATCTAGCTAATGCATCCCATATTAACCCAGTGATGTACATTATGTTAACTGCTGTGATCCTCTGTTGTGATTCTCTGTGGGACAGCCATGGTTCTACCCTTCTTTCCCTGGTGCTACTTTGTCATGTTATAATTTACTGCTGCTTACCATGTACTTGTTTCATTTTTTTTTTTTTTGCATTATTTATTTATCCGCCTATGAGCCCTGGAGCTGCCTCTCCTTTGGGCTGCCATGGTCCCAGACTTCCCCCCTACTATTCCCCCTTCTGACAACCTACCTCACATTGCAGCCTTCCATGGGGTAGCCTGGTGTAACTCTTCACCGGATGGGTCCCCACTCCTCCGAGGGGGAAGGCACTGGCGTAAGGAGCCAGCACAATATTCATCTCAGCCCTGGGAGCTGCTGAGGTATTCTTGTGGCTCTCAGGGAGTCTTCGGAGGTGCCTGGCACCAGTAGCCGTCATCCGGCTAACTTCCAGAATGTTTTTTCTGCTTTTCTTGTTCCCCCTTTGCGTCGCTTCTTGCAGTGCCTCCAATCTCCATTGGGGGCCGCTGCATAAGCGAGGACAGTCTCTAACCCACCCCAGGATAGGAGAGCAGTCCATCGGATGCTCAATCCTATCCTCCCCCTGCTGCCCCCGATGACCTGAGTCCATTCCCGAACCCGGGTCGCCGGCGTGGGTTGAGGTAAGGCACTAGCGCCTCAAACCTCTACACCACCAGGCTGTCTGTTTCATTTCTTTTTGTAATGCATGGAATGTATGAATGATGTAAGATTCCTCACTGTCCCGTTCCTCCCCTCCCCCTCACATCACAACTGGAAATGAGCCCTGGGCTCTGTGTGCTTGCATGGTAAGACATGTTTAAAATTAAATTAAAATATAAAAAATAGTATTAAAAAACATGTGGTTTAACACAAAGGGACTTTTTTGTATACTTTTCGTTCCTTTTGTAATGCCCCCCCACCCAGTGTACATTTATCTTCAGTATATCCCTATTAGTTGCTGTATGCAACAATGTACCATAGTGGTGGCCTAACTACAACCTAATTCCACTTGGTAGTAGCCCTGTCAATGGTGCAAGGTTTATCCTGCCCTGTTCTTAAACAGCTAGGTTATGTTAGGTCGCTGGGTGCTTAGTTTCGCTGATGGGGCAAATCCTCATGCATGCTTCTCCATTGCAGGGGAAGAGCACTTTACTAGCCACTGTAGGGGCAACTGGAAACAGGGTTTACTGTGTTTATGCTATCCTGCTTAATGAAATATTACATATATCTGTGCTTCTTAATTCTGGAGAGATAAGAGAAAGAGACCACTCTTTTGTTTGTCTCAGCTGGTCATGTACCTTATATATTGAGGGTGCCCTAATTTTGGGCAGCTTTTTCAAAATAGGTTATTTTTCACCTATTGGGGAATAAACTATGATATATTTCTCATCTCATCAAAGGGAAAAAAGGGCCTTTTCCTTTTAATGGGTGGTACCTGAAATGTCTTAGGAAGCAAGCCTTTTTCTGAGACTACTATTGTTTCTAAACAACATATTTTTTTATTGATAATGATAGGCATACATCAAAATCTACCACGTAAATACAAATCAGAGCGGTGGATGTGATAAAAAGCATCTAGTGATGCAACAACATATATAATATGAAAAGGTATAAAGAGTAAACTCTGTCAAACCAGCTCCTGGATGCATGAGAAAGCATCATATACGTACATAGATTTTGTTTTTGTTACCGTTGTCTGGTCATATTTAAAAGGCTATGCCTGTGGTTCAATGACTGAGCAATCAGCCACTCCCCCTTCTTGGGCTATATAAGCAGTTCCTCCCAGCCTCACTCAAGCACTTTTTCTTTGCAGTCAGATGCTATGTCAGTCTGTCTTCTCTCTTGGGGCCTGCTGGGGCTTTGCCCCCCCCCCATGTTGCTGTTTTCACCTCTGCTTGGTTTCTGCTGGACTACTGTTTTGTGTTCTCCTGCTGTTTGCTTAGCATTGCTTATTTCTGACTGCTGCATGCATCTTAATGTTGCCTGTTTCCTGTCCTCCTGTGATTGTGTTTTTGATTTGCTTTTTACTTTTTGGGGGCTTTCTGGTTTCTCTAGCATCCTATTGCCCTTTGTATTGTGCTAATCCTGTGCTTGTGCTATTTTGGCTCCCATTTCCTCACTGGTTTCAGCAAACCCTCAGTGCAACTACAGTTGTCATCTGTGTGTTTCAGCTCAGTTGCTGCTTCCCTGCTTCTGCTGTCCATGCTTATCCACCTTAATTGTTTGCACCTGTCCAGGCTCACTCTGCAAAGCTAGCCCATGGCATTCAAACCTGCTTCCATGCAATTATACCAAGCAATATTGCTGTTGTTTGCAGCGCATTTCCTCTCCCTAAAATTCTGAAATTTGTTCAGCTTGACTACTCCCAGAAGTTATAACCAATTGCTGTTGGATGCTGCTCAACTGCTTTTGGATACTGCTTCATTGTACTCTGGAGGTCAGCTCAGCTACAGTTGTCACTGTGAACTAGTTTTAAAATCTGCATGTGGCGCACGGTGCTTCACTGTGGCTTTCTTGTTTTTCCTATAGTGGGGGACTGGGGAGTTGTAGTCCAGAGTCGTGGCCCCGTGTGATCCAAATACCTCATGTTCGAATCCTGTCTCCACCGCTAAAATGCTCTGAGTATTTCTGTCACCTCTTGATGCAGAATTTAAGACTTCAGCTGCAAAGGGTGGGTCCTTTAAGCCCAAGCGAGCTCTTTTGGCTTGCTGAGTGGATTCAGTAGCACCTTCTAAGCTATTCTCCTTACGACTTCCTCTGGTTCACCTGGTTTGTTTTTAGATTGGTAGGCCAGCTAAGCTCCTCAGCAGTCATTGCTGTCCTCCTCCCACCTTGGAGGAGGCATGTTGCAGAGCAAATCAGCTCACAGCCCTCCACAGTGTTCCCATTAGAGGGATAGAGAGCTTTCCTCCAAATTGGAATATTTTCCACCCCCTTTAACTGGGTTTCCAAATTACAGCAGCAGAGCCATCACTAATCAAAAATATCCCAAGCCTGGAGTGAAGGCGACCGTGGCCTTGGATCCCCACAGATTTCCTCCTCAAAGGGTTTTTTTCTCTCCTCAGTGCCACAGGTCATAATATTTAGTTAGCCTTAGGCAGTATTCCCTAGTTTACTTAGGTAGATTCCGCTGTTGGATGGAGTTGGATGGTGTTCCTGTGTGCCGTTCCCTCTTTCCTTAGAAAGCCCCCTGCAGTTGTTCATGCAATCCATTATACCTGTGCAATTTTGCTAACCTGCATCTCTTAATGTTTATCAAGCTGCCTGTTGCTGTTACTCTACTTCTCTGCCTCATAGCCATCGATCGCTAATGTTCCTTTGGCTCTACTACAGTTCTTTTGGGGATTCTTCCTAAGGTACCTTTAGCCAAGGGAAGCTTCCCATAGCACCTGTAGGGGTGGAATCTCTCTTTGAGGTTTCTTTGCATTTGGTACCCCTATAGAGTGGTAGTTCCTCATGAATAGAGAGAGTGCGAATGGCCAAAGCAAGGTAACACAGTTGCTCAAGCATAACACTATACTGATTTTTATAGGTCATTGAATTGAAAGGCTATGCCTGTGGTTCAATGACCGAGCAGTCAGCCACTCCCCCTTGCTGCGCTATATAAGCAGTTCCTCCCTGCCTCACTCTGAAGTGCTTTTTCTTTGCCCTGCCCCTCCCCTCCCCTTCAGTGTCATGCCTCTCTCCTCTGGAGATTCTTCCTAAGGTACCTTTAGCCAAGGGAAGCTTTCTGTGGCAACTATGGGGTGGAACCCTCTTCGAGGGTTTCTTTACCTTTGGTACTCCTATAGGGTTGTAATTCCTCTGTAATAGAGAGTGCGAATTGACAAAGCAAGGCAACACAGTTGCACAAGCATAACACTATACTCATTGCATAGGTCATTGAAACAGTAGGCATAAACAGGCCATGGGATGTAATTGTGGATGTGTAAAGCAATGACATAAAAGAACTGTAGGAAGTGACTTTTAAATCTAAATAAGGTTGTCATTGAAATCAGTGGTACATATGGCTGCTCTGAACAATTACAACACCCTGTCTTATGTTTCAGCCATTTTGAGTGAGGTATAATGAACCCTTTCAATTCTGTGTGTGGAGATAATAAACTTAATCCAAGTCTGAAATATGGGGATGGGTATATTTCCATTTCAGTAAAATGCACCGTTTTGCATTGATAGTTCCCAGATTAAGAAGCTTGTTGCAGGGCTGTAGAATCTTATCTCACCTAAACCCTTCCCTAGCAAGATTAGTCCAATATCTTTTCCAATTTCTGTATTGGTTGCTTACCATCAATGAAAAAATAGCATTTTGCTTTTCCCCTATGGGGAGCTACCTGAAATGTCTTAGGAAAAAAAAAAACTTTTTCTGAGACTACTGTTTTTTCTGTGCAACTACAGTTTTTACACCTGGTTTATCCTGCTCTGTTCTTGAACAGTTTAGCTACATTAGGTCACTGGGTGCTTAGCTTCCCTGGTGGGGCAAATCCCCAATGCATTCTCCACTGTAAGTGAAGGGCACTTTACTAGCTAGCATTATAGGAGCAACCGGAAACTGGCTTTAGTGTGTTTGTGCTATGCTCTTTAATAACATTTTACTTATCTCTGGGCTCCTTGGTTTTGGAGAGAGTAAGAGAGAGAAAGAGACTGTTCTTTTGTTTGTCTCAACTGGTCACATACCTCATATATTGAGGGTGCCTTAATTCTGGGCAGTTTTTTCCAAGTAGTGGCATCAGGTTCTTTTCCCCTAGTGGGGAGTAAACCATGATACGTTTCTCATCCCATCAAAGAAAAAAAAGAGCAATTTTCCTTAACTGGGTGCTATCTGAAATGTCTTAGGAAACTAGCCTTTTTCTGAGACTACTGTTGTTTATTTACTGGAGGTAAGGTGGTGCCTGGGCTGGCACCACTTAAGAGCTGCAGCCATGTTGACACCTTTTCCTACAGTATTTTCTATATCAGCAGAATCGTTCCTGAAGTAGACTGGGTAACTGAATTTTATCAGTAACTAGTAAGGGTTGAGTAGGCTGTTCAATGTTAAACCTCAGTTTTTGCAACTTAATAATTTTGGCATCCTTCGACAACATAACAAAACATTTGGCATGTGCGGTCAGGGTTTAAGAGTCTCACACTGTGAAAAGTTTTTTGACAGCATCTTGTTCAGCTTCCGAGATACAGAGTGCTAAAAAATCGATATACTTAACATTATATTTTTTGCTCTAACCTACAGCCTAGATGGTGTGGAATTTTTTCAGGAAATTTTCTCAGCTGAAGGGGCCAGTGCCCAAGAGTGTGACAGATATTATATGGTTCCAGGGTTATAAGGATTTTTGTACTAACTGTCAAATGCAAATGATAACAAAAAAAACCCTATCTCAACTGCTTATTTTCATGATTTACTTGTCGTTGGGGGATACCAATCATGTGGGGGAAAGATCATGTTGAAAAAAAAAATATTGATTGAGATGGCTGCCATTTTGTTCTTTTTTAAAGTCACAAACAAACACCTGAACCTAGCTAAACAGGACCTGCTTAGCTAGATTCTGCTGCATATGGTTTTTTTTTTAACTTGCCAGAAATGCCTTTTCTGGCAACCCAAAATCCAGTGTGCCCAGCTTGGCTAGAGGGGCTGTTCACCCACATTCTCTGTAGGAGAACACAGGACTTTCTTGAGTAGTAGCCACAGCTGCAAGTCATGCTGCAGGCTGCACTGAGAGTAGTGAGCCATGGATCCCCTATTCTGTCTGTCTCTCTGTCTGTCTGTCTCTGTCTATCTATCTATCTATCTGTGCATCTGTCATATCTCTTCTCCCCCCGTTGCCCTCCACCCTTCCCAATCTTTACTGATTTGTTATTTGAGTGGACCGGGGTGTCCACCCCCCGTACTACATCTCTTCTTCACACCCTCCCCTCCAGGTCCCCCCCAATCCCACTAACTACATGGCAGCACCAGGGTGCCCACCTCCAGTGCTGCAGTGCCAAACAGTGGATCGAAACTGAGGTGCCCAGTTCCCACTGTCACAATGCCCACTGCAAGTGCCCTGTTATAAAGAAAAATGTACCTTGATTTTTTTTGTAAACCTGTAACAATGAAAATGATCCTCGCTGATCTGACTCCCCACCCACCCCACCCCAACCTCCCACTCAGCACCCACCACCCCACATACCCTCACACACCCTCACTTACCTGAACATGTCTCATGGGTAGATCCACTCTCCAGTTGAAGACATACCTTGCTACTGGAACAGGCGACTGTGATATGAAAAACTAAGATAGGTGCAGTTCAGTGTATTGCAGTGGGTTTTTGATCACTGATGCATACCTTTGTCATTTTACATATTTTGACCCCATATTTTCAATGTAGCCTTTTTGGGACCCCACAGAATTATGCAAATCAGGTGCAGTCACTTGGCAAAATCACCATTCGGTCAGAAAATTTCACTGTCCTTGTTCATGATGTGAGGTCCCAAGAAGGCTACATTGAAAATTTGGAGACAAAATGTGTAAAAATGGCAAAGTTATGAGGGTATAGTGAAAATTTCCTACAGTCGCATGCAACTTTGGTAATTTTTAATATTTTGACCCCAAATTTTAGCAGAGCCATTTTTTTACACCACCTCCTGAACATGACTGCTGTCATTTTTCATACAAAATACACCCCCCGAGGAAGGCAATTTGCCGGAGCGCTGGGGCAGTGTGGCATGTGCTGTTTGTTTGCACTTGGAAATAAATCCATGAACTTGAATTTAAAATGTATGTCTCTGTGATCTGGTTCTTTAGAGCGCTAGTCCTATTTTGAGTGGTTTTGAATCTACAGCTGGCAACTGTGGACTGAGTGACCCTCTTTACTCTGGCACAGGTAAACTGTCTTTGAACTGTCATTTTTCATATCCTGGCCAAAATGTGTTTTCGTACCTGTGGTGTGAAATGACATTTCAGTGGTGCAGAATAATATTTTGTTGGGGATTTGAAAATTTTCATCTGCTGGGTTCATGAGATGGGGTAATAAAAAGGGTATGCTTAAAATTTGGTGTACAAATACGGTAAAATGCCTAGGTTATGAGTGAACATTGCAATAAAATATTTTAATGTTCACTCATAAATTTGCTGATTTTCAATATTTTGGCTCCAGACTTTCAACACAGCCATTTTTGTTCACACGACAGGTGTATTTTTTTTAAAATCCTGGATGAGAAGTGTTTTTGCACTTCTGGTGCGAAATGACATTTCAGACAATGTACTATAAGTGCTACATGTTACATTTATAAGGGGATTCCTAAAATGACTATCTTGAAAAATTGGGGTCAAAATTTAAAAAAAAATATGTGTGTGTATATATATATATATATACATACTACAGTGATGCAGCAGCACTACTATAGTTAGGGTTGTGTGTCACTTTAATGTTAAAGCTCAATTTTGCACTTTAATAACTTCACAACCGTTCAGTGGATTTGCATGGAATTTTGAATGCATGGTCTTGTGAGGTAGATCTCTGGATGTGCCAGGTTTTGTTACAGTTGAATATGTGAATTCTGAGATCCGGATAGTACAAAAAGTTAATTTTTCAGGGGGTTTTGGCTGTCCCCTCCCCCCAAGAGCTGTAGTGCCCAGATGGTTTGGCTGTTTTGGTCTGAAATGTTCAGTGTAGAAATGGGCTCGCCCACAGATGTGCCTTTTGCTGGTTTGGTGAAAAAGTATTAATCCATTCCAAAGTTACAAAATTTTAAAATGTCAGGTTCTGAGCATGCTTTGTAAACACTTCAAAATAGCTGTATGAAATGAAAAAAAAAATCATTTTTTGTTTGGGGCCTATCCATTTTCTTAAGAGAAAAATCCTTTTTCATTTTCTGACATCTTCTTTTCCAGTTTTTGGTAAAAAAAAAAAAAAGTCAAACCCCACAAAGTTACATCCTGCACAGAGAACAAAACATGTATCATACTTATGGGGACCCCATTAGGTGGATTCTGTACTTGACTGGTGGAAAAATTACCCCCAAACACTTTATTTTTTCATGGATGCAGCATTTTTGTGGCTCGCTTCCACTTTTTCCATATGGCCTTTTTCATTCATATAAAAATGGACCCCTTCATAGGGAAAAGGCACCCCCACCCTTTGCTCGCCTTCCCTGTATTTTTTTAGTATCTCTTGTGTAGAGATGGGTGAAGTGGATAAAATTCACTTTGCAAACTAATTCACAAAGTTCACGAAGTGTGAAGTTGTCCTTTTACTAGGCGAATTGACTTAATGTTGCCAAACGTCACATAAACTTTGCCTCATTCTAGGTGAAGTTAGGCAATGTTGCAAAGTTCTCACTTTGCAGCTTCGCCTAGAAAGTGGTGAAGTTAAGGCAAAGTTAGGCAAACTTAAGTAACTTTGCCTAGTAAAAGATCAACATCTCGCTTCGCAAATTTCACAAATTATTTCATGAAGTGAGTGTTATCCTCTTTACCCATCTCTACCCTGGTGTCTAGTGGCACCCCCCTCCGATCACCATCCCCTTATTTTGTTAACTTTCCCTGCTGTCTAGTGGCACTCCCCCCCCCCACCCTCTGATCACATCCCCATTTTTTTTTAAAGTTTTTCCTGCTGTCTGGTGTCTCCTTCCAATCGCCGTCCCCATATTTTTTTTATTTATCTCCTTTGCTTCCTCCAGCTGCCCCCTTTAGACTGACCTCCCAAGCCCTGTCACCCAGCTCCCCTGGGACTTACCTTCACCGCCGTCCTCTGCCACAGGACCCGTGGTTGTGCCCGGCCAGTGGTGCAGTGCCTGTGAGGGGTCAGTCACTCATGCTGCCACATAAAAGGGTTTTTCCTCGAGTTTTCACCCCAGCCCCACAGGACATGCAATAGTTGCAATGTCTGAGCTCCACCGCCATGGAGATGGCCCCGGTGCCTGAACGTGGAATCCCTCACTGCATTGTGGCATGCATGTGCTGTCCACCAACCACTGCTGGGTGGTAGGCAAGCAGCACACTACAGCGTTCTCCCCTCCCTGAGGAAGGAGAACTGTCCTGGGATGCACCATCCTTCCTCTCCCCATCAACCCCTGAGCAACCCGAGACCATTCCTGACCCTTGGTTGCCAGCATAGTGCCAAGTGTGGCTTCCTGTGCCTCAACCCTCAGCACCACCAGGCCGGCTGCTGTCCTCATATTTTGTTGACTTTTCCTGATGTCTAGTAGTACCCCTCACTCTACAGTCACTGTTCTCCTGTTTTTTTTTTAAGTTTTGCTAGTATCTAGTGCACCCCCACCCCGATCACCACCCCATGTTTTTATCAAGTTTTCCTGGTGCCTAGTGCCACCTCCATCACTGTCCCTGTATTTTTTTTCAGTTTCCCTGGTGTTTAGTGGCTCCCCTCAATCTCCAACCCCATATGTTTCTACATTTCCATGGTGTCTAGTGGCACCCCCCTCTGATCACCATCCTCATATGTCTTAGCCTGTAATAAAGTAAACCATCCCTCAGCGTCTTTTTTAAACCGGTAAAAAAATGGTTCCTTACCGATCAGACCACTCCCACCCCAACCTTCCACTGAGAACCCACTACCCCACACCCCTCACACCCCCCACACACCCTCACTCACCCTCACAGGTTCCAGGGTGAAGATCCACTCTCTGATCAAAGATACGTCTTGCTGCTGGAATCACAGACTGCAATATGAGAAACTAAGGTAAGTATGGGGTTTTCAACTTTGATGCATAACTTTGCCATGTTTGCATATTTTGACAGCAAATTTTCAACATGGCCTTCTTGGGACCCATAAAGAATGGCAGTGAAATTACTGTAAGCAAATTCAGCCTAAAAGGCAATTTTGTGGTCACTCAGCAAAATCACCTTTCAGGCATGATTTAAAAATTTTCTCTGCTCTTGTTCATGAGGTGGATCACAAGAAGTCTGTGCTGTAAATGTGGGGTCAAAATATGTAAAAATGACAGTTAACTGCATGCACTGAAATTTTACAACACTCGCTCATAACTTTCGTAATTTAAAATACGTTGACCCCAACTTTTCAACATAGGTATTTTCTTGCACCACCTCATGAACATGACAGCTGTCCTTTTCAAATCCTGACCAAAATGTGTTTTCACGCCTGTGGTGCAGAATGATGCTTCAGTGGTGCGGAATGACATTTTGGCAGGGATTTGAAAATTTGCAGCTACTGGGTTCATGAGATGGAGTGATTAGAAGGCTGTGTTGAAAATGTGGTGTAGGCTGGCCCGCTCGTGCAGTGGAAAGATTTACCATTGTGATGCGGGTGACCCGGGTTCAGGTGTGGACTTGGGATGCCTGAGGGCCGGCTGGGGGTGAATTGAGCATCCATCGCACACTCTTCTTCCTGAGGAGGGAGGGGGGTTGAGTGCCTCCAGTCCAGTGCTTCCAGATGACCATGGGATGCACCATTACTTGAGCACCAGAGAGCATTGCTCCTTGGGGGGCTTGTTGGACTCATGATGTGGTTGCATTGCGGTGTCTGCCTTGACATGCCCCCCACAAAAAGAAGAAAATGGGCTGTAGCTCACTACATGATGCCTCCCACCCATTGTGGACCTGGTGGCCTCCCCCAGTGCATCCATGATAGAATCCATTTGGGCTACTGGGGGGGCTCTGGCGGCTCTGCCCTGGGAATAATCCAGGTGGCATTATGTTTGGGGAAAATCCCCGATCTGGTGGCAGTGACAGGGCTGGCTGAAGTGGAGCCACTGGATGAAAAAGCATAGTAAGTAAAAAATAAATAAATAAAATGTGGTATACAAATATGGTAAGATCTCTAGGTTATGAGTGAACATTGCAGTAATTTAATGTTCACTCATAACATCACCATCTTTCAATATTTGGCTTCCAAACTTTCAACATAGCCATTTTCCTCACCACCTCATAAGTGTGACATGTCATTTTTATGGCTGCAGTGGGCATAGCCCTGCAGTTGTTTTGCTTTGAGAAAAGACAGATGGCACTGTACTGATGACGAACAATCCCTAGGACCTGAGATAGCAACTCTAGGCAGACTTGACCAAACTGTAAAAATGGATGGGAGATTCAGGCTTGCTTCTTAATGCCAAAAACACAGTGCATAATATTTCTAGTGAGCCAAGTAAAGAAAAATAAACCTGAGATATGCTTAGACTCATAAATGGTACCCTGGTGTAGAATGTACCAAGTGATAGATACTTAGGGGTCCTGGTGGATTCAAGGTTAACATACTCTGAACATATTTTATTGTGAACTAAAAAAGTGAACCAGAGGTTAGGGGCACTGAGAAGGATATCTGGGTGTCTCTCGGGAAATTAGAGAAAAACTGGTGAAGCAATTACTGATTCCAGTCATAGAATATGGCTTTCCACTATATATGAATTGTAATCAGATCTTGCTAAATAAATTAAACCAATTGTATTATAGACTAGGGAAATTTATAACAAAAAAGGGCCATGGGACACAACATTGTGAAATATACAGGAATTTGAATTGGCTTCAACCAGAAGCCCCAAAAAACTATCTGTGGTCATTATTGTGTCATAAGATCATGTATCAGAAAGATAAACATCTATTAGCTAATTTGGTGGAACTTGAATCCCATTACAACCAGTTGGTAAGATTACGAACATCCTCCCTGAAAATACCCATGATTAGATCATCTAACAGGATGGTTGACATCACCCTACAGAACAGCTTAGCTAGAAATTGGAATAAATTGCCGTATGAGATAAAATCAATTAATAAATTATTTAAATTTAAGTCCGTGTTGCACGACTATTTGAGTACAAATTGGCAGTGTTTTAGATAAGATGTTTGATACAAGAAGATGTATGTTATGTGTATTGTCTTGTCATGAGATTGAATTAACTATTTATGAATGTTTATTATGTTTATTATTTTTAAGTCCACAAGACATCATTGTAAATGGGGATAATACCCCAACAATTGAATCCTGTATAAAAATTTATTTTTAGCAAATCAAATCAAGGACTCCCCGCAGAAATGACCTACCAGACAACATTATAGTGTGTTAAAAATAGCATCCTCTGCTGAAGCCTCATTACTCTGCCTGTGTGTGTATGGCAGCTGGAGAGCACTATTTTTGCTCTGGCTTAAGAAGTTAATTGTGCCCTCCCCAGTACTGCCTTTTTTTGCAAGTTGAAACCTCCTCCATAGTGTTTTATGGTCCTTTTCTTTCTTTAAGTTTCAGTGCTTAATTTACTACCATTTGCAAACTGAGAAACTTGTTTTGCTGGTATCCCCCTCCACCACTCATCCAGAGGTGTGAATTCCTTTGTTTCCTAACCATGTTAGTTGATTTTACTTGCTTCCCTCATAGTAAGAATGTGAAACTAAGCTTGTCTTATTTTAAATGATTGATAAAATGAAATGTTCAGTTTGCATCTCTTGGGGAGGAAGCTGTGTCATTTTGCTTGTATGGAGCAATTCAGTTGCCACCAACTCTTAATACCTTAGCTGTAAGATACATCGTATATGTAAAGTGGTATATGAAATCAAATTACATTCCCGCAAAAACAGTTAGGTTAATTTCTCTTCCCTACCTCTGCAGCCACACAAAGCCAACCCCTTATCTCTCTCTCTCTCTGTTTCTCTCTCCCCCCCCTTTCTCTGATACCTACTGCTGGACAACACAGCTGTCTAAACAAGCAAAGCTGTTTTTTTTCTTAAAACATAGGAGGTTTTTTTTTTGCTTGTTTGAAGTGCCTAGGGGTAAGCCATGGGAAGACATTCCTACTGCCAGGGATCTATAAAAAGTTACAAGATATCTATAGAGAGAAGGGAATACAACACTTTAATGGTTACAACTGCATTAGACTACAAATGCAGACCACATTGTGAAATTCTCATGAACTGATTCAACGTAAAACTAATTGGGTTTATATTCTTTATGCTTCTCTTTTCTTGATGTTACTGTAATCCCTATTTGCTGTTGCCGTTGCACACATTTGTTCTGGAGGTCCCAGCCATCTCAGAAAAGATATAGATTTGGTGAAGGCAGTAAAGAGAAGGGAAACCAAAATGGTACATGGCCTGTACCAGAAACACTGTGGGGAAAGACTCAGGGAGTTAAATATGTACTCTAGAGGAAAGAAGGGAAAGGGAAGACACGATAGAATCACTCAAGTACTTCAAAGGTATCAGTAAGGTACAGGAAGGTTCAGTTCTGTTGAGAAGGAGATATTCAAGGACAAGGGGCATGCTATGTAGCTGGAAGGGGGGAACTTAGAGGGGATGTGAGGAAATACTTCTTTACAGAGAGGATGGTGGACACCTGGAACAGCCTTCCAGCAGAGGTAATGGGTACCTAAATGGTAACAGGTTTCAAACATGCATGGGATACACATAAAGGGACTTTGGTAACAGGCCTGATGTGGGGGGAGTTAAGGCTAGAGTTCAGTTGTGGTTCATAGGAGCACAGTAGTTAGGGACCTTAGGGCAGACTAGGTGGGCCAGGAGGACCTTTTCTGCCAATAACTTCTATGTTCAACGTTACGCTAATTGACTTTACATTCTTTATCCTTCTCTTTTCTTGATGTTACTATGATCCCTATTTGCTGTTGCAGTTATGTGTTCTGTAGGTCCCAGCCATCTCAGAAAAGATATAGGTTAGGTGAAGGCAGTACCGAGAAGGGCAACCAAAATGGTGTAGGGTCTGCACCAGAAGCACTATGGGGAAATATTCAGGGAGTTAAATATATACTCTCTAGAGGAAAGGAGGGAAAGGGGAGACATGATAGAAACATTTAAATACCTCAAAGGTATCAATAAGGTACATGAAGGTTCAATTCTGCTGAGAAAGAGATGTTCAAGAAAAGGGGGGCATGATATGTAGCTGGAAGGGGAAAGTCTTAGAGGGGATGTGAGGAAATACTTCTTTATAGAAGGGGTGGTAGACACCTGGAACAGCCTGCCAGCAGAAGTAATGGGTACCAAAATGGCAACAGGTTTCAAACATGCATGCGATACACATAAGGGGTCCTTGGTAACAGGGCTGGTGTGGGGAGGTTAAGGCTGGAGTTCAGTTATGGTTTATAACAGCACAGTAAGTAGGGAACATAGGGCAGACTAGGTGGGCCAGGAGGTCCTTTTCTGCCAACAGCTTCCATGTTCAATGTTAAACTAATTGACTTTATATTCTTTATGCTTCTCTTTTCTTGATGTTACTATGATCCCTATTTGCTGTTGCAATCATTTGTTCTGTAGGTCCTAGCCATCTTAGAAAAGATATAGATTGGGTGAAGGCAATACAGAGAAGGGCAACCAAAATGGTGCATAACGTGCACCTGAAGCACTATGGGAAAGACTCAGGGAGTTAAATATGTACTCTCTAGAGTAAAGGAGGGAAAGGGGGAACATGATAGAAGCATTTAAATAACTCAGAGGTATCAATAAGGTACAGGAAGGTTCAAGTCTGCTGAGAAAGGAGTGTTCAAGGACAAGGGGGCATGATATGTAGCTGGAAGGAGGGAGACTTAGAGGGGATGCAAAGAAATACTTCTTTACAGAGAGGGTGGTGGACACCTAGAATAGCCTGCCAGCAGAGGTAATGGGTACCAAAATGGTAACAGGTTTCAAACAGCATTGGGATACCCATCAGGGGACCTTAGTAAGAGGGCTGGTGTGGGGGGGGGGGTTAAGGCTGTAGATCAGTTATGGTCCATGGCAGTACAGTAGATTGAGACCTTAGGGCAGACTAGTTGGGCCAGGAGGTCCTTTTCTGCCAACAGCTTCTATGTTTCTTTGTTAGTAAACAGCTGGTACATGAGCATTATACATTCATGTTGACATCAATTTTAAGATGTTAAATATAAAGCTTATTATGCCATTAACAAGTACTGCTCAAATATTCAAAATCCATGGAATCACTCTATTGCCAATTTAAATCAAAACTATGTATCTCTATAGTAGTCAGGACCATAAAGAAAAAGAGAGAAAAAATGAAACAACACAGAAGAAAAAGCATACATAAAATAAGCCAAAGCAAGGGGGGGGGGGGGGATATGTATAAAGCAAGTGAGCAGCACTGAATTGTATTTTCGTTATACTTGTGAAAGGATGAAATCTCAAGTAAAATATAGATCCTAAATATAGAAAACATTTGAAAGGATAAAATAGGAAGGGAAAGGGCCATAGATGCAGTAGAAAAGAACAAAACAACCAAAAAAATCAAAGAAACTGACTGGCATAAAATTTAAAACAACAAAACAGTGAATGACAGTTGACAGATTATAAAGGGCAATATATTGTCATTTGCAACAGTTACATTAAAAGGATCAGTGAATGTAACAACAAATGATGACAAGCAAGATGGCTAAGTGAGGATGTGAAGAAAGTTACTCAACAAAAAAAAACTAAACATGCAATAAAATATCTGAAAACAAAAGCCATGACATAACCACATGGTCAGAATATTAAACATTAAAAAAAAAACGTAGAAGCAAAAGTAACCATTTCAAAAAGGAAATGGAACTCAAATTGGCAACAGATGCAGACAAAAGCAACAGCAAGTGATTGTGCAGTTACATCAATAGGAGGTCTACTACTGTATACTATAAGCAGTGTTATGTGAAACATAATTACAAGGCGACTATATAGATTCTGTAGCCAATAGGAAGCATCAAATAAATGATGAAAACTACCTTATAACATGTCTCATATTTAATGACCACTTACACACCCTTAAGGATATTGGTTAAAGTGTAATTAATTTAATTGTTTATATATATATATATATATATATATTTATTGTAACCACAAATATGGATGGAATTGTATTCTTATGTCAAATTTTGTAAAGTGATATATGTATTTAAATTATAAAGGTCTCTTGACTGATCAATAAACTACTTTAACTAACTACATCAATAGCCTAAACAAAAAAAATAAGAATATACAGTAAGTAATATTAATATTAAAGTGGAAACAGTAAGAAATTCAGTGGAGATAGCAAACCAATGTAATGAATATTTGTGTTCCTTATTTAAACTCAATCACATCTCAGTCCCCTGCCCCTGTACATTACCAGGAATGCCAACAGAATTAATATAAATACAGACAACATACTGCAAAAAATTCAGAATAAAAAATCAGAGTGCAAAGTTTCCATTAAAATGCTGAAATTAAATATTGGTATAATCCATAACCAGGCTCCCCCTCAAAATATTTTTTTAAAAATTAATAAATATAGGTTCCGGGTAAAATTCTAGAATCAGTACTTAAAGATATAAGTTAGCCACACGTCTAGCAATGATTTCAGTAACAGAGAGCAGCAGGGATTCACAAAGGGACAATCATGTACCGCAAATGTAATCTGTCTCTATGAAAATGTGACCCAATTCTTGGATAACAATACCTCATAGACATAATTTCTGTTATATCTTTGCAAAACATCTGCCAGTGTACCACATTTGGCAGTCATTGAAAAAAAATGTCTTCCCTAGCTATTTATCCCTGTATTGTAAGCAGTAGAACCCAAACCACCCAAACGGTATGAAGATTCATCACTGTAAGCCTTGTGTATAATGCAGACTGTGATACTTAACACTTGTAGGGTAAGTTAATGTATCTGGACTTACAGTATATGCTGCATGTGCATCTCAGTTGCTATGGGGTCCTGACCATGTTCACCCTTCCTCAAGCTAAGCTAGCTACAGTATGTCTTACAACTCCTAGTAGGTGACATCACTTTAGCTTACGTATTACTGTGGCAAGCTGCTATTTTCAACAAGAAGTTAAAAATGTAAAAATACAGTGATGTGGACTGAGAAGCAACTTGTGCAGGTGAATCATCATGCTAGCCTCAATATTTCCAAGTTACATTCAGTTAGCCTAACCAGTGGGAGCAGAAGGGGAGAGGGATACAGGTCTAAAATAGAACCATTTAACCCATTTGTGATTTAGAGTTACATTACAGAAATGTGGCCTCCAGAACTGGACACTGTATTCCAAATGAGGCCTCACCAGTGATCTGCACAGTGGCATCACCACCTCCTTCTTTCTGCTGGTGATACCTCTCCCTATGCACCCCAGCATCCCACTGGCTCTCCCCACAACCTTGGTATATTGTTTAGACACCTTTAAGTCATCCAATATCATTACCCCCAAATCCCTTTCCTGTTTGGTGACCATCAGCCCCCGTAATCTTCTCCTGGGTTCCTGCAACCTAAATGCATGATTTTGCAGTTTTTTGCATTAAATCTCAGCTGCCACACTTTGGACCATTCCTCCAGTTTACCTAGGTCCCTCCTCATTTTTTACACCCTTCCCTGAGTGTCCACCCTGTTGCAGATCTTAGTGTAATTCACAAAGAGGCACAGTTTCCCCTCCACAATTTTCACTTATGAAGACATTAAACAGGACTGGGCCCAGGACTGATCTCTGTAGCACCCTGCTGGTCACACTCTCTCCTTAGACTGAGCACCATTTACCATGATCCTCTATCTTCTGTCATTCAACCAGTTCCTAATTCAGTTTATCACCTTGTGACCCACTCAAAGCTGCCCAGCTTGTTCACAAGTTATATGTGGAACAGTATCATTGGCCTTACTAAATGCAATTCATTTTTATGTTTAAGCCCATGAAACACCCATATCTAGTTAATGCATTTGCAGCCATAGTGGCTCTGCCAGAGTTTGTTTAAATCCTGGACGAAATGCGTTTTTACACTTGTGGTGCAAAATGACATTTTGGCCAATATACTGTAAATGATATGTGATATGTTATGTTTGTAAGGCAGGGTAAAGAGGGCTGTGCCAGTCACTGGCATGGCACAGGTTGGGTTGGGGGGAGCCAGGTGATGGGTCAGTGCCTAACGGCATGGGGTGTGTGGGGCCTTTTGACTACCAGGGGAGGGGACAGTTGTAATGTTATATTGTTCAGGGCTCGAGGGGGATTCATTATTTTAACTGTGATTGGGGCTGGGGGGCCACTACATTATGGAAACTGGGATTGGAGAGGTTTTTTTAGTTTTTACAGTGATCAGTGTGGGGGGGCCACTACTCTGTGGATATGAGGATTGGGGAGGTGTTTTAGTTTACAGTGATCAGGGCTGGGGGGGTGGACTGTGTACCCATCCACAGACCGTGTGCAGGGCACCAACCTACCCCACATATAGTTAAAGTAGGGTTTTGGAAGCATAACTATGTGCCGGCACAGCTAGCCATTTTTACACTTCAGGGAGTTTCAATGTTGTGATGCATGGGGGACCCCTCATTTGTATAAGCGCATCACAGTATTGTGTGCGGTGGTGCAGTCAGGTGTGTCCGGTGCATTGGTGGCCTTTGAATATGACCATGCCCCTGACGGTGCTGTATGTCTTGTCTTAGTATGTGGGGCTTTATTTACTGTCATGATTTCTTTCCAGTTATATTCCCCTCCATTCTCACTTAACTTATTTTGGCCACATCCTTTTTTCTTCATCTAATGCTTTTTCCTTCCCTCATCACCCCCCACCTTTTTTCCCTACATTCTCCTATCTAATACTGCCACATTCACTCTTCACATAGTCCTTACACAGTCACTCTTTACACATTAATTGTTTACACATTCACTCTTCATGAATTCATTCTTCATTCTTTCAGATCTCTTTGCCTCTTTACTGTCTCCCTGTTTTTCAATTCAAGAGCAATGATGTAACTGATTTATCCTTTTCATGCTTTCCCTTTTGAATTTATAAAATTGCTGGATAACTTACAAGAGAACAACTTTTTTATTGAATGTGTTTTGTGCAGCTTTTATTCAATAAAAAATATTTGAACATTTCATACAATAGATATTAATTTTAATGTCTGTATGTAACCTAGGAGCATAAATTGAGGCTCAACTGCCACTATACTCTAACATGTCAATTATTTGTAATGGTCTAAAACAGTTGGCCTAGACCAAGATGTAGGGGTACATAAGGAGTGGGATTACACCACAAGCCTGCCCCCTGATGAAGACTATAGTCGAAGAGCCAGGGCAACTAATTCATCAGCCAATTAGTGCTCCAGTGCCATGTCTTTTTGATTCATTTTTGATATCAGTAAAGTCTATGCTTTTGGTCACTAAAACAGTGACTATGAGTTTCTTGAGTGTGGTAGCTGCTTGCCTACTGTTACATCTGCAGCCACATGGAAGCACAGGGTCCAGACAGCCCTGCACTTCTGCAGCCAACCTGACAGCCACATGAATTCTTGACATTCATTGCTGCATGAAAGTGCAGGGCCAGCAAAGGCCCTGCACTTCTGTAGGCAGATGGAGCCTTCCCATGGCACAGGGCTGAAAAGACCCTGCATATCTGCATCTGGGCATGCAGGTCCTGAAGGAGGATATGATTCTCTTATCTCAAAAAGAAAGGAAATTCTTTGCAAAAAACTTTGTTAACGTACCAGTTAGGGTAACAATACCACAAAAGTAGGGAAGAGTGGCATTAGGGTTTCCAACTCTAACTCCTAACCCCCCCCCCAGCAGCAAAAGTAAAAAAATTAGGGTTCTGGGTCTCTGGAGTCTTGACGAATCAGTGGAGTCTTCCTTGGGACTGTTAACTGTAATGCCCACCCCATTCCCTGAGCAAACAGCATCATGTGTGATCTCCTTTTTTTCATGTAGAGCCCACAGGGCCCTGCATGAAGAAAGCTACAACAAATTGTATTGGCAACATGTGGTAAGACATACTTCACTACTTTTGAAGAGTGAATCACTATGAGGTACTGGCTTGCAGCTGTACCTTGTGCTTCGGACAGGAGGCTATGGGCTGCAGGGAGCAGTGAGCATTAAGGTAGACAACCCCAAGGAAGACCCCACCACTGATTTGTCAAGACTCTGGAGACCCAAAACCTTAATTTTTTTTCCTTTCTCTGCTCGGGGGTGGAGGTGGGGAGTTAGGGTTACCTTAATTGGTGCATTAACAAATATAATATATATTCTTTGCATAGAACTTCATTAATTCATCTGTTAGGTTTGAGGATAAAGTGACAAATGTAGGGAAATATGGCGTTAGGGTTTCCAACCCTTAAAACCCTGACCCACCCCTGAAGCTAATGAGGGATAAAGTCTTCCTTGGGGTTGTCAACCCTAATGCTCACTGCTTTGCAGTAACAGAAAAGCTAACATGTGATGAAGACAAGTGTGTATGTTTCATGAGTGCATACAATGGAGTGAGCATTAAGGTTGACAACCCCAAGGAAGACTCCACTGCTCATTCGCTTCAGGGGTGGGGCAGGAGTTTTAGGGTTGGAAACACTAGTGTCATATTTCCCTATGTTTTTCGCTTTATCCTCAACCCTAACTGATGCATTAACATAGTTTTTTTCAAAGAATTTCCTTACTTTTTGAGATGGTGTATTTGCCTTTGGGAGAGCAGGGCCCTCTGGGCCCTGCACTCCCACCCATCTGTAGTGTTTGAGATAGAGTAATCATATCCATAATTGACTGTGGAATGGCCCTGCACTTCCATTTATGGGACAACAGTGACCAAATTATCAGCAAAGCCATCTTATTATCCCACTTCTTGCACCCGATACAGAAGATTTTTGAATCCCCACCAAAATGTAGTTCTGCGCAACTGCAATGCCATTCCATCCCACAGGGGGAAAAACACATTCTGGCCAGGATTTGAAAAATGACAACTGTGATATACATGCAGTGGGTTAATAAGAAGGCTATGTTGAAAATTTGGGGTCAGAATATTTAACTTTTCTGAAGTTACGAGCTTTTGTAGCAAAATTGCAATGAAATTTGCATAACGTTGCCATTTTTACATATTTGACCCCCCAAATTTTCAACCTAGCCTTCTTATGACTCCACCTCATGTACAAGGGCAGGAAAAGTTTCAAGACCCGAAAGAAAGGTGAATTCGCCAAGTGACTGTGAAATCACCTTTTGGGTGGGAGTTGCTTAATGTCATTGATATTGTTCATGAGGGTGGGTCCCCAGAAGGCCATGTTGAAAATTTGGTATCAAAATGTCAAAAAATGGCTGAGTTATGCAAAAAAAGTTAAAACCCCAATTGAAATACACTTAACCGCTGTTACCTTAGTTTCTCATATTGCAGATGCCAGTTCCAGCAGGAAGACATGTCCTCATTTGGAGAGTGATCTCGAACCTGGGATTTGTTTATGTGAGTGAGGAGGTGTGGGGTGGTGGGTTCTGTGTGGGAGGTGGAGGGCTGATCAGAGAGGGACCTTTTTTCTTTTTTTTGCAGGGTTAAAAAAAATTATTGGGGACAGCGTTCACAGAATGGAGGAGGGGAGAGGGACCACTGGACTACCAGGAAATATGAATTTTACATGGGGATGGCAATTGGAGAATGGAGGAGAGTGGATGGACCACTGAACTACCAGGGAATATAAATTTTACATGGGGACAGCAATCAGAGAATGGGGTAGGGTGGTGGGACCACTGGACTACCAGGGAATAAAACTGTTACTTGGGAACAGTGCTCAGAGAACGGGGGGGGAGGGATCACTGGACTACCAGGGAATATAAATTTTACACGGGGATGGTGCCTGGAGTGTGGGGAGGAGAGATCAATAGACTATTTATTTTTATTTATTGCAATTGTTTCACCAGGAAAGGCACACTGAGCAACAAGATGCTCATCTTCTGGTGCGACCGGGGGGGGGGGGTACACATGGATATGATAACACGCAAGTTATTGAGTGAACAGTTAACAGAAGCAAATAAAAAGCAGCATAAGGATACACGATTGCATGAATATACAAGCAGCGCACATTGAATGCTTAGAATATTATAGTATCAAATAACAATTTTTGTGACAAGAAGCAGCAGACATGGTAAATTAGCACAGTGGTAACAGCTGTAAACAACAGAGGACGTATATCACAGTTATACAGTTATGCACAGTACATAGGGCAAAATAGGCCCAGGACGTAAGTGCAAGGTTGGGGTTATATGCCAGCTTCTGTAACAAGGCTAAGGCTGCTGGTCAGGCATTGGGGAGGGCATAGTGGGGCATGGCAGGTTCAGGGACAGGGACAATTTGTAGTAAGGAAGTTTGCTAGGGTGGAAGACAGAGAGTAGGAAGAGGAGGAGTGCTGCAGTTGCGGTGGGAGGGCATTACAGAGCTTGGGTAGCCGGTGTGAGAAGGCAGCTTGACCGGCAGAGGTCTTCCGCCTAGGGACTGAAAGCTGGCGGGAGTCACTGGATCTAAGATGATGGGAGGGGGGTGGGGCATCTCTGAGCATGGTGGCAAGGTAGGAGGGGATGGACTCGAGTCATAGGTTGGAGACAAATTTAGCACAATGAGGGATGGTAGTGCCAAGGCTCGGTAGAGGTTGCAGTGGTGGGTGAGGGAAAAGGCATCGAGAGCAAAGTGGCAGAAGGCATTATAAAGTGTGTCCAGTTTAGATAGGCTGGACTTAGGGGCTGCACTGTATACAGTGTCGCAGTAGTCTATGGAGAGGAGTATCATCTTCAGGACCAGTTCACGTTGGACTTGGGGAGGGAGGCTGCTGCAGTTCCTATATAGTGCACTGAGCATGGGACATAGTTTTTTTGAGATAGCATCCATGTGGTCAGAGTTAGGAGAGATGGCTGTCGAGCCAGACCCCCAAGTAATGGAACAAGGAGACATCTTCAAGATTTTGGCCATCCAGGATGGCGAAGTAGGGAAGGGAGGGGAATCTGGCCAGGCGTTGTCGTGTGCCGAAGGTCATAGTGACAGTTGTTTTTGCATTTAGGGAAAGCTGGTGCAAGCTAAACCATTGCTGTACCTTGTTGAAGTCAGCTTGGAGGTTTGATTGTACCACATCAGGGGCGGAGCCTGAGTAGTAGAGTACAGCATAATCTGCATACATGTGGATTGAGGAAGTAGAGTAGATGAGTGGCAGGTCATTTAGGAATATAGAGAACAGAATGGGACCAAGAACTGACCCCTGTGGGATACTGGTAGTTAAGGGAAGGGGGGTGAAGATCGCATTTGAGACTTTAATGGACAGAGTTCTATCAGAGAGGTATGATCTGAACCAGTTTGTGGCTGCGACAGAGAGGCCTGGTTCAGCGAGACTCGAAAGCAATATGGGGTTGGAGACGGTGTCAAAGGCTTTTTCCAGGTCGACAAAAATGGCTGAGGTGATCAGTCCACTGTCCATGCCTGTCAGGATAGTGTCTGTAAGCCTTATCAGGGAGGAGGTGGTGGAGTGTCCCTTCCTGAAGCCAGACTGGAATGGAGTGAAGAATTTGGAGTCAGTGAGGAAGGAGGTAAGTTGGGAGAGCACAAGGCTCTCTTGTAGTTTTGCTAGGGCTGGGAGGAGAGAGATAGGGCAGTAGTTTATTTATTTATTTTATTTATTTTTATTTAAAATTTGGTGACTGGGTAGGCCCACTGAGCCCCAAAGGTCCCTTTTTCAGGGGCAACCTGGGATAACAATACATATTTTCATTCAGAGAAAGACTTGGGTTACAGAGTAGTTTCAGGTGTGTGAGCAGTTAGAGGGGAGGTAGGAGCATCTTCTTTTGGCAGAGGGATGACAATGGTGTGTTTCCGTGCATGGGGAATGGCAGCAAAGGATTGGTTTAGGAGTTTGGCAAGTGGAGTTTCTATAGCGAGGGGGGGAGAATATAGAAGTTTGGGGTCTAATCCATCCAGGGATTTGCCTTTTGAAGGGTTGAGAGAAAGCAATGCATCTAGCGCCTCAGTTGCAGAGATGTCTTTGAAGGAAAATGAGTGAAGCCTAGTCTGGGTCTTTATGTCTGTAGGCTGTGTGAGAGATGTAGTGTTGGGCAGGGAAGAGAGGAGGGTGGCAGCACAAGTGGAGAAGTACACATTGAACTCAATGGCGACTGCTGTGGGCTCCGATAGGAGAGAGTTATTAACATTTAGCATTGGAGTGGGATTGGCAGCTGGTGGAGTGAAAAGGGAGTGAATGACCTTCCAGAATGTTGAGGGTTTATTTAGGTTTGACTGGAGGGAGCTGCTGAAGTACTCTGCTTTTGCAAGATGGATGGCACTGGTGCACTTGTTACGGAGCATGTGATATTTGGAGAGGTGTTGTGGGAGGCGTGAGGATTTATGCATTTTCCAGGCTTTGTCCCGTGCGATTTGGCATGCAGTCAGTTCTTGGGTGATCCAAGGTAGGTGGTTTCCTTGTACTCTTGTACGATGCAGTGGGGCATGTGTGTTTCAGACGCTGAGGAATGTGTTTTTAAAGTGTAGGAAGGTATCAATGGAGATCGTAGGAGGGGCAGGGGCCCAGTTTGCTAGCGCAAGGTCATCTAATACAGGGGCTAGATTGCGGGATTTATAGGAGCGTTAGACTATAGATTTAATGGGGGATTTTGGGTGTTGGATTTTACGCACTAAGAAGGTTACGTGGTGGTTGCTGAGGGAGTCAGGAAGAATACCGCCTTGTCTGACCTGGTGGGGTTGTGTGGTAAGGACCCAGTCGATGAGCGAGTGGTTACCAGATTTTAGGTTAATCCAGGTGGGCTCAGTAATGATTTGTGAGAGGTTTAGGGCAGAAATTTCAGTCCTGGTTTTGTTGAGGGCAGGAGCTAGCCAATTGTGGTTAAGATCACCGATAATGTAGTGTTTCCCCATCATGATTAGGCAGGAGATTTGCTTTAGGAGGTCGGTCACAACAGAAGCTGGTGTACTAGGTTGCAGTATATCCCAGCAATGTAGATTGGTAGCGAGAAGGGAAGAACAAACTGAATTAGTATTACTTCAAGGACTTTTGGTTCTGACTTGGTCAGGACCACTGAATAGCATAAGTCCAAGTTTACATAGATGGCTATTCCGCTGCCTTTAGAGACTCTGTCCTGGTGGGCCATAGTGAAGCCTGGGATAGCGACAGAGGAGTCATTGATGTTTTTGTTGAGCCAGGTCTCGGACAGGGTGAGAATATATGGAGCGTAGTGGGCGGCAAGGACCTGAAGGAAATGGGGGAGGGACCACTGGACTACCAGGGAATGTCAAATTTTGCACAGGGACAGTGATCAAAGAATGGGGAAGGTGGGAGGGACCCACTGGACTACCAGGGAATAAAAATGTTACGCGGGGACAGTTATCAGAGAACAGGAGGGGGGAGGGACCACTGGAGTACCAGGGAATGTATATTATTTTATTCAGGGGTGGAAATCCGTGGATAGGAGGTGCCACTAGACACCAGGGAGCCATGACAGTTTGAACTGTCATGGACCTTTACTGTTCGCAGTCTTTTCAGTTCAAACAATAAAGTTCAAACTGTAAAGAACTGTGAATGGTTATTTTCCAATCGAACAGTCCTTATGTAAGTGAGTGACAGGCAAAAGTATTCTTGCCACACTAACTGATATTTGCAGTGTTAATTTTAAAATACTAATAAAAGAATCCAATGCATGTGAAGACCTAATTTAGGTCTTCTTCATTAGTTACTAGGCAGTACTTGTAAGAAAAACATTGTTAAAACTGGAAAAAAAAAGATGGCTGACATCACAAACATTATTTCTCTGAGCATGAACAGTAAATCCTTAACAGTTAAAAGTCTGAATGGTTTTCATTTATCTGCCTGTATGGCGGCTACCACAAAATCATTATAATTCAAAAATAGTAATATATTTTTTTCACCAAACCATCCAAAGGCACACCACTGGTACATACTCAATCATCTTTGAACATTTCAGGTAAAAATGTAACACCATCTGGGCTGTAGACGATGGCAAACAAATCCCATGTTAATCTACAGGGGAAAAGTGTTTTTTTTTTTCTCTGTTTTTTACTACTTTGTATCTCAACAAGCATTTGTCAATGCCAAATGTTTGCTTGCTGGCATTGGCAGTGGTAGTGCAGAAGTTACAGAGCTGCATAATAGGAATGGCAGTGAAGTACTGAACTGAAGCCAACCCCACCACCATCCTGCAGACAGTGACAGGCATTGGGGTATGCCTTTGGGTCGTCAGGTATAACGACCACGCCATTTCACCACACCCCACCCTGCAGACACTGACACTGGCATTCGTTGGTATTTTCACTCCAAATGTTCAACATGGGTTTTTTGTGACCCCACCTCATGAACAGGGGGAATATCAGTTTGTTAGCCGGAAGCTGCTTATGCACAGCGACTACGGCATTTAGCACCACAGGTGCAAAAACATTCCAAACAGGATGTAAAAAATGACAGCTGTATTGTTCATGGGGAGGTGTAAAAAATGGCAATGTTGCAAATCTGCAGTAAAAATATTTAAAAAAATGGTGAAGTCACGAGCGTACATAGAAACTGTGCAACGCACACCCGTAATATAATAAGGTTGGGTTTTTTTTTTTTACAGCAGATTGTCAACTCAGGCATTTTGCTCCCTCCAATCATGAACAGTGTCACTGTGGTTTTCTTTTTATCTGTCCCAAACAATGATTTCCCACAGCGACCACACATCTCTGTGCTGAAAGTGTGAAAACACACTTAGGCCATGTTGTAAAAAATGACAGCTGTACTGTAAATAAGGAAGTGTGGAAAAATGCCACTGGTGAAAATCTGGACTTAAAATATTACAAAGTCATGAACTTATGAAATTGCGTGGGAACTGTAATGCTCACTTAACACAGTCATTTTATGGACTTTTGTCACCAAATTTTCAACATAGCCATTTTAAGACCTCTGCTCATGAACAGTGTAACTGTGATTTTCTTAACCTGTCCCAAACATTGCTTTCGCACACCAACAGCACCATTGTGTGCTACATGTGCGAAAACACATTTTGGGTGGCATATGAAAAATGGCAGCTGTGCTGTTCATAAGGAAGTGTAATAAAATGGCAATGTTGAAAATCTGGAGTGAAAATATTAAATTCGCAAACTTATGAGCATGCATAGGAGCTGCGTAACGCACGCTCGTAAAACAGTCATTTTGGAATTTTTTCACCAAATTTTCAACATAGCCATTTTAAGACCTCTGCTCATGAACAATGTCACTGTGGTTTTCTTAATTTGTCCCGTACATTGGTTTCACACCGATTCATCCATTGTTGTGCTTCATGGCGGAAACACATTTTGGGTGAGATGTAAAAAAATGACAGCTATACTACTCATAAGAAGGTGTGGTAAAATGGCAATGTTGAAAATCTGGAGTGAAAATATTCAAAATTCATGAACTTACGAGCGTGTGTAGGAACTGCGCAACACACACTCGTAAAACAGTCATTTTTAAGAATTTTTTCACCAAATTTTCAACATAGCCATTTTAAGACCTCTGCACATGAACAGTGTCACTGTGGTTTTCTTAATTTGTCTCGTACATTGGTTTTGCATACCGACTGCGCCATTGTGCGCTACATGGGCGGAAACGCACTTTGGGTGAGATGTGAAAAATGACAGCTGTACCACTCATAAGAAGGTGCGGTAAAATGGCAATGTTGAAAATCTGGAGTGAAATATGAGGGTCGCTTGAACTTATGGCGTCGCGTAGGAACTGCATAGCATGCTTCTAAAACAGTCATTTTGAATTTTTCCACAAATTTTCAAAATAGACTTCTTGAGAGCCCACCTTATGAACATTGGCAGTGTTGTTTCATTAATCAGTCCCGAAAGGTGATTTCATGCAGTGACCGCGAAATCACCCTTCGGGCCTGAATAACGCCATGACAGTGACATCATTCATGAGAAGGGGTCCCAAAAACCCCATGTTGAAAATTTGGTGCAGAAATTCCAAAAAATGCCTGAGATATGCAACAAAGTTGAAAAAACCCTATCTAGCCCATTGCACAGCTTACCGGCATTTCCTCAGTTATGTCGGCTTTGAAGAAGTGCGGACGTGTTCCCGATCCACAAGATGCTCGGGCCCGAGCTCAGGGAGGTAGTATGGGGTGAGGGGTGTGGGGAGGCAGGGTGCACAGGGGTGGGTGCGGGTTGTGGGGGGCAGGAAGACTGTGTGGGACTGTTTTTGCTTTACAGGTAAAAAAAAAAAAAAAAGACGACAAGTGGATGTTTGCCATGCTGGGGTGGGCTCCCAGCGTGGCAGAAGGATGACTGGGGAGTGGAGCCAACAGGTTATTGGGCACCCCTTCAGCCATGAGATTGTTGCCGCCTGGTGGGCCCTCAGCGTGGCACCTCATACTCGGGAGTGAAGCGGACGGGGATTGGGCACCCCCGTCGGTGATAGCTTGGGGTGGGGAGAGACAGTGAAGCCGATGGGGGATTGGGCACCCCCGTCAGCTATACCATCGACTTGACACGCTGGGGTGGGCACCCAGCGTGGCATTTGGAAGGCTTTGAGGGGGGAGCACAGCACAGCCGATGGGGGATTGGGCACCCCTGTCGGCTATACGTGTGTGCAGGGAGGGAGGGCAGCATGCAGTATGCATGCGTTTCTGTGTGTGTGTGTGTGTGTGTGTGGGAGCTGCGCATGAGCAGGCGATATCTTATCGCTGCTCACTGAAGCATAGCTCCCCCTTTCAACTGTATGCCACTGCATTTTGGAGCTTGTCATAGACAGCTCCAGCATGCATTGGCTTACAGGGGCCGCACCTGCTAGCACACTGACTGAATTGGCAGAGGTGGTGACACACCGCCGAAATCTCGGATGATGGCACTATGTTTCTTGCACATGCGTGCAAGCAAACATAAAAACCATACAAGATGCCGTCATACAACTTTTCAAATCTTGAGACTCTGGAGAAATGACCACGCATGCTACATTTTGTGCTAGTTTGCTAAAGTATGCCAAAGTTATTAAGATGCAAAATCTGGGATTTAACACTGAAGTGCTGTGCCAACCCTAACTATACTGGCACCACTGTGCCAGTATAATACATGTTTACTTGTGTACATATATTAGATGAATTCTCTTCCTCTCTCTTTTCCCCTATTAGTTGGCAGTCTGTTTATATTCAGTTGTTTCTTTTCTCTTCCTATATCCTTTTTTGTCCCTTTTTCATATCTGTTTTGCAAACATAGCTTTCCCATTTTCTCACTAGCATGGTAAACAGAACTGAGATAGGCGGGAGAGTAGCAGTGGTTATTTTCAGGGGTACTGGGTCAATATAGCATTGATAAAACAGAGCTACAATAACCACGCTGTGGAAAGTACACTTGAGCGACGGGTATAATAGAGGTAGTGAATTACTGCTACTCCTGTCGCTCACTGCAAAGTGGAGGAAGGGCTAAAGAAGCCTGTGCTGTTGTGCCTGGTTGAGCCACCCCCACAGTGGATTGGCTAAGGCACCAGCACACAAAAGTGATGGAGACCTGGGACCATGGTTCGGTTCCCCCAGGTCTCCTGCTGTTGCAACTTATTTTTTTGGAGGAAAAATGAAGTTTCTCCCTATCCCCAAAGTCCACACCCCCTTGGAGTTGACTATTTAAAATCCAAGGAGTGCAGAGGGTGAAGCCCTCCACATCGGGGGGGGGGGGCAAAGCCCCCTCAAAAAACAAAAAAGTGCCATTGATTCCAATGGCTGTGCACATTTGATTTGTGTTGAATCAGTCTATCAGAAAACATTTTGTTGCCACACAGACTGAAGCAAAAGATAGGAGAAAAGGTGCAAATTATCCCATTCATTTAAATGGGGTGCTAACTATGAAGCCTTTTTGTAAGTGCCAAGGCAAGTTTTTTCCTTGTGAGCATGCTTTCATTAAGACTATAGTTGATTCAAACAGCTGAGGATTTTTGGATGGCCCTGCTGATTTTAAACTTGAATAAGCTAGTTGCTAACAGTGATCTCACTCTTAGCAACTACCCCTAGATGCTCACATGCAAAGACTATAATAAAAACCTGACTAAAGTCTAAAAACAAGCTTATAAAACACAAAATGCATTTGAACATTTATCTTTAACTAAACAAAGTAATTGCAGCCCGAGTAAAACAAAGGTAAATTACAGGGTACTCTGACTACTGTATGATGCAGTAAAAATATATTGGTATTTTTTTTAACATTTTTTGGTAACTGCATAAGGCCCACTAGGCACAGTTGCCTGTTTTCAGGTACAATTCAGGAGCACTGAGGTTAAATGACTTGCTCAGAATCACACAGTATGCAAGTGGAGGTTGTGGGAATCAAACCCAGGTCTGCCAGATGACCACAGTTCATTCATAGTTTGTTATTCTAACCTCTAGGCTATACTGCCAGACCCAATAACCCCCAGATTTAATGTTTAAATATGTGATTTCAAAAATAGTGTACAGTACAAATTATGAACATTAAACACTTTAACAACATTTTACTAAAACTCAATAATTCTCCAGTCTGTCTGCTTATTTTTTCTTGTACCAAAGTGGGTAAACAGCTGACAGGGCACTGTAAATAGCTGTTGATCAGGCTTTATTATGCTACATCCAGGAACAGAAAAATTGTTTATTCTGGCTTTATTTAATATTGATTTGCTGTGGCTCACTTTATAGAATCTATTTAGCATTGTATAAGGCAGATGCTTTTAAATTTTGGAAGATAGGCAACGCTTACGATATCTTATCAGTTTAGTATTCTTTTTAGAAACATAAATTTTTCTTTATGTTGTAAACATATTCAGGTGTCAGTGTATTCATTTAGCAATTTATACCGACTAATATATGCTGCAGAAAACATTAAAAGATTTATTGTGAAGCACTCCGGGTCTGAAGTAGAACCCCCTCAATTTCCTTCAGTTTTGGTAACCTTTTCTGTAAATTTCCAGGGGCCCTGGTTATTGCTGAGCTTGTGCCTTGGGCAGGGCTCTACACAAAGAATGTTGTGACTAACGCTATAGCCCTGTGTAAAACAGCAGCCTTATGGGGCATTGCCTCAGACCTGTAGTTTATAGCAGCAGGCCAGTAGCATGTGGTCCCACATCTGTAGCTTGGCCTTGGGTCTTGAGGCTAAGGGCTGGATCTGGTGGTGGGTATTAGGGTTTAAAAAACCCTAACAACACATTTCCCTCCTTTTGTGGTTTTTATGCTATAATGATGCATTAATGTATTTTTTGCTATTTATTTATATTCATTGCAAAAAAAACTACTTGGACACTTGAAACCACAAAACAAGGGAAATGTGTTGATTGGGTTTTTTGAATCATACTACCACACCCTGCCCCTAGTCTTGTTATCCAAGGCCAAGCTACAGTTCCAGACCCATGCCCCTCGGGTCTGCTGCTTCAAACTGTAGATCCTGAGCTGTGCTCCCAACTCTTCTGCTAAACCTAAGGACCACAGGATCTGTCAAAACTTTCTTTACACAGGGCCCAGTAGGCCCTGCACAAATTGTGAGATCAGACATTACTTTCTTTGTGTAGGAGATTATGCATTAGTTTTTGTGCATAAAGCATGATACCACTCTTAATATTCTTTACACATGGCTCTGCACACCCTGCACAAATTGTGAAATCAATCATTGCTTTCTTTGTGTTTTGTCAGTTTGTAGGCAAAATTCTTGTGTCCCACTTACTATGCAATCAAAGAATCTTTCATCCACATGTCAAAATCACTGACCCACCCCAAGGTTTTTTTTTTTAGCTTGCATGAAAAATTCTTGAATTTCACCTAAATACCAAAGAAGTAATCCAGCAAAAAACAAGCATTTTTGGTAAGCTGCAAATTCTTAGGTTTGACCAAACAATTTTTTTGTGCACATTAAAAATGGAATTCTTGGATCACACATTTAAGTGAGACTCAAGAACTTCATTTTTGGTGTGTACTAAAAATTCTTCGGTCGCACTTAACTGTGCATCCCAGAATTCATGGCTTGTGACACAAGAATATGCCATCTTGCTAAGCTGTTGGCCAGAAAATTTAACAAAGTCCAAAAAAGGTATTCTGGCCCATTTTATGAAAAAACATAATCAAGCTTAATGGGTCTTATTTAGCAAGATTCATTTTTTTAAATAACATGTTTTTATGTATTTTCACCTTTTTCTGTCTGAAAAGAAAAAACAAGATGGCAGACGTCACTGCCTAAAACTTTTTCTTGCAACCCAAAAACACAATCAGTTGTGACCTAAAAGTGTTCACGAAAGAATTCAGGGGTCGTATCAGAGGGTTATCTCAAAAACCCAACTAACGGGCCTCAGAGTCAAATTTCAGAAGCTTAAAGTATACTGTAACTCTGAAGCTGATTAATGTTTTTCATGAAACCTTCGAAAGTTACACTATTAGTGCAAGCTCCTTCAGCCCTGAAGGGAACAAAATTCCATACCATCTTGGCTGAAGGTAAGTGCAAAAAAAGAAAAATGGCCAAAAACAGTGCTTTGTATGTATTTTTGATGTTTCTGGTCTAGGAATCTGGTTAAGCATCTGTCACAAAACCTACTTCTTGAGAACTTGTCATCTGGACACACTTGCTAAATTTCATGCAATTTTGTCTAATGCCACCAAAGCTATTAGGGTGCAAAGACTGGGGTTAAACATTGAACACTCTGCTGAACCCTAACTATACTTGCAATACTGTACAAGGACAATATATATATATATATATATATATATATATATATATATATATATATATATATTTGTATGTTATATAGAGATATATACAGTAGATATATAGCTATATTCATTGTAAAAAAAAAAAACTCATGCAGACAGTAGGGTTGAAGAGTGCAAAGGGCACAAAGTTAGGGAAATGAAAAAAACATTAGGGTTTTGGGTCTCCAGAGTCTTGGTGAATCAGTGATGGTGCCCTCCTTGGGGTTGTCAACCCTAATGCCCACCCCCTTTCCCAGCCCATAGCTTCCTTTCTGAAGCACAGGGTATAGATCAAAGGCTGTGCCTCATGATAATACACACATTTGGCGGTATAGAAGTATGGCTCACCACATGTTGCCAGATAATTCAGTTGTAGCTTTCTCACATAGAGCCTGCATCATGTCTGACCTTTACTTAGGGGAAGGGATGGACATTAGGGTTGTCAGCCCCGAGGAAGACTCTATTGCTGATTCACTAAGACTCTGGAGATCCCAAACTCTAATATGTTGTCATTTCTCAACTTTGTATGTTTTGTATTCTTCAACCTTAACATCTGCATTAACATGTTTTTTTTGCAATTCCCCTTCTTTTTCTGATGGTGGAATTGTGTCCTCATTCACACAGGTCCCTTGGGGAGCTGTGTGAAATAAAACAAAAAATGAAATAAATAGAATAGTGAAGATAGTCCCAACACAGTGCATGGGCCCATCAGGCCTTAACTTGCAAGTCAGCCTCTGTGAGGGAAGGCTTCCCAGCCTGCCGCAAGCTGCCTTGGACCATCCAGCCTGCCCATTGAGCTCGCACCCAAACTAGGGTCACTGGAATGGAAAGGCAGTGAAGTCCCTAATGGGACAATGTCTACCCCTGTAAACAGTGTCACTTCATAAATTTTTTGAGACATTTTGACCCCAAATTTTTCAAGGTAACCTTTTTTCATTTCCCGACACAAGTGCAAAAACACATTTTGGTGCAGATTTGAGAAACAACCTACCGGGTCATAATGTCGTACACTTAATAGCATACGACATTACAGCTAACCCGGAAGAGCACTGTCCAGGAATGGTGCAATACAACGTATACTGCTGTATGCATTATTGCACCATTCACACACTCCCAGACAGAGGATAAGACCTCTGCTCAGAGTGTTCCACTGAGCCACAGCAGCAGGAACCCAGGCACTGCGTCTGGGACCAGGTTTGATTCCTGGTCCCAAACATTTTATTTTTCTTCACAGTTTGGACCCCCCCGGAGTTGAGAATCTTTAGTGGGGGGTTCCAGGGCGCATCCCCCCATAACGGGGTGGTGGTGGGGGGCAGAGCTCCCCACAGAAAAAAGAATTATGCTGCATGGCAATATCATGCTGTATTGGCAGAGCAATTTTGCCATGCAGCATAATGTATTGTGACATTATGACCCTGTGCCGAGAAACAACACTTGTCACATTCATGAGGTGGTGTGAAAAAATGTTGACAATTTGCTGTCAGAATACTGAAAATGATCAAAGTCATGTGTGAGCATGGAAAAATTACAGCGTACATACATATCTTTTTTTTTTTTACATATCTTGACCCCAGATTTTCAATAGTCTTCTTTTAACCCCACTTTATGAACCCAGTAGATGAAAATGTTCAAATCCCAGTCAGAAAGTAATTTCACACCACAAGTGCGAAAACACTTTTTAGCCAGGATTTGAAAAATTACACCTGTAACATTTGTGAGATGGTGTGAAAAATGACCGTGTTGAAAATTTGGGGTCAAAATATTGAAAATCACCAGTTATGAGTGAGCATTGAAAATTGTCAATGTACTTCATAACTTTATTTTTAATATTTTGACCCCAAATTTTCAACATTGTCTTCTTATGTCCCCACCTCATGAACGTGGTAGATGAAAATGTTCAAATCCCTCCTGAAATGTGATTTCACAGAGTGATTGTGAAATCACTTTAGGCTAGATTTGAACATTTTCACCTGCTTTGTCCATGACTTGGGGTCCCAAAAAGGCCATGTTGAGAATTCGGGAGAAAAATCTTAAAAAAACAACGAAGTTATGAGTAAAAGTTCAAAATGCTTTGTAATTACATTAACCACACTTATCTGATTTCCTGAGTTCCCGGTCTGACGTTGAAGAGTGAAGCTGTGTCTCCAGTCCAGAGAGCATTACAGCACTGGACCAGATTTAGGTGAGTGAGGGTGTGTGGGGGGCTGAGGGGTGGTGGGTGCTGAATGGGGGGTCAGGATGGGGAGGGTCATGGCACAAGACGACGAAGGACCTCTTTATTTTAGGTTAAAAAAGACATTGATGGACAGTTTTCCTTTTTGCAGGTACCTGCCAGCACTGGTGATTAGGCAGCCCAGTGTCAGCTTGATATTTTGGAGCATTGGGGTGGGCACCCTGGTATCCCCAACTGTTGGGCCAGGGGAGTGATCTATGCTGACACTGCAGTTAGGCACCCCAGTATCAGAAGGTTGTAGTGATGGGCAGTGAGGGGGTTAAAACTGCCACCAGGGCTGGGCACCCAGGTGTCAGACTGCATTAATATTTAGCTGGCATGGAGGATTGGGCACTTCAGTGTCCAGTTCAACTAAATTAGGCTGCTGATATGGCTTATGGTGGATGGTCAGGGCAAGAAAACAAACACACACAACTCCATTCAATGGTGGGGGGGGGCTACACACTAACACGCAACCCTGTCTTTGCTGAGCAAATACTACAGAAGCTGATAGAGATACATCAGGATAGCCATGCCACCCAAAACATAAACACATTCTCATAAAATGATCACGTAAAGGAATGTTCAGAAACCGAACTGTTGTTCTTAAATATTTAAAAACAAATACTTTAATTTGGGAGATTAAAACCACAAAAGCAGTCACATTGGGGCAAACTCTATTAAAGCAGCAAGTTTCAGGTTTCAAAACCTACTACTTATTAGTAATAGCAAAATAAAGGTCTTAATTTATGTACGTTTTGTTTTTTTTGGCCCACTGTACCTTCTCCCTCAGTAAACTGATTGTCACAAAACTTGGATGTAGAGATCCTTGCACCATGTCTGTACCTTCCAAATATCACTTAAAATAGTTGAAAAGAGGCATTAAACTGCTTACTCAACCCTAATATCTGTATAATGAGTGTGAACATACATGGTCTATCAAGTCTACTCTGTGCAGAGCCCAGCGTAGTTAGTTAATGCTCTGCCCCCCCTCCCTTTGAATTCATATCTTATTCTTGACCCTGTTCCATTCTCTTTTAAATCCCCCAGCAATTTTCTGGTTGACAACCCTTTCTGGGATCTCATTCCATCTTGGCACTACCCTTTAGAGGTCAAACTGACTGATCTATAGCTCCCTGGGTCATATTTTGGCCCATGCAGTGTGGTGTCACTACATACGCTTAAACAGCTCTATCAGTGCGGCTGCAAGTACTTCTGCCAGACTGCTCAGCACCCTGGGGTGCACATCTCTGATCCAGGTGATTTGTCCAACTTTAGGGTCCTAATCCCCCTCTGAGCTCTATCCTCCATGATCCTTTCACTCCTTCATAGTCTCCCACTCCCATTCCCAATCCCCAGCATCTCCTGTGGCACTGACTCTGTGACTCATCCTTTAGGTTCATGAAGAGAAAGCAGAAATATTTGTTTAACACCTCTGCCTTTTCTGTGTTGTTCTCCACCCATCTCTGTTTTCAAGTTTAACTATGCTTTCCTTGGTGTTTTTTCTCTTATGTGTCTGAAGATGGCCATGTCTCCTTCCTTGACTGCTTCACCTTCTGTAGTTTCTTCATTGAATTAGCCTGCCTAGCTACCTTACGAACTGCATTTGATTTTTCCAAGAAGTCTACCCTGTCCTCCTTCTGGGACTTCCTATACTTACTGTATGAAGCCCTCTTTTCTTTCACTCATCTATCTACCTACCCTTTAAACCAGAATGTTCTCTTTGGCTTAGACTATTTGCCCTTTAGAGGCTGCCAGGATCCCTTCCCATATCAAGTGTTTGTAACCAGTGTTTTACATATTAAGTGTTGCTGTTTTATAGCTGTAACCATTTTATTTGCTAAGTACTTTCTAGCCTTATAACCATGACCTGAACAAAACAACTTTGTAGCATAGGTCTTATAGTTCTAAAGTTTTCTCCTGTCAGAAATAAAGGTTTTATCTGTCTCTGTCTGTCTGTCTGTCTATCTATCTGTTTCTCCCATTTTGATTAAATTATCCTTCGTAATGTCCAGAACATGCATTTTTGTGTTCAAGACCACATAGACACATAGCATTTTTCATCAGAAAAGGACTGCTTGGCCCACCCTGTCTGAAAGATATTCCCTGTTTGATCTGTCTCCACAGACCCTAACTGGTCTCCAGTGACCCTCCCTCCTCACTTTCTGTTTTCGAATACACCTGTATGTCTATCCCATGCATGCTTAAAGCCACCCCCCCCCACTGTTATTGTCCCCACCACTTCTGCTGGCAGTCTATTCCAGACATCTACCACCCTTTCAGTGAAGAAATATTTTATCAGTCCTCACATCTCTCTTAAACTCACCAGTTTCATCACATGCTTCCTGGTCCTGGTGCTCCTTCCCATTTGAAAGAGACTCCCCTCTTGTACCTGACTCACCTGTGAGGAACTTATAGATCTCTATCATGTCACCTCTTGCTCGCCTCTCTTCCTGTGTGTACATGTTGAAAGCCTTCAGTTTCTCCTCGTAGGGCTTTTTATGCAACCCCAGCACTGTTTTAATTGCCCTCCTCTAGATTATTTCCACTCTGTCTGCGTCCTTTCTGAGGTGCGGCCTCTAAAACTAAACACAGTACTTCACATGGATCTCACCAGCGTGCAGTACACTGGCAATACCCCCTTCCTCCTCTAGCTGGATATACCTCTCCATATGCACCCCAACATCACACTAGCCCTGCCCACTGCTTTGTCTCACTGCCCTGCCATTTTGAGGTCATCAGATATGAGAACCCTAAGGTCCCTTTCCAGTTTAATGACTGTCAGTACCTCTTCTCCCATCCTGTGCTCAGCAGTTGTGTTCCTTTGCCAAACATACATCATTTTGCACTTTTTGGTATTGAACCTCAACTGCTGTGCCGTGGACCACTCCTTAAGTTTTCCCAGATCCTTGTACATTTTCCCCACCCTCTCCTGAGTGTCCATCCTTTTGCACATTTGGATGTCATCTGCAAAAACAAACACCTTCCCTTTCAGTGCCTCAGAAATGTCACTTATGAAGACATTGAAGATCACTGATTCTAATACTCAGCCATGTGGCATCCCGCTGGTCATTCCTCCATCATTCGAGTGAGTGCATTTTACCACCACTCTCCTGTCTCCTATCTGTTAACCAGTTTCTAACCCAGTTTACCACTGTGGATCCCATCCCCAGGCTGCTGTGTTTATTTGTCATCTTCCTGTGAGGCACAGTGTTGAAGACCTTGCTGAAGTCCAGCTAGGCCATGTCTGCTGCCCTCCCCCGATCTATTTCCCTGGTTACTCAGTCAAAGAAATCCATCTAGTTCATTTGTTATGCCCTCTACCTCTGGCCTTGCAACCCATTGGATTCAAAATACTTTACCAACATTTCCTTCAGTAGGGTTTCCATTAATTTCCCCACCACTGAAGTAAGGCTGACTAGCCTATAGTTTCTAGCCTCCTCACTGCTGCTTCTCTCATGTAGAGGACCATGTCATCTCTTGTCCAGTCCTCTGGAACCATACCTGATTCCAGTAAGCTGTTAAACAAGGCTGTCAGCGATGAGGCAGCTAGCACCTCCCTGAGTTCTTTCAGAGCCTCCTTTCCCATGTCAGTGTAGAACCAAGCTGATGAGTTATCACTGTCTCCCAGGGGTCCATGCTCGATGATGCTCCTTTTCGTGATCTCTGTTTGTCAACACCAAGTCCAAAACAGTTCCATCTCTACTTGGTTCCTTCATACCCTGGACTAATAACCTGTCCTGGACTGTGTCAGATCAATTAGCTCCTATTACAGCTGGCCATCAGGACACTCCAATCTACTTTTCGTAAGTTGATGTCCCCCATAGTTACTACCTCCCTTTTTACTGCTGCCTTCCTGATCATGCTTCCCAACGTCCAGTCTATGCTTTCTTCTTGGTTAGGCAGATGATATACCACTCCTAATCGTATCTTTCTTCCCATTGCCATATGGACTTAGATCCATAATGCCTCTGTGCACCCTCCCCATGTCCTCACTTGTGGCTGTAATGCCTCTTTGAGATAAGGCAGCAGCCCTCCCTTTCTACCCTTTTCTCTGTCCCTCAGATACAGGGTAAATCCTGAACAGAGAGATCCCAGTCATGGTTTGTGGTAGCACAGGTCTAAGTAACCACCACCAGGTCCACCTTCCCCACAGTCATCATGGCCTGGTGGTCATCCATTTTGTTTCTGAGACTTCTGATATTCATGGAACTACCCACCACCAGTCGATTCTGTCCTCTCTACAATATTCCTGTGTTCCCTTCTTTCTCTGTTTCCCCTCTGACCTCCTCATTCCTCATCTGCCCTACCTCCTTACCTCTCCTGTTAGCCCACTTCTACACCTCTTAACCTCCTACCATACTGTATTCCCCCATTTTTTTTATTGGAGTGGGCCTGCCTGTCTCTTCTCTTGGATACTCTGGGTTCTGAGCCCTTTGGTAGTTCCCATACCCTCAGTTTAAATGGAAACTGCTGCTAATACATTTGCCATTCTGGTCCCCGTGCAGTCTAGTTCTCCTCCTGTTGAGATGTAACCTATCCTGTGAGTAAATTGTTCTGTTATTCCAGGCATCCTTAACTCCCTATTGAACCAATGGTCTGCTCCTTACACCAGTCCCTCAGTCAGTTATTAAGGTCCTCTATCCTGAGCTTCATGGCTGTACTTGACTGAGGTACCAGCAGCACTTCTGAGAAGTCTACGGATTTAGCTACCCATCTGATAGCTGCCCAGTATCCCTGAACCTATCCTGTACCACCTGCTTTGCACTCCAATAGGTCATTTTTGCCCCGTTGAATGACCACATGTGATTTTCCTCCTCCTCACCTCTTCATGGGCTTGCATACTATGTGTCGTATCCTTTCTGCTATCATTCCAGTGAGGCACACCACACTTTCATGCTGTTATACCCTACCCTTTGGCCAACCTATTCCTCTCACTGTTGAGTCCCCTTTGACAATTATATGACCATTTCTTCCACCCTCCCTTTTGATGGCACTATCTGGTCAAATGCCCTCCATCTACCTGTTTCCCCCTCTTTCTTTATGCCCACCTTCCTCAACCTCTAATCTAGTCTCTTCTGCTGAATGTTTATCTGATCCCCTTCCTTTCTATCCTCATCCCCAACAGCATCATTCTCCTTTAATTTGTGACTTACAGTATGCTAGTCTCCTCCCCTTTCTCCTCCTCCAATAATTGAACAGGTTGCTCACTATTGTCCTTACCAGCCCCATGTTTCCAGTCCTGCATTACTTGTTTACTCCACCATGTGTTTGCCCCCTTCACATTTATCAGTGACCCTTCCTAGTCCACTATTGACCTACCAATAATATCCCCCCCCGAGCTCTTCCTGGTGACTCCTTTCTTCTTTTCACCCTTGAAGCTACCTTAGGTATCCCTTCAACAATGGAACTTAGTGGCTGGAAATTATTCCTAACTGGTACAACCATAGAGTGGCTTGCCCATGAGCCCCCATGCTGAACTCTCTCCCCTTCCAACAGTCCTCCAGCCTTCATGCCTCCCTCCTCACACTTTGACATAGGGTCCGACTGCACGTGGCCCCTTACCTGCTCTGCCTCACCCCGATCCCATGCCCTTTATTCTGTGCTATCCCTTCCCTCTGTCTTTCTACCAACCTTCCCAGTTTAGCTCTAAGCATCTGCAACTTGGCCATCATAAATCCTAGCCTCCTCCATACTATTCACCTCTCCTGCCTCCCACTGTGTGTGCATGAACACTGACATCCCACACTCCTACAGGTCATCACCCTCCCCCTTACTGCTTCCTGTCTGAATATTTTGTTATGTCTGCCCAACTCATTGATATCACTTGTGGAACCCCCTTTTAATAGCTGCCACCCCAGACTTTCCCCTGGTAGGGTCAAGCTCCCCCTGACTCCATGGGCCCCGTCTAAGTTAGCTTGGAGAAGAGTCTGTCCATTACAGTGCAGCTACTCCACTCCCTCCTGCCCCACAGTCCTATCCCAGATAGAGTGTAGCACTGTCTCTCCTTTCTACCACTTCATCCTGTTCTAGATAGTGTGTGTTATAATTTCATCTACCTGTCTGTCCAAGCCTGCCCAAGATAAGGATCAGTATTGTCACTCTTACCTGTCTCTGCAGGCCTAATCCAGATAGAGAGTAGTACTGACCCACGAACCTGCCTCTGCTGACCTATCGGGGTGGCGGGGGGGAGTAGTACTAACCCACTAATTTGCCCCTGCAGACCTACCACAGATAGGGAGTAGCATCAGCCCTCTTACCTGCCTCTACAGGTCTACTCCTAATAGGGAATAGTAATGTCCTCCTACTCTACCTTTTCAAGCTTACCCCAGAGGAGACATATACTGTATATACATGTAAATATAATATACAGTTGCACCAGCTAGGATGCAATGCAGTAATGCTGCAGCCTATCATAAAATGCTGTAGTATACTGCAAGGGATGGTGTAATTCAATGGCAATAGAGCCCTTTTGTCATTCAGTATTTTATGACGTCACTTACTGCAAGTTACAGCATTGCATCACGGCCGGCTCCACAATATATACAGTATAAGACATATACACTTACTGTACTTCTAGCTGTAGATAGATATCCACTATACTCGAATCACAACATCTTTCTACAGAAGCACAGGTCATTGCAGGCACAAATACAAATCCATGCTACCCAGTTTACAACATTTCTTCATTCTGTAGAAGTGCAGGCAGCTTCCGGGTCAGCACTTCTGCAGTCAAAGCTATCTATGCACACTATAAGATATAAGCACCCATTTCTACCTGCATAAGCGTGGGACAACATATCCAAATTACAACAGCTCTTTCCTCAAAAGTGCAGGCCTCTGCAGGGACAGCACATCCTCAGCCACAGATACACATGCACAGTGTAAGATATACATACCAACTTGTGGCTGCTGTGGGGCCTGCACTTATACAGCTACAGATAGAAATCTATACTACCCAAATTACAACATTTCTTCTGCTACTACAGGTACACATGCACACTGTAAGACATGCACACCACTTCTGGACCTGCAGATACATATCCATGAAGGTACCACATCGGTACTACTGCATTTGTGTAATCTGGAAACAGATCTGATGTAGGGGGTATCTCTTGCAGCAGGCCAAACCTATGGAGCTATAGCTGCCAGGCACTAGGACCACAAGGAAACTTTTCTAGCTAGCAGTCTACCAGGGGGCCACCCACTGCAACATCATTTATCAACATTGGCCTATCCTATAAGAGTGGGCAGCCCACGCACCCTCCTCAGTTCTTTACTTGCCATTGACCATTGTACATTAGACTCCGAGGATATCCACCAGCTTCTGTTGAAATCCATTTCACCAAATTTCATCGTCAAAACTCTATCTTTATTTTTCTCTCCCTAGTGTGTGTCACTTTACTGATAAATTGATTTTTCCCCTCCATTTATGCTGAGCTCTGCCTCTGGGAACCTCTTCAAAAAGTATGCCTGCAGGCAGAAGATCTCTGAGAAAGATGACCATGAGGCCTGTGTCTGCTGCTAGGCCCAGAGAGCACGATATCTAGGCTTATGTGATCTGCTGTGGCTTCAACCAGACCACCAGGAAATACTGAGTGCAGACCTTCAAAACTTTTCTGCTGAAGCAGAAGGTTACCCAGATGGAGAAAGAGCTTCAGGCTCATAGTTACTTCACTTCCCTGCAACATCCTCAGGCTCACAGCCTTCCATGGCCCAGGACAAGTCTATGGGGAGGCATAAGCATCGGGACAAGGACTGTCCCAAGCAGAAAGCCCGGTCCTCCTCATCTGAAGCCTGGTCGCCACTTTGTGCATTGACCATGGTGGGGCCGTCCTCATCATCAGGAGTGGCCCCTGTGCCTCACATGCCCTCTCCCCCACAGGGCTACCACTGCCAGCTCCCCCACCAACCTTTCAGTGGTGGGTGTTGGTTCCAAGGGCTCTGAGGTCCCACTGACTTCTCATACCCTGCTGTTCAGTCCCTTATTTTCAGCTGGCACTCAATTAGGTGGCTCAGCTGGCTCATTGTTGATGGGCTCAACATTGGCGATTGCTGGGACACAGCCAAATCCTTCGCCACCGACCTTGGTTGTCGTCTCAGGCCCAGAGCCTCTACTCTCTCCAAAGTCACCCAGACCTATGCCCAAGTCACTGTTGCCCTGCCCAGTGCTGACCACCACCAAAGAGCTTCCCTGGAGGCCCTAGCCTTTGTGGTCACTCTCCCCAGTGCCGAACCTGGTGCCAACCCCGGTGTTTCCTCAGCCAGCGTTGATGGGATCAACACCAATAGCAGTGGACTTCCATTCTATGCTTACTGTCTTGTGGGACTTTACGCAGGCTAAGCTTGCCCCTCCTGTAGGCCCATCCCGCAGCACCCCTCTGCTCCTCCAGTAGGGTCACGACTTGCATCCCAGAACCCTGGGCCCTCGCTTCCCCCTCAGGACTCTGGGGATGAGGATGGGTACCATCCGGACCTCATTCCTCCCGCTGAGGATGACAGCGATGATGATGGAGTAGCTACTCCTTAGAATTCCTCCTCTGTGGTCTCATCCAATGGCAAGAAGACCTTGAGGT
Source organism: Neoceratodus forsteri (assembly GCA_016271365.2). NCBI lineage: Eukaryota > Metazoa > Chordata > Ceratodontiformes > Ceratodontidae > Neoceratodus > Neoceratodus forsteri. The sequence continues at coordinate 585,822,777 of CM028133.1, read as the reverse complement.
ACATCCCACACACCCCCCGATGACCCCTCATTTGTCTTGGTTATGGGGAAGTTGCAATTGCCCATGGGCTTCGACACTGAGGAGCAGGATCCTGTTTGATGTCGACAGGCTACTTATTTAAAGCTGCCTGATGCCCCTCCTTTGGTCATTCCTCCCTTAATTGAGCCCTTTGAGGATGCCACCAGGGCCACCTGGCATTGCCCCAACTTGATACCCGCCGTTTCCAAGAAGGTGGACAAGTTATACCAAGGTCCAGCAGGAAAGCCCTTCTTTGCCAGTCAACCTCAAGCCGATTCAGTGGTACTCAACACCGCCCACAATTGCACCAAGAGGCCCAAACACCTTAGTTCCTTGCCCTGGATTAGGAGTCCTGGAGGCTGGATCACATAGGCAAGAGAACTTTTGCCTCTGCCACTCTGACCATGAGGGTGTTAAATTATATTGCTCATATGGTCCAGTACCAAAACCAGTTCTGGGCCCAGGCCCTTGAATCTGCCTGGACCCTCCCAGAGCACCCCCTAAAACAGCAGATGCTGCAGTCTCTTAAAGTGAGGGCCAGCATGGGCTGCCTACGATGCTGTAGACACCTCAATCGGGGCTGCCATGGCGGACATTTACCTACGAAGACACTTGTGGTTGAGGGTGTCCGGCTTTGCCCAAGATGTTTAATTATCTATCCTGAATGCCCCTTTTTGGGGCTTTAAGTTGTCTGGTGCAGATGTGCTATGCATACTGTCTCAACTGCAAGCCTCTGGCCGCACCCTACATTCGATCCACTCCATGTACCATACCAGCCAACCACAAGGTGGTCAGTGGGTGCCCTTTTGTAGGTCTTCTCATAAACCAAAGCCCTCTAACAAGGCTCAGGGTAAGCGCTGGGCATTTCTGGCCATGCCCACCACTTCCTCCACCAAAGGAAAAAAAAAAAAAACAGCAGAGGAGGTGCTGCCCCGGCCTCCCCTGCCAGTTCAGCTTGATTCCTTGCCCGACCCCCTCAGGCAGGAGGTGGTTCTAGGGGGTTGTTTCTCCCTGCACTTGTACAAGTGGAGGGAAATCACCAGAGACACGAGGGTAATGCAGATCACAGAAAGCGGACACACTCTGGAACTTCTGGAGTGGTCTCCAGAGAACCCCCCCACACTTCTTTCCTATTGCTGTCCAGATCACATTCTAATGCTCTGGGAAGAAAGTCACTTCTTGCTGCAAAAAAAGGCCAGATGCACAGGAGATCTCAGGCCCATTCTAGACTTCCAGGAGCTGAATCTGTTCATCCAGTACAAAAAATTCTGGATAGTGACACTACAGAGTCTGCTGCCCCTTCTGCACTATGAAGACTGGATTTGCTCCATTGACATGAAGGATGCCTACCTGCATATCCATGTACATGCCTCCCACAGACAGTACCTCAGATTTCATTTTCAGGGGGCACACTTCCAGTTCCCAGCCTTGCCCTTTGGATTGTTTTTGGCCCCTCAAGTGTTTACCAAATACTTGGCTGTGGTAGCAGCCACCCTCAAGTGGGAGGATCACTGTATCTTACCCTACCTGGACAACTAGCTTCTCAAAACTCAGTCCAGGGAGTGCCTGTTATTGACTCTGGAACACACCACCCACCTATTCCAGGATCTGGACATCACAGTCAACCTTTCCAAGTCAATTGTGACCCCCGTCAGCACCTTCAGTACATAGTGGCAGTCCTGGATACTTCTCAGGGCATGGCCTGCCTGCCCCAGGACTGGGCAGATCGCCTGATAGTGCAAGCCCACCTACTGTACAACATCTGCTTTGTCTAAACCAGAACCTTCCTTCAACTCTTAGGCCTAATAGCTACAACTATAGTCACTGTGCCTCTAGCCAAACTGCACATGAGGATTCCCAAAGGGACACTGAGGGTCCAGTGGGACCAGCACACTGACAACCTGGAATAGTCAGTCTTGTCTCCTCTCCAGTGAAAAAAGTTCTACTTTGGTAGATGGAGCTCAGCAACCTGTTAAGAGGGGTACCTTTCCTCATTCCTTCCCCTCAGCAAATCATTACAACCAATGCTTTGGGGTTAGGGTGCAGAGCTCCTCTAGGGCCCCACCAAACACAAGGGACCTGGTCCCATCTGGAATCCTCTCTCTACATTAATTCCTGGAGATGTGGGACATTCTTTATGCCTTCCAGATTCAACTATCCCTGGGTCTTCTGCTAGTGCAGACAGACATCAGTGTAGTCCACTACATCAACAAGCAAGGGGACACTTACTCATACCCTGTCTGCCTGGAAGCAATGAGAGTATGAAACTGGGCTCTGGATCATGGTCTCAAGCTGTCAACCGTCCATGTTTCAGGTGTCCAAAATGTCCTGGTGGGTACCCTAAGCTGGTCACAGCCAAAGACATGCAAGTGGGAGCTGCTGACCTCAGTAGTAGAAGACTTGTTCAACAGATGGGGTTGTCCAGAGTTAGACATTTTTGTGTCCCTACTCTGCAAAACTGCTGCATTTTTGTTTGCTCTGTCCAGGGCCTGGAGTTTTGTGGTGAAATGTGTTGTCCCTCTCTTGAAAGGGAGGTTTCTGTATGCATTTCCTCCCTTCCCCCTGCTGCAGAGAATTCTGATCAAGCCCCAGATGTAAAGGGCCATGATGATTCTCATCACCCCCTTCTGTCCTCACAAGATCTGGTTCCCCTTACTGCAGCAGCTGACAGTAGAACCTCCAGTTCCTCTTCCTCTCTGTACTGGCCTGATGTTCCAGAACTTGGGCACCCTGGTCCATCTGGACCTCAAATCTCTGCATCTTCACACCTGGCTCCTGAGGACATACCCATGGCTAGGTCTGGGGTCTTACCCAGGGTGTCTGATGTCCTGGTGGTGGCTAGGAAGTTGCCCACTAGAGGTATTTATTCTATAACATGGAAACGCTTTGCACTTTGGGTTGCGGCACATCAACTGGATCCCTTCACTTGTCCAGTGAATCAGATTCTGAAGTACTTACTGTCCCTTTTAGACTCTGACATTAAATACTCCTCTCTTAAGGTGCACATGTATCCCATTTCTGCCTTCCATGTGCCTGTTGTTGACTGTACGGTGGCACAACTGGAGGTGCCCCATACTTTACTGAGAGATAGTCTTCACCTGAAGTCTCCTATCCACAATCCAGTCCTGCTTTGGGACTTCAATTTTGTGTTGGAAAAACTTACTTTGGTTTCTTTTGAGCTGGCCACGATGTGTAAGCTGCGCTTTCAGTCATGGAAAGTGTTGTTAGTAATTGCTATTACTTCTGCTTGAAGAATTTCTGAGCTGCAGGCGCTCATGTGCAAGCAGCTTTATTTGGTGTTTCACAAAGACAGGGTGTCTTTGCATACTAACCCTAAGTTTCTTCCTAAGGTGGTGCCAGAATTTACTTTAAATCCGTCCATCCACCTTCCTGTTCATTTTCCAGAGTATGCCAATTCAGGGGAAGCATAGCTCAACATGTTAGATGTGCATAGAATTTTACATTACTACACCCACCATACGAAGGACTGCAGATAGACATCTCGGTTGTTTTTTTTTTTTTGCCCCTTGGAAAGCATGCATTCCTGTTTCTAAACAGTGTTTATCCAAGTGGTTGGCCAACTGTGTTACTTACTTCTACAGTAAGTATGGTAAGGAGCTTCCTGGTGTTGTTTGTGGTCATTCCAGCAGAGGCATGGCCACTTCTGTTGCCTGTTTCAGGGAAGTGTCAGCTGCAGAGATCTGTCCTGCTGCTACTTGGAGTACTGTCCACACCTTTACCAAGCACTACAGTCTGGACATTGCTTCTTGGTGTAGGGCCAACTTTGGCCTAGCTGGCCTCCAGGGTCTACTTTCTTAGGCTTGAGGTTTCCTCCACCTAGTCTTCTGATGGAACTGCTTGGGACTCATTCCATAGGTGTGGCCTGCTGCAAGAGTTACCCCCGATGTCAGATAGTACAGTTATGTAAGAACTTACCATAACAGTAGATCTGTGAGAGGATCTCTTGCAGCAGGCCATGCCATCCCTCCCTTCATCCCCTTGGACCTGGGAATTCCTTCTGTGACTCTATCTCTTTCTTCAATATTTTCTTTTGGGTGGGAAACTTCATTTCCTCCTCAGTTCCCCCAGCTGGGACTAAATGGCTTATAGCCTTCAGTGGGAGAACTGAGGAGGCACGGGGGCCACCCACTCTTATAGGATAGGCCAGTGTCAACGTATGACATCAGAATGGGTGGCCCCCTGGTAGACTGCTAGCTAGAAAAGTTTCCGTGTAGTCCTAGTGCCTGGTGGCTTTAGTTCCATAGGTGTGGCCTGCTGCAAGAGATCCCCTTGCAAATCTACTCTTATGGTAAGTTCTTTTGTAACTGTACTTTGTAAGTTGCTTGTCATACCTTATAATGGCTGCCTGTGGTTGCTTCTCTGGTCTTATCCTTCTGCTGCTTGGGGGAGTGGGGAGTTAGGGTTGGGAACCCGAATGCCACATTTTCCTACTTTTGTGGCATTAAGTCAAACCCTAACCTTAACTACTACAGTATAAGCATCAGTGAACCTGACCAGCTGGCACAGTAGCAGGTTTTACCATATATTTTTAAACATCTTTAAGAAACAAGTTAATGCAAAGTTCCAAGTACTATTTTAGAAGTTGTAAAAAAAGATAGATTATATCTGGCCCGATGGCACTGAGTGTTGAGACACTGGATGCCTTACCTTGCACTATGCCGGTGACCCGGGTTTGGGAATGACCTTGGGTCATCAGGGTGCCTGCGGGGGGGGAAGGAGGAGCAGGATCAAGTGGATATCGTAGGCTGCTGTCCTCTCCTCTCCTGAGGGTTGTGGGGGTAGGTTATTGACCTCCAGTAGTTCTGCTCCCAGGAAGCGTAGGTGGAGGGGTGGCAAGGACAGGAGGGTGGAAGGAGCTGAGCTGGCACCACAGTGTCCATGCATGCCTCCACACGCACACATGGCCATGTGCCGGGGTCTCGGTAAGGCGGGATAAAACCAATGAAAAAAACATAATAAACATAATAATTAAAAACAAACAAACAAAAAAAGTTATATTGTTTGTCCCTTGGCTGTCACCATTCTACTCCGTGGTATAAGCAGGGACAGCACTGTCATCGAGGCACAGAGAAAACCAGGAACAGTTGTAGAATTCGCAAAAAGTGTTTATTAGTATTAGCAGTAACATAAAAAAATAAAATTGTTCAGTATAACTATTTACAAAGGTAGAATAAACAGAGAAGATCCATCTGAGTTTTCCTTCAGTCTCTGTGTGTCTCTGTGCCTGTCTTGCAAGGAATTGCAGCTCTGTTTTTATAAGTCCTTGCAACCTCCTCCTTAACAAAATGCTGTTGTAAATTTCCAATGTTCTTATGAATTTCATGCAGGTGCAGCAAAAACACAATGTCCCAGAACTGAGGCCCCTTCTCCACAGCTTGTGAAAAAGGGCTTAAACACTGCTCTCAGGTTAACCCTTTGAGTTCCCAATAGCTTTTTGCAGTCATCTCAAACTATAATTATATACATTTTAACAGTAACACTATATAATTTCTAAACAAAGGGATCCCAATATCAGTTACATTTCAACATGATGATTTAAATATATTTTTATATCAGCAGATATGCAAGGGAGGAAAATATATAAACAGCAAGGAAAGACTGAGAGACAGTGAGAGGCAGAGAATCAGGAGACTGTCGGGGTGATCAAGTCTTAGGTCTCACAGGAAAATTTGGTTACGCAAACAGACAGATAAGAGGTAGAAAAGGAAAGAACAGAACAGATTCCTGCATTCAGACTCTCCATAACAGCTGGGACAGAGCCCTATTCAACCCTGTCACATGCACCTCCTCTTTAAGAAGGAACCTGTTTTACCAAACAGGTTTCCCAAAACTTTCTATTAATTCTCTAACATTAGCTTCTAACTTTCAGAAATTAAGCACATGTGCAGTATTCTTTTTTTTATAACAGTACAGCAAACAGTAAAGTTTAAACTCATACATTTGTTTTTCAACCTTTAGAACCCTCAATTCCTAATCCATATCTTGACAGAAAATCAGCATTGCTAGTCTTTTTACCAGATTTTGTGTATCACCTTGAATTTAAATAGCTGTAGTGCCAGGTACCAGCTTGTGATTCTGGAATTTTTATCTTTCATTTGGTTAAGCCAACAGAGAGGATTGTAATCTGTTATAGATACAAAGTCAGCTCCTATCAAATAAAATTTAAAGAAATTCATGGTCCACTTTGCTGCTAAACATTCCTTTTCAATGGTGGAGTACCTTTTCTGTCTGTCATGCAACTTCTTACTAATGTACAGAATAGGATGTTCCATCCCATCTATATTTTAACTCAGGACTGCACCTAGACCTACTTCTCATACATCTGTTTGCAACAAAAATGGTTTTTCAAAGTCTGAGATTCTTAAAATGGGCTAAACATAATGCAGCCTTAATGGCTTGAAAAGCTTCATCACACTCGGGTTCATTTCACATTATTTGGGTACCATTTTTTTGTGAGTTCAGTGAGAGGAGTAGCTAACTCTGCAACATTGGGAACAAATCTCTGATAATAACCAGCTAGCTCTAAAAATGACCAGACGTATTTCTTGGTTTTGGGGACAGGGCTGTTAGCTACAGCTTCTATCTTGGAAACCTCTGGCTTGACTTCTCCATTTTCCAAAACATAGCCCAAATATCTGGTTTCCTGTATGCCCAATGCATACTTGATAGGATCAATAGTCAGAACGGCATTTTTTATAGCTTGAATAACTGCTCGTAGGTGTTCCAGGTGGCTTTTCCAGTCTAGACTGTACACCACAACATCATCCAGGTATGCAGCACAATAACCAGTGTGAGGGGATAAAATTACATCCACGTAGTGCTGAAATGAAATGGGTGCACCATGTAAACCAAGCGGCATGGTGGTGAACTGATAGAGTCCAACAGAAGTGGCAAATGCAGTTTTGTCTGTGGATTCTTTAGCTAAAGGGATTTGCCAGTAACCCTTAGTGAGATCAAGGATACTGATATACTTTGCACTCCCCAGTCTGTCCACCAAATCATCTATGCTGGGCATAGGATAACTCAAATTCTGTCACTTGATTAAGTGTCCTAAAATTAAGGGAGATTCTAACACCCCTTCTTTTTTGTTTACAATTACCATTGGAGATGACCAAGCACTTCTCGACTCTTCTATGATACCCAATTCTTTCATTTTTTTGTATTTCCTTAACCACGTCAGCTGTTAACCGCTCTGGTAACCTGTATATCTTTTGCCTAATAGGGTGAACATTCCTTGGCATTATTACCTGCTCAACCTCTTTTGTTCGGCCTGGTACTGTGGTAAAAGTACTGTTAAATGTCTTTAGCTCAATACAGATTTCTGCAGTTTGTTCTGAGGTTAAGTAAACAATCACCTTTACAGCATCAGCAGTTACAATTTGTTCCAGTCTATCATAAGCTTCATCAGTATCTTCTTTATCAGTTTCTGGTAAAACTACCAAAGCAGCTTTTGGTGTTTTTTCAACCCATTTCTTGAGGAGGTTAGCATTTATTTTATTTATTTATTTCAATAATCGGATTTACAAACCTTTGAGTCAAAGACTCATTTACAAAGGCACCTCATCACAGGGAGGGGAGACAACATATTTGTGAAGCAAGACAGTGGAGAACAATACTGGTGAGATACAGAAGAGCATACAGAGCAAGGCATTTCAGAGAGCAAAATAGGCGAGATACAGACGAGCATACAAAATTAACCTATTTAGTGTCCCAGTGGAGCACTCAGGTTACAGTGCGTGGTGTACAGACTACAACAAGCTATTTTAAGTGGACTAGTACATACGTAATGCTATAAGAAGCAGATTGGTTCAGAACGGTGCACTCAGAAAGCCATATAATGGGCATTTACAGCTCTGAGTGTCAGTGAGGTGTTTACATAGGGCGACTCTGAAGGGGACGATTTTGGGGATGTTAGTAATGTGCGAGGGGGGGGAGTTATACCAGGAAGGTGCTCTGTAGTGAAAAGACCTTTGGGCGAGTGAGGTCCTAGCTCTGGGCACATGGAAGGTGGCTTTGGTAGTATTGCAGGTGACCGAGTGGGAGGCCCGTTGAAGGGGTGTAGTGACTCCTGGGGGGCAGAGCTCAAGTGGAGCCTTTTTTGCCAGTATACAGGTGTGGTATTGCAGGCGTTCTTCAAAAGTGAGTATGTTTGAGGCGGAGTAAAGCTGGCATGTATGAGTTCTGCTGGGGCACCAGTGAGGAGCCTGCAGGCTTTGTTGATAGATTTCTGGACTTTGGTGAGGGCAGTGAGGTCAACAGCTGCATAGGTAGGGAGCCCATAATCAACCAAAGACAGGATGGAGGAAGTGATAGCCAGCCATAGGGCAAACTCAGGGAGGCAGTCTTTGTGGTGGTAGAGGAGTCCAATCTGGGCATTCATGACAGAGGGCAGAGAGTTAAGATGGGCATGGAAGGAGAAAGCCTAGTCGAAGGTGATGCCCAAGTATTTGTATGTTGATACCTGTTCAAGGGGGTGGAGGGTACTGGAAATGATGCGAAGGGGAGCATTTCTGGAGTTACTTTGGCGGTGTGCAAAAATCATAGACTTCATCTTCTTGAGGTTCAGAAGCAGACGATGGTCGAGGAACCACTTTTCAGCTTGGCTGAAGGTGAGTTGCAGGGAGCTCTGGAGTGTGAGTGGGTTGGGGTGTGAGGCGATGAGGACTGTGTCGTCGGTGTAAAGAAGCATTTTGCCTGTGCAGGAGCTGTGGAGGATGTTTAAAAAGAGACTGAACAATGTGGAGCCCAGGATGGAGCCTCGAGGGACCCTGGAGCGTACAGGTAGGGTCGTTGATAGCATAGTATATCTTAATAGGAGTTTTCCTGTCAGGGGTCTCAATCTCATAGTTAATGGTGCCAGTACATCTAAGAACTCTATAAGGCCCTTGCCAATTCATTAACAGTTTATTTATGTTGTGGGTAACAGTAGCAAAACTTTTTCACATGGCTCAAAAACATTTTCTTTTACCCAATGGTCATAATATACCTTCTGCTGGTTTTGGGCCTCTTCCTGATTACTATGGACAATTTCAACATATTTTGCCAGCTTCTTTCTTAGGGCACACATATAACACTTTATAGATTGTTTCTGAGTGGGGTTATCTTCCCACGTTTCTTTTATCACATCCAGTGGCCCTCTCGGCTGCTTACCATACAGCATTTCAGATGATGAAAACCTTGTTGATGCCTGTGGCACTTCTCTGTAAGCAAAATGTAGGTAAGGCTAGTATCAGTCTCAAACTTTCCCTTCCCCTTTTACAAACCTTTTTAGCATGCATTTTAGGGTTTGGTTAAAATGATCAATAAAAGCATAGAGTGATAGGGGGAGGTTTGTATTGCAGTGATACCTCGCTGCTGTGGTGTCTTTCTGGCCATATGGTAGTCTTCGGCCAAAGAAACAGCCTTTTCCCCACTTTCTGGTTGGTCTTCCTTTACTTAAAGCTACACATCTGTAGGCAGGATGTTGATGAATTGCTCCATTGCAAATGTGTCAGTGATCTGTGGCACTGTTTTGCCCTCTGGTTAAAACCATTTTATCAGGAGTTCTCTGAGTTGGGTGAAGGCTTCTCAAGGATTGCCGACTGAGTTGTACTTCAGAGATTGAAATCTCTGCCTTTGGTCTCTCCGGATATGTCATACCTTTTCAGGATTTTGCTTTTCACCAGGTCATAGTTTTCTGACTGTGCAGTGTCCATATTGCTGTAGGCAAGTTGGGCTTTCCCTGTCAGGTAGGGTACCAGTCTGATTGTCCATTGCTGCTTTGGCCATTGGCAGGCTGTGGCAACTCTTTCAAAAGTTGTCGGGTATGCCTTGATATCATCCGAAGAACACAACTTTGTAAGCTTAATGGCTTTTCAGTTGCTTATGTTTTGTTCATCTGAATCTGTGCAAGATCCTTTGCCTTTGATAGCTTGCAAGGCATCCATCCATCGCTGCATCTCTTCTCTCATTTTCTGCTTCTCTTCTCTCCTGTGCTGCTCCTGTCACTGCATCTTTTCTCTCATCTGCTGCTTCTCTTCTCTCCTCTGCTGCTCCATCTCTTTTTGTTATATAGCTCACCATTTGAAAAAGGCAGTCAGGTTCTGTCAACTCCTGTTCTTTTCCATAACTTGTGCTGGCTGTACAGTCTCAGCTTGGACTTCTGTCTCTGCTAGTTGGCTGTCATTCTCCTGGTAGCCACTCCTGGACTTGCTGCTGCAGTATCCATTCCTTTCTCTATGCTTTCCTGGTACTAGGTTCAGTACCAATGCACAAAACTCCTGGCTTAGAGAATGCATGGCATGATCTCACTTAGGCTTACACCATCTGTTGTCAAGGCACAGGTCAGGAAGCATTGGGAAAACCAGGAGCAGTTGTAGAATTTGCAAAAAGTGTTTATTAGTACTAACAGTAACATAAATTAAAATTGCTCAGAATAACTATTTACAAAGGTAGAATACACAGAGAAGATCCATCTGAGTTTTCCTTCGATCTCTGTGTGTCTCTGTGCCTGTCTTGCAAGGAACTGCAGCTCTGTTTTTATAAGTCCTGCAACCACCATCCTTAACAAACATCCTGTTTTTTTCTAAAATGTTCTTGTAAATTTCCAGTGTTTTTGTCATGCAGGTGCAGCAAGAACACAATGTCCCACAACTGAGGCCCCTTCTCCACAGCTTCTGAAAAATGACTTAAAAACTGCTCTCAAGTTAACCCCTTGAGTTCCCAATAGCTTTTTGAAATTATCTCAAACTATAATTATATATATTCCAACAGTAACACTATATAATTTCTAAACAAAGGGACCCCAATATCAGTTATATTTCCACATAATGATTTGCATATGTTTTTGTACCAGCAGGTATGCAAGGGAGGAAAAGACAGAAACACCAAGGGAAGAGTAAGAGATAGTGAGAGGCAGAGAACTGTGAGACTATTGGGGTGATCAAGTCCTTGGTCTCACAGGAAAATTTGTTGAGCAACCAGACAGACAAGCGGTAGGAAAGGAAAAGACAGAACAGATCCCTGCATTCAAACTCTCTGTAATAACTGGGATAGGGACCTATTCATCCCTGTCACAAGCACAAGTTAAGATCAACAAGGAATCTTTCTCTTCTTTTCAGGTTAAGGGCAGAAGACAAATGGCAGAGGAGGGCAGAATGGGGTTGACAGGTGATACTGAGCAGAGGGATGGAATGGGTGGGAACAAAGAAAAATGGCAAGGCATTACAGAACATGAGTGGAGGGTGGTACTGAGCAAACAGATGAAGTGGGTGGGAAGAGAAAGCAAATGGCAGGGCAGGGCAGAATGGGGTGAGTGGATGATATTGAGCAGAGGGATGGAGTGAGTGGGACAGAAAACAAATGGCATAGAAGGGCAGAATGAAGTTGCATTTGTCACTGAGCAGAGGGATGGAGTGGGTGGCAACTAATTAAAATGGCAGGGCAAGGCAGAATGGGGTTGGACAGTATTATTGAGTAAAGGGATGGAACTGGTGGGGCAGAAAACAAATGGCAGAGAAGGGCAGAACAGGATTGGTGGTTGTTACTGAGTGGGAATGGGAACAAATAAAAATGGCAGGTAGAACGGGGCTGGAGGGTGGTAGTGAGCAGAGAGGTGGAGCAGGTGGGACATAAAACAAATGGCAGAGCAGAATAGTGTTGGTGGGTGGTTCCGAGAAGAGGAACAGAGTGGGGGTTAAAACAAAGAATAATAAGGTAGGGCAGAAAGGGGTTGGAGGGTGGTACTGAGCAGAGGTGTGGAGCAGGTGGGATAGAAAACTAAGGGCAAGGTAGGGCAGAATGAGTTGGCAGGTGGTACTGAGCAGAGGGATGGAGTAAGTGAGAAAAAATAAAAATGTCAGCGTAGGGCAGAACGGGCTGAAGGGTGGTATTGAGTAGAAGGATGGAGCAGGTGGGACAGAAAAGAAATGTCAGGGAATGGATGCAAGCTAGAAATTCCTGTCACACCATTTTGTGTGTGATGGGAATTCTCGGCTCATGACTTCCTAACCAGCTCCTTTCACTAAGCTGGGCACCTAGGATTGTGGGATGCCTGAAACGCATATTTGTAGGCCTAACTGAAACAAACACCAGAATCTAGCTAAATGGATCATGTTTAGCTAGGTTCAGCTATTTGATTTTTGAAAAGACAGGCAGGATTCATGAAGCGTTAAATTTCTAAGTTCCACTCTGCAACTACTGATGCGGACTGTAATCGCCCACAGCTGTGGCAGTTGCGATTTACAGCTGCAGCAGTTGTGGAGGGTGTTATGGCTGCTTCCACCAGCCGTAGCTCATTCCTGCTGCTGTGGCCATCACCCTGGCGACACCACCCGCAAGCAGTCATAACCTGTGGAGCTGGTCGTAATCCAGCTCCACCTTTGTGAATACCCGCCGCTGCGGGTAACCTGCGACTCCGCAAGTGGCAACCCACTTGCACAACAGTTTACCCACAATTGCTGGCCTTTCAAAAGCTTCATGAATCCTGCCCATGATTTTTAGGTAGTTTTCATGTTTTTTAGGTTAGAAAAGAAAAATCAGATGGCGGCCGTCATGACCAAAAAAAAGTATTGTCCATGTCAAGTGAACTTAAATGGTGCAAAAGCAGAACACTCGCAACACAAAAATGTGTCTTGTTAGAGGGTTATCCTAAATCCCTACTGAGCATACTTGGGGTGGGGAGACTTAAAATCCTTATAATTCTGGAACCAATTAATATTTTTTCATAAAACTTTTCAAAGGCAGTACCTTGACACAGGCCCATTCTACCCTGAAAGTTTTGAAAAACAGTTCCGTACCATCTAGGCTGTAGGTGACAGCAAAAAAATGTATAAGTATAAGAAAAAGTTAGATTTAATGGTAAAAACAACATTCCATATCTCAGAAACCACACAAGCTGCCATCATGAAACTTCTCATGTCTTGAGAACGTGCCTCTGAGATATTGCATGCCAAATGTTTAGTTTAGTTTAGTTTATTAGTCTAGGAATCAATACCTTTGAGCCAGGGCTCTTTTACAAAGGTTCCACGTCACAAAGAACATTTAACAAAGCACGATACACATTACAGGTAAAACCAGACAGGAAAGTTACATCATAAATTTGCTATTAACAGTTTAAGGCAGTAATGTTTTAAGTTTCATAGAAAACAAGCTATAACAGGTTCAAGCGGTAGACAATTTGCGAGTTAAGGAAACTTCCAGGAGTGGGTGATCATTAGGCGCCAAAAGGAGGCTAGAGAGGAGGGAAAGGTGGTGAGCAGGAGAGTAAGTGAGAGGGACAGGAAAAAGGGGAGTGAGTTTGGCTGGGAGACAGGAAGTAGTAGAGGTACCAGAGGGTTCATTAGTCAGGGAGGAAGAGGCCTCAGATGTGAGGATGGACATGAGGAGTAGTAGTCTTTATCTAGCGCAATCACAGTTGCTAGTGGTGGTGAGGTGGGCATAGAGCATGGATTTGAAAGCTTCAAGCGAGGTTGAGGATAGAGTAGGTGGACTAAGCGCATTGAACCATGTCGGGGCCCTGTATGCGAAAGATCTTTGTCCCTGTGCAGTCCGGCATCTTGGAACCAGGAAAGGTTGGCGTTCAGATCTGGTGGTGGGTTGTGAGCCAGGATTCAGTCGGAGTAGGTTTTGAATACATAATGGAGTCAGTCCCAAGATAGATTTTTTTGCCATTGTGCAGGTGAGATAAATAAGATGATTTGATAGGTTCAACCAGCCTGATTCATAGTACAGATCACACGTGTGAGTCAGTCTTTGAGCCCCCATGAGGAGCCGGCAGGCCTTATTTAGAGTGATTGAGATCGCCTTAGAGCAGTGGAGGTAGCGGGCCATAAATAATAAGGCCATAGTCAATGATTGAGATTATGGAACTCTGTATAGCTATTCTCAATGCCGCTGATTAGAAATCGGAGTTACGGAATAGTATTCCGAGCGTTGGTTCACTGTTTCGCAGTGTTGTCAATGTGGGTTGCAAAGGTGAGCCCTTGGTCAAAAGTGACGCCAAGGTATTTGAAAGTATTTACTTGGTCCAGTGTAATTGCCGCAGAGGTTTGTATGGTGAGTGGAATATGCCTATTTTGTTTTGGTGATTGGAGAAGAGCATGGCTTTTGTTTTATTGTGGTTTAGCACAAGTTTACTATCCAGGAACCACCTTTCAACACTAGAGAAAGCAAGTTGCAGGCTTTTGTAGGGAGTTTGGATCCTTTGGGAAGAGAGAATTACAGCACCATCAGCGTGATAAGATTATTTTCTCCTGGCAGATATCTGGGAGGGAGTTAAGGAACAGGCTAAAGAGGAGCGGTCCAAGAATTGATCCTGTGGTACACCCGAGAGAACTGGTTTGAAGTCGGAGAGTTCATTAGAGATTTTACAGCCTGTGACCGATTGGACAGGTAACTTTTTCCCAAGCACAAGGACCTTGACCAGGCCTAGGCTAGAAAGTAGGGAGGTAAGTAGGCCATGATGGACTGTGTCGAAGCTTTTGTAAGATCGATAAAGACTGCACCTGTTTGGCACCCTTTGTCCAGGGCTGAGTGGACTTCTCCAGAGAAATCAAGTAAGGCTGTTGTTGTACTATGTCCTTTCCTAAAGCCGTGCTGTTGATTACCGAGTAGATTGTATTTGTCCAGGTAATCAGAGAGTTGGTCTGCCACTATTCGTTCAAGTGCTTTGGAGAGGGGAGGGAGTATTGATATTGGTCGATAGTTTCCTGTTGAGGTTTTGTCCCCCCCTTTGTGCAATGGCGTAACTATGGCAGATTTCCATTTGTTGGGGAATTGACATTGGCAAAGTGACAGATTAAGAATTTTTGCAAGGGGGTGAATTACTTCATCCAGGGTGAGAGACAGGATTTTTAGATCTAGCGTGTCACTACTTGTTCTGGATTTGGAGCAGGCCTTTCTTATGTACTTGTGTGCTTCGTGCACTTTGATTTTCTTGAAGTAAAATTGTGGTTTGTCACGAGGGGTGTTTTGTGATACTAGGCTAGGCACAGGTAAGTCCAAGAAGAAATCTGGGGGGAGGACCCCACTAAGGTCTGTGAATGTCTTATTAAGCGCATCTGCAATAGACTTTGGGTCAAGAGTGGTGGATCCATCCACTTTCATAATGGTAGGTGTGATTTTGATTGTTTACCATTATGTTTGGATGTTGTCCCAAAAGCTCTTCCATCACCCAGGTGGATTCAAGGGCATTTTGAAATAGGCGCTCTTCATTTGCCTAATTTGTGAGGTACATCTATTTCATGCCTGCTTGTATTTTAGGGTATCATGAGGTGAGCCTGTGTCTCTGGCAACTGCCCAGAGGTGGTCCCGAACCTCGGCAAGTAGTTTGGCAGTAATCCATGGATTTGATAGCGCTTTGATTTTATGTTTTTTTACTGGGGCGTATAAGTCGCATGCAGAGTTGAAAGATTTAATGAAGTATTCTAGTGCGGTATTAATATCAGTTGATTCAAGGATTGGCGTCCAGTCCTGTTGTAGGAGATGGGTTTTCAACTTGATAAGATTCCCATAAGGCAATACTCTGCTTGTTATAACTTTGGGTGGTGGCTTGAGAAATTTATTAGACCAGGTACAGGACACTGGGGAGTGGTCACTGAGGGAGTCAGGGAGGACTTTAATGTTTTTTATCCGGTCAGGGTCATTTGTGAGAACCCAGGCAATAAGGGTGCTTGTACCAGTTTTGTAATTTTTCCGGGTTGGGGAGGTTACCATCTGAGTCAGGTTTTCTGCTAGGATGTCATCTTTGTAAGAGCCAGTGTCAGAGGCGAGCCAGTTTATGTTGAAATCCCCGAGGAGGAGGAGCTCATTTTCAGAGGGCTGCAGACTAACAAAATCAAGTGCAGACTTAATACTGGCACGGTGGTCTTTTGGAGGGATATGGGGTAATTTGTGGGGTAATTTAATAAAAACCACACCAGAGCTATGAAGGTATAAAAATTGAGGTTTCACATTAAACACCTTATTCAACCCTACCTATACTGGTGCTAAATTTATCTTCATATGCGAGAATAAATTTCTGAGCATGCTCAGTGTGGCCACAATGAGTGAGATAAATATCTGAGCATGCTCAGTAACCAACTTCATTTATCTGGCTCGTTACCCAAGATAACATGTTTATCTTGGTACACATCATTTTTTCACTTACCCTGTGAGGCGGGGGTTGGGGGGCCTCCTCCAAGGCTCTCACATTCAGCGCAATAAAACGTAAAATTATGCACATAGGGCGTAAAAACCCAAGGGCAAAGTACTGGCTTTGGGGGAGGAACTGGAGGTCACAGAGCAGGAAAGGGACCTGGCGATCACCATCTTGGATTACCTGAAAGGCAGGAACCCTTGCAATAGGGCAATGGGGAAGGCAACCAGAATGCTGGCATGCATAGGAAGAGGCTTCACAAGCAGGAAAAAGGAGGTGATCATGCCACTGTACAAAAACATGGTCAGACTACATCTGGGATATGGGGTGCAGTTCTTGGAGGCCATACTTACAGGGGGATAGGGATAGGTTGGAGAGGGTCCAGAGAAGAGCAACCAAGATGGTTCAAGGGCTGTAAGGGTGATAATACGAAGGAAAGGTGGAGGAACTTAATTTGTACACAAAGGAGATGAGGTGGGAAAGGGGGGATATGGAGGAACCCTTCAAATATCTGAAGGGAATAAATGGAGTGAGGGAAGGTAGAATATTCAGGATGAGTGAAAACAAACCTAGTAGGGCACATGCATTTGGGCTGGAGGGGGGTAGATTTAGAGGAGATGGAAGGGGGCAGTTCTTCACAGAGAGGGTGGTGGCTCCATGGAACAGGCTGCCAGAATGGGTGGTGGGAGTAGACTCAGTGAGCAAATTCAAGAGATCTTGGGACAACTACGTGGTACTAAATAAAAAAGCTGAAAGGTGTGGAACGGAGGGGTAAGGTGAAGGGGGGGGGATTTCGGGCAGACTAGATAGGCCAAGGGGTTCTGGTCAAGGGGTCCTTTTCTGCTGGCAAATTTCTATGTTCTATGTTTCTATTTATTTTCATACTTGTATAAATATATACATGTTTTCATGCAACATATGTTTCTGGATGTATGACAAGATAAAAAGAGATGTCTTCTCGCTATACAGTACGTCATATTGCCATACGTCATTCTCTTCAACATTATTTCCACAGCTGATGCACCAATTCAACACTCATACTGACAGGCTGTAATTTACACAACAGACCTCCATTTCAGGCTACTACCAGAAACTGCTCTTTACTTTATACTACATTTTCCAGTTACTGTACTGAATAATTACACCATCATTTACTACATTATACACTCATTTAGTACATTAATCATTCCGTTTTTATTAATTTTAAAAAAAATGGCCTGAACCAAGTGAGCATTCTATGATGATGCAATCATCCCAGCATGCCACGCAGTGATAGGAGAGACTGTGGCACAACCACTCTCTTACACATTACAATAAAAGCAAACGTAGCCATCCAATGTGCACAGGACTATTACTGTCTTTGTTAGAACATGTTAAAAAAATGTAATATAAAAAAATATAACAGTCCAAAACCTTGACTGGTGGTGGCACTGGCCAGGTGAAGCAGTCTATGGTCTGAACGCTCTTGTAGTCTAAGTACTCTCATAGCACGAATGTTTTTTTAGTCTCAGAAAAAATGTTGTCATCCAAGAGAAATAAGACTGACTGTGTGTGTAAAACAAAACAATTCCCATATTAAAAACACTTAATGGTGCAAACAGTTGAGCATCAGGTGTGGTGGTAGGCTTGCAGTCTGGTGAGGTACACATGCTGGATTACAAAGACAGGCAGAGGAGAAGCTGGCAAAAGGAAACAATAAAGTACTAAGTACTATGGGCCAGATATTCAAAACTTTGCCCCGGGGCAAAATTAGCACTGCCCAGCGGGCAAACTTAGCCCGGAGCACAGAGCACGCTACATTCAAAAGGAATAGCCCAGGGCAAACAGCTTCCGAATATGGCATGGTAATGAGGCCATGCAAACTGGGCTGGGAGTGCAGGGCAAAAATAGCCCTGGAATAAGACAGCACTGAATAAAGCAACCAGGAAGTGCAACCCACAACAACAACACAGTACACAGCAACATGAGGGCAGGTACAGACGAACTACGTGGCCAATGTGTGCCAGCAAATGCATGGACTCAGTACAGCTGCAGGAAGCAGCAGATGTGAAAGAACAGTGATCAAAACTGTATAATATTCCCGTACCGTTAGCACCAGGCTAACACATTAGCGCCGGGCATTAGCGCCGAGTTACAGTTAGCCCGAGCAAACACGCTTGCCCGCTAAAATGTGCCATATTCAAAAGTGCCATGCAAATGAGCCTACTTACTTAGTCTCTGGCAAACAACCAGATTAGTATCTCATTATACCCTGATTTGCATGCAGTTTGCCCAGCTACTGCAGAGTCCCACAGAGCCACCTGTAGGTCAGTCTGGAAGTACAGGGCTGACCAGGTCCAACCGCAGCTCCACCTGTAGGTCAGTCTGGCAGTGCATGATGATAGCTGCAGGCTACATGTAAACAGTACAGCATAGCATAGCATATTATACCCCAGGGACAGGACACCATAGGCACAGGTGGTGATGGTGCTGCATGCCACTGTCACATTGTAGGGCATGCTACAGTGCACAGCAGAAACTACAGTGAGCAAGGGGCCAGTGGTGCGTGGACACAGCAATGCCTATGGTGTGTAGGACAGTGATGATGACTGCACTATACACAGTGAGCGCCCAACTCTGGGATGTTTTCTGACACTGGACATTACTGTTACGCTGTTGTGTGACCCACAGATGCTGCACCTGTGGCATGGATGCTCACAGTGACATGTACATTTCTGGCTTTGTGTGCTATGGCAGTTGTACAGCTGTGAGGTATGTGGCCGGGGGGGCATATATTATCCGAAAGGCACACTGGTGTTGGGGTATTCCCAATACTGACCCATGTACACTGCATGATGTGTCCCAGCCTTGTGGCCACACCTGATCTGTAGCACAGCCTCGCCACCTGTATATGCTCCCCTCAACATCCTCCATGCCCACAGTGCTGCATGTGTGTGCTGGCATCTGTTGGTGTCCACGGAAGTGTGGTCCACAGGTGTGTGCTGTATGGCCACACTGCCGTGCTGTCCACTGGTGGCAGGGTCACCACTTACTGCCTGGCATGGCTGGGACTGGTGGCAGATGATGGCATCATTGTGATGCCATCAGTTAGCAGCATGCTTCCTCTATGTTTGGCTTTATCTATGTGTCATATTTATTTGTTAGGGTCGCGCAAAACCTGCGCTAAACCCGCGAAAAGCCATAATGTCGCGCAAAGCTGATTGCCCAGGATTAAGACCAGCTTTTCCTGGGCGGTAATGTGCACCGCGCTAAGTGTCGCGCTAAGTCACGCAAAACCACTTAGCGCGGCGCTAGTAGCTGAATATAGCATTGCGCCTGTATTCATGTCAGTTTGCCCCTTGCATACATTATAATTTTGCCTGGCGCTAATGCAGTTTGCCTGCGCTATTTGGCCTTTTGAATATGGCAGACCCGCGCTAATCCCGCGCTAAACCTGCGCAAATGGTTTTTGCCCAGCGCAAAGTTTTGAATATCTGGCCCTATATGTTTATTTTACAGACTCTGTACAGCATAACATTGCTATAGATCCAGAAACGTAGGTTGTATAAACTGAACATGACACGACCTGACTGAAGATACATTGTTCTTCACTCAAGGCCAATAGCATTAAGATATCTCATTTGTGGCTTCACCACTTGTGAGATATCATGGCACTGGCCTCAATTGAACATAAATATGATATGTATATTTCTTCTCTGGGGTAAGCCGAAAAATGTAGAGTAGAGGAACAAACAGTGCTACTCTCTATCAGGGGTATATTCTAAGGACACTGCTCTCATGAGTATGAGTTGTCTGACTTACATTTTTAGGATAAATGAACTGCTCAGCTGTAGTTTGTGGTCCTCACACCCTAAGAATGTGCTTGTGACCACTTTTCACACCATTTTTTTATTTAGTTAGTTTTTGTTGACTGGGTAAGTGCACTTGACAAATTCTGTCTATTTTCAGGCATGCCTCAGGAGAGGGGGATACAGATGAATGCCAACTGACCTTGAACCAGATTAAGCTGTTAGTGGTATTTTTAGTTAATAGGGGGAAATTTGGCCAGGTCACCAGGGAAATTGACCTACTCTTTTCGAGAAGAGCCGTGGGATCTTTAACATCCACTTGAACTACAAAGAAGCATAGAAGTTGATGGCAGATAAGGACCGCAAGGCCCATCCAGTCTGCCCATTTCTTTTTCTACCTTATAAATGTGCCATTGGCCTTTGCTCTGTCAATGGCCTATCTGTTCATGCTCATCTGTATTGCTTCTTTATGCCTATCCCATAACTGTTTGAAGCCCTGCACTGTATTCATATCTACCACTTCCTGTGGCAGACCGTTCCATGCATCCACCACCCTTTCTGTGAAAAAGAACTTCCTCACATTACCCATTAATCAGCCTCCCTCTAATCTCATGTTGTGTCCTTTTGTCCTGCTATTTTTCTTATGTTGATACATTAGACTCTTTCACCTTGTTAATGCCCTTAAGGTGTTTGAATGTTTTAATCATATCACCTCTCTCCCTCCTTTGCTCTAGGTTATACATATGGAGCTCCGTTATTCTGTCCTCATATGTTTTTGGATGCAGTCCCTGCACCATTTTGGTTGCCCTTCTCTGGACTGCCTCAATTTGGTTAATGTCCAAAACAGGCAGATGGGACCTCAGTTTATTGTCTCATCTGAAAGACGGCACCTCAGGAGTGTAGCACCCCCTCATGCTGCACTATAGTGTCAGTATTGGGATTTAACCCAAGTGCCTGGTGTGGGGGAAGAACCCGCAGCCTTCTGATGTCTCAGCTTCAGAGGCAAGTGTGCTACCTGCTGAGCCACTGATACTGATCCCTGATCAGTGAACATAAGAGCAGTCTTCCCAGCCATATTAACATGCAACATAAGAGCCATACAGGAAAGCAAATAACCTTCAATGTGGAAAGTTTTGGGGCTCACTTATAAAGTAATGCATTTCTTCTGTGTGATGGGCAGTTTCTCCAAATTATTTTTAGATTTGTGCAGTGAACCTTTCCCCCACTGTCAATTAGAACTGCCTTCCACAGTGAATACTATTTGATAACAATTTCAGAATCTAAATTGAAAACATGTCTAGGCTTGTGATGTTGTAGTGAAATAGCCAGAAAGGCCATTCTCACAAATAAGACTTTCTTTTTTTTATTTTCCATTTAATTAAAAAGTAACTGCTATACAGGAGAAATATCTTAAATCATATGAACATACAAAATTGCCAGCAGGTACAGGCCATAATGGTTTATCGAGTCTGCTCAAGTGTGTAGCTAGTTATACCAAGTAGCTCCCCACCGACTCCTCATGGAGTTGTACTGCCATCCCCTCTCCTCCCTGTACCCCACCCTCCTGTGTTCCCTGTTGTGCCAATTTTCTTTACCCTGTCTCAACCCCTCTAAAAACTGATCACTGTCCTTGCCACTGCCACTTCCTTTGGCAACTCATTCCACCCCTTCACCACCCTTTCTGTGAAGAAGTGCCTTCTCATTTCCCTCCTGAATCTGCCCCCTGCCAGCTTCAGGCCATAACCCCTTGTACCTTCCTTTCTTAAATCAAATATATCCTCAGTGCTGGTCTTGTTTATGTCCTTTAGGTACCTGAAGGTCTCAATCATATCCCCTCTCTCTTTACTGCCCTCCAGAGAGTACATGTTCAGCACCCTCAGTCTCTCCTCTTATGTTCTGTCCCCCATGCCCTGGATCAATCTGATTGCTCGCCACTGTACCGGCTTCAGTAGTTTGATATATTTTTTAAGGTAGAGGCACCAAAACTGGACACAGTACTCCAGGTGTGGTCTCACCAGTGACTTGTATAGTGGTAAAACAACCTCATCCCTCCTAGATGTGATTCCCCTGGCTATGCAACCCAGTATTCTGTTTGCTTTAGCTGCTACCTTATGTCACTGTTCTGTGTGTTTCATGTCTCCCCTTTACCATAACCCCCAGGTCCTTCTCCTCTTCTGATACTGTCACCTGAACTCCCCCTAGGCAGTAAATAGCCTTTGGATTTTTGGCTCCCATGTGCATCACCTTACATTTTTGGAGGCAGTATAGCACAGTGGGTTAAGGCTCTGAGCTGCAGATCTGGAAACCTGGTTTTGAATCCCACAGCTGACTAGGTGCATACTGTGCAATCCTGAGCAAGTCACTTAACTTCCTTGTGCTCCCAGGTGATATCTGGAAACAAGTTTTGGCTTAGTG
Source organism: Neoceratodus forsteri (assembly GCA_016271365.2). Classification (NCBI taxonomy): domain Eukaryota; kingdom Metazoa; phylum Chordata; order Ceratodontiformes; family Ceratodontidae; genus Neoceratodus; species Neoceratodus forsteri. Next base: position 585,800,421 of record CM028133.1, on the reverse strand, counting down.
TGCTACCCTGGTTAAACAATGTTCCCAAGTCACATCTGGAAACAAGTTTTGGCTTAGTGTGCTACCCTGGTTAAACAATGTTCCCTTTCCCTGTTCCCTTTTTAGCATTAAAACCCAAGTGCCAGATGCCAGACCATTTCTCCAGCTTTGCCAGGTCCTCCCTTAGATCCTGTCTCCCCTCCTCTGTGTCTGCCCTCACACAGAATTTAATATCATCTGCAAACAGACAGATTTTGCTACTGACCCCCTCTACTATTTTGCCAATAAATACACTGAACAACACACATCCCAGTACCGAGCCCCGTGGGACACCACTGGTTTCAGGCCTAGGTTTGGACAGCTCACCCCTTACTACTACTCTCTGGTTCCTGTCCCTGAGCCAGCTCTTTACCCACCCCAGCAGTTTGTCCTCAACCCCCATTTCTCTCAGCTTGTAGATCAATGTGCAGCTAGGCACTAAGTCAAATGCCTTGCTGACATCCAGATAAAGTACCATATATACTCGTGTATAAGTCAGATTTTTGGGAGCTCATTTTACTGTTCAAAAGCAGGTTCTGACTTACTGTATATGCGATTCACTGTGAGGAGCAGAGAAATTTCCAGCCTGGAAAGGATGAAAAAAAAAAACATGCTAAAAACCTGATCGCCTCAAGTATCTAAGCTACTAAGATCTAATTGATAACTGCACCTGACACCTTATTTAACAGATACTTGACTGCATACAGAGTCTGAGTGCTGATCAACGCCAAATTTCCTGCTTGACAGCTTGTTGGTTTGTCTCTATTTATTGATGCTGCTCTCTCTCTCAGAAAGATGCATTTGTAATTGATTAAGCAACCCAGTAAAAAGAGTAACATGAAGTCACTAAATATTTAGCTTCCCTCAGCTTTTGGTTTGGTAGAAAATGACCCCGATTTATATGCGGATCAGTGGCTGATGCAACCATCTTGTTATAATATCAGTCCCCCAACTTATATGTAGATCGACTTTTACATGAGTATATATGATACATCCACTGCCTGCCCTCTTTCCAAGGTCCTTTAACCCAGTTGAAGAAGTCCACCATGTTGGTTTGACATGACCTACCCCTAACAAACCCATGCTGCCAGTTATCCCGGAGACTGTTTTCTTTAAGGAAGGGCACAAGCTTTTCTTTCAGAATGGCCTCCATTAACTAACCCACTATGGAGGTTAAGCTGACTGGCCTGTAGTTTTCCAGCTCATCCCTAGGGTCACCCGTGTGTATAGGCACCACATGAGCTGTCCTCCAGTCCTGAGGGACACACCCCTCCTTGAGCGAGGTGCTAAATAGGTCCATAAGTGTAGCTGCCAATATTTCCAACAGTTCCCTCGGAACCCTTGGGTGTACCCCATCTGGGCCAGGAGCCTTGTCCACCCTCAGTTCCTTAAGTCCTCACAAGACCCTGTCAACCTCAGTCTGCCCTTCATACTCCTTCCCCCACTTAAGGGGCATCCCAGTCTTCCCCTTTGGAATGGGCCTGTTAGCCTCCCTGGTGAAGACAGAAGTACTCATTAAGTGCTTCTGCTTGTTCCACTACCTTGTCCGCCCACCTTCCCTCCCTCTTGATCCTTACTATCCCATCCCTTCTGCTTCTTTTCTCCTTAACGTGATGGAATAATTCCTTCCCCCTCTTATTAATTCCCTGAACCAGTTTTGTTCTTTCTCAGCCTTGGCTGCTTGTACCTCCCTGCCTGCCTCTAGAGAATTCTCCAAGTAAATCTCCCTGTCTACTTCCCTTGTGGTATGCTTGTACATTAGGAAGGCTGTCCAACACTGTTAGTTCTTTCAGAACTCAGGAACATGACATTGTCTAACTGTCAGCTCAGAGGTTGTTCATGCATGTGTGTTAGCATATGGAACACTGAACCAAGAACGTACAATTTTGTAACTTCTACAAGCTAGCAAATGATAACCGTCTATTTCTTACTGGGCTGGGCTGGGCAAAATCTTAACATTTTGTAACTTCTACAAGCTAGCAAATGATAAATGTGTATTTCTTACTGAGCTGGGCTGGGTAAAATCTTACTTCCACCAGCATAATTAAGGCAAAATTACATTTCCATGAACTGTTGCAAAATGTCCATAAATGTTACTAAATGTTGCCACAAATTTACATTTCCATTATTTCTAACTTTAAATTTGCATGCCACAATCATGCCACATTTCGCCCATTTTAAGTCATCTACCTCACAGATCTTGGTACCAAGTTTCAGCTTTCTTGCATTAATGGGGCTGAGTTACAAACAGCCACACATTCGTAAATGTTTAAATGACATTTTTGCAAGTAGGTAAACTAAACAATTTTAAGTGCCTGTAACTTAAAAACTAAAAATGTGCAATGTCAGCATGGTTGGTAAGTCCATAGACCCTAAAGAGGAAGCTATGTATGTCAAGTTTCTTATCTCATGTGTAAAGGCTGACTAAATTATAAGCAACCATAAATTGCAAAATAATATCATGCAAACATACGAAGAAGCCAGCAGAAGAAGGCCATTTGGTCTATCAAGTCTGCTCATATTGCAGGGTCCACAGCTTGAGCTACTGTCCCTTCCCTCCCTCCAACTGAAGTCGAATTTCATGAGCTTTTGTGAAAATCGTGATAATTTTGTGGATGTCATATTCATTCATTTCACTAAGCCATATACTTGGCCTGCCAAGAAGGAGGGTAGAAAAGCTTTGTAGAGTGGTAATAAGGTAGCATTCATAGTGAGCTCATAGTAAAAGTACAGTGGTGCCTAGCATCAGGAAACCTCATTGTCATTCTGTATCTTAAAGGAGAAGACTCCTGTATATGTATGATTTGGATATATCTGATGTATTTATTATACATTACATCAAGTACTGTACATATGTCAATAAGAGATCAGCCATTTCTTCTGTTGCAACACATATCTAGAGTTTGAGGCTCTGACACAAGGTAGTAAAATGTCAAGCAAGCCTCCATTTACATGCAAATGAGGTACTTGTAATACAGCCTCTCCCATTCCTTGAAGTCACTGCAGCAACAGTGCAGAACAAAACATAAGGGTGTCAATGCTGTCTAGCCTGATTTTAGTTTAAGTTTGCAATGGCTCAAGGCAGTTCTGTCATGCAATTCACAAAGGGAGTAGTACCTGTAGCCTTAATACTGTATGTGTAGAGCAAATAGTACATCTACTAGTATTTGATTCACAAGAAACAAAAGCTGTTTCTTTGCACTGCTGATTTCTCTCTGTGAGACGGTTGTAACATGTTGTGGAAAGCAGTAGACTGAATCAGTCAATCAACCAATCAATCAGCCAGTCAGTCACTCTGTATTGAACCAGGTGAGCACCCTTAATAAGATTTGTTACAAGATGAGCCTGGGCAGTTTACCAAAGGATCACACTGGAAACAGGAAATGGGACAGCCATAAGAACTGGGGTTGTCTACAGGCCCCCAGACCAGAGGGAGGACATAGACACATTACTGTTAGAAGATATACAAAACATGACAGCTAAAGGGGAGGTTCTGATAATGGGAGACTTCAACATGCCAGATACAGATTGGTCAATACCAGCAGGAACATCTGCCAGAACTAGACTCATAGTGGATTCCCTGCAGGGGGAGGGCCTCAAACAACTGGTACAGCAACCCACAAGAGACAGGGCTATCCTAGATCTAGTACTGACTAACAAGGAAGGGATCACAGATCTCCAGGTAGAAGGTCACCAGGGGGCCAGTGACCATCACATGGTATGGTTCAATTTGGCCACTACATCTAAATCATCCCATTCCAAGGCAAAAATATGGGACTTCAGAGGAGCTGACTTTGATAAGATGGCCAACAGAGTTAAGCTAGCCCTGGCAAAAAGAAACACAGGTGAGGGGGTACAGGCAAAGTGGGCAAGCATTAAGGATGCAATACTTGAAGCAACATCCCATTGTGTTAGACAGAAAAGGAAGTGCAAAAGAAGAAGGAAACCACTTTGGTTCTCAAATACAGTAGCAGAAAAGGTCAGAGCCAAAGGCTGGCCTCAGAAAATATAAGGAACACAGGGATGAAGATAGGGAGGCATACCAAACTGCCCTAAGGGAAGCAGGTAAGGCAGTAAGGCAGGCAAAGTCCCAAACTGAGGAAACACTAGCACGAACAGTAAAAGAAGGTGACAAGACTTTCTATAGATACATTAGTGAAAGGAGAAAGTCCAGAGGGGGTACTAGCTTAATGGAGAAAAGGAGCATGTGAGAGGAGGACCCTGTAAAGGCATCTATCCTAAATAGATACTTTTGCTCAGTATTTACTGAAGAGAAGGTAGGGCAGGGCCCACAGCTCAGCATCATGGACACAGGGGGGAGGAGGTGAGCACTACTCCCTTCACAAAAGAAAGGGTCCTACAAGAGCTTGCTAAGCTCAGGGTGGATAAGGCAATGGGACCTGATGGCATACATCCCAGGGTACTTAAGGAGCTAAAGGAGGAACTAGCAGAGCCATTAGCAGAATTGTTTAGTAAGTCTCTGAGCACAGGAGAGGTCCCAGAAGACTGGAGAAGGGCTCATGTGATCCCACTCCACAAGAGTGGTAGCAGGGAGGAGGCGGGGAACTACAGACCAGGTCAGTCTTACCTCAGTAGTGGGCAAGATTATGGAGGCACTCCTTAAGGAAAGGATAGTGCAACACCTGGAATCCATAAGGGCACAGGATCCAAGACAGCATGGGTTTACAAAGGAAGGTCCTGTCAAACTAATCTCATAGATTTCTTTGACTGGGTAACCAGAGTGGTGGACCAAGGGGAGCAGTTGATGTCGCCTACCTTGACTTCAGCAAAGCTTTGACACTGTTCCACATAGAAGATTGATAAATAAGCTAGGTAGGCTCGGGGTGGTCTGAAGTTGGTCAACTGGGTGGCAAACTGGTTGACTGTCAGAAAACAGAGAGTGGTGGTAAATGGTATACAGTCAGAAGAGATGCAAGTCACAAGTGGGTACCTCAGGGATCAGTCCTGGGGCCAGTCCTATTCAACATCTTCATTAGTGACCTCGCAGATGGACTAGAGGGTAAGGCTTGTCTGTTTGCAGATGACACCAAGATCTGCAACAGAGTAGATGATCCAGATGGGGTGGGCAGAATGAGAAGAGATCTGGATAAACTAGCAGAATGGTCAGAAGAGTGGCAACTGGGATTTAATGCAAAGAAGTGCAAAATCATGCACATAGGGAAGAGAAACCCCAAGCCACTTATAGGCTGGGAGGGAGTTGCTAGCAGTCACAAAGGAAGAAAGAGACTTGGGCATCATCATCACTGATGACCTAAAATCATCCAAGCAGACCTCTAAAGCAGTAGGTAAGGCTAGGGGGTGTTAGGTGTATTAGTAGGGGTATCACAAGTCATAAGAGGAGGTAATAATCCTCTGTACAAGACATTGGTTAGGCCCCATCTGGAGTACTGCATGCAGTATTGGAGGCCACACCTTCACAAGGACATTAACCAAATTGAGGCAGTCCAGAGAAGGGCAACAAAATGGTGCAGGGACTGCATCAGAAGACATATGAGGACAGATTAATGGAGCTCAATATGTATACCCTTGAGCAAAGGAGGGGAGAGGTGATGATCGAGACATTTAAACACCTTAAGGGCATAAACAAGGTGAAAGAGTCTAACATGTTTAAATATAAGAAAAATAGCAGGACAAGAGGACACAGCATGAGATTAGAGGGAGGCCGATTAAGGGGAAGTGAGGAAATTCTTTTTCACAGAAAGGTGGTAGATGCATGGAATGGCTTACCACAAGAAGTGGTGGCTATGAATACAGTGCAGGGCTTCAAACAGGCATGGGATAGGCATAAGGGAGCAATACAAATGACTATGAATAGATAGGTCACTGACAGAGCAAAGGCCGATGGCACATTTATAAGGTAGAAAAAGAAATGGGCAGACTGGATGGGCCTTGCGGTCCTTATCTGCCGTCAACTTCTATGTTTCTATACAAGACTGACTTATACACATCCCCTTTCAGCAGCCTGAAAGTGGAGAGCTAGATCATTTACTTTATAAAGTGTATAGTTTTACATTTCAAATGCTCCTTAAATCTGAGTTTCTGACTGGAAATACCAAGACACAGAATGCATATGACATGGGAGGAGTGAGCTAAGCAAATACAGAGCACTACAAACACTGAAACTGATTAGTTTCTTTACCTACAACAGCTGAGGTGTAGCATCTGATTTGTGAGGGATATCCTACTTCAATTGCTGGCATTACAAAGTGTGTGTATGTCTGTGGGGCTGCCATAGCTTATCCTTACTACTTTGAAAGTGAAGTGCTGTAGCTCTCATTCACTGCTAATGATTTATAATGGGAATTGGGGCACTTTTAAACCATGGACCTGTGGGGCCATCACAGTTTCTAAGGAGGTTAGGGGAACTTCTTAAGGGTTAGCGGGTAAGGCACTCTAGTAGGATTTGAACCAGAGTCCCCCAGTGCTTGTGTCTGTGCTTTCCTGGTAACCTTGTTACTTGTCATAGCTGAATTCTTTATTGCCTTACAGCAGCCATCCAATCACTGACTGCCTAGTTACAAAGGGAAAGGGGCCTATTTGCAAGATTGTTTCTCACTGCTGGTGTCAATCAAAACAGAGAATGTTAACACACACCATAATACAACAGCTGCATAATACCACTTAAAACTCTTGTTGCACCCAGAGTCATTTATTGGTAAACTGTTTTTGCTAACAGAAACAGTAACACAACACATACAGGCACTTCCTTATTTGAATACTGTATATACCTCACATCAGTGCTGCACCACACTCACATGGTCCTAGTCCCTATTAGACCTGCACTTCAGGATGTGCACAACACTTAGAGTTCCTCCATTTCTCATTAGGGAACCAAACATTGTGGGTTTGGTCTACTGGTGGAACTGCATTTAGTGCAGCACCATTATCTGTTGCTCTGATGACATCATCCTCCAGCAAAATTGATGGTAAAATGGAGGACAAACACTTTGATAACTTTGGGGGGCTGTATATTTTTATTTATACTCTAGATTGGGACAGCAATAGGACTGCTGGCAACTGGAGGAGGCACACAACAGTTACACATAAGGAGTTGGGAAAATATTGGTGTGGAACTATGGGAGACTTCCCCTTTAAGTAAAGAACCATCAAGAACAGTCAAGGCCACCACTTTACAATTGTCTGACTTCTTGCACTATGCCAGCTAAGTACTACAGCTGATATACTAAATGTCTTGTACAGTCACAGACATGCACAGCCGGGTTTTCTGTAATATGCCAACTGCTGACCCTTTAACAGCCCTGCAGTGGACTCTATATTTTTATGAAGCACTGCAACTTGCCGTGACGTAAGTCTCTATAATGGAAGGGCTTTAAGCCCGTGGTTCAATGGGCAGAGCAACACGCGTCTCTCCCCCATTGAGCTGAAAGCGTCACAAACATCCTGGACTTACCAGGATTCTTTGTCGTTGCTGCTGGAGGTGCTGCTTTCCTCCACCTCCTCTCTGGACTTCTCTACAGTCGCCTCCAGTTGCCTTTGGTCATTCCTGCCTTCTTTAGCTTGTTTGCCCATTCAATTGTTCCTTGTCACATTCCTCAGCTCCTTTCGCCATGCCTTCTCTCCCTTCCTGCTTCCTCTGTTGGTCTCCCTGGACCTTGCTTTTTCTCAGCTTGTCCTTGTGCTCCGCCGCATCTGCTCTGTCCTGGGCTCCTTCCATCCATTGCAGTTGTTTTGTTTGCCTGCCCTTCCTCTATGTCTTCTGCTCACTTCATCACCCTCCACCCTCTGCTGCACCACCTCAGCCCTTCTGTCTGCTGTCGGCATTGGTGTGTGGGTTTGCTGACTCAAGGTCTGCATTGCATGCGTGGATTATTTCGCTGATGAGCTGAGCTCCATAACGTCCTGTTTTCAGAAGTCTTCTCTCGTGGCTGCTGCATTTGCTGTTTCTGGGTTGCAGTTGCTTGGTTGGTTTCCAGTTCCATTCCGGTAAGCCTTAATGTTCTTTTCTGGGTTGGGGGTCTTTGTAGTAGTGCATTCTGACTTGCTCATAACTGGGGCATCTGCCACTGTGAGAATTTTTCCGAGGATGTTCTGCTCTCTAACTTTATTCTTTAGTGCAACAATCTGTGGCATTTAATTGGGAGTTTCTCCAAGTCTCTGTTGCTTATTGTCTGGAATGTTGTTTTTAGCCAGCTGGCGATTTTAAGGTTGCCCCAGTCAAGAGCAATTACTTTCCCTTGGAATTGAGCACACCTTACTCTTTCATGGTTTCTACCATGTGTCTCTTCTCTCCCTCAGTAGGGGCTCTGTCTCTCCATGCAACATGATCGCCCTTCCTCGTCAGGGTCGCCTCTTACTTTCCCCTCTTCACTTGCTCTCTAGTTCTAGTGACAATAAAAAAACAACATTTTTGAATCTATGCTACACTTTCTGGTGGCTTTGCACTGACTAGTCGTATCCCTTTGTGTGCTTTTGTTTATTCACAGCTTATGCTGCAATCCCTCTCTTTGCCATTAGATGGCACCTCAACTCCTTTGTCCCTGTCTGGCCTTCCCTGTGCTGCCTCATCCATTTCGGTGTAAGGGTCTACTTTCCGTCGTGGCTTGCATTCACTGTTTCTTTTTGGCTGATTTTCCCTTGACCTTATTACCGTCCTCCATCCTTTCCTGCATTGCTTTCCCGTACCAGCCTCCATTGCTTCCAACCATCATCGTATTTCATCCGTTCCTGTTTTACTTCTCTCTGTCTGCCTTGACATGGTTCATTGCCAAGTCTGCACTTTTCCCTTGCTCCGTCTAGCTCGCTATCGATATTTCTTTTGCTAACTGTCAAGGATTCCCTCCAGTCAAGCCTGCACCTGTCCTGGATTCGCCTGCCCTCCCTACAGTCTTTGTCTTTTCCTCCACACCTATTCCTTTCCTTCCTCCTTTCCTCGTCCTCGGCACCATACTGTCTTCCTTGTTCTTCCGTTTCCTTACCTTGCTGAGTGTCCACCTCCTCTGCTCCCTACTCCCAATCGAGGTTCATCTGCTACTATGCCCCCTCAACCATCTTGCCCGCCTACTCCAATGCTCCACTATAAGCTGCATCAGTCTAGCCTGCTTGCCAGCCTTCATGGCCTTCGGCTCTGGTGGACTCCGTCCGGCCTCCTCCTACTCGCCCTCTTACTATTCTCATTCTATTCCTGCTGCCACCTCATTCTGATCGCCTTCCTGCCATTCTCCTCCCTTATCGGCTGGGTCCTATGCTACCCTTCATCCTTCCCCTCTTGTTCACCTACCCTCTGGTTCTGGAATCGCCTTCTTGGCTGTTGTGTTTGCCTCTTTTGGAGGAGCCTCATTGCTTGCATCACTATTGCATCCTGTGCTACTCCACCAACCTCTTAATTGGAGTCCACTTCCCATCGTATCCTACATTTGATGGTTCTTTTTCGGCATGCTTATCATTGCTCCTATGCCGCTTCATCTCCATGCTTCCTCCAATCGATTTGATTTCTGGTCACAGACAGGCTGGTCCCTGCTACCTTCCATCGATCTGTGCATCTTTTCCAGTGCTCATTCAGTATGCCTCATCTGTCTCAATCTGGCCTGCATTCATTATTTCTTTGGGCCACCTCCCATTAGATCCCATGCTCCCTAATCTATCTGCTATGTTCCTGCAGTGCTCCTCATAGTACGTCTTCCTCTTCCTTAGTCATCTCGATTAGGCTGTATCTCTGCTCTGGGCCTTGCTTTCTCATCTGTAGCCCTCTGCTATGAGCCAGCCGACAGCTCTCCAACATCACTCATGTTCATTTGCAGTCTTCTTTTTTCCATTCGACTCTTTTGAACCACTGCCCTCCTGCGCCACTCATCGTTTTCATTGACGCATTCCCGTCTACCTCCCCTCATTCGTTCATGCTTACTTCCAGGTTTATCTATTTATTGATACCGGCTGCATCCTTCTGTGTTTTCCTCTGTGCTGATCCCCCTTGGGAATTGGTCTAAGTCTGCACTGACAGTCTCGCCCTTGCTAGATTCCAGTATCTCACCTAGTGGGCTGCTCCGCATGCTGTTCTTTGCCGTCTGCATCCATTGGTGCTTCCGATGTTTCACCCTCTCTCCCCCCCCCCACCTTGAGGATCTGCCCTGTAGTTCTGCTTGCATTCACCAGCTTCAACCAGCATGTGTGCTTTGCCCTGTCTATTCCTTGTAGTTTTCAGACCTTTTTGATCATGTTTCTTCTCACCTTTCTCTCTAGTAGGCGCTCTACTTTGTCTACATCCAGTATTTTGTATAGCTCTTGTTCTCTAAGCAGTACTTTGGCTAGGTTATCCCATGCTGATCTACTTCACTTGCCTCTGAACTTTGTTCTTTCCTCCCTCAATTTTCCCCGTCGACCACTCCTGCTTCGGCATGCCCTCGTGCTTCTCCCTTTCCTTGGCACTCTCACCAAACTCTGCTGTCCCGGATTCCAGCCTGTCAGGTCTTCTCTCTCCTCGTGCCACGGTTTCTCTATTTGTTTACCCTGCTGGTCATACCCCTGAACCATCCATGGCTGCATCCATTGGACCGGCCCTCAGTGCCACCTCATTCAGCTCGCCCTACAGCCCCCTTTCGAAGCCTTCCTCCTTCATAGAATCTACTTGCTCCGTGTCATCAGTCATTGATTCCTTCATCTGAGATCCTTCAAATTATTTGAGCCTCAGCTCCGTGATACCTGGCCTGGACCTGCTCCTCTCATTCAATTCCCCTCTCAGTATGCCTTGGCATGGTTCACTGCCATGTCTGCACTAGTCCCTTGCTCTGTCTGGCCTTATCTCTTATGGATTTTACACCACCTTCTCCGGCTCAACCCAGTGCAGTTCTCCTCCCATAGTGGCTGGGTCCTATGCTTCCATATTTACCTCCCTCTCATCCTTCGCCCTTTCCCACCTCAATTCCTGTATCTGTTTTCATGGCTTCATTCCCTTCTCATTCCTCATCCAGTCCTGTTGCCTTCCTCAACCTATCGCTTCTTCTAGTTTTGTCCTTAGTAGATTCTTTCCACTCACGGCTTCCCTCTTCATTGTTCATCATATGGTTTGTCTCCCCGTGATCACCGTCCTGTGCTTCCCTTCTGATTTGCATACCATTTGGTTCTTGTCACACCTTCTTGGCCTCGGAGTCTGCATCCTTTCAAGGAGCAGCAAGGTTCAGGTCACTCCATGGTGCACAATACCTTTGTTCGATTGTTTTTCTGTTCCCTCCCGACTCCTATTCTTCTGCTTTCATGCCGGCTCTTCTAGATTCAATCACTTTGTGGCCTAATGTCGATATTTCTTTTTGGGCATAACTAACATAACTCCTATAATACCTATCAACCATGGCCATCCTGCCGTATGTGTAGAGTTTATAACTCCAGTCATATTGAGTTCATAAATCCAATCATCATTCGCTCAGTATTTCCTCAAAGCTTATCTATTTACATCGCTTACTGTAACATTCCTGTCATTCAATTCCATACTACCTCATTGACTGCAACCTCAGGGTCTAATCGTTCAGGGTCTAATCATTTACATCGCTTAATCAATCATGTCTCTTCAACCTCAGTGCCTGCTCACTTGCATCGCTCAATCAAGCGCATCGCTCCATCAAGCCAGTTTGCAGTATTATTGGTCTCATCAGCACATCTGGAATATCCTCATGAGCACATCAGGTTACCCCTTGCTGCTCTGACTCATACATGAATTTTCTCCCTCCCATCCTTGCTCCCGATCTACTATCTCTTATCGACTAATCAAGCATACCCTCCTTGGGTCCAGCAAGGTTCATCTAGTTTCATCGTTCCCTTGAGCATTCCATCATTGACTCTGACAGGATCTAATTGTTCACATCACATAATCATGCCTTATCGACCTCAATGTCTACTTCTTCACCTCACTTAATCGATCATACCTATTATTGGATCTTATGCTTTCTCATTGACCTGCCAACCTCCTGCAGTAATCATCACCATCAGTGTTCATTTTGTCTCATGTTTGTATTCGATCTGTGTGCAGCCTCATGTTTCATCTTCGATCTGTGCTTTCCTTTTTGATCTTCCTTATTCCATCATTATACTCCCTACTCATATCCCTTTAGTTACTGAACCCTTTCTTTTAAAGTTATACATCCTCAAATCAAACGCCATCAGGCTGGAGGGAAGGCGACCTAGGCCTTGGATCCCCAGAAGTTTCCTCCTCAAAGGGTTTTTTTCCTGTACTCTGTGCCAATGGTCATAATATTAGTTAGAGTTAGTGCTTTCTTCTCGTTAGTTAGGTTCCACTCTTGGATGGAGGAGGATGGTGTCCCAGCTTTCTCCTCTTTCCTCAGGAAGTTAGCCCTTCTTCTCATAGAATTCATTTATCATCCTCGCCTCTTCAAAGCTTGACATCTTTGGGTATTGTTTTTGGGCTTCTTCCTAACCTGCCTTTAGCTGACTCATTCATTCCCAGCACCTGTAGGGGGAACCCTCCTCTAGGGTTCCTCGCATCATACCCCTACAGGGTGGTATATCCCACAGATAGAGAGGCAGAAAGCCACAAAGCAAGTCAAGTAACACAAGTATCATCTCATATTATCTCATTCAGTTGCATAAGCACATCGAATGGGAGGGCTTTAAGCCCCTGGTTTGATGGGCGGAGCAACAAACGTCACTCCCCCATCGAGCGTAAAGCATCACAAGCATTCTGGGCTTGCCAGGATTCTTTTTCGTTGCCCACCATCCTCCCCTCCTCCTCCAGCGGCTCATCTCTCTTTCCCTTGGGCTTCTTTCTAACCTACCTTTAGCTGACTTATTCATTCCCGGCACCTGTGGGGGGGGGGGCCTCCTCTAGGGTTCCTTGCGTTGTATCCCTACAGTGTGGTATATCCCATGGATAGAGAGGCGGAAAGCCACAAAGCAAATCAAGTTACACAAGCATCATATCATATTATCTTATTCAGTTGTGTAAACACATCAAACAAAAGTATCTGGATATCTTTAATCTCACAGTAATGGACCATAATGTTGGACACCACTGTAGCAGGAGTGCTGGACAGGCAATGCAGGATCATGATGATAGTGCAGATTGGGGGATGTGCCAATCTGCAATACAGGTCTAAAGAATGTGATCTCTAGCACGTCAAGATGGACTGCAGTTCTGTCAAGATGAAGGGGGCATAATCATATCAATGGAAAGGGAAGTCTGGGGAAATTAAAATAAAGGATAGTGGAGACAGCTAGTTCAAGGGGTCACCAGTGGCAGGAGTTTGATGTATGGGTTCACCAAGGGAAGGGCAGCAGAGCTAGGCAGCACAAGAATAGCAGATCCCCATTTGGAGCAAGAAAGTATAGAGGAACAATTCTCACTTGAATGCAGATCATATGAGAATCACTCCCAGAAAAATTGACTGGTCTGAGAACACAATGCGCCTGAAGCTCCAGTATGTAGAGGCTGTTAAAGAGACCTAGCGGGGGAAGAAAATAATTTGGGCATCAAGAAACAGAAAATCTAATAACGCTACAGGGATATGTCTGATAGGAAAAGAAGTAGGTAGCTCTATTTTTAAGATAGGTTGTCTCTGAAAAATAAGGAAAGTATCAGTATGACAGTCAGTTCCACTGAGCCCTTCTGGTCAAACTTGGAGAAAAAAGAAGAGTGGAAGGTGAAACAGTCACCCAGAAAGGAACTACATGAAGCCAGCCCAGTGGCACTGCGGTTCTACTTCCACCCACCACTTCCAGGATGGAGAGTGGTCTTAGGTAGCTGGGCCGGGGTGGGGGGGCAAGAGAAGATCTAGTGTCCTCTGGACTGCTGTTCTCTCATAGGAAGAGAAATGTGCTTGCTGTGCCCCATTACTGCCACCAGGTGGAGGCCTGGTGTTAGGATGGGACAGGAGCAGCACAGAACAGGAGGGAGCTGAGAGATGTCAGCAGTGTGTGCATGCCTCCACATGCACATGCTAGTGTGTATACCTGAAGTACAGGAAGGAACTAGAAAAATGGAGAACAATACATAGAGGCAAGTGTGTATGATGTCCTGCATACCAACATTCCACCTGCTCCATGCCGTGGACTTTTCCAGCCCAAATCCATTTGTGACTTGGGTGGAGGAGCAACTCTCCACCTCCTGGCCTGGTCATGGGGGGGCTGTGGGGCATCTAGGCTGGATAGTAGGTCCTAGTGATGTGATTGCCAGAGGGGGTGGTGGGAACAGGATCAAAAGGACCCTACCTGCTTGGTTTGTCTAGGGAGCAAACAACCTTGGTGAAGAAAAAAGAAAAAGAAAGGCAGTACACGAGACTGCAAACAGCTCAGCAGAGCTGTATGTATTCAGTGGTGATAAGTGCTTTGTGAAATTTAAATTCCACAAGTGATAGTCCAGTGACATTACCAATTGTGCTTTCATGAATATTTGACCAAGCTTTTCCTATTAGTGCTTTTGTAATATTTCCACTGTAATTTTATGTTGTCTTGTGCAGGTGCAAACAACATATTGGGGTAGCTTAGAATAGCAGTTTTTGGAGATGCGGTCATGTTGCGGCCAGTGGTGCCACTGCTTTTTCGCACTGGGCTCTGTGGCACAAATTAGAATGCATGCTGTCTATGACAGCAGTGCAAAAGCGTGACACCAACTTGAAATGATTTCACTGCTGCAATGAGGGGGCTCCCCCTCATTGCAGGGCATACCTTCCCTGGTGTAACATTTCAATAAAACATGATGGTGGCTGTGCCATCCGGCTCTCACACTTCCCAACAAGCCGATGTCAGGGGTGCCCAATGCCCCTGTTGGCATGCCTCTTCCCAGCTAAATTTGCAGATGGGGGAGCCCAATCCCATTGGCATAATGGCCCCCTAATAATTTAATTTGTGTGCCGAGGGGTTGCCCAATCCCTCTCGGCATCATGCACCCCCACACCCCCAAAGAGAGACACATTTTTGTGCCGACGGGGAGCCCAATCCCCATCGGCTTCAGTCTCCCTCCCCTAAAGTACAATACAGGTGGCACATGGGGAGCCCACCTCAGTGTGCCAAACACACCTGCAAAAAAAGAAAACAGACCCGTGTTGTCTTTGTTTTTTTCCCCCTGAAAAACAATAAAACAGTCCCTCGACGTGCCCCCCCAACCTGCTCCCACCCTCTGTGTACCCCACCTCCCCACACACCCCCACTCCACTCTTACCTCTGGAGCCTGGTGCGACGATCTTCGGTGGACCAGGAACACATCTGCACTCTTCAAAGCTGACTGTGAACTGAAGAAATGCCGGTAAGCTGTATAATGGCATAAATTATGTTTTTTTCGACTTTGGTGAATATCTCGGACATTTTTGCAAATTTTGGCACCACATTTTCATCATGGGCTACTTGGGACTCCTCCTCATGGATTCAGTCACTGTCATGTCACTATTTAGTCCTGAAAGGCGATTTTGCGGTCACTGCGTGGAATCACCTTTCGGACCAGTTAATGAAACAACAGTGTTACTGTTCATGAGGGGGTCTCCCAAAAAGCCGATGTTGCAAATTTGGTGGAAAATTCCAAAAATGGCTGTGGTACAAGCGTGCATTCGCGGTTTCCAAACGCAGCAACTTGAAATTTTAATATTTTTACTCCAGATTTTGAACATTGCTATTTTTTCACACCTCCTTACGAACAGTATAGCTGTCATTTTCCACATCCTGCCCGAAATGTGTTTTCATGTAGCCGGCGCAGCAATGGCGCAGTCAGTGTAGGAAAACAATGTTCGGGATAGAGAAAGAAAATCACAGTAAAACTGTTCATGAACAGAGATCCCAAAATGTCTATGTTGAAAATTTGGTGACAAAATTCCACAAAATGACTATCTTACAAGTGTGCATTGCGCAGTGTCCACGCACAGTCATAACTTCGAGAATTTGTAATATTTTCATTCCAGATTTTCAACATTGCAATTTTTGCACACCTTCTTATGAATAGTACAGATGTCATTTTTCACATCCTTCCCAAACTGTGGTTTCACACATCTGGCGCACAATGGTGCAGTCGCTGTGGGAAATCAATGTTCGGGACAGATTAAGAAAATCATAGTGCAACTGTTCATGAGCAGAGGTCCCAAAATGCATATGTTAAAAATTTGGTGAAAGAATTCCAAAAAATGACTGTGTTACAAGTGTGAATAACACAGTTTTCATGCACATTCGTAACTTCGAGAATTTTTAATATTTTCACTCCAGATTTTCAACATTGCCATCTCTTCACGCCTCCTTATGAATGGTGCAGCTGTCATTTTAATGTGGTGCAGAATGGTGTGGTCGCTGTGGGAAATCAACATTCAGGACAGATTAACAAAATCACAGTGGCACAATTCATGAGCAGAGGTCCTAAATGCTTTCTTGAGGTGGGGTCACAAAAAGGCCATGTTGAAATTTTGGAGTGCAAATACCAACAAACGCCCAGGTTGTTAGGGTTTCTAACCATAACGTCCCACCCTGTGCAGACTAACAGGTGTCAGGGGTGTGCCTTTGGATTGTCGGCTGTAATGCTCATGCCACTGAACCCCCTCCAAGCAGCCAGTGACAGGCATTAAGGTGTGCCTTGGACTCTTCAGCCCCAAAGTTCACCCCATTTTCCTGTACTGCACCCATCTCAAGGTACTTCCTTAGAAATGGGGTGACAGTAAGGCCCGAGAACCCTAAGGCACATCATGACACTTGTCAGAGTCTGCAGGGTAGGGTGAGGTGAAATGGCATGTGCGTTATGACCAACGACCCAAAGGCACACCCCGATACCCTTCACTCTCTGCAGGGTGGGGTTGGGTTGACGTTGGTTCTATACTTCACTGCCATTCCTATTATGCATCTCTCTAACTCCTGCACTACCAATGACAATGCCAGCAAGACACTATTTGGCATTGACAAATGCTTGTCTTTGTAGTAGTTGTGTTGTTGTTGTTACTTTCTCCTTATTGAAGTTTAAGATAAAACAATACATAAAAAAAAATTCTGTTGCTGGGTTATACATAAACATTAAGCACAAGTTGCAATTACACATTACTTTCAATGTGAACTACTAAACCGCATTTCTGCAGTAGATTCCAGGACCCATTGACACTGGGTCCGTATGACAAATTTGAGGTGTATACTATGCCTGCAATATCAGCGGAGATATAGTAAAAACTTTTACTTAAAGGGGAAGTCTCCCATAGTTCCACACCAATATTTTCCCAACATCTTATGTGTAACTGTTGTGTGCCTCCTCCAGTTGCCAGCAGTCCTATTGCTGTCCAGATCTAGATTATAAATAAAAATATACAGCCTCCAAAATTTATCAATGTGTTTGTCCTCCATTTTACCATCAATGTTGCTGGAGGATGATGTCATCAGAGCAACAGATAATGGTGCTGCACTAAATGCAGTTCCACCAGTAGACCAAACCCACAATGTTTGGTTCCCTAATGAGAAATGGAGGAACTCTTTAAGTGTTGTGCACATCCTGAAGTGCAGGTCTAATAGGGACTAGGACCATGTGAGTGTGGTGCAGCACTGATGTGAGGTATATACAGTATTCAAATAAGGAAGTGCCTGTATGTGTTGTGTTACTGTTTCTGTTAGCAAAACAGTTTACCAATAAATGACTCTGGGTGCAACAAGAGTTTTAAGTGGTATTATGCAGCTGTTGTATTATGGTGTGTGTTAACATTCTCTGTTTTGATTGACACCAGCAGTGAGAAACAATCTTGCAAATAGGCCCCTTTCCCTTTGTAACTAGGCAGTCAGTGATTGGATGGCTGCTGTAAGGCAATAAAGAATTCAGCTATGACAAGTAACAAGGTTACCAGGAAAGCACAGGCACAAGCACTGGGGACTCTGGTTTAAATCTCTACTAGAGTCCCTTACTCTCTAACACTTAAGAAGTTCCCTAACCTCATTAGAAACTGTGATGGCCCCACAGGTCCATGACTTTAAAAGTGCCCCAATTTCCATTATAAATCATTAGCAGTGATGTGAGAGCTACAGCACTTCACTTTCAAGGTACTAAGGATAAGCTGTGGCAGCAGCCCCCCCCCACACTTTTTAATGCCAGCATTTGAAGTAACTCACAAATCAGATGCTACACCTCAGCTGAATTTGTAGGTAAAGAAACTAATCAGTTTCTGTTTGTAGTGCTCTGTATTTGTTTAGCTCACTCCTCCCAGGTCATATGCATTCTGTGTCTTGGTATTTCCAGTCAGAAACTCAGATTTAAGGAGCATTTGAAATGTAAAACAATACACTTTATAAAGTAAATGATCTAGCTCTCCACTTTCAGGCTGCTGAAAGGGGATATGTATAAGTCAGTCTTGTGTGATCCTTAGGTAAACTGTCCAGGCTCATCTTGTAACAAATCTTCTTAAGGGTGCTCACATGGTTCAATACAGAGTGACTGACTGACTGCTCGATTGATTGATTGATTGGTTGATTGACTGATTCAGTCTACTGCTTTCCATAACATGTTACAACTGTCTCACAGAGATAAGTGAGCAGTACACAGGAACAGCTTTTGTTTCCTGTGAATGCAATACTATTAGATGTATTATTTGCTCTACACATACAGTATTAAGGCTAAAAGTACTACTCCTTGTGTGAGTTGCATGACAGAACTGCTTTAAGCCATTGCAAACTTAAACTAAAATCAGGCCAGACAGCATTGATACCCTTATGTTTTGTTCTGCACTGTTACTGCAGTGACATCAAGGAATGGGAGGGGCTGTATTACAAGTGACTCATTTGCATGTAAATGGAGGCTTGCTTGACATTTTACTACATTGTGTCAGAGCTTCAAACTCTAGATATGTGTTGCTACAGAAGAAATGGCTCATCTCTTATTGACATATGTACAGTACCTGATGTAATGAATAATAAATACATCAGATATATCCAAATCATAAATATACAGGAGTCTTCTCCTTTAAGACTGACTTATCCAAATTCCTTCACATTTAGCAGTTTCTAAAACCCTTCCAATAATGTTATGCATGCAGATTGACAGGTATCTAGCTCCAAAGGTGGTTGAGTTGTAAGCAAATACATATTTTGAGAAATTTTCGAAAAATAAATTGCAATAATTTGAGCCCTTCTGCAGTAGGTTTAAAACTACTCATGTTGTGCACTTTGGTATTCCCTTAGGCCTCCTTGCAATACATCAGCATGTTAATGTTTGTGTTGCTAACTGCAGGAACTGCTGAACTATGACATAATAGTTTCACCCAGTTTGGTGACATGCCACACAATTTGCAAAATTCACAGAATTTCATAAAAAGTCTGGCAGTGCAGAGTTTGCTAATGTTACCCATTCCTACTTGCTAATGCCTTAAATGTAAATATCTTCCTTTTTCCTTTGGGTTATATCCTGAAGCAATTGGCATTTCCATGGCTCCTAAAACACATGCATGTAGAAATTTGCTCATGAAAATTTGTTTGTGAACAAAAGGAGTGTGTGAGTGTGTGTGTGTGTGTGTGTGTGTGTGTGTGTGTGTGTGCAGATATTGAAAAAAAAGTACCTACTCTGTTGTGGTCTTTAAATAGCTACAGAATATAATAGTAACAGTGTAAAGTTAGGGATAGGGACAGAGCAAGTGATAGATCAGATATTTCAATCCTGATACTACAGACCAAGTTAGAATTAAAATAATTGTATATAACCAGATCTTGATGCTTGAGGTGTGAAGGCAGTTCCATGCAAGGTGGTTCTTTGGGGATAGTGGGAGACTAGGAGGGAGGAGGAGTGAGAGTATCCTGCAACACTAGAGCTATAACCAGAACTTAAGTCCACAGCAGTATTGCAATCACTGTTGTTATGGGACAGGTAGTGATACATGGAGTGCTAGGGATAGTAATGGAAGGAGGTGTGTTGGAATTAAAACAGGGAATTAGCCAAGAAAGAGAGTCTCTCTGTAAGCAGAGAGAAATTAAAAGTTATTTTATTAAACATTTGAATTGTGCTACAATATTTAGAACCTTTATATGGTATATTTCTATCAAGTAACCCATGAAAAGAGAATGACTAGGTATCGTATTATTGGACTTCTTATTTCTTACAGCCACCAGAGATGTTAAAGCGGATGGTGGTATACAATTCATCCTTTCACTCCGATAAAAAAGTAATTAAAATCTGCTTTTTTGCCTGCATGGTCTCTACCTCCTTGCTGTTTGTCAAATAGTAGTTCAAAACAAGGTTTTTCTTTCTTCACGTTGGTCCAGTTCGCAATTTCTAGTTTAATTAAACAAAGCATACATAGCTCGGAGCATCAGTGTTCACCAAACTACCTGTGATATAAAATGGCAGAGGAAAGAGCCAGTGTGATTGCCTTAACTACAACATGGCACTCTGCTGTAACCTTAGTCCATACAGATGTCTGTCAGTCAAACTAGCAGCCATTTTTCTACTTATAAAATGTCATGTTCAGGCATTTTTTGACTATACAAGTCATGTTGTTGGCACAGTAGCCCACTTCAGGGTGTGCATTGATACACAGATCATACCACACTTCACAGGTGTTAGAATGCATTCTGCTTCATTCATACCTTGAATGCAGCTCCAGTGCACCCCAGAGAATGTGGTAAAGTCATGGAGTATCACTTATAGTACACATCAGACTTGAAAAGCAATGAGTGAGTTATCAGGACTGCAAGTATATGTTTCCATTTACACATGATCCTTGCTATGTAATTTGTTTAATTATACCACATGCTAATTACAAAAGTGAACATCCCTGGCATTTGTTCTGAAAATGGAATCAAATGCATCAAGTATGAATCATGTATTGTTTTCTTCCTATGATGTTGGTGTGGGGGGATATTAGAATAGCCAAATATTCCCCACCCTGTTATTTCTAACTTGCATTTCTGCTCATATGTTTTAAAATTAGTACTTACATACAACTGTTTTTGAATTGTCTCAAATTGACTCTATAACCACTCTCTTTTTCTGTTTTCATGTTATTGAGGAATGTGATAAGATTATAGTGTGATTCTTGCTCATGAAGCATGGAGCTGTAGTATTTTTCTCTGCTCTTTATTGTGCTGTGTTTACTGAAGGCATTAAGAGGGAACAAGAGCCAAGTACCAATCTCTTCTCCTGCAAATTTATGTAAATCCTGTTTGTATAGCCTGTATTTTCTTTTTTGTTATTTTTTTCATTTTTGAATTAATAAGAAAATGCAATTTAATAGTGAAAATAGTGAAAATTGCATTTCATAATACAATACTTTTCAATGACCTATTAACATATTTCTGTACTCGACTGACTGAATTTTTTGTGCTCAAAAGAATAACTATTATCTTTGGTGCATTAAACTATAGATTTGTTATTAATGAATTAAATGCCATTCTTGTGGAAAATACAGTATTTAGTTAGGAGTAAGCCAGTCAGTTATTGAATATCAATGACAGAACCAGATGACACTACAGTACTTTGCATATCTGTAAAACAAGATAATACAATGTATGAAAAATCTATAGTGGCAAAAGTGGTACTACTGCTCTACTGCCTGCTAGCTCTGCTAATGAATTTTCATAAAATGTGCAGCAAAAATACACTATGTACTGTAGTGTGGACACTTGGGGAGTCATACTGGAAAATGGACAAAAGTGAAGCTCACAATTTTGGGCTGTGCTTGCCCCATCCACAACCCCAAGGATGCTGTATTCAGTTGGATAGTGCACTGGCACGATCCAACTGAATGTAGGGGTATGTCAGCACAGCACTAAGTCAAGTAGTGCTGTCCTGACATGGATCTGGAAATTGCAGGGAACAGCGCCCCCACAGCTGATAGTGCCAGGAGCCCCTGGCATGATAGTCAACCAGCACCATGCAAATCAGCCCTTTGGACATGCAAGGCACTAAGGGGCCATATGCATCTCCATTATGGGCTCATTTGCATGGGAACCAGGAGCAGGTTAGGGCCCCTCCTGTGATGCCCCCCCCCATCCCTAACAGTTTAAAGATTTCCTGGTATCTACTGTAGTGGTACCTCCCACCTTCTGATCACTGGCCCCATTAAAAAAAAGCAGTCCCTTGTGTCCAGCGACACCCCCCACCATCTGATAACTGGCCCCAGTAAAACTAAAACATTTTCTGGTGTCCAGTGGTATGCCCCCCCACCCTCCAATCCCCATCCCTTCTAAAAATGTAACATTCCTTGATGTCTAGTAGTACCCGCTGCTCTCCAATACCCATCCCAGTAAAAAATAAAACAGTCCCCATTGTCCAGTGGTACCACCCACCCTCCAATCTCTGTCCCTGGTAAAAATAAAACATTCCCTGGTGTCCAGTGGTATGCCCCACCCTCTGATCCCAGTCCCCATTAGTTTCAAGATAGTCCCTGGTATCTAGTGGTACCCCCACCCACCAGTCACTCACTACAGTTTCACTTGTTGCTCAGTGTGCCTTCCTGGTGAAACATTTCAATAAATAAATAAAAATAAAAGAAGTCCCTGATGTCTAGTGGCCCCCCTGCACTACCTGCACCAGTTACACCACTCTGCCACCTCCCCTTATCATATTCACCAGTGCTGCGGGCAGCCCATACAGTTATTAGCACAGCCCTTTTCTCACCTCCTTAACTGACCGCTGTATGCAATAACAGGGAGCACACGTCCTGTGTACCATAAAGGGACTCTGTCTATTATGGTTGAAGCACAAAGTGAACATACTGTAGCAGAGAAATAAAAATCTTAGTGTAAATAGTTCCTGGAACCTTGGCTACTCTGTGGCATGGTGTTTTCTCAAGGTTTCTCCAACCATGCAATGTAGTGTTGGTGTTACCCTAATATCAGCACCTTCTATGCAAGCATTGTTGTGTCATTTACTTTGAATAGACAATGCCAATATTAGTGTAACCTGAGCATTGCATTGTATTATCATTCAGACCCAGAAAAGCATCACACCACCAATTCACCAGTTTTTCCAGGAACTTATGACCCTATTTTTTTGTTTCTTTACATTGTGCTTCATCTCTAATAGATGTATTAACATAGTTTAGTGCAGTAAATGTCCTGCCTTTTTGAAAAACACATACAACAGATACTTTTAGCTTTCGCTTTTCTTACACCCAATGATGAAGACTGCATAGTGATGCTGAGTGCAACTCATGAAACGGCAGCATAGTGATGCTTACTGCACCAGACCTGTAGTGTGCTTCCCAGATGGCCCAGAAGGCCACTCATTAGGCAGCTGCATGCTGTATGTAGCGGACCAGGAGCACATTCACAGACATGGTCCCACAAAGCCATGGAGCAGTAGTTGCCAAGAAAGTGAGGAAAAAAGAGAAACTTGTGCACATCAAAACAACAAAAAAAAAGATGACTTGGAAGTTAAGTCTGAAAGTTACTTAGTCAATCAGGTAAAGTGTAAAGATGGTTCTTCAGTGCTTATTTTGTTAAAAAACAATAGTGTTTCAAATGTTAATGAAATTAGGCTCTTGCATCTTAGGAAAACTAGCCCTTCTTCCATGAGTTATGAATCTGCCTTTGTGACTCAGAAACTGACTTTGATGAATCTTAGTGATTACAAAACAATGCAAAAAAACCAGAAAACTTTACCCATCAAAACCAAGAAAATCTGTTGGAAGTCAGGTCTGAAACTTGAGTGGTCAACAGTGTAAAGTGTAAGGTTGATTCTCCATGTGAAATACTTTAAAGAAATATTTAACACAGAAGTGTGTTATGAAAACAGGCCCGGATTTCTTCACTTAGGAACATGGTTTCCTAACTTACAAAACCATTTTCTTGAGATACAGCCTCACTTTTGTGACACAGTCCTGAAATGAAAAAAATTTAAATGGGCTCTGCAGGTCATGTTTGTGAATGTTTATCTATATACAGGTGACTTATCTAATGAAAATGGGTTCTGACTCATGAAAGTGTTTTTGTATTCTAGTTTTGCCATAAATCCAGTTATAAAAACTTTGTACAAAAACAAACTGGCACGTGAAAAATGGCCTTTTCTTCTTAATAATTTAACATTTATACATTTTTGAATAAAGCCACCTATTGAAGAATCATCCCTGGGCCAAAGTCTGATGAACCTGAAAATTTTAGGTTTCAAGTCACAGTCATTTTGTGCCATCGGTGAGCAAACAAACCCACCTTAAAAACACATGTATAGGTATTTCCAGCCTTCTTGAATTTTCAAACCATGGAACCAACCGCTAACAAATTTTCAGCATTCAGAGATCCTGCCTCTGACTATAGGCATGCCAAATTTCAGGCTATTACATCCAGGGACAGCAGCTTTAGGAAGAAACATGGAAACATATAATTTGCCAGCAGATAAGGACCACTTAGCACATCCAGTATGCTTTTTTTTTTCCTGCCTGTAATATTACAGCAGGTCCTACTTTTACCTCCAGCCCATTCACCAACCCCACTCCTTCCCTTTCCCTAAGATTCCCTTATGCTCATCCCATATATTCTTGAACCACACCAGTGTTTTTGCCCCCATCACCTCTAGTAAAAAAAAATCTGCCCCAGGAATTCATCACTCTTTCTGCGAAGAATTACTTCCTCACTCTCTCCTGATTCTACCACCTCCAGCTTCTTTTCCTGCCCCCTTGTCCTTGAGCACTTTTTTGTTTCTGAAAAATACTTTCCTTCTATACCGTATTTACCCCTGTTAGGTATTTTGTTTGTTTGTTTGTTTATTCGCTTAACGGGTAAGCACACTGGAAACAAGTTCCTTTTACAGGTGCGACCCACATATATTGCATACAGACAATACATAATCAAACATACATATACAATACAGCAGATTGCAGACAAAAATGTCTTTGTTACATATAAAATTCATAAAAAAATTTATAAAAAACAGTTACAGTTAAATTGAGATTCGAAATACATCCTTAATGCATCGGCAAACTTTTTTGACAGAACACAACCACCTAATATCTTGAGGAATTTCATTCCAAATAAGTGGAGCAATATGAGCAAAGGATCTTTGTCCACTTTTAGATTTCATAAAAGGAATCTCAAGAAACCTACTGTCTGACCTATGTCTAGAATAATGACCATCAGTATACGGTCTCAAAAACTTTGAAATACTATGTGGAATTCCAGAGTCCATAACTTTTATATATGAACTTGTACACACAGTATTGGAAATTTAATGAAACTGGTAACCAGCCCATTTCTTTCAAAATCACACAATGATGAGATGACTTAGAACAATTTAAAGCAAACTTAGCTATCAAGTGAAGTAAAGTGGATTTCTTTGAAATCACTGTCGCAGAAGCAGTGTCAGTAATTATAGCTGCATAGTTCACAATAGGAAGTAAGCAGCAATTTGAAATAACCAGCCTAGACTCAGGAATAAGAAATGAACGGATTCTGTACAAAGAACCTAGTCTACAATGTATTCTTGATTAACCCTCAAAAAATGAGATTCATAACTTAGATGAGGATCTAGTAATACCCAAGATATTGAAATGTATCAACATAGTCAAACAGTAATCCATCAAGAGATTTAACTTCCAAGTACTAACCTCAGATCTCAGTCTGGGTGGGTGCCAAAAACCATCACCTTTGTCTTAGATTTGTTTAAGAGTAATTTACAGGCCATAAGTGAAGACTGAAAATTATACATTTCCTCTGTTAAAGAAACACCTAGATCTCCAACTGACAAAACCTGCATGATAAATTACTGCATCGTCAGCGTAAGTGTTAGAGAAGCATTATTAATCACACTTACTAGTTGATCAAAAACAAAGAAAACAAAAGTGGCCCCAAAATAGAACCTTGTGGAACCCCACACTTAACCATTACACAGTCTGATACAGCACCCTATATTTAACCCTTTGAAACCTATTTGTTAAATAATCCCTGGTCCAGTCCAAGAAAGACTCAGCAACTCCCAATGACTCGAGTCTAGAAATCAACAATTGGTGATCAACTGAGTCAAATGCCTTGGTCAAGTCCACGAACACGGCACCGTCAGACACCCTTATCCATGCCATTAAGTACCGTTCTTGAACTCGACCAAGGCAGTCTCAGTACTCCTTCCTTTCTAAAACCATGTTGGTTCTGAGACAATAATCCAAAGCGATCCACATACCCAATCAACTGATTATAAACTATTCTTCCTGAACTTTAGCTAAAGCAGGCAAGATAGAAATAGGTCTGTAGTTACAAAACTCATGTTGTGAACCAGATTTAAATATAGGAGTGACCAGAGTATGTTTCCATATATTAGGTATAGTACCTGTAACAAAAGACAAGTTGAAAATAATACTAACTGGAAGTGCTATAACTGAGGCAGCATCCACCAATAAACTAGGACATAAACCATCAGAACCAGCTGAACTGTCCCTCTTAATACAACGCAACAACTTCTCTACCTCCTTCGGAGTAGTAGTCCTTACGTACAGTTTAGGATTAACTGTAAAATCTTCAGTCAATCCCAAGTAGTTCACCTTGGACTGGTCACTAAAGGAATCAGGCAATGCAGTAAATTTCAAATTAAACTCGTTAGCTATCTTCAGTGGACAAGTCAACAAGTCACCGTTCAACCTCATTGAACCTGGTTGACAAACATTAGGCCTTATAAAATTATTAATTGTTTTCCAAAAAGTAGTAGCGTTAGATAACCCTTCACATTGTTTATAGTGAATATAGTCTGTTTTAGCCTTCCTTATCTTAGCCTTACATTGGTTCCTTAAAGTCCTATAACGCATGGTAACCAGAAGCAGAATGGTTCATTTTATACGTTTTCCAGGCCTTGTCTCGGTCTCATAAGTTTAATCAAAGGAGGTGTTAACCACCCATAAGTTTTCCCTCAAACCCTTCTTTTAACAAGGGGAGCTAACTGGTCCAAAACATGTGTAAACTCAGTAATGAAAAAATGCAATGCAGAATCCACATCAGGGATAGAATATAAAAAAGACCAATCTATTTTACCCAACTCTGTACAAAAAGAATGTACATCAAATTTAGAAAAAGATCTCGAAATCCTTATAATTGGCTTAGACTTCTCCAGTCCCCCGTGTTTCCAAATACAGAAGACTGGATGATGATCACTTAACGAATCAGAGATCAAACCACATTTTATCATATTAATAGGTCTATTTGTTAATATCCAGTCCAGCAAAGTGTGATTTCCTGATCTATTATTGTGTCGAGTGGGCAAAGTAATAATTTGTTGTAAACCAGACTGAGACAAGACCGTATTTAACTTTGTTATATCTGAACCCATCCAATTTAAATTAAAATCCCCCAGTAGTATTAACTCTGTATAAACCCCAGTATTCAAAGCATTTACAAGTTCTTGTAAGCCTGATTTGCTACCATTAGGTGGAAGATATACACAACAAATAGTTAATTTTGACAAATCCAACAATAACTGAATAGTAATATGTTTACAATATTCCAAATTACTGTTAAATATAGTGGTCTCATTTACCATTAAATATTCCTTAACATAAAACAAAACCCCACCCCTCTACCAGTGACACAATCCTTTCTAAAAGTTTATAAGCAGGTATACAAAGTTCAGTATCAAGAACAGGTAAGGTTAACCAGGTTTCAGTCAGTGCCAGAACATCCGGATTATATAAACTAATCCATGACTCCACCTCATGAAATTTAGATGTTAAGCTTAATACATTAAAATGCATAATTTTGAGGCCATATGAATGCTGCAAAAAATCACTATCTGCCATACCGTTTGCTAAAGGACCAGGGTTGCTTTCAACATTGCCAGATCGAATTAGCAAGAGAAAGCAATGTAACCAGGTTCTTATGCAAATAGGCATAACACATTTCCGTGTCTTATATTTCCTAACACTGTAACCCAAATTATAACACATGTATTTAACCTTTACACCAAGTAAATGACTATAATTAGGAATAAACAGTTGAGTCTGGAACTCCAGAATCTGATTATTTTCATACGTTCTAAAGTCATTATTAACACACATAGAACAAAATAACCCATCAGTACACAAAACACAAAGTGTATAGGCTACACACAACAATATCCCTCTGTTAATCATAACTACTCTATAGGTACAAACCCCCCAAAAAAAAAAAAATGATTAACTCTAAGCAAGATATTACAAACTCTAGTAGCCTAGTCCGTCCCCGGTCAGACTCCTCTCTTCACTTTGCCGTTCCCACTTAGCCGCTGCTTTGGCGCTGCTGCTGTGCAGAAAACAGCCTTATATTGAAATCGCCCCTCTCCACTTCCCAGGCTGCCACCATCTGGAAAAAGCATGGAGACCAGTACAGAAATTGTGAAAGCAGGTGATGGCAATAATGCTGCAAGCAGGTCAGGTACTAGTGCTATTACCTAGCAACCCAAATCAGTCACAGCTCCACAGAACTTTAACATATACAGTTCTCAACAACAGATGACTCATGTGCAGGCTCAGACAGCAATCTATGCAGCACACTTCAGGTCATGTAGCAGCTTCAATGTGATTAAAGTTAAAATCAGTCTACGAGTTAAGGGGGAGGGGGGTTAAACAGGTCAAACACAGCAATTCAGGTTTCACTCACAGGCTTGCAGGTATTAGGTATTTAAAAGTCTCTGTCATATCCCCCCATGGTGTACATATTTAGGTCCTTATGTATCTCTTCTTAGGGCTTCAGACGCAGAACCTGTACCATTTTAGTTCTCCTCCTCTGGACCTCCTCAACACTTTTTCTCAATGAGTGCGCACTGAGAAATGGTGCTCTAAAACCAACAGAGAATCCCAAATAGCAAAAAAGGTTTTGGCACTCACAAACTCATTAGAGAAATGCATAGAGTTAAAGCATAATTTAATAAAATACCACACAACGTATAAGATTCCTGACATGTTTCGGACTGACCGCACAGTCCTTTCTTAAAGGTTTAAAAGACATCTAGAGAATACAGCACTTATATCTTCACATCAATTATCAAACAGGCATTCAATTAATTGCTTCAATCATTACAAACAAGTATCCATTCAAAACTACTTAATTTAAATATTGACATCTGCAATGAGACATCCTCACTAGACAATTACAAACCTAATACCATTAAAACTAATCCTTTTCTAAAGTGGATTAACAGAACCTAAATCTTAAAATAATCATATTTTATAACATAAAAGTACAGACTACATAGCAAATAACAGTTTAACCAAAGCAGAGGGGGGGAAACATAAAGGAATAATCAGGTGGGGGGAACAAAACAGCATAGGGCAAATACGTTATCTACGGAAAGACAGTAGACATTTATATATTATTTCAGAGATCAAACCACCATTTAAATAGGACGCTGCTATAATTCCAAACTATCTAAATATAGAGTAATGGCTTATTATCAATCTTTTAGATATGAATACAGTTCCAAAGGGCCATTCAATCCTGGACTTATGTATGCTTTCAAAGTTAATATCCAAAAATTCTCTCTTTTTAAAACTAAGTTGTTATAATCCCCCACCTCTTGGACTTCAATTAACTTTATCTTAGACTTGGTCTAGTCTCACCAACTTTCTGTACAGAGGGATAATAACTTCCTGTTTTCTACTAGTGATGCCTCTCCCTATGCATCCCAGTATCCCCCGGCCCTCCTTACTGCCTTCTCATATTGCTTACCCACCTTTAGGTCATCTGATCTAACTACCCCAGGTCCCTTTCCATTTTTATTGTTGTCAGTATCTTCACCCCCCATTGTGTACTCTTCCCCTGGGTTTTTGTTTCCCAGGTATATTACTTTGCACTTCTTTGCAATGAATCTAAGCTGCCATACATTCGACCATTCCTCCAATCTTGCCGAGTCCCTTTTCATCCTTTCCACTCCACCTTGTGTATCAGTGCTGTTGCAGATCTTTGTGTCGTTTGCAAAGAGACATACTTTTCCATCTGGTCTCTCTGCAATGTCACTTTTAAAGACATTAAAAATGACTGGACCCAGTATTGAACCTTATGGTACCCAACTAGTAACCCCCCTTTCTTCACTGTGGACTCTGTTTACTATTACCCTCTGCATCCTGTTGTCTGGCCAATGTTATACCCAGGCTACCACCCTGGGACCCAGTCCCAGGCTGGCTAATTTGTTTATTAATCTTTTGTGCGGGACTGTGTCAGATGCCTTGCTAAAGTCTAGGTAGGCCATGTCCACAGCCCCTCCCTCGTCTACTACTTTGATCACCCAGTCAAAGAAACCAATTAGATTTGTCTGACATGACCTTCCCGCTGTGAATCCATGCTGCCTTGGGTCCTGAGCCCCACTGACCTCTAGGTACTCAACAGTTCTTTCCTTCAGAAGTGATTCCATCATTTTCCCTACCACTGAGGTCAAACTGATGGGTCTGCAGTTTCCTACCTCTGTCTTGCTTCCACTTTTGTGAAAGGGAATCGCATCCGCCCTCTTCCAGTTCTCAGGTATCACACCATCCTCCCATGATTTGTTAAAAAGGGTAGTCAATGGTGTTACTTGTTCTCCCCTTAGTTCTTTTAGAATTCGGGGTGAATCCCATCAGGCCCCAATTGCTTTGTCCACCTTCAGTTTTAGGAGTTCTTTCAGAACCCTTTCTTCTGTGAAAGGACTAATATCGACCCCCCCCCAAATCCAGAGTGCTTCTATTGACTGGATTAGGTACCTCCCCCTCCTCTTCCTTTTGTGAATACTGAGCAGAAGTATTCATTCAGTATCCTTATTTTTACCTCTCCTCTCTTCCCACCCACCTCCTCTTTATTCAGCCTCAGTATCCCTCCCTTTGTCTTTCTTCACTCCCTAATGAACCTATAAAAGGTTTTATCCCCCTTCTTAACTGAGTTGGCTATCTTTTCCTCAGTTTGGGTCTTTGCTGTTATGATTGCCTTCCCCACTTTCTTCTGCTTTACCTGGTAAAGTTCTCTGTCCTGCTTCTTTTGTGTTTCCTTATACTTCCTGAATGCTATCTTTTTCTTCCTAACCTTCCCCGCCACCTCTATTGAGAACCATAGTGTTTTTTCTTTGGTTTTGATTTGTTTATTTGCTTCGAACAAAGCCTTGTTGCCTCTATGATGGCTGTTATTATGTTTCTCCATTGTTGCTCCACCCCTCCTTCTTGCCTGTTTGCTAGTGCTTTTCTGAGGCACTCTCCCATTTTGACAAAATCAGCCCTCCTGAAGTCCAGTACCTTCACTTTTGTATGGCTTGACTCTACAGCTGAGTTTATCATGAACCACACTGTTTGGTGGTCACTTGTTCCCAGATGGCTACCCACTTCTAGATCTGAGATCCTCTCTCCATCCCCATTTGAGGGTACCAGGTCTAAGATTGCTCCCTCCCGAGTGGGTTCCAGCACTAGCTGGCTGAGGCATGCCCCCTGTAGGGCATCAAGAATGGCCCTGCTCTTGGTTGTGGCTGCAGTAAAGGTGCTCCAGTTAACATCTGGCAAATTCAGGTTCCCCATCAGCAATATCTCCCCTTTCTCTGCCATCCTAAGGATGCCTTCTAGCATTTCCTTGTCCATTTCCTCAACCTGAGACAGGGGTCTGTATTAAACCCCTGTGTGGACTATGGTGACATTTCCAGTCTCCATCATGACCTACAGTGCCTCCTCCCCTCCCTGTTTACCCTTTAGTTCTGTTGCTTTGATCCCTTCCCTTACATAGAGATCTACTCCTCCTCCTCCTCTTCTACTCTCCCTGTCCCTCCTGTAGATTGTGTATCCTGGTATGTTGACATCCCAGTCATGGTTCCCTGTGTACTATATTTGTGTGACTACCATGATATCTAGGCATCCCTCTTCCATCAAGGCCACCCATTCAGGGAGCTTGTTACCTAGACTGTGGATATTGGTACGCATTACCCTCCATTTTTTGATGGCCTTACCTCTTTTTGCCCCATTCCTGTCCTTTGCGCCTTTGTCTCTTTCTCCATTTACCCCTGCACTTCTCCCTATTGACTTCTCTATCTTGGTGTTTACCTCACTAACCACCTTGATTTTTTTGGGGGGGTGCTAGGATTTCCCTTCTCCTTTTCAGTGCCTCCCTTGGCAAGTTTAAATGCTTGCCAATGATGCATTTAAACCTATCACCTAGGATCTTGGTTCCCCTCCTAGACAGATGCAGACCATTGCACCAGTATAGGCCTGCATCCCTCCAGGTGGATCCCCAGTCCCAAGTGAAGCCAAAACCCTGAGCTCTGCACCAGTTTTTCAACCACTGATTGAATCCCAAGGTGCAGATCACCCTAGCCTCACCCATACCATAGAGAGGCAGCACCTCTGAGAAGGTTACCCTGCGTGCTACTTGTCTAAGACCCCTCCCCAACTCCACAAACTCCTCCTGCACTGCTCTTATCCCTTTCCCAGCCAGGTCATTTGTCCCTTGGTGGACAATGACATCAAGATCCCTTCCTGGTGCAGCTGCTCCCGCGATCCTGAGGATTCGCTCCCTGTCCCTCCAAGCAATGGTGTCAGGCAGGCACCTTTCCTCCTTGTCCCTCCCTCCCTCCCTCAGTTCTACCCTCCTAACAGTGGAGTCCCCACCAGGAGTTCTTTCCTTTCCCTGTGGGGTCCCATGCCACCCTCCTGTGGGTCTTCTTTGTGGAGGTTCTCAGCATCCTCCTTGGTCTCCACTGTGGGTGCCTCCATAGAGGAACCACACTTTTCCAGAATGGCATATGAATTGTGGAGTGATACAACTGGAGGGATGCACCTCTGTTCCACCACCCTTACCCCCCCTGAGCCCACTGTGGTCCAACCGCACCTCTTTCTTGCCAGCCTCTGAGGCAGCAGCAGTGGCCCTGGTGGTCTCTGGGTGGGAAAAGAGGTCCCCTGAATCCTGGCCAACTCAGCCTGGAGATGAGCAACCTCCTCCCTCAGCCCAGAGAGGTGCCTGCAGATGGGACAACACTGCATCCTCCAGAACATCTCCCAGAAGACTGCTGCTCTACAGCCACTGCACTGCACCACTTCCACCATGTCTAATTTGTGGCCCCTTAACTGTTGTTTTGTACACTTACTCTTTCCTCTCTCTATTTTATTTATTTATTTTTTTTATGCAATTTGTTTTCCCTCCCTACTTTCCTACTGCCTCTGTGCCCTTAAAGCTCCTGATCTTCCTGTTCTGGGAGAGTAGGTTCCTATATTCCTCAGTAGTCTCCTTCTTACTTGTTCAGAGTCAGACCTCCAGCATCTGGGGGGGATGGAGAGCTACTCTTTTCCTTCTAGGATGGTGAGTCTTTTGTGCCTCTGTGATCACTCCCTTCCTGCTCCCAAACAGGAAGTTCCTGTTGTCAGTCAAATCACGTGCCTATAAAAGTAGAACTGGCTAAGGGTGGGGGATTAGAGGGAAGAGATGAAGGGCAATATAGTCCCAGTAAAGTTCTAACAGCAGCTCCTTCCTCTTGCTGTTCTCTGCCACACGCTATCTAGGTCAGTTTTCAAATGCAAACACCTGGCTTCCTTCTCTCTAAGTCATTCCCCTTTATTCTCAGTTTCTTTTTCACCTAGCTAACTGTGCAGATAACAATTCCCTCACCCAACTCAGACAAACATTCTCTTTTTTTGTTGAAACCATGTTTAAGAGTGAAAAAAGCAGGGCCTGTTTTTGTGACATGCTTCAACTTAGTTTCATAAATATTTTAAAAATAATTTTTTAACAAAAAACATATGAATAACCAGCCTAAGATCTTGCACTGCCAACCACACAATTTCCAGAGTTAACTTTTAACAGAATTTCTTGCTTTGATGTGCAAACCGTTTGCTTCTTTTCATCACTTTCATGACTGCTAAGACACATAAAAGTGGGTTTATAAGTCATGAAATCAGTTTCTTGAGCTACAAAACCAGGGCCTGTTTTTGTGAGATGCAACAGACAAAATATATTAATATTTTTAAAAAGTGTTGTTTTTTTTAAACCACAAAATCACTTGAAGAATCGACTGTACACCCAGCACTATCAGCCTCATAACTTGAGGATTTCTGACCCATTTTCTTGTGTTGTGCGTGCTATACAAAGCTTTCTCTTGTTTTTTTCCCCAGTTTCATTAAAGGTAAAGCATATGAAAACAAAAACCTTCTTCGGGTACATTAGGAGAAAGGAAAATGACCAAAGGGAGTTGTGAGGCTAAATGGGGTGCAGAAGGGGACCTAGAAAAGCAGAAATTCTAAAACAATACTTCTGCTCAGTATTTACAAAAGAAGGAGAAGGGGAGGGACTTAAATTAGGTGGTAGACATGCATATGGAGTCGAGGTGGACACTAGTCCATTCACGGAGGAGAGAGTCCAAAAGGAACTCTCAAAACTAAACGTGGACAAGGCGAGCCAAATGGGATACATCCTAGAATACTGAAAGAACTCGGACAGGTACTAGGAGCACCACTGACAGCCCTATTCAACAAGTCACTGGAGGAAGGCGTGATACCAAAGGGCTGGAGGATGGCAAATGTGGTACCACTACACAAGAGTGGGAGCAAGGTGGAGCCAGGGAATTACAGACTGGTCAGCTTGACCTCAGTGGTGGGGAAAATAATGGAATCCATGCTGAAGAAAAGCATTGTGGCATATCTGGAGGCCAGTTGGGCACAAGACCTGAGGCAACATGGATTCACAGCAGGTAGATCTTGTCAGACAACTCTGATAGATTTCTTTGACTGGGTAATGAGGGTAGTTGATCAGGAAGGGGCAGTAGACATGGCCTACCTTGATTTTACCAAAGCATTTGATACCATCCCACACAGAAGGCTAGTAAACAAGCTAGGCAGTCTGGGAGTGGGTCCAAAGGTGGTAAATTAGGTTAGACAGTGGCTGAGCAACAGGACACAGAGGGTTGTGGTTAACAGAGTTCAATCCCGGGAGAGGGCTGTGACCAGCAGGGTGGCACAAGGCTCAGTGCTAGGACCTGTTCTTTTCATTGTCTTCATTGGTGACATTTCAGAGGGGCTGGAAGGGAAGTCTCTCTGCGGATGACACCAAGATCTGCAATAGGGTGTACACTTCAGATGGAATGGAAAGAATGAGAAGAGACCTAGGCAAGTTGAAGGAGTAGTCAAGAGTGTGGCAGCTAAAATTCAATACAAAGAAGTGCAAAATCATGCACTTGGGGCACAAGAATCCTGGAAAGGAATACACAGTGGGGTAGGGTGGGGGGGTATGACAACAAAACTGGAATGGGATCTGGGGGTCATCATAACAGAAGACCTAAAAGTAGCCAAACAGTGTGAGAAGGTGGTAAGGAGGGCAGGAGGGATGCTGGGGTGCATATAGAGAGGCATCACCAGTAGAAAACAGGAGGTGATGCCCCTGTACAGACAATTGGTGAGGCCACACCTGGAATATTGTGTTCAGTTCTGGAGGCCACATCTCCAGAATGACATAGACCAAATGGAGATGGTTCAGAGAAGTGTGACAAAAATGGTAAAAGGAATGCACTAGAAACCATATGAGGAAAGACTAAAAAAAACTCAACATGTATACCCTGGAGAAAAGGAGGAAGAGGGGCATATGACAAAGACATTCAAGGACCTCAAGGAGATAAAGTCAGGAGGGCAGCATCTTTCAAAAAAAGAGATGTACAAGAACAAGAGGTCACAGTATGAGGTGGTGGGGGGACTTGGGGATAATGTGAAGAAGTGCTTTTTCACAGAAAGGGTGGTGGACACATGGAACAGCCTCCCTGAGGAGGTCACATGGGCAAAAACAATAGGTGAATTCAGGAATACATGAGATAGACAGAAGGCAACCCTGGGGTAGGAAAGAGAATGTAAGCTGCAGATCAGTTAGGATCTGGAGATTATGTAGGTAGGGAAATGGACAGACTAGGTGGAACAGGCGATCCCTATCTGCTGTCAAATTCTATTTTTCTGTGCAAATCAAGACCAACATATTC
Organism: Neoceratodus forsteri; assembly: GCA_016271365.2. Lineage (NCBI taxonomy): Eukaryota > Metazoa > Chordata > Ceratodontiformes > Ceratodontidae > Neoceratodus > Neoceratodus forsteri. The sequence continues at coordinate 585,764,642 of CM028133.1, read as the reverse complement.
AAAGATCTCTGATTGTGCTCACTAAATGTTTGCTTCCTGAGCAATGTGAGTGTGGTGAAAACCACAGGTATATTGGAACATGCAAGGGCACATTGCAAGCATTAACAGCATGTTCAGATATATCGGCCATTCACTATCCTGACTGTGCCCACAATTCTAGCCCTCTACTTGCCACAGGAGGTATGTCGCCAGTAGGGTACTATGGGGATTGCAGAACCAGTTGGCCCATTAGTGCTTGCAAATGGTGATTGCTTCCCTGGACCAGTCTGCCATATCCATATCATGCTATGCAAACGTCCTATAACACTAGCAAGGCACTATAGGTGCATTTGTATCTCATTAGTGCCTCGTTACAGGCAAGAAGCACTACTGTGTTTGTGACTGCCCCCCACCACTGCACTGGTAAATGCAGCCTACAGCCCATACCCTAGTGGATTTGTGGTTCCCCCCTGTGCTCATTTACTGGTGTTATCAGTCATAATTCCCTGGTGGTACAGCAGTTCCCCTTGCCCTCTGCATGCCAGCCAGTGTTATTTGTCATAATTTCTTGATGACCCAGTGATCCTTCTACCCTCTGCTTACTTGCAGGTCTCATTTGTCCTCGTTCCCTGGTGGACCAGCAGTTCTCCCTGTTTCCCCATACATCTGTAGACCCCTCAAATGCTGGACCACAAGGAAATTATGACAGATAACACTGGAGGGTGAGCGGAGAGCAGGGGCAACTGTCGGACCACCAGTAAATTATGACAGATAACAGTGGTAGATGACCGGGGGGGGGGTGCTGGGTTGATGGCAAGGCACTGGCCATAAGACCTGGTTTGGGTAAGTGGTAATTAGCAAGACACTAACTGCTAGTTTTTGCCTGTCGAACCCTACCAATATGACAGTGTGCCTGTATGCAAGGTGCTTTGATCTGTTTTGCAAAGGTTCACTGCCATGGCTTAGTGCTGCTGGCAGTTGGGTTAATGACCCATTACCATCCCAACCAGTATGACATTTTCCACTATGACCTCACTGTGTGAGTTCTAAGAAGTGTTGATAAGTTACTAACCTGTTTAGTGGTTTCTGAATGGGTTCCAATAGCCGGGTCCATGAGTCTTATCTTAGGAAATTCAGTTCAAACTAATGAAAGTGATGTAGGTTAGTTTCACAAATATCCATTTATGAAGATTTTGTGAAAAAAATTTGCTGCACGAGCAAAAAATTTAATAAAATAATTTAAAATCTACACATTTTCATTAAAACCATCTGTCAAAGAATCATCCTTGGCCTAACTCTAACAAACCTGAAAGATTCTTGTTTCAACCCAAAGTCATTTCTGTTCTATTAGTGAACATAAAAAGTCTTTAAAAACATATTTTTGACCTTCTAGAACTTTCTAACCACCCTGCCAACTGTGAACAGACATACAGAATCTAGACATCCTGGCACTATAAGCATGCTGAATTTCATGTTATTGCATCCAGTGATGGCCAGTCTATTAGGATGCAGAAGTTTGGGTTTAACATAGAAGTGCCTGCATGGCCCTAAAACAGGAGTGCAAAACTGATCCTATAATACAGCAAGGGGTGTACTTGTTAGTTGCATCAGCCCAAATTTTGAAAATCATCCTTTACCATTTTTATCTTCAAATCCTCGCTCTAAATGTCAGTATACAGTGTGATGTAAAGGGATTTAGGAACACTGATTTCACACTGAACTACAAAGTTTGTTTTACCTGATTGATAACAGAGGCTCTGAAATGGTCTTCAGTTAGACCTTACACCATGTAAGCATGCGAACTGTACAGTAATTCAGATGTATTTATTGTTAAGATGCTAACAAAATATTGTCAACTACATTGATCAAAAATGTGTTTATCACCACTGTTACTGTGGTTTCTCTTCTAACATAAATTTTGTTAACACATTTTGTTGGATTTGTTGACTGTCAGGAAGAAAACTGTCCTACTTTGTTTAGTCTTCCTTCCCCAACTTCTCTGTGTGTGCTTAATGGCTGCTGTAATGCTTCATGATGTAGTGCATGATTGGAATGCAGTATGAAATGTGCTATATGAAACCATATTCCTTTCCCCTTCCTGCTCTTGTCTTCAACAAAAAAGCATGGATTTTAAGCATACTTCAGACCTTTCTGTTTGAAGAAGTAAAGTGGTTTTGATTTGATGTGACAAGATCTTCAGCCAGTTACTTGTTCTTATTCTAACCTTTTTGACAATAGCTTATTATACATTGTGACAGTATATTGATTTTTTTTAAATGATCACAAAAATATATGTGCTAGGATTCAAGGCATGCAGTGGTTTCCCTTTGCCTTCATAACTGACTCGGTGTCAGTGACCCAGTGGCACACACACTGAGGTTGCTGGGCTTAGGACAGCTCTGGGGCCAGAGTTTCAAAAGGCTTGACAGACGCCAGAGATTAAGTCCTTGAGTACAACTTCCTGGTCCAGGTAAAAATCCCTGTATCTATAGAAATTTTATTTTCAGCATTTTATGGGCAACTGTGGCATTTTCTGTTCCCGCAGCTGTGGAAAAATGCAATGCCTAGTAATACCTGCTGTAGCTTTTTTTCCACAGTTGCACAAAAAAAAATATGCACAAGCTGCCCTAAATCAAAAATTGCAAAAAAAGCAGCCTTTTTGAAAATTGAATGCATGCAGAAAAAATAGTGGTCACAGAAGTAAACCATCACTTGTGTTACCTTTCTTTCATTACATGTGCAATTTTTCCACATTTGAAAATCTAGCCCCAGCTTTTCTCCACATTTCTTTGCTAGTACAAGTCAGAATTCAGAAGTTTTAGTTTTCTGGAGCAGCTGTGATCTGGAAACCAAAAGCATTGGCTTCACTGCTTTAGTTTGTAAATGATTGAGCTTAAAGCAGAAAACTCAAGTGGATCCACACATTGCCTGGAGCACTAGTGAATGGAACCATCAGTAGATGTTTGTTTTTGCTGTGCTCTATTAAATTATATTTTTAATACTTTTCTTGCAGGGGTTTCAGAAATATGTGGAAGACTTTGACCCTTATTCAATGGTATGATTTACACATATTTATATACAATAATTTTTTTTGGAACAGTAAAATAAATGAGATGAAAGAAAGAGCTGGAATAAGCTTCCTGTTATTAAAGGTTACAGCTACAATAACGTCAGTGTTCAGCAAATCATTCTGCACATTTTTAAAAGCAGTTCCATGCTACAGTATGTATGGTGCTTAAATAGTATTTATTACTTTATTGGACAAGTGGTGGTGTCATCAGACTGCATCGCTCACAAGTGGTATGAAGCAGAGTAGCAGAATCATGAGTGGATCATGCAGTTGGCCCCAACCAGTGTAAATTGCATACACTTTGAAATCACAGTATTTATTATTCCAGAGACAAGTGTATGTCTTGCACTAAATTGTCTGTTGTTGTGTAACCCCTAGGTGTCACTATCTCAAGAGCTACTAACCCTGCCTGCTTGGCTAGTAGCTGGTTAAGGGGCTGAGTTCTGAAACGGGTGCCTCCACCCAAAGGTCAGGGTTGGTAGTGGTCAAGCTAACCTAGGTATAGCCCTTCGGGACACTGTAACCCCACTCTTTCCCCTCTAGTGGCCTGAACACGGTACAATAATCACTTTCACAATACCCCTGGTATACCACACAAGTACCCACACTGTTTGCACTTACCACCAGGGCTGGTTCCTCTGGCTCGACCCTGGGGACCCCCTGTGAAACAAGGTTATGCACAGCAAATAGCAACAGTACAGTACTTTGAGCACAAACTAGAACAACAGTCAGATTACATGCAGAAAAAGTTAGATCTGATTTATTCAAGAGACTTGAACAAGGAAGGGGCAACATTAGGTTAATTAACTTAAAAGGTTATCTCAATCAAGCAGTTATGCATGGGCTTTGAGTCCCTCCACACAGTCACACCTCTGGGTACCCAGGTGGCAAAGAGATGGGCTAGCAGGACTGTTGCCCGGGGTTGCAGCTGGTTGGGGCCCTGTGATGGAAAACACAACATGCAGAGTACACAGTATTTGTAATCCGGAGCCAGAGGGCTCAGTTCGAAAAGGAAACGAAACAACAAGACAATCAGATGACACACTCAGATTAAGCTGTTGTTGCAGGGAGCTACCGTGGTATTTACTCGTGATACCCAAGACTGGATACAAGCTGGATGAAAATCGAGACTGCAGGTGATTGATCTGGAATGCCAGGAGAAGCAGGGTCCACACAAGTTGCAGAGGCATCGTTCCTGTTCAAGCGTGGAGCAGGGGGCTGATCCCCAGGCAGGTCTCTTGTCGATGGCTTCTCTGTGCAGTGGGTAGTCTGGCAAGGCCCAGACCACATGGAGACAAATTCAGATACAGTCCGTTTTGGGCTAGATACAGCTTCCAGCAAGCAGAATACAGTTCACACAGTGGGGAACTAACTCACAACCCACTAGCAGCTCATAGCACATTTACATGTACAGGAATTCTACTGTACCAGGCAAAGCACTCCCCGGTCACAATCGCAAAGTCTCTGCACACACCGGGAGCTTAGGGGTAGCTGGAACTCCTGACAGGCCGATCGCATTCAGGAAAATCTTCGGTCTTCTTCAGGTTGAACCTGACCCACTTCAAGTAGCTTACTTTAGTCACACAAACTTGGATTTAGTCCAAAATAATTCTCTTCTCTCCCTCTCAGGAGCAGCAGCAGACATGCAAGCCAAACACTCAGCCCTGTCACAGTTTTCCCATGTGAATCCACTCAGGATTGCTGCCCAAAATACAGTTGAGCTCTTCTCATTTCACTTCCCAGCTCAGAACTAACTGAAAATTGCAAGCAGCCTGGGACTTTCCCAAGATCCAAAAGGTTTGGTTGGCTGATTTGGCTGTCATTCAAAGCAAGAGCTCCCCCTTCATTTGCAAAAAAGGCGCAAAAAGTTCAGAACTATAATTCCTACAGATTTTGACTTCAGACAGCTCCTGTAGTCCAGCTACATTTTAGGTCCCACCAGAACTGATTGGTCCAGTTTGCAATCCAGGACCAAGATAGTGGAGACAAAACAAAACAGTCCTTGCTACAAAGAAAGCAGGTTAGACAAACTATGTTATCATTATCACTCTAAGTGATTTTCAGTAAATAGTTACATCTTTCAACAGAGCTCCGTCTCAGATTACTTAGTCTGCCATCAGGCAGCTTTTAAAGAGACAGTACACAGAGGCTATACAGGCTCTGGTAATCACATTTAAACTGCTAAAACGCAGGACACCAGCCTGGCAGTGAGCATTTAGGCAAGCTCAAGGAAGACTTTTTGGGAACCCCCATTTGTAGAGGGGTTATAGTTGCACTAACTGATCTTACATATACTGCCCAGCTGACACTTATGCTCCCTTATTTATTGTTGTCTTAGCTACCTACTTAGTGTGATGTGCTATAATATGTCTGTATATTACTATAACACGGTCAATTCTGCCTTGCTAGTAGCGTGAACTGCTATAGCATGCCTGTTTATTAAAATGCTCTGTATTTGTTGCAACCTTACCCTGTAACCAGTTGTAGATATTTGCAACTCTTTTATTATGTAACTCTTTTATTAGGCACATAACTCATGTGAATCTTGTTTTGTCTCTGTTTCATTATTTTCTCTACTGTTTTATATTGTCCTTGACAGCATCTCCTTGTAAATGAGCATGTTCAATGGAGCTTTCCTGTGAATGAACTTGAACTTGAGCACCACTCTCATGTGGCATAAGACTGGCAACTGTATTTGAAAATTTTGCAGTCTGTAACTGCGCAGTAAATTATACTGCACTCATTTGTGTTGCCTGTGTGTTTCAAAAGGGACCCCCCCACACACACACACCACACACTCAAAGTAATACTGCAGCAACAGTTAGAAAAAAAAGGTAAACATCCAGCCTTCTGCAGGTCTCGGAACCCATGCCTTTTTACAGAAACAACAGCATGGTATTAGTTAAAAAATGTGCACCTAAACTTGACACAAGGCACAGAAAACACACTTGTAAAGCTATATCTGTGGTTCAGTGGGGCGGAGCAACTAACCATGCCCCCGATCAGGCCTTTAAAGGCCACTTCTCCTAGTCACTCCTAAGAACATTTTCTCTTTGCGGTCGGAGGCACCATTGGCCCATCCCCCTTCCCTTTTCTTTCCTCTGCTGCTTGCTCGCTGCTGTCTCCCTTGCACTCCCATTTTGTTGTGCTGTTCCTTTTTGTCTACCACTCACCCTATAGCTCTGCCTTCTGTCTCTATCTGTCTTGTCTCATCTCCTTCCCTCCTCGCCCTTCTGTGCTGCGTTCTTTTACCACCTCATGGCTTTTGTCTTCCTCTGCATCCCTTTCGTCTCTCTCCCCAGGGCCATCGCACGCCCCCTCCATTGTTTCCCTCTCCTGACCTGGACCGTAATGCAGCTTCAAACCTAGAAGCTTTTCTATGCCATACCCTTTTTGCTTACTTTCATGTACCTGCAGGATTCTTCGCTGCTCTTTGGGTTGCTAGTAAGGGAGATTCTACTTCTTTACAGACCATCACCGCACAGAGCCTTGGCTTGCCTCCAGCATCCCCTCCCCTCATCCCTCCCTCTCTCTGGAGTTTCTTTTGCTGACAGCCCACTGGTTGCCTCCTCTGGTCTACCCGCCAATCGGGCAGCCGCTGTCTCTAAAGTGCTGCTCCCTGTTAGTGCTCCCCCTTCCACTTTTCTTTCTGCTCTGGTTGGTCACTTGGGATATGGGCCTCTGCATTACCTGCAGCTTTTGCTTATGGCTGCCTCGCTCCTTCATTTTTGGCCAGCCCCGGTTGCTGGCATATTTTTCACTCCTGTCTTGCTTTCTTCCTGCTCCCATTTGCCTGGCTGCTGCTACCCATGCCTGTCTGGTACGTTTCCATCTCTTCCTCTGCTGAGTGCTATTTTGGCCTTTGCTGAGTGCTCTTTTTGGTGTTTCCTGCTCTACTATCATATTTCATTACTCATTTAATTACCATTTCCTACTCCTTCATGCCAGACTCCTATGTTTTTGATATCTTCATAAATCAACCACTCTTTAATTGCCCTATCCAAGGTCTGCTACAGCTGCTGGCATTTAATCACTTATTTCATCTTCCACCCAATCTTCAGTAGGTCAGCCGAGCTTCCAGATGCTGGCCTTTGTGACCTCGTGCCTGGACTACTGTACCTCCCTGTACCTAGGGCTTCTGGGGTTTGATATCCTCTGCTTGCAGCTAGTGCAGAACATGGTGGCGCGGTTGTTGACGGGGGCTCCTCGTTCGAGACACATCACACCTGTGTTGCACGAACTGCACTGGCTGCCTGTTCACTGGTGGACCACCTTCAAGGTCAGTCTTCTGATCTTTAAAGCCCTGCATGGATAGGGTCCGGACTACCTGCCCTGTCCGCCCACTCTGCTCTACTGATGATGGGTTGTTAGAGATTCCCAGGGTACAGTTTAAAACCTTGGGTTCTCGTGCCTTTATGTTTGTAGCCCCGACCCTGTGGAATTCTCTACCTCATTAGCTTTGAAAGTGCCAGACCATGGAGAGCTTCAAGACAGCGCTGAAGATTTATTTATTCTGCCAGGCTTTTGGTGACTTAATATAATATCGCATTCCTATTTGTAGTTATAGTCTTATTTTAAATCAGCTAGTTACTGTTTTATTGGTTGTTTGTACAGTGCTTTGGTTTTAGATAGTGCACTTATAAATAAACTTTATTATTATTATTTCATTTTACTATTTCTGTTTATGTTTTGGTCTCATGGTGCCTTGCTTATAGTTTCTCTGTTTTTCCCACGGCGGGGGACTGCGCTGTTGTGATGGGCACTATGGCTCCAACACTAGGAACGTATTTCATATGTTCCTGTCATTGTCAGCCTCTGACCTGTCCAGTCTTCCACTATGCTCTGTATGGCCCTTATCACCCTCCTACTGCTCAAAGCAGCTCTCCTCCTACCGCTCGCCTCCGGTACTACTGGCACTCGTGCATACCAGCCTTCTTGGCATTACCGCATTTGGCATAGCGCATCTCTTCATTCTTGACCTTGCTTCTTTACCCACTGGCCTCATGGCCTTCTCTTACCTCACCATCATTCATGGGCTTTGACTGGCCATCTTTATCTCTGTCTCACACATAAGGTACTTCCTACCTCTACCATCGTCTGTGGGCTTCGCCCAGCCATTACCATCTTTCCACCCATATGATATTCCACTCCTAATTTGACTTTTCAATGGACCTGGGTGGCATGTACTCCTTTGGTTACTACTTGTTATCTAGGCAAGGTGAAGCAAGGCAAATTTTATTTTTCCAGGCTCCCAATCCTGGCGGCTCTGGGTGTCATACACAGCAATACAATTATCACATGTTAAAATTATCATTAATAAAATAGATCACAATAGTTAAATAAATAAGATCTAATTAAAACAGTACTAGCATGAGCCATTCAGATCTATAATTTAGTATACAGTGTCCTGGAAGGCCAAATTAAATAGGTGGGTCTTGAGGCTGGCCTTAAACACCTCCACTGAAGGGACCTTCCATACAGATGGTGACAGCGAATTCCACAGGACAGGGCCGGAGACACTAAACACCCTGTCACTGGTAGTTTTCAACCTTGTCCTGGGAATTGCAAGGCGGCCCCTAGAGAAGGAGTGGAGGGAGCAGACCGAAGCAGCGGCTTATAGAAGGTCAGACAGGTAGCCAGAGCCCAGTCCATGTAGGGCCTTAAAGGTGAACAAGCCAACCTTGAAGAGGCTCCTCCACCTGACTGGCAGCAAGTGCAGTTCACGCAGCACTAGGGTGACATGGCAGTATTTAGACTGCCCAGTCAACAACCAGGTGGCTGCCTTCTGCACTAGCTGTAGCCTGTGAAGGATACCTCATGAGGCCCCAAGGTAGAGTGTGCTACGGTAGTCAAGCCTTGATGTCATGAAGGCATGTACCATGGTGAGGAGGTCCAGGGGTGGAACTAGGGCTTGATCCTGGCGATATTCCTAGGATGGTAAAAGCTGGTCTGGATACCGGACAATCTACCTTGTCTAGACCCATGCCAGGGTCCCAGTTACTTCGTCCAACCTCCATGACAGTCATCATCATATTCAAATTAGTGCCCAAGAGGTGGATAAGCAGAAAAGGGGCAAAATTCAGCAGAAGGGCAGACAGCAAGGAGAACCAGAGATAAATGACAACCAAAGAAGGGGCTGGAGTAGAACAGTGAAACAGTCTAGGGAGATCAAATCATGGAAAGCCATGTGTGCAAATGCCAGGAGCCTTAGCAACAAGATGGAAGATCTGGAGGCTGTCATGGTACAGTCAGACCTGGACATTGTGGCCATCACTGAAACCTGGTGTAATGATAACCATGACTGGGAGATGGCCATACCTGGCTAAAACATATTCAGAAGAGACAGAGCAGGCAGGAAGGGATGAGGAGTGGCACTGTATGTGAAAAATGACATAAGGGCCACAGAGATCCAGGAGGAACAGAATGGGGGAGAGATACTGTGGGTTAAGCTGGAAAGGAAAATGGGGACAGCCATCCGCACAGGTGTGGTCTATAGACCACCAGCCCAGGAGGAAGAAACAGATAGGAGTTGATGCTAGCCATCCAAAGGATGGCAGACAAGGTGAGGTAGTACTGGTTGGAGACTTCATATTCCAGACGTGGACTGGAGCATCCCAGCAGCAGCATCAACTAGGAGCAGATTTATCCTGGACTCCCTTCAGGGTGCCTTCCTCAAGCAACTGGTCATGGAACCAACTCGGCAGAAGGCAATACTGGACCTTGTGCTCACAAACAGGGACAGTGTGATGGGGGTAACAGTGGAGGAGCACCTGGGAAACAGTGACCACCAGTCACTGCGGTTTGAAATCACAGAAAGAGCAGAACCAAACCACACAAAAACACGTATACTGTATTTTAGGGGGCAGACTTTGGGAAAATGGGGAGATACTTGAAAGAGGCATTAAGGGAATGGGACAGGAATCAGGGGTTGAGGAACAGTGGGCAGTATTTAAAATGGGGATTACAAGAACAACAGAATTATGCATTAAGCAGGTTAGCAAGAGGAAAAGGAAGAGGAGACCATTATGGTTTTCCAAAGAGGTAGCAAAGAAAGTGAAAGCCAAAAGATTGTATCAGGCAATACAAAAAAGACACAGGCAGGAGGGGATAGGGAGAAGTACCAGGAGAAGCAAAGGGAGGCAGGAGGTCAGTAAAGGAAGCCAAAGCTCAGACAGAAGAACACATTGCAAAATCAGTGGGTAGAGGGGACAAACCTTTACAGGTACATAAGTGAAAAAGAAAGACAAAGGGAGGATAGTGAGACTGAAGGGGAGGATGGTGCATGGAGGATGACAACAGTAAAGCTGACATATTGAACAGGTATTTCTGCTCAGTCTTTACTGAGGAAGAGGAGGGTAATGGGTCTGAAGGGAGTACAAGGTGAGAATGGTGCAGAAATGAACACAAGTCCCTTTACACGAGAAAGGGTCCTGAAGGAACTGGAAGTAGTAAGAGTTGATAAAGCAATGGGGCCAGATGGGGTGCACCCCAGGGTCCTTAAAGAACTAAGAGAGGTGGTGACTGAACCTCTGGCTATCCTGTTTAGCCGATCGCTGGAAACAGGGGAAGTACCCAAAGACTGGAGGACAGCAGATGTAGTCCCCTTATACAAAAGTGGGAACAAAGAGGAAGCAGGGAACTACAGACCAGTCAGCCTCACCTCGGTAGTGGGGAAGATCATGGAAGCACTACTGAAGGAGAGATTGGTGGAACATCTGGTTGTCAATGGACTACAGGACCCAAGGCAGCATGGTTTCACCAGGGGGAGGTCATGTCAGACCAACCTCGTTGAATTTTTTGACTGGGTGACTAGGGAGGTGGATCAGGGAGGGCAGTGACATGGCCTATCTGGACTTCAGCAAGGTCTTTGACACTGTGCCACATAGAAGACTATTACACAAACTGGGGAATACGGTGTGGGCAGGACAGTAGTGTGGTGGGTAGGTAACTGGCTGGGTGGCAGGACACAGAGGGTGGTGGTAAATGGCTGTCACTCCACAGAGGGAAGAGTGACCAGTGGGGTACCACAGGGATCAGTGCTGGGACCAGTCCTATTCAACATCTTCATCAGTGACATTCATGCAGGACCTAGAAGGCAGAATTTCACTGTTCACTGATGACACAAAGCTCTGTAACAGAGTAGACACACCAGAGGGTGTAGACAGAATGAGAAGCGACCTGCAGAAACTTGAAGAATAGTCAGGGTTTGGCAGTTGAAATTCAATGCAAAGAAGTGCAAGATAATGCATATAGGGCACAAAACCCTGGCACAATATATCAGTTGGGGGGTGAGGATATAGCATGCACCAAGCAGGAAAGGGATCTTGGGATTGTCATCTCTGACGACCTCAAGGTAGGGAAACAGTGTGACAAGGCAGCAGGTAAAGCAAATAGGATGCTGGGATGTATAGGCCGGGGCATCACTAGCAGGAAAAGGGAGGTCATAATTCCACTATACAAGACACTAGTGAGGCCCCACCTGGAGTACAGTGTACAGTTCTGGAGACCATACCTACGTAAGGACATAGACAGGGTAGAGAAGGTTCAGAGGAGGGCAACAAAGATGGTGCATGGATTGCATCACAAGTCCTATGAAGACAGGTTGAAGGAACTGAACATGTACTCCCTGGAGGAGAGGAGGAGAGAGGGATATGATAGAGACACAAGTATCTTACAGGGAGGAACAGGGTGCAGGAAAACACTATTTTAAGCGAAAATGATGTTCCAGGACTAGAGGGCATGGGATGAAGTTGGAGGAGGAGCGATTCAGAGAAGCGTGAGAAAAAATTTCTTCACAAACGGGTGGTGGACAAGTGGAACACCCTGCCAGAGGAAGTGGTGGGGGCTGAAACAATCACAGGATTTAAGAATGCATGGGTTAGACATAAAGGAATTCTGGAGGTCAGGGGTAAGGGGCAACAGACTTCTAGGAAAACAAACTGAACTTACAAGCTCAAATGGGCAGACTGGGTGGGCCATAGGCCCTTATCTGCCGACACTGTCTATGTATCTATGTATCTATGTAAATATCTGAGCATGACCCACGTGCAGGTCACATGTTACATCTCTACTTTCCTTTCTCTCCAATTCAGAGACATGACAGCCTTGACCATTACTCCTGGCTCAGGGCTAGACTGCAGCCAAAAGTATCACTCTGCACCCACGAAATCCGCATCTTGAGCATGCAAAACTTGCGGAGGGGTCCTTCTCATCTGACCCATAGTGGGAATGTACTCGGCCCAGTTGAACCTTCGGTTATCAACCATACCAACAGCACCTCTAGATGTACAATTTAAGACTTCAACAGCAAGAGGTGGAACTCTTACTGGCAAGGCCCCTTTAGCTGCCTGAGCAGGTATGGAGGCACCCTTTAAGTTATTCTCCCCACGACTGCATCCAATTTACCCAGTTTGTTCATAGATCGGTAGGCTGGCTGAGTGCCTTGGCAGTCATTACTCTCTTCCTCCTACCTTGGAGGCTCATACCTTGTCCTGTACTCTGTGTTGCAGAGTTCGCACACAACCCTTCATGGAATTCCTGTTAGAGGGATAGAGTGAGAGTGTTCCCCTCAGTTGGATTCCACCTCAGATTGGTGTACTAAATTGCAGTAGCAGAGCCATCACTAATCAAATTTCCCAAAGCCTGGAGGGAAAGCGACCTAGACCTTGGATCCCCAGATGTTTCCTCCTCAAAGCGGGGTTTTCCCTCTCCTCCATGCCAATTTTCATAAAATCTAGATAGGTTAGTAATATTCCCTAGGGCCTACAGATAGGTTCCGCTGTTGGATGGAGATGGATGGTGGCCCCATGGCTGTCCCCTCTCTCCTTAGAAAGTCCTGCCCTCGTACCTCATTCCGACCTCCGAGCCGGAAACTATTCCTCCGTTGTCTCCTGTTCTCTACTACAGCCTAACCATCTACACCTACCGACCTTCATTCAGGTCTTCGATGCCATTCTGAATTCATCACCTCATTTCATTGCTCGACACTCTTTTGGGTACTCTTTTTGGACTCCTTCCTAAGCTACCTTTAGCCAGGAGAATCATTTCTGAGGCGTGTCTAAGGGTGGAACCCTCCTCTAGGGTTCCTTTCCTTTATACTCCTGCAGGATGGTATATCCCATGGATAGAGAGGCGAACATCCACAAATGTATCCAAGTCGCACAGGCATGACAACATAGCAAGTTACGTACACCCACTGAATTGTAAGGCTGTGCCTGTGGTTCAATGGGGAGGAGCAACTACCCCCCCCGACGATCTGGCCTTTAAAAGCCGCTCCTCCTAGTCGCTCCTAAGAATGTTTTCTTGTTGCCCCACCATCCTCCCCTCCTCCTTCAGCGGCTCATCTCTGCCTTCCATGGGCTCCTTCCTAAGCTACCTTTAGCCAAGGGAATCATTCCTGCGGCACCTCTAGGGGTGAAACCCTCTTCTAGGGTTCCTTTCCTTCGTACCCCTGCATGGTGGTATATCCCATGAATAGAGAGGCAAACAGCCACAAATGTATCCATATCGCACAAGCATAACATCATACCAAGTTACGTAGTCGCATTGAAATACTGTAAGTTACATGTCAGCTGAATGAATTAATTTCATGAAAAGGAATGCACAGTATGTCCAGTCACCACACAGTGAAGAAAGCACAACAGAGAAAAAGAGCTGCCCTTGAGTTTAAAAAGGATGTACCAGGTGTATTTGTTATCAAAAAGGGAGGTTCATTACAGCATTTTGCTGTTTAGAAGTTCATTGCATTTACTGTTCCACCATGAAAAATGTATACTATATTGTCATTCCGTGGCTATCTTAATTATAAGCAGTTTTGTTCACAGCTGTGCATGAACTGTTGAAATATAACTGTGTTTACTAATGTATGCTTCCAATGCACAGAAAAAGAAGACACCTCTGCTAAGATCTAGCACTTATTGCCACTTCCAACTTCCACAGCAACCACAGCATGGCAACTTCTTACATGGGAGACACTAAGCATTCATTTTGCTGCAGGGAGCATCTTTATATTTATTATACAGGCAAAAGACAACATAGCATTCCAAGCTCCATGTGAAGCTACAATACTTCTAAGTGATATAATTCCAGATTTATAATATATTCAAGGGGAACAGTCAGCACAAACAGCCTCACCTCTCTGTGTGGGTCTGGTCCCAATTTGCACTTTGTGTGCAAAAATATTTTTACTTATTATTTACTGAAATATAGTAGATTAATCAGGATTATTTTACTGACATCTAAGATGACAATTTCAGTAACTATAAATCCCAGAATCCCCTGCAGTAGGAGATTCAATAGCCTGCAGTGTATTTTAGAAATGTTATAAGCTCAGATCAGATGTGGTTCATCTGTTCTGTGTTGCACTTGGGACATATAAAACCGTGAGCAGCTTGCACTCTTGGGGTGGGACCAAAAAAACAGAGCAGGAGAGGGATCTGGGGATTATAATGCCAAGCAGTCTTAAGGTACTGTAGGTAGCCAGTGCAGCAAAGCAGTGGGGAAGGTAAATGGACTGTTGGCATGCATTGGGAGTGGCATAACTAGCCGAAGAAGGGAGATACTGATGCTTCTTTACAAAGCCATGGTGAGGCCACACCTGGAGTATGGGGTCCAGTTCTGGAGACTGCACCTAAGCAAGGATATAGATGGGATAGAGAGGGTTCAGAGAAGGGCAACCGAGATTGTGCATGGTATGCAGGGGAAGCCATATGAGCAGAGGTGTAGGGAATTTGATCTCTACCCATTGGAGACCAGAAGAGAGAGGGGGACATGATTGAAACTTTTAAGTATGTGAAGGGGATTAATAATGTGAAGGAGGGGAGCTTATTTAAAAGGAAGGAGGAGACTAAAACTAGAGGGCATAGTTTAAGATTGGAGGGCAGAAGATATAGAGGCAATATAAGGGGGTGAGTCTTCATAGAGAGGGTGGTGGAGGACTGGAATAAACTACCAGAGGAGGTGGTGGGGGCTGAAAAGATGGAGGGATTCAAGGGGGCATGGACAGACATATGGGGTTGGTAAGTGGGGGAAGGGAGGCCCGTGGTAAAGGAGATGAGTAGGGGAGGGAAGGGGTAGACTCAATGGGCCATTCTGGTCCTTTACTGCCATCAGATTTCTGTGATTCTCCTAGTGCTAAGAACAGTCCTCTGTGACTTTTCTTAGCCCCAGGAGGACAGTGGGACCAGCAAAAAAAAAGGTCAGAGATTATAGAAACTCTTAACATACACTGCAGGCTATTAATCTGTTACTGCTGCATTCTTCTTCTGATGTCAGTTGCAGGGGATTCTGGGATGTGTAGTTACAGAAAATGTCAGCTTGTAACTCTGCAAAATCAGCCTGATACACTCTACTGTATGGCAATACACATTAAGTAACAAAAAAAAAAAAAGAGAGAAAAACACCAAAGGGCCACAGAGAGTGTATGTGGTGCGACCAATACCAGCAATACTGACAAAAACAAAAAAGCCAGTGCTACTCAACATGCCGATACATGGAGAGTCTCACTCAGAAGCTGCTGAATGAAACTCTATTCATTCTAAATCCACAGCAAACAGGTGCATCCAGTGTGGTGACAGAGTGGTGCTCGAGACTCCTCACCGTGTTGTGTGCGTGTGCTTCTACGAGAGGTAACTTCACACACCTGTATTACAAATTTAAACCTCATACTTGAAGAAAACTCGCATCATATATGTGCACAAAGTGATCTAAAGTGCTAAAGTTGCATGACAATTAAAAACAAATTGATCCTACGAAGACATTTTACAATATCAAAGGGAGACCTTTTTAACAAAGGTGGCCAGTGACAAAGATTTTGCTGCTGTATGATTAAGTCACTGTACGACTTAACTTTGCAAGATTAATCTTAGTGTGATACAAGGTCCTAGCCACTTTGACAAAAGGCAAGACACAAGCAAGAGCCTTTTTGCCAAATGTGACTAGAGACAAGTACATTTGACTACTATATGTTTAGGTCACCGTACCACTTAACTTTGTAAGTTTGCTTTTAGCTTGCTACATGGACCTAACCACTTTAACAGAAGGTCAGACAATGTGTGATCTTCCATTAACTTCTGCTTGCCCATAGAAAAATCTGTAAAGCAAAAGAGAAAAACATGAATCATAATTACAGAGACAGTAGCATAGTAAACAATAAAGATACTGAAACACAAATTATAGAAAGGGAATAATTTTAATTCTGTCATTTAGTCCTGGGGAGGGGGGAAGTTGCAGAGAGACAGGAAAGCAGGCTCCAGTCGCTGATGTGCCTCAGATCTTTACAACATTTCAACCACACAAAATAAGGGCACCATCCACCACAAAAGTTTTTCCAAAGTTGTAACGTTTATTGCCACAATCCAGCAAAATAAAAATGGTAACAACGTGTGCCATAGAGGTGCTTCCTCTCTCCTACAAGGCCCGACCAGTTACGCGCATGCGCGCTTCCTCAGAGACGGCCCTTCACCTCCAGTAATGCAGTTAAATACAGAAAGAGTTTAAAGTGACAGTGCAGAATAAAAAATGCTGGTCATATTCATATAACAAAAAACTGTAGACACAAAAGCACAATAGTTGCTTAGAGGCAATCAAAATGGCCTGTTTTAAACATATAATTATTTAACATTATGGTTCAATATTTAAGGCATATTATAAGATTACCATATAATACATAAGCACCAAGGGTGGCTTATTAATCTGGTAAAAAGGCTGGGCTGGAAAAAGTTTTTTAAAGTATTTACATCAAAGTGAGAATAGGAGAATAGTTGTAATACAATAATGTGTATTTTATCACAAATTAGCAATCCTAATATAAACATCTATATTCTCAAATGACCCCAGTCAATAATAATGACATGGGAAATGACTGTCACCGTTTCAGAGAGAACAATGCTTACAGTATTATTCCTAATATTATATATATACAATTACTTGGGTTACTAATCCGTGCGCCCAAGTGCTATGTTAGTTCCTGTGTCATACAAAATAAAAATTAAATGGAGAAGGAACAACCTCATTTTATAGAAGGGGAAGGGGGAAAGCAAAAGAAGAATTTATAAGCCACACAAGCCAGTACAAAAGGCACATGAACAGCATTCAGCTTCAATCATTACTATATATAGATGAAAGGAAGAATTACTTGAAACAGCAGAGCCACAAAGTGAAATATCATTGTTTTTTTGTATAATTTCCTAGCATGTTTTAGGTAGGGGGAAATATCAAACTGGTCATTCAGACCTGGAGGAAAAAGAGCCCCAAGCTGGAAAATCCAGAATGCTTCTTTGCACAACTTATTCTCCAAATCACCTCCTCTGGTACCAAGTATAACCTTCTCTGTACCTGTAAATGTAAAACAGTGTATACCAGACGATGTCCCCACATGTTTAGCTAGTGCATTAGTAAAGTCCTTACATCGTATGTCACTCAAATGTTTGCTAATTCTTTATTTAAAGTGCGTGAGGTTTACCTACATAGGATTTGCAAGAATATATGGCCATATATACAACAGAGCTTGTGGAACAATTAAATCATTCTCTAATATCAAAAACACTATTGATGTTTACAGAGGTGAACTGTTTTGTTTTAGCAATGACCTCACAAAATTTACATCGTCCACATGTAAAGCATCCCTTTGGTGGGGGGGAAGCCAAGTGTGTACCTTTCTGTCCAAGGGCTGCAGTGAGTCAGTGAGTGGATAAGGATGTCAGACAGTTTTTTTCCCCTCTTGTATACACTGTGTGGGGGACTAATTACTGTGTCCCTTAATGCTGTATCCATTGAGAGAATAGGCCAGTGTTTATGGATAATAGACTGAATCCTATTTGTGCTGGTATCAAAGGTTGTAATGAAGTTGATTCGATCAAAATCAGAAGAAGGTTTATCTTTGTATTCAAGTAGTGTGATACGTAATGTCTCTATGGCATGATTTTTTGCCCTGATGATATACCCCTTGCTGTACCTCCTCTCTTGGAACCTTTGTGGCATCTCAGAGAGCCTAACTTCAAAATCAGAATTGGTGTAACAATTCGTCTTAATGCACAGGAACTGTAATCGAGGGATGTTCCTGATGGTGTGGTGCATGTGACAGCTAGAAGCTAATAAGAGTGCATTCGATCTGTAGATTTTCGAAACAGATCTGTAGAAATTGTACCATCTTGGTTCTTAAGAGATTTTTAAATCCAAGGAATTAATCTCTTTAAGATCCTGTTGTACCAAAAATCTCAGATTAGGGTTAGAGCTGTGCAGATAATCAATAAATTAATGCAATTCCACTGTTGTGCCATGCCATGCTATCAGTACATTGTCAATATAGTGCCTCCAGAGGTCAGTGCTATGGAAAAAAAGGTTGATGTTTGTATCATAGAAACATAGACTTTGATGGCAGATAAGGACTGCTTGGCCCACCTAGTCTGCCCATTTCCCTACCTACAGGATAAGCTGCAGATCCTAGTTAACCAACAGCCTATTTCTTCCTACCCCCACAAAATTTGCCTTATGTCTATCCCATGCATTCTTGAATTCTCTCACAGTTTTAGACCCCACAACCTCCTCAGGAAGGCTGTTCCATCTGTCAACCACCGTCTCTGTGAAAAAAATACTTCTTCATATTGTCCCTGAACTGCCCTCCCATTTTCAAATTGTGTCCCCTTGTTCTTGCACATCTCTTTTTCTGAAAGATGCTACCCTCTTGGACTTTGTTCATTCCACTGAGGTACTTAAAAGTTTCTGTCATGCCCCCCCCTTTCCTCAAGGGTATACATATTAAGCTCCTTTAGTCTGTCCTCATATGGCTTCTTTTGCAGACCCTGCACCATTTTAGTTGCCCTGCTGTGTACTGCCTCTATCCTCTCTATGTCCTTGCGGAGATGGGGGTTCCAGAACTGGATGCAGTACTCCAGATGGGGTCTCACCAACTGTCTGTACAGAGGAATAACAACTTCCTGTTTTCTGCTGGTGATGCCTCTCCCTATAGAAATTCCTTTCCCAATGTCCCAGATAAAGGTTAACATAATTGGGGCAAATGTGGCCCCCATGGCTGTACCCTTTATCTGGTGATAATATGCCCCTTGAAAATAGAACGCATTACATTTCAACACGTATTCTGCTGACTTGACTAAAAAGTCAATTTGCTCACTTTCCAATTCTGAACATTCCTGCAACCATGCTCACAATGCCTCAAGGCCTCCCCCATGGGGGATGTTCGTATAAAGGGAGTCAATGTCAAGTGACACTAGAATTCAGTCAGTTTCAAGCTGCAGGTCCACCAGAAGGCTCAATACCTTAGTGGTGTCCCTGAAGTGCGAGGATAAGCTAGATACCAAGTCACAAATGTGATAATCCACATACTATGACACTGTTTCCATTAAGGGCCCAATACCTTTTTTATGGACCTTAGGCAGAATGTAAACGATGGCATGGACTGGAGGAGCAACTTGCAGAAACTCAAGGTACCTTGTGTAATAATCCCATCATGCATAGCCTGGTATATGGTTGCATCAATGTCCTTTATGAAAAATGAGGTGGGGTCTGATGGCAGCAATCTATAGAATGAGGAATCCGAGAGTTGTCTAGATATTTCTGCAATGTAGTCCGATGTATTCAACACAACAATAGCACCCCCCTTGTCCCCTGGCTTTATAGTTATAACTGTATTATTTTCCAGGTCCCTTAAGGTATCCCTTTCCTTTTTAGAAATATTACAGAGTCAATTATCATTCTGTTATTCATAAAGCACATTGATGTCATTCAGACAGGCCTGTTCAACGGTATAAATCGCTGGAGAAGGGGAAGGGATTGAAAGTAGAATTCAATCGGAAATTATATAATGATTTAATTCTGCCATTAATTTAGAGTTGGGACCCATTGCATTCTGAAAGTCCTCGTTCCCTGGATTGATGTCATAAATACTCAGGTCCAGCAAGCTTTCGGTAGATTCCGGGGATGCTTGGATGTTATGTTGAGAGACTGAAAAGTCTGTATCTATACCCATTTTGTTCCTATTATCTAAAGATTTTAAACTCAACTACTGGGTAAGTTTTTTGATGTCCAAGTATGTATCAGACGCCCACCAAACAAGTTGGGACGAAGCTCAAATCTTTACTCAGAACGGACGTTTGTTCAGGGGTTAATATATTATTTGACAAGTTGATAATATACATTTGCCTCTCTCCTTGCCCTGTTGTTTTGGTATTATACCTCCTCTCCCCACTTTTTTTTTGAATTGTTGTGCAGTAGGACCGATTCCTTTTTCTACTCCCCCTTCTTGTTCTGCGGTGGAGCTGAAACGAACAAGTCTCTCTGAATGTCTGGGATGTTCCGGGTCCTCCACTTGCTCCTCCACCTCTTCATCCAAAAATAGCTTCTCAGGTGACTCTATGTCCGATTCTGATGTAGAATGAAAAAACAGGTTACTCACCTGTGACAGTGGTTCTAGGAGTGGTATATGTTGTTCATCCACCTCTTTGGCATGTCCCCTTCCACTTTAAATCTCACCGGAAGTCTTCAAGCTGGCTCTTCCCACACACCCGGATGGTATATACCTTGGCTCCGCCCCATGACGCCAGATCTTAGCCTGCTGGAAGCCAGGTTGCGTCTGTCCACAGCCGGGGAGGTCAGGTGGGTCCGTGTGGATAAACAGCATATACCACTCCTAGAACTACTGTTACAGGTAAGTAACCTGTTTTTCTAGGAGCGTTGGTATGTTGTTCATCCACACTCTCTGGCAGACTCCTAACAGTTCCCCGGGAGGAGGGAGGCAGTTTCCACACCCCCTACTTAGAGAACAGAGATTGGAGAACTGAGGCCCCAAAACCAGCATCCCGGTGAGACTCAAGGTCGATGTGGTAGTGGGCAATGAAGGTGTCTGCCAACTTCCAGGTAGCAGCCCGACAAATTTCCTGGATAGGGATGTCCCAGGAAGTAGCCACCGATGCAGCAGTATGGCGGGTAGAATGAGCTCTTATCCTTCTGGGAGGCTCCTTGCCCACCAACTCATAGCACAGACCTACGCATGATGTGATCCATCTTGCAATAGTCCATTTGGCTGCAGGTCTGCCAGAAGCAGCTTCAGTATAGGTGACAAACAGCTGGCGAACCTCTCCCCGAATTTCCACCATCCTCTCCATGTAATAAGAGAGAGCACATCTCGGGTCCAAAGTATGGAGCCTGTACTTGGCCTACGAGGTGTAATTAGGGTAGTATACCAGCAGAGTCAACACCTGTTTGAGGTGAAACTCTGACACCACCTTTGGAAGAAATTTTGGGTGGGGGCGTAGGACAACCTTGTCCCTGTGGAAGACCAGATAAGGGGAGTCCACTGAAAGCGCCTGGAGCTCCCCTGTCCTTCTGGCAGATGTGATAGCCACCAGGAAGGCAGTCTTCCATGATAAGTGTGATAAGGCACACTTGTGCATCTGTTCCAATGGCTTGCCCATGAGCTTTGCCAGTACCAGCAGTAGATCCCATGGAGGTGGAGGTTCATACACCGGAGGGGATATGTGATCCAGGCCTTTGAGAAAGTGCCCGACCACTGTCTCCTGTTCCACCGTCAACTGACCGGCCCGTGCCCGGTAAGCAGAGATGGCTTGCAGGTGCACCCTAAGAGATGATGACTGCAGACTCCCTTTGGAGAGAGACCAAAGGTAGTCAAGAATGTTAGCCACTGGACAGGACAGAGGGTCCAGGCCCTTGCCCTGACACCAAATGGAAAACCTTTTCCATTTGAAGGCATAACATTTCCTGGTCGATTCCTTCCTGGATGCCTCCACCACAGTGTAGACATCTTCGGAAAGACCCAAAGCCTGGAACTCTAGCCACTCAGATACCAGGCTGTGAGGTGCAGGGATTGATGGTCCAGATGGAATACCTTCCCCTGATTGAATGATATCAGGTCCGGGCGTGCTGGAAGCCGCTCTGGGTGCCTGCAGCTGAGGCTGAGGAGATCTGGATACCAGAACTGGCGTGGCCAATCTGGGGCTACCAGGATCACCTTCGCCTTGTCCCTCCTCATGTTGAGGAGCACCTTGTGGATCAAGGGAAATGGAGGGAAGGCATAGAGGAAGCCTGGGGTCCATGGCTTTGAGAAGGCATCCCCCTGCAGTGAGCCCTGCTGAGCGGGGTGGGCATGAAACGGCCTCAGCTTGGTGTTTTCCCTGAAGGCAAACAGGCCCACCATCAGTTTGCCCCAGTGGGAGAACAGGCTGTAAGCTACCTCTGGATGGAGAGACTACTTGTGGCATGTCTGGCCTAAGTGGCTGAGAGCATCTGCCAGATGGTTTGAGGCTCCTGTCACATGGATGGCTAGGAGATCTGCCTCTAATTGGCTCACGAGGGTCCAGATGCAGAGCGCCTCCCTGCAAAGCAGACGTTAGTGCGTGCTGCCCTGTTTGTTGAGATAACACATGGTCGTGGTATTGTCTGTCTGGACTTGAACCACTTGATCCCAGAGCTGAGGAGTGAAAGCTGACAGTGCCAGTCTGACTGCCCTGGGCTCCAACAGGTTGATGTGGCATCAGGACTCCTTGGGGGTCCAGAGTGTGTGGGCCCTTTCATGCCCCATGTGGGCTCCATAGCCCATGAGAGAGGCATCGGTCATGAAGACGACCATTGGCTCAGGGTGGACAAATGGAATCCCTTTCTGCAACCAGTCTGGAACAGTACACCATTGGAGAGTGTCCCTCATCTTCTGGGTTACAGTGACCAGCTGGTCAAAATGACCGTGGTGCCGAGTCCACTGGGCATCCAGTTCCCATTAGAGGGGGCGCATGTGCAATTGGGCCCACAGGACCACTGAGGTGCATGCCGCCATTTAACCCAGAAGGTGCAGAAAGTCCTGGGCGCAACCAGCCAGAAATGGTTGGGTAAAGGAGGAAAGTACTTCCGCCTTGTCCGCCAGGAGCCAGGCTCTGGCTTGACAAGAGTCGAGCTCTGTCCCGATGAAGCCCATTACCTGAGATGGCATGAGTTCTGACTTGGCCTCGTTGATCAGGAGGCCAAGCTGGAAGCAGGTCTGGAGGGCCAGGTCCCTGGACCTCTCCACCTCCTGTTGGGTGGATCCTGCTAGGAGCCAATCGTCGAGGTAAGGATAAATTCTGACCTCCTGACACCTGAGATGGGCCACCACCATTGCAATGCATTTGGTGAAGACCCGTGGGACTGATGACAGGCTGAATGGCGTGGCTTGGAACTCGTACAGGGTCCCTTCGACCCTGAAGTGGAGGAACCGCTGATGGGACAGATGGATTGGGATGTGAAAGAATGCATCCTGCAGGTCCAGTGAACAGAACCACATGTTTTGTTCCAAGGATGGTATGATCTGGGACAGAGTGACCATGCGAAAGGTGCGTGACCTGAGATATTGATTCAGGTCATGCAGATCTAGAATGGGGCACCAGCCCCCCATCCACTTGGGCACCAAGAAGTACCTGGAGACAAAGCCTGGGTCTGCTGGAGGATCCACCACTGAGGAGGAGCTGAGCGATGTCATCTCAGAGAGCCGACTGGGTCTGGGCAGATACTCTTTCCTCCCGAGGGGTGCAGGCTCGGCTTGGAGGGTACTGCTCGAATTCCAGAGGCAGTCCCTGACTGACTGCTTTGAGAACCCACCTGTCCGAAGTGACAGCTGACCAGGTGGAAAGAAAGTGGCAAAGCCGTACCCCCATGGGAGGACCCAGAACTGAGGTGACGGGAGAGGGGTTGACAGCCCCTGCCCCGTCACTGAGCAGGCTTGGAGGAGGTTCCAGGACCTGAGCCTCGGCCTCCTTTTTGGGTCTGTTGGGGTCCGGGCTTGGGCTGAGGGCACCAAGCTTGAGTCTGCTGCTGATGCTGGTGCTGCTGTCCACCTTGAAAGGAGGACTGCTGAGCCACAGGTGAAGAATGCCAAAAAGGCTTCTTCTTTTTCTTCTGCTGGTTCTTGCCTGAAGAACTCCTGGCAGAAGTAGCATCCAAGGTGGCATTGGATGGCTCAGTGTGCTGAAGATGACCGGCCACTCCTGGACTGAATAAGTGGGTTCCAAGGAAGGGCACATCAGCTAGTTTGTGCTGGGTATCTGCTGGAAAGGAGGAGAGCCTCTGCCAAGCCCTGCGACGAGAGGCAACTGCAGCAGCCATTGAGCCGGCACAAGAATCCTCAATGTCCAGGGCCGTCTGAAGTTGCGGTTTGGCAACAGCTTGGCCCTGGTCCAGGACCTGCTTGACCGTGGTCTGCATGTCCGTGGGGAGATGTGGGAGGACTTCATCTAGCGACCCAAGAAGGGCGTGAGAGAAGTGTGCCATGATGATGGTCGAACTTGCCTGACAAAGGCCTAAGGAGGAAGCTGCATAGACCTTCCTTGTTGAATGGTCCAAAAGCTTGGACTCTTTATCAGCAGGTCAGTCAGTGTTGGCAGAATTGCTAGTATGCTTGAACACAGAGGTGGTCACCAGGCTGTCAGCCGAAGGGTGCTCTGTGAACCCCGAAAGGGACCCCATTGGCACCGCATACTTGCGGGCCATGCGGACAGACGGAACTGGACAAGAGGCAGGGCGCTGCCAAAGTTCTAGGTCTGGGCCAACAGTAGCCTCAGCCACAGGAAAGGCCTCCATCGGGGTATCCCTTCTCTTAAGGATGTCCGTAAGAGGGTACTCTGCCTTTTTCTGGATTGGCTCCAGGGGCATCCCTGTAGATTCAGAGATGAGATGAAGTATCCCTTGAAAAGATGAGGGACCTTCCTCCATCTCCAGACCAATGGTCAATTCATCATCACCTGGATGTGAATGCAAGCCAGTGATGTCCAAATCCAAGGAATCCGGATATAAAGGCCTACCACCCAGGTCACTTTCGACCCGCCGAGGGCGGTCCGGGGTGACCGTGAATGACAATCGCCAGGGAAGCCTGGTGTCTGGTCTGTCTTCCTTGGAAGGAGCCCCTCCCACAGGCTGTTTGGGTGGTGGTTCCACCACAATTGATGGAGAGACAATTTGGGGCTGAACAGGTGGTTTTGGCGGCTCCACGGGCTGAGGAACCGATTTAATCGACTCCAAAGCAGTCGGCTTCAGCCTAGGAGGTGAAAGCCAGGTAATGGCCAGTGTAGAAGCTGGAGTGGGCTTGTTCCCAGTCAAAATAAGCTGTTGCCACATGAGGTCCTTGTAGTGCTGACAGAGTTTCTGACGCAGCCTCTCCTCATCCGAGGAGGACGAGGATGACCGATGGCGTTGCCTCCTTTTTGAGCACTTATGGCTCTTCCTCGACCTGTTGAATGAGGGGATCCGAGACCTCGATCAAGATTGGACGGGCCAACTCAGTCACTTGGGAGACACCTGCAGGACCAGTGATTTCCTGGGATCAGGGACCACATCTTCAATTAGAGTCCCAGCAGGTTGGGTCTCGTCATCTGGAAAGACCAGATTAGGGGTTTGATCAAGAGAATCGTTGACTGGCATCAGCAGTATCGGATCGATAGGATTGATCATGATTTCGACCTCATCGACAGATAATTCAGTCGACTGACCAGACGGCAAAGCCGAAAAGCCAGCGGCCGAAGAAGCAATCTCGACTGAAGTCAAGACTGCATGCTCCTGGGACCAAGATCTCTCCTGCTCCCAAGAACATCTCCATCAAGACGAAGATACTCCTGGATCCTTCTCTGGCATAGGGGATCGAGAGGAGTGTGAGCCTGCAGGAGCCTCTCCCTTGGTCGGGAGAGACTGGCACAATTCTCGGAAGGAACCTGAGAAGGTGGAGCCCAGGTTGAGCAGAAAGAAGAAGCTCTGAGAGGAATCTGCAGCACGAGCCTCTTTCTCCTTGAACACTTGCATGTGTTCCAACTGCTTGGCGGATCCTGAAGCCGTGGAAACCGCCCACCGAGCCTCCTTGGATTTCACCAGAGGGATCCTCTTCTCCGGTCTTCCTAGCTTCAGGCATGTGAGATGGTCATCGAGGACGTTGGAATGAAAAGCAAGACACAGATTGCATTTTGAGGTGTCATGGTCGACACCGAGGCAATAGACGCATGCGGTGTGAGGATCAGTGTGCGACATCTTTTGTCCACAAGGGCACCGACGAAATCCAGGGGAAGACTTGTCTTCCATGATCGAAGCAGAAAACGTGTGAATATTTGGTAAAACCAAAGGTTTGAAAGCCAGAGCCTACAAAATGCATGAGCACAAGGGAGGCAAACTGAATCTTCCAGTGGAAAGGAAGATCTGGCGTCATGAGGCGGAACTGAGGTATATACCACCCAGGTGGGTGGGAGGAGCCAGCTTGAAGACTTCTGGTGAGATTTAAAGTGGAAGGGGACATGCCAAAGGGTGTGGATGAACAACATATCCGCACTCCTAGAAACTTGAGTTACTTTTCCTCAGTATTGACCTTTTTTCCTGTTTTTTTCCTCTGGCCCTTATTTGGTCTAACAGTACATTCTGAGCCCTTCCAGATAACTACATGATGGTGTAGATGTAGAGAGTCCAATTTATCTCTTTCAAATTTCCTAAGTTTAACTGCACAAATACATTTATATTGTTTAATAATTGCACCCTTCAGTTTATTTTCCAAGTGAGAAAACCCTGTTTCCTGAATGAATTCAAAGAAGGCTGCTTCTTTTTCTTTCATTAAAGATTCCACCTCAGTCTGCTGATTTCTGTAATCCCTGATTATACACTGCTGAAACAGTTTGAATGCAGCTTGCATCTGGGTCTTCCAATCCTCTTTAAAATCCACCCGGTCGAGGTAGTAACTTGGCCCCTTCAGAACTCTAAGGCCCCATGGAACATGGCCTAATTTCTGGTAAGCTTTGAGATTTGTCAGATTCCAATACATTCTTCATGCCTGTAACATGATTTTTTCAAATTAGTAACAAGCAGTGTGAATACTGACAGGAGACTCAATCTCAGTTTCGGCACTTGCCACGTATTGCGTTGTGGTTCCGGGTGCTAAATCTGATTCGGGCATAACATTTAAAAAGGGGTTACCATCTCTGATACCAGAAAAAATGGCCACACTAAAGGAGAGGAATCCTGACACATCAATATGCAAGTCCTTCAGCTTTGAGGACATGACAATAACAGTTAATCCCAAAATATACAAAGTGAAGAAAACTGTATGACTTACTGTGCACAGGAGATAGTATTGCGGTGAGCACACACAAAAATGAAATTGCTGAGAGAGACAGAAAAGCAGGCTCCACTCGCTGATTTGCCTCAGATCTTTACAACACTTCAGCCACACAAAATAAGGGCACCATCCACCATAGATGTTTCTCCACAGTTGTAACATTTATTGCCATAATCCAGCAAAATAAAAACAGTAACAACGTTTGCCATATAGATACTACCCCTCTCCTACAAGGTGCGACCAGTTTCACGCATGTGCGCTTCCTCAGGAACGGCCCTTCACCTCCAGTGATGCAGTTAAATACAGAAAGTGTTTAAAGTGACAGGTACACACTTGGCTTCCCCCACCACCAAAGGGATGCTTTACGTATGGACGATGTAAATTTTTTGAGGTCATTGCTAAAACAAAACAGTTCACCTCTGTAAACACCAATAGTGTTTTTGATATTAGAGAATTCATTAATTGTTCCACAAGCTCTGTTGTATATATGGCCACATGTTCTTGCAAATTCTTCTACATAGGTAAAACCTCACGCACTTTAAAACAAAGAGTTTGTGAACATTTGAGTGACATAAGATGTAAGGACTTTATTAATGCACTAGCTGAACTTGTGGGCACATGTTCTGGTATACACTGTTTTATATTTACAGGTATACAGAAGGTTGTACTTAGTAAAAAATGTCCATATATCTGCACCGAAGTACAATTTTGTCAAGGAATATATTGACCTGATTGTTACACACAAATCTCTCCTTACACAAACCAAGGTAAAGATTCCCAAAATTGGGGGCAAATGTAGCCCCCATTGCTGTACTACTGGTTTGTAGATAATATTCCCACCACAACAGAAAAGCATTATATTCGAGGACAAACTTGAGCAAGGCACACCAAAAACTCTGTGGGAGAACTGGGGCTCGGGCGCAAGTCAAGGTAGTGCACAATTGCCTCAAGACTCTCATGATGTGGACTATTTATGTAGAGGGACTCCACATCAAGTGTCACAAGTAAATGTGCTCTACTTTTATTAGAAGAGAAAAAAAGAACTGTAAAATGACTATGGCATATCCCACAATGCACCAGGAGAAATTCTGCACCCTTTCCCCCATATTCTTAGGCTTCCCATGAGTCCAGAAATGCTCTTCAGGTAAGAAGTCTGATTTCTGGCTTTCCTAATCCCTTCCTGCTTGTGTTCCATGGCTGCGCAGGGGGAAAGAAGACAGCATATTTTGGAGAATCCAGCAAGGGGCACAATGTAGAGTGAGTGAGTTAACTATTGGGTTGTTCTGTGACTTTCGGTCTCATTAGAAATTGATTGCTCAGAACACATAAAATCAAAGTCAGTTTTGTAAACCATTGTCCTCTGATCTAATGTTAGACTTAAAAAAACTGATCTGTATTTGTTAGAAGTGGTAACCAATGGTATATTCAGTAGGGAAACTTTAGCCTTTTTAACATCTGACCATACTGTAAGGCCTACTATATATTTATTACCTAAGGTCCACAAGAGTCTTAAATCTCCACCAGGCTGCTCAATAGTTTCTGGAATTAACTCATTGACAGAACTCTAATTTTTGGTTATTATATACATCCTTTTGTTGGGAGTTTAAGATTACATATTAGAGATTCGGTGGAGGTCTTGGTCCTTTTATGGGACATCCATGTCAAGGAGTCACATTTACTTGTGACACTCAACATGAAGTCCCTCTACACAAATACTCCACATCATGAGATTACCCATGGAGTGGCCCATAGGGCCCCTAGATTTGTAGGTCTACAATTACAATGTTGTGGTCTTTTTGAGATAGGAATATTGATCTATTGTGGAACAGTTTATAGGTTTTGCTCTCAGTAAATTGTAGTGAAATTGAGACTTTTGATGATGTCATGCACTGAGATGGCTGCTTTAAGCAGAGCTCCATGCTCCCGGGTGCTAAGACAGGGCCATCGGTCACCACCAAGGACTAAAAAACTCATATTTCTATACTAAGACAACAAAGTCTAAGCCAAGGAGATAGAAAAACAAAAAATGAAGTTTTACCAGCACTCACAGATGTCCAAGTGCCCCGATGGAAACTCGGCCTACTAGCCCTTCTCTATCCAGATCCTTGGCCTTCACATTGTCAGCAGACAAAGAGGATGATTCGGGGTCTGAGACAACAACCAATTTTACAAAAGCAGACGGGCAACGTATGCTGCAGATTCTCCACAGAATCGATTCCAAAATCACTGGCCTACAAAACAATTTAAAAAAATCGCAATCTAGAACTACAGCAGTAGAATCCCACATGGACATATTGCAGAATGAAGTATATGGCGTTTGGCAGTTCACTGGCTTTCTTGCACAAGAGAGAGAGGGACTTAACACTGTGAGCTGAGGATGCAGAGGCTCGATCAAGGCGTAACAATATCAGGGTGTTTGATATACTGGAGGGGGGCAGAACAAGATAATAAGGAGGACTACCTGGAGTGCTGGCTGAGGAAGGAACTCTCACTGGAGGAAGGCCGCACTTGAAATAGAGAGCGCTCACAGGTTGGTTGCCCCTAAACCCAAACAGGGGACCCCCCTAGGTCCATCCTTATTAAATTTCTCTGATTCCCAACTAAATAAAAGATCTTGCGACTGGCTTGGGGTAAAAAATATCTTAATTTGTATGGACAGAAGGTGTATGTAGATCAAGACTACCCCCAAGTCATGCTGGCCAAATGCAAAAAAATTTGGGAGTGATTAAAATACTCAGGGAAAAGGACCTCAGAGCATAGCTCTGATATCCAGCGAAGTTGTGGATACAAGACAAGGAAGGGGTCAAAATCTTTGAATCCCTCCTAGCAGCTGCACTGTTTCTAGAATCTCTGGGGGTCCCTGTTCCAGACAATAGAGATGATCAGGCGGAGAAAGAAATTGAAAATCTGCTATGGTCCATGGCTCCAAGCAACAAGCATACACAGTGATCATGTGCAGACTCCCTGCTGCCACTACACACATATATGGCCAGATGGATCCAGCTGAAAACAGGTACCTGAAGAAATTGAGGCTGTATTGCTCCACAGAGAGCTTGCTTTGCTTAAGATTGGGGAAGAGGTCATCAAAACTTTCCCTGCACTTTTGTATGATTATCTCCCCCCCCCCCCGAACTCTGGAATAGAACAATACGGAGAAATAAGCTTGCCAGAACGGGAAGAAACCTGTTTAAACCTATGGTACTCAGTTGGTTCTGCTGATATTCCTGGAGAGTAGATGGAACACTTCTAAAGGAGGAGAGTTTCTGGAGTACTTCCTGTGGAGGAGACTGTTTGGGACTCAGAACTTGCATCTCTGTCCTACATGAGTAATCTCCTGGTAGCCGAAGCCCCTGATTGGTGAAAAAAACAGGTTATGTTTTGTTTTTTCAGACAGACTTTTTAATTTGTTATGCAAGTACCTCTGAGACTGTACTCCTGATATGAAGATATAAGTACTCAGATTTGTCACAAGTTTACCAAGAAGATTAAACTTAGAACTTTAGCAAGGAACAAATGCAATTTATATGGAAATTTCTAGCAGCATTTAAGTATAATAATGTTGATGCTATTGGGAAACTTATCCCGATTTAAAGTGAACAGTTCAGGGAAGACCCACAGTTCAGGAATTTAGATGTTAAGCAACATAGTCCTAGTGAGTAATTTACTTGTTCAAAAGGAGAACTCTTTATTTAGAAGGCTGCCCCTTAAAAAGTTAATGTGCCTCAGTGCTTCTCCTCTCATTAGGGTAATGAGATCTTTTTTATACGAGGTAACTGCCTTTTTAGGGTCAAGAGGAGATGTTGGAACCCCTTATCTCCAATTTAATGGTGACTATAAATTTAAATTTAAAGTGGTTGTTCTGTTCTATTAATTTCACACTTACAAGGAAAATACCTTGGATTCTATGCTGTCTTACACTCCACCAAGCCTCCCTTCAGTTAACAAGGAGGAACATTTAGTATTGGAAGGTGGTGAATACTTGCTCAGGCACCCAGCATTATGCTTGATTGATAATTGCAGTGCCTAAGGAGAGGGTGAGACAGCATGGAGATCAGTGATGACACCCGGGGAGCGCTCTGTTGGGGCACCATAGATCCTGAGAGCACTCATTTGAAGGGCAAGGCTTGGTGGTTGAGGTGTAGGCCAGGACATCCTAGCCTTAATACACAAGTAGGTGTTATCCTTCTCTATCTGCCACACTACTAGTTAGTGAGGTTATTTCCATACAGGCCTGCTCCAAGCTTGGACTTCTACAGCAGAGCCAGGGCAACCTGATTCCTGCTGTTTGTGGATTTAGTGGTTCTCACTGAATCCATCAGATGTTTCCCATGTTGGGTTGCTCTTTTTCTTTAATTATTTTTTATCTTCATTCAGTGTTTGTTAAGTTGCATCGGGGGGGGGCACAAGGATATTATCCCACATGAGTTAGCAAATAGCGTCTCTCAGGATTTGTTCTATGAATGTGAAAGGCATAAATAATCTGGATAAGAGAACAATAATTTTGCAGGAGCTTGCCAGCATCCACTGCGATATAGCCTGTCTTCCGGAGACTAGACTCTCTGAACAGGAACACAAAAAGCTATGAAGGTCTTGGGTGGGATCAATTTACTCAGACTCCCATCTGAGTACTACAAAGTTAGGGGTGGCAATATTGATAAAAAAGGGAATCCCTCTATCAGTCTCCAGAGTACAAGTAGAGGGCTCAGGTCAGCTGGTCTTGCCGTCAGGGGAATATAAGGGGAGGCCCATACATATAGCTTCAATTTATGCTCCCACTGGGGAATTTTTTAGATATTTATTTTGGGTTATTTCAACCCTTCCGGAGAGACAGATACTCCTGGCAGGGGACTGAAATTGTGTAGAGAATAATACCCTGGACAAAAATCCACCAAGATGGGGAGGGGATAAGTCTTGCTCTGAGCTACTCAGATCGTTAATATCAGAATCGGGGTTAGTTGACCCTTGGCGTATACATAATCCTGGGGCAGAGATTTTACATTCTTTTCACCGGCCTCAAACTCCTACTCTAGAATTGATAGATTTTATATACAGACAAATTGGGTTCACTCAATTTGTGAAGTGAAAATTTATCCAGTCACTTTCTCCAATCATGCAATGATCAAGGCAGAGGTGAATTGGAACTCGGAGGGAGGGGAAGCTGGAGATTTGATTCAGGCCTTCTAAAGGACAAAGCTTTCATGGACTGTCTCAAACAGGTGATTAAACACTACCTGGAAGAGAACCAGGAACACGATTTTTCCCTCAGATACATCTGGGATGGCCTGAAGGCGGTCCTTCAAGGACATATTTTCTCACATACTTCTTTTAAAAACAAACAGTTTTGCCTTCAGATTAAAAAAACTCTATACGAGATAAGTGAGATTGAACAGGAATATAAAAGGACTAGGGATGTAGGCCTTATCACCAACTAAAAGAAGGCCAGGGCAGTTTACAATAATTTAATGTTCCATCACACAGAGAATGTTTTAAGGTTCACCAGACAGAAATATGGGGGGAGAGAGTGGGCAGACTACTGGCCCTCCACTTGAGGTAGCAGGAGGCCAATAGATATACACCAAAACTCAGGAGGAGTAAGACAACCCCAGAGGGAGTGGTATCACAACCGACCCAAATACCAAGGGAGTTTTTGGCCTTCTATATTCAGTTTTATAGCAGAGAGAGAGGCCCGAACCATGATCTGAAGGTGGCCAGCTTCTTAGACCAGTTAGAACTTCCCTCCTTTTCACAGTCACAGAAAGACACCCTAGAGGTTGAATTCTCTGAAGAAGAGGTGAAACAGGTAATTAAATCACTAAGCCCCTGGCCTGGATGGGTTCACAGCAGAATTTTATAAATATTTTAGCATTGATTTGGCCCCCTATTGACCAAAGTATGTAATGAAGACCATGAAGAAGGAGCCACTCCAGACACATGGGGAGCTGCCATGATCACTGTGGTACCCAAACCAGGGAAAGATCCCGTGAGTGCTCCAGTTGCAGGCCAATTTTCCAAATAAATCAAGATGCAAAAATCTTTTCTAAAATGTTAAGCTTGCATCTCCAATCTGTTATCACCTTCCTGTTGCACTCCGATCAGACAGGTTTTATTCCTGGACATCATATCTAGAATAATATTTGCCTGTTGTTGAATGTCTTGTCCACCTCCAAATTCTTTCCCACTCAGATTTTACATGCGGTAATTTCTTTGGACGCAGAGCAGACATTTGACCGCTTGGACTGGGTGTTTTTGGACCAGGTCCTGAGCAAATTTGGTTTGGGGGATTATCTTAAGGACTGGATTAATAACTTGTATTCAGAACCCTGGGCACAGATTAAGGTGGATGGGGTCCTGTGAGATAGATTCAGAATTGAAAGGGGTACCAGGCAGGGATGTCTGCTCTCTCCCCCTCCTTTTTGGCCCGAGCATGGATTCACTGGCAGCTCTCATTAGACAATCAGCGACTTACAGGGGGTTGGGGGTAAGGGGTGGAGCTTCGTATTTCTATGTTTGTGGATGACATATTACTTTATGTTAAGGATCCAGAACAAACTGACCCCCACATTATTACACTTCTGTCAGACTTTGGTCAGGTCACGGGCTTTAAGATCAGTGAGTCCAAAGCAGAGATGCTCCCCCAGGGCCCTGTTACATCCCTGCCTGAGGTGGGCCATTTCAAATGGGCAAGGGATGGAATTAAATACTTAGGAATTTGGATTCCCAGAGATCTGGGCAAACTGTTTCGTATGAACCATGGCAAGCTTCTGCAAACAATCCAAATAGATTGTACACACTGGAATGAATTACCCTTATCTCTCTCAGGCAGAACAGACTGTACAAGAATGAACGTATTGTCATGTTTTCTGTTTCTCTTTTCTTCCCTCCCAGTGAGACCCCCAAGCTCTTTTTAGAAGACCCTTAAGACCTCTATCACTAAATTCATCTGGGCTGGTAAGGCACCTAGGATAAGGTGGCATACATTATTAAGACCCAAATCCAAGGGTGGACTAGGTCTTCCTGATCTGTGCAAATATTTGTGGGCAGCCCAATTACAGACCCTATTATCTTTCAGCACATCATTTGAAATCCCTGTGTGGGTGGAATTAGAAAAAGCTGCCGCTGCCTCTTGAAGGATCAGAGACCTGATTCATATGGATGGTGTCGGCCTTAGGGGTCTGATCCTGGGCTCCTCCTGGACAGGGTCCCTAAAGAGAGTATGGATGGAGATTTGCAGGCATTATCATATAGAATTAAAGACTGGACCGAACACACCCATTGAGGTTTGTTTAGACTTCATCCCCTATAGGGTGGACATAGGTTATAGAAGATGGGTTGAGAGTGGCCTGCAAAGGGTGGGTCAATTCTATAGGGATGGTATCTTTAAATCATTCCAACAACTGATAGAGGAATTTGGCTTACTCGCCAGGGATCATTCAGATTCCTCCAAATTAGGCACTTCCTAATGGAGAAAGAAAAAGCTATGTATCCAGTGGAGGGGACCAACCCCCTTTGGGAGTTCTTTGGACCCCTTCTCTCTAAGTCAGATCAAAAGGGCCTGATCTCTGAAATCACATCATTCTTATTGAGTTTGGATCTGGACCCACTGGCCCAGCTGGGGCAGACTTGGGACAGGTAAATGGGAACCCACCCAAGGGAGGTGGATTGGCTCCAAATTTGGAGGGGTATTCACTCCACCACAGTGGTCAGTTTCCATGGGAATTCAGGTGGAAGGTGGTGGCACGGTACTTTTGCACACCGGCTATCACCAAGCACTATGGGAAACACTACTCTGACCTCTGCTGGAGAGTCTGTGGAGAGATAGGTACACACATGCACATTTTCTGGGCCTGTCCCTTGTTGAGACCTTATTGGAATTAGTTTACAGCAACAGCTGCTGGCATCCTAGAAATACCAGATTTTGCAGAGCCGCAGTACTGCCTTCTGGGAGTAACTCCTCCAGGCATAAGATCAGAAGCTAAGAAATATATTTTTAATACCCCGATAGCAACGGCCATTAAAGCCATAACTTTAAAGTTTCTTACCCCAGAGATACCCTCGCAGGACTCCTGGTATAACATATATTAGGATTCTAGAGATGGAAAATCTCACGGCTAGATTACTTCTTAAAGGAAAATTTTAAACTCGCTGGCTACCTTTTTTTCATTACCAGGCGAATAAATAAAATATAGATATCCTGGAAATACTGGCAGCACAAGGATAATAAGACCCCCTTCAATCAATTTCTCTGTAAATGCCCCTAATTAAGTCTCCAAGACACATGAATTGATAATTGAAGAAAAAGATTTGACATTCCCCCTTAGTCTCTGTCCCTGTCCTAGGATGCACTGTGTTATAACTTTTAATTTGATGCATTTTAATATATGTCTGATTTCTTATTTATTTCTTTATTCTGGTATTTGTCTGTGTTGTATATGTTAGGAGGACTGTAATTTTATTTGGATAAACTGCTGTATACCCCACGACTGTAAATTATTTGAAGTCTGCAATCCACTTGGTGGCAAGGTGTCAGCTGATACATTTATGGAATGATGACATATGTTTTGTTGGATGTTTGTTGTTGGAAAAAAACAAAATAAAAGTTTGATTTCAAAAAATATTGTAGTGAAATTAATTTGGAGCTGACATATTTGTGAATCCAGTTTAAATTTACTATATTTTTCAGTTTGCAAAGAAAAGCAGAAGTAACTGAACAGCTATTTCAAGAAGTGAACATGAACCTGACCCAGTGGTGCTGACATAGCATTAGTTATTTGCTCTTCCATGCAGGAGACCCAGATTCATGTCTGGAGCCTGTCTCTCAACCCCAGGCCAGCATAGCATTCAGAGCACTTTGGAGATATCACCGTCTGGCTCAAGGGGATGGATTTTCCTCTGCGTGCTGCATCACTGTCTTCTGAGAGATGGGCTGGACCTAGCCATTCTGCCATCAGTAACTGGCCAGTGCTTGCATCCTCCCTCCCTCACACTCGATGATGATGCATACAGATGCAAGTGATACAAGGTGAATAACTCACAAAAGGAAAATGCAGTCGGCAGCTGAAAATGATGCCTCTAGTGGGCCCATATAACTGATTGATGTTATGCCTTAGCTTCCCACCTCTACTACAAATTCTTCTATGAGGCAAGGAACTGTCAGAGTCCTCCCTGCTCCAGGTTCGGCCATTGGGAGGGTTTACTACTGAGTGTCAGGAAGAGCAGTGTTAATCTGACTTTTGTGTTGGGCAGTGACCAGTGGGCACCCAGGGGAGCAGAAACTAAAGACATGAGTGCTAACAGGCTGACCAAGGGGCCAAAACAGTGAATAAAAGAAAAAAGGAACATGGTTTTACAGTCATCGAAAGTTTTCAGTAACATATAAGTGATAGAAAGGATATGTCAAAGATCAAAACAATAGTTAAATCTTTCCTTGTAACACTACAGTCCAGACTTGTTAGGCAGGCTGAAAATGTCATAGCTAAGACATTTTCCAAGAAATCAAGATCTTTAAAATGATTGTAATTG
Organism: Neoceratodus forsteri; assembly: GCA_016271365.2. Lineage (NCBI taxonomy): Eukaryota > Metazoa > Chordata > Ceratodontiformes > Ceratodontidae > Neoceratodus > Neoceratodus forsteri. The sequence continues at coordinate 585,727,992 of CM028133.1, read as the reverse complement.
AGTAATATAATATATTATTAAAAACATTAGCATATGAAGGGACAGTTGAGAAAATAAGAAACAGCTCAACATTTTTTTGAATGCTGGTACAGAAAATAAAAGCTAAACACTGTTTTGCAACTACAGTTCATCATTTTTCTTCTTGTAGTTCACTGCAGATCAAGTTGCTGGAAAAGATGTGCGGCTGTTACGGATTAAAAAGGTAAAACAAAACTAGTAAATAGAAATGTGTTCAATTATAGGAACAGGGCAGTACAATTGATGAAGTGCTACTATTTAGGTGCCAACAAGCATGGCTTTGTGTCACCTCTTGTGGTTATGCATATGCTTTTGTGCATTTACTAAATATTAGTGCTATGTTCATTTTCAGTGGTTCGGTTGCTAATGTCAGTAACGGGATTGGTGTAGGGCTGCAGATAGTCAAGACAAATGAGTTCTGGCTGTGGCCTATATATAGGTTTGAATGCAGCCTTAGTAGGAAGCTCTTATACATTTGCATGGCCTGATCTGCATCATTGTGAGCAGTGCACGTAAGTTTCACCAGTGGAGGTCAGGCCATGTAAACAGCAGAGGAGCATTGTTGTTGCTTTGTTTCAGCTAAGCATGATTGATGTTTTTGTGGAGATGTGTACTGGAGCAGGTGTTATATGCTAGTGTGTAAGTGTCCACTCTGCCTGCACTAGTACAGCCCCACATCACCAGTGCCAAGCAATTGACAGCTCGTGATTTCCTCACAAAGTTGGAAGTGCTGGATACAATGCTGTCCGGATGTGCACAGATGCAGATGGGCAGCATGTAAACTTGCAGTGAGAGCGTTGTTGGAGGAGCAGCGCTGGAGCAGGTCAGCCCTGAGGGTGGCCCCCTTTTGACCGACACCCTGACGGCGAAACACGGAAAGTGACCACTAAAGCAACAGTTGCTGTAATGGTCCGTTTCTGTGTTTCACTTTCCCCCAGTGTCCTGCCCCCTCCCCGGCCCAACCCCAACCTGGAGTTGAGAATCTTAAAGTCCAAAGGGGCAGAAAAAATACTAAGAGCTTGGGCGGCACAATATCTGCATCGGTATTGTACCATTGCTGTGCGGGTGGTCGACAGATATACTGTCGACCAAACTTGGTGTTTCCCAGCCCTGAAGGGCCTTACCTGATTACCAAAGAATTAACAAAAAAAAAAGATTAGGCCCCCAGTAACAGACTCAAGTCACTGATTCAGTAAGCTACAACATTACAGCTTAGCCCCAAATTCAAAAGGCCAGGTACACAATAAGGGTAACAATACAGAACAGTAGCAGTTTGGTTATTTACGAGGTTGACTCCAAATAACAAATATCAACATAGTCCAGTAATAGACAGTGAAACAACTGAATAAACAAATGCTTTGAAATCATGACCAGCAGACTTAAGGCCAGATGAAGAAATTTAATGCAGTACAGATATTAGGGTTGAAGAACTCACTGCGCATGAAGCAGGGAAATAAAAAAACTTTAGGGTTTTGGTTCTCCAGAGTATTGACGAATCAGTGGTGGGGGGTTTCGGGTTTTCAATCCTAATACCCACCCCCTGGCCTCCTGTCTGAAGCACACGGTACAGCTCCAAGCCACTGCCTCATAGTGATACACTCTTCAAAAGCAGAGAAGTATGACTCACCACTTGTTGCCAACAGAATCTGTCATACCTTTCTTCATTCAGGGCCTTGCGTGAAGAAAAGAGATCACATCTGATCTTGTTTGCTTAGAGGAGGTGGTGAGCATTAGGGTTGACAACCCCAAGAAAGACTCCACCACCGATTTGCCAATACTCTGGAGACCCAAAACCCTAATGTTCTTCATTTCCCTAGTTTGTGCACTTTTCATTCTTCAACACTAATGTGTGCATTAATGTAGTTTTTGTAATTGATTTCCCTTCTTTTTCTGATAGCGGAATCATATCCTCATTCATGCAGGCCCATTCAGGACCTGTGTAAAATGAAATAAATAGAATACTAGAGATAGTCCTGACTTGGTGCATGGGCCCATCAGATCACGACATGCATGTGAACACCTTGTGAAGGAAAGATCCTCGGCCCCCCACAAGGTGTTGTGTGTGTGTGCCAGAACACTGTTCTGTCCCTCTCCAGGATGGGGCTGCTGCACATCACAGCACCTTCCCTCCAGCCTCAGATCATTCAGCTGGCTCACTAAGCTAACACCTGAACTCAGATCACTGGCACAGGAAGGCATCGTGGTCCCCACTGGGCCAACGGACATTTTCCCCCAAAGAATTCAACAGAATCTTTTTATGATCCCTCCTTCTGAACATGACAAGTGTTATTTAAATAAAATACTGTACAAAATGTAATTTCGCTCCACAGGTGAGCGATCACATTTTGGCCAGTATTTGAAAAGCTCCCAGATTGCATTGTTGCCTGTCTCCCCTTAAATCCAATGAGTAACTATGAACTACGAAGCCATTCATTAATTTCATTGAAAATCCCCAGGATCAGTAACCATTTTGGTAGGGCTGCCATAAGCCACGCGCTGCCCACACTCTGGAATGAGATACAAAGATTGTTGAGACTTAGTTCTCCTGTCAGTATTGCCCTTTTTAGGACTATTTATGACAAAGCATTCACCGAAAACTGTAAGTGTTTCCACAGTCACTAGCAGTCCTGCAGATGGTTCCCTCTCTGGTTCCACCACACTCAGCCATGAACCTAGTTCTATCTTTCCCCATTTAACTAGTCACTAACCAGCTGCCATACTGGCCCTCGGCACCTTGGCACCTCTTTTTCTACTCTCCTGCCACCTCTGAAGCAGGAGATATAGTCTTCACTGTGGGTCCATCTGTAAACTGGGACCCTCACCCAAGCACATAAACAGTTACTGAGGGCTGAAATGAAAATAATTGTACCCTTCCATGTAGGCAAGAATAAACATGATACCTCAACTTCTATGTATATGAAGGTTGTAAATACTGCAATAATGTTATGTAACACATGTAGGTTATCTGTGAACAATTGGAATGTATGTATTGCACCTAACATGTTGCTGTATGATTGTTTTTTTGTATCCTGATTCTCGTTTTGTATACTGTACCTTATTGTATGTATGTATGTATATTTGTCCTTGACCACAGTAGGTCCACCTTGTAAATGAGCTTGCTCAATGGTGATCACCTGGATAAATAAAGATTTGATTGATTGATTGATTGAAAAATGACAGCTGTTACATTCATGAAGTAGTGTGACAAAATGGCTATGTTGAAAATTTGGAATTAAAATATTGAAAATGACCAAATTATGAGCGTGCATAGAAAACTTACATCATGCCTTCATAACTTTGTTTTTAAATATTTTGACCCCAAATTTTCAACATAGTCTTCTTATGAACCCACATTATGAACCCAGTAAGGGACAATTTTCATTTCCTAGCCAGAACGTCATTTTCACCACAAATGTGAAAACATGTTTCAACCAGGATTTGAAAAATGACAGCTTTCATGTTTGTGATGTGGTGTGAAAAAAATGGATGAAAATTAAGTTATTAGCGAGCTTTGCAAAATTTCAATGTTCAATCATAACTGTGTTGTTTTTTTTAATATTAACATAGTCTTCTTATGACCCCACCTCATGAACCCAGTAGGTGGAAATTTTCAAATCCTGCCTGAAAGCTGATTTTTGCACCGAAATCACGAAATCACCTTTTAAGTCAGATTTGAAAAATACCACTGCCCCTGTTTGCTGTGGAGTCCCCTAAAGGCCATGTTGAAAATTTGGGCTAAAAATATTTAAAAATTACAAAGTTATGGATAGATGTGCAAAACCTATTGAAATACATTATACAACAGTTATGTGATTTCCTTAGTTTCTGGTCTGGTGTTAAGGAGTAAAGACACATCTCTGGTTTAGAGAGGATTACTGCGTTGGACCTCTACTAGGTAACTATAGGGTAAGGAGCAGTGTGGACTGGTTGGTGCTGAGTGGGAGGGTCAGGTTGGGTGTGTCAGCAACAGTATGGCGGTGAAGACAATGAGGGACTGTTTTCTTTATTTCCGGCTTTCAAATTAAAAAAGGAAAAAGATGTTGGGGGATGGTTTTCTTTATTTCAGGTTAGCCGATACCAGAGATTGGGCATCCCAATGTGGGCATCATACTAGGGGGGCACCTGGTGTCCCATATTTTAAGATAGGATGGTGCGCTATGCCAACAGCGGGGACTGTGCACTCTAATGTCGACAGATTGAAATTTGTTTATTTATTAGCTTTTGTTTACCGGGTAAGCACACTAGACAAGGAATGCCTATTTTCAGGTGCGACCCCGGGAGATTACAAGAATAAGGTTTACAAACAGCACTACAAGTAATTACAATGAAGTGATATACAGGGAGTTAACAGAGGGTACAAAATAACATGCAACACAGTATGGCGATATTACAAAGAAGTGATATACAGGCAGTGATGGTGTAAACAAAAAAACAAGCAAATAGTGTGGCAGTGTTTCAAGGAAGTGACACACAAGCAGTAAGCATTGTAAGCAGATAAACTGGTACATAACGATCTGTTAAGCGTAAGTATAAAGGCAAGGACAACCAAGCAGTAAAGGGTGAAAAGGGTGCAAAAGCAATTTAGGTGGGACAAGGTGAGGTTCCCCCAATTTAAGAAAAAAGGTAAGTGCTTACGCATGGGGGCAAGTAAGGACCAATAGTTCACTGTCAAAGATCAGTGGAAAGTGTACCAAGGAACCAAGGTGGTGGATGCAGCACACCAAGTGGGTCGGAGATACTGGGTAATCTAGGGACAGTTACAGGCTGAGGCAGACTTTAAGTGTGACCAAAGGGAGCTCTTAAATAAGGGATATGTGAGGGAATTTCTGGAGAGTGCAGGTAGGGTATTCCAGTGTCTAGGGGCACAGACCACAAAGGAACAATCGCCAGTCGGTGTGCATGTTTTAGGGACAAGGAGGGCATGTGAGTTGGCTGACCTGAGCTGGTATGATGGTGGTGCCAGTTGAAGGCACTTAGGGCAGGTGGGCTGGCATTTTGGACAGTGTTGTCTGTGAAGCAGCCCAAGACAAATGAGTGACAGTTACCTAGGGATAGCCAGTGTAGTTTTTCATACAATTCACAGTGATGGGTGAGTCGAGGGATGGTGAGGGCAAAGAGACAGATATTATCATAGGCCACATCCCATTTTGCGAGGTTAGTTTTTGTGGCAAGGATAAATGTTATCAGCCCATAGCTGAGTGAGGGAAGCAATATTCCTTTGGCAAGTGCAAGTCACGCTGGTGCTGTAAGGGACCCATGAGCCCTTTATGCAAGTCCAAGTTTGATGTTCGTTGCCATGCACAGATTTTGAATATGTAGAGATCGGCCTAGCTGGGGGTCAAGTGTAACTCCCTGGTATTTAAAGGAGCTTGCAGTTCCAACTGGGACACCATTAAGACTCAGGACTTTTAGTGGGACAGGGCACTGCTTAAGCTTGGCTGAGGAGCCGAAGAGCATGACTTGAGTTTTCTTTATGTTCAGCACAAGCTTATTTGTCAGGAGCCAGTTTTGCAGCTTGATGAAATCTTCTTGTAGATTGTGGGTTATATCATTGATATCACTCACGCTAGATAGGAGAACCAGGTCATCAGCATATAAGGTTGGGGTGTTATGGGTAGGGACCGTTGGGAAGTCATTGATAAAAAGAGGAAAAGAGAAAGATCCCTGTGGGAGCCAACCCTGATGGGAACAGGCTCCAAGAGGGCTCTATTGAACTTGACAAGCTGTAGCCTGTCAGTAAGATAATTAGAGAACCAGTTTAGAGCTGGTCCTGACACGCCAAGGAGTGGAGGTTGGTACAGAGAAGGGTGTGATCCACTAGATTGAAGGCCTTGGAGAGGCCCACAAAGATAGCCCCAGTCAACATACCATGGTCCATGGCTGTCCTGATATCAGCGGTAACCTTAGCAAGGGCTGTGCCAGCACTATGACCTTTACGGAAACCATGTTGTTTAGAGGACAGCAAGGTATGGTTAGCCAGGTAATCCGTTAGCTGTACCTCCACCACCTTCTCCAACAACTTGCTGACAGCTGACAGTACGGCTATTGGATGGTAGTTATCTATACAATTTCGATCACCCTGCTTGAAGACAGGAACAACCTGGTCACTTTCCTGATTGGTGGAACAATTCCAGTGGTGAGGGACAGGTTAAGAACATGGGCGATAGGAAACACAAGCAAGGAGGCACCAATCTTTAGTAGCTTGGGTTCGAGGTCATCATGACCAGCGCTCATGTGAGGAGAAAGTCTGGCGAGTAGTTTGTAGGTTTCCCTCACTGTGAAGGACTTAAGGTAGAAGGGTGGGTGAGACAGAGATTCTGGAGGGGAGATAAGGTTAGAGGAGGATGGCTTGACATTGTCATCGACAAATAGGGAGGTATATGCTGTAAGATCAGAGAACTGATTATTAAAGGCATTAGCAGTAGTAACAGTGTTATTGCAGTTTTTTCCACCAACAATCATGTCCGCAGAATCACACCTACTGTAGCCCCCAACAACAGTTTTGATGGTGCGACAGAAATTCTGCAGATCCCTGGCAAAGAATAATAGGACGGCCTTGCAATATTCGCTCTTGGCGGTTTGTATGGCTTTTTTGCAGATGTTACAAAGCTGCCAATATTCATGGTAGTCAAATAGTTCTTTAGTGGCTTTAAATTTATGCCAATACATATCTCTGGTTTTAATGAGAGAGCAGGTCACCATGTAACCATTTGGTAATACTGACTCTTGCTCTCTTTTGGACCTGAGGGACATGCTTATCCTGCAGGGGTGGGAGGATTTTAAGGAGGTTGTCAAGAGCACCTGTGGCATTTGTGGCAGAGAGTACAGGGGTCCAGTCATTGTTTGCAAGATCATGAAGGAAGAGTGCAAGGTTGAAATGAGATAAATGTCTCACTTGCATAATTTTGTGGGGCACTTTGGGGGTAGGTGACTCTCCAGACACAGTAGATGGGTGAATGGTTGGATATAGAGTCAGGAAGACTCTGGACACAGAGATCCTATCAGGCCTGTTGGTTAGGATCCAATCTAGGAGCGAACCACTATGCCCAGGAGAGGGGTTTTGCGTGGGCTTGCTGATGAGGTGGGTAAGGCTGAGGGTGGCCAGCAGTGGCTCATACTGCTTGACATTGTCCCCAGACCAGTTAAGGTTAAGGTCACCTCATATGGAAACCTCATGTAAGGATATTTTGGGGCTAATATTATTAAGGAAATAGGCGAGACCCTTGATACCCTGCTTTGGAGGGTTGTAAGCACAGATGACATGGATCTTTTTTGAATTCCCTAGTAGGAGCATTCCATCAAGAGACTCACAAGTTGCAGAGGGGGGAGGAACATCATAATGGAGTAGGGCTATATTGAGGTAACTTCTGTAGTACATTAGTAGGCCACCCCTGTGCTTTTTACCAGAGCGGTTACGACACAGGTGGCTGAAATTGGGGGAATGCAAGGGCAGAGTCAGGGTGGAAGGTTTCAACCATGTTTCAGTGAGGCACAGAACATCAGGGTTATAGTGGTCAATCCAGGCAGTCAATTCAGTGTGACCGCGGATGAGACCGCGAGCGTTAAGGTGCGCAATTTTGAAACCTTTAAGAGAGGACCGGGGGGAGTGAAGGACTGTTGTATAACAGGTCCAGGGTTCACTTTGACATCTCCTGCAAGAAGGATAAGGAGGGCTGAGAGCCAAAGAAAGCAGCGCAGCCAGCCCTTCCTGTGAGAGATGGTTTGAGGGGGTGGCGCAAGCATTTACGCATAAGGAAAAACAGTTTTCAGGGAATTAGGTGGGAAGCACCAGAGAGGAAACATGTTCACTTGCCATAAGGCAATGAGATTGGAGTGGGTATAGTCGTGGGAGCGGTATGACTCCTGAGAGCCTGCATCTAGTGGGAGATAGGCAGTTGTGAGATATAGGGTCCATAGGGAGCAGAATATGCAGGCAAGGAAATACATGGCAGGGTTTAAGATGACAGAGGCTGAGGGAGGGTGGTGGCCAGCAATGCTAATTATGATGACTGGCCCAGCTGGGAGTGGGTGGCAGCAGCAAACTGTGCTAAGTTGGGCATGGCAGGCCCAGCTAAGAGGGCAGTAAGTCTGGGTTAAATTGTGTTGGGCAAATCCTTATTGGGGTGAGGATTCAATGGCTGGATTGAAATACAAAAGGTAGGACTTGGTTCTGGCCCTTTAAGTAGGACTGCTAATGTGTCCATTGTCCAATTGGTTGTGTAGACTAGGAGGGTGAAGATAAAAGGGCTGCAAGCCCATTTAAAGAGTGCCGGGAGCGGGAGAAAATTCAAGTGGAGCTCTTTGTGGCGGGTCGATGGGCAGCTTGGAGAAGCCCTGAGGATTCCAGTACAGGACCCTGAAAGGAACACAGAACAAAGGAAATGGAGGGGAGGGGAAGGGACAAAATGGAGGGTGTGAGATGAAATGAAGGGGGGGGGAGAGACTAACCGGCATTGGTGTCGGTATAAATGCTGCCATTTATTAGGCACCGGAGATTGGGCACTCCAGTGTCCAGTTTAATTAAAAGAGGCCATTCATGTGGCTGATGGTGGATGGGGGAAGGATAACAAAAAGAAACATGTACAGCACTTTTAGCAGGGGTGGGGCTGCACTCAGACATTTAGAACACTGATGTTTTAAAACTGCACGTGCTCCGAAAAAGAACTGTTTTTCTTAAATATTTTAAAAAACTACTTAAGTTTGGGAAATAAAAAACACAAAAGCACACACCTTGGGCCAAAATCGATCAAACCCTCAAGTTTCAGTTTTCAGATCCTCCTAGTTTTTATATTCACCTTTGCACTTGCACAAAGGTGAACATATTGGTATGACAGTGGATTTTGAGAGGTGTGTCACTGTTGGTCAAGGGCAGTCTGCAAGGAGTTTGACAGTGTCAGGCCAGTCATCAGACAAATTGATTATGACACACTTCTGGTCTTGCTGGGAGGAAACTTTGTACAGTTCAAACAAAAGAGCCACTCAAATCACAGACTCTTCCTGTGATCTGCATAACCCTGCCCAGCAAACAGAGGTGAACGGTGTCATGATCAGCCGACAGTGCCCCCCCATGTAAAACAATCCCTCCCACCCCTTCCTTCTTAATTTTCTGATACTGGGGATGTCCAATCCCCACTGCTGGCCAGTACCTCCCAGGTCCCACCCCTCCTATTTTCACTATGCAACACTGGGGAGTCCACGCCTGGTGCCACCAAACATAACACTGACACAGGAGTGCCCAATCCCCAGTGTCAGTACCTGAAATAAAAATGGCCCGCAGTCCCTCCCACCCCTTCCTTCTTAATTTTCTGACACAGGGGTGCCCAGTCCCCGGTGCCAGCTAGTGCTCCCCAGTCCACCTGTTTTCACTGTGTAACATGGAGGAGCCCCATCCCGCTGCCTCCAAACATAACACAGACAGGCAGACCTTCTGGACACTGAGGTGCTGCCCTATCTGCATGCATCTCTCTGGACTGTGGGAGGAGGTAGCCAGACTCAGAGTGGAAGTAAACTGGGTCAGGAGTACCATCACCCCTATCCAGGGACCACCGAGTCCAATGCAACTGCCTCAAAGGATGCCGAGAATGAGGAGCACTTGGATGACAGTGGGCTCAGGGAGGGTTAGAGCGGTCAGGCAGAGGCACATCCCAGATCCTATTCCACTCAAGAACTCTTATGCCACACTGGCAAATGAGGACAACCAAATAGAGGTACCCAGAGAAGTGGAAGGAAAGGATGTGGAGGTTAGCCAAGGAGGTGACCTCAGCGGGAAAGCAGTGGACCCCAGGAGGAGGAAATGAATCCTGATGGGGACTCCATCATAAGAGGGATCCAGCTAGGAACACAGGAGGGGAGGACAGGAGGTGAGGTGCCTACCAGGTGCCACGGCATGGAGGATGGAAGGAAGATCCTGGGATCACTGGGAAGGCAAGACAGGAGGGTGAGCTGGATGTCATTATCCATCTAGGTACTAATAACCTGGCAAATGGGGAGCCAAAGGAAGTTCAGGAAGAGTTTAGGAAACTGGGGGAGGGTCTCAAGCAAAGTAGCTACTTCTGTCACTAACTCAAGTACTACCTGTGAGAGGCAAGGGAGAGCATAGGAGTGCATGCACCAGGAACTTTAACTCATGGTTGAAGAACTGGTGCTGTGAGGAAGGGTTTGGATTCATTGGTGACTGGGGACCCACCTGGAGGGATGGAGGTTTGTTCAAGCCTGACGGCCTGCATCCGTCCTGGAGGGGAATCCAAGCACTCAATGATAAGTTTAAATGCTACATTGACAAGCATTTAAACTAGCAAAGGGGGTGGCAGGCCAGCAAGGAGGGTACCTACTTGCTCACCCCAACAGCTAGCAGTGGAACCAGTGAACCAGAGGAGTGGCTATCTCTGCAAAGCAGTGTGCAAAAGATTGAGATTAGTGCCCAAGAGGTGGATAAGCAGAAAAGGGCAAAAATTCAGCAGAAGGGCAGACAGGAAGGAGAACCAGGGATAAATGACAACCAAGGAAGGGCTGGAGTAGAACAGTGAAACAGTCTAGGAGGTCAAATCATGGAAAGCCATGTGCAAAATGTCAGGAGCCTTAGCAATAAGATGGAAGATCTGAGGCTGTCATGGTGCAAGTCAGACCTGGACATTGTGGCCATCACTGAAACCTGGTGTAATGATAACCATGACTGGGAGATGGCCATACCTGGCTGCAACATATTCAGAAGAGAAGCAGAGCAGGCAGGAAGGAGGTGGTACTGTATGTGAAAAATGACATAAGGGCCACAGAGATCCAGGAGGAACAAAATGGGGAGAGATACTGTGGGTTAAGCTGGAAAGGAAAATGGGGACAGCCATCCGCACAGGTGTGGTCTGTAGACCACCAGCCCAGGAGGAAGAAACAGGTAGGGAGTTGATGCTAGCCATCCAAAGGATGGCAGACAAGGGTGAGTAGTACTGGTTGGAGACTCAATATTCCAGACGTGGACTGGAGCATCCCAGCAGCAGCATCAACTAGGAGCAGATTTATCCTGGACTCCTTCAGGGTACCTTCCTCAAGCAACTGGTCATGGAACCAACTCGGCAGAAGGCAATACTGGACCTTGTGCTCACAAACAGGGCAAGTGTGATGGGGGTAACAGTGGGGGAGAACCTGGGAAACAGTGACCACCAGTCATTGTGGTTTGAAATCACAGAAAGAGCAGAACCAAACCACACAAAAACACGTATCCTGGATTTTAGGGGGGCAGACTTTGGGAAAATGGGATATACTTGAAAGAGGCATTAAGGGGAATGGGACAGGAATCAGGAGTTGAGGAACAGTGGGCAGTATTTAAAATGGAGATTACAAGAACAACAGAATTATGCATTAAGCAGGTTAGCAAGAGGAAAAGGAAGAGGAGACCATTATGGTTTTCCAAAGAGGTAGCAAAGAAAGTGAAAGCCAAAAAGATTGCATTCAGGCAATACAAAAAGACACAGGCAGAAAGGGATAGGGAGAAGTACCAGGAGAAGCAAAGGGAGGCAGGGAGGTCAGTAAGGGAAACCAAAGCTCAGACAGAAGAGCACATTGCAAAATCAGTGGGTAGAGGGACAAAACCTTTTACAGGTACATAAGTGAAAAAGAAAGACAAAGGGAGGGATAGTGAGACTGAAGGGAGGATGGGGACTGGTGGAAGATGACAACAGTAAAGCTGACATATTGAACAGGTATTTCTGCTCAGTCTTTACTGAGGAAGAGGAGGTAATGGGTCTGAAGGGAGTACAAAGGGTGAGAATGGTGCAGAAATGGACTGAAGTCCCTTTACACGAGAAAGGGTCCTGAAGGAACTGGAAGTAATAAGAGTTGATAAAGCAATGGGCCAGATGGGTAAATCCTAGGGTCCTTAAAGAACTAAAAGAGGTAGTGGCTGAACCTCTGGTTATCCTGTTTAGCCGATCACTGGAAACAGGGAGTACCCAAAGACTGGAGGACAGCAGATGTAGTCCCCTTATACAAAAGTGGGAACAAGAGGAAGCAGAGGAACTACAGACCAGTCAGCCTCACCTCGGTAGTGGGGAAGATCATGGAAGCACTACTGAAGGAGAGATTGGTGGAACATCTGTGGTTGTCAATGGACTGAGGACCCAAGGCAGCATGGTTTCACCAGGGAGGTCATGTCAGACCAACCTCGTTGAACTTTTGACTGGGTGACTAGGGAGGTGGATCGGGAGGGCAGTGGACATGGCCCATCTGGACTTCCAGCAAGGCCTTTGACACTGTGCCACACAGAACTATTACACAAACTGGGGAATATGGGTGGGCAGGAGAAAGTGTGGTGGGTAGGTAACTGGCTGGGTGGCAGGACACAGAGGGTGGTGGTAAATGGCTGTCACTCCACAGAGGGAAGAGTGACCAGTGGGGTACCACAGGGATCAGTGCTGGGACCGATCCTGTTCAACGTCTTCATCAGTGACATTGCACAGGACCTAGAAGGAAGAATTTCACTGTTCACTGATGACACAAAGCTCTGTAACAGAGTAGACACACCAGAGGGTGTAGACAGAATGAGAAGCGACCTGCAGAAACTTGAAGAATGGTCAGGGGTTTGGCAGTTGAAATTCAATGCAAGGAAGTGCAAGATAATGCACATGGGGCACAAAAACCCTGGCACAATATATCAGTTGGGGGGTGAGGATATAGCATGCACCAAGCAGGAAAGGGATCTTGGGGTTATCATCTCTGATGACCTCAAGGTAGGGAAACAGTGTGACAAGGCAACAAGTAAAGCAAATAGGATGCTGGGATGTATAGGCAGGGGCATCACCAGCAGGAAAAGGGAGGTCATAATTCCGCTATACAAGACACTAGTGAGGCCCCACCTGGAGTACAGTGTACAGTTCTGGAGACCACACCTACGTAAGGACATAGACAGGGTAGAGAAGGTTCAGAGGAGGGCAACAAAGATGGTGCATGGATTGCATCACAAGTCCTATGAAGACAGGTTGAAGGAACTGAACATGTACTCCCTGGAGGAGAGGAGGGAGAGAGGGGATATGATAGAGACATGCAAGTATCTTACAGGGAGGAACAGGGTGCAGGAAAACACTATTTTAAACGAAAAAGATGTTCCAGGACTAGAGGGCATGGGATGAAGTTGGAGGGAGGATGATTCAGAGGAAACATGAGAAAGAATTTCTTCACCGAACGGGTGGTGGACAAGTGGAACACCCTGCCAGAGGAAGTGGTGGGGGCTGAAACAATCACGGGATTTAAGAATGCATGGGATAGACATAAAGGAATTCTGGAGGTCAGGGGTAAGGGGCAACAGACTTCTAGGAAAACAAACTGAACTCGTAAGCTCAAATGGGCAGACTGGGTGGGCCATAGGCCCTTATCTGCTGACACTGTCTATGTATCTATGTAACACTGACACTGGATGCCCAGTCCCCAATGTCAGTACCCAAAATAAAGAAAACCATCCCTCAGTCCCCCCATCCCTTCCTTCTTAATTTTCTGATATCACCCATCCCACTTGTTTTCACTGTGTGACACCAAGGTCCACCCCTAATGCCACCAAACATAACACTGACACTAGGGTGCCCACTCCCAGTGTTAGTACCTGAAATAAAGAAAACTATTCCTCATACTTTTTTAAAAAGTTTTGTATACACCCTGTAAAAAAAAGAAAAATGTCCATTGATGTGTGTTGGTGCTGCTGGCCGCAGCCGCTGTTGCCCTCCCCCCACCTGACACTCCAACTCTGCACCCACACACCCCACCTCTTACTTACCTACTAGGGGGTCTGAAGCTGTAATCCTCTCTGGATTAATATACAAAGCCTCACCTTCAAGTTCGATGCATTTCAGGCTTGTACCGCCTATAATAATTTGACGTCACTGCACTCTTCTTGAATGTGTCTCCACAGTCCACTCCACCCCCCCATCTGTTCTTTACTCCAAACTGAGAACCTCTTACAACAACATTGCATGTTTCATCACTGGCCTCCCCTGGACACCCATCACTGTTCTCTCTACCCTCCTCTCTCGTGGCTACCCCTGGAAGGAAGATTTTGACTTAAAACACTTCTTTTTCTACACAAAGTTAATCTTAACTTATTGCCACCAAGTGTTTTGGACCTTTTCCCTAAATCTGCCCCCAAACATGGCACCAGAGGGAGCACCAGACACATTTTTGAGGTTCCTTTCCTTCATTCCACACATGCATAAAACTCCATCTGCTATCAGGGTGTGAAACTTTACAACAACCTGCCTCCTGGCACCCATACCTGTGTCTCCATCCCCTTATTGATTGCCTCCGCAAAACATTTGCTCCTGGAGAGCTACACTAGTAAGTGCCCCCTGTGGTACATTTCATATAGCAGTTGTGAGGTTTCCGCTGCTGTCCCTAAAGGGCATACCTTACATTGCCTCCTTTTTCTCCATCCACACACCCCCAGCCTCTTCCCCCACAGCTCTATGTTTACTGTCTCATCTTTACCTGCCCCTTCCACTGTCTATCTCCCTCATCCTCACTGATATTTATGACTGTCTTAATTTTTATTTAAATTTGTTGCAAATATGATTATTGCTGCTCTTGTATTTTTCTTTTACTGTATATGTTGTGATACTCTGTAACCTGGACATCTGTAAAAATGGGCATGTTTGCTCACACTCTTTCCAGTATATAATAAACTTGATTGATTGATTGACTGGACCGGAGACACATCTTCACTCTTCAACATCAGACCAGGAACTAATAAAATCAGGTATGCTGTTGAATGTATTTTAATAGGTTTTGATCTTTTCCTCATAGCTTTGTCATTTTTAAATATTTATTCCCCAATTTTTCAACATGGCCTTTTTGGGACACCATCTCATGAACAAGGGTGGTGAAATTATGCAGATCTGTCCCAAAAGGTGATTTCATGGTCGCTGCACAGAATCACCTTTCTAGCAGGATTTGAAATTTTGTATCTGCCCTTGTTCGTGAGGTGGGGTCATAAGAAGGCTGTGCTGAAAATCTGGGGTAAAAATATTTAAAAACAACTAAGTTATAAGCATGCATTCAAATGTTTCAAAGTACGCTTGTAACTTCAGTAATTTTCAATATTTTGACCTCAAATTTTCAACATAGCCATTTTCTCACACCACTTCATGAACATGTTAGCTGCTATTTTTCAAATCTTGGCCAAAATGTGTTTTCATTCTTGTCGCACAGAATGACATTTCTGACACTGTTTTATAAATGGCACCTGTCATGTTCAGAAGAAGTGGTCATAAAAAGACTATGTTGAAAATTTGGTGTCAAAATGTGAAATAAATTATGCAGAAATGTTGAATTGTTCCAGCATTAACTCGTAATTTTATTTTTGCATATTTTGGCCCCCAATGTTCAACATATGTATCCCTTGTGTTACCCCACCTCCTGAAC
The DNA here is from genome assembly GCA_016271365.2 of Neoceratodus forsteri. Taxonomy (NCBI): domain Eukaryota; kingdom Metazoa; phylum Chordata; order Ceratodontiformes; family Ceratodontidae; genus Neoceratodus; species Neoceratodus forsteri. Next base: position 585,712,578 of record CM028133.1, on the reverse strand, counting down.
ATAACAGATGTCATTTTTCAAATCTCCTTCTAAACTTGTTTTTGCAGTCGCTCTGAAAAATCACCTTTCGGATGGATTTAAAAAAGTCCATATGTCTTGGTCATAACTGTAGGTCATAAAAAGATTTGGAAATTTGGGGTCAAAATGTAGGTGTCCACTGAAAATTAAATATTGCCTCTTAGCTGGCCTCTCTTGGGTAAATGCCATCTAAAAATGTGTAAAAGTTGGACACCACTGAAAATGAGATATTACATCTCATGTGGTCTGTCCTGGGTAGATATATAGTAACAATGTGTACAAGCAAGACTCTGTACAACAGTAATGCAAGAGGTGAACATTCAGTATTGGCAAATACTTGTTTGGTTATTGGTGGCAAAAATAAGAAGTCTTAATTGTGTGACTCTTGTGTTTTTTGCTGTCCTGTAACTTTGCCTCACTTGAACTGATTGCTACACAATTTCAGGATCCAGATATCCTGGCAATATCTCTGTACTTTCCAGATTCCAAGTAAATTGGTTGAATGGGAGCAAAGTGCAATAACTGGGGTTTTCAATTAAAGTACTTACTCAACACTGATGTAGCATACGGTTAGGGCTCATTGTGCACATAAGTCAAGCAGCTCAAAAACCTTGTTGTGCATGTTCTAAAGTTCTTGTAAATGTCCTAAAGTTGTTTTGCACATTCTAAAAACCTTATTGTGCACATTCTATCATTAACTGCAGCTGAGATTCCCTTGTGCTGACTCCCGCTGCCTGTTTTCACTTTCTTTGCTCACTGTACCTTAGCGTTATCGTGTGGCTAAAAAAAAAAAGAAATGCTAGCCACATTTTTTTTGTTAACCATACACTATAACAAATAAAATATGGGGGCTCATGCACAGCTCACCTTGTCTTTCCATCTCGGGGTTGAAATACCAATATGGACCTCTCGAGATTCACTCTTGAGGTCCATATGCTGGTATCTCAGCCCCTCGATGGAAGCAGACGCTCATTGTATATGGGCATCCATACATTATTCCTTATATGCAGGTGCCACCATGCCTGTATAATAAAGCAAGTCATATATATTTTATTTATATAATACAAATCACTTCCATTGGGATCTGTCAGTACCTTTGGCTGTGTGTGTGTGTTCAACTGTACATTTAAGATGTTCATATCTCAAAGCCATCATGCATGTTTTTGGCAATATTTTGGCAAGTGCTGTAACTTCTACATCACATTGCTAGAAAATCACTGTGAGGACAAAAGTACTTGTCGATAGAGTCTCATAAGACAATAACGTTATGGGTTGCTTCCCCTGCCTTTGCTGTTAGTGTGAATTATCCTTCTGTCATTTGTAGTTTCATAAAGTTATGCTCTTTACCTGTTCTTCTACTTTCTATATTATAACGTTATATGTGCCATGTATCTTTGTTACATATTGACTTCTGTATATTGGGCTAATTTGTTGCCTTAGTTCTCTGTGATTTGCAATGTCTTTGATCTGCTGTAATGCTGTCTATCCTAAACAGGACCCCCTTATAAATGAGCAGTGCTCAACTGACCCTTTCTTCTAGTAAAACAAATAAGTACAAATATCATAAAGACTTAGTTAAAACAATGAAATAAAAATGGTATTTTCACTTATATGAAATGAGTAAAATATTAAAAATAAAATATGGTATGTAGTAGTAGAGTTTATTTTATAAGCACCCTTTCCCAGGAGCTCTGGGCAATGTGCAACATAAATAACAAAGTAAACCTCTTAAATATTTAAAATAGTTGTATGTTTAAAAGATTAAATAAATTATAGAATACATATAAAATTCACAGTGCAATTCTGCAGGAGAAGGCAAAGGTGTGGCAGTAAAAAACTAGAGGCGATCATATAGTACCAAAAGCCTCCTGAAAGAGGAAAGATTTCAAGCCCCTTTTAAAGGCCTCAGCCGTGGGGTCTCCCTTAGTGACCTGGGAAGCCTGTTCCACAGGGCTGGGTTTGCAAATGCAAAGGTTCGGTCTCCTGAGGATTTCAGCCTTGCCCTGAGAACAACTAGGAGGCCCAACTTGGAGGAGGGGAGGGGGCCAGAGGTCTGATAGGGGATCAGTAGGTCTCTCAGCTAACCAGGTCGTAATCCATATAGGGCTTCATATGTCAACAAACTGATCTTGATGGTAATATGCTACTTCAGTGGGAGCCAGTGTAGTTCACACAGGACCAGGGTTATATGACAGGACCTTGGAAAGCCTGTCAGTAACTGGGCTGCTGCACTCTGCACCAGCTGTGGATGTCATTGGACAACTCCACTCACCCCGAGGTGCAATGCATTACAGTAATCAGGTCTGGAAGTAATAAATGCATGTACCAGTGATGGCAGGTCTTCAGGGGGAATCAAGGCTTTAATCTAGGTGATGTTTCTGAGATGATAAAAGTCATTCTGGACCACAGCAACACCTGACCCTCAAGTGTCAGCCTGTCATCCAGAATGATCCCCAGAATCTTAACCTTAACAGAGGCTACTAACCCAGAGAAACCTAGTCTGTAAGACAATTCCCTCATCAACGGCCCCTTCACCCCACCTTCGACCAGGATTAATCACTAGTACCTCCATCTTATCCAGGTTGAATCTCAACCAGCTAGATGACATCCAGTTCTGAATCTCAGCCAGGCTCAAATTTAGTACCTGGGCCACATCTGGCATCATGGCAGAAAAAGACAGATGCAGCTGGTTGTCATTGGCATAGCAATGAAAACCCTGACTATATCATCTAACGATCCCTCCCAGTGGCAGCATGCACTCCATGAACAGCATAGGAGAGAAGATCAACCCCTGGGGCACACCACAGAGCAGGGAATTCCGGAGTGAGGAGAAACTCCCCATCACCACCCTCTGCATCCTAACTCTACAGAATGACTCAGACCAGCAGATGACTGTGCTAGCGAGCCCACAATACTCCCTGAGGTCGTCCAACAGTGACCCATGGTCCACAGTGTCAAAAGCTGATGTGAGATCCAGGAGGACAAGAACTGGCCACTGTCCTCAATCTCTCACCCAGAGGAGGTCATTATGCACCATGACAAATGCCATCTTGATACTATGCTTCGACCTAAACCTGAACTGTAGAGGATCATAGATGTCAAAGGCCATGAGGTGTTCCTCAAGCTGCAGTGTCACCATCTTTTCTATAACTTTCCCTTAAAAGGGAAGGTTAGAGACTGGTCTATAGTTCGCCATACAGTCTAGATTCAAATATAGTTTCTTTAGGAGAGGTCTCACCAGAGCATCTTTTAATGCCCTTGCAAAGACCCCCTCTGAAAGAGAGCACTGGATCAGCTCAGTGAACACTGGACCCAGAAAATCAACATGCCTGATCAACAAGTGTGTCAGGCCTGAATCCAGCTCACAGAAGGTGGGCCACAGCTCTGAGACCACCCCACAAACCTCTTCCACCAAAGCCTGTCTAAACTCACTCCAGACAGGTGGAAGGCATCTGGCTCCATCCAGCTTGACCCTGCTGGAGTGTGACAACCCAGCTGGAGAGATCCCAAACTGAACTGAGGATGCCCTGTTAAAAAAAATGAACAAACTCTGCAATGAGTGGATGAATTTGTTCTTACCTGTTGCAGATAGACTGGATAAAGTAGTCTGTCCACAAACTGTAAGAGCTGAGCTGGTTGGTTTCTCCCTGCATTGGTCACCTTGGACAGGAATGCTGCATTTTTACTGGAGATCACTCTTTGATGCTCACCATAGTGAGTCTTCAAAGCCAGTTTATCCTCTTTGAACTTAATCTCCTCCAACAACACTCCAACTCTTAGCCTTCAGCTCCTTGTTGAACCCCAGGGGTCTCATATATGAAGTCTGGGGTCGTATCTGGACTGGTGCAACTGTGTCAAAGAGTGTGGTCATAACCCTATTATAATATATTAAAACTGAGTTAACTGCTCTTAACCTCTGTCAAACCATCACGGAACCCACTCGCTCTAACCTCAAGTCTGGTAATCACTCACTCCTTGAATGGGTGCTTACCTCCCACTCACACTGGGTCATCAGCTCAGGTCTTCTCCCTGATTCCATTAGCGACCACCACCTAATCTACCTCGTCTGCTAAATCCACAGAGTTAAATCCCCCAAATTCATATTCCAGCTTCAAATCCCTCAATTTCTCCTCCCTCTTGGATGATCTTTACCACTCTAACTGGGTCCCAAGCACAAACCACTCTAATATGGATTCGTCCATTATGCACTTCCAGAACACCTTCCTCTCCGCATGGGACAAACACGCCCCCCTACGACGGGCTAGAGTTCACGGTTCTCACCTACTCTGGATCACTCCCGAGCTAATTGCTTGCCAACAAGCCCATGACAAGGCCTGGCGAACCTTCAAATCCTCACTCCTCCCCAGTGACCACACCTCCTATCGCATGCTCCGCAATAGGTGCACCAAGGCCATCCGCCTAGCTAAGTCTGCATACTTTAACAACACACTTAATGCAAACCTTGGAAGACCTTCCAAATTCTGGAAAGTCATTAACTCCCTTTTCTCCCCCAAACAGTAAACCCTCCACCTCTTCTCCTTGCCCAAGGTACTCTCCTTTCCGACCCCCGGGGAAGTCGCCTCCGAGTTTAATTCCTATTTTACTACCTGTGCTCAGGCCCTCCTTGAAGCCCTTCCACCTGCAAACACCCCATCTCCCCAATCCCCTATCCTCCAACCATCCGGTACGAACCCCTTCTCCTTCAGACGCATTTCCCCCACTGAAACCTTAGATGCCCTTTGTGCCCTAAACCCCTTCAAAGGCAAATCCCCCGATGGTCTTGACAACAAACTCCTCTTCCTATCTGCCCCCGCCATCGCTACCCCTCACAGCCCTTCTAAATCTTTCCTTTAGTACTGAGTCACTCCCCTCCATATGGAAGCATGCCACTGTTCTACCGCTCCCTAAAGGCAGCGACTCTACCTCTACATCCAACTACTGCCCCATCTCCCTCCTCCCCAACCTCGCAAAACTCCAAGAACAGCTTGTGCTATCCCAACTCTCTCACTTCCTAGCTGAAACTAACTTCTTCACCCCTTTCCAGTCAGGGTTCAGAAAACACCACTCCACTACCTCCTCACTGCTCAGACTCACAGACCACATCCTCACTGGGATGGACAAAGGGCTAATCACTACTGCTATTTTCATCGACCTTGCAAAAGCCTTTGACACCGTATCCCATTCTCTCCTACTATCCTGCCTTTCTGGAGCTGGATTGGCTGCACCTGCCATAAACTGGTTCAGTGCCTACCTTCTAAATAGAACCCAGTCCACTAAAATAGCTGACCACATCCCACCCCCATCACCTCTGGCATTCCGCAAGGCTCAGTACTCGGCCCCATCCTCTTCTCCATCCTCCTAAATGACCTACCAAACTCCTGCTCCTCTTCGCCACCCATGTATGCTGACGACACAGTCCTCTTCACCTCCAGCGGACCCACGTAGAAGTCACCTCCAAACTTCAATCTGACTTCAATAAAATCCAGCTCTGGTTCAATAGCAACCAACTCTCCCTGAATGCCAAGAAAACCAACTCTATGACTTTCGGCACCCGGCAGCGCCTATCCAAAGTCACCTCCCCACCGAGATTCCACACCCTAAATAACACCATCCTCGAAGACGTACCCTCCTTCAGGTATCTCGGGGTTTGGCTTGACTGCCACCTTTCCTTCTCCACCCACATCGATGCCATCATTTCCAAACTGCGCCCAAAACTTGGTGCCCTCTATAGAAACCACACCAGTCTCCCTCTTCCTATCAGACGCGAAATTGTTCACAAAACGATTCTACCCTCTTTCGACTACTGTGACGTAGTTTACAGTTCCGCTGCACAATCCACCCTTGCTAGACTAGACCCCGTCTACAATGGATTTTGCCGATTTTCCATCGATGCCCCCCCTCGCTCACATCACTGCATGCTTTATCGTTCCCTGTCCCTACCTTCGCTAAGTAACCATCGCCTAATTCGTAGCGCTAAATTCACCTCTAACTTCTGGCTCGGCTCCCTCCCTCCCTATCTCGCCTCTGCCCTATCCTCCCCGCCTACCCCCTCTCACGCCCTCAGATCTGCTGACCCTAGACTACTATTCATCCCTCACCGTAGGACCACCTCCAGCCAATCCGCATTCTCTTACCTCTTCCCTAAACTCTGGAATGGCCTGCCCACCCAGATTCATCATTCTTCATCCAAACTCTCCCTTTCTTATGCCCTCTCTAACTTCCTTACACCTAATTGCTACTGCCCCTGACCACCCTTCCGTTTAGCTCCTCTGTCCCTGGCCTGACCAGCGGCCTGGTGATCACTGAATTGTCTGGCTTATATACTACTCTGAGCACTTATACCCTCTTTATTACCTACTCTGCACTCTCAATTTCTCCCTCCCCCCCTCCTAATTATCCTAAGCTCCCCAGCCCCACTCTCTCCCTCCTCACCTAACCTCTCCCTTATACGCCTACGTTTCTCCACCCTCCATCCCGACCCCCACCTTGCTCTCCAAATCCTTATGTATGGCACTTATGTATTTCATGTTTTGCCTTGTTGTGTCAATCAATCAATCAATCAATCAATCAAAATCTTTATTTATTCAGGCGAACATCATTGAGCAAAGCTCATTTACAAGATGGACCTGAGTGGTCATACAAATGAGGATACAAGTATTATTGCATAGACAAGAATAGAATAAATAGCAATACAATGGCATGAAATGATTATATACAACAATTTACATATATACAAGTAACAATAGAACCATTTAGCCTGTAGGAAAAAAGAGGACAAAGGGTATAGCAGTCCTAAAATATAAGTTATATGGTCTAACTAGTTTTTAAGTGAATATAATAGGTGATTCGGAAGAAAGAAATTGAGTTAATATAATGGATAGAAAAAGGGAGGTTTAGTTGGGTCAGATAGGTAGGGGATTATGCTTTATAAAAGCAATTGCAGAGCTCTGGAAAAAGGGCGGAGAACAATCTTTTGAAGGATGCCAGAGGTAGTAGGCTATCTAGCTTCATGGATTTTTGGAGAGTTCCATGCAACTGCTAAGGAATAGCTGAAAGCAGCCCTCCCATACGGGTGCAGGCATTGGGGACCTTTAATGTGATGAGTTTACTGATCCTTAAGGTGTATGGCCTGGTTGTAATTTGGGTAAAGCAATCAGTGATATAGGTCAGTAGTTTGCCTGTTAACGCTTTGAATATCCAGATAACAGCATTCCTATTTCTTCTGTGTTGCAATGATGTCCAGTTGACTGCCATATAAAGGAGCAATGATGGGTGTTGGAGGAAGGTCAGTAATAAATCTTATGGACCTGTGATACAGGGTGTCCAGCTTATGTAAGAGATGACTTGAACAATGGCAGTAGAAAATCAGCATAATCAATGAGGGATAGGAATGAGGCCTGAATTAACCTTTTTGGAATCACTGTTTAGGTAATGTTTTATTCTAAAAATAGTCCGACCTCTGTCTTAGCTTTTTAAGTAACTCTTCAATATGGACAGAATAGTCAAGCCTGTTATCTATCCAGACTCAAGGTATTTGAAGTTATCAACAAATTCAAGTTTCTCTCAAGTAAGGTGGATATATGTAGGGTGTTGGATGCTGGGGGTAGTGGTAGTACAACTCTTTGTGTAAAGAACATAGCTTTGTTTTTTGCATTTAGAAGTAGTTTTTGTCAAGTAGATTGTGCTGCAGAATGGAGAATCGGATTGTAGAAGTTCACAGGCTTTGGAAGGTGAGGGATTGCTGACATACAATACAGTATCATCAGCAAACAGATGAATGTTAGATTGAGTGAGGTTGGCATCAATATTGTTTATATAAATAGCAAAGAGGATAGGGCCAAGAATAGAGCCTTGTGGTACGCCCCTTAGCAGAGGTTTTGAGGTGGATAGGTAATTTCCATTTCTAACCAGTTGCGACCTATCTGAAAGGTAATCCTTAAACCAGTTGGTGATAGGGAATCCAGGCCTAATGAGTTAAGGAGGTGAGTAATAAGTCATGATCCACTGTGTCAAAGGCTTTACTCAAATCCAGAAACACAGCACAGGTAAAATTTTTTTGTCCAAATTAGTCTGCCAATATTTAAGTTACCTTAGCTAAGGCAGTAATGGTGCTATGCTTTGATCTAAATCCAGATTGTGCAGAATTTAGAAGGTTATTGTTATCCAGATAGTCCCTTAACTGAGAGTTTACTAGTTTTTCGAGCATCTTAGATAGTACTGGTAGGATGGAGATAGGTCTGTAATTGTTGAGATCCTAGTATCACCAGATTTGAGTAATGGAACTACTTGAGCTGTTTTCAAGTAGATGGAATGGATCCAGTAGTTAGGGAAAGATTGAAAAGATGAGTAAGGGGGCAGATAAGACATGTGAAGCAATTTTCAGGAAATAGGGATCCAGGAGTCTGCACCTGCACTTTTAGTTGTGTCTAAATTAGAGAGGAGATCTTCCACTTCTTTCACGGATATTGGGATGAAGGAAAAGTTGAAGTGGCCATTTGTCCCACAGTAGTTTGCAGGTTCAAGGAAGATCTCAGGATATTTGCAGGTGATGAGTCAAATGCTAGGCCAGCAGTGGTGAAGTGAACATTGAAGGTATTTAAGATTTCTTGTTTACCTGTAATTTCTGTGTCATTTAGTAGCAATTTGGTGGTTAAGGCAGGAGTAGAATTCTGGCCCAGAAGTCCTTTTATTGTACCCCAGAGTCTGGATGGGTTATTGTAGGAGGCATCTAATTCAGCTGTATAGTAAGCAGTTTTGGCAGTTCTTATTTTTTTGTACATAGAATTCCTTGCTTTTCTGAAATTTAGCCAATCTTCTGTTTGTTTTTCTTGCCTTTTTCCACAGCTTGTCTCTGGTTCTCAAGGCTGCTTTAAGCTCAGAGGTGAAACCAAGGGCAGGATTTTACCTAGTTCTGATACTGGTGATAGGTGCATGAATATTGAGAACATTGGTGATAATATCCTTTAAAGTCTGGAGTGCTGTTTCAACAGAGGTTGTAAGATAGAAATCTTGCCAATATATTGTAGTACTCAGGTCATGGAGGTAACCTGAGATATTGAAATTCTTTTGACCTTTTGAGGATAAATTCTGCAGGATTTGGTGGTTTGAGTGTGGATCTTATGCCAGCTATAGGGTAATGGTCACTCACATCACTTGGCAGTACTCCTGCATGTGAGTATAAGTGAGGTTGTTTACCAACATATAATATCCAGGAGTGAGCTGTTGCTGGAATTTCTTCGGTTAATCCTAGTTGGGTCTTTAATCAGCTGTGTGAATCCATAGGTGTCACAAAAGGTTATCAAAGGTGCAGATACATTAGACAACCAGTTTAAATTCAAATCACCAAGGATGACGGTATCTTCAGGGCCTTGGTTGATAATTGACCCTAGGTGAGAAAGCAGTTTAAGGCCTGCAGAGAGGGGCCTATAGCATCCAATCAGTTTAAATGGAGACGAATTAGGAAGGGAAATTTTGATTGATAAACATTCAAATTCATTTGGCTCAGATGTGTTGATGAGGCAGGTTGCAGAGATGGTGTCCTTAATGTATATGGCCACCCCACCACCCCTGGAAGGGCGATCTGCTTTGAAGAGCTGGTAATTGGGAAGGTTTACAACACTGTCTTTTGTTGTAGGCCTGAGCCAAGATCAGAGATGACCAGGAAGTCTGGAAGAGTATGTGCCACCCAAGCCTGTATTAAGATGAACTTTTAGGAGGCTGCAAGCATTGAAGTGTATGAAGCTTAGTCCTTTTATGGTAGTCAGCTCAGCAGGGAAGATAAACTGACAATGGGGCCAGGATTAATCTCAATGGTGCCAATGCATAAAAGGAGGTAGAAGATTAATTTGAGTAGGGCACCAAGGATAGGGATAGAAAGTGATCAGAGCATTTCCTCTTAGTCCTAGATGCACACTGTGTAGTGGAGATGGTCCTGTTATATAGGTGTGTCTTTTATCATAACATAGGAGTCTGATGGACAGGCATAGTGGGTTTTATAGATCCAGGATACATGTAAAGGGCTAGGGAGAGCTGGATTGTTAGAGAGGCTTTATGTGGGATACCCAGGGGTTGCAGTGTAATAGTGGTTCAAAGTGAATAAGGAATAGATGGTTGTACATTGTGGATGGCAGTGGAGAGCAGAACATACTCATTAACTTATTCGTCATGACAGGGGTATAATATGATTATCATAATGGAATGGGGAGATGAGGCTAAGGAGCAAAAGGAAACAAGTTAGCATTGTGCGGGGTAGGTATGGGTTAATAGAGAGAATTAGATGTGGGCGTGGATGGGAGAAATATGGCGGGAAAGAGTGTATAAATACAATTAACAAGAGAGGGGGGGCGGGCAAAATTTTGCGGCTTTGCCCGTACCTTTCACACTGCTTCTCCCGGCCTCCTGGATCTCTTGGTCGGCTGGAGGTCACCGCCGGCCCGCTGGCGGCTCGGAGCCCCTTCTGCGGCTGGAGCTGGAGGGCAGTGCCGGCTGCAAGTCAGGGGACAGAGGAGAAGGCAGTGAGAAGGCAATTTTATTGCAGGCAATCTGCAATTAGGTGCAAGAAACAAGAATCTGCACAACAAAAGACTGGGAGGGTTTGGGGGGTTAGGCGCCTAAGCGTCTAGCCCACACAGATCCCCAGAAAAGGCTGAATCACTAGCAAACATCACATCAAAACATGTTTAAATTACCCACAATTTTTAAGTAAAAACAGCTCTTTTAAGGAAATTAATACAAGTTACAGCTAATCAGAAAAATCCCATCCAGAAAAGTGTTGCAGAGTCCAGCTAAAGTCAATGGGAATGGGAATGTTGTGTACCCTTGTTTGATATACCATCCCCTTACATCATGTTCTGTACTGTTCTTACCTAGTTGGTTAACCACTACTTGTATACCTATACTTGCTGTGCCTGCGCCGTGCTGAACTGCACTGCCAATGTAATTTGTTCAGATGTATTCTTCTCGACTATGTACATTTTCCTTATTGTGCTACTGTAAGTTCAACTTGTATGTATACCTACCTCCTCTGTATCCCCCCCCCCCCCAGGTCGCACTGTGAGACAAGCATCTTTTTGCTCAGTGTGCCTTTCCTGGTAAAACATTTTCAATAAATAAATAAATAAATAAATAATCCATAACCACCTCTTCTGATCCAATCACACAAGCAGCTGTCTCACACAAGAGACCCACTACTGCCTGCAGTCTCCTTCTAGGAGCAACCTCTTCAAAGGGAAATAGTGATCCATCTCCATAGGAGTAGACTACAGGAGGGGCCCCGAATGAGAACTTCACCATTCAGTGGTCCAACCAGCTGACTGGATCAAGCCTGAGGTTGTTCACCTCAAGGCCCAGTGAGAATACTAAGTCCAAGGTGAGCTCATTATGATGGGTTGCAGTGGTTACTGCCTCTGCTGGTCCCAGTGAATCCATCAATGGAGGAAATCCTAGCCAAATTGTGAGAGTTTGTCATCAATCCAGGTGTTGAAGTAGCCCAAAATTAACAATCTGGGTGACTTTAATACTGTCTGTGTGATGAAGTCCATGATTTCCTGCAGGAAGGGCCTCTCATATTCCAGACGCCAGTACACAAGAAGGATTCTGCAGTCCGCATCTGGACCCCCATGCATGGCCATGCATTTGGACAAAGAAGTATTCCCAACTGGGTGCATGGTGAAGTTCAGTTAGCATCTAAAACAGATGGCCACCCCCTCAGTGGTCCCTCTGTGAGTAGTGCACAACAAAGAATCTGGCTGGGAAAGATGCCTCCAAAACAGGACCGCGTTGTTGCTCAGACAGGTCTTTGTTATGTAAGGCAGATTGAGCAGTGTACAAGATGTTAAATCTGTCATAATGGCAGTCTTATTCCTCATTACTCTTGCATTGCAGAGCACTGCCCACAGGGAATGGACAGAAGCTGCTGGCCGGAAGGCTACCTGCCCACTCTACCCAGCGGAAGCCCTGGGTATGGGCACCGATTGTGTCTGGCCTCTCTTTTGAACCCATTTTGCCCTTAGGCACCTCCTGGTCCTTACCAGACCTATAGTACCCTCCCTTTAGCACTCCCCACACCCTGCCATCTACCATCCTGCCTCCTGATGATATTCACTTCCCTGCAATGCCTATATGCCACTGCTGATGGGGGTGCATCGAAGGTCTAGCAACTAGCATAGGGAGTGGCTAACTGAAGAGCTATACATCCTTGGTGCATACTGCTGCCACACTAGACACCCTTTACATCTTTTAGCCGTAAAACTCCCCCCACCTACAACTTCCACAAGCAAATTCTAACCATCCCACCAAGCTAACCAAGCACCCATTAACTGACACTCACTAATACATACAAGGCTAATTACTCACTCACAACCGTTCATACCACTACAATCACCATGCACATTCAACACCTCCCTTCCAATTCAGTCTGAAAAACACTGAGTTTTTAACAGTCTTAACAGGAAAATCTGTGCAATATGCAGTTCAAGATGCAAGAGGCAGCATGGTAGTCAGCAGCAGATGATAATGACTTTTAATGTCCATGTGATGCTAGTTATTGAAACTGTGAGATTATGATCTCTGCTCTCAACAGAGGAATATTGAAGGAAACAGCCAGTTTTAATGTTCCAGGCAGCTCTCTCACTACCACCACCACCAGAAAACACAGTTAGCAACACAGTACTGGAATGAAAAAAACTGAGAACTTACACCACCCATAACTTTACAGTGAAGTTGTAGGTCCTCAGAATCACCCTACAGCATCTCTAATCCACTGAGACAGCCAGTAGTTTCAGAATTATAACAGGGAATCTGTTAAATTCCTTTTAATTGTGGTCCAGGAAAGAAGCTGGCGAAGCAGCAACTGTGGCACAGTTCAAACAGTCTGACTGCTAGTCAGCAGTCCCCTGCCCCAAGCCTCGAACCTTGGGTGCAGTTTCTGGCAAAGTAGCGGCCATGGTACAGTTAAGTTAGTCTTGACTGTTGGCTAGCAATCACCCCCAAGACACCCAACTCAGGCTCAGTTTCTGGTATATGTACAGTGTGCCAGTCGAGTGGTTCTCCTTTTCAACTGCTCTTACCCTAGCCCTGCTCTATATCATATTCCTCCATTTACCAGCTGTCTTTGACCTATCACCTGCAAGTGTCTTCATGGGAACCACTCCATAGTGACCATCCCAGTAGAGATGCCTTGGCAATAACCACAGACCTCTGGCCAACTCTCCACATCAGCATGTGGCAACAAGGAACCAAAATGTATGCCCCTTGACAGTGATGCCCGAAGGTACTCTTATGGTATGGCAAGGCTCACTATCCCGACACTGACCTGCCCAGGCAGTATTGCCTGACAGGTTCAGTATCCAGACAGTGAGCATCCCAGCATTAGGAAACCACCCATTCTTACAGGGGTGGTATGATGTGACGGCTGCTCCTTAACCCTGTCCATGCGATTGAAACCATGGAGAGATCGGGAGTCTGGGTTCTATCCATGCTGCAGGTGATATAAATTTTAATGCTCATACCCCCTGTAACTAATTTTTATGTTGCTTGCACGCATGTGCAAGAAACATAGTGCCATCATCGGAGATTTCAGAGGTGTGTCACCTCCTCCTCCAATTCAGTCAGTGTGCTGACAGGCGCGGCCCCTGTAAGCCAATGCATTTTGGAGCTGTCTATGACATGCTCCAAAATGCAGTAACCTCCCCTGATTGAAAGGGGAGCTATGGCGGTGAGCACCGATAAGATATCGACTACTCACCGCAGCTCCCCACCCGCAGGCGTGCACGCCTACACGCACTGTATAGCCAATGGGTACCCAATCCCCGTTGGCTGAGCTGCATTCCCCAGTAGTAGCTGCCACGCTGGGAGCCCACCCCAGCATGGCAGTGGTCCTTTGCCGATGGGGGTGCCCAATCCCCGGCCGGCTGAACGCCCCAGTCTTGTGCCACGCTGGGAGCCCACCCCAGCGTGGCAATATATTCCATGGTTGACGGGGTGCCCAATCCCCATCAGCTGAGTGCCCCCAATGTCCTTGTGCACGCTGGGAGCCCACCCAGTGTGGCAAACGGTCCACGACATCTTTTTTGCTTTTAAACCTAAAAACAAAACTGTCCTGCTGCGCGTCTCCAACCCCTCCCACAACCCGCACCCACCCATCACACCCAGCTTCCCCACACCCCTCACCCCATACTTACCTCCAGACTCTGGCGCGATGATCTTCGGTGGACCGGGAACACGTCTGCACTCTTCAAAGCCGACCGCGAACTGAGGAAATGCCGGTAAGTTGTATAATGAGCTAGATAGGGGGGTTTCAACTTTGTTGCATATCTCAGGCATTTTTGGGAATTTTTGCACCAAATTTTCAACATGGGGTTTTTGGGACCCCTTCTCATGAATGATGTCACTGTCATGGCGTTATTCAGGCCCAAAGGTGATTTCGCACAGTGACTGCGCAGTGACTACAAAATCACCCTTTGGGCCTGAATACCACCATGACAGTGACATCATTCATGAGAAAAGGTCCAAACCCATGTTGAAGATTTGGTGCCAAAATTCCAAAAATGACTGTTCTGGCGATGCGTTGAGCAGTTCCTACGCAGGCTCGTAAGTTCGCGAAATTTCAATATTTTCACTCCAAATTTTCAACATTGCCATTTTACCACACCTTCTTATGAGTAGTACAGCTGTCATTTTTCACATCTCACCCAAAATGTGTTTCCACCCATGTAGCGCACAATGGCGCAGTTGGTGTGCGAACTCAATGTATGGGACACATTAAGAAAATCACAGTGGTTAAAAGGTTGGTTCTCAAACACTGGATGGACCAAATAGTTATCTCATATTCTGAATGGCTAAGAGAAATCTCTCTTTGCTTCAAAACTGAAAGGTTAATAGCTAGCTCCCGGAATTGTATACCTTCCTTTAACCAGAAGTGGGGCAAGCTATGCCTTATATTTACAATAAATCCCACATAAGAGTTACCTCTGACAATCTTAGTACATTCTGCCTCCCTTATAATATTTTAATACGAAGTACCTCTTGCCATCCCATCTCTATTATCCGGGTTTTATGTGGCACCCTCAGGGGTGGGTGGGGAGGTAAGGAGGGGTTAAGGGCTAGTTTGGTTAGTTGGTGTTTCTTTTTTTGGTTGTGTATATACAGGCATACACCACATCTAGCTCTCTGTTGTTACACTGGTTATATGCCATTTTGTCTCACTATAGTATGTAATACTGTCTGTACACCATGCTTTGCTGTTACTAAAATTCAATAAAGAAGTTGAATTTCAAAAAAAAGAAAATCACAGTGACACTGATCATGAGCAGAGGTCTTAAAATGCCTGTGTTGAAAATTTGGTGACAGAATTCCTAAAAATTACTGTTTTATGACTGTGCGTTGCACAGTTCCCACGCACGCTCGTACGTTTGCGAATTTTCAATATTTCCACTCCAGATTTTCAACATTGCCATTTTACCACACCTCCTTATGAGCAGTACAGCTGTCATTTTCACGTCCTGCCCAAACGTGAGCCTTACCATGTAGCACACAATGGCGCAGTTGGTGTGCAAACTCAATGTATGGTACACATTAACAAAATCACAGTGACACTGTTCATGAGCAGAGGTCTTAAAATGGCTATGTTGAAAATTTGGTGAAAAAAATCCTAAAAATGACTGTTTTACGAGCGTGTGTTGCTCAATTCCTACGCACGCTCGTAAGTTCGCAAATTTTCAGTATTTGCACTCCAATGACTTCCAAATACCTAAACAGCACATAGAAGCAAGCAACATTCGGCATTGACAAATGCTTGTTTTATAACTCCAAGGTCTGCTCCCCCTCTGAGTTAGTTCTTTTGTTACGGGCAGAGCCCCCCAATTGGCTTTGTGTTTTTTTCAATCAGATCCCCAAAATCATATTTTTGGGCATCTGATTGTTTGGCAGGATGGATGTCGGGCCAGTGGAGACGGTATCCTGAGACTCAGGATACTGAGTTTAGGGATACCATAGCATATCCTGCCTGAACAGGTAGTTTAAGAACTATAAAAAAAGGCACCATGAACTGAATAGTGGATGCTGCTAACTAACAAATAACAAATGCTAAGACTCCTAACACATGTTCACTCTAGAAGTAACTCAAGTATTAGACTGCAACAGATGTTTCTCTCATATTCTCATTTTATTACCATTTACTGTCAACCCCCTAAGGGCTCAGAGTGTCCTTAGTTAAAAAAACACATGCTGTGATTGTTTACATTCTGTAGAGGCTGCAGATGTAGCTGGTAGTTTGACTCTAATTCTTTTTTTTATTTTAAATAGTGAACAGTAGACTGCCCACTACACTGGTGTTGCCACACCAAAATGTTTGTTTACATTCCTTCATCAACTCCCACTGCTTCTTTCCTGGACTTGGGAACATCCCAACACAGTCTAGCCACTAATTATGCATTAGGTGAAGAGTAGGCAATTGTGTCATGAGTGGCTGCACTTTTGGGGGGGTGTTCCTGTTTTCAGGTAGTATACAATAAGTGCACATCATAGATTTGAAACAAAATAAGGTTGTTTACAACTATACCATTAGCATGCATTTCAGTAGTACTAAGAAAAGAGGAAGATAAAGCAACCAGTAACATCAATGAGTTTTAGAGAAGGCACGCATGTGGGCTTTTATCCAGAAATAATATGATGCAAAAAAAGGTTGACAGTGTCCCTTTAATGTTGATCACTCACAGTGCTGAAGTTGTTTAACACAGCCACTGATAATTGCCCTTCAATTCAGTCATCTCTGTAATCGCTCTGCTGCTTCCACACATAAAAGATCATGTTACAAAGTAAAAATGAATGAAAAGACAAACATAAAAGCATATAATATGAATAAAATATTCAGTGGGGCCTTTGAGTGGGGTCCACTTTATTCCATATCATTCAGTAATCCTCATAAATTCTTTCTTTCATAACTGCAGTACTGTTCACTCATTCGTCATGGATCCCACTTGGTCCTGCTAAATATATTGTATTCATAGCAGCATAGTAATTTAAGGTCTGAAGGGACACCAGGACCATCATGTCCACCCCTCTCTTTCATAAGCAGAGAATAAAAAAATATTCTGTGCAATTATTATTCACAGAGATTTCTTCCCTCTATTGCTGTGCAGGGTACTCACTCATTCCCTTAATTACTTGTACATGCTTACCTTGAAGGCCTGTACTGTGTTCATATCCACTGTTATGGCTGCTAGACTGTTCCAAGGGTTCTCCACCCTTTGGGAGAAAGCGTACCTCCTGATGTCACAACCTCTGTGCTTCAGGGCATATCCCTGTGTCCTGCTGAAGAACACCACATCAAACATCTCACAGTTGTTCCATTAGCTCCACAATGATCCTGAGGTACATCCCGTATGCTGCCTGGGACTTACTTAGAAACATAGAAGTTGACAGCAGATAAGGACCGCAAGGCCCATCCAGTCTGCCCATTTCTTTTTCTACATTATAAATGTGCCATCGGCTTTTGCTCTGTCAGTGGCCTATCTATTCATAGTCATTTGTATTGCTCCCTTATGCCTATCCCATGCTTGTTTGAAGCCCTGCACTGTATTCATAGCCACCACTTCTTATGGTAAGCCATTCCATGCATCCACCACCCTTTCTGTGAAAAAGAATTTCCTCACATTCCCCCTTAATCGGCTCCCCACTAATCTCATGCTGTGTCCTCTTGTCCTGCTAGTTTTATTATATTTAAACATGTTAGACTCTTTTGCCTTGTTAATGCCCTTAAGGTGTTTGAATGCCTCGATCATATCACCTCTCTCCCTCCTTTGCTCAAGGGTATACATATTGAGCTCTGTTAATCTGTCCTCATATGTCTTCTGAGTGCAGTCCCTGCACCATTTTGGTTGCCCTTCTCTGGACTGCCTCAATTTGGTTAATGTCCTTGTGAAGGTGTGGCCTCCAATACTGCGCAGTACTCCAGATGGGCTTAACCAGTGTCTTGTAAAGAGGAATTATTACCTCCCTCTTATGACTTGTGATACCCTACTAATACACACAACACCCCTAGCCTTACCTACTGCTTTAGAGGTCTGCTTGGATGATTTCATGCCATCAGTGATGATGATGCCCAAGTCTCTTTCTTCCTTTGTGACTGCTAGCAACTCCCCTCCCAGCCTATAGGTGGCTTCAGGGTTTCTCTTTCCTATGTGCATGATTTTGCACTTCTTTGCATTAAATCCCAGTTGCCACTCTTCTGACCATTTTGCTAGTTTATCCAGATCTCGTCTCATTCTGCCCACCCCATCTGGATCATATACTCTGTTGCAGATCTTGGTGTCATCTGCAAATAGACAAGCCTTACCCTCCAGTCCATCTGCAATGTCACTGATGAAGATATTGAAGAGGACTTCGCCCCAGGATTGATCCCTGAGGTGCCTCACTTGTAACTTGCATCTCTTCTGACTGTATACCGTTTACCACCACTCTCTGTTTTCTACCCATTAACCAGTTTGCCACCTAGTTGACCAACTTCTGACCCACCCCGAGCCTATCCAGCTTATTTATCAATCTTCTATGTGGAACAGTGTCAAAAGCTTTGCTGAAGTCAAGGTAGGCGACTTCAACTGTTCCTCTTGGCCCACTACTCTGGTTACCCAGTCAAAGAAATCTATGAGATTAGTTTGACAGGACCTTCCTTTAGAAACCCATGCTGTCTTGGATCCTGTGCCCCTATGGATTCCAGGTGTTGCACTATCCTTTCCTTAAGGAGTGCCTCCATAATCTTGCCCACTACTGAGGTAAGACTGACTGGTCTGTAGTTCCCCACCTCCTCCCTGCTTCCACTCTTGTGGAGCGGGATTACATGAGCCCTTCTCCAGTCTTCTGGGACCTCTCCTGTGCTCAGAGACTCACTAAACAATTTTGCTAATGACTCTGCTAGTTCCACCTTTAGCTCCTTAAGTACCCTGGGATGTATGCCATCAGGTTCCATTGTCTTATCCACCCTGAGCTTAGTAAGCTCTTGTAGGACCCTTTCTTTTGTGAAGGGAGTAGTGCTCACCTCCCTCCCCCTTGTGTCCATGATGCTGAGCTGTGTGCCCTGCCCTACCTTCTCTTCAGTAAATACTGAGCAAAAGTATCTATTTAGGATAGATGCCTTTACAGGGTCCTCCTTCTCACATTCTCCCTTTTCTCCATTAAGCTTAGCAATACCCCCTCTGGACTTTCTCCTTTCACTAATGTATCTGTAGAAAGTCTTGTCACCTTCTTTTACTGTTCGTGCTAGTGTTTCCTCAGTTTGGGACTTTGCCTGCCTTACTGCCTTCCCTTCTTCCCTTAGGGCAGTTTGGTATGCCTCCCTATCTTCATCCCGCTGTGTTCCCTTATATTTCCTGAAGGCCAGCCTTTTGGCTCTGACCTTTTCTGCTACTGTATTTGAGAACCAAAGCAGTTTCCTTCTTCTTTTGCACTTCCTTTTCTATCTAACACAATGGGATGTTGCTTCAAGTATTGCATCCTTAATGCTTGCCCACTTTGCCTGTACCCCCTCACCTGTGTTTCTTTTTGCCAGGGCTAGCTTAACTCTGTTGGCCATCTTATCAAAGTCAGCTCCTCAAGTCCATATTTTGCCTTGGAATGGGATGATTTAGATGTAGTAGCCAAACTGAACCATACCATATGATGGTCACTGGCCCCAGGTGACCTTCTACCTGAGATCTGTGATCCTTCCTGTTAGTCAGTACTAGATCTAGGATAGCTCTGTCTCTTGTGGGTTGCTGTACCAGTTGTTTGATGCCCTCCCCCTGCAGGGAATCCACTATGTGTCTAGTTCTGGCAGATGTTCCTGCTGGTATTGACCAATCTGTATCCGGCATGTTGAAGTCTCCCATTATCAGAACCTCCCCTTTAGCTGCCATGTTTTGTATCTCTTCTAACAGTAATGTGTCTATGTCATACCCCTGGTCTGGGGGCCTGTAGACAACCCCAGTTCTTATGGCTGTTCCATTTGGGTTGATTTTCCCAGGTAGTCGGCTATCAGTACATTTAACCCCTCACTTTTTTTCCCCATACAGTCCTCAAGCCTAGGGGCGTACCCCTGTGGTGGAACTCTCAGCCCTGCCTTCTGCTAATGCCATTGCTTATGCCAGCAAGGATCCTGGAGTCCCTTGCAGCCTTAAACTGCTAGATGTGTGTACAATGTCACTATTATCTGGAATTTTTGTGCATTCAGAAAAACCTAATTAGTTGATTAGGCACAATCATCTTCTTGTGAATGTATACTAACTCCTTGATAACTTTATAAGTATTCTGTCCTGTGCCTGATCAGGTTTTCTTGTGTCTTCCCATAAACTTAAGTCAAGCTTATAGGTATATACAGTAGAATCTGGGCACTTGACCCTTTCTTCAATATGGGTATTTCTTTTGTCACTCTGTAGTCCTCTGGTCCCTAGACAATTTAAAGTGAGTTGTTAAAATCTCTGCTGAAGGCCCAATACCTGCTTCTTCTTCCCTAACTTATCACAACTAGTTAGTGCCCTGTGACACATTAGTTGACATCTTTGTTCTGTTTGTATGTGTAAAAGTAAACATTTACCTGTATCTCTTGCACCATTGCAATTTTATTATCAGTCTGTTTTTTTCTTAGATCTTCAAATATATGAACTGCTTTAGTATTCTTCAGCCCTCCCAATCTTTACCTATCCCTAGTGTTTTAGAATACCTCCAGTGGAAAAATCTGCCAAGCCTTAAATTCCAATAGAAATCCACCTTACTATGTAACTCCTAAACTGTAATGCCTTGTAACTGTCTAAAGCATATTTATTATGTAACTTCTGTTGCTGATGATACTTGTAATGTGTTTTGTCTGTTTGATGTTCTGTGTGACGTGGAACCTTTGTAAAAGAGCCCTGGCTCAAAGGTATTAATTCCTAGACCAATAAACTAAACTAAACCTTGCATTATTTCTACTCTAAGCAAAGATTATTTCATAATAATAACCAGGATGTGTTTTTCCTTAAGGGAATCTCGTGACGCAATTTGCCATTATAAAGGAGTGTTTATAATGGCAAACAAATGCCAAGTTTTGCCCCACTCCACACATGCACCAGCCATCCAACTGCCTTCCAACTTCCAGTCATCGCACTAAACCCTGCATCACCACTTAGTAAGATAAGTAACTATTACAAAAAAAATGAACTGTCACTGCAAAGTTTTTAACCCCTACTAACAATTCAAATCACAAAAACTTGAAGGGGAAAAAAAACAACAGGTTTCAGCAGCCACAGACCGCTCTTCAACCAGACAGGACCATGGCTCAACAGCGATCGATGTAGTGTAATCTTATATAATTGCTGTAGTTAAAAAACACAACCCAGCAATTATATAAACTAAAACATGGGGTAGTGTGTAAAGCTTGACTTTTATGTACACCCTCAGGGTTGGATGCTTAAACAAACCCCTCAAGTTACACTCTTGGAGTTTATGTAGCATACAGCCCCTCGAGTGTGTATAAAATTCTCATTACACACCACCCCATGCTTTATTCTATATATATTTACTGGACAGTGTCCATAATCAGCCACCGACAGAACCTCACAAACTCCATTATTCACACATGTGAATAATGGACTGTGAATAATAGAGTTTTGTTAACCATCTTTTTAAAAAAGTTCTAAAAATAGTTCTCACTCTGGCTGAGCACCTGTGCCAGGGTCTGTCCTAGTGCTAGCAGGTCGCTCATGCCATCTCATGAAAACCACCAGTGCGAATGACAGACTTCTCGTCAGTTCAAAGAAAGAAAAGCAGGGCACAGTTTTCTAATAAAGTTGTCATAAAAACACAGTAGAAAAATGACTACTTCATCATGGTTTGTACCACTTAATGACAAGGAACTTCAAAAATTAAACGAGAAAAAAACAAGTTTCCTTTTAAAAACTCTTTAAGTTGAGAAATTCTGTTCTTTACTGCTCCATTGTCTAGTACTAGTTACAATTTACAGGACATTGGGGTGGGGAGGCAGGGCTAAGTGAAATGGTTAAAGTATGTTATCAAATGTTAAAACTGTTTTAAAAATTTACATTGAAACAGTTACTTTTTCTGATTCTGTTCAATAAATGTTACATACAATTCCACATTGCAGCTTCACTTATTCTTTCATGTAACAGAATAACAAAGATATAATCAAATGAACCAAAAAAATATAAAAAATAAAACATGGGGAAGTGTATAAAATCCTTGTTATACACACTTCCCAGCACATCATTCTATATATAATTAATTATTGATTAATAATATTAAAATATGAATTATTTTTATCATTGTAGGATATTTGGTAGCTCACTACAGTCAGTGGTACAGTAGTTCCAGAAGATTCTAGGACCGTGGATATGGTGCTCTTCCACAAAGGAGGAGCAGGGATGAACCAGAAAATGACAGATCTGTCAGTCTTACCACTGTTGCAGATAAACTGATGGAGACAGTAGTCAGAGTGAACCTAGGGGGCCACCTGGACTGAAATGGGCTCCAGGATAGTCAGCAGCATGATTTGGTGGCAGGATTGCCTTGTCAGACCAACATGATAGTATTCTTTGACCGGGTAACAAGGGCAGTAGATAAGAGAGAAGTAGTAGATTTATTCTGACTTCAGCAAGGCATTCAACTCTGTGCTACACAGAAGGCTGCTAAAGAGATTAGAGGATCTGGGAGTAGCAAAATACCTAGTTAGATGGGTGGGAAGTTGGTTGGGGGTTAACAGCAGATGGTGGTGGTAAACAGGATCGAATCAGAGGAAACGGAGGTTATGAGTTGGGGGGGTACTTCAGGGGTCAGATGTAGGACCAGTCCTTTTCAATATTTTCATCAACAACATAGAAGAAGAAATACAGAGCAAGATATGTCTCTTTGCAGATAACACTAAGCTCTGTAGTATGGTAGACATTGAGGAGGGGATTAGGGAGTTGCAGAGGGACCTGCAAACGTTACAAACGTGGTCCAAGGTTGAACAGTTGAAAACCAGTGCCAGAAAGTGCCAGGTGATGCACATAGGGCACAAGAACCCCAGGATGGAATACTAGATGGGTTGGCTTAAGCTGGCCACTACTTCAGAGGAAATATACTAGACTGTCTTTATAAGTAACTCCCAAAAACAAACTAGCTAATGTACATTATCAAGGCCTAGCAAGACAACCAGAATTTTGAAGTGTACTGGAAGGAGTTTTGATAGCAGGAGTAGAGAGATAATACTGTGTCTGTAGATCACTGGTGAGACCTCATCTGTAATACTGTGCCTAGTTCTGGAGTCCTCACTCAAGGAAAAACAGACACGCTGGGGACAGTGCAGCATAGAGTAACCAAAATTATCCAGGGCCAGTAACAGATCCTATAAGGATCGGCTCAGGGCACTGAACGTGTACTTGCCAGAAGCCAGAAGGGAGAGGGGTGACATGACAGAGAACTTCAAGTTCCTAAAACAAATGAAAAAGGTAAACTGTGAGGTACTATTAAGAAGCAATGGTGGTTCAAAAACAAGGGGACATGAATGTAAGATGGGGGGGAGATTCAGGAGGAATGCAAGAAAGTTTTATATGGCAGAACAAGTGATTGAGCTGTGCAAATGCCTACCAGCGGAGGTGGTTGGCGCAAAAAACACTAAAGGGTTCAAGAAGAGCTGGGGCAGAGAAAAGGGTTTAATAGTTATTCAGGTGAGAAGAAGTAAGGCCGGGTGCAATGGGAGTTGAGGGCAAAACTCACTTCTAGACCATAGGTAATAGGGTAGGGTAGGGTAGGGTAGGGTAAAACCAGGAAGACAGAATGGACCAATGTTTTTTCTGCCAACATTCTCTATGTTTCTATTTAAAGCAAACGAATGCTTCACATGAAAACCTTCTCACTGGTCAGCTTCCTCAGTCTAAGAACATCTTTGTATATGGCCAAGCACAATGTAGCAGCAGTTTAGTCAATACATTTAACAAGAATAAAACATTTTCCTTTGTATTTCCTTGCACAGGAGGGAGACTTAGATGTTGCAGTGGAAGGAGGTGTTGAATCCCCTCTTGGAAAGATAGTGGTTTCTGCCATTTATGAGGGTGGTGCTGCAGACAAACATGGTGAGTCACACAGTTCATTGGACTTCTGCACGTAAGGACTAATTAATCTGTTCTCTTGTTGCTTTCCCTCCCTTGGAACCAGCTCCGCCTCTCTCTCCATCACTCACCTCCTCCATTTCCCTTAGGTACCAGCTAAAGCTTTTCCCCTTCCTCTCCCACTTCTGTCAGCCAACTACCTGGTTTGCCCTGGTGCCCTTTTCACCCCCACAGTGCCCCCCACTGGGTCAGTTCATGTCACTACAACTGCTGCACTTATTTGTATCAACCTGCTTTTGTCAGTTTAATTTGGTATTGGTGCTGTTCAGAGAACCAGCTTCTATTCAGTGTTTACTGTTACTTGCACTTTCATCTTGTTGAATTGGTGACTGTTTGCACTTTGTCTTTGGAATGCACCTCTGCTGCTCTTTTTGATTTATTGTATCCCTTTCCCTTTTTTCCAGGGTTGCACCTGAAAGTGAGCCCTGACTCAATATACCTTTCCCAGTTACCAATTTTCAAATAAATAAATAATTTGGAAGCAAAATGCCTAGGAATTATATGCATTAAGGGTTCTAAATTGCAAATAAATTGCCTTTTTTTGTTAAACATTTTAAAAACAGGAGATGCCAGTCTGAAAAGCAAACTATCAGAAATTAAACTCTGAAATATTTTACTGAAACATGCATGTAGGAATATTATACTCATACACCTATATGCCAGAGGTCTTGCTTATACTGTAGTATAGCTGATTTATGTTTCTTATGGTTTTTCATTGAATCATAATATTTAGCTCCATCACGAGTGGTCTTGTGTTCTCTTTTGTTTTGGCATCTATGGGCTGCAAGAGGACTTGCTTGTACTACTGCTGCTACTATGTTTACTGTGCACTGCTCTGAATTGTAATATTTAATTTTATCATGTGTGATCTTGTGTACCCTGTTTGTATCACCACATTACCAATGTCTGTATTGTCATCCCATAGCTTATTGGGCCCTATTCACTATGGGGTGGGTGATACGTGCCGGAGGCGCATAACCCACTTGCGGAGGTCTGCACCCATGGACAGGTGAGCACCAGCTGTATTCACCACTGGCCACCACCTGTCCATGGCCCCACCCCACCCCAGCATGCAGGACTCCACAATGTGGCTGGGGGCAGAGTCACGGACCCAGCCAGGCATCCAATCGGACAAAGACCCACAGTGGATCCCATATATGACATGTGCCACATGGATGTCTAAGTGCTGGCAGCTGTGGTGGTGTGAGGAGGGAAATGCCACCGGCCCTCTAATGGCACCAGAGGTGCACAGGGATGGAATGGGGGGATGGCTGCCAGTGGTGCGGGGGAAGGCACTGTACCCCACCGTTAGCAGGGGATGGGCAAGCGGTGCCATTTGGGGGGGCAGGGCAGCATTCATGACCCGTGCCCCTGTATGGGTGATTGTGCTTGGAGGATGGGGCTGATGTGTGCTGGAGTGGGTAGGAGGCACCGGGCGGCCATATGCAGTGGCCCCGGAGGGTGGGTGGGCTTCTCTCCCTGTTGTCAGGTGACTCCCGATGTGTTCTTGGGGCACATAGGGGACTTATGGCTGAGTTCTCCCCAGCATAACCTGCTCATCCCCAAGACCAGCACTACGTGACTTGGTGCATTGCACGTAGTGCTGACACACCTCCCGCCTGCCCCAGTGCTTTGCACTCTGCATACCTGGAGGATCAGGCGCATAGGTGCTGCATACCCTCCATTTGTACATTCTGCATGGGGGGCATGCAGGGTGCGGAGGGGCTACGCGGCGCACAACCACTCCACCCCATTGTGCATAGGGCCCATTGTATGGTAATTCTTCCAGGTCCTGTCTGAAAATAGGCATCTGCTTGTCTAGTACACTTAGCTGATGAACAAAAATGAAATAAATAGAAAAATTAATTTAAAGTACAGTAGTACATGTAAATTAGGATTGAGTAGGCAGTTTAATGTTAAAACCAGATGTTTGCATCTTAATAACTCAACCATTGTGTGACTGATTTGCCTGACAGTTGGAGTGCACAGAATAAGTACCAATTATCTCTGGGTCCAGTAAATTTGGGAATGATCGAACATTTCAGGGATGGAAAAGTTCAAGAGTCTGACCATACATAAAATGCCCAAAATGAACAAATTTTTGCTCACTGATAGCCAAAAAAAACAAATTGGATTTGAAAGTTGAAACTTGCAGATTTGTTGCAGTTTGACCCAAGGATGAGTCTTATCTGATTAGTTTTACAAAAATCCTTTACTTCTTAAATTAGTAACAAAAATAAGTTCTGTTTTTGCACATGAGCAGTGCAAAAACTGAATTTTTGCGAAACCTAAATGGCTTGTTTTTACTGCTTACTTGACCACTAGTGGCAACATAAGCAATAACAAAAAAATTGTATATTTAAATCTCTGCAGTGGCTGGGTGATCAAACTGAAATTTATGTGGGGGGCAGGGTATGATGTAGTATCGTGTTATAGGTTTTCATATTAAAAAAAGATTTTGGTCTCTTTCTACAGGGTGTTTGATGAAATCAGTGTGTTGTTAGAATAGGTTTCATTACTCCCACTGATAAAAAAAAAGAAGCAAAATCCTTAAAGAAAATCTGTACCATGACAGTGAGGGATCATCCTCACTTATTAGCCCCACCTCCATATACATACTGCTGGGATCCCCTAGCCATGGCACTGTTTTTCTGCCACAGTAGCTACCAACAGTGGGTGCCCAATCCCATTGACAGTCACCCCCCTATTTAACTATTGCTAATGACACCTCCCACCCTTGCCCCCCCTCCCAGTACACATGCCATTCTCTTTCCTCCTCCCACAGCATCACCTCATTTATGCACAGGGGTAGGCATTTCCATTGTCACTAATCCTCCTTTTACCCCAAGTCTGATTTCTCCAGCTGTTTACAATAATTACCTGCGGTGGGTGCCTGATCCCACAGCTGGCCTCTCCTCTCCCTCCTAACACTTTAAAAACTAACCCCCACCCTCTACCACCCTATCATCACCCTGCATCCCTCCTTCCCTCCAGGATCACTACAGTACCCTCGATACACACAGAATTACTGAAAGCAGGCACCCAATCCCACCATCAGTATCTCCCTTCCCTAAAACTGTTTAGAATCAACTCCCACCCTTTCCCATCCTCTGTGCACACCCCACAGGCACCCACCTCTTTTACTCTCCACAGCTCCTCTGTCCCTTGATGCCAACGCCTCAGTATTATCTTGCAATTATTTTTATTGTGCCCAATTAGTTCAGTGAGTTGGTTTGTTTATTTATAACATTTTTGGTTTTTAATATTTTTATGCAATTTGTTTTGTCAAGAGCTTCTTTAGCCCACCGTCACAAACTCTTTGGATGTCAACTTTCAAATTCCCTTAAAATGGATGTCTGCGGCAAACACCAACTGCAGGGAGTGGGATTTTAAAGTTCACACCAATAGGGATCATGAGAGTGTGGGTAGAAAAGCTCTTGACATAAACAAGTAGGTAGAAATATTTAAAAAAAAAAGGTTATGAGTTGAAAAAAAAGTTACATGAATGGGCTCACAATAGTATTTTATTTTTGTTTTGTTTTACTCATAACCATTTGGTGTTTAGCTTTTTTCCATAATTGTTTCCATCAACAGCTTTTCTGCTTGCACCCTCATAACCTTATGGAACAAACTTTCAAATCCCCATGAAATAGGTGTTTGCAGATTACACTGACATACACTGTATACACCCATTGTAAGGGAGAATTAAAAGTTGACACCCACAGGGATTGTGACAGTAGGGCTAATAATTCACTCAACAGAAACAATTAGGTACAATTCTCAAACACAAAAATGCAGGGCCTAAAGGGCCTTGCATGAAGTAAGTTAAGACTTACTCTACGTACTGATTCATGCAGGGCCCTTATGTACCAAGATTCAAACAAAGCAGTGTGCGGCACACTCAAGGGGAATAACAGGTGATAGTGCGGAGCAAGGCAGATAGCCTATACAGTGACAAAGAAGAGAAAAATGGCTTGGCACTTATGGTGTCAATAATCCATGTAGAAAAAAATTCTAAATGTTTATTCTGTCACCACAGAGGTCCAGACTAGCATTTAAATGCCCCAGCACTTCAACCCCACAGGGTCTTCCTCAGGGGATGGGTCTAGTTCTTAACAGACAGTGCATCATATTTTAAGTCCTCATTTAAAGTGATACACACATAAAACAATGAAACCACAAGCCAAACATGAAAAAAAAACTTTTCAAACAGCCAATAGATAAATACCAGTAAATAAGTTGGATGAAAAAAACAGATGGAGAATAAAATACATAGGCGAGGACAAATAAATACAAAAATATCATCAAAAGATTGGCCATCTACCTGCTAGCATCTGTGTCAGGATAGTTTTTGAACTGTATTTTGCTAGCATCTGCACGGTGCGCTCTGAGGATTATTTCTTACTGTATTTTTCTTCCCACCCACCTGCCCGACC
This sequence comes from Neoceratodus forsteri, assembly GCA_016271365.2. Taxonomy (NCBI): domain Eukaryota; kingdom Metazoa; phylum Chordata; order Ceratodontiformes; family Ceratodontidae; genus Neoceratodus; species Neoceratodus forsteri. The sequence goes on along the minus strand of CM028133.1, from coordinate 585,684,011 downwards.
CCGGCCTCTATTAAATACATGTTAAGCCCCACCCTATCACTGTTCACTGGCTGCTGCACCTCAGTTCTTTTGTCTGTGCCTTTCCTACTTGTTTATCTCCTCTCCTCTCCTCTCCTGTGTCCCCTTGTCTGGCTCTACCCATACCAAACTTGGACAACAATACCAATTTATATTCACATCCCTCCTCCTGCCTCACCAGCTGACCAATTGACACAATCATGAAAAGCCTATATATCCTGGCCTTCTTGTCATGCCTTATTCTCTTGAGTTGCTACATCAACCAGATTATTGCCAGGGCCATACGGCGTACCGCTTGGAACAGCTCACATCCCCCCCTTCCGCCACCTCTGGCCTGAATCTCTTCTTGTGCTCCTCTACATCCCATGCCTCCCAAAATGGGATGCTGCGCTAATGGGGCTCTGGCTTCAAAAACATCTCCGCATACCTTATGGCCTAACAGACCTAAGTATACGCTCATCATCTGCCTCACCTGGGTTTCATTTCTGTACCCTCTTGCTGCTTGTCTGTGCCGGTAATAGTGAGACCAACCCTGGGCCCTCCAGTAATGCTCCTAACCCACCCATATACATGTCTATACCCCTGATAAAGGGGCTGCGAACTGTACACATGAACATCCATAGTATACTCCCTAAAATGGTGGAACTAGAAGCCTGGGTCTTGCAGATGGCACCTGATATACTGTGCATATCTGAAACTTGGCTCAAGCCGGCCATTAAGCAGCATGAGGTGTCCTTACCCAGTTACAGCTGTCTCAGAAAGGACAGGATAGGTAAGAGGGGAGGTGGTGTACTCCTATACTTCAGGTCTAATCTAGACATCACCAAGCTCCCTCATCCCAGTGGGGGGAACCCCCAACTGAATCTCTTTTTGCCTCCCTAACTCTCAGAAATATCAAAAAACTAATAATTGGGTGTGTTTATGTGCCCCCTAGTCAAGCTTCTTCTGGCCTATCCTCACTCCTAGCTTCCCTAACTAATCTCCCTGGACATGACCTCATTCTCTGTGGGGACTTTAACCAAGATTGGCTTCATGCAGATGCTGTAAAATCGCATGCCACGATGGCTGACTCCTGCCTAACTCAACTTATCCAGCACCCTATACGAATCAACTCCAAGTCTGGCAAACATATGTTACTTGACTGGATGGTCACTAACTGCCCACTGAGGATCAGAGCTGCGGGCGCACTCCCTGACTGCATAAGCGATCATTCCCCCACTTTTTGTGTGTGGAGAATCAACTGTCCTAACCTCCCTTCCAGGATATCCCTAGTCCATGACATGTCTAGGTTCGACATAGACAGCTTTGCCACCTCCATCAACAATACTGACTGGTGACCCAGTAACTCGCTCCCAGATATTAACCTTGCCCTAGTCTTCTTTATCACAACCTTCACTCGATTAACCGACATGCACCTCTGAAAAAGTGCGGGTCCAAGGGCCTCAAGGCTCCGTGGCTCTCCAAGGAGATTTGGATACACATGTTGCACCATAATAATGCATGGAGGGCCTACCAAAAAAGTGACCTCCCCTCAGACTGGCAAACATATAGACACCTCAGGAACAAATGCAAACATTTCCTGCACAAAGCCAAGTGCTTCCACTTTAAATCCCTTCAAACGGAACACCTCTGCAACCCAAAGAAATTCTGGCAACAAGTAAACTCCTTATTAAAAGGAAACACTGTTAATACCCTAAGCTCAGTCCGTGCCAACGGCTCAGACCTTACTGACTCTACTTCCATTGCCTCCGGCCTCAATACATTTTTTACAGATCTGTGCAAATATACCTCACTCTTCCATAACACCTACTCTCCTAACACTGTCCTGCTGCCCTCAACTACTCTTACAGACCACCCCAAGTTCCACCTAAAACTTGCCACTCTCAAAGAGGTCCAGAAGCTTCTCTCTCAATTAAATCCTGAGAGCTCCCTTGAGGCAACATTTCTAAAACTGGGTGCCCCTGCCCTTGCTCATCTGGTTAGGGACCTATTCAACTGATCTTTCATCACCAACTCAGTACCTGATAAATGGAAGGTGGCAGTGGTAGTCCCAGTGCACAAGGGGGGAGTCCAATACTGTTGTCAACAACTATAGACCCATATCCCTCCTCTACCATCTAGCAAAGGTACAGGAGCGCATTCTTTATAGCCACCTAGAGGACTACCTGGAATCTCACAACCTACTATTCCCCCCATCAACACAGTTTCAGAAGGAATCACAGCACTCTAATGGCCCTGATAAAAGTGACAATGGATATATTTCATGCTGTGGACAAGAGTTGTGCCACTGGTGCCATCTTCATTGACCTCACTAAAGCATTTGACCTGGTAAACCATGATCTCCTGCTCCACCAACTACATGTCATAGGTCTGGATAAAAATGCCCTAAATTGGGCAAGAAGCTACCTATCTGGCTGCTCCCAAAGAGTTAAATGAGACGGCTCCCTTTCAGAACTTAGGCTGATAACCCATGGCATGCTACAGGGATCCATTCTGGGGCTACTATTGTTGTCACTCTTCATAAATGACCTCCCTCGATTTTGTGGTGGTGCCACGGTACATCTTTATGCAGATGATGCAATTATCTATCAGTCATCACCAGACTTTGACCAAATCAGTCGAGAGCTTGCCACTGACTTCGCCTCCCTTGAGGACTGGTTCAACTGCAAACAGCTCGTTCTCAATACCAGGAAAACTAAATGTATGCTCTTCTCCCTCCGTTCTACCTCCAAGTATGCTCCTCCCACTCTTAACATAACCTTGAGCATGGGAGATACCTAGGAGACAGTTCCATCCTTCAGATACTTGGGATTCACCCTGGACCCATTGCTCTCTTTCAACATTCACATCTCCAATATAGTTAAACATATGCAGCAGAAGTTTGGTCTGCTCTACCGAATACGCCCATATCTCACCTCTGCTTCCTGCCTAAGAATTGCCTCCTCATCTCTTACTCCCCTCCTAACATATGGTGCCCCCCTGCTATGCTCTGCTACTACTTCTTCTCTCTCTATCCTCTCCCAGGCTTACCACAGGATTGTTTGGTTCACCTTGGGGACTAACTCATGATCACACCACTGTGACATCCTCTCCTCTCTAGGCTGGTTGCCTTACGAAGCTAAATTGAAGTATTTCTCCATGTGCTTAATGTTCAAACTTGTCCACCTCTTTACTCCACCCTGCCTTAGGGATTTGATTCACCTCCAGCAGGCACCTTGCACCCTACGCTCCCCCTCCCTTCCCCTGATAGTCCCCCCCCACATCTGTCCCTCTCTAGGAGGTCCTTTTCATTTGCTGCTGTCTCTGATTGGAACGCCCTACCTCTCCACATCCTGACTTGTCCTTCTCTTCTCCTTTTCAAGTCCAATCTGCATGCCTATCTTGCTGCCTCTCCCTCCTGCCTCTGCTTCCACTGAAGTTCCTAACCTCCCCCCTCGCCTGACCTCTGACTCATACCACCTCTCCCTTTCTCGCCCCACCCCCCATCAGTCCTACTCTCCCCGTTCTTATTGTGCTCAAAGTGTGACATTCTATTGCACATGTATAGTTAACATTTTTTAATGTGTATATAATTTATAGATATGTAAATATGGTGAACATAACTAGCTAAACAGTATTGTATCCACTGTACAATGTATGTTGAATCTGATACTGTAATGTATTGACTCCTGGTACAAATGCACTGCTATACTGTACCATGTATGGCCTCGGGTCTACCCTGAAAAAGGGACTGTAATTGTCTCAGTGGTCTTACCTGGTCACCAAAACTCAAATAAATAAAAGCACAAGTCTGTCAGTTTATCCTTAGTAACTGTTCCCTGCATGTAACTAACCTTAATGGAATATAGCAATCAGAAATAAAGATGGGATAAGAAATAGGTTTGGTATTGGAGGAAATTAATACTATGAGAGAGGAAATAGAAAAAAGGGGATGGGGAAAAGGTTCTTAGTACATAATTTGATCTTATGATACCCAGAATATGTACAGAAGTAAAGGAAGAAACCGGGAGACAAGAGAAACCTTTTATTATACAAAGGGGGAGGGGCAAGGGTTGGAGGGAGGAAAAGAAGGGAAAGGGGGGAGGAATAGTTAAGTTGTTGTTTAAGGGGAGGGGGATCTAAAAAGGGGGGAATTAAAGTATACAACATTGTACAAGACAATGGAGGAGATTTAGAGAGAAACAAAACAACTGGGTGAATTTAAACAATTGAATGAGAAGTCCCTTTCCCCAGTCCAGATCCAATACTGGCCCATTGTCTGCCACCAGATAGGAAAAAAGTAGATTTCTACTTGGATGTAATAATTCAGATATCTGCAGGATCAAGGATATTCCTCACCAGCAGTTAAAATTTCCAAGATAAGATCCAGATTCCTAGAAAAAAAAGGAAATAGTAAAATGAAAAAAATATATTAAAAATGCTGAATAACAAAAGAAGCTAAACATAAGAAAAAACTTCAGAACATTTACAAATGAGGACTAAAGTTCACTTCTTCATTAAGCCCTAATGGGAAAGCAGTTTTTAATATCACAACCCATCTTGTTTCTCTCTGTAACACACTCCTAAGCCTGTTGTCTTCCCTTGGGTGCCTAGGTACATGTTCAAGTACCATAAATTTCATGCTTTGAATCATGTGCTTCTAGAAAATGAGCACATAAGGCACTGTGTATGTTGCCATTCATAATACGTGTTCTTACTATATATATATATATAGATATATGCATATATATCTATATATATATATATATATATATATGGATCTTAGCTGGTCTGTAGTTCTCCCCACATACCATGGATTACAAGTACACCAGCAAACATACACTACGAAAGGTGTAGTACATGTCAAAAAATCTTCAATTTCAAACTTGTCATTGTTCCTAATAAATGTATTGCCTGTTTTTGCATATTTGCAGATATTACTTCTGCCACTTCTGAAAAAGAATATAGGTTTGTTCTGAAGCCAACTGTTTCCCTCCCACATTTTAGCTACCGTAAAATGACTATAAACAAGTCTATCCCCTATACTTCTCCCCCTACCGAAGCTCACCCTGGGTTTAGGTCCAATATTTTCTTTGAGAATCAGGTCTGTTAAAAGAATAGGCCAAAGCCTTTGTACTATCCCTCCCACCCTACCTGCTAATGGGTTATATTCTGTAATAAAATTAACAACTGGGTGGGAATTTTCAGGGGTGGTCCCTTTCTTACTGTATCTGGACTGGGAGGTCAGAAGGTCATTTCTATTTAGTTTGATGACTTTCTGATATCCATCTTCTACAATTTGCCCAGAATGACCCCTGCTATGAAACCTGTTTTTTAAATCCATAATTTGTTAGTAAAACACTGCATCATCTGAGCAGTTCTTTCTCAAATGAATCATTTCTCCATATGATATTGAGGAAATACATTTTTTCAGATGTGAACTAGATGCATTGGCTGCTGTATCCTTTCTGAAACTAGAAGATGAAATCTCTTGTCCCGGAATGCCACTGAATTTAAGGTTTAAACATTTAACTGAATTTTTACCTGATTCAAAGTAAATGTTAAATTATAGGCATTGCTTTTTCAGGTACTCAGTTAATTTTGGTACCTCTTTATCATCACCTGACCAGATCATTATAATATCATCAATAAACCTGAACCATAAAAAATATGGTTCAGATATTGATTCCTTGTCCCATTAAAAACCACTTCATTTTCAAATGCGCGTTTTGTACTATCGGTGTCAGGGAGAGGGTCCCTCACTTGCTCTCTGACACTCTCGTCATTGCCTTAGTTGGGTGTCAGTGTCAGGACATCCTTGTGGGTCCTCTAAGCAGGAGGCACTCCCCAGGCCCGGCTGGTGGAGGGCGAACACAAACACACAGATTAGAAGGAACTGGAGACACGGGCAGCAGCCAGCAGACACAAGAGAGCAACCGACTTAGGATCTGGAGGCCCGGGAGGTAGTCAGAAAGCCCAAAGTCAACAAGGAGGTAGGACGCAATGAAGAATTAGTGTCAGGTAGGACGAGGAGTCAGACTCTGAGATACGTGGACTGGTGAGGGACTGGGAGTGGGGGGGGACTGGATTTACTATACCACTTGCTATCAATACTACCGTCAGGAGAGCTGAGTGCTGAGGTTCTGCCGAAGGAAAGGGCAGGCTGTGCACTAACACCAGTCCGGTGCCAGTCCTGCAGGAGTCAGGGAGGCTGCCACTGCCAGTGGTACAGTTTTACAAATGAGAATAATTTGAACATGAGGGCAGCAGCAGAAAAGGAAATGTGCAGTGTAGTGTACTGTAATTGAAGTGAAGCTCGGAGAGTTGAACTGTCAGAGTTCTGTTGTTGAGGGGATGGGGGAAAATTGGGCATTTCAGTTGGTAGCGCACACTGCTATGTAGGACACAGTGCTGCTTCATGCAACTAAGTGGGAAGGAACACACCAAATGAAGCAATTTATATCCAGAAGTATGTTCTTTATTGAAACAGAGCTCTACTGTATATGCATGCTTTTTTCAGAAGGGACAGTTTGTAACTACAAACTGAGTGCAAAAACATTGCTAATGCAAACAGGAGTGTTCCCATATTCTCCAGGACACAACCTAGACAGCCTCGGTGCTTCGCTCTAGTCGAGCTCTGTTAGGGGGCACTTTTTTAAATTTTGAACTATAAATCTATGGGGCTGGCTGCCCTCCAGTGTTGCATCTACCCTGCACTGCTGATTGTGACTTGCTCTTCTTTTGGTCAATGTAGGGCTGTCTTGGTCTTGCCCTTTGGCTGTTAGTTAGTTTGACGTTTTGTACAGACAAGAGGGCAGCAGAGGTCAGGTGGTCAGGTCTGTATTCTCAGCAGCACTATGGAGAATGAGCATTCAGTGACTTGACTCGCCCCAATGCAAGCTGAAACATAAGGTGTGTCCTAGAAAAAGGCTTATGTCAATACATTTTAAGTCCACTGTGACACATTTTAGATGTGGTATTAAACTCTGCAGTAGGAGGCATATTTAATTTTTTCCTTAAAATGTTGCCATTTTCTCTGCTCCAGCCTGCACCTCTGTGCTAGCAGTGCCAAGCAAGAAATGTTGTGAAGGAAGGTCTTTTATTTTGGCTTCAGTTCTTTGTATATAACTAATCTACTATAACTGTGAACTGTAGATGTGAATATTCATCAGGAGATTGCATTGGTTATAAACATGCATAAATCATAAGGTGTCAGCAGCTAGTATCAACAATCTTGTACTGCAGTGCCTTCTGTTGGGTTTACCATTTCCATTATTGGTGTTTCATGTACTTGTCATTTGGTACCAGTTTCACTTCTTTAAGTGATTTCACAGAGAGGGTGGTGGACTTATGGGATGGCCTTAATGCATGGGACAGACATAAGGCAATTCTGGTGGGGGTAGGAGGAACTAGGCTGTTGGTTAACTAGGATCTTCAGCATATCCAATAGGTAGGGAAATAGGCAGACTGGGTAGGCCAAGCGGTCCTTACCTGCTGTCAAAGTCTATGTTTCTATGTAAAAGGACCTTGAATGAACATTTTCATGTAAATGAAAGCTTTAAAGAAGTCACGTGTTTAACACAAAACAACACAAAATGCATCTAAAATCCCTATGGCATCCAGGGGCCTAGGTGGCCCCAATACCCCCAGCCTATTTGTTATCAAGTACAAGTGAAATAAAAAAAGGCTTTTATTGTGCTTTTTTAAAAAGCACAATCAAATAGACTCCAACTGACATCCAAAAATCAAATGAATGAATTTAAAATAGTAGGCTTAAGTTGACTGTATGACTATAACATGATCCTGCTACAGTGTCTGTATATACTGCATATTGGGAGACTGGGAATAGAACAGCTGGACAGGGTCAGCTGCTAGCATGCAGCATCAGGTGTTACAAATACTGTTTCCCTCTCTCCTGCAAGTAAAAGAAAGTGTAGTGTGAATTCAGGGTTGATCATGCCAAGACTTAAGAGGGTTTCCTAGGCATAACTATGCCACAGTGCTGCTGGACAATTTTCCAGGTCAGCTACTGTCTTGCAGGACTGGCCAGCTTGTGCACTTGCAGGCAACTAGGGACTATGAGGAGGACAGATGGTAGATGGAGGCATTGTATAATAGTGCACTGCATGGAACTCAGGATTAAGACTGTTGAGATCAGCAGTGATCGGTTGGTCATTGTGTGTGGTAGGAGTCACAGAGTCAGGAGGCCATGAGGGTGGGCAGATATTGAGGGGGCACAGAGGTGAGACCCAGCCAGCCATCTGGCAAGTGAGCAGCAGCTGAACTCAGGTGGGGTCAGCCCATGACCACTGGATAAGGCCAGGCCTCCCTGCAGAATCTGTAGAGGCAGTCTGATTCAAAGCTGAAAAGGACCAGTCTTTGGGGGTGGGGTATAAGGTGCGGTCTCATTGGGGCCAGTGTAGTGAAAAGAGAAGGGAAGACAACTTGAAGCACATCAGGTGGAGTTGGGGGTGGTCTGCCTGGGTGCGTCCTGCTGTCAGTTGCAAGCCTATGACTCTCTGGGGGACTTGAAGTAAATAAGTGAGGGAGGGAACGGCTACTTAAAAATATATATATATATCAGACCTACGTATGGGCTATGTTGTCAGAAATGTGTTAATATCTTGACTTGGGCATAAGGTGGTACTGCAGTATGTGTGGGGCTTGTAGTTTCTGCTGTGGAGGGTGGCTTGGAGTTGTTGCTGGGGGGTAGAGGAGGTGTTGCTTTCCAGGGTGGGATGGTCATCCTTAGCAGATGGTCATGTTCATTGTGCATGCATGGTAGGCATTGTGAGCTCTTTGGTGCATGAATCCCAAATCTGTTTTCTTTAACTGATATCACCAAGACCTGTGCTTCAACATGCATTGTGGAGACAAACTTTTCTCTAGGAAAGGGGGGGGGGGGCACATGAAAGGACTGCTTTGAATAACAGTGAAAGGTTGAAACAAAAAAAAACACAGACAAGGTAAGAAGAAAGCCTTTATTAAACTGTCGCAGAAACATCAAGTTAAAAGATTAAGTAACTACCTGCTCTTTTAAGTTGGACACTGCTCGGGTAATGTTCCTTTTAAATGGCCAGTGCGTCTGCACTACTTAATTCCATGCCTCTTGTGTGCTCCTTATCACTTTTTTCTCATGATGTAGTAGCAGTGGCGCAACGTTTTTGTTTGCTGTTTCTTATTTTTGTTTGCTGATACTTAGCAGCGGTAGCAGAAACCACAACGCTGCAGAGAATATGCAAAGTACAGTGTAGGAATATATTGCAGTATGAAAAACTGAAAAACAGCTCAATGTTTGTATTTTCGATACCCTTTGGCTCGGCTTGTGATTGGCTCTAAGAGCCAAACCAGAGTCTTGGCTCAACTCTGGCTCATCCCTTCTTCAAAAAATCAAGGCTTAGAAACATAGAAGCTGATGGCAGATAAGGACCATCCAGTCTGCCCATTTCTTTTTCTACCTTATAAATAAATGTGCCATCGGCCTTTGCTCTGTCAATGGCCTATCTATTCATACTTATCTGTATTGCTTCCTTATGCCTATCCCATGCCTGCTTGAAGCCCTGCACTGTATTCATATCCACCACTTCCTGAGGTAGGCTGTTACATGCATCCACCACCCTTTCTGTGAAAAGAAAACTTCCTCACATTACCCCTTAATCAGCCTCCCTCTATTCTCATGCTGTGTCCTCTTGACCTGCTATTTTTCTTATATTGAAACATGTTAGACTCTTTCACCTTGTTAATGCCCTTAAAGTGTTTGAATGTTTCGATCATATCACCTCTCTCCCTCCTTTGCTCTAGGGTATACATATTGAACTCCGTTAATCTGTCCTCATATGTTTTCTGATGCAGTCCCTGCACCATTTTGGTTACCCTTCTCTGGACTGCCTCAATTTGGTTAATGTCTTTGTGGAGGTGTGGCCTCCAGTACTGCATGCAGTACTCCAGATGTAGCCTAACCAGTGTCTTGTAAAGAGGGATTATTACCTCCCTCTTCCGACTTGTGATACCCCTACTAATACACCCTAACATCCCCCTAGCCTTACCTACTGCTTTAGTGGTCTGCTTGGATGATTTCAGGTCATCTGTGATGATGATGCCTAAGTCTTTTCTTCCCTTTTGACTGCCAGCAACTCCCCTCCCAGCCTATAGGTGGCTTCAGGGTTTCTCTTTCCTATGTGCATGACCTTGCACTTCTTTGCATTAAACCCCAGTTGCCACTCTTCTGACTATTTTGCTAGTTTATCCAGATCTCTTCTCATTCTGTCTACCCCATTTGGATCATCTACTCTGTTGCTGATCTTGGTGTCATCTGCAAACAGACAAACCTTACCCTCCAGTCCATCTGCAATGTCACTGATGAAGATATTGAAGAGGACTGGCCCCAGGACTGATCCCTGAGATACCCCACTTCTGACTGGATACCGTTTTATCACCATTCTCTGTTTTCTGCCCGTCAACCAGTTTGTCACCCAGATGACCAACTTCTGACCCACCCCGAGCCTACCCAGCTTATTAATCAATCTTCTATGTGGAACAGTATCGAAAGCTTTGCTGAAGTCAAGGTAGGGCGACATCAACTGCTCCACCTTGGTCCACCACTCTGGTTACCCAGTCAAAGAAATCTATGAGATTAGTTTGACAGGACCTTCCTTTTGTAAACCCATGCTGTCTTGGATCCTGTGCTCCTATGGATTCCAGGTGTTCCACTATCCTTTCCTTAAGGAATGCCTCCATAATCTTGCCCACTGCTGAGGTACACCTGAATGGTCTGCAGTTCCCTGCCTCCTCCCTGCTACCACTCTTGTGGAGCGGGATCACATGTGCCCTTTTCCAGTCTTCTGGGACCTCTCCTGAGCTCAGAGACTCACTAAACATCTCTGATAATGGCTCTGCTAGTTCCACCCTTAGCTCCTTTAGTGCTCTGGGATGTATGCCATCAGGTCCCATTGCCTCATCCACCCTGAGCTTATCGAGCTTTTGTAGAACCCTTTATTTTGAGAAGGGACTAGTGCTCACCTCCCTCCCCCCTGTGTCCATGGTGCTGAGCTATGGTCCCTGCCCTACCTTCTCTTCAGTAAATACTGAGCAGAAATATCTATTTAGGATAGATGATTTTATGTGGTCCTCCTCCTCACACATCCTCTTATCTCCTTTGATCTTAGCAATACCCCCTCTGGACTTTCTCCTTTCACTAATGTTTCTATAGAAAGTCCTGTCACCTTCTTTTACTGTCTGTGTTAGTGTTTCCTCGGTTTGGGCCTTTGCCTGCCTTCCCTGCTTCCCTTAGGGAAGTTTGGTATGCTTTCCTGTCTTCATCCTGCTACATTCCCTTATATTTCCTAAAGGCCAGCCTTTTGGCTCTGACCTTTTCTGCTACTGTTTTTGAGAATCAAAGTGGTTTCCTTCTTCTTTTGCACTTCTTTTTCTCTGTAACACAATGGGATGTTGCTTCAAGTATTGCATTCTTAATGCTTTCCCACTTTGCCTGTACCCCCTCATCTGTAATTCTGTTTGCCAGGGCTAGCTTAACTCTGTTGGCCATATTATCAAAGTCAGCTCCTCCGAAGTCCCATGTTTGTGCCTTGGAATGGGATGATTTAATTATAGTGGCCAAACTGAACCATACCATGTGATGGTCACTGGCCCCAGGTGACCTTCTACCTGGAGATCTGTGATCCTTTCCCTGTTAGTCAGTACTAGATCTAGGATAGCCCTGTCTCTTGTGGGTTGTTCTGCCAGTTGCTTGAGACCCTCTCCCTGCAGGGAATCCACCATGTGTCTAGTTCTGGCAGATGTTCCTGCTGGTATTGACCAATCTGTATCTGGCATGTTGAAGTCTCCCATTATCAGAACCTCCCCTTTAGCTGTCATATTTTGTATATCTTCTAGCAGCAATGTGTCTATGTCCTCCCCCTGGTCTGGGGGTCTGTAGAGAACCCCAGTTCTTATGGCTGTCCCATTTCCTGTTTCCAGGGTGACCCACAGTTCTTCTGACTCCTTATGTGTATTCTGAATTTCTGTAGCTTTGATATTTTCATTGATATACAGGGCCACGCCACCACCCCCACTTTTGCACCTTGGTCTCTTCTGAACAGTACATAGCCAGGTACTGAAGTCTCCCAAGTGTGGTTACTGGTAAACCACATCTTGCTAATTGCTGCTATGTCCAGTTTAGCTTCTGTCATTATTGCCTGCAGGTCTGGGATCTTGTTTCCCAGACTGCAAGCATTTGTGTACATGATTTTCCATTGGCCAGATTTCGATGTGTTAGTTGTTGGGTGAAGTCTGGTGTTTCCCCTGTGTGTCGTATGGGGAGCTGGACCTTTTTCTTTACCTGGTGATGCAAATGAACTGCAAACATGCTGAAATCCTGTTTGACCACTAGCTGTGGGGGGAAGGGTTTTCTTCCCATTCCCATCCCATTGCCCAGTTTTATAATTAAATTTGCATATGAGGGGGGTGTAAGCCACCTCCATGGCAGTGCCACAAATCTAGAGGTAGAATTCTTTATTAAAGGTAAAATACTTGTGTGCAAGACTGAGTTCTAAGGCATTAAGTATGAAAGTACAAGAAATATCCAAGGCATTGGAAAGAAAGGCACCAACAGCTTCAAGGCCTTGATTCTGTCGTATTGATGTATGTATAAAAGGCATCCCAGATGAGACCTGTCAGTTTCCCCAGGAGATCTCTGCTGTCTTTAATGTAGGATGGAAGACTAAATACAAATGGCTGTAGGAAACTGTCCACAAAAATTGACAAATCATGGGTTAATGACCCAGTCCCTGAAGTAATTGGTCTGCCAGGGGAGTTGTTTAGATTTGTGTGTGTTTTGGGTAAAATATAAATAGTTGGTTCTATTGGATAGCAGTTTTGATGAAATCAGTTTCCTGCACAGTTGTCGAACCATACTTAATGGCTATATCTGTGAATTCAAATAATTCACTCTGAAAACGGGTGATAGGATCCTTTTGAAATTTCATATAGTTGTTGTCAACATTTAATAACTTCATACATTTGTTCACATAAAATTCTTCAGTCATCATAACTATATTGCCACCTTTGTCTGAGCTTTTAACAATTACCCCAGAAAGGTTTTTTTTTTTAACTCCTGAAGTACCTTGTATTCATTTTCATTAAGATTCCTGTGAAACCCAGTAGCCATGTTATTAAAAACACTTTAACTTCCTTAACAGGCATTTTTCCAAAACAAGCTAAAGCAGGGCACAATATCTGTGGACAAAAGAAAATCTTTAGTCTAAATCTGTTTTTTCTGTCTCTACAATTACAGAACTATCAGAAAACAAGTCATCAACTTCATTCAAAAGTTCAAAAATTTCAACATTATCAATTATGTTCTTACCAAGTTCTCCTGATTTAGACTCTCAAAGTTATGATTCAGAGTAACTGTTCCCGCTACATCATTTTCATTTTCCATCCTTTTTTTTTTGCATCAGACATTTACTGTTTTTTATGTATTGGTTGTTTGAAAAGTTTGGGTTGTGGGTTCATTTTAAATATGATACACTGTCTGTTACAAACTAGACCCATCCGCTGAGGAAGACCCCTGCTGGGTTGAAGTCTTAACCTCTGTGGTGATGGAATAAACATTTACAACTTTTTCCTGCCTGGATTATTGACTCTGCAAGTGCCAAGAGCTGTTTTACTCTCCCTTGTGTACCAAGGACTGGCCCTACATGAAGCAAGTTAAAAGTTACTGTACCTCCTGATTTGTGCAGGGCCCTTGTGTAGCAAGGACAAGCTACAGGTCCAGGGCATACAGTAACTGTATGGAGAAAATTATGCATGGTCTTTTGTTTTGCACGGGGCCTGCAACAAAAGTAACAAATAGTCTGATACATGCATGGCACACCGAGTCTTGCATGAAGAACGCTATACATGATCTCCTGGCTCATGCAGAGCCCTGTGCAAAGAATGTTATGTCTGATTCTGCAGACACCGTGTGGAGCAGGTAAATAATGAGATACCTTGTCATAAGTTTTACTAAACTCTAGAATATATGCACCATATTGAAAACATTCTTTTCTGCGTCCTCATAAAAAAACTAATTTGTCTGACTAGACATATCTCTTTAATGTTTGAATTTCATGCTTATTTAGTAGATTTGCCTTGTTGGGAAAAACATGCTCATTTTTTTTTTAGCTGGAGATCATATTGAATTAGCTACTTGTGTTTACTAATAAAATTGCATTGCATAAGAGATTTATTATGTTGCTTTAGAAAATGGGCTTAAAAATCTAAGAAACCTGAATGGCTGGCAGGGGAACATTAACTTACAGTTAGAGTCCTTTCAATAACAAATACCACCATATAGTGCCTCTTCATCCACTAAAGTATCATAGTGCCCACTCTGCTTTCTATTTGGCCACAACAACCTAACTTCAAAGCAAAATGGTGCTGTTGTTTTTCTCTCACTTAGCAAGAGATACTGCCCCCAATGCTGTGTACTTTAGTACAACCTGCCTCTTCCCCCGTCTTTCTTACTGTTACCTGTAGAAATTACAGAGCCAAAAAAGAAACAAACACTTTACAGCAAGTATTGAATTATTTTGCAAACCATCATAGCTTTTTGTTTTAACTCTGTGGTCCAGACAGCCGTCGTATAGGAAGTGCACCCCGCCCACCCACTCTGCTCCTGTGCTCCGTTAAAGCCTGCTGGCCATACATAAATGCAACACACTGACAGCTCTTCTGTCAGACAGTAAGCCATCCCTCCCCACAAAAGAATATCCAATCAAGTAAAAAAAAAAAAAACCTTCCTATTCTGTGACTGCTGCTGCCGTCCGTGTGCACTCACCTCGGTCTCACCAAGCACTCCTGAAATATCCTGACCGAATATTGAAAGCCACTCCACATTTAGGATGCTCTTGAAAGCTACTCCACATTCAGAATGCTCAGCAAAAATAAAAAAAATCATTTAGCCACAACTCCTCAGCTTCGGCAGCTAGACAACACTCTCAGAAGCAGCATTTAGAGTCAGAAAACTGCACTTTTAATTTTAAAGCAAAACACCGGTACTCTATGCTGCCCTTCCTCCATGTATCCTCACTCAGCACTTCCTGCTTTTGCATGGCAGTTCATGCAAGGTCTCAAATTCAGAGTAGGGGGAAGAAAAGAATCTGCAAGACAGACAGAAAACTGTATTTTTTTTTTCAAACAATAGGAAGAACTGTAAAAGAAACTCCATATCCTGTTCTGTATGTGGTGGAGCAGAGGGTGGGGGCGAAGAACAGAATAACATAGTGGAATGTATTATACATGTTGAAAATTTCCAAACTAGTAAATGTGCTTTAGCCTTTGATTATAAAAAAACTGATTGGAGTAATATTAAAAATGCTTTTGGAAAACTAGCTTGGGGAGAAGCCTTTTGTAAATTAGGAGTAAACTCCATGTGGAAGGATTTAAAAAATAAATTAAAATTACTTATAACAAAATTGGTTCCTACTCATAAAACATATAATAGTAAGGGATATATTCCTCACTGGTTCACTAAAGACATAAAAAAACATATCAGAAAGAAAAATAAAGTCTTTAAAAAATATAAAACTCGTCCTACGGATATAAATTTCAGCAAATACAAAAAACAGCAAAGTCTGCTTAAATCGGTAAAGAAAGGTAAAATAAATTTTGAAAATAAATTAGCTGTGAACAAAAATAAGAAAGCCTTTTTTGGATATATTAATAATAACAAACAACAAAATAAAAGGATTTCCTCTGTAAGAATAAATGGTAAAACTATAAAAAATAATAAGGAAATAGCAGATAGATTTAATGAGTATTTTGTTACTGCGTATCAGGTTCCAAATGTTAAAATTAAAAACGATATAAGTATAAGAAATCTTGATCCCATCCATATTTGCCAAGAATCAGTGAAATCTGAATTGTCTAAGATAAAATCATCTTCCTCCTCAGGATCTGATAATATCGACTCTATTGTCTGGAAAAACCTGGCAGACGTCTTGGCAGAGCCCTTGACATTAATATTCAATAAATCTATTATTACTGGCGAAATTCCCCTTGATTGGAAAAAAGCTATAGTTGTACCCATTCTTAAAAAGGGTGATAAAGCATGTCTATCAAATTATAGGCCCATTAGCTTAACGCCAGTTTACTGTAAAGTTTTAGAAAGATTGATTAAGATCAATATTGAAAAAGATATGCAAAGATTAAATTTAGAAGGCATTACCCAGCACGGTTTTAAAAAAGGTCTCTCTTGTAACACAAACTTATTGGCCTTTTATAACTTCATTAGTGTAAATCTGGATAGAGGTAAACCTATGGATGTTATTTATCTGGATATAGGAAAGGCTTTTGATACTGTACCACATCATAAGTTAATAAATAAAATGATTAAACTTGGTATCAATAAAACTATAATAAAGTTGATTGGAAACTGGCTGTCGGATAGAGTTCAGAGAGTACGTATAAATGGTGTACTGTCAGAGGTAGGTGGAGTGGCTAGTGGGGTGCCCCAGGGCTCTGTGCTGGGACCATTACTGTTTGGGTTATATATCAGTGATATGAGTGTTGGTGTAAAATCTTACTTGACAAAATTTGCTGATGATACTAAAATAGGTGGGGTAGTAAAAACTATTGGGGATTTTAAAGAACAAAAAAATAGCTTGAATTTAGTGGAAAAATGGGGAAATATAAATGATATGAAATTTAATGAACAAAAGTGTTCAGTGATTCATTTTGGAAAAAATAACCCAAGGTTTTCATACTACATAAATAATAAGAAGCTAAAAAGCAGCAAGTTAGAAAAAGATCTAGGTGTTTGGATTGATCCCAAATTGTCGTTTAACATGCACATATCCAAAATGATAGGTAAATGTAATAGCATCATCTACTCAATAAAAAAAGGATTCATTTCAAGAAATAAGGAGTGTTTACTCAAACTTTATAAAGCATATGTACTCCCTATATTGGATTAGGGCTCTCCTATATGGAACCCATATTTAAAGAAAGACATACATAGAGTTGAGAGAGTCCAGAGACGTTTAACCAAATCCATTAAAGGCTTACAAAATATGGCATATGAGGATAGATCGGTGGTGCTAAATCTGTATCATTTGGAGCTTAGGCGAATCAGAGGTGATTTACTATTTTTGTACCACATCTTGGACGATGTAACATTAATGGAACAGTGCAGTATTGTTAGGACCCTTAAAACTTTTAACTCAAGATCTCACGATAAACAAGTTTTTGTAAATATTTCTAGAACAAGTAGACATTTACATTTTTTTGTTTCTAGAGTTTCCCCTATATGGAATGCTCTTCCTAAACGAATAGTAAATGCAATTACCTTTAACTCCTTCAAAAACGAGTTGGACGCACATTTACTTCTACATGGTAAAAATTACCTCATGAAATAAACCCACTAGGAGTGGGAAACAATTAAATGGGCCACAGCCTACTTTGTCTAAACTTACCAAGTTTACCAAGTTTAACTTGGTGAGAGGGGGCAACAAAACATGGAATAGTGCAGAAAAGGAGGGACTATGTTGCAACATAAAGACTTTAACTTCATTTCACTCTATTTTTTAATTTATCTTTTAATTTCTATTAAATCCCACATGAAAAAGCCACAGGTACCCATTTTTCTAAACACAATAATACCCTCCATGGTGGGCGGTATGGACAATACCGGACCTTCCAGGGGCTATAAAGCCCTCTGCCTCTGGCGTCAAGCCTCATTACGCCTCGGGTGCTCTGGTATTGCCCAATACCACCTACCCTGTCAGTTATTAGTGCTTACTTAGAAAATGGGCTTAAAAATCTGAAAAACCTGATTGGCTGGCAGGGGTACATAAACTCACAGTTAGAGCCCTCTCAATAACAAGTACCATCCTATAGTGCCCCTTCACCCACTAAAGTATCATAGTGCCCACCCTGTTTTTTAATTGGCCACAACAACCTAATTTCAAAGCAAAAGGGCACCATTGTTTTTTTCTCATTTAGCGATTGATACTGCCCTCAATACTGTGTACTTCAGTACAAACTGCCTCAACCCCCCCCCCATCTTTCTTACTGTAACCTGAAGAAATTACAGCACCAAAAAAGAAACAAACACTTTCCGGCATGTACTGAACCATTTCACAAACCAACATATAACTCTTTATTTTTTAACTCTGCAGTGCAAACAGCTGTCATATAGAAAGTGCACCCCCACCCACCTGCTCCACTCCTGTACTCCATTAAAGCCTGCTGGCCATACATAAATGCAACTCACTGACAACTCTTCTGTCAGACAGTAAACCATCCCTCCCACACAGGAATATCCATTCAAGTTAAAAAAAAAAACTTTTCCGTGACTGCTGCTGCCATCCATTTGCACTCACTTCAGTCTTGCAATGTGCTCCTGAAGTATCCCGACTGAATATTGAAAGCCACTCCACATTCAGGATGCGCAGCAAAAATAAAAAATAAAATAATTTAGCCACAGTTTCTCAGTTTTGGCAGCAGCTAGTCAATACTCTCAGAAGCTGCATTTAGAGTTAGAAAACCAAGCTTTAAATTTAAAAGTAAAACACTGGCACTCTGTGCTGCCCTTCCTCCTTGAACCCTCACTCTGGACTTCCTGCTTTTGCATGGCAGGGTTGTGCAAAGTTGCAACTTCATAGCAGGAGGAAGAAAAAAATCTGCAAGACAGACAGAAAACTATATTTGCTTTTAAAGCAACAATAGGAAGAACTGTAAAAGAAACTCCATATCTTGTTCTGGATGTGATGGAGTAGAGGATGGGGTGAGAAGAACAGAACAGTTTGGGGGGGCAACAAGACATGGAACAGTACAGAAAAGGAGGGACTACTTTACAACATAAAGACTTTAACTTCATTTCACTCTATTTTTTTATTTTTTAATTTCTATTAAATCCCACATAAAGGTGCCACAGGTAACCCATTTTCTAAGCACAATAATACCCTCTAGGGTGGGTGATATGGACAATACCGAACCTTCCAGGGGCTATAAGGCCATCTGCCTGCAGTAGCTGTCCCCGTTATGCCCCTGGGTGGTCCAGTATTGCCCAATACTGCTCACCCTGTTGGGTATTATTGCTTGCACTGAGATTAGTTAAGTTGCCAGTACTGATATAGACTACAGTGTCATCTGCATGATATAAATGTAATTCTAGTTTTTTTAAGATTCTATGGAGGCCATTAACAAATAGTAAGAAGGAACAGATGACACACTTTGAATTTCCACCACTAGATTTTAGGCTGTTGGTAATCATTACCTGAATTTACCCCTGGGAGATAGTCTTTAACCAGTTTAAGGGCATGTATCATAGAAACATAGAAACTGATGGCAGATAAGGACCATGTTGCCCACCCAGCCTGCCCATTTCCCCTACCTATTATAAACCACAGATCCTAGCTGATCTGCAACTTACCCTTTCTTTTCTGTCCCTAGGGTACCCTTATGTCTATCCCCATGCATTCTTGAATTCCCTAACTGTTTTTGCCCTTGCCACCTCCTTTGGGAGGTCGTTCCAAGCATCCACCACTCTTTCAGTGAAGAAGTACTTCCTCATGTTACCTTTAAACCTCCCCCCTCTAACTTCATTTCATGCATCCTAATTCTTGCACATCTTCTTTTTTGAAAGTTGTTACCCTCCTGTATCCTGTTAATACCTCTGAGGTACTTGAACATTTCTATTATGTTCCCCCCCCTCTCTCTCCTATCCTCCAGGGAATACATATTGAGTTCCTCTAGCCTCTCCTCGTAGGGCTTTTCATGAAGACCCTGCACCATCTTTGTAGCCATCCTCTGGACTGCCTCCAGTCTGTCTATGTCCTTGCAGAGATGTGGTCACCAGAACTGGACTCAATACTCCAGCTGAGGTCTCACCAGCGATCTGTACAATGGCATGACCATCTCCTTCTTTCTACTGGTGATACCTCTCCCTATGCACCCCACCTGACTTTCCCCACAACCTTCTCACATTGTTTGGTTGCCTTTAGTTTGTCAGATATGAGTACCCCCAGGTCCCATTCTGGCATGGTGGCCCCCATCAACCCCCCCATCTTGTACACCTCCCTTGGATTTCTGCTCCCAAAGTGCATGGCTTTGCACTTTTTTGCATTGAATCTTAAATACTGCAGTTCTGACCACTCCCCCAATCTGCTTAGGTCTTTTCTCATTTTTTCTGTCCCTCTGGAGTATCAACCCTGTTTCAGATTTTAGTGCCATCTGCAAAAAGACATACTTTCCCCTTCAGCCTCTCTGAAATGATTGTTTATTTAAAATTGGTGACAGGGATGGTACACTGAGCCAAGGCTAATTTCCAGGTGCAACCTGCAGGAAAGGTACAAGTGACAAAATACAGACATTTATAAAATGGTCCAGGCAAATAAATATAGTACAGATAAACATGGTAAGGTACTGATAACAAAGTGCAAGACTAATAAAATTAATATAACCATTGGACAATGTAGAATGAATTTAGTTATGTATTGATTTGTGCAACCCCCGTTCCAGGGGCTTACCTGTTTGCCCCTTTTTGGGGCCACTTTTTCCCCCATTCTGTGCCCCAGGTTTCCCCCCGTTGTGTCCCCAGTTCCTGCTGGTCCCTTGTGGTGTCCTGGTCCTCCCTCCAGCACCCACACAGTTTTTTGGTAGAGAGCGGGGCCAAGGGAGCTGCAGCACAGAGCCGGTGGTTTGTTTTTCACCTTCAGGTGCTCACTGGCACTCTGCACATGCACAGAAGCTAATTTTTATTCGTCCATTTGGGGGCTGTTCAAGTTTGCCTCTCTGGTGGTCCAGGTCCCAGGATAAAGCAAAAGAGGGATCAAAGACCTAGGCAGGGCTGGAGAGACAACAGAGGAGCGAGGAGAATAATTTTCCTGAGTGCCAATCATGCTCGAGGATTCGGAGCCACCTCATGAATATTGATGAGGTGGCTCATAAATATTATTAAGTAAAAGCCTGTCTAGCTCTGGGAGGGAGGCCAAATGTGTTAGTGCTAGTGACAGGCAAGGAAGAGAAATACAATTAATAAATAAGTAGCTTGGTGTGCAGGAGAAAAGAAAACAATGTAATTCTGTGGGGCATGGAATAAATAAATATTGGAATCTTGGCTGCACCAGAATAAGAAAATTGGGGGTTTATATGAGATGTAATGAGACTGTGTGCTAGCTGTCTAAGGGGTTACTGAAATGGCAACAGCGACAGGCTAGAGGCACGTCATGTGTTCCAAATAGAGAGGTTGCTTTACAGGGCATAAGAGCTGCTGCAAATGTGTAGGGGAACAGTTAAATAAAAGTAAATTGTTTGGCTGCAGGGACTTTTGGAGTTCAGGACTATGTGGGAACTGAATGTAAACTGTTGTGCTAGCAGCCATGTAATCAGGGGGCCAGGAATTGCCAGAAGGATTGTGGGACTTCTGAAAGGACTTGTGGGGGAAAATACTGGGGAAACTTTAGGTGCCCATTTCCAGCAGCCAATGAGGTGTTGAGGGAGCCTCATACATATTAATTTTGTTGAAGGACAGTGGCTCCAGCCAATAGGGAGCTGCCAGAAAGCTCCCAAAAGAGCAGAACTTCTGGTTCTTGGTCAGTTCAGCGGGATCCCCTCCACAGGGAGGGGGCTTCAGCCCCTAAGCAGAGAATAGGGCTGCAAGGCTGGGAAAGGGCCTGCCTGGGGGCTGCCAGCAATTTGTTCCCCAGGGCTGGTCATGCCTTTCCCCATCTGAAGAGAGATGAGGAAGACTGTGTAAGCAGCTCTGTAAAGAAAGAAAGAAAGAGAGCTGCAGGATCCAGCTACAGGCTGCTGTGGTAGAGAGTTGCACCACAGTGGTGAAAGAAGACAGAGTAAAGGTTGACTGGATTTGGGAAAAAGATTAAGGAAATAGACTGGCTCTTGTGTGAAGAGGATGAGGAGGAAGTCTCTTCTATTCTGTCTGCACCACATCAGTGAGACTCCAGTGATGAGGAAGTTGTGTGAAGGAATTGTGAAAGGGAAAAAGGTTCCTGTCTGACCCTAGAGAAGACACAGCATCTAAAGAGAAAGGGGAAGGACACAAGGTCTAAGGAACAGGCAGAGAACAGCAAGAAGAAGGAGCTGCTGTTATAACTATACTTCTCTATTGAGACTAAAAAACTAGAACTCTACTACTGGGACCTTCAGTTTAGGGAAAAAAAGAGTTAGTGTGTTTGTCTGAAGTGAATTGTTATATTTGTAGTTATCTAGGTGTTTGTCTGAGTTTTCTGAAGATAACTGTTATCTGTACAATTAACTAGGTGTAGAAAGAGCTGTAAATTAGGGGGAGTGGCTTAGCTAGAAGGATGCCAGGTGTTTTAGATTTAAAGACTGCCCTAGATAACTTCTGGCAGAGAACAGCAAGAAGAAGGAGCTGCTGTTATAACTATACTTCTCTACTGGGGCTATATTGCCTCCAACCCCCCACCCTTAGCTACTGTAGTTCTACTTTATAGGCACAGGATTTGACTGAACAGGAACTTCCTGTTTGGGAACAGGAAGTGAGTGATCAAAGAGCCACAAAGACTCACCATCCTAGAAGGAAAAGAGTAGCTCTTCCCCCCCTCAGCTGCTGGATGTCTGACTCTGACCAAGTAAGGAGACTACAGAGAAATATAGGAACTTCTTGTCTCAGAACAGGAAGATCCTGAGCTTTAAGGGCACAGAGGCAGTAAGTAAGTAGGGAGAAAAAATAAATAAACAGAGGAAAGAGCAAGTATTCAAAACAACAGTTAAGGGGCCAGAAATAGGACATGATGGGAGTGGTGCAGTGCAGTGGCTGTGGAGCAGCAGTCTTCTGGGAGACGTTCTGGAGGATGTGGTGGTGTCCCATCTGTAGGCATCTCTCTGGGCTGAGGTAGGAGGTTGCTCATCTCCAGGATGAGTTGACGAGGATTTGGGGGACCGCCTTTCCCACCCAGGGCCCACCAGGGCCACTGCCATTGCCTCAGAGGTTGCCATGAAAAAGGAGCAGTTGGACAACAGTGGGCTCAGGAAGGGTGAGAGTGGTGGAACAGCGCTGCATCCCTCCAGTTGTACCTCTCTACAATTCATATGCCGTTCTGGCAAAGTGTGGTTCCTCTATGGAGGCACCCACAGTGGAGACCAAGGAGGATGCGGGGAACCTCCACAAAGGAGACCCACATGAGGGTGGCATGGGACCCCACAGGGGAAACAACTCCTGGTGGGTGACTTCATTGTTAGGGGAGGAAGGGGAGAGGGAGATAAGGTGCCTGCCTGGCGCCATGGCTTGAAAGGACATAGAGTGAGTCCTCAGGATCGCAGGAGCAGCTGCATGGGGGAGGGAGCTGGATGTCATTGTCCACCTAGGGACAAATGACCTGGATGAGAAAGGGATCAGAGCAGTGCAGGAAGAGTTTGTGGAGTTGGGGAGGGGCCTTAGTCAAGTAGCATGCACAGTAACCTTCTTGGAGGTGCTGCCTGTCTATAGCTTGGGTGAGGCTAGAGTGCTCCACACCATGGGATTCAATCAGTGGTTGAAAGACTGGTGCAGAGCACAGGATTTTGGCTTCCTTGGGGACTGGAAGTCCACCTGGAGTGATGCACATCTATACTGGCATGATGGTCGGCATTTGTCCAGGAGGGGATCCAGGATCCTGGGTGATAGGTTTAAATGCTTCATTGGCAAGCATTTAAACTAGCCAAGGGGGGAGGCACTGGAAAGGAGCAGGGAAATCCTAGCCCCCCCCAAAAAAATCAGTGTAGTAAGTGAGGTAAACACCAAGATAGAGACATCGATAGGGAGAAGGGCAGGGGTAAATGGAGAAAACGACAAAGGCAGTAAGGACAGAGATGGGGCAAGAAGGGGTAAGGCCATTGAGAAATGGAGGGTAATGAGTACCAATGCCCGTAGTCTGGGCAACAAGCTCCCTGAACTGGTGGCCTTGATGGAAGAGGGATGCTCGGATAGCATGGCAGTCACAGAAACATGATACACAGAGAACCATGACTGGGATGTTAACAAAACAGGGTGCACAACCTACAGGAGAGACAGGGAGGGTAGAAGAGGGGGAGGAGTAGCTCTCTACGTAAGTGAAGGGATAAAAGCAATGGAACAAAAGAGTTAACAGGGAAGAGAAGAGGCACTGTGGGGCACCTTAGAGACTGGAAATGGCACCACAATCTGCACAGGGGTTGTATACAGACCCCCATCTCAAGCGGAGGGAATGGACAAGGATATGATGGAAGGCATCCTTAGGATGGCAGAGAAAGGGGAGATACTGTTGATGGGTGATCTGAATATGCGAGATGTTAACTGGAGTACCTTTACTGCAGTCACATCCAAGAGCAGGGTCATTCTCGATGACAGGGGGCATGCCTTAGACAGCTAGTGTTGGAATCCACTCGGGAGGGAGCAATCTTAGACCTTGTACTCTCAAATGGGGACAGTGAGAGGATTTCAGATCTAGAAGTGGGTAGCCATTTGGGAACAAGTGACCACCAAATAGTGTGGTTCACGATAAACTCAGCTGCAGAGTCAAGCCATACAAAAGTGAGGGAACTGGACTTCAGGAGGGCTGACTTTGGCAAGATGGGAGAGTGCTTTAGAAAAGCACTAGCAAACATGCAAGAAGGAGGGGTGGAGCAACAATGGGGACACATCAAAACTGCCATCACAGAGGCAACAAGCCTTTGTGTGAAGCAAATAAATCAAAATGAAATAAAAAGTCAATATGGTTCTCAAAAGAGGTGGCAGGGAAGGTGAGGGAGAAAATGATAGCATTTAGGAAGTATAAGGAAACACAGAAGAACCAGGACAGAGAACTGTACCAGTTAAAGCAGAAGGAAGCAGGGAAGGCAGTCAGAATAGCAAAGCCCCAAACTGAGGAAAAGATAGCCAACTTGGTTAAGAAGGGGGATAAAACCTTTTATAGGTACACTAGGGAGCGTTGAAAGACAAAGGGAGGGATAGTGAGGCGGAATAGAATGGATGGTGGGTGGGCAGAGAGGGACAGTGAAAAAGCAGGGATACTGAATGGATACTTCTGCTCAGTTTTCACAAAAGAGGAGGAGGGGAAGCTACCTAATCCAATTAACAGAAGCACTCTGGATAGGGGGTCGATCCCAGTCCTTTCACAGAAAAAAGGGTTCTGAAAGAATTCCTAAAACTGAAGGTGGACAAAGCAATGGGGCTTGGTGGGATTCACCCCAGAATTCTAAAAAAAATTAAGGGGAGAACTAGTGACACCACTGGCTACCTTGTTTAACAAATCATGGGAGGATGGTGTGGTACCTGAGAACTGGAGAAGGGAGGATGTGATTCCCCTTCACAAAAGTGGGAGCAAGACAGAGGCAAGAAACTACAGACCTGTCAGTTTGACCTCTGAGGTAGGGAAAGTGAAGGAATCACTTCTGAAGGAAAGAATTGTTGAGTACCTAGAGGCCAGTGGAGCGCAGGGCCCAAGGCAGCATGGGTTCACAGCAGGAAGGTCATGTCAGACAAATCTAATTTATTTCTTTGACTGGGTGACCAAAGTAGTAGACCAGGGAGGGGCTGTGGACATGGCCTACCTAGACTTTAGCAAGGCATTTGACCCAGTCCCACACAAAAGATTAATAAACAAATTAGCCAGCCTGGGAGTGGGTCCCAGGGTGGTAGCCTGGGTAAAACATTGGCTGGACAACAGAACACAGAAGGTAATAGTAAATGGAGTCCACTCTGAAGAAAGGGAGGTTACTAGTGGGGTACTGCAGGGTTCAGTACTGGGTACAGTCCTTTTTAATGTCTTTATAAGTGACATTGTGGAGGGACTGGAAGGAAAAGTATGCCTCTTTGCAGCATGGATAACGTTAAGGGTGTGCTCCATGCTCTGAGCACAGCCAGTGATTACAGGAGCACACTTTATTTGTAAAATATTCATTTATCTGTACTCATCCTGCCTTTTTGGAACACAGTTAATAGGGGCGGGAGATCCTGCCAGCAGGATGGAGGGGAGGGAGTCCAGCAGGGGCACTGGGATACAAATCAGGCTTTTTTTTATTAGTTGGGTGGAGTTCAAAGTTAGATCAGCAAACGAATGGGTGAGCGGGCAGCTGCTACATTAATTGGTGGGCTGACAGGATCAAGTATGTGGGTAGCCAGCAAGTTAGTGTGCACTTTAACATGCTGGCTAGGAACAAGCATACTGGCACAAGTTAGTGGGTGAGTTGGTAGGCAGGTAGGGAAAGAACATGAGTGCAGCTAGCAGACTAATTTGCATATGGGCAGGGAGGGACTGAGCATGTGTGGATTAGAGCGAGTTTATGGGCAGGTGGGAAAGAGTAACAGGGAGGGAGACCGTGTATCAACCACAGGTGAATTAAAAGTAGGTGAACAAGCAAAAAAGGAAAGATAATATATTTTAAAGTCCATAGACAAAAGAAAGAAAAAAAAAAACAGTTGACACAGGAACAGAGGAACTGTGTCCAGAGGAAGATGAAAGAATGAGAGCAAAGGTGAGGCAGAAAGACGAGAGTAAGAAGCAAAACAGGAAGGAAAGAACAAAGATCACAGAAGGATAAAAATGAAAATTAAAGACAAATCACAGAAACAGGTAAGCCAGAAGAAGCAGCAAGACAGCGAGACCAACAATCATGGGGTATCCTGCATGTATCGAGGGAAGCCCAATAGGTAATTTCGTGTGTGTGTGTGTGTGTGTTTAGAAAGTTGCCTAATTTCAACAGGTTGTCTTTGGAATATTGAAAACAGAAAAAAAAACTACTGCCTTTTGTTTTATACTTTGAACTGTAAGCCACCAAAAGTTTGAATGATCTGTAATTGATGTACAGTAATGTATACTTTTGTTGGAAATTGTTGTATGGGGAATATGAAAGATTAGTTCAGAATATGGAGGGTGAATTGCTTAGTTTACAGCTCTGTGTACACAACACAAGCCTCTGGACACAGTTTCTCAATTTACCTTAAAGAGCTACTGACACGTTTGGGGTAGGCAGCTTGTACTAAGTAGCTGCCTGCCCGAGGAGCCTTTCTAGACCAAAATGAAAATTTTTAGTTAAGTAATTAATATCTTATAACTGAAAGCTTAGCTCGTAACTTACAAGTATGAGCCAAGTCACAGCCGAGCGCTGCAGCCCCAACCCTAAAAATAGCACTTCGATGACATACTCAGGAACGGGGCTGCAGGCACGCTATATGTATAACACTGAGATGGGGGGGACGTCTATAGCATGCATGCAGCCCTATTCATGAGTATACGCCATCGTCAAAGTGCTGTTTCTGCTGCAGCACTTGGTGACAGCTCGGCTCGTACTCGGAAGTTATGAGCCAAGCTTCTAAATGTAAGTTATTATTTTATTAAGTAACTAAAAATGTTCATTTTGGTCTACAGAAGCTCCTCTAGCAGGCAGCTACTCAGTATGAATTTCCTGTCTAGACCTGAAGATGTCAATTGCTCTTTAAAAATACAAGAATACTTGTAGACTTGGTAGTCTTGCTGGGGTCTCTGCTGAATGCAGTTGGTCAGCGCATGGGATGAAGTGGTGCAGGGCTCCAAGATCTAAACATATCCCTGTATTTTACAGGCAAATGTACAGTAGCAATCTACAGGAAACTGTTCCAGATCTAGACCTGTATTGTTTACATGGGAAAACAAAGCAATTCAGAAAGAGTCATGAACCAGTTACAGGGAGGGAAATGTTAAACTGATATAGGAGCCCAGGTGGTGTGGTCTGGACAGGTGGCTGTGGACTATGAGCCAGAGGTGGGTGTAGAAATCAGTGATGTGTGTGTCTGTCCATCTTTCTGCAGGTGACCACGGAGCTTGGAGATTCAATGTGTAGTAGTGATTGGGTGGGTGCTTTTAACACTTGATGGCATCAGTAATGCACATGAAGGTGTCACACTGCCATCTGCTTAGACCTCAATAGCACATAGGCAATGGGCAACAAAATGATTATTGCACATAAATTACTCAGAATCTTTATTACAAGCAAGAAATTGTTAAAGAACTAGTAAATTAAAAAAGGTGGGTAAGAGCACAGCCAAGGTTTAAAGGATCACATATTTTAGGATACAATTTAGAGTTTCTGTGCTCCTCGATTTGGGAGGAGCACACCATGCTAAATCCTTAACACCACCCCTGCTTTGCAGATGACACAAAGATCTGCAACAGGGTTGCTACTCAAGGAGGCATGGAAAAGTTGAGAAGGGACTTGGCTAGATTGGAGGAATGGTCAGAAGTATGGCAGCTTGGATTCAGTGCAAAGAAGTGCAAAATCATGCACCTGGGAAACAAAAACCCAGGGGAAGAGTACACAATGTGGGGGAGGTAGTAACATCAACAAAAATGGAAAGGGACCTGGGGTAATCATATCAGATGACCTTAAGGTTAGCAAGCAATGTGAGAAGGCAGTAGGGAGGGCTGGGGGGATACTTGGATGTATAGGCAGAGCCATCACCAGCAGAAAACAGGAAGTTGTTATCCCTCTGTACAGACAGTTGGTGAGACCCCATCTGGAGTACTGTGTCCAGTTCTGGAGACCCTATCTCTGCAAGGACATAGACTTGATGGAGGCAGTCCAGAGGAGGGCAACTAATATGGTGCAGGGTCTGCAAGAGAAGCCATACGAGGAGAGACTAAAGGAGCTTAATATGTATACCCTTGAGGAAAGGAGGGAGAGGGGGGACATGATAGAAAATTTGAAATACCTCAGTGGAATCAACAAAGTCCAAGAGAGTAGCATCTTTCAGAAAAAGAGATGTGCAAGAACAAGGGAACACAATTGGAAGATAGAGGGGGGATGGCTCAGGCGTAATGTGAGGCAGTATTTTTTCAAAGAGAGGGTGGTAGTTGCATGGAACAGCATTCCTGAGGAGGTTGTGGGGTCTAAAACTGTGGGAGAATTCAAGAATGCATGGGACAGACTTAAGGCAATTCTTGTGGGGGTAGGAAGAAATAGGCCGTTGGTTCACTAGGATCTGCAGCTTATCCAGTAGGTAGGGAAATGGGCAGACTAGTTGGGCCAAGCGGTCCTTATATGCCATCAAAGTCTATGTTTCTATGTAAGGACTGGTTGTGAGAGTGAAAAATGGATACTGAAAACTGGATGGAAATCAGGTTTGCTCAGTCCACATACTGTGTGATCATCCTAGTGATGGTGAGACAGGACTGGCAGGAGCTTGAGAGCTTTTTAAATCCTTATTGTATTTTTATCTGTTCATCTGCCGTTACAAATTGACTAGGACAAACACAGGTTGCTGGGAAGTGTAGTTCTTGATGACATAAGAACTACTGCACTTCCTGTATTAGCGAGACAGTGTTTTGTGTGCTGGCAGCCCTTATTCCAACATTTGTTTGAGTTACTACTCAGATCTGGGGCACAGCATCCTAGTCGGATTAGCAGCAACATTTGTAATTTTAATAAACTTTCATTGTTGGTGGGATTGCTTGCTCGAGGGTAGGTGTCATGTGACCCATCTATTTCTGGGTCGTGGGGTAGTTAAAAGTTTGCTCCGTGAAAGCGGAGCAAGCGTGTGCGTAACTGCAGCGTGAAGACACATGCTAAGACTCATGCAGCACATCTGCGCATGTCTGCAGTGTCCACAGGGGACACAGGGGAACAAACTAATTTAACACTTAGAGAGGTAAGAGATTAACTGTAACAACATATTAGTAACTATTATGCACATGTTGCTGTGAATTTATATGAAGTAGCGACTCTTATTTTTTGTACAAGTTATATCTTGTCTTGGCTATAAAAGACAGTCAGTAGCAAACAGTTGTAAAGTACACAACTCACAGAGTGTCTGCACAATCACTTCCTTATAGGATACTGATGACTGTGACTTTTAAATAAGCATAGAGTATCTTTCCTTTAATATAGCTGATCGTATTAGAACTCTGGAAGGCGACTGGGCCGGTAAATGCCATTCATGTCTCATGTATACATTACTGGAAAATGAAACTACAGATCTGTGGTCAGTATGTAAAAAATGTCAGTACATTTCAGTCCTTGAACAAGAAGTTACTAAGTGTCGCAGTAAACTTGAGTCAATCATAGTAAACCAAATGGAAGTCCAGAATATTATTAAAACTATAAACCACCCTCCTACCCCTCCATCATCTTGCATTCCTGCTTCCGCCATTACTTTCCATTCTTTTGGGTCTATCACACAAGTAACTGATAACATCCATCAGACAACAATTAAAAATGACACTCAAAAGAAAAGGAATAGGGATATAGAGCAACCTGAGACAGGGAATGAGGAATAGATAACAGTCTCAGGAAACACCTCCAAAAGGGGTAGAAGGGCAATGGATTTCAGTCTACCCTTAACAAATTCCTTTAGTACTTTACTATCAAATCCTAATAGTGAAGCAGTTGATAATAATACCACTCAACATACTCCAGCACCTGACATTACATTAGCAACAGGTCCCCCCACCAATTGTGCCGGGAGCACAAGACATTTTAGACACAGAAATGATTATTGAAACTTCTGAAACAGTACAGCCACAAGCAGATCAAAATAGTCTAGTATCTAATACAGCTGGGAGTGTACCTGAAGCCACAGTAGAAAATCATGAACCTGACACAAACTTAAACACAAATAGTGGAGCACCCCCACCCAACTCTGAAAAAAGTCTGTCTCAACCCATCAAACCTACATATTAGGTGACTCCATAATCAAAGATATAGACAGGATCATATGCAATCCTGACAAGGCAAATAGAACTTGCAGCAGCTTTAGGGGTGTCAGAATATCAAATACTACACTAATACTTAATAACATTCTAAATAACTGTGGTAGTAAGCCTCTTGTAATAATTCACGGGACAAATAACATAATGGCAAGTGTGGAGGACATTAAAAAGGATTTTACTATCTTAAGTGAAATCCTGGTTGCAAAGAACTGTGAGGTCTGTTTTTCCTAAATTCTACCTATACCAAGAGTGACTGAAGCTATGACCTCAAAAATTAAATTCATAAATAATTGGTTATGTCTATGGTGTCTCGAAAAGGGCTTTGGATGTATTACAAATCAGGAAGACTTTTCAGACAGACCTCACTTATTCTTTTGGGATGGATTATACCTCAGTAAATGTGGCAGTAGTGTACTGGGAAGAATGGAACAGCATAGTGTGCATAATTTAAACTAATACCTGGGGGGGGGGTGAAACTCCAAATTTCTCACATAGATATTCACTTTCTGATTTATCTTCTAACTGTAGGCATATAAAGGGATATAGCATCGTAACAGCCAATGTCAGAAGTTTAAATAAATATAAAAAATCTGAACTTGAAAGAATTTTGGTACAGAATAATATCCATATTGCAGCCATTACAGAGACGTGGTGGGGCCCTGTGTCAGACTAGATGAGGGATATCCCAAGATATAAGCTTTACAATCAGGATAGGCAAGACAAATTAGGTGAGGGAGTGTGCTTATAAAAACATAATTCCATCTTATCACATAGAGTCCCTCCCCCACTAGAGACAGATTCTAAACTGGAAACAATCTGGGTGAAACTTCTGTTTACTGGATGGTCTTCGATACTTATTGGTAATTGTTACCACCCTCCATCAGTCAGTGATCAGTATAGTAACGCATTATTGGAAGAAATAACAGCAATATATAAACTCGGGTATGTTATCTTATAGGAAATTTCAACCTTCCAGGTATTAATTGGACAACTTGCTCTGGCAATAATCCATTAGAAAAACAATTTGTTGAAACTTGCATTAAAAATGGACTAGAACAACTAGTATCCGAACCTAGCAGGGATAATAATATTCTTGACCTGATCTTAACAAACTTAGAAAACGAGATTCTAGATATTAACATCCTAGGCCTATTGGGAACTAGTGACCACAATATGGTCACATGTCAGTTAACTACGAGGAGACAAAATGTGACTTGCAATACTAAGGTCAAAAATGATCACAGTGCCGATTACATTGGTATGCAACATAACCTTATACAAATTGACTGGGATAGTGTATTTCTCAATGAATCAGCTAATACTGCTTGGTTAGCATTCAAGGAAATCTTACTGGATGCAGAAAATACATATGTCCTGAGTAAGGAGAAATAGAAGAAAAAGGGTAGAATACCTAATTGGCTAAATTCCGGAATTAAAAGGCAAATAAAAGTTAAGCATAAGGCCTATGCTAGGTTTAAAAAAACAATACTGATATCACAAAAGCTGCCTGTTTTCAAGTGCAAAAATAACTAAAACAATTAATAACAAATTCCAAATCAAATACAGAATTTAAGATTACACATTCCAATGACAATAAACTTTTATATTCTTATATAAATTAAAATTGTAGGAATACCATCAAAACAGCAGGCCCAATTACTGAAAATAATAAAGTAATAGATAATGATATATTAGTGGCTGACAAATTCAATGAATATTTTTGTTCGGTCTTTGCCCAGGAATTCAAGACCGTCTTATTGATGAAGTTGCTCTATTAACTGAGGTTCCTTTTACTCCCCATGAAGTTTATGAGGCTCTCTCCCAGATCAATAGTTCATCAATCCCAGGACCAGATAACATTACCCCTTTACTGCTAAAAAAATGGCATCTGTGCTGGCTTACCGCCTTTCCTTAATATTTAATCTATCCTTAAAGAAGGTATTGTACCCAAGGATTGGAAACACGCTATAGTTGTCCCAGTCTATAAAACAGGCAAACGTGGGAATATAGATAACTACAGGCCGATAAGCCTTATGTCCCACTGCTGCAAAACCATGGAATGCTTAATTAAAACCAGAATTGAGCTCTACTTAAACTACACGGGCCAAGGTGACAAATTTCAACATGGTTTTAAGAAGGGAACATCATGTTCCACGAATTTAATAACTTTTTGCAATCACATCAGTAAGAATCTAGATAATGGTCCCCCCACAGAAGTCATCCTACTTGATTTTTCAAGGCCTTTGATAAGGTCCTACACATTAAAATAATTGAAAAATTATTGCATCTTGGCATCAGTAAAGTTCTGGTCTGATGGGTATATAATTGGCTTTAAAATAGAAAACAGTGTGTACGTACAAACAATGTTACATCTAGTGATGGTCTTGTGAGTAGTGGTGTACCACAAGGTTCTGTATTGGGACCCACACTATTTAATATCTGTGTGAGTGACTTGGGGAACAGTGTAAACAATATGATCATTAAATTCGCAGATGACACTAAATTAGGAGGTGAGGTGGATACATTTAGCAAACATCTCTCCTTAGTTAGTGATTTAGGCAAAATAGAAAATTGGGCAACACAAAATGGCATGAACTTGAATGCTAGCTAATGTGTGGTATTACATTTTGGTAAGAAAAAAACCAAACAATTCATATATATTAAACAAACACTCATTAGAAGTTCTAACCAAGAAAGAGACTTAGGCATTATGATAAATAATATGCCAGCATCTTCTGACCACTGCACAGTGGTTTCTAGAACAGCCAGAAACATCATGACCAAAATTAAACACTCTTTTATGTGTAAGTCAGAATAATTCCTCATAGCTATCTATAAAACATATGTACGCCCCTATTGGATTATGGGTCACAGGTATGGTCCCCATCTTACATTAAAGATATTAAGTTAGTTGAAGGAGTCCAAAGGGCACTTACAAAAACAGTACCAAGGTTAAAAAAGAGAACGTATCAGGAAAGACTGTCAGAAACTAGATTACACTCACTAGAAGCTAAAAGAGAACGGAGTGACATATTGTTCCTTTTCAAAATACTGCAGTCCCAATAATGTATGGATAGCTGTAAGTTAAAAGACAGTACTGTCAGATTTAATCTCATGTGTCATAATAAGAAACAGGCTACACACCATAGCTAGTTACTGAAGGAAAATAAAGATGATCTGAAGGTTGCATCCTAACCTAGGGCCAGGCGGGGAACTCTCTAATTCCCATCGAGTTGGGTCTGCTGGCTACAGGGGATCATGGGTTTATTACTGAGTGCTAGGGCACTCTGGCCTGTGAAGGAGCCAGACCGTGGGGCCACTCCCAGGTCTGGGTCCCTTGTGGCCTTCGGGCCTTGCACATGTGCACTGTACCAGGCCTCAGTAGACTGAAGGGGACAAGCGGCCAGGCCTTCCATCAAGGGGACAAGTTGTGATACCTTCAATCAAGTTGAAGAGCTAATCTGCAACTCCATTTCCCCTTCTCAGTGTGTTCCAGCATCGAATCCCAGGTTCTGCTTCTGCTGATCTACCGACCCCAGGACTTCAGTCACATGTGCCACCAGAGGACTTATGTTGCAGAACCACGAGTAAAAGCCGGAATTACTCTGCACCTAGGGAATATATGTAGTTTTGTACAGAGTATGCCCACAGATTATGCCCACTGGCATAGGAAGTGAGTAAAGTAATCAAGAGGAACCATGTAAAAAGTTGTTTAATTCAAGTAAGCGTGCCAACGCCAGCCAGCCAGCTTCACCGAAGGCCTGCACCTTAAGATCTGGGTACCCAAGGACAGAATCTGGAATGTCATTCTGAACTGGTACCAGTTGGGGGTGTGGATACGGTAACATCCATAGCAGTTAGCTAGTTAGGGAGTTATAGCTGCAATGATCAAAAAGTGGTTTGGGTTAAAATCAGAAGGGAAAATTATTGTCTAAAAATGCCAAATCTTTAAAATGCAAACCTACTTAAATTGTTGTGCTTCACCTCTGTTCCATCCTAACCCCACCCCCGTAAATAAATTATGATGTTACTGTTTTGGAAAAGATCTGACTCAACTGCCTGATTTTGGTGAGTATATTAGTAGCTGAAGTCGAAAGTACCAGCTGTTAAATGTGAGGATTTTGGTCTATGGTATCCATGTCTGGGGTGATTGTTCGGGAGGTGGGTTAGTACAGCATACCAGGGGGTTGTACTGGTAGAGATCAGACCCACTAAATGTACTCTGGGTGGAGGCACTGCTAATTCATTTTATATCTTGTGCAAGGACCCCTGTGTAACAGCAAGATGGGAACCCGGGCCCCCTAACCTTGGTCTGGCCAGCAAGGCAGGGGTAGTAACCCTCTCTAGGATGGCACCAGAGAGGGGTTACATTTACTTGCTTTTTGGTTTGTTTGTTTGTTTATGGTAACTGGGTAGGCACACTGGAACTAAAATTCCCATTTTCAGGGGTGACTCAGAATTAGTTGAGTGGAGATGCATGCAGTGGTCATAACATGTAACATACATAGTACAGACATTTAGGATACAGGTGTAACACAGAAACATAGAATTTGATGGCAGATAAGGACCGCTTGCCCGACCCAGTCTGCCCATTTCCCTACCTGATGGATAAACTGAAGATTCTATTTAATCAACAGCTTACTTCCTCCTGCCCCCCACTAGAATTGCCTTATGCCTCTCCCATGCATTATTGAATTCTCCCACTGTTCCTGACTCCACAACCTTCTCAGGAAGGCTGTTCAATGCATACACAACTCTCTCTGTGAAAAAATACTTTCTAACATTACCTCTGAGCCTTCCCCCCTCTATCTTAAAATTGTGTCCCCTTGTTCTTGCACATCTCTTCTTCTGAAAGATGCTACCCTCTTGCACCTTGTTAATTCCCTTGAGATACTTGAAAGTTTCTATCATGTCCCCCCTCTCCCTCCTTTCCTCAAGGGTATACATATTAAGCTGCTTTAGTCTCTCTCTTCATATGGCTTATGGTGCAGATCCTGCACCATTTTACTTGTCCTCCTCTAGACTGTCTCCATCCTATCTATGTCCTTGCGAAGATGGTGTCTCCAGAACAGCAGGCAGTATTTCAGATAGGGTCTCATCAACTGTCTTGCACAGAGGAATAACAACTTCCTGTTTTCTACTGGTGATGCCTCTCCCTATGCATCCCAGTATCCCTCCAGCCCACCTTACTGCCTTCTCACATTGCTTGCCTACCTTTAGGTCACCTGATATAATTACTCCTAGGTCTCTTTCGATTTTTGTTGTTGTTATTAACTCACCCCCCATTGTGTACTCTTTCCCTGGGTTTTTGTTTCCCAAATGCATTACCTTGCACTTCTTTGCATTGAATCTGAGCTACCACGTATTTGACCATTCCTCCAACCTTGCCAAGTCCCTTTTCATTCTTTCCACCCCACCTTGCGTATCAACCTTGTTGCAGATCTTTGTGTCATCTGCAAAAAGGCATACCTTTCCTTCCAGGTGCTCACCAATGTCACTTATAAAGATATTAAAGAGGACTGGTTCCAGTACCGAACCCTGTGGCACCCCACTAGTTACCCTCCTTTCTTCACTGTAGACTCCGTTTATTATTACCCTTTGCGTCCTGTTGTCCAGCCAGTTTTTTATCCAGACTACCACCTTGGGACCCACTCCAAGGCTGGCTAACTTGTATATTAATCTTTTGTGTGAGACCGTGTCGAATACCTTGCTAAAATCTAGGTAGGCCATATCCACAGCCCCTCCCTGGTCTACTACTTTGGTCACCTAGTCAAAGAAATCTATTAGGTTCATCTGACATGACCTTTCTGCTGTGAAACCATGTTGCCTTGGGTTCTGTACCCCACTGGCCTCTAGGTACTCAACAATTCTTTCCTTCAGAAGTGATTCCATCATTTTCCCTACCACCAAAGTCAAACTAACTGGTCTGTAGTTTCCTGCCTCTGCCCTGCTCCCACTTTTGTGAAGTGGAATCACATTTGTCTTCCTCCAGTTCTCAGGTACCACTGCTTCTTCCCATGATTTGTTAAAGAGAGTAGTCAGTGGTGTTACTAGTTCTACCCTTAGTTCTTTTAGTATTCTTGGGTGAATCCCATCTGGCCCCATTGCTTTGTCCACCCTCAGTTTCAAGAGTTCTTTCAAAACCCTTTCGTCTGTGAATGGACTGGTATTGACCCCCCTATTCAGAGTTTCTGCCTTGTTTGGTTTAGGCACCTCCCCCTCCTCATCTGTTGTGAATACTGAGCAGAAATATTCGTTCAGTATCCCTGCTTTTTCACTGTCACCCTCTGCCCACATTCCCTCCCCTTTATTAAGTCTCTGTATCTCTCCCTTGGTCTTTCTTCGCTCCCTAATGTACCTATAAAAGGTTTTATCCCCCTTCTTAACTGAGTTGGGTATCTTTTCCTCAGTTTGTGCCTTTGCTATTCTGACTGCCTTCCTGCCTCCTTCTGCTTTAACTGATAAAGTTCTCTGCCCTGCTCCTTCTGTGTTTCCTTATAGTTCCTGAATGCTATCCTTTTCTCCTTAACCGTCCCTGCCACCTCTTTTGAGAACCATAGTGGTTTTTTCCTTCATTTTGTTTTATTGATTTGCTTCACACAAAGGCTTGTTGCCTCTGCGATGGCTGTTTTGATTATTCCCCATTGTTCCTCCACCTCTCCTTCTTGCCCATTTGCTAGTGCTTTTCTAAGGCACTCTCTCATTTTTCCAAAGTCAGCCTTCCTAAAGTCCAGTACTCTTGTTTTTGTATGGCTTGACTCTATAGCTGTGTTTATTGTGAACAACACTGATTGGTGGTCACTTGTTCCCAGATGGCTACCCACTTTTAAATCTGAGATCCTTTCTCCTTCCCCATTTGAGAGTACCAGGTCTAAGATTGCTCCCTCCCGAGTGGGTTCCAACATTAGCTGTCTGAGGCATGCCCCCTGTAGGGCATCAAGAATGACCCTGCTCTTGGATGTGCCTGCAGCAAAGGTACTCCAGTTAACATCTGGCATATTCAGGTCCCCCATCAACAATATCTCCCCTATTTCTGCCATTTTAAGGATGCCTTCTATCATGTCCTTGTCCATTTCCTCCCCCTGAGATGGGGGTCTGTACACAACCCCCATGCGGATTGTGGTGCCATTTCCTGTCTCCAGGGTGACCCATAGTGACTCATCAACTTCCTGGTTACTCTTTAGTTCTGTTGCTTTAATCTCTTACCTTATATAGAGAGCTCCTCCTCCTCCTCTTTTTCCCACACTGTCCCTCCTGTAGACTGTGTATCCTGGTATGTTGACTTTCCACTCATGGTTCTCTGTGTACCATGTTTCAGTGACTGCCACAATATCAAGGCATCCCTCTTCCATCAAGGCCACTAGTTCAGGGAGCTTGTTGCACAGACTGTGGGCATTGGTACTCATCACCTTCCATTTACTTTTTATGGCCTTACCCCTTTTAGCCCCATCCCCATCCTTAACACCTTTTTTCTGCATTTATCCCTGTCCTGCTCCCTACTGACTTCTCTGCCTTGGTGTTTACCTCTCTAACTACTGCGCTTTGTGGGGGAAGGCTGGGATTTCCCTGCTCCTTTTCAGTGCCTTCCTCCTTGGCTAGTTTAAATGCTTGCCAATGAAGCATTTTAAACGTGTCACCTAGGATCCTGGATCCCCCGGACAGATGCAGACCATCACGCCAGTATAAACCTGCATCCCTCCAGGTGGCTCCCCAGTCCCCACTGAAGCCAAAACCCTGAGCTCCACACCAGGTTTTCAACCATTCATTGAATCCCATGGTGCGGAATACCCTAGCATCATCCTTGCCATAGACAGGCAGCACCTCTGAGAAGGTTACCATACATGCTACTTGTGTAAGGCCCCTGCCCAACTCCACAAACTCCTCTTGCACTGCTCTGATCCCATTTACAGCCAGGTCATTTGTCCCTAGGTGGACAATGACATCCAACTCCCTCCCTCATGCAGCTGCTCCCGCGATCCTGAGGATTCACTTCCTGTCTGTCCAAGCCGTGGCACCAGGCAGGCACCTTACCTCCCTATCCCTTTCCTCCCCCACATCTACTCCCTAATGATTGAGTCCCCCACCAGGAGTTGTTTCCTTCCCCTGTGGGGTCTCTTGCCACCACTCTCCTGTGGGTCTCCTATGTGGAGGTTCCCAGCATCCTCCTTGGTCTTCACTGCAGGTGCCTCCATAGAGGAACCACTCTTTTCCAGAACAGCATATGAATTGTGGAGAGCTACAACTGGAGGGATGCAACTCTGTTCCACTACCCTCTTCCTCCCTGAACCCACCTTGGTCCAACTGCTCCTCTTTCTGGCAACCTCTTAGGTAACGGTGGTGGCCCTGGTGGTCCCTGGGTGGGAGAAGAGGTTTCACAAATCCTAACCAGGTCAGCCTGGAGACGGGCAACCTCCTCCCTCAGACCAGAGGTGCCTGCAAACAGTGCAGCATTGCAGCCTTCAGAATATCTCCCGGAACACTGCTGCTCCAAATAGAAAGGTTTGCCAACTAAGGTTACAAAATGTGGCAAAGTACAACAAATTGACCAGATTTTCCGAAGTAATACTTTCAAACTAGTTACAAAACATAGGATGTGATGGGGAGGGAGCAATATAGCTTGTGGGGCTGACCATGGTAGCAGGGACTCAAGCAGCTGCAGTCAGCTAGTGATAGGAGATTCCTACAGATTTAGGGCCAAGTAAGTGAAGAATCTTTTCCCTTCACTAGTTTTCCTACATGGAGTTGAAAGGGACATATAGGATGAGGACCTCAAATTCCTGGGTTGGGGGCTGGTGAGGGTAGAAGCTAGGCAGGGCAGGGTGATGGTGTTGAGGAGTTTGTAAGTTACACAGTGGAGAGCATACTGCATCCAATCATCAAGTGTGGGCCATTTTAGTTTCTATAGGACCCTGCAGCGATGGTCCCTATTGTGAGTGTCAAAGGCAAAGCAAGCAGTTCTCTTGCAGACACCCCGACTCTAACTATTTTAGTTTTCCTCACGCAGAGGATAGTGGCTGCCCTGTAGGTGAGGGTGGGGATGAGAACATTGTCGGTGATGCCAGCTGGGAGTCTTTTAGTAAGACAGGCTCTTAACCTGTAGATCGGTCCCAACTTCTGATTGATTGTTCTAGTGAAAGTATCTGTGTGTGTTCTGCATGGTAGTGTGGAGTCCAGATGTAGGTAGGTATTTAAAGATGGCAATAGATTCTAGGTAAGTCCCTGCAGAGATTGTTTGACTGCTTTTACATTTTTGAGCAGGACCTGAGCAACATGGTCTTGGTTTTCTTGCCGTTTAACACAAGGTGATTCTGTGTGAATCAGTCTTTCAGTATCAAGAAGTCTTTTTGCAGGGTGTTATTAATGGTAAGGACATCTTCTGTGCTTTGATAAAGTACTGTGTCATCGCACTGAGTAAGGTATTTGCACCACCACAGTTGTTGGGAAGGTGATTGATAAACAGGGAGAACAGGAGGGACTCAAGAATGGAGCCATGCAGTATGCCTTAGGTGATGTGTCTGGGAGCAGAGAGGACAGTCCAGACTAACAGGGAAAGGATCACAGATCTCCAGGTAGAAGGTCACCTGGTGGACAGTGACCATCACATGGTATGGTTCAATTTGGCCACTAGAACTAAATCATCTCATTCCAAGGCAAAAATATGGGACTTCAGAGGAGCTGTTTTTGATAAGATGGCCAACATAGTTAATCTAGCCCTGGCAAAAAGAAATACAGGTGAGGGGGTACAGGCAAAGTGGGCAAGCATTAAGGATGCAATACTTGAAGCAACATTCCATTGTGTTAGAGAAAAAAGAAAGTGCAAAAGAGGAAGGAAACCACTTTGATTCTCAAAAACAGTGGCAGAAAAGGTCAGAGCCAAAAGGCTGGTCTTCAGGAAATATAAGGGAACACAGCGGGATGAAGATAGGTAGGCATACCAAACTTCCCTAACGGAAGCAGGGAAGGCAGTAAGGCAGGCAAAGGCCCAAACTGAGGAAACACTAGTACAAACAATAAAAGAAGGTGACAAGACTTTCTATAGATACATTAGTGAAAGGAGAAAGTCCAGAGGGGGTATTGCTAAGATCAAAGGGGATAAGGGGGCATGTGAGGAGGAGGACCATGTAAAAGCATCTATCCTCAATAGATACTTCTGCTCAGTATTTACTGAAGAGAAGGTAGGGCAGGGCCCACAGCTCAGCACCATGGACACGGGGGAAGGAGGTATGCACTAGTCCCTTCGCAAAAGAAAGGGTCCTGCAAGAGTTTGATAAGCTTAGAGTGGACACAGTAATAGGACCTGATGGCATACATCCCAGGGTACTAAAGGAGCTAAGGGTGGAACTAGCAGAGCCATTATTAGAAATGTTTAGTGAGTCTCTGAGCACAGGTGAGGTCCCAGAAGACTGGAGAAGGGCTCATGTGATCCCACTCCACAAGAGTGGTAGCAGGGAGGAGGCAGGGAACTACAGACCAGTCAGGCTTACCTCAGTAGTGGGCAAGATTATGGAGGCACTCCTTAAGGAAAGGATAGTGGAACACCTGGAATCCATGGGAGCACAGGATCCAAGACAGCATGGGTTTACAACAGGAAGGTCTTGTCAAACTGACCTCATAGATTTCTTTGACTGGGTAACCAGAGTGGTGGACCAAGGGGGAGCAGTTGATGTCACCTACTTTGACTTCAGCAAAGCTTTCGATACTGTTCCACATAGCAGATTGATTAATAAGCTGGGTAGGCTTGGGGTGGGTCAGAAGTAGGTCAACTGGGTGGCAAACTGGTTGACGGGCAGAAAACAGAGAGTAGTGGTAAATGGTATACAGTCAGAAGAGATGCAAGTCACAAGTGGGGTACCTCAGGAATCAATCCTGGGGTGAAGTCCACTTCAATATCTTCATCAGTGACATTGCAGATGGACTGGAGGGTAAGGTTTTTCTGTTTGCAGATGACACCAAGATCTGCAACAGAGTAGATAATCCAGATGGGGTGAGCAGAAAGAGACGAAATCTGGATAAACTGGCAAAATGGTCAGAAGAGTGACAACTGGGGTTTAACGCAAAGAAATGCAAGATCATGCTCATAGGGAAAAGAAACCCTGAAGCCACCTATAGACTGGGAGGGAAGTTGCTGGCAGTCACAAGGGAAGAAAGAGACTTGGGCATCATCATCACATAGGACCTAAAATCGTTCCAAGCAGACCACTAAAGCAGTAGGTTAGGTTAGGGGGATGTTTGAGTGTATTAGTAGGGGTATCACAAGTCATAAGAGGGCGGTAATAATCCCTCTTTACAAGACACTGGTTAGGCCCCATCTGGAGTACTACATTCAGTACTGGAGGCCACACTTTCACAAGGACATTAACCAAATTTAGGCAGTCCAGAGAAGGGTAACCAAAATGGTGCAGGGACTGCATCAGAAAACATGTGAGGACAAATTAACGGAGCTCAATATGTATACCCTAGAGCAAAGGAGGGAGAGAGGTGATATGATCAAAACATTCAAACACCTTAAGGGCATTAACAAGGTGAAAGAGTCTAACATGTTTTAGTATAAGAAAAATAGCAGGACAAGAGGACACAGCATGAGATTAGAGGGAGGCCGATTAAGGGGTAATGTGAGGAAGTTCGTTTTCACAGGAAGGGTGGTGGATGCATGGAACAGCCCACTTCAGGAAGTGGTGGATATGAATACAGTGCAGAGCTTCAAACAGGCATGGGATAGGCATATGGAGCAATACAGATGAGTATGAATAGATAGGCCATTGACAGAGCAAAGGCCAATGGCACATTCATAAGGTAGAAAAAGAAATGGGCAGACTGGATGGGCCTTGCGGTCCTTATCTGCCGTCAACTTATATGTTTCTATGTTTCTTATCATTACACACTGTGTTTAGTTTGAGAGGTCTCTTCTCATCCAAAATAGGGAGTGGTTGTTGAAATCTAGGTTTTGAAGTTTGCTCAGTAGTAATGAGTTGTCAACCAGATCAAATGCTTTTGTGAAGTTGACAAAGACAGTGCCTGTGGGTTGGCCTGTATCGGCAACACAGGAAGTATCATTACTGGTGAAACTTACTAGGGCCATGCTAGTACTGCTATGTTTATGGAAACCATGTTGAGTGGTGGAGAACAGATCACAGTTGTCGATGTATGCTACCATATGTGAGTTCAGTAGATTTCCTTGGATCTTGCCTAGAGTAGTTAGTATCAGTATAGGCCTGTAGTTTTCAACTAGATTCTGTGGCCCGCTATTGTGGATGGGAGTTACAAAGGTCATTTTCTATTTTTCTGTTATGATGACTTGGATAAAGGACATATTGTAGAGGCCTGGAGTGGACTGTGATGACAAGTGCAGCAGTTTTTAAAATATTTTTTGTTGTGATCATCTGACCCTGCTGAGTCTCAGATCTTATTTTTGTTAACTGGAGAAGGGCTTCATAGTAAGTAACCAGCTTTAGATGGAATTACTTAAATTCCTCATTGGGAATGACAGTTTTAGGTAGGGGGCAGACCGGGCACTGA
Source organism: Neoceratodus forsteri (assembly GCA_016271365.2). Lineage (NCBI taxonomy): Eukaryota > Metazoa > Chordata > Ceratodontiformes > Ceratodontidae > Neoceratodus > Neoceratodus forsteri. The sequence continues at coordinate 585,640,833 of CM028133.1, read as the reverse complement.
GGCTTGGCTTTGTACTTGTGCAGGTCCATGAAAGACCAGTTTAAAGCTTCGCTGATTTGATTTAAGCCAGAGGTGCTACTGTGGCCATTTGAGATGTCAGGGATGTTGGTGTTGTTTTTGGCCTTTCAGTGGATATTAATTTGTTTCCAGAATCTGTTAGGGTCAGTGAAATTGTCATGTTGCAGTGTATTCTGGAACTGAGTTTTTGCTTCTTTGAGGGCTGTTTTGCAATTATTTCTTAGCTGCCCATAGAGCTGCCAGTCATAATGTAGCCCAGTATGTTTGAAGGTGGCCCGTGCTTCATTTCTAAGCTTCATGAAGTTAAGTTCAAGGGGCATGCTATGAAGCTGTAGGGGGCTAGATTCCGAAAAGATGTGAGTAAGTACTTCTTCACAGGAAGAGTGGTGGATTCCTGAAACAGACTTCCAGTGGAGGTGTTGGGAGTGAGAACAGTGCAGGAGTTCAAGAATGCATGGGGTAAGCACAAGGGAATCATAGTAGAAAGGAAGAGGATGGAGGAAAGAGCTATCATTTGTGTACGGTCTGTGGTAATAGTGTAGGTAGCGAGGAATGGGAATACTGAATGGGCCACATGGTCCTTATCTGCTGTCAAATTCTGTGTTTCTATGTTTCATTTGTTATCAAGTGTCCTTTGTAATCCAGACAGGGGAGTTACCCTTGATTCACCTAGTAAGGATGAGTACATGCTGTAGCAGGAAAAAGTGGAGCACTCTAGGGAGTAACAAGTGGTGGTGCAGAGCAAGGAGGCTAACCTAAACAACAGCTGAAGAAACAAATAGCTCAGCACTCGTGGAGTCAAATAATCCAAGCAAATAGAATATATGAAAGTATTTATTCCAACACTGTGGTGGTCCAGACTAACACCCAAATGCCCCAACACTTCACCCCAACAGGGTCTTCATCAGGAATATGTTCATACATTCAGTTTGCCTGGATTATTTGGCTCTACGAGTGCCATGCTGTTTGTTTCTTCAGCTGATGACTGATACATGCCTGTTTACAGTCTGCTTAAAGATGTTACAGAAGACAATATTGGGGACCTTCCCGAGGACTGTGAACTACATTCATAAGAACCAAAGCCTGACAGGCCTCACTAATGGAGAAACACCCCTGAGGGCCCCAGCCTGAATTCATAATAAAGAAAGCCTTTCAGGCTTTCACAATATTTGGGAGACATCTGAGGACCATGTACTACATTTCTAAAAAACAAAGGCTGTCCAGCCTCCTCGATACCGGGGACCTCTCCCACTCCCATGGATCAGACTACATTCATGACAACCAAAGCCAGACTAGCCTTGTCAGTATTGTAGAAATACCCACCAAAGAACCTGGATTGCATTCATAAGGAACAAAGCCTTCCTGTCCTCCTCTATATTGGGGAAACACCCCCAAAGGATCTCAGACTATATTCATAAGGAACAAAGTCTGCCAAGCCTTTTCAATATTCAGGAAACAACCCTGAGGACTCTAGATAACACTCATAAGGAACAAAGCCAACCCGGCATCCTTGATTTCGGGGAAACACCCCTGAGAACCCTGGACTACATTTATAAGAAACAGTGGCTGGCCAACCTCCTCGATATTGAGAAGCACCCCAGAGGACCCCGGACTAATTCATAAGGAACAGAGCCTTCCTGGCCTCCTCAGTACTGGGAAAATGCCCATAGGATTCCTGATTAATTTGAAAGGAACAAAGCCCGAGTGGCCTCCTCAGTACTGGGGAAACACATCCCTCAATCTACCAGATGTAAATGGGATCCTTCCAGCCACAGCTTCAGCTAGAAACAGGGACATCCTGGACTCCATGAAGGAGGTGTTTCTTTCTCAGGCAGCTAGTCAGGGAGCACACTCCTGATGGCACAGTTCTGGACTAACATGGACAGTATTACATACATAAGTGTGAGAGACCATCTGGGGACCATTGATCACTTTACAGTGTGGTTCAACATAAAGATGGCAGTGGAAGCAAACCACACAAGGATAAGGATCCTGGACTTCAGGAGGACAGATGAAAAAAAATGGGTGAATGCCTTAGAGACAACCTTGGGGGGGGGGCATTAGCTGGTTGGGGTGAAGGAGCAGTGGGCTAAGCAAAGGGAAGGCATAGTAAAGGCAACAAACCTCTGTGCAAAGGAAGTGAGCAAAAACAAGGGAAAAAGAGACTGCTATGGTTCTTGAAGGAAGTGGCTGAAAAGGTAACCGCTAAAAGGGTAGCTTTGATGAGATATAAAGAGAGACAGAGAGGGAAGAGACAGGGAGGTATGTAGGAGAGACAGAGGGAGACATGGAAAGTGAAAGTGGTGAGGAATGCAAAGGTACAAACTGATTAAAGAATAGCCCAAGGGGTAATGAAAGGGGACAAGACATTTCTTAGGTACATATTTGAAAAGAGGAAGACTAGGGGAGGAATTGTGAGGTTAAGACGTCCAGGTGGTGAAGCAGATAAATTTCAGTATCTATTGAGGTCCACTGATAAATGCCATTGATAACAATATGTTCCCTCTCTAACCTTGCCCAAACAGGGGCTCTCTTTCCTCCAGGCTACCAGTGCACTTACAGGCCTGAACTTTGAACAATGAGCTATGTCCTATATCCCAGGTTTCCTCTCTGATTGGTATATCAATTTATTTATTTATTGAAATTTGTTGACCGGGTAAACCCACTTAGTATGTACACTTGTGAATGCAGGTTGAAAACCGTCTTATAAACCAGTTTAAGTCTTACCGTGTTAGAGCATCCACATTGTGATGAAACTGTGTTTAAACATGGTTCTTCAATCCCGTTTCTGTCCACACTGGGTACTTTTTGGGGTTGTGAACCTTACTATGCCTACAGCTGTGCTATGCCACAGATGACTGTGTATCCTAGCAGCCCACGCAATTCCAGTGCTGTGCATATCACAACTAGAAGCCCAGCACCAAGCAGCACATCCACACTAGTAGGTCAAGCCACGTTTAACTTAAACCATTTTTAAAACCAGGCTAAAAACTAGGTACCTAGTAGGATTTTAGCATGGTTTTTAAAAACAGTTTAAATCATGCTGTAATGTGGCCGCAAACCATGTTAGTGCTTCTTAAACCATTTTAACTTGCTAAAAATGGTTTAAAACATCTAGTGTGTACAGGGCCTTAGACAGCAGTGTCCCTTTTTCAGGGGTGACCTGGAGTTAAGTACATTCAGTAGAAAGCAACAGTTTACATACAAAAAACTAGCGACAGTGACAGGTTACAAGACTTGGAGCAATAACTGTACAAACATGACAAGACAAATCCTTGGCAATAGCTAGACATTTTTGCAAGCCTGAATTTTGCAAGGCCTTTGGTAACTCTTCTGCATTATACTGTATGATGATATGAAGTCACAGTTTATGAACTATGCATCATTATTGCTTCCTTTATTGTACGATTCCTAAGATTAAAGGACTTGTTTTTGTTTTTGTTAAATTGTGTTGACCCAGTAAGCTCACTGGGCTTAGAAGTCCGTTTTTCAGGGGCGACCAGGGGGAGGGGGGGATAGAAATGGTAAGCAACTGAAATTGAACCAGATTAAGCTGTTGGTGGTATTTTAGTGAATGAGGGAAATTTGGCCAGGACACTGGGGAAATTCCCCTACTCTTTTCGATAAGTGCCATGGGATCTTTAACATCCACCTGAACTATTTTTTTATTTTATTTTATTTTATTTAAACAGCAGTTTGGAAAACGTTTGAGCCATAGGCTCATTTACAAAGGTACCTTGTCACAGTAAGACAAACCAAAATACACAGTATAGCAGTACAACACATAGGTATAACAGTAAATTAAGACATAGATACAAACAAGCTGGTACAGGTATGATGGATGCAAACAATACCAGAGTTATAGTTGTCCTTAGCAGCTTAGTAATAATAGCTTTGTCATAAGTATTGAGTACGGCTTTGACTAGCGGCAGTTACAGCATCGGTGTTAATAAGGTGGTTACGTAAGGAAGTTTTGAAACATATAGTTGAGCCTGGAGATGGAGGGGCAGTGTGTTGAACCAGGAGGGGCCCTAAAGCTGAAGGCTCTTTGGCCGTGAGAGGTCCTAGCTCTAGGGATAACAAGAGAGGTTTTCCAGAGGTCCGAGTATGAACTAGTGGGACAGGCGGTATGGTGGTGGTCAATCCTGGTGGGAAAGCCCAAGGAGGGTCTTTTTTGTAAGGGTACAGGTAAGATATTTGAGGCGCTCGTCGAGATCAAGTACCAGTGCTTTAGCATACAGTAGACAGGTGTGTGTCATCCTAGGTGCTCCAGTAATTAACCTGCAGGCCTTATTCAGAGTAGTGCAAATTTTATGGAGTGCTGTCTGATCAGCAGCACCATACACCGGCAGTCCATAGTCCACTAGGGATAGGATAGAGGAGGTGACTGCGAGTCGAAGAGCCTCCGGGGGGAGGCAGTGTTTATACCGATGTAATATGCCCAATCGGATATTAGTGGCAGCGGCTAGGGCAGCGATGTGTCCATGGAAGGAGAGGGAGGGGTCAAAATGGATCCCTAGGTATTTATAGGAGCAAACTTGTTCGAGTGGGAATGGAGGACCCAGAGTGAATGAGGAGTTTGAAGTTGCAGGACTTGTTTTGGGGATGAGAGAAGAACATAGTTTTGTTTTTAAGATTTATCACCAATCTATGTTCCTTGAACCAGCCTCAGCTTCAGTGAAGGACTTCTGCAGCGAGTCCTGGAGGGCAATAGGGTTCGACTTGAGGCAAAGATGACTGCATCATCAGCGCGCATAATAGAATGTTCCCGAGCAAGAGTGTGGAAGGGTGTTAAGGTAAAGGGAGAATAGTAAGGGCCCAGAATGGAGCCCTGGGGAACCAGAAAAGATGGGACAGATGTCTGAGCAGGTCCCATTAATTTTTACATGCTGTGAGCGGTCAGACAGATAACTGGTGCACCAGGAGATAGGCCCAGCAGCAAAACCAGAGAGAACTAAGGGCATCAAGAAGGAGGGGTGGGAGACAGTGCTCTAAAGCTTTGAGAGGTCAATGAAGACAGCACCAGCCAGAGAACCAGTGTCTAAGGAGGAGTGAGAGAAAGTTGGAGAACTCTAGGAGGGCTGTGTTGGTACTGTGGCCGCTTGGAAGCCATGCTGCCTGGACAAAGGACATTGTAGGTGAGTCAGAGATTTGAGAGGCCACCACTTTTTCAAAGGCCTTGAGAGAGAGAGAGAGAATGGAGATCGGTCGATTTCAGTTCACAGTCCTATCACCACCTTTAAAGATAGGGGTGACAGTGGCGACTTTCCAGGCAGTTGGAACCTTCCCAGGCAAAGAGAGTGGTTGATGAGGCATGTGATTGGGGTAAGGACTGTGTCTAAGACCAGCCGTAGGATACACGGATCCAGGGTGTCACTGCCCGCATTATTACTCTTGAGGGCAGTGACAGTTGCGGCCTAAGTTCTTGGGCAGAAACACAGCGGAGGAGAAAATAAGGCAGAAAGATTTACGGCAGGTGCTGGGGAGGAGGTCAAAAATTTGTAGGAGGATAGGGCTAAGGTCAGTGAATGAGGTGGAAGTGGTTGGCTATGAGGGCTGGGTCTGAGGAGATCACACCATTAATGTTGATCTGGTGGGTGAGGGGAGTGTGCATCCCATTTAACTGTTTAATGTTATCCCAGAAGGTTCTTGGGATTCCCCCATGAGGCAGTGAGGAGGACCGATAGTGCTCAGACTTGCCTTTCTGATGGCCCGAGTGCACTTGTTTCGGCGGCAGCATATAACCGCCTGTCATTGGGCTGACCAGTCTCAATGGCACGGTGCCAGTAGGTTGTCCCTATGTTTGAGCTGGTGGATCAAAGCTGGGTAACCTAGGGCATTCTTCCTTTTAGAATGGCGGGTCAACACTGGGGCAAAGATATCACAGGCATTATTAAAAGTTTGGGTAAAGAAGGAGAGCTGTGTCGATGTCAGGAGTTGCCAGTATAGGAGACCAGTCAATTTGGGACAGAAGTTCCTTATGTTTATCAGTCCACCAGGTATTAGACGCTCGGCATGTGGACTGTGCTATGGGTTTGGGGACTGAGGTTGACCAGTGGAATAGAATGGGGGAGTGATTGCTGAGAGAGTCTGGGAGGACTTGTACATTGGGGATCTGATTAGGGCGGTTGGTGAGTACCACTTCAAGCAGGGTACTGGAGCCTCTCTTGGGGTTAGTCCTGGTAGGGTGGGTAACTAGTTGCGTTAGGTCTATTGCAGAAAAGGAGTCTCGGGCAGAGGAGGAGGAGGAGGGCTGAGCCAGTTGACATTTAAGTCACCCACCAGAATTTGATCAGCGGTAGGAGGGAGAGGTAAGGTATTGTGTAAGAGAGGCAATGGCTGCATTTGGTCCCTGGGGGGCACGTGCAGTAGTCAGATAAGGGGTCCCTTTAAAGGGTCAGGGGTTAGTTTCAGTGTAAGCGCTGGGCCCTGGAGTCAAGGATGGAGCCGGGCAGGGCTATCACGGGAGAGATTCTTGACATAAATAGCAGAGTCCGCCTGCCTCCCAACAACACGGGTCGGACCGAAAAGGGTGAAACCAGGAAGGGAGACTAGGGGAGTCAGGGAGGATTTCGACAGCCAAGTCTCAACCAGGGTGATAACATCAGGGTTAATTGATGTGACCAGGCATTGTAGTGAGTCAAACTTTTTTAGGAGGCTACAGATATTCATGGAGACCATGCATAGGCCTGTGGTGCGAGTTGGGGAGCTCCTGGGAACCGGGCCAGGGTTTGGATGAATGTTCCCTGACAGGAGTAGTAGCATGACTAACACCCTGGCTGGGAGATGGTGAGAGGTTTTCCTACGATTGACATGGGGGGAGGGGAGGCTAAGGGAGCAGGGGGTGGGCAGGGAGGTACAGGAGGGGAAAGCAAGAATAAGAAGACACCCAGATGTGCCTGAGTTGAAGAGAAAGCTATGGGGAGGGCAGGGAGGATGGGGACACACAGAGGTCCCAAGGGGCAGGAGAGGAGGTTCAGGAGCAAGGGGAGGGAGGGGTGCCAGGGCACAGTGTGGACTAGCAGATGGGTAAGTGGGTAAGTGCACTGCTAGTGGGGATAGGCACAGGAAGAGCGTGATGCAGGGCCAATACATTGTGGTGAGCAAGATCCCAGGAAGTAGTGCTGTACAGGTAGGAGTAGAAGTAGTGAGGGAGCATAGGTCCCTCTGGTGGCCTGCAGGTATAACCTGCAAATGGGAAAGTGGGAGATAGGTTCTGGGCAACAGGGCGTGATGACACGGATGTGATGTCACAGGGTGGATCAATAAATTGACAGCCGCCCCTGGGTGGGAGGGTGGTTGGGGCGGGCGGGGCAGGCGGCGCGGGCATCAAGGCTTCACCCCTCTGCAGGCGTCCAGGCGAAGAGAAGAGGCTCTCTTTACCTCGAAAGTTATCAGGCTGGAGATTTGGCTTCCTCAGCTACTCAGGTGAGCTGCTTGTTGCTTCAGTTGCTTGATTGTCCCGAGTGCCTAGCTTGGGGGGGGAGCTGCCTATGTTGTGGAGAAAACAAAGCCTCTCATTACTATGCAGCGGGAGAATATGTTGTGACTTACACAAAGGAGCTCCACTCTAAGCAAACAGGGCTATTCCAAAATGAGGTCACACTAGGACCCAGCTAACCTAATGCCTTCAGTTACAAGCACAATTCACTCAATACCACCATATTAAACAAGTCTGATCTATATTAGCTGCTTGATGTATCTGGCTTTAAAATGTAATCAGCAATTAGCTCCAAATACCACCGTATTAAACAAGTCTGATCTATATTAGCTGCTTGGTATATCTGGCTTTAAGATGAAATCAGCAAGGCAACTCTAGAAAAACCAGTGAGTCCCTAGCTTTACACTTCAGCATTACTAGCACAAAGAGAGCAAATAACAAGCCCACCCAGTGGTGAACAGGAACAAAGTTCATAAAATATAAGTGTTCATCAGGTAGCACCCCTCTGCAGGCGTCCAGACGAAGAGAAGAGGCCCTCTTTACCTCGAAAGTTATCAGGCTGGAGATTTGGCTTCCTCAGCTACTCAGGTGAGCTGCTTGTTGCTTCAGTTGCTTGATTGTCCTGAGTGCCTAGCTTGGGGAGCTGCCTCGAAAGTTATCAGGCTGGAGATTTGGCTTCCTCAGCTACTCAGGTGAGCTGCTTGTTGCTTCAGTTGCTTGATTGTCCCGAGTGCCTAGCTTGGGGGAGCTGCCTCAAAAGTTATCAGGCTGGAGATTTGGCTTCCTCAGCTACTCAGGTGAACCGCTTGTTGCTTCAGTTGCTTGATTGTCTCGAGTGCCACCAACTACCACCAATCCAGGCAGATGGGACCTCGGTTTAACGTCTCATCTGAAAGACGGCACCTCAGAAGTGCAGCACCCCTCTCATGCTGCATTACAGTGTCAGTACTGGGATATTAACCCAAGTGCCAGATGTGGGAACTGAACCCGCAGCTCTCTGATCTCCCAGCCTCAGAGGCAAGTGTGCTACCTACTGAGCCACTGACACTGCAATTGAACTCGTTATTGTATGAAACGTATGCTGAATCTGATCAACTTTCTTCTGCTGCTTCTTATTTTTACTCAGCTATGTTTGCAGTTTTTACTGTTAGAAACTAATAATGTTTTTTTAAAAAAGAAGGGCAGATGGAGACTGTGCAGAGGAAGATCATGAAAAAGATATACCTGTACTTTTGTTCAGACTTCACAGAGGAAGGGGAAGGGGAAGGACCACATAAAAACAACAGGGGCAGTGGAGAGGAGGAGGTAGACACAAGTCCCTTTACAGACAAAGCTATGGTGGCAGATGGGGTACACCCAAGGGTACTGAGGGTGCGTAGAGAGGTACTGGCTACACCTCTGACAGTCCTTTTTAAAAACTCACTGGAAACAAGAGTGGTTCCAGAAGACTGGAGGAGAGGAGATGTAGTCCCGCTTTAAAAAAAGCTGTAGCGGGGAGGCTGGTAACTTTAGGCCAGCCAGCCTGACGCTGGTGGTAGGGAAGCTAATGTAGTCACTTCTAAAGGAAAGAATTGTGGAGTATCTTGAATCCAGTGGATTAAAAGACCTGAATGGGGCACAGGGCGTGCCTCACTTAGAGTTCAGTAAGGTTTTCAACACTGTTCCACACAGGAGGTTCATAAGGAAACTGGGCAGCTTAATGTGCGTTCAACGATGGTAAACTGGGTAACAAATTGCTTAAAAGATAGGGCACAGAGGGTAATGGTACATGGACTTCACTCCAGTGAAGGGATGGTGACCCATAGGGTGCCACATGACTCAATACAGGACCAGTCCTCTTTAATATCTTTATAAGTGACATAGCAGATGAGCCTGAAGGGAAGGTCTGTCTCTTTGCAGATGACACCAAACTCATGGCATCTGGGTTTCAATGCAAAAAAGTGCAAAATCATGCACTTAGGGCACAGGAACTCAGAGGCAGAGTATAATATGGGAGAAGAGGTACTGACAGTCACTGCACAGTGAGATATTGGGTTGCATAGGGAGGGGTATCACCAGCAGAAGGAGTGAGGTGGTGTTGCCACTGTACAGATCGCTGGTGAGATGCCCCCCCCCCCAGGGGAGTACTGTGTCCAGTTCCGGAAACTACATCTCAGGAAGGACACAGACAGAGTGGAGGCAGTTCAGAGGGTGGCAACTAAAATGGTGCATGATCTGCATCAGAAGTCCTAAGAGAAGAGACTGAAGGATCTCAGTGCCTACACCCTGGAAGAGAGAAGAGTAAAGGGGGATATGATAGAGACCTATAAATACCTCACAGGGTAAATAAGCTACAGTAGGTGAGTATTTTTGAGAGGAGAAGTTGCACGAGAACAAGGGTATATGAAATGAAGCAGGAAGGTGGAATATTCAAGAGCGATGTGAGGAAGTACTTAGTGGTGGATGCTTGGAACAGTCTTCCAGCGTAGGTTGTGGGGGTGAAAACAGTGGTGGGCTTCAAGCATGCATAGGATAGTCACAAAGGACTCCTAGTGGAAAGCAAGGGGGTGCTGGAGATCATATTAAGTCTGTGGTGACAGTATAGGCAGGGAAAAAATGGACAGACTGGGTTGGGTGATCCTTATCTGCCATTAAATTCTGTGTTTCTATTTCTACTGCTGATCAACATTATTACATTGCTTGATTGAAGTCCAGTTCATGGAGACTAGGTGTGGAAGAAAGTTAGGGAACTGGAGCTTTCAGTAGTTCCTAGAATTAATGGTTTGCGGTGGTACTCTTGGTTGATTATTGACCAAATGCAGTATGTAGGTGAATGATAGCTTAGGGCATCAGCAAAGATACCCACTTCAAGGACCCTGTCCATCCTATTAACAAGAACCCAATACAGTAGTATGTGTTTTTTGTTTTTGGTGTTGATACGGGTGGACTCTGAGATAACTTGGTGGAACTGAGGTCTGGTTGAATAGTTCTGTCTGTATTGTCTGTCCAGTTTATGTTGACGTTACCTAGGAACAAGGTTTCATAACATGAGGTTCAGTAGGCAGTTGAGAGATCACATAGACTTGATTTTGCTGTGGTTTGAGGGCTGTATGCACAACAGATGGACAGAGATTTTTTCCATCCAGTAGAATTTGCACCATAATGTACTCACAGCTGGATGTGTCTGCCTGGGTGATGGTGACTACCTGAAGGGAAGGGTGTGTTTCACATAGATTAGCATAGACCCTCTTTTTCTCCTGGTCCAATCCTTTTTATATGTGGTATAATTGCAAATATTAATTTTGAGTGCATCTGTGTGAGGCTTTAGCCATATTTCTGATATGGCCAGGATGTCAGTTGAGCAGAAGTCAACCCAAGCTTCCAGCTCATGTAGGTTTGAGCTTAAGCCATTGATGTTCATATGGGCAACCTTCAGACCATTCTTGTTAGTCCAGGTGAGGTCCAACGAGGGAACAGAGATGAGAAGGAGAAAGTACCTCTAGTTGTAAAATCTAAGATATAGACATTTTCCTTTTTTAACAGACTGTGCATTAGGTGAAATAGTGATGGATGGTAGGGGTAGGAAAGAATGGTGGAGATTGGGGGGGCAAGGCACTGACTATAGATGGAGGGGAGACCTTCACCTACGGATAGTGTGCAGAAGTTGTCTGAATCAAGGGAGCTGCAAATGGCTGAGCAAGCCATTGTGTTAGCTGTGACCCAAGATGGATGGCATTTGAGTCTGGGAATAAACAAGGGCCCAGATATTCAAACATGCATCAAAGGCCTGCGCAAGTCCGGCACAGCTCAAATCCGATGTGTCATGGTGCAACAGGAGCCATATTTAGAGGTTGCACCTGCCGTAGTGAGCCAGCGCAACCTGGCTGAATATGGCACAGTTGCACCATGGTGCAACCAGAGTTGTGCCATGGTACAAACACAGTTGCACCATGGGTCAGAAAGAGATGCTCCAACACAACTGTAGAAGCATAGCAGCAGAGCAACAGAGGGGGGGCATGGCACAGAGAAGAGACCCAGGGACAGAGTCAGGGAAGCACAGTGAGAGGCCACCACCAGCAGGGCACATACAGGCACCCAGACACCCCCCCAGAACACAACAGTGGCACAGATAATAGGCAACAGGAGGTGCCAATGGCCAGCGAAGGGCCACCAAGGGAGCCCCCCCCGCAGGCTGCAGGCCATGCCCCCCCCACACACCCAGACCAGAGCAGGTCACACCCAGGACCACACAGCCAAGCACACACACATGCCACACAGGTACACAGGTGGCCCACACAATAGGCACAGAATGCACCTGGAGGCACGTATCATGGCAGACCATATGGGACAGGTCGCATCATGCCAAGCAGAGGCCCCCAACACAGCATGCGGCCAGTCCCAACCATCCACCCAACCATCACCACACACACACACCTGCCACACACTCCTGACAGCCACCCCATGAGCACCCCAAGGCACAGCCACCGACCGAGGGGAGGGACACCACCACAGTGGGACACACCACAGCACACAGCAGTGAACCACATAAGCACAACATGCACCCTGACACATGTACTCCATACAGACAGACACTGGGCCACTGCTGCATGGCTCCTCATGCCACCTGCAATGCAGATACTGACACAGGCAGGTACTGTAAGTTGAAGAATGTATTATGTAAAACCAAGGCATAAGGGCATAACAACAGCAAGGGAGTGGGGAAGGGGACAGGAAACAGGGACTGTACAGTGGGATGGGGGACTGTAGGGGTAGTACAGCAGGGAAAACAGGGGAGTGCTGGGGCCAATCTACTGACAGCCGCAGCCTGCCACCCCTTGGTGACCTCACCACCTCCGTTCCTCCAGCAGCAGGTGGTGAACCTGCAGGACAGCCTCCATTGTGGTGGCTGTAATAAAGATAAGCTGCCGGAGCAGACTTCAGTAGACTGGCCTCAGTCGTTGTCTCTGGACACCTATGACAAGGGACAGAACAGGTGATCAGTGCAATGTCCCAAGGAATCATGCCCATCCCAGCATGCAATGGGCAGCGGGAACACCCCCCCTCCCGGAGGGCCCGTACTGGCCTCCTGCAGGGGGGTGGGCCAAGGCTTGCCAGCAACACGGCACACCACAACAGTGCACAGAGGTGGTCTCCACTGCACAATGGCCACCTGACTGCGCAATGACAGTCACATGGCACAGTGCACCGGCAGCACCACAGCAACATCAGTGGCAGCCGGGCACACATCCACCCCACCAACAGCTGGCACACATGTCCAATGTCCAATGGATGTGCCACAGTGGCAAGCACCACACACACTGCAACACACACAGATGCCATGGCACAGGGCACAGGCGACCATGCCCACACTCACGCCCCTGCTACCTCCATGTAATGTGTGAAGGACCATGACAGTGCCTACCTGCCCTCCGTGGTCCCGCTGGTGCTAGAGCTGCTCCTGCTCTGCCTCCGTGGCCTGTTTTCCTGTTGCTGCTGCTGCCACCACCTGTGCCCTCCAGTGATTCTCAGGCCCTGGAAATGAAACATAGACAGGTACACATCAGTGAACATCCACAGCAGCTGCCAACCACCCCCACCCCTGTGCACAAGGTGAGTCCTTGCCTGACACATCCTGCACAGCTGCATTACAAAGCAAGCGGTGGTTGGCAATGCCATCCCGCGATGCACACGATGAAATTGCACCACTCAGCAGGGTATGCCAGGCAGCCTAACCAACTCCACAGTACAGCACCAGGGTACACATGCAATATGGGCTTACTTACCTGACTGTGGCAGAGCCCCATGCCTGACATGCACCTCAAGCCTCCTCAGGTGCTCTGGGTCCCTCTGCAGCAGGTTGCCATACCGGTGGCGGCACTGCTTCCCCATCCTGGCCACTCCAGTCCTCTGCTGCAGTGTGGCAGCAATCCCCTGCCACACCGCAACCCTGGGCTGCTGCAGGGGCACCTGGCCAAAATGTTGGGGGGTGTGGGGCTGGACACAGGTGAACAGGTTGACCAGCTCAACCTGTGTCCAGTTCTGCACTCTCAGTACCCGTCGCTGCGCCATGCTGTGAAACGAAGCTGGTGACCAAAATGGCGGCAGTAAGCGCACGTGGCCACGGCATGTGCCAGATGTGTGATGCGAGGGAACATGCGCTGTTTCCACCCATCATGCAGTCTTGGAGATGCATGGCATGAGTGTGGCTACGCGTGTTTACCAGGTGAGGGGAGTGACCCAGGGGCCACAGCAGGGGCCAGGGGTCACCCGCCTCTGCGCAGTGCACATGTGCGCGATAGAGCTGGCACGTCTTGCGCTGTGCCCCCCATCGCACTGTAAGTGCACAGTGCATGATTGACACTATAATACCATTCAGTGCATGCACACTGTGGGCTGTGCACCACCCATGCGTGCGCATTGTGCTGCAACTTCCTCTGGAGCAGTCTCATTGTGCACAGAGCAAACTCGCGATATTCAGATGCCACATACAAATGAGCTCATCAGCCAATGCGTGGTGCACTGGGTGCATTAGCATGTCATTACCGTTGCACCAAACCTCATTTGCATGCGTTGTGCTATATAAGTGCCATGGAACAGCACAGGCCATGGACCGGTATTGAATCCTTTCTGAGTAAGTTGTGCATGCCACTGCAACTCACTGGGAGCAGCCAGCACAGCAGTGTGGGACTGAACAGGGTGCTGCTGCCACTGACACACTGTGCTGTCTATGTCCACAGGAAGTGACATGTCAGAACATGAGGAGGGTGAGGAGCATGGGCCTGCTGGCAAGCGCAGGCCCAATTTCACAAAGGCAGAGACAGAGGCCCTGTTCGATGTCTACCTCAACAAGGAGCCCCTGTTGAGTGGTGCTACGGGCACACCATAGGCCAGGGCTGGGGCCTGGGAGGAGGTGGCGACATACGTCAACCAGCATGGCAGCCACCAGTGATCAGCGCAGGAGTGGCAGAAGAAAGTGGGTACAAACAAGAGGCACCTCGAGAAGGTGGCAGCCATCCGTGCATCCCAGAATGCCACCGAAGGGGGGGCCTGCAGATACGTCACCGCTCACAGAGCAGGGGGAGTTGGTAGCAGCCATCATGCACTGCAGCACAGTGGAGAGTGTGCCTGGTGGCGGATTCCAGATGGGTGGCAGCCCATCACTGCATGGTAAGTATGTCAGCAACGCACAGCTGGGGGTGCAGAGGGTATGTACATGGTCATGCTGGCTGGCATGCATGCAGCCAGCATGCCTGTCATGTGCACGTGTGTGCATGCCATACTGCAGGACACATGCAGTGGCAGTGTGGGGGGGCACATGTGGGCAATGCATCACTAAGATGCTTCTCTGTCTCTTGCAGCACCAGCGTGCCTCCAAGCAGATGATGGGGCGCTGGTGGCAGCAGCAGCCGTGGATGCTGGTATGGCCCCACAGGACCAGCCTTCCTCCTCCACTGGCATCCAGGTGCCCGACAGGCTGCAGTTCACTACCACTGTGCAGGCGGATGTCCTGGACCTGGGGTTGGACGAGGCCCTGGATGTCTTCCTGCAGGATGCCAGCCTTGGTGTCTTCTGTGCAGAGACACAGATCGGGGTGGGGTCCGACACCGATGATGACGTCATGCTCATCCTGGACAGCATGGCCACCACTGAGGGCGAGACACCCCTGCTGGCCACCAACACAGGCAGTACACCCAGCGCTCTGCCAGTGGTGGAACAGCTGCCCGCCACCACTGCGTGTGCAGTGATGTGTGCTGCCCTGGCTGTGCCCTGCGGTGGGGGTTGTGTGGCCACGCAGGCATTGGGTGGCATGCAGTAGCCAGACAGGTGATAGTAGCAGGCTGCAGGTGCCACCAAGCAGACGGACATAGGGTCCACTGCCGGTGCACCTGCCATGCCCATTCCTCCTGCAGACCCCACTGTGCAGCGTCTACGAGAGGGGGGCTGTGCAGTGTGGCCGGTCACCATATGGGGATCGGCATCTGGCCTGGGAGCCCCAGGACACCGATCTGCCAGTTGAGCACACCCATTTTCTGTGGGTGTCCATTCAGCAACAGGTGCTGCTCACCACTGGGATGTGCCAGTTAGGCAAGCGGCAGGAAAAGGGCACTGCGAAGATCCTGGTGGGGATGCAGTGCATGAAGGGGGCCATGACTACATCCCTGGATCACATTGCCGCAGCGATCTCGGATGGCTTTGTGCTACTGGCTGCCACAGGGTGTGGCTGGGCACAGATGACCCCCCCCACAGTGCACTGTCCACCCCACGGACCCAGCATCAGGCGACCCCAGTGCAGTCAATGCCGAACTCTGATGTCAGCATCCTAGGCATGCCCAAGGCTATCCTGTTTGGGCACCTTGACACCCCTGCGTGGACACAGTCGCAGTCCCGCTGTTCAACCCCTGGTGGGCTGTTGTACCCCCCCATGGCTGATGCACACCCTGTGGCTGCCGAATAGCCCAGGTGTGGCTGCTCCCATGGCCGTAGTGGCCATGGTTCCATGCAGCGGACCTGATGTGTGGGCCACCCCACCTGTGGTCTGCAGCTGCTGGCCAATGCCACCTTGGGTGGTGTGTGTGTGCCTACCACTAGTGTGGTGCCTGTGTGTCATGCCACACACTGCCTGTGTGCGTGCTTGCCCAGCCACTGGGCCATGTGGCTTTGGCATGATGATGGCAGTCTTGCACCGGTCATGCCTGTGCACCGGTGTGATGCATTTGATCCATGCCACATACCCACGCCTGTGTGTGTGTGTGTGTGTGTGTGTGTGTGTGTGTGTGTGTGGAGGGGAGGCTGTGAGTGGTGCTGTGTGTGGTTGTGTGCCCCTGTCTCCCCTACCCCTGCTTCATGCCTCTGTGTTTGCATGCCCAATGCCGTGCACACCCCTGCATGTGTGCTTTACCTGTTTGTGTGGCCCATGCATGTGTATCACACCACCAACCTGTGTGCACCATAGTGCTCCCATGCAGTGGTGTCCCGGTGTCGTCTCACCTGCTATTGCAGCCGGAGATCCCTCCACCCAAGGGGTGGCTGTCCACCTCCCTCCAGCCCATTGCCTCCGTTGTCCCCACTGCTGTCGCCCTCATCAGCCTCGAGAGCTATACTGCAGTCAGTGGCCATATAGTGCAGTATACAGCAGGCCAGGAATAGGCCACAGGCTTTTGAGGAACTGTACTGGAGAGCACTGTCTGACCTGTTTAGGCAACGGAACCGTGCTGTCAGCATGCCAAAGACTTGCTCCATGATGTTGCACGTGCTGGCATGTGCCTCGTTCTAGCGTTCCTCTGCTGGGGATGATGGGCACCAGTAGGAGGTGAGCAGCCAGGGCTGCAGTGGATAGGCACTGTCCCCCTGTGTGGATAATGACATGTTTAGCCCTCTGCTATTCTATGCTGCGCCCCTTGTCTGCCCCTTGCGCCCATGCCAACATGCACACCCTGCCCTCCCCCATTCCAAGGTATGCTCTGCCCATCACCCCTTGCCTGTGTCATACTCACCCACTAGGTGTCCAGTGGGGATGTCCCCATGTTCAATCCTATGGCATAGCGCAGAGCTGTGCCAGATGAACGCATCATGTGCACTCCCAGGGTGTGTGGCACAGACATTGGTTATGCACCCCGGGGCATTGCACACCACCTGGCAGTTGACACTCAGGCTCCCCTTCCTGTTGATGCATGCCACACCCTTGGGGACAGGTGGCATGCGGATGCCCATGTGGGTGCAGTCAATGGCCCCAATCATGCCAGGCATTCATGCTACCCTGTGGAAGTCCTGCATGGTTGCTGTATACTCCGCCTATGTGCTGGGGAAACCGATGTATTCCGACGCATGTGGCAGCAGAGCATGGAGGAACTGTGTGAGGAGGCGGGACGTGGCTGACTGGGTTATGCCTGTGGTGTCCTCTGTTTGGTCTCTGGAAGGTGCCGTGGTGGGCAGGCACATGACGGCTGTCACCTTCATCTCCACGGACATGGCGTGGCTCCATCTGGAGGGTGTCTGCATCTCCTCACTTCACAGCTCACAGAGCTGCCTCAGAATGGCCCTGTTCAGGCGGTACCGGCCACAATCTCCATGTCACTGTACTGCTTGAAGGTGATACAGGCGCAGTACCACCTGTGTCGGGCATACTGCTGATGGGCCCTTCCACGGCCACGTCTCTGTTCCTCCTGCCCCCTCACACCCCTCATTATGGCCTCCATCATGAAGGGCACACTATCCATGGCCCTTGCTGTCCAATATCGCCCTGGGTGGTTGGCTACTGCTGGCTGTGTGCCACCCTGGTGCATTGCTTGGCAGTGTGTCTGTCTGTCTCTCTCAATCTCTCTGCCCCATCTTCCTCTTCAATGCCACTTCTGTCCCTCTCACTCTGTGTCTGCCTTGGTCTTTCTTTCTCTCTCTCTCTCTCTCTCTTGCCTGGTGCAAGTGCTGTCTGTGTGCTTGTACCCTGTATTTATAGGAACAAGTCTGCTTGGTGCATCTTTGATTTGTTGCGCTCTTGTGCCATGGTTTCACGGTTGAATATCCCACTGCGCTGGATATTCATGGGAACGCCCCCTGCACTTCACCTGCATTCATTATAGTTGCACATTGGTGCGATGAGATTTGCGCTGCGCACTGGATCCTGTTGCATATGGCTCCTTGGCGCAAGTCCGCACTTGCGCCGGTGCAACTGCTTTGAATATCCGGGCCCGGGGGAGAAAAATTGATGATGGTATTAAATGATGCGGTGTGAATAATAAACAGAATTATTTATTGAACTCACCATAAACAATGCACTACAGATGCATAAAGTTGCTTAATTTACACAGAAGAAATGGGGAAGGGGAGTATTGTGGCATTCATATGTCTGGTACTAGGATCCTTACCTTCTCTTCAGGCCTGCCATAGCAGTCGTTCACTGCAGCTTTGGACTTTGTTTGGACCTGTATTGTAATAAATGATGCAAACGCAAGTTGTAGTAGCAGAAGCCTTCTTTTGTTAACTATAGGAAGCTACAGCACACCATGATACATTACCTCAGACTCGCGGGGGTCCACATGCCCCTGGCACGTGAAAGACACTGCCAGGCAGTGAAACAAATTAGTAACATAAGTGTTCTAAGTGCTTAATTGGGTGGTAGTTAAAGGGGTAAGGCTCTTTCTTGACTGTACTTCACACCATAAATCACAAGGTATTCTTATATTCTGCAGCTTGACCAGTAGGACACTATGATTGACAGTATCAACATATTTTGCCAAGTCAATTATGATGACTTTGAGAAGATTAACAGCATCAAAGGATTTTTTGAAACTGTTTAGCACCTTTCACATGGCAGTTGTGGTGGAGAGCTGTGCTCCAAATCAAGACTGTTCTTCTAGTAATTAGTCCAGGAGCTAACGTTAGGTCAGAATGACCATGTAGCACACCCAATATTTGGCAGCTCTGTCACTTGGTCCAGTTAGGAGAATACCTAAGAAATATTCTAAATCTGTTGTGCTATGGTTTTGTGGTATCACTAATTACTGTAGCTCCACCCAGTGGTGTAGGCAGGAGTTTTTGGGGAGGGGTTTGTTTGGATATATTTGTGAAGTAGGACACATAAAAGCCTGGGGTCTGGGAGCCACTAGTCCCCAGAAGCTCTGGGGGTTTTACATGCTCTTTGGTGATTTTGGGGGCTTTTCTTGAGCAAAAAAAAACACTTTAGTTGCATGTTCCCTACCCCTGATTTTAGGGGAAATTTGTTTTTCCATGGAACCAGGGATATGGGAGGCTCTGGCTGGCATTAGAGTCTGCAGCTGCAGTTGTTGTGGACAACTGGCTGACCAACAGTAATATCAACCACCCACCCCATACGCATTTTTGTAATATGCTATGAAAGCTTTCTATGGCCCCCAGAAGCTCTGGGGGGTTTATATGCTTTGTGGTGAGTTTTGGGGCTTTTACTGAACTGAAAACACACTTGTGTTACATGTTCTCTCCCTACTCATGATTTCAGGGGATTTTTTTTCCCGCCATGAAATCGGGGTGTGGGAGACTGGCTGGTATTAGAGTCTGCAGCTGCAGGTCTTGTGAACAACTGGCTGACCAGCAGTGCCATCAACCACTCCATACATATTTTATTATTTTTTTATACTAAGGAGAAATGCCCCCCCAAACAAAACCTACATAGCATGTAAAACATGATGTATGTGTTCCAACAGCACTACATGGGACTAATGGCCCACTCATGCCCCATCCTTCCAATAACGCACCCCTTCACAAATGGAATGGTGTTAATCACTGAATTAGTACCAGGAGGTTGTGACTAGCTCAAAGTCATACATTGAGTATTTGACTGTGGTGGTGTTTCAGCCCATGGGCCCTGATCTCCAGGTTCTCTAACCACTAGACCACAACACAGTCAGTACCTTCTACTGATTTGACAAAGATGTAATCCCTTTATCATTTTCTGCTCCAAATACAGTGGTGATTCTTTCAGAGCAATACCACTGTATTTGGAGAAGAAAGTGGGGAGCAGAGGGAGACCATCATATTGTAAATCTCATACAAAACAAAAGACAAACACTGGTGTACTCGGGAGGAGAATGCTCTGTGGAACAGTGAAATAAAAGTATAAACTAAACAATCATTTGTCAATGCCAAAAGTTCCCTGTTCATATTGCTATCGTACCAGGTGGGACAAGACTACAGTTCCCAGCAGCCTTGGCTGCTGGCTTATTTACATGCGCATTTTAGTACTTTTGAAAAAACAAATTTTGCATTCCCCCGATTAGGTGATTTGGGGGGGCCAGAAGCACAGGGGGAACCTCTGTGTTGCCACAGGAGCAGCTTTAAAACAAACATGCACTTCCCTGTGCTCCCATCCCTCCGTAGATGCGTATGTGTATAGTATGTAGCTGTGGGATCACAGGGCTCGTATAGGACAACAGAGACCAAGTTGTCAGCAAAGACACCTTATAACTGTACGTCATGTACACCATACAGAACAGTTTCAGTGCGGAAACACATTTTGGCTAGGCTTTGAAAAATAACAGCTGTGACATACATGAGGTAGAGTAATGCTAAGGCTATGTTGAAATTCTGGGTCCAAAATATTTAACATTTCTGAAGTAACGAGTGGGTGTAGCAAAATTGCTACAAATGGCCATAACTTTGTCTTTTTTACATATGTTGACCCCCAGTTTTCAACATTGTCTTTTTATGACCCCACCTCATAAACCCTGTAGGTGAAAAGTTTCAGTTCCGTGCCAACATGCCATTCTGTGCCACAGATGCGAAAACACATTTCAGAGAGGATGTGAAAAATGACAGCTTTACTGTTCATTAGATGGTGTGAAAAAATGCCTATGTTGAAAATCTGTAGTCAAAATATTGAAAATTACCAAAGTTATGCACCTGCATAGAAAAATTTAAATGAACGCCCATAACTCGGCCATGTTTTTGAATTTTTACACCAAATATACTAGGGACAGTGATTGAAGGGTGGGGTTGCCTCATTGGCAGCCGAAGTCAGAAGATTGTCGGCCATACTGTTAGCAGTGTCACCTCTGAAACTGAAAGTGATGTCAGTCACATAATGACAGTAATCAGCTGTTTGCTGAGTGGTATCCTGTAGATCAAAGAAAAAGGTTGCCATATTATTGGTTCGGGTTTTTCTTTTGATCTCCACACAGATTCTGCCCACCAAGGCAAACCTGCCATAAGCATTAGCCTTGCTGATGATTGGTCTGGCACTGTCTCCCCGTTGCAGACCACTCTGTATTGGACTAACAGTGTCACACACACATCTCAAAGCCACATGTAGAAAGAAGTTCACATGCGCGTGTGCGTCAAACTTAAAAATGAGCATCCCATTACCACACACATTTTTAAACATTTATATTTTTGTTAGGTAACCATTTCAAGGTCCACTCATCCATCAGCTGACCTCACAACTATTATCACAGAGGCAGATCCTGACTGGGTTGCCATCACAGATGCCTGATTCAATGAACAACATGACTGGGAAGTAACTATTCCAAGATACTGCTTTTTTCCAAAAGACAGACCTGGCAAAAAGGGGGTGGGGTAGCAATATATGTAAAGGAAGGGATAAAAGCTACAAGGACTCATGGCACACACTTTGCAGCTGAAACACTTTGGGTTACACTGGAACCCGGTGTGGGGGGGGTGGCCACTCGGGTGGGGGTGGTGTACAGACCCCCCAGCAATCAAGAAAAAGGGGGACAAGGAGATCCTAGAAAACATCGCAAAATGAGTGCTAAAGGGGAAGTGATAGTGGTCGGTGATTTTAACTTACCCAGTATTAACTGGAGCACCCATACAGCAGCCTCTTCCAGGAGCAAAGACTTCCTGGAGTCTCTGCGTCTCTCTGGTCTGAAGCAGCTCCTGAAGGAACCCACTGGGGGAATACTGTCCTCGACCTGTTACTCACCAATGGTGATAACATCTCTGGGGTAGAAGCTGGGAGCCACCTGAGGTCCAGCGACCACCACATGGTATGGTTCCAAATAAAAAGGAAAAGAAACCAAGCATTCCGAAACTAAACTCCTGAACATTAGGTGTGCAGATTTTGCCAAAGTGATAAAAGCTCACGCAGAGCCTGTCCAACGTAACTCTGGTGGGGGGAGTAGATAAGTACTGGACCATTTTCAAAACAGCTTTACTAGATGTCTCTAGCCAATATATATGAAAAGTGAGCAAAGGAAAGAAAAGAAGGATACCCCTCTGGTTTTCAAAGGACTTGGCCACCAAGGTCAAGGAGACACAAACTGCCTTCAAAAAATACAAGGATACAGGCTGTGAAAAGGACATGGAAGCATACAAGAACAAACAAAAGGAAGCAGGCAAGCTAATCAGAGTGGCTAAAGCAGCAACTGAGGAGAGGACAGCCAGAGAGAGATCAAAAAGGGAGACAAAACCTTCTTCAGATACGTTAGTGACAAAAGGAGGAAGAGTGGAGGCATACTCAGACTGGCAAGGGAAGATGGCGGGCATATGGAGGATGATAAAGAAAAAAACAAAATCCTCAAAAGAGTTTTCACTAAAGAAGGAAGAGGAACACCCATATCAGAAAAAGTACAAGCAGCAGCAGAATTGATTTGGAACCTTTTACAGAAGAAAGAGACCTGAAAGAACTAGAAAAGCTCAGGGAGAACAAGGCTATGGAACTGGACAATGTTCATCCAAGATTACTGAGAGAGCTAAGGGAGGAACTGGCAGCTCCCCTGACCAGGCTAGTCAACCTATCTGTGGAATGTGGAGAGGTACAAGAGGACTGAAGGAAGGCTACAGTTGTCCCACTTCACAAAAATGGTAGCATGGAGAGTGCTGGCAACCAATGGCTAGTTAGCCTCACCTCAATTGTGGGCAAAACAATGGAAACCCTACTCAAGGAGAGAATTGTATCCTTTCTTAAAGATAATGGAAGAGTAGACCAAAGACAGCACGTGTTCACTGCTGGGAGGTCATGCTAGACAAATCTTATCGACTTCTTCAACTGGGTGACCCAAGTAGTGAACCAGGGCAGCACTGTGGACATGGTTTACCTAGACTTCAGCAAAGCCTTTGATACGGTCCCACACAGAAGGTCATTAAATAAACTGGGCAGTATGGGGGTGGATCAAAAGACTGTAGACTGGATAGGGAGTTGGCTAAAACACAGGGTAGTGGTAAACGACTCCTTATCAGAAGAAAGGGAGGTGACTAGCGGTGTACCACACGGGTTGGTACTGGACCCCATCCTATTCAATATTTTTATCAGTGACATATCTGAGGGTCTGGAAGGCAAAGTCAGTCTTTTTGCAGATGACACAAAGATATGTAATAGGGTGGACACTTCCGGGGGAGTGGAAAGGATGAGGGCTGATCTTAGAAAGCTAGAAAGTTGGTCAAACACATGGCAACTAAATTTCAGTACTAAAAAGTGCAAAATCATGCACGTAGGGAAGAGTAATCTAGGTGCAGAATACCTTCTAGGAGGAGTCAAATTAGAATCAACAAAGCAGGAAAGAGATCTGGGAGTAATCATATTACATGATCTGAAAACATCCAAGCAATGCGCAAAAGTAGCATTAAAGGCAAATGGAATGCTGGGCTACATAGGGAGAGGAATTGCTAGCAGAAAAAGAGAGGTTATCATGCCACTTTATAGATCTTTGATTTGACCACAACTGGAGTACTGCCTGTGTACATTTCTAGAGACCACACCTTAAAAAGGAAATAGACAGACTTGAGACAGTGCAGAGGAAAGCTTCAAAAAGTATACAGGGACTCCACGATATAAACTAAGAGAAGTGACTGCAAGAACTCAGCATGTATGCCCTTGAACAACGGAGAGATAGGGGGGACATAAAAACATTCAAATAAGTGAAGGGAATAAACAAGGCAGAGGTTCAGGACCTTTTCAGTTCAAGAGTCACACAAGAACCAACGGTCACAGCATGAAACTAGAAGGGAGCAAATTTAAGGGCAATGCAAGAAAGTTATTTTTTACAGAGAGGGAGGTGGATGTGTGGAACTGCCTGCCACGTCAGGTGGTCGAAGCAAAAACGGCTGGAACATTCAAAAAGGCTTGGGATAAGGTACAAAGGAATCATAGCACTGAATAGCAGTTAGGGGAGGGGTAGTCTTATGGGCAGACTGGATGGATCTGGAGGTCTCCTTCTGCTGTCACTTTCTATGTTTCAATGTAGTGTTAAATACCACTTGGTGCTTTAGCAAGGTGAGTGGTTGTATTGTAATATAAACATAAATGTAACCCCCCCAATCTAATGCCTTAGAAATATAATTTGCCTTGCCTTGCCAATGTGTTGGGCTTGCTTCAGCACTGTAAAGCCATAGACTTCCAGAGTCACCCTGCCACTAGCATTGTTGTTTCTTCAAGCCCCCAAAGACTTGGAATGTGTTGGGGAATGGGATCGTGAGTGGAGAGCAGGTAGAAATGTCTTAACACCTCCTTCACCATTGTAAAGCAGCTCCAACTTCACTTTGACTGGCCTTTCTATGCCTCTGACAGACTGACCGTTGTGCATTGCTGCTTTCTGTGGATACTTCTGGGTACATATCCACTAGCAAAATACTGGGCACCTGCTTCTGACCAAAAGATCAGACTCCGGCTATGCACTGCTGATGATCTGGTGATCGACTCGAGTCCTGATGTTCACTCTCGACACTTTGGTCCATCACTTCCACAGTCGTATGCTTGTCTTGCTCTCCACCGTGTGCACCCGGTACGCCGCATGACTTTCACTGAACAAATGGCGGCAAAACTTCTCCCTATTCTGCTCCCAGAGACCCAGAGTAAAATCATTTCATGGCTCGGCTTTAATTAATTTCTCCTTTCCTTCCTAATGGAATACTATGCAAAGATCTCTAATGCTCTCAACCCTCCCTGGTCCTTTCACCTTCAAAGCACTGATAGGAAAGTACCTGAAGGAAACCTGCAACTGTTATAGGTGACCAATGCACCCTTAGTCTCTTGGTGACCATCAAGAATCTTCTGACACTTAAGTAACACACAGCTCCCACCTTCCAGGAGGATCTAATGGAGGAAAATGGCAGTACCAACTGTGGCAACTTGATAGCCACAACTTTCTTGCCCAGCGGGGCCCGTCATGCACAGTCGTATGCATGTATTGGTTCCTGGCCTGGCACGGGGATAAGGGGAGGTCCCTTTCAAAGGTACAGCTGTGCATGCCAGCTGGTGTGTGGATGTGCCTCCAGGGTCGCTCAGGGGAAGTGGAGTAGTGGCTGGATAATAGTAGGTCAGTGCTGCAGAAGGAGAAAGAGAAATATGACAAAAAAATCGATTACAATAGGATCACCAAATTTGTTGTATACATTCATCTTAACATACTCTGGCTGTACAACACATTTGCAGTCAAAAGGTCAAAGATCATCAGATCCATATCATAGGGTTATTGTGATAACTCAAGAACTGATAAAAATCGGGACTTTTGGAAGACTGATTGTTGCAGTGAAGTCCAGAGATGTTGATCTAAAAGAAGTTCTGACCTATGAACTCTGTGCTGTTCCCTTTTCCTAGGCACATTCAGATGGAACTCTCATAAAGAACATTAAGAGTGCTTTGCTGCCTGAACTTGAGAAGGACTTTGAAGTTCACCCAAGGCTCTCCCATTCAGATAGGCTGGTGTCTACAGCCTATATTGTGGATGGCATGGCCACTGTGCAAAAGATCAAAACTGGAGGTGCAACTACATTTGGAGACTTAGCTGATAAGTACTGGGAGATCCTAATAGCACCAGTGAGTCAAGAGAGTTGGAACAGAGTTAACATAGTTTTTGAGTGATGACAGAAAAGAGTCTAAAAGCAGAGGAGCATAACAAAAGGGGATCATTGGCTGTGCTTGGAGTAAAGACTGCTGGAGTAAATACTCCTGTCCCAAGGCAGTGGGAGAAGTACTGTATATTAGCAATTCAGTCAAAAAGGCTAATCTGGTTGCATTCTTCAGTGAAAAGTGATGTAACATTAGTCCAGAGATATTGCCTGCTGGCAAGAACATCATTCTCAGAGGCAGATTCAAGGATGGTATAGATGTTGTCTCGATTTTTCTAACTCAGTCACAAACTCTGGATGAGTTCAGCTCTGATCACGAGAAAGCAGACACATGCATGATGCTGCATGCACTCCATGCCTCCGAAGATGACACAAGAGTAGTAATACAGTCCCTTAATACAGATGTTGCTGTACTAGGTGTGTATGTATATAGCTCACTTCACTGTCCTGAGTTGTGGTATCGCACGGGAATAAAAGGTAAGCTACACTACCTACTGTACCAATATATCATGTTGCAGAAAGGCAAGGTCCAACACTGTGCTCTGCCCTCCCAGGTTTTCATTCACTGGCAGATTGTGATAGTACTAGTGCTTTCTTTGGACTTGGCAAGAAGAAACCTTTTCAACTGCTGAAAGAATCCGAATGTTATCAACAGATCTTAGCATAGCTTGAGGAAAGTGTGGAACTGTCCATGGATAAAGTGAGGTCCTGTGAGACATTTGTATGTGCCATGTATGCCTCAAAGAATGCTGGTAGTGCAGCTGATGACACCCGGTACTAGTTTTTCTGTCAAAAGTGACAAAGAAATGAAAATCTGCTACCTACATCCAACAGCCTTAAACACCAAATAGAAAGAGCCAACTTCCAGTCACTTGTGTGGAACCTTTCATTGCAAACAGTTCTGAACCTCCCAACTCCAAATGGACATGGCTGGCACCACTTGGACAGTAAACTCAGCCCTGATCTCAAGTCCAAAGAACCTGCTCCTAGTGGACTGCTGGAACTTACATTATGCAGATGTCAGAAATCTGCATGCACAAGGATTGATCTGTGCTAGTGCAAAGCAAACAATCTAGTCTGCACTGAAGCTTGCTTTTGCATGGCA
Organism: Neoceratodus forsteri; assembly: GCA_016271365.2. Lineage (NCBI taxonomy): Eukaryota > Metazoa > Chordata > Ceratodontiformes > Ceratodontidae > Neoceratodus > Neoceratodus forsteri. The sequence continues at coordinate 585,614,017 of CM028133.1, read as the reverse complement.
GGTGAATTATGTGAAAATGTCCATAGAATAATTGCTTATGAAGATGACACAGCTGAAGATGATTAAGATGATGTGAAACATACAGTATGTTACAGTTTTGGAATTTTCAACCATGTACAGAGCACTTTTGTGTATTTATTTTTAAATTGTATTCCAAAATAGTGCTTCAGAATAGCTAGACATACAACTTTGTGAATCTGTGGCATCTCATTGTATTTATTTTGTGTTTTGGGAAGTAAAAATTTGTGACTTCAGTACCTTGTTTAAATTTTCTTCTTCTTTCATTGTAAGGATTCAAGGTTTTTGGGTTTCACGTCATAGTAGAAACAGTATGTCACATACATACACATTCACAGTGTAACTGTGTAGTAATTATACTTTGGCCAAAATTGCCATGATTACATTTTTCAAAAATAAGTGTTTTGCCCAAGATCAATCAACCGTAAACACATTTCCCATTTCATTACCCAGGGAGGTTATTACCACCTAGATACGTATTCTGAGCTCATTTGAAAATAGTATTTTACACAGCTTTGGCAAAATAGTCAATCTTACAGTTTTTGCTGAATATAAAATATCTACAGTCAAAGCTCATTCTCAAAAAATATAATTGTTATGGAAATCAAACTTATTCGGCCATAGTTATATTGTTGACATAATATATATATATATATATATATATATATACACACACACACAGTATATATGGTCATGCTGGTAATATTTTTCAAATTTGGGAAAGATCTAACAGATAGTTCATGAACTAGAAGCTTCCAAAGACTTATACATAGAATTTTGCACTGTAAAAGCAGACAGAAAGGCACTTGGACAAGGCAATGCAAATTGGGCTGTCTTGTGTTAGTGATACCACAATTCTGATGTACACCAGATCTCAGGATATGCCCCAAGCATCCAACTAACTGAATATAATGTCAGACCTTCTGAATATTGGGTGTACTATGTCACCCTTTTTCTAGCCCCCTTTCGAAAATTGGTTCTTCGACTAAATATGCTTTTGTCAGGAATGACAGTTTTGCTTGTGAACCAGTTTCTCAGGCATCATATTTAGTGACAAGACCAAAGCAAGTCTTCAGCTGTTTAGGCGTCTTTTATCCCAAGTATTGTGACAAGGGGGAATCAAAGCTTTCTTCCAGACATTAGGGAAGTTGCTTGGGTCTAGAAATAGGTTACTATGGCTGAGGCTTAATCAGGAAATGCAGTGACCACCTGTGATCACGAAGAACATCAAAGGATTTGAGCATAGGTGCTGTTACCATTAATAATTCAGAGGATGTGGAACACTTCAAAAGCCTACTTGGGAGATCAGGGAATTTAAATTAACCTTAAGCTGTAATAACTCATTCACAGCTCAGTATAAAATATTTTCGCTATTGTGAAATTACTTCCTGAAAACTGAACGGCATACAATAAATATTCAAGCTTGATGTTAAACTGCTAAAATACCCACATCTGGTTCACTTAAAATTTCATGAAACACATTCACAAAAATGCTTTCCATTTAAAAGGAAGTAACCACATTGAAACATCTTACAAAGTACTGTGGTATAATAAAGACATAAGGCACAAGGGTGGGAGGATGTTACATTTAGGTAACCAACCCCTCGTCATTCAAAATTAGCATCTGTTTTTTTTTGGTTATTTAAGTCTGCCTGCCTCCAGAATGCCTTACTATGATCATAAAGTAAGGTAAGTCAATACATGGGAAACAGTCATTTTTGTATTTTCTTTTTTCATTTAAATTTTCCCCAGACACCAGGGCTGCTTCCCCATTTAGCTGGGCAGCCTGTGAGCCCTGTATGTGGCTTCTCCACCAATTAGCCCTGAACCCTTGGGTCCATATTCACCTTCAGGATACCCAGTGTTGATCTCATTGTTGGAACTTGAACGTGCCCTGCATCATCTATCCTGGCACAGGGGCTTCAGGTGTCAGCATGGCTCAGTCGGTAGCACACCCTCCTTTGGACCAGAAGGTTGTGGGCTCTGGTCCCACATTGGGATTGTGCTCATCCCATACACGCTAGCACCTGATTGCAGTGTTAGTAGGGTGCTGTATTGTTGAGGTGTGCCATCCTTCAGATGAGATGTTAAACCATGGTCCCTTCTATCTATCTCTGGTGGTGTCCAGGTGGAAGTAAAAGAACCCAAAGCACTTTCCGCAAGAGTAGGGGATTTTCCTTGGTGTCCCGGCCAACATTCCCCTTCCTGTAAAACTGGCTCATGCAATTGCTTAAGTCTGTGTGTGGGTGTTGATGTACAAAATGGCTGCCACTACACTGCACATTCATTCACTTCACTACCAGTCTTGCATTGCTTGTAAAGTGCTTCAGAATACAATGTGCATGAAAAGTGCTATATAAATGCTAAGTCTACTGCTGCTTCTTTTTGTTGCTCCCTGTGGACATGGGGCTTTGAGTGCACATACAAAAGCATTATGTATGCATGTACTTATTTATTTATGACTATATGTAAGGTCACTAGTCTGGCATTCCAGGGCAACAGAGTTCAGAGTCTTGCAATTGCCATAAGGTATAATGTATGCTAGGAGTATTAGTCTGTGCCATTCAATTACAAGTACAGAGTTTAGAGTTCTGCAAAACTGTTCTAAAGTATAGCAATTACAGAAATTAGTGTTCTGTAAAATTGTTCTAACTGTTCTAAAGTACTGTAAATACTTAGAGTTTATGTACTGCAAATATAGTAAATCCTTAAAATGTTTTATTAGAGCTGAACCTTTTATAATGATCCAGTTTTATCAGTAGTTTGATGTAATTGTTTGCTGTAACATTTGTGTTCCCATACCTTCAATAAATATCTTTTGGTTGCAGTTTCACGCCTCTCTCTTGCAGAATCCGGTGAGTAGCGATTGGCTTGGGTTCCCTTCCCCTAAATTCCTGACACCCATGGGTCGGGCGTCACCTGAATATCCACCTCCGGGTGGTTGGTGTAGTCAAATTTCACTTTTCTTTACAAAGATAGCTGGGTGGATCTGTGCTGTGACCTGATCTATGAGAGTTTGTTCAGTGTCCGTGGCCTTCCTTGCCCACTTCAAACAAATACATCTGCTGCAGGACACCAACATCACCAGACGCTCCATGAGACCGCAATAGTGCTCCCAAGGTGAAGGTGGTTCCTTTTTCTCTTTTTATGTGAAAATCGTGTGCTTCTCAGTTGCTACCTGGACTTGAGTAATGTCCTCATGGTTAGGGGCAGTCACATGATTAATGTTTATGACTCCCGGGAAACTATTGGCTTCCCCAGCCATCCCTAGATGAGAGTGGTGTCTCAACAGGAATATTTTAGGGAACTACCAAATTCTGGGAGTGAAATAGAAGTAAGTATTGAGCCAGCAGGGATATTATACCAAGTAAATTTCTGACCGGGGGGGGGGCTGTGTACACAGTTGACAGTTAGTTTAGGGAAAACACAAAATTACATTTTACATCCTACTTCAGCCCCCCAAATAACTGCCTGGATGGGAATGTAGGGGAGGGGAGGAGGGGCATGGGCACATGCTACTTGTATCTATGGGCATAATGGCAGTGTGAGTCAGCAAAACCAAGCAGTTCCTCATGCCTAAGGTCAGAATTTGCATAGCAGCAGCCAGTCATGTTGCAGGTGGGGGCATAGGCACCGGGTCTGTAACATGTTTGGGGGGGGTTGGGGGAAAAGCTCCCAATGGCCAGGTTCTCAAGTTAGCTGTTAAAAATAACCTCACATTCAAAAAGTTTTATAGCAGGGCTGCTCCTTTCACAAAGAAGATGATTTACTTAAAAAAAGCGGCTGAGTTTACATTATCTAAAAATGGAACCTAACAGGAGGCGCAGAGTACAAAATGGGACCAGGTATCATTGGAAAGGCAAGGTCCCCTTTCAAGAGAAAGGCAGTCAGGATTGGAAACATGTCTCTGTCACTTTAATATTCGATCAATATACACACAACTCAGCCAAGAGCCTCAGAGCACAATTAATCTGCAAGAATGATGAGAGGTGGCAGAGGGGAGAAACACAATCAGCAAAAAACACAAAATGCAAAAGCCAACCAACACAAAACCTTGCATTGCAAATAATTTGTCCTCTGCTCTCCTCTTGCAAAGGTTGCTTTTGCATTCCAAAAAGCTTTGCACAGACAGGTCAGCTCTGCATGTTTGCAGGAGGGGGAGAGGGAGAGAGGAGGCAATACCTATTTTGTAAAGTATTTAATTCAGTTATAAATGTAATCATAATGTGTGGCTCAGCTAATCTCTTGGGCTCTTCTAGTGCTGCTGTGAGTATATAGTTTCCCCCTTTCTTTATGGCATCAGGATAGTTTTTAATATTCCTGTGTTTGGTTTGAGGGGAGCCTGTCTGGGGTAGGGAGGCTCCCGGTGGATTGGGGGGTGTCCCTGGGCAGAGGAAGCTGTACAAAAGGAACTGGAAGAACAAGCATTTGCCAATGCCGAATGTTGCTTGCTTCTATGTGCTGTTTAGGTATTTGGAAGTCATTGGAGTGCAAATATTGAAAATTTGTGAACTTACAAGTGTGCGTAGGAACTGCGCAATGCAATCTTGTAAAACAGTCATTTTTAGGAATTTTTTCACCAAATTTTCAATATAGCCATTTTAAGACCTCTGCTCATGAACAGTGCCACTGTGATTTTCTTAATGTGTCCCATACATTGAGTTCGCACAACGACTGTGCCATTGTGCGCTACATGGGCGGAAACACGCTTTTGGACAAGATGTGAAAATGTGACAGCTGCACTGCTCATAAGGAGGTGGTAAAATGGCAATGTTGAAAATCTGGAGTGAAAATATTGAAAATTTGCAAACTTACGAGCATGCATTGGAACTGCGCAACGCACACTCGTAAAACAGTCCAAATTTTCAACACAGCCATTTTAAGACCTCTGCTCATGAACAGTGTCACTGTGATTTTCTTAATGTGTCCCATACATTGATTTCACACACCAACTGTGCCATTGTGCGCTACATGGGCGTAAACACATTTTGGGCAGGATGTGAAAAATGACACCTATACTGCTCATAAAGAGGTGTGGTAAAATGGCAATGTTGAAAATCTGGAGTGAAAATATTGAAAATTCACGAACTTACAAGCGTGTGTAGGAACTGCGCAATGCACACTTGTATAACAGTCATTTTTAAGAATTTTTCCACCAAATTTTCAAAATAGGCTTTTTGAGCGCTCACCTTATGAACACTGGCAGTGTCATTTTGTTAATCATTCCAGAAAGGTGATTTCACGCAGTGACAGCGAAATCACCCTTCAGACCCGAATAATGCCATGACAGTGACAGCATTCATGAGAAGGGGTCCCAAAAACCCCATGTTGAAAATTTGGTGCAAAAATTCCAAAAAATGCCTGAGATATGCAATAAAGTTGAAAAAGCCCTATCTATCCCATTATACAGCTTACCGGCATTTCCTCAGTTCGCGGTCAGCTTTGAAGAGTGCAGATGTGTTCCCTGTCCACCAATGATCGTCGAGCCGAGCTCCGGAGGTAAGTATGGGGTGTGGGGGGTGTGGGGAGGCAGGGTGTGCAGTGGGTGGGTGCGGGCTGTGGGAGGGGTGAAGGGAGACTACAAGGGACCTTTTTTATTCACAGTTTTTTTTTTTTTTTTTTTACGAAGATGATGCGGGACGTTTGCCACGCTGGGGTGGCTCCCAGCTTGGCAGCAGGAAAAGCTGTTTTGGGGACGTGGAGCGATGGGGGATTGGGAACCCGTCGGCCAAAACAGGTGCCACACTGGGGTGGGCTCCAGTGTGGCACCGGAAAGCTTTGGGGAGTGTGCAGCCTTGGAGCCGACGGGATTGGGCACCCCGTCAGCTATAAGGTTTTGCCACGCTGGGGTGGGCTCCAGCATGGCACCTGGACAACTGTTGAGGGCGTGGAGCCAATGGGATTGGGCACCCGTGGCCGCCTGATAATGTGCGCGTGGGGGCGCATCAGCACGCCAGTATCACGTGCTGGCGGCGTGTGTGTGCGATGGGGGAGACCTCTGTTTACTGAAGCGGAGCTCTCCCTTTGAACTGTATGCCACTGCATTTTCAGCTTGTCATAGACAGCTGCAGCAGTGATTGGGGAACTGGGCCTGCGCCTGCAAACACACTGACTGCATTGGAAGACGGGCTGACACACCTCTGAAAACTCGGATGATGGCACTATGTTTCTCGCGCATGCGTGCAAGCAACATAAAAATGGCACAGAAAACAAATATGTATGTATAGTGTGAGGATGCCTGCAATGTAGCTGCTCACACAATACTGCACCTCATCCTATGGATAAACAAAGGGTTTCAGTCCCCGGTACAGTAAGTCATTCACCATTCATCTGCACAAAATACGTCAAAGTGTAGGGAAGCCTGCATTGGACCTGTTCCACAGTGTACCTGGCCCTGTGGATAAACAGAGGCCTCCTGTGCTGCCTTTCCCTTATCGTTCACCAGCACTAAATCCATCACACTGTGGGGATTCCTGCACTGTACCTGACCTACACTGTATCTGTCCTAGTGGATGACCTACACTGTACCTGTCCTAGTGGACATACAGAGGGCTTCTGCTTGTAGTGCTCTTTGTTCCTCACCTTTCACCAGCACTAATATCAGGGCTTATGATTTATAGGCAAAAACAGAAGACAAAATCTAGAGTTCCCTTGAAGCAGTAATAGCACACTGAATAATTCTCCTTGACAGACAGCCACCACCTTTTCTGTGAAGAAGTACTTCCCTACATGCGTTCTGAGGGACACCTATACACTGACTCAAAGAAGTTATTATCCACATAGGGATAGAACCAAATAGCAAGGCAGATTAAGTCAGGCATTCAGCTTCATCCTGCTGGAAATGCATCAGTGAGAGTACAGAGTTCCATAGGAGACTGCAGTGGCAGTAAGTCACATGCAGCCGTCTTTCATCGGCCCATGCCCCTTAATAGGTTGGGATAGTTCCACACAGGAACTAATATTTTATGGCTACACAGGCACTGAAGCATTTTGCTGGGTACATTAAACGCAGACAGCACTACAGCAACACTGGGCACTTTCAGTAATTTGGCACCACTGCAAAACTGGGCAAATTGTAGGCAAAATTTGACATTATAGCCTAAGCTGGTCACTTTACACTCAAAAGCAGTCAAAGGTAAGCAACTACAATGTAACACTGGGCACCTGAATATCAATAAGAGGCAAAGTCAGCACAACAGTTAACACTGGCAATGGAGCAATTCAGATTCTCTGCACAGGCACTACCTCCATGAGGAACATAGGAAAACATTATACGGTTATATTCGTACTTTGAATTATGAGTTAATATTTGAAAACCTCAAGGCTTATATTGCCACCCGGTACTACTGAGAGGAACTTCTGTAGAAATGGCCTCTACCATGTCAGCTGCATAGGAAAAGGGTGGTTCTGAGTGAAAAGAAACCAAACTCCTTCTGCACCCATCTGAAGCTCTTTCTCAGTCTCCCTCAACCTTCTGACTGCTTGACTGACTCTAGACCCATTCACAGAAAGACAGACTTTTTTAAGGGGGAGCAATGAGTGCCTTGCTGTGTGGCTGAACTGATGAGCTGCACAAGTAGTTGATGGGACAAAGAGAGGGGGAGGAGAGGGATATGTGTGCTCCTTTCAACCCTTTGTACTAACCACCTACACAGAGTCAAGGTTAAAAAAAGAAGAAATCCACCTATGATGCTGAGAGGAACAGCATGAAAAATACAGCACCAGCTGTCCCCAGTTATCAATTTTCCACTCTTGGCTAATCCTCCACCTCCTCCCCAAACCCAAATATCCCAAGGCCCAAACAGAACCTAATGGACAGACCTGATTGTTGCTGCAGACTCTGGTATCACTGCCTTGTCTGTCCTTCAGCTGGCAATTGTCTGAGGCCCAATGTGGCTCCTGCTCCCTCTCCAGCCTCTCCGATGAGTCCGAAAACTGCTGGATAACTGTCCACGAGTGGGTGACAGGTCGTCTGTTCCTCCTCTCTCCTCCAACAAGAATGTGCGAGTGAGCACTGGCTGGGTGGATCTACTACTCCCTCCTCTGCCAGACTATCGACACTGACCAACTGACTGCAATTTGAAGGCAGCCCCAGACCGATGCTTGAGTCCAAGTCACTTTCGCTGTTGGCATGCTTAGTACAATATTTGCAGTCCAAGAAAGTCAAATCAGTACACACATTCACAGGCCACCACAAGATGACTGGCGCATGATGCCAAATGCAGCAACCGCCAACGTCAGTTGTCAATCTTTGTGGTGGGCAGGCAGGTATATGCACTTGATTTACAGAAAATTGGGATGCAGAAAGGCATGGGAAGAAGGCCATAAGCCCACCTCCCCTATCATTGCTGGTAACTGGTCGCCAAAGAGCAAATTAATTAGCAGCAACAGATGCCATCAAAGTGGGCAGATGCCCCTATCTCTCATTAGAGACCTGCTGCTGCTAGCCAGATCTGTCAGCTGACATCAAAAGTATTGCACTGTGGATTGGGAAATTTTAAATAAAGGGTCCCCCGAGGTACACTCTAATACTAGTCGGGCTGGGCCTGCCTCACAGAATATTGCTGGAGCCTGGGTCCCATGGGCCCATATAACCCAATGCCTATGGGTAGGGGCCTGTTACATAACCTCTTCCCTGTTCCATTGGGAGAGTTCTTTTGTATCCGGTAGAAGTTAAGTGACTTTGAACTACCCAGCAACTGAGAGCCTAACATTCTTCCAGGAGATGGAAACATTTACAGTTTTACTTTACTGTTTCACCCGTCTCCCGTAATGTGCATGGAGTGAGAGAAAACATTTTCTGTGGGCCAAGAACATTTAAAATCTAACTGCCCCTTACCATTGGGAAACAGAAGTAAAGATCCCCTCATCCTAGCACTGGCACACTAGAACAGTATAGATGGGCCATGTGTTATGGTTGTGCAGCCACCAGCATGTACAGTACATTTGTTCTGAAGCCCAACCATTACTCCTAATGGAGTGTTCACATAGAGAAATCAGTTAGTATTTCAGAAAATCTGTCATAGTGCTCTATTGGCAACCATACTACACTCAGTGACATGCTTCTTATTTAGAAAATGTTTTTTTAATCACAATATGTACTGTACACATGGCTCATACAACATAGTTGAAGACTAGCAATTAAACAAAACTTGTTAGAGAATCAATTGAAGTAGCTATTGGCTTACCATGCTGGTGCCTGCTGCTCTGTTTTATGAGCCATAAGTACATACTGATGAATGGAAAGAAAAAACGTGTTCTCTAAATGAGAAGAATACCATTGAGTGCAGCATGTGTGTGGAAAAAGAATTCTGACATTGTCTAGAAATGCAACACTTACCATGTTTCTTTATACAAGCAATGCATTAGGATACACAGTTGGATTCTAGAACTGTTTATGCTAACAATTGATACCTGTTAATCTCCTGAGTCCATCTAAACATAAGGTAGCATGTTTACTGGACAGCAGGAAGTGAAAGCACAAGCTCTGCTTGTCAGAACTAAGAACAGGTGTGTATACTGACACCTTCATGGTTGTCCCCAAATCATCTATGCGTGGAGGTTCCCCCATCCTTTTGTAACACTCCCATCCTTCCCCCATGTTTAAAGTAGAGCCCTGATCCTGAAAACTGTTACAATTATAGCACTTGAGGGACTTCAGAGAGTAAAACAGCAACAGAAAGGTGAACTAGGGCTACAAAGAAACATGCAGTAAGAAAAAGGCAAGCTCTTGCAGAGCCACTATGACTGTCAATGCATTAACTAGATAAGGGTGTTTCATGGGCTTAAACATAAACATGAATTGTCATTGAGTACACTAACTGAATCAAAGTACAGTACATTGAGAAAGGGTAGATGTAAAAACAATGCCACCATCTGTATTACAGTTACCTATATATTTCACATTTTATTCTATGCACTGTTATAGCAATCAGCTCAACAGAACCAGGCCATCATATACATAAAAGTACTGTACCTTAATTGCAAATACTGCTGAGACAACTATATGTTGTAACAAGGTGGAAGATAAACCCAATGTTGAGACATGTTTAGGAAGACATTTGGTGTGTTTGATTTTTCAGAGACTGGTATACAGTACACACACATAATTAGTACAATATAAAAGTGCATATACCCAAATGTCAATGTAAATCTTATACATATCATTACAAGTTGTTCTCTTGAAGGAAGACCTTACTGTACAAGACCTAAAAATGGGCATTAGGTAAAAGTAAACTGGGGTAGGTGTGTCATGGAGAATATTGCATAGTTTATATTTTATTGCTGCTCCACCCAGGCACACACAATATGAAAATCAACAACCCCTTGATATGAAGCAACAGGAATTAGTTACTACAAGGACAGAAACAAATAGGAGACTGAGTAAGTGGGTAGACAAGCATGAGTATGGTAAGTCAAATAACATTTCAAAAAGTCTCACTATTATAATTCATTTTTAACAAATGCATCTGCACAGTGGACAATTTTTCTAAAAAAAATTAATAATGGGAGTTATTCCACATATGTCCGCAGTTGCCATGCATGCAGGTGGAGGGGTCTGAGGGCCGGATGCACCAGTCTGCCCTGCTTCTGAGTCAGAAGATCATGGCGGAGAGGCAGAGGTACTGGGGGTTCCATCGATAGCTGGTGTAGCAGAGGGAACCAAATCTGATGAGGCCAAAGAGGGGCTGTCAGAATCATGTGAGCCCCTTTCACCTATAGCTTCAGGAGAACCCTCTGAGCACTGGGAAGGGAGGAAAGGCGTACAAGAACCTCCCTGTCCAGCAAAGAGACAGCATGTCTCACCAGAAAACACCACACCTGGGAACAAGCGAGCAAAACTTGGGTAGTTTTGTGTTGGATGGGGAGACGAAGAGGTCTATCTCTAGCCGACCCCACAGGTCGAATAAGCTTTTGACCGCCTCTTGATTTAGCACCCACTCGTGAGCCCTGACAGTGGTGTGGCTGAGACTGTCTGCCAGGATGTTGCTGACACCTGGCACATGGACAACAGTCAGGCAGACGTCGTGCTGGACTGCCCAGTACCACACTTGCATCACTTCCTGGCATAGAGGGTACAAGCGAGTGCCTCCCTGTTTGTTCAGGTACCAGACCACAGACATATTGTTGGACTGAACCAGGAGTGTCCCCGGACATAGAAGAGGCTGGAAGGCCTGGCGGGCATAAAGCAGTGCCCTCATTTCTAACACATTGATTTGTAGAGATGCTTCCAGCTGAGACCATGTTCCCTGGGTCTGATGGTCTCTTAGGTGGGCTCCCCAGCCTTGACACAAGCATCCATGGTAAGGGTCATTATAGGAGCAAGGGATTGAAAGGGAAACCCCTGTGGAGAGATTGGATAACTCCTGCCTCCAAAGAAGATCTTTCTTCCTGTACCCGGACACTAGGACTCTGTGGTCCAGGTTGTCCAGCCGCTGATCCCATTGGACACAAAGAGTCCATTGGGTCACCCTCATATGCAGCCTGGCTAGAGGAACTGTAGGGATCACAACTGCCATCAGCCCGAGAAGACAGAGGATCAACAGAGCTGTGGTCCAGCATGCGTTGGCCACTAATCTGGCCTGTTCCTGCAGGGTCTTCGCTCTGTCTGATGGGAAGAAGGCCCTGCCCTGGACCATATCCAGCACTGCCCCAAATGAATTGAAGATGCTGGTAAGGGGAGAGGTCGGACTTGGGATAGCTGACTGTTATTCCAAGTCTGAAAAAGAGATCCAGGGTGAAGGAGAGGAACTCCCTCAGACTTCTCTGTGATGTGGCTGACAAAAGCCAGTCATCCAGATACAGGCACAATTAGATCCCTCTGTGGCATAGGGCCGCAGCCACCACTGCTAGACACTTAGTAAAAACCTGAGGTGCCAAGGAAAGGCCAAAAGGGAGAACCTTGAACTGGTAATGTTCTCTCTGGAAGGCACACCGAAGAAAGTGGCGGTGGGCCTGGAAGACAGGGATGTGCAGGTAAGCATCCTGCATGTCCAGCGCACAAAGCCAGTGGCCCTTGTGGAGCAGGAGTAGAAGTCCCTGGATGGTGAGCATGCAGAACCTCTTGTACTCGATGTACAGGTTGAGCATGCTGAGGTCCAAGATAGATCTGAGGTCACCCATTTTTTTGGGCACTAGGAAGAAATGGAAGTAGCATCCTCTTCCTATCTGTGCCAGAGCCACGGGCTCTATGGCTGACTTTGCATAAGAGCCTGAATTTTGCCCCCATCAGAGACAGGTGCCTTGGTGGATAGTGAGAGAGGCCTGGGGGGTTGTCTAGAGGCCAGTCTAGGAACTCTATGATGTGACCTCTTGCTATTAACTGAAGAACCCAAGAGTCTGTGGTTATGTCCTGCAACCCTGGAAGGTGGAGGGCAAATCCCCCCCCACTGGTTCTCCTAGTGTATCGGGGGGGTCTCCAACAAGTCAGGAGGCTGAGGGGAGGGAGCCAGCAGCTCATCCTGGGGGCCTTGTGGGACTTGTCGGGGGGTAGGGGTTCCTGATGCTGGATATCAGCATTTGGCCAGGCGTTTGGCAGGGGCCTCTTTGGTCTGGCTTCTCTGTTGCCGACGAAAAGGTTGTTTGCCTTTGTAACCCCCTCGGTACATGAAGCGGACGTCATGGATGGATTTACCGCAGTCCTGCAATTCAGTGATAATATTCTTGGTGTCACCTCCGGATAACACAGATCCCCTGAAAGGGGCATCCAAGATGGAGGTCTGGACGTCTTGTGCCAGGCCAGCAATCCTGAGCCACGAATGTCACCTAATGCAGACAGCAGTAGCTGTGGTGTGAGCAACTGAGTCTACTGTGTCATAAGTGGCCCAGAGGGCATGACAACAGGAGAGTTTAGCCATTCTCACTGTCTTGGCAATCTTGGCCTTAAGCTCCTGGTCCTGAATAGCTTCCAGCTTGGACTCTAGTGAGGCCAGGGAAGATTTCTGGTAGGAACCATATGAGCCACAATAATTAAGGGACCTGAGGGTGCAAGTGAAGGTGGAATGGATCTTGCAACCAAAATTGTCCAGCTGCTTAGACTCCTTATCAGGAGGAGACATGCTCAAATGTTTAGGTTTAGAGGATCGGTCATGGGCAGCCATGACAACAACCAAGTCTGCATTAGGATGGCCAGTAAGGTGTGTGACCCCATCTGGAGGATGGTACATCCTGTCTGCCTTTTTTGAAACAACCAGAATGGAGGAAGGCTGTAGCCAGATAGTGGACGTCAGGTCTTCATGGGGCCCAGCCCAAGGCAGTATGGGCATAGGAGCTGTGTCAGTCATGTCTAGATGCTCCACAAGCCTTTTCCGCTTTGGATCCTGTTCCTGGATAGCCCAGTCACAGGCACTTTGTATAGTTATGAGGAGTTCTGCAAAGGAAGGGTCCTCTGGAGGGGACTTTGGGGACTCCTTAGGCTGAGGCTCTATAGATGTATGCGTACCAGAGCTGGAGGATGAGTCAGAGCCCAAAGATTGCCTGCTGGCGGTCTGAACCCTTTTTAGAGGAGTGTCCTGGGTTTTATCCCTGACTTGGTGTCTAGAGGAGCCTTCTATGGAAAGGTGGGAATCCACAGCTGAGGCAGATCTAGGGGTCGGAAAGGAGGCAGGAGTAGAGGCTGCCACTGGTTTCCAACGGTCAAGCTCTGAGGCTAGTTGAGTCCTGGTCTCCTGAATCAGGGTCTGAAACACTGCCTGGATATTAGTTTGAGGCTGCTGTGGAGGCTGAGGAGGAGGAGGTGATGGAGGAGGCTGGTATAATGGATAACCCAGAGTCTGATATTGAGGGTACCCATGAGCCTGATAGGAGCTGGAGAAAGGCAGAAGGAGCATACCCTTGATTAGACATAGCCCAGCATCTGGTACCCCGGTACATAAGGAGGTTGATGACCAGGTGTTGGATACCCTGGTGAAGGGTACATTGGGTATTGTGGGAATGGATAGCCTGGAACATTGCCCATAGGTCCAGCTGGAGGTGGAGCTGAAGGCCTGGCAGGAGATGTGGCTGAAGGCCTGGCAGGAGGTCCAGAAGGACCAGACATTGGCCCCATAGGGACATTTGAAGGGACTGACACTGGATCAGGCACAGGAATGTCCAGCACCAGAAGATTTGGCACCTGGGGGGCCTGACAGAAGAACATCCAGCATTTGAGGAATGGCCAGAGTGCCAGACATACCCTGACCTGGTGAAGGGTTATCTGGTGAAGGGTCACTTAGCATTGGGTGTGAGTAGAATCCGACAGAAGAGCCGCAATCATCTGGGGAGCCAGAGTCCAAGAGGGCAGAACCTGGTTGTCCAAGGGGGTTTGGGCTGAGGTCCCACGGAAGGTACCCAGAGGGATTAACAAGTGGGAAAACCAGGAAGAGACTGACTTGGCGAAGGAGAAGGATCCTTCAGATTAGTGCCCACCTCCAACTCTTGATCTTCAGGCAAGCCCAGAGGGTCTGGTTGAGTCCGTGGAAATGAGGAACCCTCTAAAGACTGTTGCGTGTCTGGCAGCTGGCTCAACTCAACAGCGGGGGTATCCTGCGACCCCGATGGGACAGCCTCAGCTGTGTGGTCCCCAGAGGAACCAGGGAGCAACTTATCAGCCATGGCCGTGCAGACATCAGAAGAGCTAACGTCCGACTTATCGGCCTGAGCCATGCAGACAACAGTGGAGCTGGAGTCCAGCTTACTGGCTGTGACCATGTGCTCCTCAGTCGGGCTGGGTAGTGACTTATTAACCTGGTTGCTGGTGATAGACCCTGAAGAAGATATGGGCCTAAGGAGCACAATAGGGGTTCCATCATCCAAGAAGAGCCCTGACTGCACTGTGAGTAAAGCAGGCAGGGAGGCCATGGTCTGATCCGCCAGAGCAGTAAGGGTACTTACTGAAGTGGAGGCCTCTCCGGTGTCAGTGGTGCCCAATGGTCACCACCAAGTGGATGGAGACCTAGTCTGGTCTCGGTGCCTCTCCCTGTCCTTTTTCTTCTTTTTGGGATCTAGTGTTTAAGAAGAAGATTTTTCCCCCAGATTCTGCAGCTCGTTTTCCATCACAGCTAGGCATTTCTTCAGCAAGTGGGCTTCAAGCTTTTTCTGGTGCCTAATCTGTGTGGCCTGGTTGAAGGATTGGCAGGCCACACAGTCCTTGACCCGGTGTTTGGAGCTCAGGCAGATTACGCAGCAGGAATGCTCGTCCACATGCAGGATCTGGGTGCCACAGGACTTGTACTTCCTTTCGATGCATCACCCAACTGTTAGTATTCCTGAACTGTACAGCCAACTATATCCTATGCTGTAAATTTGTCCCTGTTATTTATGTGTTTCCACTTTTTTCTGTATATCCCTCAAGATCTCTGTATTAGACCTGTTTATGTTAGACCTGTTTATACTGTATTTTACTATGTAATTGTGTGACCTGGTGTTCTGTTCTCTTTTTATGCTTAACTGGACATTTGTGTAAACAGGCATTTTTGCTCACATACCTTTCAGTATAAAATAAAGATTGATTGATTGATTAAAAAGTGGACTGAAAGACGTGAACCACAGCAGTTCTGTAAAAATCCAAACTGGCCATACTGGGTGCAACTTGTACAAATACTGCTGTTCCAGTCACTCTGGCTGCATAGTTCAGTCTGACTTTTACATATTTGGTCCACTCCTGGAAGTCTGTTTTTCATCCCTTCCTTGACATGGTTGAAAACGGAACTGTCAGGACCAGACCAGATAGGTAAAAGCCAGACCAGATCAACTGGAGTGAGTGGATCAACAATATTTGCACATGCTGTGCCCAGTCCAGATTTGACAGTTCTGGTCCGGGTCTAGTGATCTGGTTTTTACGTATACCCCACTGCATGTGGCTTAGTGACATATTGTACAGATGGGTGCAGAGCCTAACCCATTGAAGGTTGAAGTTTCAGAAAACCATTACGCTAAAAATACCAAGACTCAATTTCTGATGATCCCCACCCTCAAGTCACACTTAGTCCTCTACCAAAGTAATGCTCAAATATTGGTGCCTCTACATCCACACCATTAAGCTTTTAATGCCATCGTGCCTCTTCTGCTGCCATGAGCGCTCCCACCCATGAAGTCCCGTTCTGCTTGTGGCAGTACCCCCCCCCCCAAAACCAGGTATTTTTCCAGGGAGCAGCTCTTTACACCACATCAACTAAATTACTGCTAAACTCCTGGGCCCAGATATTCAAACTGCACCCAAAAAGTGCGCAATAACAGGAGCAAGCGAAAGTCTAGTGTGCCCATGCACAAGAGATGTGATATTCAAAAACGGAGCAGGCCAAATTGCGCCTACAGCCGATGACTGAATATTGCACCACCTGCACCATAGCGCAACTAGGGAGGGGAAGCTGAGCAGATCTGATGCGCCATAGTGCAATAAGGGATATTCAGCTGAGCAGTCCAGAGGCACCATAGCACAACCAGGGAGCCCCCCCCAGCAGTAGAGCAATGTAACTGCACAACCAGGGAGGTAGGGGCCCACCACCCATGCCACAGATGGGCACAGGAACACACAGCAGAACAGACATCGTCCCCCCACACCCCAAGCACAGCACAACTGGGGGAGGGCTGGAATAACAACTGGCCCATGGAGACAAGCAAACAACCCACAGCTGGGCCATGGTGCCCCAACACATCTACCAGCAAGCTGTGACTGGCACACAAGGAGGGCAGACCACCCCATGCCACACCATCCCCCCCAGTGCAGAGCACACCCTGCACCGTGACCGCCAGACACCCCCCATGAGCAGTGACCACCACTTCAGGAAACCCCATGCATGCCACCACCCCACTGTGACACTGCAACCCTGCACCACAGAACCATGCAACCAACCCCACCGCAGGCACCTATCAGCGGATGGCAGCACACGGCAATGCAACAACGGCAGACCGTTACCACCATACAGTCCCCTGAGGTACTGCTGAGACCAACCATGCGGCGCGCAGAGGTACCCACGTGGGACAGGTGCCGCCAGACACCACCACCAGTGGAACAGCACCCTGCCAGTATTCCAGTGACACACCCGACCCACCACTGGCCACAACAGCCAGCACAGCCACCCACAGTGGTGCGTGGAAGCATACATCACACGGATGCCACACATTTATGGACAGACACCCACCCATATCCAGGGCACACTAACACAGGGACGCAGTGGTGAGGCATGGAAACCCCCATTGTGGGCCCATGTAAGCTGTGTACACAACCCATGATCCTCCATGGCACTGGAGTGTCAGCCACCCTGCGCAGGCACTGTGGACCTGTACACCACCAGCAGTCGCCTGGAGCACAAGTCACAGACAGTGGAGCACATCCCCTGCAACTCACACAAGGCACAGCATGGAGGTGGGACAACGACTGTGGTGCCCACAGTGCCACCCGAGCCAGGCATGCACCACACCAGTGACAGGGGCAACCCAGCAAAGTGACGGTACAGTGGCCGCCCTGCAGGGACTGCCACCACTGACATGCCTGAGGACCACACAGGTCACAGACATTCATGTGTGTCAGCTGCACAGGCCATGGACAGGCCGATGGGTGCACCATGGACACAGAGCACGTACCATGGACCACTGCACTTAGTCATCCAGTGCACAGGGCACAACACACACACCATAGACACTGACTGATAGCTACCCTCACACCATAGTCACCTCCACACGGACACACACACACATATACCCATGACTGCACCACCCCTGACGCCATGCACACCACTGCAGCTGAGCACCTATAGCCTGCTGCAAATCAGAGACCACCACAGTATTCATATCAAAATCAAATGTATTGCACAAATACAAAATTCAACTATTTACAAGAATACAAAAACTATATACAAGGTTGGGGGCCACAAACAAGGTGGGGTGGGTAGGGGCAGAGGTGGACAAACAGGATGGGAAAGGGGAGGTGTGAGGTGGGTCCAGGGGTAGGAATTCAGGGACTGAGATCCCTAGCAGGGCGCCCGTTCTGTGCTGTGAGTCCTCCGGCCTCTGTGCCTCCTCAGTACCCGGTGCTATCCAATCGCCTGAGGATTTCCAGTGATTCCCAGGCCAGCAGTAGCAGTTCCCTCACAGCCTCCCTGATGTCCCATAGATGGCGGGTACCTAGGACAAGGGAGCACAGTCAATAGGTGTGAATGCACAACCCCATACAGCCCCCCCACTGTGCATGGCATACGGCCATGGGACATACCACTGTGATGGTGTGTGACCACCCGGAGTGATCACGTCCACAGGACCTGCCCACCCAGGTGCCTACAGCCATGCGGAATGCTGCATACACCCACCGGCCAAGTCACGCACAGCACCACCGTGGCCGTTTAGTGACATGGCTATGTGGTGCAAAAGCAGTGGCACAACCATGCACCTGGTGCACACATGGACCACCATTGACGCACTCCCAGACATGCATTGCCACTGGACAGTGTTGACTGTAACAAGTTGCATGCATTGCAGAGGTGTCTATGAATGGTGGTCATGCCCCGCTGCCCACCCTGTCACACAGCATGCAATAGAATTCATGGATGTATGGCATTCACCCTCATTGGGCCTGTCAGGTGGGCGGTGATGGCCCTCGCCCTGCCTGGCTGCACCGTCCTCCTCCCTCCGACGCTCCTCTCTCAACCTGCTGCGTTCATCTGGGCCTGTGAGGAAAACAAGGAGAGAAGAACATCAGTACAATCCCGGAGCAAAGTCCCCCTGCCCCAAGGTGTGTGCCCTCCCACCCAGCCAGACCCACCACCCACACCCTGTGCCAGCCACAGCCAACCCAGATGGTCCCTCCCTATGTGCTGGACACATACAACACTGTTACCCATATGGACGATAAAAGTGTATTGACAGAACCCCTACCTGGATGTGGCACGTGCCCCTCCTGGCACATGCCTGCAGTCATGCCAGTAGCTCCGGCTCCCTCCTCTGCAGCTCCCCATAGTGGTACCTGCACTTCTCCGCGCTCATCATCCATCTGGTGGCCTCCTCCAGGGCAGTGGCCACCTACTGCCACACCTGGGTCCTGGCCCTGTCCAAGGGCACCTCCCCGAAGAGAGACCCATGGTGTGGCTCAACAATTGCCACCAGATTCGCCAACTCAATGGCAGACCACTGCGCTGCTCATCTGCGTGCCATCCTTACAGTTATAGTAGGCAATATGGCGCTCTGCAGCGCGGGTCCCCATGTGCAGATGCTGCGCGGTACAGCGCTGCCATTCCCTATCGCACTGTTACCGAACAGCGCAATAGAGGTGCACCCATGCCTGATGCATGGCGCCTAGGGGGCAAAGGTCGGGCAAAGGGTCAAGGGTCTCTGGTGCATGCCATGCACAGCACCATTAGAAGACAATGCGTGTAGTGCGATTGGCTGCCTGTATGTCAGCGCTGTAGCGGACTACCGAGCAGTTGGGCTATTCCACCTATGTTGGCCCAGTGTCACAGCACCATGTAGTGACCATCGCTATAGCACCACTGGCACAATGGTGGCCATGCCCTGCATTGCCTACCATGCACAGCACATCATCAGCATGGCAGACACCTACGTCAGCAACCCGGGCATGTGCAGTGAGGTGTACTACGCATGTCACAGAACTGCACCATTGGCTCAGCACAATTGCGCAAAGCGCGACAGAGTGATATTCAGCTGTCATATGCAAATCATCTAATCAGCCATTCAATGGCGCAGCACTGCAATTTGCATCTACTTAAAGTTGCTCCTCATCTCATTCGCATGGATTGTGGTGGCTTCCAGATGGGTGGTGGCCCATCACTGCATGGTAAGTCATGGTCTGTCTATGGGGTTGCAGGGTAGGTCCCACGCACTAACGCGACTTTGCTGTCCCTTACAGATCCAGAGCATCTGCATGGGTCAGGGGTTGTGGGCCTGTCCACTGCGGACAGTCAGCTGGAGTTGGAGAAGGGACCATCCACCTCCACAGGTATACGTGGATCACTGCGACAGTAGGGCCGCCTGGCTGTGCACACTGATGTCATTGTAACAGGTGTGGAGGAAGCCCTGCCTGTGTCCCAGCGTGCTGGATGCCAGCATGCTGTGACTGTGGCCGGTGCAGAGTCCATCACCAGTGATTATGACACGACTATCATGGGCAGTGACACGTGTGTGCCATGGGATGGCCACACAGCAGGGCAATTCGTGCCCATGGCTGTGGGTGGTGCCGCCATGGAGGCCTGCATCTCGGCACAGTCCCAGACTGTGCCTGTCCGCAGCAGTGGGGCAGCACTGGTGTCTGTTCAGGACAGTGGGACTGTTGCAGCCACTGCGGCGACACCACTGAGCCCTGGGGAGCGGCAGCCAGAGGGGCAGCATCAGCAGTCGCCCAATGAGCTTGGGGGTACAGGGTTCAGCGGCGGCGTCTGTGAACCGTCTGTGGACATGCCCAGACCTGGTCCTGGTGTGCCGTGCACACCCTGAGGGACAGGATGCCGAGGAGGCTGATGACCTCTTGGACGAGCACACCCGCCTACTGCAAGCATCGGTCCAGCAGCAGATGCGGCTTGCGACATCCATGGATGCATTGCGTGTGGCTCTGGAGTGGGCAGAGGAGCGTCACTGCAGGGACACCGCACTGATCCTGGCAGGGATGGACCGTTTGTGGGAGGATGTGACCGCTGCCATTGACAGGCATGCACAGGCATTCATTGCTGTCATGGGCACAATGGGCACACAGTCAGGTGCCCATGCATCACGGACACCACACAGTGCACTATCCACCCCCATACCTGGCATCATGCGACTCCCACCCTGTCAATGCCGGGTTCAGCTGTGGGCATCCCGAGCACTCCTGGTGCAGGCATGTTTGGTGTGCTGCAGACCCCTGTGCGAGCACGGTCACGTTCACACAGTGGAACCCCAAGGGGACCATTGGTGCCACCCCATGAGGCCAGTGATCAGCCTGTCAGTGCTGGCGGGTCTCAGCGGGGCCGCCCACACATCCATGGCGGCCGTGGCACTGTGTCGCGTGACTGACCTATCTCCCAGCATGGCTACTGTCTGGTGCTGCCCTGTGTGCATTGTGTGCTTCAGTGGGCAGTGCACGGGTGGGGATCCGGCCCTGCACGCAGACACACAGTCCACCTGCACACCCTCCCGGCTGCTGTCCGCAGTTGCGTGTGCATGATGATGCCTGCATTGCGCTGTACACCAATGTGCAATGGTGTTCAGCATCTGACACATGCACATGGACAGGCAGTGGGTGTGGTGGCCTGTGGACGTGTGTTGCTAGGGTGTGCGTTCTGGGTCAGTGTGCCTCCTGCCTTCTGTGCACATTTGTTGCATTGTGTGTGAGCGTGTGTGTCCATCTATGTGGCATGTTAATCCTCACTCATCCCTGGTTGTGTGTGTGCTTCTGTGCCCTGCCACTTCCCTTGATGGCATGCACCCCTGGTGTGTGTCCATGCATGTTTGTGGGTTGTGCCTTAGCCACTGGTGGTTGCGCATGGCCCCATGACTTACCTGGGTTGGCTGAAGTGCTCCTCCATGATGGTGTCCCAGTGCAGCTGAGCCAGCCGGAGCAGTCGGGGTCCCATCAGCCAAGGGGGGCTGCCCATCACCATCATCACTGGCGTCCCCATCATCCCCATTGCTGACCCCCTCTTTGACCTGTACAGCTAGCCCACATTCATTGGCCATGTTGTGCAGGATGCAACAGGCCAGGAATAGCCCACAGGCCTTTGAGGGGCTGTACTGTAGGGCACCACCAGAGGTGTCCAGGCAACAGAAATGTGCCTTCAGCATCCCGAACACCCACTCGATGACATTATGTGTGGTGGCGTGTGCCTCAATGTAGCGTTGCTGCGATGGGGTCGCGGGCCGCCGGTAGGGTGTGAGCAGCCAGGGACGGAGTGGGGATCCACTGTCACTTGTGTGTAGAGGGTGGAGGTTAGTTTTGTGATCAGCATTGCCCTGCCCCAGGCCATGTAGGCCACTACGCATGCCACCTCTGGCCATGCCCCCCCAGGCCCTATGATGGTCCATGTGGTTTGCATACTCACCCAGTAGGTGTCCAGTAGGGATATCCCCACTCTCGAATCTGTGGCACAGTGCCGACTGGTGCCAGATGAATGAATCATGTGCTCCCCCAGGGTGCGTGGCACAGACATTGATTATGCACCCCTTGGCATCGCACACCACTTGGCAGTTGATGCTGGCATAGCCCTTGCGATTTATTTATGCAGCCCCCTTGGGGCCAGGTGGTGTGCTTATGACCACATGGGTGCAGTTTATTGCTCCTAGCATGCCAGGCATACGTGCTACCCTGTGGAACTCCTGTATGTTTGCTGTGCGCTCCGCCGCTGTGCTGGGGAAATGGATGTACTCTGCAGCATGTGGCAGCAGTGCGCTGAGGAATTGGGTGAGGTGGCATGACGTGACTGACTGGGTTATGCCTGTGGTGTCCCCAGTTGGTCTGTGGAAGGTACCCGTGGTGAGCAAGCACATGCAGGCTGTTACCTTAGTCTCCACTGCCAGAGCATGGCTCCGTCGTGTGGGTGCCTGCATCACATCACTGCAAAGCTCAGAGAGCCACCTCAGAATTACCCTATTCAGGCGGTACTGGCCCACAATCTCAGTATCAGTGTACAGCTCAAAGCTGGTGTGGGCTCAGTACTGCCTGTTAGGGGCATACCGGCAATGGGCCCTTCCACAGCCATGCCCCCCTGCTGCCCGCTTCTCACCCCCTCATAACAGCCTCCATTTGGAAGGTGGCACTGGCCATCCCTGGCTTGTATTCACCCCGGCAGCTGTTGCTGTGTTCCCCCACTGTCCTGGCTGCTATTTCCCTTGCACCAGGTACACCTGCCTGTGTTGGCCTCTGTGCTGTGAGGCTCCGCACACCTTCCCTGTGCCTGGCTGTTCAGACTGCCCTTTCCCTGGCCTGCCCTGTTTGTGCCTCCTGCCCTGTCTGGCTAGAGTTCTGCCTCATGTGGCTTCCCTGTAGCGTTCTTGAGCCTCTCCCTTGCACCTTTTTATTTTGACTCATTTCGACTATGGCACAACTTCCGCTTGCTCCCCTATTGCGCATGGCGCAAGTCGTTGAATGTCGCTAAGCCATTTATGCATGGTTCCTCCCTTTGGTTGTGCATGCCTTCATTATCATTGCGCTGTTGCTCAGCATGATTTCAGGGTACAACTGCCTCCCTGTGGAATGTCTCAGAATGGGCGCAATTTCGGACTTGCGCAGGCGCAACCCTATTGAGCATGGTTCAACTCTTTTGAATATCTGGGCCCTTATTTTTAAACATTTTGTTGAGAAATATTTATTTTAGTATATCCATGGTTAGGAAAAATGAATTTTTAAAAGAAATCAAAGCCCCCATATATCAGTTCATTTAATCACAATATAGCTTGTTATGAACTGATCAGATTCTGTGTGTAACCTACAGTAAGTCAAATAAAAATTAGACACAAGCCTACCTATTTGCAAGTGAGGCAAATGTGGTTACTATCATTCAGTTGTAAACACCTATAGTCACAAATTGCAGGTTAAGAACATTCAGTGGAATATAAACAGTAGCCCAGAACTGGGTGCCTGAGAAAATTAAGTTGGTGTATTATTTGGAAACAGGCATCACTGGGACTCTTTGCTATGGAATGTCCTGCAAAGTAGCAGAATGGCTGCTCTTTGGATGGTAGTGTCAAATGGCTTAATGGGGCTTAATGGTCCATAGGGGCTGAGGGCACAGCAGAGCTTATATGTTATGCAGAAAGCTCCAGGAAGTGTTAACCCATTCTACTTCCTATAGCTTTCTACAATGTCTGTACTATCCATTGGTAATCTGACACAGAATGACTGCCAGAAGATAATGAGTTAACTTTCTGTGGGCTCAATTAACTCCTTAAGCCAGTGGAAAAATAGTGCTCTACAGCTTACACACACAGGCAGCGTAGTAATGAGACTTCAGTGGAGGAATCTATGTTTAACACTCTATCATGTTGTTTGGTAGGAAAAATGACATCAGCCCTTTTCTGAATGCAAAACATCTGGGCTATGCCCACAGCCGTAAAAAAGTATAGGGACTCAGAAAAAATGGGAGGAATCAAGGAACAAAGAAGCAGATAATACATACTGCACCTGTGTTTCTAGACAAATGCTCCCCTGCTCTCCATGTTTTCCTGTGGGAAACACTGCACCTTCCTTGCCCCAGATCAGCCAAAAAAGCTGAAAGTCAGGAGCACTTCAGTTTCTTCTTTTCTGGCCAGCACATGCAAGGCTGAGCCCTAATGTGTGGGAAAAAATAAACTGGGCAGACTTGCAAGGCCAGTACCGACAAGAAGAGGGAACGATTGTCACCTGTCACTCTTCCTGAACAACATTTCTGCCCTTTGCCATGTGACCTAATGGCATAAATCAACTGCTACAGTACCCAATCAACTGCCTCCCAGCATCCTTTCCTACCAGTTTGAGACAGAAGAGGCAGAGTGCAGTAGGAAAATACAGTAGAGGCAAGCCCTGAGCACTGCATCACTCTTCTTTACTACCTGGCTTGGCTAGAGTAGACAAGCTGTCAACCTTCTCCAGCCGATCTGCCTATCAACTCAGATGTAAGTAATATAATGTGTATAAAAGTTACTGTAGATTGCGGGAGTGTCATGTGACCCTTCTGACCAGTCACAATGCTTCCTTCAGTTGCCCGTACATAACTATTACCTCTGTAAGAGTGCCTCATACATGGAGCTGCTGTAACAGGCTTCTTACTAACTGCTCGTGCTGTCAACACTGAGACAAATAAAAAATAATTTAAAAAAGGTTACCTGATCTATAATAATTTGGTATCCCATGAAGATGGCAACGACAAAAACCGTGAGGATAAAAATGACAAAGGGAAACAGCGTGGCCACAAAGAGCGATTGTAAAAACACAGTGATCACCGAAATAGTGACCTACAGATATTTTCCATCCCCAAGTTCTGTCCCCCTGGAGTTTGTTATATTTAGTAAGGAGGTATGGGGGTCAAAGTCCACGGCAGAAAGTCACTGTGCCACTGTCGTCATTGTTTTGGTGATTGCTGTGTTTTCACTGTCGCCCTTTGTGGCCGCGCTATTGTCCATTCACCATTTTTGACCTCATGATTTTCCCCTCGCTATTATCACATAAAACCAATAAATTTGTGGGTCCCCTAGGCATACCTCTTATGGATCCAAGTGTGTTGCCTCTTGCATCATTAGGATGAGAGGACTACTCACCTTTGGTTCACATCCTCTTGCCCTAGTAACCCATGAGGCAACACTATTACATCCACAAGAGGCCCTCCAACCAGACCCATAAACTTATAAAACAGTACTCATGATGACAGTCGTCTCAATGCTTCTGCTTTGATGCCTAAAAAGGCTGCTGTTTTGATGCTTAACAAAATCATAAATTGCCACCTAAAGACACCTCCCAGAAATGCTGTCCAGCAAAGTTTACATCTTAGATACACACACAAAGCATGAATGCACCTCAGCATAGCAAGTCCCCTACCCTACCTTAAGCCCACGGTGCCTTTAAAACAATTCAGCAGACAATTCAATGTGAAACTGAGGACTAACACACCAATATAATTTACTAACAAAAGATACAGGCAACCCCAGCTTATTCCGACTGAGCTTGACATGCAAACACACACAAACACACACACAGCTTTGCACTTCGGCAAACTCAATTTCAAGCCTCCGCACCTTTAAAAAAATGAAGCAAATAATACCTGGCGATCCAAGGCTCGGGAATGACAATCACACCTCATTAAGATGAACAACAAATTACACATAAAATAGCTGGGCAGGAGTTTTTCAAAAGGGTTGAATGCAGTGGCAAATGTATGCTGCGCCAGCATCTATCTGCTTGTGTTCAAGCAGCCCTGCAGCTGTTTGCAGAAGTTACATTCAATTATGACAAAAAGTCCTAACTTGTGGCAGAAAATGGACACAACTATGAGTTGTGTCCAGTGTGGATGCAGTTGCATATGCTTTTGGATGTGACCTTTGGATGCAGTTAGGCCATCTAATAGATGGTCTAACAGGTTTGGACACATTTCTGCTTTGAAAATAGCAGCAGATGCATCTTATACCGATCTTTTAAAAAATCCTGCCCTTGCTCTTGTGTGATTTTCCAATATCTAAGAAAACATTTTAAAATATAATATTCAGACACAGTTCAGTATCAGGTTTTTACTTCATATCATCTGCATTTGTCTCTTGCATGCCTTATTGCTGAGGGCTTTTACGTGTAAACGGTATATGTCTCTTAGACTTCCTCTCATCCTTCTACTTTACCCACATACTGTGGTCTTCCATTTATGACATCACAATCTGCTGCTGTGGAAATGCTTATGAAGTTGCAAACTGAGGACTTTGAGGGGAAAGCAGGAGAATAAGATGAAACTGCAAATAAAGCAGCTCTGATAGCCTTGAACAGGCACTCTATTTTCTGTTTGTAGCAGCTGTTGCCACTCTGTTTCTTTCTTCTTAAACCTCCTCGTCTTCTTTCACAGCTCCCAGATTGGGAAGATTGCTTGTAACATTGATTTGCATGAAGATAGTGCCACTAAAATTAAAAAAAAAAAAAAAAAAATTGGCATAATAACACTCTGAAGGTGCTGAAGATGCAATGCTCAACATCAACAATGTAAGCTAGAGAAAGAGCCTGCCCTCAAGAGCACAGGTAGCATTGTTTTATTACTTCAAAAATAAATACATGTACATGTAAGTGTGAGTAAAGTGCCACACAACCTGTTGCAGAAGTGGACAATCAACTATCTGTGTGCCAGGTTGTTCAGCACTTTACTCACAGTTATTTGCACATTTATTTATTTTGAAGTAATAAAACAGTGACCCTACAATACTCAGGAAATACCTCCCTTGGTAGCTTGTCCCCCCAAAAAAACAAAATACACTATACATACTTTGTTTTCTTCCCTTGCTTTCTTTCCACTATCCTCCTCTGTCTTTTTCTGGAACTTTCTAAAATCTGGACCACCAGCACTGTACTGTACCAGAATGGTAAACTTACTAAACTGGGTTCTACTTGAGCCATCCAGCTGTTCTTGCTGCACCAGTCGGTCCAGTTTTTACAGTTTTGGTGCAGTTATTCTTATTTATTTATTTTTTTTAAATGGGAGAGAGACACACTAAGCTGAAGCTTGTTTACAGGTGTGACCTGGGAGCACAAGGAAGTTAAGTGACTTACTCAAGGTCACACAGTATGCAAGCGGGGGCTGTGGCATTCAAACCCATGTCTCCAGGTTTGCAGCTGAGAGCCTTAAACCACTGCGTTGTACTGCCTCCCTAAAGGGTTGGATGCCGTGGCTTGTTTCTTGTTAATTTGGGTTGAGGGTATGGATGAAAACCAGACTGCCTTACCGGAAACAAGACGTTGTATCATTTTGGCCTGGTCCACATCTGGCAGACCAGATTTCTCCAAATGGGAAAGCCTAACTGTGCAAGTAGAGTCCCATCCAGTTTCTACCATTTGTTCAAGTCCAGCAGTCTGGATTTCACCCATATCATTCTTCTTTTATTCTTCCTGCTGCCTCTTTTACTTACTTGGGTGCCACCTCCAAACGGCAGACCTAACCATGCAGGACCTGGCAGTTTGTCCTGTGTTCTCCTTGTTGAGAGTTGCTGAAGAATTAGGAAAGGCACTGCTGTGTGATGTACACTCCCTCTTGCAATTTTAAAGAAAAAGTGTCCATTTTGGGCTCAGAGTCCCTTATGGTAGGGGATCGAGCAGAGCTGAAGAGGCAGTTGGTACATGTGTGGTGGCAGTGCTCTCTTTGAAGCCACCAACCAGTACAGCTGAATGCAGCATGCTACTGTGCCTCCCACCGATGCTTTGCCATGGTGTTGAAAAGCCTGGGAGGAGAAAATCACATTATCAAGGCCCCTACTTTTCTGCGGCACATTGGGACAAAGTTCTGTGGCGAGATTACTGTTTGCTGCAGAACTTCTGTGGTGGGGGTTTGTAATTTCTGCGCAAGTTCGGTGGCACTAACAAACTACCACATCACAGTGTCAGCTTGTCATCCTGACTTCATGTCCATGGCAATGGTTATACCAATCAGGATGGGGGAAAGCACAGTAACACTAGTTCAAAAACTAACAGACTTATAGAAATAATTTTATGTCTAAAAAAAGCAAAAAAAAAAATCTCTCTCTTAAGGTCCTAGCCTATTGCATAAATGAAATATGCAGAGGGGACCTTGAGTGATAAATAAGCTTTTCTATACGTATGCTGTCTATACCACTCATGAGGTCCCCACTGTGTATCATTAATATATTTAAAGAAATACAAAATCACACATGCCCCCACAATGCAAAACATCATGGGCTGCATATGCAAATTACCACAGAATATTATGCTGGTTCAACTTTAAGCAGAAATGCATGGTGCCGAGAGGCCTCTCACACAGTTTGCAAAGGGTGCCAACAGAAGACATAGACATGTGTTTCATCCTACCAGGACTCATCAGTATGCCTCATCTGTTTGCGAGCACCCCAGTGGAATGAACCAACTACAAATGGTCCAGATAGATCATCTTGGGTAGCTGGACTATTCCGCACAGAGTAATCAGGAACAGACGAGCATACTGATGAGTCCTAATAGAAGCTGAAACACGTGTCTGTCTTCTGTTAGCACCTCGCTACTAACTGAGAGGGATTTCGCACCATGCATTTCTGCTTAAAGTTGAACCAGCATAATAGCTCTGTGTGATTTGATATGCAACCCATGATGCTTTGTTGTGGGGCATGTGTGATTTGTATTTTTTGAAACTTTGCTTTCCGCCAAATGCCCCTTGGTAACTCTTGCCTCAGTACTTATGCGCACAGAGGTTCTTTTGTCCTTTGAATTGTTTTTGTTTTAATTGAGTTCACCACAACATAACCCAGATAGACCATCTTAGGGTAGCTGGTTCATTCCACTGGGGTGTCAAACAGACGAGTCATACTGATGAGTCCTGGTAGGACAAAACATGTGTCTATGTCTTCTGTTGGCACCCTTTGCTAACTGTGTGAGAGGCCTTTCGGTACCATGCATTTCTGCTTAAAGTTGAACCAGCATAATATTCTGTGGTGATATGCATATGCAGCCCACGATGCTTTGTATTGTGGGGGCATGTGTGATTTTTTATTTCTTTGAAACATGGCTTCCCGGCCAAATGTCCTTTGGGGTAACCCTTGCCTCAGTGCTTGCGCACAGAGGTTCTTTGTCACTTATATATTTACATGTGCTGTCTACATCACTCGTGAGGTCACCACTGTGTATCACTTATATATTGATATGCAATCTGTAACATACATACAAACATATGTGTGTGTGTGTGTGTATATATATATATAGTGAGAAAAATGTTGTATATATGTTTTAATTTCCAAGAAACTGTATCCTCATTCATACAGGTCCCTTTGGAAATGGAATAAACAGAGTAGAGGAGATATTGCAAAACTCATTTTTCATGCCAAACCACTTCCCCTGACACATTACATAATACCATCAGGCCAGGACATGCACGTGAACCCACTGTGAGATAAAGCTTTCCAGCCCATCACAATGTGTCCCCCATGTGGTAGAACACTGCGCCATACCTTCCCAGGCTCAGAGCAGTGGTGTACTCCCCCAATCCTTGTGCTACCCAACCAGCTCCCAGACCTTGTCTCTGAACCTGAGTTGCCAGCATGGGAACACAATATGCTACCTCTGGCCCAACAGCTGGCCCTGCACACAACATTCCTTCATAACCTTTAGGTGATTCTATCAACCAAAGACAATATGTAATCAATAACCCTGGCAAAATGTGTACAGCACAATTATTTATGTCACAGGTCTGTTCTTTCAACAGGGCTACACATTATTATACAGTCAACACTTGTTTATCTGGCTCTCATTTATCCGTTTCTCTCATGTATCCGTCTTTGACTGCATGATTTTTTAATTTCCCATTTTGTTTACACTCGTTTATCTGTCCCTCGCATTATCTGTTTTTGTTGCCCATCCTGCCTGTTGTCTCCTATATAGATCTCAATGTTTACTCTCAGATAACTGACCCTTTTGATCCCCAGTAGAGTATTGTACAGAAAACAACAGACCAAAGCAGGCAAGGCAGTCACAAACCAAAGCAGTCACAGCAGCCATAGATCAAACTGCAGACCAAAGCATCCAGTTTCCACTTAATCGTTTCTCTCAGATATCCGTCACCAGACCTGAGAACAGAAGGCAACGGATATCTGAGTGCTGACTGTATTCCACTTTTCTGAGCATAATTGCTTTATTTTTCTTAAAAATGACAGGTTAATTCATTTTACCAGTTATTTATTTCAGATGGCCATCTCTATACCTTAAAGCCACAAATAAGTTTGTACAAAGTAAGGTATGGACTTAACAGGTCTGTGCTGTTGTCAAGGTTTTGCTTAAGTTGGCCCTAGTGTAATAACATAAGACTGAAAATTGTATTAGGCTGTAGTGCAGGTTGAGCAAATATCACTGTACCTGATGTGCTGTGCTACCTCCTCTGGCAGTGGGAGCTGTGGTAGACAAGTGACTATTCATTTCTGTGGCAGAATGCAGCCATTTCATTAGCTAATGTATGATGTTATAGCACTGATAACATCACATTCCGAACATAGAGGGGTTTTGGATATGAAGAGGGGAAGGAAAACAGGTTTTATGGATAAATGGAAATATTAATAAAGAATCGCCAAGAACAGTGAATTCTGCAGTACTGCAGAAGTTCTGCCATAGGTTGCAAGTTCTGCGCAAAATTCTGCAGCCGCAGAATTCTAGGGGCCTTAATTATTGTCCTTGACCTGTGGGGAATAGAGAATGGGGATACCTTTCTTGCATTGACCTGACCACCAGACCCCACAACAGCAGATTGAATGGCCACCATAGATGGGAAACGGAAAGCCCCGCATCAACTGTTGATAGCTTTTATCCATTTGTAACTCTATAAAATCAGAATCACTTTAAGGATCAGTGGCAATTGTGTTAATTATTTATCCACTGCTATTTAATCATGTCCCTTTTACTGTTATTAATTATACTTATTTTAACAATTCTGAATGCCTACTGTTGTTTTTCACTCTTTATTAGGGGCTGGCAATATTTGTTGTGACTTTCTGACCTGATCCAGCTATCTGTGTCTTTCAGTTGTGCAGACTCTGACTCTGTTAGTGATGTCAAAAAAGGAGCGATGACTGTTGCTGTCATGCTGGCTACGATCATCTGTGCATAACATATGTCTCATGCTGGTGCTTGCATTTTTCCAGCAAAAATAAAAGTATGTTCAGCATTCAGTCTATTCTGACATCTCTCTCTAGCATCATGGTTCCTCCCCCTAACTAAAGATTTAAAAAAAAATCATTGGTTAATGTTCTCTGCATATGGTTTTTATATGTTTAACCAACATTTTCCTGGTTCAAGAACATTGGGGCCTATTCACGAAGGACGTCTGTGGCTACATGCCGCATATCCCAGGCACGTAGCCACCATGCAGCTGCCTGCACTCACTGCGCCCCCTCCACCCAATTTGGGACCCCGTTGTGCCCCCCCACACCTGATCCCCCGGCCAACCACAGAGCTCCATGTGGGGGCAGTGCAGGGGGTTGAGCCAGCACTCCATGCAGTTACCATCCTGCGGAGTGCTGTTCATGGGTGCTGCCAGCTCCATATCCTGAAGGTAGCCATAAACTATTGGGACCAGCTATGCGCCTCCCGGGGAGGCTGTCTCTGGATGCGATGGGCATGGCGGGGGGCATCGGCCCTCCCAACAATGCAGCCCCTGCTATTGGGGCACTTCTGGAGGCTGGGGTCAGGCAGACAGGGTAAACCCCCACATTGGCATGGTCAGTGCTCTGTGCACCAGCTGGCAACATAGTGCCCGTAGCGTGCAAGGGATCAACTGCAAGTCCCTGCCTGGGCAGCCGATTGGCTGCCCACCAGGATCCACACTCTATGCCCACCTTCCTCCTGTAGACCAGGATGCTTGAGGGGGGGTAGGGCTTCGTAAGGGAGCCGGGCAGGGGCCGGTGTTCATGAATGCAGCCCACATGCAGAAATCCCTCGGGAGCGGAGCTGCACGTCCTGATACATGCCTCTTGCATGTGTTTTCATGAATAGGCCCCATTGTTTCTTGTGAGGTCAAGGTGCTACATTCCAGCATTTTTTTCCTAAGGTTTGTTTATACCTTATTTTGTTACACTATGTTCTGTTCTTCTTTTTTAATTGTTTAAGAAAGACAATAACAGGTGAATCAGGATGACAGTCACAACAAAAATAAAACATTGCCAGCTCTAAATGGGGAGTACAAAAATGACAGTGGATAATCAGAATTGTTAAAAGAAGTATATTTTAATACCAGTAAAAGGAAATTAAACTAAGCATAAGTTCCCTTAGCTGTAATTTAAACTGTTATGAATAATTTTATATGTTTTATATCTTTAGCATCTCACAAGAGAAATCAAAAATGAAAAGGTATAAGTAACTCAAAATATATGTCTTGGATATATTCAAAATATATGTTTGCCTAAAATGCAGTATATGTAGAAATTGCAATAACATGTATGCACAAATAAGTATTTTTGATTTTATGCAAGCACATAACACTGAATGACCAGACACTTGAATTTTGAAATAGTATAGCAAAAAAAATTATTTCAAATATATATATCAAAGGTGCTTCCCAAATGTACTACATGTTGGATCATTCTGCGAATATCTAAAATGTATCTGGAAGTATATCTGTAAAGTGTAAATATATCTGACATATGCTTGAAACATATCTGGAGAAACAAGGATATATTTCAGATATTAAAAATATAGATCTTTTCTGTATAGGTAAGATATATTAATATGCAAAGCAACAGTTCATATGCATATTACTGATTCAGATTGTAGTGAAAGTCTGGTAGCGTGCATAAAAGTGCATTACTTATTTGAGCCTAGTTCATTATTATTATAACAATTATGTCATCTGATGATGGTTTAACTTCTATTGATTCTATATTTGTAGGTGTTTGCACAAGTGATTTTTCATATACAGTGGTGAGCTCAGAGGTACAGTATTTGAAGAGACTCAGTCATCTGTGCCCTATATCGTTGTCCTCTTCAACAGTTTTACTGGCTGCACCATTACTTTGTGGGGAGGGTGAAGAGAAACAGTCACTAAGTAGCAAGTAGCTTTACCAACAGCCCTGTCATTTTTAGAAGGCGGGGGCTGTTAATTGGAACTACTGGCGTTCTCAGGCAGGTGGGTGAGCAGCTGTAAACTGGCACTGCCAGTGTTCTTGGGTGGTCGGTTGGGGACAGGTTCCACAGAGACTGGCTAAAACCCTCTTGCATTACCCCTGTTTTCATTGAGGAATGTAGTTTGGCTGCATTATGATGATTTATATACAACATTAGGTTCATGAGCAAAGGGGAGCAGTGTCTCATAGCATCATAACACAGCCAAACTAATAATGCAAAGGGTATCCCTAAACTTGACTGAAATGCAGAAAAGAGTATGCACAACCACAATAGAGGCTTACAAGTTACGCTTGTTGTTGGCACCTAAAAAGCCCAACTCTGCATTGCCACATGTGCACCTTTGCTTCTTCAGTAAACATCAGTGAGTGTGTGTCGCCTGTGTGGATACTACACATTATTGACGTAGATTCAGCTGAATCAAAAGGCTAGACTCCAGTTTAATAGTGTAATTTCTATAGTACTGTTCCTATCACCTTTAATTAAAAGAAAGCTGTTTTAGATGGCCAGTGTCTGTCAGCACACTACAACAAACACTGGAAGATGAGGAATCTCTGTAATCAGGAGGCCAAGAAACCAAAAGCTAATTATTTAAAAAATCAGCAGTCACAGCAACCACAGTGCTGGGGCAACCCAAATCACTCCTGGACTGCAGTTATCTCTCTAATTAAACCTGGAAATAAACATAATTCCATTAAACTGGTTACAGAGACAAGAGTTCTATCTGATGGTATGCCCCCGAACAGCGACATTTCTACAGCGACATGCGATGATATCGACAATAAAGCCATGCCACTGTAGAAGTGCCACTGGGACCAGGCCACTCTTTCCCCCGACCTGCACCTCCTCCCTGAACTAATTCTGAACTGGAGTTAGATCCTTTAGTATGGGGGGGGTGTGGGGGTAGAGCCCCCCACATGGGGATTTCAGGGGGCAAAGTCCCCCCGATGAAAAAAACACACACTAATGTGGGCAGCTCCATGCCAACTGCAAATCGCGGTCGATATGGAGCCTGGCGCTGTGATGCTGGTCGACGTGTTTCTTGTCAAACTGGCATCATAGCGCCCTATCTGATCCCTGCAGCATTGCTTAGGCCTTCAATGTTATATTCATGGAACTGTCCACCTATTAAGCCTTACTTCCCCCTAAGGGCCCTTGTCATAATTTGCATCTGTAGGGTATTGACTGGCTCACTCTACCCAGCCTCTCACCTTTCTGCTTTCAGGCTATCTATCCTAGAGTGATCTGCAAAGTCCTCAACACCCTCCCTAACTAGGGTGGGTCAGGAAGCAATGGCTTGTACTAGGATACCTCAGAATTGTGTCCAAAGCTATTATCAACCACCTACTGAAAAATGTTAATCTCTCCTTTCTCTCATTAATGCCGGGGATATGGAAACAAGCCAAGGTAGTTTGATTCTTGAGGAGCGCAGCCCCTTCCTGCTTGAGAATTACCATCCCATCTCTAGCCTTTCTTCTCTGAGTAAGCTCCTTGAAAGAATAATTTTTCAGCAAAGTTCTGACCACATGTCCAAGAGTAATCTTCTCCACCCCCCAACCAATCAGTTTTTTTTTGTAAAGGGTATAGCACCAGTACCACTATGGTCAGATTCACTGACTGTGTTGTCAGAAACATGGACAAGGGCCAGCCCAGTAGTGCAGAGGGCTGAAGCGTGTTGAGTGCCTTACCTCTCCCACACCAGTGACCCAGGTTTGGGAATGAGCTTTGGTCATTGGGGGTTGGCCGGTGGGAGGGCTGGGATAAGGATTGAATGGCTGCTTGGCAGCTGTCCTATCCTGGATCAGGGAGGCAAGCCTTCCTTGCTCTTGGCTGCCACTGTGTGGCAGCTCAGTGGTCGTGTCTGGTATATGGGGGTCTGGCACTAGTCCAGATGGGAGGAATGTGGTCACCTGTTCTGGTACACATGCATGATCGCGTTGCTGAGGCCACAGGGAGTTAGGGACAGGAGAAAAAAAAGTTGAAAAAACATGCCCCCCCTTCTCCGTTGGCATGTGTGACAGCTCTGAGGACTCTTGGGCCCCACACCACATGGATCCCAGCATGCCTGATGACTTGGGGAGTGGCAGATGGGACTGGGGGGTTCCCAAACCAGGGCCTGAAGGCAGGTGTAGATGGCAACAGGGTGGCTAAAAGCTGTATTAAAAAAGAAACATGTGCAAGGGTAAGTTAACTAGTGTGGCCTTTGTTGACCTAATGCAATCATTTGACCTGGTGGACCATGACATCCTCATAGCCAAACTAAGGCACATTTGTTACTTTGCAGTTGCTTCAACCTGGTTTTTGGAGCTACCTATTTGACAGATCCCAGCATGTCTGTGTGGGTGGTTCCATTGCCAACTAAATGATAGTCTCAACTTGGGTATCACAGAGAGGCCCATACTAGGGTGGGTCAGGAAGCAATGGCACTGACATCTCACCCTTCAGGTTCCCCTTACCTGACTGTCAGTGCCGCAGTGAATGGGTGGTGAGTGACACTGCCCTCTGCACACCACCTTGGCCATCCTCCATCTGTCAGGAGCAGGGAACGTGGGTGGGAGGAGGGGCAAACTAACCACCAACGAGGGTCAGGCTGGAGGGGTGCTGACAAGCAATGTTCAGAGACAGGCTGTGTTGTTGGGGGAGACATGACAAACTGCAGTGGGCTTTCCCCATTACGGGAACGTTCATCGGGTTGGGGGTGGGACCACTAGACACCAGGGACACATAACTGTGCATGTTTGGGGGCATCGGGTGGGGGAGGAACCACTACACACCAGGAAAAATGAATGTGTATCTTGGGTGGGCATTGGGTGGGGGTTGGGACTGCTAAACACTAAAGAAATATGACTGTACTGCAGACGGGCATCAGGTGGGAGGTGGGACTCCTAGACACCAGGGAAAGATGGATGTGTATTTCAGGCAGGCATCGGGAGGGGGGAGGGACCACTAGGTACCAGAGAAATATGACTGTGTACTGCAGGTGGGCATCAGGTGGGGGTAGGACCGCTAGACACCAGGGAAAGATGAATGTGTATTTTGGGAAGGCATCAGGTGGGGGTGTGGGGGCCGCTAGACACCAGGGAAAGATGAATATGTACTTTGAGGGTGAACTGGGAGGGAGGAGGAACCGCTAGACACCAGGGAAAAAAGAATGTGTATTTTTGGGGGCATCAAGAGGGGGGAGGGAGATGTTGTGGGTATCAGACCGTCTGTTTGTAAAAATGCACCTAACTGGAATAAACAACATATGTCAGGAACAATATGTGACTAGTTATATTTCACACATTCTAGTGAACATGGGGGGATGGGGCTCATAGGCACTGTACATGGAAAGACATACCAGTCATTAGACGGTCTTATTATTATTTTGCATAGAGAGAGACAGACTTCAGTAATAACACTACATAGTGGTGAATAATACCATAATTTACAAGCTACAGTGTGAATATTCTAATAGAATCAGCTCTGTAAACAAAAAGTGGCATGTGGAGATCTGACCAAAACACCAAGTGACAGGTGGAGCAGGAGCAGCTTCTGAGCATGAGCTCCCCTGCTGCTTCTCTCTGCCCATCTACAGTCTGCATACTTCCTGGACAGCTCTGATAATAAAAGGTCTGGGTGGTTCGGAGACCGAGCCCTGTTGCCATGTCGTATAACATAATGTCATAGGCAATCCCTCATAGTGCTGGAGAAGTCTGCTTCTGAAATACTGGTGATGTAAGTCTGAAATTTGAATATCACAATAATATATCAAATTAATTAAAACCATTCCCACACTTACATTCCGTATCTCTTATCAGGTTAATGTATTAGCAGCTATTTTGGCACTGATTAGAGTTTGGTTATAGTACAGTAGTACTAGTCTACAGTAGTAAATAGGATACATACTATATATTTTTGCCTGACTTGTCTTCACCTCCACGTTCTTGCCTCCTACTCTCACTGTCAAGCTAGGCAGTCCTTTTTGTTTCTCACAGTTAACTCCCCACAGTCACACAATGTTTTTTTTTTTTTAAGGCACCATATAGCACTTAAAGGAGACCTGCACCGAACCTGTAAGTCATTTTTCCCAACAGAATCTGAATTTTAAGTACTGGTTGATATTCTGTTATTGTTTTTATCCATGTGAGCCTTTTAGTAACCTCAGTGGATGATTCTGCTTTACTGTACTGGTGGTAAGTACCATTTTAGAACTGTATGATGTAGTTTATAAAGTACCCTCTCAGCAACAGAATTCCAATGTAGAATGTAGATGCATTGTGCCAACAGCAGAAGTGTAGAGCAGGGACATAAACTACATCATGCAGTTCAAAAATGGTTCTTACTAGCAGCATATACGTCATTAATGCCCGCTAAGATCACTAAAAAGCCTGGATAACTAAAACAATAACAGTATTTGAACCAGTATTTAAACAAACAGTTTCTATTGGTAAAAATGACTTGAGGAATCAGCACAGTTCTCTTTCAACATATTTTTTCATGCAGAAAAGCAGTCTGTGGCTGCTCATTCAGTGGTTCCCCACAGTGTGTGCTCTGTGTCACTTTGTGCCAGCCTGGCCTGCTAATTCTCTTTCTCTGCCCCCCACCACACACACACAACAGCACAGAACTGTAAATAAGGCTCAGCACACTGCAGTTTTTTGATGCCTGTCCTGGGCAAAGTTGGGGGGAAGAGTACATTTAATTAGTTAATCACCATTCCCTGTCCTCTTCCTTTCATTGTAGTCCCTCTCCCTCCTGCTACACTGCTCAGTCTTCCTCTATCTGACCCAACTGTGGCAATGGCACAGATGTGTAAGGTTTTTAATGCCTTAAGTGACATCTGGAAAAAAAAAGGCCAGGAGTACAAAAAATGCAAACAAACACACTCATGGCAGCAATGTGACGCTGCTTGTCAGAAAATTCACCATGAAACAGAGCTGCTGCAATGAATGTAGTAGTTTTATTTTATTGCAGTAAGCAGAAAAAAGGTAGAAGTGCAAAAGACAGTGCAGAAAATGCCCCAACATTTCGCATTTGCGTACTTTCTTAAGGAGCCAAAAAAAACCTAACTTATCTCTGTCCCTATCAAATGCCTCCTTCTTGTGCCATCCCTTTCAGTCATTCAGTGTAGTTTAATCAGATCAGGTGGGTGACTACTGTAGCTGCAGTCAGTAGAGTGACACAGGATCATGTAGTGTGTGGGGGACTGGAAGGATAATTTCTGTGAGCATGGAGGACAGCGACTGAGCTACCAATGTGGCTGCCTTTTTGCCTCATTGTCTGTGAGAGGGTCTCAAGAGGAGACAGGGCAGTGCAAAAAAGTGCTAAAAAAAAAAAAGTTGCTGCAGACTTTGCTGGCAAATAAACAGTGTGTAAAAATTACATACTGGGCCTGGAAACAGTACACAGATTTGTAAAGTCCATATCTGTCCGGGAGTGCCAGGTTGTACTGGATCTGGTGGGGGGGGGGATCTGATTTTGGAGGGACCAGTCTGCCCAACCCTAGTTGAGGGGCAAC
This sequence comes from Neoceratodus forsteri, assembly GCA_016271365.2. Lineage (NCBI taxonomy): Eukaryota > Metazoa > Chordata > Ceratodontiformes > Ceratodontidae > Neoceratodus > Neoceratodus forsteri. The sequence continues at coordinate 585,575,276 of CM028133.1, read as the reverse complement.
TGCAACCTGAACACATTGTCCTGTATCTTAATGTGTTCTTAAGTGATAATTATGACCAGGGGTTATGTTAACCCTTAGGCTGCCAGAACATTTAGAATGTATAGGTTTTTAGGACATGTATACACACTGGCGGCATGTCAAGGGTTAATAGTCTATTAATCACCCTCTAGGATATAATGTTGCACAAGGAATAGTTGAGTGCTGCCTACCCCTAGAGGGTGATTAACTGATCATTAACCTAACCCTGGGAGTGGTTTATTGCTATTATAATAATAAAGAAAAAACATTTTTTAAACAGTGTTAAATCTTGTTGCGCATATGATTAGGCTCTGCAAAGATGTTAATAAAAGATTAATGTAAGGCTGATAGAATGCTTACAGCCAGTGAGAAAGCTTTGTTTCTCAAACCCTTTTTATACCGTAGTTTATAGTTTAATAAATGATTTTCAGGCTATAAAGGCTACATAGATTTGAATGAATCACTAACCCATTATTTAAGAAGCAGCAATAATTTTGTGAAAGGTTATAAATCTAAAATAAATGAGAAACAATAAGCTGTCAAGCTAGAAGAAAAAAAATACAATCTTGTTCTGCTGCTAAAGAGTGTCTGCATTGATTAAACAATCATGGTTCTTACAGAGAAAAATGCTCCCTTTGATTTTGACTTCTACTGTCGAAGTACTGTGCCATGGAATTTCATGACTAAAATGCTCAAACGCTTTTTTGGTAGCATGGCCTTTCAGTTTTTGTTTTTTGTTTCGGTTAAGTCATAGTATTAATGAAGACGAGTGAAACTGATGGCAATACAGTGAACTGCATCACAGTGTGAAGTATGACCCCTTCAACTAGTTAAACCCTTAGCTTTACAGTACATCATCGGTATTCATGCAGTTATGAAATATGAAGTAGCGTTTTCTTGTTTCATTTCTAACTGAAGAGGATGTATTCTAGTTTTTATGCTGAACTACAGTATGTAAACTAAATGTTTTAAGCTAACTTCCTTTATGTCGTCTCTGATTGTGCGTGCCCTCTAAGCCACAAATCAGCTTGGTGGCCCTGTGCATGACCCTCTTCATCTCTTTGTATCCTTTCAGTATTGTATTGACCTAACCCGGATGCAGTACTGCAGCTGCAAGCTAACCAATGCTTTGTGCAGGTGGAGGATCTCGTCCCTTGTCCTGTTCTTCCTGATGTTGTAACAAAACCTTGCATTTGCTTTCTTTACTGCAGCAGCACATTGCCTGTCTGGCTTCAGTTTACTTTCCACATTTACAGTAGCCCTAGGGCCATCTCTTCAGCTGTGCTGTCCACTAGTGCACCATACTGGGTTTATGTGTGACCCACATTCCTCACACCATAGTAACTTGCACTTCTTCACACTAAATGTAAGCCCCCATTTTTCTGGACACAACCCAGATCTGTGCTGATCCCCGTATAGTGCTTTCTGGCCCAGCCTTATCCACTCTTGTCTAATTGGTGTTAAATTGCAAGGCTTGATAATGTGAGATACCATTCACTTGTGACTGAGCACAGGTTACCCAACTTGTTTAGTATGTTGCCTTTAGCATATCTGGTCTGCAGCAGTAAAGGGTTATTTTTGTTAATTAACTACCTGTGCAGTTTGGTGCTGGGTGTGAGACATGCTTACCTGCTGGCTGTTTTACCACTAACAAACCCATTCTCTATTTTGTACCATTTCCAACCCACTGTGAATCATGGGTTCTTCTGTCAGTCAGTCATGATAGAAATGTCATACATTATCACGCAAGCAAGTAATGCAACTTGGCAAATGAGCTTTTACACTAAAAGCTGATTGATAGAACCTTATAAGTGTGTCTCTCCTGCCTTACTATTACTTAAGGTCAGCCATGAGTTTTGCAGTATATTGGTCTCTTAAGAATACTCTAACCATGGCTCTGCTAGTCCAGAAATTGCTTGACGCAATTTAGTCAGGTATGGTGCATCTATTACAAGGTAATCATGTTATGGTCTGTGTCATATATAAAATAATAACGATTTGTGAAGGCAATGGTGAACAAATTAAACAAATTGGATATTTAAGGATATGTATGTAATGTCTGTTCTGGCTTAGTATTCTCAGTGCTTTAACAGTCAATTTAATTAGAACAGCTTTTGAGTTTAAAGATCCTGCTATGCATTAGAGTTTTAAGATTCTTCTTTTTAAAGTGTTTGCAGTCAACTTATTTCCACTGCCTTAGAGTTTCTATTTAAAGTGTTTGCAGTCAACCTAGTTCCACTGCCTTAGAGTTTAATTGCTTGCTATTTTAAGTGCTCTCCCGCCCTTTCAAAACTGCACTGTCTCCAGTAAATGTCTCTTGCTTAAAGTTCTCTCTCTTGTAGTGCTCTCTTGCCTCTCTAAAACCCTGTCCCCAGTTAATTTTCCTGCTGAAATTAGTCTATTCTTCCTGCTTTAATTAGTGCTCTAAAACCCCTCTGTCCCCAGTTAATTTTCCTGCTAAAATTAGTCCGTTTTCCCTGCTTTAATAAGTACTAGCTTTGCCTTCTTCTACCCCTCTGTTTCCTAGCTTATTTCTTGTTTAAAAGCTCCCCTTTTCTTAAATTACTCTCTAACTCTTTCCCTACCCCTCAGCTAAAGCCAAGACATCCACCACCAGGCTTTCTCTCTGGCTGCCCACACCTGCTATCTTTATCTCCCTCTTTGTTTTATTTCAGACACTCCCACTGATTAGCTGCAGGCACTGAATTTCAAAATCTAAATCCTGCTTCTCACTCCTCTTCCCTCTCTATTTCAGCAAGCTCCTGAATTGGCTCCTCGGCAGACCACGGCTCAGGCTGTGATCCCTGCCGGCCACGCCTGCTCCCTCCTTCATCCCACCGGTCCACCAAGCTGAAATACAGGTATGGGGCAAGTTTAAAGGTCTTGGGCTTGCATGCCCATATACTGACTGGCTGTAAGGTCCTAGCTTCTTCCTGCGATCGGACTTCAGTCTTGCAGACTGTGCCCGATTGGCACTCACCTCCCTGGCTCCATTTTCAAACTTCTGTCTGCTGCTGCTTCATTTTATCAATAATTTCTTGAGTGTTAAATTTTCCCCCGTACCATTATTCTTTAAAGGCCCTTCCTACGCCAGAAATGCCACCCTAATACCTCTTCTTGTCAGGCCCACTCCCACTCTTAAAGGGGCTGGCACCTGATTACTCATCTCCCTCCTTGAAACTTAGTCACTTAAGTGATAGTTAATGTACTCCTAGCCATACTGTTCCTTAGTCTCCCAAGTGTTTTGATATACTACTATTGGCTACAAGCTAGCATATTGCTTTACATTGTCCTATCAGTTCTGATATGTCACTCAAAATGCTATCAACTGTGTTCCAGTGCACCATAATACTATCATTCATACTGTCACTCCCTCCCACCTCATCCCATAATTATAATACTCAATAACTGCTCAGAGTCAATTCCAAAAAAAAAAAAAATGTAATCCCTTCAATCTCACTGCCTCAGGGACCAGGTGCTCCAAAGTTAATACTAGTCATCTTCTGTGGACAGTGCACCAAGAAAAATGCACATACCCCATCCCTCCAGTCCAGCTGAACATGTTCATAGTCACAGTGACAGACAGCAGAAAGAAATTAAACACCTGCCACAAATACCAGGTGTTAAAATGTCTAAAATTACATGCCATAAGGCTAGCCATGCTGTTACTATTGCTCTCGGATAACATTCACCCCAACCATGGTCCAGTAACAGGAGCAGTATGCCAGTCTCAGTTAAGAAGTCAGGGGTAATAACAATTGCATTAGTTAACATCTGTAGCCTTATGGCTAATTATGATGAACTGCAGGCCTGGGTTATACAACATATGCCTGATGTCCTGTCTGTTGTTGAAACCTGGCTTATCCTGAGAACCCCTGACCCTGCAATCAGATTGTAGGGCTACACATCCTTCAGGCTGGATAGAGTTGGTAGACATGGTGGAGCCTGCATCGTTTATGTTAAAGACACCCTCCGGGGCAGAGCACTCCCCATCCCACCTACTGGGAGTAGCTCTCAACTGCTTGAAGTGCAGTTGCAACTCGGCACCCAAGGAAAGTGCCTCACCCTAGTATCAGTATACATTCCCCCAAAAAAACAGGCAACTGGATTTAAACTAGCCCTTGACTACCTATCCGAACTCCATAATACCTCAGAGATTCCAATGGTAGGGGACTTCAATATTAATTAGTTATCCCTCAAGGTGGCACTGTATAAGTATGCCATCTCTGCCATTTACATGGTCCAGCTTGTGTAGGCACTTACATGGGTAAACTATTGCACTGGGACAAGTACTGTCATAGACTGGGTTCTAACTAACTGGCCGCAAAGAATAACCAGTGCTACAGTGCTTCCTGACACCATCAGTGACCACTCACCAGTCTTATGCACCTAACCCAATAAGGCACCTAAAACATTACCAAAATCCATTACCTCAAGAGTATTAAAACAAGGACAACTTGCCTCCCTCATAAACTACCTCAGTCTGCAAGATTGGTCAGTTGTCTATGATGCCAAAGATGTTGACACTGCACTAGAGTGCTTTATCAACATTTTTACTATGTCCTGTGACATATACTTGGGTTAATATCCCAATACTGACACTGTAGTGCAGCATGAGAGGGGTGCGGCACTTCTGAGGTGTCGTCTTTCAGATGAGACGTTAAACCGAGGTCCCATCTGCCTGGATTGGTGGTAGTTCAGGTGGATGTTAAAGATCCCATGGCACTTATTGAAAAGAGTAAGGGAATTTTTTATTAAGACTGAAAAGCAAACTAAATACACAAGGTGTTACAGCACACCAAATCATAATACAAAATTAAACAAGTAATATAAAAGGTAATACAGCATCCAAATGAACAAAACAAATATCACAATTTTAAAGTCAAAAAAAAAGGAAGAAGAAATAACCAAAGCTAAACAAAACTCCCCTAAAACAAAAATATGAGAACATTATATATACAAAAGTATTACTACATACTAAATTATAATACAAATAATAAACAGAAATATGTATTTCATCATACATGCAATGGAAAAAATGAAAAACTCTGTCATTAGAGTCCTAAAACCCAAGTAGTAAATGCTGAAAGTCCTCCCCCCTTACTTAAAGAAGCCAGGGATTCTATGAGAGAACCAAAATACCAACAGTTGTATAACAACATACAAAATAAAAAAACAAAGAAAAATAAGTATACAGCATGCTTTTTGTCCCTTGTAAACCTAAAGGGAGAAAAAAAAATTATGAAAATAAGATGAAAAACATAAACACAACATTATCCCATACATAGTAAGCTGAAATAAGCCCCCCCGTACATGTATACCACTATATGGCAGTGTATTTTCCCAACTCAAAGCACCTCATATAAAATTAACTAGTATCCACTACATACACTTCCATAATATATGGATTCTTCATGTTCCTATATATATATATATATATTAATTAAACCATACTCAAAATCAAGAATACTCCTCACCAGAAAATAATTCATTTCTACCAGAAACTGCCACTTCTCATTAATTAAGACCAGAAGAAAATAACAGTGAAATTACAAGGAAAAACACTCAGTACCACATATTACTAGTCATAAGCAAAAGTGGAATTATGCAGTGACTGAAATGTATCTCAAAATATACCCTACCAACTCATAGCCAATCTATACTGTACCACCAAGACTGGAAGATTTCATATGGCACTGACTTCCTTTCAGTATTTCTATGACTAAGAATTGTAGTAGTAATCATATGAAATAATTGCTCCTCTGTATATTCTAATTGTTGCAGTGTCAGCCTACACCGCACATGCCATATATAAAATTTAAAACACACCAAAAATAACCAAAGTGTAACCCTATCATGTTTAGTCCATTTGAATGGAAGAATACCCAGGTATAAAATCTCAGGGGGTTAAATCACAAAAGGGTGATGTAGGCCATTTCATCAGTAAAAATTCCAAACCGTTTTACAAAAGGACACAGAAAGAACAAATGGTCCATGGATTCCACCACCTCAACACAAGTCTCCCTAGGGCAGTAACAATGTTCTACACTTTTATGTTTTAGGTTTCCTTTGACATTGAGTTTCCCATGTAGGGAAAGCCACATAACATCCCACATATAGACCGGTATATGGGTAGATGTCAACATTTTCCCAATCAATATTTTATCTGAAATAGGTTTAAAGTCAAAACAGGCTGTATCGTGAAAAAAAGTAGATAGAAGATGTGCATATAGTGTTTTCCGTTCATGTTGTGAAAAGTGTTCTGGTACTAAACACCAAAGTTTTATTTTCCCAAAACATACCCTTAAAGTTTCTGGAATATTATACAAAGAAAGCTGTTTTGGGATGCATGAATGAGGAAGCCAGAAGGGGAGTATCCCTGCCAAGGAATCCAAAACCCATGGGATCCAAATACCCTCAGATTTCAATAATAATGGTCTCAAGTTTACATTAGCAAAAATTGTAAAAAAGAAAACAATGGGATTAATCATTTTAATACCCCCATTTTTTCCTCTCTGAACAGTAAACACCGTTTAATGGAATTCAGTCTACTACCCCAAATGCCTGAAAAAAAAAAAACATTCATCCGGGTCTCCAGCTTAGGGGGTAGATTAAAAACTGCAGCTAAATACCAAAAAAATTGGGAGTAAGAAGGTCTTAATCATATATACCCTTTTTAATTTGGACAATCTCCACTTATTCCACAGTAAAATTTTCCCATATGCAATGTCCAATTTGGAGGACCAATTTAAGAAGGCCAAATCCGGTACCAAAAGAAGTCCAAGAATTGTACAGGTCCCTGTCACAACAGGATCCCAGTGCAATGAATTCTAAAAGCGTTCTAATAATCAAGGAAGGCATTTACTTTTCCTATAGTTAACTCTGGCTCCCGTGAATTTGGAAAATTCCCAAAGTATTTGTCCCACTAAACAGGTTGAAGGTAAATCCCCCACAAGAAAGCAGATGTCATATGCATATGCAATACTTTTAATTTCTTCTGAGGTACTAGAAAAAGAAACCCCCTGAATAACAATATTATCATTAATGCGATGAATTAAAGGGTCCAATGTAAAAAGATAGAGAAGGGGACTCAGGGGACATCCCTGTCTAACTCCCCGGGTAACCATGCATGCCTTCCCCATCCATCCATTACAGTATGCTAAAGCTTTAGCATTAGAATAACAAGTTTTTATCCAAAAAATAAAAGTACCCGGAATCCCATAACTAGCCAAACAGTCCCAAAAATATTCATGATTTACCCTGTCAAGGCCTTTTCCTGATCTAAACTAAGAATGAAACCAGTTAATTCTCCAGTCTCCCCAGGACAAATTTCTCTTAATAAAATTAACCCATCCGTTATACTCGGTCAGGAATAGTACAAGTCTGAGAAGAATGTATCAGAGTAGATGCACAAAGCAACAACCTGTTATTCAACAATTTGGTATACAATTTAAAATCAGTATTTAATAATGTGATGGGGCGCCAGTTTGAAAGGTCAGTCCTTTCCCCAGATTTATACATAAAAACCACCAACCCATTACCCACTGAATCAGGTAAATTCCCTGAAACCATCATATCCTGAAATAACTCTAGGATTTCAGTTAACAAAACTTGCAGAATCACATTGTACAATTCATATGGAATTTCATATGTTCCAGGTGCAGAATTCTTTTTAACCATTGCAAAAGTGGTCATTATTTCAGATTGAGTAAGTGGTGACACCAGTACCCATTGATCAGATGACAAAACGTGTGGTAAAATACATTTTTCCAACCAAACCTTATGACCATCCTGGGAGGATTCCTGATGACTAAATAAAGACTGCACATGCTCCTCTATGGCTGTCATAATTTCATACCTTTTGGAACAAAGACACCCCTTAGCATCCTGAATTAAAGACATCCACTTTTGATATTGTAGTTGAGCACAGAATTGAAATAGATTCATAAAATCCTGTGAACCCTGGGTTCCAAATTTCCGTTCCTGTTCTAAAGATCTAAGGCTTTTATATTGTAGATCATTCATTTTTTGCCTGGTTTCTGCTAATTCTGCAAGAATCGTTTTATCTCCTTGGGAAGCTTGAAACACTAAATTCTGAAACTGTGTTTTGTAAATACAATATTGGTCCCTCTTAAATTTCCCATTTAATCTTCCTATGTGTTGAAAGTATCTTTTAATATCTAGCTTTGTATCCTCCCACCATTCCTGTGAAGTATCATATAACATTTTAACCAATTTACGTGCTTCTAATAAGGAAATAAAACCATCCTTAACAGTTGGAAGAGACAACAGTTCCAAGTTCAACCTCCAATACCCAGGCCCTTGTTGTATACCATCATAATTAGAGACCGTCAGTTCTATGATGGTGTGGTCAGATGGAGCAACAGGACGGGTCCTGGTATTTTTAATCTTCAAGGCAGGAGATATAAACCAGAAATCGATCCTAGTAGCTAGGTTACCTCTGAAATAGGTCTTATCTGGCTGGCCAAAAAAACCACAAGCATCAACCAAACTGGTTTGTGAAATCAAAGCAGCCAGGCAATTGGTATCACAATATAATTTTTGGGTTTGAGGACCCCTATCCTTTAAATACAACCCACAATTGAAATCTCCTCCCAAGAAAACATAACGAGATGTAAACAAATAAGGCTGTATAGTGTTAAAAAGCTCAATTCTAGCTGTCTTTATTTGTGGGGCATATACATTAATAAACCGACAGTGCAATTTATTTAACGTGACATCTAATAACAAAGCACGGCCCGGGGCTATGTCCACTACCTGTATGGATTGTGCCAAAGGGGAATTTAAACAAATTCCAACCCCACAACTAAGATCCTCTCCAATAGACCAATAAGTCCTCCCCATTTCCATCCCACAGAGGCTCTATCCATCTCTTGTCTGCTATGTAATCGAGTGTCTTGAAAGAATACCACATCATAAAAAAAGGAATCAAATAAAGCATATACCAAAAGTTGTTTTCTATCTGACTGAATACTGTTAGTATTTAAAGAGGCCACAGTAATACTAAATAACATATCCATTGCGTATAAAAACAAAAACAAAACCCATTAAGTGTTTAACTAAAGGAGAACTAATTAATCCTGAAAAAAAAATTGAAAAACATTAGGATTTCTTCCTGACCCATTTACGGGAACCCATCCTAGATTTATTTTTTGGAGGGATAGTCACATCTTCTGTAGAACGCTCAGTGTCTGATCCTCCTTCCGTTTGAGAAGAATGAACCGAAACTGAGTCTGATTTTGTACCTACATCAGGTTCTTCAACCTGCAAGGTGGAAAAGGTGTTTTGCACTGGGAGATGGAAGACTTCTGAAACAGATGCTGCAGTTTTCTTCCGTAAACTCCTTCTTCGATTATTAACTACAGTGAAGGCACCTTCTGGTGGAAGGGGGGGAGGCATAGAACCTGCATCACCAGATACCTCTAGTACTAACAGTTCTGCCTCAGATGGAGGCATCTGAGAAACAAAACAGAAGTGGATAAGGCCTCCAAGGGGATTAATAGGCCTTTCAGGAGGTGCCCTCTTAGGTGGGGGGCCATATTGTTTCAAAGCCGATTTTAATGCAATATTCAAATAAAATCCTGAGTGGTATAATCCTTGTCTGCAGTATATGGGCTGCCCAAGGACAATCCATAAAGAATGCTGTTCCTCACAAAGACTACACTTGGGAGGATGATGACAGTCAGTCATAATATGCCCACTTCCCCATTGAGCACATTTCATTGTATCACAGGTTCGACTCAAATGTCTACTGGAACCGCATTTATAACAATGGCGTGGCTGTCCAGGATAAAAAATGAAACCCTTGTCACGACCCAGGTAAAAACAACTTGGTAGATGTTAAAGTCCATCCTCTGTTTGTGGTAAAGTCACCTTATACCTCCACCATCCATTCCAAAAAACCTTCAGAATCTAAAATTGGTTCCGGATTCCCTTGTATTTGACAATGTTTCTCCAGCCAGTATGAAATGTCCATAATATTCACCCCTTCATTACTGAATAAGACAGTGATCACTTTAAAAGTTTGTTTTGTTAAAGGTATAGCTTGAAAGTGGGTCCAAGCTGGGTTTGTTTTAAACAGGTCATACTTCATCCAGAAACGATTCAGGATGTCAGGGGAACGAAAACTTATGTCATATGTAGATTCTCCTGGTGTATGAATCAAAGCATACACTTCCGAGGGAGAAAACCCCAGCATCTGCTTCAATAGAACTTTCCCCACATAAAAGCGGTCTGGCATCGTATCCGCTGGTCCTAAAAACCGCAGCCGAACTGCATTCCTGCGTTTAGCTAAAGAAACAGGTTTTTTGAAATAAACTAGCGAAAGTGGGAGCTGTCAGGGCTGGGGTTACTGACTCATTGTCAGGAGGTACTATAGGAATAGATCCCAGCACTTCTTCCGACTGGGGGGAATCACTAGCCACAGTAATGTTTTCCATAGGCCCTGCTGTGCTGGAGACTGTAATAGGGGAGAAAATGGAATCTGCTTGTGAAATGGGCAAGTCCATCATAACCATCTCTGCATCTGTATTAGCAGATAAAGTGTGCCCTGAAACAGGGTCTAAGGCTAGCACATATGGTTTAGTAAACAAGGACTATCAGGCCTGTGCATATGTGTGTAGGAGGCCATCCACAGTTCCCCAGTACCCCCATGACACTCCCGAACCCGGCCAATATCAGGATCCACAACCCACTGACCTGTTTCTGTTTGGATCCAACCAGCTCATTCCAGTGCCGTTCCGGAGACCATGCCAAATCATGCTGTGAGTGATTTTCCAATCCTGTGTCTTTGCCTGATGTAGTATCCTCTATTAGAGGGCCGCTGCAAAAACTTTTGCTGTAGATGCCGTAAAGGCGATGGTGAACCTTGAATCGACGTTTCCTTTTTTTCTTCAGCATGCAGTTTAGCTGCTCTGTAATCGTCTCAGCCTGTAATAAGAGGTCCTGTTTCACCACGGTCCCTGCGTCCCTGTCTTCATTGCCCCCCATAGGTATGGGGCCTGCTCTGGGACTTCCTGTAACACCTAGTGTCACCATAAGTAGAGGTGTAGCAAAACTCCATTTTGGTGGATCCTCCACCCATTGCTATCACAGCAAGCAGCGGGGGCTGAGGTACGATATGCTGGCCACCCTGAGAGTGCATTCCAGCCATACCATGTTCCCCGCTGAGCCTTGCTAACTCACCAGCCACAGCATTTCCTCCTCCACTGTCCTCCTCCTCCGCCATCTTGGTCCCACCAGAAAATGGGTCCCCCCTGCTCACAGGAAGCAAGGGAATTTCCCCGGTGTCCTGGCCAAATTTCCCTCATTAACTAAAAAAAATACCACCGACAGCTTAATCTGGTTCAAGGTCAGTTGGCATTCATCTGTATCCCCCTTCCCTGGGTCGTGCCTGAAAATAGGCAGGATTTGTCTAGTGCACTTACCTGGTCAACAAAAACTAAATAAATAAAATAAAAATAAATATATGCCCCCATAAGAAGAGGAAAAATTAAAGGGTCCAGTAAGACATGGGTTACACCACAGCTCCTCGGTCTCAAGTGGGCTATGGATAATCTGTGGCACATAGCTAAGAGCACAGGGTCCCACATTGGCCTCCAGAATTACAAAATAGCATGGAATAAATGAACCAGCGCTATCTACCAAGCTAAGAGATCTCACTTCAATACCAAATTAACTCCTGGGGCGACAGTCATAGATTTTGGGAGAACATCAAATCTCTTACAGGAAATGCTAGTAAAACTCCTCCCACATTGCTCATTACTGATATAGTAATTACCCAGGACCTCACAACCATCGCCAATGCTTTCAATAAAGCATACACTGGCCTTAGTGGAGTGCTTCCTTCAGACTTTCTTCTACCCCAGCAAGGTGCTAACCCTAGTATCAACCCAACCTCATCAGCTAGTACAACACCACCCTTCTACCTTAAGATTATCACTACAGCTAAGGCCAAAAAATATCTAGCACAGGTACTCAGCAAAACAAGAACCTGTGGTGACTCACTTGACCTCAAGCTCTTAGCACTCACCCTGGATGTTCTACTCTCCCTTCTAACCAAAATCCTAAATCTCTCGCTGATTACTTTTAAATTCCACCAAGTCTGGAAAGCGGCGTTGGACACTCCGGTATTTAAAAGTGGGGATAGAACCAGTCTCGCCAACTACCAGCCTATCTCAATCCTCCCCCCTCTTTCAAAAGCCCTAGAGAGGATAGTATATGATGAGATAGTAGACTATTGAGATAAGAACAACCTTCAGTGTCCACAGCAGCATGGATTCAGCAGGGCACACAGTACAACCACAGCCTTGGTTGAGTTTACTGGCTTTATTCATGAAGCATTAGACTGGGGGGCTCTTGGTGGGGGCTACTTATATTGACCTCGCCAAGGCCTTCAACATGGTTAATCATGAATTGCTTCTCAACCAGTTGTCCAATATAGGGATATATGAACATATGAAATTGCCAGCAGAAACAGACCTCGTGGTCTATCGAGTCTGCTCAAGTGTGCAGCTAGCCCTTCTTCATGCAGCTGCGGGGATATCCGCCAACTCTGTTGGCTGGTTCCAGAGTTACCGCTTCAACAGAATGCAGCAGGTCAAGATAAACAGTGTTCTATCTGACCATTGAAATGTTACCACAAGGGTGCCTCAAGGCTCTATATTAGGTCGCTTGCTATTTAGCAAATTTCTGAATGACTTCCCTAAAGAATGCCAGAACAAGATCCTAATATACACAGATAATGCTATGCTTTACACCTGTCACGCAGCACCAGAATCATTAGAAGAAATGATGCAAGCTGATTTTGGTGCAGTGGAGGAGTGGTTCCTCAATTCCAACCTCCTGCTTAATTACAAAAAAACAAACACAATGTTGTTCGTCTCCCAGCAAAGCCGTCATAAGTCCTATCCCATCAAAATACATAACAATAAGAATGAGGTACTCGATATGGTATCTAACTATAAATACCTCTGGGTTATCCTTGACTGTTCTCTCTCCTTTGGTCTACACATTGACCATATTGCCAAGGCAGCTCATGCCAGAACTGGCCAACTTTATCAGTACAGATACTGCTTCATGGAGAGTGCAATTAAACTAGCAGTTAATAGCTCGATATTGTCAGTCATTGATTATGCAGGGTTTTAAATAATTGATTAGCAGTTTTTTTGGGGGGACAATACAAACCGTACAGGAATCATTTATGTAGGTTTTCTAGAAGTGTTATGTTTGTTAAACACAGTGAGGCAAGTGCTATGCATTTTCACAATGTTTTAGAACTTTTATGAGCAGAACGCTAATCAATTTATAACGTTAAATAAAACCTTGTTATGGCCTGGTTGTCTGTAGGGCCAGCACTCACACTGCCCTCAAAAAGAGTTAAGACCACCCTAAACAAAGCCTGCAGACTTGTTTTAGGAACACACCACTTAACTCATACATGCGAGCACTACATGAACACTGACTGGCTTAATTTGAACAACAGGATACAATACCAGATCTGTCTACTAGCAAAAAAGTCTGCTCTCGGCCTTGCACCTCCTTGTGTGCAGAGACATCTTAGCCACTCGTCCAACCCAAGACAAAACAGAGGTTCCACCAAAACTGTTTTTCAAATCCCATTTTGCCGTATGTTGCAAGGGCAGAGACCCTTTGAGTATAGGGCCCCCCTGTGGCTTAATTCTCTCAGTGCTGACCTGGTATTGGAGCCAAAAATGGTTCTTTTAAATCCAGACTGAAAGCACATCTGATCACACTCAGTACGTGTGATTATGACTCAAAAACCTAATTTATACCAGGTATATACCCTTTTACACCTCTTACTATGCACTTACCCCATTCTACCCCCTTGCACCTCAGTACTCCTCTCACTCATCTGCTCATTATCTCACCCCTCTTCCCCCATGACTTTCTCTACCTCTAAATTGCATTATCTAAACCCTCAGGTTGGCCCCTCTCCTAATAACCTTCCTCCTCACCCACTACTGTCTCACCCAAGTTCTGTCTTTACTACTAATCTGCTCCAATGTACTCGTCGGGAGGCTTCTTTTTTCTTACCTACCCTCACACAGACAAAACCTCCTGGGTTAAACCTCTCTCTTACTACTGCTGTTGAAGATGCTATTCCTTTGTGGATACACCATTTACCTGACTGGTTGCTGGTGGAACACTGCATGCTGCTGATCTGAGGGAAGTTCAGTTAGCAGGCTCTATTTTTTGTCTGTTTCACACCTTTAACAGGTATGCCACCTATGTCAAAATAGAGCTTACTAGAGTTTCTGGTGTGCTGTACTGGCTGGTTGGTCGTCTCAAAAAACGTTCTTTTTACCCCCTAGGAGGAACGCCAGAGGTTTTGGCTGGATCTGGGGAAAGGCCTGAGTGCTTTGGGACGCCGTCTAGAAGTCTTTTATGATTAATAAGATATAAATTAAAAGAAAAGTAGAATTCTTACTTAGCTTCTCACTGTTCCTTGCTGATTTTACAGAGATTATTATGGAGATTGGAGCTGGTTTTTTTACTATTAGTGTTTAAGTGTTACGGTGGGGGGGAGTCTTTCTTTCTTTTTTTTGATTTACATTTTTTTTTCTATCTGTATGTTTTTCCTTTTTGTAAGGTTTGTAAGGTTTTTGGACTGGGCTCTGGGAAATTATTGTTTCCATACTTCCATAAGGGAGATTATGCTAGGTGTGTAAGTATTTTTAGCGTGTAAGCGAGTGAAACGCAATTTCTTTTTCTGTAGCACTTCAAGTTACTGTAGTAGTGCTTTGGTTACATCTCTACTTGAGTCGTCCCTATATTTTTATATATAGATTTTTATATTTTTAAATGTGTTAAAGAATTTAGTATTTTTTTAAACTATACACAGGTTGTGATTGGTTCTTCTAGTCACATGATTTCTTTTAGCATATAAGTGCATGCGTGGCATTTTCTTACCAGATTCGCCATTCATTTGTGATGGAGCAGTTGCCTTTGGAGCATTTACCTGTTCTTTTATTCCTTGATGGTATCTTGATTGTATTCTGAAAAGTCCTCCTTTTGGTGGATCACAGTGCTTGCGATTTGTTATGTGTTCGACGATAGAGTAAGTTTTTCCTTTTTTTCTCGTTTTGCTTGTTTTTGGCTTAGGGTCTCTCATTAGATAATTCGTTCATGATTTTTGACCCTTTGTAATTTTGTTTTTAATCAGGATCTGGTTCGTTTTTCAATCTGATTATTTACCATTCTACTTTTATTGGAAACTAAGGTGGAAAGTGGGAAGATGCAGCTTAGAATTGAAAGTGAGGGCTTAAGACTTTGATAACTTATGCAGACCATAAGCCCATGAAATACCATTTGAGCCTTAAATACCATAGAACTGTAGAATTTGTTGGAATCGTTTGGAAGAGGAGACAGGGGAATTCAAAGCGAACTATTTTTTGCTGTGTTGCGTATCAGTTCTTGTCGAATTAAGTATCGTAATTTCTAGAAAACAGGCCCAGCAGGCCCATATAACCTTCCCTGAGATGACCAATATGGATGAGAGAGAGCTGCGTAGAAGGTCAAAATCTAGTGCTACCATATTAAAGCAATCTAAAATTATGGACCATTTAGCATTTACTAAAGGTCATGGGAAAATCTGTACTCCCAAAATACAGTATAATGCAGAATCTACTGATGTATGGGACACTTTTTCTGCTGTCATGGATATCAATACGCCTATTAAAGCAAGCACTTTGCCCATTTACAACAAGGACCTGAAACAGACACCTTTATTATATTTTTCTGATGTCTCTGATGAGCTAGATAGCTTAATGGTTATAATGCTGATGGTAATTATTGTAGTGATGCTGATGGCTTAAATGGTTATAAGGCTGATGGTAATGATTATAGTGATGCTGCCATAATGGAGCCTCCTTTAGAGATCTCATTGACAGCTTCAGCATCAGAAAGTCTTCTAAGAGAAGTTTATTAGGCTCAGAAAGTTCAGGAACTTCAGTAAATAAATTAAGTTTGGATAATATGATTATGGACCCCACCCCAGTGATAACTCCAATGATAACTAATAATCTTAAAGCAATTTTGGAGATCATCAAACTACAGTCAAGGCTTAAAATTACTTAATTTGTCACAGGCCCTAATTGGTGAACCTGTTGATCTTTTGATGCATCTGGGTTAGCAAATGGGGAATTTAGGGCCAAACTGTCTTTAGATGATAATATGGTTGATTTTGGAGATAATATTAAATACCCTACATCCCTCAGTAGTGATTTAATACAGATGCTTAAAATAACTTTCTCAGCAAATGTTCTCATTATGGAACAATTAGTGGCAATCAGAGAGGAATTAGAAATGGATAAAGCTGGTTTATTTAACAATCAGATTAAGATTGAGGGAATAAATGATAAATTAGAAAATAAACATTCACCCCAAAGAAATCTGAATCTATTCCATTAACTTTAGATGTTGAGAGGAAAAACTTAGGGGACATAAGGGAGCATTTTTCTATATTGATCATTCCGGACACACCTAAACCATTAAATAAAAAAAAAAAAAAAATAAAATAAAAACGCTGGAGTCTGTGTTCCCTTAGTCATTGGGAATAATTTGTTGGGTACAGTAGAATCCATACAGGATAGTTTGGCCTATACTAATACTTTAAAAGAGCATAAACAAGTCAATGTGGTTGCTAATGAAAGAAGAGATAATTGGCTTGTTCCAGAATATCCTCCTGGATCTTGTTTGGATACTGTAAATGTTAGTAACAAGCTGGAATGTAATCTGGAGGTTAAAGTGAATGTTCTTAAAAAATAAATTGGGAGTTTAATAGCTGAATGGTCATCGGTAATGAAGGAGCCAAACATGATTCTGGATAGAACTGAAGAACATCTCATCCAGACGGATAGTCAAATTAGAACCAGAAGGGAGGTGGATGGTTTGGCACAAAATAGGGTAGACACATATGGATTAGGTATAGAGATAGCTAGGGAAACAAATGGAAGGTAACCTACCCAGGATTGGACTAAAAGAGCCACCTTCCTGGATACAAGGTTCTGAGATGGAACTTAAAAAGCAACTAGTTTCACTTTTTGGGATTAACATGGGGATTCTCATGGCCGAAACTGATATACAAAGTGTAAAGCTCTGTGTTGACACAGATGGAGATTCTGTTTGCAATATTGTTTTATATTCTCCTAGACTGGCCAATGATATCTGCTACAATGGTAAAATATTGACTGCTTTTGAAATACCTTTAAACTTTGAGAACAGGAATTATTTCACCAAAGGGGTATTTGACATGTTAAACCTAGAACAAAAAAAAAAAAACAGGTACAGTCTAGCTTAGTATTTTTGGTATCCCTGAAATCTATAATGGGACCAATAGGAAATTAAAGGGTGTTTTGTGTAACTACTTCAGCAATTTGTTGGGACTACCCCTAGGAAGGGATGGAATCCTAGAAGTGATTAGATGTCCACATGGAAGTCAGATAGATTTATTAATTAAAAATTCACAAATGGCCAACCTGATTCAATGCAAAGAAGGTATTTTGGATGATATGGGTTTCCATATGGTAAGGATGGATGATATTTGGGTTGATCATCCACCAAGCAAAGTAACCCTGGCAAACTGTCAAATTGAAACATCCAATAAATCTGAAACTTTGGCTGGTCTTTCAGATTGACTCCAAACTGAGATATGTGATTCCTTTAATAAAAGTGATTATATCCCTGTTGTAGCAGGGAACTTTTTAGTTCTCTCATGGAATATTGCAGGATGGTTCACAAAAATAGCAGATAGTACCTGGATTAACTATGTTACACAATTTGAAATGTTATGCTTTCAGGAAACGTGGCATGGAATAGATGATTTAATTAATATTAATGGGTATGTAACATTTGCACATCATGGACTTAGGGGAGCCAACTATGGTAGGAACTCTGCTGGTCTTGCAGTACTTTGTAGAGTTTCCCTTGATTTAAAGATGACTGCTCTTTGTATTATGCAGAATTTTATCACTGTGTATGTGGAAAAATTGAATCAAAGATTGATTATTATTAATGTATACATTCCGCCATATGGTTCTGCGCACTATGGTGATGGAATATGGTCAATATTAAAAAATGAAATAATTAAATATAATCAGACTTTTCCCAATACAAACATCCAAGTTATTGATGACTACAATGCTAGAATAGGCACGTTTGATGGATATAGATAATCCCTTCTTTGCATATAACTCCAACCACTCTCCCATAATACACGCCTCTCAAGATCAGGTTGTTAATAAATCGGGCAAGATCTTGATTGAACTAATGTCCGAATTAGACCTATACCCTTTAAATAGTTGAATTCTGGGAGATGAAATGGGGAATTTTACCTATGTTAAAGCTCATCATAAAATATTACTGGATCGGGCCTTATGGTCAGGAGATATACATTTTTGGTCTTATCTATATATTCCAGCTAGGGCAGAAAGTAACAATTTTCCATTATTATTGAGCACTGAATAGTGCTAAAGGGAGGATAAAAATGCATCCTGTGTGGTTCCTTTAGAATGTAGAGTTAACAAGCATATTAGTTGGGATGGTTGTCTAGAAAAAAAATGTGATGGAACAGATTTTATTATATGATAATTTATTGACTAAAGATATATGGTTGATTCAAAATGTAGAGAGAATATGGGACATCGTAAAACAACTCTTTATAGATTTGAGGACAAGGTTATATAAAGATGTTGTTCTTAGTCAACATAAAGGAAAACAAACTTGGTTTGACCAGGAATGTGTTTTGTTTAAAAAGGATTTAAGGAAATTAATAAGACAAGTGAGAACACAAAATAATTTACAGTTCTCCAAGCAGGTTAAGGTAAGGAAGAGGGAATACAAACAATTACTAAAAAATAAGAGAAGGGACTTTCAAAATATGAAATGGGTGCAAATGATAGACACTATTAAAAGGAAGAATGATAAAGGATTTTAGCAGCTTGTGGCTAAGGGTTCATTAAATAGTAAAATTAATGCAATGTGGTTTGTAGAGCACAACTTTGGGACATCTTATACAATAGAGGAATAAACAAGGGCTTAATCGCGATAATTTCTGCATTGTATAATAATACCTGGGCTAAGATTGGGTTTGGTATTGCTGGAGAGACAACTAAACCATTTAGAATTAACTGGGGTGTAAAACAAGGGTGTATTTTAGCCCCCCCACCTTGTTCAACTTATACATGGATCCTCTTATTAGGAAGCTTTAACAAAGTGATAAAGATGCACCAAAGGTTGACTCGAGGCAGACAGCTATTTTAGCATATGCAGATGATCTAGTCTTGATCTCTTAAACTAAAAGTGGTCTTCAAAGGCAATTGAATACTTTACAAAGGGGTACTAATTTCTTGAAATTAAAAATAAATTTATCCAAGACAAAAACTATAACTTTTGGCACTAATTCTGCTGAATCTTTCTTTAAGTTAGAAGACCATAGAATAGAAGCTGTGAAACAATATACATATTTGGGATTAACATTCACAAATAATAATAAGTGGAAACAACAGCAAGATATGGTACATGGTAAAATAAAAAAAACTGTGAACGGTTAGAGGAAATTAAATTATTCCTATGGGGGTTTCTCATTAAAACCATTACTTAGAGCTATCAAGGCTAAATGCTGGGCACAAATGATATATGCAACTGAAGTATGGAAGCCTACGGATGCTGAAATATGTATGACTCCAGTTTATAAAGTATTACGGTCTGAATTACAGGTTGCTCCATCTTGCCCTTCAATTTACCTACGAGCTGAACTTGGATTAATAAATGTTACGACACTTACAGAGGGAAGGAAACTTAAATACTGGTTATATTTAACTAGATTAGATAAAGATAAATTATCAAAGAAGTGTTTCCTGGAACAGCTGTCTTGGATTAAAAATGATTGTGGGGAGAAATGTTGGTTGCAAGATATATATAGTAAATTGGATCAATATGGTTTATCAATATTAAATTCATATTTTAGAAGGAATATTAAGATCAACCCTAATTATAAGGCATATGTTCAAAAAAAGTTAATGAATATTGGATTAATCAGGATCTAGAGAAATCCATCTATCTAGATTTTCCAGATGGTATGCTTCAAATATTAATAACTCTAAGTATAGGAGTTATTGGGATATATTGGAAAATAGGGTATGTAGGAATATGTTCCTCAAAGCTAGATTATAACTTTTTGAGAATAACATCCTGATGACTAGGGGCAGGATTCACAAAGAAAGCCAAAAATCCCGCAGCTGCAGGAAAAAGGCCTGCAGCACTACAGAAATGCAGTTGCATGATATTCGTAAAGAAATTTTGAGCAGGTGCGGAATTTCGTAAAATCCTCACAGCTGTAGAAATTCAGCAGCTGCGGAAATTGTGCACGTGCTGAAAATCCACAACTGCGGATCCACAGCTACAAAAATAGCTCAGGAGGCACAGCAACAGTGAACTTAATTAGATGGAACAGCAGACTTTAACAGTGTTGCCATAGAATGAAGCTGAGAGCACCCACAAAGAGACCAGCAACTAGTCCCTCAATTGGGACCACTGCAGCACCACAGGTACCAGCAATACTATGGCACCACAGTGGCCAGCTGTCACTGCTGGTCCTCCCTCCCTGGAGTGTTGCTGTTGCCTGCAGGGGTAACACTCACTGCAGGCTGGCCAGGCTCTACTGCCTGTGAGGCTCCGTCATGGGCTGCAGGGTTTTAAATAATTGACTAGCAGTTTTTTTCTTGGAACAATACTAACTGTACAGAAAGCATTTACATAGGTTTTCTAGAAGTGTTATGTTTGTTAACCACAGTGAGGCAAGTGCTATGCAATTTCACAATGTTTTAGAACTTTTATGAGAAAAACGCTAATCAATTTTTAGAGTTAAATAAAACCCTGGGCTGCACTGTGTCTGGTGGTTGTTGCCTGTTGCCATATCATGGCAATGTGTGCTTTTGTTGCTGCTACAGCAGCCACTGTTATACTATGGATGCTATTACTTGTGCCTCACCTCCACCTTAATTGATTCCAGTTGCTGGGACACTACTGCAGTTTGCTGAGGGAGAGTTACACCTCATTCCACTGTGTGTAACATTTTTTCTGCAACTGTAGAAAAAAACTAGTTGTGAATAGTCTTTCAGGGGCTGTGCCTTACTTATCTCACACCTTTTTTTCCTCGGGGACTTCCACAGCGGCACTTTTTTCCACAGTCCTTAGTGTTGTTTTCTGCAACTGCGGAGGGTTTTGTGAATAGCACTCAGTGCAAATTCCCCTTTGTTTCCATAGCTACAGCAGTTTTGGGGACTTAGGAAAGGTTTTGCACCTTCAGAAAGCTTTGTGAATCCAGTCTATGATATCATAAACTCTCTAAAGATCATGAAATTTGTGATTGTAAGAAGGGGTATAGGGAGGATCTTATTCATGTTCTGTGGCATTGTCCATGGTATACTAGAATTCGACAGTACTGTTGGGACCATTTATTAATTGGCCTGCTATAACAAGAAATGAAATTACATCCATCATTATGAATACAAGTGATGAAAATACTATTAAGACAATTACTAATTACTTTAAGTACGCTCTCAAAATTAGAAAGGAAAAGCAGAGAGATGCTATTGTTTATACTATATGTTAGAATATAAAACTGATATGGTTAGATCTATCAGTACCAGAATTGATAATGTAATGGAAATAACCAGGACAGGTTGTATAAGGATAGATAAGTATACCCGTCTTTTGTATATTACTGTTGTCTGATATGTTCTCTCTATTAGATATGAAATGTGTTTTGAGAGCGATACTTTTTGATAATAACTTAAAGTATATTGCATCCTCAATGTTTCTTATGATATTGACTGAGTCCCTATTCATATCTCATCTATTAAATGAATTTGTGATTTATGTGTTCTATACTTTTATCCAGATATTTTTATATACTCAGGTTGATTGAGTTTGGAACTAAGAGAAATGTATTTTAGATATATGTAGAGATGTGTTCTATTTATATTGTATGTCTGTATTCTTTTTGTAATGGCCTCATATGGCTAAACAATAAACTATTCATTACATTACTTCTGCTGTCCTTCATCCTACGACCTATTGTACCAAGCTTCCCTCTATGAATCCCACTCTCTCTCCTGGGCAGAGACATCCCCCTTCCTAGGGCAATACTCAGCACTCCATAACAATTCTCTGTATATAGGAACTCTTGAACCATGACATCAGTGGGGAGTTTTAATACCCTACTTTACTGCCTGCATTGTTCTATGTTCTTTTGTTACTATGTATTACTTATTGAACTTGCTACTGTACTTTGCCTGTTGTAATTTTTCTGTACCATTCTAACGTAGAACCTTTGTAAACGAGGTGTCAAGCTCAAATGTCTTAATCCAAGATTTCAATAAAAAAAAATTGTAGGATTAGCAAGCATCAAATAAGCTGGTTATTGAGGAGCTATAGTTTTAAAAATGGTAGACATTACCAGTCACTTTGGTTTTCCACATTGTTCCTAAATAACTATTTAGTTTCTACAAACTCAAAGTTAAGCCTCAACAAAAAATAGATTCATGCATTTTTTTAGATAAAATCCTGGAGTGGCAAGCAAAAGTAAAATAAATAAATTAATACTTTTCCCTCATATATCTCTTTTTCCTCCTCCCAAGCACTCCAGGCTCTCCAGTGTCACCCTCTCCCTGTTCCTTTCCAAGCAATTCCTGAGGTCCACCATTAATCTATCCCTACCCTGTCCATTTTCCAATATTCCTGTGTCCATTTTCACCCATCCCTCTCCTCATCCATTTCCAAGTACTTTTTAGTGGCCCCATCCCTGTTCCTTTAATACTATCCCTGTCATCCAGTGGCATGCCTCCCTCTGCCTGTTCATTTAAAATGTATTCCCTGGCATCCAGTTGTTCCCTGTCTCTTTCTGAGTGTACCATGGAAGTCAGTGACACCACTCTCTCTCTACATCCTCTTTCAAGTTCTCCCTGGCATCCAGTGGCACTCCTTCCCAATACCCATCCTTTTGTAAGTGTACCCTGGTATTCATTGGCTTCTGTCCTTTCTACTGTCCCTTTCCAAGTACTCACTGATTGCCGGTGACAACCTCTCCCCTTGCAAAGTGTCCAGTGTGTTCAGTGGCACACCCCACCACCCAGCATACCCCAAATCCCTCTCCTATCCCATGTCAGCAGCAAGCAAATACCGCCTCTCACCTCCTTGGCTAGCAACCCTATGACTCATACCAACTATTATATTGATATACTACAGGCTATAGCAGTATAGTCATTGTGAGATTTCTCATAAAAACAAATTGTGCTGGCCACTGTCACTGGACTGGAGGGTTACCATTGGACACCAGGGACAACTTGCATGGGAAAAAGCAAAGTGAAGTGCCACTGGACACCAGGGGATATTCAGAAATGGATGGAGAGATGGGGTGCAGTCATCAGGCAAAAAAAAAAAAGCTTTATCTTTTTACAAGTGGCTCATTCTAATGCTCGACTTATTTATTTGTTGTGGCATTATTGACATAAGAAATATAATTGCATTTAAATATATACACTCATTTGTAGTTATGTAAACTTTACTAGTAATTTAAGGTCAAGTAATAACTCTATTACCTTACAAAATTAAATCTTCAGATTCAGAGTAGTGGATTTGTAATTTTTATTGACTGTGAGTCACCTCACCTCATTTTTTATTAATCAGTATGCCGTGTTTAGAAACCATTTGCCTGATACTCAAAATCTATGCATATATAATTCTAAAGCACCATTCTATGGCAGAAAAATGACTTTCCAGAGAATTCAGGGACATACTTATAAGTTTGGTGTCATCACTAGAAATCTGTGGCAGCATTTTTTAGTCCAAAAATGATTTGTAGCTGACTCATTCCCAAACAATGTTAGGGACACAGCTCACAACACTGGTGACTCGGGTTCAGAAACAAGCTTGGCACAAAAGATAGCTAAACAGGGAGTGAGGATCGAGCATCCTAGGGACAGCTCTCCTCCTTCAGAGTAGGGTTACTCAGCATCTTACTGCAAGACTGCCACCGGGTGGAAGCCAGGTGGTAGCACATGTAAGCACACCAAAAGGGGAAGAGCTACCTACAGATGCTGGCATGCGTGCACACCATCATGCATGTGAATGCATATCTTTGCACCCTGACACCCTGGGCAAACAAATGGAGAAAAATGCCCTGACACTATCTGACACCCCCTGCAAGCACTTCATGACTGACATGGAAGGCCACCCATCACCACGTATGGTTCTGAGTAAGTGGTGGATAACCAGTAAGTCCATGAGAAGATCAGTGATGGGACTGTGGGATGCTGCATGGACTAGGTGATAGAGGGGCAAAAATAGATAATAGGAAAACATTTTTGCAGAAACTACCAACTTGCACATACACATGTTCTGAGTATCTGGCACTGAAATAAAAATTGCTATAAGCAGATTTTTTTTTTAACGTATCCATAAGGGGTCTCAGGAAGAAACACTTTAAAAAAAAAAAAAAAAAAAAAAGAAAAGGAATGACTATAACGGATACCAAAATGTGTAAAGATAAATATGGTGTTACTATATGAACCTCCCTGATAACGCTTTGATGCGAAACTGGTAGGAAGTTCTTGGGTCCTACTGGTGACTGTTAATGCTGGAAAAAGGTCTGATTGCTTTTTGTTTATTCATTAAACATATTTTTGAATTTAATCCACTTTTGGTCTCTGTGTTTCTTACGGTGGGTAGTGCTGGAGTTTTTTTCCTTTGTTTACTATATGAACACCAAGTAAGGTAAATCAGTGTTAGAGCTGAAGAGCTACCAGACCCAGTATGAGTATACAATTAAAGTAATAGGACAGAACAAGATATGCTTTATTGTGAACCCTGCAAACTGAAGTGCAATACTATTCACAATGAAACAGATCCTGCCTGCTTTATCCTGACATTTAAAATGATCCCCAGATGTCAGATTTAAAGAACAAGTAAACTGCCTGACAGTACACTGAAAAAAGTCAACCTTTTATTTAACTGTTGCTTTTTTTTTTATCTGAGGTACTGTTTCTGTGCCTTTTGCTAATTAGAAGAATTCCTTCCTGACAGCATGATGTGTAGGACCTCCCAAAATTGTGATTGTGCAGCAAAACAAGTTGCATAAGGGGTAGGGTACTCTTATGCAAACACAATTTCTGATGCATGTGCAGGATTTTCCAAAAAGGTTGCAGTTTTGCACAGTTTAAACACAGTCAATGGCAACTTGCACATATTAATGGCAGCATATGCAAATTTAGTTATTTAATACTTCAGAAAATAAGAAGTAACAACTTTTAAAAATTAAGATATTTAGTGTGCACTTTTTGGAGCGATTTTCTCTTTAGTATTGAACTTTAAAACTACTAAACAGAGTTTTACATTTCTGAAGTTGAGTGTCCCTGACAGTATTGATATGAATTTATGTCACATGCTTGCTCTGTAGTGTGGTAGTGAATGTGCGACGTGCTTACCTGCTGGTCATACAATTTCTAAGAGCAGGCTGCCACTGTATGGGATGTTATTGCCAGCTTCTGTCGCAGGAGCCTAGGTGACAGGGTACTGGGTCAATACTGCTGATGTAAGACAGCACAGTATTAACCATGTTGTACATGCAGAATTTGAAATCATAGCAACGGGTAGAATAGCGATAGGGATTTACCGCTACCCCTGTCGCTACACACTGATGGAGAGAGAGGAGAAGTTGCCATGTGCAGGTGTCTGGTTGAGCTGCTCCCGTGGTGGAGTGGCTAGGGCACCATCACACAGCGCAGTTGGGAGACCTGGGACCATGGCTCAGTCTCCCCTGCTGCAACATTTGCCTGCATGTTTTCTTTTGTTTAAATCAAACTCCCCCCCCCCAAGTTTCTCCCCAACCCCTGAAGTCTGCCCCGGAGTTTGTTATTTAAGTTCCAGGGGGATGTGAGAGGTGAAGCCCTTACATGGGGTTTGGGGGGCAAATTCCCCAGCAAAAAAACATGAAGACCCATTGTTTTCAATGGGCGCGGTGTGCAGAACAGGTTGGTGTTTTGCCCGACTCTGTTTTTGTGTGCTGCTGTTTTGCTGTGGCATTTTCAGCCACATGATTATGTCATACTGCAGTATGACCCCATGCCGGTGATAGAGCCCCTTCCCCAGCCCATCTGATTGCATGCCAGAGGTACATTTGGCATCTACGGTTGTAGGTATATCTGTGGATTCTATATCTGTTTTTTTATACTACTACTTTTTGATATAATGATCTCTATTGTCTATTTGTCCTTTGTAAATTATATATGAATTTCAGTATTTGTGCTACTCTGTTGCAAGTGGGACCTCATTGTAAATGAGCTTTGGCTCAATTGAGCTCATAGTTCATATTTTTTAATGAATAAGAATTCGTTCTAGCTATCTCTCTAGCTATCTATCTGTCTTTGTAGCACAAACAAGTTGCCCAGCCTCATGCATATCTGAGAAGTGACACTGCAGGCAGTGGCCCCTCTACATCCTTAATACTATCAAAAGCAGACTAGTAGTTGTTCTGCTGGGAAAGTACTTTCCCCTTGCATTGTGACTGAGCTTGTCTTTCTTATAAGGTACACAGTGTGGTAGGTGTTTGTTCTGTATGGATTTCACTGAGCTGATGTACCACAGTAGGGATGTAACTACTATGATAAAACAACTTACTGTTGGACCACAGCAGCTACATCGCACATCAGGGCCTGAGCAGCTTATGCTCCATTCCCCCACTTTCCTGTGGAAGTCACGGCTCTGCCATGTAATATGAAAACATTTTCAAAATTTCATAACCGTGTACCAGAATTCATACCTTTTAAACTGTGTACTTTGTAAATGTGAGCACTTGTAGAAATGTCCCGTGCTAGATGCTAACCCTCTCTAAGTAACTGCTTCTGTTTCTACTCATTTAAACTGAAGAGGTTACTTACTGAGGATTGGCGATCAGAGTGTGATTCTTCTACAAGTGCTGGACTTTTACAGAGTGCACAATTTAAATGATAGGATTTCTGGCTCCGAGTGTATTCTTACAACGCAGCTGAGTGTGGTGGGAATTTGTTTTACATTTTGTGGGCATTGTTTTTATGAGTGCCGCACCATATACTGTGAAAAAAATAATGTATTCTCATACATAGGCAACACAGAAACATAGTCTTTGATGGCAGAAAATGGCCCTACAACCCATCCAGTCTGCCCTGCCCTAACTGTGGTTGGATGTGATGGCCACAGTAGTCACTCACTTCTTCATATTGCCCTTCTGCCTTTACACATCACATATATTTCTCCCACCCATGTCTGAATCCTGCCACTGACTGAGCACAGTCGACATCCCTGTCCCCAACTCCCTCTATGAAAAAGTATTTCCTGATGCCCCCCCACCTGTGCCTGTGTTTCCATTCAGTGTGAACAACTCTTTGTAGTCTACTGTACTTATTCCATGGAGGTACTGTACTGTACTTTTTGTTTGTGGACTCTGTCTGCTGTAGCTGAGACAGAGAGCAGCCACCAGCTTCCTTATAGCAAGGAGGTGTTTTAACAGAGTACACTGGATTGAATTCTTAATTTTGGGGCCTGTGTAAGTAAGTAGAAGTCAGTGTTTTGGTTCTCTGTTTTGGGGTTGGCTTTACCTAGGGTAACTTTTGGTTGTCTGGGAGGAAATCTAGCTGGGAGAATATTTGCAGACATTTGTGACTAGACCTGTTACTTAAGCTCTGTGAGATAGGTGTCTGATATGGGGAGGAGCTGAAAGTGGCCTCAGGAACTATGGATTCAAAACAGGAGTTGTTTGTGGACTGTGTCTGCTGTAGCTGAGAAAGACAGCAGCCACCAGCTTCCTTATAGCAAGGAGGTGATTTAATAGAATACACTGAATTGAATTCTTAATTTTGGGGCCTGTGTAAGTAAGTAGAAGTCAATGTTTTGGTTCTCTGTTTTTGGGGGTGACTTTTTTAGTGTAACTTTTATTTGCCATGGAGGAAATCTAGCTGGGAGAATATTTAGAGTCATTTGTGACTAGACCCGTTACTTAAGCTCTGTGAAATAGGTGTCAGATAAGGGGAGGAGCTAAAAGGGGCCTGAGGAACTGTGGATACAAAACAGGAGTTGTTTGCGGACTCTGTCTGCTATAGATGCGACAGAGAGCAGCCAACCGCTTCTTTATAGGAAGGAGGTGATTTAATAGAGTACACGGAATTGAATTCTTACTTTTGGAGCCTGTGTAAGTAAGCAGAAGTCAGTGTTTTGGTGTTCTGTTTTTGGGGTTGACTTTCCTTAGTGTAACTTTTATTTGCCAGGGAGAAAATCTAGCTGGGAGAATATTTGCAGTCATTTGTGACTAGACCTGTTGATTAAACTCACAAAACAGGTGTCTGAAAGGAAGGAAGGTACTCACCGGAGTGGTGGGTTAGCGTTGTAGTTGATTGTTTCTGGAGGGCACGGGCTTAGTCTCACCTCTCCTACCCCTCACCTAACCTTCCCCAAGTGCAACATTTCCTTTATATCAGGGGTTCTGACATCACTTCCCCGAAAGTGCAAAGGACATACATCTGTTCATATCCTAAAAAGACACTGCACACTGAATAGGGGGTAAACACACTCACACACTTGCACACACTAGCAAACAAAAAAAATAACATCTTAAACAGGACGGGAGACAGACATGTGAGGAGTGGTGCAATGCACTGGCTGTGGAGCGGCAGTCTTCCAGGAGACATCTGGAGGCTGCATTGCTGCCCTATTTGCAGGCACCTCTCTGGTCTGAGGCAGAAGGTTGCCTGTCTCCATGCTGTCCTGGCGAGGATTCGGGGAAACCACCTTCCACACTAGGGACCATCCAGGCCACCACCACTGCTTCAGAGGTTGCCAAGAAAGAGGAGCAGTTGGACCATGGTGGGCTCAGTGAGGGTGAGGGTGGTGGAACATAAGTGCATCCCTCCAGTTGTGCCTCTTCACAATTCAGTTACCTTTCTGATGGAGCGTGGTTCCTCTATGGAGGCAACTGCAGTGAAGACCAAGCAGGATGCTGGGAACCTCCACAAAGGAGACTCACAGGAGGATGGCACGGGACCCCACAGGGGAAGGAAACAACTCCTGGTGGGGGACTCAGTTGTTAAGGGGTAGACCTGGGGGAGGGAAGGGAGAGAGAGGTAAGGTGCCTGCCTGGTGCCATGGCTTGAAGGACAGGAAGCGAATTCTCAGGATCGTGGGAGCAACTGCACGGGAGAGGGAGCTGGATGTCATTGTCCACCTAGGAGCAAAAGACCTGGCTAGGAATGTGATCAGAGCAGTACAGCAGGAGTTTGTGGAGTTGGGGAGGGGTCTTATACAAATGGCATACACGGTAACATTCTTGGAAGTGCTACCTGTCTATGGCTGTCCAGAGGAGGGTAACCAAAATGGTGCAGGGTTTGCACCAGAAGACATATGAAGAAAGACTAAAGGAGCGTAAGATTTATAGCCTTGAGGAAAGGAGGGAGGGGGGTATGATAGAACCTTTCAAATATCTCAAGGGAATCAACAAAGTCCAAGAGGGCACCATCTTTTGGAAAAAGAGATGTGCAAAAACAAAGGGGCACAATTTGAAAATAGAGGGGGGACGGCTCAGAGGTAATGTGAGGAAGTATTTTTTCATGGAGAGGGTCGTGGGTACATGGAATGGCTTTTCTGAGGAGGTAGTGGATCAAAAACAATGGGGGAATTCAAGAATGCATGGGACAGGCATAAGGCAGTTCTAGTGGGGGTAGGGGGACGTAGGCTGTTGGTTAACTAAGATCTGCAGCTTATCTATTAGGTAGGGAAATGGGCAGACTAGGAGGGCCAAGCGGTCCTTATCTGCTGTCAAATGCTATGTTTCTATGTTACTTAGATATTTTTCATAACCTCCTTCCCCTTCTTGTCTATAAGATGTACATACTGAGCTCGTCTAACCTCCCTGGGGAAGATTTCCCTTGTTCGTGGTCAAAACAAGAGATTCAGTGTACACCTTTCCCCAGTGTTGGGTAAGTTACTTTTCTATTACTTTGTATTACTTTTGAAAACTTGTTCCAGAAAGCTCTGTACAGTCACTAGCAAGGATGGAGAAGTACTGGAAAATGTAATACAGCTTACAGTCACAATTACTTATGTCTTTTTACACAAAAGAAATATGTAACTGTAACTGATTACATTTATTTGAAAGTAACTAGTAACTAACCTATTACTTTCAAAAAATGTAATGTTATAGTTATTTATTTTTGTATTGTTTTTGTATAAAAAGAAATAAGTAACTATAATTGTAAGGTGTATTACTTTTTCTAGTACTTCTCCATCCTTGCTAGTGACTACACAGAGCTTCCTGGAACAAGTTTCCAAACATAATAGAAAGTAATAGCAAAAGTAACTTACCCAACACTGCCTTCCCCCCATATTCCAAACTGGCAAATCATTAAATTCTTACAATGTACTTTCTGCCTCAGATGGCTATTCACATTTTCAACCAAGAGGTGAGTGAGGGTCTCTTAGTTTTTCATATCAGAGCTCTGGTGTGAGGGCAAGCTCAGCCAACAGTCGGCAAGGTAGACCTTCCATCTGCTGAGGCCCTATTCTAAATGCAACTACCAGAATGTGTTCCTTTTAAAATATGGTTCACTGCCTTATTGGCTTACTTTAAGAAGGTGCAGTCCCCAGCAAATGTACTAGCGACTGGTGGGGAGAGACAGCTACTGAAGACAGCCATATATCTCCCAAACAAAAATAAATCCAAAATTAGCTGCTCAGCCCAAGCATGTTTGCAGACCTTAAATTGTTTTTCTAATTGAGGTGCATAAGTTAAAACAAGAGATTTGGTTTACACCCTGCCACCACCCCTCAAAACTGGCAAATCATTAAATTCTTACAGTGTACTTACTGCCTCAAGTAGCTTCTCACTTTTTTTCATCCAGAAGTGGATTGATAGTCTCTTAGTTTTTCATATCAGAGCTCTGGTGTGAAAGCAGGTCTGACCACCAGTAGACAAGATACATAGATACATAGATACATAGACAGTGTCGGCAAATAAGGGCCTATGGCCCACCCAGTCTGCCCATTTGAGCTTGTAAGTTCAGTTTATGTTTTCCAAGAAGTCTGTTGCCCCTTACCCCTGACCTCCAGAATTCCTTTATGTCTATCCCATGCATTCTTAAATCCCGTGCTTGTTTCAGCCCCCACCACTTCCTCTGGCAGGGTGTTCCACTTGTCCACCACCCGTTCTGTGAAGAAATTCTTCCTCACGTTTCCTCTGAATCGTCCTCCCTCCAACTTCATCCCATGCCCTCTAGTCCTGGAACATCTTTTTCGCTTAAAAATAGTGTATTCCTGCACCCTGTTCCTCCCTGTAAGATACTTGTATGTCTCTATCATATCCCCTCTCTCCCTCCTCTCCTCCAGGGAGTACATGTTCAGTTCCTTCAACCTGTCCTCACAGGACTTGTGATGCAATCCATGCACCATCTTTGTTGCCCTCCTCTGAACCTTCTCTACCCTGTCTATGTCCTTACATAGGTAAGGTCTCCAGAACTGTACAGTGTACTCCAGGTGGGGCCTCACTAGTGTCTTGTATAGCGGAATTATGACCTCCCTTTTCCTGCTGGTGATGCCCCTGCCTATGCATCCCAGCATCCTATTTGCTTTACCTGCTGCCTTGTCACACTGTTTCCTGCCTTGAGGTCATCAGAGATGATAGCCCCAAGATCCCTTTCCTGCTTGGTGCATGCTATATCCTCCTCCCCAACTGATATATTGTGCCAGGGTTTTGTGCCCATATGCATTATCTTGCACTTCCTTGCATTGAATTTCAACTGCCAAACCCCTGACCATTCTTCAAGTTTCTGCAGGTCCCTTCTCATTCTGTCTACACCCTCTGGTGTGTCTACTCTGTTACAGAGCTTTGTGTCATCAGCGAAAAGTGAAATTCTACCTTCTAGGTCCTGCGCAATGTCACTGATGAAGATATTGAATAGGACCGGTCCCAGCACTGATCCCTGTGGTACCCCACTGGTCACTCTTCCCTCTGTGGAGTGACAGCCATTTACCACCACCCCACTCTGTGTCCTGCCACCCAGCCAGTTACCTACCCACCACACTACTGTCCTGCCCACACCCATATTCCCTAGTTTGTGCAGTAGTCTTCTATGTGGCACAGTGTCAAAGGCCTTGCTGAAGTCCAGATAGGCCATGTCCACTGCCCTTCCCTGATCCACCTCCCTAGTCACCCAGTCAAAAAAATTCAATGAGGTTGGACTGACATGACCTCCCCCTGGTGAAACCATGCTGCCTTGGGTCCTGTAGTCCATTGACAACCAGATGTTCCACCAATCTCTCCTTCAGTAGTGCTTCCATGATCTTCCCCACTACCGAGGTGAGGCTGACTGGTCTGTAGTTGCCTGCTTCCTCTTTGTTCCCACTTTTGTATAAGGGGACTACATCTGCTGTCCTCCAGTCTTTGGGTACCTCCCCTGTTTCCAGTGATCGGCTAAACAGGATAGCCAGAGGTTCAGCCACCACCTCTTTTAGTTCTTTAAGGACCCTGGGGTGCACCCCATCTGGCCCCATTGCTTTATCAACTCTTATTACTTCCAGTTCCTTCAGGACCCTTTCTCGTGTAAAGGGACTTGTGTCCATTTCTGCACCATTCTCACCCATTGTACTCTGTTCAGACCCATTATCCTCCTCTTCCTCAGTAAAGACTGAGCAGAAATACCTGTTCAATATGTCAGCTTTACTGTTGTCATCCTCCACACAGCCCCCATCCTCCCCCTTCAGTCTCACTATCCCTCCCTTTCCCTTTCTTTTTTCACTTATGTACCTGTAAAAGGTTTTGTCCCCTCTACCCACTGATTTTGCAATGTGTTCTTCTGTCTGAGCTTTGGCTTCCCTTACTGACCTCCCTGCCTCCCTTTGCTTCTCCTGGTACTTCTCCTATCCCTTCTGCCTGTGTCTTTTTGTATTGCCTGAATGTAATCTTTTGGCTTTCACTTTCTTTGCTACCTCTTTGGAAAACCATAATGGTCTCCTCTTCCTTTTCCTCTTGCTAACCTGCTTAATACATAATTCTGTTGCTCTTGTAATCCCCATTTTAAATACTGCCCACTGTTCCTCAACCCCTGATTCCTGCCCCATTCCCATGAATGCCTCTTTCAAGTATCTCCCCATTTTCCCAAAGTCTGCCCCCCTAAAATCCAGGATATGTGTTTTTGTGTGGTTTGGTTCTGCTCTGTCTGTGATTTCAAACCACAGTGACTGGTGGTCACTGTTCCCTAGGTGCTCCCCCACTGTTACCCCCATCACACTGTTCCTGTTTGTGAGCACAAGGTCCAGTATTGCCTTCTGCCGAGATGGTTCCATGACTAGTTGCTTGAGGAAGGCACCCTGAAGGGAGTCCAGGATAAATCTGCTCCTAGTTGATGCTGCTGCTGGGATGCTCTAGTCCACGTCTGGAATACTGAAGTCTCCAACTAGTACTACCTCACCCTTGTCTGCCATCCTTTGGATGGCTAGCATCAGCTCCCTATCTGTTTCTTCCTCCTAGGCTGGTGGTCTATAGATGACACCTGTGCAGATGGCTGGCCCCATTTTCCTTTCCAGCTTAACCCACAGTATCTCTCCCCCATTTTGTTCCTCCTGGATCTCTGTGGCCCTTATGTCATTTTTCACATACAGTGCCACTCCTCCTCCCTTCCTGCCTGCCCTGTCTCTTCTGAATATGTTGTAGTCAGGTATGGCCATCTCCCAGTCATTGTAATCATTACACCAGGTTTCAGTGATGGCCACAATGTCCAGGTCTGACTGCACCATGACAGCCTCCAGATCTTCCATCTTGTTGCTAAGGCTCCTGGCATTTGCACGCATGGCTTTCCATGATTTGACCTCCCTAGACTGTTTTGCTGTTCTACTCCAGCCCCTTCCTTGGTTGTCCTTTATCCCTGGTTCTCCTTGCTGTCTGCCCTTCTGCTGAATTTTGCCCCTTTTCTGCCTATCCATCTCCATCTTTTGCACACTGCTTTGTAGAGACAGCAACTCCTCTGGTTCACTGGCTCCACTGCTAGCTGTGGGGGGTGAGCAAGTAGATACCCTCCTTGCTGGCCTGCCACCCCCCTTTCATAACCTCCCATTGTGTGAAACCCTATTCTAAAGGCAACTACCAGAGTTTGATCCTTTTACAATATGGTGCACTGCCTTATTGTTTCACGTTAATAAGGTGCAGTCCCCAGCCAGTGCACTGGTGATTAGTGGCGAGCCAGCAAATCAGAAGCAGAAACAAATCCAAAATTGGTTGCTCAGCCCGTGCACATTCACAGACTTTAAACTACTTTTCTCATTGGGGTGCTGCCGGTTATGGATCGGGGGGAGGGTATGTACTGGATCTCTTGCTTTAAATGAAAGGCTTGCTTTGTAGTTCAGTGACCAAGCAGCCAGCCACTCCCACTTCCTGATCTATATAAGCAGTTCCTCTAAGCCTCACTGTGAACCATTTTTTCTTTGCAGCCGAAGGCTCTGGCAGTTTGTCCTCTGAGCTGGTTGGGCCTCCCTGCCTGGGGCCTGCCCCGCCCTCGCTCCTGCTAATCTCTGTGGGGCTTCTGTGTTTATTTTTCTGCCTTGGTTTGTATTTTGCCTTCAGCTATGTATGTTTCCTTCCTTTTGGGGGTGCTTTTCTAAGCTCCTAGCTTATTTGCTATTTCAGAGCTCATACTGATTGCTTTCAGTTACTCACAACTCAAATTACTTGCTCTGCAATTGCAAACCTGATTTTGTGTGTTTCAGCTCAACTAAAAATTAGTCATTAATTTAGACCACACCTGGAGTACTGCATGCAGTACTGGCGTCCGTATCTGAAGAGGGACATTAAGTTACTGGAGGGGGTGCAGCGCAGAGCGACAAAGATGATCAAGTGGCTGGGGGACTTATCATACGAGAGGAGGCTGAAGGAGTTGAACATGTACTCACTGGAGGAGAGAGACAGGGTGACATGATTGAAACCTTTAAATACATGAAAGGAATAAACAAGGACGGGTATAGAGGGGCTGTTCAAAGTAAGGGAGGGAGGGATACCAGGGGCCATGATATGAGACTGGAGCGAGGAAGGTTCAGGAGGGAGATGAGGAGACACTTTTTTACAGAGAGGGTGGTGGCTGGGTGGAATGCGTTACCTGCTGAAGTGGTATGCAGTAGAACAGTGGACTGCTTCAAATGAGGAATGAGGACAGGACAAGGGGGAGGGTTAATGAAGGGGAAGGGTGGAAGGGAGGGGCAGCTGCAGAATAAGGGGTGCTAGCTGCACATTCGAGCAGACTTGATAGACCTCTAGTCCTTTATCTGCTGGCAAATTTCGTATGTTCGTAACTGGCTGTCCCATGGCATACTTTACTTTCACCTGACTCAGATTTACAACCTAGCTCTATAGCTCACTCATGCTTGTTCTAATTACCTTATTGCAGCAATTTCATTGCACTGCTTGGTGACAGTGCTTTCAGTACATTATGCCTCCTTTTATTTATTGCAATTGCAACTCTGTGTACTCATTGTTTTCACTACTGCTGCACAGGCCTAATTGTTTCCTGCTACTGCTTTGTTTACTCCCATTGCTATTGTACATTGTGTTACACTGAGGTTAGCTGATACTCCTGCTGAGGCTATTAAATTAGCTTTATAGTTGCAATTAATTCTGTTCTAAATCCTGTCTTCACCACTGAAAATCCTCAGAGTCTGTCACCTTGATTTGGCTTTGAACTGTTTGGTTGGCTTGCTCCCAGTTCAGTGCTGTTTAATTGCTATACAGTTTGATATGCTGTTTCAAACTATCACGACTCCTGCTTATTGACCTATGTGCCGGTCTACACTTGCTTACGCAGCTGTTACTCCTTGCTTACGCAATCCTTTACTTCATGCATACTGCCGTCTCTTCGGCCTGGGATTCTGCTGCTCTCAATCTGCATTCGACCTTGCAAGGTCTCAGCACTCCATGCTCATTACAATATCGGCATGCCATGATCATTCAGCTCACCGGCTTTCAGCTCTCAATCAATTTCTGGGGCATGCCAGCCATTCTAATCCAGCACAGGGTTCCTGCAGCCGATGCTTTCACTTTGCATTTAGTCTGCATCATTGAGCGTGTCCAACTTGGGGCAGGATCCCTCTCACCTGGCCCATAGCTGGGAATGCCCTCACCCCCTGCTTGGCTTTAGCTGCCTGCTACGTGATGGCAGCTTCTGGTGTAGAATTTAAGACTAGCGGTGAAGGGTGGTTACGATGATCTCCTTTGGCTCTGGTGTTCCACTATAACGGTTGGCCATTGACTTTAGTGGTTTCCTTAGCAAGGCACCTTCACCGCATTCTCCCTACGACTGCCTCTGGTTCACTTGGTTTGATTTAGGGCAGGTAGGCCAGGTGAGTGCCTCAGCAATTGTTGCTCTTCTCCTGCACCTTGGATGCACGTATTGTTGCAGAGTTTTCTCACAGCCTTCCACAATGTTCCTGCTAGAGGGTTTGAGTGAGAGCCTTCCTCCAAATGGGAATATTTTTCACCTCCCTTTAATTGGGTTTTCCAAATTGCAGCTGCAGAGCCGACACTAAATAAACTATCCCAAGTCTGGAGGGAAGGTGACCTAGGCCTTGGATCCCCAGAGATTTCCTCCTCATAGGGTTTTTTTTCTCTCCACTGTTGCCTCAGGTCATAAAACATAGCTTGATTGTTTCCCCTAGTTTCCTTAGGTAGGTTCTGTTGTTGGATGGAGGTGGAGGATGTCCTGCCATTCCCTCTCTCCTTAGGGGATCCCCCTACTCTCAAAGCAAGCCATCAGTATCATGCTACGCAAACCTGGGCAGTTATTATGACAACTGAGCATATCATTGCATTGTCAAACTGCCTATACTTTTCTATTGCTAAGTTACTGTTACTACTCCTATGTCACAGTTACTGCTAGCTCATCTGCTTCATGTTGTCTCCTCTTTGGGGATGATACTACATCTTTGGGGGGGATTCCTAAGGTACCTTTAGCCATGGGAACCATCCAGTTGCACCGCTAGGGGTGGAACTCTCTCCGAGGGTTTCTTGCCTTCATACCCCTACAGGGTGGTAATTCCTCCTGAATAGAGAGTGCGAATGGCTAAAACCAAACTGACACATTTGCACAAGTATAACATTATACTGGCTGCATAGGTCAGTGAAATGAAAGTCTTGCTCTGTAGTTCGGTGACCAAGCAGCCAGCCTCTCCCACTTCCTGAGCTATATAAGCAGTTCCTTTAAGCCTCTGTGTGAAGCATTTTTTCTGTTTCCCCACCATCCTCCCCTCCTCCTCCAGTGGCAGCACTCTCTCCTTAGGGGGATTCCTAAGGTACCTTTAGCCATGGGAAGTGTCCCATTGCACCTGTAGGAGTGGAACCTTCTCCAAGGGTTCCTTGCCTTCATACCCCTACAGGGTGGTAATTCCTCTGGAGTAGAGAGTGCAAAAGGCCAAAACCAAACTGACACAATTGCATAAGCATAACATTATACTGGCTGCGTAGGTCAGTGAATTTATATATGCCATAACTGATAGCACCCCAATGAGAAAAGTTTGTGAAAGTGCATGGGCTGAGCAGCTAATTTTGAATTTGTCCCTGGGTCATTTTGGCTACCCTCATCTGTACCTCTTCTACCCTGTCCCTGACCTTTCTATAATGTGGGCTCCAGAACAGCAAACAGTACTCCAAATGAGAATGAATGAGAGATCTGTACAGAGGCAGGATCACTTCACTGCTACTGTTGCAGAACTCCTCCAACCATCCCAGCATTTTATTTGCCCTTCACACTGCCCCATTGTGCCAGAACAATGTTTTCAAGTTCTCAATGATTATTACGCCTCGGTCCTTCTCCATCTTTTTCTCAACAGCTGCTCCTCCTTTTTCTGTATTCTGTTTTGAAGTTTTTGACTCCTATATACATTAACTGGTACTTCTTTGCATTGTGTTTCAACTGCCACATCCTAGACCATTTCTGTAGCCTTTTTAGATGTTCACTTATGGTTCTAGCCCACCTCCTTACTGTCCATTATTCTGCAAATATGTTTGTCACCTGTGAAAAGGCATTTCATCTCCTTGATTACTGCCCCAGTGTCACAGATGAACATGTTAAAGAAGATCAGCCCCAGGACCGATTCCTGTGGCACCCCCACTGGTGACCCCTCCCAACCTGTAAACACTCCTGTTAATAACAGTCCTCTAGGATCTCCCACTTATTGAAGTCCTTACCCATCCAGGAATCTTATTTCCTGCTCCAGGTTCTTGAACAGCCATCCAGGTGAGACAGAGTCAAAGGCTTTGCTTAAATCCAGGTAAAGTATGTCTACTGTGTGTCGCTTGTCAATCACCTTCATTAACCTAGCATCGAAACTGATCAGGTTCATCTGGAATGACCTTCTTCCTTTGAACCTTTGGTACCTGTTGTCCTGTAGTCCAGTTGACTCCAGGAACTTCACTGCCCTCTCTTTTATTATGGTTTCCTTTAAATTCCCCACTATAGTTGTCAGATTCACTGGTCTATAGTTGGTAAACCCCTAGTTCCACTCTTATACGGGGATACCACATCTGCCATCCTTCAGTCCCTTTGTACCATCCTGATTTCCAAGGGGCAGTTAAAGAGATCTATCAGTGGTGTGGCTAGAATTTGCAGCATTGCTTTCAGCACCCATAGATGCATCAAATCCAGGCCAGTTAATTTATACTCCTCTACATCATTAGTGTCAGTGTAACATCAGTTTCAGTACCAAAACTGGCATTTGCCTGTGATTCCCCGAAGCTTTAGCTTGCAGCTATGAATTGTGTTTCCCACCACAGAGCAAGTGTGAGACTCAACTGAGCAACTATTGTCTGTCCGGGACCGCAGATTAACACCCCGCCATGAGCCGCTTGCTCACCTAACGCAGCACGAGTAAGTGTAGCTATTTTTATCTATCAGATGTTGGAGGGTATGCCACAGGGGATTTCCACAGCATGTTGAGGTTGGTATTAGGCTATACCTGACATCAGAAAAGGTGGGTAGGGAGAAAACTGGAAAACTAGGCCTCTGCCTGCAGGATGAGGTCATGGTCCTACAGGGCTGTGGACTACCAATCTGGATTTTTCTGCGGGGAGTGGGCGGGCAGCCCCCACCAACCTAGCCCCACCATAGGGGAGAAGAAATCTAAGGGGGATGCTGAATCCAAGGCAAATCCTTGTAATGGTGGGTGACGGGGCTAGTTACTAGTGGACAGAAGGGGGCTGACAACATGGGGGGTAACAAATACTTGATGGAAAAACAAAATGATATAATTGTGCATCTTTCAGTCCCCCCCCCAAAAAAAATATCTTGGACCTATTTTATAACCGTAATAACACTGCAGCATGTGAACTGTGGTTGGTTAATGCCACTTCTCGGGTGGCTGAAAGCATTCTGTGATGCCTCCTAATACACCTGAGGTCTTCCATTAATCCACTACAACACAATGTAGTCAGCTGTTACTTTTGTATCTGAAGTACTTTTTCCTTTTTTATGTCTTTTTAATCATTAAAGTATGACCAGGTATTGGTTTACTGTCAGCAAACCTAACCCTAGGGGGTCACGAGATACAAGGAGTAGCCAAGAGCCTTATATCCTTACAGTTAAATTAACTGAGGTACCCAGCCCCTGAAGTACCTTTAATGCTATTATTAAACTAAATTGGTTTCTTTTGAAGCAAATGGAGGTTTTTATGGTTAAAATTCTAATTGTTCAATTGCATACAGTATGAGGGTTTCCAGACATAAACCTAAATCTTTTTAGAATGTTGTCAGCCAACCAGAATGCTTCATATCTAGTTCCATTCATCTTCATGCAGTACACCTCATCATCTGAGCACTCTCACTAATTATGACATCATGGCCGACCAAGAAGAACTACTTACCAGAGATATCACAATAAAGTGAGATCTCAGTGCTGTTCAGGTGTAAAGTGGAATATCACTAGATATATCAGCTTTCTAATTGAAGTGCATAAGTTAAAACAAGAGATTCGGTTTACATCCTCCCACCACCCATCAAAACTGGCAAATCATTAACTGTACTAACCTGTAGAAAATCACATTAGCAAAAGGAAAAAAAATACTTTCAAAATAAAAAAGCAATAACTACTATAGAGTCTTAAAAATTACTAACAGATTTGGTCTGCTTTTTTTATTTTTTGAACTACTAGCTCTTTAAAACAGCATGGCAGAGAAAGAATAAAATAACACATTTGTAAAATATAGAAACACAGAAACATAGACATTGATGGCAAATAAGGCCCACCCAGTCTGCCCAAGCATACTCACATTTTGGTGGAACTAGAACATTTTACAACCAAATGAAACTGGAAGAGGTCTGCAATCATTTTCTTTTTGGAAAAAGGTATGGTCATCCTACCCCCAGCACAGCGATAGTGCTATCACTTGTGATGCCGACGATCTGGATTCGGAACCAAATTCTGTACCTCAGAGGGCCACCAGAGGAGGAGGGGGATTGAGTGTCGATAGGACTTCTGTCGTGCTCTGGGGGAGGGAGGGGGAGAGGCTGGGCAGAGCCTGGCGCTTGCCTGGCTCCTAGTGGAAGCTGGAGGAAGGCAGCCCCAAGCCAGCACGTCGGGGAGCATGGCAGACATCGATGCATATCACCTAGGAGTGAGTGGAGTGCATCATGATGTAATTGCACACCATGATTCTCGGGGGCTAATAAGGCAGAAAAGCCATTAATTGGACCGAGCACCTGCAGGCCCTGCACATAACCAGTTTGGCATGCCAGGTGAAACTGGATCCAGACCACTGCAAGTGTTGGAAAACCCCACGGGGGAGGGTCCCTGGGGGAAAGAGAGTTGTTGGCGGATGTCAGGGTTGATGGGGCTGGGTACTCGGCAGATGGGAGCCAAATAGAGAAGAAACAGAATAAAGAAAAAAGGTATGGTCAAATGTTTTGTCCTATTTCGCTGTGCTGCTGCATTCCTGCTCATGCAGTACTCCTCATCAGTAGTGTGATATCACTGATCATAACATCACAGCTGACCAAAAAGAAGCTCTTACCTTCTGCCAAATTGTTCACCAGAGATAACACAATGAGTGAGATCTCAGTGCTGATCAGGTATAAAGTGGAATATCACTAAATATATCTGCCTTCAGGGAGAGTGCTGTTCTATGTACTATACCTTTTTCTAACTTTATTTTTATTTATACATGTAGAAAGCCATGTTAGCAAAAGGAAAACAAAACTACTTTAAAAATACTAAAGCAACAACTCCTGTGGATTGTTTTGAAAATTAATAACACATTTGGTCTGCTTTTTTTGTTGCTACTAGCTCTTTAAAACAGCAGTGCAACAAAACAGTTTTTCCAGATTGCTAGTTTCAGTTATATTTAATGAAAATATTTGCATATCTGTGAAATCGACCTTTCTACGTACTATCTAGGCTGTGCACCATGAGTTTTTTTTTTATTTCCTAGATACTAATTCTTACCATGTCTACAGTTATATTTCTAAGTAGAGATGCAGCAAATTTTTAATCAGCTGGCAAAGTGAACGCAAAGTGGCCACCACAAAGTGCTCACTTTGCGTTCTCATTATTATTTTGCATTGTCATTATGCCTTAACGTGAGGTAAGGTGAAGTGACAAGTAAATAGGCAGCCCCTCGCACATCACATGGCTTACAGTACTGTAAGTCACATGCTTTAACCAGGCAGGAAGGAAGTGAGTCAGAGAAGCAGTTTCACATTCTCCTTTGCAGTCATAGAGGGAGAAGGCTTTGTGGAGAGGAGAGCAGTTTTGAACTACTGGCAGAAAATGCTTTATTTTTGTGTCTGAAGAAAATAACAGCTTCTTTGAAAGTTATATCTTTATTTAGTTTTTGTATTGTGTTTGTGATTTTTTTTTTTGGTAGTGATTTTTTATATAAGTCTTGTTTTGTTTTGTGTGTGTGTATATGTATGAGTGTGACTGTGTGT
Source organism: Neoceratodus forsteri (assembly GCA_016271365.2). Taxonomy (NCBI): domain Eukaryota; kingdom Metazoa; phylum Chordata; order Ceratodontiformes; family Ceratodontidae; genus Neoceratodus; species Neoceratodus forsteri. Next base: position 585,533,239 of record CM028133.1, on the reverse strand, counting down.
GTGCGTGTGTGTGTGTGTGTGAGAGTGATTGCGGCCGCTGGGTGAAGGCTAGGCGTCGACTGTGGTTGGCCTTTTTAATAGTCTGGGTCGGAGACTTGTGTGGGAAGGATGGACCCCGGAGAAGGAGAGCCGCTGGACCGTGGGTGCAGTTAGAGGAGGGGAGTGTGGACACATGGGGGCGGTTGTGTGATGCTGGACCACTCCTGACTCTTAGGTGTTGCCCCCCTGTGGAAGCAACAGCAGCAGCAGCAGCACCAGTCCACCGGTGGCTGCTGTACATCCACTTACTCTGCCACTACCACCACCACTGGTAGTAGCTGTAGGGGCTCCAGCAGCACCCCCTCCACCACTTCCACAGTCACAGGAGGTAGCCCAGGAAAACATAGGTGGTGTGAGGACTGTATCTGGTCCCCCTTGCAGCTCCCCAGTATGTGTTTTTTTTAACTCTGTGGGGGGAGACAGCACAGTCATGGTGTGCCGTCTATGTGGTGTGCTGGTGCACCATGGCCCCCGGGGGAGACATTTGGGGACCGGTGGCCAGCGCACCCACATGTTGAACCACCACAAGGTGGAGTGGCAGGCTGCTACAGAAGGGGCCAGGCATCCACCTGCTGGCCCTTCTGTGGCAGTGGCCGAGGGTGCTGCTGGGGTTGAAGTTATGCCTCACCACCGCAGCAGGAGGAGGGCCAGTACAGAAGCTGCACCACTGCCATGAGCACCACCCTCTCCACCACCACCACTACTTGGGTTTCCTCCTGCAGTGGACCACGCCACAGTCCTTGCAACAGAGGCCAACATTGCCCTGGTGTGGGTGGCCCTGGAGGAGAATAATCAGAGGGTAGGTGCTGTGCAGTAGCAGGTCAACACAATCCAACAACAGCAGCAGCAAATACTCACAATGCTGCACCTGCTGCTGGACTACCACGACATCCCAAGGCCACATTAAGAGATTGTTTTCTGGAACCCCCACCCCACTTCTATGATTTTTGTGTGTTATTTTGTTGTTGTTTAATAATACACATTTTCCCTTCCAAGGGAATCTTTCTTGCTCCACATAGTGCAATACATTTATGTGAAAACTGCCTGTAATTTCATTACAGCACTTCACGTGACAGAGGAATTCCCATTCAGAAAAGCTGCCTACATTCTACCCCCCTTTCTCAGCAACATTAGGACGTGATTCCAGGGAGAGCGCGGGTGCATGCTCCATTACAGTGAATGTCTGATTGTCCGGCAGCTTTCCAAATGTTTCTTTATGTTATAATGGTCAGTTTGTGGTGAAATGTGTGGGCACGTTTCCAGTAAGAAGAGCCTTGTTAGTGGAAATGTTCCCACATTTCACCATAAAGTGAACCTTATAACATAACAAAACTTTGGGATAGCTGCTGGACATTCACTATAGTGGAGCATGCACCTGCGCTCCCCCAGGCATCACATCCTAACATTGCTGAGAAAGGGGGCAGAATATGTGTGGCTTTTCTGAATGGGAATGCCTTCATCACGTGACACACTGTAATGAAATTATGGGCAGTTTTCTCAGAAATGTATTGCACTATGTGGAGCAAGACATATTACCCTGGAAGTAAGGCACCCACATATTAGGTTATGTGCATCACCATAACTATGTAATGTGGTGAATCTCGGTAAAGCAGCAGCGCAACAATCTGTTGAGAACTCTGACCTACATTTTTTAATGCTATGTTACAACTTCCTTTACATACATCCTGACTGGAATGATATGAGAATTTCCAGTAGTTGAGTCTGCTGTACTACCTTTTTTCATGTGTGAAATAATGAAAGAAGCATTCCTTTTAAATTGGTGCTGACCAGATCTTTGTCATTGTTTTCCTCTGCTTTCCTCCATCACATCAGTTAGCTGTTATATATCACTTCTTTTGTAAATTAAGTTATGCAGCAGGCAGTGTTTTATGACACCACGGAACAATATTAATTGAAAAGCAGCTGCAAATAAATACAAACCTGGTCAGAACAGTATTGAAAGTCGTGCTCATTTTTTTTCATACATTAAAAAAGTAGTCAACTAAGTAAAGCAGACAGAAATTGTGAAAAGAAGCGTATCATTCAAGTCACGATTCAGAGGTAACTAGTGGCTGTGGCAATGTAATGTAGCACAAAAGAGTACAGTTCCAAATTGTCATGACATTCTTGCAATGTTGCTTTAATTGATAATGTCAATATGACATCATGAGCTCACCACAATTACACAACACACAAAATGCATCCCCATAATTAATGGTGCACTCAGTCATGCCTTGTGTGCAGAAAATTGACAAGTGGTAACACAGTGAAATGGGAGTGTTTCAGCACATACCAAGTCCCCCAGAATTAATGGCACACTCAGTCATGTGCACAGTGGTGGCACAGAGTCCCCAGATTTTTTCTGCATGCCCAAAATGTATCCTTCTTGTGTCCAGAAAATTAACAAGTAGTAACAATGAAATGAGAGTATTTCAGCATATACAAAGTCTACCAGAATTAATGGCGCACTCAGTCATGCGTGCAGTGGTGGCACAGAGTCCCCAGATTTTTTCTGCATGCCCAAAATGCATCCTCCTCGTGTGCAGAAAATTGACAAGTGGTAACAGAGTGAAATGGGAGTGTTTCAGCACATAAAAAGTCCCCCAGAATAAAATGATGACCGTGAGCATCCTGTTGCTGATCCAATGTGTTCTGCGAGGCGATTCGAGCAAATGCAATGTGATCTCAACTGGATGGAAGGGTGCCCTTTGTCTGTACACTAATAGTAGCCTTGGTGAGTAGATATATATATAGATATATGTTTGTGTATTTTGTAGGTGAGGAGGGGGATTGACATGGACATGTACTCATTGTATTGTTCTGTATCACAGGTCACAGAAACTGTTGGTGTGCACATTCCAGTGCTCAATGAGAATTGTTTGCGTTGAAACTGGAAATGGATAACTCTCAAGCACAAGAAGGTAAGTTTTTTAGGGGGTGGGGGAATCATATTTGCAGGTTTGTCTGTAATGGTTTCTTATTTTGTTATTTCTTCACAGATTTCATCTGCATCCTTCTGAGTCCGATTGTTAATGATGGTCATGGTCATCTAATGAAACGACTTCTGCGTGTTGCATGTGTGCCCAAGCCCAGGGGAGGGGGGGGGGTGCCTGATGTTGAAGAACTTTTTTGGATAAGGATACTTTGACAGAACAACAAAGCATCTGGAAGTTTCCTGAAAAAGAAATGAATGACTTCTTACAACTTAATTGTTTTTTGTCCCTCCCTGGTTCTCAATCTTAAGTCAAGTTACATTTCAAACCCACATATTGTCAACTAACTCAACCTGTGTGCATTATTTGCTGCAGTCCTTACAAAACAATGAAATGGATGAAATAAAATCTTCATACTTACCAGAATGGATTTCACATGGATATTCCATAGGTTCCTGTCTGTACGGTACAGCTACAGTACCATTCCCTCTGAGTTTTAACAATGGAGACGTTTTTTGTTAACCTGTAAAAAAAAAAAAAAAAAAAATACCATATGCATTTTACCATTGCTGCTCTGAAAAGCTACAGAAAACAAAACATATACCTAAAGAAAGTGAAACAGCATAACAAACATGAGTACACATACTCACTTTATGGTTTAAATATTATGAACTTTGTGTGGCTGATGGATATGGTGGTCTGCACAGACTCATGCTCAGTGGTGGCAGTGGCTAACATCAGTCCCGGTGGTGGTGGTCTGGGGGTCAGACAGATTCATGCTCAGTGGTGGCAGTGGCTAACATCAGTCCTGGTGGTGGTCCGGGGGTCAGACAGACTCATGCTCAGTGGTGGCAGTGGCTAACATCAGTCCCGGTGGTGGTGATCCAGGGACAGACAGACTCATGCTCAGTGGTGGCAGTGGCTAACATCAGTCCTGGTGGTGGTGGTCCAGGGGTCAGTAGACCCATGCTTAGTGGTGGCAGTGGCTAACAACAGTCCCAGTAGTGGTGGTCCGGAGGTCAGACAGACTCGTGCTCAGTGGTGGCAGTGGCTAACATCAGTCTCACTGGTGGTGAGTGGGGGGAAACAGATTCATGTTCAGTGGTGGCAGTGGCTAACATCAGTCCCATTGGTGGTCCGGGGGTCAGAAGGCTCATGGTCAGTGGTGGCAGTGGCTAACATCAGTCCTGGTGGTGGTGGTCTGGAGATCAGACAGACTCGTGCTCAGTGGTGGCAGTGGCTAACATCAGTCCTGGTGGTGGTAGTCCGGAAGTCAGACAGACTCATGCTCAGTGGTGGCAGTGGCTCACATCAGTCTTGGTGGTTGTGATGGTCCGTGGGTCAGACAGATTCATGCTCAGTGGTGGCAGTGGCTAACTTCAGTCCTGGTGGTGGTGGTCCAAGGGGCAGACAGACTCATGCTCAGTGGTGGCAGTGGCTAACATCAGTCCTGGTGGTGGTGATCTGGGGGCAGACAGACTCATGCTCAGTGGTGGCAGTGGCTAACATCAATCCCAGAGGTAGTGGCTCAGGGGTCAGACAGACTCATGTTCATTGTTGGCAGTGGCTAACATCAGTCCTGGTGGTGGTGGTGGTCCAGGGGTCAGACAGACTCATGCTCAGTGGTGGCAGTGGCTTATATCAGTCCTGGTGGTGATGGTCCGGGGATCAGACAGTCTCATGCTCAGTGGTAGCAGTGGATAACAGCCATCCCGGTGGTGGTGATCCAAGCATAGACAGACTCATGCTCAGTGGTGGCAGTGGCTAACATCAGTCCTGGTGGTGGTGCACACCACCTGTTAACAACTTCAGTTAAAACCTGCCAACATTAACCACATCATCATCCTCATAAAGAAAGCTGCCCTCGCAGTCATCTATGTCTGAAGTCTGACCACTGGGAAATTCTTTCTCCATTGTGTCATCATCTATGTCAGTGGTGGGCCGTTTCAGGCAGCCAGTGCCACCAAGATGGTCCATTTCCACATCACCAAAACCACCATGATTAGGTCGGGGTACGAATACCGAGGTTGCAGTCTGTGCTGGTATGTGCCTCTCATTCATTTTAATGGATGTTAGCAAACTGACATTTGCAAGAAAGAGGTTTGTCCGATGATCACTGACTATTGCACCTGCTGAGCTTGAATACCCTCTCAACACTTACACTGGAGGGTGGGCAAGTGAGATACTTTAGTGCCACTGCAGTCAGCTCTGGACATTCACTGACCTTTCCACTCCAGTACAAAAGAGGCTCTTCAGTTATTGTCAGATACCTGTTTTCAGACAAATATGACTCACCATTCTCTGAGCCGCACAAAGTCCAGTTGTTGATGCATCATCCTGTTCTCCCAAATCATTTATTTCACAAATACCCACTTGGGACAAAGCCTCCCAAAGCGGGCTGATGTGAGCCACTTTGGATAACAGACCACCTTGAACTGCTGTCCCCTTCCCCTTGCAGGATATGCTTGATAGTTCTACAGGTACACCTTCAGCCGGATTATGCTGCTGAGCTTTGCTGACCTTGGCACGTGACTTCTGTGCCCCACCATCAAACGCGCACAGTTGACCTCTGATATTTTTCACCTGTTCAGGCCCTCCCTCCAGTACTGATGCAATTCCACATTTGTATCGTGGGTCCAGCACTGTTGCTATGGCAAAGTTGACACTACACTGAATGCTAACAACGTGACAATTCTGGGTGAATACTGTCAGCATGTGTTGCAGCAACATACTGCTGCCACCATCTCCAGCAACATCAAGGCTATGCTGTACATTCACCAATGACTGCCTTAGCACCTGCAGCAGTAGAATTTATCGGCTATTGGAGGCAGACTTGCCACTCACTACCTGTGTGGCATGTTCAAAAGGCCACAAAATTGTTATTACAGAGTCCATGAGGCATCGCTGTTCAGTCGTCATAGACATGGAGGCCCCGGAACTGTCACGGCTAGTGTGTATCACAAGATATTTTGAGATGGCTTTATATTGTTCATACAACCTCTCTGCCATGTATAAAGTGGAGTTCCATCGGGTGACAACTTCCAGCTTCAAGCGGTGCTGAGGCTGGCTGTTTCGTATCTGCAACTGCCGCAGTTGGTCATGGGCCTTTCCAGATCTTGAAAAGTGAGAGCAGATACATCATGCAACGGCCAGCATTTCCTTTACATCAGGGTGCTGCAGAAGCTCCTGCACCACAAGATTTAAACAGCGGGACATGCATGGAACATGAAAAAAAAAACACCATTCATGATGCATTTCACCACATTTGACCCACTGTCACTTGCTATGAACCCAGCTCTCGGGGACAGAGGATTTAGCCATTTGTCAATTTCAGTCGGTACCACATCCAACATGTTCTCACCAGTGTGTGAACAGGTCACATTGCGCATAGCAATTGTTGCATGCTGTTGAATTCCTGGAAGACTGCTACCGCAACAATCCACCTTACTGCACTGATTATTCACACTACCAACATCACAAACAACCCCCGGCACCTGCGCCCAGTATGCAGTTATACACAAATATGAACTCCCCGCTGTTTTGCCACTTATCCACATATCCATACTTAAATGGATGAATGGAGAGGAGGAATTTTGAGTCGGACACAGTGCGGAACACCTTGGGGACAGCACGGGTAGAAAAGTATGTCCTGGATGGGACTTTCCATTTTGGACAGGCATGTACAGCAAACTGCCGGGACCCAGAATTCTCCACAAAGGAGAAGGGCAAAAGATCAATTTCCAGCATTTCCACTACAGCAGCATTAAGTTCACATGACACTGCATGATTGGGGGGGTACTTCAGCTTATGCGCAAAAACATTCTGTAACGTGGGTTGACTTAAACATTTTACACAGGGTGTGATCACAAATGGTTGTGCTCTGTAATGAATGGCATTGGCAGGGGGTGGAGTGTGGATGATTGATGAAGACGGTTGCACATGTGATGATGACAAACCCAGAAATGCAGTTATTTTGCCAGATTTGCCAACCGGGGTTGATGTACCACTTGCACTAGACATACTGCCTTCACCACCACCAAAACTGCTACTGTCACCAGCACTGGACAACATTTCAAAGTCATTATGGTCCTCCACCGCATCATGGCTATAGAAATCCCCTGCTGTCAATACCTCAGTACTGCACATGTTTAATTTACTACTGGACTTAACAGCCATGGAAGGGGATAACATGCTCGCTATGGTTGCCGGTGACGAGGGTGAACACCCCACTGTGGTATGAGCTGCCAGCTTGTGCTGGGTCCACAGTGCCAAGTGCCTATTCTCAAGATGTGTGTGCTGTCCTCCTGTGCTCAGATGGCTCCCCTTTTTACCTCGACTCACACACATATGGCAAACCTGGCAGATTGCAACTGACCCATCATTTGCATCTTGAACAAAAAAGTCCCAAACAAGGTATTGTGATGTTCTGCTTTTAACATGTCCATGATGTGGCTTATTTAAGTCTTGTTATTTTAAGCACTGAAGTGGGGGGGGGGACACGTGATGTTTTGGGCACTGCACACCTGGACTGCAACTGACCACTACGACTACCTATCATATTTATTACTGAGTCAACATCATCAACTAAAACAGGTAAATCACAAGTTTTTACGGGGGGGGGATTCCTGCAAACAGACTCAGACACAGCCACTTTGAATTTATTTTTCTCCAGTTCCCGACTGAGGTCAGTTACATCATCATCATATTCATCAACATCACACACACACACACACACACACACACACACACACACACACACACACACACACATATCCACATATTCTGCTTGGATGATGCTAGCGTGTGGACTGCATGTTGCAACAACAGCAACATCATCGTCATCATCACATTCATCATCAGACTCTACACCACCATCACCTGATATTTTTTCACCACACTGTGAATCACTGCATGGAAAATGCATGACATTAACCACCACGGTGGACGGAATATCACATTGTATGCTATCGTTGACATGATTATCAGAATCCTCAGGTTCAGTTACCGGGATGTTACTGGGAAGTATGACATCATCTATGCTGCTACTCATTTGCACTGCTTCACACTCAATATTTTTTGATATGATACACTGGTCGGAATTCGAACTTGATGCACCAATACTAATACTACCACTACCACTAGCACCAGTAACACTAACACCACTGGCTAGGAAAACATCATCTCCTCCAACTATGAGTGAAGCTAATGACTGGGCTGTAAAAAAACATTGCAGGAGAAATACCTTTCCTCACATCAACAGTGCACTTCTGCGTCTGCATACTACCACGCCCACAGACTATCTTACTGCCAGCATTGCCATGGCAAGAACCATCTTTGCTTGCACATCTCTTTGCGGGCATTTTGGGGGATCAACCACAATATTATAACCAAATTTAGATTTTGATACGTTTACTCTCTGATTGGGGGGACGCTGGTTGTGAAGCCAAAAAAAACAACTGTAACTTCAGCAACAGATAAGAGACTAGTCTGTCACGCAATGAAAACAACTTCAATAACCACTGGTGCTGATGAGGTCACAAAAACAATCCAATCTGGTAAAAAATTCCTTTTGTGGATGGGGTGGGGGGAGCACTGACTGCAGATTTTTATGGCAGTACAAGCAGCAAAACAAAGAACAGATACCACAATCGCAGTACAAAATCAGGCAGCTGCAGTGGATAGCAGGATCACACTGCTGGGCCTGCAATTACACTAGTCTGTGGCACAATAAAAGGTGTATTCTTTGATGTCATGCAATACCTCACACACACACACAGAACAATTTGTCTACAATGGTGAATGAGTAATGCGTAGCAAATTGACAAGTTCAGTAATATGCCACGTATTGTAATGTAAACAACCTGAAATTATGAGCTGCTGCACCAGATCCACACAACACACAATCAGTAAGAAAATGTCAACAATTGCTGACAATATTACTGTGTGTACATTATCACAGTCACTTATATAACAAAAATATAACCAAAAAACAAATAAATCACAATTTCTCCAACTTAAATCTACCTACACCACAGATATGCCCCTCCCCAAAGCACACTTTCACTGTCTTTCACTACACACACTCGCTGTTGTACATTAACATTCAAAATCCACACAAAAACAAAAATGCTCTATATGAGTGCAGGAGAGTTTCCTACAATTGATGAACTAAAGTTTGAGCCCAAAAAACCCTCCAAAACATTTTTTTAGCAGCTTTTAGAAGGTTTCAATCACAGACAGCTCTCAGAGCACACAGTCTCCTACTCCTTCCTACACACACTACCCCGGACTGAGGCTGTGCAGATCAATATAGAGCCCACATGACCTGAAATCCCATGAATCACTGCAAAATTTGCCTTCTGAGCTTAAAAACAAGGCGAAGTGCATTGTTCTCAATGCACTTAGCCTTAAAATTTGGTGGAGTAGTGGTCTGGGAAGATTAAGTAATGCAAAGTCATTGTTTTCAATGGACTTCGCCTTACTCATTATAATGCAAAGAAATCCTCTTCGTGTTTGCAGAGCACTCTGCGAATCTGCCTTTGCTCTGTGAATCACTTCACGGAGCGGATTAAGCCCACTCCGCCCACCACTATTTCTAAGTCAGATGTAGTGAACATCTTTTTTTCTAAAAAAAAAAACAATAATTAAAACATTTATAAACAGGAGGCATGGCTTGGCAGCTGGCAGCCAAACTCTGGAGCTCTGAACTACCTTAATCATCATCCTACTGCATTCTTTGTTTAGCCAGCAAGAAGCTCTTTCACCCTATCCTGCCTGCCAATAAGCTGGTGATCCTGTAGGTTCGATCTCGGGCCATCTTGGCCCAGATTCAAGCAGTTCTTCACTGCCAAAAATCCCACCATTGTTGCTCTTCTATTCATGTGGGAAACAGCTCTGAAATGGTGACTTCTCCGAATGGTGGTCATTGACTTGAACCTGAAGGAAATAAAACATCTGTTTGAGATGTTAACGGCACCGATGAGCAAACCTGAGGTTGCAGCCCAACAGACAGCTACAGAAATAGTGGATCTGCTCCAGAGAGTGAATGTGTCTGAACAGTGGGTCACGGACTTAGAGGACAGAACAGATTGCCTTATGCAGTATATCAGGGAACAAGACCATATACAGTGTGGTTGATATGGGTCCATGTGGATGACTTGGAGAATCCTAGCAGGTGAAACAAGGTCTGCTTTGTAGGGTTTCCAGAGGGGTGTGAGGTGTTGAGCACTACTAGATTTCTCCAAACTGTTCTATCAGACTTTCTAGGCCACAGGTTGCCTGCAGCATTACAGATAAACTGATCGCACTGTTCCCTGGCTCTATTACCTTCCCCCAGGGCCCAACCATGACTGATGCTCACTGAATTCCACTGGTTCCCTGTCAAAGAGGAAATCATGCAGGCAGCCAGAGAAAATAAGCTATCAATGTAGCAGTGGCACAGAATACAAATATTTGCAGGCTTCTCACCTGCCTTCTTAGAACATCACCACAGCATGAAGGGCCTGTGCAGATTGGGGCCTCCAGTATTCCCTTTAATAACCCGCCACCCTGTGCATTCTGTCTAATGGTGTCCCCCACTCCTTTGAAACTCCTGAGACCACCAAGGGCTTCTTGGTAAAACATGCTCCACAACTGAACTGGGACAAATATTGCCCCCAAAGCTGGTGGGGCAAAGACAGGTGTAGGCTGCAGGACATGGACACTACCCCATTTTCAGATTCAGCACCAAATCTTTACTGTAGATATGATCCTTCTCCACCATCCCTGCCCAGAGACAAAGACCCATAACTCTCTCCTTCAAAACTGAGATGGTGGCACAAATGAAAGAAAACAGATGGTGGGATGAAGCATAAGCAGTCACTACATGTGAGATCCCGCAGCCACAGCAATGATTTGCAGTCCTCCTCTGCATCCACCGAGATGGAACTGGAGAATAATTGTTCAGAACAAAGATTAGCAGGCCCACTCCAGCAAAGTACCACCAGCACAGCAGAGTGCTTCACATGCAGGGACCCCAATATACTCTACTGAGGAAGCGGCCCACACAAAACTTCCTTCCACCGGAGCCACTAGTGCAGAAGAGGGACAATGGACACATCCACACAGCATGGCTGCACTGAACCCAGAAGCTCTTCTACTGCAAATGGGTGATACACAGAAACTCCTCTGAGACACCAAACGTTGAATCGAGGGGCAGTTTATGTACCCCTGGACTTCTTCGCCATCTTCCTCTCTGATGTGTTTTACTGAGTCCAACTGCATGCCCAATCCAGACATCTGATCAATTAAGCTTGTTGACCTCTTAGAGCAGCAGGTGAGGGGGCAGCTTGGCCTTAGTACACTCTTGAAGGAACATGACCTTTTGAAGGTTGGCTCCCTGCTTTTCCAATCGGGATCTCCATGGGAGGAGTACCAGATGCATCACCAGTCTGCAGGGTGGATAATTCTCAGCACAGTTATTTTTCTTTGTTCTTTGTTTTCCACAATAATCCTGCAGCTGGCTGCATTTGGGGGGAATTGCTGCACACTCCACAGAGACCTAGCAACCAAGATTGAAGTTCACTGTGGAGCAGACACTACCATAACTCGCTAATCCAGTATATGTATGTGGCAGAACTGCGTTCTGCCAGTCCAGTATCCCTGGTGGAGGGAAGCCTTTCCTATCTTCTTTTTCCTACTGAAATCTGTTGTGCAACATATGTCTTCTGTTAGCACCCTTTGCAAACTGTGTGAGAGGCCTTTCGGCACCATGCAATTCTGCTTAAAGTTGGACCAGCATAACATTCTGTGGTGATTTGCATATGCAGCCCATGATGCTTTGCATTGTGTGGGCATGTGGGAATTTGTATTTTCTAGTACCTCCCTATGCTGTACTTAGGGTGTCCCAGTTTTTGGTTATAACCAATTTTCATCAATAAAACACCAATGTTGTTTTTTTTCAGCAAATCAGTAATAACCAGAAATAACAGTTTTTTTCACTGCTGCCATCATGTTTGGGATGCACTCATGTAGCACATAGCATGCAGAGACACCAACCTGCAGCATAAATGGTGGCATTTAACAATACGTTGCTGTTATCAGGCAGCAAAACATCAAGCAACAGCATGCCCGCAGGTTGAAAACTGCTGACTAATATGCAGTGGAGAGCCCTGATTTTTTGGTGGAGGAGTTCCAAGGCAAGCAGCTTCTGGTCTGCAAGTTCTGCCATGTTACAATACCAGTGTTCCTGGGTAAAACAGCGAGCTGCATCACAGAGCACGTTTTACTAAAACCCACACAAAACTGAAGCAGTGTTCCCAAAAGGATGATTTTGTGATAAGCCAGATGTCTTCAGCAGCAAAGATTACCAGATTTAAAAGAAAAAGGGAAGAAGAACGAAATGTGGCCTATGAGTTTGCCAGAGCCATTATACAATCAGGAGTCAGTTTGAATCAGACTGATGGTTCGCTACGAGAGCTATTTCACAGGCGAGCTCCTGTAGCACGCACAATGCCAAAATCAACTTAAATGTGTGAGAAATACCTACCCAAACTGTTTAGCTCAGACATTGACCACATTAGAGAGCTAATATCTGCCACACCCATCTCAGTAACCGTCAATGAGACATCGGAGATACATGGGGACTCAGCTGTGGCAATACTTTTAACCTCTGCTGATCACAACAAGGACTGGCTTCAGAGGACTGTTATGGCAGACCTTGATGCAATTGAATCATGCAACACTGTGTCCATAGCTGCGTTGCTGCAGAAGGTTTTGGACATGTATGGTAAAAGTTGGGAGAATGTTATTTGCATTTGCAGCGATTCAATGAGCTACATGAAAAAGTTTTGTGATGATCTCTGAAAGGCTCAGCCGCAGTTTGAAGCATTCCCAGTCCGTGATCCATGTCATCTGCTCGACGGTGTCTTAAAGGTAGCACTTTTGTCTTCCAGCTTGTTTAAAATGTACTTGACTTCATTGTTCATTCGGGGGCTCTATTTAATTATGCGAGGGAGATAAAAATATATATTTTACTGTCTGCTCCAGGCCTGGTGTTAAAAAACTATTCCAGCAGTGACTCACAGCCATTGGTACTCGGTAATAGAAGCAGTTTACATTTTGCTAGCAATGTAGCGACCATTCACAGTGTTTCTATTAAGTGAGGATGCTGCTGATAGAAAATGTGAAGAACTTAAAAAACATATCGAGTCTGAAGTTAAAAAAAAATACTGTTCATTGCATTTTGAATTTTCTCAGTGAGAACGTGAGACCTGTTATAGAAATAATGAGAATACTTGAATCAGAAAGCACTTTAATACATGAAGGCCCAGATATTCAAAAGAGCTGAGCCATGCGCAATAGAGTTGCGCCTGTGCAAGTCTGAAATTGCGCCATTCTGTGATATTCAGCAGGAGGCAATTGCGCCCCTGAAATCATGCTGAGCAACAGCACAATGCTAATAAAGGCATGCTCAACTGAAGGGGGAGGAACCATGCATAAACTGCGCAGCCCGATATTCAGCCGGGCCGTGCAGAGTTATGCAGGCGCAACCCCTCACCGCGCCTGCACAACTTAAGCTGTGTGATCGAAATGAGGCCACCACAGGTGAGCTGCCATATTGCAGGTGCAACACAGCAGCTGCCACCTGTGGGTGGCCTCCACTTGTTCCCAGTGCTCCCCTGCAGCCCTATCACGGGCATAATAGTAACCCCCATAGCCCGATCACGGGCATACAGGAATGTACCTCTCGCAGCAGCCCGATCAGCGGGCATAAAGAACTTCAACCCCTGACTAGCCTGATCATGGGCATAATGTAATACAACCCCCAACTAGCCTGATCACGGGCATAACGTGAATTAACCCCCAGCCCGCATCAGGGCAGCAGAGTATTCCCCCGCAGCAGCCCAATCGTAGGGCATAAAGAGACACAACCCCTCCCCGACTAGCCCTATTGCAGGCAAAACGTAATACAAACCCCACCACTCCGACTAGCCCGATCAAGGGGTATAACTTCAACTCCTCTAACTAGCCCGATCGCTGGCATAACTTCAACCTCCCAAAGACCAATATCTCTGGTGGTCCAGTGGACTGCGGCCCGATCGCAGGCATAAGGTCAAACCCACCCCTCAAGTCCAATATCCCTGGTGATCTAGTGGCCCCACCCCACCCACCCACGGAGCCCCACCACCCGCTCCCCTCCGTCAGCTGGCGGGAGGCAGCACCCACCGCCTGCCGCCTCGACACCCGGGCCGATTGACAGTTGGTAGGGGCGCCCATTGGTTCAGAGCAAGAGCCAATGGGCATGCAGCCCATACCGTACAAGGCAGTCCAGATCTGTGAATGAGATATTTCTGTGGTATTCTGCACAAGTTATTGATCCATTTAGAAAAAAATTAGTTTTCAATGAAATATCAAAATTATAGTTCATATTTGACATAATACAGTAGGTCCAAATCTAACATTCTTTAGGCACAGTTTGCTGAGTATTTTGCTGAGCCAATATCAACAAATATTGACATTGACGTACGTCAGAACTGGAGAGGAAAATTTAAGCAGTACCCAGATTTAACAGAATGTGTATTGTGCATTCTTACATTGCCTGTATCAAGTGCAAATGTTGAAAGATCCTTTTCTGAGATTAGAGCATTTTCTGCAAGAAAAGAAAGAGCTGGAATGTAGAAACAAACTTTAAAGATGCATTGCATGATTTACTACAATAAGTTTGCACTTTAGTTTAAAAAATATTTGTTTATTGTTCAGTATGGTGCTATATTTCATCACATGTGCAATATTATTGGTGCTGTTTTCATGCTGCTATATTACTGATGTGCAATATGTGCAACTGTGAGATGCTAATATGAATTTTATGACATGGCAGAGGCCCATTTTTAATCGTCAGTAAACACTGATTTATATGGATTATTGTTGTTTGTGATTTTTTTTTTACTGTGGAAAGTACTGATTTTTGGTTGGTTTGCAAAGTGTCAAAACCGCTTGAAAATAAACACCTTTTTTGGGGGAAAATAAACACATAAAACCAGGAACCCTAGCTGTTCTTTACCTTTTTCCACTCCTGGTGTAGGTTGGCCACCTACATCAGTCTTTTCCATCCCTCACTAAACTTTTTCCCTACTACTTTTATTTCTAATTTCCATATATCCATCCCTCACCAAGAACTCCCCAAAATAATGCACCAGGCTAAAGCTAGCTGGCAGGAATGAAATAAAGTACATTTATGGCATTTAATGCCAAAGATATAAAGTGCCTTTAAAGAGATATAAGGTGCTGGTTGAATAAAATGCATAATAATAAATAAAGTGCATAGAGTGCATTTTGTGCCATATTATGAGTTAAAAGTGCTGCCGTGCTTAATTAAGTAAATGTTTATGCCAATTTTATGTATGTGGTGCAGGAATGTTTAGAAATGTTTCAAAAGGCAGTTAAATACAAAATAATATCCACTCTGATAGGTGGAATATGAATATAACAAAGCAGCATTATGCTTATGTTGTTTGAATTATTTTGCTGCAGCTCCGTTGTTATGTAGAATGTTATGCCAAAGAAATCCTGCATCAAAGCAGTAACTGTTTGAACCGAGCGGCAAACTTTTCTTTTACTTTTGCCGCCACTCATTATTTATGTAAACAATTACTGATGCCCCTGTATTATTAGGACTCCTGGCTTTGTAAAAAATATGCTGTAAAATTGTGCAAGCTAGCCGTGGAGGAGTTCATGGCATCCCGCACCTCCCATGTGGGAGGCTCTGCCCTTGCACCCTCTGGACTGAAGGATTCTCACTCCGGGGATAGCGCATCATGGGGAAAGCTAAAATTTGTGGGACTGTGGAATACTGTTTCCACAGCCCCATGTAAAAAATACTAAGTCCCGAGTGCACAAACAATTTGGAAACCTGGTCTCCAATGTCACTGGCTGAGCTGCTCGATGCCCCATCCCTCAACGCCATGAGAGCAGCTCACCCAGCCTCCTAGATCCTGGTGTCCTTGTGTCCCATAAGCACCAAGAACAACAACCAGGGGAGCGCTTACTGAAAGCACTGTAAATCCCCTCTCGCTGTCCATGTTAGAGCTACAGGGACTAGCGCTGTCTTGAATAGTGCTGTTCCTGTAGCGATATTCTAACCGGGTACCAATAAAAGCTACAGCCCAGTATACAAATAATTAAAAAGGGGCTTACCAAAGCTATGCAGAGCCCCAAAGCAGAGCAGCTAGATAATGATTTTCTAGCAGTCTGCCACTCTGCTACAACATAGATAAATGATTTAAAGGAACAGGGACATCCCTATGTATATGGAAATGCTATACAGTTAGAGAAGTCCTCAGAATAAAGGAGAGGGCTGCAAGATAAACTAAACACAATAAAGAAATTAAACAAAGTAAAGAATAAAGAGACACTGCAGGTCTCTAAAGGAGCCCCACTAGGTATAGAGCCCTGAGATATAATTTAAAGAGCTATTTTCCATGCTATAACAATACAGTACATGCATAAGTGAAATAAATGTTTGCACTGTTTGCTTATATAGAAAATAAGGTGCTGAACTGTTATCAAGACCTCAGGAATGGGATTTGTTATAGAGGGTCTTCCCATAGGTAAAACCTCATTATGTAATAGAGGAGGAGTTTTCCTATTTAGGCACCATTCTAGAACTAATTGGATGTTATGGGATGGACTTTCCCATAAGTGGGAGGGTTATATACACTCTCCTCAAACACCACGAGTCAGATTAGCTAACCAGCCAGTCTCACTTATAGTACCTGAGGTTAAGGTAAGAGGAAAGACCTGTGCCTGAAACAGAGAATTTGTCTCAAGCAGCAGAAAAGCTGAGGTTTGAATTTTGAGATACCTGAAGTAAGGTGGAATAGCATTATGCTATTGTTTATTTTCTAGTTCTGATTGAACTGTTTATTGATATTTATTTTTTAATTTTGTGTTTTTGTACTTTTTCATAAAATAAAACTCACTGCAGGTGTGTAGTACTCTTTTTCTGTGTCCTGCGTTATCTTTGCATAACCACATACCTGCGACAGTGTACCAGGCTTCACAGGAAAGCCATTGATGTTTTTCGGGACTCTGATGATGCAGGCTTACCAAATTGATTAATTCCCCTGAGTGGTTTACCACTCAAAAACATTACCATGATAATGTGGCGTAGTGCCAAAGGAACGGTACTGTCAGGAGGAGCCTACAGTAAAAAATTACGGTTGTGTATCTCTGTATTAAAGAGTCTGCTAGCACAACCACTTCTAAACTGGGGTGTGGCCAGCCCTGGTGATTTTTGTTGTGTCCACTGACCCCTTCAACACTAGCAGACTGCTGATTATTAGACCAGCTAAGCCTTACAGGGAGAATGAGGGGTAAACTCCCCAGATACGACAGTGAGCTCATGGGGCTGCCCTCAGGGCACACCTTCTATAACTGCCGCCGTGCAGGCGTTGGTGCTTAGATGGGTTTAAGTGGAATGTAAGCTGCAGTACATCTTTAATGCTGGACTACCCTGGAAGGGGAATTCTTTAATGAATAATGTCAAAATCCTATACCAAGCTGTGGGCACCTTTGCCATATTATGACCGGTGCCAGTGACAGATGTCCAGATGAAACAAAGTGAGGGGAGGTGGGGTGGGGATCAGTACATTTGGGATTTACTGTTTTATGGTTCTATTGTTTGTTCCCATCTGCTTTGCTGGGTACCAGCTCTTGAGATGGACTGTCCTAGTGTATAAGTCTGAAATGATGCAGGGCCATGAAAGGAGAAGGGGGATCTTTAAGAAGGTACAGCACAAAACAGTCATGTGGGACTTCAAAGTTAACAATTATGGAGATTATTTGTATCAGATAGAATGTTGGGATTAATCTCCCCTATTAAGAGAAAAAAGGCTTTAACACATCTGAAAAATCATGAACTGCAGGTTGCCTTCCTACAAGAGACCAGACTGACCTCCCCAGATACCGTCAAACTGAAAAGGACCTGATTGGGGGAGGAAGCCCATAGTGTAGTCCCAACCAAGAAAAGAGGGATGACAATCCTGATGCACAAATGGCTGGAGTGATAGAAATCTAAAACCAAGTCAGATAAGAAGGGAGGTGGATACTGGCCACTGTATAAACCTCAGACTGACGCCCTCCTATTGGCCAATATTTATGGCCCTAATTCACTTGATCTGGCCTTTTCTCACTTAGTAAGCCAATAATTGCTTAAGTATAATGACGCTCACTGACCAATGTTAATAGGGGGTTTCCTCCTGACTATGAACTTGGAACGTGGATAGGTGCAGGGGAAGGGCGTAACCCCATTCCAATGCAGTAAAAGCAGTGGAGCAGTTGATCTCCATGCACCAGTTGATGGACTGAGGAGGACACAACCCCCTAGGACCCAAGATTATACTTACTCCTTGGCCCTGCTTGAGACAGCCAGCAGGACTGATATATGGCTACAGTACTTTCTCTTTTCCTCATCCCACAGATAACGGAGGCCACAATCCACCCTCCATGCCCCTCTGGCAGTCAGGATATTATGGAGCCTACTACAAAAAATGCCTCAGACAAGGAGGCTGGAAAACCTGCTTCTAGAGGACACGGGATTTCTACCATGACACCGGCCCGGTGGTGCTGAGGGTTGAGGCGCTGGACACTGCACCGTGTGCCACACTGGTGACTCGGGTTCAGAAATTAGCCTGGGTTGTCGGGGTTGGTAGGGGGGAGGGCGACGAGTGGGCTTGAGCTGCCTCGAGGCATGCACACACGTGTCTGCCGGGATCCCGGGTGGGGAGAAAACTGGGTAGAAAAGTACAAACTACATATGGAAAAAAGAAAAAAAAGTATTCTTACCATGATTTGAAAAGGAGGTCAATCTGTATTGGGAGAAAAATGATACAGGGAGGTGTCAGACCCCTCATTATAGGAGGCCTTTAAGACAACCCAATGAGGCCACATCATGACCTATCCTGCACACAAGTGCAGAGTCCAGGAATGCAAACAGACCACTCTAGAAACAGAATTTAAGGACCTGAAGAGGCAGTACAACACTACCCATCCCTGTCTACTTCTATTATTGCCCAACTCAACATGACTCACACTAAATTAAACAGTCTATTAAACAGGAAGTCAGAACTAGCCCTTAGTAGGCTATGCCATTCCTTTTGGGGAATAGAGAAATCCGGCAAGCTGCTGGCCTATAGACAAAAATGTAGGCAGGCCGCAAAGGCTACGGGGGTCTGAAAGACACATCAGGCACCCTTCACAGGACCACTAAAGGCATAAATATAGCTATGAAGCAGTTTTATGAAACTCCATATTTTTCCCCAAACCCACCGAGGGGACTTGGTCACCGAATTTCTGGAGTCTTTCCTAATCCCAACAATATCCCCATACATGGGGCAGAGTTAGAGGCCCCAGTGACACTGGACGAAATTCAGAATGCTAATAAATCCATGAACTTGCACAGAGCTCCAGATGCTGACAGATTTCCGATAGACCTCTACCAGGCAATAAGTGAGTACATTGCTCCATACCTGCAACGGTATCATAGGATATTACAGAGCTTAGATTAGACTTTCGTCCATTATGCTCGCTTCTTGAAATTTTCTAATTAAATAGCTTTCCTGAGTCTCTATAGTAATTGTCCAGTTTGGACCCGAACATATTTGTGATCATACTACTCACTACTTCAAGTGGGAGTCTATTCCAGTTATACACCTCTCTCTGACTGAACCATTTCTGGCTCCTTACCAGCTTAGGTTTTCTATCTTTCAGTTGTAATGAATGAGTGTGGGTATTATATACCTGTTCTCTGGCTTCCAACCCCATGCTCTCCCATAGGTCATTATCAGACCAAGCCTTGTGAACGAGACATGTCTCCCTTTTTTCTTCTGTAGACAAGGGGGGTAAAGTTCTAGTTCCCTTAGTCCTGAGTCATAGTTTTTTTGCGTGCATACACCTTATTCCTCTTGTAGCCCTTTTCTGATCCCTTTCTATCATATTTATCACACCCTTTTTGTATGGGGACCAGACTTGTGACCCATATTCCAAGACAGGCCTCACCAAGGAAGTATACAAGGGAAAAATCACCTCCCTGTCTCTGCTTGCAATGTGTCTAAATATGCAGTTTAACACCCTATTACAGTGTTGCACTATGTTCTTACAGTGAGATGTCTTGAGATATGAGAATCCCCAAATTTCTTTCTTCCATGGTTTCCCTCAAGTTCAAGTTATTTAAGGTGTAAGTGTATGAGGGATTATTCCTCACCAAGTGCATCACAGTGCATTTTTCCTGATTTAGGTGGAGTTTAGACTTGCTTGTGCAGCCCTGGACATAGTTAAGAGCAGTCTGAAGGGAACTAGATTATTCCCTATTTTTGACAACTGCACCCAGCCTGCAGTCTTCAGAAAACTTGGATAGCCATACCTCAGAATTGTTGTACTGTAGTGATGTTACAAATAAATTAAACAGGCAAGGGCCCAGCAATGACCCTTGGGGCACTCCACTTGTCACCTCTGCCCAATCTGAGAATACCCCCTTTACGCAGACTCTGCCTTCTATCTGTTAACCAAGCCTGTAATAAGTTAGAGTCTTGTATTCCCATTTCCCTCAGTACTTTCTGTAGCTCAAGATGAGGCAGTTTGTCAAATGCCTTTGAAAAATCCAAGAACACCGCATCCACGGAATCCCCTTTATCTAGGTGCATACTCACTTTATCATAAAACTGCAGCATGTTTGTCTGGCATGATTTGCCTTTAGCAAACCCATGCTGTGTTTTATCCCTCAGGTTTTCTGTTTCTATGAAGGCAGTTACAGTATGCTGTCCTTCAGGATGCCTTTGAGTATTTTAGAGGGCATTGATGTTAGGCTGACTGGGTGATAATTTTGTGGGTCTGACATCACCTTTTTTAAAATAGGGGAATCACTGATGCCACCCTCTAATGATATGCTACTTCTCCCATATCTAATGAGGTTTGAAATATATATGTTAAGGGGGGGCAATTTCTTCACTTAGTTCTTTAATAACTCAAGGGTGTACCCCATCAGGTCCTGGGGATTTATTGGGTTTACGTCTTTTAACCTAGTCCCCATATCCTTGACATCAATGAGAATGCTATTTTCCTTATCATATAATGATTTACTATGTGACCCTGAGTTGGTTTTGCTGTTAAATAATGAGCTGAAATATGAGTTTTGAATGTCAGCCATGTCCTTTACATCTGAAATTAATTTTCCACTATGATTTTTTGGTGGGCCCACGCAGGTGCTACCTCCCTTTTTATTGTTGGTCTTCCTTGCCTCCCAATGACTAGATATTATGCCTCCATCCATGAGAGAAGCAGTGATTACTGTTCTTAGCAATACCTTCCACAAGAATTTAATTAGAGAGCTGGAAAGCACTCCACCTCTCACTGGCAGAGAAAATAGATGACATCAACTTAATCATGGCCCCAAAATCTTTACACCTGTTGTCTCATCTTCTGATACAAATCCCTCTCAAATGTTTCAATAAGCTGAACACCATAAGCCACTTCTTATGGGAAGGCAAACCACCAAGGTACAGCAGAGCTAAACTGAGGTGCCACTGGAGCAAGGGGGGCTAGGGCATCCCCTGGATTCTGGGGTATCACATGACCTTCATATTGACCCAAACAGTCAAATGGTTTATAGCACCAGACTCCCACATCCCATTAAGGGTAAAAGTAGAATATTCCCTAATGGGGGACAGCTCTCCACTGATCTCCTTATATGCTGGATGTGGGGGCAGCAGTCTTTCTTCCCCTACAGTTAATATCACAGCAAAGTATTGTGATAAACTGCACAAGCTAATCTTAGCACACCAGACCCCAACCCCTTATACACCAGTATGAGGGAATCCGGTAATACTGATTGGAAGGAACACAATAAACTGGAAAACTTGGAAGGCACAAGACATAAGAATGAGCAGGGACCTACATATACCCAGCACCACCACTGTGGACACCTGATCCCTGGCCACCACTGTAAACACCTTCTCATCCCTGTTAGCTTGCTTCCAGGTCCTACAGAACGATTTCTGGAGATATTTGCAAATCCATGACATGAACCATCATCTCCACAGGTGTTGCCCCAACATTCATCCCTCACAAATTCTGTAGATATGAGATATGAGAAAAGCTTTCTAATTGATATGCCAATCATACACATCATGCTCTAAGAGATGCTCAACTAGATTAGACCCCAAAAAAACAGAACTCAGTGGCAGTCTGTGCCGGGTGTTGCCATCATGGACTCCTAAAGGATCCACTGTTGGGATAAACTATCCAAAGCCTACAGGGAACAAAACTCTGCTGAGATAGTACAGAACACCACAGATACTAAAACGTATGGGGTGTATGAGTCATGACCCATGCTGAAGGTGTGAGCAGCCAGAAGCCAACCTATTTCATGTTCTGTGAGACCTCTTTCATATTCTATGAGAATGCCCAGCAATTCAGAAGTTCTGGCAGCAGGTAATACAAATCCATGAAGAAACTGTAGGCCCAAACTTGCTGGTGGGAACCCCCTTATTACTGCTGAGATGTTGCACAAACACCCATAAAAACTGTCCAAAGGCACAATGGGTCACAACAGAGGGGTTGGCAGCAAAAAGACTCCTGCTATGTAATTGGAGGACACAGAAAACTCCCACAACTGCTGAATGGCTCCAGGCTGTTGGCCACCTTCCAATTATGTCAGCAATACCATAAACAAATATAATCTTTGTTGTGTCCCCTTTTTTCCATTCGGGTACTGTTACAATTATGACAGGTTTAAGAACTCCCTGACTTTCTCTGTTTTAATATGTACAAGTAATATGTCATATTACTCCATTGAATACAACATTGGATATATTAGTCCATTGAATACAACAATGTAAGGTGGGGCAAAGCAGTCTAGTTGTGGTTATGTTGTGAGTTAGAGTTTATTGTTGGTTGCGATCTGGGGATAATCTACCAGTCTACATAACTGTTGTTCACTGTCTTGTGGGGCTCCTTGAATTACTAGACAGCTGCTGATTTTCCAGTAGTAGCTCAACCCTTACCGCTGTTATAAATATCAGGTTCCTTCATGATTATAGGATGAATATACTCATGTAATCATATGTGTCAACCATGTTTAGCCTTATTGTCTATTGTTAACAAGCATACAATGTACAGTATTTGGATATTCTGTGTATCCGTGTGTTCTCAATAAAAAGATTAACTACAGTATTATATACATATATATGTATGTACATATATATATATATATATATGGGATATGCAATGGAAGCAAGTGTAATAAATGATTTATCTGCACAAGAGCAATTTGACCTCGGGTAACCTCATGAATGGCATAAGCCACAAATGTGGTGTCCGAGGTCAAACTGCTCGAGTACAGATAAATCATTTATTACACGAGTTTTCCATTGCATATTCCATTTATGCAATCCTTTTGCTTTTGCTTTTGTAGGGGGCGTTTGTTAATCAAAAAAGTGAATAAAAATTAAATTTTCTGCCATTTTTTGCTGATTATAGAAAATCTAAAAGGAATCTAGAAACAAAACATATCCCATTTTTTAGATATTTTTATGCTGAACAACTTTTGTGCTCAAAGTACCATACTATCTTTTTTGTTTTTATGTTATTTGCATTTGTTTGATGAAACAGTGCACAAAAATTGAATTTTTTGCTGTTTTTCGCTAATTCTGTAAAAACTAAAAAGTATCTATAAATGAAACACCACTCATTTTGTAGATATTTATGTGCCAAATAAACTTTGTGATGTCAGTACCATGCTATCATTTTTCATTTTACAGTTATTTACATTTGTTTGAGGACAAAATTTCTGCTGTGTTTTTGCTAACTATCAAAAAATCTATAAGGTATCTATAAATTAAATACCACTCATTTTGTAGATACTTTTGTGCTGCACAACTTTCATGCTCATAGCACTATGCTATCTTTATTCATTTTAAAGTTATTTGCATTTGAATATAGTTAGTACTGGTACTGAGGCTGAACATTCTAAATGAGTTCCGGAGTGATTGTGACATATCTACTATGTGAATAAATCTGTGATGATGCGTCTACTATGTGGATAAATGTAAAATTTTGAATTTATCCCATAGTATCTCCAATTTATCTCATAGGATTTATGTCCATGCCTATTGCATAAAAAAAAAAAATATATATATATATATATACATATACTTATATTTTGGTGTGAGTGGAACATTTTACAACCACATAAAAATGGAAGATGCCTGGAATCTTTTATTTTGAAAAAAGTTATGGGCAAATGTTTTGCCCTGTTTCACTGCACTGCTGCTTTAAGTATATAATACTAAAGTGGAAGAAAATGTGACAATAAAAACTGAAACCTTATGTTTTTATATAAGTCCAACGAATTGTGGGCATCATTGGGCAGGTGTGTCATGTTGGTCTGCCAGTTCACATCTAAACTGATCATGTAGGACCACATGTTTTGAGTGGGAGAACAATTCATTATTAGTACATTCTTCTTTCTGGATGAATTCAGAGAAAGGACTGACAATATCATGTCAAATGACATGATGCAGTTGTGTTTGTTCTTTGGTAAGGCATAATACTGTATACTACGTAAGCAATAATACCCGACAGGGTGGGCAGTATTGGGTAATACCGGACCGCCCAGGGGTGTAATGAGGCCCGACGCCACAGGCGGAGGGCCTTATAGCCCCTGGAAGGTCCGGTATTGCCCATACCGCCCACCCTGGAGGGTATTATTGCGCTTAGAAAATGGGCTAAATGTAAAGGTTTTTTTTACATTTAAGAATTATAAAAAAAAGAAAATTACTACAAATTACTTTAAAGTTGCTTTGTTAGTAAAATAGTCCCTCTACTGGTATAGTTACCAATACTTACCAGTAGAGGGCACTGCAGCTTTCCTAAGAAGTTTGCAGAAACATCATCTCCCAAAGAACAGTGTCTTGTACTATCCAAGTATAGCAGTAGAGGGACTACTTTACAAGGAAAATATAGATTTCTTTTTTTTTTTAAATATGTATTATATTTCTTTTGCATTTGTGAAACAACAGTCACCAACTTGACCCCCAGCCCCCATGATGGTCGGACAGAAAGTGAAACAGGAACGGGATATGAGTAAGGTGAATAGAAAAAATTAAAACAGAAATGGGTTGCCACAGCTGTATTTCTTTTAAGGCATGACATCTCATTACTTCCCCTGGTGTTCTGTGGTATTAGTCGGCTTTCAAGCAGAGTGGGTAAAGAGAGAAGACGATGTTTGTGACATGCTTCCAGAGATAAGTCGACTGCAAGGGTAGAAAATCTTTGTGAAGTGGTTCATGGCTGTATGATGAACTCCTTTCACTGAGCTACCAGTAAACTGGAATTATATGGAAATATGAGAGTACCATTTACCTTGTGGGAAAAAGAACAGCAACAGAAAGATTTCCAGTGTACTCTTGCTGTCTATACGGTATGCGCATTAGGGCGTGAGGCCGAGGGAAGAGGAGTTGACAGCAGCACGCTCGTGATCGCCGGTCGGAGAAATGAAAGGCAGTCACAAGTCAGGAGGGTGAAAGACAGTAGCAGACATACAGTAGACATCTTTTTGTATGCTAGTGGCATGATGAGAAGGGGAAGTTGATGACGGGGATGGGCAGAAACTTTGAGCTGGGAGTGGGACGCAATGGCCTTCACAGTGGTCAGGTAACCACAAAAGGCAACTGTACAGTGAATCACAGTGACGCTGGCAAGCACAACTGACTACTTAGTAAGCTGCTGCTGCCTACTAATGGAGGGCACAAGCATTTTTGAGATGGAATAAAGAGAGATTATAATTCTTTTATGTAGTGACAAAGTGAGCTCAGCTGAGCTTGGTGTGTGGTTTCTGTGGTGGCTGGCAGTCTTGGTAGTGCAGTATCTCTCACTAAGAGAGAGAAAAAATGGCGGCATTTTCAAATTAAATAGAGTGGTTTCAGCCAATGGGCAAGCAGGGTGGGCACAAAGATACTTGAATGGGTTATGGGGCACTTGTGCTGGAACTTTGTATTTGCTGGGCATCTATTGAAAGTTAATGTACCCCCCTGGCAGGGATACCAGCCAATCAGAGCCCAGCAAATAAAAAGCCCATTTTCTAAAGTTATTTAGTTTGTGGCAGTTATTCAGTTTGTGGTTTGGAATGGTAATCAAATTCCCATTAGTGAAAGCCTCAGTCTCATCTCTCAAATCCAGTCCCTTACCTTCATTTTTAGAAATCAGATTTCATGTGCTCTTTATTTTTGCTATGGATAACTTTAAGCTCAGTAGTAACTGGCATTCTTGATCTGACAACATGCTTTGGTACAATTCTACACTGATATCTCACTCTCTACAAAGTGCTTTAGTAAAACATGTACATGAAACACCATCATAAATCATATTTTATTTTACTAAAAAGAAAAATAATTTTTTCACAACTTGATGTTTAAGCACTGACTCATTCTGTTTGAAAACCAATGTTTGTTCATCTGATGAAAATACTAATTACAAGATGTTGCTCTTCCTTCTCTAAGCGTATCTTGCCTCCTGAGGAATGATGATGTATGACTCTTTACAAGACACCAATTATCAGAAAGAACTATGAGGAGATGATTTATCATAGCCCATGTCAAACCAGGAAATTGAAATAAAAAGTTATTTCCATTTCTGCTTTAGTTTGGGCTGAAAATAGCAGGCCACATGATATTTTTTTGTTACAAAACAGTGTACCTGGTATGGCAAAGTACTGCTCATTTGGATAATGTGGTTTTCTAATATCACAATAAATAATAACCTGCATTTTATATCTTTTAATAGCTCTGTCTGATACTTCAGAGAACATACAATTCATGGGTCATCCTTTCCTAAATATCTTCTTATTAAATATGTGCTTATCAGGCCAACCCAGTGGCATTCACTGGTATTACATCGCACTGCCCTGTGAAGAATCTTTAGTCCAGACTCCATATGCTTGAGGCTGGTGGGCCTCTCAACAGTCTGTGGAGGCAGCTTAAAAACAAAGAAACATGGAATTTGTTGGCAGAAAAGGACAGCTAGGCCCACCCAATCTGCCCATGAGTTCCCTGTATGTTGCACCCCCACAGACCCTTACTGGTCACCAGGGTCCCTCCCCCTTTCTGTTTCTGCACAAATATGCCTCTTTGTCTATCCCATTCGTACTTGAAGCCTTCCACCATTCTAGTCTTCAGAACTTCAGGTGGCAATCTGTTCCATGCTTCTACCTCCCTTTCTGTGAAGAATTATTTTCTCAAATCTTTCCTGAAATTTACCCTCTCCAATTTTGTTGTATGTTGCATGTCTTCTAGGTGTGGAGCTTGTTCTCTTATGGAAGAGGCTTCCTCCCTGCACTCTGTTCACCCAGTGATTTACTTAAAGGTCTCAGTCATTTCACCCTCACTCTACTGTTTTCCCAAGGTTATATATTGAGATTCCTTGGTCTCTTCTGATAGGGTTTCCCTTGTAACCCCAGCACCATCTGTTGCCCTTCTCTGGACAGCCTCCAGCATGTTTGCGTCTTTCCTGAGATGTGATCTCCAGAACCAGGCACAGTATTCCAGGCGGGGGCATAACTGGTACAGTGGCAGCAACACTTCCATCCTCACGCTGGTGATGCTCCTCCTTATGCATTCCAGCATCCCTCTAGCCTTACCCACAACTTTGTCATACTGTGCTGCCACATTGAGGTTTTCTGAAATAATAAGCCCAAGGTGTCTGTTCTGCGTAATGAATTCCAACTCCCCATCCTGTACATAGCACCAAGGTTCCTGTGCCCTAGGTGCATCATTTTGCACTTTTTGGCATTGAACCCCAACTGCCTTGCCTTTGACCACTCTTCTAGTTTCCATAGATCCCTGTGCATTGTTTCCACTCCCTTTTAGGTATCCTCTCTATTGAAGATCTTGGTGTCATCACCTGCAAAAAAGTGGACGTTTCCATCTAGTTCTTCTACAGTGTCCACAATGAAAATATTAAAGTGGACTTGCCCCAGCACTGAACCCTGTCATACCCTGCTGGTCACCCCCCACATCCTTAGAGTTTGTTCTGTTTATCACTACCCACTGCTTCCTATCTGTTACTCAACTGTTAACCCACTTAAAGGAAAGCTGTCATAATTTTCAACTCTCTACGTCCAAAAGGCTTATCCCCCAATTAAGCTTTTCACAAGGAAGAGCCTTTGTTTTAGGAGCTGTGATTTACTTTATTTGTAATCTTCGGAAGTTGAGAATATGGCAGAGGCTATGCTGTTCCATTTACTGTAAAAGTATTGTAGCGAGCAGTGCGGTCTGCATCAAATCCTCCACTTTCAGTATTTACTTCTGTCTGTTTTCTGCTTGATTCTATAATGTCAGTTCCACTGTTCTGGACTAGTAAGCTAGTAGCACTGAATGGATGAAATGGTATCATCGTAGATTGCGCAAATAGCAAAGAAAGTGACAGCAATACGACGAGGAAGGGGGGATGCAGATTCACTAACATTAATCAAGTATATAAATCATTTATTTAATGAAGCAAGATGGCCAGAGAATAACAGAAGAGTGAGTACCATTGAAATGAAGAACTAAGAGGGTGTTTTTAGGTACTGTATTTGAAATTGTTTCCTATCAACTTTAGTAATTTTCAGCAATTTCCAAAAGAATGCTGTATATAGGTTCATAGGTAAGTTCAAGTTCAGGAGGCCATGGCCTTTTAGGAACTCGCCACCTTAGTTCTACTGGTGGAAGTACTGTTTTATTGTTCCCGAATGGTCATCTAATCTTTTTTAAAACATATTCATATATTCATCCTTCCTTCCTTCCCCTCCCCTTCCCTTCCCTTCCTCCCCTCCCGTTAGGGCGCTTTGGTGCCTGTTGATTGAATGTGTTGGTAGTTATCTCTGGGAGAAAAGACACATTAGCAGAAGGTCTGTTTTGCCTTTGAATTGTAGTAACTGACTGTACTGGTATCTGAAGGCATGTTCTTTTGCATTT
This sequence comes from Neoceratodus forsteri, assembly GCA_016271365.2. NCBI lineage: Eukaryota > Metazoa > Chordata > Ceratodontiformes > Ceratodontidae > Neoceratodus > Neoceratodus forsteri. Next base: position 585,504,282 of record CM028133.1, on the reverse strand, counting down.
TAGGAGGAATAGTCAAAGGAGATGAAATAATGGCTGTGAATGGGAAGATTCTTACTGATGCTACATTGTCTGAAGCCCAGACATCATTGGCCAAGGCCTGGAACAGTGGTGGGGTAAGTTATGATTTGTTAAAATTAGTAGTAGCAGTAGTAAAAATGTTCTTCATTTTTAAATGAATAGGAGACTCAGCTGAGACAAGCTAATTTCAAATTAGGTCCTTTTATGTAAGATTTCTCAAAGTGGTGACGTTGCATAAGACATTACATAAATAACTAAGAACGTAAACAATATACAAATGCAAAATATAAAATATGACACATTAGTACTCATAAGAATATCAAGTATTCTGTACAGTAAGACCACTGGGTTAGGATTTTAAAATAGCTCAACATAGACATTTCAAAGAATCCATCAATTAATGTGGAGATCAGGACAAACATAGTGACTTCTGAGATACCCATGTGCATAACCATTTTTTTTCTCACCCAGATGGATTTTACTCTTAATGGATCTTAAGCATAGCTGGCCTAGTGGTGAGGAGGGTTGAGGCAGCGTAGGCACCATACCTTTTCCCATGCCAGTGACCTGGGTTCGGGAATGGATGCAGATCACTAGGGGGTCAGCCGGGAAAGGGAGGATCAAGCATCCATAAGACTGCTCTCCTTCCTCAGGGAAGGGGGATTTCATGGCTCTGTGATCGACTGCCACCTGGAGGAATCCTGGTAGCAGTGCACAAGAGTCACCGCTTGGGGAGGCGGCTTGGTAGACAGAGCACCAGGGGTGTAACTCAGGTGGAGTGCACACAGCATGCTTATTGCCTGTCGTGTGGAGCCAGCGGAGAAAATGTTAAAAGAAAAACCTGGAGGATGGGCTCCATGAATCCCTGCCCATCAAGCCGTTGGCCTGCCCACTCTCTCTGGGATCTGGGACTATCTGTATTTATGTTCCAGATGTGGGTGATGGCCCTCCCTTCCCAGCCCTACCACGGGGGGGGGGTAATCTGTGGAGGATACTGGTCCCTGGTTTACTGAAGGAGAGTTGGGACGGCTGCGGCGGAGGGGGAAGAGCAGAATTAGCCACCTGTCCTACCATGGAGGATAAACACCATTATAACAAATAAAACAATGGGTCACAAGTAATGTGGAATAGAGTTCCACAAGTTGGGGCCAATATTAAAGAAATGCATCCTCCCTATTTATGTTTTTTGGGGGTGGTTGAAATTCTATCCCTCCCACTGACCTAAGACAGTCTTTTATACTCCTTAAATCCAAATTGTCTAGAATATAGTCAGGTACAGAAGTCTTGCAACTCTTAAACATGTATGTGAGAATATAGAAATTCCTTCTGTCTCTCAAGTTCAACCAGTCCAGTGATATATGCAGCTCACACCTATGGGCCCTTCAGGATGCATCACGGATAAACCTGGCAAACTTGTTCTATATCGTGTCAAGTTTAGCCAGCTCCATTACCGGTGCCCCTGCAATCATCAGATCACCATAATCAAAGAGTGACAAAACCATAGAGTTCACCATATGTATTCTAACTTCCTTAGGCATACGGTGCTTAAATCTAAACAAAGCTCCTAGTCATGTTCTCACATTCTTCATTAAGTGAGTTATATAGAGAATAATGCAAAGGTGACTGTGTGTTATAGATTTGTTTTACACACCCGAGGTGTGTGATGACCTCTAAACCTCGTGTTCTGCCAGACCCCAGCTGCCCTAACATCAGCTGCAGCCATAGTGGCTCTTGCTAGACTTTGTTTATAATTACTAGTGCAGCGAGTTAACAGCATGACAACATTCACAGAATCTTACCCTAAACTGTCAGCACTGCTGTCTCTGCCATGCTGACACTGCCGCAGCTTCACTGTAACTGCTCCCCCCCCCTTCTGACTCAGGCTAGGGCCACCAAGAAGAAAAGAAATAAAAATAAATGATTTTAATGTGAAAGAAAAAGTGAAGGCAGATCTAATAAAGCAGTGGTGATAGAGAGTCTCGCCCTGCAACTGCCACTATTCCACGTGGTGCAACTGCCACACTCCAATAGCGCTCAGGCTCACTTGTCCATAAAATAATTCTTTACATTTAATTTAAACCAAGTGGCTTAAATATGGAGAATGAAGAATGTTTCAGAATGCTGCAATACGATTGTATGGCGCTGACAGTGAGTCAGCTTTCATTTCGAGACAGATTCCTGCTTGATACAGAACTGAAACAAAAGTGGTGAGAAAAACACCATAATGAATGGGTAACCCTGTTATTATGGCATTTGAAACACCACATAAAGCCATATATTAAGGGGGCCTCCAGTAATTATATGTACAGTTCACTTGATTTTGTCATCTAGCCAAAGACCCAGATTCTTACAGCTCTAAACCTGTTGTAAGACCACTTGATAAAAGGTTTTAATATATAGGGTAGTTTTTAATGGGTCTTTAATTTTTCCCTGTTAAATAGCATAACCTGTGCTTTTTTGGGATTTAGAATAAGCCTAAACTGAATTAAAATAGTTTTATTCAACGTATTGAATGTCTCTTGTAACATATGCTCAGATTGTATTACCGAGGAGCCTTCTATATATATGACTGTATCGTCCGCATATAAATGATAAATCTTCTTCAGTATATCCTATTCATTAGGCCATGCCTATGGAACTATAACCACCAGGCACTAGGGCCACACAGAAATGTTTTTGCTAGCAGTCTTCTAAGGCCTGCCCATGATGAAGTCATGCATCAACGTCATCAGGATATAAACGTGGGCAGCCCTGCGCTCTCCTCAGTTCTTTTCCTGCTGTTGACCATTGCGCATTGGACTCCACGAAGACACTGCTGCTAATGTTGACCACCAAATGTTCTATTTTCACTTTTTTTTTCTCACCCTAGTTAGTTATCACTTTATTTTTTAAAGCGATCCTCATCATTGTGTATGCCAACCAACTCCGTGAAACTCTTTCAATATTGTGAATGCAGTGGAAAGATCTACAGCCACAACATCTGCATCTGCTGTCTCAGAGAGGCCCACGACTTCAAGGCCCACAAAATCTGCTATGGCTTCAACCAGGCTACCCAGTGGCACTGCCAGAAAGCCCAGCACTCCTGTCTCCTTGCACAGAAGGTTACCAGAATGGAGAGGGAGCTCAAGGCAAGAAGCTCCTCCATGTTGCCAGCACCGTCCCTGGCCTCCCATTCTTCCAAGGCCCAGGACAAATCTTCTGGGAAACACAAGCACCGGGATAGGGAGAGGAGCAAGAATAAGTGTCCCCCTGGCACACTGTCAGTCGCTGCTATGGGTGCTGGCTGCTGCAATGTCATCATCCACTTCGGCTGGGACATCTCCTGCTGCCCACACCCTCACTACCTCAGGGTCAGATCTGGCAGTGAGTTCTGCCAGATCTTCCTTGGCTGGTGATGGCTCGTTGATGTCAGGTCTTTTGATGCCCATGACAGTGCTGCCAGCCCCTGCAGCTTAGACCCCTGATTTCTCAGGAGCGGCTAGTAGCAGGCTCTGCTGGACCCACTATTGGTGTAGATGGCCCATTGACATCGGGGTTCCTGCCTCCCCCGTTGATGCCACAGGCCTTTCTGTTGATGCTAGGATCCCAGCCTACCCTGTTAATGCCACAAGGCGCTCCAGCGATGCCGATCTCCATCAATGTCCCAACCATGTTCTCTTCCTTTATGGAGGTCATTCAGCACCTTGCTCCTCCTCTGAGCCTGACACTGCAAGGGTCTACCAGACCATCCCCCAGATTAACGCCTGTCACATTGATGTCCCCTGCTCCCTCCAGGGCTTCAACATCCTCATTGCCCTCTTGGCATTACTCAGATCCCATCAGCAAGGATATGGAGAACAATTCAGACCTCATCCCACCAGTGGAGGAAGAGAAAGATGGGGATAGGAGCCCATCTAGGTCTTCCTTCACTGTTTCCTCAGTAGGCAAGGACTCCACCAGGTATTCCCTGGGGTCCCCACCTGATGATCCCTCCTTCATCTTACTGATAAAGCAGCTCCAAATACCTATGGGGTTTGTTGCTGTGGAGCAAGGTATTACCAGGAGAAACCTTGTAGAATTCCTGGAACTACCAGATTCTCCCCCTCTGATCATTCCTCCTCTGCTGGCTACATTAGAGGATGCCACCATGGCTGCATGGTACTGACCAAGTATGACCCCTGTTATGCCTAGAAAGGCAGACAAACTACCAGGCTCCCTCATGGAAGCCTTTTTTCACAGGGCAACCACAAGTGGATTCAGTGGGGATTTATGCAGCCCATGATAGGTCTTAGAGGCCTCAACATCTCAGTTCTCTGTCCACTGATAAGGAATCGAGGAAACTGGGCTTCATGGGCAAGGTGACCTTTGCTTTGGCCATGCTAGGTCTCAGAATTGACAATTACCAGCCTCATATGGTCAAATTCCAGAACTGTCTCTGGAAAAAAGCCAGAGCAGTAGCTCAGGCCCTTCCAGAGGTTCCTCAGAAGCAGGAGATGCTTACGGTCTTTCACACTGGGGCACCTCTTAAGATCTACTTATGATATTTTGGATGCCTCAGCCAGGGCAGCCGCGGCTTGCATTTACCTTAAAAGGCATTCTTGGCTTTGGGTGTCTAGATCCGATAGTGATATCCAGCAATCTGTTTTGAATGCCCCCTTCAGAGGTTACAAACTCTTTGAGGCAGATATGCAGGATATCCTTTCTTTTTATATATTTTTTTGTTTCTATGTTTCTCCACCACCTGGTCAGCACTCGTTCAGGAGGGTACCCCAGTCCCATCCCCCCAACCTCCACTGGGACTTACCTCCAGCCATCTTTCCCCAGGGCTTGGCCCCCCTGATGGGGTCGGCAGGGAGGGAGTGTAGTCCCAGGCTCTTACCAAGTTCCGGATCCAGTTCGGTCTGGCTCATCCAGTCGCCGGTGATTTCTTCATTTTCTGGTCCCCTAGGAGGTGTGGCATACAATTACATCCAGGCACATGCCATGCGCTCCCATGCAACATGCGCCGATGTCTGCCCCATCTCCCCAATCTGTTGGCCCGAGCTGTGTTTCCCCCAGCTTCCACTGGCAGACAGGCAAGCAGCAGGCTGTACCCAGTACTCCCCTGAGAGGAGGAGAGCAGTCCCTCAGATGCTCGATTGTCCTCCCCTCGGCCAACCCCCCAATGTACCAAAGTCGCTCCAGACACCAGGTCGCTGGTATGGTGACATGTGAGGTTTTATGCCTTATCCCTCCATCTTACTGGGCCAGCTGCAGGATATCCCTTCTGTCCTCCAAGCCTTGAGCATGACTCTGCAGTCAGTCCACTCCCTCTATCACACCCAACCAAAAAGTGGGCAGAGTATGCCTTTTCGTTGTGCAACCCTCAGACCCAAGTCAAGCACCAAACAGCTGGCCAAGCACAGAGCAGGAACAGCTTTGCCTGCCCCTACCCCCACCACTGGGAAACTCTCAAAGGTGGTGATGCGGCACCAGCCATAGGTTCAGCCTCAGCCTGGCTCCTTGCTGGATGCCTCTCCTCCAGCACTTCAGGAGGTGGTGGTAGGGGGTCATTTCTCCCTTCACCTGGACAGGGGGAGGGACATTACAACAGATGCTTGGGTCCTGCAGCTTATAGAGCTTGGCCATGTGCTAGAACTTCTGAAATTGCCTCCAGAACTGCCGGCAGTTGTCTCCACTTATCCTCCAGATCACATTCCAGTGCTGCTGGAGGAAGTCCATGCCTTGCTGCACAAAAAGGCCATAGATCCAGTTCCCTGGGAGCAAAGGAACAGGGGATTCTACTCTTATTTCTTCCTAGTGCCCAAATCCACAGGGGACTTAAGGCCCATTCTGGACTTGAGGGACCTGCACTTCTGTATTAAGTACAAGAAGTTCAGAATGGTCACCCTGTAAGTTCTGCTGCCTCTCCTACAACAAGGGCACTGTATATGCTCCCTGGACATGCAGACGCATACCTGCATATCAAGGTGTGTCAACCCCCAAGAATGTATCTCAGGTTCTTGTTCCGGGGGAGCACTACCAGCTCAGGGTATTTCCCTTTGGCTTGTCATCTGCGCCATGGGTCTTTACCAAATGCTTAGCAGTAGTGGCAGTAGCCCTCAGGAGGGAGGAACTATATGTCTTCCTATATCTGAACAACTGGTGGCTCAAAGTTCAGTCCAAGGAGCACCTGTCTTACACCCTAGTGCATAACAGACAGCTGTTTCATGCCCTAGGGATTATGGTCAACCTGCCCAAGTCAGTCTTGACCCCTTGTTAGTGTCTCCAATACATAGAAGCGATACTGGCACCGCTCAGGGATTAGCCTTCCTGCCCCAAGACTGGGCAGAGTGCCTGATAGCTCTGTCCCAGGTGTTTTACAGCAGCAGGTATGTCACAGCCAGAACATTTCTCTGACTACTGGGCCTAATGGCAGCAGCCATTGTTATGGTTCCCCTGGCAAGGCTGAACATGCAGATCCCCCAGTGGACATTGCGGGTCAATGAGATCAAGACACCAACAATCTAGAACAAATGGATCTTATCTGTGACAGTCTTCACCATTCATCACTATTGGTTATCTGGCCGGAGGCAAGGACCCCGCGGGAGATGTTTTTTATTTTTTTCCAGAGGAGGAGTCGATGAAGGGGCAGCGCTGCCCTCGAGGCCAACGTATTACGTGGCGCTCATGGGTTGGCCATTAACTGGCGTTGACTCCGCCTTGGTGCCAGTTCTTCTTCTCCCACCATCGAGTGAGGACCTCATGGAAGAATCTTTGATAGTATCTGCATTTGCGGCCTACTTGAGGCCTGGTCCATCAGTTCCATGTCGAACTGTCTCAGTTTTTGTTTGCCCTGCTTAGCACCACTTTATCAGTTCCCGGTAACAGCGTTCTTTTTTCTTAAGTGATGCTGAGTACTTGTTTTGGTTTGTTTACATCCAGTCATGTCTTGTCCCGGGGACAAAAAGGAGTTGAAGACGGGACAGCCTCCTATGTGTCGGTGTCCCTGTGGTCGACTTTACTCTGTTATGGACCAGCATGACCAGTGCCTTTCCTGCCTCGACCCAGGCCACAATATGGATAACTGCTATGCCTGCTTTTCCATGGACAACTGGGTTTTAGAAATGCACACATTCAAAGTCGGACATATGCCGCCGACTTTTGGAGGGAGGGTTCACAGTTGGCGGGCCAAGGTATGGACTCTCTACCCTTCCTCTGGGTCCCCTCCCAGTCCTATATGGCCCACAGAGGAGGGGGTCTCTGCCAGTTTTAGCCTTGCCACAGCGGGGGCTCCTTCCACAGTGCAGGAGGCCCAGTCTGGCCCTCTCAGGGGCCAGGTGGGAGGCACCATTCTGGCAATCACTTCCATGGATGTGAAGGCACCTCCTGTATTGAGCTCTAGGGCCCATGGGCCTAGGCTGGCACCATCCTCAACACTGTCTTTCGGTGCTGCCCCTGGCTCCAGTGCTGCAGCCTGTGCTGCCTTCGACTCCGGTGCCATATGCGGTGCTGAGGAGGGGGTCGGTGCTGGTCACTGTGCTGCTCTTTTGCCATTCGTGGTGCCGGAGTTGAAGGTGGCATGGCTCGCAGTCCCAGGACTGGGAGCCATCACAGAGTGGTCTGGCTTTTGGACTCTCAGGCCTCGTCCTCGGAGGAGGACTTGGGGTCTGATCCAGACCAGTTTCCGGATTCATCTGAGTCCTGCGGTCCCTCTGTGTCCACTTAACCTCCCTCTGTCGGCCGGGCAGGTTCTGTTGGTTCTGGGGTCAGTGGGACTGACCAGCATACGATGGTCCAGGTGGCCATTGCTGTGCAGCCCGGGACCAAGGACATGTCCGTCCCTTCAGCTGGGGTACCCCCCCTCCTCGGTGATTCTGGACAGTCCGGGGTGCCCCAGGAAGGGGAGGGTGCTGTACCTTTGACTGACTCCCAGGGGTCAGCTAGAGGTTGCCAGTTACCTAGGCTGTTGGTTATGAGGAAGAGGGCCCTTTTGGAGCCAGAGGGGTTGAGTGGGCAGGGTTTGGCACAGTGGCCTCTCCCTATGACCCGCCCGGGTCCTGGGAGGAGTCACAGTGCGGATCCTCGCCCCTCTCCTGGAGACTCTTCAAGAGGGACTCCTGCTTTGGAGGTCAGGGGCCATCCTTCTGGACTCACAGAGTCCCGGTCACCTCACAGGAAGATTTCTTCCTTCAGGCACAGCTCCAGCTGTTCAAACCTGGTTGAATGGCTTCTGTCTGCTGGGACCACCGGATCTCCCTCCTTGTTGGGATCATCTGCTTGGTCCTCCTGCCTCGGCAGAGGCCATGCTCCTCCTCGGAGGTGCTTGGCCCCTGTGCCTCTGTGTACTCCTCCTCCTCTCCCAGGTGTTCCTGGTCCTATGGGACCCCTTACCTGGGAGCAGTTCAGGGCTTCAGCTGCACTTTCCCTACCTATGTTAGAGCCATGGACAAGCAGGTGTTCCACCACTCTCCAGTGCAGCCTGATCCTGAATCTCCAGAATCGTCTGCTTCCTCATCTTTCTCCTCTGAGGAAGAGGAATCCTCCGTCCACCTTTCCCCAGTGGCTGATCTCACTGCTTATCAGCACTTCTCTTTGGGGATGCCTGATGAGCTCCACATCTCCACTCTTAGTGAAAGCAATCCAGACCAGTCGGCGCTCGCCTTCTTAGGTGAGTTCAGTGCGGCAACCTTGCCGTTGCTGCCTGGTCTGTTCCCTTCCAGGAATTGTTGCATTCCTTCTCCTCTGTTCCAGCCCCTAGGGACCTTTGCCAGAGGTATTGCATCCCACCCTAGTTTCTCCAGGAGCTCTGTCTCACCCCCCTTCAGGCATGACATGCCTGGATACTCCCTCTGGGCATAGAACCCCAGACTGTGACTAACCCCCAGACTCAGACTCAGGATTTTGACTTCTGGGGGAGGAGAACAATCTCCTCGACACTGATTCTACTCTGTGTGGCAGCACATCAGGCCCACCATGCTGCCTACAACAGGTACTTGTGGTCCAGACTAGGACAACTTCTAGCCTCTATGCCTGATTCAGAGGAAACCAGGCAAGCCATTGGCCTCTCTGCACAGGGCCTGGAGCTTGCAAGGCACCAGACACGGGTGTCATATGACGCCAATGAGGTGGCTTCCAGAATAGTGGGGACAATGATCTGCACAAGGCGGACAGCTTGGCTTCGTCTTTCCCAGTTGTCATCCTTGGCCTGGCATAGGGTGATTTCCTCTGCTTTCCAGAGAACCCATCTTGTCTCCCATAGGGCGAGGTGGCAGCTTCAGGGGCGCCTTCTGTCTCCTGCAGGGAGTCCCCCGTCTCACTCAGACCAGTCCCCTCTGGTGTCCCCCCACTGAAGGCTGAGGGACTCTGTCCCTTAGGGAGGTGCTGGTACCCCTTCAGGGGGCTCGGTACTCACCCAGTAGTGATGAATGGTGAAGATTGACACAGATATGAAAATTGCATACCTACTGTAATTCTTTATCTGTTTGTGTATCTTCATCATTCATCACTAAGTCCCGCCCACCTTCCCCTCTTGGGCCTCAGTCTCTGGGCAGCCCTCCTCCCTGTGTGTCTCTCTTGTTGCACTCCAGCACCTCCTCCTCTCCCTTGTGATTAGGAGGAAGAGGACTTTTTGAGACATACGGGGAGGAGTTTTTCCTTGGGGGTCTCGGGGTGTCTCCTCTTCTCTCACCTCCCTTGCCTTCTGGCTCGGCTCTCTGCCCCCACCCCCTCTTGGGGTCCGAGATGGGGGGAGAGATCAGGGGACTCCTGAGTACCCCAAAAACAATTCCTTGTTATTTTAGTGTCCCCTTAGGATGACTTTTCCCTTCTAAGGTGTTGGCCTTTACATCTTTCTCCTTCTAAATTTAACAGGAGTAGGTCACCTGATTTTTCCCTTCATAGTAATTACTTCCCCTCTTGGGGATATTCTCCTTAATTTAGCAGGAGGGGCAGACTTCACTTTTCTGTGTGGCCTGTTTTGACCTCAGTTCTCTCCTTAAGTTCTGGTCCCTGTGGGACTACTTGACTGCATAGGAGGCAGTATTATGCCTACTTCTCTGCAACTTGGAGGTTGTAAAATTGAGTTCCCTCTCAAGGTCCAGGTCTGCCTTGACTGGGGGCGGTGTCCTCCCCTCCTCCCATCTTCTTTCTCCTTTTTCTACCTTCCCTTTCTCCACCCTTTCTTTCTTTTCACCCAGAGATTGGGGCCCCCTCCACCCAATCCCTTAGGCTGTTCTTTCTCTCTCTCTCTTTTTGCTGTTCTCTTAGTCATTTATTTCTCCTTTTAATTATTATATCCTTTCCTTTTCTCTGTCCCTTGGGCTCCCTTACCCCTCCCCTCCATCCCTTCCTTTCTCTCTCTCCAGCATTTCAGAACTGGGACCAAGGCGGAGTTGATGGCAGTTAACGGCCAACCCACGAATGCCACATAATACGTTGGCCTCAAGAGCGGTGCTACCCCAGCGTTGACTCCACCTCCAAAAAAAAAAGGTCTCCCATGGGGTCCTATCCTCTGGCCAGATAGTAAATAGTGATGAATGGTGAAAATACACAGAAAGATTAAGAATTATGGTAGGTACATAATTTTCATTTCTGGTCACAGTGCTGGTAAAGAAGGGGCTTCAGTGGTGGATGGAACCCAGCAATTTTCTCAAAGGGGGTTCATTTTCTAATTCCCTCCCGTGGTCAGATCCTCACCATGGACACTTTGGGGATGGGTTGGGGGCACACCTTGGTCCTCATCAGACTCAGGGTACTTGGACCACAGTGGAGAGTTCCCTCCACATAAATGTCTTAGCGACGAGAGCTGTTCTGTGTGCTCTGCAAGTCTTCCAGAACCACCCTTCTCTGGGGCCTCTGCTGGTGCAGACAGACAACATCAGTGTGGAACACTATATAAACAGAAACATAGAAGTTGTCGGCAGATGGGGACCGTATGATCCATCAAGTCTGCACTTGGTTTCCAACCCCCCCTTGCTTAGCTGCCTGCTTGAGTATCCCACATTGTCTGTCCCTTGCCCACTTGAATTCTCCCACTGTCTTGGCTCCCACCACCCCCTCCAGCAGGCTATTCCATGGTTTCACAACACGCTCTGTGAAGAAGAATTTCCTCATATTGCTCCTGAACTTTCCTCCCTTAAGTCTAAGGTCATACCCTTTATTCCTGTTGTAGTCTTTTAACTGAAAGAGATTCTGCACGTGCACCTTATTGTTGCCTTTAAGGTATTTAAATGTTTCGATCATGTCCCCAGGATTCCTGCGTTACTCTAGGGAGTATAATTTGTGTCCATCTAGTCTTGCCTTGCACGGTTTCTGATGCAAGCCCTGCACCATCTTTGTTGCTCTTTTCTGTAGTTTCTCTGGCCTATCTATGTCCTTCCTGAGGTGTGTGGCCTCCAGAACTGGACACAGTACTCCAGGTGAGGCCTTACCAGGGACTGATACAGGGGCATGATTACTTCATGCCTTCTGCTTGTGATGCCCCTCCGTATGCATCCCAGGATGCCACTAGCTTTTAGTGCTGCCTTTTCAGATTGTTTACTGACCTTGAGGTCATCTGATATGATCAACCCCAGGTCTTGCTCCTGCCTAGTAGACACCAGCTGCTGGTCTCCTCCCATTGAGTACAGTTTTCCATGGGTTACATTTTCCCAGGTACATGACCTTGCATTTTTTGGCATTGAATTTCAATTGCCAGGTCCTGGACCACTCCTTCATTTTTCAGAGATCAGCTTCCATGCTATGCTGTCTCTCTGGTGTGTCCACCCTGTTGCCGATTTTAGTGTCATCTGCAAACAGGCACACCTTTCCCTTCAGTCCATCTGCAATGTCGCTGATGACTATGTTGAAGAGTGTGACCTGGAGCTCCTGCCACTCTTGAGGACCGACCTTTTCTTAAATCTGCTACAACAGTTCTATTTCTAAGCCTAATCTTTCCTTTACTATTTCTAGTCCATAAGGTTGGCCACCCCCTTCTCCCTTCCTTGACTATGCTACAGTGTCCTCTTTAATTTTCATTTTTCCCTCTCAGGTCCTCATATAGGGAGATTATTGTTATCTCCAAGAATATGTAAAACAGGTTGTGTTTATCATCATTGGATTTAGTATGCAACAGCACTATGTTATAAAATACCTTAATGTATATGCCTTATGTTTATGAAACCTGTAAATGTTAAATACCATGGCACTTGGTTTTTTGATAATGGTAAAAAGTACTAGGTGACTATTATAGAAATTAAGCTAGTTGTGCTATTTAAAATGCATGTAAATTGTTGTAAACTGAAAAAGTCTAAATGTCATGGTGATTTGCATATATCCCATGATGCATTGCATAATGGAAGTATGTATGATGTTGTATTTCTTTGAAACTTGATTTGTTACCAATGCCCATTGTGGTAACTGTTCTTTCAGTGATTCTGCATTGAGATTCTTTGTTTATAGCTTGTTTTGTTTTGCTTCTTTTTGAGCCCCCACTACGTAAACAAATGAGGGCTTGCATAAGGGTTATGGCTACAGCTCAACTAGTGAATTGGATCAGAGTCCAGTATCAGTATGTGCTGGCTAAGTGCAGAGAAAGGATATTCATAGTCTGTTGCTGCAAACTGGTGTACTGAAGAAGAAATATGGCATTGCAAAAGGTTATTTCTTGTATTTTGAATAAACATCACACAGAGATTGTGTGTTGAGCCTGAATTTCGGTGTCTGGTCCATCTATTATCTCACAACCCCTCCACAAAGAGGATCAGCCACAGAACTGAGCCCTGTGGGAAAAACTTACCATAACAGGCAAGAGGGACTCATTCATACCCCCTGTGATGAGGGTTTGGTTCTGGGCTGTAGACCATGGTCAAGAACTGTCGTCTGTCTGTGTTCCAGGCATCCAAAATGTCCTGGTGGACAAGCTAAGCAGGTCGAAGTCCAGAATGCACGAGTGGGAGCTGCTGACCTTGGTAGTGGAAGACCTATTCAACAGGTGGGGGTCACCAAGAGTTGGATCTTTTTGCATCCTCATTCAACGTAAAACTGCCATTTGTCTGCTCACTCACTCCAGGACCTGGAGTTTTCTGATGAGACACGTTGCCCCTCTCTTGGAAAGGGAGGTTCCTCTATGCCTTCATTCCCTTCACTTTAATTCAGAGGGTGCTGGTCAAGTTCCAGATGCAAGGGGCAACTCTGATTCTCATTGCTGCCATCTGGCTTCATCAGGTCTGGTTTCCTTACTGCTGCAGTTGGCAGTGGAAACTATAGTACCCCTACCCCTGTGCAAAGGCTTGCTATCATGGGGGCAGGGCACCCTGCTCCATTCAGACCTCAAGTCACTCCTTCTTCATGCATGGCTCCTGAAGACATATCCATGGCTAGATTTGAGGTGTCTGAAAAGGTGACATGTCCTGATGGCTACGAGAAAGCCCTCCAACAGGGCCACTTATTCCATGAGGTGGAAGTGCTTTGCTCTGTGGGCTGCTTCCCATCACTTGGATTCCTTTACTTGTGCACTGAATCAGATTCAGGAGTATTTGCCATCCCTTTCAAATGCTGGACTGCAATATTCTTCCATTAAGGTGCACCTGGCATCTATTTCAGCTTTCCACGTGCCTGTAGGTGGCCATACAGTGGCAATTAAACTTGCAACACATTAAATCCATATGTTTTCATTAAAGTATTGTTTAAAGCCATTAATTGTTGATGACCTTTTAAGTAAGATTCAAACCAGTCCACAGCACCCTCAGACATTCCAACAAGCTTCAGTCTGGACAGGAGGATATCATGGTAGGATTTAAACCAGTCCACTGCACCCTCAAACATTCCAACAAGTTTCAGTCTCGTCAGGAGGGTGTCAAAGGCTTTAGATAGATCAACAAAAATAGCCCCCAGCGACTCCTGTCCAGAGCACCTTGAATATCTCCTGTTACCTTCAGTAATGCTGATGTGGTACTGTGGAGTGGTCTGAACTCTGACTGGTACTTGTTTAAAACTGTAACTATTTCTAGAAACTTTTTTAACCATTCACAAATTAGTTTTTCAAATACTTTTGAGATGTGAAGCAGAAGGGAAACTGGTCGATAATTCTCTATTTGATTTTTCTGGCTGGACTGAGAGATTGGTATAACTTTGGCTTTTTTTTTTAAGCGTGAGGGTATTCACCTGAGGTTATTAAAAAGTTAAATAAATCCACCAGAGGATAGGCAATAACAGTTTAACTGGAATACCATCCAGATTGCCAGATTTCCTGCAATCTAATGTTAGAATTTTATCACGAACATCATTAGCAGAAATGTACTCAAAAGAAAATCCATTGGCTTGGAACTGGCCAACTGTTTTTTACACTGCTGGTGAATTTATTGTTTGGCCAGTAGCTTCTTTTCCCATCTTAATAAAGTAGCCATTACATTTTTAAGCAACCAGATTATTTAAAGAGGGACTCCCACCCAAAATGCTACATTGTGTGGGACTGTATCAAATGCCTTGCTAAAGTCTAGGTAGGCCATGTCCACAGCCCCTCCCTGGTCCACTACTTTGGTCACCCAGTCAAAGAAATCTATTAGATTTGTCTGACATGACCTTTACCACTGTGAATCCATGCTGCCTTGAGTCCTGTGCCCCGGTGGCCTCCAGGCACTCAACTAGTCTTTCTTTCAGAAGTGATTCCATAATTTTCCCTACCACTGAGGTCAAACTGACAGATCTGTAGTTTCCTGCCTCTGCATTGATCCCACTTTTGTGAATGGGAATCACATCCACCCTCCTCCAATCCTCAGGTACCATGCCCTCCTCCCATGATTTGTTAAAAAGGGTAGTCAGTGGTGTCACTAGTTCTCCCCTTAGTTCTTTTAGAATTCTTGGGTGAATCCCCTCAGGCCCCTTTGCCTTGTCCACCTTGAATTTTAAGGGTTCTTTCAGGACTCTTTCTTCTGTGAATGGACTGGTATTGACCACCCAATCCAGAGTGCTTCTATTGTTTGGTTTAGGTATCTCCCCCTCCTCTTCTTTTGTTAATACTGAACAAAAGTATTTGTTTAATATCTCTGCCTTTTATCTGTCACCCTCTTCCCACTCCCCTTCCCTTTATTAAGCCTCACTATCCCTCCCATGGTCTTTCTTCACTCACTAGTGTGCCTGTAAAAGGTTTTATCCCCTTCTTAACTGAGTTGGCTGTCTTTTCCTCGGTTTGGGCCTTTGCTATTCTGACTGCCTTCCCCGCTTCCTTCTGCTTTAACTGGTACAGTTCTCTGTCCTGCGTCTTCTGTGATTCCTTATACTTTCTGAATGCTGTCTTTTTCTCCCTAACCTTCCCCACCAGAGGCAATATAGTGCAGTGGGTTAAGGCTCTGAGCTGCAGATCAGGAGACCTGGGTTTGAAACCCACAGCCACCTAGGTGCATACTGTGGGATTCTGAGCAAATCACTTAACTTCCTTGTGCTCCCAGGTCACATCTGGAAACAAGCTTTGGCTTAGTGTGCCACTCCTGGTTAAACAATGTTCCTTTCCTTTCCCTTACCTCTTTTGAGAACCATAGTGTTTTTTTCCTTTGTTTTGTTTTGTTTATTTGCTTCACACAAAGGCTTGTTGTCTCTGTGATGGCAGTTTTGATTTTTTCCCATTGTTTCTCCACCCATCTTTCCTGCCATTTTGCTAGTGCATTCCTTAGGTACTCTCCCATTCTTCCAAAGTCAGCCCTCCGAAAGTCCAGTACCCTTGCTTTAGTATGGCTTGACTCTATGGCTGTGTTTATTGTGTACTACACTGTCTGGTGGTTGCTTGTTCCCAGATGGCTACCCACTTCTAAATCTGAGATCCTCTTGCCATCCCCGTTTGAGAGTACCAGGTCTAAGACTGCTCCCTCCTGAGTGGGTTCCAACACTATCTGCCTGAGGCATGCCCCCTGTAGGACATCGAGAATGACTGTGCTCTGGGATGTGGCTGCAGCAAATGTGCTCCAATTAACATCTGGCATATTCAGGTCCCCCAGCAACAATATCTTCCCTTTTACTGCCATTCTAAGGATGCCTCCTATCATTTTCAGACATATACCAGACATCTTTGCTCGCCTAAAGATCAATGCTAGGACTAACCCCTACTGGAGTCCAGAACCTTCTCAATCAAGCCAACATGTCCAGGTGCACTAGGGGTCTAAATGGCCAAACCCTGAAAGTACCATTCTGTAGGACCTCGCAAGGGCAAAGGTCCTTCGGGTATCATGCAACAATCTGTCTCAACTCCCTCAGCGAAGAATTACTTGTTGAAGCTGAACTTGGCTCCTTTAAATCAAAGCTTAGCTCCATACTAACTCAGGACAGTGTCTGTGACTGTGACTTCTAACTCCCCTCCTCACCTCAGCAATATTTTAATTCTTCTCTCTGTATCTCTCCTCACTTACTTACCCCTATCCTCCCCATACTTGTATATTTTTGGTCCTTCCCTGTCTCCATTTGCATTTTTCACCCACCCCCCTCTCAGGCCCATTAAGAACCACTTAGTAGTTGGCAGCTTTGGGCCTCTGGTAGCTGTAATCCATATCCCCGGTACTCTCCTTCCCCTTACTCACCTTTCTATGCTCCATTTAATCCTTACTTGCCCCACCTCCCCTACCCTCCATTGTCCCCATCTGTGCACTTTCTGCCCCTACCTACCTCTTACTATCTTCTCCTTGTTTCTTCCTTTCCTCCCTTCCCCTTATCCTTCCTCGTATCTCTGCCTCTCCCCAGTTTCTTTTAGCCCCCCACCTTCTACCTGATGGGCTCTTCAGTTTCCCTTTCAACCTATATCTTGCAATTATTTGTTCACCTCATAGTGCTTCTTGTACTTGAGGCTAATCTAATTTTGGCTAGCATCGGTTTTGCACTTAGACAACAGAACTGTTACTATTTTACATTTCCAGCTGTTTTTATTTTGTCTTGTCCCTTTTCTTTATTATTTTTTCTTTTTTTAAGTTTGCACAAGCTAATTAGACTGTGTGTAGACATCACTGGATATATGCTGTCTTTTACTCATTATTACCTAATTTTTGTTCTGTATCACTTAATGCTGTTTTTGTCTACTGTTATCTGTTATGACGTGGAACCTCTGTAAATGAGTTTATGACTCAAAGGTCTAATCCTAGATTGAAATAAATAACATTTCCTTGTCAATTTCCTCCTCCTGAGACTAGGGTCTGTATACAACCCCTATGCGGACTGTGGTGCCATTTTCTGTCTCCAGCGTGACCCAGAGTGTCTCCTCTCCTCCCTGTTTACCCTTTAGTTCTGTTGCTTTGATCCCTTCCCTTATGTTGAGAGCTACTCCTCCTCCTCTTTTACCCTCCCTGTTCCTCCTGTAGATTGTGTACCCTGGAATGTTGACATCCCAGTCATGGTTCTCTGTGAACCAGGTTTCAGTGATTGTCATGATATCCAGGTGTCCCTCTTCCATTAAGGCCACTAGTTCAGGAAGCTTGTTACCCAGACTATGGGCGTTGGTACTCATCGCCCTCCATTTTTTGATGGCCTTACCCCTTGTAGCCCTATCCCTGTTCTTGCTGTCTTTGCCTTTTTCTCCATTTACTCCTGCCCTGCCCCCTGTTGATCTCTCTATCTTGGTGTTAACCTCACTAACTACCCTGTTTTGTGGGGGAAGGCTGGGAATTTCCTGCTTCTTTTCAGTGCCTTACCCCTTGGTTAGTTTAAAAGCTTGCCAGTGAAGCATTTAAACCTATCACTTAGGATCCTGGTTCCCCTCCTGGACAGTTGCAGACCATCGTGCCAGTATAGGCCTGTATCCCTCCAGGTGGGCCCCCAGTCCCAAATGAAGCCAAAACCCTGTGCTCTGCACCAGCTTTTCAACCATTCATTGAATCCCAAGGTGCGAAGTACCCTAGCCTCACCCATGCCATAGACAGGCAGCGCCTCTGAGAAGGTTACCATGCATGCTACTTGTCTAAGGCCCCTCCCCAACTCCACAGACTCCTTCTGCATAGCACTGATCCCATTCCCAGCTAGGTCATTTGTCCCAAGGTAGACAATGACATCAAGCTCCCTCTCCTGTGCAGCTGCTCCCACAGTCCTGAGGATTTGCTTCCTGTCCCTCCATGCTATGGCACCAGGCAGGCATCTTACTTCCCTCTCCGCTCCCTCTCCCAGTTCTACCCCCTAACAATTAAGTCCCCCACCAGAAGTTGTTTCCTTCTCCTGTGAGATCCTATGGCACCCTCCTGTGGGTCTCCTTTGTGGATATTCCCAGCATCCTCCTTGGTCTCCACTGTAGGTGCCTCCATAGAAGAACAACGCTACACCAGAAAGGCATATGAATTGTGGAGAGGTACAACTGGAAGAATGCACCTCTGTTCCACCACCCTCACCCTCCCTGAGCCCACCATAGTCCAACCAGTCCATATTCTTGGCAACCTCTGAGGCAGCAGCAGCGGCCCTGGTGGTCCCGGGGGGGGGGGATTTCCAAATTCCCTGTCAGGTCTTGGGTGGGGGAGGTTTCCCTACTCATTGCCAGGATGGCCTGGAGATGGGCAACCTCCTCCCTCAGAGCAGAGAGGTGTCTTCAAATAAGGCAGTATCGCAGCCTCCAGAATGTCTCCTGGAAGACAGCATCCCCACAGCCACTGCATAGCGCCACTCCCCACATGTCTCTCTACTTCCCTGTTGAAATTGTGTTTTGGTTTTTTTTCATCATAGGGAATCTCATGTCCCCTTAGTAGTGTATCCCTTTTCCTAGGGACTATGTACTAGGAAACACCTATTTTTTTTTTTTTTTACAATAGCATTCCAAGATGATATCCTCCCAGCTTATGCAACACTGCCTGGCTGCCTTCCGTGGCACACGCCACCCTGTTTTGTGTCTGAGCAGGAAGTTGTCACACCTTCCTGACTAACCCATAAAGCTAGGTCAGCTGGGGGAGGGTGGGAATGGGGAAGAGTAGGGTTTGGGCAATCTGCCTGTTCTGTGCTGTGAGGACAATCAGAGCAATCCAGTTTAAACCTTCTGAGGCTTTGTCTGTCTCTAATACACAACTCAGTTGACTTCAGGAATGAAAGAACACACCAGTGAAAACTTAAATGTTTGTTGCAAAAAGTCACCAAAATACTATCGAGCTACAAATAAGGCACCAAATTCACAGAAAAAGGAAAAAAGAATCAGCAGTATTTTAAGCCCTCTGTAGGTAAAGTAGCAATCTACAAAAAGATCAGCAGTATAATGCAAACCCCTTCGTGATTCAAAGAAGCAAAAACCAGTGTAAAATTAAAAGCAAGGCACACTTCCCTCGGAATTTGAGCAAGATTTTGCCTTAATCCTCCAGTTTCCTAGTTTAAGACTGTGTGTCCTTTCCAGCTCCAAGTTCAGTTTCACAAAAGTAACCTTTACCTTCAAAAGATAAGGCCTTTCTTTTGGATACTAAAAATAATATATTCAGTATAGACATTGGTTTCATAACCCATTACAGATTTGAACTGATAATTGCATTTCTTTTTTGCTCATATGTATATCGTCTATCAGTTCCACCAAGCCAGTTCAACAGAAAAAAACATTGATGGCTGTACATTGACAATATCGCCGTGACAGCCCCTACACAGACAGCCAACCGAACCAAAACACCAGCACAGCAACAAATACCATGAATATAAGACCAATAAAACAAACCGCAGAGTTAAACTATAAATGTGGGGGGCTCTGCCCCCCGCATCCCCCATAATGTAATATAACATACTCCACAGCGCACATACCATGGAGAAAAATGCACATAGTGGTTCCCACATTAGAAGCACCCCTCCCAACAGTGAACACAGAAACCAAAACCTAACTCAGCGATGTAAAACACCTGTTGCCAGCACAACCAGCTTGCTGACAGTGCAGTTGCTGCAATTGTGTCGCTGTTATAGCATCGCTGTAACAACTGCATACCCAGTCTGTCTGTCTGTCTATCTATCTATCTGTTGAATGTGACATGAACTGACTAAAGATATAATTTTTCTCTTCATGAGATAGTATTGGTCTGTTGATATTCCACAAGTGGCAAAGCAAATAAAGATGGCAATGACATTTTATCAGCCCATGGCATATTGCGTTTATACAACAGGTGTTTAGGTGTTTTTATAGAAATGGTAAAAAGCTACAAAAGTAAAAAAAATGTAGACTACTACAGTATGTATTCAATAAGAAAATGGCATCTCACATTTTAGTTATTTATTTACTGAAATAGTTTTACCAGGAAAGGAATACTAAACCATAATTTTACAGGTGTCCTGGGGAAAAATAAATGAACTTGGTCACTAAGCAGCCTCAGAAATGTATCTTGACATGTGAGAATAAATTTCTAAGCGTGCCCAGTGTGACCAAAATGAGTGAGATGAATTTCTGAACCTGCTCAGAGACCAACTTCATTTATCTTGTTCATGTCTCCTTTGCCCCCTTTGCACTGTCTTGACCCTTCTCCTCTTACATACTCCTGTTGATTACTTCAGCTGGGTAGGTGTGCCATTAATGTTGAGTGGGGGGGGTGTACTGGTGCTGCTTCTTGTTCACTGGACTGTGTTATCTCCTTTGCTATTTAAAAATTGTTAATTTTATTGTCATCACTGTCTGCTTAATGTATTGTACCATGTGCAACTGTAATTTGTGGTTACCACTGCCTGCTTAATGTTTGTACCATTTGTTCTAAATAATGTTCTTTACTCGTGCCTCACAGTCCGGGTCGAGCCTGAAAATGGTCCCTTGGATCAGTGCACTTACCTGATAAACAATGTCATAAATAAAAAATAAATGTTTCCCAAAATAACATGTTTGTCTTGCCAATTTTATTTCACACCCGTTGTATGACTAGGGAATAGCCCATGAGGTAGCTCAGAATATGACTATTTGGTGTGTAATGTTTGTGCGATTATTCAAGTGCAAGGAAACAATAACACCAACATTACATACCAATTAACAATTGTATTTTGAGATGCCTCATAGGCTGTTCATTATTTGTGCAATAGGTACTGTATGAAATACATTTGCCAAGATAAACATGTTATTTTGAGCAACATCAGCAAGATAAATGAAGTTTGTCACTGAGTGTGCTCAGAAATGTATCTGACTCATTTTGATCACACTGAGCATGCTTAGAAATTTATTCTGACACGTGATGATATATTTCTGAGCAGGCTCAGTGATGAACTTCATTCATTCTTGGGATATCCGATAGATAGATAGATAGATAGATACACCATAGAATTATGACAAAATCTACTTCACTGTGTGACATGGCAAGTGGTAAAATAACATACTGTAACTACTGATAAAATAGCATGCATTCTAAATGTTATTTTACTAGTAGCTATGTTCTGAGCTAGAATAATACTTTCTATTTGTAAAAAAATACCGGACTGCCCAGGGGTGTAATGAGGCCCGACACCGCAGGCGGAGGGCCTTATAGCCCCTGGAAGGTCCGGTACTGCCCATACCGCCCACCCTGGAGGGTATTATTGCACTTAGAAAATGGGCACTGTGGCATTTTTATGTGAGATTTAAAACAAATTAAGAAAAATACTTGAAAAAATTTATTAACAATGAAGTTTATAGATTTGTCTGGTAAAGTAGGCCCTGTTTCTGTGCTGTGCCATTTCGTGTCCCTCCCCAGCCATTGTCATGTACTTATCTCCCCACCCCCCACACCTTCAGACGAAACCATTGAGTTAGTGATTGTTTTATCAGGATTGTTTTGACATAATGTTTAGGTTTCATAGATGAAAAATCTGCCTTTCTTGCAATTATTTTCCTAATGGAGATGCAGTGGTTACTTCTCGTCTGCCCGTTAATGTCAAACCCAGAAGTAGGGAGGAAAGAGAGCAAGTAACATAACGCTGAATAAATTTGTTGGTTTTATTTTTATATAAAGTTGCTTGTGGTTTGCCATTGTTTTTTGCTGCTACATGTTTATCATTTGGAGGTAAATATGTCTTGTGGGTTTGGAGCTCAACGGAAAAATGAGAAGCGGTGTTATCGATCGGCTCGGACAGTGGAGATTACTGTGGGAGATGTAAGCCGCTGTGCAGGTACAGAGTAGGTGCTTTATATCAGACATCATAAAAACAAATATGGAGTGTTCTTTTGCTGTGTTGTTTTTGTAGGAACTGGTAGAGTGGAGCAAAGGTGGAGAACTGGCACCACTATAAAGAAAAAAATTAGCGTGTAAAAAAAATCAGGTGCTACAATGGACAGGAGGTCTGTGTCTCGCTAAGCGAGGAAAATAAAATGGCAGTGATTTTGTATTTTAAGTAGGTGGCTACAGCCAGTTACAAAGCAGGGTGGGCAGCAGCAGGATATTAAAGTGGGTGAACAGGCATGATACATGGTGCTTGTTATTGAGTGAGCTTTCACTGAAAGTTAATGTACCGCTGACAGCCAATGAGATTGGTCAAATTTTCAAGCCCATTTTCTAAAGATAGATAGATAGCCACAGAGATAGATAGATAGGAAGATAGAGAGATCGATAGACAGACAGAGAGATAGATAGAGATTTGTATTTATACCATACCTGTCAGTATACTTCTGAGCTAAAATGGCTGATATTTTTCCTTGGGACCTACCGTGAGAATATTGGAATATGTTCACTCTAGGTCCAAATATACCTACAGTAGGTCCAGCTATACCTATAGTAGGTAGTGACTGCCTAAAGCCAGCATTGTGAGCAGCACACTTTCACTTTCAGACTCAAATGTTGACTCGATGCTGGCACCTGCCCTCAGTACCTTTCAAAGAATGGGGAACTGCTCCCATAATTAAAAAACAAAACTAACAACTTTCATTTTCACACCCTCTCAGCTCTCTACCACATCCCTGTAACAAATACGCAAAGTTTCCTGATACATAAAACGTTTCCCATATAATACCCTCTTCATGGTGCTGACAACCAGTCTCCTTCTCCGACCAGCACTCTGGCAACTTGACATGCTGGAAACAAGTCTCCGCAGGTCTGCTTCACCTAGAGGACTGCTCCATGAATGGGAAGCACCGGCTCGCTGTCACCTGCCCAAAAAAACCAAACCAGTCAATCAGAACCCACTACAGACAACTTAGCAACACCCACTGAAAGTTCCTTACCCACGTGGGCTCACGAACAAGGACTCGATCAGAAAAAAGTTCTCACGGTGTCCCAGCCAGTCAGGATCCCCCATTCATTCCTATGAGCAAATTTTAAAAACGTAAAATACAATAGTACAGTAATGAAAATTACATACAAACACTGGTGGAATCACAGAATACAAGTAAAAGGAAAGAAGGGGAGATATGGCATGAATGGAATATACTACACCCCTACTGGAAATATCGCCAATATTTTTTGTTCAAGTGCTGACTGACCCAATGACTAGTCAGCGCTTGAACAAAAAATATCGGTGATATTTCCAGTAGGGATAGCATATCCTTTATATATTTGTGGATGGATGGATAGATAGATAGACAGACAAACAGACAGATACAGAATTTCTGTATCTGTATACTGTAGTGCATGGTTGGGCCCTTGTCCCTACAGAAAACGCCATCATATATTTCTCCACATATGATGATAGCTAATTAGTGTATATGAACCTAAATAGCCACTTACACTGTGTGAATGTGTTACTGACACCTTCACTGATACTTAATAAGTAATATACTGTATATAACATGTCATACAGTATATAAATACATATATACTGTGTATAGTTTTACCACTATTAACATGTTAACTCTTAATAACACAGTAATACCAAAAAACTACAAACCACACCTATGACATTTGTAACAACCACTTAATAATGCATGTAACAGCCAACTATTTGTGACTTCCATAAAAGCAACCTTAAAGTACCCAAAACATTGCCTACAGAAAACTACCCTAATCTGCACTTAAATCCCATGGAACTCTGTCTCTCTGTTTTCACTCACCAAACAAGAAGGTCTGTCATATAGGCTCTCCATGCTGCTGCTGGTGCCTTTAGCATCACGTTCCAGTCATCTCTCAACACCCTCAAACTCTCTATAGACCAGCTCAGCATGTGCCCAGACCACAGTGCTGCTCTCGGTATACCACATGCTGCTCCTGATCACACGCAGCTCCTGACCAGCTGCACACACAGCTCATTCAAACCACTAAGGCAAAGACAGCTGGAGCATGCCTTCTTTATGGGGGCATCTGCACTGCAAAACACTATTGGGATTGAAAACAGCAAAGTCCCTGTAAAACCCACCACACAACAGAAAAAGCACCATGGTGCATACCACCATACTATGGAAAAGCCCTACACTACTGAAAAATATAGAACACAGCAAACAGTGTCCAGCCTAATGCATTACAAAAAAAAAAAATAATAAATGAAAGATGAAAAAGTTCAGCACAGTTGTGAATAAATACTGTCTCGTGGTCAAACAAGCTCATAAAGACTAAGATGGTATTAGTTCCTTGTATACACACACTGCCATCATTTATTAGATATATAAGGCATATGCAGTGGGGACCAGTGTGATACTGTAAGTTTTTTAT
Organism: Neoceratodus forsteri; assembly: GCA_016271365.2. Lineage (NCBI taxonomy): Eukaryota > Metazoa > Chordata > Ceratodontiformes > Ceratodontidae > Neoceratodus > Neoceratodus forsteri. Next base: position 585,479,818 of record CM028133.1, on the reverse strand, counting down.
CTGCATGAGAGCTGTTTATCCTCACGTAACCTTGGGTAACTTCACGAGTGGCGTAAGTCATGAGTGAGGTGCCCTAGGTGAAAGTGCAGATAAAAAGTTTATCACATTGGGGACCCCACAGTATATTCGATTTATGAAATATTGAGTAATTCAATTATGGAGGTACACTTTGTTTTGTCTTTTTTTTTTTAGATATAGTTGAAACTGTGGTGGACTTTTGCGATATACCATGTATTTGTACAATTTTTGTTGCAGAGAGAATGTGGGTAATTAAAAATGAGTTAATAAGTGAGAGCTTTTGTGGAGAGACTTCTGCTTGTGTGTGCCTGGCCTATGTTGTCCAGGTATAGAAGTGGGGTGACTGACTGTTGAAAACGAATGTGATTATAAATGAAAAAATGACAGCTATCATGGGGGGGGGGGGATGATGTATCAACTTTTGAGAAAAATGTAGCTGTTTTAATAAATGCACATATCTCAATGCTCATTGTTTTGCAGTGAGATAAATGATTAATCTTAAGTGATATATACTCTCTCTCCCATTCATTATTTCTTATTGTGCCTTGTACAGTACCAAGGTTTTATGCATATGTTCTGAATTACTTACGTTCATGCAACATTATCTGTCCGTCCGTCTGTCTATCTACATAGCTGTCTATCCAGATATCAATCTACTTTTACACACACACATACATACACACACTGTATACACATTTTTATTCTTTCTCCCACCCACACTACCATTTCCACTGATGCCCATCTCCTGGCTACATTAAATTACAAGACAGTAATATTGTTACTGTTTCTTCGAGTAAAGGGAACATATAACGTATTAGATTATTTATGTTAATGGATATTAAGGGTATAATGATGTTTGTGATGTTCATATTGTGTAAGGGTGTCCTGAGCCTTCAGGGAAGGGTGTCTTAAATAAATAAAATCTACTACTAGTTTTAACATATCACGTATCATTGCTTTATTCTTCCCCACAGACACATTTTCTTGTCACTTCACTATATCCTGAGTTGCAGCACTTGACACTAGAGCCTCTCAAACCTGGAGATAGTCATCTTTTGATACACCTAAAATCTGTCTTTTGTGAATACAGTATGTTTATTGCTGCAAGGAGGTTTCCTTATCCTATGTATGTAAGATATGCTTTTTTGTAAAACTGCCATTGCCTGAAGAATAGCTGTGTGGCCTGAAAACTTGTGCACTGAAAATGACTTGTTGGTCCAATATTGAAAAGGTATCAAATCACCTACTTTATTTGCTACTGCATGTACTGTACTTTGGAAGACTTGTACTGCCTGTGGAACTTCCATAATGACTTCTGCCTTGTTATTATGTTTACTGCTGTAGCTACTTATCACATTCTATATTACCTGTAGCTCTTGAACAGTGAATCAAAGTGACCTGACTACAGTTACAGTATACAATATGCATCAGTGGTAGTGGATTTTTAATCTTCCTCATTTTAATTCAGGATTCAGACTGCATTATCGTGCCAGTTTAATCTAAATTTACGGCAACCTACTGTATGTTACTGAACTGCTTTAAAATGTGCAGTAGGAGAAGAAATGGAGGCCTTTAGTGCTCCTTGGAGTCCTAGTAATAAACAAGATCCAGTTAAAAACAAAGCAAATTACAGCTGTGGTTTGGGATTTTGCAGCATGTTATCCTGCTGTACCAATTTAATGGGTAATAGACTGAAGATAAGCTGTGCAGCAGATGAGCTGTTCATCCCATTTGCCTAAAATACCTGTTTTGAGTAAAATAATCCTTTAAAAGGATGGATCAAAAGCATTTTATTTCTTGTCAGATTGTATGGGTGAGGCTAAAGGAATTAAATGTGGATTATTGCTTGTTGAATGCTCTTATTAATCTTTTCTCAGATACCTGGGCTCAGGTCAGATACTTTGCTGACAGAAATATAAGCAAATCTTTGAGTAATAAAAGGTGTTAAAGAGAGGTTTCCATTCACTTCACTCCTGTTTGATCTCTTTATAGACAACATTTTGTATGGTTTGGATAATATGCAGTTTCATTCACCTGCAATTGCAGGCAATCTGTGCTTGTTATTAGCTTATGCTGATAACAGAAACATAAAAACAGACAATGACATCAGATAAAGACCAGTGGCCCACTGAGTCTGTCTATAACACCTTATCATTCCCCAAGACCTTTTGTCAGTATGTTTTTTTTTCTACACTATCCACCCCTTGCTCTCTGTTTTACTATTACCCCCCTCCCTCAAGTAACTACTAAGCCCTACAGTCTGTTCCAACCATGCTTGGAACCATTAAGGGTTTTGGAACCCATCACCTCCGCAGGCATAATGTTACATGGCTTAGTCACTCTCTGTATAGTAAATTCTTACGTTCCTCCTGAACCTTCATTGCCAGCTTCCACTTGTATCCTCATTTTCTACATTTTTTACTCCTGTTGAATAGTTCCTCACAGTTCTTGTTCACTCCTTTCAGAAATGTGAAGGTCTCTATTATATCTTCCCTTTGCCATCTGGCTTCAAGCGAGTAAATGTTCATTGCCCTCAGATGATCTTTGTTAGATCTGTTCTGCTGGCCCAGAATCATTTTGTTTACCCTAGCTGCATTATCTCAATTGTGTCCTAGCCTTTTCTTAGATGAGGACTCCAGAACTGGGCACAGTATTCTAGGTATGGTCTCACCATTGATCTATAGTGGCCAAAATACCTCTTTTTTCCTTAACGTCAACCTCCTCCCCAGCAGACCCCAGCATCCTGTTTGCCTTACTGTAGACCTGCACACACTGGTTAGATTGTTTAAGGGAGTCACTCATGATGACTCCTGTAGTAGGTCCCTTTGCTCAGAGGTTATGCCCATCTTAACCCCTCCTACCTGATACTCCGTTCTGGGATCCTTGTTCCTTATGTGTTTCACATTGCACTTTTTGGTGTTGGAATTTCAGCTGCCAAACCTTGGACTGCCTCTCCAATCTTTGCAGGTCAATCTGCATCTCCCTTAATCCCTCCTTGCTGTTTGCCCTATCATAAAGCTTATTGTCATCTGAGAAAGGACACATCTTGCCCTGGATTTCTTCTCCTACAGTAAATCACTGATGAACATATTGAAAAAGACTGGACCCAGGACACATGCCCTGTGGCAACCCACTGCTGATCTCTCTCTGTCAAATCTGATTCTACATAAATTATTGGATAGCAGTGTAGCTACTGATGTAGTGGTACTAGATTTTAGTAAAGCATTTGATCATATATCACATTCCTTAGTAATAAATAAATTACATAATTTTAAAATTCCACTTTGTTTAGTAAACTGGATATCTGAATTGCTGTATAATCGTACTCAATCAGTTAAAATAAATGGAGTTCTTTCAACATCTGGAGCAGTTACAAGTGGAGTTCCACAGGGTTCCATTTTGGGCCCGATTTTGTTCAACTTTTTCATTCATGATATGGTAATAGAATCTAAAAATTACTTATCCAAGTTTGCTGCTGATACTAAACTGGGTGGAAGAGTTGATACCATAGAAAATTTTAAAATTCTAGAACATGACTTGATACAATTAAACAATGGGCTAAAAAAATGTAATGTTATTTAACATCAATAAATGCAAGATCTTGCATTTTGGTAAAAATAATACATTACACGACTACTATTTAAATAACCAGTTATTGGAATCATCCAGTTGTGAAAGAGACTGGGGTATATTAATAAATAATAAACTGACATCAGATGACCATTGTAGTAAAGAAGTTAGATCCGCTAATATTGTAATAAAACAAATTAAAAAAAACTTTCATTAGTAAATCCGAACATAATTTGATCCCACTATATAGAGCGTATGTCAGACCACACCTGGATTATGGTTCTCCCTTATGGAGTCCTTTTACAAAAAATGACATATATCACTTGGAACAGATACAAAGAAGATTGACTAAATTAAAAATAAGTGTTATGAGACCAGGTTACAACAAACTGGTCTCTACCCCTTAACATTAAGAAGAGAAAGGGGGGAGATTTACTTCTAATGTATAAATTGGTTCACAATCCTAAATTACTTAATATACATGGATTGGAATTTGCAGAAAAAAGAATTGTAGGAAGATTACACTCTAATCAACTAAAAGTAGAATGGGCCAATAACAAAAAATATGATAACTTTTTCAATATAAGGGCAGCAAAATCTTAGAATTCTTTACCACCCACAGTTGTAGATTCAGCTAACTTTGAGATTTTCAAAACTAGGCTTGATCTCTGGTTATTGGCCTAATAATAATAATATTTAACCAAATGTCCCACTATTGAGGGAGGACAATCTAGATGTGCCTTGAACCTTCTTTTGTCCTACTTTATCCAGTAAATTTACTACCACTCTCTGCTGTCTCCCCTTCCAACCAGCTTACCACCCATTTAACTATGTATTTTGCTGAAGCCATATCCTCTAACTTCTTCAGCAACCTTCTGAGAGGCACCAAGTTGAATGTATTGATGAAAAAGAGAAAAAAACACTGCATGACCTTTATCCACTGCCCTAGATGTCCAGTCAAAGAATACTGTCACGTTGTTCTGACAAGACATCCCTACCATGAACCCATACTATTTACTATCCTGAAGCATGTTTTTCTCTCCAATGAGAACACTATGTCCTCTTTGACTAGTGTCTTCATCACTTTACCCACAGCAGAGTTAGGACTGACTGATCTGTTGTTAACTGGTTGCTCTTTGTCCCCATCCTTGTGTAGCAGAAGTACACCAGCTACCCTCCAGTCTTTCAGAACCAACCCTATATTAATAGAGCAACTGAATAGCCCTACCAGGGGTTTGTTTGCCCATGCCCTTGACCCCTTCCACAGTACACAGCTTAGTGTCTGCTTTTGCATCTCTGACTGCCATCTCGTCCTGTCTAGTTCTTATTTGGTACTCCCCACATTCTTCATCTCCCTATTTCTCCTTGTATCTTATAATGGCCTTCTTTTTGGTCCTTACTGCCTCCTTGACTTTTCCAGAGAACCATATTAGTCCGTCATGTCTATTTTTCTTGGTAACCATTCTCAAGCATGACTTTGTTGCCTTAGGAATCTCCTTTTTTATTTCTCTCCACCTGTCATCTCATCCACCCCTCTGATGCTGTCCACTCCAATTAACCTGTCCCAGACTCATTCTCTCCTCTGGTTGAAGTCTGCACTTCTGAAATCCAAACCATCAGCCTTTGATGAGTGCTAACTGGTACCAGGGGCCAGCTTGAACCATATGGTGTTATGGTCACTGTACCTCAGTGGTTCCTCAACCCTTACTCCACCTAGCCTTTCCAAGTTGGTGAGAACCATTTCAAAAATGTCAGCCTGTTTTGTGCTGATGCACCAGCATGTAGTCCTGCAAGTTATCTAGCAGGACCTGACTTTTGGTGCTCCTAACTGCTGAACTGTCCTAATCAATGTCTGGCATGTTTAGGTCCCCCATTACTACCACCTTCCTCTTTGTGACACCCCTTTAATTCTGGCCATAGTCCCCTATTGCTGTTATCCCCCTGCCCTGGTGTTCTATAGACCACCCCCTTATGCAGTTTCATACCTGATGCTGCTGTGAACTTAACCCATAGCAATTCTGTTTTCCTTTTCCTCCACTGATGAACCAATCTTCCACTACCTTAATGCCTTCCCTGACATAGAGGTTGACCCCTCCTTCTTTACCTTTCCCTCCATCTATCCCATACATGGAGTAGCCTGAGACCGTGTGGTGCCAGTCGTTATTCTCTGTGACCCAAGTTCTGTAATGGCTACAGGGCCCAGTCCTTCATACAACAATATAAAAACACCAGCAGAAACAGGCCATAATGGTCTATCAAGTCTGCTTGAGTGTGCAGATCACAGTAAATTATACTGGAACTGCCCCCCTCCCCTTTTCCCCTGGAGTATTCTTCTCCTCCCACTCTTTCTATCCCCCTCCACCTGATACTACCAGTTGTGACTCTCCCTTTTACCTTATCCCACCCTCTCTTAAAACTGTCCACTGTTCTCAATGAGACCACCTCCTCTGGTAGTTCATTCCTCTTTGACACTACCCTTTCAGTGAAAAACTGCCTCCTCATTTCCTTTTTAAATATTCTTCCCACTAATTTCAAACTGTGTCCCTTCATGGCCCTTTCCCTTTGTAGATTGAATAAGCCCACTGTTCCAACCTTGTTTATACCATTTAGGTACTGTACTTGAAGGTTTCTGTTATATCCCCCTCTCCCTTCTGTCCTCCGGGGAACACATATTAAGCTCCCATAGTCTCTCCTCATAGCATTTGTCCCCAGGCCCTGGATCATCTTAGTCTCCCTATGCTGTACTCTTCCAGTAGTCTGATGTCTTTTTTTTCAAATGGGGGACCAGAACTGCATGCAGTACTCCAAGTGTGGTCTCACCAAAGACTTGTACAAGGGTAGAATGACTTCCTCTTTCCTGGAGGTGATTCCGCTGCTGATGCATCCCATCATTTTGTTCACCTTGCCGGCTGCTTTATGGCACTGTACTGAATGTTTCATGTCTCCCCTAACTGTGGCCCCTAGATCCCTTTCCTTCTCTGAACTGGATATCTCTACCCCCCCAGCCAGAAGCTGCTCCCAGATGCATGACATTGTACTTCTTGGCATTGAACCCCAGCTGCCGGATGCCTGACCAGCTTTTGAGTATAGCCAGATCCTCCCTGAGCTCCTGGCTCCCCTCCTCTATGTCCATTCACCCACATATCTTGGTAGCATCTGCAAATTATAGATTTTACTTTTGATTCCATCCACTATATCACCAGTAAAGATGTTAACACCGGCCTGAGTACAGAGCCCTGTGGGATCTCACTGGTCACAGATCTAGGCTTAAATATAAGCAGTATAGCTGAGTGGGTTAAGGCTCTGAGCTGCAGATCTGGAGACCTGGCTTTGAATCCCACAGCTGCCAAGGTGTATATTGTGTGATCCTGAGCAAGTCACTTAACTTCCTTGTGCTTCCAGGTCGCATCTGGAAATATGCTTTGGCTTAGCGTGCTGCTCCTGGGTAAACAGTGTTCCCTTTTCCTTTCAATAGTTCCTCCCTGACAATCACCCTTTGGTTCCTGTCCTTCAGCCAATTCTGGACTCATTCCACCAGTTTCTCTCCTACTCTTCAGTTTATTAAGCATCTTTCCATGTGGCAAAGAGTCAAAGGCCTTGCTGAAGTACAGATACAGGACATACACTGCCTGTCCTTTTTCCAATGCCCTTGTGACCCAATAGAAAAAGTTATTCAGATTAGTCTGGCATGATCTCCCTAAGACAAACCCATGCTGCTTTTCATCCTGGAGACCATGTACATCCAGAAAGCTCACCAGTCTCTCTTTGAGAACGGTCTCCATTAGTCTGACTACAATGGAGGTGAGGCTGACTGGTCTGTAATTACCAGGTTAATCTCTGAACCCACTCATGTGGAGAGGCACCATATGTGACATTCTCCAGTCCTGGTTCACTTTCCCTGTCTCCAGCGAGGTGTTAAGCAAGTCTGTCAGGGGACCCGCCACGACTTCCGCCAATTCCTTCAGGATTTTCAAGTGCACACCGTCAGGTCTAGCAATTGGGGTGAGCAGACTGACTCGCCAATAACCAGAACCCCCCCCCCCGATTCAATGTGGTCTGATGGACCCCGAGCAATAAAAGTTATCCTCTTATTTGTACCGAGTCTGGGTTTGTTGGCCACAAGTTGCAGTTGTTAAAAAAAACACTCACTTTCAGGCAGTGTTCCCACTTTCCTCTAGATGGAGCCATCATGATCTTGTGGAGCCAGGCCAGCCGGCAGTCACCTGCTTGCCACATTATATGTCTTGTGACTGACTGACTGGCTGGTAGTGGCATCCTCCACAGGGTGGGAGCAGTAGGAGTTGGAGCAAGTAACAGGTGGCTCATGAATGAGAGCACAAAACAGAAGAGAGGAGGAACTTGCTTCTTGTCCAGTGGCCAGCCATATCCAGCCAATGTGACAGGCTAGGCAGCCAATAGCTGAAGGTAGACTGCCTGCCTGTCAGTCATGGCTACCTGTGATGCGTGCGGTGGGTGTATCTCTGGTGTATCTCTGTGTTCCACTTAGAGGAAGCACCATTCGAATGAGGACTTCAGGGAGAGCAGATGCATTGTCCTTTCCCATTCCAATATGTCTCAGTCTGAGACAAGTCTTTTCTCTTTTACTATTTTGAGTAAATAAAACAAAACAACAGAAATTACACTGATGAAAACTGTGTGTCTCTGGGCTTGATGATAAAAGAAATAAAACATCTGCTCTACACTGAATTCAAGGAAACACAACAGACTTAAAGGAAAAATATAATATCTGCCGGGGGATTGAAGTAGAGAGAGAGAGAGAGAGAGAGGCATGTGGGTAGGGTAGGGGACATCTGAAAGGCTTCTGTTGGTGGGCCAGATGGAGATATAAATAAAAAAAAAAATATATATACAAATGAGATGGAAAAAATAGAAATATAAACTAAAAGTAAAGTAGTACATTATTCTACATGGTACTATGTTTTTACTGTGTTTATGTAGAGGAGAGGACAGGTGGGAAGAATTGGTATTACCTGTCTGAGGAGGGCAATCAAATTCTAATTTCAAAAAACATATACATTACAAATAAAAGTACAAAAAATAAGTAATAATGTACAATTATAATAAATAGAAAGTACATTACAAATAAAAGCATTTACTACAGTAAAATAAGGAAAGGCGTTGAATAAGTGGATGAAGGGGGAGTGTGTGTGGCTGTGAGGTGACAGGATGAAGAAACCTGAGAACAACTGAGAGTACCAAAGAAAATATATATAGGAAAACATTTTTTTTTTAAATAAACCTACATAACATACAGTGGTGGAAGGGGAAGTGTGTGTGTGACATCGAGCCTGTCCTAGGAGGACTGAGGAGAACAAGTGAGAGGACTAAATAAAAAAAAAATACATACAGAAAAAGCTTTTTTTGTGTCAATAAAAAAAATACAGTGGTGTAAAGGGGAGTGTGTCTGATGCCGAGCCTGTACTGAGTGGGCAGGTGAACTTGGGAACAACTGAGAGGACTACATACATCTGCGGTTTTGCAACAGTTGAGAAATATTTCCTTGTGTGTAATAAAGTAAAACCTAGGTACTGTGGTGGAAGGGGGAGCGTGATTGTGAGGGCAAAACCTGTACTGAGTGGGCATTGGAACTTGTATAAATTTTGGACTGCCTGAAGTTGGGACTGATGGCACAGTGTTTTCAGCATGTCTTAACAGACTTTTCTAACTTTTGAACTGCCTGAACCTGATGGCACACTTTTCGCAGCATGTCCTAATGGGCTTGTGTAATTTTTGGACTACCTGAAGTTGAGACTGATGGCACAGTGTTTTCAGTATGTCCTCATTTTTGGATTGCCTGAACATGATGGCACACTTTTTTCAGCATGCGCTAATGGACCTGTCTAATATTTGGATTGCCTGAATGTAGGTCTCTGCTCACTCAGTACAGGTTTGGCCTCACAGCCACACTCCTCCTTCCACTACGGTAGCTAGATCTCTGGACTCCTAAGGACATGCAGTTATTTTTTTGGTAGGGGTCCCCTAAATGTGTCATCAGTGTAAGTGGGTGGGTGGAGGGGACCCCATGCCATAGCTTGACTGCAGAGAAGGGAAAGGTGGAACAATAACAAACTGATATCTGTTAGGAGGAAGTAGGCTGTTGGTTAACTAAACTCTGCAGCTTACAAAATAGGTAGGGAAATGGGCAGACTGAGTGGGCCAAGTGGTCCTTATCTGCCATCAAATACTGTGTTTCTGTGTTTCTATGATATGTCAATTGTTTAGTGTATACTATTAAATGGGAATATGACTCCTCCTCTGAGGTCAGACAGGTCAGTGTACAGTTGTAGCACTAGTACTACTGACTGAGACAGGAAACAGACTGAGGTCAACTGCATGACTGCCATATTCAATTGACCAGCACATCAGTGCTAAAAATGCACAGTTTTCATATCCTAAAATGCTGAGTACACTTTTATGTGTGTGTCACAGATCTCAGTGTTGTTTTATGCAGTTATATTGCAGATTTGCAGTTTTTATCACATTTTACAAAAAGTTCTAATTTGAATCAGAATTAAACAGAATTTATCAGGACTTTGGCCTGGATCCTGATCCTGATAATGAGGGTCAGGACCTTTTTGGGTCCTTCCAACCCTACTAGCAGCCTTGTCCACCCGGAGGGCCCTGAGACCCTTTAAAACCCTATCCTCCTGTGTTTTCCCATCAGTTTCTATCCCTCCCCCTGCTGAGCCCTTATTTTCCCCAGTGGCACAGGTCTATCTTTTCCTCTAGTAAAGACTGATCTGAAGTGCTCATTCAGTGTGTCTTCCTGCTCTGACTACTTTTGGCATATCCCCCCTTTCTCTTAATCCTGACAATCCCATCCTTACAACTTTGTTTCTCTCTCTTATATACCTGAAGAAATCATTTTCACCTTCCCTAGTCCCCTGTGCCAGCCTTAGTTCTCTAGCTCATTTAGTTGCCCGGACCTCCCAGCCTGCTTCTCTGGATTTCTCGGCGTAATCCTCCCTGTCTTCCTCTCTTCTTGTACCTTTGTACTATTGAAAGTCTGCTGTCTTCTCCCTCTTTTTCACTGTCACCTCTTTGGTGAACCAGCATGGTCTTTTGGTCCTAGATTTCTTACTCTGGTTCTTTGCACACGTATTTGTGGCCTTAATCAGATCCAACCTAATAATGGAACATTTCCGATCATTGCCCATGTCCAGACTGATTTTGGACAGTTGCCCTTCTAGGATGTCCCCCATCGTATCAAAGTCCACCCTTCTGAAGTCCACCACCCTCGTCTTAGTTCTGGTTGATTCTTTGCCTGGCTTGAGGAAGAACCACACTGTGTGGGGGTCGTTGCCTGCAAGTGGATCCTCCATTACCATATCCTGCGCATGTTCACAGTCCAACAACATCAGGTCCAAGATGGTGCCATTCCTGGTTGGTTCATTGACTCCTTGTACCAGAAAACACTCCTGGAAAGACTCCTAGAGGACCTGTTCCCTGGCACATCTGCTACCATCACCTGGAGCTCAATGATGTTTGTCAGGCTCCTGGCATTAAGACAGACCACTTTCCATCTTGTGCCCAAAGAACTTTTTTTTTTTTTTTACAGATCTTCTCCATTTGTTTTCCCCTAGATTTTTACAGATCCTGTCCCTTCATTTTTCCCTAGACTTCTTAATTTCTTGTTTTCCCCATTTTTTGCAGGCTTACTGAGCCCCTCTCCCTGTCATCTTTGCCTACACTTTTGTAAACTTGTACCGCGCTGCTTCCTCCCCAGAAATTCTAGCCCACAGTTCAGAAGAATCCCAGTCTCTGGCTTTAATTTCATTGTCCCCAATTGGTTTACAAAGGAAATTGTCTAAATTTCAAACCAATCATGAAGCTTTCTGTTTAGTAATGAATGCAGACAAAAGTAAAGTGATGTCCTTTGGTGGAACCTGAACAAGATTTAAATGGAAAGTTAATGATAAAAATATAGAGCAGATAAAGGAATATTGTTATGTAGAAATAATATTATAAAGAAATTCTGAATGGTTGAACATGTAAATAATCTACATATTAAATCTAATGCAAAGAAGCAGGCCCTATTAAAATGTATTCTCAAATATGGAGACTTTTCTATAGAACTGGCACTTTTAGCAAGGAATGCTAAATTGAATTAATCAATACTTTATACATCCAAAATCTGGTGATCTAATTTTCCAGAAACTTTTGAGAGAATGTAAATAATTATTACAAACTACTGATATGTACCCTCGTCTATCCCTGCTTGGTATGTATCAGATGAACTTAGGAAACCCAAACTGGCAGTTTGGGCCACAATGACAATTCTTGGATATTGGTTAAAAATAATGTCAATGAATCAGTCACAATTACTCAGTCTTTGTCTTTTTGGAAAATGAATTTAGAGTACACACCACTTATACCATCCATGTGTCAGCCAGACAGCTGGTTTTATCGGGCAAAATTCAAAAACCAAAACTGTTGCCTTAAGGCTTCTACAGTAAAGCCACCTGATACAACAGATTAACAGTGCATGCTATACCAGCTGCCAGTGCTCCAGAGGAGGTGTTGATGAGCTTCTAGCCTGCCATTGTGATATGGCATCACATTGGAAATACAGGGGGTGGCACAGGTACTGTGGGTCACCCTGGAGACAAAGAATGGAGCCACTGTTCCTACTGGAGTGATCTACAGACCTAAATCGGGAAGGGGGGGAGGTAGATAAGGTACTGGGAAGCCACTGGCAAATGCTGCAAAGGGAGAGGTGTTGTTGGTCAACCTGCTGGGCATAGACCCACCAGCAGCTTTAGCTAGAAGCAGGGACATCATGCTTCTATGTGACAAGGGTGACTGAATGTCAACAACTGGTCATAAGGGCACACAACCACAAGGGCGAATGAAGAACTGTATGTTATTTAATGCGGGGGGGGGGATTCGCCCCCCACACCCCATTAATTAGGATTCCTACTCTGGTGGGGGGGGTGCAACTCGAGAAAAGAGGTGAAATCCAAGGTCACTCACACTATCAGCGTCATTGTGCAGTAGCCCTTATGACTGGACGCCGACATTCAGTCGCCCACATCACAGGCTACCGACATCTGAATTCTATGCAGGGATGCATTCCTCAGGCAACTCGTCAATAAACCCACATGTGATGGGGCAATACTGAACCTGGTACTCACTAACAGGGACAGTGTTGCAGATGTCAAGGTGGAAGGCCACCTGGGGACTGGTGATCAACGTACAGTGTGGTTCAATAATATATAAGGACAGCTGCAGAATTAAACCACACAAGAGTGCAGGTCCTGGACTTCAGGAGGGTAGCTTTTATAAAGATGGGTGAATGCCTCAGGGGTGACCTGTCAGGAACGGGCGGTCTGGGTGCAGTGGATAAACAGTGGGTGAACTAATAGAGAGCATGGTAAAGGCAGCAAACATCTGCCTCAAAAAAGTGAGCAAAAGTAAGAGTAAAAAAGAGTTTGCTGTGGTTCTCAAAAGAGGTGGCTGAAAAGGTAAAAGCTGAAAGGGTAGCATTTAGAAGGTATAAGGAGACGCATAGGGAGGATGATAGGGAGGTGTGTCAGGGGAAACAGAGGGAAGCAGGGACAGCAGTAACAAGTGGAAACTGAAGAAAGAATAGCCCAGGAGGAAATGAAAGGGGACAAGGCATTTGATTTGTAAGTGAAAAGAGGAATAGCAGGGATGTGATTGGGACTGTGCAAAGGGGGACCAGGTAAAGGGATACATCCTGAACAAATACTTTTGTTCAGTGTTTACAGAGGAAAGAAAAAGGGAGGGTCCACAAAAAGGTAACAGAAGCTTTGGAGGGAGGGAGGTGGACACTTGTCCTTCTTTGGAGGAGAGAGTCCGGAAGGCATTTGCTAATCTGAAGGTGGAAGAAGTAATGGGGCCAGATGGGGTGCATCCAAGCATATTGAGAAAGCTCAGGGAATACTGGCTGCACCTCTGACAGTCCTGTTTAATAGCTCACTGGAAACAGGAGTGGTTTTAGAGGACTGGAGGAGGGCAGATGTAGTCCCACTACACAAAAGCAGTAGTAGGGAAGAGGCTGGCAACTATAGGCCAATCAGCCTGATATTAGTGGTGGGAAAGTTACTTTAACAACTGCTGAAGGAAAGGATTGTGGAATATCTTGAATCCAACGGGTTACAAGACCCTAGGTAGCATGGGTTCACTGGGGAAGGTCATCTTAAAGGGGACAGGAACTCTGTGCTAATTGGCAGCAGTTAGTAATGCGCCTAGTAAGGGAAATGATAAACTTGCATCCAGGTGAACCATATTTAACTATACCTTAATAAACACTGATGTGAAAAACTGATTTCAATTGTTTTCTCTTTATGAACAACATTCTGAACAGTTCTCCTCATGGAACCAGTAATTTGGAGTGTTTACTATGTCATGGTTTAAGTACAGAATGCTAAACATTAGCTATTGTCCTATCAGAACATTGCTTAGAGTTCTTTGCTCAAACCGTAATATAGTTAAAACTCCAGATCACTGGTTCCATGAAGAGAACTGCAACAGAATGCTGCCTAAAAAAACAAAACCATGCAAAATACAGCTTTTTACATCACTTTATATTGAGGTACAGTTACATATGGATAATTTAGGCTTATGGATATTGTTTCTGTAAATGGGAACATTACGAACAGCTACCAGTTATAAACCATTTCCTGTCCTCTTTAAACGATTCTGACAGACTTCTTTGACTGGGGACAAAAACGTTAGATCAGGGTGGAGCACTAGAGATGACCTATCTAGATTTCAATAAGGCTTTTAACACTGTTCCACATAAGAGACCATTAAGCAAGCTAGGTAGGTTAGGAGTGGGTCCAAAGGTGACAAACTGGATAAAAAATTGATTAGGGAATAGATGACAGATGATGGTGATAAGTGGAGTTCACTCAGGGGAAGGGAGGGTGATTAGCAGGGTGCCTCAGGGATCAGTGCTGGGACAAGTCCTCTTTAATGTCTTTATAAGTGACATTGCAGAGCAGCTGGAAGGGAAGGTCTGCCCCATTGTGGATGACACCAAAATCTGTAACAGGCTGGACACTCCAGGATGGGGGCAGAAAGGATGAGCAGAGACTTGAGAAGACTAGAGGACTGGTCAGAGGTATGGTAGCTGGATTTTAATTTGAAAAAGTGCAAAATAATGCACTTAGGGCACAGGAACCCAGGGGTGGAGTACAAAGTGGGTGGAGTGGCATTGTCAACTACCAAACAGGAAAGAAACCTGGGGAGTTATCATATCTGATGACCTAAAGGTGGTCAGGCAATGTGACAAAGCAGTCAGGAGGGCTAGTAGGATGCTGAGGTGCATGGAGGTGGTATCACCAGCAGAAAGAGGGAGGGGGTATTGCCTCTGTATAGCTTGCTGGTAAGACCCCACATAGAGAACTGTGTCCCGTTCTTGAGTCCACGTCTCCAGAAGGACATAGACAGAGTGGAGGCTTCCAGAGGAGGGCAACTAAAATGTGCTGGGTCTGTATCAAAAAGCCCTATGAGAAGAGACTAAAGGACTTCAATATGTACACTCTGGAAGAGAGGAGGGTGAGGTGGGATATGATAGAAACCTTTAAATACCTCATGGGGTAAATAAAATATGGGGTGAAGTATTTTTCAGAAAAAAGGTGCTCAAGAACAAGGGGACATGCAATCAAGCTGGAGGGGGGTAGATTCATGAGAGATGTAAGAAAAGTATTTTACACAGAAAGAGTGGTGGATTCCTGCAACTGCCTTCCAGCAGAGGTGGTGGGGAGAAAGCAGTGCTGGGGTTCAAGAATGCATGGGATAGGCACAAGGGACTTATAGTGGAAAGGATGGTGGGAGGGAGAAAAAGCTGTAAGTCAAGTATGGTCTGCAGTAATAATGTAGGTAGGGATAAATTGGCAAACTGGGTGGGCCAAGTGGTTCTTATCTGCCATCAACTTCTATGTTTTTATGGAAATGTGGCATTAACGAGGAACTAGTGAGGTGCTGAGAAGTGCTGGGCAGCCTCCCTTGTTAAAACTTTATTTGACATGTTGCATTACAAGTTCAACTATTGTACAAGCACTTTGGGAGAACAACTGATGCTGTAGCCGGAAGAATACAGGAGAGATCAGGTTATTACAATTCTCTGTAGCCGCTTCTCTGATCCAAATGCAATGCCCCAGCATTGTTCTATAGTCCTGGCAGGCTTGTTGTTTATAAAATTACCCCGATTGCCTCTCTAACCCTCCATGCTGTAACCTGGTGAACAATTTCACTGATTGCTCTGTAGCCCCATTGGATTGTTGTTTATAAAATTTGCCCTCCCCCCATTTGCTTCTCTAATTGCAAAGCTGCACTCCTGTTTAATCATTTTGCCAATTCCTCTGTAGCACAGATGGACTTTGTTTGTTTTGTTTATCCCCCTGATTGCCTCTCTAACCCTGATGTGCTTATTTTGAATGTTGTGCCATGCTGTGTTCTATTTTTCTTCAGCTGGTAAAGGGAGGACAGGAGGTGGGAAAATAGGGTACAGGAAAAGAACTGTTATAAGTAATTTTATAAGTGATATGCAGCACTGGATAGAGATGACTGAGAGAGACTGGAAAGGAAATGTAGGTTGCAAGTGGATAAGAAGGCAGATTAAAATGTGGGACATTGAGTTACTTTAGAGTTGGTTTCCAGGTTGTTGTTTTTACAGTTCAACATAGATGCTGGAATGGGGAGCACTAGGGCCATAGCCTACCACTTTCATAAGTGGCTCTATCACTTTTGCAATCATGTTAATGTATTTAATGGGGGGGGGGGGATTTATCCCTTACATCTTTGGCCCTACCACTTTTCAAACCGTTCCGGCACCAATGCAGTTCAACACTTACATTTGTAATCCTCAATAGAGAATAGTACACTAGCATAGTACACCATTGCAGTCCTTTTAGGGTATTATGAGTGAATCATACACATACAGTACATCACACGATAGCGTCTTTGGCTGTTCTAGACAGATGCTTGTAGTGGACAAAGATGACAGAGTAGATTTTTATAAGTGGCTATGGCTGTACTTGTTTGTAATTAAGTAGTTACAACTTTCTGATATACCTATGGATATATATTTACAGGGTGTAATTATAAATAAGAGTTATATTTCAGCATTAAAACAAAGATTAGTAGATATACTGCAAATAATCAAGATTTAACTCTGTTACATACTACAATATTTGCATAGACTAGAGTCATACTTATATCATTTAACATTGCCAGAGAATTGCAGAATATTTACTATGTTCAGATTTATATAGTTTCCCTTATTTGAAGTATAGATTCAATAAGTACTCCTTAATTAAAGGTTAATTGTAATGTCCAGGTGGATCAGGGGATAATGCATTTACTTCTTGTTGGCAGGGAAAGGAGGGCTAGACATAACTATATTTAGCTTCAAATAATAATAGAAAATGAAGACTTAAAGCACACCCTTTTTTATTGTCAGTGGTTCTGTATGTCAGTTTTAGGCAAATGTACTTGGCAGAATATTTGAGATTCAGGTATATATAATTTCTGAAGAAATGTTTGAAATTTTGATCAATCCTAATGAAAATAAAGTGGCTGAAAGAATGGCTGCCTATTTATTTACTGCATGTTTATGAAATGTTTATTCATCAGAAAAAAGTGAAATCTTGTCTATAACATAATATTTTTTGATAGTTTCAAGACACAATTATATAATTCTACTGTCTATATTGTTTCGTATTTTTTTATGTGAGGATGACTTTATTGTTGAACAAAAAAAATGAAACTCTTTTAAAAATTGGTGACAGCAGTGTTGTAAACAAGAGCATTTGAAAGTCTTTGCTTTTTTAGTCCTTTGAAACCTTAATTTTATTTTAGTCTTTGTATTTTTGACAGAAGGCTTGCCTAGTAGACCAGTTAATCCAAACTTGTATTATGGCCCGGGTACAGAAAATTGGTTTGCCTCTGTTGGCTTAAGAATATCTGTCCTCAGATCACAGTGTGACCTCTTTGGCTTGTTGTTTTTTTCTAATTTCCTTCACAGATGCTAGCAACAGAGGTCGAGTGGATACTTGGCATGTCAGTGTCACCCTCAGTTGTTGAATATAAGAAATAAATTACATTTTGTATAGGATTGCCTCAGACACTGAAGAACAGTTTTGAAAAGCAAATAAAGAACAATTTGTACATGCTGTAGAGTGACAGCTGAGTTAACAAGTGATCCCATATTCACACAGGGCTCTGAGCATGTGAAAATGACTTGCCATATGCATAGAAAAAGCATTCCAAGGTCAAGCCTTTATTTGTCTGCATATACATGCTTATTTTCAACATGGTATTTTCCACCAGCAAAAAACAACAGTGTAAGTTGTTGGCCAGGACCCATGAATACTTCTTTGCACACCATAGAGATATTGATCCCAATTTTGAAAGGCCAAAATTTCGCACAAAGTGCCTGTGCCAAAAGGATTTAATGCAAGTGGCATGTTGTGCGAAATTTTGCTGCAATCCTGATTTTTGAATGCAGGCTGCATCAAAATTGAGATGCTTTGTGCCAAGCCTCCCTGCAGCACTCCTGTGCCAGAACTACTGATGTGCCAGGTCACAAGGGGGCTTGCGCCATGGCGGGGCTGCAGCATCCCTTTATTTGGAATTTTGGAAGCTCCAATGTGGCCAAAACTCAGTGCTGAGGTTAGACCAGCCATGAGCTTTTCTAACAGCCCTTGCACTGGGTGTCTGGCATAAGCCCTGTTGGGGTTGTGTGGCACAGATGAGCTGGACCATTGGAGGTGCCAGTACTGGGTAGAATGGGCATGGAGGGGTGTGAAATGGAACACTATTGGAAGCGGGCAGGCATGCCCTGGACTGTGAAAGAGTGCCATGGACTGACAGTGAACAGTGTGCTGGCATGGACCATGTCCCAGACCCCTGATGCTGCTAGCGGACCTGCAGTAGGCATATTCCCCAACATGCTGACTGACAGTCCTCGGGATGGCATCTGCCAATTGGGGTGCCCATCCCACCATCTATCACTCTTTTTTTTTTTTTTTCATTTCTGTTTTTTCTTCCTGTCTTTTTTTTTTTTTTTAGATTTACATTTTTTTTCTCAGTTTTCTCCCACCCCACCCCCATGGGGCCCCAGCATACAGCAGTACGTGCATGTGGAGGCATGCATGCACCCCAGAAGCCAGCTCAGCCCCTTCCTCCCTCCCTCCCTGCATGACAACCACGTACCCCACTAGACCTCCAACCAGTGGACATGGGACTACGGGGAAGGGAGACAACCCACCACCCCTGGGCGAGGACAGCAACCTTACGGCATGCTTGATCCCACTCCTCCCACCCCCCCATGCTGGCACTCCAATGACCCGAAGTCATTCCCAAACCCTGGTCACCAGCGCACCGTGAGATAAGGCATACAGCACCTCAACCCTCAGCACCACCGGGCCAGCTATTTCCTCCTGTCTTCTGTGACTCCCTCCTAGATCCTGAGGCCTGAGGAGCAACCCGAAGCTTCCCTGGTCATGGTCATCTACCTCCATAGAGCTCTGGCTGTTGCCCCCCAGGTGGGGTCAGGGTGGGGCAGGTTCCCTGAACTTCATCATTTCACCAGGTAGGTGCCACAATCCAGTGAGAGACAGAGGCCCAGGGAGCTCCCATGGGCCATCATCATGGGAGTGCTGGGGCCATTTTCCTTAGGTTATTCTCACTCTGGGGATGTCAGCTGCATGGACATCAATGTGAGCCCACACATACTAGTGTTCATGTCCGCCCGCTGACTTTAGTGATGTCCCTGCCCTTCACATCTGCCCACCAGCTGCACTACCACCTGTGATCACCCAGGTGGCAGTATTGCGGCAGAGAATGGAACCCTCCCTCCCCTGGAGGAGGCGAACATCCTCTGGGATACTCAGTCATCCCCCCTCCAGCTTTGTTCTGACGGGCCAGCCCACCAGCCATCACTCTTACAGCACCTGTGGCTGTACATTGGGTCTCAGTCTCACTCAACTCTTACTCAGTCCGTTGTATATTTGTATATACCTATTTATTTATACCTGTAAATATACTGATTATGTGAAAATAATTTGCGTATTATGTTTCCTTAGCCTAGTGTGAAATCAACTTATTTACTGTATGTCTGTTCCTTGTAACGTTTATCATAACTGTCTTCTCTGTAACCATTTAGGGAGGCAGTATAGCGCAATGGTTTAAGGCTCTGAGCTGCAAATCTGGAGACATCCAGCAGACTAGACCTGGGTTTGAATCCCACAGCTTCCACTTGCATACTGTGTGACCCTGAGCAAGTCACTTAATTTTCCTGTGCTCCCAGATCGCACCTGTAAACAAGCTTTCAGCTTAGTGTGCTACTCCTGGTTAAACAACCGAAAAAAAAAATTTGCCCTGTACTGTTCCTGCCAGAATGTATTTCCTCGGGCTGCCCCTGAAAAAGGGATATGCATGTCCCAGTGGGCTTACCCGGTCATCAAAATTCAAAATAAAATCTGAGGTCCCATAACCCTGGTTGCTCCTCTAATTGCCAGCCCCACAGTCCTGCAGCTTTCTCCTCTGTCAAAGAAAACCTGCACTGTCCCAGTTAAGTGACGGTGGGCTGCGACAGCATTTGACTAGTTGGTTGATGTTTTTGTTGACTGATGAATCTTCTTTCTTGTGCACTATGAGTGATCAAATGAGCCACTAGGCCAATGGCATATGGCTTCAGTGGAGCATTGATGGTGCAGGTTTTCAGTTGGAGGTGCAACCAAAATGGGACATTGCCTGGTGTTAATATCTTGGTGAGCTCCCACCAAATATGTGTCATAGGCTTGCATCAGTGCTGGAAGGAGAGATGGTTGTGGGTCCTGTGGGGAATAGCTCCCACCCCCTGGGTTTACCAGGGGGTAGCCAATACCCTAAGACTTGCAGTAACCTTCCTGGAAATAACATGTCTTCTTTGATGATAGCTCTTCCATTAGTCCACACCTTTGGAACTACAGTTGTCAGGTATCAGGACCACACAGGAACTTTTGCCTATGTGGGGTTGCCCATGATGACATCATGCATCAGCATCTACATAAACGTGCACAGTCCCATCACTCCTCAGTTTCTTTCCTGCCATCAGTCACTTTCGTCAGACCTGCTGATGAAACAGTCAACTAGCTATGTACTCTTTTTTTTGTTTGTTTTACCACATCATTTTTGATCGTCTCTGCATGCTGCTAAAATCTGCAACTGCGTTATTTCAGTATTGTAAGTGTGGAGACAACATTTATAAAGAAGAGTTCACACACAGTTTATGTATGCTGTTTGAGCCTTTCTCACAGTGTGAGGACTTGTGAGATTTGCCAGGGTTTCAACCCAACAACAACATGATGCCGTAAAAAAAAGCACTAGAAAATGTCCTTCTCCAAAAAGCATTAGCAGCCATGGAGAAGGAGCAAGGCCACAAATCATTGTTGACATCCTCATTGGCCGAGTTGCGGCCACTGAAGTCAAAGGACCGGAAAAGGGAACAGTCATTGTCACAACCTTCCTCATCATCAGAACACACATAAGCATGGAGACAAGGAAAAGTCTACTTCTCTGGTGAATCCTGGTCACCATTGAGCCAAGGCACTTCTTCAGCATCATCGCCCGCTCCGGCAGCATTGACAACAGCCCTTCCCCAACTATCATTGACAAACTAAGGTTTGGGTCTGGCTTAGGTGCTGCCATAACTTTCTGTGGACAGTACAACACCATTGTCATCAGGCCAGGGCTGTCATTGATACAAGTAGTCATGGTCCCTGGCCAGGGTTCCGTTAACTCTCAAGTTGTGCTGGTGTTGTTTTCAGATATGAAATTACGTATTCTGCCTGGCTTACCTATGTAGGCTGTTATTCTGTAAATGGGGCCAACAGGTAGTCAGCCCCTCTCAACAGGTACTTCCAGCATGCAGCATCTTCCTCTTTTTCAGCCACTGCCATTACCTCCAGCAAATTCAGTAGCTCCCATCATCAACAGAGAGGCAAAGGATGAGGTGGAATATAATCCTGACCTTCTTGTCTTAGAGGAGGATTATGAAGGAGAACAGTGTGTGGCACATTGTTCTAGTTCTGCCCTCTCATTCTGCAGTAAAGCCTCTATGGTATATACCCTGAAATCTTCTCCTGAGGATCCTACTTTTCAAGCCATAATGCAGCAAATGCAAACTTCTGTGGGCTTTGCTGTGGAAGAAGTTTCCTCTAAAAATAATGTAATGGAATTTTTGGAGGTTCCTTGCTCACCTTCCATTATAATTACTCCTATTTATCCTACATTAGAGGATACTACCTTTGCTGCATGGTACAGACCAAACTCACAAGCAGTATCCTGCTCCATCTGCTAAGCCTTATTATGCAAACCTGACAGAAACTGACTCAGTAGTTATCGTGGCTGCTCGTGATAGGTCCAAGGCACCTGAGTACTTTGACTCCTGATAAGGAATCGAGGAGGCTGGATGTGATGGTCAGGTGTACTTACAGTAGTAGCCACAGACATGGCCAGATACGTCAAGATATTTCTTGAAATTTCTAAAGCATTTCTCTCTGCTGCCCCTACTGTGTAAATAGAGAAAGGAGTGGATTTCTCTAGAAATATCACAGAAATTTCAGGAAATATCTGGCCATGTCTTTGGCTGTGACTGTATGCCTCTGCATCATTCAGCCACAGGATTGCAAGCTACTAGGACTGTATGATTAAATACCAGCATAGCCTGTGGAAAGCTACTAAGGATGAAGCCCAGGCTTCGCCTGAAGGCTCTGCCAAGAATGAGCTTAATAAAACTCTGACTTCTGGGGCTGAGGTTGGCAAACATTTGCTAAGGTCTGCCTATGATGTTTCTGATGCTTCTGTCAGAGCTGCTTCAGGCTTATGTATGAGATGCTAATCTTGGCTTAGATTTGCAGGTTTTGCTAATGATGTGCAGTGGGCAATGTTGAAGAAACACTCAGAATTCTTCAGAGATCAAAAATGACTCCATATAATACATGTGGCAGGGGCTGTTTTCATCTGCCTGTTACAAGAGGTGGTCATGCCCACTGTCAAGGCAGAAGTAAGGTGATGGCTCTTTGGCAGGACCCCTATCCGCAGCTACCCATTCAGAAGCACCCAAAGCAATCAGTGCCAGTGTTTTGCCCCCACTGGTTCCACTTGACTCTTTTCCAACTATAACCTCACCTCCACTGTTACCTGCTGGGGTGGTTGTAAGGGGCAGGATCTCCCTGCACCTAAAACAGTGGTGGAGTTACAACAGACGAATAGCTACTGGAGATAACTGCAGGGGGGCATGCTCTGGAGCTATTAGTAACCCCTCCAGATCATACTCTCCTCCAAGTTATTCTTCGGGTCATTTTTCCTTTCTGAAGGAGGAAGTGCAATCATTATTCCAAAAATGGGCTATAGAAATGGTTCCTCTGACCCATAGAAACAAAGGGTTCTATTCTATTCCAGATATTTCATGGGCCAAAATGGATGGAGGATCTGTGTGCTATTCTAGATCTCATGGATCTCAGCTTGTACATAGAATACAAGAAGCTTCATGTGGTATCCCTGTAAGCTCTGATTCTCCTTCGGCCAAAAGGGGGACTAGCTGTGCTCCCTAGACATGAACGATGTATACCTTCATGTCGAGATCAGGAAAATCCACAGGCAGTATCTATGTTTCATGCTGGAAGGGAGCAGTGTTAGTTCAGGGTACTACCCTTTGGCTTGTCCTTTGCACCACGGGTCTTTACCAAATGCTTGGCAGTAGTGGCACCTGCCCTTCACAGGGAAGACCTCTATGTGTTCCTCTATCTGGATGACTGGCTTCTGAAGGCCAACTCCAGAGAGGCTTTACTACATACCCTGTTGAGAACAGTGCAGTTGTTCAACAACCTAGGGGTCACAGTGAATGTCCCCAAGTTGGTCCCGACTCCTTGCAAAAAACTGCAATACATAGGTGCAGTCTTGGATATAGAGAAGGGATATGCTTTTCTGACACAAGACAACAGGACTGGGCAGAACGACTGGTTGCACAAGCACAGCTGATCTACCGAAGTCACTATGTTCTAGGAACGTAGATATGCTGTTCATCCACACTTCTTGGCATGTCCCTTTAAGGATCGCCAAAAGGTCTTCAAGCTGGCTCCTCCCACCCACCCAAGTGGCATAATCCTCGGCTCCACCCCATGACGTCAGATCTTCCTTTCCACTGGAAGATTCAGGTTGCCTCCATCGAGCTCTCACATTCTGTAGGCCCTGGCTTCTCAACCTTCGGTCATTCCGAAAATTAGACTTACTCACGTTAGCGATTGCGACTGTTGCTTCTCAATTATGGAAGACAAGTCTTCCCGCAGGTTTTGCCGGTGCCCATGCAGCCAGAAAATGTCACGTACAGACCCGCACACCGCATGCGTCTATTGTCTTGGTGTCAGTCATGGCACCACGACCTGCAAGTTCTGCCTCGCTTTTTAGCCTAATGTCCTTGATGACCATCTCACATGCCTTAAACTGGGCAGGTCTGAAAAGCGGACCTGCTGGTGAAATATAAGTAGGCCTGGTGGGCGATTTCCACTAAGCAGTTGGAGTGCATGCAGGCCTTTGAGGAGGAAGCAGCTCACTCCGCAGAATCTTCCTCTCGGGGATTCTTCGTTCCACTCAACTTGGGCTCCACTTTCTTGGGTTCCTTTCAAGAGTTGTGCCACTCTTTCCTGACTGAGGGTGAGAGTCCTGTGAGCACACACTCCTCTTGGTCCTGTAAGTGGGAGAGGGACCCGGGACCATCTTTGTCTCGATGGTGATGCTCTTGGGATCGAGAGAGATCTTGGTCCCAGGAGCCGACCATTTCGACCTCGGTCAAAATTGCCTCTTTGGCCGCTGGTTTCTTGGCTTTGCCGTCGGGCCAGTCGACCAAAGTTTTGATCGACGAAGGTGAGATTGTTCTCGACCTGATCGACCCATTGTCACTGACTCTGGTCGACGACTCCCTCAGTCAGACTCCGGTCCTTTCCTTCCCCGATAAGGAGACCCAGCCCACTGGGAAACCCACCGAGGAAGTGTTCCCTAACCCCCGGAAGCCTCCGGTTTTAGTGGCATCTCCCAAGCGAATGAGTCAGCCTGCCTGATCTCAATCAAGGTATTGGACCCCCTCAACTGATAGGCTGAGGAAGGTGCACAAGCACGCCAAAGAGAGGCGACATCATCGGTTGTCGTCGTCCTTTGCAGATGAGGAAAGGCTTCAGCGGAAACTCCGTTGATGCTACAAGGACCTCATGTTGCACCAGCTGATTTTATTCAAACATAAGCCGACCCTGGCTCCTACCCCAGCCATTACTTGGCTTTTGCCTCCTAGGCTGAAGCTGACTCCCTAGGAACTGATAAAATTGGTTCCCCACCCGAGGAGTCGGTTAAACCTCTTCCAGTTTGTCCTAAACCGGTCTGTCCACTGATTCTGGTGGAACCGCCACCTCAGCAGCCCATGGGAGGGGCTCCTTCTAAGAAAGCTCGGACAGACACCGGGCTCCCTGACATCTTTCGGTCACTCTCACCCCCGACCACCCTAGGCGAGTCAAGGGTGATCTGGGTGGTCGACCGCTGTATCCGGATACTTCGGATTTGTATGACACTGGCCTCCATTCTTGTCCATGGGATGATGTGTCGGATGGTGATTTAGTGATGGAGGAAGGCCTTCGTCTTTTCAGGGCATTCTTCACCTCATCTCTAAATCCACAGGGATGCCTCTGAAGCCTATCCAGAATAAGGCGGAGTAACCTCTCACAGATATCCTCAAGAGAGGGGATACCCTGATGGAAACCTTTCCTGTGGCCAAAGCCATCATTGGCCCAGCCCTTGAACTTTGGCAGCACCCTGCCTCCTGTCTAGCTCCATCTGCCAGGATGGCCAGCAAGTATGCGGTGCCCATGGGGTCCCTTGCAGGCTTCACAGAGCACCCTTTGACCAAGAGCCTAGTGATTGCCTCTGTGTTAAGATGTAGAGGCAGTTCTGCTGATACCAACAGACCTCTGGAGAAGGAGCCCAAGAAATTGGATTACTCTGCCAGGAAGATCTATGCAGCCTCTTCCTTAGGCCTCCATCAGGCAAGCACGTCCATCATCATGGCACACTTCTTCCATGCCCTTTTGGGGTCCTTGGACGAAGTCCTCCCACACCTCCCCATGGACTTGCAGACCATGGTCAAGCAGGTCCGAGACCAAGGCTGTGCCATTGCTAAGCAGCAGCTCCAGATGGCCCTGGATATTAGGGACTCATACCTATTCATTGGCAGCTAAAATTGCCTCCCACAACAGGGCTTGGCTGAGGCTCTCCTACTTCACGGTAGATACCCAGCACAAACTGACTGATGTGCCTTTCCTGGGCACCGATCTCTTCAGCCCAGGTGTGGCTGGTCACCTTCAGCACATCGAACAGCCCAATGCCACCTTGGACGCTACTTCTGCTCACAGATCCTCTGATCCCAAGAAGAAGCAGAAGAAGAAGAAGCCTTTTTGGCATTCTTCCCATGCGGCCCAGCAGCAGCAGCCCTCCTTTCAAGGAGGTCATCAGCAGCAGCAGGCTCAAGCTTGGTGCCTCCATCCCAAGCCCAGACCTTCCCAGACCCATAAAGGAGGTCGGGGTTCAGGCCCTGGACTCTGTTCCTCCAAGCCTGCCCAGTGATGGGATAAGGGTTGCCACCCCTCTTCTCATCACTCCAGCTCTGGGTCCTCCCATGGGGGGCTGGCTCCACCATTTCCTTTCTGCTTGGTCCACTGTTACCATGGACAAGTGAGTCTTAGAAGTGGTCAGTCAGGGTCTACCTCTGGAATTTGAGCCCACATCCCATGGGAGGAGAGAGAGAGTTTCTGCCCACACTCAGTCAGCTCTTCGAGACGACACTGTTCAGCTCCTCCTCAAGGAGGCAGTAGCTTGAGTGGCAGATCCTCCACTAGACCCAGGGTTCATATCCAGGTACTTCCTGGTTTCCGAAGCAGACGGGGGTCTGGTGCCCCATTCTAGATCTGCATAACCTGAATCAGTATCTCAGACCATGCACCTTCTGGATGGTAACTCTGTCCCAGATCATACCGTCCCTGGAGCAAAACATGTGGTTCTGCTTACTGGATCTCCAGGACGCATTCTTTCACATTCCAGTTTGTCTGTCCCACCAGCACTTCCTCCACTTCAGGGCAGAGGGAACCCTATACGAGTTTCGAGCCATGCCATTCAGCCTGTCATTGGCCCCATGGGTCTTCAACAAATGCATTGCAATGGTGGCAGCCCATCTCAGGTGTCAGGGTATCATAATATACCCCTATCTCAACAATTGGCTCTTAGCAGGTTCCACCCAACAGGAGGTGGAGAGGTCCAGGGACCTGGCCCTCCAGACCTGCTCCCAGCTTGGCCTCCTGATCAGCGAGGCCAAGTCAGAACTCGTGCCCTCTCAGGTGATGTATTTCATCGGGGCAGAGCTCGACTCTCGCCAAGCCAGAGCCTGGCTCCCAGTGGAAAGGGCGGAGATTCACTCCTCTTTTGCCCGATCATGTCTGGTTGGGCAGTTGTGCCCTGCCCGGGACTTTCTGCACCTTGTGTGTTACATGGTGGCCTGCACCTCCGTGGTCCACTGGGCTCGGTGGCATATGCACCCCCTTCAATGGGAGCTGGCCTCCCAATGGACTCAGCACCTAGGTCATTTCAATCAGCTGATCACTGTGACCCAGAATATGTGGGATGCTCTCTAGTGGTGGACCATCCTAGACCAGTTGCAGGAAGGGATCCCATTTGTTCACCCCAAGCTAACAGTCGTCCTCATGACCGATGCCTCTCTCATGAGCTGGAGAGCCCACATGGGGGACAACAGGGCCCATGTGTTCTGGACCCCTGAAGAATCCTGTTACCACATCAACCTGTTAGAGCTCAGAGTGGTCAGATTGGTGTTGGCAGTGTTCGCTCCTCAGCTCCGGGGTCAAGTGGCTCAAATCCAGACAGACAACACCATGACCACGTACTACCTCAACAATCAGAGCAGCACGCACTCCTGTCTGTTGTGCAGGGAAGCTCACCACATCCGGACACTTGTGAGATGACTGGAGGTGGATCTCCTAGCCATCCATGTGGAAGGAGCCTCAAATCAACTGGCGGATGCTCTCATCGCATAGGGGAGACATCCCATGAGTGGTCTCTCCATCCAGAGGTAGCTTACAGCCTGTTCTCCCACTGGGGCAAACCAATAGTGGACCTGTTTGCCTCCAGGGAAAACACCAAACTGAGGCTATTTCATGCCCACCCCCCCTCAGCAGGGCTCACTGCAGGGGGATGCCTTCTCAAGCCGATGGACCACAGGACTCTTCTAAGCCTTCCCTCCATTTCCCTTGATCCACAGAGTGCTCCTCAAGGTGAGGAGGGACAAGGCACAGGCGATCCTGGTAACCCCAGACTGGCCCTGCCAGTTCTGGTATCCAGATCTCCTCAGCCTCAGCAACAGGCTCTCGAGGTGACTTCCAGAATGCCCAGACCTGATCTCAGTCAATCAGGGGAAGGTTCTCCACCTGGACCTTCAATCCCTGCACCTGACATCCTGGTACCGGAGCAGCTAGAGTTCCAGGGTTTGGATCTCTGTGAGGATATAATCACGGTAGTGGAAGCATCCAGGAAGGAGTCGACTAGGAAATGTTATGCCTTCAAGAGGAAAAGGTTTTCCATTTGGTGTCAAGGCAAGGGCCTGGACCCTCTGTCCTGCCCAGTGGCTAACATTCTAGACTACCATTGGTTGCTCTTCAAAGGGGGTCTTCGGTCATCGACCCTTAGGGTGCACCTGGCAGCCATCTCTGCTTACTGGGCGCAGGCCGGTCAGCAAACGTTAGCACAGGAGACAGTGGTTGGGTGCATTTTCAAAGGCCTGGATCACATATCCCCTCTGTAGCGTGAACCTCCACCTCTGTGGGATCTACTGCTGGTCTTGGCACAACTCATGGGCAAGCCATTCAAACCAATGCACAAGAGTGAGTTGTCACACTTGTCGTGGAAGACAGCCTTCCTGGTGGCTATCACATCTGCCAGAAGGATAGGGGAGTTCCAGGCACTCTTGTGGACTCCTCTTATCTGGTCTTCCACAGGGACAAGGTTGTTCTGTGCCCCCACCTGAAAACTTTGTTGACTGGGTAAGTACACTGACAGTAGAAGACTTTTTCAGGTGTGACTCGGGTGCAAAAGTACAGATAAAATAAACACACATCATGTTACATAAGCAGCAGGTGAAAACAATATGTACAGAAACATATTTACATAATTACAAGTCATCGTGTACAGCAGGGTAAGAGATAAAATATGCAGGGCAGTATTAACATGATTTTGATTGCAGAAAGTGCAAGAGAGTGGGACAATAAGTTTGAAAACAATAATGCAATTAGGAGTGAATTGAAGAGGTGGAGCAGGTGGTACTAGGTAAAAAGTGTGGAGTTTGGTGGAAAATGGGTGAGTTAGTGGACACATTGACATGTGACAGAGGAAGAGTAATGGGATTTCAGGAGATCTGTGAAGGTGGGGGTAGAGGTAGTTTTTCTAATGGGGGTATTGTGTTCGTATGGAGGCAGCACGATAGGAAAAGGACCGCTGGCCCATGCTGGTGTGAAACAGTGGGATAACAGTATTGCGGGAAGAAGATCAGGAGGTAGGAAGGTTAACAAGAGGGATTTGCCTAGTTAGGTAATGCAGGTTGCCAGTGTGCAAAGTTTTGTTGATAAGGGAAGCAAGAGCAGATTAACTCTGAGTTTGGGAGGTATCCATTTGATGTTATTGAGCACTGTGCAATGGTGGATAATGTGTCTGCAACCAGAGGCAAATTTAGCTATGTTATAATAGAGAGTATGCTTTTTTTGTAAAGCAAATTTACTGGCAGCATTGATAACTGCTGAACTGTATTCGAGCATGGGAAGAAGGTTAGCCTGAATGATTTTAACCTTGAAGTCAGGTGTCAAGAAGTGACGGATTCTATAAAGAGATCTGTTTTTTGTGGACTGAGGAAATAGTGTACTGTAAATCGGTTTCGAAAGAGAGGGAGTGGTTGAGGTGTACTCCAAGATACTTAAAGGAGAGGGTATTTTTGAGGGGGAAGCCGTTTCTAGTGTTGACACTAAACAGAAGATAATTTGGAAAATTTCTGCTTGGACTCAAACAGGATGGACTGTGTTTTAGGTGAATTTAGGACCATTTTTTCTTGAGAAAGCCAAGTTTGCAGCCTGGTGAATGAATTGCCGTGAGAGTTGTTGATGGTGCTAATGTTATCACTGTGAGTATAGAGGACTGCGTCATCTGCGTAAGGATGTGTTTGTACTGGGCTGCAGATGGTAGGGAGATAATTAATGAAAATTGAGAACAAAAGGGTCCATAGACTGGAGCCTTGGGAGACTCTGCAGGAGATGAGATATACACCAGAAATACTGTTTCCAATTTTGACAGCTTGCTGATGGTGGTGGAGATAATTTTAGAACCATGTTATGGCAGGGAGTCCTGAGGCCAAGTGCTTGGAGTTTTGAGATGAGTAGATTATGATGGACAAGATTGAAGGCTTTTTTCAGGTCAATTAACAAGGCGCCTGTGACATGGCCTATATTCATAGCCTGGTAAATGGCATCAGTGAACATAATAAGGGCAGTGTCTGTACTGTGACCTTTTTGAAAGCCATGCTGTTCCAGGCAGGTGAGGTAATGTAACTGCAGGTATTCAGTGTGCTGGTGGTGGATGATTTTCACTTGTAGTTTGGCTAGGGCTGAGAGAATTGAAATTGGGCAGTAGTTTTTGAGGGAGGAGGTTTTTGCTTTCTTATTTTGGGGGACAGCTGTGGATGGTTTCCAGAGGGATGGTACAGAACAGGAGGAAAAGGATAGATTAAAGATTTTCGATATGGGGAGTGCGATTTGTGGAGCAGCAAGTTTAAGAAATCTAGGGATAAGGCTGATTTGTCACTTTTGAGAATGAGGAGTAATTTTTGCACTTTGCAAGTCATGACCCTGTTGATGTAGAAAAGAGGTTGGTTGTTGTCAAGCTGTGTCTGGACTAGGGCAGGATCAGTAAGTTCACTAGATCTGTACTGGGGCAGGTCACAGAAAAAGTTATTGAAAAGAGCTGCAATTCTCAAGGAGTTGGTGAAGGTTGTGTTGTTCTGTTCGATGGAGATAGTATGGGGGTGATGCTGGCCATTAAGGAGTGAGTTCGCTGACTGCCAGAACCTTTTTGGGTTATGTACGTTTTGTGTTTGTTGGGATTTAAGTTACTGACTTTTGGTTTTGTAAATTAGATGTTTACACTTATTGCGAAGATATCTATGTGTTCCAGTCTGAGATGCAATTTCTAGCCTTATATTTAGCCAAGGATGCATCTCTTTTATACATGAGGGCAAGTGTGTCCTTTGTAAGCCATGGGAATTTTTTGGCTTTTAAATCTGTGGGTACACATGGAGGCATACTTATCAAGCACTGATGAGAAGGCGTGAGTGAAGAATTCAAGGGC
Organism: Neoceratodus forsteri; assembly: GCA_016271365.2. Classification (NCBI taxonomy): domain Eukaryota; kingdom Metazoa; phylum Chordata; order Ceratodontiformes; family Ceratodontidae; genus Neoceratodus; species Neoceratodus forsteri. The sequence goes on along the minus strand of CM028133.1, from coordinate 585,448,759 downwards.
TCTGTTAATGTTGGATGTTGTGCCAAGTTGGGACCGGTGGATATGGTGCAGGTCAGACAAAAAGGAATCAGTGTTGAGGTTGGAGGCATTTGTGTAGGAAATGATCTGGGGGGGTTATTTAGGGGCCCTGTTATGCCATAGGTAGTAGATGGCATAGTGATAACTGATTCAGTCACTTAAGGCTCCTGAGGTAAGGATTCCATCGATATTGTTAACCAGGATCCAGACCAGTAGGCTGTGTTTACCAGTTCTAAGATGTGATCTAGTGGATGATTGTATGATTTTCTGGAACTGATCTAAGTTTAGTGCATTCATATATCCAGGTCTAGCCAGTCCAGATTGAGATCACTGAGTATGATACGTTCAGAAGCAGGAAGTGTATTGAGCATGTGGGTTAGGTCATAAAGGTGACTGTGTTGTATGCACAGGTGATACATATGAGTTTTTGCCCTAGTGTGGTATTGATCGAGAGCCATTCACATAAGGTGCTGGGGGTGTAGGGAGGGATGCAAATTTCTGCTTTGAGGTGGATGTCCGTGTAAATCAGGATGCTACCACGTTTTTCGGGGTGTCTGTCCTTGCGGAAGATATTAAAGCTTGGGAGGAAGATTTCCAAATCTTTTATAGTAGGTGAGAGCCAGGATTCTGATATTGTCAGAATGTGGGGTTTATAGAGGATGTAGAAGGCCTCAAGGTCTTGCATTTTGGGTATGACACTTCTAGCATTTAGGTGTATGATTTGAATGCCATTAGGACTAGACCATGTCAGAGGTGTGTTGGGGGCTGTTTCCACGGGGCCCGGGTTGGTTTCTGTGTCCCCAGTTAGTAGTAGGAGGGAGATTAATAAGTGAGACTGCAGGGAGGTGGCATAGGAGGGACATGTTGAGCATAGGGAAATAATGTAGTGTCCTAGGGCGTGAGTGAGTCTCTTACGGAGGAGACTGAGAACTGGGATGTTAAGTTGCTGTGGGGATATTTGGAAGTGAGTGGCGGAAGTGATTATGTGGCTGAGGATGTGTTCAAAAAATAGTAGCAGTACACAGGAGATAATGCCAGCACAGAGCCCTTTCAGGGCCATGTGAGCCGTCTGTCTGTGCTGGGTGAGGGATAAATATATGTGGAGAGAGGGAGGGAAGTTTCGAGTTCCAGCTGGGGTATTGCAGGTATGAAGAATAAGGTATATGAGGAGTTCATAAATATGGGTAGGGTTCACAAATAAGGATGGATGAATTACAGTTGGGGCTTGAGATGTTGTACTTGATGTAGTGTTGTGTGATTAAATTCTAGGACTTGGTCAGCGAGAGCATATCTGAGGGTGTTGACTTGGGAGTTGACAGAATGGCGGTCATCTGATAAGAAGTAAAACGGGAAGCAAAGTAAAGTAATCCTGGCCCAAATTGCAGATACACTGGTAAGATATGGTCTTGGGGCATAAAGAAAGTTAGCTGCCTATCGTTAGGGACACCTTTTTTTTAGTAGTTTTGTGTAGGTAGTATGGAGGAGCGGACTGGACAAAACCAAGAGGCTGGAATGTGCAGGGGTGGGAAAGTGAACTGATTATTTCTTAAGCCAGTGTGCCTATAAAAGTGAGACCACCTTAGGGTGAGAGGGTGGCAAAAAATAAGCGGTGCCACATGAAGCACGGCACCGTGCCATGTGCAGTTGCGTGAGCTGCTAACTAAAGATGGCGCTGAATGCTGACTTTTTAGTTCTTTCTAAGTCCCACCTGTGGATTGCTTATGGCTGGTCCGGTGGGGCTGTGGGGGAGAGTTAAGTCTTTTGACCTCACTGCCCAACTACTGTTGCTGGGGATGGGATCTACAGGCTGAGGATTAAAGGAAAAGGATCACAGATTATGCACATTTTTACCAGTTCCTCTAATACAGAGAGTCTTACTCAAACTGAGAATGGAAGGTGCCACCCTCATCCTCATAGCCCGTTATGTCCTCAACAGATGTGGTTTCCAGTCCTATAACTAGTGGTGGAGCCTCCATTACCTCTACCACTGTGCCAGTCTCTGTTGTTACAGGACAAGGGGTCCCCTGCCCATCTGGACCTAAAGTCCCTATGTCTGCATGCCTGGCTCCTGAAAACATAGCCATGGCTGGTTTTGGGGTATTCCCTAAAGTTGCTGATGTTTTGTTTGCAGCTGAAAAGCCTTCTACCAGACACTTGTTCCTTGAAGTGGAAGTGGTTTACTTTGTGGTCTGCTTCCAAGAATTTGGACCCATTCACATATCCTGTAAACCCAGTGCTGGAATACTTGCTGTCCATGTCAGATTCTGGCCTACAGTATTCCTCCCTTAAGGTGCATTTGGCTGCTGTATCAGCTTTCCCTACCCTTATTTATGGACATACGTTTTGGGAGGTATTCTGGATATAAAACCTCCTATTTGTAATCCAGTCCCACCATGATCGTGAATTTTGAACTTGAGAAATTGGCGCTGGCTCCGTTTGAGCTGGTCATAAGTTGCGGCCTACGTTTTCTGTCATGGAAAACATTATTTTTGGTTGCAGTCACTTCTGCTCAAAGGATCTTAGAGTTGCAGGCTGTAATGTGTGAACCTCATTATTTGATTTTTCACAAAGACAGAGTTTCTTTGCATACAAATCTCACTACTAGCAGTCCTGCCCAAACTCCAGGAGCACCTTGTCCCTGCCCAACTGCCTACCTTCCTCTCGGAATCCTCCTCCTTCACTCCTTTCCAGTCTGGCTTCAGGGAAAACACTCCACTACTACGTCCCTCTTTAGACTCACTGACTCTATCCTCACAGGAATGGACAGTGGGCCAATCACCTTGGCCATTTTTGTTGACCTTGCCAAGGCTTTCAACATGGTTTCTCATCCACTACTTCTCCTGAATCTGACTTCGGCTGGCCTGTCCGTCTCTGCCCCTCACTGGATCGGAACCTACCTCACAGGTAGAACACAATTGGTCAGGATAACTAAAGCTCTGTCCTCCCCTCTCCAAATCTACACTGGTGTGCCACAAGACTCTGTTCTAGGCCCACTACTTTTCTCCATTTTTCTCAATGACCTTCCCGCAGTCTCCTTTTCCATGTCCATTCGTATGTATGTGGATGACACAATCCTGTATACCTCTGGCCACTGAGATAGAAGCCAGGCTCCAGCAGGACTTTAACAAAGTTCATCTCTAGCTTTGCTCTCACCAACTTTTCTTTAATGCCAAGAAGACTGTCTCCATGACCTTTGGCACAAGGCAGAGACTCTATAGGCTTACCTCCTCTTCTTTCTATCACACCATCAACGGGACTCTTCTCGAGCATACATTCTTCTTTAGGTATCTTTGGGTCTGGCTTGACCAGCACCTCAGTTTTTCTGATCACATTGCCACCATCCTGTCAAAATGGCACCCCAAGCTAGGCACACTGTACAGGAACCATAATTGTCTTCCACCTACGGCTAGGCGTGAACTGATCTAGAAGATGATCTTACCTATTTTTGACTACTGTGATGTAGTCTACAGTGCTGCCCCCAAGTCTTCCCTAGCCAAGCTGGATACCCTCTTCAACTGTTTCTGTCGCTTTGCTCTGGATGTCCACCCTCTCGCTCATCACTGCCACCTCTATCGCTTGCTTGTCCTTCCTTCTCTGGGCAACCAACGTCTCTCTTGCTGCGCTAAATTCATCTCTAAATTCTGGTTCCACTCTCTCCCTTCTTACCTTTCTTCCTTCTTAACACTACCACCAACATCCCATCACTTGCTCAGATCCACTGATGCTCACACCCTATCAATCCTTTGCCAATAAACAACCATAGGTCAATCACAGTTCTCGCACCACCTCCCTAAAATCTGGAATGCGCTCCCCCAAATTTGCCATTCCTCATCCCTTGCATCCATTTCATCTGGCCTGCTTAACTTCTACTCCACTAACTGCATCTGTATGTGACCCCTTCATCCCTACTCTCTATTCACCACCACCCAGTCAACTACTCCAAAGCATTTAACAGCTCCTTATATATTAGCTCTTATGATGGACTGATTGTACAGTCCCTTGCTGTCTTTGACTGAATCTGCGTCAAATATGTTGTATCAACTTACTGTATCCCAATTATAACTGTAATACATATGTGTGATTAACTGTTGTATTGGCTCTGTAGCCTATTTTATCAATATTACGTATCCAGCATTCATATATATATATATTGTACCTGTCATGGCAATTGTGTATGTATCCTTTCCCCACATGTACCCCCTCCCCCAGGATGTACCATGAGATGAGCAATTTTGATTGCTTAGTGTACTTTTCAATAAATAAATAAAAATAAATAAATCCTAAGTTTCTGCCAACAGTGGTATCTGAATTTACACTGAATCAAATGTTACACCTTCCTGTTTAGTATCCCGGGCATGTCAGTCAAGGTGAAGTACTATATAGAAACATAGAAATTGATGGCAGACAAGGACTGCTAGACCCACCCAGTCTGCCAATTTTTCCTACCTGCTGCAAAAACCACAGACACTACTTGATCTCTGGCTTTATTCCCTTTCCTATTGCTGGGGTTCCCCTATGCCTATCCCATGCTTTTTTAAATTCCCCTACCGAGTTAGCCCCCACCACCTGTGGTGGGAGGCTGTTCCTTGCATCCACCACCCTTTCTGTAAAGAAATACTTCCTCATGTTACCCCTTAGTCTACACCTTCCAGCCTCATGTTATGACCCCTTGTTCTAGAACATCTCTTTTTTTGAAAGATGTTGCCCTCCTGTACCTTATTTATGCCCTTGAGAAATCTGAAGGTCTCTATCATATCCCCCCTTTCTCTCCTGTCCTCCAGGGTATACATATTGAGGTCCTCCAGTTTCTCCACATATGACTTTTGGTGCAGGCCCTGCACCATTTTTGTTATTCTTCCCTGAACTGCCTCTACGCTGTGTATGTCCTTATGGAGATGTGGCCTTCAGAACTGGACACAGTACTCCAGATGGGGTCTCACCAGTGATTTGTACTTCCTTTCTTCTGCTGGTGATACCTCTCGGTATGCACCTCAGTACCTCACTGGCTCTTCACACAGCTTTGACACATTGTTTGGCTACCTTTGATTACCCCCAGATCCCATTCCTGTTTGGTGGCTGTCAGTATCTCCCCCCATCATGTAAGCATTAGCATCCCCTGGGTTCCTATGCCCCAAATGCATAATTTTGCACTTCTTTGCATTGAATTATAGCTGCCACATTCTTGACCATGCCTCTAGTTTACCTAGCTCCCTCCTTTTTTTCCACCCCTCCCAGAGTGTGTATTGCAATGAGACATACCTTTCCTTCTAGCCCCTTCGCAGTGACACTTATGAAGACATTAAATAGGACTGGCCCCAGAACCGATCCCTGTGGCACCCCGCTGGTCACCCTTCTTTTCTTGGATTGAGCTTCATTTATCACCACCCTCTGTGTTCTATCCCTCAACCAATTTCTTACCCAGTTTACCACCTTGGTGCCCATTTCCATGCTGCCTAGCTTGTTTACAAGCCTCTTATGTGGAATGGTATTGAAGGCCTTGCTGAAGTCCAGGTAGGCCACATCCACCGCCCCCCACCCACCTCAACCCGATCCACTTCCCTGGTCAGCAAGTCAAAAACATCTATCAGATTTATTTGACATGACCTTCCCACTGAATCCATGGTGCCTTGGATCCTGTGCTCTGCTGAACTCAAGATGTTCCACAATCCTTTCTTTTAGCAGTGATTCCATTATTTTCCCCACCACTGAGATCAGGCTGACTGCTTTGTATTTTACAGCCTTGTCCCTACAGTACTTTCACTTTTGTGTATCATGGAATCATGGTGCCATGAAGGGCAGGATTGGGACATAACCATACCATGGTACAAGCCGTTTAGGAGAGACAGGGTCGAGGGGGGGAGTAGCACTTTATGTGAGGGAAGGGATTCAGGCCACAGAGTTACAGGGCAGGTGGGGGAACACAGAGACATTATAGGTCTCGTTGACCACAGAGAGGGATGAGGTGGTCCACACAGGGGTGGTCTACAGGCCACCGGGGCAGCAAGAAGGGGTGGACAACCAGATGATGGAGGAAATTCTAAGAATGTCAGCAAAGGGGAAGGTGCTGCTGATTTGGGATCTGAACCTGCCAGACATGACATGGGACACGTTGTCGGCAGCATCCTCTAGAAGCAGGACAATACTGGACTCTTTTCAAGTTGCCTTACTTAGGCATATGGTCCAGGAACTGACTAGGGATGGAGCATTGTTAGGTGTGATACTAACAAACGGGAACAGGGTAGGGAAATTATTGGTGGAAATAACCTTGGTATCAGTGACCATAGCACCGTGCGTTTCACAGTACACATGTCGGCCATCCTAAACCGGACCAAGGTGAAGGTTCTCAACTTTAGATGAGTGGATTTTAGGAAAATGGGGGAATATGTTAAACAAGCTTTGGAAGGAGTGGGGCAACATGGGGGGAGCATGACATGTGGGACTCAATAAAAGGGCCATAGTGGAAGCCACAGACCTCTGCATGAGGTGGGTGAGTAAAAATAGGAGAAGGAGGAAACCACTGTGATTTAACAAGGAAGTGGAGGGCTGCATCAGGGCTAAGAAGAGAGCCTTTCGGAAGTTTAAAACAACACAGGGGGAAGAGGATTGGGAGGAATATCAGGTTAGGCAGAAGGAGGTGGGAAGGGTGGTCAGGCGAGCAAAGGCTAGGACAGAGGAGAACATTGCCAAGGCAGTCAAGAAGGGGGACAAGACCTTTTTTAGATATATAGGCGAAAGGAGGAAAATGGAGAAAGGGATTCCCAGCCTGAAAAACAGGGCAGGGGAGAGGGGGGGGGGACCAGGAGAAGGCTGCACTGCTAAATAGCTATTTCTGCTCAGCATTCACGAAGGAAGCAGAATGGAAAGGGGGCAACTTTAGGGCAGCAGAAACCACAGGAGAGGGAGTGGATGTGAGTCCGTTTTGGAAAGAGGAGGTACTAAGGTAGCTTAGGGACTTGAAAGCTAACAAGGCCATGGGACCAGATAGGGTGCATCCAAGGGCTTTGAGGGCACTGAGGGAGGTGCTGGCTGCTCCCTTGGCTGCTCTACTTAACAACTCCTTAGGTTCATGGGTAGTACCTAAAGACTGGAAGTATGTGGATGTGATGCCCCTACACAAGGGGGGGGGAGGAAGAAGTGGGTTAACTACAGGCCAGAGAGTTTGATATCCGTGGCTAGAAAGCTCATGGAGAAACTGCTCAAGAAACCCTGAAGCCACCTATAGGCTGGGAGGGGAGTTGCTGGCAGTCACAAAGGAAGAAAGAGGCTTGGGCATCATCATCACCGATGACCTGAAATTATCCAAGCAGACCTCTAAAGCAGTAGGTAAGGTTAGGGGGATGTTAGGGTGTATTAGTAGGGGTATCACAAGTCGTAAGAAGGAGGTAATAATCCCTCTTTACAAGACACTGGTTAGGCTCCCATCTAGAGTACTGCGTGCAGTACTGGGGGCCACACCTTCACAAGGACATTAACCAAATTGAGGCAGTCCAGAGAAGGGCAACCAAAATGGTGCAGGGACTGCATCAGAAGACATTTGAGGACAGATTAATGGAGCTCAATATGTATACCCTTGAGCAAAGGAGGGAGAGAGGTGATATGATCGAAATATTCAAACACCTTAAGGGCATTATCAAGGTGAAAGAGTCTGACATGTTTAAATATAAGAAAAATAGCAGGACAAGAGGACACAGCATGAGATTAGAGGGAGGCCGATTAAGGGGTAATGTGAGGAAATTCTTTTTCACAGAAAGAGTGGTGGATGCATGGAATGGCCTACCTCAAGAAGTGGTGGCTATGGATACAGTGCAGGGCTTCAAACAGGCATGGGATAGGCATAAGGGAGCAATAATGATGAGTATGAATAGATAGGGTACTGACAGAGCAAAGGCCGATGGCACATTTATAAGGTAGAAAAAGAAATGGGCAGACTGGATGGGCCTTCCTTGCGGTCCTTATCTGCCATCAACCTCTATGTTTCTATGTTAAGAACAGAATATACAGCTACCTGGAGGCAAATGGACTTCAGGATCCAGAGCAGCATGTACTCACGGAGGGCAGATCCTGTCAAACAAACTTGATGGAGTTTTTTGACTGGGTCACCAGAGTGGTGGATCATGGAGGCTCGGTGGATGTGGCCTACCTTGCTTTCCAAAAAGCTGTGTACTCTGTGTCACACAAGAGGCTCCTACACAAATTGGCCTGCTTGAGGCTTGGGGAGGGGGGTCGTAAAGTGGGTGGGTAGCTGGTTGGAGGAAAGAACACAGAGGGTATTGGTCAAAGGGGCACCCTCAGAGGAGTTCGAGATCATTAAGCAGGGTCCACAGGGGTTTGTACTGGGGCCTCGTCTGTTTAATATCTGTATAGGGGGTATAGCAGTGGGTCTTGAAGGGAGGATGAGTCTCTTTCCAGATGATGCAAAGGTCTGCAATAGAGTGGATGTGCCAGAGGGGGTGGAGATGATGTGAAGGGATCTGGTGAGGCTGGAGGAATGGTCCAAAGAGTGGCAATTCTCATTCGTTATGGCTAAGTGTAAGATCATGGATTTAGGCAAAAAAAATGGGAGGGCAGAGTATTTGCTGGGAGGTAGATTCCTGCAGGTAACTGAAGAAGAGAGAGAGAGACTTAGGCATCATCATATCACATGATCTGAAGGTACGAAAGCAGTGGGGGGGGGGGCAGTGGCAAGAGCAAGCATAATGTTGGGTTGCATGGGGGAAGGATCTCAAGTAGGAAGAGGGAAGTCATAGTTCTCCCACCTTCAGCTCACTACCATTGCTCTACTTATCTTCTTTTGACTATGGAGACATTACTGGTCCTCTCCTTCCAATTCAGTTAGACTTCATGGCCTTTCCTAAGTGAATTAAATGATATCTTTGATAACTGTACTACCATTGTTTTATTTGCTCATGTTCTTTTTGCACTTCTCTGTTTATTGTATCACCATTGTTTGTAATTCTGTCTTTCTGTGCCCTCTCCCCCGGGTCGCATCTGTAAACAAGCTTCAGTTTACTGATGCCTTTTCCAGTTAGCAACTTTTAAATAAGTAAATAAATAGTACCTCTTTACACACAGCTGGTCAGGCCTCACCCTGAGTATGGAGTTCAGTTCTGGAGGCCCTACCTCAGGAAAGACGTGGAGAGGGTGGAGCTAGTTCAGAGGAGAATGACCAAGATGGTAAGAGGGCTAGGGCACTTACCATATGAGGAGAAACTGAATGAACTGGGCGTGTACTCTTTGGAGCAGAGAAGGGAGAAGGGAGACATGATCAAGACTTTTAAATACTTCAAAGGTATCAGTAAAGTGCCTGTGAAGAGCCTTTTCCACTTGAAAGAGAAACCTAGGGCAAGGGGTCATGAATATCAGATCAAGGGTGGGCAGTTTAGGGGTAACTTCAGGAAGTATTTCTTCACTGAGAGGGTGGTTGACATCTGGAATGGGTTGCCAAAGGAGATGATGGGGGAGGGGACAGTGGGGGGGGTTCAAGAGGGCCTGGAACAAACACGGGATTGTTGAGACAGGGGAGAAGGATATGGCAAAAGCCTAGTGGAATCCTCAGCACTCTGGGCAGACTGGGTGGGCCTAGCGGTCCTTTTCTGCCTTCATATTCCTATGTTCCCATGTTCCTGAAAAACAGCTTTTTCACTCTTACCTTCCTGGCCACTTCCTTTGAGAACCATAGTGGTTTTCTTTTTTGTCTTTGTTCATTTGCCTAATGCAAAGTTTTGTTGCTACAGTATGGCTCCTCTTAGATGGGCCCACTGTTCTTCAACTCTCCCCTGGTCCTCGTTCCCTGCTAGGACTTTTCTGAGACATACCCCCAACTCTGCGAAGTCTGCCCTCCTGCAGTCCAGGACCCTCGCTTTTGTGTGACTTGACTGTGCCACTGTACTCAATTTGAACCACACTGTGCGAAGATCACTGGAACACTGGTGTCTACCGATCATGACATCTGCAGTTCGGTTCCTGTTGGTAAGTACCAGGTCCAAAACCACACCCTCATGGATGGCTCTAGCACTAGCTGCCTGAGGCATGCCCCCTGCAGGGAGTCCAGTATGCCCCTGCTCTTGGCTGAGGCTGCCACTGGGATGCTCCATTCAACATCTGGCAGAATGAAGTCCCCTACCAGTAGCACTTCCACATTAGTCGCCATTTTATGGCTGGCTTCCACTTAAACCTTGTCCAAATCTTCTCCTTGTGCTGAAGGACTGTAGATTCATGCCCGTGCAAATAGCAGTGCCACTGCCTGTATCCAGGATGACCCACAGCCCCCCCCAATCCCTGTATCTCAGTTGCTTTTATATCCTTGCTGACATAAAGAGTTATCTCTTCTCCCTTTTTACCCTCCCTGTCTTTACTGAATAGAGTATAACCTGGTATAGCTACATCCCAGTTATGGTTCCCATTATACAATGTCGCAGTAATGACGACAGTGTCCAGGTCACCCTCTGCCATCAAGGCCACCAGATATGGGATTTTATTTCCCAGGCTGCGATCATTCACACACATGACCTTCCATATTTTGCTACTTCCCCTCCTGTCATTTTCTGTACTTCCTCTACTCTACACTGACCAAATTTCTTATTGTTTGCACTCTCCCAGGACATGTCTGAAAATAAGCATTTTTTTATATGTAGTGCACTAGTTCAAGCTGAAAACAGCAAAAGCCTAAAGGCGATCTCCATTATCGCAAAGTCAAAGTGCAGAAAACATTTTTCGGCACTCTGACACCCTGGCACACAGCAAAACAGTGCTTCATTTTTATAATGTTCCTGCAGGGGGCACCCCCTAGCAAAGGATTTTCAACTCCAGGGCAGTGCATGTTGGGGGGGGTGAAAACATAAAAAAAAAAAAGGTTTGGGCTGGACGCAACCAAAACACACCAGCACCCAGACTCCAACCCAGTACACTGTGCACCAACAACGGCAACCCACCCACCATGCCACCGGGTCAACTCAGCAAGCCACTGCAGCACCACCCCTCACATGCCCTCCCTGTACGTGACTGCTCCCATCCCTCTCACACGCGTACATATAGCGACAGCCTGTCGCTGTACTCACCCACCCCCTATCTGGCCGCCCTACTATCCTGTGGCCATCCCTGTAATGTGCTGGGGAAGGGGTTGCTGTTATTGTATGCACCCTTTCCCCAGTGTCAATATCACAGAATACCAGTGTATCTACCTGGTTATCAAAAACAAACAAATAAATAATAGACGTGCTGCTTTGGGCATGCTGTACTGCAAGGCCTCCTGTCTAGACTGTATCAGACAGTACCAATCTCATTGTGCCTTTTGGAACTGCTTGGGATTTGTTCCAAAGCTGTGGCCTAATGGAATAGATATGCTCGAAGAAGACAGAACAGTTACATAGTTATAGTAACAGTAGATCTTCGAGAGAATCTCTTCCATTAGGCCATGCCATTCCTCCCTCTGTCCTCCTTTTGCTTCTGTGATATTAGCATCAGATATTGTGCCTGATCCATAATCCATGGCTGTTATATCCAGCACCATATGTCATCTTGTATGCTTGGTGCTAGTTTGGTCTCCTGGGTCTCCACTGGTGGCGGCCCTCTGAACCTAATCTTTGGTGGGAAACTGAGGGGTGATGGGGCTGCCTGCATTTATGTAGATGCTGATGGATGATATCATCATTGGTGGCCCCTGGCTAGCAAAAGTTTCCATGTGGTCCTAGTGCATGACATCTGTAGTTCCAAAGGTGTGGCCTAATGGAAGAGATTCTCTTGAAGATCTACTGTTACAGTGAGTATGTAAGTACTATCCCTGGGATAGTCAAACAATTTCCTGCTGGCCCAGTTGATTCAGGCAAGGCTTCAAAAAATAAAATCACAACCTCTTTGCTTGTAAGTCAAGTGCCTTAACCACTGGACCACAGCTAACCCACTTACCCTAAATACCCCCAAATAGTTTTCATGACCTTTGCACCAGGCAACGACTTGTCCTAAGTCCTTCCCTCCCCCTCACACCCTGGTCTTCCGAGATGCACATAATACCCACATGGACATTTAGCTGTGTGGTCATCTTGACTTTTCCAACCACTTCAACATCATCCACAGGAAACTTCTTCAGAAACTCTGGACAATATATCAAAATAAGTCATGTCCCCTATATGCCAGGAGATCATTGTGAAAATGATCCTCTCAGTGTTAAAAGTGATATGTAGTGCTGCTTCCAAATCCACCCTGGACAGACTGAGTACCCTATACACTCCTTTTGTCACTTCTCCCTAATTTGTTCCACTTTAACCATCAATGTTCCTTCTACTCACCCCTTCCCTCCTTTGAAGGAAGGCATCTCTCACATGGAATCATTGTAATGTACAAGATCTTCCAGGACTGTATCTTCACCATTGATTCACTCAGATGGATTCTTAGACAGAAATGCTAGGACCCTGCAAGAGCCAAAAATCTTCAGGAGGGCTCCATAGTCAGTCTCAGCAACTGCCCCCAACAACCTCAGTTCGTTTTTTCCCACCATAGAGTGCGCTTCAGTGATGACCGCGCTTGCCCGCTATTAGTCAGATCTTCACATCTATAAGGCAACAGCATTTAGTTTTATTCACCTTTTCTATTTAGTTTAGTGTTTATTATTTTTGTGTGAGTGTTTAGAAGAAAAACAGAAAGAAGAAGAAAGAAAGTTTCTTTTAGCCCTAATGAACAACATCCTACAAACATGGACAGTGACGTGACGGTAAGGAGCCTCTTCAGGCATACTGCTCTGGCAGCGGGTCCGTGTCCAATCCATTTCCCTCTCCAAGGGAGGGTTCTGATGATGGGTGGTCCTATGTTCAGGGGGAAGGCAGTCCTCCCGTAAACACAAGTTCCAAACGAAAGGTATATTTCCTGTGCTCACAAGTGGCAACAGGGTGCAAAACAATTATGGTTAGCAGCCCATGAGTTAGCAAAGCACTGTCCCAGAGAAGTTATACACTCCAGTCCTTGTACAAGAAAGCAGTCCACCTATGTAGTTCATATTTGCAAAATCCAGTGTTTTATTCCACAGATAAGCACAATAAATTCAAAGATTCAAGCTTATATACGAAAAAGTGCTTACAAGATTATATTTTGTAGGTCAGATTGTAAATGTTTCCAATAATGAACAAATTACAGATAATAATGAAAGTTGTCAACCTCACAATGTATGGGAGATCGACAATATAAAGTAAAAATATTCAAAGGAAGTACACAAAATGATGGAAATAAACTCAATGTAAAATGTAAAAAGGAACTGATACAAAAATATTAATAACATGAAATACTTTATTTATTTGTTAATTTATTTGTACAATTTTGGATTTACAACCTTTGAGTCAGAGGCTTGTTTACAAAGGTACCTCGTCACAGAGAGGACAGACAGAGTTACAAGTTTACAGAGTTCATGACAGTAGTAGACAAATGTTACACAAATGGTTTCATACAGAGAACAATTTTAAACATTCCGTTATTACAAGGTTCATCAGATGCAGGTAACAGCAGAGGGCAGGGAACCAAGGGTGGCGTGGATGGGGGTGTGGTGGGGATGCAGCCCAGTGGGCATTGTCTGGTGCTATGTGGTAGCAGTGCAGTGCCAGTTAGTGACAGGAGCAGCTAAGGGTATTAACTAGTTGGTTACGAAGGGTTGTTTTGAATGTGGCAATTTTGGGGGAGTTGGATATGGTTGCTGGGAGGGAGTTAAACCAGGTTGGGGCTCTGTAGTGAAAAGACCCTGAGCATGGGTGGTCCTAGTTCTGGGGACCAGTAAAGTGGTCTTGTTGGCAGTTCGGGTTGCGACAGTGGAATGGACATGCTGAATGGAGGCAGTAACCTCAGATGGGGAGAGCCCAAGCAGAATTTTCTTAGTTAGAATGCAGGATTGGTAGCGGAGACGTTCATCAAGGTTAAGGAGATTTGCCTTGTCATAGAGTTGGCAAGTGTGGGTGAGCCTGGAGGCAGCAGTTATTAGCCTGCCGGCCTTGTTTAGGTTGATACGAATTTTGTTAAGGGCAGTGGTGTCAGCAGCGCCATATACCGGCAGGCCATAATCCACAGGGGACAGAACTGAGGATGTAATGGCAAGCCGGAGGGCATCGGGTGGGAGGCAGTCTTTGTGGCGGTAGAGGATGCCAAGCTGGGTGTTCATGGCAGATGCAAGGGCATTGATGTGGGCATGAAAGATGAGGGCTGAGTCGAAAGTGACCCCAAGGTACTTGTAGGAGTAGACTTGCTCAAGCGGTTGTTTGGTGATAGGGAGGATACTGAGTGGGCTGTTGCTGGCCTTGTTTTGGGGGTGGGTAAACAGCATTGTCTTGATTTTTTTGAAATTAATGATGAGTCTGTGCTCCTTAAACCAGGTTTCGGCATCGTTGAAGGAGTTTCGTAGGGAGTCCTGGAGGGAGGTTGGATTTTTGTGGGTGGCAAAAATAACGGTATCGTTGGCATACAACAGAATATTACCAGTGCAGGCTCTGTGTAGGGTGCTTAAAAAGAGACTAAACAGCCGGGACCCAGGATGGACCCCTGGGGTACTCCTGAGTGGATGGGTCTTGTTTCTGAGAGTGTTCCATTGATTGTGACACACTGGGAACGGGCTGATAAGTAGCTCAAGCACCAGGCGAGGGGGCCAGTGGAGAAACCAGTGTGACAGAGTGCATCTAGTAGAAGAGGATGGGAGACAGTGTCGAAGGCCTTAGAGAGGTCAATGAATACTGCTTCGGCTAGGGAGCCAGCATCCAGGTAGGAGTGCAGAAAGTTGGAGAACTCCATTAACGCCATGCCAGTGCTGTGACCAGCATGGAAGCCATGCTGCTCCAGACACAAGATATTATGCTTAGCCAGGTATTCTGTGATTTGACTGGCAACCACTTTTTCTAGGGCTTTGGAGAGGGGAGGAAGAATGGAGATAGGCCCGAAATTGCTGGGGGTGGACCTATCGCCCCCTTTATGTATAGGTGTGACTATGGCAGTTTTCCAGGCAGAGGGGAATTTTTCCAGACAGAGGAACTGGTTAAGTAGGCTGGTGAGGGGGAAAAGGACTTCATCTAGGACCAGCTGGAGTATTTTGGGGTCTAGGGAATCATTGCTTGGGCTGTTACACTCTAAAGCTTTAAGTAGGAGGGGTATGGCTTCCTGGGTAGAAACCTTGCATAGGTGGAACCAGGGGTGCTGGAGGACTGGGGGTGGTAGGTCAGGGGGTGGGTCAAAGAAGTTACTAAGGAGGAGAGATCTATGGTCAGTAAAGGAGGAGTTAAGGCAGTTGGCCATGCAAGCCGGGTTGGTGGAGGCAGAGCCATTAATGGTAAGCTGGGATGGGGGAGGAGAGTGAGTTTTCCCATTTAGCTCTTTGATATTGTCCCAGAAAGTCCGGGCACTTCCCCAGGAGGAGGCGAGAGTTGCCTGGTAGTAGTCTGCCTTGGCTTTACAAATGGCCCATGTGCACCTGTTTCACGCGGCATTGTAGGACTGTCTATCGACAGCCCGGCCTGTTTCAGTGGCTAGGTGCCAGAGGTTGTCCATATTTCTGAGCATTTGGAGTAGGGCAGGGGAAATCCAAGGTGCGTTTTGTTTTTTGGATCGGGTTTTGGAGAGAGGTGCAAAGAGATCACAGGCCTTGTTAAAGGCTTGTGAGAAGAGGATAAGGGCGGCATCAATGTCTGGTGTATGATGGATGGGGGACCAGTCAATCTGATTAAGGAATTGCTTGAGTTTAATCAACCCACCTGGGCGGAGGTGCCTACAGAGTGAGGTCTGGGTTATGGGTTTAGGGGTGGGGGCAGCCCAGAAGAATAGGATATGGGAGTGGTCACATAAGGAGTCAGGGAGGACCTGAATGTCCTGGATTTTATGAGGTAGGTTGGTGATGATGACATCCAGGAGGGTGCAGGTTCCTCTCGTTGGGTTAAGTCTAGTGGGCTGGGAGACGAGTTGTGTCAGGTCTTGGACAATGAAGTTGTCCCTTATTGGGGAAGTGGAGGGACTGAGTTCACATTAAGGTCCCCCACTAAGACTAGATCAGCGTTATGGGGAAGGGTGGTGAGGTAATCCAAGATAGCTGTCATCGCTGGGTTCTGGTTCCTTGGGGGAATGTAGGCAACAGTGAGATACAGTGAGCCCTTGGAGGGGTCGGGGGCTAGTTTGAGTGTCAGGGCCTGGGCACCATTCACAAGCATAGGGGTGGGGAGCACCTGTCCAATGATGGAGTCACGGGTATAGATCATGAAGCCAACCCCGCGTTTACCTGCATGATCCTCACGGTATAAGGTATAGCCTGGGAGGGAGACAAAGGAGTAAGGGGTAGACTTGGACAGCCAGGTTTCTACTATGGCCATAATGTCTGGCTGATGTAGCATGACTCAGCACTGGAGAGCAGCAAACTTTTTCAGGAGGCTGCAAACATTAAGGGAGGTAATGAGGAGACCAGAGAACTTAGATGGTGGGCTGGAGGGGACAGGGCCAGGGTTTGGGTGTATATTACTGGATAGGAGTAGTGGTAAGACCAGAGTCCTGACCAGGGGGTGACAGTATGTAAACTTTTTGGGGGTATGCTTAGGTGCGGAGGGGGTCTTGATAAAAGAGGGGATGGGCAGGGTTTGAAAGGCAGAGAATGCGAGGATGACGTGAGTCCATGAGGAGCCAGGGTGGTCAGTGGTGGGGGGTGGCTAGGGGCTGGGTGCTGGGGACTAGGGTAATTGGCCAGCATTGGGGGGGTTGGGCTAATCCGGAGAGAGGCAGAGGTGTGGGCTCATATGGGCTGGGGTGGGATCGGGCTTATGGGAGGTAGACACTAGTATGGTAATGAGGGGGAGACATTTGAGGAGGAGCTGAACGGACATGGCGCCGGAGGGGCAGTTGGGCAGAATGGTATAAGTATCTAAGCTGCCCTTCAGAAAGCGTGGATACCACTTTGGAGTAGTGGTAGTGTCACGGACTTTGGTGCACAGGGTGCACCAAAGTCTGATCAAGTCTGCCTAGAATATGCTACTTAAGATAAGGATAGTAATAATTGTTTGTCACAGTAGCACCTTTTTTTTTATTTATGAGCCATATAGTAGTAAAAATAAGTCGCATTGCTTTTTAGTAAGCACATTGTTTTGATACTGTCACTTTAAATTCCATGAGGTTGACATAATTAATGAAACTAGTGATGTCACTCACTGTATCCTATAAAACTGAATATGAGTAAAGAATAAGCCACACCTCCTGAGGAAGGCTTAACGCCAAAGCGCTGGGGTAGCAAACACATCAAGTGTTTAAATTTGCTGTTGCACCAGCTGAGCTTGAATCTTTTAATTTATTGTGCTTATCTGTGGAATAAAACACTGGAGTTTGCAAATTTGAAATACGCTGGTGGACTGCTTTCTTGTACAAGGACTGGAGTGCATAACTTCTCTGGGATAGTGCTCACATAAATACAAAGTGAAACAGTCTAGATCCTGGTCGGGGACTCAACACCATTTGACCTTGAGTTCTTGATCTTCCCATTGGATGGGAAAGAAACAGTACTGCTCGAGGTCACACTCTGGTACGTCTTCTGCGAAGTCTTCAAGGGCTGAGAGTGGGAGGCTTTCTCCAGTGCCAGCATCTCCAGCCTCTTCTGCTCACGGTTACTCAAAGTCTCGGGCCCGGAGTGCCTCCCTGTCTTCTTGTGGGGGCTCAGGTTGTCAGTTTCATCACTTGGCAGCTCTTATGGAGCTGTGGGTACAGCTGTCTGGCCCATTTGCCCATTCCCATGGACCCAGTTCCAGGCCCTTTGGGGCTGGGGACCTTGGGGCTGCCGTTAGGGTTTTCAGACCCAGCAGAGTGTTTGGCCCCACCAGCGATCCCAGTCCTTTGGTGGTGACTGTGCCACCAATGCTGATTCCACTGATCATTCCCCTTCACTCTGTTTCTCTGCAGGGGTCAACCCAGGTACCTCTGCTGGCCACTTCAGTGCTGGATAGGCCTTGGCCAGGGCAGCATCAGGTTCAGGCCTTCTTGGGCCTGTCCCAGCACCTGTGGCACCAGGGATCCTCTTGGTGCCACGTCCTTTCTCTTTGGATTCAGGGCCGGTGCCAGTGCCAGCTCCTCTGGGGGTGGGCCCAGTGATGGCTCCCTTGATGCCTGCACCAATGCTGGTGCATCCTGTTTATTCAACTCTGAGAAATGGATTAGGTATCTCTAGGTCTGCTTCTCTTCCTGCACATCTTCCCCTAGAGGGATGGAGGAGGATGAGTCTGACCCCGACCTCATTATCTCTGAGGGTGGCGATGATGACTCATTCTACACTAGCATACATGTGATATGTCCAACTTACTTAAGAGGAAGATTTGGGTCAAATTAGTAGGGAAATTGTCCTGCTAGTAGGGAGATGCTGTAATATCACAAGTTTATCCTTAAATGGCGGTCAAAAAATATGAAAAAAACATTTAATATATTTCATTTGGTCAAGAATAATCATTAAAGAGAATCAACAACTAGTTGTACAAAGTTATCACTTGTGTTGTTCATCACTAATTTAGTTTTTATGTGTCTTTATCTGCCAAAAAAAACATGAATGGATATTTTGGTCAGAATTTTACTTAAGCAGAAGATTTTGTGCTAAGAAGTAAGGAGTCAGGGAGAAAAAAGAGAGGGAATGAAAGGAAGTGGACAGAGAGGGTCAGGAAGGCCTGTAGCTAGCACCACCTAGGTGTAGAGAACCCAGCCAGGGACTGACGTGCATGGAGGCCTCGAGATAGAAAAGGGGAGGAGGTTAGAGGCAGGGGAAGGGGAAAGAGTGGTAGGGGGAAAGAAAGGGGGAAATGGATTTTAATTGGGGAATATATTCTTAAGTGGGGAGTGGAGATGAGATGGAAGGGGAAGGGGACAGAGCGGGCAGGTAGGGGAACATTTGTTATGTAGGGTTAAAACAGGAGTAGTTGACAGAAAGAAAATTATGCAAGGTTGAGTCTAGGGAGTGAGGGGAGGAGGAATGATGTATATGATGTATATGGGGGGTCGGTAGGAAGTTCCAGACTTTAGAGAATCAGTGTGAAAAGTCTGACTGACCGATAAGGGTGGTACGATGGGGACAAAGAGAGTGTGGGTGTCGGTGGATTGGAGGGAGCGAGAGGGGGAGAGGAGAGGGAGTGTGTGAGGTAGGGAAGAAGTTCGCCTAGCAGAACTTGGAAATGATTTTGGCACTATGAACGATGCGTCTGTTTTCAAGCGGGGTAAATTATAATGCATGGTAGAGGTCACAATGATGAGTGCAGAGTGGAGCATCGAGGGCAAAGCTACAGAAGGAGTTAAAAAGAAAGTCCAGTGTGGTTAAGGAGGATTTGGGAGTGGCACCATAGACTAAATCACAGTAGTCTAAAATGGGGAGGATCATCTTCTGGGCAATTCACGCAATGCCATTGGAGGGATACAGCTATGGTTTCTAAGTAAGGCACCAAGCTTGGGGCGCAGTTTTTTCAGAATGGCATCAATGTGGCCAGAGACACTAAGGTGTTGGTCCAGTCAGACCCCAACATATCTGAAAGAAGAGATGTCCTCCAGGATTTTCCCATCAAGGGTGTGGAATGAGACAAGGGATTGGAGTCTAGAGAGTTCCTGCCAAAGGTCATGGAGACTGTCTTTTTGGCATTTAAGGAAAACTGATGTGAGCTAAACCAGAACTGAACCTAGTGGAAGTCATGCTGTAGGGTGGTTGCTACATCAATGGGGCATTTACCAGAGGTGAACAGGACAGTGTCATTGGCACACATGTGGATAGAGGTGGAGGGAGAGCATGTTAAAGGAAGGTCATTGAGGAAGATGGAGAAAAGAATGGGACCGAGCACGGAGTCTTGAGGGACACCAGTTGAGATTGGGAGGGGGGCAGAGATTGCATTCCTGGATCCTGAACGATTGCATTCTGCCTGTGAGGTAGGCTCTAAACCAGTTCTGAGCAGGAGCAGATAGACCAGTGGTCATAAGTGAGTCCAGGAGCAGGGCATATGAGATGGTGTCGAAGGCCTTGGTGAGGTTGACAAAGATAGCAGAGGTGATAAGGTCATTGTCCATCCTGGTAAGAATAGAGTCAGTGAGCATAAGGAGGGAGGTGGTAGTGGAGTGGTTCTTCCGAAAGCTAAATTGGAATGGAGTGAAGAAGGAACAGTCAGCAAGAAAGGAGGTTAGTTGGGAGAGGACCGGGTGATCTTGGAGCTTAGCAAGGGCAGGGAGGAGAGAGATTGAATGGTAGTTGGCAGGGGAGGTAGGGTCTTCATCCTTAGGGAGGGGGAGGACCACTACATGTTTCTAGGGTGAAGGGACAGAGGAGGATTTAAAGGAGAGGTTTAGGATCAGGGAAAGGGGGTAGGCAATAGCAGAGGCTGAGAGGAATAGGAGCTTAGGGTCTAGGTCATGGGGTGAGGAGCCTTTAGAGAGGTTTAAGAGAGAGGAGGGCCTTTAGCATTTCCTCAGAAGCGATGTTAGTGAAGGAGAAAGAAGGGAGGTCATGGGAGGGTTGAGTGTTTGAGGGGGGAGAGAGGGCAGAAGGAAGGGACTTTAGGAGGTTTGAGGCACAGAAGGTGTAGTATGTGTTAAACTCCTGAGCCACTAGGTAAGTTTTGGACACTAGTGTGTTGTTTATGTTAAGTGTGGGTGGAGGGGAGTGCGAAGTGGGGGATAATAGAGAATGGACTACTTTCCAGAATTTAGAAGGGGCGTTACTGTTTTTTTGGAAAGAGGATTTAAAAATATTCAGACTTTGCTAGCCTGGTGGCTTTTGTACAAGCATTTCTTAGCCTGTGGTAATTTGTATAGTCTGATGGGAGCAGGGAGGCCTTGTGTTTCCTCCAAGCTTTATTGCGCTCCCTTAGGCAGGTCATTAACTCAAGGGTGATCCAGGGATGGTGGATTCCATGAATTCGAGTACATTTGAGAGGGCCATAGGAATTCCAGGTGTCGAGAAATTTAGCCTTGAAGTAGTCAAGGGCTTGGTCAGCGGAGGAGGATGAGGTAATAGGGGACCAATCAGAGTTTGTTAACCCATTTAGGAGGGGAATTAAGTTTAGGGAGCTGTAAGATTGAAGATGTAGGATTTTGTGTGGTAGTTTTGGTCTATGGACCTTTCTGACTATAAATATAGGGTGGTGATCACTGAAGGCATCCTGGAGGATGCCTGATTAAGTGACACGGTGTGGGAGGGAAGTGAGGGCCCGATCTAACAGTGTGTGATTTATGGATTTATGATTTGGTCAGGTGGGTTCATGGATGAGGTGAGAGAGGTTGAGAGCAGAGATGTCATTTCATGTCTTGGTGGTAGCTGGTGATAACCAGTTTAGGTTTACATCACCTAATATATAGAACTCACCTTTGTGAGAGAGGGAAATTATAGAGGTAATGACTTATGAGATCCATTGTGACAGAGGGTTTTATGCCAGGGTGGCAGTAGACGCCAGCAATAAAGATGGTGGAGGAGAAAGGTAAGGTATTATTTACAACTAGGGCTTCATAGGTGGAGGGTGTGGAGGATGAGAGGATAGTAGTGTACTGGAGTGATGATAGGATGTAGAAAGCTACTCTGCCTCCCCTGCCAGTCCTGTTCTGTCTAATTAAGGAGTAGCCTGGGTTGACGATGGAGGTATCCAGTGTCTTCGCATTTAACCATGTTTCAGTTAAAATGAGGATATCTGGCATGAGGGAAATTACCATTGGTTGCAAAAGGTCAGTTTCTGATATGAGGCTGCAGATATTTGAATGAAGGATCTTAAGTCCTTTAGGGAGGACAGAGAGGGTGCTTGAAGAATGTGCGTAGTTTGTAGGATAACTGCTGGGGATGGTGGGCCGGGTGGGACCAGGGTTAGGATGGACATTGCCTGAGGCAAGTGAAAGGAGTGCAAGAATGAGGAAGTGAAGTTTGGGGCATTTATGGTGTGCTGAGCATTTAGGATGAGTTTGGGGGTAGGAGGGCTGGGTGAGTGGCTAATCAGGATGCATAGAAAAGCAAGGTGTCTAGATACAGTGATTAAGGAGGCAATGGGTTTGTGTGGAGAGTGGGTCCATTTTAGTTGAGGGGAGTAGGAGTTATAGCAAGAATGAAGGTTGGGGCTAGCAGAGCAGTGAGGGGGAAGGTGTAGGTGTATTGAATTCGGGGGCTTGGAGAGTTGGGGTTGAGATGATAGAAAAGAGGATTAAAAGGAGGGGGAGCAGGGAAAGAGAGGAGAGCATTATGTGTGCGAGTGAGGGGCTGCAGTCAGGGTAGACAAGGTAGAAGGGAGGGATTTGAACCCAAGAAACTGGCAAGGATAGCAGTAAGTGGCAGCTAGCTGTAGTGTACTAACAGTAATAAGCTTTCTGTGCCTAGAAGTGTTGTAGAGAAAGAATTAGATAGATAGATAGATAGCCAGCTAGCTAGCTAGATGGCTGAGACACTTACAGCAGAAGGATGAGCGAAGGAGGCAAGAGGAGTTAGTATGTTTGAGTATCCTTCAACTAGAGCAGTTCCTGGGTGAGCCAATGCATTGGTGGTGGAAGAAAAGGGAGTGGCCTAGGAATATTTACAAGAGACCGGTCGGGTGGTGGGCAGGAAATGACTATAGATTTTAAATGTAAGAAACAACCTTAGGACAAGCCAAAAAAGCAGCTGACAGGGCACGTCAAAAGCAACAATGCTTAGGAAAAGCTGACTGCATCCAAGCACTGTCCAGTCATGGGCAAAGCTGTATAATGCGGCAGCCAGTAGCAGTCCAGAAGAGCAGGGAAGCAGGGCAATTGGCATTCAGCACAGCAGTCCCGGAACGCTAGAGAGAAGTACCTGATTATTGTAGAGAGATCAGTGGCCAAATGAGGTGGAGCAGCCGGGCTGGCTTCCCTGCCGCTGTTGCCTCCACAGGGAACTTGGCAGTGCACCCAGGGGAGCAGACCCGAAGAGGCATGAAGAAAAGGCAGAGCGTCAGTGATCAGGGACTTATATGGGGAGAGAGAAATTAGAGTTAAAATTGGGGGCATGTGCCCAAGGAGAATGAAGTGAGTGCTATTTAGTCGGGGGGGGGGATGGTAGACTGGTGCCAACAGACTTTACAGTTTGGCTGGGAATAGGAGATGTGGGGGGAGTGAATTAAGAAGGAGGGAGAGAGAACAGGTAGTTAGTATGCAATGGGAAGCAGTAGTTTCAAGAGAAGAGAGAAATGGGGGGATTATGGGCGAGCATACAAGGAGCCCAAGCAGAGAGCTACAAAGAGGTCACAGGAAACACAGTGTAGGGTAACAGCACTGACAAGGCAGAGAGGGCTTTTGGGTGAACAGACAGGTCACAGGAAACACACTGTAGGGTAGCAGCGCTGACAAGGCGGAAAGGGCTTTAGAGCTGCAAATTAAAAAAATAATACAGCAGAAATCCCCAGAACCTAAGTACAGTCTGAATAAATATGACTTGCTACATTACCTAGTAAATTCCCAGACACATTAAGGTGATTTACTACTAGCTCCTATGAAAAACCTCTGAAATTTATTTATAGTGTAGGTTACAAGGCTAAGTTGGCTAATAAATGCTGATTTTCCCTAGGGCTAGCCAAGACAGTATCATCACAAATTATATGCTGCTTTCAGGCTACACCAGGCAAATACCTACACAACTTTTTAAATTTGATTTCACAAAGCAGTTTTGACACAGCATTTAAATTTAGAATTACACATGCATACTGCCAAAACTATAGATTTTAAATGTAAGAAGCAGCCTTAGGATGAGCCAAAAGAGCAACTCACAGGGTGAGTTAAAAGCAGCAGTGCGTAGGACAAGCTGACTGCATCAAGCATTGTCCAATTGTGGGCGAAGCCATATAATGTGTCAGCCAGTAGCAGTCCAGAGCAGGGAAGCAGGGCCAACTGGTGTTCAGCACAGCAGTCCCGGGACGCTAGAGCGAAGTACCTAATTATCATAGAGGGATCAGTGACCAAATGAGGTGGAGCAGCCGGGCTGGTTTCCCTGCCGTCACTGCCTCCACAGGGAACTCGGCCGCACGCCCGGAGGAGTAGACCTGATTATCGTAGAGGGATCAGTGGCCAAACAAGGTGGAGCGGCCAGGCTGGCTTCCCTGCTGCCACCGCCTCCGCAGGAAACTCGACGGTGTGCTCAGAGGAGCAGACCTGATAATCATAGAGGGATCAGTGGCCAAACATGGTGGAGCAGCTGGGCTGGCTTCCCTGCCACCGCCTCCACAGGGAACTTGGCGGCACACCTGGAGGAGCAGACCTGATTATCATAGAGGGATCAGCAGCCAAACGAAGTGGAGCAGCCGGGCTGGCTTTCCTGTCACCGCTGTCTCCACAGGGAACTCGGCGGCGCACCCGGAGGAGCAGACCTGATTACTGTAGAGGGATCAGTGGCCAAATGAGGTGGAGCAGCCAGGCTGGCTTCCCTGCTGCCACTGCCTCCACAGGAAACTCGACGGCGTGCCCAGAGGAGCAGACCTGATTATCATAGAGGGATCAGCAGCCAAACAAGGTGGAGCAGCCGGGCTGGCTTCCCTGCTGCCTCCACAGGGAACTTGCAGCACACCTGGAGGAGCAGACCTGATTATCATAGAGGGATCAGCAGCCAAATGAGGTGGAGCAGCCGGGCTGGCTTCCCTGCTGCCACCACTTACACAGGGAACTTGGCGGCATGCCTGGAGGAGCAAACCTGGAGGGGGATGAAGAAATAAAAAAGTTTCTCCCCCCCAACCCTGGTAAGTTTCCTTTCTCTGACTTCCTAGTTTCTCTTCCCTCCCATCATGTATTTTTTTTTATATGTTTGTGTTTTTTTTTGGTTTGTTTCCTTTGGCAACTATTTCTGGTAGCGTCTCTGCTGAGCTGCTCCTGCTCCTCCGACCGTCCTCCTCTCTCATCTGGGCCAAGTTGCGCACTCATCACGGTTATATACTGTGAGTGCGTCATGTGACTGTCTGTTGCCTGATTGAATGCTGTGGGCCGCCTGTACATGGAGCGAGCATGCCGATGGCATTCTTATGGCAACAGTAAAGAAAATGGCAGAAATGGCATTTCCACGGACCCAGAACTGGACTTCTGCAATGAAGTCCAAATTTATCTGGGTCTGGGGATTGCAGGTTTGATCCGGGGGTCTGGATCTCCTGTGGAACAGTCCGCCCAGCCCTATTCTACACCCTGGATTCTTCTACTACAGGCACTGCTCCTGTCCCACAGGAGGACCTCTCTTTTCAGACTTTGCTTCACAACATACATGCTACCTTAGCACTTGAGACCTCTGCCCCATATCCAGGTAAGCAGTTACATCTCAAGTGGCTTCATGTGCCTAACATTCCAGTTTACTTCACACCTCCGATCCCTCCAGCTTTTGATATGCACTTGGAGGCGATATGGGCCAGGCCTGCTTCCATTCCTTTTGTCTCTAAGCAGATAGACCAAAAGTACATTACCCCTGTAGAAAGACATATTCTAGCTTCTCAGCCTCTTGCTGACAAACTTCTCATTTTAGCTGAGAATGATAAGGCTCTTCTTCCTCAAGATGTTACAGCTCACCCCATCAATAAGGAATCTTACAAGACTGATATGATGGGGAAGGTAGCCTTTGCTGAGGCTACCTTAGGTATGTGTATAGCTAACTACCAAGGATATTTTTATCAGTATGAGTATGCCCTCTGGACTTCCCTCAGATCTTTTACTGAGACCTTGCCATAGTCAGACACTAAGCAGAAGAACCTGCAGACTGTTACCAATGGTATAGAGTCTATCAGCCATCAGTTGAAGACAGCCATGGATGCATTTGATTCTGCTTCTCATGCTACATGGATGCATATGATTATGCTTCTCATGCTACTGCTGCCTATATCTGCATTGAGACATTCTTGTCTTTGGACATCCGGTTTTTCCAATGATTCTCAGCAGCAGGTCATGAATGTTCCTTTTGATGGCTTTTACTTGTTTAGTCAGCAAGTAGAGCAATCTCTTGAGGCCTCTCTAAAGATCTGTATGACCATCAAGTCTGCTAGGCCTGCCCCAGCTGATTCTTAGAAAGGGAGGGGCAGGGTTTTCTACCATAATAAATGGTCCTTTTGTGGTAGGGGTAGGAGAAACCAAGTCAAGTCCCAACCTCCTCAACTGCAGAAGAAAACGCACCAGAAGTCACAGGCCCCCGAAAGTGCCTAGTGCCACCCTCCAAAGTTCCCACCCTGACTCTGCTTTAGCTGCCAGAGGCACACCTCTTCTTTCCAGTAGGCGGGTGTCTGACTCATTTTTATAGCCTATGGAAATCTGTCACTACCAACAAGTGGGGCCTGTGGATCATCCTGGAGGGTTACTTGCTGAATTTTGCGGACCCCCCCAGACTTCCCACCCAGAAAGCAGCAACCCTTGTCCCCTGCTAGGTCATACCTTGTCACATCGGAGATAAAGGGCCTTTTGCACAATGGGGCAGTGAAAGTAGTGCCGGAGTGAGAATGCAACACGGGCTTCTGTTCACACTACTTCCTTATTCTGAAAAAGTCAGGGTATACACCCCATCCTAGACCTCAGAAAGATGAGCAAGTTTCTCCTCTAAAATAGCTTCAAAATGGTCTTCCTAGGGACTTTACTACCACTTCTCAAGTCTCAGAACTGGTTGGCTTCCCTGGACATGCAGGATGCCTGCCAGCACATTCCAGTGCAACCCAGTCCCCACAGGTTTCTTTGCTTTGAGGCCCTGGGTCAGCAATACTAATTCCAAGTCCTGCCCTTTGGGCTATCCTTGGTGTCTCGAGTCTTTACAGAGTGCTTTGCGTTCTTGCAGCACACCTTCACAAGCTTATGCTTCATATGTTTTGTTATCTGGATCACTGGCTGCAAGCTAGCCCATCAAATCAGGGCATGGAACAAGCTGTTTCTACAACATTTCAGTTCATAACCTATATAGGAGTTCTGAATATGAAGAAATCACAGATTCAACCTCCTCAGCAAGGTATACCATGTACAAGGTGACTGCGATTGAGTGCTTTCAAAAAGGGCGCCTCAGTCATTGGGGGGGGTGAACCACGTCGCATGATGGGCAGAAGGGGAGGGAGAGTATGTGGAGTGGAGTGCGGCACTTGCCTGCCGAGCTGGCCATGTGGCATGGTGGGTAGGTGGAGGACTGGGGTTGGGAGGGTGCCAGGTTTTTTATTTTGTTAAGTTTTACACCCCCCGCTTCCCCCAACATGCACCTCCCTGGAGTTGAGAATTCTTAAGTAGGGGTGTGTGGGGGCGCAGCCCCCGCATAACATAGAAAACCAGTCACCGGTTTTCTAGTTGCTATGAGTGTACCTTGCTGTAATTCATTTTCAGCAGTGTACATTCGCCCAAATGGCAATCACTATTCCGCTGTCCCCATTATGACATAAAACCCCTCAACAACTCCTTTTCATCAGAGCCCTATTGGACTCAACCAAAGCAAGGGCTTTCCTCCCAGAGGACAGAAGAATAGGCACTATCCAGATGGCAGGCTTTATTTCAAGTTCAAGTTTATTTAACCAGGAAGGCTCCGTTGAGCAAGCTCATTTACAAGGAGGTCCTGTGCAGACAAATTATAACAGTACAGTGTAATATATAATAAACAGAGGCAGGTACAAATAAAGAGGCAATAGTGCAATTTAGAAGTGCAATAGTTACATATAGGTACATACTGATAGGCAACAATACATAATGTGATAATGCTAAACAGGTAACTTGTAATGATTTAATATAAGCTGATAGTTGAAGCACAGAGGTGAACAATATGGGCCAAGGGGATGAAACGGTGGTGGAAAGGGAAAGGGCATACATATAGGGAGGTCTGAGGGAACTGAGGGAGAATAGGGAAAAGTTTACATAGTAGGATCAGAGGGAGGATGAGGAGGAGATCAAAGACTGAAAGGTCTAAGCTGAGAAACAATGGCAAATGTAATCTGTGTACTTGGCAACAAGGCTTTTAAACATATTTAGTGGGACTAGATTGGATAATCTGAGGGATGACTGCAGCTTGTTCCATGCAAGGGGATAGCGTAACTGATGGCAGCTTTGCTGCATTTAGTGCGGAATTTAGGGTCTTTGAGCATAATATATAAAGTTTTCCTAAAGGCTTAGGTGCACGAGGTGTAGTGAAGCAGGCTTGAGATATATGGCGGTAACTTACAAAGCAAGGCTTTTTATGCCCAGGCATAAATATTTAGTAATCTTCTGGTGGTAAGAGATATCCACCTAATTGCAGCATAGAGGTCACAGTGGTGCATCTTGAATGATGCATTAGTGATAAAGTGGATGGCTTGATGGTTTAGGACATCTTAACTTATCTAGACTACTAGTTGAGCAATGGCCGTTTAGGATGTTAGCATAGTCCAACAGAAGAAGAAATGTGGTTTGGACCAGTGTTGCCCTAGACTCTTTGGAGAATAAGGCTTTATTCCTATAAAGGAAACCAAGCCTCAACTTTAGCTTTTCACAAGAGCTTCAATATGGGAAGAGAAGGAGAGGTTATGGTCCAATAGGAAACCAAGATATTTCAAATTATCCACAACCTCTAGGGTGTCACCTAACAGGGTTACAATAGGCAATGGGGGAGTGGGGTTTTTAGACATAGTAGAGTGAATATTTGGTTGGAAGAACATTACTTTTATTTTCTTGGCATTTAATAATAGTTTTGAGCAAAGAAGATTACGTTGCAAAAGGTCAAATTCGGATTGAAGTTCATGGCAGGTATCCGTAACTGAAGGTTTTGAGCTATAGAGAACAGTATCATCAGCAAAGAAATGGAGCTTAGCCCAGCGGAAGAAGTGGTGAGAAGGTCCCATCTACCTTAAATTGCTGTTGTCGGCCAGACAGATAACTGGTGAACCCGTTAACAGTAGATCCATTCATGCCGTGCTCCTTACATTTATCTAGCAGTATCGTATGGGTTACTGTATCGAAGGCTTTGCTCAGGTCGAGGAAGACTGCTCCTGTGGTATGTTCATGGTCTAAGGTGAGAAGCCAATCATCTGATACTTTCGTGAGCGCAGTTGTGGTGCTATGAAAAGGCCAAAAGCCAGATTGTAGTGGGTTAATCAGGTTTAAATTGTCTAGGTAATCTCTGATCTGGTTATTGATTAATTTTTCTAATTATTTTGATAGACTAGGTAGAAGGG
This sequence comes from Neoceratodus forsteri, assembly GCA_016271365.2. Classification (NCBI taxonomy): domain Eukaryota; kingdom Metazoa; phylum Chordata; order Ceratodontiformes; family Ceratodontidae; genus Neoceratodus; species Neoceratodus forsteri. The sequence continues at coordinate 585,419,678 of CM028133.1, read as the reverse complement.
ATATTGGCCTATAATTATTGCAGTCTCCAGGGTCACCAGATTTGAAAAGTGATAATATACAGTATGAGCTATTTTCCTTACAGAAGGGACTTCACTATTTGAAATAGACAACTTTATCATGGATAGCAAGTCTGTCCAGCCTCACTCCATGCAGAAGATGCTAGGTCTCATGGCTCCCTTAGTCTTCACAGTGCCTCTAGCAGACCTACACAAGAGGACAACTCAGTGGATGCTCAACAAGCAGCAGTCTTTGACAATGCATCCTCAGTCTTATCATATCAAAGTGACAAAGTCTTGCTCCAGTTGCTTACATGGTGGACTTAGGAGGACAATCTCTTCCAAGGTCTTAACTTCTCACCCAGAGAGCCCCAGATAACCTTCACCATGGACGTGCCTCTGTTAGAATGGGGAGGCCATTGTCTCAGCCACCGTACTCAGGGAGTCTGGAGCCCAGTGGAATCTCATCTCCACATTTTTCAGACAGACAAGATGGTCATGTACTTCATCAACAAGTAGAGTGGACCACACTCTTATCCTTTCTTCAGGGAAGCTATGAGAGAGTGGGAACGGTGTCTGGTGCACCATGCTGTGATCCAAGTGATCTATTTGCCAGGTTGTCAGAAGACTGTAGCAGACCAGCTCAGTTGGACAAAAGCAAGTCCTCATGAATCGTCACTAGCTCTGGACATCGCACAGGCTCTCTTTGATGAGTGGGGAACCCCACAAGTGTACCTTTTTGCATCTCCAAACAGTGCAAAACTGCCTAAATTCTGCTCCAGAAATCCAGAACGTGGCGTTTTTTGTTAGGTTGCATTCAGGCTGTGGTGGACAAATTGTTTTCTGTACTCATTTCCACCTCTTCCTCTAATTTAGAGACTACTGCTCAAGCTGCAGGTACACGGTGGTGAAATGATTCTCATTGCACCATACTGACCTCAAAAGATATGGTTTCCTCTACTCAGTAACTTGTTGGTTGCTCCTCTGAGGCTTCTTCCCTCATGGTCAGACCTTCTGACGCAGGGTCTCTGGATCATCTCATCCTGTGTTTCCTTCAGCTCATGCCTGGCTTCTGAAGAGATATAGGTGAGCAGGTGCAAGGTCGCTCAGTCTCCAAGATTCTTCTGGCTGCTCATAAGCCCTCAACCAGAAAGACATCTAAATGGAAACATTTTTCAGAATGGTGCTCCAAATCCCATTTAGATCCATTCTGATGTCCACGTTACAAGGTACTGGAGTATTTACTGGACCTTCAGATGCTGGTTTGCAATACTCCTCAGTTAAGGTCCATTTGAGTGCTCTTTTGGCGTACCATGAGCCTGTCCTGAATCTTACTCTGGCTCAAATGCCTCTTTTCAAGAGGTTTTTGAAAGGTATTTTGCATAACAGGCCCCAGTAAGAAAACCCGTTGCTGCCTGGGACATTAACCTTGTGTTTGGACATGCTGACTCGTAAGCCTTTTGAACCTGTGGCTACTTGTGATTTCAAGTTCCTGACTTGGAAAACTGCATATCTAGTTTCCATCACCTCTGCATGAAGGGTCTGTAAGATACATGCTCTGGTCACAGTCTTCCGTAAGGACATAGAGAATACTGGATGGTTAACTATGCAGAACCAGTGTGTTCTGCCACAGAGGGATTCTGATTCCCTCTGACCTTGAGAGCGAAGCTCGAGAGGTCCGTGAGAATAAGAACCCCAACGTGGCAAAACACACTGGTTGTGCATAGAGTTGTTCATCCTGTATTTTTATAGTACTGTGTGAAAAATGTGTTTTGTGAGTTCTTTTGCTTTCAAAATGAAACTGACTCATACAGTCTCTAGAAGTTCTAGAATGCTGTTCTACTGCAGTAGGGCTGAACAGCATTCCATGGCCATGGAACTGTGGTAGAACTGCATTTTGAAAGGGATGGAATTCTATATAGAACAACACTCCACTATACAATATAAGGTGGTTCTTCACACGCACTCCAGGTTTTTGTCTAAGGAGGTCTCAGAGTTTCATCTGAACCAGCCCCTGGTGCTGCCCGCATACTTCTCCAACTTCCAGAATGAGGGAGAGTGCACTCTCCACTCTCTGGATGTTAAATGAGCCCTCAGGTTCTATATTGATAGAACCAGGGACACCCATCAGTCTAACCAGCTCTTTGTCGCTTGCAACCCAAATTGACTGTGTCTGCCAGTTAAAATCAAATGCATCTCTGCATGGATAGTTGCTTGCCTTTGTTAGTGTTATTCCATGGCACAGGTCAAGTTGGAAGGCCAGGTTCATGCCCATTCCACCAGAGTGGTTGTTACATATCAGGCAGAGATTCAGTTAGTGGCTGTTATTGACATTTGCAGAGCTGCTACCTGGAGCACAGTGCACACTTCTGTCAAGCACTGTGCCTCGAATGTCCATGCCAGGCAGCATGCCTCTTTCGGCAGGAGAGTCCTTAATGGACTCTTTTCTTAAGTGAGTTCTGGTCCTACCACCCTGTCCGGGGGAATTTATTGTCTGAGGTTGGTACTTAACCTATCATATACTGTCACCAGGATGCAGTAAAGAGGGCACCATAATGTAGGCATCTGTAACAATGTGCGACCAATGTGGCTGTTTGGGAGTTTGGAGCACAGTAAACTGAGTGCGTCACCTCCCCAATACAGGGTGGGAGGAGGTGATTTTATATATATATTGTGGGTGGGGGGTCTGGGGACATTGCCTCCTGCAAAAAATCATGCAGACACTGTGTGTGGTCTGGCTGGGGGAGCGACCAATTGCATGACGCTCACCTTCATGTCGTCCTTTTGCACAGGTTGTTGGCGCACCAATGTGGGTGAACCTTAACCCATGAGTGTGAATCAGTGGAGAAGATACAGTCCAGGAAGATCTAAAAATGATGTACTCTCTGGGTGGGATATTCAGAAATGTGCCAGGCATGGGAGCAAGCCTGGGCGCAGCGCAACTGGGATTCACCAGGTCATGGCCCGGGCGATATTCAACGGTGATGTGTCATGGCACAGCACCGTTGAATACGGCACTGGGGCCTCCCTCACTGCACATGGCACAGTGGCACTGCGCCAGCGCAAGTAGCAAGTGAGGAGCAGGAGGATGTGCCAGTGCAAGTGCGGGTGCGCTAGGTGCAGCAACCGCGATATTCAATGCTGAGCATGCAAATGAGGCCAATTATGTATGCAAGGCACAAATGGGGCCATTTGCATGTCATTTTGGCCCCATTTGCATGCAGGTGCACCAATCCCTGGCAACTTGCGCATGGCGCCCTGCCAGGCTGCAGCTGTCGGGGACTGACACCCCCCTGCCCCTAGGTGGGCAATGCACCCCCAATGCCCGATCGCAGACTGTGGTTAAATATAAAGTCCCTGGTGGTCCAGTGTACCCTACCCCATCGCTCAGTCATGGGGGTATAATACAGAAACCCTGGTGGTCCAGGGACCTACTCCCCTGCCCGATCGTGGGCCAATAAAGAAATGTAATCCCTGGTGGTCCAGTGGACCCAATCCCCAGCCCGATCATCTGCAAATGAATAATGTGCTTTCCTTGGTGGTCCAGTGAACTCGATCCCCAGCCTGACTGCAGGCTTCAGGTGTAAATAAATGCCCAGGTGGGCCATCGGTAACCCCTTCCCCACCAGCCCACTCAGACACGCCACCCCGCTCCCCCCCTCTGGTCAGTGGTGGGCGGCAGCTCCCTACCGCAAGCCACCTGCCTGTCGATCGATTAGCATAAGTACAGCCATACACCTATTGGTCTGACTGTGTGGGTTATCGTCATGACCAGACACACTGTCCCAAAAAATGACATTTCAGACAGTGTAGAACAGTATGGTCTGCATGTCTATTGGCCCATGCAGTGGACCAGTGGGCGATAGCCAGACAGTATGCGCGTCAGTTGCCGGGCGGATTGCTGGCTGTGCCACCGCTGCTGACCGGGGAGCGTTGTGGTCTGAGGCTGGTGGGGAAGGGGTTACCGATGGACCACCTGGGCATTTATTTACACCGAAGCCCACGATCAGGCTGGGGATCGCGGCCCACTGGACCACCAGGAAAGTATATTATTCATTTGCCCGCGATCGGCTGGGGATCGGGTCCACTGAACCACCAGGGATTACATTTTCTTTATTTGCCCACGATTAGCAGGGGATTGAGTCCACTGGACCACCAGAGAAATTACATTTTCATTTGCCCGCAATCGGGCCAGGATCGGGTTCACTGACCACCAGGGTATTTACGCACATTTATGCCCATGATCGGGCGAGGGGGTAGGGTCCACTGGACCACCAGGGATATAGAATAATTATGCCTGCATTCAGACGGGGGGGGGGCACGATGTCCGGCCTGTATCTGGGGTGGTCGGGTGGCCACCCACAGCTGGCGGCTGCTGTGTTGTGCCCTGCAACACAGCAGCTCACCTGTGGGTGGTCAGAACTTGCTCCTGCTTTTCAGGGGCAGATCTTTGTGCCCTCCTGTGCAGCATAAGGTGGGTTTGTGCGTGCAGATGCGCTGCACATCCCAGGCTGAATATCGGGATGTGCCACGTATGCATGGGCACGCCCCCCACAGTTGCGCTGAATACATTACTGGTGTGCCCCGGCACATCGGGAATTGCACAGAGCAACATCCCCTTTTGAATATCATGCCGGTGCGCATCAGTGGGTTGCGCATGGCACAACACTGTTGCACCATGTGCAACCCCTTTGAATATCCCACCCACTGTGTAATTGTTGATCTTCTTGGACCATCTTCACCATTGATTCACATGCCCACCCACAGTCCCCCAGGCTCATTCTTCTCTGTTATTGGTCTTCACCTCCTTGTTTGGTTGGGCTGTGAAGACACTGTTCTCATTGTTGACCCTTCTTTCACAGGTCCCTGGGGTATCTTATGCCCTTATTAGATTAGGTGTTTACTTAGTTACATTATGCTGCACCTTCTCAGTAAAAAAGTACTGAGGCGGTTGGGGCGCTACAAGATAGGCTATCAACGTGAGACTAGTTCTTGCAGTATTGTGCATGCACATAACTGACCTCAGCACCAGCATTCCTGAAGATTTTTGGCTCCACAGAGTCCTAGCGCCTGGCTAAGAACCCAATGGTGGAATCAGTGGTGAAGATGGTCCAAGAAAATCAGCAATTAAGTGAGCATGTAGTTTTATTCTAGGATCATGGATATGTTGTTCACCCACACTGTTGTTCATCCACACTGTTTGGCATGTCCTTTCCCCTTAAATCTTGCAAGAAGTCTTCAAGCTGGCTCCTCCCACCCACCCGGCTCCGCCCCATGATGCCAGGTCTTCCTTTCCACTGGAAGATACAGGTTGCCTCCCTCGTACTCATGCATTTCGTAGGCCCTGGATTTTAAAACTTCGGTTTTACCGAGATTAAAATGTGTTCAAGTAGGCTTTGTGTCTCAATCATGGAAGAAAAAATCTTCTCCAGGATTTTGCGGTGTACTGTGGCCAGAAAGGTATTGCCGATCCCCATCTCACGTCGTCTACTGCCAGGGTGTCAGCCATAACACCTTGTCCTGCAGTTTTTGCTTGGCCTTCCATTCCAATATCTTGGACGACCACATGGCACGTTTGAAGTTGGGGAAACCGTAGAATTGGAATCCTCTGGTGAAGTCTAAGGAGGATAGGTGGGCAGTTTCTATGGCCGCGGGTTCCACTGAGCAGCTGAAAGGCATGAAGGTGTTCGAAGAAGAAGCCACCACCGCTTCGGCAAAGTTAAGTTTTTTCGTTCCACTCAACCTCGGCTCCACCTTCATAGGTTCTTTTAAAGAGTGGTGCCAGTCTTTCCCCACCTGGGGTGAGGCACCCGCAGGCTCGCACTCCTCCAGTTCTCGAAAGAGGGACAAAGAACCCAGCTCATCTTCGTCTCAATGAAGGTGCTCTTGGGGCTGAGAGAGGTCTCAGTCCCAGGAACATGCAGTCTCCAACTTGGTCAAGATTGCTTCCTCAGCCACAGGCTTCATGGACCTTCCATCTGGCCAGATGAATGAGGAACTGGCTAATTAAGGCCAAGATTGTTCTTGACCCAATCAACCCTCTGTCGCCGGCCGCCACTGACGACTGCCTTAGAGGACTCCAACCTTGTGTTCCCCAATGAGGAGATCCAGCCACTGGTGTCCCCATCGAGGTCCCCGGTTCCTGACCCCGGGTTTCACCGATCCTCTGGTGTCTCCCGAGAGACCGAGCCAGCCTGCCCGATCACGGTCGAGGTCTAAAACCCCCTCGGCTGAATGGCCAAGGAAGAGCCATAAGTGCTCCAAAAAGAGGCAATGCCACAGGTCATCCTCATCCTCCTCGGATGAGGAAAGGCTCTGATGGAAACTTCGTTGGCATTACGAGGACCTTATGTGGCAACAGCTGATTTTGACCAGGCACAAGCCAGCTCTGCCACATACCCTGGCCAGTACTTGGCTCTTGCCTCCCAGGCCAAAGCCGACCCCTTGAAACTGAAACCTTTGGTTTCCCCGCCCGCGGGGCCAGCCCATCCTCTGGTTCAGCCTTTGCTGGTCTCTCCACCGATAGTGGTGGAGCCACCGCCTAAGCAGCCTGTCAGAGGGGCTCCTTCCAAAGAGGACCGACCAGATACCGGGCTTCCCCAATGTCTCTCGGTCACGGACACCCTGGACCATCCTCGATGGGTCGAGGGTGACTTGGGCGGCAGGCCGCTGTACCCCGACTCCTCGGACTCGAATGTCACTGGGCTCCACTCTCATCCCGGGGATGATGAGTCGTCCATTGGCACAGGGATGGGGGAACATCCTTCCACCTTCCAAGGGATCCTCCGTCTCATCTCTTATTCTACAGGGATGCCCCTGGAACTTATCCAGAAAAAAGGTGTGAGTACCCTCTCTCACTTCACATCCTCAAGGAGAGGGATGCCCCAACTGAGGCATTTCCTGTGTTGGTCCAGCACTCGAACTATGGCAGGGCCCTGCCTCATGTCCAGCACCATCTGCCGCATGGCCCGCAAGTCACGTGGTGCCATGGGGTCCCTTCTGGGGTTCACAGAGCACCCTTCAGCTGGAGAGCCTAGTGACCACCTCTGTGTTCAGGCATACTGGCAGTTCTGTTGACACTGTCTGTCCCTGATAAGGAGTCCCAAGCTTTTGGACCATTCGGCATGGAAAGTTTATCGGCTTCCTCCTTGGGCCTTCACCAGGCCAGTTCGCCATCATGGCACACTTCTCTCATGCCCTTCTTGGGTCATTAGATGAAGTCCTCCCACATCTCCCCAGACATGCAAACCATGGTTAAGCAGGTCTGGGACCAGGGCCGTGTGTTGTCAAACAGCAGCTCCAGACGGCCCTGGACATGGGATTCTTGTGCCGCCGATGGCTGCCACAGTGGTCCAGACTGCAGGGCTTGGCTGAGGCTCTCCTCCTTCCTGGTGGATACTCAGCATAAATTAGCTGATGTATCTTTCCCTGGGACCAACTTGTTCAGCTCAGGAGTTGCCGGTCACCTACAGTGCATTGAGCAGTCCAGTGCCACATTGGACACCACTTCTGCCAAGAGTTCTTTGGGCAAGAACCAGCAGAAGAAAAAGAAGCCTTTTCAGCACTCTTCCCCTGCGGTCCAGCAGTCCTCCTACCAAGGAGGATAGCAGCATCAACATCAGCAGTAGGCTCAAGCTTGGCACCCTCAGTCCAAGCCTGGACCCCAACAGGCATGCAAAGGAGGCCGAGCTCAGGTCCTGGAGCCCTCCTCCTCTAAGCCTGCCCAGTGACGGGTGGACTTGCCACCACTATCTCCATCATGCCAGCTCTGGTCTTCCCGTGCAGCCAGCTCCATCACTTTCTTTCTGACTGGTCTGCTATCACTACGGACAGGTGAGTTCATGAAGTGGTTGGTCAGACTGCCTCTAGAATTCGAGCAGTACCCTCCCAGCTGAGCCCATGCACCTCAGGAATAATGGATTTCTGCGTGCACCCAGTCGGTTCTTCGAGATGGCATTGCTCAGCTCCTCCTCAAGGAGGCAGTAGCTATCGTGGTGGAACCATCTGCAGACCCAGGCTTTGTCTCCAGGTACTTCCTGGTGCCCAAGCAGACTGGGGGCTGGCACCCTATTCTATATCTCCATGACCTGAATCAGTTTCTTAGTCACGCACGTTTTGGATGGTCACTCTGTCCCAGATCATACTATCCTTGGAGCGAAACATGTGGTTCTGTTCACTGGATCTGCAGGATGCATTCTTTCACATCCCAATCCGTTCATCCCTTCAGCAGTTCCTCTGCTTCAGGGTCAAAAGAACCCTGTACGAGTTCCAAGCCATGCCGTTTGGTCTGTCATCGGTCCCACGGGTCTTCACCAAATGCATTGCAGTGGTGGCAGCTCATCTCCGGCATCAAGGAGTCAGAATTTACCCCTACCTCAACGATTGGCTCCTGGCAGGTTCCACTCAACAGGAGGTGGAGAGGTCCAGGGATCTGGCCTTCCAGATCTTGTCCCAACTTGGCCTCCTGATCAACAAGACCAAGTTGGAACTCGTGCCTTCCCAGGTGATGGGCTTCATCGGGGCAGAGCCTCGACTCTCGCCGCCAGGAGCCCGCCCCGTGACATGGAGGAGGTTCTTTCCTCCTTGCCCAATCATTTCTGGTTGGGTACTTGTGCCCTGCCCGGGACTTTCTGCACCTTCTGGGTTACATGGTGGTGTGCACCACAGTGGTCCTTTGGGCCCAGTTCCACATGCACCCCCTCCAATGGGAGCTGGCTGCCCAGTGGACTCAGTGTCATGGTCATTTTGACCAACTGATCACTGTAACCCAGAAGATGTGGGACACCTTCCAATGGTGGACCACCCCAGATTGGTTGCAGGAAGGGATCCCATTTGTTCAGCCTCTGAGCCGACAGTCATCCTTATGACCGATGCCTGCCTCATGGGCTAGGGAGCCCATGGGGGACAACAGGGCCCACGGGTTCTGAACCCCTGAGGAGTCCCGATGCCACGCCAACCTGTTGGAGCTCAGAGCAGTCAGACTGGCACTGGCAGCTTACCCTCAGCTCCAGGGTCAAGTGGTTCAAGTCCAGATGGACAATACCACGACCATGTACTACCTCAACAAACATGGTGGGACACACTACCATCTGCGTGCTAGGAGGTGCTTGCATCTGGACCCTTGTAAGCTGGTTGGAGGTTGATCTCTAGCCATCCATGTGGTAGGAGCCTTGAACCAGCTGGCAGATGCTCTCAGCCGTACAGGCCAGACATCCCAAAAGTGGTCTCTCTATACAGAGGTAGCTTACAGCCTGTTCTCCCGATGGGGCAAACTGATGGTGGATCTGTTTGCCTCCAGGGAAAATACCAAGCTGAGGCTATATTATGCCCACCCCCCTCAGCAGGGCTCGCTGCAGGGGGATGCCTTCTCAAGGCCATGGACCTGAAGGCCTCCTCTGCCTTCCTCCATTTCCTTGATCCACAAGGTGATACTCAAGGTGAAGAGGGACAAGGCGAAGGTGATTCTGGTAGCCCCAGACTGGCTGCGCCAGTTCTGGTATCCAGATCTCCTCTGCCTCAGCTGCAGACCCCTGGAGTGGTTTTGTACATACCCAGACCTGATATCGCTGAACCGGGGGAAGGTCTTCCATCTGTACCTTCAATCCCTGCACCTCACAGTCTGGTACCTGAGCAGCTAGAGTTCCAGGCTTTGGGTCTTTCTGAGGATGTCTACACCGTGTTGCAGGCATCCCAAAAGGAATCAACCAGGAAATGTTCCACCTTCAAATGGAAAAGGTTTTTCATTTAGTGTCATGGTAAGGGTCTGGACCTCTTTTTCTGTTCTGTGGTTAACATTCTCGACTACATTTGGTCTCTCTCAAAAGGGGGTCTACAGTCTTCAACCCTTAGGGTGCACCTGGCAGCCATTTCTGCTTACTGGGCATGGGCAGGTCAGCTGACATTGGCACAGGAGACAGTGGTCGGGCACTTTTTCAAAGGCCTCGATCACATATCCCTCCGGTGCGTGAACCTCCACCTCCATGTGATCTACTGCTGGTACTGGCAAAGCTCATGGGCAAGCCATTCGAACCAATGCACAAGTGTGAGCTGTCACACTTGTCATGGAAGATGACCTTCCTGGTGGCTATCACGTCTGCCAGAAGGACAGGGGAGCTCCAGGCGCTTTCGGTGGACTCCCCTTATCTGGTCTTCCACAGGGACAAAGTTGTCCTGTGTCCCCACCTGAAATTCCTTTTGAAGGTGGTGTCAGAGTTTCACTTTAACTAGGTGTTGACTCTGCTGGTATACTACCCTAATTACACCTCAGAGACCGAGTATAGGCTCCATACCTTGGAAATGAGATGTGCTCTCTCCTATTATAAGGAGAGGATGGCGGAAATTTGTGGAGAGGTTTGCCAGCTGTTTGTCACCTATGCTGAAGTTGCTTCTGGCAGACCTGCAGCCAAACGGATCATAGCAAGATGGATTACATCATGCATAGGTCTGTGCTATGAGTTGGTGGGCAAGGAGCCTCCCAGAGGGATAAGAGCTCATTCTACCCGCCATACTGCTGCATCGGTGGTGGCTTCCAGGGGCATCCCTATCCAGAAAATCTGTCGGGCTGCTACCTGGAAGTTAGCAAACACCTTAATTACCCACTACCACATTGACCTTGAGTCATGCCAGGATGCTGGTTTTGGGGCCTCGGTCCTCCAATCTCTGTTCCCTAAGTAGGGGCTGTGCACCTTGCCTCCCTCCTCCTGGAGAAGTAGTAGGAGTCTGCCAAACAGTGTGGATGAACAACATATCCACAATCCTAGAAAAACAGATTACTGACCTGTAACAGTAGTTCTAGGAGTGGTATATGTTGTTCATCCACACGGACCAACCCGACTTCCCTGCCTGCATGGACGACACAACCTGGCTTCCAGCAGGCTAAGATCTGAAGGCCATGGAGCGGAGCTTAGGTATATACCACCCTTGGTGGTGGAGGAGCCAGCTTGAAGACTTCTGGCAAGATTTAAAGGAGAAAGGGCATGCCAAAACAGTGTGGATGAACAACAAATAGTGTGGATGAACAACATATACCACTCCTAGAACTACTGTTACAGGTGAGTAACCTTGTTTTTCTGTCTTGGTTCCCTTCCCTGCCCTGCTAGTTCAGTTCACTTATCAATGCTCCTTTTCTTTCCTCATTCTCTTTGTAAATATCTGAGTCTCACACTTTCCATCCCCCCTGCTCTAGGACATCTGTGGGTAGACCATATTCTCTTACTGGCTCTGGTCTAGTCTCCAGTCCCCCCTCTACTCCACCTTCTGCCCTTCTGCTGTCAGGCATAGAAACATAGACTTTGACGGCAGATAAGGACTGCTTGGCCTGCTTAGTCTGCCCATTTCCCTACCTAGAGGATAAGCTGCAGATCCTATTTAACCAACAGCCTATTTCTTCCTGCCCCCCACAAAAATTGCCTTATGTCTGTCCCATGCATTCTTGAATTCTCCCACAGTTTTATACCCCACAAACTCCTCAGGAAGGCTGTTCCATGCGTCCACCACCCTCTCTGTGAAAAAATAGTTTCTCACATTGCCCCTGAGCCGTCCCCCCTCTATCTTCAAATTGTGTCGCCTTGTTCTTGCACATCTCTTTTTCTGAAAGATGCTACCCTCTTGGACTTTGTTGATTCCACTGAGGTACTTAAACATTTCTATCATGTCACCCCTCTCCCTCCTTTCCTTAAGGGTATACATATTAAGCTCCTTTAGTCTCCTCCTCATATGGCTTCTCTTGCAGACCCTGCACCATTTTAGCTGCCCTTCTCTGAACTGCCTCCATCCTGTCTATGTTCTTGTGGAGATGGGGTCTCCAGAACTGGATGCAGTACTGCAGATGGAGTCTCACCAACTGTCTGTACAGGGGAATAACAACTTTCTGTTTTATGCTGGTGATGCCTCTCCTTGTACATCCCAGTATCCCCCCAGCCCTCCCTACTGCCTTCTCACATTGCTTGCCAACCTTAAGGTCATCTGATATGATTACCCCCAGGTCCCTTTCCATTTTTGTTGTTGTTACTACTTCCCCATTGTGTAATCTTCCCTGGGTTTTTGTTTCCCAGATGCATTACTTTGCACTTCTTTGCACTGAATCCAAGCTGCCATACATCTGACCATTTCTCCAACCTTCCCAAGTTCCTTTTCATCCTTTCCATGCCTCCTTGTGTATCAACCCTATTGCAGATCTTTGTGTCATCTGCAAAGAGTCCCTCTGCAATGTCACTTATAAAGACATTAAAAAGGACTGAACCCAGTACTGAACCCTGCGGTACCCCACTAGTAACCCCTCTTTCTTCAGAGTGGACTCCATTTACAATTACCTTCTGTGTCCTATTGTTCGGCCAATGTTTTACCCAGGCTACCACCCTGGGACCCACTCCCATGCTGGTTAATTTGACTACTAATCTTTTGTGTGGGACTGTGTCAAATGCTTTGCTAAACTCTAGGTAGACCATGTCCACAGCACCTCCCTGGTCTACTACTTTTGTCACCCAGTCAAAGAAATCAATTAGATTTATCTGACATGACCTTCCCTCTGTCAGCCCATGCTGCCTTGGGTCCTGTACCCCACTGGCCTCTAGGTACTCAACAGTTCTTTCCTTCAGAAGTGATTCCATCACTTTCCCTACCACAGAGGTCAAACTGACAGGTCTGTAGTTTCCTGCCTCTGTTTTGGTCTCACTTTTGTGAAGGGGAATCACATCAGTCTTCTTCCAGTCCTCAGGTACCATACCATCCTCCCATGATTTGTTAAAAAGGGTAGTCAGTGGTGTCACTATTTCTCTGCTTAATTCTTTTAGAATTCTGGGGTGAATTGCATCTGGCACCATTGCTTTGTCCACCTTCAGTTTTAGGAGTTCTTTCAGAACCCTTTCTTCTGTGAAAGGACTGGGATCGACCCCCCCTCTCCAGAGTGCTTTTGTTAATTGGATTAGGTACCTCCCCCAATTCCTTTTTTGTGATACTAAACAGAAGAATTCATTCAGTATCCTGCTTTTCACTGTCACTCTCTGTCCACCCACTATCCATTCTATTCAGCCTCACTATCCCTCCCTTTGTCTTTCTACACTCGCTGAAATACCTATAAAAGATTTTATCCCCCTTTTTAACCAAGTGGGCTGTCTTTTCCTCAGTTTGTGCCTTTGCTATTCTGACTACCCTCCCTGCTTCCTTCTGCCTTAACTGGTACAGTTCTCTGTCCTGCTCATTCTGTGTTTCTTTATACTTCCTGAATGCTAACTTTTTCTCCCTAACCTTCACAGACACTTATTTTGAGAACCATAGTGGCTTTTTCTTTTGTTTTGATTTGTTTATTTGCTTCACACAAAGGCTTGTTGCCTCTGTGATGGCAGTTTTGATATTTGCCCACTGTTGATCCACCCCTCCTTCTAGCCTGTTTGCTAGTGCTTTTTTAAGGCACTCTCTCATCTTGCCAAAGTCAGTCCTCCTGAAGTCCAGAACCCTCACTTTTGTATGGCTTGACACTGTAGCTAATTTATCGTGAACCACACTGTTTGGTGGTCATTTGTTCCCAACTGGCTACCCACTTCTAGATCTGAGATCCTCTCACTGTCCCCATTTGAGAGTATGAGGTCTAAGATTGCTCCCTCAGAGTAGATTCCAAACTAGCTGTCTGAGGCATGCCACCTGAAGGGCATCAAGAATGGCACTGCTTTTGGATGTGGCTGCAGCAAAGGTGCTCCAGTTAACATCTGGCATATTAAGGTCCCCCATCAACAGTATTTCCCCTTTCTCTGCCATCCTAAGTATGCCTTCTGTCATATCCTTGTCCATTCCCTCCCCCCGACATGAAGGTCTGTATACAACCCCTGTGCGGATTGTGGTGCCATTTCCAGTCTCTAAGGTGACCCACAATGTCTCCTCTCCTCCCTGCTTCCTCTTTTGTTCAATTGCTTTTATCCCTTCCCCTACATAGAGAGCTACTCCTGCCTTCTGCCCTCCATGTCTCTCCTGTAGGTTGTGTACCCTGGTGTGTAACATCCCAGTCATGGTTCTCTGTGTACCATGTTTCTGTGACTGCTACTGATATCCAGGCATCCTCTTCCATCAAGGCCACAAGTTCAGGAGCTTGTTGCCCAGACTACGGTGTTGGTACTCATACCTCCATTTCATGGTGGCCTTACCCTTTAGCCCATGCCTCATCCTTATTAGTGCTTTGTCACTTTCTCCATTTACCCCTGTGCTTCTCCCTATTGACATTTCTATGTTGGTGTTACCTCACTTAGTACCCTGATCTTTCTGGGGGGGCTAGGATTTCCCTGATCCTTTCCAGTGCCTCCCCTTGGCTAGTTTAAATGCTTGCCATTAAGTATTTAAACTTATCACATAGGATCCTGGTTCCCCTCCTGGACAGATGCAGACCATCATGCCAGTATAGGCCTGCATCCCTCCAAGTGGACACCCAGTCCCCAATGAAGCCATATCCCTGTGCTCTACACCAGGTTTTTCAACCACTGATTGAATCCCATGGTGTAGAGCACCCTAGCCTCACCCATGCCATAGACAGGCAGCACCTCCAAGAAGGTTACCGTGTGTGCCATTTGTCTAAGGTCCCTCCCCATCTCCACAAATGCTTCTTACACTGCTCTGATCCCTTTTCTTAGCCAGGTCATTTGTTCCTAGGTGGACAATGACATCCAGCTCCCTCCCCTATGCAGCTGCTCCTGTGATCATGAGGATTCGCTCCCTGTCCCGCCAAGCCATGGCACCAGGCAGGCACCTTACCTCCCTTTCCCCTTCCTCCCCCAGTTCTACCTTCCTAACAATGGAGTCCCCCACCAGGAGTTGTTTCCTTCCCCTATGGGGTCCCATGCCACCCTCCTGTAGGTCTTCTTTGTGGAGATTCCCAGCATTCTGCTTGGTCTCCACTGTGGGTGCCTCCATTGAGGAACCACACTTTTCCAGAATGGCGTAGAAATTGTGAAGAGGTACAACTGGAGGGATTTGCCTCTGTTCCACTACCCTCACCATCCCAGAGCCCACTGTGGTCCAACTGCTTCTGTTTCTTGACAACCTCTGAGGCAACGGCAGTGACCCTGGTGGTCCCTGGGCGGGAGAAGAGGTCCCACAAATCCTGGCCAACTCAGCCTAGAGATGAGCAACCTCCTTCCTCAGCCCAGAGAGGTGCCTGTAGATGGGACAACACTGCATCCTCCAGAACGTCTCCCAGAAGACTGCTGCTCCACAGCCACTTCACTGCACCACTCCCATCATGTCTTTTTTCTGACCCCCTAACTGTTGTTTGGAATACTTACTCTTTCCTTTTTTTTTTTTCTCTCTACTTACTTACTGCCTCTGTGACCTTTTATCTCCTGATCTTCCTGTTCTGAGATAAGAAGTTCCTATATTTCTCAGTAGTCTCCTTACTTACTCAAAGTCAGACCTCCAGCAGCTAGGGGGGGACGGAGAGCTACTCTTGCCCTTCTAGGATGGTGAGTCTTTGGTGGTTCTGTGATCACTCACTTCCTGCTTGCAAACAGGAAGTTTCTGTTGTCAGTTAAATCCTGTGCCTATAAAAGTAGAACTGGTGGAGGGGAGCGAAGGAGGGCAATATAGTCCCAGTAGAGAAGTTTTAGTTATACCAGTAGCTCCTTCCTCCTGGTGTTCTGTTCTCTGGCAGAAGCTATCTAGGGCAGTGTTTAAATATGGTTTTAACCTGGCTCCTTCTAGCTAAGCCAATCCCATTACTTTGTAGATCTTTTTACAGTTAGTTAATTTCACAGATAACAATTCCCTTCTGACACCTGTGACAAGCACCTAGATAAGTACACAGATAACAGATAATAATTTACTTCAACTACCTCTGACAATACGCTTTTTTTACCCTAAGCTAAAGGTCCCAGTACAAGAGTTCTAGTTCTTAGTGCCAGTAGAGAAGTTTTAGTTATACTAGTAGCTCCTTCCTCCTGGTGTACTGTCTGTTCTCAGACTGCTCAGTAAACATACCACTCAAGTCTACATCTGTTTGTAACCCCCTTATCCTTCTCAGTTGTCTTCTTCTTCTCCACCAGTACACCCTCTCCCCCCTGTTGTGCTCCTCAGTTTCCCCCATGTTGGTTCCCCCACCATGGTTACTGGTGCTTGATGTATACTCTGTATTGAAAATGTTAAAGTGCTGTTTCATACCTTTATTGAACCCATGTTAGTGGTCATTTAATGTTTTTGTACAGCCCTGGGAGCATTCTAGACTAGACAAAGGGCTTTGAGGCTCTGGTGTCAGCAATAGTCTGGAATGGCTTTTACCATCTAAGGAACATTGGCTGGATTAGATCCCTTATCATCCCCCACCCCCAGAGACCTGGCTACTTGGATGCATGCGTTTGCAACCTTGAGGATTAACTGCTGTAATGCTTTGTACCTCAGGATCAATGAAGGTATGCTGCAGCACCTCCAGCTAGTGCAGAACACAGTGGCTAGGCTGCTGACTGACCTTACGAAGAAGAGTCGTGTCTCCCTGCCACTACATGATTTGTACTGGCTGTCTCTAAATTAGCATATCTCTTTTAAGTTGGTTTAAACTTATAAGGCACTGCATAGGTTGAGTCTGGGTTACCTGTCTGATATCCTGCACTCTTATGTGTCCTCATGCCCTCTCTGCTCCACTGAGGAGGGCCTCCTTGTTGTTCCCAGGTCCCAGCTCAAAATTTTGGAGGACTAGGCGTATGAGTTGGCAGGTTTGCTTCTGTGGTATTCACTTTGGAGGGCCCTGGAAGATGCCCCCTCGGTGCAGGCCTTTAAAAGAGGTCTTAAGATGTACTTATTCAGTCATTTAGTGAATGATTTTCCCGGGCGTGTTGCTACCCCAGTATGTAATCTGTATTTATTTAGTTATGTGTGAGTTATCAGAAAGTGAGCTAACTGTTCTTAATAAATTGTATATTTTGTTTATTTATGATATTTTCATTTATCTCTTCTCTTTTTAATGGTACCCTGATTCTCTGGGGAAGGGTACCAGAAAGAGATAAAGCTACTACGTCTACTGCCTTTTTGTACACATACCATATGTAGTTACCTATTTTATTACATATTTATCTCATACTTCATTAATTTTGTTCACAATCCCCTTCATGATTACACACTTGGAAACAAGCTATCTACAGCTAAGAGGTATGAATGTGCCCATAGGACCTCAAGGAAAGTCTCGCACTGTGACAGAATTGTTGGGAGTTGTGTAATCACTTTATTTTCTGAAGACTTCTATTATTAAATAATATTTAATAAAAATGTGTCCTTGCTATTCTATAAAGTACAAAAGCCCCCCCCCAACCAGTAAAAAGATTTGTGTGATTACATTGTCTTTTTCCTTTTGTGTTCTGAACATTCATTTACAGTAATCAGGATAATATCCTTAATTTCTCAGTGCAGAGGAATCTGCTCTCATAAGATCAAATATAAATACACACAGAAAATCGTAAATAAAAGTGAAATTGATTTTTTCAGCAATTAGGTCTCAACAGAACAAGCTACTCTATACAGAAATAAAGGCAAACATAGCATATGAATGTTTATTTTTTCTTTCTAAAGAATTCCAGCAGAAGACCATTGGTCAAAACAGTGATTTTAACTATTTCCTATTTTCAGTGTGAATTTAATGTAACACTTTTGTTTTTTTATTACCAATCTTTACATTTTTTGTTTAGAGATCATTTCTGAAGAAGGCTTAGCAGTCAAAATGTTGATTTTGGTTACATTTTCTATTTTCTGTGCGGTGTCACAAAGCAATTTATTCTTTGCAACAAACATACTAAGATTGAACTGTTTTAATACACCAAATGATCTATTTTAATTAACCAGATAACCTAGATTAATCAAGGTCACTGATCGATTAACAAGGTCCTTGTTAATCAATCTGTGCCCTTAATTAATCAGCATTTGAGCATTATAGTATATAAAACCAATAGGAAAGCTGCCCCCCTTGGACTATAATTGAGCACTCCCTGGCTTTACATCATAACATGGCTGTGCTCTATATATCGGGTAGTAAGCTGGACACGGTGGGGACAATTTTACAAGCATTTTTACATAAATACTACTGTGCTACATTTGGGACACTGCAGCAAATACTTTCCGAGGGGCTATGGTTTCAGTATTTGTGGTGGAGATCGCCACTGATTTTTCTTGGTAGGTCTCTTTAAGACACTCCGAATATTACATTTGTAAATAATGTTTCTTCTTTTTCTAGGATTGGATTGACATGGTCATTGCTGTATCCCCACCCAAGGAGTATGATGATGAAGTGTAAGTATCTATATTTGATGCATCGCTAACTGACTAGAGGCATTATTTCTTCACCAATTAATTAAAATCCCGTTAGAATAAATCTGTGGGAGAGGCTATGTAAATGCTGTTGTATTCTCTCTATCTTCCACTTTGTATCAGTGATATAACACTCCTACTGTATGATTAAACTACCTCATCACTAATCTTAAAAAACTACCAGTATCTCAGGGAAAAACCAAAAATACATAACATTCCTTTTATCCTGTGTACAGTGTGTTCTCGTGCAGGAGCAATATTAGGTAGAGTTTCACTTTAGCACCAGAGGGAGGATGGCATAATAACATTAAAATAAAGACTCTAAGCTTATTATAAATCACTCAAGCTAAACTCAAGTGATTTATAATAAGATAATAGAGCCTCAGAGGGTGTTACTTATTAGAGTCTTCTCTTGTGAGGTTTGAGCACACAGAACCACTCATCTTCCTTTTATGTTCAGAGTCTTATATACTATACGAGACACTCCTCACAGGCCCTATTAACACAAAATTCATGTGCTTATGTTGCTTGCATGCAAAAGAAGCTAAAATGCTGTGCTTCATTCACCACATTCTCTGTCCATGGTAACTGTGAAAACTTCACAAACATGCTATGATTTCAGATATGATAAAAAGGAGCTTTGATAAATTATTGTAGTTGACACTTACACTCCTACTTTCCTACCCGAGCACCTACCCTCAGCCTCCTAAAGCTGGGAGCCCTAATCCTTCTCTACTGGCTCTCCTCCTAACATACTCTACTCAGGAAGTTGCAACCCAGGTGTTGCTCTGGCTCTCCTCCATTGTTCGCTTTTGCTAATCACTGTAACCTGTCATGTAACATGTCATTGCTATAAGTCACCTGTATATGATATAACCAAAATGCTTGACTTTCTGTAACTTTTCCAGAATTCCCATGGGGTAACTCGTCAAGGCTAAAATTTTGCATTCATTTCTTGACTTTAGGTCACATTGTTTTTATCAGCATGTTTCTATATACAGTAGGGGCAGGATTCACAGAAGGGATGCGCCATGGGCATCCCCAAAATGTGCCCAAGGGTGATTCAGGCAGAGTATTGATGCGGCAGCGCAACTCCAATGTGCTAGCACATCCCAGATGTGCCACATACCATCAGTAATGGTATGCGGTGCATCTGGAGGGGCTATGATGGGGGAGTGCCCATGCATACCAGGCACAACCCCATTCACAGCCCTATTCTGTGGAGCAACCCCGGGGCAAGTCCAGGTATGCGCCACAGAAAGATAAGTCTAGAAAATCTAGACTTACGTAGGTAGCCACCTACAGGCAGGCTGCTGCACTACAGGCAGCAGCACTGTCCGCCCACCCTGGCAGTCCAGTGCTTGCCCCAAGCCCCCCGTAATGCTGCTCCTGGTGGCAGTAAAAGTAAAGAATGACACCCCCAAGCCCTCATACGGTGCCACTCCTGGTGGAAGTAAAAGAAAAGAAGACATCCCGAGCCCCTCTAATGATTCCACTCCTGCAGTGGTGAATGGAAAGAGGAACCCCCTCAAACCCCAAGCCTCAGTAGAAGCCACCTTCTTCAGCAGTTGGCCAGTGCAGACAGCCCCCAAGTACCCAACCCACCTCTCCCCACCCAGCAGGGTCCCTCTGTCGGTGGGCAGCTCAACCCACTCACATACCGCCATGGCCTCCCACCGACCGAGCTACCATTCTCAGACAGCTGTGTCAGCAGGCAGCCGTGGTGGTATGCAGGTGGGTTGAGCTGCCCGCTAACAGTGGGACCCTGCTGGGGTGGGGGAGTGGTCAGTTGGGGATACTTGGGGGGGGCTGTCTGCACCGGCTGACTCCCGCAGAAGGCGGCTTTACTGAGGCCTTGGGGCTGGGGGGAGTTCCTCTTTCCATTCACCACCGCTGGGAGCGACATCATATGGGGGCTCAGGGGGTGTCTTCTTTTCTTATACTGCCGCCAGGAGCAGCATCATACAGGGGCTCGAGGGGTGTTTTCTTTTCTTATACTGCCACCATGAGTGGCATCATGTGGGGGCTTGGGGATGTCATTGTTACTTTTACTGCCACCGGGACTGGCATCATACAGGGGCTGAGGGGGCCATCTGTTCTCTTACTGCCACCAGGAGCAGCATGTCTCGGGCTGGGGTAGGGCCGGGGGGAGTGGCTACAGGTCAGCGCATTCTTTTGGGGCGCAATGTAAATGGGGCTATAATGGCATGCTAATGGACCCGTTGTGCCATACATGCCTAATGGCCTCACTTGCATGCCCCTGGCTGTGAATCATGTTTTTGGGTGCAGGGCATCCTGAGATGCCCTGCCCCAATGGGTTCACAGCCTGACATGGAGGATGCATAGGCGTAGCTTGGGATGTTATCAGTAAGAAGCTTTCAGCTTTTGGAAGCTTGTCTTAAAAAAAGGAATACATCCTTTCTTTTCTTCAATTTTTACAGTTAATAAAGAAATGTAGTCTAGTTTAAAATAGATAAAACCAGAAATCACTCTAAAAAGATGTATTATACATGTGAAACATGTGATTGTATTTTTTATCACCGTACTAATTAGAATGCCAAAGCAACATTTTTTCCAAGGAATTCACATACAGTACATATTTTAGCAGAACATGCTTAAAATGTGGGATTTTTGGACCTCTTTGAAGTGTGAAAATAAAGCTTAGAAGATCATTTTACATCATAGTCTGCCACTTGCTTAACTACTTCAGCTAACAGTTGCCATTGAGGAAATGACAAACTGATTCATAATGGTCTCAGTGCTATTTGTTGATCCAAATGGATCCCATTAATCTATTGTTATTCAGCACTGACTCCTCACCTTGTGTATATTTACACATTTATGCAACACCTTCAGAATCATATCTAACTTCAACCAAACAAAAACTGGCACAATTGCTAAGAGAATGAGACAGTTAAGTATGACTCATCTTTTGACAGCATTTGATAACTGCATAATGAACTGACTATACTGAGCAGCATCAGTGTTTTGCAAAATGACCTTTAATGGACTTTTCAGATTATGCTCACCTTAAAGAAGAAATGCAACAAATGATCCAATGATTTTGTGATGTATTGTAGCACTTTCACTTCCTAATCATGTTTCACTGTATTTTAGTGTAATTAAAAAAAGGTTAAAAAGATTTAGGAAAGGTTAAACTTTATACCCAGTCCATGCAAAAGACTGCTATCTGCTGACCTTTAATGCTGAGATGTTTAGTTATAACTAGGGTTGCGAAAATTCTATTTTTATTTTTCCCCTATTTTGATGGCTAAAATCGAGTTTTATTTTCAGTACTTGTTTCCAATTTTTATAGATTGAAATTAACACAGTTACATGAAATCATAGGTTTTTATGCTTTTATTTCAAGTAATATCGACTAGTGGCTGGCGTATATTTACAACATATATTTACTAATGGGAGTCTAACTGCCTGAGTTGTGGCAGGCAAAAGGGGACAACTCAAAGCCGAAGAGATGCCAGACGGGTGAAGTTTTGATTGCCTGAGTTGTGTTGGAAGGGGCTTAAATTACCCAAGTCAATGCAAGTAAGAAGGGAATGCAACAATTCACGGCTGACCAGTTCCGTAGCCCCAGTGAGATGACAGAGGTGGGGTCGTAGCTTTAATTACCCTCTTTGTGGTGGGAAGAAGGGACAGGATAGTTGCAGCATTTAATACTGCTGCCATTTCATTGCAATAAAAAAAATACCTGACTGGGAGTCCCCGTGAGATGGCAGAGTTAGGGTGAAAGGCTTTAATTGCCTGAGTTGTGACAGACAGAAGGGTCTGGGAGTTTGCAGCATCCAGTACTGCCGCCGGTTTATTGCAGTCTATTTTTTTTAAATTACCTGACTAGGAAACTTAATGAGATGCCAGAATTAGAGGTGAAGCTTTGAAAAAAAAATCAATCAGTATCATTGTAATTTTTTTTTCCATCGGTTTCATGAATTATTCCAAAATTGACATTTATCGATTACTACTGATTTCAGTAAAATCCTGGCAAGCCTAGTTATAACTGTATGAGTTCCATTTATTCATACAAGTGTAGCACCTTTCGAGCATACTCCAAGTTCCAGAATGTCATTGGTTAGAGTTTTACCCCCCATGCTCCAGAACTTTTTTTTCTTTTTTTTGCTAGAACGGTGACGTCCCTTCTTGGAAGCTCCCATGATCAGTGAACTCCTTTTTGAAAATGTTCCTAATTTCCTTATACATGTTGTCACTTATTTTGGCCACCCTGATCTGTTAGGGATGTTTTGGGTCCTGGTCCTTCCATGCTGGCCGAGGTTTAAGGACATTTTGGGGGTCTCTTGGTCTGGGCCATGGGCACAAACTAGATTTCAAGTGCTGCTCATGCTGTAGGATGCTTGCCTGGCTTTTTATTTCACAATTTATTTATCTAAATTAGCCCAGCAGAGATGCAACATCTCAGCTACAGTGCGGTCCTGCTCTGCCCATTTCTGCAGCTGGGTGGACTGGAATACTGTTGGTAGATGTTTCATTGCACTCTGGTGTGTTGCCATTTTCTGGCTTTGACTAATGTTATTAGTCTATTGTTTATCTTATTATAGGTTGATTGTTGTTCTGTGGTGGTGATGGTGGTGGGGGCTGGGATAACATTCAACATACGGGACTGATTACTGTTTAATCCTAAGAGTTTTATGCTTCATGGGTTAAAATCCTTGGTCGAGGGACCTTTATTTTCTCAGACCTGGTCTCGGGATTTATCAATGAGTAGGGAGTTCGATAAAAATTGCTGTGTATCTGAGTATATGGGTTAAATGGAATCTGTATGTGGGGGAGAAATGTTTCTGAATGTACATTCTAGGGAGCTGGGTGGATCCCGCAGCAGTTGTAGATTGGGTCGGCCTCCCTATACGTCCACGAATGAAAGATGGTCATGTCAGCTGTTCAAACCCTTCAGAAGAAGCTCCTCCAACTGCGTCAGTTTTTCAGAGAACCCCTAAGCTAAAGACACCTTGAACTTATGGAGGATAATGGTGGTGAAAATTTCTTTCCTTCTTTTTCTTTAGTTTTATGGAGTAACAAGCATCAGGGAGTGAGTATGCGAATGGGTTAATTTCTTTTGGACAGTACCTAGCAGTTTTGCCTCAGCGAGTATGCACAAAATGGGGACTTTCTGATCACAGCATAAGATAAAACTAAGGAATCACTTTGGGGAGTTTCCCCAGAACTCATTTCTCTTTTTTTGTTTTGTACACTTTTATTTGTTTGATTGTTTGGGCTCAGACTGGATATTTTATCCCGGGGTAACGGATGTAAACCTTAGAAGCGCCACCATATTTTGGTCAGTTGCCATTTCTCTGGGTTAGACGTCTGATTATTACATTGCTGATTTTGTTTATCATTGGACTATTGTTGCTTTATGGTGGGTGGGTGGGGACTGAGAGAGTATTTAGATTATGGTGCTGATTTCTGCCCTGTCTTAATTGTTTTAGGCTCCGAGGGGTAATATTAGAGATGGGAGAACTCGGTGAAGTTCTGACCCTTATTAAATAAGAACCAGAACACACTGGAGTTCTGATTTGTTCTGATTAGTTCTGATTATTTATAAATATTTGAAAAAAATGCGATAAAATGCATAAAAGTGGCTAAAGTCAGTCATATTCAACACAGACCAAAAGGAAAAAATTTAATGCATGATTTGAATGAAAATTACAGTAAAACTGCTAAATAAAAGCAATAACTGCTAGCTGCTTCATGACTGGGTAGTACTGGTGGCATATCCTTCTCAGGCCTGTGGCATGAGTGTGCTGGGAGAGAGAGAGAGAGAGAGAGAGAGAGAGAGACAGAGAAAGAGAAGGAGGGAGAGAGAGACAGACAGACAGACAGATGCAAGCAATATTTTGCCTGTCTACCTGCTCTATACAGTGCACACACACTGCACAGCCACACTGAGGGCAAGATTAATTTCTTTATTTGTGATTTCTGTGACCGTAAAATTTCTCTTTGGCCCCCAGTAGTCTCACTCTCTCTCTTTCTCCTCTGGATGGTAGCTGGCTCAAGTCAGACATTTATTTTGCTAGCCTCCTCTTGCCCTGTGTATACACACAGCCACACTGGGGCCATAAATAAACATTATTTGTGATTTCTGTGACTATAACATTTCTCTTTGGCCCCCAGTAGTCTCTCTCTCTCTTTTTCTCCTCTGGATGGCGGGACAAGTCAAGGATTTATTTTGCCATGCTGCCCTTGTCCTGTACACAACCAGCTACAATGAGTCCAAGAATAAACATTATTTGTGATTTCTATAGTTATAGCATTTCTCTTTGGCCCCCAATAGTCTCTCTCTCTTTATTTTTCTCTTCTGGATGGTGGCACAAGTCAAAGATGTATTTTGCCAGCCTGCCCTTGCTTTGCACACAACCGGCCACAGTGAGACCAAGAATAAACTGTATTTGTGATTTCTGTAACTATAACATTTCTCTTTGGCCCCCAATAGTCTGTCTGTCTCTCTCTCTCTCTCTCTCTCTCCCTCTTTCTCCTCTAAATGGTGGCACAAGTCAAAGATTTATTTTGCCAGTCTGCCCTTGCCCTGTACACAGCCTGCCACAATGAGACCAAGAAAAAACTTTATTTGTGATTTCTGTAACTATAACATTTCTCTTTGGCCCTCAATAGCCTCTCTCTCACTTTCTCCTCTGGCACAAATCAATTATTTATTTTGCCAGCCTGCCCTTGCCTGTGTCTGTACACAGCTTTCCTCTCCCCTCTTTCTGGTATTCAATATATGTTACAAACCCTCACAGGATAGGCTACAGGTGTCAGGCAGTTTTTGAGGTACTACTTACCTATGTCAATCTCCACTTTGTGAACAAGACTGATAGCCGGCCCAAGAGAGTCACTGACTGACCGACTGACCAACCAACTGACTGACCACAGCAGCTGCAGCCCGCACTCAGATCTCATCTCCACCACATGTGATTGTGATGTGTGGTCCTCCTGCTCCTGGGTTCATCTCCACTCCTCTCCACAGTCTTTTTTGTTCTACCTGGCACCGTCCATTCCTCCTTAACTGCCTCTGTGGGGCATCGGGCATGCAGAAAAAAGCCCTGCTTTTCACAGATCTGGAACCAGACTTCTGCGGTGATGTCCGTATTTATCTGGGTCCATGGATTCAGAGTTTGATCTGGGGGTCCGGACTGCATACAGAACAGTCTGCCCAGACCTAGTTAATATTTTCTTGGCTGAGTGAATTTAATTAATTCAGGCCTGGCCTCAGGGAGGGCTTATTAATGTGTGGGGGAGTTTGGTATGAGTGGCCAGTGTTCCTGAATAGCTGGTTTAAATGGAACTTGTATGGAGGTGGTGGGACTGTTACTGCGCTGTTGAATAGTAGGGAGGGACAGGGACCATGAATTGGAGAGTACCTGAAGGTGAGTATAATGTGGAGTATACAGAGAAAGCTTTCTTCTTTTTGTACATAGTTCATTGGTGTTTGGGTGTTTTTTTTTTTTTTCATTTTTTCTTATTTTTCTTAATATGGTGTCTGTCCATCTAGGAAGGTTTGCTGGAATCCTGCTGCTGCTGCTGTGGGGAGCAATGGGGTAGGGTATGGGAATTTTGGTATTTCCATCTGTGGCTATGTTGGCTTATAAAATTGTGTTCTGGAATGTACGGGGCATGAATGGTCCTGTTAAATGCTGGCGAGTCCTTACCCATATCTGGAAGTTGGAGGGTCAACTTGTATTCCTCCAGGAGACCCACTTACTTGCTAAGGAAGTGGAGCATCTTAAGCCAAGTTGGGGACAGCCAGGTCTCTGCTTCTTCTTTCCTCAAAATGGTGCATGGGGGGATAATGGCACTTATTGGTAGAGGGATTAACTGGGTCACCAAACAGGTATGGAAGGATCCTCGGAGTCGGTAGATTTTGGTCACGGGTAGTTTGGATGGTAAATCCTATACCCTGGCCTCTGTGTATGGGCCTAATGAGGATGGAGCCTCCTTCTTTTATGGGTTCTCCCAAATACTCCATGAGAAAGCTAAAGGTACCCTGATTGTATGTGGGGACATGAATGAAGTACTGGATCCTGTGTGTGACTGTAGTGGATCTCCTGCTCGATTAGCAATGCTGGGTTACAGGGCTTTGTCTAGCCTGCGTAGGGAGCATGGCTTATGTGATGTGTGGTGCCTTGGTCATCCTGAGGTGTGAGACAATATTTTTTATTCCTCTGTGCACCAGATGTATAGTCATATTGATTTGATTTTGGCTCCACAAACTTTTCTTCATGTACTCATCAAACCGATACTAGTTTCTGACCATGCTCCAGTCACTTGGTCTTTTTTAAAGGATAAGGGGGTTACAGTATTATCTCATTGGCGATGCAACACTAGTTTTTTGTCAGACCCCTCCTTTCAGGAGTGGCTTCAGGAGGAAGTAAGGGAGGATTTGGAGTTCAATAATGCAGAGGATGCAGCACCACACTGGATTTGGGAAGGCCTCAAAGCATATATGGGACAGATTCATTTCTTATTCTGCTGCACATAAAAAAGCTTGACAGTCCAAAATTCAAACTTTGGAGTCACAATTAGAGGCCCTGGAAAAACAGCATAAAGCTGGCCAGAGGGATTTGTTGTTATTAAGGCGTATTAGGGATGTAAGGTTTCAGCTTAAGGGGAATCTGGTAGTGGACCACGAAGGGATCAATAGGGCCTTTTACCTGTTCTGTTGGAAAACTGTATACTTCAAAAAGGGTGGACGGGAAGGATGATTCAGATATTCAGGTGTTCCTAAATTCCTTATCACTCCCATGTCTGTCAGCATCACAACGGACAGCTCTGGAGGCCCCTATCTCTCCACAAGAATTTAAGACAGCTCTTGGACAATTACACGGAGGAGTCTGGGTCCTGATGGTTTCCCCATTGAGTTTTATTGGGTGGTTGGGGACTTGGCCTGTCCTTTGTTGACTATGGTTACAGAGGTAGCTTGGAACCAAGGGATGCTCCCATTTACAATGTACGAGGCAGTGATTTCCGTTTTAGCTAAGACGGCCAAGGATCTTTATTGTCATGGAACCTATCGCCCAGTTTCTCTTCTCAATGTCGACTATAAGCTGTTGGCAAAAGTACTTGCCAGCTGGCTGTTCAGGGTTTTAACTATGCTGATTCACCCTGACCAAGTGAGTTTTGTGGGGGAAGGAATGGAGTGGACCACATCCATCATTTGGTGGACTTCTTCTGTCTCAGGGGCTTCCTCAGGTACTTCGGCTGTGGTGACCCTGGATACAGAAAAGGCCCTTGATTTGGTAGAATGGCTCTATTTGATGGTCCCTATGGAGACATTTGGATTTGGCCCCCATTTTATTCACTTGATCAAGGTAATTTATTAGGCCAGCGGAGCATTGGTTTTGGCAAATTGTAAACTCATCATTGCTGCCCCTTCTCCCCAGCCCCATTTCTTCTGGCTATTGAACCTTTAGCTCAGAGGATTAGGGAGTCTCCAGACACTGAGGGCACCCATGTGGACCCACTCATCTACAAAAATAATGCTGTTTGCAGATGATGTTCTACTCACTTTGAGGAATGTGGACACCTCTTTGCCCAGTGTGTTGGATACCTTTGCTTCCCTCTCTGGGTTGCGAAATAACTGGAATGAGACCAAAATTCACAGAATTAGTATTTAGGGATGGAACACACCTTTGCTAGTGCCTGGAATATGGTGGTCTTCTGGCCTCATTTAGTACTTGGGGATTCTTATTTCCCTCTTTCAGAATGGCTTTCCTTGAATTTTCAGCCTATTTTGACAACATTAAAAGGAGATATCCTGAGGTGGAAGCACCTTTGTTTATCTCTGTGGGGAAAAGTGCAGGCAATCCACATGATGTTTTTACCCTGAATTTTATATATCGTATGTTATCTCCCCTAGAAGATTCCTGATACCTGGTGGCAGCAGTTTCAGGCAGCCATGTCCTCTTTTTCCTGGGAAGGTCAAAAACCCAGACTTTCTATGTCACGGTTGATGGCGCCGTATGAGGCTGGTGGAATGCTTCACCTTGGTTACAGGGTTACTGTATCAGGGTAGGGTTTCACCAGATATGGTTATGGCTACATTCTGAAAGGTGGGTTTCTACAGTCTGTTGGCTGGAGTTAGAGTCAGAGTGATGTTCTGACAATCCTCCTGAGCATATCTTATGGAGTTGCATTCCCTCGTTTCAATATCTGCCTGACAAGGAGTATGCGGAAGATGTTTGGAAGTTAGCAAAGAAACATATGGGGGTCAGGCTGGGAGGTACCTCTCCACCTTTGGCCTATATGGTATCACCCCCAGCTAAATATGGGAGGTTCCCCAGTCTTTTGGCCATTGTGGGTGAAGGAGAGTATTGAGAGAGTAGGGGGATGTATTCTCCTCTCCTCGTGGACATCTTAAGTCCTTTGGGGAGCTTCAGCTCCAATTTTCCCTCCCTTCGTCACACCACTGATGATACCTTCAGTTGCGACATTTGATAAACTCAGAATTGGGGGGCGGGGTCTCTGGACTTACTGCCCTTAGATTTGTGGGAGGGGTTTTCTGGTAAGAGCAGTACTAGTCAAGTGATCTTGGCACCTCCCAAGCTTGGGACAATTTATAAGGTGCTGCTGGGGGTTAAGGCGCCCGATACAAGCAAGTTGCAACAGAGATGGGCGCGTATGTTGGGTCATTTGCTAAGTGTAGCTGAGTGGAAAACTGTTTGGGCTAATGGGTATCATATGGGTAATGATACAGCAGGAAGGGTTATGCAATTTAAGACTTTGTTGCTCTGGTATCATACCCCTGCATCCCTGTACCTCATGCTGCAACTCCTCCACACTAGGTGTTGGAGGTGTGACAGAGATAAGGGTTACTTGATATATTGTGGGACTATCCTAAGATTGTCCTTTGGTGGAGAAGTATGATTCATATTATGGAGCATACTTTGGGGCTCAGACCGGAATTGGATGCCTCTCTTATGGTGTTAGGGAACACACTTAGGTTACATCAGGCCAATAGTTACCAGTCGGAGTGGTTTATGACGACCGTTATAGAAGCAAAATGCTTATTGCTGTGCCGCTGGCACTCAACTGAGGTTCCCACTCTGTATTAGTTGATTAAGGGGATGCTTAAAGTAGCCAGTTTTGAACAATTGTCTTATATAGCAGTAGGGAAATATGAAACATTTGCTTGTGTCGGTTGCCCTTTTTAAATGATCTAGGAATACCTTTATATGAAGGGCACCTGTGGCGCCCTCCCCTTACTGCTCCGGTAGTGCAGTGTTCCTCTTTAGGTGTATATGGGATGCCACCCCATGGCCTGTGGGACTGTGAGGGCCATGGTGCAGGTGTCTCCTCTTTGTAATCTTCTCCTAACCTCTCCTCCCTCCCCCCTTTTCAGGGGGTCTCTTCTACTTATGTAGCAGTAGGACTTCAGTTAGATGTAGGAAGATATTTCTGATATTATCTTTGCATACTATAATGATTACACATGATGTGGGGATTTATTTTTATGGGCAGACAATTTACATTTGTTATAGTTTAAGTGTTTTAGTTTGGGTATTTTTAATTAGTACTGTGATATTTCCTCTAAAGTGTATGAGTACTCATAGATAGTAACATCAGGGAGTGTTTTCACTCCAGCTAGGCACATCTATGGAATTGCACCTGATTTGTCTTAATTTTGTTATTTAAATTGAAAACTTGAATAAAGTATTAATAAAAATTTCTATATGGATAATGACTAAGCTGAACATCCAAACTAAAACTTCAAACTAAGTTTTATAAGACCTGCAGGTAGTGCTGTGTCAAAAGTGGATTACTAGCAGAATCGCAAATCTGCCACTTCTGAAAAGCTGGGCATAATTCTATCATAAATCCCATGGAAGTCCACCAAGTGAACAAAAGGATTTTTTTTTTTTTAAAGAAAATTGTGAATTTTTAATGAGAACTGTGTTTTTGTTTTTCAATTCCAGAAACAATTTCTGCAGAAAAAACTACAGAAACAGTGAAATATTGCCATGCTTCATAAACTACTGCATCAAGTGACAATAATCAACATTTTCTGTAATATTCCACTTCAGGCACAGTTCTGAAAATTATAAAGCGGGTCTGAGAAACAGAGCTTTGTGATTGTCTATAAGTGTTCTATTAGCCTTATGTTACTCTTTTGTTAACATGCCATATACGTAGATCCTACTAACATGCTGAACAAGGTACAACACTATTTAAAACAAGCATTTGTCAATGCCAAATGTTGTCTTGCTGGCATTGGCATTGGTAGTGCAAGAATTAGAGAGATGCATAATAGGAATGGCAGTGAAGTGTGGAACCGACATCAACCCTATCTCACCCTGCGGAGACTGGCAGGCATTGAGGTGTGCCTTTGGGTCATCGGCCATAACGCATATGCCATTTCACCTCACCCTACCCTGCAGACTCTGATAAGTGTCACACTGTGCCTTGGGATTGTCGGGCCTTACACTCACCCCATTCCTTAAGGAAATATAATGAGATGGGTGCAGTATAGGAGAATGGGATGAGCTTTGCGGCCGAAGAGTCCAAGGCACACCTTGATGCCTGTCACTGGCTGCAGGGTGGGGGTTGGGGTGGAATGGCATTAGCACTACAGCCAACAATCCAAAGGCACACCCCTAATGCCTGTCAGTCTCTACGGGGTGGGACACTATGGTTAGAAACCCTAATGACCCGGGCGTTTGTTGGTATTTGCACTCGAAATTTTCAACATGGCCTTTTTGTGACCCCACCTCATGAAAGTATTTGGGACCTCTGCTCATGAACAGTGGCACTGTGATTTTGTTACTCTATCCCGAACGTTGATTTCCCACAGCGACCGCACCATTGTGTACCCGATGCGCGAAAACACGTTTCGGACAGGATGTGAAAAATGACAGCTGTACTGTTCATAAGGAGGTGTGCAAAAATGGCAATGTTGAAAATCTGGAGAGAAAATATTAAAAATTCTCGAATTTAAGAGCGTATGTGGAAACTGCGCAATGCACACTCGTAACACAGCCATTTTTTGGAATTTTTTCACAAACTCTGCAACATAGGCTTTTTGGGAGCCCACCTCATGAACAGTGACACTGTCATTTCATTAATCAGTTCTGAAAGGTGAGTCCGTGCAGTGACCGTGAAATCACCTTTCGGGACCAAATAACGACATGACAGTGACTGAGCTCATGAGGTGGGATCCCAGGAACCACATATTGAAAATTTGGAGCCGAATGTTGCAAAAATGGGTGAGATATCCACTTAAGCTGAACCCCCCCCCCTGTTGATACCATTATATAGCTTACCGGCATTTCTTCAGTTCAAGGTCAGCTATGAAGAGTCCAGACATGTTCCGCTCCATCAAGATCATCGCACTGGGCTCTGGAGGCAGTGTGGCAAGGGGTGAGGGTGGTGCGGTTGAGGGAGGGGGCACTGGAGGCAATGAGGGACTGTTTTCTGCTTTACAGGTTAAAAAATACAAAAAGACATCGCAGGAAGTTTTTTTTTTTTTTTTTACAGATTTGTCTTACCACACTGGGGTGGGCTCCCAGTGTGCCACCTGTGTTTTTTGGGAGGAGGGTTGAAGCCAACAGGGATTGAGGCCCCCATCAACACAGAAAACTTATCTTTTTTGGTGGTGCGCATGATGCCGACGGGGGATTAGGCCCCCCCCCTCTCGGCAGACAAATTAAAATAGGGAGACATTATGCCGGCAGGGATTGGGCTCCTCCATCGGCAAACAAACTGAGGAGGGGGCATGCCGATGGGGATTGGTCACCTCCTACATCGTCTTTCAGGCGGGACTGTGAGAGGTGGATGGTGACAGCCGGCGCCATGTTTATTGAAATGTTACACCAGGCATGGCATGCCCTGCAATGACGGGTCGCTCCCTCATTGCAGCAGTGAAATTGTTTCAAGCTGGTGGCATGCTTTTCAGCGCTGTCATAAACAGCATGCTATTTCATTGGTGCCACAGTGCCTAGCCCAAAAAAGCAGTGGTGCCATTGGCCACAACATGACTGCATCTCCAAAACCTGCTACTACAATATGTTTGCACTTGCCTGCAAGACAACATAAAAAACATGTTATTGAAATAGCAATAAGGCACTCCCATGGTTTATGCTAATTGTCAGTTAGTTACCCTCTAGAGGCCTGTGGTACTCAGTTATGCTGCTTGCCGCATAACATCTCTAGAGGGTGACTAACAGACCATTGCCATAACTGCAGGTCATACCTTATTGCTTGAATTCTGCAGAATTGTTTGGAATGCTACAATTCTATCTAGCACTACGTGCAGTCCTGTATATGAATCTGCTAAACCAGGAGCAAGTGTCTAGAAAGACTGAATCCCAAAGCAGGCAATTTGCTGCCTTCTATGTGCCTTGTATTTCTAGATCATCAGATTTATTTATTTAGTTTTTGTTACCCGGGTAGGTACACTAGACAGCATAACTGCCTATTTTCAGGTATGACCCAGGAGATTACAACAAAGGGTATGTAGACAATAGTATACAGTAGTAGTCAAGAGAAAGTTGACTTCTATTAGTTTACCCACAGTATACTTTAAGGTACAATGAGATGTTCAGAGATGTTATGGTGCCTCTGTATCGGACACTGGTAAAACCTCACCTGGATGCAAGGGGCAGATTATGGCACTGGAAAGGGTGCAACGTAAATTTGCAAAGTGTATTTATGGTTTGGAAGGACATGATTACAATGGTAGATTAACATTTTTAGGACTGTGTAGTCTCAAACAAAGGAGGCAGCGGGGAGATCTATTACTGCTGTATAACATCTTGGGATTCACACCTTTGTGTGCATATGGGTGTGGAATATAAAGAGAAAATGCACAACACATGGGGACATGACATGCAATTAATTACAAGAAAGTATAGAACAAACCACAGAGGGTCATATTTCATGCAACGAATGTTAACATATTGGAACACATTGCCTGACCTAGTGGTTAAGGCTATAAATATTGCTGCCTTTAAAAAGTTATTGGATAATCACATGTCAAACAAGAATTAATAGTCCACTGAATTGTGGAGGAATAGGCAAGAAGGACTGCTTGTCTATTCCTGTTCCTACTTACCTTAGTAACCTTAGTAAGATGTAAATGGATGACATTATCATTAAAGGCAATGGAGTTACTACAGTATACAGTACATACCCTACTTGCTGCAGCAGTGCTTAAGCATGTTAAAGCACTGAAGAAACCATGAATTTGTATTTTATCTATCGTGTTCTGAACTGTTTTAATATACAGCACTTTGAGTGAACATTCGAGGTGCACTTTATAAATATGGAAATCAAAAGGTAACTCAGTATTTCTGTTTTGTGCTGAACAATTAATTTGAAACTTCAGCAGCTATTCGAACTGATGGCCTAAGCAAAAATTCTGTAGTAGCAATAATGAATAATTTGCAGCAGTTTGGTTCTCATTGACTTTGACAGAATCAGTTTTAGCGTTTATGTCTGAAACAATATTCTCTAGTATTAAATGCCACACTTAAATTCTCATCTGGCCATTCACCAACCATACAGTATGTCGTACTTTGTGTATACTTAGCTCCTTATGAGTTGTTCCTCCTGCATTGGTTAAGTATCTCTTCTGAAGCATGAAGCCTCCCTTTAGCTGAGTGAATCTGAACTTCCACTTATGTCCCCACTGATGTCATTACCATATGGATTTGTATACCTTTCTCAACATCTGTAACTATACATAGCTAAATCACTGTGTGAAAGTTTCTCAGTTGAATACACCTCATTCCAAGCTATTTGTTTGAACTTGGTATTGTTGTAGTCATTTATAAATCATACATTCTTAGAGGTGCATTTTTAAATTATTTGGACACAGTTATTTGAAATGGTTTGGTGTCACAGTCTATATCTACTTATTTCCCATTTCAAAAGGCATGATGAAATCTTACACAGAACAATGTCATGGTAAGATTTCCTTTTTTCTGTCTGTGCTTCATTGTTCTTTTTACATGAGGGGTCCTGAGGAGTAAAGGAATGAATGTATAATTGTCCTACCATTTGAGCTTTTTGAAAGCATTGTGACGGTTCCTCTTCCAGTAGCATACCACATTTTCTTTCACTATCTCTTGACTCTTGATCAAGATCAGCTTCTCTAACATATTGACTGCACTGATAGCATGATACGGTAGGTCATCTTAGAAACATAGACACAGAAACATAGAATTTGATGGCAGATAAGGACTGCTTGGCCCACCCTGTCTACCCAGTTTTCCCTACCTGCAGTATCAATGCAGACCCTCATCGATCTCAGACTCTTTCTCCCTCCCCTTGTACCTTTCTACTGAGATGCCTTTATACCTTTCCTATGCATTCTTCAACCCCACCAGTGTCTTTGTCCCCACCACTTCCACTGGAAGGCTGATCCAGGAATCCACTACTCTTTTTGTGAAGAAGTACTTCCTCATGTCTCTCCCAAATCTATCTCCCTCCATCTTCATTGCATGCCCCCTTGTTGAGCACCTTTTTATCTAAAAAACACTTCCCTTCTGTACATTATTTACCCCCATTAAGATTTAAAGGTCTCTGTCATACCCCCCTCCTCTCTTCCAGTGTGTACATATTTCAGTCCTTTAGTATCTTGTTGTAGGATCTTTGGTGCAGATTCTGCACCATTTTAGTTGCCCTCCTCTGGACCGCTACACTTTGTCTCTGTCCTATGTAAATAATGCAAGGCATTTGCCTTTGATCAGTTTACTGATTGTCTTTCCCTCAGAACTTTCCGCAGTGCTTTCTAATCATACTTTCTATCAGTTTCAGTGCTGATACTGCTATATTCCAAACAAGCCATGCAAAAATCAAGTCAGCACATGTGGCTTCCTTCAGCTACAGTACTGATGTTGCTACAGTTAGCACAGCCTTTTCTCTTCATTTTTCATCAAGCTTTTTCTTGGCCCTGATGCTGGTGGCAGTTAGCCCCGACCCACACTTGACAGGTGACTGCCTCCCCCAGGACTCACTTCAAGATTATCTGCAGTCTCCCCTTCCCCGGTAGGGCCAGGAGGGGGAGGTCCATCCCCCCCCCCGAGCACAGTCCAAATGGGAGGTGGTCCTGTACAGCAGTGTGGCCTGGTTGATGGTTCGGGCTTCATATTCTGACCTTACGGCCTTTGCTTGTTACCAGTTTCTCCTGTCTGACAGCATGCAGTGATGCAGGTGTGCATGAAAGTAGAGGCATGCATGTACCAGCACCTGCTGCCTAATTTCTCCCCTACTGAGTTGTGCTAACTACCCCACCACCATGCCTCCATGTGATTACAGTCTAGGAGCAACACAGCTAAACCCCCATCCCTGGAGAGGAGAGCAGTCTACCAGATGCTCAGTCCTCTCCCACAAGAGCTGACCCAAGCAGCCTGAGGTCATTCTCAAGCTCAGGTCAACATCATGGCAGGAGCTAAGGCATCCAGTACCTCAGCCCTCACTGTCACTAGACTGGCTTAGTTCAGCACAGCTTTTGACATAATTTTATAAATCAACCTCAAACCAGTTCTCAATTAAAATTGTTTTTTTTGGGGGGGTGTACAATCAAAATTATTAAAGCATAACTCATTGTCTTCCCTCCCAATACTGGGTTTGCTTCTTAACCTGATGAGCAGCACCAGAAACTTTGGTGTCTTGAGTTTTCTGATTCCCATATAAATCATATATGCAATGCACTTTTTTTCCAGATAGACATCATCACTTAACCTGTATCAGTTTTTATTTTGCCTGCACTTTGAGTCATGTTTTCATTACCTCTTTTTCTTTGACTTCCATAACTCCCTTCTCTTCTGCCTGTTGCTCATGAACACCTAGCCTGTGCAAAATTATGTGTCTTGCTTTCTGACTCAGAAATAAAGGAATGATCATAATACCCCCATTCTTAAGGTCATTATCTAGGTTCCAAATCTACCCAAATAAATTCATTGAAAAATTGCTTTTCTAACTTTCAAATCTCCGCATGGCCTTGCCGCTCCCAATTTGTCAGATATACTTACTGCCCATTTCT
The DNA here is from genome assembly GCA_016271365.2 of Neoceratodus forsteri. Lineage (NCBI taxonomy): Eukaryota > Metazoa > Chordata > Ceratodontiformes > Ceratodontidae > Neoceratodus > Neoceratodus forsteri. The sequence continues at coordinate 585,383,404 of CM028133.1, read as the reverse complement.
TCTACATTCCATACAAGGGTCCAGCCACAAGCTGTCTGATTTGGCTCCTATTTTCTTCTGTTGAATGCAGAACATTGTCCACCTTCTTTTGATCCTTATACTAGAACTCTCTGAAGAGAGCCATGCACTTCCCAGGCCGATCCAGTGACTTTCTGACCCCTACACCCCAACTGGAGTGTTAAGGTCCTTAGAGTGGCAGCTTATGAGAGTGCCAATCATGTGTTTGAAGTCTGCTGGGGATTGGGCTTTGGCTGCCTCCACTCTGTAGAACTCAGTCCCAGTGGGGAAGGGAGGTCAGTAGTTCCCTGGCCTCCTTTATACACGTACTGAAAACTGAGATGAAATGAGCCTTCTTTATAGAGGACAGAATATTTTGCCTTTAGATTTTATAGGAAGTCAAGCTCTGCTTATTTGTTTTTACTTCCAATTTTTGCTTATTGTTGTATTATTGTGTACTTTTTGTGTTGTAAAAGTGCTCCAAGCTATGAAGGAGCACTTCAAATAAATAAAATTACACTACTGCTTTTTTGTATTTACATCACCTAAGTCTGTAAAGCATTTGAAATATACTACTGTACAAAAAAACACCATGTAAACTTGAATTATGTAGGATTGGAATGTTAATAAGACTTGATACTTAAGAGTTCTGGTTTTGTCTGGCTATGCTGCAGTGCAAATTCAGAATTAGTAGTAGTAGTAGTAGCAAATATCCTTTCTGCCAGTGCATTCATTTGGTGAATCACTGCATAAGCTAGTGAAAGCATTTGAAAAAATGTTGGTTACGTTTTTGAAATGCACAACTACTTTACTGTGTATGAAAAATGAGGATACGTATTTTCACTAAAAGACACTACTTTCCAACTAGAAAGGTAATAAAAACTGTTATAGCTATGTCAGGTATTTGACTGTGTTCCCCATAAAAATTCAATGTTACTATAATATAAAGTACCCTTTTTGTTAAGAGTTAATACATTTATTAAGTATTCAAGCAGTTAGAAATTACAGTATGTGACATTTCAGAGTGAAATTTATGATGGTACAGACTTAACCAAAAACAGTTTGCTTTTGAGATCATAGTATTATATATTATAAACTTTCCTAAGTTTTCCCAGTAGGAACAAAAACCAGTAAAAACATATTTCTCTTGTTATTCTTATTAGCTCCATTCTAAAATAGGAAAGTGTGAGACCAAACTTTAACCTAATGCTGCTATACAGGTTTGTGTGTGTGTGTGGTGGTAGATGATTTACTTCTTTTTCCCTGTTAAACTGCCATATCCAGTGGTGAAACTGATGAGCGGCAAAATCAGTATCTGGGCTTGAAACATCTATATTGGTGTTTTAAGTAACGCTTAAGTTCTGTTTCTTCTCATAATCAATACAAATATGCCTCAGACAAGCATCTTTTGGCTTTACCCAGAAAAAAAGTTTGAAGTTTGTGTATGATAACTAAAACTTTTCAGTCATATTAAATGTCAGTTCTTCTTGAGAGATACTAAACCAATGACAGTGATGACTGTTAAAAAAGTTAAAAGTATTTGTTACCATATGACCTAGAGACAAATTATCTTATCATTTGTTGCTTAATTACTGTATATGTTGGTAAAGAATTGCCATTTTACAGATTAAATTGTGCATTTTGTCCCATGGCATTGTTCGCACATCTTTCCTGAACCCTTTCATCAGCATACATAACTGCATAGGGGCAGTATAGAATTATTACTGTTGATATCAATAAGTGTCAGTGAAAGGGTTGAAGCACGATGTATTTAGGAATTATTTCATATATACCTTGCATGGATGATACCTTTGTAATGTCATATTAATAGTATGCCAATTTTCTTTTTCTATTGTAAATCTCTTGGTGTATTTTATGAAAGCTTGAAGTATATGACATGTACCTATTGATTTTCTTGTATTACATTTATGTTATTACTTTGCAGGACCTTCTTTTGAAATGGAAAATAAATCTTTGGAAAGAAGACTGCCATATCCAGTGGACTCTCAGCCTTTCAAAATGCATACATTTTGTATCGAAATCTATTTTTTATTAAAAATAATCATAATCAAAGTGCTTCAATATGCAAAACAAATAGCAGATTAGATAGTGATTACATTGTTAAAATCACAGCACTAAAGCTGGCATCATACTGGTACTGCAAGCAGCACTTTTTAGGTTAGGCTGAAAAACTTTGATTAGTTATTATTTTCTTTAATTACTCAGGAGGAAATATGTATTTTATAGATTTGAAGGCTCACAAAAGATACCAATTTCACTGATACACTGTATAAATAATTCCCAAAGTTCTTGTCTTTGTAACTGATTTCTCAAATAAATCTTAGCACACTCTATGGCCTTGGGCAAATTCTATTTGCAAAAGATAACAAGTTGCATTAATAAACAACACTCCAGTATAAAGCAAATGGTTTTGCATGAAAGAAATATAGTACTTTAAGGAAAGATAAATATCTCTTTATGATTCTAGCCTGCATAGATGACTTATCAGAAAGGAAATTAGCTAGTGCAATAATTTTTAGGGTATTTTTACATTTTCGTATAACATGGTTTAAGAATTGCTCTAACAAATGTTGCCCCAATCATGACATATTATGAAACTACAGATTACACTGCCTAGTGATTTATTCTTTAAAACACAGTAATACAAATGTATATTCTGTTTTATTTGTAATTTGGAACTGCTGAGATTGTGAATACATAAAAATGGAATTTAAAGTTTGTTTGTGGAACCAGTGGTATTGTCTGACATTATTAACATCATTCAGAGTATTTTCTGTCTTTTATTGCAGTGGCCATTTAGTATATGTATGGCTGCTTTAGTTATCTATGGCACTGGATCACAGAAATTAAATTCTGTATGTGACACGCTATACTACGTTATGTAAAAAATGTGTACATCTATTATCTATTAAAAATAAATCACGTTGGCAAGACCTTCTTTATGTGATGCAGGATTATTTTTCCCATTGAAGTGCACCCAGTTGTAGCTTAGTCATTCCACTCCATAAATATTTCATGACCAGAACCCCTCTTCATAGACACAGTACGAAGTATTAAGTGGTTGGGGCAACCAGTTGTCGCCACTAGTAACCCTGTGACCTCACTGAGATATGTTTAACAAGGGTTGCAGTCACAACCCTTGTTGCACTAGAGGCCAGCTCTAGAGACACATAAATCAGATTCATGTATGTCTACAGTGTGAGACAAAGAGTACATGCCAAACAAGCAGTGGAAGTAATAAAAAGATTTATTACAATACTCATGCCAAAACATGTGAAGGAGAAAATCACAAGGGAGGTGGTTTCTCACCAGTCCTACAGGAAAGTACAAGTCTCTGAGGAGAAATGTTTAAAGAAAGTTATATAGTTGTGATAAGAACATGGTAACAGAGATAACAACATAGTTATGGATATAAGGAACATAATGCATTGGTGTACAGAATGTAAACAAGGCATCTACCTTGGGTAATGACTTGGGTACCAGAATTACTAATGAGTAAGAAGTTAGACAAAGGAAATACCTCCTTCAGCATAAAAACACAGACAAAGAGGAATGTTGAATAATCAGAAATACATGTGGCATGCTAACCTAAATATAAGATACATACTACATATGATTATATGAGAATATAAGTATATAAGGATATACAGTAATCATTGACGATCTGTAAAGGTCCTCTTATCAGTGATTAAGTAGATTATATATAGAATATATATAAAAACACATAATAAACAAACGTAACCTAGGTAAATGCATTATAGTGAGGTATAATGAATCATGCATGATATAATCCTGTAAAAGATGTAAACATTAGCATATATTAGCAGCAAATACTCATGCTTGTACGATGGGTACCTAAATCTACATGTTAGTGCAAAATAGCAGCATCACAGTATACGAGACCAGGAATCCAGTGTAAGGTATATGTGGGATAACAGAAGTGCATAACCCAGGTGCAATAGTTCCCTCTTTGTTGACCTAATTGCAAAAGTGGTAATGCAGCAAAAAGAAAATGGTTAGGCGCCATTCATTTACAGGCCCAAGGCACGAGCCTGGAAAGGAATTTTGGACAGGTCACGGTGGTGCTTTAGGGTTTTCCGCAAACAACAAATTGTAATTATAAGGGTAAATGTTAGTAAACCTTGTTTTACTATAAAACTTGAAACGTAAACTTCACAGTAGGGTTTTCCAATATCAAAACAATGTCATCACTGATATATATCAGGTGTGTATCTGTCCTATTGAGAAGATATTGAAGAGACAAACTCTAGTTGCCAGTATGGATATTAAAAATAGGTAAAAACTGAGATAGAGCATCAAGATAGTCAGGACTAGACTCAATGGATGGTATCTGGTTCCGGGATGGGAACAGGTGTGTTCACAGTATAACCTGTAGCCTGTTTAGGGAAAAAAAAAAGTTAGAAAAGTTCACTTTGCATAACTTTAGCTCATATCAGAAGAATTTATAGTTGGTCACCACACAATATTCTTCATCAGCAGAATATACCACCTTGGAGGATGGCATTTGTCTAATGGTAAGTCGAACAGGACACAAAATATCCTTGTCCACAAGCCACAAACCACGAACAACTCCAGGGATAAGTCCAGGATTTCTTCAAGTGTTAGACGAAGATTCATAGTTCAGATTAGATGCATTTAAATTTTCCAGCGGTAGATCCAAATGTTCAGGAGGCTGCAGTGTTTGCAGAGGCCTCGACAGGGGGTGCATTAGATTGCACATTGAGTCTTACAGTGGAATAGCAACAGTGTTGTGGAAATTGATCACACCCCTGTACAATGTTTAAACATTCATAACCATACTCTGTTTGTATGAGGTGCCAGCCAGGCTTGGAAAACAAGCAGTGGAGAAAATGGATGGCTCGCTTGAAGATCAAGTGAAGAAGAGTCTTCTTGCTGAAGTTAGGGGATTGCCCCCACCCCAGGCTTGGCTTCATAGTATGCATACCAATGAGCTTGATTGTAGAATCTGAACTGGCTGGACCTTTTACGGTTTATTTCAGAGTTCACAAGAGGAAGCCTAATTTTAATTATTAGGCCAGTATCCACAAATTGGTAAGACAAGTTTGAAGATGTCACATCTACATAAAAGGTGATAATACTTCCAGGTATGACTATCAAAATTCAGAGTTAAGCATGATTCCAAGACCGCATGTAAACAAACAATGGAGGTAGTTTCAACCCTTCATGATAAAAGTCCCCATCAAGATGACAAATTGAATGGACAATTGCCAGACAATCAGAAATGGATGTTGCAGGATCAAACTGTGGTGAAGACACTGTGAGAGTCACAAACAGGGCTTCCTTGATTGTGCAAGAATAAATTTCGAAACATGGAGCAATACTGGTGTGTGGTGACATACCCAAGGTTCCTTGCTGTTGACAAGGGAATAGTGTTAGATTTGGTTAAACATTTAACACATGCAATAAAAGTGCATTTGGGGCAATTTCACTGACCCATACATCTGTCATGTATGAGATCAGGGATACTTCCTAATTCCAGATCCCGGAAGAGATTATCAATGGGTTGTAAGAACATAAGAGCTATAGACAGTGCAAAGGTCTTCCCTAGCTATGTGATGCTCATCTGCTTCCTTAATGTAAGCAGAAATTAATTCATTTATATTAACCTTTGTCAAGTCAAATCCCTTCACAGTATCTTCCTTATTGTAAATGGTAAATCGCTCTTCATGAGCAAGAGCATGTACACCATGCAATAGGGGAGGTATGATATTATATTTCATACTATCATGAACCTTTAACATATTGCTTGAATAATGGCTATATCAGCTCTATTCCAAATAGACGTGTAAGAGCCAGCTAGGACTGAGGCGAAAACTGTTTTAAAAAACAAAACAAAATGCCTAGTGCATTTGGGTAGGTTTACAGTTATTAGATGTACCACTAGGGGTTAGGATGTGAAAATCCTCTATGTGTGGTGCTATCAGTCCCTGTATAGGGGTCATTATTGAGTACTGGTATGCTACCAGGGTATCTAATAACATCATTACTTTAAAAAAAAGGTAGGAAATGTCTGTTGTGAAACATAAACCAAATCATTCCAAATTCCATTGGGTAAGATTTAAACCCACTGGGACATGCATGAATGGCACATTATTAACTAGGGCACCTGGTTAGGAAGTGGCGATTGGACCACTGGGTAGGCCAGGGTTCTGTTTTGGGCACTCAGTATCTGGTGTCACAAATTCTGGGACATCGTAGGGTAAAACATTAAGGACAAAGGCTTTTATTGTCACATCAATTTTTGATGCAAAATTCCTGCTTATCAATAAAATGTAAACAGAGGTCCAGATCAAGTCTAGCTGCTAAGATTGATCTGAAGTAATGATCAAAACATTCAGTAGGGCCTTACTGCCTTCCTGGATGATGAACATGTCTTCTAGAACTTCAGTGTGAACTCCACGAGATTCAGTTAGATCACATGGGCTTGTTAGGTACTCTGCTTCAACAAGCTGTTTTTAAGTGTAGGTCACTGGTTCTTATCCACAGTACGATGTGTAGTTTTGGTTTGTAAGAAGACCCATACTTCTAAGAAGGAGAAAAATAAGCATAAAGCAAAAGGGAGGCAGTATAGCGCAGTGGTTTAAGGCTCTGAGCTGTAAATCTGGAGACCTGGGTTTGAATCTCACAGCCTCCACCTGCATACTGTGTGGTGCTACTCCTGGTTAAACAATTGGAAAAAAAAAATAAACAAGCGTCTCTCTCTGGAATCTAAAAAAAAGAGAAAAGAAAAACATGGTTCAGCACTATTCTGCCCATTGGGGTATGGAAAAGTTATTCAGTCTCCTTTACACAGTTTCAACTGATCGGTATGTAGCCATTTGTCAGTGAGTTTCTTATTCTGGGGTAGTCTGACTTGGTAGACTGATGGACAGAGTTTGTTTATGATGGGGTTGGGCCTTGCCCATATATGGTGCTGCAAACAAGTGTACCTTTTGGATGTCTTGTATGAGTCGTTTAACATATTTAACCACTGATGCCCTATCAGCAGTGGAAGTACACAAGTCCAGAAGTAGGTGTTCTTGTAGTCTCATGGACCGTCCGGTCATGACTTCAAATGTGGTACACTGTGTACTTGTGGGGGTGTCCCTCTTATTGCCATAAGGAGTAAAGGCAATAATGAATCCCAGCCCTTTTTTTTTAAAGGGAAGTAAGGTTCACTCTTACAGTGTGCTTGAACATTATGAAAGCACAGTTTATATTTAAACTGTCTGGTTAAGACTGTGATGTACACAAACAAGTCTCTGTATTTTACAAGAGTACCATCAGAGGACTGAAAGTTTGTTTTATTCCAAAAGAGTAGAAATTTACTCAGAGAGGAACAGATCCAATCAAAATCTGTAATATAGACAGTGTCTGCAGTGCCTTGCTGTAGCAATTCCAGAGTACAAGGTGGTTTGTCAGACTGTGCAGCACACGTAACCCTCTCATGAAGTGCTGGTGTAATGTTACATAGGGTAAGATCTTGGTATTCCACATTATCAACAGCAAACTGTTCCTTTGCCAAGAACTTTCCAGCACTGTAAGCCATCCATAAATGTTCGTGGTAGTTATAAGGAGACTCCTTGGCTCCCTGCTTTACATTGTTTGCCAGGTGTGTTTTAACAATGCCTGGATACTGTACCTAAATAATGGTACACCTCCTAGCAATGCGTAATCTGTCAGAACTGGGATGTACAATGAGAATTCCAAACCCTGCCATCTGACCCTCATTAGTATGTGAGGCTGAGCCTTAAGTAAAAACATGACACACAGTAGGGTCATTTAACACTTCCTGAGATTCTGTCAGGAAGGGCCCTGGGTCAGGTAGATCAGGGAGATGGAGTGAACAATCATGGGGCCCACCTGTAAATTGTAGGCCTTGGGTTAACAAAGATGGAGTTTTGGTAGGAAGAACAGTGATGTCATGATCCTGTAAAAGAAGAGACCAGTGTGTAAGTCTGGCACTGGAGACAGTCATCTTTTACTCTGTCTGACAACAGAAAGTTAGTGGGCAAATGACTGGAATGCAGCACAATGGGGGCATATCCAATGATGTACATAAAGTATCTCACTGTCCAGTATGTCGCCAAAAGATTTCTTTCACAAAGGTTGTTTTTCAGCTCCACTGGGGAGAGCAGCTGGGATGCATAAGTAATGGTCTGATGTGTCCATTGTATTTTTGGGCTAAAACCGCTAAGATGGCTATATCTGATGCAGCAGTTTCTAGATGATACGGTAGAGCTGGGTTAGGATTAACCAATGCTGGATCTATGGTTAATGATCCTAAAAGTGAAAAAAATAACATCAACATTACAATACCTTGCACCTTCTTGTCAGACGTGCCTGCTATTGTCTGTGCTGGGAATAACCCAGACTTTTCCTGGATTGTATCTGCTACTACAGCCACAGTATGGAATGATTCAGGTGTCACTGGTGGAGGGGGTCCTGCATAATGTGCAGGTTGTGCTGGCACTATGGGGGGTGCCTGCACAGTGGAGAAAAGTGGTGTGCAAGCTGCACATAGTTCTCCAGCTATGGTTTGTGGTTCAGTAGCCATCAGGGATGGAGAAAGTGGTACTGGAACAGCTGGCAGCACAGGTTCAGAAATCAAACCTGTATCCCCCACAACAATGTGGTCTGTGAAACTGAAAATATCATAGCCATGGGCTTTGAGAATCAAGTTTGCCCCCTTCAAATGCATAGTGGATTTCCCCACCGGAAGGTTGCTGGATGGTAGCAACATTGTTTTTAGGGTGACAGCTTAAGTTATTAGAGGGCTTCATGCACCCAGTACTGTCAACATCAGGAAAAGCAACACATTCAGTCCTCTCACGGAGGGCTGGTATTATATTACATAGGGAAGAATCATCACATACCACATTATCACCAGCAAACTGTGCCTTAGCCAAGGACTTGCTAGTGGAGTAATCATTGCTAACTGCAGCTGCTGCTGCAGCTTCTGCCACTGACTTCATAACATTAGGCTGTGTACCAGCCTCTTTCAAAGTTACATCAACCTCATTTTCAATGAGATTTTTCTGTTTCTCAGAAATATTAGTCTTACTGATAACATCATGCATAATGCCTAAAACCTCTGGGTTGTTTTGTATGGTTAAAACAGCAATCACAGGTCCCTGTGATTGAATGATCAGACCTCCATGATGTGGTGATCAGCCATCTCGGATTACCTCATGAGCACTGCCATCTTGCTGTATGGCAACATGATCAACAACACATGGGTATGGTCTGCCATCTTGGGGATGACAAGTGGACGTGATGTGATGACATCTGTGTCACCCATTTTGATACTCTAACAATTCTCCATTTTGTGAATTACAGAAAAATGAGTGGCTAGCCTTTGTTCTAGTCGACCCCGCAGCACTCTATGACTGTTCAAAATCAAACTCTTCAACATCAGAAGAGGCAAGGTCTGTGGGCATTAAGGTAGTATGCCCTGCCAGTAACTCTGGCTGATGGAGCAAGTTCACCATCTCTGCCTTGCAGTTTATATGATCAACCCCTGAGCTGGTATCACACAAACTAGACATAACCTGTTTCTCCAAGTTCCTACACACGGTGGTAACTTGAGCATTTTCCCTAATCCTACATTCTAGCTCCTCACTTACCTGAGTGAGTACCCTGCTAAGTTCCTCATTTTCAGATCACAAGATTTTATTAGTGTAAAACTTGCCTGTTATCAAGAGAAGCCCTTTTACATTTCTTTTTCAAAGCATGCAGTTCCTGTCTGCTGTTAACAGAATCACATAACAATGAATCGTGCTGCTGACGCAAGGTCTGGATTTGAGATACCAGCCTGTCTACACATTCAGCAGCCTTAGCATTTACTACAGCCATCTCCTGCCTGTAGGCAGTGAAATCTGATCTCAAAGCAGTACACATCTATAATATAGAAGATTCTAAGCAAGCAAAAAGTGTTGCAACTAGCTATTCTTCCGGAATATTTTCCTTGGTACCAACTTTTAATCAACATATTGATTAAAGAAAGCTGTCACAGTATCCCGTGGACCCTGCGTATCTTTTGCTATAGTAGCAAAATCCTCAAAACCATCATGGGAAGTGAGGTATTGTGAGGTATTTAAACTCAACTCAGCATTGATTTTTTTAGACATGTCAAATTAATGGAGAAACATTTCCTGTCTGTGAATCAGGAACTCCATTTGCAACCACAGTACCTGAGAGCACACAGATAGCCTTCAGTGAATGTGGACTCCTAAATGAGTATAAACCCACTAGGACATGAACCCACAAAATGAAAGGAATTTAACTGTCTGCATGGAACACTTTATAGCCCTGTGTTCCCCACAGGGAGGAGGCAGCTCACAGCACAGATTTAAAAATCTGGCAGGAGGTCCATATGCTTAGGCTCTGCATGCTGGGGAATGGCAGACCATGGAGATTTATACAGCAGATGCTAACAGCTGTTTGCCACTGAGGGATTCTCACCCAAGTGCATAAGTCCACAAGGGACATAAAAGTGTCACCTTTGACAAGCACTCAGACGTTAGCCACGGTCGCCATTATGTTACCCTAGGGGCCAGCTCTAGAGATAAATAAATCAGATTCTTGTATGTCTGCAATGTGAGCCAAAGAGTACATGCCAAACAATCAGTAGAAGTAATAAAAGGAAGATTTATTATAATACCCACACCAAAACATGTCACAGAGAAAATCACAAGGGAGGTGGTTTCTCACCAGTCCTATAGGAAAGTATAAGTCTCTGAGGAAAAATGGCTCACAGAAAGTTATATAGTCATGATAAGAACATGGTAACAGAGATAACAACATAGTTACAGATATAAGGAACACAATGCATTGGTGTACAGAATGTAAACTAGACGTCTCCCTTGGGTAATGACTTAGGTACCAGAATTACAAATGAGTAAGAAGTTAGACAAAGGAAATACCTCTGTCAGCATAAAAACACAAACAAAGAGGAATGCTGAGGAATCAGAAATACACATGGCGTGCTAAGCTACGTATAAGACACATACTACATATGTATAGCAGTATAGCACAGCAGTTTAAGGCTCTGAGCTGCAAATCTGGTGACATCCAGCAGATCAGACCTGGGTTTGAATCCCACAGCTTCCACTTGCATACTGTGCGAACCTGAGCAAGTCGTTTAACTTCCCTGTGCTCCCAGGTCACACCTATAAAAAAGCTTTCAGCTTAGTGTGCTACTCATGGTTAAACAACTATTTATTTAGTTTTTGTTGACTGGGTAACTAAAAAAAAAACAACAACAAAAAATATGATTATATGAGATTATAAATTATATAAGGATATACAGTAATCACTGATCATCCATAAAGGTCCTGTTATCAGTGATTAGGTAGATCATATATAGAATATATATAAAGACACATAAAGGACAAATGTAACCTAGGTAAATGCATTATAGTCAAGGCCCCTAGAATTCTGCGGCCGCAGAATTTTGCGCAGAACTTGCAATCTACTGCAGAACTTCTGCGGTGCCGCAAAATTCACTCTTCTTGGTGATTTTTTTATCAATATTTTTGTTTAGCCATAGAATCTGGTTACCTTCCCCTCTTTTTATATCCAAACCCCCCATATGCTCAGAATGTGATATTATCATTGCTATAACATCATACATTAGCTAATGAAATGGCTGCATTCTGCAACAGAAATGAACAGTCACTTTTCTACCACAGTTCCCGCTGCCAGAGACGGTGGCACAGCACATCAGGCATGGTGATATTTGTTCAACCCGCACTACAGCCTAATACAATTTTCAGTCTTACATTATTGCACTAGGGCCAATGTAAACAAAACCTTGTCAATAACACAGACCTGTTAAGTCCATACCTCACTTTGTACAAACATATTTGTATCTTTAAGGTATAGAGATGCCATCCGAAATGAATAACTGGTAAAATGAATTGAACTGTCATTTTTAATAAAAATTAAGTCATTATGCCCAGAAAAGTGGAATATAATAATGTGTAGACCTGTTGAAAGAATAGGCCAGTTAAATAAATAATTGCACTGCATGCATTTTTGCCAGGGTTATTGATTACATATTGTCATCAGTTCATAGACTCACCTAAAAGTTATGGAGAAATGTTGTGTGCAGTGACAGCTGTTGGGGCAGAGGGTAGCATGCTGTGTTTCCATGCCGGCAACTCAGGTTCAGAGATTAGCTCTGGGAGCTGGCTGGGCAGCACAAGGATTGGTGGAACACATCACTGCTCAGAGCCTGGGAAGGTATGGTGCAGTGTTTGGACACATTGTGATGGGCTGGAGAGCTCTATCTCACAGTTGGTTCACATGCATGTCATGGCCTGATGGTGTTATGTAGTGTGTCAGGGGAAGCAGGTTGACATGAAAAATGAGTTTTGCAATAACTCCTCTATTCCATTTATTCCATTTCCAATGGGACCTATATGAATGAAGATGCAATTTCATGGAAATTAAAAAAATAATTATATATATATATATATATATATATATATATGTATACACACACACTGTATATATATATATATATATATATATATACACACACACACACACACACAGTATCTCTCACTAAACACACACATATTGTTATGTAGGTAACAGATTGCATATAAATATATAAGTGATACACAGTGGGAACCTCATGAGTGGTGTAGAAAGCACATACAAATATATAAGTGATAGATGGTGGAGACCTAATTAGTGGGATAGATAACAAGTGTATAGAAATATCTTATTTATCACATAAGGTCCCCTCTGCATATTTCACTTATGCAATAGGATAGGACCTTAAGGGAGAGACATTTGTTTTCCTTTCTTTGGCACAAAATAATTTCTGTAAGTCTGTTATTTTTTGAACTAGTGTTACTGTGCTTCCCCCATCCTGATTGCTATAACCATTGCCATGAAAGTGAAATCAGGATGACAAGCTGACACTGTGATGTGGTAGTTTGTTAGTGCCGCAGAACTTCCGCAGAAATTACAAACCACTGCCGCAGAAGTTCTGCGGCAAATGATAGTCTTACCGCAGAACTTGATCCCACTGTGCTGCAGAAAAGTAGGGGCCTTGATTATAGTGAGGTATAATGAATCATGCATGATATTATCCTATAAAAGATGTAAATATTAGCCTATATTAGTAGCAAAGCACATTCCTGGCACTCATGCTTGTACAATGGGTACCTAAAGCTACATGTTAGTGCAAAATAGCAGTATCACAGTATAAAAGACCAGGAATACAGTGTAAGATATATGTGGGATAATAGGGGTGCATTACCCAGGCACAACACCCTTTTCTGCATGGCCATAAATGACATCCCACCCATGCTACAAAGAGGTCATGATCTATACTAAGCTATTCATAAAGGCATGACAACCCTCATAAGCCTGGTCACAACCTCTTGTGCCCCACAATTAAAACTAGGTAGAAACGAGGCATAGTGCTATGACTAGTAACAGCATCACACAGGAAGTGGCAGATGTGGGGGATAGACTGGTGACATCAAAGATTTGAGGCTCAGGAGTGATGGGGAGGATCCTCAGGACACCTCTAACTTACATTAACTTTTTCTGGGTAGCAGGTTTGCACTTCACTGGACTATCAGAGAGTGTGACCATGACATGGGGTTGGGGATGTGACCTCTGGTTCACCAGGGATTGATTCTAATAGAGTGTGTTAGAGATGGGGGACAAATCTGAGCAGGACACTTATATACATCAGTAGTGCAGCTAGCTTGCACCATGGTATTGCACAATGCACCTGGCACCATTTTATTACCCAGCTGCAGGTGGAATCAAGTATTTCAGAAGGTGCAAGCCCTATGTCCACCCTCTAACATCTGGATCTTGTTGATTTATTTATTTGAATGTTTCACCAGGGTGGCATACTGAGCATAATTGTTTGTTTCCAGATGTGTCCTGGGGGGAGGGGGAAGGGAGTTAGTTTATAATAGTAACAGAATTCCCAGCATTAGTAATACTGAACAGCAGACAGCAGTTTATAACATTTCAGAATTTACAGCATTTCAGTATTTACAGCATTAGAATCACAGATTACATATAGAATAACTGATAGGTTTGTGTCTGTTACCAGGGAGTAATAGGATTGAGAGGTTCTGGACACATGAACCTCGAGAGCAAAGCTCGAGAGGTTCCAGTGCGTTCAGAACCTCAAGATGCTAGTACTCCCTGGTAATGGACAAACAAACCTATTGGTTATTTTTTTTAATATATGGATGCGATGTTTATTTCTAATGGGCGGTCGACCATTTCAGTGAACTGACTTTCTGCTGGTCGACCGCCGCAGTATCTTAAGCTATGGATTCAGCTGTGTGCTTGCTCATGACAGTTCCCAACCCCTGTCCATTTTTTTTAAATGTTTGAGATCCTACCTGCTCTTCAGGAGCGCAACGGCAGGATCAACCAGATATTTCTATTTCCTGAGGGAAAACAATAAAATAAAAATGAGAAGCGCAACGACTTAGCTCTCAGTAAGCGAGAGAACCGCCACCATGTTTTTGAACTGTTCTGCCCGCCCACACAGAAAAACCAACCAATGAGGAGGCACACTTATGACATGGGGCAGGAGGTTTATCTTTGGAAGCTTGGAATGATACTATTGTCAGCACAAAAGTGTAGTATTACCAGTGATTGACAATACTATTACCAGTGATTGACAATACTATTATCACTGAACCTTTCAGCTATTACCAGAATTTTTTTGTATGCTTTACAGACCTATTAAATTGAAGATCCATATATTAAAATAATTTTATAGATGCTGTATATCATTAAAGAACAATGTCTCTAAATAAAGTACATGCAGGCTACCCTAACAGACCAGCTTTAAAGAGACAGCAAACTTAGCAGTCAACAACAGAAGTGCACACTTGCTTTGAAACACCCCAAGCACAAATGAAATTAAGCTGTGGTGGAGAGACCAGTATCATTAGTAGAGAATGGCGAGTGTTGAACAATGGATATGGAGGTTTCAGGGTCAGCAGACATGACATATAACTGGGCAGAGTGTATAGTGAGAAGAAAGGAGGGTAATAGAAGAGTAGATGGGTAAGGGGACAGCCAGCCTGAGAAGAAAAGCACCAGTTCCTATTACTCCTTTGTTGTTGCTGGGAGGACTCCCATGACAGGTGCATTCATTAGTGTGTAGAGTTGGTGGGTGCCAGGATAATGGGGCATCCACTTTCCAGACATTCTGTGCTGTGACTGAGAATTGGGACCATGACATATTTGTTATTATTTTGAAATATTACCTTGTATGAAAATGTGTCTCTAGCTTAACCTGCTAACTACAGTGTATACACATTTTTCACAGTGCTATTTGGACATGTCAGTATATGACTGTAGCACTTAGAGCCCTGTTCTCAGTCACAGTTGGTGGTATAGAGTGATTGCTGTGACTGCTTTGCACTACCTGGGACATTACTACCCTGTAATGCTATTCACAGCTGGAGTCACAGTCCTTTTCTGCATGACTGAGAAACATTTTTAACTGGGTGGGGAATGGTGGAGCAGAAACCACCATTCACAAATGATGGTAACTTGTTCTAATACTGCTACTGTTTTCTACAATACCTCTGCCTATATAACTTCTTCAGGTCTACTGTAGGCAGTTAGGGTATGGCAAAGTTCTGACAGAGTACTCATCTACATTAGTAAGGGAATGGGGCTGGGGTTTCTCTGGACCTCAGGGAGAGCTAACACCTGGTGTGCAGGAGGTGCATCATGCAAAGAAGCAACTAGGGAACAAAAAGGGGACACTTTTAGGCAGCACCTCTCACTTTCACACATGGCACTCTGCTGTGCATTTGGCACTGTGCCATGCTATAACTCTGTGTGAATGAAAACCAGTATGTTTGCACCCACTAACATCTGGAAACCTCCTTTACATATTGACTTAGTCTCAGGATAGACACATCTCCCTGTGACTGAGGGTCTGCTGTATAGTGTGCAAATGGGTGGTGGTGTAACAAGCAGTACTTTGCCCCCATTTTGCACTGCCACCCATTGTGATTGAGAATTAAGGCATAAATATTTCAGGGCTTTGTCTAGTTTTGTAGGTCTATTCAAAATTTGTTGAAATTTGTCCACAAATTAATTTACAACCTCTTATACAATATGTCTTTTGCAAACTTACAGATCTTCAGGGGTATCTCAGTTATCAGGTCCCATAGATGGAACTTCACCGTCGGTGAAGCAGGATTCACATGGATGATTTTCAGCAGTACAGCTAGGGCCACCCACATCAATGTCATCTGCTAACATCACCAACCCTATAAAGGTGTGAGCGGCCCCACTCGCTCTCCTCAGTTCTTTCCCGCTATCGACTCGATCACATGGGTTTCCGCAGAAGCTCCAATGCAGTTTCGTACCATTTTTTGCCTGCAGCTTTTCTAAATTTAAACTTTTTGAATCTTTTTCTAGAGAGATTCATTTAACTTATGTCGAGAGTTAATCATTTGACTTCTCTCTTCCATCACTGCTCTTGCGGAAAGAAGATTGCTTCTTCAGATGTACACTCACTCTGTGTCTGCTGTCTTGGACCTGACCATGATGCTTCCAACTGTGAGCTCTGCCGGAAGTTTAATCAAACCACCCTCCAGTGATGCAAAAAGGCTCTCAAAAAATTCATCATGGAGCAAAGGTAGCCAGTTCTGGGTAGGGTTCCTCTGGGATCCCTCCTTCCTAGTCACCAGCAGGGTCATTGAGCTCCCAGGCTGCTAAGGCCCAAGACAAGTCCTTGGGGAAATGTCATAAAAAGGACCGAGATTGGGATCGCTGCCTCTGGTGGAAGTCCCACTCCCTGAAGTTCTCTTCTTCTTCATCTGGGATTGCCCCATCAGCTGTGGCTGCTCTGACACCTAAGCCTGCTGTCCAGATCTCTATCACTGCCAGACCCCCTACCCACAGCACCTTGACCTGACATGGAAGGTGGCCAGCCATTGACCTCCAGGTCATCAGCCTCCCCTCAGTTGAAGATGGGCCCATCGTTGACAGCCCTCCCATCTAGGTCTGATGCTTCCACAGGCCCTCAGGCTGCAGGCTCTTCAGGCTCTCAGTACCAGTATGGCGGGTTGTTGCAGCTTGTGCCGTCGACCTCCCCTCCCATGTAGATGCAGCAATCTACTGTCATTGACCTTAGAGACATTCTGACCAAATTCACAACAGATTTGGTCCAGCAGTTAGGTGCATATAGGCCTTCACTGAATGCGTTGTCGATGGGCCTGTCATCATTGATACCACTTCGGCCTCTGCAAATTGTGCAGTGCGAGTCATTTTCAGTACCTTGGTCATCAGAACTGGAGTTGGCACAGGTCAACATTGAGGACGAGTAGTACCATCTGGATCTCATTCTTCCAGATGAGGGGGAGGAAGAGCCTCTCTCCTCTGACAGCTCTACGGCTTCTACAGGCAGTGAGAACTCTGTCAAGCATACTCCTAGATCTCCTCCAGAGGACCCCACTTTCTTCAGTGTGAGGAAGCAGTTGTCCTCAGCCATGGGATTCCATATGGAGGTGGAGGATGCCACCAGGTGAGGTCTGGTGGATTTCGTAGAAATTCCGGAGTCTCCTCCTAAAGTCATTCCTCCTATCCTTCCTACTTTAAGGAATGCCACAACTGCAGCCTGGCATAGGCCTTACTTGGTGCCAGCCATGTCCCATAGGGCTCAAAAATTAAATTATGCCCCTCAGCATCTCCCTCACTATGCTGCCCAACCAGAGACATATTCTGTGGTTATTTAGGTAGCCCATGAGTTCCCTTCCCCCCCAAAAGAGAGTCATGTTGGATTGATCTCTGGGGTAAGAGGGTTTATGCCTCCTCCACCCTTGGGGTGAGGATTGCAAACTGCCTTTTCATATGGTTAAGTACCAGAATACCCATTGGAAGAAGGACAAGGTCATGGCCCAGGCCCTTTCTGATTCTACCTAAAAGCAAGAGGTTCTTAAGTGCTTGAAGAATGCTGTGGATAATAGCATCTCTTGTGGGCCTGCTATGATATTTCAGACACTGGTGCCAGGGCTGCTGCCACTGGAATTTGCCTTTATAGGCACTCCTGGTTGAGGGTCTCTGGTTTTCCTGCTGACATTCAACAGAAGGTGCTTAATTCCCCTTTTAATGGCTCCAGGTTGTTTGATCTAGATGTGCAGAACATCATAAATGAGTTGCAGGCAGCTGACAGGGCTATTAAGTCTGTCCATGTCCTCTGTCATATTCGGCCTAAGAGCAGACAGCGCCCTCCATTTAGCAAGATGCCCCAGAAGTCTGAAGCAGCCTCTCAGAGCCAAGGCAAATGTAGATCCTTTGCCACCTTGCCCACCCTCTCCTCTATCGTAGCCACGGCCAAGCACCCCAGGGATGATGGACAAACCCCAGCAACTGGATCGGCCTCTGCTTGACTCCTTGCCAGACCCCCCTTTTCTGGTCCCTGACCATCAGATGGTTGTTAGAGGTTGGGTCTCCCTCCATCTTGATCAGTGGAGTGACATCACCTCAGATGTTTGGATTCTTCAAATCATAGAAAGGGGACATACTCTGAAGCTCCTTAATCCACCACCAGAAACTCCTCCAGTGCCTTCCACCTACCCCCCGTGTACCACCTGTCTGTTCTCTGGGAGGACATACAGTCTCTTCTGCATAAACAGGCCATCAGGACAGTGCCCAGATGCCAAAGAAACAACAGGTTAGACTCCAGTTTTTTTCTGGTTCCCAAAAGAAGCAGAGACCTGAGGCCCATCTTAGACCTCAAGGACCTCAATCTGTACATCCAGTACAAGAAGTTTTCTGAATGGTAACTCTGCCAGGCTTGTTGGCCCTCCTCAAGCAGTGTGGCCGGCTGTGTTCTCTGGACATGCAGGATGCATACCTGGAGATCTCAGTGTTTCCACCTCACAGGAGATGCCTCCAGTTTCTTTTTCAGGGTAAACATTACCAGTTCATAGTATTACCCTTTGGCTTGTCCTCTGTGACATGGGTCTTTATCAAATGCTTGGCAGTGGTAGCTTCATCTCTCAGAAGGGAGGGACTGTATGTTTTTCCCTTATCTGGACAACTGGCTTCTAAAGGCCCCATCCAGAAAGCAGCTCCTGCAGGCTCTTGAGAGAACTCTTCAACACTGTCTCTCCCTGGGCATCACGGTCAACTTGCCCAAGTTGGTACTAGTCCTGTCCCAAAGGCTGCAATATATAGCGTCAGTTCTAGACACAGCACAGGGACAGACCTTCCTGCCTCAGAACAAGGTGGAGTTCCTCATTTCCCAGACTCAGGAAGTCGCCCAGAGCCATTATGTCCCTTCAAGAGGATGTTTGTGGCTGTTGGGGTTGATGACTGCAGCAATTCCTACTGTTTCACTGGCCTACTGCACATCCTCCAGTGGACCCTCTGAGTATAATGGGATCAGCAAAGAGATGAATTGGATCAGTTGGTTCTGGTTTCCCCCCAGTCCACAAGGTTCTCCATTGGTAGATAAAACCCCTGAACCTGCTGCAAGGGATTCCCCTCCAGATTTCCTCCCTTCTGCAGATCCTCACCAGGGATGCCTCTGGGTTGGGCTGGAGGCCCACCTGGGTCTTTTTCAAACCCAGGGCTCTTAGCCAAAGACCAAATCCTCCCTGCACATCTACATCCTGGAGAAGTGAGTGGTTCTGTATGCCATGCAGGCTTTTCAGAACTATCTCCTCCAAGGTCAACTGCTGATTTAGTCCAACAACCTCAGTGTTCTGTATTAAATCAACAAATGGGGGGGCACATTTGTATCCCCTGTACAGGGAAGCAATGAAAGCATTGTACTGAGTGTTAGACCATGATCTAACTGTATCTGCGGTTCATGTCCCAGGAGTGCTAAACACTCTGGCAGACAGTCTCAGCAGGACACAGTCCAGCATACACAAATAGGAACTTCTGTCATCAATCGCAGAAGACCTGTTCGACAGATGGAGTTATCCAGAGTTGGACCTTTTTTACATCCTCACTCAATCCAAAGCTGCCCAGTTTTTGCTCACTCGATCCAGGGCCTGGAGTTTTCTGCCAACACCCGTTGTCCCTATCCTGGAGTGGGAGGTTCCTTTATACCTTACCTCCATTTCCTCTTATTCAGAGGGTGCTAATCAAGCTGCAGATGGAGGGGGGCCAGCATGATCCTGACAGCCCCATTCTGGCCTCATCAGATATGTTTCCCATTACTGCAATATCTGGCGGAGGAGCCTGCAGTCCCACTGCCCCCCCACAGGAATCTGCTGACACATGTTCAGGGGACCCTGGTACATCCCAACCTCAAATCCCTTCACCTGCATGCTTGGCTCCTGAGGACATAGCCATTGCTTGGTTTGGGGTTTCCCATAGGATGACAGATGTCCTTGTGGCCACTCAGAAACCCTCCATTTGAGCCATTTACACCATGAAGTGGAAGAGGTTTGCCATCTGGGCTGCCAAACATAATCTGGACCCTTTCGCTTGTCCATTGAACCAGATTCTGGACTACCTGATATCACTGTCAGACTCAGATCTCCGGTACTCTTCCCTCAAGGTACACCTTCTGGCCTTTTCGGCCTTCCATGAGGCTGTGGGTGACCGTACCATGGCTTCACAGGATGTTTCCTGTACCTTCTTGAGGGGCATCTTGCATCTGAAACCTCCAATCTGTTCTTCTGTCCCAGCTTGGGATTTTAATTTTGTTTTGGAGAAATTGACCTTGCCTCCCTTTGAGCCAACCGCATCTTGCGAGCTATGTTTCCTTTCTTGGAAGGCATTATTTTTGGTTGCTATTACTTCTGCTTGATGTATTTCTAAGCTTCAGACCCTTTGATGCGAGGAGCCTGATTTAATTTTCCGCAAAGACAGGGTGTCTTTGCGCATGAATCCTAAGATCTTACTTTGAGAGGGCTCTTGCAGTAGGTAATCACCTTGAGAACTATGCCCCCAGCATCAAGACCACATGGAAAACTTTAGCCAACAGTATATGATGGGGGAACCACCCATCCAACATCATGTGACAGACGTCAGCGTGGCCCTATATAGTGGGTGGTCCCCATGCCTGCCTTCCAGTTCTTTCCTGCTGTCAACCTGATCACATCAGACCTCACGGAGATCGTACACTGCAGTTTGACCACTTTTCATATGATTATCCATTTATTTCTTGATTTTTCAGTGAATTATTGTCATTTTGTGCATGTCATTGTCGTCCAACATTGAGCACAAGAACAAGTGTGCTTCATGCGGTGTGCAACTACCGCACAAGGATTTGCATTTTCTTTGCCACTTCTGCCTAGGCCCAGAGCACAAGGTAGAGGACTGTGAGGCCTGTGCCAGTTTCAAGCCGGCCATATGGATGCACTGCCAACAGGCCCTCGATACTCACCTCTTGAATCAACAAATGGCCACCATGGGGAAAGAGCTTCAAAAGCTTTGCAGCACTTCATCCTTGCCCACCAAATCCAGGCAAAAAAAGAAGAAGGAGAAGCACCAGGACCAGGACAGGTCCCCCTCCCACCCGAGGCCACCTGTAGGCCTCTCAGGTGAGTGATGGTCCTCTTCCTCCATGAAGTCATCCACCATGGCTGAGCCTACCCCACCTAAGGAGCAGTCCTCGGGCCTCCTCCTGCCACTAGTCTTAGTGAATGCAGTGTTATGCGAGGTCCCCACACTGTAATTGACCTCCCACTGTACATCTAAGACAAACCTTATGTTACATATATACTGTTTCAAATTATTAATAACTTATAGGGCACTGGCACATACCATTTTAGCGTAAGTGTCAGGGAAACATTATGAGTATGATTTTATTCCATTTTACTCTGCTTAGCAACAGCTTGTAGTATGATAAGACACTTATGTCTTTGTTACATTCTGAGACGTTATTATACAGACTGCACTGCCATCTTTTGGATTTATGGACAGGGTGTCTATGAATTTATATCCTGTATTTTCTATGCATCCTTTGTTTCACGATTTAGCTGACATTACAAATAATATATAAGGATAGATAACACTGTGGTGCCACCTAACTTTTAGCCAATAGGGCTTCTTTTATTTATCTAGTCTTTTGGTAGATATAGTAACTATGAGAAGCATATAACCTACTGTATTATGTATTCCTCTTGAGACCTTAACTCCTTGGAGTATTGGGAAGCCTTTGGCTCCAAGTGTCTTTGGTAAAAACTGCTTAGGGCAACTGTTTATCTTTTGTGTAATGAACAAGTTTTATTACCTGATATGCCGCTAGTCTGTGTCTCTTTTGCACCTCTAGCACTGCCAAGAATCTGATCAGGGCTAACCACCCTAACATATTGGTGACTGTGAGCAGGCAGTCTGGATTTGTAATCTCTAGGCAACCCATGCCTTTGACCTCATGGAATTACGTGATTATCCCAACATCCTGGGCATTGATTTTCTTGCACTGCACAACTGTGTGGTGGATCTAGCCAATATGCTCATGCTCCTGATCCAGATCAGGGGACAATACCATACAGTTATGATTTCTGATTCACATGTGGTTGCAGCTATTACCACCAATGACAAGGAATATGACGTCATAGCTCATTTCCAGACACATGAGTTTTTCAAGAAACTCCTACACATCCTGCAGAAACATTTGGTTGCTTTTGCCACACACAAGCATAACTGTGGGAGAATGCAGACCATCATCGAAATTCCAGGCCCAGCACATGACAGGCAAAGGCAATACCCCTTTCCTGCTGAGGCCTTGCCATCACTCAGATAAACCATTCAGTCACTCCTTAAACAAGGTGTGATCAGGCCTTGTGTCTCAACTGCCAACTTACCCATTTGGCCAGTGAAAAAGCCCAAAGGATCTTGGAGATCACTATTGATTACAGGAGATTTAATCACGTTACTCCTAGCTGTTCACCCACAGTAGCATCAGCACTTGATGAGCTCAAACTGCTAACCCCAGAACATGAATGGTTTAGCACCCTCGACATCTCCAGTGGCTTTTGGTCACTGCCTCTAACTCTGGCAAACCAATATAAGTTTGCCTTTACCTCTAAGGGTTGACAGTACACATGGACCTGCTTACCCCAAGGGTTCCACAATAGCCCATCCCTTTTCCATCTGCACATGATGGATGCCCTGGAGGGTTTCTCTGCTCCACAATGTCTTCTGAAGTATATAGAAACATAGAAATACAGACTTTGATGGCAGATAAGGACCACTTGGCCCACCCATTCTGCCCATTTCCCTTCCTATTGGATAAGCTGCAGATTCTAGTTAACCAACAGCCTACTTCCTGCAACCCCCCACTACAATTGCTTTATGCCTGTCCCAAGCATGTTTGAATTCCCACACTGTTTTAGACCCAACAACCTCCCCAGGAAGGCGGTTCCATGCATCTGCCACTCTCTCCGTGAAAACAAATTTCCTCTCATTACCTCTGAGCCATCTCCCCTCTATCTTTAAATTGTGCCCCCTTGTTCTTACACATCTCTTTTTCTGAAAGATGCTACCCTCCTGGACTTTGTTGATTCCCTTGAGGTACTTTAAAGTTTCTATCATGTCCCCCCGTCCCTCCTTTCATCAAGGGTATACATATTAAGCTCTCTCAGTCTCTCTTCATATGGTTTCTGATGTAGACACTGCACCATTTTAGTTGCCCTCCTCTGGGCTGCTTCCATCCTGTCTATGTCCTTGCATAGATGGTGTCTCCAAAACTGCACACAGTATTCCAGATGGGGTCTCACCAACTGTCTGTACAGATAAACATAGAAACATAGACTTTGACTGCAGATAAGGACCGCTAGGCCCATCTAGTCTGCCCATTTCCCTACCTACAGGATAGGCCGCAGATCCTAGTTAACCAACAGCCTATATCTTCCTGCCCCCCACAAGAATTGCCTTTATGTCTGTCCATACATTCTGAATTCCTCCCACAGTTTTAGACCCCACAACTTCCTCTAGGAAGGCTGTTCCATGCATCCACTACCCTCTCTGTGAAATAATACTTCCTCACATTTCCTGAACCACCCTCCTTCTATCTTTAATTGTGTCCCCTTGTTCTTGCAAGTCTCTTTTTCTGAAAGATGCTACCCTCTTGGACTTTGTTGATTCCTTGAGGTACTTGAAAGTTTCTATCATGTCCCCTCTCCTTCTTTCCTCAAGGGTATACATATTAAGCTCCTTTAGTCTCTCCTCATATGGCTTCTCTTGCAGACCCTGCACCATTTAGTTGCCCTCCTCTGACTGCCTCTATCCTGTCTATGTCCTGCGAGATGGGGTCTCCAGAACTGGATGCAGTACTCCAGATGGGGTCTCACCAACTGTCTGTACAGAGGGATAACAACTTCCTGTTTTCTGCTGCTGATTTCTCTCCCTATACATCCCAGTATACCCCGGCCCTCCCTACTGCCTTCTCACATTGCTTGCTAACCTTAAGGTCATCTGATATGATTACCCCAGGTCCCTTTCCTGTTTTGTTGTTGTTACTACCTCCCCACCCATTGTGTATTCTTCCCCTGGGTTCTTGTTTCCCAGGTGCATTATTTTGCACTTTTTTGCATTGAATCCTAGCTGCCATACGTCTGACCAGTCCTCTAACCTTGCCAAGTCCCTTTTCATCCTTTCCACACCTCCTTGTGTATCAACCCTGTTGCAGATCTTTGTGTCATCTGCAAAAAGGCATACTTTTCCTTCCAGTCCCTCTGCAATGTCACTGATGAAGACATTAAAAAGGACTGGACTCAATACTGAACCCTGCGGTACCCCACCAGTAACCGCCCTTTCTTCAGAGTGGACTCCATTTACAATTACCTTCTGTGTCCTGTTGTCCAGCCAATGTTTTACCCAGGCTACCACCCTGGGACCCACTCCCAGGCTGGTTAATTTGACTAATAATCTTTTGTGTGGGACTGTGTCAAATGCCTTGCTAAAGTCTAGGTAGGCCATGTCCACAGCCTCCCTGGTCTACTACTTTGGTCACCCAGTCAAAGAAATCTATTAGATTCGTCTGACATGACCTTCCCGCTGTGAACCCATGCTGCCTTGGATCCTGTGCTCCACTGACCTCTAGGTACTCAACTATTCTTTCCTTCAGAAGTGACTCCATCACTTTCCCTACCGCAGAGGTCAGACTGACAGGTCTGTAGTTTCCTGCCTCTGTCTTGGTCCCACTTTTGTGAAGAGGAATCACATCTGCCTTCCTCCAGTCCTCGGGTACCACACCATCCTCCCATGATTTATTAAAAAGAGTAGCCAGTGGTTTCACTAGTTCCTCCCTTAATTCTTTTAGAATTCTGGGGTGAATTCCATCAGGACCCATTGCTTTGTCCACCTTCAGTTTTAGGAGTTCTTGCAGAACCCTTTCTTCTGTGAAAGGACTGGGATAGACCCCTATCAAGAGTGCTTCTGTTAATTGATTAGGCACTTCCCCTCCTCTTTTGTGAATACTGAGCAGAAATATTCGTTCAGTATTCCTGCTTTTTCACTGTCCCCCTCTGCCCACCCACCGTTCATTCTATTCAGCCTCACTATCCCTCCCTTTGTCTTTCTATGCTCGCTGATGTACCTATAAAAGGTTTTATCCCCCTTCTTAACTGAGTTGGCTATCTTTTCCTCAGTTTGGGCCTTTGCTATTCTGACTTCCTCCTGCTTCTTTCTGCCTTAACTGGTACAGCTCTCTGTCCTGCTCCTTCTGTGTTTCCTTATACTCTGGAATGCTATCTTTTTCTTCCTGACTTTCACAGCCACCTCTCTTGAGAACCATAGTGGCTTTTTCTTTCATTTTGATTTGTTTATTTGCTTCACCCAAAGGCTTGTTGCCTCTGTGATGGCAGTTTTGATAATTCCCATTGTTGCTCCACACTCCTTCTAGCCTGTTTGCTAGTGCTTTTCTGAGGCACTCTCCCATCTCCAAAGTCAGCCCTCCTAAAGTCCAGTACCTCACTTTTGTATGGCTTGACTCTGTAGCTGAGTTTAACATGAACCACACTGTTTGATGGTCACTTGTCCCCAGATGGCAACCCACTTCTAGATCTGAGATCCTCTCACTGCCTCCATTTGAGAGTACAAGGTCTAAGATTGCTCCCTCATGAGTGGGTTCTGAAACTAGCTGTCTAATGCCTGCCACCTGTAGGGCATCAAGAATGGCCCTGCTCTTGGATATGGCTGCAACAAATGTGCTCCAGTTAACATCTGGCATATTCAGGGCTCCCATCAACAGTATCTCCCCTTTCTCTGCCATTCTAAGAATGCCTTCCATCATATCCTTGTCCATTCCTTCCCCCTGATATGGGGGTCTGTACACAACCCCTGTGCGGATTGTGGTGCCCTTTCCAGTCTCCAAGGTGACCCACAGTGTCTCCTCTCCTCCCTGTTTACTCTTTTGTTCAGTTGCTTTTATCCCTTCCTTTACATAGAGAGCTACTCCTCCCCCTCTTCTCCCCTGCCTGTCTCTCCTGTAGGTTATGTACCCTGGTATGTTAACATCCCAGTCATGGTTCTCTGTGTACCATGTTTCTGTGACTGCTACAATATCCAGGCATCCCTCTTCCATTAAGGCCACCAGCTCAGGGAGCTTGTTGCCCAGACTACGGGCATTGGTACTCATTACCCTCCATTTCCTGATGACCTTACCCCCTTTTGTCCCATCCCTGTCCTTCTTGCCTTTGTCACTTTCTCCATTTACCACTGCCCTTCTCCCTATCGACACCTCCATGTTGGTGTTTGCCACACTTACTACCGTGATTGTTTGGGGGGGGCTAGGATTTTCCTGCTCCTTTCCAGTGCCTCCCCCCTTGGCTAGTTTAAAAGCTTGCCAAGAAGCATTTAAACCTATCACCCAGGATCCTGTTCCCTCCCGACAGATGCAGCCCATCATGCCAGTATAGGCTTGCATCACTCCAGGTGGACCCCAGTCCCCAATGAAGCCAAATCCTTCGAGCTCCACACCAGTTTTTCAACCACTGATTGAATCCAAGGTAAGAACACCCTAGCCTCTCCTATGCCATAGATGGGTAGCACCTCCGAGAAGGTTACCGTGCATGCTACTTGATAAGGCCCCTCCCAATTCCACAAACTCTTCCTGCACTTCTCTAATCCCTTCTTAGCCAGGTCATTTGTCCCTAGGTGGACAATGACATCCAACTCCTCCCTGTGCAGCTGCTCCGGCAATCCTGAGGATTCGCTCCCCTGTCCCTCAAGCCATGGCGCCAGGCAGGCACCTTACCTCCTCTCCTTCCTTGCCCAGTTCTATCTTCCTAACAATGGAGTCCCCCACCAGAGTTGTTTCTTCCCTGCAGGGTCCCCTGCTACCCTCCTGGGGTCTCTTTGTGGAGGTTCCCAGCATCCTCCTTGGTCTCCACTGTAGGTGCCTCCATAGAGGAACCACACTTTGCCAGAATGGCATAGGAATTGTGGAGAGGTACAACTGGAGGATGTGCCTCTGTTCCACCACCCTCACCTCCCTGAGCCCACTGTGTTCCAACCGCTCCTCTTTCTTGGCAACCTCTGAGGCAACGGCAGTGGCACTGGTGGTCCCTGGATGGAAGAGGAGGTCCTACAAATCCTGGCCAACTCAGCCTGGAGATGAGCAACCTCCTCCCTCAGCCCAGAGAGGTGCCTGCAGATGGGACAACACCGCATCCTCCAGAACATCTCCCGGAAGACTGCTGCTCCACAGCCACTGCACTGCACCACTCCAATCATGTCTTATTTCTGGCCCCTTAACTGTTTAGCAATCCTTACTCTTTCCTCTGTTTTTTTTTCTATCTCTCCTTACTTTCTGCCTGTGTGCCCTTTAAGCTCCTGATTGTCCTGTTCTGAGACAAGAATATCCTATATTTCTCAGTAGACCACTTACTTGTTCAGAGGCAGACCTCCAGCAGCTAGAGGGGGCCGGAGAGCTACTCTTGCCCTTCTAGGATGGTGGGTCCTTGGTGGTTCTGTGATCACTCACTTCCTGCCCCTAAACAGGAAGTTCCTGTTGTCAGTCAAATCCTGTGCCTATAAAAATAGAACTAGCTTTCGGTGGGGGGTGGAGGGGAAGGAAGGAGGGCAATATAGTCCCAGTAGAGAAGTTCAGTCACACAGCAGTCCTTTCTCCTGGTGTCTTCTGCCAAGCTATTAGCAGAATCTTTCTAAGGCAGTCTTTAAATGTAGCTTCCTTCTAGCTAAGCCACTCCCCCTACTTACCAGATCTTTCTACAAGTAATTTAAACCTCACAGCAGTTAAGTCCTTTCAGTCACCTGAGATTTACACCTAGATGACTTTTCAGTTACCCATTCAGTTCAGTTAACCCAAACACACAGTTTTTTTTTGTTTTTGTTTTTGTATGTTAGTTTTTTTACCCTAAATTAAAGGTCCAAATACAAAAGTTCTTCTACTTTAGTCCCAGCAGAGAAGTTCAGTCACACAGCAGTCCTTTCTCCTGGTGTTTTCTGCCAAGTAGAGGGATAACCACTTCCCTTTTTCTACTTATGATGCCCCTTCCTATGCATCCCAGTATCCCCCTGGCTCTCCTTACCAACTTTTCACATTGCTTACCCACCTTTAAGTCATTTGATATGACTACCCCCAAGTCCCGTTCCATTTTTGTTGTTGTGAGTACCTCCCCTGCTGTTGTGTACTCTTCTCCTGGGTTTTTGTTTCCCAAGTGCATTACTTTGCACTTCTTTGCATTGAATCTAAGTTGCCTTATGTCTGACCATTCCAACCACCTTGACAAGTCCCTTCTCATCCTTTCTACCCCCCCTTTTGTATCAACTCTGTTACAGATCTTTGTGTCATCTGCAAAGAGGCATACCTTTCCCTCCAGACCCTCTGCAATGTCACCTGTAAAGATGTTAAAGAGGACTGGACCCAGTACTGAGCCCTGAGGTACTCCACTACTCCACTTTCTTTGGAATGATATACTGTTGGCAACTGCTACCAAGGAACAACATTTTGACCTCCTTGGTGAACTACTGACCCTATTACAGAGGGTGAGCCTCAAGTGTAATCCTGCAAAAGCACAACCCTGCCAGAAAGAAGTTATCTTTCTTGGCCTGTGCATAACAGAACAGGGCAGAAGCACAGCTTGGAAGAAAATCCAAGGCCTACAAGATTTGCCACTACTAGCCAGTGTGGCAACACACACAGACATTTCCTGGGTATGGTTAGCTTCTCCAGGGACTTTAATTGTGATTTTGCACAGAAGGCTGCCTCTCTGTATGAGCTCCTGAAAAAGAATGTTCCCTGGACTTGGGGTCCCATCCGCACTCAGGCTGTGACACTTCTGAAACAGGCCCTGGCCTCTGTTCCAACCTTGGTGAAACTCAATCCAACTTTGCCTTGCCATTTGGAATCAGCCACTTCAGACATTGCCATGTTTGCTGTCCTTGCTCAGAAAGTGAATGGTACCTTGAGACCTATTGCATCCCAAATACTGTCACCAGTGGAACAGAAGTACAGTCTTTGTGAAAGGAACCTTCTGTCTACCTACTGGGCTGTCAAGCATTTTCTGTATATCATTAGTACTCACCTATCATTCTGAACACAAACCACACCCCACAACTTTCTTGCTATCAGACAGATTAAAGGATGGATCAGTATCCAACACCAGACTGACTCACTGGTCTCTTCTTCTCTAGGACCATGACATACAGGTCCACTCTGCCAAAATATCCTTAATTTTAGCCCATGGTCTTTTGTACCAAGGAGCCCCACATGATTGTACACTCCAACCACCTGAATTGCCTGAACCAGGCCCTTTCCTTCCTGCTACTCCAAAACTCCTTGATGCTACCTCCCTGTGTCATGTCTTTACTGATGGTTCATCCTTATACCATCAGGGAGAACAGGTAGCCAGATTTGGAGTGCTCATCATGCATCCTAATGGTAACACTGGTCATGCCTCTAAACGCTGTGGTGTGATATCATATAAGTATGCAGAACTGGCAGTTGTGGCCTTTGCCCTTGAACTTCTACAACATGGCATCAAGGATACCATTAGTTTTACAGACTCTAACTGGACCTGTTGCTCTCTGACTGAATTTTTACCTTTCTGCCAGAAGAACCCCTTCACATCTTCTGATGGCAATCCAGAGAAGTGCAAAGCACTCTTACATTCATGAGCTGTCACAGCACTTTTAACACAAATTGTTCATTCACAAAGTGAAAGCCCATTCAAAGTCTGATCCACACAATTCCTTCAATGATCGAGTGACTCTCTTGCTAAAGAGGCAGCTCGATGGGGGGGGCATGGGAAATGGCTCACCCTGATGCCCTGGCAGCTGTACATAAAGAAGAAACCTGAACCTTTTGTGCCACTGGACTTGTCCACAGCACAGAAATCCAACCCTCAGTTGAGAGAAGTGTTCAGATTCCTTGACAAAGGGACTGAACAAGAATTGCCTACTCACAGTCCTTACAAAAGACATGCAAACCAACTGAATCTATCCCAGGACAGTAAACTGATATGGTATAAGTATGACAACTTGAACTACAAACTGTAGGTAGTTCCTGAATTTTTGAGATCTGAATTCATCCACCAGGTTCATGATACCCCAACTGGTGGACACCAGGAAGTGGAAGACACACTCCAGAGACTGAAAACTGTTGGTTGGTGGCCAGGCATCACCAAGGATGTCAAACACTACATAGAAAATTGCCTGATTTGTGCCCCAAACAATCCTGTCCCAACCAAATGAAATGCAAAATTACTTCCTCAGAGACAATATGGCCCTTAGCATGTGATACAAATCGATTTTATTTGTCCCTTGACCAATGCCAGCAGGAACAACAAGTATGCACTTGTTGTCAGAGACCTCTTTTCTCTAAGTGGGTTGAGGCTTTCCCCACTAAGAACTGTACAGCCAAAGTGACTACAAGAGTCCTGGTAGAACAATTGTTTTCCAGGTGGGGTCTACCTCTTAAGGTAGACTCTGACAAAGGAAACAATTTTACAGGTGAGTTGATGCAAGAAACACTTGAACTTCTGGGGTACACCAGAAGTTGCACATACCTTACCACCCTCAATTATCAGGTCAGGTAGAAAGAGCCAACAGATGGACTAAGCAAATGCTTTCCAAATTTATTGAGGACAGTCCCAAGGATTGGGATTCCCTTTTGCCTCTACTCCTTATGGCAATTAGGGGTACTCCTTCAGTCACCACCCAGTTGACACCCTTCAAGGTGATGACTGGTAGAACCATGAGACTACCTGAACACCTGTTTGATCTGAACACACCCACTGCAGACAGAGTGTCTGTAGATATATATGTTGCAAAACTCAAAGATGACATTGTTAAAACCCACTTGTATGCTGCATGTCGTATGGGCAAGGCCCAACAACAATCCAAACTCCAGTTTGACAAGTATGCACAAGAAGTGGACTGTTAAGTTGGAGAGCAGGTAATGGTACTCAGATTTACTCACCCTACACACTCCTTCTCCAATAAGTGGGAAGGACCCTATCCTTCTGTCAACAAACTCAGTCCCGTAGTCTACCAAGTTAGACTCCTTCAAAACAAAAAATTTAATGAGAAATGGTTGCATGCAAACCAGTTGAAATTATATAAAGGAGTGTAATAGCATTTCCTAACCCAATTGGGTGGAATTGTACCTACTGTCCTTTTCTTTTTCCTTACAGGTATTCCTGCAAGATGGCTATCTTGCAATTGACCCTCCTCCTAGGAGCATTCCCCATGGTCCATGGCAAGGATATGAAAACTATATATGAAAGCAACCAGTGTTTAAGGCAGCTCCTTCCACTATTTGAGCATCCTCAGAGAAGGGGGAAGGTACTTTTTTTTTTTTACAATTGTATTTATCCTCCTTGGCAGGTTGCCCAGTCATCAGCCAACCTACTGGAACTCAGGATTTTGTGGAGGTTGTGGCACCACGTGCACCCCAGCAGAACCCCAGAGCACAGCCCAGAAACTTCATCCTTGGGTGCTCCCTGTCTTTCCTGCATTTTCTCCCCTAGGTGCCCTAATCCTAAGACCCCAGAAGCGGTGACGCATGCGTGTGGAGGTGCGAATGTGCACCCCAGCTCCAGTACCAGCCTCTTCTGCCCTCCCTTGGCCTAGCACTGGCAATCCTCAGAGTGACGCAGCCACTCTGGCCTCCGCTGGGGTGGCCATGCTCCAAGAAGAGGAAATACTCCTTCCTGAGATGGAGAGCTGCCAGCCAGCAGCTATTCACATCCCCTTTCCCTCATTGACCTCCGATGACCCAGGCTCATTCCCAAACCTGGGTCTCTGGCATGGCATGAGGTGTGGTGTCCAGCACCTCAACCCTCTGCACCACCAGGCTGGCTCTCATGGAAAGTACTTGACCTCAGCAGACAAACCCACCACCATTCATGAAGGAGTTAGCATAAATGTTCCCAATAAATTGATTACTGTCCAGGAAGGCAAGGACGCCTTCCTTGCTGCTGCAGTTGTGGCTTCTAGCAAATCTTCCCTAGAAATTGAATGGCAAACTGACAACAATGGAAGAAAACTCCCCATTGCCCACCTTACAAAAGGCACTTTCCAAGGTTGGCCCAATACCAACATTGACCCCAATGGTGCTCTGTCCATTCACCAAGCCAGTCATAGACATTCTGGCTTATATAATCTAACTGCTGTAATTGACCCTGCCTTTTGTGAGAGGTTCCCACAAGACTCTGCAAAAGACTTTTGTACTCATTATAGCAGCTATATTTTTGACTGTTGTACCCCCTACTGAAGCTGAATTGACTGATTGCCCACCACAGGAACTTGGCCCAACCAATGGTTTGACCACCACTTCCCTTCTTGGTACCCTTGTTAATAACATGCAGTACGTGCATGTTCCAGTTATCTTTAATCTTACTTACTGGAATGTGGCTGAATTTGGTATGTGCCACAATACAAACACATCTAAGTTTTTCAGTACTATGTTATTAGACAGTCTTGCAGCATATCAGACGCGTACACAAAACCCAGTAGCTGGTACACATACTATTGAACACTTAGGTTTATTCAGGCCTAGGCCTGCCCCTAATGACAAGAAAAAGTCCAAATCTTCCTCCTCTCATAGGAGGATTGACACTGCTGATGTCACTGGAGCCACTGGCACTATTTCTGGTCTCTTCGGAACTGGCATGTCCATCTGGAACAGAGCAGATATTGCCTCTATCACTAGTCAAATGGCCAAATTCCAGGATGGCATGAAAAAGGATATACTACCACCCTTATTGCATGGTGTAGATGGGCATACTCAGGAAGAGTGCTTTACCATGTATAACATGCATGATATTGCCAAGAGTTTTACTGATACCAATGACATAATTAATGAACTTTTTCAAAAGAATAACAAGGAAGCAGATAAGCAATATATTGCCAGGGAACTTCTGTGCTCTGCTTATGGCTCTTATGTCATAACCACTGTCAATAATCTCTTCCGTGATTTGGAATCTGGATGTATTTCAGATATTATTCATGACAGAAGCCTTGCTAAATGGTATTGTCCCCATTGTAAATCCACTGCTTGCACCACAAAGTGCACTTCAAGGTCACTGTCTATCCCTATGTCCACTGCACATAACTTAGGTTATGTCACCCATCACCCAAATAGGGGACCCTGTTATAATTCAAGCAAATGCACTACCAGAGATACGATGTTTGTGACTTTCACTGTACCTTTACCACAGTTTGATCCCACTACAGCTCTTTTTGATCAGTTAGCTTCCATTCACTCCATTGGGCACCTTGATGAGGATATCTACAGAAACTGCATCAAACTTCCACCTCTTTTGGTCTTCCATCCCACCCTTGAAGCATGGGTGGCACCTCATATGGACTGTTGTGCCAAGAAGGGATTCTATTATCTATGTTGTGATGTTTTCAGTGTCATCAAACTAGTATGTGGTTATTCACCAGACAGTGTTGATTGGTTCTTTACTATGGACTTGGACATTAAAACAAATGATACCAATAATCCCAGGACACCATCAACAGCATCACCAGTGCGCAACATTGGACGCTTTTACCAGAACTATGCTGAAGAGGTTCATTGCCTGACTACAAGACTAATCAGTCTTTCACCTGCCAATACAACTGAAGCAATGGAGGGTTCCTACTGTTAAAATGACTTATAATTCTGATGGATAGTACTGCATTGTTACTAATTATAAAAGCTTTACCTATGGTCTTAAGACCTGCACAGTTCATTTTCCTAACTTCTGTTTTATTCCTCATCATTATAGGACATACAGTTATTACTCCTGTTCCCGTAATGGAACCAGATGTTATTGACAGTGACCCTGAATATATGCTTGCTCTCACCCAATATTTACCCATTTTTAATGTCCATATTCACCCATTGACATTAACCTTGAAATCCCTTTTAGATAGAAAGGATACCCATCTCATCTACATCAGCAATAACATATCTAAAGCTGGAGATGCCCTAAACACACTTATTCATAATGGTGATTTAGATACTGCACTCTCAAATACTTGCTTAGAAATTACATTTAAAGGTTTTGTTATTCAAACATTTTTAATTGCATTTTTGATACTAATACTGTGATGTCTGAGATGCACCCTCAAACAACATTGTGAACAATTCATGTTCCTCTACAAGACTTGTGCGTCGGGTCTGTAAATGATGGAGATTGTTCCCATAGCTTTCCCATAGTGTTGTTGCCTTTTCATAAGGAAACAAGGAGAGAATGTTATGCAAGGTCCCCACACTCTAATTGGCCTCTCACCATGCATCTTAGACAAACCTTATGTTGCATATATACTGTTATGAATTATTAATAACTTATAGGGCATTGGCACTTACTGTATAAGTGTGTCAGGGAGACATTATGAGTATGATTTTATTCCATTTTACTGTGCTTAACAACAGCACATAGTATGACAAGACACTCGTGTATTTGTTATCTTCTGGGACATTATCATACAGACTGCACTGCCATCTTCTGGATTTATGTATAACTACACAATATCCTGTATTTTCTATGCATCCTTTTTTCAGGGTTTAGCTGTCATTACAAATAATGTATAAGGATAGATAACACTGTGGAGCCACCTAACTTTTAGACAATATGGCTTATTTTATGTATTTAGTCTTTTGGTAGATATAGTAACTATCAGAAGTTTATAACCTACTGTATTATGTAGTCTCCTCGAGACCTTCTTCACTCCTTGGGGTATTGGGAAACCTTTGGCTCCCAGTGTCTTTGGTAAGAACTGCTTAGGATAACTGTTTATCTTTTGTGCAATAAACATGTTTCATTACCTGATATGCCACTAGTCTGTGTCTTTTTTGCACCTCTAGCACTGCCAAGAATCTGATCAGGGCTAACCACCCTAACAGTGGGCACCTCAGCCACGTTTAGACCGATTTCTTCTGTCAGGTCTATCCCGCTGAAAGGGGCTGATAAGTCACTCGTCGGTTCTCCTGGCAGTCGCCCAGCACAGGCTGTTCTGTCGGGCTCAGGAGATTTCAGAGCCCGCTCAGCTTCAACTGATAAGTCAGGCATTGACTTGCCCGATGTCCACACAGTCATTATGACCAATAAGTCGGGCCTCAGCTCCACCGATGCCTGCACGACTGACCTGGCATCAGGGTCTAGTAACTGCCCAGATGAATCCCAGTTGCTGGACCTTTCTCAGCCTCCCCCGGAGGGTTCTTCCACATGGATCTCCCCCCCTCCTCACCACTGGAAGGGGTTCCTCTGCCCTTCCCTATTCCAAGAGGGATGGAAGATGAAGGACTTCCAGCAAGCAGTTTACCACCTAGCTTGCCTCTGGACCTTAGGTCAGGCACCAGGGCCAGATTAAGGCAACCTGGGGCCCTAGGTTCAAGAGAAATCTGGGGCCCCCCTCACTGTAACCATGCCCTTTCACCATGACCTCACCTCTTGGGTATTGCATATCAGTTACTGAAACATGAAAACAATGTTCTTACTGCCCCTAAATAGTGGCACTAAAAGCTTCAAAATTAATGAAACTGGCTAGCCCAGTGGCGCTGAGGGTTGAGGCATTGTATGCCACACCTTGCACCCATCGATGCCCCGGTTCAGTGATGGACTCGGGTCACCAGGGGTTGGCCGGGGGTAGAAAGATTGAGCACCCAACGGTTGCTCTCCTTCTCCAGGGAGGAGTGAGATGCTGGCCCTGCCACTATGCCATCATGGCCTGGGTAACCACAGGTGGTGCTGGTGTGGTTGGGAAAGCAGACAGACAGGGAGGGGCCGATGTCACCAGAGGACTGGAGCGGAGGCATGTCTCTATGTGCCTTCATCTCACTGGTCCTCCTTCAGCTCTGATGTTGGCAGGGGGTGGTCCAGAATAAAGAAAAACACCCCACAGCTGATCTAGGCAAAGGGCTTCCACACTGCTGCAACCATGGAGGAACCAGGAAGGAGCTTTAGTTGCACATTCCTCTGAGGATCAGAGGAGGTAGGATGGACTCATCCACCCCACTTGGGGGGGTCAAATCAGGTCTCTAGAGTTCTATAGGAGTGGGGCACCTATGGGAGCATCCTTCAGGTCCTCATGGTGCAGACTGGGTGCATTGGGATGCCTGGAGAGAGGGACCAGTCATGGTACAAGGAGGAGCATAAAGAGATAGTAAAAAAAAAAAAAAATGAAACTAATACTATCCGAATGGAACAATAACAATAGCCTGAGTTTTGATAATTTAGAGAATATAATTAATAATAGGCCTGGTAAAAACAATTTTTTGTATGCAAAATGTCATGATTTGCACTTCCCCAATGCCCCCACCCACAAACACACATGTGCACTTGCAGTCTGGGTGTTATCATACTATCCTGTCAGGTTGTATGAACCAGGATGTGCGAGTTTTGCTGGGTTGGGTAGGGACTGATCTCTAAAAGAGGCTAAGTCCTGGGTGGTGTAGGAGTTAAGTTTGTGGTTTACTAAGGGGATTATGAACTTTAGAGATTATACTGCAAAGTGAGTGATTATTGGAAGAATTTGAAATCATTCTCAGGATCAAACATTTGTTATTGATAAGTAAGCCAGCCAGTCAGGATCCATAAATAGCAAGATTTACTGATGGGAATCTTGAAATACATTCATTTGTTCACCTTGAAAATAGAGCTGTAACAAGGTCAGAACTTCAGTATGAGCGAGATGAGAGAAATAAAAAAAAAAAAAGTATGATTTTAATTGTACCACTAAAACTTATTGTAGATTTTTTAATTTTAGGAGTGAGATTAAATATTTATTTTTATTTATTGAGATATTGGAATTACAAACCTTTGAGTCAGTGACTCCTTTGCAAAGGCTCCACATCATGAAGCACAAAACAAGAGAAGTGGACAATACAATGAAAGGTATTACAAATAAATGCAAAGGGTAAAACAACCCAGAGTCAAGTATGGTACAAAGGTAACGAGCAATGCATTGAAAGGTACTTCATCTGAATGCGGAGGGTGCAACAACCTAGAGCCAAACATGGTACAAAGGTTTCAAGCAAATTAAACTATTGCTTACATTCAAATTTCAAGGATGATACAAGGTTTCCTAAGCCAATAAAACAGATACTTAAGATACAATATAAAGCATACACACTGAATTACACTATTAATCTTTTATAGTTAAGAGTAAGATTCTAAGCTGGGATTCTAAATGGGTGTGAGAGACAAAGCAAAGGAAATGGGCTTGTTCACACCTTAAAGGTCATCCTGGCTGGGGCCCCTGAAGCTGTCAGCTGCACTTAACACCTAATCAGGGAGGTGAGTCAAGTCACAGTTCAGACCCTGACTTACTCAGTGGCTGAGTCCTTTCCAAAAAACATGCAGCTCAGGCAGAAAGAAAAGGATATACAGCAAATATACAGTATGTTGGGGATTGCTGGGGGGCCCTGTCAAGCAGGGGCCCTAGGCCTGTGCCTATGTTGCCTATGCCTTAATCTGGCCCTGTCAGGCACCTCTGGCAATCCTAATGGAACTGAGCCACCTGATCCCCCATCAGGGACTCCCCTGCCTCAGCCATGTTTGCCACCTGCTGGACCAATGTCAGACCCAGTTCTTCTGAGCCCCTCAGGTGCAGGCTTCAGAGATGCACAGGGTCCCCTGTCAGGGTCCCCGACACCACCGTCAGGCCTTATGCTGGGCTACCCTATATTGGGGTTCCTGCCGTCGGGTTACCGGATGCCCCATTTCCACGCATATAACCCTATGGGCTACCCCTCTTCAGGGTTTCATGTGCCAGGGTATGCATCTGCCTACCCCTTGCCAGGGTACCCGATGTCTCATTATCATACACTGGGTTACCTGGTGCCAGGCTTTGCCTCAAGCTATATGCTGGCCTACCAGCCCCCACAACCTCCTCCTCCTCCTCAGACCCCAACAGACTTTAAAGCCATTCTCCAATCCTGGTGGTCTGAAACCAAGGTGTAACTCATTTCAGAGATGGACAGCAGTCAACCTCCCAGGCAGGTCCCCAGGAGCCCAGGAGTCTAACTGGTTAGGTGGGCACCGACACCACAGCATCCCCCGACACTACCCCTTCCTAAGGAGCCACCATTAGGCTGGATGCTAGAGAGGCTGCCTCCAGACTCTGGTAAACCGAGTCATCCCAACATCCACTCATCAGATTCGGACCAGAATTCTGACTCTGACTCCTCCTCCTCATCGGCAGCCTCAGGGTTTCAAACCCCACCCACTGGGGAACCTCAGCTGAAGGAATCCCCCAAGCCCCCCCCGGAGGACCCTTCTTTCGCAGACCTGCTCCACAAAATAGCAGAAGTCTATGACTGGAAAACAGACGCCAAAGATCCAAAACACCAAAGAGTGGTTGAACACCTGGACATGCAGGAAGTAGATCCTCTTCTTACTCCCCCCCAGCTGGAGCTGCATGAGGACCTGGCATCCACCATATGGATGATGCCCTTTTCAATCCCAGCGGTGGCCAGGAAGGCAGACTGCACTTACCAGACACCAGAGGGGAAAGACCACCTCAGTGCCCACCCAAAGGCAGACTCAGTGATTATTGTGGCAGCCCATGACCGGTCTTCCAAGCCCCAGCACATGAGCACTTCCCCTCCTGACAAGGAGTCGAGGCAGCTAGACCAATTCGGAAGGAAATTTTACTCTTCTTCCACATTGGCCATGAGGGCACTAAATTATGTGAGTCAGATGCTGGTCTATCAAAAAATCACTGTTCACACAGCTAGAACTGGCCATAGAGGTCCTACCAGACTTGGATTCAAAGTCCATCTTAGTGGACTACATATGATCCACCAACTGGCTTGCAGGTACTCCCTTAGAGCCACATATGATACTGTGGACACCTCAGTGAGGGGCTTCTATGGCTGTTAGCCTCTGACACTTCTCACGGCTAAGGGTGTCGGGTCTGGCCCAAGATGTCCAAATGGCTATCCAGGATGCCCCTTTTAGAGGTTCCATCCTATTTGGAGGAGACACACAGAACATCATCACTGACTTGCAAGGTAAGGGCCAGGTTCTCAGGTCAGTGCATGCCATGTACCGACCCAAGTTCCAGGCAAAGAAGCCTTTTCATTAGCAAGGAAAAAGGCAAATGAAACAGCAGCAGAATGCCAGACATCAGCCCAAACATTGGGCTCTGTCAGCCGCAGTCACCCCTCCGACGAAAGCCCAGAGAGCTTTGGGTGCAGCTCTCCCTCGCTTGACTCATGGTCTGCCCTCCCTCCTCAGGGTTCATTGGAAGAGTTGGTGTGCAGAAGATTCACCTGTCACCTGCCAGGGTGGAAAGCAGTGACAACCAACCTATGGGTCCTTCAGCTTATAAAGCAGGGCCACACTCTGGAGTTTCTACAATAAAAACCCAGACAGGCCTCCAGAGCAGTCACATTACCCAAAGGTGCACACCCTCTTCTTTGAGAGGAAATCCAGGCTCTGTTACAAAAAGAAGCAATACAGCCCGTCCCATACCACCAGGAAGGAAAGGGGTATTACTCTCACTTCTTTCTGGTCCCCAAAAAGACGTGAGATCTGCATCCCATTCTGGACCTCAGTGCTCTAAACCTGTACATAGAGTACAATAGGTTTTGAATGCTGACCCTCCCAGGCCTGCTGCCTCTTCTGCACAAGGGACAGTGGCTCTGTGCTCTGGATATGCAGGATGTCTACCTGCATATTCCAATCTTTCAGGCCCATTGTTGCTACCTCCAGTTCTCCTTTCAGAGGGAACATTATCATTTCAAAGCCCTTCTCTTTGGCCTGTCCTCGGTACCTCAGATTTTCACTAGATGTCTGGTGGTAGTGGTGGTGGCCATGAGGCGTCAAGGCCACTGTGTGTTCCCCTACCTCAATGACTGGCTTTTGTCAGCCCCACCGAGTGAGCAACTAGAACTATCCCTATCAGCTACCCTGGATCTCTTTGCACAAGTTGGGGTCACTGTGAATTTCCCCAAATCCCATCTTGCCCCTTCACAATGTCTCCAATTTATTGGAGCAGTGATGGATACTGTACAGGGTATGGCTTTCCTCCCTCTAGACAGAGCAGACACCTTGCAGAGACAGGCTCATTTGGTGGCCTCAGCAGGAAAGTCTCAGCCAGGTTGATTCTTCAACTGTTGGGCCTTATGGCAGCAGCCATCTCCACAGTGCCTTTCACCAGGCTGCATGTGTGAATTTCATAAGTGGATACTCAGGGCACAGTAGGATCAGAGACTGGACAACCTGGACCAGATGGTCATGGTCTCTGATTCAATGCAGAGCGATCTCTTGTGGTGGCAGAATCTCTCCAATCTCACCAAGGGGGTTCCTTTTCAGTCCCCTCCTCCATCCCAGACTCTGACAACATATGCATCAGGGATTTGTTGGGGTGCTCATCTGGGAGACCACAAAATTCAAAGCATGTGGTCCCAAGCAGAGCTCTTCCTTTACATAAATGTGTAGGAGATGAGGGCGGTGCTGTATGCTCTTCCGGCCTTTCAGCACCTGCTTCACCAGGGCACACAGTTAGTGCAATCAGACAACATGTGCATAGTATGGTATTTCAACAAGCAAGGAAGCACTCGCTTGTATCCCCTATGCAGGAAAGCAATGTGGGTGTGGAACTGGGCTGTTCTGCATTGAATTCACCTCACAGCTGTTCACGTGCTGGGTGTCTTAGTGGACAGTCTCAGTCACACCAGAGTAAGAGCCCATGAATGGGAGCTCAAGCAAGAGGTGGTCGACCACATTTTTGACCTGTGGGGTCAGCTAGAACTGGATCTGTTCACTTCCCCATACAATGCAAAACTACCCAGGTTAGGCTAACTCATTTAAGGGCATGGTGTTTTCTGGCAAGATGCAGTATCTCTCTGTTGGACAGGGAGGTTTTTGTACACCTTCCTCTCCCTTTCCAGTTCTGCCTAGGGTTCTGTTCAAGCTTCAGGTGGAGGGGGCCTATATGATTCTGATCGCCCATTGTGGCCCCACCAAGTTTGGTTTCCACTCCTTCTGCAGCTAGCAGTGGAACTTCTTGTTCTCCTGCCCCTCTGCACAGATCTTCTGACTCAGGAGCAGGGCACGCTGGTCCATCTGGGATTGAAATCCCTTCACCTTCATGCATGGCACCTCAAGATATAGCAGTTTCACACTTTAGAGTTTCCTCCAGAGTGGCAAAACTCCTCATAAAGGCTAGAAAGTCTTCTACGAGAACAACATATGCTATGAAGTGGAAATGTTTTTCAATTTGGGTCACTTCAAGGGTTGGGACCCCTTTTCGTGCCCCGCTGCATCTGTCATGGAGTATCTCCTGCAGCTGTATGATTTGGGTCTGAGTTACTCATCTTTAAAGGTCCATCTGTCAGCTGTCTCTGCCTATCATTCATTGGTAGATGGTAGGACAGTCGCTCGACTGGGAGTTTCTAAAACATTTATGAAGGGAATTCTGCATCTCAGACTGCCAGTGTGCAGTCCCGCGCCACCTTGGGATCTTAATTTTGTTTTATAAAAATTGACTCTGCCTCCCTTTGAACCTGCTGGTTCCTGTGATATGTGTTACTTGTCCTGGAAAGTGCTTTTCTTAGTGGCAGTTACTTCAGCTCAAAGGATTTCAGAGCTTCAGGCCCTGATTTGTAAGGAGCCTTATTTGATTTTTCATAGAGACTGGATGGCTCTTTGTATAAACCCTAAGTTCTTACCTGTCACAGGCTATGGGTAAGTGATGAACTAATAGGCAGTGAGGCAAAGTAAAGTAAAAAAAAAAATATTTTTATTTACTCTCTTTCATCCAGCAGGAATATCAGCAATAAGACAAAATATGAACTGAGGCGACAAAATAAAAGGAGGAATAGAAAGCATCAAAATATTCAATAGTCCAAAATAAGTATAACAACTAGTAGGAGCAAGCTGTCCTTGGTGTTCTCCTTTCAACACCCTGCTGCGTTCTGATCTAAATCTAGAACAGGTATTACTTTATACAAGTATTAGAACATGTGCTCAACATAGCTCTGCCCACACCTCCAAAGAGACTGAGCCATTCACAATACATAGTGCTTTATTACATTTTATTTATTTCATTATACTGCTCTCCTAAAAATATATGTGTACACATCTTCAAAGGTAAAAATTAAAGCTTAGATAAAGGTTACAATAAGCCATGGTCTCCAAAACACCACCCCCAAAGAGATGCACCATAAAAGGGGATGAACAGTGGCTGGCCAGCACTATACATGCACTCTTCTGGTGGAGTTGTAAGGAGAGCGTCTGGCTGCAGTTAGGAGACTTGAGTGTTTTATGCAACACCTATGCATTGCAAAACAGGTACAATTCAAAACCCTCATTACCTGCCTGTCTGTATTTGCTAAATGCTCTAACAAAACACTTGTAGCTTTACTGTTTTTAGAGATAAAAATGAACACTGCAGGGCTGCATGAATATGCACACAGTCAGGACTGCAGATAGCAGGGAATGGGAAACGTAGCCCTAGAAGGCGCACTGCCGAGGAGAAAAGCTTAAATCTACCTCTGCTTTCTCCGAGCAGCAGCTTCTTGCTGCTCCTCATTTCTATACTCTCATTCAATAGGAATATTTATATATTTACAAGCACTTGCTTTGTTTGTTGAAGAGAGGGGGAAGAAATGCTTTTTGAAACACAGTTTCTGACCCCTACGTATCCTATTACCTATTATATTACACGTATATTACCTATTATGTTTAGCCCAATGGCTTACTCTGTGATAGGGGCATCTCAGCATAGCACTATCCCTTTTTAGAAAATTTATGCCAAACTATTGTAACATATGATGCCAATATAGAGAACTACCCAGCATCCCTGTATTTCTGTGCTAAGGGCTCAGAGGTGTTCTAACCAATGTGGCTAAACTAGGGCTGAGAAACACAGAACGAAAAGGACAAACAGGTGAACAACAAAGTGGGTGGCCAGCCCAACAGACATAACAAGTAAACATAAATAGGACAACATAAATAACAGGACATTCCCAACCCAGGCTTAACACTGCCTTTTCTTCAGTGCCATAAACAAGCACTAGAAAACAGTAAACAATGAAAAAAAAGGGGGTACCCTCTCACATTCTCCTCCCCACCTAAAACAAAACCTGAGGTTTTTTTTGCTTTTGCCTAGGAACGCCTGTTATCAGATCCCTCCATAGGAGAGATGGAGCCATAGCCCACCCTCTCCTAAGACTCCACCTCAATCATTATCATACTTTATCAATTGGAGGAAGTTTTTCCTCCTTCCTACATCCTAATTCTCTTTCCCTGAGGTCTGATAACAATGCTTTCTTATCTGTCCCATATCTGGACAAAAAGTCTGCATTACCATATGCAGTACTCTCCCTATGCTTCACAATGAACCTATAAGGTTGCAACGAAAGGTACCATCTCATTATGTGTGGATTCCTGTCCTTCATGACATGAAGCCAGCATAATGGATTGCGGTCTGTCCATAGCTCAAATTCTGTGCCCCATAAATAGAAACAAAGGGCTTCTATCACCCATCTAATAGCCAGGCATTCCTTTTCAATGCTGGAATAGCAGGTCTCCCTTTCATGGAGCTTTCTACTAACATAAATAATTGGGTGTTCTTCTCCCTTGATGATTTGTGTAAGAACAGCTCCTATACCATAATTAGAGGCATCTGTTTACACAATGAAGGGTTGAGAAAAATCAGGGGTGCGCAATACAGGAGAGGAACATAGACCGGCTTTAAGGCTTTGAAATGCCTCTTCACATTCTGAGGTCCACACAATCCTATCAGAATTTTTCTTTTTGGTTAGGTCTGTTAAGGGCCTGGATATGGTAGCAAAATTTGGTAGGAACTGCCGATAATAGCCAGCGAGGCCAAGAAAGTATTGAACGTCCTTCTTCGTTGTGGATTTGGGACAGTTGGATACCGCATCTACCTTACCGATGTCACACTTCAGCAGACCTTTGCCAATCTGAAATCCTAAATACTTTGTATCTTCCATTGCCAAAGAACATTTGGAAGGATTAATTGTAAGGCCAGCTTCCACTTAGTACCTGTGCTAGATGATAGATATGGTTTTCCCATGTGGTACTAAATATGACCATGTCATCTAGGTATGCTGTGCTACATTTGGCATGAGGAGCTAAGATCTGATCCACTACCCTCTGAAATGTTGCAGGCGCACCATGTAACCCAAAAGGCATCATCATAAACTGAAAGAGCCCAAGGGGTGTGCTAAATGCCATTTTCTCTGGGGCATCTGGATCTAAAGGGATCTACCAGTATCCCTTAGTAAGATCTAGGGTACTGATGTACTGGGCAGTCCCTTAATGATCC
Source organism: Neoceratodus forsteri (assembly GCA_016271365.2). Taxonomy (NCBI): domain Eukaryota; kingdom Metazoa; phylum Chordata; order Ceratodontiformes; family Ceratodontidae; genus Neoceratodus; species Neoceratodus forsteri. The sequence goes on along the minus strand of CM028133.1, from coordinate 585,338,674 downwards.
AAGATGTCATCGATCCAGGGCATCAGACAGCTGTCAAATTTGGAGATGGCATTTAAACATCTGAAATCTAAACAGATATGCACACTCCCTTCTTTCTTCCCCACTACCACCATTGGGAAACTCCATTCACTACGAGAGGGCTCAATGATCCCTAGAGCCTGCATCTTGTTTACCTCCCGGTTTAAATCTTCTTGGACCCTTTCAAGAAACTGATACGGCTTCTGTTGAATGGGTTGAGTTTGGGTTACGATGATGTGATGTTCTACCCCTTGGGCCCTCCCAAGGTCCCTGTAAAAGTACTTCTGAAAGTGTACAGCACTTCTTGTAGCTCAGTTCTTTGGTCAGGTAGGAGCTCAGGATTTATTTTTGTGTCCATAAGTTCACTCATACCTCCTAAGTGCTAATAAGCTATATTCAGCTCACTTTCAGGGGGTTCAGGATAAACATAGTTACAAAGGGGGGAGGCTCACTCTGCCCAGGGCTTTAATAGATTGACGTGGTAAATACACTTCTTATGAGTTTTGTCTTGCATGAATACCTCATACGTCACATTTCCCACACATTTGGTTACCATATAAGGGCCCTGCCACTTCATATATAATTTATTATCAGATGAAGTTAACAGTAATAAAATCTTATCACCTTCTCTAAATTCTTTAACCCGGGTGCCTTTGTCATATTGCTTCTTTTGGGCATTTTGTTTATCCTGATTGGTTTGATGCTCTTTCTGTATATATTTACTCAGCTTTAGTCTCAATTGGTGCCAATAATCTACTAGACCTCCCTCCTTCTCTGATGTCCCTTCCTCCCATTCCTCTTTATTTATGTCTAGAGGACCTCTAGGGTTTTACCCAAACAGCAATTCAAAAGGGGAAAAACCCCTAGAGGCCTGCGGCACCTCCCTATAAGCAAACATGAGGTAAGGCAGATAAACGTCCCATTTTGGCCCCTCCTCCTGCACAAATTTCTGTAGCATCTTCTTCATAGTTTGGTTGAAGCACTCAACCAGTCCATCGGTCTGTGGGTGGTATGGTGAGTATAGACAGCTTCAGTTCCGAAGATCTGGTATAAGTGCTTCAACAAGATGGAACAGAAATTACAGCCTCTACTGTGAGTATCTCACGTAGGATACCCATCCTGCTAAAAATCTTTCTGAACTCCTCAGCTGTTCTAGGGGCTGTAACACTTCTGAGAGGGATAGCTTCTGGATATTTAGTTGCATAATCACAAACTACCAAGAGAAAACGATTGCCTTTTGAACTTTTAGGTAAGGACCCAACAATATCCATAGCTACCCTCTCAAAAGGATTGGTAAACAAGGGCAGAGACTGGAGGGGTACAATGTCTTTTCTTCCAGTTTTAGCCACTTTCTGGCATTCAGGAAAACTTTTACAGTATTCTGAGACCTCCTGATGAATGCCTGGCCAAAAATATCTTCTGAGCAGGTGATTTAAAGTACGGTCCCTCCCTAGATGCCCTGCTAGGGGAATATCATGAGCTATTTCTAACAGTTTCTTTCTGTAGTGTTTAGGTATCATTAATTGCTCTACCTTTTCCCTGGTCTGAGGGTTCACACATACCCTGTATAACAAATCTTTATACAATTTGAAGTTAACCTGTTCAGTCCCAGACATTCCCACCTGTAAGAAAAAAGGTTTTAAAGTAACATCTTCTCTTTGTAATACTTTGAACTCCTCATATCCCTTTTTCATCACAGGTTAAATAATGTCAGAGTCTTGCTGTATATCATCACGCTTAATGTCCTTTTTATTATTGTGAGTCCATGTTTGTTTTCCCTTCCTCTTTATTGCTCTGGATTTCCTTCCCTTACCAATAGGGCCAAATACATTTTGTTCAAATGGAAATATTGATGTCAAGTCCTTCTCTTTTTTTTCCTGTGCTCAGGTGGTAGCTGCACAAATAGTGTTGTTTAACAGGGACTCAAACTGGGGGTGGTCATGCCCAATTATGACTGGTATAAGAAGATGTGGTACCACCCCTATTTTCATGGCCAGACTCTGTCCACGTACATGAAGGACACTGTCCTGTAGTGGGTAGTGATGGGTGTCTCCATGGATACATGTTACCCCCGTAGATGGACCTCCTGTTCTTGGTTTGTATCTATAATGCTAGCATGTACCAGTGTTTGTTTGCTCCCAGAGTCCAGAAGTCCAGTTACTGTATTATTCCCAATTTGTACTGGTATGAGATAGTGTCCCCAGTTTGCAAGGGCCGGATGAGATGGCTCTGATTTCTTTTGGGGACAAAACCAAGCTAAATGGCCCTTGTTATTACATTCTCGGCAGACAATCTTGGGGCTATATTTGTAAAATCTGTTACTGGTAGTTCGGGCCCCAGAGTTAGCATTGACAGTACTTTGCTCAGCAGTAGCAGTAGTAGTAGCAGAAGGTCTTACCAGAGTTGATGAACATGCTGGTTGTTGGGGTCCTCTCTGGTGATGAGGTTGGGCCATGATATAATCTTCTGCCAGTCTTATTGCCACATCAGAAGCTTCAGGGTGGTGTTCCTTTACCCACATTTGAACATCCTGTGGGAACACTCTGATGAACTGTTCCAAGATGATGGCCTCTAATATTTGTTCTACAGTTCTGGTAGCAGGTCGGAACCACTTAGTACAGAGATCTTTTAATTGGGTATATGCATCTTGTGGGGGGTCTGCTATATGGAATCTGTAAGACCAGAACCTCTGTCGATAAGTTTCAGAACTTACGTTTCTAACCCCTGCATATCCTAATACCTATTTGATTACATGCATATTACCTATTACATTCAGCCCAATGGCTTATTCTGAGGTAGGGACATCTCTTTTTAGAGAATTTATGCCAAACTATTTTAACATATGATACCAATATAGAGAGCTACCCAGCATCCCTGTATTTATGTGCTAAGGGCTCAGAGGTTTTCTAACCAATGTTTCTAAACCAGGGCTGGGAAACACAGAACAAAAAGGACAAACAGATAAACAACAAAGTGGGTGACCAGCCCAACAAACGTAACAAGTGAACAGAAAAAACAGGACATTCCCAACCCAGGCTTAACACTGCCTTTTTCTTCAGCTCCATAATCAAGTGTTAGAAAACAGTAAACAACAGAAAAAAAGAAGGGGGGTCACCCTCTCACATTACCCAAGGTGGTTTCTGAGTTTACTTTAAACCAGTTGATTCAACTTCCAGTGTATTACCTTGAGCATCCTAATCGGGGAGAAGTGATTCTTCACACTTTAGATGTACACAGAATCTTACACTATGATAATAAATATGAAGAAGCCTGGATTTCCTAGGTGAAACCGTTTAGTCTCACTAGCTATTGTGGCTTCTGATGGTTTTTCTGTCTACTCCATCAGTGATGGAAATTACCTGCACTTTTGTTTGACAAATAAATGGTAATATTTTTACAATACCATATCAGTGTTGTCTTATCCTGTGGGTGCTCACCATTTTTCTTTGTTTGTTTGACTGTTCTTTGCACTTTGAGCACCACAGTGTTTCATCATAATTCATGGTGCTCATTTGGATTGTTTTTGCTATTATACTAACAGGACAAAGTCTGTCCAGAAAACGGATCAGCTTTTCATATCTTTTGAAACCCAGGAGAGAAGGTGCAGCAGTTTCCAAACAGTGTTTATTTATTTTATTTAGTTTTTGTTGACTGGGTAAGTGCGCTAGACAAATCCTGCCTATTTTCAGGCATGACCCGGGGGAGGGGGATACAGATGAATGCCAACTGACCTTGAACCAGATTAAGCTGTTGGTGGTATTTTTAGTGAATGAGGGAAATTTGGCGAGGACACCAGGGAAATTTCCCTACTCTGTAGGCAGGTGGCACTGTCCGTCTGTCTGCGGAGATGGAAGACCTCAGTTGAAAGGAGGTAGTGGAGGAGGAAAGTTCTAGCTCTGGAGCCCTGGAGCCTTTGAACGTTTTTACAGCTAGTGAGAAGGAATCAGAATGCCCTGAATCCCAAAAGGGTTTTTTGCAAGCAGAGGAAAAAGACATGTTCTCAGATACATCGGATTCTGGAGATGAAGAAGAGTCTTTATTGCATGAAGAAATGGAGGAAAAAAAAGAAGCAGCTTTTGGACTTAATACAGGTGGCTGAAAGAGATTACGGTCTCTGTCAAAAGCGTTTAGAAGAGGAAAAGAAAAGAAAACGTTCAATTGCCAGCCCTTTATCGATAGGAAACAAAAGACTACCTATTACTTCACCATCTGGAGCGCAGCCTGTTTTCCCAGTTGCAAATGCGAGTAGCGAGGTCCTTTCGGATGGAACGCTTCCCCCGATTACAGATGACAATGGGATGCGGTCAAAAAACGAAGTTCTAATCAAAGCAGGGTTGGCTATGGCAAAAGGCATTTGGGTCCCTGACCCAAATTTTTCAATTTCTGACGTCCAGCAAGACTTAGTACAGGACGCTTCCTGCTCAGTGGATTTTGATTTCCAGTCTGAAATAACAAAGTCCCAGATCTGCAGGAGTACGCAACTGTCAGCTGAAGGAGAAGCTGATATGAACAAAACTGCGTCAGACGCTGTGGCAGACAGTTGTTACAGGAATGATAGGCTACTTGAAACAGCAGGTACAAAGACTTTAAACATGGGTGATGATGTTTCTGTTTGCGAGGATGTGAATTCCCAAAGCCAGAAGAGCACTACTTCTCCAGGGAATACAGATACAGGGAAGAAAAAGTCTTTTGCTGGACTTTTTCGGCGCCCTGATCAAGAGGCAAGAAGAAGATTTTTGGTCAGACTTCATTACAAGGGGTTAGCTCCGATTGTCCTGGACAGGCTATGAGTGGGGAAAACCCTTTTACTTGATAGTTTGGGGTTTGTACCCTCGGATGTTTATGCCTTCATTCATTCACCTGGAAACTCTCAATATGATATAAGTTTTTGTTCTATGCATCTATTAGATAGGTTTTGGAAATGATATTATGAAGTAAAAGATAAAGATATATGGAAAGATTGTTTAGCAATTCCAGTTACTAAACCTACAATTAAAATAGTAACTACTCTGTTTTGCAACGAAGATGTAAATGTAGCGAATATAATGTATGGGCAGGAGCAGCGTTGCAGAATAATGGATAATCCCAGACCTATAATAGATGACAATGGTTTCTGGATGGGTGGTTGGACTTTTAGGGTTCAATTATCCCATAATGAATCCGGGATTCAGCATTTACCCAGTTCTTTCTTTTTAGGAAGGGATAGGGGAATAATCTTTTACACAGGTCAACCAAAAAGTTGTTACAAGTGTGGTTCACTGGATCATTTAAACACAGATTGTGACACTGTAAAATGTTTTTCTTGTGGAGTTCTTGGGCATGGGGCAAATGAGTGTGAAGCCCCCCCCTGTGTGTAACTTATGTGGAGATTCTGAGCATGGGTTTGAGGATTGTCCATGGAATACGAATGATTTGGATGCGGCTTCTGATCAGGCACATTTTTTGTATAAAGCCAAGAATCCTAACACAAACTAGAACATAGGACTTCAGTCGTCTGAGAGACGTAGGGGGAGGGGGGCTGCGAGGGGGATGAATAGAGCCTCTATCCCATTCCAAATTAGTCTTCAAATGAGTGCAGGGAATTTGGATTATACCAGTATAGGTGTTGACCAAACTCAAGGTACAAGGAAAGATACCCCCTTTGTTACCCCACAAGGATCTCCAACCAGGCCCCAGACAACCTTATTTGTTGGTTCTACGGAAGGTACACAGGGGATTATTCAAGCAGTAGAAAATCCCTTGGATTGTTTAGAAAATTCAGATTGTTTAAGGCAAGAAGGGCAGTTTGTGTTAGTGAAGAGAACAGGGAATAATAAAAACACAGACATTGTTGCTAGTGTGGCCCCAGTAATGCTCTCAAATAGATTTTCTTCTCTTCCTTCTTGGAGTGATCAGATGGAACAGGCTCAGCCCATTGATTTAGAGGGGGCTGAGGATAAGCCCACACAGGCACAGGAGAAAGATGTAAAGGCAGTTTTGTCTGTTGAAGGGAAAAGCACACCTTTTCCAGTAAAGCGGGTCACACGGTCCAGTGGGAAAACAAAAAGAAAACCCATAGATGGTGAGCTTTTCTATAGCGAGTTTAAATGTAAATAGTATTAAAAATAAGAAATGGTTCATCATGTTTAGTATTTTACATTCTTTGAGCTACGATATTTTATTTTTACAAGATGTAAGATTGCAAGATACCGTTGAGATTCAGCAGTCCACTACGGATTGGGGATGGGGGGTTTCTATTTGGTCATCGGGAATGGAACCCTGTAGTGGGGTGGGTTTCTGTTTTCAAACATATGATGTTCATATTGTCAGAACAGTAGAAATAGAACTGGGTAAGACTTTTCTGTTAGATATTAATTTTCATGGTGTCCCTTTACATCTGATAAATATTTATAATCCCCAAATAAAATCATTACGTAATGATTTGTTAAAAAAGATACAGCCTTATCTACACACAAAGCACCATTTGATTTTTGGGGGTGATTTCAACATTAATTTTAAGGAACAAAGGAAAGAAGCAAAGCAGTATTGTGACAAAAATTTCTTAAAACAGGTAATTTTTCAGGCGAATTTAAAGAACGTTTTTGTAGGTACCCCTTTGGCTAAAAAGCCTAGTTTTTATAAAGGTACCCTTTCTTCTTGTATAGATTTCCTTTTTGTTAATCAGGCCTTTCAAGTTTTTTCTCCTAAACTGATCCCTATTAAAATTTCAGATCATTGGTTATTAGGGTTCTGGTTTGAGTGCCCCCCAAGATGTATGGCTGGGAAAGGAGGGTGGAGGTTAAACATTTCTCTAATGTCTGATGGAAATACTTTTCAGGAATTACAAGAGGTAATTCACGGTAAAGTGACTACACTAGATCTTTATGAAAACATAGGCCTTTGGTGGTCGGATTTGAAAGTATGTTTAACTTTGTTTTTTTAAAATGGTGGGTTCACATAAGGCGAAATCAAAAAGGGATATATACTTAGAATTTAGATGTGAATTGAGTACATTATTATCTCGACAAATTTTGGGGGAAATTGATTTAAGAGATCGTATATCTAGTATAAGACACCAAATGGAAGATTACCAATATTCTAGAATGCAGTCCTTACGAAAGGAACAAATGTTTGGTACCCAAGGGAATCAGAACAGATTAACCCATTTTTAGCTAGCAAAACAAGGACAGATAGACGGATTTTTTCAAGTCTTGTGGATTTTGCAGGAGTAGAACACTTTGATAATAAAGGCATTATGGGGGTCTTTGAGGATTATATTAAGAACAATTTTGGGACCTTGCGAGGAATTGATCCATTAGCTAGAACGTTTTTACAGATGGCATCACTTCTGCAGACTACCAGTTTTCAAAATTCTCTTTTGATTTGCCCTTTTACACCACAAGAAATGGATAGAGTAATACACTCTTTGCATGATAATGTTGCTCCTGGTTCAGATGGATTATCAAGTGAATTATACAAAGTATTATGGTCTGTTATTCCGGTTGTTTTTTTGCGTATTTACAATTTCTTCTTGGAGGAAAATATTTTGCCCAACCAGATGTATGAGGGGCTATTAATATTTTTACATAAATCTGGTACTAACATGGATTTAAGTAATTGGAGACCGTTGACTTTGTTGAATGTGGATTTTCAGATATTTGCAAAGTTATTAGGGAACAGATTAGCGGAAATAATGTCTTCACTTATAAGTCCAATGCAGTTTTGCGCTGTTCCAGGTGGGAACATTTCCGATGCCTTATTAACGATAAGGGAAATTATTAATGTCTCAATGACAGATAATGATACACCAGAGACACCAGGGTATTTAATCAGTTTGGATCAAGCCAAGGCTTTCGACACAGTCTCACATTCTTTCTTGTGGGACTGTTTGTCAGCCTTTGGCTTACCTATGGAATATATTGGATGGATAAAGCTTTGCTATGCATTAGCATATGTAGTTCCATATGAGAATGGCTGGAAAGGGGATTCACATTTAATATACACAGTTTTTATGGCAGGGATGTACTTTACGTCCCTTATTATACGTGTTTGTTTTAGACCCTCTATTGCGGATTTTGAATAAATCCCCATTGATAAAAGGTATAAATGGTCCTGTAGCTTCTAAATGTAAAGTGTTAGCGTACACTGATGATGTGTGTTTACTATTAAATAATGAGCATTCTTTTGGTTTAGCAAAATAACTTATTCAGGAAATAGGGAAAACAACAGGGGCCACTTTAAACCTTACTAAAATGAAAATTTTAAGCTTAAGTGGATTTTCTGCCGCTCCTCAAATTTTGGGAGGGTTTTCGGTGGCACGACAGCCTTGTAAAATCTTGGGGATTTACTGGGGTGGAGAGGATATGTCCCTTTTTAATTGGGAACGTGCTTTAGAAACAGCAAAGGGGAAGGTGGAGTTGTGGAATCGTTGGAAAACAACCAAGAAGAAAAGGGTGTATTATGTAAAATCATTTTTGATCCCGATATTTCTTTATTTAAGTGCTGTATTCCCTATAAAAAAACAGTTGGAGGCACAGGTTTTGAGGGGTTTTTTTACCTGCATTTGGGGTAGTAGGTTAAATCCAATTAAAAGGAATATATTGTATAAACCGATTAAAGAAGGGGGCTTGAATATGATTAACCCAATCGTGTTTTATTTCACAATATTGTTTTCCATAAACTTGTTTCCTTTAATTAAGAATGAATCGAAATGGTGGATAAAGCTTGGTTTTTTAAAAGTTAAAAGTGTGTTAGAGGAATGGAGGAACGATACTTTTTTTACATAAAAATAAACGGAAACCTAGATTATTAGATATATGGGAATCAGTTTTTGATAAAATAAAACTATGGAATATTAGTTATATGAGCGCATTATAAACGTCACGGAAAGCCCTTTATATGACGATAATGAACACGTTTTTTACAGATCCCTCTTTTACAGAATTTTCAGAGTTTCAACAGCAGCAGATTTCCAGTTATATCACTAATAACAGGATCCCTGACCATATGTGGGATACTGTTTGGTTAGTGATTCATAATAGGGTAAATGTGAAGAGTAATCAGAAACATAATGCTTTAAAAGAGCGTTTCTGCCCAAGATCAGACTGTCTGGGCCAATTGGAAAGCATGAATCATTTGTACTTTCAGTACCCATATGCAGTTAGGTTTTGGGATGCGCTAAAAACAGATGGTTACATAGCATGAGTTGGTTAACACTTCCCCTTCACAGGATTTATTATATTATGGCATTCATCCAGCTCTTAATGTAGGAATTTGTCCAAGCACTTTACAAGTTATTCATGTGCACTTTTTGTATTGGCTTTGGCTTAGTAGATGCCGCTTAGTTTTGCAACAGCAGGATATTCCTGAAACTAATTTGGTACAAATAATTGTGAATGAATTACAAAATTTAAAACATGAAGAATGTAATCTCCTTTCTCCACAGCAACGGCAAAGGAAATGGAATACATTTGTTATTCCTTAGAATTTTGATATAAAATGGATTTGTGTAAACCTGTTATGGTTTATTTATGGGAAAATAAGGGAGAAGAAGAAAAGGGGAGGGAAGGGAAAAGGGAGAAGAAAAAAAATGATTACACAGAATCTTTTTAAGTTTCTGATTAACAATACTTATCTGATTTCGTTGTATACATAACTTGTGAAGGATATTGGGTGATTTAAAAATTTTACTTATTTTAATTTTAATTAATAGAAAAAAGTTCCCCTACTTGTTTAGTGAGGCGGGGTGATTTCTAATACTTTCCATTTATGTTTAAGACTATGATAATGAAGTATTTCTTGTTAATATTTTGGTTTTGTTTTTTCCTTTTTATACTTATATATGTTTGTAACATTGATTTGGTGTATATAATATTAGGATTTTGGAAAAAAAGGGGGGGAGAGAAGGGGTGGGTTTTTACCACTTTACTTTTATGTTCCGGATTATTATATGTACTAATACTTGTTTATGTTTTGCTCTTTTTTTAATGCTTGTTTATGTTTTTGTTTTGTTTTTTTCTATTCTTTTCTTATTTTGATTATGTATGATTTAAAATTGATTTGTATAACTTTTGATTTGTTGAGATTTTGATAAAAATTTCCCTGCTCTTAAAGTGTGGGGGGGGGTAATTTAAGTTGTATATATTGGTTATAATGTTTTCCTTATGTTAGGGGGTTTTGTATGAATCAATACTTATTTAAGTTTGATTTTTTTTCTCAATGATTTTGTATGACATAATACTGATCTGTATATATTTTGTTATGATTTAATAAAAAAATTCCCCTACTCTTTTCGAGAAGTGCCATGAGATCTTTAACCTCCACCTGAACTACCACTAATCCAGGCAGATGGGACCTCGGTTTAACATCTCATCAGAAAGATGCTTTCAAATGGTTGGTGTAAGAGACAGTGGGAATGGATGGACACAGACACAGTAATCAGGTGTAGCAAGGCTAGGTATGCCGAGTCAAGTATCTATTTACATAACAAAAAGCGGACTTCATATGACAAAACAATAAACTCAAAAGAACAAAACATAGCTTTATAAAGTGAAATCACAGTTGTATGCACTGTTCAGGTCCAGAAATATAAGCTAGAGTTATGCAGACTGGGTAGTTATCCCACCTACCCTTGAGATCTGAATGGGCTTGCAAACCTCACAGACCTGAATCTGCACTACACTGATCCTCCAACGGATCTGATCTGGACATCAGCTAGAACTCCTTTTATACCTTGAGTTCATCAGGTGACCACTTCAGACTCCGTCCCCTTTTCCCTAACAGTAAAATTATTTTTAATCACAGTTTTATTACATTTCAGAACAAATACATGAAGTGCAAAGTCCTATCTACACATCCAGGTACTTAGTGTACAAAAAAAGTTCCCCTAGAAGGTTTTAAGTTGATATTTCAGAGGCAGGCTCCTCCCCTAGGCTGTCCAGAGAATATATGCAGAAAGGACAGGGCCGGCCAGCTCTTAGTAAACTCTAGGCAGCCCCAGGGTGGGATCCTGCAATTAAATATTCCTGGTGAGTTGCATACTTTCTATACAGAAGTTAATGTGTGTATTATATAACATAAAATGGGGAGAAGAAACAGTCAAACAAGACCGCTATACTGTATATGTTTCTAGAGACAAGAGTTTCAGGTTTACATTTCATTATTCCTTTTATTATTTTTATTTGTCAGCTGCATTTGTTTGTTGAGTAGGAAAACAAAACATAATTCAATAAATGTGGCAAACATTTCTTTATTTTAAATAAATAAGTAACCTTGTTTATCCAGACTACTGAGTTCTATATCCTGGAATGTCCCCTGTAGGGATTGGCCGATCGGGCATATGTTGCCTAGCAGAGTGCAAGAACGAGCACTTCTTACAGTCTGCTCTGGTCTCTTCACTTGATTGTGGAAATGTTTGTCACTTAATGCCAACGGGAGAGAACGGATGGTCATCCGCCCTCGTTCTCTCGACTCCAAAGAACACAAACTCCTTAGCTTTACTGTAATGTATTTTATACTGGGGACTTTGGGCCTGCAAGAGTGAGAACAGCTACTCTCCTGCCACTGTTGCTCTGACCTTAAGGTTCATTTACCCATATGCCTCCCTTTTCTAAGCCACATTTACCAAGCTGCTGTACAAATAATTCCTGAAAAATAGTAACAGCTCTAACAGCTGTATTACTTTAGCTCCCTTCCAAAGCCAAACATTCTCATAAAACATGGCCTCCTAGACCATATGCAGTTCTAGGCTTTAGCCCATACATGTGGTTTCTTACTATAGGCAGAAAGTGGGGTTTAGTGAATTGTAGCTCCAAATCGAGACCCAGGAATATGTAGGGATAGGAGAGAGGACCTTCTGCAAGTGGCCTGCCTGCAAAAGGGGTGAAAAGAAACAAATAGATATAAAAGAAGGAGAAAGATTGCTACTGCAGTAGTCTTTGCAAAAAATGAGTCTCGAAGGGATTTAGGCTAGTCCACTGTGACAGCTGGCAAACTGCATTTTTACCAGATGTATGGTAAAGTCTTTCTGGTGGAGGTCAAGCGGCATTCCACCAGGAGTATGGCTGCCTCTACTGAATGTTTCAGGAATGTGTCAGCTGCTGACATTTGTGCTGCGGCTACCTGGAGTTCAGTCCACACTTTCATAAAGCACTACAGTCTGGACATTGCTTCTAGGGGTAGAGTAGGTTTTGGCCTAGCTGTGCTTCAGGGACTCCTGTCCTGATTTGTTTGCATTTAGCAGTGTTTTTATGTCTCCTGTGTTTAAGCTTCTTCTGATTCACACTGCTTGGGACGCAGTCCTCAAGGTGATTACCTACTGCAAGAGCCCATGCGAAGTAAGATAGTACAGTTACATAAGAACTTACCGTAACAGTAGATCTTCAAGAGAGGCTCTTGCAGTAGATAACCTTTTTCCCTCCTTCCATCCCCAAAAACTTATTTGGTTTCTTGCTGTTTCTTTATGAGCTCATTCAGGGCTCCAGGAGCCTCTGTTTCCTTTTCTCATGTCGCTCCTCCTCAGAGGTCTCCGGTGGGAAAACTGAAAAGTGCGTGTGGGGACCACCCACTGCATAAGGTCATGCTGACGTTGGTCACGTAACGGGTGGGCGGTCCCCCATCAGATACTGCTGGCTAAAGTTTTCCATGTGGTCCTGATGCCAGGGGCTCAGTCCTCAAGGTGATTACCTACTGCAAGAGCTTCCCTCGAAGATTTACTGTTACGGTAATTTCTTACGTAACTGTACTTTTCTCCCTAAGGTGGTGTCTGATTTACACTAAACCAATATATCCACCTTCCTCCTTATTTCCCTGAGCATGCCAATCCAGGGGAAGCACAGCTCCATAGGTTTGATGTATGCAGAACTTTGAAGTATTACCTGCTCAGTACTAAGGAATGCAGAAAGTTGAAGCAGCTTTTTGTTTCTTTCACCCCAGGTAGACAGGGCATTCAGGTTTCTAAACAATGTTTGTCTAAATGGTTGACAAAATGTATTGTGTTTTGCTACAATACATATGAGAAACAGTTGCCAGGAGCAGAATAGGCTCATTCCACAAGAGGGATGGCTACCTCTGTGGCTTGTTTCTGTGGGGTCTCTGCAGCTGACGTTTGTGTGGCTGTGACCTGGAGTACCGTCCATACCTTCACCCATCACTACAGTCTGGACATTGCCTCAAGAGCTCATGCAGGTTTTGGCAGGGCTTTGCTGTGGGGCCTCCTGTCTTAAGTTGAGGGATGGCCTTTCTGTGCATATGTAACTGCTTGGGACTCTTTCCGTCTGTGGGACCTGATGGCTGAGATACCCCTGAAGAAGATAGAACAGTTACATAAGAACTTACCATAACAATAAATGTTTGAGGGGGTCCCAGTCATCAGGTCCACCTTCCCTCCCACCATCCCCCTTTTGGGGTGCTCTTTCTTAGAACTGGTGCATCCAGCTATTTATATGGGCCTGGGTTCCTCTCTTTCTCCCTTGGTCCCCTATGGCCAGAGCTGTGCTCCCTTTATCTCTGGGGGAAAGAACTGAGGAGGGAGTGGGGCCACTCATATCTTTATAGGGTTGGTGATGTCAGCAGATGATGTTGGTGTGGGCAGCCCCAGTTGTACTGCTGCAAATCTTCCCTGTGGGTCCTGCTTCACCGATGGTGAAGTTCCATCTGTGGAACCTGATGACTGAGATCCCCTCGAAGATCCACTGTAATGGTAAATTTTTACAGAACTGGTCTTTTCTGTGTTATTCCACACTGTCACTGGATTATTCAAAACTGCTGCATGCTTTGTATTATATATTAAGCCATCCTACTAGGGACACAGACAGTCACAAACTTGTGTCATAATAACAGAACCTGTGCCAATGAAGCAGAAGATTAGACAGGTGAATATGTGACTAAAATGTAAGGAGCAATGGTTTAGGTTCCTCCATAAAGGAAGGTTATTTGGAGCAGGAGAATCCTTGATAGTTTAGGTAGCAGATAGACAGAAAGCCACTTCATTTCTAAATAATGCACCCACATTAGAGTCAGTGTCCTATCCACTGTTAAGAGTTTAAACGGAGCATGCTTAGCCACTGGGAACAGTCTTAAGGCTTGATCCCTCCTACCACCAACCCAATCATTTGTCTTCTGGCTCCACCACCATAGCCCTCAGATCTTCATTTACACTGGAAGAAACAGGTCACCTCCTCTGAGCTCCTGTTAGTGAACTGAGTTGTTGCAGTTTTCAGGCTATTTCTGTTCAGAATTTAAATGTTTGTTTTTCCTTCTTACATAATCTGTACACCACATCCTTGGCTCACTGCTCCTTCAGTGCTGTACACCAGAGAAAGAAACCAGTTTATAAATAGTGTGTGCAGCTTCATCATATTGGTCACTCAGTGGCTTGATGTCTGTGTATACTATACTATACTGGTTTTGCTCACGCCATAAGTACTTACTACTGGTGTATCAGTTTAAGTTCATAGGTGGTCATGGATTGTTAGGGTCACATGCTAAGTGAGAGGTCAGGGTACAGTCATTCCTCACCCATGGAGGAGGTGGACTTGGTGGCCCAGCCTGCAGCAGAGGCCACCAAGCAGGGGGGTCACAGCCAGGAGGGCATTCCTATCATGGACCTTTAGGCAATCACCATGACTGGGAACAGTAAGAGCCTGGTAATTGGGAGATTCAACAGATTTTCCTTAAATTATTTCCTTTCAAACATTCAACCATTACCAATGTTTCACTCTGTTTCAAATTATGCAGTCTCTTACCGCAAGAACTGCTTCACAGACACTAAAACCATATGACAAGTGATCATCAGTCAAGAATTCGGAGTTGCTCTTGATCACCTGGTCTGGATCCTCCATAATTCAGTCCCTCTAAGGAGGTTGGTCAAAGGCAAGGCCCCTGGAATTCTGTGGTTCTGCGGTTGAAGAATTTGCCGCAGAATTTGCATCATGCCGCAGAATATATATAGTGCCACAGAATTCATTGTTTTTGGTAAATTTTCATATAAATATACTGTTTTTCCATAGTGTCAGGCTTTCTTTCCCACCTCGTTTATACAGAAGCCCCTCCTCTATGCTCAGCATATGATGTCATTGATGATATCACATCATATTTGGCCAATGACAGGACTGCATTCTGCCAGAGAAATGAATAAATCATGCTGCAGAAATCAGAAAATGTTGCCGCAGGAGTCAAGGAGCCCTGACGCAGAAATCAGAAAATTCTGCTGCAGAACACCAGGGGCCCCTTGTCAAAGGTTTAACCTGATAGTCCATCCAGCTTCATGCTGAGACACATGGGGCCCAATTCACAAAGTCCCTAGACCAACGCAAGGTGTCTGCATCAAACATGAATGATGCAAGTGGCACCTTGCACCAAAAGATGCCCCAGGAGCTATTCAGAAAGGCAGCCTGTGTCAAACACAGGCTGCATGCACCAAAGGGAGCTTGCGCCAGCCTTGCCATACAAAATGGTCTACAACATGGCACTAGGGGCTTGCGGCAGACACAGACTTCTATATCCCCTATTTGGGTATTCACAAAACCCTCCCAGAGGACAACATTCTAAGTACCCTTAAACCAGTCAGGGCTGGTCTAAGGGTACTTGGAATGGCCTCTGGGAGGGTTTTGACAGTTGTGGCAATGTGCTACGCCCCCCCAGCCCTGATCCCTGTAAAACATAGGCCAAACATCCCTGGTGGCCTAACAGTCCCCCATTCATCCCAGAACCCTGTTATAAATAGCAAAAATAATCCTTGTGGTCTAACAGTCCCCAATCATCCCTGATCCCTGTTATAAACGGCAAAGAAAAAACTAGTGGTCTAGCAGCCCCACCCTCAAGTCACAGTCCCCCATTCTGTATATTTAAACAGCTTATTGACAGCTCAGCTGGCAGCCAGACATGGTGGTGTGAGGAGAGCTGTGCCAGTCACCAGCTGTGTTCCCGGGTTGGGGCAAGCGGGGTGATGGGACACTGACAGCTGGGGTGGGGGGCACTAGATCACCAGGGCTGTTTAAATATACAGAATAGGGTCAGGGGATTGGGGGGCAGGCTGCTAGATCACCAGTTTTTTTTTGCTGTGTATAACAGGGATCAGGAATGATCAGGGAACCACTAGACCCACCAGGGTTATATTTGCTATTTATAACAGGGATTGGGATGATCAGGGGACTGCTGGACCACCTGTTTTTATTTTTATTTTTTTTGTATTTAACTGGGATCAGGGCTGGGGGGGGCAACAGCCACCCAGGACTGCTGTCCATGGTGCTATTGCTGCACAGCTGCCCTGCGGCTTGCGGCACACCTTCAGGATGTGCCATCTGTTTGGTGCAGTGCCAGGATTGGTGCAAGCCATGAGATTTTGCCACTGGGACCCTGCCCCATAGTGAATTGGGTGCAGGGTCCCTGATATACCAGCAGTCGGCGCAAGCTGCCTTTGGTGCAGCTTGTGCGGTCCTTTGTGAATTGGGCCCATGGTCTCCCTGTCTTGGCTTAGCAGTCCCCAGTTTAATCCTAATAATACAACTTTCTTGCTTTGTACACTTACACCTTGAGACTCCCTGTTTTTTTTTTCTATTTACAGGTGTCAAACAGATATGACAATACCTCTCCTCTGATTTACAGTTACTGAGTTTAGCTTTAAGGAGAATAGCTCCCACTTCTCGCTGTCCTAATGGTGTTTTTGCAGTTTTATGCTTAATTCTCTTGTTCCCATTTTCCCTTGTTCTCTCATAGCTGCCTTGCTGTGATGGTGAAAGCTACATATTCGCATGTTCCCACTTTTTTGTTTCAAGGCAAAGTGGTCAGGGATGTTGTGCCTTCTTGCTTTGCCACCCACTGATAATCCCCGGCTCAGCTGTGGATTTCTGTAAAAAGTGCTGCAGTTGTGGCAGTTTAGCTGCCACAGGACTTGCACAAGTGCTGCAAATCTGCAGCTGTGGAGGCTGTGAAGGCACAGCAATAGGGAACCACAGTAGCTGAAGCAGCAGACTGAAACAGTGCTGCTATAATATGAAGCTGACAGCACACACAAAGACCAGCAACCAGTCCCCAAACTGGGACCACAGCAGCACCACAGGTACCAGCGATACCTTGGCACCAAAGTGGCTGACTGTCCCTGCTGGTCGTCCCTCCCGGGGGTGTTTCTGTGGCCTGCGGGGGCAGCATTCGCTGCTGGCTGGTCTGGCTCCACTGCTTGTGGGGCTCTGTCATGGGCTGCATTGGGTCTAGTGGTTGCTGCCTGTTGCCATATCATGGCAATGTGTGCTTTCAGTGCTGTAACATCAGCCACTGCTATACTGTCTGAGATGCTATTACCTGTGGTACACCTTCACCTTAATTGATTCCAATTGCTGGGGCACTACTGCAGTGTGCTGAGGGAGAGTTACACCTCATTCCACTGTGTGTAACATTCTTTCCTCAGCTGTGGAAAAAACTGGCTGTGAATAGCCTTTCAGGGGCTGTGCCTTACTTATCTCACACCTTTTTGTCCTGAGGGACTTCTGCAGCTACACATTTTTCCACAGTCCATAGTGTTTTTTTCCACAGCTGCGGAGGGTTTTGTGAATAGCACTTGGATCAAATTCCTCTTTTTTTCCGTAGCTGAGGAAGTTTTGGGGACTTATGGAGGGTTTTGCACCTCTGAAAGCTTTGCGAATCCTGCCCCTTGTCTCTATATTAGGATAAAAGGGGTATTATGGACAAATACAGCTGTTCTACAGTTTAGCAATTCTTGGCATCTCCAGTACAAATATTCAGATATTCCAGGAGTGAACCAATGAGAAACATATTTGAAGGCAGAACCCTGGAGCAATAATGAGTTTCAAACAAATACAAATGACAAGTTCCTGGATTAAAAGATACAAAAAAAATCACATTTACAAGAAATCGACTGTTTCTGCCCTATCGTTCAACCTAGGGGTATCATTGCCTTTAATTTGAAAATCTAGAAAGGTTCATGGCAGGCTAAAGTGACATCAGTATTGCCCCCACATGTCCCTATGGATATTTTTTCTAAACCCAAGGACCATTGCTGAGTTCCACTGCTACCTGGGAGATGGTTATGAGCAGCAGTGACTTAGTCAAAGTTGTGACTAGATGTATCCCTCATATGATTGCCCACCTGTTCCTTCAGTTTTTATTTTGTTTGGCCTACATAGTATGAGCCACAAATGCACATCCTCAGGTAGACTACATATTTTGAAGCACAGTTTATAAACTTTCTATTCTGCAAAGTATCACCATTACTGGGATTCAAAAAAAATATGCAGTATTGTTGATTACATTACACTATTTGCACCTATGGCACTTGTCGTATCCAGCTGGCAAAGATGGGAGCCATGTCTGTCCCTTGCTTGTCCACATGCTGTAAGCTCTATGTGACTCAGTCCCTATGTTACTAGGGCAGCAAAATACCATTCTGTGGGTCTCAGAAGCAAATTTGTGTAGTTTAGGCTTCATTTCCTGAATAGGTCAGTTGTTTTGAATGATGCCTTCCACCTGGCTTGCTGCAATGTTATAAGTTGTTACATAACTAAGCCAACTGGAATTATGTTGTCTTGGTGGTCTCTACTCTTAGGCAGCATACCAAATACATCAGAAAACAGTGAGAATATGCAAATCTCTACATTAGGAGCAAATCTACATTTATGCCACCATATAATCCCACAGTCAGTGTCTTTGCAAGAGCTTGTGAGCAGGATTTGCATACACTGGTGGTGAACCAACACTATCCGACCTAAGGAAATGTGACTGCCACAGAATTCAAAGCATTAAGTGATTTAGAACATAGCACACATAGCACTATTAAACCAGCTGATAAAGGTGGTAACATTGTGGTCCTGGACACCGAAGACTATGTGGCAGAGGTGAAACTCGAACTCAGTAATGAGAGATTCTGTAGGCCTCTGCCCAGTGATTCCACCATGTCCTTGATAATGGTATCACAGATACTAAAACTAAGAATTTCCTGATCACAGAAACAGAACACCCCACCCATCCCCTATATACCTTTTACCAAAGGTCCACAAGTTTCTGAATCCAGCACCAGGATGACCAATTATTTCAGACATAAACTTCATCTAAGAACCACTGTCTCAGTACAGGTATTTATTTATTAAGCCTTTTGTATCAAACCTCAGATCTTACATTAAATACACTACCCAAGTACTGCCCATCCCAGAAAACCTCCATGTCGAGGAAAGTCACTGTCTTGTTACACTCAACGTGGAGGCATTATGCACAAATATGCCCCTCAAAGGGAGTTTACATGCCCTACAATACTTTTTGGATCTTAGACCTGCAGAAAGTATGCCTCTACTGAATTTTTTGTTACAGCTGTCAAGGTTTGTGCTCTAATGGAGTGCCTTTAGTTTTCTGGGGGAATTTTGCCTCCAAATAAATGTCATGGCTATGGGGGCAATATTTGTGCCTAATTTTGTAGACTTGTACATGGGGTTGTGGGAAGAGCTCCTTGTAATGCTGACATGTTTTTGGATAAAACTGTGCTTTGGAGATGGTACATTGACAATATGTTAATAGTGTGGCAGGGGTCATGTGAGGAACTCATTAACATTGTGTAGTATTTGGAAGCTACCAGTACAAACCTGCACTTAGATACATGCAGCCTGTCCAATATCTCTTTTTTTGGACATACGTATAATCCAAAACTCCTTACGCAGCCTTGGTACTGATCTGTATTGAAAACCTATGGACAGGAACATTTTACTCCTGTCCAGCTTTTGCCACCCCCACCACACCATTAAAAACATACTGAGTGAATGCATTAGAGTAAGGCATTATTGCAACACACAGGCTGCTTTTAAATGCAGTGGCAATGATTTGGGACTGAGATTTCAAGAAAGGTGGTGCAACACAGTGGACAGAGATAGGGTCCACACTAAGGCTGAAAATACAGACAGGGGCTCTTTACTGGGGCAAAGACCTCCAGGACAAAATAATCCCAATAAGTATAATTTAGTAACAACTTATAATATTGAGGCCAGGCAGGTGGAAGGCATCATCTGAAAAAAAAAATGGCTAATACGGCATACAGAGTCTAAACTACAAAAATGTGTTTTTGAGACACCCAAACTGGTATTTAATCCCCCTAGTAACATAGCTGATCAAAGCAGACATAGCTTACAGCCTGTGGTCAAAGAAAGGGACATGGCTCCCATCTTTGCCTGCTGGATGCCACAAGTGCCAAAGATGCAAATACTGTAATGTAATCAACAAGACTACATCTTTTTCAAACCCCAGTAATGGTGATATTTGCAGATCACAAAGTATATAAACTGTGATTCAATATATGTAGTCTACCTGAGGATGTGCTATTGTGTCTCATAGTATGTAGGGAAAACAAAATGAAAAATAAAGAAAGGGGTGGGTGACCTGAGGGCTACTGCTAGTCATAATTTTGACTATGTCACTGGCACTCATATCCATTAGCAGGGTACAACTGCAGCCTATAGCATTCTCCAGAAAACATAACAAGATCTCTGGTCAAGTAGGTAACATTGTAAACAAGTACTGGCACATACTTAAAATAAATCATCACTTGAAAGAGGAAGAAGGGTGATAGACCAAGAATTACCTTCAAAAAAGCTAAAAATCTTAAAGATATACTTGTTAGAAGCCATTTCAGATCTGAAAAACAAAGCCATATTACATGGCTACCACCAAAACCTGTTGGCTTCTTCAAGTGTGGAAGTTGTAATGTCTGCAAATATACTGCATCAGTGAAGGTGCTGTGTATACACATCACACAAATCAAAGGAAGGTTACACTTTACAGCTTCCTTCATGTGTCACCAGTTTTGTAGTTTACATGTAATATTCACTACATTGGCAGAACTGTGAGACCTTTAAAGACCAGAAACCAAAAACATGTTAGGGCAATTATTAACCAAAGTGACCGAAGCCCGTTAGGTAGTCATGTTCTTGATTTCCATAACTCGGACCCTGCCACACTTAAATATATGACACTGGATGTTGTACCACCATTTGAAAGGGGTGGCAATAGACAAAACAAATTAAATCAGAAATAAACTAGATAGATAGTAACACTTGATACAGTACAACCTCTTGGTTTAAAAGAGCAGGTTGACTATACCCCCTACATCAAAGAGCCATAATGTACCGGACCGATAGTTATTGACTTAAGCATAAATTTCAGTATTGCTTGGTGATATTTTATCACCTGTGTCTAATGTCTTTTGTATGTATTCTCATTTGTTCAAAGTTTTTGTTATTTAATTTTGTATTAAATTGACAAAAAATATGTTTTGTTTTTTCTCTCCCCAAACAGGCTAAGAAGTTCACAGTAATGAAGCACACTCACTTAATGGAGTTAGTTTTCAGTAATATAGAAGATTGGGATCAAAAAAAGATGAACAATATAACATCTTTTCCAACCTAAAAATGTTTTTATAAGTTATATAATATTCATCTAGATATTATATACTATGATCCTAAATTTCTAGCCTTTTTGATTCTAAATACATACCTAACGTACATTTCACCTAGGTGTCTGGTAAACCCTCTTTATTTTCTCCCCCCTCCATTTTTATTTTTATTCTTTTCTATCCTTAATAATTTGACCTTTTACTTACTGTTTGACCTCCCTCAAACTCATTTATGTATATTAAATTAGATAAAAAACTAAACGTTTACAGTTTGGGAAAATATCCTTCAATATGGATTAAATTCCCAGTGACATATATAAAAAAACATTTGGACTTGGAAGTTAACAAAAATGTTTTTCCAATCATCAGTTAGGAAAAATAAGTCACAATTCTTAAACTGTAAAACCTCCTTCTAGTAAATTTGATCTAATATACTTATTATACTTTGAATTTATTAGGTTTTTGGTCTATTTCCTCCCCCCCACTTCCGGTTTTGCTTTTACTTATTTCCAATCTTTTGACATTCCTTTAATCTTTCAAATTTAACCAGTTCCCCTAAGATTTTTTTATTTTGCATCTTTTAACCTATCTGAACTTACTTTTGTATTAATTGGGAATAGGTTAATTTTGTAGGATTTACTTATATTATATAATTGTTGATGGTTAGAAAAATGGATATGTATGTTACATTACGATATTTATTTTAAAAGAGTAGCACACCTTGTATAATCCCACACCCTCTTAGGAAGGCCCGATTGTAGGGCTGAGGTATTAAGGGATACCATGTTTGTGGACTAAAATAAAATAAAATTTCACTGAGACTTACTACCACTGGAGTTTGCATTTTTCAGATTCACTGTCCTGGAGAGCACACTGGCTTTTGGATTTTCTGTATATATTAAAGGATCAACCTCCTTCTTCATGTGTGCACCCTGGTATTCACATGTGTTGCACCTGTTCTCCTAACTATATGGTTGCAATTGCCAATGGTCCTTCATGGGTATAGAGAAAGTATCCATAGGTGCATGTGAGGTGACAATGATGCCAATTTAGCCCACCATGAATGTTTCTGGATTTTCAAGTTAAAGTTAAAGGCAGCAGTACCCCCTATGGGTTTAGTGATAGGGTAAAAATAGTCCCTTTCTTGTGAATGTGATATTTTGGTATCTTTTAATCCAGGAATATGTAATTTGTATTTGTTTAAAACTCACTGTTGCTCCTTATACTGCTGCTTTTTCATCTTATCCACAGGGTTCAACTGTCAAAAACTTTTCTCACTGGTTCACTCCTGCAGCATCTGAATTTTAGTATGTGAGGTGCCATGAATTGATAAACTGCACAACAACTGTTTTGTGTATAATACTCTACAATCCTAACAGGGAGTTAAGTGATTTAATTCTACAGTCAGCATGTTTAATCAGCAGTTTTTTTCCCCCAATTATTGCACTGTGTTCCCAAGAATCTTACATGTATTGAACTAATTGGAACTGAGAACTGAGAGCCCATTGTATATAATGCGTGCCATGTTACTGCCCCTTTAATAACTGCAACTATAAATTCGGGAGACTGTAACTGACATGGAAGCACCTTGAAAAAGTGTGCCTGTGCAAAATGTTGGAGTAGTTTTCTGTAACTTGTGTCCTGCCACTATAGTACATCCTCACGAATGAATGAAATAAAATTCTGCACAGTAGTCTTGTTAGTTAGCCTAGTTTTATTGTATATCACCAGTGGCATGACTGAGTAGAGTGAGAATCTCAAGTATCTTGGGGAGGGATGAGACCAGATCATATAGCGGTAGGAGGGTATCATCTGCATACAGCCAGATGAGTGTTCTTACTCCCACCACTATTCCCTTCAGCTCTGCACTGCTCCTCATACTGTAACTCTGCCACAGGTTCTAGGCTCAGGGCAAATTGGGATGGGGGATGAGTGTCAACCCAGCCTGGTGCCCCTCTGAATTTGCAAAGGATCTGAAAGTGTCCAGTTCAGTTTTATTCAGGCTGTCAGATTAGTTTAAAATGCCTTGATCCAATCCTTAAACTTCTCCCTAAACTTAAATTTACTTAAGGAAGCATCTAGAAATTCCTTGTTAAGGCAACCTTCTGAAAACTGATAGCTGCCACTGCCTTTTGGCTTCCTTCTTTCACCTTCTGGGCCCTCTAGACATTTAACAGTCTTCGGATATTATTGAGAAAGTGTCTTCCTTGTATAAAATCAGATTGATGGGTGCACTATTAGGGGTATCAATTGCTACAAACTGTTCACCAGCAGTTTTCCTGATATCTTCTTGATTTTAGCAGGGAGATCAGATAATAGTTTGTGCAGAAAGATGTTTGCTTACCCTGTTTAGGGAGCACAGTCACTATTTGCCTCCCTCCAACTATCCAACATCTCCACTATAAATTGGCAAACATTACAAACTCTGGACTAAGAAGAGAGTCAGGATTTCCTTAAAAGGTTTTTCAAATTCAGCTATAAATTCATCTGGGATCAGAGCTTTATTGGTTTGAAGATGCCTGATGACCTCCTCAATTTCCATGCTAGTAAACTGAGCCTCCACCTGTTACTGCTTCTCCTCTGAAAGTTCAGGTGGTGTAATTTTATGCAAGAATAGCTCTGTGTGGAATCACTGTTCACTACTGTTTCCTCCTTGTACAGGGATGAGTCATACTCTCTGAAAATCTGCAATTGTATTGGGTTTAGAGACTGTCTCTAATGCATTTGGGCTCTTTTTTATTGGTATACTGTTGCTTCACCGAAAATATTAAAGCGACCCTTTGTTTACAGTGACAAAATGACAGGCCACTGTAATGGTCGCTCTTCAGTGGCGGGACCCTCAGCACAGCTTCTCCAGGTCTTGTCCTGAAACATCTCCACTGTGGAGATGATTATAATAAAATCTGGGTGATGCGGTGGAGGGCGCAATCCCCCACAGAAAACGCACTTGTGTTCCTGTTGACACAATGTGGACCACGATCGTGGCCTACATTTGTGCCATCACTGTAAAGCAGGTCAGCAGGTTTTCTGTTGAACCAGCTTGGTGGAACCATTTTTATCTTGGGGATCAAGCAATCTGCAGCTTACTCTGTATCTAACTAGGTGATTAAAAAAGAAGTAGGCATTATAGCCCATACAGACTGTCTCCCACTCCTAGAGGGAATATAATTCTCTAGGTGTTGATGTAGCATAGGTACCTACAGTATCTAGTTCAGTTTTAAACTTGTCAATGGTTGTTAAATCAAACAAATATTGTGGTAACATGTTTCAAACTTTTGGTGACCTTTTGTATTTGCAGTTGTTTGGTGTGGGACCTGAGATTTGCCACTCTGTCTCTTGAAATTATATTGCATTGGTATGTAAGGTCTTAGTTGTTTAAGATTTTGAGCAGTAGTAGAATATTTGCTCTTGTTCTTCTGTCCTCCAAACTAGACAGGTTAAGCTACCTCAATCTCTGTATATGGCTTGTCCCTAAGTCTTAGAATTAACTTATTGACCCTTTTCTGAATACCTTCCAGGAGATCAGTGTCTTTTCTCAGGTATGTTGACCAAAAGAGTGACCCATAATCCAGGTGTAGTCTCACATATGATCTATACATTGGGACGAAACATGGTGGGACTCCTAATTTTGTTTGTAAGCCACATAGGGATTCTCCCTTATTATTATATTATAGTTTTTTTTTTGCTCCTTCCCTGGCACCCCAGACCGGCCACTCCTTCCAGTCTCCAAGGTGCACCCACCACCACTCATCCCCTGCTGCTATCCACTACCTCTATTAGCAGCCCTCCAGTAATGCAATGTATCCCTTCATTGGGTGGGTCTCTCCCTTCTGGGGGGGAGTTCCCTTAGGTGCAACTAGATATCCTGGGTGCTAGGGGGTCAGTCTGGACACTTGTCCAGGGCTTTGTGGTGATGGGGACTGGAGGCCTTCATCCAGTCAATTGGGAAGGCGCTGTTTCTGTTTTCTGCTCTCCCAACTCCCTTCACCCTGATTGGGCCTGAGCATGATGGCAGCCTGAGTTGGGGATGTGTGGCAGCGTGTCAGGGCTTCATGCCACCAGGTACATCACCCAATCCACCTCCAGCTGCCTAAGGCCTGCCCACCCCCCTGGAATGGAAGTGTCCAATGGATGCTCTGGACTTCCTATCTGCTGGTCTCTGCTCCTGACACCCAGGCTCAGGGCACAAACCCAGGTTGCCACATGCCAACAGAACCCCTTTGCTCGGCACCATAGGTATTTTCTTTTTAATGAAACATACCTATCTTATACCTCCTTTAGTTTGTTTTTTCATGTGATTTAAACTGTCTTCCATTGATAACTCCCTCATTTTTTTCTTCTCAGTTACAGTACTTTAGGTTTTTTTCTGGTAATTTCATATTGGGCCATAGCGTAGTTCCTTAAAGAAATTTTGCTAACGTCTGTATTGTGGCAGGCTATTACGGTAAAAAAACCAAACATATTGTGGTCACTATTACCAAGATACCCCAACATAGATATGTTGCAAAGCTTGGTATGTGGATTGGTAATGATCAAATCTAGGGTGTTAGTTCCCCGGTTAGTTTAATAACTCTTTGTTCCAATCCTTGCTGCAACAGAGTATTTATAAAATTTGTCTCTAGTGACAATGCACCTACGAGCTAATCTAAATCAATTTCTGGAATATCAAAGTCACCCAATCTTACAATGTCTGATAAACTTGAGGCCATCATTAATTGACTCATCAACTTATCATTGTATAGCTGGGAGCTGGGGTAGGGTGTGCTGTAACAGTTACCAATAAAAGCCCCTGCCAGAATTCTCTATTCCTCAGAGCATCCCCTTCTGGAGGGCCCCAAAATTAGGTCACTTTCTGGCCAACAGTCCTTCTCAAATGAGACCTCCCAGCTGTGGAATGGCTTCCTGGTCACCCAGTGTACCTCTATAGGAACATTAAAAATTCTCATTAGAGCCAACCTTCCCCCTGTAACATATTGCATTTGTAATTAACTCTCTACACCTACCTTTCATGTCTACCACATTCCTTGTATTTTGATTGGTGAAATTTCATACTATAGTTATGTCTACACAATTATATTGTCATGTAAAGCTTTTTCTTGTAATTAACAAAACCTGTGCCATTGTATATATTGTAATTGAATGTTGACTTCTGTGTAACTAATTCTGGGTTGCCCCTGAAAAAGGGAAGACTGTCTTAGTGGGCCTACCCAGTAAACAAAATCAAAATAAATAAATAACTACATTTTTTTTGCTCATTGTATTTGTAGCTGAATAAAAATGCTTTCAGTATCATGTTGGGATTCATCTGCAATATTTAATTCGATAAAATCAAGTTCATTTTTGTGTAGATACAGACACCTTCCCCCTTTTTATCTTTTCTGTTTTTGTAAAAAGGATTATAGTCAGGAATCTTGTGTGACCATTCACTAGTCTCATCCTACCAAGTTTCCATTAGTGCTTGTGCAGACAAAATGCCAGCATTTACTAGCCCTATTTCCACACTCATAATTGCACTCACTCATGAACCTAAGACTGTTTTCCATTTCGTAGATTAGCAACTCTTGCAGCCCCTGTTTCTTTTGTAGCTTCTAAGTCTTTGGGATTGCTACTCTTCTTGTGTTCCTTTCCTAACTGCCACAGTTTTTCCTCTAGACTTTGCTGCAAGGTCCATATTTTTTTTTCTTATTATTGGCATAAGAGATGGCTTGGTCTCTCAGGCCTGCTTTTAAGCTATCACAATAAAACTTTAATTAAGTGTCTTGCTCCTTATTCTCCTTAATGTAGCTTTAAATTGCCCCACTCAACCTTTCCTCAAAAAATTTCATTATTAACCCTGCATTCATAAGGAGTTATGGCCTGGAAGTCCCAGATCTAAGGTTATACTGATCTGGGCTTAGTTGTATAGGGTTATAGGATGTACAGTCAAAAGACCACATAAGCCCAACACCATTGTACGTAGAAGCAATCTATATGAGAGTACCCTGAGAATGTGAAAAGAAAGTATAATCCCTAACCAAGGAGTTATCAGCCTTCCAGACATCTGCTAACCTAGCCTCTTCCCAGAGTGCCTGCAGCATGCATGCCCCTGCTTTGCTTAGCCTTGATGCCCTGGGGATTTGTATAGATTGGGGTCCTAAACACAGTTACAATCCCCCTCAGGACAATTTGGCCTTTTGACAATTGCACTGTCTTCCCAAATACTTCCTTTAAAAAAGGAAGGGGCAGGAGCAGGATAATAAATGTTGATGAAATAAATCATTCTCCCTGTCAAAATACCCAACACCATTGCTACCTGCCTCAAAGTGTCAGAATGGGAGCTGGTAATTGAGAAATTGAGCCCCTTCTTAATTAAATTAGCCACTACAGATTTTTTAGCAGTCTGATCAGATACAGACACAAACTCCCCACTCAACCCCTGTTTCAATGTTAGGTGTTCAGATGATGAGAGGTGAATTTCCTGTGACATGCCAATACTGCAGTGTTGTTTGCTCAGAATGTTATATCTTTTCACTACTGGATGAATGATCTTCACATTAAAGGAGCAAATCTTTACTGTTCCCATATCGATATAATAGAAACTAAAACTCTTATATCCTTGCTCCTCATACCTGAGCCCCTGGGGTACCTGGCACCAATTTGGTCATTGGGCTGATCTTAAGGAGCAATAGAGTCAGCACATGCTAAGAAAAGCAGTGCCATTGATAGTGTCTGCCCCAGTGACTCCTTTTTCCTCTGGGGCCAATGACTGGGCTGCCTTATGTGCTATTGTCATTAATTGTGTTGACTTCAACTCTACTGCCAAGGACTTCAACATCACTGCTGGTGATGTTACTGATGGTTCAGACTCCATTGGAGCTGGCCATGGTGCTTCTTTCATTGTCAGTGCCAAGTCTACTATCAATGCTGTGGTGGGTGCTGAGCTAAGTGTTGCGCTTGGTACAACCTTTAGCATCACTGCTGATGCTGATTTTAACATTGTTTTACTAGCCCAGGTCCTAGAGCAAATTTATGAGGACTAGTACAGCTAAGCCTCTCCTTGTTCATCTTGACTCATTCAGGTTTTCCATGGCTGTCAATGAAGTCAAAATGTCCCTATGTTAGCAGGCTGTAGTTTTCATTCTAATTTTCCTCAGTGTTGCAGATAGCCTGGCATGATTCACAGCTCTTTAAGATCTGCAATTATCTGGCAGTGGCAGTACAAGTGGGGGATCCCACAAAAGACACAATATGAGTCATTATCACTCCATTGTTAGGGCTTTCAGCTAGTGTCCAGGCTGTGAACAAGGGTAGAGTGCTGCCAATGAACTAGCTTCCAGTGTTCTAAACTTGTCTTTATGGGCCCAATTCCAAGATAGTTTGGACAGCAGTGTGCAAATTATGCCATTGCTTAAAGTTACACTAAAACCTCTACCACATGCAATATGCACCATATTCCAAGAGAACTGGCAGAATTATGCATGTTGCAAGTTACGCCCT
The DNA here is from genome assembly GCA_016271365.2 of Neoceratodus forsteri. NCBI lineage: Eukaryota > Metazoa > Chordata > Ceratodontiformes > Ceratodontidae > Neoceratodus > Neoceratodus forsteri. Next base: position 585,309,816 of record CM028133.1, on the reverse strand, counting down.
CTAAGCATGTCATAGCCCATGATAGCGGCATAACAAGACACATGTCGCAACCCTACGACCATAAAGATGTGTGCAAGTCACAGAAATGTCATAGGGGCTACAAGATATCGGGTAGTGGGGGAGAGGCAGCAAGCAGCAGTAAGAGAAGGAAGAGGAACTTTTTATGTTTGAGGAGACAGATGTGCTGTTGGATGAACTAGAGGCAGAACCAGACCTGCTGTTGGGGAAGGGAGGAGAGCAAGAACAGTAACTGTGGCATGGGGCACAGTTGCAGAGAAGATAAATGCAGTGACACATGTGTGACGCACTGTGTGTGACCTTCAAAAGTGGTACAGTGACCTGAAGTGCTATGTAAAAGCCAAGGAGGCATTTGATAAGTGGCAGGCTATGGCCAATGGAGGTGGGCCACAGAAGGTGTGACCCCTAAGCACCCATGAGGATAGGGTGCTGTCATTTGTGAGCCAGCACAGTGACCACGGGGACTCAGAGCTCGATACGTTCTGGATGGATGCAGGGATGGGTGAGTGGAATTGTGATGCATGGCATAGTGACAATGATGAAGGAATGTACCAATGGTCAAGAGGGAGGGTGATATGCTGGGTGCACAGGCAGTGTGTTACAGTACAGTAGAAAGAGTGAAGGGGGAATGGCCATGCAATGTGGAACAGTATACAGATGGGAGGGACCATGTGGGCCCGGAGCCTGGCATGGGGCACAGCCATGTGAACTGCAGAATGTGCAGCCACCACATGGGTAGGCAACACTGATGCATTTTCTACCCCCCAGGTGTAGTAACAGTGGACAAAGAGGCAGGCCCATGATGGCCAGTGCTGCCCTCCAAGCGGTGGACAGTGACACAGGGGTGTGAAAGCTGGCATGCATGGTGGCATGTAATGGTGTGATAGCACTGAAGCACTGTTGTTCCCCCACAGCTGCGGAGCCAGAGGACACAGGGGCAGGTCAGCTGATGGCCAACAGCATCCATGCCCCATGATACAGCGCTGCAGGGGGGTGTGGCCTGTGGTATGTGTGGTCAGCACGGAATGCTGCAGTAACACTGATGCTCTGTCATTCTCCCACAGGAGTGGCATCAGAGGACAATGGGGCAGGTATGGGCACAGCCACCACCCCAGTGTGTGGGACAGCAATGCAGGGGTGGTGTAGTAGCAGTCATGACAGGCATGACATTGGATGTACCACTGATGCACTGATGACTCCCCACAGGTGCAGCAGCAATGGACAAAGTGCCAGTGGACAGTGCACACACCACTGCAGAGCAGGCCCAGCAGGACACAGCCAGGACACCTGTGTGTGGGGGGGAGCAGGAAGCAGTGGGGGACCAGCAGCAAGAGAAGGAGGGACTGGACTTCAGTGACTTTCTCAGTTGCAGGAGCCTGGGGATGAGATTTCCCTGGACATGAGCCCAGCATCATACCAGAGGCTGAAGGAGGCTCTGGATGGGACAACACCATCCCCAGAGAAGGACAGGCTGCAGACACCTACAGACTAAGCAGGGTTTTGCCTAACCCTGGACAGTGCTCATGCGAAACTGGCTGAGATGCTGGGCTGCATAAGGCTCAGCATGGACGCCCAGCATATAGCACTGTAGGAGCATATGGGCATACTCATAGGGGTGCTGGAGACTGGGATGCAAAACACTGTGTCTGCCATGGAGCAGCATGTGGAGGCCATGGCTACCACACTGGCCTGCATACAGGCACAGATATGTGCCATCACCCACATGGCCATGACCTTCAAGGGGTCTGTGGCACAGCAGGAGAGGCAGGCAGATGCACTGGTGGCCCTGCTACAGGCCATGCATGCAGGCCTGCACCCTCAGGGCACTCTGGGGTGTAACTCAACCACACGGGCATCACAGGAGGAGCAGCTGTCCCCAGCACCATTAGTGGCACTGAGAGCAGCCACGGAGACCACTCTGCCACCACCAGGGGCAGTGGGTCTGGCAGCAGCACCCACTCCACGACCACCACCAACACCAGCACCCATGGGTCAGCAGCACCCACAACCACCACCAACACCAGCAACACTGCCACAAGCCTTGCCACAGGCACTGCAGCCCCCTGTGCTGGCAACATCCACAGCGTCGGGGCAACATCTGCCACCACCATCCACCAGACACACATCAGTGGTATCACAAGCTGCAAGAGCAGCAAGCAAGAAAGCAGCAGCAACACCCACTGTCAGGGACTTGGGGAAGAAGGCTCTGGGCACTGGGTGCAGGACAAGTGGCACACAGCAGGAGGCAGCACAGGTGGTGGCATGGAAGAAGGCCAAGGATGGTGGTGTGCCCAAGGGGAAGGGACCAGGGACAGCACAACAGCATGTGCCACCTGCACCAGGGAGGTGCAGAATACCCTAGAGGCTGGCAGTGCCAGTAGTACCCGGTGACAGTGGTTGCCCGGCAGACTTGCAGTGGGTTCAAGGTGGGTCCAGTGCCACCTCAGGATCCACAAAGCAGAAGAGGACTGGGCATTAGCAGCAGGGACTGGACAGACATGCACCTGTGGTGCACCACTGCCAGGGGGGTGCCATCACTGGGGGTGTGGCACTCAGGGTAGGCATGGGGTACTGATGTCTGCTGTGCATGAGGGGCATGCATGGGCATGACTGTGTGTGTGGGAGGGCATGGGGAGGCACAGTTGTGGGTCATGTGTGTGCACTGGTCAGTCACTGGGTGTGGATATGTGTGAGGGCTTGGCACCTGTACAGTACTGTAATGCACTGTGCCACCTATGTACAGTGTCACCTTCCACTAGTAAACATGTTTGCACAGAATGTCTGTGTGATCACCCTCATTGCCACTGCTGTGACAGGACATCTTGCATGTCGCAGACGGCAGATGCCTGTCTGAAATGCCTACCGCATATTGCATATGCACAGCATACATGCAGGCCTCAAGTGAGTACAAGCCATATGTGCATGCCATGGTTGTGTATCTGCATTATGCATGTGCGCATGATGCATATGTGCGGTACCACTGTATATTACATGTGTAGCCTGTATATGCAACATGTGCGAGCCAGACTGTGTCAGCAATAGCTAGCCCGCAACACTTACACGTGGGTGAGAGAGAGGAGAACCTAGCAGCAGTGACACTGGCACATCAACAGTAGGTGCTACTGAGATCCAGAACACACTGCATACCTGGAGAGATACACCCAGCAGATTGGCAAACACATAGACATTGCACAACCTGAACATATGCAACAGTCAGTACCACATACAGTTGATAATGTACTGTCCATATTTGCTTCTCCAGGTGAGACACACCCTGCCTATTGGTAAGTGCCTGGTCAGTGCACTACCTGCACATATGTAACAGCCATTACTACATAGAGTTGCCAATGTAGTCCTCCCATCTGTCTTACCAAGAGTGTCACACCCTTAACAGTGGAAGCTAGTAGGCCTGTGCAATACCAGCACAAATGCAGCGCTCACTGTTTATACTGGTTGTTAATGCCATGTTGCTATTTGTTTATCCAGGAGTGGCACATTAGTCTGCAGGCCTGCCAACAGGAGTGTACTGGGAGCACAGGGAAGGTTGGTGCCTTGCTTAGGGTCACACTCTGCATGTGGGAGCTGTGGGAATGCACCTCTGGGCATGGGTGCATCACCACAGAGCCGAATACCAATGTGCTATGCTGCCCCCCCCAATGCAGGTGCAGTACAGTGTCCATGTGACCTGAGAACACCACTGTACACAACATAGGGGCCCATACTGGGTGCATTGCAGTGTGTCCACACAGGGGCAACATGCCGATGCATGTTCAGGGTGACCTACGCCCAGGCATGGTGTGACAGCCATGTGTAGGCCAGGTCAGCTGGGGTTGTCCTGCGTGGTGCGGGTACAAAGGTGGCGCTATCGATAGTGGGTGGTGTATGGTATCAAAGCAACGGCATGCTGGGCTGCTGCACCATCACAGGTGTAGACAGGTATGCTCACTGTACATACTTGTGTACAGTTTGTATAGACCTGTTCAAACTGAACTGCCTTTCTGGTACCATTGTCATTATTATGTGGCATATGATGGTTATTGTAGATCACTGCTTATGTTCTGTTATACAACCTGTCTAGGGCATAGATGGGACATATGACCACAGTCTGTCATTGTACGCTGTTTGGGGGAAGGTGCAGCAGTAGGAGAGTGTGTGAACAGTGATGTTGTGAAATGGGGGTGGCATTTGAATGGTGTGTGTTCAAGATGGATGAGTCTGGCTACACCACTGTGCACCATGGTAGTGCACATTGAGATAGTGCAATGTCAGGTGTACAGCCACAACAGGTATTCATGTCCAGGTTATTTTTCAGGTCACAGCTGTCTAGTACTGGACACTTCACCGCTGCTCAGGATGGGTCGGGAGTTGCACTGTGCACAAGGCCATGTAGCACAATAGAGTAGTGAGTCTCAGTGGAAGGTCATCGAATTGCACCCCTGAAGAGATGGTGCAGCTTGTCAACCAGGTGCGGCAGTGGTGCACCACACTGCTGCCACCTGGCTGCAGCTGCCACACCACCGCAGAATGGGAGAGGGCATGGTGGACCATAGTGGCTCACATCAGTGCGGTCCATGGTGTGTCCCACAGCACCCGCCAGTTGCAACACAGGTGGCAAGACCTGGCCAGATGGCACCCGCAAATCCTGATGTGCTTGCTCAACATGGCAGCACAGAGAGACCGGGGGACGAAGACCTGCAGGAGTGGCACTGCAGGTGGGTATGATGACATGTAGCATGACACCGCCACAGAGATGCAACACATGCCATTGCCATCAGTGGTGTACTTGTGTAACAGTGTTACTCTCCCACACAGGTGCAGGTCCCAGCCCACATGGACAGCTGGTGCAGCCATCGGGGGATCCAGGGCATGGCTACTAGCATCAGGGGACCCAGGGCCACAGGTGGTCAAGTAGGTGCATTCCCAGCCCAACGTGCATTACGGCCACAACATGGTTGTTGCATTTGGGGGGAATTGTGCCACCTGGACATGGACACATGTACAGCAGCATGCCACTGTGCTCGGCCATGTGGCCCAGGTGTGGCCATGTGCATCTGCAACATCTGTGATCTTTGTGCAATGCTGGTGTGCCTGCCAACATGCACTATGTGGCAGGTGATATGTGAGTGTGCTCAGCACCACTTGCATAGTGTGCTGTGGCACACATGCATGTGTGTCTATTTGTACAGGGTGTCCCATTCCTGCAGTGACCTCTGCCCTTCTCCCTTGTAAGTGGTGGGAGCAGCCTTGCCCCACCACAGCGGGCACTGCTCAGAGCGATAGCCGATCTGAAGGCCAGGGATGCCACAGAGTACTGATGGTGTGCATGGTGCCACCACCACAGAGTACGGACAATACTGCCATTGCCAGATGAGGAGAAGGAGGAGGTGCCTGTGGATGACAGTGGGCCACAGGGGTCCATGGGACAGCATGAGGGGGGCCCATGGTCAACAGACCAGCAGAGGAGCCAGGTTCAGTGGATGGGCTGGCAGCTGCTGGGCAGGCAGAAGAGGGCCTGGTGGAGGAGGGGCAGCCTGCAGGGGAGCCAGAGGTGGTGGTGGTGCTGGCCGGAGAGGAGTTGGTGGAGGAGGCAGACCCTGCAGTGGAGCAGGAGCTGGAGGTGGAGGTGCAGCACACTGTGGTAGGGCAGGAGGTGAGGGAGCAGCACCCTGTGGGGGAGCAGGGGGAGGATGACATGCTGCAGGTTGGTGGTGCTGTACGCCAGTCCAGAAACTGTGCCCTGGCCCCTCAGCAGCAGGGAGGGCATGACGCTGGTGCCGAGGCACCTGGGGGACAGGCAGACCCGCAGGTGTCATTGCACCCAGGGCAGCCAGCAGTGAGTGATCAGCACTTGGTAGTGGATGTCTCCGCTATAATGAAGGATGTCGCACACCTGCACGGCTTCCTCGGGGCTCTCCTCTCTTCACTGCAGAGGCACTAGTGGTGACAGCACATGGACCAGGAACATGGACATTTGGACTGTGTAATGCCTTGGGGGCCTGGGATGTACTGGGTGTATATTGGAGCAGTGGGGGGGGGCACCAGCTGTGTGTATGCATTGTGGGGGTCTGGTGGACTGTGGGTACTGATCTGGGGGGGGGTGCTGCCCATATTTGGGAGGGCTGTGGTGGAAGGTGTGCCTGGGTGGGTGTCAATGATTGTTGGGGGGAGACGTCTGCAGTGTGTGTGGAGGGGTTGTACATATGGGCCTGATCTGTTCTGTATATGGTGGGGGTAGTTTTGGAGATACTGGTTCCCATTGGTGTCACTGTTGCTGATGTTGTTGTCATTGTTGTTGCTGATACATGTGTGTTCTCTGACTGCTGTTGTTGTTACTACTGTTTCATTAAATGTTTTCTATTCACCCATGGCTCTGCGCATCTGTCTCTGGTCTGCGTGTGCATGTGTGTGTGTCATTGTTCTCATATGGGCATGCACATGGCGGGGCTGCGCCGTCTCATGTGCGTACCCATTGTGCACATGGTAGCTGTGTGACGGCTGCACACCTCATGCCATGGGTGCACGCAGGAGGTCACGGATGCATGGTGCCCTGTGTGCAGAGGCGCACCGTGCCAGTTTCGGGCCACATGCCACCACACTTTTCATGTCCTGGTTGTGTGGCGGCCTTGGGCCTGTATGGCTCCCCTCCACCTGGGGGACCAGTAGACCCTGTGGGTGGCACCAGTGGCACAGGTAGTGGTGCATCTCACCACCATGCATCTACAGGGTTGTGCCACCCGGTGCTATGTTTCTATTGTGGTTGCACTGTTTACATGTATCAGTGGCCATGGCAGGGGCATTGTGCATGGTGGCACCATCATCCTGGCATTGTTTCCATGGCCTGTGTGTGCTATTTGCCTCCTGTGCCCCATGCCCATCATGTGTGCATGCTGTGGTCCCCTGTGTTTGCCTGTGTTGATATGCAACGGTCATGGTCCTGCCTCATGGCTGCTGTTCGGCATGCCTGGGCACTGTTCCTGATCCAGTGCAGCCACCCATGTCGCATGTCACCTGGCAGCTGCTATCACCTCCCCTGGCAGCACAGTGGCAGTGGCATTGGCATGGGCACCTTGCCCTTGCCGTGCTGCATTGTGCCACTCTGCGTTCCCTGTTGTGCTGCTGGTGCTGCCTTGCTGCTGCTGGGGGGGCTGTGGTGGTGCCTGTGCTCACAGACCTCTGCCACACCTGTTCAACCCCTCTTGCCACCTCTGTGGTGTGTCCCACTGCTCACCTGTCTGCAGAGCTTCTCTCCAGACTGTACTACATTGCATGGCACTGTTCCCCATTGTACATCCCATTGCATCTGTGTGCTACATGGCTCTGCCTTGTCCCACATTCTGTGTTGGGCTCTTGTTGCTGCATGTTGTGATCCATGTTGCACCTCGTCTGGTGTTCACTTTCTACTGGCATGTCTGGCCATGCTGCTGCCCTTCTCACTCTGTCCTGGGTGTCCAGGCACATTTGCTTGTGTGTTCCACTATTTGCGCTTTGGTCCACATTGGGGGCCTACTGGTTGTGTGGTGTGCTGCTGTCTGGCTGGAGGGGGGGGGTTCTCTAGGCTGTGCATACCTCTCCATTGTCCCTGATTTTCAGGGCATCCCTGATTTTGCCTCAAAATTGTGCCCTGTCTCTCCTACCACTTGTGTTTTTGTGATGGACCACTGGGTGCTGTAAAGACATACTAAGTGTCACACATTATAATTACCAACTTGTCCTTCCTTAGACAATGCATTTTACACTGTGCAGCTTATTTTACCAGCTTCCTGAGTGGATATCACCAATTTTGAGGATGTGTCCCTGATTTTGGTAATTTGTCCCTGATTCTTTTCAGCTTTGTCCCTGATTTCTAAGGCAGGGGGTTTAGAGGTATGGACCTGTGTACTGTTTAGGACAGCTTTATCTGTTCTAACTTACATGACCTCCCTCTGCTGTATTTCTATACACCAACTGTTTTGGAATAGCAGTTCCATGGTGCTGGTGTGTTACGCCTGTTATAGGCCACGTTACACACTGGCGTATATATATTTTGGCATAACTGCGGCCCCATTCTGCATTTGTCATTGCAGTTGTGGGTTGCGCCATAAATGTTCTTTTGGAATTGCACTTGTCGCAGCTCACTGGTGTAATTTGTGTTTCATGCTATTTTGATTGGTGTACTGCATTTATGTCTGGTGTAACTGTCTTGGAATCAGGCCCCATGTACCTAATAATTTGTTCCACATTATTAAGACCAGTGTCCCTCATTTCCCTACAATATAAGTGTATGTATCCAACATTTCAGTTACAAAATGCTAAGAGGTATACAGGGTCTGACTCTTCAGGTGGTGGGTTTTATCTCAGCCTCACCATACCTGCTTCTTCTCTCCTCTCAGCTCTGTACTTCTCCTGGACACCACTGTAGACCAGACTTTGAAATGAGTATCTGTAGACTCATACCTGCCATTACTGATGGGTGTAGGGGTTCACAAGTCTTCTTAGTGGACCACACCAGTCAATGCCATTGATGCAGTCCCATCCTTATCCCCCCAATATGTTCTTTCATCATCAGAACAATGCTTTGGAGCATGTATGGTATAAAATTAAACCTTAATAAAATATGTAATGTGAAAGGTTAAAAAAGGCTTTCCTGGAGTGCACAGATCCTTCTAAACAGAAACAGAGGTGGTATAGCTTCATGTCTGGGTACTATCTTCCCCTGGACAGATCAAAGGGCATGTGCCTAAAAATACTTTTGTGCTTAGTACGTGTAAATTAAAATGTTGCAAAGTTTTCTATTTCCCAAGCCCCCTAGTGTTGTCTAGCCCCCTCCTGAAATAAATCCTAGCTCTTCCCCTGGCTAACTTGACACTCTACAGAAACTTTCGGAAGTGCAGGTTTCCAGTTGATCACAGGGTGGGGTCTGAGAGTGTCTTTTTCATTCTTTCTCTGTTGACTCTGTTCATTTCCCTCTGGGTGGGAGAGTGGGAATGTAAGTGTGGAGTGGTGCATGATGATGTTGGCTATTGAGTGTGCAGAGCTAGGACTGCTTGACTGAACATTTGCTGTTGTGGGATCCTCTGGTTTCATTGGGGGAGGGTGGACAAGGAGGAAGACAGAGGGCCATGGTACAAAACAATGGGGGGATGGCGCATTGTGTGTAACTACATGACAGTCTTTTTTTTTTTGTGGGCATGATGAAATGTGGGAGCAGGATAAATGTGCAATAATCACAGTATTTCATGGCTTGCACTTTTTTCCTGTACAACTGATCAAAATTTGCCATTATAATTGTGGACTAGTGCAATCATGTGTAGCCTAGTACAATTTTGAATCAAATTGTCCTGTTGGTTAATGCAAAAAAGTTAAAGTTGACCCCTGCTGCAGTGCCATGTACAGTGTTGCATACAGTGCTGAGACCTATATCCTTAGTGCCAGCCCTGTCCCTGATGCTGGTGCCACCTATGCCACAGTCTAGTTGGGACCATTGCTTGTGCCTACGTATGTCTCATGACATGGGTGTCTATGAACACAATCCAGATTTAATCTCGGATAATAACTCTGGAGATGATGAAGCCCTGGAGCTCAGGGAGGCTAAGCCTGCTGCAGTCAAGGTTCCCCAGGAGAAACCCTCCTTTCAGTCACTGCTCAGCTCATAAAATTACACAGTGCTTTGCAATTTTAAACAGTAGCCATTGACCAAGCTAGGTGATTACAGTTAGAACTTCTGAAAATGTACCTACTATGCCAGTATCCCTGGTTCCCAAATCTAGCCTGTTCTGGAGACCGTCACAGAGGCAGCTTGGAGCAGGCTGTCTTCTATTTGGGCTTTACCTAGATAGTCAAATAAGAAGTATTTGGCTCCCAGGACAAAATCAGTGTACTGCACCCAGCGTACCGCTAATGTTATTGTACCGTAATCATGGTCAATAATTATAGGGCTATGGCTCCAAAAGAGCTTACTGGATAGCATACTAACAAGGAGTTATGCAAAGTGGACATTATGGGGACAAGGGTATTTGCATCTGCCACAATGGGCCTGAGAATAGCAAGTTACCAAGCCCACATTTTGAAGCATGGGTTATCAGTTATGGGCAAAGCTTAAATCCATTATGGAAAGCTTACCCAACTCTGCTTCAAAAGAGGAACTTCTGGTAATTGTTACGCATGGGATCAAGCCTAAATTAAAGCTTCTAGGTATTCCTCCCGTGCAGCAGCTCACGCCATTGCAGTGGGGATTTGCATTAGGGGCATCTTATGGTTGTATACCACTGGCTTTGTTTCTGATGTGTAATAGCAGATTATGAATGTGCCATTTGGTAGCACTTATTTCTTTGGACATCAGGTAGAACAGGCCCTTAAGGACCTGAAAAAGAAGAAAATTATCTTTAAAGGTGGCAGAGATAATCAGTTCACCCCTAACAAGGGAGAGGATTTTACTGCAACAAATAATGATTTTGTGATAAATGGTAAGGATGCTATCAACCTCAGCAGTAGTATAAACCTCAGCCTGCTCAAGAGCAGAAGAGCGCAAAACTGAAGGCACAGGGTCCCCAGGCAACAGGCTTGACTCTGAGTTGCTGGCCCCTTGTCCACCTCCACTGCCCGAGGTAGTTCACTCCTCCCCAGTAGTGGGGGCCTGGCCCTGTTCTATTATCAATGAGAATCCATTATGACAGACAAATGGGTTTTACATATTATTCACTAGTATGCCCTGGAATTGGAGAGTCCTCCAGACAACCCTCCAGGGAAACATTTCCACTTGTAGTCCACATGTCAGAGCTGTTAACTCAACAGAGCAGTGGAGGTAGTGTTGAAGTCAAAATGGAAAAAGAGATTCTATTTCCACTATTTCCTTGCACCTAAGAAACTGGGGTGCATGTGCCAATTCTCGACATTAGAAAACAGAACAAATTCATGACTTGAGAAATAATTGATCTCTCTGGGGTCACTGCTTCCATACTTGAAGCCCCAGGACTGGCTAGCATCATTATATATACAGCATGCATACCAGAACATACTGGTAAACCCCATACACCATAAGTACCTTCAACTGTGTGGGTGCACCACATGTTTTTTAAAGTGCTTCTCAGTTCAAAGCAGTGCACCTCAGAAAGCTAGAACTTCAAGTCTTCCCTTATGTGGATGATTTGCTGCTAAAAATTCAGTTGAAGGAAGCAGTGGAATAGGTGGTGGCCACTGTCTCACAGTTCTATGCCTCAGTGGGAGTGCTGCAAAACACTATCAAGTCTCAATTAGAACCCTCCCAGAAACTCCTATTCATAGGAGCTGTCATGGATACAACAAAGGCCTGAGCTCCTAGACAGAAGGGTGAACTCCATAGTTCAGGTGGCAAGCTTTATCATGGCTCACTCTTCAGTGCTGGCACATTCCATGTAGTGCCTGCTGGGCTTCATAGCATCTTCGGTGTTCACTATACCCCTGGCAGGTCTGCATATGAGGATGACTCAGTGGCTCTTCAGTGCCCAGTGGTTGCAAGCATCACACCCTAGAACCCATCCCATACAGGTAATTAAACCACTGGTGTAGTCCCTCCTGTGGTGGTCAGTAGAGGGGAATCTTCTCCAAGACTTCCCCTTCTCACCTCCAGAGCCAGAGATGACTCTCACCAAAGGTGCCACTTTGACAGGGTGGGGGCCCACTGTCAAGGTCTCCAGACTCAAGGACTCTGGAAAGGCTTAAAGATGCATCTTCACATTAGTGTTCTTGAGATATGAACCGTCTTATATGGCCTTCAGGATATCTGACCAGTTCAGTCAAAAGACGCTGGGCCCAATTCCCAAAAGTCGGTGCAAGCCACACCAAAGGTAGCTTGCGCCGAATGCCAGTGTACCAGTGACCCTGCGCCCGATTCTCTCTCAGGTAGGGTCCTGGCATCAAAGATCCACAGCTTGCAGCAAACATGTCCATGTGCCACACAGATGGTGCAACAGGAAGGTTTGCCACAAGCCATGGGTTGGTCCTGCAGCAATAGCACCATGGACAGGTGCCTGGTGTCTATCACCCCCCAGCCCTGATCTCTGATCCCCATGTAAATAATAATAAATATATGACCAGTAAGTCTAGGGGCCCCCACTCCCCCTACAGCCCCAATATCTGATCCCCATGTAAATAATAAATATATAATTATAACTATATGCCCTGTATGTATAGGGCACCCCCCCCACACCCCAACAGCCCCAATCTCTGATCCCTGTGTAAATAATAACAAATATATGCCTTGTAAATTTAGGGCACCCCCACATGCCAACAGCCCTGATCTCTGATCTCTGTGTAAATAATAATAAATATATGCCCTGTAAGTCTAGGGCACCACCGTTGCCGCAGCTGCCCTGATTCCCGATCCACCTGAAATCTAAGCCAAACATTCCCTGATAGTCTAAAGATTGGAGATTGGGGCTGCTGGGGTGTGAGGGTGCCCTAGACTTACAGGGCATATATTTATTATTATTTACATGGAGATCGGCGATCAGGGCTATTGGGGGGGGCTCACACTTACAGGGCAAATATTTATTATTAGTTATATGGGGATTGGTGATCAACAGGGATGTAAGTTTGTCATGGATGAGGTTTTAATGACTCATTGTTTGTTCATGAAATCATTAGTAAACACTAATAAATGCTGTGGCACTGTCATCATTGCTACATTCTGATGACACTAGTAAAAGTCATAGAAGTCCTGAATAAAGATCAAACGTCATGGACTCAATGACGTGAATGACTGCCATGACAAACTTACATCCCTAGTGATCAAGACTGTTGGGGGAGAGGGCTGGGTGTCCTTGACTACCAGGGACATATTTCTATTACAGAAGGAAGGATTGTGGCATGGGGAAGCATGTACTACAGGGGGATCAGGACTATGGTGGAACATTGGCACAGCCCCCAGAGGACAACTAAGCCCACTTAGACCAGCCCCTGGCTGGTCTAATGGTATTTTGACAGTTGTCTTCTGGAGAAGTTTTTAGAATACTCATTTAGGGGATATGGCAGCTTGCATCTGTGACAAGCCCCATAGTGCTATGCTGCAGTCCATTTTATGATGCAAGGCTGGTGCAAGCCACCTGTGCAGCAAGCAGCCTGCATTTGCCACTTGCTGCTTTTGAGAATAGCTCAGGGTGCATTTTTGATGCAAGCTGCCACATGCATCATTTATGTTTGATGCAGGCACTTAGCATTATTCTAAGGGCTTTGAGAATGAGGCCCAATATTCCTCCACACAGACAATAAATGTGTCATGTACTATGACAACAAAGAGAATGGAGTCCACTGTTACCCTCTCTGCAGAGATGTTGGTATTTTTTTGGGGGGGGAGCAGGGGATCCTGCTCAGAGCAATTCATCTGCCAGGAGTCCAAAACCCTCTCGCAGACATTCTCTGCTGAGCAGTAGCACACCCTGAAGAGTAGCCTCTAGCAGATGACATTGTACAGTCTCTGTTCAAAGAATGGAGAATCCTAGACATGGATCTACTGCACCCAGCCACATTTTTGCTTTTGAAATCCAGAGTTTAGAGATTTATCAGTATGCATTCAGTCAGCGGTGAAAAAAAGTCTTTTTCCTTTTGTCTTCCCTCCAATTCCTCTCATTCAGAGTGTTATTCAAGCTGAAGACTCAAGGAGGGAAGATGATTTATCATAGCCCCTTGCTGGCCAAGGCAGTTAAGGTAACTGCTTGTGGCTCAGTTGGCAATCAGCAAGCCGAAAACTGCCAGCCAGAATAAACATATTGATTCAGGCTCAGGGCCATCTAGTCCATCCCAACCATCATTCCCTCTATCTCCGGGCCTTACTTATAAAGAAATAGAACTGAACAGGTTCAGTGTTTCTAACTTGGTGTCTGAGGAACTACTTGCTGATAATAAGCTTGCTGCCAGAAAAACTTACAAAGCAAAATTTAAGTGTCCTCCTGAAAAGGTTTTGGAATACTTAGTGAACCTATCAGACTACAGTTCTCCACAGTCATGCTCCACCTGTCTGCTGTTTCAGCACATGATGAACCCATGGCATCCTGATATTAGCTCTATTTCCACTGTTAAAAAGATTCCTCGGGGGAATCTTGCACATGATAACCCTAATACTGAAACCAGTTGCTCCTTTGGTTCTTAATCTTTTGTTGGATGTGCTCACTTGCAAACCATCTGAGCCAGTTGTGACATGTGACAAGAAATTACTGACCTGGAAAGCAGTCTTCCTTGTAGCCATCACCTCTACTTGTAGATCTCTGACATACAGCCTTCGTATAATGACTTTTATAAGGACAAAGTGGTATTGCACACACCCCCCCCCAAGATATTACCTAAGGTGGTGTCAGAGTTCCACTTGAACCAATCCATGGTTCTGAAAAACATACTTTTCCAACCCTCAGAATGAGAAGAAAAATACACTGCATTCCCTTGATGTCAAAAGAGTCTACAGGTTCTACCTGGATAGAACTAATGACTACAGACAGGCCAAGCAGCTGTTCTCTTTTGAATCTAATCAAAACAGCCTCTTTATCACTATCAAATACTTGTCCTTCTGGATTGTGTGTTGCTTCTGCCACTTCTACACCGTGGTGGAGAAAGTTAGAGGGCTACATCTATAACGTATTCCACAAGAGCAGTAGCCACTTCACTAGCAGAGCTACACTCAGTGGCCATTGTAGAGATCAGCAGGGCTGCTACTTGAAGCACTGTGCAGACTTTTACCAAGCATTACACTCTGGATGTCCATTCCAGGCAGTATGCCAGATTTAGCAGGGCAATGCTGAATGGCTTGCTTTTCTAAATGAGTCCTAGGCTCCAACCTATCCAGTCCGGGGTACTGCTTTCTGAAGTTTGGTATTTTGACCCATAATTAAAACCCTGTGGAGAAGATTGATTCTTGGAAGACAGAAAAGTTACATGCTTACTATAAATGAAGATTTTCTTGAATATCTTCTTAATAGAGTAGCATAACCCACCCTTTATCCCCTGGACTCACTGCAGTATTGTTATTGTTATACTCTATTGTCTTCCACCCTTTTTGAATGGACAAGTTCCATGAAGACACTGTTTTATGTTGGAGTTGTTGGTCCTTCTTATAGGGGCCAACAGTGCTTTCTAATGTCCTTAGATGGTGGTTACATTGCTCCTAGGTTTTATTTTACATGCTTCTCTCCTACCTGGTAAAACAAGTACTTGGGCGGGTGGTGAAGGTGCAGTTGTGTACTAGCAGGCACACCCAGATGGTGTATGCATGGGGCATAACCGTGCCAAAAACTCCATTGGGGTCACAGAACCTTCTGGTTTAGACACATAAGTGGTGCTCTATAGAGAAGATATTGAGAAAGATCTTCAGTTATGGTCAGTACGTAACTTTTTTTCCTAATACTTTCTTTCAGGGAAGGTAGTGGAAATATTATTTGTTCATTTATAGTGTGTCAAGCAAATGTAAGCATTTGATATAGGTGGCATCAATGTGGCAAGAGAAATCAAGGTGACTGTCAATCCAAACAGAGCCATCCAGAGTCATAAAGACTGAGGGGAAACTGGATACTAGCCAAATATTTGTACAAAAATGTCATAGTCAAGATGAGAGGAGACAAAGGTCTTCACCTGGGTTTTAGGTAAATAAGTTCTGGAAAGGAGCACATATTGAGATATTATTCAAATGGTAAAAGAATGCCTTTACAATGGTCAACACCTGAGAGGCCAGTGCTGGTGCCTCATGAAGGAATATGCCCATGCTTTGCACCATCGTCACTGCCTTTGTGCTAAACCACATCCAAGACAAATCTCCTGAGGCTATACATTAATGCAGAAACCTGATCATCTTAGATTATCAGCAGCAGCTCTGTATTACCCACATTGTGAGTCAGCCAATCAGAGGTCATGGGTGCTGGATTGTTTTAGTCCTCATACAGGTGCAGTTCCCAATCTTCAGCCACACCTGCTTCAAAATGAATGCACCAACATGGAGAATTGTTATTTCCAAATATTTGGGGGAATTTGTGGCAGTTTACCTGCTTTACAGCAGAAAAATGATGGATGTGTAATTTTTTTTAATGCAATTTGAGTGCTCGTGGTAAAAATGTAGACCACATTTGATGTGCTAAGTGCCAAGCATTGTTTGTTTTATTGATCATACTGGTTAGCTTAATAAGCATACTGTAAATATGCCCATTGTCACACAAGACTAAAATATAACACCACACGTAATACAATTGACCATTACATTGACACAACCACATTCATTAATGCAACACATTAAGATGTCCCCTGAATGTGGAAACAGAGTTAAACTGAGTTACAGATCATAGACAAGCCAACCTCACCACAATAAAATGAACACACACAGACATACAGTACCATTAATATGAAGATGACTGACAAACCAGTGGGGTGACACTTCTCTCAGAATGACCACTCAATCTCAGATATGTCAGTAATAGTCTTAAAAGGACATTTAAAAGATACACAACAGAGACAGACTTTTGAAATTAAGCTTATTTTACTTCTCAATATGGTAGCAGATGGCATGAATACTGATTTGGGTTTCATGACACATTACCCCACTTAAACTTACACAAACTTTTACTTTATAGGATGGACATTTAACAGGACTTTAGTGTGCTGTTGTTTTGTTTTTATTTTCAGAGTCCTTTTTAACTGGTTATTAACATGTTGGTTTCTCACCAAATACACACGTGTGTGTGGGGTGGGGGTTGGTTGTCTTGGGTGTGTGTGTGGGTTGTGTGTGCATGGGGTAACTTTGTGCATGTTTTTTGGGGGTTGGAAGATGGTGTGTTTTTTTGTGGGGAGTGGTTGTGTGTGGGGGAGGGGTCGGATTGTGCTTAAATATTTAGGTAGCCTTATATTCAGAAACATGTCATAATTATGCTACAGGGTGTCAGGACTCTTGGCTTACATACATAGTGAAGATACACTTCTTTTCTAGTTATTTTTGCTGGGTGGGTATTCAGATTCATAAGACTGTTTCTGTACATATAGTTATTTAATTATATATTGACTCATTATTGAACTTATAACCTGTTATGATGCATGAACTTATTTTCTAGGTGGTTCTTGAGATATTTATTTTTTTATTTGGCAATAATACTGACAATTGATATTATGTTGTAACAAATATTGTTCCAGCACTGTAGGTCTTAATGTTTATGGAGTGTGTTAACTGGTTGAGAGTATAGTTTAGAAAATGTCTCCAGATAGGTTTAATACTGTATGAATGTTTTAAACAGTTGTTCATACAAGGTACATTTTCCTTATTCCCCTCTTATTTCCATACATAATTTTCTGTTGCACAGTTTTGTACCATACAATACTATCAAATTTTAACTTGGACATCTGTGGTATTAAATCTAAAGGTCTTGCTTTTAATTCTGAATGTATTCTCATAACATAGATAATAATGTATGGGCAAACATACACAACAAGGCTGTGTTTCCGTCGAGTGGTTGAGATGACAGAATATGGACCTCAAGAGCGAAGCTCGAGAGGTCCATGCTGTCATCTCCACCTGAGATGGAAACACATGCCGAGTTGTGTGTGGTTGATCATATTTATTTTTTATAGAATATGGTCTTTTACACTAGAGTGACAGACCCGCACTAAAATGAAAACAAAAAAATCTTCCCATTTCTTTGTTCAACTCACAATATCAAAATCAAATTTCCAGATTTTTGAAAGGTAAAAGGTATAACTTTAGGCACTGGGTAGTTAGTAAGTAGCTAAGTGTAGAATAAATGACAAATTTAAAATTGTATGACCTTTGAACTGTGCTTAACAACTGTTCAGAAGGTGCATAACAACACTTTAGAATGTGCATAACAGTTTAGAATGTGCTTAATAAGAATTTTGAACAGGCTGATTTTTAATACATAATAAAGGGTAACCATATACTATACATTCATTAATAATTTCAGTAAGAGGTTTTGTCTACTTGAGTATTCAACTTATCTATTTTTGATGTCATTTGAGCTTGGAAAGATTCTCAGTAGTAGCAAGCTAGTGGAATGCTGTTCATTCCATTTAAATCTGTAATTTTTAAAATAGGTACTTTAAACCAATGAGAATTTTTTTTATGTATGATCTGGGTGTTAATAGAATGTGATTCTCTGAACAACTGGCACACGTGTCCAAGGAAGGACTTGGTTGATCCGAAAGCTTAGCCATTGTTTTCTTTTTGTAACATGTTGGTTCAGTAAATGGTATGGGACCATTTGCTTCAGGCTACGTTGTTACGGATCATAGGAAATTGTTACATAATTTGACAACATAATAAGAAAAGGTTCTTAAAGTTGGCAATGTATTAGTAACTCACATTGAGTTATTCTGCAACAGTTAGATAGCTCGAGACACTTTAATGAAAAATGTTTGCAAGTCAACTAAAATACATCTGCAGTTCTGGCAGAATAGAGTGCAAAACTGAGTAGCAACTACTAGGCATCAGTTCTTTCCAAGACTTTCTGCTGAATATCATGGAGAATTGCAAAAGCAACTCATTAGTGTCAGTGAAATGCAAATTGTACTGCAATATAACGCATCTGGTTCTAGTCCACGTTTCTTCAATATGGGCTTCACTATAATTATCGGGCCTCACTATAATTATCTTCAGTGTTGCCAGGAGGCAACCCTTACTTACCATACATTCATGATGCAGACATGACTGGCTTCTATGTCTCAAATATTAGCATTCACAAACAGCATCGTGGAAGGTTTGAAGTCTTAAGGTTCTGCTCCACATACTCATACTAGTTGATTTGCATACCCCTGCCTAGTGTAAATTAGGATTTTCCATCCTGCTGCAGAACATATATAAACATATTACCAAGCCATTCAGTTTATTATGTTGTGACCTGTTCTACATTAAAATAAAAATAGTAAACAAAATTGACTTGGAAATTACACACCCAGAAGAACCAAGCAGGTTACATGTAGTGTTCCTTCCAGTAATCAGAAAGGAGTGCGCACGAGGACAGTGGTGCTCAAGAAACTCATTGATAAAGCAGACCACAAAATTTTGAGCACACACAAACCCATAAGAGGGATGCAAAAAACTTCAAAGTGGAGTCAAAGCTCTCACATTAGTGTTTTTAATAGTTCCAAATAAAAGAAACAAACATACAGACAGGAATCCCACCTGACATGTTTTGCACTGAGAAGTCCTTTTTCAAAGGCTAGGGATTCAATGCTAACACCAGTTATTTAAAGTTAATCATGTGACTTTATGACACTATTTTAAAAAAAACTATTTTCATTGGTTAAAATCCACCAGTGCATGAAATATGCACTGGATCATCCTAGTGAGTTAACTCATTCAGCGCCTAAAAATACACACTTGTGAAGAACATAAATAAGAAACAAACTTACAATCACCTAAAATCCATCATTCTCAAAATGTCACCATAAAGACGTTTAATCAATATTAATGTGTTGAAAGGATATGTTGCTCTTAACTTCGTATCATAAAACCTAAAACCCAATGAAATATCATTGAGTAAAACGAATGTCTACAGTATATCTAAATTGTAGAAGATTGGGGGGGGGGATAGGAAAAATGGGAAAAGAAAATAAGGCATGAAAAAAGGGGTTATTTTCTCCATTGATTAATATCTGTAGGAGAATCATCTTTCATTTTCTAATGAAGGCATTTTTAGCTGTTTATTAAAGTATATCAGAAAGCAGACATCTTGAAAATAAAGTACTAACATCATCCAGAAAGATTCAGATGCATTTGCATCATGGCTACAGATATACTACATATTTAGGGCCATATACTGTATATGGATACAAGGTACTGTGGCTAAGTTTCAACAACCATATGGTGATGGTCACTTATTTAAGTCCACTGAAGCCTTGCTCAGAGAAGGTCTCGAACCTTCCCTGTGCAGTCTCAAAGCACTTTGTAAATATGCAGAAGGAGATCATGGCTACCAGGCTATTGGGCCACACTAAAAGCACTGTGACTTTCACAGTATTGGTTTCAGAGCTTTGCAACACCTGATGCCTGAAGAACCAATACAAGCAGGTGTGTGGCAGGAGTGCAGCAACTCTGCAACTGAGCTGTGGAGCTGTCGGGGCATGGAAATCAATATATGACAGGGTCAAATTCAATGAAGTGCAAGGAATGTGGAATCGGGTTCTACTGTGTATCAATGATTCATTTGGAAAAAGGAAACTGGTGGGTGGCCACTGCACCACAAGGCAGAACCATGTAAAACGAATGGGCACAAATAAAAAACAGGCCTAAACATGAGAGTTGGCAGGTGGGGTAAGAGGTGGGTGGCCACTGTACCACAGAGCAGGACCACATCAAACTAAAATGGCTACAGCTCAGAAAAAGGCTTAAAGCTGAGGACTGGCCAGGTGGGATGATCATAGTGGTAGTGCCATCCCCAAGGCTGCTATACATGACACAGTACCATGTAACTGGCACTGTGTAACATAGTTTTTTCATGCAGCTTTTTTGCCCCTGAGCTGGTGACCTTGCTCCTCTTTGCAGGCCCCTGCTCCTTTACAGCACTGACCACAGCTATACCCATTGGATACATGGGATGGGGGAGGCAGTACCAGTGACTGTCCAGTATAGACAGCTCATTGGACATAGGGTTTTCAAGTTTTTGTCTCCCCCCCCACCCTGTGGCATCATGCATTATCCCAACAAGTCTTGCATGTATTCAGCATCTTCTGTGGAGAAGGTAAGCTCCCAGGAGTCCCTGCAATGGCAGAACCTGGTACCAGCCCTCTCATGGCTGGGTGCACTGCTTAGCAGCAGTGTCGCCTCCTCAGCCCCCTTCCTGTGCTGTCAACCCAAGTTCTGAGTCTGCTCCTGAACTCATGTCACCAGCATGTGAGAAAGACATGCTACACACTGAGCCATCAGAGGGCTCTGTGCAACATGTAGTTTAATGCATTATTTATGTATTGGTTTGTAGTTTACTGTATTTGTTGTGTGACACTGTTCCCATAATGCTAGTAACATTTCCGAAGTCAGAAGTGGAACTGAGTTTCACATAAGAGGGCCTTCCTGGTAGGAACGTGTTAATAAATATGTGCATTAGATGACTTGGTTGCTGCATTACAAGGCACAAACCCAGTTTGTACTCACCAACATCTAAAAAGCAAACCTGCACTGCATCACAGTTACAGGATGGATTAATAACCCCTGCAACTAAGAACACTGAGTAATGCTCCAAAATTTGAATTCCATTATTTACCTCCACCCACTGCAGCAGTGTATTGGGCCCTATGAATTACAGATTGTAAAAACACCCTAAATTCAAGGATATTGCCAAAAATAATGAACCAGTGATCTTCAAAAATCCTTATGTGCATGCAGGTTCCCCACTGTAGGACCTCCCTTGGACAGCAAGCTTTCCATTATATGGCTCCCCTTTGGCTAAACTCTCTAACGGCTGCTGCCTCAGCTGCATCCAAACTTGGCCCTTTCAAAACTCTCTTTCAGGAATATATCATTTTTTTCCAGCTCCTGTGATTGCTTCTAACTTTTCTTCCTGCCTACCTGTGATCCTCCTCACTAGTCGTTAATCAACTCTCTCTGGCTCTCTCTTGCCTCACTCTCCCTTCCCCACTTCCTCTCCCACTTCCTCCCCTCCTCAGTTTTTTCTCCATACCTACTACTGTCTCCTTGTCCCAGCTCTGTCTGGCACTATTTACCTGATTTCAATATTATTCTTGTTTGTTTGATTAATTATATAATGTGTTTACCTGACCATGGATATCCTGTATAATATTGTTTTGTCTTATTTGTACCAAATATGCTTGTCATTTCCTGTATCCTTGTTTTGTACCTCCCTGACATGAAGCCTTTGCAAAGGAGTCTCTGACTCAAAGGTTTGCAATTCGGATTAATTTAATAAATAAATACATAAAAAATAAATTTGCCGCTTGGGTGATATGCTTTTATTATATTTAGCTTCCGTCTGTAGGAGATCATATCAACATCCTAAAAGTATTTTAAATTTAATTTCATGAGTATTGTTATGCAACAGATTTCTTAAGAGTTGCAGGGCTTCCTTCCACCTAACTTCAGATACAGGAATGCTAAGAACATAGATACACGCTAGTCTGCTTGGTTTTGTGTATGCATAGCTATAGCTATAGATATAGATATAGCTATAGATATAGATATAGATATAGATATAGACATACTTGTTGTCCCCTCTGGATTGTGAGTACTCATTTTTCTCACACATAATTGCTGCTCTGATAGTCTTTTGTTTCATATGTTTTTCCAGCTTGTAACAGATTCGATTGAGACATTTGTTTTATGTTTGATATTCTTTTTACCCATGGCCATCTCCCCTACACTGGCCATCAGCAACCTCCCAGCCTTGACACTGCTACTCAGATTCATGCAACGTGAGGCTCAAGAGTATGAGCGGCTATTATTTAGATGACTATGAACTGTTTCACTTCATATTTTATCTCTGCCCCTCATCACAAAAGTGCTAGACACAACTGCAACAATGGCCTCACAGGCATGCAGCTGTCCATGTGGAGAAGGCAAGCTCCTTGACTCACCACAGAGTCAATTCAACAGTTTAGCATGGTGCCACCTTTCTTGGTCAATGAAGTTCTGCTGCTGGCAGCATTCATTGACCATGGCTACCTGACCATAGGCAACCCAGAATTGTTCCTAAACCTGTCACACTCATGGTAGCACAGTGCTCTGCTATTGGGCCATTGAGTGCCCCAGACCTTCCTTTTTGAACAGCAGAGTTTAGTGACAGCACAGGACTGTTATGCATACTTTATAGCTGTCAGTTATTTGTTGTGTGTGGGAGTATTCTGCTGTTGTGCATAAGTATATTAAGCAATCTGAATCATACATCAGACAACTGGCAGTACATTAGCATCCCACAGCATTCCTCAAATTGACAGTACAGCAGCATTCTAGCAGTTTACATTTAGACACGGTATTCTCCCAATATGTTTTAGAGCATGTAGTTTGAATGTGTATGGCTTAATAACATAAAATCATTTTGTTTTCCTTCACTGTATGGTACTGTATTCAGGAATGCTAAATGAATATTGTAGTGCTTAACTTTAGTTTTGTTTAAACAAATGTCCTATTGGGAGGGATGTGAGAAAGTGCTACTTCAATGAAAGAGTGATGGGTGCCTGCAATAGACTACCAGCAAAAGTGTTGGAGGCAAAAACATTAAGCCTCATCAAGCATGCATGGGATAGATATAGGGGAATATTAGGAATTGGTACGAAGGAAAGAGGGACTCCGGAGACCATTTATGATCTACAGAGACAGACTAGGCAGGAACCATCTGGGCAGACTGGGTGGACCAAGAGGTCATTTTCTGCTAATAAACTCATTGTTTCTATGTCTCTGCCATCATACTCTATAAACCAATAGGTGGGGCGGGGGGGGGTGGCTTCCCACAACAGAGCTGTGATTTCATCCCAGGATTCTGATGACTTCTGATCACTCATGCTTTGCTCTTGTTGTCTACAATTCCTCAAAATCACTTGATGGAATCACAGCAGTTCTGTTGTTCATGTGCCCCATCTGTTAGTATATTTCTATTGTAACTATGTAAAGCAATGTTCGTTATGTATGGCATACATATCTGACAACCAGTGTTTCTGGGTGCTGCTGGGTTAATATGAAAGTGTTGATTAGGTGTGAGATAGGCACTGTGGAAGATAATTCAGTCCCACTGGGGGCTGTTTAACAAAGTCCACACCCCAGAATCAACATTTATTTACAACTCACCAGCACTATGCAAAATTTGTTGATTCTTTCATAATATGGTAAAAAATAACTGCATTGTTCCTATTACAACTCCTCCTACTAGTAGAAACATAGATGTCAATGGCAGATACAGGCCCAGTTTCTCATTGACTATGCTCAGTACTTGCTTGCATTCAAACCCAACCTGCTGCAGGTGGAGCTTGTCTACCAATGGCCTTAGCTGTATTTTGACACCCACTCCCTATTCCACTCATCTTCTTCCCTCTACTGCCCATTCTCCCTTCATCCTTGGGTTTAAATTTTCCCCTGTGCCTTTCCCACCTGTGTTTGAAGCCAGCAATGGACTTAATGTGAATCACTTCTTCTTGCAATGCAGTTCATTTCTTCAGAACCCCTTCTGTGAAGAATAAATTCCAAACATTGTTCTTAAAGCTCCCCCCAACACCACCACCACCACAAGTTTCCATTCATGGCTTCTTGTTACCTGGCCCTCACATCTTATGATCAGGACACTGCAGTCTACTTTATTAATATCCCTCAGGTACTTATCAGTCTCTATTATATCACACTCTCGTCTCTCTCTCTCTCTCTCTCTCTCTCTCCTGGCCTCTAGTGTGTACACATTGGGGGACTTTACTCTCTCCTCATACATCCTTTCCTGCTGCCCATGAATTATCTTAGTGACTGTCTTCTGAACATTGAACAAGAGGTTCCTGCCCTTCTCAGATGTGAGCTCCAGAACTGCTATTTATTAGGATCCATTGATCATAAAAATTGCATAGTAATGCACTTGGGAAACAAAAACCCAGTGAAAGAGCACACAATGGGGGATACTAACAACAACAAAAATTGAAAGGGACCTGGGGGTAGTCATATCAGATGACATTAAGGTAGGCAAGCAATGTGAGAAGGCAGTAAGGAGGGCAGGAGGGATAATGGGATGCATAAGGAGAGGCATCACCAGTAGAAAACAGAAAGTTATCACTCTGTACAGACAGTTGGTGAGACTCCACTTGGAGTACTTCATGTAGTTCTAGAGAACCCATCTCCACAAGGACATAGACAGAATGGAGACAGTCCAGAGGAGTGCAACTAAAATGGTGCCGGGTCTGCAACAGAAGCCATATGAAGAGAGAGACTAAAAGAGCTTAATATGTATACCCTTGAGGAAAGAAGGGAGAGGGGGGACATGATAGAAACTTTCAAATACCTCAAGGGAATAAACAAAGTCCAAGACGGGAGCATCTTTCAGAAAAAGAGATGTGCAAGAACAAGGGGGCACAATTTGAATATAGAAGGGGGATGGCTCAGGGGCAATATGAGGAAGTATTTTTTTTTCATGGAGAGGGTGGTGGACGCATGGAACCACCTTCCTGAGGAGGTCATGGGGTCAAAACAGTGGGGAATTCAAGAATGCATGGGACAGACATAAGTACAAAGAAAACAGGGGAGGACAGGGAGGTACTTGACAGAATCGAGAAGGAGGTGACAAGGGCAGTAAGGGGAGCCAAAGCATCTATGGAACTCAGGCTGCCACAAGGCATTAATAAGGGGGAGAAGGACTTCTTTAAGTACATCAGGGAGAAAAGGAGTTGTACGGACCACATAGTAAGGATTAGGAAGGAGAGGGGTTGGGTGAAAGCAGGGTGTAATAAGGCAGAAGCACTAAATGAGTACTTCTGCTCAGTATTTACTAAAGAGAAGAGGGGGATGACACCCAAGGTGGGAGAAATGGCAGAAACAGGGGGGAAGGGGTGACAGATGGGGAAATCATGGAGGGCAGAGTTCAAGAGGGTTCGAAGGCACTGAGGGTGGAGAAGGTGCCAGGCCCAGATGGCATCCACCCCAGAGTACTGAAGGAGCTGGCAGAGGTCATTACAGGACCTTTGGCAGACCTATTTAATGCCTCACTACATTTGGGGTGTGTACCTCAGGACTGGAGGATGGCTCATGTGGTGCCCCTCCACAAGAGTGGCCCCAAGGATGAACCGGGAAACTACAGGCCAGTGAGCTTCACATCCATAGTGGGTAAGCTAATGGAGACTATCCTGAAGAAGAGGCTGGTGGCCCTCCTAGAGGCCAAAGGACTACAGAACAGCAGACAGCATGGCTTCATGCATGGCAGATCCTGCCAAATCAACCTGTTGGAGTTCTATGACTGGGTAACTAGGCAACTGGACTGGGGCCATGCAGTGGATGTCCTGTATCTGGACTTCAGTAAGGCATTTGACTCTGTGCCGCATGGAAGGCTGGGAAGGAAGTTAGTAGGCACAGGGTGGGTGCAAAGCTGGTGAGATGGGTAGGAAACTGGCTTCAGGGAAGGCAACAGAGGGTGGTGGTGGGTGGGAGCCTCACGCCAAAGGCAGTGACGAGTGCTGTTCCACAGGGCTCGGTGTTGGGACCAGTGTTGTTTGGGATATTCATTGCAGACATATCATGGGACATCAAGAGCAAGATCAGTCTGTTTGCTGATGATACCAAGGTAGACGTGGTGGTGGATGACCTAGGGGGATGGAAGGGGTTGCAGGATGATCTGGCAAAGCTTGAAACCTGGTCAGACACCTGGCAACTGGGGTTTAATGCCAAAAAGTGCAAGGTGCTGCATTTTGGGATGAAGAACCAAGAGGAGTTACCAGCTGGGGGGAGTGCAGCTAGCCCAGACAGAGGAGGAGAAGGATCTGGATGTGCTCAGCACAGGGTCCATGAACAACTCGGCACAATGTTGGAAGGCAGCTGCAAAGGCCAATAAAATGCTGGGTTGTATTGCAAAGGGGTATATCCTCGAGGAGGGAGGAGGTGATTCTGCCACTGTATAGGTCATTAGTTAGACCACACCAGGAGTACTGTGTGCAGTACTGGCGCCCCTATCTGAAGAGGGACATTAAGTTACTGGAGGGAGTGCAGCGCAGGGAGACAAAGATGATCAAGGGGCTGGGGGACTTATCATACGAGAGGAGGTTGAAGGAGTTGAACATGTACTCACTGGAGGAGAGGAGGGACGGGGTGACATGATTGAAACCTTCAAATACATGAAAGGAATAAAAAAGATGGGTACAGAGGGGATGTTCAAAGTAAGAGAGGGGAGGGCCACCAGGGGCCATGATATGAGACTGAAGGGAGGAAGGTTCAGGAAGGAGATGAGGAGACACTTTTTTACAGAGAGGGTGGTTGCTGGGTGGAATGCATTACCTGCAGAAGTGGTATCCAGTAGAACAGTGGACTGCTTCAAAAGGGGATAGGACAGGACAAGGGGGAGGGTTAATGAAGAGGAAGGGTGGAAGGGAAGGGCAGCTGCAGAATAAGAGGTGCTAGCTGCACATTTGAGCAGACTTTATCTGCTGGCAAATTTTGTATGTTCATAAGGCAATTATAGTGTGGGGTAGGAGGAAGTAGGCTGTTAGTTAACTAAAATCTGCAGCTTATCCAATAGGTAGGGGAATTGGGCAGACTAGGTGGGCCAAGCGGTCCTTATCTGCCATCTATGTTTCTATTTCTGTGCACAGGATGGTAAGGAATGCTGCGTCACATTGGGGCAGTATCTTCTTTGCAGGTCTGACTGGGGCTACTGGTACACTGTAGCTCTTGGGGTCTGGGGGGAGGGTAATGTTCTACCCAGAAACTTTGTGTGGGTAGCAGGTAGCAGTTAAATTTTTAGGGCATTTCTGGGTG
This sequence comes from Neoceratodus forsteri, assembly GCA_016271365.2. Lineage (NCBI taxonomy): Eukaryota > Metazoa > Chordata > Ceratodontiformes > Ceratodontidae > Neoceratodus > Neoceratodus forsteri. The sequence continues at coordinate 585,282,425 of CM028133.1, read as the reverse complement.
TGAAGGAGGGGGCAGTTAGTTGTGTTCTTTGCCATTGGAGCGGGGATGGGGGTTATCTCATAGTATACATTTGGGTTTTGATCTACAGGATAGGACAAATATTGTCTCGATAAAAAGACTTCTCTCTGGATAACTGAATCTAGGTGCTTTGTTCAGACAACGTGGTTGCATCCCTGTACTGACCCACCATGAAACTGTCCAGAAAATGATTCTCCCCAATTTTAAACTATCGTGACATAGTCTACAGCTCAGCACCTAAATCTACCCTAACCAGACTGGACACCCTCTTCCACTCCTTTTGCCAGTTTGCTCTTGATTGTCCACCCCCTACCCACCACTGTGACCTTTGTACCATTCTCTCCCTTCCCCCACTTGAAGTCAGATGCCTTGCCCACTGTTCCTTCCTTGTTGGGAAGTTCTGGCTTGGCTCTCTCCCCCTCTTACCCTCCTCTATCCTCTTCAACCCCTTCTCCTTCCATCTACTTCCTCCATTACCATAACTCTAACTATCAGACTCTGGCTCTTCCTGCAAGATCATCCACCACAGGTCAGTCTGCTCTCTCCTATCTCTTCTCTAAACTCTGGAACTCCCTCCCTTTAACTATCCATTCTGCCTCACCCCCTCGATTGCATACTCTCTTCTTCACAACTTCATTTCCCCTTCCTGCAACTGCTCCTGACCAATTTTTTAATGCCAATGCTATCCCTCCCTCTCCCTGCTGTCCCCTAGTCCTCCTTCTAATCCCCCCTTTTTCCCATCAACCTCTGCCCCAATTTCTATCCTTTTCTCCCTTCATCTCCCTTTTCTCCCTGCTAACTGACTCTTCCACTTCACCCCTACCTCCACCCCTACTTCCTCATGGCAGGCCTGTAAACCCGTACATGACCTGGGTGTCCATCCAGCAATGCCTGGCACTTGTGGGGTTTTCATCTCAAAAAGAAAATGGTCTGCCTCTCCCCTACCTTCCTATTCTCTATACAGGCCTGGAAAACAGTGCATGGACTTAGTGTACTCCCTGACATAACTGGTCCTTGTGGGGTTTGCATCCCAGAGAGATGAAGATGTGCCACTCCTTTATCTTATCCCTCTCCTCCCCTTTATCTTCTTCCCTCCTTCCCTTCTCACCTATCTTCCTCTGCTTTCTCTGCTGCACCCCCTCCACTCCAAGGGAGTTGCTTCCCATGCCTAATTTTATTTTAATTTAATTTTTGCATATCAGTTTTATTCTTATGCACTTGTTGTATGCTCCAAATTCAGACTGTATATATTCTGTTCATATATTATTTTCATTGTTATCTTGCAACTCTACTCTGTTGTAACCTCATATGTTGTATTATATTGTTGTATTAACCTATTGTTCTTACCCACTTCCCCCTCCACCAGGACCAATCAGGAAACAAACTGTTCTAACTCAGTGTGCCTTTCCTTGTGAAACTTTTCAAATAAATAAATAAATAATTTTCGTCTGGAGCTCACATTGTCCATATTACTCAGTTTGGGTTAACGCTGTGAAATCTTGTTGTATCCAAGATGTCACCACAGATTATCTAAGCATCTCCAGCCATAAACTAGGGATTGTGACTTGAGTTTTAGATTTAGCCTCAGCTGAAGGTGAACACACAGAATTAATTAACTGCTGTATTGGTCCTTGTAAAAACAGATCCAGAAAAAATGGTTTTATACCTTTTATTTGATCAAAATAGATCTAAGAAAATAAAACAGTGCTTAAGCTTTCGGACCAACCAAGTCCTTCCTTCGACTCCCTCAGAAGAAGGACTTAGCTGGTCCAAAAGCTTAAGCACGGTTTTCTTTTGTTACATCAATGTTGGTCCAATAAGAAGTATCAAGCCACTTGTTTCTGGATTTGAAGGTGAACAGTAATGGACAAAGATTCAGTTTCATGTAAATGTTCTAAATCATAAATATATGAATGGTCCTGAATTCAGATTTGGGGATTTTTTGTTTTGCTGGGCTCTGTTAATGTCAACTCCCCCCCCCCCTCCTTTTTTGTTTGCTAGTGACAAGAGACACATGTTCATGTTTTTTTATATCCTGGAAGCTTTAGAGCCAGTTATATTGGAGGAAATGTCTCATGAATGGGAAGCCTACAAACACAGCTTGAAAAGTTGAAGGCACAGAAACCCTAATATTTTTAATTTTTAATATTCTTGGTATAACTTTACTTTGCATTATACAATGGGTAAAAAAATGATTGAATCTTGATTGGCTGGAAGTACTCTACAGCCATGTCCTTATCAGGACATAACCTTACAATGGGCACTACTTGTGCTCATCAAGACACAGCACATGGGGGAATCAATCCATGCCACTGATCTCTCTCTGCAGATCCTCAGCTAGCATCTGACAAAACAGCTGCAATGGGAAAGTGGTGGCAACAACTGACAAATGAGAATCCAGTGTTCACAATCCTGCCCAAACATCTCAACATGTTGTTTTTTCACTCACTGCCCATTGGTCCCATCACAGCTCCAGGCTTCAGCACTCTCTCCCTCTCAGGACTCACCCCAGGGACTTAGCATGCAACCAAAATCATGCTGGCAACAATGAATATCTGCAGCCCATCTGCCCCGCCCTGTGCGACACAACATCCAGTACTGCAGCCACCATTTACATTGCTCAACAGCAGCACATGAAAATATTTTTATTAATTTCCCCTCATACAAAAAGAAGAACCTGCCCTCTAAAGCTAGCCAAGAGAACACGATCTAGAGAGCATCGTGTGTGCTGTGGCTTTCAAGTAAAATGCCTACCCCAGTCCTCCATGACTCATTCGCCCCAATCCTGTCCAGCTCCTTTGCTGGGGTCTTTCAGATTTTTTAAACTCTATTTATTTAGTTCTGCTTTAAATATATACATCACAGTGAGTTGGGGAAACTGCAATGTGGAAGCACTATCATGAAAGCACTAAATATGGTGTCTGGCGAGGGACATGCTCGCTCCCACTTCTGAAAGGAAATCTCACTCTGCGTTGGCTCCCTTATTCAGAAAAAAAAACACACTAAAAAAGCATATTCTGGATGATTTTGTGTGTTTTTTTGGGGTTGGGGGGGGTTGAGGCAGACACTATCAAAGAACTGCTAAATGCAGTGGCTGGCGTGGTCCCAGCTCTCCTGTTTCTCTCCATAAAACTCATTGGGCATTTGCTCCTTAATAAACAAAAAACACATACACAAAAAAGGCATACTGTGGAGGATGTTGTGTCTGAGTGGGAGTGGGGAGGAAGAAACAGACAAGACATCACAGTCTCTACTTAATTTTAATCAAACATGCCCACTACAATATAGTGAGGACTATTTTTTGTGTTTTGAATTGATCACATCATATCTTTTTAATCTTTTTATTTCAACATCTTAAGTGTATTTTTATTGAACTTGTTGTACTAAGGGACCCATTTTATAAGTGCAATGAGACACTCCGAGGTGTGGGCTTTGGCCTGATAAGAGCACTTCCCAGGTGCTAAAGGTACTGGGCACAAGAGCCCTGTGCCTCATAACGCACCTGGAGTATGCATTTATCAGACTATAACCCACACCTCGATGTGTCTTATAGCTTGCTTATACAATAGCAAAGACATTTCCTGTGCTTTTATTGGTTAGTGGGTGCCTGGGACAGTGATGTTATGTCACAATAACATTACTGTATTAAGTCCAGGCACACACATGACCACATGACACCTTCACAAATTATGCTACCACTCATTTTCATCTACAAACTGCAGGAGAATGCAGATTCACAGTGATGTGTCAGTGCACACACCATGTACCTGCTGCCATCTAGTTGCAATCCGATTTACCCCTCGTCATTGTGACACAAAAAAGATAAGCTCAAAACCTTTCTTCTACTCTCATTGCTCCTAGCTCATAAAATAAAATATAAACAAAGCCATGACAGTGGTTTTTCAGCACCCTGAACTTGTAGAAGTGCGACCGTTGCAGCGCGTGCACACAACAGTGCCATGCTCACTTCACACACTTGAGCCATGCATACCTGCATTCTTTGGATCCAAAGTTGACAAAAATTATAGGTTTTATACAAAGCAAAATAACTTCAAATTAGAAGAAAACTGTACCTGTAATTGGCTTTCACACTACACTGCTGAAATAGGTACACTTCTCCATCGGCACTTCTCTGTGCTCCCTGGTCAGCTCAGTGCCTGCACTCCTTGGTTGACATAACAAATGGCTGCACTAAGAACCCATGATTTACACATCACACACAAAAAAGAAACTTCAAATATACCTGTAGCTCAGATTAACAAGTGGGCTAACAGTCATGGTGGGGGGATGACTGATGTGAGACACCACTCAGACTGAGATTTTCATGGGAAACTGCATAGTCAGCACCACTGACATAATGGCTCCACCTACTGGTAGAAAATATAGTGGACTTTGTTTTAAAAACATATGCCTCCACACACCAAAACATGGGGAAAAAAGGCAATACATTTTTTTCTTCTTTCTTTTTTTATTAAAAAATGAGCCATTGTAGAATAGCAATAAGGCACTCCAAGGTGTGTGTGTTACTGTGTCATAACATCGCTTCCGGGGTGGTGGAAGCACTTGGCTTTGTTCCTTGCTTCAACCCACCCCAGGGGAGACATTACACAATAACACACACTCTGCTTATTTGCTTAATTAAACACTAGTCACTTCTAAAGTAATATGGAAATAAATACAGGATGACACTTTTAGCATTACACATCAACTGCACTGGTCAGAAAACTATAAAATAGCAGCATATTATGAGTATTAACATTAAAAGCCTGGCTGCCAATCAAGGCTTAATGCCCAGCTCATGTGCAGAACAGCTGTGCAGTGGTAAGGACATATACAGTATAAACTGTGCATCTTTAATATGAGTGTAAAATAAATTGTCATCAGTGGTGCTTTATACTGTACCTAAGGCAAGCTCATTGGGCATGCTATATCTTGGCTGCATGCTCCCTTGCCTCTCTTTCTGACTACCCCAAAACTGATGTACTTGTACACCTTTTATATTGTCTGTTTTCCTTCTCTGACGTTCATTACTTATAATGTAATTTTATAGTTTATGTTACTGCTCTTGTTCAAATGCAACTGTTGTTGTCACTATATGTTTAAGCCTGATATTGTCACTATATATTTAAACTCGATAGCGCTGTTTCCTCTATGTAAGTTAAGTTGTTGTTATCAACACTGCCCAGTGGATATGTTTTCATCTAGCTCTTTACTGAACTCTAGGTGGCATTATTGGAGCACAACCTTCATTTCTGAAGAGTTTTTTTAGAAGGCATTTGTTCATACAGTACATGTTACTGCTCTGCCACTTAAGAGCCTGCGATTGTTCCTCATTACAACACAAAAATTAACTTACAAGTACAGCATATGCAAAGATGCAGTACTATACCCTCGGGATCTTTATTCAGTGTGAAACAGCGGTGATAAATCAGAAAGTGTATACGCCATCATAGACATGCCTTGATAGTTGAACCCACTAAGGTTACAGAAAGCAAGCACGTCTCATATGTTTGTTACATGAAACTCTTCGGTGATTGGTTAATGTTCACTATGACCTCCAAATGACAAGAATAGCACAAGTGCGCCCCAAAGCACATAATAACTTGTCCTTAGAGTATTTCTGAATAGGGAATTTGATTAAAGGTGGAAACAGCATACTGTACCACGCTAAAATATAAATATGTAAGTAGCATGTGAACAAATAATCGCTCATCTGCTGTACTGTATGTCTTCAGTCTTTTAGTGAGTTGATTTTTAATATCTGTAAATTATTGAAATTACAAGAAAAAACAAAACAAATAAACAGCAGTGCACCCCATACACTGGCATAGTTAAACAAACATCTGCAGCAATATTAATTATACACCAAATTAAATTTTAACAATGTACACACGAAGAAATCGCTAAACATCATGTGATTTCCCTGTGCTGTAGAGTAGGCGAGATGTACAAAAAAGGATTCTTACATACCCTACAACGAGTACTGTGGTAAGGAAAATGTATTAGAAATAATAAAAAAAAAGAACTCACGTTGATCAAGGAATTCAACTAAACTATTGCAGCAAGGAAACCACACTCGGGACAAACCTTATTTTTTTTTTACTCTTTTTTTTTTTTGTATGATGATAATTATTATTAACGCAAAAACCAACCCTAATGGCACAAAGCTGCAACTCTTGTTCTGCAACCCGGATCTATTTAAAGATGGCATTTGAATTCGTTCCTCACATTGACGTCCGTCACGGGATGTCACGGTACTCCTTTGTTACCTAGTTGCCGTAGTCAGTCTACATATTTTATACAGATGGAGTTGCTGGTTGTGCTGTGAGGTAATCAGTCACTTGGTCACACAGAAGAAATTTTGCGTCGTCAGGGCCACGCTGCCTCGCCTCGAGTTCAGCACCACGGTTAGCTCCCCTAATCAAGAATGGCATCAAGAATGGCTATCTAATGTAAAACTGGATGGTATACTTTCTGGCAGAGGTACAAGAAGTCGCCGGTGTAAAATGCCTCAGAATAAAAGTACATTTGGTGGTGCTAGTCGGCTATAGGCTTTCATAGAGCTAGTACACAATTTATGTACTGGTCTCGTAACGAGACTAATTTTCACACACTGTATCCACACATTTATTTCTCACGGTCTGTGCTAGCTGCACTCGGAGCAATGAAGACAAAAGAGTGGTGAGCACTGTGCCCATAGATTCTCTTCGGATTGGAAGACAATGCAGCTTTAGTTTTCCCTCATTCATGGAACCCAGGGAAATGATTCTGGCGAACATTTGGTAAATTTGTGTAGCACAGTTTAGATACTTTCATTACGGCAATCTGTGTACGTTCCTTGAGCCAAGATGATAATGAGATACAAAGAGGTAGGTGGTTTTCTACACACTACGCGGTTCGGGGCATTAGTGAGAGATGCAGGGCTGCTTCGCCAACTTGGTGAAGGGAAAAAATAAAATTCAATTCTGTATATCACTGAGGGTGAAAGATGTAAGAAACGATTACATTGCATAGATTTGATAATAATGCTATGTGTTGGTAGTCCAAGTCAATGAAGACTTTAACGCTAACGTTTAAGACACGAGGGAATAACAATTATAATTGTGACATTGGTATTTTTATTACATAGCAGAACAAACAAGTGTATTTTTTAACTGTTGAACTTATTTTAATCTGGGTATTATCCATCGACAGTTTCAAGCTCTGAACAAATCATTCCAGTTAGAAATTTCCCTTGGTTATAAATAATCTCTTTCCTATTATTATTATTATTGTTGTTGGAACTTGTCCTGTGGATTACCAGCTGGAAGTGGGTTACGTGTCACTGTGTTGACATTGCAGTGGAAGTTCTCAACACGATGCTTTTGACAGACAGTGGCGCGGCACTTTCAGAGGTTGAAAAACAGTGCCTTGACAGTTCTACAGTGATAGAAACCAAACAGAACGGCCTAAATTACAAAAGCACACCATCCATAGGAACACCTATTTAGACTGACGGTTTTTTTTTCCAATTTAATTGGCGAATAGTACCGGTATGCTGTTTTGATGTGTTGCTTCAGTTTTCACTGTTGCCCTTTGGTAGGCTCAGCGCGTTCACTGTACCATCACAGTAGTAAACTATTGGCGATGGTCAGAGTTCAACATGTATAATTATATGTAGCTGAATCAAATTTATTATACAGGTAAATTAGATGATTTGGAAGCAGATACAGCACCTGCACCACCGCAAAATGTCACATACCCCTCCAGAACTGACAACATATGCTGTATTTTTTAAATACAGTGCATCAGACCTCCCCCACGTCTTTTCAAATTACTGAGGAATTTAGTTAACTGGACTAGTAAAGTGTTAATGAATATGTAAACCAAGCACATGACTTTGCTTCAGACATCCTTAGCAAACTACAGATAATCTGATACCATTTTAGAGTTGTGTGATGCAGCTTGTGTTCCTTCATATGCAGGACAGAGTTTAAGTTGAACAGGGATGTACTGTACTGTGTCAATAATGAAAGAGTTTATCAAAGACATAACTGCATCCTGTGTAAATTAGAAACACACTGGAATTACTAAAAATGCAGTATGGGTGGAATGGAAAAGTAAGGATATGAGTAAGTATGTGAAAAACAGCTTCCACAGAAAACACACTCTTGCAGTTCTCCTTAAGAGACTGACCTATATAAATGATTTAATTCTTGTACCAGTGTGGAGGGGTTGTTGGACAACATATGGACCAGTCACTGAACTTCAGGTTCAACCCACAATCTCTGTGTGATGTATATTCAAAATACAGATGATAACCTTCAGCAATGTCATATCCCTTCTTCAGTACATCAGTTTGCAGCAACAGACTCTGTATGTCCTCCCTTTGCACTTTGCCAGCACCCACTGACTCACTGATCTCTGATCTAACTTGTCTGTTGAGATTCAGCCTCCCCTATGTGGGCCTTATTTGCTTGGCTGGTGGGGGCGCAATTAAAAAAACCAAAAACAAACTAAAAACATAGAACTTCAGTGCAGAAGCATTACATAAAGGGTTACCCCAAAGGGCATTGACAATAAGCCAGGTTTCAAAGAAACACAACATCACACGTACTTCCATAATGCCAAGCATCACAGGATATATGCAAATTATGAAATTTCTGACTTGTTCGGGTTTATGGCAATTTACATGCTTTTTAAATAGCACAACTAACTTAATTTTTATGTTTGCTTACATGCATGCGAAAGAAACGTGTTGTGACAGCTTGCTAGAGTAGCAGGTTGTGGAGGTGCAGCCATGTTGTGGCAAATGCCACCACTGCTTTTTAGAGCTTGTCTGTGTGACACTAATGAATGCTCACACTGTCTATGACAGCAGCTCAAAAGCGTGCCACCAACTTATTTTACTGCTGCAATGAGAGGGCCACCCGTCATTGCAGGGTGTGCCTTACCTGATGTAACATTTCACTAAACATGGCAGCAGCTGTCACCGTTTGCCTCTCACAGTCCCACCTGAAAGCTGACATCGGGGGTGCCAAATCCCCCTGTCAGCATGCTCCCTTCCCAGTTAATTTGCCAATAGGGAGCCCAAATCCCCATTGGCATGATGTCTCTGTAGTTTAATTTGTATTCCGAGGGGGTGACCAATCCCCTTCAGTATCATGCCCCCAAATCAGACCCATTTTCTTTGCTGATGGGGTGCCCAGTCTCTATCAGTTCCAGTAGTCCCAAAACATCCAGGTGGCACACTGGGAGCCCACTGTAGTGTGCCAAATGTACCTGTAAAAAAGGAAACCTTCCCACAAAGTTTTTCCTTTTCTTAACCTGCTAACAAGAAAACGGTCCCTCATTGTCTGCAGTACCCCCCTCCCCAGTCCACACCCACCCTCTGTGCACCTCACCTCCCCCACACCCCCTTCACCCCATACTTACTTCTGGAGCCTGGTGTGACAACCTTTGGTGGAGTGGGAACACATCTGCATGCTTCGAAGCTGACTGCGAACTGAAGAAGTGCCAGTAAGCTGTATAATGGCATAAATTGGGGGGGGGGGTCAACTTAGGTGGCTATCTTGGCTATTTTTGCAACTTGTGGTGCCAGAGTTTCAACATGGGTTTCATGGGACCCCACCTCATGAACTCAGTCACTGCCATATCGTTATTCAGTCCCAAAAAGGTGATTTTGCAGTCACTGTGCTGAATCACCTTCTGGGACAGAGTAATGAAACAACAGTGTCACTGTTTGTGAGATTGCTCCCAAAAAGTCTATGTTGCATATTTGGTGAAATAATTCCAAAAAAATGACTGTGTTATAAGTGTGCATTGTGCAGTTCCCATGCAGGGTCGTAACTTCGAGAATTTTTAATATTTTCTCTCCAGATTTTCAATATTGCCATTTTTCTACATCTCCTTATGAACAGTACAGCTGTCAGTTTTCAAATCCTGCCCAAAATGTGTTTTCACACATCTAGCACACACTGGCATGGTCGCTGTGTGAAATCAATGTTTGGGACAGATTAAGAAAATCACAGTGACAGTGTTCATAAGAAGAGGTCCCAAAAAACCCATATTGCAAATTTGGTAAATAAAATTTCCAAAAAAATGACTGCGTTAGCAGTGTGTGTTGTGCAGTTTCTATGCACGCTCATAACTTTTCAAATTTTTTGTATTTGTACTCCAGATTTTCAACATTCTCATTTTTGTACACTGCCTTATGAACAGTACAGCTGCCATTTTTCACATCCTGCCCAAAACATGTTTTCACACCTATGGCACACAATGGGTGCAGTCACTGTGCAAAATCAATGTTTGGGACACATTAAGAAAATCACAGTGCCCCTGTTCATGAGTGGAGGTCCCAAAATGCCTATGTTGAAAATCTGTGTAAAAACTAGCAAATAATTGCATTACGGTGTATCGCTAGCAAGTTTCTCAAGAGTTTTGACTTCAGCAATTGTTTTATATTTTCACTCCAGATTTTCAACATTGCCATTTTTACACCTCCTCATGAACAGTACAGCTTGTCGCTTTTTCCACATTCCTGTTCAAAATGTGTTTTTACACCCATAACGCCAAATGGTGCAGTCACTGTGCAAAATCATCTTTCAGCTAACAAACTGATAGTGCCACTGTTCATGCAGTGCAGTCACCAAAAGCCCATGTTGAAAACTTGGAGTGAAAATACTAAGAAATGTCCAGGGCATTAGTGTTTCTGACCATAACACTCTACCCTGTAGGGACTGACAAGTGTCAGGGATGTGACTTGGGATTGTTGACAGTAATGCTTACGACATTCCACCCCCACCCTGCAGCCAGTGACAGGCATCAAGGTGTATCTTGGACTCTTCAGCCCTAAAGTTCACCTCATTCTCCTATACTGCACCCATTTCAGCGTGTTTCCTTATGGAATGGGGTGAGTGTAAAGCCTGAACACCCCAAGGCAAACCTCAACACTTGCCAGTGTCTGCAAGGTCGGGTGAGGTGAAATGGCATGAGCATTATTGGCGATGACCCAAAGGCACACCCCAATGCCTGTCCATCTCTGCAGGGTGGGGTTAGCATCAGTTCAATACTTCACTGCCATTCTTATTCTACATCTGTCTAACTCCTGCACTTCCAATGCTAATGCCAGCAAGCAAACATTTGGCATTGACACATGCTTGTTATGATACAGTCCCTTAGTAACTTTTTACCTTTATCAAAAACACCTAGTGCCATGGTATTTTCAACATTTGCAGGTTTTATACTTGTTAGATACATACATCAAAGTATTTTATGACATAGTGCCAGTGCATACTAAATCCAACAATGAGGAACACATCCTGTTGTTTTATATCAGCTTGAAGGTCACCACAATAATTGCCCTGTACGAGGACCTGAGCGGGAAAAGGAAAATTAAAGAGGACACTACAGCATAGTCAAGAAAGGGAAGGGGGGCCCTAGGAGGCCAACCTTATGGACTAGAAATTATAAAGAATAGATTAGACTAAGAAATAGAAGAACTGTTGCAACAGATTTAAGAAAAAGTGGGTCCTCAAGAGTGTCAGGCAGGAGCTCCCTGTCACAACCAGGTAATGATCACTTTTCTCATAAAATAGTACAAAAAAGATTATGTATTGGACCTCCATCCCACATACCAGTGGTCTAAGGAAATCACATAAGAGTTGTCTAATACTTCAGGATGAAGTACAGTATGCATTCTCATGGGCATTTATTCGCATATTGACCAGTTTAGTTGCTACTGTCTATTCACTGGACAAGAAGTTTCTTCATAGACAATGCTCTATAATTTATCCTCAAATATGAAGGTCATATTCTGTGGCAGCCATTGACATGATGAAGAAGATCCATATAAGGTATGATTTTTCACAGCAAATACTCATTCATTCCAGTTCAATTTCTAGGATGTTCCCCAATATATCCAATTATACAATGGCAAGAAAGAATCCTGCCTTCTGATTGGTCAGTTGGTCATCATAGCAGGGATGTTATCCTGGCATAATATCCCTGTTGATGATCTGGCTGACCACCACATTGACTGTTTGCATCTTTTCTTAAAAAAATATTTTTAAACACTAAATAAAATTCTTTAAAATTATTTTTTTCCTGTGTAAAACTATGAGCCATTGTATAATATGAATAACGTTCTCCAGGTGTTATGCTGGATAACATCCCTTCTCAGGTGTTGGACGCCTCAGCCGGTGGCCTCAGGCCCAACCACCCAAGGTGGGATGTTATCCCAGCATAACACCAACCCTGTCAGGCATTATTCCTTTAATATATAGTACATGTATTGTGCACCTCACCACTGTCTACTACTGCAAGAAGGGGAAACTAAGAAATCCTTATGGTACTGTATAAAATTATTGTTGGCTTTTTAAGTCAAAGCATAATAGTAAAAGTAAATGATTCAATAATTATATTTTGCAAAATACTGAAAAAAATACTCTTAAGAACATTCTGCATTCCTTACATCCATATTCTTCTTGTATGACTAAAGAATGTGGGGTTAGCAGTATAGCCTAGAGATTAGAGTAACAAGATGTGAATGAGACTGGTACATCTAGCAGATCTGGGCTTGATTCCCAAAATCTCCACTTGCACACTGTGTGACTCTGAACAAGTCACTTATCCTCCCTAGTGCTCCCAGTTCACTGCTGAAAACAGGCACTTATGCCTAGTGGGCCTTACCTGGTTACCAAAGACTAAAATAAAAAATAAATTAATTAAAATAAATGTACAGTAAATTTATATTGTGAGAACAAGTGATGGTGTGTATATATATATATATATATAAAACTAAACTAGATATTGAAGGCATCCAAAAAGCTTTATGATAAGCAGTGTGACTACCATGCTAACAACCAAGGCTTATGTCCCAAGCCTATATTGTCAAAACTCAAGTACCAGATCTTGGGCCAAGCATTAATTTTATTTTTATTCCACCTGCTTCAGGGATGATATGTGGCTTCTATTCTTGTACAATTGTCTCCATGTAGGCCCTGGAATAGGGAATCATGTCATCAAAACTATTTGGCTTCAGATGGCAGATGGACTAAAATCTTGCCGCTGGTATGAAATAATGGAGGGTGGCCCCATCTTGCTATTCCTGCCAAGTTTTGGCACCCAGATCTCTGCATCTGAACAGCTGCTATAGAATGTATCACTCTGACTCCAGCTGCTGTAGATAACCAAGACGACACATTCCAATAATTCAAATGAGCTAGACATCAGGATTATTCAGTACTCATTTATTAACCCTTTCATTGTTGCAGCAGAGTATATTCTGTCTGTTATCTTGCAATTGAATGATGTGTACAAGAGACCAGAATTAAAGAGTCTAGAATTATTTGTGATTATTTGGTGGTGCATCATCCAGTACTTGAACACTTAGAGAATCATTTAAATAAGTGAAGGATGACTAATGCACAAAATCCAGTGTATAGTCAAAATGCACTCATACTGTCAATGGAGACAGCTAGAACTGCCGGTGTACAATACATAAAAATAGACATGGAAGCCAGCCCACCGGCACAGCAGTAGTGCTACTGCTTGTGACACCAGCAGCCCAGGTTCAGAAACAAGATCGGGCAGCTGCAGGGCCAGCTGGGGGGACAGGGCTGAGCATCCTAGGGACTGTCTACCTTCTCTGGGAGGGAGGGGGACCATGGCCTGGTGCTTGACTGACCCTGGGTGGAGATCTGAGGTACAACAAGCACAGCCAGCCAGAGAGGGTCCATGTGGTGGACATTGGCACTATGTGCCATGACATCAGGGCGTACACCACAGGGCACAGAAAAAACATGAAAAATGGCCACGACATCTCCGGTAGATGGAGCGCTAGCCCCGATCCCCAATGCCCCTACCTGCCTCCGAACTGGCATCCTGATGAGACCTGAAAGCACGGGGTGTAAGGTCCCCCACCTGGACCCCACCTGGGGAGTAAACCAAGGCTCCATGGGGGATGGGACTGCTTGGAATAGTAAGATAGGAGTCAGCATCTACAGGCAATAGCGACTCCCAAAGAATGGCGTGACAAAGGCTGGGGGGAGTATAAAGAGAAAGAAAAAAAATAGACATGGAATTTGAGGGCCCTTAAGCCATGCAACATACTGCAATAGTGTTTTGCAAGTAGAACTGTGTGTCCAAATCTTGGGTTTAGTCACAAACAAAATTAGGTTATTGGTCTTTGTTTCCTGTTTGAGGTTAATATAACACAATCATAACTATTATAATAGGCATATCAACACCATTGGTAGTAGTTGCCCATGAGTGAAATGAGGAAGTAGTCTGAATTGTCTCTCTTCCACCAAAGGTGTTTTCTTCCAGACCAGAAGACAATGCTGAGTGGCATGGTGTTACACTATGAGTGTTCAAATTAGCCCTGACCTCATGACTCTATTAGATAAAAAGAAAGCATAATTTTCCACTGCCTGCTTCATTCTTCTTTTCATTTTCTAGCCATGAGTTTCAATGACACAACAATGAAAACTAGAAACACATTGTAGGATTCATGTGATGCAAGATTTGTGAGCATGTTATGGAACTCAGTTGTTAGCAGCACTTTATTATCAAACAACTAAATACTGTTTGCACTGACCAAGACTTCTGCTCCTTTATCAACTAAATTGTATATAGTCTAATTGTAAGACAGGAAGATATATTAATATGAACATATGAAGAAGACAGTAGAAGAAGGTAATTTCATCTCTCTAGTCTTCTCATATTACAGATTCCACAGCTTGAGCTACTGACCCTGCCCCACCACCCACTCCTCCCATCCTTTCCATCCTCCCTACCCATGATCCTTACCTTCTTCTATGCCTATTCCAGCCTCTCTTGAAGCTGCCCATCATCTTCAACAAGAGTGCTTCTTCTGGCAATGCATTCCAAGTGTCCACCACCCTCTCTGTAGAAGTGCTTCCTGACCTCCCTCCTAAACCTCCCACCCTCCAGCTTAAGACTGTGCCCCCTCATGTTATGGTTGCCACTCGGCTTAAAGAGACATTCCTTATCAGCCTTATTTATCCCTTTCCAGTACTTGAAGGTCCCAATCATCCCCCCCCCACTCCGCCCCCTCCAGGGAGTACATGTTCAGTGCCCTCCCTCATATGCCCTACCCTGCTGACCCACTATCATCTTTGTAGCCCTCTTCTGGACCTTCTACAGCAGGTTAATGTCCTTTTCAAGGTGTCAGCACCAGTTCTGAACTCCATATTCTAGCTGTGGAAATAATAATGGGAATTATTAATGGGAAAACCACACAGAAAAATCACAGAGAAAGCAATGATAAACTTTAATGAAATCTTCAGACTTGAAGCACTCTAGAAACATAATTCAAATTAAATGTTTGAAGCTCCAAATACAAAGTAACAATCACTTTTCTCCGTATCAATGCCTTTCCATTCAATAGAATACTAGAAGTGTTAAAACACTGCTTCATAATCTGCATATTATATGTTGATAAAGAGGGCACAGTTGCCATGAATGTAACAGATATGTAACTTTTAAAACATTCCATTCTCACCTGCTGAACCAAAGTGAAGGATTGTCACCTCCCTGGGCCTTGGCTAGCCATGTTCCCCTTGGAAGGCCCAAGATGCAGTATAAGACACTCACAAGAGCTTGGGCTCCCTCACAGACCTTCTAAATTCAGTCAACTCTGTAATTCTTGCACTAAACAGCTGCATAAAGCTAGGGTCAGCCACTTTAAGGACAACTTTCGGACCAATACAATAGTGCAGCAATACAGCTACTACCAGCTATACCAGCAACATGGTTTCAGGACTGGATTTGGGTTGCTAGCAGGCAAGCCAGGAGAGGAAGGGAGGTTTGAGCATCCCAAGGACCTCCCTCAGGGTGGGGGGGGGGCACTGTGTCTCACTGCTTAACTGTCACATGGTGGAGGCCAAGTGGCAGTACAACAGGAGTACATAGAAGAGGGCAAAGCAGTTGCTGGATATCTGGCATGCAAAACAGGAGCTGGAGGAAAAAGCTTTTGGCCTGCCATTGCATCTTCACCCTTGCAGGCTCAAGCACATTCAACATGAAAGGCCTTCCACCAATACTGTGGCCTGAGTAATCAGTGGATAACAAGTACATCTATGAGAACATTTGTGAGAGAGCTGGGGGTGCCATTGTGCAAACCAGGAGGTGAGAAAAAGCCAGATTGAAAAAAAACAAACAAATTCAAAACCAATTTAAACAGCCCACCTAAATTCTGGAAGGTTACTGACAAACTGGTTGACCCCATCAGTCTGCAACACTTATACTGAAAGTTGTTGACATCCACTTCTCTGTCTACTGGGTCAGTATGCTGTATGGAGAATGCCACAGGGCAAAACTGCGCAGCATTAACAGCGCAGTGAAGAACAGCTACAGGATACACAATGCCGCATGACACAAATAGTGTGAAGCAGTAGTGGTGACCCTGTAGCTGTTTCTGGAAAGCTCTGCTGCAGAGGGTAAGAGCTCTGCTGGTAAGGGGTCGCTGAGCAGCTGCCGTGGCTCAGGGAACAGAGCCATCGGTGCTGAAGAACAACGGAGTGGCTGTGGACCAGGGTTCTATTCCCGTCCCAGATTAGATTAGTTATTTTTTTTTCTTGTTTTTTGAACAGTTCACCCAAGTTTCACCCTGTCCCCGAATTGCCCCTCCAGGAGAAGGTTATTTTAATAGGAGGAGTGGGGGCACAGTGCACCATAATGGGAGTGCAGGGGGCAGAGCCCCTGACAGAAAACAAGTGTTTTAGTGTTTTTATTTTTAGTCACTGTTTTTACAGTGCAGTATAGTGCCTCGCTGTTTTTGTATGTGACATCATGACCCCGTGCCCTGCTCTGCACCCTTGGAAGTTGCAGGCACTTTCAACACATTCTTCACTAGATCTGCCAAGTCCTTTTTTACTGATTTCCCCACTACACAGTCTCACCTTCCCCCTTCCTTTTTTTTCCTCTCCCTCTTAAACTCTCTTTTGTTTTTTTTCCTGTGTACTTCCTTCGACACCCTCAAGCCCCCCTTGCCTTTAACTCAACTCAACTCAACTCAATCTTTATTTATAAAAAAGTGCCTTTCTAAAACCAAGGCACTTGTACAACAATAAATAAATAAAATACATCAATAGATAAAAATACAACAGGTTAAAATCAATAAACACAATAGCGGCATTAAAAATCAGAATATGCTAGGCTGAATAAATGAGTTTTCAAGGCAGCTTTAAAACTTTGGATGGTCAGGCAATCTCACACCTGACGAGGTAGAGAATTCCACATGGTTGGGGCCATAAAACTAAATGACCTAGCCACAGATGTCTTCAAATGGACCCAGGGAATCTCTAACAATCCCTTGTTGGTAGATCAGAGAGGGTGGGGTGGGGGGCAGTAGGGATGAAGGAGATCTTGCAGGTAACTAGGTCCCTGGTCATGTAGGCATTATAGGTTAGCAAACCAACCTTGAAGGTGATCTGCCACTGTAATGGCAGCCAGTGCAGTCTGCGGAGGACAGGCGTTATATGACTGGTCCTAGAGGTACCAGTCAAAAGTCTGCCTGCTGCATTCTGCACTAGCTGCAGGCAGCAGATATCAACCCCTGGTAGCCCTAGGTAGAGGGCATTGCAGTAGTCAAGGTGGGAGGTAACAAAGGCGTGGACCAAGGTTGAAAGATTGTCAGAAGGAAATAGGTGCTTCACCCGGGTGATATTCCTTAGATGGTAAAAGGAGGTTTTGACAACTGCTGACACCTGAGATTTAAGGGTCAGGCAGTCATCAAACATAATGCCCAGGTTCCGCACCTGGTATGAGGGAGTTAGCTGAACACCCCCAAGCCATAGACTTGAAGGTAATCCAGCAAACAAACCTGCCTCCAGGTGACTTGGGTCCACAACCAACACCTCAGTTTTTTCTGGGTTTAACCACAGCCAGCTCACACTCATCTAATCTTGGATCTCAGTGAGACAGTTTTTAAAGTTGTTACTGACTTATAAAGCCCTGCACGGTTTGGGCCCTGACTACCTGAAAGAGCTCCTGGTTCCTTACCTCCCGGAGCTCCGCTCGGCCAATGAGGGGTTGCTGGAGATTCCGAGGGTAGTTTTAAAATCTTCTGGTGCCCGGGCTTTTATGTTCGTGGCACCGACCCTCTGGAATTCTCTACCCCATTGGATTAGAGAGTGCATGACTGTGGGGGGTTTTAAATAGCATTAAAATCCTTTTTGTGGATTAAGGCATTTAAGGACGATGCTGACTTGGTTTGATCTTAATGATTTATCAAGATATATGATGTTTATTTTATTGGTTTTATTATAATGTTTTATTCTGATGTGATTTTACAATTTGTTCTGTGCCTTGATTTTTGAAAGGCGCATTAAAAATAAAGATTATTATTATTATTATTAAAGACCGAGTCAGCATCATCCTGGCCAGGCATAAAGGACATGTGCAGCTGAGTATCATCTGCATAGCACAGAAAACTCACACTGTGCCATCTAATAATCACTCCCAACAGCAGCATATACACCGCAAACAACACAGGTGCCAAGATGGAGCCCTGTGACACCCAGCAGGATGGGGTAGTGGTGCCAAGGAAAAAGTCCCAGACACCACCTTTTGAGTCCTACCCTTGAGGAATGATCAAAACCATCTAAGGACCATACCAGACAGTCCACAGATGAACCACAGGTGCTCCAATAGCACACCATGGTCCACGGTGTCAAATGCTGTTGAAAGACCTAGAAGGACCTAAATGGAATGAGTCTTTTGATCTCTCGCTATGAGGAGGTCATTTAGTACCCGAACAAGGGCTGTCTCTGTACTATGTCTCTTCCTAAATCCAGACTAGAGACAGTCATAGACATGGTGACTGGTTAAATGATCATCCAGCTGTGATGCAACCACCTTCTCAATAACCTTACCCACAAAGGGTAGGTTAGAGACAGACCTGTAGTTGGCCAGACAGTCCGGGTCCATTGAGGGCATTTTAAGAAGGGGCAAAATCATGGCCTCCTTCAGGAGATTGGGAAAGATCCCCCTCTCCAAAGACATCCAGACTATCTCGGCAATGACCAGGCTAATTTTATCCACAAAGCCTATGAAGAGGGATGTGGGGCCCAAGTCCAAACTACAGTTGGTCATTTGCAATGACTGGATGACCATCACAATATCATTGATTGTGGGCAGACAGAAGTCACACCACACAAACTCCTCTAAAGGTAGCAGCCTTACTGTCCTAAACCAAGCACTTTTATTCTTTGCTGCCCCAGCCATCACTGGAGTTATCTCTGTCCTCCTGAGCCTCTCCTCATCAGTGGCTCAAACCAGGATGATACAGTAGCTTAAGACATTATTCTGCAGAAATGCGGTGACACTGAACCCAGGACATTACCAGCCTACTCCCTTCTCTAACCACATTCCAAAATTCAGGACCACTTTGTCTGCTCTCAGGTCACAACAATTCTATATCCAACTAATTTCTTCTTAGCCCTTTGCAGTATTGCTTCAGCCTCAGTCATCCACTATCACTTCCCTCCTTAGACTGACTGACACCATTCTTACTAGGATGGGTATGGTATTATTCATATTCTCTATGTTCATTGATCTCTCCAAAGTTCTTGACATGTTCTCCTACCTTCACTTCTTCAGCAAGCTAGCCAGACCTGTGTTTTCAGAGCAGACAATGCCACTGATTTAGTACTACCTGTTGTAAAGTGCTCTTGTGGACTTATCTGTTGCTGTTATGTATTGTTTCTCTGTACCTCCCCATTACCCTCCCCTGGGTCACCCCTAAAAAAGGGACATTCTGTCTCAGTGAGCCTACCCAGTTACCAAAATTCCAATAAATAAATAAACTATAATGCTGTTTACATATTTGGGTCTACCTCTTGCCTGCTGCCTAATAGACATGAGAGTGCCCCCAAGATTCAGTCTTTGGCATGTTACTGTTCTAAATGATCTGCCATCTGTCATTTTCTTCTCCAGCAATCACATGCCCACAAATTACAGAGCTCTTTGCCAGTGGTCCAGACACTGATGCACTTAAAAGTCAGTTACAGTCAATTTTGATGCCGTAAAGTGTTGGCTCCACTCTAACAAACTGACAATAAAAGCAACAAAATAAAAAAAAAAAAGTGGCCATGACAATTAGCTCCAAACCAAAACTGACTTAACTCACCTCCCCACCTTTAAGACCAGTGACAGTTTACATCTTTAAAACATATTGGAATATATGGCTGCACCAGTCCCTCACGTTTTCCACCTACATTGATTCAGTCTCAACCAAACTACTCCCCAAGATTTTTGCCTTCAAGCATAACAAATCATGCCTTACTATTGTTGGCATATCAAAGATTGTTTATTAAATCATCCTTTCAATTTTGGACTACAAAGATATTGTCTACAGACAGTACCAACATCTTCCCTAACCAGACTAGACACTCTTTATGGTGCCTTCTGCTGTTTTAGTCATTCTGCCCCCTCCATGCACAGATCAAACTATGAGATATATTTCAGCCTCAGATGCCCTTTCCAGGACAAAGAGCAGTTTGTGCATAGTGCTCTGTTGATCTTTGCATTTTTAAGTAACACTTTTCCAACTACCTCTCTTGGCTTCTGGTGCTGACTCTTCCTACTTGCACTCCTCAACACTCAAATCCCCACTCATTTCTTATTGTCCCAGGCATTGCCTGTTTTCTGGACAAAATATGGTATCTTGAAGACTTCCTTTTTCTTTTTTTGGTTCAGGCCTGTGCATCATGGTTGTCTTTTGAGGAAAGTAAGGCAAATGACCACATCTTTATATTGCTGCTACTAACATTAATTGGCAACCAACCCTGTTTTTAATTTTTCACATTAAACTATTTGTTTATTTTGCATTTGAAATTTGAGTCTGTTTTTCACTTGTACACAAAAACCCTCCATTATTTTTCAGATTTTGTTTTTCACCCAGGCTACAGGTGGTGGATGTACCCCATCATAGTGGATGTACCCCTTCATCTGCACTGGGACCCACCACCTGGCATCCTCCCCCAGCTGCCCATCTGACATGTCCACAGCTTACCCCCTGCAGTGGGGCTCCCCATGGGGTAAGACTGTGAGCAACCTGAGGCCCCAGCCAAGGCTTACACCTAGGGTATCATTTGAATGGGGGTCTCAGGGCTTCATTGCATACTGGCTCAGGGATTTTTCCCTGTAATTTCCCCACAGGAGGCACAGATGTGCAATGACATCAGCACAGATCAGGTGCACTCCCACACCTGTCCTACTGACATCCACCATTGCCTCATTGCTGTGTGTTGGTCCCAGCTCTTGCATACCCAATCTCCACTGTGTTTTGCTAACATGCCAGGAACTGCAACCTTCCCACCCCCAGAGGAGGAAAATGGTCCATGGGATGCTCCTCCTTCCTCCACCCAGCTGACCCTCTGAAGTCCTGTGCATGTTCCCAAACATGGGTCATCAGTGCCACAGCTGGTAGCACTACTACTGCGCTAGCAGAATGGCCTGCTAATTTCTTTCTTTCCTATATTTTGTTTAAATGTTACACTACTCTACGTTTCAATTGTTCTCTTAATTGTGTGTACCTCTCCCCCAAGACACACTGGGAAATGAGGTATTTCCAGCTCTGTGTATTCCCTTTGTAAATAACAAAGGAATGTTTTACAAGTAAACTATTAAAACTACGAAAAACCTTAAATCATAATATGTCAATAAGTTTTAAATGCAAATTTGTTTTATTCTCCACAGTTACACAAATAGAAACAGAAACATTTCTGGAGCTGATTGGAAAAACACTTAAATGCCAAGTAATGGCTTTATTCAGGCCAGTCTCTATTTTCCCAAAAAGTTCAGTTGTGTGAGATACTATAGTTAATAATCATAGAAAACTTCTGGATTCTTTGGAAGTTAGAATATTAGGTGTACCATTTGTGTGTCTTTTTTGTTAATTTTTTTTGCCCTATAATTATCATAGTAGCATTTTTTGTGTACCACAATAGGAACAGACTTGCAGATGACCTTTTTAGGGTGGAACAATGGGCTATAAACAACAAAATGAGTTTCAGCTTTGAGAAATGTTCCAATTTGCACCTAGGAAAAAACAATAGTCATCAAGATTATCAAATAAATGCTACTCCTATCAAGAAAGTTGATACAGAAAAGGATCTGGATATCATAATAGACAGGTTAAATTTTGTACCCACTGTATCAAGCTGGTTCCTAAAATAAATCACTTAGTAGCATAAAAAGGCATTTGTGACTAGAAATAGACAGTGAATTATGCCTCGGTATAGAACATTTATAAGACCCCATCTAGACTACTGTGCACAATTCTGGAGTCCATTTATGAGGAAGGATGTGGACAGAGTCAAGAGAGTCTAGCAGAGAACAATTAAGTTGGTGTCTGATTTGCAGCACATGACTTATGAGGACAGGGTTGATAGTCTAGGGACGTATCGATTAGAACAAAGGTGGATGAGAGGAGACCTCGTGATGGTGTTTAAAATAATAGATGATACCAAACTGATTAGAGAAATGAGGTTGGAGATTAATAATAAACCTACTGGCTTGAGGTCACACAAAAGACAAATCAGGCTAGTGCACATCACAAAGAAAGGGAGATTACATACGCTTTTACAATGGGTGGGAAGACTGTGGAATGCTCTTCCTGGCTATATAGGGCAGAGTAGTAACATAAACATTTTTAAACATAAACTAGACATTTACTAAATTGAGGGGTAAGTTGGACCCGCTGATGCAGATAGGCATGGTGGGCACCAATCCCACTTCCGTCTAAATACCTAGTGTAAATACCCAGTGTAATGCTATGTAGCAAGACTTTTTTTTAAATTTAATCCCTGATGAAATGGCATGCAGTAAAACAGACCTTTTAAAACAATACCGAAGCAGTGGCTCGAATCTTCTTATGAATGCACTTGTAATTGACTCTTACCTGTTCGTTATTGTGTTTGTAGTCTGTATTATTGTATTTAATAATTTTTGTATGTAATTGTTTTTTTATATTCTAACATTGAATGTTTCAACACTTGTCGCTTGTTAAAATGGGCAGTATTGCTCATCATGCTAACAAGTATAAAAAATTAAAATGAAATAAAAATGAAATGAAACTTTTAGCCATATAAGTCTTATGTTGACATAAGCAACCTGATACATGTCACACTAGCCACATTATTCATTTTGTTTCTTTCTAAATATGGAAAAAAACTTATTCCTTTGATGAAGAAAGCTTTCAACATATGCAATAATAGGTATACTATGAAAATGAAGTCAAAAGGGGTGCTATTAAGAGTTATAAAATGGGTAAAAGAAATCCTTCACCCTGATTGGTCAAAAGGTGTGTCCTTACCTGTCAACAAACTGAAAGGTGGTGTGACTTTCCTAATAACTTTACCTCCATAGGTGAAAGGACAGCAATATCACTGAGCAACTGATGTCTTCCATCAGTACCTCTGCAACCAGAACTGATCTTCCCTCACAAACATGGCTGCTACCTTTACACTGTAAAAACCTTCAACTGGGCCCTAAAAATAAAACTACCTTAAATAAAAAAAAAACAAATTAATTAAACGTTGTTTCCCTGATCATGGCACTCTCCTTACACACATAAACAAATCAGAAACAGTAAGTATTGTTTATAGTTTTCATTACAACTGTTTCTTTACTAACAGTGAAAAATCCCCCTTCTGTATTTATCTGCTTATCAGGGAAATCTCTTCTGCTTGCCTTGACAGTAAGATAATTGAGTCACTGGCTCTAAAACAAGCCTTTGTTGTCCATGTGCACAGTATTTGGGGAGAGTAACATTCTATCAGCGGAACCGAGCAGAATTTTGAATCCCTGCATTCCATGGTAAACATTCCATGATAAACATTCTGTGTCTTGAATGAGGGAAAAATAGAAGAAAAAAAAAAAAACAGGATGAAGAAAGTAGGCAATACAGTAATACTTTATACACAAAGAGAAATGGTGGTAAAACACAGTTATAGAGGCAGACCCAAACTGCTCAAATAATACATTGCTGTCCCTCCAACTCACTGGTTTAGCATTTTTCAGTGAGTTGCTGTTCAATCAATTTTACCACTCCTCCACCCAAGTCTGGGGACTATTTTTCACCATATTTAAATAAAAATAACCTACTATTATTAAATCTTTAATAATGAGTCCAGAGTTTTGTTTGATTGTTGTAGAAATAGTTGTTACCCATTTTATAAGAGCAATAAGATACTGCAGGGTGTGGGTTGTTGATTGATAAGAGCACTACCCAGCTGCTGTAGTCATTCGGCGCAAGTGCCTCATGCCTAATAATGCACCTGGGGCATGCTCTTATCAATCAACAACCCACACCCTGTCGTGTCTTATTGCTTTCATAATGCACCCCATTTGTGAAGCACATTTCACCGTGTCCGCTGAGTTCCTTCTTATATCAGGTGCTTGCAGCTTTCATCACCTTAAAAGTACCACTTTGTTCACTGTTGGTCAGCCTTTGAAGTGACAGTGATATTGGGCTTCAAGACATAATAAATAATGACTACTGGTGGAATCTGTTATGTGTGAATGTGAATAATAAAAGTCCATTAGCACTCTGCTCAAGGATATTGATATTTATTTTAAATATACTGCCTATTTTCTTCCTAATGTTTTATTTTGTTTTTAAAGTATCCCCCATGGAAAACCACTCAGGTAGGTTTCCTAATGTAGTTTAGTTTATAATTAAAGTTTGTTTCTGATATCTAGAAGGTACTATAACCTTATATTTTATTGTTTAATTTACAATGACTTAACAGAACATTAAACCAAGTAAGCTATGAAGTAATGAGTCTTTGATTTCAAGTCAAACTATGCAGGAACTAACTACATTAATATAATTAAGTTTAATGTCTTGAACAAGCTGACTCTTTGTAGCTGTAAATTATGACTAAATGTCTCCAGCAGGACTGTTTAAAAATTTGCCTTCCAATTGCTATACTAAAGTAGTCCACAGTTTATGTACTCAGTATATCCATGTTGGTAGAAAAAAGATACACAACTGATCCACTTATAGCTTTATAGTATACACACACTTATGACTGATGGCTGTGATTTTAAAAGCCAAAAGCTATGTCTGTAATGTTAAAAATTCCATTTATACCATACTCTGTGAACCCTGTATAGTGGACCCTGTGAGCTCCTCTATGGCCCTGTTAAATGCTGTGAGCTGCCTGCTAATTTGATGGTTTATCTAACACCATAAAGACCCCTCTCACCTCACTAGATGCCTGATAACTGACACCTTATTCCAGGGAATTACTCAACAGCACATGTGGTAGTTTACTCACCTGGTAAAGGTGATTGCATGAGTATCACTTTACAGCATTCCCGACCATTACCAACTAGGTTTTATATCCATCTGATAGACTACTAATGCACATGTGAACAGAGGATTCAAAACCTGATCGACCTAGTCCCATCTCTTGGCTGCTGGAATCCAGTTTGAATCTTCCCAAGCTATATCTGATTTAAAAAGGGCTATGGTAGAGGTTATGGCAATGCATGCATTAAGAAACAGTCATGGCACAGGACACATAGATACCATGGAAACGATAGCATGTATATATATATATATATATATATATATATATAAACAACATTTCTATTCCCCTCAAAATTATGATCTAGTTTTCTTCCAGCCCATATGGCATGCTGGTATACAACAAACAGGTGTGTATGATGTTGATTAATTTCTGTAGATGTTCCATCATCTGAGGCATGACCCTTAGGGCGGGCCTGGGGATGCTGTAAGATGACGCTCATGCAGTCACCTTTGGCAGGTGCGTAAACTATGATTGCATATTGTATCACCTTGCAGTATCCCCAACTATTACCGACTGAGTACTAAGAAGCTGTGTCATAATCTCAGTGTGTGCCCTGGATGATGATGATGAATCTACTGGGCTACTGCATTTTTCAAGACCTTTTTGGAAAATGCTGTCATGTTGGCATTTTCAACATGCAGTCTATAATTTCTTGTGAATGTATGTATTGCATATTGACCAACTAGCTGTGGTGCATATCTCTTGAACTGTAGCATCATTGAGCTCTACCTATGAAGTAGCTATCAGTCTTGTAGTGTGTGCTTTAATTTCTAGCAGTGATGTGATGCCCTGATTCCTATAGAACTCTTCAGTGGTCTTTTTGATCCAACTGGCTAGTGTGGATTTTGTCACTGTGTGGCCTTTTTTGGGCCTTCTAGGCACTATGCAGAGTCTCTCTGAAAGTCTAAACATTTTGGTGCAGTCTAGGTAAGTTGCGATTACTCTTTTTCATGTCCCACAGCTCAGTATCCTCTCTTTGCTCTTGGACATCACAGTTGTGTGATACTGGTAGTTCCAATGTCTGTGCTGTGTGGAAGGGGCTTGGCACCTTTGGTGTGAATGATGGAACCATATGCAGCGATACCCAATTGTTATGTATTGTACAAAAGTGTTTTTTGCAGGATAGAGTGCTCAATTCACTGATGCATCTTGCAGAGCATATTGTTACCAGGAATACAGTTTTGAGTGTGACCAATTTTGACCTCAACTGTCATCATTGGTTCAAACAGCTGTGTGGCAATGGCCACTAGAACAATGCTGAGATTCCAGTGCACTACTGTTCACCGGGTTCTTGGATGAATGCTATTTAAAGCCTTGAAATACCTAATGACATCAGAATGAGCCCCTGGCATATAGTTGTCTATGTCCCCCATTCTTGCTCCTGTTGCTGATGCTTGTAATCTGAGGGATGAGGCTGATCAACCTTTATCAAGTCCCTGTTGCAGGAATGATAAGACATATGATAGCCACTGAATGTAAAGGAATTTGGTTGTTTGTGCACCACCTCCTGAATATTGCCCAGTGTTAGCTGTACATGGAGGTAGTGGATAACCATCTGGATTGGAGCATTGTGTTAATTACCTTTGGCTTGTATCCATTCTCTAGCAGTCTTTGCCTCTCAGCAGGCAAGCCATAAACTGGAGGGATTGTGGATTTGGATGACAGATTGACCCCTGTGTCAGAATATCTGGATTATGTGATAAATTTTAATTGTCAATTGCCATCACTACTATCATGGTAAACCATGGTTTTCTGGGTCAGTAGGGTGCTATTAGTACCATCATGGACTGAGTCTGCTGTATCATGCTGCATGTATGCTACAGCAATGGTACTGGTGGAAAGACATATGCCCTTTAAAACTCCCATATTTGGGTTAGTGCGTCCACTCCATGTGAAGTTGGTTCCCTGAATCTTGAGAAGGAGGTTGGTAGTTTGGTGTTCTTCCTGGATGCCATTAGGTCAATTTGTAGTCAACCTCACTGTTTGTTGATCTGTGTGAATTTTTGTGGGTTCAGTGCCTATTCCCTGGGAGCTATTGCCTGCCTGCGTAGCCAATCTGCCTGGACATTGAAACTGCCCTCATGATGAATGGCCATAATGGAGGCAAGGTTGCTTTGTGTCCAATTCAACACTCTTGCTGTCTCTCTGAGTAGGCATATACTTCTTATTCCCTCTTGATTTGCAATGTAGACAACTGTGGCCCTGTTATCTGATCTGATCAGCACCCTTTTGTGCTTTATTCATTTTTGAAAGTGATATAATACATTGAATACTACCTCTCATTTCCAGCATATCTAAGGGGATTTTGGATTCTGATTTTGACCACTTACCCTGTGCCAGCTGCTGTTCCATGATGGCACCCCAGCCCAGTAGTCTTGCATTTGTGTTTATTATTACTTCTTGAACTGACTGAATCAGGGTTACCTTGAGTAAGTTGGTTCAATATGTCCATCATAGAAGTGACTGTTTGACAAATGGATCAAGTGCAGTCTTCTTTTTGGTTCAGTGGGTCCTCTGCTTGGATCATCAACATCTGCAGCAGACACATATTCCAGATAGCCCATTGGACCATGTCTGTGTACAATGCCATGGAACCCAATATTTGAAGAATTGTCCCTAGTGTGAGACACCTGGTCTGGTACAGTAATCCTGCCTGTTCTATGACCTTGCTTGCTCTTTTTGGAGATGGGGCCACTGTCTCCACCACTGTGTTTATCAAGGCTCCCGGGTGCTCTATCTGTTCACCAAGCTGTAGGCCGCTTTTGTCTAAATTCAGAATGTACCCATGTGCCTGGAATGTGTCTGTCATCATTTTGGTGTGTTGTTGGGCTAGTCATAGTGTTCTGGCCCTGATTAGCCAGTTGTCTAGGTAAGATAATATGTGGGTTCTCTGTTCCCTGAGAAATGCCGCAACTGACACTCTTGTCACTAAAGTAAGCCCAAATGGTAAGGTCTGATACTGATGGTGTTGGCCTAGAATTTTGAAGCAGTGGAATTAGTAATGAGCTGGTCTGATCAGGATATGTAGATAAGCATCATCCATATCCATGGATGTAAGATAATCCCCTGACCTTATCGATCTTACTGTTGCTCTTAGTGTCTCATCTTAAATATTCTGTATCTGATTAATCAGTTTACATGTTTGAGGTCCAGCACTAGCCGCATATCTGCTGTATTTTTGAGGACTAGGAAGAACATTGAATAAACTTCAAATTGTTCTGTTGGTACTGGGCTATTGCTTTGTTGAATAGTAGATTGTTGATTGTGTCCTGGACTGCTTTTTTTTTTTTGTCAGTTGTAATGACACTGGAGAAACCTTCAGTCTGTTTGAGATGTGCTTCTGCTTGAATTTTATGGAGTATCCTTGTGAAACGATTTCTATAACCCTTTTGTAGGCAGTTGTTTTTCTCTATTTGTGTGCGAGTTGCCATAATCTTGCTCCCACCAGTGGATTGTTCAAGAGCTGTGGTGGTGGGGTACTTTGTTGAAGTAAAGTTGTGTAGTCAGAAAGAGTTTATTTTCTTCATAAAGATACATTGTTGCAGCAGCGTCTTTGACTCTTCCCCTGGCTCTACCATTATTACTGTTAGAGAGGTAGGTGACTTAAAGTTATAGGATCTGCTCTGGACAAAGGAATACTTAGTCTTCCTTTTATCTTGTCTGTTCTTATAGGGACAAAATGTGCCATGAAAGGAGGGTAAATATGAATTATGTGCTGATTTTCCTTTATTTAGGCCCTTTCCATCCTCTTTATTCTTGATATACTTGTCTTAACCTTCACTGAATACTAAATTTCCTTTGAAGGGAATCTTGTTTAGTATAGATTTTGATTCTGTGCCTGAATTCCAGAGCTTTAACCACAATAGTCTTCTAGCTGTGTTGGAGATGGCTGCTATCTTGCTGCCATTATTAATGCATCCATGGTTTCTGTCTGTGACATACTTGGCCACTTGTTTAGCACACTCAGCCAGATCCAGTTGTTTAGATTCTAGATCTAGAGAGGATACCAGTTCTGCCAGCCATGTTTATTTATTTTATATTTATTTATTGAAACTTCAGATTGAAATCCCTTTGAGCTAATAGCTGTTTTACAAAGGTTCCTTGTCGGTACAGAATATACATAGTAGCAATAACAATCATAGACATATTTACTAATACAGAAGAGATAATGATTAGGATAACAATTTAAATAGCAGCTCACAGCCTTGTCTAGAAAGAAACAGCTACCAACGCAGCTATGTATGTGGTGGTAGAGGAGTAAAGCTCTGGAAGTATAAGTTGCAGCCATCATAGCTCTACACACTAGGATTGCCATCTAGAAGTTCTTCACAAGTTCTTCCATCTTCTTATCAATCAGATCTTTCAATGCAATCACGCCTTCTAATGGTAGTACTGTTTTCTTGCTTAAAGCAGCCACCTGTGGATCCACAAACTGGGGGGTACATCAAATCTTATTGATGTCTTCTTGTACTGAGTAAAATCTGTTGAATGTCCTCTTTTCAGCAATCCTTGCTGGGTCTGTAGCTTCCTATTCATTTACTATGCCCTCTGAGACTGAATCACATATTGGGATGAACTTGTCCTTCTTTTTGCTTAGAAAAAAGGGGGTTTGGTTTCAGTTGTTGCAGTTCCAGGACCTCAAAATCCATAGACTTTTTAACCACTTGCAGTAATTCTGGAAGAACCTCCATTGCTGTGAGTTTTTCATGAGCGCCACTTCATCGTCTTCATTTGTCTGTTCCTCTTCTTCCACTGACTCGTTGTCCTTTTTGGTATCTCTGATAGCCAGTAGGGTTTGCCTTTACTGGCTTTGTCACCTTTCTGATTATCAAGGCATTCTTTTGTGTTTGTGTTTTATTGGTCTGTGATGTCATCCGTCAATGTAACCATTCCGTAGGTTGTCCCTGTGTTGTCTGTTTTGGGCTTAGGATTGGCTTTAGACACCTCCTCCATGTGTTCCAGCATCTGGAGCATTATGTCCTGTTGTGTCTTAAAGAACAACAAACACCATCTGGCCAAAAGTGCTACACTGCAGAATTAAAATAAGCGTACCCCCAGTAAATCTCATATCAAAAATTAGATTTCTAAGTTACTTCATTTTAAAGTTATGAGCTATTTTGTAACACTGATTTCACTACCTGTTCAAAAGATCCTGTTTCAGTGAAGAGCTGCTCATGATGTCATCTAGAGGACTCACAGTCTAGTACTCCCCGAAAATATTGCATGATTAAAAAAAAAACAGTCTAGTACTCCCTGTTAGCAAGCTTATAGGACCTGTTTCTCCAAAGTTGTAAAGATCATGTACAATCATTTTCACAAGTAAAAAAGGCAGCACCAGTCAGTAAACATTGCTTTACAAACTAGGGCCCTGATTCTGGAAGGGTGGCATAAGTTGCAGCTGAACGCAACTTGCACCACCCGAAACTGCAACAATGACCCTGCACCCTGTTCTAGAAGGGGCAGGGTCTCCATAACAAACACCGGCAACTTGCGACATGTGGCTAGGTACACCACACAGAGGGCATACCTGGCCAGCATGTCACAACTCGCTGCCGCAGGTCGCAAGTACACCCCCCACCTGTGCCCCTTCCCCGGTTGCCCACTGCAAATGCGCAATGCTACCCCCTAACAGAGTTAAATAAAAGAATATCTTCTCCATAACCCTGGTAGTCTATCAGCCCCCCGATCTGTATAAGAAAAGCATACATCCCTATTTCCCTGGTAGTCCAGCGGTCCTCCGATCTGTATAATAAAAGAATAGATCCCCATATCCCTGGTAGTCTAGCAGCCCCCTGATCTGTATAATAAAAATATAGATCCCCATATCTCTGGTAGTCTGGTGGCCCCCTGAACTGTATAATAAAAATAAAGATCCCTGTATCCCTGGTAGTCTAGTGGCCCCCCGATCTGTATAATAAAAATATAGATCCCCATATTCCTGGTAGTCTGGTGGCCCCCTAAACTGTATAATAAAAATACAGGTCCCTGTGTCCCTGGTAGTCTAGTAGCCCTCCGAACTGTAAAATAATAAATAAAGAGATCCCATATCCCTGGTAGTCTAGCGGCCCGCCTGATCTGTATAATAAAAGAATAGATCCCTGTTTCCCTGGTAGTGACCTCTCCAGCTGAAACACAGGGCACTGAGGTAACCTGGGGGGTGACGCATATATGCTTAGGGGTGGAACCAACTCACAATGGGATCCTACTTGCACCACTGCCATCTTGGAATCACTAGTAAGGGGTCTCGAGATGTGTGAGCCGTCTGAATGCCTCTGGATTACTTGGTTCAGTACTGATCACTGAAGCTGCTCAAATAGGGTTTCAGGATCTGTCCTTGACTAATATGATTTGAGATGGCAGGGGCATGTTGGGGGGACGTAGACATGGAGATTGACATTCTGGAAGATGGCACCATTTTTAAATTGCCTGGAATGCTCTGCTGTACCATTTTCTCATAGATTAAACTGAAGAACTAGTATAAACTGCATCTGATTCTATCATTCCTGCCATCTGAAAACACATTTCTGTGTGAATTAGCCTCATGTATTGCAATAGTACAATCTCCTGCTGTTAACTCATGAGTCTGGTTCACTCCTCAGTAAAACACCTTGCAACCTTACTCCCTTACCAGAGCTCTCATTTTATTTTCTGAATAATTCACCAATTTAGGTATGTAGAAGAACTAGAGAAATATATTAAATTAAATGGGGGAGAGGGTTGCTAGTATATCCCCCCCCTACACACAAGCTTAGCTCAAACAACAAAGAAATTGTTAGTAGTACTAGATTCTCATCTCAAAAAAATGGCTAGGAGGCCACCATAATGTGCCATAAGAATGAACCACGTATGAGCTGCTTACCTATTTGGGTGATACATTTGGGAGCTAGGCGTGCATGCTTCCAGCATCTGTGATGCACATACCTGTAAAGGAACTGGATTCTGGCAGTGAAGAGGTAGGACTAGGTGAATCAGGTGGTAAAACGTATGATCACATGTGCATTACGTGTCTATCAGGTGGATATAAAACCCAGTTGGTAATAGTCAGGGATGCTGTAAGATAATGCAATTGCCTTTTTATGTAACCTCTCCAACCCCCCTTCATGGTTCCTTCTCAGTCCCCTAATTCCCCAAGAGCACAGAAACTGTGCAGCAAAATCTTACCAATCTCATTTACTGCTCAGTCCACAATCAGCTACATTTAGCAATTTCCCATACCCTTGGTTGGCAGAGGAGGGGGTATGTTCCTATTTTTATTTTTGGTGTATGAGCTGTGGTAAAGGAGATTTATGTTTTAAGATTTTAGAATATAGTGAACACCCCTTATAATGGACAAAACCTGTTTACATGAACAAGTCATTTTAATAGGATTCCACTGTATGTAAATTCCATGCTAGGTGTTGCTGGATAGACAAGATATCAGTGCCGTTTGTATATACAAAATTGCCTAGTGTATTATCTGGTGGCATTTGTGAATTTACATAATAATAACTGTATTGTTAGTATAATTTTGTTGAATGTGAACTAAAATCAATTGTACAGCTGTGCAGACTTTTGGAAATGTCTTTTTTTGTCTCCACATAATGGCCTCATAATTCCAGGAACATTTTAATTTTGTGGAAAACCAAAGTATAGTTCTAGCAGTAAAGCTATGTCCCCCCTAAAAAAAAAAAAAAAATTCTTTATTAAGGCCAAAAAATCTGCAACATATGTTGGCCCGATCTGTGAATCAGGCAGTTAGGATGAGATTTTTAAATCTGCACTGAGCGGCAAATCCCTTGTTCAAAATGTGGTTCCCAGGCTCACAAGTCTGCTAACCACAGACCAAATACATTTAAAAATGTACCAAGATATGGAACATTTAATTTCAAATGTCAGAAGAGGAAAATGAACCATAGCAACAAAACAGGCCATATCAGGCAATATTTTCAATGTGATTTGTATGCCAGTTTTCCTTTCAATGTAGGGAATGAGTCAAGGAAATCCAGAAAAATGTTGTAATGGGTAGGGCCTAGTATAGCAGCATTACTAAAGCAAATTTTAAATGTTAAGTAAATATAACCGTTCTCCCAGTTGTACCACCAGAAATATGCATGATAATAATCCCTTAATGCTGTGGTGCTCACATCTTAGACCTAACTTTCTCTTATATTGTTGTTATGGAATTTTGCCACTCAGTTTCATTGTGGAGGCATTTGACAAAGCAGTACTAGCAGCTTTCAGAATTATGCATTCAGATTCTGTTTTGATGACTGTTTAAAAAAAGATGTGATGCTTGCTGTACAAAGTACAGCATCTACTATCTAATAATGCTTTAACTCTAGTTGTTAGGAAATTCTATGCTAACAACAACACACAAAGCCATTTAAGAACTAAAATAATTTCATCCTAAATTGTCTCTCTTTAATAGTCAGATGTTATCTTGCCATATGGAACTTCCAAAATGGTTGAATAAAATAATAATAAGAATTATTTTCAGAAATAACATTTTGATTAAGAAATTTAGTTGTGCATTATGAGGTCAAAAAGGTTTTTTTTTTACCTTTGTGACCATTTTGTATTATAATTATCTAAGAATTGATTGGCATGGTTTTCCACCTTTGATACATGTGAGAAAAATATTATTACTATTTTCAACTTTTTGAATTCCTCTTTGGCGGAGGCTGTGCATAGTTGCTAGACATGCTAAGCAGAATGTATTTTGCATTCCTGACACCAGTACCAATCTTTAGATACTATTACTATTAATAGTACATTTCTCACAGATATTAATTTACTGCTTGGTGTTGCTAGGTCATTTATGTGCTGTTTTCTGCTTGAGAAGGTACTCTCTATATTGTTCCAGTTGCATATCCAGTGAATTTCAAACTTAAGATAGTGCCAGTCACATTATGTAAATTGGAGAAAAATGGATGAATTAATGACATGTCCCTTTGGCTTAATTCAAGTGCTTGTACTACAGAGCCACATGTTTAATTCCATTTCTATTCAAATCTGCATAAGTGATTTTTTAGCCTTGAGATGCTGTAGATGTCTAATTCACTACAGAGACTTCTTTATGAACAATGTACTTATAAAACATTTTAGCCTCATACAAAAGGCAACTAGACTTTGGGATCCAGTCCACATACAATCTCTCATTCCAACTATACCTTTTCAAACCACATTAGCTGTCCAGAAGTGATACTGAAGTATACATAATATAAAGTCATTACAACTTGAAGCATGTGTGCTGTAATTTCCCAAGTCTACAGTCTGTAAGTATGCAGTGGGTGCTGTTATGAATAGCTCTGTACAGTGAAACACAATGCATAAAATTCTGCCTGGCTCTTGAAGCTGCTTTGGCTGTAGACGTGATGTCGCCATTCTGACTAAAGTGCTTGCCTCTTCCTAACACTTTATCAAAGTGCAAAATCAATGATGCAAGGAAGGGAACCAGGCATTCAGCACTTTTTGGCCACCCTGCATTGTTGAGCCTCTAGTACAGGACATGGCTTATTGAACCAGCACTGTGTTTTTTTTGTATAGAAATGCTCTAACATTTTATTTTTACCCTGTCCAATCTGAACAGAGTCCCAGCTCGACTATGTCCTTGGCTTTCTGTGGTAATGAAAATAACTCAGCAGCATACAACGTTGATCAGGGAGTTCTTAATAACGGATGCTTTGTGGATGCTCTCAATGTGGTTCCGCATGTCTTTCTGCTGTTCATAACATTTCCTATTTTATTTATTGGTAAGTCTGAATTTCTCTTGTCTAAATATTACCAAATAGGCTTTACATTAGGTTATGCATATGAAAAGTTTATTTAATAATGATGTTACTAATTATTTAGAAAACATACTTTGCTATGGAATGTTACTTAAGGGTTTAAACACTTGACACAGTTCTCATATATTTTGAAACGCAATACTGTACTAGCCAGGCAATTGCTGGAGAGAAGTAAATATGACAGTTGGGTTGCACTATAAAATATTTAGGAAAAATGTGGCTACAAGTAATATGACAAACACATTGCCTGTTAAATAGCGGCAGTATACCTCTTATGTTGTACCTGTGATAATAGTCTGGCACTGTGCAATTTCTTTGTTCAAGTCATTTATGCTGTTCACATAGAATAAACATATGTTCATAAATCACTCAAATGGATGCAATAATATTTGCATGAGAGTTATTTTAAATAATAACATGCCATGATATAAAATTAAAGGCAAAGAAATATCTTGTCTTATATTTTTGGTGATAGATAGATAGATAGATAGATAGATAGATAGATAGATAGATAGATAGAAAGAAAGAAACCAAAGCGGTCCTACATCAGCAGCCACATACATCTCCAGATTTTACAGCACAGAAAAAAATCTGTTTTTCTTAGAGTGGGTAGAAAGTGCAAATGTTGCAAAATGTCTTTCTTTCTTTATTGGTACAATTCAAATGCTTAATAGTAATGTATTATGAAAGTGTTATAAATAAGAATAGGTCTGTGAACATATTGTCTGATTAGTAAGGGATGATCTCTGAAAATATTTGCATGCCCATATTACTGAAAACAGCTAGTGCTAGTTAGAGTTGTATAACATCACTCATTATCTGTTTTATTAATTTTAACTTGTGAATGTACAGTCATCTAAAATTACAATATAATATATGGTTAGTGTAAATGTGATCATGTATAAACATTCCTGTAGCTTATGGAAAAAAGGCTGTGGTGTGTGGGGTCAAAGGTCATAAAATGTTGTGTAAGGGTATGACATAACACCTACTGTATAGACAAAACATTTTGTTGTGTATGGGTGTTGTCATGCCTAAACATAGCATATAGAATAATACATGGGATTGTGTGCTTAATGAAAATTTTACACACACCTGAGTTGTTGGATGCTATGTAAACCCTGAGAGTGAAGTTTGAGGGGTTTATTTAAGCACCCAATACCGATGTTGTGTGTACATAACCTACAGGACAGACAGGCAGGAGAGAAGGGGCGAGGAGTAGCTTTCTATGTAAAGGAAGGGATAAAAGCAACTGAACAAAAGAGTAAACAGGGAGGAGAGGAGGCACTGTGGGTCACCTTGGAGACTGGAAAGGGCACCACAATCTGCACAGGGGTTGTGTACAGACCCCCATGTCAGGGGGAAGGAATGGACAAGGATATGATAGAAGGCATTCTTAGAATGGCAGAGAAAGGGGAGATACTGTTGATGGGAGACCTGAATATGCCAGATGTTAACTGGAGCACATTTTCTGCAGCCACATCCAAGACCAGGGCCATTCTCGATGCCCTACAGGTGGCAGGCCTCAGACAGCTAGATTCGGAACCCACTCGTGAGGGAGCAATCTTTGACCTCGTACTCTCAAATGGGGGCAGTGAGAGGATCTCAGATCTAGAAGTGGGTTGCCATCTGGGAACATGTGACCATCAAACAGTGTGGTTCACATTAAACTCAGCTCAGTCAAGCCATACAAAAGTGAGGGTAATGGACTTCAGGAAGGCTGACTTTGGCAAGTTGGGAGAGTGCCTGAGAAAAGCACTAGCAAACAGGCTAGAAGGAGGGGTGGAGCAACAATGGGGAACCATCAAAACTGCCATCACAGAGGCAACAAGCCTTTGTGTGAAGCAAATAAACAAATCAAAACAAAAGTAAAAGCTCTATGGTTCTCAAAAAAGGTGGTTGGGAAAGTCAGGCAGAAAAAGATAGCATTCAGGAAGTATTAGGAAACACAGAAGGAGCAGGACAGAGAGCTGTACCAGGTAAGGCAGAAGGAAGCAGGGAGGGAAGTCAGAATAGCAAAGGCCCAAACTGAGGAAAAGATAGCCAACTCAGTTAAGAAGGGGGATAAAATCTTTTATAGGTACATCAGAGAGTGTGGAAAGACAAAGGGAGGGATAGTGCGGCTGAATAGAATGAATGGTGGGTGGGCAGAGGGGGACAGTGAAAAAGCAGGGATACTGAACAAATATTTCTGCTCAGTATTCACAAAAGAGGAGGGGGATTAGCACTCTTGATAAGGGGGTCGATCCCAACCCTTTCACAGAAGAAAGGGTTCTGCAAGAACTCCTAAAACTGAAGGTGGACAAAGCAATGGGGCATGATGGAATTCACCCCAGAATTCTAAAAGAATTAAGGGGGAACTAGTGAAATCACTGACTACTCTTTTTTTTTATTGTATATTTTTCTTGTCTCCTATGCGGCTGGGGGGGTGTTGCCGATGGTCCCCCCCCAGTCCAGCCTGACCAACATCCCCCAATCTGCCCCCCGTCCCAAGCTCAACCTCTTATCTTCCAACCTGCACAACAATCTGTTTACCGTGGTGGGCACGCGACCACCACCATGGGATCAGAGGGGGTTTTCCCGGTGCGGGGGGAGCATCCAGGCAGGAGCTGGTGGGAGGGCTGCTCATCCAGCCATCATGTAGCCCACAAGGATTTTTCCTGTTTACCCTCCCATACGTCTGTGGCGTGCAATCACGCCAAGGGACGGGCGCTGCAGCCACCGACGCGCCCTCCCAGCATCTGCCACAGCACGTCCCACAAGCTCAGCCCCTGACCTGTCATAGCCCCCAGACACCGCTAGGAGCTGGCAGGACAATGAGGCTTTCCCCTTCCCACCCCCGGAGAAGGAGGGCAGTCTAATGGATGCTCGATCCTTCTCCACCCCCGCCGACACCCGACAGCCCAGGCTTGTTCCCGAACCTGGGTCACCGGCATAGCACGAGGTGTGGCATCCAGCGCCTCAACCCTCAGCGCCACCAGGCCAGCACTGACTACTCTTTTTAATAAATCATGGGAGGATGATGTGGTACCCGAGGACTGGAGGAAGGCGGATGTGATTCCCCTTCACAAAAGTGTCTTTATAAGTGACATTGCAGAGGGACTGGAAGGAAAAGTATGCCTCTTTGCAGATGACACAAAGATCTGCAACAGGGATGATGCACAAGGAAGTGTGGAAATGAGAAGGGACTTCACAAGGTTGGAGGAATGGTCAGAAGTATGGCAGCTAGGATTCAATGCAAAGAAGTGCAAAATAATGCACCTGGGAAACAAGAAGATTACACAATTGGGGGGGAGGTAGTAACAACAACAAAAAAGGAAAGGGACCTGGGGGTAATCATATCAGATGACCTTAAGGTTAGCAAGCAATGTGAGATGGCAGTAGGGAGGGCTGGGGGTATACTGGGATGCATAGGGAGAGGCATCACCAGCAGAAAACAGTAAGTTGTTATCCCTCTGTACAGACAGTTGGTGAGACCCCATCTGGAGTACTGCGTCCAGTTCTGGAGACCCCATCTCCACAAGGACATAGGCAGGATAGAGGCAGTCCAGAGGAGGGCAACTAAAATGGTGCAGGGTCTGCAAGAGAAGCCGTACGAGGAGAGACTAAAGGAGCTTAATATGTATACCCTTGAGGAAAGAAGGGAGAGGGAGGACATGATAGAAACTTTTAAGTACCTCAGTGGAATCAACAAAGTCCAAGAGGGTAGCATCTTTTAGAAAAAGAGATGTGCAAGAACAAGGGGACACAATTTAAAGATGGGGGGCAGTTCCAGGGCAATGTGAGGAAGTATTTTTCACAGAGAGGGTAGTGTATGCATGGAACAGCCTTCCTGAGGAGGTTGTGGGGTCTAAAACTGTGGGAGAATTCAAGAATGCATGGGACAGACATAAAGCAATTCCTGTGGGGGGGTAGGAAGAAATAGGCTGTTGGTTAACTAGGATCTGCAGCCTATCGTGTAGGTAGGGGAAATGGGCAGACTAGGTGGGCCAAGCGGTCCTTATCGCTGTCAAAGTCTATATTTCTATGTTTCTATGTAAAATTTGAATTTTACACACAACTCTATGTTTTATTTTATATAATTGCAGGTTATCGTTTTTTTGCCACAGCAATTATATAAATTAAAACGACATCCCTGAGCAGCCATGGTCTGATTGGGTTTCAGCATGGTCTGTGGTTGGATGTGGCTGCTGAAAGAGACATTTACCTTTTTTAAGCATCCCAGTTTAAAAAGATTTTTAGCCCAGTTAATTTTTTTTTAAATGACCTTCCTTCCTGAAGTGTCCAGTGGTAAGGAATGGTGGCTGGTGCTGAGGAAGGAAAGAGCAGCGGCTGACACATGTGCAGAACAAGGGAAATCCAGAACCTGTTTGTCATTATAACCCACTGGTTATGATGGTGAACTATAACTGTGTTTTCCTTAGGGACAACATGATACCCAGTTATTATAGCATCTCCATATTATTAAAGTATGTAACTTGTGGCCACCTACCCCCACTTTGTTTCCCTAGCCAAAGTAATGATTTTGTTTAAAAAGCAGACTCCACATGAGTTCTCAGTTGTACACCAGCCGTTTAAATCATATTTCAAACAGTCTCTACAGAAATAGAATTCACATATTTTAGATGAGATGTTGAACAGAGGTCCTGTCTACCTGTTATGGTGGTTGTTTAGGTGAGCAATAAAGATACCATGGCACTTCTTGAAAAGAGTAAGGAAATTTCCCCAGCCAAATGTCTCCCATTCACTAAAAACAAAATACCAGCAACAGTTTCATCTGGTTCAATTTCAATTGGTTTGCATTTATACCCCCTCCCCCGAACAAACCTGAAAGAAGGCAGAATTTCATAGTCCTCACTGCTGCTGGCCTGCCGATGCAACAATAGTGCTGCTACTTGCAGCATCGATGTCCCAGGTGTGATGACCTGGGTTGAGAAGCAAACTCAGTATATCAGAGAGTAGACCAGAGGAGAGGAGGACTGAGCTTCTGAGGGATTGCTCTCCTCATCTGGGGGTGGGGGTTCAAAGTCTGGGGTATGCCTAGACTGAAGTGGAGGCTAGCAGGAAGGCAATCTGGGAACGCCAGAGTGCAGGGATGCATGGTGGCCATTGACGCACATTATGCAGGAGAGCATTATGTGCATCATTGTGGCATTGCACATCTGCAATTTCCAGGGGAGAACAGGGAAACTACTGATTGGCAGATAACACATTCACCGAGAGGCCCTGCATGTGTCTATATGTGCCCAGCTCAATGAACTGGACCCTGTCAAACATGGTGGTTGGGGAAGCCTGCCAGCCTCACCAGGGGTCAGATGCAGACAGGTAAGCCTGGGAGAATGCCAGTGTGTGGGTCTGGAATGACCAGTGGAAGTGGACCAGTGAAATGGGGAGACAAAAAAAGAGTATTAAAAAAAAATCATGCTATTTCCCCAAGCACTGACTTCTTCATGACAGCACTTCTGTTTGAATAGCAGAAGCACTGTCACAGAGAAATTAGTGCTCAAGAAGCAGCAGATTTGAGCAAGAGAATACCATTTCAGTAGAAACTGTTTGAAATATGATTTAAATGCCAGGTGTGCTATTGAGAACTTGTGTGTATAGTCTAATTTTTATGTTTGCTTGCACGAATGTGCAAGAAACAGTGCCATCATCCGACATAACTGTGTTATCCCTCTCTGTATTGCCCTGTTTTAGTTCCTGGTATGTACAGTTTTTTATTTCTTAACTTGTAACTGCCTGTGATTATTTTTATGTCCAGGACCACTTTGAAAATGAGCTTGCTCAATAGTGTTATGCCTGGTTAAATAAAGTTTGATTGATCTGAGTTTTTGGAGGTGTGGCACCCTGTCTTCCAATTCAGTCAGTGTGTTTTCAGGCGAGACCACAGTTCACCAATGAATGCTGCAGCTGTCTATGACAACAGTTGAAAATGCAGTGCCATATAGTTCAAAGGGAGAGCTATGCTTCAGTGAGCAGTGAGAAGATATCGCATGTTCATGTGCTCCTCACACACACACACACACACACACACACACACACGCACTTTTGCGTGCTCATGCTTCCCCCATGCACACGCTGTATGGCAGATGGGGGTGCCCAATCCCCCATCAGCTCTGCTGCACTCCCCCCCAACAGAGTTCCAGGTGCTATGTTGGGAGCCCACCCCAGCGTGGCAACAGTCTGTATGGCCGACTGGGGTGCACAATCCCCTGTCGGCTCCACTGTTCCCCCCCAAGAGACTACGAGGTGCCACCTTGGGAGCCCACCCCAGCATGTCAACAGTCCGTATGGCCGAAGGGGTCACCCAATCCCCATCAGCTCCACTGCCCCTCCAAACAGCCTTTGAGCTGCCTCGCTGGGAGCCCACCACAGTGTGGCACAAGTCCTGTGTTGTCTAAAGGGAAAAAAAAACAAACCTTCCCTTGCTGACTCTCCTGATCCCCCACCCGCACCCACCCTCTGTGCACCCTGCCTCCCACACCCCACCTCACCCCATGCTTACCTCCGGAGTCTGGCGCGATGATCTTCGGTGGACCAGGAACACGTCTGCACTCGTCAAAGCTGACCAGGAACTGAGAAAATGCAGATAATCTGTATAATGGAATAAAAAGGTTTTTTTCAACTTTGATGCATATCTCAGGCTTTTTGGGGAATTTTTTCACCAAATTTTCAAAATGGGGTTTTTGGGCCCCCACCTCTGATTCTGTCACTGTCATTTTGTTACTCGGGCCCGAAAGGTGATTGCGTGGTCACTGTGTGTAACCACCTTTTGAGACTGATTTATGAAATGACAGTGTCACAGTTCATGAGGTAGGCCCCCAAAAACCCAATATTGGAAATTTGGTGAAAAAATTCCCAAAAATGACTGTTTTATGAGCATGCATTGTGCTGTTCCTACGCATGCTCATAAGTTTGTGAATTTTCAATATGTTCACTCCATATTTTCAACATTGTCATTTTGCCACACCTCCTTATGAGCAGTGCAGCTGTCATTTCTCACATCTCGCCCAAAATGTGTTTCCGTGCGTGTAGCGCACAATGGCACAGTTGGTGTACGGAATCAATGTTCGGGACACAGTAAGCAAATCAAAGTGACACTGTTCATGAGTAGAGGTGTTAAAATGGCTATGTTAAAAATGTGGTGAAAAAATTCCCCAAAATGACTGTTTTACGAGCATGAGTTGCACTGTTCCTACACACGCCCGTAAGTTCACAAATTTTCAATATTTTCACTCCAGATTTTCAACATTGCCATTTTACCACACCTCCTTATGAGCAGTACAGCTGTCATTTTTCACATCTGTCCCAAAACGTGTTTCTGCCCATGTAGCGCACAATGGTGCAGTCGGTGTGCGAAATCAATGTTCGGGACAGATTAAGAAAATCACAGTGACACTGGTCATGAGCAGAGGTGTTAAAATGGCTGTGTTAAAAATGTGGTGAAAAAAGTCCATAAAATGACTGTGTTACGAGCGACCATTGCACAGTTTCCACGCACCCTCATAAATTCATGGATTTCTAATATTTTCAGTCCAGATTTTCACCTCTGGCATTTTTTCACACTTCCTTATGAACAGTACAGCTGTCATTTTTCACACCATGGCCAAAATGTGTTTTCACACTTCCAGTGCAGAAATGCGTGGTCGCTGTGGGAAATCACTGT
Organism: Neoceratodus forsteri; assembly: GCA_016271365.2. NCBI lineage: Eukaryota > Metazoa > Chordata > Ceratodontiformes > Ceratodontidae > Neoceratodus > Neoceratodus forsteri. The sequence continues at coordinate 585,239,646 of CM028133.1, read as the reverse complement.
TCGGGACAGATTAAGAAAATCACAGTGACACTGTTCATGAGTGGAGGTTTCAAAATCCCTGTGTTGACAATCTGCTGTAAAAAATTCCCAAACTAATTGCATTACGGTTGTGCGTTGAGCATTTTCTATGCACGCTCGTGACTTCACCAGTTTTTTTAATATTTTCACTGCAGATTTTCAACATTGCCATTTTTTGCACCTCCCCATGAACAGCACAGCTGTTATTTTTCACATCCTGATCGAAATGTGTTTTCGCACCTGTGGTGCCAAATGGCGTAGTTGCTATGCAAAATCAGCTTTTGGCTAACAAATTGATATTGCTACTGTTCAAAAGGTGGGGGTCACAAAAAACCCATGTTGAAAATTTGGATGAAAATGCCAATGAATGTCTGAGGAATTAGGGTTTCCGACCATAACGCCCCACCCTGTAGAGATTGACAGGCATCGGGGTGTGACTTGGGATTCTCGCCTGTAATGCTCATACCATTCTACACCCTGCAGCCAGTGAGAGGCATCGAGGTGTGCCTTGGGCTCTTCGACCCCAAAGTTCACCCCATTCTCCTATACAGGACCCATCTCACTGTATTTTCTGATGGAATGGGGTGAGCATAAAGGCCAAAGACCCCAAGGCCACACTGTGACACTTGTCAGTGTCTGCAGGGTAGGGTGTGGTGAAATGGCGTGGCCGTTATGCCTGATGACCCAAAGACACACCCCAATGCCTGTCAGTCTCTGCAAGATGGTGGTGGGGTTGGCTTCAGTTCAATACTTCACTGCCATTCCTATTATGCAGCTCTCTGACTCCTACACTACCAATGCCAATGCCAGCAAGCAAACATTCGGCATTGACAAATGCTTGTTTATAATCATTACTTTGGCAGAGGAAATAAAGCAGACAGCATGTGGCAGAGACTTATGTACATTCACTGTATACAAGGGAAAATTCAATTAAAGTTTTAAATGTTGCAAAACCTTATAGTATAAAAAAAATCAGATATGGATAACAATACACAACTCAACTTGCATTTCCATATTGGGGCTGAAATCATATCATGGACCTCTTAATCTTCATTCTTGAGGTCCATATAATGTTATCTCAACCCCTCAATGGAAACATAGCTTTGCTGTATATGGTCACCCATACAATATTCTATATTTGGTTTTAAGCAACAAGTCAAATTAAATTAATAAATGAAAAATAAAGAAATACCATTAGCATTGCCTCCAACCCAAATATTCCTCATGTTGGTAAAAACTAGAAATGAGATGGAGTTATATATTTTTCCTGATTTGGGCCATGCTGTGAAAGTCACAGAGTGCATCAATGCAAAACTAAGGAAATTAATCCTCTGAAACTCTGAGCACCTTTTTAATCCAAGGAGGATGTTTAGAATTCACAGTGTCTTCCTCAGATTGATCCTGATCCTAGGATATAGGCTATGAAAGGCAACATTATAACTAGCATAGTTACATAGTTGGAGAGACATGGAAGAAACTTAAGGTCAGTCCAAGACTTGGAAGAAACTTAATGTCAGTCTGATCCATTCCTCATACCGCATGGTGGTGCCTATTCCCAAGTTTATTATGGTGATTACATAAGGCATAGATGGGAGGAAGAAGACAGCAGTGGGGGAATCCTGCAGGAATCCAAGGTCACATATAGTGATGCAGTGAAATTTAATTTCACAGGTGAAATTACAGCAAAATCGGGAATTTCACACCGTGAACATTTTCTTGAAATTCGAGCCTTTCATGGAATAGTTTGTGGGAGCAAAATGCAGAATTTAGAATACACATACAGTGGCATCTCCCAGGATGACACACAATTCTGCAACATTTTGCAGTACTCTGCAGAATGCAGCAGAAAACCTACTGAATAAAGCAATGTAATTTCAATGGTAATTAGTCACCTTTGTCATTCAGGAAAATGTGACACTGCCAGAATGAAGTGAATGCCACAGTTTCCTGCATGACAAAGGGGAGTAATTGCCATTGAAATTACATTGCTTTATTCAGTAGGTCTGCTGCAGCATACTGCAGAATGTGTTAAAAGTGTGTTTCATCCTGGGGGACACCACTGTATATTTAAAAAAATGAAAAAAAAGTGTTTCCCCCCTCCTGCCCAGGCCAACATTAAAATAAATCTTTAACTCCACATCCCTGGTACTTAGTGGTCCCACACCCCTGGCAGATTATCGGCCCAATATGAACAATCCCCCCCTTGCCAAGATTCACCTCCATCCCCCATCCAGAATTTGAAATAAAAATAAATTTTCAAGGTGTCTAGCTGTCCCACCTTCTTGGCTGATCAGTGGCCAAATGAAGAATGCCCCCCCCAAGATTCACACCCATCCCTCATTGTCCATTAGTGCTTCCTCCAACATCAGTCATGTAATTAAAAAAAAAATAAAAAATGTCCCTGGTGTCTAGTGGACCCCCCACCCTCCACCCTGTCCGGTAGTGACCCCACCCCACCAGCACCCCTCCCCATCGAGGACCCCAGCAGGTCACTGGCACAGCCCTCAACTCATCTCCATGGCTGGGAGCCTGACTGAGCACTTTTACAAATGAGCCCAACTGAGCCCTTTCAATGAATGAGTGCGTGCATGCTCATTCATTGAAAGGGCTCAGTCTGGCTCATTTATAAAAGTGCTCAGTCATGCTGCCAGCCATGGAGGTGAGTCAAAGGCTCTGCTGGTGATGCACTGGGGTCCTAGATGGGGGGTGCGGGGTGGGGACACTACCGGACATGGTGGGGGGTCCACTAGGTACCAGGGAAAGTTTTTTTTTTCCTTTAATTACATGACTGATATTGGTGGTGGCATTAGTGGACAACAGGGGGATGGGTGTGAATTGGGAGGGTTATCCTTCATTTGGCCAGCGATCAGTCAGGGGCCAGGGACCACTAGACACCAGAGAAATTTATTTTTATTTCAAATTCTGGATGGAGGATGGAGGGTGAATCTCACCATGTGGGAGGGAATTGTTTATGTTGGGCCAGCAATCGGCCAAGGGGGTGGGACCACTAGACACCAGGGATGTAGGGGTAAAGATTTATTTTAATGTTAGCCTGAACAGAAGGACTAAATCACTTTTTTTTTAAATGTTATCTTCCCCTGGTTTTCAAATGTGGAATCTCCCCCATGGTGGTGAAATTCCCAATTTTGCCAGTGAAATTACATATTTTGTGGGTGAAATTCTGCATTTCTTCAGGGGAATTTCACATTTCACACCCACAAAATATTCTGCAAATTGCGCCGATTGTGCAAAATATTCTGTGTAGTGAAATTTTTCAATTTTGCACATCTCTAGTCATAAACCCAAGTCTTCCATAGGCATGCTACAGTGAACCTGGTATTACTGTATTAATCAGGTTGTTAAAACTGCAAAGTAAATGATACCTTTTTCTTCTAATAAAGAAATCTATCAAGGCAACCTAAAATGACTACTTTGTGGTTACACTCACCACATTATCAGGCAGCCTGTTCCATGTATTAGTAACACAGTATTGTGGCAGTGAAATGGACTTAGGGTCCATGTTGTCTACCCCTACTGCTGTATGGCAGTGACAATACCTTAAATTGAGTGCTGACATACAACAGTACTGGTATTTATCTGCCAGAATTTTAATTTTACTTCCACCACCTCAATGGGTTGGCTATTCAATATTCCTGTCACTCAAGTGAAATAATGCTTTCTGATTTTTCTCATTGTTCTACCCATCACCACTTTAAGGGTATGACTCTGAGTTCTGCCTGCAGTCACTCACTGAAACAGCTATGTATGCTTTAGCTCTTGCGCTCTAAGCTGCTAATAAGCATGGTGGCCCTGTGCTATACCCTTTTAACCTCTTGTTTTCTTCCCTAGAGATTTTGATCCCAAGCTTGTCAACCTGCCTCATTCTGCCAATGTTAGCCCAGCCCCATCACCCACCTTCTCTAGGTCTTACCCCTCCAATGGTTGTCCCTCATGAATTAAGCCCCTTGTTTGGGCCATCAGGATAGCCAGACCCCCCTGAGCACAATCCAGATTGCTTTTAAGGAGGCACCTAATCAGAGATGTGGAGCCTGCAATGGACAGGAGTGCCATCCTGCTCAGTTGGTGGTTTTCACAATTTTCTTCCCCTAGTCCTCCTTTTGTGCAATAATACCATACAGGTGCATGCCAAGGCATGTACTCATGAATCGACCTCTTCAGTGTTAGTGGTTCAGTAGATAGCACACTTGCCTCTGGGGCTGGAAGATCAGATGGTTGTGGGTTCTGGCCCCACATCAGGCGTTCGGGATAATACCCATAACTGACACTGTAGTGCAGTATGAGGGGGTGCTGTACTGGTGGGGAGCCATCCTTTGAATGAGATGTTAAACCAAGGTTCCTTCTAATCCCATGGAACTCATTGACTAACAGCAGAGGAGTTTCCTCAGTGCCATTGCAAACATTCGCTGTCAGTAAATGACATGATAGTGGGTCCTCCCCAAGTTGCCACTTCTGCTGTGCTGCCACCAGTCCTGTGCCAGGTGGCAGGCACATAGTGGTGTGACCTGTTCCTCTCCCCAATAGGAGGGTAGTCCATGGGATACTCTATCTTCTCTTTCACCCAGCAGAACCCCTATGTGAACCAAGTCCACTCCTGAACCCGAGTCACTGGCATAGCCAGTGATAGCTTTACTGCTGTGCACCCAGCCAGCCCTTATTTGAACTACTTTAATGTTCTTTCATTGTAACATGGTCAAGAATGTGACAATGATCCACTGCAGAGTGGGATCCATGGAACCCTACTTGAATTCAGATAAGAAATTGTTTTTTTCAACCCACTCGTTAAGATGGTCAAAAACACCTTCCATAAAAATCTTAGCCATGTCATCTATCATACTTGCAGTTGTAGTCAAAGACATGGACAGTAATTTACTGACAGTTCCATGATATCTCTAGAAAAATGTCCTGCTTGCCAGCAGTACCACTAAAGGATTACCAGACAGAATCTCTTGAGAAATATCAAGAAATACCTAACCAAATCATTGTCTACAAAGTCAAAAAGGACAGTATAGCATAGTAGCTAAGAGCACTGAGCTGAAAACCTGGGGAACTGAGTCTGAATTCCTCAGCCACCACTTGCATACTGTGTGGCCATGAGCAAGTCACTTAACTTCCTTGTACTCCCAGGATGCACCTGGAAACAAGTCTCAGCTTAATGTGTCTGCCCAAAAATTATAAAATAAAACAAAACATGGCTAGGTCATCAAGGCAATCTGTTTTATGCAGAGAGATGATGAAAGTACTTTCCAACTATTAGGAAAAGAATGTTGTGAAATAACTTTATTAATGAAGGGCATCGGGACATCTGCCCAGTTAACTGTCTCTAGTTTATGAATGTCAAGATGAATTCTATTGAGCCCTTGGTATTGGTAGGGCAGACAAGGGTAAAAGAACAGAAGAAGTGGAAAAGGGGATCTAGTCTGTTAAGGCAGTACTCTGGGGCAGCACTGTCCACCACATTTCTGTAGTCAGAACTGGCAAGGTCAACTTAAAGGGTAACATTAATCCTCAGTGGCTGCCGTAATTAGAAACCCATGAAAAGTTTTATTAAATTAGGTATTTTCCTCACCTTTAGATGAAAACTTTCTATAGATATAGATAACTATGGCATGTTTAATACTAATACTGTACTGTCACCATTTTATGGACCATTGTGATGTTATGCAAAAACAAGATGTGCCTAACTGCATATGCATAGTCAAGCACAGCTTGTTCCTGTATGACATCATGTGGGTTCATAAAATGGTGACAATGTAGTATCAATATTAAACAGAAGAGCCAGCCCGGTGGCACTGAGGGTTGAGGCACTGGACGCCACACCTCGCTCCACGACAGCGACCTGGGTTCGGGAAAGGACTTGGGCTGCTGGGGGTCGGCTGGGGTAGAGAGGGATTGAGCACCAAGAGACAGCTCTCCTTCTCTGGGGAGGATTCTTTGCTGGTCCTGCTGCTATACTGCCATCTCCCAGGTAAGCCTGGAGCTTGGCAGTGCAATCGGGGACAAGCAATGGGAGGGGCAGACATCAGCCAAGAGCCCTGGAAGGAGTTGCATCTTGATGCACATCTCCCAATTGGCTCTTCTCAGCAACTGTGGGGCACCAGAACATGGAAAGATGGACTCCATCACTCCTAGGTGACGATCCCTCTGGAAGCCAACAGCACGTCATCCAGTTGTCATCGGGGGGGAGACTCCACTGTGCACCAACCACTCTTCCATGGTTCGAGGGAAGGTAAAGGGAAGCCTGTCCTCGCCCTGCCTGGGGGGGGTTATCTGGGGGTATTAAGGGTCTCTCGAGTGATTGGTGGCACTCTAGGTACAGACTTCTGGGGCAATATGGGGGGATGTGGTGAGGCATGAGGGAATCTAAATGAGTGAAGGATGGAGACAGGAAGGCGGATAAACAGATTAAAAGAAATATTAAACAGAGGAAGCAGATGGCTGGGGTCACTGCAAGCTTGGTGCATCTAGGGTGAGTGGTCCAGAGGGGAGCAACTTGAAGAGAGAGAGAGAGAGAGACAAGAGTTGAGGTGGGGATTTACTGCCTTAAAAATAAGACCAGGATACTAATTTTTTGGAGAGCTGATATTGCTAAGCTAAGTGAGATGATGGTGGCTAATTTGAGGAATACAACACTGAGTGTGAGTGCTAATGCCAAGTGGGAGAGCCTGAAGCAGAATGTAACAGAGTCAATGACTAGATGTGTGCCCCCCTGCAGCAAAGGCACAAGGGCTAAACAGAAGTCTCCATGGTTGTCCAACCAACACCAGAGGTTGTCCAACTACCTTTAGTGGAAGTTAAGGGATAAAAATGGTGTATGATAAATGGAAGGATTTTAGTGACAGCAATGGAAGTAGATTATAGGCCATTACAGGAGACATGCATGGAAAAAATTGCCTAAATCAGTGCTGGTCTGAAAGACAGGATGGCACGGGGATAAAGGAGATTAATAAATCCCTTTTTTCAGTACATTGGGAACACAAGGAGAGTACTTTGGTACTGTGGTAAATAAGGATTAGAAGTGCACCATCAGCGTTTCTAGTCTGCTCCCCCGCTATACAGTGGTGATCTATTTATCTTTCCAGGTATCCATGAGGGCATCCAAGTAAGTCTTAAAAGAATCCAGACTTGGAGCATCGAAAATATATTGGGGCAAGGTTTTCCAATGATTTCCCGGCTCATCCATATTTCAGTATGATGGAAAGCCGCACGGTCGACCCCAAAAGTGCGCGATCAAAAACTGCACTAAAATTATATAAACTAACTCTGAACCATGCACACTGTTTTGACTGCATGGCTCTTTCTTCACCATCTTGATGGGATACCTGATTTACCACTCTTTGAATAAAGTAGAAACCCTTTTTAGCAGTTCTAAATAGTTTACCACATAGCTGTTTATCATGTTTCCTGGAATTATATGTTATTTCTTTACGTTCCAAACCTATATCCACCAAAAACTCATTACATAACATAGAAACATAGAAGGTGATGGCAGAAGGGGACCTCAAGATCTATTTAGTCTGCCCATGGTATATAGATTACTACCCCCCCCATTATCTCCTCTTTTGAATGATTCCTTTGTGCTTATCCCAAGCGTTTGTGAACCTCTAAACCATTTGGGCCCCCATGGCCTCTGAGGGTAGGCTGTTACAGGCATCCACCACCCTCTCTGTGAAGAAGAAGTTTCTAACATTGGTTCTGAACTTTCCCTCTTTCAGGAACCTTTCAATCCCCTCATTTCAAGGCTATGCAGTTCTAATATTCACAACTCGTCTTTATAGTCGAAACTGTCCATTCCATATTTAAATTTTGTGAATCTCCATTGTAACCTCTCCATGTCAATGATATCACTCTTTAAATGGGATGACCAAAACTGTGAACAATAATCCAAGTGTGGCCGCACCAAGCCTCTGTACAGTGGCAAAATGACATCTTTATGCTTGCTAAAAATTATCTTTTTATGCACCCCAACATTCTGGACACCTTAGCAACAGTAACATTTGATCTAAAAGACAGGTTCTGTTGAATAATGACCCATAGGTCTTTCTCATCCTTGACAGCCTTTAATACAGTGCCTCTCAAGTTGTATGATCCACTGATATTATTTCCTAAATTAAGCACCACACATTTACCAGGGTTAAATTTCATCTCCCATGTTTCAGACCACTGGAATAATAAGTCAAGATCTGCTTGGATTGTGACAGCATCATCATAATTTTGTACTCTGCCTCCAATTTTGTGCATCATAAGCAGATTTGTTTATAAATCCTTGTAGACCTAAATGTAAATCACATATATATATATATATATATACATATGTTAAATAGGATCAGACCCAGCACAGAACCCTGAGGCACCTCATATGTAACATGAGCACAGTTAGAGACTGCGCTACCTACTCTGACCCTTTGTTTTGTGTCAGCTAACCAGTTTCGAATCCATTTTGCTATTCTGCTACCTATATTTAGTTGGTCAAGTTCTGTGAGCACTTTACAATAGTGAACTCAACTGAAGGCTTTACTGAAATCCAAATAAATCACATCACTTGGAGTATTCTGGTCTAAAAGAACACTGATTGGCTCATAACAGCATATGAGATTTATAACACAAGAGTGCCCTCTAGTAAATCCATGCTAGGTCCTCTCCACCAAACCCCCTTTATTTATATTATCTAATATAAATTCCTTCAAAATACCCTCCATAATTGTATCCAAAATGGATGTAAGACTAATAGGCTCATAATCACTGATCAGTTGCTTGTTACCCCTTTTGAATACTTGGGTCACTATTTCATTTCTCCAGTCCTCAAGAACCAGGCCTGTAGGCCTGCCTGGTGGCACTGAGGGTTGAGGCACTGTATGCTGCACCTCTCGCCATGCCAGTGACCCAGGTTCAGGAGCGAACCCAGACCGCTGGGGGTCAGTAGGGGAGAGAGAGGATCAAGCCTCCAGAGGACTGCTCTCCTCTCTCAGGTAGGGATCCAGGGTTAGCCCAGCATAGCAGTGGCCTCTGGTGGAGACCGGCGGCACTGCGATGCATAGAGGCTTGCAAGGGATGTTGAAGATGTCAGGCAGCTGCCTTCTGGATGTGGGTGGGAGCATTCATGTCATGGGATGGGTGGCATTGCATGCCCCAATTCTGGGGTGTAATATAAGAAAAAATCCCCTCCAGCTTGGATAGGTGACGGCTCCCAGCGCCAGACACCACACCCCCGATACTGGACCTCCACTCCCTTTGATCTCCTCACTGGCCCTGGTCGGAGAGGGTCCGCTGAGAAGAAAGTAACACCCTTGAGGAGGTGGGATCACAGTGGGCAGTAGAAGCAGCTGGTCGCTGGGCAGCCCAAGAGAGTTCCAGGGGTCTGGAGTGCCACAAATAGAGTTGTAAAAAATTAAAATAAGTAAAAAAGAACCAGGCCTGCATTTAAGGATGATAAGAAAATTATGCTTAATGGAACAGAGTTTTGATGAGCCAAGTTCTTAATAGTTTGAGAGTGAATATTATCAACTCCAGGAGCCTTATTTGGATTGACTTTGCTTCATTCTTTTCAAATGTTGTCTCGGATAAACAAGTATTATCCCAAATCTTCACACAGAGCTGAATTATTGATTATCTCCACCATTTCAATATCATTCTTATTAAAATTAGATGCAAAAGAAGTATTGAAATTTTCTGCCATGAGTGCAGGATCTTCAATTAACTCACCATCTATGACCAGTGGTCCAACTACTGACCCACTTCCTCTTAAAGAGTTGAAGTACCCAAAACAAAGGCCTTAGTGTTTGTCTTATTTCTGGCTAAACTGGTTTCAAATTTGTGTTTACACCTCCTTATAGCAAGTCTACATTTTGTTCAAGTCCTTTTTATAAACATCATAATTAATACTGCTAGGATCTCTTTTGAATCTATTATATGATCTCTTTTGTTTGTTTATTAATCTTTTTATAGCCATATTAACCAATTTTAGCCTAGTCATTTTTTGAGTACTTTTTCCATTTTGGAACCCATTTGAGCTGTACTTCAAGTAGAAGTCAGAGATAAGATGGGGCAATTGATTATTGGGGAGTAGGAGGAACCATTGCATGATGCAGGGGTTATGGGCACTCAATAATTATGTTGTATCAGCATTTATCTAGGAAGTGGGGGATTGAAGTTATGGGGATGGTGTAGGCCAAACAGAAGGCATCAATGATCATGCTATAATTAGTTCATAAGTATTTGGTGGCTGTGAATTCAGGAAAGTCTCAGGGTGCCAATGGTATCCATCCAGTGGTAATATTTGAGTTAGAAGGTATTCTGGCAGACCATCCCAGTGGCCCAGTGGTAGTGCATTGCACTGCTGTGCAGGAAACCCAGGTTTGGGAGTGGACTCAGGTCACTGCATTGGGAGGAAGGGCAAGCCAGGGGAGCTGCCAGGTGGCAATATACCTTGGCAGGGCAGGGTTGGCAGTGGGTTCAACCACTACAGCAACCCCTGTGGCTGGACCAGGTAGTTTGCTTCTGTTGCAGAGACTTGCAGTACATGTGCAAGGCTATGGGAGTGGCTGTGCCCACATCAGGGGACGAGGGAGGACTTAAAGGGGAATAAAACACCCTGGTTGACATTTATTTGATGATCAACACACTTGAGCCCCACACCACTGAATCTGACTTCTACCTGATCTGGATTGAGCAGGAAGGAGGAAGCTGGCCCTACTTCTGAACCCTTACCATGGGGGACAACAGTGGGTTGGTGTGACAGACTGAGCTGGACAGTAGCTGTAGGGCTGAACAGGGTATGTCCATGTGGTCAGTGTGTAGCTGGTCTTGGGCAAAAACCTCTTTGTAAAAAGGAAAGGGGTTATGGCTGAGCCCCTCACTGGTACAGTATTATTAAAGACTCCATAGAGGTAGGGATAGTGCCAGAGGAGTGGAAAACAGCCAACATCATCACCCTATTCAAGAAGGGGGCAACGTCAGACTCAGGTAACTACAGACCTGTGAGCATTACCTAATTACTTCGCAAAGTGTTTGAGTCAGTGATAAAATATGTGCTGCTTCAGAACATGGATGACAATGGGCTGTTTTCAAGCATGCAGCATGGTTTCAGAAAAGGTACTGTAGATTCTGCCAAACCAACCTGGCTGCCTTCTCGGAGGAGGTAACAAAGGAGGTGGAGGGAAGCCAGGGGTTTATGTAGGTCTGTTGCTTTTTAACATATTTATCAGTGACACGGAGGATGGAACATCTGATGTCCATAAATTGGCAAGAAGAGTGAATACAGCAGGTAAGGGTATACACTATAGAGGGACCTTGTGCATAAGGGTATGGGCTGAGAAACAGGGTTTTGATATAATATGGGAAGCATAAGATAATATTATGTCTAGTGGAGAAGAATCTGGCTTGCACATGCACTTTGTGTGCTGTGTGGTGCAAAAATTGACAGCAGAACCAAGCAAAACTACAAGTAATTGTGGACTGTAACCTGAAGCCAGGCAGACAGTGTGTTGTACCATTCAAGAAAGTAAATGCAATGATGGTATGTACTGGGGGTGTTAAGTGGCAGGTCAAGGGAGATGATCCTCCTTTTTTACAAGGCCTTGGTTAAACCACACCTGAAGTACTGTGTCCAGTTCTGGTCATTACAGTACAGAAAGGACCTTGAAAAAATTGAGACTGTTCTGTACCGGGTCACCAAGCTGATTAGTAACTTAGAAGGCAAGAGCTAGAAGAGAGGTTAGGCATACTGAACTCATTTAGCCTAGAAAAGAGAAGGTTGAGATGGGGCATGCTCACAGTTTTCAGATTACTGAAGGGAATAGGCAGAGTGGAGTACACACAGATGTCTGCACTGGTGAGTCCAAGAAGAACTAAAATGTGTGTCCTCAGATGGGGGATGGGGTTGCATTATTTATTTATTTATTAGCTTTTGTTTACTGTGTAAGCACGCTAGACAAGGAATGCCTACTTTTCAGGTGCGATCCAAGAGATTACAAGAGTAGGTATACAAGCAGAATGAGAACAATTACAACATAGTGAAATACAGGCATTGAACAGGGTGAAACAAATAAACAAGTACAGGATGATCTGATAAGCATATACATCAAGGTAAGAACATACAAGCAGTAATAACAATTCTTGGTATGACACATGGGCTTTTAAGGTGGGACATTGGGTGGTTGTCCTAGTATAAGGATGATAAGTGCTGAAGTGCAGAAAACCATAAGAGTGGATGGTTCCCCTCTTTGAGCTTGGGGAGGGGATTAGTAAACATTTTAGAAAGCATTACTACACACAGAAGGTATTTAACATGTAGAACAGTCTGCCTAGTGAGGTTGTGGAAACCAGCACTGTTCAGGCTTTCAGAGCAGGACTAGACAGATTCCTGAGGTAGAATGGCATTGAGGGTTACACAGCATGAGTAGGGTAGTATTTCACCTGTTAAGCTTGGGATGTGTAGCAAAATCATATCAGGTATAATTACTGGCATGCAGTAGGAGAGTCAGACAAGATGGACCCTTGAGCCTTTCCGTCATCACAGTACTGTTACTATGCTAAGAATTACCTCCTTCACAGCTGGAAGTGGAATTTTGGGAACCACAACACTGACATGTATGGTGCACGGATCACACCAAATTACTGGATCCACTCAGAGTTGCTTGTTTTCAACCCTGTGATGAATACTGGGGCTAGTGTGGGACCACTCTTGTACATGGCTGTAAGAATTCCTTCCAAAAGTGAAAAGAAGGTTCTACTTCTTTGTAATAATATGTTTTTTTTTTCATTCATCAATATTCAGGCTGTTGACATGTATGCCACTTCATAAAAACATGCAGGCGGTGGCTACTTGCTTAAATTTTTCTGCTTGTTGAGCCATCTTAGTGTCATGCACTTTATGTGAGCCACACTTCATTATTTTGATCTGAGCCTTTCAGGGCCTCTTGAAAAATCCTCTTTGTCAGTTTCTGATGCATCTGAAAGGACTGCAATCTGTTATACATGACTGTCCAAGAGTGACTGGCCTCTGAGCTCATCTGGAGGTGAAACAAAAACTTAATATAATTACTAAAGGAAAGAACTTGCATTGTGCTTTTGGATGTATTGGCTCTACCTACAGAAACATCTTCCACAGTACATGAAATTGGAACTTATAGGGCATTCTGGGTGTTGTGTTAGGTTGCAGAAATTTCTTACCTGAGTCTGAGCTCATTTATACCAGCAATGCCAGTGAGAGCTACCCATTCAAGGGGCCCAGACTTTTCAAAAGGTGACTCTGAACAGCTCATCTCACATCTAAAAAAGAATGCAAACCCATCACCCTGTGCTCCCATTTCTGGTGGTGCAATACGGAAAAACCCTGGCCCCAGCAGAGATGATACATACGTTGACCTTAAATGAAAAGGTGCATAACAAAAGGGCTAACTAAAATAAAAATCTACAACTTCCAAAGATGAAAACATCCCTGGGCCAAATGTGCTTTCCTACAGATCTGCCAGGATCTGGGACACCCTGCCACACACAGTTTTGGGTAGTAGGTCATTCTACTGTTTTACAGTATGCCCCAGGGATCATCTGTATGTTTCAGTGAGCTGTACAATGGTTGTTTTAGTTATGCTTGACTATGGTTTTATTGTGCATTGTATAAATGTTGCTTTGGATTTATTATGTTTTAGATGATATACTGTGTGCCGAACTGTTTCATGTAAGTTTACTTAGGTTTACTTAGGTTGAGTATGACAAAAGAAGGCCATGGGCCCATCGTGATTGTACCCCACCATTGCAGGCCATTTGTACCTGGTTAGATAGTTGACATGAGCCATTCAGTTATGCTAAACTGACTGTGGTTATCTATATAAACAGACACTTGCTGTCCATAGACCAACCTATGAAATATTAAATGAAACAAACCTGGTAGGACAACTTCCACAAGCACAAAACCTACAGAATCATATTGCCAGGTCTCTATGTTGCACAACAGGTTGACACGTGAATCATCAATGCCATCTCTCATGACTGCCATTTTATTTACAACTGAACTGGCATTGCAGGACAATACCTGGGGTGGAGGAGTCTGGTTGCATCCCACTCTGATATTATAAACTGCCTCAGCTTTGGAACACTGAGAGTTTAAAACAAAACCATCCTCCCCCTTTTTGACCCCCAAAAAAGCCCCTTTGCACACTGCAGTAGGAGAGAGATTTGGACAACTGTCTCATATACAAATGTTCTTTTGTTTTATTTTTTACAAAAGAGTTGTTTTCCAGTAAAAACAGGCCCTTGGAATTTGCAAACAATAACAATCTCATTCTTTTGGTATTCAGCTTATCATGATCTTTGTTTTTTACTTCTACATCTGTGCTGAGCTGAAGTGCAATTTTCTGTCTACTGTACTGTAGCTGCCATTTTGTTTTACTTAGCATGGCGTAGCAGATGCAAACTGTGATTAGCAATCAGATTAGGGGGACTTTTGAACATCCTACCACCTGTGTTAAACAAAGTATTAAATTCCTCCTTTAGTTACGTATGTCTTTTTAAGATCCAGTCAGTTGACAGTGTCTCATAATGCAATGCACACCATAAAAAGCAACACTCCATTATGCTGTTGTTTTATTCTTGCTTGTATATGTTGTTCAACATTACATGCATATATGTATTTCAATGCTAAATATCAATAGGATCCTCCAATTAAATGGTCTTGGATACAGAAAGTACAGAAACCTGGGGCCTGATACATCGTGCTAATAGGTGGTGATGCAAAACCATCTCAAAAGTCTCCCCATTTTGTCACCACCCAAAACTGCCATGCGCAAAGGGAAAACATAGTTGCCTGAGGAAGAGTTACCCTGAAGACTAAGTTGCAAGTCAAGCGATGGTCAGCAGATATGTCTGTGGTCAGAAAAAGTGTTTCTTACTGCAAACTTGTAAGCTATGTCTACCATGGACATCTGGCATGTCAAAGCAACAGTTACATGGATGATGCCATGTTTAGAGGTTGTGGCATAGGGTTCTGCAGCCTCCGTCATCCCCCCTACCTGACCCATACATTTAGGCCTAATTGTGGTCCATGTCTGTGTCCATTTTTAATGTCCCTCACTGGTCATCACTGGTGGTCCAGTGGCTCAAGATAGTCCTCTAATTTAAATCTGTCACTGATGTCCAGTGGACCACCAGCCCTATTTCCCTGTGTGTGTAGGTTGTATGAGTTGTTCCTCCTTACTGTTAGCCACTCCGTGACTCTTCTTTCCCTTGTTGCTGCCAGCACCACCCATAAAACTACTTGTGCTGTGGGTTCATAGACAGTGTGTGACTGTATAGGCACAGCTCATAATTTGCATGCCAGCCCACCCCCCTGTTGCAGTGACCACTGTGACAGCACAAAGAAAGCTTTGTGATTACTTTATGTACAGCACAAAGGGGTGCAAACTCTAAATGTGACACAAAGTGTTCATTCTATCACTTAACACTACAAAATTGTGTCTGTGTACGGGATCCCTGTGTATAAAATATATTTAATTAGAAAAAATGCAGACCTTAATGGGCAACTATATTGTTCTGCAATATCTTGAGGTAGAAAACAGTAGTCATGGCAACATTTGTAAAACAGTTCTTACTAATTTGAGGTTGCGCCAGATGTAAAACTAATTGTAACTGTGTAAATTATAGCTTTTGGCCATTTACAGACCTGTATTAATCAGTTTCCTGTACATCCCATACTTTGTACTGCAAACTGGAGGTTCAGCAATTAATTGATTAAATCTTGTACAAATGTCATTTGCCAATCTTTATAAAAAAACTTATCCCTGCCAAGACCATTTTTACTATTTTATAATTACTTTGCCTGCAATAGACCAACCAGGTGTGACGGCAAAAACAAAATGAAGGCCAAGTGACTTCCTTGAAGCCACACATTAAAGAGCAGCTGATGCCTTCAGGATAACTTAAACAAAACATAATATTTAGGCACAGTTCAGTTTATATTTCACATTAGTTCTCTACTTTTCCTCCCCATTATTTATTACTGAGTCCATTTGTATGAAAACAGGATCTCTGCTCCTGAAGAGTTCATCTATTCCTGTTGCTTTTTCCCCCCACCTGAGGTCATAATGGACTGCTTGTGACATCCCAGTTACTCTCATGGCAACAGACTGTGATGTCACAACAGAGGATCATGACATGAAGTAGGGTGTAAGCTTTAGAGGCAGATGAACGCTAACAGATAAAGATCATGTATTAATGCAGCTTTCCTCTACAATAAAATATAGAGAAAAAATCAATAACATATATTTGGAATGCAAGCTGATTTGTACCTAAATATTATGTTTTTCAAAGTTGTCTTTGAGGGGTCAGTAGCTCTTTAAAGGAGTACTATGGTCACATTTTTTAACAACTTACTGTATGCTGTGTAGAGTGTTTTGATTTTTGTGTTTATCCCTGGTGTGTCCTTCCCTTTGTTTGGTATTTGGATTTTTTTTCTCAGTTTTTCTACTAGTTTTATTGCCTCTCCTACTAGCTCAATGGCTGCTGGCAGTTTCCATATTATCATGGTTTATTGCTCTTCTTTTTCCCTACAATGCCTCCTGAGTCATGAGACAGTGATGCATCTGGGACCATAAATTCTGCAAGTACTGGTTTGCAGGGATTTTTACAGCAGTACAACTATGAGTTTAAGACACTTTCCTTATCCAGTGGGCACTGAAGGATAATTTATAGTTTAGCAGTCACTTGAGGTCTATTTGAGCAGGTATTTTGTGAGAAAACAGCTCGCGTCTTTACTAATTATAGCACTGATGGCCTATAGTGATTTGTACTTTTTATGGTTGGGTGTAGTTTGATGAAATGAAAAGCTTTAAAAGCAAAACATTTATTCCTACTGGGTAGATCTAGACAAACATGGAAGACAAAAATATTGAATTAGAGTTATTTAGTTCAGGTCAGAACATCAGGCTCCTTATCTTTAGATTACTGCTGCAGTACTATCTCTCACTGAATTAGTGGTCTTGGATACATCACTATCACATGAGAAAGAAGGCATTGTAGGAGAAAGAAGAGTAATTAGCTATTCTAACATGGAGATCCCCAGAAGCCATAAAACTACCAGGCAATTTTAGAAAAAAACTCCTAATAGCAGACAAAGAGAAAGACAGACCAAGACTAAACACATAAATCAAAACACTCTGCACAGTGGTAACCCATGAGGTGGGTGCATGGGGAAGGGTGACGTCCGTAATGTCTACTCCCTCCTAGTGCAATCCCTCACGGCGATGGTGGAGGGGCAACTGGATGAGGGGGTGGGTGAACTGGGTGAGAGGATGTCACTATGTGTATGAGCACAGGGGAATGAGCATGGCAATTGTGGGCTGGGAGGGGGCAGAGGGGCAGTAGGGGTGGTGCTGTGGTGGATGGCCAAGCTGCATTGTGGCATTTGGGGTTGGCAAGTGGTTGGGGTGGGTGAGGTACCGGGTTTGGGTCCAGGTGCTGGTTTGATTTTATTGCTCCTAGCCTGAACCTTTATTTTTTTACTGCTTTCACCCACCCTGACATGCACCGCCCCCTGGAGTTCAGAATCCTTAAGTAGGGGGGCGCCGGAGGCAAAACCTCCCACGAGGGTGTGGGTGTGGGGTGGTGCAGCCCCCCCACAGAAAGCAGTAAAAAAATCTCCTGGCACCCTTGTCCTGTGAACCAGGGTTGTCAGAGTGTCTGACTGTGCGATAATGGTGATCACCTTTAGGCATTCACCGTTATTACATACGACCCTTGCACAGCATATGTTTTTGCAAATTTTGACTGTAGTACTCCTTTAAGCTGTAGAGGGATTTCAAATTCTGGTCTCCTGCTTCAAAGCTCAGTGCTCCAACCACTATCCCACACTGCCTTGCAATGACATGTAAAACAAAGTGCTGTAAATGAAGAGCAAGATGATTTAAAACAGTAGCATTTATTAGCAGAAAAATTTCCTTATTTAGATTTTTTAGTAGTAATGTATTTCTGCCAAATAACATTTTTAATTTTTAATCTAGTTCACTGCTGAAGCAAGATTTGGAGTTCTGACAAATGTACTGTAACTCCTTTCTGCCCATGCCCACTATGAAACAGTACATCTTTTATTTATTTATTGAAATGTTTCACCAGGAAGGGCACACAGAACAACAAGTTGCTCATCTCACGGTGTGTCCTGGGGGACAGGGTACAGGAGAAAGCATACATACAATCAAAACAGTAATTCAAATAATACATACAGTCAAAACTGTAATTCAATTTTACAATGAAGGCATGTACAGTGTACGCATAACTGAGGATTACATGAGAGTAAACTTAGGGTACAGTAATAAGTGCAACAAGGGAACAATAAAACAGTAAAACACCTGTGAGCAGATAAGTGCAACTGTTAGAGTACTCCTTTTATCTGAGTGGGATGTAGTATAAAACCAGCTTGCAGGTGAGCAGGATAAGGGTAAGGGTAACACGCGGGGGGGGGTGGAAAGTGTAAGGATAAGGTGTAAATCTAGTAAGGGGTGAAAGGGAAGCAGTGGGGGGGCAGTTGGGTGCAGTACTAGGGTTAGATAATTGTACAGTAAATTGGTTGGAGTAGTGTAAGGGAAGGAGAAGCTTGGGAATGGCAGCAGTTATGATTGGGATTAGTCACAGGTACAATTTACCGAGAAAAAGTTATGTAGGGCTGTAGAGATGAAGTAGGGGGAGGATGAGTGTCAGATCTGGAGGGGAAAAGAGTTTGATAGTTTAGGGAAGCAGTGTGAGAAAGCCATCTGACCTGCTGTGGTCAGACAATGAGAGACTACCATTAGGTGGGAGTCAAAAGTTCTAAGGGCATGAGTAGGAGGGGGGGAGGGTGAGAAGTGAAAAAGCAAGATAGGAGGGGAGAGTGCCAAACCAAAATTTAGACACAAAGTTTGCACAATGGAGGTGGCATCAATTTTCTAATGACAGAAAGTCCATGGAGTGGTAGAGGTTGCAGTGGTGAGTGAGAGGTGGGACATCCAAAGCAAGGCAGCAAAAGGAATTATATAGGGTGTCCAATATGGATAAGGAAGACTTGGGAGCAGCACTGTAGACCACATCGCAGTAGTCAAATGTAGGTGTATCATCTTCTGGACAAGTTCATGTCTGGCCAGTAGTGGAAGGCTACTGCAGTTCCTGTATTATGCGCCAAGGTTGGGGTGCAGCTTTTTCAGGATTGCATCAATGTGACCAGAGAAGGTGAGGTATTGGTCAAGCCACACACTGAGGTACCTAAAGGATGAGGTGTCCTCAAGGACTGTCCCATCAAGAGTATGGAAGGCTGGGAGAAAGGGGAGCCTGGAGAGTCTGCCTAGTGCCAAAGGTAATTAAGACTGTCTTTTTGGCGTTGAGTGAGAGTTGATGGGAGCTAAACCAGAGCTGAACTTTAGCAAAGTCATGCTGAAATCTGGTAACTACATCAACAGGGGACTGGCTGGAGGTGAAGAGGACTGTGTCATCAGCATACATATGGATGGAGGTGGATAAGCATACTGAGGGAAGGTCATTTAAAAATATGGAGAACAGGATGGGGCCAACATGGACCCCTGTGGGATGCCAGTGTTAATGGGGAGCGGGGGGGGAGGGATGTGGAGTCAATTATTCTGACTGACTGAGTTCTACCTACCAGGTAGGCACTAAACCAGTTGATGGCAGGTTCAGATAGACCTGCCGCAGACAGGGTATTTAGTAGACGTGAGTGGGAGACGGTATCGAAAACCTTCGCTAAGTTGACAAAAATAGCAGAAGTGATTTGGCCACTGTCCATCCCAGAGAAGAAAGACTCTGTGAGCCTAATCAGGATGGTAGTAGTGGAATGTTTATTCCAAAACCCAGATTGGAATGGGGTGAAAAAATTAGAGTTATCAAGGTAGGAAGAGAGTTGCAAGAGAACTAGATGTGCTTGTAGCTCGCAAGGGTAGGAAGGAGAGAAATAGCACAATAGGGTCATCTCCCTCTGGAAGAGGAAGAACACCAGCGTGCTTCCACATAGATGGAATGGAAGCAATTGTGAAGGAAAGTTTAAGAAGATCAGAAGTGAAGCGAGATAGCAGGAGCAGATAGACATAGCAGTTTAGGGTCCAGACCATCAGGTGACTTGCCTTTAGAGAGGTTGAGCATGTAAAAAGCAGCCAGGGTCTCTGAGGGCATAATTTTAGTGAAGGAGAAGGCATTTGGCAGAGAAGGGGAGAAGGGGGGTCAGCGGGCAGGAGAGGAGGAGGAAGGGTGGACAGGAGCGCAGAGGCACATGAGGTGAAATAGGAATTAAATTCAGTTGTAACACTAAGGTGGTCTGACAAGAGAGTGTTGTTTATATTAAGGAGAGGGGTATGGATTGAAGTTGGGGGGGGGTGAAAATGGAGTGTATGACTTTCCAGAATTTGGAGAGATTGTTAATATTAGATTGAAAGGTGGTGCAGAAGTAGCCAGCTTTAGTTAAGTGAGTAGTTTTTGCACACCTGTTACGCAAAGCGCGGTAGGTGTTGTAGTTGTTTGGGAGCTTAGAAGCTTTATGAGTTTTCCAAGCTAGAGCTTGGGCTTTTGATGCATCAAGAGTTCTGGGGTGATCCAAGGGAGGTGATTACCTCTGACTCTGGTACTCCACAATGGGGTGTGTTTGTCCCAAATCTCCAGAAATTTACTGTGAAAGTAGGCATAAGCATTATCAATAGATTGAGACATGTTTATAGGTTCCCAGTTAGCGTGGGCCAGGTCATGGTGGAGGGAAGTTAGATTCAAAGATTTATAGGTGTGAACCTGCAGTAATTTGTGTGGAGCTTTAACCCTGTGGATTTTGCATACCAAGAAGGTCATTTGATGGTCACGCAGGGCATCGGGTATTATGCCAGATTTAATGACCCTATGGGGATGGGATGTGAGGGCCCAGTCGATTAGGGAATGATTACCAGATTTATAGTTTAACCGTGTTGGCTCCAGAATGAGTTGCGATAAGTTGTGGGTGTTGATGTCATTGCATGCTTTGTTAAGGGAAGGAGATAACAAATTTTGGTTGAAGTTGCCCATTATATATAGTTCATGTGATGGGGTGTGAGAAACTATGGTACTGATGAGGTCAGTGTTAACGGAGGAGGGGAGACCAGGGTGACAATAGGCACCAGCAATATATATAAGTATAGAGAAAGGAAGGGATAGTTTAAGGATAAGAACCTCATAGGCTTTCGGAACTGAGCTGGCAAGGATGGTGGTAAATTGTATAGCTGATGTGACATATATTGCCACACCTCTGCCCCTACCGGTACGATGTTGCTGAGGTATGGTAAAGCCAGGGATGGCAAAAGAGGGGTCTCCTATATTTTTATTTAGCTAAGTTTCCAACAGGATGATAATGTCTGGGGCATGGGATACAGCTAGTGGCTGGAGTAGGTCCAATTTAGGAAGTGGACTCTGTATATTTAGGTGTAGAATTTTTAGGCCATGGGGAAGGATAATAGGGTTGATGGGGGATGGGTCAGTAGTTACAGATGCAGAAACTGGAGCATCCAGGGGGGCATGGCCCAGGATTAGGGTTGATATCACCAGATGATAGGAGCAATATAGTGAATAATGAATGGCAACCCATCGGTAACAAGCTGATTAGTGCATCAAGAGGTCGCCATGGCGACCAACTGAACCTCAAGAGCGCAGCTCGAGAGGTTTGGTCACCAATGGCAGCCTCGAGATGTAACTAACCAGCCTGGTTACTGATGGGTTGCCATTCATTTTTTTTATAGTGTATGTCAGTACGTTAAGAACTGACTGAAAAGTAGTTCAAAAAAGACTCAGAGACAAACTTATCACCGTCAAACAAAAGGGAGCCTTTACTTACATCATGGACTTACATACTCAGTAGATATGTGCCCAGCAGTGCTCGCACAAGTGAGTGAGTACACCTTCTACAGCAAAAAATCTAACCATTTAGATTAAAACTAAAAACTAAAGGTAATCCAAATTGTTAACTTTTAAACATCATCTGCGTGTTATATTGGGTAACTCTGGTGAGGTAAACAGTCAATCCGTGTGACTTTTGCTATGTTCTCTCGTGATGACATGTGCCTGCGGGGGGGGGATCATTAAGTCAAACATCAAATTAGGAGCACACAACACAGAATTTACTAGTGGGAGACATTAGGAAGTCTTCAGAAATTTCTCATGGTCAGTAAGTTATGTTGAGAAGACCGCAGCTGTCATTTAAAAGTGCTTACTTTTACACTATTGAACTGCAGGCAGCAACTGACATGCTGAGGATTTTACAGAAAATGGTGCTGCTATACATCGTGTGCAATCAGTTCTATTCTGTTGTGCTGCAGTACATACATAACTACTGCAGCATAACAAATAGAACTGATGTCGCTAGTACAGCATAACAACATTTGGAAAGTGATGGCTTTTTAGTGGAATCAATGTTCCATCATACACTATAGTGCAATAATCAGTAGGTGAATTTTTGCTCTCTTATACCAGGGTGGAGAGCTTGGTTGACATCGTGTAGAGGGGGAGGTGGTAGGAGGGAGGAGATTGACATTTTAGTAATTGAGACAGAGTGTAATAGGTTGTCATGGGTAAAAGAGAAGCACAAGGCTGGACAGGGTAGTGCATCCAAGTATAGGAGGTTGGAGTAGGAGTTACAGCGTGGGTGTTCACTTGGAGAGGGGGCATGGTTGGGCTTATGGGGGCAGGTGTATTAGGAGATAGAGTAGGTGTGTGGGTGAGGGGGGAGAGATAGAGTACAAGAAGAAGAGTGAAGAGCGACCTAAAATGGGATAGAGCCATAACAGCGGAGTATATAGCTAGTGGCAAGGACTTATTTGGGAGGGGAGAGCAGATGAGGTAAGGGGGGAACATGAGATGGAGGGGGAGGGAGTAAAACAGTGGTAGAAGAAGAAGAGGAATGGAGGGTACTGCTACTAGAATTACAGCACAGTATACTGGTAGCAGCTACAGTAGTAAGTGGAAGAAAAAGAGGAGGAGGGGTACTGCTACAATAGTTTAGCAGTAGACCAAACACAAAATAAATACTAGTAAGCAGCTACAGTAGGAGGTGGTACAGGGGGAGAGAACTGAAGTTTAGACCCAGTGGGACAGCACAAATGAGAAATAATTGGACAAGCAGTGCTGATGGGTGGAGCCCCAAGTGCAGCTTGTGGATTTAAAGAGTGCTGAGGGGAGCAAGAACATTTTTTGTTGGAATAAAATAGCTGGGAGGCCAGTTTGAAAAGCCATAGTCTGCAGCAAAGCAAGGTCCTAGGGTTAGCGAGTGTAGCCAATCCACTGTGGTTTGCTATGGTAGTGTGACCAATCAGGAATTAGCTTCTGGCAAGCACCAAAAATTGAAATCAGTGGAGCTTCAGAGGAACCATACCCTACAGGAAGTCTTGCGGCAGCAGGTGTGTTTATGTGGGTGGTGGCAGAGAGAAGCACCACAAATGACACAAATGAGAAATAATTGGACAAACAGCACTGATGGGTGGAGCCCCAAGTGCAGCTTCTGGATTTAAAGAGTGCTGAGGGGGGCAAGAACATTTTTTGTTGGAATAAAATAGCAGGGAGGCCAGTTTGTAAAGCCATAGACTGCTGCAAAGCAAGGCCCTAGGGTTAGCAAGTGTAGCCAGTCCACTGTGGTTTGCTATAGTAGTGTGACCAATCAGGAATTAGCTTCTGGCAAGCACCAAAAACTAAAAGCAGTGGAGCTGCAGAGGAACCATACCCTACAGAAAGTACAGGGGAGCCTTGCAGCAGTAGGTGGAATGATGCAGGCAGTGGCAGAGAGAAGCACCATAGCCACCGTGAATAGGTCCCCCGATCAAAGGCTCGGTGTGGTGCTGTGCTGTTTATCATCAGAAATGTGTGTTTGCTCCCTCCTAATACAGACACAGTATGAATCGAGTCTGTAAAGCCAAAAAGAAACTTTGAGGGAAAGGATTTCAAAACATTACTTGGGATGGACATCTTTATTGACATAAACCATTATTAAATTATAAAATTAGTAATAAAAGCTGTTTTAAAAACATATGAGAGAAATATTATGCTGATTATGAATTTTATTATGCCAAAAATAATTTATGCTAAAAAAACTAGATGACTATTTTTTGCTCATGCACTGTATATTGCTGCTTTAATTTTAAAAATATCCGAAAACTCTGTCTCCATAACAGAGATCATAATACAAGGACACTGGATAGAATTTTTAAAAGGTCTACAGCTGTACCAGATATGGTACATAGGTTACTTCAGATATGGTGTTATGAGGCTGGACAACTATTTTCAAAGTTGTTTGTGGTTTTGGCCCTCATTGACACCCACATTTGTCATTTCATTTTCATTAAATTTTCATTTTGTTTGTTTTGCCAGAGAGTTAACAGTGGCATGGACCCATTTTCAGCCATGCCTGAAAAACTGTATATTTAAACACTACTACAGTATACATAGCAGTTACAACAAAGACACTGATAAACCAATAACATTCAATGCACAGAAGTGCAGTTGCTGGGAGGGAGTAATTTAAAGCCTTTTTTGTGCTGCAGATTCATAGCCACAGTATCAATGGTAGACAAATATCAAATGTTTGTGTTCTGTTTACTCTTTTGACAAATGTACCGCATTCTCTTCATCTGGGCACAAGAAGTTCCTTCCTTTTTATTCTGTTTAATTCACTGGTAACTATTGCATAGGCTGCAATTTTCGATACCTGTCACATTTAATGCTTTGCTGGCTGAAGTCCAGATAGATTACCGTCACCTTCTGTCCCCTATACAAGCCCTAGTTATCCTCGAGAAAGGCAGTCAGGTTGGTCTGTTATGGTAAAATCTACCTTTTGTGAACCCTGGTCTCTTGTCAGCCATGTGCTGAACCACTACAATCTTTATGATTAACTCAAATACTTTGCCAAGCACTGAGGTAAGGCTCAAAAGTATGCAGTAACCAGTGTCTGGCATTGTCCTTTTCTTGAATAAGAGGATGATATCAGGTATTTTCCAGTTCTCTGACACTATCCCTGTTTGTACAGAGTCATGAAAAAAATTAGAAAGTGGCCCAACTAGATCCCCTTGAACTATATTACCCTTGTGTGGATACCATTGGGAACCTGAAATCGTTTCATACTCACACCCTTGAAACATTTAGCAATTAATTCTGGTGTGACCAGAACTTCTTCCTGTTTGTCCTGCACTTCTCCCATAACTTCCACCCTGAGTTGGCCATGCACTCTAACTTCCTGGTTGAATACTAATACATAGTAGTTATTCTATACCTGTTTTCCCCCCCTCTTGCTCAGAGGTTCCTCCCCTTCCACAATGATCAGTAGCCTCTCCTCATCTCAGATTTTCTTTTCATTCTGTATGTATCAGGGAAAGGATTTATTATTCTCCTTAATCATCTGTGCAGTCTTGTGCTCCAGGCCAGCCGTGACCTGGTCACTCTTTGCTATGCATTTCTTCTGTCATGCCTTATTCTCTACTTTTTTTGCTCTGTCACCAGAATCCTTACACTTATCATGCACCATTTTAACCCCTTAAATTCCCCTAAAGTTCTTTGGATATCGATGAAGGTGTTATACGAGGTCCCTGCACCCTAATTGATACCCTCAGGGGTACACCGTGGACAGCTAATGTTTAGGCATAGGCTATACTAATACATAGGGCATAGGGCGTCTACCGTATAAGAGTAGATGTCAGGATATGAATACATATTATTGTAACTCACTTTGCTTGCTAATGCACACACATTATACCATGTATTTTCTGTCTAATTTCTTACTTGTCAGATGCCAAGACACCTGTCCTTGAAGTAATTATAATGTGTAAGGCAACATTGCCATCTTTTGGTGATGGACACCACTTCACCTTGTTATGTAAGACTTTGTATAAGAACGTCTTTGTTCTAAAACTGATGACTTTACAGAATTATATAATGTTATCTTGGACCGTGGAGCCACCTCTAATTTAGCCAATAGGGCTCATCTTTGTAACTAGAAATGTTTCTGTCTTTTAGTAACCATAGTAATTATCATAGGTATATAATGTTATGCACAGGTTTTACACTCGAGACCCGAGAGATCCCAAGAGACTACAAAGAAACCTCGAGGTGTAGGGAACGCTTAGCACTGGCTCCCGGTTCGTATCGGTAAGAACTGCTTAGGGCAACTGTGATTCATCCCTGTTTGTAGTAATAAACTTGTTTATTACTTGAATGCAACTTGTTTGTGATTATTTGCATCTCTAATATTGCCAAGAACCTGAAAGTGAGGTTTAGACCTCTTACAAAGGCCTCTGCCTAGCCCTTTTTCCCTTGTTGTACACCGGACACAATTAGTCACTGCCTCAATTATATTATTCTTCAGGCCCTCCAACTTGGCATAAGTACTCCCTCTCTGTGGTGTATTCTTCAAATTAGCCAAAACCATCTCTTCCAGTTTATCAAAATCAGCTCTCCTGAAGTTTAGAGTCCTGGTCTTTCTAATAAATTATCTTCCTCCAGTCACTTCAAATTCTATCTTATGCTCATTTAACCACAAGCTGCTCAATGTTTACTTCTTTAATCATGTCATCCTCACTACTCAGTAGCAGATGAAGTAGCACATCACCTATGACTCAGTAAACAGTCCTTTATCACTGACAAGAACTTCTTCCTTCTTTCCATTGAACTGTTTCTACCTCCCAGTAAATATCAATATTTTGAACAAAATGCGCTGATTCATGTTTTGTTGTATTACAAGGGGACTGTGTGGGAAGGATAGGAAGGAGGATGCCAGCAGTGGGAGGGTGGGTAGATGTGAGGTGGTCTCAGGGGCCATTTGTGAGCTAGAAGGGCCATGTGGCTCGAGGAATCCAGTCCAGAGGCAATAGTTCTGAAGGATTTAAATTAGTAGTTCTCACTTTCATTCCTGCATTCACCACCGAATGATTGACAGTGGATAAAGAACCAGAGACCAGCTAAGTTACTGTTGGGGGATTATTGAGCTGCATTTTACACAAAATGTGCTGATTGTTTTTTCATTACAAGGGGACTGTGTGGGTATGGTAGGAAGGAGGATGTCAGCAGTGGGAGGGCTGAGAGAAGGTAGATGAGAGACAGTCTCAGGGGTCACTGGTTAACCAGGAGGGTCATGTAGCTTAATGCATCCAGCTGAGAGGCAATAGCATATATATAAAATACCCACAAGGCCAAGTAACTCCTTGCATGAGAAACCCTGAAGCATGAATACCATGAAGTAGGAGTGTATTGTCTGTCTAAGAAGCTTCTGGGAGGCATCTGTAGGACCGCCATAGGCACACTGTGGGCCACACTGGTCAGTGGATGGTAGGTAATTATAAAGGCAGCACAAAAAATATTTTGTCAGGTCTTAGCTATGCTTGCAGCTGATCCCTATCTGGGATCATCTTGTAAGTGTATAACAGATTAAGGGATTTCTAGGGAGGACAGCCAGCTGCTATCTGGGACCAGCATTCAAGGGTACTAGAGGCAAAGGAGTGCAGCTGGTTCCTATCCAGGGTCAGCTTATATTTCTGCTGATGACTACGGGATTAGTAAGGTTGCACCTGGTCTCTATCTAGGGTCAGCTTGCATTTTTGTTGATGTTTAAGAAGATGGTGGGGGGTTTAACATCTAGGATTAGCTGTCTAGGCAAGGGGGGAATTGCTGCTTTTCCAGAAGGGACTATAACCCTTTATCTTTGCATCCCGTATTCCCAGGTTATCCCCTACTTCTACCAGGTCTGTGTGGGTTCTATTATATCAAAGCTTGCCACAAGAAATTCACACTCCAGCTCATCTGTTTTGTTTGTTGCAGTCCAGACATTTGCTATCATATAAAAAATGCCTGTGTCGCTCTCTGTCCTTGCTTTAGGCTTCTTGAAGCTGAAAGTTTTACACCACTGTATTTGGCTGTGGCATTGGTATCCTCCTACACCTACCCTTATCTCTAACCATCCCTGTCCAAGTTTAAAGCATTACCACCACTCTGTCTATGCTGTGAGACAGACCCACCATACACCTGGTAGAGGACTGAGAGCTCAGGATGAACACTTGGTGCATAATAACATAAAGCACTAGGGTTATGCAGCATGCACACAAATCCAAACCATTTGGGTGGGGCTTACACAAGGGTTTCTAATTGCAAAGAATTACCTTAATTGAGTCTTGCCCCAGCTGTACTCAGGACACTCAGCACTGCTGTCCCATGTACAGTCCTCAGATGGTTTCATTCTTTCCTCACAGGCCGAACTCAGAGAGTGGAGTTAGGGATTTTTTCCTTGGCCCCTTTCCCTGGCCTTGTGGGGTGCCACTGGGCTCTATGCTTTCACCCATGTTGTTCGCAATATACATGCTGCTGTTGGGAGATATTATACAGTGGCATGGACTGAGTTTTCACTACTGTACCGATGATACTCAGCTATACATGTCCTTTGTACCTGAACAGGGTGATGCTATCTCAGTCTTTAACTACTGCCTCTCTGAGATCCAGGATTGGATGAGTGCCAACTGGCTGAGGTTGAATCCAGATAAGACTGAGGTGTTGGTTGTGGACCCAGGACATCATATAGAGGAGTTGTCTGCTGGGCAGCCATTCAGTCTGTGGCTGGGGGGCAGCCAGCTGACAACCTCTGACTGGATGCGAAATCTGGGTATTATGCTTGATGGTGGCTGACACTTAAGTCTCAGGTGTCAGCTGTCATCAAAACCTCTTTTTACCATCTGAGGAATATTGACTGGATATAACATCTGGTCCCACCTAATGATCTTCCAACATTGGTCCATGCCTTTGTGGCCTCCTGCCTTGATTACTGCAACACCCTATACCTAGGGCTACCAAGGGGGACCTCTGCCACCTCCAGCTGGTGCAGAATGCAGCTGCAGGTTATTGACTGGCTTATCAAGATCTTGCCACATCACACCTGTGCTCCACAGCCTGCAATGGCTGCTGGTTCAGTGAAGGATAACCTTCAAGTTCAGATTACTGGACTATAAGGCCCTACATGGAGAGGGACCTTGGTATTTGCAAGATCTCCTTCACCCCAACCCCTCTCCACCAGCTCTGTTCCACTGATGAGGGATTGCTAGAGGTTCTCAGCATCCATTTGAAAATTTCAGGAGTGAGATCCTTTGCTTTTGTAGCCCTGACACTGTGGAACTCTTCACCTTGTTGGATTAGAGAGCGCCTGACTGCTGAGGCCTTTAAATCTGCTTTAAAGACCTATTTATTTAATTTAGCATTCTGTGGAATGTGAACTTTCTGCTGCCTATTTATTGTTTTTATACATGATGTTTTTCCTTGTTTATTGGTTTTATATTTGTACAAGCACTTTGATAATTATTTGAATTGTGCTTTCAAGAAATAAATGATTGATTGATTGATTGGTGTAATTGTGTATATCAATGAGAATAGCAGAGGATGGGCAAAGTGATGAAGGCTGTGAGGTACTTTCTCCAAGATTTAGAAGACATTTTTAATTAAGAAGGGGGCATAGATGTTATAGATGGTGCTTACTCCCCTTTAAAGAGGCAAATTAGTCAAAAATTGGGGGTATAGAATGCAGTGTTCTTGAAGATGCGGTAATTGCTCTTATTTTGAAAACAAGGAGGACTGGGGGAAAAAGGAGAGGAGGGTGAGCAGGGTTTGAGGTTTAGCAAGTGTCAAGAAAGTTTTTACTTGTATTAAGGAAGTGATGTGTGCATGCTACTAAACAATCTTGGACCCATACTAAGACAGCATCCAAATCTGAATCCATATGTTCCATGATGCTAAAGCTTTATTTCTAAACCTGAATATCAGGACTAGAACTCATATATACCCATACAAAGCACAACCACTGGCACCACCAGTTGGTCCTGTAAACTCTCATTATGAATTTTACTGTAGCAATGAGTTGGATGATTGGCTGCCTAGACTTTAATATGCTTTAAAAATCTAAACCTCAATCACAATTCTCTAGTTTTTTAATTATACTTTTCTGGTTAATGTTGCTGTTAATTAGTTCTACAACAATAATACTCAAGATAGTTTCTGTTTTCTTTTAATCTAGGATGGGGAAGTCAAAGTTCCAAAGTTCACATACATCATAGCACATGGCTACACTTTCCAGGGCATAACTTACGCTGGATCTTGACTTTCATTCTCTTGTTTGTGCTGGTGTGTGTGAAATAGCAGAGGGCATAGTGTCAGATGGGTAAGTGGAAGCATAACTTTTCCTTGATAGCAAGCTATTTTTAAAAGAACATGACATAAGCAGAAATGTTTGTTTAATTTTTCATCTGAGCCATTCAGCTTGTAAGCATGTGATCTTGTGTTCATGGTACTGACCTACAAACTGTACATCATATATTCCATCATCTCTGCCAACAGTAGACATGAGTCAAAGTTCTATAGCAATTTAAATATATTGTTCCAGTTAATGGCTTTATGATTGTTACTGATTCACTTGGATAATCCCTGGTAATCCTAACAAATGTTTTGAATCCAGCAACATCATTCTGTTTTCATGTTGTCAGTTGCATGACTACCTGAAACATACTGTGGTGTATCTACACTTGGGAGATGTAAATACACTATCATAATCAATTTTTTTCCCATTGCTGCTTTACCATTTGGATTATATAGCAAGATTATGATATATTCAGTGCTCACCCATCCTCAAGAATGATTTGGGTATGAAATGTTTTGAATTATTAGAGTGGAAGGGATACAATGAAAGGGGGTATTATTGATAACAGTACTAACAGTTCTCAAACAATAGTTCACATGCAAGTGATTTAATTTACAAAGTAAAAAAATATTTTTTAATAGGCAGACTTAAGATGGCCCATTTGAAAGAATGTTTGTAGCTCAGCAATACAATGGTATTGTGACTCTGATATTAAAATTCTGACTTTTCTTAAAAAAAAAATGCTCCTCTCTGACTATTTCTGAGGAGTGGCTTATTTGTGAACGTCCCAAGTGGGATACAGATTTTAGATATCAGTTATAAAATGTGTTTCTCAAGTGAGACTTTTGACTAGGGGGAATGCAGTGATGACATTTGGCAAGGGCTGAGCAAAACATTAGGTTAGGGGTGTCACACCTTATGTCTTTTGTAGAACTCTTCTTTATATCTGTTGATGTGTATACTGCATATTTTACAGCACAGGCCATCTGTATGACACAATAAAGATAAATCCTTTCACCTTTTTGTCTGGTTGTAGATATTATAAGGAAATCATATTTACCTCTACTTCAGATGAGACATTAAACTGAGGTGCCATCTACCTATTCTAGTGGTTGTTCAGGTGAACATTAAAGATCCTGTGGCATTTCTTAAAATGAGTAAGGGAATTTCTTATGTGTCCTGACCAAATTTCTTCATTCACTGAAATATCAACCAACAGCTTAATCTAGTTTAATTTCTGTTTGTTTGTATCTATACCCCCCCAATGAGTATAAAAATAGACCATATCATCTAGCCCTCGTTTTCCTGTTAACAAAAACTAAATAAATATGCAATATTATTCATTATGCAGTTTGCATTGCAATGTATTTGATTTTCTTCAGGACTCTGAATTTTAAAGATTTTGTTGTATTTACTTATTTTAACTTCTTAGAGGTGAAAGCCAAGTAATATAATAAAAAATAAATTGAATTAGTAGCTCCATTGGTCTTTTTGGGCATACTGCATCTACTGTTTAAAGAAAAAAATATCATAGCTTCTTGTTGCTGCAGAAATGTTTGTGGTTATCCTAGCAAGACATACAACATTTGTTTAAGTTTGCTGCCTTTGTTTCTTTGTCATTTAATTGTGTGAAAAGAAAAACAATGTCAATGAAACTAATAATGTATATTGCATTTGCAATAGAAACTAATTTTATCTGACTAATACACAGTTAACTGGGAAAAAAGTTTTCTACCAGAAGATGAATGATCTTACAGAGTTTTTGTAAATACTGAGATCAGGATGATGGCAATAGCTAAAACAAATAGACAATCTCAAGATAGTTTTAGTAAATGTTAGTTTTATTGAGTCTTTTTCCACAAAAATCTGGTCTGTTTGAAGGAAATTCACATGATTATAATTCTGTTACAATAAAACAATACATTGAAAATTAACAATTGGGGCATTCATTGACATGATTTTGGTAGTATTTTACATCCTTAAAATTATGAAACACTTTCTTAGTTTACTTGGTGGACTTATTTTGCATTTATTTTATTTATTTATTTGAAAACTGGTGATTGCAAAAGGCATACTGAGTGAAGGCGTATTTCCAGGTGCAACCTAGGGGACATAGACAGGAGATTTTCAGGTTAAAGTTTCAAATTAAAGCTATTTTGGCTCTACGATGCCAGTTCAACAGCCCTTTTGTCGACCGACATCTTGCGGACTGGAATCATGTCGACCGCAAGTTGTGGTTTACATGATTCCAGTGTGTCTCCTGGCTCTGCCCCATCTATAGGATTCTCAGCTCCAGTCAGAGTTGATTCAGGGTGTGGGTGCAGGACTGGGAGACCGTGTGTCCCTGTCTCGGGCACACCAACACAGCAACCTGTCATCAAAGGGTCGATTTTGCTAACAGGGATGTAGTTCACTGTGTTACTGTCAGTGAAAGTGGGACATACCTATTTTGACTTCCAGAGGACTGTTAATATTTTTAAATGCTGACCTACACATTTACTACACATTTATTATTGTATTTTGAAATGACAAAATGTTATCTGTTAGCAATTGCGCAGGAGAAAATCATGAGTGATGCATTGGCAGGAATGTACTTAATTTTTCCATTAGAATTTGCTTATTAGGAAAATAGTAGGGATTTGAATATTTCAAAAGCCCACCCTGCAACTGGAATGATGATTTAATGGGAGCTTACAACAGGGAATTTAACATATATAGACACACACACACACTTAAAACTGACTGAATGAGGAATGAATTAGAAGCTAGTAATAAACCGTAAAACATGTTGTCCTCTTCCTTCTGAAGGGAGCTAAATGCAGAGGCAGACTGATGAGCAGCTAGACTTAAGTATGAATAAATTACTCAGTTACAGCTTAACTCATTTTATACAGTAGAAACTTTACTGGGGCAACATAAATATTGTGCACATTTTAGATGTTGTAGTATACAAGCTGTATTAGATGCTGTAGTATACAAGTTTTCATCAGTATTGTTTATGTCATATCCATGATGGTTCAATAAAAAGACATCACTCAGTTTGAATGTGGTTAACACATTCAGACTCTGCAGAGGGAGCTGGAGTGCCTTCTACAGTAGCATCTCCTACAACAGCATGGAGAAATAGTCATGGCTATATTGGTGGCCAACTGCAGCCAGCCAGAACCCATCTACAAGTTGACCCTAGAAATATTCCTTGCAAAACAGGGAGGAAGGTGAAGGTAGGCCAAGGGACTAAATGGGTTGTGCCAGGCATATGGCATAACCATCTGCATTAATGCTCAAACAGGACCAGGTCTTCTCTTCCACCCTAAGGATTGGAGTATTTCACCCCATTTAATGTAGTAGGTTCAGGTGAGGAGCCTGTCTAACTCTCTCAGGCAGAGGCAGGGAGGGGGATTAGGGTCTATGAGCATTGTTCCTCTCTGTGGATCTTACTCATCCATGCACTGTAAGGCTAGGTAAGGGAGTATAAGCTAAGCTGTGTTAGACCTGTGATAGAAGAGGGAGTGAAACCATACTGGACAAGGCCTAAACTGAAAGGCAACTAGATGGCAACAGTTATCTCAATGGGCATCAGGCTTGTAGTTTACTGAAGGAGGTCCTAGCCTTAGCCAGGGAACAAAATGAGGGAAGGGAATACCTTTTTGAATAAAACCATTTTGTGTAGCAAAAAGAGTAGAGGACAAAGAAGGGAAGAGATTAAATGTTAAAACCACTACATTTTGTGAAGATCAGAACATTACATATGGGTGAACATATTTATCATTTGAGGATATACACTGTATGGCACACCCCTTGACATCATTTCCAGCTTTATGTAGCAAAGTGTGTGGCTGGATATAAGATTCAACTTTTCCACCCATATTGACGCTATCCACAGAAAGCTATACCCCAAATTCTGTACCATCAACAGCAACAAGTACAGCCTCCTATTACCAGTTGGCTAGTAAAGAATCACCAAGATGGTGCTTTTGGTGTTTGATTATGTGGATGTGGTCTATGGTGCCACCCATCTTCCTTTCCTGCTAGACTGGACACCATGGAATGATTTTTGCCATTTTCCTGCTAACAACCCCCTCTCATACCCAACAATGCTCCCTATACATTTATCTCTGAATGCTTACTCTTGCCAACCATCATCTCACTCACTGTGCATCCTTCATTTTTAAATACAGATTCTAGTCTCTTCCTCATTACTTCTCCTCTTTCCTCTTTTCCATCCCTTCCACATTTTATACACATCATTCCAGGGACTCCTGCACCTCCTCTGTTCCTTACTCCAAATATACTGCTCAGCAATCTGCTTTTTCCTCCCATTTACCCTCCATTTGGAAAAAACTCCCTCC
Organism: Neoceratodus forsteri; assembly: GCA_016271365.2. Taxonomy (NCBI): domain Eukaryota; kingdom Metazoa; phylum Chordata; order Ceratodontiformes; family Ceratodontidae; genus Neoceratodus; species Neoceratodus forsteri. Next base: position 585,205,134 of record CM028133.1, on the reverse strand, counting down.
CTACCATTGTATATACTGTATCTCTCCTTTCATCCTTTCAAACATCATCTAAAACTCCTTTTCACCCCCCCACTCATGCTAGTCTGTCTTTTGCTGTCCCTATTTATTGTGGTTGTTTGTGGCCTCTGTGCTCACTCTACAAACATACTCTTGCTACCCACTGGCCTGTCCTGGCTTGGGTGATTCCCAATACTGTACTCCCTCCTCACCCCACTCCTGATTGTACCACAACTGTTGTTTTTCACACACACACACACACACATATGTATGTGTGTGTATATATATATATATATATATATATATATATATATTATAGTGGCACGGTAGTGCCACTATAGTTAGGGTTCAGGAGCCATTTCCATGTTAAATCCAAAATTTTGCACCTTAATAACTTTGCAACTGTTTGATGGATTTACCTGAAATTTGAATGTATGATCAAGACCATAGGCCTTGGGATCTGCCAAGTTTTGTACTGATTGGATATACGGTTGCGAGTTATTGACGATCTGTGTGCGCTTTACACGCTTTTCTGGAATTCTATGGTCACGCCGTAGACAGGTCGTGACGATTTGGTGTGATTAGTCCGAAATCTTCAGGAACATGCAGGTGGGGTCCCCGATGTGCCTTTTGAAGATTTCATGAAAAATATTAAACGGTTCAAAGTTATTCAGAAAACAGTTTCCCATTATAAGTCAATGGGAAAAGTTAACAAAAGTTCGACAGTGTCGCAATGCATTTTTACTTTCGAATGGGCCTGTTACTTTTGAAATCCACCATTTTGTTTTCAGTTGGTGATCAGAAAATGGTTGGCATTTAAATTTGAGACCCTAGCAACGTAATCTTTTTGTATTTAGCTATTCGGCCCTGAGGATGCTTGCCATGTCTTTATTTTGTAGTAAAACACCCCAGAAATATGTTTTTCAAATTTCTGAAAAGTATTTCAAAATTAATTTCGTGTTCACTAAAGTGTTGAACTTTTTATAAAAGCTTTAAATTGCGACAGTAATTTTCTAGTCTGTGGGGAAATGACAGCAATTCTTTGGCACTGTACTGCAAAATAACTGCTGGGAGTTTTGGGCTGAAATTTGAGGGAACGCATCAACATCTCAGATGTGCCTTTCAGTGTTGTATTGAAAAATATTACATGGTGGCAAAGTTATGGCACTCAAATTTGACAGTTTTTCCCATAGGATAACATTACGACGCTCAAGCATTACAGGAATCCTTTGGCACCCTGCTGCAAAATAACGGTTTGGTCTTTTTTCCTGAAATTTGAGGGAAGACAGCCAACAGTACACAGATGTGCCTTTCAGTAGTTTGGTGAAAAAATATCATATGCTGGAAAAGTTACGGACCCAAAATTGACAGTTTTTCCCATAGGATAACATTACAGCGCCTGACACTTAACAGAAATCATTTGGAGCCCTGCTGCAAAATAACGGTTTGGTCTTTTTCCTGAAATTTGAGGGAAGACAGCCAACAGCCCACAGATGTGCTCTTTCAGTAGTTTGGTGAAAACATTACAGGGAGGCAAAGTTATGGTGCTCAACTTTTCTTTTTTTCCCATAGGATAACATTACGGCGTCATTGCGCTTTCAGGGTTCGTGACCGGAAACGGTAAGCAGATACACGGACTTTTCATCAGAAAATGTGCAAAATTAGCCAGGAAAGTCATTAATCATATGACTTTAAATTTTTTTACGTCATAATGTTCCTGCGATATAAGCAATTTAGTATTCCAACTCCTCATTTTCTGCTCCGAGAACCATTACTGTGCATACATTCTTTGTATTCACTGTCTTTCTTTATGCAGCTTTTGGGGAAAACCAACCTGTGAGCTTACATTACTGTTACCGTTACCATTTCTGCTTGCAGTTCCGTTCCTGTTTCACTTAACGTTCACGTCTACGCCACCATGTGTGTTACCCTTTGCCTTTTCATTTGCACTTGCTTTTGTGTTGTTTTTAACATTTCTGTCTACACTACTGTTTCTCTTTCTGTTTCGCTTTGCATCACTAGTTGCATTACCATTTATGTTTGTGGGCACAATGTTCCTATGTGACAAGACATTATATTTCTCGTTATCATTCTCAAAAAGAAGGGAAATTAGAGGCAAAAAACTCAGTTTATTGCATTAGTTAGACTGTTCAGTCAACCAACAAAAGCGAGGAATTTGTTAGGTTGAAACTCTTGACCCCCCCACCCACACCCCCTAACTGCATCAGGGTGAGCATTAGGGTTGTCGGTCCTAACTCTCACCCCATTCTCCTACATCTCTGCTTCTTACACATGTGATGGGGTGAGTTATGGCCAACAACCATAATGCGCACTCCCGATGCCAGTTGGGGGTGGGGCTGGGGTCCAAGGGGGCTTTCAACCCTAACACCAAATTTCTCACTTTGTCGGTGTGGAACAACCCTAACTAATGCATTAAATGGAGTATTTTGCTTTCTAATATATATATATATATATATATATATATATAGATAGATAGATAGATGTATCATACATGTGGTATGTCCAACTTGCTTAAGAGGGAGGTTTGGGTCAAATTAGGAGGGAGATTGGCCTGCCACCTTGCTTAAGAGGGAGATTTGGGTCAAATTAGGAGGGAGATTGGCCTGCTAGTAGGGAGATGCCGTAACTTTGGAGCATTTGTCCTTAAATGGTGTCAAAAACATAAAAAAAAGTCATTACAAAAATGTGATGCATTTCATTTTGTCAAGAATAAGCACTAAAAAGAATAAACAACTAGTTATATAAAGTTATCAGATACATTGTGCATCATTGATTTAATTTTTATGTGTCTTTATCTGCCCAAAAAAGATGGATATTTTGGACAGAATTTTACTTAAGCAGGAGATTTTGTTTCCCAGGAGGGAGGGTGGGAGTTCAGTCAAAAAAAACAGGAGTCTCCTGCGTAAAGAGGGAGATATCACATGTATGATGTATGTATTCATTGCAAAAAAATGTAATGCATCAGTTAGGGTTAAAGCTACAAAAGTCATGAAATGCAGGGTTAGGGATGAGCCCCTAACCACTGCATCACCCCACCCCATCCTTCACAGACCAACAGATGCTGGGGTGTGTCAAGGAGTCATGAGACCAAACTGTCACCCCATCCCATGTGTAAACAGGTTGACATGCTACAGTAAAGAAGAAAGGGGTAAGAGTTAGGCCTTATGATCCCATGGCACACCCCAGCATCTGTCAGTCTGTGGAGGATGGGGTAGGGTGGGAGGGAAGTAAGAGGCTCAACCCTAACATCTAATTTCCCCACTTTTGTCTCTTTAACCCTAACTGATGCATTAAATTAAGTTTTTTTGCAATAAATTTCCTTACTTTTTGAAAAAGTATAATATAAGTAGTAAATAGCATGTGCTGGTGTGCCCCACGCTCCCACCTAGCTACCCATTTCTGCATAACGATATGTGTCTGTGGCAGTACTGGCCCTCTTGGCCCATGCTCCCACTTACACATTGCTACAGAGCCATATAGCAGCCCTATAGGGCAAGGAACCCCTGTAACACTAATTTGTCAATATCTTGGGAACCGTAGCAGCTAGAAAACATTGACTGAATCCATGTCTTACATCATTTCTGAGGCATGGGCACCAAAATCCACTGAAAAGGCACCCTTTGGAACCCTTGTGACATTAATTTGCCAATATCTCTGTAACCGTAGCAAGTAGGAAACAAATTCCACTGTTGGTGTAATCTATGATTTCCAAACTTGTGTCTATAGGTTAGTTCACCTAGAGGTGATCTAAGCTATAGATAGTGAAAAATCCATATCATGCTTCATTTTCATGATATGGGCACTGAAAGGCATTATGGGTGTTGCAATGTTATCCTATGGGACATATCTGAACTTTGTAATGTCATTAGTATGTAACCAATGCAATTCTTAACACCAAACCCATGTATGTCACATCTGTGGGACACCCGCTTTGCACCCTGCAAATTTCAAGCCAAAAATCCTTACCGTTTCTTAGCAGTGAACTGGCAAAGTTTTACAAATCCTTGTTCGTGAGCTGTCAAAATCCCCATTCAGGAAACAGAATCCCCATTCATGAGATAGGGACATCTGATCTTCATCTCATAAATGGGGATTTTGCTAGCTCATGAACAGGGAGGGGATTGTGACAGCTCACGCATGGGAATTCCCTGTTCACAAGGTAGGGCTCTGTGGTCCGCATCTCACAAATGGGGATTTTGACAGCTCACAAACAAGGAATTTTTTATGATCCCCATTCATGAGGTGTCAAAATCCCCATTCGCGAGCCAATCCCCATTCATGAGATATAGCCATATGGTCCTAATCTCATGAACAGACAGCTCACGAATGGGGATCGGCTCACGAATGAGGATTTGGACATCTCATGAACAGGGCTCTGAAGCGAGTCATGAATGGGGATTTTAAAATAAAAAAAATGCCATTTTTTAAATTATCCGATGGAAACCAAACACATGGTTTTGTCGAGGGCATCGCCCTGAACAAAACCCATGCAGTTTTTTTTACAAAATGCATCTGTGGGGCAAGTAACAACATTTTATTTTGGGCTAAAAGTGAAAACAAGATGGCGGCTCACGAACAGGAATTTTTTTCTCATGAAAGAGGATTTAATGAATCCCCATTTGTGAGCTGTCAATATCCCCATTCGTGAGCCGAAATGCTTGTTCACAGCTGTGCGTCTAACCAAAAGACTGAATTGAGCATGCTCAGAACCCTAATTTTCAAAATTGAATAACTTTAGATCAAAATAATAGTTTTTCACCAAACTAATGTTGGCCTATTCCTTAGGGTAAACTTTTTCTACCCTCATAATGTCAAGAGAAAATTAAAAATGGCGTGGGTGCAGGGTGATGAGGAAAATTCAGGAAAAATTGGCAAAAAAAAGTGAAAAACACACTTTTTTCCATATGCACTGCACAAATTCTGCACATCTGATTACAACAAAACCAGGTCAAGAGATCTACCCCACAGGACAGCACATACCAAATTTCTTGCAAATCCATTGAATGGTTGCAAAGTTATTAAGGTGCAAAATATGGGGTTTAACATTAAACTGCATACTCAACCCTAACTACAGAGGCACAACAACACCTCTCTAAGATATTTGTACATCTTTGCAAAAAACTGTGTTAATATAACATTTAGGGTTCAGGTTGAAGTAGAAAAAGTAGGGAAATGTGGCTTTAGTGTTTTAACCCTAAAATCTCACCCCACCCCTAAACCAAATTAGGGGTGCAGTCTTCCTTGGGCTTGTCAACACTAAAGCTCACCCTATTAAGTGTGTAAGTTTATGGAATGTATAGAATGGGGTGAGCTTTAGGGTTGACAAGCCCAAGGAAGACTGCACCCCTGAATTGTTTTAAGGGTGGAGGTGGGGTTTTAGGATTGGAAATCCTAAAGCCACATTTCCCTACTTTTGTTGCTTTAGCCTGAACCCTAAATGCTGCATTAATACAGTTTTTGTGCAAAGAATTTCCTTACTTTTTGAGATAGCATAACTGAATCCTCATATGTATGTGGGAGTACAGGGCCCCTCTGTGCCCTGCACTCCTGTCTCTCCTTAGATGTATACATATATGTTGCTCTGGAAGTGCAGGCCCCTTTGGGCCCTGTGCTTGCATTTCTATTGAAACAGAAACTTTGTAGCATAGCTTTCTTATTACTCCTCATGAACCTGGTAATGAAACATTTTAAATCCCCTCCAAAACATGATTCCATGCTACCGCAATGACATTCCTTTCCACAGGTGCAAAAATGCAATTTGGCCAGGATTTCATTAATGACAGCTGTCACATTCATGAGATGGTGTAAAGAGATAGTTATGTAGAAAATTTGGGGTCAAAATATTTTAAATTGCCAAAGTTATGAGCGAGTGCAGTATAATTTGAAGGTATGCATATAACTGCCATTTTTACATTTTTCCCACAAATTTTCAACATAGCCATTTTATGACCCAATCTCAACAAGGGTTGTAACAATTTTCAAATCCCAGCCAAAAGGCAGTTTCACCAAGCAACCACCAAATTGCCTTTTGAGCCAGATTTACATAATTCAACTGTTGTTGTTTATGAGGTGGGGTCTCAAAAAGGCCATGTTGAAAATTTGGTGTAAAAATATGCAGAAATGGCACAGTTATGTAACACAGTTGAAAAAAATGCTGTCCCCTGAACCCTGCCCAGGAATAAAAGATGCTATGCTTAATTCCTTTTGGTTGCTCATTGGTAATATTTTTCTTGGCACAAAGAGTATTTGCATGCATAATGCTATCACTTCAAATTTCACATAATAGTTCATTTTTACATTTTCTTGGTTCCGGCCTCTTCCTTCTTCTGATTCCTCCATCTTGCATTTTCCAGGTCCGGACACTGTGAATCAGGCCCCCTTCCTCCAGACCAGAACCAGACCTGTTCCACCTACCCTGGCTTTTTGCTCTACAGGCCTGGACCTATCCCCCTTCCCCACTTTAACCATGTCTGGGTTCCTTGTCCCCAGCCCTTGTATCCTACCCCTCCCCCTTTCCTTTTCCCCCACTCCCCCTTTTCTTTCTTCCCTTTTTTAGCCATTTTCATGGGCCATGTTGCCCCTCCCCAGGGGACTATGACCCAGCCCCTGGCCTGTAGCTGCTGCCCCGCAGCAAACAATTTTTCCAGACCCTACCCCAGGGCCCCTAGGGCACTCAACTTGTCCTCCTCCTATTCTTGTGCCAACCATGCCCTCACCCCATGCCTTCCTTAAAGGGTGGGTGGGTGGAAAATTCCAGCAATGAGGTTGTGCTGCCAGTATCCTGGCCTGATATACCCCAGTAGGACCCCTGCTCAAGACCCCTTGTGGCTCCATTCCCTAGTCAATCCCTGGGGCTCTGGCATTTCCTGTCATATTACACCTTCCTGCTTAGGTGATGTCTCTAGCTCCACCCCTTTTCCCTGATCCTTCTCTCCCCGTCCACCCCAACCTCCCCTTTTGTTCATTCCTGGGAGTGGTCATCAGACAACCTGGCCTGCCTTTAAGTGGCAAGCCCCATTGTCCCCAGAACCCTGCCTAGGAATAAAGGACGCTACTCTTAATACCTTTTAGTTGCTCATAGGTAATATTTATTTTGGCACAAAGAGTATTTACATACATAATGTTAATTCAAATTCCACATAATAGTTCATTTTTACATTTTCTTGGTTCTGGCCTCTTCCTTCTTCTGATTCCTCCATCTTGCATCTTCTGGGCCTGGACACTGTGAATCCGGCCCCCTTCCACCAGACCAGAACCAGGCTGGTTTCACCTACCTGGGCTTTTTGCCCTCCAGGCTCAGACACTTCTGAATACGGCACCTGGACCTATCCCCCTCCCTGCTTTAACCACGTCTGGGTTCCTTGTCCCCATCCTGTGTATCCTCCCCCTTCCCTCTTTCCTTCCCCCATGCCCCCTTTTCTTTCTTTCTTCCACTGCCCTTCCTCCAGCTTGCGATGGATGGAGGTGTTCCCCCCTTGAAGTCTAGTATCTTAATCCTTTTTAGCTATCTTGTCCACTAGTTCCCCTATTGGTCTCAGGAATAGGCACAAGCCAAACCCCGACAAGTGCACCCCATCCAACCTGAACACCGCAGCCTAATTGAAGGAAATGCCCTTGTGCTGCAGGTGCACTCCCCATTTTGATTACCGCCCTTGTGACCCTCCTGTTCAGATGCTTCCTGACCTTCTCAATTAGCCTTACATCCCTGACACCCCTCCAAACCCATCAAGAGGTGATGTTGGACTAGCTGATTGTCACCCTCGGCCACCACCCCTTAATAGTCTTGAAGTTCCCCAGTATGTTCTGCCCCAACTCACCCCATGGCAGGCCTCTCAAATCATTGTCCCCAGGTATATGACAATGCAGTCTGATGTGCCCCATTGCACCCTTAATTCACCTACTAATGACAAGAATTGGGACCATCTCATGCCCCTAATGCCCTTCCACAGCACCCAGGTATGCTCCATGTTGAAACATAATTCTGCTCCTCTGGAAGTGGTGACCACAAACCTTTCTGCCCAATAGATGAAAGAGTGCCCCACTATCCAGATTTTCCTCTTGGAACCTGCCATGGAAACAAGATAAAACAGTGTGAGTCCCCTTATATACACCTGACATATCTTTTGTAGCAATTGGACTTCCAGTGCCCAGCTTTCTTCACCTCATCCACTGTAGCCCCTTTTTCTACTGCCTCTGTAGCTGCCCCAATTCAAAAGGAATGCGGGGAAAATTCACCTGGATCCTCCCCCAGAAAAGCCAGGGTCCTCTTGAGCACCACTCCCACCTGGAAACCGGTGAGTGTGGAGTCATCCCCATGCCAGAAAGAGGCCTCCCGTCCCTCCCCTGTTTGCTCACATATGTTTCCAGTGCCCCTACTGCACAACTGATGGCATGTGGTTGTCTAACTAATGACACCTTAACCCCCTTCCCCTTTTGATCAGTTTTGGACCTGGCCAGATTGATGACCCCCTTGTTCTGTCCCCACCATACGTCCTTGTGCTGCAACACTTGTACAGTGGCCATTTTTCTTGGGGCCACAACTTCCCTGACTCAGAAGGCCCCCACTAACATAACTGCAAAAATGGCCTAGAAGAGGGCCGCCTCCTGGGCCTAGGTACACACCTGTTGCATTGCCCCCAGCACCCTTTCCAGTAGCTGCTCTCTTATGGGCCACCTCCCATCCTCCAATGCATTTTCTTATTAATTTAACATTTATATCTCAGCATGAGTCAGTGTCTGTTGAGATTAAGTAGACAGATACTTTATTAGAAGTAGAAGGGGTCTTATTTAGGGTTAAAAAAAGAAAGAAAAGAAAGTCAGTGTGTGTTCTGTGCTGGGAAGGGTACTGTATCAGCTGACTATGCTAAACCAGTAGATACATAGATACATAGATACATAGACAGTGTCGGCAGATAAGGGCCTATGGCCCACCTAGTCTGCCCATTTGAGCTTGTAAGTTCAGTTTGTTTTCCTAGAAGTCTATTTCCCCTTACCCCTGACCTCTAGAATTCCTTTATGTCTATCCCATGCATTCTTAAATCCCGTGATTGTTTCAGCTCCCACCACTTCCTCTGGCAGGGTGTTCCACTTGTCCACCACCCGTTCTGTAAAGAAATTCTTTTCATGTTTCCTCTGAATCGTCCTCCTCCAACTTCATCCCATGCCCTCTAGTCCTGAAACATCTTTTCGCTTAAAAATAGTGTTTTCCCCACACCCTGTTCCTCCCTGTAAGATACTTGTATGTCTCTATCATCCCCTCTCTCCCTCCTCTCCTCCAGGGAGTACATGTTCAGTTCCTTCAACCTGTCTTCATAGGACTGGTGATGCAAACCCATGCACCATCTTGTTGCCCTCCTCTGAACCTTCTCTACCCTGTCTATGTCCTTACATAGGTATGGTCTCCAGAACTGTACACTGTACTCCAGGTGGGGCCTCACTAGTGTCTTGTATAGCGGAATTATGACCTCCCTTTTCCTGCTGGTGATGCCCCTGCCTATACATCCCAGCATCCTATTTGCTTTACCTGATGCCTTGTCACACTGTTTCCCTACCTTGAGGTCATCAGAGATGACAACCCCAAGATCCCTTTCCTGCTTGGTGCATGCTACATCCTCATCCCCCAACTAATATATTGTGCCAGGGTTTTTGTGCCCCATATGCATTATCTTGCACTTCTCTTCTCTCTTATGGGCCACCTCCCATCCTCCAATACATTTTCTTATTAATTTAACATTTATATCTCAGCATGAGTCAGTGTCTGTTGAGATTAAGTAGACAGATACTTTATTAGAAGTAGAATGGGTCTTATTTAGGGTTAAAAAAAGAAAGAAAAGAAAGAAAGTCATTGTGTGTTCTGTGCTGGGAAGGGTACTGTATCAACTAACTTTGCTAAATCAGTAGGAGGAGAGAGAGATTAATTGGGGGTGTGGCTTAGACACTATAAAAACAGGTGACTCAAATTACAACTTCCTGTTGCTAGCCTTTTTTCTTACTAATTGCCCTACATCCCACCCCTCCATCCACCCACCCACCCTAAGCCAGTTCTACTTTTATAGCCACTGGATTTGACTGTCAACAGGAACTTCTTGTTTAGCAGTAGGAAGGGAAGGATCATAGAGAAACATTGGTTTTGTCAACCCTAAAGGAAAAAAGTAGCTCACTCTCCCCCCCCAGCTGCTGGTGGCCTGACATTGAGCAAGGAAGAAGGAGGCTACTGAAGAAGATAGGAAGTTGCTGCCCCAGAACAGGAAGGGTGAGAGTTGTAAGGTGAGGAGATAGTAAGCATACAGAGAAACAGGAGAGGGTATGCAAAATAAGACATGATAGGAGTGGTGCAGTGAAATGGCTGTGGGGTGGCAGTGTTCCAGGAAACATTCTGGAGGCTATGATGCTGCCCTATTTGCAGGCACCTCTCTGGTCTGAGAGAGGAGGTTGCCTGTCTACAGGCTGACCTGGCTAGGATTTGTGAAACCTCCTCCCCCACCAAGGGACCACCAGGGCCAATGCTACTACCTCAGAGGTTGCCAAGAAAGAGGAGAGGCTGGACCAGGGTGGGCTCAGGGAGGGAGAGGGTGGTGGAACAGAGTTGTATCTCTCCAGCTGTACCTCTCCACAATTAATTCACTCTTCTGGTGGATAGTGGTTCCTCTATGGAGGCACCTGCAGTGGAGACCAAGGAGGATGCTGGGAACCTTCACAAAGGAGACCCACAGGGTAGAAATGGGGGAGGAAGGGTAGAGGGAGGTAAGGTGCCTTCCTGGCACCATGGCTTGGAAGGACAGGAAGCAAATCCTCAGGATCATGGGAGGAGCTGCATGAGGGAGGGAGCTGGATGTCATTGTCCACCTAGGGACAAATGACCTGGCTAGGAATGGGATCCGAACAATGCAAGAGGAGTTTGTAGAGTTGGGGAGGGGCCTTAGAAAAGTAGCGCATACGGTAACCTTCTCGAAGGTGCTGCCTGTCTATGGCAAGGGTGATGCTAAGGCACTCCTCACCAGGGAATTCAAATGAGTGGTTGAAAACTAGTGTGGAGCCTCAGGGTTTTGGCTTAATTGGGGACTGGGGAGCCACTTGGAGGGATGCAGACCTATACTGGCGCGATGGTCTGCATCTGTCTGGGGGGAACCAGGATCCTAGGTGAGAGGTTTAAATGCTTCATTGGCAAGCATTTAAACTAGTCAAGGGGGCACTGAAAAGGAGCAGGGAAATCCCAGCCTCACCCCACAAAACATGGTAATTAGTGAGGTAAACACCAAGGTAGAGAAGTTATTAGGGAGCAGGACAGAGGTAAATGTAAAAAAAGGCAAAGGCAGTAAGGACAGGAATGGGGCTAAAAGGGGTAAGGCTATCAAAAAGTGGAGGGTGATGAGTACCAATGTCCATAGTCTGTGTAACAAGCTCCCTGAACTAGTAGCCTTGATGGAAGAGGGTTGCCTGGATATTGTGGCAGTCACAGAAACATGGTACACAGAGAACCATGATTTGGATGTCAACATACCAGGATACACAATCTAAAGGAGGAACAGGGAGGGTAAAAGAGGAGGAGGAGTACCTCTCTATGTAAAGGAAGGGATCAAAGCAACAGATCTAAAGAGTAAACAGGGAGCAGATGAGGAACTCTGGGTCACCCTGGAGACAGGAAATGGCACCACAATCCACATGGGGATTGTATACAGACCCCCATCTCAGGGGGAGAGAATGGACAAGGAAATGATAGAAGGCTTCCTTAGAATGGCAGAAAAAGGGAAGTTATTGTTGATGGGGACCTGAATATGCCAGATGTTAAATGGAGCACCTTTGCTGCAGGCACATCCAAGAGCAGGGTCATTCTTGATGCCCTACAGGGGCATGCCTCAGACAACTAGTATTGGAACCCACTGAGGGAGCAATCTTAGACCTGGTACTCTCAAATGGGGACGAGAAAGAATCTCAGATTTAGAAGCGGGTAGCCATCTGGGAACAAGCCACCACCAAACTGTGTGGTTCATGATAAACACAGCCATACAATCAAGCCATACAAAAGCAAGAGTATTGGACTTTAGGAGGGCTGACTTTGGGAAAATGAGAGAGTGCCTCAGAAAAGCACTAGCAAACAGGCAAGAAGGAGGGGGTGGAGGAACAATGGGGAGTAATCAAAACAGCCATCACAGAGGCAACAACCCTTTGTGTAAAGCAAACCAGCAAAACACAATGAAGGAAAAAAATGCTATGGTTCTCAAAAGAGGTGGCAAGGAAGGTTAAGGAGAAGAGGATAGCATTCAGGAAATATAAGGAAACTCAGAAGGAGTAGGACAGAGACCTTTATCAGTTAAAGCAGAAAGAGGCTGGGAAGGCAGTCAGAATAGCAAAGGCCCAAACCGAGGAAAGGATAGCCAATTCTGTTAAGAAGGGGGATAAGACCTTTTACAGGTACATTAGGGAGCAAAGAAAGACCAAAGGAGGGATACTGAGGCTTAATAAAGGGGAGGGAATGTGGGTAGAGGGTGACAGTGAAAAAGCAGGGATACTGAATGAATATTTCTGCTCAGTATTCACAAAGGAAGAGGAGGGGGAGGTACCTAAACCAAACAAGAGAAACACTCTGAAGACAGGGGTCGATACCAGTCCATTTACAGAAGAAAGGGTTCTGAAAGAACTAATAAAATTGAAGGTGGACAAAGCAATGGGGCCTGATGGGATTCACCCAAGAATTCTAAAAGAACTAAGGGTAGAACTAGTGACACCGCTGACTACTCTTTAACAAATCATGGGAGGATGGGGTGGTACCTGAGGACTGGAGGAGGGCAGATGCGATTCCTCTTCACAAAAGTGGGAGCAGGACAGAGGCAGGAAACTACAGACCAGTTAGTTTGACCTCAGTGGTAGGGAAAATGATGGAATCACTTCTGAAGGAAAGAATTGTTGAGTACCTAGAGGCCAGTGGGGCACAGGACCCAAGGCAGCATGGATTCATGATTGGAAGGTTGTGTCAGACGTATCTAATAGATTTCTTTGACTGGGTGACCAAAGTAGTAGACCAGGGAGGGGCTGTGGACATGGCCTACCTAGATTTTAGCAAGGCATTTGATACAGTCCCACACAAAAGATTAATACACAAGTTAGCCAGCCTTGGAGTGGGTCCCAAGGTGGTAGCCTAGATAAAAAAATGGCTATACAACAGGACGCAGAGGGTAGTAGTAAATGGAGTACACAGTGAAGAAAGGAGGGTTACTAGTGGGGTACCACAGGGTTCAGTATTTGGACTGGTCATTTTTAATGTCTTCATAAGTGACATTGCAGCGGAACTAGAAGGAAAAGTATGTCTCTTTGCAGATGACACAAAGATCTGCAACAGGGTTGATAAGTAAGATGGAGTGGAAAGGATGAGACGGGACTTGGCAAGATTGGAGGAATGGTAAAATGTATGGCAGCTCAGATTCAATGCAAAGAAGTGCAAGATAATGCACATGGGAAACAAAAACCCAAGGGAAGAGTACACAATGGGGGGTGAGATACTGACAACAGTAAAAATGGAAAGGGACCTGGGGGTAATTGTATCAGATGACCTAAAGGTGGGTAAGCAATGTGAGAAGGCAGTAAGGAAGGCTGGGGGGATATTGGGATGCATAGGAAGAGGCATCAATAGTAGGAAACAAGAAGCTGTTATCCCTCTGTACAGACAGTTGGTGAGACCCCATCTGGAGTACTGTGTGCAGTTCTGGAGACCCCATCTCCGCAAAGACATAGACAGAGTGGAGGCTGTCCAGAGGAGGGCAACCAAAATGGTGCAGAGTCTGCACCTGAAGACATATGAAGAAAGACTAAAGGAGCTTAATATGTGTACCCTTGAGGAAAGAAGGGAGAGTGGGGACATGATAGAAACTTTCAAGTACCTCAAGGGAATCAACAAAGTCCAAGAAGGTCGCATCTTTCAGAAAAAGAGATGTGCAAGAACAAGGGGGCACAATTTGAAGATAGAGGGGGGATGGCTCAGAGGTGTGAGGAAGTATTTTTTCACAGAGAGGGTTATGGATGCATGGAACAGCCTCCCTGAGGAGGTTGTGGAGTCAAGAACAATGGAGGAATTCAAGAATGCATGGGATAGACATAAGGCAGTCCTAGTGGGGGGTAGGAGGAAGTAAGCTGTTGGTTAACTAGGATCTGCAGCTTATCTGTTAGGTAGGAAAATGGGCAGACTAGGTGGGCCAAGCGGTCCTTATCTGCCATCAAATTCTATGTTTCTATGTTTCTCTGAAAACCTTCCCCCTCTGCCAACCTACCACCATCCTCTTGACTGTCCTGTTGGCTGCTATGTCTGGCCAACCCTTATTCTGGCACACCCAACTGATGTCAGCCAGTTGTACCACCACTGTGGTGTGGGCCAGCCCTTCTTCCCACTTCTTCACAATAAACCTCCTTACCTGCTCTTCCTGGGCCAGTTCGTCCCTGCCCACCCATGTCTCCTTCTGAATTCTTGAAATCTCTCCCTCCCTGCCTCGTAGGTCCTCAGCATGTTGGCTGACCAGAAGCCCTGGTACAATGCCTTGGCTCTGTCCCACCATCCTTCCATAACCGGTCTGGGTTCCTGGTCCTGTGCTCTGCAGCCTGCGGCCTCTGCTCCTGAAACCTTCCAAGCTGTAAACGGAAAAGACTGTCAGCCACCTCGTTCTTCAGCCCCTCAATATGCTTTGCTTTAAAAGACAAATTCAGTTGCAACCCCAACAACACCATGCATCTGGTCGCCTGCCCACCATCTCTGTCTGCCCCCTTGCTTATTAATAACTTCCACCACCCCTTTGTTGTAGCAGTAAAACAGGATGTGCTTTCCCCCTCATATGAGTGCCCCACACCTCCATGGCTACCCATATCAGAAATATTTCCAAAAATGTGATGTCCTTCAATAGCCCGTACTCCCTCCAATGCACTGTCCATGCTTCCGACAGCCATTCTAACTGACAGCATGCCCCTATCCCCAGGGCACCTGAGGCATCCATGAACAGTTCTAAGTCTGTATTCCACTCCCTCTCATCCTGCCAGAACGTCACCCCTTTATAGGTGTCAAGGAACTCTTCCTAGACTTGGAAGTCCTCCTGCACCCCTTTTGACATGTCTACCCAGTAGTGCAGCAGCTTAGCCTTCCCCATGGCCCTACCCAGCCTCCTTGTGAACACTCTATCTGGTATAATTGCCTTGCAGGTGAAATTAAGGTGCCCCAGCAGTTGCTGTATCTATACCAGCAGCACCCTCCTCCTCCCCGTCACCTGGGCCAGCAGCCCCTTAAGGCGCACCACCTTTTCCCTGGACAGCCTGAAACACCCCCCTTCTGTGTCCTCCTCTATGCCCAGGAATTCTAATATCTGGCCAGGGACCTCTGTTTTGCCCTGTGCCAGTGGTATTCTGATCCACTGGCACATCTTCTTAAAATCCTGTAACATCCTCTGTGCTTCCTCCCTCGACTCCCCGATGAGGAGGAAATCTATGCGCCCCTGAAACTGGAATCCTAGAAGGTCCCAATCTTCGAGCCTGATGGGCAGGAGGCAAAATGTTGATTTGATATCTGTCTTCACTAGCCACACCCCCTTGATTGCCCTGATGAGCACTATGGCCTGCTCTGATGAGGCATATGACACAACCCTAAGGTTGTCCGGTATGCCCTCATTCACCGACAAACCCTCTGGGTAAGATAAGAGGTGTATCAGGCAAAATTCCCCTTCCGCCTTCTTGGGTACTATACCCAAAGGGGACACCCGAAACTGAACGCATGGGGGGGCACCAAGTGGCCCCTCTACCCGTCCTGCTCTGACCTCCTTGTCAATATTAGCCCCAACTATCTCCTCCTTCCCCATCACAGACCCCAAATTCTTCATCCACATCTTTTTCCAGTGCCCTTGAAAACCCAATGGGAAACCTGCCTGGAAACCTTCCCTGAGCAGCTCCACAGCTCCCCTGTTTGGGTAGTCCACAGTCTACTCCTCTACCACCGAGATGGAAATGGGCATATGCACCAGCATGTACCCCCACCGCCCTCTGTTTGGTGCTTCACTGCCGCCAGCTGCTGGGGGCATACTGCTGGCCCCTGTAGCTGCCCCCTCACACCCTGCCTTGTCTCCCCTGAGCACCCAAAAGGACTGCTCATAAAATTGCCCCCCCATTTAATCCACCTCTTTCCACCACCTGTTGACAGTTGGAGGCTGAATGAGACCCCCCACATTGTGAGCAGGCGTGCCTGAACTTACATCCATTCCAAGTGCAGGTTGCCTTGTTGAAACCCCAGCAGGTCATGGCCCCTGGGGCCGGAGGGTTTTTCCTCATGTGATCCCCCCCACTCCCACTCCCCTCTCCCATGAGAGTCCTCACCTATAGCACCTTAGATCGCCTTTTGCTGCCATTTGTTTCTGGAAAGCCTCATCGTATTTGAGCCACCCATATCCTGCCTTCGTCTTGCACACATATCTTATGATAGACAGGTACATCAGTAAGGGGATGGCCAGCTCCAATTGCTTCTCCAGGACCAAGACACTGTAGATGATGAAGCCCCCTTTCCAATTCTCAATGGCCTTCCCATTGTGCTTTGCCTCCTCAGCTTTGTGCCCTACTACCACTAGCACCACTGCCATCTCAGACTTCCCCACTGACTCCTTCTGCTCATACTTCTTGGCCGCATCCTCATCCATGAGTCTAAAGATGTTGATGTACTCCCCCTTCCAAATTTCTTCTTTGATCTAGGCTGGGATGTGGTCCCTCGCTGAGCAGCCCTGGGGGCTTTCACGTTTCTGCCCGCTGGGGCTTGACCCCCACCCGCTCCTGCCCAGTCCTTTACCTTTTAAGGCCTGCATGGCCTTCTCCATCCTTTCAATCCCTGCATCCCACATGCCGCTCAACAGCCACTCCAAATACTCCCACAAACCATTTTCATCAGTGAGATCTTCATCATTCTTACCACCATCCAGGTTCTCCTTGTCCGGCTCTGGTGCGAGCATCAGCACAAGGATGGGTGTGGGGTGCAGCACCTCCCGTCTGGGTCTCTTGCCCCCTTGTCCTCTGCCCGGCCATTCCTCTCTCTCCTTATGTTTCCTCTGTGCCTCCTCCTCCTCCACCTCTCTTTGCTTCACTGCTGCCACCAGCTCCATCATCTGCCCCATCAACTTGGCTGCCTCCTGCATCATCCTTTTGCTGGACATCAGGGTTCGCTTTGGTGCCATTTCTTATTTGTCACTGCATTAAATGGTTGAGAAATAAATGTTCAAATTTTGTGTCTACATACTCCTCCCCCCCATCCCCGAGGTGGCCGGGACCTCCTTACTCCTGGTCCCACTTGCCGAAATTATCTGGTTCCATGGAAGGCCCTGTGCCCCTTTGCCCTCTGTTCCCCCCCCAATCACAGCACTGGCACAACATTCCTCCATTGTCTCCCACTTGGGAATGGGCCCCCTGTTCTGCCCCTGTCCCCCAACCTCCAGTATCTGTGCCCGCTCGAGCCATTAGATATAGGTCCTTGCCCACCTCCTATCCTGATGTTCTCTGGCCCATTGCTGTGGTCTTACCCATTGATCACCTCAGCCCATATCTCCCATGAGGTCCCCCAACTTGTCTCCTCCAGTCTGGTATTCTCACCCCATGCCCAGGCCCTTGAGAATCTGGGCCCGTCCTATGCTGCCTTCTACCCCCCCACAGGGCCTCCAGCCTTATGCGCCTTCCCAAAATACAGGCCACCTCCAACCCCCCCGTAGCTGGAGGGGTCTGACCTGCTGTGCCAAAGCACTGGGTTATTCCACCAGTTCCTGCCATGGTAAAAACACCCCAATTTAGCCTGATGCAGCTATGATCACCCTGCCCCACCTCTGCAGCCCCCCTTTTTTTTGCAGCCTGAATGCCAAGGCCCAAATGGCATCGCAGTACCATCCGCATTTGTTAGCACCCATTCTGACCTTCTCCAGCGAAGGCCCAGTCCTGGATCGGGAGCATCATCCCTTTAGCTTACTTCTGCCCTTGCACTTCTGGGCTGCACTGGCCACATGGCAGTAAGTGGCAGGTAATCACACACCAGGCCTGGAGGGGGCCTCCCTTCTTGCTATGCAGTTCTCTGCCTGCAACCCCAAATTCACTGCAAAAACAGACCCGACGGCCATATTCCTGACTCCACCACAACTGGTGACCGCAAATGCTTGCTCCGGGCCCTGAGGTGCTCTGTACAGCTGGATCCTCCCGGAGCAGCCTTCCAACTCTAACCCCTTGCTCACTGGGAACCAGCACGCCACCCTGTTGCCCCAGTTCATGTGGCCCATAGGCCCAGCTGTTCCACTTGCGCCACTCTGACCGTGCCTCAAGACACCACACTCCTTGTATATATATTTTTTTAAAGAAAACAGACCCCAAATGCCACCAATGTACACACCAAGCCTGCGCATCTTCCATTCTTTTTGCTGGGTCCAATGTTGCTCACTGTAACCAGCCTCCCCCCTGCGGCTCTCTGTCTTTACCCCCAGACCCCGTGGCTTTCCACCAGCTTTACGGATGACCACATCTCTACCAGCAGCCTGCATGCTGAGATCTTCTGGGCTTACAGCCCTAACAATTCCTGTCCTTCTCTTTATTCTCATACATATATATATATATATTTTAAAGTGAAACAACCACAAATTCTGATTAAGCCAGAAAAATGACCGCTAAGCAATTTTTTCCATCTCCCTGTGGTCTGCTTGCAGCCCACACTTTCTAGCCTATCCAAACTGGACAAAAAACTAAAATGGAGTAGGCCTTGACTCCACGCTGAGTCATGTGTTCGGCCCCTTCGGCCATTCGGCCCCACCTGAACCAAATGTTGGGCCAGCCATCCACTCCAGCGCATTGCATATGCTTTCTCCAGGGTACAAATGCCCTGAGCAACAATCAAACCCCCCCTTTCCAGGCCTAATGCACATTTTAGGGGAAGACAGCAAAAACCAAATAAAAAACTATCATGCCCCTTCCCTGCTCCTCAATATGAACGCCAGGAGTGCTAGCACAAAAACCCACTGAGCTCTTCAGGCACAAACTACCTTTCTTAAGCATGACATGATTATTTACAGTGCACAGCAATGAGGAACCAGCTCCTGCCCAATCTGTTCTCCTCACTAAAACTAGGAAAGATAAGCACAAAAGCCCCACCGAGCTTTGCAATTCTAACTACATTTCTATGATTCATTGCTTATTTACAGTGCACAGCATTGAGAAACAACATCCTTTTCTTTCTTTCCTCCTATATGTACCACTGTGTTCCCCAACCTTTTAAAAAGAACACCATGATATGAGCCAAACAAACCACAATTACTAGTTCCAGTGAACCACATGGCCTACTAGGCCTAGAAGCCTCTTGTGCCTTACCTGCTGCTTGCCAACGATGTGCTGAGTTCTCAGTCTGAAAAAAATCCCAGCAAAAGAGGTCATGCTGCCTGTGTCCTGGCCTGATATACCCCTGTAGGACTCCTGCTCAGGACCCCTTGTGGCTCCGTGCCCCAGCCAATCCCTGGGGCTCTGGCATCGTCTGTCATATTATACCTTCCTTGCTTGGGTGACATCACTAGCTCCACACCACTTTTTCCTGATCCTTCTCTCCCCCTCCACCCCACCCCTCTCCTTTTTTGTTCATTCCTGGGAATGGTCATCAGACAACCTGGCCTTCCTTTAAGTGGCAAGCCCCATTGAAATACATTAAAGTGCATTTACCTTAGTTTCTCAGTTCATGTAAACCGTGGAATAAAATTCAGCAGTTCATGTAAACCACAAGATAATATTCCACAGTCCATGTAAACCACAGAATAATATTCCACAGTTCGTATGAAAAACCTCACAAAAAAGGATTCCCTATATGAAAACTTCATACAGCTATTTTGAAGTGCTCACTGAGCATGCTCCAAACACAAAGTTTTTAAATTTAATAACCTGGGAAAGGATTAATATTTTTCACCAAACCACCAAAGGAAATTCTTTTGAGGCAAGCCCTCTCTACCCTGAAAATTTGAGACCAAAATTCTACACTGTCTGGGAGATACATGATAGCAAAAAAGAGCAAAAATAGCAAATTTAATATATTTTTCTTGCTATTCACATCTCAGAATCCTCACATCTGACCAGAACAAATCTTGGCACATCAGAAGATCTACCCCATGAGATTGCATGTGCAAAAGTTTGGGTAAATCCGTTCAGAGGTTGTGAAGATATTAAAGTTCAAAATTTGAGGTTTAACATTAAAGAGCCTACTCAACCCTAAACATAGTGGTGCTGCCCCAACACTATACTATCTATATATCCCAATTATCCAAACCCCGCAATACTGGAACATCCTCTTAACCAAACTTCCATGTTATTGCCCACCAATCAGCTGTTAAATCGATAGGGGCTTTTCAGTGTCAGTCTGTCAGTTTCACTGATGCTGTCAAGTAGACTAAAGTGATTGCTGATGTACTGATCTGTTGATCTCTGAGCTGACTTGTCAGGCTGTGGTCTGTTCCCTCTTCCCAGCAGACTGAACCTTGTGCCACAGACCCTGTGGAGACTGACATAAACTCTGAGATCACCGCACTGGCAGAAAACATAAGGACAAAGCTAAACATCTCACTGAGCAGTAAGGATGTTCAGGAATGGGTTCAGTGTGATAAGCATGAGGACAGGCACTCACTACTCACTGATGACTGCATCATTGACCAAGTCCACCACAGCATGTCTGTTACCATGGAGTGATAGTGACAGCAGTGAATATTCTGAACTGGTAGCTATATCAACCTAATCTGAGATAGTGGATCATTTTTCAAGGTGCACACTGTGGATGGAGAGCCAAACTCAATGTGATCCAGTTCACCTAATGCTTGTGGGAAACCTGAGAGCAAAAGCCAGGCAGAATTGCTTAGGAGCCCTACAACAAACTTCTGTTTCCAACTTTTTTGTTAACACCTCAAAGTAGTGAAACAATGACTGTTGTATGTACTCCAAAACAGTTAAAACAAGGATACAAGAACTGAAAACAGTGAAGAAAATGACTGCTGAATGAAGTCATACAGCACTATAAAGAAACAAAAAGAAATGACTGATGAAAGAAGTAATATAGCACTCTACTGTTCACTTAAATTGTTAAGCATGGAAAGCACTACAATAACAAAAAAATATATAAAGAAACACAGTTCACACCTGACCTTATGTTGCAGAAGCACTCACCAGTACTCTACTAAGCACTCTTAACACCCCAGGACACCACTTCCAAGATTGTCATTGTTAAAGCAGCAACCACTATCCCTTAGAAAATCAATTGTGGTCAGTGGTGGTCCTGATTATACAAACTTCTATTTATCCGAACTCCAAAATTGTCTATGGAGGAGTTTGGATAAATGGGACTGCACTGCATTTGTATATTTATATTATACTCATGCGGTAGTGCCAGTATAGTTAAGGTTGAGTAAGTTGCTTAATGTTAAACTTCATATAGCTATGGTTGAGTAAGGTGTTTAATGTTAAACTCCAACTTTTCACCTTAATAACTTTAGCTGCATTCAATGAAATAGCCCAATATTTAGCATGTGTGGTGTGGCTGGCAGGGTTTTAAGATGTAAAAGGTTTTGTGATGGTATCTTGTGCAGTTCTCAAGATTCGGAATGTGGATTTTTAATGAAGTAAGGCGTTTTTTTTTTTCCTATCCTTAACACCTGTGTTGTTTTTTTTGTGCTTTCACGTACAGCCTTGATGATACAGAATTTTTTTCCTGAAACTTTTAGGATAGAAGTGGCTTATGCCAAAATAGTGCCACTTGAAGGTTTTGTGAAAAAAAATTACTATGTTCTGGAGTTATAAGAATTTAGTACATTTTCAGAGCATGCTCAGTAGGGTTTTGGGTAAGCCTTTGATATAAACCATAAGTTTTCAGTTTGCTAGAACATTTTTGGTTTGCATCACTAAATTGTCATGAATGAAAAAAGGCTGTCATGAACCAACATTTTTTGGGGGGTTGCAATGGCCATCATTTTTTTATTCAACTAAAAACATGGAAAATACTTAGAAATTATGCATTTTTAGAAAATAAACACCTGAATCTAGCTAAATGGAACTGGTTTAGTTAGCTTCAGGTGACTTTTTTTTTCAAATTATGCCCTGGGCACCCCAAAGGCAGTATTAGCCGGGAGTGAGGAAACCACATTCTCTGTACAGTATGAGAACAGCAGGTCATTCCTCACAGCTGAAGATGCAGAGGAAGACATGCTGACAGCTTAAGTGCCATCTGTGAGACGGTGGTCTCCCAATTGACATGCTGCTGGCACTGTGCCATTTCTTAATCAACACTAAGTGTTTTGTTTCACCAATGAAGTTTTTACATTTGGTAACTTCCTTAACCTCCATTTCATAAACTTTTCTACTAATATTTTTTAAGTGAACAAGGTAGGAAGAATGCATAGTGACTGCAGACAGTGAACATAGCAATCAGGAAACTTCAGGTTTATTTTATTTATTTAAAAGTTTCACCAGGAAAGGCATGCTGAGCTGGCAGCTCATTTCCAGATGCATCCTGGGGGGAGAGGTAGTGGTACAGAGTAAAGCATGATAGCATGAGACATAGGTACAGTTACAAATTGTCAAACCATTTATGGAGCAGAAATAGTGCTCAAGTGCAATATACAATAAGAATGGGTACAATACAAGTCCAGTCACTAGGGTAAAAACAGTTACAGATTAGCTGTTAATAATAATTATAATAATAATAATAATAATAAAGAGCAGTCAGAGCATTAGCACCTAAAAGCAGTGATAAACCACTTTGAAAAGAAGTTTGAAAAGTCACTTTTAAAAGTCAGGAGAGGAGCAGGAAGGGGAGGAGGGCAGTGAGTCTTCTGAGGTGGTTTGAGGGGGCCCAAGGGGAAGGGACAAGTCAAATGTCATGAGGGAGGAAGTTCCAGATTTTAGGGAGATGGTGGCTGAAAGCAGCTTGGCCACTGGTCATGGAGACCAGGGGGACTTTAAGAGTATGATCATTGGAACTTCTGAGGGTGTTGAAGTGGGGAGAGGGGCAGAAGAGACAGGTAGTGATGTAGAAAGGGAGAGAGATGAACCAGCATTTACTCACAAAGTTGTCACAGTGGGCATGGTGACTGTCCTTCAGAGGAGGAAAGGAGAGAAAGATTGATACATAGAGCAGTGCTGAGTGCAAGGGGGCAGTTAAGAGTGTAGCAGCAAAAACAGTGAAAGAGAGTGTTAAGTTTGGCAAGCATAGTACCTGGGGCAGCACGGTAGACTATGTCACTGTAGTCAAAGTTTGGGAGGATCATTTTCTGGATGATAGCACATTGGGCCAGCAGTTGGATTCAGTCTCGGTTTCTGTGCAGGGCACCAAGCTATGGGTGCAGTTTTTTGACAATAGCATCCACATGGCCAGAGAAGTTTAGGTGTTGATCAAGCCAGATACCTCAATACCTAAAGGTGGTGACATCCTCCAGAGGGGAGCCATCCAGTGTACAAAAGGAGGGAAGGGAGGGAAGCCTAGAGAGTCTCTGCCTTGTTCCAGAGGACACGGAGACAGTCTTCTTGGTGCTGAAGAAAAGCTGGTTAGAGTGAAGCCAGAGCTGAACTTGATCAAAGTTGAGCTGGAGTCTGTGTGCCACATCACCAGTGGAGGGACCTGAGGGGAAAAGAGCCATGTTGTCCGCTTACATGAGGATGGATGCAGATGAGTAGATATAGGGAGATCATTGAGGAAGATGGAAAATAATAGAGGGCCTAGCACAGAATCTAGCAGGACCCCAGTGGTTGTAGGCTTGGGAAGGGAGAGGGCATCACCAATTTTGATAGATTGGGACCTGCCAATGAGGTAGGTGTTAAAGTTTTTAACATCCTGCTTGAAAAACGGAGAAAAGTAATAATCAGACATAAGGCCATCTAAAGGAACAATCATACAGTACATGCTGCATAATAAATTCAATCAAATAAATTGTATGAAGCAAGTAAATGTGATTATTTGCAAAAGTGAATGAAAAAATAGCTTGATCAATGGAAATGAATATATTTCATACATTACATCTGAGTTTTATAGTAAGTCCTTTGATTCCTTGCTACTGCAGATTTAAATGAAAGGGCAGAGAATAACACTGAAATCCCTTCCTACCTATCTACCTGCCTAATATATTTATTTCTAAGCAGACTGAGGTGCCCACCCTGTTACCATAGAATTATGCCTCCTTCACCTTCATTGCCCACCCCTCAAAAATAGTGGCACTGTGGTGCCAACACCCACTGCTGCCAAACAGTATCCCACCTCTGGGTACTCAATCCCAGTATCAGCTATTCATCTGTAACAAAAAAAGGAAACTGTCTTTTAATCTTTTTTTCTATTAAAGAAACTAGCGAAGATGAAAATGGTCCCACACTGATTGGCCCCCTCACACACCCCCCATCCATCCATCCATCTACCTCCCTGACCCCCCCCACTGAGCACCCATTACCCCCCTTCCCCTCATGCCCTCACTCTCCTAAACATGTCCCATAGTATACATCATTCTCTGATTGAAAAGGCATCTTGCTGCTGGAACTGGAGACTGTAATATGAGAAAATAAGGTAAGTCCCGTTAACGTATTTCAATGCATTTTGAACTCATAATGTCTACTCATAACTCATTTTTCAATATTTTTCAACACAGTTTCAACATGAACTTTTTCATACCCCATCTCATGAACAAGGTAGGTGAAAGTTTTCAAATCAGTCCTGAAAAGGTGATTTAGCAGTCACTCTGCGCGAAATCCCCCACTGGGCATAATTTTAAAATTTTCACCTACTGTACCAGGTTCATGAAGTGGGGTCATAAGAAGATTATGTTGAAAATTTGGTGGAAAAATGTAGTAAAATGACTAAGTTTCACGTGAATGTTGAAATATTTCAGTGTTCATGCATAACTTTGCTAACTTTCAATATTTGTCAACCAAGCTTTCAATATGGCTTTTCTGGGACCTCCCTCATGAACAAGGCAGGAGGAATTTTCAAATCTGGGCTCAAAGGTGATTTGGCGGTGAGAGTGGGGGGAGGAGGATATGAAGGTCAGCTGCCATGGATGGATGAGAAACTTACCCAAGATGCAGGTATTAGAAACCAATAGTAGACAAAGTCCCAGCATGGATGGTCTTAAAGCTGTGCAAAGTGTGTTAACAACAACAAAGTAGCAGAAAGCAATAGCAGAAAGGTTCAAGTTAATTTGGCTTACATAGTTTATACAGTTATAGAAATAACCTAGATATGTTGTTCTAGGGGTGAAGAAACTAACACTAACAAAGCTGTGCAATGCATGCCAGTCTAAACATTTAAAGATGTTAATTGAAATATTAAAAGGTATGCAGGATATCATTCGTTGTATCAACCCACTGCTAAGTTTAGGTGGAAATACCCTGAGATGCTGTGTATCACCTCATGATTTGCTGCCAATACAGTGGCTATGTAGTGTATACCTTTTCTAACATTAATACAAAGTTTTAAAAAAAGAAAGGTGATTTGGCAGTCACTCCATAAAATCACATTTTGGGTGGGATCTTAAAATGTTCACCTATGGGGTTCATGAGATGGGGTCATACGAAGACTATGTTAAAATATTTTGGTGTTTACTGATAACTTTGCTAATTTTCAATATTTTGACTCAAACTTTCAAAGTACCAATTTTTTTCACACCACCTCATAAATATGACAGGTGTAGTTTTTCAAATTCTGGATGAGGCATATTTTCACACTTATGGCAAGAAATGATATTGTGGCCACTATTCTATAAATGCCATATGTCATGTTTATAAGGGGGAGTCCAAAAATGGCTATTATGAAAATTTGGACTCAAAATTTAAAAAAATACATATTTATCAAGAAATGTTGTATATAGTGCCAGACTTTACCCCAGTGGGTAATCCTTAATGATCCTGTGCTGTTGAGCTGAGTTTGGGGAAGAGCTCAGAGAGCCAGCTGGATGGGCCAAGGCTGAGGTCAGCTCTGTCATATAGCACCACACCTCTATCCTGGGAAGGGAAGGTGCATGGTTATCTGCATGACCCTAAGTACATTATGGTGAAGAGAAATCTACTCTTGGCATAGAGCTCTGCAGCTCTGCACCCATGGTTTCCAGAGGGTCTTGCAGTTTGGCAGACTGATGGACTCTTTGCTTTGTACAGTATGTATGTATCTGTAGCCACATGGAAGCAAAGGGCCCAGAGGGCCATGCACTTCTGCAGCCTGCCAGACAGCCCCACAAATTCTTAACAATGCATTGTGATGTGGAAATGCAGGGCTCAGAGGGCCCTGCACTTCCTCAGGCACATGGACTCTTCCCTGGGCCCTGCGCTTCTGCATCTGTTCACACAGGTCCTGAGGATATGATTCCACTATTTCAAAAAGAAAAAGAAATTCTTTGCAAAAAGAAAATGTGCTACTGCACCAGTTGGAATTCAGCTTAATGCCTCAAAAATATGGAAATGTGTTTTTAGGGTTTCCTACCCTAAATCCTGATTCCCCAAGCAGCAAAATGACAAGACCACACAAGCAACCACAAATAGCCATCATCAGGTAAGACAAACAACTTACAACTGTTTCCACACCCACTGCCCTCTTCGGCTAGCAAAACATAACTGTTTTAATCTAATCTGAGCTTTCAAAGGTAGGATTTTACTTTTTTGGGAAAGTGCTACCCCTTAAAAGAACTGTTGCCCCCATGAAAAATGTCTAGATCTGCTGCTGAAATTATGATACCCACATTGTAACAGTACTTCTTTCTACAGAAGCACTGACCCCCAAGGGGTCTGCATTTCTGCAGACACAGGCACTCATGCATGCTGCACGACATACAGTGCACACACAGGTGTGATTGCATAAGGACAGACCCCTCTGGGGCCTGTGTTTATGCATCCACACATACAAATCCATGAAAATAGCACATCAATGTCACTGCATTTGTGATGTCTGGAACAGTTTTATATTGTTTGTCTTATCTGATGATGGATGTCTGTGGCTGCTTGTGTGGTCTTGTCCTTTTGCTGCATGGGGGCAGTTAGAGTTGGAAAATCTAACACCACATTTTTCTGGTTTTGTGGCATTAGGTTGAACCCTAACTGGTGCAATAATGCAGTTTTCATTCTGAAACCATATATGTATTATAGTGGTGCAGTTGTGCCACTAATGTTAGGGTTGAGTAGGCACTTTAATGTTAAACCCCAATTTTTGCACTTTAACATCTTCGCAACTGTTTAACAGATTTGCACAACATTGTGTATGCACAGTCTCATGGGGTATATCTCTTGTTGGGCCAAGTTTCGTTTTGGTCGGATGTGCAGATTCTGAGATGTAGATAGCAAACAAATGTAAAAATTCACTGTTTTTTGCTGTTTTTATGTCATCGTCTTGTGCTCAGGCAGTTTGGAAGTTTGGTTTGAAAATTTCAGAGTAGAAATGGCTTGGCCACAGATGTGCCTTTTGCTTGTTTGTGAAATAATATTAATCCATTTCAAAGTTATTAAATGTTAAAATCTTGGTTTCTGAGCATGCTTAGTACAGTCTTTTGGATAGAAGATTTTAATGAAAAAAGAATTTGGTCTGAATGAAAAATGATCCTTTTTAGTTTGCGGCCAATCCCTTTTTGTAAGGGAAAACCCCTTTTTCATTTGCTGTCATATTGTTTTACATTTTTCTTACAAACATTTACAAAACCCACAAAAATGACATCCTGCAGAGAGACCAACATATATATGTATCTTACTGATTGGAACTCCATTAGGTGACTTCTGCAGTTAACTGCTGGAGAACTGACCCTGAAATAGTTTTTTTTTTAAATCCTTTTTTTTTGTGACTCACTTCTGCTTTTGTCATATTGGCTTTTTCATTCAAATGAAACAGGATATGGAAAAAGATTTTGGACTTAGTTTTTTTCCAACTATTTCCTTATTGCCTTTTTTGTTCAAATAAAAAAGGATCCCTTCACATGGAAAAGGATTTTTGGCTTCGTTTTTCTGCCAATTCTTTTTTCATTTGAATGGATCTTTTTTTGTTTGATATTTGTGTTCAAATGAAAAAGGATCCCTTCACATGGAAAAGGATTTTGGAATTAGTTTTTTGCCGATACTTTTCCATTTGAAGGAATCCTTTCTTGTTTCCTTGTTTCATTTGATATGGAGAAGGATTCTTTCAAATGAAAAAAGGATTTTGCAAGCCCTTCCCATAATTCTGTTAATTTTTTCTGGTGTCTAGTGGCACCCTTTACCACCTGATCACTGTCCCATAATTTTTATAGTTGTTCCCTGGTCTCTGTTGTTGCCCCCACCATCCAATCACCATCCCTATTATTTTTGTTGTCTTTCCCTGGTGTCTAGTTGCATGTTCAACTTTCCAATTGCTGTCCACATAATTATGTAATTTACTGGTGTCTAGTGGCACCCTCTGATCTCCGTCCCCTTAATTATTTAATTTATCCCTGAAGTCTAGTAGCACTCCCACCCTCCATTACCCATCTCCAAAATTATAAGATTTATCCTGGGTTTCTAGTGGTGCCCCCCACTTTCCATTCACTGTCCCTGTAACTATAGCATTTAGCCCTGGTGTCTAGTGGTGCCTCCACCCTATGTTTACCATCCCCATAATTATAGCATTTATGCCTGGTGTCTAGCGGCACTGCCAGCCCTTTGTTAGGTTTCTTCATAATTATAAGATTTATCCCTGGTGTCTAGTAGCACCCCCCACACTCTGTTCACCATCCTTGTAATTATAAACTGTATCCCTGGTGTCTAGTAGTGCCCCTCATGATCTGTTCACAGTCTCTGTAATTATAAGGTTTATCCCCAGTGTCTAGTGGCACACCCAACCCTTTATTCACCATCTCCATAATTATAGCATGTATTCCTGGTGTCTACTGGCACCCCCCACCCAATTGTTGTTGGGTTGAAAATAAAGAAAATGGTCCCTCAATGTCTTTTTTTAAACTTGCAAAAAACAAATTCCTCACCAGTCCAACCTCCCACCCCAACCTCCCACTGAGCACCTACCACTCCACACACCCTTAGACTGCCCCACACACCCTCCCTCACCTGAATAGGTCCCAGGGTGAATATCCACTCTCTGATTGAAAACACATCTTGCTGCTGGAACCGGTGACTGCTATATGACAAAGTAAGGTAAGTGCAGCTCAATGGGGTTTTCAACTATGTGCATTACTTTGCCTTTTTTTTGTATATTTTGACACCAAATTTTCAACATGCTATTTTTGAGGCCCCACCTCATGAACAATGGCAGTCAAATTAAACAAATCTGGCCTGAAAGGTGATTTCATGATCTCTTGGTGAACTCACCGTTCAGACAGGATTTGAAAATTTTCAGTACCCTTGTTCGTGAGGTGGGGTCATAAGAAGGCTATATTGAAAATCTCGGGTCAAAATATGTAAAAATAGAAAGTTATTTGTATCCGTTTAAATTTTACTACTCTCACCCATAACTTTGGTAATTTTAAATATTTTTACCCCAAATTTTCAGAAACGCAATTTTTAGACCACCTCATAAATGTGATAGCTATAATTTTTCAAATGCTTGCCAAAGTGTATTTTCACACCTGTGGTGTGGAATGACATTACGGTGGCATGCAATCACGTGTTGGTGAGGATGTTAAAATTTAGCAGTACTAGGTACATGAGGTGGGGTATTAAGATGGCTATGCTGACAATTTGTTTGCTATTGTCCTACAAATACATATATATATATACATATCTATGGAGGGGTGGGAAGGCCGATTACACTATCTCAAAAAGGATGGACTCTGTGCTCCAACAAGCAAATAAGGATACTGTTATACAATCTCAAAAAGTAAGGAAATTCATTGCAAAAACTTTAATGTACTAATTAGGGTTAAAGCAACAAACGTATGGCAATGTGGTGTTAGAGTTTCTTACCCTACAATTACCAAAGGTATAAGAATGCAAAATATAATGCATACTCATAACTTTGTTATTTTTAATATTTTTACCCAAAATTTGCAACATAACCTTTTTATGACTTCATTTCATGAACAGGAGTGAAGAACATTTTCAGATCCTGCCTGAAAGGTGATTTTGTGAAGTGGCTGTGAAATCACCTTGGGAGTAATTTGCTAGATGTGATATTGATGAATGGGGCGAATGTGGAGGAGGAGGTGGTGGTAGGAGAAAAAACTAGAGAATAGTGACCACAGGACTGTCTGATTCAAGGTGAGGGCAGGGAGGATGGGGACCCGTACCAGCACAACGGTGCTGGACTATAGGCAGGTGGATGTCTACAAATAAAGAAGACTGGTGAGGGAGGCGATAGAAAGTTTAAGGGTTTTAAGTGATGCAGACAAATGATGGGTAGCTATCAGGGATCAAATCTGGAAGGTCACACAGGCATCCATCAAAAGTGTTAGGAATGGGGCAAGAAGCAGGAAGCCACTTTGGTTCAGCAGGGGTGTAGCAAGGGTGGTAGGTGGAGGGTGTTCTGGAAATACTAGAGTATCCAGGGGGAGGGGGAAAGGGAGACTTACAGGGAGGCAAGGAGACTAGTGGGAAAGGCCATCAGGAGGGCTAAGTTAGACACGAAAGTCAGGTTAGCAAAACAGGCTAGAAGAGGGAAAAAGGCATTCTTTAGATACATGGAGGAGAGGAGGAAGGCTGGCCAGGGAATTGAAAGGCTGAGGGGGCAAGGAGGCAAGAACTTGAAGAGGATGGGAAGAAGGCAGAATACTTGAGCAGGTATTTCTGGATTTATGGAAGAAAAGGGCAGTAGAGGGCCAGAGTTGGAAAGGAGAGGGGGAATGGGAATAGTATCATATCCCTTCACCATGGAGAGAGTTAGGGAGCAACTAATCATGGTGAAGGTGGACAAGGCCATGGGGCCAGATTACCTGCACCCAAGGGTGATCTGGGAACTAAGAGAAAAGCTGGCTGCCCCACTTGCAAGGCTGTTCAACCTGTCTCTGGACACTGGTTTAGTGCCAGAGGGCTGGAAAAACATGACTGTGGTGCTGATTTACAGGGGAGAGGCAGGGAGTTGAGGGAAAACTACTGCCTCATCAGCCTGGCTGCTGTGGTGGGGAAGGTCATGGAGGCACTCATTGGTGAAAGGGTAACGAAGTACCTGGAGATGAACAGACTGCTGGATGACAGACAGCATGGGTTTACTATTGGCAAGTCACGCCAGTCAAATTTGATCTAATTTCATGACTGGGTGATGCAGGTAATGGACCAGAGGGGGTGC
Organism: Neoceratodus forsteri; assembly: GCA_016271365.2. Lineage (NCBI taxonomy): Eukaryota > Metazoa > Chordata > Ceratodontiformes > Ceratodontidae > Neoceratodus > Neoceratodus forsteri. The sequence continues at coordinate 585,173,909 of CM028133.1, read as the reverse complement.
GGTGGATGTGGTCTATCTGAATTTCAGTAAGGCCTTTGATACTGTACCCCATAGAAGGCTGGTCAACAAACTGGATGGCACTGGGGTAGGGCTCAAATTAACAAGATGGGTTAAAAACTGGTTGTCAGATAGGAGTCAGAGGGTGGTGGTGAATGCAGTGTATTCAGGGATTGGGCAGGTGAGGAGTGGAGTTCCCCAGGGATCAGTGGTAGGACTCCTCCTGTTTAACATCTATGTACTAGATATTGTGAATGGACTGTCAGGGAGGACGGCTCCCTTTGCAGATGACAAAAATCTGTAATAGAGTCGACTCCCCTGTGGGGTAGAGGACATGAGAAGGGACCTGAGATTACTGGAGGAGTGGGCAGAGACCTGGCAGCTAAAATTCAACATCAAGAAGTGTGCTGTTATGCACCTGGGGTACAGGAAACAAAGGGCTGAGTATATGCTGGGTGGGGAAGAGTCAGCATGTCAGAGGACAAGAGGGATCTGGGGGTAGTAGTCTCCAGCAACCTAAAGGTAGGGAAGCACTGCTTGAGGGTGGTGGGGAGGGTGTATGGGATGCTGGCAAGTATCGGCAGAGGGATCACCAGCAGGTGTAGGGAGGTCCTGGTACCCCTGTATCAAGCCCTGGTGAGGCCACACTTCGAGAACAGTGTCCAGTTTTGGAGGCCTTGCCTGTGTGAGGATATAGACTCAATTGAAAGGGTCCAGTGGATGGTGACCAAGATGGTGCAGGGGATGGAAGGCAAGCCTTATGAACAGAGGTGCAAGGAGTTGGGGCTATTTACATTGGAGACTGGGGGGGGCATGATTAAGACTTTTAAATATACCAAAGGTTTGAACAAGGGAGGCCCAGGGAAGTTGTTCTACATGTAGATTGAGAACACAAGGGGGCTTGGACTAAGACTCTGGGGGAGCACTACAAGAGCAATGTGAGAGGTCAATTTTTCATGGAGAGGGTGGTGGAGAACTGGAATGGGCTTCCAGAGGAGGTGGTGAATTCAGAGACAATAGATGGTTTTAAGTCCACTTGGGACAGACACATGGGGCTAAGGGGAAGGGGTGGTGCCTCAAGATATGGTAGGGTGAACTAGGGAGGCAAGGGGCAGACTAGATGGGCCATGGGGTCCTTTTCTACTCTCACCTTCTGTGATTCTGTGATGAAAGATTTCTTTAATTTCATTACCCTTGTTCATGAGATGGCGTCCCATAAAGGCCATGTTGAAAATTTAGTGTACAGTAAAAATGTTCAAAAATTAGAAAGTTATGAACAAAAGTTCAAACTGCATAGAAATACATTAAACCACTTATTTTATGTTCTTATATTGTAGTCTACTGTTGATGGACCATTTTCTTTAACAGGTCTAGAAAAATATCAACAGTGGACAGTTTTCTTTATTGTATGGAGTCAGAAGCTGACTCTGGGCATTGGGCATCCCAGTGTTGGGATGGTGTTCAGAAGTACCCAGGTGGGTACCTTGGTGCCACTACCTATTTCTTTGGGTGGGACAACCTGTAGAGGAGGGGTGGAAGGAAGCTGTACTGGGGTGGGCACTGCGGTCTGCTATTTCAGTATAATTATAAGGGGGAAGGGACAACCTGGAGGGAAGGGGGCAACAGAAGTAGTAGCAGCATTGGCACCCTGTGCTTCTTAAAAAGGGAAACTATAGAGGGATAGAAAGATAGATAGATAAATAGATAAAAGTCTCCCCTTCCCCTTTTTCATGTCCCAACCTTCTTCTTTCCTGAGTTATGAAAAAATTCACAAAAAGAAGAATCTCGGCATGTGAAAGAAGATGGTGGACCTATTTTTTTCTATAGTTCTTTCATAAGCCAACCTTTCATTATCACAAAAGAACTCATGAAAGAAGAATCTCAGATCAGAAAATTAGATGGTGGAGTTATTTTTTTGTAGTTGTTTCATGATCCGAGACTCTTCTTTCATGTGTTCTTTCCTGATCATGAAAGAAGGATGACTCACAAAAGCACAATGGAAAAACACTAAGTCCACCATCTTTTGTGAGCCAAGTTTCTTCTTTCATGAGATGGAAGTCTGCTTTCATGAGGCTCACAAAGCAAGAATTTTAGCTCACAATACAAGCCTCAGTAAGGATTTTTGGGACATCCCCAAACTGTGTTTTGGGGCCGTTTTTCGAACATGACCTCTAGAATCAAGCTAAAGGTGTCATATTTAACTAGATTCATGTGACTGTTTTTCTCCAGGGCATCATTTCCTGGGGTTTCTATTTAAAAAAACCTCAGAAACCGGATGGCTGCCACATGAAAGAAGATTTTTTCATCACAAAAGAAGCATTGTGGCTCACAAAAGAAGATTATTTTGTGAGCCGGAAATTCTTCTTTCAAGTCAAGCATGTATCTAAAAGACCCTACTGAACATGCACAGAACTGAATTTTCAAATTCTCAATGGATTACTATTTTATCACCAAACCAATGAAAGGCACCATTCTAGGGCAAATGTAAATGGGTGTGGGATTGATACACAGACTCAGCATTTATGGTTTAAAACACACCAAGGGTGTAATATTTATTAAACTCTGAAAATAGGCAAACCGAAATCAAAAATCAAGACAATAAACAAAAATCTGCTACTGGAATAGTTTCCAGAGTGTTCACCCTGTCAATACAGGCATAATAACTCTATCTCTAGGCCAGCTACTTCACTTAGGTAGCTCTTCACTTTACCATTACTCAGGTTGCTCTGACTTGCTCACCTCAAGGAGGTGTATATATAGTCCTATGCTGGGCCACCTGACATGACCCTTAAATTATATATATATTTTATTACCTTTTATCAAATCAAATCTGGTCAGGACATCCATTAAACACAAACAGTTTAGTACATAACATCTTATTGTATAACCTAGATTCTTATAACATCAGTAAGGGCTTTGAAATATATATGTACTGGGAATTTCTACTAGCCAGTACCTGTGTCTTTTTTTTCCTGAAGGACTCTGAGAAGGGTTTGCAGTCTAGAGCGGTGGCTGAAGAATTAACTTGGCACCTCACCCTCCTGCTTCCCCACAAACATTATTTTTAGTTTTATAAGGTATTTTACACTTTTGTCAGTGCATTTCCCTACATTTACTCACAGGAAGGTCAAGACTTGTTCCCTTTTCTCTGCAGGGCATCTCCATAACATTATGTCTTTAGCATATAGGGCGGCAAAACATAATTACTTAAAGGCATGCCATCCTGCCAGTACACTGCGAATTGATAGAACTGCCAAAAATGCATCTTGCTTAGTGGTGCTCTACTTACACACCTGAACTCAATATTTTCTTACAAAATATACAGCAAAGAAAACCTTATTAGGTATATAATCTATTTGGGACTGGAAGTACATAAACAGCCTAGGATTTGTTTTTCTCTGTACTTTTCCCTTTTTGTCATTAAAGCTATATACTACATGAACTCATACAGGCATTATATTCAAACATGCCACACTGTTACCATTATTTATTTATTCAAAATGGCTTCATATCTAGCAACCTATAGATATATCTTTTATTCTGTGAGTGCACTCTATGTATGCTGGTTGCATTTAGGCACGTTTCATAACATGCTTTTTCTACAGCAGGCTCTTTCCCAGGGAAGTACTGAAAGTGAAAGGGATATAGAAAGAAGGCAGAATAAGTAAGAAGGTCAGGACAGGGATACAATGGGTGGCCATTCCATCATAACCTGAAAAGGGGTTAGTGATGAGATAAAGATACTACTGTGCAGTAGATTTAAGTTAAGGAAACAAAGAAGAAAGGAAAGGACTTCCCGGAGCCTTATTTAGCTACTATGGTGGAACACTGGTCCACCACACCTCTCCCACCTTAAGAGGAAACCAGCTGTTTAAATACTCTACAGCTGCTGATTTTCTAACCCACAAACACCCATTCTTTTCCTAAACTGGAAAATGTGGTGTGGTTGGAGCTTCCACCCACCCTCACTTAGAAGCTCCACCACCCCAGGTTCCCTTTAGAATTCTAAAGCAGCATATGTGTGTATATTCTAAATTCTAGCTTTATACACATACTATATACATCTTTTACCCTGGGGCTTAGTTACAATAATCAAACAGTATCCATTTATAATTCTTCTGTTAGAGTTCATACTTTCATAGCACCATGACGTGATAAAAAATCTGCATTCTGATGCATGGTACCAGCCCGATGCTTTACAGTAACACTGTATGGCTGTAGGCCAGATACCACCTCATAATTCTCACATTTTTATCCTTCATTTGGTGTAGCCAACACAAAGGATTATAGTCAGTCACTAAAATAAATTGAGCACCCCAGAGGTAGAACCATAAGGCTTCTATGGCTCACTTTACAGTTAAAGTCTCTTTTTCAGTGGTAGAGTACCGCTGTTCTCTATCATGGAGTTTACGTGAAATATAAAGTACAGGGTGCTCTTCCCCATCCACATTCTGGCTCGACAGCCTCTATGCCTGTCTCTGAGGTGTCTGTGTGTATCTCAAAAGGGTGTTCAAAATTAGGACTGCACAACACTGGCGAGGAACATAGTGCAGCTTTTATAGCCAAAAATGCCACTTCTCACTCAGGGGTCCATTTTACCTGGTTCCCACATCTCTTTTTTGTTAGGTAAGAGAGAGGGGGGTGGTGAAAGAGGCAAAATTGGAGATAAAGCAATGAGTATCCTGCCAAACCCAAAAATGACCTTACATGTTTCTTAATAGTTGGTACTTGACTTTTGTCTACCACCTCTATTTTCTCAATCTCAGGTTTTACCTGTCCATTCCCTAGGACAAAGTCCAAATGTCATGTCTCAGTCATGGCTATTGCATATTTATGGGGACTGACTGTCATCCCAGCTTCTTTGATAGAGTGCAATACAGCAGATAGATGTTCCAGGTGTTTTCTGCAGTCTTTACTAAACACCACCACATCATCCAAATATGCAGAACAATAACTGGTATGGGGAGTTAACACCTGATCCATGAATCTCTGGAAAGTTGTTGGGGCACCATGCAAGCCGAAGGGCAATGTGTCAAATTCAAATAAACCAACTGGCATGCTGAAAGTGGTTTTCTCTGGAGCAACTTTCTCCAGTGGAATTTGCCAGGAGTCTTTAGTTAAATCTTAAGTCGAGATATACTTGGCTTGTCCTATTCGATCTACTATATCATCAATGCATAGCATAGGGTAAGCATCGAATTGGGAAATGTGATTAAGCTTTCTGAAATCTAAGCCTAACCGGATCCCTCCTTCTTTCTTTGGAACTATGACTATGGGGATCCCCTCTCACTTTTAGATGGTTTTATAGTGTCCAAACATCTAAGTTTCTCTATCTCCTCTTTCACTTCATCTCTCACTTTTCTGGTATCTGATAGAGTTTCTGTCAGATAGGAGGAGAGTTAGTATGGATGGGGTGTTCAACCTCTACAGCTCTTCCTGGAACACTAGTAAAGGTATCATCAAACCTTGCCAATAATGCATTTAGTTCTATTTTCTGTTCTGGACTTAAGGTGGGATTGAAATGGACTTCTTCTTTACCTTTACATTTCTCCAGTCTATCATAGGCAAGACCTAACTCAGACTCTTTCCTTTCAGGCAGTACCACCATTCCTAGATTTTCTACTGCGTTCTTGTATCATTTATTGAGTAGGTTCATATGGTAAACCTTTTTCCTGGAACGTTTATCAGGTGTTTCTATTTCATAATTGACAGGATTGGTTTTGCGTAAGATGGTATATGGCCCCTGCCATTTCATCAGTAGCTTAGTATCTGATGATGATAGCAACAACAATACCTTTTCCTCTACTTGATATTGTTTTGTGCCTACCATTTGGTCGTAGTGGGCTTTTTGTGTTTGTTGGGCTTGTTGGCTGTTTTGATGGGCCTGTATAGTGTATGCGACTAGCCTTTTTCTCAACTGACTCATATATTCAGCAATATTAACATGTCTCAAGTCAGTACCTGCCTCCCAAAATTATTTGACCACATCTAATGGTCCATGTGGGGTTTTCCCATGCAGCATAGCAAAAGGGGAGTAACCAGTCGAAGCCTGGGGAACTTCTCTGTATGCAAATACCAGCAAGGGTAAATATCTATCCCATTCCCTCCTTTCTTCATGCATGAATTTCTCAACATCCTTTTCAGTGTCTGGTTAAACCTCTCTGCTAACCTGCCTGTCTGAGGATGGTACGGGGAAGTCCAGACAGCAACAATCCCTAGGAGCTTATACAAATCCTTCAGTAAAGCAGCATTGCAGTTGGTAACCCGTGAAGTGGGCACATGAGGAAGGGTGCTGTCCGTTATGGCGACACCTTCCTCATGCAATCCATTCACGGCCACTGATGGGTAGGGCGACTGGATGAGGGGGTGGGAAAACTATGAGACATGATGTCACTATACGTACAGATGCGGGGGGCTGAGAGTGAGCATGGCAAGCGTGGTCTGAGGTGGAGAGGCTGTAGGGGGTGGCTCTGTGGTCATCTGTCAAGCTGCGGCATGGCATCGGGGATTGGGCAATGGCTGGGGTGGCTGAGGTACTGGGCTCGGGTCCGGGCGCTGGTGCGATTTTTATTGCTCCCGGCCTGAACCTTTTTTTTTTTTTTACTACTTCCACCCACCCGACATGCACCCCCCTGGAGTTGAGAATCCTTAAGTAGGGGGATGTGGGGGGCGATGTCCCCCGCTGGTGGTGTGTGGCGGTGAGCAGCCCCCCCAACAGAAAGTAGTAAAAATATGCTCTGGCGCCATTGTGCTGGTGTGCCAGGGTTGTCAGAGTGCCGAAAATGTGTTCGGCACTCTGACTGAGCGTTAACGGCAATCACCTTTAGGCATTCACCGTTATCACATAGATCCATTGAAGTTACTCCCCCATCTGTCAATATCTCCTTGGGGATCCCTAGGTTACTGAACACCTTTACCAGTTCTTCTGCAATTTTTGGGGTGGTAACACTATGCATTGGGATTGCTTCTGGATATTTTGAAATGTAGTCACAAATGACCAGTATGAATTGGTTTCCTCTTGAGCTTTTTATTAAGGGTCCCACCACATCCATCCCTATTCTTTTGAAAGGGTAGGTCACCAAGGGCAGAGGGACCAAGGGTACTGTCTAATTTTTACTGACTATGGACACTTTTTGACATTCCCTGCATGCTTGACAGTACTTTGTTACTGGGTCGTGTATTCCTGGCTGGTAGAATCTCTGCAAAATCTTTTTTAGGGTACGATCCCTACCGGCATGGCCTGCCCATGGAAGGCCATGTCCTAAAAACATCAGGGCCTCCCTATATTTCACAGGTACCAGCATTTGCTCAACTGTTTCCCCTATTTCAGGATGTGTACATTCTCTGTATAAAATATCACATTTCAAAACATATTTGGGTTTATCATCACTCTATTTCTGGTTAACTTGTGAATAAAAAGGTATCAGTATTTCATCTGCTTTTTGTTCATCAGACCTATTATATACAGAAAAAAAAGACTGCACTTTTTGTTCTGGAAGTCCATTCATTGTCTGCCTCCACTGTTTCTGGGCCCTCTTTTTGCTGTTCAATGACTTCTTGTCTTTGCCAGGTGATACAACTACATCTCCTTCAAACAGAAAGGTTTCTCCCAGTGTTTGGGCCTGGCGTGCTTGAGCTCTGGTAGTAACAGCTGATACAGAGTCCAGGTTTGGCAACAGAGATGTAAAATGGGGATGATCATGTCCAATGACTATAGGCACTGGTAAATGAGGTACTAGTCCAGCAGTCACCTGTGTACTTTGACCTTTTATGTCTAATGCAGCATCACCGGTTGGGTATTTATGAGTATCCCCATGTATGCAGGCAATATTCATTCCTGGACCCTTTGGCCGAATCCCGTCTACCAGTTCAGGGTGGATCGAAGTCTGTTTGCTCACTGAATCAACCAGGCCCATGACTGTTTGTTGCTGAATAGATACATCAGTCAGAAAGTACCCAGCATTCAATAGGGCTAAGTGTGTAGGTTCACTTGGCTTCTTGGTACATAATCTGGCAATGTGTCCAACCCCTTGACAGTTATGGCATATGATGTTTTGGTTATAATACCTTGCCCCCAACCTCCCTTTACTTCAGGTTTTGTGTAACTTTGTCTGGCGGGTCTATTATTAGGGTTGTTTTTCACACTCTGTGGGGTAGGGGCTGGGGTTAGGTCTATAGTTCTGTACCCCTTTCACACAGGTCGATGGGCTGACAGGAAGTCTTCTGCCAACGTTATAACCTGCTCTGGTGATTCAGGGTTATGCTCTCGGACCCATATTTGCACATCATTTGGTAAAATTTGTAAGTACTGTTTAACCACTAACATATCTATAACAGCCATCACTGTTTTACCCTCCGGCTGTATCCATTTTAAACACAGTTCTTTAAGGTGGGTAAATGTTTCCCTAGGGGCATCTTTAGGGTAGTGCTTCAGGGTTCTGAGTCTCTACCAATATGTCTCAGCATTTATATCGAATCTTTTTAGAATCTCCTTTTTAACTAGGTCATAATTCTCAGCATTTCTTGTGTCTATATTATTGTATGCCAGTTGAGCCCTTCCTGTTAAATATGGGGCTAACGGCACCACCCATTGGGACTGTGGCCACCCACAGGCTCTAGCAACCCTTTCAAATGGTCATATAGGCCTCGATGTCATCTATGGGGCTCATTCTGGTAAATTTTATGTCTTTACGGTTACCTGTCCTGGCCCCCTGGCCTCCTTGTCCAGCTCTGATTAGTTGCAGGGCCTTTAAGATGTCAGTCCATCTCTGGTCTTGTCTTCTCCTCTTCTCTCCAACTCTCTCTCTCCCAGTTGTCCTTCTCTTGCTGTCGCTCCATCTCCACCTGTTTGATGGCTAGCCATTTCAGCTATCCAGTGATGTCTTCCATGGGTTCCTCATAGGGGCCTTCTTCTTCTACCTCCTCGTCTTCCCGAACTCCTGCTCCTGCCATCACCTTCTTCCTTGTGGTTCCTCCAAACTCCAGGCAAGTTGATAACTCATCTCCCATTATCAGAGTTTGAGTTCTGGTCTGAACTCCGAGGATAACCAGCTTCTCTTCTGGTTTGCCATTAGCCATCTTGCCTGTGCTGATATCAGGGCTATTATCAGTTAACTGGTTTCCCTCAAACAGCCTGGACAACCAGTAACCAATCCCACTTCTCACACCAACTTGTAAACAGGTGTGGGACTGACACACAGACTCAGCGTTTAAGGTTTAAAACACATCAAGGGTGTGATATTTATTAAACTCAAAAAATAGGCAAACGGAAATCAAAAATCAAGACAATAAAAAACAATCTGCTACAGGAGTAGTTTTCAGAGTGTTCACCCTGTCAATACAGGTATAATAACACTGTCTCTAGACTGGCTACTTCACTTAGGTAGCTCTTCACTTTACCATTACCCAGACTGCTCTAACTTGCTCACCTCAAGGAGGTGTATATATAGTACTATGCTGGATCACCTGACATGACCCTTAAATTACATACAGATTTTACTACTTTTTATCAAATCAGATCTGGTCAGGACACCTATTAAACATAAACAGTTTAGTATGTAGCATCTTATTGTATAACCTAAATTCTTATAACATCTGTAAGGGCTTTGAAATATTCCATGAATAAACAACAAGCTATAATGTGCCCTGAAACCCCCTCCTACTATGTGAGATTGACAGTTCTTATTCTTACAAAAGTAGGCTTTACAGGGCGCTGCTTTTCCTATAGCAGATAATTTCCCTAGTATCTTAGACTGAAGATAGTTTGGCACCCGGGAAAATAAGGAACATGGCACAATGGATTTGCAAAAACCTAAGGTAATACCTGTTTGTTTTCTCCAAAACAAATGCTTGTGAGGAGAAACCAAAGGAGTTAACCTAATTTCATACTTACACTATGAAAGCAAGTCTTAATTAGTTTTATTAAATTTTGGAAGGTAGTTTTCCTAAGGTTTGCAGTTATTTATTTGTATTCCTCTTTCCTTTTTAATGTAGCTCTGTAATAAAAAATTCCCTTTCCTGAGGTCTCCGAATAACTTTAAAATGGGGGGTGCTGAATGAATAAGGAAACACCTTCAGTCGCTTCCCCCATGATACATGTACTGGGAGTTTCTAATAGCCAGTAGCTGTGCCCTTTTTTTCTTGAAGGACTCTCAGAAGGGCTTGCAATCTGGAGTGGTGGCTGAAAAAATATTTTGGCACCTCAGCCTTCTACTTCCCACAAACATTATTTTTAGTTTTATAAGGTATTCTACACTTTTGTTAGTGCATTTCTCTACATTTACTCACAGGGAGGTCAAGACTTATTCCCTTTTTCTCTGCAGAGCGTCTCCATAACATTATGCCTTTAGCACACAGGGCAGCAAAACATAATTACTTAAAGGTATGCTGTCCTGCCGGTTCACTGTGAATTGATAAAACTGCCAAAAATGCACCTTGCTTAGTGGTGCTCTACTTATATACCTGAACTCAATATTTTCTTACAAAATATACAGCAAAGAAAACCTTATTAGGTCTAAAATCTATTTGGGACTGGAAGTACATAAACAGCCTAGGATTTGTTTTTCTCTGTACTTTTCCCTTTTTGTCATTAAAGCTAAATACTACATGAACTCATACAGGCATTATATTCATACATGCCACACTGTTACCATTATTTCTTTATTCAAAATGGCTTCAAACCTAGCAACCTATACAGATATATTTTATTCTAGGAGTGCACTCTATGTATGCTGGTTGCATTTAGGCATGTTTCTTAACATGATTTTTCTACAGCAGGCTCCTTCCCAGGGAAGTACTGAAAGTGAAAGGGATACAGAAAGAAGGCAGAATAAGTAAGAAGGACAGGACAGGGCTACGAAGGGTGGCCATTCCACCATAACCTGAAAAGGGGTTAGTGAAGAGATAAAGATACTACTGTGCAGTTGATTTAAGTTAAGGAAAACAAGAAAGGAAATGACTTCCTGGAGCCTTATTTAGCTGCTATGGTGGAACACTGGTCCACCACAGCAAGCCTTTTCTACCTTCAAAATTGCAGAACAAAATTCCAAACTGTCTGGGCTATAGATGAGAGCAAAACAATAGGGAACATTTTTTCACCTTTTTTTGCACTCTACAGTATATCTCAGAATCAGCACATCCAACTGGAACAAAACTAGCAAAATCAAGAGACCTTGCCACCCAGACCATGCATGCAAAATGTCATGCAATTCCTTTGAATAGGGAGAAAGCCATTAACATGCAAAGTTAGGGGGTTGACATTAAACACCCTGCTCAGCCCCTAACTATAGGGGCATTACCATACCACTATAATTAAATGATTGAGACCTTTTCCCCACTATAAAAAACATCAGATACTTCCCAATATCTGATGGTAATTAAACTGCTTATGAAACTACACAGCTTATTGTAAAATAATTACCAACCTATACATTAACTATTACAAGTGTGGATAGAATATATACACATTATTACAATAGTATTAACATGTAGAAACCACTCGAATAACAAGTAGCAACAATAGTAATCTATCTGCACTGCAGATCTAAAGGCCAACTATAGCCCCTGCAAACAAACTCTGGACAGAGCCACTATAGCTGCTAATGCATTAACATGATAAGGGCGTTTCATGGCCTTAAAGTTAAAGATGAATTGCTGTAGTCAGCTCCATGTGTAAATTTCATTTTTTTGGTAAAGGTATATAATTTGTCTGGCTGATCCTGTGGTTCCCATGTGTTTAAAATGAGAGCTCCAAATGCGTGTTGTACTATATGTGGAAGGAGAGGGGCTCTGCACCAAGGCCTTCAAGTAATGGTAGAAGGAATGCTGCAGGGAGGAGAGGCATGTCTACATTGGGAACTGTGGGCCAACCTGGATGGATAAGAACCTATACCAAGGTGATGGTCTACTTTAATCCAGGGGGCAACCACAGTCCTCAGTGGATAATTCAAATGTTACTTTGAGGGACATTTAAAGCAGCTTAGGAGAGGTGATGGAAGAAATATGGGAGACAGAAAGTGGGCCACCACAAGCTGAGATAGAGAGCAGGGAGATCCCAAGGGGAGAGAGTCCCACGAGGATGCAAGTTATTCCGGGAAGCAGGGGGTTAGCAAAGGGGGGAAGGAGAAGTCAAAGGAGAAAGGTGTGGAAGGGGGAACAATTGGAAAAAGGAGAAAGTGGCAAGAAGAGAGGTGAGGGCTGTCAAAATGGTGCAAGGTCTACATCTGAAGCCCTATGAGGAGAGACTGAAAAAGTTCAATATGTACATTCTGAAGGAGAGGAGGGACAGTGCAGATATTATGGAGACCTTTAAATACCTCTGGGGGTTAATAAGGTATGGGGATATACATTTAAGAGAAAAGGGTGCTGTAGAACAAAGGATCATTATATGAAGCTGGAAGGAAGCAGATTCAGGGGAGATGTGAGGAAGTACTTCTTTACTGAAAGGGTGGTGAATTCCTGGAACAGCCTTCCATGGGAGGCAGTGAGGGGAAAATAGTGGTGGGTTTCAAAAATGCATGGGACAGGCGCAAAGGAATCCTAGGAGGACTGAAGAGGGTGGAAGAGACAGTGCTGTAGGGCAAGTTGGGTCTGCAGCAAACGTGATAATAATTAAAAATGGGCAGACTAGATGGGCCCAGCAGCCATTATCTGCCATCAGTTTCTATGTTTATGTATCCCTTTTTGGGAGATTACTAGTCTATTCTCCCCTCCCAGGTTTTTATGGCCTAATTCAGTCCAGTAGTGAAAAGGGTTCATTCTTCTTGGTGGAGTCTTCTGTGGGTCAGGAGGTCACCATAGGTGTGTGTGTTTGGGGGGGGATGAAGCCCAGCAGTTTAGGCAGGAAGGGGAGTTCCAGTCGGAGGACTGAGTTGCAAGGGAGTGAGAGTGAGCCAGGGCTAGGTGGGGATGATTGCCTGCTCCAGCCCCTGGCCAGTGGCACTTGGGGGGACACAGAGGAAGAAGTGGGAGCCAGTAGCCGAAGTCTGGACAGTATCTTGGAGGGCAGTTAAAGTCAAGAGGGGAGCCAGCAGCCATAAGTTTCAGAGTGCCTTGGCAGCCCACACCGATTCATGTAGGGATCCAGTGGGCAAGAATGCAGCAGGGAGTGTAGTTCCAGAGAGTGAGTTGCCTTGGAGTTCCAGTGGACTTGCCTCCTTTCCCATTTCAAGAACAGCTGCTGCCAATTCTGGGAAAGCATGTAGGGGTCATGAGAAAACCCACAAATCCCCAAGCCATGAGGATTGCATGTGCCAAGGAGGACTCGCTGAGCCAGTGTGGGGAGCGAGAGAAAGAGAGAGAGATGGAGATCGTTGTCAGTTTGGATGCCTTTGGTTGACTTGGTTTGCTGGCCAAGGCACCTAGCTTCACCTGAGCTCTTTCCTTCTCAGATTGCTTGAAAGGACAGAGCAGAAAATCTTACCAGGGCAAGGGAAAAGGATTCAGACTTCTTTTGGCTAAGCAGATTTACTGTGTGTTGTTATTTTTATTTTGTACTCACAGGGATTGCTACTGTTTGTTGCTAACATTTCATTGCTTTATTTTTCTCTGATTCAAATTGTTGTTGCTGGTATACCTTCTTCTGCATTATTACAAGGTGTGCCTACAGGTGTGTGCTAACAGATTACTGCTGTAATCTTCTGATTCAAATTGTCTTTTGCAAGGTATATCTTCTGTTACTGCTTTATTTTTCTCTGTAGCAAAGTGTTTCTTACAGGGTATATCTTCTCTGAAATTATTACAGGTGGTGCTTTACAGGTTTTACAGTTTTATCTAACATTAGGATAATCTTTCAGGGTTACTGCATTTGTTGTTGACTGATTGTTTCTGCTCTTACCTCCTTGTTCTTTCATCTGTGGTTCTTTTTTGGCAGGGGAAGGGCCGAGCCACCCACCCCCATCCCCAACCACCCCACACTACACTCCTTTTACAGGGTACCACCGTTGTGGCATTTCCTGTGGCAAAGCAGGAAGGGGTGGATCAGTGGGGCATCCACAAGGTGAGCTCATTTACAGGGGCACTAGTAATTTAACTTGTTATAACAAGTTATATGAAAACAAAACACAAAATCAAACCGTTACTTGCATTTTCTTCCTTCTAATTACTCTGACCAGGTTATAAACCCAGAAACGTATCTGGAATGGATATCATTAACTGCAGGTACTGCAGAACACTTTTCAGAAGGACAGTCTTACAGGATTTAGGACACTGTCCTACATGCTGGGCCATTGGAGAGCTTAGGGCTCAGCTCCAGGCAGCATGCGCAGAGATTGTGCACCTCAGATTTCATTTTCAAGAGGAAATACATTATAAGAACCACCTGCCACTTCCCCAACATCCAACAGAAGAACCTTGACCACAGAGGGTAGTTGGTCCAGGAGGTTGGCAGGTAGTTAGGAGGGGCAAATCGGGTGCCCCATCACTCTGTGCTCTCCAACATATTACCTCCAAAAACCATATAAACAATACAAACAGGTATCTGCCTCTATTATTGAAATCAAACAAAGGGGCAGAGGACACTGCAGAGTAGGACACTGTATCACAGGAGCTAGCACAACAAAACTCACCCAAATCAGGAACCAAAACAAAAAAAGCAAAAAGGAAATCCAAAAAACTTCTGATCATAGGAGACTCCATGATTTGGGGAGTTGATACCCATCTCCAGCCAGGGATAATGGCCAGACCACATTGCTAAAATTGTTCACAAAGCAGGAGAAAACATTGACGTCCTGGTACTCATAGGGACTAATGATCTCACCAGCCGGTCAGTTGTGGAGACCAAGGAACACCTGACCAGGCTGGGTGACAAACTATCATCTGTTTCATCCGACATCTCCTTCTCTGAGATCCTGCCAGTCTGGGAGAGGAGGGCAGATGGACGGAAGGTCAGAAAAGGGGAGATAGGGGAGCTAAACATGTGGCTCAAGGGCTGGTGCCATGAAAAAAGACACAGATTTGTAGGGAACTGGCAACAGTTCTGGAAGCAAAAGTTCTTTAAATTTGATGGACTGCATCTGACTAAGGAGGGAGTCAGTGCATTGGGGCAGAAGTTTGACGTCTTTGCAGAATATTTAAACTAGCAAATTGGGAGAGGGGTGCAGCACCCCATACGTTGAATGGGAAGAACAACCCTCCCCCTTCAGCTAGTGGTCAAACGGATTCAGCATGTTTGCAGTTCATTTGCATCACCAGGTATGAAAAAATGTCCGTCTCCCCATACAACATACAGGGGAAAATGCCAAACCTCACCCAACAACTAACACACTGAAATCTGGCCAATGGAAAATCATGTACACAAATGCTTGCAGCCTGAGAAATAAGATCCCAGACCTGCAGGCAATAATGTCAGAGGCTAAACTGGACATAGTAGCAATTAGTGAGACGTGGTTTACCAGTAACCACACTTGGGAGAATTCAATACCTGGCTATGTACTGTTCAGAAGAGACCGAGGTGCAAAAAGGGGGGGGTGGAGTGGCCCTGTATATCAATGAAAATATCAAAGCCACAGAAATTCAGAATACGCATAAGGAGCCAGAAGAACTGTGGGTCACCCTGGAAACAGGAAATGGGACAGCCATAAGAACTGGGGTTGTCTACAGGCCCCCAGACCTGGGAGAGGACATAGACACATTACTGTTAGAAGATATACAAAACATGACAGCTAAAGGGGAGGTTCTGATAATGGGAGACTTCAACATGCCGGATACAGATTGGTTAATACCAGCAGAAATGTCTTCCAGAACTAGACACATGGTGGATTCCCTGCAGGGGGAGGGCCTCAAACAACTGGTGCAACAACCCACAAGAGACAGGGCTATCCTAGATCTCATACTGACTAACAGGGAAGGGATCATAGACCTCCAGGTAGAAGGTCACCTAGGTGCCAGTGACCATCACATGGTATGGTCCAATTTGGCCACTACATCTAAATCATCCCATTCCAATGCAAAAATATGGGACTTCAGAGGAGCTGACTTTGATAAGATGGCCAACAGAGTTAAGCTAGCCCTGGCAAAAAGAAATACAGGTGAGGGGGTACAGGCAAAGTGGGCAAGCATTAAGGATGCACTACTTGAAGCAACATCCCATTGTGATAGACAGAAAAGGAAGTGCAAAAGAAGAAGGAAACCACTTTGGTTCTCAAATACAGTAGCAGAAAAGGTCAGAGCCAAAAGGCTGGCCTTCAGGAAATATAAGGGACCACAGCAGGATAAAGATAGGTAGGCATACCAAACTGCCCTAAGGGAAGCAGGGAAGGCAGTAAGGCAGGCAAAGTCCCAAACTTAGGAAACACTAGCACAAACAGTAAAATAAGGTGACAAGACTTTCTATAGATACATTAGTGAAAGGAGAAAGTCCAGAGGGGGTATTGCTAAGCTCAAGGGAGAAAAGGGGGCATGTGAGGAGGAGGACCCTGTAAAAGCATCTATCCTAAATAGATACTTTTGCTCAGTATTTACTGAAGAAAAAGTAAGGCAGGGCCCACAGCTCAGCACTATGGACACAAGGGGGAGGGAGGTGAGCACTACTCCCTTCACAAAAGAAAGGGTCCTACAAGAGCTTGCTAAGCTCAGGGTGGACAAGGCAATGGGACCTGATGACATACATCCCAGGGTACTAAAGGAGTTAAGGGTGGAAATAGCAGAGCCATTAGCAGAACTGTTTAGTGAGTGTCTGAGCACAGGAGAGGTCCCAGAAGTCTGCATAAGTGCTCATTTGATCCTGCTCCACAAGAGTGGTAGCAGGGAGGAGGCAGGGAACTACAGACCAGTCAGTCTTACCTCAGTAGTGGGCAAGATTATGGAGACACTCCTTAAGGAAAGGATAGTGCAACACCTGGAATCCATAGGGGCACAGGATCCAAGACAGTATGGATTTACAAAAGGAAGGTCCTGTCAAACTAATCTCATAGATTTCTTTGACTGGGTAACCAGAGTGGTGGACCAAGGGGGAGCAGTTGATGTTGCCCACCTTGACTTCAGCAAAGCTTTCAACACTGTTCCACATAGAAGATTGATAAATAAGCTGGGTAGGCTCAGGGTGGGTCAGAAGTTGGTCATCTGGGTGGCAAACTGGTTGACGGGCAGAAAACAGAGAGTGGTGGTAAGTGATATACAGTCAGAAGAGCTGCAAGTCACAAGTGGGGTACCTCAGGGATCAGTCCTGGGGCCATTCCTCTTTAATATCTTCATTAGTGACATTGCAGATGGACTAGAGGGTAAGGCTTGTCTGTTTGCAGATAACACCAAGATCTGCAACAGAGTAGATGATCCAGATGGGGTGGGCAGAATGAGAAGAGATCTGGATAAACTAGCAAAATGGTCAGAAGAGTGGCAGCTGGGATTTAATGCAAAGAAGTGCAAGATCATGCACATAGGGAAGAGAAACCCTGAAGTCACCTATAGGCTGGGAGGGGAGTTGCTGGCAGTCACAAAGGAAGAAAGAGACTTGGGCATCATCACCGATGACCTGAAATCATCCAAGCAGACCTCAAAAGCAGTAGGTAAGGCTAGGGGGTGTTAGGATGTATTAGTAGGGGTATCACAAGTTGTAAGAGGGAGGTAATAATCCCTCTTTACAAGACACAGGTTAGGCCCCATCTGGAGTACTGTGTGCAGTACTGGAGGCCACACCTTCACAAGGACATTAACCAAATTGAGGCTGTCCAGAAAAGGGCAACCAAAATGGTGCAGGGACTGCATCAGAAGACATATGAGGACAGATTAACAGAGCTCAATATGTATACCCTTGAGCAAAGGAGGGAGAGAGGTGATGTGAGCGAAACATTCAAACACCTTAAGGGCATTAACAAGGTGAAAGAGTCTAACATGTTTAAATATAAGAAAAATAGCAGGACAAGAGGACGCAGCATGAGATTAGAGGGATGCTGATTAAGGGGGAATGTGAGGACATTTTTTTCACAGAAAGAGTGATGGATGCATGGAATGGCCTACCTCAGGAAGTGGTGGCTATGAATACAGTGCAGGGCTTCAAACAGGCATGGGATAGGCATAAGGGAGCAATAATGATGAGTATGAATAGATAGGCCACTGACAGAGCAAAGGCCGATGGCAGATTTATAAGGTAGAAAAAGAAATGGGCAGACTGGATGGGCCTAGTGGTCCTTATCTGCCATCAACCTCTATGTTTCTATGTTTCTGTGAAGAATAATGAGCTGTTAGGCAAAGTGAACTTTTTTGAGGCTTGTGCTACCTTCACACTTTTGTGACCATAGTGGTTCCGAGTTAACGTATGCCCGAAAGACTGTGCAACCTCCTCCTCCAGGTACGCACTGCTATTATGGCCATACTGGCTGTGTGAAAGGTGAATGTGTTCCCCACTAATTAACTGAAGCTCCCTGGAGATACATGTGAATATGTATAATGAATTTGGGATCCCTGTTATTTCTTCAAGTTCCATGTGGACATTCCATTATTGAAAGGAACTGTTTAACATGCATTAACCTGTTGTTTTCATCCAGCATCAGTGAGAAAAGGGGACCATGTGTGTGACATCTGCGCCTGGGTAATGTAGCCACAAGAATTGTTTCTGCTGCCATGTGCATCTCCTCCCCGTGGACATATTCATCCGTATCCCTATACACGGGTTCTATGTATGACAGGTTATGTGATACAAATGGATAAGGCACATAGCGGTTACAGTTTTGCACTTATGCTGTTGGTTTATGGAGCAAGTTCAGATACAAATATGGGTGGTGGTTGTTGGAATAAGGAGATGAGAGTTTGTGGATGAAACAAAACTAAAAACAAAACAAATTAAATTCCTGTGCCATACAGTACTTTGCATTCCATCAAGCCCAGCAGTGATGAACATTACATACATATTCTGTAGGTTACAGTAAGTGATTTCAGAAATGCATAATTTTTTATTCAAATCATCAGCCTCCATTCAGTGCACTTAGTAAGCTTTATTTGTAAAAGGCTGGGAAATAATTTAAGTTTATTTTGACAAAAAAAGTCAAGTAACTTATCATGTTTGGTCAGCTTAAATTTTCAGCATTTCCCTGTATAAGTCTGATTCAGAGAGAGAGAGAGAGAGAGAGAGAGAGAGAGAGAAAGAGAGAGAGGAGGAGGAGGAATGGTGGAGTTCTATCATTCAGTCTTAGATCAGTCCTGAAAGGGTTAAAAAACTCTACAGACAGCAGTAAGTCATTGTACACTGCACACACACACACACATGCATGCACACACGCACACACTCACACACACACACACACACACTTGGAGAGAGAGAGACAGAGTGAGAGAAAGAGAATGAAAGTGTAGTTTCAATCTCTGCTGGAGCAATGCAGTCTCATTACAAACTCAGTTTTGACTAATAGGGCATTGTTTGTGTACAAAGGGGTTTAGGTGTCCTGGGGGAGGGGGGATTGTTGAGTTCTGTTTATCATTTTATCTTAGATTGCTTGTGAAAATGTTAAACCCTACAGACAGCAGTAAATCATTGTACACTGACACACACACACACACACATGCACGCATGCACTCATACAGACAGACACACACACACAGACACACACAGACACACACACACACACACACACACACACACACACACACACACACACACAATATGACAGAGGGAAGGAGAAGTGTAATTTGAATCTCTGCTGGACCAGTGCAGTATCATTACAAACTCTGTTTTGACCAACAGGCAGTGGTATAGTGCTAAATTTAGAAGTGTGTGGTCTCCATGGACTACAATGTCCCCAAACCCACAGGCTGGGGTCTGGGGGATGCCTAGGGTTCCAGAAGCTATCAGGATTTAGATGCATTCTGATGCATTTTGAGGGTCATGTTGACACTATTTGGCTGCTTTTAAAGCCTTCTTTGACATGTTATAAACAACCAGTATCACTATCAAAATAACTACTTTTTATCTTTTTTTAAAAGAATTGTCAAAACTAAAGCAAAAAATCCCACTCCAGCCACCCTTCTAACGCCTGACTATATACCTCTTCTCTTGAGTACAGTTAGCTATCACTACAGCAGGAATTACACTTGTTACCTTGCAACCTGGACAGAAGACACTGCCCCTCCAACAGTGTACCACACAGTCAGACATAGAAAGCACTGAGAAGGGCACACAAAACACCAGCCTGGAAGTGCATCTGTTTGTCACTCAGCAGACAGTTACACAGACCATCAATGCCAGAGAATGGAACTGATACATAGGGTCCCTCAAGCCCAATATTGACACAGGATGTATACCAGGTCATGAATTCTTTATCTACATGTACCCTGAACTGAGACTGTTGGAACAGGGAAGGTAAGGCTCAGCAGAGACAGCTGCATGAAACTCAGGGCATATACAGTGACATCTACAGCAGGATGATGTTTCCCTTTCATATCCAGTACAAGGCAGCCAACCCCCAAATCCCCATATGTCATACACCAGAACCACAACACCATCAAACACTCCAGTTCAACCCACACATGACAGCCAATCTGCAGTGGTGCACAGCCAGTTGTAACAGATGACCTAATGCCATGCACATCTCATGGCATGTATACAACCCAGTCACACGGCATGGGCAGGGGCCATGCCAGTGCTAGGCTCATCTCACCTTACACATCCACTCAGAAGTCATGCCAGACACCAAAGCCAAAAAACAATGACCTAATGTTTCATCCAAATGCAGCATAGGCTTTAATACTGAAGAACTGCGATCCACCATCAGATGCATGTGGACTTCACTTCATGGATTCCATGCTCACTCACAGCACTGGGATGGAAGGCTGGTAGCAAGGAGCAAGCTGGGGGGGGGGAGAGGGATCACTTGAGTCACTGGATGCAGCCCAGACGAGCCCCTCACTGTCAGTTAAGACCATTCAATATAAACAAAATTATTAATACAAAAGAGCACACTTACCTCACTGCTCATTTTATTACAAAGCCAGTCTGGCATTTTGTGACAAAGTCAGGCTGGTTATTAATCCATATTCTTTTGTTGGCATCAATCTAACTCAGTCCCTGCCAAGTCCTGGCTCCCAGCTTGTGAGAATTAATCACTCACAGGCAAACGTTGCATGACTAGTTGACTGCTCCCTGCTCACACTCTGCATAGTACCAGCAGCACCTCCAGTCACACAGGTACAGCTAGCTGCTCACTGGATTAGAGGATTTATGCACTACATTCCCCAGACTGCAGATCTATCCTTCACATGGAAAAAAAAGTACCAACTTCAAGATGAGAACAAAGTTATCACTGCCAGGTTATTAAGGTAATAATCATTCATGTAGAAGACATTTAAACATGCACTACTGATTTGTCACATTAAATAACTTAATTAAATAAGGAAGTCCACTATACTGCTCTGTCCTGGAAAAATAGATAATAAGAGCTGGACCCCACTGAAAATGAGAAATTGCCTTTCACTTCGGCTCTCCTGGGTAAATGCATTATAAAAATGGGTAAAAGGAGGACCCCAATGAAAAAAAAGATCTTGCATCTCTGCTGTGCTATCTTGGGTCAATACAGTGTAAAAAAATGGGTTAAACAGAACCCCACTGCAAACAAGATATCACAGCTCATCTGGGCTATCCTGTGTAAATATATTGTAAATCTGAAAGCAGGACCCTACAACAAAACCCCACTGAAAGCAAATATTGCATGTAAGCTGATCTGTCCTGGAAAAATACATTACACAAGCATCCTGATCACCCATCTTGTAGCTGTCTGGTATATTCCTGGTGGTCTAGAGGTCACCCCTTTAAGAGTATCTGACCCCATCCTGACCCACCCTCTTAGGCACCCCCCAGCCCTAGTCACATAATGCAAGCTACAGCAATAGTGATGACTCGCACAGCCCTCTGCTCACCACCTCAACTGGTTTCCATCTGACGGTCTCTGAGCAATCGGAAGTATTGTACAAACACATGTTTCTACTGTACTCATGATCGCTCACTGACAATCAGATGGTGGCCAGCCAAAGTGGTGAGCAGAGGACTGTGTTTAGGTGATCTGAGTTGGTGTGGGGGGTAGGAGGAGGATCCTGAGCAGGTGGGTTGATAGAGGATCAGATGTCCTTACGGGGGGGGGGACCACTAGACTACCAGGAATATTCAAGACAGCTACAGGACAGTTGATTAGGGGTGTATGAACCACTACACCACCACAAATATTCAAGACAGCTACAGGACAGGTGATCAGGGAGTACAGGAACCACTAAACCACCAGGTATATTGATGCAGCTACAGGACAGGTGAATAGGGGGTGGGTGGGGGGCCACTAGACCACAAGGAACGTGTAAGACACCTAAAGAATGGTGGTGGCAAGCACACATGTTTATGGGCCCATAATGGATATGCAAATGGGCCATAGCACCTTCCATGCCCAAAGGGATCATTAGCATGTAAGGGCTAAATATGGCTCACAGGAGCCCTGCCACTATCCCATTTCATCCATGCCACCACCATTGCAGCCCTGTTAGCCATATTTAGTCTCAGCCTGTGTCAACATTGCAGAGAGCCACTATGCCCTGTATTGACAGGGTGGCCCCTTTTCCCGACACCCCAACAGTGAAACATGGAAAATTACCACTACAGTGACAGTCGCTGTAATGGTCCATTTCCATGTTTCACTTTCTGCCAGTGTTCTGCTCCCTCCCTGGACCAGCTCTGACCTGGAGTTGAGAATTCTAAAGTCTGGGGGGTGCAGGGGGCAGAGCCTCCCACACAAAACACTGGGGGCTTGGGCGGCACAATACCTGCATCGGTATTGCTCTGTCGCTGTGTGGGTGGTCGACAGGTTTACTGTCGACTAAACTTGGTGCTTCTGTATTGACATGGACCCATATTTAGGCAGTTTGCACACTCCAGTTGCAGTGAGCTAACTGTCTGAATATTGCCCCCCAGGTAGCCTGCATGCAAACTTCCACAGGCCACACATGGCCAGCTTTGAATATGGGGGCTTATACTCCTTAGCCCAGTGGAAACCAAAAGCCATGAAACAATGGCTCGTGCGAGTAAGAAAGGCCTTTCTATAGCCTCAATATACTGTTGTTCTAAATGTAACCGCATGAAAGCAAACATGTTTTGCACTGACTTATGCTTGTTTGTTTAGACAGCAAAACATACATAGCATTACCATGTCAGCCAAATGCTTCATTTAATGCAAACAGAAAAATATCACACAAGTAGATGTGTAGGAGACAATATGACAAGTCAAAGCAGAGCAGTGCATTTAGCTCCAGGGTCCGTGCTAGCACAAGTGAATAATTAAGCATCACCATGGGGCAGCAATCAGCTAAGTTCAATCCCAGTTTTATCTCATAGTTACTCTATCTTACTATTACTATCATACTAAATAGAGGTGACTGGCTAAAAGAAGAACAATGAACTGAAGTCTCACCCCCAAAAAAAAAAAATCACCCACCAGCACCATTGGAACTTACAGTGCTTTGCAAGTCACAGAGTGAAGATAGCAATTAGACACAGACACCAATAAAACTGTCACTTTATTATCAATCAAGCAGTATTTCCAAATAAACTCTTTACAAATTCAAATGAAGTGGACCACCCAAATTTTCCCACAGGATTGTCAATACAAAAATTGGACAGTGGGTTACATGATCTTTACTTACCTTAGTAGGCAAAGTAATTTTAACTTAGCAAACAAACAGATTTACTAAAAAAAAAAAAAAACAGACTGCCTATTTTACTCAATTGGAGGATCATCACAATGTCTCTGCTGGTCCAAGCCCAGTGAACTCACTGCCACAAGCCAAAACCTGATCTCAAATCACCTTGTGCTCCAATAAAGTCTGTGAAGCAATTCAACAGAGAAACATAGAAACATAGAATTTGATGGCAGATAAGGACCGCTTTGCCCACCTAGTCTGCCCATTTTCCTACCTAATGGATAAGCTGCAGATCCTAGTTAACCAACAGCCTACTTCCTCCTACCCCCCACTAGAATTGCCTTATGTCTGTCTCATGCATTCTTAAATTCCCCCACTGTTTTTGACTCTATGACCTCTTCAGGAAGGCCGTTCCATGCAACTACAACCCTCTCTGTGAAGAAATACTTCCTCACTTTACCTCTAAGCTGTCCCCCTTCTATCTTAAAATTGTGTCCCCTTGTTCTTGCACATCTCTTTTTTCTGAAAGATGCTACCCTCTTGGACTTTGTTGATTTCCTTGAGGTATTTGAAAGTTTCTATCATTCCCCTCCTCCCTCCTTTTCTCAAGGCTATACATCTTAAGTTCCTTTAGTCTTTCTTCATATGTCTTCTGGTGCAGAACCTGCACCATTTTGGTTGCCCTCCTCTGGACAGCCTCCACCCTGTCTATGTATTTGCAGAGATGGGGTCTCCAGAACTGTACACAGTACTCCAGATGTGATCTTACCAACTGTCTGTACAGAGGGCCAACAACTTCCTGTTTTCTACTGGTGATGCCTCTCTCTATGCATCCCAGTATCCCCCCTTACTGCCTTCTCACATTGCTGTCCCACCTTTATGTTGTCTGATATGACTACCCCCAGGTCCCCTTCCATTTTTGTTGTTGTCAGTATCTTGCCCCCCATTGTGTGCTCTTCTCCTGGGTTTTTGTTTCCCAGGTGCATTATTCTGCACTTCTTTGCATTGAATCTAAGCTGCCATACATTTGACCATTCCTCCAACCTTGCCAAGTCCCTTTTCATCCTTTCCATCCCACCTTGTGTATTAACCCTGTTGCAGATCTTTGTGTCATCTGCAAAGAGACATACTTTTTCTTCCAATCCCTCTGCAATGTCACTTATATTAACATTAAAAAGGACCGGCCTCAGTACTGAACCCTGTGGTACCCCACTAGTAACCCCCCTTTCTTCGCTGTGGGCTCCATTTATATTACCCACTGTGTCCTGTTGTCCAGCCAGTGTTTTACCCAGGCTACTACCCTGGCACCACTCCCAGGATGGCTAATTTCTTTATTGTTTGTGCTGGACTGTGTCAAATGCCTTGCTAAAGTCTAGGCAGGCCATGTCCATAGCCCCTCCCTGTTCTACTACTTTGGTCACCTAGTCAAGAGAAGCTATAAAACAAAGGTCCCATACAGCTGTGCTTGAAAGACCATTCAGTTGCCGATATAAGACTGCTGCCTGGAGAACAGCATAAAAAGAAAAAAAAACATCATTGAAGACTTTAAGAGGTATGGGAGCACACCACCCCTGCCAGCAGGGCATTATTTAGATAAAAATGTGTAAAAATAAGGTTTAGGTGTCCTTTAGGAATGAAACAAGGCCAGCTGGATTTCTGCTTGTGATGCCGGCAACCTGAGTTCAGGAACAGTCTCGGGTGCCGGAAGGCCAGCCAGAGATAGAAGGCTCGAGCATCTGATGACTGCTCCTTTTCTCCCAGTGGGAGGGAAGGTGCACAGTCTGGTGCTTGTTGACTCCTGGTGGAGGCCAGGGGAACAGCAATGCATTGGGCCCCTACCACATAGGGAGTGTGATGGATGTCGGCAAGTGCTTTGATGTCAGTGGCATGCCACGCTCCCGGGGAGAAAATGGGACATGGAGCTCCCTGGCTGGCCAGATGATGGTTGCCAGCCTCTGCCACTGCAAAGCCCCAGACAGCCCAGCCCACCTCAGCAGCACCCTGGGTTGAGATAAGAATAGTGTGCTGGATGGCCCCCACTGGTACCTCCCATCTGGCGAAGGGTTACACTGGGCTACCCAGGGAGGACTGCAATGTGAGGTGGAGGTTGGTGGCAGGGACAGAGTGGCAGTGGGATCCTAGGTGATCTGAAGGAATGGCTGGTCAGGGAGCATGGAAGGAGGAAAACAATAAGAAGAAAACAAGCTGCCGTTGCTGTTTACACTGAGTGCGTCCACTGACTGTAATTTGAGCTGGCATAAGAATCCTATAGGTTCATAGGTAACTTACGAGTTAGGAGGTCAAAGACCTATATAAACTTGCCACTATTCAGTGATAATGTTTCTGTTTCTCACTGCCCATATAGTCATCCAAGGAGATTTTGAATGCTTCCATGGAACTACTAGACACCACATATTGTGGCAAAAAGTTCCATGCAGAGACGATGCTTTGATTGTACCACATACTTCTTTTTACTGTACTAACAATTTCACCTTTTATTTTTAAGCTGTGTGACTTGGTTGGTCTATGGTTAGTATGCCTACATAGTCCAGTTCTTTCCCAAGTCACTTTATTGTTTATAGCACTGTATGTGAGGCATGGATCTTCTCTCATTCTTCTGTACTCCACTGAGTACAGCCCTAGTTCATTTGACCTGTCGCCATATGCTTTATGTTTCATGTTTTTGATCTTTTCAGTTGTATTCCTTTGCACCCCATCTATTAATTGTGTACTGTTGATACTTTGAGGTGTACAGAAAAGTAAACAATATTCCAGGTGGGACCTAACCAGTGTTGAATACAGTGGCACGATCACAGATGGATCTCTACTCTTGATGTTCCCAAAAATGCACCCCAATATCCTGTAACATTTCTTAACTATATTCTTGGTGTGTGTCAAAAGACAAGCTATCTGTAATAGTGATACCAAGGTCTCTTTCATTTGTTGTTTTTTTGTAGTACAGTGTTATTTAACATATAATCTTTTCTAGGGTTATTACACCCAAGGTGCATAACTTTGCACTTGTCGGCATTAAATTTTAATTTGTTTCTTGCTGCCCAGAGTTCAAGCTGGTTTAGATCCTCCTATAGGTGTTCTATAGCTTTGCCATTGTTCACTACAGCACTGATCTTACAATTACCAGCATATTTACAAACCCATGAGCTGTCCAATGTTCGCATTGTTGCCACAAATATATTGAATAGTGTGGGTCTCAGCACCAATCTCTACAGCATCCCACTGGTTACCTCACCCCACCCCACTCTGAATAAAAGCATCTTATACCCACTTTCTGTTGCCTCTCGCCCAGCCATGATGCTAGCCAGGATATTACTTTTGGATGCAATTGTATGTCAACCAGTTTGTCAATCAGTATTGTATGTGATACTGAGTTGAAGGCCTATGAGCAATCCTATGCATAGGAAAGTAACTATTTCTCTCCCCCCAGCATAGTGATTTTAGGTAGTGGAAGGATTGTGGTTCAACTCCAAAATGTGGTTCAGTTGGAGTCTGAAGTGCCCTTTTTTCTCAAGTGATAGAAAGACATCTGCAGGGTTCCCCCCTTGTAGCCCTAAAAACAGTAACAGCCCTCCAAAATCACTGCCGAGTACTTTTGCTGCTGCTGCTGCCATATCACTTGCTAAACTAACAGCCACACATGGTAATCAAAGTTAACTATGTAAAACAAAGTGTCTCAAATCACTTACAAACAATGTAGCTGCTCCCTTCCATGTTGCCTTCCTTAAAAGCAATAAAGGGAGAAATGCTGGAACCACACCTCCTTTATAGGAAGTACACTATGGAAACCAGAAAGTGCCAAAACTATGCAGCCCAAACCAGAAGACTTTTCTCTTAAAGGGAACCACCCCTCCTTTTTCTTAAAGGGAACAAACACTCTTTTTTTTTCTTAAAGCCAAAGAGACCAACCTTATGTTGCATATAAAACATCAGGTAAGTCCCAGATATTCATGAAATATAACTATATCAGAGTCACACAAGGTCATAACGCCACTCAGCGTTCAGGTTCCTGGCTTTATGGATTGTTTGATCCCTCAATGGTGATATTTTCTCATATCTGACTCTTACCTATCATAGTCTCTCTCTCTCTCTCTCTCTCTCTTCCACTATAGATATATATAGATAGACAGATAAACATAGAAACAGATGTTGATGGCAGATAAGGACCACTTGGCCCGCCCAGTCTGCCCATTAAGATAGATCGATAGACAGCTAGATAGATAGATAGATAGATAGATAGATAGATAGATAGATAGATACTGTAGATAGATAGATAGACAGACAGATAAATATTATTGTACTCCCAGTATAGCTTACCTACATTTATTTATTTATTACACAGAAGACCCTTTAGGCTCTGTCTATTTTCAAAGGGTCTAGAGTCAAGATTACCGAACAAGAGTTAGAAAAGAGTATCCACATAAATGAAAGTACATGGTACATACAGTAGTTTACATCACAAGAGGGAGTTATGTTTGTAGATTGGATCATTCAGTCAAGTTAAGCTAGCTGTATTCAACAAATTAGGCATAATTATAGACAGATAATTTGTATAACTTAAGTAAAGCAACTAACATATGGTAGAAGCAGTGCTAGACATGATGGACACAGTTACTTGAGTGGTCAGAAGAGAGGAGGGGGGTTAGGAGATCAGTGGTAACAGGCACAGGAGTTAGAGGGAATGAGTGAAGATCAGAGATGGGTTTTAAAAATGGTAAGGGAGTCTGTAACTCTCCAAGAAAGGGTTAGGGAGTTCCAGAGTTTAGTGAATCTGAATGAGAAGCAGGTCTGGCCTAGCGAGATTCTCCTTTGAGGGAGCACAAGAAAATTATGCTCTACACCTTTCATGGAGTAGTTGGCTTCCAAGGGGCACAGCATGGTCTGGGTTCCAGTGGATAACAGTCACAGGAAGGCTTTCTTGCCAGTGAGCAAGGTACAATATTGCAATTGGGAGTCAAGAGTCAGCCAATCTAGGTTACTATATAGCGAGCATGTGTGAGTATCTTGCCTCAGGTTTACTGCATAACGACAGGCTCAGTTCAACAAGCCATGGACCCTGCCCAGTACTTTATCACAAGTGGTGCTGTAGACCATGAGACTGTAGTCAATAAGACTGAAAATGTAGTATCTGACTAGTATTTGCTTTACCATGGGAAGAAAAGCATTCCTGTGCCTGTAAAGGAGTCCATGTCTGGAATTGGCTACCTTTATAAGTGTGTCCACATGTGCTGCATAGATTAGAACAGAACCTAGGGTTAACCCCAAATATTTTAAAGAGAAGGCTTGCTCTATAGGGGCTCCCAGAACGAAGATGATGTCAATGGAGGTGGGAATTTGGGTATGAGATTTACGTCAAGTAGTGAGAAGCAAAGGTTTAGTTTTTTTTAGTACTGAGGACAAGGAGACTGGCAGTAAACCAGTCTTGTAGTGATAAGAAATCAGTTTGTAGATTGGACTGGAGTTTGAGTATGTCCATGCTAGTTGAGGAGATTACAGCATCATCCACGTACAGAAGGAGTTTGGAGGAATGGCAATCTCCTGGAAGGTCATTGATAAAGAGGCTGAATAGAAGGGGTACAAGGATTTATCCTTAGGGGGCACCCAAAATCACCAAGCTATAATCTGAGAGGGCCTCATGGCATTTTATCACTTGCATTCTTCAGGACATTGCTGTTTGCATATACTATAGCCATGTATTGTTATTATTTCCTTAATCTTAATTTGACTATACTATTTGTCTGTACTATAATACTGTTTATTTTGTCTTGGCACCTTATACTTGTCTGTACTGTATATTATTTTTGTTAACATTGTTTGCACTTTACTATTGTATGCATTTGTCTCCCTGTACCCCCCCTCCGGTCACACTAAAAATAAGCCTCAGTTCAGTGTGCCTTTCCTGGTTATCAGTTTTCAGAAAACATTAATAAATAATACATCCTCCATTTTAGTGTCAGTTTAGGTTTTCTAAATAAGCCAAAATAACCACGTAATACACCTGAGAGAAAAAGAAATTCAATAAGAAGTAAAAGTCCTGAATTGCCTCACCCATTATCAGATATATTGTACTCATACTCCGGTAGCAGGTTTTTGAAAATGTGATCCCAGATGAATGTTTTTTTTTTTAATTTCCACTTTGAAAACAGTGTCCATAAATTAGGAGAAATTCAAAGGATACAGATTTGTTAATGGACTGTCTGACAATATCTGCAGCAGGAGACGATCACAACAATTAAGATGGGAGACAAGTTCTCATTAGAACTGATTAGCTTAAGGTCTATGAAACACATACTGTCAGAATAATAATTTGACAAATGAATAGTGAAATGCATGCTGCTTTACAGGAGTACAAAGAGAACACACTGTGGAGACAGTCACTCCGCTGTTTGTAAACAGACCTTAAAAAATAGATTTTAATAAACGACTTAATGAAACAGCTGTCAACAAATGTGTTTGTTATCTAGCTTTGGTAAAGAATTGTTATTGGATTGTGCTGGTGTATAAAATAAATAGTTGAAAGTAAAAATCTTGAAGAATCAGACAGCTGTTTAAAATAGTAGTATTTGTGTGTTATCACATCCATTATTTTAGTTATACTGCATTTCTGGCAAAAACATCACTTACGCCTTTATATATTTTTGTTTTCTTTCATTCCAGAGCTGAAACATGTGATTTTAAATTCTTTTATAAGTCATTGCTGCCTTGTAATGCTTACCATGAAAGAAAATGAGGCATCTCCATGCAGTGCTGTGCTGATTACAACGAGAAACATGTTTTAGCACCTTCATAATACTGTACATCCATAGTATAAATTCAATATTTACAATCAAAGCTACCCTCTACAGAAAAGCTTTTAAATACTGTGAGTGGCAGTCATCTTTAATGACTTGAGTGATTAATTACAAAAATAGTTATAAAAACTGTTTTTTAATATCTGAAGAAATTAATAAGAAAATGATTATCAATCTAAAGATGTCAGAAATATATTTTTGCTAAAAAAATATATTTTGAAAATAATGGCAACTGTCAAATACTGATGTTTTAAGTTCTACTACAAACAGAACCTCTTTTAGTTGTCTTTTGCTTTAACTCCTCTGCACAATGTTATTTTTAGGGAAAAGCAGCTAAATGTAGATATATTATAACATGTAATTTAAGGCTGGAAAGGACCCTGAGTCCATCATGTCTTCTAGTCCTCTAGCTTTGTACTGTAAGCAGGGATAATAAGTACAGTAGGCTGTGCAAACATGTACTATTATAGACAGGTTCCCTACCCTTTATACTGCCCTAGGTAACTCTATGATTCCCATGGTAAGCAGAAATAACACTATCACTCTACTAATTGTATTCAGTGTTCTCCATCGTATGTCAATCAATCAATCAATCAATCAAATCTTTATTTATCCAGGCGATCACCGTTGAGCAAGCTCATTTACAAGGTGGACCTGCAGTTAGTCAAGGATGGATATACATACATAGAATACATACAAAATGTAGTAGTAGGAATACAGAATTACATTTGAACGATACAGTATAAACATTCCATTGCACTAGTGGGGAACAGGTAAACAACAACACATGACATTAATTGTGGAATGTACATTCTTTCTTATACATGTATGAAGGTGTTAGTTTATACTGGACTCAGCTGAGGGAATGCAGATCATAACCATTTCATCCTCAGGAACTAAATCTAGCTTAGGCGGTGGTCATTGGCTTGGAAATTGGCCATGGCTTAGAGAGGCCTAAAAGTTCCAAATTCCAACAGTACAACTAATTAAAGTGGCATGTAGGTTTAGTTAAGGGAAGGTGCCAAAGGTCTAAGGCCAAACAAGGCAGCTGGTTACTTAACATGTTTAAGGAGGGATTAACAGGGTAGGATTCGAGAGTGAGAGAGGTAGATTTAGAGATGAGGCCACTAACAGAACCCCTAGAAGCTATGGTAACATTTACAAATTTCAGTAAATGTTTTGTCGTAAAGATGCCTGAACATAGCAATACTGACAGGAGTGCTGAGTTTCAAAGAGCTTTGGATCCTTCTCCATAATGAGGGCAATGCATGACTTATGGCTGCCCTACCAAAGTGGTTGGTAATCCTGGGAATTTTTAGGGAAATTAGTGAGTGACTTCTTATGCCGTAGCTACTAGGTGGACTTGGAGGAAGGCAGGCAGCAATGTAGTCCGGGAGTTTGTTGGAGAGAGCTCGAAGTGTCCAAATGGCTGCATTTCTATGCCTTCTGAATTGAAGCGAAGGCCACCCTGCTGCAGTATATAGCTCGCAGTGGTGCGTGGAGGATGGAAGGCCAGTTATAAATCTTAGGGCTCTGTGGTACAATACGTCCAATTTAGCAAGTTGTGAGACAGGACATTGGCCATATATAATGTCAGCATAATCAATTAATGATAGGAATGTAGAAAGAACAAGCTGTCTTTTTGCAGTCTCAGTAAGGAGATGTTTAATTCTGTAGAAGAGGCCAAGCCTTTGCCTAAGCTTTTTCAGTAATTCTTCAATATGCACTTTAAAAGAGAGTTTGTTATCCAGCCATATACCCAGGTATTTGAATTTCGGGCACGAACTCAAGATTTTCACCAAGTAGGGTGGTTATAGGAGGAACAGTGTCATAGGCTGCAGAGTTGGCCCCGGTGCTAGATGGAGCAAACAGCATTGTCTTGGTTTTTTTTGTGTTTAGCAAAAGTTTTTTGTCAATGAGCTGGTTTTGCAGTTTATTGAATTTATCTTGTAATGCAGCGCATGCGGCTCCAGGGGAGTCTCGACTTAGGTAGAGCACTGTATCATCGGTGAATAAATGGATTCTGGCTTCTTTGATTCCTAAGTTCAGATTGTTAATATAGATGTTGAACAGTAGTGGACCCAATATGGAACCCTGTGGGACTCCTCTCTTTATTGATTTAAGTGGTGAAAGCTCTCCTTCAGCCTTTATTTGTTGCTGTCTGTCTGTGAGGTAGTTCTGGAACCAGTCCCGTGTGATTGAGTCCATACCTAAATTGTGTAGCGCTGAAAGAAGTAGACAATTGCCGATGGTATCAAAGGCCTTGCTAAGATCTAAAAACACTGTACAAACGAATTTTTTCTTGTCCAGGTCCCGTTGCCAGTCGTCAGTAACTTTGGCCAGTGCAGTAATATTGCTGTGTTTGGTTCTAAATCCAGACTGCATGGGGTTAAGAAATTCTGAGTTGTCCAGGAAGGATCTCAACTGTGTATCCACAATTTTTTCCAACATTTTCGAAAGTATAGGCAGTAGGGAGATTGGCCTATAGTTGTTCAAATCACTTGGGTCCCCTGCTTTGTAGAGTGGAATAACATGAGCAGTTTTCCATTCTGCAGGAAGAGAGCCTTGGATTAGAGACAGGTTAAATAAATGCATTATTGGTGCTGCTAGTATGTGATAAGCTATTTTCAGAAAGCATGGGTCAAGCGAGTCAGCTCCTGAGCTCTTTCTAATGTCTAACTGTAGTAGAAGGTCTTCAACTTCTTTCAAGGTGATTAATGAAAAGGCGAATGTCCTGCCATTGATGTTTATTTCTAGAGACTGTGCTTTGATCTGTGGTCGAAGACTGCTTACTGGTGCTTTATCGAAAGCCAGGCCAGCGGTGGCAAAGTGATTATTGAAGGCTTGAAGAATTTCAAATTTAGCAGTGACAGAGACATTGTCAATGGTAATTTTGGATGGGAGCACACTACCTGGTGAGTGGCCTGAGATTTCCTTAATAGTGGACCAGAACTTGGTAGGGTTATTAGATGCAGAGAGCAGTTCTGATTGATAAAAGGTAGCCTTTGCCTCCCTGATCATTTTTGTGCAGGCATTTCTGGCTGCTCTGGAAAGACACCAGTCCGATTCTGTATGTGACTTCCTGGCCTTTTTCCACAGTAGATCTCGTTTCAGTAGGGCTTTCTCTTCAAGTTTGGTGAGAACCAGCGGCAGGTCCTGGTTTTTATTCTAGCTTTGATTATAGGGGCATGGACATCTAGGGCACCAGTTATGATTTTGTGCAGGACATCATAGGCATCACTTACTGATTTAGCTAGGTAAAAAACTCTGCCATTTTATAGAGTCTTTTAGGTAGTTGAAATAGGCCAGAGAGTCAAAGTTACATCTTGATCTTTTGTTGGAGAACTTTGATGTAGATAGTGGATTTGGGATAGTTCTAATGCCAGCTATGAGGCAGTGGTCATTAATATCAGCTGGCAGGATACCGGCATGTGAGAAATGATGAGGTTCATTGGCAAGTAGCACATCCAGAAGGCTGCTCTTCATTGGATTCTTGTTGTTGATGCGCGTAGGTTCAGAAATTAGTTGGGTGAATCCATGTGAATCACAGAAATGATTCAGGCGTAATGACCCGCTAGATAACCAGTCATAGTTTAGATTGCCTAGTATAATTGTCTCTATGGAGGAAGCGTCCATTTGTCCAGACAGGTGAGTTAGGAGTTGAGGTCCTGCTGCAGGTGGTCTATAACAGCCTATCACACGAAAGGCCCCAGAGTGAGGTGGCTCGACTTTAAGAGACAAGCATTCGAAACCTCCCGCAATGGAGGTGGCATCTAATACAGATACTGTGAATACGTTTTTAACATAAATGGCTATTCCACCCCCGGTCCTTCTATCTGCTCTGAAAAGAAGGTAATTAGGGATATTTACCTCACTGTCTGGTGTGGATGCTCGAAGCCAAGATTCCGATATCACCAGAATGTCTGGTGCAGTGTGGATAATCCAGGCCTGGACAGACTCCAGCTTTTTTAACAGGCTGCAAACATTGGCATGTAGGAAACTGAAACCTTTCAGCTGCTTAATTTCAGATGGTGATGAGAGCATCCTTGGGGGACCAGGATTAAGTTCAATGTCTCCTGAACACAGTAGCAGGAGGAGAATACTTCTCAGGTTGTGGAAGAAGTTTTTAAAAGCATGAGGCTTTCTGTATTTGTTACAGTTTAGGGCGCATGGGTCCATAGATTGGGTCATATTCTTGTTAAGCCCTGTAGATATATAGCTTATAAACCATGTAGGGTAGTAGCGGCCAGAGCAGAGTTTAATAGCCTGGGGTTTGAGGATGTACTTAGAAGAGCTGGTTGCTGTGCCACTATCTGAGGTTTCAATAAGCTTCTGTTGCATTAGGGGCAGACAAGGGCAGTATAATAAATAACTATTATTAATATATGGGTATACTGTTAGCTTGGGATATGTCTCTATAGTAACATCATAGCTGTCGTGGGGGCCAGCCATACTACATAGCAGAAGGATAATGGCTATTAGGCAAAGCCACTTGAGGCTTCCCATGTTTAATTTACGCAGGGGCGGTTGTTAAATATATATAGAAATTTTTTAGAGCCGGCCAATGAGAGAGGGAAAAAAAACTGTGGGCGAACAGTGGGCTATAAGACAACGCTCGGGAAGGGGGATGGGCGGGCGAAAAAATAGCGGCTTTGCCGTACCTGCCTAGCTAGAGGGATCCAGGGCTGTGGTCTCGAGCGGCGGCTTCAGAGGCGCCCTCCACCCGGTGGCCGCTCGTCCTGCGGCCGACGACTGCAAGAGTACCTGAGGAGACAGAAGGAGGGACTAATTATTAACAGTCCCAGTCGGCAGAGGGCGGGCAGACCAGAGGTGTTTCACAGCACAAATTAGCAGGACAAAGGAGGTGATTTCCTGGGCGCCCCTATGTCTCGCTTGTCTGTACCAAATCTAAGGAGGGCTGTAGTGACTATGACCTGCTCCCTCCCCTAACACCTACAGCAAAATATTCAGACAGTAGGCTAGTACAGTTAATTCAAACATTTAAACATTATAAATCAAAGAAGAATACATCTCCTTTTTTGCCAAAATTCTGTTTCTAAATGCAGTTTAGCTGTGGGGCCAATCGGAAGCTGCCAAGGAATAGCGCTCGCTCTCCGATTGGCTGCGGCTTTGCCGTACCTGCCTAGTTGGAGGGATCCAGGGCTGTGGTCTGAGCCGGTGTCAGAGGCTGGCCCACTCCGGTGGCCGCCGTCCTGCGGCCGACGACTGCAAGAGTCCCTGAGGAGACAGAAGGAGGGACTAATTATTAACAGTCCCAGTCGGCAGAGGGCGGCAGACCAGAGGTGTTTCACGAGCACAAATTAGCAGGACAAGGAGGTGATTTCATGGGCCCTATGTCTCGCTTTGTCTGTACCAAATCAAAGGAGGGCTGTAGTGACTATGACCTGCTCCCTTCCCTAACACCTACAGCAAAATATTCAGACAGTAGGCTAGTACAGTTAATTCAAACATTTAAACATTATAAATCAAAGAAGAATACATCTCCTTTTTTGCCAAAATTCTGTTTCTAAATGCAGTTTAGCTGTGGGGCCAATCGGAAGCCGCCAAGGAATAGCGCTCGCGCTCCGATTGGCTGCGGCTTTGCCGTCCCTGACTAGCTGGAGGGATCCGGGGCTGTGGTCTCGAGCGACAGCTTCAGGGGTGCCGTCCGCCCACTGGCCGCTCGTCCTGCAGCTGATGACTGCAAGAGTCCCTGCCTAGCTGGAGGGATCTGGGGCTGTGGGCTCGAGCGGCGGCTTCAGAGGCGCTGTCCGCCCGGTGGCCGCTCGTCCTGCGGCCGACGACTGCAAGAGTCCCTGCCTAGCTGGAGGGATCCGGGGCTGTGGTCTCGAGCGGCGGCTTCAGAGGCGCCATCCGCCTTGTGGCCACTCGTCCTGCGGCCGACGACTGCAAGAGTCCCCAGTTCCTTCAATTTTTGTTACTATCTGTATTTTTCTCTTTGTATCATGATGTGGGGCCTTTGGAAATGAGTCTATGACTCAAAGGGTTGAAATTTCGATGTGTTTATAAATAAATAAATAAATGTTTCCTGTATTGCCATAAAGGCTTGTAATGTCTTCATGTCTACTGTCTCCACTGTTCCATAGGTTCAACATCCTCTGGGAGGAGAAAGGTTTCCAGATATTATCCCTGAATATACCAGCTCTGTGCTTCAGGGATTAGACATGTTTTACTAGGGGACATGAAAAATCAAATTTAAGAGCTAATATGATGCAGTATTTAAAACATCTCAAACAGCTCACATTCTTCTATGGGAGAAAGTAAGAATACAACATTCTTTACAAAAATTGTAATGCGAAAGAAATATTGTAACCTAGCGGAGAATTGAACCCCATCCCAGGCCCCAGTATACCATCCAAGTGCTCTACACTGAGTGAGCAGGCTCACACAATTGAAGCCTGAGGTTCCCACAGTCAGATTTCTGTTTCTGGTTACATATCCTGCAACTAAGAACAATTGAGATGCTATTTACTTAGTGGTGCAGTATGAGCCATTGATAAGCAACTGAAACACAAATTGTGATGACAAAGAAATAATGTGATCAAACTAGGAATTGTACCCAGGCCAAAGGAATACATGTCAGTGCTCTGCTTCTGAGCTATCAGACTCTCATGGCAATAACCTGAGGTTCCCACAGTTACAGTACCTTTTCTTCTCTGGTTGCATGTCACACAATTAGTTCAATGTGTTTGTGAATAGCAATTGTGTTTGTGTATACTGATTAAGCTTTTGGCCTTTCTCTAGTCCCACCTCTTGGTAGGGAATCTGGGTAGCATGTAGGAAACAGAAATCCCAGCACTAAGGGCGAGTAGAGTGCTGGAAGTGGATGGGGAGGATCATGGGGATGCAATGATACATGCTAAGTGTGGACTGCATGGAGTAGGATGCTTTAATACAGAATGTGGGAGGAGCTATTCCCTCACACGGAACCTCAGGCTTCAGCCCTCCCATTTCAATGTGTTTGTGAATAGCAATTGTGTTTGTGTGCACTGATTAAGCTTTTGGCCTTTTTCTAGTCTCACCCTTGTTAGGGAAGCTGGGCAGTGTGTAGGGAATAAAGCACCTCAAAAGGTTACCTCCTCCAACTCACAGAAAATGTGACAAGTAGCAAGCAGGAGAGAAAAAAAAACCCAGGGAAGGAAACCTGGCTACTGATCTACACATCCTCTGGGCAAACTAGGAGGAGATGATCTGAAATGCTTGATTGATTTCTGCTTCTGGATGAACTGATGAAGTCCATCTTCCAAGTCTCTTGATGATGTATTCAATTGTGTTGCTCTTGATGTTGAAGAAGCTGCTCTGGTTCGAATAGAATGTTCTGGAAATGAAGAAGGATTGGGACAAGTTGATGCAGACATGTTTCTGATGATAATTTCAAGGCTTGATGGAAAAATTATAAATGTGAGAATTTGTTCAAACATCAGCAGAAGTATTCAGGGAGCATTGCAAAGTGCAGAATGGAGAATATTTTTCATACAGTAGTAGGAATAGCTCAGGCAGCTTCCGTTAGAATGGTCTACATAATGGTGTTTGCTTGCAGGAGATAATATTCTAAGTTATGATAACACTGAACACAAGAGATAAAGTTGTGACAGAGTCTGCTGAAGGATGGAGGTGATGAAAAGGTCTGGACTGGAAGCGAATGAAACAGCTACTTTGATTGGATAGCCCTTGTTGATTCTGTCCACTGCGATTGATTGTCAGAAATTGTAGACTGTCTAGAGAGACCAGCAATGACCTTGTATGAGGGCAGCATCTCCTATTGGGTAATCTCATAGAGAGGAGATGTTGTTAAACTTCTCGGAGAGATGCGATGACTGGAGGCCAGAGAGTGACAATCTAGAACTGGTTGAAATCAGCAGCATAGCTGTTGGAGATGCAGCAGGGCATAAAGTGCAGTGCAGCACATCACATCACTTAGAAAACATATCAAAGGCTTTGAGCTGCTTTTGCAATGAAGGTCAGAGAGATTAAAAGTAGTAATGATCCTCCCAAAGCATGCCATAGGGTGCCAGAGACAGATGAAAGGGTAACAATGGAAATGTTTTGAAGGTGTTGGCCTGTGAGAGTCGGGATTCAGGGCCGAAGTGTGTGATAAGTGCTACTGCATTGTGGATATGAGCAGAGAATAGCAAAATCTTTGAAGGAATCAATGAGTGGATGCACAGGGTGGATGAGGACAGAGGCACAAATGAGAAGCATTTTGCCAAAATGTATCCAGTAGTGACACCTCTGGGACTGATTGATAAGAAGAGGCTGGTGAGTGCTAAAATTTTCAGGAGGAACACCATTTAAATTTCCATGGTAAGAGCTGATGGAGTGCTGGAGAATCCTTCATTGCAGACTGCAAAGTATAACAGTGGAAGGCATTGGAGGTGAGCACTAAGCTGCCTACGTGGAGTCAATGAGAAAGCCAGAATGATATGCTGCAAAACCACTTATGGCACTCAGAGTGCCGGCATTACGGCACCAAGCAATCAGGGCAACAAATGCAGGATATGCCCCCCTCCCTGAGGTCCACCCACCACCAGAATAGGAATCTATCAGTGGGGGGGTGGGGCACAGGCCCCCACAAGGGGCAATATTGCTGACTGGCACCCTAATCGTCTGGCGCCGGATCGTGAGCTTGTTCGGATGGTGAAACCCTGCAAAACTGGGTGCAAAGGATGGAACTAAAATCCTGGATAAAGCTTGTAAGTTGATAAAAGTAGATGGAGTTCAGACATAGTCAATTTCTTCAGGAATCTGGGATCTGTAGACTTCATAGCACAGGAATGGTGCCACAGGATGCAATTTGGTCATCACTAAATTGAGTTCTGGAGCAGAGGAGGCCCTAAAGTGGATAGACAACTGACACAGAGCGTTACTCAGAGAAGCCATAGTGACAGGAGCATGGCTGGTGGATGGAAGGGCAGCAAGAGGTGATGATCAGAGGTTGGAGCAGGCTGAGCCTGGAAGCAAACTTTGATAGTCATGAAATGGAATTGCAAATCAAAAATTGAAGGTGAGTGGAGCAATGAAGTCTCAAATGTCTGACAAAGGAACTGGTTCCTGTTGAGGAATGGCCTGTCTGAGATCAGGACCCTGAAGAGGTTGAGACCTTGAAGTGAGGTATCAATACTACGGTTCTTGTTGCAGGCAGACACTGAGTGGTGGATGCCAGGT
Source organism: Neoceratodus forsteri (assembly GCA_016271365.2). NCBI lineage: Eukaryota > Metazoa > Chordata > Ceratodontiformes > Ceratodontidae > Neoceratodus > Neoceratodus forsteri. The sequence continues at coordinate 585,134,319 of CM028133.1, read as the reverse complement.
TCCCAACAAGAAATGGGGTAGTATGATGCAGGCTCCCAGTTGCATGTCAGGAGCTTGAGAAGAAGTCCAGAGATCTTGCAGGAATTTCTTCTGGGTTTACAGGAGAGTTGGATGGTGAAGAAGATGTCATGGAGCCAATACACTGTGGATTGCACTGAGTGAGAGGCAATCCGAGAAAACCTTGCTGGACCTGCTTCAAAACTGAATGCAGAGAGTCAGTAGATAAAGATGCCAAAATGCCAATACACAGCTGTGTATTGTGGTAGATACAGGGTCAATGAGCATGAAGCTTCCAAAATGCCAATATGCAGAGTGTATTGTGGTAGATGCAGAATATCAACTGGCACAGACAACTGAATGCCAATACACAGCTGCATATTGCGGTAGATGCAAAATCTTGATAGGTGCAGATGCCTAACTGCCAATACATGGCTGTGTATAGTGGTAGATGTAGAGAGGCTGCAAATGATGAGCAACAGAATGCCCTTCTTTGGTAGATGGGGCTAGCCTACATGCACTCAAGCACCTCAGCAGTTATGAATTAGAAATGGAAACTGGATAACAGAAGGAAGCTCCTAGTAAAAGCTGAACTGAATAATTAGCAACGTAATTATATCTACTGTAGACAGGGCAAGCCTATCTGCACTCAGATACCATGAAGAGCATGAGTTAAAGAAAAAGACTGGACAAAACTACTGCAAACTGCTAGTGGAGGCTGCACAAGAAAAGAGCAGCAGGCTGCTGTCAGAGAAAAAGCAGGCTAAAGTAATGCAGGTTAGTTTAGGAGGCAGGACGTGGAATTGAGGAGCAAAGATGGAGAAAATGGACACTGTAAGAGGAAAGGACACTGGACTACAGAGAATGAATACACTGCAGAGTTAGAGGAGGCAGAAAGAAAAGGAAATGGAGAGCATACCTCTGAACTGGTAGGATTACGGCATAGTGCTATGTTGTTACACTCAAATTAATCCTTACTCTGCAAAGGTTAACTGATGTTCCACATAATGTGAGGGACATTACTGGACACAGAGACTATGCAAATAGTAAATTGACTGCATAGAAATATTTATTAGCAGAAACATATTGGCCCACTATCTTAGACATGTTGCAATTCAACTGAGGCAATGATACACACTCTGGCCATGTGCTCTAAATGTATGTTAAAGTCAGTAGTAGGAACTGCATTACTGAGAGGTTGCATGGTATAATGGGGAGTGCAGCTTTAAGCCGGGTAATGGAGCACCTCAAACCTGGAAGTGCTGAGATGGGAACAGAGTGGCAGCTCCAAGGAGGTGAATGCCCAAAAGAAAGCAGCAAAAGCAGCAACAACGTACACACAGAGGGAGCATGAGAAGTAAAATGGAGACACAGTAGACAGAGGTAAAACTCCAGGGTAAAAACTGGAAAAGCTACAGCCAGCAGTACAGAGAACAAGGGGATGGGGGGGGTGGAAGACTGCCAAGAGCTGGAGCCAGGAGGGAAACAGAGGGATGGGATAGACGGAATGAAAACAAGGCAGCAAATAGGAAAAAATGGGGTGGCACAGCCACGGAGCATAAAATGGGAAGCAGAAAAACCCAGGCATGTACAGGAGCAGATGAATGGAGCATAAAAGAAACCCAAGCAAAAGACAAAACAGGGGGAGATGAGTGCAGGGAGCAAAAAACAGGCACAGGGGAAAGTGGAGGGAGCAAAAACAGAAGCAATCAAGTAGTAAAGGAAAATGCAAGGAGGCACAGCTGCACAGACCACACAGGAGCCCAGTGTATGATGAAACATGTTAAGCTTGGACTGTAGGGAGTAGGCTGCATTCATGCAGAATGTGGGAGGAGCTATTCCCTTACATTTAACCTGGGGTTTTTGCTCTCCCATGAACAAACTCTAACAAAAGCCAGTACAGCTACAGCAGTGGTCGGGTGAAACACAGCACTGTCCACCATGTTCAAGATGGCTACCAGAGTTCCTTGCACATGCTGGATGACTCATGCATATTCACTGGACTCCAGTGGCCATCTTGGATACTGTGGACTGTGCTACTGTGCTGCATTGTACAGTGCACATTCATGAGTCATTGCACATGTGCAAAGAACACCAGCAACCATGTTGGACATGGCAGACAGTGCCATGTTCGATCGGTGACCGACAGACAAAAAATTGTGGTGGATGTGCAGTGATTGCCATCCACCTCCACTATTTAAAAGTTCAGCCAGTATCCAGTAAGCTCCCTTTTACTCTACTGTGCTGGCAAGACAGCTGCAGGGCTATACCCACTGCAGCCATAAAAAACCAAAAAGCAGCACACATGAAACTCAGATGTTGAATAGATTTATTACTTGTGCAACATAGAAAGACCTGTCAGCTATCCTTACATATCTCCTTTGACAAGACTTCTTCAGGGGCTGTTTTTTATCATTTTTTATTTTATTGAAAAAGAAGGCCATTAAAAAATGAATAAGTCACCAAGCTATTATAGGTGTGTGTCTGTCCTGAATGGGTACATGTGTGCTTTTCTTGGTGTTTGGTTTATGCCAGTCTAGTGATTTGGCATTCATGGAGGACTAAGGGCACAGAGCAATGAAGTACCACAAAGAAACAAAAAGTTACTAAGATGTGCTTAATGCTTAAGTAGTAAAAAGTAACAATGCTTAATGCCTGACTGCTTATCCTTCTCTCTGAATACTGCATGCGTGACATTACCCTTTTTATTATGTTATGGAGGCTTCCCTCATTAAAATGGGGGGTGTGGGGGCAAAGTCTCCCAAACATAAATAAAACAAATCATATTTAACAAAGTAAGTGAAACTTCTGAGGCTTAGTCATAGACAATGTTCTGTCATCCATGATGTCAATTGACTGCATGCATGACTTTATGCTTTTTAAACATAAATTGATTTATTTATGTTAGGGGGCTCAGTGCTCCACAAATCTGTTTATCAAAATGGGGGTTGGGGTAGTCAGAGGCTCTCCAACATAAACAAAACATATAACATTTAAATAAAGTAAAGAAAACTTTTGTGGTGCTTTGCTTTTCCCTTGTACACAATGATATAGGCTAGTTATTTTCTTTATTGATATAACAAGTGTCCACACTGCTGCCTCATGCTGATTTAGGGTAGCCACCAGCCCACTATTTAAGCTGTACCACTCCCTTTTTACTGCCCTGTATTTACATCGGTTGAACCAGTTGGAGTTGCCATATCTTTATCACATCAATATTTGCTTTCAAAATGACACAAGCCATTTCTAAGAACTGTTTCACCATACACCACTGCAATGCAGTTTCTGCAAACGTGAGCACTAATACTGGTGGGAAATCATGACAGTAAGAAAATATGCCGTAGCCACAATATTCTTCAACCGATGCATGAGAGAGAGAGAGAGAGAGAGAGAGCCATGTTCAAATCCCACTACAACTGCATGGCTTACAACCTGTATAATCCTGGATGAGTCACTTGATCTTCCAGCTGTGAAAATGGGTAAAAACAGGACCTCACTGAAAATGGAATGTTGCATCTCAGCAGTGCTATCTTGGGCAGATAAACTGCAAAAACCCATAAAATGCCAGTGTTATCCCTAGCTCCAGAGATGTGCTGCTGATACACTAACTGCAAGGTAATAGCATTGAAAACCACATTTCAGCACCAAATAGAACCACTCTCAGCTGATGTACAGTACAAACATTCAGGTTTGGTCCATGCCAAATACCATCTGAGTTACCTTTTTGTTTTGCTTTAATTGTTTACGATCAGAAGTTTGTTTTTCAGAAAGTTGCATCATATGTTGCTTCTAATGAAGCAGAAAGAAAGCACGTTAAGCATCTTATCCCTTCTGAAAAAAAAAAAGATTTTCATAGCTGGTACTTTGTTGGCAGATTTCCTCATTGTTTTTTTTTGTTTTTTTTTTGCATATTTGGGGAATTGCGAATTGGTGACAAAATATCCCGAATAGCATTAGTTTGGAACAAAACAAAGCACTGGTCCTTATCACCATGAGTGCTGCCTATTTCTTCTTTTTGTATATATTCTGTTGGAACACCATTTTTTCAGGCTAATCTAAATAGATTTTCAACAAATTAATTACTTCTATGTGTTTTAAAAAATGACTTTTTGACATATATGAAAATAATAAAAGTAAAGGGTGATTTTAGCATGCGGTCTGGTTCATCAAGCTCGCAACTGGGGTGGGGGGCTGAAATCAATGGTAGGGGCAGGTGTGTCATCCAATAATGGGGAGCAATCATTGGTACAGAGAGACAGAGATGGTCTGGTAATGTACTACTGTGACAGCAGCAGTGACACACAGCAATAAGGGAAACAAGTAAACAAATCACATTTATATCCTGCACATTCGTTAAAATAAGCAATGTATGTCCAAAGGATTTTAGGCTTTTTAAATAAACTCATAGAGGATCCAAATGAAGACACCGCGAACAGGTAGTCCAGTAAATAACCATGCAGCTCTCAGAAGGGCGGCCAGCCTAAATACCAAACAAGCTTCCAAAGTTAGAGAGCACAAAAAACTTTTGCACTAAAAAAGTATTAAGTATCAGTGAGGACCAAAATACCAAAAAAGGAGCATTTTAAAGTGAAAAAACACTCAAACTTTAATAAGGTCTTCACAAGTAAAAGCACAATAAACAGATAGTGCAAGGTGATTGCTACAAGTAGAGAAAACACCCCTAGCGCCTTGACTCACACGAGTCTTCAAAGGGGGTACCAGAACCAATCATTAACGCACTTATAAAAGTTAAATTAATTAAAAATTAATGAGCCAATGTCTAAATCATTTAAAGTGACATACTCCAAAAAAGGGAAAAACCAGTGAATTCTCATAATTTAAACAAAACCTAACAGCACTTTTCAAAATTTCTTGGAATTTCTTGTTCCTTTATATTTATAAAAGCACATTTATAGATTGTTGAAAAGAATCAGGTATTGTAGATAGAAATTCAACCGGAGTCCTGTTATAAAAAAAGAAGAAAGAAAAGGAAAGAAATAAAATAAAATTAATACTTTTCAATACAATTATTTTAGCACAAGGCTACAAAAATGGCAGTCAAAGATGTCATTAAGTATCAAAGGAGTCAGACATCGTAATTCTTCTAATCTTTAAAAAGTGGTTTGATATCCCATTTTTCATTAAGGCCATTTGGCCTAATGGAATTCATTTTGAAAATCCACATACACTCCCTTTTTAACAATTTATTTGCTCTGTCCCCTCCTAAAGGTAAACTCGGGATATGTTCAAGTCCCATAAATTTTAAATGATCCGGACTGGAATTATGATGCAAGACAAAGTGCATACCAATAGGGGTGTCCTGACGTCCATTAAGAATGGATCTGACATGTTCCTGGATCCTCTGTTTTAAAGGTCTTACGGTTTTACCAATGTATAGCAGGACACAGGTACACCATAGCACATACACTACATACGATGTATCACATGTAATTAATTCCCATATGTCAATTTCAACATCTTGTTCTTTAGGATGTTCAAAGATTTTCCCCATTACACCATACTTACAAATGTTGTACCTTTTACAAGTAAAAAAATCCATTTGTTCTTTTAGGTATCCAGGAACCAGTGTCAGAAACACCACTCTTCCTGTCCCTGCTATGAACCACTTTGTCTTTGATGTTCTTTGCCCTACAAAATGAGACATGGGTTTAGAACCTACTGCTTGTCCCACTATTTCATCCCCCATCAATATAGGCCAATACTGATGTACAATATTGCCTATACATCCTGCTACATGATTGAATTCAGTGACAAAACTACATGTCTCAGAGTTAGTGACATTAGTTCTTTTTTCTAGGATTTTTTTCTCGCTCCATCCCTCTAACCCTTTCAAAGGAATCAACAAGAAGTTTTTCATCGTAACCTCTATCTAGAAATCTAGATAACAGCTCCTTCAATTGGATCTCAAAATCTGCGTCTGTACTACAGTTCCGTCTAATGCGCATAAATTGACTGAAAGGAATAGATTCTTTTAATTTCGGGGGGTGGGCATTATCAGCATGTAGTAAGGAGTTTGTAGCTGTTCCCTTTCTAAATGTCTTTGATTTGATGTTAAAGACATTATTGCCAATATCTTCACTTGAAAGATTCAAATCCAAAAAATTTAAACTTTCATGATTGAAAGTATATGTAAAATTCAAATTCAATCCATTATCATTCAAGTAATCGAAAAAAGAGCAAGCTACTCTTTCATCTCCTTTCCAAATGCAAATAATGTCATCAATAAAATGGTACCATTTCACTATATTTTTTGAGAAGACATTCCTATTCTCATTTAGTACATATTTCATCTCCCAGCTCCCCAAAAATAAATTTGCATAGCTTGGAGCCATAGAGGCTTCCATAGCTGTGCCACGCTGTTGTTGATAAAAAGTACCCTCAAATTCAAAGAAGTTATGTGTGAGAATAAATGTCAGTGACTCCAAAATAAATTCTATTGGTATGTCATCATTTGTTTTATATTGACATAAAAACTCCTTAACAGCTCTAATACCATCATCATGATGAATGCTGGTATAAAGGGACTCCACATCAATCCCTAACAACTGAAGTCACTATTCCATTCAATTGCTTTTAACTTCCTTAGTAAATCAGAACTGTCCTGTATATATGAAGTAAGGTTAGAGACAAATGTCTGTAGGAAAAAATCAACAAACTTGCCTAAGTTCTGAGTTAAAGAATCAATACCTGCAACGATAGGACATCCAGGAGGCATTTCCTTGTTCTTATGCACTTTTGGTAATGCATACAAACTTGGAACAACTGGAAACTCCTTCCATAAGAAACCAAATTCTGTCTCAGAAATATGGGTTTCGGTCACTGCTTGTCTTAAAAGTATATTAAGGCTTTTCCTGTAATCAGACATACTAAAAAGTAACTTATAGTTAGTTTGATCTGATAATAACTTTTGTACCATTTCAACATTTCTCTCTCTATTCATAACAACAATGTTGCTCCCCTTATCTGCAGGTTTCAGCACAATACTTTTGTCTTGACAGATACTCTCTAAGGCTTCCCGTTCTTTTTGGCTAAGGTTGAACCTTTTAGGTGTGCTATTCTCGTGTAGTAAATCAAATACTTGTTTGGTCACAACTTTCTCATACTTATGTATCGAGTTGTTAAATGGTTTAGGACAAAATTCTGACCCGGGATGAAAATAATTTTGTCTCCTTGCCCTAAAATCATGTCCCACACAAAGAATGCTGTTACCTCTTAGCCTAGATGTAGGAGTAGCATTAACACTGTGTTCCATGAATAAATTTTCCAAGGCATCAAAATCCTGTACAAATTCGTCTCTCTCTCTCCAGTGGGACTTGAACATGCGGAAATTAGGCTTTTTAAATAAACTCATATACTGCTACAATTGGAAGTTAGCTCATGCTTGTGGTGCAGAATGGCAGCATGTTTTACATGGCCATCCCAGCAGAAACCAAATAAACAAGTGCTTGTATAGAGTGTTGATGTTGCCCAGCCTCCCGGCTGCTGGTTGCCAGGGGAATTAAGAACCAGGCAATCTTTTAATAGATCAGATTTTTTTTGTCTGTGAACATTTATGTGTGTGGAAAAAAAACTGAAAACACTTGAAAACACAAAATTCGGTAGTGTGTTTGGTTCACAATGAACACAAACATTACGGTCCAAAATAATAATATGCCATTCTTTCTCCAGCTTCTAGCAACTTTAAACTTGCAGAAAGGAACCAATTTTGACCCTTTTGTTCTTCGAGTAAGAGAGAAAGCAGTAGTTGGTGAGACTGTGTAATTCCCTGCTACATCAGCATGAACAACTAGTCTCTCCCAAAACAGCTCACAAGCCTCCCCATGCATTAGCCTGCATGCTGAGACCAAGTTGCACCACAGTGCACCAGTGTGGACTACTGTCTGATAGCCACTATTGCATCAAACTGTGTAGCAGTTATTATAAAATGTAATGCAGAACAGTCAGCACACATTGGGGAAAGAAGAATTTGCACAGCCGAGTGAACTCCAAAATGCATGCTGAGACACCCTTAAACTTTTAGTATGAATTATTTGAAAATATCATAATCATACACACTGAAACATTGCTTACAAAGTAAAAAAAAGTCCTAAGCTATGGATGAAAGGATAGGGATTCATCACTAATACAAAGCTAAGGCATGTAATACAGAATGTTTCAATTTTGCTTTGAGAAAGGTCTGTTATACTTTCCCGGTGCATAGCGAAAAAAGCAAAAATAATTAGGAAATCTGCTTATTGTCAGTTTTACACATTGTAATGCACCACAAGCTATGGAATTTTCCCTCACTCCAATTCATCAGTGAAAAGCAAGACAGTGCAAACAGGTGTTCATCTTATGTGACTGAAAAGTAGTGGGGAGGGGAAGGGGTGCCCTCATGAGTGAAGGAACTGCTATGGAAAGTGTTGTAAAACAGAGCATTCAAACAATTACAAATTGTCTTTGAAGACAGGAAGGCACAAGTTTTAAGTTTTGAAAGAGATTCTTGAAATATACACTACTTCCTAGTGATTCATTTTGTGTTAACTGATGGTGCTGCTACGGTGCTGCTGGGAGGAGTATGAAAGTGGATCAGAAATGTCATCAGACTCTGCCCCTGCCGCCTGTTGCAGAAAGCAGCTGCACTACTCTAGCAAGTGCTTGTATGTAGTGCTGATGTTGCCCAGCTGCTGATGGTTGCCAAAGGAGGAAGAGGGATGATTTCATTGACCATTCCAGGGTAGACCCTAAGTAAGTTACCGCAGCAACAAAGCTTGGCTTGGATACAATGATGCAACAAATAGCATATGTGAACCTTCTGAATGCAGGAATGTAAGGCTTGAAAGAAAAGTAAAACTTGCTTTACACCTTTCATCAAATCTTAATACTAGTGCACTTTGTTAGGGCTGAGTGATTAAACTTAAATGCATTGAGTTTAGATTTTCTCCACTAGACACATGCAGTAAGTCACTATGACGTTGTTGCAAAGTAACACAAACTCTGGCCACAGCCGGTATGGCTGCTGCCGAGATTGCCATTGTAACACCATACGGCACTAGCTGCCGGGTCCAAGATGGCCAACAGAGTTCAGTTTGCATGTGTAAGTCTTCACGCATAAGTAAAGAACTCTGGCAGCCATCTTGGACACAGAGGCCAGTGACTTGTTCCACTGGTGACCAGCGGACAAAATAATGCAGTGAACGTGCAGTGATTGCCATTCACAACCACTATTTACAAGTCTGGTCAGTATCCGGTAAGCTTCTTTTACTCTACTGTGCTTGCAAGATGTCTGTAGGACTATGCCCACTGCAGATGTAGTAACTGAGATGGTAATCCTTTAGTGGTATAGTATTAGACACTGATAAGTGTTAGCAGAAAATGTTTTTTACATAACTTCAGTATGATTTTTGTGTGGAAAAAGAACTAAACTAACCTGATGAGCTGCAAGTGTTCCATCACATGAAATATATTTCTCAAATGTTCAGTGTAGTCAGGGCCATCATGCTCAGAGTGTCAGGGAGGGGAGAAACTGATTAGACAATATTTTCCTAACCCTGAAGCAATATCCCACATCACCTGCTTCCTCCAGAGACAATAACCTGACAGAAATTCCTCCCTCTGAGGATAATGTTGAGCACAGGTATTTGAGTGAATGCACAGGTAGTGGTTTGTGGGCTGAGAAGGCTATAAAATCTAATTTAGTCTTCCACCAGATTCTGTAGACAAAAGAACTTTTGTAATTTGGGTATCGTGGATTTGTTTCTGTGGATGCAGGAGACTTTACTTCTGCAGACAGAAGTAGTACTGTGATTTGAGTATCAATGATGTCTATCTGCAGCCAGAAGCGAGTTTATGTGTCTTGCAGTGTGCATGCTGCAGATAAAAATGCACAAAGTTAGCCAGTATAGTTAGGGTTGAGTAAGGTGTTTAATGTTGAAGACCAATTTTTGCAGCTTACTAACTTTGGTGGTAGCCGGCCTGGTGGCGCAGAGGGTTGAGGCGATGAACGCCACACCTTGTGCCACACTGGCAACCTGGGTTTGGGAATGAGCCCAGGCTGCCGGGGGTCAGCAGGGGAGAGAGAGAGAATTGAGCATCCAGAGGATAGCTCTTCTCTCTCAGGGAGGGATCCAGGGACTGCCCGGCACCACAGTGGCCTCTGGCAGAAGTAGGAGGCACTGTCATGCTACAGGGCTTGAAGAGGCGTTGGGCTAAGCCACGGCAGATGTCATCAAGATGTCATTGCGCATCTAGGCTCTGAAGGAAGGATGTGAGAGGGTGTAATGACATGGAAAAAAACCCTCCTCCAGCGATAGGCGATGATGCCTCCTACCATCCACCATGCACACTCCCAATGTCGGGCTTGCCTCCCTGCTAGCCTCCCCCCCCAAGTCTGGAGCTCAGCACTCTAGATAGAGCACCCTGGGTGGATAGGATGGACCTTCTTTGGAGGGTTCAGACCTGGGGGATGTGCTGGGCTGGGGGTGTGGGGCAGGCATGGCCATGACTGGAAGTAGAGACAAGGGAGGCATAGGAGGTCACCGGAAAGAGTTTGCTGGATCATGGAGGTGATAAAAAAAGAATTAGAAAAAAACAACAACTTTGGTGGTGTTTGATGAAATAGCCACAAATTTGGCATGCCTGGTATAGTTTGCAGGTTCTCAAGATATGACAAGTTATGTAATGGCATCTTGTGTGGATTTTGAGATATGGATTTCTGATTTTTAATGAAATACAGTGTTTTTTCCTATACAGTACATTGAAAGCTAGTGTATTGCCTAAAACTAATTAGATTGTTTACCTGATGTTAGTAGGTGTGCTGTGTGGAACAGCACTCTGCCTATCATCTGACAAATCTAGATCTACCAACCCTTCCCCAGTACATCTTCAGTATTGTGACCTCAGTGACTGTGACATCTTTGCTACTTGAGAACAGCCACTCTGTAGCTGCCAGACCAGTCATCTGTGATGCCATTGTAAATAGAAACATAGAAACAAAGACTTTGATGGCAGATAAGGACCACCTGGCCCACCCAATCTGCCCATTTCCCTACCTATTGGATAAGCTGCAGATCCTAGTTAACTAACAGCCTACTTCCTCCTACCCATCACTGGAATTGCTTTATGTCTGCCCCATACATTCTTGAATTCCTCCACTGCTTTTGACCCCACGATCTTCTCAGGAAGGCTGTTCTATGCATCCACCACCATCTCTGTGAAAAAATACTTCCGTCTGCACAGGAGAAAAATACTTCCTCACATTGCCCCTAAGCTGTTCCCCTCTATCTTCAAACTGTGCCCCCTTGTTCTTGTGCATCTCTTTTTCTGAAAGATGCTACCCTCTTGGACTTTGTTGATCCCTTGAGGTACTTAAATGATTCTATCATGCCCCCCATTTCCTCGAGGGTATACATATTACGCTCCTTTAGTCTTTCTTCGCATGGCTTCTGGTGCAGATCCTGCACCATTTTAGTTGCCCTCCTCTGGACTGCCTCCATCCTGTCTACGTCCTTGTGGCAATGGGGTCTCCAGAACTGCATGCAGTATTCCAAATGGGGTCTCGCCAACTGTCTGTACAGAAGGATAACAGCTTCCTGTTTTCTACTGGTGATGTCTCTCCCTATGCATCCCAGTATCTCCCCCAGACCTCCTTACTGCCTTCTCACATTACTTGCCCACCTTTAGGTCATCTGATATAACTACCTCCAGGTCTCTTTCCATTTTTGTTGCTGTTAGTATCTCAGCCCCCCCTGTGTACTCTTCCTCTGGGTTCTTGTTTCCCAAGTGCATTACTTTGCAATTCTTTGCAATGAATCTAAGCTGCCATATACTTAACCAATTTTCCAACCTTGCCAAGTCCCTTCTTATCCTTTCCACCCCACCTTGTGTATCAACCCTGTTGCAGGTCTTTGTGTCGTCTGCAAATAGACATACTTTTCCTTCCAGTCTCTCCACAATTACACTTATAAAGACATTAACGAGGACTGGTAGAGAGTGGTTTCTCTATGGAGGCACCTGCAGTGATGTCTCATATTACTTGCCTACCTTTACATCATCTGATATGACTACCCACAGGTCCCTTTCCATTTTTGTTGTCGTTGTTAGTGCCTCCCCCCTCATTGTGTACTCTTCCCCTGGGTCTTTGTTTCCCAGGTGCATTACTTTGTACTTCTTTGCATTAAATCTAAGCTGCCATATGTCTGACCATTCCTCCAACCTTGCCAAGCCCTTTCTCATCCTTTCCACCCCTCCCTTGTGTATCAACCCCATTGCAGAGCTTTGTGTCATCTTCAAAGAGGCATACTTTCCCTCCCAGTCCCTCTACAATTTCACCTATAAAGACATTAAAGAGGGCCGGTCACAGCACTGAACCCTGCGGTATCCCACTAGTAATCCTCCCTTCTTCAGAGTGGACTCCATATACTATTACCCTCTGCATCCTGTTGTCCAGCCAATGTTTTACCCAGGCTGCAACCCTGGGACCCACTCCCAGGCTGGCTAACTTGTTTATTAATCTTTTGTGTAGGACTGTGTCAAATGCCTTGCTAAAGACTAGGTAGGCCATGTTCATAGCCTATCCCTGGTCTACTACTTTGGTCACCCAGTCAAAGATATCAATTAGATTTGTCTGACAGGACCTTCCCCCTGTGAATTCATGCTGTCTTGGGTCCTGTGCCCCACTGGCCTCTAGGTACTCAACAGTTCATTCCTTCAGAAGTGATTAAATCAGTTTCCCTACCACTGAGGTCAAACTAACAGATCTATAGTTTCCTGCCTCTGTCTTGCTCCCACTTTTGTGAAGGGGAATCACATCCAGCTTTCTCCAGTCCTCAGGTACCACACCATCCTACCATGATTTGTTAAAAAGGGTAGTCAATGGTGTCACTAGTTCTCCCCTTAGTTCTTTTAGAATTCTGGGGTGAATCCCATCAGGTCTCATTGCTTTGTCCACCGTCAGTTTTAGGAGTTCTTTCAGGATAGCTCAGGGGCAATGTGAAGAAGTTTTTTTTCACAAAGAGGGTGGTGGACGCATGGAACAGCCTTCCTGAAGAGGTTGTGGGGTCTAAAACTGCAGGAGAATTCAAGAATACAAGGGACAGACATAAGGCAATTGTTGTGGGGGGGTAGGAAGAAATATGCTGTTGGTTAAATAGGCTCTGCAGCTTATACTGTAGGTAGGGAAATGGGCAGACTAGGTGGACCAAGAGGTCCTTATCTGCCATTGAAGTCTATGTTTCTATGTTTCTATGGAGTGGTAACGACCCTGTTATCCGAAGTGCTTCTATTGTTTGGTTTAGGTACCTCCCCCTCCTCATCTTTTGTGACTGCTGAGCAGAAGTATTCGTTCAGTATCCCTGCTTTTTCACTGTCACCCTCTGTCCACCACCCTTCCCTTTATTAAGCCTTACTATACCCCCCTTGTTCTATGTAGTGCTTTTCTGAGGCACTCTCTCATTTTCTCAAAGTCACCCTCCTAAAGTCGAATACTCTTGCTTTTGTATGGCTTTGCTCTATGGCTGTGTTTATCGTGAACCACACTGTTTGGTGGTCGTTTGTTCCCAGATGGCTACGCAATTCTAAATCCGAGATCCTCTTTCCATCCCCACTTGAGAGTACCAGGTCTAAGATTGCTCCCTCCTGACGGGGTTCCAACACTGGCTGTCTGAGGCATGCCCCCTGTAGGGTATCACGAATGACCCTTCTCTTGGATGTGGCTGCAGCAAAGGTGCTCTAGTTAACATCTGGCATATTCAGGTCCCCCATCAATAATATCTCCACTTTTTTTGCCATTCTAAGGATGCCTCCTTTTATTTCCTTGTCCTCCTCCTGAGATGGGTCTCTGTATACAACCCCCTGGTGGATTGTGGTGTCATTTCCTATCTTCAGGGTGACCCACAGTGTCTCATCTCCTCCCTGTTTACCCTTTAGTTCTATTGCTTTAATCCCTTCCCTTCATAGAGAGCAACTCCATCTCCTCTTTTTCCCTCCCTGTCCCTCCTGTAGATTGTGTTCCCTGGTATGTTCACATCTCCATCATGGTTCCCTGTGTACCATGTTTCTTTGACTGCCATGATATCCAGGCATCCCTCTTCGATCAAGGCCACTAGTTCAGGGAGCTTGTTACCCAGACTATGGGCATTGGTACTCATCACCCTCCATTTTTTGATGGCCTTACCCCTTTTAGCCCCATCCTTGTCCTTACTGCCTTTGCCTTTTTCTCCATTTACCCCTGTCCTGCTTCTTATTGATTCCTCTACCTTGGTGTTTACCTAGCTAACTATCCTGTTTTGTTGGGGGGAGGCTGGGATTTCCCTGCTCCTTTTCAGTGCCTCCCCCCTCAGCTAGTTTAATGCTTGGCAATGAAGCATTTAAACCAATCACCTAGGATCCTGGTTCCCTCCTAGACAGATGCAGACCATCACACCAGTACAGGCCTGTATCCCTCCAGGTGGACCCCCAGTCCCCAATGAAGCCAAAACCCTGAGCTCTGCACCAGTTTTTCACCTATTCATTGAATCCCATGATGAGAAGTACTCTAGCCTCACCCTTGCCATAGACAGGCAGCACCTCCAAAAAGGGTACTGTATATGCTACTTGTCTAAGGCCACTTCCCAACTCCACAAACTCCTCTTGCACTGCTCTGATCCCATTCCAAGCCAGATCATTTGTCCCTAGGTGGACAATGACATCCAGCTCCCTTCCCCATGCAACTGCTCTCGCAATCCGAGGATTTGCTCCTTGTCGCTCCAAGCCATGTTACCAGGCAGACACCTTATCTCCTTCTCCCCTTCCTCCCCCAGTTCTACCCCCAATGACTGTGTCTCCCACTAGGAGTTGTTTCCTTCCCCTGTAGGGTCCCATGCCACCCTTCTGTGGGTCTCCTTTGTGGAGGTTCCCAGCATCCTCCTTAGTCTCCACTGCAGGTGCCTCCATAGGGAAACCACTCTGCACCAGAATGGCATGTGAATTGTGGAAAGGTACAACTGGAGGGATGCACCTCTGTTCCACCACCCTTCCCCTCCCCCTCCTTGAGCCCACCTTGGTCCAATCGCTCCACTTTCTTGGCAATCTCTGAGGCAGCGACAGTGGCCATGGTGGTCCCTGGGTGGGGGAGGAGAATTCATGAATTCTCTTCTGGTTGGCCTTATGATGAGCAACCTCCACCTTCAGGTCAGAGAGGTGCCTGCAAATAGGGTAGCACTGCAGCCTCCAAAACATCTGCCAGAAGACTGCCTCCCCACAGCCATTGCACTGCACCACTCTTGTCATGTCTTGCTGAGTGGCCCCTCTCCTGTTGCTTTGTATGCTTACTCTGTCCTCCCTTTATTTATTTTTTTACATACTTTCCTACTGCCTATGTGCCTTTACAGCTCTTGTACTTCCTGTTCTGGGACAAGAACTTTGTGTATTCTTCGGTAGTCTCCTTTCTTGCTCAGAGGTAGACCTCCAGCAGCTAGGGGGAAGGAGAGCTACTGTTTTTCTTCAAGGATGACAAAACCTATGTGGTCTCAGTGATCCTTCCCTTCCTACTGCCAAACAGGAAGTTCCTGTTGTCAATCAAATCCAGTGCCTATTAAAGTATTACTGGTTAAGGATAGGAAAGAAGCAGGACAATTAGTAAGAAATGTTCTAGCTCTTTAGTCAACTACTCCTTGATCTGAAAGCAAGATTTCTGTCTGCCAAAAGCTAACAACAGGGAACTGTAATTGGAGACACCTGGTTTTCTGCTGCTTAAGCCACATCCCCAATTAAATGCTTTCCTCCTGACTTAGCAAACTGAGAAGATGATACAGTGCCCTTTCCCCAACACAAAAAAACACACTGACTCTCTCTTTTATACCCTAATTGGGACTCTACCCATCTAATAAAGTATCTGGTTGCTTAATCCAAATAGGCTCTGACTTCTGCTGAGTTAGTACTGTTCTAGTAGTAAGAAAAGTTCTAGCTCTTTAGTCAGCTGCTCCTTGCTCCGAAAACAAGATTGCTATGTGCCAAAAGCTAGCAACAATGAGATCACAATTCTGAGAAAGTAGTGGGTGGTGGGGGGACTAGAGACAGATATGTCAGCTGCCAGGCCGAGAGCTACTCCACACATGCAGCACAATGTTATCACATAGAACATTTTCTAATGAGGACAGGGAAAAGAAAAAAATACTTCAGAAATAAAATGTTGCAACATACTACCTGTTAAAATTTGGATAATTTTCCTGTCTGTTTTGTTTGCGCTAGCTCTATAATGCACTTTTTTTTTTGCTCTCACGTACAGCTTAGATGGTATATTTTTTTCTGAACTTTTTAGGGTAGATGTGGCCAGTTCCAAGGTAGTGCCTTTAGAAGGTTCATAAAAAATATTATTTGATTCCAGAGTTATAAGGATTCAAAAGTGTTTTTCTGGGCATACTCTGTAGGGTTTTTGGATAACCTTCTGATACTTCATGAAAATGTCTGTGTCACGACAGCAATTTGCTTTCACATCACTTGCTGTAGTTCACACAAAATGGAGAACACTTTTTCAGGTTGTGATGCCTACCAAGGCTACTATCTCTTTTTAACTACAACACATGGAAAATACCTACAAATGGTGTATTTAAAAAAAAAACTGAACCCATTTAAGTTGATTCTAGTATTTTTTTTTAATTAGGCATTAAAATATGTTTTCTGGGTACCCCAAAATTCCGGGTGCCAAACTTCACAAAAGAAGCAGTTATCCTACTGTGACTCGAGAATCCCCATGTCACACACAAAGTGGTGTGACAGGGGAATTTATTTTTTTGCTTCCTCTTCAAAATGAGTTAATTACATGTTCCCTTTCCCTTCCAGCTCAGCCAGCCCTCCCTCCCTTGTTGTCCCAATTTACATTCTTTACTCCAGCCCACTGTCAGTCCAGCCAGACCTCTCTCATTCTCCTAAGTCTGTCAGAGTACAGCAAACCCCATTTTCTAAGTTTTATTATAGCCCTCCCCCTGAGCTGAGCCAGCCATCTCTTTTCCTTCCTGATTCTTTTTTAAAATTATAAGTCGATTGGGGTGCCTATCACCAGTACTATTTCACCACCCTCCTCCCTTTCAGATTGTCCCCCAATAGATAGGTGGTAACACTGGGATGGCCACCCCCAGTGCTGCTGTACTGCAAATGCCAACACCAGGTGCTCAGTCCTTGGTGTCGGACCCAGTCCATGGTCCCATATCATAGATCCAATCTCTGATTAGAAAGACATCCTCTTACTGGAAAGGAGACTAGGATATGAGGAAATAAGACAAGTCTGGTTAATGTATTTCAATGCATTTTGAACTTTTACTTATAACTTTGCCATTTTTAAATATTTTTTCCACCAAATGTTCAACATGGCCTTTGTGGGCTCCCAGCTCATGAACAATGCAGGTGAAATTTTTCAAACCCGGAGCAAAAGTGATTTCATAGTCGGGCCTCAAAATCAGGCTTTGGGTGCAATTGGAAAATGTTCATTTACCAGGTTCACGACATGGGGTCATAAGAACACTGTGTTTAAAATGATGGGTCAAAATATTAATTAGAACAAATGTTGAATGTTCATTTAAAAATGTCCATCCTCATTCATACATTTGGTAAGTATCAGTTAGAGATGGGCGAAGTGGCTCCAATTCGCTCCATGAAGTGGAACACGGAGTAAAAGCGAATTCGCGGAGTGCTCCACAACGCGAAGTGGAGTACGTCGCATTATAATGGGTAACGTGAAGTACATTGAAAACAATGACTTCACATTACTCCGCCTTCCCAAACCACTACTCCACCAATTCTTAAGGCGAAGTACATTGAATTTTGCAGTGATTCATGGGATTTCAGGTCACATGGGCTCTAGATTGTACTGCACAGCCTCAGTTTGGGGTAGTGTGTGTAGGAAGCTGTAGGAGACAATCTGCTCTGAGAGCTCTCTGTGATTTAAACCTTCTAAAAGCTGTTAAAAAAGCCTTTTTGATTAATTTTTTTGCTGAAACTTTAGTTTGTCGATTATAGGAAACCCTCCTATGCTTATATCATCGAGCGTTTATTGTTTGTGTGTGGCTTTTGAATGTTAATGTACAACATTCAGTCTATGTACTGAGAGACAGTGGAAGTGTGCTTTGGGGAGGGGCGTATGTTTGGTGTAGGTAGATTAACTTGGAGAAAAAGGCAGTGTTTTCTGTTTTGGTGATATTTTTCTTGTATAACTGTGTTAATATGCCACAGTAATATTTTCAATACTTCTTGCCATTTTTTTGCTAATTGTTGTGGTGCAGCAGTGCGTAATTTTAGTTTGCTTAAAATATGTGGTTATATTACTGAAGTTTTCAATTTGCTACGCATTACTTAATGTGTGTGTGTGAGTATGTGTGTGACGTGTGTCATCAAATCAGACACCTTTTATTGTGCCACATAATTTCAGCAATGTGAGCCTGCTATCCACTGCAGGTGTGTAATTTTTGTACTTCTTTGTGGTATCTTTACTGGTACTAGTACTAATGACTGTTACTGCAGCAGTGCAGTACACTGCCCCCCCATGGCCCGCCCCAAACGGCAAAGGTATTCTTTTTCAGATTTGAATTTCTGATGGTGAGCACTGGTTAGGTGTTGTGCCTTTGCATCTGCATCTCTTCAGTGTGTAGCGCAATCTTAATCTGCCTGTGCATTTGCATCTCTTTAGGGCCCTTTCTCCATCTCTAACTTAAGTCACAGTTGTTTCTTTGGTTTCCCTTCAGAGTACTGGACAGGTGTGGTACATAATTCTGCATGAACATTGTACTCATTAACATGCATTTTTAAGTCAGGACCATCATCACGAGTCACTCATGATACAAATCACGTTCTTCATCATCATGGTCACAAATGCAGTCACAAATCACAATTTACGATCACGTCATGAATCACAACATTCATTTTTTTTTACTAGTAACTTGGATGAATTGTAGGCCTTTTTTGTAGTATCTCTCCATGCTTCACCACCCCACCATTGTACTTATTAATGAGTGTTTTTAAGTCAGGGAGTTTTGTGCCACATCTCATCGGGGCCCGGGGAAGTACAGCTGTAGGCAATAGCATTTCTTCTTCATCATGGTCACAAATGCAGTCACAAATCACAATTTACGATTACGTCACGAATCACAACATTAATTTTTTTACTAGTTACTTGGATGTATTGTAAGCCTGTTTTGTAGTATCTCTCCAGGCTTCACCATCCCACCATTGTACTCATTAATAAGTGTTTTTAAGTCAGGGAGTTGGACAGTGTCTGCAGTACATACACAGACTGGAAAGAAGACTGCACCCATGCAGTTTAGCACAGTATACTTGCACTGCTCAGAATTCATATGGAAGACAACAAAAAAAGGACATAATTACATACACGGGTCGGGGATGGTGGAGGAATACATTTTATAACACAGCAAGGAAGGTGTGGGGGGGCACATGGTTTGAGGAAAAAAAAAAAACTAATGTAGGATCCCATGGTGATCCAGCAGCAGTTCCAGTTTGGACATAATTTGCAACTGATGTCCTTCTCTGTGATCTAGCCACTGCTGCACAGCACCCACCCTCTCGTTGTTCTCCTCAAAAGCACTCCAGAGAACTGCCAAGTCAGCCTGTGTTACATGCAGTTTTCTGGGGTCCACACATTCTACAGGTTGACCTGTGGTGGTGGTGGTGGGGGGGGTGCTGGTGGAGCAGCAGGTGCTGCTGTGGCCCTCCTTTTCTTAGGGATGCCGACGTGCACAGCTGCACCCTCTGCCACAGAACAATCAGCAGGTGCAGGCATGGTCCATTCTGTGGCAGCCTGCCACTCCAACTGGTGGTGATTGAGCATATGGGTGTGCTGGCCCCAAGTCCCCATGTGAGTACCCCGGGGGCCATGGCACACCTCCACCTCACATAGGTGGCACTTGACCACACTGCTGTCCCCCCGACACAGTCAAAAAACTTCCAAACAACAGAGGTGCGGGGAGGACCAGGCACAGGCAGGGAAGGGCCAGATGAACACCTGGGCCTGTGGAAACAGGCACATCCTGCTCCACAAGGACCTGGTGCTGGTCTTGGTGGTGGTGGTTCAACTGCCTCAGAGTCAGGACAGGAGGTGGTGCTGGTCCTGCTTCTGGGGGGGAGACACTCACAAGTTTTGAATGGTCCAACAGGAATGGGTGCCCATGCCCCCCATGCATGTGCATGGTACGATGATTACCACTACCACTCTCTCCCAGAGCTGCCTCTGCCCCAGACATTCTCTAACCCTGGTCCATCTCTCCTACTTAGCTCTCTCAGTCCGAGCAATCACTACTCACACTGTCACACAACACACACAGTCACACAAACAACTAACTACTTATAAAGGTAAGAAAAATAAAATTTACAGAAAGAACAAATTAAGTAAAAAAGAGTACAGACAGAAAAGACAAAAAAATGTAGCTTTTAAAAAAGCTGTTGGGTCTAAATCAAAGTTTAAATCTCCTCCTTGCTCTAATCTCAAAGTATCAGCAGTCACAAAATAGACTCCTCTCTCTCCGTCTGCACAGGAGAAAGTAAAAGTGTCTGCTTGTATGACTCGCTTCCTTCCTTCCTGCCTAGCTAAAGAGCATGTGACTTACAGTACTGTAAGCCATGTGACATGTGGGGGGCTGCCAAATCTGAAACACCAAGCGGATCACTTAGAATCATAATGAGGAACACGAAGTCCATTAAAAACAATGACTTCACCTTACTTCACATTGCCATTCCGCCTTAACGTGAAGTGGTAATGACAAGGCGGAGTAGTGCTGCATTGCCCAATCCATAGCGTGAAGTGCCGCCGCGTTCACTTCAAAACGCACTGTGCAGACAAATCCGCTGCATCTCTAGTATCAGTAATTTGACTACAGACTTTCAACATAGCCATTTTTCACACCACCTCATAAATGTTACTGGTGTAATTTGTATGTTGTCTTGCACAGGCGCAAGCAACATCTTGTGGTAGTAGCACATTTCAGAGTTGTGTCAGTGTTGATCAATGCACAGAATGCTTTAGTGGGTGCATACCTCGGCACCCAATTAGTGAGCATGCTAGTGCTAATGTGAAACTTCAAAGAGTGTCATAACCTTGAAAGAAATCTGCCACTCCAATGAGGTGCAGTTACCTCATTGGAGTGTCAGATGGCAAGGCTCCATTATGTGCCTTTCCTGGTGAAACATTTCAGTAAATATGGTGACTCCTGCTGCCTACCTCACACAATCCCAACAAAGCCAACATCAGAGATGGCCAGTCCCCACGTTGGCATTTTCCCCCCACACACACACTTTCTTTGCCAATGGGGGCCCAATCCCCATTGGCATCATGTTCCCCCACCCCACACACTGTGTTTGCTGACAGGGGGTCCAATCCCCATTGGCATCAGTCCCCCCAAACTCATGGGGCACATTGGGAGCCCATCCCAGTGTGCCCAACATTTTTTTTATTTCACCTGTAAATAAAGAAAACTGTCTCCTGATGTCTGCTGAAAGAGAGAGAGCGAGAGAGAGAGAGGGAGAGAGAATGTCCCTGCAAAGAAGAAAATGGTCCTTCGTTGTCCCCAGCACCCCCCTCCCCAACCCGCACCCATCCTCTGCACATCGCCCTCCCTGCACCCTCTCTCACCCCATACTTACCTCCAGAGGTCCGGTGCTGCAATCTTCTGTGAACCAGGAACACATCTGAACTCTTCAAAATCCAACCACAAAATGAAGAAAATCATGGTAAGCTTTATCAGTGTGGGGTTTTAACTTAGGTTGATATCTCAACCATTTTTTGGAATTTTGGCTCCAAATTTTCAATATGTGGTTTGAGAGACCCCACCTCATGAACACATGCACTGTTATCTCGTAACTCAGTCCTGAAAGGTGATTTTTCAGTCACTGTGTGGAATCACCTTTCGGGACTGATTAATGAAACAACAGTGCACTGTTCATGAGGTGCAGTCCCAAAAAGCCCATGTTGCAAATTTGGTGAAAAAAATCCAAAAAATGACTGTGTTACAAACGCGCATTGCGCAGTTTCCTCGCACACTCATAACTTTGACAATTTTTTAATATTTTCACTCCCACAGCCCCCACTTGCATACTGTGTGACCCTGAGCAAGTCACTTAACTTCCCTGTGCTCCCAGGTTGCACCTGTAAACTAGCTTTCAGCTTAGTGTGCCACTCATGGTTAAACAATTGGAAAGGAAAAAAAAAGATTTCCAACATTGCCATTTTTCCACACCTCCTTATGAACAGTACAGTTGTCATTTTTTTACATTCTGTCCAAATGTGTTTTCACACATGTGGCTTAATAAATGGCGCGTTGCTGTGGGAAATCAACTTTGGAAAAGATTAACAAAATCACAGTGCCACTGTTCATGAGCTGAGGTCCCAAAATGCCTATGTTGAAAATTTGGTGAAAAAATTCCAAAAATAATTGTGTTATGGGCATGTGATGCACAGTTTCTACGCATGCTCGTGACTTCACCAATTTTTTTCATATTTTCACTCCAGATTTTCAAAATTGCCACTTTTTTACTTCTCCTCATGAACAGTACATCTGTCATTTTTCGCATCTTGCCTGACGTGTGTTTTTGCACCTGTGGCACCAAATGGTGCAGTTGCTGTGCAAAGTAACCTTTCAGCTAACGAACTGATAGTGCCACTGTTCATGAGGTGGGGTCACAAAAAGCCCATGTTGAAAATTTGGAGTGAAATAACCAACAAGCACCTGGAGCATTAGGGTTTCCAACCATAATGCTCCACCCTGTAGAGACTGACAGGAGTCAGGGGTGTGACTTGGGATCGTTGACTGTAATGATCATGCTATTCAACCCCCACCCCCAACCCCCACCCTGCAGCCAGTGACAGGCATCGAGGTGTGCCTTGGAGTCTTCAGCCCCAAAGTTCACCCCATTCTACTATACTGCATGCGTCTTTCCTTATGGAATGGGATGAGCGTAAGGCCCAAAGGCCCCAAGATACACTGCAACACTTTTGTGTCTGCAGGGTAGGGTGAGGTGAAATGGCATGAGCATTATGTCTGACAACCCAAAGGCACACCCCAGTGCCTGTCAGTCTCTGCAGGGTGGGGGTGGGGTTGGCATCAGTTCAGTACTTCACTGCCATTCCTATTATGCATCTCTCTAACACCTGCACTACCAATGCCAATACCAGCAAGACAACATTCAGCATTGACAAATGCTTGTTCAAATTGTGGATGAAACATGTTTTCACATTTGTGGCACAAAATTACATTTCTCCCGCTATTCTATAAATGTCACATGTCATGTTTATAAATGGGAGTCATAAAATGATTATCTTGAAAGTGTGTGGTCAAAATGTAAAAA
Source organism: Neoceratodus forsteri (assembly GCA_016271365.2). Classification (NCBI taxonomy): domain Eukaryota; kingdom Metazoa; phylum Chordata; order Ceratodontiformes; family Ceratodontidae; genus Neoceratodus; species Neoceratodus forsteri. The sequence goes on along the minus strand of CM028133.1, from coordinate 585,111,000 downwards.
AAATGATTAAGAAACATTGTGTATACTGCCAACCGTTACCCCAGTAGGTAGTGCTTTGTGATTCTGTGTCAGTAAGCTGAGTTCAAGGGCAAGATCAGTGAACCAGTTGGATGGGCTAAGGCTGGGGGGACTACATTGCCAATGTAGCACAACCCCTTAGCCAGGCAAGGAATGAAAGTACTGGGCTACCTGCATGGCCCCAAGTACCATATGGTGAAGAGAACTCTTCTTCTGGCATGGGGCCCTGCACCTTTGCACCAATGGATGCAACAGGGCCCTGTGCTTCAGCTGACATATCTTTTCACCTTGTGTGTCTGTATCTGTCACCGCATGAAAGAGCAGGGCCTAGAGGATCCTGAGCTTCTGCAGTCCATCAGACAAACCTACAAATTCTTGACATCTGTTGCCACATGGAAGTTCAGGGCCACAGGCCCTTGCAATTTCACATGAAGATTGACTTGGCCCTTGATGCAGGGCCCAGAGGACTCTGCACATCTGCATTTGTTCATGTAGATCCCAAAGGATATGAGGATACCATTCCACTGTCTCAAAAAGACAGGAAATTATTTGCAAAAAACTGCTAATATACCAGTTAGTGATCAACTTGATGCCATAAAAGTAGAGAAATTTGGTATCAGGGTTTCCAGCCCTAACTTCCCCCCTCTCCCAAAGCACAAAAGGACAAGACCACACAAGCAACAACAGGAGACAGCCATCAGAGAAGAAAAACAACATACAGCTGTTTCCAGATTACATAAAGGCAGTAGCACTAATGTGCTACCTTTGTAGATTTGTATCTGCAGATGTAGAAGCACCAGCCTTTCTGTAGTCACAGCTGTGTGTGTTTATTGCTGTACTGTTGCATTGTGGGTATCATGGTTTCAGCAGCACATCAAGACAATTCTCAGTGGGGAGGCAGTTTTATCTAGGGGTTGCTCTCCCCCCCAAAGTAAAATGTTATCTTTTAAAGTCCAGATTAGGTTACAATAGCTACTTTTTGCTGGCCTAAAGGGGTAGTGGGTGGTACCTCACTACATAGCTGCACTTGTAGTTTGGTTTACTTTAATGTCCTGAACAATATGTACTGTATCTATTATATCAATATATTTATATTGTTTTTGATGCTAGGTAAGATACACTAGGCATATATGCCTATTTTTAGACATGACCTGGGAGAATTACAGACCTACATCATTAATACAGCAGTACTAATATACTAAAAAAATAACAGCAGGGAGTTACAAAATAATCAGACAGCATCACATGAGGAATACAATAGTGCACAACAAAGACAGCAGCAGCAGCAATCATTGTTATGCAATACACCGTATAAGTGACAGAAACATCATTGGTAAAATACAATGCACAGTGTAAGTGAAATAAGCAAAATATCAGTGACTGTGAAGATTATTGGTAACATGAGGATAAAAACAAGCTTTTTAAGACCTGTGGAAGCAGGTGATAAGAATAATATGACAGTATCTCATCATTACTTTAAAAAGGGACTACAGTCAAAATTTCTGGCATCAATACATTTCAGAATTTGGATCAGCATAGCCCCAGTCAGCCTCATGCAAAAAATAAGATATTTAAGTTACTTTATTTAAAAGTTAGAAGTCATTTTACACCCCTAAATTCATTGCCTGTTCAAAAATGCCAGTTTCAATGAAGAGCTGCTGCTGCTGATGTTGTCGCCAGAACTCAAGAGTCTAGTCTACCCTATCAGCAGGCTTATAGAACCTGTTTCTTCAAAGGTTAGAGTTCATGTGCAATAGTTTTCACAAGTAAAACAGGCAGCAACATTCAAAAAACATTGCTATAAAAACTGAGTGTTTCAGGTTTTGTAAGAAAGCTGTCAAATGAGCATTCTTTTTTATGTATTTTGGTGCCTCTATGTTGTGGTCCTTTTCTCCAGGGTTGTTGAATGCTGAATCATAGCACGCTGCAGTGAGATTTAGTTTCAGCTTGAGTTTATTTTTTATACTGGAAAGGCATGTGAGCAAAATTTCCTGTTTTCAGTGGTGAGGTTTGCTGACTTGAATAATTTTCTGATGTGGTAGAAGGCTGTGATCATTCTCACCCGTCATTCAACTGAGTTAATTTCTCAGGATGGCACTTTAAAACAATTATTCTACCTCCCTGTAAACAGGGGTGGGAGAGGTAATGTTGTTTTGAAACCTTACCATGCATCTGTATTCAGTAGCCAATGCAGCCAACCTAGGGCCAGATATTCAGAACTTTGCCCCAGGGCAAAATTAGCACTGCACGGCAAGCAAAATTAGCCCGGAACCATTTGCACGCTATATTCAAAGGACTAGCCCTGGGCTAAATTAGTTGAATATAGTGTGCAAATGAAGATGTGCAAACAGGGCTGAAAATGCAGTGCAACAATAACCCAACAAATAAGACAGCACTGAATATAACAATCGAGAGGCGTGTAAACTGCAACAGTGGCCCAGTGCACACAGAGGTGGAGTGAGGTAAAGCTGAACAATGTGGGCAACTTGTGTGTTAGCAAATCAGTGGATCACAACAGCAGCAAACAACAGTACATGCCAAATATTGCAGAACCATGTAATGGAATATTACAGTATTGAGTGGTGCTAACACATTTGTGTGGCGCTGACACGTTTACCAGGAGCAATCCCATTTGCCCAGCGCTAAAGTTTGCTATATTCAAAACTGCAATGCAAATGAGCCTACTCAGGCACTCCTTAGGCAAACAACCACATTAGCATCTCATTACAGTCTGCTTTGCATGTGGATTGCCCAACACTATAACATGGTGCACACAGCTCCACCTGTAGGTCCAACTGGAATTACAGGTCAGTAGCAATGTTTCCTTCTGTGCTCACAGATCCACCTGTAGGTCCGACTGATATTACAGGTTGGTTGCCACATTCATTGTGTGCTCACAGCTCACAGAACATTAGCTGCAGTCTTGGTTTGGACACAGATGCAAAGACTAATGTGGCTCAGGGGAGTAGCGCTACAGGAACGGGTGGTCGTGATACATGCCAGAAGCAAATTGTTGTTCCTGCCACAGTGTTTACCAGATGGTACAGTACCATAGTAGGTGACACTGTGAGGTACATAGCAATGCCTATGGTGTGTCAGGCAAAAGTGACTGGTGCTATCCACACAGTGGCCAGCACAGCTGGAAGGTGTGGTCTCACAGTGGACACCACAGTCATGCTGTACTGTGACCCTCATGTGCTGCACAAGTGGCGTGAGATCCCCACACTATCATACACATGGCTGTCTGTGTGTGCAGGGATCCTGGACAGGTGTAGGGTATGTGCCCCAGTGGGGGGGCACACATACCATCATATTGGCAACTACTGTCAGGAGCAGTCCCATTAGTGGAACATGAGCACTGTGTAGGTGGCCCCAGCCATGTGGCAGTACCTATTATGGTCTGGCTACTTGTACACCCTCCCCTCAACATCCTCCAATCCCCCAGTGCAGCATGTGTCTGCTGGACTGTGTTGGTGTACGCTAGTGGGAGAACTGGAGGTGTGTGCTGCATGGACACACTGCCATGGTGTTCACTGGGTACTGGGGCAACCACTAATGCCTTGCAGGGTTAGGATTGGTGCCAGATGATGGCAACATGGGTGGTGCCATCTGTATGCAGCATGTCTCTGCCATGAATGTGTTCCGTTCATTGTTTTTTATCACCGTGTTCACCAGTTAAGTACACTGGGCCAAGGCCCAGTGTCAGGAATGACCCAGAGACACTAACTGTGTGGCTGAGATTCAACAGTATACAATAAAGACATACAACGCACAACAACACACAATACACAAATATCACATTAGGTACACATTACAATATCGTACAAATAGTTTGTTGCTGCTAGGGTTGTCAGAACCCTCTGAAGTTCTGGGTTCTAGTTCTAGTCTAGAACTTTTGAAAAAGTTCTAGGGTTCTAATCTTTTTTAGAACTTTTTAGAACGCGAACCCTATTTTTTTATTGTGCTGCCAGTAATGAAGATAGTAATAAAATACATGTAAAGGAAAAACTGTTCAATATAAGGGGGAGAGAAATTATCATGTGTGACATTGATAGGAATACAACTAGGTTTATCTATGTTTTTCTGTTTGCTAAAGCCAGCAACTTAATACGTAACAGGCCCACCCACCCACCCATATGTTAAAGTTTTCCTGCTGCAGCTGCATCATAGTTCCTTAGTGAAAGAAAGAGGCACATTAGCCATTTATGTACTCAGTTATATATACTCATCATCATGAATTATGAGAAATAACTGATATTACCTAATCTCAGCTATTTGCTGCTTTCTGTTTTAAATGAGTAAATCAAAGTTGCTCTGTTTAAAAGAAAGCTTTTAAAACAAAGTCAAGCCAAGTACTACAGCAGCAGCATGTGGAACTGTTGCAAAACATATTATGTCATAACGTAGTCAGTCAAGACATTTGAATAAAAAAATATGCCAGTCATTGTTGCTGGCAAAAAATGCATGCAATTTTCTAAGATAATGCATACATATACCAACATTTTTGTTGGCAAATTGAAGCAATACATACAACTTTCTAAGATGATGCATTTCTGCAGCTGATACTTCAATAAAATCTGTATTTCAGTCACATAAATAAAAAAAGTGGTTTCCTCACCACATACTAACTTAAGGAACATTTAATGTAGCTGCAGCAGTTGGCATGTGATGTTTAAGGGACAGCGTCTGTCAACCCCATTATGTATCAAATTATCACTACTTGTAAAGCAAAAACACTTAATGATAGGTCACATTCTGTGAAAACTGCTGATGCAGATTTTCTTTTATTTCTGATTCCTTTATTCTTTTTTTAAAGGGGACAGGACAATTGTGCTAGGTGGCAGCAGTTTGCAATGTATTTAATAAGAAAAAAAAAATATATATATATATTAGGTTCGGTCTGTCATCAATTTTTTCCTCACCATCCCTAGCCGATCATGAATCTGTAAATGAAAGGACTAAAACAACACCCACCTTTCACCCCATCACCCATTCCACTTTTCTTCCACCACCCTCATCTGTGCAGTAGCACCCATAGCACCCTTACACCCATGTTAAAACCAACCCACAACCCTCACCCGTGTACTAGCATCCATTTTTGGTTTATGGCTAACATTTCTGTAATTGAAAAAATAATAAACAGCTACCAATTAGAACTCATTGTTTTGTTCTCTTTAAAATTGAAAAATAGACCGCCTCCGGTCCCAGCCCATACTGATGCACCACAAAGTCACAGAAGGTAAATCCAAAAATATATGTTTTCACTTTAACTATAAATAATATGATACAGAAAGGATTGACGTGACAATGTCCCTTTTATGCTAAATGTGGGCCTGTTCCCACTGATGTTAAAATTGCCCTGTATATAAAACTTGTTGACTTTAGTTTAGACCCTAGCTACAAAGCAGTTTGCTATGAAATGGTGAAAGTTTTTGGGGGTATATAGTCCAAGGTAGTAGATCGACTAAGGAGAGAGACAACCAAAGTCATCACAGTCTGTAAAAGTTTCCTTTTTGGTGCAGAGACACTCTGTCCAACACAATATTTACCAGCCACCACCATCTGAGTTGTCATCACCCTCAACATCCACAACATCAATCACTTCAGGATCAGTTTGTATACTCTTGTAGGGATACGAAAATCTTGACTTATTAACTTTAATAAAAGTTAACGTGTGTACATTTTCTGGCAGCAACCTATTTCTGGTGTCTGTCACAATATTGCCAGCTGTACTAAACATGCATTCTGAAGAGACACTTTTTTTTTTTTTAAGTTGTTTAACCAGGTATAGCACACTAAGCTGAGAGCTTTTTTACAGGAGCGACCTGAGAGCACAAGGAGGTTAAGTGACTTGCTCAGGGTCACACAGTATGCAAGTGGAAGCTGGGATTCAAACCCAGGTCTGGTCTGCTGGATGTCACCAGATTTGCAGCTCAGAGCCTTAGACCACTGCGCTATACTGCTTCCACCTGTTGCAAGACAACCAAGATATTTACAGGCTTCATCATACAGCTCTGTCCAAATTGACTTTTTTGATCTCCAGTATTCAAAAGGGCATGCATCAATAGGAATAGGCAGTTCTTGCAAATAACTGTCTACCATGATGGACAGAGACCACTCAGAAGAGGAATCAGCAGAAGCTGGTATGGCAGCAATTTGGGAAAGGTTTTGCCATAGATTTAGCTTGCTACTAAGGGCTGAAGAAGTGGCAGTTGTGGAACAACTACTGTTAATGTTTGGTGACTTTTCCAGTTCTGTATCCTTTGTGAAGATGAACCTGCATGTTGTGGTGATGACAACCTGAGGGTACTGTGCGTGTCTGTGTTTGACTCCTGTGAGTGCTGCAGCTCATCTAGCAACAGACATTTGTACTGCTCTATATCATCTGTTTTTGGAAGATGTATAGCCTTGAACCTGGGATCTAAGAGAGTTGCAAGGATGTAGTGTTTTGATTTTGTCATTGCAACTAATTTGCCATTGGTTTTGAAGCGCTCGCTCATTCTCTTTACGAGATTCCCATGATATAGGCGACATGTTGTCTGCGCTTCAGATCTGTCTTTTTCTATTTGTAGATTTAGAACACTAAGATGATGTGAAATGAGCATTATGAGTGGGATAACCTGATTCACAGATGCGCCTTCAGAAGACATGTCCCTTGTAGCTGTCTCAAAAGGAGCTAGGATGCAGCACACTGTCTCCATTAATTTCCATTGCAGTACAGACAGCATAATGCCATCTCCAATAATGTAGCTGGAGCAATACTCATGTACAGCTTGCTTTTGCTCCGAGAGGCACTGCAGCATATAAAGCGTTGAGTTCCAATGAGTGGAAACATTTTGAATCAGCTTTTGCTGGGACAGCTTGTGTTTTTTTTGCAGTTCGAACAATGTCCGTATAGCCTTGGTTGAATGTGAAAAATGAGTCACAATTTTTTTGCAAACAGCAATCATACCATCCACTTGTGTGTCATTGCTGAGAAATCCTGTGACAATTAAATGTAAGCAATGTGCAAAGCAAGAAGCATGCAGAAATCCTCTATCCTGTACTGCTTTCAAGATGTTGGCTCCATTGTCACTTACTATGAAGCCACATTTTAGACCGCGAGAATAAATCTATTCGTCAAGGAGGTCATTTAATTCCTGCAAGATATTTGCAGCAGTATGACTTTGCCCAAACTTCTTTATATGCAGCAGCGCCATCTTTTGGGGTGTCTTTGTTTTTGAAGAAGCACAAGAAAATGTGACCCAATGAGCGGTAAGGGACATGTAATCTATGTTTTGAGTGCTGGTCCACATATCTGTTGTGACATGAATAATCCCACCCTCCTCAGTTTTAAGTGCAAGCATCACTGTCACTTTTAAAGCTTGATAAATGTTTGGTATTTCAACATAGGAAAAGTACCTTCGATGAGGAACATTGTAACAAGGCTCTGCTAATGTCATGAGCTCCCTAAAATCCTCATGATCTACCAAAGAGTAATGGAGAAGGGCTCCAGCTAACAGTTCACCAATTCTGTGATTAAGATGAAGGGTCTTTGGATGATTTCTAGTAAAGGTATTCTTCCTTTCATATGCCTGAGACAGTGTTAGCTGTTTACAACATGTCCCTGCTGGTTTATTATACACCGTGGCTTGATGGGCAGATGGACGCGGAGATGGTGGACTAGGACTTATATTCAGTGCCATCACTGGATGTGCAACTGGTACTAATGGTGCTGGCATTGGTGGTAACAGTGATCCTAGGGCTGGCAGTGGTTCTGCCCGCATCAAATTCAGACAATTCAGTATCCATTTCAGATTCCTGACCCTTCTCACGTGTGGTCTGGAAGATGGAGGACATGGGTTTTGGATGATCAAGCAAAACTGAATGCTTTTTCAGATGGATGCTTAAGAGCTGTAGTGCCAAGGCATGACACAACTTTACCATGGCTTACACTCTGTTTACACAGGGAACAAATTGCTCTGCATGGATCAGTTTTACTGACAGAGAAATAATTCCACACCTCAGATGTGACAGATTTTGTTCGAGTGCTAGGAAGATAGCTAAAGACTTTGTGTCTTTTCACCTGTCCTAACAGAACCCGGACATGCTCCTTGGTGCTAGAAGAGTGGGCAGAAGACTCTGATGGATTTTCATTGCTGGCCAACACAGAAGTGGTGGATTCAATGGATATGTCCTTTTCATTGCCAACAGTGCTGGATGTATTTGCAAGTGCACTACCTGATTCATTGTCAGCAGACTTGCTCATTTCACCTTGTTGAGGAAGTAATGATTCATCACGAGACACAACAGTGTCAGACTGAGACAAAGAGCTACTGTCTGAGTCAGAGAGGGACTCACTGTCACTTGCATTATTGCTGCTAGTCACAGGGATCTTAACAGCATGAATGGCATACCTTATGGTGCCTCTCCGTGTGACCCCAGCAGCTGTACAGGTTTTCTTAAAAGGTCCCCCTTTACCACACTTCACTGTTGTTCTTTTGCTGTTTGTTGAATTTTTACCACGTAAAACATTTTGGTTATTTCTGCTAGCACGAGGATTACCACTACCACCAACACCTGCTCCAACACCAGCACTAGATGCTTCATATATGTTGGTGTCAGCCATAACAGAACCAGTATACTGCAGAGAATACACCCACACAATTCCTGTGTAAGAAAGCAACGTGATCTATGATCACTGGCTACAACTCCAAAGTTTTATTTTGGCTATGTGACACTGTGATGCAGCGGACTGAAAGTAATTGAAGAATATGAAAGTTTGCAACTAAAGGATCCCAGGTTCAAGGCTTACAGAATGATTGGGCTGCTGGGCATAGGCATACGCATAGCAGTGAAGGGGCGCACAGCAGCAGGGTGATGGGCTGACCACAAGAGACGGAGTTACACACACAAACTGGGGAAAGAGATTTTTCTGTCTCTCCTCCCAACAGGGAAATATATTTCTGGGCTTCTGTCATGTATTTAAGGATAATGCCACCACACGACAACTGGCCACTGGGCCTCTCTCAGTAACACACACTGGGTAGGGTAAAGTGCAGTCAAAAGGCACACAGCAGATGGGCTGACCACAGGAGACGGAGTCACATACACATATACAACCCAAGGAAAGAGATTTTTCTGTCTCTTCTCCCAACAGGGAAATATATTTCTAGGCTTCTGTCATATATTTAAGGATAATGCCACCACACAACTGCCCAACAATGGGCTTCTGCAGTAACACACAATGGGTAGGGTACAGTCAGCAGCCACAGCAGGGTGATGGGAACACCACAGGAGAGTAGAGAGATACAGTGTAGTGAGTCACACACACAACACACAAGTAGGGAGTACTGTGTAAAAAAAAACTAAAAACAGCCTGGTGTTGTTCTATCAGGAATTTTGTAGGGTAGAATAGAAGAACGCTCAGCAGCACAGTACCACAGAATCCCCTCCCCATCTGTCCTCCTGATTATTTTACTTTGTTTTGTGGAGTAGGGTATAAAGTAGTAAGTAAAAAATAAAAAAATGCCTTCAAATTCAAATGTTTCAACTTCTCAAAGACTCACACATTAAAGTTAAACTTAATTTTCCTCGAGTCACAATCTGTTTGTTTTAATTTCTTCACCCCTCCCCCAGCCATCTGATGCTCCCTCCTTCTTCCCAGTGTGAAACAACTATGCCATGCAGAAAATAACGTTTTTGAGCTGTTGTTTGAGACTACGATAAAATTCTCTCAGTTTCACTCAAATACTCAGCAACTTTAACTTCCCTCACTCTGTTCATCTCATCCTGAGGCTGAGCTTCTCACCAACTGTTCCTAAGTTCAGGCCCTTTCTTTTCCTTGGTTCCCACTCCCAACCCTGAGTCCCCCCCAGCCCCTACCTTTAGTTTTCACCCCCACCCACCCCTTAGCTTTGTTATTTATTTTTTTAGTTTGCCCAATACACACACGACCGATTTTAGTTAGCAAGCAATTGCCAGAGCCAGAGAGCAGATCTAGCCCAGACAGAGGGAGCAAGTGAGTAGCACAAGCTGCTGCAGCCTGCAACTCCTTTATGGCACTGGCTGGGTAAATGAATGGAGCTGCAACCGTGCGCTGGTTTACATCTCTACCATCCACCACCTGACCGCAGAGCAGATGGTCAGGTGGTAACACGGACTGTGGGGATGAAGTACGCAGGCGCACAGTCCGACTCCAGTGCAGTCCACACCATTCAGCCCCCAAAAGTTTGTGCATGCTGCCATAATGCACCCTTCCCTTCATTCCACCTCCTTTCTGCCTCCTGTGGCACTGTGCTGCCTCCCAATCCCATCCTGCTCCTTCAACCTCTCTCCATCCCGTCCCTTCGGAGCCGACACTGACTATAGGGCTAGGCAAGCTTGCATTGCGGTTTCTTAAGGCATAAAGATTCGAACCCGTTTGCGAACCCACTAATGTTCGAGTTCTGAATTAGAACTCGAACACCAGGGTTTGTGATGGGTTCGATTCTTTTCCCAACTAGTTCTGACCACCCTAGTTGCTGCAAGTGGTGTTCTAGTTCAGTTGTAATATTTACATGAGTGTTCACTTCACAGAACTGTTGGGGCATTGCATTCCATAGTTTGTGTGCCTGTTCATATGGAGTGGCCCAGGATGGCCATCTGCCTACACTGCCTTCTCATTGGCTGCATACAGCCTTGTTCAGTGTTGCTGCTGTGTCCATGCCCCCCCTCCTGGGTTTGCCCAGCATTAAGACCACCTTTCATGGGTGGCAACTTGTGCTACACTACATGTTGCGATAAAGCACATTGTGCGACACTGTACTCTTGAATATACCATTGCACCTGTATGCATGTCCCTGCTCCTCACTTTGCACCGTGCATACATTATTTCATAGCATTTGCACTATCACATTGCACTGGTGCTATTTTCCCTTTTAAAATATAGCACTTTGATGCAAATGTGGCACAACTGCAGCGCAATCGATTTGAGCCAGGCGCAAAGTTTTGAATGTCTGGCCCCCAGTGTTTTCTCTCTGACAGGCTGTTACTTACCCTTCATTAAGACTCATCTATGTTGTATTCCACACTAAAATGATAATTTTAGCAAAGCTAACACTTCTACCACTAGCAAGGACTTAATATATATTAGGCCCTGTTAAACAGCACTTTTCATGATGGTCCAAAAAGTTACATCTTGTAGTCATTATATGCAGCACTAAACCTGAAAGGGTATGTGCATTTGTTATTTTTGGCCAAGGTTTACTGTGCCTTCTATAATTTGGATTTGTTTTTGAGCCCTGCTTTAGCCCTGCTCCACTTGCCTCTGCTGTTCAGCTGTTGGGCTGCTGGCTCCTGATGGCATCACTATAGGGCAGAGGAGTGACTCACACTGTGTAGTACAGTGCAGTCACAGCAATTGTGCAAGGGAAAACTACCAGTACTCAATGTACATACTATGTTCCCCTTCTCCAACACACCCTATTAGTAATACATTAGGCCAAAATGCAAATGCCTTGTCAGTATGTTTTATTTGTAAAATTGACTTTGTTCTGTCTCAGTAACAAAGCATGGGGACTAAGAGAAGATAGAATTGCTGTCAGCATTTTTTTCAGCCCTTTTGACTTTCATGCAAATATTACCCCAATTTTGTGAAAGACAGGACATGAAACTTACAAGAACAGGAGGCTGCGTTTCAACTGCTAGGAAAAGACATCTTATAAAACAGCAATATTTTGTTGTGAGATAGAGAGTGATTGAGATTTAGAGTACCTTTCCCATTCCTTTTGACTTTCATACATATATTACCTCTTATTGCACTGATTCTGGAATTGCATTTCATTCATTTTGCAGAATGCAACAACTAACTACAGATGACAGTAATGAAACACAATTCCAGATCAATGCAAGAAGGGGTAATTTATGCATGGAAGTCAAAAGGACTGGGAAAGGTGCTCTTTAAAACTAATTAAACAACAGACACTGACAAACAGCAGTGAAGTTACCAACATTATGTAACACTAGTAGCAATACAACTTCCTACCGGACACAGTAGAGTAGTTCCCCAAATTATATCAGCAGTCTGGAGGCATGTTGACTCAGCATTCAGCAACCCTGGAGAAATGGACCACATCAAAAAGGCATTAAAAATATTGCATTTGTTGGCTTTGTTCCAAAACCTGAACCACACATAGTTTCTATAGGAATGTTTTTTCAATGTTGCTGCCTCTCTTACTTGTAAAAGCCATTGCACATGATTTTTAAACTTTGGAGAATCAGGTCCTGTAAGCTTGCTGACAGAGAAGACTAGACTCTGAGTTCTGGAGATTACATCAGCAGCAGCTCTTCACTGAAACTGGCTTTTTTGAACAGGTAGTGAAATCAGGGTTACAAAACAGCTCATAACTTTAAAATGAAGTAACACAGAAACCTAATTTTAGGTATGCGATTTATTGGAGGTATGCTCATTCTAATTCTGTAAAGTAGCACTTTTGGCTGGAGTTCCTCTTTAATGAAAAAAGTGCACAGTGCTAGGTTGAGCTAGGCTGTATTAGTAGTAGCTAGCCATATGAGAGGCAAGAGCAAGGATGTGCTATGCACGATGAATCCTTTAGCACCTTGCAGAAAATCAAGTGACTGGAAGAGCATAAGTTTGGGGAAGAGAGTTCCACATGTAATAACAACAAGCCATGCAGAAAAGATCGAATTAATTAAATACCGAACAAAATAAAAAGAACATTCTGGGTGAAAAATAATGCTAAGTTAATAACAGAAATGAAGCTAATGAGACAGTTTATCTGTCCCAATAACAACCATTACAAAACAAAAGCAGGCAATTCAGTACTGCGCGGAAGTTGCCAGAGATGGGAATACAGCAATAGATAAACAAAAGTAAAAATAATTTATTATAGCTAACATAATCTCTGACAGTTAGCACAGTGCCATGAACAGTAAATCCTTACAACTGGACGGAAAAGCCTATGGGCTCCTCTGCAACCTGGTAAATCTGACAAGCTAAGCGATGAAGAGAATCAGGCTTGATCAGGGCAGGCAATTCATTTGGCTAATTAAATAAAAGCCTTTACAGAGCCAGATTGTATTCATTAAGCTTTGGAGGATCAAGCTGTAGCTCCACTTCAAAACAACATGTTGGTGAAGGCAAATAATACTCAAGGGTACAGCATGTTCAGTGAAAATGTACAGTAGTAGAATGGGGAGGGGGTTATGGTAACCATACACAGTTTAACAGGATGACTTGAATTGTTTAGGGTAGAACATTAAAAAGGGTAGAACATTAAAAAGGATAGTTACCCCCAAAAATGGAAGGTGGCTTGCTAAACTGAGTAAAGAGACATGAACAGCCCAGGAGTCCTATGGAAGGCAGACAGCCACTCGCCAAACTTACAATAGCCTGACACCCCTTGGCTGACAATCACTTGCCCAACATTAGAAATTTGCCCATGGTCGAGGTGATTATTTTTAAGTATGGGAGTGCGGGGGGCAAAGCCCCCATGAAACATAAAATCACCTCTACGGCGGTGTTGGTCTACTGTAAGTCAGGTGAGTGACTGTCAGTATTGTGCTGTAGACTCAATCAGCCCACCCAACCATTCAACTATACTTTACTTTGAATATGTCCTGTCCCTCCTTTCACATCATCAGGATTCTCTGTTGGGACAAAGCTATAGCAGATAAGAAAAAAGGTCCAGCTCCCCATACAACGCAAAGGGGAAACACCAGACCTCGCCCAACAACTACCACATTGAAATCTGGCCAATGGAAAATCTTGTACACAAATGCTCACAGTCTGGGAAACAAGATCCCAGACTTGCAGGCAATAATGACAGAGGCTATACTAGACATAGTAGCCATTAGCGAGACATGGTTTACCAGTAACCACACTTGGGAGACTTCAGTACCTGGCTATGTACTGTTCAGAAGAGGCCGAGGTGCAAAAAGGGGAGTGGAGTGGCCCTTTATGTCAATGAAAATATCAAAGCTACAGAAATTCAGAATACACATAAGGAGCCAGAAGAACTGTGGGTCACCCTGGACAGCCATACAAACTGGGGTTGTGTACAGGCCTCTGGACTGGGGAAGGGGCATAGACACATTACTGTTAGAAGATATACAAAACATGACAGCTAAAGTGGAGGTTCTGATAATGGGAGACTTCAACATGCCAGATACAAATTGGTCAATACCAGCAGGAACATCTGCCAGAACTAGACACATGGTGGATTCCCTGCAAAGGTAGAGCCTGAAACAACTGGTACAACAACCCACAAGAGACAGGGTTATCCTAGATCTAGTACTGACTAACAGGGAAACGATCACAGATCTACAGGTAGAAGGTCACCTGGGGGCCAGTCACCATCACATGGTATGGTTCAGTTTGGTCACTAGAACTAAATCATCCCATTCCAAGGCAACAATACGGGACTTCAGAGGAGCTGACTTTGATAAGATGGCCAACAGAGTTAAGCTAACCCTGGCAGAAAGAAATACAGGTGAGGGGTATAGGCAAAGTGGCCAAGCATTAAGGATGGAATAATTGAAACAACACCCCATTGTGTTAGAGAGAAAAGGAAGTGCAAAAGAAGAAGGAAACCACTTTAGTTCTCAAAAACAGTAGCAGAAAAGGTCAGAGCCAAAAGGCTGGCCTTCAGGAAATATAAAGGAACGCAGCAGGATGAAGATAGGGAGGCATACCAAACTTCCCTAAGGGAAGCAGGGAAGGCAGTAAGGCAGGCAAAGGCCCAAACCAATGAAACACTAGGACAAACAGTAAAAGAAGGTGACAAGACTTTCTATAGATACATTAGTGAAAGGAGAAAGTCCAGAGGGGGTATTGCTAAGATCAAAGGGGATAAGGGGGCATGTGAGGAGGAGGAGGACCATGTAAAAGCATCTATCCTAAATAGATACTTCTGCTCAGTATTTACTGAAGAGAAGGTAGGGCAGGGCGCACAGCTCAGCACCATGGACACAGGGGGGAGGGAGGTGTGCACTAGTCCCTTCACAAAAGAAAGGGTCCTACAAGAGCTCAGTAAGCTCAGGGTGGACAAGGCAATGGGACCAGATGGCATACATCCCAAGATACTAAAGGAGCTAAGGTTGAAACTAGCAGAGCCATTATCAGAACTGTTTAGTAAGTCTCTGAGCACAGGAGAGGTCCCAGATGACTGGAGAAGAGCTCATGTGGTCTCACTCCACAAGAGTGGTAGCAGGGAGGAGGCAGGGAACTACAGACCAGTCAGTCTTACCTCAGTAGTGGGCAAGATTATAGAGGCACTCCTTAAGGAAAGGATATTGCAACACCTGAATCCATAGGAGCACAGGATCCAAGACAGCATGGGTTTACAAAGGAAGGTCCTGTTAAACTAATCTCATAGATTTCTTTGACTGGGTAGCCAGAGTGGTGGACCAAGGGGAGCAGCTGATGTCGCCTACCTTGACTTCAGCAACGCGTTTGATACTGTTCCACATAGAAGATTGATTAATAAGCTGGGTAGGCTCGGGGTGGGTCAGACGTTGGTCAACTGGGTGGCAAACAGGTTGACGGGCAGAAAACAGAGAAAATGTATGAGGACAGATTAACGGAGCTCAATATGTATACCCTAGAGTAAAGGAGGGAGAGAGGTGATATGATCAAAACATTCAAACACCTGAAGTGCATTAACAAGGTGAAAGAGTCTAACATTTTAAAATAAGAAAAACAGCAGGACAAGAGGACACAGCATGAGATTAGAGGGAGGCCAGTTAAGGGGTAATGTGAGGAAGTTCTTTTTCACAGAAAGGGTGGTGGATGCATGGTATGGCCTACCTCAGGAAGTGGTGGATATGAATACAGTGCAGGACTTCAAACAGGCATGGGATAGGCATAAGGGAGCAATACAGATGAATAAATGAAGTCCAGTGGCCTCCCTTCCCCCAGCTGCCCAAACAGGCCTGCAATGGAGGATTTCTCAATCTCTCATATCCCAAATAGGGGCTTTTAGTTATCATACTTTGGCCAAAGTGTGAACAAGCCAAACCACTCTGTCAAAGTGGCACCAATCGGTTTGGTCCTGCACTTTAAATAATGTAAAAAGTACCTTGCTGATCTGAGTTAGAGTCATGTTGTTTCATTCTCTGTTTGCAAAGACAATACTCCAGCTTCCTTGTCTCACATTTAAAAAGTACAGTCTGCTAGGTGTGGCTGGGAGCAAATCACTAGGAAAGTAGTCACAGTTTTTTCCTAATCATAAACCAGATCACACATTGAATTAGCAGTACAGATGAGTATGAATAGATTGGCCACTGACAGAGCAAAGGCTGTTGGCACATTCATAAGGTAGAAAAAGAAATGGGCAGACTGGATGGGCCTTGCTGTCCTTGTCTGCCATCAACCGCTATGTTTCTATGTAGATTCCAAAGCTTTCTGAGTACAATCTGCCTGTACAAAGGCTCTTATCTAATTTATTGTGCTATGAACTTTGTTTCAAACTTCTTATTTAGACAATGAGGCAGATAGCCCCCTGGTGTGACTTACTTGTCTCTGGTTGAAAAAGACTTCATTAATAAAAAACAGAGAGACTGCACCAATTTCATCAGCTCTTTAAATTTATGATATAATTAGATAAAGCCTTGTCTAGTGATGCAGTACCAGAGAACAAGGAAGTGAGGTCCAAGTGGTTTGAGGGAGACATATCCAGGTGTGACCATGGCTCTTTAAAAGTAAGTTTGCTATTAATGATTGGTGTTCTGTATTGTCTGCTGCAGATGCCTCAGCTGCTCTAACATCCTACTATCATTTCCTCTCTTCTAGATAAACATGTCCCATTCATTAAACGGAGAGTTAGAGGTACTGTCACTAAGTGACTTCACAGTGACTTGTTCTACCTTATGAAATACAGGTACAGGTGTCAGATCAGATTCAAGATTCAAGTCTATCCAGGCATTATCTGACCTTGTTGTGTGCAGGTGCCTTAGAAATGCTTGCAAGAAATCTATATGTTCAGCCAAGAGTGAGTTATATAGTTCCCCACTATTGGCCTCTGCTAGAAACCCTAGGAGTTTCTGTCATAAAATTAAAAGTGTAGTTGACATCTCTCTTAATCACCAGATCTCCAGTTACATGCTCATTGAGGGAATACATTGTAGTAGCCCTAATAAAATTGCAAATGCATTTAACAAACAGTTCTCAGACCTCTTTACCCTCACCTCCTTGCTCTCTGGCATAGCTTCACTGGACAAGGCTATGTCTTCCTTCCTTTTCTCTTCTCTTCTCTCACTTCTATCTTAAAACTGTGATGGTAGGTGAGGTTGGTAGGCTATTGGCTAGTCTCACCCCTTATACTAGCTCTGGACATGGCAATATGGAGTCGATTCTCATCCAACTGGGTGACCCTTTTTTTTGGCCTAGCCTGTCTCATATTTTTAATGAATTAAGACTTACAAGTGTAGTTCCTGATGTTTGGAAGATAGCCAGGGTTGTCACAGTCTTTAAGGAGGGAGAACCAAATTACAGTCCCATAGCCATCCTGTCCACTATTGCAAGGTCCTAGTGACAATTGTTGCTTCCCAGCTTATTGAATACCTTTCCAAACATGACCTGTTGTCTCTGATGCAGCAGTTTTTTTCAGAGGGGACATAACACTTCTACTGCCCTTGCCAAGGTCACCTCAGAGATTAGGGGTAATATGGATCAGAGTACACTAACTGGAGCAGTCTTTGTAGATCTCTCCAAAGCTTTTTATTTGGTGGGCCATATACCTCTCTGCACTAAGTTCTGTTCATTTGGACTGCCTGACCATGCACTGGCTTGGTTTGCCAACTGTTTACAGGATAGACAACAAATGGTCAAATACAATCAAACATTCTCATAGTTGACTCCTGTTAAATTTGGTGTCCTTCAGGGTCCATCCTGGATCCCCTCTTATTTACTTTGTCAATAGATTATCTTCCCCAGAAGCCTGTTCACTGCAGCTCCACCCTCTATGCAGATGACTTTGTGGTTTTGGCCAGCTTCAAGCATATCAAGGCAATTAACTCCCACCTTAATGATGACTTCCACCAAATTCGGTCCTAGCTATCAATGAATAGGTTAGTTCTTATCCTAAAGAAAATGCAGATCATGTTCCTTGCCTCCCAGGCTAAATCTAGTCCTGTCCTTAACCCTTGGTATTGACTAGTGTGTTTAGTTCACCCCTTACTATTGCTGACTCCTTTAAGTATCTTGGAGTTGCCCTTGCCTCCCAGCTGGATTTCTTACTGCATATCTCCAATGTGTGAAGAGCTGTAAACATTACGTTTTTAGCATGGTTTATAGGGCTAAAATGTTCCTCACTCTGTAGCATGTCTTGTCCCTACTAAAGGAGTGCTCCTATCTTCCCTAAACTATAGGCTCCATACCTTTACCCATGTTGCTAAGTCCTTCTTGTCTCAGTGGGGCATATTTATTTATTTTTTTTAACTCTATTTTTGCACCCTACTTCAGGGCATCTCTCAGGTCCCCATGCTCAGCTCCGCAGCTCCACCGCCCATCTGAACCATCCTCTGCTATCTACATCGGGTTCAGGACCCCAGAACTCTCCAGACCCCCCCACGGAGAGGCCCCAGGATTCCCGGGGGAGGTCTAAAGGTACGGCTGACTATGGACATGTGGCCTTGGGCTACTGATGGTCACTGTCACCTCACCCACCGATAGGGAGATTTTTACTTGTTTCTCCTGAAGCTTGGATGTGCAATGACGTCCTGCTCGTCGGGTGCACACTCCCATGCACCCCCGAAAGATGTCCATCGCAGCTTCAATCCCCTGCATTCTGCTGCCATGCATTGTGGTGCCTCCAGCCTCTGCTAGAGGTCACCAGTGCATCAGCTGGTGGAATCCCTCTCCCCCGAGGAAGGAGAGCAGTCCATGGGACACTCAATCCTTTCCCATCTCTGCCAACCCCTAATGACCCGGGCTCATTCTCAAACCCGGTTCGCCGGTGTGGCATCCAGTGCCTCAACCATCAGCGCCACTGGGCCGGCTAAGTGGGGCATATTTTATAATGACATATGCTGGCCCGCTGGCACAGTGGCAAGGCATCTGCTTGTGATGCCGACATTTTGAGTTTGGAAATGGACTAGGGAGTCAGAGGACTGGCCAGGGGCAGAAGGATTGATGGCTTTCCTTCTCCAGTGGGAGGAGGGGTTAGGTGTCCGGTACAATATGGACCCCTGGTGGAGGCCAGGAAATCCACTGCAACTGTCTCCTGGATCTTGGAGAGGTGTGTCTGGTGCTGATGCTACTGAGTCACAGAATCATTGCAAGCCACGCCTCCAAACTTGGACTATTAAAAATCATTTTGTCTCCGCCGGCAAAATTATGTCCTCTCTGCCCCTGGACCCCACACCATGACCTGCAACCCTAGCCCCTGGTGCCATATGTTGATCCACCGAAGAACCAGTGGTCCCACCCTGGGGGGAAAAGCCAGGGTGCTTGAGGGGTGGGGGTGCATCCTGGGATCGTGGGTGTTGGGGCAAAGCTGTGGGGATTGCAGGTGATGACTGATGGTGACTGTTGGAGCCTCAACTAAAGCATAGTAAATAAAAAAAAATAAATAAATAACATATGTTGTTTTGCCCCCTCAGCAGCCTGCCTAAAGTACAAATGCATACTTCATGATTAACTTGACTGACTGTCATTTATTTATTTATTTATAATGTACTATTTTTGGCTAGGAAAGACAAATTAAGCTTATGCTTGTTTCCAGGTGTGTCCTGGGAGCACATGGAAGTTAAATGACTTGCTCATAATCACACAGTTTGCAAATGGTGGCTGTGGGATTCAAACCAATTTTTCCAGGTTTGCAGCTCAGTGCCCTTAACCACTGCACCATACTGCCTCCCCTCCATTTTAACAGGGTTGTCCCCTACAGATAGTCGTGCATTTGCGCTGGGTTGTTTTGTTGACAAAGTACTTTGAAACACTACCTCTTACACGCTGTCTGAGCAGCTAAGGGTCTCTAACCTGGTTTACCCTTTTAATTCTAATGACATGCCCCTGCTTGCTATACCAAAAACTCACGCAGCTGTGTGTGACCAAACCTCTGTTGCTTATGCAGCCTGGCTCTGGAACTCCTTCCAAAGATTTGTTTGTAGTGCTTCCTCTCATTTTCTTTTCAGAAGGTCTTTGTAGACCTATCTGAAAAATAGCCTGCACTTACATGAAGTGTTTTTTTTTCCCTTTATTGTCAGTGGACCATAGTGTTTCCCTGGTCTACTTCATGGGCTTTTGTCATGCTCATTGTGCTATACATTTACTTTATGTACTGTACTATTGATAATGCAGTTACTGTGTCTAATCTAATTTGTTTTTTATCCTTCTACATTTATGGCTGTGTAACTTTTTGTATTATATGTTGCCTTATGTCTTAGGAGGCAGTATAGAGTAGTGGTTAACGGCACTGCACTGCACATTTAGAGACCTGGGTTTGAATCCCACAACTCCCACTTTCATACTTTGTGACTCTCAGCAAGTCACTTGACTTCCACGTGCTCCCAGGTTGCACCAGGAAACAAGCTCCAGCTTAGTGTGCCTTTCCTAGTTAAACAATTTCCCCTTTCCTTTATATTGTGCTCTTGATTGTTCCACTACGGTGTCCAATTTGCTTCTGTCTTCATATTATGTGTTGTATTCACTTGTTTGCATTCTCATACATACGATCATATGAAGAAGCCAGCAGAAGAAGGCCATTTGGCCTATCAAGTCTGCTTGTATTGCATGGTCCTTGGCTTGAGCTAATGTTCCTGCCCTCCCTCCCCACTTCTCCCATCTTCCCGATCCATGATCCTTATCTTCACCCATGCCTATCCCAGCCTCTTTAAAAGCTGCCCACTGTCTTCAATAAGATGACCTCTTCCAGAAGCACATTCCAAGTGTCCACCACCCTCTCTGTGAAGAAGTGCTTCCTGACCTCCCTCTTAAACCTCCCACCCTCCAGCTCAAGACTGTTTCCTCTTGTGTTATGGTTGCCAATCAGCTTAAAGAGTCTTTCCTTATCATCCTTATTTATCCCTTTCAAGTACTTGAAGGTTCCAATCATGTCCCCTCTCTCCTGTCTTCCAGGGAGTACATGTTTAGTGCCCTCAACCTCTCCTAGTATGCCTTACCCTGATGACCTGCTGTCATCTTTGTAGCCCTCCTCTGGACCTTCTCTAGCAGATTAATGTCCTTTGTGAGGTGTGGACACCAGTACTGAACTCCACACTATAGATGCGGCCTTACCAGTGACCTGTACAAGGGCAGTATAACCTCCTCTCTCCTACTATTGATCCCCCTAGATATGCATTCCAGCATATTGTTTGCCTTTGCTGCTGCTTTCTTACACTTTATGGAGTGCTTCAGATCACTAGTGATCATCACTTCCAGGTCCTTCTACTCCTCTGATGCAGATACTCGGACTCCACCCAGGTAGTACTCTGTCCTGGGATTCTTGGCTGCAGTATGTATAACTTTGCATTTCTTGGCATCGAAGCCAAGCTGCCAGATCCTGGACCACCTCCCCAGGTTTTCCAGATCTTCCTGTAGGTCTTGTATCCCTTCAGCTGTGTCCACTCTCCCACAGAGCTTGGTGTCATTCATGAATAGGCACATTTTGCCCTTAATGCCATCCCCAATGTCACTGATAAAGACATTGAACAACACCGGCCCTAGCCCCAAGCCCTGCAGGACCCCACTGGTTACCTCTCTGGTGCAGATAACTCACCTCCACAACCACCCTCTGGGTTCTGTCCCTCAGCCAATTTTCCACCCATCTGGCCATCTTTTCCCCAACCCCGAGATCCAACAACTTCCTGATTAACCTTTTGTGAGGCACAGAGTCAAAGGCCTTGCTGAAATCAAGATAGAGGATGTCTACCATTTGGCCCCATCTGCTGTCTTAGAGACATAGTCAAAGAAGTCAATCAGATTCATTTGACACGATCTCCCCCCCCAACCCCATTATAACCTCCTGGGTCATACCTGAAAAGAGGCATTTATTTGTCTAGTGTGCTTACCTGATCAAGAAAAATGAAATGAAATAAATAAATAAATACATACGCACATACATACATACATACTTACATAAATCAAAAGACCTTTAGACACATTTACCACCTAAGCCATTGCTGTGTGTGGAACATTTCCCTTTCCACAAGAGAGACTAGAAAGGGGAAGGGGGACAACTACTCAGTTCATTGCAGCACAAAATAATATGGTTTTCCTTGGTGAATTTACGCCACATTAAATGATACCCTGAGATATAGGTTCAGCCGTCGTTTGTGGAGTGAAGCCACACAAAGACAGATACTATACGAAGTCAGGTTAACCTTTCATAAAGTTAAAAATGTTGCTATCTCTATAGAGATTGCACTTAAGGAGTCCCACCAGTAGTGTGCATGCATGTTATATTCAAATCATCATCGGTATAGCCCCTAATCCTTTGCTCAGTGTACAAAACTGGGTCAATAAGGAAAGGATTGCTGGGCTTGTGAGCTGAAATACCTCAAGTGCAGAAAGATCCAGTTGCATCTTTACAGTATCTTGCACCATAGGGTGAGAAACCAGTAGTCACCTGAATAATGTGACAAGGCCTAATAGAACTGAAATGCTCTAAAACTGTTCTGTTTATCCCAGAATTTCTACAGCAAGATCTTCTGCTTAGTGTCTTGTTTGTGTTTACAGCCTAGTGATCAGTTTGAAGTTATAAGGTTTCATTAGTTGATGTTAGATCAAAATAGGGAAAAATAATCTAATGCTCACTTGGCTTTGGTGGCATTATACCCCAGCTCCATGCCTCCTCCAGTCATACACTCTCCATTTGAAATCTGTTGTGATTGGAACATTCTGGTTAGGGTGAAGATGTTATGTAGCCATTGTAGTGCCAAAGAGGTTAACATGTTGCTTGAGGTTTTGTCCACTGGGGCTTCCTTAGGCATGTTTATTTCTACTTTGTGGAAGGAAGGAAATAAAAGATGGTGTCTTCCTTTACAGTTCTTTGGATGGTCTTCCATATATCTGACTCTCACTGCATATCCGTGTTACCAGTACATAAACATAGTAACATAGTATTGGGTTCCATGTCCTAACAGCGATCACCATATGGTGATCACCATTTGGGCGAGTGTACATCGCTGAAAATAAATAATAGCGATGTACACTCACTGTGACTACAAATCAGGTGATGGGACTGCAAGATATACGGGGGGGGGGGCTGTGCCCCCCGCACCTGGGTAACTAAAGATTCTCAACTCCAGGTGGGTGGATGTTGGAGGGGGGTGTAAAACTTAAAAAATGTTTTAAAAATGGCCCTGATGTAAAAAGCAACGCCTGCCCCAGGCCCAAACCCGGCACCCGCCCAGCCCCCACCCTACCCACCACACCACATGGCCAGCTCGGCAGCTGACTGCCACACTACCTCCAACATATCCTCATTCCCCTTCCACGCCTTGCGCAGTGTGGTGCCCCCCCACATGCATGTGTACATTCTGTCACTGTATTTGCCCACTGTGGTATCCTGTTGCTGCCCTGCCAGGTAGCCCAGAACACAGGTGCCATCACTGAGTCACCCTTTTTGCAGTTGCTCAATCGTGGTTGCCATGTTCACAGGATACCTAGTACTGCTGTAGTGGAAAGGACTTACAGTGTAGCTCATCTGACAATCTAGTGGCACAGCAGTAGTTATAGCTCAATTTCAGTTTTGACCCACAAACAAGCTTAGCAGCTAAAATGCTAATACTACCCATGGGGCCCGATTCTAGAAGGTTGGCGCAAGTCACCACCAAATGCAACTTGCACCAACCGCAACTGCGACATTGACCCTGTGCCCTATTCTAGAAGGGGTAGGGTCTCTGCAGCTAAGTTCCTGGATTTATGAGATGCACCAGGCACGCCTAACAGAGGGCGCACCTGGCAAGCATGTTGGAAGCCAAATAGGACACCTCAACCCGCAGTCCCCCATGCCCAGCAAGCCACATTGGTGCCACACCAACTGCCCCAGTGTTCGTGCAGAGCCAGACAGGGCTGCCCAGACCTTTGCTCCGAGTGTGCATGTAATGCCTGCAGGACTGCCAACACCAACTGCCCAGTGTACATGTAATGCCCGCGGTCTCCACACCAACTGCCCTGATTGTACATGTGGTGCCTGCAGGGTTACCATACCAACTGCCCCGAAGTGTACATGTAATGCCCCGCAGGGTTATCCACACCAACTGCCCCTGAAGTGTTCGTATAGAGCCCTGCAGGGCTGCCCACACACCCAGCCTCCCCAAACCCCCGTAGGCTATGCCAGTCACTGGCTGGGGATGGGTGGGAGGGTTCTGGATGGGCTGGCATGGCTGATTGGGGGGGGCCACTAGACTACCAGGGCAGGGTATTTGCTGCATTTGTGGCTGCAACTTGGGGTTGGGGCACAGGTAGGGGGATGACAGTGCTGCCCTGTGGGGACAATTCACTACAGGGGTTTCGGGGGCTGGGGGTGTGGGCAGCCCTGCGGGGGTCTGTACGAACACTTTGGGGGCAGTTAGTGTGGGTAGCTGTGTGGGGCATTACATGTACACTTCGGGGCAGTTGGTGTGGCTAGTCCTGTGGGGCACCCAATATGGTATGCTGGGCATGGGGCGAAGGACAACTGTGGCATGACTGCAGGCGGGTCTACAGGACCCCAGGGGGCTTCTGTAAGTTACACCAGCTAAAAACTGGTGTAACTTATGTTGCTGGTTCTCCTCCAGGGGTTCTTGTATAATCCTGACATTGGGGACTTTGTTGCTGCCCTTCTGGAATGGGGTGCAACTGCTGCTGTAAACCCCCTAGTGCCATGTTGCAGGGGTTTATGGGCGCAGCTGCCGGCATAACAGCAGTTGGTGCAAATGGCCTGCAACATTGTGGGGTGCGCATGTAAGCCAACTGCTGGCATAGTTGCTACATCGCCATTCTGGTGCAAGTGCTGTTATACCAATTGTAAGTTTTCTAGAATCGGGCCCATACTGCGTAACCTTAAATTTATTTATTTATTTATGTATTCGAATTGTGGTAACCGGGTAAGGCCACTGAGACAATTACAGTCCTTTTTTCAGGGCCGACCCAGGACAGACAGAGTTACAAAAGAATTTGGTACAACAAATCAATATAGACAGGTTGCAGAGGTCACAGTCGCTATTACAGAAAGATGTCTCTACAGATGAGATAACAATAACAAGTAAGGAGTTGTAGCTAAACACTATGCAGGAGAGAAAAATTACGTAGCAAATGATTATATACAGTGTAAGAAAAGGTCAGTGATTCACAGCACACTGGGTATGTACAGGGTAAGGTAACAGCAGGTAGGGCAAAGCCACCTAACAGTTTTAGTACTGACACACAAACAAGCTTAGCAGCCATAATGCTAACACTACTCAGACTGTGTAACCCTAAATGTTATACTCCCTTGGAAACCTATGTAGTCCAGCTTTAGAAACTCAAATGGTACTTGCTTCCAATTACTTGGTGGGTTGGCTGTTCCACATGCTGATCACCCTCTGTCTGAAAACATGCTTTCTGATATTTTCCCTTGTCCTGCCCTCTTCACTCAAGGTACATGCCCTCTGAGTTTCTTTACACTCATTAATTCAAACAACTATGAATACTCTACTCTGTCTATTTCTTTTATTATTTGAAACACTGCAATCATGCCCCCCAAAAACTTTATTTTCCCTAATCTAAATAATGCTGGTATAAGCAGTCTTTTGCTGTGATTATCAGACTGCTCCAGTGGTGTGTGACTGTTATTTCTTGCACAGCAAAGAATGTCTTAAAGAAAAAGTTAAAAACAGACATTTCTGTTTACTTCCACAACACCTCAGTCCTCCCTAAATTAGAAGTGTTAACTCCAAAACATTTTCAAATCCATCAATAATAAGACAGCTACAGTATTATTTTAACTGGATATCATCAACATTCTGTTTACATCAACATAAGCCAAAGGCATGCTATGGACTAGTTTCGAGGCATTTATGATGGCTGCAAGCTTTAATTAGCAAATCAGGAGGCAAAAATAGTCATTATCATTCTAAAATAAATGACTGAAAAGAGAATAATTAGTTGAGCTAGCAGAGCTGATAGAATGCTGACTTCACAAACACAAAAAAATGCATTTGTCTGAGAATCAGTTACAACTTTCATCATGTTTGTTTCATCTATCTATCTGTCTGTCTGACTGTCTCTGTCTATTTATTTTTATTTATTTATTTTAGAAGTTTTACCAGGAAAGTCGTAGTGACCTGGTATCAGCTCATTCAGATGCATCCGGGTGGGGAGGGGCAGAAGAGAACAGATATAAAATACAATGTTTAAAAATAAAATAATATGGACATAATGATAACAAAATAAACAATTACAAGCAACAATAATACCCAACAAGGGTAGGCGGTATTGGGCAATACCGGACTGCCCCAGGCGTACTGAGCCTGACGCCACAGGCGGAGGCCTTATAGCCCCCGAAAGTCCGGTATTGCCCATACCGCCCACCCTGGAGGGTATTATTGTGCTTAGAAAATGGGCTTCGTGTCTTTTCTGTAAAAAATTTAATAAATCAAATCAATAAATAAAGTAAATTAACTAAAAAAAAGAATATTTTTGTGTTTTGGGGGTAAAGTAGTCCCTCTACTGATTCATCTACTAGTACAGAGCACAGCACTGTTTGATAGGTATTTTCAGACCTGCCTGCCAGTGCCACTCCAATCATCATCGCTGTTGATTCACCTAGTTTGACAGAAGATGGAGCAACAATTAGGTCAAGCTGTTTGGGAGAACCTGTGAGGTTGTGCACAATGCAGCCGTTAGGGTGAAGTGGAGATGTCTTCAGTTTAAAATGAAAGAGAAGTGACTGGAGTGTCCACGGAGACATAAAAAGTGAGGTACGGTGAAAAGAAAGAGCCACGATTTGTGGTTTAGTGTCAGCTAAGCTTTTGTCCTCGGAGTACATGTGGCAGCTTTGAGATTGAGGCAATGGTTGGAAGTTGGATCACGAGGTAGTGAAAGTGGGATTGGGAGAACGGAGACTGGGAGCTGAGACACAGCATACTTTCTTTTAAATATAAAAACACGAATGGATGTAGTTGTTAGTTTCTCATTGCGCACATTATTAATGTTTGTTTTCTTCGTTGGTATTGTTAGTCATGTTAGTGTGGTTGGGGCAGGGACAGGAGTGGGAATTTTCAGTCCCGGACATCAATCTGCACTACTGGTTGGTGTCACTTGCGAAAGCAGGCAGTGGATTGCAGGGCTGAAATAATGGCAGCGCGAGTGTTGGGTCTGGCTCAGCAAAACAAGTAAAAAAAAAACATTTTATTTCTTCCTTTGTAAGTATACTGTTTGAATACTTTGCACTACTAGGACTGTTCTGAGGACTGAATGGGGGGGGCTGGCTTTGCCTCACTGTCTCACTGAACGAGGTGAATCGGCTTGCATGGCAGCAGCAAGTACGGGACATTGCAGTGCTGGAAAAGAAAAATAGAGAGAAAGTAAGTGTGGCAATAAATGAGCCCATTGGAGGATGAAGTGATGACCATTTTGGCATGTGGCTGGCAGTGAACTACTGAGCATAGGGTAGGTGGTGTCTCTCGCTAAGTGAAAGAAAAACAGTGGCATCGATTTTGAATTCACTGCAGTGTATTGGGCCAATGGGGAAGCAAGGTGAGACCAAGAATATCTGGGTGAGTGAAGTGGCACCTTGTGCTGGTTCTTTTTATTTCCTGGGCATCTATTGTAAGTTAATGTACCCCCTTGGTAAGGGTACTGGCCAATCAGATGCCAGGAAATAAAAAGCACATTTTCTAAGAATACTTAAGGAATAAAACTGCCATACAGTAAATTATTATACAGTAAATTGCAGAACAGGCAAAAGATCATTAAACAGTAAGCAACACAACAATATAAGGAATAAGGAAAATGACTTGTTCTAGAGGAGTGGGACAATGCTGGAGTCAGAGTGGAGCAGAATACAGGTGAATGGGAGTCTACCCCAATATTAGAAGCAACTGCAAGAGTGACTTGGGAATCATAGAGGAGAGATTTCAAAGCAGGAAAGGAAAGAGCAGAGTGAATGAAAAGGGGAAAAGAGCCCTATAGTTTGGGGAAGCAGAACAAGAAGGCATCTTGGCCAGCAATGGATTTCATTGGTGGGAGAGCAAGACAGTGAGAGCAAGTGATGCAAAGGGAGTAAGAAGTAAAATGGGGAGAGAGGACAGACGCAAGATTCAATGGGGGAGAGTCAAATCAGGGAGGTGAACAGGAACAATAAAACCTATTTAGCCACATTTGACACACACACACACTTACTTCAATATGTATGCCATTTAACAATTAAATTGAGCTTTCATTTTATGTCATTGCTATGAATTTGGGAGTCCCCTTCCTATAATTGGCCCCTTACCATGTGGTCGGCAGTAGACTGTTGTTTCAGGAAAGAATTGCCCAATGAACCATAGGACAATCTAAAATGCAAATGTTTAACTACTCAATTTCTGTGTTTAAATAGAAGAGTTAAACATTTCAGTAAAGCACAGGTCTTTGTGATAGATAGCTCCAGCACTTCAATGCTCTCCCTGCAGTTTTAGTGTCCTTGGTACTATTTTTAAAATATTGCGGATGTCCTCTTACAATATCACTGTCTATACATACTGTACTTGCAAATATATGTTATCTACCACAAGGTGAGTTAACCCTTTGTCTTTTACCACTGTAATGTTTATCATTTCAGACAGATCAAATTATAAGACCATGCTTTATACCTGTACCTTAATTCTTGTTTCTGTTTTCTTGCTTAACCCATCCATATACTGGGCAACAAGCATAGACCAGTCTAGATCTTAACTTTTTATTAATTAAAGAAAAGTTAAAAACAAAGCTATATACTAAAATTCTTCTTTCAGACTACTGGAGCAGTGATCTTCAGGTTGCCATAGACTTCTCCCAGCCCGATTCCACCAGGTACAGATATTGTGGCTGCTATAGTTTACCAGGACACCATCCATCTTAATTAGTCCCTTTAAGCAGATAGCAATCAGAGAAATGCCTGATCCACTAACACATAGAAACATAGAAACATAAACTTTGACGGCAGATAAGGACCGCTTGGCCCACCTAGTCTGCCCATTTCCCTACCTAGAGGATAAGCTGCAGATCCTATTTAACCAACAGCCTATTTCTTCCTAACCCCCACAAAAATTACCTTATGTCTGTCCCATGCATTCTTGAATTCTCCCACAGTTTTAGACCCCACAACCTCCTCAGGGAGGCTGTTCCATGTGTCCACCACCCTCTCTGGGAAAAATACTTCCTCACATTGCCCCTGAGCCGTCCCTCCTCTATCTTCAAATTGTGTCCCCTTGTTCTTGCACATCTCTTTTTCTGAAAGATGCTACCCTCTTGGACTTTGTTGATTCCACTGAGCTACTTAAACATTTCTATCATGTCCCCCTCTCCCTCCTTTCCTCAAGGGTATACATATTAAGCTCCTTTAGTCTCTCCTCATATGGCTTCTCTTGCAGACCCTGCACCATTTTAGTTGCCCTCCTCTGAACTGCCTCCATCCTGTCTATGTCCTTGTGGAGATGGGGTCTTCAGAACTGGATGCAGTACTCCAGATGGGGTCTCACCAACTGTCTGTACAGGGGATAACAACTTCCTGTTTTCTGCTGGTGATACCTCTCCATATACATCCCAGTATCCCCAGACCCCCACCGCCTTCTCACATTGCTTGCCAACCTTAAGGTCATCTGATATGATTACCCCCAGGTCCCATTCCATTTTGTTGTTGTTACTACCTCCCCCACCCCATTGTGTAATCTTCCCTGGGTTTTGTATCCCAGGTGCATTACTTGCACTTCTTTGCATTGAATCCAAGCTGCCATACTTCTGACTATTCCTCCAACCTTGCCAAGTCCCTTCTCATCCTTTCCACGCCTCCTTGTGTATCACAACCCTGTTGCAGATCTTTGTGTCATCTGCAAAGAGGCATACTTTTCCTTCCAGTCCCTCTGCAATGTCACTTATAAAGACATTGAAAAGGACTGGACCCAGTACTGAACCCTGAGGTACCCCACTAGTAACCCCTCTTTCTTCAGAGTGGACTCCATTTACAATTACCTTCTTTGTCCTGTTGTTCAGACAATGTTTTACCCAGGCAACCACCCTGGGACCCACTCCAAGACTGGTTAATTTGACTACTAATCTTTTGTGTGGGACTGTGTCAAATGCCTTGCTAAAGTCTAGGTAGGCCATGTCCATAACCCCTTCCTGGTCTACTACTTTGGTCACCCAGTCAAAGAAATCAATTAGATTCATCTGACATGACCTTCCCGCTGTGAACCCATGCTGTCTTGGGTCCTGTGCCCCACTGGCCTCTAGGTACTCAACAATTCTTTCCTTCAGAAGTGATTCCATCACTTTCCCTACCACGGAGGTCAAACTGACAGGTCTGTAGTTTCCTGCCTCTGTCTTGGTCCCGCTTTTGTGAAGGGGAATCACATCCGCCTTCTTCCAGTCCTCAGGTACCACACCATTCTCCCATGATTTGTTATAAAGGGTAGTCAGTGGTGTCACTAGTTTTCTGCTTAATTCTTTTAGAATTCTGGGGTGAATTCCATCTGGCCCCATTGCTTTGTCCACCTTCAGTTTTAGGAGTTCTTTCAGAACCCTTTCTTCTGTGAAAGGACTGGGATTGACCTCCCTCTCCAGAGTGCTTCTGTCAATTGGATTAGGCACCTCCCCCACTTCCTCTTTTGTGAATACTGAACAGAAGTATTCATTCAGTATCCCTGCTTTTTCACTGTCACTCTCTGCCCACCCACCATCCATTCTATTCAGCCTCACTATCAATCCCTTTGTCTTTCTACGCTCCCTGATATACCTATAAAAGGTTTTATCCCCTTTCTTAACCAAGTTAGCTATCTTTTCTTCAGTTTGTGCCTTTGCTATTCTGACTACCCTCCCTGCTTCCTTCTGCCTTAACTGGTACAGTTCTCTGTCCTGCTCCTTCTGTGTTTCCTTATACTTCCTAAATGCTGTCTTTTTCTCCCTAACCTTCACTGCCACCTCTTTTGAGAACCATAGTGGCTTTTTCTTTCATTTTGATTTGTTTATTTGCTTTACACAAAGGCTTTTTGCCTCTGTGATGGCAGTTTTGATATTTCCTCATTGTTGCTCCACCCCTCCTTCTAGCCTGTTTGCTAGTGCTTTTCTAAGGCACTCTCCCATCTTGCCAAAGACAGCCCTCCTGAAATCCAGAACCCTCACTTTTGTATGGCTTGACTCTGTAGCTGAGTTTATTGTGAACCACACTCTTTGGTAGTCACTTGTTCTCAAATGGCTACCCACTTCTAGATCTGAGATCCTCTCACTGTCCCCATTTGAGAGTACGAGGTCTAAGATTGCTCCCTCATGAGTAGATTCCAAAATTAGCTGTTTGAGGCATGCCACCTGAAAGGCATCAAGAATGGTCCTGCTTTTGGATGTGGCTGCCGTAAAGGTGCTCCAGTTAACATCTGGCATGTTAAGGTCCCCCGTCAACAGTATCTCCCCTTTCTCTGCCATCCTAAGTATGCCTTCTATCATATCCTTGTCCATTCCCTCCCCCTCACATGGGGGTCTATATACAACCCCTGTGCAGATTGTGGTGCCATTTCCAGTCTCTAAGGTGACCCACAGTGCCTCCTCTCCTTCCTGTTTACTCTTTTGTTCAGTTGCTTTTATCCCTTCCCTTACATGAGAGCTACTCCCCCTTCTGCCCTCCTGCTCTCTCCTGTGGTTGTATACACTGGTATGTTAATATCCAGTCATGGTTCTCTGTGTACCATGTTTCTGTGACTGCTACAATATCCAGGCATCCCTCTTCCATTAAGGCCACCAGTTCAGGGAGCTTGTTGCCCAGACTACGGGCATTGGTACTCATTACCCTCCATTTCTTGATGGCCTTACCCCTTTTTGCCCCATCCCTGTCCTTATTGCATTAGTCATTTTCTCCATTTACCCCATGAGCTTCTCCCTATCAACATCTCTATGTTGGTGTCTATCTCACTTAGTACCCTGATATTTTTGAGGGGGCTAGTATTTCCCTGCTCCTTCCAGTGCCTCCCCCCTTGGCTAGTTTAAATGCTTGTCAATGAAGTATTTAAACCTATCACCTAGGATCCTGGTTCCCCTCCTGGACAGATGTAGACCAGCATGCCAGTATAGGCCTGCATCCCTCCAGGTGGACCCCCGGTCCCCAGTGAAGCCAAATCCCTGAGCTCTGCACCAGTTTTTCAACCACTGATTGAATCCCATGGTGTGGAGCACCCTAGCCTCACCCATGCCATAGACAGGCAGCACCTCCGAGAAGGTTACCATGTATGCTATTTGTCTGAGGCCCCTCCCCATCTCCACAAATGCTTCTTGCACTGCTCTGATCCCTTTCTTAGCCAGGTCATTTGTTCCTAGGTGGACAATGACATTCAGCTCCCTCCCCTGTGCAGCTGCTCCTGTGATCCTGAGGATTCACTCCCTGTCTCTCCAAGCCATGGCGCCAGGCAGGCACCTTACCTCCCTATCCCCTTCCTCCCCCAGTTCTACCTTCCTAACAATGGAGTCCCCCACCAGGAGTTGTTTCCTTTCCCTGTGGGGTCCTATACCACCCTGCCGTGGGTCTCCTTTGTGGAGGTTCCCAGCATCCTCCTTGGTCTCCACTGTGGGTGCCTCCATAGAGGAACCACGCTTTTCCAGATCGGCATAGAAATTGTGAATTACTGCTGTTGCTGCACAGTATTCACCGGGATGAGTTTTTTCACTCAAGGTGGCAACCTGTTTATAGAGTTCAGTAGTTACTGTAAAGTGGAATACACCTGCTTCTCTTCTCTCTTCTCTCTCTCTCTTTCTCTCCCCCATCTCTGTTTAATATTATTGCAATACTATATAATATAGGAACATGCCTGTCTCTCAGTAACAGTGGCCAGGTGTTTATTTAGTAACCTACTTCTGTTTGCTGTAGAATGTAGTGAAAAACTTGATTTTCCAATTTTCACAACTATTTCTCATGCAGGATTGCATAATGGATAGATAGAAAAAGCCTACTTGTATTTACAAAGGTTGGTATATAGCAATTAGCACATTTTAGCATTTGAAAGTTGTAATAATGTTAACCTTGCCAATTATAGTAATTATTTCTGGAATTGGTGTTGCTATTAGTTGAGTATGCTAAATGGGGTTGAATTGTGCCGTCTGTTTCATCTTCTGCTATCTCTACATATCTATATGTACTGCCTTAACAGCATTGTTCTGATATGGTGGTTTCTCACAGAATGAATGTCAAGGAAGAGAAAACACAAATACAATCCTTCAAGACAATAGGTGTCTAATATGTGCTGGCTCTGTGTTGAAATCAATGCACTTTAAGGTGAATGAGTGGTAATGAACACAGTCAGTTAATCAATCTGAAAAACAAAGCACACTATTAAATTATGGATGCTTCAAGGGTCACTGTATGACTGATGAAGAAACAGATACATGTACAGTAGCTCATACATCTAAAGTGACCACTTATTAATGGCACATCTTGGGCTCCCAATAAATAGGTTTTGAGAGTCAGGAGTTTAACGGTGTCTCGCATTTCACAGTTGAAGCGTTTGTATAAATGATGGCATATAGTGCAATTGATTCTTTTAATTACCATCTGAGAGTTACAGTTCATAAAGATTCTTACAAATTCAAAGTACCTCCATAGGGAGTGACCATGAATGAAAAATACGAATGTCAAAATACATTTGGAGCATCGTGCACCCATGTACCGGACTAGCAAAAAAAAAGAGACAATAACAATATTAAACAGTCTTCAGAGTGTTTTCAATTATGGATAGAAAAGCAAATCATGGAGTTCAATAATCTGCAGTCATTCTTTGTGAAATATTGCTTATATACAGGTACTGTAGGTCCTGGTTGCTTGTGCCTGTTACTCCATGGATGTACCTATATGTTGTCCCAGAATATTTGTATGTCTATATCTATATCTATATCTATATCTATATCTATATCTATATCTATATCTATATCTATATCTATATCTATATCTATATCTATATCTATATATGTATCTTTATAGGTGCATTTATTGTGTCAAGGTTGTTGGATGACATGACAACATTTTATTCCTTAAGAAGAACCTGCAGAGCAGTTTTTTAGACCATAGGTTTGCTTTCATTGGAACATTCATTGTGATTCTGTAACTATGAACAAAGTGCATTTTTGTCACCTTAGGCAAGTATGCTTGTTCAAAAGACCACTGTCTGTCTGATTATTTGATGAAGGATTGAATGCAACAACCCAAATGCAGCTTTGTCAGGTAATGACCAAAAAGATGACAAATGTTTGGCAGAAAATATAACAATAATAAAAAAACACTGCCCAGACTTACTTATCAGTTCTTTAAAATTGCAGTTAATAAATCATTCTTCATGGTGGGAAAATTAAGTAGGACATGCAACTCTAATTGTCCTGATAGGGTAATGATATGGCAGACTGTAGTGGCCCCACTGAAAGAACCTATCTCCTGATTTTCTGTTCCTCTTCTGTCCTAACAGTATGGCCCCTAGTCTGATTGGTAGGGCTGTGAGTGGCTTTTATTTATTTTTTTAAATCTTGCTTTCAAAAATCAAGATGAGAGGGGGGGTATGTGTTTACACAAGGCTACAAGATCAGAATGTAAATTGACATTGAATTTGATAGCACACAAACGTTACAAAGAAAGCTGACTAATCTGGAAAGAAACTCAGATTAACAAGGTACTTGCAGCCCATAGGTGTACAGAACAAGGAATCCTGCAGGGATGTGCCCCTCATTTAAAAATCCTCACCAACACAAGACAAG
Source organism: Neoceratodus forsteri (assembly GCA_016271365.2). NCBI lineage: Eukaryota > Metazoa > Chordata > Ceratodontiformes > Ceratodontidae > Neoceratodus > Neoceratodus forsteri. The sequence continues at coordinate 585,076,136 of CM028133.1, read as the reverse complement.
TGAGGTGGACACAAGATAGCACAGACAACAATTCTAGAGTGGGTTAGTGTCACTGTCCATCTGTATGTGATGATGGATAGCATGCAGCTGAATGAATTTAGCTTTGTCAGCTTAATGACCAAAAGACAATGAATGTTCAGCAGAAAATATCACAATATTAAAAAAAAACATACCACCCAGACTTTCTTATCACTTCTTTAAAATTGCAATAAATAAATCATTCTTCATGGTGGGAAAATTACGTAGGACATGTAGTTCTATAAGTGCCCTGATACGTTTATGATACAGCAGACTGTAGTGGCCCCACTGAAATAACCTATCTCCTGGTTTTCTGTTCCTCTTCTGTCCTAATATTATGGCCCCCAGTCTGATTGGTAGAACTGTGAGGGGCTTTTATATATATTTTTTGAATCTTGCTTTAAAAAATTAGCATGAGAGAGGGGTTATCTGTTTACACAAGGCTACAAGATCAGAATGGAAATTGACCTTGAATTAGCACACAAACTTTACAAAGAAAGTTGACTAATTTGGAAAGAAACTCAGATTAACAAGGTACTTGTAGCACATAGGTGTACAGAATAGGGAATCCTGCAGGGATGTGCCACTCACTTAAAATGCCTCACCAATGCAAGACAAGTGAGGTGGACCACAGAGAGCACAGAAAATTCTAGAGTGGGTTAGTATAATTCATTATTGACTGTCTCCCAGATCAATAAAGTGGTGTATTCCTCAGATTGCAATGGATTAGTTTTGCATGATTGTTTTTTCTTGGGGGGAGGTGGAGGCTTACAGGGCTAGGCTATAATTACCCTGAAGTAAAGGATTTGGACTTCATTTATTTTTCACATTTTTTTGAATGAAGGAATACTTTTTTGTATGAGTGACACAACCTCACAAAAAGACCCTTTTATATGAAAAAAGAATTTGGACTTAGTTTTTTTTCCACATTTTTTTTTTGTATGAAGGAATCATTTTTCATAGGAATGACATGATCTCACGAAAAAGGATTCTTTCATATGAAAAAAGAATTTGGACTTTTTTTTTTCCACATTTCAAATGTTAATAAGCTATAACTCTGTCCATATTTGCATTTAAGGGACAATCTATATATCACATCAACAATCTGAGTACTACACTCTGTCCATATTTGCATTTAAGGGACAATCTACGTATCACATTAACAGCCTGATTGAGTACTACAAGACTATCATGTAATACCCTCCAAACAAACTTAGGAACCATAAAAATAACATATAAAACTAAAAAAATTACAATTCCCATACCATAACATTGCAACTTTAACAAGCAGTAACTCTGTCAATCTTTGCAGTTAAGGCATACTCTATATATCAATAGAAAGGTCACAGTGAGTACTATATGAGTAAGACCCTAACAAATACTTCATGAAAATACACATATCAATACCATTAAAATAAATAAAATGAAAATTCCTATACTGTAACATTGCAACTTTAACAACTTTAACTCTGTGTCCACAAACAAATTACAACAAACCACACAAATTGCTTTTCTGGAGGAATGGAAGTCCTGTGCCCTCTGGGCCCTGCCCTTCCACACCCACATACATGTGTGCATGAATGGACAGAAGGAAGCACAGGCCCCTGCATTTCTGTAATCACTGTATGTCTTCTGGACCTGCGTGAATGATTACATGATTCTACTATAGAAATTATTTGAAAAAAAAACTGTGTTAATGCACCAGTTAGGATTCAGATTATAACAATAAAATTAGGGAAATGTGGCATTAGGGTTCCCTACCCTAACTCCCAGCTCCCACTCACAAGTCCCTAAAATGGAACAATATTATGTTTTTTGTTGTTACTCTTGGTGAATCAGGGGTGGGGTGTTCCTTGGGGGGTTCTGAATCCTCATGCTAACCCTATTCCATGCACAAATAAGGTGACATGTTCTGTTTTCTTCATGCAAGGTGTATGGGTTGTTCACAATCTGTGAGGAGATGCAGTTCTGTTCATCTGAACACTATATCACCATGGGGTGAGCATTAGGGTGCAGATCTCCAAGGAACACCCATCCCTGATTCACCAAGAGTGGTGACATTGGAAATCATAATGTTGTTTCCTTTTGGTGCTTGGGGGTGGAGTTTTGGAAGTTAGGGTTGGAAACCCTAATGCTACATTTCCCTACTTTTGTCACTTTAATCTGAACCCTAACTGGTGAATTAATATATTTTTTGTGAAGTATATATACTGTATGGACAAGGTCTCTGTAAAGTAAATAAGTCAGTAAGTGTTTATTTCTTAAACGCCCAATCCTGGAGGCTCTGGATGCTTTACAAGAAAATACAGACATACACATCAACAAAGCAATAAACAGGTCATGATCTGGTCAGTAGATTCAATAAATAAATATCATGATTTTTGTGAAATTTAAATTTTTTTTCTACATTGTGCGGTTGCTAAGATATTAGCAATTAAGTACTTCCAATGCTCGTTTTAAGCTTTATAATGCATTACAATGCATACATTCTTTGAACACATTGTGTTTCTCTGTGCACCTGTTCATCAAAAATAGGATGTGCACTTCCGTTACTGTTTCCACTTGTGATTATGTCCCCGTTTGCGTTACTGCTCCCTTGTACACCACCGTGTGCATTACCCTTTGTGTTCTCATTTGTGCTTGCATTTGTGTTACGGTTATCATTTGAATTTCCACTACTGTTTGTGTTTGCATTGTATTTTACATCACTGTGCGCATTGCCATTTGCATTTCTGGTAGCCCTTTCGTTTCCGTTTCCATTTCACTTTCGTTTTGCATCTTTCTTGCTGTTATTGTTACCATTTGTGGTTGTATCTGCATTACTATGCCCGTGCGCATTACGGTTTGCGTTTCCATATGCACTTGTGCTTCCTTTTGCGTTTCTGTTATTGTTGCTGTTACCGTTACCATTTTTGTTTACAGTTGCGGTACTGTGCCCATGTGCGTTTCGGTTTGCATTTCCATACGCGCTTCTGTTCCCATATCCGTTTCTGTTTCCTTTAGTGTTATTCTTCATGTTAACTTTACCATTTGCATTTACAATTGCGGTACCGTGCCTGTGCGCAGTACGGTTTGCTTTTATGTGTGCGCTTGCATTTGCGTTTTCGTTTCTGTTCCCTTTCGCATTCTTTTTGTTGTGACACTTAACATTTCCATTTAAAATACCACTGCCATCACTGTTCGCATTTCCAGTTGTGTTTTCGTACATGCTTCAATGTCCGTTTGTGTCACTGTTCGCTTTGGTGTTACTTTGAGCTTGCGTTTCTAGTAATGTTTCCTTTACCATTTACATTTCCGTTACCATGTGCACCACTGTTGGCGCTACTGTTTGCATTGCTGTTCTTGTTACTATGTCACAAGACATCATGTGGCGGGAGCATGGGGCCCAAAGGGCCCCGCGCCCCCGCTGCCACATTACATTCACTATTTCTCATCATCATTCTCGAAAAGAAGGGAAATTAGAGGCAAAAAACTCCATTTAATGCATCAGTTAGGGTTGTACTACAGCAACAAAAGCTAGGAAATTCACTGTTAGGGTTGAAAGCCCCCCCTTGGACCCCTTCAGCCCACCCCCCAACCGGCATTGAGGTGCACATTGGGGTCATCGGTCCTAACTTATTGGGCAAAAAAACTGCAGTTTTGGGGAGTACATCAATTGGAGCTGGTTAGTGCCAGGGCTCATTTTGTATTAGGCATCAGAACACCATATCTACAGTTTCGAGAGTGAGTTAATGAGAAATAAAATACATGTTGTATTGGGGAGTAAATGAACAGGACCTGGTCTCTGCAGGTGCTCAGTTTGTATAGACCTAATCTCTTTAGGGGCTTATATTGTATGGGAGGCATCAGAACACCAGAACTACTTTTAAACTACCTGCTTATCTGCTAAACTTAAAAAGAAAACCTGGTTAATATATTTATTTTTGTAAAAACACTTCTGTAGAACAGAAAAACAGTCAGCACTCCAAATGTACCCACAGTACTTATTTATTTTATGTGCAAGTGCATCGAAGCCATTTAGCAGCAGAAAAGCAAATAACAGCAAATAACCGCAGCAGTAAATGAAGCGTTGGGTAATCCACAAATTTCTCAGATCCACAGGAGTCTATAAGATGGCAACTTTTTTAAAAAATGTATTGCACCCACCGACTCAACACTGAGCACCCAAATGCCAGCACAGAACAGTTTACGTTTCAGCAATATGTTTTGTGATCATTAGGTGTGCCATATGCTGCATGTTAGGCCAAGAATCTAGCATGGCACGTTAAACAATTACTGAGATTCACTGCAACAGTAAATCGAGCCTAAAAGGGCAATTTTAGGCTCATTTGGCTGCTGTTGCAGTGTATCTCAGTAACTAGGCTATGTGCTATGTGGTATGCCTTAAATGGCTTCCATGGCAGTACAAGTGAAGAAAAATACTGTTTTTTTCCTTATTGGGATGATTGCTGTCAGTGACTGTTAAAGTGTTACCCTTTGTTCTGTATTTTTTTTTCATTCAGGTTTTTTTGTGCACTTTTAGGCTTACTTTGCTGTTGCAGTGAATCACAGTAATTGTTTGGTGTGCCATGTGCTGCATGATAGGCTGAGGGTCTAGCATGGCATATCAAGCAATTACTGATATTAACTACAATAGCTGAAGAAACCTAAAAGTGCACCTTCTCCCAAAATGCACTGGTTGCCATATGCACCTACAGGACCATGCTGTGGACACAGTGAGTAATGGTACTATGGAGGGGTCCATTCGACAACAGGAAGGGGCTGTGTCTTCAGTTGTGGCTGTGATCTGGGGGATGTCATCATTACTAATAGGGATAATTGTGTATATCTGCACCATACAAGGGGACCATGCAAAATTACCTTGCACTCTGTGATTACAGGACTTCACCAGATTTCAGGTCCATGACTTTCCATTTGTATTGTGCCAACCTCAGAAAATCTCCTGGACGCAAATCATGTTTGCCCATAACAGGGCTTTGGAATATGGACATCTGCGCAAATCTGGGTTTGTGCAGAAAAACTAGGCTTTGCATATGGGCAAGCTTTTGAAGATCTGGCCCCTGAAGTCAGTTTTTAATTTCATTTTCATTTCTTAAAACACATTTTAAGATTAAAGCAACCCACTCAAGGGCATAGTTCTATTAGTAGGAAGCAACCCACTCCAAGGTGTGCAGTTTTTAGGAATTAATCAATACCCTGAGTGCATTGTGAAGCACGAGGCTGCTGGCTGAGTGTCCTCACAACACCCAGTGTGTTGCTTAATCCCCAATAACTGCACACCCTGGAGTGGGCTATTACACTTATAACAGAGGGTGCACTACAAAACAAGGAGAAAGCAATATACATGTTTTTTCTCCTTTTATAAAAGACAAGCAAATTACTGTATTCTGCTGCCTAAAAAAATAGTCCCCAACAAAATGGCTGTCATGCACATACAGATGTCAGAAGGAAAGTGTTGCTATGCTTTCTCTGACATTTGTTGTGCATGATATACTGCTCTGAGATAACACAGTAGCTCTGAAGTGCAAAATATGGAGTTGCCTCTTGTGGTACAGGCACGGTGTCTATACCTCCACTGGCTTAGCTGCTCTGTCTCTCTATCTGTGGTTACATTAATGCATGGTAAGTAAGTAAACATTTTCCCCCAGCAGTGCAGTCACACAGTCTACCAGACTGTATTCTACCAATTAAGAAATGGCAACTAATGGGATTCAGAGCTTGCAGGTCTTTCTGGAACTCTGTTTATCTGTCCACCAGCATAAAGCTCACTTTCAGATCATGACATCATTAGGGGGGGTCTCCCTCTCTTCATACTGTTCCATCTGACTCTATGCCACAACTATGGGATTTACCTGTCAATCTGGCTGTGCAACAGAAAAATTACCATGGGGACCACACACTTCACTCTGGGAACAAGCTTGGGTAAGAAGCAAGACTACAAACTTTGAACACTACAGCTACTGTTGCTGCACTGCCTGGGACTGCATGGCAGGCCCCGGCTCTCACTCACTAAGCAGGGATAGTAATGGCTGCTCCACAGACTGCAATTTTGCACTATAACAAGATCAGAACAGAAACACAGGCTGAACTCTCAGAGGGATGGTTCACCATTAGCTGT